>CM066320.1:50128427-60128427 GCA_033807775.1 Saussurea involucrata | reverse complement strand
TCCCAACTGATTATCAGTTAGCTGATCTGTTCACCAAACTTCTTGATGAGACAAGATTTAACTTTCTCATCAGCGAGCTTGGAATGCTGAACTTTGAAGAGTAACATCTTCAGCAGTTCACATTTGATCAGCGCAAGGATAAAATCAACTTGTATAACCCATTCTATCAAGGTATGTTTTTCTCTCTCTGACAATCGCATGTGAATGCAAGATTTCAAAACAAATTGCATCGCTGAATATCTCTTCCTTAATCAGCGATACTTTGAAATTTCTAAAACCAACACTGATATTAATATTCAGTGCTTCATGTTTTTAAAAGTGTCCCCGAGTTCTCAAAACCTCAGAGACATCCTAAAATATGAAAGGACAGTTGTGACGTCATTGCAACGGATTAGCCCCGACACGTTCTTTTTCTGACACACGTTTGCTCGTTTCGTTTACCTTCCAATCAAATGCAAACACGTGTCCGTGTCATGATGAAAATCTTTTCCCGCTCAAGATTTTCTCTCTCTAATCTCACTATATAAACACATTCTGGGTTTATATTTTTCCTTTACGCGAAAAACTTCTCCTCCAAGCAAGAAAAAGAAAATTACTGTTGCATTTGTGCTCTCAAGTTTTCAAGAACTTCTTCTTCTTCAACGAACCAGGTTAATAATTCTGTTATTTACCTGTTTCTTAAACTTGTTAATGATCTTCTCATTGTTTTTACAAGATAAAACAAAAGAAGTTTTTCAAATGAAATCATTTCTTTCATGGTTTTATGAACACAACCTTTCATGGTTGTTCTTCAAGTTTAAACGCAAAATCTTAAACTTGTTCTTCATACGTTTTTCCAGAATTCTAATTCTCAAAGGAAACTGGAAAACAAGATTTTTATTTGGGTTTGCATTTTGTTTTTCAAAAACAATAAAAACCCTAATCTTCATTAAGACATTTTTGTCTGAATGAAATGGACAAAATTCGAACCATCTTATTGGAAAATCTTTCCACATTAAGATTATTCTTATTTGTTATATCTTTGGTTGAACTGATAATACAGAAATGGCATCTACTGACATTTCTACTGCCATGAACACCACCACTGAGAACACTGCTGTGTTAGATCTGAAGTTTTGTCAATAAACCAAGTGTTGAAGATCTGACAAGAAGGTTCAGAAGTTCTGAGAAGAAGAGTCAGAAGTTCTGAGAAGAAGAGTCAGAGATCTGAGAAAGAGAAGTCAGAAGTTCTGAGAAGCGTGATCAGAAGAATGTTCAGAAGTTCTGAACTACCTGTTCAGAACTTATGACGAGTTTCGTTACTTAGTAATGTGTAAACTAATTAGGACACGTGTTTTGTTCTTATTAGTCTTTCTTTTTTGTACTGTAGCTTTAATATATCCGTTACAGTATAAATAGAGTGGTTAGCACTACGTTGCTAACTGATTGATTTTCCCATATTACTTGTATTCATTCCTTGTAATCTTTGAGGTTATCTCTCTCTTAGATCTGTAATTCTGTGCATCATTGAATACAATTGGGCTTGATCATACAATTTCTCAATTACTTCTTTCTATATTGATTGTAAGAATAGATCCTGCACTTTCAATTGGTATCAGAGCCAATCAACAAACAAATTCGTTCAAGATTGTGATTGCGAAGATCGATTGATCAATTTCTTGAAGATTTCTTGATTCATTCAAAATTCGATTCCGCTGCTAGGGCTAGTTCTTGAATTCTTAGCAATTCATGAATTACCTGCTACTTTTCGATCAAGAAAATCGAATTTGTCTTTCTGTTGAATTTTCTTACAATCATGTCTTCTAAAGAATATCTAGCAATGGGATCCGAAACCAAACCGCCTGTTCTTATACCAGAAGAGTATCAGCAATGGAAAACTCGTATGATCCAATTCCTTGACAACATCGATGAAAATCTTATGATTTCTATTCGAGAAGGTCCAACCGAAGTATATATCGATGTCGCCGCAACCCCTGCTACAGAGACAACTCCAGAAATTCCAGCGACCAGAGTAAAGAAGAATTATTCCCAATACACTGCTGAACAGAAAAATAGGCATGCTATTGACAAAAGAGCAATTACTTTGATGACTTTGGCTGTCCCGAATGAGGTTCTTAACAGGATTGACAGTGGATCATCAGCTAAAGAAATGTGGGACGAATTGGAAAGGCAAATGTTAGGAACTGTGAGATCTATTCAGGCAAAGTTAAATCAAAGCATAAATGCTTATGAAAGGTTCAAAGCAAAAGAGTCAGAAAGTTTGACACAGACATACAGTAAATTTTGCACTATTCTAAATGACTTGAGAAGAAATGGACTGAAGAAAACAAAATCAGAAATAAATTACAAATTTCTGAACAGTCTAAATTCAGAATGGTCATCATTTGCCATAAGTCTGCAAATGAACAAGGATATGTGTGAAGAAGACTTAAATGATTTGTTCTGTGTTCTTAATCAACATGAAGACTCTGTCAAGTTAGTTGTGGAAGAAAAGAAAAATGTTGCTGATCAGTTAGCGTTCTTATCAAAGTCCAAAGCAATCAAAGCACCCAAAAAGACTGCATATCTATCAGAAATACCGAGTCTGGAGGAATCTGACAAAGAAGAAGGATCAGAAGATGATGAAGATATCAAGATAATGGCTGAAAAGCTAGCTTTGCTGACAAATACTTTCAACAAAAGGTATGGGAAGGGCAGATTTCAAGGAAATTATAAGAGAGCTGGAAGTTCAGATTATAAGAAGAAAGATGACAGAGAAGAAAATAAGATTGAAAAGAGAATAGAGAGAAGTGAAGAAAACAAGGATGAGAAGGAAGAGAGAAAAGAAAAGAATCTGTGTTTCAAGTGTGGAAAATCTGGCCATTATGCCAAGGATTGCAGAGTTAAAGTTGTGAAAGATTATGAATACTACACGAAGAAGGCTCAGCTTGCAAAGAAGAGAGATGACGAGAGTGCGCTATTGGCTGAACAGGAGAATTGGCTGTACTACACTTCTGATGAAGATGATCATATCAACTTTCCACAGATGCGAAGCTATATGGCAAAAATGAGGAATGAGGATGATTCTGATTTTGAAGATGCTGATTCTGAGTCATCTGCTGAGGTACATTCTTCACTTGAATTAGAGTTAATGACACAGATTGGTGAAATGAAAACTGAATTTGCTAATCTAAGAAAACAGATAAAAGGAGAAAGAACTTTGGTTAACAAATTCAGAATTGAAAAAGAAGTAATAAACGAACAATATGAAGAATCTGAGGCTGAGAAACAGAAAGTTAAAGATGAAAATTCTGAATTGATGAAAAGGCTTTCTGAACTAAAAGTTGAGTTTTCAAAAATAAAGGATGAAAAAGGTGATTTACAAATAAAATTTGATATGTTATTTGAAGAAAGAAAGAATTTATACACCAAAATCAAAGAATTGGAAGATTTGAATTTGAAAAGAGGTCAGACTCAGCAAACATTAAATCTTTTATTAAGCAATGTTAAAGATACAAGATTTTACAATCCAAAGAAGGGATTGGGATTGGAAGAAAATGTCATTTTAAAAAGAGCTCCAATACTTCAAGTTTCTAAGCCAAAAATCCCAGAAATTGTTGAAGTTTTCATAAGACCTGCTAGTTCTATAACAAGTTCTGACAATTTGCAAAGACCAAACTCTAAAAAGTCAGATGAGACAATTTCTGAGTCTAAAACAGAAAAGTCAGTTGGTTCAGAAGAAAAGGTTAAGAAAGAAGTTTCTAAACCAACAGATGAAAAGCCAAGATACAATGATTCAAGTATGATTCCTTAAATGTCAGCTACAAAAATAAACAACCAAGTTTTTCATATCATGACATTGAGAGCATATTTGATACAAGTAAAAATTCTGAAACAGTCAATCAGAAGTCTGAAACTTCTAGTCAGGATTCTGAACTTTGTAGTCAGAATTCTGAGTCTAAAGATCAGACATCTGAGTCTGTAAATCAGAACTCTGACTCAGGTAGTCAGAAGTCTGATTCAACTGGATTTTCTGAAACAAAATCAGATGAATTTTTGCAACTTGAAAAGAGACTTAATCTTGTGAGTCAAGAACTTGAGGATTTAAGGAAAGCTTATGATGAACTTGAAAATGATTTCTGTGAGGTGGATATTAAACTTGAAGAAGCTTTGAAAGAAAAGAATATTTTTATTCAGAAAATAACAGAGCTTGAAAAACTGAAGACTGAGTATGATCTTTTTAAAATTAATGCTTCAAGAGAAAATGATAAATTCTTTAATGAATCAAGTACATATGAAAAAGGTGAATCATCTAATTCTTCTAACAAAAAGAACTTGAATTTTTCAGAAAAAGAAGAAAGCAAAAGGAAAGATGATCTTGCAAAGTTGAATGATCTGAAAAGGGAACTTGAGAAGCTTAGAATGAAATCTACTTCTGAACTAAACGCTAGAAATTCTTGTAATAAGGGCAATTGTACTCTGAACAGTATAAATAAAAATGAAATGATCTATGTTTCAGATTTATTGTCACTTGCAAAGAAAAATCTTGTTTGTGTTAGATGTAAAAATGATTCATTCCAATATTCTCACAAATGTCAAGTCAAAATAACTTCTGTTTCATACATAAGAAAAGATATTCAGAAAGTTTCTGTTTCTCAAAATACAGAAAAGAAGAAAATTTCTGTTCCTCAGACTCAGAAGAAAGAAAAGATAAAAGAAAAGAAAGTTGAAAACATAGCAAAACCAAAAGTTACAACTCTCAAAAAGAATTTGAACAAACTTGTAAGCATAAAATGTTCTGACTTCATAAAAGTTCAAGGAAAGTGGTGTTTGAAGAAAGATTTTGAGTGGAGAGTAAAAGGTACTAATGTTAAATCCAATGACAAAGCTAACAAAGATGGACCCATTCCAAAATGGGTACCTAAACCTAACTGATCCTTTTGCAGGGCTGTCATGTGTGGTTTTTAGATTCAGGAGCTTCAAGACACATGACAGGTCAGAAGTCTTTTCTATCAAACTTCACAGAAAAGGCTGGAGGAGCAGTAAACTTTGGAAACAATAGCAAAGGTCAAGTCAAAGGTTATGGGGATTTAACTAAAGGGGATCTAACTATCCAAAAGGTTTTCTATGTTGAAGGATTACAACACAATCTTTTCAGCATAAGTCAGTTTTTAGACAGTCTTTGTCAAATTAAGTTTCAAATAACAGGTTGCATGATTCTAACTGAAAATGATGTCAAAGTCTTCTGGGCCAAAAGACATATGGACTTATTTGTAGTTAATTTTTCAAAATTGAAAACATTAAATACAGTTTGTCTTTTATCAAAATCAACTGCAAATGAATGCTGGCTTTGGCACAGAAGATGTTCTCATCTGGATTTCAAAGATCTTAATAATCTTGTTGCAAAACATTTGGTTAAAGGCTTACCAAAGCTTAAATTTGAAAAAGAATCATTATGCTCAGCTTGTGAAATGGGCAAGATGAAAAAGAGTTCTCACAAATTAAAAATGGACTCATCTTGCAAAGCACCATTAGAAATGATTCATACTGATCTTTGTGGTCCAATTCCAGTTCAATCGATGGGAGGAAAGAAATATATGCTTGTGATTGTTGATGAATTATCCAGATACACGTGGGTTGAGTTCCTAAGAGCTAAGTCAGAAGCTGCTACTACATTGATAAATTTTATCAAAAGGATTCAAGTTCTCTTACAACTTCATGTTCAGAAAATCAGAAGTGATAATGGAACGGAGTTCAGAAATGAGACTCTTCAGAATTTTTTAGAAAGTTCTGGGATTTCTCACAATTTTTCTGCTGTCAGAACTCCTCAACAAAATGGTGTTGTTGAAAGGAAGAATAGAACTCTAGTTGAGGCTGCGAGAACAATGCTGGCTTATGCAAATCTTCCTACTTTCCTATGGGCTGAAGCAATTGCAACTGCTTGTTTTACACAAAATAGAACTTTAATCAATAAGAGATTAAATAAGACTGCTTATGAACTGATAAATAAAAGAAAACCATTAATCAAATTCTTTCATATTTTTGGTTGCAGATGCTATGTTCTCAGAGACAGAGAAAATCTTGCCAAATTCGATAAAAAGGCAGATGAAGGATACTTTGTGGGTTATTCTTTAACTTCCAAAGCATTCAGAATCTACAATAGAAGAACCAAGAGGATGATGGAGAGCATAAATGTAACTTTTGATGAAGCCAGAATGCGGACTTCTGAACAAGACAGTTCAGAACTCATGCTGAACAAGACAAAAATGACTTCTGATACAAATTCTAATCCTATTTGTTCAGAACTCAATTTACTGTTTAAGGATGCTTTTAGTGAACTAATTTCTGATTCTTATGCAGAATATGAAAACCCAAAGATGGTCAAAGAGATGAAAAATAAGACTCCAGAAATAGTTCAATCAACTGTAATTTCTGACAAAGGTCCATCAGAGGAGTGCCCAAATCTAATAAATACAAGTGGTGAAAACTCTGAACCTTGTAATCAGAATTCTGATTCTTATACTCAGAACTCTGAACAAGTCAATCAGAACTCTGACTTCATTAATCAGAACTCAAACTTGGACGCAACTCCTACTCATACGTCAGAACAAGGTGACAGTTCAGAATTACGAGCAATCATTGATGAGAATGATGCAAACAACAATTATTCAGAGATTGATGTACTCCCTAGTGCTAATAAATGGACTAAAAATCACCCTATTCATCAAGTAATAGGTGATCCATCAGCAGGAGTAAAGACAAGATCAGCTACAGCAAATGAAGCAATGTTTGCTGGTTTCTTAAGTGTAATTGAACCAAAGAAAGCTAATGAAGCCCTAGAGGATCCAGACTGGATTTCAGCAATGCAAGAGGAATTGCTTCAATTTGAAAGAAATAAAGTTTGGAGACTCATTCCAAAGCCTGAAGGTAAATCTATAATTGGAACTAAATGGGTATTCAGAAACAAAAAGGATGAATCAGGTGTTGTCATCAGAAACAAGGCAAGATTGGTTGCTAAGGGATACTGTCAACAAGAGGGAATTGATTATGATGAGACATTTGCACCAGTGGCAAGAATAGAGGCAATCAGAATATTTTTAGCCTATGTTGCACATAAAAACTTCAAGGTGTATCAAATGGATGTCAAATTAGCCTTTCTAAATGGCAAACTTAATGAAGAGGTGTATGTCCATCAACCTGAAGGTTTTGTTGATCCAGAATTCCCTGATCATGTTTATATTTTAGACAAAGCTTTATATGGTCTAAAACAAGCACCACGAGCCTGGTATGACACTCTTACTAAACACCTGTTAGGTTCAGGATTCAAGAAAGGTAAGATTGACACAACTTTGTTTTTAAAAAAACAGGGTAATGATTTGATTCTGATTCAGATTTATGTTGATGACATAATATTTGGTTCTACCAGTCCAGAATTATGTGATAATTTTTCAAAAATCATGTCATCTGAATTTGAAATGAGCATGATGGGTGAACTGAATTTTTTCCTTGGTCTTCAAGTCAAACAACTACCAAAAGGTATTTTCATAAATCAAGGAAAATATGTCAGAGATATTCTGAAAAAGTTCAAAATGTCTGATTGTGCTTCTATGAGAACACCTATGGCAACTAACATAAAGTTAGATGCTGATCTCAAAGGTGTTTCAGCAGATATCAAACTTTATAGAGGCATGATTGGATCATTACTTTATTTGACTGCAAGTAGACCAGATATCATGTTTTCTACCTGTTTCTGTGCTAGATTTCAATCTAACCCGAAAGAATCACATATGTTGGCTGTCAAAAGGATTTTAAGATATCTCAAAGGAACACCTGATCTAGGTTTATGGTATCCAAAAGAAACTGACTTCAAATTGACTGCTTTCACTGATGCTGATCATGCAGGAAGTAGGTTGGACAGAAAGAGTACATCTGGTGCTTGTCACTTTTTGGGAGATAAAATAGTGAGTTGGGCATCAAAGAAACAGAACTGTGTATCCACTTCAACTGCTGAAGCAGAGTATGTTGCTGCTGCTGCTTCATGCTCTCAAACATTGTGGATGAGAACACAACTCATGGACTATGGATATCAGCTTAATAAGATTCCCATCTATTGTGACTCAGAAAGTGCAATTGCTATTACTCAGAACCCTGTTCAACATTCGAAGACTAAGCATATAGATGTGAGGTATCATTTTATAAAGGACTATGTGGAAAAAGGAACTATAGAGATGCACTTTGTGCATACAAAGTATCAATTGGCTGACTTGTTCACAAAGCCTCTTGATCACAAAAGGTTTTCTTTTCTCATATGTAAAATAGGAATGCTTAATCTGCCTAGTTGAAAATATTTTTTTCTTAAAAATGCTAAATTTTTCTAAGTAAACTTGTCTGAGTAGTGTATTCAGAACTTCTGAGTCTTGAGTTCGGAACTTCTGAATCTTGAGTTCGGAACTTCTGAATCTTGAGTTCAGAACCTCTGAGTCTTGAGTTCAGAACTTCTGAGTCCTGAGATCAGAACCTCTGAATCTTAAGGTCAGAAATTCTGAGTCAATACTTCAGCAATCTAACTTTCAAAAATTTACTTTTGAGAAATACAAATAACTTCAACTGTATGGATTATGCTTCTTTGATTATCTTTTAATCTCATCTTTATGTATCATTAATACTCAAATGCATGCTCAAGTCAAGGGGGAGCATCAAAATTCTTTTGGAAATCATTTTGTGATGCTTAAAAGATTTGTTTTCATTTCTTATCTGTTCAAACCTCTTCTGAATAATCAAAATGTTTTATATTGGTCAGAAGTTGATTTTAAAAGACATTTTGGTTACAAGGCAAAATTCTTCTAAGTCATGGAATCAGAACATCTGTGCGTGTTATTCAGATTTTTGACTTGAGTCAAAATTCTATCCACTAACACGTGTCAGCTTCATATTTGTTTGACAATGCCACGTATTTCATTTAAATCCTTTGTGGTATTTCACATGTGTTGACTCCGTTATAACATTGATTTCGCTTTTCCGTTAAACCTTTCAACTTCACGGATTTTAAATAGGTCTTAAAATCCCTATTTCAAATTTCTTTCAAATTCCAGAGCGAAACGTGAGATACGAATCAAATCCAGAGTTCTTTGAATCTGTTTTCTTCTTAAATCATGTCTGAAATACGAAGAAGTGGTCCAATTTCTCTACATTCTACAAAATCGATAATGGATTCATCCGATTCGGAAAATGATGAAGTACAAAATAGAGTTGCAGAGGAAGGGGCAATAAGAAATGATGAAGAAGATGAACAAATGGATGAATCTGAAGGAAATGCGGATGAGGTAAACGTTAATATTGAACATGATCAGAGTGCTGCAGGTTCTATTATGTCAGATAGATCTATTCTAGTGGAAAGAGTTGTTCCTGAGAGTGAATGGTTGAAATTATCTGAAAATAACTGTATTATATTGTTTGAGGAAAGTCGTTTTAAGCCTGAACACAGAATTATCATGGAGTTATTCAAACATCATCCGTACAGAAAATGGTTTACAAGAAGTAAAAATGTGCCTGTTCAGTACATACAACAATGGTGGAAATATCTTAGGTTAGAAGATAATAAGTTTGTGACTGAAATTGGAGGAGTGACATTTGTCTTATCTATCTCTGCACTAAGAGAAATGCTGAATCTACCAGAGAAAGATGATGTACAAAGAAGAACAGATTTTGAGGATTTACCCCTAACAGAGGAATTAATAGCAGAGTTCATGAAGTTGGGATACAATGAAGGATTGAGGACTCTCAGTTTGTTCAGAAGAAACAAATTACCACCTATTTGGGCTTGCTTCTTTCATGTGGTAAATAAATGTTTGTCAGGGAAAAATAGTTCTGCTGATCAAGGTTCTAAACAAATTCTTCAGATATTTCAAGGTTTAGTGAAGAATAGGCATTATGACTATACTTTAATACTTTGGGAAGATATGAAGAATACATTTGAGAAGAATCAGAAAGCAATTCAGAAGAAGACAAAGGATGCTCCACTGACATACATTCCCTACATAAGGTACTGGCAAATTGTTATTTGGTATGCCATGCAGGAAAACAGAACAATCTCAAGAAGAACAAATGAAGAGCATGGTCCTACATTTTATTTGAGTAAGATGACCTCAGTAACAAGACTTGAAAATTATCCCAATCATAAACTGTTGCCAAAATCACTTAGGAATTATATTCCAAGGGAGAGTGAGATTTTAAAAGCTTATTGCACCTCTATGGGAATTGAATTACCTCAAATCCCTGCCCAAGAGGACCAACCTGAGAAGAGAGGTGAGGGGTCTAGTCGAATTAGAGAGGGGGAGGATGTTCAGATGGGTGAACATTCTGAGAGACTTGAGGGGGAAAATTCTGAGAGCTTGGTTAGACTCAGTGAGGAAAAACAGAATGAGAGTGGTGAGGATGAGAGATTGTTAACAGAGGTTCAAACAGAAAGAGATGCCTCTGAACCAGCTAATCTTGACCAGGTAACCACACATGCTATTGGTTCACATCTCTTGGTGTCCAATATTGAAACAAACACCATGGACCTAGTGGTGGATCTTGAACAACCCATCCATACCCACTCAGAAGCATTTCAACATGCTACTGTTTCACACAAATCCGGGGAACCATCCCAAACTCATTTGGAGGGAGGTGATAAATCCCAACTTATTTTTCAACACATTGAGTCTGAATATCACAGTCCTATTCATATTGAGCCTGAAATTCCTTTTGACACTTGCACAGATCAGGAATTTCGTACTCCTGAAACAACATTCATAGACATGCCTAATGTTGGGTGTCGAGGATTGGATGGAAGTCCTGGTGAGGTGAACATTACAAAAGCCTCATTCAAACGTGCATCTGTTGTACAAGATGACTGTGTGTTATCTACAGGCCATGAGCTCTCTGGGCACATGAAAACTGGACCATCTGTTGGTTCAGGTTCACTGTTAGAAACTTCTGAATTTGAAAAGATTCAGAAACAAAACAAGGAGATGGGGGAAAAAGTAGAAAATTTGGAGAAGAGGATGGAGGATCTGAATGATGAGGTATCAGATTTGAAAGATGTGTTGGAGAAAAAGTTAATTTCTGTTGAAACCAAGGTAGATGATGTAAAGAAATCCTTGGATTCTCACAAAAAGGAGATCATGGATATAATGTCTGGTTTTCAAAAAGATATGTTGAAACAAATGCAAGATATGCAGGATTCTATACTGAAAGCACTGAGTGTATCACTGGCTTCTACTTCAAAGCCTCTTGATCCTGTTCCTATTGCAGAAGCTGAAGCTGAAGGTACTTCTAATCAGAACTTAAAAAGAAAGTTTGATGATAATGAGCCTCATGATCATCAAAAGGGGGAGAAAAGACAAAGGTTAAGTTCTGATGATGACATTGGCATAGAAGATTTTGAGATAGCAGACATGCACTTAGCCAATACAAAAAGTTCAGAAGATCAGACACAGGAAAATTTAAAGAAGATGATTCAGATAGTACAGCTTGACAGTTCAGATACAGAAGAAATGGAGTTGGGAAGTATTGATAGTAATGAATCAGATAAAACAGAGGAATTGAACTTGGATACTGAGATGGAAGGAAACTCAGATGAAACTGTAGCTATTGAGGAATCTGATTTGAGAATAGAAGAAATAGTGGAAAGTACAGTGGTAAACAGGTGTACAGATATTGTGGTTTATAACAGTGAAAGGGCAATGGAGTCTGAATCAGAAGAAAGGAGGTTGAATGAAGAATTGATCAGAAGAATGCATAATGAAGTAGTCAGAGCTTTGAGTGTTCAGAAAATTCATAAAGGGATAAAAGTAATAAGACCTATTGATCTGATGGGTGAAGAAGACAGAACTGTTGATTATTCTCAGAATTTTAAGCATGAGTTCAGATATAACTATGCTGATGAGATGAACACAGAAGAAGAATATGAGAAACTAGAAGATTACTTCATGCCTTCTGAGTATGTATTCAGAAAACCAATTGAGATTTCCAAGATTAACTTGCAGACGTTAGAAGAACCCATATGTGATTTCATCCTGGAACTAAGTGATGTACCTTTGGCCAGACAATTTCATGATGATATTTTTCCTGAGGAAATGTATGAAAACCTCTACCACTCAGAAGGAGAATATGAGTTTTTAGAAAGTAATGTGGATGGTTTCATGGATGAAAGAGCTCAGATGATTTACACAGAAGCTTCAAACAGATTCAGAATTCCTGACTCAAGACTGCATATTCAGAAAAGAATTGAGAAAGTTCTAATGTTTCAAGAAGAAGAATTCAGTGGTTTAATGTTTGTTAGAATGGAAGTATTGAAAGAGAAAAATACAAAAGTTGCCATGTCCAGTTTTGATTTCCACAGACTAACACTTGATGATCAGATCTTTCTAGTCAAATTTTTCTCTGGTACTGAAGAAGCCTTGATGGAAATTGAATGCAGAAGACTTCTGGGTATCTATGTCAGAAACATGTACTTATATGATTTTCAACTAGCCATTGAAGGAAGAAAAGAGAAGTGCAATCTGAGGTCTCCAACAAATATTGCAGGATTTGATGTGTGTACAAAAGGATTCGTAAATGAAGGAATGGAATCTGAAGGGTTTGCATATAAAGTTCAAGAGAGACTTGAAATGTTCAAACTGAAAGAACTGGTAAAATATAGTGATGCAACTCTGAGTTGGTTACTGATTGAAATGGAAGTAAGTGCTAAAACTGAAAGAGAGAACTTAAAGAAAAGGTGTGTAAACTCTATGAATAGAATGTTGAATCTCAGAAGAAAGATCAGAAGTTGTGGTGAATGGTTGCTATCTGAAGTTAATCCCAAGAAGATGTTACACAGTGATTTTGTGTTCCCTGCTGAGTATGAAGTGAATGAAATTTTGTCAGATGAAGTTGAAGAAGTTCAGGACACAACACCTCAGAATGTGCAGATAACTAATATTGACCAAGCTGAACAGTCTGAACCCAAAGAAGATGAAATATTCATTGATCTGAATGGATACTTTCTTGAATTTGATCTGCCTGAGTTTTTCAAACCAAAAGAAGTACAATTCTTGGATGTGTATTATGATAGGTCTAAGGAGACTCAGATCTGGTTGGCTGAAAAATCAAGATGTCTTGGCAAAACAAAGCAAGCCGTTTACTCAGATTTTCTAATCACTGGAATCAGAGAATTGAAGGTTAAGAAATTCAGAAAGATGGAGTACTTATCCTTTGAAGTTTTGAGAGAAGATGGCAAGGTTTATTATTTTACTGATGCAGATTTTGAGAAACTGTCAGTGGTTGACTTCTACAGATTACACAGCTTTCTATGTTTTAAAGAGTCAAGTAAAGACAGAAATGAAAGGAAGGCAAGAAGTGTGGTGATTGAGGCCATGTTCTATATCTTAAGGTGGCATTGCTATACAGATTTCCAAATAGCTCTGTATTTGCAAAAGTCATGTGTTTATCTGGAAAATCCCAATACAGATCATGAGCAGAAAAAGGTGTTAAAGACTGGAAGTGTTCACAAGTATCCAGATCTGGGAGTATTTTTGAAGAACAAAAGTGGAAAGATCTTCTTCAGAGCAAAGGAAACTGCAAAATATTGTTCTGGAACTTTAAGGATCATAAAGCACAATTTGGAGAAAAAGATGCTGAAAGTAAAGGAAGCAAACATAACTCAAGAAGCAATAAATCAGCAAGTTGAAGTTATTCAAGAAATTATTGACAAGATTGATAAGAGGCTTAATCTGAGGAATGTGCTACTTCAGAAAATTGTTCCTGCTCTGAAAGAATTAGATGATGCAAAGTTTAAGTTTATTTGACAAAAAGGGGGAGATTGTTAGATCTGAAGTTTTGTCAATAAACCAAGTGTTGAAGATCTGACAAGAAGGTTCAGAAGTTCTGAGAAGAAGAGTCAGAAGTTCTGAGAAGAAGAGTCAGAGATCTGAGAAAGAGAAGTCAGAAGTTCTGAGAAGCGTGATCAGAAGAATGTTCAGAAGTTCTGAACTACCTGTTCAGAACTTATGACGAGTTTCGTTACTTAGTAATGTGTAAACTAATTAGGACACGTGTTTTGTTCTTATTAGTCTTTCTCTTTTTTTTTTTTTTTTTTTTTGAGAAATTGTAACAAAAACCAACAACCTCTATGCGCTTCTCTAGTTTCCTCCTCGAAAGCAAGTCACACATCTGAATGATGCTGTGAATATCCTGAAAAATTGTTGCCTCTCCACAGCCCTGACAATAACACCTCCTGCACATCAGCTACTGCTATATCAGTTCTGGTATTCTGCCAGACACTCTCAGCTACCATAAACCAAAGACTCCTCAAAGACAATTGACTGCATCCTCTGTGATACTGATTATGGCACTATAAAAATCACCACTGCCATTATCCGCAAAGCCCTGAGCCTTCCCTTTGCCACAAAAGAAAAACCTTTTGTTCCCCTCCCTGACCACAAGAAACACTCAGATAGGGAAGCCATCACTGCATTCTTCGATGCAATGGGCTATGTTTGGGAAACTGGGAGGGACAAGAATCCTAAGAAGAAGCTGACCCTCATCAAGAAATAAAAAATGCCCAGCGAGATGAATTTCATCTTCGCTCACTTAATAAGCTGCATGACTGTAAAGACCGGCTCCTCTGATCAAGTCGCTCAACCTCTGCAAGCTATGTGATATGCTTTGCTGAAAGGTCTACATATAGACTGGGCTTCAATAATCTACGATGATTTGGTACTCAGAGTAGACTCTGCCGCTGACCGATCTCCATGGGTTCCATATCCAAGATTCATCAGCGCCGTCTTCCAAACAAGCCTGAAGGACAACTACCCAAAGGAGGGTGACCTGAAACTCTCTCAGGTTGGCCCTAAGGTACTCGACTTCAAACCAGTGGAAAACGAGGTACGTCTCTCTACACTCTTGACTCTTCTCAACCCTACTTCTTCCACTTCTGCAGCTCCATCAGCGGACAAACCCACCGCTGATACCCCAACTGCAACCTCCTCTCCTTCAAGAAAAAGGAAACACTCCTCTACCCAACTTAGTTCCAAAAGAACTAAGAAAATCAAGGAGCAACCCCAGCAATCTCTTGCTGAAGACTCCTCAGCTCATCTCGAAGAGCTGAAGGAACGTTCAGTGGTACGCTCTGCCACAGCTGAACAAGCCACCCATTCCATCCCAACTTCACCGTCTCTAAACGCTGAGGTTACAAACTTGGAATCTACCCAACCTCCTTCAGTCTCTCTACAGACTGAAGAAGTGATTCTCAGCGGATCCAACGCTGAACCCCGCACCCAACCAACATTCTCAACCTTCGCTTCTCTTTCCTCTCCATTGGACTCTAATCCAGTTGTCACCACGAACACTGGAGCACCTGTCATTCCTCCAGAAGCTAAAGATGATACTCTTCAAGGAATGATGGATGTAGGACCTGCAGAGATGACCAAGCGTACACGCACTCTAGCCGACGACACGGAACTCTTCTCAGGACACAGGGATTTTGATGAATTCACCAATCCTTCTGCAGGTATACACCAACCCATATACATTGTAACTGAACCCCAAACTTCTGAGCTTTCCTCTGTTCACAAGTACTTATATGTTACAGGTCCTAATTTGGGAGACATCAATGCCTCTCTGAAGAACCTAGAGACGAAGCTGACGGGTCTCACCACTACTCTCTCAGACAACTCTTCAGCTGTAACAAACGCTGGAGAGAATCTCACAAAGCTGACAACAGTGGTTGAAAAGAATGCCTCCAAAGCTGACGTAGAGAAGGTTGATCATACTCTCAGCAACTTTGCCAAAGTTCTCGCTGACATCTACACATACTACCTCTCTATCAAAACATCAGTTCAATCCAAGTCCAGCGAGGTCACAACGCTGAAGACATCGGTTGGAAAATTCGAAGGAGATATGTCTGCTGTAAAGACCGACGTAAGTTCATTAAAGAATGACGTCAATTCAATGAAGACTGACGTCACTTCAATGAAGACAATGATGCAACAGATCCTGAACATGACCGCCCCTGCCCCTGCACGGATCGTGCTGAACTTTTGAAGATCAATCCTGCTATTACTGGCCTAGAAGACAGAGTAGCAGAGATTGAAAATTATATGGGGATCCCTGGCCAAGAAGACAGGGAACCAAAACCAACTACCGAGTCTTCCCATTCCTCCCCCACTCTTCATGAGGAAGGGGGGGGGGGAAGAACTCTGAAGACCTTCCCCATGATGAATCTATCAAGGGGGAGAAGACTGAAGACCTTACCCTTACTGAAGAGGGTGAGAAGACAAATGAAGAAACTACCACTGGACCTTAGGAGATGAAAACCCTGAGGGAACCGAGAAGCTTACCCTTGTATCTGAGGGGGAGCAACTCGAAGAAGAAGCTGAAGAATCTGAATCTGCAGCTGAAGATGAAGAAGCCATCGACTTATCTGATGATGAACCATCCTCTTCTGCAAAGAATGATGATGATGACGATGATGATGATGATGATGACTCCTTTATCGTCAAGCCTGCTCAGAGGACTACAGTTCTTAATGGGTCCGTGATAAACGAACCTTCAGGGGAGCGGACCAAATGAAAGCCTTCAGCGTCTGAAGCTGGCAAGGGCAAAGGAAAAGGTGTCGCTGAAAACAATGACAATCTGACGATCTCGCTTCCAAAGCCAGTTTGTCAGGTACACTAAATCTTCCTTACACTACATCTGTTAATCCAATATCATTCAAGATAGAGAAGATAGAGAATTTTCATCCATTTCACTCAAGAACACATTACAAGATTAGGAGTTACGTACAAGTGTTTTTCTCTCTAGAATATAAGAATGTGAATTATGAGAATGTTTCTAACAGTCTCTTCTTACTAACCTACACAAAGGCAATTTACAAAACACATTACAAGGTGTAAACAACACAATACAACTCAATACATTGACTTTGACGTTGACCTTTCTATATTTAAACCTTGAAGACATATTGCACTAACAATCTCCCCCTTGGATTCAAGATTTAAACAAATGCGATCAGCAAGCTTTAGCTTTCTTGAATCTTCGGTCTTCATCAAAGCTTGTCAAAGTCAAAACGTCATCCAATCTTCAAACGACAAATAACGAACTTCTTTCTTCGAACAGGAGAATATGAATCTTCACACAAAGCTTTTTAAAACAAGAAGCACAAGTTCAAGAAAAAAAGATCACTGAAAGGATCAGTCGATTTTCCTCAAACTCTTGAAGAATTCTCCCCATTTCCATTGACTTGAGAATTTCATTCTTCAGTGTCGATCTTCATAAACGCGCGAGTTCAAAAGAAAGAGATCACTGAAATGATCAATCGATTTCTTAAAAATTCTTGAAGAATAAAACTCCCCCTATCATTTCTTGAAACGACGTCTTCTTTCTACAAATCTCCCCGTTGACATTAAAACGAATCTTTGATTTTAAACTTTCTTTGACATGAAATTGATGTAGACATTCTCCCCCTTTTTCGATGAAAGTGAGCATCACGAGCATCGAAAATCTTTTCAATTTCAGTCACGAACAATCTCCCTCTTCAAAAACATTTATTCCCCTTGAAAAACACGAACAATCTCCCCATAAGCGAAAGATATTGCTCCCCCTAAAAATAAGAATTGTAGAGCAAGTTGATTTTCTCCCCCTGAAAATTTGCATAAAAATCATATAAGCGCACATTTTAACAAACTTATATAAAGAAAATAGAATTCATTGAACAACATTTTATTACTACTAACATTTAATCTTTTGAACACCAAACAAAAGAAATTAAACTTAATGAAATGTAACAGATATTTCCATCAAGTGAAATCAAATGCATGCGTTTGGATTAAAAAACAAGACATCATCGCATATCGAGTTACAAAAGTTCAATTTCAACTCCTTTATAAAATCTATTTGGTGGACTAGCATGCGAAATATGATTAGCAACAAGCAAATGCACCTCTAAAACCTATAAGAATACTTTGCTCTTACTCACACTATTTGTCCAAAAACAGAATTTTCACAAATTTACAGGTTTATCGCGACTTTGTATTTTCCCCAAGTTTCAAGAGATGTGTGCTCTTAGGCATCTTTTCATATTGTGCACATTGGCAACTTTTATTACGTGCTCATTGGCATCTTTTATAATCAAACAGTTTATTAAGACTAAGATACACCGTAAACGTAACTTTCTAACAGGTCCTATAGCAGGATTTGGGTCAGCCGATCCCAGACCAGATGGTCTTAGGGGCCAGGTGACAAGCACCCCTTGGAACTTACTCTCCCGAACCAGAAAGGCTACATCGATATACCTTAATCCCATCTGTGCCAGTAGAACATGGCATTCTACCTGGTTCTATAGCAGGATTTGGGTCAACCAATCCCAGATCAGTTGATCTTAGGGGCTAGGTAACGAGTACCCCTTGGGACTTAATCTCCCAAACCAGATAGGCCACAGGCACAGACTATCAAACTGAATGATTTTATTATATATATATATATATATATAATATTTTTTTTATTTTTTTTATTTTTATTATTATATCATCTCAATCACTTGGTTTAAAAACGTAGTTCTTCTCCCATATTTTTGTTTCCATTCATGATTAAAACGAATAGGCTTTGTGAGCATTGTATTCTAAATAAGTCTAGATTTACACAATTTTGCACTTATATCAAAATCTCAAACATGTTTCGCTAACCTTTCGACTTATTTCAGAAGCGAAAGTAGAAACAAATATAACTCTGACGATACAAAAATGCTCGTAAAATCATCCTTAACACACATTTTATTCATTGAATGAAAAATTGAAGAATTTTTCACTTCATGGAATTAAATTTGTGAAGGTTCAAACTTTCAACGTTAGTAGACATAAAATATAACACAATGTTACCTTTAAGCACATGTCCTAAAAATAGAAAGATATGACAGTGAAAGGATATCACCTGATAACTACGAGTTCTAAACTGATATGTTTAGAAGTCATAGCCTTTGAAGTACGGGTCCTGAATTGATGTACTCAGAAGCCATTACCGTTGAAGTGCGGGTTTTGAACTGATGTGTTCAAAAGCCATTGTCTTTTATATATCTCCCCATACAAAATACCAAAAGATTTACCAAATATCCCATGTATATATTAAAAGATAGAAAACTCCCTGAAATCATGTGATGTTCAATGTCTTCTTTGAAAGCACAAGTACTTCATCTTCCGAGAGTTCAACGCTTGTCTCTAAATCTGCAAAACAGATTAAGTAGATTTTGGTACCCAACGAGTCTTGGGTCCTGACACGTTAAGCGGAGCTCTATAAGAAGGAAAATGGTAAGTACCATACCAATATTGAACACTATTATTATTAACAAAATCATAATTTCCACAATAAGAATTAACAAAAGAATTAACTTTCGTTGTAAAATTCTTATTTGGAAATGATGATTTTGATACATCTTTATCAGGAAGTTTACCTTTTACCTTCCATTTCATGCTGACTCTTTTGTAGGAAGGAAGATCAGCAAATGATTTGGAAGACTTATCCACAGAATGCTCGTAGAAAATGTTAGAAGGACGCATCGGACATTCTGAAAAACACTCGGAGTTGTTGAACGACCTCACTTTGTCTTTTAAGGCATTTCGTTCCTTTGTCATCAACTCGAGCTTCTTCCGAATATCACAATTCACCCTCTTTTCCTTCATGATATCTGTAGATAAACCCGCCAAGTTCTTCGTGAGTTTCTGAATTTCTTGCTGAAATATCTTCCGTTCTACAGAAAAATCATCCTTTACGCTCCTTGCTTGAAACTCAGCTTTCTTTCTCTTTTCTAACTCACTTCTTTCCAAATCCAACTCCTCTTGCAGTTCAGAAATTTTCTCTGAAAGCTTCCCATTCTTCACTTCAAACTCTTTTCTTTTAACCTCAAACTCGTCTCTTTCCTTCTCCACCTTTTGCTTCCCTAAAAATAATACTTTCTGAAAATCTGAGTTTTGCTTGGAAAGTCTTTGGAATTGGAGTTTAAAAGCTTTGTTATCTTCACAAGCTTTAGTCTTCATCTTCAATTCCTTTTCAAGATCCGAAATTCTTAGAGCTAGACCCTCTCTTTCTTTCTTATGTTCTTCTCTTTCATCTTTTATTAATTTTTCTAAATCTGATAGTCTCTTTGTAAGCTCAGTGTTCTTTTCTTCCGCTTTTGACGATTCCTCTATGTGAATTTCTGATGTTGTCTGATGTGTATCCTCCTTATCAGCATTCATCACTTTCTTTACCCTGAAATCAACATACGATCCATGCATTAGCTTCGTTAATTCCTTCCACAGCAACATAGAATTATTTTTTAAAGCATTTAATCGAGCACAAGTGTATTGTGGAAGTTTGGAAATAACAAGGATCAAATATAATGTTGCATTTTTATCAGCTCTCTTCCGATATATCTCTTCTTCAGTAAAATCTTCTTCCCGTTTATAAAGGGTCAACGGGCCTTCGGTGAAAGATTTTATCATTAAATCTCCATTTTCTCTTCTCGAAATGAAATCCATGAAGTCGACCGTCCATTTCACAAAATCCGAATCCTTGTTAAGCATCGGAGGATGATTACCTGAAGCTTGATAATTCATCTTGAAAAAAATTATATAAAACTTTTTCATGAAAAACTCTTAAAATGTATGAAATACACTATAGAAAAAATTTCAGTAAATTTTTTTTTCTCTTAAAACTCTTAAAACTTTTTTTTAATAAGTGACAAAGTTCGCAATGCACTATTGCAAGAAACACGAAATTCGCAATGTACAGTTGCGAATTTCAGGTGTTAGTACGATGACGAAAAGTGATCTCTGAAGTTCGCAATTGGCAGTTGCGAATTTATGAAGTTCGTAACTGAAGATTGCGAGAAATCCTTAAGTTCGCAGAAGAAAGATGCGAGAAATCCTGAAGTTCGCAACTAAGGGTTGCGAGATTCACACTTAGCTCTTGATAATCTTCACTCAACGATGAATCTTGCGAGAAAAAAGATGAACTTGCGAATTTTTCCGATCTTGCGAGTTTTTTCGAAAAATCGATCGAGAACCACTGAAATTGCAAAAACACTGAAATATCCTTTACAGAGATGCTCGAAATCGATGTCTGAACACTTTATCTCTTAACAAAAACCTCTGAAAAACACTGAATCTACAAAATGTCGATCGAACAGTAACTTCGAACCAAAAACCCAAAAACTGACAAAATCTCAAAATTGAAGCCTCAAAACTTTAAATCAGCCTTCGAATCCTTTACAAAAGATGATCAAAAACTGCATACGAATCTAATGAGCACAATCTTGAAGCAATTCGAGCACAAACAAAGAATTTTTGAAAAAATCTCAAGAAAACGAGATTTCTTGAATAATCCTCAAAAACTAGTGATTGATCAACAAAATTATTCTCTGAATCTTGATCCCGCTCTGATACCAATTGTTAATCCAAGATCATTCAAGATAGAGAAGATAGAGAATTTGTCATCCATTTCACTCAAGAACACATTACAAGATTACGAGTTCTGTACAAGTGTTTTTCTCTCTAGAATATAAGAATGTGAATTATGAGAATGTTTCTAAGAGTCTCTTCTTACTAACCTACACAAATGCCATTTACAAAACACATTACAAGGTGTAAATAACACAATACAACTCAATACATTGACTTTGACTTTGACCTTTCTATATTTAATCCTTGAAGACATATTGCATTAACAACATCCCTCCTCTCTCTATACACATTATCAGCTCTCATCTCCATAAAAACCTCTATACACAACCACATTCTTTTTCAATCTCTGTTCTACCCAAGTTCTTACTCGTACGATCGCTGTGTTTTAACTAGTCCTCTCCCCTGTTTGAGGATATCGCTGAAGTTTCTACAGCTGCGACTCACCAACAATAATCCCAGCTCCCAACGCTGAAGAAATAATCCTGGTCTTAGATTTGATCTCTAAGACTGATGAACTTGAAGAACAGATGCTCTCTCACAAAACAGACCTTCCTTGGCTCCTCAAAAGCTAAGTGAAGAGGATCAGAAAAGAGAGATGCAATGATAAAGAAGTTCGAAGATCATCGAATCATTCTGAAGCGTGATCAACTTCCTTCTATTCCTCCAAAATTCAGACTTTCACAAAAGGAATACAAGGATCACCTCAGAGCTGAACGTCTAATCGCTGAAAGAAGATAAGTTGAAGAAAAAGACAGAGAACTCGCCATCCAGATTTCTCAACAAACGGTGAAAGACCCCAACCTGAAAAGAATTCCAATCGAAGTTCAACGTCAGCTATGGGAAGACGCCAAGAAGATCGTTGAAGAAAAGAGGACTGTGTCTCAATCTACTTTAACCTGGTGCAAAGAAAAGGTACACTTCAAATATCGACCTGCCAGAATCAACAAGGTACTTATCACTGGAAGATTAACCCTCAAAGTTTCAATCGCTGAAATCGAGATATTCAGAGAGAATGGACAGTACGAAAAATTCTATGCTGAAGCCATCACGAAGTACGGTCTCTCTGAATGGTTGGAGATCAAATTAGTCATCCAGAAGTCTCAATCTAAGTATAAGGATCATTTTGAAAACCTGATAAATAAACAGATTGACTTAGTATCTTCTTGTGTGGATATTCCTCCTCCCCCTCCTCTCGCAAATCAGAAAAGAAGGGCCTCTGCAAGGAAAAAGTCTAAATCTTCAGACTCAGGTCCTCAGATACGGAACGAAATAGGTATTGGTTTTTCTCTTGAGGAAGTCCTTGGTCCAGAACCTGACCTTTCTGCACTTGACACATCTCTTCCTCCTGATGAGACTTTCATCCCTGCGAAAGTCTTAAGCAAACCCTATGGGATATCCTTTATCGACTATGGTGGAAGAAAGCATTTTCAACGTATCTCTGAACTTCCCATCACTCCCATTGAACAGGTGAAAGATCTCATCTACTGGTGTGATTTCAAAAACGACATTCAGGCACGGCATCTAAAACCCTTGATTTTTGAAGAAGCTCTGAACAAAAGGAATCAAGGAGTAAATGTCCCTGACTGGATGATCCCCACATCAAAGACCCTTGATGAACTTCTCATTAAGGAAGAACCTTTATAAACTGATAGGATCGCCTCATTCTTCTATTGTATAAGTTATTCTTTTGTACTTGTAATTTATTTCGCTTGTACTTGTAATCTTTCCACTTCCTTTTGTAATATGATTCGAAGTTTAAAGAAAGATTTCAGCGAAAGTACTTTACTCCATCAGTACAGAAAAGATCCCAGAAAACAGTAAAAGGGACAAATATTTTATGAGTTCTTTTTATCCTTATGTTTTCATTATATAGCAATTTTCTCTGTTTCTATGTCATAATCAAATAGGGGGAGATTGTTGATCCAAACCCTCAGTTGTTTGATAATGACCCTCTCTTATATACTTAGTGAAAATTGTAAGTAAACAATATGTATCAGAGTTTCACTATCGCTGATAAGTACTAAGATCTTACAGTACCGCTGATAGGAACTCTCGCTCTTTAGATTAAACATTCAGCGAACACAGTTCACCATAATTCTCTGAGTCTGTTCAGTCCTTATGGTGATCGCTGATAAGTTAGTTGTTTACTTATGATCTCTGAAGACAAGTTTCACGTCAACATAGGTTCTACGCTGAAGTCGAAGATCAAGCTCAAGAACCAGCGACAAGTCTCCTAATGAACTGATGCAGATCAGCGAAGACTCAGATTTGTCCACTCAACGTGAAGTATCAAGTACATGACTTCACCTATCGCTGAAGTTTATCATTCGCTGATAAACAGTGGTAAAGTGCTGAATCAACGAAAAGCTGATCATGAAGTCCTCCGTACAAAGTACTTTTGTCTTAACAACCCTTGCATGACTCCGTACGATATGTCAGAAAAGAACCTCCTTATTGTCTGAAATCGTACAACCACTCTGATACTACACTGTTCAAACATGCGGCTACTAAGGTTGTCAACAAAGGTCAATGACATACAACCAATGACCTGCTGCCACGTGTAAAGTGTAAATTGCCATGCATTAAATGCATGCAGTATACAAGAAGAAGAACTCACTTCATTTTGAAGTAACTTGCTAACTCTGGACAAGTTCATCCTTCTTATCTTGAGATAGGTTATTATTAGTAATTTCCTTCTCTTTCTTAGTGCAAGAAACTTAGTGTTCCAACTTGTTTAGATTTAGGTTTATCCTTAATCTTGTTCCGCAACAAGCTGTAAATTGTTAATGATTTATCAATAAACAATTGAGAAAAGTAAAATCTGTGTGTTTGTATTCAACCCCCCCCTTCTACAAACTTGTACAGCCCTTCGGGACCATCACATTTCGATTGTGCCATGTTCAACATGATGCTTCAGAAAGTGGTAACGAATATCGATATGCTTTGTTTTTGAGTGCTGAACTGGATTGGCAGAGATGGCTATGGCACTTTTTGAATCACATAGGATGGGTATCTTGTATATGGTGAAGCCATAGTCCTTTAGCTGAGTTTTCATCCACAGAACTTGGGAGCAACATCTAGCAGCAACAACATATTCAACTTCTGCTGTAGATGTAGACACACAATATTGCTTCTTCGAAGACCAGCTGACTAGTTTACCACCCAGGAATTGACAACTCCCAAAGGTGCTTTTTCGATCAAGCTTGCATCCTCCATAATCTGAAACTGTGTATGCCTTAAGACCAAAGCCAGAGTTCTTCGGATACCAGAGCCCAAGATTTTTGGTTCTTTTAAGGTATCCGAAGATCCTCTTTATAGCAATATAGTGGGATTCCTTTGGGTTAGCTTGATATCTTGCACAGAGGCATGTGGCATACATTATATCAGGCCTACTTGCGATTAAGCATAACAGAGACCCAATCATGCCTCTGTAGAGCTTGCACTCTATAGATTTGCCATTTGGATCTGAAAATAACTTATTTCCAATGGCCATTGGGGTCTTCATTACAGAGGCATCAAAGAGACTGAATTTTGAAAGTATGTCAGAGACATATTTACCTTGATTTATAAAAACTCCCTCTGATGATTGTTTTACTTGGAGTCCGAGGAAGAAGTTTAATTCTCCCATCATACTCATTTCAAACTCACTCTGCATGAGTTTTTCAAAAAATTTGCACTGTTGTGCATTTGTAGACCCGAAAATAATGTCATCCACATAAATCTGTATGAGAAGAATCTCATCACCTTTTCTTTTATAAAACAAAGTAGTATCGGTTGTACCTCTGTCGAAATCATTATTGAGAAGGAAGGTTGAAAGTCGTTCGTACCATGCTCTTGGAGCCTGTTTCAGTCCATACAGAGATTTGTCAAGATAATAGACATATTTTGGGTACTTGGAACTTTCAAACCCTGGTGGCTGTTGGACGTATACTTCTTCTTGGATTTCACCATTCAGAAAAGCAGATTTTACATCCATTTGAAAAACTTTGAAACCTCTGTGGGCTGCAAAGGCTAAGAAGATTCTTATTGCTTCGAGCCGTGCAACAGGGGCAAAAGTTTCATCCTAATCTATGCCTTCTTCTTCGCGATATCCCTTTGCCACCAAACTCGCTTTGTTTCTAATGACCACCCCATCCTCGTCCTTCTTGTTTCTGAAGACCCATTTAGTTCCTATTGCTTGTTTTCCTCGTGGCAGAGGTACTAGGGTCCATACCTTGTTTCTCTCAAACTGTAGAAGCTCTTCTTGCATAGCATCTACCCAGTTTGGATCATCTAGGGCTTCAGAGATTCTTTTTGGCTCGATCACACTGATGAAATTTGTAAAGAAAAAAAATTAGCAGTGGCTGATCTTGTCTTGACCTTTTCAGAAGGGTCGCCGATTATAAGGCTTGGAAGATGGCTTTTCGTCAACTGTGTTGTTCTTGGAAGATGTCATTTGAGTCATCAAGATGAACCTTTGTGGTTGCACACTGCGGTTCTGGTTCAACCTCTGTTGTAGATGGTACTTCCGTGCTTGTGCTTGGTTCTTCAGCTTGTGGAAGGATTGGAATGAGAGTTGGAATTTGTTCCTCTGAGGAAGTAGAGACTGAGTCTTCGTTTTCCTCTGGTATTGATTCCTCTGTAGTCGCTGGAGTTGGTATTTCAGGGGCCTCTGTTGTTGAGTCCTTGGTCGTATCATCTTCTGTTCGCTCCCCCTTAGGGCGTGCATCTGTATGATTCACAGAAGAGGATGAAGTATTTAATGGACCAGTTAGAGATATACCTGACTCAGTCTGGTTGTTAGAAGATGTTTCTCCAGAGGCTCTGACGTCTCCAACAGAGGGATCAATATCATCATGGAACATCTCTTCAAATAGAAGATTTAAGTCTTCTGCTCTTGTCTTTGGGATGCCAGAGGATTCCTTCTTTAGACCGAGTTCTGAACTGATTTGTTTAGAAGTGTTTTGAAAGGAATCGTCAAAAGACACATTGATGCTTTCTACAATGGTTCGTGACCGCAGAAGATAAACTCTGTAGGCCTTAGAGGTGGCGGAGTATCCAATGAACTTGCCTTCATCTGCTCTCACCTCAAACTTTCCTCTTTCTTCTCTATCATTTAAGACAAAGAACTTGCATCCAAATACATGAAAGAACTTGATGTTCGGTCGCCTTTTCTTGATCAAATGATACGGTGTCTTGATGTGCCTCTTTACAATGGTTGATCGATTTTGGGTGTAGCAAGCGGTTGATACTGCTTCTACCCAAAAAGACATTAGTAATCCAGATGTTGTCAGCATAGTTCTTGCAGCCTCTACAAGCGTGCGGTTCTTTCGTTCAACCACGCCATTCTGTTGTGGGGTGCGTGCAGTAGAGAAGTTCTGTGATATGCCTTCTTCTGTAGGATAGGCTTCAATGACAGAGTTTTTGAATTTTGTGTCATTGTCGCTTCTTACTTTCTGAATCCTGCACTCATACAGAACTTGGATTCTTTTCATTAAATTTATCAGAATATTTGGAACATCTGATTTCTGTCTGACAAATTCAACCCATGTAAATCTTGAATATTCATCGATCAAAACAAGTATATATTTCTTACCACCTAGGCTCTGTGTAGCGATTGGACCGCAGAGGTCAACATGAAGCATGTACAGAGGCCTAGGGCAAGATACATCAGTCTTGCCTTTATGAGAAGCTCTTTTGAGTTTTCCCATTTCGCAATCAGAGCACAAATGATCTTTATTAAATTTAACATTTGGCAGACCTTTGACTAGATCATGTTTAACAAGCTTATCTAGAGTATGAAAGTTTAGGTGGCAGAACCTGTTATGCCATAACCAGGCTTCTTCGCTTTTACTGGCAACAAGACAGAGCTTGTCTTCCTTGTTCTTGGCCCAGAAGTTCATAAGGTAAAGATCGCCTCTTCGTTCGGCTCACAGAAGTTCGACTCCTGTGTCCTCACCTTGTAGAGAGCAGAAGGTTCTTTTGAACATTACGTCGAAACCCGTATCGCAGAGTTGGCTAACACTGAGAAGATTGTGCTTAAGGCCATCCACATATGCAACTTTGCATACGGTTATGTTTTCCTTCTTGATGACTCCGTAGCCTTTTATACACCCCTTCTTGTTGTCACCAGAGGTCACAGATACTCCATCGAGTTTATCTTTGTAGGAGGATAGTAGACCTCTGACGCCAGTTATGTGCCGTGAGCATTCGGAGTCAAGATACCAGATTGGCACGTACTGCTTCTGCAAGACAATCAGAGAGTTTTTGGTACCCATATCCAAATGGGTCCAGCTTTGTTAGGGGTCTTCAAGTTTGCCTTAGCATTCTTGGGTTTGGTTTTAGCTTCTTTTGAAGAACCATTTTATTTCTTCTTACCCTTGAATTTAGTATTCTTTTTGGGTGCAGAGAGGAAACAGTGTGGACTTGAGAAGTGTTGGCTTAATTGATGCTTGAGATCAAAGCAATGACAATAATGAATGTGCGAAGAGATTTTCTTGAAATTTTCATTGAAAACATTAAATGGGGGTACAGAGGCATTACATTCTATCCTAACATTTGACTTCCTATTACAAGAAGACCTATGTAGGCTAGATTGTTGTTTGCAAAATCCTTTGTTGAGAGTAGCCTTCTGTGGACCCCTTCTGTGGTCAACTTCTGCAGGTTTCACTGTCACAGAAGAAAAAGATTTGTTATTTTCAGCCCATTTACCCTTCTGTTGCCATGTTAGTTTTTCTTCAATAGGCCTTAAGGGTTTTGAAGTCTTTGAACTTGTTGGATTTTGAGAGGACGTTTTCTTTTGTTGTTTGATTTTCTCAAGCTCAAGAGAGGTTTTGGCTTGTATACATATGTCCAAAAAATCTAGACAGATAGGAACTCTTGTGATTTTCTCCTTGGGAGGAATAGTTCTGTTAAGAACTCTAGAGGGTAGTTTAAAATCCTCTGAGTCATAAGGTACTATTTCTGACTTAGAGTCAGTCTCAGATTCGTCAGAGGATGAATCGTCCTCATATACAGAGGTTGAGTCACTTAGTTCTCTTTCGACAGAGGCTGGATTTTCAGAGCATGTGCCATACTCGCTTTCATCTTTTTCTTTGAGATTATTTTCCAAGTCAACAGAAGTACATGCTATGTACAACAGAGCATGTACATAAGTTTTCGTAAAAGTTATTTTTCCCGATTTCCATTAACTTTTTTTCAGAGATATCTTTAAGTTTTTATTCTGAAACGTTAGGCTTGAACTCAGGTGCCTCTGCCGATAATTTCTTTTCAGAGTTTATCATGCAGACAAAGGCAACCTGTGTTTGAGTCTCGGGGTCACCAAACTTGAAGATACCTATCTGATCTTGAGTTTTCAGATATTTCTTAGGTTTGGATTCTCTTTTGACAGAGATTGAAGGTGACAAATCTGTGTTTTCAAACCACACCTTTATCATCTTCAGAGGTTTCCTCTGGTGAGGTTCCCCAGAGACTTTTCGCCTTTTGCTCACAGAGAGTAAGTTTGGAAATCCAGGTTTTCTTGTACTTCCAATATGAAATAGATAGGACATAGACTTGTTTCTTTTGTTTCCGTTGTATGGATCTAAATCACAGAAGGCAATTCCCCGTCTCCCTATTTGTGTATTAATTTTCTCGTACACCTTCTGTGCATCTTGATATTTCTTAATTAAAAGATCTCATCTGAGTAAATCTTGACAGAGGACTTCTATTTCCTTTTGAAAATAATGTTTAAGAGCTAGGATATTCATTATGTCGCTCTCAACATCCATAAGTTCTTTAGATTTTGCTTTTAAGGCCGAGTTAAGTACAGAAATCTTTTCTTTCAAAGGATTTAGGTGTTTGTTCCAGTTTGTTTCAATTTCTTCCTTTACTTGAAAGATTTTAGCATTTTCTTGAGTGAGAAGTCTAGCTTCTCTCTCAAAGAAGGTAAGCTTCTTCTGAACACTTTCGCAGGTCTTTTTAAGTTCTGTGTATTCAATGTTCAGTTTAAGTAAATCAGCTTCTGCTTGATTAGAGTAAGAGTCAGAAGTGGATACCTCACTATCGGAGTCGGAGCTGACCTCTGCCATGCCACAAAACAGGGCGTTCTTCTTTTCTTCTTCGTCAGAGGATGTATCTGACTGCTAGTTTTCTTGATTCACCATAAGTGACTTCTGAGCATAATATTCTGCTTTCTTTTTGTAGAAAGCAGAATCCCTCTGAGGGCGGTTTGATTTGCTCATGCATTCATTGGCATAGTGGCCTGGCGTACCACAATTGTACCATCCTTGGTTCTGTGGAGCGTTGCCAGCTTTGTCGTCTGACCTCTGTCGGTCACCACCTCTGTCATTCCTGTCATTCGACCTCTGTTGGTCGACACCTCTATCGTTCTTGTCATTTGACCCTTCTCTTCCGTAGCGTTCATTACCAGACTTCTTCTGATATCCTCTGTTGAATTCCCTTATTAAAAGAGCTAACGATTTAGCTATAGAGGCCATAGTTGTCTCCTCTTCTTCTACCACCTCCTCCTCTTCACTATCAACGATCAAGATCTTCTTCTTCTTCTCCTTATTTTCTTCCACATCTTTCTCCTTCTTCGGCTTCTCTTTAGCTTCTGTAGCCTTACCAACCAGCGCAAGAGGTGCACTGATTTGAGGCTCTTAGGCTGCCAACGTTCCATAGAGATCTGACAGAGTCCAGGAGGTTAAGTCCTGATTTGTTTGCAGAGACATAGACAACTGGAGCCATTCTTCATTGAGACTCTTTAGGAACATGACATTGTTCTCGTCAGAAGTTCTGTGGATTCCGAACTTCTTGCACTTGTTGATTAGAGAGTTGAACCGATCATATGTTGACCGTAGAGATTCTGTCGGAAGAGCTTTGAATGCGTAGTACTCGTTGATGCACTGGGATCTGTGGTTCTTATGAGTTTGGCCCCACCCTCCAGTTGTTTTTTCCAGTTCCTTCCACAGATCGTATGCAGATTCACACGCATCTAGGGATTGGAAGAAGTCATTTGGGATGACCATAATCAGAAGTCTCTTAATCTTTTGAGCAATTTCATATTTTGTCCAATCAGGGTCTGACCAGTTGTCCTTGGTCTTTGGTTTCTCGTGCTCAGGGATTTCTGGAGTGTCGTCTGTGGCATGTACACGGGGTACTGTGATCATTGGTACGAAAGGAGGGTTGTTGATATAGTAGACGAGTTCTTTGCTAGTACCCTCGAAGAAGTGAATCATTCGTATCTTCCACTGAGGGTACTCATCTTGGAGTAGTGTGGTTGGCTTGGTTAAAGAACCAGCGGTGAAGAAGTTGTTTGTGTTTGTCATTTTGAAAGAGGTTGAGAAAACCAGAAAATAGGGTATGAACAGTAAACTTTCAGAAGATGAAGTGTATGTTTCGAATGGTGTTTATAAACTTAGAAACTTTGAACAATGCACTAAAATGGAGATTTAACCGAAGTAACAGACTGTATGTTTACCAAAGTCGAACAGGTCGAGAATGGCAGAAAAACATAGGCTGTTTTGAAATAAGTGAAGAACAGGTTAAAATTACTCCTGGTTTCTACCCAAACTCATTGCAAGAGAGGATCACTTGATATAGAAAATCAAGGATGACTCTGATACCAATTGTTGGTTCCTGTTTTGCTTAACAATGATGATTCTATCTAATAGTTCAAACAAGATATAGTGCGGAAGCGTTTTTAACGAACTAAAAGATATAATAAGGTAGAAGAACACACAATATTAAATATGTGAAGTGTAAATAACACAAGTTCTAACTCAATAACCCACTGTATATTGATATAAATAGAACACCAATAACACCGATGATATAACAAGAATTATGTTCTAATGGTGTGTGTGTTGTGCAAAGCTTAATAGAAGAACTCAACATGAGTCTTCTATTTATACTACTTCTAAAGGGGACAAGTTCTAGACAACAAGGACTGAAGGTACTAAAACACTATTCTGGTACTGTTGTTAGTACAACGTTAATTAAATGCGCCGACTTCTGCTAAGGCTGAGACCCATCAGAGTTTGACACGTGGAGTTGTCAGGTCACGCCTTGTACGAATGATCTTTAGAATCTTCGTAGAACAGTAATCGTGAGAAGCACGATTGCCCTTGTATAGATCTTTAGTCTTTATACCACAGAGGCTCTGTCAAGTATGACAGAGGCTCTGTGGCCTTGTCCACTGAGAAGAGTCTTCTGGCGATTCTTCACTTCGGTCTTCTCGGTGACTCGGCAGAGCCTCTGTCGAAGACTTCAGGGGATACAATTTATTAGTTTGGAAGCCAACATTCTTTCTCTTTGAATGCGATTTCTTCACATATTCCATTCTCTCCTCATTCATTTCACATAACCACTTTAAGTTGGAATCATCATTTCAAAAATCTAGGGTTACCATCCTCTTTATTGTCAGGATATCAAGCTACTACAAGGGTTCAAGAGCTAAGAACTTCAAGTCTTTCCCTAAGGGTTTTCATCCAAAAATCTAGGGTTTCTTTTATGAGCTCTTAGGTAAGTATTTTGGCATTTAATCCTCATTCTATGTCATGAGTTACATTTGTTGAGAAGGTTACTCATAAAACTTTGTTTAAAATTAGGGTTCTGTTGTGGGTTCTTAGGTTTTCTTCAAAGTTAGGGTTTTCACTTCACAAACCCTACTTGGTAAATAAATCTCTACTTTAATATGGTTACTTAACCTATTATTATCAATAAATAGAAGATCTCCTTACATATTGAACTTGGTACAAATTTTAGGGTTTTCCCTAAATCCCTTGTTTGAAAGATATAAGTGTATATACATATATATGTATATTTAGATGTATGTATAAATGTATCTTTACTCATACTTGTTATGAATTTATGAAAGTGGAACCCTTTGACCATACGTATATATATATATATATATATATATATATATATATATATATATATATATATATATGTGTGTGTGTGTGTGTGTGTGTGTGTGTGTGTGTGTGTGTGTGATATATAATAGTAGTCGATATTAAAGAAAGAAATAAGGTGATTTATGTGCCATGTGTGGATTATGAAACATTCATTTATGTTATACAATTGAGTAATTATCATGCTACAACTTGGGGTGGTAAATCTATATGTTATGTATGAATATGATTATGGAGTTTATTAATGTCTAACTCCTTGTGCACGAGGATTTAGAATTCGGGTTTTCTACTCATGTTTTATTGGTCGTGTTGGGCCGCAAGCGAGTAGACAATATGGGACGATGAGGTCCTTGAGGTGTAACTCGTCTAGTTCGGATAGGCAATGGGGTCCCATAAGTACTTGAGGTGTAACTTGACGGAGTAGGCACTAAAGGCATAATAAATAGATGGTTTGAGGTTGTGATGTCCGTATGGCTTAGGAACTAGGACTGGGACTTGAGGTGCAACTCCGATGACATCATGGGTGACTCCATTCACATGTTCTCGTCAACCCGATGATAACGGGTCTCCCCCGTAATTGTTTTCAAAAAGATATTTGCTTATGTGTGTATACTCAGATGAAGATGTTCGATAGGATTGGGATGTGGTAAATATGATCACATGGTTCTGGTAACGGCGAATTATTTAATGTTTCGTTCATTTATAAAAACTTATGTTCATGTAAATCTCAATAGACTTTGGTCTAACACTTTGCGTCGTGTTGTCGACCTTGCTTAGGGAGCTCGGAGGGATGCGTGATGAGAGATTTTTGGAAGATATATCGACACCCGTGTTAATCTAGTTTAGTTCTTACTAGATTAGTAGGTTGTTGTGTAATATATCTTGATACTCGTTACATTTATTTTGTCCAAACTATCCCGTTAGTTTATTTGGGCTTTAGTTGGCTTGATATTTGAAGTTTAAATATTACCCATTTTCCAGAAATATTCCCTATATTTACTGTCAATTTTTAGGGTGTTACAAGTTGGTATCAGAGCTCTAGTTTAAGGGAATTAGGTGCGCTAGTATGATTCCTAGACTTAAGCTGAGATCATTAGGTGATGAAAAGTAAGGAAATTGGGTAGAAACACTAAGATGGGACGTTCGGAGTCAACGAAAATTACGTTATTGTGAATTATGAAAGTGGTAACGAGAATTCTTATGTGTAATGTGTTCATAGTTTCAATTAGCTACTGGTATTATGAATATATTGTTATGTGAGCATGCTTGATTGCTATGATTATGAGAATCAATGACTGTTTTAGTACGTTTCTTTGTGTTAATCTCGTAGCCTATGTTCTTATCTTCGTTCTCGGATGTGACAGACATAAATGGTAAATACTCGGGGTAGAGTTTAGACTTCGCCGGAAGCTAACGCCGTGACCGAATTCACGGCCGACCAACCAGATGTTAACGCGTAAACTTTGCCTCCTCCACTTCCACCTTTGTTAGGTGGAAGATTGGAACAGATACCAAGGAGAAATATTGCCTCCACCAACCCGATCATAATAGAAGTTACCCCTCTAACGCAAATGATGGACATGATGTGGGCTATGAATGATACTATGGTTAAGCAGCAAGAATTGTTCATGAAGCTTTTGGAGGAGAGGGATGCTCAACAGCGTCGGCACGAGACGATCGAAGAAAATGTGGTTGTTGTGGGATCCGGGGGAACAGGTGATGAGAACCGAACTGATGAGTTAGTTACTTTGGAGACAAGGCCGACGGGAAGGGTATGCTCCTACAAGACCTTCCTATGTTGTAACCCACCGGAGTTTGCCGGTTCTGACAATCCAGTTGCCTGCATGAACTGGATTCGAGAGATCGAACAAGCCTTCAGGGCTTGTGACTGTGAGGAGAATCAAAAAGTAAAGTTTGGTTCTCAAATGCTTTGGAGTTCGGCTTTGACTTGGTGGAACGACTATACTTCCACCCTAGAGGCTTCAGTATTTGCTAAAATGACTTGGGCGACATTCAAGAAGAAGATTTTGGAAGAGTATCGTAACGAGCAAGAGATGGATTTGATCTAAGAGGAGTTCCGGTCATTAAAGAAAAGAAATATGTCAGTGAAGGAGTACACCCGCCTGTTTATGGAAAAGCTGAACTTGGTGGGGGCATGTTGCCCCGACTGAGAAGGAGAAAATGAAAGCGTATTTGAAAGGATTATCGGTTGACATGATGGCAATGGTCCGCAATTCGAAGGCCACTAATATTCGAGAGACTATTGAAGAGGCCAAAGTTATGTAAAAGTAAGCACTTCGGTTCTTGCAATTCGGGTCAAACTTCATGCTACAAGTGCGGGAAGCCGGGACACATCACTCCAGACGGTCCCATAAGGGGTACGGTGTGCTATGAATGTAAGGAGATGGGGCACATGAGAAGAGAATGTCCCAAGCTGAAGGGGACGCTAGAGGGTGTTGGTCCCGAAGGGCTATACAAGTTTGTAGAAGGGGGGGGTGTTGAATACAAACACACAGATTTTACTTTTCTAAATTGTTTATTGATAAATCATTAACAATTTACAGCTTGTTGCGGAAACAAGATTAAGGATAAATCCTAAATCTAAACAAGTTGGAACACTAAGTTTCTTGCACTAAGAAGGAGAAGGAAATTACTAATAATAACCTATCTCAAGATAAGAAGGATGAACTTGTCCAGAGTTAGCAAGTTACTTCAAAATGAAGTGAGTTCTTCTTCTTATATACTGCATGCATTTAATGCATTGCAGTTTACACTTTACACGTGGCAACAACTGATTGGTTGCATGTCATTGACCTTTGTTGACAACCTAAGTAGACGCGTGTTGAACAGTGTAGTATCAGAGTGGTTGTACGATTTCAGACAATAGGAAGGTTCTTTTCTGACATATCGTACGGAGTCGTACAAGGGTGGTAAAGACAAAAGTATTTTGTACGGAGGACTTCATGTTCAGCTTTTCGTTGATTCAGCGATCTATCATTCTATATCAGCGAATGATAGAGTTCAGCGATAGCTGAAGTCTTGTACTTGATACTTCACGTTGAGTGGACAAATCTGAGTCTTCGCTGATCCGCATCAGTTCATTAGGAGACTTGTCGCTGGTTCTTGAGCTTGATCTTTGACTTCAGCGTAGAACCTATGTTGACGTGAAACTTGTCTTCAGGGATCATAAGTAAACAACTAACATGTCAACGATCACCATAAGTACTGAACAGACTCAGAGTATTATGGTGAATCAGTTTCGCTGAATGTTTAATCTAAAGTGCGAGAGTTCCTATCAGTGGTACTGGAAGATCTTAGGACTTATCAGCGATAGTGAAACTCTGATATATATTGTTTACTTACAATTTTCACTAAGTATATTAGAGTGGGTCATTATCAAATCTCTGAGGGTTTGGATCAACAATCTCCCCCTATTTGATTATGACAAAGCAACAGAGAAAATTGCTATATAATGAAAACATAAAGATAAAAAGAACTCATAAAATATTTGTCCCTTTTACTGTTTTCTAGGATCTTTTCTGTACTGATGGAGTAAAGTACGTTCGCTGAAATTTTTCTTTAAACTTTGTAAAGATTACAGAGGGAAGTGGAAAAATTACAAGTACAGCGAATAAAATTACAAGTACAAAAGATGTAGACAGATATGGATAGAAAGAATTACAAGGCGATCCTATCCGTCAAAAGGTTCTTCCTTAATGAGTTGTTCATCAAGGGTCATTGATGTGGCAATCATCCAATCAGGGACATCTACTCCTTGATTCTTTTTCTTCAGAGCTTCTTCAAAAATCAAGGGCTTTAAGTGTCTAGCTTTGATGTCGCGTCTGACTTCACACCAGTATAAGAGATCTCTGAGTTGTTCGATGGGAGTGATGTGGAGCTCAGAGATACGTTGAAAGTGATGGTTTCTATCGTAGTCTAGAAAGAATATACCATATGGATCACTTACAACTGTGCCAGGAATGAAAGTTTCTCCAGGTGGTAGGGAGGTGTCAAGCGCTGAGAGATCAGCATCAGGACCAAGAACTTCAGCACGAGAGAAACCAATACTTGTTTCATTCCGTATAGGAGGACCTGAATCAGAGACTTTCTTTTCCTTAGCAGATACTTTTCTTTGTTGAGGAGGAAGAGGAGGAATATCCACAGCAGAGGAAAGCATGTCGATCTGTTTGTTTAAGATCTTCTCGACATGGCTTTTGAACTTTGAGCGCAATCCCTGAATGGCTAATTTCATTTCTAACCATTAAGATAGCAGCATAGAAAGTTTGCTTGGTTTTGTCTTCTCTGTAGACATCCACTTCAACAACAGGAACGTCGGCGTACAGTCTTCTTCTGATGTTTACTTTGATGATTTTGGATGGTCTAGATCGATAGGTTAGCATTTGTTTAGCCCATTCCAAAGTCGTATCAGAGACCTTAGTCTTTTCTCTGACGATCTCTTGAGCATCATCCCATAGCTGACGTTGAACATCAATGGGAACTCTTTTCAGCTTGGGGTCTTTTATTGATCGCTGAGTAAGCTTGATGGCGTATTCTCTGTCTTTTTCTTCAGCTTCCTTTCTTTCAGCGATTAGGCGTTCAGCTCTGAGGTGTTCCTTGTATTCCTTTTGGGAAATTCTGAACTTTGGAGGAACGGTAGGAAGTTGATCACGCTTTAGAATGATTCGCTGATCTTCGAGTCTCTTGATCATTGCATCTCTCTTTTCTTGATCCTCTTCACTTAGCTTTTGAGGAGCCAAGGAAGGTCTGTTTTTGTGAGAGAGAGTCTGTTCTTCAGGTTCATCAGTCTTAGAGATCAAATCCAAGACTGGGATTATTTCTTCAGCGTTGAGAGGTGGGATTATTGTTGAAGTCGTAGCTGTAGGAACTTAAGCGATATCCTCAAACAGGGGAGAGGACTAGCTGAAACACAGCGATCTTACAAGTAAGAACATGGGTAGAACAGAGAGAGAGAGAGAATATGGGATAAAGTGTATGGAGGTTTGTGGAGTGTAGAACTGATAGGGTATAGAGGAGGGATGTTGTGTAAGATTAATGTACCTGACAAACCGGCTTGTTAAGCAAGATCATCAGATTTTCATCTTCAGCGACATTTTTTCCTTTGCCCTTGTCAGCTTCAGATGCTGATGGCATTGTCTTTGTCCGCTCCCCTGAAGGTTCATTTATTCGGATCCCTTTAAGAGCTATTGTTCTCTGAGCAGGCTTGACGATAAGAGAATCATCATCATCGTCATCTTCGTCATCATCATTCTTTGGAGAAGAGGATGGTTCATCATCAGACAAGTCGATGGCTTCTTCATCTTCAGCTTCAGACTCAGTTTCTTCAGCTTCTTCTTCGAGTTGCTCCCCCTCAGATACAGAGGCGAGCTTCTCGGTTCCCTCAGGGTGTTCATCTCCCTGAGGTCCAGCGGCTGCTTCAGCTTCAATAGTCTTCTCACCCTCTTCAGTGTAGGTGAGGTCTTCATTCTTCTCTCCCCTGATAGATTCATCATGGGAAAGGTCTCCAGTGCTCTTGGAAGGGTCTTCAACGCTCTTCTCCCCCTCTTTTTCATGATGACTGGGGGAGGAATGAGATGATTCAGCAGCTCGTGTGGTTTCCCTGTCTTCTTGGCCAGGGATCCCCACACAGATTTCAATCGCTGATAATCTGTTTTCTATGCCAGAAATACCAGGATTGATCTTCACAAGTTCAGCACGATCTGCCGTAGTAAAAGATGGAGGTGCAGGGGCAGGTGCAGGGGCGGTCGTGTTGGTCAGGATCTGCTGTAACAAGTTCTGAATATAAGAGATGTCATTCTTCATCGTGTTGACATCAGTCTTCACAGAACTCATATCAGTTTTTACTGAACTGACATCAGCCTTTACAGCAGACATATCACCTTCGAGGGTGCTAACCGATGTCTTCAGCATTGTGACTTCGCTAGACATGGTGTCAACTGATTTCTTGATGTCGAGGTAGTCTGTGTAGATGTCAGCTAGAACTTTGGCAAAATCACCGAGTGATTTGTCAACCTTCTCCACATCAGCTTTGGAGGCATTCTTTCCGACTTCGATTGTAAGCTTTAAAAGATTCTCTCCAGCGGTTGTTACAGCTGAAGAGTTGCCGGAAAGAGTAGATGTGAGACCTGTCAGCTTTGTCTCGACTGTCTTCAGAGACGTGTTGATGTCTCCCAAATTAGGACCTGTAACATATAAAAACTTGTGAACAGAGGAAAGCTCAGAAGTTTGGGGTTTAGTAACAGTGTTTAGGGGTTGTTGTATACCTTCAGGAGGATTGATGAATTCATCAAAATCTTGATGGCCTGAGAAATGTTCCATATCATCAACGAGAGAACCTGAACGTATGATCATCTCTGCAGGTCCTACTTCCGCCGTTCCTTTAGCTTCTGGAGGAATGACAGGTGCATCAGTGATAACTGGAGTTGTGTCCAAATGAGTGGAGGGAGAAGCGAAGGGTAAGAATGGAGGTTGGTTACTGAGTTCAGCGTTGGAATCGCTGAGAATCACTTCATCAGTCTTTTGAGAGACTGAGGGAGGTTGGGTAGTTTCCAAATTTGTAACCTCAGCGTTTGGAGAAGCTGAAGTCGGGATAAAGTGGATGGCTTGTTCAGGTGTGGCAGAGCGTACCACAAAACTTTCCTTCAGCTCAACAGGAGGAGCTGAGGAGACTTTAGCAGGAGATTGCTTGGGTTGCTCCTTGGGTTTCTTAGTTCTTTTGGAACCAAGTTGGGTGTCAGAGGGTTTCCTTTTCAGAGAAGGAATGGAGGTTGCAGCTGGGGTATCAGCGGTGGGTTTGTCCGCTGAAGGAGCTGCAGAAGTAGAAGAAGTAGAAGAATTTAGAAGAGTTAAGAGTGTAGGAAGACGTACCTCATTCGCCACTGGTTTGAAGTCGAGTATCTTAGGGCCAACCTGAGAAAGTTTTAGGTCACCCTCTTGAGGATAGCTGTCCTTCAGACCTTTTTGGAATATGGCGCTGATAAATCGAGGATACGGAACCCATGGAGGTCTGTCAGCGACGGAGTCCACTCTTTGTACCAGGTCATCATAGATGATCGATGCCCAGTCTATATGTAGACCTTTCAGCAATGCATATCCCATTGATTGCTGAGGTTTAGCGGCTTGGTCAGAGGAGCCGCTCTTGGTAGTCATGCAGCTGATTAGATGAGCGAAGATGAAATTCATCTCGCTGGGCATTTTTGATTTCTTTATAATGGTCAGCTTCTTCTCGGGCTTCATATCCCTTCCAGTTTCCCATACATAGCCCATTGCATCAAAGAATGCAATGATGGCTTCCCTGTCTGAGTTTTTCATGGGGTCAGGGAGGGGAACCAAGGGTTTTTCTTTGGTTGCTATGGGAAGGCTGAGGGCTTTGCAAATGATGGCAGGGGTGATCTTCATGGTGCCATATTCAATATCGCAGAGGATGCAGTTAATTGTTTTGGAAGGGTCTTTGGCTGATGGTAACTGAGAGTGTCTGGCAGAGTACCAGAATTGTGATAGCAAGAGCTGATGTGCGGGAGGGGTTATCGTCAGGGCTGTGGAGATGCAACAATTCTTGAGGAATTTCACAACATCATCTAGATGTGTGACTTGCTTTCGAGGAGGAAACTCGAGAAGCGCATAAAGGTTGTTTACCTTAGTCCAATCCAGCTTGTCAAGAGAGAACTTGACCTGAGGAGCCTTGAGGATGTCGACTTCCTCAGCAGTATCATCAGCAACAGTGTTTTCAGCGATGGTGTTCTTGGGAATGTCAAAAGATGCCATTTTTTGTATTATCAGTTCAACCAAATATTACCAAATAAGAATAATTTTAATGTGGAAAGATTTTTCAATAAGATGGTTCGAATTTTGTCCATTTCATTTAGACAAAATGTCTTAATGAAGATTAGGGGTTTTCTTGTTTTTGAAAAACGAAATTTCAAACCCAATAAAAATCTTGTTTTCCAGTTTCCTTTGAAGATTGGGATTCTGGAAAAACGAATGAAGAACAAGTTTAAGATTTTTGCATTTAAACTTGAAGAACAACCATGAAATGGTTGTGTTCATAAAACTATGAAAGAGAGTGATTTCGTTTTTGAGAAGTTCTTTTGTTTGATCTTGTTAAAACAATGAGAAGATCAGAAATAAGTACTTGCATTTTGTAAATAATAAGAACATATTAACCTTTGATGTTTGAAGAAGATGAACAGTTGTTCTTGAGAAATTTGATAGCAAAATGCAACACTGAATTCTTTCTTTGCTTGGAGGAGAAGTTCGCGTAAAAGGAAAATATAAACGAAGAATTTGTTTATATAGAGAGATTAGAAAGAGAAAATCTTGGCGAGTAAACGAAACATGCAAACGTGTGTCAGAAAGAAGAACGTGTCAGGGCTTATCCGTTGCAATGACGTCACAACTGTCCTCTCATATTCTTGGTTGTCTCTGAGGTTTTGAAAACTCAGGGACACTTTTGAAAAACATGAAGCACTGAATAGAAATATCAGTGTTGGTTTTAGAAATTTCAAAATATCGCTGATAAGGAAGAGATATTCAGCGATGTAATTTATTTTGAAATCTTGCATTTTATGCGTTTTGTCAGAGAGAGAAAAACAAACCTTGATATCAGCGAATCAAGTTTATTTAGAGAAGATGATAGAATGGGTTATACAGGTGGATTTTATCCTATTGCTGATCAAATGTGAACCGCTGAAGATTTTACTCTTCAAAGTTCAGCATTCCAAGCTCGCTGATGAGAAAGTTGAATCTTGTCTCATCAAGAGGTTTGGTGAACAGATCAGCTGACTGATAATCAGTTGGGATAAAGTGAAGTTCTATATCACCATTCATCACATGATCTCTGATAAAATGATACCTGATTTCGATGTGTTTTGTCTTTGAGTGTAGCACTGGATAATTGGCTATAGCGATGGCAGTTGTGCTGTCGCAATAGATTGGAATATTTGAGAGTTGAAGGTCATAGTCTAGTAGTTGATTTCTCATCCACAAGACCTGAGAACAGCAGTTTCTAGCGGCTACATACTCAACTTTAGCTGTAGAGGTGGACACTGAGTTTTGCTTTTTACTTGTCCAACTTACCAGCTTTCCACCCACGAGCTGACATCCTCCTGTGCTGCTTTTCCTATCCATTCTGCAACCTGCAAAATCACTATCTGAATAGGCGATTAGATCGAATCCTGAGTTTTTGGGATACCAAAGACCTAGATTCGTTGTACCCTTAAGATATCGAAAAATTCGCTTTACATCTTTCATATGAGATATCTTAGGTTCAGCTTGATATCATGCACACAAGCATGTTGCAAACATAATATCGGGTCGGCTAGCTGTAAGATACAACAGTGAGCCGATCATCCTACGGTACAACGTGACATTAACAGGAACACCCTTAGTGTCCTTATCAAGTGTCAGCGGTGGTGCCATAGGGGTTTTCATAGCTGAACTTTCAGTTAAGTCGAATTTCTTCAGCATATCTTTAACATACTTTCCCTGATTAATGAAAGTTCCTTTTTCATTTTGCTTTATCTGAAGACCAAGGAAATATGTTAGTTCACCCATCATGCTCATCTTATACTCATAGTTCATTCTATCAGCGAAACGAGTACAAAGATCAGGGTTAGTAGAGCCAAATATAATATCATCAACATATATTTGAACAAGAATGATATGACCTTTTGTCGATTTTACCTCGCTCAAATTGTTCAATATGGAGATAAGTAGAAAGAGTGTCATACCATGCACGTGGAGCTTGCTTTAAGCCTCAAAGTGCCTTATCCAGTTTATAAACATAACCTGGACGCTTAGGATCTGAGAATCCTGGAGGTTGTTCCACATAGACTTCTTCATTCAGCTTTCCATTTAGATACGCTGACTTAACATTAATCTGATATACTTTGAAGTCTTTGTGTACAACGTATGCTAAGAATAGACGAATAGATTCTAATCTTGCTACTGGAGCAAATGTTTCGTCATAATCTATACCTTCCTCTTGTCTGTATCCCTGAGCAACAAGACGAGCCTTGTTGCGGGTTACAGTTCCATGTTCGTCCAACTTGTTTCCATTTAGTGCCTATCACTGTTTTGTCTGTTGGTCTTCGAACAAGTTTCCAAACTTTGTTTCTTTCGAATTCAGTCAGCTCTTCTTGCATGGCGCTGACCCAGTTTGGATCTTTGAGGGCATCATCTACTTTCTTTGGTTCAGTTAGTGAAATAAAATTAACAAATAAACAAATATTACCTGCACTTCGTCGAGTCTGAATACCAGCGTTTGGATCACCAAGAATTTGATCAATTGGGTGATTTATAGTCCATCGCTGAGCCGGAGCGTGAGACGCTGACTCAACTTGAACTGGAGGAGCTGAAGATGAAGCTTCAGCGACGTCTGGAGTATCAGCTAAGTGAGGAATGGATGCAGTTATTTTATTCACTGATTGCTGAGAAGTAGATGGAATGTCTGAGACATTTGATTTAGAAGCAGGTATAGTGTTTATAGAAACAGCTGAGACCCATGATGTTTAAGCTTCACTATTCTGCATATTTGGAATGATAGTAGGACCATCATCTTCAACTGTGTGAGCACGAGGAGTGGGAATATCTTCTGAATCACCAAGATGAGAAAACATCCATTGATTCAGTTCTTCAGTATCAGCGGACGATTTAGAGTTCGCTGAACGGGACTCGTCAAACGTGACGTGAATTGTTTCTTCAACAGTTTGTCTTCTTCGATTGAAGACTCTGAAGGCTTCGGAGACTGAGGAATATCCAAGAAAGATTCCATCATCAGCCTTCGGATCAAACTTTCCAAGGGCATCTCTGTTGTTCAGTATGAAACACTGACATCCAAAGATGTGAAGAAAGCTGATTGAAGGCTTTCTCCCATGAAAAAGTTCATAGGCTGTTTTATTGAATCTTTTGACTATCAGCGATCTGTTTTTGTTTTACCCGAAGGCCTATACAAGTTTGTAGAAGGGGGGGGGGGAATACAAACACACATATTTTACTTTTCTAAATTGTTTATTGATAAATCATTAACAATTTACAGCTTGTTGCGGAAACAAGACTAAGGATAAACCGAAATCTAAACAAGTTGGAACACTAAGGTTTCTTGCACTAAGAGAGATGAGGAAATTACTAATAATAACCTATCTTGAGATAAGAGATTGAACTTGTCCAGAGTTAGCAAGTTACTTCAAATGAAGTAGGTTCATCTCTTTATATACAGCATGCATTTAATGCAAGTCAGTATACACTTTACACGTGTCATCAGCTGGTTGGTTACATGTCATTGACCTTTGTTGACAACCTTAGTAGCCGCATGGATGAACAGTGTAGTATCAGAGTGGTTGTACGATTTCAGACAGTCGGAGGTTCTTTTCTGACATTTCGTACGGAGTCGTGCAAGGGTGGTTAAGACAAAAGTACTTTGTACGGAGGACTTCATGATCAGCTTTCGTTGATTCAGAGCATTATCATTATCTATTCAGCGAATGATAAAGTTCAGCGATAGCTGAAGTCTTGTACTTGATACTTCACGTTGAGTGGACAAATCTGAGTCTTCGCTGATCCGCATCAGTTCATTAGGAGACTTGTCGCTGGTTCTTGAGCTTGATCTTTGACTTCAGCGTAGAACCTATGTTGACGTGAAACTTGTCTTCAGGGATCATAAGTAAACAACTAACTTATCAGCAATCATCATAATGACTGAACAGACTCAGAGCATTAATGGTGAACAGTGTTCGCTGAATGTTTAATTTAAAGAGCGAGAGTTCCTATCAGCGGTACTGTAAGATCTTAGTACTTATCAGCGATAGTGAAACTCTGATACATATTGTTTACTTACAATTTTCACTAAGTATATAAGAGAGGGTCATTATCAAATCACTAAGGGTTTGGATCAACAGTCTCCCCCTATTTGATTATGACATAGCAACAAAGACAATTGCTATTTAATGAAAAACATAAAGATAAAAAGAACTCATAAAATATTTGTCCCTTTTACTGTTTTCTGGGATCTTTTCAGTACTGATGGAGTAAAGTACATTCGCTGAAATCTTTCTTTAAAACTTTGAATCAGGTTACAAAGAGAAATGGAAAGATTACAAGTACAAGCGAAATAAATTACAAGTACAAAAGAATAACTGATACAATAGAGAAATAGGCGATCATATCAGTTTGTAAAGGGTTCTTCCTTAATGAGAAGTTCATCAAGGGTCATTGATGTGGTGGGAATCATCCAGTCAGGAACGGTTACACCTTGTTTTCTTTTGTTCAGCGCTTCTTCAAAAATCAAGGGTTTCAGATGTCGTGCCTGAGGGTCATTCCTGAAGTCACACCAGTAGATGAGATCTCTCAGCCGTTCGATGGGAGTGATGTGAAGTTCAGAGATGCGTTGAAAATGCTTTCCACCATCGTAGTCATGGAAAAATATCCCGTCGATTTGTTTGTTGATCAGCTTTTCAACATTTTCTTTGTACTTCGACTTGGACTTCTGGATGGCTAACCTGATCTCCAACCATTCAGAGAGACCGTACTTCGTTATGGCTTCAGCATATAATTTTTCGTACTTCTTATCTTCTCTGAATATCTCGACTTCAGCGATTGAAGCAAGGGTTGTTCTTCCAGAGATGAATACCTTGTTGATTTTGGCAGGAGAGAGTCTGAAGTTGACCTTTTCTTTGCACCAGGCTAAAGTGGAGTGAGACACAGTTCTCTTTTCTTCAGTTATCTTCTTGGCGTATTCCCAGAGCTGACGTTGAACTTCAATAGGAACTCTTTTCAGCTTGGGGTCTTTCACTGATCGTTTAGAAAGCTGGATGGCATATTCTCTGTCCTTTTCTTCAGCTTCCTTTCTTTCAGCGATTAATCTTTCAGCTCTGAGGTGATCCTTGTATTCCTTTTGGGAAATTCTGAACTTTTGAGGAACTGAAGGAAGTTGATCACGCCTCAGAATGATTGGCTGATCCTCGAATTGCTTTATTATCTCTTCTCTTCTTTTCTGATCCTCTTCACTTAGCTTTTGAGGAGCTAAGGAAGGTCTGCGTCTGTGCGAGAGTAGCTGTTCTTCAGGTTCATCAGTCTCAGAAATTAAATCTAAGACTGTGATTATTTATTCAGCAGCAGCTGGTATTATTGGTGAAGTCGCAGTTGTGGAACCTTCAGCGATATCCTCAAACAGGGGAGAGGACTAGCTGAAGCACAGCGATCTTACAAGTAAGAACTTGGGTAGAATCAGAGAGAGAAAATTTGTTCAAGTGTATAGGCTTGGGTAGTAGAACTGATAGTGTATGATAGAGGAGCTAAGGAAGGTCTGCGTCTGTGCGAGAGTAGCTGTTCTTCAGGTTCATCAGTCTCAGAAATTAAATCTAAGACTGGGATTATTTATTCAGCAGCAGCTGGTATTATTGGTGAAGTCGCAGTTGTGGAACCTTCAGCGATATCCTCAAACAGGGGAGAGGACTAGCTGAAACACAGCGATCTTACAAGTAAGAACTTGGGTAGAATCAGAGAGAGAAAATTTGTTCATGTGTATAGGCTTGGGTAGTAGAACTGATAGTGTATGATAGAGGAGGGATGAAGTGAGAGATGTTTAGTGTACCTGACAAACCGGCTTTTCAAGCAAGATCGTTAGATTGTCATCTTCAGCGACACTTTTGCCTTTGCCTTTCTCAGCTCCAGAGGCTGAGGGCTTTGTCTTTGTCCGCTCCCCTTAAGGTTCATTTATCGAGTTTCCCTTAAGAACTTTGATCCTCGGAGCAGGTTTGACGATAAAGAAGTCATCGTCATCTTCGTCATCATCATTCTTTGGAGAAGAGGATGGTTCATCATCAGGGATGTCGACGGCTTCATCATCTTCTGCTTCGGATTCGGTTTTATCAGCTTCTTCTTCGAGTTGCTCCCCCTCTGATACAGAGGCGAGCTTCTTAGTTTCCTCAGGGTTTTTATCTCCCTGACGTCCAGCAGTGGTTTCTTCAGCATCCTTCTTCTCTCCCCTGATAGATTCATCATGGGAAAGGTCTTCAGCGGTCTTTGAGAGATCTTCAGCGCTCTTCTCCCCCTCTTTCTCATGATGAGTGGGGGAGGAATGGGTTGACTCAGCAGCGTTGGCAGGTTCACTGTCTTCTTGGCCAGAGATACCTATACAACCTTCAATCTTTCCTATTCTGTCTCGAAGGCCTGAAATAGCAGGATTGATCTTCTCCAGCTCAGTGCGATCAGCCGCTGTGAAATTGTCAGATGCAGGGACAGGGGCAGGGGCAGGAGCAGGAGTATTCGCTTTGTGTAGTAGCTGCTCAATCATCGTTTTCAACGAACTAACATCGGTCTTTACAGAGGCTAAGTCAGTCTTTACAGTAGACATATCTCCCTCTAGTTGTCCAACCGATGTCTTCAGCGTTGTGACCTCGCTGGACATGGATGAAACTGAATTTTTGATAGAGGTGTAGTCTGTGTAGATGTCAGCGAGCACCTTGGAGAATTCGCTGAGAGTTTTATCAACCTGCTTCATGTCATCTGTGGAAGCCTTCTTCTCCACCACCGTTGTCAGATTTGTAAGATTCTCTCCAGCGTTTGTTACAGCTGTAGAGTTATTTGAAAGAGTAGTGGTGAGACATGTCAGCTTTGTCTCCACGGACTTTAGAGAGGCGTTGATGTCTCCCAAATTAGGACCTGTAACATATAAAAACTTGTGAACAGAGGAAAGCTCAGAAGTTTGGGGTTTAGTGACAGTGTTTATGGGTTGGTGTGTACCTGCAGGAGGATTGATGAACTCGTCAAAATTACGGGTTCCTGAAAAATGTTCCATGTCATCTTCAAAAGTGCCCATGGATTGTCCTGCAGGTCCTGTCTTCATCATTCCTGGAGTATCAGCTTTAGTTTCCGTAGAAATGATGGCAGCTCCAGCGAAAACTGGAGGAGAGTCCAAATGAGTGGAGGGAGGAGCGAAGGATAAGAATGGAGGTTGGGTTCTGAGTTTAGCGTTGGATTCGCTGAAAATCACTTCATCAGTCTTTCGAGAGACGCTGAAGTTGGGATGGAATGGATGGGTTGTTCAGGTGTGGCAGAGCGTACCACTGAACGTTCCTTCAGCTCTGCAGAAAGAGCTGAGGAGTCTTCAGCATGAAATTGCTGGGGTTGCTCCTTTGTTTTCTTGATCCTTTTAGAACCAAGTGGGGTAGATGATTGTTTCCTTTTCTTAGAAGGAGAGGATTTTGTGTCCAGGGTATCAGCGATGGGTATTGTCGCTGAAGGAGCCACAGAAGTAGAAGAAGAAGTGTTGAGAAGAGTTAAAAGGGTAGAGAGACGTACCTCATTTTCAACTGGTTTGAAGTCAAGTACCTTAGGGCCAACCTGAGAGAGTTTCAGGTCGCCCTCTTGCGGATAGCTTTCCTTCAGGCCATATTGGAAGATGGCGCTGATGAATCGGGGGTAAGGAACCCATGGTGGTCTGTCAGCGGCAGAGTCTACTCTTTGCACCAAGTCATCATAGATAAGAGATGCCCAGTCAATGTGTAGACCTTTCAGCAGAGCGTATCCCATTGCTTGCTGAGGTTGAGCGGCTTGGTAAGAGGAGCCGGTCTTTGCAGTCATGCAGCTGATTAAGTGAGCGAAGAGGAAGTTCATCTCGCTGGGCATTTTCGACTTCTTTAGCAGGGTCAGCTTCTTCTCGGGCTTCTTGTCTCTGCCAATTTCCCATACATAGCCCATTGCATCAAAAAATGCAATAAGAGCTTCTTTGTCAGCGAGTTTCTTATGGTCAGGGAAAGGAACAAAAGGCTTTTCTTTTGTAGCGTTGGGAAAGTTCAGAGCTTTGCGAATGATGGCAGGTGTGATCTTTATCGTGCCATACTCAGTATCGCTGAGGATACAATCAATTGTTTTGGAGGGATCTTTGGCGGATGGTAACTGAGAGTGTATGGCAGTGTACCAGAATTGGGATAGTAGTAGCTGACTTGCAGGAGGTGAGATGGTCAGGGCTGTTGAAATGCAGCAATTCTTTAAGAAATTCACAGCATCTTTCAGATGTGTGACTTGCTTTCGAGGAGGAAACTCGAGAAGCGCAGAAAGGTTGTTCGTTTTGGTCCAATCTAGTTGTTCCAGAGTGAACTTCACCTGAGGAGCCTTGATAAATTCCACTTCCTCAGAATCAGCGGTAGCAGGAATGTCAGACGATGCCATTTCTCTGTATTATCAGTTCAACCAAAGATGTTAACAAATAAGAATAATCTTAATGTGGAAAGATTTTCCATTAAGATGGTTCAAATTTTATCCATTTCATTCAGACACAAATGTCTTAATGAAGATTAGGGTTTTTCTTGATTTTAAGAAACGAAATGTAAAACCCATTTATTCTTGTTATCCAGTTTTCTATGAAGAATTAGATTCTGGAAACGAAAGAAGAACAAGTTTAAGATTTTTGCATTTAAACTTGAAGAACAACCATGAAATGGTTGTGTTCATAAAACCATGAAAAAAAATTATTTCATTTTTAAGAAGTTCTTTTGTTTGATCTTGTTAAAACAAGGAAAAGATCGGAAACAAGTTATACGCATTCGGTAATAAATAAGAATATATTAACCTTGATGTTTGATGAAGAAGATGATGAACAGTTCTTGAAGTTTTAGAAAGCACAAATGCAACAGTGAATTCTTTCTTGCGGAGGAAGATTGATCGTGTAAAAGAAAAATATAAACCACAAGTTTGTTTATATAGAGAGATTAGAGAGAGAAAATCTTGAGCGGGAAAAGATTTTCATCATGACACGGACACGTGTTTGCATTTGATTGGAGGTTTGAACGAGACGTGCAAACGTGTGTCAGAAAGAGAAACGTGTCGGGGTTTATCCGTTGCAATGACGTCACAACTGTCCTTTCATATTCTTTTAGGATGTCTCTGAGGTTTTGAAAGCTTAGGGACTCTTTTACAAACATGAAGCACTGAATGAAAATATCAGTGATGCATTCTGTTTTGAAAATCTTGCATTTTCATGCGATTGTCAGAGAGAGAAAACATACCTTGATATCAGCTTAACCAAGTTTTATTCAGAGAGAAGATGATTGAATACCTTATACGAGTTGATTTTATCCTATCGTTGATCAATGTGAACCGTTGAGGATTTTACCCTTCAAAGTTCAGCATTCCAAGCTCGCTGATGAGAAAGTTGAATCTTGTCTCATCAAGAGGTTTGGTAAATAAATCAGCTAACTGATAATCAATTGGGATAAAATGAAGTTCTATATCACCATTCATCACATGATCTCTGATAAAATGATATCTGATTTCTATGTGTTTGGTCTTTGAATGTAGTACTGGATTGTTTGCTATAGCGATGGCACTTGTGCTGTCGCAATAGATTGGAATTTTGGAGAGCTGAAGATCATAGTCTAGTAGCTGATTTCTCATCCACAAGACTTGAGAACAACATCTTCCAGCAACTACATATTCAGCTTCAGCTGTGGAAGTGGATACTGAATTTTTCTTTTTACTTGTCCAACTTACCAGCTTTCCACCCAGGAGCTGACATCCTCTTGTGGTGCTTTTCCTATCCATTTTGCAACCTGCAAAATAACTATCTGAATAGGCGGTTAGATCGAATCCTGATTCTTTGGGATACCAAATACCTAGGTTCGCTGTACCCTTAAGGTATCGAAAAATTCGCTTTACAACTTTCATATGAGATAACATAGGTTCAACTTGATATCGTGCACACAAACATGTTGCATACAAAATATCGGGTCGGCTAGCTATAAGATACAAGAGAGAGCCGATCATCCCACGGTACAGCGTGACATTAACAGGTATTCCCTTTGAATCCTTGTCAAGTGTCAGCGGTGGTGCCATAGGGGTTTTCATAGCTGAATTATGAGTTAAATCAAATTTCTTCAGCATATCTTTAACATACTTTCCCTGATTAATAAAAGTTCCTTTTTCAGTTTGCTTAATCTGAAGACCAAGGAAATATGTTAGTTCACCCATCATGCTCATTTTATACTCATCTTTCATTCTATCAGCGAAACGAGTACAAAGCTCAGGGTTAGTAGAACCAAATATAATGTCATCAACATATATTTGAACTAGAATGATATGACCTTTCACTTTTCTAAAAAATAGAGTTTTGTCAATCTTACCTCGCTCAAATTTTTCAATATGGAGATAAGTAGAAAGAGTGTCATACCATGCACGAGGAGCTTGCTTCAAGCCATAAAGTGCCTTATCCAGTTTATAAACATAACCTGGACGCTTAGAATCTGAGAATCCTGGAGGTTGTTCCACATACACTTCTTCATTCAGCTTTCCATTCAGAAACGCTGACTTAACATCCATCTGATGTACTTTGAAGTTTTTGTGTACAGCATATGCTAAGAATAGACGAATAGATTCAAGTCTTGCTACTAGAGCAAATGTTTCGTCATAATCTATACCTTCCTCTTGTCTGTATCCCTGAGCAACAAGACGAGCTTTGTTGCGGGTTACAGTACCATGTTCGTCCAACTTGTTTCGATAGACCCATTTAGTGACTATTACTGTTTTATCAGTTGGTCTCCGAACAAGTTTCCAAACTTTGTTTCTTTGGAATTCAGTCAGCTCTTCTTGCATGGCGCTGACCCAGTTTGGATCTTTGAGGGCATCATCTATTTTCTTTGGTTCAGTTAGAGAAATAAAGTTAACAAATAAACAAATATTACCTGCACTTCAACGAGTATGAACACCAGCGTTTGGATCACCAAGAATTTGATCAATTGGATGATTTACGATCCATCGCTGAGCCGGAGCATAAGTCGCTGACTCATCTTGAACTGGATGAGCTGAAGATGAGGCTTCAGCTACTTCTGGAGTTTCAGCTAAAAGAGGAATACTTGCATTTGTCATTTCATTTACTGATTGCTGAGAGATAGATGGAATGTCTGAGGCATTTGGTTCAACGGTAGGTATAGTGTTTATAGGAATAGCTGAGACCCATGATGTTTCAGCGATCATCATAATGACTGAACAGACTCAGAGCATTAATGGTGAATAGTGTTCGCTGAATGTTTAATTTAAAGAGCGAGAGTTCCTATCAGTGGTACTGTAAGATCTTAGTACTTATCAGCGATAGTGAAACTCTGATACATATTGTTTACTTACAATTTTCACTAAGTATATAGTGAGAGGGTCATTATCAAATCACTGAGGGTTTGGATCAACAGTTTTGCGTAAAACAAGCGGTGTTGACAGCTTCTGCCCAAAACTGAGTAGGCAGGTGAGAATCGCTGAGCATTGAACGTGCAGCTTCAATAATTGTTCTATTTCTTCTTTCAGCGACTCCATTTTGTTGCGGTGTTCTCACTGAAGAAAAGTTGTGAGAAATACCCTTACTCTCAAAGAAGGAATCAAGAGAACAGTTTTTTAATTCAGTCCCATGATCACTCCTTATTGAGCGAACGGTCAAATTCTTCAGGGTTTCCATCTTCCGAACAAAGGTGATGAGTTCTTCAGGGGTGTCACTCTTGGAACGGAGAAACATAACCCATGTATAACGAGAAAATTCATCAACTATGATAAGTGTATATTTCTTTCCAGCGATGGATTGTTTGTTAACAGGGCCAAACAAATCCATATGTAGTAGTTGTAGACGAGATGGCACTGAGGAAACTTGCTTTGATTTAAAGCTTGCTTTGGTCTGCTTCCCTTTTTCACACGCTGAACATAAAGACTCTTTGGCGTATGAGTGTTGAGGTAGACCAGTGACTAACTCTTTTGAAGAAAGAGTGTTCAGTTTCTTGAAATTCAGATGAGAGAGCCTCTTATGCCATAGCCAATTGACATCAGATGAGGCTTTTGAGAAGAAACAGGAGTTCTCAGTGGTTGTTGAGTCCATGTTTATTACATAAACATTTTCCAAACGATAACCGCTGAGAGCTATCTTCTCCTTTTTGTCAGTGACAAAGTAGGATTCCTTAGTAAAGATTATTTTGTTATCCTTGTCGCAAAGATGACTGATGCTTAGAAGATTATGCTTCAGCCCCTCAACATATGCGACTCTTCTGAAGGTGGTTGTACCATTTGAGAGTACACCAAACCCTCGGGTATGTCCTTTTCCATTTCCACCGAAAGTCACAGAGGGACCCTTCTCTTCCTTGTATTCAGCGAGCAGGCTTTTCTTTCCAGTCATGCATCTAGAGCATCCGCTATCGAGATACCAGATACCCTTCTGAACCTGCATCACAAAGGAAGATTAGTTTTTCTTGGGTATCCACTTAACCATGTGTACACGTTTGTCAGTGGAAGCAATTGGAATGGAAGGTTCAGCAGTCTTCGCAGCATTTGAAGATTCAGCTTTGTCAGTCTTCACTTTAGTTAATTTCTTAACCTCAGTGGTCTTCTTTTCCTTGGGGGCAATCTTCACCTTAGCTATCTTATCAGCTTTGGTGGCTGTGGGGCACTTACTAGCAATATGATCAGTGAGTCCACAGTGATAACATTTCCTATAACTAAAAGTAGTTCTAGGACCATTTTAATACTGAGCTTTTGATTTTGAAATAGAAGGACCAGCACCAAATAAGTTTTTGGCTTTAGAAATGGGAGGAACATTTAGTTCATCAGATTTCTTACCAAGGACATCGACTCTGAGTCTAGGAGTAGATCGCTGAATAGACCCACGCTAAGTAGATCCAGAGATCTGATTCCTTGATCCAGAGGAATAAATCACTAAAGCTTTAGAAGCATTCAGCTTTGGTACTAAAGTACCCTTCTGAGGATTTTGGTTCAACGCAATTCCTTTACCTTTATCTTTAAAGACAGATGTAGGTTTTGGATAAACCATTTTTTCTTTACCTTTTGAAGAGGCAGAGATTTCCTCAGGGATAGGCGGTCTGGACGAGGAACACTGAGAGGATGAAGTATCAGCGACTGAGGATACGAAAGTTCCAAATAATAGCATGGAACGATCAGTGGTTGGTTCTTTAGTTTCATATTTGTAACCAAGACCACGTTTATCACTCAGGGGTATCTGAGACTTAATTATCTCAATGATCTTTGTTGAAGAGTTACACCATCCTTCAACAGTAGCTTTTTCAGCTTTCAAAGCAGCGATAGCTTCTGCTCGTTCGATTTTGACTAGCTGATTTAAATGCACTTGATCTTTAAAATCTTCTTCAATTTTAGAAAGCTTTTCTGTTTGAAGGTGACAGTTTTTAAGCTGTTCAGCGAGATCAAGGTTTTGGTTTTCAACTATTGTTTTGCCATTCATGGCTTCATATAAACTTCTAGTCAAGAGATCAAGGTTTTGGTTTTCAACTATTGTTTTGCCATTCATTGCAATATTTGTAAAAAAGGAAGGTGATACCTGAATTGCAGATGTTGAAGTAGAGGGAATGTCTGAACTTTCTTCCTCATCTTCAATCTTTGCCATAAGACAGAGATTGGCTTCATCATCCTCAGAATCAGATGATGATTCTTCTTCTTCAGAAGCAGACCAATCGTAAACCATCAGGCCTTTGCCTTTCTTCTTGAAGCTTTTCAGCTTTGCATATTTTTCTTTCAGCTTAGAATATTTGTCATCTTTATTCCTGGGAATAAAGGATTTCTTGGGAAACGCTGAGTTTCTCGGTACTTTCTTAGACATACACTCGTTAGCGAAATGTCCAATCTTTTCGCAGTTAAAACAAGTAGCAGTAGCCTTATCAACAGTAGCTGATGATCTTGGCTTATCAGTTATTGAAAGAGGTTTGTTCTTTCTGAACATTTTCTTTTTGGCGAATCTCCTGAACTTTTTAGTTAGGAGAGCCAAAGATTCATCATCATCTGAAGAGTCAGAATCTGATGACCTTTCAGAGTTACTATCTAACTCAGTGATAGTGACCGAGGGTCGCTGAGTAGAAGGTTCCTCTGAGATTAAAGCAACAGGGGTGCTTTTGGAATCTTTTATAAGATTCTTCTTAAGATGGCTTGATTGCTCATTATTCAGCATCGTGCCATATAAGGTAGCAAGGGTCATTGATCTTAGATCTTTTGACAGCTTGAGACCCATAGAATAACTGTCCCAGCTTTCAGGTAAACATTCTAGAAACTTTGTCAGCACTTCAAAGTTAGAATATTCCTTACCAACAGTTTTCAGATCTATTATTAAGCAATTAAAACGTTGGTGAACTTCAGAGAGAGTCTCATTATTACCACAAATGAAACTTTCATACTGTCTTACCAGGTTGATCTTTCGAGAGTCCTAGACTTCAGCAGTACCTTCATACTGAACACATATTGTGTCCCACATGTCTTTTGAGGATTTCAGGTTCATGACGGAATGGTAGACTTCGTCAGGAAGAGCCATGGATAGTATGGATCTGGCTTTTGTGTCGATAGCCACTTTCTTCTTATCTTCGTCAGTCCACGTATGAACTTCTTTGGGTACCAGCCTTTCTGGAATAGCAGATCTATTCTCAGCGGCAGGTACTGCGGCATCAATTCTTACAGGAATAAATGGGCCGTTTTCAAGATATAAGGCATAGTAGGGTCTACACCTTCTAAGAAGAGAGTCATCCTATTTTTCCATAGATTAAAATTATCTCTGGAGAATCTAGGGGGGTTTTGCAAGAGAACCATTGTCGATATAATTTGTGTTTGTGTTAGTAGTCATTTTTCAGAAATAGCAAGGAAGAGAAATCTTAGTATAGATTATATCTTGTTTATGAGATTAAACAAATCCGCTCTGATACCACTTGTTGGTCCCGAAGGGCTATACAAGTTTGTAGAAGGGGGGGGGGGGGTTGAATACAAACACACAGATTTTACTTTGTAAATTGTTTATTGATAAATCATTAACAATTTACAGCTTGTTGCGGAAACAAGATTAAGGATAAATCCTAAATCTAAACAAGCTGGAACACTAAGTTTCTTGCACTAAGAAGGAGAAGGAAATTACTAATAATAACCTATCTCAAGATAAGAAGGATGAACTTGTCCAAAGTTAGCAAGTTACTTCAAAATGAAGCGAGTTCTTCTTCTTATATACTGCATGCATTTAATGCATTGCAGTTTACACTTTACATGTGGCGGCAACTGATTGGTTGCATGTCATTGACCTTTGTTGACAACCTAAGTAGCCACATGTTGAACATTGTAGTATCAGAGTGGTTGTACGAATTCAGACAATAGGAAGGTTCTTTTCTGACTTATCGTACGGAGTCGTGCAAAGGTGGTAAAGACAAAAGTATTTTGTACGGAGGACTTCATGATCAGATTTTCGTTGATTCAGCGATCTATCATTCTATATCAGCGAATGATAGAGTTCAGCGATAGCTGAAGTCTTGTACTTGAGTGGACAAATCTGAGTCTTCGCTGATCCGTATCAGTTCATTAGGAGACTTGTCGTTGGTTCTTGAGCTTGATCTTTGATTTCAGCGTAGAACCTATGTTGACGTGAAACTTGTCTTCAGGGATCATAAGTAAACAACTAACATGTCAGCGATCACCATAAGTACTGAACAGACTCAGAGTATTATGGTGAATCAGTTTCGCTGAATGTTTAATCTAAAGAGCGAGAGTTCCTATCAGTGGTACTGGAAGATCTTAGTACTTATCAGCGATAGTGAAACTCTGATATATATTGTTTACATACAATTTTCACTAAGTATATTAGAGTGGGTCATTATCAAATCACTGAGGGTTTGGATCAACAGAGGGACCGGTTCGGGAAGTCAACCAAGGCGGGAGGCCATCCCCAAGCCTCAATGGAGGGCTTTCCAGATGACGAAAGAGGAAGCGAAGGAAACCACCGACGTGGTGTCGGGTACGTTCTTACTCAACTCTTTACCCGCTAGAGTATTGTTTGATTCGGGTGCAAATTGTTCTTTTATGTCGGGTGTGTTTTGCAAGTCCTTGAATGTGCCTAGTAGTACTCTACGCGATGCTTTAGTCATTGAGGTAGCAAATGGAGAAAAGGTAGTCTTGCGGGAAATCTTGGAAAAAATGTCGTCCAGAGATTAGTAGGGAAATCTTTGACGTGGACCTACTCCCTATGGCTATTAGGAGCTTCGTCGTGGTGATCGGGATGGATTGGTTGGCTAAGCACAAAGCGGAGATTTTGTGCTCAAAGAAGCTTATAAGAATACATCTCCTAAGTGGAGATTTCGTGCTAGTGTACGGAGAAAAGCGTAAGGGCGAGGTGGCTATCATTTCTTCCATCAGGGTAAGGAAATGTCTAATAAATAAGTACCCGTCTTTTTTGCCCTATGTAGTGGACACCAAATTAGAGAAAAAGAAAGTAGAAGATGTGAAGGTCGTCAAAGAGTATCCAGACGTTTTCCCTGACAACTTGTTGGGTTTGCCACCCGATCGCCAAGTGGAGTTCAAGATTGATTTAGTTCTGGGGGGCAGAACCGATAGCACGCGCACCTTACCATCTTGCTCCAACGGAAATGCAAGAAATGATGATACAACTACAAGAACTCCTAGAGAAGGGTTTCGTGAGACCGAGCTCATCGCCTTGGGGAGCTTCAGTGCTTTTCGTTAAGAAGATCGATGGATCGATGAGGATGGGTATCGACTACCGGGAATTAAACAAAGTAACCGTGAAGAATAAGTATTCGCTTCCCTGAATAGACGATCTCTTTGATCAACTTCAAGGAGCCCGATGCTTCTCCAAAATTGACCTCCGATCGGGTTATCACCAAGTGAAAGTTAAGGAAGAAGATGTCTCAAAGACGGCATTTAGAACTTGGTATGGGCACTACGAGTTCTTAGTCATGCCATTCGGTTTAACGAAGGTGCCGAGAATTTTTATGGATTTAATGAATCGGGTGTGCCGCCTCCAAGATTGGGTTGATCCAAACCCTCCAAGCTAGAGAATTTTTATAGAAGCTTTTTGGGGTTAGCCGGGTACTACCGAAGATTCATCCAAGACTTCTCCAAGATTGGGTTGATCCAAACCCTCAGTGATTTGATAATGACCCTCTCTTAAATACAGGGTGAAAATTGTAAGTAAACAATATGTATCAGAGTTTCACTATCGCTGATAAGTACTAAGATCTTACAGTACCGCTGATAGGAACTCTATCTCTTTAGATTAAACATTCAGCGAACACTGTTCACCATAATACTCTGAGTCTGTTCAGTCCTGTTGATCCAAACCCTCAGTGATTTGATAATGACCCTATCTTAAATACTTAGTGAAAATTGTAAGTAAACAATATGTATCAGAGTTTCACTATCGCTGATAAGTACTAAGATCTTACAGTACTGCTGATAGGAACTCTCGCACTTTTAGATTAAACATTCAGCGAACACTGTTCACCATATCGCTGAGTCTGTTCTGTCCTTATGGTGATCGCTGATAAGTTAGTTGTTTACTTATGATCCCTGAAGACAAGATTCACGTCAACAAGGGTTCTACGCTGAAGTCGAAGATCAAGCTCAAGAACCAGCGACAAGTCTCCTAATGAACTGATGCGGATCAGCGAAGACTCAGATTTGTCCACTCAACGTGAAGTATCAAGTACAAGACTTCAGCTATCGCTGAACTTTATCATCTGCTGAATAGTAAATGATAATCGCTGAATCAACGAAAGCTGATCATGAAGTCCTCCGTACAAAGTACTTTTGTCTTAACCTCCCTTGCACGCCACCGTACGAAATGTCAGAAAAGAACCTCCGAAAATCTGAAATCGTACAACCACTCTGACACTACACTGTTCACTCATGCGGCTACTAAGGTTGTCATCAAAGGTCAATGACATGCAACCAATCCGCTAATGACACGTGTAAAGTATATACTGGATTGCATTAAATGCATGCAGTATATAAAGAGATGAACTCACTTCATTTGAAGTAACTTGCTAACTCTGGACAAGTTCAAATCTCTCAAGATAGGATTTTATTAGTAATCTCCTTATCTTTCTTAGTGCAAGAAAACCTTAGTGTTCCAACTTGTTTAGATTTAGGTTTATCCTTAATCTTGTTTCCGCAACAAGCTGTAAATTGTTAATGATTTATCAATAAACAATTTAGAAAAGTAAAATAGTGTGTTTGTATTCAACCCCCCCCCCCCCCTTCTACAAACTTGTTTAAGCCTTTCGGGACCAACAAGTGGTATCAGAGCAGATTTGTTTAATCTCATAAACAAGATCTAATCTAAGATATTTTCTCTTCCTTGCTATTTTCTGAAAATGGCCAACTCAAACACAAACACTCACTATATCGACAATGGTTCTCTTGCAAAACCCCCTAGATTTTCCAGAGACAACTTCAACTTATGGAAAAATAGGATGACACTCTTCTTAGAAGGTGTAGACCCTACTATACCTTACTATCTTGAAAACGGTCCACACATCCCTGTAACGATTGATCCTGTCGTTCCAGCCACTGCAACTAGAGCTGCTATTCCAGAAAGGCTGATTCCAAAGGAAATCCATCATTGGACCGATGAAGACAAGAAGAAAGTGGCTATAGATACAAAAGCCAGATCCATACTATCCATGGCCCTTCCTGACGAAGTCTACCATTCCGTCATGAACCTGAAATCCTCGAAGGCCATGTGGGACACAATATGTGTTCAGTATGAAGGAACGTCTGAAGTCCAGGATTCAAGAAAGATCAACCTGGTAAGACAATACGAAAGTTTCATCTCTGGTAAGAATGAAACTCTCTCTGAAGTACATCAACGTTTTAACTGCTTAATTATAGATCTTAAAACGGTTGGTAAGGAATATTCTAACTTTGAAGTTCTGACAAAGTTTTTAGAATGTTTACCTGAAAGCTGGGACAATTATTCCATGTGTCTCAAGCTGTCAAAAGATCTAAGATAATTGACACTCGCTACCTTATATGGCACATTGCTGAATCATGAGCAATCTAGCCATCTTAAGAAGAATCTTGTAAAAGATTCCAAAAGCACCCCTGTTGCTTTAATCTCAGAGGAACCTTCTACTCAGCGACCCGTGGTCACTATCACTGAGTTAGAAAGTAACTCTGAAAGATCATCAGATTCTGATTCTTCAGATGATGAATCCTTGGCTCTCCTAACTAAAAAGTTCAGGAGATTCGCCAAGAAGAAAATGTTTAGAAAGAACAAAACTCTTTCTATAGCTGACAAGCCTAAGTCATCAGCTTTTGTTGATAAGGCTACTGCTACTTGTTTTAACTGCGAAAAGACAGGTCATTTCGCTAACGAGTGCAGGTCAAAGAAAATCATGAGACCTTCAGCCTTTACAAAGAAATCCTTTGTTCCAAGGAATAAAGACGACAAATACTTAAAGCTGAAGGAGAAGTATGCAAAGCTGAAAAGCTTTAAGAAGAAGGGAAAAGGCCTAATGGCTGACTATGATTGGGCTGCTTCTGATGAAGAAGCCTCATCATCTGATTCTGAATATGATGAAGCAAATCAATGTCTCATGGCCAAGATTGAAGAAGAGGAAGAAAGTTCAGACATACCCTCCACTTCAACATCTGCCATTCAGGTATCACCTTCCTTCTTTACCAATATTGTAAATATTGATGAAGCTGATAGTCTCCGTAAAATCGAACTACTGACTAGAAGCTTATACGAAGCCATGAACGGCAAAGCTGTGGTTGAAAACCAAAATCTTGATCTCGCTGAAAAGCTTAAAAATTGCCACCTTCAAATAGAAAAGCTTTCTAAATTTGAAGAAGATTTTAAAGATCAAGTCCATTTAAATCAGCTAGTCAAAATTGAACGAGCGGAAGCTATCGCTGCATTAAAAGCTGAACAAGCTACTGTTGAAGGATGGTGTAATTCTTCAACAAAGATCACTGAGATAATTAAGGCTCAGATTCCTCTGAGTGATAAACGTGGTCTGGGTTATAAATATGATACTCCAATACCAACCACTGAACGTTCAATGCTTAAATTTGGAACGTTCGTATCCTCAGTAGCTGACACTTCTTCATCTCAGTACTCCTCGTCGATTACACCAATCCCTGAGGAAACTCCTACCTCCTCAAAAGGTAAGGAGAAAATGGTTTATTCAAAACCTACCTCTGTCTCTAAAGATAAAGGTAAAGGAATTGTAATTTATCAAAATCCTCAGAAGGGTACTTTAGTACCTAAGCTGAATGCTTCCAAAGCCTTAGTGATTCATTCATCTGGTTCTAGAAATCAGACCTCTGGATCAGTTCAGCGACCTACTCCTAGACTCAGAGTAGATGTCCTTGGTAAGAAATCTGAAGAACTGAATGTTCGTCCTATTTCAAAAACCAATAGTGTACTTGGTGCTGGCACTTCTAATTCCAAATTAAAAGCTCAGCACATAAGTGGTCCTAGAACTAATTTTAGTTATTGGAAATGTTATCACTGTGGACTTACCGATCATATTGCAAGTAAGTGTCCCACAGCCACCAAAGCTGATAAGATAGCTAAGGTGAAGATAGCACCAAAGAAGACCAAACCAGTTGCAAGTCAGGTCAAGGTGACTCATACCGCTGAGGTCAAGAAATTGACCAAAGTGAAGAAAGACAAAGCTGAATCTTCAAATGCTGCGAAGACTGCTGAACCCATTCCAACCACTTCCACTGACAAACGCGTATACATGGTGAAGTGGGTACCCAAGCAAAACTAATCTTCCTTTGTATTGCAGGTTAAGAAGGGTATCTGGTATCTTGATAGCGGATGCTCTAGACACATGACTGGAAAGAAAAGCCTGCTCGCTGAATACAAGGAAGAGAAGGGTCCCTCTGTAACTTTCGGTGGAAATGGAAAAGGACACACTCGAGGGTATGGTGTACTTTCAAAAGGTACAACATCCTTCAGAAGAGTCGCATATGTTGAAGGGCTGAAGCATAATCTTCTGAGCATCAGTCAGCTTTGCGACATGGATAACAAAGTGATTTTCACCAAGGAATCCTGCTTTGTCTCTGACAAAAAGGAGAAGATAGCTCTCAGCGGTTATCGTTTGGAAAATGTTTACGTTATAAACATGGACTCAACAACCACTGAGAACTCCTGTTTCTTCTCAAAGGCATCTTCTGATGTCAACTGGCTATGGCACAAGAGACTCTCACATCTCAACTTCAAGACACTGAATACTCTTTCATCCAAAGAGTTAGTCACTGGTCTACCTCAACATTCATACGCCAAAGAATCCTTATGTTCAGCGTGTGAAAAAGGGAAGCAGACCAAGGCAAGCTTTAAGTCCAAGCAAGTTTCCTCAGTGTCATCTCCTCTTCAACTACTCCATATGGATTTGTTTGGCCCCGTTAACAAACAATCCATCGCTGGAAAGAAATATACGCTGGTCATAGTTGATGAATTCTCTCGTTATACATGGGTAATGTTTCTCCGTTCTAAGAGTGACACCCCTGAAGAACTCATCACCTTTGTTCGGAAGATGGAAACTCTGAACAATATGATTGTTCGCTCAATAAGGAGTGATCATGGAACTGAATTCAAAAACAGTTCTCTTGATTCCTTCCTTGAGAGCAAGGGTATTTCTCATAACTTTTCGTCAGTGAGAACACCACAACAAAACGGAGTCGCTGAAAGAAGAAATAGAACAATTATTGAAGCTGCACGTTCAATGCTCAGCGATTCTCACCTGGCTACTCAGTTTTGGGCAGAAGCTGTCAACACGGCTTGTTTTACGCAAAACAGGTCGCTAATAGTCAAAAGATTCAAAAAGACAGCCTATGAAATCTTTCATGGGAGAAAGCCTTCAATCAGCTTTCTTCACATCTTTGGTTGTCAGTGTTTCATACTGAACAACAGAGATGCCCTTGGAAAGTTTGATCCTAAGGCTGATGATGAAATCTTTCTTGGATACTCCTCAGTTTCCAAAGCCTTCAGAGTCTTCAACCGAAGAAGACAAACTGTAGAAGAAACTATTCACGTCACGTTTGACGAATCCCGTTCAGCGAACTCTAAACCGAACGCTGATACAGAAGAACTGAATCAATGGATGTTTTCTCATCTTGGTGATTCAGAAGATGTTCCCACTACTCATACTCATACAACTGAAAATGATGGTCCTACTATCATTCCCAATATGCAGAATAGTGAAGCTGAAACATCATGGGTCTCAGCTGTTCCTATAAATACTATACCCGCAGTTGATCCAAATGTCTCAGAAATTCCATCTATTTCTCAGCAATCAGTGAATGAAGTGACAAATGCAAGCATTCCTCTCTAAGCTGATTATCCAGAAGTAGCTGAAGCCTCATCTTCAGTTTCTCCAGTTCAGACTGAGTCAGCGACGCATGCTCCGGCTCAGCGATGGACTGTAAATCACCCAATCGATCAAATTCTTGGTGATCCCAACGCTGGTATTCAGACTCGTAGAAGTGCAGGTAATATTTGTTTATTTGTTAACTTTATTTCTCTAACTGAACCAAAGAAAATAGATGATGCCCTCAGAGATCCAAACTGGGTCAGCGCTATGCAAGAAGAGCTGACTGAATTCGAAAGAAACAAAGTTTGGAAACTTGTTCGGAGACCAACTGACAAAACAGTGATAGGCACTAAGTGGGTCTATCGAAACAAGTTGGACGAACATGGTACTGTAACTCGCAACAAAGCTCGTCTTGTTGCTCAGGGATACAGACAAGAGGAAGGTATAGATTATGACGAAACCTTTGCTCCTGTAGCAAGACTTGAATCTATTCGTCTTTTCTTAGCATATGCTGTACACAAAAACTTCACTGTACATCAAATGGATGTTAAGTCAGCGTTTCTAAATGGAAAGCTGAATGAAGAAGTTTATGTGGAACAACCTCCAGGATTCTCAGATCCTAAGCGTCCAGGTTATGTTTATAAGCTGGATAAGGCACTTTATGGCTTGAAGCAAGCTCCTCGTGCATGGTATGACACTCTTTCTACGTATCTCCACCTTGAAAAATTTGAGAGAGGTAAGATTGACAAAACTTTGTTTTTTAGAAAAATAAAAGGTCATATCATTTTAGTTCAAATATATGTTGATGACATTATATTTGGTTCTACTAACCCTGAGCTTTGTACTCGTTTCGCTGATAGAATGAAAGATGAGTATAAAATGTGTATGATGGGTGAACTAACATATTTCCTTGGTCTTCAGATTAAGCAAACTGAAAAAGGAACTTTTATAAATCAGGGAAAGTATGTTAAAGATATGCTGAAAAAATTCGACTTAACTGAAAGTTCAGCTATGAAAACCCCTATGGCACCACCGCTGATACTTGATAAGGACACAAAGGGTGTTCCTGTCAATGTCACGCTGTACCGTGGGATGATCGGCTCACTACTGTATCTTACAGCTAGCCGACCCGATATTATGTTTGCAACATGTCTGTGCGCACGATATCAAGCTGAACCTAAGATATCTCATATGAAAGCTGTAAAGCGAATCTTTCGATATCTTAAGGGTACAGCGAATCTAGGTCTTTGGTATCCCAAAGATTCAGGATTCGATCTAACCGCCTATTCAGACAGTGATTTTGCAGGTTGCAAAATGGATAGGAAAAGCACCACAGGAGGATGTCAGCTCCTGGGTGGAAAGCTGGTAAGTTGGACAAGTAAGAAGCAAAACTCGGTGTCCACTTCCACAGCTGAAGCTGAGTATGTAGCCGCTGGAAGCTGCTGTTCTCAAGTCTTGTGGATGAGAAATCAACTACTAGACTATGATCTTCAGCTCTCCAAAATTCCAATCTATTGCGACAGCACAAGTGCCATCGCTATAGCAAACAATCCAGTGCTACACTCAAAGACAAAACACATAGAAATCAGATATCATTTTATCAGAGATCATGTGATGAATGGTGATATAGAACTTCATTTTATCCCAACTGATTATCAGTTAGCTGATTTGTTTACCAAACCTCTTGATGAGACAAGATTCAACTTTCTCATCAGCGAGCTTGGAATGCTGAACTTTGAAGGATAAATCTTCAGCGGTTCACATTTAATCAGCGATACGTTTATACATTCTTGTATAGGCTCTGGATAAAATAAACTAGTACAATCCATTTCATCATCTTCTCTCTGAATAAATTGGGTTAAACTGATATCAAGGTATGTTTTCTCTCTCTGACAAAACGCATGAAAATGCAAGATTTCAAATTCTTACATCGCTGAATATCTCTTCCTTTACAGCGATATTTTGAAATTTCTTAAAACCCTCACTGATATTTCTATTCAGTGCTTCATATTTTCCAAAGAGTCCCTGAGTTTTTCTTTCAAAACCTCAGAGACAACGAAAGAATGTGAAAGGACAGTTGTGACGTCATTGCAACGGATAACACCAGGCACGTTTCTTTTTCTGACACACGTTTGCACGTTTCGTTGTCTATCCAATCAAATTCAAACACGTGTCCGTGTCATGATGAAAAACTTTCCCACTCAAGTTTTTCTCTCTCTACTCTCTTCCTATATAAACTCTCTCAAAGTTTATATTTGTCTTTTATGCGAATCAATCTTTCTCCGCAAGAAAAGAACACTGTTGCATTTTGTGCTCTCGATCTTCAAGAACTGTTCATCATCTTCTTCATCAAACTCAAGGTCAATATGTTCTTATCTTTTATCAAATGCAAATAACTTGTTTTCGATCTTATCATTGTTTTACACAAGATCAAACAAAAGAACTCAAAAATAAAATCATTTTCTTTCATGGTTTTATAAACACAACCATTTCATGGTTGTTCTTCAAGTTTTAAATCTAAAATCTTAAACTTGTTCTTCTTTTGTATCCATTTTTTTTTAAAAAAAAAAACTGGAATACAAGGCTTATAGGTGTTATATTCGTTTTTTTTTTTAAAAAAAAAACAAGAAAAACCCTAATCTTCATTAAGACTTTTTTGTCTGAATGAAATGGACAAAATTCGAAAAATCTTAATGGAAATTCTCTTTCCACATTAAGATATTTCTTATTTGTTAACATCTTTGGTTGAACTGATAATACAGTGAAATGGCAACTTCAAAGCTGAATGTTACCGCTGAGTCCATCTCCGCTAATTCTGAGGAACTGGAAATCACCAAAGCTCCTCAGGTTAAGTTTGAGCTGGATCAACTAGACTGGACAAAGGCAAACAACCTTTCAGCGCTTCTCGAGTTTCCTCCTCGGAAGCAGGTATCCCATCTAGACGACGCTGTGATTTTTTTGAAGAATAGCCCCATATACACAGCACTGACAATCACACCTCCTGCCAGTCAGCGTCTATTATCCCAATTCTGGTACTCTGCCAGACACACCAACCTACCCTCAGCCAAAGATCCATCTAAAACCATCGACTGCATACTCAGCGATACTGAGTATGGCACCATCAAGATAACCCCCGCAATAATCCGTAAAGCTCTGAAATTCCCTAACGCTGCCTCAGAAAATCCTTTCATTCCATTTCCTGACCACAAGAAGCACGCTGACAGGGAAGATATCATTGCTTTCCTTGATGCGATGGGTTACATCTGGGAGACTGGAAGAGACAAGCTACCTGAGAAGAAGCTGACGCTGATAAAGAAATCCAAGATGCCCAGCGAGATGAACTTCATCTTCGCTCACCTGATCAGCTGCATGACAGCGAAATCCGGATCTTCTGATCAAGCCGCTCAACCTCAGCAGGCCATGGGTTACGCACTGCTGAAAGGTCTCAACATTGACTGGGCCTCCATCATCTATGAAGACCTCATTCAACGTGTTGATTCTGCCGCTGACCGACCAGCATGGGTTCCTTACCCGCGATTCATCAACGCCATCTTTCAATATGGCCTGAAGGACAGCTATCCTGAAGAGGGTGATCTGAAACTCTCTCAGATTGGCCCTAAAGTTCTCGACTTCAAGCCTGTCGCCAACGAGGTACGTCTCTCTACTCTTCTCACTCTTCTTAATTCTCCGCTTTCTGTGGCTCCTTCAGCGACAATACCCATCGCTGATACCCCGGCCACAAAATCCATTCCTTCTAAGAAAAGGAAACAATCTCTTACCCCTCTTGATTCCAAAAGGATCAAGAAAACCAAGGAGCAACCCCAGCAGTTGCATGCTGAAGACTCCTCAGCTCATTCTGAAGAGCTGAAGGAAAGTTCCGTGGTACGCTCTGCCACACCAATTCAAGCCATCCCTTCTAAACCTACTTCAGCGTCCCTAAACGCTGAGGTTAGAACTTTGGAATCTACCCAACCTTCGTCAGTCTCTCAAAAGACTGATGAAGTACTTCTCAGCGAATCCAACGCTGAACTTGAACTCCAACCCCAATTCTTATCCTTCGCTCCTCCCTCTACTTCTTTGGACACTCCTCCAGTCAAAACTGGAGATGCCATCATTCAAGAAGCCGTTGAAGCTTCTCAGCGAATGACGAAGAAAGGACCTGCAGAGATCTCCATTCCTCACGGAACTTTTGAGGGAGATATGGAACACTATGGAGGGACTCGAAACTTTGATGAGTTCGTCAACGCTCCTGCAGGTACAGATCCCACCTTAAACACTGTAACTAAACCTGAAACTTCTGAGCTTTCCTTTGTTCACAAGTACTTATATGTTACAGGTCCTTTTTTGGGAGACATCAACCAGTCTCTGAAGTCTATGGAGATGAAACTTACGGATCTCACCACCGTTCTATCAAATAACTCTACAGCTGTAACAAACGCTGGAGAGAATCTGACGAAGCTGACTACTGTGGTGGAAAAGAAGGCCTCCTCTGATGACATCAAAGATCTTGATAAAACTCTCGCCGACTTTGCCAAAGTGCTCTCCGACATCTACACTGACTACACCAACCTCAAATCATCAGTTTCCACCATTTCCAGCGAAGTTACAACGCTGAAGAAATCGGTTGGTACACTCGAAGGTGATATGTCAGTGGTCAAGACCGACTTGGGCTCAGTGAAGACCGACCTTGGTTCCGTCAAGACAATGATCGAGACGCTGGTGAACAAGGCAAATAATCCAGCTCCTGCTCCGGCCCCTGCACCTGTTTTGGACTCATTCACCGCAGAGGATCGCCAAGAGCTGAAGAAAATCACGCCTGCTATTTCTGGCCTAGAAGACAGAATAGCTAAGCTTGAAGGTTGTGTGAAAATCTCTGGCCCAGAAGACAGAGACAACACCAATGCTGAATCTACCCATTCCTCCCCCGCCCATCATGAGAAAGAGGGGGAGAAGAGCGCTGAACAGGAGAAGAGCGCTGAAGACCTTTCCCATGATGAATCTATCAGGGGAGAGGGTAATGAAGATCGGATTACTGGACCTCAGGGAGATGAAAACCCTGAGGGAACCGAGAACCTCGCCTCTATATCTGAGGGGGAGCAACTCGATGAAGATGCTGAGGAATCTGAAGCAGAAGAAGACGAAGACTTCGACATCCCTGAAGCTGAACCATCCTCCTCTCCAAGGAACGATGATGATGATGATGAAGATGACGATGATTTCTTTGTTGTCAAACCTGCTCCTCGAACCAAAGCTCTTAAAGGTATTTCAATAAAAGAACCTTCAGGGGAGAAGACAAAGACAAAGCACTCAGCCTCTGGCGCTGAGAAAAGCAAAGACAAAGGCATCGCTGAAGATGATAATCTGGCGATCCTACTTGCAAAGCCGATTTGTCAGGTACACTAAACTTATTTTTCCTTCCCTGATCATCTATGAAAAATCAGTTATCCATTCCACAAACACCATACACATCCACATTTTTTTTCTATCTTTTCTACCCAAGTTCTTCTACCCAGTTCTTATTTGTAAGATCGCTGCGTTTCAGCTAGTCCTCTCCCCTGTTTGAGGATATCGCTGAAAGATCTGTTGCGACTTCACCAATAATTCCAGCTAACGCTGAAGACATAATCCCAGTCTTAGATTTAATCTCTGAGACTGATGAACCAGAAGAACAACCTCTCTCGCACAGAAACAGACCTTCCTCAGTTGCTCAAAGGCTGAGTGAAGAAGATCAAAAGAGGAGAGAAGAAATGATAAAGCGATTCGAGGATCAGCGAATCATCCTAAGGCGCAATCAACTACCTTCAGTTCCTCCTAAGTTCAGAATTTCAAAAGCTGAATACCAAGATCATCTCAGAGCTGAACGCCTCATCGCTGAAAGAAAGGAAGCTGAAGATAAAGACAGAGAATACGCCATCAAGCTCACTCAAGAATCTGTCAAAGACCCCAAGCTGAAGCGTATTCCCATTCAAATCCAACGAAAGCTTTGGGAACAAGCCCAGAAGATCGTGGAAAAGAAAGCTGAAGTTTCTCAGACCACCCTGATCTGGTGTAAAGAGAAAATCCACTTCAGATATCGTCCAGCGAAGATCAACAAGGTATTCATCTCTGGAAGAACCTCCGTCGGAGTACCTATTGTTGACATCAAACTGTTCAGAGAAGATGACTCATCTGAAACCTTTCGTGCTGACACTGTAAAAAGGTATGGTCTCTCTGAATGGCTGGAGATGAGGTTAGCTATCCAACCGTCAAAATCTAAGTACAAGGATCATTTCGAAAAGCTGATAAACAGACAAATCGATTTGATATCTTCTTGTGTGGATATTCCTCCTGTTCCTGATCTAAAGCCGAAAAGAAAAAAGGACTCTCCAAGGAAGAAACGTCAAGATTCAAACTCAGGTCCTGTCATATGAAATGAAACTGGAATTGGTTTCTCTCGCGCTGAAGTACTTGGTCCTGATCCTGATCTATCTGCCCTTGATGTCTCTTTGCCACCATGTGAACTTTTCGTCCCTGGTAAAGTCATCAGTAATCCTTATGGAATATTCTTTCTTGACTACGACGGACGTAAATGCTTTCAACGGATCGCTGAGCTTCCAATCACTCCAATCGAACAGCTCAAAGATCTCATCTACTGGTGCGACTTCAGAAAAGACATTCAGGCACGACACCTAAAACCCTTGATTTTTGAAGCTGCTCTGAAGCTAAAGAATAAAGGAGAAAAGGTTCCTGACTGGATGATTCCAACTGAAAAGACAACCCTTGATGAACTTCTCATTAAGGAAGAACCCTTTGAAGGCTGACAACAATCACCATTTTCTCTATTGTATCAGTCATCCTTCAGTACTTGTAATTTATTTCGCTTGTACTTGTAATCTTTCTTATTCATATTGTAACCTGATTCAAAGATTTAAAGAAAGATTTCAGCGAATGTACTTTACTCCATCAGTACTGAAAAGATCCCAGAAAACAGTAAAAGGGACAAATATTTTATGAGTTCTTTTTATCCTTATGTTTTCATTAAATAGCAATTTTCTCTGTTGCTATGTCATAATCAAATAGGGGGAGATTGTTGATCCAAACCCTCAGTGATTTGATAATGACCCTATCTTAAATACTTAGTGAAAATTGTAAGTAAACAATATGTATCAGAGTTTCACTATCGCTGATAAGTACTAAGATCTTACAGTACTGCTGATAGGAACTCTCGCACTTTTAGATTAAACATTCAGCGAACACTGTTCACCATATCGCTGAGTCTGTTCAGTCCTTATGGTGATCGTTGATAAGTTAGTTGTTTACTTATGATCCCTGAAGACAAGATTCACGTCAACAAGGGTTCTACGCTGAAGTCGAAGATCAAGCTCAAGAACCAGCGACAAGTCTCCTAATGAACTGATGCGGATCAGCGAAGACTCAGATTTGTCCACTCAACGTGAAGTATCAAGTACAAGACTTCAGCTATCGCTGAACTTTATCATCTGCTGAATAGTAAATGATAATCGCTGAATCAACGAAAGCTGATCATGAAGTCCTCCGTACAAAGTACTTTTGTCTTAACCTCCCTTGCACGCCACCGTACGAAATGTCAGAAAAGAACCTCCGAAAATCTGAAATCGTACAACCACTCTGACACTACACTGTTCACTCATGCGGCTACTAAGGTTGTCATCAAAGGTCAATGACATGCAACCAATCCGCTAATGACACGTTTAAAGTATATACTGGATTGCATTAAATGCATGCAGTATATAAAGAGATGAACTCACTTCATTTGAAGTAACTTGCTAACTCTGGACAAGTTCAAATCTCTCAAGATAGGATTTTATTAGTAATCTCCTTATCTTTCTTAGTGCAAGAAAACCTTAGTGTTCCAACTTGTTTAGATTTAGGTTTATCCTTAATCTTGTTTCCGCAACAAGCTGTAAATTGTTAATGATTTATCAATAAACAATTTAGAAAAGTAAAATAGTGTGTTTGTATTCAACCCCCCCTTCCCTTCTACAAACTTGTTTAAGCCTTTCGGGACCAACAAGTCCTTATGGTGATCGCTGATAATTTAGTTGTTTACTTATGATCTCTGAAGACAAGTTTCACGTCAACATAGGTTCTACGATGAAGTCGAAGATCAAGCTCAAGAACCAGCGACAAGTCTCCTAATGAACTGATGCGGATCAGCGAAGACTCAGATTTGTCCACTCAACGTGAAGTATCAAGTACAAGACTTCAGCTATCGCTGAACTTTATCATTCGCTGATAAACAATGATGAAGCGCTGAATCAACGAACAACTGATCATGAAGTCCTCCGTACAAAGTACTTTTTTCTTAACCACCCTTGCACGACTCCATACGATATGTCAGAAAAGAACCTCCTTATTGTCTGAAATCGTACAACCACTCTGATACTACACTGTTCAAACATGCGGCTACTAAGGTTGTCAACAAAGGTCAATGACATACAACCAATGAGCTGCTTCCACATGTAAAGTGTAAACTGCCATGCATTAAATGCATGCAGTATATAAGAAGAAGAACTCACTTCATTTTGAAGTAACTTGCTAACTCTGGACAAGTTCATCCTTCTTATCTTGAGATAGGTTGTTATTAGTAATTTCTTTCTCTTTCTTAGTGCAAGAAACTTAGTGTTCCAACTTGTTTAGATTTAGGTTTATCCTTAATCTTGTTCCGCAACGAGCTGTAAATTGTTAATGATTTATCAATAAACAATTTAGAAAAGTAAAATCTGTGTGTTTGTATTCAACCCCCCCTTCTACAAACTTGTATAGCCCTTCGGGACCAACAAGTGGTATCAGAGAGGATTTGTTTAATCTCATAAACAAGATCTGATCTATACTAAGATTTCTCTTCCTTGCTATTTCTGAAAATGGCTTGTTAGGTCCATGATCTTCATACAATCCAAGTATTGTGTAACAAGATGATGAAAAACATTATTGAAAAGGAAATCTAACCTAGAGAGAACACAAAGTGATTAGAGATCTACATCTTGTATTAATGAATTCACTTCTTACAAACTACAAGTAAAGACCTATTTATAGTCTTCATCACTTGCTACAACAATTAAGCATAAGCCCTTTAACACAGCTATTGCTTTACAAAACTTTCTATTATAAAGGACAACTTCAGTGTCCTAACAGCTTCCAACACAAACACAAACTATATTGACAATGGTTCTCTTGCAAAACCCCCTAGATTCTCCAGAGATAATTTTAATCTATGGAAAAATAGGATGATTCTCTTCTTAGAAGGTGTAGACCATACTATGCCTTATTATCTTGAAAACGGCCCATATATTCCTGTAAGAATTGATGTTGCAGTACCAACCACTGAGAATAGACCTGCTATTCCAGAAAGGCTGATACCCAGGGAAGTTCATATGTGGACTGATGAAGATAAGAAGAAAGTGGCTATCGACACCAAAGCCAGATCCATACTATCCATGGCTCTTCCTGACGAAGTCTACCATTCCGTCATGAACCTGAAAACCTCAAAAGCTATGTGGGACACAATCTGTGTTCAGTATGAAGGTACTTCTGAAGTCCAGGACTCTCGAAAGATCAACCTGGTAAGACAATACGAAAGTTTCATTTGTGGTAAGAATGAAACTCACTCTGAAGTTCACCAAAGTTTTAACTATTTAATAATAGATCTGAAAACTGTTGGTAAGGAATATTCTAACTTTGAAATGCTGACAAGGTTTTTAGAATGTTTACCTGAAAGCTGGGACAGTTATTCTATGTGTCTCAAGCTGTCAAAGGATCTAAAATCAATGACCATTTCTATCTTATATGGCATGATGCTGAATCATGAGCAATCGAGTCATCTTAAGAAGAATCTTGTAAAAGATTCCAAAAGCACCCCTATTTCTTTAATCTCAGAGGAACCTTCCACTCAGTGACCCTCGATCACTATCACTGAGTTGGAAAGTAACTCTGAAAGGTCATCAGATTCTGACTCTTCAGATGATGATGAATCTTTGGCTCTCCTCACTAAAAAGTTCAGGAGATTCGCCAAAAAGAAAATGTTCAGAAAGAATAAACCTCTTTCCATTACTGACAAGCCAAGATCATCAGCTCCTGTTGATAAGGCTACTGCTACTTGTTTTAACTGCGAAAAGATAGGACATTTCGCTAATGAGTGCAGGTCTAAGAAAGTTTCGAGAAACTCAGCGTTTCCCAAGAAATCCTTTATTCCAAGGAATAAAGATGACAAATACACTAAGCTGAAAGAAAAGTATGCGAAGCTTAAAAGCTTTAAGAAGAAAGGCAAAGGCTTGATGGCTAACTATGATTGGGCTGCCTCTGATGAAGAGGAATCAACATCTGACTCTGAAAGTGATGAAGCCAATCCCTGTCTTATGGCAAAGATTGAAGATGAGGAAGAAAGTTCATACATTCCCTCCACGTCAACCTCTGCTACTCAGGTATCACCTTCCTTCTTTACAAATATTGCAAATATTGATGAAGCTAATAGTCTGTAGTTGAAAATCAAAACCTTGATCTCGCTGAACAGCTTAAAAACTGTCACCTTCAAATAGAAAATTTTTCTAAAATTGAAGAAGATTTTAAAGATCAAGTGCACTTAAATCAGCTAGTCAAAATCGAGCGCGAAGCAGCTATCGGTGCATTAAGAGCTGAAAAAGCTATTGTTGATGGATGGTATAATTCCTCAACAAAGATCACTGAGACAATTAAGTCTCAGATTCCCCTGAGTGATAAACGTTGTCTTGGTTACAAAGCTGATTTTATAGAACCAACCAGTGATCGTTTCATGCTCTTATTTGGAACTTTCGAATCCTAAGTCGCTGATACTTCATCCTCTCAGTGTTCCTCTTCCAGACCGCCTATCCCTGAGGAAATTTCTACCTCTTCAAAAGGTAAAGAGAAAATGGTTTATCAAAAACCTACCTCTGTCTTTAAAAATAAAGCTAAAGGAATTGCTTTTAACCAAAATCCTCAGAAGGGTACCTTAGTACCTAAGCTGAATGCTTCTAAAGCTTTAGTGATTCATCCCTCTGGATCAAGGAATCAGATCTCTGGATCTACTCAGCGTGGATCTATTCAGCGATCTACTCCTAGAATCAGAGTGGAAGTCTCTGGTAAGAAATCCGAAGAACTGAATGTTCCTCCCATTTCAAAAGCCAGTAGCTTACTTGGTGCTGGTACTTCTAACTCAAAATATAAAGCTCAACATTCAAATGGTCCTAGAACTTTTAGTTATAGGAAATGTTATCACTGTGGACTTACTGATCATATTGCTAGTAAGTACCCCACAACCACCAAAGCTGAAAAGTTAGCTAAGGTGAAGATCATTGCCCCAAAGGCAAAGAAGACCACTGAGGTTAAGAAATTAACCAACGTGAAGACTGACAAAGCTGAATCTTCAAATGCTGCGAAGATTGCTGAACCTTCCCTTCCAACTACTTCCACTGACAAACGTGTACACATGGTTAAGTGGGTACCCAAGAAAAACTAATCTTCCTTTGTAATGCAGGTTAAGAAGGGTATCTGGTATCTCGATAGCGGATGCTCTAGACACATGACTGGAAAGAAAAGCCTGCTCGCTGAATACAAGGAAGAGAAGGGTCCCTATGTGACTTTCGGTGGAAATGGAAAAGGACATACCCGAGGGTTTGGTGTACTCTCTAATGGTACAACAACCTTCAAAAGAGTCGCATATGTTGAAGGGCTGAAGCATAATCTTTTAAGCATCAGTCAGCTTTGCGACAAGGATAACAAAGTAATCTTTACTAAGGAATCCTGCTTTGTCACTGACAAAAAGGAGAAGATAGCTCTCAGCGGTTATCGTTTGGAAAATGTTTATGTAATAAACATGGACTCAAAAACCACTGAGAACTCCTATTTTTTCTCAAAAGCCTCATCTGATGTCAACTGGCTATGGCATAAGAGGCTCTCCCATCTGAATTTCAAGACACTGAACACTCTTTCTTCAAAAGAGTTAGTCACTGTTCTACCTCAGCACTCATATGCCAAAGAGTCTTTATGTTCAGCGTGTGAAAAAGGGAAGCAGACCAAAGCAAGCTTTAAGTCAAAGTAAATCTCCTCAGTGTCTTCTCCTCTACAACTTCTCCATATGGATTTGTTTGGCCCTGTTAACAAACAATCCATCGCTGGAAAGAAATATACACTGGTCATAGTTGATGAATTCTCTCGTTATACATGGGTTATGTTTATCCGTTCCAAGAGTGACACCCCTGAAGAACTCATCACCTTTGTTCGGAAGATGGAAACCCTGAACAACTTGACCGTTCGCTCAATAAGGAGTGATCATGGGACTGAATTCAAAAACAGTTCTCTTGATTCCTTCTTTGAGAGTAAGGGTATTTCTCACAACTTTTCGTCAGTGAGAACACCGCAACAAAATGGAGTCGGTGAAAGAAGAAATAGAACAATTATTGAAGATGCACGTTCAATGCTCAACGATTCTCACCTGCCTACTCAGTTTTGGGCAGAAGCTGTCAATACTGCTTGTTTTCCGCAAAACAGGTCGCTGATAGTCAAAAGATTCAATAAAATAGCCTATGAACTTTTTTCATGGGAGAAAGTCTTCAATCAGCTTTCTTCACATCTTTGGATGTCAGTGTTTCATACTGAACAATAGAGATGCCCTTGGAAAGTTTGATCCTAAGGCTGATGATGGAATCTTTCTTGGATATTCTTCAATCTCCAAAGCCTTCAGAGTCTTCAATCGAAGAATACAAACTGTAGAAGAAACAATTCACGTCACGTTTGACGAATCCCGTTCAGCGAACTCTAAACCGTCCACTGATACTGAAGAACTGAATCAATTGATGTTTTCTCATCTTGGTGATTCAGAAGATATTCCCACTCCTCATACTCATACAGTTGAAGATGATAGTCCTACTATCATTCCAAATATGCAGAATAGTGAAGCTGAAACAACATGGGTCTCAGCTGTTCCTTTAAACACTATACCTGCTTCTGAATCAAATGTCTCAGACATTCCATCTACTTCTCAGCAATTAGTGAATATAATGACAACTGCACCCATTCCTCTCTTGGCTGATACTCCAAAAGTTGCTGAAGCCTCATCTTCAGCTCCTCTAGTTCAGGATGAGTCAACGTCTCACACTCTGGCTCAGCGATGGACGGTAAATCACCCAATTGATCAAATTCTTGGTGATTCAAATGCTGGTGTTCAGACTCGACGAAGTGCAGGTAATATATGTTTATTTGTTAACTTTATTTCTATGACTGAACCAAAGAGTGTAGATGATGCCCTCAAAGATCCAAACCGGGTCAGCGCCATGCAAGAAGAGCTGACTAAATTCGAAAGAAACAAAGTTTGGAAACTTGTTCGAAGACCAACTGACAAGACAGTGATAGGCACTAAATGGGTCTATCGAAACAAGTTGGACGAACATGGAACTGTAACCCGCAACAAGGCTCGTCTTGTTGCTCAGGGATACAGACAAAAGGAATGCATAGATTACGACGAAACATTTGCTACAGTAGCAAGACTAGAATCTATTCGTCTATTCTTAGCATCCGTTGTATACAAAGACTTCAAAGTATATTAGATGGATGTTAAGTCAGCATTTCTAAATGGAAAGCTGAATGAAGAAGTCTATGTGGAACAACCTCCAGGATTCTCAGATCCTAAGTGTCCAGGTTATGTTTATAAACAGGATAAGGATCTTTATGGCTTAAAGCAAGCTCAACGTGCATGGTATGACACTCTCTCTACTTATCTCCATATTGAACAACTTGAGCGTGGTAAAATCGATAAGACTCTATTTTTCAGGAAAGTAAAAGGTCATATCATTCTTGTTCAGATATATGTTGATGACATTATATTTGGTTCTACTAACCCTGATCTTTGTACTCGTTTCGCTGATAGAATGAAAGATGAGTATAAAATGAGCATGATGGGTAAACTAACATATTTCCATGGTCTTCAGATAAAGAAAAATGAAAAAGGAACTTTCATTAATCCGGGAAAGTATGTTAAAGATATGCTGAAGAAATTCGATTTAACTCAGAGTTCAGCTATGAAAACCCCTATGGCACCACCGCTGACACTAGATAAGGATACTAATGGTATTCCTGTTAATGTCACGCTGTACCGTGGGATGATCGACTCTCTTTTGTATCTTACAGCTAGCCAACCCGATATTATGTATGCAACCTGTTTGTGTGCACGATATCAAGCTGAACCTAAGATATCTCATATGACCGCTGTAAAGCGAATTTTTCGATACCTTAAAGGTATTGCGAATCTAGGTCTTTGGTATCCCAAAGACTCAGGGTTCGATCTAATCGCCTATTCAGATAGTGATTTTGCAGGTTGCAAATTGGATAGGAAAAGCACCATAGGAGGCTGTCAGCTCCTGGGTGGAAAGCTGGTGAGTTGGACAAGTAAAAAGCAAAACTCAGTGTCCACCTCCACAGCTGAAGCTAAGTATGTAGCCGCTGGAAGCTGTTGTTCTCAGGTCTTGTGGATGAGAAATCAACTACTGGACTATGACCTACAGCTCTCAAATATTCCAATCTATTGCTACAACACAAGTTCCATCGCTTTAGCCAATAATCCAGTACTTCACTCAAAGACAAAACACATCGAAATCAGGTATCATTTTATCAGAGATCATGTGATGAATGGTGATATAGAACTTCACTTTATCCCAAATGATTATCAGTTAGCTGATCTGTTCACCAAACCTCTTGATGAGACAATATTCAACTTTGTTAGGACACTGAAGTTGTCCTTTATTTTAGAACGTTTTGTAAAGCAATAGCTGTGTTAAAGGGCTTATGCTTAAGTGTTGTAACAAGTGAGGAAGACTATAAATAGGACTCTACACGTAATACTGTAAAGAGTGAATTCATAATACAAGATGTAGACATTAAATCTCTTTGTGTTCTCTGTAGGTTAGATTTACTTTTCTAATAAAGCTTCTACATCTTCTTGTTACTAGTTCTTGGATTGTATGAAGATCATGACCTAACAAACTTTCTCATTAGCGAGCTCGGAATGCTGAACTTTGAAGAATAAAATCTTCAGCGGTTCACATTTGATCAGCGATAGGATAAAATCAAATTGTATAACCCATTCTATCATTTTCTCTCTGAATAAACTTGATTCGCTGATATCAAGGTATGTTTTTCTCTCTCTGACAATCGCATGTGAATGCAAGATTTCAAAACAAATTGCATCGCTGAATATCTCTTCCTTAATCAGCGATACTTTAAAATTTCCAAAACCAACACTGATATTTCTATTCAGTGCTTCAGGTTTTCAAAAGTGTCCGTGAGTTTTCAAAACCTTAGAGACATCCTAGAATATGAAAGGACAGTTGTGACGTCATTGCAACGGATAAGCCCCGGCACGTTCTTATTCTGACACACGTTTGCACGTTTCGTTTACCTTCCAATCAAATGCAAACACGTGTCCGTGTCACGATGAAAAATTTCCCGCTCGAGTTTTTCTCTCTCTCTATAATCTCACTATATAAACTCATTCTGGGTTTATATTTTTTCTTTTACACGAAAAACTTCTCCTCCAAGCAAGAAATAGAAAATTACTATTGCATTTGTGCTCTCAAGTTTTCAAGAACTTCATCTTCTTCAACGAACCAGGTTAATAATTCTGTTATTTACCTGTTTCTTAAACTTGTTAATGATCTTCTCATTGTTTTTAAAAGATCAAACAAAAGAACATTTTTAAATAAAATCATTTCTTTCATGGTTTTATGAACACAACCTTTCATGGTTGTTCTTCAAGTTTAAACGCAAAATCTTAAACTTGTTCTTCATACGTTTTTCCAGAATCCTAATTCTCAAAGGAAACTGGAAAACAAGATTTTTTTTGGGTTTGCATTTCGTTTTTCAAAAACAAGAAAAACCCTAATCTTCATTAAGACATTTTTTTGTCTGAATGAAAAGGGCAAAATTTGAACCATCTTATTGGAAAATCTTTCCACATTAAGATTATTCTTATTTGTTAATCTTTGGTAGAACTGATAATACAGAAATGGCATCTACTGACATTTCCACTTCCAAGAACACCACCGCTGAGAACACTGCTGCTGATGCTACTGAGGAATTGGAAATCATCAAGGATCCTCAGGTTAACTTCTCTCTTGAAGAACTGGATTGGACAAATTCAAATAACCTTTATGCGCTTCTCGAGTTTCCTCCTCGAAAGCAAGTCACACATCTGAATGATGCTGTGAATTTCCTGAAAAATTGTTGTCTATCCACAGCCCTGGCAATAACACCTCTTGCACATCAGCTACTACTATCCCAGTTCTGGTATTCTGCCAGACACTCTCAGCTACCATCAACCAAAGACTCCTCAAAGACAATTGACTGCATCCTCTGTGATACTGATTATGGCACAATAAAAATCACCCCTGCCATTATCCGCAAAGCCCTGAGCCTTCCCATCGCAACGAAAGAAAAACCTTTTGTTCCCCTCCCTGACCACAAGAAACACTCAGATAGGGAAGCCATCACTGCATTCTTCGATGCAAAGGGCTATGTTTAGGAAACTGGGAGGGACAAGAAGCGTGCGAAGAAGCTGACCCTCATCAAGAAGTCAAAAATGCCCAGTGAGATGAACTTTATCTTCGCTCACTTAATCAGCTGCATGACTGCAAAGACCGGCTCCTCTGATCAAGCCGCTCAACCTCAGCAAGCAATGGGATATGCTTTGCTGAAAGGTCTACATATAGATTGGGCATCGATAATCTACGATGACCTGGTACTCAGAGTAGACTCCGCCGCTGACCGATCTCCATGGGTTCCATATCCAAGATTCATCAGCGCCGTCTTCCAAACAGGCCTGAAGGACAACTACCCAAAAGAGGGTGACCTGAACCTCTCAGGTTGGCCCTAAGGTACTCGACTTCAAACCAGTGGAAAACGAGGTACGTCTTTCTACACTTTTAACTCTTCTCAACCCTACTTCTTCGACTTCTGCAGCTCCTTCAGCGGACAAAGCCATCGCTGATACCCAAGCTGCAACCTCCATTACTTCTCATAAAAGGAAACACTCCTCTACCCAACTTAGTTTCAAAAGAACTAAGAAAACCAAGGAGCAACCCCAGCAATCTCTTGCTGAAGACTCCTCAGCTCATCTCGAAGAGCTGAAGGAACGTTCAGTGGTACGCTCTGCCACAGCTGAACAAGCCACCCATTCCATTCCAGCTTCAGCGTCTCTAAACGCTGAGGTTACAAACTTGGAACCTACCCAACCACCTTCAGTCTCTCTACAGACTGAAGAAGTGATTCTCAGCGGATCCAACGCTGAACTCCGCACCCAACCAACATTCTCAACCTTTGCTTCTCCCTCTACTCAATTGGACTCTAATCCAGTTGTCACTGGAGCACCTGTCATTCCTCCAGAAGCTAAAGCTGATACTCTTCAAGGAATGATGGATGTAGGACCTGCAGAGATGATCATGCGTACACACACTCTAGCCGACGACATGGAACTCTTCTCAGGACACAGGGATTTTGATGAATTCACCAATCCTCCTGCAGGTATACACCAACCCATATACACTGTAACTGAACCACAAACTTCTGAGCTTTCCTCCGTTCACAAGTACTTATATGTTACAGGTCCTAATTTGGGAGACATCAACGCCTCTCTGAAGACCCTAGAGATGAAGTTGACAGGTCTCACCACTACTCTTTCCGACAACTCTTCAGCTGTAACAAATGCTGGAGAGAATCTCACAAAGCTGACAACAGTGGTGGAAGAGAAATCCTCCAAAGCTGACTTGGAGAAAGTTGATCATACTCTCAGTAACTTTTCCAAAGTTCTCGCTGACATCTACACAGACTACCTCGCCATCAAAACAACAATTCAATCCATTTCCAGCGAAGTCACAACGCCGAAGACATCGGTTGGAAAACTAGAAGGAGAGATGTCTGCTGTTAAGACTGAAGTTAACACATTAGTAAATTCAGTGAAGCCTGAAGTCTCTGCAGTCAAATAGATTGTTCAGAAAGTGAACGATCACCTGACCACCTCATCTTCTCAATTCACTCAGGGCGATCGAGATAATCTACAAAAGATCAGTCCTGCTATTACTGGCCTAGAAGACAGAGTAGCAGCGATTGAAACTTATATGGGGATCCCTGGCCAAGAAGACAGGGAACCCAAACCTACTGCTGAATCTTCCCATTCCTCCCCCACTCATCATGTGGAAGGAGGGGAGAAGAAATTTGAAGACCTTCCCTATGATGAATCTATCAAGGGGGAGAACACTGAAGACCTCACCCTTACTAAAGAGGGTGAGAAGACAAATGAAGACACAACCGCTGGACCTCAGAGAGATAAAAACCCTGAGGGAACCGAGAAGCTTACCTCTGTATCTGAGGGGGAGCAACTCGAAGAAGAAGCTGAAGAATCTGAATCTGAAGCTGAAGATGAAGAAGCCATCGACTTATCTGATGATGAACCATCCTCTTATCCAAAGAATGATGATGATGACGAAGATGATGATGATGACTCCTTTATCGTCAAGCCTGCTCAGAGGACTACAGTTCTTAATGGGATCGTGATAAACGAACCTTCAGGGGAGCGGACCAAATCAAAGCCTTCAGCGTCTGAAGCTGACAAGGGCAAAAGAAAAAGTCTCGCTTCCAAAGCCAGTTTGTCAGGTACACTAAACTTCCTTATACTACATCCCTCCTCTATACACATTATCAGCTCTCCTCTCCATAAAACCACTATACACAACCACATTCTTTCTCTATCTCTGTTCTACCCAAGTTCTTACTCGTACGATCGCTGTGTTTCAGCTAGTCCTCTCCCCTGTTTGAGGATATCACTGAAGTTCCTACAGCTGCGACTTCACCAACAATAATCCCAGCTCCCAAAGCTGAAGAAATAATCCTGGTCTTGGATTTGATCTCTGAGACTGATGAACCTGAAGAACAGATGCTCTCTCATAAAAACAGACCTTCCTTGGTTCCTCAAAAACCAAGTGAAGAGGATCAGAGAAGAAGAGATGAGATAATAAAGAAGTTCAAAGCTCAGCGAATCATCCTGAAGTGTGATCAACTTCCTACTATTCCTCCAAAGTTCAGAATTTCACAAAAGGAATACAAGGATCACCTCAGAACTGAACGTCTAATCGCTGAAAGAAGGGAAGCTGAAGAGAAAGACAGAGAACTCGCCATCCAGATTTCTCAACAATCAGTGAAAGACCCCAAGCTGAAAAGAATTCCAATCGAAGTTCAACGTGAGCTATGGGAAGACGCCAAGAAGATCGTTGAAGAAAAGAGGACTGTGTCTCAATCTACTTTAGCCTGGTGCAAAGAAAAGGTACACTTCAGATATCGAACTGCCAAAATCAACAAGGTACTCATCGCTGGAAGATCAACCCTCAAAGTTTCGATCGCTGAAATCGAGATATTCAGAGATAATGGACAGTACAAAAAATTCTATGTTGAAGACATCACGAAGTACGGTCTATCTGAATGGTTGGAGATCAGATTAGCCATCCAGAAGTCTCAATCTAAGTACAAGGATCATGTTGAAAAGCTGATAAACAAACAAATCGACTTAGTATCTTCTTGTGTGGATATTCCTCCTCCCCCTCCTCTCAAAAATCAGAAAAGAAGGGCCTCTGCAAATAAAAAGTCAAAATCTTCAGACTCAGGTCCTCAGATTTGAAACGAAACAGGTAATGGTTTTTCTCTAGCTGAAGTCCTTGGTCCGGAACCTGACCTTTCTGCACTTGACACATCTCTTCCTCCTGATGAGACTTTCAACTCTGGGAAAGTCATAAGCAAACCTTATGGGATATTCTTTATTGACTGGGATGGACGAAAGCGTTTTCAACGTATCTCTGAACTTCCCATCACTCCCATTGAACAGCTGAAAGATCTCAGCTACTGGTGTGATTTCAAAAACGACATTCAGGCACGGCATCTTAAACCCTTGATTTTTGAAGAAGCGCTGAACAAAAGGAATCAAGGAGTAAATGTCCCTGACTGGATGATCCCCACATCAAAGACCCTTGTTGAACTTCTCATTAAGGAAGAACCTTTATAAACTGATAGGATCGCCTCATTCTTCTATTGTATCAGTTATTCTTTTGTACTTGTAATTTGTTTCGCTTGTACTTGTAATCTTTCCACTTCCTTTTGTAATCTGATTCGAAGTTTAAAGAAAGATTTCAGCGAAAGTACTTTACTCCATCAGTATAAAAAAGATCCCAGAAAACAGTAAAAGGGACAAATATTTTATGAGTTCTTTTTATCCTTATGTTTTCATTATATAGCAATTTTCTTTGTTGCTATGTCATAATCAAATAGGGGGAGATTGTTGATCCAAACCCTCAGTGATTTGATAATGACCCTCTCTTAAATACTTAGTGAAAATTGTAAGTAAACAATATGTATCAGAGTTTCACTATCGCTGATAAGTACTAAGATCTTACAGTACCGCTGATAGGAACTCTAGCTCTTTAGATTAAACATTCAGCGAACACTGTTCACCATAATACCATGAGTCTGTTCAGATCTTATGGTGATCGCTGATAAGTTAGTTGTTTACTTATGATCTATGAAGACAAGTTTCATGTCAACATAGGTTCTACACTGAAGTCGAAGAACCAGCGACAAGTCTCCTAATGAACTGATGCGGATCAGCGAAGACTCAGATTTGTCCACTCAACGTGAAGTATCATGTACAAGACTTCAGTTATCGCTGAACTTTATCATTCGCTGATAAACAATGATGAAGCGCTGAATCAACGCAAAGTTGATCATGAAGTCCTCCGTACAAAGTACTTTTGTCTTAACCACCCTTGCACGACTCCGTATTGTCTGAAATCGTACAACCACTCTGATACTACACTGTTCAAACATGCGGCTACTAAGGTTGTCAACAAAGGTCAATGACATACAACCAATGAGCTGCTGCCACGTGTAAAGTGTAAACTGCCATGCATTAAATGCATGCAGTATATAAGAAGAAGAACTCACTTCATTTTGAAGTAACTTGCTAATTCTGGACAAGTTCATCCTTCTTATCTTGAGATAGGTTATTATTAGTAATTTCCTTCTCTTTCTTAGTGCAAGAAACTTAGTGTTCCAACTTGTTTAGATTTAGGTTTATCCTTAATCTTGTTCCGCAACAAGCTGTAAATTGTTAATGATTTATCAATAAACAACTTAGAAAAGTAAAATCTGTGTGTTTGTATCCAACCCCCCATCTACAAACTTGTATAGCCCTTCGGGACCAACAGATTGCTTCGTCACTAACGGCTTTGACTCAAAAAAATGTGAATTTCGTGTGGACTAGTGCACAAGAGGAGGCATTTCGGACCTTGCAACGAAAACTTTGTGAAGCTCCAATTTTGTCCTTACCCGAAGGAACTGAAGATATCGTCGTGTATAGTGATGCATCCAATATGGATTTGGGTTGTGTCTTGATGCAAAGAGGGAAGGTAATAGTGTATGCATCGAGGCATTTGAAAGAACACGAGAAGAATTACCTAACTCACGATCTTGAGTTGGTAGCGGTCGTGTTTGCATTGAAGTTATGGCGACACTACTTGTACGACACGAAATGCACGCTTTACACCGACCATAAAAGTTTGAACTATGTCTTTGACCAAAAGGAGTTGAATATGCGCCAACGAAGGAGGTTGGAGTTGCTCAAAGACTATGATTCCTAGCTACTATACCATCCGGGCAAGGCGAATGTGGTAGCGGACGCTTTGAGTCGGAAGGAGTATAACAGGAAAGTGCAAACATCATTGGCAAGAATTGAGATTATCTCAAGCTTAATGGACATGATCAAGACCGCCCAAACCGAAGCACTACTTGAGGCGAACCTCAAGGATGAAGCAATGGTGAAGCATCATCTTCTATTGACGGAAGATAGTAGAGGACTGAAACTTTTTCAAGGACGGATTTGGGTGCCTAATATTGGAGTTACTCATGGAAGAAGCCCACAAGTCAAAGTACTCTATACATCCCAGAAGCACCAAGGTGTATAGAAATATGAAGTTGAACTATTGGTGGCCGGTTATGAAGCTTGATGTGGCCGGTGTTATGGAAAGGTGCATTACGTGTTCGCTAGTGAAGGCCGAGCATCAACAACCCTATGGCATTTTGCAATCACTTGAAATACCGGAGTGGAAGTGGGATCACATTACGATGGACTTTGTGACGAAACTACCAAGAACTTTGAAAGGTCACGACACCATTTGACTAATCGTGGATCGAATGGACAAGAGTGCTCATTTCTTGGCTATGAGATAAACGTTGCCTTTGGACAAATTGGCAAGGTTGTACATCAATGTAGTGGTATCAAGGCACGAGGTGCCATTGTCCATTATATCCGACCAGGATAGCGTCTTCACTTCTCACTTTTGGAAGACATGTTGAGGTCATGTGTTATCAACTTTGGGGGAAATTAGGACTCTAATCTCTTTTTAGTAGAATTTCCTTATAACAATAGTTACCATTCTAGTCTTGGTGTGGTACCATTTGAGGTCTTGTATGGACGAAAATGTAGAACACACGTTTGGTGGCTTGAGGCGGGTGAAAAGCAGTTTGCTGGACCAGAAATTGTTCAAGAAACGGCCGATAAGGTAAAAAGCATTCAGGAGCGGTTGAAAGCCGCTCAAGACCGTCAAAAGAGCTACGCCGATAAGAGGAGACGGCCTATGGAGTTTCAAGTGGAAGATCGTGTCATGCTGAAGGTCTCACCTTGGAAAGGGATCATTAGGTATGGCAAGCATGGGAAACTTAGTCCTAGTTTCCTTGGGCCTTTCCCAATGGTGGAACGAGTGGGACTTCAAGCTTACAAGTTAGATCTACCACCCGAGATGAGTGGAATTCACCCTATTTTCCATGTTTGTTATTTACGGAAGTGTCTAGCGGAAGAAAATGACGTTATTCCACTATCGGAAATCCGCGTGGATAACAACTGATGCGTAGAAGAACCATAATCTATCTTGGATAGAGAAACTTCGACATATGGAAGTAGTAATGGTGAAGGTTCAGTGGAAACACCATCGGGGCGCCAATGCGACTTGGGAGTCCGAGGAGGACATGAAGAAGCGTTACCCCCACCTTTTTACCTAACGCAAGATTTCAAGGACGAAATCTTCTTCAAGGAGGGGAGGATTGTAACACTCCAAATTTTCGGGTAAAACTTCTCTTCTAACTTAATGGTTGTATTTTAGAATTTGGTATCTTCCTTATTTTTTTCCTTCTCGAAACGGGCCTCGTGTAAGTGTGTGCATGTGTACATGCATGCATGCATGCATGTAGTAGGATGGTTCCACGTAACCTTGGTGTGTTTGTGATCGACTCCTCAAAGATTTCTAAGTGTGTGGCTTGGGTTTGGTTCCAATCAGTATAGCAAATAGGACCATTCAGTTGCAGTTCTCGTGCGTCGACACCAGTTCAATTATCGTCCTCGGTACCTTTCAGGTGAGCGTGCTTGGCGATAGTGCCTGGGGCACTCTCGCGGTGGTCACAATCGCCGAAGACCCCCTGCAGCTCTCAAAACCTCGCGGTACAATATGGGCGAGAGTGCTGGGCGGTAGTGCCCGGGGCACTCTCGCGAGTGTCATTCTCGCCGACGGTGGGATTCCTTTTAAATCGGCAGCGGGTTGGAGGAAACTTCATGGGATACAATTTATTAGTTTGGCAACCAACATTCTTTCTCCTTGAATGCGATTTCTTCACATAGTCCCTTTTCTCCTTATTCATTTCACCTAACCACTTTAAGTTGGAATCATCATTTCAAAAAGCTAGGGTTACCATCCTCTTTATTGTTATGATCTCAAGCTACTACAAGGGTTCAAGAGCTAAGAATTTCATCCAAAAATCCAGGGTTTCTTTTGTGAGCTCTTAGGTAAGTATTTTAGCATTTAATACTCATTCTAAGTCATGAGTTACATTTGTTGAGAAGGATACTCATACAACTTTGTTTAAAATTAGGGTTCTCTTGTGGGTTCTTAGGTTTTCTTCAATGTTAGGGATTTCACTTCACAAACCTTACTTGGTAAGTAAATCTCTACTTTAATATGGTTACTTAACCTATTATTATCAATAAATAGAAGATCTCCTTACATATTGAACTTGGTACAAATTTTAGGTGTATGTATAAATGTATCTTTACTCATACTTGTTATGGATTTATAAAAGTGGAACCCTTTGACCATACGTATGTATATATATATATATATATATATATATATATATATATGTAAGTATATATATATATATATATATATATATATATATATATATATGTGTGTGTGTGTGATATATAATAGTAGTCTAAATTAAAGAAAGAAATAAGGTGATTTATGTGCCATGTGTGGATTATGAAATATTCATTTATGTTATACAATTGAGTAATTATCATGCTACAACTTGGGGTGGTAAATCTATAACTTATGTATGAATATGATTGTGGGGTTTATTAATGTCTATCTCCTTGTGCACGAGGATTTAGAATTCGGGTTTTCTACTCATGTTTTATTGGTCGTGTTGGGCGCTAGCCAGTAGACAATAGGGGACGATGAGGTCCTTGAGGTGTAACTTGTGTAGTTCGGATAGGCAATGAGGTCCCATAAGTCCTTGAGGTGTAAATTGACGGAGTAGGCACTAAAGGTATATTAAAGAGATGGTTTGAGGTTGTGATGTCTATATGGCATGGGAACTAGGATCGGGACTTGAGGTGCAACTCCGATGACATCATGGGTGATTCCATTCACGTGTTCTCGTCACCGCGATGGTAACGGGTCTCCCCCGTAATTGTTTTCAAAAATATATTTTCTTATGTGTGTATATTCAGATGAAGATGTTCGATAGGATTGGAATGTGGTAAATATGATCACATGGTTCCGGTAACGGCGAATTATCTAATGTTTCGTTCATTTATAAAAACTTATGTTCATGTAAATCTCAATAGACTTTTGGTCTAACACTTTGATGTATATTGTGGATTACAGGATCCACCTAGCGCCGTGTTTAGATTGCGTCGTGTTGCCGACCTTGCTTAGGGAGCTCGGAGGGTCGGGTTTTTAGGATGATGCGTGATGAGAGATTTTTGGAAAATATATCGACACTCGTGTTAATCTAGTTTAGTTCTTACTAGATTAGTAGGTTGTTGTGTAATATATCTTGATACTTGTTACATTATTTTTGTCCAAACTATCCCGTCACTTTATTTGGGCTTTAGTTGGCTTGATATTTGAAGTTTAAATCTTACCCATTTTCCGGAACAATTCCTTATATTAACTGTCAATTTTTAGGGTGTTACATAGAGATAAGAAGAAAGAGAAACCCGTATAGAAGAAGGGAAAGAAAAGCCTCATAGCAGAAAGTGATGATGAGGAAAGTCTGTCAGAAGATGATGATGATGCTGACATCAATGTTGTTGCTCAATCTCTTGCCTTGATCACTAAACAGTTCAACAAGAGGTTTGGCAAGAAAGTGTTTGACAGAAGAGGAAGGTTTGAGAGAGAAGAGAAGGATGAGAAGAGAGTTTATGAGCAGACGACTGCACCGCACCACCAGAACAACAACCGAACTGCACCAGAGCAGAGACCATCTCAGTATCAACAGAGATACAACCAACCATCACCACAAGAGTCAGCAGATGTTGTCCATCCCAACAATCAGAATGATGGAAGATGCTTTAGATATGGCAAACCAGGCCATTTGTCTGCCAACTACAAGGGTAGACTGGTAAAAGACCAGGACTACTACAAGAACAAGTATAAATACAACTTCAGAGAGAGAAGTTATGTGGCAGAGATGGAGAACTGGGTCTCTGATTCATCTTCTGACGATGAACCAGAGCAGGCCAACTTCTGTGGGATGGCTGTTGAAGAAGGGAGTTCAGAGGAAATGACTGAAGGGATAACAGAGGAAATGACTGAGAGGCCAACAGAGACTGATGCCTCCTTAATGTCTTGTGCATTTTATGTGACTGACTCTGTTGATAGAGCACTGGAGACTTCCAAACCCAGTGTCAAGGTATGTTCATCCTCTGAATCCAAATCTGACTCTGAATTGGAAATGAATGTGTCCAAGCTTGATGAGGAATTTCAAAACCTTAAAACAAAAACTTTCTGCGGAAAAAGAACTGACAAAACTAGCTCAGAAAGATCCGTCCTTCTACAATAGAGAGAAAAGTCTCTTGAAAATGGAGAAGGAAGAGATTTCTAAAGAAAAATCTGAGCTAGAGGATTTACCAAAACAAAAGGAATCCTCATTTTATAAAAAATGCAATAAAAAGAAGGAACCTTGCTGAATTCCATGCCACAATAACGTCAATTCCTTACCAAATGTAACCACTCAACTTGCCAAATTGGCACAAGGCCAACCTTGAATATCCTAGTTAACTCACAGCTAAGAGTTCCCTCGTCGAATAACATGAAATTCGAGATTACTTCCCCAATATAACTTATGTCCCACAAAAAATAGTACTTCCCTTTCCGAATCACATTGACTACACCTCATCAGTGTAAATATATTCATACGTTCCTACCACGACATCACCCCACACATAAACATAGCTAAAAGCAGGAAACCTCCATAATCCATCGTCCGACGGGTCTACCAATCCAGAAGACACACATCCCACTCTCGTTACATCCAACAATCGTCCAACCATACACGAAGTAAGTTCAAATTTTACTCGCCCAACGAGGAGTGACCATGCTCACACGAAGCTACTCTCATTAGCTTAGCACTGAAGAACAGGTTTACTGGAAACATCTCTCACAATAACACCAAGTTAAATTCAATGATTATTCATTCGAAGTAATACATTCATCTACCTTTTTCCTCTTCCTTCTCAAAACATAATGCCTCCAACGAACAACTCACTAGAAGGTGCACGCTTTCGACCAGCCACATAAGTTAGGTTTCCACCGCCCTTGAACCATCACACGCCCAAATCCCCTTCTCCATACTCTATCCAGGAGTTTGTATACCCACCAATGACAATCTATACACACTACTTGTTGATCCAAACCCTCAATGATTTGATAATGACCCTCTCTTAAACACTTAGTGAAAATTGTAAGTAAACAATATGTATTAGAGTTTCACTATCGCTGATAAGTACTAGGACTTTACAGTATCGCTGATAGGAACTCTCGCTCTTTAGATTAGACTTTCAGCGAACACTGTTCATCCAGTAGCTCTGAGCCTGTTCAGTCTCTGTGATGATCGCTGATAAGTTATAGTTGTTTACTTATGAACCCTGAAGACAAGTCTCACGTCAACAAAGGTTCTACGCTGAAGTCGAAGATCAAGCCCAAGAACCAGCGACAAGTCTACTAATGAACTGATGCGGATATCAGCGAAGCAAGACATGTCCCTTCAACGTGATGTATCAAGTAGAAGACTTCAGCAATCGCTGAGCTTTATCACTCGCTGATAAAGAACTGTTCAACGAACGCTGATCATGAAGTCTTCATCTACAAGTTACTTTTGTCTTACCCCCTTGCACGTCTCTGTACGAAATGTCAGAACGGACCTCCCTTCTGTCTAGAATCGTACAACAAACTCTGATTCTACACTGTGCACCATGCGGCTACTAAGGTTGTCTACAAAGATCAAAACATGCAACCACTCAGCTGCTGCCACGTGTAAAGTAACACTGCCATGCATTAAATGCATGCAGTATATAAAGAAGAACCCTACTTCAGAATTGAAGTGCTCGTGCTCGGCCATCTTCTTCTTTCTATATTAGTGTTAGAATATTATTCGTAATATTCTTATCTCCTTTCTATCTTATTTCTAGTGCAAGAAACTTAGTGCTCTTAACTTGTTTAGATTAGGTTAATCCTTAATCTTGTTCCGCAACAAGTTGTAAATTGTTTTAAGATTTATCTATAAACAATTTAGAAAAGTAAAAATCGTGTGATTGTATTCAACCCCTCCTTCTACAAACTTGTATAACCCTTCGCGACCAACAAGTGGTATCAGAGCAGATTTGTTTAATCTCATAAACAAGATCTTATCTATACTAATCTCTTCTTCCTTGCTATTTCTTAAAATGGCTACCAACACAAACACTAACTATATTGACAACGGTTCTCTTGCAAAACCCTACTATGCCTTGCTATCTTGAAAAGGACCAATATATTCCTGTTAGAATTGATCCTGAAGTTCCAGCCGCTGAGAATAGAGCTGCTATTCCAGAAAGGTTGGTTCCCAAGGAAATTCATATGTGGACTGATGAAGATAAGAAGAAAGTGGCTATCGACACTAAAGCCAGATCCATTCTTTCTATGGCTCTTCCTGATGAAGTCTACCATTCCGTCATGAACCTGAAAACCTCCAAAGCCATGTGGGACACAATCTGTGTTCAGTATGAAGGTACATCTGAAGTCCATGACTCACGTATGGTAAGACAGTACGAAAGCTTCATTTGTGGTAAGAATGAATCTCTCTCTGAAGTACACCAACGTTTTAACTGCTTAATAATAGATCTAAAAATTGTTGGTAAGGAATATTCTAACTTTGAAGTACTGACAAAGTTCTTAGAATGTTTACCTGAAAGCTGGGACAGTTATTCAATGTGTCTCAAGCTATCAAAGGATCTAAAATCCATGACTCTTTCTACCTTATATGGCACGATGCTTAATCATGAGCAATCGAGTCATCTTAAGAAGAATCTTGTAAAGATTCCAAAAGCACCCTTGTTGCTTTAATCTCAGAGTCACCTACCACTCAGCGATCGACTATCACTATCACTGAGTTGGAGACTAACTCTGAATGTTCATCAGATCCTGACTCTTCAGATCTTGATGAATCTATGGCTCTCCTTTCTAATAAATTCAGGAGATTCGCCAATAAGAAAAATTTCAGAAAGAACAAACCTCTTGCTATTACTGATAAGCCAAGATAATCAACTCCTGTTGATAAGGCTACTGCTACTTGCTATAACTGTGAAAAGATATGACATTTTGCTAGCGAGTGCAGATCAAAGAAAGTCTCTAGATCCTCAGCTTTTCCCAAGAAAAACTTTACTCCCAGGACTAGAGATGAAAAATACAAAGAGCTGAAAGAAAGGTATTCAAAGATGAAAACCTTTAAGAAGAAAGGCAAAGGCCTGATGGCTGACTATGATTGGGCTGCTTCTGATGAAGAAGAATCATCTGACTCTGAAGATGATGATGAAGCCAATCTCTGTCTCATGGCCAAACTTGAAGATAAGGAAGAAAAGTATGACATTCCCTCTACTTCAACCTCTGCTACTAAGGTATCACCTTCCTTCTTTACCAATATTTTAAATATTGATGAAGCTGATAGTCTTCGAAAAATCGATCTGCTGACCAGAAGTGTATATGAAGCCATGAATGGCAAAACTGTTATTGAAAATCAAAACCTTGATCTCGCTGAACAGCTTAAAAACTGTCACCTTCAAATAGAAAAGCTTTCTAAAATTGAAGAAGATTTTAAAGATCAAGTTCATATAAATCACCTAGTCAAAATTGAGGGCGAAGAAGCTATCGCTGCATTAAAAGCAGAAAAAGCTACTGTTGATGGATGGTATAAATCCTCAACAACGACCACTGAGATAATTAAGTCTCAGATTCCCCTGAGTGATAAGCGTGGTCTTGGTTACAAAGATGAAACTCTAGAACCAACCAGTGACCGTTCCATGCTTAAGTTTGGAATGTTCATATCCTCTATCCCTGACACTTTCTATTCTCAGTGTTCCTCTTCAAAACCTCCCATCCCTGAGGAAATCTCTACTTCTAAAGGTAAAGAGAAAATTGTTTATCCAAAACCTACCTCAGTCTCTAAAGACAAAGGTAAAGGAATTTCTTTTAACCAAAAACCTCAGAAGGGTACTTGTGTACCTAAGCTGAATGCTTCTAAAGCTTTAGTGACTTATCCCTCTACTTCTAAGAACAAGATCCCAGGATTTATTCAGCGATCTACTCATACACTTAAAGTGGATATGATTTGTAAGAAATCTGAAGAACTGTTAGTTCCTCTCATTTCCCATGCCAAATGTATACTTTGTGCTAGCCCTGCTCATTTAAAACTAACGGCTAAGCATGCAAATGGTCCTAAGACTACTTTTAGTTATAGGAAATGTTATCACTGTGGACTTACGAATCATATTGCTAGTAAGTGCCCCACAACCACCAAAGCTGAAAAGATAGCCAAGGTGAAGATTATTGTCCCCAAGGCAAAGAAGACCACTGAGGTTAAGAAATTAACCAAAGTGAAGACTGACAAAGCTGAATCTTCAAATGCTGCGAAGACTGCTGAACCTTCAATTCCATCTACCTCCACTGACATGTGTGTACACATGATGAAATGGGTGCCAAAGTCAAACTAATCTTCCTTTGTTTGCAAGTTAAGAAGGGTATCTGGTATCTCGATAGCAGATGGTCTAGACACATGACTGGTAAGAAGAACCTGCTCACTGAGTTTAAGGAAGAGAAGGGTCCCTCTGTGACTTTCGGTGGAAATGGAAAAGGACACACCGGAGGGTTTGGTGTACTCTCTAATGGTACAACAACCTTCATAAGAGTCGTATATGTTGAAGGGCTGAAGCATAATCTTCTAAGCATCAGTCAGTTTTGCGACATGGAAAACAAAGTAATCTTTACTAAGGAATCCTGCTTTGTTGCTGACAAAAAGGAGAAGATAGCTCTCAGCGGTTATGGTTTGGAAAATGTTTATGTAATAAACATGGACTCAACAACCACTGAGAACTCCTGTTTCTTCTCAAAAGCCTCATCTGATGTCAACTGGCTATGGCATAAGAGCCTCTCTCATCTAAATTTCAAGACACTGAATACTCTATCTTTTAAAGAGTTGGTTACTGGTCTACCTCAACACTCATACGCTAAGGAGTCCTTATGTTCAACGTGTGAGATGGGGAAACAAACAAAAGGTAGTTTCAAATCTAAGCAAGTTTCCTCAGTGTCATCTCCTCTACAACTTCTCCATATGGATTTGTTTGGCCCTGTTAACAAACAATCCATTGCTGGAAAGAAATATACACTGGTCATAGTTGATGAATTCTCTCGCTATACCTGGGTAATGTTTCTCCGTTCTAAGAGTGACACCCCTGAAGAACTCATCACCTTTGTTAGGAAAATGGAAGTCCTGAACAATATGACCGTTCACTCAATAAGGAGTGATCATGGGATTGAATTCAAAAACAGTTCTCTTGATTCCTTCTTTGAGTGTAAGGGTATTTATGACAACTTCTCTCCAGTAAGAACACCGCAACAAAATGGAGTTGCTAAAAGAAGAAATAGAACTATCATTGAAGCTGCATGTTCAATGCTTAGCGATTCTCACCTGCCTACTCAGTTTTGGGCAGAAGCTGTCAACACTGCTTGTTTTACGCAAAACAGGTCGCTGATCGTCAAAAGATTCAAGAAGACATCCTATGAACTTTTTCATGGGAGAAAGCCTTCAATTAGCTTTCTTCACATCTTTGGATGTCAGTGTTTCATATTGAGCAACAGAGATGCCCTTGGAAAGTTTGATCCTAAGTCTTCCTCTACAAGTTACTTTTGTCTTACCCCCTTGCACGTCTCTGTACGAAATGTCAGAACGGACCTCCCTTCTGTCTAGAATCGTACAACAAACTCTGATTCTACACTGTGCACCATGCGGCTACTAAGGTTGTCTACAAAGATCAAAACATGCAACCACTCAGCTGCTGCCACGTGTAAAGTAACACTGCCATGCATTAAATGCATGCAGTATATAAAGAAGAACCCTACTTCAGAATTGAAGTGCTCGTGCTCGGCCATCTTCTTCTTTCTATATTAGTGTTAGAATATTATTCGTAATATTCTTATCTCCTTTCTATCTTATTTCTAGTGCAAGAAACTTAGTGCTCTTAACTTGTTTAGATTAGGTTAATCCTTAATCTTGTTCCGCAACAAGTTGTAAATTGTTTTAAGATTTATCTATAAACAATTTAGAAAAGTAAAAATCGTGTGTTTGTATTCAACCCCTCCTTCTACAAACTTGTATAACCCTTCGCGACCAACAAGTGGTATCAGAGCATATTTGTTTAATCTCATAAACAAGATCTTATCTATACTAATCTCTTCTTCCTTGCTATTTCTTAAAATGGCTACCAACACAAACACTAACTATATTGACAACGGTTCTCTTGCAAAACCCTACTATGCCTTGCTATCTTGAAAAGGACCAATATATTCCTGTTAGAATTGATCCTGAAGTTCCAGCCGCTGAGAATAGAGCTGCTATTCCAGAAAGGTTGGTTCCCAAGGAAATTCATATGTGGACTGATGAAGATAAGAAGAAAGTGGCTATCGACACTAAAGCCAGGTCCATTCTTTCTATGGCTCTTCCTGATGAAGTCTACCATTCCGTCATGAACCTGAAAACCTCCAAAGCCACGTGGGACACAATCTGTGTTCAGTATGAAGGTACATCTGAAGTCCATGACTCACGTAAGATCAATCTGGTAAGACAGTACGAAAGCTTCATTTGTGGTAAGAATGAATCTCTCTCTGAATTACACCAACGTTTTAACTGCTTAATAATAGATCTAAAAATTGTTGGTAAGGAATATTCTAACTTTGAAGTACTGACAAAGTTCTTAGAATGTTTACCTGAAAGCTGGGACAGTTATTCAATGTGTCTCAAGCTATCAAAGGATCTAAAATCCATGACTCTTTCTACCTTATATGGCACGATGCTTAATCATGAGCAATCGAGTCATCTTAAGAAGAATCTTGTAAAGATTCCAAAAGCACCCTTGTTGCTTTAATCTCAGAGTCACCTACCACTCAGCGATCGACTATCACTATCACTGAGTTGGAGACTAACTCTGAATGTTCATCAGATCCTGACTCTTCAGATCTTGATGAATCTATGGCTCTCCTTTCTAATAAATTCAGGAGATTCGCCAATAAGAAAAATTTCAGAAAGAACAAACCTCTTGCTATTACTGATAAGCCAAGATAATCAACTACTGTTGATAAGGCTACTGCTACTTGCTATAACTGTGAAAAGATATGACATTTTGCTAGCGAGTGCAGATCAAAGAAAGTCTCTAGATCCTCAGCTTTTCCCAAGAAAAACTTTACTCCCAGGACTAGAGATGAAAAATACAAAGAGCTGAAAGAAAGGTATTCAAAGATGAAAACCTTTAAGAAGAAAGGCAAAGGCCTGATGGCTGACTATGATTGGGCTGCTTCTGATGAAGAAGAATCATCTGACTCTGAAGTTGATGATGAAGCCAATCTCTGTCTCATGGCCAAACTTGAAGATAAGGAAGAAAAGTATGACATTCCCTCTACTTCAACCTCTGCTACTAAGGTATCACCTTCCTTCTTTACCAATATTTTAAATATTGATGAAGCTGATAGTCTTCGAAAAATCGATCTGCTGACCAGAAGTTTATATGAAGCCATGAATGGCAAAACTGTTATTGAAAATCAAAACCTTGATCTCGCTGAACAGCTTAAAAACTGTCACCTTCAAATAGAAAAGCTTTCTAAAATTGAAGAAGATTTTAAAGATCAAGTTCATATAAATCACCTAGTCAAAATTGAGGGCGAAGAAGCTATCGCTGCATTAAAAGCAGAAAAAGCTACTGTTGATGGATGGTATAAATCCTCAACAACGATCACTGAGATAATTAAGTCTCAGATTCCCCTGAGTGATAAGCGTGGTCTTGGTTACAAAGATGAAACTCTAGAACCAACCAGTGACCGTTCCATGCTTAAGTTTGGAATGTTCATATCCTCTATCCCTGACACTTTCTATTCTCAGTGTTCCTCTTCAAAACCTCCCATCCCTGAGGAAATCTCTACTTCTAAAGGTAAAGAGAAAATTGTTTATCCAAAACCTACCTCAGTCTCTAAAGACAAAGGTAAAGGAATTGCTTTTAACCAAAAACCTCAGAAGGGTACTTGTGTACCTAAGCTGAATGCTTCTAAAGCTTTAGTGACTTATCCCTCTACTTCTAAGAACAAGATCCCAGGATTTATTCAGCGATCTACTCATACACTTAAAGTGGATATGATTTGTAAGAAATCTGAAGAACTGATAGTTCCTCTCATTTCCCATGCCAAATGTATACTTTGTGCTAGCCCTGCTCATTTAAAACTAACGGCTAAGCATGCAAATGGTCCTAAGACTACTTTTAGTTATAGGAAATGTTATCACTGTGGACTTACGAATATATTGCTAGTAAGTGCCCCACAACCACCAAAGCTGAAAAGATAGCCAAGGTGAAGATTATTGTCCCCAAGGCAAAGAAGACCACTGAGGTTAAGAAATTAACCAAAGTGAAGACTGACAAAGCTGAATCTTCAAATGCTGCGAAGACTTCTGAACCTTCAATTCCATCTACCTCCACTGACATGTGTGTACACATGATGAAATGGGTGCCAAAGTCAAACTAATCTTCCTTTGTTTGCAAGTTAAGAAGGGTATCTGGTATCTCGATAGCAGATGGTCTAGACACATGACTGGTAAGAAGAACCTGCTCACTGAGTTTAAGGAAGAGAAGGGTCCCTCTGTGACTTTCGGTGGAAATGGAAAAGGACACACCGGAGGGTTTGGTGTACTCTCTAATTGTACAACAACCTTCATAAGAGTCGTATATGTTGAAGGGCTGAAGCATAATCTTCTAAGCATCAGTCAGTTTTGCGACATGGAAAACAAAGTAATCTTTACTAAGGAATCCTGCTTTGTTGCTGACAAAAAGGAGAAGATAGCTCTCAGCGGTTATGGTTTGGAAAATGTTTATGTAATAAACATGGACTCAACAACCACTGAGAACTCCTGTTTCTTCTCAAAAGCCTCATCTGATGTCAACTGGCTATGGCATAAGAGCCTTTCTCATCTAAATTTCAAGACACTGAATACTCTATCTTTTAAAGAGTTGGTTACTGGTCTACCTCAACACTCATACGCTAAGGAGTCCTTATGTTCAACGTGTGAGATGGGGAAACAAACAAAAGGTAGTTTCAAATCTAAGCAAGTTTCCTCAGTGTCATCTCCTCTACAACTTCTCCATATGGATTTGTTTGGCCCTGTTAACAAACAATCCATTGCTGGAAAGAAATATACACTGGTCATAGTTGATGAATTCTCTCGCTATACCTGGGTAATGTTTCTCCGTTCTAAGAGTGACACCCCTGAAGAACTCATCACCTTTGTTAGGAAAATGGAAGTCCTGAACAATATGACCGTTCACTCAATAAGGAGTGATCATGGGATTGAATTCAAAAATAGTTCTCTTGATTCCTTCTTTGAGTGTAAGGGTATTTATGACAACTTCTCTCCAGTAAGAACACCGCAACAAAATGGAGTTCCTAAAAGAAGAAATAGAACTATCATTGAAGCTGCATGTTCAATGCTTAGCGATTCTCACCTGCCTACTCAGTTTTGGGCAGAAGCTGTCAACACTGCTTGTTTTACGCAAAACAGGTCGCTGATCGTCAAAAGATTCAAGAAGACATCCTATGAACTTTTTCATGGGAGAAAGCCTTCAATTAGCTTTCTTCACATCTTTGGATGTCAGTGTTTCATATTGAGCAACAGAGATGCCCTTGGAAAGTTTGATCCTAAGGCTGATGATGGAATCTTTCTTGGATATTCTTCAATCTCCAAAGCCTTCTGGGTCTTCAATCGTAGAAGACAGACTGTAGAAGAAACGGTTCACGTCACCTTTGACGAATCCCGTTCAGCAAATTCTAGACCTTCTGCTGATATTGAAGAACTGAATCAATGGATGTTTTCTCATCTTGGTGATTCAGAAGACATTCCCACTCATACTCATACCATTGAAGATGATGGTCCTACTATCATTCCAAACACGCAGACTAGTGAAGGTGAAACATCATGGGTCTCAGTTGTTCCTCTAAACACTATGCCTGCTTCTGAACCAAATGTTTCAGACATTCCATCTACTTCTCAGCAATCAGTAAATGTAATGACATCTGCACCTACTCTTTTCTTGGCTGATATACCAGAAGTTGCTGAAGCCTGATTTTAGCCCCTCAAGTTCAGGTTGAGTCTGCGATATATGCTCCGGCTCAGCGATGGACTATTAATCACCCAATTGATCAAATACTTGGTGATCCAAACACTGGTGTTCAGACTCGACAAAGTGCAGGTAATATTTGTTTATTTGTTAACTTTATTTCTCTGATTGAACCAAAGAAAACAGATGATGTCCTCCAAGATCCAAACTGGGTCAGCGCTATGCAAGAAGAGCTGACTGAATTTGAAAGAAACAAAGTTTGGAAGCTTGTTCCTCGTCCATCTGACAAGTCAGTGATAGGCACTAAATGGGTCTATCAAAACAAGTTGGATGAACATGGAACTGTAACCCGCAACAAGGCTCGACTCGTTGCTCAGGGATACAGACAAGAGGAAGGTATAGATTACGACGAAACCTTTGCTCCAGTGGCAAGACTAGAAACCATTCGTCTATTCTTAGCATACGCTGTACACAAAGACATCAAAGTATATCAAATGGATGTTAAGTCAGCATTCCTAAACGGAAAGCTGAATGAAGAAGTCTACGTGGAACAACCTCCAGGATTCTCAGATCCTAAGCATCCAGGTTATGTTTATAAACTAGATAAGGCACTCTATGGCTTAAAGCAAGCTCCTCGTGCATGGTATAACACTCTCCCTACTTATCTCCATATTGAAAAATTTGAGCGTGGTAAAATCGATAAGACTCTATTTTTCAGGAAAGTAAAAGGTCATATTATTTTGTTCAGATATATGTTGATGAAATTATATTTGGTTCTACTAACCCCGACCTTTGTACTCGTTTCATTGAAAGGATGAAAGCAGAGTATAAAATAAGTATGATGGGTGAGCTAACATATTTCCTTGGTCTTCAAATAAAACAAAATGAAAAAGGAACTTTCATTAATCAGGGAAAGTATGTTAAAGATATGCTGAAGAAATTTGATTTAACTCAGAGTTCGGCTATGAAAATCCCTATGGCACCACCGCTGACACTAAACAAGGATACTTCTGGAATACCTGTTAATGTCACGACGTACCGTTGGATGATCGCCTCTCTTCTGTATCTTACAGCTAGCCGACCTTATATTATGTACGCAACCTGTTTGTGTGCACGATATCAAGCTGAACTTAAGGAATCCCATATGATCGCTGTAAAGCGAATCTTTCGTTACCTTAAGGGTACTCCTAACCTAGGTCTTTGGTATCCCAAAGACTCAGGGTTTGATCTAATCGCCTATTCAGATAGTGATTTTGCAGGTTGCAAGATGGAAAGGAAAAGCACCATAGGAGGCTGTCAGCTCTTAGCTGGAAAGTTGGTGAGTTGGACAAGCAAGAAGCAAAACTCAGTGTCCACCTCAACCGCTGAAGCTGAGTACGTAGCTGCTGGAAGCTGTTGTTCTCAGGTCTTGTGGATGAGTAATCAACTACTGGAGTATGACCTTCAGCTCTCGAAAATTCCAATCTATTGCGACAGCACAAGTGCCATCGCTATACCCAACAATCCAGTGCTACACTCAAAGACTAAACACATCGAAATCAGGTATCATTTTATCAGAGAATCATGTGATGAATGGTGATATAGAACTTCACTTTATCCTAACTGACTTTCAGTTAGCTGATCTTTTCACCAAACCTCTTGATGAGGCAAGATTTAACTGTCTCATCAGCGAGCTTGGAATGCTGAACTTTGAAGAATAAAATCTTCAGCGGTTCGCATTTGATCTGCAAAAGGATAAAACCAACTTGTATAACCCATTCTATCATCTTCTCTCTGAACAAACTTGATTCGCTGATATCAAGGTATGTTCTCTTTACTCGCTGACGTTCGCAATGAATGCAAGATTTCAAAACCTAACACTGATATTTCTATTCAGTGCTTCGTGTTTTCAAAATGTCCCTGAGTTTTTCAAAAACCTCAGAGACATCCTAAAATTTGAAAGGACGTTTGTGACGTAATCAAACGGATAAACCCTGGCACGTTCTTTTTCTGACACACGTTTGCACGTTTCGTTTTCTCATCCAATCAAATGCAAACACGTGTCCGTGTCATGATGAAAAACTTTCCCGCTCTAGTTTTCTCTCTCTCTATTCCCACTATATAAACCCATTCGAGTTTATATTTTTCCTTTACGCGAACAACTTCTGCTACAAGAAAAGAGTTATTGATGCATCTTGAACTCTTGTTTCCAGAAACTGTTCATCTTCTTCTTTGACAACAAGGTTAATATTCTAATTATTTACCTGTTTTAAGTTGTTTCTTATCTTCTCATTGTTTCTACAAGATCAAACAAAAGAACTTTTAAAAAATGAAATCATTTCTTTCATGGTTTTATGAACACACCCTTCATGGTTGTTCTTCAAGTTTACATCTCAAAATCTTTAAACTTGAAACCTCACATGTTTTTCCAGAATCCTTATCTTTTAAGAAAGAGGAAACTGGAAAATAAGACTTCACTGGTTTTTATCTCTCTTTGTCAAAAACTAGAAAAACCCTAATTTTCCATTAAGACATCTTTTGTCTGAATGGAATGTGCAAAACCCTAAAAACATCTTTTTGGAAAATCTTTCCACTTTAAGACTGTATTCTTTATCTATGTTCTTTGGTTGACATGATAAACAGCAATGGCATCTTCTACTGCTGCTCCTGCTGCTGAGAAATCTCATGCTGCTGAGAAACTGAATCTCATCAAGGCTTCTCCGGTCAAGTTTACGCTTGAGAAAGTCACTTTCAACAACAACAATCTCTATGCGCTTTTCGATTTTCCTCCGAAAAAGTAAGTCAGGCATCTGGATGATGCTGTAAACTTTCTCAAAACTTGTTGCTTATCTACATCCCTCACTACCGTACCCCCTGCCCATAAATTCCTTCTATCTCAGTTCTAGTATACTGCCAGACGAGCTCAGGTTCCTTCAACCAAAGACCCTACGAAACTACTTGATGTCATTCTCTATGACACCAAATTTGGCACCACCAAAATCAACCCTGCCATTATCAGGCGTGCACTCAACCTACCCACAGAGACGAAAGAAAATTGATTTGTCCCTCTTCCAAACCACAAAAACCATGCTGATAGGGAAGCAATCACTGCCTTCTTTGATGCAATGGGTTACACATGGGACACAGGGAGAGATGGACTCCCCGAGAAGAAACTGACCCTGATCAAGAAGTCAAAGATGCCCAGCGAGATGAACTTCATCTTCGCCCACCTGATAAGCTGCATGACAGCGAAATTCGGCAACTCTGATCAAGCCGCTCAACCTCAACAAGTAATGGGCTATGTATTGTTGAAAGGTCTCCAGAATCCTTATCTTTTAAGAAAGAGGAAACTGGAAAATAAGACTTCACTGGTTTTTATCTCTCTTTGTCAAAAACTAGAAAAACCCTAATTTTCCATTAAGACATCTTTTGTCTGAATGGAATGTGCAAAACCCTAAAAACATCTTTTTGGAAAATCTTTCCACTTTAAGACTGTATTCTTTATCTATGTTCTTTGTTTGACATGATAAACAGCAATGGCATCTTCTACTGCTGCTCCTGCTGCTGAGAAATCTCATGCTGCTGAGAAACTGAACCTCATCAAGGCTTCTCCGGTCAAGTTTACGCTTGAGAAAGTCACTTTCAACAACAACAATCTCTATGCGCTTTTCGATTTTCCTCCGAAAAAGCAAGTCAGGCATCTGGATGATGCTGTAAACTTTCTCAAAACTTGTTGCTTATCTACATCCCTCACTACCGTACCCCCTGCCCATAAATTCCTTCTATCTCAGTTCTAGTATACTGCCAGACGAGCTCAGGTTCCTTCAACCAAAGACCCTACGAAACTACTTGATGTCATTCTCTATGACACCAAATTTGGCACCACCAAAATCAACCCTGCCATTATCAGGCGTGCACTCAACCTACCCACAGAGACGAAAGAAAATTGATTTGTCCCTCTTCCAAACCACAAAAACCATGCTGATAGGGAAGCAATCACTGCCTTCTTTGATGCAATGGGTTACACATGGGACACAGGGAGAGATGGACTCCCCGAGAAGAAGCTGACCCTGATCAAGAAGTCAAAGATGCCCAGCGAGATGAACTTCATCTTCGCCCACCTGATAAGCTGCATGACAGCGAAATCCGGCAACTCTGATCAAGCCGCTCAACCTCAACAAGTAATGGGCTATGTATTGTTGAAAGGTCTCCATGTTGACTAGGCCTCGATCATCTATGACGATCTTGCGCTCAGAGTAGATATGGCAGATAGACCAACATGGGTTCCATATCCCAGATTCATCAGCGTCGTCTTTCTACAAGGAGTTGGGGACAAATACCCAAAAGAGGGTGATCTGAGACTCTCTCAGGTTGGCCCTAAGGTGCTCGACTTCAAGTCTCTGCCAAACAAGGTATGTCTCTCTACTCTCTCACCTCTTCTCAATCCTCCTTCTTCTACTTTTGCAGCTACTTTAGCGGAAATCCCCACCGCTGATACCCAGGCTGCACCCTCCACTCCTTCTCGTAAAAGGAAACACTCATCTTCCCAACTTGATTCTCAAAAGATCAAGAAAACCAAGGAGCAACCCCCCAAGCATTCACATGCTGAAGACTCCACGGTTCTCTCTAAAGAGCCATTGGATAGTTCAGTGGTACGCTCTGCCATAGGTGCTTAAGCCACCCCTTCAAAACCAACTTCAACGTCTCTAAACGCTGATGTTATAAACTTGGAACATAACCCCTATCCTTCAGGCCTTCTAAGGACTGAAGAAGTATTTCCCAGCGGATCCAACGCTGAACTCCGCTCCCAACCAACTTTCTCAACCTTCGCTCCTCCCACTCTTTCTTTGGACACTCCACCAATTTTACCACCGTTCTCAGGTACCAACGTCATCGTTCATGATTCAGCTGCTGATACTCTACATGCGATGATGGATACAAATTTAGGATCTGCAGGCCCCTCCATGCGCCAAGGCACTCTCAAAGGCGACATGGAATATCATTCAGGGTAACAAGGTTTCGACAACTTCGCCAACCCGCCTGCAGGTATACACATAACTCAACCTACTCCTCTCTCAACACCCCAAACTTTTGAGCTTTCCTCTGTTCATAAGTTAATAACTTTTTCAGGTCCTAATTTGGGAGATATCAACAACTCCCTGAAAGACTTGGAAACTAAGGTGGAATCTCTCACCACTACTCTCTCCACCAACTCTACAGCGGTTACAGACGCTGGAGAAAATCTGAAAAAGCTGACTGAGGTCGTTGATAAGAAAGCCTCCAGTGATGATCTGGAGAAGATAGATGGCAACATTGCAACTTTTGCTGATACTCTTGCTGAAAACTCTACTGCCATCAACAATCTCAACATCTCCCATACTAACCTGTCCAGCGAGGTCACAACGCTGAAGACATAAGTGTCCTTCTTAAGGACAGATGTCAGCACTGCCACCAATCTACTGCAGCAAATCCTCGATTGCCTGAATGCTGCCACTTGTGCTCCTTCGCACTTTACTCAGGTAGATCGAGAAGATCTTCAAACACTCAATCCTGCGATATCTGGCCTAGAAGACAGATTAAGCAAGATTGAAAACTGTGTTGGGATCTCTGGCCTGGAAGACAGGGACCCAATGCATGATGTTGCTGCTGATGCAGAAACTGTTGTTTCCTCCCCCATCCATCATGTGGAAGAGGGGGAGAAGGATCAAGACCTTCCCCATAATGTTGAGGGGGAGAAGAAATCTCTTGAAGACCTTCCCCTAACTGAGGGGGAGACGAGTTCTACTACTGCTGCTGAACAACCTCAGGGAGTTAAAAACCCTGAGGGAACCGAGAAAACTCCCTCTGCTCTTGAGGGGGAGCAACTCGATGAGGAAACTGAAGCTGCTGCTGACGTGACCGAACCTTACGCTGATGATGTCGAATCTGAAGAAGAAGCTGAAGACGATGAAGTTGTCGACATCTCTGATGACGAACCATCATCAACTCATAAAAATGATGATGATGACGATGATGATGATGATGACTTCTTCTTTGTTGAGCCCAAGAAGGTCCCTGAGAAAGGGATTTCGATAAAAGAACCATCAGGGGAGACGACTAAGACAAAGCCTGCAACGTCTGAAGCTGATAAAGGCAAAAACAAAGGCCTCGCTGCAGAAGGCAATCTGGCCATCCTTCAGATAAAGCCAGTTTGTCAGGTACAATATCTTCTATTCCCTTACTCTGCATCTCTCCTCTACCCCTTCTCAATCTCAATCCTTCTATCCATAAAACCTCTATACACTTAAACCCCATTCTTTTCTCTATCTCTTTCTTCCCATAATCTTACATAAACGATCGATGTGTTTCATCTAGTCCTCTCCCCTACTTGAGGATCCAGCTGAAGTCCCCACTGATGCACCAACAATAATCCCAGCCACAAGAGCTGATGATATAATCCTGGTCTTGGATTTAATCCATGAGACCGATGAACCTGAAGAACAACTTCTCTCTCACAAAAACAGACCTTCCTTAGCTTCTCAAAAGCTAAGTGAAGAGGATCAGAAAAGGAGAGAAGAAATGATCAAGAAGTTCGAGGATCAGCGAATCATCCTCCCTCGCTCCAAAGTCCCTATTCCCACAAAGTTCAGGTTATCAAAGAAAGAGTTCGCTGATCATCCTAAATCCACAAGATTACTCGCCGAAAAGAAGGAAGCTGAAGAAAAAGATAAGGCCCTCACCATCCAGCTTGCCCAAGACTCGGTGAATGACCCCAAACTGAAAAGAACTCCCATCGAAGTCCAACGTCAGTTATGGGAAGACGCCCAGAAGATCGTTGATGAAAAGACCAAGGTATCTTATTCTACCTTGGAATGGTGCAAAGAAAGACTGCACTATCGATATCGGGCTGCCAAAATTCACAAGGTGATCATCAGAGGAAAAACGACCATAGATGTTCAAGTTGTTAAGGTCGATCTATTCAGAGAAAATGGTACCAAGGAAAACATCTACGCTGCTACGATCAATAAGTACGATTTCTCTGAATGGTTGGAGATGCGAATAGCCATGCAGCGATCTAGCTCACAATATAAGAGCCATGTCGTGGAAATCATAAATTCTCAGATCGACTTGGTTTCTTCTGCTGTGGATATTCCTCCACCTCCTCCTCTTGAGACTCAACGAAGAAAGGCCTCTGCTAAGACAAAGTCCAAACCATCAGATTCAGGTCCTCCTATCCGGAATGAAACAGGTATTGGTTTTTCACGTGCTGAAGTACTTGGTCTTGATCCTGATCTCTCAGCGCTGGATACCTTTCTGCCACCTGGTGAACGTTTCGTCCCTGGTAAAGTCATAAGCAATCCTTATGGTATCTTATTTCTCGACTACGATGAAGGACAACGTTTTCAACGTGTCTCTGAGCTTCCCATCACTCCCATTGAACAGCTCAGGGATCTCATCTATTGGTGTGAATTCAGACGAGATCTTCAGGCACGATATCTCAAGCCCTTAATCTTTGCTGAAGCAAATAGTAAACGAGATCAAGGAGTAACGGTCCCTGACTGGATGATACCTACAACAAAGACCCTTGACAAACTTCTCGTTCAGGAAGAACCTTTTGAAGGCTGATAGGATTTCCTTGTAATCTTTCTATCTTTATCAGCTTACCTCTTTTGTACTTGTAATTTAAATTTGCTGTACTTGTAATTTTTCTACTTCCCTCTGTAATCTTATACGAAGTTAAAAGAAAATTTTCAGCGAATGTACTTTACTCCATCAGTACTTAAAAGATCCCAGAAAACAGTAAAAGGGACAAATATTTTATGAGTTCTTTTTATCCTTATGTTTTCATACATAGCAATTTTCTTTGTTGCTATATCATAATCAAATAGGGGGAGATTGTTGATCCAAACCCTTAGTGATTTGATAATGTCCCTCTCTTAAACACTTAGTGAAAATTGTAAGTAAACAATATGTATTAGAGTTTCACTATCGCTGATAAGTACTAGGACTTTACAGTACCGTTGATAGGAACTCTCACTCTTTAGATTAGACTTTCAGCGAACACTGTTCATCCAGTAGCTCTGAGCCTGTTCATTCTCTGTGATGATCGCTGATAGTTTAGTTGTTTATTTATGATCCCTGAAAACAAGTTTCACGTCAACAAAGGTTCTACGATGAAGTCGAAGATCAAGCCCAAGAACCAGCGACAGGTCTACTAATGAACTCATGCGGATATCAGTGAAGCAAGACCTGTCCATTCAACGTGAAGTATCAAGCAGAAGACTTCAGCAATCGTTGAGCTTTATCACTCGCTGATAAAGAACTGTTCAACGAACGCTGATCATGAAGTCTTCCTCTACAAGTTACTTTTGTCTTACCCCCTTGCACGTCTTCGTACGAAATGTCAGAATGGACCTCCCTTCTGTCTAGAATCGTACAACAAACTCTGATTCTACATTGTGCACCATGCGGATACTAAGGTTCTCTACAAAGGTCAAAACATGCAACCACTCAGCTGCTGCCACGTGTAAAGTAACATTGCCATGCATTAAATGCATGCAGTATATAAAGAAGAACCCTACTTCAAAATTGAAGTGCTCGTGCTCGGCTATCTTCTTCTTTCTCTCTTAGTGTTAGAATATTATTCGTAATATTCTTATCTCCTATCTATCTTATTTCTAGTGCAAGAAACTTAGTGCTCTTAACTTGTTTAGATGAGGTTAATCCTTAATCTTGTTCCGCAATAAGTTATAAATTGTTTTAAGATTTATCAATAAACAATTTAGAAAAGTAAAAATCGTGTGTTTGTATTCAACCCCCCCCCCCCCACCCCATTCTACAAACTTGTATAACCCTTCGGGACCAACACTACTCCACCTTTTCGTTGTCACTTACCAAACTTCCTACTTCCAACCTACTCCCTTATTCAGACATAATATCTTCAACTTCTTACGTTAGCATGGAGCACCGCCCACCAAACATTACTTGCCTCCTCTTCCGACCTTTTCTACAAGTGCTGATAACACCTCTTCATTACTATACATAGCCAAACGGTTTCACCAAAATTCTAACTTGAGGTATCCAACCAAGTCATCCAAAAATGACACCAGTGTTCGAAGCCACCGCACACCTCTTGATCTCCAAACTGTTACCTTCTCAGAGAATTCCTTTGTACATAAAATTTCCCATTCGTTAAAGATTCCGCATCTACGTCACCACATCATAAACTAGCCAATCCAACATCTTCATTAAACTTTCTATGATCCTGAAATAAACCCATTCAACGACTCAAGCAACCAAAAACACATTGTTCCTCTTTTGGGCAACCACCAACTACCGCTTCACCCATTTTAATCTCAGAGTAGCCATATCATGACGCCAACCTACAATCCGAGTATCCCCTAGGCATGCTCGACACTTGGTACAACTCATCCGAAATATTTGAAAAAGGACCTCCCTTCGTGCTTATCCCTCTTTAACATCACCTTACCGAATCACTGACTTGCACGCCCATCTTGGCACAAGATGCCTCTAACTTATCCACACAACCTCCACCTACAACATCACACCGCAGACAAGGTTCACATGGTCATTTGAACACGCAATCAATCTTTCCTTCATCATATCTATCTCACGACTTTACCTTTCCTCGAATTTAGATGAACCACAACTCATGACTTTTCAATTTCTCAAAGTACTCACTCCTTGTCGGTTCATTGCGATCTCCAAGAACCATTCCAAACGACACTGCATATTTCCTCTCTGATCGATATAATCAATGCGTCCACTTCGGTTGCGCTAACTACCTTCTCCTTTTACGAACCATCCAAACCTCGTAGGGAAGAAACTCGTCCAAATAGCAATCTTTCATAAACATAACGCCCACACGAGGTGATCCACCATCTTGCAAGTATACATCTTTCCTAGAGGACGTCCTACGTGTACACACCAGAGTGATTTTCTCAACTTTCAACATCCTGATCCAAGTCTTTAGCTTCAGACATCTCAAACAACTGTTGACTTCAACATCAATAGACAACATGACGATGCTTCCAGAACCTTCCCGACAACTAGGATTCCTAACGGGACCTACTTCTTCCAACGTCTCATAATTAACCTTATACTCCGTCGTCCTTACTTGAAGAAAATTCAAGACTAACCTGGTGCGAGGTCTACATTACAAGGATACCCCCAAATTCTCAAGCGCATCGTCGACTATATTCATCAATGAATCTCAATGCTATAAAAACGAGTTACTAAAATAAATATCTTGACGACTTCCCGTCCTTCCCCTGGGTGCAACAGTCATTCAACGACCGCATCTCAAGTTACCGAACAAGAGTACAACTACCACCATACAACCAACACCAAAGTCCATTTCTGACCTTTCCACTATTCACCTCTCTTCCTTAACACGAATACTAAAATTACAAAACACTCGCAACCGGCTTGACCGTCACATCTCCACTCTCGAAACCCTTCCTTATCATTGAATGTAATAATCCCTACGACCTAGTGAGTTCATAGCCTTCATGCATGACGACGTGAAAATTTAAATCATTTCACACATTTTAACATTTAAAAGAATACAACACTTGGAAACAACTTGGGTACACATGACCCCAACCCTCTCATAACTCCAATGTCCTGTACAATGATCTCGAGAATCATCTGCACTCAACTTTTCAGTAAAACACAATCTTACTCAACCAAAACGACATTGTTACGACAGAAACGTAGTGACTGGAATCTTTTCCCATATGACTAGAAAAGTTCTGAACGAACTCACTTACACGACGTAAATCAGTCGGCTCCCACACTCATTTATGATATCAACGTGTCAATACTCATTTTGATGATAAAAATCTTGTAATCAAATGATTTCATGATTTTCACAACGAAGGTTTTCCTCAACATGAAAAATAGCGATATAGTTCGCAATTCTCTAAGTTAAATTTTTTTAACGTGAAACGCAATTAGTTCTGTCTTTCCCTTTAAACACACGCTTGCACACGTCGACTCATTTCCTAACAAGAATTTCGTTATTTATGCATTTATTTTTAATCATGAAAAAGCTCATGCAACACACATATAAGGACACAATGCATGAAACTCAAGTTGCAATTGAAGGCTATTTACTCTAACAAGGTCATCTGTTGTACCCACACACTTATCGTTGGCACTCTACCTTTGACCAACGGTCGCTCTCTTGTCCTTGCAACGACTTGTTATACATGTGTTTGATAGTCTACTTGCTCAACCATCCCATACAGTTTTCGACGTGACCAATTACTTCACATTCTACCCCTTCACGCATTCAATCCAACACTGATATCTTCCTTTCATTAAACTCGCCAGTGAAAACCTTGACTAAAGAGTCAGGGCTCTAATCATCCATTTGCTCTAGAATTGAAGCTTCTAAGATTCACACCGTCCTACCTTACCATCCCAACAGATCTACACAACAATTTCGAGAATGGAGACCCATTAGAAACTAGGAGTTTTACCCTCAATCAGCCGTTCATTCTATTCGAACCCAAGAAGTTCTTCCTCTAGACGCCTCATAACATCTTAAACAACAGTTCTTCTAGAAGATATAAACATTATATCATGTACGATCTCTTACAAATCCTCAACCCTTCGATACCATTGCAAAGTCAAAACTCACTACATACTACCACCCCCATCGACCCTCTCAACTAGAGCAATTGAGCACACTCATGTACCTGTAAATTCGCGATTACATTGGCCAGATGTAATTCCAAATTTACATTACATGTTGGTCCCCGCTACTCTATCACTAACGCACATAAAGTGATATTTCCTACAACATCCTACATCTCAGCTGTGCTCTCCTCTACTCCATAATTTTAGTTTAGGCCCATCCGGTCACCTAAATCCCTTAAACGATGGCTCTGATACCAATTGTAACAACCCAACTCAAATATAACACTAGAACACAAGAAATAAACAACTCGCCGAAAAGGCTGCAGAATACAATCATAAACATACGAGTACATAACAAGGTTTGCGGAAATAACCCAATACACAGCTGAGATTTCTAGAATACTAATCCTGGCATACTATACTATGTTGACTTCCTTCTAGTCCCGAGCTTCGCGCTCACGCCTTGTCCTCGCCCTTACCAGTATGCCCTACTAAGCGCTTTCCTAAAATGGTTTAGTTTTGAAAAGCGAGGGTTAGACCATGAGGTCTAGTGAGCTCCCTCTAGTGGCAACAGTTTCATCAACAAGTATAAAACAATCATAACCATAATAAACAACAACTTTAAAAAATAAGCTTTCACAAAAACTGCACATGTAAGTGGCACACTGAAGTCCCGCAATGGCGACAACGTGTCAGTCTCACACTGCCTTAATGTGTCACTCCTCCCATGGTATAAATAGGACACACTCCCCGGTATGAGCACGGGCAGGACACCCCCCCCCCCCGACCTAGCCATTACACCTCTATCAACAAATGCATGCATACACTTTAAATTAACTTTCCAAACATATGCTTTCATATAATATAAACATATCGATTCATATTCATTTCTCACTTCTGAAATCACGTTTAAAAGATACGCATTTAGTTAGAAAAACTCACATGTACTCGAAATACCCGCTTAAACTTCAAATCCTCGAGTCGAAACCTATGAGGAGTGTAAAGCAAATATAATAAGTTTCTTAACCGATCACTCTCGAATACCAAACTATATTTCCCAACCAACTACTAAACATTCGAACTCTGCTATCCGGATTTCAACTTTCCGGCACTGTTCGGACTATACATTCCAGAAGTATCCGGACTACTCAATACCAGAAGCATCCGGAACCACGATACCGGAGGCATCCAGAACTCCAATACCGAAAGTATCCAGAACTCCCATACCGAAAGTATCCAGAACCCCAGTACCGGATTTCCACATGCCCTCAGATCGAAATAACATTTCCTTTCAGAGAAGAATCGAACAAGGTTTGCTCTACGAGTATTAATTTCACGAAACAACCAAAACGATCCTAATCCTCTCTAACAGATTCTCTCTTCCCAAAGCCCAAGCAAATACTCGAAAACCCTTCCAAAACGCAGCATTCGCTAGTATCAATCAAAAGCAAAAGAGAGAGATGAAGACCTGGTGTTTACCTTGAAACTAGATGGCTTGATTCATCCCAACTTGGCAATCTCTCTTTCTTCTCCTCTAAACGATGCAGATTGTAACTTGTTTTCTTCAATTTGCTAACACTCAGCCGTCCCAAAGAAAAATAACAAGACCTAGGGTTTTGTGCCCTTCTTGTGGGTTTTATACCCTGTTCCCAAAATTACGCCTTGGTCCCTCAAGAAAAAGGTTTCATCTTCCTCCCAACCAACTTTTATGTTTTCTTTAAAATTTGACAAAAAACTTGGTTATTACATCTAGCATCAAGTCGGCCCTCAACCTTAAGTTACAAAGCTTCACGCTTTCTAATTTAAATAAATTTTGGTTCCATATCACTTTCCAACACTTTTGACCTAGATTATAAACGTGCGTTTTCCCTCGATTAACTGGAACTTTCTCACGTTGGGAAAATTTGTAACATCCCAGGCCAACCGTACCAGATATTTCCCGCTTTGTCCACACCTGGACTCACGGATTTAAAATGCGTCTAGTCAATGTCTCCAATGCAACTTCATTTCCTTAAAAGAAGGAATCTCACCGAATTCAATGACACAACATGAATCCTTTACTAAAATGTATAACCACCCACTTCCCATTCTCAGCACAAGGTCAACCTTGAGTATCCCAATAAACTCACAATTATGAGTTTCTTAATTGGATAACATGAAATTTCCATATCACCTCCCCCAGACAGACATTTAACGCAAAAGTGTCTTCTCTCCTCAAACCACATTGACTACAACTCAACAAAGTTAACCCATTCATATGTTTCCACCACGTCATCACCCACACTTACACATATCTAACAGCAGAAGGCCTCTACAATCCATCATTAGAGTGCCCGCGCATCCAAAGCTGAACCAACCCTGAGGGCATACCTTTCAATCCTTATTGCATCTAACAATAGTCCAACCACATATGAAAACAAATTGTCCAATTAACCAGAAGGAGTGACCATTCTCGTGAAATTATTCCAGATAACACATCGTTTTACACCCTGTTCACTTCGGAATATTTATCATACTAATACTTACTCAAATCTGACGGTCTTACCCTTTGAGCGTCCCGTACCGCCACTAATATCATGCCTTCTCGAAGGTATAAATCACCCACTCCTGGGGAAAAGACTAACTAACCCGCGCAAGCCCTCCCACATTTTAACCATGACATGCACAATAACCTTCGTTCTCATGCCCTGACGAGGTGTTCAAATACCTTTCAATAACACGGCTTTAAACCTTGCTCCATCTATTAGGTGTCACTTACCAACCTTCTTACGTTCAATTTTCCCACTTATTCGAACATACTGCCTTCACCACTTTATGCTAGCCTGGAACTTTGCCCACCCACCTACTCCGTTTTCGATCATTTCAAATGCGTCAACAATATATTTTTTCGTTATTATGCCCAACCAAACGGTTTCACCACAATTCTCACACGAGATAAATGACCAAATTTTCCTGTAATAACATTCAATGCTCGAAAGCACCACCCATTTATCCTTTTTTACCATCAGAGTCAACCTACTCACCAGAACTTCTTTATACCCAATAATACCTTCAATATTCCCAATGAATTTTAAACCCAATACGCAACACCACTCCATAATTTGTTTCAAATAGCAATAGCGTAAACCGCCTCACAATTCACACACCTCAATAAGGCATAAACGCCACTCTTGATTACATCCCTAGAAATCCGTAAATAGGATCCATACTTACACTTATCTCATATTATACCACGAGCCCGCCGCTTGGTATGACGACGCCCCATTATCACATCAATGACTTACACGTCCCCCTTGGCATAAAACCACCAACTTGCCTACACAACTATCGCACCACAATATCACCCCACAACAATTTTCTCATGATCCTCTTCACACACATAATGGATACAGTATTCTTCATACCGATCATAACTCAACATTCTGAAATATGGTCATTCCATGACTTTGCCTTTACCAAAACCAATTGAACTACAGAGTCATGACAAAGAAATTCACCCAACAAGTTCTCATCTCCCATCGACTTACCATGATCTTCAAAATGAGCTCATGTCGTTCAAAATATAAGTCAAATCCCCTTTCAGTCCAAACTTATCAACGCATACTCACCTCAGTCGTGCTATTTACCTCATTCCTAAATGGGTCACCAAAGCCTCTTTAAGAAATCATGTCGTTACATCATCTATCTTCCACTTTCATAACGCCCACATATGGTGTTCCTCCCTCATACCGGGTACATACCTTTTCGGAACGACCTCGACACCAGTCATCCAAACGTTCGTTGACGTCATTGTCAACCATTGACATGGCGATGTCTCGACCATCTCGCCGATAACAAAGATTTCCATTAGAATCTACTTATTAACATGATACTATTAAGAGCATCTCCACAACCTCAAACTTCACCATGGGTATACTCGCTTCCCATACATCCACATCACCTGTTACTGAACATTATCAAACTCATTATCTGAGACTCCTGATATTCCCGTTCTCCTCTAAATGAAACACTAAGGTCATAACTCGACCATAAACGGATCCACCGAACAATTTCCATTCTCAGAACCTTTCTTTGTTCTTAATTGTAATATCTCGACTACCTAGCGAGTACATAGCCTCCATGCATGCAAAAATACGGTGTTTTAAATGATTTTGTACACTTAAAAATTTAGCAAACACGATATTGTGCAACAAGCTTGAATATGCACAACTCACACTACACGAGTTGAATAGTAAACACAACGATCTCGAGGATCGCTACATGAAACCCTCGACAATTCACAACCTGTCCACCAAAGATGTCGACACGGACAAAGATGGATACAATGAAACTTTTCTAATACGGCTAGAAAATTTCTGAACGAAATCACTTACATGGAGCGGGTCAGTTAGCTCCCACACTCATTTCAGTTATAAAAACTTTGCAGTAAAACATTTTCATAATTTTCACAATAGTGTCTTCCCCAACATAAAAAACAGTTAATTAGTTCACAAATCACTATGTTCGAAATATCCTTGTGCAACGTAAACAAGTTTATTGTTAGCCCCAAGTATCTCTTATGTAAAAGTATTGAAAATATTACAAGTCAGAAGACCACCAGAGATCCAGCAGAAGACTAAGAAGAAGTACAACCAGAACACCATCAGAGCTCAACAGAGCTCTGGCGGAACCAACAGAGCTCAACAGAGCTCTGACAGAAGACTTCTATTCAATAGAAGAACGTATCATACCAGAAGACCATCAGAGCTCTGGTGTAAGAGCTCTGGTGAAGTGAAGACCTCTGTGAAGCCTAAGTCTCGTAGAAATCTCTAAGTGTTAGACACGTGTCCGTACATTCCACGTAAGCCGTAAAAGGACGAAGACACACTTTCCACGTGTCATTCCAGGGTTAGATTATACACTGTCTAGTGCTTTATCAGGCTATAAATAGAATGTTAGGGGTGCACACAATTGTAAGCTTTTGGAAGAATAGTTTTCCGCAATTGTGAGAACCAACACGGTTACATTCCATAGCACTACCTTTGTACGTTTTGTTCCCTGAGATATTTCAGAATACACACAATTGAACGTGTTCTTGATGTTATTCAAATATCAATATAACGAGCAGCTTATTTACTTGTTCTTTTTATCATATCACTGTTCAATATTGATACTCTCTTCGTTACTTTACGTCTACATAATCACTCACATTTTAATGGCTTTATATAATGCTTTCGCTATCTGTTTTATGTTATTTATGTGATACAACGTGAATCTGGGAACCTACAATTGGTATCAGAGCGGATTGATTTGCTCAAATCAATCGATCCAATCTAACCAAGTTGATTCATAGTTGTTGATTGTTGTTGTTCTTCAAAAGCTTCAAAGAATACTCTGTTTTTGTTTACATGTTTAAAACAATTTTCAAAGTTCTTTACTCCATGTTTAAACTCTCAAAATAGTCTGAAAATATTCTCTACTTTTGTTACTGTTCCATTGATTACTGTTCACTCACTTTCAGTTTAATACTCTTACAAAATCTTTTGAAACCGTAACACTCTGTTTTTCTGAAAAAATGGCTAATAACAACATTAATGCCATCTATACTGCTGGTTCTCTGACCAAACATCCTACTCTTCTGAGAGATGAATATCCTCAGTGGATGATTAGGATGGGTAACTTCTTTGATGGAATGGATGGAGATTTGATTCGTTCTGTCACGGACGGACGATTACAACCCATTGTTTTGGTTCCACGTGTACCCGCAACAGAAACTACTGTTGAGATTCCTGCTCACTTCAAAGCTAAATGAAACATCCCTTAATCCCAACATACAAGTTTCATATAATTCACCACAAAATAACATATCATAATCCAAATATGGTCCCTTAAATTCTACAATTTGGTCTTTCAGTACAAACTTTTTCGAATAAAGTAAAATACATAACAACTACTAATTATAACTGAAATCTTCATAATCATTCAACATCCACAAAAGCTAACATGATAAATCCTATCATTGTCTCTTGTTTGCTCCATGACCTGGAATACATATTTTAAAACAAAAATGAGGGTTAGACCTTGAGGTCTAGTGAGAAAAATCCCCGTTAGTAAAAGAAAACATTTGCACATAATTCACGTAAGAATACCAAATATGACTCATGCATCATGTATCTTTCCATCTCTATCTCTTTTCTTTTCCTTGGCCATATTAATTGGTAGCAAGCCAATTAATTAATTTACACCGCTGTACTAAATACAGCCAACACCACTGTCCCTTTTGTACAACCAACTTTCACCGGTCCTAAGCCCGGCCAACTAGTACTCATACAATGAAATATTCATATAAACATTATATGCACCATATTACATTTAATCACATATATGTATTCCATTTGAAAACATTTCAAATAAAATCTCACCTCGTGTGTTTATCACAAAAACTCTTCCAAGATAATTCACGTGTGTCGATCCCTCATAGAATCTGAAATCAGATAAAATACCAAATATTTCCTTTACTACTTAAACTTACAAAATTCCCAACTGAAATCGCAATGAACAGTACCAAATCGCAATCTCCTATTGCGATTTCACCCTGAAGTCGCAACCCCTTATTGCGATTTCATCCCGAAGTCGCAACCCCTTATTGCGATTCCACCTTGGAGTCGCAACCCACTATTGCGATTCCACCGTGGAGTCGCAACCCACTATTGCGATTCCACCTTGGAGTCGCAACCAACTACTGCGATCCCACACTCGAATCGCAATCTACTACTGAGATTTCAAGCCAAGTCGCAAACGACCATTGCGACTTCAATGCCAAGTCGCAATCCACCACTGCGACTTCATACCCAAGTCGCAACCAACCATTGCGACTCCGATGAATGTCGCAGTCGTCCATTGCGACTTCGATGAATATTAACCTACTGCGACTTCGATGAATATTAGCCTACTGCGACTTCGATGAATATCTTAGTCTACTGTTTCATCCTAAAACCCAGATTTTTACAGTTTTATTCTATGTATGTTGCTATAAAGATGCAGTTATGATTAAGACTATAAACATAACCTAACCTTAAGCTCGGATTTCCCAAAACATCCCCTTTTTAACAAAACCCACCAAGAACTTAACTATAAACCTCAAGAACATTTTAGAGAATTAAAACACATAAAAGGTATGGAGTAATTACCTTGATTTACTGCAGTTTGTTCCTAGAATCACAGCAGTAACTTCTTAATTCTTCCTTCTTCTTCCCTTTTGCCTTTCTCTCGAACTCTCTCCCTCTCTCTCGACCGTATACACTTACACACACTTACACCTTTGAATAATATCTTTTAATTGAGACATGACACCTATCCTATGACTAATATGTTGGTTTTGGCAATGAGACCAACCAAACCCTAGACTTGTCTCACTTGGCAAAACATACCCCCAACTTCTAAATAATTAATAAAACTTACCCCTTAACTTCCCACTTCTTAAAATACCCACCTAAACTTATAAAATTCCAAATTTAAATTAAATAAAATACATGGTTATTACAACATCTCCCCCTTAAAAGAATTCCGTCCCGGAATTCGATTAAGTGAACAGATGAGGGTATTTGACTCTCATCTCCCCCTCCGATTCCCATGTTGCATCCTGACCCCTATGATGTTTCCACTGGACCTTTACTTGCTTGATCTCCTTATTCCTTAATACTTTAACCTTGTGATCAACTATAGCTTCCGGTTCTTCCACATAGTTCAGCTTTTCATCAATCTGGATATCTGGTAGAGGGACTGCCTGGTCTGGCGTGACTAAACATTTCCGAAAATTCGACACATGAAACGCGTTCTGAATCCTGCTCAATTCCAACGGAAGATCCAATCTGTATGCTACTTCACCGATTCTTTCTGTAATTTCAAATGGCCCAATATACCGCGGACTGAGTTTACCTTGCTTCCCAAAACGTATGACTCCTTTCCAAGGTGAAACTTTTAACATCACAAATTCCCCAACCTGAAATTCTAACGGTTTCCGGCGTCGATCTGCATAACTTTTCTGTCTGTCTTGTGCCGTTTTCAATCTATCCCGGATCTGAGTAATCTTATCTGCTGTTAACTATACTATTTCTGGCCCTGCTAACTGCTTTTCCCCCACTTCATTCCAACACAAAGGCGTTCGGCATTTCCTACCATACAATACTTCAAACGGTGCCGCCTGAATACTAGAATGATAACTGTTGTTGTAAGCGAACTCTATCAAAGGCAAATGTTTATCCCATGATCCTCCAAAATCAACTATACAAGCCCGAAGCATATCTTCTAACGTTTGAATTGTTCTTTCACTTTGTCCATCAGTCTGTGGATGATATGCTGTACTCAACTTGATTTGTGTTCCCATCTCTTTTTGAAAGCTTCTCCAAAATCTAGAAGTAAAACGACTATCTCGATCAGAAATAATCGAAATTGGTACTCCATGTCGAGTTACTATTTCATTAATGTACAGTTTGGCCAAACGTTCCAAAGAATCAGTTTCTTTTATCGGCAAGAAATGAGCAGACTTCGTCAACCTATCCACAATCACCCAAATAGAATCGAATCCCTTTGAAGTTCTTGGTAACTTGGTAATGAAATCAGTTGTGATCTGATCCCATTTCCACACTGGAATATCTAAGCGTTGTAACTGACCAAACGGTTTCTGATGCTCAATCTTTACTTTCTTGCAGGTAATGCAGTCTTCCACATGCTTAGCAATACTTCTTTTCATCTCCGGCTACCAATAGAATTGTTTCAAATCTCTATACATTTTATTTGTACCTGGATGAATGGAGAATCGAGATTGATGAGCTTCTTGTAGTACACGATCACGTAATCCACCCAAACGAGGTACCCAAATCCTATTCCCCAAACACAACAACCCACGGTTATCTTTCCCAAGCAATGCTGAGATCCCAACCAACCGTTCAGATTTCAAACTTTCTTCTTGATAAGCATCTAATTGGCACTTCAGTAATTCGTCAAAAATGTTTGGAAGAAGTTCAGCTCTTAAAGATATCGCCTTTATCGTTCCACTTCTTTCTTGTCGACTTAGTGCATCTGCCACCACATTCGCTTTTCCTGGGTGATAAAGGATTTCACAATCATAATCATTCACTAACTCTAGCCACCTTCTCTGCCTCATGTTTAGTTCCTTCTGATCAAAAAGATGTTGGAGACTCTTATGGTCCGTAAAAATTTGGCACTTGGAACCATAAAGAAAATGCCTCCAAATCTTCAAAGCGAAGACAACTGCTGCCAGTTCCATATCGTGAGTAGGATATTGCCTTTCATGATCCTTTAAATGACGAGAAGCATAGGCAATTACTTTTCCACGTTGCATGAGTACACATCCCAAACCTAACTTAGAAGCATCACTGTAGACCACAAAATCATCCGAACCTTCTGGCAATGCTAAAATCGGCGCGCTGCAGAGTTTCTCCTTTAATATCCTGAATGCCTCATCCTGTTCTGCCTTCCATTCGAACTTCAGATTCTTCCGAGTCAGCTTCGTCAACGGTGTGGCAATACGAGAGAAATCTTTTATAAACTTTCGGTAGTAGCCGGCCAAACCCAGAAAACTTCGTACTTCCGTTGCTGTCTTTGGTGGTTCCCATTTTTCAACTGCTTCCACTTTCATCGGATCGACTTGTATACCCTTTTCAGAAACTATATGCCCCAAAAACTGAACTTCCCGCAACCAGAATTCACACTTCGAAAATTTCGCATACAACTTTTCTTTCTTCAATAATTCCAAAATCAAACGAAGATGTCGTGCATGATCCTCTTTGGATCGGGAATAAATAAGTATATCATCGATAAATACGATGACGAATTTATCAAGATATTGCTTACATACCCGATTCATTAAATCCATAAAGGCGGCTGGAGCGTTTGTCAATCCAAATGGCATTACTAGAAACTCATAGTGACCGTACCTGGTGCGAAAAGCAGTTTTCAACACGTCTTCTTCTTTGACCTTCAACTGATGATAACCGGATCTTAAATCAATCTTGGATAAACAACATGCTCCAACTAATTGATCGAAGAGGTCATCAATTCTAGGTAGAGGATACTTGTTTTTGATTGTGCGCTTATTCAATTCTCTGTAGTCGATACACATTCTCATCGAACCATCATTCTTTTTCACAAATAAGACTGGTGCTCCCCACGGTGAAGAACTTGGTCTGATGAAACCCTTAACGGATAGATCTTGCAGTTATGCCATCATTTCTTTCATTTCTGGAGGCGCCAAACGATACGGTGCACGGGCTACAGGGTTGGCTCCAGGAATTAGATCTATACCGAACTCTACCTGTCTAACGGGCGGAAGACTGTTCAAGTCTTCATGAAATACTTCTGGAAAATCACTAACAATTGGAATGTCTTCCAACTTACTCTTCTCTAGCTTAGTATCTATTACATAAGCTAAGTAACTCTGACAACCTTTACTAACACACTTACGGGCTTTTATCATGTTAATAAGATTATACTGATAATTCCTACGATCGCCATAAATCACTACCGGCCCTTTTTCAGGTAACACAACGTTTATTAACTTTTTATCACAATTTATATTAGCTTGGTTCTTGGCTAACCAGTCCATTCCCACTACCACATCAAACTCTACCAGGGCTATTGGAAATAACTGAATCGGTACTCCACACCCTTCTATATCTATCACGCAACTATCAAATACTTCTTTAACTGATACTTGATTTTCATTTGCCGTATCTACCAATAAAGCATGATCTAACACTTTCGGCTTTAAACGCATGTAAGCAGCAAATGAAGGAGACACAAACGATCGGTTTGCACCAGAATCAAATAACACCTTAGCACGTGTGGAATTTATTAAGAATGTACCTGTAACTACGTCCGGAGTTTCCTTCGCTTCCTTTGCTGTCATCTGAAATGAACGGCCTCTTGCTCTTGCTGGCTCTGACCTCGGTACTGTTGGTCTAACACCCGATGCTCTTGTTGACGTGCCACCCGATGGTATTCTTCCCAGTGGACAATCTGATTGAAGATGATCTGGCGAATTGCATGAATAACAAAATCTAACCACCCTACAATCTTTAGCAATGTGTCCAAACTTCCCGCACTTATAACAGTTCTAGGATCTACCTGACAGCTTCCTTGGTGAAAACGGTGGCACTTTGGGCAAGGTCTTTCAGCTGCTCTAAAAGGTGGACGACTATCAAATCGCTGAAATCCAGACTTCTTCACATCTTGTGGTGGTCCTTCCCATTTTCTCTTTCCCGCACTCTTATCCCCAACATCCCGCTTATTGTCTCGCTCCACATTTTCCGCAGCATTTACTGCTTCTGAAAAAGTATTAGGTCTCGATGCAGTCACTAACTTCCTAATCTCTGAATTCAATCCGAATACATACCTTTCCATCTTCATCTTTTCGGTGGCAACATAATACTCCCCAAAACGCGACTTTTCCAAGAAGCGAGCATCGTAGTCTCTTACTGACAAATTTCCTTGTTGTAGGCTCAGGAATTCCTCTTCCAACTGTCTAACTGCGGCTTGCGGGCAAAACTGTTCCTTAAATGCTCTCGAGAATTCGCCCCAAGTAAAAGTTGAATATACCTCAGGTCCTTCAGAGTCAATAAGGGCTTCCCACCAATACAAGGCGTCTGCTTTCAACATTGCTGTTCCATATAACACTTTATCTTCTTCCGCGCATTTACTGGTCTTAAATACAGCTTCAACCTCCTTCAGCCATCGCATTTCTTTTACTGGATCTCTGTCCCCTCCATAATTGGGTGGTTTACAGCTTAAAAACATTTTATAATCACACTTCCTTGGTACTGACGTGACAATAGGTGTGATAGGCACTTCACTTTCAAGAGTAGGGTCTGGTATTGCTGTTTCCGAATGGTGAGTCTGGTTAAACCTAGCTTGTATATTTGCCTGAAGTCTTCCCATTTCATTCGCTAGGTCGTCTCTCGTAACAAACTCTATGCCTTGCCCCAGTACACTGCCCCCTGTCCTACCTCTGCCTCTTTCTCCCCCTCTTCCCCTTCCTCCGGCTGTTTGTCTCGTTCCACTTGCCATTCTGTTGATTCAAACAAGGTTAATATACACATAAGCACATACCCCATATAATAAAGTATTCTGGTTCAAACATGTACCTGTAAGATCATAATTACACTGGCCAGGTGTAATCTGAAATTACCTTACATGATGTTCCTTCTACCTTTTTTTATTTATCATCCCAAGGTTCTAAAATAACAAGGACATCCTACTCCGCATGCAGTTTAAGTCTAGGTACAAATACTAATACCTAAATATCTTAAACTAAGGCTCTGATACCATTTGAAACATCCCTTAATCCCAACATACAAGTTTCATATAATTCACCACAAAATAACATATCATAATCCAAATATGGTCCCTTAAATTCTACAATTTGATCTTTCAGTACAAACTTTTTCGAATAAAGTAAAATACATAACAACTACTAATTATAACTGAAATCTTCATAATCATTCAACATCCACAAAAGCTAACATGATAAATCCTATCATTGTCTCTTCTTTGCTCCATGACCTGGAATACATATTTTAAAACAAAAATGAGGGTTAGAACTTGAGGTCTAGTGAGAAAAATCCCCGTTAGTAAAAGAAAACATTTGCACATAATTCACGTAAGAATACCAAATATGACTCATGCATCATGTATCTTTCCATCTCTATCTCTTTTCTTTTCCTTTGCCATATTAATTGGTAGCAAGCCAATTAATTAATTTACACCGCTGTACTAAATACAGCCAACACCACTGTCCCTTTTGTACATCCAACTTTCACCGGTCCTAAGCCCGGCCAACTAGTACTCATACAATGCAATATTCATATAAACATTATATGCACCATATTACATTTAATCACATATATGTATTCCATTTGAAAACATTTCAAATAAAAACTCACCTCGTGTGTTTATCACAAAAACTCTTCCAAGATAATTCACGTGTGTCGATCCCTCACAGAATCTGAAATCAGATAAAATACCAAATATTTCCTTTACTACTTAAACTTACAAAATTCCCAACTGAAATCGCAATGAACAGTACCAAATCGCAATCTCTTATTGCGATTTCACCCTGAAGTCGCAACCCCTTATTGCGATTTCATCCCGAAGTCGCAACCCCTTATTGTGATTCCACCTTGGAGTCGCAACCCACTATTGCGATTCCACCTTGGAGTCGCAACCCACTATTGCGATTCCACCTTGGAGTCGCAACCAACTACTGCGATCCCACACTCGAATCGCAATCTACTACTGAGATTTCAAGCCAAGTCGCAAACGACCATTGCGACTTCAATGCCAAGTCGCAATCCACCACTGCGACTTCATACACAAGTCGCAACCAACCATTGCGACTCCGATGAATGTCGCAGTCGTCCATTGCGACTTCGATGAATATTAACCTACTGCGACTTCGATGAATATTAGCCTACTGCGACTTCGATGAATATCTCAGTCTACTGTTTCATCCTAAAACCCAGATTTTTACAGTTTTATTCTATGTATGTTGCTATAAAGATGCAGTTATGATTAAGACTATAAACATAACCTAACCTTACGCTCGGATTTCCCAAAACATCCCCTTTTTAACAAAACCCACCAAGAACTTAACTATAAACCTCAAGAACATTTTAGAGAATTAAAACACATAAAAGGTATGGAGTAATTACCTTGATTTACTGCAGTTTGTTCCTAGAATCACAGCAGTAACTTCTTAATTCTTCCTTCTTCTTCCTTTTTGCCTTTCTCTCGAACTCTCTCCCTCTCTCTCGACCGTATACACTTACACACACTTACACCTTTGAATAATATCTTTTAATTGAGACATGACACCTATCCTATGACTAATATGTCGGTTTTGGCAATGAGACCAACCAAACCCTAGACTTGTCTCACTTGGCAAAACATACCCCCAACTTCTAAATAATTAATAAAACTTACCCCTTAACTTCCCACTTCTTAAAATACCCACCTAAACTTATAAAATTCCAAATTTAAATTACATAAAATACCTGGTTATTACACTAAAACCACTGGGTTTACTGAAGAAGAGAAACTAAAAATAGAAAATAACCTTAAGGCAGTTAGACTTCTGATCATGGCCATTCCCAACGATATATTTCAAGAACTAGATTCATGTGTTACTGCTAAAGAAATCTGGGATCAGCTTCTAAATCAACTTGAGGGTGGTATCAAGACCCAAAAGAACAGAATGACCCAATGTATTAACGAATACAATGATTTCAAGGCACTTCCTGAGGAAACCCTACAACAGACCTACAACACATTTAACGTTTTGATAAGCAAATGTAAAAAGTGTGGGGTTGTTAGGTCGAAGGAAGATAACAATGTTCTGTTCCTGAAAAGTTTGAATGATGAATGGCTAAATATGTCCATGTCTTTACAAGGTAACCAAGATTTGGATGCATGGACTCTGACTGATGTGTATGGCACTCTTGCTACACAACAGAAGGATGTTGTCAAACAAAAGGGCAAATCCACCATTGCAGGTCCAACAACTTTGATATCTGATTCAAAGAAACCCACTGAAGGAAAGTCCAACAGAGAAAGCTCTAGCAGAGAAAAGAAGAAAGAGAAAAAGAAGGGTAAGAAGAGTCTGGTAGCTGAAAGTGATGCTGAAGAAAGTTCATCAGAAGATGATGATATCAATGTTTTTGCCCAATCTCTTGCGTTAATAACTCAAAATTTTAACAAGAGATTTGGCAATAAGGTATTTGATAGGAGAGGAAGGTACGAAAGAGAAGAGAAATATGAGAAAAGAGGTTATGATGCACCCCATCAGAGTAACAACAACAGAGCTCCACAAGAGCGAAGACCACAACAGAAGTATAATCCTCCAGCTCCTCAGAAAACCGATGTTGTCAACCCATCAACCAGAATGATGGACGCTGTTTTAGATGTGGCCAACCCGGCCATTTCTCTGCTAATTGTAGAGGTAAACTGGTAAAAGACCAGGATTACTACAAGAACAAATACAAGTACAATTACAGAGAAAGAAGCTACATTGCTGAGATGGAAAATTGGATATCTTATTCGTCCTCTGATGACGAACCATAGCAGGCCAATTTTTGCGGGGTTGCTGTGGACGATGAAAGTGAAGAAGAGGTAGCAGATTGGATGACTGGAGAGATACCAGAGAGAACAACAGAGGAAGATTTGTCTCAGAATGCATTTGCTCTTACAGTAACAGAGCCAAATGAAAGAGCGCTGGAGACCACCAGACCCAGTGCCAAGGTATGTACTTCTGAATCAAAGTCTGACTCTGAGATGGAAATGCATGTTTCGTTGTTAACAGAGGAATTTCAACTTTTAAAACAAAAGATTTTAGAAGAAAAGGAATTAAGAAAGCTAGCTCAGAAGGATCTGTCCTTCTACAGGAGAGAGAAAACTCTCTTGGAACAGGAAAAGGAAGAAATCTTTAAAGAAAAATCTGAGCAAGAAGTCTTAACTATATAGAAGGAAAACACCTTTTCTGAAAAAGTTAAAGAGTTTGAGGAAGTTTTAAAGCAGAAAACTGAAGAGGTTAAGAAATCAGAAACAGAAAGACTTAACTCTGTAGCTTTAAAAGATTATTTTCAAAGAGAAAGGGAGGTTTTGCATCAATCCCTGCAAAGAAAAGAGATTCAAATCAAAAAGTACTAGGATGCACAAGATGTGCACATCAAGATAAACTCTCAAAAGGATACACAAGGTCTTGGTTTCAGTGACCTTGCTCCCTATAATGGAAGGAAGAAGACATCTCTGTCTTCTGCCTTCTGTGATGGAAAAATCCAGGAAGACGTGATCTCTGGTACTGTAGTTTTCAAGAGAATCAAAACCTCAGATATTTCAAGGACCAGAAAGCTAAATTTCAGGAATGTCAGCTATGACTCCTTGGATCAAGAAAAGGTTACAAAACCATCTTCAAAGTTTATTCTTGATCAAGGAAAAGCTAGAATCATACTTCCTATTTTTGTTAAAAGTCTGGATCCTAAAGAGATTTTCAACTTTAACTCTTTTAAGGGACAGAAGTCTGTTACTTCTGTGGCTGAATCCTCTATTGTTAAACCAAAGAGCGAGCTCAACCCTGAAGCACCAGTCTTCTCCCCTTCCTCTGAATAAATAAGAACATCTTTTGAAGAGGATTTGAAAAGAGTTCTTGAAGTGAATATTGCAACTGATGCTTTAAAACCCAAGTTAAGAAAGTTCAAGTCTGCGAAAGCTAATATCTCAGTGATACCCCAAGAGTCTAACACCTCCACCAGAGCCACCAGAAACTTTCTGTGCTCTGATAGTGACTCTGATTCTGAGGTGGATGAGCAAATTTTATGTGCTCAATAGACTGTTTTAAACAAACCAAAGTAAGTAACTACTGAATCTGAACCTTTGAAACATATATCTTTCTTTAAAAAAACAATCCAGATTCATTCCAGTTCCTAATTTTCAAAACAAGGGTATCAGAAGTCTTTCTTCTGATAAAATAGAAGAGAAGAGAAGAGAGAAAGCTAAAAGTGTTTATGTGAATCAAACTTCAGTTCCCTTTGTTTATAAACCAATCAGATTTACACCAGAGCAGAAGGGCAAGTGGATAGTGAATGACAGACCTGTTTCCAACTCTGTTGTAAATCAAAGGAGAAACTCTTTTTGGCCCATTGAATCTATTTCAAAGATAAATGGCTATCTCAAGAAGCCAAACCAGGACAGAATGTATGCAAAGACATATGGTCCTAAAGTTTTTCAAAATAAAGTGTCATTCAATCAACAGTTTTTGAATAGAAATAGCAATTTGCATCAATCAACTTCATGTTCTATCAACTGCAATTGCATTAAGTTATTGTTAAAGCTCCAAAATCACCTGAATGGTCCACACTGGGTTCTGAATCAGTCATTTCAAAGGAAAAATCCCAAGACTATTCAAAATACACAGAGAAAACCCTCTGGCACACCATCACAGAATGGAAAGCCTACAAGCAAACCTGTTAACACCCCTAAGCCTAACAAGAAAGGACCCATTATGCAATGGGTACCTAAAAAGAACTAATCTGTCTTGCAGAAGCCTCATGTGCAGATCTGGTACCTAGATTCAGGATGTTCCAGGCACATGACAGGCAATAAGGAGCTGCTGACGTCTTTCAAATACAAAATGGGAAGTGCAGTAACTTTTGGAGGAGATAATGGTGGACAGATTAAAGGCTATGGTACTTTAAATAACAGTGGTGTTTCAGTATCTAAGGTTGCTTATGTTGAAGGGTTAAATCATAATCTGCTCAGTGTAAGTCAACTTTGTGATCATGGGTTCGATGTCAATTTTAGGAAGAAGTATTGTTCTCTGTTACTCTCTGAGTCTGGACAAGAACTTTTAAGAGCTGACAGAAAAGGCAATCTTTATAAAATGAATTTTAATCCAAATCAAAATACTACAACAGAAAAACTCTGTTTAGTCTCTTTGAAAAAGGAAGATGCCTGGCTCAGGCATAAAAGATTTGCTCATCTTAATTTCTCAAGTCTTGACAAGCTCGTGAAACTCAACTTAGTGAAAGGTCTGTTTTCACTTAAATTTGACAAAGACCATCTCTGTTCTGCGTGTGAAATGGGTAACATGAAAAGATCTTCACACAGAACAAAGAGTGATCATAGTTGTCCCAGACCTTTGCATATGCTTCATGTGGATCTTTGTGGTCCAATCTCTGTGCAAAGTCTGTCAGGTAAAAAGTATATTCTTGTGCTTATTGATGAATTTTCTAGATATACTTGGATTGAGTTCATCAGAGTAAAATCGGATGTCCCATAAATTTTAATAAGTTTGTTGAAGAGGATACAGGTTCCGTTAGGTCTCAAAGTCCAAAAGTTGAGAAGCAATAATGGGACAGAGTTTAAAAACGCCAGAATTGATGTCTACCTATCAGAGGAAGGAATCTCCCAAAACTTCTCAGCTGCCAGAACTCCACAATAGAATGGTGTGGTGGAGAGAAAGAACAGAACCTTGGTAGATGCCGCCATAACCATGTTGGCAGGTTCTGTTCTCCCAATGAACTTTTGGGCAGAGGCAGTCTCAACAGCCTGTTTTACACAGAACAGAGCTGTAATAGTGAAAAGATTCAAGAAGACTCCCTATGAACTCATCAACAATCGAAGGACAAATGTAAAGTATTTTCATATTTTTGGCTGCACGTGTTATATCTTGAATGACAGAGAACAACTAGGCAAGTTCGATAAGAAGACTGATGAAGGAATCTTTATTGGTTTTTCCTTAACTTCTAAAGCCTACAGAGTCTACAACATCAGAACCAGAGTCATTCAAGAAAGCATCAATGTATCCTTTGATGAAGGTTCATCAAGTTCCTCTGATCGCAAATCACCAGAGGGGACACGAACCAAAGAGAAGCAAAGCTCTTCAAAGTCAAGGGAAGAAGATATCAATCTTATGTTCAACGATTTCTTTGATGATGATGATTCTTCTGTCGATATCACTAGAGGCAATCAAGCTCAGAGTTCTGTTGAACAAAATCTAACAGGTACAACTCTTACAGGTCCCTCTAATTCATCACCATCTACTTCTCTGTCTACAGGTATAATTCAGAGAAATGAGGAACCACAACAAGGTGTAAGAGAACCTGAACAAGAGCCATCATCACTCCTGCTGACTAATATTAGGAGAGATTCCCTATTTGAAAGCTCACCCTCTCAGAGCCCTGTTGGTACATCACAGAGCAATGAGGCCACTCTATAGAGTTGTATGCCACAGAGCTCTGATGCTGAAGTTCGTCTTTTTCCATCAGAAGCACAAACTCCACCTGTTGGCCATGCTCCCATGACAAGATGGACAAAGGATCAGCCTCATCATTTAATTATTGGTGCTGCTGAAGATGGTGTGAAGACAAGATCGACCATAATCAATGAAACTTTCTTCATTAATTTTCTAAGTATGATTGAGCCGAAGAAGATTTATGAGGCCCTTGATGACCCAAACTGGATCGAAGCAATGCAAGAAGAGCTTCTGGAGTTTGAAAGAAACAAAGTTTGGTCCTTGGTTCCACTCCCTGAAGGCAAAGCTGCCTTTGGAACCAAGTGGGTGTTTAGAAATAAGAAGGATGAAGATGGGATTATCATCAGAAACAAAGCTCGGCTGGTTGCTAAGGGATATTGCCAAGAAACAGGCATTGACTATGATGAAACCTTTGCACCTGTGGCTAGGCTAGAAGCTATCAGAATCTTCTTATCCTATGCTGCCCGTAAAGGTTTCAAGGTCTACGAAATGGATGTCAAATCTGCTTTTCTAAATGTGTAGGTTCCCAGATTCACGTTGCATCACATTAATGGTAATAAAATAGACAGTGGAAGCATTAAATATAAAGCCATTAAGATGTGAGCGATTGTGCAAAGATATTGTAACCGTGAGTATCAAGTATTTAACAGTAATAATGATAACAAGATCAAGTATAATAAGCTGCTCGTATATTGATAATTTGAATAACACCAAGAACACGTTCAAGTATGAGTATTCGAAATCTCACAGGGAACAATATCGTACGGAGGTAGTGCTATGGAATACTGCAGTGTGTGCTCCAACAATTGTGGAAAACTATTCTTTCGAAAGCTTACAATTGTTGTTCCACTACCTCTCTATTTATAGACTGATAAAGCATTAGACACTGTACTATCTAACCCTGGAATGACACGTGGAAAGCGTGTCTTGTCCTTTTAGGGCTTACGTGGAAAGTATGGACACGTGTCTAACACTTAGAGATTTCTTACGAGACTTAGGCTTCACAGAGGTCTTCAGTCACCAGAGCTCTTACACCAGAGCTCTGATGGTCTTCTGTTGGTGAACAGTTCTTCTATAGAATAGAAGAGGTCTTCTGCTAGAGCTCTGTCGAGCTCTGTTGGTTCCGCCAGAGCTCTGTTGAGCTCTGTTGGTCTTCTTGTTGATCTTCTTCCAAGTCTTCTGTCTGATCTCTGGTGGTCTTCTGACTTGTAATATTTTCAATACTTTTTACATAAGAGATACTTGGGGCTAACAATCTCCCCCTAAGTATTGAAAATAAAAATTTACAAAATACAGAGATATTTAAACAAAAGAACAGAGAACTTTTACCTCTGTTGAAACCTTGCACTATTCTTTTAAGATGTTGCAATACAGAGCAAAAAGAATGAGTACACTTATGCATAATAATTTCATCTTAAGATTCTGTCGAATCTTTTGATTAGATCTCGGAATTCTATCATGCGGTCTATCTGTTCGACAAAGCTTATCATACTCTCTTCTGGGCATTTTTCTTTTGGAAGTTCCATAATGATTCTCTTGAGATAGAGGAGCGACTCGCTTGAGTACTTGTGAGCCTCTTCAACTCTGAGTGCTTTCTTGATGCCCTTCTGTCGGCAGATAAGTATTGGTGGCTCACCAACAACCATTCTGGATATGTACTCCTCAAGACCTTCAATACTCTCATTTAGAGGTCCAATTGCTATCTTTTCAACCTCGAATTCCATGCCTAGTTGAAAGTCGACTTGCGTTCTGAGATTTACGTGTTCTTGCATGACAAACTCGATTTCCCTCATAGCAGTTCCTGTGCCTCTGTATCTGTCGATGAAGTTTAGGCAATAGGCATGAAGTGTTACCATATCGTAAGGATTCAAGAGCACAAGATCATTGTCATTGAATTTTTCAATCTTGTTCTCTTTTCGCCTCACAGTGTAGACATGGTACTGAATACTGTCTTTGGAGAACTTCTTTGCTTTCAACATTCAGAATAAATTCGAATGTGAAGTTTGAGTCTATGGCTTTGTTCACATTGGACCTACTTTGGATGAACTTCAACCTTGCGTCAGTGAGTCTGCTGGCATTTATCGGGTTTAGGTATGGGTTAATGGGTATTGCATTCACAGGGATTATGTCTCTGTCAGCATAGAGGAATGCAAATATGGTTCTGATTGCAGGATTGTCAGAGTGTCGGGTTTCAGGATTCTGTTATGGCTCAATTGGATTCTGATCTTCATGGGTTTCAGCTATAAGATGATCAACATGGCATTTGCTTTCTTGTAGCACTTGGGGTTGGATTTGGGGTTGGGTTTTGCTCATTTGTTTATCAGCAGAGATTGGGATTGATCTCTCTAGTTCAGTTCTGGGTGATGACGGAGGGGTGTCAAGTATGATGATCTCTGGTGGTTGTTGTGTTGACTCTTTTGGTGCTTTCCACTCCTTAAAGTTATGGACTTGACATGTTCTGGTCCTTTTCCTATCACTCTAGCTTGCTCGGTATCACTCGGTAACGTTCCTGGTGGTCTATTCTTAACTTCAACGGCTAGCTGTCCTACTTGGGTCTCTATATTCCTAATGGCTGCTTGGGTTTGATTCATAAAACCTTTGAGAATCGACTCGATCGATTGTTGAGCCTCAGCTGGTTGGTTGGATCGTGGTTGGTATGGTTGTGGGGACTGCCCACTGTGATGTTGCTGAAATCCCGGGGGATTGTATGGTCTTTGCTGGATGTGACTCGGTCCTTGGGGTTGGAGTCCTTGATTACTGGACCAAGAGAAATTCGGATGATTTCTCCAACCTGGATTATAAGTCTGCGAATAAGGGTTGTTCCTTTGGTTGGTCCCTATGACATTAACAGATTCGGGGTTTGCTGGACAATAGTCGAAAACATGCTCCTCTCCACAAAGGGAGCAGTTATCAGCGAGATGGGTTGCGGAATTGACTTGGCCTCGATTTTGATTTAAAACGATTTTTGTCAAGGCCACTAATTGTGCATTCATGGTTTTGAGTGCTTCGGAATCTATGGTGTTGGTCTTAGACATGGGTGCTCTCGGATTTGACCATTCGGTATTGTTGTTGGACACTTTTTCTAAGATTTGATATCCTTCGTTGTAAGTCATACTCGTAAATGTTCCACCGGCTGTTGCATCTAAGATGATTTTGGCTGCATTGGAAAGACCATTGTAAAAGGTCTCCAATTGGATGCAATGTGGGATGCCATGATGTGGGCACTTTCGAAGTAAATCTTTAAATCGTTCCCATGCATCCGAAACAGCCTCATCTTCCTCTTGCCTAAATAAAATTATATCATTTCGAAATCTAACATTCCTTGTTGGAGGAAAGTATTTTTGCAAAAATCTATCGGCAAGTTCTTGCCAAGTGGTTATCGAGTGAGGTGCATGTGCGTTCAGCCAAGATTTTGCTTTGTCCCTTAATGAAAAAGGGAAAAGCCTTAGTCTTAATGCCTCATCACTAACACCTTGCAATTGAAAGGAATCGGTCATTTCTAAAAAAGATTTTAAGTGCGAGTGCGGATCCTCAGATGGCGATCCTCCAAATTGACCCATGGCTTGGATCATTTGAAACATCACCGGTTTGAGTTCAAAATGCGTTGCAACAATATTGGGTCTCAAAATTCCGGAGCTTAAATCACCAACTCCGGAAGTAGCATAGTCCCGTATTTTTCGATCTTTGTTATCGGCAATCGTGATTGTGGTCTCCACTATAGGTGGCGGTACTGCAGCCATGTTCACAGTGGGGATCACAGGAGGTTGTCGATTTGTTTTCTTGCTTCTTCGTGTTTTTCGCAACGTTTTTTCTATTTCGAGATCTATTGGAACCAAATGTTCGAGTTGTCGCCGTGGCATACAATACGAACAGCTTAGAAAAACTAGTTACTCGGGCTCGAACAAAAACTAATGTCTTGAGATTTAAAATCACGCCAGTCCCCGGCAACGGCGCCAAAAACTTGGTACGAGCGAAATGTGTGTTTTAATCGCAGTGGGTTGCAAACTGTCCACAGTGGGAAGTGCAAGTGTACACTGTCCACTATGATCGTCACAGCAAGTAATAGTTGGTAAAATACCAGAATCGAATCCACAGAGACTGGACAATCAAGACAATACGGTTCTCATGAGCTCCTTTTACAAGTTTCAACTAGAGAGGAAAATAATACTTTGGTTTGGTTTGGTAAAATAGCTACTTGAAACGATTTACTAAATGCTAAAAAGGAGGAATGTAGGTTGGATTTTCCCTAAAATTTATCTCAAATACTCGGTCCTTAGAGTGATCCTCGTATTCGTGGTGGACATTTTCGCTAGAAAAGCCCGGTTACAAAATACTCACACCGTTAGATAAAAATCCCATACTCTTAGTACTTGTTGTTTTGTCAATGGTAATCTCTAAATGGACCTTTTCAGGCCTCGATGGAATGTGTAGAGACAAATACTCTAAGTGTTTTTAATACACAAATTAGCTTGCCTACTACTCCAGTGGGCAGAGATTAGCTCACTGTGCCGACCTCACTTTCGTAAGTGTCAAAAGAATTCTTTCGAATCCCCTAGCATCATTCAAGCTCGTGTCACTGCGCTCTACTTATTTCTAAGTTAAGAACTAGACTTTAGATCCTTGCAAGTGATCAGCTTGTTCGCATCCTTAGGTAAATATCGAGAATGAAAGACCAAAACAACAAATATTCTAAGTATAAAGATTACTCAAGCATTTTTGATAAAATCCAGGTACTTCTCCTTCCTACATCCCAAAGGATGTTTAGCCTAACATTTCCGAAGTAAAGAAAACAAAAGATGAAGAATTGCACATAATAAAACTGAAAGTGATTTGCATTAACTGCTCACAGTGGGGAACGAGAAGTCGTCCCTGCACTGTGTATTTCGAACTACAACAGAAAATAAATTACTGAAATTAAATGCTAAGTTACTGCAGTAAATGAAAGCTTACAACTTAAGGAAATGCTAGATAAATTGCAAGATAGATGGATGTAATAAATGAGACCCAACACTCCTTTTTATACTAAGAAGAAGGTGTTGGTCTTTACACAAAAAGGGTTTTCCAAGGTGCAAGGACTGCAGGGAGATGCAGAAATCAGCTCAAAGGATAATACTTCAATCCTCCATGTATAGCCCTTTTTACCCAATGGTCCATTAGAAGTCAACTTTTGCAAGTACAAAGGTACAATCATGATGTGAAGCCTTGAGGAACACTTGTAACAGCCAAATCTCAGCTTCTCTGTCATTGAACCTTCCTCCTCCAGAAAATTAGATCCCAACTAAAAGTTTCTTTTTGATTTCTTTTTGACCAGCTCGAAGAGTGGGGAACCGGAGTGGGCACTGTATACGTCACTGCGGATGAAAAATCGTGAAAACACCCAAAACTTCCCCAAATAATTTATTAAAGACCATGGTTCACTCCTTTTGCTCGTTTTCGTAAATCATACCAAGAATGGGGGTTTTTAGAAGTGAAATGGCTAAAATTGACAAAATAAAGTGGAAAATAAATGGAAATAATAACTCTAAAAATAGAGTTATCACAACCTCAAACTTAAATCATTACTTGTCCCCAAGTAATAAAAAGAAAGAAATAAAATGAAAAACAATGCATTTGAAACTTTGAGGGACTTACATACTTCTTGACTTGAATGAGCGTTTGATCTCCTTCCTCCGATACTTCCTTCGGTCCGAAACATGAAAATTTCACTTTTGTGTTTGCCGAAACCTTTCCCTTGTTTACCTTTTGATCAATAGGGCTTTCTTGGGTTTGAAGGGTTTATGGCTTTGAATCTTTTCCCAAGGGTTTTGACAAGAATTTCCAAACATGGACCGAAGATCTCGCTTTGAGATTTTTATTTCAAGAAGTGGGTGTTTAGTATTTTGCTATGATAAGAACGTACACTTTCAGGCTTTATTTGGGTATAATGAGTATGGCTATTTTTGTGAGGGTGGGTATTCTGATGGTCCAGAATAGGCACACCATCGTTTTCTGGGAGTGAGCACTTTGATGGTCCAGAAAAGGCACACCATCAATTTTGTTAGTGCTACTCCGATTTTCTTCTGTTTTTGTATTTTTGTGTTTTCTCTTTTTTTTTTTTTTTTTTGGGAGGGGGGTACGGCTTACCCACCTCAAACTTGGACTTCACAGTGTCCTCACTGTGAGCAAACTGGAGGTCACTCTGGAAGTTCCCACCTCAAACTTAAAATCTCACAGTGTCCCCACTGTGACATTGAATTAATGAACAAAGGTGGTGGTTTGGGGTACAAAAAGGATCGTGTTTGGATGCGAAAAATGGCCTATATCATTTCACGGGACAAGTTGAGATTTGTACTTACAAAAGTGACCTTTTAAGTCGGAAGCCGAAAGTTGTACCTTGAAATGGAAACGAGGTCAAACAAGCATTCAAACAATCAATACGTTAGTACCCAAAAGTACCTACCTACCGGTAGGATTTTCATGCATCGATATTTAAAAAGTTAAAACAGCAAATAGTGTCAATGCCTAGCCATAGGCACAAAAAGATCAACCAAACAAAATAAAATTGTTTTTGGTGAGCAAAAGAGCGAAACCATTGTTTTAAAACAAACCATTCACGGGGTTTGGGTGGCTTGCGGTGACAGATCCGCATCATCATCATCGAACTCATCCTCACTGTCATTAACCGGGCAGATATCTTTCGGAAATTCTGGTAGCTGAGCAGCTAGCATTGGGTTGGCCTCTTGCATCATCAGGCCCGTCACCTCATCCCGTTCTCTTGTATACATCCAAAATTTCTGCGTGGCCCGGTTCTGATATCGCTGCTCACTTTCTAGCAACTCGATCCTATATGTGAGCTTCTTCAAAGCTGCCAAAATCTCTCCCATTTGGTTGCTGGACGAACCTGCCTCAGTCTGACGCCTCGATGTATCCCCAGTCCGCACATCATGCTCCTCAGCGATGATCACAGTGGGCCGGACAGTCCCCACTGTGGGAATCTCTTCTTCATGTTCATGTGGAGGAGTGTTGATATGCCTTCCCATCTTGCGAATGGTCTGCACACTAATGTTGCTTGTTGAGTCGAACCACTGATCCTCCACAGCGGAGGGTACACCTGCGTCTATCATTAGTAACGTGATAAGGCAAGGGAGGGGCAACACAACCTTCTTTCGGGTCTTAGCTTGATCGATGGCAGCGTGCATGACTATCCCAACATTTATCTTCATTCCTGTGAGCAGACAGTACAAGAGGGTACATTTGTGCAAGGACAAGGTGGTATCGTGTGATGTCGGAGATAAAGAGGCCCGAAGAAATTGAAATCAAACAGCGGCCTCGGTGACGAGGGAGCTAGCGTTTAGACAACGTCTTCGACCATCCTTGTTCCATGGCTTTCCTTCGACAGCTATTTCTTTCAAAATACGGTCCTCATCCTCGGGGGTCATTTTCTTCAAAAACTTTGTAAACTCACACTCATTTGGGCCACGCCTTCCTAACACTCGGTTGATTGCTCCTGGATTATAACATACTTTCTTTCCTCTAACTACCACAATGGGGTCCTTTGATTGAGAGGCTTCGGCATAAAATTCTCGGACCAACGAGGCATTAGCGCGTCGATTTGCCTCGGCCAAAATCGACCAGTCTTGCGCGATGATCCTATCTTTTACAAATGAGTTTGCTTCAACAAACTCGGGGTCAAAACCCCTTTCCAACCTTAGCCTCTGGGCTGCGATGCACTCGTAATGGGCAGCCACCTCTGAAGAGGTGAACTGCCTAGGCACACCACTGGGTGCATGAGCAGTGCCCACTGTTGAGTGATGTGGGTGTAGGGTTTGAACTTGGTCATCCCCAATGTCAACTTCAACAGAAGAAGCACTTAAAGCAGGTTCGAATGTAGTACCTTTCTTTGATGATCTTTTTGCTGATTTCCTCGGTGTCGTGGTTACCGTAGACCTGGTGACCACTCTCCTCTTCTTTAATGCTCGTAGAACAGGACTCTCCCCACTGTGGGCAGTCTTCCCCACTCTGCTCTGCTCAATAATATCCCCAAGCTTTCTGTAGTCCTCTTCATAATCAGAATTTACTTTCCTCAGCAGTTCTTGTTCCTCAGTAAAAATCTCTCCCTCCGCCTTTTTCCTTTCTTCCTCTAAGATCTTTGCTTGTTCAGCCTTCAATCTTGCTTCTTCTTTTCTGCGCTTTTCTTCTTCATCTCGTCGTCTCCTCTCAACCTCTTCCTTTCGCTTTCGAATGACCGACATTCGCCTCTCAAACTCCTCTGCCAATCGCTTCTCTTCTTCTTCGGCCAGCAATGCCTCGGTTTCGAAGTGGGTGACACTAGTGTCGGAGATTTGAGAAGAATCCGCATCAGGTACGCCGGATGTTATGGGGTTATCGTCGGAAAATATGGGGTTGTAACTGGAAATAGGTGGTGGTTCATTTAGATCGCCGGTGACAGTTTCCGGCGGGTTTTCTTCTGCGAGACGACGGCGTACGGCTGCTCGTGTGGGTGCATCGTGCCGGATGTTCAATCTTTTGCTTCTCGCCATATTTTTTTTTCAAGGGTTTTAGGAAGGGTTTTAGGTTTGTGGGTTTTCTTTGAGAGAGAAATGGAGAAGATGAAGAAACTTGGTGTGTTTAGGGAAGTTAAAGTAAAAATCTGATTTGAGGGTGATGGTTTTTGAGTTGATTGGGGACGGTTAGTAGAGAGAGAAAAAGATAATGATGGTTTATCTTGGGAATAGGTGGGCTTTTGACAAGTGGCAGGAAAAGTTGATGTTTGTAAGAACAAGCATGATGTGCGTCAGCCGTGGGTCCCTCCCAAACCGTCTTTTCCTATGCCAGACCGAGAGTGAGGAGCGCGATGACCAATCCTTGCCCACTGCGAACCTCTTTGTTCCAAAAAGTGCTAAAATGCTCCTACACACATCGAAATAAACTACCATGCAGAATTAAAAATAATAAATAAAAAAAAAAAAGACAACAATACTGAAATAAATTATTTACAAACAGTGGTGAATTTCTCTAACCATAGCGAGGTGGAGAGTGGGCAGGGATGTGGGCACTTTCATGCAAAAAATGCTTTACCCTTTGCCCATTGACTTTAAAGGTTTGACCCGATTGTGGGGATTTCAACTCCACTGTTCCGAAAGGACTCACCTTGACAATGGTGTATGGTCCCGTCCATCTTGATTTAAGTTTACCTGGAAAGAGTTTGAGACGGGAATCGAACAATAGTACCTGTTGTCCTTCCATGAACTCCCTATGGTTGATTCGACGATCGTGCCACATCTTGGTCTTTTCCTTGTACAACTTTGCATTCTCATAGGAGTGATATCGCAACTCCTCTAGCTCATGTATTTGCAGACTCCTTTTGATTCCCGCGGCATCCTCACTCATGTTAAGCTCTTTAAGGGCCCAGAACGCCTTGTGCTCTAATTCAATCGGTAAATGGCAAGCTTTGCCAAAAACTAATTTGAATGGAGACATTCCCAGAGGAGTTTTATAGGCTGTTCGATAGGCCCAAAGAGCATCATCGAGTTTGATTGACCAATCTTTACGGTGTGGCTTAACAACTTTTTCCAAAATTCCCTTGATCTCACGATTTGAAAGCTCGGCCAACCCATTGGTTTGTGGGTGGTATGCGGTGGCCACTCTATGATGAATATCATATTTAGCAAGAACCGAGGCCATGACTTTGTTTATAAAATGGGTGCCTTCGTCACTAATTAATGCTCGTGGTGTTCCGAAGCGAGTGAATATATTTTTGTGTAAGAACTTCACCACAGTGTTAGCATCATTGGAGTGACAAGCAATGGCTTCTACCCATTTTGAAACATAATCTACCGCAACCAAGATGTAAAAGTTATTGTTGGAATTTGGAAAAGGTCCCATAAAATCTATCCCCCATACATCAAAAAGTTCGACCTCTAGAATGTTGTTAAGAGGCATTTCATTTCTTTGCGATATATTCCCCGTACGTTGACATTGCTCACAATTTTTCACGAATTCAAATGAGTCTTTAAAAACAGTGGGCCAAAAGAATCCACTTTGCAAAATTTTTGCTGCGGTACGGTTTCCACCGAAGTGGCCACCGTAGTGGGATGTGTGACAACCATGGAGTATTTGATGTTGTTCACTCCCATGGACACAACGCCTTAATATTTGGTCCGCCCCTATCTTGTACAAGAAGGGATCGTCCCAAACGTATTGTCGTGTGTCGTGTAAAAATTTCTTGAATGGTTGTCCACTCATCCCGTGGGGCTTAAGTCCACTTGCTAAAAAGTTTGCAATATCAGCATACCAAGGAGTTTCATTATGATGTTGCGTAGATAATAATTGTTCATCGGGAAAAGTTTCTTTTACCGGAGTGGGGTCAGGAGTGGGGTCAACAGTGCCCACTGTCTTCTCGAGCCTGGACAGATGATCGGCAACCTGATTGCTCGTTCCTTTTCTGTCGACGATCTGGAGGTCAAATTCCTGCAGCAACAGCACCCATCTGATCAACCTCGGTTTAGAGTCAGCCTTGTTGATCAAATATTTGATGGCTGCGTGATCGGTGTGTACTATGACCTTTGCTCCAATTAAGTAAGACCTGAAACGATCAAAAGCAAAAACTACTGCAAGTAGTTCTTTTTCGGTTACAGTGTAGTTGATTTGAGCCTTGATCAAAGTCTTGCTTGCATAGTATATTGGATGAAAAATCTTATCTTTTCGTTGGCCTAGTACTGCACCTATAGCCCAATCGCTGGCGTCACACATGACTTCGAATGGGAGTGACCAGTCAGGAGTGGTCACTATGGGTGCAGTAACTAAGGCATTTTTGATTATTTCAAATGCGTTTCTACATTCTTTGGTAAAAACAAACTCTCTTTCATGTTGCAGCAGGTTACATAGGGGTTTAGTTATTTTGGAAAAATCTTTTATGAACCTCCTATAGAAACCTGCGTGACCTAAAAAACTGCGAATGCCTTTTACCGTTGTGGGCTCGGGAAGTTGGGAGATTACTTCTAGTTTTGCTTTATCAACTTCCAAACCCTTTTTCGACACAAGATGACCCAAAACGATGCCCTCTTCGACCATGAAATGACATTTTTCCCAATTTAGAATAAGGTCGTGGGTTTCACATCTCACCAAACTTTTTTCTAGATTCCTCAAACAGTTATCAAATGATGTGCCGATCACAGAAAAATCGTCCATAAAAACTTCTATGGTATCTTCTATCATATCAGTAAAAATGGCCATCATACAGCGTTGAAAAGTAGCGGGAGCATTACATAAACCAAAAGGCATTCTCCGGAATGCAAAAGTACCATATGGACAAGTAAAGGTGGTCTTTTCTTGGTCCTCGGGTGCGATGTGGATTTGGTTATATCCGGAGTATCCATCTAGAAAACAATAAAATTCCTTTCCCGCTAATCTATCAAGCATTTGATCAATAAAAGGTAACGGGAAATGGTCTTTCTTTGTTGCTAGATTCAGTTGCCTATAGTCCATGCATATTCTCCATCCCGTAACAGTCCTAGTTGGAATGAGTTCGTTCTTTTCATTTCTGACCACTGTTGTTCCTCCCTTTTTAGGGACACATTGAACGGGGCTCACCCAACTACTACTGGCAATGGGATAGATAATACCGGCATCTAACCATTTCAAGACTTCTTTCTTAACTACCTCCTTCATGATGGGGTTCAACCTTCTTTGGGGTTGGACTTTCCCCGGGTGGTCACTCTCCAAGTTAATCTTATGTTGACATAAAGAGGGGCTAATCCCTCGAATGTCCGCTATGGTCCAACCAATTGCTCCCTTATGCTTTATCAACAAATCAATCAGAAGTTGTTCTTGTTTCTCACTAAGTTTGGAAGAGATAATGACGGGAAGTTTATTATCCTTAGCGAGATAAGCATACTTTAAATGGGAAGGCAATGGTTTAAGCTCTAACTCGGGAGGTTGTTCTATTGAAGGGGATTGAACATCTCTATCTTTGAAGTCCAGAGGTTCAAAAGCTGCAACCATTTCATTACACTCATCCTTAAAAGTGTCATTACTCTCTGATTCAGAGTGCTCACTGTCAATCCCCACTGTGGGAACTGTACTCCCCACTGTGGGCAAATTGCCAAAATTGTGGGTTTCATAAATCGAACTTAAGGCAAAACAATCTTCGGTGTCTATATATTTGAGAGATTTGAAAACATTAAAAGTTACCTCTTGGTCATTAACTCGCATCGTGAGTTCTCCTTTGTGCACATCGATCAAAGTACGTCCGGTTGCAAGAAACGGACGTCCTAAGATGATTGGGATTTCTTTATCGGCCTCATAATCTAAAACAAGAAAATCGGCGGGGAAGATAAATTTATCCACTTGGACCAAAACGTCTTCTATTTTTCCCTTGGGATAGGCAATGGATCGGTCGGCTAGTTGTAATGTCACGGTTGTGGGTCTAGCCTCTCCAATCCCTAACTTGTTAAAAATGGACAAAGGCATCAAGTTGACACTAGCTCCTAAATCACAGAGTGCTTGGCCTACTTCTTGTCCTCCTATAATGCATGGAATGGTGAAACTACCCGGGTCTTTTAACTTAGGTGGAATCTTGCTTGTTAGGAGGGCACTACATTCTTCGGTCAAAGCCACAGTTTCAAATTCACCCAACTTCCTCTTTTTGTTCAAAATATCTTTTAAGAATTTAACATAGCTTGGCATCTGCTCGAGAGCTTCTACCAAGGGTATGTTAATGTGAAGTTGCTTAAAAATGTCTAAGAATTTTTTAAACTGAACATCGACATTTTTAGGCTTCATTCTTTGAGGAAATGGAATGTTTCGTGGGTCAATCTGAGTTTGCTGTGGTATTGGCTTTGGAACAGTAGTCTTTGGGACAGGTCCAAAAGTGGGAAGATCAGGGATTTCGGTCCCCACTGTGGGGATCACAGTGACTTGAGGAGTGCCCACTGTGGTGCTCACAGTGGGTTTTTGAGGCGAATCATCAGATTCAAAAATGATATTTTTCAGATCCTTTCCACTCCTTAAAGTTATGGACTTGACATGTTCTGGTCCTTTTCCTATCACTCTAGCTTGCTCGGTATCACTCGGTAACGTTCCTGGTGGTCTATTCTTAACTTCAACGGCTAGCTGTCCTACTTGGGTCTCTATATTCCTAATGGCTGCTTGGGTTTGATTCATAAAACCTTTGAGAATCGACTCGATCGATTGTTGAGCCTCAGCTGGTTGGTTGGATCGTGGTTGGTATGGTTGTGGGGACTGCCCACTGTGATGTTGCTGAAATCCCGGGGGATTGTATGGTCTTTGCTGGATGTGACTCGGTCCTTGGGGTTGGAGTCCTTGATTACTGGACCAAGAGAAATTCGGATGATTTCTCCAACCTGGATTATAAGTCTGCGAATAAGGGTTGTTCCTTTGGTTGGTCCCTATGACATTAACAGATTCGGGGTTTGCTGGACAATAGTCGAAAACATGCTCCTCTCCACAAAGGGAGCAGTTATCAGCGAGATGGGTTGCGGAATTGACTTGGCCTCGATTTTGATTTAAAACGATTTTTGTCAAGGCCACTAATTGTGCATTCATGGTTTTGAGTTCTTCGGAATCTATGGTGTTGGTCTTAGACATGGGTGCTCTCGGATTTGACCATTCGGTATTGTTGTTGGACACTTTTTCTAAGATTTGATATCCTTCGTTGTAAGTCATACTCGTAAATGTTCCACCGGCTGTTGCATCTAAGATGATTTTGGCTGCATTGGAAAGACCATTGTAAAAGGTCTCCAATTGGATGCAATGTGGGATGCCATGATGTGGGCACTTTCGAAGTAAATCTTTAAATCGTTCCCATGCATCCGAAACAGCCTCATCTTCCTCTTGCCTAAATAAAATTATATCATTTCGAAATCTAACATTCCTTGTTGGAGGAAAGTATTTTTGCAAAAATCTATCGGCAAGTTCTTGCCAAGTGGTTATCGAGTGAGGTGCATGTGCGTTCAGCCAAGATTTTGCTTTGTCCCTTAATAAAAAAGGGAAAAGCCTTAGTCTTAATGCCTCATCACTAACACCTTGCAATTGAAAGGAATCGGTCATTTCTAAAAAAGATTTTAAGTGCGAGTGCGGATCCTCAGATGGCGATCCTCCAAATTGACCCATGGCTTGGATCATTTGAAACATCACCGGTTTGAGTTCAAAATGCGTTGCAACAATATTGGGTCTCAAAATTCCGGAGCTTAAATCACCAACTCCGGAAGTAGCATAGTCCCGTATTTTTCGATCTTTGTTATCGGCAATCGTGATTGTGGTCTCCACTATAGGTGGCGGTACTGCAGCCATGTTCACAGTGGGGATCACAGGAGGTTGTCGATTTGTTTTCTTGCTTCTTCGTGTTTTTCGCAACGTTTTTTCTATTTCGAGATCTATTGGAACCAAATGTTCGAGTTGTCGCCGTGGCATACAATACGAACAGCTTAGAAAAACTAGTTACTCGGGCTCGAACAAAAACTAATGTCTTGAGATTTAAAATCACGCCAGTCCCCGGCAACGGCGCCAAAAACTTGGTACGAGCGAAATGTGTGTTTTAATCGCAGTGGGTTGCAAACTGTCCACAGTGGGAAGTGCAAGTGTACACTGTCCACTATGATCGTCACAGCAAGTAATAGTTGGTAAAATACCAGAATCGAATCCACAGAGACTGGACAATCAAGACAATACGGTTCTCATGAGCTCCTTTTACAAGTTTCAACTAGAGAGGAAAATAATACTTTGGTTTGGTTTGGTAAAATAGCTACTTGAAACGATTTACTAAATGCTAAAAAGGAGGAATGTAGGTTGGATTTTCCCTAAAATTTATCTCAAATACTCGGTCCTTAGAGTGATCCTCGTATTCGTGGTGGACATTTTCGCTAGAAAAGCCCGGTTACAAAATACTCACACCGTTAGATAAAAATCCCATACTCTTAGTACTTGTTGTTTTGTCAATGGTAATCTCTAAATGGACCTTTTCAGGCCTCGATGGAATGTGTAGAGACAAATACTCTAAGTGTTTTTAATACACAAATTAGCTTGCCTACTACTCCAGTGGGCAGAGATTAGCTCACTGTGCCGACCTCACTTTCGTAAGTGTCAAAAGAATTCTTTCGAATCCCCTAGCATCATTCAAGCTCGTGTCACTGCGCTCTACTTATTTCTAAGTTAAGAACTAGACTTTAGATCCTTGCAAGTGATCAGCTTGTTCGCATCCTTGGGTAAATATCGAGAATGAAAGACCAAAACAACAAATATTCTAAGTATAAAGATTACTCAAGCATTTTTGATAAAATCCAGGTACTTCTCCTTCCTACATCCCAAAGGATGTTTAGCCTAACATTTCCGAAGTAAAGAAAACAAAAGATGAAGAATTGCACATAATAAAACTGAAAGTGATTTGCATTAACTGCTCACAGTGGGGAACGAGAAGTCGTCCCTGCACTGTGTATTTCGAACTACAACAGAAAATAAATTACTGAAATTAAATGCTAAGTTACTGCAGTAAATGAAAGCTTACAACTTAAGGAAATGCTAGATAAATTTCAAGATAGATGGATGTAATAAATGAGACCCAACACTCCTTTTTATACTAAGAAGAAGGTGTTGGTCTTTACACAAAAAGGGTTTTCCAAGGTGCAAGGACTGCAGGGAGATGCAGAAATCAGCTCAAAGGATAATACTTCAATCCTCCATGTATAGCCCTTTTTACCCAATGGTCCATTAGAAGTCAACTTTTGCAAGTACAAAGGTACAATCATGATGTGAAGCCTTGAGGAACACTTGTAACAGCCAAATCTCAGCTTCTCTGTCATTGAACCTTCCTCCTCCAGAAAATTAGATCCCAACTAAAAGTTTCTTTTTGATTTCTTTTTGACCAGCTCGAAGAGTGGGGAACCGGAGTGGGCACTGTATACGTCACTGCGGATGAAAAATCGTGAAAACACCCAAAACTTCCCCAAATAATTTATTAAAGACCATGGTTCACTCCTTTTGCTCGTTTTCGTAAATCATACCAAGAATGGGGGTTTTTAGAAGTGAAATGGCTAAAATTGACAAAATAAAGTGGAAAATAAATGGAAATAATAACTCTAAAAATAGAGTTATCACTGCCAGAACTCCACAATAGAATGGTGTGGTGGAGAGAAAGAACAGAACCTTGGTAGATGCCGCCATAACCATGTTGGCAGGTTCTGTTCTCCCAATGAACTTTTGGGCAGAGGCAGTCTCAACAGCCTGTTTTACACAGAACAGAGCTGTAATAGTGAAAAGATTCAAGAAGACTCCCTATGAACTCATCAACAATCGAAGGACAAATGTAAAGTATTTTCATATTTTTGGCTGCACGTGTTATATCTTGAATGACAGAGAACAACTAGGCAAGTTCGATAAGAAGACTGATGAAGGAATCTTTATTGGTTTTTCCTTAACTTCTAAAGCCTACAGAGTCTACAACATCAGAACCAGAGTCATTCAAGAAAGCATCAATGTATCCTTTGATGAAGGTTCATCAAGTTCCTCTGATCGCAAATCACCAGAGGGGACACGAACCAAAGAGAAGCAAAGATCTTCAAAGTCAAGGGAAGAAGATATCAATCTTATGTTCAACGATTTCTTTGATGATGATGATTCCTCTGTCGATATCACTAGAGGCAATCAAGCTCAGAGTTCTGTTGAACAAAATCTAACAGGTACAACTCTTACAGGTCCCTCCAATTCATCACCATCTACTTCTCTGTCTACAGGTATAATTCAGAGAAATGAGGAACCACAACAAGGTGTAAGAGAACCTGAACAAGAGCCATCATCACTCCTGCTGACTAATATTAGGAGAGATTCCCTATTTGAAAGCTCACCCTCTCAGAGCCCTGTTGGTACATCACAGAGCAATGAGGCCACTCTATAGAGTTGTATGCCACAGAGCTCTGATGCTGAAGTTCGTCTTTTTCCATCAGAAGCACAAACTCCACCTGTTGGCCATGCTCCCATGACAAGATGGACAAAGGATCAGCCTCATCATTTAATTATTGGTGCTGCTGAAGATGGTGTGAAGACAAGATCGACCATAATCAATGAAACTTTCTTCATTAATTTTCTAAGTATGATTGAGCCGAAGAAGGTTTATGAGGCCCTTGATGACCCAAACTGGATCGAAGCAATGCAAGAAGAGCATCTGGAGTTTGAAAGAAACAAAGTTTGGTCCTTGGTTCCACTCCCTGAAGGCAAAGCTGCCTTTGGAACCAAGTGGGTGTTTAGAAATAAGAAGGATGAAGATGGGATTATCATCAGAAACAAAGCTCGGCTGGTTGCTAAGGGATATTGCCAAGAAACAGGCATTGACTATGATGAAACCTTTGCACCTGTGGCTAGGCTAGAAGCTATCAGAATCTTCTTATCCTATGCTGCCCGTAAAGGTTTCAAGGTCTACGAAATGGATGTCAAATCTGCTTTTCTAAATGTGTAGGTTCCCAGATTCACGTTGCATCACATTAATGGTAATAAAATAGACAGTGGAAGCATTAAATATAAATCCATTAAGATGTGAGCGATTGTGCAAAGATATTGTAACCGTGAGTATCAAGTATTTAACAGTAATAATGATAACAAGATCAAGTATAATAAGCTGCTCGTATATTGATAATTTGAATAACACCAAGAACACGTTCAAGTATGAGTATTCGAAATCTCACAGGGAACAATATCGTACGGAGGTAGTGCTATGGAATACTGCAGTGTGTGCTCCAACAATTGTGGAAAACTATTCTTTCGAAAGCTTACAATTGTTGTTCCACTACCTCTCTATTTATAGCCTGATAAAGCATTAGACAGTGTACTATCTAACCCTGGAATGACACGTGGAAAGCGTGTCTTGTCCTTTTAGGGCTTACGTGGAAAGTATGGACACGTGTCTAACACTTAGAGATTTCTTACGAGACTTAGGCTTCACAGAGGTCTTCAGTCACCAGAGCTCTTACACCAGAGCTCTGATGGTCTTCTGTTGGTGAACAGTTCTTCTATAGAATAGAAGAGGTCTTCTGCTAGAGCTCTGTCGAGCTCTGTTGGTTCCGCCAGAGCTCTGTTGAGCTCTGTTGGTCTTCTTGTTGATCTTCTTCCAAGTCTTCTGTCTGATCTCTGGTGGTCTTCTGACTTGTAATATTTTCAATACTTTTTACATAAGAGATACTTGGGGCTAACAATCTCCCCCTAAGTATTGAAAATAAAAATTTACAAAATACAGAGATATTTAAACAAAAGAACAGAGAACTTTTACCTCTGTTGAAACCTTGCACTATTCTTTTAAGATGTTGCAATACAGAGCAAAAAGAATGAGTACACTTATGCATAATAATTTCATCTTAAGATTCTGTCGAATCTTTTGATTAGATCTCGGAATTCTATCATGCGGTCTATCTGTTCGACAAAGCTTATCATACTCTCTTCTGGGCATTTTTCTTTTGGAAGTTCCATAATGATTCTCTTGAGATAGAGCAGCGACTCGCTTGAGTACTTGTGAGCCTCTTCAACTCTGAGTGCTTTCTTGATGCCCTTCTGTCGGCAGATAAGTATTGGTGGCTCACCAACAACCATTCTGGATCTGTACTCCTCAAGACCTTCAATACTCTCATTTAGAGGTCCAATTGCTATCTTTTCAACCTCGAATTCCATGCCTAGTTGAAAGTCGACTTGCGTTCTGAGATTTACGTGTTCTTGCATGACAAACTCGATTTCCCTCATAGCAGTTCCTGTGCCTCTGTATCTGTCGATGAAGTTTAGGCAATAGGCATGAAGTGTTACCATATCGTAAGGATTCAAGAGCACAAGATCATTGTCATTGAATTTTTCAATCTTGTTCTCTTTTCGCCTCACAGTGTAGACATGGTACTGAATACTGTCTTTGGAGAACTTCTTTGCTTTCAACATTCAGAATAAATTCGAATGTGAAGTTTGAGTCTATGGCTTTGTTCACATTGGACCTACTTTGGATGAACTTCAACCTTGCGTCAGTGAGTCTGCTGGCATTTATCGGGTTTAGGTATGGGTTAATGGGTATTGCATTCACAGGGATTATGTCTCTGTCAGCATAGAGGAATGCAAATATGGTTCTGATTGCAGGATTGTCAGAGTGTCGGGTTTCAGGATTCTGTTATGGCTCAATTGGATTCTGATCTTCATGGGTTTCAGCTATAAGATGATCAACATGGCATTTGCTTTCTTGTAGCACTTGGGGTTGGATTTGGGGTTGGGTTTTGCTCATTTGTTTATCAGCAGAGATTGGGATTGATCTCTCTAGTTCAGTTCTGGGTGATGACGGAGGGGTGTCAAGTATGATGATCTCTGGTGGTTGTTGTGTTGACTCTTTTGGTGCTTTGATGATTCTGTCTTTGAACATGTAGTCAAACAATATCATAGTCATCTCTGTCGTCTCTTCTACTGTTATCCCTCTATCTCCTTTTTCTGCATCTGTCTTTGTTGCCTCAGCATCTGTCGTTTTCCCTTTCCCTTTACCCTTCTCTGTTTCTTTTTCTTTTTCCTTCTCTTTTTCTTTCTCAACCTCTTTCTCCTTTTGTTTCTCCCCCTTTTGTTGATCGGTGGACTCACCTGACTTAGTGTCTGAAGGCCCTTCTGCAGCGTCTTGAAAGTCATCATCGTTATCACTATCAGAGGAAGCCTCGTCAGAGAGTCTTGTTACGATAGGTGAGGCTGGAGCAACAAACTTTGAAGCAGTTTTGGGTCTTTGACGCGAGGGTTCTCCTTCTGGTGCTTCTTATGCATGTCTTTTCAGTGTTGAGTTGGTCATGGCAGCTTTAAATTCAGTCGCGGCCTTTTTCAGTGTATCTTCCACTTCTGTCGCAGCCATCCTGACTTCATCAACTTGACTCCCAAAATTGAATTTGTGGGCGGCAAGAGAGGTCTTTATGTGTTGCTCTATTGCCTGGGCTTTCATGACAAATTTGGAAGAGATTGTCATCATCTTGCTTAATACATATTTGCTGAACTCACCCATCTGGCCTACTGTCATTGGTAGTTCATTTGGGCTTGGACCAGAGATATTCAGCGGAGTAGTAGATGATGTCGTGGCTTCTTTGATGGATTCCTTAACAGAGTTATTGATGAGCTCTGTCAAGGTTCTAACGTTGGATTCAGAGAGAATAATTGTAGGGATAGGCAAAGTTTTGTTCATCGTTGTAGTGTGATTCTCTGTCATGAGTCGTTTTAGATCTGCAAGTTCTGTTAATATCTTCGTGGTCTCCTCTGCTCTGACCCTTTCAACCTCTGCTCTGAGTCGTTCAGCCTCTGCATACTTCTATGTTACTTCTGCATGTTTATCAGTGATCTTTTGCAGTTATTCCTTAAGAGAAGCATTCTCCTTATGGATCAGCTCCTCCTTATGTTCATTGATAACTTTATACCCATTCAAGGAGTTGTGGATACTATCACAGATGCTTTCGAACTTTGCTCTTGTGATAGTGTCAACGGGGGTAACCTTGGTTCCAACACATGGATCCAATTCTGCCTCGAGTTTAGAGGCGCCTCCATCAAGAGTTGTTTTGATGTTGGCTATTGGAGGACTTCCACCTGATCCTTGCTGTTCCCTTTGAGGGGAAACAACTACAGGTGTTCTGACCAGAGTTTCCTCTTCCAGCTCAGGTTCTGAAAAAGGAAACCTGATGTGATAAGAAGAATTTGGATCAAGCAAAGTCTTCCCTTGTTCTATTATGGTCTCCCATTGTCCCTGAGTCGGACAAATGCTACGCGAGATTCGAAAGATCTCTGGTCTATTGTGTGTTAAGTCTATATGAGCCACAGAGGCATCATCGTGTGGAGGTGACCTATTGATGTTCTGGGGTGAAGGAACATCATTACCAAAGATAGATTCCCTAGGTATGTGCATACCAGAGGCGTGCAGAGGTGCCTCTGGCGGTTCTTGCTGGTTAAGGTTCAAGGTGTGCACCCCTATTTCAATATTCCTTTGGTCTTGATCACCAGGAATAGATTGTATGGTTGCACTGGGAGTTGGGGTGCGGAATCTCACATGTGTGTTCACATTTTGAACATCTTCTTCTAAACTCGGATTTCCCTCGGCTCCTAGGGATTTAGAACTCTCTGTTGTACTCTCTATCACATGTACCTCTTACTCACCATTACCAGAGGAGTGCGATCTTTCTGCCATCTCCTCTGTAATTTCCCTTTCTCCCTCTTGAACAGCCTCCATATGGGATTCTCTGTTCTGTACTTCCTCCTCCATCACTCTAGCAGAGGAAGACCCCACTTCGGGTGCTCTTCTCTCTGGTCTGTTAACTTCTTATGCTATTTCCTCACTCAAACTCTCAAGTGAAGGCTCAGATCCTAAATATGTTGGGGTTCTCACCTCAGGTTCTTGAGGTTGAGCAGCACTCTGATAGTTTTGGATAAATATGTGATTTGGGTCAATAAGAGCAAGCATTGTACCTGGAATTCTTCTGATGAAAGGATATTCACATGAAGTAGTGGGAAGAAACCTGTACATTACCCAAACAGGTGTAGGATTTCCCTGTTGAGTTAATTGCAAACGTTGGAAGGCTCTTCTGATTACCAGACTTATGAGTCAAGGAAATTTGATGGTCTTCATAAACTTGTGAGTTCCAACAACTCCTCCACTTGCAATAGATGAAGTCTTTGTGTTAACAGCGGCAAGAATATCTTTGTACAGTATGCTGGCATAGTCGAAGTTTCTGTTAAAGAACAGGCCATACATAATTTGTAGTATCTTTGTGCTTGTTTGGTCTTGGCTACCAGATTTGCAGGTAAGGGTTCTGTTCAGTGTGGAGAACATGAACTTCCACATTGTGGGTAGGTTTTGTCTTCTAAACTCGCCTATTTTGTTCAGATCCTTGTTGTAGCCCAAGAACTTCACAAAGTCAAGAAGAACAGCTACTTTAGGGGGTTTCTCGTAGGCTTCTATTCCAAGCTGTCTTTTTGTCTTCATTCTGAAAATCCTTCTGAAAGTGCTAGCACGAATACGGATTGTTCCTACTCCTCCATCTCTAGAATCGACATTTCCAACGATCCCGTCTTGTTCTTCAATGTACTGGCACGTAGTACACCATTGTCGGACATAGAGCTCAGGAAGGTTGTCGTCGAACTCGGCAAGGGCTCTAAAAACTTCAGAGTTTCTGAAAAACTCTACAAATATGTGATAAGTGGGTAAATAGAGACCTGGGTTAGCATCGAATCGGCAGTTGTTGTCTGCTAACTCGTATGGAAGGTGTTAGACATGGGTTTTGTCAATAAACCAAGTGTTAAAGATCTTATGAGAAGGCTCAGATGTTCTTATATGAAGGGTCAGAGTTCTGACTAAGAAGACTCAGAAGTATTACACGAAAAGTTACTAGAGAAGTCAGAAGTTCTGGTATGCCTAATCAGATGAATGTTCAGAAGTTCTGAACAACCTGTTCAGAACTTATAACTAGATACTTTCCTTAGTACTTGGTTAACTAATTAGGACACGTGTATTGTTCCTATTAGTCTTTCTTGTATGTACTGTAGCTTTAGTGGTTCCGTTGCAATATATATAGTGGTTAGCACTGTTTCGCTAACTAACTTTTCCGCATATTCTTGTATTCATATTTTGTAATCTTTGAGATACGCTCTCTCTAAGATCTGCAAATCTGTTCTTCATTGAATACAAGTGTTCTTGATCAAATTACTTCTCGATTACTATTCTATTCATTATTATATTGATTGTAAGAGTGGATCCTGAACTATCAATTGGTATCAGAGCAAGTCGACAAACAAATTCGATCGAGATCGCATTCTTGAGGGTTTCCTGTTTGTGTTCTTGAAGATTTCTTGATCAATTCGAAAATTTATTCTGCTGCTACTCACTGTTCTTGAATTCTTAGCAATTCTTGAATTCTTAGCAATTCTTGAATTAATTGTTGTTTTTCGATCAAGGAATTTGAATTTGTCTTTCTGTTGAAGCTTTCTTACAATCATGTCTTCTAAAGAGTATCTAGCCATGGGATCTGAAACAAAACCACCTGTTCTAATACCTGAAGAGTACCGGCAATGGAAAATCCGAATGATCCAATTCTTGGATAACATAGATGAAAATCTAATGGTCTCTATCCATGAAGGTCCTATCGAAGTGTATGTCGATGTCGCTGCAACTCCTGGAACAGAGACAACTCCAGAAATTCCAGCTACAAGGGTGAAGAAGAGTTTTTCTCAGTATACAGCAGAACAGAAAAACAGACATGCTATAGACAAAAGAGCAATTACGTTGTTGACTTTGGCTGTTCCAAATGAAGTTCTTAATAGGATTGATAGTGGATCATCTGGTAAGGAAATGTGGGATGAACTGGAAAGACAGATGTTAGGAACTGTGAGATCTATTCAAGCAAAGTTAAATCAGAGCATAAATGCCTATGAAAGGTTCAAGGCTAAAGAATCAGAAAGTTTGACTCAGACGTAGAGTAAATTTTGTACTATTCTGAATGATTTGAGAAGAAATGGACTGAAGAAAACGAAGTCAGAAATAAATTACAAATTTCTGAACAGCCTAAACTCAGAATGGTCATCATTTGCTATAAGTCTGCAAATGAATAAAGATATGTGTGAAGAAGACCTCAATGATTTGTTCTGTGTTCTTAATCAACATGAAGACTTTGTCAAGTTAGTTGTGGAAGAGAAGAAAAATGTTGCTGATCAGTTAGCATTTTTATCAAAGTCCAAAGTTATCAAAGCACCCAAGAAGACTGCATATCTATCTGAGATACCAAAGCTGGAAGAATCAGACAAGGAAGAAGGATCAGAGGATGATGAAGATATCAAGATAATGGCTGAGAAACTAGCCTTGTTGACAAATACTTTCAACAAGAGGTATGGGAAGGGTAGATTTCAGGGAAATTACAAAAGAGAACAAGGGAGTTCAGATTATAAGAAAAGAACAGACAGAGGAGAAAATAAGTTTGAGAAGAAAGTAGAGAGAAGTGAAGAGAAGAAAGAAGAGAAGGAAGAGAGAAAAGAAAACAATTTGTGTTTCAAGTGTGGAAAATCTGGCCACTATTCTAAGGACTGCAGAGTAAAGATTGTGAAAGATTATGAGTACTATACCAAGAAGGCTCAGCTTGCAAATAAGAGAGATGATGAGATTGCTATGTTGGCTGAACAGGAGAATTGGTTGTACTACACTTCAGATGAAGATGATCATATTAATTTTCCACAGATGCAAAGTTACATGGCCAAAATGAAGAATGAGGATGATTCTGACTATGAGGATGCTGATTCTGAGTCATCTACTGAGGTACATTCTGCACTTGAAATAGACTTAATGACACAGATTGGTGACATGAAAACTGAATTTGTTAATCTTAGAAAACAGATAAAAGGTGAAAGAAGTCTGGTTAACAAATTCAGAATTGAAAAAGATGTAATAAGAGAACAATATGAGGAATCTGAGGCTGAGAAACAGAAAGTTAAAAATGAAAATTCTGAATTGTTAAAAAACCTTTCTGAATTAAAAAATGAATTTTCAAAGATTAAGGATGAAAAGGGTGATTTACAAATAAAATTTGATATGCTATTTGAGGAAAGAAAGAATTTATACACCAAAATCAAAGAATTGGAAGATCTAAATTTGAAAATAGGTCAGACTCAGCAAACGTTAAATCTTCTAACAAGTAATGTTAAAGATACAAGATTTTACAATCCAAAGAAGGGATTGGGATTGGAAGAAAATGTTGTTTTAAGAAGAGCTCCAGTCAACTTATATGATTTTGAAAAACTTCAAGTTCCTAAGCCAAAATCCCAGAAATTGTTGAAGTTTTTATCAGACCTGCAAGTTCTATAACAAGTTCTGACAATTTGCAGAAACCAAGCTCTAAAAAGACAAAGGAGATAGTTTCTGATTCAAAAATAGAAAAGTCAGTTGTTTCAGAAGATAAGGTTAAGAAAGAAATTCCTAAACCAACAGATGAGAAACCAAAATACAATGACATTAAATTCAAGTATGATTCTTTAAATGTCAGTTACAAAAATAAACAACCAAGTTTTTCAGATCATGACATTGAGAGCATATTTGATACAAGTGAGGTTTCTGAAACAGTTAATCAGAAGTCTGAAGCTTCTAGTCAGAACTCCGATTCTTGGAGTCAGAACTCTGAGTCTGAAGGTCAGACATCTGAGTCTGTTAATCAGAATTCTGATTCAGGTAGTCAGAAGTCTGAGTCAACTGGATTTTCTGAAACAAAGTCAGATGACTTTTCAGAGCTTGAAAAGAGGTTTAATCTTGTAAGTCAAGAACTTGAGGATTTGAGGAAATCTTTTGATGAACTTGAAAATGATTACTGTGATGTGGATGTTAAACTTGATGAAGCTTTAAAAGAAATGAACATCTTTATTCAGAAAATAACAGAGCTTGAGAAACTGAAGACTGAGTATGATCTTTTTAAAATTAATGCTCTAAAAGATAATGATAAATTTCTTAATGAATCAAGTACATATGAAAAAGGTGAATCATATACTTCTCCTTCTAACAAAAAGGGATTGAATTTTTCAGAAAAAGAGGAAAACAAAAGGAAAGATGGTGTGAAAAGGGTTTCTGAGATGAATGGATTGGTTCCTGCAACTGTACCAAAAGCACAGAGTTATTGTGATAAATGTACTTGTACTTTGAAAACTAGCAATAAAAATGAAAAGGCTTATGGTACAGATCTGTTGTTACTTGCAAAGAAAAATCTTATTTGTGTTCAATGTGAAAGTGATTCATTCCAATATTCTCAGAAATGTCCAATCACAATAACCTCTGTTTCTTATATAAGAAATGACATTCAGAATACAGAAAAGAAAAATGTTTTTGTTCCTCAAACTCAGAAAAGAGAAATAATAAAAGAAGTGAAGCCTCATATTAAAATCACAGGAAAGAATGAAAAAAGGTTTAATGTGAAAGAAAAGAAGGTTGAAACTTCTTCAACATCTAAATTTAAAACTTTCTAGAAGAAATTGAACAATTTTGTGAACAGAAAATGTTCTGACTTCATAAAAGTTCAAGGAAAGTGGTGTTTGAAGAAAGACTTTGAATGGAAAGTCAAAGGTACTTTTGTTAAATCAGATAAAAAGGCTAACAAAGAAGGACCCATTCCAAAATGGGTACCTAAATCTAACTGATTGTTGTTGCAGGGCTGTCATGTGTGGTTTTTAGATTCAGGAGCTTCAAGACACATGACAGGTCAGAAGTCTTTTCTATCAAATTTCACAGAAAAGGCTGGAGGAGCAGTAAACTTTGGAAATAACAGCAAAGGTCAAGTTAAAGGTTATGGGGATTTAACAAAAGGAGATCTAACAATTCAAAAAGTTTTCTATGTTGAAGGCTTACAACATAATCTTTTCTGCATAAGTCAGTTTTTAGACAGTCTTTGTCAAATCAAGTTCAAAATAACAGGTAGCATGATTTTAACTGAGAATGATCTTAAAGTCTTCTGGGCCAAAAGACACATGGACTTATTTGTGGTTAATTTTTCAAAAATACAAACATTAAATCCTGTTTGTCTTTTATCAAACACAATTGCAAATGAATGTTGGTTGTGGCACATAAGATGTTCTCATTTAAACTTCAAAGATCTGAATAATCTTGTTGCAAAACATCTGGTTAATGGATTACCAAAGATTAAATTTGAAAAGGAATCATTATGCTCAGCTTGTGAAATGGGCAAGATGAAAAAGTGTTCTCACAAATTAAAAATGGACTCATCTTGCAAAGCACCATTGGAAATGATTCATACTGATCTTTGTGGTCCTATTTCAGTTCAGTCTATGGGAGGAAAGAAGTATATGCTTGTAATTGTTGATGAATATTCTAGATACACATGGGTTGAATTCCTAAGAGCTAAGTCAGAAGCTGCTACTACATTGATAAACTTTATCAAAAGGATTCAAGTTCTCTTACAACTTTCAGTCCAGAAAATCAGAAGTGATAATGGAACAGAGTTCAGAAATGAGACTCTTCAGAAGTTTTTAGAAAGTTCTGGGATTTCTCACAATTTCTCTGCCGTCAAAACTCCTCAACAAAATGGTGTTGTTGAAAGGAAAAACAGGACTCTAGTTGAAGCTGCAAGAACCATGATGGCTTATTCAAATCTTCCAACTTTCTTATGGGCTGAAGCAATTGCAACTGCGTGTTTTACACAGAACAGAACTTTAATCAATAAAAGATTAAATAAGACTGCTTATGAACTGATAAATAAAAGAAAACCATTAATCAAATTCTTTCATATTTTTGGTTGCAGATGCTATGTCCTTAAAGACAGAGAAAATCTTGGTAAGTTTGATAAAAAGGCAGATGAAGGATACTTTGTTGGTTATTCATTAACTTCCAAAGCATTCAGAATCTACAACAGAAGAACCAAGAGGATGATGGAAAGCATCAATGTAACATTTGATGGAGTCAGAATGAAGACTTCTGAACAAGACAGTTCAGAACTTATGCAGAACAGGACAAAAATGACTTCTGATACAAACTCTAATCCTATTTGTTCATAACTCAATTTACTGTTTAAGGATGCTTTTCTTGAACTGACTTTTGATTCTTATGCAGAGTTTGAAAACCCTAAGATGATCAATGAAATGAAAAGAAGAACTTCAGAAGTAGTTCAAACAACTGTAATTTCTGATAAAGGTCCATCTGAGGAATGTCCAACTCTGATAAATACAAGTAATGAAAATTCTGACACTGATACTCAGAATTCTGAACCTTGTATTCAGACTTCTGAACCTCGTATTCAGAACTCTGAACAAGTCATTCAGAACTCTGACTTTATTGCTCAGAATTTGAACTCAATTTTATCAAAACAAGGGGACAGTTCAGAATTACAAGCTATCATTGATGAGAATGATACAAACAACAATTATTCAGAGATTGATGTGCTTCCTAGTGCAAACAAATGGACTAAAAATCATCCCATTCATCAAGTGATTGGTGATCTATCAGCAGAAGTAAAAACCAGATCAGCTACTGCAAATGAAGCAATGTTTGCAGGTTTCCTAAGTGTTATTGAACCTAAGAAAGCTAATGAAGCCCTAGAGGATCCAGATTGGATTTCAGCAATGCAAGAGGAATTGCTTCAATTTGAAAGGAACAAGGTCTGGAGACTCATTCCAAGGCCTGAAGGTAAATCTATTATTGGAACTAAATGGGTATTCAGAAATAAAAAGGATGAGTCAGGTGTTGTCATCAGAAACAAGGCAAGATTGGTTGCTAAGGGATACTGTCAACAAGAAGGAATTGATTATGATGAGACATTTGCACCAGTGGCAAGAATAGAGGCCATCATGATATTTTTGGCCTATGCTGGACACAAGAATTTCAAAGTATATCAGATGGATGTCAAATCAGCATTTCTGAATGGTATAGTTAATGAAGAGGTGTATGTACATCAACCTGAAGGTTTTGTTGATTCAGAATTTCCTGACCATGTCTATATTTTAGATAAAGCTTTATATGGTCTAAAACAAGCACCAAGAGCCTGGTATGACACTCTTACTCAACACTTGTTAGGTTCAGGTTACAAGAAAGGTAAGATTGACACAACTTTGTTTTTAAAGAAACAAGGTGATGATTTGATTCTTTTTCAAATTTATGTTGATGACATAATATTTGGCTCTACAAGTGCAAAAATGTGTGATGATTTTTCTAAAATCATGAAATCTGAATTTGAAATGAGCATGATGGGTGAACTTAATTTTTTCCTTGGACTTCAAGTCAAACAATTACCAAATGGAATTTTTATAAATCAAGTAAAATACGTAAGGGACATCCTGAAAAAGTTCAAAATGTCTGATTGTGCTTCTATGAGAACTCCTATGGCAACAAACATAAAGTTAGATGCTGATCTCAAAGGAGTTTCAGTAGATAACAAACTTTATAGAGGCATGATTGGATCATTACTATATTTGACTGCAAGTAGGTCAGACATCATGTTTTCTACCTGTTTTTGTGCAAGATTTCAATCCAATCCTAAAGAATCACATATGTTGGCTGTCAAAAGGATTCTCAGATATCTCAAAGGAACACCTGATCTTGGTTTATGGTATCCAAAGGAAACTGAATTTAAACTAACAGCTTTCACTGATGCTGATCATGCAGGAAGTAGAATGGACAGAAAGAGTACAACTGGTGCTTGTCACTTTCTAGGGGATAAGATAGTGAGTTGGGCATCAAAGAAGCAGAATTGTGTATCCACTTTCACTGTTGAGGCAGAGTATGTTGTTGCTGCTGCTTCATGCTCTCAAACTTTGTGGATGAGGACACAACTCATGGATTATGGGTATCAGCTCAACAAAATTCTTATCTACTGTGACTCAGAAAGTGCAATTGCCATTACTCAGAATCCTGTTCAACATTCAAAGACTAAACACATAGATGTGAGGTATCATTTTATAAAGGACTATGTGGAAAAGGGAACAATAGAGATGCACTTTGTGCATACAAAGTATCAATTGGCTGACTTATTCACAAAGCCTCTTGATCACAAAAGGTTCTCATTTCTCATATGTAAAATAGGAATGCTTAATCTGACTAATTGATCTTACTTATTAATTGATTTTCAGAAATGTTAAATCCTGCTAAGTAAGATTTTCTGAGTAATATACTCAGAACTCTGAGTCTGGTACTCAGAATTCTGACTCTTGAGTTCAGACTTCTGCGTCTTGGGTTCAGATCTTCTGAGTCAATACTTCATAAATCCAACTTTCAAGATTTCATTTCTGAAAAATACAAGTACTTCAATTTTTATGGATTATCTTCTTTCTATTATTCTTTATATCTCATCTCATCTTTATTAAGTACATGCTAAAGTCAAGGGGGAGCATTAATATCTTTTGGAAATCATTTCATGATGATTAAAAGGTTTGTTTTCACTTCTTATCTCTGATCAATCTAAGAAGAACAAGCTTTTAATGATAAAAAAAATTTCTCACTTGTTCAAACTATATCTGAATCTCAAAATTTTCTTATTCAGATATAAGATTTTAAATGAGTTTCACTAATCATCACTATTTGAACAGAATTCTGATGATAAAATTATTTTCTATCTGTTCAAACCTCTTCTGAATAATTAAAGTTTTTACATTTGTCAGAAGTTGATTTTAAATAGTTTGGTTACAAGGCAAATTCTTCTGAATCATGGACTCAGAACTCTGAGTAGAATAATCAGATCTCTAATAAAGGAACGACAATCATCTAAGCGTGTTATTCAGATTTTTGACTTGTGTCAATATTCTATCCAATAACACGTGTCAGCTTCATATTTGGTTGATTATGCCACATATTTCATTTAAATCCTCTGTGGCATTTCAAATGTGTTGACTCCGTTATAACTTTGACCTCGTTTTTCCGTCAAACCTTTCAACTTCGCAGATTTTAAATAGGTCTTAAAATCCCTCATTCAAATTCTTTCAAATTTTAGAGCGACAAGTGAGATACGAATCATTCCAGAGTTCCTTGAGTTTGTTTTCTTCTTAAATCATGTCTGGATTTCGAAGAAGTGGTCATATATCTCTGCATAGTACTAAGTCTTTAATGGAGGAATCTGATTCGGATAATGATGAAGTTCAAAATAGACCTATTGAAGAAGAAGCAGTAGGAAACGATGAAATAAATGCAGGAGATGAAGAAATGGCTGAATCTGAGGGAATGCAGATGAGGGTGTTAATCCAAGATCTTCAATAACGTGCTCTGATACCAATTGTTAAACCAAGATCTAATCAAGATAGAGAAGATATGAATTCGTCATCCATTTCACTCAAGAACACATTACAAGATTAGGAGTTCTGTACAAGTGTTTCTCTCTCTAGAATATAAGAATATGAGTTAAGTATGTCTAGAGTCCTTCATACTAACACACAACTAAACCTATTTGTACTAAACACATTACAAGGTGTAAACAACACAATACAACTCAATACATTGACTTTGACTTTGACCTTTCTATATTTAAACCTTGAAGACATATTGCACTAACAATCTCCCCCTTGGATTCAAGGTTTAAACAAATGCGATCAGCAGGCTTTAGCTTTCTTGAATCTTCGGTCTTCATCAAAGCTTGTCAAAGTCAAAACGTCATCCAATCTTCAAACGGCAAATAACGAACGTCTTTCTTCGAACAGGAGAATATGAATCTTCACACAAAGCTTTTTAAATACAAGAAGCACAAGTTCAAGAAAAAGAGATCACAGAATGATCAATCAATTTTCCTCAAACTCTTGAAGAATTCTCCCCATTTCCATTGACTTGAGAATTTCATTCTTCAGTGTCGATCTTCATAAACGCGCGAGTTCAAAAGAAAGAGATCACTGAAATGATCAATCGATTTCTTAAAAACTCTTGAAGAATAAAACTCCCCCTATCATTTCTTGAAACGACGTCTTCTTTCTACAAATCTCCCCGTTGACATTAAAACGAATCTTTTATTTTAAACTTTCTTTGACATGAAATTGATGTAGACATTCTCCCCGTTTTTTCGATGAAAGTGAGCATCACGAGCATCGAAAATCATTTCAATTTCAGTCACGGACAATCTCCCTCTTCAAAAATATTTCTTCCCCTTGAAAAACACGAACAATCTCCCCATAAGCGAAAGATCTTGCTCCCCCTAAAAATAAGAATTGTAGAGCAAGTTGATTTTCTCCCCCTGAAAATTTGCATAAAAATCATATAAGCGCACATTTTAACAAACTTATATAAAGAAAATAGAATTCATTGAACAACATTTTATAACTGCTAACATTTAATCATTTGAACACCAAACAAAAGAAATTCAACTTAATGAAATGTAACAGATATTTCCATCAAGTGAAATCAAATGCACGCGTTTGGATTCAAAAACAAGACATCATCGCATATCGAGTTACAAAAGTTTAATTTCAACCCCTTTATAAAATCTATTTGGTGGACTAGCATGTGAAATATGATTAGCAACAAGCAAATGCACCTCTAAAACCTATAAGAATACTTTGCTCTTACTCACACTATTTGTCCAAAAACAGAATTTTCACAAATTTACAGGTTTATCACGACTTTGTATTTTCCCCAAGTTTCAAGAGATGTGTGCTCTTAGGCATCTTTTCATATTGTGCACATTGGCAACTTTTATTATGTGCTCATTGGCATCTTTTATAATCAAACAGTTCATTAAGACTAAGATACACCGTAAACGTAACTTTCTAACTGGTCCTATAGCAGGATTTGGGTCAGCCGATCCCAGACCAGTTGGCCTTAGGGGCTAGGTGACAAGCACCCCTTGGAACTTACTCTCCCGAACCAGAAAGGCTACATCGATATACTTTAATCCCATCTGTACCAGTAGAACATGGCTCTCTACCTGGTTCTATAGCAGGATTTGGGTCAGCCAATCCCAGATCAGTTGATCTTAGGGGCTAGGTAACGAGTACCCCTTGGGACTTAATCTCCCAAACCAGATAGGCCACAGGCACAGACTATCAAACTGAATGATTTTATTATATATATATATATATATAATATATTTTTTTTAATTACTAATTATTATTATAGCATCTTAATCACTTGGTTCAAAAACGTAGTGCTTCCCCCATATTTTCGTTTCCATTCATGATTAAGACGAATAGGCTTTGTGAGCCTTGTATTCTAAATAAGTCTAGATTTACACAATTTTGCGCTTGTATCAAAATCTCAAACATGTTTCGCTGACCTTTCGACTTATTTTAGAAGCGAAAGTAGAAACAAATATAACTCCGACGATACAAAAATGCTCGTAAAATCATCCATAACACACATTTTATTCATTGAATGAAAAATTGAAGAATTTTTTTTTCACTTCATTGAATTAAATTTGTGAAGGTTCAAACTTTCAACGTTAGTAGAAATAAAATATAACACAATGTTACCTTTAAGCACATGTCCTAAAAATAGAAAGATATGACAGTGAAAGGATATCACCTGATAAGTACGAGTTCTAAACTGATATGTTTAGAAGTCATAGCCTTTGAAGTACGGGTCCTGAATTGATGTATTCAGAAGCCATTACCGTTGAAGTGCGGGTTTTGAACTGATGTGTTCAAAAACCATTACCGTTGAAGCACGGGTTTTTACTTGATATGTTCAAAAGCCATTAACTTTGAAATCCGGGTTCTAAACTGATGTGTTTAGAAACCATTGTTTTTTATCTTTCTCCCCCTACAAAATACCAAAAGATTTGTCATTAATCACATGTATATAAAAAAATAACAAACTCCCTGAAAATATGTGATGTTCAATATCTTTTTGAATGCACAAGTACTTCATCTTCCGAGAGTTCAACACTTGTCTCTAAATCTGCAAAACAGATTAAGTAGATTTTGGTACCCAACGAGTCTTGGGTCCTGACACGTTAAGCGGAGCTGTATAAGAAGGAAAATGGTAAGTACCATACCAATATTGAACATAATTATTATTAACAAAATCATTATTTCCGCAATAAGAATTAACAAAAGAATTAACTTTCGTTGTAAAGTTCTTATTTGGAAATGATGATTTTGGTACATCTTTTCCAGGAAATTTACCTTTTACCTTCCATTGCATGTTGACTCTTTTGTAGGAATGAAGACCAACATAGTATTTGGAAGACTTATCCACAGAATGCTCGTAGAAAATGTTAGAAGGACGCATCGGACATTCTGAAAAATACTCGGAGTTGTTGAACGACCTCACTTTGTCTTTTAAGGCATTTCGTTCCTTAGTCATCAACTCGAGCTTCTTCCGAATATCACAATTCACCCTCTTTTCCTTCATGATATCTGTAGATAAACACGCCAAATTCTTCGTGAGTTTCCGAATTTCTTGCTGGAAATTTTTCCTCTCAATAGAAAAAACATCCTTTACGCTCTTTGACTGAAAATCCGATTTCTTCATCTTCTCAAGTTCTTCACTTTCTCTATCCAACTCCATTTGTATTTCAGAAATTTTCTCAGTCAGCTTAGCATTCTTTGCTTCAAACCCTTTCCTTTGAACCTCAAAATCAATCCTTTCCTTTTCCAACTTTTCCTTCTCTAAAAATAAGACTTTCTGAAAATCTGAGTTCTGCATGGAAAGTCTTTGGAATTGGAGTTCAAAATCTTTCTTGTCTTCAATTTCTTTAGTCTTTGTCTTCAAAGCCATTTCAAGTTCCGAAACCCTTTTAACAAGACCCACTCTTTCTTTCTTGAAGTCTTCTCTTTCCATATTCAAAAGATTTTCCATCTCTTGCAATTTCCTTGTAAGCTCGATAATCTTCTCTTTATCATCTTCCCTTTCAACTTTCTTCTCTTCTTTTCTCTTGAATTCAACCTTTGATCCATGCATAAGCTTCGTTAATTCATTCCACAAAAGCATTGGATTGTTTTTGAAACATTCAATTCGACTGTAGTCTTTGTGTGGAAGTTTGGAAATTGCATAGATCAAATTGGATACCGCGTCTCTATCGGCTATCTTTCGATTAATTTCTTCTTCAGAAAAATCTTCTTCCCGTTTATAAATGATCAACGGACCTTCGGAGAAAGATTGTATCATGAAATTTCCGTTTTCTCTCCTCGAAATAAAATCAATAAAAGAAATCGTCCATTGATCAAAATCTGATTCTTTGATTAGCACCGGAGGACGATTACCAGAAGCTTGATAATTCATCTTGAAAAAAATTATATAAAACTTTTTCTTGAAAAACTCTTAAAATGTATGAAATACACTATAGAAAAAATTTCAGTATAAAAAATATTCTCAAAAAACTTTTTTTTTTAATAATACTCCAGAAAATCGACTAAGTGTCAGTTTTCGCAAGCAACTGTTGCGAAAACTACTAGAATTCGTAAGCTGAATAAACGAAAAGTCAAGGTTTTCGCAAGCAACTGTTGCAAAAAGATAGATGGTTGCGAAAAGTTGACTTAGGAATTCTTGAAGAGAGGTTTGCGTGACTGTGGGTTGCGAAAAGTTCCTGTTCTCGTGAAGGAAGCTTGCGAAAAGTTCCTGTGCTCGTGTCTTTGGGATGCGAAAACTCTACTTGGATTCTTGCGAAAAGTTTAATGATTCTTGCGAAAACTACTATGAGTCTTGCGAAAACCCCAGATCTTGCGAAACGTTCACACAGAACCTCAAAAACGTCTGAAATCTGAATTTCTCTGCAAGAAATTTCACAGAAATGCTCGAAATAACAGTCTGAATGTTTTTCCTTCACACAAAAACCACTGAAAACCTCTTAATCAGAAAGCAGATTGATCGAACAGTGACTCAAGTTTGAACTCCAAAAATCTCACCAATCTTCATAATTGAACCTCAAATCGATGAAATTGGCCTCCGAACCCTTCTTTAATAACGTTCCACATCAGAAAACGAATCTATTGATACCAAATTTGAAGCAATTCGATCACAAACAAAATTTTTTGAAAAAAATCTCAAGAAAACGAGATTTCTTGAAAAAATTCAAGAAATCGATCAAATTTTCTTGATAATCTTCACAAAAATTTGTGTATGATCATAGAAACACTCTCTGAATCTAAGATCCTGCTCTGATACCAATTGTTAATCCAAGATCTTCAATAACGTGCTCTGATACCAATTGTTAATCCAAGATCTTCAATAACGTGCTCTGATACCAATTGTTAAACCAAGATCTAATCAAGATAGAGAAGATATGAATTCGTCATCCATTTCACTCAAGAACACATTACAAGATTAGGAGTTTTGTACAAGTGTTTCTCTCTCTAGAATATAAGAATGTGAGGTAAGTATGTCTAGAGTCCTTCATACTAACACACAACTAAACCTATTTATACTAAACACATTACAAGGTGTAAACAACACAATACAACTCAATACATTGACTTTGACTTTGACCTTTCTATATTTAAACCTTGAAGACATATTGCACTAACAGAGGGAAATATGAATGTCGAACATGAACAGAGTGCTGCAGGTTCAATAATGTCAAGAAGACCAAATTTAGTGGAAAGAATTGTTCCTGAAAGAGAATGGTTGAAGTTGTCAGAAAATAATTGTGTGTTATTGTTTGAGGAAAGTAGATTTAAGCTTGAACACAGGATAATAATGGAGTTATTCAAATATCATCCCTACAGGAAATGGTTTACAAGACACAAATCTGTCCCTGTTCAGTATATTCAACAATGGTGGAAATATCTTAGGTTAGAAGAGAATAAATTTGTATCTGAAATTGGAGGAGTAACAATCACTTTATCAATCCCTGCACTGAGGGAAATGCTCAATTTACCAGAAAAAGATGATGTACAACAAAGGACAGACTTTGAAGACTCGCCTTTAACAGAAGAATTGATTGCGGAGTTTATGAGGTTAGGATACAATGAAGGGTTAAGGACTCTTAGTAGTTTCAGAAGGAACAAATTGCCACCAATTTGGGCATGTTTCTTTCATGTGGTGAATAAGTGTCTGTCAGGGAAGAATAGTTCTGCAGATCAACCTTCAAAACAGATTCTTCAAATTTTTCATGGTTTAGTGAAGAATAGGCATTATGACTATACTGCTATACTTTGGGAAGACATGAAGAATACATTTGAGAAAAATCAGAAGGCTATTCAAAAGAAAACAAAGGATACACCCCTGTCATATATACCTTACATTAGGTATTGGCAACTTGTGATTTGGTATGCAATGCAAGAAAACAGAACCATTCCAAGAAGATCAGAGGAGCAGCATGGTCCCATTTTCTATTTGGGTAAGATGCCTTCTGCTACTAATATTCAAAATTATCCTAATCACAAACTGTTGCCAAGATCACTTAGGAATTACATTCCAAGGGAGAGTGAGATTTTAAAAGCTTATTGCACCTCTATGGGAATTGAAGAACCTCAAATCCCTACCCATGAGGACCAACCTGAGAAGAGAGGTGAGGGGTCTAGTCATGTTAGAGAGGGGGAGGATGTTCAAATGGGTGAACATTCTGAGAGAAATGAGGGGTAAAATTCTGAGAGCTCGGTTAGAATATGTGAAGAAAAACAGAATGAGAGTGGTGAGGATGAGAGAATGTCACCAGAGGTTCAAACAGAAAGAGATGCCTCTGTACTAGCTAATCTTAACCAGGTAACCACATCTGCTATTGAGACACGACTCTTGGAAGTATTTTTGTATTATCTGAGTTAGATTTGTTTCAATTTTCATTCAATGAATTAAATGTGTGCTAAAAGATGATTTTACAAGTATTTTTGTATTATCTGAGTTAGATTTGTTTCAACTTTCACCTCTGAAATAAATCGAAAGGTCAGCAAAACATGAATGAAATTATGCTGAATGCTCAAAGTTATGTGATTCTGGACTTATATAGAATATAATGCTCAAAAAGCCTATATGTCAGAATGATGGATGGAAATGAAAATATGGGAGAAGCACTATATTTTAGAACCAAGTGATTGAGATAAAATTGTTGCACTATCATTTAGTTTGAATGTTTGTGCCTGTGGCCTTTCTGGTTTGGGAGAGTAAGTCCTAAGGGGTGCTCGACACCTAGTCCCTAAGATCAACTGGTCTGGGATCGGTGACCCAAATCCTGCAATAGAACCAGATAGAAAGCCATGTTCTACTGGTACAAATGGGTTTAAGATATATCGATGTGGCCTTTCTGGTTTGGGAAGTTAAGTTCTAAGGGGTGCTCGTCACCTAGAACCTAAGGCCAACTGGTCTGGGATCTGCTAACCCAAATCCTGCTATAGAACCAGATAGAAAGTCATGTTTAACGATGTATCTTATTCTTACTAAACTTTTTGATCAAAATCAAAAGATGCCAATGTGCACAAAATCAAAAGATGCCAATGTGCACAAAATCAAAAGATGCCAAAGAGCACACATCTCTTGAAACTTGGGAAAATACAAAGTCGCGATAAACCCATAAATTTATGAAATTCTGATTTTGGACAAATAGTGTGAGTAGAGCAAAGTATTCTTATATGTTCTAGAATTGCATACGCTTGATGCTAATCATATTTCGCATGCTAGCACACCAAATAGATTTAATAAAGGGGTTGAAACTGAACGTTTGTAACTTGATATGCAATGATGTCTTGTTTTTGAATCCAAACACATGCATTTGATTTCACTTGATTGAAATATCTGTTAAATTTCATTAAGTTGAATTTCTTTTGTAAACCTTTCAAATGATCAAAAGTTAGTAGTTATAAAATAAAATTCAATGATTTTTACTTTCCTTGTTCAATGTGTTTTAGCTACAATTTCAAATATTGTGCGTTATTGAAATATATGCATACTTTCAGGGGGGGAAAACAAATTGCTCCAGAATTATTATCTTGAGGGGGAGCAAGGTTATCCACTAAGGAGGAGATTGTTAGTAATACTAAGAGACGCGACTGAAATTGAAGAAGGTTTTCGATGATAATGATGCTCACTTTCATCGAAAAAGGGGGAGAAATGTTTAATTCAATTTCATGTCAAAGAGCTTTCAAGTCAAATATATTTCAAGTCAAAGATATTTCATGTCAAAGAGCTTTCAAGTCAAAGATTCATGAACAAAGATCAGGGGGAGAAGGATCATGTGAAGTCCAAATGTTGCTGAATTTGGTTATCTTAGTTCTGAGTGCTTGTCGGAATGCGCTTACACCTAAAAGTTCAACAATATAGATGATTTCATATCCTTCTAGGTCTGAGATCTGATGGTTTCGCATCTTTCTTGTTCCAAGTTTATCAAAGGCTGATAAAGTTGCAAAGATCTGTTTTTCATATACAAGACTTGAAGATGGTTTGACAAAGTGTATGTTGGAGAAGATTGAATTTACAAAGAGCTGAAGACTGATGTCATATTTTTTTTAAATCTTGAATCCAAAGGGGGAGATTGTTAGAGCATTATTGTATTCAAGATTTACTATAAAGTCAATGTTCTGTATTAGTCTATATTGTATTGTAATTGCCTTTATACCTTGTATGTTATGGGTATAAATAGGTTTGTCTAGATCATTAGCTAGTATCCCTTGAGAAACCTCTTGAGCATTTTGTCATTTGTACTTCAGAGATCAATATATGGATGACAAGTTTGCTATCTAGATTCTCTCTACATTTGTTCTTTACATATTGCTAGATTTGGGATTTCACAATGGTGATGGGGGAAAAAGTAGAAAAATTGAAGGGAAAGGTGGATGGACTGAATGATGAGTTAAAGGATTTGAAAACTATGTTGGAGGGGAAGATGAAATCTGTTGAGACTAAGGTGGATGATATGAAGATATCCTTGGAATCTCATAAAAAGGAGATCAAGGATATAATTTCTGAATTTCAGAAGGATCTGAAGACACAAATGAAGAGTATGCAAGACTCTATATTTCAAGTAATAAGTACTTCTTTGGCCACAACTTCAAAACCATTTGCAATTATTCCACTTGCAGAAGCTGAACCTGAGGTTAGTAATGTTCAGAACTCTAAAAGGAAGTTTGATGATGATGATTCTCATGATCATCAAAAGGGGGAGAAAAGACAAAAGATGAGTTCTGATAATGATATCTGTGTAGAAGATTTTGAAATGGCAGATATGCAGTTGGTTCAGACAGAGGCAAATATTCAGAAAGTTGATACTCAGATTGTTCAGATTACAAGCTCAGATACAGAGGAAATGGAGATGGAATGTATGGATGGTAATGATTCTGATAAAACAGAGGAATTGAACTTAGATGCAGAAATGGAAGTTAATTCTGATGAAACTGAAACCATTGAGGAACCTGTTTTGGGGTCGAACACTTGTACAGATATTGTTCCCTATGTCAAAGTCAGTGTGGTGGACTCTGAGTCAGAAGAAAGGAGATTGAATGAGATTTTGATCAGAAGGATGCACAGTGAGTTAGTCAGAGCACTCCATGTTCAGAAAATTCAAAGGGATGTGAAGATGGTAAGACCTATTGATCTGATGGGAGAAGAAGATAGTACTGTTGGCTATTCTCAGAAATTTCAAGATGATTTTTATTTTAACTATGTGGATGACATTGCTGATGTTGAAGAAGAATATGAAAAAGTTAAAGAATACTTCATGCCTTCAGAATATCTATTCAGAAAGCCAATTCAGATCCCTAAGATTAACTTGCAAATGTTAGAAGAGCCTGTATGTGACTTTGTTCTGGAAATGAGTGATGTATTTCTTACTAGACAATTTCATGATGACATTTTTCCAGAGGAAACATATGAGAATCTTTATCACACAGAGGAAGACTATGAAGTTGTGGAAAACAATATTGATGGTTTCATGGATGGGAGATCTCAGATGATTTATGCAGAAGCCTCAAACAGATTCAGAATTCCTGATTCAAGACTGTACATTCAGAAAATAATTGAGAAAGTACTGATGTTTCAAATAGAAGAGTTTGATGGTCTGAAATACGTAAGATTGGAAGTTCTGAAAGAAAGAAATGTAAAAGTGGTCATGTCTAGGTTCGATTTCCACAGATTGACACTTGATGATCAAATCTTCCTAGTAAAATTCTTTGCCAGTACTGAAGAGGCCTGGATAGAGATTGAATGCAGGAGACTTCTGGGCATCTATGTCAGGAACATGTACTTGTATAATTTCAACTGGCCATTGAAGAAAGAAAAGAGAAATGCAACATAAGATGTCCAGTGATGGTTCCAGAGATTGGTGTAAATAAGCCAGGATTTATAAATGAAGGAATGGAATCAGAAGGATTTGCATATACAGTTCATGAAAGACTTGAACTATTCAGATTAAAGGATCTGGTGAAATATAGTAATGCAACTTTGAGTTGGTTACTAAATGAAATGAAATGGTATTCTGGTAATGAAAGAGAAAATCTTAAGAGAAGATGTGTGAAGTCTGTGAAAAGAAGATTGAATCTCAGAAATAAGATCAGAAACTGTGGTTAATGGTTATTATCAGAAGTTAATCCTAAAAGAATGTTGCTTTGTGATTTCGTGTTTCCAGCAGAATATGAGGTGAATGAGGTCTTTTCAGAAGAAATTGAAGAAGAAATTCAAGAGACAACTCCTCAGAGTGTTCAAATGACAAGTATTGATCAACCTGAAAAGTCAGAACCAAAAGAGGATGAAAGATTTGTAGATGTGAATGGGTATTTTCTGGAGTTTTATCTGCCAAACTTCTTTAATCCAAGTGAAGTAAACTTTCGAAGTGTATATCATGACAAACCAAAAGAGAGTCAGATCTGGTTGGCTGAGAAATCAAGATGTCTTGGAAAACCAAAGAAAGATGTGTATTCAGATTTTCTAATCACTGGGATCAGAGAACTAAAGATCAAGCAGTTCAGAAAGCAAGATTACTTATCCTTTGCAGTATTGAGAGAAGATGGAAAGGTGTACTATTTTACTGATGCAGACTTTGAAAAGCTATCAGTAATGGATTTCTACAGACTACACAGTATGTTGTGCTTCAAAGAATCAAGCAAAGATAAGAATGAAAGGAAGGCAAGGAGTGTAGTGATTGAAGTTATGTTCTACATCATAAGATGGCACTGTTATACAGATTTTCAAATAGCTCTGTATTTACAAAGGCCATGTGTCTATCTTTCAAGACCCATCACAGATCATGATCAGAAGCAAGTATTAAAAATTGGATGTGTGACTAGATATCCAGAATTGGGAGTCTTTTTGAAAAACAAGAGTGAAAAGATCTTTTTCAGAGCAAAGGAGACTGCAAAAAGCAGCTCTGGAACTTTGAGATTCATCAAGCACAATTTGGAGAAAAAGGTGTTGAAAACAAAACAATCCAACATAACTCAGAAAGTGATGACTCAGCAGGTTGAAACTATTCAGGAAATTATTGATAGAATTGACAAGAGACTTACTCAGAGGAATGTGCTGTTACAGAAAATTGTTCCTGCATTGAAAGAGCTTGGTGATACAAAGTACAAGTTTATTTGACAAAAAGGGGGAGATTGTTAGACTTGGGTTTTGTCAATAAACCAAGTGTTAAAGATCTGATGAGAAGGCTCCGATGTTGTGATATGAAGGGTCAGAGTTCTAACTAAGAAGACTCAGAAGTATTACACGAAAAGTTACTAGAGAAGTCAGAAGTTCTGGTATGCCTAATCAGATGAATGTTCAGAAGTTCTGAACAACCTGTTCAGAACTTATAACTAGATACTTTCCTTAGTACTTGGTTAACTAATTAGGACACGTGTATTGTTCCTATTTGTCTTTCTTGTATGTACTGTAGCTTTAGTGGTTCCGTTGCAGTATATATATTGGTTAGCACTGTTTCGCTAACTAACTTTTCCGTATATTCTTGTATTCGTATTTTGTAATCTTTGAGATACGCTCTCTCTAAGATCTGTAAATCTGTTCTTCATTGAATACAAGTGTTCTTGATCAAATTACTTCTCGATTACTATTCTATTCATTATTATATTGATTGTAAGAGTGGATCCTGAACTATCAGAAGGATAACAATTTGGTCTACGGGTCCTATTCGCCTAGATTCAACAAAGTTTTGTTCTGCCATTGTTGCAGGTTAGGGTTTCTTGAAGAACTTAAGGGTTTTTAATGAAGGGATGGAAAAGATGAAGGGTTTTGAAATGATCAGAAAGCATAAAAATGAAATGGGTCATGGGAATGGATATTTATACTCGAATCGTATGGCTGGGTGAACGTCGTAGGTACTGTAGGCACTTGAGTGTCAGATGGTAGAGTGGCCTCAACAGTCTAACGTGGGAACATCTAACGGTTGGTTTCTCAATCAGAGATTGCCATGTGGAATTGGTTCTGACAACTTTCGGGCAAGTAAACCGTCACGGTTAGAGATATGTGGGTGACATGTGGTTGACGTTTGAAAATAACCCGCACCTCTGATGACGTTACTTCTGATGTCGTGGCAGGAAACTGACAGAGCTCTGGTGGAGCTTTGCAGTTTTGCCCTTGTTGAGTGACCTTTTTCTTTTCTTACTTCTTTCCCAAGATGTTTCACCTTTACACAAAATCGTTTTCAAAAAATTATGTTCTGATGTGAAAGAAGTCAAAGAACGAGAACAAAACTGACTTAGACATTTCACAGAGTTCTGGTGAAAAGTCATCAGAGGCTCTGGTGAAAGATCAGAGTTCTGGTAAGTTCTTGACATTATCAAAAGATTTTCATCAGACCAGGTTTTCCCGCTTTCTTCAAAAAGATTTTTCTTTTCAGATTTGAAAGCAAAGTCATTAAATTTGAAGATTGATTTTGACTTGCTCCCCCTAAAACCATGCACATTTTCCTTTATAAGCTCCCCCTTAAATAGTGAGCTTAATCAACAGATTTTTCTTTTTGGCTTTTCTCTTTTCTTGCAAAAGTATGTACAAAAAGAAAACAAAAGAATATATACAAGAGGAAAACATTGAGAAAGTATGCTGGCAGAGCTCTGGTTATAACATCAGAGACTCTGGTGAACTATCCTACCTAACCATTTTGACAGAGCTCTGATAGGAACATCAGAGTCTCTGTTGAATTTAAACAGAGTTTGGAGGACATGTTCAGCATACCCATCTTGCTGATTAAGAAGTTAAATCTCCTTTCATCTTGGGCTTTTGTAAACAGATCAGCAAGCTGGAAGTTAGTTGAAACAAAATACATTTCAATTGTCCCTTTTTCAAAATGATCCTTTATAAAATGGTACCTTATGTCGATGTGCTTTGTCTTGGAGTGCTGAACTGGAATAGCTATGATTGCTATGGAACTTTTGGAGTCGCACAGAATTGGAATCTTGTTGTACTCCATGCCATAATCTTTGAGTTGAGTTTTCATCCAGATCACTTGAGAGCAACAACTAGCAGCAGCAACATACTCTGCTTCTGCTGTATAAGTTGAGACGCAGTTCTGTTTCTTGGATGTCCAACTCACCATTTTTTCTCCAAGCAATTGGCAGCTACCAGAAGTACTCTTTCTGTCGTTCTTGCATCCTCCATAATCTGAATCTGTATATGCTACAAGCTCGAAACCAGAATTAAGAGGATACCAGAGACCCAAAAATTGAGTCCCTTTCAGATATTTAAATATGCGCTTGACAGCAGAGAAATGAGATTCTTTAGGATTTGCTTGAAATCTGCCACATAGACAGGTTGCAAACATTATATCAGGTCTGCTAGCAGTTAAGTGCAGAAGTGATCCTATCATGCCTCTGTAGTTCTTGACATCTACAGGTTCACCATTAAGGTCAGAGTCAAGTTTAACTCCAGTGGCAATAGGAGTTTTCATTGGATTAGAATTGTTGAGCTTATATTTTTTCAAAATATCAGAGATGTATTTGGACTGACTTATGAAAGTCCATCTGATGGATTGTTTTACTTGTAAACCAAGGAAGAAAGAAAGTTCTCCCATCATGCTCATTTTAAATTCGCTTTTCATCAATTCCTCAAACTTATCACAGTACTCTTGCCGTGTAGACCCAAAAATAATGTCATCAACATATATTTGCACCAGAAGTATATCGTTTTTGTACCTTCTAAAGAATAAAGTTGTATCGAAAGTACCTTTCTCGAAGTGATTAGTCAACAGAAAATTTGACAGAGTTTCATACCAGGCTCTGGGAGCTTGCTAAACGCCGTACAGAGCTTTGTCTAGCTTGTAAACGTGGTCTGGAAACTCTGGTCTTTCAAAACCTGGTGGTTGCTGTACATAAACTTCTTCTTGGAGTTTGCCATTCAGAAAGGCCGATTTCACATCCATCTGGTAGACCTTGAAACCCTTATGAGCAGCATAGGCAAGGAAGATTCTTATTGCTTCCAGCCTAGCCACAGGAGCAAAGGTTTCATCATAATCGATACCTTCTTCTTGGCAATATCCCTTTGCAACCAGTCGATCTTTGTTTCTGATGATAATCCCATCTCCATCCTTCTTATTTCTAAACACCCACTTGGTTCCAATGGCAGCTTTGCCTACAGGGAGTGGAACCAATGACCAAACATTGTTTATTTCAAATTCAAGAAGCTCATCTTGCATAGCTTCAATCCAGTTTGGGTCCTCCAGGGCTTCAGAAATTTTCTTCGGCTCAATCATTCTTAGAAAATGGACAAATAACACTTCATTGACTGCGGCCGATCTTGTCTTCACACCATCTTCAGCAGCACCAATAATTAGATGATGGGGGTGATCCTTTGTCCATCTTGTCATGGGAGCATGGACAACAGGTGGAGTCTGTGCTTCTGATGGGAAACGACGTTCTTCAGCATCAGGGATCTGTGGATTGGGACCAGGGCTCTGTGGCACACAACTTTGGAGAGTGGCCTCATTGCTCTGTGAAGTCCCAACAGGGCTCTGAGATGGTGAGCTTTCAAATAGGGAGTCTCTCCCAATATGAGTTAACAGGGGTGATGATGGCTCTCATTCAGGTTCTCTTACATATGATTGTGGTTCTTCATTTCTATGAATAACACCTGTAGACAGAGAAGTAGATGGTGAAGAATTGGAAGGACCAGTAAGAGTTGTACCTGTCAGATTCTGTTCTGTTGAGTTTTGAGCCTGATCTCCTCTGGTGTTGTCGACAGAGAAATCATCATCATCGAAGAAATCATTGAACACAAGATTGATATCTTCTTCCCTTGACTTTGAAGAACTTGGCTTCTTCTGTTTTGTCTGTGTCCCCTCTGTTGATTTGCGATCAGAGGAACTTGATGTACTTTCATCAAAGGACACATTAACGCTTTCTTGAATGACTCTGGTTCTTGTGTTGTAGACTCTGTAGACTTTAGGGGTTAAGGAATACCCAATAAAGATTCCTTCGTCAACCTTCTTGTCGAACTTGCCCAGTTGTTCTCTGTCATTCAAGATGTAACACATGCAGCCAAAAACATGAAAATACTTCACATTTGGCCTTCTGTTGTTGATGAGTTCATAGGGAGCCTTCTTAAATCTTTTCACTATCACAGCTCTGTTCTGGGTAAAACATGTTGTTGAGACTGCCTCTGCCCAGAAGTTGATGGGAAGGATAGAAATGGCCAACATGGTTCTGGCGGCTTCAATCAGAGTTATGTTCTTTCTTTCCACTACACCATTCTGTTGTGGAGTTCTGGCAGCTGAGAAGTTCTGGGAGATTCCTTCCTCTAAAAGGTATGCATCAATTCTGGCGTTTTTAAACTCTGTCCCATTATCACTTCTCAACTTTTGGATTTTGAGACCTAACAGAACATGTATCTTTCTCAACATACTTATTAAAATTTCTGGGACATCAAATTTTACTCTGATGAACTCAATCCAAGTATATCTAGAAAATTCATCTATTAAGACAATAATATACTTCTTACCCGACAGACTTTGGACAGAGATTGGACCACAAAGATCCACATGAAGCATATGCAAAGGTCTGGGGCAATTGTGATCACTCTTAGTTCTGTGTGAATATCTTTTCATCTTACCCAATTCACAGGTAGAACAGAGATGGTCTTTGTCAAATTTTAGCGAAGGCAGACCTTTCACTAAGTTCAACTTCACGAGTTTGTCAAGGTTTTGGAAATTTAAATGGGCAAACCTTTTATGCAAGAGCCAGGCATCTTCATTTTTCAAAGACACTAAACAATGTTTTTCTGTTGTTGAGTTTTGGTTTGAATTAAAATTCATTTTGTACAGATTGCCTTTTCTGTCGGCTCTTAAAAGTTCTTGACCAGACTCGGAAAGCAACAAAGAACAATACTCTTTATTAAATTTACATCGAACCCATTATCACAAAGTTGACTTATACTGAGCAGATTATGATTTAATCCCTCAACATAAGCAACCTCAGAAACTGAAACACCACCGTTAACTAAAGTACCATAGCCTCTAATCTATCCACCATTATCTCCTCCAAAGGTTACTGCACATCCCATCTTGTTTTTGAATGAAGTCAGCAGCTCCTTATTGCTTGTCATGTGCCTGGAACATCTTGAATCTAGGTACCAGATCTGCACATGAGGCTTCTGTAAGACAGATTAGTTCTTTTTAGGTACCAATTGCATGATGGGTCCTTTCTTGTTAGACTTTGGTTTGTTAACAGTTCTGTTTGCTAGCTTTTCATTCTTTGATGATGTGCCATAGATGTTTCTCTGTGTATCCTGAACAGTCTTAGGATTTTTCCTCTTTGATGACTGATTCAGAACACAGTGAGGCCCATTCAAGTGATTTTGCAATTAATAGAACATGATGATTGATGCAAATTGTTGTTTTTATTCAAAAATTGATGGTTGAATGGTGCTTGATTCTAAAAGACTTTAGGAACAGATGTCTTCGCATACATTATGTCCTGATTTGGTTTTCTAAAGTTGTTGTTTCTTGGAACTGATTCCTTTGACCAAAAAGAGTTGTTCCTTTGATTTATAGCAGAGGCAAGAACAGGTGTGTTATTGACTACCCATTTGCCCTTCTGCTCTGGTGTAAATCTGATTGGTTTGAAAGCAAGGGGAATAAAGGTGTTGTTCACTGGAATATTTCTGGCATTCTCTCTTTTCTTCACTTCTATTACATTAGAAGCAAGAGTTCTGAAGCCTTTGTTATCAAACTCAGTTACTGGTATGAATCTTGATTGTTTCTTAAAGAATGAGACATCCTTTTTCAAATCTGTAGATCCCACCGGTATCTGCTTAGGTTTATGCAAAACTTTCTTTTCACCGCATAAAATTTGCTCATCTACCTCGGAGTCAGAGTCACTGTCAGAGCACTGAAAGTCTCTGGTGGCTCAGGTGGTAGATTCTGATGGCATCACAGAGATATCAGCTTTGGCAGATTTAAACTTTCTTAACTTTGGTTTTAATGCATCAGAAACAACATTTTAATTAAGAACTCTTTTCAAATCTTCCTCAAATGATGTTCTTATAGTTTCAAAAGTAGGAGAGAAGACTGGGGCTTTAGGGTTGAGCTCGCTCTGTGGTTTAACGACAGAGGATTCATCCACAGAAGTAACAGACTTCTGTCCCTTGAAAGAGTTGAAATTAAAGATCACTTTTGGATCCAGACTTTTGACAGAATTAGGAAGTATGATTCTAGCTCTTCCTTGATCAAGAATAAACTTTTCAGATGGTTTTATAACCTTTTCTTGATCAAAGGGGTCATAGCTAACATTCCTGAAATTAAGTCTCCTGGTTCTTGTAAAAACATCTGAGGTTTTGATTCTTTTAAAAGCTGCAGTACCAGATCACATCTTCCTGGATCTTCCCAACACATAAGGCAGAAGGCAGAGATGTTTTCTTTCTTCCGTTTTAGGGAGCATGGTCACTGAAACCAAGACCTTGTGTATCCATTTGAGAGTTTATCTTTATTTGCACATCTTGTGCATCCTGGTACTTTTTGATTTGAATCCATTTTCTCTATAGGGGTTGATGCAAAACCTCCCTTTCTCTTTGAAAATAATCTTTTAAAGCAACACAGTTAAGTCTTTCTGTTTCTGACTTTTTACCTCTTCAGTTTTTTGTTTTAAAACTTCCTCAAACTCTTTGACTTTTTCAGAAAAGATGTTTTCCTTCTTTTGTTGTAAGATTTCTAGCTCAGATTTTTCTTTAAAGATTTCTTCCTTTTCTTGTTCAAAGAGAGTTTTCTCTCTCTTGTAAAAGGACAGATCCTTTTGAGCTTGCTTCCTTAACTCTTTATCTTCAGAGAGCTTTTGTTTTAAAAGTTGAAACTCCTCTGTTAACAACGAAACATGTATTTCTAACTCAGAGTCAGACTTCGATTCAGAATTCGAACATACATTGGCACTGGGTCTGGTGGTCTCCAGCGCTCTTTGTTTGGCTTTGTCACATTAAGAGCAAATGCATTCTGATTTAAATCTTCCTCTGTTGTTCTCTCTAGAGTTTCTCCAGTCATCCAATCAACTTCTCCCAAACTTTCATCATCCACAGCAACTCCACAGAAATTGGCTTGCTCTGGTTCATCATTAGAGGATGAATCAGAGATCCAATTTTCCATCTCAGCAACATAGCTTCTTTCTCGGTAATTGTACTTGTATTTGTTCTTGTAGTAAACCTGGTCTTTTACCAGTTTACCTCTACAATTATCATAGAAATGGCCAGGTTTGCCACATCTGAAGCAACGTCCATCATTCTGATTGATGGGTTGAGCAGCATCGGTTTTCTGAGGAACTAGAGCATTGTACTTATGTTGTGGTTGAGGTTGCGGTCTCTGTTCTGGTGTAGCTCTGTTCTGGTGGTTCTATTGTGGAGGTGCATCATAACTTCTTTTCTCATCTTTTCATTCTCTCTTGTACCTTCCTCTTCTATCAAATACCTTGTTGCCGAATCTCTTGTTAAGTTTTTGAGTTATTAATGCAAGAGATTGAGCAAAGGCATTGATATCATCATCTTCTGATGAACTTTCTTCATTATCACTTTCAGCTACCAGACTCTTCTTTCCCTTCTTCTTCTCTTTCTTCATGTCTCGGCTAGAACTTTCTCTGTTGGACTTTCCTTCAGTGGTTTTCTTTGATTCAGATACCAAAGCTATTGGGCCTGCAATGGTGGATTTGCCATTTTGTTTGACAACATCCTTCTCTTGTGCAGCAAGAGTGCCATACACATCAGTAAGAGACCATGCATCCAAATGTTGGTTAGCTTGTAAAGACATGGACAGATTTAACCATTCATCATTCAAACTTTTCAGGAACAAAACATTGTTATCTTCCTTCGACCTAACAACCCCACATTTTTTGCATTTGTTTATCAACACATTAAATCTGTTGTAGGTTTGTTGTAAGGTTTCCTCAAGAAGTGTCTTGAAATCGTTGTATTCATTTATACATTGAGTCCTTCTGTTCTTTTAGGTCTTGATACCACCCTCAAGTTGATTAAGAAGTTGATCCCAGATTTCTTTAGCAGTAACACAAGAGTCTAGTTCTTGAAATATATAGTTGGGAATGGCCATAATCAGAAGTCTAACTGCCTTAAGGTCATTTTCCATTTTTAGCTTCTCTTCATCAGTAAACCCGGTGGTTTTAGGTTTAAGATAAGCAGGAATCTCAGCAGTAGTTTCTGTTGCAGGCACACGTGGAACCATAACAATGGGTTGGCAAGGTCCATCCGTGACAGATCGCATTAAATCTCTGTCCATTCCATCAGGGAAGTTAACCATCCTAATCTTCCACTGAGGATATTCATCTCTCAGAAGAATAGGAGGCTTGGTCAGAGAACCAACAGTATAAATGGCGTTAATGTTGTTATTAGCCATTTTGAAGAAAAAACAGAGTATAACGGTTTCAAAAGAGTTTCAAACTGAAAGTGAGTGAACACTAACCAATGGAACAGTAACTTGAGTTAGAGAAGATCTTTAAACTGAACTGGAAAGTGTTTTAACAGTATTAAATGAACTCTGAAAACTTGTTTTAAACTTTAAACAGTAAAAACAGAGTATACTATGAAGCTTTTAAGAGACACACAACAATCAACAACTATGAATCAACCTTGGTAGATTGGATCGTTTGATTTAAGCAAATCAAAGAAGCTCTGATACCAACTGTAGATTCCCAGATTCACGTTGCATCACATTAATGGTAATAAAATAGACAGCGGAAGCATTAAATATAAAGCCATTAAGATGTGAGTGATTGTGCAAAGATATTGTAACCGTGAGTATCAAGTATAGAACAGTAATAATGATAACAAGATCAAGTATAATAAGCTGCTCCTATATTGATAATATGAATAACACCAAGAACACGTTTAAGTATGTGTATTCGAAATCTCACAGGGAACAAGATCGTACGGAGGTAGTGCTATGGAATACTGCAGTGTGTGCTCTAACAATTGTGGACAACTATTCTTCCTAAAGCTTACAATTGTAGTTCCACTACCTCTCTATTTATAGCCTGATAAAGCATTAGACGGTGTACTATCTAACCCTGGAATAACACGTGGAAAGCGTGTCTTGTCCTTTTAGGGCTTATGTGGAAAGTATGGACACGTGTCTAACACTTAGAGATTTCTTACGAGACTTAAGCTTCACAGAGGTCTTCAGTCACCAGAACTCTTACACCTGAGCTCTGATGGTCTTCTGCTGGTGAACAGTTATTCTGTAGAATAGAAGAGGTCTTCTGTCAGAGCTCTGTCGAGCTCTGTTGGTTCCGCCGGAGCTCTGTTGAGCTCTGTTGGTCTTCTTGTTGATCTTCTTCCAAGTCTTCTGTCTGATCTCTGGTGGTCTTCAGTCTGTCTGAGCTCTGGTGGTTTTCAATACTTTTACATAAGAGATATTTGGGGCTAACAAAATGGCAGACTGCAAGAAGAGGTATACGTCCAGCAACCACCAGGTTTTGAATGCTCAGAGTTTCTAGACCACGTGTACAAGCTAGACAAAGCTCTGTATGGCCTTAAGCAAGCTCCCAGAGCCTGGTATGAAACTCTGTCAAATTTTCTGTTGACTAATCACTTCGAGAAAGGTACGGTCGATACAACTCTATTCTTTAGAAGGTACAAGAATGATATTCTTCTGGTCCAAATATATGTTGATGACATTATTTTTTGGTCTACTAGGCAGGAATACTGTGATAGGTTTGAGGATTTGATGAAAAGTGAATTCAAAATGAGCATGATGGGAGAACTTTCCTTCTTCCTTGGTTTACAAGTTAAACCATCCATCAGAGGGACTTTCATAAGTCAATCTAAATACATCTCTGATATTTTGAAAAAGAATAAGCTCAACAACTCAAATCCAATGAAAACTCCTATTGCCACTGTAGTTAAGCTTGATCATGATCTTCACGGTGAATCTGTGGATATCATGAACTACAGGGGCATGATAGGGTCACTTCTGTATTTGACTGCATGCAGACCTGACATAATGTTTGCAACATGTCTTTGTGCTAGATTTCAAGCAAATCCTAAAGAATCCCATTTGTCTGCTGTCAAACGTATCTTTAAATATCTCAAAGGGACTCTGGTATCCTCTTAATTATGGTTTCGAGCTTGTAGCATGCACAGATTCAGAATATGGAGGATGCAAGAATGACAGCAAGAGTACTTCTGGTAGCTGCCAATTGCTTGGAGAAAAGTTGGTGAGTTGGACATCCAAGAAACAAAACTGCGTATCAACTTCTACAACAGAAGCAGAGTATGTTGCTGCTACTAGTTGTTGCTCTCAAGTGATCTGGATGAAAACACAACTCAAAGATTATGGCATGTAGTTCAGCAAGATCCCAATTCCGTGTGACTCCAAGAGTGCCATAGCAATTACAGCTAATCCAGTTCAGCACTCAAAGACAAAGCATATCGACATAAGGTATCATTTTATAAAGGATCATGTTGAAAAATGGACGATTGAAATGTATTTTGTTTCAACCGAATTCCAACTTACTGATTTGTTTACAAAAGCCCTTGATGAAAGGAGATTAAACTTCTTAATCAGCAAGATGGGCATGCTGAACATGTCCTCCTAACTCTGTTCAAAATTCAACAGAGCCTCTGATGTTCCTACCAGAGCTCTGTCAAATAGTTAGGTAGGATAGTTTACCAGAGCCTCTGATGATCATCTCAAAGCTCTGTCAGCCTACTTTTTCAATATTTTCTTCTATGTATATTCTCTTGTATATACTTTTGCTTTACTTTTGTAAATATTTCTAAAAGAAGAGAAATGTTAAAAAGAAAAATATGTCATTTAAGCTCATCATTTTAGGGGGAGCTTAAGAGGAAAATAAACATGGTTTGAGGGGGAGCAAGTCAAATCTATTTCCAAATCAAAATGACTTTGCTTTTTGAACACAAAAAGGAAAATCTTTTTAAAGAAGGGAAAACCTGTTCTGATGAAAACCATTTTTTTGAAAATGTCAAGAACTTACCAGAACTCTGATATTTCACCAGAGCCTCTGATGACTCTCACCAGAGCTCTGTGAAATCTCTGAGATTGCTCTGCCTCTGTTCTTTGACTACTTTCACATCAGATACAGGATTTGCAAATGTTTTTGGGTAAAGGTGAAACATCTTGGGTTACTTAAAAAGAATGACAAAGGTCACTCAACAGAGACAAAAATGTGCTGAGTTCAACCAGAGCTCTGTCAATTTTTCTGCCACGTCACCAGAGACACTATCATCAGAGGTGCGGGTTATTTCTAAGCGTCAACCACATGTCACCCACACATCTCTAACCATGACGGTTTGATAGCCCAAAAGATGTCATAACCCAATCCTACATGGCATCCTCTGATTGAAAGACAAACGGTTAGCTATTCCCACAATCTACTGTAGAGGCCAATCCGCCATCTGACACTCGAGTACCTACAGTACCTACGACGCTAATACAGCCACACATTTCATGTATAAATACCCATTCCAATCGACCCATTTCATTTCTTACGCTTACTAAACATTCAAAACCCTCATCTTTTCCCTCCTTTCGTTCAAAACCTTTGAGTTCTTCAAAAACCCTAAACCTGCAACAATGACTGAAAGACAAAACTCCGCAGAATCGAGCCATATAGGACCCGTAGACGAAATCATAATCCAACCTTACGAGTTCGCAGACAATAACTACCGGTTCGATGCCAATCCAGGCAACTATCTACCCATTTGTCACATCTTTGTTGAGTTTTTCAGAAACCCAGAAGTATTTCGAGCCCTCACAATGTACGACGATGATCTCCCTGAACTTTATGTGCAACAATGGTGGACTACTTGTCAGTTCATTCCAGACCAAAAAGGGATTATTGGCAATGTTGATGCTGGAAGAAATGCAGGAGGTGGATCAATACGCATCCGCGACAAAACCTTCAGGAGAATATTTGGGATGCAAACAAGAAGACAGCTAGGAATTCAAGCTTACGAGAAACCCCCAAAAGTTGTTGTTCTTCTCGACTTCGTGAAGTTCCTAGGATACAACAACGAAAGACTGAACGAAATAGGAGACTTCAGAAGATGAAATTTGCCCCCAATGTGGAATTTCATGTTCTCCACACTGAACCGAACCCTAACCTGCAAATCTGGTAGTCAAGATCAGACCAGCACAGAGATTCTTCAAATCATGTATGGCCTTTACTTCAAACGAAACTTTGATTACGCCAAGATTCTCTACAAGGACCTCTTGTCTGATGTCAACACCAAGACCTTAGCCTTAACAAAAGGAGGAGAAGTAGGAGTCCACAGAAGTCTGAAATCCATCAAATACCCACGGTTTATAAGTCTGGTAATCCGAGAAGCCTTCCCATTACTGGAATTAACTCAACAGGGAAATCCCACACCTGTTTGGGTTATGTCCAAGTTCTTGCCCACAACCACAGGTGAATACCCGAATGTTAGAAGGATCCCAAGAACAATGCTCTCTTTAATTCAACCAACACATATTTCTATCCAAAACTATAATCATGCTGCTAAACCTCAAGAACCTGAGGTGAGATACCCAGCATACTTAGGATCTGAGCCCTCATTAGAATGTATGAGTGAGGTAAAAGGAGAAGCTGAAGTGAATAGACCAGAGGCAAGAGTACCCGAAGTGGGGTCTTCCTCTGCACAAGTGTTGGAGGAGGAGGTAGAGGACAGAGCATCCCCTATGGAGGCTGTCCAAGAGGGAGAAATGGAAGTTACAGAGGAGGCGGCAGAGAGTTTGCCCTCCTCTAGTAATGGTGAGAAAGAACAGAGAGAAGAGAATGAATCCGAGAGTTCTATACCCATAAGAACCGAGGGAATGGTGAGTTTAGAAGAAGATGTTCAAGTTATGAACACACATGTGAGATTCTAAACGAGCTTGAACCACCAGAGGCACCTCTTCACGCCTCTGGTATGCACATAACCGGGGAATCCATTTTTGTTAATGTTGTTCAATTGCCCCAGAACATCAATAGGTCACCTCCACATGATGATGCCTTTGTGGCTCATATAGACTTGACACAAAATAGTCCTAAGATCTTGTGTATCTCACGTAGTCTCTGTCCGACTCAGGGACAATGGAATGACTTAGTAGAACAAGGGAAGACTTTGCTTGATCCAAGTTCTTCTCATCACATCAGATTTCCTTCTCCAGAACCTGAGCTGGAAGAGGAAACTCTGGTCAGAACACCTGTAGATGTTTCCCCTGAAAAGGAGCATCAAGGATCGGGTGGAAGTCCTACAAGAGCCAATCTCAAAACAACTCTTGATGTAGGCACCTCTGGACTCGAGGCTGAATTGGATCCATCTGTTGGAGCCAAGGTTACCCCTGCTGAGACTGTTACAGGAGAAGAGTTCACAAGCATCTGTGATAGTCTTAGCAACTCTTTGAATGAGTATAAACTTATCAATGAATCAAAAGAAGAGCTGATCCGCAAGGAGAATGCTTCTCTCTCAGAGAAGAGCTGCAACATATCTCATCTAAATATGCAGAGATAAATCAGAAGTATGCAAATGCTGAAAAGGTCAGAGCAGAGGAGAGCACAAAGATTTCAACAGAGCTTGTTGAACTGAAAAGGGTAATGGCAGAGAACCACACCGCTACAATGAACAGAACGCTGCCCATGCCTTCCATTCTTTTATCAGACTCAAATGTCAGAACCTTGACAGAGTTAATCAACGACTCTGTTAAGAACGCAATCAAAGAAGCCACGACATCTTCTGCTACTCCGGTCAACATCTCTAGTCCAAGCCCCAATGATCTACCTATGACAGTTGGCCAAATGGGAGAGTTCAGCAGAAATGTTCTCAGCAAGATGACGTCAATATCGTCAAAATTCGTCATGAAGGCACAAGCAACAGAACGACATGTGCAGACATCTCTTGACACTCACAAAGTCAACTTTGAGAGTCAAGTTGATGAAATCTGAACTGCTGCAACAGAGGTAGAAGATGCACTGAAAAAGGCAGCCACTACCTTCACAGATGCCATAAAACAGACTACCACACTCAAAAGACCTGCAGAAGGACCCCCAGAAGTAGAACCTTCAAGCAAGAAGCCCAAGTTTGTTGCCCCAGACTCTCCTATCGTTACGCGTCTCTCTGACGAAGATTCTGATGATGATGATCACGATGACACACACAGAGATGCCGCATGGTCTTCAGGTAATCAAGCAGGAGAGTCCTCAGAGCAACAAAAGGGGGAGAAAGAGAAGGAGAAGGAGAAGTTGAAAGAAAAGGAGAAGGAGAAAGAGGATGAAAAAGAAGCAGAGAAAGAAAAGGGGAAAGAGAAAGAAACAGAGGAGATTCCACCAGAGATGGCATTGGTAGAGTTTGACTACATGTTCAAAGACCTAACTTTCACAGTACCAGAACAGTCAGCTCAACCACCAGAGATCATCATCCTGGACACTCCTCCCCCATCCCCAAGGACTGAACCACATAGAATAGAACCAATCTCTGCTGATGAACAAATAAACAGAAACCAACGTCAAATCCAACCTCAAGTCCAAACCCAAACTTTACAAGAGCCCGGACGTCATGTTGATATTCTTATGGCCGAAACCCATGAAGATCAGAACCCAATCCAAAACCCACCAGAATCATCAACCCGACACACCGAGAACCCTTCCCTTGAAGAACTGTTTGCATATCTCTATGCAGACAGAGATATAATCCCCATCAGCGCCATACCTGCAAACCCATACTTTAACCCCATCAGAGCTGCTCAACTTACAGATGAAAGGCGTAAGTTCATCGCAACCAGATCAAATCTGAACAGAGCCATAAATGCAGACTTTGCATTCGATAGAATCGTGAAGATCCAAGCAAAGAGGTTTTCAAAAGACAAAGTTCTTTATCATGTCTACACTGTGGAGACAGAAGACAAGAAGCTCGAAACGTTCAATGACAACGACCTTGTTCTTCTGAACCCCCACGACTTGATAACTCTTCACGGCTACTGTGTCAACGACATCGACAGATACAGAGGCACATGAACTGCTATGGGAGAGATTCAGCACGCTATGCAAGAGCACGTCAACCTTAGGATGCAAATCACTTTCAGCTTGGCATCGAGTTTGAAATAGAGAAACTGGAGATTGCACCTCCAAATAAAAGTATTGTGGGTTATGACCATTACAGAACTGGAACTGTAGTTGGAGATCCTCCAATCTTCATCTACCGACAGAAGGGCATCAAGAAGGCCATCAGATCTGCTGAAACCCACAAGTACTCAAGTGAGTCGCTGCAGTACCTCAGAAACGTAATTCTAAATCTGCCAAGGGAAAAGTGCCCAGAAGAGCAACTGAGGCTTTACATCAACCAGATAAACCTCATGCTAGATTTCCGAGAGCTGATCAAAAGATTCGACAGAATCCTAAGAGGAAATTACTATACGTAAGTGTACTTATTCTATCGTTCTGTATTGTAACACCGTGAAAGAATAGTGCAAAGTTTCACAGAGGTAAAAGTTCTCTGTCTTTTGTTTATATCTCTGTAAATTCCAAATTTTTATTTTCAATACTTAGGGGGAGATTGTTAGCCCCAAGTATCTCTTATGTAAAAGTATTGAAAATATTACAAGTCAGAAGACCACCAGATATCCAGCAGAACACTAAGAAGAAGTACAACTAGAAGACCATCAGAGCTCGACAAAGCTCTTGTGGAACCAACAGAGCTCAACAGAGCTCTGACAGAAGACTTCTATTCAACAGAAGAATGGATCATACCAGAAGACCATCAGAGCTCTGGTGTAAGAGCTCTGGTGAAGTGAAGACCTCTGTGAATCCTAAGTCTCGTAGAAATCTCTATGTGTTAGACACGTGTCCGTACTTTCCACATACGCCCTAAAAGGACGAAGACACACTTTCCACGTGTCATTCCAGGGTTAGATAGTACACTGTCTAGTGCTTTATCAGGCTATAAATAGAACGTTAGTGGTGCACACAATTGTAAGCTTTTAGAAGAATAGTTTTCCGCAATTGTGAGAACCAACACTGTTATATTCCATAGCACTACCTTTGTACGTTTTGTTCCCTGAGAGATTTCAGAATACACACACTTGAACGTGTTCTTGATGTTATTCAAATATCAATATAACGAGCGTTATTTACTTGATCTTGTTATCATATTACTGTTCAATGTTGATACTCTCTTCGTTACTTAACGTCTACACAATCACTCACATTTTAATGGCTTTATATAATGGTTTCGCTATCTGTTTTGTGCTATTTATGTGATACAACGTGAATCTGGGAACCTACATTTATCTTTTTCTTCAAACATACACTTGCGCGTGTCGATTTAGTTTCCAAAACAAGAAACTCATCTCGCTCTTATATACTTTTAACATGAAAGAGTTCTAAAACTTATTTAAAGACACAATGCATGAAGCTAAGTTTGCAATGAAGGCTATTCACTCTAACAAGGTCCACCATCTTACTTACAATAACTTATCATCGACACCTTACTTTCGACCAACGGTCACTGTTTGAGCAAAATTTCACCAGTCTCGACCACGACCAACGTAAGGAAAACACCTACTTCCCTTTTCTTTGGTAAGATAAAATCATGAGCACTTTATCCCTTGAATAGAGTTGAGATCGAAAGTTATTTACCTTACGACACTCGAACACGATGTCGCCTATTTCACACGACCGTCAGATAAGACCATGCGACCTCGACCAACTAACATACAATATGACTGTTACGTTTGTTCAGTGTTAAATGCAGGAATCAATGCCATTGATGAGCAATGGCTATAACCGACAAGATCAGTTAAGAAGATTTAATCCAGCGAACGGGATGACAGCGATCGAAATACTTAATGAGACAATTAAAGCGCCCGAAGACTACAAATACCAAGCTCAATCATCATTTCAAGGGACATCTCAGACATCAGATACAACCTCCCAAACTCAGAAGAATATTCAAAGCAAAGAACTCTCTCTTGAAGAATCGCTCTCGACGCACGACATTCGCATACGACACTTTATTTTTACACACGACGCACATTGTTTTTACATTCGAAACACTTGTTACTTTACATTTCGATGTCTTTCTTTCATTTGTATTGTAATCTCTATACGATCGACACCAGAAACACAAGGACATCGCCCCTGTTTGGCAACCATAGTGCAGCGACGACTTCCACAGTCGTCCGCGGGTTTTTTCCTCGTTGAGGTTTTTCCCGTGTCACCAAAATTTTGTATCTTTTACATTTTTGTCTTTGTCGAACGCTTTGTCGAGAGATTTCTTTTTTAGTTGTTAAGCTCCACAATCAACCTCAAGTTGTACTTTTGTGCGATTTTTGGCATTACCAGTCACTTTCTCACCCATGTAGCAACTTATGGTACAGGTTCTTCACAACCCACTTGTCTGACCACCCCACACAGCTTTCGCATATACCAATGACCCCCATGTCATGTGGTCTAAATCTTTGACTGATACATGTCGATAAACGACCAGCTACTTCACATCCTTCTCACACGCATACTTCAATCCAACACTGATATATTTCCTTCATTATGCCTACCACTAAATCGCTTGACTAAAAGCCAGAGGCTGGTCTTCTTCACTCGTTCATGAGCTGAAACTTTCAAGAGTCCAACACAGTCCTCATTTCCTATCCCAAATGATTTACCCATCAGTTCCAAGAATGGGGACTCACCAGAAACTAGGAGTTTACCTTAAGCCATCCATTCATCCCTTCCTAACCCAAGAAGTTCTACCTTTAGTCGGTTCACTACCACCCCGAACAACACTCCATCTAGAAAGTGTCATCATTCACATCATGAATGACCTCGCACATTACATCAAAGTCATTGCCATCACCGCAAGGTTAGAATTTACTCCATATTTCCCACCCTTCGATCGATTGTCTCGACAATAGAAATCTTCCAGACATTATGAGAACTGGAATAACCACATATAACTTACACTCGAACGACAACTTCTCTATATAAGGCAACTTAGGTACCTACATGTACCTGTAAATTCGCAATTACATTGGTCATGTGTAACTTCAAATTTACCTTACATGATAGTTCTCACTACCTTATCCTTAGTGCACCTAGAGTGATCTTAAAGGCAATCCCTATATCTCGGACGTGTCCCCCATCATACAGTTTAAGTTTAGGCCCATTCGGTCACCTAAATCCCTTAAATTATGGCTCTGATACCATCTGTAGCATCCCAGACCAACCATACCAGATATTGTCCGCTTTATTCTCACACCTGAACTCAAGATTTAAAACGCATCTAATTGGGGTGGTATCAAGTCCCTCTTATAAGGCAACCTTTGTTCCCCTCCCCAACTATTGTGGGATGTTACAATCCACCCCCTTGGGAGCCCAGCGTTCTTGCTGGCACATCAGTCCGGTTCCCGACTCTGATACCATTTGTAACAACCCAAAATCCATAACAGGCATATAATTAAAATATCCCAAAATGGGTCCTAATACATACAATAATATCTCAAACAGAGTTATAATTCTTGCAACGGAAACAAACTTCCACAGCCGAGAAACTAACTAAGTTAACAAGCTAAGTTAACAAGGAGCTACATTGCTCTAAACTCGAGTCTTCAGCCTCTACCTTCAGACCTTCGTTTTTGCCCTTAGAGAAAACACCACTACCACTCTTGACTGAAAAATGGTTTTAGTTTTGAAATCGAGGGTTAGACCATCAGGTCTAGTAAACTCCCTCTCGAAAATAGTTCAAACAATTTCATGCATAAACAGTTATCCATCCGCCATACGGCCCAACAGTTGGTCCCGAAGGGCTATACAGAAGGGGGGGGGGGGGGGGGGGGTTGAATACAAACACAGGTTTTTACTTTTCTAAATTGTTTATTGATAAATCAAGACAATTTACAACTTGTTGCGAAACAAGACTAAGGACAAACCTAATCTAAACAAGTCTTGAGAAACACTAAGTTTCATGCACTAGAAAGAGTTAAAGAAATTACGAATAATAACTTAACAATAAGAGAGAAATAAGAAGATGGTCCGAGCACACTTCAAAACTGAAGTAAGGTTCTTCTTATATACTGCATGCATTTAATGCATGGCAGTATGGCTTTACACGTGGCAGCAGCTGAGTGGTTGCATGTCATTGACCTTTGTAGACAACCTTAGTAGCCGCATGGTGCACAGTGTAGAATCAAAGTTGTTGTACGATTACAGACAAAACGGATGTCCGTTCTGACAGTTCATACGGAGACGTGCAAGGGAGGTAAGACAATAGTAACATGCAGGGAGACTTCATGATCAGCTTCGTTGAGTCAGATCTTTATCAGCGAATGATAAAGTTCAGCGATTGCTGAAGTCTTCTACTTGATACTTCACGTTGAATGGACAGGTCTTGCTTCGCTGATATCCGCATCAGTTCATGAGAAGACTTGTCGCTGGTTCTTGAGCTTGATCTTTGACTTCAGCGTAGAACTTTGGTTGACGTGAAACTTGTCTTCAGAGATCATAAGTAAACGAACTATACTATCAGCGATCATCAATAGAACTGAACAGGCTCATAGCTATATGATGATGAACAGTGTTCGCTGAATATCTAATCTAAAGAGTGAGAGTTCCTATCAGCGGTACTGTAAAGTCTTAGTACTTATCAGCGATAGTGAAACTCTAATACATATTGTTTACTTACAATTTTCACTAGGTGTTTAAGAGAGGGTCATTATCAAATCACCGAGGGTTTGGATCAACAAGTTAATCCGACACCAAACAAGGGTATTTGCACAGGGTTCATATACTACATCCCCAAATCGATAACAACCGCGATCGAGGCTCAAGCAGACTCCCCTCTCGCCTCCGGGGCCCAAGCAGACTCCCCATCCCTTCGTGTGCAGGAAAGGGATTCCGTGCCCACAGGGTTAATAAATAAAACTCCCAAGGGATCATCAGATCCCAAGGTACACTAATCCTACTGTGCAACCCGACTCCACATAAACATACCAAGCAAAGCTAGAAACATATAGCGATGCACGTATCTTGTGGCTGGGATTATTTCTGGTGTAGTCGAATGAGCTTCAGCGGGATCCTCAAACAGGGGAGAGGACTAGCTAAAACACATCGATTGTTTAAGTAAGAAAAGTTGGGAAGAAAGAGATAGAGAAAAGAATGTGGTTAAGTGTATAGAGGTTTTAAGAATAGAAGGATTGAGATTGACAAGGGATAGAGGAGGGATGCAATGTAAGGGAATAGATGTAGTGTACCTAACAAACTGGCTTTTGAAGCAAGATCGTCGGATTGTATTCTTCAGCGAGGCCTTTGTTTTTGCCTTTGTCAGCTTCAGACGCTGCAGGCTTTGTCTTGGTCCGCTCCCCTGAAGGTTATTTTATCTTGATCCCTTTTTGAGCTAGGGCTTTCGTAACAGGCTGGACGTAGAAGAAATCGTCATCATCATCGTCATCATCATCATCATCATCATCTTTGGGGGATGATGATGGTTCTTTATCAGAGATGTCGACAGGTTCATCATCTTCAGTTTCTTCTTCAGACTCGGCCTCTTCAGCATAAGGTTCGGTCACGTCAGCAGCAGCTTCCTTAGGTTGCTCATCGAGTTGCTCCCCCTCAGATACAGAGGGATGTTTCTCGGTTTCCTCAGGGTTTTCAACTCCCTGAGGTTGTGGAGTAGAAGTAGCAGCAGCAGCAACAGTTTCAATACCCTCCCCTCAGCATTATGGGGAAGGTCTTCTTTAGTCTTCTCCCCCTCTTCCACATTATGTATGGGGGAGGTAACAGATTGTTCAGCAGCAGCAGTGTGTATTTGGTCTCTGTCTTCCAGGCCAGAGTTCCCAACACAGTTCTCAATCTTTGCTAATCTGACTTTCAGGCCAGTTATAGCAGGATTGATCTTTTGAAGAGCTTCGCGATCGACCTGAGTAAAATTAGAAGTCGCGACGTTCAGGCGATCGAGTACCTTCTAAACAATTTCTTTGACGGCGGAGACCTCAACCTTGATCGTGGAGACTTCACCCTTTAGAGAACCAACCTCTGTCTTCAATGATGTGACTTCATTGGACAGAGTGGTGAAGTTTGTTGAAAGAGAGGCGGCGGCGGTTGAATTGTCAGCGAGGGTGGTAGCAAATTGAGTGAAAGTGCAGGATCTATTCTTACAATCAATATAGAAAGAAGTAATTGAGAAATTGTATGATCAAGCCCAATTGTATTCAATGATGCACAGAATTACAGATCTAAGAGAGAGATAACCTCAAAGATTACAAGGAATGAATACAAGTAATATGGGAAAATCAATCAGTTAGCAACGTAGTGCTAACCACTCTATTTATACTGTAACGGATATATTAAAGCTACAGTACAAAAAAGAAAGACTAATAAGAACAAAACACGTGTCCTAATTAGTTTACACATTACTAAGTAACGAAACTCGTCATAAGTTCTGAACAGGTAGTTCAGAACTTCTGAACATTCTTCTGATCACGCTTCTCAGAACTTCTGACTTCTCTTTCTCAGATCTCTGACTCTTCTTCTCAGAACTTCTGACTCTTCTTCTCAGAACTTCTGAACCTTCTTGTCAGATCTTCAACACTTGGTTTATTGACAAAACTTCAGATCTAACAATCTCCCCCTTTTTGTCAAATAAACTTAAACTTTGCATCATCTAATTCTTTCAGAGCAGGAACAATTTTCTGAAGTAGCACATTCCTCAGATTAAGCCTCTTATCAATCTTGTCAATAATTTCTTGAATAACTTCAACTTGCTGATTTATTGCTTCTTGAGTTATGTTTGCTTCCTTTACTTTCAGCATCTTTTTCTCCAAATTGTGCTTTATGATCCTTAAAGTTCCAGAACAATATTTTGCAGTTTCCTTTGCTCTGAAGAAGATCTTTCCACTTTTGTTCTTCAAAAATACTCCCAGATCTGGATACTTGTGAACACTTCCAGTCTTTAACACCTTTTTCTGCTCATGATCTGTATTGGGATTTGCCAGATAAACACATGACTTTTGCAAATACAGAGCTATTTGGAAATCTGTATAGCAATGCCACCTTAAGATATAGAACATGGCCTCAATCACCACACTTCTTGCCTTCCTTTCATTTCTGTCTTTACTTGACTCTTTAAAACATAGAAAGCTGTGTAATCTGTAGAAGTCAACCACTGACAGTTTCTCAAAATCTGCATCAGTAAAATAATAAACCTTGCCATCTTCTCTCAAAACTTCAAAGGATAAGTACTCCATCTTTCTGAATTTCTTAACCTTCAATTCTCTGATTCCAGTGATTAGAAAATCTGAGTAAACGGCTTGCTTTGTTTTGCCAAGACATCTTGATTTTTCAGCCAACCAGATCTGAGTCTCCTTAGACCTATCATAATACACATCCAAGAATTGTACTTCTTTTGGTTTGAAAAACTCAGGCAGATCAAATTCAAGAAAGTATCCATTCAGATCAATGAATATTTCATCTTCTTTGGGTTCAGACTGTTCAGCTTGGTCAATATTAGTTATCTGCACATTCTGAGGTGTTGTGTCCTGAACTTCTTCAACTTCATCTGACAAAATTTCATTCACTTCATACTCAGCAGGGAACACAAAATCACTGTGTAACATCTTCTTGGGATTAACTTCAGATAGCAACCATTCACCACAACTTCTGATCTTTCTTCTGAGATTCAACCTTCTATTCATAGAGTTTACACACCTTTTCTTTAAGTTCTCTCTTTCAGTTTTAGCACTTACTTCCATTTCAATCAGTAACCAACTCAGAGTTGCATCACTATATTTTACCAGTTCTTTCAGTTTGAACATTTCAAGTCTCTCTTGAACTTTATATGCAAACCCTTCAGATTCCATTCCTTCATTTACGAATCCTTTTGTACACACATCAAATCCTGCAATATTTGTTGGAGACCTCAGATTGCACTTCTCTTTTCTTCCTTCAATGGCTAGTTGAAAATCATATAAGTACATGTTTCTGACATAGATACCCAGAAGTCTTCTGCATTCAATTTCCATCAAGGCTTCTTCAGTACCAGAGAAAAATTTGACTAGAAAGATCTGATCATCAAGTGTTAGTCTGTGGAAATCAAAACTGGACATGGCAACTTTTGTATTTTTCTCTTTCAATACTTCCATTCTAACAAACATTAAACCACTGAATTCTTCTTCTTGAAACATTAGAACTTTCTCAATTCTTTTCTGAATATGCAGTCTTGAGTCAGGAATTCTGAATCTGTTTGAAGCTTCTGTGTAAATCATCTGAGCTCTTTCATCCATGAAACCATCCACATTACTTTCTAAAAACTCATATTCTCCTTCTGAGTGGTAGAGGTTTTCATACATTTCCTCAGGAAAAATATCATCATGAAATTGTCTGGCCAAAGGTACATCACTTAGTTCCAGGATGAAATCACATATGGGTTCTTCTAACGTCTGCAAGTTAATCTTGGAAATCTCAATTGGTTTTCTGAATACATACTCAGAAGGCATGAAGTAATCTTCTAGTTTCTCATATTCTTCTTCTGTGTTCATCTCATCAGCATAGTTATATCTGAACTCATGCTTAAAATTCTGAGAATAATCAACAGTTCTGTCTTCTTCACCCATCAGATCAATAGGTCTTATTACTTTTATCCCTTTATGAATTTTCTGAACACTCAAAGCTCTGACTACTTCATTATGCATTCTTCTGATCAATTCTTCATTCAACCTCCTTTCTTCTGATTCAGACTCCATTGCCCTTTCACTGTTATAAACCACAATATCTGTACACCTGTTTACCACTGTACTTTCCACTATTTCTTCTATTCTCAAATCAGATTCCTCAATAGCTACAGTTTCATCTGAGTTTCCTTCCATCTCAGTATCCAAGTTCAATTCCTCTGTTTTATCTGATTCATTACTATCAATACTTCCCAACTCCATTTCTTCTGTATCTGAACTGTCAAGCTGTACTATCTGAATCATCTTCTTTAAATTTTCCTGTGTCTGATCTTCTGAACTTTTTGTATTGGCTAAGTGCATGTCTGCTATCTCAAAATCTTCTATGCCAATGTCATCATCAGAACTTAACCTTTGTCTTTTCTCCCCCTTTTGATGATCATGAGGCTCATTATCATCAAACTTTCTTTTTAAGTTCTGATTAGAAGTACCTTCAGCTTCAGCTTCTGCAATAGGAACAGGATCAAGAGGCTTTGAAGTAGAAGCCAGTGATACACTCAGTGCTTTCAGTATAGAATCCTGCATATCTTGCATTTGTTTCAACATATCTTTTTGAAAACCAGACATTATATCCATGATCTCCTTTTTGTGAGAATCCAAGGATTTCTTTACATCATCTACCTTGGTTTCAACAGAAATTAACTTTTTCTCCAACACATCTTTCAAATCTGATACCTCATCATTCAGATCCTCCATCCTCTTCTCCAAATTTTCTACTTTTTCCCCCATCTCCTTGTTTTGTTTCTGAATCTTTTCAAATTCAGAAGTTTCTAACAGTGAACCTGAACCAACAGATGGTCCAGTTTTCATGTGCCCAGAGAGCTCATGGCCTGTAGATAACACACAGTCATCTTGTACAACAGATGCACGTTTGAATGAGGCTTTTGTAATGTTCACCTCACCAGGACTTCCATCCAATCCTCGACACCCAACATTAGGCATGTCTATGAATGTTGTTTCAGGAGTACGAAATTCCTGATCTGTGCAAGTGTCAAAAGGAATTTCAGGCTCAATATGAATAGGACTGTGATATTCATACTCAATGTGTTGAAATTCCTTTATTTTTGAAAACTCAACTTTTAGTTCAGAAAGCCTTTTCATCAATTCAGAATTTTCATCTTTAACTTTCTGTTTCTCAGCCTCAGATTCTTCATATTGTTCGTTTATTACTTCTTTTTCAATTCTGAATTTGTTAACCAAAGTTCTTTCTCCTTTTATCTGTTTTCTTAGATTAGCAAATTCAGTTTTCATTTCACCAATCTGTGTCATTAACTCTAATTCAAGTGAAGAATGTACCTCAGCAGATGACTCAGAATCAGCATCTTCAAAATCAGAATCATCCTCATTCCTCATTTTTGCCATATAGCTTCGCATCTGTGGAAAGTTGATATGATCATCTTCATCAGAAGTGTAGTACAGCCAATTCTCCTGTTCAGCCAATAGCGCACTCTCGTCATCTCTCTTCTTTGCAAGCTGAGCCTTCTTCGTGTAGTATTCATAATCTTTCACAACTTTAACTCTGCAATCCTTGGCATAATGGCCAGATTTTCCACACTTGAAACACAGATTCTTTTCTTTTCTCTCTTCCTTCTCTTCCTTGTTTTCTTCACTTCTCTCTATTCTCTTTTCAATCTTATTTTCTTCTCTGTCATCTTTCTTCTTATAATCTGAACTTCCAGCTCTCTTATAATTTCCTTGAAATCTGCCCTTCCCATACCTTTTGTTGAAAGTATTTGTCAGCAAAGCTAGCTTTTCAGCCATTATCTTGATATCTTCATCATCTTCTGATCCTTCTTCTTTGTCAGATTCCTCCAGACTCGGTATTTCTGATAGATATGCAGTCTTTTTGGGTGCTTTGATTGCTTTGGACTTTGATAAGAACGCTAACTGATCAGCAACATTTTTCTTTTCTTCCACAACTAACTTGACAGAGTCTTCATGTTGATTAAGAACACAGAACAAATCATTTAAGTCTTCTTCACACATATCCTTGTTCATTTGCAGACTTATGGCAAATGATGACCATTCTGAATTTAGACTGTTCAGAAATTTGTAATTTATTTCTGATTTTGTTTTCTTCAGTCCATTTCTTCTCAAGTCATTTAGAATAGTGCAAAATTTACTGTATGTCTGTGTCAAACTTTCTGACTCTTTTGCTTTGAACCTTTCATAAGCATTTATGCTTTGATTTAACTTTGCCTGAATAGATCTCACAGTTCCTAACATTTGCCTTTCCAATTCGTCCCACATTTCTTTAGCTGATGATCCACTGTCAATCCTGTTAAGAACCTCATTCGGGACAGCCAAAGTCATCAAAGTAATTGCTCTTTTGTCAATAGCATGCCTATTTTTCTGTTCAGCAGTGTATTGGGAATAATTCTTCTTTACTCTGGTCGCTGGAATTTCTGGAGTTGTCTCTGTAGCAGGGGTTGCGGCGACATCGATATATACTTCGATTGGACCTTCTCGAATAGAAATCATAAGATTTTCATCGATGTTGTCAAGGAATTGGATCATACGAGTTTTCCATTGCTGATACTCTTCTGGTATAAGAACAGGCGGTTTGGTTTCGGATCCCATGGCTAGATATTCTTTAGAAGACATGATTGTAAGAAAATTCAACAGAAAGACAAATTCGATTTTCTTGATCGAAAAGTAGCAGGTAATTCAAGAATTGCTAAGAATTCAAGAACTAGCCCTAGCAGCGGAATCGAATTTTGAATGAATCAAGAAATCTTCAAGAAATTGATCAATCGATCTTCGCAATCACAATCTTGAACGAATTTGTTTGTTGATTGGCTCTGATACCAATTGAAAGTGCAGGATCTATTCTTACAATCAATATAGAAAGAAGTAATTGAGAAATTGTATGATCAAGCCCAATTGTATTCAATGATGCACATAATTACAGATCTAAGAGAGAGATAACCTCAAAGATTACAAGGAATGAATACAAGTAATATGGGAAAATCAATCAGTTAGCAACGTAGTGCTAACCACTCTATTTATACTGTAACGGATATATTAAAGCTACAGTACAAAAAAGAAAGACTAATAAGAACAAAACACGTGTCCTAATTAGTTTACACATTACTAAGTAACGAAACTCGTCATAAGTTCTGAACAGGTAGTTCAGAACTTCTGAACATTCTTCTGATCACGCTTCTCAGAACTTCTGACTTCTCTTTCTCAGATCTCTGACTCTTCTTCTCAGAACTTCTGACTCTTCTTCTCAGAACTTCTGAACCTTCTTGTCAGATCTTCAACACTTGGTTTATTGACAAAACTTCAGATCTAACATTGAGCAATGCTACCATCCACCTTCTCCATATCAGTTTTGGAGGCTTTTTTATTAACGATCTCGGTCAACTTTTTGAGTTTCTCTCCAGCGTCTGTAACCACTGTAGAGTTCGTGGAGAGAATGGTGTTGTAATTTTCCACCTTTGTTTCCATGGCCTTTAGGGAGGTGTTGATATCCCCCAAATTAGGACCTGAAATAGTTATTAACTTATGAACAGAGGAAAGCTCAGAAGTTTGGATTGTGTTTATACCTGCAGGCGGGTTGGCGAAGTTGTCGAACCCTTTGTGTCCTGAATGAAATTCCATGTCGCCTTCAAGAGTACCATGGCGCATGGAAGTGCCTGCAGATCCTAAGTTTGCATCCATCATCGTATTTAGAGTGTCTGCAGCTGAGTCATGTACGATGAAGGGTGTCCCTGAGAAAGTTGGCAAAATTTATGGAGAGACTAAAGATTGAGTAGGAGGAATGAGGGATGAGAATGATGGTTGGGTGTGAGGTTCAGCGTTGGATCCGCTATCAATCACTTCATTTCCAAGTTTATAACTTCAGCGTTTAGAGACGCTGAAGCCGGAATGGAAGGGGTGGCTTGATCAGTTGTGGCAGAGAGTACCACGGAACTTTCCATCAGCTCTTCAAGATGAGTTATGGAGTCTTCAACGTGTAAATGATGGGAGGGTTGCTCCTTGGTTTTCTTGATTCTTTTGTAACCAAGTTGGGAAGTAGATTGTTTCCTTTTTCGAGAAGGAGTGGAGGGTGCAACGTGGGTATCAGCGGTGGGGATTTCCACTGAATGAGCTGCAGAAGTAGAAGAAGGAGGATTGAGAAGAGATAAGAGAGTAGAAAGACGTACCTCATTTTCCAGTGGTTTGAAGTCGAGTACCTTAGGGCCAACCTGAGAGAGTCTCAGATCACCCTCTGTTGGGTACCTTTCGCCAAGTCCTTCTTGAAAGACGGCGCTGATGAATCTGGGATAAGGAACCCATGCAGGTCTTTCAGCCATATCCACTCTGAACGCAAGGTCGTCGTAGATGATTGAGGCCCAGTCAACATTTAGACCATTCAGCAATGCATAGCCCATTGCTTGCTGAGGTTGAGCAGCTTGATCAGAGGAGCCACTATTCGCTATCATGCAGCTCATCAGATGTGCGAAGATGAAGTTCATCTCGCTCGGCATTTTGGACTTCATGATCATGGTCAATTTCTTCTTAGGCTTCTTGTCCCTTCCAGTGTCCCATGCGTAACCCATTGCATCGAAGAATGCAGTGATGGCTTCCCTATCAGCATGGTTTTTGTGGTTTGGGAGAGGGACAAAGCGGTTTTCTTTGGTAGAGGTAGGAAGACTCAGTGCTTTCCTAATAATGGCAGGGTTGATTTTGGTGGTGCCAAATTTTGTGTCACACAGAATAGAGTCAACGATCTTTGTTGGGTCTTTGGCATGGGGTACCTGAGCTCTTCTGGCAGTATACCAGAACTGAGATAGTAGGAATTGATGAGCAGGGGGTGTAATTCTCAGTGCTGTAGATAAGCAACAAGTTTTGAGGTAGTTCACAGCATCATCGAGATGTGTGACTTGCTTTCGAGGAGGAAACTCGAAAAGCTCATGAAGGTTGTTCGATTTTGAAAAATCGATTTCCTCAAGCTTGAACTTGACCTGAGGAGCTTTGACGAGAATCAGTTTCTTTGTAACCGTGGATTTCTCAGCGGTAGAAGCAGGAGTAGAAGATGCCATTTATGTTTAACATATCAACCATGAACATAGATAAAGAATAGTCTTAATGTGAAAGATTTTCCAATAAGATGTTTTCCGATTTTTGTCCATTTCATTCAGACAGAAATGTCTTAATGAATATTAGGGTTTTCTTGTTTTGAAAAAGAAAAACAAACCCAGTAAAATTCTTGTTTTCCATTTTCCTTTAGATAAGGATTCTGGAAAAACGAATGAAGAACAAGTTTAAGATTTTGAGTTTTAAACTTGAAGAACAACCATGAAAAGGTTGTGTTCATAAAACCATGAAAGAAATGATTTCATTTTAGAAAAGGTTTCTTTTGTTTGATCTGTTAAAAGCAATAAGAAGATCAGAAACAAGAAATAATTTATGCAGGTAAATAATAAGAATATTAACCTGGTAATCGAAGAAGAAGATGAACAGATTTCTGGAAATAAGCAACAGTAAATATTTTCTTGCTTGGAGAAGAAGTTCGCGTAAAGAAAAAAAAATATAAACTCGAAATAGTTTATATAGTGTGATTTGAGAGAGAGAAAAACTAGAGCGGGAAAGTTTGTCATCATGACACGGACACGTGTTTGCATTTGATTGGATGGTAAACGAAACGTGCAAACGTGTGTCAGAAAATAAACGTGCCAGGGTTTATCCGTTGTGATGATGTCACAAACGTCCTTTCATATTTTAGGATGTCTCTGAGGTTTTGAAAGCTCAGGGACTATTTTGAAAAACATGAAGCACTGAAAAGAAATATCAGTGTTTGTTTAAGAAATTTCAAAGTATCGCTGTTAAGGAAGAGATATTCAGCGATGCAATTTGTTTTGAAATCTTACATTCACATGCGAACGTCAGCGAGTAAGAGAGAACATACCTTGATATCAGCGAATCAATTATGTTCAGAGAGAGAATGATAGAATGGGTTATATAATTGTTTTATCCTATCGCTGATAAAATGTGAACCACTGAAGATTTTTACTCTTCAAAGTTCAGCATTCCAAGCTCGCTGATGAGAAAGTTGAATCTTGTCTCATCAAGAGGTTTGGTGAACAGATCAGCTAACTGACAGTCAATTAGGATAAAATGAAGTTCTATATCACCATTCATCACATGATCTCTGATAAAATGATACCTGATTTCGATATGTTTGGTCTTTGAGTGTAGCACTGGATTGTTGGCTATAGCGATGGCACTTGTGCTGTCGCAATAGATTGGAATTTTCGAGAGATGAAGGTCATAGTCTAGTAGTTGATTTCTCATCGACAAGACCTGAGAACAACAGCTTCCAGCGGCTACATACTCAGCTTCAGCAGTTGAGGTGGACACTGAGTTTTGCTTTTTACTTGTCCAACTCACCAGCTTTCCACCCAGGAGTTGACAGCCTCCTGTGGTGCTTTTCCTATCCAATTTGCAACCTGCAAAATCACTATCTGAATAGGCGATTAGATCAAACCCTGAGTCTTTGGGATACCAAAGACCTAGGTTCATAGTACCCTTAAGGTAACGAAAGATTCGCTTTACAGCGATCATATGAGATTCCTTAGTTTCAGCTTGTTATCTTGCACACAAACAGGTTGCGTACATAATATCGGGTCGGCTAGCTGTAAGATACAAGAGAGAGCCGATCATCCCACGGTACAGCATGACATTAACAGGTATTCCATTTGAATCCTTGTTTAGTGTCAGCGGTGGTGCCATAGGGGTTTTCATAGCTGAACTCTGAGTTAAATCGAATTTCTTCAGCATATCTTTAACATACTTTCCCTGATTAATGAACGTTCCTTTTTCATTTTGTTTTATCTGAAGACCAAGGAAATATGTTAGGTCACCCATCATACTCATTTTATACTCTTCTTTCATCCTATCAGAGAAACGAGTACAAAGATCAGGGTTAGTAGAACCAAATATAATGTCATCAACATATATCTGAACAAGAATGATATGACCTTTCACTATTCTGAAAAATAAAGTTTTGTCGATTTTACCTCACTCAAAAATTTCAATTAGGAGATAAGAGGATAGAGTGTCATACCATGCACGTGGAGCTTGTTTTAAGCCATAAAGTGCCTTATCCACTTTATAAACATAACCTGGACGCTTAGGATCTGATAATCCTGGAGGTTGTTTCACATAGACTTCTTCATTCAGCTTTCTATTGAGAAATGCTGACTTAACATCCATTTGATATACTTTGAAGTCTTTGTGTACAACTTGAGCTATGAATAGACGAATAGATTCTAGTCTTGCTACTGGAGCAAATGTTTCGTCGTAGTCTATACCTTCCTCTTGTCTGTATCCCTGAGCAACAAGTCGCGCCTTGTTGTGGGTTACAGTTCCATGTTCGTCCAACTTGTTTCGATAGACCCATTTAGTGCCTATCACTATCTTGTCAGTTGGTCTTTCGAATTCACTCCGCTCTTCTTGCATGGCGCTGACCCAGTTTGGATCTTTGAGGGCATCATCTATTTTCTTTGGTTCAATCAGAGAAATAAAGTTAACAAATAAACAAATATAACCTGCACTTCGTCGAGTCTGAACACCAGCGTTTGGATCACCAAGGATTTGATCAATTGGGTGATTTACAGTCCATCGCTGAGCCGGAGCATAAGTCGCTGACTCAAATTGGACTGGAGGAGCTGAAGATGAAGCTTCAGCAACTTCTGGAATATCAGCCAAGAGAGGAGTAGGTGCAGATGTTATCTCATTTACTTATTGCTGAGAAGTAGATGGAATGTCTGAGACATTTGGTTCAGAAGCAGGTATAGTGTTTAAAGGAACAACTGAGACCCATGATGTTTCAACTTTACTATTCTGCATGTTTGGGATGATAGTAGGACCATCATCTTCAACGGTATGAGTATGAGGAGTGGGAATATCTTCTGAATCACCAAGATGAGAAAACATCCATTGATTCAGTTCTTCAGTATCAGCAGAAGGTCGAGAATTCGCTGAACGGGATTCGTCAAAAGTGACGTGAATAGTTTCTTCAACAATTTGTCTTCTTCGATTGAAGACCCTGAAGGCTTTGGAGACTGAGGAGTATCCAAGAAAGATTCCATCATCAGCCTTAGGATCAAACTTTCCAAGGGCATCTATGTTGTTCAGTATGAAACACTGACATCCAAAGATGTGAAGAAAGGTAATTGAAGGCTTTCTCCCATGAAAAAGTTCATAGGCTGTTTTATTAAATCTTTTGACTATCAGCGACCTGTTTTGCGTAAAACAAGAAGTGTTGACAGCTTCTGCCCAAAATTGAGTAGGCAAATGAGAATCGCTGAGCATTAAACATGCAGCTTCAATAATAGTTCTATTTCTTCTTTCAGCGACTCCGTTTTGTTGCGGTGTTCTCACTGAAGAAAAGTTGTGAGAAATACCCTTACTCTAAAAGAAGGAATCAATGGAACTGTTTTTGAATTCAGTCCCATGATCACACCTTATTGAGCGAACGGTCAAGTTGTTCAGGGTTTCCATCTTCCTAACAAATGTTATGAGTTTTTCAGGGGTGTCACTCTTAGAAAGGAGAAACATAACCCATGTATATCGAGAGAATTCGTCAACTATGTCCAGTGTATATTTCTTTCCAGCGATGGATTGTTTGTTAACAGGGCCAAACAAATCCATATAAAGAAGTTGTAGAGGAGATGACACTGAGGAAACTTGCTTTGACTTAAAGCTTGCCTTTCTCACACGCTGAACATAAGTATTATTTGGCGTATGAGTGCTGAGGTAGACCAGTGACTAACTCTTTAGAAGAAAGAGTATTCAGTGTCTTGAAGTTGAGATGAGAGAGCCTCTTATGCCATGGCCAGTTGACATCAGATGAGGCTTTTGAGAAGAAACAGGAGTTCTCAGTGGTTGTTGAGTCCATGTTTATTACATAAACTATTTCCAAACGATAACTGCTGAGAGCTATCTTCTCCTTTTTGTCAGCGACAAAGCAGGATTCCTTAGTAAAGATTACTTTGTTATCCTTGTCGCAAAGCTGACTGATGCTTCAGCCCTTCAACATATGCAACTCTTCTGAAGGTTGTTGTACCATTAGAGAGTACACCAAACCCTCGGGTATGTCCTTTTCCATTTCCACCGAAAGTTACAGAGGGACCCTTCTCTTCTTTGTACTCAGTGAGCAGGTTCTTCATATCAGTCATGTGTCTAGAGCATCCGCTATCGAGATACCAGATACCCTTCTTAACCTGCATTACAAAAGAAGATTAGTTTGTCTTGGGTACCCACTTAACCATGTGTATACACTTGTCAGTGGGGTTAGAAGAGGAGGTGGAAGGTTCGGCAGTCTTCGCAGCATTTGAAGATTCAGCTCTGTCAGTCTTCACTTTGGTTAATTTCTTAACCTCAGTGGTCTTCTTTGCCTTGGGGGCAATGATCTTCACCTTAGCTATCTTTTCAACTTGGGTGGTTGTGGGGCACTTACTAGCAATATGATTGTTAAGTCCACAATGATAACATTTCCTATAACTAAAAGTAGTTCTAGGACCATTTGCATGCTGAGCTTTTGATTTTGAATTAGAAGGACCAGCACCAAGTAAGCTATTGGCTTTTGAAATGGGAGGAACATTCAGTTCTTCGGATTTCTTACCAATAATTTCCACTTTGATTCTAGGAGTAGATCGCTGAGTAGATCCACGCTGAATAGATCCAGGGATCTTATTCTTTGAACCAGAGGGATAAGTCACTGAAGCTTTAGAAGCGTTCAGCTTTGGTACAGAGGTACCATTCTGAGGATATTGGTTAAAAGCAATTCCTTTACCTTTGTTTTTAAAGACTGAGGTAGGTTTTGGATAAACAACTTTCTTTTTACCTTTAGAAGTTAAGGTAGAGATTTCCTCAGGGATAGGCGGTTTAGAAGAGGAACACTGAAATGAGAAAGTGTCAGGGATAGAGGATATGAACATTTCAAACTTAAGCATGGAACGGTCAGTGGTTGGTTCTAGAGTATCAGCTTTGTAACCAAGACTACGTTTCTCACTCAGGGGAATCTGAGACTTAATTATCTCAGTGATCTTTGTTGAGGAATTATACCATCTATCAACAGTAGCTTTTTCAGCTTTTAATGCAGCGATAGCTTCTTCGCGCTCGATTTTGACTAGTTCATTTAAGTGAACTTGATCTTTAAAATCTTCTTCAATTTTAGAAAGATTTTCTATTTGAAGGTGACAGTTTTTAAGCTGTTTAGCGAGATCAAGGTTTTGATTTTCAACAATAGTTTTGCCATTCATGGCTTCATATAAACTTCCAGTCAAGAGATCGATCTTTCGAAGACTATCAGCTTCATCAATATTTAAAATATTGGTAAAGAAGGAAGGTGATACCTTAGTAGCAGAGGTTGAAGTAGAGGGAATGTCATAATTTTCTCCCTCATCTTCAAGTTTGGCCATGAGACATAGATTGGCTTCATCATTATCTTCAAAGTCAGATGATTCTTCTTTGTCAGAGGCATCCCAATCATAGTCAGCCATAAGGCCTTTGCCTTTCTTCTTAAAGGTTTTCTGCTTTGAATACATTTCTTTTAGTTTTTTGTATTTTTCATCTCTAGTCCAGTGAGTAAAGTTTTTCTTGAGAAAAGCTGAGGGTCTAGAGACTTTCTTTGATCTGCACTCGCTAGAAAAATGTCCTATCTTTTCACAGTTATAGCACTTATACCCTTATCAACAGGGGTTGATGATCTTGGCTTGTCAGTAATAGCAAGAGGTTTATTCTTCTTGAAATTACTCTTTCTAGCAAATCTCCTGAACTTATTAGCCAGGAATGCCAGAGTTTCATCATTATCTGAAACGTCAGAGTCTGATGATCTTTCAGAGTTAGTTTCCAACTCAGTGACAGTGATAGTCGATCGCTGAGTGGAAGGTGACTCTGAGATTAAAGCAACAGGGGTGCTTTTGGAATCTTTTATAAGATTCTTCTTAAGATTACTCGATTGCTCATGATTCAACATCGTGCCATATACGGTAGAAAGGGTCATTGATTTTAGATCCTTTGACAGCTTGAGACACATTGAATAATTGTCCCAGCTTTCAGGTAAACATTCTAAGAACTTTGTCAGTACTTTAAAGTTAGAATATTCCTTACCAGTAGTTTTCAAATCTATTATTAAGCAGTTAAAACGTTGGTGTACATCAGAGAGAGTTTCATTCTTACCACAAATGAAGCTTTCATACTGTCTTACCAGGTTGATCTTTCGAGAGTCCTGGACTTCAGAAGTACCTTCATACTGAACACAGATTGTGTCCCACATAGCTTTTGAGGTTTTCAGGTTCATGACAGAATGGTAGACTTCGTCAGGAAGATCCATGGAGAGTATGGGTCTGGCTTTGGTGTCGATAGCCACTTTCTTCTTATCTTCATCCGTCCACATATGAATTTCCTTGGGAATCAGCCTTTCTGGAATTGCAGGTCTATTCTCAGCGGCTGGAACTGCAGCATCAATTCTTATAGGAATATATGGGCCGTTTTCAAGAGAGTAAGGCATAGTAGGGTCTACACCTTCTAAAAAGAGAATCATCCTATTTTTCCATAGATTAAAATTATCTCTGGAGAATCTAGGGGTATTACAAGAGAATCGTTGTCAATATAGTTGGTATTTGTGTTGGTAGCCATTTTCAGAAATAGCAAGGAAGAGAAATCTTAGAATAGATCAGGTCTTGTTTATGAGATTAAACAAATCTGCTCTGATACCACTTGTTGGTCCCGAAGTGCTATACAAGTTTGTAGAAGGGGGGGGTGTGTGAATACAAACACACGTTTTTACTTTTCTAAATTGTTTATTGATAAATCAAGACAATTTACAACTTTTTGCGGAACAGGATTAAGGATAAACCTAATCTAAACAAGTCTTGAGAAATACTAAGTTTCTTGCACTAGAAAGAGTTAAAGAAATTACGAATAATAACTTAACAATAAGAGAGAAATAAGAAGATGGTCCGAGCACACTTCAAAACTGAAGTAAGGTTCTTCTTATATACTGCATGCATTTAATGCATGGCAGTATGGCTTTACACGTGGCATCAGTTGAGTGGTTGCATGTCATTGTCATTTGTAGACAACCTTAGTAGCCGCATGGTGCACAATGTAGACTCAGAGTTGTTGTACGATTACAGACAAAAGGGATGTCCGTTCTGACAGTTCGTACGGAGCCGTGCAAGGGAGGTAAGACAATAGTAACATGCAAGGAGACTTCATGATCAGCTTTCGTTGAGTCAGATCTTTATCAGCGAATGATAAAGTTCAGCGATTGCTGAAGTCTTCTACTTGATACTTCACGTTGAATGGACAGGTCTTGCTTCGCTGATATCCGCATCAGTTCATGAGTAGACTTGTCGCTGGTTCTTGAGCTTGATCTTCGACTTCAGCGTAGAACCTTGGTTGACGGGAAACTTGTCTTCAGAGATCATAAGTAAACAAACTAAACTATCAGCGATCATCAATAGAACTGAACAGGCTCAGAGCTATATGATGATGAACAGTGTTCGCTGAATATCTAATCTAAAGAGTGAGAGTTCCTATCAGCGGTACTGTAAGTCTTAGTACTTATCAGCGATAGTGAAACCCTAATACATATTGTTTACTTACAATTTTCACTAAGTGTTTAAGAGAGGATCATTATCAAATCACTGAGGGTTTGGATCAACAAGTTAATCTGACACCAAACAAGGGTATTTGCACAGGGTTCATAGACCACATCCCCAAATCGATAACAACCGCGATCGGGGCTCAAGCAGACTCCACTCTCGCCTCCGGGGCCCAAGCAGACTCCCCATCCCTTCGTGTGCAGGAAACGGATTCCGTGCCCACGGGGTTAATAAATATAACTCCCAAGGGATCATCAGATCCCAAGGTACATTAATCCTACTGTGCAACCCGACTCCACATAAACATACCAAGCAAACCTAGAAACATATAGCGATGCACGTATCTTTAGAAAAACAGTATGTAGCATGCGAATATAACGTTCCCAAAACATATCATCATGCGAGGAATTTATAACAAAATTATAAATAAGACATGCTCGCGTCTCATACAATAATCGGTAATAAACAAAAACGTTTAACATTCTGTTTCACTTAAAAAGGGTGTAAGGAAACTTACCTGGTTGTTGCGATTAAGTATTCGATCGCTTTGTTCCCAACCGAACAGAACACCTAATATTTGCCAACAATCCAACGTCAGAACTCCTGTCCAAAAACCTTCAAATCAGATCACTATCCGGACACACTATCGGGCAAACTATCCGGATACTCCACCCGGAACCCTTCATCCGGAAACCTTCACCCAGAAACCTTCTATCCGGAAACTGACTATCCAGATCAGGCGACACCCGGATACTCGCACACAACCCTCAAAATCCCTTAAATCGAATGAAATCACGATTCTTGGCTTAAAACCAGTCTTACATTCATTTAGGTTAACGTTTCAGTCTTAAGCAACCACTTAATCCATATATGCATCCATTACACAACCCATATTTAAATCAAACCCCATTATCAAACTTGAAAGGCAAACACATAGACAAAGATGGGGTTTTCTTCCATTACAAACACACCAAGCAACAAAACCAACTGATGTTAAAAGATGTATAGCATACCTTGATGATTCGTCTGGAACTTTCTCTACCACAATCCCTTGCCAAAATCCTTACTCAACTCTTTCTCTTCTCTTTCACGATGCAGCCGCAGATATCCCCATGAAATGAAATTAGGGATTTTACTCCCTTTTATCCCATTCATTTATTGCATCCATGTCCCCCAAGTTCCATTTCTTTACTTTCATCCCATCTTTCCCAAAAGTTAACAATTTTAGGACAACGGTTGTTACAAATCAAGTTTAAAACGTTGGTAAGTTATTAAAAAAAAGTTCCTCCTATTTTAGCAAAAAAGTTACTCTATTTATTCGTCTCTGTCAAAAATTAATCTTTAACCACTAGCTGCACATGTTGTATTCCAATGTTTTTCTTTTTTTGAGTTAATGTGCTTTCTTTGTCAAAACAAAGTATTAGAATAAATTTACCAATTGATCATTTTTTTTTGTTTTTGAATTAGATTGGGATCAATATTAACATAAGTTAAGTTTTGAAATAGTAATATTTAGCTATATTCAATAAGGCTAATTATAATAAACATGTGACATTTATATTGTTAGTTTGAACTATTGAAATTGCATATAGTTTTATGGCTGGTTGTAGCAAATACTATTGACTTTCAATAACATTGATTTGTAATTCTTAATATATTTTAAAGAGAATTTGTTTTATATTATTAATAAAAACAATTATTCTTCCGGTAACTGTTTATTATCTCATACTAATTTATATTAATGTTTATTTAATTTTAGCTAAGATTTTGTAACGTTAACATTGTGCATTTAAATTTTAAAATTAAATGATAGTAAATAATATTCATTGAATAGTATTTAAATACATTTGTTTACATTGATTTATAAGTATGAAATTGTATTAATGATGATTTAGTATTTATTTATGTTATTATAGACATCATTAGTGTTTAATAAAAGATTATTCCATACACTACATTATTTTAATAATCAATTAATAAGTTATTATATTATTCATACACATTCTTACTATTTCTATACCTAATAAGTTTTTGTTTACACATTTTTCTATACATGAAAATTGTTGGACTAAAAACTATCCTTAGATAGTGAATGTTGGTTGTGAATATTAGATTATGTCAAACTATTTGAATTAAGTATATGTATATGGTCGTTAATAAGTTTTTTTTGTACAACCTATCTCAAATATGTTGATAATTAAGTTGCAAAATAAACTTTATAAGCTAAAATGCAAAATTAGAAAGAGAAAAAAAACTAACTTTGTATACACCCATCATAACGATGATTAACGTTGCACATATGCTTGCAACTAAGCATTTTTGTACAATTTTTAACTTTAATGTCAAAACATTATTTTGCCACCAAAAAATAAGAAAATGTATGAATTATCTTTATTACAAGAAACAATATCAATGAAAATAATTTACATCTAAATATATCGGCCTAATAAACCCATTGTGTTAAATTACATCTAATTAGTCGTTGATTATCCAGTTGCGTTTTATCTTAACTTAGTACTGATTTTCTAATAATAAGCTTTCCTTACCGTGCAATACAAATATATAAATGAAGGTTGTAAGGTATTAACATGACATAATCAAAATTTAGTATGCTCAAATCATGAATTGTAGTTGAGTTACGTTTTCCCATATTGATGAGAAAGAGAAATATTAAAAAATGTAGTTGTGTATATGAAGGAAAAGGATGACTTGAAAAATTAATATCAATATAAATATATAAATGAATGCTATAAGGTATCAAAACAACACTACGAGAATTTAGCAATCTCAATTCATTAAGGGAAATATAAATCTACAAATGAAGGTTAGAAGGTATTAACATGGCAAATGAGAATTTAGTATTCTCAAAATGTGGTTGAGATTGGTTATCTCACATTGACGAAAAAGATAAATATTGGAAAATATAGTTGAGTATGTAAAAGGAGGGGGTGATGACTTGAAAATCAATATCAATATAAATATATAAAAGAATCCTACGAAACTTTTGTTATTGGGTTAATCAAACACTTCACACGTTTCTAGCGATTCACATGACAATATCAGATGATACGAATGATGTAAATAAGTAATTAGGTATATGAAGGGAGGGGGAATGCCTTAAAAATTAGAATATGTGGTTGGTTAAAAATTCGACAATTTTCATCCAATTTTTGGATTAAATGGTAATTTTGAAGTTATGTGATAAAAATATTTTACTAAAAAATAACACCTTTCACTTTTAATTTGATTAAATGTAAAATGTTCATTAGAATTGAATCAATACAATCATCAATATAGATATAGATATAATAATAACTAATATAAAACAAATGTTGACCAGAGACATTGACATTACATAATGAGAATATAATATTTTCTCAATAGTGAATTATAATTGAGTTAAATATTGGAAGAAACATTTGAATATATGAAAGGACGAGAGATGAATATTGGAAGAATATTGACAAATGTACAATGTGAGTTTAGTCTTCTCAAAATTTAAGTTGAAGTCAGAGGGATATTGATGTATTATCATAACTTTTGTATATCTTAATTAACATGTATTTTGATCATCATGCAAGGCACGATGTGGAACACTAGTCTTTATATATATAAAAGGAGAATCCATGGTTGATGAGGTGGCATCATGAAAATCCAATATTCATCAAATGGTGAGTTGTGGTTGATTCTTCATTGTCCCACATTGGTGACAAAAGTGAAAAGTTGAAAGTGTGAGTGGCTATATAAATGATAGGATATGGCTTGAAGGTTCATACAAATCTTTATATATATAAAAGGAGAATCCATGGTTGATGAGGTGACATCATGAGAATCCAATATTCATCAAATGGTGAATTGTGGTTGATTCTTCATTGTCCCACATAGGTGACAAAAGTGAAAAGTTGAAAGTGTGAGTGGCTATATAAAGGATAGGATATGGCTTGAAGGTTCATACAAAATTTGATCCATTTTTGGGTTGAATAGTTATTTTTTATTTACATGACAAAACATTTCATGTAATATTTAAACATTTCATATCTTCTTTATCTTTATCTTTCTATATATAAAAGGAGAATCCATGGTTGATGAGGTGGCATCATGAGAATCAAGTATTCATCAAATGGTGAATTGTGGTTGATTATTCATTGTCCCACATTGGTGACAAAAGTGAAAAGTTGGAAGTGTGAGTGACTATATAAAGGATAGGATATGGCTTGAAGGTTCGTACAAAATTTGATCCATTTTTGGGTTAAATAGTTATTTTTTATTTACATGACAAAACATTTCATGTAATAGTTAAATATTTTATGTAATCTTTATATCTTTATATAAAAGGAGAATTCATAGTTGATGATGTGGCATCATGAGAATCAAATATTAATCAAATGGTGAATTGTGGTTGATTTTTCATTGTCCCACATTGGTGACAAAAGTGAAAAGTTGAAAGTGTGAGTGGCTATATAAAGGATAGGATATGGTTTGAAGGTTCATACAAAATTTGATCCATTTTTGGGTTAAATAGTTATTTTTTATTTACATGACAAAACATTTCATGTAATAGTTAAACATTTCATATAATAGTTAAACATTTCATACCCTTAAAGGAAAACCCAAGAGTAATGAGGTGGCATCATGAGAATCAAGTATTCATTAAATGGTGAAATTTGGTTGATTTCTCATTGTCCCACATTGGTGACAAAAGTGAAATTTGAAAGTGTGAATGGCTATATAAACGATAAGATATGGCTTTAAATCTTTATATATATATAAAAGGAGAATCCATGGTTGATGAGGTGGCATCAAGAGAATCAAGTATTAATCAAATGGTGAATTGTGGTTGATTCTTCATTGTTCCACATTGGTGACAAAAGTAAAAAGTTGGAAGTGTGAGTGGCTATATAAAGTATAGGATATAGCTTGAAAGTTCATACAAAATTTGATCCATTTTTGGGTTAAATAGTTATTTTTTATTTACATGACAAAACATTTCATGTAATCTTTATATATATAAAAGGAGAATCAAAATATTAATCAAATGGTGAATTGTGGTTGATTCTTCATTGTCCCACATTGGTGACAAACGTGAAAAGTTGAAAGTGTGAGTGGCTATATAAAGGATAGGGTATGGCTTGAAGGTTCATACAAAATTTGATCCATTTTTGGGTTAAATAGTTATTTTTTATTTACATGACAAAACATTTCATGTCATAGTTAAGCATTTCATGTAATAGTTAAATATTTCATGTAATCTTTATATATATAAAAGTAGAATCCATGGTTGATGAGGTGGCATCATGAGAATCCAATATTCATCAAATGGTGAATTGTGGTTGATTCTTCATTGTCCCACATTGGTGACAAAAGTGAAAAGTTGGAAGTGTGAGTGGCTATATAAAGGATAAGATATGACTTGAAAGTTCATACAAAATTTGATTTAAATAGTTATTTTTTCATTTATATGACAAAACATTTCATGTAATAGTTAAATATTTCATATAATAGTTAAACATTTTATATCCTTAAAGGAAAATCCAAGAGTAATGAGGTGGCATCATGAGAATCAAGTATTCATCAAATAGTGAATTGTGGTTGATTATTCATTGTCTCACATTGGTGACAAAAGTGAAAAGTTGAAAGTGTGAGTGACTATATAAAGGATAAGATATGGCTTGAAGGTTCGTACAAAATTTGATCCATTTTTTTGGGTTAAATAGTTATTTTTTATTTATATGACAAAACATTTCATATAATAGTTAAACATTTAATATCTTTAAATAGATAAAAGAAAAACCCAAAAGATACGAGTTAGCACCATGAGAGTTAAGTATCAAATAGTGGATTGTGGTTTAGTTGTAGCTATCCCACATTTGTAAGAAGTTGAAATATTGGAATAAAGATGTTCTATAAAAAAGATGGATGTGATGACATTATATCAAGCCATAAGATTTTAGTATTCTCAAATAGTGAATTGTGATATATTAGAAAATGAGAGTGTATTAATAGGAGAAGGTGTAATTGAAAATTAAAAAGAGATTAATGATTGTTAAAACGAAGTTTGTTTATAAACACAATTAAACAATCAATAAGGTACGACCCAAAAGCCATAAGATTTTAGAATTTTCAAATATTGAATAAAACAATCTATCTATATATAAGAAGTAACCAAAATAATTTGAGGTACCATTGTGAAACGTCTTTTGACTAATACCTCAATAGATATTTTACAAAAGATAACATAAATATTTATATAACATATATATATAAATAGAAATAGAAAAATATTTACATTTTCTATCTTTCTTTATTTATATGTATAAAAGAAATAACCAAGGGTATTTGAAGTGACATTGTAAATTTTTTATTCTTAAATCTTGCATTGTATTATTTTAGTCATTCCACATTGATGAGGGAATGTTAGATTGGAGAATGAAATGGGCTACAAGAAATGATGAAGGAAAGTTGTATATAAATTTGAAATGAGTTTGGTAATCTCACACTGATAAGAAGATTAACATTTTTATGAAACATGTTAACATATATTAACAACAAGAGAGGGATACATGTTTAATTTGTGGAAACTCATAGAGTTCACTAAGTTTAGTCAAACCCTTTTTGGGAAAAAAAATTCTTCAAACTATTCGTAACAACAATATGTTTGGTGTGTCATTTGAGTTCTAAACAATATAACAACAAAATTATTACCAATAAATCTCAATTTATTCGTAACAACAAATGGTAATCAATAGATGAAAATGAACCACTTATGAAATTGCATTTTTCGTTTTAAATCGTATCTCATTAGTATTAACCGATGAATTATCTTTTATCTTAATGCGATCAAGTAATTCCTTAAAATATTACTCGCTACCGCGCAACGCGCGGGACACACACTAGTATATATATAAAGGAAAATGTAGGAGAGAGAGTTAAGGAGAAGCCTCCATTGAGGCTTTAGAATTTTGTAAGATTTTTGATTTTTTCATAAATAAAATGTTGCGTCAATTGATTACAACTTTTCATTTTCTATTTTTTATTGGTTTTAATTAATAAATTTTGTATACTTAGTTAAACTATAATTCAACACTCACTAAAACCTATAAACACTATTGTATAACAATGGTTATTTTATTTTTATTAAATAAATTTGATGTTATTATTTATTTATTTTTACTTAGTAAACATTTTATTTGTTGAATACTTATTTTATTAGAGTACCTTTTTTTGTTAGTAAGTTAACAATGATTATAAATCAACATTTATTTTTAAAATGTTTTATTATTAATGCAACAAATGCTTGATAATCAAAACCTTTTATTTAGTATGATAATAATCTACTAATACTTTTTTTAATAGTATACTTTTTTTATTTAATTTTTTATTATTTTTATTAGGCTAACAATGCTTATAAATCAAAATTTATTTTAAAAGTGTATATTTGTTAGTGATTTTTTTTCTTATTAATCTAACAAATGCTTAGAAATCATACCCTTTAAATTGTTTTATTATTTGGTTAGATAATAGTCAATTAATACTTTTTAATAAAATGCTTTAATTTTATTGTTTTCATTAAGTTAACAACGCTAATTTTAGTTCAAATTTTGAATCATTATTTTGCAACCAAAAAGTTAAAAATGTATGAAACTATAGCAGTGAAAATAATATGCATAAAAAATACTCGAATACATACATCGTATTATATTACATATTATTATCAAATTACGCTTCATCTTAATTTGCTTACATATTTCTAATATAAAATTTCAGCACCGCGCATCGCGCGGTACCAAACCTTAGTATACATTAAAGAAGAAACCACTATGTATGACATGACTTCCTCTTTAAAGGCTAGGAACACCTCTATCTTTTTTCTCCTTTTTTCAACTTATTAAAATGCTAATTAAGTTAAAGACTTTTATGCCCCTATGGACAAATTGTATGCTTCAAAATAAATGGGATTTCTTGGTAATTTTACATCTACCTTTAGTTTAACCTCTTGAACTATTCAACTTCTTGATAAACATTCAACTTAAGATTAATTTCCCAAACTATTCAACATCTTGATATACATTTCCTTTATTGTTTGTTGCAATTGATTTATTTTCTCCAACTCTTCATCTATCCATTTCTTTATTTATTAATCTTTTTATCTCCATTTAGTTTTAGCATAATTGCTATCAAGAACCAGTAGATTATGTTCTTCAAATAAACTATATTATAGAAGAAACCACTATGTATGACATGACATCTTCTTTAAAGGCTAAGAATACCTCTACCTTTTTTCTCGTTTTTTCAACTTATTAAAATGCTAATTAAGTTAAAGACTTTTATGCCCCTTGGACAACTTGTATGCATCAAAATAAATGGGATTTTTTTGGTAATTTAACATCTAACTTAAGTTTAACCTCCTGAACTATTCAACTTCTTGATAAACATACAACTTCAGATTAATTTCCTAAACTATTCAACTTCTTGATATACATTTCCTTTATTGTTTGTTGCAATTGATTTATCTTCTCCAACTCTTCATCTATCAATTTCTTTATTTATTAATCTTCTTATCTCCAATTAGTTTTAGCATAATTGCTATCAAGAAGCAGTCGATTATGTTCTTCAAAAAATTCACATGCACTCCAGTTCAACCAGGACTACTTCATATTGGAAGATTAGCTCAAGGTGATATTTTGCCGAGAATGGTAATTATATGTTTATGCTCTTTTGTCTTGATTATTATAATTTTGATCTCTCAATCTCTTTATTTCTCAATCTATTCCTCGTGATATCTGATAGGGTTATTTTATTAACCCTATTTTAAGCGTTTAATTCCAATTTTTGAGCTAGTTTTTGTTCCCCATTGAGTCATTTACGTAATATTTTCTAGTATTTATAGGCATAAAATAAAAGTTACTGTTTTTATATAAAAATGAGAAAATTGCAACAAAAAGATAAATTATTTATGTGCACATTTCAGGTTTGATGAATTGGCCGTGAGGAATCCAATTTTAACGAGATGTTGTTTAAGGAAGATCGGGCTGCAGTTTCGGGCTTTACGGATGGATTACCATTTTTGGGTCATACACATAATTCCGGATCTTTAAACAATGGTTGTTTGGGCTCGTTTTTCTTGGCCGAAGTGGGTCGGGTGCCCTATGGGCCGGTTCCAAGTTTTATTGATTACTCTTGGGCCATTTTTGCTACCTTCCCTTAGGCCTCTTTTGCTTAAGCCCATGCACCTCATTAAGCACTATAAATACAAGTGCTTAGTGACTAGTTAGAACCATCCTTCAAATACACGTTGATTGATCAAGTAGATTAGAGTTTATAGTGAACTACTAGCTTTCGGTTCACCAACCGAAGCCATAGTTCACGGTTTGAACCTTTTCGGTTCAACCGTGTCGGTTCCGTTTTATATTATCAAGTTTCGTGACATTTTCGTCTTATCGTTTACCGCTTAATCTTTACTTATCTACATGTGTTTATGTTCGGTTGTTAACTACGGATACCATCGAGATTCTGCAGTTTTTTACCTATTCGGTTTTCAAGTTTTCGTGAGTTACGGTTTCTCCTCTATTAATCCCAATTCCAATTCCGTTACTATCATTCACCGGAAGTCCGACTAATACTTTCGGGTCCCCAACTAGATTGGTTCACGGTTGAATATAGATTACAGAATTGTAAAAGGCTTTGATATAGAGAAATTCGTTACTTGCTCGTCAAGTTTTCTTTATAATTCGTTCAACGTAATTTGGTTTCGTTATTATTAATTGTAATCCGATTCCATTATTATTATTCGTCGGATGTCCGATTAATACTTTCGGGTTCCCAACTTTAATTGGTTCACGGTTGAATATAATTTATGGAACTGTAGAGGTTTTAATACAAGGAAACCCGATTACTTGCACGACAAGTTTCGTTCTAAAAAGCATCAACTTTCGGTTGTATGATAAGTCTTTATCGTTGGTTCAGTTTCGGGTTTTTTAAGTAACAAAATCCATAGCTTTACGGTTGAGATTTATTTCAACCGTGACCGGTGGTGGTTTACTGAAGGATTCCATATAATTCACATTTGAAACAAGATTTCCCTTACAATCTAAACCAGTCGTTAACTTCTCAGTTTGTAATTCCTATTTTTATTATTATGTCAATTTAATTTCTGCAATTTAATTTATGTATATTAAGTACTGCAATTTACTTTTTTCGTTCTTTAATTTACGCACTTTATTCTCTGTCATTTACATTTCTGTACATTAATTATTGTCATTTATATTTCTGTAATTTAATATTCGCTTTATTTTCGGGAGTTGATTACTTGCACAACAAGTTACGTAATTTCTATTATTGTAAATTGTTTATTGCATTGTCCATCTCCATTATTTGCTTTTTAATTTACACATCCTTTATAATTAGAAGCCGAATGATGATGGGCGAAACGTCCTAGTTCATGGTGTAAAGTGACGTTGGGACCGAGAACGATAATGAAATAAAGAGGTGTATCGTATGGCATAATTGTCCAAAGTTATTTAAATCAAGGTTATGTTTTATGGTGGATCACAATTGATCAATTGACACCCAGTACATTGTATCATAAAATAGTGGACTGTTGAGATAACCGAGGAATGCCGTCTCATCTTTTTATCTAGTTATTAATTTCATCCCAACGGAACTTTATACCCTGTGCTTCTCTTTATAATTGATTTTTAGTTAATTGTTAACCAAACCTCCAACAAAAATATTGTTTTCGAATTCGCCATCTGAAACTGGCTTTTACGAACTGGAATTTTAAAGAGAAACTTTTACACGCTTCCCTGTGGGATCGATATTCGGTACTTTTGTACCATTATTACTTGTTTAAAGACGATAATAGGCCAAGATGTATTCTTGCGTCAAGGTTTATTTATAAAGAAATTGTATTTTAAAAGGTACACCCAAGTCAACAACAAGTTTTTGGCGCCGTTGCCAGGGAAGCACGCTAGAAGTTTTTCTTTTATCTAAGTAATGTTTTTAAAAGCAAGTTTTTCTCCCACATTTTCGAATAACCAAAAAAATAGTGTATGATTGTCTCACGGTGAATTATTCTAATTTGATCCTTTAATAATATGAGTCACGAGCCACTTTGATTTTGCATTCTCTATCCATATGCCCCGTTTTGCCACATCTAAAACAAGTAACTACCTTTTTCTCATCTTCCTTCCTTTTCTCAGATTGATTTGTAGTATCGAATTTTGGGACATAAGGTTTTGCACTACCACTCTCTTGATTAAATTTCCTTGAACCCGAAGTATATCTTAGATTGTTCGATCCCGATCTATTTTGATACTTCTTCTGAAAATGTTGAGTGAGAAGTATCATGGCTTTCTCTAGCTCTTCACCATCATCTTCGACATTCCCATCATATGCACTTTCCATCAAGCTTTTCTCGGCTAACTGACTTGCTAGTAAAGCAATCGGGTCAATCGTCTTTCCTTTGTTTTTCTTATCCATCTTAGCCTTCTTTCCCTTGACCATCTCTTCATCAGTCATCAGAATCTCGTATAACTCTTGAATCTGCATTGTTGAAATCCTCACATCATTTCGAAGCCTATGACAAGATTTGTTCCACTCCGGTTGAAGAGCATTTAAGAACTTCAAGTTCGCCTCTAACTCAGTCTTGGTAACTTTGATCTTATAAAGATCATTCATTACCGCCCAAAATCTATCAAATACGCTCTTCAAAGACTCATTCTATTTGGCTTTAAAACCTTCAAAATTATTCATGAACCGTGTTTGTCTAAGTTGTGTAGCAACCGCGGATCCTAGCGTAATCTTTTCAAGTTGAGACCACATCATTGTTATATTATTCTTATAACAATCGATTCTATTTGTAGATGTGATTTGGGAGAGCTAGAATGAGGAATGACTTTGCCTCCCTATCTCCTTGAGATCGCAAATTTTTTTCCGGCGTATAATCTTCGGGTTTCTTTAGAGTTCTTGTAGCCGGAGTGGTTGCGGTTGCCGGAACATTCACATATGGTTTGACAAATGGACCTTCCAAAAGAGAACGCATGATGTTTCTCCATTGTTTTGTGTCTCAACAAAGTTAATAAAACGGTCTTGCCATTGAGAAAATTCGTTTTCGTTAATAAGAACCGGAGGCCTCGTGTTAGATCCCAATGACATCATAATATCGTTCTTATACTGATTTTCTTGAAAAGCCATGGTCAAAACAGATTGTAGAAACTGAAAAATCCCGAAAAAATTCTAAGACATAAACTCTCCAGAGGCAGTGGCGCAAATCTCAAAATGCGCCAAAGAGGGTGGCGTAAAGTATGAAATGCGCCAAAGAGGGTGGCGCAAAGTTCACTTAGAAAAAAATCGAAACTCTGAAACTACCAAATGCGAAAAGTGTCAAAATTCGCTTCAGTTGGTAGCGCAAAGTGTGGCGAGATTCTCACTTAATTGATTCAAATGAGACTAGTACTGTTGATGGCGCAATTGCTGGAGCAAAGTGATATGAACTGGCGCAATACTCAGATCCGGCGCAATACTCACTGATTCGATCAAAAACACACTGAAACTCAAAATCATTGAATCTAACTGTTACATAAGTGTTCGAAATCGAAATCCTAACACAAGATCTTCAAGAAATTTCGTCTGAAAACCTATGAATACACGTCTGAACAGATCGAGCAGAAGAAAAATCGCACACAGTCCAGAAAACCACAAAACCTTCAAATTGATGATCCAAAACTCTGAATTGGCTCTTGATTCGTGAAACAAAGATGATCGCCACACAAAACCGAATCCAAAGAACCAAATCGCGAACAAATTCGATCAAAAATCACAAAAATTTGATAGAAATCTAAGAAAATGAGATTTTCTTGAAAAAATCAAGAAAATCGATCCAATTCTCTTCAGAAATCACCAAATTCGTATGATTGATCAGTAGAATTCCTTCTCTAAATCTTGTTCCTGCTCTGATACCAATTGTTATTCCAAGATCAAACAAGAATAGAGATAGAAATCTAGAGAGAGAAGTACGTCATCTATTACTCTCAATATGTGAACTGTTTAATACAAAAGCTTAACACAAGGGTTTATATACCCCTTGACTAGACAATGTCAAACTACACTTAGTACAAAAGAATTACATAATAATCCTTAATTACAACATAAAAGTAGCATTAACAGATCCCGACATTGAACGAACGTTTAGACAACGAAGAAGAATCCAAATAGCTAATCGAGTCTTAGATTCTCCCGAGATGTCTGAACATGAGTATATGACGGACAATGAGGATGAAGTTCCCCGTTTGTCAATCCTGATGGGCAGCCTAATAATGATGTAAATCTAGAAAACCCGCCAATAAATAATATTGATGATGAGGAAGAAAACATTTTCCGGTTAGCTAATTCCAAAGATGGTGGTATTATGTCTTACGTTATTCCTGTTTTTAACTAAGTTACATTCAGGAATTCTTAAACCAACTTTGCAAGCCCACCATTTTGAATGAAAACCGATAATGTTCCATATGTTACAAACTAATGGCCAGTACGCTGGTTTGGCAACTGATGATCCTCATTCTCATTTACGGTAATTCATTGAAATTACAGATTCTTTTAAGCTTCCTGTTGTAGAAGATGATGCACTAAAATTAAAACTTTTTCCATACTCATTAAGAGACAGTGCAAGATCTTGGTACAACTCACTGAAGCCAGATTCTATAGTTACCTGGGCCCAAATGGCGGGAAAAATTTTAAAAAAATATTTTCCACCCACGAGGAATGCTAAGTCCATAAATGCAATCTGTACTTTTAAACAAATGGACGATGAGGCAGTTCCTGATGCATGGGATTGGTACAAGGAGCTTTTGAGAAAATTCCCTCATCATGGCATTCAGTACTGCATTCAGTTAGAGACGTTTGACAGTGGTTTAAACATTACTGCAAAACAAAAGCTCGACGCTACTGCAAACGGAGCTTTCACATCTTGTACCTATAATGAAGGATATGACATCCTCGAGAGGATTTCAAACAACAATGGTCAGTGGGCTGATCCACGTGCATTACCAGCCAGAAAGACAACAGCAGTGCAAGATCCTGATGCTTATGCATTGATATCTACATAATTGAATGACATGGCATCTTAGATTAGAAACCGTAATGTTGTGTCAGCCAATCCTGTGATGCCATCTCCTTCTGTCCAATCTATACAGTGCACATACTGTGGTGATGGTCACAATTTTAACATTGTCCTGGAAATCCTGAGCGCGTCAACTATATTGGCAATAATAATAATAATAATAACAATAACAAAGGAGAACCCTTTTATCAGACTTACAACCCTGAGTGGAGGAACCATCCTAATTTTTCTTGGCACAGTCCAACTTTAAATCCAACACCACCTAAATTTCAAGGTCAAAATCAGCAATTTCAGCACAGACCTCAAACAATCAGCACTCAAATTCTCAACATAATATACATGTTTTTCATCAAAAGTCAAACCATCATGCTGAGTCATCTACTTCTTTGGAAGCAATGATGAAGGGATTTATGACCCAAACCCAAGCATCAATTAAAAATCTGGAAACCCAAATGGGTCAATTGGCTTTAGAAATGAGGAAACGTCGTCCCGGTTCTCTGCCTAGTGATACTAAGGTACCACCAAGAATCGGAAAAGAGCATGTAAAAGTTGTAACTTTGAGGAGTGGTAAGGATTTACCATAAAATATACAAAAAGATTTAATAAAAACAAACAAAGCAGAGCCAGAAAAGAAAAACACAGTTTCAAACCCTGTTAGTCTAGTGGAATTATTGGGCCAGAACACACTGTTGGGCCCAGTAACACCACTACCATTCCAACCATCCCACAGTTAACCTCTGATGAACCCAAGAAATATCAAACCAAAGACAAACCTGTTGGGGATGCGTCACAAACTGGTGACAGTCCCAAAGTTTCTAGTAATAATAAGACAAGCAAAACCTTACCTGCAACACCAACACCTACTCTTCAAAAGACTATATTGTTAGCCCCAAGTATACAAGATGTAAAAGTATTGAAAATATTACAAGTCAGAAGACCACCAGAGATCCGACAGAAGACTTAGAAGAAAATCAACAAGAAGACCACCAGAGATCGACAGAGCTCTGGCAGAACCATCAGAGCTCGACAGAGCTCTGGCAGAAGACTTCTTCTGTTCCACCAGAAGAACGGTTCACACCAAAAGACAATCAGAGCTCTGGCGTAAGAGCTCTGGTGATTGAAGACCTCTGTGAAGATTAAGTCTCGTAGAAATCTCTAAGTGTTAGACACGAGTCCGTACTTTCCACGTAAGCCCTAAAAGGACAGAGACACACTTTCCACGTGTCACCTCAGGGTTAGATAGTACACTGTCTTCACTTTATCAGGCTATAAATAGGAATGTAGTGGAACGCAAAATTGTAAGCTTTTGGAAGAATTGTTTTCCACAATTGTGAGAACACACACTGCTACATTCCACACCACTACCACTGTACGATTTGTTTCCTGAGAGATTTCAGAATACACACACTTGAACGTGTTATCGGTGTTATTCATTGTTATCAATATACGAGCAGCTTATTTACTTGATCTTGTTATCATCTTACTGTTCACTATTGATACTCTCCTGTTACATAATCGTTTACACAATCTCTCACATTTAATAGCTTTATATAATGTTTTTGCTGTCTCTTTTATGTTGTTTATGTGATACAACATGAATCTGGGAAAAAACAATTCGTATCAGAGCGGATTGATTTGCTCAAATCAAACGATCCAATCTAACCAGGTTGATTCATTGTTGTTGATTGTATCTGTTCTTCAAAAGCTTAATAGTATACTTTGTTTTTACTGTTATGTGTTTAAAACAACTTTTTAGAGCTCTTTAATCCATGTTTAAGCTCTCCAAATAGTCTGAATATCTTCTCTACTCAAGTTACTATTTCATTGGTTACTATCCATCTTCTTTCAGTTTAAAATCCTTTTTAAATCCTTCAAAACCTTCGTACTCTGTTTTCTGAAAGGATGGCTAATAACAATATTAATGCCATCTACACAGCTGGTTCTCTGACCAAACCTCCTACTTTTCTGAGAGATGAATATCCTCAATGGAAGATTAGGATGGTTAATTTCTTTGATGGAATAGATAGAAACCTCATGCGATCTGTCATAAGTGGACCATTCCAACCTATGGTTTTGGTTCCTCGTGTACCCGCTATAGGAACTACTGCTGAGGTTCCAGCTCACTTCGAGGTTAAAACCACCGGGTTTACTGATGAGGAAAAGCTAAAAATAGAAAATGACCTCAAGGCAGTTAGACTTCTGATTATGGCCATTCCCAACGATATATTCCAAGAACTAGATTCATGTGTTACTGCTAAAGAAATCTGGGATCAGCTTCTTAATCAACTTGAGGGTGGTATCAAGACCCAAAAGAACAGAAGGACCCAATGTATTAATGAATACAATGATTTCAAGGCACTTCCTGAGGAAACCTTGCAACAAACCTACAACAGATTTAATGTTTTAATAAACAAATGCAAAAAAGTGTGGGGTTGTTCGGTCGAAGAAAGATAACAATGTTCTGTTCTTGAAAAGTTTAAATGATGAATGGTTGAATCTATCTATGTCTCTACAAGCTAACCAAGATTTGGATGCATGGTCTCTTACTGATGTGTATGGCACTCTGGCCGCACAAGAGAAGGATGTTGTCAAACAGAAGGGCAAATCCACCATGGCAGGTCCAATAGCTTTGATCTCTGACTCTAAAACCCCCCACTGAAGGGAAATCCACCAGAGAAAGCTCTAGCAGAGAGAAGAAGAAAGAGAAGGTTGTAAGAAAGAAGGGAAAGAAAAGTCTAGTTGCCTTAATAACTCAAAAAGTTTAACTAGAGATTTGGCAACCAAGTATTTGATAAAAGAGGTAGATATGAGAAGGAAGAGAAGATCAAGACCAATTTTTTTATATATCTTTAGGGGGAGATTGTTAGGACCATAAATGTCCTACATATTAGAAAGATATATAAATAATTAGTTTAGAGCTTAATTTGTTTAATTAATCTTTTTGTAAAAGCCTTTAATTATAAAAGGGCTTAGATTAGGTTAATTGTGCTTAATTGTCTAATGGGCTTAGGCCTTTGTTGGTTAAAGGCCTAGGTATATAAAGTTAATGTTAACCTTGAATTAGGTTAGAGTTTTCATTAGCCATTCCTAGAGATTCATTATAGCTTAATTGTTTTAGAGAGAGATAGTTGAGATTTACATTCAAGCCTTTGTAACTATCTTGAATCATGAATTTGAGAGGGATGACAAGTGGAAATCATCAGTTGTTCTTGTTATTTTCTCATTGAATCGTTGTTACCTGATCAAACGGGGACTCACAATTGGTATGAGAGCCTAATCGGTGATTTGAAGAAAGAAAAAGCCAATCGAAAGCAAGAGAAAAGAAAGATTTTTCGTATTCAATTTTTCTGGAAAACGCAGCAGGCCGTTTCGCTTATTCCCGGAGTTTGAACCGTCGGATCGTCACGAATTTGGACAGTAGCTCCACGACATTCCGTTTTACATTCTGAACGGTTGGATTAATCGTTTGAGGTCCAGAAGGTATCTGTTTGGTTTTCGAAATACTGCAGCAATTTTGTGGTTAAATCGTTCATCAATCGTGTTTGAAAATCTTTTTCATTGATTTAATAATTCGTTTGTTAAATCTCGATTGTTTGCTAGTTCATATCTGCTGTTATCTGCGTTTATATCGATTCTCAAAGGTGTTAATTTTTTCAATTAAAAATCAATTCTTGAGTTTTGGTAGTGTTCTTAAATTTGTGTGGTGGTTATTGGAAAATTAGGATATATTTTGCTTAGAAATCGATTTGGGTGTGTTTGTTTTTGTGTTTTTGGTCAAAATCTAACCCTGCAGGAGTGAAATCAAGCAACCCCATCGATCCCAGATCCAAATTGCAACCACAGCCGCAGTGTCCGGGTAAGTTTTTCCTAATTTCTCATCTTTTTCCGGACAAACAACACACTTTCCGGACAATATTTTGTTTACTTTCCGGATGATGGTTTTTTGAAATGAGCCGCTTTGTTTGACCATGTTTTTAATTATTTGACTTTTCAACTCTCAACTCATGCATTAGTTAGTAATTGTTTACGCTGCACATCATATATACATATATATATATATATATATATACATATATACATATACATACATATATACATATATAGATATATACATATATATATATATATATAGATTGCATGATTTGTTGATTTCGTTCTATCCGGTAAGTTTTGTTTGGTAACCAACGTTCATCCGGAAAGCACTCTTCACCCGGTAAATTCACTTGATCCGGAAACCAAGTTTGTCCGGTAAGCATCACAACTCATCCGGTAAGTGCTATTTTTTGCGAGAACATCATCACCCGGTAAGTTCTACTTTGTGTGGATAACTCCATTTGTCCGGAAACTCCATCTTTCCGGTAAATCCTTTTCACCCGGTAAGTCACAACTTAATTGTCCGGTAAGTTGTGGTTGATAAGTTTTTGATTGGTAAGTTCTCGAAGCTTGATTTCGTTTGGTCCTATAATAATCAGATTTTAAATTTTTGAAACGAATTTATTTTATAAGTTTGTTTTTCTGATTTAATTTTTTATTTTTCTTCCGCAAATTTTTCTTCAAAGTAACACCGATTAACGATCATTTTTTTCAAGTAACAATGTCTCATTGCTTTAATCCTGCGTGTAACGACTATAAAACAAGATTATATGAAAAGAATGTCAAGCTAGCACATGAATTTAGAGATAAGATCATCAAAGAACGGAAGGAACATAAACTGCAAATATCTGAAAGTGCTGATAAGCTGGCTAAAGCAGAAGAAAATACAACGTTATTAGAGTCAGAAAACACTGAGCTGAATAGGAAGCTGACTGATTTGCCATCCCGAGATGATATCAAGAAGACTGGGAAAGAGCAAGCGAGTATATATGAAAAGAATATCAAGCAGAAAGATGATTTGATCAGCAAGTACGTCAAAGAACTGAAGGAGCTCAAATCTCAAATCTGGAATAGTTCTGAGAAGCTTGCTGAAGAAGATGAGAAAGGTAAACTCCTGAACTGTGAAAACCTTGAGCTTAAAAGTAAACTATCTGTTTTAGAAAAGGAGAAAGAAAGTTTTGAAAAAGAAAAACAAGTGCTTTTACAAAAGCAGTCTGGTTTTTCAACCAAATCTCTTGAAGAGAAGAAAAGTCTTGAGCTTAGATGTTTAAAACTTTCAACACAAATCTCCGATTTTGAAAAAGTATTGATTTTAGAAAGAGAAAAGTTTGAAACTGAACGCAAATCTTTTTCTAAAAAGAATGGAGAACTTTCTTTAAAAATAACTGATTTGGAGAAAGAATTAGACATTCTAAACGAAGAGACTGAAAAAAGGAAAGTTGAAGGCTTTAGGGCTAAATGTTTGAAAGATGATTTTGCAAAAGAGAGAAAGATCTTTCAGACTGAAATTTCTAAACTTACACAGAGATTATCTGGATTAGCAACCGAGATTTTGAAGGAACAAATGGTTAAATCTAATTTTCAAAAGAAATTTGATCTTATTCTCAAAGAACGAAATGATTTATCCGTTAAGGTCAAGAAACTTGAAGAAAGCAATTTCAAAGGTGTTCAACCTTCTTATGCTTCAAGTTCAATTTCTTCAAATCGTTCTTCAAAGAATTTTGTCAAATCAAATGATTTTTCAAAAGATCAGATTAGACCTTCCAATCTTTTCTATAATTCTCGTGTTGACAAATCAGATAATCAATTTTTCAAGAAAGTAAAAATGGAGTGGAGAGTTAAAGGATCCGCTCCTTCTCCAAAGCCATTTGTCCCTGTTAAGAGTGAAAAGAACAACACAGCTTTCTACGCTAAACCTTTTGTGAAAACTGATCGAGTTTACTTTGTTAACAAACTGATCAGCTTATCTACACAGAAGCTGTGTTGCTCTTATTGTGGATCAAATGACTTTGTGAAGAAAGACCATGCAAAGTATTGGTATGGTACTTATAGTATCCCAGATCCTCATAGGGCATCTAACCGTCAAGGATCCATCAATGGATGGATACCAAAATCCTACTAATCTGTTTTGCAGGAATGTCATGTGCGGTTTTAATTCCTAGTATTCATTTCACATGACTGCATTCGAAGGTTATGCCAATTTTGAGGGGGAGTACTATCTCTTGAAAGGTAAGTGAACTTCTAACTAAATTCAAAGACTGTGGTAATTCATTCTGGATAACTTACTTGTGTTTGTTATTCTCCAATTTTAAAATTCCATGATTGCCACGTGTCATTTTTTCTTGATTTAGTTATTTCCATGTCTCAAATGTTTGTTGATTTTTCGATGGAAATACACTCGTTTTTGAATTCCACTTTGTGTTCATAGTTCATCATTTCATGTTAATGATTCAATTCTTTTCTGATATATTAATTGTGACTTGTTATTCACAATTAAACTTTCTAATCATTGTCTCATTTTTGCAAATACTGTGCTTACTGAGTCAAATCTGTTTTGCGCTTGATTTTGTTTTTTTGAAATTCTGGTATTTCAACCATGACTTCTGAATAATTCAGTTCATAACTCGTTCTTAATTATCATGACTTCTGATCATCTCAGATCAAGACTCGGACTTAAATGTTTCGACTTCTAAACATTTCAGTTGAGAACTCGTACTTCACTGTCTACTAAACTGCTATTCTCGATGCATGAAAGGAGTGTTAGCAATTATACCGTTTCTATTGTCAAGCCAGAACCGGAAGGACCTACCCAAGAAACACATCCTTTATAGACAACAGTGAGGGGTCTAGATGATAGATGAGTTTGGAGAGAAAAGAATATGGTGAGGCTGTGACAGGACTTAAAAGAATTATTGGTCCTTACCAAACCGAGTCAGTTATCCGGGTAACCACACAATCTATTCATTCTCCTTCTTTGGAGATGAGTATTGAAACAGACATGGACCCAGTGTCAGTAACTCGTGTCACCCCACCCAACCACTCAAGTATCTCACAATAGATGCTTGTTTCACATATTCACGGAGATTTAGCACATAATCTATCTATTCCTCACTCGGAGGTCTTAGATATTGAAAAAGGAAGACAACAGCTCCGGTCTCCGAACTTCATATTCTATTCAATGTGTTAATTGATTTTAACTTGAGTCCCAAGTTAAATCAATACTTTGAGCCAAACAGATAGAATTTGATTTTTTCACACATGCACGAGTCTTTCTAATTCCACTTGCATATCTTCGTGATATTCCCGGAACAGTTTGACAAGTTCATTTTCTAAAATTTTCTTTAGTGATAACTGCAAGTCCTATCAGAGACACCCCTTGCCAGCTCTGAACATAGGCCCCACAAATTTTTAAATTGGTGTGATAACAGTTACTAATGTGTTTCTGTGTTAGTTAATTACCCTGGTTACTTAATGTTTTGATCTGGAATTTTTTCTACTCATCACTATTGTCTTTGAACGTGCATGATGCTTCGGATGCTCCTACTCGTCATGAGGGGGAGAAAGGGTACAGATTCAAAGACACGTTATCAAGTTGACGGGGAGTTAGCAAAAAGCTGAGGAGCCGAGGGGGAGTAAAGAAGTAAGTCCCCATGTAAAAGCCGAGGGGGAGTATCAGTCGAGGGGGAGTAACAGTTCCGAAAAGAGCTCAAAGCGAAAAGAGTTCAAAGTGCCAACAAGTCGTAAATTCTTCTTATCCTTCATCAAGTGGTGTTCACTACAAATCTCTATTTCCTCCATCGAGCATATTGGTTCTACAAACTGAAGCTGAAAGCAAAGTCAACTCGTGGTTCAAAGACAAATTCGTTGTTCACCGAATCCATTTACAAAGTTGAAGATATGAAGACCAAGAGCTTTATTCAAGGGGGAGCGCTGAAAAGACATGAAGTCAAGCAACACCGAAGTTTTCAAAGATTCAATAAGAAAAGAAGATCAAGACATGAAGGTTTCAAGCCCAATTTTTATTTATATATCTTTAGGTGGAGATTGTTAGGACCATAAATGTCCTACATATTAGAAAGATATATAAATAATTAGTTTAGAGCTTAATTTGTTTAATTAATCTTTTTGTAAAAGCCTTTAATTATAAAAGGGCTTAGATTAGGTTAATTGGGCTTAATTGTCTAATGGGCTTAGGCCTTTGTTGGTTAAAGGCCTGTATATAAGGTTAATGTTAACCTTGAATTAGGTTAGAGTTTTCATTAGCCATTCCTATAGATTCATTAGAGCTTAATTGTTTTAGAGAGAGATAGTTGAGATTTTCATTCAAGCCTTTGTAACTATCTTGAATCATGAATATATGAGAGGGATGACAAGTTGAAATCATCAATTGTTCTTGTTATTTTCTCATTGAATCGTTGTTACCTGATCAAACTGGGACTCACAAGTTCTTCAAAATCAAGTGCCATTTAATCAACACTTTTTGAAAAGAAATAGCAATGTGCACCAATCTTCATGTTCTATCAATTGCAATTGCATACAACTGTTGTTCAAGTTACAGAAACACTTGAATGGTCCCCACTGTGTTCTGAATCAGTCATTTCAAAGGAAAAATCCCAAGACTGTTCAAAATACACAGATAAAATCCTCTGGCACACCATCACAGAATGGAAAGCCAGCAGGTAAGTCTAACACCCCCAAGCCTAACAAGGAAGGACCCATTATGCAATGGGTACCTAAAAAGAACTAATATGTCTTGCAGAAGCCTCATGTGCAGATCTGGTACCTAGATTCAGGATGTTCTAGGCACATGATAGGCAATAAGGAGCTGCTGACTTCATTCAAGAACAAAATGGGAAGTGCAGTAACCTTTGGAGGAGATGGTGGTGGACAGATTAAAGGTTATGGTGTGTTAAATAATGGTGGTGTTTCAGTTTCAAAAGTTGCTTATGTTGAAGGTTTAAACCATAATCTGCTCAACATAAGTCAACTATGTGATCATGGGTTCGATGTCAACTTTAAAAAGAAATATTGTTCTTTGTTGCTTTCCGAGTCTGGTCAAGAACTTTTAAGAGCCGACAGAAAAGGCAATCTGTATAAAATGAATTTTATTCCAAACCAAAGTACTACAACAGAAAAACTCTGTTTAGTTTCTTTGAAAAAGGAAGATGCCTGACTCTGGCATAAAAGATTTGCTCATTTGAATTTTTCAAATCTTGACAAGCTCGTGAAACTCAACTTAGTGAAAGGTCTGCCTTCACTTAAATTTGACAAAGACCATCTTTGTTCTGCGTGTGAACTGGGTAAAATGAAAAGATATTCACACAGAACAAAGAGTGATCACAGTTGTCCCAGACCTTTGCATATGCTTCATGTGAATCTTTGTGGTCCAATATGTGTGCAAAGTCTGTCAGGTAAAAAGTATATTCTTGTGCTTATTGATGAATATTCCAGATATACTTGGATTGAGTTCTTCAGAGTAAAATCTGATGTCCCAGAAATTTTGATAAGTTTGTTGAAAAGAATACAGGTTCTGTTAGGTCTTAAAATCCAAAAGTTGAGAAGTGATAATGGGACATAGTTTAAGAATGCCATAATTGATGCCTACCTATCAGAGGAAGGAATCTCCTAGAACTTCTCAGCTGCCAGAACTCCCCAACAGAATGGTGTTGTGGAGAGAAAGAACAAAACTCTGGTAGAAGCCGCCATGACTATGTTGGCAGGTTCTATTCTCCCTACGAACTTCTGGGCAGAGGCAGTCTCAACAGCCTGTTTTACCCAAAACAGAGTTGTAATAGTGAAAAGATTCAAGAAGACTCCCTATGAACTCATCAACAACCGAAGGCCAAATGTGAAATTCTTTCATGTTTTTGGCTGTAAATGCTACATCTTGAATGACAGAGATCAACTGGGTAAGTTCGACAAGAAGGCTGACGAAGGAATCTTTATTGGTTATTCCTAAACCTCTAAGGCCTACAGAGTCTACAATACCAGAACTAGGGTCATTCAAGAGAGCATAAACGTGTCCTTTGATAAAAATACATCAAGTTCCTCTGATTGCAAATCACCAGAGGGGACACAGTCTAAAGAGAAGACAAGCACTTCAAAGTCAAGGGAAGAGGACATCAATCTCTTATTCAACGATTTCTTCGATGATGATGATTCCTCTATCGATATCACCAGAGGCAATCAAGCTCAAAGTTCTGCTGAACAAAATCTGACAGGTACAACTCTTACTGGTCCCTCCAATTCTTCACCATCTACTTCTCTGTCTACAGGTGTCATTCATAGAAATGAGGAACCTCAATCAGACGTAAGAGAACCTGAACCAGAGCCATCATCACCCTTCTGACTCATATTGGGAGAAGCTCTGTATTTGAAAGCTCACCATCTCAGAGCCCTGTTGGTACATCACAGAGCAATGAGGCCACTCTCCAGAGCAGTGCGTCACAGAGCCGTGGTCCCAATCCTTAGAGCTCTGATGCTGAAATCTGTCTTTTCCCATCAGAAGCACAGACTCCACCTGTTGTCTATGCTCCAATGACCAGATGGACAAAGGATCACCCCCATCATCTAATTATCGGTGATGCTGAAGATGGTGTAAAGACAAGGTCTGCAACAATCAATGAGGCTTTCTTTGTGAATTTATTAAGTATGATTGAGCCGAAGAAGATTTCTGAAGCCCTGGAAGACCCACACTGGATTGAAGCCATGCAAGAGGAGCTTCTGGAGTTTGAAAGAAATAAAGTTTGGTCCTTGGTTCCACTTCCTGAAGACAAAGTTGCCATTGGAACCAAGTGGGTGTTCAGAAATAAGAAGGATGAAGATGGGATTATCCTCATAAACAAAGCTCGGCTGGTTGCTAAGGGATATTGTCAAGAAGAGGGCATTGATTATGAGGAAACCTTTGCACCTGTGGCTAGGCTAGAAGCCATAAGAATCTTCTTAGCCTTACCTGCAACACCAACACCTACTCTTCTTAGCCATAAGAATCTTCTTAGCCTATGCTGCCCATAAAGGTTTCAAGGTCTATCTAATGGATGTAAAATCAGCCTTCTTGAATGGGAGACTGCAAGAGGAAGTCTACGTCCAGCAACCACCAGGTTTTGAAAGTTCAGAGTTTCCAGACCACGTATACAAGCTAGACAAAGCTCTGTATGGCCTTAAACAAGCTCCCAAAGCCTGGTATGAAACTCTGTCAAATTTTTTGTTGACTAATCACTTCAAGAAAGGTACTGTCGATACAACTCTATTCATTAGGAGGTATAAGAATGATATTCTTCTGGTCCAAATATATGTTGATGACATTATTTTTGGGTCTACGAGGCAGGAATACTGTGATAGGTTTGAGGATTTGATGAAAAGAGAATTTAAAATGAGGATGATGGGATAACTTTCATTCTTCTTTGGTATACAAGTTAAACAATGCATCAGAGGGACTTTCATAAGTCAATCTAAATACATCTCTGATATTTTGAAAAAGTATAAGCTCAATAATTATAATCCAATGAAAACTCCTATTGCCACTGGAGTTAAACTTGATCATGATCCTCACGGTCAATCTGTGGATATCAAGAACAACAGAGGCATGATAGGGTCACTTCTGTATTTGACTGCAAGAAGATCAGATATAATGTTTGCAACATGTCTCTGTGCTAGATTTCAAAATCCTAAAGAATCCCATTTGTCTGCTGTCAAGCGTATTTTTAAATATCTCAAAGGGACTCAATTTTTGGGTCTCTTGTATCCTCTTAATTCTGGTTTCGAGCTTATTGCATACACAGATTCAGAGTATGGAGGATACAGGAATGACAGAAAGAGTACTTCTGGTAGCTGCCAATTGCTTGGAGACAAACTGGTGAGTTGGACATCCAAGAAACAGAACTGCGTATCAACCTCTACAACAGAAGCAGAGTATGTGGCTGCTGCTAGTTGTTTCTCTCAAGTGATCTGGATGAAAACTCAACTCAAATATTATGGCATGCAGTTCAACAAAGTCCCAATTCTGTGTGACTCCAAGAGTGCAATAGCAATTATAGCTAATCCAGTTCAGCACTCGAAGACAAAGCATATCGAAATAAGGTACCATTTTATAAAGGATCATGTTGAAAAAGGGACGATTGAAATGTACTTTGTTTCAACCGACTTCCAACTTGCTGACTTGTTTACAAAAGCCCTTGATGAAAAAAGATTTAACTTCTTGATCAGCAAGATGGGTATGATGAACATGTCCTCCTAACTCTGTTTAAAAATTAATAGAGCCTCTGATGTTCCTACCAGAGCTCTGTCAAAATAGTTGGGTAGGATAGTTCACCAGAGCCTCTGATATTAACCTCAGAGCTCTGTCAGCATACTTTTTCAATATTTTCCTCTGTGCATTTCATATGTGTATATACTTTTGTTTTCTTTTTATAAATATTGTGGAAACAAAAGAGAAAAGCTAAAAGGAAAAGTCTGTCAATTAAGCTCACTATTTAAGGGGGAGCTTAAAAGGAAAATAAGCATAGTTTAAGGGGGAGGAAGTCAAAACAATTTCAAATCTAATTGACTTTGCTCGTTGAATAAGAAAATATTTTTGAGGAAGGGAAAACTTGTTCTGATGAAAACATTTTTGATAATGTCAAGAACTTACCAGAACCTCTACTATTTTTCACTAGAACCTCTGCTGTTTTTCACCAGAACTCTGTGAAATCTCTGAGTCAGTTTTGTTTTCGTTCTTTGACTATCTTCACACCAGAATCAGGATTTTTAAATGATTTTAGGGTAAAGGTGAAACATCTTGGGTTACATGAAAAGAATGAAAAAGGTCACTCAACAGAGGCAAAATTGTGCTGAGTTCCACCAGAGCTCTGCCAGTTTTCTGCTACGTCATCAGAAGTGCTGTCAACAGAGGTGCGGGTTATTTCTAAGCGTCAACCGCAGGTCACCCACACATCTCTAACCGTGACGGTTTGATAGCCCAAAAGATCTCAGACCCAAATCCTACGTGGCATTCTCTGATTGAAAGACCAACCGTTAGCTGTTTCCACGTTCTACTATAGAGGCCACTCCACCATCTGACACTCGAGTACCTACAGTACCTACAAAGATAATCCAGCCACACGTTTCGAGTATAAATACCCATTCCAATCGACCCATTTCATTTCTTACGCTTACTGAACATTCAAACCTTCAACCCTTTCCCTCTTTTATTCAAAAACCCTTTGAGTTCTTCAAAACCCTAAAACCTACAACAATGGCGGAACAAGTTCACTCCGCAGAATCAAGCCGAATAGGACCCGTAGACCAAATCGTAATCCTACCGTACAATTTTGTCGATAACAACTATCGATTTGATGCTAACCCAGCCAACTACTTACCCACTTACCATATTTTTGTAGAGTTTTTCAGAAACTCTGAAATTTTCCAAGCCCTCACATGGTATGAAGATGACCTTCCAGAGCTATATGTCCAACAGTGGTGGACTACATGTCAGTTTATCCCAGAACAAAGAGGGATCATCGGAAACGTTGATTCTGGAAGGCAGGGAGGAGCAGGAACAATTCGCATCCGCGATAAAACACTTAGGAAAATCTTTCGAATGCAAACCCCTAGACAGTTAGGAATCCCTGCATACGAAAACCCCCCAAAAATCCCTGTTCTTATTGACTTTATGCGCTTCTTGGGCTATAATTCCACCCTGAACAAGATAGGAGAGTTCAGACGAGGAAATCTACCCCCAGTGTGGAACTTCATGTTTTCCACACTGAACAGAACACTAACGTGTAAATCTGGTAGCCAAGACCAAGCCAGTACTGAAGTTCTTTAGATTATGTATGGCCTATTCTTCAAGAGAAATTTTGACTATGCCAAGATCCTCTACAAAGACCATCTATCTGTTGTTAATACCAAGACCTCAACCATTGCAAGAGGAGGTGTAGTAGGAATCCTCAGAAATTTGAAAGCCATCAGATATCCACCTTTTATAAGTTTGGTCATCAGAGAAGCATTCCAAGCTTTGGAACTAATTCCACAAGGCAATCCAACCCTTGTTTGGGTGATGTCTAGGTTCTCTCCAACAACAACAGGTGAATACCCTAACATTAGAAGAGTACCACGTACCATGTTGTCCTTGATAAGACCAAACCACGTCTCTATAAAAAACTATAATCATGCTGCTCAACCTCAAGGACCTGAGGTGAGATCCCCAACATACTTAGGTCATGAGCCTTCGTTAGAGTCTGTAGGAGAGGTAAGAGAAGAGGCAGAAGTTAATAGACCAGAGGCAAGAGTACCCGAAGTGGGGTCTTCCTCTGCCCCTGTGGTGGAAGAGGAAGTAGTGGACAGAGCATCCCCTTTGGAGGCTGTCCAAGAGGAAGAAAGGGAAACTACAGAGGTGGAAGTAATTTCGTCCTCCTCTGGTAGTAGTGAGGAAGAGGAGAGTGAGGGAGAGAAGTCTTCGACAGAGGCTCTGCCGGGTTAGCCAAGAAGACCGAAGTAAAGAAGCAACATAAGACTCTTCTAAACGGACAAGGCCACAGAGCTTCTGTCATACTTGACAGAGCCTCTGTGGTAAAAAAAGATCTACGCAAAAGATCTAAACAAGGACAAACGTGCTTCTTACAATATCTTCCATTCGAAGGTTCTGAAGATCATTCTGACAAGGCGTGACCTGACAACTCCACGTGTCAAACTCTGATAGGTTTCAGCCTAAAGCAGAATACGGAACATTTAATGCACGTTGTATCAACAGTAACAGAATAGTGTATTAGTACATTCCAACAACTGTTCATCAACTGTATCCTAGTACCTTTGGTCATTATTTTCTAAGATCTTGTCCCCTTTAGAAGTAGTATAAATAGAAGTGTTGGTCCCGAAGGGCTATACAAGTTTGTAGAAGGGGGGGGGGGGGGGGGGTTGAATACAAAGACACAGATTTTACTTTTCTAAATTGTTTATTGATAAATCATTAACAATTTACAGCTTGTTGCGGAACAAGATTAAGTATAAACCTAAATCTAAACAAGTTGGAACACTAAGTTTCTTGCACTAAGAAAGAGAAGGAAATTACTAATAATAACCTATCTCAAGATAAGAAAGATGACTTGACCATAGTTAGCAAGTGACTCGTCCAGAGTTTTCGAGTGCTTCAAAAATGAAGCTGAAGTCCTTCTTATATACTGCATGCATTTAATGCATGGCAGTTTACACTTTACACGTGGCAGCAACTCATTGGTTGTATGTCATTGACCTTTGTAGACAACCTTAGTAGCCGCATGTTTAAACAGTGTAGTATCAGAGTGGTTGTACGATTTCAGACAATAAGGAGGTTCTTTTCTGACATATCGTACGGAGTCGTGCAAGGGTGGTTAAGACAAAAGTACTTTGTACGGAGGACTTCATGATCAGCTTTTCGTTGATTCAGCGCTTTATCATTCTATATCAGCGAATGAAAAAGTTTAGCGATAGCTAAAGTCTTGTACTTGATACTTCACGTTGAGTGGACAAATCTGAGTCTTCGCTGATCTGCATCAGTTCATTAGGAGACTTGTCGCTGGTTCTTGAGCTTGATCTTCGACTTCAGCGTATAACCTATGTTGACGTGAAACTTGTCTTCAGGGATCATAAGTAAACAACTAACTTATCAGCGATCACCATAAGGACTGAACAGGCTCAGAGCATTATGGTAAACAGTGTTCGCTGAATGTTTAATCTAAAAAGCGAGAGTTCCTATCAGCTGTAGTGTAAGGTCTTAGTACTTATCAACGATAGTGAAACTCTGATACATATTGTTTACTTTCAATTTTCACTAGGTATTTAAGAGAGGGTCATTATCAAATCACCGAGGGTTTGGATCAACAATCTCCCCCTATTTGATTATGACATAGAAACAGAGAAAATTGCTATTTAATTAAAACATAAGGATAAAAAGAACTCATACAATATTTGTCCCTTTTACTGTTTTTTGGGATCTTTTCTGTACTGATGGAGTAAAGTACTTTCGCTGAAATCTTTCTTTAAAACTTCGTATCAGATTACAAAGGGAAGTGGAAAGATTATAAGTACAAGCGAAATAAATTACAAGTACAAAAGAATAACTGATAAAATATATGAATAAGGCGATCCTATCTGTTTATAGAGGTTCTTCCTTAATGAGAAGTTCATCAACGGTCTTTGATGTGGGAATCATCCAGTCAGGGACATTTACTCCTTGATTCCTTTTGTTCAGAGCTTCTTCAAAGATCAAGGGTTTAAGATGCCATGCCTGAATGTCGCGTTTGAATTCACACCAGTAGATGAGATCTTTCAGTTGTTCGATGGGAGTGATGGGTAGTTCAGAGATACGTTGAAAACGTTTTCCTCCATCATAGTCAATAAAGAATATCCCATAAGGTTTTCTTATGACTTTCCCAGGGATGAAAGTCTCACCAGGAGGAAGAGATGTGTCAAGTGCGGAAAGGTCAGGTTCTGGACCAAGAACTTCTTCACGAGAAAAACCAATACCGGTTTCGTTCCGTATAAGAGGACCTGACTCTGAAGGTTTAGACTTTTTCTTGCAGAGGTCCTTCTTTTCTGATTTGCGAGAGGAGTGGGAGGAGGAATATCCACACAAGAAGAGACTAAGTCGATCTATTTATTTATCAGCTTTTCGACATGATCCTTGTACTTAGATTGAGACTTCTGGATGGCTAATCTGATCTCCAACCATTTAGAGAGACCGTACTTCGTGATGGCTTCAGCATAGAATTTTTCGTACTGTCCGTTCTCTCTGAATATCTCGATTTCAGCGATTGAAACTTTGAGGGTTGATCTTCCAGTGATGAGTACCTTGTTGATTTTGGCAGTTCGATATCGGAAGTGTACCTTTTCTTTGCACCAGATTAAAGTAGATTGAGACACAATTCTCTTTTCTTCAACGATCTTCTTGGCGTATTCCCATAGCTGACGTTGAACTTCGATGGGAGTTCTTTTTAGCTTGGATCTTTCACCGATTGTTGAGTAAGCTAGATGGCGAGTTCTCTGTCTTTTTCTTCAACTTCCCTTCTTTCAGCGATTAACCTTCCAGCTCTGAGGTGATCCTTGTATTCCTTTTGTGAAAGTTTGAACTTTGGAGGAATAGAAGGAAGTTGATCACGCTTCAGGATGATTCGCTGATCTTCGAATCTCTTGATCATTGCATCTCTCTTTTTCTGATCCTCTTCACTCAGCTTTTGAGGAGCCAAGAAAGGTCTGTTTTTGTGAGAGAGCAGCTATTCTTCAGCGTCATCAGTCTCAGATATCAAATCCAAGACCGGGATTATTTCTTCAGCTTTGGGAGCTGGGATTATTTCTTTAGCAGCAACTGGTTGTACTTCAGAATCCTCAAGCAGGGGAGAGGACTAACTGAAACACAACGATCTTACGAATAAGAACTTGGGTAGAACAGAGAAAAGAAATGGGTTTAAGTGTATAGGCTTTTTTTGTGGATAGTAGAGCTGATAATGTGTATAGATAGAGGAGGGATGCAGTGTAAGGAAGTAGAGGTTAGTGTACCTGACAAACTGGCTTTGGAAGCAAGATCGTCAGATTTTCATCGTCTTCAGCGACACCTTTTCCTTTGCCTTTGTCAGCTTCAGACGCTGAAGGGTTTGATTTGGCCCGCTCCCCTGAAGGTTCTTTTATCAAGATCCCTTTAAGAGCTGTAGTCCTCTGAACAGGCTTGACGATAAAGGAGTCATCATCATCATCGTCGTCATCATCACCCTTATCACTGGATGATGGTTCATCGTCAGATAAGTCGATGGCTTCTTCATCTCCAGCTTCAGATTCAGATTCTTCAGCTTCTTCTTCGAGTTGCTCCCCCTCAGATACAGAGGTAAGCTTCTCGGTTCCCTCATGGTTTTCATCTCCCTGAGGTCCAACAGTAACTTCTTCAGTTGTCTTCTCACCCTCTTCAGTAAGGGTAAGGTTTTCAGTCTTCTCCCCCTCGATAGATTCATCATGGGGAAGGTCTTCACAGTTCTTCTCCCCCTTCCTCATGATGACTAGGGGAGGGATGCGATGACTCAGCAGATGGTTTTGGTTCCCTGTCTTCTTGGCCAGGGATCCCCATATAATTTTCAATCTCTGCTACTCTGTCTTCTAGGCCAGTAATAGCAGGAGTGATCTTCAAAAGTTCAGCACGATCCGCTGTAGTAAAATTCGAAGGTACAAGGGCAGGGGCAGTCATGTTATTTAGGATCTTCTGCATCATTGTCTTCATTGAATTTACGTCAGTCTTTACTGAATTCATGTCAGTCTTTACTGAACTCATGTCAGTCTTTACAGCAGTCATCTCTCCCTGAAGATTTCCAACCGATGTCTTCAGCGTTGTGAACTCACTGGACATGGATTGAACTGATGTTTTGAGAGAGGTGTAGTCTGTGTAGAGGTCAGCAAGAACTTTGGCAAAGTCACCAAGAGTGTGATCAACCTTCTCCAAATCAGCTTTGGAGGCTTTCTGTTCAACCACTGTTGTCAGCTTGTTGAGATTCTCTCCAGCGTTTGTTACAGCTGAAGAGTTGTCTGAGAGAGTAGTGGTGAGACCTGTTAGCTTTGTATCCAGGTTCTTCAGGGAGGCATTGATGTCTCCCAAATTAGGACATGTAACATATAAGTACTTATGAACAGAGGAAAGCTCAGAAGTTTGGGGTTCAGTTACAGTGTATATGGGTTGGTGTATACCTGCAGGAGGATTGGTGAATTCGTCAAAACCTCTATGTCCTGAAAAGAGTTCCATGTCGTCAGCTAGAGTGCGTGTATGCATAGTCATTTCTGCAGGTCCTGTATCCATCATTCCTTGAAGAGTATCAGCTTTAGCTTCTGGAGGAATGACGGGTGCTCCAGTGATCGTGGTGAAAACTGGATTGGTGTCCAATGGAGTAGAGAGAGAAGGGAAGGTTGAGAAAGGTGGTTGGGTGCGGGGTTCAGCGTTGGATCCGTTGAGAATCACTTCTTCAGTCTGTAGAGAGACTGAAGGAGGTTGGGTCGATTCCATGTGTATAACTTCAGCGTTTAGAGACGCTGAAGCTGGGATGGAACGGGTGGCTTGTTCAGCTGTGGCAGAGCGTACCACTGAACTTTCCTTCCGCTCTTCAAGATGAGCTGAGGAGTCTTCAGCATGAGATTTCTAGGGTTGCTCCTTGGTTTTCTTAGTTCTTTTGGAACCAAGTTGGGTAGATGAGTGTTTCCTTTTTATTGAAGGAGTGGAGGTTGCAGCTGAGGTATCAGCAGTGGGTTTTTCCACTGAAGGAGCTGCGGAAGTAGAAGAAGGAGGATTGAGAAGAGTTAAGGAACGAATCTACAGGGCTATCACCTTCTTTGGCCAGATCTTCCAACCTTTTCACAATTACAGTTCACAGTGCCCTTGACTAAACTAATCTAATAGAAAACAAAGGAGAGGGATATGGAAAGAATGAAGTAATGAAAGAGGAAGTCATTTCTAGTAGTATCGACTTGTCACGATCCATTGGTTCATATAGAATCCATGTCCTAGGTGTATCAAAAAACATTCTTTTCACTAAGCGTATATAATAAAATAGAGAGTTATCTAAAGGCGAAGACTCTGAAGTGGGCGAACACTCGGCCCAGCGGGCGAACATGCCGGGCTCCGGCTCCGCGCACCTGCTGACACCTTTCGAAGAACTTTCTAGTGTGCGCTTTAGTTTTCGAATGTCTCGAAATGAGCAGCCGTTTTTCATGACATCATATCACTATTCGGCAAGTCAACCCCGCTTACCGGCTCAATATATCTCTCAATAGATTCGCTTGCCAAAAATGTTTGGGTTTTCCTTAACTTTTCTAAATCGCTTATATTGAGGGTATGGAGCCACGTCGTTCGATATGGCTTGCTAATGAGGGGGTCACCACTCCCCTCATTAGCGAACAAGTACAACAGCAGCTCTTGACTGCCCGGCCTTGCGGCCTCACGAGGTACGAGTTCAACAAGTGCCTTTTTGTCTATCCTGACTTGTAGCTCGGAAGATCCCGAGTCCAAAGAGCGCAGACTAGCCACGGAGCTTGGATACGGTTTCCCGATCGGAGATCCATGGATCACAGACGGTATCTCCCCATGGCCTTTCGCCTCTGAAAGTGTCCTTCCTTCTCAATGCCCGGGTATCCATCCAATGCATTCTTTTCGATCTTGTACCCACGGAGCGGTACACTGAACACCAACCCAATCGAGACACGTACAAGGATATTGAGTAGACGGTTGATGTATCAGACTCGACCCTATCTTTCATAGCATGCATTCCCATCCGTGTCGCAACTGATTCGGTAAGCTACGTGTTCGGTCCACGGAGAACTGCCTTCGGTCCCCCAAACTGACTTACTCGTGGCAACCTTCCGGCCGCGTCAAAGACAGAGACTGTGCCCCTTGGGCACCTGTTCAGAGGGTGCCGCCCTTCCACTAAGCCTTCCTACATATATTCAAATCAGTACAAAGGCAAGTATATATTCTATTTTGAGGGAAAAAGATAAGGAAAAGATGGACTATGCCACATGGCCGCTACAAATAAAGGAAAAGTTTTATGCGAGTGATACCAATCGGACACACTTGGAAAAAAGGAATCATCAGCTACTAATACAGTTGAATCAATGGAAAAGAAGTGAAAAAGCGGAAAGAAGTCAATGTGAGAAAGCAAAAAAGGTAACGAGGCGACCTGAGGAGGGAGAAAGGAGAAAAGCTGCCCGACTGTATGGAGTACTGACCACACCGAGGGACAGGCCCTGAAGCGAAGGACGGGAACGAGCGGAATCAACGTGTTCCAATTTCTGGCCTTGCACCGACCATCCAATGGACCATGGACTAAACGGCCACTGCCTGAGTGTAGAGAGACGTACCTCGTTTTCCACTGGTTTGAAGTCTAGTGCCTTAGGGCCAACCCGAGAGAGTTTCAGGTCTCCTAGTTGTGGGTAGATGTCCTTTAGGCCAGTTTGGAAGACGGCGCTGATGAATCTTGGATAAGGAACCCATGATGGTCGGTCAGCGGCAGAGTCTACTTTGAGTATAAGATCATCGTAGATTATCGATGCCCAGTCTATACGAAGCCCTTTCAGCAATGCATATCCCATTGCTTGCTGAGGTTGAGCGGCTTGGTCAGAGGAGCCGGTCTTTGCAGTCATGCAGCTTATCAAATGTGCGAATATGAAGTTCATCTCGCTGAGCATTTTTGACTTCTTGATGAGAGTCAGTTTCTTCTCAGGCTTCTTGTCCCTTCCAATTTCCCATATATAACCCATTGCATCAAAGAGTGCAGTGATGGCTTCCCTATCAGAATGTTTCTTGTGGTCAGGGAGAGGAACAAAAGGTTTTTCTTTTGTGGCGATGGGAAGGCTCAGTGCTTTTCGGATAATGGCAGGGGTGATTTTTATGGTGCCAAAATCAGTGTCACAGAGGATGCAATCGATTTTATTTGAAGGGTCTTTGGTCGATGAGAGCTGAGTGTGTCTGGCAGAATACCAGAACTGAGATAACAGTAGTTGATGTGAAGGTGGTGTTATGGTCAGGGCTATAGAGAGGCAACAGGTTTTAAGGAAATTCACAGCATCATTCAGATGTGTGACTTGCTTTCGAGGAGGAAACTCGAAAAGCGCATAGAGGTTGTTTGTTTTTGTCCAATCAAGTTCTTCAAGAGTGAACTTGACCTGAGGAGCCTTGATGATTTCCAATTCCTCAGCAGTAGGAATGTCAGTAGATGCCATTGCTGTATTATCAGTTCTGTTAGAGCATTGTTGTATTCAAGATTTACTGTAAAGTCAATGTACTGTATGAGTCTATACAGTATTGTGAATGCCTTTATACCTTGTATGTTATGGGTATAAATAGGCTTGTCTAGACCATTTGTTAGTAACACTTCAAAATATTTTAGAAACCTTTTGTAATCCTTTGAGCTCAATACATGGATGACATATTTGCTCTCTAGATTCTCTCTCACTACATTCATATCTTATTGCTAGAGATTTGGGATTTATCAATTGGTATCAGAGCTAAACAGAAGATTCAAGCAGATCGAAGACCAAATTGAAGATTTTTTACACTAAAGCTGAAGAATTCGGATTGGGTGTTCATCACTATTCATCACTGTTCATCAAGAATTCTGACCCTTCTTCATTTACTATTCATCCAGATTTCATCTTTTCTTTAATTTTTGATCTTTTGGATTGATTCTTGACATCATTGCACTCGGATTTGATTCCTGAACATCTTTAATTCTTGGATCAACACCAAAATCTGCACAGAATTTGTAGATCTGATCATTTTATATCATTTTTGTTCGAAAACTTTTTCTACTATTTTTGGATCAAAATTTGATTAAATTGATCGAATTAGGATTTGTGATTAACTAATAAAGTGTGTGGAATCAAATTTCGAACAAATCTGTGCAAATTTCATAACAATTGATCAAGAATTGAAAAAGTTATGGCTGATTTAGTGATTTTCGTGTTCGAAGTGCAGAATTCGGATCATTCTTGGTGAATTCGGATCATTCTTGGTGAATTCGGATCATTCAAAGAAGAATTCGGAGTGCTCTTGGAAATACAAGTGTAGAATTCGACTCAAGAAGGATTCGAATTGATTGAATTCGAACCCAGCTAGATTCGAATTGAGGAGAATTCGAACCGTGTTAGATTCGAATTGAGGAGAATTCGAACTGTGTTAGATTCGAATTGAGTTGATTAAATTTTCCATGTGTTGAATTCGAACCCTTAAGCATCCGAATTCATAGAATTCGAACCCTTAAGCATCCGAATTCATAGAATTCGAACCCTTAAGCATCCGAATTCATAGAATTCGAACCCTTAAGCATCCGAATTCATAGAATTCGAACCCTTAAGCATCCGAATTCATTGAATTCGAACCCTTAAGCATCCGAATTCATTGAATTCGAACCAAGTTAAGTCCGAATTGAGTGAATTCGAACCCTTCTTCATCCGAATTCGTTGAATTCGAATCCTTACTCATCCGAATTCTTGTGAATTTAAAAAAAAAAAAAAAAAAAAAAAAAAAATTTATCCCGAAATTTTTTCTATAGTGTATTTCATACACTGTAAGAGCTTTTCAAGAAAAATTTTTATATATTTTTTTGTGTATTTTCATACACTGTCTGCTTGATCTTCTGAACGATCAATTTCTAGCAATATTCAAAATGGTTTTACAACAAGTTATTGTTAAAAGCAGTGGTGAAGATTTGAAGCAAACTCTGAAAAAGGAGAATCCTCCAATTGCAAAAGTTTTTGTTAAACCAAATGTAAAGTTGCAACAAGTCATTATAACAGAAACATCTGTTAATTCACATGTATCTGTTAAACCAAATAATGAAGTGTTGCAACAAGTCATAATAACAAAAACACCTCCAAAGCCACTTGAAAAAGCTAAGGCAAATAATGGAATTTTGCAACAAGTTATTTTATCAGAAACATCTACTATATCAGAAACTCCTGTTAAAGATAATGCTTCAAATTCTTCAACTCCTATTTTAAATAAAGCATTGGAAGAAGAAAATGTTGATCTGAAAAAACAAATTTTAGACATTTCTTCTTCAAATGCTAAACTTACTAAAAGAATAACTGATCTTGAAGTTTATATTGCAGATCTTGAAGCAAAAAAAGACAACTCAAGTCTGCACGATCAAATCGAGAATCTTCAAGAGAAAGTAACAATTCTTCAAAAAGAAAATGCCGATTTGAAGAGTAGAGAAGAAAAGAGAGTGAAGTGGAACTTAAAGTTACATGCTCAATTAAAAGAAGTTAAAGATATAGGGAAAATTTTGGACAGTGAAAATGCCGATCTAAAGAGAAAACTGTCTAATTTTTCTTTTGAAGAAAAGAAAGTTTTTGAAGAAAAGAAAGAGACTGAGCTGAAATGTATAAAACTTTCAAAACAAGTTTCTGACTTTGAGAAAGTTTTATTTTTAGAAAAAGACAAGCTCGAAAAAGAAAGAGCTAAATTTGAAACTGAACGAAAATATTTTGAGAATAAAAGTTCTGAATTTTCCGTGAAAATCTCTGAATTAGAAAATCTTTTGGAAAAGGAAAGAAAAGATTTCACGGAAAAGAAAAATCTCTTTGAAAAGGAAAGTAAAACCCTTAAAAAGAAAAATATGGAAATTTTCAAAGAGATTACTGATAAAAGAAGGTTTTTGGAAAAAGATTTTGAATCGGAACGCGAATATTTTGAAGATGTGATTCTTAATCTTACCAAAAGATTATCTGGTTTATCAGCTGATATTATGAAGAATCAGTTGATCAAATCTGTTCTCCAAAAGAAATTTGATCTAATTTCTAAAGAGAAAAATGTTTTAATAAACAAAGTCAAAGAACTTGAAGACGTCATTTTTAAATTTGATGTCTCAAAGCAGGCTAGTCATAATTCTATCTTTCAGACTCCATTTGTTGATTCAAATGATTCTGAATGTTCTTTTAAAACTGCTTCAAGTTCAAGTTTTAAAAACATTCCTTCTAAACAATTTAAAAGATCAACAGATTTCTCAAAAGGTCAGATTCGTTCTTCTAATCTTTTCTATAATCCTCTGTTTGATAAATCGGATGATATTCTTAAGGTGCCTAAAATTAATACTTCCAAATCTGAAGAAGTTCCAGTCTTCAAGAGGGTGAAGATGGAATGGAGAATCAAAGGCACAACAATTCCAAAGAAAGATGTGCCAAAATCATCTGTATCCACATCAAATGCAAAGAAGAACAATACGCCAAAAGGTAAATCTTCTGCTAAACCTAATCCTATTCAGTCTATAAATCATCTGATTAGTTTGGCACATAAGAAAATTTGTTGTTCTTACTGTGGATCAAATGATTTTGTGCATAAAAATTATACTTCTTATTGGTACGGTACTTATAGTATTCCTTGTAAGAAATCTACACCTAACCCACTAGGACCCAAATGCCATTGGGTACCAAAATCTGCTTAATCTGTTTTGCAGGTTCTTCATGTGTTGTACTGAATTGTAGATACATACCACACACATGACTGAAAACAGAAGAGAAGCGGCGTATTTTTTGAAAAATATTTGTACCATTAATGCTTCAAGTTGTTATAAAATAAAATTCAATGAATGTTATTTTCCTTGTGTAAATTTGTTTTAAAATTTGTGCTACAATTTCAAATATTGTACGTTATTAAAATATATGCATACTTTCAGGGGGAGAAAATAAATTGCTCCAGAATTCTTATTTTGAGGGGGAGCAAGGTTATTCTGTAAGGAGGAGATTGTTAGCAATACTCAAAGACATGACTGAAATTGAAAATGGTTTTCGATGATTATGATGCTCACCATCATCGAAAAAGGGGGAGAAAAGTTTAATTTCAATTTCATGTCAAAGAATTTTCAAATCAAAGATATTTCAAGTCAAAGATTCGTGAACAAAGACTGAAGATCAGGGGAGAAGGATCATGTGAAGTCTAAATATTGATGAATTTGGTTATCTTAGTTCTGAGTGATTCTCGGAATGTGCTTACACCTAAAAGTTCAACAATGTGGATGGTTTCACATATTTCTGATCCAAACTCTAATCGTTTCTGATTCATCTTGTTCCGAATTGATGGTTTTATACAAAGATCGGAATTTCATGTTCAAGACTTGAAGACAATCTGTTGAAGATTGTATTGAAGAAGGTTGATTTTTCAAAGAAAAAGACAATGACTTTTCATGTTTGTCTGAAGATTCTTCAAAGCTGAGTTCTTAAAGAGTGTCAAAGCATATAGTTCGCCGTGAACTAGTGGAGATAAAGCTATTTGAAGATGGTTTGATAGAGTGTCTGTTTGAGAAGATTGACTTTACAAAGAGCTGAAGACTGCTGTCAAATTTTTAAATCTTGAATCCAAAGGGGGAGATTGTTAGAGCATTGTTGTATTCAAGATTTACTGTAAAGTCAATGTACTGTATGAGTCTATACAGTATTGTGAATGCCTTTATACCTTGTATGTTATGGGTATAAATAGGCTTGTCTAGACCATTTGTTAGTAACACTTCAAAATATTTTAGAAACCTTTTGTAATCCTTTGAGCTCAATACATGGATGACATATTTGCTCTCTAGATTCTCTCTCACTACATTCATATCTTATTGCTAGAGATTTGGGATTTATCAAGTTCAACCAAAGATATAACAAATAAGAATAATCTTAATGTGGAAAGATTTTCCAAAAAGATGGTTCGAATTTTGTCCATTTCATTCAGACAAAAATGTCTTAATGAAGATTAGGGTTTTTCTTGGTTTTGAAAAAGAAATGCAAACCCAATAAAAAGTCTTGTTTTCCAGTTTCCTTTGAGGATTAGGATTCTGGAAAAACGTATGAAGAACAAGTTTAAGATATTTGCGTTTAAACTTGAAGAACAACCATGAAAGGTTGTGTTCATAAAACCATGAAAGAAATGATTTCATTTGAAAAAGTTCTTTTGTTTGATCTTGTAAAAACAATGAGAAGATCATTAACAAGTTTTAAGAAACAGGTAAATAAAAGAAATATTAACCTGGTTCGTTGAAGAAGAAGATGAATAGTTCTTGAAAAAAAACTTGAGAGCACAAATGCAACAGTAATTTTCTTTTTCTTGCTTGGAGGAGAAGTTTTTCGCGTAAAGGAAAAATATAAACCCAAAAAGTGTTTATATAGTGAGATTAGAGAGAGAGAAAAACTCGAGCGGGAAAGTTTTTCATCATGACACGGACACGTGTTTGCATTTGATTGGAAGGTAAACGAAACGTGCAAACGTGTGTCAGAAAAAGAACGTTGTAACGACCCGTAATCCCATACATAGTTCAAATAGCATACATTGCATAACGTCGTTAAAACAAGAGATACATTATATAACAAATACGGTCCCCTAGTCTTTTACAAACATTCGATACATCATTAAAAACGTTTACATAGTAAATTACATCATTACTAACAACATGCTATATCTACTAAACACATCATAGTCTTCAACTACATAGTCCTCCAAAAGCTATTCGCGGTTTAACCTTCTTATTTGCTCTTACCCGATCCACGACCTGGAATACATACTTTTAAAACAAAAATGAGGGTTAGACCTTGAGGTCTAGTGAGAAAATCCCCGTTAGTTAAAAACCATTTGCACAACATCATACACATAATCCACATAGGAATACCAAATTAAGACTCATGCATCATGTATCTTTCCATCTCATTCTCTTGGCCATATTAATTGGTTGTGAGCCAATTAATTAATTTACACCACTGCACTGAATACAGCCAACACCACTGTCCCTCTGTACAACCAACATACACCGGTCCTAAGTCCAACCAACTAGCACTCATGCAGTGAAATACTCATATAAACATAGTATGCACATTATACACTCATTCCACATATATGTATTCCAGTTGAAAACATTTTAAATAAAACTCACCGGTTTGCTTTATCAAAACTCTTTCTAATCCACCACAAAGAATTCTGCTTTCACCTTTGATTCACAGTATCTGAAACAAATAGATGCAGATATCTCTTTACCATACAAAACACATAAGTCTTACTAAAGCTAAGAACTCTAAAGAACTCAAATCCTCAAATGTTGCCCCCAAACCCGAACTTAAGTCAAGTCCACAGTACATTCAGTCCTCATTCATTTCCTATCCATGACTTAACAAAACACAGGCTACTGTATACTTAAAAGCATCAAAACTCTCAAAGTTTGACTAATCAGCTAAAGTATCCAGACAACACAAAACTATCCGGACAACAGGGCTTTCCGGACAACCCCAACTTTCCGGACAACATGTTCAATCCGGACGTTATCCGGAAACCACAGTGATCCGGACTCCATCCGGTATCTAAAATCGTCCGGAAACTTAATGAAAATAGGACTTACCGGATGCAAGAATCATCCGGACACCTTTAGAACATTATCCGGACACTACCAACAAAACTACCCGGATACCTTCATCCTATCCGGAAACCTCTGTCGGTTTGCATAATTTCAGCCCAGAAACCGACTGAATCAACCCCAGATATGAAATCGGTTATTCTACTCCGATAGAAACTACCTAATAGCAATTACACACATAAATTGTAAAGGAAACATACCTGAAATCACTTCCAAGTGCACCAATTGACGCCTTAACCTAGCTTTCTCTTCTTTTCTCCTTTACGGAACTAACGTTTAACTAACGAACTTACCCGTGGCATTACATCAACTCCCCCTTAAAAGAATTCCGTCCTGGAATTCGGTTTAGGCAAAAAGGTGCGTGTACTTAGTTTTCATTTCTGATTCTGATTCCCAAGTAGCATCCTGACCCCTATGATGTCTCCACCGAACTTTCACTTGTCTGATTACTTTGTTCCGCAACACTTTAACTTTGTGGTCAACTATGGCTTTAGGTTCCTCTACATAATTCAGCTTTTCATCAACTTGTATATCTGGTAGAGAAACTGCCTGATCCGGCGTAACCAAACACTTTCGGAAATTCGATACATGAAACGTATTATGGATCCTGCTTAACTCTGGCGGAAGATCTAACCTGTAGGCTACTTCACCGATCCTTTCTATGATTGCAAACGGTCCAATGTACCTCGGGCTCAGCTTACCTTGTTTCCCGAATCGAATGACTCCTTTCCAAGGCGAGACTTTTAACATCACAAAATCTCCAATTTGGAACTCTAACGGTTTTCGGCGTCGGTCGGCGTAGTTTTTCTGTCTGTCTTGAGCTACTTTCAAACGTTCCCGAATCTGATAAATCTTATCCGCGGTCAACTGGACTATATCTGGCCCTGCTAACTGTTTCTCTCCGACTTCGTTCCAACACAAAGGTGTTCGGCATTTTCTACCATACAGAACTTTAAACGGTGCCGCTTATATGCTGGAATGGTAACTGTTGTTGTAGGCAAATTCTATCAGTGGGAAGTGCTTATCCCACGATCCCCCAAAGTCAACAATGCAGGCCCGTAACATATCTTCCAAAGTCTGAATCGTTCGTTCACTCTGACCGTCAGTTTGAGGATGGTACGCTGTACTTAACTTTATATGCGTTCCCATTTCCTTTTGAAAACCTCTCCAGAATCTTGAGGTAAAACGGCTTTCACGATCAGAGATAATCGAAATTGGAACTCCATGTCGAGTTACTATTTCGTTGATGTACAACTTGGCTAATCGTTCCAACGAATCAGTTTCTTTTATTGGTAGGAAGTGAGCAGACTTCGTCAATCTGTCAACGGTCACCCAAATGGCATCAAATCCCTTCGGAGTCCTTGGTAGCTTTGTGATGAAATCTGTAGTAATCTGATCCCATTTCCACATAGGTATTTCTAACCGTTGCAACTGACCAAACGGCTTTTTGTTAATGCTACATTTATGTTGTAATCAAGGCTTATTATGTAATGCTTTTGTAATAAGTGTAGTTTGACTTTGTCTAGTCAAGGGGTATATAAACCCTTGTGTTAAGCTTTTGTATCTAACAGTTCACAATTTGAGAGTAATAGATGACGTACTTCTCTCTCTAGATTTCTATCTCTATTCTTGTTTGATCTTGGAATAACAATTGGTATCAGAGCAGGAACAAGATTTAGAGAAGGATTTATACTGATCAATCATACGAATTTGGTGATTTCTGAAGAGAATTTGATCGATTTTCTTGAATTTTTCAAGAAAATCTCGTTTTCTTAGATTTCTATCAAATTTTGGTGATTTTTGATCGAATTTGTTCGAGTTTTGGTTCTTTGGATTCGGTTTTGTGTGGAGATCATCTTTGATTCATGAATCAAGTGCTAATTCAGAGTTTTGGATCATCAATTTGAAGGTTTTTTTGTTTTCTGAACTTTCTGCGATTTTCTTCTGTTCGATCGTTTCAGACGTGTATTCAGAGGTTTTCAGACGAAAGTTCTTGAAGATCTTGTGCTAGGATTTCGATTTCGAACACTTCTGTAACAGTTAGATTCAATGATTTTAAGTTTCAGTGTGTTTTTGATCGAATCAGTGAGTATTGCGCCGGATCTGAGTATTGCGCTAGTTCATATCACTTTGCGCCAACAATTGCGCCATCAACAATACTAGTCTCATTTGAATCAATTAAGTGAGAATCTCGCCACACTTTGCGCCACCAACTGAAGCGAATTTTGACACTTTGCGCATTTGGTAGTTTCAGAGTTTCGATTTTTTTCTAAGTGAACTTTGCGCCACCCTCTTTGGCGCATTTCATACTTTACGCCACCCTCTTTGGCGCATTTTGAGCTTTGCGCCACTGCCTCTGGAGAGTTTATGTCTTAGAATTATTTAGGGATTTTTCAGTTTCTACAATCTGTTTTGACCATGGCTTTTCAAGAAAATCAGTATAAGAACGATATTATGATGTCATTGGGATCTAACACGAGGCCTCCGGTTCTTATTAATGAAAACGAATTTTCTCAATGGCAAGACCGTTTTATTAACTTTGTTGAGACACAAAACAATGGAGAAAACATCATGCGTTCTCTTTTGGAAGGTCCGTTTGTCAAACCATATGTGAAGGTTCCGGCAACCGCAACCACTCCGGCTACAATAACTCTTAAGAAACCCGAAGATTATAAGCCGGAAGAAAATTTGAGATCTCAAGGAGATAGGGAGGCAAAGTCATTCCTCATTCTAGCTATCCCAAATGACATCTACAATAGAATCGATTGTTATAAGAATAATATAACAATGATGTGGTCTCAACTTGAGAAGATTTTGCTAGGATTCGCGGTTGCTACACAACTTAGACAAACACGGTTCATGAATAATTTTGAAGGTTTTAAAGCCAAAGAGAATGAGTCTTTGAAGAGCGTCTTTGATAGATTTTAGGCGGTAATGAATGATCTTTATAAGATCAAAGTTACCAAGACTGAGTTAGAGGCGAACTTGAAGTTCTTAAATGCTCTTCAACCGGAGTGGAACAAAATTTATGCTTAGAATGTCATTATATATAAAATCGATGCCTATAAACACTTCTAGATTGCCTATTTTTTTGGATTTGATTCGATCTGACATTTTTCGCGTTTTTTGAAATCTGAGTTCAAGTGAGAATTGCGCCACTGCCTTTAGCGCAATTTCCCACTTTGCACCACTGCTGGTAGGGAAATTCTCACTTTGCGGTAGTGCTTATGGTGTTTTTCTTCTATATTTTGTCCATCTCAGAATTGCGCCACAGCCTATGGCGTATTTCATGCTTTGCGCCACAGACTATGGCGCATTTTAGACTTGGTTTTTTTTTCTTCTTTTTCAAATTTTTTTTGTTTTCTATTCTCTTTCATAGTGATTCTTGCTTACTAATTACATCTTGTTTGTATATTCTTTAGGAGAGATATGGCTTCAAATGACAATCAGGATCCTCAAATTCAGGAAGATGTGAATCAACCATCTGATCATGCTTCTCGAGATCGACCTCTTCCTTCTTTTCCTTCTTCGGGTGCTGATTTGTCTGCAAGAAGGAGTTCTCCGGAAGATGTTTTCCCACGCGGATTGTATGTCTTCCCTTACAAGCCAAACAATCACTTTGTCAATCTTGACAGAGTGAGAATACATCCGATCATTCTTTCCATTCTTCGAGGTCATCCAATCAGTTATGCGTTAACGGCACGTCATGGAATTTCTGAAGTTTATCTACAACAAGCCTGGCACTCGATCAGAAAGATAGATGATGCTTCACTGCCTCGATTCTCGATTCAGATAGATCAGTTTGAGACTTTTCTGGATTATCGTCGTCTTGGTTTGATACTTCGTCTTCCAGAAGCTAATTCGAGACCGGGACGCACAGATTTTGATGATTATCCTCTGGAAGAAGAGATTTTAGTTGGGATTCGAGATTTAGGGTATGTTGGCACTTTGACTATGGTTAGTCAATTCGAGAAAGCACATCTTCCACCAGTCTGGTATGCGTTGTGCTCTGTCATCAACAGATGTTTGACTTCCAAACATTCTGGTACATATATGATTTGCATGTGGACTATGCTCTTATCTTTTAGACCGAGTTGTGTGAACTTGTGTATTCTAAAGGCACGTTCAAGGAACGGAAGTTCATACCATTTATTCGGTTTATGGAGCTAATTGTCTGGAGCATGCTAAGGAGTAATAGAGACATTCCGAGAAGACATAACTGGGTTCAAGCTCCTGATTTTGAAATGAGTTATATCAACAAGTAGAAACGTTCATTCGATCGTTTTATGCCTATTCCACCGGAGCTTATTCAGACATATGCAGGTCCAGAAGATGAAGCGGTTATTGATTACTGTGAAGAACATGGAATACAACTTCAAGTGCAAGATGCTCAAGCAGAATCTGAACAAGAAGAACTACAACTTCAAAGTGAAGAAGATGCTGAATCAAGTAGTATTGAAAGTGACGATGACAAAGCGGATGATGAAGATGTTGATGATGATGATAATGGTGGAAATGGTGGAGATATGGATTTTGGTGAATCTATTTTTCGAGAATCTACAGTTGAGGTCACACATGTTTCTGGAAGAAATTTATCGGAAGGTAATACGGTTGATACTTCGGATACAGTTCCGATAGATACAAATGTGGCAAATATTGAAGTAGATGAACTTGATCTTCAAGCTACTAGAGCATCTGATAGAAATATCACAGGTCAAGAAGCAACTATGACGTCGTGCACAATGACACTTGATGAGCTTTTGAAGTCAATGAATGACCGAATGGATGCCGAAAAGAATGAGCAGTTACTCAAAATGAAGGTGATGCGGAAGGGTAAAGGGAAAGTATCAGATATTCCTGAGATTCCAGTTGATATTCCGTTTAGACGACCGACGAGTGTTGTTATTCAGTAGCCTTCAAGTCGATCAGTTTCTCAACCAGTTTCTCAACCGCCAACTCAACCGCCAATTCAGCCTTCAGTTCAAGCTCCACCTACATCGCAACACGGTATTCAGGATATTCCGGTTTCAGAACTTTCTGATATGCTCTACGCGCGATTATTATCTATGTCTTCTCCGGAGCATCAGGATAAAGATCTTCTTTCTCTGCTTCGCAATTTTCAACCAACTCCGCCTCCGCCTTCTACTCCTAGCCCGGTGCCAGTTTCTGATCCTCGCGTTTCTACATTGGTGAATGAGTTCCAATCTTTCAGAACTGAGGTTAAAGATGGTTTTACTGAAATTCAGAAGGGTTTAAAGTTGATGACAGATGTCCTTTCTACGCTTTCTGAAAGAGTGGCTTCACATGAAGAAACTTGCCGATCTGCTGTTGATACGTCTCTTAAGGGTAGACATGATCAAGATGATCCGGGTCATCAAGCTCATGAGGGGGAGAATTCTAAGAGACGAAGGGTTGAAGGAAGTATGAATGAAGAGACAACTGAAAATGTTATTGAAGAAAGGGTGAATGAGGAAAGGGCGAATGAGGAAAGAGATGAAGAAGCTGATCCGGAAAATCTAGTTGATGCGTTATTAAATGAAGTGGATTTGATGGCTATGGCTTCATATATTAACTATGTTGAGCCCGCGAACATAAATAATCTGCAACTAGTTGTATATGTTGATCCAGATTTTGTACCTGTATCGATTGGATGTCCGGAGACTTCAAACGTACATGAGTCTGAAGACTTTGATGATATGCGTAATTTCTTCTCCAACTATGTTGAGATTGACTCTGATGATGATGTTCAAAGGAAATTTGATAATGAGAAATCCCAAATCTAGCAAGTAATCAAGAATGATGTAGAGAGAGAATCTAGAGAGAACTTGTCATCCATATATTGATCTCTTAAGTGTAAATGACAAATGATACAAGAGGTTACAAGAGATCTAGATTCACTACTAACTAAGAACTAGACATGCCTATTTATACCCATAACATACAAGGTATAAAGGCAAAGCTAACAAATACAGTACATTGACTTTACAGTAAATCTTGAATACAACAATGCTCTAACAATCTCCCCCTTTGGATTCAAGATTTAAAAAAATATGACAGCAGTCTTCAGCTCTTTGTAAAGTCAATCTTCTCCAACAGACACTCTATCAAACCATCTTCAAATAGCTTTATCTCCACTAGTTCACGGCGAACTATATGCTTTGACACTCTTCAAGAACTCAGCTTTGAAGAATCTTCAGACAAACATGAAAAGTCATTGTCTTTTTCTTTGAAAAGTCAACCTTCTTCAATACAATCTTCAACAGATTGTCTTCAAGCCTTGAACATAGATTTCATATCTTTATATAGACCCATCAATTCGGAACAAGATGAATCAGAAACGATTAGAGTTTGGATCAGAAAGATCTGAAACCATCCACATTGTTGAACTTTTAGGTGTAAGCGCATTCCGAGAACCACTCAGAACTAAGATAACCAAATTCGGTGTAAGAGCATTCCGAGAACCACTCAGAACTAACATAACCAAATTCAGTAACATTTGGACTTCACATGATCCTTCTCCCCCTAATCTTCAGTCTTTGTTCACGAATCTTTGACTTGAAATATCTTTGATTTGAAAGCTCTTTGACATGAAATTGAAATTAAACTTTTCTCCCCCTTTTTCGATGATGGTGAGCATCATAATCATCGAAAACCATTTTCAATTTCAGTCGAGTCTTTGAGTATTGCTAACAATCTCCTCCTTACAGAATAACCTTGCTCCCCCTCAAAATAAGAATTCTGGAGCAATTTATTTTCTCCCCCTGAAAGTATGCATATATTTCAATAACGTATTCATTTCAAATACAGTGCTTTAGAGAAAACATTTATACAAGGAAAATAAAATTCATTGAATTTCATTTTATAACTACTAACATTTGATCATTTGAAAACTTTACAAAAGAAATTCAACTTAATGAAATTTAACAGATTTTTCAATCAAATGAAATCAAATGCATGTGTTTGGATTCAAGAACAAGTCATCATTGTATATCAAGTTAAAAATGTTCAGTTTCAACCCCTTTATTAAATCTATTTGGTGTGCTAGCATGGGAAATATGATTAGCTTCAAGCGTATGCAATTCTAAAACATATAAGAATACTTTGCTCTACTCACACTATTTGTCCAAAATCAGAATTTCACAAATTTACGAGTTTATCGCGACTTTGTATTTTCCCAAGTTTCAAGAGATGTGTGCTCTTTGGCATCTTTTGTGCACATTTGTATCTTTTGATTTTGTGCTCATTGGCATCTTTGATTTTGTGCGCATTGGCATCTTTTGATTTTGTGCTCATTGGCATCTTTTAATCAAAAAGTTTAGTAAGAATAAGATACACCGTTAAACATGACTTTTTATCTGGTTCTATAGCAGGATTTGGGTTAGCAGATCCCAGACCAGTTGGCCTTAGGTGCTAGGTGTCGAGCACCCCTTAGAACTTAATTTCCCAACCCAGAAAGGCCACATCGATATATCTTAAACCCATTTGTACCAGTAGAACATGGCTTTCTATCTGGTTCTATTGCAGGATTTGGGTCAGCCGATCCTAGACTAGTTGATCTTAGGGACTAGGTGTCGAGCACCCCTTAGGACTTACTCTCCCAAACCAGAAAGGCCACAGGCACAAACTTTCAAACTAAATGATAGTGCAACAATTTTATCTCAATCACTTGGTTCTAAAACATAGTGCTTTGCCCATATTTTCATTTCCATCCATCATTCTGACATATAGGCTTTTTGAGCATTATATTCTATATAAGTCCAGATTCACATAACTTTGAGCATTCAGCATAATTTCATTCATGTTTTGCTGACCTTTCGATTTATTTCAGAGGTGAAAGTTGAAACAAATCTAACTCAGATAATACAAAAATACTTGTAAAATCATCTTTTAGCACACATTTAATTCATTGAATGAAAATTGAAAATTTTATCTCATTGAATTAAATTTGTAAAGATTCAAGTTTTCAAAGTGGTAGAAACAAAATATAATCCAATGTTACCTTTTACCACGTTCCTTGAAACAGAAAGATGCAACAGTTAAAGATATCACCTGAGAAGTGTGAGTTCTAAACTGATTTGTTTAGAAGTCTTAGTCTTTGAAGTACGGGTTTTGAATTGATATGTTCAAAAGCCAAAAACATTGAAGTACGGGTCCTGAATTGATGTATTCAGAAACCAAAATCTCTTTTAAGTGCGGGTCCTAAACTGATATGTTTAGAAACCATTGTCGTTGAAGCACGGGTTTTGAACTGATATGTTCAAAAGCCAATGTCTCTTTACTCCCCCTTAATGGTACAAGTAATCTTCTTCCGAGAGTTCAACGCTTTGCTTCTAAATCTGCAAAAACAGATTAAGTAGATTTTGGTACCCAACATGTCTTGGGTCCTTGCTTGTTAAGCAGAGCTCTATAGGAAGGAAAATGATAAGTACCATACCAATATTGAACACTCTCGTTTTTAATAAAATCATTAGTACCACAATAAGAACAACAAAAATTCTTTTGTGCTAACCTGATTAAATGATTTGCGGAATAGAATGAATCAGGATTAGCAAAAGATTTAGCTTTCAGATTAGTGTTCTTGTTGGGAACAGAGGATTTTGGCTCACCTTTTTCAGTTGACGTACCTTTTACTCTCCATTGCATGTTAACTTTCTTATATGAAGGAAGATCAGCATATTGATACTTGGAAGAATTATCCACTGAGTGATCATAGAATAGATTATAAGGACGAATCAGACATTTTGAATAGCATTTGGATTTGTTAAATGACTTCACTTTGTAAGATAAGTCATTCCGTTCCTTGGTCACCAAATCAAGCTTCTTCTGAATATTAGACTTGACCTTCTTCTCTTTCATGGTGTCAGTCGATAATGCAGCCAAATTCATTGTCAATTTATGAATTTCCTGCCGAAATATCTTCCTTTCTTTAGAAAAGTCGTCTTTAACGCACCTAGCCTGAAAGTCAGCTTTCTTCATCTTTTCTAGCTCTTGACTTACTTTATCTAGCTCTTGTCTTTCCTTTTCTAAGTCCTTATGAAGATCAGAAATTTTCTTTGACAGTTTCGCATTCTTCGCTTCAAAGCTTTTCTTTTCTTTTTCATACTCGACCCTTTCCTTCTCCAACTTCTACTTTTCAAGAAATAAAACTTTCTCAAAGTCAGAAACTTGTTTTGAAAGTTTTATACAATTACGTTCAATTACTTCCTTTTCTTTAAGAATCTTCTCTCTCTTGTCTTCAATGCTCTTCAGATCAGCATTTTCTTTTTGAAGAGTTGTTACTTTCTCTTGAAGTTTCTCGATTTGATCGTGCAGGCTTGAGTTGTCTTTGTCTTTCTTTGTTTCAAGACCTGCAATATATACTTCAAGATCAGTAATTCTTTTAGTAAGTAAAACATTTTGTTCTTTAAAAATAAAATTTTCATTTGAAGAGGAAATGTCTAAAATATGTCTCTTCAAATCAGCATATTCTTCCTCCATTGTCTTTTTACTCCCTTGAAGCTCCTTCATGTTATCTTGATGAGTTGAAATCTCAAATATCTTATTTTTCTCTTGAGTAACTTCAAGCACTACAATCTTGTCATTCAAATCTTTCAGTCCGGACTCAAGAGAAGAGACTTTGTCTTCTAATAAAGCTTTCTCAGACTTGAGCTTTGTAATTTTTCTTGCATCTTCATTAGTATGTGTTATGTATCTAGAAATAAAACCTTCAAGACGCTTGATCTCATCTTTAGCTTCAGAAAGAGTCCATTTTCTCTCTTTTCCTAACTGATACCATATTCTCCCATTTAAATCCTGTATGTCAGACATCTTTTCAAATATCTAGAATAATTGATCGTTCAGAAGATCAAGCAGAAAAATTTTTATATAAAATTTTTTCTTGAAAAGCTCTTAAAGTGTATGAAATACAGTATAGAAAAAATTTCGGAATAATTTTTTTTTTCAAGAATTCGGATGAATAAGGATTCGAAATCAATGAATTCGGATGAAGAAGGATTCGAATTCACCCAATTCGGACTTAACTGAGTTCGAATTCACTCAATTCGGACTTAACTTTGTTCGAATTCTTTACTTGAAAATTAAACCAACTCAGATGAATCCACAACTTCTCAATTCGAATCTAACAGGGTTCGAATTCAACTCAATTTGAATGCTTCTTGAGTCGAATTCTATACTTGTGATGCCAAGAACACTCCAAATTCCCTTTGAATGATCCGAATTGTGTATGAATGATCCGAATTCACCAAGAATGATCCGAATTCTGCACTGCGAACTTTAAAATCACTTAATCTGCCATAACTCTTTCAATTCTTGATCAAATGAGATGAAACTTGTATCGATTTGTTCGAAATTGAAATCCGCACACTTTTCTTGTTGATCACAACTCGTAATTTGATCGATTTAAACAACTTTTGATCCAAAACAGTGAATTTTGGGTTTTCGAACACAAACCAAAAAATCGATCAAATCAGATGATTCTGTGCAGTTTTTGATGTTGATCCAAGAATTAAAGATGATCAGTAATCAATTTCGAGATCAGTGATGCAAAAAATTGATCCAAAAAAATCAAAATTTAGAAAAAGTCTATGTCTTAATGATAAGTGTTCAGAAGTTGATGTTGAAGTTGATGAGAAAGATAATGATGTTGTCAACATGCTTTACGGAGATTTATCAGACAATGAAGATTTTGGTCACCAATCTCCTTTAGCACTTTCTCCAGTTCAAGTTCTAGAAGTTCCAGTTCAACCAAGGTCTCCGGTTGTTCCTGTTGTTCCAGCTCCGACTACCACTACTTCAGAAAGAACATTTATTCAGGGTGAGTCGTCTAGAGCTAACTCAGAAATTCCTGATCAACCTTTAAATGTTCCACCTAGCATTCTTCAACCAGGTCCCGCTTTGAATAGACAGCAACAAATGCAAAGACTTGAGGAAAGATACCAAGTAACCAGAATGTGGTATGCTTTTCTTGAAGACACTGAACGGAATTTTTATGTCAAGAAAAGAAGAAGAGTGAATATTCATGCAATTCTGGGTATTGAAAAGGAGACTGATTGGTATCAGTACGAATATCTGATGTTCATCAAGTGTATTCGTTAAGGAAGACTCCTGGTGTTGTTAGCCTCAAGTATCCACTATGTAAAAGTATTGAAAATAATTCAAGATAGAAGACCAACAGAGATCAGACAGAAGACATGGAAGAAGTTCATTAAGAAGACCAACAGAGCTCAACAGAGCTCTGTCGGATCCAACAGAAAAACAAATTCAACAGAGGAACAAGTAGTCATCAGAAAGACCAACAGAGCTCTTTCGACAGAGCTCTGGTGAAGTGAAGACCTCTGTCAGCCTAAGCCTCGAAGGAAAGCCCAAGTATTAGACAAGTGTCCATACTTTCCACGTATGCCCTAAAATAGGAGACACACTTTCCACGTGTCATTCCAGGGTACGATAGTACACTGTCTATACTTTTTTAGGGCTATAAATAGTGAGGTAGTGGGACAAACATTTGTAAGCTTTGGGAAGAGTAGTTTTTCCACAATTGTTTAAGCACATACTGCAGCAATCCCGAGCACTACCTCCGTACGATATTGTTGTCCTATGAGATTTCCGAACACACTTTAACTTGTTCTTGGTGTGATTCATTATCAATATATGAGCAGCTTTTATATCTGATCTTGTTATCATTTTACTGTTCAATATTTGATTCTCATAGTTCACTTATCGTTTACACAATCACTCATTTTAATGGCTTTATTTAATATGCTTCCGCTGTCTATTTTACTACCATTAATATGATACAACGTGAATCTGGGAACCTACAATTGGTATCAGAGCCTCTTTGGTTTTCTTAAGCCAAACGATCCAATCTACCAAGGTTGATTCACTGTTGTTGATTGTGTCTGTGTGTCCTTAAAAGCTTCATTGTATACTCTGTTTTTACTGCTTTCTAGTCCAGACAAGTCTTCATAGCTTATATAACTGTGTTTAAAGCTTTCTAGTTTAGCTTAAAATCTTCTCAAAAGTTACTGTTCCATTGGTTACTGTTTGAAACTCTGTTTCTAGCCGAAAATCGTTTTGCAACAAACTGTACTCTGTTTTTTTTAAATGGCTAACAACGGTATAAATGCTATCTATACTGCTGGCTCTTTAACAAAACCTCCTACTCTTCTGAGAGGTGAATATCCTCAGTGGAAAATCAGGATGGTTAATTTTTTCGATGGAATGGATAAAGACCTCATGCGATCTGTCACGGATGGACCATTCCAACCCATGGTTTTTGTTCCTCGTGTACCCGCAACAGGAACTACTGCTGAGATTCCAGCTCATTATGAAGTTAAAACCACAAGTTTTACTGATGAGGAAAATCTAAAAATGGAAAATGATCTTAAAGCAGTTAGACTACTGATTATGGCCATTCCAAACGAAATATTTCAAGAACTAGATTCATGTGTTACTGCTAAGGAAATCTGGGATCAACTTCTTAACCAACTTGAGGGTGGTATCAAGACCCAAAAGAACAGAAGGACCCAATGTATAAATGAATACAACGATTTCAAGGCACTTCCTGAGGAAACCTTACAGCAAACCTACAACATATTTAATGTGTTGATCAATAAATGCAAAAAATGTGGGGTTGTTAGGTCGAAGGAAGATAACAATGTTCTGTTTTTGAAAAGTTTGAATGATGAATGGTTAAATCTGTCCATGTCTTTACAAGCTAACCAGGACTTAGACGTATGGTCTTTAACGGATGTGTATGGCACTTTGGCCGCACAAGAAAAGGAGGTTGTCAAGCAAAAATGCAAATCCATCAGTGCTGGTCCAATCGCCTTAGTTTCTGATTCTAAGAAAACCACATCTGAAAGGTCCAACAGAGAGAGTTCAAGCAAAGAGAAAAAGAAAGAAAAGTCTGATAAGAAGAAAGGAAAGAAAAGTTTGATTGCAGAAAGTGAAACAGATGAGAGCTCATCAGAGGATGATGACATTCAAGCCTTTGCCCAATCTCTTGCTTTAATAACTCAGCAATTTAACAAGAGATTTGGCAATAAGTTCGACAGAAGAGGCAGATATGAGAGAGAAGGAAGGGAAGACAGAAGAGGATATACAGCACCAGAGCAAAGTTCCAGCAGAGTTGCCACAGAAATAGGGAAACCTCCACAAAGAAGAGAAAATCCACCAGCACAACAGAAGGCCGATGCTGCCCAACCCATCAATCAAAATGATGGACGCTGCTTCAGATGCGGCAAACCTGGACACTTCTCTGTTAATTGTAGAGGCAAACTGGTAAAAGGCCAGGACTACTACAAAAACAAATACAAGTACAATTACAGAGAAAGAAGTTATGTTGCTGAAATGGAAAATTAGGTTTCTGATTAATCCTCTGATGATGAACCAGAACAAGCCAACTTCTGTGGAGTTGCTGTGGATGATGAAAGTTTAGAAGAAGCTGTTGACTGGATGACTGGAGAACCAGAAATAACGAACGGAACAACAGAAGAAGAAGATCTAGCTCATGCATTTGCTCTCACCACGACAGAGTCTAACGACAGAGCGCTGGAGACCACCAGACCCAGTGCCAAGGTATGCTCATCTGAATCCAAATCTGACTCAGAATTAGAAATGCATGTTTCTATGCTAAATGAGGAATTTCAACTTCTTAAACAAAAACTTTCTGAAGAAAAGGAGCTGAGAAAACTAGCTCAGAAGGATCTTGCCTTTTACAAAAGAGAGAAAACTCTCTTGGAACAAGAAAAGGAAGAAATCTTCAAAGAAAAATCTGAACTAGAAATCTCGCAAAAGAAGAAAGAGAGCTTGTTTTCTAACAGAATTAACGAATATGAAAACGTTTTGAAACAGAAGTCTGAAAACCTAAAAAAATCTGAAACAGAGAGACTTAATTCTGTTGCTCTAACTGATTATTTTCAAAGAGAGAGGGAAGTTCTACATCAATCCCTACAGAGAAAAGAAATTCAAATCAAAAAGTACCAAGATGCACAAGATGTGCATATCAAGATAAATTCACAGATGGATACGCAAGGTCTTGGTTTCTCTGACCTTGCTCCCTATGACAAAAGAAAGAAGACATCTCTGTCCTCTGTCTTTTGTATTGGGAAAATCCAAGAGGATGTGATATCTGGTAATGCTGTTTTCAAAAGAACCAAAATCTCAGATGCTTTCTCAAAACCAAAGCATCTTAACTATAGGAACGTCAGCTATGACTCCTTCGATCAAAAGAAGGTTTTAAAACCATCCTCAGAGTTTATTCTTGATCAAGGAAGAGCTAGAATCATACTTCCTAACTCTGTTAAGAACTTGGGCACAAAAGAGATTTTTAACTTCAACTCATTCTTAGGACAGAAGTCTGTTACTTCTGCGACAGACCCCTCTGTTGAAATACCACAGAGCAAGCTGAATCCAGAAGCCCCAGCCTTCTCTCATACCTCTGAATCTATTAGAACATCTTTTGAGGAGGATTTGTTGAAAGTTATCAAAGAAAATGTTGTTTCAGATTCCTTAAAACCCAAGTTGAGAAGGTTCAGAACTGTTAAGTCAAAGGTCTCTGATGTACCTACCGAAACTAATACCTCCAACAGAGCCACCAGAGACTTTCTAGCCTCTGACCGTGACTCTGACTCCGAGGTAGATGAACAGATCTTTTGCGGTCAAAAGAAAATTTTACACAAGTTAAAGCAGATACCGACAGAATCTACGGATCTAAAAAATGATGTTTCTTTCCTCAAGAAACAATCAAGGTTTATACCGGTAACTGAATTTGACAACAAAGGTTTTAAGATTCTTGCTTCTAATGCAGTAGAAGTGGAGAAAAGATAGAAAAACAAAAGCGTTTCAGTAAACCAAAATACTCCTCTTGCTTTCAAACCTATAAAGTTCACACCAGAACAGATGGGAAAATGGATAGCAAACAACAGATCTATTCCAAATTCTGGTGTAAATCAAAGAGGAAATTCTGTCTGGTCAAAAGAGTCAAATTCAAAGAACCTCACATCAACAGAGTCTGTTTCTAAGAAACAAAGTCAGGACAGATTGTATGCAAAGACATCTGGTCCTAAAATCTTTCAGAATCAAGCTCCATTCAAACAGTTTTTGAATAAAAACAATGTGCATCAGTTATGCTCCATAAACTGCAACTGCATTCAGCTGTTACTTAAATTGCAAAACCATCTGAATGGTCCCCACTGTGTTCTGAATAAGTCGGTTCAAAAGAAAAATGTCAAGACTGTTAAAAATACACAAAGGAAAACCTCTGGCACATCATCCCAGTATAAACAATCCCAAGGAAAGTCTGATAATCCACCTAAGCCTAACAGGAAAGGACCCATTATGCAATGGGTACCTAAAAGAAATTAATCTGTCTTGGAGAAACCTCATGTGCAGATCTGGTACTTGGATTCTGGATGCTCCAGGCACATGACGGGGAATAAGGAGCTGTTAACTTCTTTTAAAAACAAAATTGGAAGTGCAGTAACCTTCGGAGGAGACAATGGCGGACAGATTAAAGGTTATGGTACATTAGTAAATGGTGGTGTTTCAGTCTCTGAAGTTGCTTATGTTGAAGGATTAAATCATAATCTTCTCAGTATAAGTCAACTCTGTGATCACGGATTTGATGTCAATTTCAGGAAGAAATATTGTTCCTTGTTACTTTCCGAGACTGGTCAAGAACTCTTAAGAGCTGACAGAAAAGGCAATCTTTATAAAATGAACTTTAAACCAAACCAAAACTCTACAACAGAGAAACTCTGTTTAGTGTCTTTGAAAAATGAAGATGCCTGGCTCTGGCATAAAAGATTTGCCCATTTGAACTTTCAAAACCTTGACAAGCTCGTGAAACTGAAATTGGTAAAAGGACTACCTTCCCTGAAGTTTGACAAAGACCATCTCTGTTCTGCTTGTGAGCTGGGCAAAATGAAAAGATCTTCACACAGAACAAAGAGTGATCATAGTTGTCCCAGACCTTTGCATTTGCTTCATGTGGATCTCTGTGGTCCAATCTATGTGCAAAGTCTATCGGGCAAGAAGTATATCCTTGTTTTAATTGATGAATATTCTCGATATACCTGGATTGAGTTCATCAGAGTAAAATCTGATGTCCCAGAAATTCTGATAAGTTTGTTGAAAAGGATACAGGTTCTGTTAGATCTAAAGGTACAAAAGTTGAGAAGTGATAACGGGACAGAATTCAAGAACGCCAAAATTGATGCCTACCTAACAGAGGAAGGTATTTCCCAAAACTTCTCAGCAGCAAGAACTCCACAACAAAATGGAGTTGTGGAGAGAAAGAACAGAACTCTAGTAGAAGCCGCCAGAACCATGTTGGATGGATTTGTTCTTCCAATGAACTTTTGGGCAGAAGCAGTCTCAACAACATGTTTTACCCAAAACAGAGCTGTAATAGTGAAAAGATTTAAGAAGACTCCCTATGAACTCATCAACAAAAGAAGACCAAACGTGAAATTCTTTCATGTTTTTGGCAGCAAGTGTTACATATTGAATGACAGAGATCATCTTGGAAAGTTTGATAAGAAAGCAGACGAAGGAATCTTTATTGGTTATTCCTTAACCTCTAAAGCCTACAGAGTCTACAACTTCAGATCTCGGGTCATTCAAGAAAGTGTAAATGTGTCCTTTGATGAAAGAACATCAAGATTCTCTGATCAAAAATCAACAGAGGGGACATATACAGAGAAGGTGACGACAAGCTCTTCAAAGACAAGAGAAGAAGATATAAATCTCATGTTCAACGATTTTTTCAATGATGATGATTCCTCTGATAACGTCAACAGAGGAGATCAAGCTCAGAACTCAACAGAACAAAATCTGACAGGTACAACTCTTACTGGGCCCTCAAATTTTTCACCATCTACTTCTTTGTCTACAGGAGTAATTCAAAGAAATGAGGAACCACAACAGAGCGAAAGAGAACCTGTTCAAGAACCATCATCACCTTTGCTAACTAATATTGGCAGAGACTCCTTGTTTGAAAGCTCACCTTCACAGAGCCCTGTTAATGACTCTCAGAGCAATGAGGCCACTCTCCAAAGTTGTGTGCCACAAAGCCCTGGTCCCATTCAACAGAGCTCTGATGCTGAAGTTCGTCTTTTCCCATCAGAAGCACAAACCCCACCTGTTGTCCATGCTCCCATGACACGATGGACAAAGGATCATCCTCATCATCTTATCATTGGTGCTGCTGAAGATGGTGTGAATACAAGATCAACCACAATCAATGAAGCTTTCTTTGTAAATTTTCTAAGCATGATTGAGCCGAAGAAGATTTCTGAAGCCCTAGAGGACCCAAATTGGATCGAAGCTATGCAAGAAGAGCTTCTGGAATTTTAGAGAAATAAAGTCTGGTCCTTGGTTCCACTCCCAAAAGGAAAAACAGCTATTGGAACCAAATGGGTGTTTAGAAACAAAAAGGATGAAGATGGGATTATCATCAGAAACAAAGCCCGTCTGGTTGCAAAGGGATACAGACAGGAAGAAGGAATTGACTATGACGAAACCTTTGCACCTGTGGCTAGGCTAGAATCAATAAGAATCTTCCTAGCCTATGCTGCTCATAAAGGTTTTAAGGTCTATCAAATGGACGTCAAGTCTGCCTTTCTAAATGGCAAACTGCAAGAAGAAGTTTATGTCCAACAACCACCTGGTTTTGAATGTTCAGAGTTTCCAGACCACGTTTACAAGTTAGACAAAGCTCTCTACGGCCTTAAGCAAGCTCCCAGAGCCTGGTATGAAACTCTGTCCAAATTTCTGTTGATCAATCACTTCGAAAAAGGTACTGTCGATAAAACTCTATTCTTTAGAAGGTATAAGAATGATATACTTCTGGTACAAATATATGTTGATGATATTATTTTCGGGTCTACTCGGCAAGAGTACTGTGACAAGTTTGAGAGTTTAATGAAAAGTGAATTTAAAATGAGCATGATGGGAGAACTTTCATTCTTCCTTGGTTTACAAGTTAAACAATCTAACAGAGGGACTTTTATAAGTCAGTCCAAGTATATCTCTGATATGTTGAAGAAATATAAGCTCAATGATTCAAAACCCATGAAAAGTCCTATTGCCACTGGAGTTAAACTTGATCTTAAGAGTGAACCAACAGATGTCAAGCACTACAGAGGCATGATAGGGTCACTTTTGTACTTAACTGCTAGCAGACCTGATATAATGTTTGCAACCTGTCTCTGTGCCAGATTTCAAGCTAATCCAACAGAAACTCATTTAACCGCTGTCAAACGTATTTTTAAATATCTGAAAGGGACTCAATTTTTGGGTCTCTGGTATCCTCTTAACTCTGGTTTCAAGCTTGTAGCATACACAGATTCAGACTATGGAGGATGCAAGAATGACAGAAAGAGAACTTCTGGTAGATGCCAACTGCTTGGAGATAAGTTGGTAAGTTGGACATCCAAGAAACAGAACTGTGTCTCAACTTCTGCAGCAGAAGCAGAATATGTTGCTGCTACTAGCTGTTGCTCTCAAGTAATCTGGATGAAAACTCAACTCAAAGATTATGGTCTGGAGTATTGTAAGATTCCAATTCTATGCGACTCCAAGAGTGCCATTGCCATAACAGCCAACCCAGTTCAACACTCGAAGACTAAGCACATCGACATAAGGTATCACTTCATAAAGGATCATGTTGAAAAATGGACTATTGAAATGTACTTTGTTTCAACAGACCTCCAGCTTGCTGACTTGTTTACAAAAGCCCTTAATGAAAGGAGATTTAACTTCCTAATCAGCAAACTGGGTATGCTGAACTTGTCCTCCTAACTCTGATTAAAATCAACAGAGGCTCTGATGTTCCTACCAGAGCTCTGTCAAAAAGTTGGGTAGGATAGTTCAACAGAGTTCTGTTGTACACAAGAATTCTGTCGCGCATTTTTTTCTTGGTCGTACAAAAGTTCTTTTGTTTAAAAAAAAAATTAAAGGAAGGGAAGGCTCATCTGTCGAGGGGGAGCTTATAAAGGAAAATTGCATGGTTTTAGGGGGAGCAAGTCAATAATCAAATTTCCAAAACCAAATTGACTTTGCTTTTTGAGCTTAAAGCTAAATCTTTTAGAGAACCAGTCAGAACTCTGACATCTCATCAGAGCCTCTGTTGCTTCTCATCAGAACTCTGTTTGATCATGTAAAGTTCTGACCATCTCACATCAGAACAAGTTCTGGTAAAGGTAACGGTAAGAAATGGAGGCCACGCAACAGAAGCAACTTAACACAGCTCTATCAGAGCTCTGTTAGTCTGTTCTGCCACGTCATCAGAACACGTCATCAAAAGTAACGTCATCAGAAGTGCGGGTTATTTCTAAACGTCAACCACTTGTAACCCACACATCTCTAACCGCGACGGTTTACTTGCACAAAAGTGGTCAGAACAAATCCACGTGACAATCTCCAATTGAAAGCTAAACCACTAGCTGTCCCCACGATACACATTTCAGGCCACTCCACCTTCTGACACTCGAGTGCCTACAGTATCTGCGGCGATTACTCAGCCACAAGCTCTGACTATAAATATCCAAAACCTTGACCCACTTCTTTTCTAAACTTCCTAAACCTTTCACCTTTCCCTCTTTTATTTAAACCCTGTTCATCTTTCCTCTTCATTCAAACCTTCAAAACCCAAACCTGCAAAAATGGCAAACCCTCAACACTCAGCAGATTCAAGCCGTATTGGTCCCGTCGACCAAATTGTTATTCTCCCATACGAGTTTGCTGAATGCAACCATCGATTAGATCCAAACCATGCTCTCTATCTACCCACATACCACATATTTCTGGAGTTCTTCAGAAACTCAGAAATCTTCAGAGCCCTAACAGACTTCGACGACAACATTCCTGAGCTCTACATCAAGCAGTGGTGGACTACTTGCCAACACGTAGAAGAGCTAAACGGAATCATTGGCAATGTGGATTCTGGTCGAGATGGAGGTTCAAGAACGATCAGAATAAGAGCAACTACCCTGCGGAGAATCCTCGGAATGAAGAGCAAGCGACATCTCGACATAGAAGCTTTCGAGAAGCCACCCAATACTGCTGTCCTTCTGGAGTTTGTACGATTTCTAGGCTACAACAAAGATATCACCCGCATCGGAGCATTCAAAAGACAGAATCTACCACCAGGGTGGAATTTCATGTTCTCCACACTGAACCGAACCCTCACAGGAAAATCTGGTAGTCAAGATCAAGCCAACATAGAAATCCTACAGATAATGTATGGATTGTTCTTTCAAAGAAACCATGACTATGCCAGCATTCTCTACACCGACCTTCTCACTGCTGTTAATCTCAAAACCTCTGCCATTTCCAAAGGAGGAGAAGTTGGGCAACACAAATTTCTGAAGAACATCAAGTTTCCAAGGTTTATCGGGTTGGTAATCAGAAGAGCATTTCAGAGTCTGGAATTGACTAAACAAGGCAATACGTTCAGGAACTGGGTCATGACCAGATTCAATCCCACCACTTCAGGAGAATATCCCCTCATTCGACGCGTTCCAGGTACAATGCTCGCTCTGATAAGCACATACCACATTTCTATCCAAAACTATAGACATGCTGCTCAACCTCAAGAACCTGAGGTGAGAACGCCAGCATACTTAGGCTCTGAGCCATCTGAGGAGAGTACGAGTGAGGAAATAGGAGTGGAAGAAGGAAACAGACCAGAGGTAAGAGTACCCGAAGTGGGGTCTTCCTCTAGAGTGATGATGGAGGAGGAAGTAGGGAACAGAGCATCCACTATGGAGAGTGTTCATAAGGAAGTACAGGAGTCACCAGAGGAAGAAGTTCTTTCCTCTGATACTGGTGAGAAAGAGGATAACAGAGAGGAACACGAGTGTTTCACAGCCTTAGGTGCCGAGGAAAATGTGAGGATAGAAGAAGATGTCCAAGATGACACATCTGAGGGAAATCCTAGCCCACATCCCAGTGCTCCCACACAATCTAATCATGGTGATCAAGACCAAGGGATTATTGAAACAGAGGTGCACACCTCGAACCCCAACCAGCCTATACCATCAGAGGCACTTCTTCATACCTCTGATACGCACGAAGCCGGGGAAACTATCTTTGGTAGTGATGTTCATTCGCCCCAGAACATCAATAGGTCACCTCCACACGATGATGCCTCTGTGGCTCATTTAGAGACTACACAAATTAGACCAGAGATCTTTGTAATCTCACGTAGCATATGTCCGACTCAGGGACAATGGGAGACCATATTAGAACAAGGGAAGACATTGCTTGATCCAAATGCTTCCCATCACACCAGATTTCCTTCTTTAGAACCTGAGCTGGAAGAGGAAACTCTGGTGAGAACACCTGTAGTTGTTTCCCCTCAAAGGGAACATCAAGGATCAGGTGGAAGTCCTCCAAGAGCCAACATCAAAACAACTCTTGACGGAGGCGCCTCTGAACTTGAGGCAGAATTGGAACCATGTGTTGGAACCAAGGAGACCCCCGTTGACACTGTCACAAGAGCAGAGTTCGAAAGCTTCTGTGACAGTATCAACAACTCTTTGAACGAGTATAAACTTATCAATGAACAAAAGGAGGAGCTGATCCGCAAGGAAAATGCTTCTCTTAGGGAAGAACTGCTGAACATCTCAAACAAGCATGCTGATCTAACTCGAAGGTATGACGAAGCTGCAACACTCAGAACAGAGTCTGAAAGGGTCAGAGGAGAAGAGATTGCAAAGCTGACGACAGAGATAGCCGACCTACGATCAGTCAGAGCAGAGGAAGTTACAAAGACTTCGACAGAATTTGCAAACCTAAAGCGACTTATAACAGAGAACCACACAGCGCAGATGAACAGAACCCTTCCCATCCCCACGGTTATTCTTTCAGAATCTAATATCAGAACCTTGACAGAGCTAATTACCAACTCTGTGAAGGAATCCATAAAAGAAGCAATCACTTCATCTGCTACTCCACTCAACATCTCCAGCCCTAACCCAAATGACCTACCCATGACAGTTGGGCAAATGGGAGACTTCAGAAAATCTGTTCTAAGCCGGATGATGACGATCTCATCAAAATTCGTAATGAAGGCTAAGGCAACAGAGCAACATGTGAAAGCGTCTCTTGATACTCACAAAGTCAACTTCGAGGCTCAAGTAGAAGAAATCAGAGCCGCTGCAACAGATGTAGAAGATGTGATGAAACAGGCAGCCTCAAACTTTACTAATATCATCTTACAGACTGCCTCTACATCAAAAAGATCTGCAGAAGAAGCACCCACAGACGAACCCGCAAGCAAGAGACAGAAAACTGGTCTGAAGTTTGTTGTTCAGTCCTCACCAAAAGCTCGAATTTAATCCTCTGGCGATGATGATGACTTTGAAGACGCTCAAGAAGGTCAATCCGACAATCAATTGGGTGAGTCCTCAGAACAACAAAAGGGGGAGAAGGAGAAGGAGAAAGAGAAGGAAAAGGAGAAGGAGAAGGAAGAGGTAGAAAAGGAGAAAGAGGTAGAAAAGGAGAAAGAGGTAGAGAAGGAGAAAGAGGTTGAAAAAGAAGCCAAGGGTAAAGGGAATGTCACAGAAGCAACTGAGGCAGAGACTACAGAAGGAGAAAAGGGGATGACAGATATGACTGAAGTGGCATTCGACTACATGTTCAAGAACAGAGTCATCAAAGCGACAAAAGAGTCATCGCAAGAACCACCAGAGATCATCTGCCTAGACACCCCTCCTACTTCTCCAACAAAAGAACCAGAAAGGACAGACCAATCCTTTACTGAAGAACAAATAAGTCAAGACGAATCTGCTCACATCGACACCCTTATGGCAGAGACCCACAATGACCCAAACCCAACAGTAACAGAATATAACCCAGAAACCTCTACCTTTCACACCGAAAAACCTGCCTTAGAAACGGTATTTGCATTTCTCTATGCTGACAGAGACATCATCCCAGTAAATGCCGTACCCATCAACCCATACCTCAACCCAATCAGGATAAACACCATCTCTGATGCAAGGCTAAAGTTCATCCAAACAAGGTCAAATCAGAACAGAGCCATCAATATAAACTTCGGTATCCGCAGAATTCTGGACATCAAGCACAAGAAGTTTCAACACGGCAGGGTCACATACCATGAATACACTGTGGAATCAATAGAAGGCATAAATGAAATCTTCAATGACAATGATCTAGTCCTTCTGAATCCATATGACCTGATCTTACTCCACGCATATTGCTTGAACTTCTCAGAAAGATACACATCGGCCAGAACTGCGCTACCAGAAGTCAGATTTGCTATGCAAGAACACATCAATCTCAGAATACAGATTGATTATCAACTTGGCATAGAGTTTGAAGTGGAGAAACTAGCGATTGCACCTCCTAACGAAAACCTTGAGGGTTATGGTCATCACAGAACTGGAACTGTAGTAGAAGATCCTCTAGTCTTTATCTGCAGACAGAAGGGCATAAAGAAGGCCATCAGAGCAAATGAAGCCCACAAGTACTCAAGTGAATCGCTGCTATACATCAAGAACATAATCCAAGATATCCCAAGAAACAAGTGTCCTGAAAAACAGCAGAAACTCTTCATCGACCAGATTGATCTGATGCTAGATTTCCGAACTCTTATCAGAAGATTCGACATAATTCTTAGGGGAGACAACTATGCTTAAAATGTACTGATCTTTTAATCTTCTTGTAATATCCCAAAAGATTAGTGCAAGGTTTCGACAGAGGTAAAAGTTCTCAGTTCTTTTGTTTAAATCTCTGTCAAATGTAAATTTTTATTTTCAATACTTAGGGGGAGATTGTTAGCCTCAAGTATCCACTATGTAAAAGTATTGAAAATAATTCAAGATAGAAGACCAACAGAGATCAGACAGAAGACATGGAAGAAGTTCATCAAGAAGACCAACAGAGCTCAACAGAGCTCTGTCGGATCCAACAGAAGAACAAATTCAACAGAGGAACAAGAAGTCATCAGAAAGACCAACAGAGCTCTTTCGACAGAGCTCTGGTGAAGTGAAGACCTCTGTCAGCATAAGCCTCGAAGGAAAGCCCAAGTGTTAGACAAGTGTTCATACTTTCCACGTATGCCCTAAAATAGGAGACACACTTTCCACGTGTCATTCCAGGGTACGATAGTACACTGTCTATACTTTTTGAGGGCTATAAATAGTGAGGTAGTGGGACAAACATTTGTAAGCTTTGGGAAGAGTAGTTTTTCCACAATTGTTTAAGCACATACTGCAGCAATCCCGAGCACTACCTCCGTACGATATTGTTGTCCTATGAGATTTCCGAACACACTTTAACTTGTTCTTGGTGTGATTCATTATCAATATATGAGCAGCTTTTATATCTGATCTTGTTATCATTTTACTGTTCAATATTTGATTCTCATAGTTCACTTATCGTTTACACAATCACTCATTTTAATGGCTTTATTTAATATGCTTCCGCTGTCTATTTTACTACCATTAATATGATACAACGTGAATCTGGGAACCTACAAGTGTTCTCGAAGCATGGAATCGTAAGGGTACTTAAGGTAGAGATAGCTAACTTTGTCAGAATTTGGTATCCAATATTTTATGTTGAACGTCAAGATTGTCAAAGATATCGGTTTTCTGAAGCATACTTTAATGATCTATCTATTGATGACTTTGAGGTTATCTATCATCAGTTTCGAGATATGACTATTCGTACGGATGATATCCTCAGGGCTCTGGAAGCAGTCAAGCGTTTCTTACGCCGTCAACTCATATTCTATAGATGCTTTGACTTCCAGCTTGCTGTTGAAAGCTTCCAGCCAGTTGTCAATGTGAGAAGACCTGATAGAGATTTGCCGAATATTGACAGCTATCCTCTATTTTCTATTGTAGAAGACCCTTATGGGATTGTGTATAGAGATCAATCAGGTGTCAGACGTTTTCTCAAATTTGAAGAAATTGGTAAGTATTCTGATGGAACTTTGAAGATCATTCGATTACAGTTAGATCACAAACTGAAGGAAGTTATAAAGAAGTTCATGGAAACAAGAATAAATACTTACGAGGTTGATAATGCTGAGATCAGACTTTTGAGGAGAACAATAGAAACAATCGACACAAGACTGAACTTCAGGAGAACTCTAAGACGCTTGGAAATTTTGATTGGCAAGAATCGCCAACACAGAAGATTCGAGCGCCCTTGATTACAAAGGGGGAGATAGTTAATGCTACATTTATGTTGTAATCAAGGCTTATTATGTAATGCTTTTGTAATAAGTGTAGTTTGACTTTGTCTAGTCAAGGGGTATATAAACCCTTGTGTTAAGCTTTTGTATCTAACAGTTCACAATTTGAGAGTAATAGATGACGTACTTCTCTCTCTAGATTTCTATCTCTATTCTTGTTTGATCTTGGAATAACACTTTTGATGTTCAATCTTTACCTTCTTACAAGTAGTACAACCTTCCACATGCTGAGCAATGCTTCTTTTTATTCCAGGCCACCAATAAAATTGTTTCAGGTCTTTATATATCTTATTCGTACCTGGATGAATAGAAAAACGAGATTGATGAGCTTCTTATAGCACACGATCACGTAAACCACCCAAACAAGGCACCCAAATTCTGTTCCCCCGACACAATAACCCACGATCATCTTTCACTAGCAATGCTGATAACCCCACTAACCGTTCTGATTTCAAATGTTCTTCTTGAAAAGCTTCCACTTGGCACTTCTTCAGTTCATCGAATATGTTAGGTAGGAGTTCAACTCTTAGTGAAATGGCTTTTATCATTCCACTCCTTTCTTGACGACTCAGTGCATCAGCTACCACATTTGCTTTTCCCGGATGATAAAGAATCTCACAGTCGTAATCATTCACCAACTCTAGCCATATTCTTTTCCTCATATTCAGTTCCTTCTGATAGAAAAGATGTTGGAGGCTCTTATGATCAGTATAAATTTGACATTTAGAGCCGTAAAGGTAATGTCTCCAAATCTTAAACGCGAAAACAACTGCTGCCAGTTCCATGTCGTCCGTAGGATACTGCCGTTCATGATCCTTTAGTTGACGAGAAGCATAAGCGATAACCTTCACACGCTGCATTAGTACACAACCCAATCCCAATTTGGAAGCATCACTATAAACAACAAACTCTTCGGAACCTTCTGGTAGTGACAAAATCGGCGCACTGCAAAGTTTCTCTTTCAATACCCTGAATGCTTCATCCTGTTCTGCTTTCCATTCGAACTTTAGATTCTTCCGAGTTAGCTTAGTAAGAGGCGTAGCGATACGTGAAAAATCTTTTATAAACTTTCGATAGTAGCCGGCTAAACCCAGAAAACTTTGTACTTCGGTTGGCGTCTTCGGCGGTTCCCATTTTTCAATTGCTTCTACCTTCGTCAGATCAACTTGAATACCTTTCTCGGAAACTACATGCCCGAGAAACTGAACTTCGCGTAGCCAGAATTCACATTTAGAGAATTTAGCGTATAATTGTTCCTTCTTCAACAATTCTAGAATTAAACGAAGATGTTGGGTGTGCTCTTCTTTGGACCGGGAGTAGATAAGGATATCATCGATAAACACAATAACGAATTTATCGAGATATGGCTTACATACTCGATTCATTAAATCCATAAAAGCAGCTGGGGCGTTCGTCAATCCAAAAGGCGTTACTAAGAATTCATAGTGACCATACCGTGTGCGAAAAGCAGTTTTCAGAACGTCTTCTTCTTTAACCTTCAGCTGATGATAACCAGATCTCAGATCAATCTTGGAGAAATAACAAGCTCCAACTAATTCATCGAAGAGATCATCAATTCTGTGAAGCGGGTATTTGTTCTTGATCGTGCGCTTATTCAGCTCTCGGTAATCAATACACATTCTCATTGAACCATCCTTCTTTTTCACAAACAGAACCGGTGCTCCCCACGGCGAAGAACTGGGTCTGATGAAGCCTTTATCTGAAAGATCCTGCAGTTGAGTCATCATCTCTTTCATCTCTGGTGGCGCTAAACGATACGGTGCACGGGCAACAGGAGCGGCTCCAGGAATCAAATCTATACCAAACTCTACTTGTCTAACGGGCGGAAGGCTAGTCAGATCTTCTGGAAAAACTTCCGGAAACTCACGAACAACCGGAATATCTCCCAGCTTATTCTTTTCTAGCTTAATATCTATCACATAAGCTAAGTAACTTTAGCATCCTTTATTGATACACTTTCGAGCGAAATTTTGGTTGATTCACGAACAACCGGAATACACTTTCGAGCAAAATCAGCGAAATTGATTCACATCATCGTGTTAGAAACTGATTTTCTAACATTTCTGCAAAGTTTGGTTGATTAATTCGAAGATTTGATGAAGATTTGAAGATTTTTGGAGAAATCTACCATTTTTTAAGTTTTGAAGAACACAAATGGGTTATACAATTTTTTGTTTGTTTTTTGATTTGATTTTGATTGCAAAGTGTTTCTCCATCATATTAATCAAGTTTTGCATCAAAAGATTTTCAAAAACACATCAAGATTTGAGGAATTTGAAGTTTTTGTGAAATTTGGTGTTCTTGAGAAAAAACTTGTCTGTCAAATTTTTTGAAACTTAATTTTACTATTTTGTGTCGATTTGATTCATTTTTGTGCAAAATTGTTTCCAAAATCAAGTTTTAGACATGTTTCAATCAAAGATTTCAAGTTTTAATGCATAAAATTCATTTTTGAAATTTTTGGGTTGAAGGTGTTCTTGAGGTGTTCTTGGGTGTTCTTGGATAAAATTTTAAAATCTGAAATTTTGATCCAATCTTGTTATTCAGATGTGATTAGAAGTTGTTTGTGACTTGTTTTGATTCATAATTCAAGAGATTTAATTTGGTTGTTGAGTTTGTGATATTGCAGAAAAAATATTTCGCAAGCAGCTAACTCCATTTCTCGCATCAGAATTCGCAAGCAACTAAAGAGAATTGCGCATCATTTAATATTCACCTACATGCTTACTTGCTTACGTCCATTTCTCGCAAGCTACATAAATTCAGCTGTGTGTATGCTTAAGGAATTCGCAAGCTACTAAATCCATTTTGCGCAAATGTGGCTTGCGAGAAACATGGATTATCCTTCCTTTTGCCGCATTTCTCTCAAAGGGTTGAAGGGAGATAGTGCATCAACAAAAAATTCCACCTACATGCTTGCTTCGATAACGCAAATGAATTAGTTTCACCTACTAGCCTGCTTGCTTTGAATTAATTTCAGCTACTTGTTTGCTTGCTTAATTAGTTTAAGCTACTTACTTGCTTGCTTCCTACCGAATTGCTCTATTTTCAGAAAAGTTTTAGAGTTTCAATTTTTTTTTCTAAGTGAACTTTGCACCTCTTTGACTTGCGCATTTCTAACTTAGAAATTGTTTGAATTTTTCAGATTAAGTCTTCAAACATGAAGCGGCTTCCAGTGCTGTTCAAAGAATCTGATTTTGAACTATGGAGAGTTTCGTTCATCGATTTTATTGAAAGTAGAGAAAATGGTGTAAACATGATAAAATCGTTCACTGAAGGCCCAATGATCAGAACTGGCAAAGATTATACAGAAGAAGAGATTAACAGAATGAAAGCTGACAAAGAAGCTTCATCCAACTTGATCTTCGCACTTTACAAACTTCCGCAACACATCTTTAAACGCGTTGAATGTTTCAAAAACAACCCAATGCAGATGTGGAACGAATTAACAAAGCAAATGCTCGGATCTGAAGTTGCTTTTAAGAGAAAGGAAGAAGAAAAGAAAGTTGAAAAGGAGGATGTGGAACAGAAATCATTAGATGCTGAAAATGAAGAACTCAAGGAAAAGGTTATAGAGCTTACAAAGAGACTTTCTGACACGAAAAAGTTGCTAAAAGAGGAAAGAGTGAATCGTACAAATGACAAAAATAGCTATGAAAAGCAAATTTTGTCTCTTTCACAGAAAGTTTCTGAAATTGAAAAGAATGAGAGGCATGAGAAGAAAGAAGATGAAGTAAAGAAAGCTCTTGAACTCAAATGCAGAAAACTTTCTAAACAAAACTTAGATTTTGAGAAAGTTTTATTTCTTGAAAAAGAAAAATTGGAGAAGGAAAGGGTTGAATTTGCAGATAAAAGGAAAGAGTTTGAAGCAAAGAATGGGAAATTGTCAGAGAAAATATCTGAGCTTCAAAAGGAATTGGATATAGAAAGACATGAGTTAGAAAAGAGGAAGAAAGCTGACTTTCAGGCCAGGAGCGTCAAAGATGAATTTTCTGTTGAAAGGAAGATTTTTCAGCAAGAAATACGAAAGCTCACAAAGAATTTGGCCGTGTTATCTACTGATATCATGAAAGAGAAGAGAGTTAATTGTGACATTCAGAAGAAGCTTGATTCGATGACCAAGAAACGGAATGAATTATCTGACAAAGTGAAGTCTCTCATCAAATACAAAAGCTATTCAGAAAGTCCGATTCGACCGTCTAATCTTTTCTATGATCATTTAGAGGATAATTCTTCCAAGTATAAATATGCTGATCTTCCTTCATACAAGAAAGTCAACATGCAATGGAGAGTCAAAGGTAAAATTCCTGAAAAAGATGTACCAAAATCATCTGTTCCCAACAAGAACACTAACCTGAAAGGTAAATCTTTTGCTAAACCTGATTCATTATATTCTGCAAATCATTTAATCAGGTTAGCACAAAAGAATTTTTGTTGTTCTTATTGTGGTACTAATGATTTTATTAAAAATGATAATGTTCAATATTGGTATGGTACTTATCATTTTCCTTCCTATAGAGCTCCGTTTAACAAGCCAGGACCCAAGACACGCTGGGTACCAAAATCTACTTAATCTGTTTTTGCAGATTTAGAAGCAAAGCGTTGAACTCTCGGAAGAAGATTATTTGTACCATTAAGGGGGAGTAAAGAGAATGGTTTCTAAACACATCGGTTTAGAACCCGGATTTCAAAGTTTATGGCTTTTGAACATATCAGTTCAAAACCCGTACTTTATCGACTATGGATTCTGAATAATTTAGTTCAGGACCCGTACTTCAAAGACTAAGACTTCTAAACAAATCTGTTTAGAACTCGTACTTATCAGGTTAAATCTTTCACCGTATGATCATATTACTCAGGTGATATCCTTAACTGTCACATCTTTCTATTTCAAAGAACAAGTGGTAAAAGGTAACATTGCATTATGTTTTATTTCTACTGCTTTGAATGTTTGAATTTTTACAATTTTAATTCAATGAAGTGAAATTTTTTCAACTTTCATTCAATGAATGAAATGTGTGTCAAAGGTGACTTTACAAGTGTTTTTGTATTATCTGAGTTACATCTGTTTCATCTTTCACTTCTGAAATAAATCGAAAGGTCAGCAAAACATGAATGAAATAATGCTGATTGCTCAAAATTATGTGATTCTAGATTTATATAGAATATAATGCTCAAAAAGTCTTTTTGTCAGAATGATGGATGGAAACGAAAATATGGGAGAAAGCACTATGTTTTAGAACCAAGTGATTGAGATGCTCTATGTTTTAAATCTAATCATTTAGTTTGAAAGTTTGTGCCTGTGGCCTTTCTGGTTCAGGAGATTAAGTCCTAAGGGGTGCTCGACACCAAGTCCCTAAGACCAACTGGTCTGGGATCGGCTGACCCAAATCCTGCTATAGAACCAGATAGAAAGCCATGTTCTACTGGTACAAATGGGTTTAAGATATATCGATGTGGCCTTTCTGGTTTGGGAAAGTAAGTTCTAAGGGGTGCTCGTCACCTAGCACCTAAGGCCAACTGGTCTGGGATCCGCTGACCCAAATCCTACTATAGAACCAGATAGAAAGCCATGTTTAACGGTGTATCTTATTCTTAATAAACTTTGTGTTTAAAAGATGCCATTTAGCACAAAATCAAAAGATGCCAATGTGCACAAAATCAAAAGATGCCAATGAGCACACATCTCTTGAAACTTGGGGAAAATACAAAGTCGCGATAAACCTATAAATTTGTTAAAATTCTGATTTTGGACAAATAGTGTGAGTAGAGCAGAGCAGAGTATTCTGATATGTTTTAGGATTGCATATGCTTGTTGCTGATCATATTTCGCATGCTAGCACACCAAATAGATTTAATAAAGGAGTTGAAACTGAACATTTTTAACTTGATATGCAATGATGTCTGGTATTTGAATCCAAACACATGCATTTGATTTCATTTGATTGATAAATCTGTTAAATTTCATTAAGTTGAATTTCTTTTGTAAAGTTTTCAAATGATCAAATGTTAGTAGTTATAAAATGTAGTTCAATGAATTTTATTTTCCTTGTTTAAAATTTCAAATACTGTATTGTAATGAAATATATGCTTACTTTCAGGGGGAGAAAACAAATTGCTCCAAAATTCTTATTTTGAGGGGGAGCAAGGTCATTCATTAAGGAGGAGATTGTTAGTGAGAATCAGAGACGCGACTGAAATTGAAGAAGGTTTTCGATGATCATGATGCACACTTTCATCGAAAAAGGGGGAGAAATGTTTAGTTCAATTTCATGTCAAAGCTTTCAAGTCAAATATTCGATTTCATGACACGGGGAGAAATGTTTAAAGAAGACTTCGTCTCAAGAAAGGAAATGGGGAGATTTCTTCTTCAAGAGTTTAAGAGAAATCGATTGATCATCTTGTGATCTCCTTTTCTTAAACTTGTGCTATATGGTGAATATCCTTACTGAAGATTGAAGTTCTTAAGTCAAAGAAAGAAAAAGGGGGAGAATTCTTCAAGAGTTTAGGAAAAATCGATTGATCATCTTGGTTTCTTAAGAAGATCTCTTATTCTTAGATTTGCGCTACATTGTATCAAAATGCCTTGTGTGAAGATTCAAATTCTCCATATCAAAGAAAGAAAATCTCCGCCAGTTCCCCGTCTAAAGATTTTGTGACGATTTGACTTTGACAAACCTTGATAAAGACCGAAGTTTTGAAGATTCAAGAAGCTGAAGAATGTTGTTCTCAAATGTTTAAATCTTGAATCCAAGGGGGAGATTGTTAGGACAAATATGTCTTCGAGATTTAATCATGATTTATAGAGTCAAAGTCAATGTATTTAGTCATGTGTAGAAAGTCAAAGATAGCTTATTTCCTTAATAAGTCTTAGGGTATATAAGGCTTTGTTTAGACATTCTTTGTAAGCTTTTGGTCATAACTCATATCTTGTAAACACAGAGAGCCGACATAATAAGATCTACTTTCTCTCTAGAATTTCTCTCTAATCTTGATAGATCATGGATTAACAGAGACCATAGATGGAGAAGAAGTGGTTGGATGCTCCACAGAAGCAGAAGCTAGAACTGATGCCTGGAATAGAAGAGGCACACTCCCACAACCAACACCCAGTGCGACCCATACTTCTAACATCGCCAGTCTAGTGGCAGAAGATGTTATTGAAAAAGTGCAGCATGGCTCGACCCCAACCCAAACCAACCGGGCAGAGGAAACTCCTTCATCCTCTGTACCAATCATTCCCGGGGAAACCATTCCAGGGGAGTCCTCTCAAAAGGACTTACCCTTAGTTCGTGGTCCATCGCCCCAGACCACAATCGCTAACCTTACAGAGGAATTTGTTTCCTCTGCCACGCACACTACTATAGGTCCAAACAGCTCTTCAGAGGAGCTTAGAGTGCACAAAGACGGAGAGACTCTAGACAAGTCTCCGAGTCAACCTAAGGATAATCTTGTACCCACCTTTGGAGTGGATCAAGACAATGTCTTTACCATAACTTCTATAGAGTCTGAGGCACAAGATGCCTCTGGTCGAGGATCAGAGGGAAATCCTTCAGCCCCCAACGTACAAACAAGGGCGAAAGAAGGTGTCCAAGTAACAGGGACTCACTCTGGGGACAAATGTGTTCCCCCAGAGGTTACACCAAGTCTGCATGTATCAAGGGATGAGTTCCAAACCCTTGTCACCTCTGTGGACAATACATTGAAAGAGTTGAAAAGCTCTTTTGATTCTTTTGCAGAAGTTACTACGCGGGCCTTTACTGATATGAACACCAAAATGGACAACATGTCCACAGAGGTGCAAAATGCCTTATCCCAGATGAGAACAACTGTTGATACCTCTGCTGCATCTGCTGCCACTGAATTCGGAAAAGCCGCCACATCTGCATTCAAAACCTCTATCAAACTCTTCCTTGAAACGATGAATGCCAAAGCCTCCACCTCTAAGGGCCTTACCCCTGAAGACCTAAAGAAGGCATTAGAGGAAGTTCAAGAGCAAACTATGCAACAAACTCTGGCCATGAAGCCTTCTGACTATATGACTAGAGCTCAGCTGACAGAGCTTGGGCAAGGAATACTTGATCAAATGACAGAATTCATCCGAGCCTTCACTGCTGCCAACGCAAACTATGTCAAAGAATTCAAGACAAGTGTGGGCAAAATGCGCTTCAAGACAGAAGCAGAGGTCCATACCCTTCTTGGCCTCTGTGACGATCTATGCGCCAAGATGATAGCCGCAGGGGAAGTACCGCCTAAGAAATCTGAGGCTTCGTGCAGAGCAGAGGGTACTAAAGAAAAGGGTCAGGGTGACTCTAACGATTCATCAGATCATCCTGAGGGGGAGAATCAAAGGGAAAAACCAAGGGAGAAAGCTGCAAGCAGAGGTCTACCAGAACCACCTATATCCGCAGAACCCCTGACCCAAGTCCCCCCAACAACTCAAACCCAAGGAGGAAACCAGCAACAAACCAGAGAGGCTTCAACCACCTCTGTGGAAACCCCTCAAGAAACCCCAATCCAAACCCAAGTACCTGAAACCAACCAAGATCAACAACAGAAGACCACAAAGGCAACACCCACCTATGTGGAAAGAACCTCTGTATTCAGAGCAGATGTCCCAACCCGTGAAGAATTCCAAATTCTAACATCCTCCGAAGAAGATCAACCATCCCAATCACCAAAACCAAAATCACCAGAAGAACTCCCCTCTCCAACACCAAAAACACAAGAAGCTGCAACAACAAATCCCCCATCTCCCACACCCAAAACCAGAACCAAAACCATTGCTCACAAAAGAAAACATCTGAGCAAAACCACAGAAGCCTCACCAACAAAACCAACATCACCAACAAAGTCCTCAGAAACACAAGTGCCAAAACCTATAGAGGCAACCCCCAAAACTACAGAGGCACCCTCAGAAATCCAAAAGACAAATCCAACAGAGGCAACCCCATCTCTACAAAAAGATCTTCAGCCGAAGGCAAAAGACAAAGGCAAGGGGATAATGACAGAGGAACCCCAAAAGAAGAAGCCCAATCATCAACCAGCAGAAAAATTGATGAAGAGCTCTTTCGATGCATATGTGACACCAAAGCCAGAACAAGAAGACTGGGCTTTCGGTGTTACCCCTCTGCCAAATATACCTGTTCTAGATACGAAGGCAAAGGTCACAGAGGATCGAGTGGCCCAAATCAAGAAGCGAATGGATGCTATGCGCAGACCCATGCCTCCACCTGGTGCACCTCCACAACAAATGGAAGAAGTGGTGTACAGATATCTGTACAACAGAAGTGCCAGATATATTCTGCCCACAACCATTCAAGATCCCTACTTCCATGCTGACCTCGAGAACACCTTCACAAGAACAACACCCAAGCCAAAACATCAAGTCTTCTCAGAGTCCAAAATCGACAAAGTCATATACTGTAAGTTCTCTCAAACCAGAACCACACCTAAGGTTTCCTATAACATCTATAAGGTCAAAAGGGAGGACAGAAGCCTTACCCAATTCTCAGATGCTGATCTGAGAAATATAAGTCCCTACAACCTACCCGACCTTCTGCACTGGACCAAAGAAAACTACACAACAGATGAAAATCGAAGGGCATACAGGGTGCTAAGGAAAGCCATGAGAATGAAACTTCTGCTATACAACCTAGTCGACTTTCAATTAGGACGAGATCTCGGAGTGAGAAACTTGAATCTTCGACCACCAGAAGACGACTGCCCATCCTCTGCCATACCAAACTCGATTATTACATCTCCAAGAGTTGGGCTAGTTTATCAAGATCGTGCTGGGAAGTCAAGATTGTTCGTAGAAATGGACTGTCAGAAGTATGCAACGACTACTTTGACAGAGTTCAGAGCAAGCCTTGTGGAGCATAAAGGAACAGAGCACATGAATCAAGCTCTCGCAGATAGACTGATAGAGGTCATCGACCAAGTAATCAACTTCAGAAACCTCTGCATCAATTTCTATAACGAGCTCAGAGAATTAGGTTTCGACAACAAAAGTTTCAATGACTTCAAAGATGCCAAGGTCTGAGTCAGTCTACAAATCTCTGTAAATTTTCTTTTCAGAACAATGAAATGTAAATGTCTCTGGCATAATCTTATGTGAAAAGAAAATATTCTAGTACTTTGTCTAGAAAATCCTTGCACTTTTAATTTTTTTATTTTTCACTACTTAGGGGGAGATTGTTAGCTCCAATCTTTCTGTTAATAGAAGTATTGAAAAATAGGCTAAGTATAGAAGTCGTCGACAGAAGCTCTGCCGAGTAGCCGAGTAACCGAGAAGACAGAAATCTTCGACAGAGGCTCTGCCGGGTTAGCCAAGAACACCGAAGTAAAGAAGCAACAGAAGACTCTTCTAAACGGACAAGGCCACAGAGCTTCTGTCATACTTGACAGAGCCTCTGTGGTAAAAAGAAGATCTACGCAAAAGATCTAAACAAGGACAAACGTTCTTCTTACAATATATGCCATTCGAAGGTTCTAAAGATCATTCTGACAAGGCGTGACCTGACAACTCCACGTGTCAAACTCTGATAGGTTTCAGCCTAAAGCAGAATATGGAACATTTAATGCACGTTGTATCAACATTAACATAATAGTGTATTAGTACATTCCAACAACTGTTCATCAACTGTATCCTAGTACCTTCGGTCCTTATTATCTAATATATTGTCCCCTTTAGAAGTAGTATAAATAGAAGACTCATGTTGAGTTCTTCTATTAAGCTTTGCACGACACACACACCTTAAGAGCAGATTCTTATCAAACCTTTCGGTGTTCTTGGTGTTCTTATTATATCAAATACAATGAATCATTGAGCTATTTATCTATGATATTTACACTTCATATATTTGATATTGTGTGTTATTCTAGCTCATTATATCTGTTAGTTCGTTAAAACGCTTCCGCATTATATATTGTTTGAACTAATTAGATAGAATCATCATTGTTAAGCAAAACAGGAACCAACACACATGTGCGTTTCCGAAGCCCAACTCCCAGTGCAACCACACAACCTATCCCTGGTGATCAAGACTATAGGGATATTGAATCAGAGGTGCACACCTCGAACCCTAACCAGCTTGAAACACAAGAGGTAACTCTCCACGCCTCTAGTATGCACGCAACCGGGGAATCTATTTTTGGTAATGATGGCCAATCTCCCCAGGCCATCAATAGGTCACCTACATACGCTGAAGCCTCTGTGGCTTGCATAGACTTAACAGACAATAGCCCTGAGATTTTTCGTATCTCGTGTAGGCTCTGCCCAACTCAGGGGCAGTGGGATGACCTAATAGAACAAGGGAAGACCTGTCTTGATCACAGGTCCTGTCAACACGTCATATTTCCTTCTTCAGACCTGAGCTGATAGAGGAAACTCTGATCAGAACACCTGTAGATGTATCCCCTGAAAAGGAGCATCGAGGATCGGGTGGAAGTCCTCCAAGAGCCAACATTAAAAAACTCTTGTCGGAGGCACCTCTGAACTCGAGGTTGACTTGGATCCATCTGTTGGAGCCAAGGTTACTCCCGCTGACACTGTCACCAGAACAGAGTTTAAAAGCTTATGTGACAGTATTAGCAACTCCTTGGATGAGTATAAACTTATCAATGCCACAAAAGAGGAGCTGATCAGACAAGAGAATGCTACCTTGAAGTCTGAGCTACAAGAGATCACAAGAAAATATGCAGAGACTTCGTAGAAGGTTGTTGATTCTGAAAGAGCCAGAGCAGAGGAAACTACAAAGATGACAACAGAGCTCACAGATCTAAAAAGAGTCATGACAGAGAACCACACGGCTGCAATGAACAGAACACTAACAATACCTTCAGTTCTTCTCTCTGACTCAAACATCAGAACCTTGACAGAGATGATCAACACTTCTGTCAAGGATGCAATAAAAGAAGCCACGACATCTTCTGCTACTCCACTGAATATATCTGGTCCAAGCCCCAACGAACTACCAATGACAATTGGCCAGATGGGTGAGTTCAACAGAGATGTTATTGTAGGTTCCCAGATTCACGTTGTATCACATTAATGGTAGTAAAATAGATAGCGGAAGCATTTAAATGTAAAGCCATTAAAGTGAGTGATTGTGTAGATGATATTGTAATAGTGAGAATCAATTATAGAACAGGATAATGATAACAAGATCAAATAAGAAACGCTGCTCGTATATTGATAATGGATAACACCAAGAACAAGATCAATGGTGTATCCTAAAATCTCACATGGAACAATATCGTACGAAGGTACTGCCCGGGATTGCTGCAGTGTGTGCTTAAACAATTGTGGAAAACTATTCTTCCCAAAGTTTACAATTGTTTGTTCCACTACCTCTCTATTTATAGCCCTGATAAAGTGAAGACAGTGTACTATCGTACCCTAGAATGACACGTAGAAAGTGTGTCTCCTATTTTTAGGGCATACATGGAAAGTATGGACACTTGTCTAACACTTGGGATTTCTTACGAGACTTAGGCATCACAGAGGTCTTCACTACAACAGAGCTCATTGACCAGAGCTCTGTTGGTCTTCGGTTGTGAACAGTTCTTCTGTTGATCTTCTGACAGAGCTCTGTTGAGCTCTGTTAGTTTCACCAGAACTCTATTGAGTTCTGTTGATCTTCTTGAAGCTTTTTCTTCTAAGTCTTCTGCTGCATCTCTGATGGTCTTCTGACTTGATAATATTTTCAATACTTTTACATTACAGATACTTGGGGCTAACAATCTCCCCCTAAGTATTGAAAATAAAAAATTTAAAACAGAGATGTAAACAAAAAGAACAGAGAATATTTACCTCTGTTAGCCTTTGTACTATTCTTCTAAGATATTACAGTGCATGGTAAGAAGTAGTACATTTATGCATAGTTATCTCCCCTAAGAATTCTGTCGAATCTTCTGATTAGAGTACGGAAGTCCAGCATCAGGTCAATCTGGTCGATGAAGAGTTTCAGTTGTTCTTCTGGAAACTTGATTCTTGGGAGATCTTGGATTATGTTCTTGAGGTATACTAGCGACTCACTCGAGTACTTGTGGGCTTCAGCTGCTCTGATGGCCTTCTTTATGCCCTTCTATCGGCAGACAAAGACTGGAGGATCTTCTACTACAGTTCCAGTTCTGTGATGGCCATAACCCTCAAGGTTTTCATTTGGTGGTGCTATCGCTAGTTTCTCTACTTCAAACTCTATGCCTAACGGATAATCAATCTGTATTCTGAGATTGATGTGCTCTTGCATAGCGAATCTGACTTCTGGTAGCGCAGTTCTGGCCGGCATGTATCTTTCTGAGATGTTCAAGCAGTATGCGTGAAGTAAGATCAGGTCGTATGGGTTCAGAAGGACGAGATCATTGTCATTGAAGATTTCATTTCTGCCTTCTGTTGATTCCACACTATACTCATGATATGTGACTCTGTCATATTGAAACTTCTTGTGCTTGATGTCCAGAATTCTGCGGATACCGAAGTTTATATTGATGGATCTGTTCTGATTTGACTTGGTTTGGATGAACTTTAGCCTTGCATCAGAAATGGTGTTTATTCTGATTGGGTTAAGGTATGGGTTAATGGGTATGGCATTTACAGGGATGATGTCTCTGTCAGCATATAGAAAAATGCAAATACCGTTTCTAAGGCAGGTTTTTCGGTATGAAGGGTAGAGGTTTCTGGGTTCTGTTCTGGTACCATTGGGTTTGGGTCATCATGGGTTTCTGCCATAAGAGTGTTGATGTGAGCAGATTTTTGAGTAGCTTGAGGTTGGGCTCGACTTGTTTGTCCTTCAGCAGAGGATGGGTCTGTCCTCTCTGGTTCTTTTCTTGGAGAAGTAGGAGGGGTATCTAGGCAGATGATCTCTGGTGGTTCTTGTGTTGACTCTTCTGTTGGTTTGATGATTCTGTTCTTGAACATGTAGTCAAATGCCACTTCAGTCATATCTGTCATGATTTCCTCTGTTATCCCCTTTTCTCCTTCTGTAGCCTCTGCCTCAGTTGCTTCTGTGATTTCCCCTTTACCCTTGGCTTCTCTCTCTTTTTCAACCTCTTTCTCTTTCTCTGCCTCTTTCTCCTTCTCCTTTTCCTTTTCCTTCTCCTTCTCCTTCTCCTTCTCCTTTTCCTTTTCCTTTTTCTTCTCCTTCTCCTTCTCCCCCTTTTGTTGTTCTGAGGACTCACCTAATTGATCGTCTGATTGACCTTCTTGAGCATCTTCGAAATCATCATCATCGCTAGAATCGTCAATTCGAGCTGTTGGTGAGGACGGAACAACAAATCTCAGATCAACTTTGTGTCTCTTGCTCGAGGGTTCATCTGTAGGTGCTTCTTCTGAAGGTCTTTCCGATGTAGAGGTAGCCTGTAAAATAATATTAGTAAAGTTTGAGGCTGCCTTCGTCATTACATCTTCTACCTCTGTTGCAGCACCTCTGATCTCTTCTACTTGAGCATCGAAGTTGACCTTGTGAGTATCAAGAGACGTTTTGACATGTTGTTCTGTCGCCTTAGCTTTCATTACAAATTTTGATGAGATCGTCATCATTCGGCTAAGAATTGATTTTCTGAAGTCTCCTATTTGGCCAACTGTCATGGGTAGGTCATTTGGGTTAGGGCTGGAGATGTTGAGTGGAGTAGCATATGAGGTGGTTGCTTATTTTATGGATTCCTTAACAGAATTGGTAATTATCTCTGTCAAGGTTCTGACGTTAGATTCTGAAAGAATAACCGTGGGGATGGGAATGGTTCTATTCATCTTCGCTGTGTGATTCTCTGTTATGAGTCGCTTTAGCTCTGCAAGACCTGTCGAGGTCTTTGTAGCTTCCTCTGTTCTGACAGTTCTTAGCACGACTATCTCTGTTGTCAGCTTTGCAATCTCTTCTCCTCTGACCCGTTCAGACTCTGTTCTGAGTGCTTCAGCCTCGACATATTTTTGAGTTATGTCATCATGTTTGTTCGAGATATTCAGCAGTTCTTCCTTGAGAGAAGCATTTTCCTTGCGGTTCAGCTCCTCCTTCTGTTCATTGATAAGTTTATACTCATTCAAAGAGTTGTTGATACTGTTACAGAAGCTTTCGAACTCTGCTCTTGTGGCAGTGTCAACGGGGGTCTCCTTGGTTCCAACACATGGATCCAATTCTGCCTCGAGTTCAGAGGCGCCTCCGTCAAGAGTTGTGTTGATGTTGGCTCTTGGAGGACTTCCACCTGATCCTTGATGTTCCCTTTGAGGGGAAACAACTACAGGTGTTCTGACCAAAGTTTCCTCTTCCAGCTCAGGTTCTAAAGAAGGAAATCTGGTGTGATGAGAAGCATTTGGATCAAGCAATGTCTTCCCTTGTTCTACTATGGTCTCCCATTGTCCCTGAGTCGGACAGATGCTACGTGAGATTACAAAGATCTCTGGTCTATTTTGTGTTGGGTCTAAATGAGCCACAGAGGCATCATTGTGTGGAGGTGACCTATTGATGTTCTAGGGCGAATGAACATCACTACCAAAGATAGCTTCCCCGGCTTCGTGCGTACCAGAGGCATGAAAAGGTGCCTCTGATGGTATAGGCTGGTTGGGGTTCGAGGTGTGCACCTCTGTTTCAATAATCCTTTGGTCTTGATCACCAAGATTAGATTGTGTGGAAGCACTGGGATTTTGGTTAAGGATACCCTCAGATGTGCTCTGTTGAGCATCTTTTTCTATTCTCACATTTTCCTCGGCTCCTATGGCTGTAGAACTCTCTGGATTCTCTCTGATATTTCCCTCTTGCTCACCACTATCAGAAGATATGTTTTCTACCTCTGGTGTTTCCTGTACTTCCTCATGGACAGCCTCTCTAGGAGATGCTCTGTCCTCTACTTCCTCTCTTCTAGAGGAAGACCCCACTTCGGGTGCTCTTGCCTCTGGTCTGTTAACTTCCTCTCTTATCTCCTCACTCAAGCTCTCGAAGGAAGGCTCAGATCCTAAGTATGCTGGGGTTCTCACCTCAGGTTCTTGAGGTTGAGCAGCACTCTGATAGTTCTGGATAGAGATATGGTCAGGGGCGAAGTGGTGGGGAGGAATTCTTCTTATGAAGGGATATTCGCCTGAAGTGGTGGGGAGGAATTTGGACATCGTCCAAACAGGTGTGGAGCGACCCTGATGAGTTAGTTCCAGTCTGTCGAAGGCTCTTCTGATCACCAGACTGATGAAGTGTGGAAACTTGATCATCTTCAAGAACTTGTGGGATCCATCGACTCCTTCTCTTGCGATGGATGAGGTTTTTGTGTTAACAGTCGTAAGAAGATCGTTGTAGAGAATGCGGGCGTAGTCAAAGTTTCGATTGAAGAACAATCGATACATGATTTGTAGGATTTCCATTGTGGCTTGGTCTTGACTACCAGATTTGCTGGTAAGGGTTCGGTTTAAGGTGGAGAACATGAAATTCCACATAGTGGGTAGATTCTGTCGCTTGAACTCTCCTATTCTATTTAGATCCTTGTTGTAACCCAAAAACTTCATGAAATCAAGAAGAACAACTGTTTTTGGTGGTTTCTCATAGGCGTCTATTCCTAGCTGTCGTTTGGTTTTCATTCTGAAGATTCTTCTTAAGGTACTTGCTCTAATGCGGATTGTTCCCGCTCCTCCATTACTTGCGTTGACGCTCCCAACTATCCCATCTTGTTCTTCGATGTATTGGCATGTGGTCCACCATTGTCGGACATAGATCGCAGGAAGATGGTCATCGAACCCTGTTAGGGCTATAAAGATATCAGAGTTTCTAAAGAACTCAATGAAGACATGATACAGGGGTAGATAGAGTCATGGAGTGGGATCGAATCTGTAGTTGTTGTCAGCAAACTCGTATGGAAGAACAATGATATCATCAGTGGGTTCTATTCGGCTAGAATCAGCAGAGTTTTGGGGTTCCGCCATTGTTGCAGGTTTGGGGTTTTCTTGAAGAACACTGAGGATTTGTATAAAAGAGGGAAAGGTGAAAGGTTTAGGAGGTTTAGAAATTAAATGGGTCAAGGTTATGGATATTTATTGTCAGAACATGTGGTTGGGCAATCGTCGTATATACTGTAGGCATTTGAGTGTCAGAAGGTGGAGTGGCCTGAATTGTGTATCGTGGGGACAACTAGTGGTTTAGTTTTCAATTAGAGAGTGCCACGTGGATTTGTTCTGACCACTTTTGTGCAAGTAAACCGTCGCGGTTAGAGATGTGTGGGTGACAAGTGGTTGACGCTTAGAAATAACCCGCACCTCTGATGACGTTACTTCTGATGACGTGGCATAAACCGACAGAGCTCTGTTGGAGCTTTGCAAGTTTTGCCTCTGACGAGTGACCCTTTTTCTTTCTTTTAAAGTACTCCTTTGGTGTTTCACCTTTACGAAAAATCATTTAAAAATTCTGTATCTGATGCAGAAATGGTCAAAGAACGAGAACAGAGCTGACTTTAGAAATTTCACAGAGTTCTGGTGATAAACAACAGAGGCTCTGGTGAAATATCAGAGTTCTGGTAGGTTCTTGACGTTATCAAAGGATTTTCATCAGAACAGGTTTTTCCTCTTTCTTCAAAAAGATTTTTCTTTTCAGAACAGAAAGCGAAGTCATTTTGATTTAAAAAAAATTGACTCGCTCCCCCTAAAACCATGCGCAAAATCTTATAAACTCCCCCTTGAAATATGAGCGAAAAAAAAACTTTTTACAAAAGGAAAGAGAAAAAAAGCTATGTACAAACAGATTCACTAAGCTTGTTGAAAAAGTATGCATGACAGAGTTCTGGTGAAAGACAGAGACTCTGTTGAATTATCCTTTCTAACTTTTTGACAGAGCTCTGTTGGAACATCAGAGGCTCTGTTGACTTTGAACAGTGTTAGGAGGACATGTTCAGCATACCCAGTTTTCTGATTAAGAAGTTAAATCTCCTTTCATCAAGCGCTTTTGTAAACAAGTCAGCAAGCTGGAAGTCGGTTGAAACAAAGTACATTTCAATCGTCCCTTTTTCAACATGATCCTTTATGAAGATGTACCTTATATCGATATGCTTTATCTTGGAGTGCTGAAATGGGTTAGCTGTGATTGCTATGGCACTCTTGGAGTCACACAGAATTGGAATTTTTCCAAATTCTAGGCCATAATCTTTGAGCTGGGTTTTCATCCATATCACTTGAGAGCAACAACTAGCAGCAGCAACATACTCTGCTTCTGCTGTAGAAGTTGATACGCAATTCTGTGTCTTGGATGTCCAACTCACCAATTTTTCACCAAGTAATTGGCAGCTACCAGACGTACTCTTTCTGGCATTCTTGCATCCTCCGTAACCTGAGTCTGTATAAGCTACAAGCTCGAAACCAGAATTAAGAGGATACCAGAGACCCAAAAATTGAGTCCCTTTCAGATATTTAAATATGCGCTTGACAACAGACAAATGAGATTCTTTAGGATTTGCTTGAAACCTGGCACAGAGACAAGTTGCAAACATTATATCAGGTCTGCTAGCAGTTAAGTACAGAAGTGACCCTATCATGCCTCTGTAGTTCCTGACATCTGTTGGTTCACCCTTAAGGTCAGAGTCAAGTTTAACTCCAGTGGCAATAGGAGTTTTCATTGGATTTGAATTGTTGAACTTGTATTTTTTCAAAATATCAGAGATGTATTTTGACTGACTTATAAAAGTCCCTCTGATGGATTGTTTTACTTGTAAACCAAGGAAGAATGAAAGTTCTCCCATCATGCTCATTTTGAATTCACTTTTCATCAAATCCTCAAACCTATCACAGTACTCTTGTTGTGTAGACCCAAAAATAACGTCATCAACATATATTTGTACCAGAAGTATATCATTTCTGTATCTTCTAAAGAATAGAGTTTTATCGACATTACCTTTCTCGAAGTGATTTGTCAACAGAAAATTGGACAGAGTTTCATACCAGGCTCTTGGAGCTTGTTTAAGGCCGTATAGAGCTTTGTCTAACTTGTAAACGTGGTCTGGAAACTCCGAACTTTCAAACCCAGGCGGTTGCTGGACATAAACTACCTCTTGTAGTTTGCCATTCAGAAAGGAAGACTTTACATTCATCTGATAGACCTTAAAGCCTTTGTGAGCAGCATAGGCTAAGAAGATTCTTATGGCTTCTAGTCTAGCTACAGGGGCAAAGGTTTCGTCATTGTCGATACCTTCTTCTTGGCAGTAACCTTTTGCAACCAGACGGGCTTTGTTTCTGATGATTATCCCATCTTCATCCCTTTTATTCCTAAACACCCACTTGGTTCCAATGGCAGCTTTGCCTTCAGGAAGTGGAACCAAGGACCAAACTTTGTTTCTTTCGAATTCCAGAAGCTCTTCTTGCATAGCTTCGATCCAGTTTGGGTCTTCAAGGGCTTCAGAAATTTTCTTTGTCTCAATCATGCTTAAAAAGTTTACAAAGAAAGCTTCATTGATTGTGGCCGATCTCGTCTTCACACCATCTTCAGCAACACCAATAATTTGATGATGGGGATGATCCTTTGTCCATCTTGTCATGTGAGCATGGACAATAGGAGGGGTTCGTGCTTCTGATGGGAAAAGATGAACTTCAACATCAGAGCTCTGTGGGTTGGCACCAGGGCTCTGTGGCACACAACTCTGGAGAGTGGCCTCATTGCTCTGTGAATTGCCAACAGGGCTCTGTGAAGGTGAGCTTTCGAATAGGGAATCTCTCCCAGCATTGGTCAGGAAAGGTGATGATGGCTCATTTTCAGGTTCTCTTATATTTGATTGTGGTTCCTCATTTCTCTGAATTACACCTGTAGACAGAGAAGTAGATGGTGAAGTATTGGAGGGACCAGTAAGAGTTGTACCTGTCAGATTCCGTTCTATTGAATTTTGAGCTTGATCGTCTCTGTTGATGTTGACAGAGGAGATATCATCATCGAAGAAATCATCGAACACAAGATTGATGTCTTCTTCCCTTGTCTTTGAAGAACTTGGCTTCTTCTGTTCTGTCTGTGTCCCCTCCGTTGATTTGCGATCAGAGGCACTTGATGTACTTTCATCAATGGACACGTTAACGCTCTCTTGAATGACACGAGTTCTGGTGTTGTAGACTATGTAGGCCTTGGAGGTTAATGAATAACCAATAAAGATTCCTTCGTCCGCCTTTTTGTCGAATTTACCCAGCTGTTCTCTGTCGTTCAAGATGTAGCCCTTGCAGCCAAAAAACATGAAAGAATTTTACGTTTGGCCTTCTGTTGTTGATGAGTTCATAGGGAGTCTTTTTAAATCTTTTTACAATGACAACTCTGTTTTGGGTGAAACATGTTGTTGAGACTGCCTCTGCCCAGAAGTTGATGGGAAGGACAGAGCCGACCAACATGGTTCTGGCGGCTTCTACCAGTGTTCTGTTCTTCCTTTCCACTACACCATTCTGTTGTGGAGTTCTGGCAGCTGAGAAGTTCTGGGAGATTCCTTCTTCTGAAAGATAGGCATCTATTCTTGTATTCTTGAATTCTGTCCCATTATCACTTCTCAACTTTTGCACTTTTAATCCTAACAGAACCTGTATCCTTCTCAACAAACTTATTAGAATTTCTGGGACATCAGATTTTACTCTGATGAACTCAATCCAAGTGTATCTAGAAAATTCATCAATAAGTACTAGAATATACTTCTTGCCTGACAGACTTTGCACAGAAATAGGACCACAGAGATCCACATGAAGCATATGCAAAGGTCTGGGACAACTATGATCACTCTTAGTTCTGTGTGAAGATCTGTTCAACCTTCCCAATTCACAGGCAAAACAGAGATGGTCTTTGTCAAATTTCAGTGGAGGAAGTCCTTTTACTAGATTTAATTTCACGAGTTTGTCAAGATTTGAAAAATTCAAATGGGCAAATCTTTTATGCCAAAGCCAGGCATCTTCATTTTTTAAAGACACAAAACAGAGCTTCTCTGTTGTAGAATTTTGGTTAGGATTCAAATTCATTTTATAAAGATTGCCTTTTCTGTCGGCTCTTAAGAGTTCTTGACCAGACTCGGAAAGCAACAGAGAACAGTACTTCTTCCTAAAATTGACATCGAACCCATGATCACAGAGTTGACTTATGCTAAGCAGATTATGGTTTAATCCTTCAACATAAGCAACCTCAGAAACTGAAACACCACCATTGACTAAAGTACCGTATCCTCTAATCTGTCCGCCATTATCACCTCCAAAGGTTACTGCACTTCCATTTTTGTTCTTGAAAGAAGTAAGCAGCTCCTCATTCCCCGTCATGTGCCTTGAGCATCGTGAATCTAAATACCAGATATGCACATGGGGTTTCTGCACGACAGATTAGTTTCTTTTAGGTACCCATTGCATTTTGGGTCCTTTCTTGTTAGGTTTGGGGGCGTTCATGGGCTTTCCTTCTGGCTTTCCATTTTGGGATGGTATGCCAGAGGGTTTCTTCTGTGCATTCTGAATAGTCTTGGGATTTTTCCTTTGAAATGACTGTTTCAGAACATAGTGAGGACCATTCATATGGTTCTTTAACTGTAACAGAAGTTGAATACAATTGCATTTGATAGAACATGAAGATTGATGCAAATTGTCGTTTTTATTCAAAGACTGTTGTTTAAAGGGAGCTTGATTTTGAAAAACTTTAGGACCAAATGTCTTTACGTACATTTTGTCCTGTGATTTAAAATTGTTGTTTCTTGGAGCAAACTCTCTTGACACAAAACTGTTTCTCTTTGGATTTACAATAGGTGTAGGAGTATGTTGGTCATTGACTTTCCATTTTCCTTTCTGCTCTGTTGTAAATTTAACTTGATCATAAGCGTAAGGAACATAGGTATAGTCTTCATGAATAATCTTAGCTTTTACTCATTTCTTTTCTTCTATCTCGTTAGAGGAAAGAATTCTGATACCCTTATTTTTCAAATTTGGCAAAGGTATAAATATGTTCTGTTTCTTAAAGAATGAGACGTTTTTCAGAGAACCAGATTCAACAATTGCCTGTTTAGGTTTGTGCAAAGAAGTCTTAGGAGCACAGAAAATTTGCTCATCTACCTCAGAATCAGAGTCACTGTCAGAGCACAGAAAGTCTCTGATGGCTCTGGTAGAGGTGTTAGACTCATTGGGTATCTTAGAGTTATCAGCTCTGGTGGATTTAAACTTTCTTATCTTTGGTTTTAAAGCATCACAAGCAGCATTTTCTTCAATAACTTTCAAAATATCCTCTTCAAAAGTTGTTCGTACGGTTTCAGAGGATGGAGAGAAGACTGGGACTTCAGAGTTGAGTTCTCTCTGTATTGAAGCACACGAGGATTCTGTAATGGAAGTAACAGACCTCTCCTCCTTGAAAGAATTGAAGTTAAAGATTTCTTTTGGATCAAGACTTTTGATGGAATCAGTAAGCTTTATCTTTGCTCTTCCCTGATCAAGAATAAACTTTTCAGATGGTTTTGTAACCTTTTCTTGATTCAAGGAGTCATAGCTGACATTCCTTAAGCTTAGTCTTTTTGCTTTTGTAAAATCTGATATTTTGGTTCTTTTGAAAACATCAGTTCCAGAGATCACATCCTCTTGCATTTTTCCAATAGAGAAGGCAAAGGGATAAGATGCCTTTAACCTTCTTTTGTAAGGAACAATGTCACTAAAACCTAGACCTTGCTTGTCTTCTTGAGAATTGATTTTGGTATACACATTCTGTGCATCCTGGTACTTTTTTGTTGGTCCCGAAGGCCTATACAAGTTTGTAGAAGGGGGGGGGGGGTTGAATACAAACACACGGATTTTACTTTTCTAAATTGTTTATTGATAAATCATTAACAATTTACAGCCTGTTGCGGAAACAAGATTAAGGATAAACCTAAATCTAAACAAGTTGGAATACTAAGGTTTCTTGCACTAAGAGAGATAAGGAAATTACTAATAATAACCTATCTTGAGATAAGAGATTGAACTTGTCCAGAGTTAGCAAGTTACTTCAAATGAAGTGAGCTCATCTCTTTATATACTGCATGCATTTAATGCAAGTCAGTATATACTTTACACGTGTCATCAGCTGGTTGGTTGCATGTCATTGACCTTGGTTGACAACCTTAGTAGCCGCATGGATGAACAGTGTAGTATCAGAGTGGTTGTACGATTTCAGATATTCGGAGGTTCTTTTCTGACATTTCGTACGGAGTCGTGCAAGGGTGGATAAGACAAAAATACTTTGTACGGAGGACTTCATGATCAGCTTTCGTTGATTCAGCGATCTATCATTTCATATCAGCAAATGATAGAGTTCAGCGATAGCTGAAGTCATGTACTTGATACTTCACGTTGAGTGGACAAATCTGAGTCTTCGCTGATCCGCATCAGTTCATTAGGAGACTTGTCGCTGGTTCTTGAGCTTGATCTTCGACTTCAGCGTAGAACCTTTGTTGACGTGAAACTTGTCTTCAGGGATCATAAGTAAACAACTAACTTATCAGCGATCATCATAATGACTGAACAGACTCAGAGAATTTATGGTGAACAGTTTCGCTGAATGTTTAACTTAAAGAGCGAGAGTTCCTATCAGCGGTACTGGAAGATCTTAGTACATATCAGCGATAGTGAAACTCTGATGCATATTGTTTACTTACAATTTTCACTAAGTATTTAAGAGAGGGTCATTATCAAATCACTGAGGGTTTGGATCAACAATCTCCCCCTATTTGATTATGACATAGCAACAGAGAAAATTGCTATTTAATGAAAAACATAAGGATAAAAAGAACTCATAAAATATTTGTCCCTTTTACTGTTTTCTGGGATCTTTTTAGTACTGATGGAGTAAAGTACATTCGCTGAAATCTTTCTTTTAAACTTTGAATCAGAAAACAAAGAAAATGAAAAGATTACAAGTACAAGCGAAATAAATTACAAGTACAAAAGAATAACTGATACAATAGAGAAAAGGCGATCATATCAGCTTATAAAGGTTCTTCCTTGATGAGAAGTTCATCAAGGGTCTTTTCAGTAGGGATCATCCAGTCTGGAACCGTTACACCTCGCTTTCTTTTGTTCAGCGCTTCTTAAAAAATCAAGGGTTTTAGGTGTCGTGCCTGAATGTCTTTTTTGAAGTCACACCAGTAGATGAGATCTCTGAGCTGTTCGATTGGAGTGATTGGAAGCTCAGCGATCCGTTGAAAACATTTACGTCCGTCGTAGTCGAGAAAGAATATTCCATAAGGATTACTGATGACTTTACCAGGGACGCAAAGTTCACATGGTGGCAATGAAATGTCAAGGGCAGATATATCAGGGTCAGGACCAAGTACTTCAGCCCGAGAGAAACCAATTCCAGTTTCATTTCGTATGACAGGACCTGAGTTTGAATCTTGACGTTTCTTCTTTGGAGAGGCCCTTTTTCTTTTCAGCTTAAGATAAGGAAGAGGGGGAATGTCCACACAAGAAGATATCAAATCGATCTGTCTGTTTATCAGCTTTTTGAAATGATCCTTGTACTTAGATTGTGATTTTTGGATAGCTAACCTCATCTCCAGCCATTCAGAGAGACCATACCTTTTTACAGTGTCAGCGCGAAAGGTTTCAGATTGGCCATCTTCTCTAAAAAGTTTGATGTCAACAATAGGTACTCCGATAGAGGTTCTTCCAGAGATGAATACCTTGTTGATCTTCGTTGGACGATATTTGAAGTGTAATTTCTCTTTACACCATATCAGGGTGGTCTGAGAAACTTCAGTTTTGTTCACCTTAGTCCAATCCAGTTGATCAAGTTCAAACTTGACTTGTGGAGCCTTGAGGATTTCCACTTCCTCAGAGTCAGCGGAGATGTTCTCAGCGGTAGCAGGAATGTCAGACGAGGCCATTTCTCTGTATTTAACAGTTCAACCAAAGATGTTAACAAATAAGAATGATCTTAATGTGGAAAGAATTTCCAATAAGATGTTTCGAATTTTATCCATTTCATTCAGACACAAATGTCTTAATGAAGATTATGGTTTTTCTTGATTTTTGACACGAAATGTAAAACCCATTTTCTTGTTTTCCAGTTTTCTATGAAGAAATAGATTCTGGAAACGAATGAGGAACAAGTTTAAGATTTTGCATTTAAACTTGAAGAACAACCATGAAATGGTTGTGTTCATAAAACCACGAAAGAAAATGATTTCATTTTACGAAGTTCTTTTGTTTGATCTTGTTAAAACAATGAGAAGATCGGAAACAAGTTATACGCATTCGGTAATAAATAAGAACATATTAACCTTGATGTTTGATGAAGAAGATGATGAACAGTTCTTGAAGTTTTTGAAATCACAAATGCAACAGTGAATTCTTTCTTGCGGAGGAAGATTGATCGCGTAAAAGAAAAATATAAACAAGGAGTTTGTTTATATAGAGTTTTTAGAAAGAGAAAATCTTGAGCGGAAAAGGATTTTCATCATGACACGGACACGTGTTTGCATTTGATTGGAAGTTTGAACGAGACGTGCAAACGTGTGTCAGGAAGAGAAAACGTGCCGGGGTTTATCCGTTGCAATGACGTCACAACTGTCCTTTCATATTCTTGGTTGTCTATGAGGTTTTGAAAAACTCAGAGATATTTTTGAAAACATGAAGTACTGAATGAAAATATTCAGTGATGGTTTTAAGAAATTTCAAAATATCGCTGTTAAGGAAGAGATATTCAGCGATGCATTTTGTTTTGAAATCTTGCATTTTCATGCGATTGTCAGAGAGAGTAAACATACCTTGATATCAGTGAATCAAGTTTATTCAGAGAGAAAATGATAGAATGGGTTATACAAGTTGATTTTATCCTTTCGCAGATTAATGTGAACCGCTGAAGATTTTATCCTTCAAAGTTCAGCATTCCAAGCTCGCTGATGAGAAAGTTGAATATTGTCTCATCAAGAGGTTTGGTAAATAAGTCAGCTAACTGATAATCAGTTGGGATAAAATGAAGTTCTATATCACCATTCATCACATGATCTCTGATAAAATGATATATGATTTCTATATGTTTGGTCTTTGAATGTAGTACTGGATTGTTTGCTATAGCGATTGCACTTGTGCTGTCGCAATAGATTGGAATTTTAGAGAGCTGAAGATCATAGTCTAGTAGCTGATTTCTCATCCACAAGACTTGAGAACAACAGCTTCCAGCGGCTACATATTCAGCTTCAGTTGTGGAGGTGGACACTGAATTTTGCTTTTTACTTGTCCAACTTACCCGCTTTCCACCCAGGAGCTGACATCCTCCTGTGGTGCTTTTCCTATCCATTTTGCAACCTGCAAAATCACTATCTGAATATGCAGTTAGATCGAATCCTGAATCTTTGGGATACCAAAGACCTAGATTCGATGTACCCTTAAGATATCGAAAGATTCGCTTTACAACTTTCATATGAGATATCTTAGGTTCAGCTTGATATCGTGCACACAAGCATGTTGCAAACATAATATCGGGTCGGCTAGCTGTAAGATACAATAGTGAGCCGATCATCCCACGGTACAGTGTGACATTGACAGGAACACCCTTTGTGTCCTTATCAAGTGTCAGCGGTGGTGCCATAGGGGTTTTCATAGCTGAACTTTAAGTTAAGTCGAATTTCTTCAGCATATCTTTAACATATTTTCCCTGATTAATGAAAGTTCTTTTTCCAGTTTGCTTAATCTAAAGACCAAGGAAATATGTTAGTTCACTCATCATGCTCATTTTATACTCATCTTTCATTCTATCAGCGAAACGAGTACAAAGCTCAGGGTTAGTAGAACCAAATATAATGCCATCAACATATATTTGAACTAGAATGATATGACCTTTCACTTTTCTAAAAAATAAAGTTATGTCAATCTTACCTCGCTCAAATTTTTCAATATGGAGATAAGTGGAAAGAGTGTCATACCATGCACGTGGAGCTTGCTTCAAGCCATAAAGTGCCTTGTCCAGTTTATAAACATAATCTGCACGCTTAGGATCTGAGAATCCTGGAGGTTGTTCCACATACACTTCTTCATTCAGCTTTCCATTTAGAAACGCTGACTTGACATCCATCTGATGTACTTTGAAGTTCTTGTGTACATCATATGCTAAGAATAGACGAATAGATTCAAGTCTTGCTACTGGAGCAAATGTTTCATCGTAATCTATACCTTCCTCTTGTCTGTATCCCTGAGCAACAAGTCGAGCTTTGTTGCGGGTTACAGTACCATGTTTGTCCAACTTGTTTCGATAGACCCATTTAGTGCCTATCACAGTTTTGTCAGTTGGTCTTCGATCAAGTTTCCAAACTTTGTTTCTTTCAAATTCAGTCAGCTCTTCATGCATGACGCTGACCCAGTTTGGATCTTTGAGGGCATCATCTACTTTCTTTGGTTCAGTTAGTGAAATAAAATTTACAAATAAACAAATATTACCTGCATTTCGTCGAGTCTGAATCCCAGCGTTTGGATCACCAAGAATTTGATCAATTGGGTGATTTATTGTCCATCGCTGAGCCGGAGCGTGAGACGCTGACTCAACTTGAACTTGAGGAGCTGAAGATGAAGCTTCAGCGACGTCGGGAGTATCAGCTAAGAGAGGAATTGATGCAGTTGTCATTATATTCACTGATTGCTGAGAAGTAGATGGAATGTCTGAGACATTTGGATCAACTGCAGGTATAGTGTTTATAGGAACAGCTGAGACCCATGACGTTTCAGCTTCACTATTCTGCATGTTTGGAATGATAGTGGGACTATCATCTTCTACTGGATGAGCATGAGGAGTGGGAAAATCTTCTGAATCACCAAGATGAGAAAACATCCATTGATTCAGTTCTTCTGTATCAGCGTTCGGTTTAGAGTTCGCTGAACGGGATTCGTCAAACGTGACGTGAATAGTTTCTTCCACAGTTTGTCTTCTTCGATTGAAGACTCTGAAGGCTTTGGAACCTGAGGAGTATCCAAGAAAGATTCCATCATCAGCCTTATGATCGAACTTTCCAAGAGAATCTCTATTGTTCAGTATGAAACACTGACATCCAAAGATGTGAAGAAAGCTGATTGAGGGCTTTCTCCCATGAAAAAGTTCATAGGCTGTTTTATTGAATCTTTTGACTATCAGCGACCCGTTTTGCGTAAAACAAGCAGTGTTGACAGCTTCGGCCCAAAACTGAGTAGGCAGGTGAGAATCGCTGAGCATTGAACGTGCAGCTTCAATAATTGTTCTATTTCTTCTTTCAGCGACTCCATTTTGTTGCGGTGTTCTCACTGAAGAAAAGTTGTGAGAAATACCCTTACTCTCAAAGAAGGAATTAAGAGAACTGTTTTTTAATTCAGTTCCATGATCACTCCTTATTGAGCGAACGGTCAGATTGTTCAGGGTTTCCATCTTCCGAACAAAGGTGATGAGTTCTTCAGGGGTGTCACTCTTAGAACGGAGAAACATTATGTAACGTCCCAAAAATTACAAGCAAATTTAAATTTTTAAACTAAACATTTCATTTATAACAACTCATTAAATGATCCCAACGTTTCGTTTGCAAACTCATAATTAATATCTTTATAAAATAAAACCAGCGGAATAAACGTTAAATTATCAAAATCATAAAGCAACCAGCTCTCCTCGCGCGCCAGTGTGTACTTGTCACGCCTTGGAGCCGCTCGGACCAGAAACCACAGATTATTGGGAAAGGGTAAGCACGAAGCTTAGTGAATTCCAACACATGCGCAGATAGGAATTATATACACATCACCCCTAACCGCACATAAGCAACAACATCACAGTTACATAAACGAGTAAACGCCTACAAGTAATTATGTATCCAACACCTCAGTACCATCGAGGCCTCGGTCCCACCGAATTGTAATGTATCCAACACCTCAGTACCATCGAGGCCTCGGTCCCACCGAATTGTAATGTATCCAACACCTCAGTACCATCGAGGCCTCGGTCCCACCGAATTGTAATGTAACCAACACCTCAGTACCATCGAGGCCTCGGTCCCACCGAATTGTAATGTAACCAACACCTCAGTACCATCGAGGCCTCGGTCCCACCGAATTGTAATGTAACACATTTATACCAAGCATTCAAACCAATCAAATATTACACACCACAACCAACTAGTTCACACCACAAAGACAGTAGTACACGCAAACTATTATGACATGCATACAACCCCTAACTACACAGTGAGAGAACTCACCTCGAATGCGCGCCCAGCTTAATAACACAATTCAAGCTTCACAAATACGGTCACTTCCCAGCACCTAAACGCATGTTAAAACGTGTCAATACGAGACCCGGACCCTATGACACGACACACGCTTAAACCGTCACTAAAACTAAATTCCGTTCACCCAAAACAGGTCTGTTCGGGACCTGTTTCGACCCCTTTAAACCCAGAAAAAGCCCAATATTATTTCATGACCAGAAAATACTCTGAGTTAGGGTTCCAAGGACATATTATACGCCTCCTAACGATTTTTCTACAATTTACTACGGATTTTACAAAAACAGTTTCCGGAACAGCGAAATTCAGCACCTTTCAGTATAAAATGACAAATCGACCCATGCTACGTCCCGAACTGGGTTTTGCACGAAACACAGAAAAGTTTCTAGACTCAAAAAGGAAACTTTTGACACCGATTTCACCCCAAACCGAGTTACGAGCAGAAAGTTATGACCATGACAAAACAGTGGCAGATTACAACACTGTCGGTTTACCGACCTGCTGTAAAAACAGAAGTTTTCCGCCTAGCTAGGGGCCGAACCAGCCTTTCGCTAAAACACGAAAAACGTGCCCGACACAGAATGTGAACCGTGGACACCAGAATCGCCTCAAACCGAGTTACGACGAGAAAGTTATGGCCGAAATACGAACTGGACAGAAAACTAATTTTCACATAAAATGACGAAACACCGAACTTGCGACCACTTTTTCGCCCAGCTAGAGACCGAACCAGTTTTCTGCTAAAACACGGAAAACGTGCTCGACCCTGAACTTGAACCGTGGGCGCTAGTTTCGGCTCAAACGGAGTTACAACGGAAAAGTTATGGTCGCGCGAAAACTGGACAGCACACTAAAAGTTTCATAAAAGATAACTTTATAAACGGTTCGCGGCTCCAACGATTCGGGGTTTACGCTAAGAGTGTGACCCACTGCCACCGCCCTCCACCCACAGCCACCGCAGCGGCGGCGTGCGGCGGTGGTGGTCTCGCCGGAAAAACGAAAAGGAAAAGAAAAGAACGAGACTAACGAGAACCACATACCTCACGACGGCGTCTCACCACCACAACCAAACCGCTCCCTCTCGATCACTCCGACGACAGCGGGTGGTGGCGGTCTCCGGCGACGGCAGTAGCGGCGGCGAGGCTGCTGCTGTATTCCTTCTTCTCGACTCTCTCTCTTTCTCGCGATAACACTCTCTATTCGCTTCTATTTCTCCGGCCGCACCACACAAGCAAAACGAGAAGAAGGGTCGTAGGGTTGGAGTTGCTTTGGGTTTGCTTGATTCATAAGGAAAGAAAAAAAAGAAAAGGAAAACGAGAATGGGATTACGGTCATGGGCCGTGACCCATGCATAAGTTCCAACAATTGCCCCTTTAGCCCCTCAACTACACTTCATTTCACAATCTATAACGAAAGGCACGAAGGCTAACATTTTTGGTCCTTTTTGACACCAAACTACTAACCAAAAACAAATAAAGGTAAACATTTTAAATTATTAAAATTAATTAATAAACGTACCGGGACACGGGCTTTACAACTCTCCCCCACTTGGATTAGACTTCGCCCCCGAAGTCTACGTCCGCAAACAGCTTCTAATAATTCTCTCGCATTTGATGATATCCCAAACTCAAACCACTTTCAAGCTCTAACCCTTCTAATGGTGCTCACCAATATACCCTACAGGATACCCGACTACGATCATTCCTACCCTTAACTGTCGATTAACTACCACAAATGCTAATTGACTCTAAAGATTTTCAATAAATTATATCAACAAAACATCGACCCCCTGCCGAACATCGGTCCAACCGATTGCAATAACAAACATCGGCCACCCGCCGAACATCGGTCCAACCGATCACAATAACGAACATCGGCCACCCGCCGAACATCAGTCCAACCGATCACAATAACTCAAATAAGCGTGGTATTATCCTAGACACTAACACAAATTGATATCCCCCACTACCAAATCACTAACACACACGTAGATCATTCCACCACAACCATTCATCACAAGTGATCATTTCAGGGTTACTACTACCATCACCATGATTATCTTAACATCGACTACAATTTTCCGATTATACTAAAGGTGTTTGGCCTCAAGCCCAAAAGTCGACACCTAAATATACCACCTACCTCAAAATGGTTGATGCGCATTTATTCTCTTAATAAAAAAGGGCATCAATCCCTTAACCGATACCATTCGGCCTACAATACTAACGCGCGTGGAATACCTACCTTCCACCGTCGACGCACCATCCACACTTGCTCTACGAAGCCAAGTCACACCGTATCGAGGATACACCTTGACGTCTACCTCCCAGGTAACGCCTCAAGACCCAGCACACCGGAACTACCTCCCAGGTAAGTGCCCACAACTATATCCTCCTAGTACCTACTGGAAAGTCTAGGTTAAAACACATGAATACCGGGGTCCCACCCCGAGATACCCAACCGACCATTACCAACGACTGACTAACGTGTCTAAGGATCCAAAGCAAACAGCCTACCAACAACATGCCTATTCCGGATTGACTCACTCACCCAAACATGTAAACACTCAATGTGCAAAGAATGCCAAACGGTGCGACAAAAATAACTCATCAACTAGACTCCACATCGAGCCATTAAAACCGGGCAATTGGCCCATGACTAACTCCAAGTCAAAACCGAGCAAAATGCTCCACGCTTGCTAGACCCATATGTCGGAAAATGCGTTTAAACAAAGTTTAAGCAAGCAATACTCTGAAATCAACCTTAGTCCCAGACTCAACACGGGTTAAACAAAAGAGTTTTCCAAAAGGACTCACACCCTGAAAATTCTCGAAATGACACATGACACTTAAAAGCACATTTCCCCAAATGGTTTACAAAATCATTTACAAAATATTTTCAACATCAGGATTTTCATCTCAAAAAGATCGTATGTAATAAAACTACTATTACCTGATCGATAGTTACGCAAAACTGGACACGCTCGTCCCACAAAGGAAAATCATGTTGAAAATCGTTCCATTGCAGTTCAGTTTACTCACACAAAAGCAAAGCGTAATAAATAATTTCTTTTAAAATGAACCGCCTCGATTCCAGTATGGATTGACTCACGTCGTGCACTTAAAGTAACCGCTTGACCTTAAACAGGGTCCGACAAAGGTGTGCACATAATTCAAAATAAGTTTCACGACAATTGATTCAAAAAATCTTCTTTTTGATCATAAGATGACGTGGCACAGGGTTCGCCACCAATTTTTCACGCGTCAGCTAGTCACACAAAACGATGACACGGTTTACAAATATATTTTTGTTAAAACACAACTGTCTCGTGTAAGTTTTAAACTTGAAGACAGAAACCAATCCGCTTCTAATAATTGGAAATATCGACTAAAAACCTCGTAAAATCTCAAACTGGGGGCAGGCATGCATGCTTGTAACACTTCCTCAAGTTTCGTACTTGGGACATATAATGTCAAAACATTATAGTTAAAAAAAATGTATTTATCGAAAATGCTCAAAATACTCGTTTCCTCCAAAGCAAAAGTTTTTAATTTCCCAAAAAAAAATGAACGGTAAATCTAAATTAACCGAATGTCAAAAATCTACGCATTTATATTTCCAAAATATAACACATTGTAATCGTATGCATGATGTTTACAACATTAAAACACTCCTTGGATCAAATGGTCTTTCATTTCGACAAAAAGGAACTAAAGCATTTTCATGCACGACTCGTTCATCAAAATGCCGAGAACAAAGGTTACCCTAGTATGCATACCCCTAAGTCGATAAATCGCATTTTCATGAAAATGTCAATAAAACCTTTAGCTGACTAAAAAGCGCACTAAACAATTCCTTATGAAATGTTACCAAAATTCCTCCATGCATCACTTATGTCACGCATGAATCAATCCACACACTGAACCATTTGCAATAAAACCCTTAGTAATACAAACTCTCGAACGAAAAGTTAAGCGACACTAGAATTCCAAACTCATTTTAGACAAATCACTAAAAATAGCCTTATACAGACACCGCGGGATGTAACTTTTCGTCTCAACTCTAACATATGTGGAGGAATTCCAATGTTAAAGTCGCAAACCGTAGTCATTTGCCCAACATTTTAAACACCACAAAACACGGATATCATCATACCCGAAAGAACCGTTGGAAAATAATCAATGATACAATTTTAACAAAGTTTGCAACTCTCGTGATAAAAAGGTTTCATGCACTTTCAAAGCCATAATTCGAAATCTTGTGTGTGTACTAAACATTCCCCAAAATTCCAAAACACCATCCCTAAAAGGATTTGAAACACCAGAAGTAGTTAATGCAATTTTATTTTCAAAATAAACTTTGTGCATGACTCAGTCGGCATTCCACGTCTCGACTCATACTCCTCCAAACCTCTCCAATCCACTATAGTCCTCCGAGCATTTAACCTCTTAGGGCAAGTTGGGAAATTACGTCAAATAATCCCTACGATTTTTCCTCAAATCCATGTCGGCTCTATAAGCCTATGACTCTAGCACAATCTCCCATCTTGGCCCGAAATGATCTACTTACAACCAATATCATCCTTATCGTCACTCCAAGTGACTAATACTATAATCGTCTTTCTATTCTAACGACTACTAGTTTAGAACCTTCGACACTACCCCAACGATCATCCCATCAAAGCAAGTCAAGTACACACATGTACCAGTGGATCTACTATATTTGTCTCTCCTCGTGACGGCTATTCAGGGTAGACAATACAACGCGTTATTAGCACATAATAACTCATACCAACAACACTCACGCTCAACTCCTTGGATTCCTCGTGACTTCCCCGACTCGAGCATTGATCCTGTGCTTCCGGTAGTAGGAGCTCTACTACTACCATCCACACCTATCATCACTCGTTCCGAGTCCCATCCCAAGGATCCAAGTAGTTTCTCGACGAAACTATACACATAATACAATTAATCCACACATGCCAGTTCGAGAACATATCCTAAACATGCAAACTCATACAACTACTGTATATATAAAACCATCGGTCTCCCCGATCAGACAACCACAATTGTATACATAATAAACCATCGGTCACCCCGATCATACAACAACAATTAAATATATAAATAACCATATGCCTGCACCAGCATATATATACATCCACCCTTCCCAGCTCCCTAGGAATTTCCTCTTATCCCACTACCCTTGCTACTACCGAATCCCTACTAATTATGACGAGTGACCTTGCGAATACCCGATTATATGCAGTGCGAAATAAATAGACAGTCGAATACAAGACTATATCCTAGAACGGTTGGACTCAAACAAGAGCTGCGCAATAGAACTAAATCGAATATTCTAAGGCTATAAATCTCTTACTGCATACAACCTAGAGGGCATCCACTTAGTAACCTATCATAATTCGCATAAATTCCTAATAGCAAGCAGTTCAACATACCGCATAGTGTCCATAACAGGCAATCTAGCATGCATACTCTATGATCTAGAAAGCAATAAAACACTAAGTACTGTACCTTTTCCCTTGGCTCCGGCTGACTGTACACACTGCGCCATCGATCACCGTTTCTCAAACGGGTTTTCCTTTCTTTTATTTTCCAAAAAGATTTAATAAAGAATTTGAAAATTTCCCAGCCGCAACTTGAGACCAAACACACCGAGGTGCGTTTGATTCACTCAAGCTGTGCTCTGATACCAAGTTGTAACGTCCCGAAAATTACAAGCAAATTTAAATTTTTAAACTAAACATTTCATTTATAACAACTCATTAAATGATCACAACGTTTCGTTTGCAAACTCATAATTAATATCTTTATAAAATAAAACCAGCGGAATAAACGTTAAATTATCAAAATCATAAAGCAACCAGCTCTCCTCGCGCGCCAGTGTGTACTTGTCACGCCTTGGAGCCGCTCGGACCTGAAACCACAGATTATTGGGAAAGGGTAAGCACGAAGCTTAGTGAATTCCAACACATGCGCAGATAGGAATTATATACACATCACCCCTAACCGCACATAAGCAACAACATCACAGTTACATAAACGAGTAAACGCCTACAAGTAATTATGTATCCAACACCTCAGTACCATCGAGGCATCGGTCCCACCGAATTGTAATGTATCCAACACCTCAGTACCATCGAGGCCTCGGTCCCACCGAATTGTAATGTAACCAACACCTCAGTACCATCGAGGCCTCGGTCCCACCGAATTGTAATGTAACCAACACCTCAGTACCATCGAGGCCTCGGTCCCACCGAATTGTAATGTAACACATTTATACCAAGCATTCAAACCAATCAAATATTACACACCACAACCAACTAGTTCACACCACAAAGACAGTAGTACACACAAACTATTATGACATGCATACAACCCCTAACTACACAGTGAGAGAACTCACCTCGAATGCGCGCCCAGCTTAATAACACAATTCAAGCTTCACAAATACGGTCACTTCCCAGCACCTAAACGCATGTTAAAACGTGTCAATACGAGACCCGGACCCTATGACACGACACACGCTTAAACCGTCACTAAAACTAAATTCCGTTCACCCAAAACAGGTCTGTTCGGGACCTGTTTCGACCCCTTTAAACCCAGAAAATGCCCAATATTATTTCATGACCAGAAAATACTCTGAGTTAGGGTTCCAAGGACATATTATACGCCTCCTAACGATTTTTCTACAATTTACTACGGATTTTACAAAAACAGTTTCCGGAACAGAGAAATTCAGCACCTTTCAGTATAAAACGACAAATCGACCCATGCTACGTCCCGAACTGGGTTTTGCACGAAACACAGAAAAGTTTCTAGACTCAAAAAGGGAACTTTTGACACCGATTTCACCCCAAACCGAGTTACGAGCAGAAAGTTATGACCATGACAAAACAGTGGCAGATTACAACACTGTCGGTTTACCGACCTGCTGTAAAAACAGAAGTTTTCCGCCTAGCTAGGGGCCGAACCAGCCTTTCGCTAAAACACGAAAAACGTGCCCGACACAAAATGTGAACCGTGGACACCAGAATCGCCTCAAACCGAGTTACGACGAGAAAGTTATGGCCGAAATACGAACTGGACAGAAAACTAATTTTCACATAAAATGACGAAACACCGAACTTGCGACCACTTTTTCGCCCAGCTAGAGACCAAACCAGTTTTCCGCTAAAACACGGAAAACGTGCTCGACCCTGAACTTGAACCGTGGGCGCCAGTTTCGGCTCAAACGGAGTTACAACGGAAAAGTTATGGTCGCGCGAAAACTGGACAGCTCACTAAAATTTTCATAAAAGATAACTTTATAAACGGTTCGCGGCTCCAACGATTCGGGGTTTACGCTAAGAGTGTGACCCACTGCCACCGCCCTCCACCCACAGCCACCGCAGCGGCGGCGTGCGGCGGTGGTGGTCTTGCCGGAAAAACGAAAAGGAAAAGAAAAGAACGAAACTAACGAGAACCACATACCTCACGACGGCGTCTCACCACCACAACCAAACCGCTCCCTCTCGATCACTCCGACGACAGCGGGTGGTGGCGGTCTCCGGCGACGGCAGTAGCGGCGGCGAGACTGCTGCTGTATTCCTTCTTCTCGACTCTCTCTCTTTCTCGCGATAACACTCTCTCTTCGCTTCTATTTCTCCGGCCGCACCACACAAGCAAAACGAGAAGAAGGGTCGTAGGGTTGGAGTTGCTTTCGGTTTGCTTGATTCATAAGGAAAGAAAAAAAAAGAAAAGGAAAACGAGAATGGGATTACGGTCATGGGCCGTGATCCATGCATAAGTTCCAACAATTGCCCCTTTAGCCCCTAACTACACTTCATTTCACAATCTATAACGAAAGGCACGAAGGCTAACATTTTTGGTCCTTTTTGACACCAAACTACTAACCAAAAACAAATAAAGGTAAACATTTTAAATTATTAAAATTAATTAATAAACGTACCGGGACACGGGCTTTACACATTACCCAAGTGAAGCGAGAGAATTCATCAACTATGACCAGCGTATATTTCTTTCCAGCGATGGATTGTTTGTTAACAGGGCCAAACAAATCCATATGGAGTAGTTGTAGAGGAGATGACACTAAAGAAACTTGCTTTGATTTAAAGCTTGCTTTGGTCTACTTCCCTTTTTCACACGCTGAACATAACGACTCTTTGGCGTATGAATGCTGAGGTAGACCAGTGACTAACTCTTTTGAAGAAAGAGTGTTCAGTGTCTTGAAATTTAGATGAGATAGCCTCTTATGCCATAGCCAGTTGACATCAGATGAGGCCTTTGAGAAGAAACAGGAGTTCTCAGTGGTTGTTGAGTCCATGTTTATTACATAAACATTTTCCAAACGATAACCGCTGAGAGCTATCTTCTCTTTTTTGTCAGTGACAAAGCAGGATTCCTTAGTAAAGATTACTTTGTTATCCATGTCGTAAAGCTGACTGATGCTTAGAAGATTATGCTTTAGCCCTTCAACATATGCGACTCTTCTGAAGGAGGTTGTACCATTTGAATGTACACCATACCCTCGGGTATGTCCTTTTCCTTTTCTACCGAAAGTCACAGAGGGACCCTTCTCTTCCTTGTATTCAGCGAGCAGGCTTTTCTTACCAGTCATGTGTCTAGAGCATCCGCTATCGATATACCAGATACCCTTCTTAACCTGTAATACAAAGGAAGATTAGTTTTTCTTGGGTACCCACTTAACCATGTATACACGTTTGTCAGTGGAAGTAGTTGGAATGGAAGGTTCAGCAGTCTTCGCAGCATTTGAAGATTCAGCTTTGTCTTTCTTCACTTTGGTTAATTTCTTAACCTCGGTGGTAGAATTCACCTTGACCTGATTTGCACAAGGGTTGGTCTTCTTTGCCTTGGGGGCAATCTTCACCTTAGCTATCTTTTCAGCTTTGGTGGTTGTGGGGTACTTACTAGCAATATGATCAGTGAGTCCACAGTGATAACATTTCCTATAGCTGAAAGTAGTTCTAGGACCATTTGTATGTTGAGCTTTTAATTTAGAATTAGAAGTACCATCACCAAGTAAGCTATTTGCTTTAGAAATGGGACGAACATTCAGTTCTTCAGATTTCTTACCAAGGACATCCATTCTGAGTCTAGGAGTAGATCGCTGAATAAATCCAGATATCTGCTTCCTTGATCCAGAGGGATGAGCCACTAAAGCTTTAGAAGCATTCAGTTTTGGTACTAAGGTACCCTTCTGAGGATTCTGGTAAATAACAATTCCTTTACCTTTGTCTTTACAGACAGAGGTAGGTTTTGAATAAACCATTTTCTCCTTGCCTTTTGAGGAGGTAGGAGTTTCCTCAGGGATTGGTGTAATGGACGAGGAGCACTGAGAAGATGAAGTATCAACGACTGAGGATACGAACGTTCCAAATTTAAGCATTGAACGCTCAGTGGTTGGTTTTGAAGTTTCATATTTGTAACCCAAACCACGTTTATCACTCAGTGGAATTTGAGACTTTATTATCTCAGTGATCTTTGTTGAAGAGTTACACCATCCTTCAACAATAGCTTTTTCAGCTTTTAAAGCAGCGATAGCTTCTGCTCGTTCGATTTTGACTAGCTGATTTAAATATACTTGATCTTTAAAATCTTCTTCAATTTTAGAAAGCTTTTCTATTTGAAGGTGGCATTTTTTAAGCTTTTCAGCGAGATCAAGATTTTGGTTTTCAACCACAGTTTTGCCGTTCATGGCTTCGTATAAACTTCTAGTCAAGAGATCGATCTTACGGAGACTATCAGCTTCATCAATATTTGCAATATTGGTAAAGAAAGAAGGTGATACCTGAATGGCAGATGTTGAAGTGGAGGGAATGTCTGAACTTTCTTCCTCTTCTTCAATCTTGGCCATGAGACATTGATTTGCTTCATCATCTTCAGAGTCAGATGATGATGCTACTTCATCAGAAGCAGCCCAATCATAGTCAGCCATCAGGACTTTGCCTTTCTTCTTAAAGCTTTTCAGCTTCGCATATTTTTCTTTCAGCTTTGAGTATTTGTCATCTTTATTCCTTGGAACAAAGGATTTCTTTGTAAAAGCTGAGGGTCTAGAAACTTTCTTAGACCTGCACTCGTTAGCAAAATGTCCTACTTTTTCGCAGTTAAAACAAGTAGCAGTAGCCTTATCAACAAAAACTGATGATTTAGGCTTGTCAGTTATGGAAAGAGGTTTGTTCTTTCTAAACATTTTCTTCTTGGCAAATCTCCTGAACTTCTTAGTTAGGAGAGCCAAAGATTCATCATCTGAAAAATCAGAATCTGATGACCTTTCAGAGTTACTCTCTAACTCAGTGATAGTGACCGAGGGTCGCTGAGTAGAAGGTTCATCTGAGATTAAAGCAACACGGGTGCTTTTGGAATCTTTTACAAGATTCTTCTTAAGATGGCTTGATTGCTCATTATTCAGCAACGTGCCATATAAGGTAGCAAGGGTCATTGATTTTAGATCCTTTGACAGCTTGAGACACATAGAATAATTGTCCCAGCTTTCAGGTAAACATTCTAGAAACTTTGTCAGCACCTCAAAGTTAGAATATTCCTTACCAACAGTTTTCAGATCTATAATTAAACAATTAAAACGTTGGTGAACTTCAGAGAGAGTTTCATTCTTACCAGAAATCAAGCTTTCGTATTGTCTTACCAGGTTGATCTTTCTTGAGTCAAGGACTTCAGACGTTCCTTCATACTGAACACATATTGTGTCCCACATGGCTTTTGATGTTTTCAGGTTCATGACGGAATGGTAGACTTCGTCAGGAAGGGCCATGGATAGTATGGATCTGGCTTTTGTATCTATAGCCACTTTCTTCTTATCTGCGTCGGTCCACATGTGTATTTCCTTAGGAATCAGCCTTTCTGGAATAGCAGGTCTATTTGCAGTGGCTGGAACTGAAGGATCAATTGTTACAGGGATGTATGGGCCGTTTTCAAGATAGTAAGGCATAGTGGGGTCTACACCTTCTAAGAAGAGTGTCATCCTATTTTTCCATAAGTTGAAGTTGTCTCTGGAAAATCTAGGGGGTTTTGCAAGAGAACCATTGTCTATATAATGTGTGTTTGTGTGGGAGGCCATTTTCAGATAATAGCAAGGAAGAGAAATATCTTAGATTAGATCTTGTTTATGAGATTAAACAAATCCGCTCTGATACCACTTGTTGGTCCCGAAGGCCTATACAAGTTTGTATAAGGGGGGGGGGGGGGGGGGGTTGAATACAAACACACGGATTTTACTTTTCTAAATTGTTTATTGATAAATCATTAACAATTTACAACTTGTTGCGGAAACAAGATTAAGGATAAACCTAAATCTAAACAAGTTGGAACACTAAGGTTTCTTGCACTAAGAGAGATAAGGAAATTACTAATAATAACCTATCTTGAGATAAGAGATTGAACTTGTCCAGAGTTAGCAAGTTACTTCAAATGAAGTGAGTTCATCTCTTTATATACAGCACGCATTTAATGCAAGTCAGTGTATACTTTACACGTGTCATCAGCTGGTTGGTTGCATGTCATTGACCTTGGTTGACAACCTTAGTAGCCGCATGGATGAACAGTGTAGTATCAGAGTGGTTGTACGATTTCAGATATTCGGAGGTTCTTTTCTGACATTTCGTACGGAGTCGTGCAAGGGTGGATAAGACAAAAATACTTTGTACGGAGGACTTCATGATCAGCTTTCGTTGATTCAACGATCTATCATTTCATATCAGGAAATGATAGAGTTCACTGATAGCTGAAGTCTTGTACTTGATACTTCACGTTGAGTGGACAAATCTGAGTCTTCGCTGATCCGCATCAGTTCATTAGGAGACTTGTCGTTGGTTCTTGAGCTTGATCTTCGACTTCAGCGTAGAACCTTTGTTGACGTGAAACTTGTCTTCAGGGATCATAAGTAAACAACTAACTTATCAGCGATCATCATAATGACTGAACAGACTCAGAGCATTTATGGTGAACAGTTTCGCTGAATGTTTAACTTAAAGAGCGAGAGTTCCTATCAGCGGTACTGGAAGATCTTAGTACTTATCAGCGATAGTGAAACTCTGATACATATTGTTTACTTACAATTTTCACTAAGTATTTAAGAGAGGGTCATTATCAAATCACTGAGGGTTTGGATCAACATTTTTGATTAAAATCTCTTTTTTCTGTAGGGATTGATGTAAAATTTCCTTCTCTCTCTGAAAATAGTCTTTTAGAGCGACAGAGTTTAAACGTTCATTTTCAGATTTAGCAACTTCTTCAGCTTTTTGTTTCAAAATTTCTTCAAACTCTTTAACCCTTTTTGAAAACGTGCTTTCTTTCTTTTGTTGTAAGACTTCTAGCTCAGATTTTTCTTTGGATATTTCTTCCTTTTCCTGTTCCAATAGAGTTTTCTCTCTCTTGTAGAAGGACAGATCCTTCTGAGCTAGCTTTCTTAACTCTTTTTCCTCAGAAAGCTTTTGTTTTAAAAGTTGAAACTCTTCAGTAAGTAATGACACATGCATCTCAAGTTCTGAGTCAGACTTGGATTCAGAGAAATGTACCTTGGCACTGGGTTTGGTTGTCTCCAGTGCTCTGTTGTTTGGCTCTATTACGGTCAGGGCAAATGCATGAGCCACATCTTCTTCTTCATACTTTTCTATTCTTCCTCCGGTCATCCAATCAACTTCCAAACTTCCATCATCCACAGCAACAATGGCTTGCTCTGGTTCATCGTCAGAAGATGAATCAGAGATCCAGTTCTCCATCTCAGCAACATAGCTTCTTTCTCTGTAGTTGTACTTGTATTTATTCTTGTAATAATCTTGATCTTTTACAAGTTTTCCTTTACAGTTAGCAGAGAAATGGCCAGGTTTGCCGCATCTAAAGCAACGTCCATCATTCTGATTGATGGGTTGGGCAGCATCAGCCTTCTGTGGAGCAGGAGTATTGAACTTCTGTTGCTGTCTCTGTTCTGTCGGATCTCTGTTGTGATGGTTCTGTTGTGGGGGTGCAGCATAAGTTCTGTTCTCATCTTTCTCATATCTACCTCTTCTGTCGAATACTCTGTTGCCAAATCTCTTGTTGAATTGTTGAGTGATTAATGCAAGAGATTTAGCAAACGCATTTATATCGTCATCCTCATCTGACGAGTTCTCTTCAGTATCACTTTCAGCTACCAAACTCTTACTCTTCTTCTTCTTTCCTCTGCTGGAACTTCATCTGTTGGTCTTTCCTTCTGTGGATTTCTTTGATTCAGAGACTAACGCAATAGGTCCTGCAATGGTGGATTTGCCCTTTTGTTTGACAACATCCTTCTCTTGTGCGGCCAGAGTGCCATACACATCGGAAAGAGACCATGCATCTAGATCTTGGTTAGCTTGTAAAGACATGGACAGATTTAACCATTCATCATTCAGACTTTTCAGGAACAAAACATTGTTATCTTCCTTCGACCTAACAACCCCACACTTTTTACATTTGTTTATCAAAAGATTGAATCTGTTGTAGGTTTGTTGTAAGGTTTCCTCAGGAAGTTCCTTGAAATCGTTGTATTCATTTATACATTGGGTCCTTCTGTTCTTTTGGGTTTTGATGCCACCCTCAAGCTGATTACGAAGTTGATCCCAGATTTCTTTTGCAGTAACACATGAATCTAGTTCTTGAAATATTTCAATAGGAATGACCATAATCAGAAGTCTAACTGCTTTTAGATCATTTTCCATTTTTAATGTCTCTTCATCAGTGAATCTGGTGGATTTGGGTTCAAGGTGAGCAGGAATCTCAGCAGTAGTTTGTGTTACGGGTACACGTGGAACCAAAACCATGGGTTTGAATGGTCCATTCTTGCAGAACGCCTTAAATCTCTGTCCATCCCCTCAAGGAAGTTAACCATCCTAATCTTCCATTGAGGATATTCATCTCTCAGAAGAGTAGGAGGCTTAGTCAGAGAACCAGCAGTATATATAGCGTTGATATGGTTATTTGCCATTTTTCAGAAAACATGGTATAACAGTTTCAACTGGATTTGAAGGAGTATAAACTGAAAGTAAGTGCCAATGGAACAGTAATGAACAGTAGATAAGATCTTTAAACTAGGCTTGAAAGCTTAAAACAGTGGTATATTAACTTTTAAACCTTAAACTGTAAAACAAAGTATACTAGGAAGCTTTGAAATACACACACAATCAACAACAGTGAATCAACCTTGGTAGATTGGATGGTTTGATTTAAGAAAATCAAGCAAGCTCTGATACCAATTGTAGGTTTCCAGATTCACGTTGTATCACATTAATGGTAGTAAAATAGACAGCGGAAGCATTTAAATGTAAAGCCATTAAAGTGAGTGATTGTGTAAATGATATTGTAATAGTGAGAATCAATTATAGAAAAGGATAATGATAACAAGATCAAATAAGAAACGCTGCTCGTTTATTGATAATGGATAACACCAAGAACAAGATCAATGGTGTATCCTGAAATCTCACAGGGAACAATATCGTACGGAGGTAGTGCTCGGGATTGCTGCAGTGTGTGCTTAAACAATTGTGGAAAACTATTCTTCCCAAAGCTTACAATTGTTTGTTCCACTACCTCTCTATTTATAGCTCTGATAAAGTGAAGACAGTGTACTATCGTACCCTAGAATGACACGTGGAAAGTGTGTCTCCTATTTTTAGGCCATACGTGGAAAGTATGGACACTTGTCTAACACTTGAGATTTCTTACGAGACTTAGGCATCACAGAGGTCTTCACTACAACATAGCTCATAGAATAGAGCTCTGTTGGTCTTCGGTTGTGAACAGTTCTTCTGTTGATCTTCTGACAGAGCTCTGTTGAGCTCTGTTAGTTTCACCAGAACTCTGTTGAGTTCTGTTGATCTTCTTGAAGCTTTTTCTTCTAAGTCTTCTGCTGCATCTCTGATGGTCTTCTGACTTGATAACATGTTCAATACTTTTACATTACAGATACTTGGGGCTAACAGTTATCAACAAGACGATGTCCATATCGTTCAAATTTGTCATGAAAGCCCATGCGACAGAAAGACATGTGCAATCATCACTTGATTCTCACAAGTTTAACTTCGACAATCATGTAGATGAAGTCAGAGGTGCTGCAATAGAAATGGATGATGTTCTGAAAAAGATAGTGACGAATTTCAAAGCCGCTATCTTAGAGTCAATGTCAAATAAAAGAGCTGCAGAAGGACCCCCAGAAGGTGAACCTTCAAGCAAGAAGAGGAAGTCTAATCCGAGGTTTGTTGTCCCGGCCTCACCCGATGCCGGCATTGCTGCTTCTGATGATGATAATGACTTCCAAGATGCTGATGAAGGACACTCAGATACTCAGATGGGTGAGTCCTTAGAACAAGAAAAGGGGGAGAAAGAGAAAGAGAAAGAGGTTGAGAAAGAAAAAGAAAAAGAAAAAGAGAAAGAAGTAGAGAAAGAAAGAGAGACAGAGAAAGAGAAGGAAAAGGGGAAAGAGAAAGAGACACCAGAAACACCAGGGGAGAAGGAGATAGAGGAAACTCCAACAGAGACAGAAATAATTTCAATAGAGATGATGCTGGTAGAATTCGACTATATGTTCAAAGATAGAACCATCAAAACACCAGAAGAGTCGACAGCCCAACCACCAGAGATAATTATCCTCGACACTCGTCCCCAATCCCCTCCAAGGACTGAACCAGAGAGAACAGAACCAATCTCTGCTGATGAACCTGTTAGCTCCAATCTTTATGATTATAGAAGTATTGAAAAACAGGCTAAGTATAGAAGTCTTCGACGGAGGCTATGCCGAGTCACAGAGAAGACAGAAGCATTGAAGTCTTCGACAGAGGCTCTGCCGAGCAACCGAGAAGACCGAAGTGAAGAATCGCCTAAAGACTCTTCAATTCGGACAAGGCCACAGAGCCTCTGTATTACTTGACAGAGCCTCTGTGGTATAAAAGACCAAAGATCTATACAAAGACAATCGTGCTTCTCACGATTTCTGTTGTACGAAGATACTCAAGATCATTCGTACAAGGCATGACCTGACAACTCCACGTGTCAAACTCTGATGGGTCATAGCCTTAGTAGAAGCCGGCGCATTAAATTAACATTGTACTATCAACAGTACCTGAATAGTGTTTTTAGTACCTTCAGTCCTTGTTGTCCAGATCTTGTCCCCTTTAGAAGTAGTTTAAATAGAAGACTCATGTTGAGTTCTTCTATTAAGCTTTTGCACGACACACACACCTTTAGAGCAGATTCTTATCAAACCTTTCGGTGTTCTTGGTGTTCTTATTATATCAAATACAGTGAATCATTGAGCTATTTATCTGTGTTATTTACACTTCTTATATTTGATATTGTGTGTTATTCTACCTCATTATATCTGTTAGTTCGTTAAAACGCTTCCGCATTATATATTGTTTGAACTAATTAGATAGAATCATCATTGTTAAGGAAAACAGGAACCAACAATTGGTATCAGAGCAGTTCTTGATTTTCTATATCAAGAGATCCTCACTTACAATGATTTTTGGTAGAAACTTGGACTTTTAACCTATTTTTCATATCCTTCAAAACAACATCTGTTTTTCTGCCATTCTCGACCTGTTTCGACTTTGGTAAACTTACAGAATCTGTTTCTTCGGTTAAATCTCCATTTTAGTGCATTGTTCAAAGTTTTTAAAGCTTATAAAAATCATTAGAAACATCCACTTCATTCTCTGAAGGTTTACTGTTCATACCCTATTTTTCTTGATTTCTCAAACCCTTTCAAAATGACAAACACAAACAACTTCTTCACCGATTGTTCTTTAACCAAGCCACCCACACTACTCAGAGATGAGTACCCTCAATGGAAGATACGAATGATTCACTTCTTCAAGGGTACTGACAAAGAACTCATGTACTATATCAACAATCCTCCTTTCGTACCAATGATCACAGTACCTCGTGTACCTGCCACATACGACACTCCTGAAATCCCTGAGCACACGAAACCAAAGACCAAGGACAAGTGGTCAGATCTTGATTGGGGAAAATATGAAGTTGCTCAGAAGACTAAGAGACTTCTGATAATGGTCATACCCAATGACCTTTTCCAATCCTTAGATGCGTGTGAATCTGCATACGATCTGTGGAAGGAACTGGAAAAACAACTGGAGGGTGGGGCCAAAACTTAGAAGAACCGCAGATCCCAATGCATCAACGAGTACTACGCATTCAAAGCTCTGCCGACAGAACCTCTGCAGACAACATATGATCGGTTCAACTCTCTAATCAACAAGTGCAAGAAGTTCTGAATCCACAGAACTTCTGAGGAAAACAATGTCATGTTCCTAAAGAGTCTCAATGATGAATGGCTCCAGTTGTCTATGTCTCTGAAAACAAATCAAGACTTTGACTCCTGGACTATGTCAGATCTCTATGGAACGTTGGCAGGTCAAGAGCCTCAAATTGCACAAGAAAAAATTAAAATTAGTGCACCTCTTGCGCTGGTTGGTAAGGCTACAGAAGATAAAGACAAACCGAAAAAGGAGAAAGTCGTGGAAGAAAAGAAGAAGAAGAAGATCTTGATCGTTGATAGTGAAGAGGAGGAGGTGGCAGAAGAAGAAGAGGCAACTATGGCCTGGATAGCTAAATCGTTAGCTCTTTTGACTAGGGAATTCAGCAGAGGATACCAGAAGAAGTCTGGTAATGAACGCTACGGAAGAGATGATTGTGGAAGAGAAGGGTTAAATGACAAGAACGCCATAGGTGTCGACCAACAGAGGTTGAATGACAGAAATGACAGAGGTGGTGACCGACAGAGGTCGGACGACAGAGTTGGCAACGGTTCCCAGAACCAAGGATGTTTTAATTGTGGCAAGCCAAGCCATTATGTCGCTGACTGCAAGAGCAAACCAAACCGCCCACAGAGGGACTCTGCTTACTACAAAAAGAAAGCGGAGTTTTATGCTTAGAAGTCGCTAATGGTGAATCAGGAGAACTGGCTGTCAGACGAATCATTTGATGAAGGCGACAAAAACGCCTTGTTCTGTGGAATGGCAGAGGTCAGCTCATCCGACTCCGATAGTGAGGTATCCACTTCTGACTCAAACTCTAGTCAAGCAGAAGATGATTTGCTTAAACTAAACATTGAATACTCATAACTTAAAAAGACCTGCGAAAGTGTTCAAAAGAAGCTTACCTTCTTTGAGATAGAAGCTAGACTTCTCACTCAAGAAAAGGCTAAAATCTTTCAAGAAAAGGAAGAAATTGAAACAAACTGGAACAAACACCTAAATCCTTTGAAAGAAAAGATTTCTGAACTTAACTCTGCATTAAAAACAAAATCTAAAGAACTTATGGACTTTGAGACAGACATAATGAACATTCTAGCTCTTAAAACATTATTTTCAAAAGGAAAGAGAAGTCCTCTGTCAAGATTTACTCCGAAGAGATTTGTTAATAAAGAAATATCAAGATGCACAGAAGGTATACGAGAAAATTAATACACAAATAGGGAGACGGGGAATTGGCTTATGTGATATAGATCTATACACTGAAAACAAAAGAAACAAGTCTCTGTCCTCTCTATTTCATATTGGAAGTACAAGAAACCCCGGTTTTCCAAATTTACTCTCTGTAAGCAAAAGGCGAAAAGTCTCCGGTGAACCTCACAGAAGGAAACCTCTGAAGATGGTGAATGTGTGGTTTGAAAACACAGATCTACCATCATCAGCCTCTGTCAAAAGAGCGTCCAAACCTAAGAAATATCTGAAAACACAAGATCAGATAGGAATCTTTAAGTTTGGTAAACCCGAGACTCAATCACAGGTTGCCTTTGTCTGCACTACAGATTCTGAGAAGAAACTATCGGCAGAGGCACCTGAGTTCTTGCCTGCTTCAACAGAAGAAAAACTGACTCATATTTCTGAAAAGGAATTATTGGAAATCGGTGAAAACAACTTTTATGAATGCCCCAGTACTTTCAATAATAGTCAAAATCTCTCTGATGAAACCTTAATGGATACTTCTGTTGACTTGGAAAATAATGAAAGCAAGTATGACACATGCTCTGAAAATCCAGCATCTGTCGAAAGAGAACTAAGTGACTCAACCTCTGTATATGAGGATGATTCATCCTCTGACGAATCTGAGACTGACTCTAAGTCAGAGATAGGACCTTGTGACACAGAGGATTTTAAACTACCCTCTGGAGTTCTTAACATAACTATTCCTCCCAAGGAGAAAATCATAAGAGTTCCTATCTGTCCAGATTTTTTGGACATGTGTATACAAGCCAAAACCTCCTTTGAGCTTGAGAAAATCAAACAACAAAGGAAAACGTCCTCCCAAAATTCAACAAGTTCAAAGATTTCAAAACCCTTAAAACCTATTAAAGAAAAACTTACATGGCAACAGAAGGGTAAGTGGGTTGAAAATAACAAAACCTTTTCTTCTGTGACAGTGAAACCAGCAGAAGTTCACCACAGAAGGGGCTCACAGAAGGCTGCTCTCAACAAAGGATTTTGCAAACAACAATCTAGCCTACATAGGTCTTCTTGTAATAGGAAGTCAAATGTTAGGATAGAATGTAATGCCTCTGTGCCCCCCATTTAATGTTTTAATTGTCATTGTTTTGATCTCATGTATCGATTAAATCAACACTTCTCAAGTCCACACTGTTTCCTCTCTACACCCAAAAAGAACACTAAATTCAAGGGTGAGAAGAAACAAAATGGTTCTTCAAAAGAAGCTAAAACCAAACCCAAGAATGCTAAGGAAAACTTGAAGACCCCTAACAAAGCTGGACCCATTTGGATATGGGTACCTAAAACTCTCTGATTGTGTTGCAGAAGCAGTATGTGCCAATCTGGTATCTTGACTCCAGATGCTCGAGGCACATGACTGGCGATAGAGGTCTACTATCCTCCTACAAAGATAAACTCGATGGAGGATTTGTGACCTTTGGTGACAACAAGAAGGGGTATATAAAGGTTACGGAGTCATTAAGAAGGAAAACATAACCGTATGCAAAGTTGCATATGTGGATGGCCTTAAGCACAATCGAAATGCACTTTGTGTCCACTGAATACCAGCTTGCAGACTTATTCACCAAGGCACTAGATGAGAAAAAATTCCTCTTTTTGGTGGGTTAGTTGGGAATGATAAACATGAGTTGAACCCTCTAGGTTCTGTGGGATTGCTCAGAGTATGAAAATCTCCACAGAACCTCTGATAACCTTGACCTATGTTCTGTGCACAACTAATCTCATTTGATCCAAGCATAGGCCGGGGGGAGCAGAAAGAGACCTTAAACTGATCTACAGAGGTTGATCATTCAAGGGGGAGCCAAAGAAGAGATATGATCAACCATATCTACAAAAGTCAGGTATTTTTTCCGAACAAAGGAGAACCAAAGGTGAGTAACTCGTACAAATCCTTTTTGAAAACAATTTTCTAGGACACAAATTTCAAAATACGTCCTATAAACACTGTTTAAGACATTCCAAACAAGAAATGATCAAAAAGATTTGCGAGCCTTCCGTTATGGGAAATTTTAAGGTCATAGAGCTTCTGCTGAGCTCAACAGAGCCTCTGTAAGCCGGATCCTCTAGAACTACAAATTTCATACGGAAACTCTGTCGATCAACCTTAAATGTCTTCTTTAAGGATTTGTACGTACAAATGCACACACAAGGATACTGGAAGAAAGTCTTATGGGCAAAGAGCTCACTCAACCAAAGAGTGTTGCCCAAACTAGCCACTCTAAGAGTATGTCTCGAACAAAATCCATTTCCAAAACAGTTTTACAGGACGCAAATTTCCAAATATGTTCTAAAAACAGTGTTTAACACAATGAAAACCTTGAATGATCAAAAAGTTCTCTAAATTTTTAGTTATGAGAAATTTTCACTCTCAGATCCTCTGCTGGCCTCGACAGAGCCTCAAAGCCTCTGTGAATGAAAATTTTGTACTAAAGATCTATCGATCCTCTCCAATGATCTTTCAAACGTTTTTGGTAAATGTACAAGCATCAGAGGAGACAAAAAGACAAGTTTCAGATCACAGAGACTCTGTTGACTCTGACACTTGACCTTTTATGGAAATTCTGTAACAGTATGGGTTATTTACTGTGAGTGACAGAACTCACAAAGAAGAAATGCCCACGCGCCAAGCATTAATGGGCCGCACACGACGTCTAATCGTGTTCTGACACTTCTGACGTGGCATTCTCCTATTGGACGTGTGTGGCACACGTTCTCCTGGAAAGTTAAACCAGTCGTATGTACTCAATTACGGATCCTAAATATTATTCACTTTCACCTATTTTCCTCTTTAGATTCTACCATTCTCTTCAGTATAAAACCCAACTTACCACTACCTCTAAACGTTTACGAACTTACTCTCTTCATATTCTCCGGTGAACCTTGCAATAACCTGCAACTTCCAATTTTCTACTCTCTTTCTTCAAGATTAATCCAATGGCTTCAACCTCCAATGCTCCAGTGAACTCCCCATCTCATTCTAAGAACTCCTAAAACCAAGATATCGCTAGAAACCTAGAACTAGACCACTCCGGCGAGGAAGCTGATTTTGCTCCGACCACCCATCTTCTAAACTTCATCGCACATGAACACTTTGAAAGTGTTCTTCCCTTAAAAACTAATAACTACTACCTGGTTCCCTCAAAAACCGCTTTTGGGGAAGCACATGCCATCCTTCTTCACATTTTGGAAAACCATTACCTTTACCCCCTGTTATCCAAAACTGTCAATAAAATCCCTGCCAGATACCTAAATCAATTCTGGATGAGCAGCAGATTTGACCCCGCAGATAGACAAATCAAGGGCTACATCTCCAAACCAGACAAATCCGAGCACCTCGAACTCAAATTCAACAGAACCATGTTCTCACTGGAGTTCAGCCTACCCACCAGAGGACTACTAGGTATAAAGAAGTACGCAGAGGAACCTACAGACAAAGAGCTCTGCCGTTTTGTTGAAATGTTGGGGTACAACACAATCCTGAGGAAAATAAATGACTTCAGAAGAAAACGATTACCTCCTCTGTGGAATACGCTCTTCTCAATCCTAAATCGGTGCCTAACAGGGAAGGTGGGTATTCCAGACCAAACTTCTCACCAAATCATGACCATAATGTACGGGGTATATTATGATCTACCTCTGGACTATTCCACCCTCATGATGCAGGAAATGGTTAACACCATTGATCGCATAATCTCCTCCCAGAAGGCCAAGGGATGATCAAAAGATGCTCTACCTCCTCTGCAATGTCAACGTATTATGGGTGTACTACTAGAGCCTCTACTCCATCTAAAAAAATGGCCAATGGAGGTACCAACGGAGGTACCAACGGCCAGAATGTATCCCCTGAACAAAAACACCCCAATAGAGCACGAAGATGAATACCCATTCTGCAGACCTCTGCCAAAGAAACTTCTGGGATACGCTATAGACAAGACCCTTAAGTTAGAATACATACGCGATCATAGGACTCCAGAACCGAGTCATGTGACACCCCCGCGTCTAGGAGCCCCCTTAGGATCTAGGGTTGTAGATAGAATGACAGATGAAGAATGGGCAGTGGCCTTGGCTAAGCATGAACAAACACAACCGAACTTTCACACTCAGAGGGAAGCAATTATCTCCCCTGCTAAAAAGAGAAAATCCCCTGCCACCACTCCCAAGAAGAAGAAGAAGAATGTCCACAGGAAACTACAGAAGGTACCTCTACCAGCGCTGCTCAAACCCAACAGTCCCCTCCTCATGCAACAGAAGCAGGATCCTCTGCACAACCCCCTCCTCCAAATGAAAAGAAGAAAAGAAAACATAAGTCTTCTGAGGAAGGTGCCCCCAAACAAAAGAAAAGGAGGAGCAAGAAAAAATCCAAGAAACCTCACACTCCAATGCAAACCATTGCAGAGGTAGAAGGAACAACAGAAGAAGCCCAAGAGCAACCTCTTCAATTCCCTTCACCCATCAATTATGCAGAAGATCAGGGTGATTTTTCTCTCTTCCTCCAACAACATGGGATTGCACACTATTTAGACCCTTCTGGATGGACTGCAGAAGCTCTATCTCATCATTAAACAGAACCTCCAAACTTCAGAATCTCTTATGACTTGGATGATGATGACCAAACCCCATAGAATAATCAGTCTAAGACTCCAGAAGTTCTACAGAACCCCTTCTCCCAACGCGGTTTTGATGTACTACGAGCAAGTCCAGAGGATTTGGCTAAAACCACCACCAAAACCCCACCAGTCATAGTCTCAGAGGTGGACTCTGATGAAGAATATGAACAGGCATAAGAAGGACCTCTGCATCCAATGTACGACTCTTTATGCACAGGTGCAGGAGCATCAACAGAAGTTAGGATCAGTTGTAGCATCCTTGGTTCTGTGTGGAATTTCCAGCTCTGTCATCTGACCTTTGTCGGTCACCACTTCTTTCGGTTCGTCATTCATTTGCGTAATGGCCTGGCTTACCACATTTGTAACACTCTTGAATCCGTGGAGTGTTTCCAGCTTTGTCTTCCGACCTCTGTCGGTCATTTCCTCTGTCATTTCTATCACTTAACCTCTGTCGGTCACCACTTCTGTCGTTTCTGTCGTTTGACCCTTCTCTTTCTCGGTTATCTCTTTCATATCATTCATTACCATAGTTCTTCTGGTATCCTCTGCTGAATTCCCTAGTCAAGAGAGCTAATGATTTAGCTATCGAGGCCAAGGTCATTTCTTCTTCTGCCGCTACTTCCTCTTCTTCTTCACTTTCCACCATCATGTTTTTCTTCTTCTTCTACTTTCTTTCATTTACTGCTTTCTCTTTCTTTGGTTTATCTCTAGCCTCTGTAGTCTTAACAACCAATGCAAGAGGTGCAATGATCTGGGCTTTTGCTTGTGCTACCTGAGGCTCTTGTGCTGCCAATGTTCCATAGAGGTCTGATAGGGTCTAGGAATCTAAGTCTTGATTTTTTTGCAGGGACATAGATAACTGAAGCCATTTTTCATTCAAAGACTTTAGGAACATAACGTTATTTTCTTCAGTGGTTCTGTGGATGCCGAACTTCTTGCACTTGTTTATTAGAGAGTTGAACCTATCATACGTAGTCTGCAGAGATTCGGTTGGTAGAGCTTTAAAGGCATAGTATTCATTTATGTATTGATCTATGCGGTTCTTCTGGGTTTTGGCTCCTCCTTCTAGTTATTTTTCCAGTTCTTTCCATAGATCATATGCAGATTCACATGCATCCATGGAGTGGAAAAGGTCATTTGGAATGGCCATAATCAGAATTCTCTTAGTTTTCTGAGCAACTTCGTATTTAGCCCAATCAGGATCATACCAATTATCCTGGGTCTTTGGTTTCGTGTGTTCTGGGATTTCTGGTGTGTCGTCTGTGCTAGGAACACGAGGTACAGTTATCATGGGAAGGAAAGGAGGGTTACGGATATAATAAACCAATTCTTTGTCAGTACCCTCAAAGAAGTGAATCATTCGAATCTTCCATTGAGGGTATTCTTCTCTAAGAAGAGTGGGAGGTTTGGTTAAGGAACTAGCAGAGAGGAAGTTGTTTGTATGCGTCATTTTAGAGAAAGATAAATTATCCAGTAAAGGGTTTGAACAGCAAACTTTTCAGAGTATGAAGTGGATGCTTCGTATGAGGTTTCTGGGCTTAAAAGCTTTTAAATAGTGCACTAAAATGGAGTTTTTAACCAGAATAACATATTCTAGACTTTTACCAGAGTTTAAATGAATCGAAAAATGGCAGAAAGACAGAAACTGTTTGTTTAATATGAAGACTAGGTTTAAAAATCCAAGTTTCTACCAATGATCATTGTTTAGAGTGGATCTCTTGATATTAAAAATCAAGGTTTGCTCTGATACCAATTGTTGGTTCCTGTTTTCTTAGCAATGATCTTAACTTTCAGTTAGTTCAGATTTAGATATGGTGCGGAAGCGTTTTTAAGAACTGAAAGATAATGTAAAGGTAGAAAAACACACTATATCAAATAAACAGTATTTAAAGAACAGATGAGTATCTCCAAGATTACTGTTTGATATTTATCAAGAATACCAAGAACATAACAAGAATTCTGCTGGTGTGTGTGTTTGTGCGTAGCTTAATTATCTGATTCTCTGTAAATGTTAATAGAAGAACTCAACATGAGTCTTCTATTTATACTACTACAAAGGGGACATACTTTAGACAATAAGGAATGATCTACAGTAGACAAGATCGTATGAACAGTAGCAGGTACGATGTTCATTTAATGCGCATGTTCTAATTCTGACAGAGCCCTATCAGAGTTTGACAGGTGTAGTTGATTTCAGGGCATGCCTAGAACAAGTGGATGAACGGATCCTGGAACAGTGGAAAGATATTTGTAAATCTTCTAAGTCTTCAATATAAACCGTAGAGGCTCTATCAAGGGTGACAGAGGTTCTGCGGCTCAGTCCTCTGTGAGCAGTCTTCTGCTGATTCTTGCCTTCGGTATTATTGGGTTTTTCTGCAGAGCCTCTGTGGGTTACTTATGTACTTAGACTATTTTCACTACTTTCACAAACAGAAAGATTGGAGCTAACAGAGACAAATGAGGTAGATTCCTTTAATATTAACGAATTTCTCAATGTACAGGAACTTCAACAACATTCAGATAAATAATTTAACGGAAAAAATAAAAAACGGCAGGAGAAACAATAACTTTACAAAGTAAAAGACTTACGGAACAAAATGCTTTAATTGAAACTTTGAAAGAGAGCAAATTAGAGTTTGATGAATGTCAAGCTTACTTTCGAAGAAGAATGACTGAATTATCTAAGAAACTTGAAAGTTCAAAAGCTAAGAAAGATGAGGTTGAAAAACTTTTACATGCTTACAAAGATAGAAACTCAGAATTAGTTGAAAAAGCAAAAGGTCTGGAGGAAAAACTATATAAACTCGGTCAAACTGAACAAACAATTCATATGAACAAGCCAAGTCAATTTAGGTATTATAATTCAAAGTGGGGACTGGGATATGACAATCCTCGTTATTTGAGGAATGCCTTATTAAAAGCTCCTACTTTGTATAAATTTGAATGGCTTAAATATCCATCACTAAATTCTTACAATAAGATCAAATGGCTAAAGCTCGATGGTGAAGATTATGAAGTTGAGGAAGAAGTAAAAAGAAAAACAACGGTAAAAATGCAACTTCCTTTCTACTATGGATTGGATAATAGGAAGGCATTAACTGTTAATTGGAAACAGACTTTGCCTAATGACTATTTACAAAGCTATGTTGTTGAAAACCAAAGGAAAAAAATTAAACCTGTTTTTGAAGGGAAAACCTATTTTCCACCTTTGGTTCTTGAACAACAGCTGGTAGATCTTGAAAGTAAAATTGAAGATATCAGTAATGATGACAAAATTGCTTTCGAAATCGAAAAGGAAGTTATGTTCACCATATTTTTAAACAACATGAATGAAATACAATCAAAACCTGAAGTGAAATTTGAAGAGAATATTTCAAAAGAAAAGAATTCTTCAGATTCTGACATTGTTTCATGCACAACTTTTATAGGAATTACATTTTTAAAAGCATGTCGGTTGATGAACAAGAGGATTCTGAGTCTTGGGATTTTGAAAACCAATTCAGTGATGCAACTCCTGAATTGTTCAAACAATCGGAAGCTGAAAAAGAAAGTCGTAAAAAGTACAATGATTTTCTTCATCCTAAATCTTATGGTATTTTTCATACCACTGAGGCTAGCCATTCTAAGTTTGACACTGAGAATCCTAGTACGGATAAAGGTAAAGGTATGGATGAAACACCTGTTCAATTTACTTTAATGCGAAACTTCCAGATCATTCTGAATTCTTGGTTAAGGAAGATGAACCTAAGAAGAATTTCTTCAAAGGTGAATCTTCAAAGTCAAATGAGAAAATTTCTGTTAATGATTATTATACAAATTCCAAATCCAAACGATCATTACAGAAAAAAAGAGAAGAAAAGCCAAAAGATCAAAATTTGTTCAAACTCCTAATTCGAAAACTTTTAACTATCGTTCTTCTAGTGTTTCAGATCATAATTTGAGAAAGAACAATAAGCTTGAATGGAGGATAAAGAAGTCCACACCAGATGTGGATCAGATGAAACCATCCAACGTTTCTTTTAAGTCAATGAAAAACAATTATGATTGTGATGTAATAAATCAATCTGTCTGTCATAAACAAAAACTTGTAGTTCCATACAAGATTTACTCAATGCAGCAATTGATTAATGTTGCTAATAACAAGATTTGTTGTTCATTCTGTGGTTTGGATGATTTCATTTACAAGAATGATTTGTTTAACTGGTTTGGTTATGATATTCCTGGTATAAAAATTATTATTCTAATAGAATATCTAAAAAGTCTTTCAAAAACAAAAGTGGTACAAATTTCAAACAAGTACCAACTCCGAACCCAAAAGGACCCATCTACAAATGGGTACCTAAAACCACTTGATTTACTTGTTATACACCAGTCATGTGTAGTACTTAGATTCGGGCTGCTCAAAACACATGACTAGAAGAAGAGATGCTCACTAACTATGTAGAGAAAAATGGTGGTTGAGTGAAGTTTGGCAACGATTAATACTCACCAATCTTGGGTTATGTGTAATAATCCAGTTTATGGTATAGTAAAATAAAATTAAGTTCGGTGGCCAATGTGTAAAAGACAAGAGTTTAATGTTCTTGTATGAGTGATATAAATAAGGGTATAACCCTAGAAACCCTGATTTCATAAAAATAAATGTGTGCGGCTAAGGGTGCGATTGGTGGGTGCAAGAGTCATCAAGGAGTCAAGGCAATCGAAATTTCTCCAAGTTTGTGTGTGGAATCATCGTCTTTCTCAAGGTAATCTTCAACTCTTTCCCCTTTGCAATCTAATCATAAGGTTTGGAGTGGTGTAATCTGAAATTTATGTTTATCGATTAGAAAAAAAGAAATGGTGATTGTGTGTGTGTTCTTCCTATTTAATCAGTGTAGAAATTAGATGGAATAACTTATTAATTGGCTAGAAATGATATATCCATGATTGTATTGGCTTATTACCGAATGTAGAGTTGTATGGAGTAATCAATTGAGTTTTGTTTTTAGTAAGGTGTTCGATAAGAAAACCCAGTTGTCCGAAATTCGCTTAATCCACAAATAATTTGGAAATCCGAAAGGTATTCGTAAATCAGATGTGTTATCTGGAAGGCATAAAAATAAATGTGTGCGACTAAGGGTGCGATTGGTGGGTGCAAGAGTCATCAAGGAGTCAAGGCAATCGAAATTTCTCCAAGTTTGTGTGTGGAATCATCATCTTTCTCAAGGTAATCTTCAACTCTTTCCCCTTTGCAATCTAATCATAAGTGTTGGTTCCTTTTTGTTTAAACAATGATGATTCTTTCAGTTTAGTTCAGATAGGTTTATATTGCGGAAGCGTATTTAATGAACTGAAAGAAATCCTAAGATAGAAGAACACACAATATCAAATAAGTAATGAAGATGACAGATAAATATCTCAAAGGTTACTGTATTTGATATTATCAAGAACACCAAGAACATAACAAGAAATCTGCTGGTGTGTGTGTTTGTGCGTAGCTTAAATTATCTGATTCTAGTTCTTGTTAATAGAATAACTCAACATGAGTCTTCTATTTATACTACTACAAAGGGGACATACTTTAGACAATAAGGACTGATCTACAGTAGACATGATTGTGTGAACAGTGGCAGGTACGATGTTCATTTAATGCGCATGTTCCATCTTTGACAGAGCCCTATCAAGGTTTGACACGTGGAGTTTATGTCATGGCACGCTTTGTACAAGTGGATGAACGGATCCTGGAACAGTAGAAATATATTTGTTGATTTCTTCTCAGTCTTTAGTATACCGCAGAGGCTCTGTCAAAGGTGACAGAGGTTCTGCGGCTCGGTCCTCTGTGAGCAGTCTTCTGTTGATTCTTGCCTTCGGTCTTCTTGGTGTCTCGGCAGAGCCTCTGTTGGAGGCATCTATACTTTGCCTATTTTTCACTACTTTCATAAACAGAAAGATTTGAGCTAACAATCTCCCCCTAAGTGGTGAAAAATGAAATATTGAAAAATACATGGATTTTTAGGCTACGTATATACTAAGAACACTTTTTCTTTTCACATTAGATTATGCCAGAGGCATTTACATATGATTGTATTTTGAAAATAAAATTATAGAGGATTTGTTTGACTGACTCAGACGTTGGCATCTTTGAAGTCGTTATAACTTCTGCGGTCGAATCCTTCCTTTATAAGCTCGTGATAGAAACTGATGCAGAGTTTTCTGAAGTTGATTGTTGCATCGATGACCTCTATCAGTCTGTCGGCCAGACTTTGATCCATGAGCTCTGTTCCTCTATGCTCTACTAGGATCGCTCTGAACTCTGTCAAAGTACTTGTTGCGTACTTCTGACAGTCCATTCCTACGAACAATCTTGATCTTCCCGTAGGATCTTTAAATACTAACCCGAACCTTGGTGATGTGATGATTTAGTTTGGTACAGTAGAGGGAGGGCAGTAGTCTTCTGGTGGTTGAACAATCAAGTTCTTCACTCCACGGTCTCTAGCTAGTTGGAAATCAACCATGCTGTATAGCAGAAGCTTCTCGCGTATAGCCTTTCTGATCACCCTGTAGGCTCTGTGAACTGGATCGGTTGTGAAGTTCTTTTTCGTCCAGTCCAGAAGATCAGGTAGGTCATAAGGATTTAGATTCCTAAGATCTGCATCAGAGAATTGGTTCTCGGATTTGTCCTCTCTTTTGACCTTGTAGATGTTGTAAGAGACTTTAGGCCAGGTTCTGGTTTTAGAGAACTTACAGTAGATGACCTTGATGATTTTGGAGGATGTGAAGACTTCGTGTTTTGGCTTAGGATTTGTTCTGGTGAAGAGGTTTTCAAGGTCAGCACGGAAATCAGGATCTTCAATGGTTGGTTCTGTTTGATATATGCTCATTCTGCTGTATAAGTACCTGTATACTACCTCTTCCATTTGTGGTGGTGGTGGTTGAGGCAAGGTTTTGCGTAGAGCATCTAAATTGTTCTTGACTTCTGCCACTCGATCTTCTGTAGGAGGTGCCTTTGGATCCAGAACAGGAATGTTTGACAGAGGTGTAGCGCCGAAAGCCCAGTCTTCTTCTTCAGGCTTTGGTGTTATATACGCATCGAAAGAGCTCTTCATTAGTTTTTTTGTCTAAGGTTGGTGCTTGGGCTTTTTCTTCTGCGGTTCTTCTGTCATAATCCCTTTGCCTTTGTCTTTCGTCGTTGGTTTGTCTGCTTGTAGAGATGGGGTATCCTCTGTAGGTTTTGGCTTTTGAGTTTCAGAGGGTTTGGTTATAGGAGGTTATGTGGGGGTTCCCTCTGTTGGTTTTGACACTTGAGTTTATGAGGGCTTGATTGGTGATTTGGGTTCTGTTGGAGAGGCTTCAGGTGTTTTGCTCAGATATTTTCTCTGTTTTTGAGCAATGGTTTTTAGTCTTGGGTTGGTTTTAGGTGTTGGGGAAGGTAGTTCTTCTTTAGAAGATGTCAGAATTTGGAAGTTTTCTGAGGTTTGGACATCTTCTCCGAATACAGAGGGGAATTCCACAGAGGTGGTTATTGCCTTTGTGGACTGTTGTAGTTTTTCTCCTTGGGTTTGAGTTGGAGGTGCTTGAGATATAGGTTCTGCGGATACCGGTGGAGCTTGTATACCTCTGCTTGCAGCTTTTTCCCTTCGTTTTTGCCCTTGATTCTCCCCCTCTGGATGATCTGGTGGACTATCAGAGTCATCACCAGAGTCATCCTGACCCTTGTCTAAAGTACCCTCTGTTCTGCACGAAGCTTTAGTTTTCTTTGGCGGATCTGCTCCTGCAGCGATCATCTTGGCGCATATATCATCACAGAGGCCGAGGAGTGTTTTAACCTCTGCTTCTATGTTGAAGCGCATTCTGTCGACGCTCTTCTGGATGTCTTTAACATAATTTGCGTTGGCGGCAGTGAAGGCGACTATTACTTCTGTGACTTGATTAATTACCCCTTGCCCAAGTTTTGTCAGCTGAGCTCTGGTCATATAGTCAGAAGGCTTCATGGCCAGAGTTTCTTGCAGAGTCTTCTCCTGAACTTGTTCTAATGACTTCTTTAGATCTTCAGGTGTAAGTAAATGCTTGACAGACTCTTTGAAGGCAGAGGTAGCGGTTTTCCGAATTCAGTAGCGGCAGAAGTAGCAGTGGTGGTAGCAGTTGACTTCATCTGGGTTACGGCATTTTGCACCTCCGTGGACAGGTTGTCCTGGATGTTGTTTCTGCAAAAGATTTGAAAGAGCTTTGCAACTCCTTCAATGTATTGTCCACAGAGGTGACAAGGGTTTGGAACTCATCCCTTGATACTTGTGAACTAGTTGTAACCTCTGGGGGAACACATTCTTCCCCAGAGTGAGTCTTTGTTCCTGAGACACCTTCTTTCACCCTTGTTTTTATGTTGGGGGCGGAAGGATTTCCTTCTAATCCTTGAGAAGAAACTTTTGGAGTTTCAGTCTCTATAGAAGTTCTGTCAAGGACATTGTCTTGATCCACTCCAGAGGTGGGTACAAGATTATCCTTGAGTTGACTTGGGGATTTGTCTAGAATCCCTTCGTCTGTTTGCATTCTAATCTCCACTGAAGAGATGTTTGGGCCTAGTTGTGTGCGTGTAACAGAGGAAACAAATTCCTCTGTGGGGATGTCTGATGTGATCTGGGCCAATTGATCACTTACTACGGGAAAATCCTTTAGAGAGGATTCCCTTAGAATAGTTTCTCCGATTTCTAATGGTACAGATGATGAAAGAATTTCCTCTGTCCGGATGGTTTGGGTTGGGGTCGAGTTGTGCTGCTCTTTTTCAATATTGCCCTCTGCCACTAGACTGGCGGCAATAGAAATGTGGCTTGCACTGGGAGTTGGTTTTGGTTGTGTGCCTTTACTATTACATGCATCTTTTCTTGCTTCTGCCTCTGTAAGCATCCAAGCACTTCTTCTCCCTCTATGGTCTCAACCTCTGTTGCTACCCTTTGGCTTGGTGTTTCATCCCTGACTTTCGGGCTTTTCCCTAGATCATCATAGCAAGAGTGAGCCCCAACTAGTTGCATGATATGTGGATGATAAAGACCTTTTCGTATTTGGTCTGCTTCCTCTTCAACATAATCTACTTCTGAGACTTCTACCCTAGTCTCCCTAGTTTCAACTATCTCCTCTGTGTGACCTCCAAGCATGGTGTCCATGTGATGGTCTTCTGCAGCTACCTCTTCCTCTGGGCTTACCCTTTGTATATCAAATCCTGGTTGAAGAAAAGGGTTTTGTAGTACCTCTGGTGTCTTACCATGAACATTTTCAGGCGTTTGATCATCTTCTTCTAGGTCAGAAGAGATTCTGAAGTCTGCTTCTTTTGTAGAGCCATGGGAGAGGGGTTCTGCAGTCCATCCAGAAGTGTTAAGAGTGTTGGCAAACTCAGGACGTTGGAGGAAGTCCGAAAAATCTCCGTGATGTGCATAGTTGAGGGGATTGGGGGATTGCAGACGTGATTGGTGAACTTCTTCTTCTATCACAACATCCTCTGCTATAGTTTCCATAGGAGACAGGGGTTTTCCACTTTTCTTCTTGCTCTTCCTCCTCTTGGGTTTGGGTGCTTTCTCCTCAGAAGACTTGTGTTTTTTTTTCTGTTTTGGAGGAGAGGGAGGTGCAGAAGATCCAACCTCTGTTGCATGAGGTGGAGACTTTTGTGTTTGAGCAGCAGAAGTAGAGGTGCCCTCTGTGGTTTTCCTCTTGTGAGTTTTCTTTTTAGTAGAGGCAGAGGGTTCTCTCTTATTAGTAGAAGGGATGATGGCTTCTCTTTGTGCAAGGAATCTTGCTTGAACTTCTTCATGCTTCTGAAAAGCCGTTGCCCATTCTAACATAACACCTATTATTCGTTGAAATTGTAGAGGAGGCAGAGCTTCTGTCTTCTTTCCCTTTTTCTTCTGGAAAGTGATTTTTCTGTCTATTGTGTTCACTATTTCCTGCATCATAAGTGTGGCGAAGTCCAGAGGTAGGTCATAGTAGACCCCGTACATGATGGCTAAGATCTGGTGTGAAGATTGATCTGGACTGCCCACTTTTCCTGTTAGGCACCTGTTAAGAATGGAAAAGAGTGTATTCCACAGAGGTGGTAGCCTGCCTCTGCGGAAGTCATTTCTTTTTCTGAGTGGTAAGTTGTACCCCAACATTTCAACGAACCTGCAGAGCTCTCCGTTTGTGGGTTCCTCTGCATAGGCCTTTATTCCTAGAAGACCTCTTGTTGGTAAACTGAACTCAAGTGAGAACATCGTTTTGTTGAACTTGAATTCAAGGTGCACGAACTTATCTGGTTTGGAAATGTAGCCCTTTATCTGTCTATCCTCTGGATCAAATCTGCAACTTTGCCATAATTGATTTAGGTATCTGGCAGGGATTTTGTCGACGGTTTTGGTTAGGATAGGGTAGAGTATGTGGTTTTCTAAGATATGGAGACGAAGAGCATGTGCTTCCCCAAAAGCGGTTTTAGATGGAACCAGTTAGTGATTATTTGGTTTTAAAGGTAGAACATTATCAAAATGTTCATGTTCTAAAAAATTTTGAAGGTGTGTGGTCGGAGCAAAGTTTGCTTCGTCGCCGGAGTTGTCCTTTTCCAGGTCTCGGGCTATTGCTGGGTTTTCAAAGTGTTCAGAGTGTTCAGGGGAGTTCGCCGGAGAGTGAGCAGGGGAGTTTTCTTGAGCGTGAGAAGTTGAAGCCATTTCTTGGATAAGAAAAAGATGAATAATGAATATTTTCCAGGTTTTTGCACAAGTTCGCCGGAGAAGAAAGTGTAAGTTCGTAAAGTTTTTAGAAGGTGAGGTATCTTGGGTTTTATACTGAGATGTAACGGTAGAATTTGAAAAGGTAATATTTGAGAGTGAATAAAATTTTGGGTCCGCAATCGAGTGCATACGGCTGGTTCAATTTTCCAGGAGAACGTGTGCCATGTACGTCCAATGGAAATGTGACACGTCAGCAGTGTCAGAGTACGACGAGACGTCGTATGCGGCCCATTAATGCTTGCCGCGTGGGTTTCTTTATCTCCACACAATTTTCACTCGCAGAATTTAAACGTTACTTTTGCAGAATTTCCCTAAGTATCAGAAAATGACAGAAGCTCTGTAGTGATAGGAGCTCTGTGGTTTCTGACCTTATTGTTATATCCTCTGTTGTTTGGACCTTTATCAAAAACGTTTGTAAAGCTTTGGAGAGGATCGCTAAGTTTTTAGTGTAGAAATTGCATTCACAGAGGTTTTGAAGCTCTGTCAGAGCCAGCAGAAGCTCTATGAGTTGAAATTTCTCATAACTAAAAATTTACGAAACTTTTTGATCATCCAAAATTTTAATTGTTTTTAACATTGTTTTTATATTTTCTTTATGTGATGACCTTTTCTGTTAAACAAGTTACCAAGATTCAAGAATCGCATGCAAATGTTGTAAATTTTGTATCTATTAGGCTTGTTTTGGATGTTTTTGAGTGTAAACTGCAATGAGTGTTGATTAGTTAATTTTCAATCCATTTACCAATAATAAAATTTGATTATCGGCTACAATGACAAAAACCCTACATGGAACACGCCATATAGGAACCACATGTGAGTAGATATTTCAGAGCTAACACAGCGGTCGAACCTTGTGGATGGGTTCAAGCGCGTCTTCGCAATATTTCAGCAAAGTTATTCTGCCCTTTTACCAAATAAGTTACATGTGTGAGTGCTTTTCATTTTATATTTACAATAAAATCATACCCTACTCACCCGGTGCATTGCACGGGTACACTACTAATTCCCATTCCTGAGGAAATCTCTACCTCAAGTTCTAAGGTGAAAGGTAAAGACAAAATGATTTTCCAAAAACCTCAGAAGGGTACCAAAGTACCTAAGATGAAGAATGTTAACTCTTCAGCTAATCAATACTCAACTTCAAAGGATAAGATCAATGAGCATGCTCAGTGATCAACTCCTAGGATTAGGATTAATTTCTTAGCTAAGAATCTTGATGAACCTAAGGTTCCTCCAAGATCTGATGCTAAAGGTATTCTTGGTACAGGCCCTGCCCATTTAAAAAATTCAAATAAAAATGCATATGGTCCTAAAGCTACTTTTAGCTATAGGAAATGTTATCACTGTGGACTTACCGATCATATTGCCAGTAAGTGCCCTACAGCCACCAAAGCTGAAAAGTTAGCTAAGTTGAAGATCATTGCCCCCAAGGCAAAGAAGACCAATCCTGGTGCAAATCAGGTTAAGGTGAAACCAACCACCGAGGTTAAGAAATTAACCAAAGTGAAAACTAGTCCTGAAGGTGAATCTTCAAATGCTGCAAAAATTGCTGAACCTTCCACTTCCTCTACCACCACTGGCAAATGTGGACCCATAGTAAAATGGGTGCCAAAATCAAACTAATCTTCCTTTGTTTGTGTTAGCTCTAATCTTTTTGTTTGAAAAAGTAGTGCAAATAGTCTAAGTACAGAAGTAACCCACAGAGGCTCTGTAGAAGAACCCAAGAATACCGAAGGCAAGGATCTGCAAAAGTACTTCTCCCAGAGTACCGAGCCGCAGAACCTCTGTCACCCTTGACAGAGCCTCTGCGGTTTATACTGAAAACTTAGAAGATTTACAAATATCTTTCTACTGTTCCAGGATCCGTTCATCCACTTGTTCCAGGCGTGCCCTGACATCAACAACACGTGTCAAACTCTGATAGGGCTCTGTCAGAATTGGAACATGCGCATTAAATGAACATCGTACCTGCTACTGTTCATACGATCTTGTCTACTGTAGATCAGTCCTTATTGTCTAAAGTATGTCCCCTTTAGAAATAGTATAAATAGAAGACTCATGTTGAGTTCTTCTATTAAGCTTAATACCACGAAAATACACATATATCATTAAGCTTTGCTCTTCTCACACATACCATTAACTGCAAATTTCTTGTTAATCCTTTGAAGTTCTTGGTGTTCTTAATATATATCAAATACAGTAATCTTGGAGATATTCATCTGTTCTTACATACTGTTTATTTGATATTGTGTGTTCTTCTACCTTACATTATCTTTCAGTTCTTAAATACTCTTCCGCACCATACAATCTAAACTAACTGAAAGTTAAGATCATTGTTTAAGCAAAACAAGAACCAACAATTGGTATCAGAGCAAACCTTGATTTTTAATATCAAGGGATATACTCTAAAACTATGATCTTTGGTAGAAACTTGGATTTTTAACCTATTCTTCATATTATTCAAACAATTTCTGTTTTTCTGCCATCTTCGATTCATTCGAACTTTGTTAAACTTATAAAATCTGTTATTCTGGTTAAAAACACCATTTTAGTGCTCAGCTTAAAGCTTTTAAGCTTAAAAACCTCATAAGAAGCATCCACTTCATACTCTGAAAAGTTTGCTGTTCAAACCCTTTTCTGGATAATTTATCTCTCTAAAAATGAATAGTACAAAGAACTTCCTCTCTGCTGGTTCCTTAACCAAACCTCCCACTCTTCTTAGAGAAGAATACCCTCAATGGAAGATTCGAATGATTCACTTCTTTGAGTGTACTGACAAAGAATTGGTTTATTATATCTGTAACCCTCCTTTCGTTCCTATGATAACAGTACCTCGTGTTCCTTGCACAGACGACACACCAGAAATCCCAGAACACACGAAACCAAAGACCCAGGATAATTGGTCTGATCCTGATTGGGCTAAATACGAAGTTGTTCAGAAAACTAAGAGAATTCTGATTATGGACATTCCAAATGACCTTTTCCAGTCCATGGATGCATGTGAACCTGCATATGATCTATGGAAAGAACTGGAAAAACAACTAGAAGGAGGAGTCAAAACCCAGAAAAACCACAGAGCTCAATACATAAATGAATACTATGCCTTTAATGCTCTGCCAACTGAATCTCTGCAGACTACGTATGATAGGTTTAACTCTCTAATAAACAAGTGCAAGAAGTTCGGCATCCACGGAACCTCTGAAGAAAACAACGTTATGTTCCTGAAGTCTCTGAATGAAGAATGGCTTCAGTTATCTATGTCTCTGCAAAAAATCATGACTTAGATTCCTGGACCCTATCAGACCTCTATGGAACATTAGCAGTACAAGCAAAAGCCCAGATCATTGCACCTCTTGCATTGGTTGGTAAGACTACAGAGGCTAGAGAGAAACCAAAGAAAGAGAAAGCAATAGAGGTAAGAAAGGAGAAGAAGAAGAAAACCATGATGGTGGAAAGTGAAGAAGAAGAGGAAGTAGCAGTAGAGGAAGAAACGACCCTGGCCTCGATAGCTAAATCTTTAGCTCTCTTGACTAGGGAATTCAGCAGAGGATACCAGAAGAAATCTGGTAATGAACGATATGAAAGAGATAATCGAGAGAGAGAAGGGTCAAATGACAGAAACGACAAAAGTGGTGACCGACAGAGGTCAAGTGACAGAAATGACTGAGGAAATGGCCGACAGAGGTCGGAAGACAAAGCTGGCAACACTCCACAGATTCAAGTGTGTTACAAATGTGGTAAGCCAGGCCACTATGCAAATGAATGCCGAACCGAAAGAAGTGGTGACCGACAGAGATCGGACGACAGAGCTGGAAACTCCACACAGAGCCAAGGATACTACAACTGTGGAAAGCCAAGTCACTTCGCCAACGATTGCAGGAGCAAATCAAATCTTCCTCAGAGGGATGCAGCTTTCTACAAAAAGAAAGCTGATACTATGGTCAGAAGTCACTAATGGTGAACAAAGAAATCTGGGAGTCAGACACATCCTCTGACGAAGGCGAAACAAAGAATGCTCTATTCTGTGGCATGGAAGAAGTCAGCTCCGACTCCGACAGCGAGGTATCCACTTCTACCTCTAACTCTAACACTACAGAAGATGATTTATTTAAACTTAACATTGAATACACTGAAATGAAAAAGACATGCGAAAGTATTCAGAAAAAAGCTCACCTTCTATGAGAGAGAAGCTAGACTTCTCACTCAAGAAAAAACTAAAATCTTTCAGGAAAAAGAAGAAATCGAAACAAACTGGAACAAAAAGTTAAATCCTTTAAAAGAAAAAATTTCTGAACTTAACTCTTCTTTAAAAACAAAATCGAAAGAACTTTCGGACGTTGAGTGCGACAAAATGAACATCCTAGCTCTTAAAAATTATTTTCAAAAGGAAAGAGAAATCCTCTGTCAAGATTTACTCAGAAGAGATCTTCAAATTAAAAAATTTCAAGATGCTCAGAAGGTGTACGAAAAAATAAACACACAAATAGGGAGACGGGGAATTGGCTTCTGTGATATAGATCCTTATACCGGAACCAAAAGAGACAAGTCTCTGACCTCTCTATTTCACATTGGAGATGCAAGAAAACCTAGATTTCCAAATCTTCTCTCTGCAAATAAAAGGAAAAAAGTCTCTAGGGAACCTCACAAGAGGAAACCTCTGAAGATGACAAATGTGTGGTTTGAAAACACAGATTTATCACCTTCAATCTCTGTCAAAAGAGAATCCAAACCTAAGAGGTATCTGAAAACTCAAGATCAGATAGGAATCTCCAAGTTTGGTAATCCAGAGACTCAAACCCAAGTTGCATTTGTCTGCATGATGAATTCTGAAAAGAAATTATCAGCAGAGGCACCTGAGTTCATGCCAAGAATTACAGAAGAAAAACTTGATATCTCTGAAAAAAACCTCTGTACATCTTCCAGCGATTAAGATCTCTCTGAAGAAAACTTAACAGATACTTCTGTTAACTTAGAAGATAGTTCCTTAGAAAAGGAAGAAAGTGAGTATGACACACGTTCTGAAAGTCCAGCCTCTGTCGAAAGAGAACCAAGTGACTCAACCTCTGTATATGAGGACGATTCATCCTCTGACGAATCAGAGACTGACTCTATGTCAGAGATCGGACCTAGTGACACAGAGGTTTTTAAACAAACCTCTGAAGTTCTTAACAGAACTATTCCTCCCAAGGAGAAAATCACTGGAATTCCGATCTGTCCAGACTTTTTGGATATGTGCATACAAACCAAAACCTCTCTTGAGCTTGAAAATTTCAAACAACAGAAGTTAATGTCCACTAAAATTCCAACAAATTCAAAGATGTTAAAACCCTTAAAACCTGTTAAAGAAAAACTAACATGGCAACATAAGGTGTTGGTTCCCGTTTTGTTTAAACAAGATTATCAGATCTATTTGTTCAAGTTTAAGTATGATGCGGAAGCGTATTTCAAGAACTAACAGATATGTTTGATAGATTTAGAACACAATATAAATAAACAGTTAACAGGAAATAATATCTCAAAGTTTACTGAATATATATATATCAAGAACAGATTCAAGAACAGTGAGTAAGCAAAGCTTTAAAACAGATATGACTCTCAAAGTATATAAGCTATGTGTTCTTGATGTTTTTCTCTCTCAATTCTCGATATTGAAGAACTCAACATGAGTCTTCCTTATATACTACTCTAAGGGGACCATAAAGCATAAGCTACTATTCAGAACGGACGGTATGAATAGTTGGAAGGATGGCATGAACAGTTGGATGTGCTGTATTGCATTTAATGCAGCAGACGTCTATTATGTACTAAGCCCTATTGAATCCAATCAGAGTTTGACACGTTGAATTTGGACAGGGCATGCTACATTGCAAGTTGATGAATAGGTTCAGAAACAGTAGCAAGATATTATAAATATCTTTGAAGTCTTTGTTGAAGACCGCAGAGGCTCTGTGAAGTGTCACAGAGGTTCTGCGGTTTGGTCCTTTGTAGAGCAGTCTTCACCGGATTCCGAGTCTTTGGTCTTCTTTGCGCGTATGACAGAGCTTCTGTAGGACGCCTCTTTTAGCTTCTGTAGCTTCTTGACCTTGATCTCTCGGTAAGTTCGGCAGAGCCTCTGTAAGAGGCTTTTTTCACTTGGCCTATTTTTCACTACTTCTAAATATTTCTATGATTAGGAAGATTGAAGCTAACAATCTCCCCCTTAGTAGTGAAAAATAAAAAATTGAACTTGAGTTTAGTTAGGCTAAGTTAGATAAGACAGAGGTTAAACAATACCTCGAAAGTTCGTTCATTCAGAAATATGCCAGAGGCATTTTACATTTGAGTACAATGAAAGATAGACTTTGACTTGGTTTGCAGAGATTTGAGGTTTGAGAATCAGATTTTGGCATCTTTGAAATCGTTGTAGCTTCTGTTGTCTCTTCCGATTCTTCTGATCACTTTGTAGAAACTGATGCAGAGTTCTCTTAGGCGGATTGTGGCATCAATCTCTTCGATGAAAGTATCTGCAGCATCTCTATTCATTTTCTCTGTATCTCTGTATTTTACAAGGCTTGCTCTGAACTTGTTCAGAGTACTAGTTGCATACTTCTGACAGTCCATGCACACAAACAGTTTGACTTCGCCTTGTGGGTTTTGAAATACTAACCCGAATCTTGGTTCTGTAATGATTGAGTTGGGCACGGCGTCGGGTGGGCAGCGATCCTCTGGTGGTCGTAAATTCAGATGTTTGAGACCAAGATCCTTTCCCAGTTGAAAATCTATCATACTGTAGATCAGAAGCTTTTCCCTCATTGCTTTTCTCAACACTTGATAGGCTCTGGTGTTTGGCTCTGTGTTGTAGTTGTCCTTTGTCCATTGCAGAAGTTCAGGTAGATCATAGGGATTCATATTCCTTATATCAGCATCAGCGAAGGTGGTTTCTGAATTGTTTACCCTTTTGACTCTGTAAAGATTGTACCTGACTCTTGGATAGGTTCTTGTGAAGGAGAATCTGTAGAAGATTACCTTTTTGATTTTATGAATTGAGAAGACTTCTGCTTTGGTTCTTGGCTTTGTTCTGCTGAAGATGTTCTCAAATTCTTCTCTAATGTTCGGATTTGTGATTTGGTCTGTTGGATGGAGGTTCTGAAAGGGTTGTTTGTAGAGAAATTTGTACACCACTTCTTCCATTTCTTCGTATGTTGGACCATGTGGTGGTACTCGTCTTCTGAGACTCTCCATCAGTTGAACAACTTCTGCAGATCTTCCTGATAGAGGAATGTCTGATAGAGGCTTCAATCCATATGCCCAGTCCTCTTCTTCAGGCTTTGGAGTTTGAAAGGCATCAAAAGCGCTTTTCATCAATTTCTTTGTAGGATTGACCACTGATTTCTTTTTCTTGGGCTCTTCTGTCATTTTTGCCTTTCCCTTGTCTTTGGCTTTTGGAGGTGCAGAACCTGTTGCTTCTGTAGGTTTGGTTGTTGGTGCTTCTGTTGGAATGATGGGGGTTGCCTCTGTAGGTTTTGACACTTGTGTTTGAGAGGACTTTTGTGGCGTTGGTTCTGTTGGCTTTTTTTGCTCTGTAACCTCTGTTGGATGTTCTTTGGTGACTTCTTCTGTAAGCTCGGTTTTTGTTGGTGAAGGTTGGATATCAAATTTTCTTGCCATTTTGAAAGCTAATGTGAACTTGTGCCTTTCTTCTTCTCTCTGCGCCATTCGTTCACCATCCTGTATTGTGCATCTTTCTTAGAATAGAAGAAGCAGAGGTCGTTGCTCTTTTTGGTTTGGTGGCAATCGACTTTCTTCTTGGTATGGTTTGGGGTTTTTCTGTAGATTCTGTTGAAGGTCTTTCTTCCAAGTTAATTACCACAGGGGTGGTTGTTGCCTCTGTGGTTTGCTGATCAGCTTCTGGAATATTGGTTTCCTCAGAAGTTGATTCCACAGAGATGGGTGTTGTCTCTGTGGTCTTTTGATCTTGATTTTGTTCTGGAGGGGCTTGGCTGATTGGTTCTGCTACGATTGGTGGAGCTTGTAGTCCTCTGGTCGTAGCTTTCTCCCTTATATTCTCCCCCTCAGGATGATCTGATGGACTAGGATGGTCATCATCAGAGTCATCCTGACTCTTATCAGAAGTACCCTCTGCTCTGCAGGAAGCTTTGGGTTTCTGTAGTAGTTCTGCTCCTGTGGCCATCAACTTTGCACATACATCATCACAGAGGCCGATTAGAGTTGCAAGCTCTGCTTCTGTGTTGAAGCGCATTCTGCCGACACTTTTTCTGAATTCTTTGACGTAGTTGGCATTTGCAGTAGTGAAGGAGACAATGACTTCTGTGACCTGGTTTATGACATTCTACCCGAGCTCTGTCAGCTGTGCTCTGGTCATGTAATATTTTGGCTACATCATTGTAGTGTTGCGCATTGCCTCTTCATGAACGTTTTACAGAGCCTTCTGTAGTTCTGCAGGTGTGATGCTCTGTGATTTGTTGGATTGCTTGTTCATTTGTTCAAGGAAATGTTTGACTGATTCCTTGAATGCAGATGTTGCAGCTATTCCAAAATCTTGAGCAGCAGAAGTGGTTGTAGTTGTGGCAGTTGTTTGAGCAGAAGATTTCATCTCTGTGATGGCCGTTTTCACCTCTGTGGACAGATTGTCCATTTTGGTGTTCAGATTTAGCAAGGCCGTTGATGTTTTCTCTGCAAAAGATGTGAAAGAGCTTTGCAACTCTTTCATGGTTTGGTTCACAGAGGTGACAAGGGTTTGGAACTCATCCCTTGATACTTGGGGGTGGAAGGATTTCCATCTGATCTTTGAGAGGAAACCTGAGTTTCAATCTCTACAGAAGTTCTGTGAAGAACAGTGTCCAATCCCACTCCAGAGATGGGTGACAGAATGTTCTTCTGTTGACTCAAAGACTTGTCTAGAGTCTCTTCGTCTTTGTGCTCACTACTTCTCTCTGAAAGAAGGGCTGGCCCTATTTCGTGTCTGGTAGAGGAAACGAATTCCTCTGTAGGGTGTTCTAGTGTGATCTGGGGCGATTGATCACGAACAATAGGTGAGTCTCTTTGAGGAGACTCCCTAGGAATGGATTCCCCGGTTTCTGTGGGCGCAGAAGTCGAAAGAGTGACTTCTAGCTGGATGGGTTGGGTTTGGATCGAGCTGTGCTGCTCTTTTTCAATAACTCCTTCTGCAGCTAGACCTGCGGAGTTAGATGTGTGGGTTGCACTGGGAGTTGGTTTTGGTTGTGTGCCTCTATTAATCCATGCATCTTTTCTTGTTTCTTCCTCTGTTAAGCATCCAAGCACTACATCATTTTCTACCATTTCAGCTTCTGTGCCTAAGAAGTCGTACATTGGATGAGAGCCGCATAATCTCATGACATATGGATGATAGAGACCTTTTCGTATCCAGACATCTTCTTCTTCATCTGAATCTACCTCTGAGACCTCCATTCTTGTCTCCCTTGTTTCAAATCCCTCTTCTTGTACAACTTCGGCCTCTTTTCCTTTTTCTATTATTTTCTCTAAAGCCTCTGTTACTTCATCTCTATTCCACTCAGCTTCTGTTTGTTCTATTTCTTCTGAAGCTGGGCTTGGACTCCTTCTGTGGACGTCCAATCCTTGTTGAACGAAGGGGTTCTGTAGAATAACAGGTCTCTCAGCTGATTGATCTATGGGTGTTTGATCATCTTCTTGCAGATGTGTGTCAATGCCAGAAATAGAGAAGTATTGTTCTTCTGGGGAGTGGTGGTCGAGTGGTTGTGCCGTCCACCCTGCTGTATTTAGAGTGTTGGCAATGTCAGGGTTCTGTAGGAAATCGTTTAAGTTTCCTTGGTGAGCAAATCGATCTGGGGATTGATAGGGTGTTTGATATCCCTCTTCTGTCATTTCTACTTCTGCATCTTCTTCTTCTGCAGTTCTTTCTTCTGCGATTGCTTCTTCTTCTATGGTAACCAATTTTTCAAGTGATTTCCCATTCTTCTTTTTGGTTTTCCTCCTCTTAGGTTTTGGTGCCCCTTCCTCTGTGGTTTTCGATTTTCTTTTCTTCTTCTGTTTTGGAGAAAAGGGAGGAGCAGTGGAGCCAATTTCTGTGGCATGAGGAGGTGAAGGTTGATCTTCTGCAGCGCTTGTGGAGGTGCCTTCTTCAGTTTTCCTCTTCTTTGATTTTGGAGTGGAGGTAGAAGATTTCGAAGAGGACTTCTTTCCCATGAGCTCTGCACGTTTGGCTAAGAAGCTAAGTTGAATAGCCATGTGTTTTGCTAGTTTGTGATCTTTTTCTTCTTGAGTGGAAAGAGGTTCTGCAATCATTGTTCCAAGGGGGACACCTAAACATGGGGGTGTCATAGGACTCGGTTTTGGAGTTCTATGATCGCGTATGTACTCTTTCTTAAGGGTTTTATTCGTGGCATACCTCAGAAGGTTCTTTGACAAAGGTCTGCAGTGTGTGTAGCCATCTACATGATTAGTGGGGGTATTTTTGTTTATTGGGAACTGTTTGGGAATTGGCCCTTCAATTGGCCAGTTCTGTATCAGCAACAGAGGTTCGAACAAAACTCCCAGTATTCTTTGGAATTGCAGAGGTGGTAGAAAGTTAGGATCGTTCTCTTTGACCCTTCTGGCGTTGTTCTTTCTGTCGATGGTGTTGATGATCTCTTGCATCATTATGGTCGCGTAATCCAGTGGGAGATCATAGTAAACCCCATACATGATGGTTAATATCTGATGTGAGCTCTGGTCAATACTGCCTATCTTCCCTGTCAGGCATCTGTTAAGAATTGAGAACAAGGTGTTCCACAGAGGTGGTAATCTGCCTCTGCGGAAGTCATTTCTCCTCCTCAGTTGGGTGTTGTACCTAAGCATTTCTACGAAACGACAGATCTCGTCGTCTGTTGGTTGCTCTGCATATTTCTTCAATCCAAGAAGACCCCTTGTTGGTAGGTTGAATTCAAGTGAGAACATTGTTCTATTGAACTTGATTTCCAGATGTTCAGATTTGTCAGGTCTTGAAATGTACCCTTTGATAAGAGAATCATCTTTATCAAATCGGCAACTTTGCCAAAACTGGTTCAAATATCTAACTGGAATTTTGTTTGGGGTTCTTGAGAGTAGAGGGAAGAGGATATGATTTTCCATTATGTTTAGAAGAATGGCATGGGCTTCGCTGAAAGCAGTGGGTGGGGGGACCAAATAGCAATTGTTGGATTTGATTGGTAGTACCTTTTCGAAATTATCCTTTGCTATGAAGTTTTGAAGATGTGTGGTCGGAGCAAATTCTGCTGAATCGCCGGAATCTTCTAGTTCAATACTTTTGGCAAGGTGGGGGTTTTCTGAATGTTCAGAATGAGCAGGTGAATGTTCTGGTGAGTTCGCCGGAGAGTGTGCAGGGGAGATAGCTTGAGAAGATGAAGCCATTGGTAATGAGAATAAGATACTTGCAGGTTTTTGCAGGGTTTCGCCGGAGAAAAATGAGGGTTTGTAAAAAGTTTATGAGAGGGTAAGCTTGGTTTTTATAGAAGGGTAAAACGGTAGAATTCGAAAGAGTAAAATATATGGCAATGGATTAAAATTTGGAATCCGTACACAAGTTAGAACGGCGGGTTCAACTTTCCACAGAAAACGTTCCATGTATGCCTAATAAAAATGGGACACGTAGGCCATGTCAGAGGATGACAGGACGTCGTGCGCGGCCCATTAATGCTAGGCGCGTGGGGTTGTTCTTAGCCACATGAGATTCACTCTCAGTAAAAGTAACCGTTATTACTACAGAAATGCCCAAGTAACAGATTGACAGAACTTCTGTGGTTTACAGAAGCTCTGTGATTTTGAAAATCTTGATGTTTATCCCTTTCTCATATATCTTATTGTTATCATGACTTCTGTGGGTTCTTCTTTAACCAAAACGTTTGCAAAGGCACTGGAGAGGATCAATAGGATTTTTAGTTAAGAATTTTTACTCGCAGAGGTTTTGTGGCTCTGTGGGAACTTGCAGAAGCTCTGTGAGGGCCAGCAGAAGCTCTATGAGGAAAAAATCTCATAACAAAAATTCTAATAAATTTTCTGATCATCCAATTTTTGATCTGTTTTAAGAGATGTTTTTCGGACATATTTGAAAGTTGGTGTCCGAGAAAACTGTTATGGAAAAAGTTTTGTTCGTGAAGGTCATCATGGTGTATGTATTCGGTTTCCGAGATAACATTTCAAAAGATCGAGAGAGGGTTAATTTGTGATCTCAGAGCATATTTCTGACAGAGCCTCTGTTGAGCTAAAATTTCTCATAACTCAAATTTTATGAAACTTTTTGATCTTTTGATTTTTGAAATGTTATCCACAGTATATTTAGGACATATTTGACAATTTGTGTCCCAGAAAACTGTTTTCAACAACCTTTTGTACGAGAGACATACCTTTTTGGTTCTTCTTTTCTCGGCAGTGATGTCTGACTTCTGTCGATATAGATTCATCGACATTCTTCTTTGGCTTCCCCTTGAAAGTTTTACCTCTGTAGATCATTTCAGGGTCCCTTTTTGCTCCCCCTTGATCTAATCACCTCTGTAGATCAGGAATTTTCCTTTTGCTCCCCCTTGATCTATACTTGGATCAAAGAATGATAAGATTTGTATTGAGCATAGGTCTTGTTTTTCCAGAGGTTCTGTTGAGGTCGTCAGAGGTTCTGAGCAGACTTACAGAAGCTCTGTGATATCAAGAACTATTTAAGATTGAGAATTTTCATACAGAAATAAATCAATCAAAGCAATAAGTTAAGTAAAATAGAAATATATACTTATTTACAGAAGATAAAGCTATACTTACAGAGGATTTTCACATCATATTAATCATTCCTAACTTACCCACCAAGAAATTAAATCTTTTCTCGTCTAAGGCTTTGGTGAATAAGTCTGCAAGTTGATATTCTGTTGGCTCGAAATGCATCTCGATTGTACCGTGTTCAACATGATGTTTCAAGAAGTGGTACCTTATATCGATATGCTAGGTTTTGGAATGTTGCACAGGATTGGCAGAGATGGCAATGGCACTTTTGGAATCACAGAAGATGGGTATTTTGAATAGAATGTGGCCGTAGTCTTTTAGCTGAGTCTTCATCCATAGAACATGAGAACAACAGCTAGCAGCAGCAACGTATTCAGCTTCTGCCGTAGATGTTGATACACAGTTCTGCTTTTTGGAGGTCCAACTGACTAGTTTACCGCCTAGGAATTGACAACTCCCAGAGGTACTCTTTCTGTCGAGCATGCATCCTCCATAGTCTGAATCTGTATAAGCTTTAAGAAAAAAGCCAGAGTTCTGTGGATACCAGAGACTAAGATTTTTGGTCCCCTTTAGGTATCTAAAGATTCTTTTAACAGCATCATAATGTGATTTCTTAGGATTAGCTTGATAACGTGCACAAAGACATGTGGAATGCATAATGTCAGGTCTGCTTGCAGTTAAGTATAACAGAGATCCAATCATGCCTCTGTAGAGAGTGCATTCTACACAGATGCCATCTAGATCTAAGGATAACTTATTTCCAGTGGCCATTGGAGTTTTCATTGCAGAGGTATCAGAGAGGCCATACTTGAAAAGAATGTCAGAGACATATTTGGCCTGATTTATAAAAATTCCCTCTGATGTTTGTTTGACTTGGAGTCCGAGGAAGAATGTTAATTCTCCCATCATACTCATTTCAACCTCACTCTGCATGAGGTTTTCAAAACTTTTGCACTCTTCTGTATTAGTAGACCCAAAAATTATGTCGTCCACATGGATTTGTACAAGCATTATTTCACTGTTTTTACGTTTATAGAATAGGGTAGTATCTGTTGTACCTCTGTTGTAGCCATTTACTAGAAGAAAGGTAGAAAGTCGTTCGTACCATGCTCTTGGAGCCTGTTTCAGTCCGTACAGAGCCTTTTCAAGGTAGTATACATGCCTTGGGAATTTTGAGCTTTCAAACCCTGGTGGCTGATTTACGTAAACCTCTTCTTGGATTTCACCGTTGAGAAAAGCTGATTTTACGTCCATCTGATAGACTTTAAAACCTCTGTGAGCTGCGAAGGCTAGGAATATTCTTATTGCTTCGAGCCGTGCAACAGGAGCAAAAGTCTCATCGTAATCTATGCCTTCTTCTTGTCTATAACCCTTGGCCACCAATCGTGCTTTGTTTCTGATGACAACTACATCTTCATCCTTCTTATTTCTGTAGACCCACTTAGTCCCAATGGCCTGTTTCTCTTGTGGCAGAGGTACTAAAGTCCATACTCTGTTACGCTCAAACTGCAGAAGTTCTTCTTGCATGGCGTCTACCCAGTTTGGGTCATCTAGGGCTTCAGAAATCTTCTTTGGTTCTATCACACTAATAAAATTTGTAAAGAAACAAAAATTAGCAGTGGCAGACCTGGTTTTTACTGAGTCAGAAGGTTCTCCAATTATTTGGCTTGGAGGATGGCTTTTTGTCCACTGAATGGTGCGTGGAAGATGGTCATCAATGTCATCGAACCTTTCTTCAGAAGCTTCTTGTGGATCTTCTTCTTGTGTAGCCTCTGTCATTCTTCTTGCCTTGGTAGTTGATTCTACCATTTGTGGAATGATTGGTATGAGTGGTGGTGGAGTTTGTTCCTCTGAGGACGTATAGTCTTGGTCCTCAATTTCCTATGTAATTGGTTCTTCTGTGGATTGTGGATTTTGTTTTTCAGCAACTTTTGTGGTCGTTTTTCTTGATGTTTCATCTTCTGCATTTTCTTCTTCGGCATTTGCATCTGTAGTATTTACAGAAGAAGATGAAGCATTATTTGGACCAGTTAGAGTCATACCTGTATAATTTTGTCCGACAGAGGATGGTGCAATGGTTATTGTTTTAGCCTGTGCTATTTGAGGCTCTTGTGCAGCTAGTGTTCCATAGAGATCAGAGAGTGTCCATGAGTCTAGATCTTGGTTTGTTTGTAAAGACATAGACAACTGAAGCCACTCATCATTCAGGCTCTTTAGAAACATGACGTTATTTTCTTCCGAGGTTCTGTGAATGCCAGACTTTCTGCATTTGTTTATGAGAGAGTTGAACCTGTCGTACGTCGTTTGCAGAGATTCTGTTGCAGAGGCTCTGAATGGATGATATTCATTTATGTACTGTGCCCTTCGGTTCTTCTGTGTTTTAGCACCCCCTTCCAACTGTCTTTCTAATTCTTTCCAAAGATCGTGCGCAGTTTCGCATGCATCTAAGGATTGAAAAAGTTCGTTGGGGATAGCCATTATGATTCTTTTTGTTTTCTGTGCAACTTCATCTTCAGCCTTATCTTCATTTGACCATTCTTCTTTTGGCTTCGGTTTTTGATGTTCAGGGATTTCAGGAGATTCAGCAGTAGCTAGTACTCGTGGTACTACTATAATGGGAACAGGAGGAAGGTTGTAAAGATATTGTACTAGATTTTTTTCAGTACCCTCAAAGAAATGAACCATTCTTATCTTCCAATGAGGATACTCATCTCGAAGGAGAGTAGGAGGTTTGGTTAATGAGCCAACAGTGAAAAAGTTATTGGTATTTGTCATTTTAAGAGCTTTTCAGGGGTTTCAGAAAGTATATATGACGATCTGGAAGGATTTCTGGGTAAAAAAAAACTGATATCCAGAATTGTTTAATGGTGTTCTAACCTGGTAAAATGGTTTCTATCAGAATGAGTCGAAGAGTAATAGGAAAACAGAAACCTTTTTAACAGAATGAAATCTATCAATAATGTTGTCAAACGAGGATCACTTGATATTGAAAATCAAGCTTTGCTCTGATACCAATTGTTGGTTCCCGTTTTGTTTAAACAAGATTATCATATCTATTTGTTCAAGTTTAAGTATGATGCGGAAGCGTATTTGAAGAACTAACAGATATGTTTGATAGATTTAGAACACAATATAAATAAACAGTGAAAAGGAAATAATATCTCAAAGTTTACTGAATATATATATATATCAAGAACAGATTCAAGAACAGTGAGTAAGCAAAGCTTTAAAACATATATGACTCTCAAAGTATATAAGCTATGTGTTATTGATGTTTTTCTCTCTCAATTCTCGATATTGAAGAACTCAACATGAGTTTTCCTTATATACTACTCTAAGGGGATCATAAAGCATAAGCTACTATTCAGAACGGACGGTATGAATAGTTGGAAGGATGGCATGAGATGTGCTGTATTGCATTTAATGCAGCAGACGTCTATTATGTATTAAGCCCTATTGAATCCAATCAGAGTTTGACACGTTGAATTTGGACAGGGCATGCTACCATGCAAGTTGAGGAATAGGTTCAGAAACAGTAGCAAGATATTATAAATATCTTTGAAGTCTTTGTTGAAGACCGCAGAGGCTCTGTGAAGTGTCACAGAGGTTCTGCGGTTTGGTCCTTTGTAGAGCAGTCTTCACCGGATTCCGAGTCTTTGGTCTTCTTTGCGCGTATGACAGAGCTTCTGTAGGACGCCTCTTTTAGCTTTTGTAGCTTCTTGACCTTGATCTCTCGGTAAGTTCGGCAGAGCCTCTATAAGAGGCTTTCTTCACTTGGCCTATTTTTCACTACTTCTAGATACTTCTATGATTAGGAGGATTGAAGCTAACAGAAGGGTAAATGGACTAAAATTAACAAATCTTTTTCTTCTGTGACAGTGAAATCTACAGAAGTTCACCACAGAAGGGGAACACAGAAGGCCGCACTCAACAAAGGATTTTGCAAACAACGATCTAGCCTACATAAACCTTCATGTAATAGAAAGTCTAATGTTAGGATAAATTGTAATGCCTCTGTCCCCCCATTTAATGTATTTAATGAAAAGTTCATGCAAATCTCTTCGCACATTCAATACTGTCATTGCTTTGATCTTATGTTTAAATTAAACCAACACTTCAAAAGTCCACACTGTCATCTTACTGTACCCAAAGAAAATGATAAATCCAAGGGTAAGAAGAAACAAAATGTTTCTTCAACAGAAGCTAAAACAAAGACCAAGAATGCTAAGGCAAACATGAAAACCCCTAACAAAACTGGACCCATGTGGATATGGGTACCTAAAACTCATTGATTGTCTTGCAGAAGCAGTATGTGCCGATCTGGTATCTAGACTCCGGATGCTCGAGGCACATGACTGGCGACAGAGGTCTTCTATTCACATACAAAGAAAAGAACGATGGTGGATCTGTGACCTTTGGAGACAATAAAAAGGGGTACATCAAAGGCTACGGAGTCATAAACAAGGAAAACATAACTGTATGCAAAGTTGCATATGTTGATGGCCTTAAACACAATCTCCTCAGTGTTAGTCAACTCTGCGATACGGGATTCGACGTAATGTTCAAAAGAACCTTTTGCTCTCTACAGAGCGAGGACACAGGAATTGAACTTCTGCGAGCCGAAAGAAGAGGAGATATATATCTCATGAACTTCAATGCAAAGAACAAGAAAGACAAAATCTGCCTTGTTGCATGCAAAAGCGAAGAAGCCTGGTTATGGCACAACAGGTTCTGCCATTTAAACTTTCATACTCTTGATAAACTTGTAAAACTTGATCTAGTCAAAGGTCTACCAAACGTTAAATTTAATAAAGATCATCTTTGCTCTGCCTGCGAAATGGGAAAACTCAAAAACGCTTCCCATAAAGGCAAAACAGATGTATCTTGCACTAGGCCTCTGTACATGCTCCACGTTTACCTCTGCGGTCCAATATCCACACAGAGCCTAGGTGGCAAGAAATATCTGCTTGTTTTGATCGATGAATTCTCAAGATTTACATGGGTTGAATTTGTCAGAAAGAAATCAGATGTTCCAAACATGCTGATAAATTTAATGAAGAGAATCCAAGTTCTGTATGAGTGCAGGATTCAGAAACTGAGAAGTGACAATGGCACAGAATTCAAAAACTCTTTCATTGAAGCCTACCTTACAGAAGATGGAATTTCACAGAACTTCTCTGCTACACGCACCCCACAACAGAATGGCGTGGTCGAACGAAAGAATCGCACGCTTGTGGAGGCCGCCAGAACTATGCTAACCGCATGTGAATTACCCATAACATTTTCGGCAGAAGCAATATCAACCGCTTGCTATACCCAAAATCGATCAACCATCGTAAAGAGACACATCAAAACACCATATCATTTGATCAACAAAAGACGACCAAACATCAAGTTCTTCCATGTATTTGGATGCAAGTGCTTCGTCTTAGATGATAGAGAAGCAAAAGGAAAGTTTGAAGAAAAGGCAGATGAAGGCAAGTTCATAGGATACTCTGCAACTTCCAAGGCCTACAGAGTTTATCTTCTGCGGTCTCGAACGATCGTAGAAAGCATAAATGTTTCTTTTGACGACACCTTCCAGAAGACTTCTGAACAAATCAGTTCAGAACTCGGTCTAAAAGGGGAATCCTCTGGCATCTCAAAAAACAAGAGAAGAAGACTTAAATCTTCTATTTCAAGAGATGTTCCATGACGACATTGATCCCTCTGCTGGAGCCGTCAGAGCCTGTGGAGAATCATCTTCTGCCAACCAGAATGCGATAGGTATATCTCTAACGGGTCCCTTAAATAATTCATCCTCCTCTGTTAATCATATAGATGCAAATGCCGAGGGGGAGGCAACAGAAGATGATACGACAAGGAAAACAACCACAGAAGCTACTGAAGAACCAACTCCAGAAACCACAGAGGAACCAATAACAGAGGAACAGGAGGACTTAGTCTATACTTCCTCGGAGGAACAAACACCGCCACTCATTCCAATCATTCCTCAGTCTATAATACGACAGACGTTGCACATGAACCACAGTTAGAAACCTCGGAAGATCAACTTGATGAAATCGATGACCATCTCCCAAGAACAACAAAATGGACAAAAAGCCATCCTCCAAGTCTTATAATTGGCGAACCTTCTGAAAAGGTAAAAACAAGATATGCCACTGCTAACTTTTGTTTCTTTACAAACTTTATTGTTAGCTCCAATCTTTCTGTTTGTAAAAGTAGTGAAAATAGTCTAAGAACAGAAGTAACCCACAAAGGCTCTGCAGAAGAACCCAAGAATACCGAAGGTAAGAATCAGCAGAAGACTGCTCACAGAGGACCGAGCCGCAGAACCTCTATCACCCTTGACAGGGCCTCTGCGGTTTATACTGAAGACTTGAAGATTTACAAATATCTTTCTATTGTTCCAGGATCCGTTCATCCACTTGTTCTAGGCGTGCCCTTACATCAACTACACGTGTCAAACTCTGATAGGGCTCTGTTAGAATTGGAACATGCGCATTAAATGAGCATCGTACCAAGCTACTGTTCACCCAATCCTGTCTACTGTAGATCAGTCCTTATTGTCTAAAGTATGTCCCCTTTAGAAATAGTATAAATAGAAGACTCATGTTGAGTTCTTCAATTAAGCAAAATACCACAAAAATACACATATATCATTAAGCTTTGCTCTTCTCACACATACCATTAACTGCAAATTTCTTGTTAATCCTTTGAAGTTCTTGGTGTTCTTAATATATATCAAATACAATAATCTTGGAGATATTCATCTGTTCTTACATACTGTTTATTTGATATTGTGTGTTCTTCTACCTTACATTATCTTTCAGTTCTTAAATACGCTTCCGCACCATACAATCTGAACAACCTGAAAATTAAGATCATTGTTTAAGAAAAAAGGAACCAACAATTGGTATCAGAGCTAACCTGGATTTTTAATATCAAGGGATCCACTCTAAACAATGATTTTTGGTAGAAACTTGAACTTTTAACCTGTTCTTCATATTATTCAAATAGCTTCTGTTTTTCTATCATTTTCGATCCATTCGAACCTTGGTAAACTTATAGAATCTGCTTCTTTGGTTAAAACTCCATTTAAGTGCACTATTAAATCTTTTAAGCTCAGAAATCCTTAATGGTGAATCAAGAAAACTAGCTATCAGATACATCCTCAGAAGGAGGAGAAACAAAGAACGCCCTGTTCTGTGACATGGCAGAAGTCAGCTCTGGCTCTGATAGTAAGGTATCCACTTCTAACTCTAAATCTAATACAGCAGAAGCTGATTTGCTCAAACTTAACATTGAATACAATGAAATGAAAAAGACATACGAAAGTACTCAAAAGAAGCTCACCTTCTATGAGAGAGAAGCTAGACTTCTCACTCAAGAAAAAGCTAAGATTTTTCAAGAAAAAGAAGAAATTTAAACAAACTGGAACATGAAATTAGATCCTTTAAAAGAAAAGATTTCTGAACTTAATTCTTCTTTGAAAACAAAATCAAGAGAACTTATGGACGTAGAGTGCGACTGAATGAACATCCTAGCTCTTAAAAATTATTTTCAAAAGGAAAGAGAAGTCCTCTGTCAAGATTTACTCAGAAGAGATCTTCAAATTAAAAAATTCCAAGATGTGCAGAAGGTGTACGAGAAAATTAACACCCAAATAGGGAGACGGGGAATTGGCTTCTGTGATATAGATCCTTATACCGGAAACAAAAAAGACAAATCTCTGTCCTCTCTATTTCATATTGGAGATACAAGAAAACCTGGATTTCCAAATCTTCTCTCTGTAAGTAAAAGGCTAAAAGTCTCTAGGGAACCTCACAAGAGGAAACCTCTGAAAATGACAAATGTGTGGTTTGAAAACACAGATCTGTCATCTTCAATCTCCGTCAAAAGAGAGTACAAACCTAATAAGTATCTGAAAACTCAAAATCAGATAGGAATCTTCAAGTTTGGTGACCCCGAGACTCAAACTCAAGTTGCATTTGTCTGTATGATGAATTCTGAAAAGAAATTACCTGCAGAGGCACCTGAGTTCAAGCCAAAACTTACAGAAGAAAAACTTGGTATCTCTGAAGAAAACCTCTGTACACCTACCTGTGATCAAAATCTCTCTGAAAAAGACTTAACAGATACCTCTGTTGACATGGAAAATAGTTCCTTAGAAAAGGAAGAAAGTGATTATGGCACATGTTCTGAAATTCCAGCCTCTGTCAAAAGAGAACCAAGTGACTCAACCTCTGTATATGAGTACGATTCATCCTCTGACGTATCTGAGACTGACTCTAAGTCAGAGATCGGACCTAGTGACACAGACGATTTAGACAAACCTCTGAAGTTCTTAACAGAACTATTCCCCCAAGGAGAAAATCACTAGAGTTCCTATCTGTCAAGACTTTGTGGATATGTGCATACAAGCGAAAACCTCTCTAGAGCTTGAGAAATTGAAACAAAAAAAGTTAATGTCCACTCAAACTCCAACAAGTTCAAAGATTTTGAAGCCCTTAAAACCTGTTAAAGAAAAATTAACATGCCAACAGAAGGGTAAATGGAACAAAAATAATAAATCTTTTTCTTCTGAGACAGTGAAACCGGCAGAAGTTCACCACAGAAGGGCTACACAGAAGGCCGCACTCAACAAAGGATTTTGCAAACAACAATCTATTCTACATAAACCTTCTTGTAATAGAAAGTCTAATGTTTTTTTTAGAAGGGTATCCCAGACCACATTGGGCCCAGACTAATCCCTAGGCAAATCGGGCCTTTGGCCCAGCTGCTAAAGCATGCAGCCCTGAGATTATCCTCAGTGGCCACAAGTGCTGCGTGTGGGGCTCGAACCCGGGCAAGCGCTATGAACTCCCCAGGCCTTACCACCACGCCACAACCCTTGTGGTTAGAAAGTCTAATGTTAGGATAGACTGTAATGCCTCTGTGCCCCCATTTAATGTATTTAATGAAAAGTTCAAGCAAATCTCTTCGCACATTCAATACTGTCATTGCTTTGATCTAATGTTTAAATTAAACCAACATTTCAAAAGTCTACACTGTTTTCTCTCTGTACCCAAAGCAAAATATAAATCCAAGGTTAAGAAGAAACAAAATGTTTCTTCAACATAAGATAAAACAAAGACCCCTGACAAACCTGGACCCATTTCGATATGGGTACCTAAAACTCTTTGATTGTCTTACAGAAGCATGTGTTGAAACCTCTGTAAATATATAAATACATTGCTTTTGTTTTGTAGTTTAAATTATTTCTGTATATAAATTCTCAATCACCAAGTCTTCAATACTCAACAGAGCTTCTATGGGATTGCTCAGAACCTCTGACAATCTTTACAGAACCTCTGAGAAACTTGATCTATGCCCTAAGCATTACTTATCAAATTTTGACCCAAGCATAGATCAAGGGGGAGCAGAAGGAGACGTTGAAATGATCTACAAAAGTTGATCATTCAAGGGGGAGCCAAAGAGAAGAAGTGATCACTCATGATTCACCAAAATCAGGTATTATGCCGAGCAAGAGAGAGCCAAAATATAAGTATCTCGAAAAAAATCCTTTTTTAAAACAGTTTTCTAGGACAAACATTTCTAAATATGTCCTAGAAACATTGTTTAAAATATACCAAACAAGTTTTGATCAAAAAGATTTACGAGACTTCTGTTATGAGATTTTTAATGTAATAGAGCTTCTACTGAGCTCAACAGAGCTTCTGTATGCAGAATCCTCTATAAACTACAAATCTCATACAAAGAACTCTACTGATCAAACTCAAATGTTCTCTTTAAGGATTTACTCGAACAAAAGGTTACAGAAGAAGGTCTTTTGGGACGAAGAGCTCATTCCATCAAAAAGTCTCTGTCGACCAATCTAGACACTCAAAAAGGAGCATCACGCACAAAAACTTTTCCAGAACAGTTTTCTAGGATAAAATTTTTCAAATATGTCCTTAAAACAGTTTATAAAGCAGTGAAAACTTTAGATGGTCAAAATGTATTATAAATTTTTAGTTATGAGAAATTCCATCTCATAGAGCTTCTGCTAGCTCTGACAGAGCTCCAAAACCTCTGTTAATGCAATTTCTTCTCTAAAAATCTATCGATCCTCTCCAATGCTTTTCAAACGTTTTTGGTAAAGGTTCAAGCAACAGAGGATACAAAGAAAGTTTCAAACAACAGAGCTCTATCTCAACAGAGCTTCTGTCATTTTCAAAATTGGGAAACTCTGTTACAGTAACGGCTATTTTTACTGAGTGAAAATCATGTGGACACGCGCCTAGTATTAATGGGCCGCACACGACGTCTTGTCATAGTCTGACACTGCTGACGTGTCTCATTTTAATTTGGCGTACATGCCACACTTTCTTCTGGAAAGTTGAACCAGCCGTTTACACTCGAGTACGGATTCCAAATTTTATTCACTTCCATATATTTACTGTTGGTTCCCGTTTTGCTTTGAACAAGATTATCAGATCTATTAGTTCAAGTTAATGTTTGATGCGGAAGCGTATTTGAAGAACTAACAGATAAGTTTGATAGATTTAGACCAAAATATAAATAAACAATGAACAGGAAATAATATTTCAAAGTTTATTGAATATATATTAAGAACAGATTTAAGAACAATGAGTAAGAAAAGCTTCAAAATAGATATGACTCATAAGGTGAATAAGCCTTTTTGTGTTCTTCTGATGGTCGATTTATATGTGATTGATGATGATAATTGATAAGGAAGAACTCAACATGAGTCTTCCTTATATACTACTCTAAAGGGGACCATAAAGCATATGCTACTATTCAGACGGTACTGATGAATAGTTGAACGGATGTCGTGAACAGTTGCAAGAACGACATGAACAGTAAGACGTGTTGTATTGCATTTAATGCAGCAGACGTCTATTATGTACTAAGCCCTATTGAGTCCAATCAGAGTTTGACACGTCGACGTTGGACAGGGCATGCTACCATGCAAGTTGATGAACGGGTCCTGTAACAGTAGCAAGATATTATAAATATCTTCAAGTCTTTCAGTGAGGACCACAGAGGCTCTGTAATGAATTACAGAGGATCTGCGGTCTGGTCCTCTGTGGAGCAGTCTTCACCGGATTCCGAGTCTTTGGTCTTCTTTGCGCGTATGACAGAGCTTCTGTAGCGCGCCTCTTTAGCTTCTGTAGATTCTTGATCTTGAGCCCTCGGTAAGTCCGACAGAGCCTCTGTAAGAGGCTTTCTTCACTTAGCCTATTTTTCACTACTTCTAAATACTTCTATGATTAGGAAGATTGAAGCTAACAATCTCCCCCTAAGTAGTGAAAAATAAAAAATTTAACTTCGAGTTTAGTTAGGCTAAGTTAGATAAGACAGAGGTTAAACAATACCTCGAAGGTTCTTTCATTTAGAAATATGCCAGAGGCATTTTACATTTGAGTACAATGAAAGATAAACTTTGACTTGGTTTGCAGGGATTGGAGGTATGAGAATCAGATTTTGGCATCATTGAAGTCGTCGTAGCTTCTGTTGTCTCTTCCGACTCTTCTGATCTCTTTGTAGAAACTGATGCAGAGTTCTCTTAGGCGGATTGTGGCATCAATCTCTCTGATGAAAGTATCTGCATCATCTCTATCCATTTTCTCTGTACCTCTGTATTTTACAAGGCTTGTTTCTGAACTTGTTCAGAGTACTAGTTGAGTACTTCTGACAGTCCATGCACACAAACAATTTAACTTTGCCTTGTGGGTTTTGAAATACTAACCCAAACTGTGGTTCTGTGATGATTGAGTTAGGTACGGCGTCCGGTGGGCAGCGATCCTCTGGTGGTCGTAAATCCAGATGTTTGAGACCAAGATCCTTTCCCAGCTGGAAATCTATCATGCTGTAGAGCAGAAGCTTTTCCCTCATCGCTTTTCTCAACACTTGATAGGCTCTGGTGTTTGCCTCTGTGTTGTAGTTGTCCTTTGTCCATTGCAGAAGATCAGGTAGATCATAAGGATTAATATTTCTTAGGTCAGCATCAGCGAAGGTGGTTTCTGAATTGTCTTCTCTTCTGACTTTGTACAGATTGTACCTGACCCTTGGATAAGTTCTTGTAAAGGAGAATTTGCAGAAGATTACCTTTTTGATCTTGTGGATTGAGAAGACATATGTTTTGGTTCTTGGCTTTGTCCTTGTGAAGATGTTCTCAAATTCTTCTCTGATCCTTGGATCTGTCACATGATCTGTAAGATGATTGGTCTGAAAGGATTGTTTATAGAGATATTTGTATACCACTTCTTCCATCTCTTCATGTGTTGGACCAGGTTGTGGTACTTGTCTTCTGAGACTCTCCATCTTTTGAACAACTTCTGCAGCTCTACCAGTTAGAAGAATGTCTGACAGAGGCTTCAATCCATATGCCCAGTCAACTTCTTCAGGCTTTAGAGTTTGAAAGGTATCAAACGCGCTTTTCATTAATTTTTCTGTAGGCTTGGTCAATGACTTCTTTTTCTTTTGCTCTTCTGTCAGTATTGCTTTGCCCTTATCTTTGGCTTTTGGAGGTGCAGAACCTGTTTCTTCTGTAGGTTTGGAGGTTGGTGCTTCTGTTGGTTTGATGGGGGTTGCCTCTGTAGGTTTTGACACTTGTGCTTGAGAGGACTTTTGTGGCGTTGGTTCTATTGGATTTCTTTGCTCTGTAACCTCTGTAGGAGGTTATTTGGTGACTTCTTCTGTAAGCTCGGTTTTTGTGGATTGAGGTATGTCGAATCTTCTTGCCATTTTGAACGCTAGTGTGAACCTGTGCCTTTCTTCTTCTCTCTGTGACATTCTATCAGTCATTGTATTGTGCATCTTTTTCAGAATGTCAGAAGCAGAGGTCGCAGAGGTCGTTGCTCTTATTGGTTTGGTGGCAATCGACTTTCTTCTTGGTATGGTTGGGTGTTTTTCTGTTGATTTTGTTGAAGGACTTTCTTCCAAAATGATTACCACAGGGGTGGTTGTTGCCTCTGTGGGTTGCTGATCAGCTTCTGGAATATTTGTTTCTTCAGGACTTGATTCCACAGAGATGGGTGTTGTCTCTGTGGGCTGTTGAGTTTGTTGTTGATCTTGGGTTTGTTCTGGAGGAGCTTGACTGATTGGTTCTGCTGCGATTGGTGGAGTTTGTATTCCTCTGCTCGTAGCTTTCTCCCTTGTATTCTCCCCCTCAGGATTGTCTGATGGACCAGGATGGTCATCATCAGAATCATCCTGACTCTTATCAGAACTACCCTCTGCTCTGAAAGAAGCTTTGGTTTTCTTCGGTAATTTTGCTCCTACTGCTATCAACTTTTCACAGACGTCATCACAGAGGCCAAGTAGAGTCGCACCCTCTGTTTTAAAACGCATTCTGCCAACACTTTTTCTGAAATCCTTGACAAAGTTGGCATTTGCTGTTGTGAAGGAGACAATGAATTCTGTGACCTGGTTTATGACGTTCTGTCCTAGCTCTGTTAGCTGTGCTCTGGTCATGTAGTCTTTTGGCTGCATCATTGTCGTGTTGCGCATTGCCTCTGTTTGTACTTGTTTTAGGGCATTCTGTAGATCTGCAGGAGTAATGCCCTCTGCTCTGTTGAATTGCGTATTCATTTGTTCAAGGAAGTTTTTGACAGAGTCCTTGAACGCAAAAGTTGCAGTTGTTCCGAATTCTTGAGCGACAGAAGTGGTTGTTGCTTTGGCAGTAGTTTCGGCAGAAGACTTCATCGCTGAGATGGCAGATTTTACCTCTGTGGATAGATTGTCCATTTTGGTGTTTAGTTTCAGGATAGCCGTCGATGTTGTCTCTGCAAAAGATTTGAAAGAGCTTTGCAACTCTTTCATTGTTTGGTTCACAGAGGTGACAAGGGTTTGGAACTCATCCCTTGATACTTGTGTTCCTTGTGTAACCTCTGGAGGAACACATTCGTCTCCAGAGTGAGTCCCTGTTCCTGGGACACCTTCGTTCACCCTTGTTTGTACGATGGGGGTGGAAGGATTTCCATCTGATCTTTGAGCAGAAGCATCTAGTGCTTCAGACTCTACAGAAGTTCTGTGAATGACATTGTCTAGATCCACTTCAGAGGTGGGTACTAGATTATCCTTCTGATGACTCGGAGACTTGTCTAGAGTCTCTTCGTCGTTGTGCTCACTACTTCTCTCTGAAAGAAGTGTTGGCCCTAGTTATGTGTGTGTGGCAGAGGAAACGAATTCCTCTGTAGGGTGTTCTGTTGTGATCTGGGGCGATGGATAACGAACTGTAGGTGAGTCTCTCTGAGGAGACTCCCTAGGAATGGATTCCCCGGTTTTTGTTGGCGTAGAAGTCGAAAGAGTGACTTCTGGCTGGTTGGGTTGGGTTTGGATCGAGCTGTGCTGCTCTATTTCAATAACTCCTTCTGCAGCTAGACCCGCGGAGTTAGATATGTGGGTTGCACTGGGAGGGGGTGAGGGATTTGTGCCTTCTTCAACTTCGGCATCTTTTTCTTTTCCCTTTTCTTTTTCTCCCATTTTCTCTATGATTTCCTTAACCTTTTCTCTATTCCACTCTTTTGCGTTCTTTTGATTTCGTTCTTTGATAGCTTCTTCTGACATGTCTATTTCCTCTATTCCTTCTTCTGTATCTGTGCTTGGACTCTTTCTGTGGACGTCCAATCCTTGTTGAATGAAGGGGTTCTGTAGGATAATAGGTGTGTTAGCTGGTTGATCTTTGGGTGTGGTGTCATCTTCTTGCAGATGTGTGTCAATGCCAGAAATGGAGAAATATTGTTCTTCTGGGGAGTGGTGGTCGAGAGGTTGTGCCGTCCACCCTGCTGTATTTAGGGTGTTGGCAATGTCAGGGTTCTGTAGGAAGTCGTTCAGGTCTCCTTGGTGAGCAAATCTATCTGGAGATTGATACGGTGATTGATATTCTTCTGTTGCCATCCCTTCTTCTGCATCTTCTTCTGCAGTTCTTTCTTCTGCGATTTCTTCTTCTTCGGCAATGGTAACCAACTTTTCAAGTGATTTACCATGCTTCTTTTTGGTTTTCCTCCTCTTGGGTTTTGGTGCCCCTTCCTCTGTGATTTTCGATTTTCTTTTCTTCCTCTGTTTTGGGGAAGATGGAGGAACAGAGGAGCCAATTTCTGTGGCATGAGGAGGTGATGGTTGATCTTTTGCAGCGCTTGTAGAGGTGCCTTATGCAGTTTTTCTTTTCTTTGCTGTTGGAGTAGATGCAGAGGTTTTTGAAGAGGACTTCTTTCCCATGAGCTCTGCACGTTTGGCTATGAAGCTAAGTTGAATAGCCATGTGTTTTGCTAATCTCTGATCTTTTTCTTCTCGAGTGGACAGGGCATGCTACCATGCAAGTTGATGAACGGGTCCTGTAACAGTAGCAAGATATTATAAATATCTTCAAGTCTTTCAGTGAGGACCACAGAGGCTCTGTAATGAGTTACAGAGGATCTGCGGTCTGGTCCTCTGTGGAGCAGTCTTCACCGGATTCCGAGTCTTTGGTCTTCTTTGCGCGTATGACAGAGCTTCTGTAGCGCGCCTCTTTAGCTTCTGTAGATTCTTGATCTTGAGCCCTCGGTAAGTCCGACAGAGCCTCTGTAAGAGGCTTTCTTCACTTAGCCTATTTTTCACTACTTCTAAATACTTCTATGATTAGGAAGATTGAAGCTAACAATCTCCCCCTAAGTAGTGAAAAATAAAAAATTTAACTTCGAGTTTAGTTAGGCTAAGTTAGATAAGACAGAGGTTAAACAATACCTCGAAGGTTCTTTCATTTAGAAATATGCCAGAGGCATTTTACATTTGAGTACAATGAAAGATAAACTTTGACTTGGTTTGCAGGGATTGGAGGTATGAGAATCAGATTTTGGCATCATTGAAGTCGTCGTAGCTTCTGTTGTCTCTTCCGACTCTTCTGATCTCTTTGTAGAAACTGATGCAGAGTTCTCTTAGGCGGATTGTGGCATCAATCTCTCTGATGAAAGTATCTGCATCATCTCTATCCATTTTCTCTGTACCTCTGTATTTTACAAGGCTTGTTTCTGAACTTGTTCAGAGTACTAGTTGAGTACTTCTGACAGTCCATGCACACAAACAATTTAACTTTGCCTTGTGGGTTTTGAAATACTAACCCAAACTGTGGGTTTTGAAATACTAACCCAAACTGTGGTACCTACAATACAAAGGAAGATTAGTTTTTCTTAGGTACCCACTTAACCATGTATACACGTTTGTCAATGGAAGTAGTTGGAATGGAAGGTTCAGCAGTCTTCGCAACATTTGAAGATTCAGCTTTGTCTTTCTTCACTTTGGTTAATTTCTTAACCTCAGTGGTAGGAGTCACCTTGACCTGATTTGCATCGGTGTTGGTCCTCTTTGCCTTGGGGGCAATCTTCACCTTAGCTATTTTTTCAGCTTTGGTGGATGTGGGGCACTTACTAGCAATATGATCGGTAAGTCCACAGTGATAACATTTCCTATAACTAAAAATAGTTCTAGGACCACTTGTATGCTGAGCTTTTAATTTTGAATTAGAAGTGCCAGCACCAAGTAAGCTATTTGCTTTAGAAATGGGACGAACATTCAGTTCTTCAGATTTCTTACCAAGGACATCCACTCTGAGTCTAGGAGTAGATCGCTGAATAGATCCAGAGATCAGCTTTCTAGATCCAGAGGGGTTGGTCACTGAGGCTTTAGAAGCATTCAGCTTTGGTACAAAGGTACCCTTCTGAGGATTTTGATAAATAACAATTCCTTTACCTTTGTCTTTAGAGACAGAGGTAGGTTTTGAATAAACCATTTTCTCCTTACCTTTTGAGGAGGTAGGAGTTTCCTCAGGGATTGGTGTAATGGACGAGGAGCACTGAGATGATGAAGTGTCAGCGACTGAGGATACGAACGTTCCAAATTTAAGCATTGAACGTTCAGTGGTTGGTTTTGGAGTATCATATTTATAACCCAGACCATGTTTATCACTCAGAGGAATATGAGCCTTAATTATCTCAGTGATCTTTGTTGAAGATGTTAGATCTGAAGTTTTGTCAATAAACCAAGTGTTGAAGATCTGATAAGAAGGTTCAGAAGTTCTGAGAAGAAGAGTCAGAAGTTCTGAGAAGAAGAGTCAGAGATCTGAGAAAGAGAAGTCAGAAGTTCTGAGAAGCGTGATCAGAAGAATGTTCAGAAGTTCTGAACTACCTGTTCAGAACTTATGACGAGTTTCGTTACTTAGTAATGTGTAAACTAATTAGGACACGTGTTTTGTTCTTATTAGTCTTTCTTATTTGTACTGTAGCTTTAATATATCCGTTACAGTATAAATAGAGTGGTTAGCACTACGTTGCTAACTGATTGATTTTCCCATATTACTTGTATTCATTCCTTGTAATCTTTGAGGTTATCTCTCTCTTAGATCTGTAATTCTGTGCATCATTGAATACAATTGGGCTTGATCATACAATTTCTCAATTACTTCTTTCTATATTGATTGTAAGAATAGATCCTGCACTTTCAACAAAAGGTATGGGAAGGGCAGATTTCAAGGAAATTATAAGAGAGCTGGAAGTTCAGATTATAAGAAGAAAGATGACAGAGAAGAAAATAAGATTGAAAAGAGAATAGAGAGAAGTGAAGAAAACAAGGAAGAGAAGGAAGAGAGAAAAGAAAAGAATCTGTGTTTCAAGTGTGGAAAATCTGGCCATTATGCCAAGGATTGCAGAGTTAAAGTTGTGAAAGATTATGAATACTACACGAAGAAGGCTCAGCTTGCAAAGAAGAGAGATGACGAGAGTGCGCTATTGGCTGAACAGGAGAATTGGCTGTACTACACTTCTGATGAAGATGATCATATCAACTTTCCACAGATGCGAAGCTATATGGCAAAAATGAGGAATGAGGATGATTCTGATTTTGAAGATGCTGATTCTGAGTCATCTGCTGAGGTACATTCTTCACTTGAATTAGAGTTAATGACACAGATTGGTGAAATGAAAACTGAATTTGCTAATCTAAGAAAACAGATAAAAGGAGAAAGAACTTTGGTTAACAAATTCAGAATTGAAAAAGAAGTAATAAACGAACAATATGAAGAATCTGAGGCTGAGAAACAGAAAGTTAAAGATGAAAATTCTGAATTGATGAAAAGGCTTTCTGAACTAAAAGTTGAGTTTTCAAAAATAAAGGATGAAAAAGGTGATTTACAAATAAAATTTGATATGTTATTTGAAGAAAGAAAGAATTTATACACCAAAATCAAAGAATTGGAAGATTTGAATTTGAAAAGAGGTCAGACTCAGCAAACATTAAATCTTTTATTAAGCAATGTTAAAGATACAAGATTTTACAATCCAAAGAAGGGATTGGGATTGGAAGAAAATGTCATTTTAAAAAGAGCTCCAATACTTCAAGTTTCTAAGCCAAAAATCCCAGAAATTGTTGAAATTTTCATAAGACCTGCTAGTTCTATAACAAGTTCTGACAATTTGCAAAGACCAAACTCTAAAAAGTCAGATGAGACAATTTCTGAGTCTAAAACAGAAAAGTCAGTTGGTTCAGAAGAAAAGGTTAAGAAAGAAGTTTCTAAACCAACAGATGAAAAGCCAAGATACAATGATACTAAATTCAAGTATGATTCCTTAAATGTCAGCTACAAAAATAAACAACCAAGTTTTTCATATCATGACATTGAGAGCATATTTGATACAAGTAAAAATTCTGAAACAGTCAATCAGAAGTCTGAAACTTCTAGTCAGGATTCTGAACTTTGTAGTCAGAATTCTGAGTCTAAAGATCAGACATCTGAGTCTGTAAATCAGAACTCTGACTCAGGTAGTCAGAAGTCTGATTCAACTGGATTTTCTGAAACAAAATCAGATGAATTTTTGCAACTTGAAAAGAGATTTAATCTTGTGAGTCAAGAACTTGAGGATTTAAGGAAAGCTTATGATGAACTTGAAAATGATTTCTGTGAGGTGGATATTAAACTTAAAGAAGCTTTGAAAGAAAAGAATATTTTTATTCAGAAAATAACAGAGCTTGAAAAACTGAAGACTGAGTATGATCTTTTTAAAATTAATGCTTCAAGAGAAAATGATAAATTCTTTAATGAATCAAGTACATATGAAAAAGGTGAATCATCTAATTCTTCTAACAAAAAGAACTTGAATTTTTCAGAAAAAGAAGAAAGCAAAAGGAAAGATGATCTTGCAAAGTTGAATGATCTGAAAAGGGAACTTGAGAAGCTTAGAATGAAATCTACTTCTGAACTAAACGCTAGAAATTCTTGTAATAAGGGCAATTGTACTCTGAACAGTATAAATAAAAATGAAATGATCTATGTTTCAGATTTATTGTCACTTGCAAAGAAAAATCTTGTTTGTGTTAGATGTAAAAATGATTCATTCCAATATTCTCACAAATGTCAAGTCAAAATAACTTCTGTTTCATACATAAGAAAAGATATTCAGAAAGTTTCTGTTTCTCAAAATACAGAAAAGAAGAAAATTTCTGTTCCTCAGACTCAGAAGAAAGAAAAGATAAAAGAAAAGAAAGTTGAAAACATAGCAAAACCAAAAGTTACAACTCTCAAAAAGAATTTGAACAAACTTGTAAGCAGAAAATGTTCTGACTTCATAAAAGTTCAAGGAAAGTGGTGTTTGAAGAAAGATTTTGAGTGGAGAGTAAAAGGTACTAATGTTAAATCCAATGACAAAGCTAACAAAGATGGACCCATTCCAAAATGGGTACCTAAACCTAACTGATCCTTTTGCAGGGCTGTCATGTGTGGTTTTTAGATTCAGGATCTTCAAGACACATGACAGGTCAGAAGTCTTTTCTATCAAACTTCACAGAAAAGGCTGGAGGAGCAGTAAACTTTGGAAACAATAGCAAAGGTCAAGTCAAAGGTTATGGGGATTTAACTAAAGGGGATCTAACTATCCAAAAGGTTTTCTATGTTGAAGGATTACAACACAATCTTTTCAGCATAAGTCAGTTTTTAGACAGTCTTTGTCAAATTAAGTTTCAAATAACAGGTTGCATGATTCTAACTGAAAATGATGTCAAAGTCTTCTGGGCCAAAAGACATATGGACTTATTTGTAGTTAATTTTTCAAAATTGAAAACATTAAATACAGTTTGTCTTTTATCAAAATCAACTGCAAATGAATGCTGGCTTTGGCACAGAAGATGTTCTCATCTGAATTTCAAAGATCTTAATAATCTTGTTGCAAAACATTTGGTTAAAGGCTTACCAAAGCTTAAATTTGAAAAAGAATCATTATGCTCAGCTTGTGAAATGGGCAAGATGAAAAAGAGTTCTCACAAATTAAAAATGGACTCATCTTGCAAAGCACCATTAGAAATGATTCATACTGATCTTTGTGGTCCAATTTCAGTTCAATCGATGGGAGGAAAGAAATATATGCTTGTGATTGTTGATGAATTATCCAGATACACGTGGGTTGAGTTCCTAAGAGCTAAGTCAGAAGCTGCTACTACATTGATAAATTTTATCAAAAGGATTCAAGTTCTCTTACAACTTCAAGTTCAGAAAATCAGAAGTGATAATGGAACGGAGTTCAGAAATGAGACTCTTCAGAATTTTTTAGAAAGTTCTGGGATTTCTCACAATTTTTCTGCTGTCAGAACTCCTCAACAAAATGGTGTTGTTGAAAGGAAGAATAGAACTCTAGTTGAGGCTGCGAGAACAATGCTGGCTTATGCAAATCTTCCTACTTTCCTATGGGCTGAAGCAATTGCAACTGCTTGTTTTACACAAAATAGAACTTTAATCAATAAGAGATTAAATAAGACTGCTTATGAACTGATAAATAAAAGAAAACCATTAATCAAATTCTTTCATATTTTTGGTTGCAGATGCTATGTTCTCAGAGACAGAGAAAATCTTGCCAAATTCGATAAAAAGGCAGATGAAGGATACTTTGTGGGTTATTCTTTAACTTCCAAAGCATTCAGAATCTACAATAGAAGAACCAAGAGGATGATGGAGAGCATAAATGTAACTTTTGATGAAGCCAGAATGCGGACTTCTGAACAAGACAGTTCAGAACTCATGCTGAACAAGACAAAAATGACTTCTGATACAAATTCTAAACCTATTTGTTCAGAACTCAATTTACTGTTTAAGGATGCTTTTAGTGAACTAATTTCTGATTCTTATGCAGAATATGAAAACCCAAAGATGGTCAAAGAGATGAAAAATAAGACTCCAGAAATAGTTCAATCAACTGTAATTTCTGACAAAGGTCCATCAGAGGAGTGCCCAAATCTAATAAATACAAGTGGTGAAAATTCTGAACCTTGTAATCAGAATTCTGATTCTTGTACTCAGAACTCTGAACAAGTCAATCAGAACTCTGACTTCATTAATCAGAACTCAAACTTGGATGCAACTCCTACTCATACGTCAGAACAAGGTGACAGTTCAGAATTACGAGCAATCATTGATGAGAATGATGCAAACAACAATTATTCAGAGATTGATGTACTCCCTAGTGCTAATAAATGGACTAAAAATCACCCTATTCATCAAGTAATAGGTGATCCATCAGCAGGAGTAAAGACAAGATCAGCTACAGCAAATGAAGCAATGTTTGCTGGTTTCTTAAGTGTAATTGAACCAAAGAAAGCTAATGAAGCCCTAGAGGATCCAGACTGGATTTCAGCAATGCAAGAGGAATTGCTTCAATTTGAAAGAAATAAAGTTTGGAGACTCATTCCAAAGCCTGAAGGTAAATCTATAATTGGAACTAAATGGGTGTTCAGAAACAAAAAGGATGAATCAGGTGTTGTCATCAGAAACAAGGCAAGATTGGTTGCTAAGGGATACTGTCAACAAGAGGGAATTGATTATGATGAGACATTTGCACCAGTGGCAAGAATAGAGGCAATCAGAATATTTTTAGCCTATGCTGCACATAAAAACTTCAAGGTGTATCAAATGGATGTCAAATCAGCCTTTCTAAATGGCAAACTTAATGAAGAAGTGTATGTCCATCAACCTGAAGGTTTTGTTGATCCAGAATTCCCTGATCATGTTTATATTTTAGACAAAGCTTTATATGGTCTAAAACAAGAACCACGAGCCTGGTATGACACTCTTACTAAACACCTGTTAGGTTCAGGATTCAAGAAAGGTAAGATTGACACAACTTTGTTTTTAAAGAAACAGGGTAATGATTTGATTCTGATTCAGATTTATGTTGATGACATAATATTTGGTTCTACCAGTCCAGAATTATGTGATAATTTTTCAAAAATCATGTCATCTGAATTTGAAATGAGCATGATGGGTGAACTGAATTTTTTCCTTGGTCTTCAAGTCAAACAACTACCAAAAGGTATTTTCATAAATCAAGGAAAATATGTCAGAGATATTCTGAAAAAGTTCAAAATGTCTGATTGTGCTTCTATGAGAACACCTATGGCAACTAACATAAAGTTAGATGCTGATCTCAAAGGTGTTTCAGCAGATATCAAACTTTATAGAGGCATGATTGGATCATTACTTTATTTGACTGCAAGTAGACCAGATATCATGTTTTCTACCTGTTTCTGTGCTAGATTTCAATCTAACCCGAAAGAATCACATATGTTGGCTGTCAAAAGGATTTTAAGATATCTCAAAGGAACACCTGATCTAGGTTTATGGTATCCAAAAGAAACTGACTTCAAATTGACTGCTTTCACTGATGCTGATCATGCAGGAAGTAGGTTGGACAGAAAGAGTACATCTGGTGCTTGTCACTTTTTGGGAGATAAAATAGTGAGTTGGGCATCAAAGAAACAGAACTGTGTATCCACTTCAACTGCTGAAGCAGAGTATGTTGCTGCTGCTGCTTCATGCTCTCAAACATTGTGGATGAGAACACAACTCATGGACTATGGATATCAGCTTAACAAGATTCCCATTTATTGTGACTCAGAAAGTGCAATTGCTATTACTCAGAACCCTGTTCAACATTCGAAGACTAAGCATATAGATGTGAGATATCATTTTATAAAGGACTATGTGGAAAAAGGAACTATAGAGATGCACTTTGTGCATACAAAGTATCAATTGGCTGACTTGTTCACAAAGCCTCTTGATCACAAAAGGTTTTCTTTTCTCATATGTAAAATAGGAATGCTTAATCTGCCTAGTTGAAAAAAAAAATTTCTTAAAAATGCTAAATTTTTCTAAGTAAACTTGTCTGAGTAGTGTATTCAGAACTTCTGAGTCTTGAGTTCAGAACTTCTGAGTCTTGAGTTCAAAACTTCTGAGTCTTGAGTTCAGAATTTCTGAGTCTTGAGTTCGGAACTTCTGAATCTTGAGTTCAGAACTTCTGAGTCTTGAGTTCAGAACTTCTGAGTCTTGAGATCAGAACCTCTGAATCTTAAGGTCAGAAATTCTGAGTCAATACTTCAGCAATCTAACTTTCAAAAATTTATTTTTGAAAAATACAAATAACTTCAACTGTATGGATTATGCTTCTTCGATTATCTTTTTATCTCATCTTTATGTATCATTAATACTCAAATGCATGCTCAAGTCAAGGGGGAGCATCAAAATTCTTTTGGAAATCATTTTGTGATGCTTAAAAGACTTGTTTTCATTTCTTATCTGTTCAAACCTCTTCTGAATAATCAAAATGTTTTATATTGGTCAGAAGTTGATTTAAAAAGACATTTTGGTTACAAGGCAAAATTCTTCTGAGTCATGGAATCAGAACATCTGTGCGTGTTATTCAGATCTTTGACTTGAGTCAAAATTCTATCCACTAACACGTGTCAGCTTCATATTTGTTTGACAATGCCACGTATTTCATTTAAATCCTTTGTGGTATTTCACATGTGTTGACTCCGTTATAACATTGATTTCGCTTTTCCGTTAAACCTTTCAACTTCGCGGATTTTAAATAGGTCTTAAAATCCCTATTTCAAATTTCTTTCAAATTCCAGAGCGAAACGTGAGATACGAATCAAATCCAGAGTTCTTTGAATCTGTTTTCTTCTTAAATCATGTCTGAAATACGAAGAAGTGGTCCAATTTCTCTACATTCTACAAAATCGATAATGGATTCATCCGATTCGGAAAATGATGAAGTACAAAATAGAGTTGCAGAGGAAGGGGCAATAAGAAATGATGAAGAAGATGAACAAATGGATGAATCTGAAGGAAATGCGGATGAGGTAAACGTTAATATTGAACATGATCAGAGTGCTGCAGGTTCTATTATGTCAGATAGATCTATTCTAGTGGAAAGAGTTGTTCCTGAGAGTGAATGGTTGAAATTATCTGAAAATAACTGTGTTATATTGTTTGAGGAAAGTCGTTTTAAGCCTGAACACAGAATTATCATGGAGTTATTCAAACATCATCCGTACAGAAAATGGTTTACAAGAAGTAAAAATGTGCCTGTTCAGTACATACAACAATGGTGGAAATATCTTAGGTTAGAAGATAATAAGTTTGTGTCTGAAATTGGAGGAGTGACATTTGTCTTATCTATCTCTGCACTAAGAGAAATGCTGAATCTACCAGAGAAAGATGATGTACAAAGAAGAACAGATTTTGAGGATTTACCCCTAACAGAGGAATTAATAGCAGAGTTTATGAAGTTGGGATACAATGAAGGATTGAGGACTCTCAGTTTGTTCAGAAGAAACAAATTACCACCTATTTGGGCTTGCTTCTTTCATGTGGTAAATAAATGTTTGTCAGGGAAAAATAGTTCTGCTGATCAAGGTTCTAAACAAATTCTTCAGATATTTCAAGGTTTAGTGAAGAATAGGCATTATGACTATACTTTAATACTTTGGGAAGATATGAAGAATACATTTGAGAAGAATCAGAAAGCAATTCAGAAGAAGACAAAGGATGCTCCACTGACATACATTCCCTACATAAGGTACTGGCAAATTGTTATTTGGTATGCCATGCAGGAAAACAGAACAATCTCAAGAAGAACAAATGAAGAGCATGGTCCTACATTTTATTTGGGTAAGATGACCTCAGTAACAAGACTTGAAAACTATCCCAATCATAAACTATTGCCAAAATCACTTAGGAACTATATTCCAAGGGAGAGTGAGATTTTAAAAGCTTATTGCACCTCTATGGGAATTGAATTACCTCAAATCCCTGCCCAAGAGGACCAACCTGAGAAGAGAGGTGAGGGGTCTAGTCGAATTAGAGAGGGGGAGGATGTTCAGATGGGTGAACATTCTGAGAGACCTGAGAGGGAAAATTCTGAGAGCTTGGTTAGACTCAGTGAGGAAAAACAGAATGAGAGTGGTGAGGATGAGAGATTGTTAACAGAGGTTCAAACAGAAAGAGATGCCTCTGAACCAGCTAATCTTGACCAGGTAACCACACATGCTATTGGTTCACATCTCTTGGTGTCCAATATTGAAACAAACACCATGGACCTAGTGGTGGATCTTGAACAACCCATCCATACCCACTCAGAAGCATTTCAACATGCTACTGTTTCACACAAATCCGGGGAACCATCCCAAACTCATTTGGAGGGAGGTGATAAATCCCAACTTATTTTTCAACACATTGAGTCTGAATATCACAGTCCTATTCATATTGAGCCTGAAATTCCTTTTGACACTTGCACAGATCAGGAATTTCGTACTCCTGAAACAACATTCATAGACATGCCTAATGTTGGGTGTCGAGGATTGGATGGAAGTCCTGGTGAGGTGAACATTACAAAAGCCTCATTCAAACGTGCATCTGTTGTACAAGATGACTGTGTGTTATCTACAGGCCATGAGCTCTCTGGGCACATGAAAACTGGACCATCTGTTGGTTCAGGTTCACTGTTAGAAACTTCTGAATTTGAAAAGATTCAGAAACAAAACAAGGAGATGGGGGAAAAAGTAGAAAATTTGGAGAAGAGGATGGAGGATCTGAATGATGAGGTATCAGATTTGAAAAATGTGTTGGAGAAAAAGTTAATTTCTGTTGAAACCAAGGTAGATGATGTAAAGAAATCCTTGGATTCTCACAAAAAGGAGATCATGGATATAATGTCTGGTTTTCAAAAAGATATGTTGAAACAAATGCAAGATATGCAGGATTCTATACTGAAAGCACTGAGTGTATCACTGGCTTCTACTTCAAAGCCTCTTGATCCTGTTCCTATTGCAGAAGCTGAAGCTGAAGGTACTTCTAATCAGAACTTAAAAAGAAAGTTTGATGATAATGAGCCTCATGATCATCAAAAGGGGGAGAAAAGACAAAGGTTAAGTTCTGATGATGACATTGGCATAGAAGATTTTGAGATAGCAGACATGCACTTAGCCAATACAAAAAGTTCAGAAGATCAGACACAAGAAAATTTAAAGGAGATGATTCAGATAGTACAGCTTGACAGTTCAGATACAGAAGAAATGGAGTTGGGAAGTATTGATAGTAATGAATCAGATAAAACAGAGGAATTGAACTTGGATACTGAGATGGAAGGAAACTCAGATGAAACTGTAGCTATTGAGGAATCTGATTTGAGAATAGAAGAAATAGTGGAAAGTACAGTGGTAAACAGGTGTACAGATATTGTGGTTTATAACAGTGAAAGGGCAATGAAGTCTGAATCAGAAGAAAGGAGGTTGAATGAAGAATTGATCAGAAGAATGCATAATGAAGTAGTCAGAGCTTTGAGTGTTCAGAAAATTCATAAAGGAATAAAAGTGATAAGACCCATTGATCTAATGGGAGAAGAAGACAGAACTGTGGATTACACTCAGGATTTTAAAGATGATTTTAGGTTTAACTTTTGTGATGAGTTAAATACAGAAGAAGAGTATGTGAAAGTGAAAGACTTCTTTATGCCTTCTGAATATGTATTCAGAAAACCAATTGAGATTCCAAAGATTAAATTGCAAAGACTAGAAGAACCTGTGTGTGACTTCATTCTAGAGTTAAGTGATGTGCCATTAGCCAGACAATTTCATGATGATATTTTTCCTGAGGAAATATATGATAATCTCTACTACACAGAAGGAGAGTATGAGCTTTTGGAAAGTAACATTGATGGTTTTATGGATGACAGAGCTCAGATGGTCTACTCAGAAGCTTCTAACATGTTCAGAGTTCCTGACTCAAAACTGCATATTCAGAAAAGAATCGAGAAAGTTCTGATGTTTCAACAAGATGAATTCAATGGTTTAATGTTCGTTAGAATGGAAATACTGAAAGAAAGAAATACAAAGGTTTCCATGTCTACATTTGATTTTCACAGATTGACTCTTGATGATCAGATCTTTCTAGTCAAGTTCTTTGCTAGCACTGAAGAAGCCTTGATAGAAATTGAATGCAGAAGACTTCTGGGTATTTATGTCAGAAATATATACTTGTATGACTTCCAGTTGGCTATCGAAGAAAGAAAAGAAAAGTGCAATCTGAGTTCTCCCACAAAGAAAACAGAAGTTGATCTGCATGTGAAGGGTTTTGTGAATGAAGGAATGGAGACAGAAGGGTTCACATATATGGTTCACGAAAGACTTGAATTGTTCAGATTAAAAGAGTTGGTGAAGTACAGTGATGCAACTCTGAATTGGTTGTTGATTAGAATGGAAGTAAGTATGGATGCTGAAAAAGAGAGTTTAAAGAAGAGATGCATAAACTGTGTGAAGAGGAGGTTGGATTTTAGAAGAAAAATCAGAAACAGTAGTGAATGGTTGCTATCTGAGGTGAATCCCAAAAAGATTCTACATAATGATTTTGTGTTCCCAGCTGAGTATGAAGTGAATGAAATTTTGTCAGATGAAGTTGAAGAAGTTCAGGACACAACACCTCAGAATGTGCAGATAACTAATATTGACCAAGCTGAACAGTCTGAACCCAAAGAAGATGAAATATTCATTGATCTGAATGGATACTTTCTTGAATTTGATCTGCCTGAGTTTTTCAAACCAAAAGAAGTACAATTCTTGGATGTGTATTATGATAGGTCTAAGGAGACTCAGATCTGGTTGGCTGAAAAATCAAGATGTCTTGGCAAAACAAAGCAAGCCGTTTACTCAGATTTTCTAATCACTGGAATCAGAGAATTGAAGGTTAAGAAATTCAGAAAGATGGAGTACTTATCCTTTGAAGTTTTGAGAGAAGATGGCAAGGTTTATTATTTTACTGATGCAGATTTTGAGAAACTGTCAGTGGTTGACTTCTACAGATTACACAGTTTTCTATGCTTCAAAGAGTCGAGCAAAGACAGAAATGAAAGAAAGGCCAGAAGTGTGGTAATTGAGGCCATGTTCTACATCTTAAGGTGGCATAGCTATACAGATTTCCAAATAGCTCTGTATTTGCAAAAGTCATGTGTTTATCTGGCAAATCCCAATACAGATCATGAGCAGAAAAAGGTGTTAAAGACTGGAAGTGTTCACAAGTATCCAGAGTTGGGAGTATTTTTGAAAAACAAAAGTGGAAAGATCTTCTTCAGAGCAAAGGAAACCGCAAAATACTGTTCTGGAACTTTAAGGATCATAAAGCACAATTTGGAGAAAAAGATGCTGAAAGTAAAGGAAGCAAACATAACTCAAGAAGCAATAAATCAGCAAGTTGAAGTTATTCAAGAAATTATTGACAAGATTGATAAGAGGCTTAATCTGAGGAATGTGCTACTTCAGAAAATTGTTCCTGCTCTGAAAGAATTAGATGATGCAAAGTTTAAGTTTATTTGACAAAAAGGGGGAGATTGTTAGATCTGAAGTTTTGTCAATAAACCAAGTGTTGAAGATCTGATAAGAAGGTTCAGAAGTTCTGAGAAGAAGAGTCAGAAGTTCTGAGAAGAAGAGTCAGAGATCTGAGAAAGAGAAGTCAGAAGTTCTGAGAAGCGTGATCAGAAGAATGTTCAGAAGTTCTGAACTACCTGTTCAGAACTTATGACGAGTTTCGTTACTTAGTAATGTGTAAACTAATTAGGACACGTGTTTTGTTCTTATTAGTCTTTCTTATTTGTACTGTAGCTTTAATATATCCGTTACAGTATAAATAGAGTGGTTAGCACTACGTTGCTAACTGATTGATTTTCCCATATTACTTGTATTCATTCCTTGTAATCTTTGAGGTTATCTCTCTCTTAGATCTGTAATTCTGTGCATCATTGAATACAATTGGGCTTGATCATACAATTTCTCAATTACTTCTTTCTATATTGATTGTAAGAATAGATCCTGCACTTTCAGAAGAATTACACCATCCTTCAACAGTAGCTTGTTCAGCTTTTAATGCAGCGATAGCTTCTGCTCGTTCGATTTTGACTAGCTGATTTAGATAGACTTGATCTTTAAAATCATCTTCAATTTTAGAAAGCTTTTCTATTTGAAGGTGGCAGTTTTTAAGCTTTTCAGCGAGACCAAGATTTTGGTTTTCAACCATAGCTTTGCCGTTCATGGCTTCGTATAAACTTCTAGTCAAGAGATCGATCTTACGGAGACTATCAGCTTCATCAATATTTGCAATATTGGTAAAGAAAGAAGGTGATACCTGAATGGCAGATGTTGAAGTGGAGGGAATGTCTGAACTTTCTTCCTCTTCTTCAATCTTAGCCATGAGACATTGATTTGCTTCATCATCTTCAGAATCAGATGATGATGCTTCTTCATCAGAAGCAGCCCAATCATAGTTAGCCATCAGGCCTTTTCCTTTCTTCTTAAAACTTTTCAGCTTTGCATACTTCTCCTTCAGCTTTGAGTATTTGTCATCTTTATTCCTTGGAACAAAGGATTTCTTTGTAAAAACTGAAGGTCTCATGATTTTCTTTAACCTGCACTCATTAGCGAAATGACCTGTCTTTTCGCAGTTGAAACAAGTAGCAGTAGCCTTATCAACAAAAGCTGATGATTTAGGCTTGTCAGTTATGAAAAGAGGTTTGTTCTTTCTAAACATTTTCTTCTTGGCGAATCTCCTGAACTTTTTAGTTAGGAGAGCCAAGGATTCATCATCATCTGAAGAATCAGAGTCTGATGACCTTTCAGAGTTACTTTCTAACTCAGTGATAGTGACTGAGGGTCGCTGAGTATAAGGTTCTTCTGAGATTAAAGCAACAGGAGTGCTTTTGGAATCTTTTACAAGATTCTTCTTAAGATGGCTAGATTGCTCATGATTCAGCAATGTACCATATAAGGTTGAAAGGGTCATTGATTTAAGATCCTTTGACAGCTTGAGACACATGGAATAATTGTCCCAGCTTTCAGGTAAACATTCTAGAAACTTTGTCAGCACTTCAAAGTTAGAATATTCCTTACCAACAGTTTTTAGATCTATAATTAAACAATTAAAACGTTGGTGAACTTCAGAGAGAGTTTCATTCTTACCAGAAATGAAGCTTTCATATTGTCTTACCAGGTTGATCTTTCTTGAGTCCTGGACTTCAGACGTTCCTTCATACTGAACACATATTGTGTCCCACATGGCTTTTGATGACTTCAGGTTCATGACGAAATGGTAGACTTCGTCAGGAAGGGCCATGGATAGTATGGATCTGGCTTTTGTATCTATAGCCACTTTCTTCTTATCTTCATCGGTCCACATGTGTATTTCCTTTGGAATCAGCCTTTCTGGAATAGCAGCTCTAGTTGCAGTGGCTGGAACTAAAGGATCAATTGTTACAGGGATGTGTGGGCCGTTTTCAAGATAGTAGGTCATAGTAGGATCTACACCTTCTAAGAAGAGCATCATCCTATTTTTCCATAAATTGAAGTTATCTCTGGAAAATATAGGGGGTTTTGCAAGAGAACCATTGTCTATATAATGTGTGTTTGTGTGGGAGGCCATTTTTAGATAATAGCAAGGAAGAGAAATATCTTAGATTAGATCTTGTTTATGAGATTAAACAAATCTGCTCTGATACCACTTGTTGGTCCCGAAGGCCTATACAAGTTTGTAGAAGGGGGGGTTGAATACAAACACACAGATTTTACTTTTCTAAATTGTTTATTGATAAATCATTAACAATTTACAGCTTGTTGCGGAGACAAGATTAAGGATAAACCTAAATCTAAACAAGTTGGAACACTAAGGTTTCTTGCACTAAAGCTCTGATTCAACGAAAGCTGATCATGAAGTCCTCCGTACAAAGTACTTTTGTCTTATCCACCCTTGCACGACTCCGTACGAAATGTCAGAAAAGAACCTCCGAATATCTGAAATCGTACAACAACTCGGATACTACACTATTCATCCATACGGCTACTACGGTTGTCAATCCAAGGTCAATGACATGCAACCAACCAGCTGATGACACGTGTAAAGTATATACTGACTTGCATTAAATGCATGCAGTATATAAAGAGATGAACTCACTTCTTTTTGAAGCAACTTGCTAACTCTGGACAAGTTCAAATCTCTTATCTTAAGATAGGTTATTATTAGTAATTTCCTTATCTCTCTTAGTGCAAGAAACCTTAGTGTTCCAACTTGTTTAGATTTAGGTTTATCCTTAATCTTGTCTCCGCAACAAGCTGTAAATTGTTAATGATTTATCAATAAACAATTTAGAAAAGTAAAATCTGTGTGTTTGTATTCAACCCCCCCCCCCCCTTCTACAAACTTGTATAGGCCTTCGGGACCAACAAGTGGTATCAGAGCAGATTTGTTTAATCTCATAAACAAGATCTAATCTAAGATATTTCTCTTCCTTGCTATTATCTGAAAATGGCCTCCAACACAAACACAAATTATATAGACAATGGTTCTCTTGCAAAACCCCCTAGATTTTCCAGAGATAACTTCAACTTATGGAAAAATAGGATGATACTCTTCTTAGAAGGTGTAGACCCTACTATGCCTTACTATCTTGAGAATGGTCCATTCATCCCTGTAACTATTGATCCTGCAGTACCAGCCACTGCGAATAGACCTGCTATTCCAGAAAGGCTGATTCCTAAGGAGATCTTTCAGTGGACCGATGAAGATAAGAAGAAAGTGGCTATAGATACAAAAGCCAGATCCATACTATCCATGGCTCTTCCTGAGGAAGTCTACCATTCCGTCATGAACCTGAAAACATCAAAAGCCATGTGGGACACAATATGTGTTCAGTATGAAGGAACGTCTGAAGTCCAGGACTCAAGAAAGATCAACCTGGTAAGACAATACGAAAGCTTCATTTCTGGTAAGAATGAAACTCTCTCTGAAGTTCACCAACGTTTTAATTGCTTAATTATAGGTCTAAAAACTGTTAGCTTCAATCTTCCTAATCATAGAAGTATTTAGAAGTAGTGAAAAATAGGCTAAGTGAAGAAAGCCTCTTACAGAGGCTCTGCCGACATTACCGAGAAATCAAGGTCAAGAAGCGACAGAAGCAGCAGAGGCTTCCTACAGAACCTCTGCTGTACTCAAAGAAGACCCAAGACTCGGAAACAAAGGTGAAGACTGCTCCACAGAGGACCAGACCACAGAACCTCTGTAACTCATTACAGAGCCTCTGTAGTCCTCACTGAAAGACTTGAAGATATTTATAATATCTTGCTACTGTTACAGGACCCGTTCATCAACTTGCATGGTAGCATGCCCTGTCCAACGTCGACGTGTCAAACTCTGATTGGACTCAGTAGGGCTTAGTACATATTAGACGTCTGCTGCATTAAATGCAATACAACACGTCTGACTATTCATGCCATCCTTGCAACTGTTCACGACATCCGTTCTACTATTCATACGTACCTTTTGAATAGTAGCATATGCTTTATGGTCCCCTTTAGAGTAGTATATAAGGAAGACTCATGTTGAGTTCTTCCTTACACACACAACTTCAATCGAACATCAAGAACAAAAAGCTTATTCACCTTAAAAGTCATATCTGTTTTAAAGCTTTTCTTACTCACGGTTTATAAACCTGTTCTTGATATATATATTCAGTAAACTTTGAGATATAATATTCTGTTCACTGTTTATTTATATTTTGTTCTAAATCTATCAAACTTATCTGTTAGTTCTTTAAGTACGCTTCCGCATCAAACATTAACTTGAACTAATAGATCTGATAATCTTGTTTAAAGCAAAACGGGAACCAACAATTGGTATCAGAGCAAAGCTTGATTTTCAATATCAAGTGATCCTCGTTTTACAACTTTTATTTGATAGATTATTTTCTTTCTCTCTTCATCACCATATTTCTAGATATTAGTTGTACCCAGAAAACCTTCCAGATCTTCATACTTAGAAATCCTCCATCAGATTATCCTTTCCTCAAAATGACAAATACAAATAACTTTTTCACTGGTGGCTCACTAACCAAACCTCCTACTATTCTTAGAGATGAGTATCCTCAATGGAAGATAAGAATGGTTCATTTCTTTGAGGGTACTGAAAAAACTCTCAAACAATATCTTTACAATCTTCCTCCAGTTCCGATGATAACTATGCCTCGTGTACCAGCTACTGCTGAATCTGCTGAAATCCCTGAACATCAAAAACCTAAGCCAAGAGAAGAATGGTCAAATGAAGATAAGGCAGAAGATGAAGTTGCACAGAAAACAAAGAGAATATTGATCATGGCAATTCCCAACGAACTTTTTCAATCCTTAGATGCATGCGAAAAGCGCACGATCTTTGGAAAGAATTAGAAAGACAGTTGGAAGGGGGTGCTAAAACTCAGAAGAACCGAAGGGCACAATACATAAATGAATATCATGCTTTCAGAGCCTCTACAACAGAATCTCTGCAAACAACATACGACCGGTTCAACTCTTTCATAAACAAATGCAAAAAGTCTGGTATTCACAGAACCACGGAAGAAAATAACGTCATGTTTCTAAAGAGCCTGAACGATGAGTGGCTTCAGTTGTCTATGTCTTTACAAACAAATCAAAATCTAGACTCCTGGACACTCTCTGATCTCTATGGAACACTTGCTGCACAAGAGCCTCAAATAGCTCAAGCTAAAACACTAACCATTGTGCCATACGCATTGGTTAGTAAATCTACAGAGGCTGCAGACAGACCAAGAAATGAGAGATCTACAGAGGAGAAAAAGAAGGAGAAAAAGAAGATGGTAATGGTTGATAGCGAAGAAGACGAGCTGATAGAGGAAGAGATAACTCTTGCATCATTAGCTAAATCAATGGCTCTATTGACAAGAGAGTTTAGAAATAACCAAAGGAATTCTGGTAGAAGAGATGATGGAAGAAGAGAAGAATCAAGTGACCGACAGAGGTCAGACTACAGAAATGATGACCTACAGAGGTCGAGCGACAGAAGCTACAGAGGAAATGATCGACATAGATCAGATGACAAGGTAGGCCACACACAAGAATGCTACAAATGTGGTAAACCCGGTCATTACGCAAACGAATGCCGAACAGAGAAAGGTGGAGACCTACAGAAGTCTGACGACCGAACTGGAAACATCTCCCAAGGTTGTTTCAACTGCGGCAAGCCAGGTCATTTGGCAAAAGAATGCAGAAGTAGACCAAATCGCCCACAGAAGGACTCAACTTTTTACAAAAAGAAGGCCGAGTATTACGCACAAAAATCTCTAATGGCGAACAAAGGGCATTCTGAGGCAAACAAAGAAGACTTCGAATCAGACTCTACCTCTGATGATGAATTTCCCACAAATGCCCTGTTCTGTGGCATGGCAGAAGTTGACTCCGGCACTGACAATGAGGTATCCATTTCAAACTCTACCTCAAGTACTAATTCTGTAGATGATGATTTATTTAAACTTAACATTGAACTGAAAGATATAATTGAAAGCATTCAGAAAAAGCTGACCTTTAATGAGAGAGAAGTAAGGCTTCTCACTCAAGAAAAAGCCAAAATCTTTGAAGAAAGAGGAAAAGTCGAAAAATATTGGAGCAAAAATATAGATCCTTTAAAAAGGCAAATTTCTGATTTAACCTATGCTTTAAAAATCAAAACAAAAGAACTTTCAATTTCAAGAAGTGAAACTACAGACATAAGAGCTCTCAAAGAATACTTTCAAAAAGAAAGAGAGGTACTTTGGCAAGATCTTTTAAGAAGAGAAGTTTTAATTAAAAACTATAAAGATGCACATAAGGTATATGAAAAGGTAAACTCTCAAATAGCAAGACGAGGTATAGGGTACAGTGATATTACCTTAGGAGTTGAAAATAAACGACTAAAACCTCTGTCCTCTCTATTTGTTTTGGGAAAAACTAACAAACCAAACTTTCCAAACTTACTCTCTGTAAGTAAAAGGGTTAAAATCTCTGTAGAACCTCACTTGAGGAAACATACAAAGATAATCAATGTGTGGTTTGAAAACACAGATTCATCATCTTCAACCTCTGTCAATAGAGGAATCAAACCAAAGAAATATCTGAAAACACAAGATAAGATTGGTATCTTTAAGTTTGGTAAACCAGAGACTCAAACACAGGTCGCTTTTGTCTGTATGATAAATGTCGAAAAGAATTTGTCAGCAGAAGCTCCTGAGTTTAAACCCATCTTTTCAGAAGAAAAACTTGAAGAATATATTGAAAAAGAAATTTTGGAAGTTTTGAAATCAAATGTTTTAGAAAATCTCTGTACATCTTCTATAGATCAAAAACTCGCTGAAGAGATCTCATCAGAAACCTCTGCCATCTATGAAAGTTTTTCTACAGAGGAAGAAAGCTCGTATGATACATGCTCAGAAAATCCAGCCTCTGTCGAAAGAAATGACTCAACCTCTGCATATGAGGACGATTCATCATCTGACGACTCAGAGACTGATTTCAAATCAGGGATAATTCACTGTGACACAGAGGATGTCAAATTCTCCTCTGAAGTTCTTAACAGAACAATTTCTCCAAAAGAGAAAATCACAGAGATACCTATCCATCCAGATTTTCTCAAAATGTGTATACAAGTCAAAACCTCTACAGAGCTTGAAAATCTGAAAAATGCCTCTAAAAATCCAAAAAGCTTAAAATTTTCAAAACCTTCAAGGAAAATCAAAGAGAATCCCACTTGGCAACAAAAGGGAAAATGGCCTGAAGCTAACAAATATTTTTCCTCTGTGACAGTGAAGAAAGATGTTCACCACAGAAGAGAGTCACAAAAGGCAGGAACTAAACAAGACTTTTGCAAACAACATTCTAGTATTCATAGATCTTCTTGTAATAGGAAATCTAATGTAAAGAAAGAGTGTAATGTCTCTGTGGCTCAGTTCAAAGAATTCAATGAAAAGTTCAAACAAATCACATCTCATATTCAATACTGTCCTTGTTTTGATCTTATGTTTAAATTGAATAAACACTTCTCAATTCCAGATTGCTTTCTCACCACTGAAATTCGAAAGTCAGAACCAAAAGAGAAACAATCTGATTCTTCTACAAAAGATAAAATGTATTTCAAGAATGCTAAGGCAAACTTGAAAAATTCTAACAATATTGGACCCATGTGGATATGGGTACCTAAATCTCTGTGATTGTCTTACAGAAGCAACATGTGCCAATTTGGTATCTTGACTCCGGATGCTCAAGGCACATGACTGGCAACAGAAGATTACTATCCACATACAAAGAAACACACGATGGTGGATCTGTAACTTTTGGAGACAACATGAAGGGACACATCAAAGGCTATGGAGTCATACAGAAAGAAAATGTCTCTGTATACAAAGTTGCATATGTGAATGGCCTCAAACACAACCCACTTAGCGTAAGTCAACTCTGTGATACAGGATTCGATGTGTTATTCAAAAGAACTTTATGCTCTCTACAGAGTGAAAACACAGGAATGGAACTTCTGCGAGCTGAAAGAAGAGGTGATCTATACCTAATGAATTTTACTTCAAAATCCAAGGACAAAGTTTGCCTAGTAGCCTGCAAAAGTGAAGAAGCTTGGTTATGGCACAACAGGTTCTGTCACTTAAACTTTCACACCTTGGATAAACTAGTAAAACTCAATCTAGTTAAAGGTTTGCCAAATGTTAAATTCAATAAGGATCATTTGTGTTCGGCCTGTGAAATGGGAAAACACAGAAGGGCTTCCCACAAAGGCAAAACAGTCGTGTCTTGCACTAGGCCTCTGTACATGCTTCATGTCGACCTCTGCGGTCCCATTGCCATACAGAGCCTAGGTGGCAAGAAATACATACTTGTCCTAATTGATGAGTATTCACGTTTCACATGGGTTGAATTTGTTAGAAAGAAATCAGATGTTCCAAATGTATTGATAAATCTAATGAAAAGAATCCAAGTTCTTTATGACTGCAGAATACAAAAGTTAAGAAGTGACAACGGCACAGAATTTAAAAACTGTGTCATTGAAGCATATCTTTCTACAGAAGTAATATCACAGAACTTCTTTGCCGCTCGCACTCCACAACAGAACGGTGTTGTCGAAAGAAAGAATCGAACACTTGTAGAAGCCGCAAGAACTATGCTGTCAGCATGCGGATTATCAATGAACTTTTGGGCAGAAGCAATTTCTACTGCGTGTTATACTCAGAATCGTTCAACCGTTGTGAAAAGACACCTCAAGACGCCTTACGAATTGCTTAACAAAAGGCGGCCAAACATCAAATTTTTCCATGTATTTGGATGCAAATGCTTTGTCTTAAACGACAGAGATTCAAGAGGAGAGTTTGATGTAAAAGCTGATGAAGGCAAATTCATTGGATACTCTGCCACTTCCAAAGCCTACAGAACACTCCTTACAAAGTCTCACAAGATTGTAGAAAGCATCAATGTTTCTTTTGATGATTCATTCCAAATGACTTCTGAGCAAATCAGTTCAGAACTCGGAATTAAAGGGAAATCCTCTGACATCTCAAGAACAAAAGAAGATTTAGATCTTCTATTTTTGGAGATGTTCCACAATGACATTGATCCTTCTGTTGGAACCATTAGAGTTTCTGAAGAACCATCCTCTGTCGGACAAAATCCTACAGGTATGACTCTAACTGGTCCAAATAATGCTTCATCTTCTTCTATAAATACTACAGATGCAATTGCCGAAGCAGAAGAAAGTGCAGAAGATGAAACATTAAGAAAAACGACCACAGAAGCTGCACAAACCACAGAAGAACCAATTACAGAGGAAATCGAGGACCAAGACTATACGTCCTCAGAGGAACAAACTCCACCACCACTCATACCAATCATTCCACAAACGGTAGAATCAACTACCAAGGCACGAAGAACGACAGAGGCTACACAAGAAGAAACACAAGAAGCCTCTGAAGAAAGTTTGGATGACATTGATGATCATCTTCCACGCACAACTCAATGGACAAAAAGTCATCCGCAAAGCCAAATAATTGGAGAACCTTCTGACTCAGTAAAAACAAGGTCTGCCACTGCTAATTTTTGTTTCTTTACAAATTTTATTAGTGTGATTGAACCAAAGAAGATTTCTGAAGCCCTAGATGACCCAAACTGGGTAGACGCCATGCAAGAAGAACTTTTACAATTTGAGCGTAACAGAGTCTGGACTTTAGTACCTCTGCCAAGAGGGAAACAGGCCATTTGGACTAAATGGGTCTACAGAAACAAGAAGGATGAAGATGGAGTGGTCATCAGAAACAAAGCAAGATTAGTAGCAAAAGGATATAGACAAGAAGAAGGCATATACTACGATGAGACTTTTGCCCCTGTCGCACGGCTCGAAGCAATAAGAATATTCTTAGCCTTCGCAGCCCACAGAGGTTTTAAAGTCTATCAGATGGACGTAAAATCAGCTTTTCTAAACGGTGAAATCCAAGAAGAGGTTTACATAAATCAGCCACCAGGTTTTGAAAGCTCAAAGTTCCCAAGGCATGTATACTACCTTGAAAAGGCTCTATACGGACTAAAACAGGCTCCAAGAGCGTGGTACGAACGACTTTCCACCTTTCTTCTAGAAAATGGCTACAACAGAGGTACAACAGATACTACATTATTTTATAAACGCAAAAATAGTGAGATAATGCTTGTACAAATATACGTAGATGACATAATTTTGGGTCTACAAATTCAGAAGAGTGCAAAATTTTTGAAAAACTCATGCAGAGTGAGTTTGAAATGAGTATGATGGGAGAATTAACATTCTTCCTCGGACTTCAAGTCAAACAATCTTCAGAGGGAATTTTTATAAATCAAGCCAAATATGTCTCTGACATACTTTTAAAATATAATCTCTCTGATACCTCTACAATGAAGACTCCAATGGCCACTGGAAATAAGTTATTCTTAGATCCAAATGGTATTTCTGTAGAATGTACTCTCTACAGAGGTATGATTGGATCTCTGTTATACTTAACAGCAAGCAGACCTGACATTATGCATGCCACATGTCTTTGTGCACGTTATCAAGCTAATCCAAAGAAATCACATTATGATGCTGTAAAGAGAATCTTTAGATACCTGAAGGGGACCAACAATCTTGGTCTCTGGTATCCACAGAACTCTGGTTTTAGTCTTAAAGCTTATACAGATTCAGACTATGGAGGATGCATGCTCGACAGAAAGAGTACCTCTGGGAGTTGTCAATTCCTAGGTGGTAAACTAGTCAGTTGGACCTCCAAGAAGCAGAATTGTGTCTCCACATCCACTGCAGAAGCTGAATACGTTGTTGCTGCTAGCTGTTGTTCTGAGGTTCTATGGATGAAGACTCAGCTAAAAGACTACGGCCACATCCTATTCAAAATACCCATCTTCTGTGATTCCAAAAGTGCCATTGCTATCTCTGCCAACCCTGTGCAACACTCAAAAACCAAGCATATCGATATAAGGTACCATTTCTTGAAACATCATGTTGAATACGGTACAATCGAAATGCATTTCGTGCCCAAAGAATATCAACTCGCTGACTTATTCACCAAAGCACTAGACGAGAAAAGATTCAACTTCTTGGTGGGTAAGTTAGGAATGATTAACATGGTGTGAAAATCCTCTATAAGTATAGCTTTATCTTCTGTAAATAAGTATAAATATCTATTATTACTTAAGTTATTGCTTTGATAAATTTATTTCTGTATATATTTTTGTGTGTGTGCAAAAATTAATTCTTGGTTACAGAGCTTCTGTGGGTCCGCTCAGATCTTCTGATAACCCTTACAGAACCTCTGGTAAACATGATCTATTGCTCAATACAAATATTACCATTCTTTGAACCAAGCATAGATCAAGGGGGAGCAAAAGGAAAATTCTTGATCTACAGAAGTGATTAGATCAAGGGGGAGCAAAAGGGACCCTGAAATGATCTACAGAGGTAAATCTTTCAAAGGAAAGCCAAAGAAGAATGACGATAATTCTCCATCGACAGAAGTAAAACAAAACTGCCGAGAACAGAAGAACCAAAAGGTATGTCTCTCGCACAAAAGGTTTTTGAAAAACTGTTTTCTAGGACAAGAATTGTCAAATATGTCCTAAATATACTATGAATAACATTTCAAAAATCAAAAGTTCAAAAGGTTTAAGAAAATTCGAAATAGGAGAAATTTAAGGTCATAGAGCTTCTACTGAGCTCAACAGAGGTTCTGCAGGAAATATGCTCTGTGATCACAAATTAACCCTCTGTCGATCTTTTGGAATGTTATCTCGGAAACCGAAAACACACACCATGACCTTCTCGAACAAAACGTTTTTCAAAATAGTTTTCTCGGACACAAACTTTCAACAATGTGCGAAAAACATCTCTTAACACAGATCAAAAATTGGATGATCAGAATGTTAATAGAATTCAAGTTATAAGATTTTTTCTCTCATAGAGCTTCTGCTGGCTCTCACAGAGCTTCTGCAAGTTCCATCAGAGCCACAAAACCTCTGTGAGTAAAATTTCTTGACAAAATCCTATTGATCCTTTCCAATGTCTTTACAAACGTTTTCGTTCAAAGAAGAACCTACAGAGTGATGATAACAATGAGATATATGAGAAGAGGTTAAAAATCAAGATTTTCAAAATCACAGAGCTTCTGTAAAACACAAAAGTTCTGCCATTTTGTTCTCTGGGCATTTCTGTAGTAATAACGGTTACTTTTACTGAGAGTGAAACTCATGTGGCTAAAAACAACCTCACGCGCCTAGCATTAATGGGCCGCGCACGATGTCCTGTCATATTCTGACAAGGCCTACGTGTCCCATTTTCATTGGGCGTACATGGAACGTTTTTATTTGGAAAGTTGAACCCGCCGCTCAAACTCGAGTACGGATTCCAAATGTTAATCCATTGCCATATATTTTACTCTTTCGATTTCTACCGTTTTATCCTCCTATAAAAACCAAGCTTACCCTCTCATAAAACCTTTTACAAACTCTTATCTTCTTCTCTGGCGAAACCCTGCAAAAGCTTGCAAAAACCTTGTTCTTAAAATCAAATGGCTTCATCTTCTAAAGCTATCTCCCAAGAACTCTCTCCGGCGAACTCACCGGAACACTCACCTGCCCATTCTGAACATTCAGAAAACCCCAACCTTGCAAGAGCTATTGAACAACAAGATTCCGGGGACTCAGCAGAATTTGCTCCGACGACACACTTGCAAAACTTCATAACAAAAGATCACTTCGAAACCATACTTCCTATCAAATCCAACAACTGCTATTTGGTCCCCTCACCCACTGCTTTCGGCGAAGCCCATGCTATTCTTCTGAACATAATGGAAAATCACATCCTCTTCCCTCTACTCTCAAGAACCCCAAACAAAATTCCAGTCCGTTATCTGAACCAATTTTGGCAAAGCTGCCGATTTGATAAAGACGATTCTCTTATCAAAGGGTACATTTCAAGACCTGATAAATCTGAGCATCTTGAAATCAAGTTCAACAGAACGATGTTCTCACTTGAATTCAACCTACCAACAAGGGGTCTTCTGGGATTGAAGAGTTATGCAGAGCAACCAACAGACGAAGAGCTTTGTCGCTTCGTGGAAATGCTTGGGCACAACACCCAACTACGGAAGAGAAATGACTTCCGCAGAGGAAGATTGCCACCTTTGTGGAACACTTTGTTCTCTATTCTTAACAGGTGTCTGACAGGGAAAATAGGGAGTATTGACCAGAACTCACATCAAATCTTGAGCATCATGTATGGGGTTTACTATGATCTTCCACTAGATTATGCGACCATAATGATGCAAGAGATCATAAACACCATCGACAGAAAGAACAACACGAGAAGGGTCAAAGAGAACGATCCCAACATTCTACCACCTCTGCAATTCCAACGAATATTGGGAGTACTGTTCGAAACTCTACTGCTAATCCAAAACTGGCCAATGGAAGGACCAACCCCCAAACAGTTCCCGATGAACAAGAATACCCCCACTGATCATACTGATGGCTACTCACACTGCAGAGCTCTGTCAAAGAAGCTTCTGCGCTACGCATCGAATAAATCACTTAAGAAAGAGTATATACGCGATCATAGAACTCCTAAACCGAGTCATATGACACCCCCGCGTTTAGGTGTCCCCCTAGGAACAATGATAGCAAAACCTCTTTCTACTCAAGAAGAAAAGGATTAGAAGTTAGCAAAGCACATGGCTATTCAACTCAGCTTTCTAGCCAAACGTGCGGAACTTATGGGAAAGAAGTCTTCATCAAGAACCTCTGCATATACTCCAAAAGCCAAGAAGAGAAAAACTGCAGAAGGCACCTCAACAAGCGCTGCAGAAGATCAACCTTCACCTCCCTATGCCACAGAAGTTGGCTCCTCTGCTCCTCAACAGAGGAAGGGGTACCAAAACCTAAGAGAAGGAAAACCAAAAAGAAGCATGGTAAATCACTTGAAAAGTTGATCACCATTGCAGAAGAGGAAACTGCTGAAGAAGAAGTTGCAGAAGAAGAAATGGCTACAGAAGAGTATCAATCACCCTATCAATCTCTAGATAGATTTGCTCACCAAGGAGACCTGAACGACTTCTTACAGAACCCTGACATTGCCAACACCCTAAATACAGCAGGGTGGACGGCACAACCTCTCGACCACCACTCTCCAGAAGAACAAGACTTCTTCATTTCTGGCATTGACACACATCTGCAAGAAGATGACACAACACCCAAAGATCAACCAGCCAACACCCCTGTTATTTTACAAAACCCTTTCATTCAAGGATTGGACGTCCACAGAAGAAGTCCAAACCCAGCTTCAGAAGAAATAAATCAAACAAAAGCTGAGTGGAATAGAGGTGAAATTACAGAGGCTTCTGAGAAAATAATGGAAGAAGAAAAAGGAAAAGGGGCCGAAGTTGTACAAAAAGAGGGATTTGCAACAACAGAGACAGCAATAGAAATCTCAGAGGTGGATTCAGATGAAGAAGAAGCTGTCTGGATACGTAAAGGTCTCTATCATCCACATGTCATGAGATTATATGGATCTCATCAAATGTATGACTTTTTACGACCAGAGCAAGAAACTTCAACAGAACCTAGGGAAGAAGCACCAAGCCAAAGGATAGCTACAGAGGATGAAATGATAGACAATGATGTAGTGCTTGGATGCTTAACAGAGGAAGAAGCAAGAAAAGATGCCTGGATAAATAGAGGCACACAACCAAAACCAACTCCCAGTGCCACCCACATTTCTAACTCCGCAGGTCTAGCTGCAGAAGGAGTTATTGAAAAAGAGCAGCACAGCTCGATCCTAACCCAACCCATCCAGCCATAGGTTACTCTTTCAACCTATGTGCCCACAGAAACCGGGGAATCCATTCCTAGGGAGTCTCCTCAAAGAGACTCACCTATTGTTCGTGATCAATCGCCCCAGATCACCCTAGAACACCCTACAGAGGAATTTGTTTCCTCTGCCACACACACATTAGGACCAAAACTTCTTTCAGAGAGAAGTAGTGAGCACAGAGACGAAGAGACTCTAGACAAGTCTTCTAGTCAACAAAAGGACATTCCAATACCCACCTCTGGAGTGGATTTGGACACTGTTCTTCACAGAACTTCTGTAGAGATCGAAACTCAGGTTTCTTCTCGAGGATCAGAAGGAAATCCTTCCACCCCTATCGTACAAACAAGGGTGAACGAAGGTGTCCCAGGAACAGGGACTCACTCTGGAGACGAATGTGTTCCTCCAGAGGTTACACAAGGAACACAAGTATCAAGGGATGAGTTCCAAACCCTTGTCACCTCTGTGAACCAAACAATGAAAGAGTTGCAAAGCTCTTTCAAATCCTTTACAGAGACAACATCTACGGATATCCTGAATCTGAACACCAAAATGGACAATCTGTCCACAGAGGTAAAAACCGCCATCTCAGAGATAAAGTCTTCTGCCGAAACTACTGCCAAAGCTACAGCTACTTCTGCCGCTCAAGAATTTGGAACAGCTGCAACTTTTGCGTTCAAGGACTCTGTCAAACACTTCCTTGAACAAATGAATACGCAATCCAACAGAGCAGAGGGCATTACTCCTGCAGATCTACAGAATGCCCTAAAACAAGTACAAGCAGAGGCAATACGCAACACGACAATGATGCAGCCAAAAGACTATATGACAAGAGCACAGCTTACAGAGATCGGACAGAACGTCATTAACCAGGTCACAGAAGTCATTGTCTCCTTCACAACTGCAAATGCCAACTATGTCAAGGATTTCAGAAAGAGTGTCGGCAGAATGCGTTTCAAAACAGAAGCAAAGCTTGCGACATTGATTGGCCTCTGCGATGATGTCTGTGAAAAGTTGATGGCAGCAGGAGCTGGATTACCAAAGAAGCCCAACACTTCTTGCAGAGCAGAGGGTACTTCTAATAAAAGTCAGGATGATTCTGATGATGACCAACCTGGTCCATCAGATAATCCTGAGGGGGAGAATCTAAGAGAGAAAGCTACGAGCAGAGGAATACAAAGTCCACCAATCGCAGCAGAACCAATCAGCCAAGCCCCTCCAGAACAAACCCAACAAAAACAAACCCAAAAGACCACAGAGACAACACCCATCTCTATGGAATCAACTCCTGACGAAACCAAAATTCCAGAAGCAGATCAGCAAACCACAGAGGCAACAACCGCCCCTGAGGTAATCATTTTGGAAGAAACAGATGAAGAAACCACAGAGAAAACACCCACCTCTGTGGAAACACCCCAAACCATACCGAGAAGAAAGTCGATTGCCACCAAACCAAAAAGAGCAACGACCTCTGCTTCTGACGTTCTGAAAAGGATGCACACAACAATGAGTGATCGTATGGCGCAGATAGAAGAAGAAAGGCACAGGTTCACTTTAGCTTTCAAAATGGCAAGAAGATTCGATGTCAATACTTCATCAACAGAAACTGAGCTCACAGAAGAAGTCAACAAATAACCTCCAACAGAGGTTACAGAGCAACTCAAGCCAACAGGACCATCGCCACGAAAGTCCTCTAAATCACAAATGTCAAAACCCACAGAGGCAATCCCCATCAAGCCAACAGAAGTGCCAACCTCCAAACCTACAGAAGCAACAGCCTCTGCCCTGCCAAAAGGAAAAGACAAGGGCAAAGGAATACTGACAGAAAAGCCTAAGAAGAAAACATTGCCAAAGCCAACAGGGAAACTAATGAAGAGTGCGTTTGATGCCTTTCAAACCCCAAAGCCTGAAGAAGTTGACTGGGCATATGGATTGAAACCTCTGTCAGACATTCCTCTAACTGGTAGAGCTGCAGAAGTTGTTCAAGAAATGGAGGGTCTCAGAAGACGAGTACCACAACCTGGTCCAACACATGAAGAGATGGAAGAAGTGGTCTACAAATACCTCTATAAACAATCCTTTCAGACCAATTATCCAACAGATCATGTGACAGATCCAAGGATCAGAGAAGAATTTGAGAACATCTTCACAAGGACAAAGCCAAGAACCAAAGCAGATGTCTTCTCAATCCACAAGATCAAAAAGGTAATCTTCTGCAAATTATCCTTCACAAGAACCTATCCAAAGGTCAGGTACAATCTTTACAAAGTCAGAAGAGAAGACAATTCAGAAACTACCTTCGCTGATGCTGACTTAAGAAATATCAATCCTTATGATCTACCTGACCTTCTGCAATGGACAAAGGACAACTACAACACAGAGGCAAACACCAGAGCCTATCAAGTGTTGAGAAAAGCGATGAGGGAAAAGCTTCTGCTCTACGGCATGATAGATTTCCAGCTGGGAAAGGATCTTGGTCTCAAGCATCTGGATTTACGACCACCAGAGGATCGCTGCCCACCGGACGCCGTACCTAACTCAATCATCACAGAACCAAGGTTTGGGTTAGTATTTCAAAACCCTCAAGGCGAAACTAAACTATTTGTATGCATGGACTGTCAGAAGTACGCAACAAGTACTCTGAACAAGTTCTGAGCAAGCCTTGTGAAATACAGAGGTACAAAGAAAATGGATAAAGATGATGCAGATACTATCATCAGAGAGATAGACGCCACAATCCGCCTAAGAGAACTCTGCATCAGATTCTACAAAGAGATCAGAAGAGTCGGAAGAGACAACAGAAGCTACACCGATTTCAAAGATGCCAAAATCTGATTCTCAGACCTCCAATCTCTGCAAACAAAGTTAAAGTTTATCTTTCATTGTACTCAAATGTAAAATGCCTCTGGCATATTTCTAAATGAAAGAAATTTCGAGGTATTGTTTAACCTCTGTCTTATCTAACTTAGCCTAACTTAACTCAAGTTCAAATTTTTATTTTTCACTACTTAGGGGGAGATTGTTAGCTTCAATCTTCCTAATCATAGAAGTATTTTGAAGTAGTGAAAAATAGGCTAAGTGAAGAAAGCCTCTTACAGAGGCTCTGCCGACATTACCGAGAAATCAAGGTCAAGAAGCGACAGAAGCAGCAGAGGCTTCCTACAGAACCTCTGTTGTACTCAAAGAAGACCCAAGACTCGGAAACAAAGGTTAAGACTGCTCCACAGAGGACCAGACCACAGAACCTCTGTAACTCATTACAGAGCCTCTGTGGTCCTCACTGAAAGACTTGAAGATATTTATAATATCTTGCTACTGTTACAGGACCCGTTCATCAACTTGCATGGTAGCATGCCCTGTCCAACGTCGACGTGTCAAACTCTGATTGGACTCAGTAGGGCTTAGTACATATTAGACGTCTGCTGCATTAAATGCAATACATCACGTCTGACTGTTCATGCCATCCTTGCAACTGTTCACGACATCCGTTCTACTATTCATACGTACCTTTTGAATAGTAGCATATGCTTTATGGTCCCCTTTAGAGTAGTATATAAGGAAGACTCATGTTGAGTTCTTCCTTACACACACAACTTCAATCGAACATCAAGAACAAAAAGCTTATTTACCTTAAAAGTCATATCTATTGTAAAGATTTTCTTACTCACGGTTTATAAACCTGTTCTTGATATATATATTTAGTAAACTTTGAGATATAATATTCTGTTCACTGTTTATTTATATTTTGTTCTAAATCTATCAAACTTATCTGTTAGTTCTTTAAATACGCTTCCGCATCAAACATTAACTTGAACTAATAGATCTGATAATCTTGTTTAAAGCAAAACGGGAACCAACAAAAACTGTTGGTAAGGAATATTCTAACTTTGAAGTGCTGACAAAGTTTCTAGAATGTTTACCTGAAAGCTGGGACAATTATTCCATGTGTCTCAAGCTGTCAAAGGATCTTAAATCAATGACCCTTTCAACCTTATATGGTACATTGCTGAATCATGAGCAATCTAGCCATCTTAAGAAGACTCTTGTAAAAGATTCCAAAAGCACCCCTGTTGCTTTAATCTCAGAGGAACCTTCTACTCAGTGACCCTCGGTCACTATCACTGAGTTAGAAAGTAACTCTGAAAGGTCATCAGACTCTGATTCTTCAGATGATGATGAATCATTGGCTCTCCTAACTAAAAAGTTCAGGAGATTCGCCAAGAAGAAAATGTTTAGAAAGAACAAACCTCTTTCCATAAATGACAAGCCTAAATCATCAGCTTTTGTTGATAAGGCTACTGCTACTTGTTTCAACTGCGAAAAGACAGGTCATTTCGCTAATGAGTGCAGGTCAAAGAAAGTCATGAGACCCTCAGCTTTTACAAAGAAATCCTTTGTTCCAAGGAATAAAGATGACAAATACTCAAAGCTGGAGGAGAAGTATGCAAAGCTGAAAAGCTTTAAGAAGAAAGGCAAAGGCCTGATGGCTGACTATGATTGGGCTGCTTCTGATGAAGAAGCATAATCATCTGACTCTGAAGATGATGAAGCAAATCAATGTCTCATGGCCAAGATTGAAGAAGAGGAAGAAAGTTCAGACATTCCCTCCACTTCAACATCTGCCATTCAGGTATCACCTTCTTTCTTTACCAATATTGCAAATATTGATGAAGCTGATAGTCTCCGTAAAATCGATCTATTGACTAGAAGTTTATACGAAGCCATGAACGGCAAAACTGTGGTTGAAAACCAAAATCTTGATCTCGCTGAACAACTGAAAAACTGTCACCTTCAAATAGAAAAGCTTTCTAAAATTGAAGATGATTTTAAAGATCAAGTCTATTTAAAGCAGCTAGTCAAAATCGAACGAGCAGAAGCTATCGCTGCATTAAAAGCTGAACAAGCTACTGTTGAAGGATGGTGTAATTCTTCAACAAAGATCACTGAGATAATTAAGGCTCAGATTCCTCTGAGTGATAAGCGTGGTCTGGGTTATAAATATGAAACTTCAAAACCAACCACTGAACGTTCAATGCTTAAATTTGGAACGTTCGTATCCTCAGTCGCTGATACTTCATCATCTCAGTGCTCCTCGTCCATTACACCATTCCCTGAGGAAACTCCTACCTCCTCAAAAGGTAAGGAAAAAATGGTTTATTCAAAACCTACCTCTGTCTCTAAAGACAAAGGTAAAGGAATTGTTATTTATCAAAATCCTCAGAAGGGTACCTTAGTACCAAAGCTGAATGCTTCTAAAGCCTCAGTGACCTACCCCTCTGGATCTAGAAAGCAGATATCTAGATTTATTCAGCGATCTACTCCTAGACTCAGATTGGATGTCCTTGGTAAGAAATCTGAAGAACTGAATGTTCGTCCCATTTCTAAAGCCAATAGTTTACTTGGTGCTGGCACTTCTAATTCGAAATTAAAAGCTCAGCATACAAGTGGTCCTATAACTACTTTTAGTTATAGGAAATGTTATCACTGTGGACTCACTGATCATATTGCTAGTAAGTGCCCCACAGCCACCAAAGATGAAAAGATAGCTAAGGTGAAGATTGCCCCCAAGGCAACGAAGACCAACCCCGATGCAAATCAGGTCAAGATGACTCCTACCACTGAAGTTAAGAAATTAACCAAAGTGAAGAAAGACAAAGCTGAATCTTCAAATGCTGCGAAGACCGCTGAACCTTCTATTCCAACTAGCTCTACTGACAAATGTGTATACATGGTTAAGTGGGTACCCAAGAAAAACTAATCTTCCTTTGTAAATGCAGGTTAAGAAGGATATCTGGTATCTCGATAGCGGATGCTCTAGACACATGACTGGAAAGAAAAACCTGCTCGCTGAATACAAGGAAGAAAAGGGTCCCTCTGTGACTTTCGGTGGAAATGGAAAAGGACACACCCGAGGGTATGGTGTACTTTCAAATGGTACAACCTCCTTCAGAAGAGTCGCATATGTTGAAGGGCTGAAGAATAATCTTCTGAGCATCAGTCAACTTTGCGACATGGATAACAAAGTGATTTTCACTAAGGAATCCTGCTTTGTCTCTGACAAAAAGGAGAAGATAGCTTTCAGCGGTTATCGTTTGGAAAATGTTTATGTAATAAACATGGACTCAACAACCACTGAGAAATCCTGTTTCTTCTCAAATGCATCTTCTGATGTCAACTGGCTATGGCACAAGAGGCTCTCACATCTAAATTTCAAGACACTGAATACTCTTTCCTCCAAAGAGTTAGTCACTGGTCTACCTCAGCATTCATACGCCAAAGAGTCTTTATGTTCAGCGTGTGAAAAAGGGAAGCAAACCAAGGCAAGATTCAAGTCAAAGCAAGTCTCCTCAGTGTCATCTCCTCTACAACTACTCCATATGGATTTGTTTGGCCCTGTTAACAAACAATCCATCGCTGGAAAGAAATATACGCTGGTCATAGTTGATGAATTCTCTCGTTACACATGGGTAATGTTTCTCCGTTCTAAGAGTGACACCCCTGAAGAACTCATCACCTTTGTTCGGAAGATGGAAACTCTGAACAATATGACTGTTCGCTCAATAAGGAGTGATCATGGAACTGAATTCAAAAACAGTTCTCTTGATTCCTTCCTTAAGAGTAAGGGTATTTCTCACAACTTTTCGTCAGTGAGAACACCGCAACAAAATGGAGTCGCTGAAAGAAGAAATAGAACAATTATTGAAGCTGCACGTTCAATGCTCAACGATTCTCACCTGCCTACTCAGTTTTGGGCAGAAGCCGTCAACACTGCTTGCTTTACGGAAAACAGGTCGCTGATAGTTAAAAGATTCAAAAAGACAGCCTATGAACTCTTTCATGGGAGAAAGCCTTCAATCAGCTTTCTTCACATCTTTGGATGTCAGTGTTTCATACTGAACAACAGAGATGCCCTTGGAAAGTTTGATCCTAAGGCTGATGATGGAATCTTTCTTGGATACTCCTCAGTCTCCAAAGCCTTCAGAGTCTTCAACCGTAGAAGACAAACTGTAGAAGAAACTATTCACGTCACGTTTGACGAATCCCGTTCAGCGAACTCTAAACCGTCCGCTGATACTGAAGAACTGAATCAATGGATGTTTTCTCATCTTGGTGATTCAGAAGAAGTTTCCACTCCTCATGCTCACACCGTAGAAAATGATGGTCCTACTATCATTCCAGATATGCAGAATAGTGAAGCTGAAACATCTTGGGTCTCAGCTGTTCCTATTAACACTATACCTGCAGTTGATCCAAATATCTCAGAAATTCCATCTATTTCTCAGCAATCAGTGAATGAAGTGACAAATGCAAACATTCCTCTCTTAGCTGATAATCCAGAAGTAGCTGAAGCCTCATCTTCAGTTTCTCCAGTTCAGACTGAGTCAGCGACGTATGCTCCGGCTCAGCGATGGACTGTAAATCACCCAATCGATCAAATTCTTGGTGATCCTAACGCTGGTATTCAGACTCGTAGAAGTGCAGGTAATATTTTTTTATTTGTTAACTTTATTTCTCTAACTGAACCAAAGAAAATAGATGATGCCCTCAGAGATCCAAACTGGGTCAGCGCTATGCAAGAAGAGCTGACTGAATTCGAAAGAAACAAAGTTTGGAAACTCGTTCGTAGACCAACTGACAAAACGGTGATAGGCACTAAATGGGTCTATCGAAACAAGTTGGACGAACATGGTACTGTAACTCGCAACAAAGCTCGTCTTGTTGCTCGGGGATACAGACAAGAGGAAGGCATAGATTATGACGAAACATTTGCTGCAGTAGCAAGACTTGAATCTATTCGTCTTTTCTTAGCATATGCTATACACAAAAACTTCACTGTATATCAGATGGATGTTAAGTCAGCGTTTCTGAATGGAAAGCTGAATGAAGAAGTTTATGTGGAACAACCTCCAGGATTCTCAGATCCTAAGCGTCCAGGTTATGTTTATAAACCGGACAAGGCACTTTATGGCTTAAAGCAAGCTCCTCGTGCATGGTATGATACTCTCTCTACTTATCTCCATATTGAACAATTTGAAAGAGGTAAGATTGACAAAACTCTATTTTTTAGAAAAGTGAAAGGTCATATCATTTTAGTTCAAATATATGTTGATGACATTATATTTGGTTCTACTAACCCTGAGCTTTGTACTCGTTTCACTGATAGAATGAAAGATGAGTATAAAATGAGCATGATGGGTGAACTAACATATTTCCTTGGTCTTCAGATTAAGCAAACTGAAAAAGGAACTTTCATTAATCAGGGAAAATATGTTAAAGATATGCTGAAGAAATTCGACTTAACTGAAAGTTCAGCTATGAAAACCCCTATGACACCATCGCTGACACTTGATAAGGACACAAAGGGTGTTCCTGTCAATGTCACGCTGTACCGTGGGATGATCGGCTCACTACTGTATCTTACAGCTAGCCGACCCGATATTATGTTTGCAACATGTCTGTGTGCACGATATCAAGCTGAACCTAAGATATCTCATATGAAAGATGTAAAGCGAATCTTTCGACATCTTAAGGGTACAACGAATCTAGGCCTTTGGTATCCCAAAGACTCAGGATTCGATCTAACCGCCTATTCAGACAGTGATTTTGCAGGTTGCAAAATGGATAGGAAAAGCACCACAGGAGGATGTCAGCTCCTGGGTGGAAAGCTGGTAAGTTGGACAAGTAAGAAGCAAAACTCAGTGTCCACTTCCACAGCTGAAGCTGAATATGTAGCCGCTGGAAGCTGTTGTTCTCAAGTCTTGTGGATGAGAAATCAGCTACTAGACTATGATCTTCAGCTCTCCAAAATTCCAATCTATTGCGACAGCACTAGTGCCATCGCTATAGCAAACAATCCTGTGCTACACTCAAAGACAAAACACATAGAAATCAGATATCATTTTATCAGAGATCATGTGATGAATGGTGATATAGAACTTCATTTTATCCCAACTGATTATCAGTTAGCTGATTTATTTACCAAACTTCTTGATGAGACAAGATTCAACTTTCTCATCAGCGAGCTTGGAATGCTGAACTTTGAAGGGTAAAATCTTCAGCGGTTCACATTAATCAGCGATAGGATAAAATCAACTCGTATAACCTATTCAATCATCTTCTCTCTGAATAAACTTGGTTAAACTGATATCCAGGTATGTTTTCTCTCTCTGACAAACACATGAAAATGCAAGATTTCAAAAACAAATGCATCGCTGAATATCTCTTCCTTAACAGCGATATTTTGAAAGTTCTTAAAACCTTCACTGATATTTTCTATTCAGTGCTTCATGTTTTTCAAAAGAGTCCCTGAGCTTTCAAAACCTCAGAGACATCCTAAAAGAATGTGAAAGGACAGTTGTGACGTCATTGCAACGGATAACACCAGGCACGACTTCTTTCTGACATACGTTTGCACGTTTCGTTCAAACTTCCAATCAAATGCAAACACGTGTCCGTGTCATGATGAAAACCTTTTCCCGCTCAAGGTTTTCTCTCTCTAAAACTCCCTATATAAACAACTCTTGGTTTATATTTGCCTTTTACGCGAACAATCTTTCTCCGCAAGAAAAGAATTACTGTTGCATTTGTGCTCTCAAATCTTCAAAGAATTGTTCATCATCTTCTTCATCAAAACTTCAAGGTTAATATGTTCATTATTTTTCAAATACAGATAACTTGTTTCTGATCTTATCATTGTTTTAAACAAGATCAAACAAAAGAACTTCTTAAAAATAAAATCATTTCTTTCATGGTTTTATGAACACAACCATTTCATGGTTGTTCTTCAAGTTTTAAATCTAAATCTTAAACTTGTTCTTCATTCGTATCCAGATTTTTTTTAAACTGGAATACAAGAATTTATGGGTTTTACATTTCATTTAAAAAATCATGAAAAACCCTAATCTTCATTAAGACATTTATGTCTGAATGAAATGGACAAAATTCGAATCATCTTAATGGAAATTCTTTCCATATCAAGACAATTCTTATTTGTTAACATCTTTGGTTGAACTGATAATATAGAGAAATGGCATCTTCAAAGATCAATGTTACCGCTGAGTCCATCTCCGCTGACTCTGAGGAAGTAGACATCATCAAAGCCCCTCAGGTTAAGTTCAAGCTAGATCAACTAGATTGGACTAAGGTCAACAACCTCTCTGCGCTTCTCGAGTTTCCTCCTCGAAAGCAAGTCACACATCTGGATGATGCTGTGAAATTCCTGAAAAACTGCTGCATTTCAATAGCCCTGACCATCACACCTCCTGCAAGTCAGCTCCTACTATCCCAGTTCTGGTACTCTGCCAGACACACTCAGCTACCCTCCGCCAAAGATGCATCCAAAACCATCGATTGCATACTCAGCGACACTGAGTATGGCACAATTAAGATAACCCCCGCAATCATTCGAAAAGCCCTGAACTTTCCCAATGCTTCCAAAGAAAAATCGTTTGTTCCATTCCTTGACCATAAGAAGCATGCTGACAGAGAGGAAATCATTGCTTTCCTCGACGCAATGGGTTACATCTGGGAAACTGGAAGGGACAAGAAGCCCGAGAAGAAGCTGACGCTGATAAAGAAGTCCAAAATGCCCAGCGAGATGAATTTCATCTTCGCACACCTGATTAGCTGCATGACAGCGAAGACCGGCTCCTCTGATCAAGCCGCTCAACCTCAGCAGGCTATGGGATACGCACTGCTGAAAGGTCTACATATAGACTGGGCATCTATCATTTATGATGACCAAGTACAAAGAGTAGATTCTGCTGCTGACAGACCTGCATGGGTTCCCTACCCCCGTTTCATCAGCGCCATCTTCCAATATGGCCTGAAGGACAGCTATCCTCAAGAGGGTGACCTGAAACTCTCTCAGGTTGGCCCTAAGGTGCTCGATTTCAAACCTGTCGACAATGAGGTACGTCTCTCTACCCTTCTCTCTCTTCTTAACCCTAATTCTTCGACTACTGTGGCTCCTTCAGCGACAATACCCAACGCTGATGCCCCGGCCACACAATCCTCTCCTTCTAAGAAAAGGAAACACTCTCACACCCAACTTGATTCCAAAAGGATCAAGAAAACCAAGGAGCAACCCCAGCAATTCCATGCTGAAGACTCCTCAGCTCATTCTGAAGAGCTGAAGGAAAGTTCCGTGGTACGCTCTGCCACACCCATTCAAGCCATCCCTTCAATCCAGACTTCAGCGTCTCGAAACGCGGAGGTTAGAAACTTGGAACCTACCCAACCTCCATCAGTCTCTCAAAAGACTGATGAAGTGATTCTCAGCGATTCCAACGCTGAACTCAGTACCCGAACCCCATTCTTATCTTTCGCTTCTCCCCCCACTCACTTGGACACTCCTCCAAAGAATACTGGAGATGCCATCATTCCAGAAGCCACAGCTGACGCTTCTCAACGAATGATGAAGACAGGACCTGCAGAGATCACCATACCTCACCGAACTTTTGAGGAAGATATGGAACATTTTTCAGGAATCCGCAACTTTGACGACCTCGTCAATCCTCCTGCAGGTACAAATCAACCCATATACACTGTAACTAAACCTGAAACTTCTGAGCTTTCCTTTGTTCACAAGTACTTATGTGTTACAGGTCCTAATTTGGGAGACATCAACGAGTCTCTGAAGTCCGTGGAAACAAAGCTGACCGGTCTCACCACCACACTCTCCAACAACTCTACAGCTGTAACAAACGCTGGAGAGAATTTGACAAAGCTAACAACGGTGGTAGAGAAGAAGGCTTATGCAGATGACTTGAAGCAAGTTGATAAGACTCTCAGCGAGTTTGCTAAGGTCCTCGCTGATATCTACACAGACTACACCTCACTCAAACAATCAGTTTCCTCCATGTCCGGCGAAGTAACAACGCTGAAGACATCGGTTGGAGCACTAGAGGGTGATATGTCTGCTGTGAAGACAAATGTTCAAACTCTGACGACTGACTTAGGCTCTGTAAAGACCGACGTTGGTTCGATGAAAACAATGCTTGAAGAGCTGCTCAACAAGGCGAGAACTCCTGCTCCTGAACCTGCCCCTGCCCCTGCTTTGGAAACTTTCACAGCGGCGGATCGCAAAGAGCTGGAAAAGATCAATCCTGCTATAACTGGCCTGGAAGTCAGATTAGCAAAGATTGAAAGCTGTGTGGGTATCTCTGGCCAAGAAGACAGAGAGCCTCCCACACCTGAAGAGTCTGCCCATTCCTCCCCCAGTCATCATGAGAAAGAGCGGGAGAAGAGCGCTGAACATACCAGGGAGAAGAGCGCTGAACATCCCGAAGAAAAGAGCGCTGAGGATCTTGAAAAGAGCGCTGAAGACCTTTCCCATGATGAATCTATCAGGGGAGAGAAGAATGAAGATACTATCGCTGGAACTCAGGGAGATGAAAACCCCGAGGGAACCGAGAAGCTCGCCTCTGTATCTGAGGGGGAGAAACTCGAAGAAGACGCTGAAGAATCCACAGAAGATGATGAAGACATCGACATCCCTGATGATGAACCATCTTCTTCTCCAAAGAAGAATGATGATGATGATGACGAATATGACGATGATTTCTTTATCGTCAAACCTGCCCCAAGGATCAAAGCTCTTAAAGGAATTTCAATAAATGAACCAACAGGGGAGCGGACAAAGACAAAACCCTCAGCCTCTGGCGCTGAGAAAGGCAAAGGCAAAAGCGTCGCTGAAGATGTCAATCTGGCGATCTTGCTTGTAAAGCCGGTTTGTCAGGTACACTAATCATATCTCACTCCATCCCTCCACTATAAGTTCTACTACCCTAGCCTACACCTGAACATATTTCTCTTTCTCTTTCTACCCAAGTTCTTCTACCCATGTTCTTATTTATAAGATCGTTGTGTTTCAGCTAGTCCTCTCCCCTGTTTGAGGATGTCGCTGAAGGTTCTACTACTGCGACTTCACAAATAAAGCCAGCTGCTGCTGATGAAATAATCCCAGTCTCAGATTTGATCTTTGAGACTGATGAACCAGAAGAACAACCTCTCTCGCACAGAAACAGACCTTCCTCAGCTCCTCAAAAACTGAGTGAAGAGGATCAAAAGAAAAGAGAGGAAATAATAAAGCGATTCGAGGATCAGCGAATAATTCTAAGGCGTGATCAACTGCCTTCAGTTCCTCCAAAGTTCAGAATTTCAAAAGCTGAATACAAGGAACACCTCAGAGCTGAACGCCTCATCGCTGAAAGGAAGGAAGCTGAAGAGAAAGACAGAGAATACGCCATCAAGCTTACTCAACGATCAATCAAAGACCCCAAGCTGAAAAGAGTTCCCATTGATGTTCAACGTATGCTCTGGGATGATGCTCAAGAAATCGTTAGAGAAAAGACAAAGGTCTCTGATACAACTTTGGAATGGGCTAATCAAATGCTGACCTATCGATCAAGACCATCCAAGATAATCAAAGCCAACATCAGAGGAAAAATGTTCGTTGATGTTCCTGTTGTTGAAGTGGATATCTACAGAGATGACAAAACCAAGCAAACCTTCTATGCTGCTTCATTAGAAAAGTTTGGTCTCTCTGAATGGTTAGAAACGAAATTAGCCATTCAGGGATCACGCTCAAAATTCAAAAGCCGTGTTGATATGATCTTAAACAAACAGATCGACTTGCTTTCATCTACTGTGGATATTCCTCCTACTCTTCCTCAACCGAAGAAAGCCTCTGCTAAGAAGAAGAAAGTTTCTGACTCAGGTCCAATCATTCGAAATGAAACAGGTATTGGTTTCTCTCGTGTTGAAGTTCTTGGCCCTGATGCTGATCTTTCAATGCTTGACACCTCCCTACCACCTGGAGAAACCTTCATCCCTGGCACAGTGGTAAGTGATCCATATGGTATATTCTTCTTAGACTATGATGGAAATCATCATTTTCAACGTGTCTCTGGGCTCCAAATCGCTCCCATCGAACAACTCAGAGATCTCGTACACTGGTGTGAAGTCAGACGCGACATCAAAGCTAGACACCTGAAGCCCTTGATTTTTGAAGCTGCTCTGAAGTTAAAGAATCAAGGAGTAAATGTCCCTGACTGGATGATCCCCACTAAAAAGACCCTTGATGAACTTCTCATTAAGGAAGAACCCTTTGAAAACTGATATAATCTCCTTTTTCTGTATTGTATCAGTTATCCTTCTGTACTTGTAAATTATTTCGCTTGTACTTGTAATCTTTCTGTTCTTCATTGTATCCTGATTCAATATTTTAAAGAAAGATTTCAGCGAACGTACTTTACTCCATCAGTACTGAAAAGATCCCAGAAAATAGTAAAAGGGACAAATATTTTATGAGTTCTTTTTATCCTTATGTTTTCATTTAATAGCAATTTTCTTTGTTGCTATGTCATAATCAAATAGGGGGAGATTGTTGATCCAAACCCTCAGTGATTTGATAATGACCCTCTCTTAAATACTTAGTGAAAATTGTAAGTAAACAATATGTATCAGAGTTTCACTATCGCTGATAAGTACTACGATCTTACAGTACCGCTGATAGGAACTCTCGCTTTTTAAATTAAACATTCAGCGAACACTGTTCACCATTAATGTGCTGAGTCTGTTCAGTCATTATGGTGATCGCTGATAAGTCAGTTGTTTACTTATGATCCCTGAAGACAAGTTTCACGTCAACATAGGTTCTACGCTGAAGTCGAAGATCAAGCTCAAGAACCAGCGACAAGTCTCCTAATGAACTGATGCGGATCAGCGAAGACTCAGATTTGTCCACTCAACGTGAAGTATCAAGTACAAGACTTCAACTATCGCTGAACTTTATCATTCGCTGATATAATATGATAAAGCTCTGATTCAACGAAAGCTGATCATGAAGTCCTCCGTACAAAGTACTTTTGTCTTATCCACCCTTGCACGACTCCGTACGAAATGTCAGAAAAGAACCTCCGAATATCTGAAATCGTACAACAACTCTGATACTACACTATTCATCCATACGGCTACTAAGGTTGTCAATCCAAGGTCAATGGCATGCAACCAACCAGCTGATGACACGTGTAAAGTATATACTGACTTGCATTAAATGCATGCAGTATATAAAGAGATGAACTCACTTCTTTTTGAAGCAACTTGCTAACTCTGGACAAGTTCAAATCTCTTATCTTAAGATAGGTTATTATTAGTAATTTCCTTATCTCTCTTAGTGCAAGAAACCTTAGTGTTCCAACTTGTTTAGATTTAGGTTTATCCTTAATCTTGTCTCCGCAACAAGCTGTAAATTGTTAATGATTTATCAATAAACAATTTAGAAAAGTAAAATCTGTGTGTTTGTATTCAACCCCCCCTTCTACAAACTTGTATAGGCCTTCGGGACCAACAGTACAACTAATATCCAGAAATCTGGTGATGAAGAGTGAAAATAATCTATCAGAAAAAAGTTGTAAAACGAGGATCACTTGATATTGAAAATCAAGCTTTGCTCTGATACCAATTGTTGGTTCCCGTTTTGCTTTAAACAAGATTATCAGATCTATTAGTTCAAGTTAATGTTTGATGCAGAAGCGTATTTGAAGAACTAACAGATAAGTTTGATAGATTTAGACCAAAATATAAATAAACAATGAACAGGAAATAATATTTCAAAGTTTACTGAATATATATTAAGAACAGATTTAAGAACAATGAGTAAGAAAAGCTTCAAAATAGATATGACTCTTAAGGTGAATAAGCCTTTTTATGTTCTTATGATGGTCGATTTATATGTGATTGATGATGATAATTGATAAGGAAGAACTCAACATGAGTCTTCCTTATATACTACTCTAAAGGGGACCATAAAGCATATGCTACTATTCAGACGGTACTGATGAATAGTTGAACGGATGTTGTGAACAGTTGCAAGAACGACATGAACGGTAAGACGTGTTGTATTGAATTTAATGCAGCAGACGTCTATTATGTACTAAGCCCTATTGAGTCCAATCAGAGCTTGACACGTCGACGTTGGACAGGGCATGCTACCATGCAAGTTGATGAACGGGTCCTTTCAGTGAGGACCACAGAGGCTCTGTAATGAGTTACAGAGGTTCTGCGGTCTGGTCCTCTGTGGAGCAGTCTTCACCGGATTCCGAGTCTTTGGTCTTCTTTGCGCGTATGACAGAGCTTCTGTAGCGCGCCTCTTTAGCTTCTGTAGATTCTTGATCTTGAGCCCTCGGTAAGTCCGGCAGAGCCTCTGTAAGAGGCTTTCTTCACTTAGCCTATTTTTCACTACTTCTAAATACTTCTATGGTTAGGAAGATTGAAGCTAACATTTACCTCTTCAGAATTCTAACCGTTACCCTTCAGTATAAAACCCAAGTTACCAATCCTCATAAACGTTACGAACTCTCATCTTCTTGTCCGGCGAACCTTGCAAAACCTACAACCTACCTATTTTTCATTCTCTTTCTTCAAGATAAACAAAAATGGCATCATCCTCCAACATTCCTGAAGACTCCCCTATTCAAGAAAACTCACCTACTCATTCTGAGCATTCCCAAAACCCAAATATGGCCGTAGACCTGGAAAAAGACAACTCCGACGATGAAGCTAATTTCTCTCCAACCACACACGAGAAAAACTCCATCGCAAATGAACACTTTGAAAGTGTTCTTCCTCTCAAACCCAACAACTATTATCTTGTTCCTTCAAGAACCACTTTTGGGGAATCTCATTCCATTCTCCTTCACATTTTGGAGAAACATTACCTCTTCCCTCTGTTGACAACAACCATCAGCAAAATACCAGCAAGATATCTAAACCAGTTTTGGCAAAGCAGCAGATATGACACAGCGGACCGACACATTAAGGGCTACATTTCTAAACCTGATAAAACCCAACACATGGAACTCAAGTTCAATAGAACGATGTTCTCACTTGAGTTCAGTCTTCCAACTAGAGGTCTGCTAGGTATAAAGAATTACGCTGAAGGACCTACAGACGAAGAACTCTGTAGATTTGTTGAAATGTTAGGGTACAACACAACCCTAAGAAAAAGGAACGATTTCAGAAGAGGTCGATTACCCCCTCTGTGGAATACCCTCTTCTCAATTCTAAACAGATGCCTCACTGGCAAAATCGGTAGTCCAGATCAAACCTCCCATCAGATTGTATCCATAATGTATAGGGTATATTATGATCTGCCTCTGGACTACTCGACCTTGATGATGCAAGAAATGATAAATACCATTGACAGAAAAATCTCCACCCAGAAAGCCAAAGAACGCTCAAAACCATCTCTACCTCCTCTGCAGTATCAACGAATTCTTGGAGTACTTCTGGACCCCCTACTCCTTCTAGAAAAATGGTCTTTAGAAGGTCCAACTGCAAAAATATATGCCATGACAAAAAACGTTCCAACTGAGCACGTCGATGGATATCCTTTCTGCAGACCTCTGCCATCAAGACTTCTAGGATATGCTACAGATGAAACCCTAAGGTTAGCTTTCATAAGCGATCATAGGACTCCAAAACCGAGCCCTGTGACACCCCCGCATTTAGGTGTGCCTTTAGAAACTAGGGTAGTTGAAAGAATGACATGTGAAGAATGGGCTAAGGATTTCCAGAAGCATGAAGAAGTTCAAACCAAGTTCCTTGCTCAGAGGAAATCCATCTACTCTGCCTCAACTCCTAAAAAGAAAACCAAGAAGAAAACCACAGAGGGTACTTCAACTTCTGCTGTCGAAACTCAACCCTCTCCTCCTCACGCCACAGAAGATGGATCTTCTGCTCCTCCCCCTCCCCCACAGAAATAGAAGAAGAGAAAATCCAAAGCCTCAGAGGAAGGGGCACCTAAACCCAAGAGGAGAAAGAGCAAGAAGAAAACTGGGAAACCACTGTCTCCTATGCAAACAATTGCAGAGGATACAGTGGCAGAAGAAGTGACAGAAAAGGTGACAGAAGATGTCACAGAAGAACAAACCCAAAAATCACCTGTGCATTCCCCAACTCCTCTCAACTATGCACATCATGGGAATTTCTCAGACTTCCTCCAACGTCCTGAATTTGCCAACACCCTTGACATTGCAGGATGGACTGCAGAAGCTCTGTCACATGAAACCAAAGAAGCCAAAGAAGATCCAGATTTCACAATCTCTGGAGTTGATTCTGATCTTGATGATGATGATCAAACTCCAAGGAATACTTGATCAGATAACCGAATTCATCAGAGCTTTCACCGCTGCCAACGCAAACTATGTCAGAGAGTTTCAAGCAAGCGTCGGCAGAATGCGCTTCAACACATAAGCAGAGGCTGAAACACTGCTCCGGCTCTGTGATGACGTATGCGCAAAGATGATTGCTGCAGGGGCTGTTCCACCAAAGAAACCAGATACATCTTGCAGGGCAGAAGGTAAAACAGATAAGGGTCAGGATGACTCTGATGATGATTCTGACGATTCAGCAGATCATCCTGAGGGGGAGAATCAAGTGGAGAAACAAAGGGAAGTAGCTGCAAGCAGAGGTATACCAGAACCACCAGTATCCGCAGAACCCCAGAACCAAATTCCCCCAACTCAAAACCAAGGAGGAAACCAACAACAGTCCACAGAGGAAACAACCACCTCTGTGGAAATGATCTCTGAAGAAACCCCTGCTAAAACCCAAAAACCTGAAACCCAAAGCAGAAACAAAACCACAGAGACAACAACCATCTATGTGGAATCCATTACTGAAGAAACCCAAGTACCCAAAACAACAGTTCAACAGAAGACCACAGAGGCAACACCCACCTCTGTGGAATTTCCTTCTGTATTTGGAGAAGATGTCCAAATCCAAGAAGAGGTCCAACTTCTGACATCCTCCGAAGACGAACTACCTTCCCAACACCCAAAAACAACCCAAGAACCAAAACCATTGCTCACAAAAGAAAATATCTGAGCAAAACACCTAAAACCTCTCCAACAGAACCCAAATCATCAATCCAGCCCTCTGAAACTCAAGTGTCAAAACCAACAGAGGCAATCCCCAAACCAACAGAATCATCAACAACGAAGCCCTCTAAGACTCAAGCGTCAAAACCTACAGAGGCAACCCCATCTCAACAAGCAGAACACCCGAAGGCAAAAGACAAGGGAAAAGGGATTATGACAGAAGAACCGCAGAAGAAAAAGGCCAAACATCAACCTTCGACAGAAAAGCTGATGAAGAGCTCTTTCGATGCGTATAAGACACCAAAGCCTGAAGAAGAAGACTGGGCTTTCGGCACTACACCTCTGTCAAATATTCCTGTTCTGGATCCAAAGAAAAAACCTTTAAAGGATCGAGTGGAAGAAGTCAAGAACCAATTAGATGCTCTGCGCAGAACCTTACCTCAACCACCACCACCACAAATGGAAGAAGTGGTATACAGGTACTTATACAGCAGAATGGGCATAATGGATCAATCAGAACTAACCATTCAAGACCCTGACTTCCGTGCTGATCTCGAAAACCTCTTCACCAGAACAAAACCCAAGCCTAAACACGAAGTCTTCTCAACATCCAAGATCGTCAAAATCCTATATTGTAAGTTCTCAAGAACCAGAACCTTGCCTAAACTCTCTTACAACATCTACAAGGTCAAAAGAGATGACAAATCAGAGAACCAATTTGCAGATACAGATCTTAGGAATCTCAATCCTTATGATCTACCAGATCTTCTGGAATGGACGAAAGAGAACTTCACAACCGACGAAGTTCGCAGACCCTACAGGGTGATTAGAAAGGCCATGCGCGAAAAGCTTCTGCTATACAGCATGGTAGATTTCCAATTGGCTCGAGATCTTGGAGTAAAAAGCTTAAACGTTCAGCCACCAGAAGACTACTGCCCTCCCTCTGCTACACCAAACTCAATCATCACAAATCCAAGGGTCGGGTTAGTATTTCTAGATCCTTCTTGTAAATCAAAGTTGTTCGTAGAGATGGACTATCAGAAGTACGCAACAAGTACTTTGACAGAGTTTAGAGCGATACTAGTGGAGCACAGAGGAACAAAGCTCATGAATCAAAGTCTTGCCGACATACTGATAGAGGTTATCGATGCAACAATAACTTTCGAACTCTATGCATCAGCTTTTATCACGAACTCATACAAGAAGGACTCGACCGCAGAAGTTTCAATTACTTCAAGGATGCCAATGTCAGAGTTAGTCAAACAGATCCTCTGTAATATTTTCTTTTCAATACAATCAAATGTAAATGCCTATGGCAAAATCTAATGTGAAAAGAAAATATTCTTGTACTTAGAAAATACTTGCACTTTCCAATTTTTAATTTTCACTACTTAGGGGGAGATTGTTATCTCCAATCTTTCTGTTTGTAAAAGTAGTGAAAATAGTCTAAAAACAGAAGTAACCCACAGAGGCTCTGCAGAAGAACCCAAGAATACCGAAGGTAAGAATCAGCAGCAGACTGCTCACAGAGGACCGAGCCGCAGAACCTCTGTCACCCTTGACAGAGCCTCTGCGGTTTATACTGAAGACTTGAAGATTTACAAATATCTTTCTATTGTTCCAGGATCCGTTCATCCACTTGTTGCAGGCGTGCCCTGACATCAACTACACGTGTCAAACTCTGGTAGGGCTCTGTCAGAATTGTAACATGCGCATTAAATGAACATCGTACCAAGCTACTGTTCACCCAATCCTGTCTACTGTAGATCAGTACTTATTGTCTAAAGTATGTCCCCTTTAGAAGTAGTATAAATAGAAGACTCATGTTGAGTTCTTCTATTAAGCAAAATACCACAAAAATACACATTGTTTAAGATAAAAGGAACCAACATTTATTAGTGTGATCGAGCCAAAAAGGATCTCTGAAGCCCTTGACGACCCAAACTGGGTAGACGCTATGCAAGAAGAGCTTCTACAGTTTGAACGAAACAAAGTATGGACTTTAGTCCCTCTGCCACGAGGAAAACAAGCCATAGGAACTAAATGGGTCTTCAGAAATAAGAAGGATGAAGATGGGGTGGTCATAAGAAACAAAGCAAGATTGGTAGCCAAGGGATATCGACAAGAAGAAGGCATAGATTACGATGAAACTTTTGCCCCTGTCGCACGGCTCGAAGCCATAAGAATCTTCTTAGCCTTCGCAGCCCACAGAGGTTTTAAAGTATTCCAAATGGACGTAAAATCCGCTTTTCTAAAAGGAGAAATCCAAGAAGAAGTATACGTCCAACAACCACCAGGGTTTGAAAGCTCTAAGTACCCAAAATACGTGTACTACCTTGACAAAGCTCTGTATGGACTGAAACAGGCTCCAAGAGCATGGTACGAAAGACTTTCTACCTTTCTTCTAGATAATGGTTACGACAGAGGTACGACGGATACAACTTTTTTTATAAATGAAAAAGTGATGAAAATATGCTTGTACAAATATATGTGGACGACATAATTTTTGGTTCTACAAATTCAAAAGAGTGCAAAAAGTTTGAAAAACTCATGCAGAGTGAGTTTGAAATGAGTATGATGGGAGAATTAACTTTCTTCCTCGGACTCCAAGTAAAACAATCATCAGAGGGAATTTTCATAAATCAAAGCTAAATATGTCTCTGACATACTTTCAAAATACAGTCTCTCTGATGCCTCTGTAATGAGAACTGCAATGGCCACATGAAATAAGTTAGACTCAGATCCAAATGGCATACGTATAGAGTGCACGCTCTGTAGAGGAATGATTCGGTCTCTGTTATACTTAACGGCAAGTAGACCTGACATAATGCATGCCACATGTCTCTGTGCAAGATATCAAGCTAACCCGAATGAATCCCATTATAATGCTGTAAAGAGGATCTTCAGATACCTCAAAGGGACCAAAAATCTTCTGTAAAACCCAGAATCTAGCAATGATATGTAGAGAGAAAATCTAGAGTGCACAAGTCATCCATGTATTGATCTTTAGAGAGTAAATGACAAATACTACAAGTGTTCTAGATTGTTACTTACAAATGAACTAGACATGCCTATTTATACCCATAACATACAAGGTATAAAGGCATTAGCAACAAATACAGTACATTGACTTTACAAAAAATCTTGAATACAATAATGCTCTAACAATCTCCCCCTTTGGATTCAAGATTTAAAAAAAATCGCAAGAGGGTGCGAAACCATCCGTTTCGTATCAAGTTGGGTGCGAAACCATGGGATTTGAATCAATAAGGGTTCGAAACCATGGGGATTCAAATCAATAAGGGTTCGAAACCATGGGATTCGAATCATGTAGAGTGCGAAATCAAGGAATCCGGATCAAGACAAGTACGAAATCAACGGAATTCGAATCAAGTAGGGTGCGAAATCATCTATATTGTTGAACTTTTAGGTGTAAGCACATTCCGAAACTCAGAACTAAGATGACCAAGTTCAGCAATATTTCTGACTTCACAAGATTAGAAATCAATATTTCTTGTATTTTGAATGATTTCTTGAACTTAGTATCTTCATCTCTTTGATCTTGAATTATCTTCGACATGAAATTGAATTAAACATTTCTCCCCCTTTTTTGATGAATGTGAGCATCATGATCATCGAAAACCTTTTTCAATTTCAGTCGCATCTTTGAGTATTACTAACAATCTCCTCCTTAATGAATAACCTTGCTCCCCCTCAAAATAAGAATTTTGGAGCAATTTGTTTTCTCCCCCTGAAAGTATGCATATATTTCATTAAAAGTTATTCATTTCAAGTACAGTGCATTAATGAAAACATTTATACAAGGAATATAAAATTCATTGAACCACATTTTATAACTACTAACATTTGATCATTTGAAAACTTTACAAAAGAAATCCAACTTAATGAAATTTAACAGATTTTGCAATCAAATGAAATCAAATGCATGTGTTTAGATTCAAATACAAGTCATCATTGTATATCAAGTTAACAGTGTTCAGTTTCAACCCCTTTATTAAATCTATTTGGTGTGCTAGCATGCAAAATATGATTAGCTACAAGCATATGCAATTCTAAAACATATAAGAATACTTTGCTCTACTCACACTATTTGTCCAAAATCAGGATTTTCAAAAATTTACGGGTTTATCGCGACTTTGTATTGTCCCCAAGTTTCAAGAGATGTGTGCTCATTGGCATCTTTTGATTTTGTGCACATTTGCATCTTTGGATTTTGTGCTCATTGGCATCTTTTGATATTGTGCTCATTGGCATCTTTTAATCAAAATGTTTAGTAAGAATAAGATACACCGTTAAACATGGCTTTCTATCTGGTTCTATAGCAGGATTTGGGTTAGCATATCCCATACCAGTTGGCGTTAGGTGCTAGGTGTCGAGCACCCCTTAGAACTTAATTTCCCAAACCAGAAAGGCCACATCGATATATTTTAAACCTATTTGTACCAGTTGAACATGGCTTTCTATCTGGTTCTATAACAGGATTTGAGTCAGCCGATCCCAGACCAGTTGATTTTAGGGACTAGGTGTCGAGCACCCCTTAGGACTTACTCTTTCCAAACCAGAAAGGCCACAGGTACAAACTTTCAAACTAAATGATTTTTATTTGTTTATTTGATGCATCGCAATCACTTGGTTCTAAAAACATAATGCTTCCCCCATATTTTCGTTTCCATCCATCATTTTGACAAATAGGCTTTTTGAGCATTATATTCTATATAAGTGCAGAATTCCATAATTTTGAGTATTCAGCATAATTTCATTCATGTTTTGCTGACCTTTCGATTTATTTCAGGAGTGAAAGTTGAAACAAATATAATGAAAATCACCCTTGACACACATTTCATTCATTGAATGAAAATTGAAAAATTTCACTTCATTGAATTAAATTGTGAAGGTTCAAACATTCAAAGCAGTAGAAATAAAATATAATGCAATGTTACCTTTCACCACTTGTTCCTTGAAACAGAAAGATGTAACAGTTAAGGATATCACCTGAGAAATATGAGTTCTAAACTGATTTGTTTAGAAGTCGTAGTCTTTGAAGTACGGGTCCTGAACTGAATTGTTCAGAAGCCATAGTCGTTAAAGCACGGGTTTTGAACCGATATGTTCAAAAGCCAAAAACGTTGAAGCACGGGTTCTGAACTGATGTATTCAGAACCCAATAATTTTTTCTCTCCCTTAATGGTACATATACTCTTCAAAAAAATTCACCGCTTCTCTTCTGTTTTCAATCATGTGTGTGGTATATATGTAACATTCAGCACAACACATGAAGAACCTACAAAACAGATTAAGTAGATTTTGGTACCCAACGGCACTTGGGTCCTAGTGTGTTAGGTGTAGATTTCTTATTTGGAATAATGTAAGTACCGTACCAATAAGAAGTATAATCTTTATGTACAAATTCATTTGACCCACAATAAGAACAACAAATTTTCTTATGTGCCAACCTAATCAAATGATTTGTAGAATAAACAAGATTAGGTGGAATAGTAGATTTACCTTTAGGAGCATTGTTCCTTTTGGCCTTTGATGTGGAAGCAGATGATTTTGGTACATCTTTCTTTGGAATCGTTGTGCCTTTGACTCTCCATTCCGTCTTCACCTTTTTGAAGACTGGAACTTCTTCAGGTTTGGAAGTATTAACTTTAGGCACTTTTGGTTTGTTATCTGATTTATCAAGCAGATAATTATAGAAGAGATTTGTTGAACGAATCTAATCTTTTGAGAAATCAGTTGATCTATTAAGTTGTTTAGAAGGAATGTTTTTAAAGCTTGAACTTGAAGCAGTTTTAAAAGAGTATTCAGAATCATTTGATTTAACATAATGCTTTGAGACATCAAATTTAAAAATGACGTCTTCAAGTTCTTTGACTTTGTTTATCAAAACATTTTTCTCTTTAGAAATTAGATCAAATTTCTTTTGGAGATCAGATTTGATCAATTGATCCTTCATAATATCAGCTGATAAACCAGATAATCTTTTGGTAAGATTAAGAATCGCATTTTCAAAATATTCGCGTTCCGATTAAAAATCTTTTTCCAAAAACTTTCTTTTATCAGTAATCTATTTGAAAATTTCCATATTTTTCTTTTTAAGGGGTTTACTTTCCTTTTCAAAGAGATTTTTCTTTTCTGCAAAATCTTTTCTTTCTTTTTCCAAAAGATTTTCTAAATCATAGATTTTCACGGAAAGTTCAGAACTTTTAGTCTCAAAAGATTTTCGTTCAGTTTCAAAAACAGCTCTTTCTTTTTCGAGCTTCTCTTTTTCTAAAAATAAAACTTTCTCAAAGTCAGAAACTTGTTTTGAAAGTTTTATACAATTCAGCTCAGTTTTTTTCTTTTCTTTAAGAACTTTCTTTGAAGAAAGAAACTATCTTTCACGTTCTGAAAGCTTTTTCTTCAATTCAACGTTTTCACCTTCCAACGTTGTTCTTTTCTCTTGAACTCTTTTTATTTGATCTTGTAGATATGAGTTCCCCTTCTCTCTCTCGATTTCTCTACTCTTCATATCAGCATTTTCACTTTGAAGAGTTGTTACTTTCTCTTGAAGTTTCTTGATTTGATTGTGCAGGCTTGAGTTGTCTTTCTTTGTTTCAAGACCTGCAATATATACTTCAAGATCAGTAATTCTTTTTGAAAGTTTAGCATTTGAAGAAGAAATGTCTAAAATTTGTCTCTTTAGATCAACATTTTCTTCCTCCAATGCTTTATTTAAAACAGGAAATGAAGGATTTGAAGTATTAGGTTTAACAAAAGTTTGCTTCAAACCTTCACTATCTAATTTAACAAAAATTTGAGGAGTTGAAGGTATTTCTGTTATAAGAACTTGTTGCAAAATTTCATTATTTGATTTAACAAAAGATTGCTTCAAATCCTCACCACTAGATTTAATAATAGTTTGCTTCAAACTCATCTCTCTTTTTTTTTTTAATCAACACGAATTCGGATCAAGAAGGATTCGAAATCAATGGATTTCGAACCAAGAAGCAAGAAGGATTCGAAACCAAGGATTTCGAACCAAGAAGGATTCAAAACCAAGGATTTCGATCCTAATAGGGTGCGAAACCTCAAGAATTCGAACCTAACAGGGTGCGAAACCTCAAGAATTCGAACCTAACAGGGTGCGAAACCACAGATTTTGGACTTAACTGGATCCGAAACCATCACTTGAACACTTCGAAAAACTTGAATGGTGCGAAATCCGTATGAATGATCCGAAACCCTCAAGAACAATCCGAAACCTTCACTTCGAGCTTGAAAATCACAGATTCAGCCATAACTTCTTCAATTCTTGATCAATTGTTATGAAATTTGCACAGATTTGTTCGAAATTTGATTCTACACACTTTCTTAGTTGGTTTCAAATCCCAAATCGATCAAATTAATCGACCTTTGATCCAAAAACAGTAAGAACAAGTTTTCGAACAAAAATTTATAAAATGGTCAGATTTGCAATTTCTGTGCAGAATTTGGCAGAAATCCAAGAACTAAAGATGCTTAGGAATGTAAATCGAGTTCAGTGATGTCAAGAATCAAACCAAAAGATCAAAACTTAAAGAAAAGACGAATTTTGGATGAATAGTAATCGAAGAAGGATCAGAAATCATGATGAACAGTGATTGATGAAGGATCCGAAATCTTCAGCTTCAGTGTAAAAAATCTTCAATTTGGTCTTTGATCTGCTTGAATTTTCTGTTTAGCTCTGATACCAAATGTAAAACCCAGAATCTAGCAATGATATGTAGAGAGAAAATCTAGAGTGCACAAGTCATCCATGTATTGATCTTTAGAGAGTAAATGACAAATGCTACAAGTGTTCTAGATTGTTACTTACAAATGAACTAGACATGCCTATTTATACCCATAACATACAAGGTATAAAGGCATTAGCAACAAATACAGTACATTGACTTTACAGTAAATCTTGAATACAATAATGCTCTAACATCTTGGCCTCTGGTATCCGAAGAACTCTGGTTTTGGTCTTAAAGCTTATACAGATTCAGATTATGGAGGATGCAAGCTCGACAGAAAGAGTACCTCTGGGAATTGTCAATTCCTAGGTGGTAAACTAGTCAGCTGGACCTCTAAGAAGCAGAACTGCGTATCCACATCTACAGCAGAAGCCGAATACGTTGCGGCTGCTAGTTGTTGCTCCCAGGTTCTGTGGATGAAAACTCAGCTTAAGGACTATGGCCACATCATATTCAAGATTCCCATCTTCTGTAACTCAAAGAGCGCCATAACCATCTCTGCCAATCCAGTACAGCACTAAAAACAAAGCATATGATATCCGTTACCACTTTCTGAAACACCATGTTGAATATGGGACAATCGAAATGCACTTCGTGTCTACAGAGTACCAGCTTGCAGACTTATTCACCAAGGCACTAGATGAGAAAATATTTCTTTTCTTGGTGGGTAAGTTGGGAATGATAAACATGAGTTAAAACCCCTGTAAGTATAACTTAATCTTCTGTAAATATGTAAATACATTGTTTTATTTTGTAGTTTAAATTATTTTTGTATGTAAATTCTCAATCACCAAGTGTTCAATACTCAACAGAGCTTCTATAGGATTGCTCAGAACCTATGACAGTCCTTACAGAACCTCTGAAAACATGATATATGTTATATGCATGACTTATCTTATTTGATCCAAGCATAGATCAAGGGGGAGCAGAAGGAAACCTTGAAATGATCTACAGAGGTTGATCATTCAAGGGGGAGCCAAAGAAGAATTGCGATCGACATTATCCACAGAAGTCAGGTACTAAGCCGAAGTCAGAAGAGTCAAAATGTAAGTATCTCAAACAAACAGTTTTGAGTTATGAGAAAACTGTCCTAAAGAATTTCCAAATTTGTCCTAAAGAAAGTGTTAAAAACATTTCAAACTACAAATGATCAAAAAGATGCATAAATTTTGAGTTATGAGAAATTTAAGGTCATAGAGCCTCTGTTGAGCTCAACAGAGGCTCTGCCAGAGAAAATCTCTATGGATCATAAACTTAAACTCTTTCGATCGGCTTGAATGTCTTCTCAAAATACCTCTTTCACACAAATACACACTTTGAAATTCTAAAAGGTTGTTGGTCACAGAGCTCATTCCACCAAAGAAACTCTCTTGACCAACACAGGCTTTTAAAAGAATTTCTCACACAAAACCTTTTAACAAATAATTTTCTAGGACAACTACTTCCAAATAGGTCCTAAAAACATTGTCAAAAACAATTAAAAACTTGGATGATCAAAAAGTTTAATAGATTTTTAGTTATGAGAAATTTCCTCTCATAGAGCTTCTGCTAGCTCTGACAGAGTTTCATAACCTCTGTGAAAGAAATTTCTACTCTATAAATCTATCGATCCTCTCCAATGCTTTTTCAAACGTTTTTAAAGGTGAAAGCATCAGAGAAAAATAAAAAGAAGATTTCAAACAACAGAGCTTCTATCATTAAAGAGCTTATGTCATTATTTTCAAACTTGGGGAAATTCTGAAACAATAACGGTATTTTACTGCGAGTGAAAATTATATGGAGGAAAAGAAACACACGCTCCAAGCATTAATGGGCCGCGCACGACGTCAAGTCGTGCTCTGACACTGCTGACGTGTCACATTTTCATTGGACGTACACGGCACACGTTATCCTGGAAAGCTGAACCCGCCGTTCACACTCAAGTACGGACCCCAAAAATTATCCACTTCCATATATTTACCTCTTCAGATTATACCGATTACCTCTCACTATAAAACCCAAGTTACCACTCCTCATAAAACGTTACGAACTCTCATCTTCTTCTCCGGCGAACCTTGCAAAACCTGCAACCTACCTATTTTTCATTTTCTTTCTTCAAGATAAACAACAATGGCATCATCCTCCAACATTCCTGAAGACTCCCCTATTTAAGAAAACTCACCTACTCATTCTGAGCATTCCCAAAACCCAAATATGGCCGCAGACCTGGAAAAAGACAACTTTGGCAATGAAGCTAATTTCTCTCCAACCACACACGAGAAAAACTTCATCGCAAATGAACACTTTGAAAGTGTTCTTCCTTTGAAACCCAACAACTATTATCTTGTTCCTTCAAGACCTACTTTTAGGGAATCTCATGCCATTCTCCTTCACATTTTGGAGAAACATTACCTCTTCCCCTTGTTGACAAAAAACGTCAGCAAAATACCAGTAAGATATCTAAACCAATTTTGGCAAAGCAGCAGATATGACCCAGCGGACCGACAAATCAAGGGCTACATTTCGAAACCTGATAAAACCCAACACATGGAACTCAAGTTCAATAGAACGATGTTCTCACTTGAGTTCAGCCTTCCAACCAGAGGTCTGCTAGGCATAAAGAATTACACTGAAGCACCTACAGACGAAGAACTCTGTAGATTTGTTGAAATGTTAGGGTACAACACAACCCTAAGAAAAAGGAACGACTTCAAAAGAGGTCGATTACCCCCTCTATGGACTACCCTCTTCTCAATTCTAAACAGATGCCTCACTAGCAAAATCGGTAGTCCAGATCAAACCTCCCATCAGATTCTATCCATAATGTACGGGGTATATTATGATCTGCCACTGGACTACTCGACCTTGATGATGCAAGAAATGATAAATACCATCGACAGAAGAATCTCCACCCAGAAAGCCAAAGAACCCTCAAAACCATCTCTACCTCCTCTGCAGTATCAACGAATTCTTGGAGTACTTCTGGAGCCCCTACTCCTTCTGGAAAAATGGTCTTTAGAAGGTCCAACTGCCTAAATATATGCCATGACAAAAAACTTTCCAACTGAGCACGTCGATGGATACCCTTTCTGCAGACCTCTGCCATCAAGACTTCTGGGATATGCTACAGATTAAACCCTAAGGTTAGCCTACACATGCGATCATAGGACTCCAGAACCGAGTCCTGTGACACCCCCGCGTTTAGGTGTCCCTTTAGAAACTATGGTAGTTGAAAGAATGACAGATGAAGAATGGGCTAAGGCTTTCCAGAAGCATGAAGAAGTTCAAACCAAGTTCCGTGCTCAGAGGAAATCCATCTACTCTGCCTCAATGAAACAAATACCCTATTCCTCAACTCCTAAAAAGAAAACAAAGAGCAAAACCACAGAGGGTACTTCAACTTCTGCTGTTGAAACTCAAACCTCTCCTCCTCATGCCACATAAGTTGGTTCTTCTGCTCCTCCCCCTCCCCCAAAGGAAAAGAAGAAGAGAAAATGCAAAGCCTCTGAGGAAGGGGCACCTAAACCCAAGAGGAGAAAGAGCAAGAAGAAAACTGGGAAACCTCTGTCTCCTATGCAAACAATTGCAGAGGATACAGTGGCAGAAGAAGTGGCAGAAGAAGTGACAGAACAGGTAACAGAAGAAGTAACAGAAGAACAAACCCAAAAATCACCTGTGCATTCCCCAACTCCTCTCAACTATGCACATCATGGGAATTTTTCTAACTTCCTCCAACGTCCTGAATTTGCCAACACCCTTGACACTGCATGATGGACTGCAGAAGCTCTGTCACATGAAACCAAAGAAGTCACAGAAGATCCAAATTTCACAATCTCTGGAGTTGATTCTGATCTTGATGATGATGATCAAACTCCAAGGGATAATTCGGCTGAGACCCCAGAGATACTACAGAACCCCTTCCTTCAACCTGGCCTTGATATTCACAGAAGAAACCTGGAGCAAGTAATCTCTGCCTCTGACGGTACACAGGTTATGCACCCCCAAGTACAACAACTTTTTGGTACTCATCCTATGTACGACTCCCTAGGTCCAAGGGAAGAAGAGGTAACAGAAGAAGGGGAGACTAGGGTAGAAGTCTCAACCCATATGGTAGCAACAGAGGTTGAGACCATAGATGGAGAATAAGTGGTTGGATGCTTCTCAGAAAAAGAAGCAAGAAAAGATGCCTGTAATAGTATAGGCACACAACCAAAACCAACTCCCAGTGCAACCCACACTTCTATTACTTCCAGTCTAGTGGCAGAGGGCAATATTGAAAAAGAGCAGCACGGCTCGACCGCAACCCAAACCATCCGGACAGAGGAAATACTTTCATCCTCTGTACCATTAATAACCGGGGAAACCATTCCAGGGGAATCCTCTCTAAAGGATTCATCTGTAGTAAGTGATCTATTGCCCCGAATCATAACAGAAATCCTTGCAGAGGAATTTGTTTCATCTGCCATACGTACACAATTAGGTCCAAACATCTCTTCAGAGGAGATTAGAGTGCACAAAGACGGAGAGACTCTAGACAAGTCTCTGAGTCAAAAGAAGGATAATCTAATACCCACCTCTAGAGTGGATCTAGACAATGTCATTCTCAGAACTTCTATAGAGTCTGAAGCACTAGATGCTTCTGCTCGAGGATCAGAAGGAAATCCTTCCACCCCCAACATCAAAACAAGGGCGAAAGAAGGTGTCTCAGAAACAGAGACTCACTCTGGGGACGAATGTGTTCCCCCAGAGGTTACAACGAGTTCACATGTATCAAGGGATGAGTTCCAAACCCTTGTCACCTCTGTGAACCAAACAGTGAAAGAGTTGCAAAGCTCTCTCAAAACTTTTGCAGAATCAACATCTTTGGCTATCACAAATCTAAATACAAAAATGGACAACCGGTCCACAGAGGTATAACATACCGTAGCTGAGATGAAGTCCTCTGCAACAAACACTGCAACCTCTGCAGCTGCTGAATTCGGAAAAGCCGCCACCACTGCCTTCAAAGAGTCTGTCAAGCACTTTCTTCAACAACTAAAGGAGCAATCCTCAAAATCTAAGGGTCTTACACCTGAAGACCTGAAGAAGGCCTTATACGAAGCTCAAGAGCAAACAACTAGAAATACTCAGGCCATGAAGCCTTCTGACTACATGACAAGAGCTCAAGTGACAGAACTCGGCTAAGGAATACTTGATCAGATGACTGAATTCATCAGAGCTTTCACCGCTGCCAACGCAAACTATGTCAGAGAGTTTCAAGCAAGCGTCGGCAGAATGCGCTTCAACACAGAAGCAGAGGTTGAAACACTGATCGGCCTCTGTGATGACTTATGCGCAAAGATGATTGCTGCAGGGGGTGTTCCACCAAAGAAACCAGATACATCTTGCAGGGCAGAAGGTAAAACAGATAAGGGTCAGGATGACTCTGATGATGACCATCATGGTCCACCAGATCATCCTGAGGGGGAGAAACCAAGGGAGAAAGCGACAGAAAGAGGTCTACCAGCTCCACCAAATGCCGCAGAACCCATCAACCAAGCACCCCCAACTCAAACCCAACGAGGAAACCAACAACAGTCCAGAGAGGCAACAACCACCTATGTGGAAATGGTCTCTGAAGAAACCCCTGCTACAACCCAAATACCAGAAACAACCCAAGTTCAACAACAGAAGACCCCAGAGACAACACCAACCTCTGTGGAATTTCCTTCTGTATTTGGAGAAGATGTCCAAATCCAAGAAGTACTCCAACTCCTGACATCCTTCGAAGACGAACTACCTTCCCCAACACCCAAAACCAACCCAAGAACCAAAACCATTGCTCACAAAAAAAATATCTGAGCAAAACACCTGAAACCATTCCAACAGAACCCAAATCACCAATCAAGCCCTCTGAAACTCAAGTGTCAAAATCAACAGAGGCAATCCCTAAACCAACAGAAACATCAACAACAAAGCCCTCTAAGACTCAAGCGTCAAAACTTACAGAGGCAACCCCATCTCAACAAGCAGAACAACAGAAGGCAAAAGACAAGGGAAAAGGGATTATGACAGAAGAACCGCAGAAGAAAAAGCCCAAGCATCAACCTTCGACAGAAAAACTGATGAAGAGCTCTTTCGATGCGTATAAGACACGAAAGCATGAAGAAGAAGACTGGGCTTTCGGCACTACCCCTCTGTCAAATATTCCTGTTCTGGATCAAAAGACAAAACCTTCAGAGGATCGAGTGGCAGAAGTCAAGAACCAATTAGATGCTCTGCGCAAAACCTTACCTCAACCACCACCACCACAAATGGAAGAAGTGGTATACAAGTACTTATACAGCAGAATGTGCATAATGGATCAATCAGAACCAACCATTTAAGACCCTGACTTTCGTGCTGACCTAGAAAACCTCTTCACCAGAACAAAACCCAAGCCTAAACACGAAGTTTTCTCAACATCCAAGATCATCAAAGTCCTATATTGTAAGTTCTCAAGAACCAGAACCTGGCCTAAACTCTCTTACAACATCTACAAGGTCAAAAGAGAGGATAGATCAGAGAACCAATTTGCAGATGCAGATCTTAGGAATCTCAATCCTTATGATCTACCTGTTCTTCTGGAATGGACGAAAGAGAACTTTACAATCGACGAAGTTCGCAGAGCCTACAGGGTGATTAGAAAGGCCATACGAGAGAAACTTCTGCTATACAGCTTGGTAGATTTCCAATTGGCTCAAGATCTTGGAGTAAAAAGCTTAAACGTTCAACCACCAGAAGACTACTGCCCTCCCTCTGCTACACCAAACTCAATCATCACAAATCCAAGGGTCGGGTTAGTATTTCTAGATCCTTCTGGGAAATCAAAGTTGTTTGTAGAAATGGACTGTCAGAAGTACGCAACAAGTACTTTGACAGAATTCAGATCAATCCTAGTGGAGCATAGAGGAACAAAGCTCGTGAATCAAAGTCATGTCGATAGACTGATAGAGGTTGCCGATGCAACAATCAACTTCCGAACACTCTGCATCAGCTTCTATCATGAGCTCATACAAGAAGGACTCGACCACAGAAGTTTCAATGACTTCAAGGATGCCAACGTCTGAGTCAGTCGAACAGATCCTCTGTAATATTTTCTCTACAATACAATCAAATGTAAATGCCTTTGGCATAATCTAATGTGAAAAGAAAATGTTCTTGTACTTAGAAAGACCTTGCACTTTCAAATTTTTAATTTTCACTACTTAGGGGGAGATTGTTAGCTCCAATCTTTCTGTTTGTAAAAGTAGTGAAAATCGTCTAAGTACAGAAGTAACTCACAGAGGCTCTGGAGAAGAACCCAAGAATACCGAAGGCAAGGATCTGCAGAAGTACTTCTCACAGAGGACCGAGCCGCAGAACCTCTGTCACCCTTGAAAAACCCTCTGCGGTTTATTCTGAAGACATAGAAGATTTACAAATATCTTTCTACTGTTCCAAGATCCGTTCATCCACTCGTTCCAGGCGTGCCCTGACATCAACTACACGTGTCAAACTCTGATAGGGCTCTGTTCTTACATACTGTTTATTTGAAGTTCTTGGTGTTCTTAATATATATCAAATACAGTAATCTTGGAGATATTCATCTGTTCTTACATACTGTTTATTTGATATTGTGTGTTCTTCTACCTTACATTATCTTTCAGTTCTTAAATACGCTTCCGCACCATACAATCTGAACTAACTGAAAGTTAAGATCATTGTTTAAGCAAAACAGGAACCAACAGTTTGCAGGTCCTGAAGGGTATCTGGTATCTCGATAGCGTATGCTCTAGACATATGACTGGTAAAAAGAACCTGCTCGCTGAATATAAGGAAGAGAAAGGTTCCTCAGTGACCTTTGGTGGAAATGGAAAAGACTAAACCCGAGGGTTTGGTGTTCTTGTAACAACCCGGATTCCCAAACAAGCATCAAATAACATATATTGTGTAACGTCGTTACATAACAAGATACACCATATGACATGTATGGTCCCTTAGTCTTTACAATCCAAAATAAGGTATTTCATTACAAAATTTTTGCTAACTAAATACATGATATCTGATAACGAGGTTATAACTACAAAACAAGTCATAGTCTTCAATTTATAAGTCTTCCCAAAAGCTAGCCACCGATTACTCTATTCACTTGCTCTTACCCGATCCACAACCTGGAATACATATTTTAAAAACAAAATGAGGGCTAGACCTGGTGGTCTAAGTTAGAAAATCCCTGTTAGTTGGAAATCATTTGCACAAACACCATATACATAACACAAATATAAATACCACTTAGGACTCATGCATTGTGTACTTTCCTGTCTCATTCCCATGGCCAAATTAGATGGTTGCGAGCCAACTAATCAATTTACTCCGCTGTACTTAATACAACCAACACCGTTGTCCCTTCATACAGCCAACTCCGCCGGTCCTAAGCCCGCCAACTTGTACTCATGTAGTGTAATACTCATATAAACATAATATGCACACTATTACACTATTTATCACATTCTCATTCCACATATATATGTATTCCAGTTTAAAAACGTTTTAAAGTAAAACTCACCTGATTGCTTATTAAAACTCTTTCAAGCCTTTCCCAACAGATTCAGCTTTCACTCCAAATTCACAGAATCTGAAACAATTAGATAAAAATATCTCTTTACCAAAATGGAACACATCCTCAAAAGTATCTAAACTCTCAAAAGTGACCAAACAGCTAGAGTTTCCGGACAACTCAAACAATCCGGACAGCATACCTTTCCGGACAATCTAACTAAACCGGACAACACTACTTTTCGGACGACATAAACAATACGGACGACATCCGGAAACCAAAGTAATCCGGATACCATCCGGTATCTAATTCCATCCGGAAACTATAGAAAAGAGAGACTTACCCGGATAAGATACGTCCGGACACCATCGAAAAGGGACTACCGGACACATTAAAAAAAAACTACCGGACACATTCATATTGTGTCCGGAAACCTCTGTCGGTTTACTCCAAAAATACCCAGAATCGACAGAAATTTACACCAGACATGAAATGGATGATTCTAATCTGATAGAAACTATCTATTAACAATTACCAACATAAAATGTAAAGGAACATACCTCAAAATCACTTCTAAGCCAACCAATTTGAAGCCTTAACATTTCTTTTATTCTTTTTCTTCTTTTGGTCTCAAAACACACACACACACACTGATTGTTTACTGTTTAGGAAAATATCTGGAGGCTGAATGATAATATCAAACCAAAATTAGCATTTTAGACCTTGCACTATTTACTAATGACTAAAACACCCCTAAACTTATAAATTTACCCAAACTTACCCTAAACATCAATTATAGAGTTAAATAATTTTAACGGAATTGAGATTTAACAAACGAACTTACCTGGGGTATTACATCATCTCCCCCTTAAAAGAATTCCATCCCGGAATTCGGTTAGGCAAAAAGGTACGGGTACTTAGTTTTCAATTCTGATTCTGATTCCCAAGTAGCATCCTGCCCTTTATGATGTCGCCACTGAACTTTTACTTGCTTGATCTCTTTACCATTCCGCAAGACTTTGACTTTACTGTCTACAATGGCTTCAGGTTCCTCCACGTAATTCAACCTTTCATCAACCTGAATATCTGGTAGAGAAACTGCCTGATCTGGCGTAACCAAACACTTTCGAAAATTTGATACGTGAATAGCGTTGTGGATCCTGCTTAACTCTGGCGGAAGATCTAACCTGTAGGCCACTTCTCCGATTCGTTCTGTGATTGCAAACGGTCCAATGTATCTTGGACTGAGTTTACCTTGTTTCCCAAATCGAATGACCCCTTTCCAAGGCGAGACTTTTAACATTACGAAATCTCCCACTTGAAATTCTAACAGTTTTCGGCGTCGGTCAGCGTAGCTTTTCTGGCTGTCTTGAGCCACTTTCAATCGTTCCCGAATCTGAGTAATCTTATCCACGGTTAACTGGACTATATATGGCCCTGCTAATTGATTTTCTCCCACTTCATTCCAACACAAAGGCGTTTAGCATTTTCTACCATACAGAACTTCAAACGGTGCCGCTTGTATGCTGGAATGATAACTGTTATTGTAGGCAAATTCAATCAACGGCAAATGCTTATCCCATGATCCCCCAAAATCAACAATGCAGGCCCGTAGCATGTCGTCCAAAGTCTGAATCGTTCGTTCACTTTGACCGTCAGGTTGAGGATGATACGCTGTACTTAACTTTATCTGCGTCCCCATTTCTCTTTGAAAACTTCTCCAGAACCTTGAAGTAAAACGACTATCACGATCAGAAATAATTGATATTGGAACTCCATGTCGAGTTACTACTTCGTCGATGTACAATTTGGCTAGTCTTTCTAACGGATAGGTTTCTTTTATCGGTAGGAAGTGAGCAGACATTGTCAACCTATCAACGATCACCCGAATAGCGTAAAACCCTTTCAGAGTTCTTGGTAACTTCGTGATGAAATCTGTAGTAATCTGATCCCATTTCCACATTGGTATTTCCAAACGTTGTAACTGACCAAAAGGCTTTTGATGTTCAATCTTTACTTTCTTACAAGTGGTACAACCTTCCACATGCTGGGCGATACTTCTTTTAATTCCCGGCCACCAGTAAAATTGTCGTAGATCCTTATACGTCTTATTCGTACCTGGATGAATAGAGAAACGAGATTGATGAGCTTCTTGTAGTACCCGATCACGTAAACCACCCAAACGAGGCACCCAAATTCTGTTTCCCAGACACAGTAACCCAAATTCTGTTTCCCAGACACAGTAACCCGATCATGTTAAAAGTGTTGTTGATATTCCTACTAACTTTCCTGGTTTCAAGTTTTTCTCTTGAAAGGCTTTTACCTGACATTTCTTCAATTCGTCAAAGATATTAGGTAGAAGTTCAGCTCATAGTGCAATTTCTTTTATTGTTCCACTTCTTTCTTGACGATTCAGGGCATCAGCTACCACATTTGCCTTTCCCGGATGATAGAGAATTTCACAGTCGTAGTCATTCACCAGTTCTAACCATCTTCTTTGCCTCATATTCAATTCCCGTTGATCGAAAAGATGTTGGAGACTCTTATGATCGGTAAAAATTTGACATTTAGAGCAGTACAGATAATGTCTCCAAATCTTCGGCGCGAAAACAACTGCTGCAAGTTCAATGTCGTGTGTAGGATACTACCGTTCATGATCTTTCAGTTGGCGAGAAGCAGAAGCAATAACTTTCCCACGCTGCATTAGTACACATCCCAGTCCTAGTTTGGAAGCATCACTGTAAACAACAAAGTCATCAGAACCTTCCGGTAGTGACAGGATCGGTGCACTACAAAGTCTTTCTTTCAAAATTTTGAATGCTTCATCCTGTTCTGCTTTCCATTCAAACTTTATATTCTTTCGGGTCAGCTTGGTTAGAGGCGTAGCGATACGAGAGAAATCTTGTGTAAACTTTTGATAGTAGCCGACTAAACCTAGAAAACTTCGTACTTCAGTTGGCTTCCTCGGCGGTTCCCACTTTTCAATTGCCTCTATTTTCATCGGATCAACCTGAATACCTTTCTCGGAAACTACATGCCCAAGAAATTGAACTTCCCGTAGCCAGAATTCACATTTCGGAAATATAGCATACAACAGTTCCTTCTTCAACAATTCAAGAATCAAACGAAGATGTTGTGCGTGTTCTTCTTTGGATCAGGAGTAGATAAGGATATCATCGATAAACACAATAACGAATTTATTGAGATATAACTTATAGACTCGATTCATTAAATCCCTAAAAGAAGCTGGGGCATTGGTCAGGCCGAAGGGCATCACTAAGAATTCGTAATGACCATACCTTGTACGAAAGGCAGTTTTCAGAACATCTTCTTCTTTGACCTTCAGTTGGTGATAACCAGATCTTAGATCAATCTTGGAGAAATAGCAAGCTCCAACTAGTTGATCGAGAGATCATCAATTCTAGGAAGCAGATACTTGTTCTTGATCGTGCGCTTATTCAGTTCCCGATAATCAATGCACATCCTCATCGAACCATCCTTCTTTTTGACAACAGAACCGGTGCACCCCACGACGAAGAACTGGGTCTGATGAAGCCCTTATCTGAAAGATCCTGCAGTTGTGTCATCATCTCTTTCATCCCTGGAGGTGCCAAACGATACGGTGCACAAGCAACAGGAGCGGCTCCAGGAATCAGATCTATGCCAAACTCTACTTGTCTAACGGGCGGAAGACTATTCAAATCTTCTGGGAAAACTTCCGGAAATTCACTAACAACAGGAATATCTTCCAATTTATTCTTTTCTATCTTAGTATCTATCACATAAGCTACGTAACTCGGACAGTCTTTATTAACACACTTACGAGCTTTCATCATAGAGAGAAGGCAAGACTGATGATTTCTACGGTCACCATAAATCACTACTGGTCCCTTCTCAGGTAAGACAACATTAATTAACTTCTTATCGCAAACTATACTAGCCTGATTTTCGGCTAACCAATCCATTCCCACTACCACATCAAACTCGATCAAAGCTATAGGAAACAACTGGATAGGTACTCCACACCCATCTATATTTATCACACAACTATCAAATACCTCTTTACCTGATACTTGATTACCATTTGCAGTATCTACCATTAAAGCACGATATAACACTTTAGGTTTTAAATGCATATAAGCAGCAAATGAAGGAGACACGAACGATCGGTTTGCACCGGAGTCAAATAACACTTTAGCACGTGTAGAGTTTATTAAGAATGTACCTGTAACCATATCAAGTGTTTCCTCCGCTTCTTGTGTTGTCATCCGATAGGCACGACCCCTAGCTCTTGGTAACTCTGGCCTTGGTACTACTGGTCTTACTCCCGCTGGTCTCACTGAAGTACCACCCTGTTGTATTCTCCATCGTGGACTGAAAGTGCAGGATCTATTCTTACAATCAATATAGAAAGAAGTAATTGAGAAATTGTATGATCAAGCCCAATTGTATTCAATGATGCACAGAATTACAGATCTAAGAGAGAGATCACCTCAAAGATTACAAGGAAAGAATACAAGTAATATGGGAAAATCAATCAGTTAGCAACGTAGTGCTAACCACTCTATTTATACTGCAACAAACATCTTAAAGCTACAGTACAAATAAGAAAGACTAATAAGAACATAACACGTGTCCTAATTAGTTTACACATTGCTAAATAACGAAACTCGTCATAAGTTCTGAACAGGTAGTTCAGAACTTCTGAACATTCTTCTGATCAAGCTTCTCAGAACTTCTGACTTCTCTTTCTCAGATCTCTGACTCTTCTTCTCAGAACTTCTGACTCGTCTTCTCAGAACTTCTGAACCTTCTTATCAGATCTTCAACACTTGGTTTATTGACAAAACTTCAGATCTAACAATCTCCCCCTTTTTGTCAAATAAACTTAAACTTTGCATCATCTAACTCTTTCAGAGCAGGAACAATTTTCTGAAGTAGCACATTCCTCAGATTAAGCCTCTTATCAATCTTGTCAATAATTTCTTGAATAATCTCAACTTGCTGATTAATTACTTCTTGAATCATGTTTGCTTCCTTCACTTTCAGCATCTTTTTCTCCAAATTGTGCTTTATGATCCTTAAAGTTCCAGAACAATATTTTGCAGTTTCCTTTGCTCTGAAGAAGATCTTTCCACTTTTGTTCTTCAAAAATACTCCCAACTCTGGATATCTGTGAACACTTCCAGTCTTTAACACCTTTTTCTGCTCATGATCTGTATTGGGATTTGCCAGATAAACACATGACTTTTGCAAATACAGAGCTATTTGGAAATCTGTATAGCAATGCCACCTTAAGATATAGAACATGGCCTCAATCACCACACTTCTTGCCTTCCTTTCATTTCTATCTTTACTTGACTCTTTAAAACATAGAAAGCTGTGTAATCTGTAGAAGTCAACCACTGACAGTTTCTCAAAATCTGCATCAGTGAAATAATAAACCTTGCCATCTTCTCTCAAAACTTCAAAGGATAAGTACTCCATCTTTCTGAATTTCTTAACCTTCAATTCTCTGATTCCAGTGATTAGAAAATCTGAGTAAACGGCTTGCTTTGTTTTGCCAAGACATCTTGATTTTTCAGCCAACCAGATCTGAGTCTCCTTAGACCTATCATAATACACATCCAAGAATTGTACCTCTTTTGGTTTGAAGAACTCAGGCAGATCAAATTCAAGAAAGTATCCATTCAGATCAATGAATATTTCATCTTCTTTGGGTTCAGACTGTTCAGCTTGATCAATATTAGTTATCTGCACATTCTGAGGTGTTGTGTCCTGAACTTCTTCAGCCTCATCTGACAAAATTTCATTCACTTCATACTCAGCTGGGAACACAAAATCATTATGTAGAATCTTTTTGGGATTCACCTCAGATAACAACCATTCACTACTGTTTCTGATTTTTCTTCTAAAATCCAACCTCCTCTTCACACAGTTTATGCATCTCTTCTTTAAACTCTCTTTTTCAGCATCCATACTTACTTCCATTCTAATCAACAGCCAATTCAGAGTTGCATCACTGTACTTCACCAACTCTTTTAATCTGAACAATTCAAGTCTTTCGTGAACCATATATGTGAACCCTTCTGCCTCCATTCCTTCATTCACAAAACCCTTCACATGCAGATCAACTTCTGTTTTCTTTGTGGGAGAACTCAGATTGCACTTTTCTTTTCTTTCTTCTATAGCCAACTGGAAGTCATACAAGTATGTATTTCTGACATAAATACCCAGAAGTCTTCTGCATTCAATTTCTATCAAGGCTTCTTCAGTGCTAGCAAAGAACTTGACTAGAAAGATCTGATCATCAAGAGTCAATCTGTGAAAATCAAATGTAGACATGGAAACCTTTGTATTTCTTTCTTTCAGTGTTTCCATTCTAACGAACATTAAACCATTGAATTCATCTTGTTGAAACATCAGAACTTTCTCGATTCTTTTCTGAATATGCAGTTTTGAGTCAGGAACTCTGAACATATTAGAAGCTTCTGAGTAGACCATCTGAGCTCTGTCATCCATAAAACCATCAATGTTACTTTCCAAAAGCTCATACTCTCCTTCTGTGTAGTAGAGATTATCATATATTTCCTCAGGAAAAATATCATCATGAAATTGTCTGGCTAAAGGTACATCACTTAACTCTAGAATGAAGTCACACAAAGGTTCTTCTAGTCTTTGCAATTTAATCTTTGGAATCTCGATTGGTTTTCTGAATACATATTCAGAAGGCATAAAGAAGTCTTTCACTTTCACATACTCTTCTTCTGTATTTAACTCATCACAAAAGTTAAACCTAAAATCATCTTTAAAATCCTGAGTGTAATCTACAGTTCTGTCTTCTTCTCCCATTAGATCAATGGGTCTTATCACTTTTATTCCTTTATGAATTTTCTGAACACTCAAAGCTCTGACTACTTCATTATGCATTCTTCTGATCAATTCTTCATTCAACCTCCTTTCTTCTGATTCAGACTCCATTGCCCTTTCACTGTTATAAACCACAATATCTGTACACCTGTTTACCACTGTACTTTCCACTATTTCTTCCATTCTCAAATCAGATTCCTCAATAGCTACAGTTTCATCTGAGTTTCCTTCCATCTCAGTATCCAAGTTCAATTCCTCTGTTTTATCTGATTCATTACTATCAATACTTCCCAACTCCATTTCTTCTGTATCTGAACTGTCAAGCTGTACTATCTGAATCATCTCCTTTAAATTTTCCTGTGTCTGATCTTCTGTACTTTTTGTATTGGCTAAGTGCATGTCTGCCATCTCAAAATCTTCTATGCCAATATCATCATCAGAACTTAACCTTTGTCTTTTCTCCCCCTTTTGATGATTATGAGGATCATTATCATCAAACTTCCTTTTCAAGTTCTGATTAAAAGCAACTTCAGGTTCAGCTTCTGCAATAGGAACGTTTCGCTCTGGAATTTGAAAGAACTTTGAAATAGGGATTTTAAGACCTATTTAAAATCCGCGAAGTTGAAAGGTTTAACGGAAAAGCGAAATCAATGTTATAACGGAGTCAACACACGTGAAATACCACAAAGGATTTAAATGAAATACGTGGCATTGTCAAACAAATATGAAGCTGACACGTGTTAGTGGATAGAATTTTGACTCAAGTCAAAGATCTGAATAACACGCGCAGATGTTCTGATTCCATGACTCAGAAGAATTTTGCCTTGTAACCAAAATGTCTTTTAAAATCAACTTCTGACCAATATAAAACATTTTGATTATTCAGAAGAGGTTTGAACAGATAAGAAATGAAAACAAATCTTTTAAGCATCACAAAATGATTTTCAAAAGAATTTTGATGCTCCCCCTTGACTTGAGCATGCATTTGAGTATTAATGATACATAAAGATGAGATAACAAGATAATCGAAGAAGCATAATCCATACAGTTGAAGTTATTTGTATTTCTCAAAAATAAATTTTTGAAAGTTAGATTGCTGAAGTATTGACTCAGAATTTCTGACCTTAAGATTTAGAGGTTCCGATCTCAAGACTCAGAAGTTCTGAACTTAAGACTCAGAAGTTCCGAACTCAAGACTCAGAAGTTCTGAACTCAAGACTCAGAAGTTCTGAACTCAAGAATCAGAAGTTATGAACTCAAGACTCAGAAGTTCCGAACTCAAGACTCAGAAGTTCTGAACTCAAGACTCAGAAGTTCTGAACTCAAGACTCAGAAGTTCTGAGTACACTACTCAGACAACTTCACTTAGAAAAATTTAGCATTTTTAAGAAAAAAAAAATATTTTCAACTAGGCAGATTAAGCATTCCTATTTTACATATGAGAAAAGAAAACCTTTTGTGATCAAGAGGCTTTGTGAACAAGTCAGCCAATTGATACTTTGTATGCACAAAGTGCATCTCTATAGTTCCTTTTTCCACATAGTCCTTTATAAAATGATACCTCACGTCTATATGCTTAGTCTTCGAATGTTGAACAGGGTTCTGAGTAATAGCAATTGCACTTTCTGAGTCACAATAGATGGGAATCTTATTAAGCTGATATCCATAGTCCATGAGTTGTGTTCTCATCCACAATGTTTGAGAGCATGAAGCAGCAGCAGCAACATACTCTGCTTCAGCAGTTGAAGTGGATACACAATTCTGTTTCTTTGATGCCCAACTCACTATTTTATCTCCCAAAAAGTGACAAGCACCAGATGTACTCTTTCTGTCCAACCTACTTCCTGCATGATCAGCATCAGTGAAAGCAGTCAATTTGAAGTCAGTTTCTTTTGGATACCATAAACCTAGATCAGGTGTTCCTTTGAGATATCTTAAAATCCTTTTGACAGCCAACATATGTGATTCTTTCGGGTTAGATTGAAATCTAGCACAGAAACAGGTAGAAAACATGATATCTGGTCTACTTGCAGTCAAATAAAGTAATGATCCAATCATGCCTCTATAAAGTTTGATATCTGCTGAAACACCTTTGAGATCAGCATCTAACTTTATGTTAGTTGCCATAGGTGTTCTCATAGAAGCACAATCAGACATTTTGAACTTTTTCAGAATATCTCTGACATATTTTCCTTGATTTATGAAAATACCTTTTGGTAGTTGTTTGACTTGAAGACCAAGGAAAAAATTCAGTTCACCCATCATGCTCATTTCAAATTCAGATGACATGACTTTTGAAAAATTATCACATAATTCTGGACTGGTAGAACCAAATATTATGTCATCAACATAAATCTGAATCAGAATCAAATCATTACCCTGTTTCTTTAAAAACAAAGTTGTGTCAATCTTACCTTTCTTGAATCCTGAACCTAACAGGTGTTTAGTAAGAGTGTCATACCAGGCTCGTGGTGCTTGTTTTAGACCATATAAAGCTTTGTCTAAAATATAAACATGATCAGGGAATTCTGGATCAACAAAACCTTCAGGTTGATGGACATACACCTCTTCATTAAGTTTGCCATTTAGAAAGGCTGATTTGACATCCATTTGATACACCTTGAAGTTTTTATGTGCAGCATAGGCTAAAAATATTCTGATTGCCTCTATTCTTGCCACTGGTGCAAATGTCTCATCATAATCAATTCCCTCTTGTTGACAGTATCCCTTAGCAACCAATCTTGCCTTGTTTCTGATGACAACACCTGATTCATCCTTTTTGTTTCTGAACACCCATTTAGTTCCAATTATAGATTTACCTTCAGGCTTTGGAATGAGTCTCCAAACTTTATTTCTTTCAAATTGAAGCAATTCCTCTTGCATTGCTGAAATCCAGTCTGGATCCTCTAGGGCTTCATTAGCTTTCTTTGGTTCAATTACACTTAAGAAACCAGCAAACATTACTTCATTTGCTGTAGCTGATCTTGTCTTTACTCCTGCTGATGGATCACCTATTACTTGATGAATAGGGTGATTTTTAGTCCATTTGTTAGCACTAGGGAGTACATCAATCTCTGAATAATTGTTGTTTGCATCATTCTCATCAATGATTGCTTGTAATTCTGAACTGTCACCTTGTTCTGACGTATGAGTAGGAGTTGCATCCAAGTTTGAGTTCTGATTAATGAAGTCAGAGTTCTGATTGACTTGTTCAGAGTTCTGAGTACAAGAATCAGAATTCTGATTACAAGGTTCAGAGTTTTCACCACTTGTATTTATTAGATTTGGGCACTCCTCTGATGGACCTTTGTCAGAAATTACAGTTGATTGAACTATTTCTGGAGTCTTATTTTTCATCTCTTTGACCATCTTTGGGTTTTCATATTCTGCAAAAGAATCAGAAATTAGTTCACTAAAAGCATCCTTAAACAGTAAATTGAGTTCTGAACAAATAGGATTAGAATTTGTATCAGAAGTCATTTTTGTCTTGTTCAGCATGAGTTCTGAACTGTCTTGTTCAGAAGTCCGCATTCTGGCTTCATCAAAAGTTACATTTATGCTCTCCATCATCCTCTTGGTTCTTCTATTGTAGATTCTGAATGCTTTGGAAGTTAAAGAATAACCCACAAAGTATCCTTCATCTGCCTTTTTATCGAATTTGGCAAGATTTTCTCTGTCTCTGAGAACGTAGCATCTGCAACCAAAAATATGAAAGAATTTGATTAATGGTTTTCTTTTATTTATCAGTTCATAAGCAGTCTTATTTAATCTCTTATTGATTAAAGTTCTATTTTGTGTAAAACAAGCAGTTGCAATTGCTTCAGCCCATAGGAAAGTAGGAAGATTTGCATAAGCCAACATTGTTCTCGCAGCCTCAACTAGAGTTCTATTCTTCCTTTCAACAACACCATTTTGTTGAGGAGTTCTGACAGCAGAAAAATTGTGAGAAATCCCAGAACTTTCTAGAAAATTCTGAAGAGTCTCATTTCTGAACTCCGTTCCATTATCACTTCTGATTTTCTGAACTTGAAGTTGTAAGAGAACTTGAATCCTTTTGATAAAATTTATCAATGTAGTAGCAGCTTCTGACTTAGCTCTTAGGAACTCAACCCACGTGTATCTGGATAATTCATCAACAATCACAAGCATATATTTCTTTCCTCCCATCGACTGAACTGAAATTGGACCACAAAGATCAGTATGAATCATTTCTAATGGTGCTTTGCAAGATGAGTCCATTTTTAATTTGTGAGAACTCTTTTTCATCTTGCCCATTTCACAAGCTGAGCATAATGATTCTTTTTCAAATTTAATCTTTGGTAAGCCTTTAACCAAATGTTTTGCAACAAGATTATTAAGATCTTTGAAATTCAGATGAGAACATCTTCTGTGCCAAAGCCAGCATTCATTTGCAGTTGATTTTGATAAAAGACAAACTGTATTTAATGTTTTCAATTTTGAAAAATTAACTACAAATAAGTCCATATGTCTTTTGGCCCAGAAGACTTTGACATCATTTTCAGTTAGAATCATGCAACCTGTTATTTGAAACTTAATTTGACAAAGACTGTCTAAAAACTGACTTATGCTGAAAAGATTGTGTTGTAATCCTTCAACATAGAAAACCTTTTGGATAGTTAGATCCCCTTTAGTTAAATCCCCATAACCTTTGACTTGACCTTTGCTATTGTTTCCAAAGTTTACTGCTCCTCCAGCCTTTTCTGTGAAGTTTGATAGAAAAGACTTCTGACCTGTCATGTGTCTTGAAGCTCCTGAATCTAAAAACCACACATGACAGCCCTGCAAAAAGATCAGTTAGGTTTAGGTACCCATTTTGGAATGGGTCCATCTTTGTTAGCTTTGTCATTGGATTTAACATCAGTACCTTTTACTCTCCACTCAAAATCTTTCTTCAAACACCACTTTCCTTGAACTTTTATGAAGTCAGAACATTTTCTGCTTACAAGTTTGTTCAAATTCTTTTTGAGAGTTGTAACTTTTGGTTTTGCTATGTTTTCAAGTTTCTTTTCTTTTATCTTTTCTTTCTTCTGAGTCTGAGGAACAAAAATTTTCTTCTTTTCTGTATTTTGAGAAACAGAAACTTTCTGAATATCTTTTCTTATGTATGAAACAGAAGTTATTTTGACTTGACATTTGTGAGAATATTGGAATGAATCATTTTTACATCTAACACAAACAAGATTTTTCTTTGCAAGTGACAATAAATCTGAAACATAGATCATTTCATTTTTATTTATACTGTTCAGAGTACAATTGCCCTTATTACAAGAATTTCTAGCGTTTAGTTCAGAAGTAGATTTCATTCTAAGCTTCTCAAGTTCCCTTTTCAGATCGTTCATCTTTGCAAGATCATCTTTCCTTTTGCTTTCTTCTTTTTCTGAAAAATTCAAGTTCTTTTTGTTAGAAGAATTAGATGATTCACCTTTTTCATATGTACTTGATTCATTAAAGAATTTATCATTTTCTCTTGAAGCATTAATTTTAAAAAGATCATACTCAGTCTTCAGTTTTTCAAGCTCTGTTATTTTCTGAATAAAAATATTCTTTTCTTTCAAAGCTTCTTCAAGTTTAATATCCACCTCACAGAAATCATTTTCAAGTTCATCATAAGTTTTCCTTAAATCCTCAAGTTCTTGACTCACAAGATTAAATCTCTTTTCAAGTTGCAAAAATTCATCTGATTTTGTTTCAGAAAATCCAGTTGAATCAGACTTCTGACTACCTGAGTCAGAGTTCTGATTTACAGACTCAGATGTCTGATCTTTAGACTCAGAATTCTGACTACAAAGTTCAGAATCCTGACTAGAAGTTTCAGACTTCTGATTGACTGTTTCAGAATTTTTACTTGTATCAAATATGCTCTCAATGTCATGATATGAAAAACTTGGTTGTTTATTTTTGTAGCTGACATTTAAGGAATCATACTTGAATTTAGTATCATTGTATCTTGGCTTTTCATCTGTTGGTTTAGAAACTTCTTTCTTAACCTTTTCTTCTGAACCAACTGACTTTTCTGTTTTAGACTCAGAAATTGTCTCATCTGACTTTTTAGAGTTTGGTCTTTGCAAATTGTCAGAACTTGTTATAGAACTAGCAGGTCTTATGAAAACTTCAACAATTTCTGGGATTTTTGGCTTAGAAACTTGAAGTATTGGAGCTCTTTTTAAAATGACATTTTCTTCCAATCCCAATCCCTTCTTTGGATTGTAAAATCTTGTATCTTTAACATTGCTTAATAAAAGATTTAATGTTTGCTGAGTTTGACCTCTTTTCAAATTCAAATCTTCCAATTCTTTGATTTTGGAGTATAAATTCTTTCTTTCTTCAAATAACATATCAAATTTTATTTGTAAATCACCTTTTTCATCCTTTATTTTTGAAAACTCAACTTTTAGTTCAGAAAGCCTTTTCATCAATTCAGAATTTTCATCTTTAACTTTCTGTTTCTCAGCCTCAGATTCTTCATATTGTTCGTTTATTACTTCTTTTTCAATTCTGAATTTGTTAACCAAAGTTCTTTCTCCTTTTATCTGTTTTCTTAGGTTAGCAAATTCAGTTTTCATTTCACCAATCTGTGTCATTAACTCTAATTCAAGTGAAGAATGTACCTCAGCAGATGACTCAGAATCAGCATCTTCAAAATCAGAATCATCCTCATTCCTCATTTTTGCCATATAGCTTCGCATCTGTGGAAAGTTGATATGATCATCTTCATCAGAAGTGTAGTACAGCCAATTCTCCTGTTCAGCCAATAGCGCAATCTCGTCATCTCTCTTCTTTGCAAGCTGAGCCTTCTTCGTGTAGTATTCATAATCTTTCACAACTTTAACTCTGCAATCCTTGGCATAATGGCCAGATTTTCCACACTTGAAACACAGATTCCTTTCTTTTCTCTCTTCCTTCTCTTCCTTGTTTTCTTCACTTCTCTCTATTCTCTTTTCAATCTTATTTTCTTCTCTGTCATCTTTCTTCTTATAATCTGAACTTCCAGCTCTCTTATAATTTCCTTGAAATCTGCCCTTCCCATACCTTTTGTTGAAAGTATTTGTCAGCAAAGCTAGCTTTTCAGCCATTATCTTGATATCTTCATCATCTTCTGATCCTTCTTCTTTGTCAGATTCCTCCAGACTCGGTATTTCTGATAGATATGCAGTCTTTTTGGGTGCTTTGATTGCTTTGGACTTTGATAAGAACGCTAACTGATCAGCAACATTTTTCTTTTCTTCCACAACTAACTTGACAGAGTCTTCATGTTGATTAAGAACACAGAACAAATCATTTAAGTCTTCTTCACACATATCTTTGTTCATTTGCAGACTTATTGCAAATGATGACCATTCTGAATTTAGACTGTTCAGAAATTTGTAATTTATTTCTGATTTTGTTTTCTTCAGTCCATTTCTTCTCAAGTCATTTAGAATAGTGCAAAATTTACTGTATGTCTGTGTCAAACTTTCTGACTCTTTTGCTTTGAACCTTTCATAAGCATTTATGCTTTGATTTAACTTTGCCTGAATAGATCTCACAGTTCCTAACATTTGCCTTTCCAATTCGTCCCACATTTCTTTAGCTGATGATCCACTGTCAATCCTGTTAAGAACCTCATTCGGGACAGCCAAAGTCATCAAAGTAATTGCTCTTTTGTCAATAGCATGCCTATTTTTCTGTTCAGCAGTGTATTGGGAATAATTCTTCTTTACTCTGGTCGCTGGAATTTCTGGAGTTGTCTCTGTAGCAGGGGTTGCGGCGACATCGATATATACTTCGATTGGACCTTCTCGTATAGAAATCATAAGATTTTCATCGATGTTGTCAAGGAATTGGATCATACGAGTTTTCCATTGCTGATACTCTTCTGGTATAAGAACAGGCGGTTTGGTTTCGGATCCCATGGCTAGATATTCTTTAGAAGACATGATTGTAAGAAAATTCAACAGAAAGACAAATTCGATTTTCTTGATCGAAAAGTAGCAGGTAATTCAAGAATTGCTAAGAATTCAAGAACTAGCCCTAGCAGCGGAATCGAATTTTGAATGAATCAAGAAATCTTCAAGAAATTGATCAATCGATCTTCGCAATCACAATCTTGAACGAATTTGTTTGTTGATTAGCTCTGATACCAATTGAAAGTGCAGGATCTATTCTTACAATCAATATAGAAAGAAGTAATTGAGAAATTGTATGATCAAGCCCAATTGTATTCAATGATGCACAGAATTACAGATCTAAGAGAGAGATCACCTCAAAGATTACAAGGAAAGAATACAAGTAATATGGGAAAATCAATCAGTTAGCAACGTAGTGCTAACCACTCTATTTATACTGCAACAAACATCTTAAAGCTACAGTACAAATAAGAAAGACTAATAAGAACATAACACGTGTCCTAATTAGTTTACACATTGCTAAATAACGAAACTCGTCATAAGTTCTGAACAGGTAGTTCAGAACTTCTGAACATTCTTCTGATCAAGCTTCTCAGAACTTCTGACTTCTCTTTCTCAGATCTCTGACTCTTCTTCTCAGAACTTCTGACTCTTCTTCTCAGAACTTCTGAACCTTCTTATCAGATCTTCAACACTTGGTTTATTGACAAAACTTCAGATCTAACATGGACAATCAGACTGAATGTGATCAGGAGAATTGCATAAGAAACAGAATCGAGTTAATTTACAGTCTTTAGCAATATGGCCGGTCTTTCCACACTTGTAACACACTCGAGGATCAACTTCACAATTTCCTTGATGAAAACGGTTGCATTTTGGGCAAGGTCTTTCAGCTGGTCTGAAAGGTGTACGACTATCAAATCTCTGAAATTTGGACTTCTTTAGATCATACTGTGGTCCTTCCCATTTTCTCTTTCCAGTACTCTTAACACCAGCATCTCTTCCTCTATCCCGTTCCACATTTTCTGCGGCATCTACTGTGGCTGAGAAGGTTTCCGGTCCCTTTGCAATCACAAGACTTCGGATTTCTGACTTTAACCCGAAAATAAACCTTTCCATCTTCAGTGCCTCCGTGGCAACATAGTACTCTGCGAAACAAGACTTCTCCAGGAAACGATCTGTATAATCCCTAACCGATAAACTCCCTTGTTGTAGGTTCATGAATTCTTCCTCCAGTTGTCTAACTGATGCTTGTGGACAAAACTGTCTCTTAAAAGCTATAGTGAATTCGTCCCAAGAAAAAGTAGAATACACATCAGATCCTCTAGAGGTAATGAGAGCTTCCCACCAATATAAAGCATCTGCTTTCAACATCGCGGTTCTGTATAGCACTCTATCTTCTTCAGCCCACTTGCTGGTCTTGAAGACAGCTTCTATCTCTTTTAGCCACCTCATGGCCTTCACTAGATCTCTTTCTCCTGTGTAGGTTGGAGGTTTGCAACTTAGAAACATCTTATAGTCACACTTCCTGGGCACTGGTATGACAGTAGGTGTAATGGGCATCTCGTCTTCCAGATTAGGATCTGGTATTTCAGTTTTAGTATTAGGAGTTCGGTCGAACATAGCCTGTATACTTGCTTGCAGTCTTCCCATTTCAGCCGTCAAGTCGTCTCTTGTAACAAATTCATTACCCCGCGACTGAACTCTGCCTCCAGTTCTGCCCCTGCCTCTTTCTCCCCCTCTTCCCCTTGTCCCGACTGTTGGATTAGTTCTACTAGGGTTTCCTTCTTCCTCCCTATTTGTACGTCGAGTACCACTTGCCATTCTGTAGATTTCAACAAGGTTAATATACACATAAGCACATACCCCATATAATAAGGTTTTCCAATTCAAACATGTACCTGAACGTTCATGATTACACTGGCCAAATGTAATTTGAAATTTGCTTACATGATGTTCCTTCTACCTTTTTATATTTAGCATCCCAAGGTTCTAATATAATAGGGACATCCTACTTCACATGCAGTTTAAGTCTGTGTACAGATATGAATACCTAAATCTCTTAAACTAAGGCTCTGATACCATCTGTAACAACCCGGATTCCCAAACAAGCATTAAATAACATATAATGTGTAACGTCGTTACATAACAAGATATACCATATAACAAGTATGGTCCCTTAGTCTTTACAATCCAAAATAAGGTATTTCTTTACAAACTTTTTGCTAACTAAATACATGATACCTGATAACGAGGCTATAACTACAAACAAGTCATAGTCGTCAATTTATAAGTCTTCCCAAAAGCTAGCCACCGATTACTCTATTCACTTGCTCTTACCCGATCCACGACCTGGAATACATATTTTTAAAACAAAATGAGGGTTAGACGTGGTGGTCTAAGTGAGAAAATCCCTGTTAGTTGGAAATCATTTGCACAAACACCATATACATAACACAAATATAAATACCACTTAGGACTCATGCATTGTGTACTTTCGTGTCTCATTCCCATGGCCAAATTAGATGGTTGCGAGCCAACTAATCAATTTACTCCGCTGTCCCCTCGTACAACCAACTCTGTCGGTCCTAAGCCCGACCAACTTGTACTCATGTAGTGTAATAGTCATATAAACATAATATGCACACTATTACACTATTTATCACATTCTCATTCCACATATATATGTATTCCAGTTTAAAAACGTTTTAAAGTAAAACTCACCTGATTGCTTATTAAAACTCTTTCAAGCCTTTCCCAACAGATTCAGCTTTCACTCCAAATTCACAGAATCTGAAACAATTAGATAAAAATATCTCTTTACCAAAATGGAACACATAAGACTTACTAGGCTAAAGACTCTAGATAAATCTATCTAACTCTTATCCTCAAATGTTTCCCCCACAGCCGAACTTAAGTCGAGTCCACAGTATATTCAATCCTCATTCATTCCCCATCCAAGAGTCAACAAAACACAGGTTACTGGATACTCAAAAGTATCTAAACTCTCAAAAGTGACCAAACAGCTAGAGTTTCCGGACACCACAAGACTATCCAGACAACTCAAACAATCCGGACAGCATAACTTTCCGGACAGTCTAACTAAACCGGACAACACTACTTTCCGGACGACATAAACAATCCGAACGACATCCGGAAACCAAAGTAATCCAGATACCATCCGGTATCTAATTCCATCCGGAAACTATAGAAAATAGAGACTTACCCGGATAAGATTCGTCCGGACACCATCGAATAGGGACTACCGGACACATTCATATTGTGTCCGAAAACCTCTGTCGGTTTACTCCAAAACTACCCAGAATCGACAGAAATTTACACCAGACATGAAATGGATGATTCTAATCCGATAGACACTATCTATTAACAATTACCAACATAAAATGTAAAGGAACATACCTCAAAATCACTTCTAAGCCAACCAATTTGAAGCCTTAACATTTCTTTTCTTCTTTTTCTTCTTTTGGTCTCAAAACACACACACACACTGATTGTTTACTGTTTATGAAAATATCTGGAGGCTGAATGATAATATCAAACCAAAATTAGCATTTTAGACCTTGCACTATTTACTAATGACTAAAACACCCCTAAACTTATAAATTTACCCAAACTTACCCTAAACATCGATTACAGAGTTAAATAATTTTAACGGAATTGAGATTTAACTAACGAACTTACCCGGGGTATTACAGTACTCTATAATGGTACAACTACCTTCAGAAGAGTCGCATATGTTGAAGGATTGAAGCACAATCTTCTGAGCATCAGTAAGCTATGTGATAAGGATTACAAGGTGTATTTCACTAAGGAATCCTGCTTTGTCACTAACAAAAAGGAGAAGATTGCTCACAGCGGATATCGTTTGGAAAATGTTTATGTTATAAACATGGCTCGACAACCACTGAGAATTCCTGTTTCTTCTCAAAAACCTCATCTGATGTCAACTGGCTATGGCATAAGAGGCTCTCTCATCTCAACTTCAAGACACTGAATACTCTTTCTTCAAAAGAGTTGGTCACTGGTCTACCTCAACACTCATACGCTAAAGAATCTCTATATTCAGCGTGTGAGAAAGGGAAACAAACTAAAGCAAGCTTCAAGTCTAAGCAAGTTTCCTCAGTGCCATCTCCTCTTCAACTTCTTCACATGGATTTGTTTGGCCCTGTTAATAAACAATCCATCGCTGGAAAGAAATATACGCTGGTCATAGTTGATGAATTCTCTCGCTACACCTGGGTTATGTTTCTCCGTTCTGAGAGTGACACCCCTGAAGAACTCATCACTTTCGTCAGGAAAATAGAAGTCCTGAATAATATGACCGTTCGCTCGATAAGGAGTGATAATGGGACTGAATTCAAAAAACAATTCTCTTGAAAACCTCTTTGAAAGTAAGGGTATTTCTCACAACTTTTCTTCTGTGAGAACACCACAGCAAAATGGAGTCACTGAAAGAAGAAATCGAACTATCATCGAAGTTGCACGATCAATGCTCAACGATTCTCATCTACCTACTCAGTTCTGGGCAGAAGCTGTCAACATTGCTTGTTTTACTCAAAATAGGTCGCTGATTGTCAAAAGATTCGAGAAAACAGCCTACGAACTTTTCCATGGGAGAAAGCATTCAACTAGCTTTCTTCACATCTTTGGATGTCAGTGTTTCATACTGAACAACAGGGATGCCCTAGGAAATTTTGATCCCAAGGCTGATGATGGAATATTTCTTGGATATTCTTTAGTCTACAAAGACTTCAGAGTCTTCAATCGTAGAAGATAAACTGTAGAAGAAACAATCCACGACGCTTTTGACGAATCCCGTTCAGCGAACTCAAGACCCTCTGCTGATACTGAAGAACTCAATTAGTGGATGTTTTCTCATCTTGGGGACTAGGAAACTATTCCCAATCCTCAGGTCAACATCCCTACCGCTGAAGATGATGATCCTACTATCATCCCAAGCATGCAGAGAAGTGAAGCTGAATCGTCATGGGTTTTAGCTCTTCCACTCAACACTGTGCCTACTTCTGAACCATCTACCTCATATATCCCATCTACTTCTTAGCAATCAGTGAATGAAATGACATCTGAACCTCTTCCTCTCTTGCCTGAAGTTGTTGAAGCCTCTTCTTCGGCTCCTCCAGAAGTTCAAATCGAGTCAGCGATTCATGCTTCGGCTCAACGATGGGCTATTAATCATCCCATTGATCAGAATCTTGGTGATCCAAACGCTGGTGTTCAGACTCGACGAGGTTCAGGTAACATTTGTTTATTTGTTAACTTTATTTCTCTGATTGAACCAAAGAAAACAGATGATGCCCTCAAAGATCCAAACTAGGTCAGCGCTATGCAAGAAGAGCTGACAAACTTTGAAAGAAATAAAGTTTGGAAACTCGTTCCAAGACCATCTGACAAGTCAGTGATAGGCACTAAATTGGTCTATCAAAACAAGTTGGATGAACATGGAACTGTAACCCGCAACAGGGCTCGTCTTGTTGCTTAGGGATACAGAAAAAAGGAAGGCATAGACTACGATGAAACATTTGCCCCAGTGGCAAGACTCGAAGCTATTCTTCTATTCTTATCTTACGTTGTTCACAAAGACTTCAAAGTATATCAGATGGATGTTAAATCAACATTTCTCAATGGAAGGCTGAATGAAGAAGTCAATGTTGAACAACCTCTAGGATTCACTGATCTTAAGCATCCAGGTTATGTGTTTAAACTGGTGTTAGCTCCAATCTTTATGTTTATAAAAGTATTGAAAAACAGGTTAAGTATAGAACTCTTTGACAGAGGCTCTGCCGAGTCACCGAGAAGACCGAAGTGAAGAATTTCCAGAAGACTCTTCTAAGCGGACAAGGCCACAGAGCCTCTGTCATACTTGACAGAGCCTCTGTGGTATAAAGACTAGAGATCTATACAAGGACAATCGTGCTTCTCACGATTTCTGCTATACGAAGATTCTGAAGATCATTCGTACAAGGCGTGACCTGACAACTCCACGTGTCAAACTCTGATGGGTCTCAGCCTTAGCAGAAGTCGGCGCATTTAATTAACGTTGTACTAACAACAGTACCAGAATAGTGTTTTAGTACCTTCAGTCCTTGTTGTCTAGAACTTGTCCCCTTTAGAAGTAGTATAAATAGAAGACTCATGTTGAGTTCTTCTATTAAGCTTTGCACAACACACACACCATTAGAACATAATTCTTGTTATATCATCGGTGTTCTTGGTGTTCTATTTATATCAATATACAGTGGGTTATTGAGTTAGAACTTGTGTTATTTACACTTCACGTATTTGATATTGTGTGTTCTTCTACCTTATTATATCTTTTAGTTCGTTAAAAACGCTTCTGCACTATATCTTGTTTGAACTATTAGATAGAATCATCATTGTTAAGCAAAACAGGAACCAACAATTGGTATCAGTGCCTTCCTTGATTTTCTATATCAAGTGATCCTCTATTGCAATGATTTTTGGTAGAAACCTGGGCTAATTTTAACCTGTTCTTCACTTATTTCAAAATAGCCTATGTTTTTCTGCCATTCTCGACCTGTTCGACTTTGGTAAACTTACAGTCTATTACTTCGGTTAAATCTCCATTTTAGTGCATTGTTCAAAGTTTCTATGTTTATAAACACCATTCGAAACATACACTTCATCTTCTGAAAGTTTACTGTTCATACCCTATTTTCTGGATTTATCAACCTTGAAAGTCCAGGATACACTCTTACAATCAAATATGAACAATTAAGATCGTATTCACAGCAACTGGTCATATGATTTATTAACAATCTGTGAATTACAAGATATTACAATGAATTTTTCTCTAAATGGATTCACCAAAGATTATATCAAAGATTCTTTAAAGATTAGCCAAAGATTATGTTAGCTACAGTTGCTAACTCCTATATATACTGTAGAGAATAGCTAAAGCTACAGTACATATAAGAAACGGACTAATAGAACAATTACACGTGTCCTAATTAGTAACTGAATATAACAGATAATATCCCAAGATATGAATTCTGAACATACTTCTGAATAAGCGCTTCAGAACATTTGTCTTCATAGTCAGAAGTTCTGAGTCTCCTACTCAGAACTCTGAACCTTCTAGTCAGAATCCAACACTTAGAATCTTTTTGAGATTTCTCACTCAGAACTTCTGAGTCTTCTACTCAGAACTTCTGAGTCTTCTGAGTCTTCTTTAGTCTTCTTACTCAGAACTCAACACTTGTGTTTTTGACAAAACTCTAGACCTAACAATCTCCCCCTTTTTGTCAAACACACTTGTACTATTCATCATCAAATTCTTAGAGCATGAACAATCTTCAGAAGGAGCTCTTCTGAATGCTTTGACAACTTTTGCTCAGAATTCCGAGTAATCTGAGTTAACAACTTCTGGTCAGTCTTTAATCAGCAGCAGCAACTATTTCCAAATTGATTTCTGTTATATATTTGCTTTTTCTTTGCTCCCCCTTGAAATGACAATTCTCATCTTCATTTCAGCTTTCATAAGATTTCTTTATAAGAAACAACCGATCAGTTTTCTTTTCCTCTTCTCCTTCTTAAAATAACATTTCTCTCTTTCGTTATTTCTGTACAAAAACCATATCAATTTTCAAAATCTTTAGCTTTTCTCCCCCTAAAGTTTTGGAAAGCAAAATCATCTTCAAAATCTTTAGCTTTTCTCCCCCTTGATTTTCAAAACTTTAGCGATGCTTTTTCTTCGAATGAAGTCTATGCTTTTTCTCCTCATTAATGAATAACCTTGCTCCCCCTCAAAATAAGTTTTATGGAGCAAATTGTTTTCTCCCCCTGAAAGTATGCATATATTTCATTAAAATTATTCATTTCAAATATAGTGCTTTAATGAAAACATTTATACAAGAAAAATAAGATTCACTGAACTACACTTGATAACTACTAACATTTGATCATTTGAAAATTTTACAAAAGAAATCCAACTTAATGAAATTTATCAGATTTTTCAATCAAATGAAATCAAATGCATGTGTTTGGATTCAAATACAAGTCATCATTGCATATCAAGTTAAAAATGTTCAGTTTCAATTCATTTATTAAATCTATTTGGTGTGCTTAGCATGCGAAATATGATTAGCTTCAAGAATATGCAATTCTAAAAACATATACGAATACTTTGCTCTACTCACACTATTTGTCCAAAATCAGGATTTTCACAAATTTACAGGTTTATTGCGACTTTGAATTTTCCCAAAGTTTCAAGAGATGTGTGCTCATTGGCATCTTTTAATTTTGTGCACATTGGCATCATTTAATCAAAAAGTTTAGTAAGAATAAGATACATCGTTAAACATGACTTTCTATCTGGTTCTATTGCAGGATTTGGGTCAGCATATCCCAGACCAGTTGGTCTTAGGTGCTAGGTGACAAGCACCCCATGGAACTTAATTTCCCAAACCAGAAAGGCCACATTGATATATCTTAAACCCATTTGTACTAGTAGAACATGGCTTTCTATCTGGTTCTATTGCAGGATTTGGGTCAGCCGATCCCAGACCAGTTGATCTTAGGGACTAGGTGTCGAGCACCCCTTAGGACTTACTCTCCCAAACCAGAAAGGCCACAGGTACAAACTTTCAAACTAAATGATTTTATATATATTTATAGCATCTCAATCACTTGGTTCTAAAACGTAGTACTTCCCCCATATTTTCGTTTCCATCCATCATTCTGACATTTAGGCTTTTTGAGCATTATATTCTATATAAGTATAGATTTCATAACATTGAGCATTCGGCATAATTTCATTCATGTTTTGCTTACCTTTCGATTTAATTTAGAAGTGAAAGTTGAAACAAATATAGCTCAGATAATACAAAATACTTGTAAAATCACTCTTTGACACACATTTATTCATTGAATGAAAATTAAAAAAAATCATATCATTGAATTAAATTTATTAAGATTCAAACATTCAAAGCAATAGAAATAAATGTAATGCAATGTTACCTTTCACCACTTGTTCTTTGAAACATAAAAATATGACAGTTAAGGATATCACCTGAGAAATATGAGTTCTAAACTGATTTGTTTAGAAGTCTTAGTCTCTGAAGTACGGGTCCTGAACTGAATTATTCAGAAGCCATTGTCATTTAAGTACGGGTTTTGAACTGATATGTTCAAAAACCTAAAACGTTGAATCACGGGTTTTGAACATTATCTTGAAACAATCAGATCAAATTTTGAGTCAATACTTCCTCTGAAATCAAGATAATCCTGCAAAATCAAGAGATTTTGGTAATCATCTACGATGATTCCTCGTTAGTTATCAAAAAAAAAAATCTGAGTAGTAGAGTCAGAATTCTGATTAGAAGAGTCAGAATTCTGAGTAACTTGCTCAAAATTCTAAGTATCAGAGTCAGAATTCTGATTAGTTGAGTCAGAATTCTGAGTAGTAGAGTCAGAACTTCTGAGTAATAGAGTCAGAACTTCTGAGTAACAGAGTCAGAATTCTGATAAAACTATTCAGAGAAAATGCCTTAGAAAAATGTTTGGATTTTGTGATTTTTGAACATTCTGAACTTCAAATCACCATAACTTGCTCAAAAATCAGAATTTTTCAACCAAAATTTGCAGGGTTGCTTAAAATGTGATTCTGAACATATTCTCTGGAAATGTTTTCTACGAAAAACACTCACATCTATGAGTTCGATAACCTCATAGCAAACAGAACTTTTTAAACAAAATCTTCAAGATCAACAAATTGATCTATATGAATCAGAAATCCATAATTACATTCAGATCGAGTTTTGGACAGAATTATCCAAAAGTCAAGATTCTCAATTTAAGCACAGCATCGGTTTTAAGTCATGTGTCAGTATTATCATTCAGCTCTACACATGAATAACCTGCAAAACAGATTAAGTTGACTTTGGTACCCATATGAACTTGGGTCCAGGTTTGTTAGGTGCAGTAGCATATGCAGATATTCTATAAGAACCATACCAGTGCTGAATAAAATTCTTGTTCACAAAATCATTAGTCCCACAATATGAACAACAAAGTTTCTTTTGTGCAACTCTGACTAATTGATTTACAGAATAAATCACATCAGGTTTAACAAAAGATTTTCTTTGAAATGTATTGTTCTTCTTGACATTTGAATTAGGAACTTTTGATTTTGGCACTTCTTTCTTGGAAGTTGTTCCTTTAACTCTCCATTCCATTTTTATCTTTTTAAAAGAACAATTATAAGATTTATCAATAGCAGAATCATAAAACAGATTAGAAGAACGAATCTGATCTTTTGAACTATGATTTGATTTGTCAACAACTTTCGTTTCAAATTCCCTAAACTTTTTAACATACAAATCAAACCTTGACTGCAAATCAGATTTGGACTTCCTCTCTATCATGATTTTAGTTGATAAATCAGATAATTTCTTAATAAGCCTCCTTATCTCCAAATGAAAAACTTTCTTTTCCTTCTCAAACTCATCTTTTAAGCATTTTTCTTTAAAGCCATTTACCTTCTTCTTTTCAGTCTCTTTCCTTCCATCTTCTAACTCTTTCTCCAACTCATTGATTTTTACAGAAAACTCATTTAACATTCCTGTTTTCTTTTTCTCAAAACCAATCTTTTCTTTTTGAAAAACATTTTTCTTGCATTCAAACTCTTTTCTTTCTTTTGCAAGAATTTTCTCCAAATCAGAAATTTTCAAAGATAATTCAACAGACTTTGTTTCAAAACCTTTCCTCTCAGTTTGAAAGTCTCTTCTCTCTTTCTCAAATTTCACTCTTTCAAGTATAAGAACTTGTTCAAAATCATAGATCTGTTTCAAGAGTTGACAATTTTTCATTTCACATGATTTGATTCTATTTTCAGACTCTCTCAACATCTTTCTTCTAAAATTGCCTTTCTCTTTCAAATCAACATTCTCTTTTTCTAACAACTTTATGTTTTCTTGAACCTTTTCAAAATCCTTTAGAAAATCAGATTTCTCTTTTTGCAAAATCTTTATAACTTTTGCATATTCGTCTTGTTTTGCTTGAAGATTAGCAATCTTGCTTTCAAAATGAACAATCTCAGTTTTTGGTTCAGAAATTGTTTCTTTTGCTTTTACAGGACTTAATTTTTGTAAATTGTCTGAAATGGTTATAGAAATTGCAGGTCTCACAAAAACTTCAATAATCTCAGGCATGATGAAATGACAAATTCGAATATCAACTATGAATTATGATCAAAAATGAGAATCAACACAAATCTAGAACATGCAAGAATTAATCAAATCTGTCACATGCATTTCATCAAACAGTTAGAGTACATGAATTAATGAAATCTTCTTTTCAACAAAAAATTTGAATACTAATCAACATGCAGCAGATATAATCACTTTGATCCAGAAACCAATCAAGAATTTCGAAAACATACCTGTGATCTCTGTTTAATTTCGAGAATTAATCAGCATAGAGAGAAAATCTTTGGATGACTTGATTGTAAGATATCAATTCAACAGAAAGACAAATTCAAATTTCTTGAATCAATGATAGAAACGAATTCAAGAATTGTTAGGAATTCAAGAATTGTTAGCAGCAGCGGAATCAATTGTCGAATTGATCAAGAAACTTCAAGAACGCGATCAAACACACTCTTGGACGAATTTGTTTGTTGATTGGCTCTGATACCAATTGAAAGTCCAGGATACACTCTTACAATCAAATATGAACAATTAAGATCGTATTCACAGCAACTGGTCATATGATTTATTAACAATCTGTGAATTACAAGATATTACAATGAATTTTTCTCTAAATGGATTCACCAAAGATTATATCAAAGATTCTTTAAAGATTAGCCAAAGATTCTGTTAGCTACAGTTGCTAACTCCTATATATACTGTAGAGAATAGCTAAAGCTACAGTACATATAAGAAACAGACTAATAGAACAATTACACGTGTCCTAATTAGTAACTGAATATAACAGATAATATCCCAAGATATGAATTCTGAACATACTTCTGAATAAGCGCTTCAGAACATTTGTCTTCATAGTCAGAAGTTCTGAGTCTCCTACTCAGAACTCTGAACCTTCTAGTCAGAATCCAACACTTAGAATCTTTTTGAGATTTCTCACTCAGAACTTCTGAGTCTTCTACTCAGAACTTCTGAGTCTTCTGAGTCTTCTTTAGTCTTCTTACTCAGAACTCAACACTTGTGTTTTTGACAAAACTCTAGACCTAACAAACCTCTTTCAAAATGACAAACACAAACAACTTCTTCACCGCTGGCTCTTTAACCAAGCCACCCACACTACTCAGAGATGAGTACCCTCAGTGGAAGATACAAATGATTCACTTCTTCGAGGGTACGGACAAAGAACTCGTCTACTATATCAACAACCCTCCTTTCGTACCAATGATCACAGTACCCCGTGTACCTGCCACAGACGACACTCCAGAAATCCCTGAGCACGAGAAACCAAATACCAAGAACAACTGGTCAGACCCTGATTGGGCAAAGTATGAAATTGCTCAGAAGACTAAGAGACTTCTGATTATGGTCATCCCAAATGACCTCTTCCAATCCCTAGATGCGTGTGAATATGCATACGATCTGTGGAAGGAACTGGAAAACAACTGGAGGGTGGGGCCAAAACTCAGAAGAACCGCAGAGCCCAATGCATCAACGAGTACTACACATTCAAAGCTCTGCCGACAGAATCTCTACAATCAACATATGATCGGTTCAACCCTCTAATCAACAAGTGTAAGAAGTTCGGAATCCACATAACTTCTGAGGAGAACATTGTCATGTTCCTAAAGAGTCTCAATGAAGAATGGCTCCAGTTGTCTATGTCTCTGCAAACAAATCAGGACTTAGACTCCTGGACTCTGTCAGATCTCTATGGAACGTTGGCAGCCCAAGAGCCTCAGATTACACAAGCAAAAGCTCAAATCAGTGCACCTCTTGCGCTGGTTGGTAAGGCTACAGAAGATAAAGAGAAGCCGAAGAAGGAGAAAGTTGTGGAAGAAAAGAAGGAGAAGAAGAAGAAGATCTTGATTGTTGATAGTGAAGAGGAGGAGGTGGTGGAAGAAGAGGAGGCAACTATGGCCTCTATAGCTAACTCGTTAGCTCTTTTTACAAGGGAATTCAGCAGAGGATATCAGAAGAAGTCCGGTAATGAACGTTATGGAAGAGAAGGGTCAAATGATAAGAACGACAGAGGTGTCGACCAACAGAGGTCGAATGACAGGAATGACAGAGGGGGTGACCGACAGAGGTCATACGACAAAGCTGGCAACGCTCCACAGAACCAAGGATGTTACAATTGTGGTAAGCCAGGCTACTATGCCAATGAATGCAGGAGCAAATCAAACCGCCCTTAGAGGGATTCTGCTTTCTACAAAAAGAAAGCAAAATATTATGCTCAGAAGTCACTTATGGTGAATCAAGAAAACTGGCAGTCAGATACATCCTCTGATGAAGGAGATAAGAAAAACGCCCTGTTCCGTGGCATGGCAGAGGTCAGCTCCGACTCAGATAGTGAGAAGCAGTATGTGCCAATCTGGTATCTTGACTCCGGATGCTCGCGGTACATGACTGGCGACAGAGGTCTACTATCCTCCTACAAAGATAAACTCAATGGAGGATCTGTTGTGACAACCGTCAAATTTATACCTCAGGTTAGAACTACACTGTATATATCATTTTTCTCATGACATAGTTCACACAGTGCAAGTTTAGCAGTAAACGCGGTACGATAGGAAAATTCGAGAAATTTTGCCTAAGAAACCCTTGAATTAGGAAATTATCCATAAATCTCATAAAATGCCAACTTGACCTACATTTATACTACAAGTATTTATATAATTGATAATTTATGTATTTCAATAATAGTATATATATATATATACTTTATTTTATATATAATTACTTTGTATTTCATTTATTAAGAAAATACTTGTATTTTAATTTTTAATCAAAAAGACAAGATTTGACAAATTATTTCTATCACTCACCACCCCCCCCCCACCTTGAGAGCCCCCCCCCCTCTCTCTCTCTACTCCATAAGAATGCAACAAGTCTTCACAATCCATTTCATTATCTCATCTCACTCTCTCTCTAAAAGAATACTTGCAATTCTTTCTCTCTCCGTCTTCAAATCTTCAAATCTTCAAATCTTCAAATCTTCATCTTCATCTTCATCTTCACCTTCAAATCTTCATCCATCTTCATCCCAAATTCCAGCCCCTCAATCACTTTTCTTCAAAGGATAAAAATAATCGAAGGTAAATACAAGTGTGTTGGGTGAAATCCACACACACTCTTTTAAGTTATTTTCACTTTCTTGCATTTTGATGAATGTTCTTCATCCCTTCTACACTTTCTTTAACTTTTTAAAAATCTTCTTTACAATGTCTTAATGTTTGTAGATTTACCACCATAACATCTTCTGGTTATTAAAAAGGTGGTGAATCCAAAATCAAACCTATGTTAAGACCAAAGATGAACATTTTAAACACATGCATGTAGTTTTCTTGAGAAATCCATCTTCTTTTGTTCAAGAGTTTCATGAGTGTATCTTTGTAATCCACTAAAAACATACTTAAACAAACATGCATGAGCTCAAAATACACAATTTTAAGTTGCATGTTGATGTTCTTGGCAAGAACATCAACATTCTTCAAAATGAGTCTTTTACAAAAGTTTATAAAAGATGAGTTGATAGGTAAATTGCATGTAATTTAAATGGTTCAAAAATGTGTTTTGGAACTGAAAATAAGTGTATGGAAAAGAGTCAAATCGGATTTTGCATGCAAAAGAATAAGAATTTTGGTTAAGAAGTCAATATAGGAGCACATGCACAAGGTGTAGTTTTGACAGCTTGCTGTCAGATTCCACAACTCTCTTCAAATTTTCATATCTCACTCAATAAAACTCTAAATTGAGTGATTCTTTTTCTGGAAATTATTTTTATATGTTAGAATCCAAACCCATGTGGTTTCACTCAAAAACTCAAAGATTTCGTCTACCAAACAGTTTTCACAGAAACAGTGCGCAAGCAGCAACGTCTTCTGTCGAGTTTTACGTCAAGTATTATTTCATGTACATAAACACTTCTAAAAATTATGAAACGTATGCCAAACGTTTTCTAACTCATTAAACCCTTTGGACATAAAATATCTTGACCTAACTATACCTGGAAGTTACCCAAAGATGGACACAAAGTGACACCAAAATCTGGACAGCAAAGGACAAATTTCTTATTATTATTAAGGACTAACTTCTAATCCCATTTCTTCATTTTATGATGAAATAGTGGAATATATATGTATATCTTATATTTATATACATTTATGCATCTTACTTACTTATGCAATTAATTTATTTTTCATCCATTTTCATCATTTTTTATGAAATTGTGGAATATACATATATATAATATATTTAAATATATTTATGCAATTTATATATTATTGATCCCATTTCATCATTTTATGATGAAATTGTGGAATATACATATATATATATACTATACATTTATATTTATGCACTTTAAATACTTGTCTTTACATTTAAAACCCTTAATTTTATCGTTTTTACGATAAAATTTCGGTTTATATATATATATATATATATATATATATATATATATATATATACGTTCTTTAAACCATTTCCGTTACTTATTGTGACGAAATTGCGGAAACTTTAATCCAACGAGAACAAATTATATATATTTTTTACGTTTATAATATTAAAACACAACAAGGCATTTTATGACGATTTGGATAATTAGTACCGAACTCTCGAGGCAAAAACTTACTAGTGACCTTGCGTTCATAGGTTCGAAGTTGGATCATCTCGAGGTACTTGTGGGAGATTCCCGGACACTACTGCTTATCAAGTGAGTTATCACAACCCCTTTTTCAATGTTTTACATATTTTGGGGTGAAAAGCATGTCGTTACTACAATTACTTTTACGCACCGGTTTACTTGTTTTATTGAAAACGTAAACTTTGCTATACTCATTTATGCTCTATAGTATGTATGGTTTACGCGTGTTGTAAGTTTGAGCTTTCTCTCTATCATACGTAAGTCCCCGTTTAAATTCCGTTACCCGTTTAACTCACGAGTGTGAGCCGTTGGTAATTATGAATAACGTTATTTGGTTGACACCCCACTCACAAGTAGCGCTTGTTTGAGTGCATAATTATTGTTTTCCGTACGCATTGTTGGTGATAGAACATGCGCTGGGGCTGCCGTCATATAGGTCGGGTAACTGGCTCACAACTTAAAAATAATACATACTATTACCATGAGCAAGTTTTTCATAACCGGTTGATTTATCCACTTGTATGGATTCAACTACTTTGACTTATCCACTTGTGCGGATTTAAACTATTTTGCTATGATAAACAATGTTGTACTCATTAAACCTGTGATCTCACCAACTAGTGCATTAGTTGACCTTTTTATTGACATGCTTTTCAGGAGAACGTCTTTAAGGTTGGGATCTAGGAAGGCTACACGTGATGAAGCTTTCTTTTCTATCTTTTATTTATGTTCATTTCCCCTTTCGTAAAAACGATTGTAAAAGACAAGGTTTTAACCTTTTGAATGTATTTTGATGGTTGATGTGATCTTGTAACTTTTTCTATGAAACTTGAGCTGCATATCCCGTGTTTCCGCTTTAGCGGGGTGTGACATATGTGACCTTTGGTGACAACAAGAAGGGGTATATAAAAGGCTACAGAGTCATCAAGAAGGAAAACATAACCGTATGCAAAGTTACATATGTGGATGGCCTTAAGCACAAACTTCTCAGTGTTAGCCAACTCTGCGATACGGGTTTCGACGTAATGTTCAAAATAATTTATGCTCTCTACAAGGTGAACTCCCCATCCCATTCTGAGCATTCTCAGAACCCATAAATAGCCGGAAACCGAGAACAAGACAACTCCGGTGACACAACAGATTTTGCTCCGACAACCCACCTTCAAAACTTCATCGCACATGAACACTTTGAACATGTCCTTCCCTTAAAACCCAATAACCAATACCTGGTTCCCTCCAAAACCGCATTTGGGGAAGCACATGCCATCCTTCTTCACATTCTGGAAAATCATTACCTTTACCCCCTATTAACCAAAACTGTCCACAAAATCCCTGCCAGATATCTCAGTCAATTCTGGCAAAGCAGCAGATTTGACCCAGAAGATAGACAGATAAAGGGCTACATTTCAAAACCAGACAAATCTGAGCACCTTGAACTCAAGTTCAACAGAACCATGTTCTCACTTGAGTTCAGTCTACCCAAAAGAGGTCTTCTAGGGACAAAGGGATGCGCAGGGGAACCAACAGACACCGAGCTCTGCAGATTTGTTGAAATGTTGGGATACAACACAACCCTAAGGAAAAGAAATGATTTCAGAAGAAATCAACTTCCCTCTCTATGGAATACTTTCTTCTCCATTCTCAATAGGTGTCTAACTGGGAAAGTGGGTAGTCCAGACCAATCTTCTCACCAAATATTGACAATTATGTACGGGGTGTACTACGATCTACCTCTGGACTACGCCACCCTCATGATGCAAGAAATGGTTAACACCATTGACCGCAGAATCTCCACCCAGAAGGCCAAAGGACGATCGACCGAAACTCTACCTCCTCTACAATATCAACGAATTCTGGGTGTCCTTCTAGAGCCTCTGCTCCTTCTACAAAAATGGCCAATGGAGGGACCAACGGCCAGAATGTATCCTATGACAAAGAACTCTCCAATAGAGCACGAAGATGGATACGACTTCTGCAGACCTCTGCCAACCGCACTTCTGGGATATGCAACTGATGAGACCCTTAAGTTAGAATACATACGCGATCATAGGACTCCAGAACCGAGTCCTGTGACACCCCCGCGTCTAGGAGTCCCCTTAGGATCTAAGGTTGTAGATAGGTTGTCTGACGAAGAATAGGCAGTGGCTTTGGCTAAGCATGAACAAGTACAAGAGAAGTTTCATACTCTGAGAAACACAATACTCTCCCCTGCTCCCAAAAGCAAACCTTCTTCAAAGAAAAAGAAGAAGGCCCATAAGAAAAAGAAAACGGCAGAGGGCACCTCTACCAGTGCTGACCAAACACAACTGTCCCCTCCACATGCAACAGAAGTCGGAACATCTGCACCTCCCCCTCCCCCAAAAGACAAAAAGAAGAGAAACCATAAGTCTTATGAGGAGGGTGCCCCCAAACCAAAGAAAAGGAGGAGCAAGAATAAATCTAAGAAACCTCACACTCCTCTGCAAACCATCGCTGAGGAAGCAGAAATGGTCGAAGAAACCCATGATCAACCTCTGCAATCCCCTTCACCTATCAACTATGCAGAAGATTATGGTGACTTCAACACTTTCTTTGAGCACCCCGAAATCGCCAATACTTTAGATACCTCTGGCTGGAACGCATAAGCCCTCTCCCATCAGTCAACAGAAGCTCCAGATTTCAGAATCTCTTCTGACTTAGATGAAGATGACGAAACCCCCAAGGGCATTCAAGTTGCCACACCAGAAGTTCTTCAGAACATCTTCACACAACCCGGATACGATGTGCTCAGAGCAAGCCCAAAGGATCTGGCTAAAGCTACCACCAAAATCCCATCCATCATAGTATCAGAAGTAGATTCTGATGAAGAAGAGGTAAACTACGGAAACCTACACCCATATCTCATGCATTTGCCTATTTTCTATCCCATGTACGCCACATTCGTACAAAAAGCCGAAGGCACCATAGTACAAGCCGCAAAAGAGGTAGGTACTGTAAGCTATAGAAAAGAGAGAGAGGCTGAGACAATAGATGGTGAAGTAGTGATAGGATGCCCAACAGAGCAAGAATCCAGAACAGATGCCTGGAATAGTAGAGGCACACAACCCCAACCAACTCCCAGTGCAACCCACACTTCTATTACCGCCAGTCTAGTGGCAGAAGGAAATATTGAACAAGAGCACCACAGCTCGAACCCACCCCAAACTGACCGGGCAGAGGAAATTTCTTCCACCTCTGTGCCACTAATAGCCAGGGAAACCATTCCAAGGGAATCCTCTCCAAAGGACTTGCCTTTAGTTCGTGATTCCTCGCTGCGGATCACATCTGACAATCTTGCAGAGAAATTTGTTTCCTCTGCCACACGCACACACGTAAGTCCAACTGGTCTTTCAGAGGGGCCTAGAGTGCACAAAGACGGAGATACTCTAGACAAGTCTCTGAGTCAACATAAGGATACTCTTGTACCACCTCTGGAGTGGATCAAGATAATGTCCTTATCAGAACTTCTGTAGAGAATGAGGCCTCAAAAACCTCTACTCAAGGATCAGAAGGAAATCCTTCCGCCCCCAACGTACAAACAAGGGCGAAAGAAGGTGTCCAAGGAATATGGACTCACTATGGGGACGAATGTGTTCCCCCAGAGGTTACACCAAGTCCACATGTATCAATGGATGATTTCCAAACCCTTGTCACCTCTGTGAACAATACATTGAAAGAGTTGAAAAGCTCTTTTGATTCTTTTGCAGATGTTACCACGAAGGCCTTTACCGATATGAACACCAAAATGGATAACCTGTCCACAGAGGTGCAAAATGCTCTAGCCCAGATGAGAACAGTTGTGACAACCTCTGCCACCTCTGCTGCTAGGTTTGAGAAAGCCACATCCTCTGCCTTCCAAAGCTCTATCAATGAATTGATTGAAAAGCTGAAGAAAGAGCAATCCCAAACATCTCCGGGCCTTACTCCTGAAGATTTAAAGAAGGCCCTTGAGCAAGTTCAAGAGCATTCTACAGAAGCAACTTTGGCCATGAAGCCTTCCGACTATATGACAAGAGCACAGCTTACAGAGCTCGGCCAGGGGATTCTCGATCAAATGACAGACTTCAGAAGAGCATCGGCAGAATGCGCTTCAACACAGAGGCAGAGCTCGCAAATCTTTTTGGCCTCTGTGATGACTTGTGCGCAAAGATGATAGTTGCAGGTGTCGTACCGCCCAAAAAGCCAGAAGCTTCATGCAGGGCAGAGGGTACGAAAGATAAGGGTCAGGATGACTCTGATGATGACTCTGATGATTCATCAGATCACCCTGAGGGGGAGAAACACAGGGAGAAAGGGGAGAAAGCTGCAAGCAGAGGTCTACCAGCTCCACCGATATCCGCAGAACCCCTAAACCATGTTCCCCCAACTCAAACCCAAGGAAGAAATCAACAACAGACCACAGAGGCAACAACCACCTCTATGGAAATAACCCCTGAAGAAACCCCAATTACAACCCAAGTACCTGAAACCAATTAGGATCAACAATAGAAGTCCACAGAGGCAACACCCACCTCTGTGGAAACAACCTATGTATTCGGAGAAGATGTGCCAACCCGTGAACAATTTCAAATCTTGACATCCTCCGAAGAAGAAGACCAACCAACCCCTACTCCTAAACCAACAGAAGACAAACCAACTTCACCAACTCCAACAACACCTGAAGAACCCAAACTTCCATCTCCAACACCAGAAGCCGAGAAGACAAAATCTCCATCACCCACACACAAAACCAGAACCAAGTCGATTGCTAGCAAACATAGAAAATATCTGAGCAAATCCACAGAAGCCTCACCAACCAAACCTCTGAACAAACCAATCTCACCAACCAAGTCCTCAGAAATACAAGTGACAAAACCATCAGAGGCAACCCCCAAAACTTAAGAAGTACCTCCTTCAAAGCCCTCAGAACCCCAAAAGACAAAACCCACAGAGGCAACCCCATCTCTACAAAAAGATCTACAGCCGAAGGCAAAAGACAAAGGCAAGGGGATAATGACAGAGGAACCCAAGAAGAAGAAGCCAAAGCATCAACCAGCAGAGAAATTGATGAAAAGCTCCTTCGACGCCTATGTGACACCAAAGCCAGAAGAAGAAGATTGGGCATTCGGTGCTACCCCTCTGTCAAATATACCTGTTCTGGATCCAAAGGCAAAACTCACAAAGGATCGAGTGGCCCAAATTAAGAAAAAAATGGATGCTCTGCGCAGGCCCATGCCTCTACCTGGAGCACCTTTACGACAGATGGAAAAGGTGGTGTACAGATATCTGTACAATAGAACTGCCAGAGATCCTCTGCCACCAGCCATTCAAGATCCATACTTTCGTGCTGACCTCAAAAATATCTTCACAATAACAACACCCAAGCCAAAACACCATGTATTCTCAATCTCCAAAATCGACAAGGTCATATACTATAAGTTTTCTCAAACCAGAACCGCACCTAAAGTTTCCTACAACATATATAAGGTCAAAAGAGAGGACAAAACCGTTAACCAATTCTCAGATGCTGATCTGAGAAATATAAATCCCTACGACCTACCCGGCCTTCTCAACTGGACGAAAGAGAACTACACAACAGATACAAATCGAAGGGCATACAGGGTAATAAGGAAAGCCATGGGTGAGAAACTTCTGCTATACAGCCTTGTCGACTTCCAATTAGGACGAAATCTTGGAGTAAGAAACCTAAGTCTAAAACCACCAGAAGATGACTGTCCATCCTCTGCCATACCAAAATCGATCATTACATCTCCAAGAGTTGGGTTAGTCTATCAAGATCCTGCTGGGAAGTCAAGACTATTCGTAGAGATGGACTGTCAAAAGTATGCAACAAGTAATTTGACAGAGCTTAGAGCTATCCTCATGGAGCACAGAGGAACGAAGCTCATGAATCAAGCTCTTGCAAATAGACTGATAGAGGTTATCGACTCAACAACCAACTTCAGAACCCTCTGCATCAGATTCTATCACGAGCTTAAAGAATTAGGATTCGACAATAGAAGTTTCAACGACTTCAAAGACGCCAACGTCTGATATCCTCTACCAACCTCTGCAAACCTTTCCTTGCATAATATAAACAAGTGTATGTGCCTCTGGCATATTTTTGTATGAAAGAAAAGTAAAATCTTTTGAGGTACATTGTTTCACCTTTTGTCCTGTACTTAGCCTAGAAAACCTTGCACTTTTTAATTTTTTATTTTTCAATACTTAGGAGGAGATTGTTAGCTCCAATCTTTATGTTTATAAAAGTATAGAAATCTTCGACAGAGGCTCTGCCGAGTCACCGAGAAGACCGAAGTGAATAATCGCCAGAAGACTCTTCTCAGCGGACAAGGCCACAGAGCCTCTGTCATACTTGACAGAGCCTCTGTGGTATAAAGACTAAAGATCTATACAAGGACAATCGTGCTTCTCAGGATTTCTGTTGTACAAAGATTCTGAAGATCATTCGTACAAGGTGTGACCTGACAACTCCACGTGTCAAACTCTGATGGGTCTCAGCCTTAGCAGAAGTTGGCGCATTTAATTAACGTTGTACTAACAACAGTACCAGAATAGTGTTTTAGTACCTTCAGTCCTTGTTGTCTAGAACTTGTCCCCTTTAGAAGTAGTAAAAATAGAAGACTCATGTTGAGTTCTTCTATTAAGCTTTGCACAACACACACACCATTAGAACATAATTCTTGTTATATCATCGGTGTTCTTGGTGTTCTATTTATATCAATATACAGTGGGTTATTAAGTTAGAACTTGTGTTATTTACACTTCACGTATTTGATATTGTGTGTTCTTATACCTTATTATATCTTTTAGTTCGTTAAAAACGCTTCCGCACTATATCTTGTTTGAACTATTAGATAGAATCATCATTGTTAAGAAAAACAGGAACCAACAACTGGATAAGGCACTTTATGGCTTAAAGCAAGCTCCTCGTGCATGGTATGACACTCTTTCTACTTATCTCCATACTGAAAAATTTGAGCGTGGTAAAATCGATAAAACTCTATTTTTCAGGAAAGTAAAAGGTCATATCATTCTTGTTCAAATATATGTCGATGATATTATATTTGGTTTTACTAATTCTGACTTATGTACTCGTTTCACTGAAAGAATGAAAGCTGAATATAAAATGAGTATCATGGGTGAACTGACATATTTCCTTGGTCTTCAAATCAAACAGAATGAAAAAAGGTACTTTCATTCACCAAGGTAAGTATGTTAAAGATATGCTGAAAAAGTTTGATTTAACTCAAAGCTCAACTATGAAAACCCCAATGGCACCGCCACTGACACTTAAAAAAGATCCTTCAGGGAAACCCGTTAATGTCACAGCATACCGTGGGATGATCGGCTCTCTTCTATATCTTACAGCTAGCTGTCCTAATATTATGTATGAAACTTGTTTATGTGCACAATATCAGTTTGAACCTATGGAATCTCATTTAATCGCTGTAAAGAGTATTTTTCGATACCTTAACGGTACTCCTAACCTAGGTCTTTGGTATCTCAAAGACTCAGGGTTTGATCTTATCGCCTATTCATATAGTGATTTTGCAGGATGCAAATTGGATAGGAAAAGCACCACAGGAGGCTGTCAGCTCCTAGGTGGAAAGCTGGTGAGTTGGACAAGTAAAAAGCAAAATTCAGTGTCCACCTCAACCGCTGAAGCTGATTACGTAGCCGCTGGAAGCTGTTGTTCTCAGGTCCTATGGATAAGAAATCAACTATTGGACTATGACCTTCAGCTCTCCAAAATACCAATCTATTGCTACAGCACTAGTGCCATCACCATAGAAAACAATCCAGTGCTACACTCAAAGACCAAACACATCGAGATCAGATATCATTTTATCAGAGATCATGTGATGAATGGTGATATAGAACTTCATCTTATCCCAACTGTTTTTCAGTTAGCTGATCTGTTCACCAAACCTCTTGATGAGACAAGATTCAACTTTCTCATCAGCGAGCTTGGAATGCCAAACCTGGAAGAGTAAAATCTTCAATGGTTCACATTAGATCAGTGATAATATGAACTGATATATCCCTATTAATCATCAAGTCTCTGAACAAAATTGATTCGCTGATATCAAGGTATGTTCTCTCTCTAATTCGCTGACGTTCGCCTCAGCATGCAAGATTTCAAAACAAATTACATCGCTGAATATCTCTTCTTTTCAGTGATTCTTTTGAAATTCTTAAATCTCACTGATATTTCTAATCAGTGCTTCTAATTTTAAAAATGCCCTTGGGCTTTTCAAAACCATCAGAGACACCTTAAAATATGAAAGGACGTTTGTGACGTCATCACAACAGATAAACCATGGCACGCCTTTTCGTTTGACACACTCTCCCGTTTCGTTTTCGTGTCCAATAAAATTTAAGGGACGTGTCACGTGCCATCATGAAAAACTTTTCCCGCTCTTAGTTTTTCTCTCTCTACTTTCATTATATAAACCCTTTGAGTTGATATTTTTTACCTTTTACGCGAACTTACTCTCGAAAACAAGAACTCACTGTTGTATTTGGATTATTTTCTCACGAACCTGTTTATTATCTTCTACTTCAAGAAACAGGTTAATATTTCTTTTTAATAAACTTGTTTTTGATCTTATTATTGTTTTTAACATATCAAACAAAAGAACTTTATCAAAATAGAATCATTTTCCTCATGGTCTTATTCCCACAATATGTGTACAGGTTGTTCTTCAAGTTTATATTCAAAATCTTAAACTTGACACTTTCATATGTTTTTCCAGAATCCTTTCCTCAAAAGGAAACTGGAAAACAAGAAATTTCACTAGTTTTGTACTTTATTTTCAAAACTGGAAAACCCTAGAAATCCTTATTTCGGAAGCTTTTCCATTTTAAGAAATTTTCTTTATCTTCTTCATCGTTGTGTGTTCTGAACAGAAATGGCAACCACTGATAGTACAAGCGCCGCATCCCCTACCTCTTCTGATAAAGCTGAACTTACTAAGGCTCCTATGATGAAACTCTCAATGGATCAGATTACGTTCCATGGTAACAATCCCTATGCTCTACTGGATTTCCCTCCAAAGAAAATGGTCACTCGTCTGAATGATGCAGTGAACTTTATCAAGACCTGTCCTCTGGCGACAGCTATGACTATCAAGCCCCCTACTCATAAACACCTATTAGCTCAGTTCTGGTACACAGCTCATCGTGTCCAAGTCCCCTCGACCAAAAACCCAAAGAAAATGATCGATGCCATCGCCTTCGAGACTGAATTCGGCGGCACAAAGATCACCCCTGCAGTACCTAGACATGCCCTGAACCTCCCTTCAAGCTCAAAGGACAACAAGTTTGTTCCTTTCCCTGACCCCAACTCCAACGAAGGAAAAGCTGAAATCATCGCATTCTTGGACGCGATGAAGTACAAATGGAACACAGGGAGAGATGACCTCCCTGAGAAGAAGATAACAACCGTACTTAAAAGCAAGATTACCAGCGAGATGAACTTCATCTTTGCTCATCTCCTCAGCTGCATGACAGCAAAAGTCGGGTCCGCTGATCAGGCTTCAAAGACCCAATCTGCCATGGGGTGCGCACTGATGAAAGGCCTGCACGTGGACTGGGCTCTTCCAATCTTCGAAGACCTGATGGAATGCGTCGAAGCCCCTACTCGACCAGTAAATGTTCCATACCCCCGATTTCTCAGCGCCCTATTCTTGCATGGGCTGAAAGAAGAGTATCCTCAAAACGGGGACCTGAGACTCTCTCATGTTGGCCCTAAGGTACTAGACTACAAACCACTCGCCAACGAGGTACGTCTCTCTACTCCCTTACCTTTTCTCCGCCCCTCTATTTCTTCTATTTTTGCGGCTACCTCCTCGGCAGCGGTCGTCCCACCTTCTCCAACCCTCCCCCAGGTATACACAATACTCCTCTCTCTGAACCCCCAACTTCTGAGCTTTCTTTTGTTCACAAGTTTTTCACTGTTACAGGTCCTAATTTGGGCACCATCAACAACTCCATGACGGACTTGTCGAAAAAGGTGGAATCTCTCACCACCATTCTCTCCACAAACTCTGCCGCGGTTACAGACGTTGGGGAAGCTCTAAAGAAACTCACCACTGAGGTGAAAGAGAAGGCCTCCAGCGCTGACTTGCAAAAGCTGGAAGGTGGCTTCTCCACTGTTGCTGTAGCTCTCACCGACAACTCATCATCCCTCAACACCTTGAACGCCACCAACGACACCCTCTCCAATAACTTCACCACCCTGTCCAGCGAAGTCACAACGCTGAAGACAGTGGTCGGCAAACTTTAGGGAGAGGTGTCATCTCTAAAGACGGAGATGGGCACCCTTACGCAAACAGTGGGTACTTGCAATAATCTAGTCCAATAGATCTTGGAGCGCCTGAATGCTCTAACTGTTCCACTATCCCACTTTTCTCAGGATGACCGGGAAAAGCTGGAAAAGGTGGTGGAACACGTTCAGAAGAACAACCATGTTATGTCTGGCCTTGAAGACAGACTAGCAGCGGTTGAGCGTCGTTTGGGTTCCCCTGGCCAAGAAGACAAGGAGCCTGGACACTCTGTTGTTGTTGTTGTTGTTGTTGTTGCTGCTGCTGCTATTACCTCCCCCATCCATCATGTGGAAGAGGGGGAGAAGACTCAAAAAGACCTTCCCCTGACTATGAGGGGGAGGAAAAGGAAGAAGATGCTGATAAACCTCAGGGAGTTAAAAACCCTGAGGGAACCGAATTCTCCGACCCTGCAAACTCTGAGGGGGAGAATGTCGAAGAACTGCTGAATCTCCAGTGCATGTTGAATCCGACGACAATCATGAGTCTGAGGAAGAAGTAGAAGAAGAAGACGAAGAAGACCTTGATCTTAAGGATGACGAACCATCATCTAATAATGATGATGATGACGATGATGATGATGATGATGATGATCTTGATGGCTTCGTCTTCCAGCCCAAGCCCAAGAAAACCCCAGATCAAAAAGGGGTAGTTATCAAAGAATCAGGGGAGAGGACCACCAAAACCAAACCTGCAACGTCTGAAGCTGATAAAGGCAAAAACAAAGGCCTTGCAGAAGGCAACTTGGCTATTATCTACAACAAGCCACTTTGTCAGGTAACTTACTTTTTCTTCCCTTACACTGCATCCCTCCTCTATCCCCTCTCAACCTCAATTCTACTCTCTATCAAACCTCTAAATACTTAACCCACTCTTTCTCTATCTCTTCTCCCAAATGATCTTACCTATGTGATCGTTTTGTTTCAGCTAGTCCTCTCCCCTGCTTGAGGGTCAAACTGAAGCTCCTCCTACATCACCAATAATCCCAGCCCCAAGTGTTGATGAAATAATCACGGTCTTAGACTTCGCTGAGACTGATGAACCTAAAGAAGAATGGCTCTCGCACAAGAAATGACCTTCCTTGGTTCCTCAAAAGCCAAGTGAAGAAGAACTGAAGAAGAGAGCAGCCATGATTCAAAAGCTTGAGGATCAGCACATCACTCCTTTTCATCTCAACATCCTATCAAAAAGGGAAATCGTTGAATCCCTCAGAGTTGAAAAACTCCTAGCTGAACGAAAGAAGGCTGAAGAAAAAGATAAAGAATATGCCTTAGAACTTGCTCAGCGTTCAGTCAGTGATCCAGACCTGAAGAAGTTCCCTGTTACTGTTCAACGAAAACTTATAAAGGACGCACAGAAGGTCAACCAGGAAAAGACCAAAGTCAGTAACACCACATTGGACTGGTGCAAGAAGATGTGCCACTACAGAAGTCATGGATCAAGGATAAGCGTTGTAAACATAAAAGGGAGATATGCTATGAAATCTACTAAAAAGGTACCGATTGTTCGTGTCCAAGTAGTCAGAGAAAACAGCTACTTCAGAACTTGCAACATGTCAGACCTGGATAAATTCGGTTTCCCTGAATGGTTGGAAATGAGAATCGCAATTCAGCGATCCCGCTCTACTTTCAAGACCGAAGTTGAAAAAGCCATAAACAGGCTGATCGACTTGGTAACCTCAGCGGTTGATATTCCTCCTCCACCAATTCAGAAGAAACGAGCTGCTCCAAAGAAGAAGACTCCTTCCTCTCCAGGCCCGACAATAAGAAACGAGACAGGGATTATTTTCTATCGTGAAGCAGTTCTTGGCCCTACCCCTGATCTCTCCGGACTCGACATATCTCTACCTCTCGCTGAAGACTTCGTCCCTGGTAAGGTTATCAGCGATCCTTATGGCATTTTCTTCTATGACTTCAGTGGTCGTGAATGCTTTCAACGCATCTCTGAGTTATACAAAACTCCAATAGAATAACTCAGAGATTTACTCTACTGGTGCGAATACAGACACAGTCTACTTGGATCACTCCTAAAACCCCACATCTACCGCCAAGCAAAGAAAAGATGGGAACAGGGAGTCACAGTCCCTGATTGGATGATTCCAAAGACTGACACTCTTGATGAACTCGTCAAGAAAGAACCTGAGTAGCTGATAAGATCATCTTTTGTAATTCTTCTATCTTTATCAGCTTGTATCTTTTTGTACTTGTAATTATTATTCGTTGTACTTGTAATTTTTCCACTTCCCTCTGTAATCTTTACGAAGTTAAATGAAAATTTTAAGTGAATGTACTTTACTCCATCAATACTTAAAAAGATCCCCGAAAACAGTAAATGGGACAATTATTTTATGAGTCCTTTTTATCCTTATGTTTTCTTACATAGCAATTTTCCTTCATTGCTATGTCATCATCAAATAGGGAGAGATTGTTGATCCAAACCCTCAGTGATTTGATAATGACTCTGACAAACACTTAGTGAAAATTGTAAGTAGACAATATATATTAATGTTTTGTCATCAAAGAAAATATACTAAGTCTGTTTAGTATCGCTGATGAAAATATATGCTTTAAATTGTACATTCAGCGAACACTGTTCATCAGTGATCCCTGAGCCTGTTCAGCCTCACTGATGATCCCTGATAGTTTTTATTGTTTACTTATGATCCCTAAAGACAAGATTCACGTCAACCATGTTCTACGCTGAAGTCGAAGATCAAGCCAAAGAACCAGCGACAAAGTCTACTAATGACCTGATGCGGATATCAGCGAAGCCAAGACTTGTCCACTCAACGTGAAGTTTCAAGTAGAAGACTTCAGCGAATGCTGAACTTTACCATTCACTGATAAAGAATCATTCAGCGAACGCTGATCATGAAGCCTCCTCTACAAGTAACTTTTGTCTTATCTCCTTGCACGCCTTTGTACGAATTGTCAGAACGGACATCCCTTTGTCCAGAATCGTACAACCAACTCTGATTCTACAATGTTCATCATGCGGCTACTAGGTTGTCTACTAAAGTAAAAACATGCAACCAACCAGAGGCTGCCACGTGTAAAGGTATACTGACTTGCATTAAATGCATGCAGTATATATTGGAAACCCTACTTCATTTGTGAAGAACTCGGCCATTCCTCTCCTCGTTGAACTGCTGTGTGATAGAATACTCTACTTAGTATTCTAAATTTTCTTAATCTCTATTTCTAGTGCAAGAACTCTTAGTGATTCTCATAGTTTGTTTGGATTAGGTTTATTCCTTAATCTTTTCCGCAATAAACTGTAAATTGTTTGATACATAACAATAAACATTTAGAAAGATAAAAATCACGTGTTTGTATTAAACCCCCCCTTCTACAAACTTGTATAACCCCTTTGGGACCAACACACCGTCTCTAGGTCTTCAAACCTTCTCCGTCACTTTGGAAGAACCACACAAACTCCCTTATCCGAAATGGTTTTAAGTTTCAAAAAGCGAGGGTTAGACCATGAGGTCTAGTGAATTCCCTCTCAAAAACAATTTAATAAATCCCAGACAGTAACATGCAAATCGCCGAAATGGCCATCCATTAATAGAACAAATCAACTCCACACTTGGGTAGTTGCATAGTGTTCATAGCCTCCCATCAACTCACCGTGATGTCTGCGATCCGGGCCCCCAGTAGACTTCCCATGGCTCCTAGTAGATGTCATTCTCATGTGCACGGGAAACAGATTCAAGGCACACGGGCTTGATGGATGCCCGTTGGGATAAGGGACCAAATCCAACAGAAAATACATATCACAAGGCATGCTATGTTAAAAAAATGAACTCTGATGACCAAATCCATAAAAAAAAGCATATCATAAAGACCAAATTCGTAATGTACTCTAAAATTAAAATAGGTTAAAAACCTGGTTTAAAAAGTTGCATCTTTTGGAGTAGTTAAGAATAATTTCTGAAAATAATAGCTAAAATAAAACAAAATAGTTTAATATTTAGGAAAAAGTCTAAAAAAAACAACTAAATTTTGAATGATTAAGTTCTTAAACTATTTTTTTAATGATAAAACCCTTAAACTTTTTAAAACCGGTTAAATACATCCTTGTAACCTGTAAAAACATGTTACTCTTATACAACTTTTGGAAAAGTGTAAAAAACCCCCAACAAACTATTTGATTTTGAATGATTAAGTCCCTAAATTTTTTAAATAATAAATTTTTACATTTTTCTCTTTAAAAAATTAACAAATAAATCTTTATTCTTTCCCCTAAGTTTTTTTACGAAATAAATTCTTGAGCTTTTTTGAACAAATAAATCCAAAACTTTATTTTGAAAAACAAAATAACGAACTTAATTTTGAATAAATAAATTTGAAACTTTTTCTGAACAAACAATATATAATCCCTCTCATCCATAACAAAATAAAACGATCCAATTAAAAAGAGAAAATTTATATCATTTCTATTACTAATTTTTGAAACATTCAAAAGTTATACTTAAAACATAAATAAATATATACAAAAATTATACTCATTTTTTCACCAAATAAAATGCTTGAACTTTTTTAACAAAGAAATTATAGTCATCATTTTGCGTCTTTTAAGTCCTTGAATTTTAAAAAAAATAAAATTTCGAAACCTTTTTCTAATTCTCTTACAAAATATATATTGTTGAACGTTTTTCAACAGATAAATTCCAGACTTTTTTTTAATAAACAAAATCATTAAATTAACGTTGAACAAATAAATTCGAAACTTTTTTAACAAAAAATTACCGAGCTTCTACTGGCAACAATTAAACAAAGAAAACTTATATTATTTCCATTACTAATTTCGAAGCATTTAAAGGTTTCGGTTTTATTTTTTCAAAATTAAGTTCCTTATTTTGTTTCTTCAAAGGTTTTGGATTTATTTGTTGAAAAAAGTTTCAAGAATTTACTTGGTAAAAAAACATTAGAAAAAAGTTTAAAAAGTTATTTGTAATTTTTTTGGAAAAATTGTAAAGATTTATTTGTTAAAAAAACAGATAGTATGTTTGGTATTTTTAGACTTCTCCCCAATTTGTATAACATTAATATGTAAAAACATGTTACAAGGATATATTTAACTGGTTTTAGAAAGTTTAATGGTTTTATCATTCAAAAGAATAGTTTAAGGACTTAACCATTTATAATCATATAGTTTGTTGGATTTTTTTTACTTTTCCCTAATATTTAAAAAAAAGATTTTTAAAAACTTGTTCTCTGGAATATAGAAAAGATCTCTCTCTTGCTCTCTGGCCTTTGTCCTTCCCTCTCGCTCTTCTCCTCTGAACTCCCGCTGCCCTCTGCCTCCCTCCTCCATGGGTACATCACCAGGAACCATCGATGACATTACATTGTTAACCACCAAACTCCAAGTCTCCAAAGACTCCTCGGTAACGGTAGAAGACGCTACCGAAAACATGATTGCTCAAGCAGTTGAAGAGCTAAAGCTGGATCTTTTCGTCGAGACCTCGATGGTAGCACGGGTCTTCTCCCGAAAAGGCTGTGCTACCAACTTTCTGAAGAACATCCTCTCCCGGATGTGGAAGTTCAAAGGAAGCTGGCAGATAAAACACCTAGGTGACGACACGATAAGCTCTTTTTTCGGCATCACCTTTGACTCTTCGCAGGACCAAGATTGGGTTCTTCAACGCACTCCATGGATTTTCTCGGGGGGCTTTCTCATAGGCTTCCCCTGGCCGGAGTCCGGGAAGTGGCAAGATGCAAAACTCAATACCATACCCCTATTACTCTCCATAAACAACATCCCGCTACGACTTTACACCCGAAACAATCTCAGCTCTTGGATTAAGGCGGCAGATCCTAACGCTGAACTTAAATGGAAAGGAACCAATCTGGACATGATACGTGCGTACACCGTCACGAGAGTCAACGTCCCGGTTGATAAGCGCCCTTGTGTGGGGCTATTTATTAACCATGAAGGGAAGAAGAAATGGCTCCAGTTCAAATACGAGAGACTCCCGTTAATATGCTACAGATGTGGACTATGGGGTCACGATAATCTCGGCTGCAACAACACGCCGGTGGTGATCCGTGACCCGGAGGACCCGGACAGGAAACTATGGCAACTCTATGGTCCTTGGCTCTCAGGGAACAATGTAGGAGATTGTTTCACCCCTTTCTTTGCAAATAAGGAGTGGAAAATCAAGGACCTTGAAGGTCCACCCACTGGAAAAAATCAAATCGGTACTGTGGAAGGAGAGGGGAACAGCACTCCGGGCAATATTTTCCGGTCAGACAGCACTTCGCCGGCAAAAGATACTACTAGCTCAAACAAGGAAAAAGGCAAAATTACCTTTTATTTTGGAAGAGGTTCCCACCCAAAAAAGGTAAGCCCTGCCAATCCTTCCTTTTTAGCTGATCCTAGCATGCAAAAGCCATCCCTGACCGTTTCCTTAAATACCCAACACTCCCATTATCCTATGTATAATGCTACAAACCCTATCCAAAGCACTATGGTTGACCAAACCATAAAAATTGACAAGACAAGTGGTAACATGCCTTGTCCTTTGTTTCCCAATTCCAAGACCAACCTTACTGATGTTACTCCTTCTCTCACGCACAGTACCATCACTAGCCTGGACATCCCTACACCTACAAGCCTGGGACCACCTTTACCTACCCCCAATACCCCCCAACCCCAAAACCACCTCACGGCCCCCATGAACCCCCCCATGCAAAATAACCCATGCAACCTTTTTCACACCCAGGAAACTAAGACTACCATACATGCAACCGTAAATGCAATCCCCCACCCCCTTTCAACTCCTGATAATGCCAATTCTGCCAGAGATAACACTGGAATTAAAGGAAACCAGGCTGAAGGTTACATGAGCCGTAAACGTATCTCCATCAAGGATAGGGCAAGATCGACCGGTGGAAAAAAGACCAAAATTGAACAGGCACCTTTTACCGATTCGCTGGAAGCTGTGGACACTATACCCATGACTAAGCAATCTCTTCTCGACGAACCAGAGGCGGGTCCGTGTCTACGGGCCTGCCTAGACCAATGAAGATCTTGGCTTGGAACTGTCGGGGATTGGGCAACTCGCGTGCAGTTCCGGTCCTGAAGGACCTTCTCCGATGTTATCGCCCCGATGTCATTTTTCTGTTTGAAACTCTTGTTGCGCATGCTAGAATCGACGTTGTCAAAGTTAATTTGGGTTTTGAAAATTGTATTGTCGTTGACTGTAACGGCCGCAGTGGCGGTATTTGTGTTTTATGGAATAGCATATCTAATGTTTCGCTTTTGTCGTACTCGCAAAATTTTATCGATCTCCAAATAAATGACCAGTCTTATGGAGAGTGGAGAATTACGGGTTTCTATGGGTGTCCCGATAGGAGCAGACGCCGAGACTCTTGGAACCTTCTCCGTTCCCTCGCCACCCACTCCTCTAACCCGTGGGTGGTCATCGGAGATTTCAATGATCTCACCTCGCAACAAGAAAAAAAGGGCTTTCTTGATCACCCGGATTGGTGCATAAATGGTTTTCGTAACGCGCTTTCGGATTGTAATCTCAACGATATACCCATGCAAGGCTTCCCCTTTACTTGGTGTAGACACAAGGGTAAAGTCAACGAAGTGTGGGAACGCCTTGACCGTGCGGTGGGCTCTTCTTCTTGGCATTGTCTCTTCCCCAACGCTTGGGTAGAGAACTTGGTTAGCCCGATCTCCGATCACTCTCCTATCCTCCTCCATACCCATGAGGTTCGAGATTGGAACCGCGTTAAGTTTAATTTTTTCCGTTTCGAAAACAAGTGGTTTCATGAAGCGGGTCTTGACCCACTTGTAGTTAAAACGTGGAATCTTGGCTCTGCCAGCGATCTTACAAACCGGCTGACCTCGATAGCCGGAAAACTTCGATCTTGGGGACGAAATCTGCAGGCTTCTCATAGGAAGGAGCTAAAAAACTGTCGCGAAAAGCTTACTGCACTCCGGAACCATACCTCTCCTTTCAACGCTGCTGAATTCGATATCACCAGCAAAAAAATGCTCTCCCTCCTTCTAATGGAGGAGGAACATTGGAAGCAACGCGCAAAAACCCTTTGGCTTAGAGAAGGGGACTCTAATACTAGATTCTTCCACGCTCACGCCAATGGGAGAAGAAAAAAGAATTATATCCGACGCCTCCAAAAAGATGATGGGACATGGGTAACAGAGCCAGCGGAACTTTGCTCCCTTGCCACAGATTATTTTGTGAAAATCTTCTCAGAGAGTAACGGCTCGGCAAATCTCATCTTGGACAAAATAAGGACTAGCATCTCGGCTAACGACAATGCCTTTATTGATGCTCCGTTCATTAAAAGTGAGTTCAAAGACGCCCTCTTCCAAATGCACCCGGATAAAGCTCCGGGACCCGCTTTTTCCAACATTTTTGGGAAGCCATTGTTGATACCATTTTTTCAACGGGAGTCTCGTGGCTACGTAATGGATCATTTCCCGAAGGTATTAACGACGCCATAATTACCCTCATCCCCAAATGTGCCTCCCCGAGCTCTATGAAGGACCTACGCCCCATTGCTCTATGTAACGTTGTGTTAAAAATCATTACAAAGGTCCTTGCAAACCGCCTTAAAAAAATCATCCCTAAAGTGATCTCGGAGAACCAATCGGCGTTCATTAAAGGAAGACTCATAACGGACAATATCCTTCTTGCCTTCGAACTTCTTCATAGCATGAAGCGAAACACCCGGAAAAAAAATGGGGATGTTGCTCTCAAGATTGACATTAGCAAAGCCTATGATAAACTCGATTGGAATTACATCCGTCTCATTCTCACTAAAATGGGTTTCTCCGGAAGATGGGTGAACATGGTTATGTTGTGCATAACCACGGTTCGTTACTTCGTCCGGGTCAACAATGATATCACGGGTCCGATCTACCCAAAACGGGGTCTTCGTCAAGGTGACCCGCTTTCCCCGTACATTTTTATTCTTTGCATGGAGGGCCTCTCTACCGTCATGGAGGCCGCTTCCTCAAAAAAGCTCATTCACGGGTGTCGTGTGACTAGACAAGCCCCGGCCATCTCGCACCTCCTCTTTGCGGACGATGCTTTCCTTTTTTGCCAAGCTAATATCGAGGAGTGTTTGACCCTCAAGTCGATTCTCTATAAGTTCGAACAAGCATCCGGGTTAGCGATTAATTATGACAAATCGGGTATTATGTGTAGCAGCAACCTTGATCCTACCTCCAAGAATACCATCTTTAATATTCTCGGAGTGTCGAACCCCCTCAATACCGGAAAATATTTGGGTCTTCCATCTCTAATTGGCCGAAGCAAGAAAGCCATCTTTCGGCATCTCAAGGACAAAATTTGGCAAAGGCTTGACAAATGGCGGCACATTCCGATCTCTAGCGCCGGAAAACTCACGCTTATTAAGGCGGCGGCCCAAGCAATCCCGGTTTATTTTATGAGTGTGTTCTTGCTACCAAAAACCATTCTTAAGGATATTCACCGGCTTCTTAATTCCTTTTGGTGGAGCTCTAAAAGAAGCAACTCTCGCTCCATTAATTGGTTAGCATGGGAGAAGTTTTGCACCCCCCAAAATTGTGGGGGCCTTGGTTTTCGGGACTTTTCGGCCTTTAATATCGCCTTGTTGGGTAAGCAAGCTTGGAGATTACTCTCGTACCCGAATTCTTTGGTTAGCCGAGTTTTCAAGGCTAAATATTATCCCAAAGGAAATTTTTTTGATGCAAATTTGGGCCACAACCCAAGTTTTGTTTGGCGAAGTATTTGGAGCGCCCACAAGGAGCTAAAAAAGGCTATAGATGGATTGTCGGTAATGGGGAGTCTATCTCCATTTGGAAAGACCCGTGGCTTCGGGATGACCACAATTTTTGGGTGGAAAGTTCCCCGAAATACGGAGATGAGGAGCTTCGCGTTAGCCACCTTATTTCCCCTTCCGGTTGGGACCACAACCGTATTACCCATAATTTTTCTAACCGAGACCGCTGGGTGATCCTCAAGATTCCAAGCCCCCGAGGAGGACGAGACCGCTTGATCTGGCACTTTAACCAAAATGGAGTCTTCTCGGTAAAAAGTGGCTATAAATTGTTGAAAAACTCCACCCACAACCCACCTATTCCTCCCGTCGGCATAAACTGGAAACACATTTGGAAGGCCAAAATCCCCCATAAAGTTAGAAGTTTCATGTGGAGATTGGGTAACGATGTCCTCCCGCACCGGGAGAATCTCCAAAAACGAGGTATCAACGTTTCTTGCCTTTGCGCTCTTTGTGAGTCCAACCCGGAAAACAATTGGCACCTTTTTATCGGCTGCCCGGTCTCGAAAAAGGTTTGGGAGGAGGCAAACTTATGGAAACGTATTGATTCATTGGCGAATCTTTCAGAGAACTTCTCCTCCTTTTTGACTAATTGCCTAAATGACAGCCTCGAACCTGACCGAGACATCTTTATGATGATGTTTTGGAGCATTTGGAAACAGCGAAACGATGCTTGGCTAAAGGGTGCAGTGAAAGTTCCGAGGATAGCGACTCGTAATGCTTTCAGCTATCGTTCGGTATGGTTGTCGGCCAATTCTTCTCAAGCCCGTGCCCTCGAACCCGCTACCCAAACTGACTGCTGCCTTTGGCAAGGACCTCCTTCGGGCTACCTTAAATGTAATGTTGACGCTGCGACGTTCTCCGAGTCCAACTGTTGGGGCTCCGGTGCGATCCTCCACGACCACCAGGGGTCCATTGTCGATTGGCACACCACCATCGATATGGGCATCCACCATATTAAGGAGTGCGAGGCCATAGCCCTTGCAAAGGCGATTAACTGGGTGGCGAGCCACGGTCATCAACGTGTCATTTTTGAAACCGACGCTAAACTTGTTGTCGATGCTATAAAAGCTGAAGAGGAGGATCTCTCGGAATTCGGATCTATTATTGCTCAATGCAGATCTCTTCTCTCCCGATCAGATGGTTTCTCCATTAACTTTGTCCGAAGACAGGCAAATACCACGGCTCACGCCATCGCTAGGAATGCAAAGTTTTTTTCTAGTCATACTACTAGTTCCCACCTTACTACTTTGATGTCTGTTCAATGTAATAGCAATTGTATTCACGTTCAGTAATGGAATTTTCCTCTTTGCTTCAAAAAAAAAAACTTGTTAAATAAAAGGGAAATTGACTCAAATAATCATTTCATATTAAGAAATTGACTCAAATAGCCATTTCAAATTAAGAAATTGGCCTCCTTGCCAAATCTTCCCCAACTTTGCACAAATTGCCAATGAGTCTGCAATCGCAATCCGCATCCCCAATTGCAGACCTAGCTCAAAAAGTAAAAATCTGACCGATTTCTAATTTTTTTTGTCTATTGAGGACCTGGGTCAATTTTTTTAAGGAAAGTCGAACTGATTAGGGTTGCTAGTGAGTCGAGATGTGTCATATGTCCGCAATTAAGGACCGGGAATGCATAATGTGTATGTGAATTGTGGACTAATTTAGTGTAACACCCGTAATTTTCGAATAAGTACAGATTTGAATCAGTGTGGAACCGATCTTTTAAGAAAAATATGAAAAATAGGATTTTGGATTAAATCCTAGATTTTATGGTCTTGTTGGATGGGGAATTCGAATACGAGTTCAACGGTTCTTTTCGGAGCGAAAACGGAGCTATAACGAAGAAGTTACGACCGAAACAGTATCTGACCCAAAAGGAGGCCGCGGGTCCTGGTGCGCGACCTTGGGCCGCGCTCTGGAGTCCGCATATGAAGTATTAAGTCGCGATTTCAGCCTCAATCTTCATTCCTTCCTAACTTTTGCATTCCAACTCCGATTTGAGTGATTCAAGTTGCCATGGTTTCGTTTTTGAGAGATCTTCAAGGATCTAGAAAGAGTTTTGAAGTCTATTGGATGATCCAGGAGTATTTGGTGGTGGTTGAGGTAAGCTTCTCACTTTTATCCATTTAAGGAGTTAGGGTTTTGGTATTTTGGTGATTTTAGATGTTTTATGTTGGGGGAACATATATAAGTGTTTGAGGATAATTATTTATGGTTGGAAACTTATGGATCTACGTTTTTGGAAGATTTGGGCTCGAAGATTCGGGTTTCTTCAAAGGAGCTTACGTTTGGGGAAAATCTAGATTTAGCCTAATCTAGCAAGGTGAGTTCAAGTTGATTTGTGAAAACGTTGTACATGCCAAAATGCCATTTTTAAAGTGATTATGTGTTTACATGAAAATTATCATTTGTGGGGCTATTTGGTGGGTTTTGATTGTGAAAGTGTTTAACTTTATAAAATCTTATAAAACACCCACGTTTGGGATTTTGGACACTATGTTAAGTAAATCATGATTGAAAGTGTTATTTAACTTATTTTCACAATGGAGGTTGTTGGGTGAAAATGTGTTTTAGTATTGTCTTGAATTATGCAATAAAGACATGGGTAAGGTTTGAGGTTGTGATGTCTTTATGGCATGGGAACTAAAACCGGGACTTGAGGTGTAATCCAGTAACATCATAAGTGACCTAACTTTGTGTGCCCGTCACTTTCGATGGAATCGGGTCTCCCCTGTCACAGAAAGGTGTTGTTTTTGGGTATTTATTGTTATCCATATTTTCGGTGACACATTATATTTATATGAAATGTTTTCATGGTTTATTGGCGGAGTTCTACGCCTCGTCCTATTTGGATGTTTTGAATATTGGAGTTTTATTCATGTTTATAATTACTTGGGATATTTGACGTCAAAACACATTTTGAGTGAGTTGTGAAGTAAGTTTATTCTGGAAAATGTTTAATATGAAAGCTTTCGGCTCAAGGTTTTTGTGTGTTGGGAAAATGAGTTGTTTAAATAATTGTTATGAATTCTTTTGGGAAATTATATTTTCAAGCTACAACCTCCTCGTTTATCGATTTACGCAATCATGATAAAACTCTTGAACTCACTAGGCGTTAGCCTAACCTTTTTATTTGTCGGCATGTGCAACATGTTCAGGTTGGGAGTAGTTCTATTGATACCGCGAAGGGTCGAGTGCTAGTAGTGTGCACGAGGAGCGAAGTGCTTAGTTAAGTCTTCCGTATTTATTATGGGAATAGCAGCTTGTATTTGTGTTAAGTAATACCCGTCTTATTTGGTCTTATTGTAAGACATAGATTATGGATAGTGTTGGAGTTGTGACATTTTAAATTTTGATGGTGATTTCAAGGATGGTTCGTAGTAAGAATTTCATCTCCTTTTGTCTATTTAATCGAAGTTTTTATTTAGTTGCTCTTCCAATTTTGAGGGTGTTACAAGTTGGTATCAGAGCATAAGCTTGAGAGATTTAGGTGTTGATTTTTAGACACCTAGACTCAATCTAACGATCTTTTAAGTGATTGAGAGTAAAATTTCACCATTAGGCACTTTAAGATAGGATTTTCCGAATTGATGGAGTCACTAGAAACGAGAAATCATATCTAGTGTAGCAAGGATGTTCATGTACGGTGCGTTCATAATTGCACCTGACCAGTGTTACGGTGAACCTACAAGTTACATGTGCATACTTGGTCTACTTTGATGTGATGATCGTTGGGGTAGTGAAGGAGTTTCTAAGTGAGTAGTCGTTCAAAGGGATTGACGATTTTAGTATTTGTCACTTGGAGTGACGATAAGCATGGTAATTGCATTAAGTGGGCCATTTCGGGTCGAAGTTGATGGTTGGATTAGAACCACATGCTTATTGAATCGATCTTAATTCGGAAACAAATTGTTAGGATAATTGATGTAACTTTCAATTTGTTCTAAGATATTTGAGAATCCGGGTGACGATAGTGTAACTGGAGGATATTTGGAAGAGTGTGGTTTGAGACGTTGAGTGTCGACTAAATTCATGCACAAAATTTATTTTTAAAATAAGTTGCATCGGTTATTTCTTGTGTTTCAATTCCTCATGGGGATGGTGTTACAAAATCTCGGAAAAACGTTTATCACACACAAGATTTTAAATCATGATTTTGAACATGCATGGAAATATTTTATTGCGGAGATTGCAAACTTTGTCTGGACTTGCTTTATTTTGTTGTTGTCCAACGTTACTTTCGGATACAGCGATATCCATATTTTTAATGATGTTTAAGATGTTGGACAAGTAACTACGGCTTATGACTTTAACATTGGATCTCCTCCACATATGTTAAGGTTTGGACGGAAAGTTATCTTCCATTATGTCTATGTCAAGCTTTATTGGAGAATTTATTTAATGCGAGTTTTGCTGAACAGTGTTGTTTATATGGCATTACTACAAAAAGGGAATTTTTTAAATTTTGACGTTTTGGTCATGATGTTGCATTATGCAATTTGATTTTTCTCTTTCTAAAATCAGAACTTTCTCAAAGTCAGAGATCTGTTTTGAAAGTTTTAAACATATAAGCTCGAGACTCTTATTTTCTTCAAGAGATTTCGTTGAAAAATCAGAATGCTTTTGTATAAGCAATTGCTTTTCCTTTGCAAAACCTTCTTTCTCTTTTTCGAATACCTTTTCAAAAGTAGTTAGTTTATTTTTAAGTTCAAGGTTTTCACAGTTTAAGAGTTTACCTTTCTCTTCAAGTGCCACATTCTTGTTTTTGAGATCAGAAATGTCTTGTTGAAAAATAGGGATACTCTTCTTCATCTCCTCCAACTCTTTCTTCCGAGTAGCATTTTTATGGAAGTATTTAGCAGACAACTGTGCATAGTAAATTGCATCTGGATCAGTAAGCACTCTTGGTTTTGACATATTGTTACCTGAAAAATTATGATCGTTAATCGGTGTTGTTTTGAAGAATCAAAAATTGCGGAAGAAAAATACAAATTAACTCAGAAAACAAATCTAAAATATAAATTTGTTTTCACAATTTAAAAATCTGATTAGTTAACCGGAACGAACAAAGTCAAACTTCAAGAATGAAACCTGCAAGACAACAAACCAAGTTAGATCAACACGGCAAAATAAATCACATAAAATGATAAGCGTCGCGAATAAGATCAAACTGTCGCAAAACGTCTTAAACCCTCTTAAACCGTCACTAAAACTCAAAATCAATTGCTATGCAAATTTATGCAAACGGTCACAAAAAGAAACTTCACCAAACGTCACAAAGACGTCTAACAACTATCGCGAATACACACATGTGATAAAATTAAACGACCGGTCACGTGATGTGCGGTACTTGTAACTACCGAGCAACTATTGGGTGATATACGTACGATAAATCTCCTCAGAACCGAGCGATACTTTCAAAAATCAAGACAACTTCTGTCAAGGTACTCGACTATTGTGCGATATAAGAACGTGAAGTGCAACTTGCGATATATTCGAGAGTCTACAACGAGATCAAAAATATGCATGCGATATATAAATATATATGTATATGAATAACGAACTCATGCATACGAAGAAGATGGAGGACAAAATAAGATATATATGTGTGTATATATATATACGCTTTAGATATAATTATAATGAGTGAGACTAAAATACGAATGGAGATGGAAGCTAGATATGTATGGACGTATGCATGAACCAAAGCACTAGCAAAAGTCAAAAAAAAAAAAAAACTATTTATGGCTAATGAATGCGATGTGTATGTATGACATGAGTGATGAGAAACATACAAGCAACTTTGATGTATACCTCATGAAGAAATCATAGATGGCCACTCAAGCAAGTGATGGATGAGGATATTGCATCATGCAGTATGTATGTAGGGCTGTAAACGAACCGAACGTTCAGCGAACCGTTCGTGAACTGTTTGGCGGGAACTTCGTTTATGTTCGTTTATTTAATAAACGAACGAACATGAACACGTTTTTTTGTTCGTTTAGTTAAATGAACGAACATGAACAATGGTCTCGTTCGTTCATTTATGTTCGTGAACGTTCGTTCATTTATGTTCGTTAATGTTCGTTCGTTTACGTTCGTTTATGTTCGTTTACGTTCGTTTATGTTCATTTATGTTCGTTTATGCTTGTTTATATATAAACATGTTTATATAATATGAAATTAATGTGTAAAATCATCAAGTAAATTGATCTTTTAGAATTTATTTTTCATACCTCCTATGTTAACCCAGTTTTTCTTTTTGTTAAGGTATTTTTTACAAACGAAATGATGAGTATGGTTGTTGTTTTTTGTTAATTTGGGTTCGTTCGTTTATATTCATTTAAGTTCATTTAAAGTCGTTCGTTTACGTTCGTTTATGTTCATTTAAGTTCGTTCGTTTACGTTCGTTTATTCGTTCGTTTATTTGTTCGTTTATCTCTTAATGAACGAACATAAACAAACATAAACGAACACGAACAAACAAAAATTCTTAACGAACGAACATGAACACAAAAAATCTCGTTCGTTTACCGTTCGTGTTCGTGTTCGTTCGTTTGTTCGGTTAAGTTAAACGAACGAACATGAATACGCCTCCGTTCATGTTCGTTCGGTTCGTTTACAGCCCTATATGTATGTATGCAAAGATGAGAGCATGCAACAAAAATGTATGGCAGCAACTATGTATGCTTAGAATCAGTCGAGAAGAAAAGAAAATGAGTCAACAATGGTGGGCTGTGAGTCAGAGTCAATGAGAGGTTAGTTATCCGGGAAAGAATTTCACCCGGAAACCATTGGTTATCGGAAGAATATATTTGAATTGAAAGTCCTGCAACGTAAATGTCTAGAAAAGTAGAGTCACCGGTAAACAAAATCTTCTGGTAAAGTTGGTTATCCGGTCAAAATGGTTTTATCCGGGAAAGGTGGTGCATCCAGAAAGAATTTGTCCGGAAAAATGTGATTATCCGGGAAGATAGGCTATCCGGGAAAAATCTCTATTCGGAAAATAATTGGTACCCAGAAAAAATTAACCGGAAACAAAGGTATCCGGAATTTTTTTATCAGAGAACTTTTATTTTGTCCGGGAAACTAGTTTATATGGAAAACTTAGCTGGAAAGATTAGGGTTTATGAATAAACCCGTATGCGGCTGTGTTTCTTCCCTTCGACACCTGCACTCCTCAAAAACTCACCAAAAACACCATCAAACACATAGAAAAACAATCAAAATCGCAGATGTTTCGAAAAATTCGATGAACACGAAGAACACATCGAAAATCAAAATTCCAAAACTTTCAAAAATTGAAACGAAGTAGATAAAAACGATCACAAACTGATTAAAATAAAATTCTAACAAGATAATAATATCAAATCAATCAAATAAATCAAGAAATCACTTTGCAAACACGATTGATGATCGATTCACCCCAACAAAAACTGCACTATGTCGAAAATAATAAGGGTGCATTCTGGACTTCAAACAACAATCTCCACCGTTCAGAATGTAGAACGGAATGTCGTGAAGCTATTGTCCAAAAATAGGGACGATCCAACGGTTCAAACTCGGGAATAGGCAAAACGGCACGGCTGCGTTTTCCAGAAATTTGCATACGAATTTTCTTTGTTTTCTCTTGCTTTCGATTGTTTTTTTTTAAGTATATGATATTCATATACAGAAAATGCAACAATTAAACTCACACACCCTCCTCACCTTTGGTGAGGTTTGAACCCCTGACCTCTTACGAGGACAAATGCTCTCATACCGCTAGGCCAAAGGCCCTTTGGTCTTTCGATTGGTTTCTTCTAATTCTTCAAATCACAGATTTTGCTCTCATACCACGTGTAGATCCCAGTTTGATCCAGTAACAACGAATAAAACGAAACGATTAATCTTATTGAATGATTCAAAAGAGTTACAAGTGTTTGAATGAAGAACTCAACTCTCTCTCTCTCTCTCTAAACTATTAAGCTCATAAACTTGAATGATTAATCTTCTAACCTAATTCTAGACAAATCAAACCTTAAATACTTGGACCCATTACAACCAAGGCCCAAGCCCATTAACACTAATAAGCCTAAATACAATTAAAGGCTTTTTACAATTAAATTCTTTTCTAATCTTTTCTATATATAACTTTCTAATGTGTAGGACATTTATGGTCCTAACAGAGGGGGATCAGTAACCTTTGGGGATAACAAGAAAGGAATCATAAGAGGTTATGGAGTCATTCCTAAAGAAGATGTAAAAGTGTCAAGAGTTGCGTATGTGGATGGCCTCAAGCACAATTTGCTAAGTGTAAGGCAACTCTGTGACACTGACTTTGATGTGAAGTTTCAAGAGAACATACTGCTCTCTGCTAGGAGAAGATACAAAGATAGATGTTAGCTTTAATTAGCCCCTAATTTATATGAATGTTTTATAAAGAAATAGTGTCAAGGACTTATTTGTATTTGTTGAGTGTCAAGGGCTAAAATTATAAATAACCAATTGTTGTATTGGTTATAAAGTCTTGTTTTAGAGAGATTTTAGGTCAAGCCTCCTAGCCTCTATTTCAATATTTATACGTACAGAGAGAGATGGAGAGCTTCAAAGAGAGAGTGTTCATCAATCCTATCTTGTAAACTCCTCTTTATCAGTCAATTCAAAGATTACTGCTATTATTATTGTTACTTGTTGTATCTGGAATCCTACAATTGGTATCAGAGCCAAACAGATTAGAATTTGTGCTTCAATCCATTGATTTTTATCAATTTTTGAGAGATTATTGTGTTTTTGTGCAAAGTTGAGAGTTCTTCAAGTTCTTCATCTTTTTGGTTGGTTTTGGCCATTAGAGTTCTTCTACTGGTTTAGAATCGATCAAGGGTTGTTAGTAGATAATACCTGAGTGTTTTATTCCACAAAATCACTAGGTTTGTAGCTCAGTTTGTGCGTTTACTCAATTTTTGGAGTTTTAAACTTTTATTTTTATGCACTCTGTTTTGCTTCGGAAAACCACTTTCTTTTATGGACAAAACTCGAAGAATTAAAGTTGTCCAGAATATCCTCGTGCACCTACCTACCAAATTTCAGCTTAATCCGATAAGATTTGAAAATTCGACTCAAGTGCACAAATTCTACTTCTCACGAAGTATCTGTTAACGATCCGACTTTTTTTTAATTTTCAAGTAACAATATGTCAAGACTAACATTTAGTGCTGATGCTGATTCTCATTATTATTCTAAACTCAATACTAATTTTCGCAAGATAATTCCTAATCTTGAGAAACAATTGGAGGAAATGAACAAAAGCAGTCTGATTGATTCAGAAAAGATTGCTAAGCTTGAAGAATCAGGTAAACTCTTAACCTGTGAAAATCTCGATCTTAAGAGAAAACTATGTGAGTCTGAAAAGATTTTTGAAGAAGAGAAGAAAAGACTTGAACTTAAATGTTTAAATTTTTCTAATCTAATTTCTAATTTTGAAAAGCTTGTAATTTGTGAAAAAGAGAACTTTGAAAATGAAAGAAAATATTTTGAAACAAGGTTTGTTAAGCTTTCTAACAAATTATCTGATTTAGAAAAGACTCTTGAAAAGGAGAGGAAAGAGCATGATTTTGAAAGAAAAGAATCTGAAAAGTTGAAGGTTGAAGGATTTCAAACAAAGTGTTTGAAAGATGATTTTGAGAAAGAAAGAAAGGTTTTTAAAGCTGAAATGTCCAAATTGACAAAAAGACTTTCTCTTTTGTCAACTACGGTCATGTTGGAGAAGAGGTATAAATCTGATCTTCAAAAGATGTTTGATGTGAATTTAAAAGAAAAGGATGTTTTAGCTAAAAGGCTTAAGGACTTTGATTTAGCAAACTCTTGTGCTGATAATACAGATAATCTTGTTTTCAAAAGAGTGAAAATGGTTTGGAAAGTCAAAAACTCTACTCCTGTCAAAAATACCCCAAAGCCATTTGTTTCTGATAAGCATTCATCTCTTCATTCTCATAACCGTAAATGCTTTGATCTTATGTTTAAATTAAAGAACCATTTTTCTAGATCAAACTGTGTTCAAAATGGGTCATTTCAAAAGAAAATTCCAAAGACCCAAAGTGAGAAAAGTCACAGGAAGGAGCCTGGCAAACCATCTAAACTTGGCAAACCAGAGGACCTTAAGACAGCTCCAAATCCTAACAACATAGGACCCATTTGGAAATGGGTACCAAAATGTCTTTAATCTGTCTTGCAGGTACCTGGACTCCTTAATACATCTGTTAAGGACTCAGGCTTCAAAGTTCAATATGATTCTTAAAACACTAAGTTTAAGACTCATACTTCAGTTGTTTTTTAGTAAATTGATCATATCTCACTGATCAAGACACCAAATGATGCAATTCAAAAGGCCCTGGATTTAAAACACATTGGTGAATAGCTTTTGTGTTTTGAGATTTCAGAGATTCGAAATTTAGAAGGGTCACACGCATCGTTGAAATAGACAACAGTGTGCTGATACAAAGCTGTTGGACAGATCTGTGCGAGTGTGGTAAATCAACCATATATTTTTCGTACAAGCTCGAAAAGAGGTGATTCAAGATGATCTAAACAGATAACAAACAAATTAAAATTGTTTATGTTTTGGGTTTTTGCAAAATCCAGAGCTATAATGGTCTAAATCAGTGTCAAAGTTAGTGTAACATTTCTGTTAAGCTGCTGCCGAGCCGAGACCAAACCTCTGCCGGTCGCGACCAAACCTCTGCTGGCCGCGTCCAAACCTCTGCCGAGCCGTGACCAACCTCTGTCAAGCCGCGACCAGACCGACCAGACCGCTGTCATGCCTTGCCAAGGTTTGCCAAGGCTTGCCAAACCTCTGTCGAGCCTTTGTCAAGTGTTTGTCAAGCCATGATCATTCTTTGTCGACCACTCAGACCAACTTCTGGCGACAACACAAGCTTTGGCTCAACCTTTGCGAACACCCTCTGTGGTACTGTTCACCACAGAGCCTCTGTGAAATCTGACAGAGCCTCTGTGGACGGAATCTCTGTGACGGAACCTCAGAGCCCGTAGCCCAACTTCTTAGTACTTGTTGTCAGCTTTGCGCACCTGTCGTATTTTCAACAGAACTCCATCCTCGAAGCTCCAAATTGGATGAGTCTAGATGCGTTGGATTCCTAAGACAAAGATGAACAATGTTCGTGTTTTGAGATTGTTCTGAATCAGTGTTATTCTTAGTCAGAATCTTTGCTAAAGTCAGTATACATCTGCTGGACAAAAAGTTGTGTTTCACTAAAATCATCATCAGAGCTCTGTGGAGTTTTCAGAGACTCAAAAAATCAGAAGCAGTCTTGTAGATCAAAGTTCATGCAGATCATAAAGAAGACCTCTGTCAGCACTTGATCAACCTCTGTTGACATGAGATCAGCCTTTGTCGACACGAGATCAGCCTCTGTCGGCACTGCGATCAACCTCTGTCGCACCCTCTGCCAGTACCTCAGATATGTTCAGTTCATAGTTTATACTGGTATTTCTAAACTCTGACCCCCTGCATTTTTTTAAAATTTGAATTATCAGTGCTTTTGGATATTCCTAACAAATGAGGAATCATCAAAGATGATTACCAACACCTTTTGATTTTTACAGGACATGTGATTTCAAAATGAGCTTAAATGAGATTTAATGCTCAATTTGAGGGGGGGGGGGGGGGGATGCCAATCTGACCATGTACATCCAAATGTAAATTTCTAAATCTTTAGACTAAACATTTTTAAAGAAGACTAACTTTAAAATGATAAAACCTTTCTAAAATGGTCAAACCACTTCTAGATGCTAAATGCTTTTTCTGATATAGAAGTTGGATTTTAAATGCTTTTCTGATACTAAAATAGTCAGTGTGTGGAACAATACAATCTTTATGATAACAATTTCATGGGATCAATGTGTGAGCTTTATAGTACTTCTATGGATCACTTAAACCTGTGTTTCCTACCTAAGAAGTAAACCTTGAGTGATTGAGAGGTCAAGGGTCTACATCAAATAGTGGGGGAGATAACTCATCTGAGTTTTTCTCATTGTGCTTAAGAGGTAAAATTGAAAAGGGAGTTTGGTTAGATGCGAGCTACATGATAAAAAGAAAGAGGGTGTGAGAACAGAGTCAAAAGAATTATACAACTCTGCACTAACTTTTTCTGAGTCGGGCAAGCCACATTACTGATTTATCACTGTAACAACCTGGTTTCCCAAACATACAACAAATAACATACATTGCATAACTTCATTACATTCATAATAAAAGATACATCACAAACCAAGTACGGTCTCAAAAGTCTTGACATTACAAAATATATAAAAGCTTCCTAATCAACATTCATCAAAAGCTTCCTACACTTCATCCTCTCCTGCCGACCCTTAACCTGGAAAACATATTTTTTAAAACAAAATGAGGGTTAGACCAAACGGGTCTAGTGAGTTAATCCCGGTCTTTTCCAAAATCAATATAAAACTCTTTTCACATAATACTTTGTATCAGAATAGTTTACATAAAATCTTTCGTATAAGCACGCATATACCACACGTATATAAATACCACATTAGGACTCGTGCACCGTGTATCTCTCCTCATCTCATCTTCTTTCCCCTGGCCACATTAGTCGGTAGCAAGCCAACTAATCATCGTCACTGTACAATACAGTCGACTCCACTGTAATTACATACAGCCCCGCTGCAATTACCTACAGCTCCACTGCAATTTCATGCAGCCCCGCTGTATTTCCATACAGCTCCGCCGAACAATAATTCGGCTCACCTATACTCGTTTCGTGCAATATAAACACAACATATATCTCAATATATTATCAATCACGTACACCATACATATAGGCACATTAATCACTAATTATCACATTCCCAAACCATACGTATGTATTCCAGTTGAAAATACTTTTAAAGTAAAACTCACCTCGAATTCTTAAAATACGCTTCCAAGCCTTTTCCAAAGATTCAGTCTATCAATCCCAATCCACATAGTCTGCAAATAGATTAAATACAAATATCCCCTTACTAACTGATCACATAAAACATACTAGAAGACCAAGGACTCTAGATAACTCAAATCCTCAAAAGTGACCAAAACAGCTAAAGTATCCGGACAACCCAAACAACCCGGACAACATGACTTTTCCGGACAACCTCAGTAATCCGGACAGCAAGACTAATCCGGACAACACGATTTATCCGGACAACACAAGGAATCCGGATGCCATCCGGACTCTAAATCATCCGGAAACCATCAATCAAATCGTTCGGACACTATCAACAACTTACCCGGACACCACCAAAGAAACTACCCGGACACATTCAACTTATCCGGACACCTCTGTCGGTTTACCCCATTTTTGCCCAGAAATCGACAGAATCAACCCCAGAAGTGTTTGGGATGTTTCTACTCCGATAGGAACTACTTACTAGCAATTATAGACATAAAATGTAAAGCAACATACCTCAATTTCTCTTCCAAATACACCAAATGAAGTCTTAACCACAAGAACCCTTCTTTCTTCTTTTGCTCTCCAAAAACACACACACCTCTACTGAATTTCTGCTTTTTGTAAAAATATCTGAACTTCTAAAGGCTAATATCTAACTATATTTACCATTTAGACCTTGTACTCCTTATAAATAACCAAAACACCTTTAAACCTTTAATTTAACCAAACTTACCCTAAACCTTAAACTTTAAAGTTAACTAAATTAACGGAAATTGGATTTTAACCAACGGATTTACCCGGGGTATTACAACATCTCCCCCTTAAAAGAATTTCGTCCCGGAATTCGGTTAAGCAAAAAGGTAACGAATACTTATCACTACTGCTTCAAACTGCATCAAAACCATAGGAACTAATTGAATAGACGCTCCGCCTCTACCTATATCTCTAGCACCGCTAAGCAACAAAAGCACGAAAGTACCAATAATCATTTTACACCGAAGTCATATAATACACTTTAGCACGTATAAAGTGTATAGAGTGTATAGAAATATACCTGTCTTCGCCTCTATCCACACATCGAGTCCGACTTGCCACTCTGTTGTTTTCAACAAGGTTAATATACACGTAAGCACATACCCAATATAACAAGATATTCCGGTTCAACATGTACTTGTAAGTTCACGCTTACACTGGCCAGGTGTAATTTGAACATACCTTACATGATGTTCCTTCTACCTTTTTATACTTAACATCCCAAGGTTCTAAAATAATAAGGACATCCTACTTCACATGCAGTTTAAGTCTAGGTATAAATCCAAATACCTAAATCTCTTAAACTAGGGCTCTGATACCATTTGTAACAACCCGGTTTCCCAAACATACAACAAATAACATACATTGCATAACTTCATTACATTCATAATAAAAGATACATCACAAACCAAGTACGGTCTCAAAAGTCTTGACATTACAAAATATATAAAAGCTTCCTAATCAACATTCATCAAAAGCTTCCTACACTTCATCCTCTCCTGCCGATCCTTAACCTGGAAAACATATTTTTGAAAACAAAATGAGGGTTAGACCAAACGGGTCTAGTGAGTTAATCCCGGTCTTTTCCAAAATCAATATAAAACTCTTTTCACATAATACTTTGTATCAGAATAGTTTACATAAAATCTTTCGTATAAGCACGCATATACCACACGTATATAAATACCACATTAGGACTCGTGCACCGTGTATCTCTCCTCATCTCATCTTCTTTCCCCTGGCCACATTAGTCGGTAGCAAGCCAACTAATCATCGTCACTGTACAATACAGTCGACTCCACTGTAATTACATACAGCCCCGCTGCAATTACCTACAGCTCCACTGCAATTTCATGCAGCCCCGCTGTATTTCCATACAGCTCCGCCGAACAATAATTCGGCTCACCTATACTCGTTTCGTGCAATATAAACACAACATGTATCTCAATATATTATCAATCACGTACACCATACATATAGGCACATTAATCACTAATTATCACATTCCCAAACCATACGTATGTATTCCAGTTGAAAATACTTTTAAAGTAAAACTCACCTCGAATTCTTAAAATACGCTTCCAAGCCTTTTCCAAAGATTCAGTCTATCAATCCCAATCCACAGAGTCTGCAAATAGATTAAATACAAATATCCCCTTACTAACTGATCACATAAAACATACTAGAAGACCAAGGACTCTAGATAACTCAAATCCTCAAAAGTGACCAAAACAGCTAAAGTATCCGGACAACCCAAACAACCCGGACAACATGACTTTTCCGGACAACCTCAGTAATCCGGACAGCAAGACTAATCCGGACAACACGATTTATCCGGACAACACAAGGAATCCGGATGCCATCCGGACTCTAAATCATCCGGAAACCATCAATCAAATCGTTCGGACACTATCAACAACTTACCCGAACACCACCAAAGAAACTACCCGGACACATTCAACTTATCCGGACACCTCTGTCGGTTTACCCCATTTTTGCCCAGAAATCGACAGAATCAACCCCAGAAGTGTTTGGGATGTTTCTACTCCGATAGGAACTACTTACTAGCAATTATAGACATAAAATGTAAAGCAACATACCTCAATTTCTCTTCCAAATACACCAAATGAAGTCTTAACCACAAGAACCCTTCTTTCTTCTTTTGCTCTCCAAAAACACACACACCTCTACTGAATTTCTGCTTTTTGTAAAAATATCTGAACTACTAAAGGCTAATATCTAACTATATTTACCATTTAGACCTTGTACTCCTTATAAATAACCAAAACACCTTTAAACCTTTAATTTAACCAAACTTACCCTAAACCTTAAACTTTAAAGTTAACTAAATTAACGGAAATTGGATTTTAACCAACGGATTTACCCGGGGTATTACAACATCTCCCCCTTAAAAGAATTTCGTCCCGGAATTCGGTTAAGCAAAAAGGTAACGAATACTTATCACTACTGCTTCAAACTGCATCAAAACCATAGGAACTAATTGAATAGACGCTCCGCCTCTACCTATATCTCTAGCACCGCTAAGCAACAAAAGCACGAAAGTACCAATAATCATTTTACACCGAAGTCATATAATACACTTTAGCACGTATAGAGTGTATAGAGTGTATAGAAATATACCTGTCTTCGCCTCTATCCACACATCGAGTCCGACTTGCCACTCTGTTGTTTTCAACAAGGTTAATATACACGTAAGCACATACCCAATATAACAAGATATTCCGGTTCAACATGTACTTGTAAGTTCACGCTTACACTGGCCAGGTGTAATTTGAACATACCTTACATGATGTTCCTTCTACCTTTTTATACTTAACATCCCAAGGTTCTAAAATAATAAGGACATCCTACTTCACATGCAGTTTAAGTCTAGGTATAAATCCAAATACCTAAATCTCTTAAACTAGGGCTCTGATACCATTTGTAACAACCCGGTTTCCCAAACATACAACAAATAACATACATTGCATAACTTCATTACATTCATAATAAAAGATACATCACAAACCAAGTACGGTCTCAAAAGTCTTGACATTACAAAATATATAAAAGCTTCCTAATCAACATTCATCAAAAGCTTACTACACTTCATCCTCTCATGCCGATCCTTAACCTGGAAAACATATTTTTGAAAACAAAATGAGGGTTAGACCAAACGGGTCTAGTGAGTTAATCCCGGTCTTTTCCAAAATCAATATAAAACTCTTTTCACATAATACTTTGTATCAGAATAGTTTACATAAAATCTTTCGTATAAGCACGCATATACCACACGTATATAAATACCACATTAGGACTCGTGCACCGTGTATCTCTCCTCATCTCATCTTCTTTCCCCTGGCCACATTAGTCGGTAGCAAGCCAACTAATCATCGTCACTGTACAATACAGTCGACTCCACTGTAATTACATACAGCCCCGCTGCAATTACCTACAGCTCCACTGCAATTTCATGCAGCCCCGCTGTATTTCCATACAGCTCCGCCGAACAATAATTCGGCTCACCTATACTCGTTTCGTGCAATATAAACACAACATGTATCTCAATATATTATCAATCACGTACACCATACATATAGGCACATTAATCACTAATTATCACATTCCCAAACCATACGTATGTATTCCAGTTGAAAATACTTTTAAAGTAAAACTCACCTCGAATTCTTAAAATACGCTTCCAAGCCTTTTCCAAAGATTCAGTCTATCAATCCCAATCCACAGAGTCTGCAAATAGATTAAATACAAATATCCCCTTACTAACTGATCACATAAAACATACTAGAAGACCAAGGACTCTAGATAACTCAAATCCTCAAAAGTGACCAAAACAGCTAAAGTATCCGGACAACCCAAACAACCCGGACAACATGATTTTTCCGGACAACCTCAGTAATCCGGACAGCAAGACTAATCCGGACAACACGATTTATCCGGACAACACAAGGAATCCGGATGCCATCCGGACTCTAAATCATCCGGAAACCATCAATCAAATCGTTCGGACACTATCAACAACTTACCCGGACACCACCAAAGAAACTACCCGGACACATTCAACTTATCCGGACACCTCTGTCGGTTTACCCCATTTTTGCCCAGAAATCGACAGAATCAACCCCAGAAGTGTTTGGGATGTTTCTACTCCGATAGGAACTACTTACTAGCAATTATAGACATAAAATGTAAAGCAACATACCTCAATTTCTCTTCCAAATACACCAAATGAAGTCTTAACCACAAGAACCCTTCTTTCTTCTTTTGCTCTCAAAAAACACACACACCTCTACTGAATTTCTGCTTTTTGTAAAAATATCTGAACTTCTAAAGGCTAATATCTAACTATATTTACCATTTAGACCTTGTACTCCTTATAAATAACCAAAACACCTTTAAACCTTTAATTTAACCAAACTTACCCTAAACCTTAAACTTTAAAGTTAACTAAATTAACGGAAATTGGATTTTAACCAACGGATTTACCCGGGGTATTACAACATCTCCCCCTTAAAAGAATTTCGTCCCGGAATTCGGTTAAGCAAAAGGTAACGAATACTTATCACTACTGCTTCAAACTGCATCAAAACCATAGGAACTAATTGAATAGACGCTCCGCCTCTACCTATATCTCTAGCACCGCTAAGAAACAAAAGCACGAAAGTACCAATAATCATTTTACACCGAAGTCATATAATACACTTTAGCACGTATAGAGTGTATAGAGTGTATAGAAATATACCTGTCTTCGCCTCTATCCACACATCGAGTCCGACTTGCCACTCTGTTGTTTTCAACAAGGTTAATATACACGTAAGCACATACCCAATATAACAAGATATTCCGGTTCAACATGTACTTGTAAGTTCACGCTTACACTGGCCAGGTGTAATTTGAACATACCTTACATGATGTTCCTTCTACCTTTTTATACTTAACATCCCAAGGTTCTAAAATAATAAGGACATCCTACTTCACATGCAGTTTAAGTCTAGGTATAAATCCAAATACCTAAATCTCTTAAACTAGGGCTCTGATACCATTTGTAACAACCCGGTTTCCCAAACATACAACAAATAACATACATTGCATAACTTCATTACATTCATAATAAAAGATACATCACAAACCAAGTACGGTCTCAAAAGTCTTGACATTACAAAATATATAAAAGCTTCCTAATCAACATTCATCAAAAGCTTCCTACACTTCATCCTCTCCTGCCGATCCTTAACCTGGAAAACATATTTTTGAAAACAAAATGAGGGTTAGACCAAACGGGTCTAGTGAGTTAATCCCGGTCTTTTCCAAAATCAATATAAAACTCTTTTCACATAATACTCTGTATCAGAATAGTTTACATAAAATCTTTCGTATAAGCACGCATATACCACACGTATATAAATACCACATTAGGACTCGTGCACCGTGTATCTCTCCTCATCTCATCTTCTTTCCCCTGGCCACATTAGTCGGTAGCAAGCCAACTAATCATCGTCACTGTACAATACAGTCGACTCCACTGTAATTACATACAGCCCCGCTGCAATTACCTACAGCTCCACTGCAATTTCATGCAGCCCCGCTGTATTTCCATACAGCTCCACCGAACAATAATTCGGCTCACCTATAATCGTTTCGTGCAATATAAACACATGTATCTCAATATATTATCAATCACGTACACCATACATATAGGCACATTAATCACTAATTATCACATTCCCAAACCATACGTATGTATTCCAGTTGAAAATACTTTTAAAGTAAAACTCACCTCGAATTCTTAAAATACGCTTCCATGCCTTTTCCAAAGATTCAGTCTATCAATCCCAATCCACAGAGTCTGCAAATAGATTAAATACAAATATCCCCTTACTAACTGATCACATAAAACATACTAGAAGACCAAGGACTCTAGATAACTCAAATCCTCAAAAGTGACCAAAACAGCTAAAGTATCCGGACAACCCAAACAACCCGGACAACATGACTTTTCCGGACAACCTCAGTAATCCGGACAGCAAGACTAATCCGGACAACACGATTTATCCGGACAACACAAGGAATCCGGATGCCATCCGGACTCTAAATCATCCGGAAACCATCAATCAAATCGTTCGGACACTATCAACAACTTACCCGGACACCACCAAAGAAACTACCCGGACACATTCAACTTATCCGGACACCTCTGTCGGTTTACCCCATTTTTGCCCAGAAATCGACAGAATCAACCCCAGAAGTGTTTGGGATGTTTCTACTCCGATAGGAACTACTTACTAGCAATTATAGACATAAAATGTAAAGCAACATACCTCAATTTCTCTTCCAAATACACCAAATGAAGTCTTAACCACAAGAACCCTTCTTTCTTCTTTTGCTCTCAAAAAACACACACACCTCTACTGAATTTCTGCTTTTTGTAAAAATATCTGAACTTCTAAAGGCTAATATCTAACTATATTTACCATTTAGACCTTGTACTCCTTATAAATAACCAAAACACCTTTAAACCTTTAATTTAACCAAACTTACCCTAAACCTTAAACTTTAAAGTTAACTAAATTAACGGAAATTGGATTTTAACCAACGGATTTACCCGGGGTATTACAATCACGGTTCTTTGGTGATTATCATTGAAACAGGCAGTGAGCCCATGCAGCAAGCCACATTATTGATTTATCTCGACTTAACCCCACTAGCTACTTATTTCCTTCTCAACAGGGAAATGTTTCATTTTCCACGGGAAGCAGCATATATGCTATCTGATCGTTCTTTGGAAGATTGGATGTTGAAAAGAAGGAATGTTGCCCCACCTTCACAACTCATTCATGCACATTGAGTTTGTGGAAACTTGTTATGTCCAAACAAGTTTACACACTTTTGAGGCCAACATATCATATATATTTTCTTCCACACAATATCACGAATCTTTGTGATTCCCCATGCATATCTATGTGATATTGCCAGAACAGTTTGAGAAGTTTAATTTTTATAATCTTACTTGATAAACCAAGATCTATCAAGATTAGATAGAGAGAATCTAGAGAGAGAAATATGCCATCTGTTACTCTCAAAATATGAACTGTTGGTTACAAAAGCTAACACAAGGGTTTATATACCCTTGACTATAGAAAGTCAAACTAGACTTATTACAAGCTAAAAATAGATAAGCCTTGATTACAACACTAAAAGTAGCATTAACAATCTCCCCCTTTGTAATCAAGGGCGCTCGAATCTTTTGTGTTGACGATTCTTGGCAATTAAGATCTCCAAGCGTCTTAGTGTTTTCCGGAAGTTCAGCCTTGTGTCGATTGTCTCTATTGCTCTCCTCAAGAGTCTGATCTCAGCATTATCAACCTGGTAAAGACTTCTCCTTGTTTCCAATAACTTCTTCATAGCTTCCTTCAGTCTATGATCTAGCTGAAATCGGATGATCTTCAAAGTTCCCTCAGAATATTTACCGATTTCATCAAATCTGAGGAAGCGTCTGACACCTGACTGATCTCTATACACAATCCCATAAGGGTCTTCTACAATAGAAAATGGTGGATAGCTGTTAATGTTAGGCAATTCTCTATCCGGTCTTCTCACATTGACTACAGGCTGGAAGCTCTCAACAGCAAGCTGGAAGTCAAAGCATCGATAAAATCTAAATTGTCTTCGTAAGAAACGCTTGACTGCTTCCAAAGCCCTGAGGATATCATCAGTACGAATAGGCATATCTCGAAATTGATGATAAATTACCTCAAAGTCATCGATAGAAAGTTCATTGAAGTTTGCTTCAGTAAACCGATAAGTCGGACAATCCTGACGTTCCACATAGAATATCGGATACCAAATTCTGACAAAACTGGCTATTTCCACCTTAAGTACCCTTACAATGCCATGCTTAGAAAATACCAGATATCTTCCTTGTCGTAGACATTTAATAAACATCAGGTACTCATATTGATACCAAGCAGGTTCCTTTTCAATCCCCAGAATAGCATTGATGTTCACTCGTCTTCTTTTCTTGACATAGAAATTTTGTTCAGTGTCTTCAAGAAAAGCGGATCTCATTCTGGTAACCTGGTACCTTGCTTCAAGCCTCTGCATTCTTTGCTGTCTATCCAATGCGGGACCTGGTTGTAAAATGCTAGATGAAATATTCAGAGTTGGATCAGGAACCTATGAGTTAGCTCTGGACGACTCACCCTGAACAAACGTACTTTCAGTAGTAGTGGTGGTCGGAGCTGGAACCATAGGAACAACCGGAGGACATTGTTGGACTGGAACTTCTGGTTCTTGAACTGGAGAATGTGCTAATGGAGATTGATGACCAATATCTTCATTGTCTGAAAAAGCTCCATAAAGCATGTTGACAACCTCATTATCTTTCTCATCTACTTCAACTTTAACTTCTGTATCAGATATAACTACAATATCATCCTGATCTTCTTCTTTAATCTTCTAGAACTTATCAAACTTTCTTTGAACATCATCATCTGAATCAATCTCAACATAGTTAGAAAAGAAGTTACGTATATCTTCAAATTCTTCAGACTCATGCACATTAGAAGTCTCCGGACATCCAATTGAAACAGGTGCAGAATCTGGGTCAACATAAACAACTAGTTGCAGATTGTTCGTATTCTCGGGCTCAACATAGTTAATCTTCGAAGCCATAGCCGTCAAATCAACTTCATTCAACAACTCATCAACTAAGTTTTCCGGATCAGCTTCTTCATCTCTTTCTTCATTTGCTCTTCCCTCATTTGCCCTTTCTTCATTGACATTTTCAGTAGATTCTTCATTCACACTTTCTTCAACTCTTCATCTCTTAGAATTCTCCCCCTCATGACCTTGATGACCCGGATCATCTTGGTCATGTCTACGCTTAAGAGACGAACCGGCGGCAGATTGGCAAGTTTCTTCATGTCTAACCACTCTTTCAGAAAGCGTAGAAAGAGCATCTGTCATCAACTTTAACCCCTTCTGAATTTCAGTAAAACTATTTCGAACCTCGGTCCTGAAAGACTGGAGCTCATTCACCAACGAAGATACACGAGAATCAGGAACTGACACCGGAGTAGGAGTAGAAAGCGGACGCGGAGTCGGTTGAAAATTTCGAAGCAGAGAAATAAGATCTTTATCTTGATGCTCCAGAGGAGACATAGATAATAATCGCGCGTAGAGCATATCAGAAAGTTCTGAAATCGGAATATCTTGAATACCCTGTTGCGATGTAGGTGGAACGTGTACGGAAGACAACGGTAGAGATCGAACTGTAGAGAACGGTGGAATTGGCGGTTGAGAAGCTGGGTGACTTGAAGGATCCCGAAACACAATACCCGTCGGTCGTCTAAATGGAATATCATCTGGAATCATAGGAATATCTGATACTTTCCCTTTACCCTTCAGCATCGCCTTCATTTTGAGTAACTGCTCATTCTTTTCGGCTTCCATTCGGTCATTCATCGTCTTCAATAGCTCATCAAGTGACATTGAATCCGACGTTCTGAGTGATTCAGATGTAACGACTGTAGAAGTAACTGTCGTAGTTGCTTCTAGAACTGTTACACCAGAAGAAACCAAAGAAGCTGAAATCTGATTATCTACATTCCTAGTAGATGTCCCCGCAAAACGAAGATCAAGTTCATCTACCTCAATATTTGCCACATTCGTGTTTATCGGAACGGTATCCGAAGTGTCAACAGTATTACTTTCTGACAACAATCTTTCAGAAACATGTGTGGCCTGCACTTCAGATTCTCTTAAGACAGATTCTCCAAAATTCATATTAGCATCATTTCTGTTGATCCAAACCCTCAGTGATTTGATAATGACCCTCTCTTATATACTTAGTGAAAATTGTAAGTAAACAATATGTATCAGAGTTTCACTATCGCTGATAAGTACTAAGATCTTCCAGTACCGCTGATAGGAACTCTCGCTCTTTAAGTTAAACATTCAGCGAAACTGTTCACCATAAATGCTCTGAGTCTGTTCAGTCATTATGATGATCGCTGATAAGTTAGTTGTTTACTTATGATCCCTGAAGACAAGTTTCACGTCAACAAAGGTTCTACGCTGAAGTCGAAGTTCAGGCTCAAGAACCAACGACAAGTCTCCTAATGAACTGATGTGGATCAGCGAAGACTCAGATTTGTCCACTTAACGTGAAGTATCAAGTACAAGACTTCAGCTATCGCTGAACTTTATCATCTGCTGAATATTAAATGATAATCGCTGATTCAATGAAAGCTGATCATGAAGTCCTCCGTACAAAGTACTTTTGTCTTAACCACCCTTGCACGCCTCCGTACGAAATGTCAGAAAAGAACCTCCGAATATCTGAAGTCGTACAACCACTCTGATACTACACTGTTCATCCTTACGGCTACTGAGGTTGTCAACCAAGGTCAATGACATGCAACCAACCAGCTGATGACACGTGTAAAGTGTATACTAACTTGCATTAAATGCATGCAGTATATAAAGAGATGAACTCACTTCATTTTGAAGTAACTTGCTAACTCTGGACAAGTTCATATCTCTTATCTCAAGATAGGTTATTATTAGTAATTTCCTTATCTTTCTTAGTGCAAGAAACCTTAGTGTTCCAACTTGTTTAGATTTAGGTTTATCCTTAATCTTGTCTCCGCAACAAGCTGTAAATTGTTAATGATTTATCAATAAACAATTTAGAAAAGTAAAATCTGTGTGTTTGTATTCAACCCCCCCCCCCTTCTACAAACTTGTATAGGCCTTTCGGGACCAACAAGTGGTATCAGAGCAGATTTGTTTAAACTCATAAACAAGATCTAATCTACGATATTTCTCTTCCTTGCTATTATCTGAAAATGGCCTCCCACACAAACACAAATTATATAGACAATGGTTCTCTTGCAAAAACCCCCTAGATTTTCCAGAGACAACTTCAACTTGTGGAAAAATAGGATGACACTCTTCTTAGAAGGTGTAGACCATACTATACCTTACTATCTTGAGAACGGCCCACACATCCCTGTAACAATTGATCCTTTAGTTCCAGCCACTGCAAATAGACCTGCTATTCCAGAAAGGTTGATTCCTAAAGAAATCCATCAGTGGACCGAAGAACATAAGAAGAAAGTGGCTATAGATACAAAATCCAGATCCATACTATCCATGGCCCTTCCTGACGAAGTCTACCATTCCGTCATGAACCTGAAATCATCAAAAGCCATGTGGGACACAATATGTGTTCAGTATGAAGGAACGTCTGAAGTCCAGGACTCAAGAAAGATCAACCTGGTAAGACAATACGAAAGCTTCATTTGTGGTAAGAATGAAACTCTCTCTGAAGTTCACCAACGTTTTAATTGTTTAATTATAGATCTGAAAACTGTTGGTAAGGAATATTTTAACTTTAAAGTGCTGACAAAGTTTCTAGAATGTTTACCTGAAAGCTGGGACAATTATTCCATGTGTCTTAAGCTGTCAAAGGATCTAAGATCAATGACCCTTGCTACCTTATATGGCACATTTCTGAATCATGAGCAATCTAGCCATCTTAAGAAGAATCTTGTAAAAGATTCCAAAAGCACCCCTGTTGATTTAATCTCAGAGGAACCTTCTACTCAGCGACCTTCGGTCACTATCACTGAGTTAGAAAGTAACTCTGAAAGGTCATCAGATTCTGATTTTTCAGATGATGATGAATCCTTGGCTCTCCTAACTAAAAAGTTTAGGAGATTCGCCAAGAAGAAAATGTTTAGAAAGAACAAACCACTTTCCATAACTGACAAGCCTAAATCATCAGCTTTTGTTGATAAGGCTACTGCTACTTGTTTCAACTGCGAAAAGACAGGTCATTTCGCTAATGAGTGCAGGTCAAAGAAAATCATGAGACCTTCAGCTTTTACAAAGAAATCCTTTGTTCCAAGGAATAAATATGACAAATACTCAAACCTGAAGGAGAAGTATGCAAAGCTGAAAAGCTTTAAGAAGAAAGGAAAAGGCCTGATGGCTGACTATGATTGGGCTGCTTCTGATGAAGAAGCCTCATCATCTGATTCTGAAGATGATGAAGCAAATCAATGTCTCATGGCCAAGATTGAAGAAGAGGAAGAAAGTTCAGACATTCCCTCCACTTCAACATCTGCCATTCAAGTATCACCTTCTTTCTTTACCAATATTGCAAATATTGATGAAGCTGATAGTCTCCGTAAAATCGATCTATTGACTAGAAGTTTATACGAAGCCATGAACGGCAAAGCTGTGGTTGAAAACCAAAATCTTGATCTCGCTGAAAAGCTTAAAAACTGCCACCTTCAAATAGAAAAGCTTTCTAAAATTGAAAATGATTTTAAAGATCAGGTCTATTTAAATCAGCTAGTCAAAATCGAACGAGCAGAAGATATCGCTGCATTAAAAGCTGAACAAGCTACTGTTGAAGGATGGTGTAATTCTTCAACAAAGATCACTGAGATAATTAAGGCTCAGATTCCTCTGAGTGATAAACGTGGTCTGGGTTATAAATATGATACTCCAAAACCAACCACTGAACGTTCAATGCTTAAATTTGGAACGTTCCTATCCTCAGTCGCTGACACTTCATCATCTCAGTGCTCCTCGTCCATTACACCAATCCCTGAGGAAACTCCTACCTCCTCAAAAGGTAAGGAGAAAATGGTTTATTCAAAACCTACCACTGTCTCTAAAGACAAAGGTAAAGGAATTGTTATTTATCAAAATCCTAAGAAGGGTACCTTAGTACCAAAGTTGAATGATTCTAAAGCCTCAGTGACCTACCCCTCTGGATCTAGAAAGCTGATCTCTGGATCTATTCAGCGATCTACTCCTAGACTCAGAGTGGATATCCTTGGTAAGAAACCTGAAGAACTGAATGTTCGTCCCATTTCTAAAGCCAATAGTTTACTTGGTGCTGGAACTTCTAATTCAAAATTAAAAGCTCTGCATACAAGTGGTCCTAGAACTACTTTTAGTTATAGGAAATGTTATCACTGTGGAATTACCGATCATATTGCTAGTAAGTGTCCCACAGCCACCAAAGCTGAAAAGATAGCTAAGGTGAAGATTGCCCCCAAGGCAAAGAAGACCAACCCTGGTGCAAATCAGGTCAAGGTGACTCCTACCACTGAGGTTAAGAAATTAACCAAAGTGAAGAAAGACAAAGTTGAATCTTCAAATGCTGCGAACACCGCTGAACCTTCCATTCCAACTACTTCCACTGACAAACGTGTATACATGGTTAAGTGGGTACCTAAGAAAAACTAATCTTCCTTTGTATTGTAGGTTAAGAAGGGTATCTGGTATCTCGATAGCGGATGCTCTAGACACATGACTGGAAAGAAAAACCTGCTCGCTGAATACAAGGAAGAGAAGGGTCCCTCTGTGACTTTCGGTGGAAATGGAAAAGGACACACCCGAGGGTATGGTGTACTTTCAAATGGTACAACCTCCTTCAGAAGAGTCGCATATGTTGAAGGGCTGAAGCATAATCTTCTGAGCATCAGTCAGCTTTGCGACATGGATAACAAAGTGATTTTCACCAAGGAATCCTGCTTTGTCTCTGACAAAAAGGAGAAGATAGCTCTCAGCGGTTATCGTTTGGAAAATGTTTATGTAATAAACATGGACTCAACAACCACTGAGAACTCCTGTTTCTTCTCAAAGGCATCTTCTGATGTCAACTGGCTATGGCACAAGAGGCTCTCACATCTAAATTTCAAGACACTGAATACTCTTTCCTCCAAAGAGTTAGTCACTGGTCTACCTCAGCATTCATACGCCAAAGAGTCTTTATGTTCAGCGTGTGAAAAAGGGAAGCAGACCAAGGTAAGCTTCAAGTCAAAGCAAGTCTCCTCAGTGTCATCTCCTCAACAACTACTCCATATGGATTTGTTTGGCCCCGTTAACAAACAATCCATCGCTGGAAAGAAATATACGCTGGTCATAGTTGATGAATTCTCTCGTTACACATGGGTAATGTTTCTCCGTTCTAAGAGTGACACCCCTGAAGAACTCATCACCTTTGTTCGGAAGATGGAAACTCTGAACAATATGACTGTTCGCTCAATATGGAGTGATCATGGAACTGAATTCAAAAACAGTTCTCTTGACTCCTTCCTTGAGAGTAAGGGTATTTCTCACAACTTTTCGTCAGTGAGAACACCACAACAAAATGGAGTCGCTGAAAGAAGAAATAGAACAATTATTGAAGCTGCACGTTCAATGCTCAGCGATTCTCTCCTACCTACTCAGTTTTAGGCAGAAGCTGTCAACACTGCTTGCTTTACGCAAAACAGTTCGCTGATAGTTAAAAGATTCAAAAAGACAGCCTATGAACTCTTTCATGGGAGAAAGCCTTCAATCAGCTTTCTTCACATCTTTGGCTGTCAGTGTTTCATACTGAACAACAGAGATGCCCTTGGAAAGTTTGATCCTAAGGCTGATGATGGAATCTTTCTTGGATACTCCTCAGTCTCCAAAGCCTTCAGAGTCTTCAACCGTAGAAGGCAAACTGTAGAAGAAACTATTCACGTCACGTTTGACGAATCCCGTTCAGCGAACTCTAAACCGAACGCTGAAACTGAAGAACTGAATCAATGGATGTTTTCTCATCTTGGTGATTCAGAAGAAGTTCCCACTACTCATGCTCATACCGTAGAAAATGATGGTCCTACTATCATTCCAGATATGCAGAATAGTGAAGCTGAAACATCTTGGGTCTCAGCTGTTCCTATAAACACTATACCTGCAGTTGATCCAAATGCCTCAGAAATTCCGTCTATTTCTCAGCAATCAGTGAATGAAGTGACAAATGCAAACATTCCTCTCTTAGCTGATAATCCAGAAGTAGCTGAAGCCTCATCTTCAGTTTCTCCAGTTCAGACTGAATCAGCGACGTATGCTCCTGCTCAGCGATGGACTGTAAATCACCCAATCGATCAAATTCTTGGTGATCCCAACGCTGGTATTCAGACTCGTAGAAGTGCAGGTAATATTTGTTTATTTATTAACTTTATTTCTCTAACTGAACCCAAGAAAATAGATGATGCCCTCAGAGATCCAAACTGGGTCAGCGCTATGCAAGAAGAGCTGACTGAATTCGAAAGAAACAAAGTTTGGAAACTTGTTCGTAGACCAACTGACAAAACGGTGATAGGCACTAAATGGGTCTATCGAAACAAGTTGGATGAACATGGTACTGTAGCTCGCAACAAAGCTCGTCTTGTTGCTCAGGGATACAGGCAAGAGGAAGGCATAGATTATGACGAAACTTTTGCTCCAGTAGCAAGACTTGAATCTATTCTTCTTTTCTTAGCATATGCTGTACACAAAAACTTCACTGTACATCAGATGGATGTTAAGTCAGCGTTTCTAAATGGAAAGCTGAATGAAGAAGTGTATGTGGAACAACCTCCAGGATTCTCAGATCCTAAGCGTCCAGGTTACGTTTATAAACTGGACAAGGCACTTTATGGCTTAAAGCAAGCTCCTCGTGCATGGTATGATACTCTCTCTACTTATCTCCATATTGAAAAATTTGAGAGAGGAAAGATTGACAAAACTTTATTTTTTAGAAAAGTGAAAGGTCATATCATTTTAGTTCAAATATATGTTGATGACATTATATTTTGTTCTACAAATCCTGAGCTTTGTACTCGTTTCGCTGATAGAATGAAAGATGAGTATAAAATGAGCATGATGGGTGAACTAACATATTTCCTTGGTCTTCAGATTAAGCAAACTGAAAAAGGAACTTTTATAAATCAGGGAAAATATGTTAAAGATATGCTGAAGAAATTCGACTTAACTGAAAGTTCAGCTATGAAAACCCTATGGCACCACCGCTGACACTTGATAAGGACACAAAGGGTGTTCCTGTCAATGTCACGCTGTACCGTGGGATGAACGGCGCACTATTGTATCTTACAGCTAGCCGACCCGATATTATGTTTGCAACATGCTTGTGCGCACGATATCAAGCTGAACCTAAGATATCCCATATGAAAGCTGTAAAGCGAATCTTTCGATATCTTAAGGGTACAACGAATCTAGGTCTTTGGTATCCCAAAGACTCAGGATTCGATCTAACTGCCTATTCAGACAGTGATTTTGCAGGTTGCAAAATGGATAGGAAAAGCACCACATGAGGATGTCAGCTCCTGGGTGGAAAGCTGGTAAGTTGGACAAGTAAGAAGCAAAACTCAGTGTCCACTTCCACAGCTGAAGCTGAATATGTAGCCGCTGGAAGCTGTTGTTCTCAAGTCTTGTGGATGAGAAATCAGCTACTAGACTATGATCTTCAGCTCTCCAAAATTCCAATCTATTGCGACAGCAGTAGTGCCATCACTATAGCAAACAATCCAGTGCTACACTCAAAGACAAAACACATAGAAATCAGATATCATTTTATCAGAGATCATGTGATGAATGGTGATATAGAACTTCAATTTATCCCAACTGATTATCAGTTAGCTGATTTGTTTACCAAACCTCTTGATGAGACAAGATTCAACTTTCTCATCAGCGAGCTTGGAATGTTGAACTTTGAAGGGTAAAATCTTCAGCGGTTCACATTTGATCAGCTATACGTTTATACAATCTTGTATAGCCTTCGTGATAAAATCAACATATATAATCCATTTCATCATCTTCTCTCTGAATAAACTTGGTTAAACTGATATCCAGGTATGTTTTCTCTATCTGACAAATCGCATGTAAATGCAAGATTTCAAGATAAATTACATCGCTGAATATCTCTTCCTTAACAGCGATATTTTGAAAGTTCTTTAAATCTTCACTGATATTTTCTATTCAGTGCTTCATGTTTTTCAAAAGAGTCCCTGAGCTTTCAAAACCACAGAGACATCCTAAAAGAATGTGAAAGGACAATTGTGACGTCATTGCAACGGTAAGGAATATTTTAACTTTAAAGTGCTGACAAAGTTTCTAGAATGTTTACCTGAAAGCTGGGACAATTATTCCATGTGTCTTAAGCTGTCAAAGGATCTAAGATCAATGACCCTTGCTACCTTATATGGCACATTTCTGAATCATGAGCAATCTAGCCATCTTAAGAAGAATCTTGTAAAAGATTCCAAAAGCACCCCTGTTGATTTAATCTCAGAGGAACCTTCTACTCAGCGACCTTCGGTCACTATCACTGAGTTAGAAAGTAACTCTGAAAGGTCATCAGATTCTGATTTTTCAGATGATGATGAATCCTTGGCTCTCCTAACTAAAAAGTTTAGGAGATTCGCCAAGAAGAAAATGTTTAGAAAGAACAAACCACTTTCCATAACTGACAAGCCTAAATCATCAGCTTTTGTTGATAAGGCTACTGCTACTTGTTTCAACTGCGAAAAGACAGGTCATTTCGCTAATGAGTGCAGGTCAAAGAAAATCATGAGACCTTCAGCTTTTACAAAGAAATCCTTTGTTCCAAGGAATAAATATGACAAATACTCAAAGCTGAAGGAGAAGTATGCAAAGCTGAAAAGCTTTAAGAAGAAAGGAAAAGGCCTGATGGCTGACTATGATTGGGCTGCTTCTGATGAAGAAGCCTCATCATCTGATTCTGAAGATGATGAAGCAAATCAATGTCTCATGGCCAAGATTGAAGAAGAGGAAGAAAGTTCAGACATTCCCTCCACTTCAACATCTGCCATTCAAGTATCACCTTCTTTCTTTACCAATATTGCAAATATTGATGAAGCTGATAGTCTCCGTAAAATCGATCTATTGACTAGAAGTTTATACGAAGCCATGAACGGCAAAGCTGTGGTTGAAAACCAAAATCTTGATCTCGCTGAAAAGCTTAAAAACTGCCACCTTCAAATAGAAAAGCTTTCTAAAATTGAAAATGATTTTAAAGATCAGGTCTATTTAAATCAGCTAGTCAAAATCGAACGAGCAGAAGCTATCGTTGCATTAAAAGCTGAACAAGCTACTGTTGAAGGATGGTGTAATTCTTCAACAAAGATCACTGAGATAATTAAGGCTCAGATTCCTCTGAGTGATAAACGTGGTCTGGGTTATAAATATGATACTCCAAAACCAACCACTGAACGTTCAATGCTTAAATTTGGAACGTTCCTATCCTCAGTCGCTGACACTTCATCATCTCAGTGCTCCTCGTCCATTACACCAATCCCTGAGGAAACTCCTACCTCCTCAAAAGGTAAGGAGAAAATGGTTTATTCAAAACCTACCACTGTCTCTAAAGACAAAGGTAAAGGAATTGTTATTTATCAAAATCCTAAGAAGGGTACCTTAGTACCAAAGTTGAATGATTCTAAAGCCTCAGTGACCTACCCCTCTGGATCTAGAAAGCTGATCTCTGGATCTATTCAGCGATCTACTCCTAGACTCAGAGTGGATATCCTTGGTAAGAAACCTGAAGAACTGAATGTTCGTCCCATTTCTAAAGCCAATAGTTTACTTGGTGCTGGAACTTCTAATTCAAAATTAAAAGCTCTGCATACAAGTGGTCCTAGAACTACTTTTAGTTATAGGAAATGTTATCACTGTGGAATTACCGATCATATTGCTAGTAAGTGTCCCACAGCCACCAAAGCTGAAAAGATAGCTAAGGTGAAGATTGCCCCCAAGGCAAAGAAGACCAACCCTGGTGCAAATCAGGTCAAGGTGACTCCTACCACTGAGGTTAAGAAATTAACCAAAGTGAAGAAAGACAAAGTTGAATCTTCAAATGCTGCGAACACCGCTGAACCTTCCATTCCAACTACTTCCACTGACAAACGTGTATACATGGTTAAGTGGGTACCTAAGAAAAACTAATCTTTCTTTGTATTGTAGGTTAAGAAGGGTATCTGGTATCTCGATAGCGGATGCTCTAGACACATGACTGGAAAGAAAAACCTGCTCGCTGAATACAAGGAAGAGAAGGGTCCCTCTGTGACTTTCGGTGGAAATGGAAAAGGACACACCCGAGGGTATGGTGTACTTTCAAATGGTACAACCTCCTTCAGAAGAGTCGCATATGTTGAAGGGCTGAAGCATAATCTTCTGAGCATCAGTCAGCTTTGCGACATGGATAACAAAGTGATTTTCACCAAGGAATCCTGCTTTGTCTCTGACAAAAAGGAGAAGATAGCTCTCAGCGGTTATCGTTTGGAAAATGTTTATGTAATAAACATGGACTCAACAACCACTGAGAACTCCTGTTTCTTCTCAAAGGCATCTTCTGATGTCAACTGGCTATGGCACAAGAGGCTCTCACATCTAAATTTCAAGACACTGAATACTCTTTCCTCCAAAGAGTTAGTCACTGGTCTACCTCAGCATTCATACGCCAAAGAGTCTTTATGTTCAGCGTGTGAAAAAGGGAAGCAGACCAAGGTAAGCTTCAAGTCAAAGCAAGTCTCCTCAGTGTCATCTCCTCAACAACTACTCCATATGGATTTGTTTGGCCCCGTTAACAAACAATCCATCGCTGGAAAGAAATATACGCTGGTCATAGTTGATGAATTCTCTCGTTACACATGGGTAATGTTTCTCCGTTCTAAGAGTGACACCCCTGAAGAACTCATCACCTTTGTTCGGAAGATGGAAACTCTGAACAATATGACTGTTCGCTCAATATGGAGTGATCATGGAACTGAATTCAAAAACAATTCTCTTGACTCCTTCCTTGAGAGTAAGGGTATTTCTCACAACTTTTCGTCAGTGAGAACACCACAACAAAATGGAGTCGCTGAAAGAAGAAATAGAACAATTATTGAAGCTGCACGTTCAATGCTCAGCGATTCTCTCCTACCTACTCAGTTTTAGGCAGAAGCTGTCAACACTGCTTGCTTTACGCAAAACAGTTCGCTGATAGTTAAAAGATTCAAAAAGACAGCCTATGAACTCTTTCATGGGAGAAAGCCTTCAATCAGCTTTCTTCACATCTTTGGCTGTCAGTGTTTCATACTGAACAACAGAGATGCCCTTGGAAAGTTTGATCCTAAGGCTGATGATGGAATCTTTCTTGGATACTCCTCAGTCTCCAAAGCCTTCAGAGTCTTCAACCGTAGAAGGCAAACTGTAGAAGAAACTATTCACGTCACGTTTGACGAATCCCGTTCAGCGAACTCTAAACCGAACGCTGAAACTGAAGAACTGAATCAATGGATGTTTTCTCATCTTGGTGATTCAGAAGAAGTTCCCACTACTCATGCTCATACCGTAGAAAATGATGGTCCTACTATCATTCCAGATATGCAGAATAGTGAAGCTGAAACATCTTGGGTCTCAGCTGTTCCTATAAACACTATACCTGCAGTTGATCCAAATGCCTCAGAAATTCCGTCTATTTCTCAGCAATCAGTGAATGAAGTGACAAATGCAAACATTCCTCTCTTAGCTGATAATCCAGAAGTAGCTGAAGCCTCATCTTCAGTTTCTCCAGTTCAGACTGAATCAGCGACGTATGCTCCTGCTCAGCGATGGACTGTAAATCACCCAATCGATCAAATTCTTGGTGATCCCAACGCTGGTATTCAGACTCGTAGAAGTGCAGGTAATATTTGTTTATTTATTAACTTTATTTCTCTAACTGAACCCAAGAAAATAGATGATGCCCTCAGAGATCCAAACTGGGTCAGCGCTATGCAAGAAGAGCTGACTGAATTCGAAAGAAACAAAGTTTGGAAACTTGTTCGTAGACCAACTGACAAAACGGTGATAGGCACTAAATGGGTCAATCGAAACAAGTTGGATGAACATGGTACTGTAGCTCGCAACAAAGCTCGTCTTGTTGCTCAGGGATACAGGCAAGAGGAAGGCATAGATTATGACGAAACTTTTGCTCCAGTAGCAAGACTTGAATCTATTCTTCTTTTCTTAGCATATGCTGTACACAAAAACTTCACTGTACATCAGATGGATGTTAAGTCAGTGTTTCTAAATGGAAAGCTGAATGAAGAAGTGTATGTGGAACAACCTCCAGGATTCTCAGATCCTAAGCGTCCAGGTTACGTTTATAAACTGGACAAGGCACTTTATGGCTTAAAGCAAGCTCCTCGTGCATGGTATGATACTCTCTCTACTTATCTCCATATTGAAAAATTTGAGAGAGGAAAGATTGACAAAACTTTATTTTTTAGAAAAGTGAAAGGTCATATCATTTTAGTTCAAATATATGTTGATGACATTATATTTTGTTCTACAAATCCTGAGCTTTGTACTCGTTTCGCTGATAGAATGAAAGATGAGTATAAAATGAGCATGATGGGTGAACTAACATATTTCCTTGGTCTTCAGATTAAGCAAACTGAAAAAGGAACTTTTATAAATCAGGGAAAATATGTTAAAGATATGCTGAAGAAATTCGACTTAACTGAAAGTTCAGCTATGAAAACCCTATGGCACCACCGCTGACACTTGATAAGGACACAAAGGGTGTTCCTGTCAATGTCATGCTGTACCGTGGGATGAACGGCGCACTATTGTATCTTACAGCTAGCCGACCCGATATTATGTTTGCAACATGCTTGTGCGCACGATATCAAGCTGAACCTAAGATATCCCATATGAAAGCTGTAAAGCGAATCTTTCGATATCTTAAGGGTACAACGAATCTAGGTCTTTGGTATCCCAAAGACTCAGGATTCGATCTAACCGCCTATTCAGACAGTGATTTTGCAGGTTGCAAAATGGATAGGAAAAGCACCACATGAGGATGTCAGCTCCTGGGTGGAAAGCTGGTAAGTTGGACAAGTAAGAAGCAAAACTCAGTGTCCACTTCCACAGCTGAAGCTGAATATGTAGCCGCTGGAAGTTGTTGTTCTCAAGTCTTGTGGATGAGAAATCAGCTACTAGACTATGATCTTCAGCTCTCCAAAATTCCAATCTATTGCGACAGCAGTAGTGCCATCGCTATAGCAAACAATCCAGTGCTACACTCAAAGACAAAACACATAGAAATCAGATATCATTTTATCAGAGATCATGTGATGAATGGTGATATAGAACTTCAATTTATCCCAACTGATTATCAGTTAGCTGATTTGTTTACCAAACCTCTTGATGAGACAAGATTCAACTTTCTCATCAGCGAGCTTGGAATGTTGAACTTTGAAGGGTAAAATCTTCAGCGGTTCACATTTGATCAGCTATACGTTTATACAATCTTGTATAGCCTTCGTGATAAAATCAACATATATAATCCATTTCATCATCTTCTCTCTGAATAAACTTGGTTAAACTGATATCCAGGTATGTTTTCTCTATCTGACAAATCGCATGTAAATGCAAGATTTCAAGATAAATTACATCGCTGAATATCTCTTCCTTAACAGCGATATTTTGAAAGTTCTTTAAATCTTCACTGATATTTTCTATTCAGTGCTTCATGTTTTTCAAAAGAGTCCCTGAGCTTTCAAAACCTCAGAGACATCCTAAAAGAATGTGAAAGGACAATTGTGACGTCATTGCAACGGATAACACTAGGCACGATTTCTTTCTGACACACGTTTGCACGTTTCGTTCAAACTTCCAATCAAATGCAAACACGTGTCCGTGTCATGATGAAAACCTTTTCCCGCTCAAGGTTTTCTCTCTCTAAAACTCCCTATATAAACAACTCTTGGTTTATATTTGTCTTTTACGCGAACAATCTTTCTCCGCAAGAAAAGAATCCTCTGTTGCATTTGTGCTCTCAAAAACCTCAAGAACTGTTCATCATCTTCCTCATCAAAACATCAAGGTTAATATGTTCTTATCTTTTATCAAATGCGTATAAATTGTTTTCGATCTTCTCATTGTTTTAACAAGATCAAACAAGAGAACTTTGTAAAATATAATCATTTCTTTCATGGTTTTATGAACACAACCATTTCATGGTTGTTCTTCAAGTTTTAAATCTAAAATCTTAAACTTGTTCTTCATTCGTATCCAGTTTTCTTTCAGAAACTGGAATACAAGACTTTATGGGTTTTACATTTCATTTCAAAAATCAAGAAAAACCCTAATCTTCATTAAGACATTTATGTCTGAATGAAATGGACAAAATTCGAAAAATCTTAATGGAAATTCTTTCCATACTAAGACAATTCTTATTTGTTAACATCTTTGGTTGAACTAATACAGAGAAATGGCATCTTCAAAGATCAATGTCACCGATGAGTCCATCTCTTCTGAATCTGAGGAAGTGGACATCGTCAAAGCCCCTCAGGTTAAGTTCGAGCTGGATCAACTAGATTGGACTAAGGCCAACAACCTCTCAGCTCTTCTCGAGTTTCCTCCTCGGAAGCAAGTATCACATCTGGACGATGCTGTGAGTTTTCTGAAGAACAGCCCCATCTACACAGCCCTGACCATAACACCTCCTTCCAGTCAGCGGCTCTTATCCCAGTTCTGGTACTCTGCCAGACACACTGAGCTACCCTCTGCCAAAGATGCATCCAAAACCATCAACTGCATACTCAGCGATACTGAGTATGGCACCATAAAGATAACCCCTACCATAATCCGAAAAGCCCTGAACTTCCCAAATGCTACCAAAGAAAATCCCTTCGTTCCATTCCCTGACCACAAGAAGCACGCTGACAAAGAAGAAATCATTGCTTTCCTTGACGCAATGGGTTATATCTGGGATATTGGAAGGGACAAGAAGCCTGAGAAGAAGCTGACGCTGATAAAGAAATCCAAGATGCCCAGCGAGATGAACTTCATCTTCGCACACCTGATCAGCTGCATGACAGCGAAGTCCGGCTCTTCTGATCAAGCCGCCCAACCTCAGCAGTCCATGGGATACGCACTGCTGAAAGGTCTAAACATTGACTGGGCCTCCATTATTTATGATGACCTGATTCAACGTGTCGATTCTGCCGCTGACAGACCAGCATGGGTTCCTTACCCACGATTCATCAGCGCCATCTTTCAATATGGCCTAAAGGACAGCTATCCTGAAGAGGGTGATCTGAAACTTTCTCAGATTGGCCCTAAGGTTCTCGACTTCAAGCCTGTCGCAAATGAGATACGTCTCTCTACTATTCTCACTCTTCTAAATTCTCCGCTTTCTGTTGTTCCTTCAGCGACAATACCCATCGCTGATACCCCGGCCACAAAATCCTCTCCTTCTAAGAAAAGGAAACCCTCTCACACCCAACTTGATTCCAAAAGGATCAAGAAAACCAAGGAGCAACCCCAGCAATTCCATGCTGAAGACTCCTCAGCTCATTCTGAAGAGCTGAAGGAAAGTTCCGTGGTACGCTCTGCCACACCCGTTCAAGCCATCCCTCCAATCCAGACTTCAGCATCTCTAAACGCTGAGGTTAGAAACTTGGAAACTACCCAACCTCCCTCAGTCTCTCAAAAGACTGATGAAGTGATTGTCAGCGATTCCAACACTGAACTCAGAACCCGAATCCCAATCTTATCCTTCGCTCTTCCCTCCACTTCTATGGACACTCCTCCAGTTAACACTGGAGATGCCATCATTCCAGAAGCCACCGCTGACGCTTCTCAACAAATGATGAAGAAAGGACCTGCAGAGATCACCATACCTCACCGTACTTTCGAAGAGGATATGGAACATTATTCAGGAACTTGCAACTTTGACGAGTTCATCAATCCTCCTGCAGGTACAAATCCCACCTTAAACACTGTAACTAAACCTGAAACTTCTTAGATTTCCTTTGTTCACAAGTACTTATATGTTACAGGTCCTAATTTGGGAGACATCAACGCTTCTCTGAAGTCCGTGGAAACAAAGCTGACCAGTCTCACCACCACACTCTCCAACTATTCTACAGCTGTAACAAACGCTGGAGAAAATTTGACAAAGCTGACAACGGTGGTGGAGAAGAAAACTTCCACTGAAGACATCAAGGGACTTGATAAGACTCTCGCCGATTTTGCCAAGGTGCTCTCTGACATCTACACTGACTACACCAGCCTCAAAAGCTCAGTTTCGACCGTGTCCAGCGAAGTAACAACGCTGAAGACATCGGTTGGAAAACTCGAGGGTGATATGTCAGCGGTCAAGACTGACTTAGGCTCTGTAAAGACCGACGTTGGTTCTATGAAGACGATGATCGAGACACTGGTCAACAAGGCAAATAATCCAGCTCCTGCTCCTGCCCCTGCCCCTATTTTGGAATCTTTCACAGCGGCGGATCGCCCAGAGCTGAAGAAAATCACACCTGCTATTTCTGGCCTAGAAGACAGAATAGCAAAGCTTGAAGGTTGTGTGAAAATCTCTGGCCCAGAAGACAGAGATAACACCAATGTTGAGTCTACTCATTCCTCCCCCAATCATCAGAAAGAGGGGGAGAAGAGCGCTGAACATACCAGGGAGAAGAGCGCTGAAAATCTTGAGAAGAGCGCTGAAGATCTAAACAAAAGCGCTGAAGACCTTTCCCATGATGAATCTATCAGGGGAGAGGGGAATGAAGATCTAACCGCTGGACCTCAGGGAGATGAAAACCCTGAGGGAACTGAGAAGCTCGCCTCTGTATCTGAGGGGGAGCAACTCGAAGAAGATGTTGAGGAATCCGAAGCAGAAGAAGATGAAGACATCGACATCCCTGAAGATGAACCATCCTCCTCTCCAAGGAAGGATGATGATGATGATGAAGATGATGATGATTTCTTTATCGTCAAACCTGCCCCAAGGATCAAAGCTCTTAAGGGAATCTCAATAAAAGAACCTTCAGGGGAGAAGACAAAGACAAAGCCCTCAGCCTCTGGCGCTGAGAAAAGCAAAGGCAAAGGCCTCGCTGAATTTGAAAATCTGGCGATCTTGCTTGAAAAGCCGGTTTGTCAGGTACACTAAACTTTACTTATATTCATTCCCTGAACATCTCTATACACAATCAGTTCTCTACTCAACAACCTCTCTACACATCCACAATCTTTTTCTATCTTTTCTACCCATGTTCTTCTACCCAGTTCTTATTAGTAAGATCGCTGCATTTCAGCTAGTCCTCTCCCCTGTTTGAGGATATCGCTGAAGGCTCTACAACTGCGACTTCACCAATAATTCCAGCTGCCGCTGAAGACATAATCCCAGTCTTGGATTTGATCTTTGAGACTGATGAACTAGAAGAACAACCCCTCTCGCACAGAAACAGACCTTCCTCAGCTCCTCAAAAGCTGAGTGAAGAGGATCAAAAGAGAAGAGAAGAAATGATAAAGCGATTCGAGGATCAGAGAATCATTCTAAGGCGTGATCAACTGCCTTCTGTTCCTCCAAAGTTCAGAATTTCAAAAGCTGAATACAAGGAACACCTCAGAGCTGAACGCCTCATCGCTGAAAGAAAGGAAGCTGAAGAGAGAGACAGAGAATACGCCATCAAGCTTACTCAACGATCAATCAAAGACCCCAAGCTGAAAAGAATTACCATTGATGTTCAACATCAGCTCTGGGATGATGCTCAAGAGATCGTTAGAGAAAAGACAAAGGTCTCTGATACAACCTTGGAATGGGCTAATCTAATGCTGACCTATCGATCAAGACCATCCAAGATAATCAAAGCCAACATCAGAGGAAAAATGTTCGTTGATGTTCCTGTTGTTGAAGTGGATATCTACAGAGATGACAAAACCAAGCAAACCTTCTATGCTGCTTCATTAGAAAAGTTTGGTCTCTCTGAATGGTTAGAAACAAAATTAGCCATTCAGGGATCACGCTCAAAATTCAAAAGCCATGTTGAGATGATCTTAAACAAACAGATCGACTTGCTTTCATCTGCTGTGGATATCCCTCCTACTCTTCCTCAACCGAAGAAAGCCTCTGCAAAGAAGAAGAATGTTTCTAACTCAGGTCCAGTCATTCGAAATGAAACATGTATTGGTTTCTCTCGTGCTGAAGTTCTTGGCCCTGATGCTGATCTTTCAATGCTTGACACCTCCCTACCACCTGGAGAAATTTTCATCCCTGGCACAGTGGTAAGTGATCCATATGGTATATTCTTTTTAGATTATGATGGAAATCCTCACTTTCAACGTGTCTCTGAGCTCCACATCGCTCCAATCGAACAACTCAGAGATCTCGTACACTGGTGTGAAGTCAGACACGACGTCTAAGCTAGACACCTGAAGCCCTTGATTTTTGAAGCTGCTCTGAAGTTAAAAAATCAAGGAGTAAATGTCCCTGGCTGGATGATCCCCACTGACAAGACCCTTGATGAACTTCTCATTAAGGAAGAACCCTTTGAAGGCTGATATAATCTCCTTTTTCTCTATTGCATCAGTCATCCTTCTGTACTTGTAAATTATTTCGCTTGTACTTGTAATCTTTCTGTTCTTCATTGTAACCTGATTCAAAGTTTTAAAGAAAGATTTCAGCGAATGTACTTTACTCCATCAGTACTGAAAAGATCCCAGAAAACAGTAAAAGGGACAAATATTTTATGAGTTCTTTTTATCCTTATGTTTTCATTAAATAACAATTTTCTTTGTTGCTATGTCATAATCAAATAGGGGGAGATTGTTGATCCAAACCCTCAGTGATTTGATAATGACCCTCTCTTATATACTTAGTGAAAATTGTAAGTAAACAATATGTATCAGAGTTTCACTATCGTTGATAAGTACTAAGATCTTCCAGTACCGCTGATAGGAACTCTGGCTCTTTAAGTTAAACATTCAGCGAAACTGTTCACCATAAATGCTCTGAGTCTGTTCAGTCATTATGATGATCGCTGATAAGTTAGTTGTTTACTTATGATCCCTGAAGACAAGTTTCACGTCAACAAAGGTTCTACGCTGAAGTCGAAGATCAAGCTTAAGAACCAGCGACAAGTCTCCTAATGAACTGATGCGGATCAGCGAAGACTCAGATTTGTCCACTCAACGTGAAGTATCAAGTACAAGACTTCAGCTATCACTGAACTTTATCATATGCTGAATAGTAAATGATAATCGCTGATTCAACGAAAGCTGATCATGAAGTCCTCCGTACAAAGTACTTTTGTCTTAACCACCCTTGCACGCCTCCGTACGAAATGTCAGAAAAGAACCTCCAAATATCTGAAATCGTACAACCATTCTAATACTACACTATTCATCCTTACGGCTACTAAGGTTGTCAACCAAGGTCAATGACATGCAACCAACCAGCTGATGACACGTGTAAAGTGTATACTAACTTGCATTAAATGCATGCAGTATATAAAGAGATGAACTCACTTCATTTTGAAGTAACTTGCTAACTCTGGACAAGTTCATATCTCTTATCTCAAGATAGGTTATTATTATTAATTTCCTTATCTTTCTTAGTGCAAGAAACCTTAGTGTTCCAACTTGTTTAGATTTAGGTTTATCCTTAATCTTGTCTCCGCAACAAGCTGTAAATTGTTAATGATTTATCAATAAACAATTTAGAAAAGTAAAATCTGTGTGTTTGTATTCAACCCCCCCCCCCCCCTTCTACAAACTTGTATAGGCCTTTCGGGACCAACAATTTCCACCATTATCATCATCATCATCATTATCTGCACCAACCGCTCCTTCATCACCATCATCACTTTCAGAACTACTTGAGTCAGCATCGTTGTAATACCCCGGGTAATTCAGTTAGATAAATTCCCTATCAGTTAAATTATTTAACTTTAAGATTTGATGTTTAGGATAAGTATGAGATAAGTTATAAGTTCAAGGGTGTTTTGGTACTTATTATATAATTTCAGCCAAAAGTGGAAGATTGATACTTAAATATCTTAAGTATTCAGGTTACCACTTTCCTTATTAAGAAAGTGTGTATGTGTGTGTACGTTTAGAGAGAAAAAGAAGCAGAGGAAGAAAACGCACTGATAGGGCTTCAATTGATTGTGCTGGAATCGAATTGGAGGTAAGTTCCTTTATAATTTGTGTTTATAATCAGTAGTATTAGACTTCTATTGGTTTAGAATTTCTAAATTCACGACTTGATTGGATTTCAATCGATTTCTGGGTAAATGGAAACCGACTATGTTCTTGAGAGTCCCGGTAGACTCCCGGTAGTGTGAGTCCCGGTATAGGAGACTCCCGGTAATGTGAGTCCCGATAATGTGAGTTGTGAGTCCCGGTATAGCAGACTTCCGGTAGTGTAGAGTTCCGGTAATGTGAACTCCCGGTATAGGAACTCCCGGTTCTGAAGAGTCCCGGTACTGTATAAGTCCCGGTACCCTGTGTAGTCCCGGTAGTGGGTTAAGTGCAGTGTAATGGGATAGTTGATGATAGGAAATTGTTAGGCTTTATGTGTTTGGTTAGTAAAGCGATGTATGTATCTTAACTTGTTTCAGATTCCGTGGAGTCGTAATAAGAGATAAGATCATTTTGAAAGGAGCTTGCGAGCGTGTGTAATAATCAAGACAGGTGAGTTTACTTTGAAAACATTTTTAACTGGAATATGTATATGTGTGGATTGGGAATGCAATTGTTGATGACTATGTGTTTATATGTGTGATATATGTGAATTATAATATAGTGAGGTATTATATTTACATGAGTATTATAATGCGTTATAATACGTTGGCCGGGTTTAGGACCGGTGTGTTTGGCTATAGAATCTGTATAACGTTGTTTGGCTGTAGATGTTGTACAGCGATGTAAATTATTAGTTGGCTTGCTACCAACTAATATGGCCAGGAGGAATGAGAAGGGAAAGTATAGGATATGTGAGCTTAATTAGATGTATATGATTGTGTTGCGTGATTTATATGAATGAAGTGTATATAAATGGTTTTTAAACTAACAGAGATTTCTCACTTAGACCATCAGGTCTAACCCTCATTTTGTTTTAAAAATATGTATTCCAGGTGGTGGATCAAGTAAGAGCAAGTAATTAGAGTAACCGATGGATGGCTTGTGTGAAGAATTATAAGATGAAGATTTTGGCTTGTTTAGCAGTTGTATCACAATATTAAATGTTATGTATGTAAATAGTACAAAGATTGTAGTAGAATGGTTTTCTTCCGATTATAAAAGACTACGGGACCGTACTTGTAATGTGAAGTTCGTTTGTTATATCTATGTTGTGTTACATTATGTGATATGTTGTGTATATGGGATTTGGGTTGTTACAAATGGTATCAGAGCCTTAGTTTAAGGGATTTAGGTATTTGTATCTGTACCTAGACTTAAACTGCATGTGAAGTAGGATGTCCCTATTATTGTAGAACCTCAGGATATTAAGTATAAAAGGTAGAAGGAACATCATGTAAGGTAATTTCATATTACACCTGGCCAGTGTAATTGTGATCTTACAGGTACATGTTTGAACTGGAATACCTTGTTATACGGGGTATGTGCTTATGTGTATATTAATCTTGTTTAAATCTACAGAATGGCAAGCGGTACGCGAAATTCGAATCGAGGAGGAGGAAGAAATCCAAATAGAACTAATCCGCCAATAGGAACGGGGGACAAGGGAGGCAGAACAGGGGGCAGAGTCGGGGGTAGAACTGGGGGTAGAGCTGGAGGTCGAGCCGGAGGCAGAGTCCAGCCAAATAGTACAGAGTTCGTTACCAGGGCTGATCTAATGGCAGAAATGGGAAGACTGCAGGATAGCATACAAACAATGTTTGAACAAAGTCGTAATAATGAAGCTGATAGACCAGATCCGGAACCTGAAGTCGAATTGCCAATCACCCCTACGGTCTTACCGGTAATGAGAAAATGTGATTACAAGATGTTTCTTAGTTGCAAGCCTCCTACATTCTCAGGAGATCGGGATCCAGTGAAAGCAATGAGATGGATGAAGGAAATAGAAGCCATTTTCAAAACAAGCAAGTGTGCGGATGAAGATAGGATATTGTACGGGGTAGCAATGTTAAAAGGAGATGCTTTGTATTGGTGGGAATCTTTTATTCATTCTAAAAGATCTGATGTTTATTCTACCCTCTCTTGGGAAGAATTTGTGATAGCTTACAGGGAACAATTTTGTCCCCAAGCCGCCGTTAAACAACTGGAAGGAGAATTCATGAATTTGCAACAAGGAAACTTATCCGTTCGAGACTACACCGCTAGCTTTCTGGAAAAGTCTCGGTTCGCAGAATACTATGTTGCTACGGAGACGATGAAGACGGAAAGGTTTATTTTTGGGCTGAACTCAGAAGTCAGAAAGTTAGTGACTGCAAAAGGACATGATACCTTATCGGCTGCAGTTAATGCCACGGAGAATGTTGAACGAGATATTAGAAGAGATGCTGGCGATAAAAGTATCGGGAAGAGAAAGTGGGAAGGACCACAATACGATCCGAAGAAGTCCCGATTTCAAAAATATGATAACCGTCCGCCATTTCGACCAGCGGAAAGTCCATGTCAGAAGTGCAACCGTGTCCATCAAGGAATTTGCAAAGGTGATTTACGAGCGTGTTATAAGTGTGGGAAGACCGGACACATCATAAAGGATTGTAAGGTAACGCGGTTATGTTTCTTATGCAATTCTCCGGATCATCTTCAGTCAAACTGTCCGCGGGGGAGGATACAGCAAGGTGGGTCATCGGGCAGGCCAACGATTGTTAAACCAATAATACCAAGACTGGAACCGCCAGTAACCAGGGGTCGTGGCTTTCAAATGACTGAGAAAGAAGCGGAGGAAACCCCGGATGTAGTCACAGGTACATTTTTGATAAACTCTACACGTGCTAAGGTGTTGTTTGATTCCGGTGCAAACCGATCGTTTGTGTCACCTACATTTGCTGCTTGCATGTGTTTGAAACCTAAAATGTTAGAACATGCTCTATTAGTAGATACTGCAAATGATAACCAAGTGTCGGTTAGAGAAGTATTTGATGGTTGTGTGATAAATATAGAGGGGTGTGGTGTGCCTATACAACTGTTTCCTATAACTTTGATAGAGTTTGACGTAGTAGTGGGAATGGACTGGTTAGCCAAGAATCAGGCTAACATAGTGTGTGATAAGAAGTTAATAAATGTTGTATTACCTGAGAGGGGACCGGTAGTGATTTATGGTGATCGTAGGAATCATCAGTCCTGTCTTATATCGATAATAAAAGCACGTAGGTGTGTTAATAAGGGTTGTCACAGTTACTTGGCTTATGTGATAGATATTAAGACAGAAAAGAATAGGAAGGAAGATATCCCTATTGTTACTGAATTCCCTGAAGTATTCCCCAAAGACTTGAATAGTCTTCAGCCCGTTAGACAAGTAGAGTTCGGTATAGACCTGGTTCCTGGAGCCACTCCTGTAGCCCGTGCACCGTATCGTTTGGCACCTCCAGAGATGAAAGAGATGATGGCACAACTACAAGACCTATCCGATAAAGGCTTCATCAGACCTAGTTCTTCACCGTGGGGAGCACCAGTGTTATTTGTGAAAAAAAGGATGGTTCGATGAGAATGTGTATCGACTACCGAGAACTGAATAAGCGCACGATAAAGAACAAGTATCCGCTACCTCGAATTGATGACCTCTTTGATCAGTTAGTTGGAGCTTGCTATTTCTCCAAGATTGATCTAAGTTTCGGTTATCACCAGTTGAAAGTTAAAGAAGAAGACGTTTTAAAGACTGCTTTTCGAACAAGGTATGGTCATCATGAATTCTTAGTGATGCCATTTGGACTGACGAACGCTCCAGCTGCCTTTATGGATTTAATGAATCGGGTATGTAAGCCGTATCTCAATAAATTCGTTATTGTATTTATCGATGATATCCTTATCTATTCCCGATCCAAGGAAGAGCATGCGCAACATTTTCGTTTGGTTCTGGAGCTACTGAAGAAGGAAAAGTTGTATGCAAAATTTTCTAAATGTGAATTTTGGCTGCGGAAAGTTCAATTTCTGGGGCACGTGGTTTCTGAGAAAGGTATACAAGTTGATCCGATGAAAGTGGAAGCAGTTGAAAAGTGGGAACCGCCGAAGACAGCAACCGAAGTACGTAGTTTTCTGGGTTTAGCCGGCTACTATCGGAAATTCATAAAAGACTTATCTCGTATCGCAACGCCTTTGACTAAGCTGACCCGAAAGAACCTGAAATTTGAATGGAAAGCAGAACAAGACGAGGCATTCCGGATATTGAAAGAGAAACTGTGCAGTGCGCCGATTCTATCACTACCTGAAGGTTCAAAAGACTTTGTGGTTTATAGTGATGCATCCAAATTGGGGTTGGGATGTGTGCTTATGCAGCGTGGGAAAGTTATTGCTTATGCTTCTCGTCAATTAAAGGATCATGAAAGGCAGTATCCTACGCACGACATAGAGCTTGCAGCAGTCGTTTTCGCGTTAAAGATTTGGAGACATTATCTGTATTGTTCCAAATGTCAGATTTATATCGATCATAAAAGTCTCCAACATCTCTTTGATCAAAAGGAACTAAATATGAGACAAAGAAGATGGTTAGATCTGCTGAATGATTACGACTGTGAAATCCTTTATCATCCGGGAAAGGCAAATGTGGTAGCTGATGCATTGAGTCGTCAAGAAAGGAGTGGGACAATAAAAGTTATTTCGCTATGAACTGAACTCCTACCCAACATATTTGACGAATTGCAGAAGTGTCAAGTGGAGGCTTATCAAGATGAACATTTGAAATCAGAACGGTTAGCGGGGATGTCAGCATTACTAGTAACAGATGATCATGGGTTATTGTGTCTGGGAAACAGAGTGTGGGTACCTCGTTTGGGTGGGTTACGTGATCGTGTTTTACAAGAAGCTCATCAATCTCGTTTCTCTATTCACCCAGGTACAAACAAGATGTATAAAGACCTAAAGAAATTCTATTGGTGGCCGGGGATAAAAAGAGGGATTGCTCAGTATGTGGAAAGATGTGATACTTGTAAGAAAGTAAAGATCGAACACCAAAAGCCGTTTGGTCAACTACAACGGCTAGAAATACCTATGTGGAAGTGGGAGCATATTACCACCGACTTCATCACGAAGCTACCAAGAACTCCGAAAGGATTTGATTCTATTTGGGTGATCGTCGATAGATTGACAAAGTCTGCACACTTTCTACCGATAAAGGAAACCGATTCGATGGAACGATTAGCTAAGTTATACATTGACGAAATAGTAACTTGACATGGAGTTCCAATCTCGATCATTTCTTATCGTGATAGTCGTTTTACTTCAAGATTCTGGAGAAGTTTTCAAAGGGAAATGGGGACACAGATAAAGTTAAGTACGGCGTATCATCCTCAAACAGATGGTCAGAGTGAACGAACGATTCAGACCTTAGAAGATATGCTCCGGGCTTGCATTGTCGATTTTAGGGGATCGTGGGATAAACATTTACCGTTGATCGAATTCGCTTACAATAACAGTTATCATTCCAGCATACAAGCGGCACCGTTTGAAGTACTGTATGGTAGGAAATGTCGAACGCCTCTGTGTTGGAACGAAGTGGGAGAGAAACAGTTAACGGGACCGGAAATAGTTCAGTTAACCAACGATAAGGTTACTCAGATTCGTGAACGATTGAAAGTGGCTCAAGACAGACAGAAAAGCTACGCTGACCGACGTCGAAAGCCTTTGGAATTTCAAATCGGGGATTTCATAATGTTAAAGGTTTCACCGTGGAAAGGAGTCATCCGATTTGGACGACAAGGTAAACTTATCCCGAGATATATCGGACCATTTGCAATTACAGAAAGGATCGGTGTAGTAGCTTACCGATTAGATCTTCCGCCGGAGTTGAGCAGGATTCATAACGCATTTCACGTATCGAACTTCCGAAAGTGTTTGCTTACTCCTGATCAGTCGGTCTCCCTACCAAAAAACAAGTCGATGAAAGACTGAATTATGAGGAAGAACCGGAAGCTATAATTGATCATAAAGTTAAAGTGCTGCGGAATAAGGAGATCAGGCAAGTGAAAGTTCAGTGGAGGCATCATAGAGGTCAGGATGCTATGTGGGAATCCGAATCAGAAATGAGAGCCAAATACCCTCATATTTTTGCTTAACTGAATTCCGGGACGGAATTCATGTAAGGGGGAGATGATGTAATACCTCGGGTAACTCAGTTAGATAAATTCTTTATCAGTTAAATTATTTAACCTTAAGATTTGATGTTTAGGATAAGTATGAGATAAGTTATAAGTTCAAGGGTGTTTTGGTACTTATTATATAATTTCAGCCAAAAGTGGAAGATTGATACTTAAATATCTTAAGTATTCAGGTTACCACTTTCCTTATTCAGAAAGTGTGTATGTGTGTGTACGTTTTGAGAGAAAAAGAAGCAGAGGAAGAAAACGCACGGATAGGGCTTCAATTGATTGTACTGGAATCGAATTGGAGGTAAGTTCCTTTACAATTTGTGTTTATAATCAGTAGTATTAGACTTCTATCGGTTTAGAATTTCTAAATTCGCGACTTGATGGGATTTCAATCGATTTCTGGGTAAATGGAAACCGACTATGATCTTGAGAGTCCCGGTAGACTCCCGGTAGTGTGAGTCCCGGTATAGGAGACTCCCGGTAATGTGAGTCCCGGTAATGTGAGTCCCGGTAATGTGAGTCCCGGTATTGTGAGTCCCGGTATAGCAGACTTCCGGTAGTGTAGAGTTCCGGTAATGTGAACTCCCGGTATAGGAACTCCCGGTACTGAAGAGTCCCGATACTGTATAAGTCCCGGTACCCTGTGTAGTCCCGGTAGTGGGTTAAGTGCAGTATAATGGGACAGTTGATGATAGGAAATTGTTAGGCTTTATGTGTTTGGTTAGTAAAGCGATGTATGTATCTTAACTTGTTTCAGATTCCGTGGAGTCGTAATAAGAGATAAGATCATTTTGAAAGGAGCTTGCGAGCGTGTGTAATAATCAAGACAGGTGAGTTTACTTTGAAAACATTTTTAACTGGAATACGTATATGTGTGGATTGGGAATGCAATTGTTGATGACTATGTGTTTATATGTGTGATATGTGTGAATTATAATATAGTGAGGTATTATATTTACATGAGTATTATAATGCGTTATAATACGTTGGCCGGGTTTAGGACCGGTGTGTTTGGCTATAAAATCTGTATAGCATTGTTTGGCTGTAGATGTTGTACAACGTTGTAAATTGTTAGTTGGCTTGCTACCAACTAATATCGCCAGGAGGAATAAGAAGGGAAAGTATAGGATATGTGAGCTTAATTGGATGTATATGATTGTGTTGCGTGATTTATATGAATGAAGTTTATATAAATGGTTTTTAAACTAACAGGGATTTCTCACTTAGACCATCAGGTCTAACCCTCATTTTGTTTTAAAAATATGTATTCCAGGTGGTGGATCAAGTAAGAGCAAGTAATTAGAGTAACCGATGGATGGCTTGTGTGAAGAATTATAAGATGAAAATTTTGGCTTGTTTAGCAGTTGTATCACAATATTAAATGTTATGTATGTAAATAGTAGAAAGATTGTAGTAGAATGGTTTTCTTCCGATTGTAAAAGACTACGGGACCGTACTTGTAATGTGATGTTCGTTTGTTATATCTATCTTGTGTTACATTATGTGATATGTTGTGTATATGGGATTTGGGTTGTTACAATCGTCACATTTTGAGGTTGTTGTTCTTCTTGTTCAGTTTCTTCGTGAACATTCTGTTCTCGAAGTTCTATCCCTTGTTCTTCACAATAATCAATAACCTCTTCATCTTCTGGATCTGCATATTTCTGAATCAGCTCTGGTGGAATAGGCATAAAATTATCAAATGTACGCTTCTGCCTGTTGATGTAACCCATTTCATAATCAGGAGCTTGAACCCTAAGCATGCTCCAGACAATAAGCTCCAAGAATCGAATGAATGGCACGAACTTGCGATCTTTGTTCGTGCTTTTGGCATACACAAGCTCAGACAATTCGGTCCAGAAGATAAGAGCATAATCCACATGCAAATCATATACAATTGCATGGAAAAGTCGTAAGTAATGCCGACTTGAATTATCGGTACCAGAATGTTTGGATGTCAAACATCTGTTGATAAGTGAGCTCAAAGCATACCATACTGGTGGAAGACGTGCCTTCTCAAATTGACCAACCATAGTCAAATGACCAACATATCCCAGTGCTCGAATTCCAGCCAATATATCTTCTTCCGGGGGATAATCATCAAATACTGTACGACCGGGTCTCGAATCAGCTTCTGGTAGACGAAGTAATAATCGAAGACCATGATAATCCAGAAAAGTCTCGAACTGATCGATCTGAATCTCGAATCGAGGAGGGGTAACAATATCAATCTTTCTGATTTTATGCCAGGCTTGTTGCAGATAAACCTCAGGAACTCCATGACGTCCCGTCAGCGCATACGTGATTGGATGACCTCGAAGAATAGCACGTATAATCGGATGAAGTCTCACTCTGTCAAGATTGACAAAATGATTGTTTGGCTTGTAAGGCAAAACATATAATCTGTGTGGGAAAACATCTTCCGGAGAACTCCTTCTGGCAGACAAATTAGCTCCCGAAGAACGAACTGAAGGAAGAGGTTGATCTCGAGAAGCATGATCCGATGGTTGATTCTCATCTTCCTAAACTTGAGGATTTTGATCATCATCTGAAGCCATATATCCCCTAAGAAATATGCAAACAAAGTATAAAACATAGGCAAGAAACACTTATGAATGAAAATAGAAAACAAGAAAAATTTGTGATAAAAAAAAATTTCTAAGTCTAAAATGCGCCATAGGCTGTGGCGCAATGCAAGAAATGCGCGAGCTAAAGAAGCGCAAATATGAGATGGACAAAAATCAGTAGAAAAACGCCATAAGCACTAGCGCAAAATGGGAATTGCGCTACCAGTTGTGGCGCAAAGTGGGAATTGCGCTAAAGACAGAGGCGCAATTCTCACTTGAATCAGATTTCAAAAATCGCGATATTTATCAAGTCGAATCAAATCAAAAATTAGGCATTCTAGAAATGTTTATAGGCATCGAATCAACATTTAAACACATTGTAAGCATAAATCGACCCTAAACCAACACTTAGTAACCCTAATTTCATGAGAATCCTAATATCGATGAATTTGATAGAACAGTCGCACAGAAAATTGACTAAATTTCAAAAATCGATTGTAAGAAATGCAATACCAGATTCATTCGATTCTGAAATAATGAAATAACTAAGATGAAAGATTTGAAAGACATACCTGAATCGATGAACATTACCCAATCACCAGAATTTGAATCGAATAGGAGAATGAATTCGAGAGAAATACCAGAGAGAAATCGCAAGTAAAATGAAATAAAAGTCAAAAAATGGTCAAAACCCTTATAAACCCTTTGAAACCATCTTTTAAAAAAATATCAAAAATACTGAATTTATGTGATTTGTGCCACCTAAGGTCGCGCAAATCTTGATTTGCGCCACTAAGGGTAGCGCAAATTAGACTTGAAAGTATTTTTGCATTTTTCAAAAAAATGAGTTTTCTCATTTTAGACTCCTTTCACCCCCCCCCCCCCCCCCCCCTACACAAATGCATTAGATAGCATTTGGAGAACTTACCAGAAGAAAGTATCAGAAACCCATATCTACTCAATCTTTGTACTGTCAGATACGTACCATTCAGCAGAATGTGCTCCCCCTCAAATAGAGAACCTATGATATTTCTTCCCTTCAAAAGAACAACTCATGAACTCTCCCCCCCCCCTCAAAATTAGCTTAACTTTTGAAATCGCTCCCCCTCAAAATCAGCATAACTCCACACATCACAGTATGAAAAATTTCACGTAAAAAATCAGTAATGGAAACTGAAATACATTAAATTATATAACATAACTACTAACTATAGAGTGTTTGAACACCGAACAAATAAAATTCAACTCAGTGAAAGTAGACATGTTTTTTTCAAACAAATGACATCAAATGCATGCTTTTGGATTCAGAAACAAGTCATGCTTGCATATCAAGTTACAATTAGTTCAGTTTCAACCTCTTATTAAATCTATTTGGTGTGCTAGCATGCGAAGTATGATTTGCAACAATCAAATGTACTTCTGAAATCTATAAGAATACTTTGCTCTTACTCACACTATATGACTGAAATCAGAATTTCCACAATTTTATAAGTTTATCGCGACATTGTATTTTCCCCAAGATATAAGAGATGTGTGCTCATTGGCATCTTTTATTTTGTGCACATTGGCATCTTTTTATCAAAGGGTTTATTAAGACTAAGATACACCGTAAACGTAACTTTCTATCTGGTTCTATAGCAGGATTTGGGTCAGCCAATCCCAGACCAGTTGGCCATAGGGGCTAGGTGTCGAGCACCCCTTGGAACTTATTCTCCCAAACCAGAAAGGCTACATCGATATATCCTAATCCCATCTGTACCAGTAGGACATGGCTTTCTATCTGGTTCTATAGCAGGATTTGGGTCAGCCAATCCCAGACCAGTTGATCTTAGGGGCTAGGTAACGAGTACCCCTTGGGACTTAATCATCCAAACCAGATAGGCCACAGGCACAAACTTTCAAACCTAATGATTTTTTTTATTGCATCTCAATCACTTGGTTATAAAACTTTGTGCTTCTCTCATATTTTCATTTCCATTCTTCATTCTGACAATTAGGCTTTGTGAGCTTCGTATTCTATATAAGTCTAGATTTACACAATTTTGCGCATATATCAAAATTTCCTTCATGTTTTGCTGACCTTTCGATTTATTTCAGAAGCGAAAGTTGAAGCAAATAAAACTCAGATATCACAAAACTACTTGTAAAATCACCCTTGACACACATTTTATTCATTGAATGAAAATAGAAATATTTTCACTTCATTGAATTAAAATTGTGAAGGTTCAAACTTTCAAGTTCAACATGCCGAGATTTGATAAAAGAAAATTAAAACGCTTTTCATCCAATGCCTTGGTGAAAAGACCGGCAAGTTGATAGTCAGTAGGTACAAAATATAATTCGATTGTACCTTTCTCCACATGATTTTTTATGAAATGATATCGCATGTCGATGTGTTTAGTCGTTGTGTGCTGAACCGGATTGACCGAAATGGCAATTGCTGATTTATTATCACAATATATCGGAATTGTCTTGTACATCAACCCATAATCTTGCAACTGTGTCTTCATCCAAAGAACTTGAGAACAGCAACTGGCGGCGGCAACGTATTCCGCTTCAGCCGTTGAAATTGACACACAGTTTTGTTTCTTTGACGCCCAACTAATCAGCCTATCTCCTAGAAATTGTACATGACCCGATGTACTTTTCCGGTCCAGTTGACTTCCACCATAATCTGCATCAGAAACAGCAGTTAGTTTATAATCTGAACTTTTTGGATACCACAAACCTAGATATGGAGTTCCTTTCAGATATCTGAAAATTCGTTTGACTGCCATCAAATGAGATTCTTTGGGATTAGCCTGAAATCTGGCACACAAACATGTTGAGAACATGATATCTGGCCTACTAGCAGTTAAGTACATTAATGATCCAATCATCCCTTGGTAGGTTCGAACACCAACTGCTTTTCCATCTGGATCTAAACCAATCTTCGCACCATGAGCCATCAGAGTGCGAATTGTAGTGCTCTTATCCATTTTGAATTTCTTCAAAATATCAAAGACATATTTTGACTGGTTGATGAAGATTCCATCAGGTAATTGCTTAACTTGAAGTCCTAGGAAAAAAATTATTTCTCCCATCATGCTCATCTGAAACCCGGAGGTCATGAGATCAGAAAACCAAGTACACAAAGAATCATTAGTAGTACCAAAAATTATGTCATCAACATAAATTTGTACTAAGCAAATATCATGATCTTCACGATAAATGAATAAAGTTGTGTCTATAGCTCCCTTGACGAATCCGGATTCAAGCAAAAAGGCTAACAATGCGTCGTACCACGCACGCGGTGCTTGTTTAAAGCCATACAAAGCTTTGTCAAGGCGATTCACATAATCAGGTTTGTCTTTGTTAACAAACCCATCTGGTTGAGATACATATACTTCTTCTTTAAGTACCCCGTTCAGAAAAGTTGTCTTTACATCCATCTGGTATACGGTAAAGTCTCGATATGCTGCAAAAGCTAGAAACATTCTGATAGCTTCTAATCTTGCAACCGGCGCGTATGTTTCATCGTAATTGATGCCTTCTTGTTGTCGATAACCCTTTGCTACCAATCGAGCTTTATTTCTCACAACAATACCATCTTTATGCTTTTTGTTCATGAAAATCCACTTAGTGCCAATTATAGTTTTTCCTTTAGGCCCTGGAACAAGTCTCCACACTTTCAATGCTACAAACTGGTTTAACTCTTCCTGCATGGCAATAATCCAATCCGGATCATTCAATGCTTCGGATACCTTCGATGGTTCAACAATGCTTAAAAGAAAGCGAATAAGCATTCATTTGACGTCGCAGACTTAGATCTTGTAGAAACATTTGCAGAAAGATCACCAATGATTTGATGAATTGGATGTGCCTTTGTCCATTTTGCTGTGTGAGGGAGGGGATCAACTGTCTCTTGAACACTTTCCAAAACATCAGAAGGAGGTTCAGGTATTTCTGCTTCACTTGAAGAAACAGGTATCACTTCTGGAGTTGGAGGAGGTATCTCAACTACACTCTCAGATTCAGATTCTTGAACTGACGGTTGATTAACAATCGGATTTTGGATTACTTCCTCATTAGGTTAAACAACTTCAGTTTCTTCGTGAATCTGAGATGAATTCATTTCATCGATTGTCACCGGCTCCATGATTTCAGATATAACTTGTGGTTCTTCAGCAACCACTGTTTGAACTTCAGTTGCCTCGTATTCAGGAATGACTGGAACTACACCATTGACAGAGATAGTTGCAGCGGAATTAGAAGTAGATGCATTCACAGTTTCCTGATTTGACACATTAGAAATAACATCAGTATTAGTAGAAGGCACATCAAAATGCTCAAATAATAAATCAAGATCAGAAAGCGTATTAGAAATCAAAATCGGATCCTGAGTTGTCGGTTGTGGAACAGGTTCTGAACCGATTTGTCCAGAAGCTAAAATTCCTGTTAAATCGGGTTCTGGTCCTGTTTGGCCGGAAACCATTTCTTCAGATTCATAAAATTTGACAATTACGCTTTCCACCACCTTTCTAGCTGAAGTTAGATACACTCTGTATGTGGCTGAAGTAAGAGCATAACCAAGAAAATTCCTTCATCTGCTTTCGGACTGAACTTGTTCAGATTTTCCCGATCATTCAACACAAAACATTTGCACCCAAAAGCTCGGAAATATTTGACATTTGGTTTGATTCCGCTCATAAGCTCATAAGGAGTTTTGTTGAATTGTCGATGAAGGATAGACCTGTTTTGTGTGTGACATGCCGTAGACACTGCCTCAGCCCAATGAGATAAAGGAAGACCTGAATAAGCAAGCATAGTACGAGCGACTTCAACCAAGGTTCTATTTCGTCTCTCCACAATACCATTCTGCTGAGGTGTTCTTACGACAGAAAACTGTTGAGTAATACCATTTTCTTCATAGAACGCTTGTAGAATATTGTTCTTGAATTCCGTACCGTTGTCGGATCTGACGACTTTCACTGCCTTTTGCTTATTAGTCTGAATGGTCTTGATGAGATTGATAAGGATTTCTTGGGTTTCATCTTTTGACTTCAGAAACTTCACCCAAGTATATCGTGATTAATCATCAACCACCACCAAAACGTACCTTTTCTTCCCAATACTTTTAGTCTTCATTGGCCCACACAAATCGACATGTAAAATATCAAGAATATCCTTCGTGCAAAAATCAGGTTTCGGCTTGTGAGGAACTTTCTTCATTTTGCCCTTTTCACAATCTTGGCAGAGATGATCTTTTTGAAATCTCAGTAATGGAAGACCTCGAACCAGTTCACCTTTGGCTAATCTATCCATGTATCGAAAGTTGAGATGAGCCAGTCTTCTATGCCATAGCCAGCTTTGTTGAGTTGTTGCTTTTGACAAAAGACAGATATCCGAGGGGGTGTTAATAGTTGGGAGATCGATGGTGTATAAATTGGATCTCCTTTTGCCAACTAATAACTCTTTTCCGTTGTCATTTTTCACAGCAACTCTTTTGGACTTGAAGCTAACTTCTAACTCTTTGTCGCAAAACTGTCCAATGCTAAATAAATTGTGGCTTAGACCTTCAACGTAGCTCACTCTTTTCACAGTATTGTTTCCTTGGACGAGATCTCCATATCCAAGAATAGGTGATGTTGCGCAATTTCCAAACTGGACACGTCCACGTGACTTTTCTTTAAAGTTAGATAATAAAGACTTATTGCCAGTCATATGTTTGGTGCATCCAGAGTCCAGATATCACAAACGACTTGGCTGCAAATAAGCACATCAAACAGATTTCCATACCCATATGGATTTGGGTCCTTTCTTGTTAGTCCTGTTCTTTTTAAAGTCTTTATTATTATAATATGCATGTGAATTATAAAACGAATCATGAACAAAATCAGTATCGGAAGAATAAAAATTACCACCAGAATTACAACTTGATGAGCAATACAAACCATCATTTACAATTTGAATTATTTGCTTTATTGAATAACGCAAAGAATTATTACAATTCTCTTAATTACAAGCAAATGTGTTCTTATTACAAACTTTGTCGTCTATGTCGCTCAACTCAGAAGTTGATATTTCTGGAGGTATGCTTTTGATTTTTCATATATGCCTTGGCCGCTTGTTCACAACCCTATCTGAAAAAATAGAATAAGAAGAATCAGGGACATTTTCAGAATTTGAAGTTTGATTCTTTGACTTCTTTGACCTTCTTCTTTTATGACGTTTAGTTTTATAAAAATTTGTATTTATCGTAAAAGTATCATCTATTTTCTCCGTTTTGATTCCAGATTCCGAAGAAAGAACTTTATTTAAAACATCAATCTTTGAAACAATTTCATTCTCTTTTCCCTCAGAGTTATTTTCTTTTTCATTTTCAGATTTATCAGACTCAGAATCAGTTTCAATATCAGAAGAGGAAAAGTTTTGGTTTTGATCAACATCCATTTTATCATCTTTAAAATCTGCTTGTACATTCCTTTTATCTTTATCAACAAAATTTTGTTTGACTTTTACATCTTCTTTAAGACTAGAATCCATACAAATAGAGAATATGTTGCTTTCTAACTCAGACAAGATGTTTTGATCTTCTAAAAATTCTAACATAGATTCAAGATCAACGATTTTATTTTCAAGACTAACGATTTTAGCTTCTAATACTAAAGGAGGAATATATATTTTAGTATCATACAATACTTCGGATTTATTCTCCTTATTAGTATTATTAGCATATATGTCAAAAGAATCGTTTGATAAAGAATCTTTGTTGGAATTTTTAGACTTAGAAATGTACTTCGCATTTTCACGAGTATAAACAAATGGAAGTTGCATTTTAGTAGTAAGTTTCCTTTTCTCTTCTTCTGATTTTGAAACTTTCTCGTCATTTGTCCAATTAATCTTAAACTGAGGAACATATCTAGCGAGATGTAAAAAATCAAATTCATATAAAGTAGGAACTTTCGTTTTAGCCTCTTCTAAAAAATGTGGATTTTCAAATCCAAGTCCCCATTTCTCCTTTATAGAAATATAACTCCTTGGTTTATTTAAGTAAACTGTTTGTTCAGTTTGACCTCTTAAATATAGTTTTTCTTCTAATTCTGTGATTTTATCAGAAAACATATCTTTTACTTCAGTCATAGAGTACTAAGATTCAAGACAAGATTTGTTTGTCTCTTCTAATTCTTCTATTTTCTTTTGCAATTTATCTTTTGTGTCTGTCAAAATCGTCTTTTCATCTTGAATATTTATTTGATGCTTTTTAATTGATTTTGATTTATCATGATTAATTTCTTTTTCAGAAAGAAGTTCTGAACGAAGCATACGAATAACATTTGTGACTATGTTCATCCGAGATAAAATAAAATCATAATCAAATTGAGAAGGTACCTCAGATTCGTCGCTTGCACTTTCTTGATCATCAGCTTTATCATCACATGCATCATCCCCGATGAAACACATATCAGCAGTTTCTTCATTATGGGTTTCATCATCGGAGTAATCCAAAAAATATTCCTCTTCAACGAGCAAAATCGTTCCATTCTCCTTCTTCTCAGCCAAATCTAAATTCTTCTTGTAGTAAGATGAGTCATGAACCACTTTGACTTTACATTCTCTAGCCAAATGTCCCGTTTTCCCACATTTAAAACAAGTAGCTACCTTCTTGTCATCTTCTTTCATTTCCTCCTTTTGTTTGGTAGCTACAAATTTTGGGACAAAGGGTTTTGTACCACCACTTTCTTGATCTTCTTTTCTAGAGCCTGAAGAAAATCTCAGATTTTTCGACCCCGATCTGTTTTGATACTTCTTTTGATAGTGTTGAGTAAGAAGTATCATAGCTTGCTCTAACGCTTCACCATCATCTTCAACACTTCCATCAAACGCATTATCTATCAAACTTTTCTCGGATAACTGACTTGCCAACAAAGCAATCGGATTTATTGTCTTGACCTTGTTTTTCTTATCTAACTTGGCCTTCTTTTCTTTGACCATATCTTCATCAGTCATCAGAATCTCATAGAGCTCTTGAATCTGCATCGAGGAAATTCGCACATCATTCCGAAGCCTATGACATGATTTGCTCCATTCTGGTTGAAGTGCATTCAAAAACTTCAAATTTGCCTCTATGATAACTGGAAGTCCTATCAGAACTTCATAATTTTCAACTCTGAACATAGGCCACACAATTAATTTAATTGTTGTGATAACAGTTGCTATGTGATTTTATGTTAGATGATTACCCCTGGTTACTTATTCTTTAATGCAGATTCTCATGAGCGGAATGTGTTCGCTACTCTTCATCTCCTAGATGTTTATCTACCATCGGTTATTACTCAAACTGGTTATACAAGCTTTCGCACATCAAATCATTCTCTGATTGTTTGAGTGTAATCTTTAGGAGACAACCGAGAAAAAAAAAGCAAAGCAACAGTCAAGGGGGAGTATGCAGCGATCAAGGGGGAGTTAAAGAAGGAATTGAAACAACTGGCATTGTGGAAGATCAGGAAACGAAGACTCTTACAAGACTTGAAGATTGACACACCAACGCCTCTAAAGAAAGCAAGGAGGAGACTACAAGATGATGATTTCTTTATAAAACATTAGGGGGAGATTGTTATCTTTAATTAGCCCCTAATTTATATGAATGTTTTATAACGAAATAGGGTCAAGGACTTATTTGTATTTTTTGAGTGTCAAGGGCTAAAATTGTAAATAACCAATTGTTGTATTGGTTATAAAGTCTTGTTTTAGAGATATTTTAGGTCAAGCCTCCTAGCCTCTATTTCAATATTCACACGTACAGAGAGAGAGAGAGAGAGAGAGAGAGCTTCAAAGAGAGAGTGTTCATCAATCCTATCTTGTAAACTCCTCTTTATCAGTCAATACAAAGATTACTGCTATTATTATTGTTACTTGTTGTATCTGGGATCCTACAATTGGTATCAGAGCCAAACAGATTAGAATTTGTGCTTCAATCCATTGATTTTTATCAATTTTTGAGAGATTATTGTGTTTTTGTGCAAAGTTGAGAGTTCTTCAAGTTCTTCATCGTTTTGGTCGGTTTTGGCCATTAGAGTTCTTCTACTGGTTTAGAATCAATCAAGGGTTGTTAGTAGATAATACCTGAGTGTTTTATTCCGCAAAATCACTAGGTTTGTAGCTCAGTTTGTGCATTTACTCAATTTTCGGAGTTTTAAACTTTTATTTTTCTGCACTCTGTTTTGCTTCGGAAAACCACTCTCTGTTAGTTTTTGGACAAAACTCGAAGAATTAAAGTTGTCCAGAATATGCTCGTGCACCTTCCTACCAACTTTCAGCTCAGTCCGATAAGATTTGAAAATTTGACTCAAGTGCACAATTTCTACTTCTCACGAAGTATCTGTTAACGACCCGACTTTTTTTTTAATTTTCAAGTAACAATATGTTAAGACTAACATTTAGTGCTGATGCTGATTCTCATTATTATTCTAAACTCAGCACTAATTTTCGCAAGATAATTCCTAATATTGAGAAACAATTGGAGGAAATGAACAAAAGCAGTCTGATTGATTCAGAAAAGATTGCTAAGCTTGAAGAATCAGGTAAACTCTTAACCTGTGAAAATCTCGATCTTAAGAGAAAACTATGTGAGTCTGAAAAGATTTTTGAAGAAGAGAAGAAAAGACTTGAACTAGAATGTTAAAATTTTCTAATCTAATTTCTAATTTTGAAAAGCTTGTAATTTGTGAAAAGGAGAACTTTGAAAATGAAAGAAAATCTTTTGAAATAAGGTTTGTTAAGCTTTCTAACAAATTATCAGATTTAGAAAAGACTCTTGAAAAGGAGAGGAAAGAGCATGATTTTGAAAGAAAAGAATCTAAAAAGTGGAAGAGGTATAAATCTGATCTTCAAAAGATGTTTGATGTGAATTTAAAAGAAAATGATGTTTTAGCTAAAAGGCTTAAGGACTTTGACTTAGCAAACTCTTGTGCTGATAATACAGATACTTGTAATCCCAGATCTAATCAAGTAACAATCAAGAATTCAAGAGATCTTCATTAGAATAGAGAAAGAATACAAAGATTAGAATGAGATCCACTTTCTCTCTCTAAACTCTCTCTCTAGATAGTCATCCCTCTCTCTATGCTCACCTCTCTCTCAACACACGTATGAATTACTTGAATGAGACTCCTATCTAATTCTATTACAAGCTCACTAAATATACAACTTTGACTTTCATATTTAGTTACTTTGACTTTGACATCCATCACCCTTACTTTGACTTTTAACAAGATATTTGAATCTTTACAATTGTACAAATATACAATAAATCTTGAATACATTTTATGCACTAACAATCTCCCCCTATGGATTCAAGATTTAAAAAATTGATGACGATAGTCTTCAACTCTTTGTGATGTTCAAATCTTCAACATTTTAGCTCTTTGAACAATCTCCCTCTTCGATTTGAAGGAAGAACCATCTTTGAAAAATAACTCTGAAGAATCTTCAAGTAGGCGTTGTCTTCAGAAATCCAATCTGACTGCTTTAGTCTTCAACTGGATCTTCAAAATCAAATAGTCATCAAAGTCTTGAAACGCAAACTTCAAATCTTTGCGGTGTTGGTCAAAGTCTTCAAATATAATCTTCATCTTTTAGAATCTTCGTATCACTGGTCTTTGAAACACGAATCTTTGAAACATTGTAGCACGGATCTTTGCTTCTTTGAGAAATATCTTCAGTCTTTGAACATGAAATGAATTTTTAACTTTAACGGGGTTTTGAGCTTTTCGAATATCTTGAACTGCGTATCTTCATCTCTTGAACAATGAACAATCTTTGAACTTTGAATCTTTGTCGAATCATCTCGAAACATCTTGACACTTTATCTCGAGCTTCTTGACTTTAACAAAAATTCTCTTTATTTTGAAATTGAAACTTTCATATCATCTCCCCCTTTTTGATGATTGTGAGCATCATGATCATCAAAATTCTCTTTTCAATTTCAGCAATCCTTGAATACCAATAACAATCTCCTCCTTCTGATCTGAATATCCGTCAATTCCAAAAATATTTATCCGAATCTTTTCAAATTCAGACAAAATAAAGTGGTAACCCTGAAACAACGGATGAATCAGTTAAAATGCCTGTAAGTTGCACAGAGCAACTTAGTACAACGAATGCACTTTGGAAAGGAGCTTTTTGATGTTCACTCCTCCAGGGCTTCCATTCAATTATCGAAAAACCACAAAGGAAATTTCTATAAACGTTATGACAAGAAAACACATTCCTTGTGTGTACGTGCAAGTGTAGAATGAATGAAGCAACATATGCTTGAATAATAATAGGCTCAAATTGTGTAAACTGTTGAGACAGCAACAAGTTTTCCACAGACTCAATGTGCATGAATGAAGAGCGAAGGTGGGGCAAACTTCCTTCTTTTTCAATATCTAGACCTTCCGAGTGAAGATCAGATAGATGACATGCTGCGTCCCCAAGAAAATGAAACATTTCTTTGTTAAGAAAGAAACGAGTAGCTGGTGGGGTTAATGCAAGAGTTGGCATGGGCTAGTTGCCTGTTTCAATGATGGTCACCAAAGAGTGTGAACCAAACAGTAATGCGGCTGCCCGGCTCAAAAAATGGATAGTGCAGAGTTCTCTTATTCTTTTAACTCTGTTCTCACACCCTCTTTCTGTTTTTAATCCGCTCACTTCTAACCAAACTCTCATTTTCATTTTACCTCAGCACAATGAGATACTCAACCGGATGAGTAATCTCCCCCACTCTTTGATTTCGACCCCTCACCCCTCAATCACTAAAGGATAACTTCTTGGGTAGGAAACACTGGTTAACGTGGATCCATAGAAGTTCTGTAAAATCTCACACTGATTCCCATGAAATTTTGTCCTAAAATGTTGCGTTGTTCAACAATTTATCTTGAACAATTAAGAATATCGGCATTTGATTAATATTGGCATCAAAATGTATGCTCCTCAATAACATCATGAAGATTTGAGCATTTGATCTTTGAAGATTTCTCAAAACAAGAATATTGAAAAAATGAAATGAATTCGAAAGACTTGTTTGAGAATCTGACAATGTATCAATAAGATCAAAAAAAAAACATGAATGATAATCATGTAAGGTTAGGGTATCAAAGAATTGGATATTTTGTTTATATGACCAAATATAAACAATCTTTGAATGAAACGTTTAAGTTCGAACGCTGAAATGAATATGATGCTCAATCAAAATAGGAAAATTCAAACGGGAGTATTACCATCGAAAAATTGTTTCTATTTTAGACATGGTAATAACAAAGTTAATAAGAAGCTGAACCGATGTGTATGAATACTTGAAAGTATAGAAAAGATAATACGCAAGTATTAATCTTTGGAAAAACGGTCAGAAATGATGTAACGAGAATCCGAGATATAAATATAGGAAAAATCTTTAAAATCACACTTCTAAATTCATAAAATCTGTTTGAGAATCGAGAAGTGGTTTGAACATTTAAGAAAACGTTTTTCATGCTTGAAAGTCGTTCTTCTTTCAAACAATCTCAGTTTAAGTTTAGAAGATACGTACAGTTAAAACGTTTAAGCTCCCCCTCAAATCATGATAAACTGATTGAAAAATCAGATAAGCTCCACCTCAAAATCCGCAAAAGATCTTAATGAAACAAGATCAGTATATGAAACAGTCAAAGTATAGAACAATGAAATACGAGTTCTAAACTGATGTGTTTAGAAGTCAAACATGTTGAAGAACGGGTTCTGAACTGAAGTGTTTAGAGGCCATTGTTTCCTTTGCTCCCCCTTAATGGCACATATAGTCTTCAAAAATTTGCACCGCTTCTCTTCTGTTTTCATTCATGTGTGTGATATATATGTAACATTCAACACAACACATGATGAATCTGCAAAACAGATTAAGCTGATTTTGGTACCCAATGGGACTTAGGTCCTAGTGTGTTAGGTGCAGATCTCTTTGAAGGAATACTGTAAGTACCGTACCAAAAATGAACATTTTCTTGCTTAATAAAATCATGAGTTCCACAAGAAGAACAACACAATGTATTTTGTGCCAACCTAATCAAATAATTTGCAGAATATATAGGATTAGGTTTAGCAAAAGACTTACTTTTGTGAGCATTGTGCTTCTTGCTTACCTTCGGTGGAGGAACAGATGATTTCGGGGCATCTTTCTCAGGAGTAGATCCTTTAACTTTCCAAACCATCTTTACATGCTTGTAGATAGGTGTATCTGAACTGGTAGTATCACGGTTGTAGAAAGGATTAGAAGGTCGCATTTGATCTTTTGATTTGACAGACGTTGTCGAAGAAACAGAAGAACGTTCATGAACAGAACTAGAAGCAGTCTTTGATGAACAATCAGAATCAGTTGAACCATCATTCGGCGATTGAACAATAGTATCGGCACTAAATTGTTCAGATGACTTAACTCTGATCTTAATTGGTTCCAATTGCTTAACTTTACCGGATAGAACATTTCTTTCTTGAACAGTCAGGTCAAATGCCTTTTGTAGATCAGACTGGATCTTCTGCTCTTTCATAACCTCCGTTGCTAAAGCAGATAACTTCCTTGTAATCTTTGTAATTTCAGCCTTAAAGATGTCTCTTTCTTCATCAAAACTGTTCTTAGATATTTCTTTGAAAATTTCCATGTTTTTCTTTTGAAAACACTTCTTTTCATTTTCAAAAATATCTCTCTGTTTAACAAAATCTTTTCTCGCCTTTTCCAACATTATTTCCAACTCAGATATTTTCTTTGAAAGCTCACTATTCTCCGTTTTAAAAGATATGCGTTCAGTTTCAAAAATGGCTTTCTCGTTCTCAAATTTTTCACGCTCAAGAATCAAAACTTTCTCAAAATCAAAAAATTGTTTTGAAAGTTTGATACATTTTAATTCCAAAACATTCTTTTCCTTAACACATTTCTTTGAAAAATCAGAAAACTTTTGTTGAAAAATATTTCTTTCGGTTTCAAAAGTATTTCTTTCTTTTTCAAAAACATGTCTTTTCATTATCATCCCTTCTTTAAAATCATTTAAGGCTTTTGACAAATCAGCATTCTTCTTTTCTAAAGATATTATCAGGTTTGATTTGGAATCACATTCACATTGCTTCAAATCAGGCTGAGTCTTCAAGTCAGAAAGTTGTTGCTGGAGATCTTCATTATTTTTCTGTAATGTATTGATTTCAGCTTTCAATAAATTCTCTGACACTCTTCTTTCCTTTCACATTTTTGTTTCCAAAACAGAAAGTTCTTTAGCAGACTCTAAATTCTTCTTCTTTAGATTACTGATCTCAACATCCTTGCTTTTGATATCTGTTAGCTTCAATCTTCCTAATCATAGAAGTATTTAGAAGTAGTGAAAAATAGGCTAAGTGAAGAAAGCCTCTTACAGAGGCTCTGCCGACATTACCGAGAAATCAAGGTCAAGAAGCTACAGAAGCAGCAGAGGCTTCCTACAGAAGCTCTGTCATACGCACAAAGAAGACCAAATACTCGGAATCCGGCGAAGACTGCTCCACAGAGGACCAGACCGCAGAACCTCTGTAATTCATTACAGAGCCTCTGTGGTCCTCAATGAAGACTTGGAAGATATTACTGGATACGTTCATCAACTTGCATGGAAAAGTACTATCAAAACACGTGTCAAGCTCTGAGTGGACTCAATAGGGCAAGGTACAAAATAGACGTCTGCGCCATTTAATGCATTTACCAAAAGTACATCTGCTCCATTAAATGCGCATAGCTCAAACAACTGCTCACACCATCCAGTCCACTGTTCACACCATCCAGTTTACTATTCATGCCGTAAAAGGAACAGTGACCTACTTCATAGTCTTCTAAGAGTAGTATAAAAGGAAGTCTCATGTTGAGATCTTCCTAAAGACGAAAACACAAGGAATCACTAATACTCTCAAGCTTTATTGTCAAATATCTGAGTGTTATATTCTCACACACACCAACAGTTCTTAATCTGTTCTTCGTGTTGTTATTATATATTGAATAACAGTAACTGTTCAAGAAATCCTTTTCATTATTTACTGTTTTCTTTATATATGTGCGTTCTAATATCTATCAAACATATCTGTTAGTTTAATACGCTTCCGCATCAAACTCTAAACTCCACTAATATATTGTTAATCTTGATTAAGTGTATCTGGGATCCAACAATTGGTATCAGAGCCTTCCTTGATTTTCAATATCAAGTGATCCACTTATCAAGATTCGTGATAGATATTATTGAGATTTAAAATTGTGTCTGGAAACTGCTTAAACCCAGAAAATCTTCAAGCTCATCGAAGTAACTCTTTAGTCATACTTTCTTTCTAAAATCTTCAAATGACAAATACAAATAATTTCTTTACTACTGGTTCTCTCACTAAACCTCCTACTCTCCTTCGAGATGAGTATCCTCAGTGGAAAATAAGAATGGTCCATTTTTTCGAGGGCACTGAAAAAAATCAAGTACAATATCTGTACAATCCTCCTCCTATTCCCATGACAGTAGTACCTCGTATACCTGCTACTGCTGAATCTGCGGAAATCCCCGAACATCAAAAACCAAAGCCAAAAGGGGAGTGGTCAACCGAAGATAAAGAAGAAGATAAAGTTGCTCAGAAAACCAAGAGGACATTAATTATGGCAATACCCAACGAACTCTTTCAATCCTTGGATTCATGTGAAACAGCGCATGATCTGTGGAAAGAACTGGAAAGACAGTTGGAAGGAGGTGCTAAAACACAAAAAAACCGAAGAGCACAGTACATCAATGAATATCATGCATTCAGAGCCTCTGCAACAGAATCTCTGCAAACAACATACGACAGATTCAACTCTCTAATCAACAAGTGCAGAAAATCAGGCATTGACAGAACTTCTGAAGAAAACAATGTCATGTTTTTAAAAAGTCTAAATGAAGAATGGCTCCAGCTGTCTATGTCCCTACAGACAAATCAGGATCTAGACACCTGGACTCTCTCTGATCTTTACGGAACATTAGCCGCACAATAACCTCAGATAGCACAGGCTAAAACACTAACCATTGCACCATATGCATTGGTTAGTAAAACTAAAGAGGATGCACAGAGACCAAGAAATGATAAAGCCACAGAGGAGAAGAAGATGGTGATAATTGACAGTGAAGAAGAAGAGCAAGCAGAAAAGGAAATAACTATTGCGTCACTAGCTAAATCTTTAGCTCTATTGACAAATGAGTTCAGAGGAAACAGAAGAGGTTCCGGAAATGAAAGATATGATAGAGACAACCAGGATGACAGAAGAGACAACAGAAGAGATGACAGAAGAGGAGAAGAATCAAGTGGCCGACAGAGGTCAAGCGATAGAAATTACAGAGGGAATGACCGACAGAGGTCAGATGACTCGGTAAGCCACACGCAGCAAGAATGCTACAAGTGCGGCAAACCTGGTCACTATGCAAATGAATGTAGATCAGAGAAAGGCGGAGACCTACAGAAGTCCAATGATCGAACAGGAAACACTCCTCAAGGGTGTTTTAACTGCGGAAAACCAGGCCATTTTGCGAATGAATGTAGAAGCAGATCAAATTGCCCACAGAGGGACTCTGCTTTCTACAAAAAGAAAGCCGAATATTATGCTCAAAAATCCTTAATGGCAAAAGGACATTCTGAGGAGAACACAGAAGACTTCCAGTCAGATTCTACTTCTGACGATGAACATACCGCCAATGCCCTCTTCTGTGGCATGGCAAAAGTCGACTCCTGCACTGACTCTGAGGTATCTACTTCAAATTCCAACTCTTGTATTACCTCTGTAGATGATAATACACTTAGAATTAACATTGAATTAATTGAACTAAAAGAGATAAATCAAAGTATTTAGAAAAGACTCACTTTCAATGAGAGAGAAGTACGGCTTCTCACTCAAGAAAAAGCAAAGATTTTTGAGGAAAAAGAGAGAATAGAAAAGAATTGGAACAAAACTCTAGATCCTTTAAAAAAACAAATTTCTGAATTAACCAATACTTTAAAATATAAAACAAAAGAACTTTCAGTTTCAAGGAGCGAAACTACTGACATAAGAGCTCTTAAAGAATACTTTCAAAGAGAAAGAGAGGTATTATGGCAAGATTTACTCAGAAGAGAAGTTTTGCTTAAAAACTATAAAGATGCACAGAAAGTTTATGAAAAAAATAAACTCACAAATAGGGAGACGAGGTATAGGGTATGATGATATCACCCTAGGTGTTGAAGGCAAAAGAAACAAACCTCTGTCCTCGTTATTTGTGATTGGAAAAACAAACAAACCAGATTTTCCAAATCTAATCTCCGTAAGCAAACGGGCGAAAATCTCTGTGGATCCTTACTTAAAGAAACATAAGAAGATGATTAACGTGTGGTTTGAAAACACAGACTCATCATCTTCAACCTCTGTCAATGGAGGTATCAAACCAAAGAAATATCTGAAAACACAAGATCAGATTGGTATCTTCAAGTTTGGTAAACCAGAGACCCAAACACAGGTTGCTTTTGTCTGTTTGATAAACGTTGAAAAGAAATTATCAGCAGAAGCTCCTGAGTTTAAACCCATTTTTTCAGAAGAAAACTTTAAAATTTTAATTGAAAAAGAAATTTTGGAAATATGGAAAACAAGCGTTTTAGAAAATTTCTGTACATCTTCTATAGATGAAACTCTCACTGAAGAAATCTTATTAGAAACCTCTGCAATCTATGAAAACTATTCTACAGAGGAAGAAAGCTCGTACGATACATGCTCAGAAAATCCAGCCTCTATTGAAAGAATTGACTCAGCCTCTGTATACGAGGACGATTCATCCTCTGACAACTCAGAGACTGATTTCAAATCAGGGATAATTCACTGTGACACAGAGGATGTCAAATTCTCCTCTGAAGTTCCTCACAGAACTATTTCTCCAAAAGAGAAACTCACAGAGATTCCAATCTGCCAAGATTTTCTAAATTTGAATCTACATATCAAAACCTCTGTTGAGCTTAAAAAGTTACAGAAGACCTCTATTGATCCTATAAGTTCTAGATTTTCAAAACCCAAGGTTAATAAATCTTTTTCTTCTGTGACAGTGATGAAAGAAGTTCACCACAGAAGCAACCCACAAAAGGCAGGTCCTAAACAGAGCTTTTGCAAACAACATTCGCGTATTCATAGATCTTCTAGTAATAGGAAATCTAATGTAAAGAAAGAATGTAATGCCTCTGTGGCTGAGTTTAAAAAATTCAATGAAAAGTTCAAGCAAATTACATCTCATATTCAATACTGTCATTGCTTTGATCTTATGTCTAAACTTAATAATCATTTTTCAAGTCAAGTCTGTTTACTCTCTACGACAATTCAAAAGTCAAATCCCACAAAGAAACAATCTGACTCTTCTGCAGAGAACAAAATGTATTTCAAGAATGCCAAGGCAAACTTGAAAAACTCTAACAATATTGGACCCATATGGATATGGGTACCTAAATCTCTGTGATTGTCCTGCAGAAGAAGTATGTGCCAATGTGGTATCTAGACTCCGGATGCTCAAGGCACATGACTGGTGACAGAAGTGCACTATCCACGTACAAAGAAACACAAGATGGTGGATCTGTGACTTTTGGAGACAACAAGAAAGGACACATAAAAGGCTATGGAGTCATAAGGAAAGAAGACGTTTCTGTATACAAAGTTGCATATGTGGATGGCCTTAAGCACAACCTACTCAGTGTAAGTCAACTTTGTGATACGGGATTCAATGTGTTGTTCAAAACAACTTTCTGCTCTCTACAAAGTGAAGAAACAAGTATGGAACTTCTGCGAGCTGAAAGAATAGGTGATCTATATCCAATGAACTTCAACTCAAAGAACAAGGACAAAGTTTGCCTTGTTGCCTGCAAAAGTGAAGAAGCCTGGTTATGGCACAACAGGTTCTGTCACTTGAATTTTCACACATTGGAAAAACTGGTCAAACTTGATCTAGTTAAAGGTTTGCCAAATGTTAAATTCAATAAGGATCATTTATGTTCTGCCTGTGAGATGGGAAAACTCAAAAGAGCTTCCCACAAAGGCAAAACAGATGTATCTTGCACTAGACCTCTGTACATGCTTCATGTCGACCTCTGCGGTCCCATTGCCATACAGAGCCTAGGTGGCAAGAAATACATACTTGTCTTAATTGATGAGTATTCGCGTTTCACATGGGTTGAATTCGTTAGAAAGAAATCAGATGTTCCAAATATATTGATAAATCTAATGAAAAGAATCCAAGTTCTTTATAATTGCAGAATACAGAAGTTAAGAAGTGACAATGGCACAGAATTTAAAAACTATGTCATTGAAGCCTATCTTTCAACAGAAGGAATATCACAGAACTTCACTGCAGCTCGCACTCCACAACAGAACGGTGTTGTCGAAAGAAAGAATCGAACACTTGTGGAAGCCGCAAGAACTATGATGTCAGCATGCGGATTATCAATGAACTTTTGGGCAGAAGCAATTTCTACTGCGTGTTATACTCAAAATCGATCAACCATTGTGAAAAGACACCTCAAGACGCCTTACGAATTGATTAACAAACGGCGGCCAAACATCAAATTTTTCCATGTATTCGGATGCAAATGCTTCGTCTTAAACGACAGAGATTCAAGAGGAATGTTTGATGTAAAAGCAGATGAAGGCAAATTCATTGGATACTCTGCCACTTCCAAAGCCTACAGAACATTCCTTACAAAGTCTCACAAGATTGTAGAAAGCATCAATGTTTCTTTTGATGATTCATTCCAAATGACTTCTGAGCAAATAAGTTCAGAACTCGGAATTAAAGGGAAATTCTCTGACATCTCAAGAACAAAAGAAGATTTGAATCTTCTATTTTTGGAGATGTTCCACAATGACATTGATCCTTCTGTCGGAACCATCAGAGTTTCTGAAGAACCATCCTCTGTCGGACAAAATCCTACAGGTATGACTCTAACTGGTCCAAATAATGCTTCATCTTCTTCTATAAATACTACAGATGCAATTGCCGAAGCAGAAGAAAGTGCAGAAGATGAAACATCAAGAAAAACGACCACAGAAGCTGCACAAACCACAGAAGAACCAATTACAGAGGAGATCGAGGACCAAGACTATACATCCTCAGAGGAACAAACTCCACCACCACTCGTACCAATCATTCCACAAACGGTAGAATCAACTACCAAGGCACGAAGAACATCAGAGGCTGCACAAGAAGAAACACAAGAAGCCTCTGAAGAAAGTTTTGATGACATTGATGATCATCTTCCACGCACAACTCAGTGGACAAAAAGCCATCCTCCAAACCAAATAATTGGAGAACCTTCTGACTCAGTAAAAACAAGGTCTGCCACTGCAAATTTTTGTTTCTTTACAAATTTTATTAGTGTTATAGAACCAAAGAAGATTTCTGAAGCCCTAGATGACCCAAACTGGGTAGACGCCATGCAAGAAGAACTTATGCAATTTGAGCGTAACAGAGTATGGACTTTAGTACCTCTGCCAAGAGGGAAACAGGCCATTGGGACTAAATGGGTCTACAGAAACAAGAAGGATGAAGATGGAGTGGTCGTCAGAAACAAAGCAAGATTAGTAGCAAAAGGATATAGACAAGAAGAAGGCATAGACTACGATGAGACTTTTGCCCCTGTCGCACGTCTCGAAGCAATAAGAATATTCTTAGCCTTCGCAGCCCACAGAGGTTTTAAAGTCTATCAGACGGACGTAAAATCAGCTTTTCTAAACGGTGAAATCCAAGAAGAGGTTTACGTAAATCAGCCACCAGGTTTTGAAAGCTCAAAGTTTCCAAGGCATGTATACTACCTTGAAAAGGCTCTATACGGACTGAAACAGGCTCCAAGAGCATGGTACGAACGACTTTCTACCTTCCTTCTAGTCAATGGCTACAACAGAGGTACAACAGATACTACCTTATTCTATAAACGCAAAAATAGTGAGATAATGCTTGTACAAATATACGTAGATGACATAATTTTTGGGTCTACAAATTCAGAAGAGTGCAAATTTTTTGAAAAACTCATGCAGAGTGAGTTTGAAATGAGTATGATGGGAGAATTAACATTCTTCCTCGGACTTCAAGTAAAACAATCTTCAGAGGGAATTTTTATAAATCAAGCCAAATATGTCTCTGACATACTTTTAAAATATAATCTCTCTGATACCTCTGCAATGAAGACTCCAATGGCCACTAGAAATAAGTTGTTCTTAGATCCAAATGGTATTTCTGTAGAATGTACTCTCTACAGAGGCATGATTGGATCTCTGTTATACTTAACAGCAAGCAGACCTGACATTATGCATGCCACATGTCTTTGTGCACGTTATCAAGCTAATCCAAAGAAATCACATTATGATGCTGTAAAAAGAATCTTGAGATACCTGAAGGGGACCAACAATCTTGGTCTCTGGTATCCACAGAACTCTGGTTTTAGTCTTAAAGCTTATACAGATTCAGACTATGGAGGATGCATGCTCGACAAAAAGAGTACCTCTGGGAGTTGTCAATTCCTAGGTGGTAAACTAGTCAGTTGGACCTCCAAGAAGCAGAATTGTGTCTCCACATCCACTGCAGAAGCTGAATACGTTGCTGACGCTAGCTGTTGTTCTCAGGTTCTATGAATGAAGACTCAGCTAAAAGACTACGGCCACATTCTGTTCAAAATACCCATCTTCTGTGATTCCAAAAGTGCTATTGCTATCTCTGCCAACCCTGTGCAACACTCAAAAACCAAGCATATCGATATAAGGTATCATTTCTTGAAACATCATGTTGAATACGGTACAATCGAAATGCATTTCGTGCCCACAGAATATCAACTCGCTGACTTATTCACCAAAGCATTAGACGAGAAAAGATTCAACTTCTTGGTGGGTAAGTTAGGAATGATTAACATGGTGTGAAAATCCTCTGTAAGTATAGCTTTATCTTCTGTAAATAATAAGTAAATACATTGCTTAATTTATTGCTTTGATTGATTCTACTTTTGTATGTAAATTCTTAAAACCTTAAATAGTTCTTAAAATCACAGAGCTTCTGTAAGTCAACTCAGAACCTCTGACGACCCCTACAGAACCTATGAAAAACATGACCTATGTTCTATGCAAAACTTATCATTCTTTGATCCAAGCATAGGTCAAGGGGGAGCCAAAGGAAATTACTTGATCTACAGAGGTGATTAGGTCAAAGGGGAGCAAAAGGAAATTACTTGATCTACAGAGGTGATTAGATCAAGGGGGAGCGGAAGGGAACCCTGAAATGATCTAAAGAGATAAAACTTTCAAGGGAAAGCCAAAGAAAAATGTCGATGACTCCATATCGACAGAAGTCAGATATCACTGCCGAGAAAAGAAGAACCAAAAGGTATGTTTCTCGCACAAAAGGTTTTTGGAAAACAATTTTCTAGGACAAGAATTGTCAAATATGTCCTAAATATACTGTGAATAACATTTCAAAAATCAAAAGCTCAAATAGTTTCACAAAATTCGAATTAGGAGAAATTTAAGGTCATAGAGCTTCTGCTGAGCTCAACAAAGGTTCTGCAAGAAATATGCTATATGATCACAAATTAACCCTCTGTCGATCGTTTGTAATGTTATCTCGGAAACCGAAAACGCAGACCATGACCTTCTCGAACAAACCGTTTTTTTAACAGTTTTCTCGGACACAAACTTTCAAATATGTCCGAAAAACATCTCTTAAACCAAATCAAAAATTGGATGATCAAAAATATTAATAAAATTTTTGTTATGAGATTTTTTCTCTCATAGAGCTTCTGCTGGCCCTCACAGAACTTCTGCAAGTTCCAACAGAGCCACAAAACCTCTGCGAAGCAAATTTCTTCACAAAAATCCGATTTTATCCTCTCCAATGCCTTTACAAATGTTTTGGTTAAAGAAGAACCCCACAGAAGTCATGATAACAATGAGAGATGAAAAAGGGATAAACATCAAAGATTTTCAAGATCACAGAGCCTCTGTAAACTACAGAAGCTCTGTCAATCTGATTACTTGGGCATCTCTGTAGTAATAACGGTTACTTTTACTGCGAGTGAAACTCATATGGCTAAAATCAACCTCACGCGCCTAGCATTAATGGGCCGCGCACGACGTCCTGTCATATTCTGACAAGGCCTACGTGTCCCATTTTCATTGGGCGTACATGGAACGTTTTTATTTGGAAAGTTGAACCCGCCGCTCAAACTCGAGTGCGGATTCCAAACTTTAATCCATTGCCATATATTTTACTCTTTCGAATTCTACCGTTTTACCATACTATAAAAACAAAGCTTACCCTCACATAAAACCTTTTACAAACTCTCATCTTCTTCTCCGACGAAACCCTGCAAAAAGCTTGCAAAAATCTTATTCTTAAAATCAAATGGCTTCATCTTCTCGAGCTACATCCTCTGAACTCTCTCCGGCGAACTCACCGGAACACTCCCCTGCACATTCAGAACATTCTGAAAACCCCAGCCTTGCAAGAAATATTGAACAACAAGATTCCGGGGACTCAGCAGACTTTGCTCCGACGACTCACTTACAAAACTTTATAGCAAAGGATCATTTCGAAGCCATTCTTCCTATCAAATCCAACAACTGCTATTTGGTCCCCTCACCCACTACTTTCGGCGAAGCCCATGCCATACTTCTGAACATCATGGAGAATCATGTCCTCTTCCCTCTACTATCAAGAACCCCGAACAAAATTCCAGTCCGCTATTTGAACCAATTTTGGCAAAGCTGCCGATTTGATAAAGACGATTCTCTTATCAAAGGGTACATTTCAAGACCTGATAAATCTGAGCATCTTGAAATCAAGTTTAACAGAACAATGTTCTCACTTGAATTGAACCTACCAACAAGGGGTCTTCTGGGATTGAAGAGTTATGCAGAGCAACCAACAGACGAAGAGCTCTGTCGATTCGTGGAAATGCTTGGGTACAACACCCAACTACGGAAGAGAAATGACTTCCGCAGATGCCGATTACCACCTCTGTGGAACACTTTGTTCTCGATTCTTAACAGATGCCTGACAGGAAAGATAGGCAGTATTGACCAGAGCTCACATCAAATCTTGAGCATCATGTATGGGGTTTACTATGATCTTCCACTAGATTATGCGACCATAATGATGCAAGAGATCATAGACACCATCGACAGAAAGAACAACTCGAAAAGGGTCAAAGAGAACGATCCCAACTTTCTACCACCTCTGCAATTCCAAAGAATATTAGGAGTACTGTTCGAACCACTGCTGCTAATCCAAAATTGGCCAATGGAAGGGCCAACTCCCAAACCGTTCCCGATGAACAAGAATACCCCCACTGATCATGCTGATGGCTACTCACACTGTAGACCTCTGTCAAAGAAGCTTCTACAATACGCATCGAATAAATCCCTTAAGAAAGAGTATATACGCGATCATAGAACTCCTAAACCGAGTCCTATGACACCCCCGCGTTTAGGTGTCCCCCTAGGAACAATGATAGCAAAACCTCTTTCCACTCAAAAAGAAAAGGATCAGAAGTTAGCAAAGCACGTGGCTATTCAACTCAGCTTTATAGCCAAACGTGCAGAACTAATGGGAAAGAAGTCTTCATCAAGAACCTCTGCATTTACTCCAAAAGCTAAGAAGAGGAAAACTGCAGAAGGCACCTCCACAAGCGCTGCAGAAGATCAACCCTCACCTCCTCATGCCACATAAATTGGCTCCTCTGCTCCTCCCTCCTCTCCAAAAATGAAGAAGAAAAGATCAAAATCAACAGAAGAAGGGGCACCAAATCCTAAGAGGAGGAAAACCAAAAAGAGGCATGGTAAATCACTTACAAAGTTGGTAACCATTGAAGAAGAGGAAACTGCTGAAGAAGAAGTTGCAGAAGAAGAAATGGCTACAGAAAGGTATCAATCACCCTATCAATCTCCAGATAGATTTGCTCACCAAGGAGACCTGAACGACTTCTTACAGAACCCTGAAATTGCCAACACCCTAAATACAGCAGGGTGGACGGCACAACCTCTCGACCACCACTCTCCAGAAGAAGATTTCTTCATTTCTGGCATCGACACACATCTGCAAGAAGATGACACAACACCCAGAAATCAACCAGCCGAAACCCCTGTTATTTTACAAATCCCTTTCATTCAAGGATTGGATGTCCACAGAAGAAGTCCAAACCCAGCTTCAGAAGAAATAGAACAAACTGAAGCTGAATTGAACATAGGTGAAATTACAGAGGCTTCTGAGAACATGATGGAAGAAGAGAAAGAAAAAGGGGCCGAAGTTGTACAAAAAGAGGGATTAGCAACAACGGAGACAGAAATAGAGATCTTAGAGACAGATTCAGTTGAAGAAGAAGCTGTCTGGATACGTAAGGGTCTTTATCATCCACATGTCATGAGATTATTTGGATCTCATCAAGTATATGACCAATTACGACCAGAGCAAGGAACTTCCACAGAACTTAGGGAAGAAGCAAGAAAAGATGCCTGGATAAATAGAGGCACACAACCAAAACCAACTCCCAGTGCAACCCACATTTCTGACACCGCAGGTCTAGCTGCAGAAGGTGTCATTGAAAAAGAGCAGCACACCTCGAACCTAACCCAACCCATCCAGCCAGAGGTTACTTATTCAACCTCTGTGCCCACAGAAACCGGGGAATCCATTCCTAGGGAATCTCCTCAAAGAGACTCACCTATAGTTCGTGATCAATTGCCCCAGATCACAGAAGAACGCCCAACAGAGGAATTTGTTTCCTCTGCCACACACTTATTAAGACCCACACTTCTTTCAGAGAGAAGTAGAGAGCACAAAGACAAAGAGACTCTAGACAAGTCTCCTAGTCAACAGAAGGATATTCCAATACCCACCTCTGGAGTGGATTTGGACAATGTTCTTCTCAGAACTTCTGTAGGGATTGAAACTCATGTTTCTTCTCAAGGATCAGAAGGAAATCCTTCCATTCTCAACGTACAGCAGGAATGAAAGAAGGTATCCCAGGAACAGGGATTCACTCTGGAGACGAATGTGTTCCTCCAGAGGTTACCACCGGAACACAAGTTACAAGGGATGAGTTCCAAACCCTTGAAACCTCTGTGAACCAAACCTTGAAAGAGTTGCAAAGCTCTTTCAAATCTTTTGCAGAGACAACATCACTGGCACTGCTAAACCTGAACACCAAAATGGACAACCTGTCCACAGAGGTGAAAACTGCCATCTCACAGATGAAGTCTGCTGCTACTGCATCCACCACTTCTGCCGCAACAACTACTCCTTCGATTGAGAACTCCATCAACAAGTTCCTTGATCAATTGAACAAACAGACTTCAGTGTCAACGGGCATCACTCCTGCAGATCTACAGAAGGCCCTACAAAAAGTTCAAGAAGAAGCCATGCGAAATACCATGCTGATGCAACCCAAAGACTACATGACAAGAGCACAGCTGACAGAGCTTGGGCAGAACGTGATTAATCAAGTGACAGAAGTCATCCTTTCCTTCACCACTGCCAATGCTAACTTCGTCAAAGATTTCAGAGAAAGTGTGGGAAGGATGAGATTCAAAACAGAGGCAGAGCTAGCAACTCTTCTTGGCCTCTGTGATGATGCCTGCGCGAAACTGATCGCTGCTGGAGCCACAATGCCAAAGAAACCCGATGCTTCCTGCAGAGCAGAGGGTACATCAGACAAGGGTCAGGATGACTCTGATGATGATGACCATCATGGTCCATCAGATCATCCTGAGGGGGAGAAAACTACAGAGAAAACTGCAAGCAGAGGACTTACAGGTCCACCAATAGCCGCAGAACCTCTGAGTCAAGCACCTCCAGAACAGACCCGACAACAACAAACCCAAAAGACCATAGAGACAACACCCATCTCTGTGGAATCATCTCCTGACGAAACCAAAACTCCAGAAGCAGAACAGCAAGCCACAGAGGCAACAACCGCCCCTGAGGTAATCATTTTGGAAGAAACAGATGAACCAACCACAGAGAAAACACCCACCTCTGTGGAAACACCCCAAACCATACCCAGAAGAAAGTCGATTGCCACCAAACCAAAAAGAGCAACGACCTCTGCTTCTGACATTCTGAAAAGGATGCACACAACAATGAGTGATCGTATGGTGAAGAGAGAAGAAGAAAGGCACAGGTTCACTTTAGCTTTCAGAATGGCAAGAAGATTCAATGACAACACTTCATCAACAGAAACTGAGCTCGCAGAAGAAGTCATCAAACAACCTCCAACAGAGGTTACAGAGCAAGTCAAGCCAACAGAACCATCGCCACAAAAGTCCTCTAAATCACAATCGTCAAAATCCACAGAGGCAACCTCTATCAAACCAACAGAAGTGCCAACCTCAAAACCCACAGAAGCAACACGTTCTGCCTCGACAATAGCAAAAGATAAGGGCGAAGGGATACTGACAGAAGAGCCAAAGAAGAAGAAAACATTGCCAAACCCAACAGAAAAACTGATGAAGAGTGCGTTTGACGCCTTTCAAACCCCAAAACCCAAAGAAGTTGACTGGGCACATGGATTGAAGCCTCTGTCAGAAATTCCTCTAACTGGTAGAGCTGCAGAAGTTGTTCAACAGATGGAGAGTCTCAGAAGACAAATTCCACGACCTGGTCCAACACATGAAGAGATGGAAGACGTGGTATAAAAATACCTCTACAAACAATCCTATCAGACAAATCATCCCGTAGATCATGTGACAGATCCAAGGATCAGAGAAGAATTTGAGAACATCTTCACAAGAACAAAGCCAAGAACCAAAGCAGATGTCTTCTCAATTCACAAAATCAAAAAGGTGATCTTCTGCAGATTCTCCTTCACAAGAACCTATCCAAGGGTCAGGTACAATCTTTACAAAGTCAGAAGAGAGAACAATTCAGAATCTACCTTCGCTGATGCTGACTTAAGAAACATCAATCCTTACGATCTACCTGACCTTCTGCAATGGACAAAAGACAACTACAACACAGAGCCTAATACCAGAGCCTATCAAGTGTTGAGAAAAGCGATGAGGGAAAAGCTTCTGCTATACAACATGATAGATTTTCAGCTGGGAAAGGATCTTGGTCTCAAACATCTAGATCTACGACCACCAGAAGATCGCTGCCCACCAGACGCTGTGCCCAACTCAATCATCAGAGAACCAAGATTTGGGTTAGTATTTCAAAACCCACAACACCAGGTTAAACTTTTTGTAGTCGTGGATTGTCAGAAGTACGCAACCAATACTCTGAGCAAATTCAGAGCATGCCTTGTAAAATACAGAGGTACAGAGAAAATGGATAGAGATGATGCAGATACTTTCATCAGAGAAATAGAGTCAACAATCCGCCTAAGAGAACTCTGGATCAGATTCTACAAAGAGATCAGAAAAGTCGGCAGAGACAACAGAAGCTACAACGATTTCAAAGATGCCAAAATCTGATTCTCAGACCTCCAATCTCTGCAAACAAAGTTTTATCTTTCATTGTACTCAAATGTAAAATGCCTCTGGCATATTTCTAAATGAAAGAAATTTCGAGGTATTGTTTAACCTCTGTCTTATCTAACTTAGCCAAACTTAACTCAAGTTCAATTTTTTTATTTTTCACTACTTAGGGGGAGATTGTTAGCTTCAATCTTCCTAATCATAGAAGTATTTAGAAGTAGTGAAAAATAGGCTAAGTGAAGAAAGCCTCTTACAGAGGCTCTGGCGACATTACCGAGAAATCAAGGTCAAGAAGCTACAGAAGCAGCAGAGGCTTCCTACAGAAGCTCTGTCATACGCCCAAAGAAGACCAAAGACTCGGAATCCGGCGAAGACTGCTCCACAGAGGACCAGACCGCAGAACCTCTGTAATTCATTACAGAGCCTCTGTGGTCCTCAATGAAGACTTGGAAGATATTACTGGATACGTTCATCAACTTGCATGGAAAAGTACTATCAAAACACGTGTCAAGCTCTGAGTGGACTCAATAGGGCAAGGTATAAAATAGACGTCTGCGCCATTTAATGCATTTACCAAAAGTACATCTGCTCCATTAAATGCGCATGGCTCAAACAACTGCTCACACCATCCAGTCCACTGTTCACACCATCCAGTTTACTATTCATGCCGTAAAAGAAACAGTGACCTACTTCATAGTCTTCTAAGAGTAGTATAAAAGGAAGTCTCATGTTGAGATCTTCCTAAGGACGAAAACACAAGGAATCACTAATACTCTCAAGCTTTATTGTCAAATATCTGAGTGTTATATTCTCACACACACCAACAGTTCTTAATCTGTTCTTCGTGTTGTTATTATATATTGAATAACAGTAACTGTTCAAGAAATCCTTTTCATTCTTTACTGTTTTCTTTATATATGTGCGTTCTAATATCTATCAAACATATCTGTTAGTTTAATACGCTTCCGCATCAAACTCTAAACTCTACTAATAGATTGTTAATCTTGATTAAGTGTATCTGGGATCCAACAATATCATGAACAATCGTTGAGTTCTCCAATACACTCAACCTTTTGTTCAACTTTTCAATTGTTATCCTATAATTAACTCCTTTTTGTTCAAGATCTTGGATCTTTATTCTATTGTCTCTGTCCTTAAGTGACTCCCAACCATAATATTCATCATCATCCATTGTTACCTGAAAAGATTAAAAAAGATCGTTGTCAGATACTTCGTGAGAAGTAGAATTATGCACACACGATAATCAGAGAAAAATCGATTAAAGTCAGAAAAATTTTCAAAAATTAAAATTTGAATAACAAATTATAAAATTTGTCGTTCAAAAATTAATTCCAAAAAAAATTAATGCGGAAAACTTGACTTTAAATCGGCAAACCTGCAAAAGATAAAAAAAATATATCAGTTTCGTGCAAAAGCAGGTAAAAATTTGATAAAACGGACAAAAATTGAAAAATTACTAAAAATAGGGACTAAAAATGACAAAATACGAAACTAACACGAAAAATACGGACTAAAAGTGTAAAATACTAAGACTTATAAAGGATAAGGACTAAAAATGACAAAAGTCTAAAACTTAAGACTCAAAGGACTAAAATTGTAAAAATCTAAAACATTACACGTCTAGGGACTAAAACTGAAATAAACTCAAAACTTAAACTACAGGGACCAAAACTACTAAAACCTAAAACTATCTATAGACTTAACTGAACTAACAGAAAAATTAACTAAAGGACTAAAAATGTAATTAACATAAAGTCTATACTGCAGGGACCAAAACTGACATATCCTAAAACTATTTAACAGAACTAACGGAAAAAGGACTAAATTTGTTAACAAACTAACGGACAACTAACAGAAACACTGTTCATCATCACCTCCAAAACAAAAAACACGATCTGATGATTTCTTTTTCAATTTTCTCTTTCGTTTCTCAACCAAATCCAACGATTTTTCTTTCTATGTGATCCAAAACCAAATACCAATCGAATGATATGAATAAATCTCGATCATGCACACAAAATCATCCGACTAAAAAAAATGTCTGACTAAAAATCTTGTAATGGCATGCGAGAGTCGTACGAGAGTTAGTGGTATACGACAGTTATGAGCAAGTAGTGTACGACAGATATGATGAGGAAGTCGTATACAACATGTACGACAGTTTAGAACATCCGACAGTTATGAACACCGGTCACTTTTTCCAGATTCCGGCGATGTTTCCGTCAAGTCGTTTTTCCGGCGAACTCATTCAACCCACTAAACTTGCTGTTTTCTTGACGAATTTCAAATCTAAAAACACTAGCCTGCTCGATGTTTCAAAACGAGCAGTTCTGTAATGTTTAGAACTACCAAATCACAACTAAACCATGAAGTCAATCAAAAATTTGATAGCATTCTCGATGAACACTGTGGTCTCAGATCTGTTTGAATATAGATGATATGATGTTGTTTTTCGAATCCACGACTTGTATTAAGATCTGAACTGCAAAACAAGTCGATCAGTAATATCGAAACACATCAAACAACACATAAAATCAACAATTCAATATAATCTTCAAGAACATCTTCGATGAACAGTAACCTGCAGTTGAAAAAAAAAATTAAAAACAGAATTTGTTGTTTAAAAACTAAAATTTTGATTGCAAAATGTTTCAAACCATAACCAAAACAGATTTGTTGAAAAGAATAGAATCAAAACACAACAAATTTCGAATTCTTGAAGATTTTTTGAAGAAAAATCTCAAAAACTCAAGAACATCAATTTTTTTCAAAAATTGATAAAAAAATCTTCAATTCTGGACTGATTTGTGCATAATCCGATCTGATCTAGCTCTGATAGCCCTTGTAATCCCATATCTAATCAAGTAACAATCAAGAATTCAAGAGATCTTCATTAGAATAGAGAAAGAATACAAAGATTAGAATGAGATCCACTTTCTCTCTCTAAACTCTCTCTCTAGATAGTCATCCCTCTCTCTATGCTCACCTCTCTCTCAACACACGTATGAATTACATGAATGAGACTCCTATCTAATTCTATTACAAGCTCACTATATATACAACTTTGACTTTCATCTTTAGTTACTTTGACTTTGACATCCATCACCCTTACTTTGACTTTTAACAAGATATTTGACTCTTTACAATTGTACAAATATACAATAAATCTTGAATACATTTTATGCACTAACAATAATCTTGTTTTCAAATGAGTGAAAATGGTTTGGAAAGTCAAAAGCTCTACTCCTGTCAAAAATGCCCCAAAGCCATTTGTTTCTGATAAGCATTCATCTTTTCATACTCATAACCGTAAATGCTTTGATCTTATGTTTAAATTAAAGAACCATTTTTCTAGATCAAACTGTGTTCAAAATGGGTCATTTCAAAAGAAAATTCCAAAGACCCAAAGTGAGAAAAGTCACAAGAAGTAGCCTGGCAAACCAGCTAAACTTGGCAAACCAGAGGACCTTAAGACAACTCCAAATCCTAACAACATAGGACCCATTTGGAAATGGGTACCAAAATGTCTTTAATCTGTCTTGCAGGTACCTGGACTCCTTAATACATCTGTTAAGGACTCAGGCTTCAAAGTTCAATATGACTCTTAAAACACTCTGTTTAAGAATCATACTTCAGTTGTTTTTTATTTCTGTGCACAACAGTACAGAACTCAGTCTAAAATGAGACTTAATAACAGCATGCTGACAGATTTGCGATGCTGTAGTAAATTGATCATATCTCACTGATCAAGACACCAACTGATGCAATTCAAAAGGCCTTGGATTTAAAACACATTGATGAACAGCTTTCGTGTTTTGAGATTTCAGAGATTCGAATTTTAGAAGGGTCATATGCATCGTTGAAATAGACAACAGTGTGCTGATACAAAGGTGTTGGACAGATCTGCGCGACTGTGGTAAATCAACCATATATTTTTCGTACAAGCTCGAAAAGTTGTGATTCAAGATGATCTAAACAGATAACAAACAAATTAAAGCTGTCTGTGTTTTGAGTTTTTGCAAACTCCAGAGCTATAATGGTCTAAATCAGTGTCAAAGTTAGTGTAACATTTCTGTTAAGCTGATGCCGAGCCGCGACCAAACCTCTACCGGCCGCGACCAAACCTCTGCCGAGCCATGACCAACCTCTGTTGAGCCGCGACCAGACCGACCAGACCACTGTCATGCCTTGCCAAGCTTTGCCAAGGCTTGCCAAACCTCTGCCGAGCCTTTGTCAAGTGTCTGTCAAGCCGTGATCATTCTTTGTCGACCACTCAGACCAACTTCTGGCGACAACACAAGCTTTGGCTCAACCTTTGCGACCACCCTCTGTGGTACTGTTCACCATAGAGCCTCTGTGAAATCTGACAGAGCCTCTGTGGACGGAACCTCTGTGACTGAACCTCAGAGCCCGTAGCCCAATTTCTTAGTACTTGCTGTCAGCTTTGTGCAACTGTCGTATTTTCAACATAACTCCCTCCTCGAAGCTCCAAATTTGATGAGTCCAGATGCGTTGGATTCCTAAGAGAAAGATGAAAAATGTTTGTGTTTTGAGATTGTTCTGAATCAGTGTTATTCTTGGTCAGAATCTCTGCTAAACTCAGTATACATCTGCTGGACAGAAAGTTGTGTTTCAATAAAATCATCATCAGAGCTCTGTGGAGTTTTCAGAGACTAAAAAAATCAGAAGCAGTCTTGAAGATCAAAGTCCATGCAGATCGTAAAGAAGACCTCTGTCAGCACTTGATCAACCTATGTCGACACGAGATCAGCCTCTGTCGACACGAGATCAGCCTCTCTCGACACGGGATCAGCCTCTGTCGGCACTGCGATCAACCTCTGTCGCACCCTCTGCCAGTACCTCAGATATGTTCAGTTCAGAGTTTTTACTGGTATTTCTAAACTCTGACCCCCTTCATTTTTTTTTAAATTTGAATTATCAGTGCTTTTGGATATTCCTAACAAATGAGGAATCATCAAAGATGATTACCAACACCTTTAGATTTTTACAGGATATATGATTTCAAAATGAGCTTAAATGAGATTTAATGCTCAATTTGAGGGGGAGAATGCCAATCTCACCATGTACATCCAAAGGTAAATTTCTAAATCTTTAGACTCATCATTTTTAAAGAAGACTAACTTTAAAATGATAAAACCTATCTAAAATGGTCAAACCACTTCTAGATGCTAAATGCTTTTTCTGATATAGAAGTTGGATTTTAAATGCTTTTCTGAGACTAAAAATAGACAGTGTGTGGAACAATACAATCTTTAGGACAACATATTCATGGGATCAATGTGTGAGCTTTATAGTACTTCTATGGATCACTTAAACCTGTGTTTCCTACCTAAGAAGTAAACCTTGAGTGATTGAGAGGTGAATGGTCTACATCAAAGAGTGGGGGAGATAACTCATCTGAGTTTTTCTCATTGTGCTTAAGAGGTAAAATTGAAAAGAGAGTTTGGTTAGATGTGAGCTACATGATAAAAAGAAAGAGGGTGTGAGAACAGAGTCAAAAGAATTATACAACTCTGCACTAACTTTTTCTGAGCCGGGCAAGCCACATTACTGATTTATCACGATTCTTTGGTGATTATCATTGAAACAGGCAGTGAGCCCATGCCAACTCTCGACTTAACCCCACTAGCTACTTATTTCCTTCTCAACAGGGAAATGTTTCATTTTCCACGGGGAAGCAACATAATGAAACATTTCCCTGTCGAATTTCGAGTTTTCCCATTTCACCTCTTCTTTCGGCTCTTAAAATAGGAAATGTTTCATTACCATATGTAAAATTCGACAGAGATCATATCTGAATAGCTTGTGAGATGGGAAAACTCAAAATAGCTTCCCATAAAACCAAGTCAGTTGTGTCATGCACTAGGCCTCTGCAAATGTTACATATGGACCTCTGCGGTCCAATCTCTACGCAGAGCCTAGGTGGCAAAAAAAATACATTCTTGTTTTAATTGATGAACTTTCCAGATACCCATGGGTTGAATTTGTTCGAAAAAATGTACCGCAAATCTTAATCAATCTTATGAGAAAAATCCAGGTTCTGTTTGAGTGCAAAGTGCAGAAGTTGAGGAGCGACAATGGAATAGAGTTCAAGAACTCAACCATAGAAGCCTATCTTACCGAACAAGGGATATCTCAGAACTTCTTTACCGCACGAACTCCACAAGAAAATGGCGTTGTAGAAAGAAGAAATAGAACGTTTGTGGAGGCCGCCAGAACTATGCTAAATGCATCAACATTACCAACTTCCTTTTGGGCAGAAGCAATTTCAACCGCATGTTTCACACAGAACAGATCGCTAATCGTGAAAAGACACACAAAAACTCCCTATCATTTGATCAACCAAAGAAAACATAACATAAAGTTTTTCCATGTCTTTGGTTGCAGATGTTTTGTTCAAATTGACAGATAATAGTTAAGAAACTTTGATAGAAAAGTTGATGAGGGAAAATTCATTGGATACTCATCAACATCCAAAGCTTACAAAGTCTATGTCCTAAGATCAAGAATAATAGTGGAAAGTATAAATGTTTCTTTTGATGACTCATTTCATCAGACTTCTGAGCAAATCAGCTCAGAACTCGGGCAAAAGAAGCAAGCCTCTGGCGCATCAACATCTCGAGAAGCAGAACTCAACCTACTATTTGAGGAGATGTTTGATGATGGTGAACCCTCTGCAAATGGTCCCAGAGCCTCTGGAACCGGAAACTCTATAGACCAAGCACCAAAAGGTATATCCTTAACATGTCCTTTAAATCCTTCACCCTCTTCAACTACTTGTGTAGGTCCAATGGTTGAAGGGAGCATTCAGAAAACTCAACAGGAGTACGCGCAGAATATGAGGATCAAGAACATGCAAAAAATTCGACACTAGAACAAGCACCAAATCAAACACCTGTGACCACAGAGGTTTCCCCTCCAGAGCACGAAGAGAAACCTACACCAACTTCTACATAGGTTTCAACTCCAACTCACACCGAAGATTCAACTCATGAGTTAAGCACAAATGATCTAATTCCTACCACTAAAGAGGTGGTGCATGTTAGCTCCAACTTCTATGAAAAGAAGTATTGAAAAATAGGCTAAGTATAGAAACCATCGACAGAGCTTCTGCCAAGACACCGAACAAGAATTCGACAAATGACGTTCTCAGAGACAAGGCCACAGAGCCTCTACCAAACTTGACAGAGCCTCTGTGGTATGAAGACAGAAGACTTAGAAGATAATCCGAAGATCAAGACAAAGACATTCATGCCTCTCACGTGCCTCTGCTGTACGAAGATCCTGAAGATCATTCGTACAAGGCGTGCCCTGCACATTCCACGTGTCAACCTCTGATGGGTTTCAGCCTTTGCAGAAAATGGCGCACTACATTAACGTTGTACCTGTAGCAGTCCCACGATCGTGTCTTTGTACCCTTAGTCCTTATTGTCTAAAGCTTGTCCCCTGATGAATAGTATAAATAGAAGGCTCATGTTGAGCTCTTCTACCAACTTTGCACAACACACACACCCTTAGAGCAGAATTCATAGCATACTTTCGGTGTTCTTGGTGTTCTTACTGAATCAATACAAAGTGAATCTTTGAGTCATTATCGTGTTAATTTAAACTTTGATTAGTTGATTCTGTGTGTTTTTCTACCATAGAATATCTCTTAGTTCATTAAAACGCTTCCGCACTTTTATTTGTTTGAACTATTAGATATAAATATCATTGTTGAGTAAAATCGAGATCAACAATTGGTATCAAAGCCATCCTTGATTTTCTATATCAAGAGTTCCTCTCTTACAATGATTTTTGGTAGAAACTTGGACTGATTTTAACCTGTTCTTCATATTTTTCAAACAACCTCTGTTTTTCTGCCATTCTCGACAAGTTCGACTTTAGTAAACTTACAGAACCTGTTTCTTCGGTTAAAACTCTCCATTTTAGTGCATTGTTAAAGGCTTTTAAGTTTATAAGTTCTTTTCCACAAATCTGACCCATCATCTACAAGTTTCAGTTCATACTCTGTTTTCTGGTGTTTTTCAAACCATCTAAAATGGCGAACACCAACAACTTTTTCACTGCTGGTTCCTTAACAAAACCACCCACTTTGCTCAGAGATGAGTACCCTCAGTGGAAGATACGAATGATTCACTTCTTCGAGGGTACTGACAAAGAACTCGTTCACTATATCCATAATCCTCCTTTCGTTCCCATGGTCACAGTACCACGTGTACCAGCTACAGATGATACTCCAGAGATTCCTGAGCACGAAAAACCAAAGACAAAGGATAAATGTTCTGCTCCAGACTGGGAGAGATACGAAATTGCTCAGAAGACTAAGAGACTTCTGATAATGGCCATTCCCAATGACCTCTTCCAATCCTTAGATGCGCGTGAATCTGCATACGATCTATGGAAGGAACTGGAAAAACAATTGGAGGGAGGGACCAAGACTCAGAAGAACCGCAAAGCTCAATGCATCAACGAATACTACACATTCAAAGCTCTACCAAGAGAGTCTCTGCAGTCAACCTATGACGGGTTCAACTCTCTCATCAACAAGTGTAAGAAGTTTGGAATCTACAGAACCTCTGAGGAGAACAACGTCATGTTCCTAAAGAGCCTAAATGAAGAATGGCTCCAGCTGTCTATGTCTCTGCAAACTAATCAGGACTTAGACACATGGACTCTGTCAGATCTTTATGGAACATTGGCAGCCCAAGAACCTCAGATTGTACATGCAAAAGCTCAAACTAGTGTGCCTCTTGCACTTGTTGGCAAGGCGACAGAAGCTAAGGAGAAACCAAAGAAGGAGAAGTATGTGGAGGAGAAGAAAGAAAAGAAGATGAAGCTGTTGGTCGTTGATAGTGAAGAAGAGGAATTAGTGGAAGAATAGGAGGCAACAATGGCCTCAATAGCTAAATCTTTAGCTCTTTTGACAAGGGAATTCAGCAGAGGGTACCAGAAGAAGTCAGGTTATGAATGCAATGGCAGAGATGATCGGGGTGGGAAGTATAAGCCAAGGAACCAGGGAAGAGAAGATGGGAATGAACAACATAGGTCAGGTGACAGAGGTGGTGACCAACAGAGGTCAGGCGACAGAGCTGGGAATGCACCCCAGAACCAGGGTTGTTTCAATTATGGCAAGTCGGGCCACTATGCTGCATACTGCAGGAGCAAACCAAACCGCCCTCAGAGGGACTTTCCTTTCTACAAAAAGAAGTCAGAGTATTATGCTCAGAAGTCTCTCATGGTAGAGCAAGAGAACTGGCAGTCAGATGAATCCTCTAACGAAAGTGTAAAGAAGAACGCCCTGTTCTGCGGGATGGCAGAGGTCAGCTCCTCCGACTCCAACAGTGAGGTATCCACTTCTGACTCTTCCTCTTATGAAATAGAAGCTGATTTGCTTAAACTGACCATTGAATACACTGAACTTAAAAAGACTTGTGAAAATGTCCAAAAGAAACTTGCATTCTTTGAAAGAGAATACAAACTTCTCACTCAAGAAAAGGCAAAAATATTTCAAGAAAAGGAAGAGATTGAAACTAACTGGAATAAACATCTAAATCTTTTAAAAGGCTAAATCTAAAGAACTTATGGATGTTGAGAGCGACAAAATGAACATTCTTTCTCTTAAACACTATTTTCAAAAGGAAGTAGAAGTCCTTCATCAAGACCTACTCAGAAGAGACATTTTAATTAAAAAATATCAAGATGCACAGAAGGTATACGAAATAGGAAGAAGGGGAATTGTCTTCTGTGATATAGATCCATATACTGGAACCAAAAGAAACAAGTCCTTGCCTTCTCTATTTCATATTGGAAGTACAAGAAAACCTGGTTTTCCAAACTTACTCTTTGTTAGCAAAAGGCAAAAAGTCTCTGGGGAACCTCACCAGAGGAAACCTCTGAAGATGATAAATGTGTGGTTTGAAAACATAGATATGCCATCTTCAGTCTCTGTCAAAAGAGAATCCAAACCTAAGAGATATCCGAAAACTCAAGATCAGATAGGAATCTTCAAGTTTGGTGACCCCGAGACTCAAACATAAGCTGCCTTTGTCTGCACTATAGACTCTGAGACGAAACTATCTGCAGAGGCACCTGAGTTCTTGCCCGCTTCTTCAGAAGAAAACGTAAACATATTTCTGAGCAAGAGTTAATGGAAATTGGCAAAAAACAACCTCTATGAAAACCTTTGTGCATCCTCTGTTGAACAAAAACTCTCTGAGGAAATCTTGACAAATACTTCTGCTGATTTGGAAGATAGTCCTAAAGAAAAGGAAGAAAGTGAGTATGGCACATGCTCTGAAAGTCCAGCCTTTATCGACAGAGATCTTAGTGACTCAACCTCTGTATATGAGGACGATTCATCCTCTGACAATTCTGAGACTGACTCAATAGAGTCAGAGATAGTTTCTTGTGGTACAAAGGAAATTAAGCTTCCCTCTGGAATTCTTAACAGAACCATTCCTCCCAAGGAGAAAACCACAAGGATTCCTATCTGTCGAGACTTTTTGGACATGTGTATACAATCCAAAACCTCTCTTGAGCTTGAGAAAATCAAACAACAAAAGGAAATGTCTTCTCAAAACCCAAAAACTTCAAAAACTTCAAAACCCATAAGGCCTCTTAAAGAAAAATTAACTTGGAAACAAAAGGGTAAGTGGGTTGAAAATAACATATCTTTCTCTTCTGTGACAGTGAAACCTGCAGAAGTTCATCACAGAGGAGGGGGTTCACAGAAGGCTACTCTCCAAAGAGAATTTTCAAAACAACAATCTAGTCTACATAGGTCTTCTTGTAATAGGATGTCAGATGCAAAGATAGACTGTAAAAATAAGGCCTATGTACCCTGTTTCAGTGTTTTTAATGAGAATTTCAAGCAAATTTATTCGCATATTCATTATTGTCATTGTTTTGAACTTATGCATCAATTGAATAAACACTTCTCTAACCCACATTGTTTCCTCTCTAGACCCAAAAAGAATGCTAAATTCAAGGGTAAGAAGAAACAAACTGGTTCTTCAACAGGAGCTAAAACCAAATCCAAGGATGCTAAGGCAACCTTGAAGACCCCTAATAAACCGGGATCCATTTGGATATGGGTACCTAAAACTCTCTAATTGTATTACAGAAGCATTATGTGCCGATCTGGTATCTTGACTCCGGGTGCTTGCGGCACATGACTGGCGACAGAGGTCTACTATCCTCTTACAAAGATAAACTCGATGGAGGATCTGTAACGTTTGGTGACAACAAAAAGGGTATATAAAAGGCTACGGAGTCATCCAGAAGGAAAACATAACCGTATGCAAAGTTGCATATGTGGATGTCCTTAAGCACAATCTTCTCAGTGTTAGCCAACTCCACGATACGGGTTTCGACGTGATGTTCAAAAGAACCTTCTGCTCTCTGCAAGGTGACGACACAGGAGTCGAACTTCTGCGAGCCGGGCGAAAAGGCGATTTATACCTCATGAACTTTAGTGCCAAGAACAAGAAGGACAAACTCTGCCCTGTTGCCTGTAAAATCGAAGAAGCATGGTTATGGCATAACAAGTTCTGCCACTTACACTTTCATACTTTAGATAAGCTTGTTAAACTTGATCTTGTTAAAGGTTCGCCAAATGTCAAATTTAGTAAAGATCATTTGTGCTCTGCCTGCGAAATGGGTAAACTCAAAAGAGCTTCCCATAAAGGCAAAACTAATGTGTCCTGCCCAAGACCTCTGTATATGCTGCATGTTGACCTCTGCGGTCCAATCGCTACACAGAGCCTTGGTGGCAAGAAGTACATACTTGTGTTGATTGATGAATACTCGAGATATACATGGGTGGAATTTGTTAGTGTTGGTTCCCAGATTCACGTCGTATCACGATAATGGTAGTTAAATAGACAGCGGAAGCATTTAAATATAAAGCCATTAAAGTGAGTGATTGTATGAGACGATATGTAAACTGTGATATCAAATATAGAACAGGAATATGATAACAAGATCAAATAAGAAACGCTTCTCGTATATTGATAAAGATAACACCAAGAACAAGATCAATGGTGTATCAAGAAATCACAGAGACAATATCGTACGTGATAGTGCTATGAGGATATGATAGTGTGCTTTTACAATTGTGGAAAACTATTCTTCCAAAAGCTTACAATTGTTTGTTCCACTACCTCGCTATATATAGCCTCATAAAGTGTAGACAGTGTACTATCGTACCCTGGAATGACACGTGGAAAGTGTGTCTCCAATCTTTAGGGCATACGTGGAAAGGTGTGGACACGTATCTGACACTTCGGATTTCTACGAGACTTAGGCATAACAGAGGTCTTCACTTCAACATAGCGTGTTATGACAGAACTCTGTTGGTCTTCGGGTATGAACAGTTCTTCTGTTGATCTTCTGCCAGAGCTCTGTTGAGCTCCGTTGGTTCCACCAGAACTCTGTTGAGTTCTGTTGGTCTTCTTTGTTGGTCTTCTAAGTCTTCTGCTTTATCTCTGTAGGTCTTCTGACTTGGTTTTATTTTCAATACTTTCATTTTACAGATACTTGGAGCTAACAATCTCCCCCTAAGTATTGAAAATAAAAAATTGGAAATGACAAGAGATTGAAAACAAAAGAACAGAGAACTTTACCCTCTGTTACCCTGTGCACTATTCTTTTAAGATTTTACAATAGAAAGAACAAGTACAATCAAGCGTAATTATCTCCCCTAAGGATTCTGTCGAATTTTCTGATTAGCTCACGGAAGTCAAGCATCAGATTAATTATGTTGATGAAGGACCTTTGCTATTCTTCCGGACACTTGTTCCTCGGGAGACTTTGAACTATGTTTTTGAGATATGCTAGCGACTCACTTGTGTACTTATGAGCTTCAGCAGATCTGATGGCTTTCCTTGTCCCTTTCTGTCGGCAGATAAAGACTGGAGGATCTTCAACTACAGTTCCAGTCCTAAAATGTCGATAGCCCTCAAGATCTTCGTTTGGTGGTGCAATCGCCAGTTTCTCAATTTCAAACTCTATGCATAGCTGAAAATATGTCTGAGTTCTGAGATTGATGTGCTCTTGCATAGCTAGTTTGACTTCAGGTAGGGCTGTTCTTGCTGGAGTATATCTGTCAGAGAAGTTCAAGCAGTAGGCATGAAGCACAGTTAGATCGTACGGATTTAGAAGGACAAGATCGTTGTCGTTGAAGAATTCATTCTTTCCTTCTGTTGTGCTGGAACTTCTTATGCTTGATGTCTAGGATTCTCTTGATACTGAAGTATGAGTTGATGTTTCTGTTCAGATTGGACTTGTTTCGGATGAACATCTGCCTTGCTTCAGTAATGGTGTTTATTCTGATTGGGTTAAGGTAAGGATTTATGGGTACGGCATTTGCAGGAATGATATCTCTGTCAGCATAAAGAAATGCAAATACCGTTTCCAAGGCAGGTTTATCGGTGTGTTGGGTGGATGATTCTGGGTTTTGTTCTGGTATCATTGGGTTTGGGTCTTCATGAGTTTCAGCCATAAGAGTATCGATATGAACATATTCTTGAGCAGCTTCTGTTTGGCTTTGTTCATCAGCAGAGATTGGGATTAATCTCTCTGGTTCAGTCCTTGGTGAAGTAGGAGGGGTATCCAGGCAGATAATCTCTGGTGGTTCTTGTGTTGACTCTTCTGTCGGTTTGATGACTCGATTTTTGAACATGTAGTCGAATTCCACCGTAGGTATATCTTCTTCTGTTATCCCCATATCTTTTGTCCCGGCCTCTTCTGTTAATTTCTCTTTGCCTCTTTCAGTAGGCATTTCAGCCTCTCTCTCTTCTTCTTTCTCTGTCTCTGTTTCTTTCTCCTTTTCTTTCTCTTTCTCTGTCTCTTTCTCTTTCTCTTTCTCCTTCTCTTTCTCTTTCTCTTTCTCCTTCTCCCCCTTTTGTTGACCCGAGGACTCACCCAAATTACTATCTGATGCAGCATCGTGGAAATCATCATCATCATCAGAGGAATCTTCATCAGAGAGTCTGGAGACAATGGGTGAGAATTGGTCAACAAACTTACGTCTTTTGCCAGAAGGCTCTCCATCTGGTGCTTTCTCAGCAGATCGTTTCTGTATGACAGATTGTAAGATTGCATCTGTGAAAGTAGGAACTGCTTTCTTCAAGGTGTCTTCCACTTCTGCTGCAGCACCTCTGATTTCCTCGACTTGGCTCACAAAGTTGAATTTGTGGGAGTCCAGTGATTCCTTCACAAGTGCTTTTGTTGCCTGGGCTTTCATGACAAATTTGGACGAGATTGTCATCATTTTCTTTACGACGTCCCTTCTGAAGTCGCCCATTTGACCGACTGTCATTGGCAAACTGTTTGGGTTGGGGCTGGAGATGTTGAGAGGATCAGCATCTGACGTTGTGGCTTCTTTTATGGATTTCTTAACAGAGTTATCAATGAGCTCTGTCAAGGTTCTGATGTTGGATTCTGATAGGATAACTGTTGGGACTGGCAGAGTTCTGTTCATTTGAGCTGTATGGTTGTCGATCACAAGTCTTTTCAGGTCAGCTACTTCTGTCTATACCTTTGTGTTCTCTTCTGCTCTGACGGTTCTTAGATCTGCTATCTCTGTAGCCAGTCTGCCAATTTCCTCTCCTCTTGTCTGTTCAGCTTCTGTTCTGATCCTTTCAGTGTCAATGTATTTTTGATGAAGTTCGGCATATTTCTCTGACAGTTTCTGCAGTTCGTCTCTGAGAGAAGTATTTTCCTTGAGGATCAGTTCCTCCTTTTGAGAATTGATAAGTTTATACTCATTCAAGGAGTTGTTGATACTATCACAGAAGCTTGTGAACTCTGTTTTTGTGACAGTGTCAACGGGGGTAACCCTGGTACCAACTAATGGATCTAGTTCTGCCTCGAGTTCAGAGGCGCCTGCGTCAAGAGTTGTTTTGATGTTGGCTCTTACAGGACTTCCACCCGATCCTTGATGTTCCTTTTGAGGGGGATCACCTACAGGTGTTCTGATCAGAAGTTCCTCCTCCAGCTCAGGTTCTGAGGAAGGAAATCTGATATGATGAGAAGCATTTGGATCAAGCAAATGTTTCCCTTGTTCAACTATGGTCTCATACTGTCCCTGAGTCGGACAGATGCTACGTGAGATTACAAAAATCTCGGGTCTATGTTGTGTTCTGACTACATGAGCCACAGAGGCATCATTATGTGTAGGTGACCTGTCGATGTTCTGGGGCGAATGAACATCACTAGCAAGACTAGCTTCCCCGGCTTCGTGCGTACCAGAGGCATGAAGAGTTGCCTCTGATGGGTCTGGCTGGTTAAGGTTCGAGGTGTGCACCTCTGTTTCAATAATCCCTTGGTCTTGATCACCAGGATTAGGTAATGTGGTAGCACTGGGAGTTTGGTTAGGATCTCGCACAGATGTGTCAACTTGGACATCTTGTTCTATACTCACATTTCCCTCGGTTTCTAGGGTTTGAGAATTCTCTGGTGAGATCTCTATCTCATGAATCGCTACACTGCCAGAAGGGTGCGATATCTCTGTCACCACTTCTGCAGTCTCTTCTGCTCCCTCTTGAACAGTCTCCCTAGGGGATGCTCTGTTCACTACTTCCTCCTCCATTACTCTAGGGGAAGACCCCACATCGGGTACTCTGTCCTCTGGTCTATTTTCTTCTTCTTCTATTTCCTCACTCGCACTCTCCACAGAAGGCTCAGAACCTAAATATGCTGGGGTTCTCACCTCAGGTTCTTGAGGTTGAGCAGCAGTTCTATAGTTTTGGATAGAGATGTGGGTTGGATTGATCAGAGCAAGCATTGTACCTGGAATTCTTCTGATGAAAGGGTAATCTCCTGAAGTTGTTGGTTGGAATCTTGCCATGGTCCATACAGGAGTAGAACGACCCTGATGTGTCAGTTCCAGTCTGTCGAATGCCCTTCTGATCACCAAACTGCTAAAGCGAGGAAACTTGATGGCTTTAAGGGATTTGTGTCTTCCAACTTCTCCACCTCTGGCTAGAGCAGTGGTTTTAGTGTTGACAGCATCTAGAAGTGCATTGTAGAGGATCCCTGCATAGTTGAAGTTTCTGTTGAAGAACAGACCATACATGATTTCGAGGATTTCAGTGCTCGCTTGGTCTTGACTGCCGGATTTGCAGGTGAGGGTTCTGTTGAGGGTTGAGAACATGAAATTCCACATTTGTGGTAGATTTTGTCTTCTGAAGGCTCCTATTTTCTCTAACTCTTTGTTGTAACCCAAAAACTTCACGAAGTCGAGAAGAACAGCAACAGAAGGTGGTTTCTCATAGGCATCAATACCTAGCTGTCTTTTGGTTTTCATCCCAAAAGTTCTTCTGAGAGTTCTTTCACGAATCCTTATTGTTCCTGATCCTCCATTACCAGAGTTGACACTTCCGACTATTCCGCTTCTGACGCCGTCTTCAATGTATTGGCATGTGGTCCACCATTGTTGGACATATATTGCAGGAAGATGATCGACCAAGGCTGTTAGGGCTGTAAAAACTTCTGAGTTTCGGAAAAACTCAATATAGATGTGGTAAAGGAGTAAATAGAGTGCTGGATTGGGATCAAAACGGTAGTTGTTATCAGCCAACTCGTATGGTAGAATAACGATGTTATCTACGGGTTCGTTGTTACTGGAATCATCAGAGTTCAGGGGTTGGTTTTGGGGTTCAGCCATTGTTGCAGGTTAGGGTTATTCTTGAGAACCACAAGGTATAGGTTTCTGAGAGGGAAAAGATGAAGGGTTTGAAATGGTTGTTAAGCGTAAGAGTGAAATGGGTTGAAGTTGGGTATTTATACGGGAAACATGTGGGTGGGGAAACAACGTAGGGACTGTAGGCACTTGAGTGACAGAAAGTGGAACGGCCTGAACAGTGTATCGTGGGAACACCTAGTGGTTTGTCTTTCAATCAGAGGATGCCACGTAAGATTTTGTTCTTACAATCGTAGGACAAGTAAACCGTCACGGTTAGAGATATGCGGGTGACAAGTGGGTGATTTTCAAAGAATGACCCGCATCTCTGCTGACGTGTTTCTGATGACGGGGCAGAGAAACTAACAGAGCTCTGGTGGAGCTCAGTTATTTTCTTTCTCTGTTGAAATGATCTTTTCAACTTTGCTCAGTGACCAATCATGTTTCACCTTTACCCAAAAGCATTTTAAAATTCTGTATCTGATGTGAAGAATCAAAGAACAAGGACAGAATTGACCAACAATTTTCAACAGAGATCTGATGAGAAACAACAGAGGCTCTGGTGAGAATATCAGGGTTCTACTAAGTTCGACTTTCTCAAAAGAATTTCATCAGAACAGGTTTTCCCTCTTTCAAAAAGATTTTTCTTTCAAGATCAAGAGAGCCAAGTCATATGAATTTGAAATCAGAATTTTTTTTTTTTTTTTGACTTGCTTCCCCTAAAACCATGCATATTTTCTTTTATAAGCTCCCCCTAGAAATATGAGCTTAAAAAAACTTGCTAAAAGAAATATTTACAGAGATATATACAAACGAATTCACTGGAAGCTTGTTGAAAAAGTATGTTTTACAGAGCTCTGGTGAATGACAGAGGCTCTGTTGAACTATCCTACCCAACTATTTTGACAGATCTCTGGTAGGAACATCAGAGTTCTGTTGAGTGACAAATAGTGTTAGGACATGTTCAGCATACCCAATTTGCTGATTAAGAAGTTAAATCTCCTTTCATCAAGGGCTTTTGTAAAAAGATCAGCAAGTTGGAAGTCTGTTGAAACGAAATACATTTCAATAGTCCCTTTTTCAACATTATCTTTTATGAAGTGATACCTTATATCGATATGCTTGGTCTTTGAGTGTTGAACTGGATTAGCTGTGATTGCTATTGCGCTTTTGGAGTCACACAAAATTGGAATTCTGTCATACTCCAAGCCGTAATCCTTGAGTTGAGTTTTTATCCAGAGAACTTGAGAACAACAACTAGCAGCAGCAACGTATTCTGCTTCTGCTGTAGAGGTGGACACGCAGTTCTGTTTCTTGGATGTCCAACTTACTAACTTCTCTCCAAGAAATTGACAGCTACCAGACGTACTCTTTCTGTCGTTCTTGCATCCTCCATAGTCTGAATCTGTATATGCTACAAGCTCGAAACCAGAATTCAGAGGATACCAGAGACCCAAAAATCGAGTCCCTTTCAGATATTTAAATATGCGCTTGACGGCAGAGAAATGCGAAACTTTAGGATTAGCCTGAAATCTAGCACAGAGACACGTTGCAAACATTATATCGGGTCTACTGGCAGTTAAGTACAGAAGTGACCCTATCATACCTCTGTAGTTCTTGACATCTGTTGGTTCACCATTAAGGTCAGGGTCAAGCTTAACTCCAGTGGCAATAGGAGTTTTCATTGAATTTGAGTTGTTAAAATTGTACTTTTTCAAAATGTCAGAGATATATTTGGACTGACTTATGAAAGTCCCTTTGTCGGTTTGTTTTACTTGTAAACCAAGGAAGAAAGAAAGTTCTCCCATCATGCTCATTTTGAATTCACTTTTCATCAAATCCTCAAACTTATCACAGTACTCTTGCCGTGTTGACCCAAAAATAATGTCATCAACATATATTTGTACCAGAAGTATATCATTCTTGTATCTCCTAAAGAATAGAGTTTTATCGACAGTACCTTTCTCGAAGTGATTAACCAACAGAAAATTGGACAGAGTTTCATACCAGGCTCTGGGAGCTTGCTTAAGCCCATACAGAGCTTTGTCTAGCTTGTAAACGTGGTCTGGAAACTCCGATTTTTCAAAACCAGGTGGTTGCTGGACATAGACTTCTTCTTGTAGTCTGCCATTTAGGAAGGCAGATTTGACGTCCATTTGGTAGACTTTGAAACCCTTGTGAGCAGCATAAGCTAAGAAGATTCTGATTGCTTCTAGCCTAGCCACAGGAGCAAAAGTCTCATCATAGTCAATTCCTTCTTCTTGACAGTATCCTTTTGCAACCAGACGGGCTTTGTTTATGATGATAATCCCATCTTCATCCTTCTTGTTTCTAAACACCCACTTGGTTCCAATGGCTGATTTGCCTTTTGGGAGTGGAACCAAGGACCAAACTTTATTTCTCTCGAATTCAAGAAGCTCTTCTTGCATAGCTTCGATCCAGTTTGGGTCTTCAAGTGCTTCAGAAATTCTTTTCGGCTCAATCATGCTCAAAAAGTTAACAAAGAAAGCTTCGTTGATTGTAGCCGATCTTGTCTTGACACCATCTTCAGCAGCACCAATTATAAGATGTTGGGGGTGATCCTTAGTCCATTTTGTCATGGGATCATGGACAACAGGAGGGGTTTGTGCTTCAGATGAGAAAAGACGATCTTCAGCAACAGAGCTCTGAGGGTTGGTGCCAGGGTTCTGTGGCACACAACTCTGAAGAGTGGCCTCATTGCTCTGTGGATTGCCGACAGGGCTCTGCGAAGGTGAACTTTCAAACAGGGAGTTTCTGCCGATATTTGTTAGCAGAGGTGATGATGGCTCTTGTGTAGGTTCTGGTTGTGGTTCCTCGTTTCTCTGAATTATACCTGTAGACAGAGAAGTAGATGGTGAAATATTGGAGGGACCAGTAAGAGTTGTACCTGTCAGATTTTGTTCTGTTGAACTTTGAGCTTGATCTCCTCTGTTGATGTTGACAGAGGAATCATCATCATCATCGAAGAAATCGTCGAATAGGAGATTGATATCTTCTTCCCTTGATTTTGAAGAACTAGGCTTCTTCTGTTCTGTTGGTGTCCCCTCTGTTGATTTGCGATCAGAGGTACTTGATGTACTTTCATCAAAGGACACGTTCACGCTTTCTTGAATGACGCGAGTTCTGGTGTTGTAGACTCTGTAGGCTCTAGAGGTCAGGGAATAACCAATAAAGATTCCTTCGTCCGCTTTCTTGTCAAATTTACCCAGCTGTTCTCGGTCGTTCGAGACATAACATTTACACCCAAAAACATGAAAATATTTCACGTTTGGTCTTCTGTTATTAATGAGTTCATAAGGCGTCTTTTTAAATCTTTTCACTATTACAGCTCTGTTTTGAACAAAACAAGCTGTTGAGACTGCTTCTGCCCAGAAGTTGATGGGAAGGACAGAACCGGCCAACATGGTTCTGGCGGCCTCTACCAGAGTTCTGTTCTTTCTCTCCACTACGCCATTCTGTTGTGGAGTTCTGGTAGCTGAAAAGTTTTGGGAAATTCCTTCTTCTGATAGATAAGAATCTATTCGAGTATTTTTGAATTCTGTCCCGTTGTCACTTCTCAACTTTTGCACTTTTAGTCCTAACAGAACCTGTATCCTTCTCAATAAACTTATCAGAATTTCTGGGACATCAGATTTTGCTCTGATGAACTCAATCCAAGTATACCTAGAATATTCATCAATAAGCACAAGAATATACTTCTTGCCAGACAGACTTTGCACAGAGATTGGACCACAGAGATCCACATGAAGCATATGCAAAGGTCTTAAGCAATTGTGATCACTCTTGGTTCTGTGTGAGGATCTTTTCATCTTTCCAAACTCACAAGCAGAGCATAGATGGTCTTTGTCAAATTTCAGCGAAGGAAGACCTTTTACCAAGTTCAATTTTACGAGTTTGTCAAGATTTGAAAAATTTAAGTGAGCAAATCTTTTATGCCAGAGCCAGGCATCTTCTTTGTTCAAAGAGACTAAACAGAGTTTCTCTGTTGTAGTTCCCTGGTTTGGATTAAAATTCATTTTATAAAGATTTCCTTTTCTGTCGGCTCTTAAAAGTTCTTGACCAGACTCAGAAAGTAATAATGAACAAAACTTCTTCCTGAAATTGACATCGAACCCATGATCACAGAGTTGACTTATACTGAGAAGATTATGATTTAATCCTTCAACATAAGCAACTTCGGAAACTGAAACACCACCATTTACCAGAGTACCATAACCTCTAATTTGTCCTCCATTGTCTCCTCCAAAGGTGACTGCACTTCCTTTTTTGTTCTTGAATGAAGTCAGCATCTCCTTATTGCCTGTCATGTGCCTGGAACATCCTGAATCTAGGTACCAGATCTGCACATGAGGCTTCTGCAAGACAGATTAGTTTCTTTTAGGTACCCATTGCATGATGGGTCCTTTCTTGTTAGGCTTTGATGGGTTAACAGTCTTTCCTACAGGCTTTACATTCTTTGATGTTGTGTCAGAGGTTTTCTTCTGTGTGGTCTGATCAGTCTTGGGATTTATCATCTTTTGTGACTGATTCAGAACACAGTGAGGTCCATTCGTATGATTTTTTGCAGTTTTCTTAACAGATGAACACAATTGCAATTGATGGAACATGAGGATTGATGCAAGTTGTTATTCAAGAATCGTTTATTAGATGGAGTTTGATTCTGAAAAGCTCTAGGACCATGCATTCTGTTTGAACTATTCTTTGAGACAGATTCTCTTTTCTCTTGATTTCTACCAGAATTGGAAGTATGTCTGTCATTTACTATCCATTTTCCCTTCTGTTCTGGTGTAAATCTGATTGGTTTAAAAGTTGGAATAAAGGTGTTGTTAAGTAAAGTACTTGCCTTCACCTTACCTTTTACTTCTGTTGAGTTAGAAGCAAGAATTCTGAATTCTTTGTTATTAAACTCAGTTACCGGTATAAATCTTGATTGTTTCTTGAAAAATGATATGTCTTCTTTTAAATCAAAGGATCCAGCCGGTATCTGTTTAGGTTTGTGCAAAGCATTTGGTTGAGTACAGAAAATTTGCTCATCTACCTCAGGGTCAGAGTCACTGTTAGAGGCTAGAAAGTCTCTGGTGGCTCTGTTGGAGGTGTTACTCACAGAAACAGGCTTTGTAGAGTCAGGTTTTGCAGTTTTAAACCTTCTCAACTTGGGTTTTAAAGCATCAGAAACAGCATTTTCTTTAAGAACTTTCATGAGATCTTCTTCAAAAGATGTTCTTATCGTTTCAGAAGTAGGAGAGAAGACTGGCGCTTCAGGGTTGAGCTTGCTCTGTGGTATTTCAACAGAGGATTCAGCCTCAGAAGTGACAGGCTTCTGTTCCTTGAAAGAATTAAAGTTGAAAATCTCTTTTGGATCCAGACTTTCGACAGAGTTAGGAATTAAGATTCTAGCTCTTCCTTGATCAAGAATAAACTTTGAAGATGGTTTAAGAACCTTGTCATGATCCAAGGAGTCATAGCTGACATTCCTAAAGTCAAGCCTTTTCGTCCTCTTGTAAACGTCTGAGGTTTTAATTCTTTTGAAAACAACATTACCAGAGATAACATTCTCTTGGATTTTCCCAGCACAGAAAGTAGTCAACAGAGATGTTTTCTTCTTTCCGTTCCAGGGAGCAAGGTCTGAGAAACCAAGACCTTGCGTATCCATCTGAGAATTTATCTTAACATGCACATCCTGTGCATCCTGATACTTTTTGATTTGAAGTTCTTTTCTCTGTAGGGACTGATGTAAGATTTCCCTTTCTTTTTGAAAAAAGTCTTTTAAAGCGACAGAGTTAAGTCTTTCATTCTCAGACTTCTTCATTTCTTCGGTTTTCTGTTTTAACAAATTTTCGTACTCTTTAACCTTTTTAGAAAAAGTACTTTTCTCTTTCTGCTGTAAGATCTCTAGCTCAGATTTCTCCTTGAAGATATCTTCCTTTTCTTGTTCCAAGAGAGTTTTCTCTCTCTTGTAGAAGGACAGATCCTTCTGAGCTAGCTTTCTTAGCTCTTTTTCCTCAGAAAGATTTTGTTTCAGTAATTGAAATTCCTCAGTTAATTGCGAAACATGCATTTCCAGTTATGAGTCAGACTTGGATTCGGAGGAACATACCTTGGCACTGGGTTTAATGGTCTCCAGCGCTCTGTCGTCTGGCTCTGTTACAGTAAGAGCGAATGCATGAACTATATCTTCTTCTTCTGTTCTCTCTATTCGTTCTCCAGTCATCCAGTCAACCTCTGTCATACTTTCATCATCTATAACAACATTGGTTTGCTCTGGTTCATCATCAGAGGATGAGTCAGAGATCCAATTCTCCATCTCGGCGACATAACTCCTTTCTCTGTAGTTGTACTTGTAGTCTTGATCTTTTACAAATTTTCCTCTACAGTTAGCAGAGAAATGGCCAGGTTTGCCACATCTGAAACAACGACCATCGTTTTGGTTGATGGGTTGTGCAGCATCAGTCTTTTGTGGACCAGGAGCGTTGTACTTCTGTTGAGGTTGAGGTCTCTGTTCTGTCGGGTTTCTGTTCTGGTGATTCTGTTGAGGTGCAGTATAACTTCTGTCACCTTTTTCTTCTCTTTCGTACCTTTTTCTTCTGTCAAATGTCCTGTTACCAAATCTCTGGGTAAATTGTTGAGTTATTAACGCAAGAGATTTAGCAAAGGCATTTATATCACTATCCTCATCTGATGAACTCCTTTCATCATCACTTTCTGCAACCAAGCCCTTCTTCCCTTTCTTTTTATCTCTTTTCTTATCTCTGCTAGGGCCATCTCTGTTGAGTTTCTCTTCTGCTGAGTTCTTAGATTCTGAAATCAAAGCGACAGGACCTGCAATGGTGGATTTGCCTTTTTGCTTGACAACATCCTTCTCTTGTGCGGCCAGAGTGCCATACACATCAGTAAGAGACCATGCATCTAAGTCCTGATTAGCTTGTAAAGACATGGACAGATTCAACCATTCATCATTTAAACTTTTCAAAAACAGAACATTGTTATCTTCCTTCGACCTAACAACCCCACACTTTTTACATTTGTTAATCAGAATATTAAATCTGTTGTAGGTCTGTTGTAAGGTTTCCTCAGGAAGTGCCTTGAAATCATTGTATTCATTTATACACTGGGTCCTTCAGTTCTTTTGGGTTTTGATACCACCCTCAAGTTGATTTAGAAGTTGATCCCAGATTTCCTTGGCAGTAACACATGAGTCTAGTTCTTGAAATATATCGTTCGGAATGTCCATAATCAGAAGTCTCACTGCTTTAAGGTCATTTTCCATTTTGCTCTTTTCTTCTTCGGTAATCCCAGTGGTTTTGGGTTCGAAGTGAGCAGGAATCTCATCAGTGGTTTCTGTTGCGGGTACACGTGGGACATAAACCATGGGTTGGAATGGTCCATTCGTGACAGATCGCATTAAGTCCTTATCCATTCCATCAAGGAAGTTGACCATCCTAATCTTCCATTGAGGGTATTCATCCCTCAGAAGAGTAGGAGGCTTGGTCAGAGAACCAGCAGTATAAATGGCGTTGATGTTTGGCATTTTTTTTTTGAAAAGAAAACAGAGTATGAGAGTTTCAAATGGTCTATAATGAGAATAAGCTAAAGTATGAGGAACAGTAACCAATGAAATAGTAGAACAGATGTATTAATCTAGACTGGAAAGCTTAGTATGATATTAAATGAACTGAGAAGATGTAAAATACTTTAAGCAGTAAAACAGAGTATAATGAGGCTTTTAAACACACACACAATCAACAACAGTGAATCAACCTTGGTAGATTGGATGCCTTGATTTGAGCAAATCAAGCAAGCTCTGATACCAATTGTTGGTTCCCAGATTCACGTCGTATCACGATAATGGTAGTTAAATAGACAGCGGAAGCATTTAAATATAAAGCCATTAAAGTGAGTGATTGTATGAGACGATATTTAAACTGTGATATCAAATATAGAACAGGAATATGATAACAAGATCAAATAAGAAACGCTGCTCGTATATTGATAAAGATAACACCAAGAACAAGATCAATGGTGTATCAAGAAATCACAGAGACAATATCGTACGGGATAGTGCTATGAGGATATGACAGTGTGCTTTTACAATTGTGGAAAACTATTCTTCCAAAAGCTTACAATTGTTTGTTCCACTACCTCGCTATATATAGCCTCATAAAGTGTAGACAGTGTACTATCGTACCCTGGAATGACACGTGTAAAGTGTGTCTCCAATCTTTAGGGCATACGTGGAAAGGTGTGGACACGTATCTGACACTTCGGATTTCTACGAGACTTAGGCATAACAGAGGTCTTCACTTCAACAAAGCGTGTTATGACAGAACTCTGTTGGTCTTCGGGTATGAACAGTTCTTCTGTTGATCTTCTGCCAGAGCTCTGTTGAGCTCCGTTGGTTCCACCAGAACTCTGTTGAGTTCTGTTGGTCTTCTTTGTTGGTCTTCTAAGTCTTCTGCTTTATCTCTGTAGGTCTTCTGACTTGGTTTTATTTTCAATACTTTCATTTTACAGATACTTGGAGCTAACAGTTAGAAAGAAATCATATGTTCCTAACATTCTGATAAACCTAATGAAAAGAATCCAGGTTCTGTGTGAGTGCAGGATTCAAAAGTTGAGAAGCGACAAAGGCACAGAATTCAAAAACTCTGTTATTGAAGCTTATCTTATAGAGGAAGGCATATCTCAAAACTTCTCTGCTGCACGCAACCCACAACAGAATGGCGTGGTTGAACGAAAGAACCGCACGCTTGTGGAGGCTGCCAGAACTATGCTGAAAGCATCTGGATTACCTATCTCTTTCTGGGCAGAAGCAGTATCAACCGCTTGCTACACCCAAAATCGATCAACCATAGTAAAAAGGCACATCAAGACACCTTATCACTTGATCAACAAAAGGCGACCAAACATCAAGTTCTTCCATGTATTTGGATGCAAGTGCTTTATCCTAAACGACAGAGAAGCTAGAGGAAGGTTTGATGTGAAAGCAAATGAAGGCAAGTTCATTGGTTACTCTGCCACCTCAAAGGCCTACAGAGCTTACCTTCTGCGGTCCAGAACCATTGTGGAAAGTATCAATGTCTCTTTTGACGATTCCTTTCAAAAGACTTCGGAACAAATCAGTTCAGAACTCGGTCTCAAAAAGGAATCCTCTGGCATCTCACCCACAAGAGAAGCAGACCTAAATCTTCTATTTGAAGAGATGTTCCACGATGATATTGATCCCTCTGCCGTAGCTGTCAGAGCCTCTGGAGAATCATCTTCTGTAAACCAGACTGAGTCAGGTATATCTCTAACTGGTCCATTAAATACTTCATCCTCCTCTGTAAATCGTGCAGATGCAAGTGCTGAGGGGGAGTCGACAGAAGATGATACAAGCAAGAATACTAAGTACATAAGTACCTTCCAATACTCCCACAAGCTGCAACACCAAGTTCAAGCACATAAGTACCTTCCACTACAGAGGTTGCACCAGAACCACAAGGTGCAACCACAGAGGTTCAACTAGATGATGCAAATGACCATCTCTCCAGAACGACAAAGTGGACGATGAGCCATCCTCTGAGCTTAATAATTGGAGATCCCTCTGAAAAGATTAAGACAAGATCAGCTACGGCTAACTTCTGTTTCTTTACAAACTTTATAAGTGTGATCGAGCCAAAACGTGTCTCTGAAGCCCTAGATGATCCAAACTGGGTAGATGCAATGCAAGAAGAGATTCTACAGTTTGAGAGAAACAAGGTATGGACCCTAGTTCCTCTGCCATGAGGGAAACAAGCAATAGGGACTAAATGGGTCTTCAGAAACAAGAAGGATGAGGATGGAGTGGTCATTAGAAATAAAGAGAGATTGGTGGCCAAGGGATATTGCCAAGCAGAAGGCATTGATTACGATGAGACCTTTACCCCTGTCACACGACTCGAAGCAATAAGAATCTTCTTAGCCTTCGCAGCCCACAGTGGTTTCAAAGTTTTTCAAATGGATGTAAAATTTGCCTTTCTGAATGGTCACATCCAAGAAGAAGTATACGTCCAACAGCCACCAGGGTTTGAAAGTGCCAAGTACCGAACTACGTGTATTATCTTGACAAAGCTCTGTATGGACTGAAACAGGCTCCAAGAGCATGGTAAGAACGACTTTCAACCTTTCTTCTCGATAATGATTTTGACAGAGGTACAACCGATACTACTTTGTTTTATAAAAGAAAAGGTGATGAGATTCTGCTTGTACAGATCTATGTGGATGACATTATTTTTGGTTCTACAAATGCACAACAGTACAAAGATTTTGAAAAACTCATGCAGAGTGAGTTTGAAATGAGTATGATGGGAGAATTAAACTTCTTCCAAGGACTCCAAGTAAAACAATCATCAGAGGGAATTTTTATAAATCAAGATAAATATGTCTCTGACATTCTTTCAAAATTCAGGCTCTCTGATGCCTCTGTAATGAAGACCCCCATGTCCACTGGAAATAAGCTATACTCAGATCCAAATGGCAAATCTGTAGAGTGCAAGTTCTACAGAGGTATGATTGGGTCTCTTTTATACTTAACAGCAAGTAGACTAGATATAATGTATGCTACATACCTCTGTGCAAGATATCAAGCTAACCCAAAGGAATCCCACCTTCTTGCTGTAAATAGGATCTTCAAATACATTAAGGGAACCAAAAATCTTGGGCTCTGGTATCCGAAGAACTCTGGCTTTGATCTTAAGGCCTACACAGATTCAGATTATGGAGGATGCAAGCTTGACAAAAAAGTACCTCTGGGAGTTGTCAATTCCTGGGTGGTAAACTAGTCAGCTGTACTTCAAAGAAGCAGAATTGTGTGTCGACATCTACAGCAGAAGCTGAATATGTTGCTGCTGCTAGCTGTTGCTCTCAAGTTCTGTGGATGAAAACTCAGCTAAAGGACTACGGTTACACCATATACAAGATACCCGTCCTCTGTGATTCAAAAAGTGTCATTGCTATCTCTGCCAACCCTGTACATCACTAAAAAACAATGCATATCGACATTCGTTACCACTTTCTGAAGCATCATGTTGAACATGACACAATTGAGATGTACTTTGTGTCCACTGAATATCAGCTTGCAGACTTATTCACCAAGGCACTTGATGAGAAAAAATTTCTTTTCTTGGTGAGTAAGTTGGGTATGATAAACATGAGTTGAACCCTCTGTAAGTAAGACTTGATCCTCTTGTGAATATGTATATAATTAAACTCTTTCGTATGTAAATTCCTTATCATCAAAAGTTCTGCACCCAACAGAGCTTATGTGGGATTGCTCAGAGCCTCTGACGATCTCCACAGAACCTCTGGTGAGTTTGACCTATGTTCTATGCATTACTTATCTCATTTGACACAAGCATACATCAAGGGGGAGCAGAAGGAGACCTTGAATTGATCCAAGCATAGGTCAAGGGGGAGCATAAGGAGACCTTGAATTGATCCACATAGGTTGATCATTCAAGGGGGAGCCAAAGAAGAGATATAATCAATAAAATCCACAGAAGTCAGGTAGTTTGCCCAGCAAAGGTAAATCAAAAGAAGAATGTCTCGCACAAAACCTTTTTCCAAAACATATTTCTAGGACACCAATTTCCAAATATGTCCTAAAAACAGTTAAAACTTTGGATGATCAAAAAGCTTTATGAGCTTTCCGTTATTAGAAATTTAAGGTCATAGAGCCTTTGCGGAGCTCAGCAGAGCTTCTGTAAGTCAGAACCTCTGTAACTTTAGATTTCTACACAGAGACTCTATCGATCATTTCCACTGTTCTTTTCAACCATTTTGGTGAAGGTGAAAGCTCAGAGGTCATGAAAGAAGGTTTCAAATCATAGAGCTCATTCCATCACAAAGCCTCTGTTGATTTCACACTTGTGCACAGAAACGGGATTCTGTAGGTGCGAGTTATTTCTCTACAGTGACAGTCACTTGTAAATAGAGACACCCACGCGCTCAACATTAATGGGCCACGTACGACGTCTAATCGTGTTCTGCCACCTCTAACGTGGCACACCTCTATTGGTTGTATCTGTCAGACGACGATTTAGAGCGTGGTAACAGCTGTAAAAATCTCAAGTGCGGAACACAAAATACATTAAATTCACTTTTACTGTAGATTTCTATCCGTTCCAAACCTCACCTATATAACCCCGTTTCATCTTCTTCTTCGTCGTTTACGATTACCTCTCAATATTAACTCCGACGAACAGTGAAAAACCTGCAACTCTCTTCTTTCTACTCCATTTCTTCAATCTGTTAGCAATGGCTTCCACCACAAACTCCCCGGCGACATCCCCTGCTCATTCTGAGAACTCACGACACCAAACCAGGGCCACAAATCCAGAACAAGAACAAGGTGAATCCGTTGATTTCACTCCAACAACTCACCTACAGTTCTTCATCGAAAATGAGCACTTCGAGAACTCATTACCCCTAAAACCAAACAACCACTACCTTGTGCCTTCACGAACAGGATTTGGGAAAGAACACACAATTCTACTGAATATCCTTGAAAACCACCCGTTGAACACTCTGCTCACCAAGAACATCACTTGCATCCCTGCCAGATACCTAAACCAATTCTGGTAGACCTGCTATTATGATACATAGACAAGAGAAATCAAAGGATACATCTCCAAACCTGATAAAACAGAAAACATAGAGCTAAGATTCAACAGAACGATGTTATCCCTAGAGTTCAATCTTCCCACCAGAGGGTTCTCATGGATTAAGGAATATGCAGAGATTCCCTCAGACCAAGAGCTCTGTGACTTTGCATTAATGCTAGGCTACAACTCTCCACTGGAAAAGAGAAATGCCTTCAGAAGAAACCGACTTCCACCTCTGTGGAATACTCTATTCTCAATACTGAACAGATGCCTCACAGGCAAAGTGGGGAGCCCAGACCAATCCTCCCACCAAATACATGCCATCATGTATGGTGTGTATTATGACCTGCCCCTAGATTTTGCGGCTCTGATGATGCAAGAGCTCGTAAACACCATTGATCGACGCATTTCCACACAGAAGGCTAAAGGCTCAAATGTCAAAGACCTCACAGCCTTACAGTTCCAGAGGACTATATGAGTCATTCTGGAACCTCTGCTACTCCTAAACAAATGGCCAATGGAAGGGCCAATAGTGAAGACTTATCCCCTGGGCAGAATGGCAACCACAACACACGTAGAGGGGTATGCGATCTGTAGACCTCTGTCAGCCAAACTTCTGTCATATGCCTCCGATCAACAACTTAGGTTAGATTACATACGCGCTCACAGGACTCCAGAACCGGGTCCTGCGACACCCCCGCGTTTAGGACTCCCCCTAGGAACCTTAGTAGTTGAAAGAATGAGCCCAGAAGAGCATGCAGAAGCTATGGCCAAACACGAGCAAAAACTGGCCAAGATAAAACTACAGGGGAAAAAGATGACCTCCTCTGTATCCAAGACCAAGGCAACCACTCCCCCCAAACAGAAAAAGGCTCCCAGAGCAAAGAAACCTACAAAGGGAACCTCTTCAAGTTCTGCAAAGATCGCTCAACCCCCACCAGAAACCGTGGTTGCAACTTCTGCACCCCCTCCTCCAAAAGAGAAAAAGAAACGAAAGACAAAGTCATCAGAGGAGGGTGCCCCAAAGCCAAAGGGGAAGAAAACCAAGAAACCTACTACACCTCCGCAAACTATCGCATAGGAACCCGAAAAACTAGAAACCCATGAACAACCTCTGCAATCACCCACTCCCATTCATTATGCAGAGGGAGGAGACTTCTCTGCATTCATCCAAAAGCCTGACATTGCCGAATATCTGGATACATCTAGGTGGAATGCATAATATTTTCCCGAGTTCAACACCAACCTATCCCAAGTGGACTCTACAATACCAGAGGTTGTCCACACCTCAAAGCTTAACGATGACCAAGCCCATATGGACTTTACAGTGACAGAGGTAGACTCTGATCTAGATAAACATGGAGACAAATTCCCTCTCCTACGAGCTACGATCCGGAACTACAGAACACAGAGGAGATGCTGGAAACAGAGGATACATGGGTAGAAGTCCAATCTAGGTTAGAATCCCCAAAACTAGGTTGCATGACAGAGGAGGAAGCTTCACAGACTACCACCACAAACCCATCTGTCATCATCTCAGAGGTGATTTCCGATATGGAGGTTTCCAGAGCCTCTGAAGGCATCCAGGCACAAACAAGTCTTTTGCATCCACTCATCCATGCTACAAATCCCCAGCACTTAGGATAGAATCTACAATTATTGGGTGTGTAACAGAGGATGAAACCCAAAAAGATGCCGAAGTTGGGAGAGGCACACAACCACTACCCCCTCCCAATGCAACCCACATCTCTGACACCGCCAGTCTAGTTGCAGAGGGTGTCATTGAAAAAGAGACGCACAGCTCGATCCTAACCCTAGCAAACCGGACATAGGAACTTCTTTCCTCATCCGTGCCACTTATAACCGGGGAAACCATTCCAAGGGAGTCCTCTCCAAAGGACTCACCTTTAGTTCGTGATAAGTTACCCCAGATCACCTCAGACATCCCAACAGAGGAATTCGTTTCCTCTGACACGCCCACACAAATAGTTCCCAACAGCTCTTCAGATGAACTTAGAACGCCCAAAGATGAAGGGACTCTAGACAAGTCCCCAAGTCATCCTCAGAATATTCCTGTACCCATCTCTGGAGTGGATCAGGACAGTGTTCTTGACATAACCTCTATAGAGTCTGAGGCCCAAAAAGCCGCTGCTCAAGGATTAGAGAGAAATCCTTCCACCCTCAACATCAAAAACAGGGGCGACAGAAGGTGTCCCTGGAACAGGGACTCACTCTGGGGATGAATGTGTTCCCCCAGAGGTTACACCTAGTCCACATGTCTCAGGGATGAGTTCCAAACCCTGATCACCTCTGTGGACAACACGTTGAAAGGGTTGAAAAGCTCTTTTAACTCTTTTGCAGATACCACTTCAAGGGCCATAACCGAACTAACCACCAAAGTGGACAACCTATCCACAGAGGTGAAAAATGCCATGGCCAAAGTCACTCCTGCTGCAACAACCTATGCTAAAGCTGAACCAGCTTCCACCTCTGCTATGGAAACCTCCATTGTCGACCTCTCTAAACAGCTAAAGAAGACCAGAAAGGCTAAAAAGAACCTACCACAAACCTCTGCTCCAGTCATCACCACCGAAGACCTTTAGAAGGCACTTGATAAAGTCCAAGAGCATACTCTCGATCAAACCAAATCTCTGAAACCTCTGGACTATATCACTAGAGACTAACTTACAGAAATAGGTCAAGGTGTGTTGAATGAAATGACTGAATTCATCAGAGCCTTCACTGCTACCAACACCAACTATGTCAAAGATTTTCGAGCAGGCGTGGGCAAACTTTGCTTTAACACAAAAGCACAGGTCGCTTATCTTCTAGGCACCTGCGATGAATTGTGTGCTAAGATGATAGCCGCATGTGCCTCACAACCCAAAAAGCCAGAAGCAACGTGCAGAGCAGAGGGTACAAGAGAAAAGGGTCAGGATGACTCTGATGATGATTCTGATGGATCATCAGGTCATCCTAAGGGGGAGAAGAGGAGACAACACAAAGCTGCGAGCAGAGGTCTACCAGCTCCTCCAATATCAGCAGAACCAATATCCCAAGCACCCCAATTGAAACCCAAGGAGGAACCCAACAGAAGACCACAGAGGCAACGCCTACCTCTGTGGAAACAACCTCTATAACCATAGAAGACTTACCATCACCAACTCCCAAAAAAACTGAACAGTTTCAAATCCTGACATCTTCTGAAGAAGACCAACCCCCAAAACCAACAGAAGACAAACCCCTTTCTCCTAAACCAAAAACACCATAAGGTGAAAAACCAAACTTCCATCTCCCAAACCCAAAGCACCAGACGAACCCAAAACCAAACCCAGAACCAAAAGGAAATATCTGAGCAAATCTGTAGAAGCCTCACCAACCAAACCCCAAACCAAACCCACATCACCACCCAAGTCAATCCCTATAAAAACTGCAGAAGCACCTCCATCAGCAAAGACCTCAGAAGCACAAGTGCCAAAACCAAAAGAGGCAACCACTACAAAACCCACATAGGCACCTACAACTAAGCCCTCAGAAGCTAAACAGATAAAACCAACAGAGGCAACCCAAACCCAACAAGCAGAATAGCTTAAGGCAAAAGACAAGGGAAAGGGAATAGTGACAGAGGAACCGAAAAAGAAGAAGCCAAAGCATCAACCAACGGAGAAATTGATGAAAAGCGCCTTCGATGCCTTCGTCACCCCGAAACCTGAAGAAGAAGACTGGGCTTTTGGTTTTGACACTCTGTCAAGCAAGCCAATACTTGACCCAAAGGCAAAACCCACAGAGGATCGAGTGGCCAAACTAAAAAGTGACTTGGATGCTCTGCGAAAACCTATGCCACAACCTCCTGTTCAGCAAAGAAAAATAGAAAAGGTGGTGCACAAATACTTATACAGCAGAGCAGTCACTGATCCTCTACCACCATCTAAACTGCACCCTGACTTTCATAAAGAACTACGAGATCAATTCTATCGAAAGAAAGCCAAACTCGTCAATGAAGTCTTCTCGAACTCCAAAATCGACAAGGTCATCTATTGTAAGTTGTCCCATACTCATGGAAAAGAGGTTTACTACAACCTCTACAGAGTTAAGAGGGTAGACAGATCAGAAACCACATTCTCAGATGCAGATCTGAGAAATCTAAAACTCTATGATCTACCTGATCTTCTGAGTTAGGCAAGGCAGAACTACAGCCACAAACAGGAAATCCAAGGAGCATACAGCGAAATCAGGGTGGCCATGCGAGAAAGGCTTCTGATGTATAGCATGACGGACATCCAACTAGGACTAGACTTTGGAGTAAGAGGTTTGAGTGTCCCACCACCAGAAGATGACTGCCACTCCTCTGCCAGACCTAACTCCATCATCACATTTCCAAGGATTGGGTATGTATATCAAGATCCTGCTGGAAAGTCAAAGTTATTCCTAGAGGTTGATTGCCAAAAATACGCAACAAGTACTCTAGTAGAGTTCAAAGCCAACCTCTTGGAGCACAGAGGAACATAGTTCATGGATCAAGCTATAGCAGACAGATTGATAGAGGTCATTGACTCTGTCATCAACTTCAGAAACCTCTGCATCAAAATATACCGTGAGCTCAAAGGTGGAGGAATCGGAGGTCACAAAATCGACGACTTACCAAATGCCAGAATCTGATTTCCTCAACCTTCCTCTGCAATTTCTCTTTCATTATGTAATCAAGTGTAAGTGCCTCTGGCATAACTTTATATGAAAGAAAAGTTTCAACAGACGTCAATTACCTCTTGTCGTGTACTTAGCGTAGAAACCATGCACTTTTTCTATTTTTTATTTTTCAATACTTAGGGGGAGATTCTTAGCTCCAACTTCTATGAAAAGAAGTATTGAAAAATAGGCTAAGTATAGAAACCATCGACAAAGCTTCTGCCAAGACACCGAACAAGAATTCGACAGAAGACGTTTTCAGAGACAAGGCCACAGAGCCTCTGCCAAACTTGACAGAGCCTCTGTGGTATGAAGACAGAAGACTTAGAAGACAATCTGAAGATCAAGACAAAGACATTCGTGCCTCTCATGTGCCTCTGCTGTACGAAGATCCTGAAGATCATTCGTACAAGGCGTGGCATGCACATTCCATGTGTCAACCTATGATGGGTTTCAGCTGTCACACCCTGCTAAAGCGAAAATACGGGATGTCATAGCTAAAGATTTCATTGCGTAAGGTAGAAGACAACACACAATCGTCGCAGCATAAAAAGTTTACAAAAGATACATCTTGTTCCAAAAATATAAAACTTGTCCAAAACATAATTTGACATGATAAGGAAAGACGTGTTGAATGCAGCTACTTGAGGTGCCTTCTAAGGTTCCAATCTTACTTGCTATTTCCTGAAAAGCATGTAAATGAGAGGGTCAACTATAAAATAGTTGGTGAGATCACAGGTTTAATGAGTACAACACGGTTTGTCATCGAAATAGTTTATAAACCACACAAGTGGATAAGTCAACCGGTTATAGAAAACAGTTTTAATCCGCACAAGTGGGTAAGTCAAAATAGTTTAAATCCGCACAAGTGGGTAAGTCAAAATAGTTTAAATCCGCACAAGTGGGTAAGTCAAAATAGTTTAAATCCGCACAAGTGGGTAAGTCAAAATAGTTTAATTCCGCAGAAGTGGGTAAGTCAAAATAGTTTAAATCCGCACAAGTGGGTAAGTCAAAATAGTTTAAATCCGCACAAGGGATAATCAAAATAGTTTAAATCCGCACAAATGGATTTTGTAAAGTGATTTAAATCCGCATAAGTGGATAAATCAAAGCAGTTGAAATCCGTACAAATGGATAAAACAACCGGTCGTAAAATAGTTTTAAATCCGCACAAGTGGATAAAGAATTCATTTGTCAGCATGCGCACGGTAAAGTATTGTATGCAATTACATGTTAAAGTAATGAGCCACTACCCAAACCTACTGACTGTATCACGCCCCGTACGTATTCTTTAATTGGCTTTCTGAATAAGTATTCTGAAGGCATAAAGTATTCTTCAACTCTATCACATTCTTCTGATTTGTCACCAATATCATCAATATAGTTAAACTGAAACTCCTCTTGAAATTTCTGAGAATAGGCAACAGTACTATCTTCTTCTCCCATCAGATCAATAGGCCTTACTGTTTGAAGTTTCTGAACATTTAGAGCTTTGACTAATTCACTATGCATCCTTCTAATCAAGACTTCATACAGTATCCTTTCTTCTAACTCAGAGTTCAACAAGCCAATTCTGACATAGGGAACAATGTCTGTACAAGTGTTTTCAACAACTGAGCTCTCAACTGTTTCCTCTGTCCTCAAAACAGGTTCCTTAATGGCTTCAGTTTCATCAGAATTTACTTCCATCTCTGTATCTAAGTTCAATTCTTCTGTTTTATCTGAGTCATCACCATCTATACATTCAACTTCCATTTCCTCTGTATTTGAACTTTCAATCTGAACTATCTGAGTATCCACTTTCTGAACATTTTCATCTGTCTGAACTTCTGTGAACTTTGTATTGACCAATTGCATATCTGCTATTTCAAAATCTTATATACCAATATCATTATCAGAACTCAACCTTTGCTTTTTCTCCCCCTTTTGATGATTATGAAAGTCATTATCATCAAACTTCCTTTTGGAGTTCTGACCAGAAACACCTTCAGGTTCAGCTTCTGCTAGTGGAACAATTTCAAGTGGCTTTGAAGTTGAAGCCAAAGAAGTGCTTAGTGCTTTAAATACAGATTCTTGCATACTCTGCATTTGTTTAAACAAATCCTTCTGAAATTCAGACATAATATCCTTGATCTCCTTTTTATGAGATTCCAAAGATACCTTTACATCATCCATCTTAGTCTCAACAGATGTTATTCTTCCCTCCAACATATTTTTCAACTCCTTCACCTCATCATTCAGTTCATCCACCTTTCTATCCAATTTTTCAACTTTATCCCCCATCACCTTGTTTTGATTCTGAATCTTTACAAATTCAGAAGAGTCTAACTGTGAACCTAAACCAACAGATGGTCCAGTTTTCATGTGCCCAGAGGGCTCATGGCCTGTAGATAACACTAAGTAATCTTGTACAATAGATGTACATTTTAATGAGGCTTTTGAAATGTTCACCTCACCAGGTCTGCCATCCAATCCTTGACATCCAAAATTAGGTATGTCTATGAATGTTTTGTCAGGAATACGAAATTCCTGATTTGTGCAAGTGTTAGAAGGAATTTCAGGCTCAAATTGGATAGGACTGTGAGATCCAGACTCAATGTGATGAATAACAGGTTGGGATTTTTCACCTCCCTCCAAATGAGTTTGGGATGGTTCCCCTGATTTATGTGAAACAGTAGCATGTTGAAATGCTTCTGAGTGGGTATGGATGGGTTGTTCAAGTTCCACCACTAGGTCCATGGTGTTTGTTTCAATATTGGACACCAAGAATTGTGAACCAATAGCAAATGTGGTTACCTGGTTAAGATTAGCTAGTTCAGAGGCATCTCTTTTTGTTTGAACCTCTAGTGACAATCTCTCATCCTCACCACCCTCATTCTGTTTTTTCTCACATATTCTAACCGAGCTCTCAGAATTTTGCCCCTCATTTCTCTCAGAATGTTCACCCACTTGAACATCCTCCCCCTCTCTAACTTGACTAGACCCCTCACCTCTCTTCTCAAGTTGGTCCTCTTGGGTAGGGATTTGAGGTTCTTCAATTCCCATAGAGGTGCAATATGCTTTTAAAATCTCACTCTCCCTTGGTATGTAATTCCTAAGTGACCTTGGCAAAATTTTATGATTAGGATAATGCTGGATTTTAGTAACTGAAGACATCTTACCCAAGTAGAAAAAAGGACCATGCTGTTCATTTGACCTTCTAGGAATGGTTCTGTTTTCTTGCATTGCATACCAAATCACAATTTGCCAATACCTTATGTAAGGTATGTATGCCAGAGGTGTATCCTTTGTTTTCTTATGAATAGCCTTCTGATTTTTCTCAAAAGTGTTCTTCATGTCTTCCTAAAGTATAGCAATGTAGTCATAATGCCCATTCCTCACTAAACCCTGAAAGATTTGAAGAATCTGTTTTGAAGCTTGATTTGCAGAACTATTCTTCCCTGACAAACACTTATTCACCACATGAAAGAAACATGCCCAAATTGGTGGCAATTTGTTCCTTCTGAACAAACTAAGAGACCTCAATCCTTCATTGTACCCTAACTTCATAAACTCTGCAATTAATTCTTCTGTTAAAGGTGAGTCATCAAAATCTGACCTTCTTTGCACATCATCTTTCTCTGGAAGATTTAGCATTTCTCTCAGTGCAGGGATTGATAAAGCAAATGTTATTCCTCCAATTTCAGATATAAACTTGTTTCCTTCTAACCTAAGATATTTCCACCATTGTTGAATATACTGAACATGGACTGTTTTGCACCTTGTAAACCATTTCCTGTAAGGATGATATTTGAATAATTTCATTATGATTATGTGTTCAGGCTTAAATCTACTCTCCTCAAATAGTAAGACACAATTGTTCTCTGACAATTTCAACCATTCGCCTTCAGGTACAACTCTTTCCACTAAATTTGGTCTATTTGACATTATCGACCCTGCAACACTCTGTTCATGTTCAACATTCATGTTTTCCTCATCTGCATTTCCTTCTGATTCAGCCATTTGTTCATCTCCTGCATTTATTCCATCATTTCTTATTGCTTCTTCCTCAACAGCCCTATTTTGCACTTCATTATTCTCCGAATCGGATGAATCCATTAAAGACTTAGCAGAATGCAGAGATATTTGACTACTTCTTCGGATACCAGACATGATTAAGAAGAAAACAAACTCAAAGAACTCTGGATTGATTCGTATCTCACTTTTTGCTCTGAAATTTGAAAGAATTTGAAAGAGGGATTTTAAGATCTATTTAAAATCCGCGAAGTTGAACAGTTTGACGGAAAAACGAGGTCAAAGTTATAACGGAGTCAACACATTTGAAATGCCACAGAGGATTTAAATGAAATACGTGACATAATCAACCAAATAAGAAGCTGACACGTGTTATTGGATAGAATATTGACACAAGTCAAAGATCTGAATAACACGCTCAGAAGATTGACTTTCCTTTATCAGAGATCTGATTATTCTACTCAGAGTTCTGAAACCATGATTCAGAAGAATTTTGCCTTGTAACCAAAATTTATTTAAAAATCAACTTCTGATAAATGTAAAACCTTTAATTATTCATAAGAGGTTTGAACAGATAGAAAAACATTTTATCATCAGAATTTTGTTCAAATAATGATGATTTGAGATATTTAAAAAAAATCATTTAAAATCTTATATCTGAATATGAATTTTTTTTGAAATTCAGACATAGTTTGAACAAGTAATAAAAAACTTTTATCATTAAAAGCTTGTTCTTCTTAGAATGATTAGAGATAAGAGATGAAAACAAATCTTTTAAGCATCATGAAATGATTTCCAACAGAAGTTAATCCCCTTGACTTTAGCATGTACTTAAACATATATGAGACATAAAGATGAGATAGAAAAATAATAGAAAGAAAATAATCCACAAGATTGAAGTACTTGTATTTCTTAGAAATGAATTCTTGAAAGTTAGATTTCGGAAGTATTGACTCAGAATATCTGAACTCAAGACTCAGAAGTTCTGAACTCAAGAGTCAGAATTCTGAATACAAGATTCAGAGTTCTGAGTACACTACTCAGAAAATCTTACTTAGAAAAATTTTATCATTTCAAAAAAAAAACAAATATAATCAATTAGTTAGATTAAGCATTCCTATTTTACATATGAGAAAAGAGAACCTTTTGTGATCAAGAGGCTTTGTGAACAAGTCAGCCAATTGATACTTTGTATGCACAAAGTGCATCTCTATAGTTCCCTTTTCCACTTAGTCCTTCATAAAATGATACCTCATATCTATGTGTTTATTCTTTGAATGTTGAACAGATTCTGAGTAATGGCAATTGCACTTTCTGAATCACAGTAGATGGGAATTTTGTTGAGCTGATACCCATAATCCATGAGTTGTGTTCTCATCCACAAAGTTTGAGAGCATGAAGCAGCAGCAGCAACATACTCTGCCTCAGCAGTTGATGTTGACACACAATTCTGCTTCTTTAATGCCCAACTCACTATCTTATCCCCCAAAAAGTGACAAGCACCAGAAGTACTTTTTCTGTCCATCCTACCTCATGCATGATCAGCATCAGTGAAAGCAGTCAATTTAAAGTCAGTTTCTTTTGGATACCATTAACCTAGATCAGGTGACCCTTAGAGATATCTTAGAATCCTTTTGACAGCCAACATATGTGATTCTTTTGGGTTAGACTGAAATCTAGCATAGAAACAAGTAGAAAACATGATATCTGGCCTACTTGCAGTCAGATAAAGTAAAGATCCAATCATGCCTCTATAGAGTTTGTTATCTACTGAAACTCCTTTGAGATCAGCATCTAACTTTATGTTTGTTGCCATAGGTGTTCTCATAGAAGCACAATCAGACATCTTAAACTTTTTCAGAATGTCTCTGACATATTTTCCTTGATTTATAAAAATACCATTTGGTAATTGTTTGACTTGAAGACCAAGGAAAAAATTCAGTTCACCCATCATGCTCATTTCAAATTCAGATTTCATGATTTTAAAATCATCACATAATTCTGCACTAGTAGAGCCAAATATTATGTCATCAACATAAATCTGAATAAGAATTAAATCCTCACCCTGTTTCTTTAAAAACAAAGTTGTGTCAATCTTACCTTTCTTGAACCCTGAAACTAACAAGTGTTGAGTAAGAGTGTCATACCAGGCTCTTGGTGCTTGTTTTAGACCATATAAAGCTTTATCTAAAATATAAACATGGTCAGGAAATTGTGGATCAACAAAACCTTCAGGTTGATGAACATACACCTCTTCATTAAGTATACCATTCAAAAAGGCTGATTTGACATCCATCTGATATACTTTGAAATTCTTGTGTGCAGCATATGCCAAAAATATTCTGATTGCCTCTATTCTTGCCACTGGTGCAAATGTCTCATCATAATCAATTCCTTCTGGTTGACAGTATCCCTTAGCAACCAATCTTGCCTTGTTTCTGATAACAACACCTGACTCATCCTTTTTGTTTCTGAACACCCATTTAGTTCCAATGATAGATTTACCTTCAGGCTTTGGAATAAGTCTCCAGACTTTGTTTCTTTCAAATTGGAGCAATTGCTCTTGCATTGCTGAAATCCAATCTGGATCCTCTAGGGCTTCATTAGCTTTCTTAGGTTCAATCACACTTAAGAAACCAGCAACCATTGCTTCATTTGCTGTAGCTGATCTGGTTTTTACTCCTGCTGAGGGATCACCTATCACTTGATGAATAGGATGATCTTTAGTCCACTTGTGTGAACTAGGAAGCACATCAATCTTTGAAAAGTTGTTGTTTGTATCATTCTCATCAATGATGGCTTGTAATTCTGAACTGTCCCCTTGTTCTGATATATGTGTAGGTGTTGCATCCAAGTTTTGATTCTGAGCAATAAAGTCAGAATTCTGAGTGACTTGTTCAGAGTTCTGAATATAAGGTTCATAATTCTGAGTATAAGGTTCAGAATTTTCATCACTTGTATTTATCAAATTTGGACATTCCTCAGATGGACCTTTATCAGAAATTACAGTTGATTGAGCTACTTCTGGAGGTCTTCTTTTCATTTCTTTGACCATCTTTGGGTTTTCAAATTCTTCATAAGAATCAGAAATTAGTTCTAGAAAAGCATCCATAAATAGTAAATTGAGTTCTGAACAAATACGATTAGAATTTGTATCAGAAGTCATTTTTGTCTTGTTGTGCATGAGTTCTGAACTGTCTTGTTCAGAAGTCTTCATCCTGGCTTCATCAAATGTTACATTGATGCTTTCCATCATCCTCTTGGTTCTTCTGTTGTAGATTCTGAATGCTTTGGAAGTTAATGAATAACCAACAAAGTATCCTTCATCTGCCTTTTTATCAAATTTACCAAGATTTTCTCTGTCTTTAAGAACATAGCATCTGCAACCAAAAACATGAAAGAATTTGATTAATGGTTTTCTTTTATTTATCAGCTCATAAAAAGTCTTTTTTAATCTTTTATTGATTAAAGTTCTGTTCTGTGTAAAGCAAGCAGTTGTAATTGCTTCAGCCCATAAGAAGGTTGGAAGATTTGAATAAGCCAACATGGTTCTTGCATCTTCAACTAGAGTCCTGTTTTTCATTTCAACAACACTATTTTGTTGAGGAGTTTTGACAGCAGAGAAGTTGTGAGAAATCCCAGAACTTTCTAAAAAATTCTGAAGAGTCTCATTTCTGAATTCTGTTCCATTACCACTTCTGATTTTCTGAACTGGAAGTTGTAAGAAAACTTGAATCCTTTTGATAAAGTTTATCAAGATAGTAGTAGCTTCTGACTTAGCTCTTAAGAATTCAACCCATGTGTATTTGGAATATTCATCAACAATTACAAGCATATACTTCTTTCCTCCCATAGACTGAACTGAAATAGGACCACAAAGATCAGTATGAATCATTTCCAATGGTGCTTTGCAAGATGAGTCCATTTTTAATTTGTGAGAACTCTTTTTCATCTTGCCCATTTCACAAGCTGAGCATAATGATTCTTTTTCAAATTTAATCTTTGGTAAACCTTTAACCAGATGTTTGGCAACAAGATTATTCAGATCTTTAAAATTTAAATGAGAACATCTTCTGTTCCACAGCCAGCATTCATTTGCAGTTGAATTTGATAGAAGACAAACAGGATTTAATGTTTTTAATTTTGAAAAGTTAACCACAAATAAGTCCATATGTCTTTTGGCCCAGAAGACTTTAATGTCATTCTCAGTTAAAATCATGCAACCTGTTATTTTGAACTTGATTTGACAAAGACTGTCTAAAAACTGACTTATGCTGAAAAGATTATGTTGTAATCCTTCAACATAGAAAACTTTTTGAATTGTCAGATCTCCTTTTGTTAAATCCCCATAACCTTTAACTTGACCTTTGCTGTTATTGCCAAAGTTTACTGCTCCTCCAACCTTTTCTGTGAAATTTGATAGAAAAGACTGCTGACCTGTCATGTGTCTTGAAGCTCCTGAATCTAAAAACCACACATGACAGCCCTGCAAAAACAATCAGTTAGTTTTAGATACCCATTTTGGAATGGGTCCTTCTTTGTTATCTTTGTTATCTGATTTAACAAAAGTGCCTTTTACTTTCCATTCAAAATCTTTCTTTAAACACCATTTTCCTTGAACTTTTATGAAGTCAGAATATTTTCTGTTCACAAACTTGTTCAATTTCTTCTTGAAAGTTTTAAATTTGGATGTTGAAGTGTTTTCAACTTTCTTTTCTTTCACATTAAGCTCTTTCTCATTCTTTCCTTTGATTTTAGTTTGAGGCTTCACTTCTTTTATCTTTTCTTTTCTCTGAGTTTGAGGAACAGAAACATTCTTCTTTTCTGTATTCTGAATATCTTTTCTTATAAAAGAAACAGATGTTATTGTGATTGGACATTTCTGAGAATATTGAAAATAATCACTACCACATTGAACACAAATGAGAATTTTCTTTGCATGTAATAACAGATTTGTACCATAAGTCTTTTCACTGTTATTGCTATTTTTCAAAGTACCAGTGCATTTATTACAAAAACTATGTGCTTTTGGTACAGAAGCAGAATTCAATCCAATCTTCTCAGAGACTCTTTTCAGATCATCTTTCCTTTTGCTTTCCTCTTTTTCTGTAAAATTCAACCTGTTTGTGTTAGATGATGAAGTAGATGATTCACCTTTTTCATATGTACTTGATTCATTAAGGAATTTATCATTATCTTTTAGAGCATTAATCTTGAAAAGATCATATTCAGCTTTCAGTTTCTCAAGCTCTGTTATTTTTTGAATAAAGACACTCTTTTCTTTTAAAGCTTCTTCAAATCAAACATCCACTTCACAGTAATCATTTTCAAGTTGATCAAAAGATTTCCTTAAGTCCTCAAGTTCTTGACTTACAAGATTAAATCTCTTTTCAAGCTCTGATACCAATTGTAAGTTTAGGATCCACTCTTACAATCAATATATCAATGTATAGAACAGTAATTGAGAAGTAATATGATCAAACCAACTTGTATTCAATGAAGAACACATTTACAGATCTTAGAGAGAGAGAATCTCAAAGATTACAAAAGATGAATACAAATATATGCGGGAAAGTCAGTTAGCGTAAACATGCGAACCACTATATATACTGCAATGGAAATACTAAAGCTATAGTACATATATGAAAGACTAATAGGAACAATACACGTGTCCTAATTAGTTAACTAAATACAAAGTAAAGCATCTAGTTATAAGTTCTGAACATGTTGTTCAGAACTTCTGAACATTATTCTGAATAAGCTTCTCAGAACTTCTGACTCTTCTTCTCAGACTTCTATACTTGGCAAATTTTCAGAGCAATACTTCTGAGCCTTCTTAGTCAGAACTATGACTCTTCACTTCAGAACTTCTGAGCCTTCTTAGTCAGAATTCAACACTTAGTTTATTGACAAAACTCAGATCTAACAGATTTGCTTGCTGGAATTGTTAGCTTCAATCTTCCTAATCATAGAAATACTTAGAAGTAGTGAAAAATAGGCTAAGTATAGAAAAGCCTCTCACAGAGGCTCTGCCACTTCTTCCAGAAGATCAAGTCCAGAAAGCCACATAAGCTACAGAGGTAATCACAGAACCTCTGTAGTACGCAAGAAGAAGATCAACTCAGAAACAAGTGGACTGCTCCACAGAAGGTCAGAGCATAGAACCTCTGTAATGCCTTACAGAGCCTCTGTGGTCTGCTATGAAGACTTGGAAGATATTACTAGATACGTTCATCAACTTGCATGGAAAAGTACTGTCAAAACACGTGTCAAGCTCTGAGTGGACTCAATAGGGCATGGTACAAAATACACGTCTGCGCCATTTAATGCATTTACCAATAGTACATCTGCTCCATTAAATGCGCATGGCTCAAACAACTGCTCACACCATCCAGTCAACTGTTCACACCATCCAGTCAACTGTTCATGCCGTAAAAGGAACAGTGACCTACTTCATAGTCTTCTAAGAGTAGTATAAAAGGAAGACTCATGTTGAGTTCTTCCTAACACACAAAAACAGAAAAACAAGAACACTTCAATCGAACATCAAGAACACATAGCTTATGCACATTTAGAGTCATATCTGTTTAAAGCTTTGCATACTCACTGTTCTTAAATCTGTTCTTGATATATATATATTCAGTAAACTTTGAGATATTATTTCCTGTTCACTGTTTATTTATATTGTGTTCTAAATCTATCAAACATATCTGTTAGTTCTTCAAATACGCTTCCGCATCAAACTCTAAACTCTACTAATAGATTGTTAATCTTGATTAAGTGTATCTGGGTTCCAACAATTGGTATCAGAGCAAAGCTTGGTTTTCAATATCAAGTGATCCACGTTTAAGACAAGATTTTTGATAGAAACTGTCTGTTCTTAACCTATTCTTCATTCCTTAAAACAGATTCTGTTTTACTGCCATTTTCGATTTATTCGATCTGGTAACATCCTAGAAACTGTTTCTTTCGTTAAAAACTTCATTCAATATGTCAAGACTAAAATTTAGTGCTGATGCTGATTTTCATTATTATTTCAAACTCAGCACAAATTTTAAGAAAATAATTCCTACTCTTGAGAAAGAATTAGAGGAAAGAAACAAGAGTATTCTTATTGACTCAGACAACATTGCCAAGCTTGAAGAATCAGGTAAACTCCTAAACTGTGAAAATCTTGAACTGAAAAGGAAACTATCTGAGTCAGAAGAGCTTGGTAAAAAGGAGAAAGAGAAGTTTGAGGAAGTTAAGACTGTTTTTAAAGAAGAGAAGAAAAGCCTTGAGCTTAAGTGTCTAAACTTTTCTAAACTGATTTCCAACTTTGAAAAACTTATAATCAGTGAAAATGAAAAGTTTGGAAAAGAGAAAACTCTTCTTGAGACAAAGAATATGGAACTTTCTTTCAAAATCTCAAAATTACAGAAATCTCTTGAAAAAGAGAGGAAAGAGCAGGATTTTGAAACAAAGTGTTTGAAAGACAAGTTTGAGAAGGAAAGAAAGGTCTTTAAAGCTGAAATGTCAAATTTAACAAAGAGACTATCCGATTTGTCAAACAAGATTATGTTGGAGAAGAGGTATAAATCAGATCTTCTAAGAAAATTTGATTTAAACCTTAAAGAAAAAGATGTTTTAGCTAAAAGGCTTAAGAACCTTGTCTTAGCAAACTCTTGTGCTAAAAATTCAAATAATCCTGTTTACAAAAAGATGAAAATGGTTTGGAAAGTCAAAAACTCTATTCCTGACAAAAATGTTCCAAAACCATTTGTTTCTACAAAGCCTTCATCTTTTCATTCATATAAATGCTTTGATCTTCTGCTTCAATTAAGAAACCTTTTCTCTAAATCTTTCTGTGTACAAAATGGGTCATTTTACAAGAAAAATCCAAAGACCCAAAATGAGAAAGGTCATAGAAAGAAAGTTGGCAAACCAACAGAGATTGGCAAACCAGAGGACCTAAAGACAGCTCCAAATCCTAACAAAAAAGGACCCATTTGGATATGGGTACCAAAAGTTCGTTGATCTGCCTTGCAGGTACACGGACTTCTGATCATTACAGATCAGGACTCGCTCTTCAGAGGAGAAAAGGACTCCTAAACACATCAGTTTAGGACTCGCACTTTAGTGAAATAGACTCTTAAACAAATCAGTTTAAGACTCGAGCTTCATCAGAAAATGACTTCTGACCATTACAGATCAGGACTCACTCTTCAGCAAACAATGGACTCCTTAATACGCCTATTAAGGACTCAGGCTTCAAAATTCACTATGACTCTTAAACACTTTGTTTAAGACTCATCCTTCAAAGGTTCTATACTTCACAGAACCTATGTGGAATTGCTCAGAGCCTATGACAATCTCCACAGAACCTCTGATGAGGTTGACCTATGTTCTGTGCATTATTTATCTCTATTGATTCAAGCATAGGTCAAGAAAGAGAAGGAGACCACAAATTAATCTACAGAGGTTGATCATTCAAGGGGGAGCCAAAGGAGGAATATGATCAACAAGAGTCTCTGTCGTCCAAACTAGACACTCTAAAAGGTATGTGTCGCACAAAATCTTTTGCCAAAACAGTTTTCCAGGACAAAAATTTCTAAAAATGTCCTAAAAACAATGTTTAAAAACATAAAAACTTTGGATGATCAAGAAGTTTTATGAATTATTAGTTATTAGAAATTTCCTGTCACAGAGCCTCTGCTGGCTCTGGTAGAGGTCCAAAAACCTCTGTAGGATAATTTCTCTCTACTAAAGATTTATCGATCCTCTCCAATGTTTTTCAAACGTTTTTGGTAAAAGTACAAGCTTCAAGAGATAAAAAGGCAGGTTTCAAACCACAGAGATCAATCCTACAGAGGTTGTTAGATCAAGGGGGAGCGAAAAAGGAGACCTTGCTGAATCTACAGAGATTTATAAGTCAAGGGGAAGCTAAGAATACGACAGAAGAGATCACATTCGTCGATCAAGAAGAAAAATAGGTTGGTATCTCGCACTCACACAATGCCACAGAAGTCATAAGCCACAGAGTTCTTTCAACCAAAGAACCTCTGTAGATCACTCAAATCATTCAAAAGACTTCTGCTGCACAAAATCTTTGAGATTTACAATTTTCTAGGACACCAACTTTCAAATAGGTCCTAAATACATTGTTAAAACTGATCAAAAACTTGGATGATTAAAAATGTTTATAAATTATTAGTTATTAGAAATTTCATGTCACAGAGCCTCTGCTGGCTCTGGCGGAGGTCCAAAAAACCTCTGTAGGAAAATTTCTCTCTACTAAAGATTTATTGATCCTCTCCGTGTTTTTCAAACGATTTTCATTAAAAATACAATCTACAGAGATAAACGTTTTTTATAATCACAGAGCTTCTGTACCCACAGAGCCTCTGTAAAGATTTCCACTTGGGAATTTCTGTATCTGTAACGGTAACTTTTCTGTGGTGAAAATTTAAAACCCACGCGTTTTTCATTTAATGTGGCCGCCCACGACGTCTCGTCGTCACTGACATTGATGACGTGTCAAGTTTTCATTGACGTACACATCACGTCGTCCTGGAAACTTGCACCACGCCAAATGAACTCGAGTGTGGACCTCAAATTTTATTAACTTTCTCACATTTTCACCGTTCCGGATTCTATCCGTTACCACAGTATAAAACCCAAGTTAAAATCACTTTCAAAACTTTACTATTCTCTCATCTTCTCCGGCGAACTTGCTTATTTCTTTCTGAAAACCTAGAACTTTCAAACCTACAAATGGCTTCCAGTTCCAAATCTGCTCACGTTTCACCAACGAACTCTCCGACACCCTCTCCAGTGCATTCTGAGCACTCCCACAACCCACGCATCGCCGCCGATGCCGACAGACATGACTCCGGCGACGAGGCATCCTTCGTACCCACTACCCACCTGCAACAATTTTTCTCAAATTACCATTTCGAGCAAACCCTTCCCATTAAATCGAACAACTGTTATCTTGTTCCTTCTCCTACGGCATTTGGCAAAGAACATGCCATCCTGCTAAACATCCTAGAGAACCACTTTCTTTACCCTCTTCTGAGCAAAACCGTTGAACAAATACCAGTACGTTACCTACATCAGTTTTGGCAATCTTGCCGTTATGACGCTGACACCGATTTGATCAGAGGCTACATTTCTAAACCTGACCAAAGTAAGAGCCTTGAACTGATGTTCAATCGCACCATGTTCTCATTAGAATTTGGCCTTCCAACAAGAGGACTCATGGGAATCAAAAAGTATGCACCCCAACCAACAAATGAAGAACTTGTCGACTTTCTGCACATGTTAGGGTACAACCAACAGTTGAAAAAGAGGAACGATTTCCGCAGAGCAAGACTACCTCCTCTGTGGAATACCTTATTCTCCATCCTAAATCGTTGCCTCACGGGCAAAATCAGAAGCATCGATCAAAGCTCACCTCAAATTCTCTCAATCATGTATGGTGTGTACTATGATCTACCCCTAGATTATGCCACCATAATGATGCAAGAGATCATCAACACCATCGATCGCAAAATCGCCTCCCAGAAAGCCAAAATGTCTGATCACAACTGGTTACCCCCTCTGCAGTTCCAGCGAGTCCTCAGTGTACTTTTCGAACCCCTACTCTTTATCCAAAAATGGCCAATGGACGGTCCCAAACCTAAGCAATTTCCTATGTCCAAGAACACCCCTACAGAACATGAGGATGGCTACCCACACATCAGGCCACTATCAAAGGTAATGTTAGGTTATGCTAGTGATGAAGAACTAGTTAGTGAGTACACACGCGTTTACAGAACTCCTGAACCCAGTTCTGTAACACCCCCGCGTATAGGAATGCCCATAGGAGGTAATGTAGTAGAGAGACTTACAGAAGAAGAATGGAAGATAAAGTTGGCTAAACACAAGGCCAACCAGAAGAACTTCAGAGATATAAGGAAAGACCTCTATTCTTCAAAGAGGAAGTCTTCTGAAGAATCTAAAGAAAAGAAGAAAAAGGGAAAGAAATCCAAGAACCCTACAGAGGAACCACTTGCCTCTGCTATCCAACCACCCTCTGCCCCTCCCTCTTCCAAAAGAAAAAGGAAGTCAAAATCTTCAGAGGAGGGGGCACCAAAACCAAAGAAAAGAAAATCAAAGACGAAACCATCTTCTCCTCTGCAAACAATAATAGAAGGAATCGAACCACCTCTGCAAACTCCAATCTTCACAGAGGTTCTTGATTCACTTCTGCCAAGACAAGAGACTGCAGAAGAAGAGGTGCAAATAGGTTTAGAGGATAGGGTAGAAACGTCTGGAGGAAAACAAAATGAAAAAGAAAAAGATGCCGAAGTTGCAGAAGGCACACATCCCTCAACCCCTCCCAGTACAACCCACACATCTGACACCGCAGGTATAGCTGCAGAAGGTGTCATTGAAAAAGAGCAGCACAGCTCGAACCTCACCCAACCCATCTAGCCAGAGGTTACTCTTTCATCCTCTGTGCCCACAGAAGCCGGGGAATCCATTCCTATGGAGTCTCCTCAGAGATACTCACCTATAGTTCGTGATCCATCGCCCCAGATCACACTAGAACACCCTACAGAGGAATTCGTTTCCTCTGACACGCACAATATAGGGCCAAAACTTCTTTCAGAGAGAAGTAGAGAGCACCATGACGAAGAGACTCTAGACAAGTCTCCGAGTCAACAGAAGAATATTCCGATACCCACCTCTGGAGTGGATTTGGACAATGTTCTTCACAGAACTTCTGTAGAGACTGAAACTCAGGTTTCTTCTCGAGGATCAGATGGAAATCCTTCCACCCCCAACATACAAACAAGGGTGAACGAAGGTGTCCCAGGAACAGGGACTCACTCTGGAGAAGGAGTTGTTCCTCCAGAGGTTACCCCAGAGGAACATGTTACAAAGGATGAGTTCCAAGCCTTTTTAACCTCTGTAACTCAAACATTGAATGAGTTGCAAAGCTCATTCACGTCTTTTACAGAGTCAACTTCAGGCGCGCTTACAGGATTAAATACCAAAGTGGATACCTTATCCACAGAGGTTAAAGCAACCCTTGCAGAAATGAAGTCATCTACAGAAACTTCTGCAGCTGCTGCCATCGCCTCTGCCACTAACATTGCCAAAACAACCGCTGCAGAGTTCGAGAAAAGTGCGACCAAAGCCTTCAAAACTTCGATCACAATCTACTTTGAAACAATGAAGAAAAATGCAGCAGGGCAAGCAGCTCAAGACACATGCAGAACAGAAGTTGCTGTTAAAAGAAGGCAGGATGATCCTGATGATGGAGCATCTGGTCATCCTGAGGGGGAGAAAACAAAGGAAACAACGGAGGCTGCTTCTGCAAAAACTACAGAGAAAACTGCAGAACCCTCTACGACAGAAACCCAGAAGGGAAAACAACAGAGGCAAAACACCTATATCTCACCAGAGGATGCACCAACCACAGAACCTAAGGTAATCAATCTTGCATCCTCATCCTCAGAACAAACTCCACCCTCACCCAAAGAACCAACACCAACCTCACAACCAATCCTGCGCAAAACAAGAGTAAAATCCATAGCTCGAAAACCCAAAAGACCAAAACGCACTGCAGAATTCATTCTTCGCAGAATGGAATTTGTATCTGCTTTTCAATCAGCAAAGCGTTTTGACATCCCACCTCCAAGACCCGAAAATTCTTCACCAACAGAGTTCTCTCAACCAGAAGTATCAAAACCTTTAGAGACAACAACCAAAACATCAGAGCATCCAACCCCAAAACCCAAAGAACCTCCAACTGTCAAATCAACAGAGGTTCCACCCACACAAATCCAAAACCCAATATCTGAAACCTCAAAGCCAAAAGATAAAGGCAAGGGAATAATAACAGAAGAAGAGCCAAAGAAGAAGATGCCAGTTGCTACAGAGAAATTGATGAAAGGTGCATTTAATGCCTTCGTCACTCCTAAACCCGAAGATGAAGACTGGGCATTCAACTTGAATCCTCTGTCAGAAAACCCATCCCTGAATCCCACAGCTAAGGTAACAGAAGGTAGAGTAGCAGACATCACTCGAAAGATGGATGAGCTAAGGAGACCAATTCCAAGATCTACTTCAACCATTGAACAAATGGAAGAAGAAGAAGATGAGCTAAGGCACACACTACTACAGAGGCTATACAAGAAGAAGAAGAACAACAACAACAAGGAGCCTCTGAAGAAAGATTCGATGACATTGGTGACCACCTTCCACGCACAACTAAGTGGACAAAAAGCCATCCTCCAAGCCAAATAATCGGCAAACCTTCTGACACAGTAAAAACCAGATCTGCCACTCCTAATTTTTGTTTCTTTACAAATTTTATCAGTATGTTAGAACCAAAGAAGATTTCTGAAGCCCTAGATGACCCAAATTGGGTAGACGCCATGCAAGAAGAACTTCTGCAGTTTGAGCGTAACAGAGTATGGACTTTAGTACCTCTGCCACGAGGGAAACAGGCCAGTGGGACTAAGTGGGTCTACAGAAACAAGAAGGATGAAGATGGAGTGGTCATCAGAAACAAAGCACAATTAGTGGCCAAGGGATATAGACAAGAAGCAGGCATAGACTACGATGAGACTTTTGCCCCTGTCGCACGGCTCGAAGCAATAAGAATATTCTTAGCCTTCGCAGCCCACAGAGGATTTAAAGTTTATCAGATGGACGTAAAATCAGCTTTTCTCAACGGTGAAATCCAAGAAGAGGTTTACGTAAATCAGCCACCAGGGTTTGAAAGCTCAAGGTTCCCATGGCATGTATACTACCTTGAAAAGGCTCTGTACGGACTGAAACCGGCTCCAAGAGCATGGTACGAACGACTTTCTACCTTTCTTCTAGTCAATGGCTATGACAGAGGTACAACAGATACAACCTTATTCTATAAACGTAAAAACAGTGAACTAATGCTAGTACAAATCTACGTGGACGACATAATTTTTGGGTCTACTAATACCGAAGAGTGCAAAAGTTTTGAAAAACTCATGCCGAGTGAGTTTGAGATGAGTATGATGGGAGAATTAACATTCTTCCTAGGACTCCAAATCAAACAATCATCAGAAGGAATTTTTATAAATCAGGCCAAATATGTCTCTAACATTCTTTCCAAGTATAGCCTCTCTGATACCTATGCAATGAAAACTCCAATGGCCACAGGAAATAAGTTATTCTTAGATCCAGATGGCATCTCTATAGAATGCACTCTTTACAGAGGCATGATTGGATCTCTATTATGCTTAACTGCAAGCAGACCTGACATTATGCATGCCACATGTCTTTGTGCACGTTATCAAGCTAATCCTAAGAAATCACATTATGATGTTGTAAAGAGAATCTTTAGATACCTAAAGGGGACCAAAAGTCTTGGTCTCTGGTATCCACAGAACTCTGGTTTTTGTCTTAAAGCCTATACAGATTCAGACTATAGAGGATGCATGCTCGACAGAAAGAGTACCTCTAGGAGTTGTCAATTCGTAGGTGGTAAACTAGTTAGTTGGACCTCCAAGAAGCAGAATTGTGTCTCAACATCTACGGCAGAAGCTGAATACGTTGCTGCTGCTAGCTGTTGTTCTCAGGTTCTGTGGATGAAGACTCAGCTAAAAGACTATGGCCACATCCTACTCAAGATACCCATCTTCTGTGATTCCAAAAGTGCCGTTGCCATCTCTGCAAATCCAGTGCAACATTCAAAAACCAAGCATATCGATATAAGGTACCAGTTCTTGAAACATCATGTTGAATACGGTACAATCGAGATGCATTTCGTGCCCACAGAATATCAACTCCCGGACTTATTCACCAAAGCTTTAGATGAGAAAAGATTCAATTTCTTGGTGGGTAAATTAGGAATGATCAATACGACGTGAAAATCCTCTGTAAGTATAGCTTATCTTCTGTAAATATGTGTATAAATATTGTGCTTTATTTTATTACCTTGATTGATTTCTTTCTGTATGTAAATTCTCACAGAGCTTTAGTGGGTCTGCTCAGATCCTCTGACGACCCCTATAGAACCTCTGGAAAACATGACCTATGTTCTATGCAAAACTTATCATTCTTTGATCCAAGCATAGGTCAAGGGGGAGCAAAAGGAAATTACTTGATCTACAGAGGTGATTAGATCAAGGGGGAGAAAAAAGGGACCCTGAAATGATCTACAGAGGTAAATCTTTCAAGAGGGAGCCAAAGAAGAGTGTCGATGAATCTATATCAACAGAAGTCAGACATCACTGCCGAGAAAAGGAGAACCAACAGGTATGTCTCTCGTTCAAAAAATTATTGAAAATAGTTTTCTAGGACACAAATTGTCAAATATGTCCTAAAAATACTGTGAATAACATGTCAAAAATCAAAAGATCAAAAAGTTTCATAAAATTCGAGTTATGAGAAATTTAAGGTCATAGAGTTTCTGTTGAGCTCAACAGAGGTTCTGCAAGAAATATGCTCTGTGATCGCAAATTTAGCCTCTATCGATCTTTTGGAATGCTATCTCGGAAACCGAATACACACACCATGACCTTCTCAAACAAAACTTTTTTCATAACAGTTTTCTCGGACACCAACTTTCAAATATGTCCGAAAAACATCTCTTAAAACATATCAAAAATTGGATGATCAAAAAGTTTAATAGAATTTTAGTTCTGAGATTTTTTCCCTCACAGAGCTTCTGCTGGCCCTGACAGAGCTTCTGCAAGTTCCAACAGAGCCACAAAAGCTTAGAGTAAAAATTCTTCACTAAAATCCTATCGATCCTCTCCAATGCCTATACAAATGTTTTGGTTAAAGAAGAACCTACAGAGTCATGATAACAATGAGATATGAGGCACGAACTTCAAGTTTTTCAAAATCACAGAGCTTCTGTAAACCACAGAGATTCTGTCAATCTGCAACTTGGGCATTTCTGTAATAATAACGATTACTTTTACTGAGAGTGAAATTCATATGGCTAAGAACAACCCCACGCACCTAGCATTAATGGGCCGTGCACGACCTCCTGTCATTCTCTGACATGGCCTACGTGTCTCTTTTTCATTGGGCGTACATGGAACGTTTTCTATGGAAAGTTGAACCCGCCGTTCTAACTCGAGTACGGATTCCAAATATTTATCCATTGCCATATATTTTTACTCTTTCGAATTCTACAATTTTACACTCATATAAAACCCAAGCTTACCTTCTTATAAAACCTTTACAAACTCTCATTCTTCTCCGGCGAAACCCTGCAAAAGCTTGCAAGAATCCTATTCTTCTTACCAAATGGCTTCATCTTCTCAAGTTATCTCCCCTGAACACTCTCCGGCGAACTGACCGGAACATTCACCTGCTCATTCGAAACATTCAGAAAACCCCCATCTCGCCAAAAATATTGAACAAGAAGATTCCGGCGACACAGCTGACTTTGCTCCGACCACACATCTTCAAAACTTTATAGCAAAGGATAATTTCGAAAAGGTACTGCCAATCAAATCAAACAATTGCTACTTGGTCCCCTCACCCACTGCTTTCGGCGAAGCCCATGCCCTTCTTCTAAACATCATGGAAAATCATGTCCTCTTCCCTTTACTTTCAAGAACCCCAAACAAAATACCTGTTAGGTATTTGAACTAGTTTTGGCAAAGTTGCCGATATGATAAAGATGATTCTCTTATCAAAGGGTACATCTCCAAGCCTGACAAATCTGAGCATTTGGAAATCAAGTTTAATAGAACGATGTTCTCACTTGAGTTCAACCTACCAACAAGGGGTCTTCTTGGACTGAAGAGATATGCAGAACAACCAACAGACGACGAGCTCTGTCGTTTTGTAGAAATGCTTGGGTACAACACCCAACTTAGGAAGAGAAATGACTTCCGCAGAGGCAGACTACCACCTCTGTGGAACACCTTGTTTTCAATCCTCAACAGATGCCTTACAGGGAAGATAGGCAGCATTGACCAGAGCTCGCATCAGATCTTAACCATCATGTATGGGGTCTACTACGATCTCCCACTCGATTACTCGACCATCATGATGCAGGAGATAATCAATACGATCGACAGAAAGAACAACACCAGAAGGGTAAAAGAGAACGATCCTAAGTTTCTACCACCTCTGCAATTCCAAAGGATATTGGGAGTCCTGTTCGAACCTCTGTTGATGATACAGAACTGGCCAATGGAAGGGCCGACTCCCAAACAGTTCCCAATGAACAAAAACATCCCCACCGATCATTTAGATGGCTACACCCACTGCAGACCTCTGTCAAAGAAGATTCTGAAATATGCCACGAACTAAACCCTTAAGTTAGAGTATATACACGATCATAGGACTCCAAAACCGAGCCCTGTGACACCCCCGCGTTTAGGTGTCCCCCTAGGAACAATGGTTGTAGAACCCCTCTCTACAGAAGCGAAGAAGCAGAAACTAGCAAAACACTTGGCAATCCAACTTAGTTTTATGGCCAAACGTGACGAGCTCATGTCAAAGAAGTCTTCTTCGAAAACCTCTGCCTATACCCCAAAAACAAAGAAGAGAAAAACTGCAGAAGGTACCTCTACAAACATTGCAGAAGATCAACCTTCACCTCCTCGTGCCACGGAAGTTGGCTCCTCTGCTCCTCCCTCTTCTCCAAAACAGAAGAAAAGAAAATCGAAAACCACAGAGGAAAGGGCACCAAAACCAAAAAGGAGGAAGACCAAAAAGAAGCTTGATAAATTGGTTACCATCGCAGAAGAGGAAACTGCAGAAGAAGGAACTGCAGAAGAAGAGGTCGCAGAAACCCGGGTCGAAGAAACTGCAGAAGAAGAAGTTGCAGAAGAGGGATATCAATCACCTTATCAATCCCCAGATCGATTCGCTCATCAAGGAAACTTAAACGATTTTCTTCAACACCCTGACTTTGCTAACACCCTAAATACAGCTGGGTGGAATGCACCACCACTTGACCACCACACCACAGAAGAACAAGACTTCTCTATCTCTGGCATTGACACCAATCTGCAAGAAGATGATCAAACCCCCAGAGATCAACCATCTAAAACCCCCTAACATTCAACAGAATCTCTTCATCCAACAGGGACTGGACGTCCACAGAAGGAGTCCAAGCCAAGCTTCAGAAGAAGGAATAGAAGAAACCGACTTGTCAGATGTTGAAACTAGGGAAAGGCTTAGGCTACAAGCAGAAACTCTGTGGAACAGAGATGAGGTTAAAAAGGCCTTAGATAGAATGGGAGAAAAAAGAAAAAGGGACAGAAAAAGATGCCGTAGAAGTAGAAGGCACACATCCCTCACCCCCTCCCAGTGCAACCCACACATCTAACTCCGCAGGTCTAGCTGCAGAAGGAGTTATTGAAAAAGAGTCGCACAACTCGATCCCTACCCAAACCAAACAGCCAGAGGTTATTCTTTCAACCTTCGCGCCCACAAAAACCGGGGAATCCATTCCTAGGGAGTCTCCTCAGAGAGACTCACCTATAGTTCGTGATCAATCGCCCCGGATCACACTAGAACACCCAACAGAGGAATTTGTTTCCTCTGCCACACACAAAATAGGGCCAAAACTTCTTTCAGAGAGAAGTAGTGAGCACAAAGACGAAGAGACTCTAGACAAGTCTCCAAGTCAACAGAAGAACATTCCGATACCACCTCTGGAGTGGATTTGGACACTGTTCTTCCCAAAACTTCTGTAGAGATCGAAACTCGGGTTTCTTCTCGAAGATCAGATAGAAATCCTTCCACCCCAACGTACAAACAAGGGTGAACGAAGGTGTCCCAGGAACAGGGACTCACTCTGGGGAAGGAGTTGTTCCTCCAGAGGTTACACCAGGGACACAAGTATCCAGGGATGAGTTCCAAACCCTTGTCACCTCTGTGAACCAAACCATGAAAGAGTTGCAAAGCTCCTTCACATCTTTTACAAAGACAACATCAACGGCCTTGCTAAATCTGAACACCAAAATGGACAATCTGTCCACGGAGATGAAGTCTTCTGCTCAAACAACTGCCACAACTACAACCAATTCTGCTGCTAAAGATTTCGGAATAGCCGCAACATCTGCATCCAAGGAATCAGTCAAGCATTTCCTTGAACAAATGAACTACCAATCCAACAAATCAAAGGGCATTACACCTACAGATCTACAAAACGCCCTCAAACACGTACAATAAGAGGCAATGCGCAACACTACAATGATGCAGCCAAAAGACTACATGACTAGAGCACAGCTAACAGAGCTCGGGCAAAATGTCATAAACCAGGTAACAGAAGTCATCGTCTCTTTCACTACTGCAAATGCCAACTACGTCAAAGAATTAAGAAAAAGTGTCGGCAGAATGCGCTTCAACACAGAGGCAGAGCTTGCAACTCTAATCGGCCTCTATGATGATGTATGTGCGAAGTTAATGGCCGCAGGAGTAGAACTACCAAAGAAACCCAAAACTTCCTGCAGAGCAGAGGGTACTTCAGATAAGAGTCAGGATGACTCTGATGATGACCATCCTGGTCCATCAGATCATCCTGAGGGGGAGAATATAAGGGAGAAAGCTACGACCAGAGGACTACAAGCTCCACCAATCGCAGCAGAACCAATCAGCCAAGCCCCTCCATAACAAACCAAAGATTAACAAACTCAACAGACCACATAGATAACACCCATCTCTGTGGAATCAACCGCTGAAGAAACCCATGTACCAGAAGCTCAAAAGACCACAGAGGCAACACCCACCTCTGTGGAATTCCCTACAATGTTTGGAGTAGATATTCAACATCTGTCATCCTCCACAGAAGAAGATCTTCCCTCCCAAACTACAAAACCAAAAGAAAAACCCCAATCCATCCCAAGAAGAAAGTCCATTGCCCACAAACCAAAAAGGGCAACGACCTCTGCTTCTTCTGTTCTAAGGAATATGCACAAAACAATGACTGAACGAATGGCGCAGAGAGAAGAAGAAAGGCACAGGTTTACATTAGCTTTCAAAATGGCAAGAAGATTTGATATCCAACCTTCACCAACAGAAACCGAGCTCACAGAAGAAGTCACCAAAGAACCTCCAACAGAGGTTACAGAGCAAATCAAGCCAACAGAACCAACGCCACAAAAGTCCTCTCAAACACAAGTGTCAAAACCTACAGAGGCAACCCCCATCATTTCAACAGAAGCACCAACAACTAAACCTACAGAAGCAACAGGTTTTGCACCTCAAAAAGCCAAAGACAAGGGCAAAGCAATACTGACAGAAGAGCTCAAGAAAAGGAATTCATTGACTAAGCCTACAGAGAAATTGATGAAAAGTGCTTTTGATGCCTTTCAAACTCCAAAGCCTGAAGAAGAGGACTGGGCATATGGATTGAAGCCTCTGTCAGACATTCCTCTATCAGGAAGAGCTGCAGAAGTTGTTAAAAAGATGGAAAGTCTCAGAAGACAAGTACCACAACCTGATATAGAAATACCTCTATAAACAATCTTTTCAGACCAATCATCCAACAGATCATGTGACAGATCCAAAGATCAGAGAAGAATTTGACAACGTCTTCACCAGGACAAAGCCAAGAACCAAAGCAGACGTCTTCTCAATCCATAAGATCAAAAAGGTAATCTTCTGTAGATACTCCTTCACCAGAACCTATCCAAGGGTCAGGTATAATATTTATAGCGTCAGGAGGGTAAAAAATTCAGAAAACACTTTCGCTGATGCTGACCTAAGGAATCTGAATCCCTATGATCTACCTGACCTTCTGCAATGGACGAAGGACAACTACAACACAGAGCCAAACACCATAGCCTATCAAGTGTTGAGAAAAGCAATGAGGGAAAGGCTTCTGATCTACAGTCTGACAGACTTTCAGCTGGGAAAGGATCTTGGTCTCAAACATCTGAACCTACGACCACCAGAGGATCGCTGCCCACCTGACGCCGTGCCCACCTCAATCATTACAGAACCAAGGTTCGGGTTAGTATTTCAAAACCCACAAGGCGAAGTCAAACTTTTTGTGAGCATGGACTGTCAGAAGTACGCAACTAGTACTCTGAACAAGTTCAAAGCAAACCTTGTAAAATACAGAGATACCGAGCAAATGAATAGAGACGCTGCAGATACCTTCATCAGAGAGATTGATGCTACAATACGCTTAAGAGAACTCTACATCAGTTTCTACAAAGAGATAAGAGAAGTCGGAAGAGACAACAGAAGCTTCAACGATTTCAAAGACGCCAAAATCTGATTCTCAAAAAACCAATCTCTGCAAACCATGTTAAAGTTTATTTCATTGTACTCAAATGTAAAATGCCTCTGGCATATCTCTGAATGAAAGAACTTTCGAGGTATTGTTTAACCTCTGTCTTATCTAACTTAGCCTAAAAATACTTAAATGTCAAATTTTTATTTTTCACTACTTAGAGGGAGATTGTTAGCTTCAATCTTCCTAATCGTAGAAGTATTTAGAAGTAGTGAAAAACAGGCCAAGTGAAGAAAGCCTCTTACGGAGGCTCTGCCGAACTTACCGAGAGATCAAGGTCAAGAAGCTACAGAAGCTACAGAGACGTCCTACAGAAGCTCCGTCATATGCGCAAAGTAGACCAAAGACTCGGAATCCGGTAAAGACTGATCTACAAAGGACCATACCGCAGAACCTCATTAAAGACTTGGAAGATATTTATAATATCTTGCTACTGTTCCTGGGCCTGTTCATCAACTTGCATGGCAACGTACCCTGTCCAACTTCAACGTGTCAAACTCTGAGTGGACTCAATAAGGCTTAGTACATAATAGACATCTGCGGCATTTAATGCAATACTATACGTACAACTATTCATGCCGTCTGATCAATAGTAGCTTATGCTTTATGGTCCCCTTGTAGTAGTATAAAAGGAAGACTCATGTTGAGTTCTTCCTAATCAAGAATCAAGAGATAAAAAACATCACAAGAACACATAGCTTATACACTTTGAGAGTCATATCTGTTTTAAAGCTTTGCTTACTCACTGTTCTTAAATCTGTTCTTAATATATATATATATATATATTCAGTAAAATTTGAGATATTATTTCCTGTTCACTGTTTATTTATATTGTATTCTAAATCTATCAAACATATCTGTTAGTTCTTCAAATACGCTTCCGCATCAAAACATAAACTTGAACTAATAGATCTGATAATCTTGTTTAAACAAAACGGGAACCAACAGTTACGAATGTCTAAAATATGGAGCCAAAGCTATCAAAGCAGTACCGACAGTGTATAATTTTGAATGTTTAAGGTACGCACGATATTGGCCCGATTTTGAAATTTTTTGGACTGATGAAATAGAAACACAAAGAGAAGAACAAAGAAAAAGAGCTTTAAAAACTCATATCCAACTTCCATTTTTCTATACTAATGAGACGTTGAAGATTCCCAACAATCTAGATAAACCACTTCCAAACAATTATTTTGAAAATTGTGCTACAAAGCCAGTCAATAACCAAAACCAATTCTTTGAAACTAAGAAATATGTTCCTACATTGATTCTAGAAGGGAAAATTATTGAACTTGAAATCTCCCTTGCAGAACAAAGGATCAAATTTGAATATGAAAATGATCTCCTTTCAACTGTTTATTCAAATAGTTTTAAGGAAATTTCTTCTAGTTTCAAAGATGAGGTGGAAAAGGAGACTGTTAAAATTGAACATTCTTTGATCAAAAAGTTTTCGGTTTCATCAAAAGCCATTTTTGATGCTAAACAAAAGATTGATCATAAATGTCTCCGACTTTCAAAGAAAGTGGCAGATCTTGAGAATATTCTTTTCTCTGAGCATAACCAATTTGAAAGTGAAAAAGCAAATTTTGCAACTGAATGCAAATCTTTTGAAGCAAAGATAAGTGAGAAAGCAAATTTATTTGGAAAAAGAAAGAAAAGAATTTGCAAAGAACAAGTGGGTTATTTTTGAAAATTCTTCTTTTGAAAAAGATTATGATGGTGATTTTCAGTCTAACCATGTTTGCAAGGAGAATTCAAAGCCTGAAGTTTGTGATAAAGGAACAATTTGTGAATTTGATGTCTCAAATAAGCTTCCTGACCATAATGCTTTGATTGATGAAAAGATAATTGTTTTGGAGAACGAAAAGAAAGTTCTTGAACTTAGATGCATAAATCTTTCAAAACAAGTTTCTGATTTTGAGAAGGTGTTATTCTTAGAAAAAGAAAAGCTTGAAAAGGAAAGAGCAGATTTTGATACTGAAAGAAAATCTTATGAAACAATGTCTGCTGAGTTTTCAAAGAAAATATCTGATTTAGAGAAGAACTTTGAAGAGGAGAGAAACATCTTCAAAGGCTGAAATTTTAAAGCTAACAAGGAGGTAATCTGCTTTAGCAACGGAAGCTATGAAAGAGCAGAAGCTTAAATCTGATCTACAGAAGAAACTTGATCTGACTGTTCAAGAAAGGAATGTTCTGTCTGATAAAGTTCAGAATTTTGAAGCAACTATGATTCATGTTAAATCATCTGAACAATCGTCGAATGATGGTTCAACTGATTCATCAAAGACTGCTTTTGGTTCTGTTCATGAACGTTCTTATGTTTCTTTGACAACGTATGTCAAATCAAAAGATCAGATGCGAACTTCTAATCTTTTCTACAACCGTAATGCTACAAGTTCTGATATACCTATCTACAAGCCTGTAAAGATGGAATGGAAGGTAAAGGGTTCTACACCTATGAACGATGCTGCGAAATCATCTGTTCTTCCACCGACGGTGAACAAGAAGAAAAATACTCCCAAAGGTAAGTCTTTCGCTAAACCTAATCCTATATATTTTGGAAATCATCTGATTAGGTTGGCGCAAAAGAAACTTTGTTGTTGTTTTTGTGGAACTAATGATTTCATTAAGCAAGAAAATGTTCAATTTTGGTATGGTACTTATAATATTCCTTCAAAAAGAAAAGCACATAACAAAGCAGGACCCAAGTCCCACTAGGTACCAAAATCTACTTAATCTGTTTTGCAGGTTCATCATGTGTCGTACGGAATTCCAGAACTATACCGAACACATGACTGGAAAACAGAAGAGAAGTGTGCAATTTGAAGAAGAGTACCGATGCTGAAATTTATGCATGATTATATGTAAGATCCCACATTGGTTGGGGAGGAGAACTAAGGTTGCCTTATAAGAGGGACTTGATACCTCCCCTATCAGACGCGTTTTAAAACCGTGAGTCCAGGTGTGCGGACAAAGCGGACAATATCTGGTACAGTTGGCCTGGGATGTTACAGATGGTATCAGAGCCGGGAACCGGACTGGTGTGCCAGCGAGGACGCTGGGCTCCCAAGGGGGGTGGATTGTAAGATCCCACATTGGTTGGGGAGGAGAACTAAGGTTGCCTTATAAGAGGGACTTGATACCTCCCCTATCAGACGCGTTTTAAAACCGTGAGTCCAGGTGTGCGGACAAAGCGGACAATATCTGGTACGGTTGGCCTGGAATGTTACATTATAGGGAGAGAAATTCTAATATTTGTTTACGTTTTTTGATATATATGTGCTTATTGACAAATCTTTTATATGCTTCTTTGTAGGCGGAGCATATGAAACTATGGTTTCTAAACACATCAGTTTAGAACCCGAGCATAAAAGAGACAATGGCTTCTAAACATATCAGTTTAGGACCCGCACCTCAACGAGTTTGACTTCTAAACACACCAGTTTAGAACTCGTACTTCATTGTTTTACACTTTGAATGCTTCATATACTAATCTTGTTTGATTCAGATTTTTTGCAGATTTTGAGGGGGAGCTTATCTGATTTTAAATCAGTCTTTTATGATTTGAGGGGGAGCCTAAACGTTTAACTGTACGTATGTTCTGAACTTAATATGAGATTGTTTGAAAGAAGAACGACTTTCAAACATGAAAAATATTTTGCTAAATGTTCAAACCACTTCTCGATTCTCAAATAGATTTTATGAAATTTAGAAGTGTGTTTTTAAATGTTTTTCATATCTATACTACATATATAAGCATGCTATCAAAAAGTCTTAAATACAAGTCATAATGCATAAGGTACTCACCTTTAAAGCATCAAAGTTGGAAAACTCTTAATTACAACCAAAATAGCATAATGTACAAGTATAGATGCACAAATTTTAAAGCCGACCCATTTATTAGAGTATATCATCAGCCCATGCTTTCTACCTCCATCCCCTGTAGTTCTGATAGTAACCTCCATCCCTTATACCTCACCTACAAGCCATACCGATTTGATAGATTCGCACGCCTTCACGTCTCCCTGATTTCTTCCAATATCGCTGCTAAATATCTTGACCGCTTCAGATTCGTATCAAAGGATTGACGATCGCTAATTTCAGATCCCCAATTCATCAAAGCTCATCAAAGTTGGCTTCGTGAATCGAGTTCTCAACGGTTCTTCTTCGCCCTTGACTTGATCGATCTATCCCTGATTCGTTACCCCTATGGTTCAATCTCTAACTGGTTTGCTTTTTTCTCTTTTTTTTCCTTTAAAAATAGTAGATGTTTGTTGTTTATTGTTGATCCATATTTGCTTGTTTGATCTCTCTGCTGCTATGTTTTTAGTTTGATCTTTAAACTTTGTTGTTTGATATTTGTTGTTAAAATCTCTCCTGCTGTTTTTTTATTTGCATTTTCATGTTTTTATTTAATTTTGTTTATGGGTGAAAAATGAAAATGAGCTTATTGGTAGCCAAATAGATTATTACAGTTTTACATATTTTCACGATATATTTTTTCTCTGGTAGATTACTTAAGGCACAAACTCCGACAACGGCGTCCCAATGAAGTCCTTAGTTACAAATACACCTACGAACACCACCGTTAGGCGTCGCCCCTTTGAGATTGGGTTGGATTGCCAATGGAGATAGTCTTATGTAAGAGTGACAGAGGCTCGTGGAGGTGCAATTCAAAGGTGATCTCAAAAGCGATTCAGAGCAGTTAAGGTACATGATAGTGTTTTCCTCTTGTGATGTTATGTTAATCATACGGTTCCTGCTTAGCCACAATGATGAGCACAAATGGTAATTTCATTACCGAGTCATGTACCCTTAACAGTGACGTTGATTCATTTGAAACCGATAACTCTTCATCATCCAGTATCCTCTATTCTCCATTTCTCCTCTGCTCTATTTACTTTCTATTTGTATGTATGTGTCACCGTTACTCCATCCATTCGACAACTACTTGACAACATGTAGACTTGTGTTCCGTTTGTGATGTGTTGGGGATTTGTCTTCTCTATATTTGTTATTAGGTGCATGGAAATCTAATTCTATGGGGATTATATGTTCTAATTCTGAATATGAAAATTAGGCTTTTGAGTTTTAGTGATATTACACACACACACATTATGGTCTTTTAATGTATACACGTCATTAAAATTTGATTTTGTGCAGGTAAGCTTAGCATTTGATGACACTATTTGAGGGTATCTATGGCAGGATTTGATGACTGTTTGGGTTTGAGGATTGTTTGTATTGTATTAAAGTGTATATAGAGAATAGTTGGCCATCTAAATCTTTTTAGTTTCTTTCCTTGGGTTCTATCTTTGTATTTTTTTCAATCTTTTGAAAAATTTCTTGGTCGATTGATACAATTTTGGGTTTCTGTTAAGAATAGAAGCATAATATTTGATAACATTCCATCACTTCCTGTTAGGAGCCGTTTACTAAACGCTTACCCAGGTAACCACTTACCTTTAAATGTCTTAAAGACAATTTTTAAAGCATAATGTACAAGGTTTTAAAGCATAAAATTCAAAAAAACTCTTAATTACAAATTTCAATGCTTGATGTACAACCCTAAACCCTTTTTGGGTACACACAACCAGTACCTCACCATACCCACCTTACTTCTTCTACCTCTTCACCTCACCACTACACCGTACCCATAATGATACATCGATACCCTCTTAACCCCTACACCATACCCATAGTACAGCCATACCCATAAAATGTTGTTCTGGGTGGGGTTTTGCTTGATTTACTGCTACTAAGAAGTTTAATCAGAAGTTTTTTTGAATTTTAGCTGCAGGGATGAGATTATAAAGTGGGCTTCTGGTGTGTCCGAAAGTTGGGTCGCGTAAAGAAGAAATTTCAGAATATTCAGAACAGAAGGAATATGGGACGAAAAATGTAATATAGGGGTCGTTTAACACTAACCTTGGTAAGCACTTACTAGTTCATTTAACACTTATTGGGTGAATATAATAAGGACTGAGAATCTTACTAGGTAATCAATCCATTTTGATGGCCGAGAATGTTTATCCATAAAGTAAATGAGAGCGGTAACTTTTACCGATAAGCGTTTGGTAAACGACCCTTGCTCCAAACTACAAGTGATAAACTATTGGTACAAATCTATACTGGTTTACACCAAAAGTCTTAAAGACAACTCTTTAAGCACAAAATTTAACACCATCACTTACCATGTAAGATTTTGGTTCATCAAAATGGTATCATATGCAACTAACCGTGGTAAGAGTTTTCTCCCTCACTTACCGGGTAAGATTATTCGTCTTTGCTATAATCATCCAGTAAGGTAATTTGACTTGGTAAGTACCTACCCGAGTAAGTGTTTGGCAAATAGCTATTTATGTCAGCTTACTTTATAGAGAGAATTGATAAGTATATTAATATATGTTTGTGATGTTCCTGACGATGACAAAAGGTTTTGTGGTTTTAAATGTAAAGATGTCAACTATGTGGTAGTGCATCACATAGGCATGATATGGTGATATGCCCATGTAAAGCGTCTTTGTACCGCATTAGTGAGCCTAAACAGAATAATGAGTTTTGGCTAATAAATCCTAAAAATTAGATAAATAAAATATGGTAGTGGGTGGCAAAATTAGCTAATATTTTTCTGGTTTGTGAACTTGTAGATTTTTTGGCTATGAGAATATGAACGCTTTTTCAACTCAACTACCAATTTCAGATTTATTGACTAACAGAGATTTGTTTTTGGATGCTATGTACCTTTTTTAAGGATTCTTGTGAACTACACCTGATCCTTCTCACTTTATTGTTTCTATTGAGGGGAAATTAAAATCTTTTACGATCATGAATGAGTTGTTTACCAAACATTTATCAGGAAAATACATATCACTTTCACTTACTTTATCATATAACATTATCAACCATCAAAATGGATTATACTAGCCATCTTAAACGTGCTAAGCGTTTACCGGGTAAGAGTGTTTCCCTCGAGATTCTTGGTCCTTGTCATGCTCAATAAGTGATGTTGGTAAACGCTTACCCGGTAAACGATTAGTGTCCGCACATCCTCAAAGACATGAAATTGTTGAGAATCAGTACATGATGCATGGATTAGTTCCTACAAGCTTGGGTAATAGTTTATCATTAATCAAATAATTGGAAGTTAACATCATTTACGAGAGGGATGGAGAATGGATTAAAAAGAGAAACATGATACACGGTTTAGTTAACGACTTCAGAATTGTGATTCACCCGCGCTGCATCGCGCGGGTAGACAGCTAGTATATATATACATATATATATCTCGGATTTTCGTTACATCATTTCTGACTGTGTGTTTCTAAAGATTAATACTTGCGTATTATCTTTTCTATACTTTCGAGTATTTGTACACACCGGGTTAGCTTCATATTGACTTTGTTATTACCATGTCTCAAAACGAAACATTTTTCGATGGTAATACTCCCGTTTGATTTCAAATTTTGTTGAGCATCATATTCATTTCAGTGTAAGAGCTTAAACGTTTCATTCAAAGATTGTTTATATTTGTTCATATAAACAAAATATCCAATTCTTTGATACCCTAAACCATACATGATTATCATTCATGTGATTTGATCTGATTGATACATTGTCATATTCTCAAACAAGTCTTTCGAATTCATTTCATTCTTTCTATATTCTTGTTGTGAGAAATCTTCAAAGATCAAAATGCTCAAATCTTCATGATATTATTGAAGGGCATACTTTCTGATGCAATGTAAATCAAATGCCGATATTCTTAATTGTTCAAGCTAAACAGTTGAACAACACACCATTTTAGGACAAAATTTCATGGGAATCAGTGTGAGTTTTTAAAAAAGAACTTCTATGGATCCACGTTAACCAGTGTTTCCTACCCAAGAAGTTATCCTTGAGTTATTGAGGGGTGAGGGGTCAAAATCAAAGAGTGGGGGAGATTACTCATCCGGTTGAGTATCTCATTGTGCCGAGGTAAAATGAAAATGAGAGTTTGGTTAGGAGTGAGCAGATTAAAAACAGAAAGAGGGTGTGAGAACAGAGTTAAAAGAATAAGAGAACTTTGCACTATCCACTTTCTGAGCCGGGCAGCCACATTGCTAATTGGTTCACATTCATTGGTGACCATCATTGAAACAGGCAACTAGCCCATGACAACTCTTGCATTTAACCCCACCAGCTACTCGTTTCTTTCTTAATAAAGGAATGTTTCATATTTCTTGGGGATGCAGCATATAATCTATCTGATCTTCACTCGGAAGGTCTAGATATTGAAAAAGAAGGAAGTTTGCCCCACCTTCGCTCTTCATTCATGCACATTGAGTCCGTGGAAAACTTGTTGTTGTCTCAACAGTTTACACACGTTGAGCCTATAATTTTCAATCATAAGTTGCCTTATTCTTTTTACACTTGCACGTACACACAAGGAATATGTTTTCTTGTCATAACGTTCATAGAAATTTCCTTTGTGGTTTTTCGATGATTGAATGGAAGTCCTGGAGGAGTGAACATCAAAAAGCTCCTTTCCAAAGTGCATTCATTGTACTAAGTGGCTCCGTGCAACTTATAGGCATTTTAACTGATTCATCCGTTGTTTCAGGGTTACCACGTTACTATTGTCTGAATTTGAAAAGATTCGGATAAATATTTTTGGAAATGACGGATATTCAGATCAGAAGGAGGAGATTGTTAATGGTATATTCAAAGATTGCTGAACTTGAAAATAATTTTGATGATCACGATGCTCACAATCATCAAAAAGGGGGAGAAGATTTGAAAGTTTCAATTTCAAGTTAAAGTGAAGTTTTGTTAAAGTCAAGAAGCTCGAGTTAAAAAGTTCAAGATGTTTCAAGTTGTTTTGAGATGATTCGACAAAGATTCAAAATTCAAAGTTTGTTGTTGTTGAAGAAATAAAGATACGCAGTTCAAGATATTCAAAGCCCGTTAAAGCTCAAAACCTCGTTAAAGCTCAAAAGCCATTTCATGTTCAAAGACCGAAGATATATTTCAAAGCCCAAAGATGCAAAGATCTGTGCTACAATGATTTGAAGATTCGAAGAGATGAAGATTTTATTTGAAGACTTTGACCTACACCGCAAAGATGTGAAGTTTTCGATTCAAGACTTTGATGATTATTTGATTTTGAAAATCCTGTTGAAGACTAAAGTAATCAGATTGGATTTATGAAGACAACGCCAATTTGAAGATTCTTCAGAGTTATTTTTCAAAGACTGATCTTCCTTCAAAGCGAAGAGGGAGATTGTTCAAAGTGCTTAAAGTGTTGAAGATTTGAAGATTACAAAGAGCTGAAGACTATCGTCATCATTTTTTTTAAATCTTGAATCCATAGGGGGAGATTGTTAGTGCATAAAATGTATTCGAGATTTAGTGTTTTATTGTATATGATCAAAGCTTTGTAAAAGTCAAAGTAGAGGCTTAAAGGTCAAAGTCAAAGTTACTAAAGTGATAGTCAAAGGTATAAATAGATACCTTGTGTAGAGAATTAGCTAGAGATCTAAGAGTAAAAGAGTGAATACGTGAAGTGAGCATATTGAGAGAGATGGCTTCCTAGATAGAGAGTTTAGAGAGAGAAAGTATATCTCAACTCAAATCTTGTATTCTTTCTCTAATTCAATGACGATCATGAGGTTCTAGCATTGTTACGTGATTAAATCTGGGATTACACTTTCACTGGATCCCGATCTACTGAGTACGTAGGAGGCTTGCAACTGAGAAACATTTTATAATCACACTTTTTCATTACTGGTACTACAGTAGGTGTGATAGGCATCTCATCTTCCAGATTAGGATCTGGTCTTTCCGTTTCAGTATTACGAGTCTGGTTAAACATGGCTTGAATATTTTCTTGTAACCTTCCCATTTCAGCTGTTAGATCGTCCCTTGTTACAAATTCAGTACCTCGCGGCTGAACTCTGCCGCCTGTTCTGCCTCTACCTCTTTCTCCCCGTCTTCCTCTTACCCCAACTGTTGGATTTGTTCTATCATGATCTCCTCTTCCCCCTCGATTCGTTTGTCTAGCACCACTTGCAATTCTATTGATTCAAACAAAGTTAATGTACACATAAGCACATACCCCATATAACAAGGTATTCCAGTTCAAACATGTACCTGTAAGATCACAATTACACTGGCCAGGTGTAATCTGAAATTACCTTACATGATGTTCCTTCTACCTTTTTATATTTAATATCCGAAGGTTCTATAATAATAGGGACATCCTACTTCACATGCAGTTTAAGTCTAGGTACATATACGAATACCTAAATCCCTTAAACTAGGGCTCTGATACCATCTGTAACAACCCGATCTCCCAAATATACACATATAACATAAATTGCATAACGTCGTTACAAAACAAGATACATCATATTGCATTTACGGTCCCTTAGCTTAATAAAATAAGTCTTTCTGTACAAACTTTTACATAACAACTACTGAACATGATAGTTACAAAACACTTCATGAGTCTTCAAAAGAAATTTCTAGATCTTTCCTATCACTTGTCCTTATTTGCTCCATGACCGGGAATACATATTTTAAAACTAAATGAGGGTTAGACCTAATGGTCTAAGTGAGAAAATCCCTGTCATTTTTAAAACCATTTGCACAAATACCATATATATATCACAAAAGATAAATACCAATCATAACTCACGCATCGTGTACTTTTCTTGTCTCATTCCCATGGCCATATTAGTTGGTTGAAATCCAACTAATAAATTAACTCCGCTGTACGACAATTACAGCCAAAACCGCTGTACGAATATTACAGCCAACACCACATGTCACACCCCGCCAAAGCGGAAACACGAGATGTAACAGCTAAAGCTTCCTAGCATTAGGAAATAAAACAACACCAACCATACAATTACATAAGTTTTAAATTGTGAAGTTCCAAAAATTACAAGTTACAATCCATTATTTACAAGCAACCGATATGGTGTTTTTAACAAAATAGAGCAAAAGAAAAGAGTTTGGTTGATGTCGTCATGCATGCTAAATTTAGACTTTGTCGTTTACCTTCTTAGTCCCTGAAAAACATGTTTAAAATAAAAGGTCAACTACAAAGAGTTGGTGAGTTCACAGGTTTTCCATATACACAACAGTTTTTCATCCAAAGGTTACTCTCATGAAACGTTTGTTCATGAAAAGCTTTAAGTTTAAAAATTTATGAGTACAATTTACAATGAATGACTTTTGCAAGATATATAAGTGTTGAGCCACTACTAAGCCTCCGACAACCTACGCCCCGCGAACTACCTTAGAGGTGGTATGTTGGCCACATGAGTAGAACATTATTACCAGATAAAGTGCACCCCTACTCGTCAGTCAAAGGTGGGTTTGTCAAACCAAATAGCGCTATCCACAAATATCACCGTCTCGTTATGAGTTAATAAGTAGTGTACCTATTGGGGACTTAACATTTTTATTATAACTCAACATATCTTTATCACTTATGTAAATTCCTCCATTCATTAGTACTCATTTCTCAAATCATAAATATCAACAATTTAATATCAGGAATCATTTAGCATTTTAAAATCATAACATGCTTTTCACCCCAAACATTAAACAAGTAAAACGGGGCTGTGAATACTCACCTTATAGCGTAGTCGCGAAGTAGTGATAGCTTGTTTGCTTAAGCGCTTTACGGGTTCCCTATAATGTCAAACAATCTCTATAAGTCCTTCATATCTAATTCAAGGTTATACTTAACTAATTTACTCCACATCTTGTGTAATGCCTTAGCTTTAGTATTTAAATTGAAATTAGGAATTTAGCATTGTTCCAATGTTTTAATCATGTATATATAGGGTTATAATAAAAACTCAACAGTTTCCAAAATGATTAAGCTGACAGAAACTTTATACTCCAAAGATGACTATTTTACAACACTTTCTAGAATAACAAATTTACCTGATTTTTTTATATGTGGTCATATACTGAGTTAACGTTATTTTGACAAAATTTCATAAATTTTGGGGGTGTTTAAGGGGTCCAAATAATTTTTATTAATTTGTGTAACACAGAGCCTAAAACAGATTGCACCCTTCTGGGAAAACAGACTTTTGGAGGGTCAAAACTCAATAGTTTTCAGAGTTTTTACATGTTTTGAAAACCTAACACATAAAGGTGTTTCATGAAAAAATATTCACAAACTTTTGATAAGTTTTGAGAGAGTTATGGCCGATTGAAGCTGTATGTACCAATCTGCCAATCTTGGACACCTTTGCACACTTGGCTTATAAAAACTGTTTGAGTGATCAAAACTCCATATTTTTTAAGGGAACCAATTGCATATGAAACCTAACTCATATGGGGAACTTCCAGAAGAAAAATGAGAAATATTCATGGATTCTACAAAGAATTATAAGTAAAATATTGTGACCTAAAAATCTGGCCGACCATCTGTTGCACTCCAAATTGGTCCTAAGGAGTTGAAGGCTTAAATCTCAATATCGTATTATGAGACTAGTTGGGTTTGAACCCTAACTCATTAAACCTTACTCCAGAAGAAAAATGAGGAATTTTGGACATGATTTGACCAAGATATGGTCGTCCTAAGCACATGCAACAAATCTGCCAGATTCTTAAAACTCTAACATTCTTAAGAAAATCACAATTTTAAGCCTTCTAACATTCATAGATGTGGGTTCCTTTGTTAAGGATTTAATCCCAGCATCATATGACATGATTTTGCAAGAAAATACCCAAAACTTAAAATAAAATGTGCATGCAAAGGTCTACAAACTCAGATTCTAGTACAAGAAGAAAAACCACGTTTTTTGATGATTTTGCTCATTTTTCTCAAGTTCATGATGGAAGTTCATAGATTTTCACCACTTTATGGACATTTCTCATGTCCTTGGTGTTTTATCTCACATCTAGAACAAGAAAAAGGGTTCATCCATTTGAACAAGATAAAGGTGTAGAACAATGAAAGAAATAGCATAAAAGGTGCAAAAAAAATGTGAACAACACTAGTTTGAAGTTCTTACCTTGGGAAGATGTTGCTTCAAACTTTGAATCTTTTGCTTTGAATACTAGATTTAGGGTTGGAGTTTTTTTTTTGCTGGAATTTGAAGGTGCTAAGATGGAAGTGATGAGGAGAAGAAAAGGTTTGAAACACTAGAGTGAGAGAGAGAGAGAGAGAAGAAGATGAATGGTTGCAAGATTTGAAAATGAATCAAATTGCAACAAAGAGAGGGGTTTTGGGGAGGGGGTGGCCGGCCCCTACATGGGCCCCCAACCCATTGCATATATATATATATATATTTTTTAAAAAAAATTGCAATGCAAACTCCAAAAATTACCTTCTTATTTTTATTAAACCTCATAAAAAGGAAAAGTTTATATAGGAAGTAAAATCCTATATTTTTATATAGGTTACATGTTAATTGAAGCATTTTGGCATTACATAAGGTGTTTCGGTTAGTCGCGGGTCGAAACCGGGTCTTTTCAGCAACTACCGGAAATTCTAACGAATCTTCGCTTTAATTTATCCTGAATGGGTCCTATCAGGGTATTTTCCCTATATTAACATTAGTGAGGGTTTAACAGATGCTAACCTGGAAGTTTCGATTTTTTTGCCGGATGTTACAGTTTTCCCCCGTTAGAGGAATTTCGTCCCGAAATTTAATGACTGGTATTCCCAACCGGTTTCTTGGTGAACAGATGAGGATATTTACTCATCATATAATCCTCCCGTTCCCAAGTGTATTCAGGTCCATGTCTTGCATTCCAACGAACTTTTACGATCGGGATCTTGCTACGTCTTAATCGTTTAACATCCTGGTCAAGTATTTCAGCGGGTTCTTCTATAATGCGTAACTGCTCGCTCACTTGTATGTCTTCCAATGGTAGAACCAATGATTCATCCGATAGGCATTTCTTCAGATTCGACACATGGAATGTGTCATGAATAGCGCTTAACTCTTGTGGTAGATTGAGTCTGTATGCAACGGGTCCAATCCTTTCCAGTATCTCAAATGGGCCGATATATCTTGGACTCAACTTGCCCTTTTTCCCAAATCGTACCAATCCTTTCCATGGCGATACCATTAATAGTACCTTATCGCCCACCTGAAATTCCAATGGCTTCCTGCGATTATCTGCATAACTCTTCTGACGAGTTCTGGCTACTTTAAGTCTTTCCTGTATGGTGACGATCTTGTCCATAGTCTCTTGAATTATGCCGGGTCTTATCAGCTGTCCGTCACCGACCTCCAACCAGCTGAGTGGTGATCTACACTTGCGTCCATATAAGGTTTCGTACGGCGCGCACTTTAAGCTGGTATGGTAGCAATTGTTGCAAGAGAATTCGACTAACGGTAAATGAGTATCCCAACTTCCACCAAAATCTATTACACATGCTCGCAGCATGTCTTCTAGTGTTTGTATAGTTCTTTCTGTCTGACCGTCCGTCTGCGGGTGTTAGGCAGTGCTCAAGTCCAAACGCATGCCCAACGCTTTCTGGACTGATCGCCAAAAGCGTGACGTAAAACGACTATCTCTGTCCGAGATAATGGAAGTAGGTACTCCATGACGCATCACAATATCGTTGATGTATAACTGAGCAAGCTTTTCCGTCTTGAAGTCCTCTCGAATAGGCAGAAAATGTGCAGATTTTGTAAGCCGATCCACTATAACCCAGATTGAATCATGTCCTTAACCACTGCACAAGTTTGGCATTTGCTTACATATAACGCAACATCTTTCTTCATTCCTGGCCACCAATAGTATTCCTTCTGGTCCTTGTACATCTTATCGGCTCCGGGGTGAATTGAATATCTTGATTTATGGGCTTCATCCATGATTATTGATAGCAGATTGACAACCTTAGGTACCCAAACCTTATGTCGGAAGTAACGCACCCCGTCTGGTTGTGTTTCAAATTCCTTTTCCAGATGATGTAGGGTTTCGTTTTTCAAATTCTCCTCTTTTAATGCTTCTTCTTGAGCTTCGAGAATTTGGTCCTTAAGACTCGTCCGGACCATCGTTCCCATGGTTCTTGCCCTCGATGGCTTCACTCTTTCTTTTCGGCTTAACGCATCAGCTACAACATTAGCCTTGCCTGGGTGGTACTTTATCTCGCAATCGTAGTCGCTAAACAGTTCAACCCATCTCCGTTGTCTCATATTCAGCATTTTCTGATAAAAAATGTGTTGTAGGCTCTTCTGGTCGGTAAAGACGGTACATTTAGTTCCGTAGAGGTAATGTCTCCAAATCTTGAGTGCGAACACTACGGCTCCTAGTTCCAAATCATGGGTGGTATAATTCTTTTCGTGAACTTTAAGTTGCCTTGATGCGTAGGCAATAACCTTGTCTTTTTGCATTAGCACACACCCCAACCCTTGGTGTGAGGCATCGCAGTAAACCACAAAATTGTCTACACCCTCGGGTAAAGCTAAGATCGGTGCATTGCAAAGCTTATGCTTAAGCGTCTGAAAAGCTTCTTCTTGTTTTTCTCCCCAATCGAACTTCTTATCCTTCTGGGTTAATGCCGTTAATTGTTGTACAATTTTGGAGAAATTTGCAATTAAACGCCGATAGTAACCAGCTAAACCGAGAAACGAACGAATTTATGCCGGAGTCTTTGGGGCTTCCCACTTCTTGATGGCTTCTATCTTGGCCGGATCGACATGAATTCCAACTTTATTAACTACATGCCCAAGAAATTGCACTTCACGAATCCAAAATTCGCATTTGGAAAGTTTAGCATACAGCTTCTGGTCTCTGAGCAGTTCTAGTATTAGCTTTAAATGTTGCTCATGCTCCTTCTTGCTTTGCGAATAAATTAATATATCGTCTATGAACACAATTACGAATTTGTCCAAGTACGGTCGACATACTCTGTTCATTAGATCCATAAAGACTGCTGGAGCGTTTGTCAGTCCAAAAGGCATGACTAGGAACTCATGTCACACCCCGCTAAAGCGGAAACACGAGGTATGACAGCGTAGGGTTTCATTAAAAAGGTAACAGACAACACCAACCACAAGTTTAATACAGTAGTACAAAATATTACATTACAACGTCTTTAACCCAAAAAGTTCCAAAAGGAAAGACGACAAATACAAAAAAATTAACAATATAAGTTTTAAGAGTCTTGATGTTGATGTCATCAAACAAAATGCACCCTACGTGCCTTCACTTACTTCTTATTCCCTGAAAAGCATGTTTAAAACGAAAAGGTCAACTACAAAGAGTTGGTGAGTTCACAGGTTTTTCATATCCAAACAATTTTCAACCAAAGATTATTTTCGTGAGTCTTTTGTCACGACAAGCTTTAAATTTAAATTCTTATGAGTACACCTTACAATAAATGACTTTCGCAAGATATATGATTGTTGAGCCACTACTAAGCCTCCGACAACTTACGCCCCGCGGACTACCTCAGAGGTGGTATGATGGCCACATGAGTAGAACATTATTATCAGATAAAGTGCACCCCTACTCGTCAGTTTAAGGTGGGTTTGTCAAACCAAATAGCGCTATCCACAAATATCACCGGCTCGTTATGAGTTAATAAGTAGTGTACCTATTGGGGACTTAACATTTTTATTATCACTCAACATATCTTGTCACTTATGTAAATTTGTACATTCATTTGTACTCATTTCTTAAATCATAAATATCCACAATTTTACTATCATGAATCATTTAGCATTTTAAAATCATAACATGCTTTTCACCCCAAACATTTAAACAAGTAAAACGGGGCTGTGAAAACTCACCTTTTAGCGTAGATGCGCAAGTAGTGAAAGCTTGTTCACTTAATCCTCTTTACGGGCTCCCTATAAGGTCAAACAATCTCTATGAGTCCTTCATAGCTAACCCCAAGGTTAAACTTACCTAACTTAATCCACGTCTTGTGAAATGCCTTATCTTTAGTAATTAAGTTGAAATGCACAAATTAGCATTGTTCAAGTGTTTTTAATCATCAATATGAATGGTTATAAGAAAGACTCAACAGTTTCCAAAATACTCAAGCTGACAGAAACTTCATACTACAACAGTGACTATTTTACAACACTTTCCAGGATGACAAATTTACCTATTTTTTTATATGTGGTACTATACTGAGTTTGCACCCTTCTATGAACACAATTACGAATTTGTCCAAGTACGGTCGACATACTCTGTTCATTAGATCCATAAAGACTGCTGGAGCGTTTGTCAGACCAAAAGGCATGACTAGGAACTCATAATGTCCATATCGAGTCCTAAACGCTGTTTTCGGAATATCCTCCTCACGAACTCTCATTTGATGGTATCCGGACCGAAGATCGATCTTTGAAAAGTAAGTAGCGCCTTGAAGTTGGTCGAACAGGTCATCGATTCGAGGAAGAGGATATCGGTTCTTGATGGTCAGCTTGTTGAGTTCTCTGTAGTCGATACACATTCGAAAAGAACCATCTTTCTTTTTAACGAATAAAACTGAAGCTCCCCAGGGTGAGCAGCTGGGTCTGATGAATCCTTTATCGAGTAGCTCCTAAAGTTGGCCTGACAACTCCTGCATTTCTGAAGGTGCTAACCGGTAAGGTGATTTCGCCACGGGTGCCGCTCCGGGAATTAAGTCAATATGAAATTCCACTTGTCTTGGTGGGGGTAATCCAGGTAATTCATCTGGGAATACTTCGGGAAAATCTCGTACTATTGGAAAGTCTTGAATATTCTTCTCCTTGATCTCCTTATCCACCACGTGTGTCAGAAACGCAACACAATCTTTCCGCAAATACTTTCGCATCTTCATGCTCGACACCATTTTGAATTTTCTCCCGGAGTTTTCTCCCTGTATTTCAAGTACTCTTCCTTCCGGTTGTGGTATTCGGACGATCTTTTCGGAGCAAACGATTTCAGCGCGGTTTTTCGATAACCAATCCATACCTACTACTATATCGAAGCTTCCTAGTTTGATCGGGATTAAATCTATGCTAAAATCTTTTCCCGCCAGTTTTAGGGTACAATTATTAATTACATCTCTGGCCCTAACTTCCTGCCCATTAGCAAATTCAATAACATATATCTCTTCCAACTTTCGGGTTCTCGAGTTTAATTTCAACCTAAAGTCTAACGATACAAAACTTTTATCTGCTCCAGAATCAAATAACACAGATGCACGATGGTTGTTCAAGAGAAACGTACCTGTGACTACATCCGGGTTCCGTCTTGCTTCATCGGCCCCAATCTCAAATACTCGACCCCGTGCCTGACCTCCTTGATTCCCTTGATTGACTGGTCGCTCTTGATTTGCATTAGGCCTTCGGTTCAGTCTCAGACATGCGCTTCGAAAGTGATCTGGACTACCACACTCATGGCAGGTTCGTTTTCCTCCACTCTTGCAATCCCTGGCGACATGGCCTCCTTTGTTACACTTGAGGCAAATGATGCATCTTCCAAGGTGACGATTATTGCACTTGCTGCATCTTGGGCATGGCCCTTTTTCTTTCTCCTTGGCTTGTGCTTGAATTCCAAAATTTCCTGTTACTCTCTGACCCTTGTCTGATCTTCCCCCAAATTGCCTTCTCGCAAGCTCCTCTATCTTTCTTTTCCCTGCGGCTTTGTCATTCCCAGTTGTTCTCGAACGATTTGCGTTGTTGGTGAGTCTCGTTGCTACATTCACTGCTTCTTGAAGAGTCTTCGGGTCAGCTGAAGTCACATCTCCTCTGATTTCTTCAGATAAACCCCACACATATCTATCCACTCGGTTTTCCTCGGGCGTCACCAAGTGTGGCACCAGCTTTGCCAGCTCATGGAAACGGGCAGTGTAAGAATCTATGTCGTTTCCTTTCATTTCATGGTTCCACAGTTCTGCTTCCAGCTTTTGGATCTCACTCCTTGGGCAGTACTCCTCTTTGAGCATCTTTTTGAACTCATCCCATGTCAGCCTATTGGCCACATCCCGACCTAGGGTTTGTACTTGAGTGTTCCACCATGTTAATGCCCGTCCTTGCAGAAGGCAAGCGGCATATTCCACCTTGTTTCCTTCAGTACATTTACTGATATTGAGAACAGACTCCATACCTTCTACCCAAGCCAATAATCCAACGGCTCCCTCAGTTCCGTGGAATTCCTTAGGGTTGCAGCCCCTGAAAGTCTTGTATGTGCATTCCCGATTTCCGGCTGTTCCCGCATTGTTTGGATTAGCATTCAGTCCAGCTGCTACTTGGCTGACAATGTTCGGAAGTGCAGCCATAATTTGCTCAGCCACTAACCGTGCGACTTCAGGATCCTCTCTTCTTGGAGGCATAGTCCTATAGTTATGGTTTTAGTTAAGGATTTAGTCGCATGGTCACTAATACTGTCATTTGATTAAACTTCCTACTTGTTATGTGATTCTAAGTTATGGTACTTCTTCAGGCATACTATCATTATTATCTACACGTATTGTCATAACAACATACCACAATTTCGTAATCATGCATTAGAAGTACTTGAGATATATACACATTAACCAAGCATTTCATTCATAACCAAGCATTTCATTCATAAGCCGTACATATGCAATGTTTGAAATTTAAACGGCTAAATGCCCCAAAAATATGAGTTTAAGTTTAAATAAATCCCAAAAGTTCCACAATCAATGGTCTTCTAGTGCATCATCATCCAAATCAGCACCCCTATCATCAACACCAGTGCTCCTATCACCCACATCCAGCACATATACAGGGTCCTCATCTCCCTCCTAGTGGCATAAACTACCTCCATGGTTCTATCGGAGACCTCATCATGTGCATTTAAGACCCCCATTATTGCATTCAGGTGTTCATGCTGTATGTCCAACCTCTCCTTATGAAGTTGCACATCTCGTGACATCAGTAGAACCCACTGACTCTCCCGAGCAGTCATACCGGGAGGATGAGCCACAGGAACCCCAGTTACCACTTGGGTGGCTCCGGATTGCGCCTCCTGCCGGGACGACTCTCCTATGTCTCTTGATGGGTTTGTGAATCTCACACATCTAGGTAATGGTACGCTCTTCCTTGCCGTGGTTATTACTCTTGGACCACGAAACATAGTTAGATGGGGTCGAATGAGTGATGCATAGTTTATTTCAAGGTCGTCATCGTACGGGTCTCTTTCCACTTCACCAGGTCTACGGTCCCTAGGTCGGCTAGTGACGTAGCCGGATGGGTCGGCCGAGTACGAGTGCTCTGAGGGAGTGTGCTCCGATGGGTCGTGTTCGGATGGGTCGTGTTCGGATGGGTCATGTTCGGATGACATAGTGAGCTGCGATAATGGTAGACTTTGTTATTATGTGTATTATTGTAAGTGCCTAAAATATGCAATGTTTATGCAGACACACACAAAATCATGTTTTCCCATTTCAAGTAGAAAATTTATTTTAAGCATACTTCCATTATGACCAACCCGAGTCTCTCATTATATTTACCCGAATTAAACATAGGTGATCAGGCTTTGTTTAATTGAGGTATAATAATGTGACATTCGACTTGGTTATATTAGCAACATACTCCAGATTTTAGACAATCCTTTCGAAAACCGTTTTGAAAATAGTTTGCGTTATGGTTGGGTTATAGTTTGTGGTTCCCATAAGAAAACCAGCATTCTCTATAACCTTAGGCTCTGATACCAAATCTGTCACACCCCGCTAAAGCGGAAACACGAGGTATGACAGCGTAGGGTTTCATTAAAAAGGTAACAGACAACACCAACCACAAGTTTAATACAGTAGTACAAAATATTACATTACAACGTCTTTAACCCAAAAAGTTCCAAAAGGAAAGACGACAAATACAAAAAAATTAACAATATAAGTTTTAAGAGTCTTGATGTTGATGTCATCAAACAAAATGCACCCTACGTGCCTTCACTTACTTCTTATTCCGTGAAAAGCATGTTTAAAACGAAAAGGTCAACTACAAAGAGTTGGTGAGTTCACAGGTTTTTCATATCCAAACAATTTTCAACCAAAGATTATTTTCGTGAGTCTTTTGTCACGACACGCTTTAAATTTAAATTCTTATGAGTAAACCTTACAATAAATGACTTTCGCAAGATATATGATTGTTGAGCCACTACTAAGCCTCCGACAACTTACGCCCCGCGGACTACCTCAGAGGTGGTATGATGGCCACATGAGTAGAACATTATTATCAGATAAAGTGCACCCCTACTCGTCAGTTTAAGGTGGGTTTGTCAAACCAAATAGCGCTATCCACAAATATCACCGGCTCGTTATGAGTTAATAAGTAGTGTACCTATTGGGGACTTAACATTTTTATTATCACTCAACATATCTTGTCACTTATGTAAATTTGTACATTCATATGTACTCATTTCTTAAATCATAAATATCCACAATTTTACTATCATGAATCATTTAGCATTTTAAAATCATAACATGCTTTTCACCCCAAACATTTAAACAAGTAAAACGGGGCTGTGAAAACTCACCTTTTAGCGTAGATGCGCAAGTAGTGAAAGCTTGTTCACTTAATCCTCTTTACGGGCTCCCTATAAGGTCAAACAATCTCTATGAGTCCTTCATAGCTAACCCCAAGGTTAAACTTACCTAACTTAATCCACGTCTTGTGAAATGCCTTATCTTTAGTAATTAAGTTGAAATGCACAAATTAGCATTGTTCAAGTGTTTTTAATCATCAATATGAATGGTTATAAGAAAGACTCAACAGTTTCCAAAATACTCAAGCTGACAGAAACTTCATACTACAACAGTGACTATTTTACAACACTTTCCAAGATGAAAAATTTACCCATTTTTTTATATGTGGTACTATACTGAGTTAAGGAAGTTTTGATCAAATTTCGTAATATTTGGAGGTGTTAAAGGGTTCAAATAATTTTTATAAAACAGTGCAACATAGTACTTAAAACAGTTTGCACCCTTCTGTGGAAACAGGCTTTTGGAGGGTCAAAACATAATCGTTTTCAGAGTTTTTACATGTTTTGAAAACCTAACACATAAAGGTATCTTATGGAAAACGTTTCACGAATTTTTGATGAGGTTTGAGTGAGTTATGGTCGAATGAAGTTGCATGTACCAATCTGCCAATTCTGGACAGCTTGAGACACTTGGCTTGCATAAAATATTTGAGTGACCAAAACTCCATATTTTTTAATGAAACCAATTGCATGTAGATCCCAACTCAACTAAGGAACTTCCAGAAGAAAAATGAGAAACGTTTATCCATTTTACAGAGAGTTATAAGCAAAACCAAGTGACACAACAATCTGACAGACCATCTGCTGCACATCAAATTGGTTCTAAGGAGTTGAAGGCTCAAAACTCAATATTTTCGTATGAGACCAGTGGGGTTTGAACCCCAACTCATTAAACTCTACTCCAGAAGAAAAATCAAGGAATTTGGACATGAATGGACCAAGATATGGTCGTCCAAGGCACATGCAACAATTCTGCCAGATTCTTAACTCAACCATTCTTAAGAAAACTTCATTTTTAAGCATCCCACCATTCATAGATGTGGATTCCTTTGTTAGGGATTCAATCCCCACATCATATAACATGATATTTAAAAGAAATACTTAGAACTTACAAGAAGTATGCATGCAAAAAGGTTTCCAAACTCAGATTTTATTTCAAGAACAAAACCCTCTTTTCTTGATGATTTTGCTTAAAAAAAATGGAGAAGATGACAAGTTTAGAACTCTTGCCTTTTGAGAGATGTTGTAAGCACTTTAACTTTGAACCTTTTTGCTTTAACTTCGAAATCTATGGCTGATTTTCTGCTGGATTTTGAAGAAATCTTGATGAAGGTGATGAAGATGAATATGAGGGACACTTTAGAGTGGGAGAGAGAATGGGGAGATGAAGAGTTGTGGTAATTTTTTTTTGAAAATGAAACAAAATGTAAAAATGAGGGAGGCCGGCCCTTCATGGGCCCCCAACCCTTGTGGTAAATTTTTTTTTTATAAAAATTTTAGCCCACAACCTTTCTTTGTAAAACCCTTTTTCATTTTTACGAATAAACTGCAAGATACACTCTTAAAATACCTTTTTGGTTTAAATTAATTTCAAATAAAAGAAAGTTTATGTAGGAGGGTAAAAACCCTATATTTTATATATATTAAATGTTATTTGAAGCATTTTGGCATTCCACAAGGTGTTTCGGTTAGTCCCGGGTCGAAACCGGGTCTTTTAGGCAACTACTGGGAATTCTAGCGAATTTTCGCCCTAAATTATTCTGAGTGGGTCTTAACAAGGTATGTTCCCTATGTTAACACTTGAAATGGTTAAATGATGCTAACCTGAAAGTTTTGATTTTTGTCGGATGTTACAGCTTTCCCCCGTTAGAGAAATTTCGTCCCGAAATTAAATGATTGGCATTCTAGATAGGTTCCTTGGCGAACAGCTGAGGATACTTACCCCTCATAAAGTTCTCTCGTTCCCAAGTGTATTCAGGTCCGTGCCTTGCATTCCAACGAACTTTTACGATCGGGATCTTGCTACGTCTTAACCGCTTAACATCTCGGTCAAGTATTTCCACGGGTTCCTCTACGAAACGTAACTGCTCGCTTACTTGTATGTCTTTCAACGGTAGGACCAACGATTCATCCGATAAGCATTTCTTCAAGTTCGTCACGTGGAATTTGTCGCGAATGGCGCTTAACTCTTGTGGTAGCTTGAGTCTATATGCAACTAGTCCAATCTTTTCCAGTATCTCAAATGGGCCGATATATCTTGGACTCAACTTGCCTCTCTTCCCAAATCGTACCAAATCTTTCCATGGCGATACTTTGAGTAGTACCCTATCGCCCACCTGAAATTCCAATGGCTTCCTGCGATTATCTGCATAACTCTTCTGACGAGTCCTGGCTACTTTAAGTCTTTCTTGTATGGTTACGATCTGTCTCCGACCTCCAACCAACTGAGTGGGGATCTACACTTGCGTCCATACAAGGCTTCGTACGGCGCGCACTTCAAGCTGGTATGGTAGCTATTGTTGTAGGAGAATTCGACTAGCGGTAAATAAGTATCCCAAATTCCACCAAAATCCATCACACAGGCCCGCAACATGTCTTCTAGTGTTTGAATAGTTCTTTCTGTCTGACCGTCCGTCTGCGGGTGGTAGGCAGTGCTCAAATCCAAACGTGTGCCCAATGCTTTCTGAACTGATCGCCAAAAGCGTGACGTAAACCGACTATCCCTGTTCGAGATTATTGCAGTAGGTACTCCATGACGCATAACGATCTCGTTGATGTAAATCTGAGCAAGCTTTTCCACCTTGAAGTCTTCCCGAATAGGCAGAAAATGTGCAGATTTCGTAAGCCGATCCACAATAACCCAGATTGAATCATGCCCTTTTCCGGTTCTGGGTAACTTAGTTATGAAACCCATGCTTATATGTTCCCATTTCCATTCGGGAATCTCAGGTTGCTGAAGAAGACCGGATGGTTTCTGATGTTCAGCCTTAACCATTGCACAAGTTTTGCACGTGCTTACATACAAAGCAACATCTTTCTTCATTCCTGGCCACCAGTAGTATTCCTTCAGGTCCTTGTACATCTTATCGGCACCGGGGTGAATTGAATATCTTGATTTATGGGCTTCATCCAAGATGATTGATCGTAGTCTGACAACCTTAGGTACCGAAACTCTATTTCGGAAGTACCGAAAATCTCGTACTATTGGAAAGTCTTGAATATTCTTCTCTTTGATCTCCTTATCCACCACGTGTGTCAGAAACGCAACACAATCTTTCCGCAAATATTTTTGCATCTTCATACTCGACACTATTTTGAAACTTTTCCCCGAGTTTTCTCCCTGTATTTCCAGTACTCTTCCTTCGGTTTGTGGTATTCGGACGATCTTTTCGGAGCAAACGATTTCAGCGCGATTCTTCGATAACCAATCCATACCTACGACTATATCGAAGCTTCCTAGTTTGATTGGGATTAAATCTATGCTAAAATCTTTTCCCGCCAGTTTTAGGGTACAATTTTTAATTACATCTCTGGCCCTAACTACCTGTCCATTAGCAAATTCAATAACGTAGACCTCTTTCAATTTTGGAGGTTTCAAGTTAATTTTCGGCCTAAACTCTAGTGATACAAAGCTCCTATCCGCTCCAGAATCAAATAATACTGTTGCATAATGATTATTCAAGAGGAACGTACCTGTGACTACATCCGGGTTTCGTCTTGCTTCATCTGCCCCAATTTCGAACACTCGACCTCGTGTCTGACCTCCTTGATTCCCCTGATTGAATGGTCGCGCTTGATTTGCATTAGGCCTTCGGTTCAGTCTCGGACATGTGCTCCGAAAGTGATCTGGGCTCCCACACTCGTGACAGGTCCGCTTTCCTCCGCTCTTGCAATCTCTGGCGACATGGCCTCCTCTGTTACACTTGAGGCAAATGATGCACCTTCCGAGGTGACGATTATTGCACTTGACGCATCTTGGGCATGGCCCTTTTTCTTTCTCCTCTGCCTGTGCTTGAATTCCAAAATTTCCTGTCACCCTCTGACCCTTGTCTGATCTTCCCCCAAACTGCCTTCTTGCAGGCTCTTCTATCTTTCTTTTCCTTCCGGCTTTGTCATTCCCAATTGCTCTCGAACGATTTGCGTTGTTGGTGAGTCTCGTTGCTAAATTCACTGCTTCTTGAAGAGTCTTCGGGTCAGCTAAAGTCACATTTCCTCTGATTTCTGAAGATAAACCCCACACATATCTATCCACTCGGTTTTCCTCGGGCGTCACCAAGTATGGCACCAACTTTTCCAGCTCATGGAAACGGGCAGTGTAAGAGTCTATGTCGTTTCCCTTCATTTCATGGTTCCACAGTTCTGCTTCCAGCTTCTAGATCTCACTCCTCGGGCAATACTCATCCTTGAGCATCTTCTTAAACTCATCCCATGTCAGTCTGTTGGCCACATCCCGACCTCGGGTTTGTACTTGGGTGTTCCACCATGTTAATGCCCGTCCTTGCAGAAGGCAAGCGGCAAATTCCACCTTGTTTCCTTCAGTACATTTACTGATGTGGAGAACAGACCCCATACCCTCTAACCAAGTTAATAATCCAACGGCTCCCTCAGTTCCGTGAAACTCTTTAGGATTACAGGCCCTAAAAGCCTTGTACGTGCATTCCCTATTTCCATTTGTTCCCGCATTGTTCCCTGGATTAGCGTTCAGACCAGCTGCTACTTGGCTAACGATGTTTGGAAGTGCGGCCATGATTTCCTCGGACACGAGCCGTGCGATTTCGGGATCCTCTCTCCTTGGAGGCATAGTCCTACAGGTATGGTTTTAATTAAGGATTTAGTCACATGGTTACTATTACTGTTATTTGGTTACACTTCCTACTTGTTATGTTAATCTAAGTTATGGTACTACTTCATTCATACTATCATTATTATCTACACGTATTGTCATAACAACATACCATAATTTCATAATCATGTATTAAAAGTACTTGAGATATGTGAGCATTAACCAAACATTTCATTCATAAGCCGTAAACATTCAATTCCCAAAAGAAACAATTAACAAAACATTTTATGTTTGGAATTAACGGCTACATGCCCCAAAAATATAAGTTTAAGTTTAATCAATCCCAAAAGCTTCATAGTGAGTGGTCTTCTAACGCATCAATACCCAGATCAGCAGTCCCATCACCAATATCAAAGCTCTCATTACCCAAGCTAGGTACATACGTAGTGCTCTCACTTCCCTCCTAGTGAAGGCGATGACCTCCATAGTTCGATCCGAGACCTCACTATGTGATTTTAGAACCTCCATCACCCCATTCAGTGTTCGATGTTGTTGGTCCATTCTCTCTTCATGGAGTTGTATGTCTTGTGACATCATTAAGACCCACTGACTTTCTCGGGCGGTCATGCCGGGAGGGTGAGCCACTGGTACCCCGGTCACCATCTGGGGGTTTCCTCGCCGCGCTCCCGGTCGGGAGGACTCTCCTTCGTATCTCGGTGGGTGGGTGAAACTCACACACCTAGGCAATGGAACACTTTTTCTAGCCGTGGTTCTTACTCTCGGTCCTCGAAGTGTAGGCGGAGGGGATCGAGTGAGTGGTGCACTGTTTACTTCATGGTCGTCCTCATACGGATCCCTCTCCACCTCAACAAATGCATTCCCCCTAGGATGGCTAGTAATATAGCCGGAGGGGTCAGCCGAGTAAGAGTGCTCGGAAGGAGTGTGCTCGGATGAAGTGTGGGTGGACGACATAGTGAACTGCGATAATGGTAGACTTAGTTATTAAGTGTGTTATTGTAAGTGCCTAAGATATGCAATGTTTATGCATGCACACACAAGGATTATACTTTCTATTTTTAAGTAGGAAATTTATTTTAAGCATACTTCGATTATGACCAACCCGAGTCTCTCATTATACTTACCTGAATTAAACATAGGTGATCAGGCTTTGTTTAATTCAGGTATAATAATGTGACACTCAACTTGGTTATATTAGCAATATGCTTCAGATTTTTGACAATCATTTCGAAAACCTTTTTGAAAATAGTTTGCGTTATGGTTGGGTTATAGTTTGTGGTTTCCATAAGAAAACCGACATTCTCTATAACCTATGGCTCTGATACCAAGTCTGTCACACCCCGCCAAAGCGGAAACACGAGATGTAACAGCTAAAGCTTCATAGCATTAGGAAATAAAACAACACCAACCATACAATTACATAAGTTTTAAATTGTGAAGTTCCAAAAATTACAAGTTACAATCCATTATTTACAAGCAACCGAGATGGTGTTTTTAACAAAATAGAGCAAAAGAAAAGAGCTTGGTTGATGTCGTCATGCATGCTAAATTTAGACTTTGTCGTTTACCTTCTTAGTCCCTGAAAAGCATGTTTAAAATAAAAGGTCAACTACAAAGAGTTGGTGAGTTCATAGGTTTTCCATATACACAACAGTTTTTCATCCAAAGGTTACTCTCATGAAACGTTTGTTCATGACAAGCTTTAAGTTTAAAAATTTATGAGTACAATTTACAATGAATGACTTTTGCAAGATATATAAGTGTTGAGCCACTACTAAGCCTCCGACAACCTACGCCCCGCGAACTACCTCAAAGGTGGTATGTTGGCCACATGAGTAGAACATTATTACCAGATAAAGTGCACCCCTACTCGTCAGTCAAAGGTGGGTTTGTCAAACCAAATAGCAGATTACAGAAAGAATCGGAGAAGTAGCCTACAGGTTAGATCTTCCGCCAGAGTTGAGCAGGATCCACAACGCTTTTCACGTATCAAATTTTTGAAAGTGTTTGGTTACACCAGATCAGGCAGTTTCTCTACCAGATATTCAGGTTGATGAAATGTTGAATTATGTGGAGGAACCTGAAACCATTGTATACAGTAAAGTCAAAATCTTACGGAATGGTAAGGAGATCAAGCAAGTAAAAGTTCAGTGGCGACATCATAAAGGGCAGGATGCTACATGGGAATCAGAATCAGAGATGAGAACTAAGTACCCGTACCTCTTTGCCTAACCGAATTCCGGGACAGAATTCTTTTAAGGGGGAGATGATGTAATACCCGGGTAAGTGTGTTAGTTAAATCCTAATTCCGTTAAATTTATTTATCTTTATAATTGATGTTTAGGGTAAGTTTGGGTTAAATTATAAGTTTAAGGGTGTTTTAGTCATTAGTAAATAGTGCATGGTCTAAAATGGTAATTTTGGTTTGATATTATCATTCAGCCTCCAGATATTTTCATAAGCAGTAAACAATCAGTGTGTGTGTGTGTGTGTTGAGACCAAAAGAAGAAAAAGAAGAAAAGAAAGGTTAAGGCTTCAAGAGGAACGTACCTGTGACTACATCCGGGTTTCGTCTTGCTTCATCTGCCCCAATTTCGAACACTCGACCTCGTGTCTGACCTCCTTGATTCCCCTGATTGAATGGTCGCGCTTGATTTGCATTAGGCCTTCGGTTCAGTCTCGGACATGCGCTCCGAAAGTGATCTGGGCTCCCACACTCGTGACAGGTCCGCTTTCCTCCGCTCTTGCAATCTCTGGCGACATGGCCTCCTCTGTTACACTTGAGGCAAATGATGCACCTTCCGAGGTGACGATTATTGCACTTGACGCATCTTGGGCATGGCCCTTTTTCTTTCTCCTCTGCCTGTGCTTGAATTCCAAAATTTCCTGTCACCCTCTGACCCTTGTCTGATCTTCCCCCAAACTGCCTTCTTGCAGGCTCTTCTATCTTTCTTTTCCTTCCGGCTTTGTCATTCCCAATTGCTCTCGAACGATTTGCGTTGTTGGTGAGTCTCGTTGCTAAATTCACTGCTTCTTGAAGAGTCTTCGGGTCAGCTAAAGTCACATTTCCTCTGATTTCTGAAGATAAACCCCACACATATCTATCCACTCGGTTTTCCTCGGGCGTCACCAAGTATGGCACCAGCTTTTCCAGCTCATGGAAACGGGCAGTGTAAGAGTCTATGTCGTTTCCCTTCATTTCATGGTTCCACAGTTCTGCTTCCAGCTTCTGGATCTCACTCCTCGGGCAATACTCATCCTTGAGCATCTTCTTAAACTCATCCCATGTCAGTCTGTTGGCCACATCCCGACCTCGGGTTTGTACTTGGGTGTTCCACCATGTTAATGCCCGTCCTTGCAGAAGGCAAGCGGCAAATTCCACCTTGTTTCCTTCAGTACATTTACTGATGTGGAGAACAGACCCCATACCCTCTAACCAAGTTAATAATCCAACGGCTCCCTCAGTTCCGTGAAACTCTTTAGGATTACAGGCCCTAAAAGCCTTGTACGTGCATTCCCTATTTCCATTTGTTCCCGCATTGTTCCCTGGATTAGCGTTCAGACCAGCTGCTACTTGGCTAACGATGTTTGGAAGTGCGGCCATGATTTCCTCGGACACGAGCCGTGCGATTTCGGGATCCTCTCTCCTTGGAGGCATAGTCCTACAGGTATGGTTTTAATTAAGGATTTAGTCACATGGTTACTATTACTGTTATTTGGTTACACTTCCTACTTGTTATGTTAATCTAAGTTATGGTACTACTTCATTCATACTATCATTATTATCTACACGTATTGTCATAACAACATACCATAATTTCATAATCATGTATTAAAAGTACTTGAGATATGTGAGCATTAACCAAACATTTCATTCATAAGCCGTAAACATTCAATTCCCAAAAGAAACAATTAACAAAACATTTTATGTTTGGAATTAACGGCTACATGCCCCAAAAATATAAGTTTAAGTTTAATCAATCCCAAAAGCTTCATAGTGAGTGGTCTTCTAACGCATCAATACCCAGATCAGCAGTCCCATCACCAATATCAAAGCTCTCATTACCCAAGCTAGGTACATACGTAGTGCTCTCACTTCCCTCCTAGTGAAGGCGATGACCTCCATAGTTCGATACGAGACCTCACTATGTGATTTTAGAACCTCCATCACCCCATTCAGTGTTCGATGTTGTTGGTCCATTCTCTCTTCATGGAGTTGTATGTCTTGTGACATCATTAAGACCCACTGACTTTCTCGGGCGGTCATGCCGGGAGGGTGAGCCACTGGTACCCCGGTCACCATCTGGGGGTTTCCTCGCCGCGCTCCCGGTCGGGAGGATTCTCCTTCGTATCTCGGTGGGTGGGTGAAACTCACACACCTAGGCAATGGAACACTTTTTCTAGCCGTGGTTCTTACTCTCGGTCCTCGAAGTGTAGGCGGAGGGGATCGAGTGAGTGGTGCACTGTTTACTTCATGGTCGTCCTCATACGGGTCCCTCTCCACCTCAACAAATGCATTCCCCCTAGGATGGCTAGTAATATAGCCGGAGGGGTCAGCCGAGTAAGAGTGCTCGGAAGGAGTGTGCTCGGATGAAGTGTGGGTGGACGACATAGTGAACTGCGATAATGGTAGACTTAGTTATTAAGTGTGTTATTGTAAGTGCCTAAGATATGCAATGTTTATGCATGCACACACAAGGATTATACTTTCTATTTTTAAGTAGGAAATTTATTTTAAGCATACTTCCATTATGACCAACCCGAGTCTCTCATTATACTTACCTGAATTAAACATAGGTGATCAGGCTTTGTTTAATTCAGGTATAATAATGTGACACTCAACTTGGTTATATTAGCAATATGCTTCAGATTTTTGACAATCATTTCGAAAACCTTTTTGAAAATAGTTTGCGTTATGGTTGGGTTATAGTTTGTGGTTTCCATAAGAAAACCGACATTCTCTATAACCTATGGCTCTGATACCAAGTCTGTCACACCCCGCCAAAGCGGAAACACGAGATGTAACAGCTAAAGCTTCATAGCATTAGGAAATAAAACAACACCAACCATACAATTACATAAGTTTTAAATTGTGAAGTTCCAAAAATTACAAGTTACAATCCATTATTTACAAGCAACCGAGATGGTGTTTTTAACAAAATAGAGCAAAAGAAAAGAGCTTGGTTGATGTCGTCATGCATGCTAAATTTAGACTTTGTCGTTTACCTTCTTAGTCCCTGAAAAGCATGTTTAAAATAAAAGGTCAACTACAAAGAGTTGGTGAGTTCATAGGTTTTCCATATACACAACAGTTTTTCATCCAAAGGTTACTCTCATGAAACGTTTGTTCATGACAAGCTTTAAGTTTAAAAATTTATGAGTACAATTTACAATGAATGACTTTTGCAAGATATATAAGTGTTGAGCCACTACTAAGCCTCCGACAACCTACGCCCCGCGAACTACCTCAAAGGTGGTATGTTGGCCACATGAGTAGAACATTATTACCAGATAAAGTGCACCCCTACTCGTCAGTCAAAGGTGGGTTTGTCAAACCAAATAGCAGATTACAGAAAGAATCGGAGAAGTAGCCTACAGGTTAGATCTTCCGCCAGAGTTGAGCAGGATCCACAACGCTTTTCACGTATCAAATTTTTGAAAGTGTTTGGTTACACCAGATCAGGCAGTTTCTCTACCAGATATTCAGGTTGATGAAAGGTTGAATTATGTGGAGGAACCTGAAACCATTGTATACAGTAAAGTCAAAATCTTACGGAATGGTAAGGAGATCAAGCAAGTAAAAGTTCAGTGGCGACATCATAAAGGGCAGGATGCTACATGGGAATCAGAATCAGAGATGAGAACTAAGTACCCGTACCTCTTTGCCTAACCGAATTCCGGGACAGAATTCTTTTAAGGGGGAGATGATGTAATACCCGGGTAAGTGTGTTAGTTAAATCCTAATTCCGTTAAATTTATTTATCTTTATAATTGATGTTTAGGGTAAGTTTGGGTTAAATTATAAGTTTAAGGGTGTTTTAGTCATTAGTAAATAGTGCATGGTCTAAAATGGTAATTTTGGTTTGATATTATCATTCAGCCTCCAGATATTTTCATAAGCAGTAAACAATCAGTGTGTGTGTGTGTGTGTTGAGACCAAAAGAAGAAAAAGAAGAAAAGAAAGGTTAAGGCTTCAAATTGGTTGGCTTAGAAGTGATTTTGAGGTATGTTCCTTTACATTTTATGTTGGTAATTGTTAATAGATAGTTTCTATCGGATTAGAATCATCCATTTCATGTCTGGTGTAAATTTCTATCGATTCTGGGTAGTTTTGGAGTAAACCGACAGAGGTTTCCGGACACAATATGAATGTGTCCGGTAGTCTTTTTGAATGTGTCCGGTAGTCCCTTTTCGATGGTGTCCGAACGAGTCTCATCCGGTAAGTTCTTCTTTTCCTTAAGTTTCCGGGTGACATTAGATACCGAATGGTGTCCGGATTACTTTGGTTTCCGGATGTCGTCCGGATTGTTAATGTCGTTCCGAAAGTAGTGTTGTCCGGTTTAGTTGGATTGTCCGGAAAGTTATGCTGTCCGGATTGTTTGGGTTTTCGGATAGTCCTGTGGTGTCCGGAAACTTTAAGTTGTTTGGTTACTGTCAGAGATTCCAGATGCTTTTGAGGATCCAGTAACCTGAGTTTTGTTGACTCTTGGATAGGGAATGAATGAGGACTGAATATACTGTGGACTCGACTTAAGTTTGGGTGTAGGGGAAACATTTGAGGATAAGAGTTAGATAGATTTATCTAGAGTCTTTAGCCTAGTAAGTCTTATGTGTTCCATTTTGATAAAGAGATACTTGTATCAAATCCTTTCAAATTCTGTGGATTTGGGGTGAAAGCTGAACTGTTTTTTAGAAAGGATTGGAAGTGTTGTGAGAAGCAATCAGGTGAGTTTTACTTCAAAACAATATTAAACTAGAATACATATATATGTGGAATGAGAATGTGATTAATAGTGTAATAGTGTGCATATTTTGTTTATATGAGTATTACACTACATGAGTACAAGTTGGCCGGGCTTAGGACCGGTGGAGTTGGCTGTACGAAGGGACAACGGTGTTGGATGTATTAAGTACAGCGGAGTAAATTGATTAGTTGGCTCGCAACCATCTAATTTGGCCATGGGAATGAGACATGAAAGTAAACAATACATGAGTCCTAAGTGGTATTTATATTTGTGATATGTATATGGTGTTTGTGTAAATGATTTCCAACTAACAGGGATTTTCTCACTTAGACCACTAGGTCTAACCCTCATTTTGTTTTTAAAATATGTATTCTAGGTCGTGGATCGGGTAAGAGCAAGTGAATAGAGTAATCGGTGGCTAGCTTTTGGGAAGACTTATAAATTGAAGACTATGACTTGTTTTGTAGTTATAACCTCGTTATCAGATATCATGTATTTAGTTAGAAAAAAGTTTGTAATGAAATACCTTATTTTGGATTGTAAAGACTAAGGGACCATACTTGTTATATGGTGTATCTTGTTATGTAACGACGTTACGCAATATATGTTATTTGATGCTTGTTTGGGAATCTGGGTCGTTACACAAGGCGCCGATTTTGGGCTACGGCGACATTGTCCAAGACAAGATCACAATAAAGAAAGTTTCATACGTCGCGGGATTGGGACACAACCTGATCAGTATCGGCCAATTCTGCGATAAAGATCTCGAGCTCAGATTCAAAGCCAAAAGGTGTATTATCCTCACTGACGAAAGAACAGAACTACTGGTTGGAACACGAAAGACCAACCTCTACACCATCGACCTCGCAGCCCTGAAGACCGAAAATTCTGTCTGCCTGATGTCCAAGGCCAATTCCCAGCAAGCTTGGATTTGGAATCGACGTCTCTCGCACCTGAACTTCAAAAGTGTCAACAAACTGGTGCTGGGCGGAAACGTGAAAGGCATGCCCGGCCTTCAATTCGTGAAGGACCGGCTCTGCGGGGGATGCGAAATAGGAAAGATGAAGCGAGCAACGCACAAGCCGAAGGCCGCTCCGAGCACGTCCCGGTCCCTCGAACTTTTCCATATGGATCTGTGTGGACCGATGCGTGTTCAGAGCATCAACAAGAGTAAGTACGTCCTGGTGATGGTGGATGATTTCTCACGCTATACTTGGGTCAAGTTTCTGTGCTCGAATGACGAAACCCCGGAGCTGATTATCAACCATCTGAAGACTATCCAGCTGAATCTTCAACGGCAAGTTCAGACCATCCGGACCGACAATGGGACGGAGTTCAAAAATCTAACGGTGAATGAATACCTGACTTCAGTCGGTATCTCGCAAACCTTCTCGGCTGCACGCACTCCCTAACGAAACGGAGTGGTGGAAAGACGCAACCGTACCCTAGTCGAAGCCGCTCGCACAATGCTATCTTAGTCCAAACTGCCTTTATTTCTCTGGGCCGAAGCGGTGTCAAATGCCTGCTACACGCAAAACCGCTCAATCATCAACAAGCGGTTCAACAAGACACCGTACGAGATCATCAACAACCGCGTTCAGATGCACGTGCTATGTCCTGAATGACAAAATTGATCTTGGCAAAATCAGCCCGAAGGCGGACGAAGGAGTTTTCATAGGATACTCCATGTAGGCTAAGGCGTATCACGTTTACAACAAATGGACTAAAACCGTTACTGAGAGTGTAAACGTGACATTCGACGAAGCCGCAAAATTGGCTTATGAACATAACAGTTCAAAACCCGATTTAACTGATGTGTTAGCTTCCGAACTTTCTCGTTCGGGATCTGCACAAATAGCAGTAAATTCGAATCACGCATCTACGTCGAATGCTAATCTTTCTGATTTAGATTTACTGTTTCAATACTTTTATGATGACATGTTTAACACTGCTACCCCTTGTGTCTCAGTGCAACCACACATTGAAGCTGCTCAAATCGAGGATTCGGCAAATCTCTCCGGTCTGCCGCCCTCGACCAACAGTCCAACACTCACTGTGGAGACACCTCAACCTTCATCATCCACATCATCTAATACAGCCATCCTCCCGGAGGAACCAGTACACAACACGGAGATCGCTCCTGAAGATTCGTCCTCTACTACAATCATTGATCAGCCTCTGCATTCTTTGGAACCAGAAGTTGCTCAACCTTCGATGAATCCACCACCGTCTCCTCCGATAAACCAACCTGCTACACTTGAAGTTGTACAAGACCTTCCGACCGGTGGATATGTGGATCCGGACACATCTCACTCAACTCAATAGCCGCTTCCACACACCATCAAATAGACCAAAGCTCATCCCCTACACCAGCTTATCGGTGATCCTTCCACTCCAGTCCAAACACGAGGCGCCTCGGCCAACTTCTGCCTCTTCTCTGGATTCTTGAGTAAGATCGAGCCTACCACCGTCCACGAAGCACTCGAAGATTCGGACTGGGTCATAGCAATGCAAGAGGAGCTCAACCAATTCGAGGCTCTCAAAGTATGGCGACTTGTCCCACGTCCATCTCACAAAACAGTGATCGGAACTAAATGGATATTCAAGAACAAGAAGGACGAAGACGGCATCATCGTACGAAACAAGGCGCGTCTCGTGGCCAAGGGATACCGTCAACAAGAAAGGATCGAATATGACGAGACATATGCTCCGGTGGCGCGAATCGAAGCAATACGTATGTTCCTTGCATACGCCGGGCACATGAACTTCACGGTCTTCCAAATGGATGTGAAGACCGCATTTCTCAACGGCGAACTCAAGGAAGAAGTGTACGTATCGCAACCGGATGGGTTCATGGACGAAAAGAAGCCTGACCATGTCTACATACTAGACAAGGCGCTCTACGGTTTGAAGCAAGCTCCACGGGCCTGGTATGATACTTTATCACAGATTTTAATAAAGTCGGAATTTTCACGAGGTAAAATCGATACGACTCTCTTTATTTAAAAGGAAAAAGGTCATATCGTGTTAGTTCAGGTGTATGTCGACGACATAATTTTCGGTTCTACTAACCCACAGTTTGCTAAGAACTTTGCCAAATTAATGGGAAGATTTTTTAAAATGAGTATGCTGTATGAGATGAATTTCTTCCTTGGCCTTCAAGTTAAACAACTGTCGACCGGGATATTCGTAAATCAGGCCAAGTACATCCGGGATCTTCTGAAGAAATTCCAGATGGAACAGTCCTCACCGATGAAAACTCCCATGGCACCCGGTTCCAAGTTACATGTCGATCCTAACGGAAAGCATGTGGACACTAAAACGTACCGGGGAACGATTGGTTCTTTAATGTACCTAACTGCTAGTAGACTGGACATCATGTTTTCAACATTTCTTTGCGCCCGGTTTCAGTCAAAACCGAAAGAGTCTCACTTAATAGCTGTTAAACGAATTTTTCGTTATTTACGCGGTACTGCTGATCTTGGCTTGTGGTACCTGAAAGAGACACGTTTTGAGCTGTCTGCATATTCAGATGCAGATGACGCGTGCAGCATGATGGATCAGAAGAGCACATCGGGTCGTGTGTAGTTCTTCGGCGACAGTCTGGTTGGTTGGGCATCCAAGAAGCAGCAGTGTGTCTCTAATTCGACTGCCGAGGCGGAATACGTGGCTGCCGCAAGCTACTGTTCATAAGTGATATGGATGCGCATGCAACTCAAGGACTACGGTTTCACATGCGTCAAGGTGCCCATCTACTGCGACTCGAAGAGCGCTATTGCAATATCCAGCACACAAAGACGAAGCACATAGACGTTCGGTACCATTTTATTAAGGATCGTGTTGAAAGAGGTACAGTCGAACTCTACTTTGTAAATACAGAACATCAGTTAGCAGACCTGTTTACAAAACCCCTGGACGAAAAATGCTTTAATTATCTAGTGTACAGGTTAGGTATGCTAAATCTGAAGACATGATCTGATGGTGTGCCCGATACAAGTTCCATACATCTACGAGAAACTGTCTACTCATCATATGTTGTTCACACTACAGATGATTGAGCATACACTTTCTCGCATCTGTATTCTACTTGTATCAGTTACATTGTTAGGTTACGTCTCTGTATTAATAAAGTATATTTCGTTTGTTCATTTTCTTTTCATGTGTGTTTCTTTTTGTTTAATACTGTCGTCAATTTTATTTGGCTATATCTGTGCTTTCACAAGTTGTTCATGTGTTCAGGGGGAGCACGAACTTGTGTCAAGGTAAGTTATTTCTATTGTTGAGGGGGGGTGTCACACACAATGTTTTAAAAAAACTGCCAGAAAAGTTTTTTTGTGTGTGTGAACATTCCCGAGTGAACTACATATCACACTCCGTGCACATTCTGAGGGGGGGGAACAACAATAGTTGTTCATCATTTGAGGGGGAGCGTCACACATCTTCTTACACGAGTCAATTTTTTTTTTGATTGGCGTCTCCATTCTCACTCACATTCCCATTCTGAGGGGGAGCAGGGAAATATCCATACATGTTTCGAGGGGAGCAGGGTAATACCCATGCTAAGGTCAAGGGGGAGCAAGAATGTTTTCAAATTTCTCAACATTAGGCTTACCGGACACTTACCAGGTAAGTTACCGGGTAACCATGGTTACCAGGTAATCTTACCGGACCCAGTAAGTTACCAGGTACTTATCCGGTAAGTGTCCTCATATAAATAAAGGCATCCGGACACACAACTATTCACATAACCCGGAAACCTAACCAAAATCTCTCTAAAACCCTCTTAACTCACAAGCTCTCAGTAACTCGCGATTCACACTCACACTTGCTCGATTTTGATACTCCACAACCCAAGTACGATTTCGCCTTCACATCTTGTGCTTTTCGATATCACACACGAACGATTCGACCCCGACATCGACCCGACTATGGTTTTTCGGAAACCCCGTTTCTCGTCGCCACTCATTCGGGTTATTTTTGCCCATTTAGGCTCCATGCGTAGACTTCTCATGCATATTAACTTGTATAGGATTGTGGAATTTCCTTAGATCTGTGATCTTGTTGCTATTTTGGTCGATTGAGTTTGCAAATATCTCGTCCGGTAACCTGCTTGTACCCGGTAACATTCATGTTACCCGGTATCTGCCAAGTTGCCCGATAACACTCATCATACCTGGTATCCTTTAATGTCTCGGGAACTGCATCTTCCGGTAACCCAATGTCGTCCGGATACTTCCGTATCTGGTAAGTTCGACAATCCGGATGGAAGGTTATCCGAAAACCCTATTCCATCCGGTAACATACACTTAACCGGTAACTCAATTTAATCCGATAACCATATCATACCCGGTAACCTATGTCTACCCGGTAAGTCACGTTCACCCGGTAACCTATGTCTACTCGGTAAGTCCTATCTATCCGGATTCCCTGTTTATCAGGACACCTGTGCCTTTGCCATTTTTCAAACATTGGCAATCCCAATGTCTTGCACCTACTGCCAGTCCTCAATCAACCGTTGATTGAGCCATTCAAATGCGCAGGTACGCATAATTTCCAATTTTATCGCGTTCATGCTCTAACTCTGCATTTCTTTTCAGGTAATCTATATGGCAGAACAACAAGAGCAACAACAACAGCAAATTCCTCCTCCTGAGAAATTTATTGACGAGGCAGACGATAATGCTTTAGTTCCCGAGGACCATCATCTTGACGCGGCTGCATTCTGACCCACCCACCGAATGGTCGTTGATATCATGCTCGGCCACCCGCCTCGCCGAGCACTGACCGCGACAACAGACGTACCTGTTCTGTATGTATACCAAGTCTGGCAAACGGCGAGAGTTGTTACTGCCAACAACACCCAGACCATCACGGCACACATTGACAATCATCCTTTCATGCTCACATCGGAGTCCTTCCGCCAAATACTGCCCCTTCCGAAACCCACTCATGGAGGCAATTTCGCTTACGCCCCCACCATCGATGACGTCACTCTCTGCGCCGATATCCGTTCACTTGGAAACCGATACGCTATTGACCGTCCATCCGCTTTCAACCGGAGGTACATCGGCCCGGTATGGTACATGTTGTTCTCAATCCTGAACCGGTGTCTCTCCTCCTGCTGGAAGGGGATAGACCAGTGCACCATAGATTTCCTGGGCTTATTTCACGCTGTGCGCTACAACCGGCACATAGAGTACTCAGCCATCATGTGGCGTGAATTGGTGCAAGCCATCCGATAGACTGGCGGCTCCAAGAAGAAGTTCCTCCCATTTCCGTGCTTCTTCTCACTAGCTATCCGAGAACACATGGAGGAGAATCCACTTATCCCTAGGCGTATCAATCATCCGGTATGTCCTCAGTTCAACTTACAGTACCTAGTGATTCGTAACCCACCTGATACACCAGCCATGCCTATACCAGAACATCTACTTGCACTTGTGGACCCCAATGCACCGAGTGTGATAGAGTATAGGAGAGAGTTAGGGAATCCCATGGTCCAGCCAGAGCTGGAGGGACCTCCCCAGCGACATAGAACTGAGGGACGTGAGGGTCCGAGTACGAGAGGAGGTAGGGTCCGGGTAGCTGGGGCTCCCGGACGGGGTGTGTTGAGAGTACATGGGAAGGGAACAGGTACAGGCGGTGCATTGGATACGCAAGCCAGTACTGCCCATTCCAGCTAAGCCGGAACAAGCCAACAACCTTCCATTCCCATCACCCGGACCACGACCGAAGCAGGACCGTCAACTAGACTTCACGAGGTCCCGGTCGTCACTGAAACCGAAAGACCAATGCTTCACCGTGATACGGAAGCATACATTTCTGACCCTCCTTTGCCTACCAGACAGGTTGAAGACGTGGAATCCGACTCCTCTGACTCTGATACGGACCGTGCTATACGCGCCTCCTTAATACCACCCCGTATCGGAACACACAAACCGTTGATCGAAGGAACCACCTCTGACTCACCCACCCCCCCTAATCCCTACTACCCAGCCTATTATGGGAGATACAAGGAGAACGGAGGGAGTATTAGTTGAAAATCCATAAGAGGTGAGACAGAGTGAACTCAGGTCGAAAAAAAATCCCGAAAGAGAAAGCCGTAAAACTAAAGAGGCTTCAGAGCGACCCCAAACTAGTGTCATCCAGGTAGCCACATCTGCTATCCCGTCTCATCCGTTGGGACGGGGTATTGAAGAAGCCGCCGTTGACCTATCGGCGCAATTGCACAACCTCCCAAGCCACTCATCCGTCTCTCAAAAGACGGATGTTTCAATTTTGCACGGGGACATAGCACAACGTCTACCGATATATCACTTGAAGAGTATTGGTATTGAAACAAGAGACCAGCAACCCCCGATCTCGACATCTGTGGATGCACTATGGAGTCTAGAGCCATTTGTTGATCCAAACCCTTAGTGATTTGATAATGACCCTCTCTTAAATACTTAGTGAAAATTGTAAGTAAACAATATGTATCAGAGTTTCACTATCACTGATAAGTACTAAGACCTTACAGTACCGCTGATAGGAACTCTCGCTCTTTAGATTAAACATTCAGCGAACACTGTTCACCATAATGCTCTGAGCCTGTTCAGTCCTTATGGTGATCGCTGATAAGTTAGTTGTTTACTTATGATCCCTGAAGACAAGTTTCACGTCAACATAGGTTCTACGCTGAAGTCAAAGATCAAGCTCAAGAACCAGCAACAAGTCTCCTAATGAACTGATGCGGATCAGCGAAGACTCAGATTTGTCCACTCAACGTGAAGTATCAAGTACAAGACTTCAGCTATCGCTAAACTTTATCATTCGCTGATAAACAATGGTAAAGCGCTGAATCAACGAAAGATGATCATGAAGTCCTCCGTACAAAGTACTTTTGTCTTAACCACCTTTGCATGACTCCGTACGATATGTCAGAAAAGAACCTCCTTATTGTCTGAAATTGTACAACTACTCTGATACTACACTGTTCAGACATGAGGCTACTAAGGTTGTCTACAAAGGTCAATGACATACAACCAATGAGCTGCTGCCATGTGTAAAGTGTAAACTGCCATGCATTAAATGCATGCAGTATATAAGAAGGACTCCAACTTCAATTTTGAAGCACTCGAAAACTCTGGACGAGTCACTTGCTAACTCTGGTCAAGTCATCTTTCTTATCTTGAGATAGGTTATTATTAGTAATTTCCTTCTCTTTCTTAGTGCAAGAAACTTAGTGTTCCAACTTGTTTAGATTTAGGTTTATCCTTAATCTTGTTCCGCAACAAGCTGTAAATTGTTAATGATTTATCAATAAACAATTTAGAAAAGTAAAATCTATGTGTTTGTATTAACCCCCCCCCCCCTTCTACAAACTTGTATAGCCCTTCAGGACCAACAAGTAGTATCAGAGCGGATTTGTTTAATCTCATAAACAAGATCTAATCTATACTAAGATTTCTCTTCCTTGCTATTTCTGAAAATGGCTACCAACACAAACACAAACTATATTGACAATGGTTCTCTTGCAAAACCCCCTAGATTATCCAGAGATAATTTTAATCTATGGAAAAATAGGATGATTCTCTTCTTAGAAGGTGTAGACCCTACTATGCCTTATTATCTAGAAAACGGCCCATATATTCCTGAAAGAATTGATGCTGCAGTTCCAGCCGCTGAGAATAGACATGCTATTCCAGAAAGGCTGATTCCTAAGGAAGTTCATATGTGACTGATGAAGATAAGAAGAAAGTGGCTATCGACGCAAAAGCTAGATCCATACTCTCCATGGCTCTTCCTGACGAAGTCTACCATTCCGTCATGAACCTGAAAACCTCAAAAGCTATGTGGGACACAATCTGTGTTCAGTATGAAGGTACTTCTGAAGTCCAGGACTCTCGAAAGATCAACCTGGTAAGACAGTATGAAAGCTTCATTTATGGTAAGAATGAAACTCTCTCTGAAGTTCACCAACGTTTTAACTGTTTAATAATAGATCTGAAAACTGTTGGTAAAGAATATTCTAACTTTGAAGTGCTGACAAAGTTTTTAGAATGTTTACCTGAAAGCTGGGACAATTATTCTATGTGTCTCAAGCTGTCAAAGGATCTAAAATCAATGACCCTTTCTACCTTATATGGCACGATGCTGAATCATGAGCAATCGAATCATCTTAAGAATAATCTTGTAAAAGATTCCAAAAGCACCCATGTCGCTTTAATCTCAGAGGAACCTTCCACTCAGCGACCCTCGGTCACTATCACTGAGTTGGAGAGTAACTCTGAAAGGTCATCAGATTCTGATTCTTCAGATGATGATGAATCTTTGGCTCTCCTCACTAAAAAGTTCAGGAGATTCGCCAAAAATAAAATGTTCAGAAAGAATAAAACTCTTTCCATTACTGACAAGACAAGATCATCAACTTCTGTTGATAAGGCTACTGCTACTTGTTTTAACTGTGAAAATATAGGACATTTCGCTAACGAGTGCAAGTCAAAGAAAGTGTCTAGACCCTCAGCTTTTCCAAAGAAAAACTTTATTCCCTGGTATAGAGATGAAAAATACGCCAAGCTGAAAGGAAGGTATGCGAAGCTGAAAAGCTTTAAGAAGAAAGGCAAAGGCTTGATGGCTGACTATGATTGGGCTGACTCTGATGAGGAAGAAACATCTGACTCTGAAAAAGATGAAGCCAATCTCTGTCTTATGGCCAAACTTGAAGATGAGGATGAAAGTTCAGACATTCCCTCTACTTCAACCCCTGCAACTCAGGTATCGCCTTCTTTCTTAACCAATATTGCAAATATTGATGAAGCTGATAGTCTTCGAAAAATCGATCTCTTGACTAGAAGTTTATATGAAGCCATGAATGGCAAAACTGTAGTTGAAAATCAAAACCTTGATCTCGCTGAACAGCTTAAAAACTGTCACCTTCAAATAGAAAATCTTTCTAAAATTGAAGAAGATTTTAAAGATCAAGTTCACCTAAATCAGCTAGTCAAAATCGAGCGCGAATAAGCTATCGCTGCATTAAAAGCTGAAAAAGCTACTCCTGATGGATGGTATAATTCCTCAACAAAGATCACTGAGATAATTAAGTCTCAGATTCCCCTGAGTGATAAATGTGGTCTTGGTTACAAAGCTGATACTCTAGAACCAACCACTGATCGTTCCATGCTCTTATTTGGAACTTTCGTATCCTCAGTCGCTGATACTTCATCCTCTCAGTGTTCCTCTTCTCAACCGCCTATCCCTGAGGAAAATTGCTACCTCTTCAAAAGGTAAAGAGAAAATGGTTTATCCAAAACCTACCTCTGTCTTTAAAGATAAAGGTAAAGGAATTGCTTTTAACCAAAATCCTCAGAAGGGTACCTTAGTACCTAAGCTGAATGCTTCTAAAGCTTCAGTGACCTATCCCTCTGGATCAAGGAATCAGATCTCTGGATCTACTCAGCGTGGATCTATTCAGCAATCGACTCCTAGAATCAGAGTGGATGTCCTTGGTAAAAAATCCGAAGAACTAAATGTTCCTACCATTTCAAAAGCCAATAGCTTATTTGGTGTTGGTCCTTCTAATTCAAAATCAAAAGCTCAACATTCAAATGGTCCTAGAACTACTTTTAGTTATAGGAAATGTTATCACTGTGGACTTACTGATCATATTGCTAGTAAGTGCCCCACAACCACCAAAGCTGAAAAGATAGCCAAGGTGAAGATCATTGCCCCCAAGACAAAGAAGACCACTGAGGTTAAGAAATTAACCAAAGTGAAGACTGACAAAGCTGAATCTTCAAATGCTGCAAAGACTGCTGAACCTTCCATTCCAACTACTCCCACTGACAAACGTGTACACATGGTTAAGTGGGTACCCAATAAAAACTAATCTTCCTTTATAATGCAGGTTAAGAAGGGTATCTGGTATCTCGATAGCGGATGCTCTAGACACATGAGTGGAAAGAAAAGCCTGCTCGCTGAATACAAGGAAGAGAAGGGTCCCTCTGTGACTTTCAGAGGAAATGGAAAAGGACATACCCGAGGGTTTGGTGTACTCTCTAACGGTACAACAACCTTCAGAAGAGTCGCATATGTTGAAGGGCTGAAGCATAATCTTCTAAGCATCAGTCAGCTTTGCGACATGGATAACAAGGTAATCTTTACCAAGGAATCCTGCTTTGTCGCTGACAAAAAGGAGAAGATAGCTCTCAGCGGTTATCGTTTGGAAAATGTTTATGTAATAAACATGGACTCAACAACCACTGAGAACTCCTGTTTCTTCTCAAATGCCTTATCTGATGTCAACTGGCTATGGCATAAGAGGCTCTCTCATCTAAACTTCAAGACACTGAATACTCTTTCTTCAAAAGAGTTAGTCACTGGTCTACCTCAACACTCGTACGCCAAAGAGTCCTTATGTTCAGCGTGTGAGAAAGGCAAGCAGACCAAAGCAAGCTTTAAGTCAAAGCAAGTCTCCTTTGTATCATCTCCTCTACAACTTCTCCATGTGGATTTGTTTGGCCCTGTTAACAAACAATCCATCGTTGGAAAGAAATATACACTGGTCATAGTTGATGAATTCTCTCGCTATACATGGGTTATGTTTCTCCGTTCGAAGAGTGACACCCCTGAAGAACTCATCACCTTTGTTCAGAAGATGGAAACCCTAAACAACTTGACCGTTCGCTCAATAAGGAGTGATCATGGGACTGAGTTCAAAAACAGTTCTCTTGATTCCTACTTTGAGACAAATGGTATTTCTCACAACTTTTCATTAGTGAGAACACCACAACAAAATGGAGTCCCTGAAAGAAGAAATAGAACAATTATTGAAGCTGCACGTTAAATGCTCAGCGATTCTCACCTGCCTACTCAGTTTTGGGCAGAAGCTGTCAACACTACTTGTTTTACACAAAACAGGTCGCTGATAGTCAAAAGATTCAATAAGACAGTCTATGAACGTTTTCATGGGAGAAAGCCTTCAATTAGCTTTCTTCACATCTTTGGATGTCAGTGTTTCATACTGAACAACAGAGATGCACTTGGAAAGTTTGATCCTAAGGCTGATGATGGAATCTTTCTTGGATATTCTTCAATCTCCAAAGCCTTCAGAGTCTTCAATCGAAGAAGACAAACTGTAGAAGAAACTATTCACGTCACGTTTGACGAATCCCGTTCAGCGAACTCTAAACCGTCCGCTGATACTGAAGAACTGAATCAATGGATTTTTTCTCATCTTGGTGATTCAGAAGATATTCCCACTCCTCATACTCATACAGTTGAAGATGATAGTCCTACTGTCATCCCAAATATGCAGAATAGTGAAGCTGAAACATCATGGGTCTCAGCTGTTCCTTTAAACACTATACCTGCTTCTGAACCAAATGTCTCAGACATTCCATCTACTTCTCAGTAATCAGTGAATGAAATGACATATGCACCCACTCCTCTCTTGGATGATATTCCAGAAGTCGATGAAGCTTCATCTTCAGCTCCTCCAGTTCAGGTTGAGTCAGCGTCTCACACTCCGGCTCAGCGATGGACTGTAAATCACCCAATTGATCAAATTCTTGGTGATCCAAACGCTGGTGTTCAAACTCGATGAAGTGCAGGTAATATTTTCTTCTTTGTTAACTTTATTTCTCTGATTGAACCAAAGAAAATAGATGATGCCCTCAAAGATCCAAACTGGGTCAGCGCCATGCAAGAAGAGCTGACTGAATTCGAAAGAAATAAATTTTGGAAACTTGTTCGAAGACCAACTGACAAAACAGTGATAGGCACTAAATGGGTCTATCGAAACAAGTTGGACGATCATGGAACTATAACCCGCAATAAGGCTAGACTTGTTGCTCAGGGATACAGACAAGAGGAAGGCATAGATTACGACGAAACATTTGCTCCTGTAGCAAGACTAGAATCTATTCGTCTATTCTTAGCATACGCTGTACACAAAGACTTCAAAGTATATCAGATGGATGTTAAGTCAGCGTTTCTAAATGGAAAGCTGAATGAAGAAGACTATGTGGAACAATCTCCAGTATTCTCAGATCCTAAGCGTCCAGGTTATGTTTATAAACTGGATAAGGCACTTTATGGCTTAAAGCAAGCTCCACGTGCATGGTATGACACTCTCTCTACTTATCTCCATATTGAAAATTTTGAGCGAGGTAAAATCGACAAAACTCTATTTTTCAGAATAGTGAAAGGTCATATCATTCTTGTTCAAATATATGTTGATGACATTATATTTGGTTCTACTAACCCTGATCTTTGTACTCGTTTCGCTGATAGAATGAAAGATGAGTATACATATTTCCTTGGTCTTCAGATAAAGCAAAATGAAAAAGGAACTTTCATTAATCAGGAAAAGTATGTTAAAGATATGCTGAAGAAATTCGATTTAACTCAGAGTTCAGCTATGAAAACCCCTATGGCACCACCGCTGACACTAAACAAGGATACTAATGGTGTTCATGTTAATGTCACGCTGTACCGTGGGATGATCGGCTCTCTTTTGTATCTTACAGCTAGCCGACCCGATATTATGTACGCAACCTGTTTGTGTGCACGATATCAAGCTGAACCTAAGGAATCTCATATGACCGTTGTAAAGCAAATTTTTAGATACCTTAAAGGTACTGCGAATCTATGTCTTTGGTATCCCAAAGACTCAGGGTTCGATCTAATCGCCTATTCAAATAGTGATTTTACAGGTTGCAAATTAGATAGGAAAAGCACCACAGGAGGCTGTCAGCTTCTGGGTGGAAAGCTGGTGAGTTGGACAAGTAAAAAGAAAAAACTCAGTGTCCACCTCCATAGCTGAAGCTGAATATGTAGCAGCTGGAAGCTGTTGTTCTCAGGTCTTGGGGATGAGAAATCAACTACTAGACTATGACCTTCAGCTCTAAAAAATTCCAATCTATTGCGACATCACAAGTGCCATCGCTATAGCCAACAATCCAGTGCTACACTCAAAGACAAAACACATCGAAATCAGGTATCATTTTATCAGAGATCATGTGATGAATGGTGATTTAGAACTTCACTTTATCCCAACTGATTATCAGTTAGCTGATCTATTCACCAAACCTCTTGATGAGACAAGATTCAACTTTCTCATCAGCGAGCTTGGAGTGCTGAACTTTGAAGAGTAAAATCTTCAGCGGTTCACATTTGATCAACGATAGGATAAAATCAACTTGTATAACCCATTCTATCATTCTCTCTCTGAACCTAATTGACTCGCTGATATCAAGGTATGTTTTTCTCTCGCTAACAATCGCATGTGAATGCAAGATTTCAAAACAAATTGCATCGCTGAATATCTCTTCCTTAATCTGCGATATTTTGAAATTTCTAAAACCAACACTGATATTTCTATTCAGTGCTTCATGTTTTCAAAAGTGTCCCCGAGTTTTCAAAACCTCAGAGACATCCTAGAATATGAAAGGACAATTGTGACGTCATTGCAACGGATAAGCCCCGGCACGTTCTTTTTCTGACACACGTTTGCACGTTTCGTTTTCCTTCCAATCAAATGCAAACACGTGTCTGTGTCACGATGAAAAACTTTCCCGCTCGAGTTTTTCTCTCTCTCTAATCTCATTATATAAACACTTTTTGGGTTTATATTTTTCCTTTACGCGAAAAGCTTCTCCTCCAAGCAAGAAAAAGAAAATTACTGTTGCATTTGTGCTCTCAAGTTTTTTCAAGAACTATTCATCTTCTTCTTCAACGAACCAGGTTAATATTTCTTTTATTTACCTGTTTCTTAAAACTTGTTAATGATCTTCTCATTGTTTTTACAAGATCAAACAAAAGAACTTTTTCAAATGAAATCATTTCTTTCATGGTTTTATGAACACAACCTTTCATGGTTGTTCTTCAAGTTTAAACGCAAATATCTTAAACTTGTTCTTCATACGTTTTTCCAGAATCCTAATCATCAAAGGAAACTGGAAAACAAGACTTTTTATTGGGTTTGCATTTCTTTTTCAAAAACAAGAAAAACCCTAATCTTCATTAAGACATTTTTGTCTGAATGAAATGGACAAAATTCGAACCATCTTATTGGAAAAATTTTCCACATTAAGATTATTCTTATCTGTTATATCTTTGGTTCAACTGATAATACAGAAATGGCATCTTCTGACATTCTACTACTGAGAATACCGTTGCTGCCGAGGAATTGGAAATCATCAAGGCTCCTCAGGTCAAGTTCACTCTTGAAGAACTTGATTGGACAAAAACAAACAACCTCTATGCGCTTTTCGAGTTTCCTCCTCGAAAGCAAGTCACACATCTGAATGATGCTGTGAATTTCCTCAAAAGTTGTTGCCTATCTACAGCCCTGACCATAACACCTCCTGCACATCAGCTACTACTATCTCAGTTCTGGTATTCTGCCAGACACTCTCAGCTCACATCGACCAAAGACGCATCGAAGAAAATCGATTGCATCCTCTGTGACACTGATTTTGGCACCATAACAATCACCCCTGCCATTATCCGCAAAGCCCTGAGCCTTCCCATCGCCACAAAAGAAAAACCCTTTGTTCCACTCCCTGACCACAAGAAACATGCTGATAGGGAAGCCATCACTGCATTCTTTGATGCAATGGGCTATGTATGGGAAACTGGAAGGGACAAGAAGCCTGAGAAGAAACTGACCCTCATCAAGAAGTCAAAAATGCCCAGCGAGATGAACTTCATCTTCGCTCACTTGATAAGCTGCATGACTCCAAAGGCCGGCTACTCTGATCAAGCCGGTCAACCTCAATAAGCAATAGGATATGCTTTGCTGAAAGGTCTTCATATTGACTGGGCATCGATAATCTACGATGACCTTGTGCTCAAAGTAGACTCTGCCGCTGACCGACCATCATGGGTTCCATATCCTAGATTCATTAGGCCGTCTTCCAAACAGGCCTGAAGGACAACTACCCACAAGTAGGAGACCTGAAACTCTCTCAGGTTGGTCCTAAGGTACTCGACTTCAAGCCAGTGGAAAACGAGGTACGTCTCTCTACACTCTTAACTCTTCTCAATCCTCCTTCTTCTTCTACTTCTGCAGCTCCTTCAGTGGACAAACCCATTGCTGATACACCCGCTGCAACCTCCACTCCTTCAAGAAAAAGGAAACACTCATCTACCCAACTTGGTTCCAAAATAACTAAGAAAACCAAGGAGCAATCCCATCAATCTCTTACTGAAGACTCCTCAGCTCTTCTTGAAGAGCTGAAGGAAAGTTCAGTGGTACGCTCTGCCACAGCTGAACAAGCCACCCATTCCATCCCAGCTTCAGCGTCTCTAAACGCTGAAGTTATAAACATGGAATTGACCCAACCTCCTTCAGTCTCTCTACAAAATGAAGAAGTGATTCTCAGCGGATCCAACGCTGAACCCCGCACCCAACCAACTTTCTCAACGTTCGCTTCTCTCTCTACTCCATTGGACTCCAATCCAGTTTTCACTACGATCACTGGAGCACCCGTCATTCCTCCAGAAGCTAAAGCTGATACTCTTCAAGGAATGATGGATGCAGGACCTGCAGAAATGACCATGCGTACACACACTCTAGCTGACGACATGGAACACTTTTCTAGACACAAAGGTTTTGACGAATTCACCAATCCTCCTAGAGGTCCAAATTTGGGAGACATCAATGCCTCTATGAAGAACCTGGATACGAAGCTGACAGGTCTCACCACTACTCTCTCAGACAACTCTTCAGCTGTAACAAACGCTGGAGAGAATCTCAACAAGTTGACAACAGTGGTTGAACGGAAAGCCTCCAAAGCTGATTTGGAGAAGGTTGACAACAGTTGTGACTTTGCTAAAGTTCTTGCTGACCTCTACACAGACTACACCTTTCTCAAAACATCAGTTCAAACCATGTCCAGCGAGTTCACAACGCTGAAGACATCGGTTGGAAAACTTCCGGGAGAGATGACTGCTTTAAAGACTGACATGAGTTCAGTAAATACTAACATGAATTCAGTAAAGACTGACGTAAATTCAATGAAGACAATGATGCAGTAGATCCTGAATAATATGACCGCCCCTGCCCCTGCACCTTCGCATTTTACTACGGCGGATCATGTTGAACTTTTATAGATCACTCCTGCTATTACTGGCCTAGAAGACCGAGTAGCAGCGATTGAAAATTATATGGGGATCCCTGGCCAAGAAGACAGGGAACCAAAACCATCTGCTGAGTCATCGCATTACTCCCACACTCATCATGAGGAAGGGGGGGGAGAAGAACTCTAAAGACGTTCCCCATGATGAATCTATCGAGGGGGAGAAGACTGAAAACCTTACCCTTACTGAAGAGGGTGAGAAGACAACTGAAGAAGTTACTGATGGACCTCAGGGAGATGAAAACCTTGAGGGAACCGAGAAGCTTACCTCTGTATCTGAGGGGGAGAAACTCGAAGAAGAAGCTGAAGCTGAAGATGAAGAAGCCGTCGACTTATCTGACGATGAACCATCCTCTTCTCCAAAGAATGATGATGATGACGATGATGATGATGATGATGACTCCTTTATCGTCAAGCCTGCTCAGAGGAGCGGACCAAATCAAAGCCTTCAGCGTCTGAAGCTGACAAGGGCAAAGGAAAAGGTGTCACTGAAGACAATGACAATCTTACGATCTTGCTTCCAAAGCCAGTTTGTCAGGTACACTAAATCTTCCTTACACTGCATCCCTCATCTATCTATACACATTATCAGCTCTACTATCCACAAAAAAAACCTATACACTTAAACCCATTTCTTTTCTCTGTTCTACCCCAAGTTCTTATTCATAGGATCGCTGTGTTTCAGTTAGTCCTCTCCCCTGCTTGAGGATTCTGAAGTACAACCAGCTCCTGCTGAAGAAATAATCCCAGCTCCCAAAGCTGAAGAAATAATCCCGGTCTTGGATTTGATCTCTGAGACTGATGAACCTGAAGAACAGCTGCTCTCTCACAAAAACAGACCTTCCTTGGCTCCTCAAAAGCTGAGTGAAGAGGATCAGAAAAAGAGAGATGCAATGATCAAGAGATTCGAAGATCAGCGAATCATCCTGAAGCGTGATCAACTTCCTTCTATTCCTCCAAAGTTCAGACTTTCACAAAAGGGATACAAGGATCACCTCCGAGCTGAAAGGTTAATCGCTGAAAGAAGGGAAGCTGAAGAAAAAGACAGAGAACTCGCCATCCAGCTTACTCAACAATCGGTGAAAGACCCCAAGCTGAAAAGAACTCCAATCGAAGTTCAACGTCAGCTATGGGAAGACGCCAAGAAGATCGTTGAAGAAAAGAGAACTGTGTCTCAATCTACCTTAATCTGGTGCAAAGAAAAGGTACACTTCAGATATCGAACTGCCAAAATCAACAAGGTACTCATCACTGGAAGATCAACCCTCAAAGTTTCAATCGCTGAAATCGAGACATTCAGAGAGAACGGACAGTACGAAAAATTCTATGCCGAAGCCATCACGAAGTACGGTCTCTCTGAATGGTTGGAGATCATATTAGCCATCCAGAAGTCTCATCTAAATACAAGGATCATGTCGAAAAGCTGATAAATAAACAGATCGACTTAGTCTCTTCTTGTGTGGATATTCCTCCTCCCCCTCCTCTCGCAAATCAGAAAAGAAGGGCCTCTGCAAAGAAAAAGTCTAAACCTTCAGACTCAGGTCCTCTTATATGGAACGAAACAGGTATTGGTTTTTCTCATGCTAAAGTTCTTGGTCCAGAACCTGACCTTTCCGCACTTGACACAACTCTTCCTCCTGGTGAGACTTTCATCCAGGAAAGTCATAAGCAAACCCCATGGGATATTCTTTATTGACTATGGTGGACGACAACGTTTTCAACGTATATCTGAACATCCCATCACTCCCATCGAGGATCTGAAAGATCTCATCTACTGGTGTGAATTCAAACGCGACATTCAGACACGACATCTTAAACCCTTGATTTTTGAAGAAGCTCTGAACAAAAGGAATCAAGGAGTAAATGTCCCTGACTGGATGATTCCCACATCAAAGACCCTTGATGAACATATCATTAAGGAAGAACCTCTATAAGCTGATAGGATCGCCTTATTCTTCTATTGTATCAGTTATTCTTTTGTACTTGTAATTTATTTCTCTTGTACTTATAATCTTTCCACTTCCCTTTGTAATCTGATACGAAGTTTTGAAGAAAGGTTTAAGCGAAAGTACTTTACTCCATCTGTACAGAAAAGATCCCAGAAAACAGTAAAAGGGACAAATATTTTGTTAGCTTCAATCTTCCTAATCGTAGAAGTATTTAGAAGTAGTGAAAAATAGGCCAAGTGAAGAAAAAGCCTCTTACAGAGGCTCTGCCGAACTTACCGAGAGATCAAGGTCAAGAAGCTACAGAAGCTACAGAGACGTCCTACAGAAGCTCTGTCATATGCGCAAAGAATACCAAAGACTCGGAATCCGGTAAAGACTGATCTACAAAGGACCATACCACAGAACCTCTGTAACACTTTACAGAGCCTCTGCGGTTCTCACTAATAGACGTCTGCGGCATTAAATGCAATACAGCACGTTCAACTGTTCATGCCGTCCGTTCTGAATAGTAGCTTATGCTTTATGGTCCCCTAAGAGTAGTATATAAGGGAGACTCATGTTGAGTTCTTCCTAATCGAGAATCAAGAGACAAAAACATCACAAGAACACATAGCTTATACACTTTGAGAGTCATATCTGTTTTAAAGATTTGCTTACTCACTTTTCTTAAATCTGTTCTTGATATATATATATATATTCAGTAAACTTTGAGATATTATTTCCTGTTCACTGTTTATTTATATTGTGTTCTAAATCTATCAAACATATCTGTTAGTTCTTCAAATACGCTTCCGCATCAAACTTAAACTTGAACTAATAGATCTGATAATCTTGTTTAGAACAAAACTGGAACCAACAATTGGTATCAGAGCTAAGCTTGATTTTCAATATCAAGTGATCCTCGTTTGACAACATTATTGATAGATTTCATTCTGTTTTTAACCTACTCTTTTTATCATAATTAAAAAGGTTTCTGTTTTCCTATCACTCTTCGATTCATTCTGATAGAAACCATTTTTTCAGGTTAGAACACCAGTAAAGTAATTCTGGATATTAGTTATTACCCAGAAATCCTTCCAGATCTTCATACACATAAATCTTTCATCAAATTATCCTTTCTGAACCCCTGAAAAGCTCTTACAATGACAAATACCAATAACCTTTTCACTGCTGGCTCATTAACCAAACCTCCTACTCTCCTTCGAGATGATTATCCTCAATGGAAGATAAGAATGGTTCATTTCTTTGAGGGTATTGAAAAAACTCTCAAACAATATCTTTACAATCCTCCTCCGATCCCTATGATAACTATGCCACGTGTACCAGCTACTGCTGAATCTCCTGAAATCCCTGAACATCAGAAACCTAAGCCAAAAGGAGAATAGTCAAATGAAGATAAGGCAGAAGATGAAGTTGCACAAAAAACAAAAAGAATATTGATCATGGCTATCCCCAACGAACTTTTTCAATCCTTAGATGCATGCGAAACAGCGCACGATCTTTGGAAAGAATTAGAAAGACAGTTGGAAGGGGGTGCTAAAACACAAAAGAACCGAAGGGCACAATACATAAATGAATATCATGCCTTCAGAGCCTCTGCAACAGAATCTCTGCAAACAACATACGACCGGTTCAACTCACTTATAAACAAATGAAAAAAGTCTGGCATTCACAGAACCTCGGAAGAAAATAACGTCATGTTTCTAAAAAAGCCTGAATGATGAGTGGCTTCAATTGTCTATGTATTTACAAACAAACCAAGATCTAGACTCAAGGACACTCTCTGATCTCTTTGGAACACTAGCTGCACAAGAGCCTCAAATAGCACAGGCTAAAACACTAACCATTGTACCATACGCATTGGTTAGTAAATCAATAAAAGCTACAGAAAGACCGAGAAATAAGAGAGCAACAGAGGAGAAGAAGAAGGAGAAAAAGAAGATAGTGATGGTTGATAGCGAAGAAGACGAGCTGATAGAGGAAGAGATAACTCTTGCGTCATTAGCTAAATCATTGGCTCTATTGACAAGAGAGTTCAGAGGTAACCAAAGGAATTTTGGAAATGACAGATATAACAGAGACAACCAGAGCGGTAGAAGAGATGATGGAAGAAGAGAAGAATCGAGTGACCGACAGAGGTCAGACTACAAAAATGATTAACAACAGAGGTCGAGCGACAGAAATTACAGAGGAAATGACCGACAGAGGTCAGATGTAAAGGTAGGCCACACACAAGAAGGCTACAAATGTGGTAAGCCTGGTCATTACGCAAACGAATGCCGAACAGAGAAAGGTGGAGATCAACAGAAGTCCGATAATCAAACTGGAAACACCTCTCAAGGTTGTTTCAACTGCGGCAAGCCAGGCCATTTCGCAAAAGAATGCAGAAGTAGACAAAATCGCCCACAGAAGGACTCAGCTTTTTATAAAAAGAAGGCTGAATATTATGCGCAAAAATCTCTAATGGCGAACAAAGGGCATTCTGAAGCAAACAAGGAGGACTTCGAGTCAGACTCTACCTCTGATGATGAATTCACCACCAATGCCCTGTTCTGTGGCATGGCAGAAGTTGACTCTGGCACTGACACTGAGGTATCCATTTCAAACTCTACTTCTTGTACTAAATCTGTAGATAATGATTCAATTAAACTTAACATTGAACTGATTGAACTAACAGAGATAAATGAAAGCATTCAGAAAAGACTCACCTTTAATGAGAGAGAAGTAAGGCTTCTCACTCAAGAAAAAGCCAAAATTCTTGAAGAAAATGAAAGAGTAGAAAAATATTGGAGCAAAAATATAGATCCTTTAAAAAGGCAAATTTCTGAATTAACCTCTGCTTTAAAAATCAAAACTAAAGAGCTTTCAGTTTCTAGGAGTGAAACAACTGACATAAGAGCTCTCAAAGAATACTTTCAAAGAGAGAGAGAGGTACTTTGGCAAGATCTTCTAAGAAGAGAAGTGTTACTTAAAAACTATAAAGATGCACAGAAGGTATATGAAAAGGTAAACTCCCAAATAGCAAGACGAGGTATAGGGTATAGTGATATTACCTTAGGTGTTGAAAATAAAAGACTAAAACCTCTGTCTTCTCTATTTGTTTTGGGAAAAACAAATAAACCAAATTTTCCAAACTTACTCTCTGTAAGTAAAAGGGTTAAAATCTCTGCAGAACCTTACTTGAGGAAACATACGAAGATGATCAATGTGTGGTTTGAAAACACAAATTCATCATCTTCAACCTCTGTCAATAGAGGAATCAAACCAAAGAAATATCTGAAAACACAAGATCAAATTGGTATCTTTAAGTTTGGTAAACCAGAGACTCAAACACAGGTCGCTTTTGTTTGTATGATAAATGTCGAAAAGAAATTATCTGCAAAAGCTCCCGAGTTTAAACCCATCTTTTCAGAAGAGAAACTTAAAGAATCAATTGAAAACGAAATTTTGGAAGTTTTGAAATCAAATGTTTTAGAAAATCTCTGTACATCTTCTATAGATCAAATTCTCGCTGAAGATATCTCATCAGAAACCTCTGCTATCTATGAAAGTTATTCTACAGAGGAAGAAAGCTCGTACGATACATGCTTAGAAAATCCAGCCTTTGTCGAAAGAGATGACTCAACCTTTGTATATGAGGACGATTCATCCTCTGACGACTCAGAGACTGATTCTAAATCAGGGATAGTTCACTGTGACACAGAGGATGTTAAATTCTCCTCTGAGGTTCTTAACAGAACAATTTCTCCAAAAGAGAAAATCACAGAGATACCTATCTGTCCAGATTTTCTCAAAATGTGTATACAAGTCAAAACCTCTACAGAGCTTGATAATATGAAAAAGGCCTCTGAAAATCCTAAAAGCTCAAAATTTTCAAAACCTTTAAAGCAAATTAAAGAGAATCCCACTTGGCAACAAAAGGGAACAAGGCCTGAAGCTAACAAATATTTTTCCTCTGTGACAGTGAAGAAAGATGTTCACCACAGAAGAGACTCACAGAATGCAGGACCTAAACATGACTTTTGCAAACAACATTCTAGTATTCATAGATCTTCTTGTAATAGGAAATCTAATGATAAGAAAGAATGTAATGCCTCTGTGGTTCAGTTCAATAAATTCAATGAAAGTTCAAACAAATCACGTCTCATATTAAATACTGTCATTGCTTTGATCTTATGTTCAAATTGAATAATCACTTCTCAAGTCCAGATTGCTTACTCTCCACTAAAATTCAAACTCCAAAGTCAGAACCTAGAGATAAACAATCTGATTTTTCTACAAAAGATAAAATGTATTTCAAGAATGCTAAGGCAAACTTGAAAAATTCTAACAATATTGGACCCATATGGATATGGGTACCTAAGTCTCTGTGATTGTCTTACAGAAGCGGTTTGTGCCAATTTGGTATCTTGACTCTGGATGCTCAAGGCACATGACTGGCGACAGAAGTTTACTATCCACGTACAAAGAAACACACGATGGTGGATCTGTAACTTTTGGAGACGACAAGAAGGGACACATCAAAGGCTATGGATTCATACAGAAGGAAAACGTCTCTGTATACAAAGTTGCATATGTGAATGGCCTTAAACACAACCTACTCAGTGTAAGTCAACTTTGTGATACAGGATTCGATGTGTTATTCAAAAGAACTTTCTGCTCTCTGCAAAGTGAAGACAGGGGAATGGAACTTCTGCGAGCCGAAAGAAGAGGTGATCTGTATCTGATGAATTTTTTTTCCAAGAACAAGGACAAAGTTTGCCTTGTAGCTGCAAAAGTGAGGAGGCCTGGTTATGGCATAACAGGTTCTGTCATTTGAACTTTCACACCTTGGATAAACTGGTCAAACTTTATCTAGTTAAAGGTTTGCCTAATGTTAAATTTTATAAGGATCATGTGTGTTCTGCCTGTGAAATGGGAAAACTCAGAAGAGTTTCTCACAGAGGCAAAACATATGTGTCTTGCACTAGGCCTCTGTACATGCTTCATGTCGACCTCTGCGGTCCCATTGCCATACAGAGCCTAGGTGGCAAGAAATACATACTTGTCTTAATTGATGAGTATTCGCGATTCACATGGGTTGAATTTGTCTGAAAGAAATCAGATGTTCCAATCATCTTGATTAATCTAATGAAAAGAATCCAAGTTCTTTATGAATGCGGAATACAGAAGTTAAGAAGTGACAATGGCACAGAATTCAAAACTCTGTCATTCAAGCCTATCTTTCTACAGAAGGAATTTCACAGAACTTCTCTACCGCACGCACTCCACAGCAGAACGGCGTAGTCGAAAGAAAGAATCGAATGCTCGTGGAGGCCTCAAGAGCTATGCTATCAGCATGCGGATTACCGATGAACTTTTGGGCAGAAGCGATTTCTACCGCTTGTTATACACAGAACCGTTCAACCATTGTGAAAAGACACCTCAAGACTCCTTACGAATTGATCAACAAAAGGCGGCCAGACATCAAATTTTTCCATGTGTTCGGATGTAAATGCTTTGTTTTAAACGACAGAGATTCCAGAGGAAAGTTTGAGGTAAAAGCTGACGAAGGCAAATTCATTGGATACTCTGCCACTTCCAAAGCCTACAGAGCATTCCTTACAAGGTCTCGCAAAATCGTAGAAAGCATCAATGTTTCTTTTGATGATTCATTCCAGAAGACTTCTGAGAAAATCAGTTTAGAACTCGGACTTAAAAGGGAAACCTCTGGTATCTCGCAAACGAAAGAAGACTTAAATCTTCTATTTTTAGAGATGTTCCGCGACGACATTGATCCCTCTGTTGGAACAAACAGAGCTTCTGAAGAATCATCTTCCATCGGTCAAAATCATCCCTCTGTTGGAACAAACAGAAGAACCAATTACAGAGGATATAGAGGACCAAGTCTATACGTCCTCAGAGCAACAAACTCCACCACCTCTCATACCAATCATTCCACAAGCTGTAAGATTAACTACAAAGGCAATACAAGAAGAAGAAGAAGAAGAAGAAGAACAACAAGAACAAGAAGCCTCTGAAGAAAGATTCGATGACATTGGTGACCACCTTCCACGCACAACTAAGTGGACAAAAAGCCATCCTCCAAGCCAAATAATCGGCGAACCTTCTGACAAAATTTCTGAAGCCCTAGATGACCCAAACTGGGTAGACGCCATGCAAGAAGAACTTGTGCAGTTTGAGCGTAACAGAGTATGGATTTTAGTACCTATGCCACGAGGGAAATAGGCCATTGGGACTAAGTGGGTCTACAGAAATAAGAAGGATGAAGATGGAGTGGTCATCAGAAACTAAGCACGATTAGTGGCCAAGGGATATAGACAAGAAGAACGCATAGACTATGATGAGACTTTTGCCCCTGTCGCACGGCTCGAAGCAATAAGAATATTCTTAGCCTTCGCAGCCCACAGAAGATTTAAAGTTTATCAGATGGACGTAAAATCAGCTTTTCTCAACAGTGAAATCCAAGAAGAGGTTTACGTAAATTACCACCAGGGTTTGAAAGCTCAAAGTTCCCAAGGCATGTATACTACCTTGAAAAGGCTCTGTACGGACTGAAACAGGCTCCAAGAGCATGGTACGAACGACTTTCTACCTTTCTTCTAGTCAATGGCTACGACATAGGTACAACAGATACTACCTTATTCTATAAACGTAAAAACAGTGAAATAATGCTAGTACAAATCTACGTGGACGACATAATTTTTGGGTCTACCAATACAGAAGAGTGCAAAAGTTTTGAAAAACTCATGCAGAGTGAGTTTGAAATGAGTATGATGGGAGAATTAACATTCTTCCTATGACTCCAAATCAAACAATCATCAGAAGGAATTTTTATAAATCAGGCCAAATATGTCTCTGACATTCTTTCCATGTATAGCCTCTCTCATACCTCTGCAATGAAAACTCAAATGGCCACTGGAAATAAGTTATTCTTAGATCCGGATGGCATCTCTGTAGAATGCACTCTTTACAGAGGCATGATTGGATCTCTGTTATTCTTAACTGCAAGCAGACCTGACATTATGCATGCCACATGTCTTTGTGCACGTTATCAAGCTAATCCTAAGAAATCACATTATGATGTTGTTAAGAGAATCTTTAGATACCTAAAGGGGACCAAAAATCTCGGTCTTTGGTATCCACAGAACTCTGGTTTTTGTCTTAAAGCCTATACAGATTCAGACTATGGAGGATGCATGCTCGACAGAAAGAGTACCTCTGGGAGTTGTCAATTCCTAGGTGGTAAACTAGTCAGTTGGACCTCCAAGAAGCAGAATTGTGTCTCAACATCTACGGCAGAAGCTGAATACGTTGCTGCTGCTAGCTGTTGTTCTCAGGTTCTGTGGATGAAGACTCAGCTAAAAGACTACGGCCACATCCTATTCAAGATACCCATCTTCTGTGATTCCAAAAGTGCCATTGCCATCTCTGGCAATCTAGTGCAACATTCAAAAACCAAGCATATCGATATAAGGTGCCACTTATTGAAACATCATGTTGAATACGGTACAATCGAGATGCATTTCGTGCCCACAGAATATCAACTCGCAGAGTTATTCACCAAAGCTTTAGATGAGAAAAGATTCAATTTCTTGGTGGGTAAGTTAAGAATGATCAATATGACGTGAAAATCCTCTGTAAGTATAGCTTATCTTCTGTAAATATGTGTATAAAATATTGCTTTATTTTATTACTTTGATTGATCTCGTTCTGTATGTAAATTCTCAATAGTTTTTGATATCACAGAGCTTCTGTGGGTCTGATCAGATCCTCTGACAACCCCTACAGAACCTCTGGAAAACATGACCTACTTTCTATGAAAAACTTATCATTCTTTGATCCAAGCACAGGTCAAGGGGGAGCAAAAGGAAATTACTTGATCTACAGAGGTGATTAGATCAAGGGGGAGCAAAAAGGGACCCTGAAATGATCTACAGAGGTAAATCTTTCAAGTTGGAGCCAAAGAAGAGTGTCGATGAATCTATATCAGCAGAAGTCAGACATCACTGCCGAGAAAAGGAGAACCAAAAGGTATGTCTCTCGTACAAAAGATTTTTGAAAATAGTTTTCTAGGACACAAATTATCAAATATGTCCTAAAAATACTGTAAATAACATGTCAAAAATCAAAAGATCAAAAAGTTTCATAAAATTCGAGTTATGAGAAATTTAAGGTCATAGAGCTTCTACTGAGCACAACAGAGGTTCTGCATGAAATATGCTCTATGATCGCAAATTTAGCCTCTATCGATCTTTTGGAATGTTATCTCGAAAACCGAATACACACACCATGACCCTCTCGAACAAAACTTTTTTCATAACAGTTTTCTCGGACACCAACTTTCAAATATGTCCGAAAAACACCTCTTAAAACAGATCAAAAATTGGATGATCAAAAAGTTTAATAGAATTTTAGTTATGAGATTTTTTCCCTCACAGAGCTTCTGCTGGCCCTGACAGAGCTTCTGCAAGTTCTAATAGAGCCACAAAACCTCAGAGTAAAAATTCTTCACTAAAATCCTATCAATCCTCTCCAATGCTTTTACAAATGTTTTGGTTAAAGAAGAACCTACAGAGTCATGATAACAATGAGATATGAGGCATGAACTTCAAGTTTTTCAAAATCACAGAGCTTCTGTAAACCATAGAGGTTCTGTCAATCTGCAACTTGGGCATTTCTGTAATATTAACGATTACTTTTACTGAGAGTGAAATTCATATGGCTAAGAACAACCCCACGCGCCTAGCATTAATGGGCCGCGCACCACGTCCTGTCATCCTCTGACATGGCCTACGTGTCTCTTTTTCATTGGGCGTACATGGAACGTTTTCTATGGAAAGTTGAACCCGCCGTTCTAACTTAAGTACGGATTCCAAACATTTATCCATTGCCATATATTTTTACTCGTTCGAATTCTACCATTTTACACTCATATAAAACCCAAGCTTACCTTCTTATAAAACCTTTACAAACTCTCATTCTTCTCCGGCGAAACCATGCAAAAGCTTGCAAGAATCCTATTCTTCTTACCAAATGGCTTCATCTTCTCAAGTTATCTCCCCTGCACACTCTCCGGCGAACTCACCAGAACATTCACCTGCTCAATCGGAACATTCAGAAAACCCCCATCTCGCCAAAAATATTGAACAAGAAGATTCCGGCGACACAGCTGACTTTGCTCCGACCACACATCTTCAAAACTTTATAGAAAAGGATCATTTCAAAAAGGTACTGCCAATCAAATCAAACAATTGCTACTTGGTCCCCTCACCCACTGCTTTCGGCGAAGCCCGTGCCCTTCTTCTAAACATCATAGAAAATCATGTCCTCTTCCCTTTACTTACAAGAACCCCAAACAAAATACCTGTTAGGTATTTGAACCAGTTTTGGCAAAGTTACCGATATGATAAAGATGATTCTCTCATCATAGGGTACATCTCCAAGCCTGACAAATCTGAGCATTTGGAAATCAAGTTTAATAGAACGATGTTCTCACTTGAGTTCAACCTACCAACAATGGGTCTTCTTGGACTGAAGAGATATGCAGAACAACCAACAGACGACGAGCTCTGTTGTTTTGTAGAAATGCTTGGGTACAACACCCAACTTAGGAAGAGAAATGACTTCCGCAGAGGCAGACTACCACCTCTGTGGAACACCTTGTTTTTAATCCTCAACAGATGCCTTACAGGGAAGATAGGCAGCATTTACCAGAGCTCGCATCAGTTCTTAACCAACATGTATGGGGTCTACTACGATCTCCCACTCGATTACTCGACCATCATGATGCAGGAGATAATCAATACGATCGACAGAAAGAACAACACCAGAAGGGTAAAAGAGAACGATCCTAAGTTTCTACCACCTCTGCAATTCCAAAGGATATTGGGAGTCCTGTTCGAACCTCTGTTGATAATACAGAACTGGCCAATGGAAGGGCCGACTCCCAAACAGATCCCAATGAACAAAAACATCCCCACCGATCATATAGATGGCTACACATACTGCAGACCTCTGTCAAAGAAGCTTCTGAAATATGCCACGAACAAAACCCTTAAGTTAGAGTATATACGCGATCATAGGACTCCAAAACCGAGCCCTGTGACACCCCCGCGTTTAGGTGTCCCCCTAGGAACAATGGTTGTAGAACCCCTCTCTAACGAAGCGAAGAAGCAGAAACTAGCAAAACACTTGGCAATCCAACTTAGTTTTATGGACAAACGTGATGAGCACATGTCAAAGAAGTCTTCTTCGAAAACCTCTGCCTCAACTCCAAAATCAAAAAGGAGGAAAACTACAGAAGGCACCTCCACAAGCGCTGCAGAAGATCAACCTTCACCTCCTCATGCCACAAAATTGGCTCCTCTGCTCCTCCCTCTTCTCCAAAACAGAAGAAGAAAAGAAAATCGAAAACCACAGAGGAAGGGGCACCAAAACCAAAGAGGAGGAAGACCAAAAAGAAGCTTGATAAATTGGTTACCATCGTAGAAGAGGAAACTGCAGAAGAAGGAAAAGCAGAAGAAGAGGTCGTAGAAACCCGCCTTGAAGAAACTGCAGAAGACGAAACTGCAGAAGAAGAGAATGCAGAAGTAGAAAAGGCAGAAGAGGGATACCAATCACCTTATCAATCCCCAGATCGATTCGCTCATCAAGGAAACTTAAACGATTTCCTTCAACACCCTGACTTTGCTAACACCCTAAATACACTGGGTGGAATGCACCACCACTTGACCACCACACCACAGAAGAACAAGACTTCTCTATCTCTGGCATTGACACCAATCTGCAAGAAGATGATCAAACCCCCAGAGATCAACCATCTGAAACCCCTAACATTCTACAGAACCCATTCATCCAACAGGGACTGGACGTCCACAGAAGGAGTCCAAACCAGGCCTCAGAAGCTGAGTGGAATAGAGATGAGGTTACAGAGGTTTTAGAAAGAATGGGAGGAAAAGAAAAAGAAAAGGAAAAAGGTGTCGAAGTTGTAGAGGTCTCAGAGGTAGATTCAGACGAAGAAGAAGCTGACCAAATATGAAAAGGTCTCTATCATCCACATATCATGCAATTATACGACTCTCATCCAATCTACGACTTTTTAGTCACAGAGCCAGGAACTACAACAGGAGTTAGGGAAGAAGCACCAAGCCATAGGATAGCGACAGAGACTGAAATGATAGATAATGATGTAGTGCTTGGAGGCCTAACAGAGGAAGAAACAAGAAAAGATGCCGTAGAAGAAGAAGGCACACATCACTCACCCCCTCCCAGTGCAACCCACACATCTAACTCCGCAGGTCTAGCTGTAGAAGGAGTTATTGAAAAAGAGTCGCACAACTCGTTCCTACCCAAACAAAACAGCCAGAGGTCACTCTTTCGACTTCTGTGCCCACAGATACCGGGGAATCCATTCCTAGGGAGTCTCCTCAGAGAGACTCACCTATAGTTCGTGATCAATCGCCCCGGATCACACTAGAACACCCTACAGAGGAATTCGTTTCCTCTGCCACGCACAATTTAGGGCCAAAACTTCTTTCAGAGAGAAGTAGTGAGCACAAAGACGAAGAGACTCTAGACAAGTCTCCAAGTCAACAGAAGAACATTCCGATACCCACCTCTGGAGTGGATTTGGACACTGTTCTTCACAGAACTTCTGTAGAGATCGAAACTCAGGTTTCTTCTCGAAGATCAAATGGAAATCCTTCCACCCCCAACGTACAAACAAGGGTGAACGAAGGTGTCCCAGGAACAGGGACTCACTCTGGAGAAGGGGTTGTTCCTCCAGAGGTTACACCAGGGACACAAGTATCAAGGGGTGAGTTCCAAACCCTTGTCACCTCTGCGAACCAAACCATGAAAGAGTTGCAAAGCTCTTTCACATCTTTTACAGAGACAACATCAACGGCCTTGCTAAATCTGAACACCAAAATGGACAATCTGTCCACAGAGGTGAAATCCGCCATCACAGAGATGAAGTCTTCTGCTCAAACAACTGCCACAACTACAACCACTTCTGCTGCTAAAGATTTCGGAATAGCCGCAACATCTGCATTCAAAGAATCAGTCAAGCATTTCCTTGAACAAATGAACAAGCAACCCAACAAATCAAAGGGCATTACACCTACAGATCAACAGAACGCCCTCAAACACGTACAAGAAGAGGCAATGCACAACACAACAATGATGCAGCCAAAATACTACATGACCAGAGCACATCTATCAGAACTCGGGCAGAATGTCATAAACCAGGTCACAGAAGTCATCGTCTCTTTCACTACTGCAAATGCCAACTACGTCAAAGAATTCAGAAGAAGTGTCTGCAAAATGCGCTTCAACACAGAAGCAGAGCTTGCAACTCTAATCGGCCTCTGTGATGATGTATGTGCGAAGTTCATGGCCGCAGGAGCATAACTACCAAAGAAACCCAAAGCTTCCTGCAGAGCATAGGGTACTTCTGATAAGAGTCAGGATGACTCTGATGATGACCATCCTGGTCCATCAGATCATCCTGAGGGGGAGAATATTAGGGAGAAAGCTACGACCAGAGGACTACAAGCTCCACCAATCGCAGCAGAACCAATCAGCCAAGCCCCTCCACAACAAACCAAAGATCAACAAACTCAACAGACCACAGAGACAACACCCGTCTCTGTGGAATCAACCGCTGAAGAAACCCATGTACCAGAAGCTCAAAAGACCACAGAGGCAACACCCAACTCTGTGGAATTCCCTACAATGTTTGGAGTAGATGTTCAACATATGTCATCCTCCACAGAAGAAGATCTTCCCTCCCAAGAAGAAAGTCCATTGCCCACAAACCAAAAAGAGCAACGACCTCTGCTTCTTCTGTTCTAAGAAATATGCACAAAACAATGACTGAACGAATGGCGCAGAGAGAAGAAAAAGGCACAGGTTCACATTAGCTTTAAAAATGGCAAGAAGATTTGATATCCAACCTTCACCAACAGAAACCGAGATCACAGAAGAAGTCACCAAAGAACCTCCAACAGAGGTTACAGAGCAAATCAAGCCAACAGAACCAACGCCACAAAAGTCCTCTCAAACACAAGTGTCAAAACCTACAGAGGCAACCCCCATCATTTCAACAGAAGCACCAACAACCAAACCTACAGAAGCAACAGGTTCTGCACCTCCAAAACCAAAGACAAGGGCAAAGCAATACTGACAGAAGAGCCCAAGAAAAAGAAATCATTGCCTAAGCCTACAGAGAAATTGATGAAAAGCGCTTTTGATGCCTTTCAAACTCCAAAGCCCGAAGAAGAGGATTGGGCATATGGATTGAAGTCTCTGTCAGACATTCCTCTATCAGGAAGAGCTGCAGAAGTTGTTAAAAAGATGGGAAGTCTCAGAAGACAAGTACCACAACCTAGTCCAACACAAGAAGAAATAGAAGAAGTGGTATACAAATACCTCTATAAACAATCTTTTCAGACCAATCATCCAACAGATCGTGTAACAGATCCAAAGATCAGAGAAGAATTTGACAACGTCTTCACCAGGACAAAGCCAAGAACCAAAGCAGACGTCTTCTCAATCCACAATATCAAAAAGGTAATCTTCTGTAGATACTCCTTCACAAGAACCTATCCAAGGGTCAGGTACAATATTTACAGAGTCAGAAGGGTAAACAATTCAGAAACCACCTTCGCTGATGCTGACCTAAGAAATCTGAATCCTTATGATCTACCTGACCTTCTGCAATGGACGAAGGAAAACTACAACACAGAACCAAACACCAGAGCATATCAAGTGTTGAGAAAAGCAATGAGGGAAAGGCTTCTGATCTACAGTCTGACAGACTTTCAGCTGGGAAAGGATCTTGGTCTTAAACATCTGACCCTACGACCACCAGAGGATCGCTGCCCACCTGACGCCGTGCCCAACTCATTCATTACAGAACCAAGGTTCGAGTTAGTATTTCAAAACCCACAAGGCGAAGTCAAACTTTTTGTGAGCATGGACTGTCAAAAGTACGCAACTAGTACTCTGAACAAGTTCAGAGCAAACCTTGTAAAATACAGAGATACCGAGCAAATGGATAGAGACGCTGCAGATACCTTCATCAGAGAGATTGATGCTACAATACGCTTAAGAGAACTCTGCATCAGTTTCTACAAAGAGATAAGAGAAGTCGGAAGAGACAACAGAAGCTTCAACGATTTCAAAGACGCCAAAATCTGATTCTCAAACAACCAATCTCTGCAAACCATGTTAAAGTATCTTTCATTGTACTCAAATGTAAAATGCCTTTGGCATATCTGTTGATCCAAACCCTCAGTGATTTGATAATGACCCTCTCTTAAATACTTAGTGAAAATTGTATGTAAACAATATGTATCAGAGTTTCACTATCGCTGATAAGTACTAAGATCTTACAGTACCGCTGATAGGAACTCTCGCTCTTTAAATTAAACATTCAGCGAACACTGTTCACCATAATGCGCTGAGTCTGTTCAGTCCTTATGGTGATCGCTGATAACTTAGTTGTTTACTTATAATCCCTGAAGACAAGTTTTACGTCAACAAATGTTCTACGCTGAAGTCGAAGATCAAGCTCAAGAACCAGCGACAAGTCTACTAATGAACTGATGCGGATCAGCGGAGACTCAGATTTGTCCACTCAACGTGAAGTATCAAGTACAAGACTTCAGCTATCGCTGAACTTTATCATTCGCTGAATAGTAAATGATAATCGCTGAATCAACGAAAGCTGATCATGAAGTCCTCCGTACAAAGTACTTTTGTCTTAACCTCCCTTGCACGCCACCGTACGAAATGTCAGAAAAGAACCTCCGAAAATCTGAGATCGTACAACCATTCTGATACTACACTTTTCATCTTTACGGCTACTAAGGTTGTCAACAAAGGTCAATGACATGCAACCAATCCGCTGATGACACGTGTAAAGTGTATACTGAATTGCATTAAATGCATGCAGTATATAAAGAGATGAACTCACTTCATTTGAAGTAACTTGCTAACTCTGGACAAGTTCAAATATCTCTCAAGATAGGATTTTATTAGTAATCTCCATATCTTTCTTAGTGCAAGAAACCTTAGTGTTCCAACTTGTTTAGATTTAGGTTTATCCTTAATCTTGTTTCCGCAACAAACTGTAAATTGTTAATGATTTATCAATAAACAATTTAGAAAAGTAAAATAGTGTGTTTGTATTCAACCCCCCCCCCCCCCCCCCCCCCTTCTACAAACTTGTATAGGCCTTTCGGGACCAACAATATCTCTGAATGAAAGAACTTTCGAGGTATTGTTTAACCTCTGTCTTATTTAACTTAGCCTAAAAATACTTAAATGGAAGATAAGAATGGTTCATTTCTTTGAGGGTACTGAAAAAACTCTCAAACAATATCTTTACAATCCTCCTCCGATCCCTATGATAACTATGCCACGTGTACCAGCTACTGCTGAATATCCTGAAATCCCTGAACATCAAAAACCTAAGCCAAAAGGAGAATGGTCAAATGAAGATAAGGCAGAAGATGAAGTTGCACAGAAAACAAAAAGAATATTGATCATGGCTATCCCCAACGAACTTTTTCAATCCTTAGATGCATGCGAAACAGCGCACGATCTTTGGAAAGAATTAGAAAGACAGTTGGAAGGGGGTGCTAAAACACAGAAGAACCGAAGGGCACAATACATAAATGAATATCATGCCTTCAGAGCCTCTGCAACAGAATCTCTGCAAACAACATACGACCGGTTCAACTCACTCATAAACAAATGCAAAAAGTCTGGCATTCACAGAACCTCGGAAGAAAATAACGTCATGTTTCTAAAAAAGCCTGAATGATGAGTGGCTTCAATTGTCTATGTCTTTACAAACAAACCAAGATCTAGACTCATGGACACTCTCTGATCTCTATGGAACACTAGCTGCACAAGAGCCTCAAATAGCACAGGCTAAAACACTCACCATTGTACCATACGCATTGGTTAGTAAATCAATAGAAGCTACAGAAAGACCGAGAAATGAGAGAGCAACAGAGGAGAAGAAGAAGGAGAAAAAGAAGATAGTGATGGTTGATAGCGAAGAAGACGAGCTGATAGAGGAAGAGATAACTCTTGCGTCATTAGCTAAATCATTGGCTCTATTGACAAGAGAGTTCAGAGGTAACCAAAGGAATTTTGGAAATGACAGATATAGCAGAGACAACCAGAGCGGTAGAAGAGATGATGGAAGAAGAGAAGAATCGAGTGACCGACAGAGGTCAGACTACAGAAATGATGAACAACCGAGGTCGAGCGACAGAAATTACAGAGGAAATGACCGACAGAGGTCAGATGTAAAGGTAGGCCACACACAAGAAGGCTACAAATGTGGTAAGCCTGGTCATTACGCAAACGAATGCCGAACAGAGAAAGGTGGAGATCAACAGAGGTCCGATAATCAAACTGGAAACACCTCTCAAGGTTGTTTCAACTGCGGCAAGCCAGGCCATTTCGCAAAAGAATGCAGAAGTAGACAAAATCGCCCACAGAAGGACTAAGCTTTTTATAAAAAGAAGGCTGAATATTATGTGCAAAAATCTCTAATGGCGAACAAAGGGCATTCTGAAGCAAACAAGGAGGACTTCGAGTCAGACTCTACCCCTGATGATGAATTCACCACCAATGCCCTGTTCTGTGGCATGGCAGAAGTCGACTCTGGCACTGACACTGAGGTATCCATTTCAAACTCTACTTCTTGTACTAAATCTGTAGATAATGATTCAATTAAACTTAACATTGAACTGATTGAACTAAAAGAGATAAATGAAAGCATTCAGAAAAGACTCACCTTTAATGAGAGAGAAGTAAGGCTTCTCACTCAAGAAAAAGCCAAAATTCTTGAAGAAAAGGCAAGAGTAGAAAAATATTGGAACAAAAATATAGATCCTTTAAAAAGGCAAATTTCTGAATTAACCTCTGCTTTAAAAATCAAAACTAAAGAGCTTTCAGTTTCTAGGAGTGAAACAACTGACATAAGAGCTCTCAAAGAATACTTTCAAAGAGAGAGAGAGGTACTTTGGCAAGATCTTCTAAGAAGAGAAGTGTTACTTAAAAACTATAAAGATGCACAGAAGGTATATGAAAAGGTAAACTCCCAAATAGCAAGACGAGGTATAGGGTACAGTGATATTACCTTAGGTGTTGAAAATAAAATACTAAAACCTCTGTCTTCTCTATTTGTTTTGGGAAAAACAAATAAACCAAATTTTCCAAACTTACTCTCTGTAAGTAAAAGGGTTAAAATCTCTGCAGAACCTCACTTGAGGAAACATACGAAGATGATCAATGTGTGGTTTGAAAACACAGATTCATCATCTTCAACCTCTGTCAATAGAGGAATCAAACCAAAGAAATATCTGAAAACACAAGATCAGATTGGTATCTTTAAGTTTGGTAAACTAGAGACTCAAACACAGGTCGCTTATGTTTGTATGATAAATGTCGAAAAGAAATTATCTGCAAAAGCTCCCGAGTTTAAACCCATCTTTTCAGAAGAGAAACTTAAAGAATCAATTGAAAAAGAAATTTTGGAAGTTTTGAAATCAAATGTTTTAGAAAATCTCTGTACATCTTCTATAGATCAAATTCTCGCTGAAGAGATCTCATCAGAAATCTCTGCTATCTATGAAAGTTATTCTACAGAGGAAGAAAGCTCGTACGATACATGCTCAGAAAATCCAGCCTTTGTCGAAAGAGATGACTCAACCTCTGTATATGAGGACGATTCATCCTCTAACGACTCAGAGACTGATTCTAAATCAGGGATAGTTCACTGTGACACAGAGGATGTTAAATTCTCCTCTGAGGTTCTTAACAAAACAATTTCTCCAAAAGAGAAAATCACAGAGATACCTATCTGTCCAGATTTTCTCAAAATGTGTATACAAGTCAAAACCTCTATAGAGCTTGATAATATGAAAAAGGCCTCTGAAAATCCTAAAAGCTCAAAATTTTCAAAACCTTTAAAGCAAATTAAAGAGAATCCCACTTGGCAACAAAAGGGAACAAGGCCTGAACCTAACAAATATTTTTCCTCTGTGACAGTGAAGAAAGATGTTCACCACAGAAGATACTCACAGAAGGTAGGACCTAAACATGACTTTTGCAAACAACATTCTAGTATTCATAGATCTTCTTGTAATAGGAAATCTAATGTTAAGAAAGAATGTAATGCCTCTGTGGTTCAGTTCAATAAATTCAATGAAAAGTTCAAACAAATCACGTCTCATATTAAATACTGTCATTGCTTTGATCTTATGTTCAAATTGAATAATCACTTCTCAAGTCCAGATTGCTTACTCTCCACTAAAAGTCAATCTCCAAAGTCAGAACCTAGAGATAAACAATCTGATTTTCTACAAAAGATAAAATGTATTTCAAGAATGCTAAGGCAAACTTGAAAAATTCTAACAATATTGGACCCATATGGATATGGGTACCTAAGTCTCTGTGATTGTCTTACAGAAGCGGTTTGTGCCAATTTCGTATCTTGACTCTGGATGCTCAAGGCACATGACTGGCGACAGAAGTTTACTATCCACGTACAAAGAAACACACGATGGTGGATCTGTAACTTTTGGAGACGACAAGAAGGGACACATCAAAGGCTATGGATTCATACAGAAGGAAAACGTCTCTGTATACAAAGTTGCATATGTGAATGGCCTTAAACACAACCTACTCAGTGTAAGTCAACTCTGTGATACAGGATTCGATGTGTTATTCAAATGAACTTTCTGCTCTCTACAAAGTGAAGACACAGGAATGGAACTTCTGCGAGCCGAAAGAAGAGGTGATCTGTATCTGATGAATTTTTTTTCCAAGAACAAGGACAAAGTTTGCCTTGTAGCTGCAAAAGTGAGGAAGCCTGGTTATGGCATAACAGGTTCTGTCATTTGAACTTTCACACATTGGATAAACTGGTCAAACTTGATCTAGTTAAAGATTTGCCTAATGTTAAATTTAATAAGGATCATGTGTGTTCTGCCTGTGAAATGGGAAAACTCAGAAGAGCTTCTCACAGAGGCAAAACATATGTGTCTTGCACTAGGCCTCTGTACATGCTTCATGTCGACCTCTGCGGTCCCATTGCCATACAGAGCCTAGGTGGCAAGAAATACATACTTGTCTTAATTGATGAGTATTCGCGATTCACATGGGTTGAATTTGTCTGAAAGAAATCAGATGTTCCAATCATCTTGATTAATCTAATGAAAAGAATCCAAGTTCTTTATGAATGCGGAATACAAAAGTTAAGAAGTGACAATGGCACAGAATTCAAAAACTCTGTCATTGAAGCCTATCTTTCTACAGAAGGAATTTCACAGAACTTCTCTGCCGCACGCACTCCACAGCAGAACGGCGTAGTAGAAAGAAAGAATCGAATGCTCGTGGAGGTCGCAAGAGCTATGCTATCAGCATGTGGATTACCGATGAACTTTTGGGCAGAAGCGATTTCTACCGCTTGTTATACACAGAACCGTTCAACCATTGTGAAAAGACACCTCAAGACTCCTTACGAATTGATCAACAAAAGGCGGGCAAACATCAAATTTTTCAATGTTTCGGATGTAAATGCTTTGTTTTAAACGACAGAGATTCCAGAGGAAAGTTTGAGGTAAAAGCTGACGAAGGCAAATTCATTGGATACTCTGCCACTTCCAAAGCCTACAGAGCATTCCTTACAAGGTCTCGCAAAATCGTAGAAAGCATCAATGTTTCTTTTGATGATTCATTCCAGAAGACTTCTGAGCAAATCAGTTTAGAACTCGTACTTAAAAGGGAAACCTCTGGTATCTAGCAAACGAAAGAAGACTTAAATCTTCTAATTTTAGAGATGTTCCACGACGACATTGATCCCTCTGTTGGAACAAACAGAGCTTCTGAAGAATCATCTTCCATTGGTCAAAATCCTACAGGTATGACTCTAACTGGTCCAAATAATGCTTCATCATCTTCTATAAATACTACAGATGCAAATACCACAGAAGCTGCTGAAAATCAAACTTCACAATCCACAGAAGAACCAATTACAGAGGATATAGAGGACCATGTCTATACGTCCTCAGAGGAACAAACTCCACCACCTTTCATACCAATCATTCCACAAGCTGTAGGATCAACTACAAAGGCAATACAAGAAGAAGAAGAAGAAGAAGAACAAGAACAAGAACAAGAAGCCTCTGAAGAAAGATTCGATGACATTGGTGACCACCTTCCACGCACAACTAAGTGGACAAAAATCCATCCTCCAAGCCAAATAATCAGCGAACCTTCTGACAAAATTTCTGAAGCCCTAGATGACCCAAACTGGGTAGACGCCATGCAAGAAGAACTTCTGCAGTTTGAGCGTAACAGAGTATGGATTTTAGTACCTATGCCACGAGGGAAACAGGCCGTTGGGACTAAGTGGGTCTACAAAAATAAGAAGGATGAAGATGGAGTGGTCATCAGAAACTAAGCACGATTAGTGGCCAAGGGATATAGACAAGAAGAACGCATAGACTATGATGAGACTTTTGCCCCCGTCGCACGGCTCGAAGCAATAAGAATATTCTTAGCCTTCACAGCCCACAGAGGATTTAAAGTTTATCAGATGGACGTAAAATCAGCTTTTCTCAATAGTGAAACCCAAGAAGAGGTTTACGTAAATCAGCCACTAGGGTTTGAAAGCTCAAAGTTCCTAAGGCATGTATACTACCTTGAAAAGGCTCTGTACGGACTGAAACAGGCTCCAAGAGCATGGTACGAACGACTTTCTACCTTTCTTCTAGTCAATGGCTACGACATAGGTACAACAGATACTACCTTATTCTATAAACGTAAAAACAGTGAAATAATGCTAGTACAAATCTACGTGGACGGCATAATTTTTGGGTCTACCAATACAGAAGAGTGCAAAAGTTTTGAAAAACTCATGCAGAGTGAGTTTGAAATGAGTATGATGGGAGAATTAACATTCTTCCTAGGACTCCAAATCAAACAATCATCAGAAGGAATTTTTATAAATCAGGCCAAATATGTCTCTGACATTCTTTCCAAGTATAGTCTCTCTCATACCTCTGCAATGAAAACTCCAATGGCCACTGGAAATAAGTTATTCTTAGATCCGGATGGCATCTCTGTAGAATGCACTCTTTATAGAGGCATGATTGGATCTCTGTTATACTTAACTGCAAGCAGACCTGACATTATGCATGCCACATGTCTTTGTGCACGTTATCAAGCTAATCCTAAGAAATCACATTATGATGCTGTTAAGAGAATCTTTAGATTCCTAAAGGGGACCAAAAATCTCGGTCTTTGGTATCCACAGAACTCTGGTTTTTGTCTTAAAGCCTATACAGATTCAGACTACGGAGGATGCATGCTCGACAGAAAGAGTACGTCTGGGAGTTGTCAATTCCTAGGTGGTAAACTAGTCAGTTGGACCTCCAAGAAGCAGACTTGTGTCTCAACATCTACGGCAGAAGCTGAATACGTTGCTGCTGCTAGCTGTTGTTCTCAGGTTCTGTGGATGAAGACTCAGCTAAAAGACTACGGCCACATCCTACCTACGGCAGAAGCTGAATACGTTGCTGCCGAGCTGAAGATGTATCCCGAGAACGCACTGCTTCTAGAACCAGAATTTGGGATAGTATACCTTAACGATCAGAAAGAAAAGAGGTTTCTTCGCTTCAGCCAGGTCGAAAGATTCTGCGATGGCACACTCCTCAAAGTCAAAGATGCTCTTCGTAACATCATCACTTATGAATCCGAAAATCAAAAGGTATCGTATGTTCCCAACTCTAACGAGACAACCGTACGAGAAGACTGCGTCGACTACTACCGAGCCATCAGAATGTTCGAGATCCACTTTGCGCTCCGAAAGAGATACGTTGAGAACTAGCGCGGACTCGAACTTCAATTCAAAGGGGGAGATTTTTAGGGTCAAATATGGTTTAATAGAAGTTCAAGGACTAAATTGTTATTTATCATGTTTGAGCCTATTTTGTGTAAACGGGCGATGGGCTTGGCTTACATGCCATGGGCCCATAGTATATATATTATGTTTTAGCTTAGAAAATTAAGCTAGTTGTCTATTTTACACTTTTAGAAACGTATTGTAATTCTCTCTATATTTAAAGTGAATTGGATGACCAGTTGAAATCATAATACTTGTTCATATCTATTGATTTCTATTGTTCGTTGCACTGATCTGGAACTCACAAAAATCATGGTTTAAAACCTTGCATGTGCTAAACGTTTTTTCCAATATTTCATAATTATAACCCACATGACAATTTGAAATACAAGAAACAATTGATGCAATTTATTTTAAAACAATAAAATTCGTGCATGAATTTAGTTGGCACTCAACATCTCAAAATCACACTCCGCGAATTCCTCCAGTCACACTATCGTCATCCGGATGCTCAAACATCTTAGGGTAACACTTGAAAATTTAACCGGTCCACTTTATAACATCAGCTAAAAGACTACGGCCACATCCTATTCAAGATACCCATCTAGGTTCGTTTGGTATGTTTTAACTGTTTCTTGAATCAATATCTTCAAGGTTAAGAAATCATAATTCAAATTGGTGTTTGAATTGGTTACTGATTTAGTATTTTGTAAAAATAGGATTTTTGGTACAAAACGTGCAAATCAGGTCGATTTATTGAATGAGTCCGGAAGTTGAATTTTCTGAATGGTTTTCTCAGATAGATTCCGGAATTGATTTTCGGATGGTTCCCATACTAGATTTATGGGTACGTTTTTTGGATATGTTTTCTGGTTAATTTCCGGATTGGGTTTTCGGAACTTGTGTTTTCTGAATATATTCAAAATGTTGTAAATTGAAATTAAACTGCGATTAAAATATCTATTATTATCTAGATGAAAAACGATATAGGTGAGACTTCATTATATTGAATATAGTGGTTTAATTGGATTCGTTTATATTATGAGATGATATTATTATAAGCATAAAATTGTATGTTTATAATAGTCGCATAAAAGTCTACACATGTGTAATGGATCCATATGCACAAGAATTAATTGAAAACGTGTAATAGGCATGGTTTAATTGTAATTCCCGTTGACGTGAGAACGTGGAATAGGCATGGTTTAATTGTCATCGTTTTGTATTGGGAGATAAGGGATAGGCATGGTTTAATTGTGTTGATCCTGAAATTACTCAACAATGATATTAATATCTAATAGTTCAAACAAAAGAGTGTGCGGACGCGTTTTATAGAACTAAAGATATATTCTAGGTAGAAAGACACACACTATCAAATACGTGAAAAAGAAATAACACAGATGTTTAACTCAATGATTCACTGTATATTGATTGTAAAGAACACCAAGAACACCGATGATATAATACGAATTCTGCTCTAATGGGTGTGTGTGTCGTGCAAAAGTTAATAGAATAGCTCAACATGAGCCTTCTATTTATACTGTTCATCAGGGGACAAGCTTTAGACAATAAGGAGTAAGGGTACACAGACATGATCGTGGACTGCATCAGGAACAACGTTAATGTAGTGCGCCGCAATTTGCAAAGGTTGTAACCCATCAGAGGTTGACATGTGGAGTGTGCAGGGTACGCCTTATACGAATGATCTTTAGTATCTTCGTACAGCAGAGAACATGAGAGGCACAATCGTCTTAGTTTTGATCTCCAAATAATCTTCTAAGTCTTCAGTCTTCATACCACAGATGCGCTGTCAAGTATGACAGAGGCTCTGTGGCCTTGTCCTCTGACAACATCTTCTGTAGAGTCTTCTCTTGAATCTTCACTCGGTGTCTTGGCAGAGGCTCTGTCGATGTTTTTACACTTGGCTTATTTTTCAATACTTCTTTACATAGAAGTTGGAGCTAACAATCTGCCCCTAAGTATTGAAAAACAAAAAAAATTGAAAAATACATGGTTTACTAAGCTAAGAACACGACAAGAGGTATTTGACCTCTGTTGAAAGTTTACTCTTCATATAAGATTATGCCAGAGGCACTTACATTTGATGACAGTGTACGATATGAAAAGTAAACAGAGGTAAGTGTTAGACTCGGGCGTTTGGAAAATCGTTGAACTTCCAGTTGTCGATTCCTCCACTTTTGAGTTCATGATAGAATTTGATGCAGAGGTTTCTGAAGTTGATGACGGAGTCGATGACCTCTATTAATATGTCTGCGAGTGCTTGATCCATGAACTCTGTACCTCTGTGCTCCATGAGATTGGTTCTGAACTCTATCAGAGAGCTTGTTGCATACTTCTGACAATCAATCTCTAGGAATAACCTTGACTTTCCAGCAGGATCTTGATAGACATACCCAATCATTGGGAATGTGATGATAGAGTTTGGTCTGGCAGAGAAGGGGCAGTCATCTTCTGGTGGCAGAGAGGTCGAGTCCTACATGGAAGTCAGTCATGCTATACATCAGAAGCCTTTCGTGCATTGCTTTCTTGATCACCCGATATGCTCTATGAACTTCAAGTCTGGTGTTGTAGTTCTTTCTTGCCTAACTCAGAAGATCGGGCAAGTCATAGGGGATTAGGTTCCTCAGATCAGCATCTGAGAATTGGTACTCGGTTCTGTTTATCCTTTTGACTTTGTAGATGTTGTAGTGGCTCTGAGTTCCTCTTGTGCTAGAAAGCCTGGATTATATAACTTTGTCGATTTTAGAGGTTGAGTAGACTTGGTTGACAGGTTTTGCTGATGTTCTGTTGAATACATCTTCGAGCTCCTTAAGTAATTAAGGGTTCAGAATGGATGGTGGCAGAGGATCGTTGATAGCTCTATTGTACAAGTACTTGTATACTACCTCTTCCATTTGTCGTGGAGGTGCAACGGGTGGAGGCATGGGCCTGCGTAGAGCATTCCATTTGGCTTTTTATTTGGGCCACCCTGTCTTCTGTAGGTTTTGCCATGGGATCCAGGATAGGGTTGGTTGACAGAGGTTGAATGTTGAAGGCCCAGTCTTCTTCTTCTTCAGGTTTGGGTGTGACAAAGGCGTCAAAAGCACTCTTCATTAGTTTCTCTGTGGGTTGATGTTTCTGCTTTTTCTTCTTTGGTTCCTCTGTCCTTATTCCCTTTCCTTTGTCTTTTGGGTTCGTGTTGGTTCCCGTTTTGCTTATACAAGATTGTCAGATCTATTAGTTCAAGTTTGAGTTTGATGCGGAAGCGTATTTGAAGAACTAACAGATATGTTTGATAGATTTAGAACACACACTATCAAATAAACAGTGAAGAGAATAGATTTATAGCACAAAGACCCACTGTATTTAATATATCAAGAACACTTAGTACAGATTTGACGCTAATTGAGTGTAAGTGTTTTGTGTTGTGTGTTAAGTGATTGTGTAAACTTGTAAAATGTAAAAACGGTGATTCTTAGGAAGAACTCAACATGAGTCTTCCTTTTATACTACTACAAAAGATCTATTCTAGACAAGAGACTGTTGCAACAGGAAAGAAGAGATGGTATGAACAGTTGGAAAACTGCAAGCATTAAATGTCGCAGACGTCTATGTTGTACTAAGCCCTATTGAGTCCACTCAGAGTTTGACACGTGTTGAAGTTGGATAGGGCATGCTACCATACAAGTTGATGAACAGATCCTGGAACAGTAGCAAGATATTTCTTTAACAGTGATAAGATATTATAAGTATCTTGAGTATTCAGTGAGGACAACAGAGGCTCTGTAATGTGTTGCAGAAGTTCTGAGGTCTGGTCCTTTGTAGAGTAGTCTTCACTGGGTTCCTTGTCTTCTGAAGTTGTCGGCAGAGGCTCTGTTATTGGTGACAGAGGTTCTGAGGTCTTGATCTTCTGTAGCGTTCTTCTGTAGTTTCTTCGGTCTTTGATCACTCTTGATCAAAACTTCCTTTGCTTCTTCTTAGATGCCCGTTAGAGCTTATGTTGCACTCAGCAGAGCTTCTGTGGAAGTTCTTCTGTACTTGGCCATTTTTCAATACTTCTAATATTTCAGAATATTTGAGCTAACAATCTCCCCCTAAGTATTGAAAAATAAATTTTGACTTTTTAGGCTAAGTTAAGATAGACAGAGGTTAAACAATACCTCAGAAGATTATTTCTTTCATTTGGAAATTATGCCAGAGGCATTTACATTTGAGTACATTAAATGAACAGAAATAAAACGTTGACAGAGGTTCTTTGAAGAGACTCAAATTTTTGCATTTGGGAAGTCGTCGTACTTTCTGTTGTCTTTTCCTACTTCCTTGAGTTCTTCATAGAATTTGAGGCAGAGATTTCTTAAGCCTAGTGTAGCATCAATCTCTTTGATCATCATCAGAGCAGATTCTTCATCCATAAGCTCTGTTGCTTTGTTCTCCTCTAGTATTTTTCTTAACATGTTCAGAGTACGGTTTGTGTACTTCTGACAGTCCATTGTCACAAACAGTTTAAGTTGATCAGCAGGATTCTTGAATACTAACCCGTAGCTTGGAGTTTTGATGATCGAATTGTGTATGGCATTGGGTGGGCAGAAATCCTCTGGTGGTCTGATGCTTAGAGTAGTCACGCCTAGATCGATGGCTAGTTGAAAGTCGAGCATGCTGTAGATTATGAGCTTTTCACGCATTGCCTTTCTGAGAACTCGATAAGATCTTTGGTGGCAGTCGTCATTGAAGTTGTCTTTCGTCCATTGCAGAAAGTCAGGTAAGTCATAGGCATTGAGGTTTCGGATATCAGCATCAGAGAATTGATTCTCTGATCTGTCAGACCTTTTGACTTTCCAGATTGTATACATCGTGTGAGGATAGGTTCTCATTTTAGAGTATCTACAATAGATTACCTTCTTTATCTTGTGAATGGAGTAAACTTGATTGACCGGTTTTGACTTTGTAGAGGTGAAGATGGCATCGAATTCTTCTCTTAGCTTCTGATCTCGGACATGAGCTGGCAGATCGCTTTGGAAGTGCTGTCTGTAGAGATAACTGTAAACATGCTCTTCCATTTGTTCAATGGTTGGAGTAGTTCTTGGAATTTGTCTCCTTAGCTTATCCATTTGTCGAGTGATGTCTGCTACTTTACCTTCTGTTACCTTAGCTGTGGGATCCAGGGTTGGGTTTTTTGACAGAGGTTTCAAGTTGAATGCCCAGTCTTCCTCTTCGGGTTTAGGAGTGATGAAGGCATTAAAGGCACCTTTCATCAACTTCTCTGTTGCAACTGGCATCTTCTTCTTTGGTTCTTCTTCTGTCATTTTTCCCTTGCCTTTATCTTTTGGTTTTGAGGTTTCAGAGGTTGGGTTTTGGATTTGTGTGGGTGGCACCTCTGTAGATTTGATAGTTAGAGGTTCTGTGGGTTTTGGGGTTGGATGCTCTGATGTTTTGGTTGTTGCCTCTGAAGATTTTGATACTTCGGGTTGTGAGGTCTCTGTTGGTGAGGAGTCTTCGGGTCTTGGAGGTGGAAAGTCAAAACGCTTTGCTGATTGAAAAGCAGATACAAATTCCATTCTACGAAGAATGAACTCTGCAGAGCGTTTTGGTCTTTGGGGTTTTTGAGCTATGGTTTTGACTCTTGTTTTGTGCGGGATTGGTTGTGGGGTTGGTGTTGGTTCTTTGGGTGAGGGTGGAGTTTGTTCTGTGGATGATGATGCAAGAGTGATTACCTTAGGTTCTGTGGTTGGTGTATCCTCTGCTGAGATAGAGGTGTTTTGCCTCTGTTGAGTTCCTTGTGTTTCCTTCGGGGTTTCTGTTGTAGAGGGTTCTGCAGTTTTCTCTGTAGTTTTTGCAGAACAGCCTCTGTTGTTTCCTTTGAACTCTCCCCCTCAGGATGACCAGATGCACCATCATCAGGATCATCCTGCCTTCTTTTAGCAGCCTCTTCTGTTCTGCAGGTGTCTTGAGCTGCTTGCCTTGCTGCTTGTTTCTTCATTGTTTCAAGGTAGATTGCGATCGAAGTCTTGAAGGTTGTGGTTGCTCTTTTCTCGAATTCTGCAGCAGTTGTTTTGGCAATGTCAGTCGCAGAGGTGGTTGCAGCAGCAGCAGAAGCTTCTGTACGTGACTTTATTTCTGCAAGGGCTTCTTTAACTTCTGTGGATAAGGTATCCACTTTGGTATTTAATCCTGTAAGCGCGTCTGAAGTTGAATCAGTAAAAGTCGTGAATGAGCTTTGCAACTTATTCAGTGTTTGAGTTACAGAGGTTACAAAGACTTGGAACTCATTCTTCGTAACATGTTCCTCTTGGGTAACCTCTGTAGGAACAACCCCTTCTCCAGAGTGAGTCCCTGTTCCTGGGACACCTTCTTTCATTCCTGTTTGATCGTTGAGAATGGAAGGATTTCCTTTTGATCTTCGAGAAGAAACAAGAGTTTCAGTCTCTACAGAAGTTCTGTGAAGAACAGTGTCCAAATCCACTCCAGAGGTGGGTATCGGGATGTCCTTCTTTTGACTTGGAGACTTATCTAGAGTCTCTTCGTCTTTGTGCTTACTACTTCTCTCTGAAAGAAGTTTTGGCCCTATATAGTGCGTGGCAGAGGAAACAAATTCCTCTGTTGGGTGTTCTAGTGTGATCTGGGGCGATTGATCATGAACTAAAGGTGAGTCTCTTTGAGGAGACTCCCTAGGAATGGATTCCCCAGTTTTTGTGGGCGCAGAAGTCGAAAGAGTGACTTCTGGCTGGTTGGGTTGGGTTTGGATCGAGCTGTGCTGCTCTATTTCAATAACTCCTTCTGCAGCTAGACCTGCGGAGTTAGATGTGTGGGTTGCACTGGGAGGGGGTGAGGGATGTGTGCCTTCTTCATCTTCGGCATCTTTTTCTTTTTTATTTTCTTTTCCTCCAGAAGATTCTACCCTATCCTCTAACCTATTTTCAGTAATTTTACCTATTTGGACCTCTTCTTCTGCAGTTTCTTGTCTTGGCAGAAGTGAATCAAGATCCTCTGTGATTGTATGGGTTTGCAGAGGTGAAGGTTGAGGTTGTTCTTTTTCGATTCCTTCTGTAATTGATTGCAGAGGAGAAGAAAGTTTCTTTTTCTTTGATTTCCTTTTCTTCGGTTTAGATGCCCCTCCTCTGTAGATTTTGACTTTCTTTTTCTTTTGGAAGACGGAGGGGCAGAGGGACCTTGGGTTTGTGGTGGAGATGAGGGTTCTGTGGTATGTTCAGTGGGTGGAGAAGATGGTTCTGCAGGGGGTTGTTGAATAGCAGAAGCAGAGGCAAGTGGTTCCTCTGTAGGGGTCTTGGTTTTCTTTCCCTTTTTCTTCTTCTTCTCTTTAGATCCCTCAGAAGACTTCCTCTTTGAAGGATAAAGGTATTTCCTTATATTTCTGAAGTTCTTCTGGTTGGCCTTGTGTTTAGCCAACTTTATCTTCCATTCGTCCTCTGTTAGTCTTTCTACAACACTACCTACTATGGGTAATCCTATACGCGGGGGTGTTACAGAACTGGGTTCAGGAGTTCTGTAAACGCGTGTGTACTCACTAACTAGTTCTTCATTACTAGCATAACCTAACATTACCTTTGACAGTGGTCTGCTGGGCGGGTAGCCGTCCTCATGTTCTGTAGGGGTGTTCTTGGACATAGGAAATTGCTTAGGTTTGGGACCGTCCATTGGCCATTTTTGGATAAGGAGTAGGGGTTCGAAAAGTACACTGAGGATTCGCTGGAACTGCAGAGGGGGCAACCGGTTGTGATCAGACACTTTGGCTTTCTGGGAGGCGATTTTTCGATCGATGGTGTTGATGATCTCTTGCATCATTATGGTGGCATAATCTAGTGGTAGATCATAGTACACACCATACATAATTGAGAGAACTTGAGGTGAGCTTTGATCGATGCTCCCGATTTTTCCAGTGAGGCAACGATTTAGGATGGAGAATAAGGTATTCCACAGAGGGGGTAGTCTTGCTCTGCGGAAATCGTTCCTCTTTTTCAACTGTTGGTTGTACCCTAACATGTGCAGAAAGTCGACAAGTTCTTCATTTGTTGGTTGGGGGGCATACTTTTTGATTCCCATGAGTCCTCTTGTTGGAAGGCCAAATTCTAATAAGAACATGGTGCGGTTGAACATCAGTTCAAGACTCTTACTTTTGTCCGGCTTAGAGATATAGCCTCTTATCAAATCGGTGTCAGCGTCATAACGGCAAGATTGCCAAAACCGATGTAGGTAACGTACAGGTAATTGTTCAACGGTTTTGCTAAGAAGAGGGTAAAGAAAGTGGTTCTCTAGGATGTTTAGCAGGATGGCATGTTCTTTACCAAAAGCCGTAAGAGAAGGACCAAGATAACAATTGTTCGATTTAATGGGAAGGGTTTGCTCGAAACGGTCATTAGAGAAAAATTGTTGAAGGTGGGTAGTGGGTACAAAGGATGCCTCGTCGCCGGAGTCATGTCTGTTGGTATCGGCGGCAGTATGTGAGTTGTGGGAGTGCTCAGAATGTACTGGAGAGAGTGGTGGAGAGTTCATCGGTGAAACGTGAGTAGCTTTGGAACTGGAAGCCATTTGTAAGTTTGAAAGTTCTAGGTTTTCAGAAAGAAATAAGCAAGTTCGCCGGAGAAGATGAGAGAATAGTAAAGTTTTGAAAGTTATTTTAACTTAGGTTTTATACTGTGGTAACGGGTAGAATTTGGAACGGTGAAAATGTGAGAAAGTTAATAAAATTTGAGGTCCGCACTCGAGTTCATTTGGCTTGGAGCAAGTTTCTAGGACGACGTTATATGTACGTCAATGAAAACTCGACATGTCAATAGTGTCAGTGATGACGAGACGTCTTAGGTAGCCATATTAAATGAAAAGCGCGTGGGTTTAAATTTTCACCATAGAAAAGTTACCGTTAAAAAGTTACCGTTAAAAAGTTACCGTTACAGAAGTTCCTAAGTGAAAATCTTTACAGAAGCTCTGTGGGTACAGAAGCTCTGTGATTTTGAAAAACTTTTATCTCTGTAGATTGTATCTTATGAAAATTTGTTTGAAAAACGCAAGGAGAGGATCGATAAATCTTTAGTAGAGAAATAGACCTACAGAGGTTTTTGGACCTCTGCTAGAGCCAGCAGAGGCTCTGTTACAGGAAATTTCTAATAACTAACAATTTATAAACATTTTTGATCATCCAAGTTTTTGATCGAGATTTAACAATGTATTTAGGACCTATTTGAAAGTTGGTGTCCTATAAAATTGTAAATCTCAAAGATTTTGTGCAGCAGAAGTCTTTTGAAAGATTTGAGTGATCTACAGAGGTTCTTTGGATGAAAGTAATCTGTAGCTTAAGACTTCTGTAGCAATGTGCGTGCAATTGGTTTCCGAGATGACATTCCAAAAGATCGATAGAGGTTAAATTTACGATCATAGAGCATATTTCTGGCAGAACCTCTGTTGAACTTAGCAGAGGCTCTATGACATCAAATTTCTCATAACTCAAATTTTATGAAACTTTTTGATCTTTTGATTTTTGAAATGTTATTCACAGTATATTTAGGACATATTTGACAATTTTTGTGCTAGAAAACTGTTTTCAAAAAACCTAAAAGTACGATATACTAACCTTTTGTTCTTTTAGTTTGGCGAGTGTGATTTCTTCTGTCGCATTCTTAGCTCCCCCTTGACTAATAAATCTCTGTAGATTCAGCAAGGTCTCCTTTTCGCTCCCCCTTGATCTAACAACCTCTGTAGATCAAGTGTCTTCTTCTGCTCCCCCTTAACCTATGCTTGGTTCAGAATAAGATAAGTTGTGCATAGGACATAGGTCAAGATCATCAGAGGTTCTGTGAAGGTTGTCAGAGGTTCTGAGCAGACCTTACAGAAGTTCTGTGATATCAAGAACTATTGTAGATTTAAGAATTTACATACAGAAAATAATAAATAAACAAAAATATTTACAAAATATACATTATCTATGTTATACTTACAGAGGTTTTGGGTACCCATAACCGTATGGGTCCTATTGTATGAAACACCTTTATGCATTTGTCATACATACCAGAAACGAAAGGCTTTTTGTCTTTTTGAGAATTTTGAACAGGTATAGAGCCTTTCACTATCCAAACCTTTTTCACCTTTTTAAAAGTTTGATTAACTAATTTGTCCAACCTATGATCATGCAAAAATTTCGATGTTGAGGTCTGAAGTTTTGAAAACATATTAGGCTTAAAAGATCCTTCACAATTGAATTTCCTGATCTGTTTAGCAAAAATATTCTTTTTCCTTAAATTTTCCTCAAGCATCTTTTGGAGATTAGATTTGCATCTTTTCTCCAACATGATTTCAGTTGATAAATTAGAGAGTCCTTTTGTTAGTTTGGATATTTCTGTTTTAAAAATCCTTCTCTCTTTTTCAAAGTCATCTTTTTGACTTAAATCTTGAAATCTTTGAACCTTCAACTGTTCAGATTCTTTTCTTTCCGAATCAGATTCTTTCCTTTCTTTTTCAAGGATATTCTGCAATTCTGAGATTTTATAAGTAAGCTTCATCGACTTTGTTTAAAGAACAGTTTTCTTCTCTTCATAATTTCCTCTTTCATTGACCACAATCTTTTCAAAATTGAAAATTAGTTTAGAGAAGTTTAAACATTTTAGTTCAAGTCTTTTCTTTTCTTCATCTGACAAAGATAAGTTCCTTTTTAGTTCAAGATTTTCACAGTTTAAGTTTTTAACAGATTTTTCAAGTTTAGCAATTTTATCAGAAATGATAAAAATGCTTTGGTTCTTTTCATCTAGTTCTTTTTCAAGAGAAGGAATTATTTGGCGAAAATTTGTGCTGAGTTTTGAATAAAAAATTGAATCAGGAACACCACAAAATTTCATTCTAGACATTTTAAATGAAGTTTTTAACGAAAGAAACAGTTTCTATGATGTTACCAGATCAAATAAATCGAAAATGGCAGTAAAACAGAATCTGTTTGAAGGAATGAAGAACAGGTTAAAAACAGACAATTTCTATCAAAAATCTTTGTAGAAACGAGGATCACTTGATATTGAAAATCAAGCTTCGCTCTGATACCAATTGTTGGTTCCGTTTTGCTTATACAAGATTGTCAGATCTATTAGTTCAAGTTTGAGTTTGATGCGGAAGCGTATTTGAAGAACTAACAGATATGTTTGATAGATTTAGAACACACACTATCAAATAAACAGTGAAGAGAATAGATTTATAGCACAAAGACCCACTGTATTTAATATATCAAGAACACTTAGTACAGATTTGACGCTAATTGAGTGTAAGTGTTTTGTGTTGTGTGTTAAGTGATTGTGTAAACTTGTAAAATGTAAAAACGGTGATTCTTAGGAAGAACTCAACATGAGTCTTCCTTTTATACTACTACAAAAGATCTATTCTAGACAAGAGACTGTTGCTACAGGAAAGAAGAGATGGTATGAACAGTTGGAAAACTGCAAGCATTAAATGTCGCAGACGTCTATGTTGTACTAAGCCCTATTGAGTCCACTCAGAGTTTGACACGTGTTGAATTTGGATAGGGCATGCTACCATACAAGTTGATGAACAGATCCTGGAACAGTAGCAAGATATTTCTTTAATAGTGATAAGATATTATAAGTATCTTGAGTCTTCAGTGAGGACAACAGAGGCTCTGTAATGTGTTGCAGAAGTTCTGAGGTCTGGTCCTTTGTAGAGTAGTCTTCACTGGGTTCCTTGTCTTCTGAAGTTGTCTGCAGAGGCTCTGTTATTGGTGACAGAGGTTCTGAGGTCTTGATCTTCTGTAGCGTTCTTCTGTAGTTTCTTCGGTCTTTGATCACTCTTGATCAAAACTTCTTTTGCTTCTTCTTAGATGCCCGACAGAGCTTCTGTTGCACTCAGCAGAGCTTCTGTGGAAGTTCTTCTGTACTTGGTCATTTTTCAATACTTCTAATATTTCAAAATATTTGAACTAACAGTTCGGCTCCTATAGTTCTGCTGGTTGGGATTGGATTGCCTCTGTTAGTTTTGGCAGTTATGATTTTGACGGATTATATAGGAATGCCTCTGTTGGTTTGTCAGAGGGCTTTGTTGGTGATGTAGGTTTGGTTTGCGATTTGGTCGGTGAGGCTTCTGCGGATTTGCTCAGATATTTTCATTTATGAGCTAAGGTTTTGGTTTTGGGTTTGGTTTTGGGTTCTTCTGGTGTTTTGGGTTTGGGATAAGAAGTTTTTGTCTTTTCAGCTTCTGGTGTAGGAGATGGTATTTTGGGTTCCTCTGGTGTGTTTGGTTTAGGAGAAAGGGGTTTGTCTTTTGTTGGTTTTGGTGATTGGGATGGTTGATCCTCTTCAGATGAGGTGAGGATCTGGAATTGTTCTGTTGATTTGGGAGTTGGTGATGGTACATCTTCTACAGGTATATAGGTGGTTTCTATAGAGGTGGGTGTTGCCTCTGTGGTATTCTGTTGGGTTCTTCCTTGGGTTTCAGATTGTGGTACTTGGTTTAGGGGTTCTGCTGATATTGGTGGTGCAGGTAAACCTCTATTTGCACCTTTGTCTTGTCTCCTTTTCTCCCCCTCAGGATGACCTGATGATCCATCAGAATCATCATCAGAGTCATCCTGACCCTTGTCTTTTGTACCCTCTGCTCTGCACGTTGCTTCTGGCTTTTTTGGTTGTGAGGCACCTGCAGCTATCATCTTAGCGCATAAGTCATCGCAAATGCCTAGAAGATAATGGACCTCTGTCTCTGTGTTGAGGCGGATTTTGCCAACGTTGGTTCGGAAATCTTTGACATAATTGGCGTTGGCAGCGGTGAAGGCTTTGATGAATTCTGTTATCTGGTCGAGTATCCCTTGTCCAAGCTCTGTGATCTGTGCTCTGGTCATGTAGTCGGAGGGCTTCATGGCCTGAGTTTCTCTGGTAGTGTGTTCCTGGACATGCTCTAGGGCCTTCTTTAGATCCTCTGGTGTGAGGCCCGTAGAGGTTGGGGATTGCTCTTTCTTTAGTTTTTCAAGTAGAACTTTGACAGAGGTCTGGAAGGCAGAGCTTGTTGCCTTCTCGAATTCAGCGGCAACGGAGGTGGCATAGGTTGTTGCAGTTGTTTTCATTTGAGCCATGGTAGGTCGCACTTCTGGGGATAGGTTGTCCACTTTATTGGTCAGATCAGTAATTTCTCTTGTAGAGGTTTCTGCAAAAGTGTCAAAAGAGCTTTTCAACCCTTTTAACGTGTTGTCCACAGAGGTGACAAGGGTTTGGAACTCATCTCTTGAGACATTTTGACTAAGTTTAACCTCTGGGTAAACGGATCTATCACCAGAGTGAGTCTCTGTTCCTGAGACACCTTCTTTCGTCCCTGTATTGAGGTTGAGGACGAAAGGATTTCCCTCTAATCCTTGAGCAGAAGCTTTTTGATCCTCAGACTCTATAAGGGTTCTATTAAGCACATTGTGTTGATCCACTCTAGAGGTGGGTACAAGAGTATCCTTAAGTTGACTTGGGGACTTGTATAGAGTCCCTTCGTCTTTGTGCTCTCTAGGCTCCTCTGAAGAGCCGATTGGACTTAAGTGTGTGCGTGTAGCAGAGGAAACAAATTCCTCTGCAGGGATTTATGTTGTGATCTGGGGCGATGGATCACGAACTAAAGGAAAGTCCTTTGGAGAGAACTCCCTTGGAATGGTTTCCCCGGTTATCAGTGGCACAGAGGTAGAAAGAGTTTCATATGTCCGGTTTGCTTGGGTTGGGCTCGAGCTGTGTTGCTCTGTTTCAATGACACCTTCTGCCACTAGACTGGCGGTGTCAGAAATAAGGGTTGCACTAGGAGGTGGTTGGGGTTGTGTGCCTCTACTATCTTCGGCATCTTTTCTTGCCTCTTCTTCTGTCAAACACTCTAACACTATCTTACCCTCAGTGTCTGCAGCCTCTACCTCTGCCCGATTTCCTTCGGCTTCTACCATATCCTCTGGGCTTTTCCTTAGTACACCATATCCGGGATGAGAGGAATGGAGGAAGGGGTTTTGGATTACTTCAGGAGTATTTGCCTGAATGCCCTCAGGGGTTCTGTCATCTTCTTACAAATCAGAATCAACGTCTGTGACTCTGAAGTCTGGGTTTTCAGTTGGCCAATTTGAGAGGGCTTCACAGTTCCACCCTGAGGTATCTAAGGATTCTGCAATGTCAGGTATTTCAAGAAATGCGGAGAAGTCAGTGTGCTCTGCATATTGTATTGGAGTGGGGGATTGTAGAGGTTGTGCAAGAGCTTCTTCGTTCATTTCTGCTTCCTCTGCAATGGTTTGCAGAGGAGTATGGGGTTTCTTGGTTTTGTTCTTACTCTTCTTGCTCTTTGGTTTGGGGGCACCCTCCTCAGAAGACTTGGATTTTCTTTTCTTCTTCTTTTCTTTAGGAGGGGATGGAGGTGCAGAGGATCCAACCATGGTTTCATGTGGTGGTGATTGATGGGTTTGTGCGATGCTTGTAAAGGTGCCCTCTGTTGTTTTCTTAGATTTGGGGGCCTTCTTCCTTTTGGGGGATGTAGCAGAGGTTTTGCTCTTGGAAGCAGAGGTGTCTAGTTGGCTCCTCTGAAGGTGAAATATTGCCTGTACTTGCTCGTGCTTAGCTAATGCCTCTGCCCATTCTTCATCGCTCATCCTATCAACTACTTGAGTTCCTATGGGGGCTCTAAACGTGGGGGTGTCACAGTACTTGGTTCTGGAGTCCTGTGATCGCGTATATATGCTAAACTAAGTTGCTCATCAGAAGCATATGTCAGAAGAGATGCTGGTAGAGGTCTGCAGAAGTTGTATCCGTCAGCATGCTCTGTTGGGGTTTTCTTCGCCATATGGTAGGTTTTGACAACTGGTCCCTCCATTGGCCATTTTTCGATGAGGAGCAGAGGTTCCAAAAGTACACCTATGATCCTCTGAAATTGTAGTGGGGGAAGATCTTTGCTTGTGGGTCCGTTTGCCCTCTGTGAGGAGATCCTGTGGTCGATGGTGTTGACTATCTCCTGCAACATAAAAGTACCATAGTCCAGAGGCAAATCCTAGTACACCCCGTACATGATTGCCATGATCTGGTGAGATGTTTGGTCTGGGCTTCCCACTTTTCCTGTCAGGGGGAACCTGTTCCTTCTGAAATCGTGCCTCTTCTTAAATTGGGTATTGTAGCCCAACATCTCTGCGAATCTATAGAGGTCTGAGTCTGAGGGTTCCTCTGCGTACTTCTTGATTCCCATAAGTCCTCTTGTTGGTAGGCCAAACTCAAGGGAGAACATAGTTTTGTTGAACTTGATTTCAAGGTATTCAGATTGGCCAGGTTTGGAAATGTAGCCCTTGATTTGCCTATTGTCTTGGTCATAAAAGCAGCTCTGCCAGAACTTGTTGAGGTATCTGGCAGGGGTCCTTTTAACGTTCTTTGTTAGTAGAGGGAAGAGGTAATGGTTTTCCAGAATGTTTAATAAGATGGCATGTTCTTCTCCAACTGCCGTTCTTGAAGGAACAAGGAAGTGATTGTTGGGTGTAAGAGGAAGAACACGTTCAAAGTGTTCATGTTCCAGGAGGTTTTGAAGGTGGGTTGTCGGAGTAAAGGCCACTGATTCTCCTGAGTTGTTTTGTTCTAAGTTTACGGCCATTGTTGGGTTCTGTGAGTGATCAGAATAGGCTGGGGAGTTCGCCGGAGAGTTAGAAGTGGAAGCCATTGCTTGAAACTTGAAGAATATGAGTAGAAAGTTATAGTTACAAGTTTTGCAAAGTTCGCCGGAGAAGTAGATAGTAGTAAATTCGTAAAAGGAGTAGGAATGGGGATAAACGGGGTTATATAGTGGGGTAGAAACGGATAGAATTCCGTTGTTAAAAAAGTGAATTCAATGTTGGCTTGGGGTCCGCACTCGAGTTCTACAGCTGGAGCCATGTTTCAGAGGAATGTGTGGCATGCACGTCCAATGAAAATCTGCCACGTCAGAGGTGTCAGAACACGATTAGACGTAGTGCGCAGACCATTAATGCTGAGCGCGTGGGCGTTTCTACTTCCAAATGACTGTCACTTACAGAAATAACCCGCATGTTACAGAAATTCCATAAAAAGCCAAGTATCAGAATCGACAGAAGCTCTGTGGCGGAATGAGCTATGTGGTCTGAAACCTGCTTTTTATCTCCTCTGAGCTTCCACCTTTACCAAAAAACATTTGAAAATACATTGGATATGATCGATAGAACTTTAGTACAAAATTTGCATTCACAGAGGCTTTGAGTCTCGGTTGAACTCAGCAGAGGCTCTATGAGTGAAACTTTCTAATAACTAACGATTCATAAAATGTTTTGATCATCCAAAGTTTTAATTGTTTTAAACAATGTTTTTAGGACATATTTGGAAATTGGTGTCCTAGAAAACTATTTTGGAAAATGGTTTTGTTCGAGACATTCATCTTTTGATTCTTCTTTGCTCGGCAAACTTCCTGACTTCTGTGAATTTGGTCGATCACATCTCTTCTTTGGCTCCCCCTTGAATTAACCACATCTGTTAGACTAATTCAAGGTCTCCTTCTGCTCCCCCTTGAACTATGCTTGGATCAAATGAGATAAGTAATGCACAGAACATAGGTCAAACTCACCAGAGGTTTTGTGGAGATTGTCAGAGGCTCTGAGCAATCCTACAGAAGCTCTGTTGGGTGCAGAACTTTTGATGATAAGGAATTTACATACGAAAGAGTTTAAAATATATACATATTCACAAGATGATCCAGTCTTACTTACATAGGGGTGAACTCATGTTTATCATACCCAACTTACTCACCAAGAAAAGGAATATTTTCTCATCTAGTGCCTTGGTGAATAAGTCTGCAAGCGGGTATTCAGTGTACACAAAGTACATCTCGATTGTGCCTTGTTCAACATGATGCTTCAGAAAGTAGTAACGGATGTCGATATGCTTTGTTTTTTAGTGTTGTACAGGGTTGGCAGAGATAGCAAGATAGCAATGGCACTTTTTGAACACCAGAGGATGGGCATCTTGTATATGTTGTCCTTTAGCTGAGTTTTTATCCACAGAACCTGGGAGCAACAACTAGCAGCAGCAACATATTCAGCTTCTGCTGTAGATGTAGACATGCAATTCTGCTTCTTTGAAGTCCAACTGACTAGTTTACCACCCAGGAATTGACAACTCCTAGAGGTACTTTTTCGGTCAAGCTTGCATCCTCCATAATCTGAATCTGTGTAGGCTCTAAGATCAAAGTCAGAGTTCTTCGGATACCAGAGTCCAAGATTTTTGGTTCCCTTAAGGTATCTGAAGATCCTCTTGACAGTAAGAAGGTGGGATTCCTTTGGGTTAGCTTGATATCTAGCACAGAGGCATGTGACATACATTCTATCAGGTCTACTTGCTGTTAAGTATAAAAGGGACCCAATCATGCCTCTGTAGAGCTTGCACTCTACAGATTTGCCATTTGGATCTGAGTATAACTTATTTCCAGTGGACATGGGGGTCTTCATTACAGAGGCATCATAGAGCCTGAATTTTGAAAGAATGTCGGAGAAATATTTAGCTTGATTTATAAAAATTCCCTCTGATGATTGTTTTACTTGGAGTCCTAGGAAGAAGTTTAATTTTCCCATCATACTCATTTCAAACTCATTCTGCGTGAGTTTTTCAAAATCTTTGCATTGTTGTGCATTTGTAGACCCAAAAATAATGTCATCCACGTAGATCTGTACAAGCAGAATATCATCACCTTTTCTTTTATAAAACAAAGTAGTATCGGTTGTACCTCTGTCGAAATCATTATCGAGAAGAAAGGTTGAAAGTCGTTCGTACCATGCTCTTGGAGCCTGTTTCAGTCCATACAGAGCTTTGTCAAGATAATAAACGTAGTTTGGGTACTTGGCACATTCAAATCCTGGTGGCTGCTGGACGTATACTTCTTCTTGGATTTGACCATTCAGAAAGGCAGATTTTACATCTATTTAAAAAACTTTGAAACCTCTGTGGGCTGCGAAGGCTAAGAAGATTCTTATTGCTTCGAGTCGTGCGACAGGGGCAAAAGTTTCATCGTAATCAATGCCTTCTGCTTGGCAATATCCCTTGGCCACCAATCTCGTTTTGTTTCTTATGAACACCCCATCCTCGTCCTTCTTGTTTCTGAAGACCCATTTTGTCCCTATTGCCTGTTTTCCTATTGGAAGAGGAACTAGGGTCCATACCTTGTTTCTCTCAAACTGTAGAAGCTCTTCTTGCATTGCATCTTCCCAGTTTGGATCATCTAGGGCTTCAGAGACACATTTTGGCTCGATCACACTGATAAAATTTGTAAAGAAAAACAAAAGTTAGCGGTGGCTGATCTTGTCTTTATCTTTTCAGAGGGATCGCCAATTATTAAGATCGGAGGATGGCTCTTCGTCCACTTTGTCGTTCTTTGAAGATGGTCATTAGCATCATCTAGTTGAACTTTTGTGGTTGCACATGTTGGTTCTTGTGCAACCTCTGTAGTGGATGGTACTTTTGTGCTTGAACTTGGTGTTGCAGCTTGTGGGAGTATTGGGATAAGAGTTGGAATTTGTTCCTCTGAGGATGTAGAGACTGAATCCTCGTTTTCCTCTGGTATTGGTTCCTCTGTTGTAGCTGGAGTTGGTATGTCCAGTGCCTATATGGTAGAATCTTTGCTTGTATCATCTTCTGTTGGCTCCCCCTTAGCACTTTCATCTGCACGATTTACAAAGGAGGGTGAAGTATTTAATGAACCAGTTAGAGATATGTAAGAACAGGATCTAATCTCACAATCAATATAGAAAGCAGTAATTGAGAAGTTGTATGATCAAGCCCAATTGTATTCAATGATGAACAGAATTACAGATCTAAGAGAGAGAGAATCTCAAAGATTACAGAGAATGAATACAAAGTTATACGGGAAAAATCAATCAGTTAGCAACATAGAGCTAACTACTATTTATACTGCAACGGACATCTTAAAGCTACAGTACAAAGAAGAAAGACTAATAAGAACATAACACGTGTCCTAATTAGTTTATAAAATACTAAGTAAAGTATCTCGTCATAAGTTCTGAACAGGTAGTTCAGAACTTCTGAACATTCTTCTGATAAAGCTTCTCAGATCTTCTGACTCCTTAACTCAGACATCTGACTTCTCTTTCCACTGATCAATACTTCTGAGCTTTCACAGTCAGATCTCTGACTTCTCTACTCAGAACATCTGAGTCTTCTTATCAGATCTTCAACACTTGGTTTATTGACAAAACTTCAGATCTAACAATCTCCCCCTTTTTGTCAAATAAACTTAAACTTTGCATCATCAAGTTCTTTCAGAGCAGGAACATTCTTCTGAAGTAGCACATTTCTCAGATTAAGCCTTTTATCAATTTTGTCAATGATTTCTTGAATAATCTCAACTTGCTGATTGATTGCTTCTTGAGTCATGTTTGCTTCCTTCACTTTCAGCATCTTTTTCTCCAAATTATGCTTTATGATTCTTAAAGTTCCAGAACAGTATTTTGCGGTTTCCTTTGCTCTGAAGAAAATCTTTCCACTTTTGTTTTTCAAAAATACTCCCAAATCTGGATATTTGTGAACACTTCCAGTCTTTAACTTCTTTTTCTGTTCATGATCTGTGTTGGGATTTGCCAGATAAACACATGACTTTTGTAGGTACAAAGCTATTTGAAAATCTGTATAGCAGTGCCACCTTAAGATGTAGAACATGGCCTCAATTACCACACTTCTGGCCTTCTTTCATTTCTGTCTTTGCTCGACTCTTTGAAGCATAGAAAGCTGTGTAATCTGTAGAAGTCAACTACTGATTGTTTCTCAAAATCTGCATCAGTAAAGTAATAAACCTTGCCATCTTCTCTCAGAACTTCAAAAGATAAGTACTCCATCTTTCTGAATTTCTTAACCCTCAATTCTCTGATTCCAGTGATTAAAAAATCTGAGTAAATAGCTTGCTTTGTTTTGCCAAGACATCTTAATTTTTCAGCCAACCAGATCTGAGTCTCCTTAGGTCTATCATAATACACATCCAAGAATTGTACCTCTTTTGGTTTGAAGAACTCAGGTAAATCAAATTCAAGAAAGTATCCATTTAGATCAATGGATATTTCATCTTCTTTTGGTTCAGACTGTTCAGCTTGATCAAAACTAGTTATCTGCACATTCTGAGATATTGTGTTCTGCATTTCTTCAACTTCATCTGACAAAATTCCATTCACTTCATACTCAGCAGGAAACACAAAATCATTATGTAGAATCTTTTTGGGATTCACCTCAGATAGCAACCATTCACTACTACTTCTGATTTTTCTTCTAAGATCCAACCTCCTCTTCACACAGTTTATACATCTTGTAATAACCAGGTATTTTTCTTTTATTATTTTAAGTTTTATGTTAACTATTTCTTGAGGATAGGAGTCAATAGATAAGTTAATTTGTTAATTGGTAGTTTAGAAGTTTAGATGGTCAAGTGTTAGGAGTTGAGGGTTGAATTGGTACTTATGACCAAACCTTTTTACAAACCGACTCATTTTGTATATTAGGATAAGAAATCAGCTTTTAGCAAATCAATTTGAGTGTGTGTGTGTGTGCAAAATTCGGTCAAGAAGAGAAAGAAGGAGGAAGGGAATTCAAGAAGAAAACTTGTGATTGAGAGTTAATCTTAAGGTAAATCCTTTCAAATCTGGTGGTCTCTTGTTAATTATCTTCTTTGTGTTTGATTCTAGCTAGAAGGTTTTATATGTTCCATAAATTAGCTTCTGATTTCCAATTAGGTTTCTATGAGTTCATCATAAATTCAAAGTTAGAAGTGGGTTGGTTGCTAAAATTGGTTGATAATGGAGTTTTGGGATTTTGGGATTTTGGGTTTGAAATTGGTAAAATCAATGATTTGGATTTGTTGGTTTTGCTATTGTTATATGTTAGTATTGGTTCTAAAAGGTCTATAGTACTCAAAATATTGATTTGGGGAAATTTAGAACTGATTTGGGAAGGTTTGGGTTTGAGAAAACCTTGGATTTTGGAGAAGAAACTCGTGCAGGTTTTTGGAACAGAGCTCCGCGCCGATGGGTGGCGCCGATGGATCGGCGCCGAGCAGTTGGCGCCGGCTTCTGTTTGGTTTTACAAAAAAATTCTAACTTTTGGCCATTTTAGTTTAAAGTCGAGGCATCGTTTAGTAAGTTGTCTGAGGTATTGTTAAGGGTATTTGGATGTATAATTAGACAATTTAATACCATCTTATGTGTCAAATTCAAGTTGTTTGGTTTTGACTTGGTTACATTTTAGGAGTGTTTTGGTGAGTTGCTAAGATTTCTATTCATCATAGTAAGTCTTGTATGCATATAGATATGTGATATTCTACCAATGTGAATGTATTACAGGATCGGTTATTCCTCGTTAGTGTGGTGTGGACATTTGTGGTATTGCTAATAGTACTGTGTGCAAGTACGGGTGACTTCAAGTTATCATAAGGTGAGTTTTACTTCAAAAGTATTTTACTGGAATACATTTATGTGGTTGAATAAATGGTTGATAAAGTGTATGAATATGTCATACGTGTGTGTGATTATGATGTATTTATATATCATGAATTACGTGAGTATTGTATTGGGATATAATACGTGGCCGGGCATAGGTGGAGGGATAAGGTGATACGGGAGATATAATTCTTGAATGGTATTTGATATGCGTGTGAAGATTATACAAAAGATTTATTAAAACTAACCGGGATTTCCTCACTAGACTGTTTAGTCTAACCCTCATTTTGTTTTAAAACATGTTTTCCAGGTGGTGATTCGAGTAAAGATCAAGTAGTTAGATAAATGGAGGGATAGCTTTTGTGGAGATGATCATTATGAAATTTTAGGATGTTTTGTACATATAACTTTGTTAGCTTCAATCTTCCTAATCATAGAAATACTTAGAAGTAGTGAAAAATAGGCTAAGTATAGAAAAGCCACTCACAGAGGCTCTGCCACTTCTTCCAGAAGATCAAGTCCAGAAAGCCACAGAAGCTACAGAGGTAATCACAGAACCTCTGTAGTGCGCAAGAAGAAGATCAACTCGGAAACAAGTGGACTGCTCACAGAAGGTCAGACCATAGAACCTCTGTAATGCCTTACAGAGCCTCTGTGGTCTGCTATGAAGACTTGGAAGATATTACTGGATACGTTCATCAACTTGCATGGAAAAGTACTGTCAAAACACGTGTCAAGCTCTGAGTGGACTCAATAGGGCATGGTACAAAATAGACGTCTGCGCCATTTAATGCATTTACCAATAGTACATCTGCTCCATTAAATGCGCATGGCTCAAACAACTGCTCACACCATCCAGTCCACTGTTCACACCATCCAGTTTACTATTCATGCCGTAAAAGGAACAGTGACCAACTTCATAGTCTTCTAAGAGTAGTATAAAAGGAAGTCTCATGTTGAGATCTTCCTAACGACGAAAACACAAGGAATCACTAATACTCTCAAGCTTTATTGTCAAATATCTGAGTGTTATATTCTCACACACACCAACAGTTCTTAATCTGTTCTTCGTGTTCTTATTATATATTGAATAACAGTAACTGTTCAAGAAATCCTTTTTATTCCTTACCGTTTTCTTTATATATGTGCGTTCTAATATCTATCAAACATATCTGTTAGTTTAATACGCTTCCGCATCAAACTCTAAACTCCACTAACAGATTGTTAATCTTGATTAAGTGTACATGGGTTCCAACAATTGGTATCAGAGCCTCCCTTGATTTTCAATATCAAGTGATCCACTTATCAAGACTCTTGATAGATATTATTGAGATTTAAAATTGTGTCTGGAAACTGCTTAAACCCAGAAAATCTTCAAGCTCATCGAAGTAACTCTTTAGTCATACTTTCTTTCTAAAATCTTCAAATGACAAATACAAATAATTTCTTTACTACTGGTTCTCTCACTAAACCTCCTACTCTCCTTCGAGATGAGTATCCTCAGTGGAAAATAAGAATGGTCCATTTTTTCGAGGGCACTGAAAAAAATCAAGTACAATATCTGTACAATCCTCCTCCTATTCCCATGACAGTAGTACCTCGTATACCTGCTACTGCTGAATCTGCCGAAATCCCCGAACATCAAAAACCAAAGCCAAAAGGGGAGTGGTCAACCGAAGATAAAGCAGAAGATGAAGTTGCTCAGAAAACCAAGAGGACATTAATTATGGCAATACCCAACGAACTCTTTCAATCCTTGGATTCATGTTAAACAACACATGATCTGTGGAAAGAACTGGAAAGACAGTTGGAAGGAGGTGCTAAAACACAAAAAAACCGAAGAGCACAGTACATCAATGAATATCATGCATTCAAAGCCTCTGCAACAGAATCTCTGCAAACAACATACGACAGATTCAACTCTCTAATCAACCAGTGCAGAAAATCAGGCATTGACAGAACTTCTGAAGAAAACAATGTCATGTTTTTAAAAAGTCTAAATGAAGAATGGCTCCAGCTGTCTATGTCCCTACAGACAAATCAGGATCTAGACACCTGGACTCTCTCTGATCTTTACGGAACATTAGCCGCACAAGAACCTCAGATAGCACAGGCTAAAACACTAACCATTGCACCATATGCATTGGTTAGTAAAACTAAAGAGGATGCACAGAGACCAAGAAATGATAAAGCCACATAGGAGAAGAAGAAGGAGAAGAAGAAGATGGTGATAATTGACAGTGAAGAAGAAGAGCAAGCAGAAAAGGAAACAACTCTTGCGTCACTAGCTAAATCTTTAGCTCTATTGACAAAAGAGTTCAGAGGAAACAGAAGAGGTTCCGGAAATGAAAGATATGATAGAGAAAACCAGGATGACAGAAGAGACAACATAAGAGATGACAGGAGAGGAGAAGAATCAAGTGGCCGACAGAGGTCAAACGATAGAAATTACAGAGGGAATGACCGACAGAGGTCAGATGACTCGGTAAGCCACACACAGCAAGAATGCTACAAATGCGGCAAACCTGGTCACTATGCAAATGAATGTAGATCAGAGAAAGGCGGAGACCTACAGAAGTCAAATGATCGAACAGGAAACACTCCTCAAGGATGTTTTAACTGCGGCAAACCAGGCCATTTTGCGAATGAATGCAGAAGCAGATCAAATCGCCCACAGAGGGACTCTGCTTTCTACAAAAAGAAAGCCGAATATTATGCTCAAAAATCCTTAATGGCAAAAGGACATTCTGAGGAGAACACAGAAGACTTCCAGTCAGACTCTACTTCTGACGATGAACATACCGCTAATGCCCTCTTCTGTGGCATGGCAGAAGTCGACTCCTGCACTGACTCTGAGGTATCTACTTCAAATTCCAACTCTTTTATTACCTCTGTAGATGATAATACACTTAGAATTAACATTGAATTAATTGAACTGAAAGAGATAAATCAAAGTATTCAGAAAAGACTCACTTTCAATGAGAGAGAAGTACGGCTTCTCACTCAAGAAAAAGCAATGATTTTTGAGGAAAAAGAGAGAATAGAAAAGAATTGGAACAAAACTCTATATCCTTTAAAAAAACAAATTTCTGAATTAACCAATACTTTAAAAGATAAAACAAAAGAACTTTCAGTTTCAAGGAGCGAAACTACTGACATAAGATCTCTTAAAGAATACTTTCAAAGAGAAAGAGAGGTATTATGGCAAGATTTACTCAGAAGAGAAGTTTTGCTTAAAAACTATAAAGATGCACAGAAAGTTTATGAAAAAATAAACTCACAAATAGGGAGACGAGGTATAGGGTATGATGATATCACCCTAGGTGTTGAAGGCAAAAGAAACAAACCTCTGTCCTCGTTATTTGTGATTGGAAAAACAAACAAACCAGATTTTCTAAATCTAATCTCTGTAAACAAACGGGCGAAAATCTCTGTGGATCCTTACTTGAAGAAACATAAGAAGATGATTAACGTGTGGTTTGAAAACACAGACTCATCATCTTCAACCTCTGTCAATAGAAGTATCAAACCAAAGAAATATCTGAAAACACAAGATCAGATTGGTATCTTCAAGTTTGGTAAACCAGAGACCCAAACACAGGTTGCATTTGTCTGTTTGATAAACGTTGAAAAGAAATTGTCAGCAGAAGCTCCTGAATTTAAACCCATTTTTTCAGAAGAAAACTTTAAAAAATTAATTGAAAAAGAAATTTTGGAAATATGGAAATCAAGCGTTTTAGAAAATTTCTGTACATCTTCTATAGATAAAACTCTCACTAAAGAAATCTTATTAGAAACCTCTGCAATCTATGAAAACTATTCTACAGAGGAAGAAAGCTCGTACGATACATGCTCAGAAAATCCAGCCTCTATTGAAAGAATTGACTCAACCTCTGTATACGAGGACGATTCATCCTCTGACAACTCAGAGACTGATTTCAAATCAGGGATAATTCACTGTGACACAGAGGATGTCAAATTCTCCTCTGAAGTTCCTCACAGAACTATTTCTCCAAAAGAGAAACTCACAGAGATTCCAATCTGCCAAGATTTTCTAAAATTGAATCTACATATCAAAACCTCTGCTGAGCTTAAAATGTTACAGAAGACCTCTATTGATCCTATAAGTTCTAGATTTTCAAAACCTAAGGTTAATAAATCTTTTTCTTCTGTGACAGTGATGAAAGAAGTTCACCACAGAAGCAACCCACAGAAGGCAGGTCCTAAACAGAGCTTTTGCAAACAACATTCGAGTATTCATAGATCTTCTAGTAATAGGAAATCTAATGTAAAGAAAGAATGTAATGCCTCTGTGGCTGAGTTCAAAAAGTTCAATAAAAAGTTCAAGCAAATTACATCTCATATTCAATACTGTCATTGCTTTGATCTTATGTCTAAACTTAATAATCATTTATCAAGTCAAGTCTGTTTACTCTCTACGAAAATTCAAAAGTCAAATCCCACAAAGAAACAATCTGACTCTTCCGCAGAGAACAAAATGTATTTCAAGAATGCCAAGGCAAACTTGAAAAACTCTAACAATATTGGACCCATATGGATATGGGTACCTAAATCTCTGTGATTGTCCTACAGAAGAAGTATGTGCCAATCTGGTATCTAGACTCCGGATGCTCAAGGCACATGACTGGTGACAGAAGTGCACTATCCACGTACAAAGAAACACAAGATGGTGGATCTGTGACTTTTGGAGACAACAAGAAAGGACACATAAAAGGCTATGGAGTCATAAGGAAAGAAGACGTTTCTGTATACAAAGTTGCATATGTGGATGGCCTTAAGCACAACCTACTCAGTGTAAGTCAACTTTGTGATACAGGATTCAATGTGTTGTTCAAAAGAACTTTCTGCTCTCTACAAAGTGAAGAAACAAGTATGGAACTTCTGCGAGCTGAAAGAATAGGTGATCTATATCTAATGAACTTCAACTCAAAGAACAAAGACAAAGTTTGCCTTGTTGCCTGCAAAAGTGAAGAAGCCTGGTTATGGCACAACAGGTTCTGTCACTTAAATTTTCACACATTGGAAAAACTGGTCAAACTTGATCTAGTTAAAGGTTTGCCAAATGTTAAGTTCAATAAGGATCATTTATGTTCTGCCTGTGAGATGGGAAAACTCAAAAGAGCTTCCCACAAAGGCAAAACAGATGTATCTTGCACTAGACCTCTGTACATGCTTCATGTCGACCTCTGCGGTCCCATTACCATACAGAGCCTAGGTGGCAAGAAATACATACTTGTCCTAATTGATGAGTATTCGCGTTTCACATGGGTTGAATTCGTTAGAAAGAAATCAGATGTTCCAAATATATTGATAAATCTAATGAAAAGAATCCAAGTTCTTTATAATTGCAGAATACAGAAGTTAAGAAGTGACAATGGCACAGAATTTAAAAACTCTGTCATTGAAGCCTATCTTTCAACAGAAGGAATATCACAGAACTTTTCTGCAGCTCGCACTCCACAACAGAACGGTGTTGTCGAAAGAAAAAAACGAACACTTGTGGAAGCCGCAAGAACTATGATGTCAGCATGCGGATTATCAATGAACTTTTGGGCAGAAGCAATTTCTACTGCGTGTTATACTCAAAATCGATCAACCATTGTGAAAAGACACCTCAAGACGCCTTACGAATTGCTTAACAAACGGCGGCCAAACATCAAATTTTTCCATGTATTCGGATGCAAATGCTTCGTCTTAAACGACAGAGATTCAAGAGGAAAGTTTGATGTAAAAGCAGATGAAGGCAAATTCATTGGATACTCTGCCACTTCCAAAGCCTACAGAACATTCCTTACAAAGTCTCACAAGATTGTAGAAAGCATCAATGTTTCTTTTGATGATTCATTCCAAATGACTTCTGAACAAATCAGTTCAGAACTCGGAACTAAAGGGAAATCCTCTGTCATCTCACGAGCAAAAGAAGACTTGGATCTTCTATTTTTAGAGATGCTCAACGAAAACATTGATCCTTCTGTTGGAACAATCAGGGTTTCTGAAGAACCATCCTCTGTCGGACAAAATCCTACAGGTTTGTCTCTAACTGGTCCTAATAATGCTTCATCTTCTTCTGTACATACTACAGATGCAATTGCCGAAGCAGAAGAAAGTGCAGAAGATGAAACATCAAGGAAAACGACCACAGAAGCTGCACAAACCACAGAAGAACCAATTACAGAGGAAATCGAGGACCAAGACTATACGTCCTCAGAGGAACAAACTCCACCACCACTCATACCAATCATTCCACAAACGGTAGAATCAACTACCAAGGCACGAAGAACAACAGAGGCTACACAAGAAGAAACACAAGAAGTCTCTAAAGAAAGTCTGAATGACATTGATGATCATCTCCCACGCACAACTCAATGGACAAAAAGCCATCCTCCAAGCCAAATAATCGGAGAACCTTCTGACGCAGTAAAAACATGGTCTTCCACTGCTAACTTTTGTTTCTTTACAAATTTTATTAGTGTGATAGAACCAAAGAAGATTTCTGAAGCCCTAGATGACCCAAACTGGGTAGACGCCATGCAAGAAGAACTTTTGCAATTTGAGCGTAACAGAGTATGGACTCTAGTACCTCTGCCAAGAGGAAAACAGGCCATTGGGACTAAATGGGTCTACAGAAACAAGAAGGATGAAGATGGAGTGGTCATCAGAAACAAAGCAAGATTAGTAGCAAAGGGATATAGACAATCAAAAGGCATAGACTACGATGAAACTTTTGCCCCTGTCGCACGGCTCGAAGCAATAAGAATATTCTTAGCCTTCGCAGCCCACAGAGGTTTTAAAGTCTATCAGATGGACGTAAAATCAGCTTTTCTCAACGGTGAAATCCAAGAAGAGGTCTACGTTAATCAGCCACCAGGATTTGAAAGCTCAAAGTTTCCAAGGCATGTATACTACCTTGAAAAAGCTCTATATGGACTGAAACAGGCTCCACGAGCATGGTATGAACGACTTTCTACCTTTCTTCTAGTCAATGGTTACAACAGAGGTACAACAGATACTACCTTATTCTATAAACGCAAAAGTAGTGAGATAATGCTTGTACAAATATACGTAGATGACATAATTTTTGGGTCTACTAATTCAGAAGAGTGTAAAAGATTTGAAAAACTCATGCAGAGTGAGTTTGAAATGAGTATGATGGGAGAATTAACTTTCTTCCTCGGACTCCAAGTCAAACAATCATCAGAAGGAATTTTTATAAATCAGGCCCCTACAGAGCTTAAAACCTTAAATAGTTCTTAAAATCACAGAGCTTCTGTAAGTCAACTAAGAACCTCTGACGACCCCTACAGAACCTCTGAAAGACCATGACCTATGTTCTATGCAAAACTTATCATTCTTTGATCCAAGCATAGGTCAAGGGGGAGCAAAAAAAAACAAAAGAAAATTCTTGATCTACAGAAGAGATTAGATCAAGGGGGAGCAAAAGGGGCCTTGAGATGATCTACAGAGGTAAATCTCTCAAAGGAAAGCCGAAGAAGAATGTCGATAATTCTCCATCGACAGAAGAAAGACAAAACTGCCGAGAACAGAAGAACCAAAAGGTATGTCTCTCGCACAAAAGGTTTTTGGAAAACAATTTTCTAGGACAAGAATTGTCAAATATGTCCTAAATATACTGTGAATAACATCTCAAAAATTAAAAGCTCAAAAAGTTTCACAAAATTCGAATTAGGAGAAATTTAAGGTCATAGAGCTTCTGCTGAGCTCAACAGAGCTTCTGCAGGAAATATGCTCTGTGATCACAAATTAACCTTCTGTCGATCTTTTGGAATGTTATCTCGGAAACCGAAAACGCAGACCATGACCTTCTCGAACAAACCGTTTTTTTAAAACAGTTTTCTCGGACACAAACTTTCAAATATGTCCGAAAAACATCTCTTAAACCAAATCAAAAATTGGATGATCAAAAATACTAATAAAATTTTTTTTATGAGATTTTTTCTCTCATAGAGCTTCTGCTGGCCCTCACAGAACTTCTGCAAGTTCCAACAGAGCCACAAAACCTCTGCGAAGCAAATTTCTTCACAAAAATCCGATTTTATCCTCTCCAATGCTTTTACAAATGTTTTTGGTTAAAGAAGAACCCCACAGAAGTCATGATAACAATGAGATATATGAAAAAGGGATAAACATCAAAGATTTTCAAGATCACAGAGCCTCTGTAAACTACAGAAGCTCTGTCAATCTGATTACTTGGGCATCTCTGTAGTATTAACGGTTACTTTTTCTGCGAGTGAAACTCATATGGCTAAGAACAACTCCACGCGCCTAGCATTAATGGGCCGCGCACGACGTCCTGTCATTTTCTGACATGGCCTACGTGTCCCATTTTCATTGGGCAAACATGGAACGTTTTTTTTTTGGTAAGTTGATCCCGCCGCTCAAACTCGAGTGCGGATTCCAAACTTTAATCCATTGCCATATATTTTACCCTTTCAAAGTCTACCGTTTTACCATCCTATAAAAACAAACCTTACCCTCTCATAAAACCTTTTACAAACTCTCATCTTCTTCTCCGGCGATACCCTGCAAAACACTTGCAAATGGCTTCATCTTCTCGAGCTACATCCTCTGAACTCTCTACGGCGAACTCAACGGAAAACTCCCCTGCTCATTCAGAACATTCTGAAAACCCCAGCCTTGCAAGAGATATTGAACAACAAGATTCCGGGGATTCCGCAGACTTTGCTCCGACGACACACTTGCAAAACTTCATAGCTAAGGATCATTTCGAAGCCACTCTTCCTATTAAATCCAACAACTGCTATTTGGTCCCCTCACCCACTACTTTCGGCGAAGCCCATGCCATACTTTTGAACATCATGGAAAACCATATCCTTTTCCCTCTACTATCAAGAACCCCTAACAGAATACCAGTTCGTTATTTGAACCAATTTTGGCAAAGCTGCCGATTTGATAAAGACGATTCTCTTATCAAAGGGTACATTTCAAGACCTGATAAAACTGAGCATCTTGAAATCAAGTTCAACAGAACAATGTTCTCACTTGAATTCAACCTACCAACAAGGGGTCTTCTGGGATTGAAAAGTTATGCAGAGCAACCAACAGACGAAGAGCTCTGTAGATTCGTGGAAATGCTTGGGTACAACACCCAACTACGGAAGAGAAATGACTTCCGCAGAGGCCGATTACCACCTCTGTGGAACACTTTGTTCTCTATTCTTAACAGATGCTTGACAGGAAAGATAGGGAGTATTGACCAGAGCTCACATCAAATCTTGAGCATCATGTATGGGGTTTACTATGATCTTCCACTAGATTATGCGACCATAATGATGCAAGAGATCATAAACACCATCGACAGAAAGAACAACTCGAAAAGGGTCAAAGAGAACGATCCCAACTTTCTACCACCTCTGCAATTCCAAAGAATATTGGGAGTACTGTTCGAACCTCTGCTGCTAATCCAAAATTGGCCAATGGAAGGGCCAACTCCCAAACAGTTCCCGATGAACAAAAATACCCCCACTGATCATGCTGATGGCTACTCACACTGCAGACCTCTGTCAAAGAAACTTCTGCGCTACGCATCGAACATATCCCTTAAGAAAGAGTATATACGCGATCATAGAACTCCAAAACCGAGTCCTATGACACTCCCGCGTTTAGGTGTTCCCCTAGGAACATTGATAGCAAAACCTCTTTCCACTCAAGCAGAAAAGGATCAAAAGTTAGCAAAACACATGGCTATTCAGCTCAGCTTCATAGCCAAACGCGCAGAAATAATGGGAAAGAAATCTTCAGCAAAGATCTCTACTTCTACTCCAAAAGCTAAGAAGAGAAAAACTGCAGAAGGCACATCAACAAGCACTGCAGAAGATAGACCTTCACCTCCCCATGCCACAGAGATTGGCTCCTCTGCACCTCCCCTTTTCACAAAACAGAAAAAGAAGAGATCCAAATCAACAGAGGAAGGGGCACCAAAACCAAAAAGGAGGAAAACCAAAAAGAAGCATGGTAAAACACTTAAAAAGTTGTTTACCATTGCAGAAGAGGAAATCATAGAGGGAGAAACTGCAGAAGAAGAAGATGCAGAAGTAGGAATGACAGAAGAAGGATATCAATCACCCTATCAATCTCCAGATAGATTTGCTCACCAAGGAGACCTGAATGATTTCCTACAGAACCCCGAAATTGCAAACACCCTTAATACATCAGGGTGGACGGCACAACCTCTCGACCACCACCCTCCAGAAGAACAAGATTTCTTCATTTCTGGCATTGACACACATCTACACGAAGATGACACAACACCCAGAAATCAACCAGCCGAAACCCCTGTGATTTTACAAAACCCTTTCATTCAAGGATTGGACGTCCACAGAAGAAGTCCAAACCAAGCTTCAGAAGAAACAGAACAAATCGAAGCTGAGTGGAATACAACTAAAGTTACAGAGGCAATGGTTGTAGAAGAAACCACAGAAACAGGGATAGAAATCTCAGTGGTAGATTCAGATGAAGAAGAGGCTATCTGGATACGAAAAGGTCTCTATCATCCTCATATCATGAGATTATACGGATCTCATCACATGTATGACTCATTGCGCACAGAGCAAGGAACTTCCACAGAACCAGAAGAAGAAACAAGAAAAGATGCCGAAGTTGAAGAAGGCACACATCAATCACCCCCTCCCAGTGCAACCCACATTTCTAACTCCGCAGGTCTAGCTGCAGAAGGAGTTATTGAAAAAGAGCAGCACAGCTCGATCCCAACCCAACCCATCCTGCCAGAGGTTACTCTTTCAACCTCTGTGCCCACAGAAACCGGGGAATCCATTCCTAGGGAGTCTCCTCAAAGAGACTCACCTAATGTTCGTGATCAATCGCCCCAGATCACACAAGAACACCCTACAGAGGAATTTGTTTCCTCTGACACGCACTTATTAAGACCAACACTTCTTTCAGAGAGAAGTAGAGAGCACAAAGACAAAGAGACTCTAGACAAGTCTCCTAGTCAACAGAAGGATATTCCAATACCCACCTCTGGAGTGGATTTGGACAATGTTCTTCTCAGAACTTCTGTAGGGATTGAAACTCATGTTTCTTCTCAAGGATCAGAAGGAAATCCTTCCATTCTCAACATACAAACAGGAATGAAAGAAGGTATCCCAGGAACAGGGATTCACTCTGGAGACGAATGTGTTCCTCCAGAGGTTACCACCGGAACACAAGTCACAAGGGATGAGTTCCAAACCCTTGAGACCTCTGTGAACCAAACCTTGAAAGAGTTGCAAAGCTCTTTCAAATCTTTTGCAGAGACAACATCACTGGCACTGCTAAACCTGAACACCAAAATGGACAACCTGTCCACAGAGGTGAAAACTGCCATCTCACAGATGAAGTCTGCTGCTACCGCATCCACCACTTCTGCCGCAACAACTACTCCTTCTTCGATTGAGAACTCCATCAACAAGTTCCTTGATCAATTGAACAAACAGACTTCAGTGTCAACGGGCATCACTCCTGCAGATCTACAGAAGGCCCTACAAAAAGTTCAAGAAGAATCCATGCGAAATACCATGCTGATGCAACCCAAAGACTACATGACAAGAGCACAGCTGACAGAACTTGGGCATAACGTGATTAGTCAAGTGACAGAAGTCATCCTTTCCTTCACCACTGCCAATGCTAACTTCGTCAAAGATTTCAGAGAAAGTGTAGGAAGGATGAGATTCAAAACAGAGGCAGAGCTAGCAACTCTTCTTGGCCTCTGTGATGATGTCTGCGCGAAACTGATCGCTGCTGGAGCCACAATGCCAAAGAAACCTGATGCTTCCTGCAGAGCAGAGGGTACATCAGACAAGGGTCAGGATGACTCTGATGATGATGACCATCCTGGTCCATCAGATCATCCTGAGGGGGAGAAAACTACAGAGAAAACTGCAAGCAGATAACTTACAGGTCCACCAATAGCTGCAGAACCTCTGAGTCAAGCACCTCCAGAACAGACCCGACAACAACAAACTCAACAAACCACAGAGAATACACCCATCTCTGTGGATTCAACCTCTGAAGAACCCAACACTACAGAAGCAGATAAGCAAACCTCAGAGGCAACAACCGCCCCTGAGGTAATCATTTTAGAAGAAACAGATGAACCAACCACAGAGAAAACACCCACCTCTGTGGAAACACCCCAAACCATACCCAGAAGAAAGTCGATTGCCACCAAACCAAAAAGAGCAACGACCTCTGCTTCTGACATTCTGAAAAGGATGCACACAACAATAAGTGATCGTATGGTGAAGAGAGAAGAAGAAAGGCACAGGTTCACCTTAGCCTTCAGAATGGCAAGAAGATTCAATGAAAACACTTCATCAACAGAAACTGAGCTCACAGAAGAAGTCACCAAACAACCTCCAACAGAGGTTACAGAGCAAGTCAAGCCAACAGAACCATCGCCACAAAAGTCCTCTAAATCACAATCGTCAAAATCCACAGAGGCAACCTCCATCAAATCTACAGAAGTACAAACCTCAAATCCCACAGAAGCAACAGGTTATGCCACGACAACAAAAGATAAAGGCAAAGGGATACTGACAGAGGAACCTAAGAAGAAGAAAACATTTTCAAAGCCAACAGAGAAACTGATGAAAAGTGTGTTTGACGCCTTTCAAACCCCAAAACCCGAAGAAGTTGACTGGGCACATGGATTGAAGCCTCTGTCAGAAACTCCTTTAACTGGTAGAGCTGCAGAAGTTGTTCAACATATGGAGAGTCTCAGAAGACAAATTCCACGACCTGGTCCAACACATGAAGAAATGGAAGAAGTGGTATACAAATACCTCTACAAACAATCCTTTCAGACAAACTATCCAATAGATCATGTGACAGATCCAAGGATCAGAGAAGAATTTGAGAACATCTTCACAAGAACAAAGCCAAGAGCCAAAGCAGATGTCTTCTCAATTCACAAAATCAAAAAAGTGATCTTCTGCAGATTCTCCTTCACAAGAACCTATCCAAGGGTCAGGTACAATCTTTACAAAGTCAGAAGAGAGAACAATTCAGAGTCTACCTTCGCTGATGCTGACTTAAGAAACATCAATCCATACGATCTACCTGACCTTCTGCAATGGACAAAGGACAACTACAACACAGAGGCAAACACCAGAGCCTATCAAGTATTGAGAAAAGCGATGAGGGAAAAGCTTCTGCTATACAGCATGATAGATTTTCAGCTGGGAAAAGATCTTGGTCTCAAACATCTAGATCTACGACCACCAGAAGATCGCTGCCCACCAGACGCTGTGCCCAACTCAATCATCAGAGAACCAAGATTTGGGTTAGTATTTCAAAACCCACAACACCAGGTTAAACTTTTTGTACTCATGGATTGTCAGAAGTACGCAACCAGTACTCTGATCAAATTCAGAGCAAGCCATGTAAAATACAGAGGTACAGAGAAAATGGATAGAGATGATGCAGATACTTTCATCAGAGAAATAGACTCAACAATCCGCCTAAGAGAACTCTGCATCAGATTCTACAAAAAGATCAGAAAAGTCGGCAGAGACAACAGAAGCTACAACGATTTCAAAGATGCCAAAATCTGATTCTCAGACCTCCAATCTCTGCAAACAAAAGTTTATCTTTCATTATACTCAAATGTAAAATGCCTCTGGCATATTTCTAAATGAAAGAAATTTCGAGGTATTGTTTAACCTTTGTCTTATCTAACTTAGCCTAACTAAACACAAAGTCAAATTTTTATTTTTCACTACTTAGGGGGAGATTGTTAGCTTCAATCTTCCTAATCATAGAAATACTTAGAAGTAGTGAAAAATAGGCTAAGTATAGAAAAGCCTCTCACAGAGGCTCTGCCACTTCTTCCAGAAGATCAAGTCCAGAAAGCCACAGAAGCTACAGAGGTAATCACAGAACCTCTGTAGTGCGCAAGAAGAAGATCAACTCGGAAACAAGTGGACTGCTCACAGAAGGTCAGACCATAGAACCTCTGTAATGCCTTACAGAGCCTCTGTGGTCTGCTATGAAGACTTGGAAGATATTACTGGATACGTTCATCAACTTGCATGGAAAAGTACTGTCAAAACACGTGTCAAGCTCTGAGTGGACTCAATAGGGCATGGTACAAAATAGACGTATGCGCCATTTAATGAATTTACCAATAGTACATCTGCTCCATTAAATGCGCATGGCTCAAACAACTGCTCACACCATCCAGTCCACTGTTCACATCATCCAGTTTACTATTCATGCCGTAAAAGGAACAGTGACCAACTTCATAGTCTTCTAAGAGTAGTATAAAAGGAAGTCTCATGTTGAGATCTTCCTAACGACGAAAACACAAGGAATCACTAATACTCTCAAGCTTTATTGTCAAATATCTGAGTGTTATATTCTCACACACACTAACAGTTCTTAATCTGTTCTTCGTGTTCTTATTATATATTGAATAACAGTAACTGTTCAAGAAATCCTTTTTATTCCTTACTGTTTTCTTTATATATGTGCGTTCTAATATCTATCAAGCATATATGTTAGTTTAATACGCTTCCGCATCAAACTCTAAACTCCACTAACAGATTGTTAATCTTGATTAAGTGTACATGGGTTCCAACAAACTTTATCGTTAGTTATTTTGTAACTTAATTATGAAAAGGCTTGTAATGGGTTTTTTCTTGTTTATATTTAGACAGACTGTGGGACCCAAGGTGAAACAAGGTGTATCTAGAAAATGGAATATTTACATGAATGAAGGTTATTTGGTTATGTATGTTGTGGGATGTTACAGATGGTATCAGAGCCCTAGTTTAAGGGATTTAGGTGTTAATATCTATACCTAGACTTAAACTGCATGTGAAGTAGGATGTCCATAATATATTAGAACCTGGGGATGCTAAGTATAAAAAGGGTTGATGGAACAGCATGTAAGGTAATTTCGGGTTACACTTGGCCAGTGTAATTATGATCTTACAGGTACATGTTTGAACCAGAATACCTTGTTATATGGGGTATGTGTTTATGTGTATATTAACCTTGTCTGAATCTACAGAATGGCAAGTGGCACTAGATATCAAAGGGGAGGAAGAGGAGGACAAAGAGGTGGAGGCAGAAATGGGGGTAGGAATCCACCAGGCGGTTCTGAATTTATTACAAGGGATGATCTGATAACGGAAATGGGGAGGTTACAAACAAGTATACAAACTATGTTTAATCAAAGCCGTCACATTGGAACTGGCATACCTGATCCGAATCAAGAAAATGAATTGTTAGTTACTCCTACGGCCTCATCAGTACAAAGGAAGTGTGATTATAAAATGTTTCTAAGTTGTAAACCTCCAACTTATGCGGGAGAAAGAGATCCAGTGAAAGCTATGCGGTGGATAAAAGAGATTGAAGCTGTATTCAAAACCAGTAAATGTGCGGAAGAAGATAAAGTCTTATATGGAACGGCGATGCTGAAGGCGGATGCATTGTATTGGTGGGAGGCTCTCACTGAATCTAAGGGACCAGATGTACGCACTATTATTGCTTGGAATGATTTTGCACCAGCTTTTAAAGGACAATTTTGTCCTCAAGCAGCAGTAAAGCAGTTAGAAGAAGAGTTTATGAATTTGCAACAAGGGAACTTATCTGTAAGAGATTACACAGCTCGGTTCATAGAAAAGTCTAGATTTGCAAAATATTATGTGGCAACGGAAAGGATGAAGATGGATAGGTTTGTTTATGGACTGAATTCAGAAGTTAGAAGATTGACATCTGCAACAAGGCCTACTACCTTCTCAGCAGCAGTTAATGAAGCCGAAAATATAGAGCGGGACAACAAAAGGGATGTGAATGATAGGGGTATGGGAAAGAGGAAATGGGAAGGACCACAGTATGATCCGAAAAGGTCCAGGTTTCAAAGAAACGACAACCGTCCGCCGTTCCAACCAACGGGAAGACCGTGTCTGAAATGTAATCGTTCTCATCAGGGAAATTGCCAAGTGGAATCTCGGATATGTTTTAAATGTGGGAAAACTGGGCACATTGTTAAATATTGTCCCTTAGCGCGGTTTTGTTATCTATGTAACTCACCGGATCATCTTCAATCGGATTGTCCGCGGGGCAGAATACAACACGGTGGAACTTCAGGGAAACCAGCAACTGTTAGACCAGTAGTTCCAAGGATAGAGCCACCGCGAACAAGGGGTCGTACGTTTCAGATGACAGCTAAAGAGGCGGAGGAAACTCCGGATGTGGTCACAGGTACATTTTTCGTAAATTCTACACGTGCCAAGGTGTTATTTGATTCCGGTGCAAACCGATCATTTGTGTCTCCTTCCTTTGCGGATTGTGTGCATTTAAAACCTAAAGTCTTAGATCATGCTATATTAGTAGATACTGCTAATGATAGACAAGTGTCAGTTAAGGAAGTGTTTGAGAAAGGTGTGATAGATATAGAAGGATGTAAAGTGCCTATACAACTGTTTCCTATAGCATTAATTGAATTTGATGTGGTAGTCGGGATGGACTGGTTAGCCGAGAACCAAGCTAACATTGTATGTGATAAGAAGATTATCAATGTTGTGTTACCTGATAATAGGGCCGTGGTGATTTACGGTGATCGTAAGAACCATCCGTCTAGTCTTATATCTGTGTTAAAAGCCCGTAAGTGCGTCAGCAAGGGTTGTCAGAGTTATATAGCCTATGTGATAGATAGTAGACCTGAGAAGAGTAAGTTGGGAGATATTCCAATTGTGAGTGAGTTTCCTGAAGTGTTTCCCGAAGACTTGAATAGTCTTCCGCCTGTTAGACAAGTAGAGTTCGGCATTGACTTGATTCCCGGAGCCACTCCTATTGCTCGTGCACCGTATCGTTTAGCACCTCCAGAAATGAAAGAGATGATGACACAGTTGCAAGAGTTATCCGATAAGGGCTTTATCAGACCTAGTTCTTCGCCATGGGGAGCACCCGTTCTGTTTGTGAAAAAGAAGGATGGTTCGATGAGAATATGTATTGACTACCGGGAACTGAATAAACGTACGATCAAGAACAAGTACCCGCTACCTAGAATAGATGACCTCTTCGATCAATTGGTGGGAGCTTGTTATTTTTCCAAGATTGATCTCAGATCTGGCTATCATCAACTGAAGGTTAAAGAAGAAGATGTTCTGAAGACTGCTTTTAGAACAAGGTATGGTCACTATGAATTTTTGGTAATGCCGTTTGGGTTGACGAACGCTCCAGCTGTTTTCATGGATTTGATGAATTGAGTATGTAAGCCATATCTCGATAAATTCGTTATTGTATTTATTGATGATATTCTTATATATTCTCGATCCAAAGAAGACCATGCTCAACACCTTCGTTTGGTTCTGGAGTTGCTGAAGAAAGAAAAGTTGTATGCTAAGTTTTCAAAATGTGAGTTTTGGTTACGAGAAGTTCAGTTTCTGGGGCATGTCGTTTCCGAGAAAGGTATACAGGTTGATCCGATGAAAGTGGAAGCAGTTGAAAAGTGGGAACCGCCAAAGACAGCAACGGAGGTACGCAGTTTTCTGGGTTTAGCTGGTTATTACCGAAAGTTCATCAAGGACTTCTCTCGTATCGCGACTCCTCTGACTAAGCTGACTAGGAAGAATCTGAAGTTTGAATGGGAAGCGGAACATGATGCAGCATTCCGAGTACTGAAAGAGAAATTACATAGTGCACCGATATTAGCATTGCCTGAGGGTTCTGAAGATTTTGTGGTATACAGTGATGCTTCAAAGTTGGGTTTGGGTTGTGTACTTATGCAGCGGGGAAAGGTCATTGCTTATGCTTCTCGCCAATTAAAAGATCATGAAAGACAGTATCCCACACATGACATGGAGCTTGCTGCGGTAGTTTTCGCGTTGAAGATTTGGAGGCATTATCTGTATGGTACCAAGTGTCAAATTTATACTGATCATAAGAGTCTTCAACATCTTTTCGATCAGAAGGAATTAAACATGAGGCAAAGGAGATGGCTAGAACTAGTGAATGATTATGATTGTGAAATTCTATATCATCCGGGAAAAGCTAATGTAGTAGCTGATGCTTTGAGTCGGCAAGAAAGAAGTGGAACAATAAAAGTTGTTTCATTAAGGGCTGAACTGTTACCGAATATCTTTGATGAATTGCAAAAGTGTCAAATCGAAGCTTGTCAAGAAGAACATTCGAAAGCGGAACGGATAGTGGGATTGTTGGCATTGCTAGTAAAGGATAATCGTGGGTTGTTGTGTATGGAGAACAGGATTTGGGTACCTCGTCTGGGTGGGTTACGTGACCGTGTACTGCAAGAAGCTCATAAATCCCGTTTCTCTATTCACCCAGGTATGAACAAGATGTATAAAGATTTGAAACAGTTTTATTGGTGGTCGGGTATCAAAAGAAGCATTGCTAAGTATGTGGAAGAGTGCAATACTTGTAAAAAGGTAAAAATTGAACATCAAAAGCCGTTTGTTCAATTACAGAAGTTAGAAATACCGATGTGGAAGTGGGAACAGATTACTACCGATTTCATTACAAAGTTACCGAGGACTTCAAAGGGGTGTGATTCTATTTGGGTGATCGTCGATAGGTTGACAAAGTCTGCTCACTTCCTACCGATAAAGGAAACCGATTCAATGGATCGTTTGGCTAAGTTATACATTGATGAAATAGTAACGCGACACGGTGTTCCAATCTCGATTATTTCTGATCGGGATAGTCGTTTCACTTCGAGGTTCTGGAGTAGCTTTCAAAGAGAGTTGGGAACACAGATAAAGTTGAGTACAACATATCACCCTCAGACAGACGGTCAGAGTGAACGAACAATTCAGACGTTAGAAGATATGCTCCGGGCTTGTATTGTGGATTTTGGAGGATCGTGGGATAAGCATTTGCCGTTGATTGAATTTGCCTACAACAACATTTATCATTCCAGCATTCAAGCAGCACCGTTTGAAGTATTGTATGGTAGAAGATGTCGAACGCCGCTATGTTGGAGTGAAGTGGGAGAGAAACAGTTAGCAGGACCGGATATAGTTCAGTCAACATCGGATAAGGTTACTCAGATTCGGGAAAGATTGAAGATGGCTCAAGACCGACAGAAAAGCTACGCAGATCGACGCCGGAAACCATTAGAATTTCAAGTTGGGGATTTCGTAATGCTGAAAGTTTCGCCATGGAAAGGAGTCATCCGATTTGGAAGGCATGGAAAGCTTAGCCCGAGGTATATTGGACCGTTTGCAATAACAGAAAGGATCGGTGAGGTAGCATACAGATTGGATCTTCCGCCAGAACTGGGTAGAATTCATAACGCGTTCCACGTATCAAATTTCCGAAAATGTCTGGTTACTCCAGATCAGGCTGTTTCCTTACCAGAGATACAAGTGGATGAAAGATTAAACTATGTTGAGGAACCGGAAGCAATTGTCGATCGCAAAGTTAAAGTGTTGCGGAATAAAGAGATCAGACAAGTGAAAGTACAGTGGAAACATCACAGAGGCCAAGATGCGACATGGGAAATAGAGTCGGAAATGCGAAACAAATACCCTCATCTGTTCATTTAAATGAATTCCGGGACGGAATTCTTTTAAGGGGGAGATGTTGTAATAACCAGGTATTTTTCTTTTATTATTTTAAGTTTTATGTTAACTATTTCTTGAGGATAGGAGTCAATAGATAAGTTAATTTGTTAATTGGTAGTCTAGAAGTTTAGATGGTCAAGTGTTAGGAGTTGAGGGTTGAATTGGTACTTATGACCAAACCTTTTTACAAACCGACTCATTTTGTATATTAGGATAAGAAATCAGCTTTTAGCAAATCAATTTGAGTGTGTGTGTGTGTGCAAAATTCGGTCAAGAAGAGAAAGAAGGAGGAAGGGAATTCAAGAAGAAAACTTGTGATTGAGAGTTAATCTTAAGGTAAATCCTTTCAAATCTGGTGGTCTCTTGTTAATTATCTTCTTTGTGTTTGATTCTAGCTAGAAGGTTTTATATGTTCCATAAATTAGCTTCTGATTTCCAATTAGGTTTCTATGAGTTCATCATAAATTCAAAGTTAGAAGTGGGTTGGTTGCTAAAATTGGTTGATAATGGAGTTTTGGGATTTTGGGATTTTGGGTTTGAAATTGGTAAAATCAATGATTTGGATTTGTTGGTTTTGCTATTGTTATATGTTAGTATTGGTTCTAAAAGGTCTATAGTACTCAAAATATTGATTTGGGGAAATTTAGAACTGATTTGGGAAGGTTTGGGTTTGAGAAAACCTTGGATTTTGGAGAAGAAACTCGTGCAGGTTTTTGGAACAGAGCTCCGCGCCGATGGGTGGCGCCGATGGATCGGCGCCGAGCAGTTGGCGCCGGCTTCTGTTTGGTTTTACAAAAAATTTCTAACTTTTGGCCGTTTTAGTTTAAAGTCGAGGCATCGTTTAGTAAGTTGTCTGAGGTATTGTTAAGGGTATTTGGATGTATAATTAGACAATTTAATACCATCTTATGTGTCAAATTCAAGTTGTTCGGTTTTGACTTGGTTACATTTTAGGAGTGTTTTGGTGAGTTGCTAAGATTGCTATTCATCATAGTAAGTCTTGTATGCATATAGATATGTGATATTCTACCAATGTGAAAGTATTACAGGATCGGTTATTCCTCGTTAGTGTGGTGTGGACATTTGTGGTATTGCTAATAGTACTGTGTGCAAGTACGGGTGACTTCAAGTTATCATAAGGTGAGTTTTACTTCAAAAGTATTTTACTGGAATACATTTATGTGGTTGAATAAATGGTTGATAAAGTGTATGAATATGTCATACGTGTGTGTGATTATGATGTATTTATATATCATGAATTACGTGAGTATTATATTGGGATATAATACGTGGCCGGGCATAGGACCGGTGTGTTAATTGGCTCGCAACCAATGTATTTGGCCAATGGTGGAGGGATAAGGTGATACGGGAGATATAATTCTTGAATGGTATTTGATATGCGTGTGAAGATTATACAAAAGATTTATTAAAACTAACCGGGATTTCCTCACTAGACTGTTTAGTCTAACCCTCATTTTGTTTTAAAACATGTTTTCCAGGTGGTGATTCGAGTAAAGATCAAGTAGTTAGATAAATGGAGGGATAGCTTTTGTGGAGATGATCATTATGAAATTTTAGGATGTTTTGTACATATAACTTTATCGTTAGTTATTTTGTAACTTAATTATGAAAAGGCTTGTAATGGGTTTTTCTTGTTTATATTTAGACAGACTATGGGACCCAAGGTGAAACAAGGTGTATCTAGAAAATGGAATATTTACATGAATGAAGGTTATTTGGTTATGTATGTTGTGGGATGTTACACATCTCTTCTTCAAACTCTCCTTTTCAGCTTCTATACTTTCTTCCATTTTAATCAACAACCAATTCAGAGTTGCATCACTGTACTTTACCAACTCTTTTATTCTGAACAGTTCAAGCCTTTCGTGAACTATATATGTGAACCCTTCTGTCTCCATTCCTTCATTCACAAATCCCTTCACATGCAAATCAACTTCTGTTTTCTTTGTGGGAGAACTCAGATTACACTTTTCTTTTCTTTCTTCAATAGCCAATTGGAAGTCATACAAGTATATATTTCTGACATAAATACCCAGAAGTCTTCTGCATTCAATTTCTATCAAGGCTTCTTCAGTGCTAGCAAAGAACTTGACTAGAAAGATCTGATCATCAAGAGTCAATCTGTGAAAATCAAAGGTAGACATGGAAACCTTTGTATTTCTTTCTTTCAGTACTTCCATTCTAACAAACATTAAACCATTGAATTCATCTTGTTGAAACATCAGAACTTTCTCAATTCTTTTCTGAATATGCAGTTTTGAGTCAGGAACTCTGAACCTGTTAGAAGCTTCTGAGTAGACCATCTGAGCTCTGTCATCCATAAAACCATCAATGTTACTTTCCAAAGGCTCATACTCTCCTTCTGTGTAGTAGAGATTATCATATATTTCCTCAGGAAAAATATCATCATGAAATTGTCTTGCTAATGGCACATCACTTAACTCAAGAATGAAATCACATAGAGGTTCTTCTAGTCTTTGCAATTTAATCTTTGGGATCTCAATTGGTTTTCTGAATACATACTCAGAAGGCATAAAGAAGTCTTTCACTTTCACATACTCTTCTTCTGTATTTAACTCATCACAAAAGTTAAATCTAAAATCATCTTCAAAATCCTGAGTATAATTCACAGTTCTGTCTTCTTCTCCCATTAGATCAATAGGTCTTATCATTTTTATTCCTTGCTGAACTTTTTGAACATTCAAAGCTCTGACTAAACTATTATGCATCCTTCTGATCAACTCTTCACTTAACCTCCTTTCTTTTAATTCAGAATCCGTCATAATTTCTTTGTTATACACCACAATATCTGTACACATGTTGACCACTTCACTTTCAACTGTCTTTTCTGATCTCAATGCAGATTCCTCAATAGCTTCTGTTTCATCTGAGTTTCTTTCCATTTCTATGTCTAAGTTCAATTCCTCTGTTTTATCTGACTCACCGCCATCTGTACTTTCCAACTCCATTTCCTCTGTATCTGAGCTATCAATCTGAACTATCTGTGTTATTGCCTTTAAATTTTCCTGTAGCTGATCTTCTGAACTTTTTGTACTAGCTAATTGCATATCTGCCATCTCAAAATCTTCTATGCCAATATCATCATCAGAACTTAACCTTTGTCTTTTCTCCCCCTTTTGATGATCATGAGGATCATTATCATCAAACTTTCTTTTCAAGTTCTGATTAAAAGCAACTTCAGGTTCAGCTTCTGCAATAGGAACAGGATCAAGAGGCTTTGAAGTAGAAGCCAAAGATACACTCAGTGCTTTCAGTATAGATTCCTGCATACCGTGCATCTGTTTTAACATATCTTTTTGAAAACCAGACATTATATCCACGATCTCCTTTTTGTGAGAATCCAAGGATTTCTTTACATCATCTACTTTGGTTTCAACAGAAATCAACTTTTTCTCCAACACAACTTTCAACTCTGACATCTCATCATTCAAATCCTCCACCCTCTTCTCCAAATTTTCTACTTTTCCCCCATCTCCTTGTTTTGTTTCTGAATCTTTTCAAATTCAGAAGTTTCTAACAGTGAACCTGAACCAACAGATGGTCCAGTTTTCATGTGCCCAGAGGGCTCATGGCCTGTAGATAACACACAGTCATCTTGTACAACAGATGCACGTTTGAATGAGGCTTTTGTAATGTTCACCTCACCAGGACTTCCATCCAATCCTCGACACCCAACATTAGGTATGTCTATGAATGTTGTTTCAGGAATACGAAATTCCTAATTTGTGCAAGTGTCAAAAGGAATTTCAGGCTCAATATGAATAGGACTGTGATATTCAGACTCAATGTGTTGAAAAATAAATTGGGATTTATCACCTCCCTCCAAATGAGTTTGGGATGGTTCCCCGGATTTTTGTGAAACAGTAGCATGTTGAAATGCTTCTGAGTGGATATGGATGGGTTGTTCAAGATCCACCACTAGGTCCATGGTGTTTGTTTCAATATTGGACACCAAGAGATGTGAACCAATAGCATTTGTGGTTACCTGGTCAAGATTAGCTGGTTCAGAGGCATCTCTTTCTGTTTGAACCTCTGTTGACAATCTCTCATCCTCATCACTCTCATTCTGTTTTTCCTCACCAAATCTAACCAAGCTCTCAGAATTTTCCCCCTCAAGTCTCTCAGAATGTTCACCCATCTGAACATCCTCCCCCTCTCTAATTCGACTAGACCCCTCACCTCTCTTCTCAGGTAGGTCCTCTTGGGAAGGGATTTAAGGTAATTCAATTCCCATAGAGGTGCAATAAGCTTTTAAAATCTCACTCTCCCTTGGAATATAGCTCCTAAGTGATTTGGGCAATAGTTTATGATTGGGATAGTTTTCAAGTCTTGTTACTGAGGTCATCTTACCCAAATAAAATGTAGGACCATGCTCTTCATTTATTCTTCTTGAGATTGTTCTGTTTTCCTGCATGGCATACCAAATAACAATTTGCCAGTACCTTATGTAAGGAATGTATGTCAGTGGAGCATCCTTTGTTTTCTTCTGAATTGCTTTCTGATTCTTCTCAAATGTATTCTTCATATCTTCCCAAAGTATTAAAGTATAGTCATAATGCCTATTCTTCACTAAACCCTGAAATATCTGAAGAATTTGTTTAGAACCTTGATCTGCAGAACTATTCTTTCCTGACACACATTTATTTACCACATGAAAGAAGCAAGCCCAAATAGGTGGTAATTTGTTTCTTCTGAACAAACTGAGAGTCCTCAATCCTTCATTGTATCCCAACTTCATAAACTCTGCTATTAATTCCTCTGTTAAGGGTGAATCCTCAAAATCTGTTCTTCTTTGTACATCATCTTTCTCTGGTAGATTCAGCATTTCTCTTAGTGCAGAGATAGATAAGACAAATGTCACTCCTCCAATTTCAGACACAAACTTATTATCTTCTAACCTAAGATGTTTCCACCATTGTTGTATGTACTGAACAGGCACATTTTTACTTCTTGTAAACCATTTTCTGTACGGATGGTGTTTGAATAACTCCATGATAATTCTGTGTTCAGGCTTAAAACGACTTTCATCAAACAATATAACACAGTTATTTTCAGATAATTTCAACCATTCACTCTCAGGAACAACTCTTTCCACTAAAATAGATCTATCTGACATAATAGAACCTGCAGCACTCTGTTCATGTTCAATATCAACGTTTACCTCATCCGCATTTCCTTCAGATTCATCCATTTGTTCATCTTCTTCATCATTTCTTATTGCCCCTTCCTCTGCAACTCTATTTTGTACTTCATCATTTTCCGAATCGGATGAATCCATTATCGATTTTGTAGAATGTAGAGAAATTGGACCACTTCTTCGTATTTCAGACATGATTTAAGAAGAAAACAGATTCAAAGAACTCTGGATTTGATTCGTATCTCACGTTTCGCTCTGGAATTTGAAAGAAATTTGAAATAGGGATTTTAAGACCTATTTAAAATCCGCGAAGTTGAAAGGTTTAACGGAAAAGCGAAATCAATGTTATAACAGAGTCAACACATGTGAAATACCACAAAGGATTTAAATGAAATGCGTGGCATTGTCAAACAAATATGAAGCTGACACGTGTTAGTGGATAGAATTTTGACTCAAGTCAAAGATCTGAATAACACGCACAGATGTTCTGATTCCATGACTCAGAAGAATTTTGCCTTGTAACCAAAATGTCATTTAAAATCAACTTCTGATCAATATAAAACATTTTGATTATTCAGGAGAGGTTTGAACAGATAGAAGCACTTTTTATCATCAAAATTCTGTTCATATTATGATGATTTAAAAAGGATCATTTAAAATCTTATATCTGAATATGAAAAGTTTTTAATTCAGATATAGTTTGAATAACAAAAAAAAATTATCATTAAAAGCTTGTTCTTAGAATGATCAGCGATAAGAAATGAAAATAAATCTTTTAAGCATCACAAAATGATTTCCAAAAGAATTTTGATGCTCCCCCTTGACTTGAGCATGCATTTGACTATTAATGATACATAAAGATGAGATATAAAGATAATAGAAGAAGCATAATCCATACAGTTGAAGTTATTTGTATTTCTCAAAAATAAATTTTTGAAAGTTAGATTGCTGAAGTATTGACTCAGAATCTCTGACTTTAAGACTCAGAGGTTCTGATCTCAAGACTCAGAAGTTCTGAACTCAAGACTCAGAAGTTCTGAACTCAAGACTCAGAAGTTCTGAACTCAAGACTCAGAAGTTCTGATCCTTAAGACTCAGAGTTCTGAGTACATTACTCAGACAATTTTACTTAGAAAAATTTAGCATTTTTAAGAAAAAAATATTTTCAATCAGGCAGATTAAGCATTCCTATTTTACATATGTGAAAAAAAACCTTTTGTGATCAAGAGGCTTTGTGAACAAGTCAGCCAATTGATACTTTGTATGCACAAAGTGCATCTCTATAGTTCCTTTTTCCACATAGTCCTTTATAAAATGATACCTCACATCTATATGTTTAGTTTTTGAATGTTGAACAGGGTTCTGAGTAATGGCAATTGCACTTTCTGAGTCACAATAGATGGGAATCTTGTTAAGCTGATATCCATAGTCCATGAGTTGTGTTCTCATCCACAATGTTTGAGAGCATGAAGCAGCAACAGCAACATACTCTGCTTCAGCAGTTGAAGTGGATACACAATTCTGCTTCTTTGATGCCCAACTCACTATTTTATCTCCCAAAAAGTGACAAGCACCAGATGTACTCTTTCTGTCCAACCTACTTCCTGCATGATCAGCATCAGTGAAAGCAGTCAACCTACTTCCTTGAACTTTTATGAAGTCAGAACATTTTCTGCTTACAAGCTTGTTCAAATTCTTTTTGAGAGTTGTAACTTTTGGTTTTGCTATATTTTCAACTTTCTTTTCTTTTATCTTTTCTTTCTTCTGAGTCTGAGGAACAGAAAATTTCTTCTTTTCTGTATTTTGAGGAACAGAAACTTTCTGAATATCTTTTCTTATGTATGAAACAGAAGTTATTTTGACTTGACATTTATGAGAATATTGGAATGAATCATTTTTACATCTAACACAAACAAGATTTTTCTTTGCAAGTGACAATAAATCTGAAACATAGATCATTTCATTTTTATTGATATTGTTCAGAGTACAATTGCCCTTATTACAAGAATTTCTAGCTTTGAGTTCAGAAGTAGATTTCATTCTAAGCTTCTCAAGATCCCTTTTCAGATCATTCAACTTTGCAAGATCATCTTTCCTTTTGCTTTCTTCTTTTTCTGAAAAATTCAAGTTCTTTTTGTTAGAAGAATTAGATGATTCACCTTTTTCATATGTACTTGATTCATTAAAGAATTTATCATTTTCTCTTGAAGCATTAATTTTAAAAAGATCATACTCAGTCTTCAGTTTTTCAAGCTCTGTTATTTTCTGAATGAAAATATTCTTTTCTTTCAAAGCTTCTTCAAGTTTAGTATCCACCTCACAGAAATCATTTTCAAGTCCATCATAAGCTTTCCTTAAGTCCTCAAGTTCTTGACTCACAAGATTAAATCTCTTTTCAAGTTGCAAAAATTCATCTGATTTTGTTTCAGAAGATCCAGTTGAATCAGACTTCTGACTACTTGAGTCAGAGTTCTGATTTACAGACTCAGATGTCTGATCTTTAGGCTCAGAGTTCTGACTACAAAGTTCAGAATCCTGACTAGAAGTTTCAGACTTCTGATTGACTGTTTCAGAATTTTTACTTGTGTCAAATATGCTCTCAATGTCATGATATGAAAAACTTGGTTGTTTATTTTTGTAGCTGACATTTAAAGAATCATACTTGAATTTAGTATCATTGTATCTTGGCTTCTCATCTGTTGGTTTAGAAACTTCTTTCTTAACCTTTTCTTCTGAATCAACTGACTTTTCTGTTTTAGACTCAGAAATTTTCTCATCTGACTTTTTAGAGTTTGGTCTTTGCAAATTGTCAGAACTTGTTATAGAACTAGCAGGTCTTATGAAAACTTCAACAATTTCTGGGATTTTTGGCTTAGAAATTTGAAGTTTTTCATACAAGTTGATTGGAGCTCTTTTTAAAGTGACATTTTCTTTCAATCCCAATCCCTTCTTTGGGTTGTAAAATCTTGTATCTTTAACATTGCTTAACAAAAGATTTAGTGTTTGCTGAGTCTGACCCCTTTTCAAATTCAGATCTTCTAATTCTTTAATTTTGGTGTATAAATTCTTTCTTTCTTCAAATAACATATCAAATTTTATTTGTAAATAACCTTTTTCATCTTTTATTTTTGAAAACTCAACTTTTAGTTCAGAAAGCCTTTTCATCAATTCAGAATTTTCATCTTTAACTTTTTGTTTCTCAGCCTCAGATTCTTCATATTGTTCTTTTATTACTTCTTTTTCAATTCTGAATTTGTTAACCAAATTTCTTTCTCCTTTTATCTGTTTTCTTAGATTAGCAAATTCAGTTTTCATTTCACCAATCTGTGTCATTAACTCTAATTCAAGTGAAGAATGTACCTCAGCAGATGACTCAGAATCAGCATCTTCAAAATCAGAATCATCCTCATTCCTCATTTTTGCCATATAGCTCTGCATCTGTGGAAAGTTGATATGATCATCTTCATCAGAAGTATAGTACAACCAATTCTCTTGTTCAGCCAATAAAGCAATTTTATCATCTCTCTTCTTTGCAAGCTGAGCCTTCTTGGTGTAGTACTCATAGTCTTTCACAATTTTAACTCTGCAATCCTTAGCATAGTGGCCAGATTTTCCACACTTGAAACACAGATTCTTTTCTTTTCTTTCATCCTTCTCTTCGTTGTTTTCTTCACTTCTCTCTACTCTCTTTTCAAACTTATTTTCTTCTCTGTCTTCTTTCTTCTTATAATCTGAACTCCCAACTCTCTTATAATTTCCTTGAAATCTACCCTTCCCATACCTTTTATTGAAAGTATTTGTCAACAAAGCTAGTTTCTCAGCCATTATCTTGATATCTTCATCATCTTTTGATCCTTCTTCCTTGTCAGATTCTTCCAGATTTGGTATCTCTGATAGATATGCAGTCTTTTTGGATGCTTTGATTGCTTTGGACTTTGATAAGAATGCTAACTGATCAGCAACATTTTTCTTCTCTTCCACAACTAACTTGACAGAGTCTTCATGTTGATTAAGAACACAGAATAGATCATTTAAGTCTTCTTCACACATATCCTTGTTCATTTGCAGACTTATAGCAAATGATGACCATTCTGAATTTAGACTGTTCAGAAATTTGTAATTTATTTCAGACTTCGTTTTCTTCAGTCCATTTCTTCTCAAGTCATTTAGAATAGTGCAAAATTTACTATATGTCTGTGTCAAACTTTCTGACTCTTTTGCTTTGAACCTTTCATAAGCATTTATGCTTTGATTTAACTTTGCCTGAATAGATCTCATAGTTCCTAACATTTGCCTTTCCAATTCGTCCCACATTTCTTTAGCTGATGATCCACTGTCAATCCTGTTAAGAACCTCATTTGGGACAGCCAAAGTCATCAAAGTAATTGCTCTTTTGTCAATAGCATGCCTATTCTTCTGTTCAGCTGTGTATTGGGAATAACTCTTTTTCACCCTTGTCGCTGGAATTTCTGGAGTTGTCTCTGTAGCAGGGGTTGCAGCAACATCGATGTACACTTCAATTGGACCTTCTCGAATAGAGACCATTAGATTTTCATCAATATTGTCTAGGAATTGGATCATACGAAGTTTCCATTGCTGATACTCTTCTGGTATAAGAACCGGTGGTTTGGTTTCAGATCCCATGGCTAGATATTCTTTAGAAGACATGATTGTAAGAAAATTCAACAGAAAGACAAATTCGAGTTTCTTGATCGAAATGTAACAGGAAATTCAAGAATTGCCAAGAATTCAAGAACTAGCCCTAGCAGCGGAATCGAATTTTGAATGAATCAAGAAATCTTCAAGAAATTGATCAATTGATCTTCGCGATAACAATCTTGAACGAATTTGTTTGTTGATTGGCTCTGATACCAATTGTAAGAACAGGATCTAATCTCACAATCAATATAGAAAGCAGTAATTGAGAAGTTGTATGATCAAGCCCAATTGTATTCAATGATGAACAGAATTACAGATCTAAGAGAGAGAGAATCTCAAAGATTACAGAGAATGAATACAAAGTTATACGGGAAAAATCAATCAGTTAGCAACATAGAGCTAACTACTATTTATACTGCAACGGACATCTTAAAGCTACAGTACAAAGAAGAAAGACTAATAAGAACATAACACGTGTCCTAATTAGTTTATAAAATACTAAGTAAAGTATCTCGTCATAAGTTCAGAACTTCTGAACATTCTTCTGATAAAGCTTCTCAGATCTTCTGACTCCTTAACTCATACATCTGACTTCTCTTTCCACTGATCAATACTTCTGAGCTTTCACAGTCAGATCTCTGACTTCTCTACTCAGAACATCTGAGTCTTCTTATCAGATCTTCAACACTTGGTTTATTGACAAAACTTCAGATCTAACAAGATATAACTGACTCAGTCTGGTTTGTAGAAGATGTTTCTCCAAAGGCTTTGATGGCTCCAGCAGAGGGATCAATATCATCATGGAACATCTCTTCAAATAGCAGATTTAGGTCTGCTTCTCTTGTGGAGGAGATGCCAGAGGATTTCTTTCTTGAGACCGAGTTCTGAACTGATTTGTTCAAAAGTCTTTTAAAAGGAATCGTCAAAAGAGACATTGATGCTTTCCACAATGGTTCTGGACCGCATAAGGTAAACTCTGTAGGCCTTTGAGGTGGCAGAGTACCCAATGAACTTGCCTTCGTCTGCTTTCACATCAAACTTTCCTCTAGCTTCTCTATCATTCAGGACAAAACACTTGCATCCAAATACATGGAAGAACTTGATGGTTGGTCGCCATTTATTGATCAAGTGATACGGTGTTTTGATGTGCCTCTTTACTATGGTTGATCGATTTTGGGTGTAGCATGCGGTTGATACAGCTTCTGCCCAGAAAGATGTTGGTAATCCAGATGCTGTCAGCATAGTTCTTGCAGCCTCCATAAGCGTGCGGTTCTTTCGTTAAAGCACGTCGTTCTGTTGTGGGGTGCGTGCAGCAGAGAAGTTCTGAGATATGCCTTTTTCTGTGAGGTAAGCTTCAATGACAGAGTTTTTGAATTATGTGCCATTGTCGCTTCTCAACTTTTGAATCCTGCACTCATACAGAACCTGGATTCTTTTCATTAGGTTTATCAGAATGTTAGGAACATCTGATTTCTTTCTGACAAATTCAACCCATGTATATCTCGAGTATTCATCAATCAACAGGAGTATATATTTCTTGCCCCCAAGACTCAGTGTAGCAATTGGACCGCAGAGGTCGACATGGAGCATGTACAGAGGCCTTGGGCAGGATACATCAGTCTTGCCTTTATTGGAAGCACTTTTGAGTTTACCCATTTCGCAGACAGAGAACAAATAATCTTCATTGAATTTAACATTTGGCAGACCTTTGACTAAATCAAATTTAACAAGCTTATCAAGAGTATGAAAGTTTAGATGGCAGAACCTGTTGTGCCATAACCAGGCTTCTTCGTTCTTATAGGCAACAAGGCAGACATTGTCCTTCTTGTTCTTGGCACTAAAGTTCATGAGGTATAAATCGCCTTTTCGCTCGGCTCGCAGAAGTTCGACTCCTGTGTCCTCACCTTGCAGGGAGCAGAAGGTTCTTTTGAACATGACGTCGAAACCCGTATCACAAAGTTGGCTAACACGTAGAAGATTCTGCTTAAGGCCATCCACATATGCAACTTTGCAAACGGTTATGTTTTCCTTCTTGATGACTCCATATCCTTTAATATATCCATTCTTGTTGTCGCCAAAGGTTACAGATCCCCCATCTAGTTTGTCTTTGAAAGAGGGTAGTAGACCTCTGTCGCCAGTCATGTGCCGTGAGCATCCGGAGTCTAGATACCAGGTAGGCACATACTTCGTCTGTAACACAATCAGAGATTTTTGGGTACCCATCTCCATATGGGTCTCGGTTTGTTAGGGGTCTTCAAGGTTGCCTTAGCATCCTTGTATTTGGTTTTAGCTTCCGATGAAGAACCATTTTGTTTCTTATTACCCTTGAATTTTGCATTCTTTTTGGGTCTAGAGAGGAAACAGTGTGGACTAGAGAAGTGTTTATTCAATTGATGCATAAGTTCAAAACAATGAAAATAATGAATATGCGAAGAAATTTTCTTGAACTTCTCATTAAAAACACTGAAACAGGGTACAAAGGCTTTATTTTTACAATCTATCCTAGCATCTGACATCATATTACAAGAAGACCTATGTTGACTAGATTGTTGTTTTCAAAATTCTCTGTGGAGAGTAGCCTTTTGTGGACCCTTCATCTGTGGTGAACTTCTGCAGGTTTCACTGTCATAGAAGAGAAATATTTGTTATTTTCAACCCACTTACCCTTTTGTTGTCAAGTTAATTTTTCTTTAAGTGGCCTTACGGGTTTTGAAGTTTTTGAACTATTTGGATTTTGAGAAAACATTTTCTTTTGTTGTTTGATTTTCTCAAGCTCAAGAGAGGTTTTGGCTTGTATACACATGTCCAAAAAGTCTGGACAGATAGGAATCCTTGTGGTTTTCTGTTTAGGAGGAATGGTTCTGTTAAGAATTCCCGAGGGAAGTTTAATTTCCTCTGTACCACAAGGAACTATCTCTGACTCTATTGAGTCAGTCTCAGATTCGTCAGAGGAGCAATTGTCCTCATATTGTGAGTCTCAGATCCGTGCAACGAACAATGAAATCAATAGATATGAATACGATGTTTATGATTTGAACTGGTCATCCATATAATGCTTTCAATATCAGAGAGTTTACAATTCAGAGTAGGAAAGCAATAAAGACGACTAATTCAATTCTCTATAGAATGAATGACCAACCCTATTTCTAAGGCAAAGCAAACTATATATACCAAGGCCTAATGCCTGAGGCCCACGGCCCATTAAGCCTAAACAAAGCCCATATAACACAATTAAGGCTTTTACAATTAATTAATAAATCTAATTAAGCTCTATATAATTATTTATATATCTTTCTAATATGTAGGACATTTATGGTCCTAACACATATACATAGGTTGAGTCACTAAGATCTCTGTCGACAGAGGCTGGATATTCAGAGCATGTGCCATACTCACTTTCTTCCTTTTCTTTGGGACTATCTTCTAAATCAGCAGAATTATTTATCAAGATTTCCTCAGAGAGATTTTGATCAACAGAGGATGTACATAGGTTTTCCTAAAAATTGTTTTTGCCAATTTCCATTAACTCGTTTTCAGAAATGTTTTTCAGTTTTTTTTCTGAAGAAGCGGGCAAGAACTCAGGTGCCTCTGCAGATAGTTTCGTCTCAGAGTCTATAGGGCAAACAAAAGCAACATGTGTTTGAGTCTCGGGGTCACCAAACTTGAAGATTCCTATCTGATCTTGACAGAGGCTGAAGATGACAGATCTGTGTTTTCAAACCACACATTTATCATCTTCACAGGTTTCCTCTGGTGAGGTTCCCCAGAGACGTTTTGCCTTTTGCTAACAGAGAGTAAGTTTGGAAAACCAGGTTTTCTTGTACTTCCAATATGAAAGAGAGAAGACAGGGACTTGTTTCTTTTGGTTCCAGCATATGGATCTATATCACATAAGCTAATTCCCCTTCTTCCTATTTGTATATTGACCTTTTCGTATACCTTCTGTGCATCTTGATATTTTTTTAATTAAAAGGTCTCTTCTGAGTAGGTCTTGATGAAGGACATCTCTTTCCTTTTGAAAATAGTGTTTAAGAGCAAGAATATTCATTCTGTCGCTCTCAACATCCATAAGTTCTATAGATTTAGCTTTTAAGGCAGAGTTGAGTTCTGAAATCTTTTCTTTTAAAGGATTTAGATGTTTATTCCAGTTAGTTTCAATCTCTTCCTTTTCTTGAAATATTTTTGCCTTTTATTGGGTGAGAAGTCTGGCTTCTCTCTCAAAAAATGCAAGCTTCTTTTTTACATCTTCGCAGGTCTTTTTAAGTTCAGTGTATTCAACAGTCAGTTTAAGCAAATCAGCTTATGTTTCATTAGAGGAAGAGTCAGAAGTGGATACCTCGCTGCTAGAGTCGGAGGAGCTGACCTCTGCCATCCCGCAGAACAGTGCGTTCTTCTTTTCACCTTCGTCAGAGGATTCATCTGACTGCCAGAGGATTCGTCAGAGGATACTCTGCCTTCTTTTTGTAGAAAGCAGAGTCCCTCTGAGGGCGGTTTGGTTTGCTCCTGCAGTCTGCAGCATAGTGGCCTGGCTTGCCACAGCTGAAACAACCCTGATTCTGAGGTGCATTCCCAGCTCTGTCGCCCGACCTCTGTTGGTCACCACCTCTATCATTTTTGTCATTTGACCTCTGTTGGTCATTACCATCTTCTCTTCCCTGATTCCTTGGCTCATACTTCCCTCCACGATCATCTCTCCCATTGTGTTCATATCCAGACTTCTTATGGTATCCTCTGCTGAATTCTCGGGTCAAAAGAGCTAAAGATTTAGCTATTGAGGCCATGGTTGCCTCCTCTTCTTCTACCAATTCCTCTTATTCACTATCAACGACCAACACCTTCTTCTTCTTCTCTTTCTTCTCCTCCACAGACTTCTCCTTCTTTGATTTCTCCTTAGCTTCTGTCGCCTTTCCAACAAATGCAAGAGGCACACCAGTTTGAGCTTTTGCATGTGCAATCTGAGGTTCTTGGGCAGCCAATGTTCCATAAAGATCTGAAAGAGTCCAGGTGTCTAAATCTTGATTAGTTTGCAGAGACATAGACAGTGGAGCCATTATTCATTTAGGCTTTTTAGGAACATGACGTTGTTCTCCTAAGAGGTTCTGTGGATTCCAAACTTCTTACACTTGTTGATGAGAGAGTTGAACCTGTCATAGGTTGACTGCAGAGACTCTGTCGGCAGAGCTTTGAATGTGTAGTATTCGTTGATGCATTAGGCTCTGCGGTTCTTATGAGTCTTGGCCCCTCCCTCCAATTATTTCTCCAGTTCATTCCATAGATCGTATGCAGATTCATACGCATCTAGGGATTGGAAGTGGTCATTGGGTATGGCCATTATCATAAGTCTCTTGGTCTTCTGAGCAATTTCGTATTTCTCCTAGTCTGGGGCAGACCATTTATCCTTTGTCTTTGGTTTTTCGTGCTCAGGAATCTCTTGAGTATCATCTGTGGCAGGAACTCGTGGTACTGTGACCATAGGAACGAAATGAGGATTGTGGATATAGTAGACTAGTTCTTTGTCAGTACCCTTGAAGAAGTGAATCATTCGTATCTTCCATTGATGGTACTCTTCTCTGAGTAGAGTGGGTGGCTTGGTTAAAGAACTAGCGGTGAAGAAGTTGTTTGTGTTCCCATTTTGAAAGTAGTTTGAAAAATACCAGAAAACAGATTATGAACAGTAGATTTTCAGATGATGGAATGGATTTTTCTGAATGAGTTTATAATCTTAAAACCTTGAAAAATGCACTAAAATGGAGTGTTTTAACCGTAGAAACTGGTTCTTTAAGTTTACCAAAGTTGAACTGGTCGAGAATGGCAGAAAAACAGAGGCTATTTGAAATAAACGAAGAATAGGTTAAAATCAATCCATGTTTCTACCGAAAATCATTGTCAGAGAGGATCTCTTGATATAGAAAATCAAGGAAGGCTCTGATACCAATTGTTGATCCCGAAATTAGTCAACAATGATATTAATATCCAATAGTTCAAACAAAAGAGTGTGCGGAAGCGTTTTATAGAACTAAAGATATATTCTAGGTAGAAATACACACAATATCAAATACGTGAAATAGAAATAACACATATGTTTAACTCAATGATTTACTGTATATTGATTATAAAGAACACCAAGAACACCGATGCTATAATACAAATTTTGCTCTAATGGGTGTGTGTGTCGTGCAAAAGTTAATAGAAGAGCTCAACATGAGTCTTCTATTTATACTGTTCATCAGGGGATAAGCTTTAGACAATAAGGACTAAGGGTACACAGACACGATCGTGGACTGCATCAGGTACAACGTTATTGTAGTGCGCCACAATCTGCAAAAGTTGTAACCCATCAGAGGTTGACACGTGGAGTGTGCAGGGCACGCCTTGTACGAATGATCTTCAGTATCTTCGTACAGTAGATAACGTGAGAGGCACGATCGTCTTAGCTTTGATCTCCAAATAATCTTCTAAGTCTCCAGTCTTCATACCACAGAGGCTCTGTCAAGTATGACAGAGGCTCTGTGGCCTTGTCCTCTGAGAACATCTTCTATAGAGTCTTCTCTTGAATCTTCACTCAGTGTCTTGGCAGAGGATCTGTCGATGTTTTTACACTTAGCTTATTTTTCAATACTTCTTTACGTAGAAGTTGTAGCTAACAAATTGTAATATTTATTTCCACACCAATAAATAGTCATTGATTAATTGTAATTTCTTGGGCATGAGCTGAAATCTAGGATTCTCAGTAATTCATAGTGGCGCTCTTAAACATGATACTATGACTTACTTGGTGTTCGTCACACTCATGGAATCGGGTATGATTCCCGTCATCGAAAGATGTTATGTGTACGTTATGGAATTGAAGGAGACGTTAATGTTGTATGCTTTGCTTACAGATTTAACTTTCAGAGCTTATAAATATTTAGATTTTTAAAATGGATGTTCTCATTAGGCGTAAGCCTAATGTTTCCAAAACTGATTTTCTTACCAGGTGCAAGCACGGGAAGGGAATTAAAAGGATGAACGAAGAGTGACTCATGAATCATAGCTTTTGAAGGTTTAATGGAGAGATTAGTTTAGGTTGAATATTTTGGGAGATTCCATAGACAACCTTTATAATCTGAACTCTTTTGGCTATGGATTAGATTAGTAGGTTGTTTATGATATTTTATTTGTAATTATGAACCCTCGTCTCTAATTCTCCAATTATGAATGAAAGTTTTTGGAAGATGTTGTTGTAAACCTTGTTTATTTAAGGTTTAAATTTATTCGAATTTTAGGGTGTTTCACATAATGTCAAGATTGACCAAAATCCACAACCCACACGTTCACATTTTTAAAACGTAACATATCATAAACTTGGCATAATCTCAACAAACACTAAAAGTGTATTTTGACCAAACAACCTCTACTTATGCAATAAATTAACAAAACACTTCTATTTGTGATTTATTTATCAATTACCCAAAAATCCCAAATGCGGGTGTTTTACAAGATTTGTAAAGCTCCACACTTCAAATAATCAAAACCCACTAAATAACTCAACAACTGATAATTTTATGTAAAACACATAAAAAATTTAAAATAAACATTTTGGCATGTACAACATTTTCACAAATCAACTTGAACTTACCTTGCTAGATTTGGGCTAAATATAGATTTTACCCCAATAAGAGCTCCATGAAGCTTGAATCCACAAGCAATTCCTTCAAACCCTAGATTCAAAAGGTTTCCAAACATAAATATACATAATGTCCAAGCACTTAGAATGATTCCCTAAACATCTTGTATCAAAATCTCCATTTTAACCAAAACTCCAATTTGACCTAACTTCCCCAAAATTATCCAAACCGAAAATTGAGAAACATTAACCCTTGGAAGTCATCAATGGAGCATTTAAGACTCATATGAAAGTTTAGAAGCTAGGAGGATGAATTCACCACTTAGGTATTGGTATCAGAAATGTACTTTAAGTGAACTAGGTGTGATCGTAAGATACCTAGACTTAAGCTGAGATGAGTAAGTTATGATTTATGAGATTGGGTAGAAATACTACGACAAGATGGTCTTAGAGTTGACGGAAATTCATGAATTAAGAACTGTGATGTTGGTAACGAGAATTCTTATGTGTTGTATGTTCATAATTTCAATTAGCTATTGTTATTATGAATATATTGTTACGTAAGCGTACTTGTTTCTGATTGTTATGGCGATTAACGATTGTTAAAGTACGTTTCCTTGTGTTTAAGTTGTATATAGCTCTTTCTCATGGCTATCTTTACGTGTTTATCAGAATAAAATGGTTAATACACCAAGTAGACCTCCTACCTCTTCAGATGGCCGCGTGGCAAATGAGTCTGCAGTTAATCAGCCTGAAAGTGGTGAGGCTAATACAAGTCCACCAAGGCCATCTATCGTGGGGGAAGGTGGGAGTCAAATTCATCGACCCAACGTTGGTACTTCTAATCCGGTGACGATTGAATCTACTCTGGAGTCACGTATGATGAAAAACATGATGATGAGAGTCATGAATGCTATACTTACTCAACAGCAAGAGTGTTGGTCCCGAAGGGTTATACAAGTATTAAGTTTGTAGAAGGGGGTTGAACACAAACACACAAGATTTTTATCTTTCTAAATTGTTTATTGTTAAATCAAACAATTTATAGTTGTTGCGGAATAAGACTAAGTACAAGACCTAATCTAAGCAAACTATGAGAATCACACAGGTTTCTTGCACTAAGAAATAGAGAGAAAGAAGTTTGAATATTAAGCATAATTTTCTAAGGCACTAAGTAGGTTCAAGGATGACCACCTTCGAAATGAAGGTGCATTCCTCGTATTTATACTACATGCATTTAATGCGTGTCAGGAGGACTTTACACGTGTCATCATTTGGATGGGCGCATGCTTCTGACTTTTGCAAACATACTTTTGGCCGCATGGTGAACGGTGTACTGACAGAGTAGTTTGTACGATCCTGGACAAAGGTATGTCATTCTGACAAATCATACAAAAGTGTGCAAGAGGTTAAGACAAACATTTCTTATAGAATAGGCTTCATGATCAATGATCGCTGAGTTGATCTTCCATCAGTGAGACCTGATGTAAGTCAGCTATAACTTTAGTCTTCTACTTGAAATATTGCGTGCTGTGGAGTTGTCTTCGTTTCACTGATATCCGCATCAGATCATTAGTAGACTTATCACTTGTTCATTAGCTTTGTCTTCGATTCAGCGATGAACTCCTTCGTCGCGAAACTTGTATTCACAGATTACAAAAAAAATTGTTTATAGATGAATTAATCAGTGATCATCAGTTACAGCTGAACAGACTCAGCTATCACTGGTGTACATTTATCACTGATGAAATAATAAAGAACAACGGTTACCCATCAGTGATACTGAACAAACTCACTATTTTTATCACTGATGGTGAAACACTTATACATACAATGTTACTTATAATTTTCACTAAGTAATTCTAAGGGTCATCATCAAATCACTGAAAGGGTTTGGATCAACAATCTCCCTCTATTTGATGATCACAAAGCAACATAAAGAAAATTGTAATTATAAAAACATAAGGATAAAAAGGACTCATAGATGCATGTCCCATTTACTGTTTTTAGGGATCTTTTTCATTACTGATGGAGTAAAGTACTTCAAAGAAATTTTCATTTATCTTCGTAATTCTAGTTAATAAGGGGAGATGGAAAATTACAAGTACAATGAAATACAATTACAAGTACAAAAAGTTACACTGATAAATATAAGAAGAATTACAAAGAAGACTTTCTGCTATAGAGGTTCTTCCTTGAAGAGCATTTCATCAAAGGCATTCGTATCTGGGATCATCTAATCCGGGACCACTTCACCCTGTTGTCTTCTAAGCTTTGCTTCATTCAGCACATGGGTCTTGAAGTAGAGGCCTGATCTTGATTTGTTGCACCAGTAGACGAGATCTCTGAGTTGATTGACAGGGCAAATGGGAAGTTTTGAGTATCTCTGATAGCGCATAACACGAGTGAAGTCGTAGAAGATTATTCCGTAGGGATCACTAACCACTTGACCAGGGATGAAAGGTCCGTCAGGGGGCCGTGATAGGTCCAGGGAAGATAATTCAGGAGGAGGACCGAGCACTGATTCCCTTGAGAATTCGATTCCAGTTTCATTCCGGATAGCAAACCATGAGGAAGAGGATGAACGCTTTCGTTTGAATGGAGCAGGTCTTTGGTTTTGAGTAAGAGCTGGAGGAGGAGGCACGTCAATATTAGAAGTAACCTGCTTGATCATAGAATTCAGAAATTTTTCAACATAAGGCTTGAACTTCGATTTTTATCGCTGAATTTCACTCCTTACTTCTAGACATTCGTCAAACCCAAGAGCATCCAACTTTGACATGTAGGATGTGCATTTTTGTCCATTCTCTCTGTTTTCAGTGACTTCCACCATTGGTACGCCCCTTACCATTTTTCCCTTTAGAGTTACATTCATGATCCGACTTGGTGATATATGAAATCAACCCTTTCTTTGCACCATTTCAACGTAGAGTCGCTGACCTTTTTCTTATTTTGAATTTCCTTCTCAGCTTCCTTGATTAGTTCCTCCTGAACTCTAAGAGGAAATTGTTTCAGCTTCTTGTCCTTGACTGACTGTTGAGCAACCTTGAGGGTAAATTCTTTGTCTTTAAGTGCAACCTTCTGGTTTTCAGCAAGTAGCTTTTCAGCCCTGATGGATTCTTCAATTTCCTCAGGAGTTGGGAAGCTAAGTTCGGAGGTGTTAGTCCCAAAATGATCAAGCAACCAAGAAATCTATAAGAATTCTAGAGAGAGAAAGTAGAGAGAGAAAGCTTAGATCGTATTCATGTCGGCTCTGTATTACAGAATGAGAATTATGTCCAAAAGCCTTAAAAAGAAAGTCTAAACAAAGCCTTATATACCCTAAGACTAACAAAGGCTAATAAGCAACTTTGACTTTCTACACTTGACTAAATACATTGACTTTGACTTTGACTTGAACATTAAATCTTGTAAGTCCAGGATTTACTCTTACAATCAATACAACAATGTATGAAACAGTAATTGAGAAGTAATATGATCAAGCCTAATTGTATTCAATTAAGAACAGAACTACAGATCTTAGAGAGAGAGGGTCTCAAAGATTACAAAAGGAGAATACAAATATATTCGGGAAAATCAATTAGCAATGTAGTGCTAACAACTATATATATACTGCAACGGAAATATTAAAGCTACAGTACAAATATGAATGACTAATAGGAACAATACACGTGTCCTAATTAGTTAACTAAACACAAAGTAAAGTATCTAGTTATAAGTTCTGAACAGGTAGTTCAGAACTTCTGAACGTTCTTCTGACAAGGCTTCTCAGAACTTCTGGCTCTACTTCTGACTCTTCTTCTCAGACTTCTGACTTTTCTTATCAAACTTTCAAAGCGATCCTTCTGAGCCTTCATAGTCAGAACTCTGACCCTTCATATCAGAACATCTGAGTCTTCTCATCAGACCTTTAACACTTAGTTTATTGACAAAACTCAGATCTAACAAATCTTGAAGACATATTTAGACTTAACAATCTCCCCCTTGGATTCAAGATTTAAACATTTGAGAACAGCAGTCTTTGGCTTGGCTTGTCAAAGTCAAATTGTCACAATATCTTCAGATGGAGATCTGACGGAGATTTTCTTTCTTTGAAATGGAGAGCTTGATTCTTCACACAAGGCATTTTGATACATATTAACACAAATTTAAGAAAAAGAGATCTTCTTGAGAAACCAAGATGATCAATCGATTTTCCTAAACTCTTGAAGAATTCTCCCCCTTTTCTTTCTTCGAATTGAGAAATTCAAACTTCAGTAAGGATATTCACCATATAGCACAAGTTTAAGAAAAAGAGATCACAAGATGATTAATCGATTTCTCTTAAATTCTTGAAGAATTCTCCCCCTTTTTCTATCTTAAGACAGAATCTTCTTTTCTCGAATCTTTGACTTGAAAGCTCTTTGACATGAAATTGAATTAAACATTTCTCCCCCTTTTTCGATGATAGTGAGCATCACGATCATCAAAAACCTTCTTCAATTTCAGTCGCGTCTCTGATTATCACTAACAATTTCCTCCTTAAAGAATAACCTTTCTCCCCCTCAAAATAAGAATTCTGGAGCATGTTGTATTCTCCCCATGAAAAAATGCATATATTTCATTAATGAAAAATATTTGAAATTTTAGCACAGATTTAAAAGAATTGATACAAGGAAGATAAAATTCATTGAACTACAAAAGAAACTCAATTTAATGAAATTTAACAGATTTTTCAATCAAATGAAATCAAATGCATGTGTTTGGATTCAAATACAAGACATCATTGCATATCAATGTTAAAAATGTTCAGTTTCAACCCCTTTGTTAAATCTATTTGGTGTGCTAGCATGCGAAATATGATTAGCACCAAGCATATGCAATTCTAGAACATATAAGAATACTCTGCTCTACTCACACTATTTGGCCAAAATCAGAATTTTCACAAATTTACAGGTTTATCGCGACTTTGTATTTTCCCCAAGTTTCACGAGATGTGTGCTCATTGGCATCTTTTCTTTTGTGCTCATTGGCATCTTTTGATTTTGTCATCATTGACATCTTTTGATTTTGTGCTCATTGGCATCTTTTAATCAAAAAGTTTAGTAGGAATAAGATACACCGTTAAACATGCTTTCTATCTGGTTCTATAGCAGGATTTGGGTCAGCGGATCCCAGACCAGTTGGCCTTAGGTGCTAGGTGTCGAGCACCCCTTAGAACTTACTTTCACAAACCAGAAAGGCCACATCGATATATCGTAAACCCATTTGTACCAGTAGAACATGGCTTTCTATTTGGTTCTATAGCAGGATTTGGGTCAGCCAATCCCAGACCAGTTGGTCTTAGGGGCTAGGTGTCGAGCACCCCTTAGGACTTAATCTCCCAAACCAGAAAGGCCACAGGCACAAACTTTCAATTTAAATGATTAGTTTTAAAAACAAAGAGCATCTCAATCACTTGGTTCTAAAACATTGTGCTTCCCCCATATTTTCGTTTCTATCCATCATTCTGACAAATAGGCATTTTAAGCATTATATTCTATATAAGTCCAGAATTTCATAATTTTGAGCATTCAACATAATTTCATTCATGTTTTGCTGACCTTTTGATTTATTTTAGAAGTGAAAGTTGAAACAAATGTAATTCAGATAATACAAAAATACTTGTAAAATCATCTTTTAGCACACATTTAATTCATTGAATGAAAATTGAAAATTTCATCTCATTGAATTAAATTTGTAAAGATTCAAATTTTCAAAGTAGTAGAAACAAAGTATAATACAGTGTTACCTTTTACCACTTGTTCCTTGAAATAGAAAGATGTGACAGTTAAGGATATCACCTTAGAAGTATGATCACGCGGTAAAATATTTAACCTGATAAGTAAGAGTTCTAAACTGATTTGTTTAGAAGTCTTAGCCATTGAGGTACGGGTCCTGGACTGATTTGTCCAGAAGCCATTGTCGTTGAAGCACGGGTCCTGAACTGATGTATTCAGAAACCAATTACGTTAAATGCATAGATACATCTTCTTCCGAGAGTTCAACGCTTTGCTTCTAAATCTGCAAAAACAGATTAAGTAGATTTTGGTACCCAACGCGTCTTGGGTCCTGATTTGTTAAGCGGAGCTCTATAGGAAGGAAAATGATAAGTGCCATACCAAAATTGCGCATCATTATTTTTAACAAAATCATTAGTTCCACAATAAGAACAACAAATATTCTTTTGTGCAAACCTGATTAAATTATTTGTAGAATATAATGAACTAGGTTTAGCAAAAGATTTACCTTTCAGGTTAGTGTTCTTGTTGGGAACAGATGCTTTTGGCACACCTTTTTCAGGAGACGTACCTTTTACTCTCCATTGCATGTTGACTTTCTTATATACAGGAAGATCAGCAGATTGAGACTTGGAAGAATTATCCACTGAGTGATCATAAAAGAGATTAGAAGGACGAATCGGACATTCTGAATAGCTTTTGGATTTGTTAAATGACTTCACTTTGAAAGCTATGTCATTTCGTTCCTTGGTCACAAAAGCCAGCTTCTTCTGAATATCAGACTTAACCCTCTTTTCTATCATGATATCGGTTGATAACACAGCCAAATTCTTTGTCAGTTTACGTATTTCCTGCTGAAATGTCTTCCTTTCAACATGAAATTCGTCTTTAACGCTCTTAGCCTGAAATTCAGCTTTCTTCCTCTTTTCTAGTTCTTGTCTTTCTTCATCTAATTCCTTTTGAAGGTCAGAAATTTTCTTTGACAATTTAGCATTCTTCGCATCAAAAACTTTCCTTTTATCTTCAAATTCAACTCTTTCCTTTTCTAGTTTTTCTTTTTCAAGAAATAAAACTTTCTCAAAGTCTGAATTTTTCTTCGAAAGTTTTTTGCATCGGAGTTCAAGGTCTTTCTTTTCTTCATTTTCTTTCTTCTCAGAATTTGAAGTCTTTTCTAGTTCAGAAATTTTCTGAGAAAGAGAAAGAATTTGCTTTCCATAACACTTCTTGTCATACAAACGATCAGCTTTTTCTTTTCTGAACTTTTCTCTTTCCTCTTTTAGCAACTTTTCCATGTCAGACAGCTTCTTCGTAAGCTCAATAACCTTTTCCTTAAGATATTCATTTTCAGCTTCTGACATGTTCAGTTCAGTATCCTCTTTCTCAACTTTCTTTTCTTCTTCCTTTCTCTTTGTAAATGCAACTTCAGATCCATGCATTCGCTTAGATAATTCGTTCCACATAAGCATTGGACTGTGTTTGAAACAATCAATGCTTTTGTTAATATGTTTTAGAAGTGCAAGGATCAAGGTGGATGAAGCTTCCTTATCAGCTATCAATCTTTTCTTCTCTTCTTCTGTAAAATCATTCTCCATTTTATTTCTGCTCATTGGACCTTCGGAGAATGATTTTATCATATTCTCTCCATTTTCTCTACCTGCAATAAAGTCGATGAACGTAATTCTCCATCGTTCAAAATCAGAATCTTTGATTAGCACAGGTGGTTGGTTCATGATTGCTTAAAGATAACGGATCTTTGTAATGAAAAATCTACTGAATATGCGGAAAATGACCAATCAGAAAAAAATTTATATTAAACTTTTTCTTGAAAAACTCTTAAAGTGTATGAAATACACTATAGAAAAATTTTCAGTATAAATTTTTTTCTCAAAATTTCAGTATAATTTTTTTTTAAACTCCTGATAAGTGGCACAAAGTGAGGTTTGCGCGAGACGAGGGTGGCGCAAAGTGAGGTTTGCGCTAGATGACCATGGCGCAAAGTAGAGTTAGGCATAAAGAGGGGTTTGCGCTAAGAGGCAATGGCGCAAAAAGAGGTTATCGCAACCCGTTGATGGCGCAAAGCAAGGTTTGCCCAACCGTTGGTGGCGCAAAGTAAACTTGGCAGAATCTGATGAACTGGCGCAAACTGTTGATCTGGCGCAAAGTGATGATCAGAACCAAAAATCTCTTGAAATCTCTATCAAATCTTCGAATTAAGCTTCCAAATTTTGCAGAGATGTTAGAAAATCAGTTTCTAACAAGATTAGGTGAACCAATTTCGCTGAAAACCACTTAATCGATGTCTAAATGATCGAACAGACTGAAACGATCGATATGAACAAAAACTCCAAAATCTTCAAATTGACCCTCAAATCTATGAAATTAGCCCTCGAATCTTGAATGAGGATTGTTCCAAATGTGATTTCTAACACCAAAAACTCGATATCCAGACGAATCAAACTCAAAAAAAATAAGAATTTGAGAAAAAGAGATTTTCTTGAAAAAATCAAGAAAATCAATCGATTTCTCTCAAAAACCTAACAATTTTGATCTCGATTCGTGTAATTTCTTCAGCAGCTCTTCATTAACTTGCTCTGATACCACATGTTAATCCCAAATATCTCAAACAACATGAATTTCCATAAGATCTAGAGAGAGAGAGAGAGAGAGAGAGAGTAGAGAGAGACTCTGTATTACAATATGAGAGTTATGTCCAAAAGCCTTACAAAGAAAGTCTAGACAAAGCCTTATATACCCTAAGACTAACAAAGGCTAATAAGAAACTTTGGCTTTGTTAGCTTCAATCTTCCTAATCAAAGAAGTATTTAGAAGTAGTGAAAAATAGGCTAAGTGAAGAAAGCCTCTTACAGAGGCTCTGCCGACATTACCGAGAAATCAAGGTCAAGAAGCTACAGAAGCAGCAGAGGCTTCCTACAGAAGCTCTGTCATACGCACAAAGAAGACCAAAGACTCGGAATCCGGCGAAGACTGCTCCACAGAGGACCAGACCGCAGAACCTCTATAACTCATTACAGAGCCTCTGTGGTCCTCACTGACACTTGAAGATATTCATAATATCTTGCCACTGTTCCAAAACCTGTTCATCAACTTGCATGGAAAAGTACTGTCAAAACACGTGTCAAGCTCTGAGTGGACTCAATAGGGCATGGTATAAAATAGACGTCTGCGCCATTTAATGCATTTACCAAAAGTACATCTGCTTCATTAAATGCGCATGGCTCAAACAACTGCTCACACCATCCAGTTCACTATTCATGCCGTAAAAGGAACAGTGACCTACTTCATAGTCTTCTAAGAGTAGTATAAAAGGAAGTCTCATGTTGAGATCTTCCTAACGACGAATACACAAGGAATCACTAATACTCTCAAGCTTTATTGTCAAATATCTGAGTGTTATATTCTCACACACCCCAACAGTTCTTAATCTGTTCTTCGTGTTGTTATTATATATTGAATAACAGTAACTGTTCAAGAAATCCTTTTCATTCTTTACTGTTTTCTTTATATGTGTGCGTTCTAGTATCTATCAAACATATCTATTAGTTTAATACGCTTCCGCATCAAACTCTAAACTCCACTAATAGATTATTAATCTTGATCAAGTGAATCTGGGAACCAACAATTGGTATCAGAGCCTTCCTTGATTTTCAATATCAAGTGATCCACTTATCAAGATTCGTGATAGATATTATTGAGATTTAAAATTGTGTCTGGAAACTGCTTAAACCCAGAAAATCTTCAAGCTCATCGAAGTAACTCTTTAGTCATACTTTCTTTCTAAAATCTTCAAATGACAAATACAAATAATTTCTTTACTACTGGTTCTCTCACTAAACCTCCTACTCTCCTTCGAGATGAGTATCCTCAGTGGAAAATAAGAATGGTCCATTTTTCGAGGGCACTGAAAAAAATCAAGTACAATATCTGTACAATCCTCCTCCTATTCCCATGACAGTAGTACCTCGTATACCTGCTACTTCTGAATCTGCCGAAATCCCCGAACATCAAAAACCAAAGCCAAAAGGGGAGTGGTCAACCGAAGATAAAGCAGAAGATGAAGTTGCTTAGAAAACCAAGAGGACATTAATTATGGCAATACCCAACGAACTCTTTCAATCCTTGGATTCATGTGAAACAGCGCATGATCTGTGGAAAGAACTGGAAAGACAGTTGGAAGGAGGTGCTAAAACACAAAAAAACCGAAGAGCCCAGTACATCAATGAATATCATGCATTCAGAGCCTCTGCAACAGAATCTCTGCAAACAACATACGACAGATTCAACTCTCTAATCAACAAGTGCAGAAAATCAGGCATTGACAGAACTTCTGAAGAAAACAATGTCATGTTTTTAAAAAGTCTAAATGAAGAATGGCTCCAGCTGTCTATGTCCCTATAGACAAATCAGGATCTAGACACCTGGACTCTCTCTGATCTTTACGGAACATTAGCCGCACAAGAACCTCAGATAGCACAGGCTAAAACACTAACCATTGCACCATATGCATTGGTTAGTAAAACTAAAGAGGATGCACAGAGACCAAGAAATGATAAATCCACAGAGGAGAAGAAGAAGGAGAAGAAGAACATGGTGATAATTGACAGTGAAGAAGAAGACCAAGCAGAAAAGGAAATAACTCTTGTGTCACTAGCTAAATCTTTAGCTCTATTGACAAAAGAGTTCAGAGGAAACAGAAGAGGTTCCGGAAATGAAAGATATGATAGAGACAACCAGGATGACAGAAGAGACAACAGAAGAGATGACAGAAGAGGAGAAGAATCAAGTGGCCGACAGAGGTCAAGCGATAGAAGTTACAGAGGGAATGACCGACAGAGGTCAGATGACTCGGTAAGCCACACGCAGCAAGAATGCTACAAGTGCGGCAAACCTGGTCACTATGCAAATGAATGTAGATCAGAGAAAGGCGGAGACCTACAGAAGTCCAATGATCGAACATGAAACACTCCTCAAGGGTGTTTTAACTGCGGAAAACCAGGCCATTTTGCGAATGAATGCAGAAGCAAATCAAATCGCCCACAGAGGGACTCTGCTTTCTACAAAAAGAAAGCCGAATATTATGCTCAAAAATCCTTAATGGCAAAAGGACATTCTGAGGAGAACACAGAAGACTTCCAGTCAGACTCTACTTCTGACGATGAACATACCGCCAATGCCCTCTTCTGTGGCATGGCAGAAGTCGACTCCTGCACTGACTCTGAGGTATCTACTTCAAATTCCAACTCTTGTATTACCTCTGTAGATGATAATACACTTAGAATTAACATTGAATTAATTGAACTGAAAGAGATAAATCAAAGTATTCAGAAAAGACTCACTTTCAATGAGAGAGAAGTACGACTTCTTACTCAAGAAAAAGCAAAGATTTTTGAGGAAAAAGAGAGAATAGAAAAGAATTGGAACAAAACTCTAGATCCTTTAAAAAAACAAATTTCTGAATTAACCAATACTTTAAAAGATAAAACAAAAGAACTTTCAGTTTCAAGGAGCGAAACTACTGACATAAGAGCTCTTAAATAATACTTTCAAAGAGAAAGAGAGGTATTATGGCAAGATTTACTCAAAAGAGAATTTTTGCTAAAAAACTATAAAGATGCACAGAAAGTTTATGAAAAAATAAACTCACAAATAGGGAGACGAGGTATAGGGTATGATGATATCACCCTAGGTGTTGAAGGCAAAAGAAACAAACCTCTGTCCTCGTTATTTGTGATTGGAAAAACAAACAAACCAGATTTTCCAAATCTAATCTCTGTAAGCAAACGGGCGAAAATCTCTGTGGATCCTTACTTGAAGAAACATAAGAAGATGATTAACGTGTGGTTTGAAAACACAGACTCATCATCTTCAACCTCTGTCAATAGAGGTATCAAACCAAAGAAATATCTGAAAACACAAGATCAGATTGGTATCTTCAAGTTTGGTAAACCAGAAACCCAAACACAGGTTGCTTTTGTCTGTTTGATAAACGTTGAAAAAAAATTATCAGCAGAAGCTCCTGAGTTTAAACCCATTTTTCAGAAGAAAACTTTAAAAATTTAATTGAAAAAGAAATTTTGGAAATATGGAAATCAAACGTTTTAGAAAATTTCTGTACATCTTCTATAGATAAAACTCTCACTTAAGAAATCTTATTAGAAACCTCTGCAATCTATGAAAACTATTCTACAGAGGAAGAAAGCTCGTACGATACATGCTCAGAAAACCCAGCCTCTATTGAAAGAATTGACTCAACCTCTGTATACGAGGACGATTCATCCTCTGACAACTCAGAGACTGATTTCAAATCAGGGATAATTCACTGTGACACAGAGGATGTCAAATTCTCCTCTGAAGTTCCACACAGAACTATTTCTCCAAAAGAGAAACTCACAGAGATTCCAATCTGCCAAGATTTTCTAAATTTGAATCTACATATCAAAACCTCTGCTGAGCTTAAAAAGTTACAGAAGACCTCTATTAATTTATTGCTTTGATTGATTCTACTTCTGTATGTAAATTCTTAAAACCTGTTCTTAAAATCACAGAGCTTCTGTAAGTCAACTCAGAACCTCTGAGGACCCCTACAGAACCTCTGAAAAACATGACCTATGTTCTATGCAAAACTTATCGTTCTATGCAAAACTTATCATTCTTTGATCCAAGCATAGGTCAAGGGGGAGCAAAAGAAAATTACTTGATCTACAGAGGTGATTAGATCAAGGGGGAGCAAAAGGAAATTACTTGATCTACAGAGGTGATTAGATCAAGGGGGAGCAGAAAGGAACCCTGAAATGATCTAAAGAGATAAAACTTTCAAGGGAAAGCCAAAGAAAAATGTCGATGACTCCATATCGACAGAAGTCAGATATCACTGCCGAGAAAAGAAGAACCAAAAGGTATGTCTCTCGCACAAAAGGTTTTTGGAAAACAATTTTCTAGGACAAGAATTGTCAAATATGTCCTAAATATACTGTGAATAACATTTCAAAAATCAAAAGCTCAAAAAGTTTCACAAAATTCGAATTAGGATAAATTTAAGGTCATAGAGCTTCTGCTGAGCTCAACAGAGCTTCTGCAGGAAATATGCTCTGTCATCACAAATTAACCTTCTGTCGATCTTTTGGAATGTTATCTCGGAAACCAAAAACGCAGACCATGACCTTCTCGAACAAACCGTTTTTTTTAACAGTTTTCTCGGACACAAACTTTCAAATATGTCCGAAAAACATCTCTTAAACCAAATCAAAAATTGGATGATCAAAAAATTTAATAAAATTTATGTTATGAGATTTTTTCTCTCATAGAGCTTCTGCTGGCCCTCACAGAACTTCTGCAAGTTCCAACAGAGCCACAAAACCTCTGCGAAGCAAATTTCTTCACAAAAATCCGATTTTATCCTCTCCAGTGCCTTTACAAATGTTTTGGTTAAAGAAGAACCCCACAGAAGTCATGATAACAATGAGATATATGAGAAAAGGTTAAAACTCAAGATTTTCAAAATCACAGAGCTTCTGTAAAACACAAAAGTTCTGCCATTTTGTTATCTGTGGTAATAATGGTTACTGTTACTGCGAGTGAAACTCATATGGCTAAAATCAACCTCACGCGCCTAGCATTAATGGGCCGCGCACGACGTCCTGTCATATTCTGACAAGGCCTACGTGTCCCATTTTCATTGGGCGTACATGGAACGTTTTTATTTGGAAAGTTGAACCCGCCGCTCAAACTCAAGTGCGGATTCCAAACTTTAATCCATTGCCATATATTTTACTCTTTCGAATTCTACCGTTTTACCATCCTATAAAAACAAAGCTTACCCTCTCATAAAACCTTTTACAAACTCTCATCTTCTTCTCCGGCGAAACCCTGCAAAAAGCTTGCAAAAATCTTATTCTTAAAATCAAATGGCTTCATCTTCTCGAGCTACATCCTCTGAACTCTCTCCGGCGAACTCACCGGAACACTCCCCTGCACATTCAGAACATTCTGAAAACCCCAGCCTTGCAAGAAATATTGAACAACAAGATTCCGGGGACTCAGCAGACTTTGCTCCGACGACACACTTGCAAAACTTTATAGCAAAGGATCATTTCGAAGCCACTCTTCCTATCAAATCCAACAACTGCTATTTGGTCCCCTCACCCACTACTTTCGGCGAAGCCCAAGCCGTACTTCTGAACATCATGGAAAATCATGTCCTCTTCCTTCTACTATCAAGAACCCCGAACAAAATTCCAGTCCGTTATTTGAACCAATTTTGGCAAAGCTGCAGATTTGATAAAGACGATTCTCTTATCAAAGGGTACATTTCAAGACCTGATAAACCTGAGCATCTTGAAATCAAGTTCTGTTAGAGCATTATTGTATTCAAGATTTACTGTAAAGTCAATGTACTGTATGAGTCTATACAGTATTGTGAATGCCTTTATACCTTGTATGTTATGGGTATAAATAGGCATGTCTAGTTCTTTGTTAGATAAGAATCTAGATCTCTTGTAACAACTTGAAGCATTTGTCATTTTACATTTTGAAATCAATATATGGATGACAAGATTGCTCTCTAGATTCTCTCTACACTTGTTCATTACTTTGTGCTAGATTTGGGATTTATCAATTGGTATCAGAGCTAAACAGAAGATTCAAGCAGATCGAAGACCAAATTGAAGAATTTTTACACTATTCTTCAAGAATTCGGACCAAGTGGCTTTTACTGTTCATCTGAAGTCTTATCATTCAGACATGAAGTTTTTCCAGATTTTGAGTTTTTGAATCAATTCTTTGCATCATGGCATTCGGATTTGCTTCTTGAACACTTTTAATTCTTGGATTAACATCAAAATCTGGACAGAATTGACAGATCTAATCGATTCTTGAATTTTTTTTCGAAAACTTCAAGATCACTGTTTTGATCTTAATCTGTTCAAATTGATCGAATTGTGAATTGCAATCAACATAAAAAGTGTGCGGATTTCAATTACGAACAATTTGATATAAGATTCATCACAATTGATCAAGAATTGAAGATGTTATGGCAGATTAAGTGATTTTGAAGTTCGAAGTGCAGAATTCGGATCATTCTTGGTGAATTCGGATCATTCAAAGAGAATTCGGAACATTCATAGAGAATTCGGATTGTTCTTGGCATCACAAGTGTAGAATTCGACTCAAGAAGAATTCAAATTCATAGAATTCGAACCCTATTAGATTCGAATTGTAGAGAATTCGAACCCTGTTAGATTCGAATTGAGAACTTGTGTATTGATTTGAGTTGATTAAATTTTCCTAAGTATAGAATTCGAACCCTGTTGAGTTCGAATTGAGTGAATTCGAACCTAAGTACATTCGAATTGAGTGAATTCGAACCTTAGTACGTCCGAATTGAGTGAATTCGAACCAAGGTACGTCCGAATTGAGTGAATTCGAACCAAGGTACGTCCGAATTGAGTGAATTCGAATCCTTCTTGATTCGAATTGAGTGAATTCGAATCCTTCTTGATTCGAATTGAGTGAATTCGAATCCTTCTTCATTCGAATTGAGCAAATTCGAATCCTTCTTCATTCGAATTCATTGATTTCGAATCCTTCTTCATTCGAATTCATTGATTTCGAATCCTTATACATCCGAATTCGTGTGAATTATAAAAAAAAGTTTTTTTAAAAAAAAAAAAAATTGTTTCCCGAAATTTTTTCTATAGTGTATTTCATACACTGTAAGAGCTTTTCAAAAAAAATAAAAAAAATAATATATATAATTTTTTTTGTGTATTTTCATACACTTTCTGCTTGATCTTCTGAACGATCAATTTCTAGCAATATTCAAAATGGTTTTACAACAAGTTATTGTTAAAAGCAGTGGTGAAGATTTGAAGCAAACTCTGAAAAAGTAGATTCCTCCAATTGCAAAAGTTCTGGTTAAATAATCAAATGAAAGTTTGCAACAAACAATTTTGCAACAATTTATTATACCAGAAATAACTCCTAAACCACAAGTTTCTGTTAAACCAAATAATGTAGTGTTGCAACAAGTCATAATAACAAAAACACCTCCAAAGACACAAGAAAAAGCAAAGGCAAGTAATGGAATTTTGCAACAAGTTATTGTATCAGAAACATCTCCTAAATCAGAAACTCCTATCAAAGATAATGCTTCAAATTCTTCAACTCCAATTTCAAAGAAAGATGAAGCTAAAACAGACAAAGGTTCAAAAGAAAAGCCTAGATACAATATAACAAATTTTAAATATGATGAATTAAACTCCAGTTACAAAACCAAAATGTTTGAACCAACTGGATTTAGTTCGTTGTTTTCCGATGAATCTATGGCTAAAACAATTGTTGACAAAATCAATGAACCTATATCTGTTAAAACTAAATCTAACGTTGAAATGGAGTCAAAAAATACATCAGATTCTGACAAAAAGGAGTTTGTTCCAGAAACCTCTTCTGAATTTCCTGATTTGGACTCAGCTTTACTTAAAATTGTTGATTTAGAAAATCAAATTTCCAAATGGCAATTAGATTTTGAAAAATTAGAGGATGATCATGATAATATTGGACTAGAATTTGATCATACAAAAAGGATCAATCTTGATCTTAAGAGTGAGATTCAAAGACTAGAATCCAAATTATATGAAATATCAAACTCTAAGGCCTCAAAAAGTTGTGAAAAATGTTCAAAACAAGCTGAATCCAAAGATCAGAATAAATCTTCAAGTATGTTTGATCCTTTTGAAAAGCTCAAATTTTTTAAAGAAAAGAAAAATCTTGAATTAAGATGTGTAGAACTTTCGAAACAAATTTCAGATTTTGAAAAAGTTCTATTTCTAGAAAAAGAAAAGCAGAAGAAAGAAAGAACTGAATTTGAAATAGAATTAAAGTTTTGTGAAGTCTACCATAAAAGGTTTTCATCAAAGGTATCTGATTTAAAAACAGAACCAGCTTCAAAAGGAAAAGAGAAACAAAAATCATCTGAAAATAAATCTAATTTGTTTTCAAGTGATCCAGTTTCAAAAGGAAAAGAGAAAGAAAAATCATCCGAAAATAAATCTAATTTGTTTTCAAGTGATCCTTCTACCTCTAAAGGTTCTGACAATGTTTCTTCTTCTTTCTCAGAAATGGATGAAGAAAAGTATGTGGATTTGAAGGAACAAGTTCTGAATAGCAAGAATAGAAGCACCGACTCTGAGAAATGTAGTTCTTTGAATAAAAATTGTATACATTCTTGTAATGTTTGCAATGTTTGTGGCAATAATAATTCCGCAATTTCAGATTTCAAATTATTGTCACAAGCTAAAAGAAGAATTCATTGTGCTCACTGTTGGGACAACTATTTCAAGCTAAACAGAAATGCTCCAACGAATAAGAAGTCTAAAACTTCTTCCTTCTCTTTAAAATCCTCAGCAAACAAATTTGCCAAAATGTTTGGTTTCAGATCAAACAAACAGAATAAAAAGATGAAAGAAAAGAAAACAGTTGAAGTAAATATGGATTGGAAATGGATTCCAAAAAATGAAGTTAACAAACCAAATTTACTCAATCGTTTAACTTTTAAAGGCAAAATTCAGGGGGCATCAAATGTCATTAATAAACTGATCCATACTAACAAGAAAGGACCCATGCAGATATGGGTACCTAAAATAAGATAATTGTTTCTTAACAGGACCGTCATGTGTGGGTCATTGATTCGGGAGCATCTAGACACATGACGGGGTACAAGCACTTCTTGCAAGATTTTATTGTACATCCTGGAGGATCAGTGGGATTTGGAAATGACTCAAAAGGTCACGTTCGAGGCTACGGAACGTTGAAAAATGACTCAATGCAAATTGAAAAGATTTTGTATGTTGAAGGTTTAGGGCATAACCTTTTCAGTATAAGTCAGTTATGCGACAAGAACTGTAAGGTGTTATTTGATAAAGATTTTTGCTACATCTTGGATGCAAATTGGTCAGAAATCTTCAGAGCAAAAAGATGCGGAGACTTATACATGACTGATTTTACAACTCTTGTTGCTTCTAATCAAGTCTGTCTTGTATCAAAAGCTTCACAAGAAGAGTGTTGGTTATGGCATCGAAGGCTCTCGCATCAAAATTTTCGCAGCATCAACAAGCTTCGAATAGATGGATTAGTTTCCGGGCTTCCTGAAATGAAAATTGACAAAGTTTCTGTGTATCCAGCTTGTGAAATGGGAAAGATGAAACATGTTTCTCACAAGACCAAGACTTTGTCTAATTTTAACAATGCCTTGGAATTAATTCATATGGATCTCTGTGGCCCAATGCGAACTCAGTCAATGGGAGGAAAGAAATATATATTGGTTATGGTTGATGAGTTTTCGCGATATACTTGGTTGGATTTCTTACGACTCAAGTCTGAAGCACCCGAGCAGATCATTAAATTCATCAAGAAGATTCAAACTCTTCTACAACGCCCTGTTCGAAAAATCCGAAGTGACAACGGAACTGAATTCAAGAATGCAACTCTTCAATATTTTCTTGAATCCGTTGGAATAACTCATAATTTTTCTGCCCCAATTACTCCACAACAAAATGGAGTAGTTGAAAGGAAAAATCGAACTCTTGTAGAAGCTGCTAGGACGATGCTTGCTTACTCGGGTCTTCCACCAAGTCTATGGGCTGAAGCAGTATCCACACCGTGTTTTACTCAAAACAGAACTATTATAAATAAACGCTTTAACAAAACTGCATATGAATTAATCAACAATCGCAAACCTAACATCAAATTTATGCGTGTATTTGGATGCAGGTGTTTTGTCATGAAAGATCGTGAATATCTTACAAAGCTTCAAGTTAAAGCTGATGAGGGCATCTTTATAGGCTATTCCTTGAACTCGAAAGCATACAGGATTTACAATAATCGAACAAAATCAGTAATCGAGAGTATCAACGTTACGTTCGACGAGACTGTGACATTGACTTCTGGACAATTTAGTTCAGAACTCGTACAGAAATCTGAAGCTTCTACTAAAAATGGAGTAGAACCTGTGACGAAACAGTTTTCTAATTCAGCTTTGAATTATAATAATACTACTGATTTAGATTTACTATTTCATGATGCATTTATAGATTACTGTGCAGATATGGAACCACCAATCACATCTGTGAATGCATCTCAGAATCAGACGAGTGCAAATATCTCCGGTCCAACTGAAGATGTTGATACTAGTACTTCTGTAGAAACTAATGAGATTCCAAGTGAACACGTTCCTGTCTCTGAACCTGAAATTCAACCAGTTGTTCAGGTTTCAGAAAATCATTCATCGGAGACTTCCACATCTGAAGGATTAGAAACAGAAGTCAACATACCGGAAACGACAAATGTATCTTCAGCTGAATCGACAGAGGAGATTTTTGCAGTATTGGATGAAAATAATCCATCAAACACTCGTATGGATATACCAACTCTTCCAAGTAGTCATAAATGGACAAGAGCACATCCTCCGGCTGATATAATTGGTGATCTGAATGATGGAGTGAAAACCCGATCTGCGACTACAAACGAATGTTTGTACGTAAATTTTCTTAGCACGTTAGAACCCAAGAAAGCATCTGAAGCTTTACAAGATCCAGATTGGATCAACGCCATGCAAGAGGAATTAAATGAGTTCAAACGCAACGAAGTGTGGCACTTGGTGAAACGTCCAAAAGACAAAACCATAGTTGGAACCAAATGGGTCTTTAGAAACAAAAAGGACGAAGCGGGGATTATAGTCAGAAATAAAGCAAGACTGGTTGCTAACGGTTACAATCAACAAGAAGGAATAGATTATGATGAAACTTATGCACCAGTAGCAAGGATTGAAGCAATAAGGATCTTTCTTGCATACGCAGCACATAAGAACATGAAGGTATTCCAAATGGACGTCAAATCTGCGTTTCTGAATGGAATACTACATGAGGAAGTGTATGTAAGTCAACCTGAAGGCTTTGTTGATCCCAAATATCCCAACCATGTCTACATTCTAGACAAAGCACTCTACGGCTTAAAGCAAGCACCGAGGGCATGGTATGAGACTCTGACTATTCACCTGATTAAAAATGGATACACCAAAGGTACAATAGATACAACTCTTTTTCTCAAAAGAGAAGGTAAAGATTTAATGTTAGTACAAATATATGTTGACGACATTATATTTGGATCTACAAATCCAGATATGTGTAAAGATTTTGAAGAGGTGATGAAAAGCCGTTTTCAAATGAGTATGATGGGAGAGTTAAAAAAATTTCTTGGTCTCCAAGTGACACAGTCAAATGAAGGCATTTTCATTAATCAATCAAAATATATAAATGATATGCTTAAGAAATTTGAATTAAATTCCTCTTCCACCATGAAAACTCCCATGGCTACCGGTAAGCTTTTGAACGCTGATTCATCTGGTATATCAGTCGATCAAAAGTTATACCGAGGCATGATTGGATCTTTACTGTATCTAACGGCAAGTAGACCGGATATTTTGTTTGCAACATCTTTTTGTGCACGTTTCCAAGCAAACCCGAAGGAATCTCATATTGTGGCTGTAAAGCGAATCCTTAGATATCTCAAAGGCACAAAAAATTTGGGTCTTTGGTATCCTAAGGATTCTGGGTTTGAACTAACTGCTTACACAGATGCAGATCATGCGGGAAATATGATGGACAGGAAAAGCACATCTGGTGCTTGTCAATTCTTGGGAGATAAACTAGTAAGCTGGTCATCAAAGAAGCAAACTTGTGTATCAACATCTACGGCTGAAGCAGAGTATGTGGCCGCCGCTAGTTGCTGTTCGCAAGTAATTTGGATGAAAACTCAGCTAAAGGATTATGGATATATCTTCAACAAGATCCCCATTTATTGTGATTCCAAAAGCGCAATTGCAATAACTGAAAATCCTGTTCAGCATTCCAAAAAGAAACACATAGATGTCAGGTACCATTTTATCAAAGACCATGTTGAGAAGGGAACTATAGAAATGCACTTTGTACCAACAGAACTAGAACTTGCTGATCTTTTCACAAAACCTTTAGATGAAAAGAGGTTAAATTTTTTAATCAGCAAACTAGGAATGTTGAATCCTTAAGACATTGAGGGGGAGTTCGTGTTCTTGCTTACTTAAATCTATGATCATATCCTAACCCACTAGGACCCAAGTGCCATTGGGTACCAAAATCTGCTTAAACTGTTTTGTAGGTACATCATGTGTTGTGCTGATTTGGAAATATATATACCACACACATGACTGAAAACAGAAGAGAAGCGGTGAATTTTTTTTAAGAAGAGTACTTGTGCCATTAAGGGAAAGCAAAACCTATGGTTTCTAAACACGTCAGTTTAGAACCCGGATTTCAACGTCATTGGCTTCTAAACAAATCAGTTTAGAACCCGTACTTCAAAGACTAAGATTTCTAAACAAATCAGTTTAGAACTCATACTTCTCAGGTGATATCCTTAACTACTATATATTTTTGTTTCAAGGAACAAGTGGCAAAAGGTAACATTGGATTATATTTGTTTCTACTGATTTGAATACTTGAAACTTTACAAATTTAATTCAATAAGATGAAATTTTCAATTTTCATTCAATGAATTAAATGTGTGCTAAAAGATGATTTTACAAGAAACTTTGTACTATCTGAGTTAGATTTGCTTCAATTTTCACCTATAAAATAAATGAAATTATGCTGAATGCTCAAAGTTATGTGAATCTGGATATATATAGAATATAATGCTCAAAAAGCCTATATGTCAGAATGATGGATGAAAATGAAAATATGGGCAAAGCACTATGTTTTAGAACCAAGTGATTGAGATAAAAAAGTTGCACTATCATTTAGTTTGAAAGTTTGTGCCTGTGGCCTTTCTGGTTTGGGAGAGTAAGTCCTAAGGGGTGCTCGACACCTAGTCCCTAAGATCAACTGGTCTGGGATCGGCTGACCCAAATCCTGCAATAGAACCAGATAGAAAGCCATGTTCTACTGGTACAAATGGGTTTAAGATATATCGATGTGGCCTTTCTGGTTTGGGAAATTAAGTTCTAAGGGGTGCTCGTCACCTAGCACCTAAGGCCAACTGGTCTGGGATCTGCTAACCCAAATCCTGCTATAGAACCAGATAGAAAGTCATGTTTAACGGTGTATCTTCTTCTTACTAAACTTTTTGATCAAAAGATGCCAATGAGCACAAAATCAAAAGATGCCAATGCGCACAAAATCAAAAGATGCTAATGAGTTCAAAATCAAAAGATTCAAATGTGCATAAAATTAAAAGATGCCAAAGAGCACATATCTCTTGAAACTTGGGAAAATACAAAGTCGCGATAAACCCGTAAATTTGTGAAAATTCTGATTTTGGACAAATAGTGTGAGTAGAGCAAAGTATTCTTATATATTGTAGAAATACATAAGCTTTATGCCAATCATATTTCGCATGCTAGCACACCAAATAGATTTGATAAAGGGGTTGACACTGAACAATTATAACTTGATAAGTAATGATGTCTTGTCCTTGAATCCAAACACATGCATTTGATTTCATCTGATTGGAATATATGTTAAATTTTATTAAGTTGAATTTCTTTTGTAAAGCTTTCAAATGATCAAATGTTAGTAGTCATAAAACAAAATTCAATGAATTTGACTTTCCTTGTGAAATGTATTTTTGATCCAATATCAAATACTGAGTTTTATGCATATTTTCAGAGGAAGAAAGCAAGTTGCTCAAGAATTCATATTTTAAGGGGGAGTTAGATTTTTACACAAAGTGATAATTCTAACAGTTTGGACTCATGTTCTATGAGTACCAAATCTTCCTCTGTTTGTGCAGATTTCTCTGAAGAAAAGATAACAGTTTATGCAATTGTTAAGGGGGAGCAATTCGGCATAAATCTGTAAAAGTGTTATCTGTATCTGAGAGCTTACAAAATTTTATCTGATGTGAGAATTTTAGAACAGTTGTGGGACTTTTCAGAAAAAAGTTGTAATTTTTCATGCAAATATTTGAAGAATTCGATCTCTGAAGGATTCGAATTCAAAGAATTCGAACACTTAAGGATTCGAATTCAATGAATTCGGACCTTTAAGGATTCGAATTCAAAGAATTCGAACACTTAAGGATTCGAATTCAATGAATTCGGACTCTTAAGGATTCGAATTCAATGAATTCGGACTCTTAAGGATTCGAATTCAATAAATTCGGACCCTTAAGGATTCGAATTCAATGAGATCATTATCAATTGGTATAAATTTTTTAAAATTTGTATATTGTGCGTTATTGAAACATATGCATACTTTCAGGGGGAGAAAACAAATTGCTCCAGAATTCTTATTTTGAGGGGGAGCAAGGTTATCCACTAAGGAGGAGATTGTTAGTAATACTCAGTGACGCGACTGAAATTGAAGAAGGTTTTCGATGATAATGATGCTCACTTTCATCGAAAAAGGGGGAGAAATGTTTAATTCAATTTCATGTCAAAGATATCTCATGTCTAAGAGCTTTCAAGTCAATGATTCGTGAACAAAGACTGAAGATCAGGGGAAAAGGATCATGTGAAGTCTAAATATTGCTGAATTTGGTTATCTTAGTTCTGAGTGGTTCTCGGAATGCGCTTACACCTAAAAGTTCAAAAATATAGATGGTTTCGCATCCTTCATGATTCGAATTGCCCTGATTTCGAATCCTTCATGATTCGAATTGCCCTGATTTCGAACCCTTCATAATTCGAATTGTCCTGATTTCGCACCCTTCATGATTCGAATTGAGTGATTTCGAATCCTTCATGATTCGAATTGCCCTGATTTCGGACCCTTCTTGTTCCAACTTACTTGAATTCGAATCCTACTTGATCCGAATTGAGCTGATTTCGCATCCTCTAGCATCCGAATTGATGGTTTCAGATCTGCCTACATCCGAATTGATGATTTCGGATTCTTAAAGTTAATATGAGAACTAAGGTTCTTGCATCAAGAAGGATACGAGAAGTTACTGTTTGTTAAAGACTGATAAAGCTGTAAAGATCTGTTTTCAAGTACAAGGCTTGAAGATAGTTTGATAAAGTGTCTGTTGAAGAAGATTGACTTTACAAAGAGCTGAAGACTGCTGTCAAATTTTTTAAATCTTGAATCCAAAGGGGGAGATTGTTAGAGCATTATTGTATTCAAGATTTACTGTAAAGTCAATGTACTGTATGAGTCTATACAATATTGTGAATGCCTTTATACCTTGTATGTTATGGGTATAAATAGGCATGTCTAGTTCTTTGTTAGATAAGAATCTAGATCTCTTGTAACAACTTGAAGCATTTGTCATTTTACATTTTGAAATCAATATATGGATGACAAGATTGCTCTCTAGATTCTCTCTACACTTGTTCATTACTTTGTGCTAGATTTGGGATTTATCAAGTTCAACAGAACAATGTTCTCACTTGAATTCAACCTACCAACAAGGGGTCTTCTGGGATTGAAGAGTTATGCAGAGCAACCAACAGACGAAGAGCTCTGTCGATTCGTGGAAATGCTTGGGTACAACACCCAACTACGAAAGAGAAATGACTTCCGCAGAGGCCGATTACCACCTCTGTGGAACACTTTGTTCACAATTCTTAACAGATGCCTGACAGGGAAGATAGGCAGTATTGACCAGAGCTCACATCAAATCTTGAGCATCATGTATGGGGTTTACTATGATCTTCCACTAGATTATGCGACCATAATGATGCAAGAGATCATAAACACCATCGACAGAAAGAACAACTCGAAAAGGGTCAAAGAGAACGATCCCAACTTTCTACCACCTCTGCAATTCCAAAGAATATTAGGAGTACTGTTCGAACCTCTGCTGCTAATCCAAAATTGGCCAATGGAAGGGCCAACTCCCAAACAGTTCTCGATGAACAAGAATACCCCCACTGATCATGCTGATGGCTACTCACACTGCAGACCTCTGTCAAAGAAGCTTCTGCAATACGCATCGAATAAATCCCTTAAGAAAGAGTATATACGCGATCATAGAACTCCTAAACCGAGTCCTATGACACCCCCGCGTTTAGGTGTCCCCCTAGGAACAAAGATAGCAAAACCTCTTTCCACTAAAAAAGAAAAGGATCAGAAGTTAGCAAAGCACATGGCTATTCAACTCAGCTTTATAGCCAAACGTGCAGAACTAATGGGAAAGAAGTCTTCATCAAGAACCTCTGCATCTACTCCAAAAGCTAAGAAGAGGAAAACTGCAGAAGGCACCTCAACAAGCGCTGCAGAAGATCAACCCTCACCTCCTCATGCCACAGAAATTGGCTCCTCTGCTCCTCCCTCCTCCCCAAAAATAAAGAAGAAAAGATCAAAATCAACAGAAGAAGGGGCACCAAATCCTAAGAGGAGGAAAACCAAAAAGAGGCATGGTAAATCACTTGCAAAGTTGGTAACCATTGCAGAAGAGGAAACTGCTGAAGAAGTTGCAGAAGAAGAAATGGCTACAGAAAGATATCAATCACCCTATCAATCTCTAGATAGATTTGCTCACCAAGGAGACCTGAACGACTTCTTACAGAACCCTGAAATTGCCAACACCCTAAATACAGCAGGGTGGACGGCACAACCTCTCGACCACCACTCTCCAGAAGAACAAGATTTCTTCATTTCTGGCATTGACACACATCTGCAAGAAGATGACACCACACCCAGAAATCAACCAGCCGAAACCCCTGTTATTTTACAAAACCCTTTCATTCAAGGATTGGATGTCCACAGAAGAAGTCCAAACCCAGCTTCAGAAGAAATAGAACAAACTAAAGCTGAATGGAACAGAGGTGAAATTACAGAGGCTTCTGAGAACATGATGGAAGAAGAGAGAGAAAAAGGGGCCGAAGTTGTACAAAAAGAGGGATTAGCAACAACGGAAACAGAAATAGAGATCTTAGAGACAGATTCAGATGAAGAAGAAGCTATCTGGATACGTAAGGGTCTTTATCATCCACATGTCATGAGATTATTTGGATCTCATCAAGTGTATGACCAATTACGACCAGAGCAAAAAACTTCCACAGAACTTAGGGAAGAAGCAAGAAAAGATGCCTGGATAAATAGAGGCACACAACCAAAACCAACTCCCTGTGCAACCCACATTTCTGACACCGCAGGTCTAGCTGAAGAAGGTGTCATTGAAAAAGAGCAGCACAACTTGAACCTCACCCAAACCATCCAGCAAGAGGTCATTCTTTCAACCTCTGTGCCCACAAAAACCGGGGAAACCATTCATAGGGAGTCTCCTCAAAGAGACTCACCTATAGTTCGTGATCAATTGCCCCAGATCACAAAAGAACGCCCAACAGAGGAATTTGTTTCCTCTGCCACGCACTTATTAAGACCCACACTTCTTTCAGAGAGAAGTAGAGAGCACAAAGACATAGAGACTCTAGACTAGTCTCCTAGTCCACAGAAGGATATTCCAATACCCACCTCTGGAGTGGATTTGGACAATGTTCTTCTCAGAACTTCTGTAGGGATTGAAACTCATGTTTCTTCTCAAGGATCAGAAGGAAATCCTTCCATTCTCAACGTACAAACAGGAATGAAAGAAGGTATCCAAGGAACAGGGATTCACTCTGGAGACGAATGTGTTCCTCCAGAGGTTACCACCGGTACACAAGTTACAAGGGATGAGTTCCAAACCCTTGAGACCTCTGTGAACCAAACCTTGAAAGAGTTGCAAAGCTCTTTCAAATCTTTTGCAGAGACAACATCACTGGCACTGCTAAACCTGAACACCAAAATGGACAACCTGTCCACAGAGGTGAAAACTGCCATCTCACAGATGAATTATGCTGCAACCGCATCCACCACTTCTGCCGCAACAACTACTCCATCTTCGATTGAGAACTCCATCAACAAGCTCCTTGATCAATTGAACAAACAGACTTCAGTGTCAACGGGCATCACTCCTGCAGATCTACAGAATGCCCTACAAAAAGTTCAAGAAGAAGCTATGCGAAATACCATGCTGATGCAACCCAAAGACTACATGACAAGAGCACAGCTGACAGAGCTTGGGCAGAACGTGATTAATCAAGTGACAGAAGTCATCCTTTCCTTCACCACTGCCAATGCTAACTTCGTCAAAGATTTCAGAGAAAGTGTAGGAAGGATGAGATTCAAAACAGAGGCAGAGCTAGCAACTCTTCTTGGCCTCTGTGATGATGTCTGCGCGAAACTGATCGCTGCTGGAGACACAATGCCAAAGAAACCCGATGCTTCCTGCAGAGCAGAGGGTACATCAGACAAGGGTCAGGATGACTCTGATGATGATGACCAACCTGGTCCATCAGATCATCCTGAGGTGGAGAAAACTACAGAGAAAGCTGCAAGCAGAGGACTTACAGGTCCACCAATAGCCGCAGAACCTCTGAGTCAAGCACCTCCAGAACAGACCCGACAACAACAAACCCAAAAGACCACAGAGACAACACCCATCTTTGTGGAATCATCTCCTGACGAAACCAAAACTCCAGAAGCAGAACAGCAAGCCACAGAGGCAACAACTGCCCCTGAGGTAATCATTTTGGAAGAATCAGATGAACAAACCACAGAGAAAACACCCACCTCTGTGGAAACACCCCAAACCATACCCAGAAGAAAGTCGATTGCCACCAAACCAAAAAGAGCAACGACCTCTGCTTCTGACATTCTGAAAAGGATGCACACAACAATGAGTGATCGTATGGTGAAGAGAGAAGAAGAAAGGCACATGTTTACTTTAGCTTTCAGAATGGCAAGAAGATTCAATGTCAATATTTCATCAATAGAAACTGAGCTCGCAGAAGAAGTCATCAAACAACCTCCAATAGAGGTTACAGAGGAAGTCAAGCAAACAGAACCATTGCCACAAAAGTCCTCTAAATCACAATCGTCAAAATCCACAGAGGCAACCTGCATCAAACCAACAGAAGTGCCAACCTCAAAACCCACAGAAGCAACAGGTTCTGCCACGACAATAGCAAAAGATAAGGGCAAAGGGATACTGACAGAAGATCCAAAGAAAAAGAAAACATTGCCAAAGCCAACAGAAAAACTGATGAAGAGTGCGTTTGACGCCTTTCAAACCCCAAAACCCGAAGAAGTTGACTGGGCACATGGATTGAAGCCTCTGTCAGAAATTCCTCTAACTGGTAGAGCTGCAGAAGTTGTTCAACAGATGGAGAGTCTCAGAAGACAAATTCCACGACCTGGTCCAACACATGAAGAGATGGAAGAAGTGGAATACAAATACCTCTACAAACAATCCTATCAGACAAATCATCCAGTAGATCATGTGACAGATCCAAGGATCAGAGAAGAATTTGAGAACATCTTCACATGAACAAAGCCAAGAACCAAAGCAGATGCCTTCTCAATTCACAAAATCAAAAAAGTGATCTCCTGCAGATTCTCCTTCACAAGAACCTATCCAAGGGTCAGGTACAATCTTTACAAAGTCAGATGAGAGAACAATTCAGAATCTACCTTCGCTGATGCTGACTTAAGAAACATCAATCCTTACGATCTACCTGACCTTCTGCAATGGACAAAAGACAACTACAACACAGAGCCTAATACCAGAGCCTATCAAGTGTTGAGAAAAGCGATGAGGGAAAAGCTTTTGCTATACAGCATGATAGATTTTCAGCTGGGAAAGGATCTTGGTCTCAAACATCTAGATCTACGACCACCAGAAGTTCGCTGCCCACCAGACGCTGTGCCCAACTCAATCATCAGAGAACCAAGATTTGGGTTAGTATTTCAAAACCCACAACACCAGGTTAAACTTTTTGTACTCATGGATTGTCAGAAGTTCGCAACCAGTACTCTGAGCAAATTCAGAGCAAGCCTTGTAAAATACAGAGGTACAGAGAAAATGGATAGAGATGATGCAGATACTTTCATCAGAGAAATAGACTCAACAATCCGCCTAAGAGAACTCTGCATCAGATTCTACAAAGAGATCAGAAAAGTCGGCAGAGACAACAGAAGCTACAACGATTTCAAAGATGCCAAAATCTGATTCTCAGACCTCCAGTCTCTGCAAACAATGTTTATCTTTCATTGTACTCAAATGTAAAATGCCTCTGGCATATTTCTAAATGAAAGAAATTTCGAGGTATTGTTTAACCTATGTCTTATCTAACTTAGCCAAACTTAACTCAAGTTCAATTTTTTTATTTTTCACTACTTAGGGGGAGATTGTTAGCTTCAATCTTCCTAATCAAAGAAGTATTTAGAAGTAGTGAAAAATAGGCTAAGTGAAGAAAGCCTCTTACAGAGGCTCTGCCGACATTACCGAGAAATCAAGGTCAAGAAGCTACAGAAGCAGCAGAGGCTTCCTACAGAAGCTCTGTCATACGCACAAAGAAGACCAAAGACTCGGAATCCGGCGAAGACTGCTCCACAAAGGACCAGACCGCAGAACCTCTATAACTCATTACAGAGCCTCTGTGGTCCTCACTGAGACTTGAAGATATTCATAATATCTTGCCACTGTTCCAAAACCTATTCATAAAATTACATGGAAAAGTACTGTCAAAACACGTGTCAAGCTCTGAGTGGACTCAATAGGGCATGGTACAAAATAGACGTCTGCGCCATTTAATGCATTTACCAAAAGTACATCTGCTTCATTAAATGCGCATGGCTCAAACAACTGCTCACACCATGCAGTTCACTATTCATGCCGTAAAAGGAACAGTGACCTACTTCATAGTCTTCTAAGAGTAGTATAAAAGGAAGTCTCATGTTGAGATCTTCCTAACGACGAATACACAAGGAATCACTAATACTCTCAAGCTTTATTGTCAAATATCTGAGTGTTATATTCTCACACACCCCAACAGTTCTTAATCTGTTCTTCGTGTTGTTATTATATATTGAATAACAGTAACTGTTCAAGAAATCCTTTTCATTCTTTATTGTTTTCTTTATATGTGTGCGTTCTAATATCTATCAAACATATCTGTTAGTTTAATACGCTTCCGCATCAAACTCTAAACTCCACTAATAGATTATTAATCTTGATCAAGTGAATCTGGGAACCAACAGACTTTCTACACTTGACTAAATACATTGACATTGACTTTGACTTGAACATTAAATCTTGAAGACATATTTAGACTTAACAGGAGGGAGGGATGATTCTTAAGCGTTGACTCTCTAAGTGATGGATCATAGCTGCTCTTCTTTGGATTTCATCCTCTGACCCTTGAGGAGGTCGATAGGGTCTGTTTGGGTGTGAGAGTAGCTATTTTTTTTTTGATCATCAGTCTCAAGCACTGAGAGTGGGATTATTGGTAAGGCATCAACTACGAAGCTAGGATTATTTGTTGGAGTGGTTGCGGTTGTTCAACGGGTCCCTTAAGTAGGGGAGAGGACTAGCTAAATCAAAAGAGAATAGAGTTAGTTTCTTTTGATGGTTAGAAAAATATAGCAAAAATTGGCTAAGTGTTTAATATGGGTTTGAGGAGAGCGTAGATAGAAGTAGAGAAATGGATCAGTGAAAGACATACCTGAGAGGTTGGCATACTCTCAGCGTTGAAGAGAATTGCCAAGTTCCCTGAAGGAGAAAGTATCTTTTTCTTACCCTTGGAACTTTTCTTCGCAACAGACTTTTTCGCCGTCTCCCCTGCTTCTTTGAAAGTTACCCCCTTTGGTTCAGGGACCCTGATGGCAACAGGTTGGAACCACCATTCTGGTCCTTCATCATCATCATCATCATCGCCATCAGGGTGTGTGGAGGGTTCCTCATCCAAAATCTCCACTCCCTCATCTTCTTCTTCATCCTCTTCTTCTTTAGAAAGGATATCAACAGTTTTACCCCATGGAGAAGAAGAAGGAGTGGGTTCTTTTTCAATCTCTTTCTCCGCCTCAGATTGAGTGGGATCTTTTTCAGCATTTAGCTGGTTAGAGGTTCACTCCCCCTCAACAAGAGGAGGGTATTTTTCAGCATTCATGTCCCCCTCTTTGTCATCATCAATAGGGGGAGGAATAGAGGTATCAGCCCTAGTAGCAACTTTGGTATTAGCAACCCTGTCTTCTAGCCTAGGGGTAGCTGATACTGAGGCATTGGCAGCCTCAAGAGTTTCCATCCTGACTTCTAGGACAGGGATCGTTGAGGTTGCCTGGACTATAAAGTCGGAAGCCATCCCCAGTTTGGTGTGATCGTCAACAGTAAAGTAGGAGACTCAGACCGTTGGAGCATTCAGGCGGTATAGGATTTGAGATAGAAGGTTGTTGGAGTTATCAACCTTTGAGGTTAGGTTACTTACCTGACCCTAAGTGCTGAAACCTTACCTTGAAGAGATCCCACATCGCTTATGAGGGTGGAGACGGTGGTAGTGAGGGCCTGGATGGAGGACGATTTGTTCACCACATCCTTTTGAAGGGTATTCACTTCCATCTTCAGCGCAAAAAGATGATCATTATCGGCCTTCGTGCTGATAGAATTGGAGAGGTTTTTCAGAGAGTCGCCGATTGAGTTCACGATGCTGGTGTTGTTGGTGAGATCCTTGGAGAGCGAACTCACCTTTTCAAACACCACATTGACTGACGCAGCGATTGTGCCCAAGTTAGGACCTGTAAAAGAACAAAACTTTTGAGCAAAGGAAAGCTCAAAAGAGGGAAGAGGTTTAGAAGGGATTGAAGAAGAAAGTGTATGGGATTGGACACCTAATAGGCAGGAGAAAAGATCAATGTCTCCACTTCCACCATAATACTCCATGTCTTTCTCCATATCAGACACGGAGGTGGAAGGGATAGGAAAGCCATCAGGCCCTGAAGTGTTCTGCTGCATAAGATTGTGTAGCAGCGATGGTTGTGTATCAGCAAGCGGAGACGCTGGTGCAGTAGTGATGACCAAAGGAATAGGAGAAAAAGCTATTGCTGAGAAGGTCGTGTTGTGAACGGGGTCGGCACTGGCATTGCCAATAACAGCCTCTTCAGTGCTTTGAGGCACTGAGATTGTTGGGGAAGTTGCTAGAGAAGCTTCAATGTTTAGAGGCACTGAGGTGGTTGTTGTTGTAGTGGAGAGGACCACGAAAGTATCAAGCGTCGCTTGTGAAGAAGCGAGCGCTGAATCCGTAACCGTGGAGGGTTGGTGTTGGTCCCGAAAGGTTATACAAGTTTGTAGAAGGGGGGGGGGGGAGTTGAATACAAACACACGATTTTTACTTTCTAAATTGTTTATTGATAAATCTTAAACAATTTACAACTTGTTGCGGAACAAGATTAAGGATTGACCTAATCTAAACAAGTTAAGAACACTAAGTTTCTTGCACTAGAATTAAGATAGAAAGGAGATAAGAATACTACGAGTAATATTCTAACACTTAGAGAGAAAGAAGAAGATGGTCGAGCACTTCATTTTGAAGTAGGGTTTCTCCTTATATACTACATGCATTTAATGCATTTCAGTATTACTTTACACGTGGCAGCAACTGATTGGTTGCATGGTTTGACCTTTGTAGACAACCTAGTAGCTGCATGATGTGCAATGTAGAATCAGAGTTGGTTGTACGATCCTGGACAAAAAGGGATGTCCTTTCTGACATTATCGTACGGAGACGTGCAAGGGGGAAAGACAAAAGTAACTTGTAGAGTAAACCTCATCATTAGCGTTCGTTGAACAGTACTTTATTAGTGAGTGATAAAGCTCAGCGATCGCTGAAGTCTTCTACTTGATACTTCACGTTTAGTGGACAGGTCTTGGCTTCGTTGATATCCGCATCAGTTCATTAGTAGACTTTGATCTTCGACTTCAGCGTAGAACCTATGTTGACGTGAAACTTGTCTTCAGGGATCATTAGTAAACAACTAAACTATCAGCGATCACCAATAGGACTGAACAGGCTCAGAGCACTATTGATGAACAGTGTTCGCTGAATGTTAAATCTAAAGAACAAGAGTTTTCTATCAGCAGTACTGTGGAGACATAGTACTAAAAAACAAGAGTTTTCTATTAGCGATAGTGAAACTCTAATACATATTGTTTACTTACATTTTTCACTAAGTGTTTCTTAAAGAGTCATTATCAAATCACTGAGGGTTTGGATAAACAATTTCCCCCTATTTGATTATGACATAGCAATGAAGGAAAATTGCTAAGTGTGAAAACATAAGGATAAAAAATAACTCATAAAATATTTGTCCCTTTTACTGTTTTCTGGGATCTTTTAAGTACTGATGGAGTAAAGTACATTCGCTGAAATTTTTCTTTGAACTTCGTATAAGGTTACAAAGGGAAGTGGAAAAATTATAAGTACAACAAATAAAATTACAAGTACAAAAGATACAAGCTGATAAAGATAGAAGAATTACAAGGAAATCCTATCAGCTAGAAGGGTTCTTCCTTAACAAGAAGTTCATTAAGGGTTCTGGTGGAGGGAATCATCCAGTCAGAGACTTCTTTTCCAAGGTTTCGTCTATTATGAGCTTCAGTAAAGATCATAGGCTTCATGTATTGTCCGAGGAGATCATCTATGAATCCGCACTAGTAGATGAGATCCCTGAGCTGTTCGATGGGAGTGATGGGTAGCTCAGAGATACGTTGAAAGTGGTCTCGTCCATCATAGTCATGAAAGAAAATACCATAAGGTTCGCTTATGACTTTACCAGGGACGAAACGTTCACCTGGGGGGCAGGGAGGTGTCGAGCGCTGAGAGGTCAGGTTCAGGACCAAGTACCTCAGCACGAGAGAAGCCGATTCCTGTTTCATTTCTGATAGGAGGACCTGAGTCTGAAGGTACTATCGTTTTCTTTGCAGAGGCCCTTCTTCTTTTTGGAACATGAGTAGGAGGAGGAATATCCACAGCAGAAGAAACCAAGTCGATCTGTTGATTTACAAGTTTTTCGAAATGATTTTTGAGTTGAGAACGTGAATGCTGAATGGCTATTCTGATCTCCAACCATTCAGATAAACCATAGTTCTTGATAGCATCCGCATAGAAGGTTTCCTTGGTACCGTTTTCTCTGAATATATCGACCTCAACAACTGGAACTTTGATGGTCGATTTTCCCCTGATGTTTACCTTGTGAATTCTGGCAGCCCGATATCGAAAGGTCAGTTTTTCTTTGCACCATTTCAAGGTAGAGTCAGATACCTTGGACTTTTCTACGATGATCTTCTGGGCGTCTTCCCATAACTGACGTTAGACTTCCATGGGAGTTCTTTTCAGTTCAGGGTCTTTCACCGATTGTTGGACAAGCTGGATGGCATAGGCTTTATCTTTTTCTTCAACTTCCCGACGTTCGGCGAGTAACCTTTCAGCTCTGAGGTGATCATCGAACTCTTTCTTTGATAACCTGAACATTGTAGGAACATGAGTGACTTTGGAGCGAGGAAGGATGATTCGCTGATCTTCAAGCTTCTTGATCATTGCATCTCTCTTTTTCTGATCCTCTTCACTTAGCTTTTGAGGAGCCAGTGAAGGTCTGTTTTTGTGAGAGAGCAGTTCTTCTTCTTGGTCTTCAGTCTCAGATAAATCCAAGACTGGGACTATTTCTTCAGCACTTGTGGCTGGGATTATTGGAGTTGTAGCAGGAGAGACATCAACAGGATCCTTAAGCAGGGGAAAGGACTAGCTGAAATGCAACGATCGTTTAAGTAAGATCATTTGGTAGAAAGAGAGAGAGAGAAAAGAATGAGGGTTAAGTGTTTAGAGGTTTTATGGAGAGGAGAACTGTGGTTGAGAAAGGATAGAGTAGGGATGCAGTATAAGGGAATAGAAGATATTGTACCTGAAAAACTGGCTTGCTGAAGAGAATAGCCAAGTTGTCTTCAGAGGAAACACCTTTGTTCTTGCCTTTGTCAGCTTCAGATGCTTCAAGCCTTTTGGTGGTCCCTCCCCTGATTGTTCTGAGATGACGATCCCTTTTTGAGTTGGGGCTTTCTTTGGCTGGACGAAGAAGAAGTCATCATCATCGTCATCATCATCATCGTTTTTAGGGGATGATGATGGTTCGTCGTCCTCAAGGTCGAGGTCTTCATTATCTTCTTCTTCTTCTTCCGCTTCAGATTCTACCTCAATAGCGTAGGGTACAGTCACGTCAGCAGCAACTTCAGTTCTCTCATTGAGTTGCTCCCCCTCAGATACATAGGGAGTTTTCTCGGTTCCCGTCAGGGTTTTCAACTCCCTGAGGTTGTTCAGTTGCAGCAGCAACAACAGTAGTAGTACTCGTCTCCCCCTCAGCGTGGGGAAGGTCTTCAAGAGTTTTCTTCTCCCCCTTAACATTTTGGGGAAGTTCTTGATCCTTCTCCCCCTCTTCCACATGATGGATGGGGGAGGAAACAACATTTTCAGCAGCAGCTGCATCAATGTGCATTGGGTCCCTGTCTTCCAGGCCAGGAATCCCAACACAGGTTTCAATCTTGCTTAATCTGTCTTCTAGGCCAGATATAGCAGGAGTGAATCTTTGAAGATCCTCTCGATCCACCTGAGTATAGTGCGAAGGAGCACAAGTAGCAACATTCATGCGGTCGAGGATTTGCTGCAGTAGACCGGTGGCAGCGCTGACATCCGTCTTCAAGGTAGACATCTCTCCCTGAAGGTTACCAACCGCAGTCTTCAGCGATGTGACTTCGCTGGACAGGGCCGTAAAGTTGGTGGAGAGAGTGATGTTGGCGGTGGAGTTTTCAGCGAGGGTGGTAGCAAATTGACCAATGCTACTATCCACCTTCTCCAGATCGGCACTGGAGGCTTTTCCTTGGACCTCGGTGGTCAGCTTCTTGAGAGCATCTCCAGCGTCTGTAACCGCTAAAGAGTTTGCCGTGAGAGTGGAGGTGAGTGATTCCACCTTCGTTTCCAAGCCTTTGAGGGAAGTGTTGATATCTTCCAAATTAGGACCTGAAAAAGTTGAGAACTTGTGAACAAAGTAAAGCTCAGAAGTTTGGGTTTTTGAGAGATGAGTGTTTAGAGTTATGTGTATACCTGCGGGATGATTGACGAAGTCCTCGAATTTTCGATGACCTGTAAATATTTCCATGTCGTCTTCCAGTGTACCTTTACGCTGGGAAGTTTCCGCAGGTCCTTTATTTAAATCCTGTATCCGCCATAGTTCATCAGCAGATGAGTCACTCAGATGAATGACCTTTGTTGTAGAGAAGGGGTGGAATAGATAGAGTGACCAAAGAAGTAGAGGGATGAGTGAGAGTTGAGAAGATGGTTGTGGTTCCAGATTCAGCGTTGGGTCCGCTGAGAAATTCTTCTTCAGTCCTTCGAGGGACTGAAGGAGGGAGGTTCGGTTCCAAGTTTATAACCTCAGCGTTTAGAGACGCTGAAAATGGGATGGAAGGGGTGGTTTGATCAGATGTGGCAGAGCGTAGCACGAAATCATCCAGCGTAGTCTGTTGAGAGTCAGACGCTAGGTCTTCAGTCTGGAAAGGCTTGGGGGGTTGCTCCTTGGTTTTCTTGATCCTTTTAGAATCAATTGAGGTAGAAGTGTGTTTCCTTTTCTTAGTAGGAGTGGAGGTTGCAGCCTGGGTATCAGCGGTGGGGATTACCACTGAAGGATCCACATAAGTTGAAGAATTTGGAGGATTAAGAATAGATAAGATAGTAGAAAGACGTACCTCGTTTGGCATGGGGCTGAAGTCGAGCACCTTAGGGCCAACCTGAGAAAGTCTTAAGTCACCCACTTTTGGGTATTTGTCTCCAAGCCCGTGTAGAAAGAGAGCGCTGACAAACCTTGGATATGGAACACGTGTTGGTCTATCAGCCATGCCCACCCATGTCATAGATGATTTACGCCCAATCAATGTGAAGACCCTTCAGCAGACCGTATCCCATGTCATGTTGAGGTTGGGATGCTTGGTCAGTTGACCCGACCTTAGCTGTTAGGCAGCTGATCAAGTGAGCGAAGATGAAGTTCATCTCACTGGGCATCTTTAACTTCTTGATTGCAGTAAGCTTCTTCTCAGGAAGTCCATCTCTCCCTGTGTCCCACGTATAGTGCATTGCATCAAATAATTCAATCAGGGTTTCCCTATTAGCAGGGTTTTTGTGGTTTGGCAGAGGGACAAAGCGATCTCCATGGGTACTGGCAGGAAGGTTTAGAGAACGCCTGATATGAAACGGGGTGATCTTGGAAGTTCCTTGGTCTGTGTCACGGAGAATGACATCAGCCATTTTCTTGGGATCTTTGGTTGAGGGCACCTGAGCTCTTTTGGCAGTATACCAGAACTGAGCTAGAAGAGATCGATGAGCAGGGGGTGCAATGGTAAGAGCTGTCGATATAGGACAAGTCTTGAGAAAGTTCATAGCATCGTCAAGATGTGTGACTTGTTTCTTTTCAAAGAAGTCGAAGAGAGCATAGGGATTATTGTTTTGAAATGTAACTTTCTTGAGTTCGAACTTGACTTGAGTAGCTTTAGTGATTTCAGTGACCTCAGCAGCAGTGGGGTTCTGAGTAGAAGGAGCTTCAGTAGAGGATGCCATTTCTGTTTTTCATACAACAAAGAGGAAACAGAAGATCTCAAGATGAATAAGATATCCAAAAAGGATTTTTAGGGTTTTTGCACATTCTATTCAGACAAAAAATATCTTAATAGAGATTAGGGTTTTTCTAGTTTTGGTAAAGATTCAAAAACTAGTGAATGCCTTATTTTCCAGTTTCCTTTAAGATAAGGATCCTGGATAAACATATGAAGAACAAGTTTAAGATTTTTGATTTAAACTTGAAGAACAACCATGAAGATTGTGTTCATAAAATCATGAAAAGAAAATGATTTCATTTTAAGAAGTTCTTTTGTTTGATCTTCTGAAAACAATAATAAGATCAGAAACAAGTTAATGATATGTAAATAATAAGAATATTTACCTTGATTGTCGAAGAGGAAAATGAACAGTTTTCTGGAAATTTTGAGTTCAATAAGCAACAGTGTTCTTTTCTTGAAGACAAAGTTGTTCGCGTAAAGGTAAAAATATAAACTCGAATGGTTTATATAGTGTGAGTAGAGAGAGAAAAACTATGACAGTGAAAAGTTTTTCATGATGACACGGACACGTGTTTGCATATGATTGGTTTTGGAAAACGAAACGTGCGAACGTGTGTCATAAAAAGAACGTGCCATGGTTTATCCGTTTGATGACGTCACAAAAGTCTTTTCATATTTTAGGATGTCTCTGAGGTTTTTGAAAACTCAGGGATATTTTGAAAATAAGAAGCACTGAATAGAAGTATCAGTGTTGGTTTTAGAAATTTAAAAGTATCACTGAAAGGAAGAGATATTCAGTGATGCAAATAGTTTTGAAATCTTTCAGTTCGAGGCGAACGTCAGCGAGCAAAAGAGAATATACCTTGATATCATCGAATCAATTTTGTTCGGAGAGAGGATGATAGAAATGGGTTATATAAGTTTATTTTATCCCTGATCGAATATGAACCGCTGAAGATTTTACTCTTCTAAGTTCAGCATTCCAAGCTCGCTGATGAGAAAGTTAAATCTTGTCTCATCAAGAGGTTTGGTGAACAGATCAGCTAACTGAAAGTCAGTTGGGATAAAATGAAGTTCTATATCACCATTCATCGCATGATCTCTGATAAAATGATACTTGATTTCGATGTGTTTGGTCTTTGAGTGTAGCACTGGATTATTGGCTATATCGATGGCACTACTGCCATCGCAATAGATTGGAATCTTTTAGAGCTGAAGGTCAAAATACAGTAGTTGATTTCTCATCCACATGACCTGAGAACAACAACTTCCAGCGGCTACATACTCAACTTCAGCGGTTGAGGTGGACACAGAGTTTTGCTTTTTACTTGTGCAACTCACCAGCTTTCCACCCAGGAGCTGACAGCCTCCTGTGGTGCTTTTCCTATCCAATTTGCAACCTGCAAAATCACTATCTGGATAGGCGATTAGATCAAACCCTGAGTCCTTGGGATACCAAATACCTAGGTTAGGAGTACCCTTAAGGTAACGAAAGATTCGATTTACAGCGATCAAATGAGATTCCTTAGGTTCAGCTTGATATCGTGCACACAAACAAGTTGCATACATAATATCAGGTCGGCTAGCTATAAGATACCGGAGAGAGTCGATCATCCCACGGTATGCTGTGACATTAACAGGTTTTCCTTTAGGATCCTTGTTTATTGTCAGCGGCGGTGCCATAGGGGTTTTCATAGCTGAACTCTGAGTTAAATCAAATTTCTTCAACATATCCTTAACATACTTTCCCTAATTAATGAAAGTTCCTTTTTCATTTTTCTTTATCTGAAGACCAAGGAAATATGTTAGCTCACCCATCATAATCATTTTATACTCTGCTTTCATCCTTTCAGAGAAGCGAGTACAAAGGTCAGGGTTAGTAGAACCAAATATAAAGTCATCGACATATATTTGAACAAGAATAATATGACCTTTTACCTTCCTGAAAAATAGAGTTTTGTCTATTTGACCACGCTCAAATTTTTAGATAAGGAGATAAGATGAGAGAGTGTCATACCATGCACGAGGGGCTTGCTTTAAGCCATATAGTGCATTATCCAGTTTGTAAACATAACCTGGATGCTTAGGATATGAGAATCCTGGAGGTTGTTCGACATAGACTTCTTCGTTCAGCTTTCCGTTTAGGAACGCTGACTTAACATCCATTTGTTAAACTCTGAAGTCTTTGTATACAGCGTATGCTAATAAAAGACGAATGGCTTCTAGTCTTGCCACTGGATCAAAGGTTTCGTCGTAATCTATACTTTCCTCTTGTCTGTATCCCTAAGCAACAAGTCTACCCTTGTTGCGGGTTACAGTTCCATGTTCATCCAACTTGTTTCGATACACCCATTTAGTGCCTATCATTGACTTGTCAGATGGACGAGGAACCAATTTCCAAACTTTGTTTCTTTCAAATTCAGTCAGCTCTTCTTGCATAGCACTGACCCAGTTTGGATCTTGGAGGGCATCATCTGTTTTCTTTCATTCAATTAGAGAAATAAAGGTAACAAATAAACAAATACTACATGCACTTCGTCGAGTCTGAACACCAGCATTTGGATCACCAATAATTTGTTCAATAGGGTGATTTATAGTCCATCCCTGAGCCGGAGCGAAAGTTGATGACTCAATCTGAACTTCTGGAGGAGCTGAGGATGAGGCTTCAGCCACTTCTAGTATATCAGCCAATAGAGGAATATGTGCAGATGTCATTTCATTCACTGATTGCTGAGAAGTAGATGGTATGTCTGAGACAGAAGGTTCAGAAGCAGGCATAGTGTTTAGAGGAACGGCTGAAACCCATGATGTTTCAGCTTCACTAGTCTGCATGCTTGGGATGATAGTAGGACCATCATCTTCAGCGGTATGAGTATGAGGAGTAGGAATGTCTTCTGAGTCACCAAGATGAGAAAACATCCATTGATTCAATTCTTCAGTATCAGTAGAAGGCTTAGAGTTTGCTGAACGGGATTCGTCAAAGGTGACGTGGATAGTTTCTTCAACAGTCTGTCTTCTTCGATTGAAGACTCTGAAGGCTTTGGAAACTGAAGAGTATCCAAGAAAGATTCCATCATCAGCCTTAGGATCAAACTTTCCAAGGGCATCTCTGTTGTTCAGTATGAAACCCTGACATCCAAATATGTGAAGAAAGTTGATAGAAGGCTTTCTCCCATGAAAACGTTCATAGGCTGTCTTTTTGAATCATTTGACGATCACTGACCTGTTTTGAGTAAAACAAGCAGTGTTAACACGTTCTGCCCAAAACTGAGTAGGCAGGTGAGAATCATTGAGCATTGAACGTGCAGCTTCGATGATAGTTCTATTTCTTCTTTCAGCGACTCCATTTTGTTGCGGTGTTCTCACTGATGAGAAGTTATGAGAAATACCCTTACTTTCAAAGAAGGAATCAAGAGAACTGTTTTTGAATTCAGTCCTATGATCACTCCTTATTGAGCGAACGGTCATGTTGTTTGTTGGTTCCCGTATTTGATTAACAAAGATTATCTAATCTATTAGTTCAAATAAGATGTGTTGCGGAAGCGTATTTGAGGAACTAACAGATATGTTTATATAGAAACAACACACAATATCAAATAATCAGTGTATGAAGGACAGATAAATATCTCAAAGATTACTGTATTTGATATATATTAAGAACACCAAGAACTTCAAAGGATTGACAAGAAATATGCAGTTAATGGTGTGTGTGTGTTATGCTTAAGCTTAAAAAATATATGAGTATTTTCGTGATTGTTAAGCTTAATAGAAGAGTTCACATGAACCTTCTATTTATACTACTCCTAAAGGGGACATACTTTAGACAATAAGGACTGATCTACAGTAGACAGGATTGGGTGAACAGTAGCAGGTACGATGTTTATTGAATGCGCATGTTCCAATTTTGACATAGCCCTATCAGAGTTTGACACGTGTAGTTGATGTCAGGGCACACCTGGAACAAGTGGATGAACGGATCCTGGAACAGTAGAAAGATATTTGTAAATCTTCCAAGTCTTTAGTATAAACCGCAGAGGCTCTGTCAAGGGTGACAGAGGTTCTGCGGCTCGGTCCTCTATGAGCAGTACTTCTGTAGTTCGTTCTTTGGTCTTGGCGTTTCTTGATTGATCTTCTTGTTTACTTCGGCAGAGCTTTGGTGATACCCCTTAGAACTTCTGTGATCATTCGGCAGAGCTTCTGTCGAAGTCTTCTATACTTAGCCTATTTTTCAATACTTCTAATATTATGAATATTGGAGCTAACAATCTCCCCCTAAGTATTGAAAAATGAAAAAATTGAATTATGCTTGATTAGATTAAGTAAATAGACAGAGGTTCAACAATACCTCAAAGATTCATTTCATTTCTTTTCATTTTGAATTATGCCATAGACATTTTACAGTTTACAGAGGTATGTAGATGAGACTCAGACATTTGCATTTGTGAAGTCGTTGAAACTTCTGTTGTCGAATCCCACTTCTCTGAGCTCGTGATAGAATTTGATGCAGAGTTCTCTTAAGCCAATTGTAGCATCTATTTCTCCGATCATTCTTTCTGCTGATTCTCGATCCATAAGCTCAGTACCTCTGTTCTCTTTTAGGATTGATCAGAACTTTTTCAGAATACTAGTTGCATACTTCTGACAGTCCATTTCCACAAAGAGTCTTACTTGACCAGCAGGATCCTTATATACTAACCCGTACCTTGGTGTTGTTATGATTGAGTTGGGTACGGCAGAAGGTGGGCAGTGATCCTCTGGTGGTCTTAGGCTTAGGTTTCTGACTCCAAGATCTCTTCCTAGTTGAAAGTCTATCATGCTATATAGAAGAAGCTTTTCCCTCATTGCTTTCCTGAATACTTGATAGGCCTTTCTATTTGCATCGGTGTCGAAGTTTTCTTTCGTCCAGAGTAGGAGATCTGGCAGATCGTAGGGGTTCAAGTTCCTTATATCGGCCTCTGAAAATTGATTTTCGGACTTGTTCTCCCTTTTGACTTTGTAGATGTTGTACCTGATCTTTGTAAAGGTTCTTGTTTGAGAGAATTTGCAGTAAATTACCTTTTCAATTTTGGATTCTGAGAAGACTTCTGCTCTTGCTTTTGGCTTTGTTCTCGTGAAGGTGTTATCAAGGTCAGCTCTGAGTTGAGGATCTTTGTTGGTTCCCAGATTCACGTCGTATCACGACAATGGTAGTTAAATAGACAGCGGAAGCATTTAAATATAAAGCCATTAAAGTGAGTGATTGTATGAGACGATATGTAAACTGTGATATCAAATATAGAACAGGAATATGATAACAAGATCAAATAAGAAACGCTGCTCGTATATTGATAAAGATAACACCAAGAACAAGATCAATGGTGTATCAAGAAATCACAGAGACAATATCGTACGGGATAGTGCTATGAGGATATGACAGTGTGCTTTTACAATTGTGGAAAACTATTCTTCCAAAAGCTTACAATTGTTTGTTCCACTACCTCGCTATATATAGCCTCATAAAGTGTAGACAGTGTACTATCGTACCCTGGAATGACACGTGGAAAGTGTGTCTCCAATCTTTAGGGCATACGTGGAAAGGTGTGGACACGTATCTGACACTTCGGATTTCTACGACACTTAGGCATAACAGAGGTCTTCACTTCAACAGAGTGTGTTATGACAGAACTCTGTTGGTCTTCGGGTATGAACAGTTCTTCTGTTGATCTTCTGCCAGAGCTCTATTGAGCTCCGTTGGTTCCACCAGAACTCTGTTGAGTTCTGTTGGTCTTCTTTGTTGGTCTTCTAAGTCTTCTGCTTTATCTCTGTAGGTCTTCTGACTTGGTTTTATTTTCAATACTTTCATTTTACAGATACTTGGAGCTAACAATCTCCCCCTAAGTATTGAAAATAAAAAATTGGAAATGACAAGAGATTGAAAACAAAAGAACAGAGAACTTTACCCTCTGTTACCCTGTGCACTATTCTTTTAAGATTTTACAATAGAAAGAACAAGTACAATCAAGCGTAATTATCTCCCCTAAGGATTATGTCGAATCTTCTGATTAGCTCACGGAAGTCAAGCATCAGATTAATTATGTTGATGAAGGACCTTTGCTGTTCTTCCGGACACTTGTTCCTCGGGAGACTTTGAACTATGTTTTTGAGATATGCTAGCGACTCACTTGTGTACTTATGAGCTTCAGCAGATCTGATGTCTTTCTTTGTCCCTTTCTGTCGGCAGATAAAGACTGGAGGATCTTCAACTACAATTCCAGTCCTAAAATGTCGATAGCCCTCAAGATCTTCGTTTGGTGGTGCAATCGCCAGTTTCTCAATTTCAAACTCTATGCCTAGCTGAAAATTCTGAGTTCTGAGATTGATGTGCTCTTGCATAGCTAGTTTGACTTCAGGTAAGGCTGTTCTTGCTGGAGTATATCTGTCAGAGAAGTTCAAGCAGTAGGCATGAAGCACAGTTAGATCGTACGGATTTAGAAGGACAAGATCGTTGTCGTTGAAGAATTCGTTCTTTCCTTCTGTTGATTCCACAGTGTACTCATGATAGGTCATTCTGTTGTGCTGGAACTTCTTATGCTTGATGTCTAGGATTCTCTTGATACTGAAGTGTGAGTTGATGTTTCTGTTCAGATTGGACTTGTTTCGGATGAACATCCGCCTTGCTTCAGTAATGGTGTTTATTCTGATTGGGTTAAGGTAAGGATTTATGGGTACGGCATTTGCAGGAATGATATCTCTGTCAGCATAAAGAAATGCAAATACCGTTTCCAAGGCAGGTTTATCGGTGTGTTGGGTGGATGATTCTGGGTTTTGTTCTGGTATTATTGGGTTTGGGTCTTCATGAGTTTCAGCCATAAGAGTATCGATATGAACATATTCTTGAGCAGCTTCTGTTTGGCTTTGTTCATCAGCAGAGATTGGGATTGATCTCTCTGGTTCAGTCCTTGGTGAAGTAGGAGGGGTATCCAGGCAGATAATCTCTGGTGGTTCTTGTGTTGACTCTTCTGTCGGTTTGATGACTCGATCTTTGAAGATGTAGTTGAATTCCACCGTAGGTATATCTTCTTCTGTTATCCCCATATCTTCTGTCCCGGCCTCTTCTGTTAATTTCTCTTTGCCTCTTTCAGTAGGCATTTCAGCCTCTCTCTCTTCTTCTTTCTCTGTCTCTGTTTCTTTCTCCTTTTCTTTCTCTTTCTCTGTCTCTTTCTCTTTCTCTTTCTCCTTCTCTTTCTCCTTATCCCCCTTTTGTTGACCCGAGGACTCACCCAAATTACTATATGATGCAGCATCGTGGAAATCATCATCATCATCAGAGGAGTCTTCATCAGAGAGTCTGGAGAAAATGGGTGAGAATTGGTCAACAAACTTACGTCTTTTGCCAGAAAGCTCTCCCTCTGGTGCTTTCTCAGCAGATCGTTTCTGTATGACAGATTGTAAGATTGCATCTGTGAAAGTAGGAACTGCTTTCTTCAAGGTGTCTTCCACTTCTGCTGCAGCACCTCTGATTTCCTCGACTTGGCTCACAAAGTTGAATTTGTGGGAGTCCAGTGATTCCTTCACAAGTGCTTTTGTTGCCTGGGCTTTCATGACAAATTTGGACGAGATTGTCATCATTTTCTTTACGACGTCCCTTCTGAAGTCGCCCATTTGACCGACTGTCATTTGCAAACTGTTTGGGTTGGGGCTGGAGATGTTGAGAGGATCAGCATCTGACGTTGTGGCTTCTTTTATGGATTTCTTAACAGAGTTATCAATGAGCTCTGTCAAGGTTCTGATGTTGGATTCTGATAGGATAACTGTTGGGACTGGCAGAGTTCTGTTCATTTGAGCTGTATGGTTGTCGATCACAAGTCTTTTCAGGTCAGCTACTTCTGTCGATACCTTTGTGTTCTCTTCTGCTCTGACGGTTCTTAGATCTGCTATCTCTGTAGCCAGTCTGCCAATTTCCTCTCCTCTTGTCTGTTCAGCTTCTGTTCTGATCCTTTCAGTGTCAATGTATTTCTGATGAAGTTCGGCATATTTCTCTGACAGTTTCTGCAGTTCGTCTCTGAGAGAAGTATTTTCCTTGAGGATCAGTTCCTCCTTTTGAGAATTGATAAGTTTATACTCATTCAAGGAGTTGTTGATACTATCACAGAAGCTTGTGAACTCTGTTTTTGTGACAGTGTCAACGGGGGTAACCCTGGTACCAACTAATGGATCCAGTTCTGCCTCGAGTTCAGAGGCGCCTGCGTCAAGAGTTGTTTTGATGTTGGCTCTTGCAGGACTTCCACCCGATCCTTGATGTTCCTTTTGAGGGGAATCACCTACAGGTGTTCTGATCAGAAGTTCCTCCTCCAGCTCAGGTTCTGAGGAAGGAAATCTGATATGATGAGAAGCATTTGGATCAAGCAAATGTTTCCCTTGTTCAACTATGGTCTCATACTGTCCCTGAGTCGGACAGATGCTACGTGAGATTACAAAAATCTCGGGTCTATGTTGTGTTCCGACTACATGAGCCACAGAGGCATCATTATGTGTAGGTGACCTGTCGATGTTCTGGGGCGAATGAACATCACTAGCAAGACTAGCTTCCCCGGCTTCGTGCGTACCAGAGGCATGAAGAGTTGCCTCTGATGGGTCTGGCTGGTTAAGGTTCGAGGTGTGCACCTCTGTTTCAATAATCCATTGGTCTTGATCACCAGGATTAGGTAATGTGGTAGCACTGGGAGTTTGGTTAGGATCTCGCACAGATGTGTCAACTTGGACATCTTGTTCTATACTCACATTTCCCTCGGTTTCTAGGGTTTGAGAATTCTCTGGGGAGCTCTCTATCTCATGAATCTCTACACTGCCAGAAGGGTGCGATCTCTCTGTCACCACTTCTGCAGTCTCTTCTGCTCCCTCTTGAACAGTCTCCCTAGGGGATGCTCTGTTCACTACTTCCTCCTCCATTACTCTAGAGGAAGACCCCACTTCGGGTACTTTGTCCTCTGGTCTATTTTCTTCTTCTTCTATTTCCTCACTCGCACTCTCCACAGAAGGCCCAGAACCTAAATATGCTGGGGTTCTCACCTCAGGTTCTTGAGGTTGAGCAGCAGTTCTATAGTTTTGGATAGAGATGTGGGTTGGATTGATCATAGCAAGCATTGTACCTGGAATTCTTCTGATGAAAGGGTAATCTCCTGAAGTTGTTGGTTGGAATCTTGCCATGGTCCAGACAGGAGTAGAACGACCCTGATGTGTCAGTCCCAGTCTGTCGAATGCCCTTCTGATCACCAAACTGATAAAGCGAGGAAACTTGATGGCTTTAAGGGATTTGTGTCTTCCAACTTCTCCACCTTTGGCTAGAGCAGTGATTTTAGTGTTGACAGCATCTAGAAGTGCATTGTAGAGGATCCATGCATAGTTGAAGTTTCTGTTGAAGAACAGACCATACATGATTTCGAGGATTTCAGTGCTCGCTTGGTCTTGACTGCCGGATTTGCAGGTGAGGGTTCTGTTGAGGGTTGAGAACATGAAATTCCACATTTGTGGTAGATTTTGTCTTCTGAAGGCTCCTATTCTCTCTAACTCTTTGTTGTAACCCAAAAACTTCACGAAGTCGAGAAGAACAGCAACAGAAGGTGGTTTCTCATAGGTATCAATACCTAGCTGTCTTTTGGTTTTCATCCCAAAAGTTCTTCTGAGAGTTCTTTCACGAATCCTTATTGTTCCTGATCCTCCATTACCAGAGTTGACACTTCCGACTTTTCCGCTTCTGACGCCGTCTTCAATGTATTGGCATGTGGTCCACCATTGTTGGACATATATTGCAGGAAGATGATCGTCAAAGGCTGTTAGGGCTGTAAAAACTTCTGAGTTTCGGAAAAACTCAATATAGATGTGGTAAAGGGGTAAATAGAGTGCTGGATTGGGATCAAAACGGTAGTTGTTATCAGCCAACTCGTATGGTAGAATAACGATGTTATCTACGGGTTCGTTGTTACTGGAATCATCAGAGTTCTGGGGTTGGTTTTGGGGTTCAGCCATTGTTGCAGGTTAGGGTTATTCTTGAGAACCACAAGGTATAGGTTTCTGAGAGGGAAAAGATGAAGGGTTTGAAATGGTTGTTAAGCGTAAGAGTGAAATGGGTTGAAGTTGGGTATTTATACGGGAAACATGTGGGTGGGGAAACAACGTAGGGACTGTAGGCACTTGAGTGTCAGAAAGTGGAACGGCCTGAACAGTGTATCGTGGGAACACCTAGTGGTTTGTCTTTCAATCAGAGGATGCCACGTAAGATTTTGTTCTTACAATCGTAGGACAAGTAAACTGTCACGGTTAGAGATATGCGGGTGACAAGTGGGTGATTTTCAAAGAATGACCCGCATCTCTGCTGACGTGTTTCTGATGACGGGGCAGAGAAACTAACAGAGCTTTGGTGGAGCTCAGTTATTTTCTTTCTCTGTTGAAATGATCTTTTCAACTTTGCTCAGTGACCAATCATGTTTCACCTTTACCCAAAAACATTTTAAAATTCTGTATCTGATGTGAAGAATCAAAGATCAAGGACAGAATTGACCAACAATTTTCAACAGAGATCTGATGAGAAACAACAGAGGCTCTGGTGAGAATATCATGGTTCTGCTAAGTTCGACTTTCTCAAAAGAATTTCATCAGAACAGGTTTTCCCTCTTTCAAAATGATTTTTCTTTCAAGATCAAGAGAGCCAAGTCATATGAATTTGAAATCAGAATTTTTTTTTTTGACTTGCTCCCCTTAAAACCATGCATATTTTCTTTTATAATCTCCCCCTAGAAATATGAGCTTAAAAAAACTTGCTAAAAGAAATATTTACAGAGATATATACAAACGAATTCACTGGAAGCTTGTTGAAAAAGTATGTTTTACAGAGCTCTGGTGAATGACAGAGGCTCTGTTGAACTATCCTACCCAACTATTTTGACAGATCTCTGGTAGGAACATCAGAGTTCTGTTGAGTGATAAATAGTGTTAGGACATGTTCAGCATACCCAATTTGCTGATTAAGAAGTTAAATATCCTTTCATCAAGGGCTTTTGTAAAAAGATCAGCAAGTTGGAAGTCTGTTGAAACGAAATACATTTCAATAGTCCCTTTTTCAACATTATCTTTTATGAAGTGATACCTTATATCGATATGCTTGGTCTTTGAGTGTTGAACTGGATTAGCTGTGATTGCTATTGCGCTTTTGGAGTCACACAAAATTGGAATTCTGTCATACTCCAAGCCGTAATCCTTGAGTTGAGTTTTCATCTAGAGAACTTGAGAACAACAACTAGCAGCAGCAACGTATTCTGCTTCTGCTGTAGAGGTGGACACGCAATTCTGTTTCTTGGATGTCCAACTTACTAACTTCTCTCCAATAAATTGACAGCTACCAGACGTACTCTTTCTGTCGTTCTTGCATCCTCCATAGTCTGAATCTGTATATGCTACAAGCTCGAAACCAGAATTCAGAGGATACCAGAGACCCAAAAATTGAGTCCCTTTCAGATATTTAAATATGCGCTTGACGGCAGAGAAATGCGAAACTTTAGGATTAGCCTGAAATCTAGCACAGAGACACGTTATAAACATTATATCGGGTCTACTGGCAGTTAAGTACAGAAGTGACCCTATCATACCTCTGTAGTTCTTGACATCTGTTGGTTCACCATTAAGGTCAGGGTCAAGCTTAACTCCAGGGGCAATAGGAGTTTTCATTGAATTTGAGTTGTTAAAATTGTACTTTTTCAAAATGTCAGAGATATATTTGGACTGACTTATGAAAGTCCCTTTGTCGGTTTGTTTTACTTGTAAACCAAGGAAGAAAGAAAGTTCTCCCATCATGCTCATTTTGAATTCACTTTTCATCAAATCCTCAAACTTATCACAGTACTCTTGCCGTGTTGACCCAAAAATAATGTCATCAACATATATTTGTACCAGAAGTATATCATTCTTGTATCTCCTAAAGAATAGAGTTTTATCGACAGTACCTTTCTCGAAGTGATTAACCAACAGAAAATTGGACAGAGTTTCATACCGGGCTCTGGGAGCTTGCTTAAGCCCATACAGAGCTTTGTCTAGCTTGTAAACGTTGTCTGGAAACTCCGAATTTTCAAAACCAGGTGGTTGCTGGACATATACTTCTTCTTGTAGTCTGCCATTTAGGAAGGCAAATTTGACGTCCATTTGGTAGACCTTGAAACCCTTGTGAGCAGCATAAGCTAAGAAGATTCTGATTGCTTCTAGCCTAGCCACAGGAGCAAAAGTCTCGTCATAGTCAATTCCTTCTTCTTGACAGTATCCTTTTGCAACCAGACGGGCTTTGTTTCTGATGATAATTCCATCTTCATCCTTCTTGTTTCTAAACACCCACTTGGTTCCAATGGCTGATTTGCCTTTTGGGAATGGAACCAAGGACCAAACTTTATTTCTCTCGAATTCAAGAAGCTCTTCTTGCATAGCTTCGATCCAGTTTGGGTCTTCAAGTGCTTCAGAAATTCTTTTCGGCTCAATCATGCTCAAAAAGTTAACAAAGAAAGCTTCGTTGATTGTAGCCGATCTTGTCTTGACACCATCTTCAGCAGCACCAATTATAAGATGTTGGGGGTGATCCTTAGTCCATTTTGTCATGGGAGCATGGACAACAGGAGGGGTTTGTGCTTCAGATGAGAAAAGACGATCTTCAGCAACAGAGCTCTGAGGGTTGGTGCCAGGGTTCTGTGGCACACAACTCTGAAGAGTGGCCTCATTGCTCTGTGGATTGCCAACAGGGCTCTGCGAAGGTGAACTTTCAAACAGGGAGTTTCTGCCGATATTTGTTAGCAGAGGTGATGATGGCTCTTGTGTAGGTTCTGGTTGTGGTTCCTCATTTCTCTGAATTATACCTGTAGACAGAGAAGTAGATGGTGAAATATTGGAGGGACCAGTAAGAGTTGTACCTGTCAGATTTTGTTCTGTTGAACTTTGAGCTTGATCTCCTCTGTTGATGTTGACAGAGGAATCATCATCATCATCGAAGAAATCGTCGAATAGGAGATTGATATCTTCTTCCCTTGATTTTGAAGAACTAGGCTTCTTCTGTTCTGTTGGTGTCCCCTCTGTTTATTTGCGATCAGAGGTACTTGATGTACTTTCATCAAAGGACACGTTCACGCTTTCTTGAATGACGCGAGTTCTGGTGTTGTAGACTCTGTAGGCTCTAGAGGTCAGGGAATAACCAATAAAGATTCCTTCGTCCGCTTTCTTGTCAAATTTACCCAGCTGTTCTCGGTCGTTCAAGACATAACATTTACACCCAAAAACATGAAAATATTTCACGTTTGGTCTTCTGTTATTGATGAGTTCATAAGGCGTCTTTTTAAATCTTTTCACTATTACAGCTCTGTTTTGAACAAAACAAGCTGTTGAGACTGCTTCTGCCCAGAAGTTAATGGGAAGGACAGAACCGGCCAACATGGTTCTGGCGGCCTCTACCAGAGTTCTGTTCTTTCTCTCCACTACGCCATTCTGTTGTGGAGTTCTGGTAGCTGAAAAGTTTTGGGAAATTCCTTCTTCTGATAGATAAGAATCTATTCGAGTATTTTTTAATTCTGTCCCGTTGTCACTTCTCAACTTTTGCACTTTTAGTCCTAACAGAACCTGTATCCTTCTCAATAAACTTATCAGAATTTCTGGGACATCAGATTTTGCTCTGATGAACTCAATCCAAGTATACCTAGAATATTCATCAATAAGCACAAGAATATACTTCTTGCCAGACAGACTTTGCACAGAGATTGGACCACAGAGATCCACATGAAGCATATGCAAAGGTCTTAAGCAATTGTGATCACTCTTGGTTCTGTGTGAGGATCTTTTCATTTTTCCAAACTCACAAGCAGAGCATAGATGGTCTTTGTCAAATTTCAGCGAAGGAAGACCTTTTACCAAGTTCAATTTCACGAGTTTGTCAAGATTTGAAAATTTTAAGTGAGCAAATCTTTTATGCCAGAGCCAGGCATCTTCTTTGTTCAAAGAGACTAAACAGAGTTTCTCTGTTGTAGTTCCCTGGTTTGGATTAAAATTCATTTTATAAAGATTGCCTTTTCTGTCGGCTCTTAAAAGTTCTTGACCAGACTCAGAAAGTAATAATGAACAAAACTTCTTCCTGAAATTGACATCGAACCCATGATCACAGAGTTGACTTATACTGAGAAGATTATGATTTAATCCTTCAACATAAGCAACTTCGGAAACTGAAACACCACCATTTACCAGAGTACCATAACCTCTAATTTGTCCTCCATTGTCTCCTCCAAAGGTGATTGCACTTCCTTTTTTGTTCTTGAATGAAGTTAGCAGCTCCTTATTGCCTGTCATGTGCCTGGAACATCCTGAATCTAGGTACCAGATCTGCACATGAGGCTTCTACAAGACAGATTAGTTTCTTTTAGGTACCCATTGCATGATGGGTCCTTTCTTGTTAGGCTTTGATGGGTTAACAATCTTTCCTACAGGCTTTACATTCTTTGATGTTGTGCCAGAGGTTTTCTTCTGTGTGGTCTGATCAGTCTTGGGATTTATCATCTTTTGTGACTGATTCAGAACACAATGAGGTCCATTCATATGATTTTGCAGTTTTCTTAACAGATGAACACAATTGCAATTGATGGAACATGAGGATTGATGCAAGTTGTTATTCAAGAATCGTTTATTAGATGGAGTTTGATTCTGAAAAGCTCTAGGACCATGCATTCTGTTTGAACTATTCTCTGAGACAGATTCTCTTTTCTCAAAATTGATCTCTTGATTTCTACCAGAATTGGAAGTATGTCTGTCATTTACTATCCATTTTCCCTTCTGTTCTGGTGTAAATTTGATTGGTTTAAAAGTTGGAACAAAGGTGTTGTTAAGTAAAGTACTTGCCTTCACATTACCTTTTACTTCTGTTGAGTTAGAAGCAAGAATTCTGAATTCTTTGTTATTAAACTCAGTTACCGGTATAAATCTTGATTGTTTCTTGAAAAATGATATGTCTTCTTTTAAATCAAAGGATCCAGCCGGTATCTGTTTAGGTTTGTGCAAAGCATTTGGTTGAGTACAGAAAATTTGCTCATCTACCTCAGGGTCAGAGTCACTGTCAGAGGCTAGAAAGTCTCTGGTGGCTCTGTTGGAGGTGTTACTCACAGAAACAGGCTTTGTAGAATCAGGTTTTGCAGTTTTAAACCTTCTCAACTTGGGTTTTAAAGCATCAGAAACAGCATTTTCTTTAAGAACTTTCACGAGATCTTCTTCAAAAGATGTTCTTATCGTTTCAGAAGTAGGAGAGAAGACTGGTGCTTCAGGGTTGAGCTTGCTCTGTGGTATTTCAACAGAGGATTCAGCCTCAGAAGTGACAGGCTTCTGTTCCTTGAAAGAATTAAAGTTGAAAATCTCTTTTGGATCCAGACTTTCGACAGAGTTAGGAATTAAGATTCTAGCTCTTCCTTGATCAAGAATAAACTTTGAAGATGGTTTAAGAACCTTGTCATGATTCAAGGAGTCATAGCTGACATTCCTAAAGTCAAGCCTTTTCGTCCTCTTGTAAACGTCCGAGGTTTTAATTCTTTTGAAAACAGCATTACCAGAGATAACATTCTCTTGGATTTTCCCAGCACAGAAAGTAGTCAACAGAGATGTTTTCTTCTTTCCGTTCCAGGGAGCAAGGTCTGAGAAACCAAGACCTTGCGTATCCATCTGAGAATTTATCTTAACATGCACATCCTGTGCATCCTGATACTTTTTGATTTGAATTTCTTTTCTCTGTAGGGACTGATGTAAGATTTCCCTTTCTTTTTGAAAAAAGTCTTTTAAAGCGACAGAGTTAAGTCTTTCATTCTCAGACTTCTTCATTTCTCCGGTTTTCTGTTTTAACAGATTTTCGTACTCTTTAACCTTTTTAGAAAAAGTACTTTTCTCTTTCTGCTGTAAGATCTCTAGCTCAGATTTCTCCTTGAAGATATCTTCCTTTTCTTGTTCCAAGAGAGTTTTCTCTCTCTTGTAGAAGGACAGATCCTTCTGAGCTAGCTTTCTTAGCTCTTTTTCCTCATAAAGCTTTTGTTTCAGTAATTGAAATTCCTCAGTTAATTGCGAAACATGCATTTCCAGTTCTGAGTCAGACTTGGATTCGGAGGAACATACCTTGGCACTGGGTTTAATGGTCTCAAGCGCTTTGTCGTCTGGCTCTGTTACAGTAAGAGCGAATGCATGAGCTATATCTTCTACTTCTGTTCTCTCTATTCGTTCTCCAGTCATCCAGTCAACCTCTGTCATACTTTCATCATCTACAGCAACATTGGCTTGCTCTGGTTCATCATCAGAGGATGAGTCAGAGATCCAATTCTCCATCTCGGCGACATAACTCCTTTCTCGGTAGTTGTACTTGTATTTGTTCTTGTAGTAGTCTTGATCTTTTACAAGTTTTCCTCTACAGTTAGCAGAGAAATGGCCAGGTTTGCCACATCTGAAACAACGACCATCGTTTTGGTTGATGGGTTGTGCAACATCAGTCTTTTGTGGACCAGGAGCGTTGTACTTCTGTTGAGGTTGAGGTCTCTGTTCTATCGGGTTTCTGTTCTGGTGATTCTGTTGAGGTGTAGTATAATTTCTGTCACCTTTTTCTTCTCTTTCGTACCTTTTTCTTCTGTCAAATGTCCTGTTACCAAATCTCTGGGTAAATTGTTGAGTTATTAACGCAAGAGATTTAGCAAAGGCATTTATATCACTATCCTCATCTGATGAACTCCTTTCATCATCACTTTCTGCAACCAAGCTCTTTTTCCCTTTCTTTTTATCTCTTTTCTTATCTCTGCTAGGGCCATCTCTGTTGAGTTTCTCTTCTGCTGAGTTCTTAGATTCTGAAATCAAAGCGATAGGACCTGCAATGGTGGATTTGCCTTTTTGCTTGACAACATCCTTCTCTTGTGCGGCCAGAGTGCCATACACATCAGTAAGAGACCATGCATCTAAGTCCTGATTAGCTTGTAAAGACATGGACAGATTCAACCATTCATCATTTAAACTTTTCAAAAACAGAACATTGTTATCTTCCTTCGACCTAACAACCCCACATTTTTTACATTTGTTAATCAGAATATTAAATCTGTTGTAGGTCTGTTGTAAGGTTTCCTCAGGAAGTGCCTTGAAATCATTGTATTCATTTATACACTGGGTCCTTCTGTTCTTTTGGGTTTTGATACCACCCTCAAGTTGATTTAGAAATTGATCCCAGATTTCCTTGGCAGTAACACATGAGTCTAGTTCTTGAAATATATCGTTCGGAATGGCCATAATCAGAAGTGTCACTGCTTTAAGGTCATTTTCCATTTTGCTCTTTTCTTCTTCGGTAATCCCAGTGGTTTTGGGTTCGAAGTGAGCAAGAATCTCATCAGTGGTTTCTGTTGCGGGTACACGTGGGACATAAACCATGGGTTGGAATGGTCCATTCGTGACAGATCACATTAAGTCCTTATCCATTCCATCAAGGAAGTTGACCATCCTAATCTTCCATTGAGGGTATTCATCCCTCAGAAGAGTAGGAGGCTTGGTCAGAGAACCAGCAGTATAAATGGCGTTGATGTTTGCCATTTTTTGAAAAGAAAACAGAGTATGAGAGTTTCAAATGGTCTATAATGAGAATAAGCTAAAGTATGAGGAACAGTAACCAATGAAATAGTAGAACAGATGTTTTAATCTAGACTGGAAAGCTTAGTATGATATTAAATGAACTGAGAAGATGTAAAATACTTTAAGCAGTAAAACAGAGTATAATGAGGCTTTTAAACACACACACACAATCAACAACAGTGAATCAACCTTGGTAGATTGGATGCCTTGATTTGAGCAAATCAAGCAAGCTCTGATACCAATTGTTTGTTCCCAGATTCACGTCGTATCACGATAATGGTAGTTAAATAGACAGCGGAAGCATTTAAATATAAAGCCATTAAAGTGAGTGATTGTATGAGACGATATATAAACTGTGATATCAAATATAGAACAGGAATATGATAACAAGATCAAATAAGAAACGCTGCTCGTATATTGATTAAGATAACACCAAGAACAAGATCAATGGTGTATCAAGAAATCACAGAGACAATATCGTACGGGATAGTGCTATGAGGATATGACAGTGTGCTTTTACAATTGTGGAAAACTATTCTTCCAAAAGCTTACAATTGTTTGTTCCACTACCTCGCTATATATAGCCTCATAAAGTGTAGACAGTGTACTATCGTACCCTGGAATGACACGTGGAAAGTGTGTCTCCAATCTTTAGGGCATACGTGGAAAGGTGTGGACACGTATCTGACACTTCGGATTTCTACGAGACTTAGGCATAACAGAGGTCTTCACTTCAACAGAGCGTGTTATGACAGAACTCTGTTGGTCTTCGGGTATGAACAGTTCTTCTGTTGATCTTCTGCCAGAGCTCTGTTGAGCTCCGTTGGTTCCACCAGAACTCTGTTGAGTTCTGTTGGTCTTCTTTGTTGGTCTTCTAAGTCTTCTGCTTTATCTCTGTAGGTCTTCTGACTTGGTTTTACTTTCAATACTTTCATTTTACAGATACTTGGAGCTAACAATCTTCGATGTGAGGCAGATGATTTTTCTGATATTGATGTCATTAAAGATACCTATACACCACCTCTTCCATTTCTACATGTCGTGTAGTCGGTGGTGGTATTGGTCTTCGCAGAGCATCCATTTCTCGTTTTATCTCTGCAACTCTACCCTCTGTTACCTTTGCTTTTGAATGCCCAGTCTTCTTCAGGTTTAGTAGTGACAAAGGCATCGAATGAGCTCTTCATCAACTTCTCTGTCGTCTGAGGCATTGGCTTTTTCTTCTTTGGTTCTTCTGTCATGATACCCTTTCCTTTATCTCTGGGAGGCTCAGAACCTGTTGCTTGTTTTAGATTTTCGGGGATTGCTTCTGTTGGTTTGGGGGTTTGGTCCTCTGTTGGTTTGGGTGTAGAGGTTTATGTGGGTATGATGGGGATTGCCTCTGTAGTTTTTGACACTTTAGTTTCTGAGGACTTTGATGGTGATGGTTCTGTTTGTTTGATTGGGGATTTGGGTTCTGTAGACTGGTCTTCTGTGAGCTCGATTATGGTTTGTGGAGGGATATCAAAATGACTCGCTGTTCTGAAAGCAGATACAAATTCCATTCTTTTTAGAACATAAGTAGCAGAGCGTTTTGCTCCTCTTAGTTTGTGGGCAATGGATTTTCTTCTTGGGTATTTTTTTGGTTGGGATATTGGTTTTGGTGGAGGAATGGAAAGTTCTTCTGAGGAGGAAGATGATAAGATCTGGATCTTTTCTTGAGTAGGGGCATGTTTTCCAAAGACAGAGGTGGTTTCTACAGAGGCTGGTGTTTCCTCTGTGGGCCTCTGTTGGTTTCCTTGACTTTGGGTTGGGGGATCTTGAGTTTCCGGCTCTACGGTTGTTGTAGTTTCTGCAGGTGTAGCCTCTGTTGTTTTCTCAGTTTGGTTCTCCCCCTCAGGATGACCTGATGCATCATCATCATTAGGGTCATCCTGCCTCCTTTCTTTAGAACTTTCTGCCCTGCAAGTATTTTCGGGATTCTTTGTAGCTTGTTGCCTCATCTTTTCAAGATAAATCCTGATGGAGTTTTTGAATGCAGAGGTTGCACTTCTTTCGAATTCGGCAGCATGTATTCTTGCAGAAGTTGTGACAGAAGCTTCGGCAACAGAATTCATCTGGGATAGAGCTTGTTGTACCTTTGTGGACAAGGCGTCCATTTTGGTATTTAGTCTTGTAATGGCTCCTGAAGTAGTCTCTGTAAAATTAGAAAAAGAGCTTTGCAACTCCTGTAGTTTTTGATTCACAGAGGTTACAAAGGTTTGGAACTCATCCTTTGTCACATGAGAGTCAGTGGTAACCTCTGGAGGAACACATCTATCCCCAGAGTGAGTCCCTGTTCCTGGGACATCTTCGTTCACCCCTGTTTTTACGTTGAGGGTGGAAGGATTTCCTTCTGATCCTTGAGGAGAAACTTGTGTTTCAACCTCTACAGAAGTTCTGGGAAGGTAAGTGTCCAAATCCACTCCAGAGGTGGGTATTGGAATGTCCTTCTGTTGACTTGGAGACTTGTCGAGAGTCTCTTCGTCTCTGTGCTCTCTACTCCTCTCTGAAAGGAGGTTGAGCCCTATTGTTGTGTGCGTGGCAGAGGCAACATATGCCCTTGTTAGGAGTGCGATTGTGATCTCGGGCGAATGACCACGAACTACGGGTAAGTCCTTTAGAGAGGACTCCCCTGGAATGGTTTCCCTAGGTATAAGTGGCACAGAGGTTGAAAGAGTTACCTCTGGCTGGCTGGATGGGGTTTGGATCGAGCTGTGCTGCTCTTGTTCAATGATAATCTCTGCCGCTAGATCGGCGGTATCAGATATGTGGGTTGCACTAGGAGGGGGTTGGGGATGTATGCCTTCTACTTCTGCGGCATCTTTTTCTGTAGTACCCTCTGTGCTTTTTATCATAATGTCTTCTATTGTTTCACCTATTTGGACCTCTTCTTCTGTGGTCTCAACTCTAGTCGCTTCTTCTGTGCGTGTAGGGGTTGGTTCCTGAGTGTTAAGCTCTGGATGGAGAAAAGGATTGCGCAGAACCTCTGGAGTCTGATTTTGAATGTTCTGAGGAGTTTGATCATGTTCATCCAAGTTTGAGGCTATCGTGTAGTTGGTTGTCCCTGTCGATTCATGAGACAATGGTTCTGCTGTCCATCCTGATGGATCTAAGGTATGAGCTATTTCGGGTTGGTTGAGGAAGACATTAAAATCTCCATGTTGATCTGCATAGTTTATTGGGGAGGGAGGTTGCAGAGGTATAGTTTGGTCTTCCTCTTCCTGTTTGACTCCCTTTGCAATGGACTGCAGAGGTGATGTGGGTTTCTTCTTTTTCGACTTCCTCTTCTTTGGCTTAGGGGCTCCCTCCTCTGTGGATTTGGTTTTTCGTTTCATTTGAGTTCAAGTCTTTTCTTCTCTTCTTCAAAAGTTGTCTTAACTTCCTCAACCTTCTCTTTCTCCTTTTCACAAAGCTTTTCTGACTCAGATAATTTCCTTTTCAGTTCAAGATTTTCATAGTTTAGAAGTTTACCTGATTCTTCAAGCTTAGCAATTTTATCTGAATCACTAAGAATGCTCTTGTTCCTTTCATATAGTTCTTTCTCAAGAGTAGGAATTATCTTGCGAAAATTTGTACTTAGTTTCGAATAATAATGAGAATCAGCATCACCACAAAATTTTATTCTAGACATTTTTACTTGAGAAATCTAGAGACAAATGAATAGTGATTCAATCACCGACAATTTTGCACTTTAAAGGAGTTTTAACGAAAGAAACAGTTTCTTGTTTTACCAAATATCGAATAAATCGAAAATGCCTGAAAAACAGAATTTGTTTGAAGGAATGAAAAACAGGTTAAAATTAGACCACGTTTCTACCAATAATCTTGTTAAAACGAGGATTGCTTGATTAAAAATCAAGCTTTGCTCTGATACCAATTGTTGGTTCTCGTATTTGATTAACATAGATTATCTAATCTATTAGTTCAAATAAGATGTGTTGTGGAAGCGTATTTGAGGAACTAACAGATATGTTTATATAGAAACAACACACAATATCAAATAATCAGTGTATGAAGGACAAATGAATATCTCAAAGATTAATGTATTTGATATATATTAAGAACACCAAGAACTTCAAAGGATTGACAAGAAATATGCAGTTAATGGTGTGTGTGTTATGCTTAAGCTTAAAAGATATATGAGTATTTTCGTGATTGTTAAGCTTAATAGAAGAGTTCACATGAACCTTCTATTTATACTACTCCTAAAGAGGACATACTTTAGACAATAAGGACTGATCTACAGTAGACAGGATTGGGTGAACAGTAGCAGGTACGATGTTTATTGAATGCGTATGTTCCAATTTTGACAGAGCCCTATCAGAGTTTGACACGTGTAGTTGATGTCAGGGCACGCCTGGAACAAGTGGATGAACGGATCCAGGAACAGTAGAAAGTCTTTAGTATAAACCGCAGAGGCTCTGTCAAGGGTGACAGAGGTTCTGCGGTGTAACGCCCCAAAATTTCAAGAAAATTTAAAAATTTTAAACGCGCATAATTAATAATAAGTCTCCATTTATTAAACCCAAAATAATAATTCCAACCACGAGCGTTATTAAAACATAAGTCAACAGCGGAAATTAAATTGTTTATTCAATAACGGGAAAATGTTTAATAAGCAAATCCTTCGACCCATCCATCTTGCGCGTCAGTGTGTGCCAGTCATGCCTTCGTACCACTTGTACCTGCAGCCACTGTAAATTTGGGAGGGGTAAGCACGAAGCTTAGTGAATTCAAACACAACAATTAACAATGGTTATCTCATATTACCCCTAAAGCAAAGAGGATCACACCACCACATACAAGTCTACGAACAAATCATAAGCAAGTATAATAACCACCACATAACAAAATTCCCGGGCGGATGTCGGGTCTACGGCCCCGCCGCACGTTTCCGCCTACTGCGGGAAACACCCGTTTTACGCCTACTGCGTGTGACATCCTTTTTACGCCTACTGCGTAAACGCCCCTTTTACGCCTACTGCGTAAAACACCTCCGTCCCCGTCGGGACTCGGCCCCGCCGAATAATGTAGCACATAATGTTAACTAAACGTCCCACTATCTAGCCCCCAACAATCCCGCATATAATTTTCACACACGTGCTACAGTAATAATAAACAACTATTAATTAATTGTAGTGAGAGAACTCACTTCGGGTGCGCGCCTAGCTAAAAATAGTAAGTAGCTCCACACAACGACGATCACTTTCCGGCACCTAAACGTACGATAAAATACGTCAATACGAGATCCGGACCCCACGACGCGACACACCCCAAAACTGTCACTAAAACTAACTTTCGGTCACACCGAACAGGTCTGTTCGGGACCTGATTTGACCACTAAAACTCCAGAAAAACTCAGATTTATTACACGGTTGAAAAGTGCCCTGAAATACCTTTCCGAGGATATATTACACGCCTCCTAACGATTTTTCTATAATTAATTATGAATTAAATACGAACGGTTACCCGAAACTGCCAGTTTCGGTCCAGCTGCAAAAACGGTCCAAAACAGCCTAGCTACGGTTTAAATCAGACTTTCGGCAAAACACGAAAAACCTTCCCGACTCGAATAGGGAACTATGGCCACCAAAATAACCTCAAAACGAGTTACGAGTAAAAAGTTACGGTCCACGCAAAACAGTGGCAGATTCCAGGAAATTCACATAAAATGACGAACCGCAGAACTTGCGACCACTTTTCCTCCCAACTCGAGGCCGAATCAGTTCTCCGCCAAAACACAGAAAACGTACTCGGTCCCGAGCCCGAAGCGTGGGCGCCAGTTTCGGCTCAATCGGAGTTACGACGGAAAAGTTATGGACGAAATAAAACTGGCCAGAAAGATAGCGATCACATAAAATCATAACTTAATTAAAAACGGTTTGGATAAACAACAACGGTTTAGGGTTCCGCCAAGGTGGTTTAGGGCTTGAGCCGTGGCCACTACCCTCTGCCACCTCCGGCAGTGGGGCACGGCGGCGGCGGCGGCGCTCCGGCGACCACCAAACTCGCACCCACAATCCACAAATACCCCAAACAACCGCACCCAACCTTACGGTCTTTACTCACGCTCATCTCCCTTCCCTTATGCCCAAAATGCGCCTGCCATACACCCCCAAACATCCACCGGTGGCGGAAGACGGCGGCGACGGTTGCCTAAGGCGTCGTCGACGGAACAAGAAGTAAAACAAAGGGAAGGACGTTTACCTCGATACAACGCACCCGGCCGGTCTAAAATACCTCGAACCTTGATGCTCTTCTCTCTCTCTCTAAAACTCCGACGATGCAGCGGCGGTGGCTGCGTTTTCCGGCAGTGGCGAAGAAGGACCGAAAGGGGGGGGGGGGGTCTCGGTCGAGAGAATCGTGAGGGAGGCCGTAGGGTTTTTCTTGTTATCTTTCTTTCCTTTTTTTTTTTTTTTTTCTCTTCTCTCACTTGCTAGCCACGAAACCAAAACCAAAAGAAAAAACAAATGTGGGGCTCGGTTATGTGCATGGGCCGACCCATGCCAAGACTTTGGCCCTTTAACATAATTGGTCCCCCAACAATTCACAACCGCTCTCTAAACCCCCTACTAGAAATTCAACACTTAGGGTCAACGGTGCTAACTCTCGATAACTAAAAAAAATAATCCTGAAGGAAAACAATAAAAAATTAATTTATTTAAGCAACGAGAAAGATTTAAAGGGAGAATATTTATACCTACCGGAACACGGGCTTTACAACTCTCCCCCGCTTGGCTCAGACTTCGTCCCCGAAGTCCACGTCTGCAAACAGCTCTGGGTAATTCTCCCGCATCTCGGCTTCTGGTTCCCACGTCCATTCTGAACCTTTTCGGTGCTTCCACTGGACCTTAACCAACCCAACTACCTTGTTGCGCGAAGTTCTCGTCCTCCTGTCGAGAATGGCAACCGGCTCCTCCACATAATTGAGTCGCTCGTCAATCTGAATATCTTCAAGGGGAACTACTGCAGACTCATCCATCACGCACTTCCGCAACTGAGAGACATGGAACGTGTTGTGGATCAGGCTCAGCTCCTCTGGTAGCTCCAATCGGTAAGCTACTTTCCCCACACGCGCGATGACTTTGTACGGTCCGATATATCGGGGACCCAACTTTCCCCGCTTGCGAAAACGGATTACCCCCTTCCAGGGTGACACTTTCAAAAGAACGTAATCCCCGACTTGGAACTCCAAGTCCGATCGTCTCCTATCGGCGTAACTCTTTTGTCGGCTCTGAGCAGTGACTAACCGATCCCGCACCATCTGGATCATTTCCGTCGTCTTTAGCACCACATCGGTGCTCCCCAGCACTCTGTGACCAACCTCGCCCCAGCAAATGGGCGTCCGACACTTCCTGCCATACAACACTTCGTACGGCGCTCTACCGATGCTAGCGTGATAGCTGTTATTGTAGGAGAACTCAGCTAGTGGGAGATTCTGATCCCAACTACCACCAAAGTCAATCACACATGCTCGCAGCATGTCCTCAAGTGTCTGAATAGTACGCTCACTCTGCCCGTCGGTCTGAGGATGAAATGCTGTACTGAAATGCAACCGCGTACCCATCTCATTCTGAAACTTCTCCCAAAACCGGGAGGTGAAACGAGTATCCCGATCTGAGACAATCGAGACTGGCACTCCGTGCCTAGTTACAATCTCTCGGATGAAGACCTCCGCGAGCTTATCCGCCGAGAAGCTCTCTTTAATCGCCAAGAAGTGAGCGCTCTTCGTCAGGCGATCCACGATCACCCAGATAGTATCATTTCCTCGCTGAGTCTTGGGAAGCTTAGTGATGAAATCCATTGTGATTTGCTCCCACTTCCACACCGGAACCTCCAACGGCTGCAATTTCCCATGCGGTCGTTGGTGTTCCGCTTTGACCTTCCGACAGGTCAAACATACTTCCACACAATTGGCTACATCCCGCTTCATGCCGGGCCACCAATAGTCTTCACGCAGGTCTCTGTACATCTTGGTAGCTCCGGGATGAATCGAAAACTTGGACTTATGCGCCTCGTCCAATAGTGTCTGGCGATTCCCACCAGTGTATGGAACCCAAATTCTACCATAACGGTTCAACAGTCCCCGACTATCCCGTACTAACTTCGGAATTTCTCCCGAAACTCTCTCTCGTTTAGCATTTTCCTCCAACACGGCCACCTCTTGAGCGATACCGATCGACTCCAAGAGTGGTGCAACTACCGTTAATCGCTGACAAAGACCCTTCAAAGATCCCCCGACCGGATGTCGACTAAGTGCATCCGCGACTACATTCGCCTTACCGGGGTGGTAAAGTATCTCGCAGTCGTAATCCTTGACCACATCAAGCCACCTCCGCTGACGCATATTAAGATTTTGCTGGTCCATCAGGTATTTAAGGCTCTTGTGATCGGTATAGATCGTGCACTTGACACCATAAAGATAGTGTCTCCATATTTTTAAAGCAAACACCACCGCTCCCAGCTCCAAATCATGCGTCGGGTAGTTCGCCTCATGAGGCTTCAACTGCCTCGACGCGTAAGCGATGACCTTGCCGCGTTGCATAAGCACGGCACCCAACCCTTGGTACGAAGCATCACAGTAAACCACCAAATCTTCCATGCCCTCAGGCAAGGTTAACACAGGAGCCTCACATAAACGCCTGCGTAGCTCCTCAAACGCCTTCTGTTGCTCTTCACCCCAACTGAAAGCTGCAGTTTTCTTCGTCAGTCGAGTCATAGGCAAGGCAATCTTGGAGAAATCTTGGATAAATCTCCGATAGTACCCTGCTAACCCGAGAAAACTCCGCACCTCGGTAGGAGTTTTCGGCACCTCCCACCGCATTACCGCTGAGATCTTGGCCGGATCGACCATGATACCGTTCTGATTCACGACATGTCCTAGGAATTGGACCTCCCGTAACCAGAATTCACACTTGGAGAACTTAGCATAAAGCTTCTCCCGCCTTAACACGTCCAAAACTTCCCGCAAATGCACCTCGTGCTCTTCTTTCGTCTTCGAATAAACGAGAATATCGTCGATGAATACGATCACCGAGCGATCCAGCATCGGGCTACACACCCTGTTCATGAGGTCCATGAACGCTGCGGGTGCATTGGTGAGCCCGAAAGGCATCACCACGAACTCGTAATGGCCGTAACGCGTGCGAAAGGCCGTCTTCTCCGTATCTTCGCTACGCACCCGCATCTGGTGGTACCCGGATCTCAAGTCAATCTTAGAGAACCACGAGGCTCCCTGCAACTGATCAAACAAATCATCAATCCTTGGCAAAGGATAACGATTCTTCACCGTAAGCTTGTTCAGCTCCCGGTAATCAATGCACATTCGTTGAGATCCATCCTTCTTTTTCACGAACAAGATCGGAGCTCCCCACGGTGAATAACTCGGCTTAATGAACTCTTTCTCGAGAAGTTCCTGCAACTGATCATACAGTTCCTTCATTTCCGGTGGAGCCAAGCGATAAGGTGCCTTGGCCACCGGAGCAGCACCTGGAATCAGGTCGATTCGAAACTCCACCTGTCGCGCGGGAGGTATCCCTGGCAACTCATCGGGGAATACATCGGCGAATTCCCTCACGACTGGCACATCCTCGGCACTAATCTTCGTCTCATCGACACGCGTATCCACCACATACGCCAAGAACCCCTGCCCACTATGCTGAAGGTATCTCCGAGCCCTCGCCGCAGAACAAATAGCCGTAACCCGACTAGGCGAGTCTCCCTGAATCAACAGTTCTCCCCCGCTTGGGGTTCGAACCCGTACTTGTTTGCGACGGCAAACAATCTCTGCATCGAACGCGTCCATCCAATCCATGCCCACTATCACGCAAAGCTCTCGCATCGCTATAGGGATCAAATCGATAGGAAACCTCACACCCGAGATTTCCAACGTGCATCCCCGATACACGTCCGTAACCGTCAAGGTCCTATCATCGGCGACCTCGACCAATAAAGGACATCCTAGACGTCCCACCGCTCGACCCAACCTCTCGCTAAAAGTGCGAGACACGAATGAATGAGTAGCCCCGCTATCAAACATTACCACCGCAGGTACAGAATTGACTAGAAACGTACCTAATATATAAAGAATAACAATACATAAACACAGGGCATGAAAAGGAAAGACAAAAGAAAAGAGTGATGAAACATACCTGTCACCACCTTAGGCGTCGCTTGCGCCTCCTCCACCTTCAGCTGGTGGACTCTCCCTCGGGCCGCCTCCGTCCCGGGCTGACCCGTACGGCCGTCGGTGATGCGCAGCGGGGCATTCGCAGGAGCCCTCTGTGCACCACCCCCATCAGTTGCCCTAGCATTCGGGCAGTTGGCCTTCACATGGCCAGCCTGTTTACAGCCGAAACATAACATCAGTGGCGACCTGCAATCTCTACTGAGATGGCCAGGCTGCCCACACTTGTAACATGCATCAGATCTTCTACCACCCACATCCCGGGCCTTAGAACCGCTACTCTTCGTGTGCCCACGAGAATCAACAAACTTCGATTTCTTCGGCACTGCAGAGATAGGCGTCACTGCCTGTGCCGCCTTCCTCTTCTTCGCTTGGGTCTCCAACTCTAACTCTCTTCTCCGCGCTGCATCCATCATAGCCGACAGCGAAGGATGTTGCACTGCGCTCACAATTTCTCGGATCTCGGTCCGAAGCATGTCCTTGTACCTCGCCATCTTCATTTCTTCTGAGGCCGCATATTGGGGACAGAATAGCGCCATTTCGGTAAACTTCTTGTTCATCTCCTTTATGGTCTCTGTGGTCTGGTTCAGCTCCAAGAACTCCTTCGCTATTCTTTCCATCTCTATCGGCGGCACGTACTCAGCACGGAAACGAACAACGAACTCGTCCCAAGTAAGAGTGGTACGCTCGGCCAGAGTCAATGCCGTGGCGCACCAGTCTTTCGCTCCCTCGCGAAGTAGATTCACTGCAAATCGAACCTTCAAGTTATCCGGACAGCCGCTTGTCAGAAAAGCGCACTCCATGTCGGATATCCAGCGCATGCTAACGATAGGGTTAGAGTCACCCTTGAATTCTGGTGGAGAGCAGGCAGAAAGGTCCCGATACTGGAAGTCTCGGGCACGGGGCTGTCCCCCAACAGGCGGCGGCATCGCTGCAAACCGCTCCTCCACTAGGGTCACCAGTTGATTCTGAATCGCGGTGATAATCTCGGGAATTGCATCCCCAACAGCTCGCGCAACCTCATTTGCAATCATCTCTTGGATCCGCTCCTCAGTGATCCCGGCTTCAGCCCTCGGCTCAGCCTCACCGCGTCTCCTAGTGTTGACCATTCTATAAGAAGGAGAAATTCAAAGAGTTATTATCAGCTAATAACTCACACTATCAACACATACGCTCAACTCCTTGAATTCCTCGTGACTTTCCCGACCCGAGCACTGATCCTGTGCTTCCGGTAGTAGGAGCTCTACTACTACCTTCCACACCTATCATTACCCGTTTCGTGTCCCATCCCGAGGGTCCAAGTAGTTCTCGCCGCAATTCAACACATATGCCCGCACCGGCATATGCACTCACCCTTCCTAGCTCCCTAGGAATTACATTTCACCCACTACCCTCGCTACTATAAAAACCCTGTTAATCATAATGAGTGGCCGCGCAAATACCCAATCATATGTAGTGCAAGACAAATAGCCATTCGAATACTAGATTCTATCCTAGAACGGTTGGACTCAAACAAGAGCTGCGCAATAGAACTATATCGAATATTCTAAGGCTATTAGCCTCTTACCGCATACGATTTAAAGGGCACCTACTTAGAAACCTACTACAATTAGCAAGAAAATCACAATAGCAAGTAATCCAACGTATCGCATAGTGTCAACCTCAGGCAATCTAGCATACATGCCCTAGGATCTAGAAAGCGATAAAATGAGAAAACACTAAGCATTGTACCTTTCCCTTGGCTCCGGCTGACTGTACACACTGCGCCCTCGATCACCGTTCCTCGAACGGGTTTTTACCTTTCCTTTTATTTCTAAAAAGATTTAATAAAGTATTTGAAAATTTTCCAGCCGCAACTTGAGACCCAACACACCGAGGTGCGTTTGATTCACTCAAGCTGTGCTCTGATACCAAGTTGTAACGCCCCAAAATTTCAAGAAAATTTAAAAATTTTAAACGCGCATAATTAATAATAAGTCTCCATTTATTAAACCCAAAATAATAATTCCAACCACGAGCGTTATTAAAACATAAGTCAACAGCGGAAATTAAATTGTTTATTCAATAACGGGAAAATGTTTAATAAGCAAATCCTTCGACCCATCCATCTTGCGCGTCAGTGTGTGCCAGTCATGCCTTCGTACCACTTGTACCTGCAGCCACTGTAAATTTGGGAGGGGTAAGCACGAAGCTTAGTGAATTCAAACACAACAATTAACAATGGTTATCTCATATTACCCCTAAAGCAAAGAGGATCACACCACCACATACAAGTCTACGAACAAATCATAAGCAAGTATAATAACCACCACATAACAAAATTCCCGGGCGGATGTCGGGTCTACGGCCCCGCCGCACGTTTCCGCCTACTGCGGGAAACACCCGTTTTACGCCTACTGCGTGTGACATCCTTTTTACGCCTACTGCGTAAACGCCCCTTTTACGCCTACTGCGTAAAACACCTCCGTCCCCGTCGGGACTCGGCCCCGCCGAATAATGTAGCACATAATGTTAACTAAACGTCCCACTATCTAGCCCCCAACAATCCCGCATATAATTTTCACACACGTGCTACAGTAATAATAAACAACTATTAATTAATTGTAGTGAGAGAACTCACTTCGGGTGCGCGCCTAGCTAAAAATAGTAAGTAGCTCCACACAACGACGATCACTTTCCGGCACCTAAACGTACGATAAAATACGTCAATACGAGATCCGGACCCCACGACGCGACACACCCCAAAACTGTCACTAAAACTAACTTTCGGTCACACCGAACAGGTCTGTTCGGGACCTGATTTGACCACTAAAACTCCAGAAAAACTCAGATTTATTACACGGTTGAAAAGTGCCCTGAAATACCTTTCCGAGGATATATTACACGCCTCCTAACGATTTTTCTATAATTAATTATGAATTAAATACGAACGGTTACCCGAAACTGCCAGTTTCGGTCCAGCTGCAAAAACGGTCCAAAACAGCCTAGCTACGGTTTAAATCAGACTTTCGGCAAAACACGAAAAACCTTCCCGACTCGAATAGGGAACTATGGCCACCAAAATAACCTCAAAACGAGTTACGAGTAAAAAGTTACGGTCCACGCAAAACAGTGGCAGATTCCAGGAAATTCACATAAAATGACGAACCGCAGAACTTGCGACCACTTTTCCTCCCAACTCGAGGCCGAATCAGTTCTCCGCCAAAACACAGAAAACGTACTCGGTCCCGAGCCCGAAGCGTGGGCGCCAGTTTCGGCTCAATCGGAGTTACGACGGAAAAGTTATGGACGAAATAAAACTGGCCAGAAAGATAGCGATCACATAAAATCATAACTTAATTAAAAACGGTTTGGATAAACAACAACGGTTTAGGGTTCCGCCAAGGTGGTTTAGGGCTTGAGCCGTGGCCACTACCCTCTGCCACCTCCGGCAGTGGGGCACGGCGGCGGCGGCGGCGCTCCGGCGACCACCAAACTCGCACCCACAATCCACAAATACCCCAAACAACCGCACCCAACCTTACGGTCTTTACTCACGCTCATCTCCCTTCCCTTATGCCCAAAATGCGCCTGCCATACACCCCCAAACATCCACCGGTGGCGGAAGACGGCGGCGACGGTTGCCTAAGGCGTCGTCGACGGAACAAGAAGTAAAACAAAGGGAAGGACGTTTACCTCGATACAACGCACCCGGCCGGTCTAAAATACCTCGAACCTTGATGCTCTTCTCTCTCTCTCTAAAACTCCGACGATGCAGCGGCGGTGGCTGCGTTTTCCGGCAGTGGCGAAGAAGGACCGAAAGGGGGGGGGGGGTCTCGGTCGAGAGAATCGTGAGGGAGGCCGTAGGGTTTTTCTTGTTATCTTTCTTTCCTTTTTTTTTTTTTTTTTCTCTTCTCTCACTTGCTAGCCACGAAACCAAAACCAAAAGAAAAAACAAATGTGGGGCTCGGTTATGTGCATGGGCCGACCCATGCCAAGACTTTGGCCCTTTAACATAATTGGTCCCCCAACAATTCACAACCGCTCTCTAAACCCCCTACTAGAAATTCAACACTTAGGGTCAACGGTGCTAACTCTCGATAACTAAAAAAAATAATCCTGAAGGAAAACAATAAAAAATTAATTTATTTAAGCAACGAGAAAGATTTAAAGGGAGAATATTTATACCTACCGGAACACGGGCTTTACATGCGGCTCGGTCCTCTATGAGCAGTACTTCTGTAGTTCGTTCTTTGGTCTTGGCGTTTCTTGATTGATCTTCTTGTTTACTTCGGCAGAGCTTTGATGATACCCCGTAGAACTTCTGTGATCATTCGGCAGAGCTTCTGTCGAAGTCTTCTATACTTAGCCTATTTTTCAATACTTCTAATATTATGAATGTTGGAGATAACATTGTTCAAGACTTCCATTTTCCTGACAAAGGTGATGAGTTCTTCCGAGGTGTCACTCTTAGAACGGAGAAATATTACCCAGGTATAGCGAGAGAATTCATCAACTATGACCAATGTATATTTCTTTCCAGCGATGGATTGTTTGTTAACAGGGCCAAACAAATCCATATGGAGAAGTTGTAGAGGAGACTTGCTTAGATTTGAAGTTTGCTTTCGTCTGTTTCCCTTTATCACACGCTGAACATAAGTACTCTTTGGCGTATGAGTGTTGAGGTAGACCAGTGACTAACTCTTTAGAAGAAAGAGTATTCAGTGTCTTGAAGTTGAGATAGGAGAGCCTCTTATGCCATAACCAGTTGACATCAGATGACGCTTTTGAGAAGAAACAGGAGTTCTCAGTGGTTGTAGAGTCCATGTTTATAACGTAAACATTTTCCATACGATAACCGCTGATAGCTATCTTCTCCTTTTTGTCAGTGACAAAGTAGGGTTCCTTAGTGAAGATCACTTTGTTATCCTTGTCACATAGCTGACTTATGCTTAGAAGATTATGCTTCAGTCCTTCAACATATGCAACTCTTCCAAAGGTGGTTGTACCATTTGAGAGCACACCAAAACCTCGGGTATAGCCTTTTTCATTTCCACCGAAAGTCACAGAGGGACCTTTCTCTTCCTTATACTCAGTGAGCAGGTTCTTCTTACCAGTCATGTGTCTAGAGCATCCGCTATCGAGATACCAGATACCCTTCTTAACCTTTGTAGCAGAGGTTGAAGCAGAGGGAATGTCAGAATTTTCTTCCTCATCTTCAAGTTTGGCCATAAGACATAGACTGGCCTCATCATCATCGTCATAATCAGATGATTCTTGTTCATCAGAAGCAGCCCAATCATAGTCACCTATCAGGCCTTTGCCTTTCTTCTTAAAGTCTTTCAGCTTTGCATACCTTTCTTTCAGCTTTTGATACTTGTCATCTCTAGACCTGGGGTTAGAGGATTTCTTGGAGAAAGCTGAGGTTCTAGAAACTTTATTTGACATGCACTCGCTAGCAAAATGTCCTATCTTTTCACAGTTATAGCAAGTAGCAGTAGACTTATCAACAGGGGTTGATGATCTAGGATTGTCAGTGATAGCAAGAGGTTTGTACTTTCTGAAATTTTTCTTTTTGACGAATCTCCTGAAGAGTCAGGATCTGATAAGCATTCAGAGTTAGTCTCCAACTCAGTGATAGTGATAGAAGATCGCCGAGTGGAAGGTGACTCTGAGATCAAAGCAACAGGGGTGCTTTTGGAATCTTTTACAAGATTCTTCTTAAGATGACTCGACTGCTCATGATTGAGCATAGTGCCATATAAGGTAGAAAGAGTCATAGATTTTAGATCCTTTGACAGCTTGAGACAAATTGAATAACTGTCCCAGCTTTCAGGTAAACATTCTAAGAACTTTGTCAGAATTTCAAAGTTAGAATATTCCTTACCAACAGTTTTCAGATCAATTATTATGCAGTTAAAACGTTGGTGAACTTCAGAGAGAGTTTCATTCTTACCACAAATGAAGCTTTCGTATTGTCTTACCAGGTTGATCTTTCTTGAGTCCTGGACTTCAGACGTACCTTCATATTGAACCCAGATTGTGTCCCACATGGATTTGCAGGTTTTCAAGTTCATGACGGAATGGTAGACTTCGTCAGGAAGAGCCATGGAGAGGATGTATCTGGCTTTGGTGTCGAGAGCCACTTTCTTCTTATCTTCATCAGTCCAAATATGAATTTCCTTTGGAAAAAATCTCTCTGGAATAGCAACTCTATTCTCAGCGGCTGGAACTTTAAGATCAATTCTAAATGGAACGTATGGACCATTTTCGATGTAATAAGGTATAGTTGGGTGTACACCTTCTAAGAAGAGTATCATCCTATTTTTCCATAGATTAAAGTTATCTATGGAGAATCTAGGGGGTTTAGCAAGAGAACCATTTTCAATATAGTTTGTGTTTGTGTTGGTAGCCATTATGAGAACTAGCAGGGAAGAGAAAAGATTAGTATAAGAAGGATCTTGTTTATGAGATTAAACAAATCCGCTCTGATACCACTTGTTGATCCCGAAGGGTTATACAAGTTTGTAGAAGGGGAGGGGGGTTGAATACAAACACACGATTTTTACTTTCTAAATTGTTTATTGATAAATCTTAAACAATTTACAACTTGTTGCGGAACAAGATTAAGGATTAACCTAATCTAAACAAGTTAAGAACACTAAGTTTCATGCACTAGACTTAAGATAGAAGGAGATAAGAACACTACGAGTAATATTCTAACACTAAGAGAGAAAGAAGAAGATGGCCGAGCACTTCATTCTGAAGTAGGGTTTCTCCTTATATACTGCATGCATTTAATGCATTTCAGTATTACTTTACACGTGGCAGCAGCTGATTGGTTGCATGGTTTGACCTTTGTAGACAACCTAGTAGCCGCATGATATACAGTGTAGAATCAGAGTTGGTTGTACGATCCTGGACAAAACGGATGTCCTTTCTGACATTATCGTACGGAGACGTGCAAGGGGAAAATACAAAAGTAACTTGTAGAGTAAACCTCGTGATCAGCGTTCGTTGAACAGTACTTTATCAGTGAGTGATAAAGCTCAGCGATCGCTGAAGTCTTCTACTTGATACTTCACGTTGAGTGGACAGGTCTTGGCTTCACTGATATCCGCATCACTTCATTAGTATACTTTGTCGCTGGTTCTTCGGCTTGATCTTCGAATTCAGCGTAGAACCTATGTTGACGTGAAACTTGTCTTCAGGGATCATAAGTAAACAACTAAACTATCAGCGATCACCAATAGGACTGAACAGGCTCAGAGCACTATTGATGAACAGTGTTCGCTGAATGTTAAAACTAAAGAACAAGAGTTTTCTATCAGCGGTACTGTAGAGACATAGTACTTATCAGCGATAGTGAAACTCTAATACATATTTTTTACTTACAATTTTCACTAAGTGTTTCTTAAAGAGTCATTATCAAATCACTGAGGGTTTGGATCAACAGTTGGGGTTTCTCCTTAACTATCTTCTTGGTTTTTCGGGAACCAAGGTTGGTGTCTGAAGGTTTCCTCTTCAATGAGGACTTGGTGGTGGTGGATTGGGTCTCGGCGGGGGGGGGGGGGGGGGGGGGGGGGGGGGGTTGTACCGTTGAAGTTGCCGCCAAAGTCGAAGAAGTAGGAGTGAGAAGAGTTAAGAGTTGAGAAAGACGTACGTCATCTTCCATGGGCTCGAAGTCGAGGTTTCGGCCACCTAGCTGAGGGAGTTTATAGTCTCCCAACTTTGGATACTTCTCCTGAAGGAATAGATGAAGGAGCGCTGACACAAACCGAACATAGGGAACTTGCACGTCCCTTGCAAGCTTCTCGACCTTATTCATGTGGCCGTCAAATATAATGCAGGCGTAGTCGATCTTTTGCCCTATGATCAGCGAATACCCCATTTGTACTTGGTAGTGGCTGGCTTGGTCCAGCGATCCGAATTTTCCACTCATGCATGAAATGACATAAGCAAAAATTAAATTCAAATCAGAGATCATTTTTGCCTCTGAGTATCTTGGTTAGGTTCTTGTCGGGCTCTTCAGTTCTGGGTTTGTTGTCCCAAGTATACTTCATCAGGTCTAGGAACCTGATGAGTTCTTCGTCAGTGGGAAGGGAATCGAAAGAGCCGGTGAATGCTACACTGACTCAACAACAAGAGTGTTGGTTCTGAAGGGTTATACAAGTATTAAGTTTGTAGAAGGGGGGTTGAATACAAACAAAAAAGATTTTTATCTTTCTAAATTGTTTAAAGATAAATCAAACAATTTACAGTTTGTTGCGGAATAAGACTAAGTATAAGACCTAATCTAAACAAACTATGAGAATCACACAGATTTCTTGCACTAAGAAATAGAGGGAAAGAAGTTAGAAAGTTAAGGATAATTTTCTAAGGCAATAAGTAGGTTCAGGGATGATCACCTTCGAAATGAAGGTGCATTCCTTCTATTTATACTACATGAATTTAATGCATGTCAGGAGGACTTTACACATGTCATCATTTGGTTGGGTGCATGCTTCTGACTTTTGCAAACATACTTTTGGCCGCATGGTGAACAGTCTAGTGGCAGAGTGGTTTGTATGATCCTGGACAAAGGTATGTCCTTCTGATAAATCGTACAAAAGTGTGCAAGAGGATAAGACAAGCATTTCTTGTAGAACAAGCTTCATGATCAGCCATCACTGAGTTGATCTTCCATCAGTGAGAGCTAATGTAAGTCAGCTATCGCTGAAGTCTTCTACTAGAAATATCTTGTGTTGTGGACTTGTCTTGGTTTCACTGATATCCGTATCAGATCATTAGTAGACTTGTCACTTGTTCATCAGCTTTGTCTTTGATTCAGCGATGAACTCCTTTGTCGCAAAACTTGTTTCAGAGATTACAAACAACATTGTTTACATATTATTTAATCAGTGATCATTAGTTACAACTGAACAGACACAGCTATCACTGATGTACATTTATCACTTATGAAATAATAAAGAACAGTGGTTACCCATCAAGGATACAGAACAGAATCAGTATCATATCACTAATGTTGAAACACTTATACATATGATGTTACTTATAATTTTCACTACGTAATTCTAAGGGAAATCACTGAAAGGGTTTGTGCTGGTCCCGAAAGGTTATACAAGTTTGTAGAAGGGGGGGGGTTGAATACAAACACAAATTTTTATCTTTCTAAATTGTTTATTGAATAAATCAAACAATTTACAGGTTGTTGCAGAACAAGATTAAGTACAAGACCTAATCTAAACAAACTATGAGAATCACATAGACTTCTTGCACTAAAAAAAAGAAAGAAGGAAGTTAAGAAAACGAAGAGTAATTTTCTTAAGGCACTAAGTAGTTTAGGGAAGGAGCAGGCACTTCAAAATGAAGAGCATTCCTTGTTTTTATAATGCATGCATTTAATGCATGTCAGGAGGCCTTTACACGTGTCATCACTTGGTTAGTTGCATGAATCTGACTTTTGCAAGCACGCTTTTGGCCGCATGTTGAACAGTGCAGTTGGCATAGTGGTTTGTACGATCTTGGAAAAAGGCATGTCCTTCTGACAAATCGTACAAAAGTGTGCAAGAGGATAAGATAAACATTTCTTGTAGAGTAGGCTTCATGATCAGTGATCGCTGAGTTGATCTTCTTCAGGGAGGCATGAATGAAGGCCAGCTCTCGCAGAAGCCTTCAACTTGAAATATCGCGTGTAGTGGACAAGTCTTGGTTTCACTTATATCCGCATCAGATCATTAGTAGATTCATCACTTGTTCTTCAGCTTGGTCTTCGATTCATCGTAGAACTCTTTTGTCGCGAAACTTGTCTTCAGGGATTATAAGCAAACATTTACAAAATTATCAATCAGTGATCATTAGCTAAACTGAACAGGCTCAGTTTTAACTGATGTACATGTATCACTGAACAATAAATTAAGACAGTTGGTTTCTCATCAGCGATACTAAACAGACTTGGTATTTATTCTTTGATGGTAAAACAATGATACATAATGTTTACTTAAAATTTTCACTAAGTGATTCTATGGGTCATCGTCAAATCACTGAAGGGTTTAGATCAACAATCTCCCCCTATTTGTTGATGACTAAGCAACATTAGGAAATTGCTAGGATTAGAACATAAGGATAAAAAGGACACATAAATACGTGTCCCATTTACTGTTTTCAGGGATCTTTTCTAGTACTGATGGAGTAAAGTACTTCATTGAAATTTTTTATTAATCTTCGTAATTCAGTTTACAAGGGAAGACGAAAAATTTACAAGTACAATGAAATAAAATTACAAGTACAAAAGTTTACTGATAAAATAGAAGAGTACAAGAGAGATTCTATCCGCTAGCTGGGTTCATCCTTGAAGAGTAGTTCATCAAAGGCATTGGTCATTGGAATCATCCAGTCAGGGACATTTTCTCCCTGTTGCCTTCTTAATTTTGCTTCATTTAGTACTTGAGGCTTCAGGAATATTCCAAGTCGTGACAGGTCACACCAATACATTAGGTCTCTGAACTGGTCGACTGGACAGATGGAAATTTCAGAGAAGCGTTGAAAACACTTCTTGCCATAGAAGTTGAGAAAGAATATTCTGAGAGGCTCACTGACCACTTGGCCAGAGACAAAGTCTTCACTAGGTGGCAGCGAGAGGTTTAAAGCTGATAAGTCTGGTGAAGGACCGAGCGCTGCTTCCCTTGAAAATTCGATCCTTGTTTCATTTCGGATAGCAGGCCCTGAAGATGACGATGCTTTCTTCTGTTTTATAGGTTTCTGGTTTTGACGAAGTTCTGGAGGAGGAGGTAAGCCGACTACTGATGTAACTCGATTGATCAGCTTATTGATGAACTGTTCGACATAAGATTTGAAGCTTGATAGTGATCGCTGAATTGCAACTCTTAATTACAACCACTCATCAAGACCATAGGCCTCAAGTTTTGACATGTATCATATCTTCGTACCTCCATTTTCTCTGATGACCATGACATCTATCAGTGGAACACCTCGGACGTTTCTTCTTTTCAGATTGACATTGATGATTCGACTAGGAAGATACCTGAAGTCGACTTTCTTCTTAAACCAACTCATAGTGGTGTCACTAACCTATGCCTTTTTCTTCTTGAACTCTTCTCCAACTTTCTTGAGAAGTTCTTCTTGGACTCGTAGGGGAAATCGTTTCAGCTGCTTGTCTTTCATTGAACTTTGGGCAACTTTAAGAGCGAACTCTTTATCTTTGAGCATATCCCTTTGTTGTTGTTAGATCTGAAGTTTTGTCAAAAGTTACAAGTATTGGTTCTGGATAAAAGACTCAGAGTTCTGAGTAAGAAGACTCAGAAGCTCTGGCTGAGAAGTCTCGAAAAGATTACATGTATGAAAGTCTGAACAGAAGGATCAGAGTTCTGAGTAAGAGACTCAGAACTTCTGAAGATGAAGTTGAAAAAGTCTAAGTGCTTTAAAGGAAGTTCTGATATGCTTAGTCAGAAGATTGTTCAGAAGTTCTGAACAACATGTTCAGAACTTATGACAGGATACTTTCCTTTGTATTCTGTTAATTAAATAGGACACGTGTAATATTCCTATTAGACTTTCATGTATATGTACTGTAGCTTTATCTTTTCCTTACAGTATATATAGTTGTTAGCACTGTTTTGCTAACTAACTTTCCCGCATATCTTTGTATTCACTTTTGTAATCTTTGAGAGATTCTCTCTCTATATTTGTAATCTGTTCTTAATCGAATACAATACTTTTGGATCCAATTCTCTATCATTTACTGTTTGATTGTAAGATTGAATCCTGGTTTCTACAATTGGTATCAGAGCTAATCAACAAAAAAATTCGGTCAAGATCGTGTTCTTGAGGGTTTCTTGATTGCATTCTTGAAGATTTCTTGATCAATTCGTGAATTGATTCCGCCGCTACTCACAATTCTTGAATTCTTTGAAATTCTTGAATTCGTTTTACGTTTGTTCAAGAAATTCGATTTGTCTTTCTGTTGAATTATCTTACAATCATGTCTTCGAAAGAATTTTTCTCTATGGGATCTGAAACAAAACCTCCTGTTCTTATTCCCGAGGAATACCAACAATGGAAGATTCGTATGATTCAGTTCTTGGATAATATCGATGAGAATCTTATGATTTCTATTCGAGAAGGTCCAATAGAAGTTTATGTAGATGTTCAAGCTACACATGCAACAGATACAACACCAGAGATTCCTGCTACAAGGGTGAAGAAAGTTTTTTCTCAATACACAGAAGCACAGAAACAGAGACATGCAATTGACAAAAGAGCTATCACTCTAATGACTGTGGTTGTTCCAAATGAAGTTTTCAATAGAATTGATAGTGGAACTTCAGCTAAAGAAATGTGGGATGAACTAGAAAAGCAAATGCTTGGTACTGTTAAATCAATTCAGGCCAAACTGATCCAAAGTATCAATGCTTATGAAAGATTCAAAGCGAAGGAATCTGAAAGTCTCACCCAGACATACAGCAAGTTCTGCACAATTTTAAACGATCTCAGAAGAAATGGGTTAAAGAAAACGAAGTCTGAGATCAACTACAAGTTTTTGAACAGTCTTAATTCAGAATGGTCATCTTTTGCAATTAGTCTCTAAATGAATAAGGATATGTGTGAAGAAGATCTGAATGATCTATTCCGTGTTCTGAATCAACATGAGGACTCTGTTAAGCTAGTAGTTGAAGAAAGGAAAAATGTGTCTGATCAGTTGGCTTTACTTTCTGAAAGAAAAACAAAAGTCACTAAAACTGCAAAGAAATCTGTATTTTTGTCTGAAATTCCAAAGTTAGAGGAGGAATCTGAGAAAGAAGAGGGATCTGAAGAAGATGAGGAAATCAAGATAATTGCTGAGAAATTGGCCTTGTTGACTAACACTTTCAACAAAAGTTATGGAAAGAATAAGTTTCAGGGTAAGTACAGAAGGGAACAGGGGAGTTCAGAAGAGAAATATAAGAAGAAAGAAGATAGAGAAGAAAATAAGTTTGAGAAGAAAGAGGAGAAGGAAGAGAGAAAGAAGATAGTGGAAAACCTGGTCACTTTGCCAGAGACTGTAGAGTGAATGTGGTAAATGATTATGAATACTACACAAAGAAAGCTCAGCTGGCTAAGAAAAGAGATAATGAGATTGCAATTTTGGCAGAACAGGAGAACTGGCTGTATTATACTTCAGATGAAGAGGATTGCATTCACTTTTCTCAAATGCAAAGTTATATGGCCAAGATGAGGAATGAGGATGACTCTAACTATGAAGATGCTGGTTCTGAATCTTCTGCTGAGGTACATTCTGCACTTGAAATTGATTTAATGACTCAAATTGGCAATACGAATTCTGAATTTGTTAAACTCATAAAACAAATAAAAGGTGAAATAATTCTGGTTAACAAGTTCAGAACAGAAAAAGAGATAATTAAAGAACAATTTGAAGAATCTGAAGTTGAGAAACAAAAAGTAAAAAATGAGAATTCTGATCTTTTAAAGAATATTTCTGAATTAAAAACTCAATTTTCAGAAATAAAAGATGAAAAGGTTGATTTACAAATTTAATATGATATGTTACTTGAGGAAAGAAAGAATTTGTACAAAAAAATCAAAGAGTTGGAAGACCTTAATCTGAAAAGAAGTCAAACTCAACAAACCTTGAATCTTCTCACTAGCAATGTTAAAGACACAAGATTCTATAATCCAAAAATGGGTTTAGGTTTGAAAGAAAATGTTGTTTTGAAAAGAGCTCCAACAAATCTTTATGATTTTGATAAATTACAGGTTCCTAAACCAAAAATCCCAGAGATTGTTGAAATTCTTGTGAGACATGCTAGTTCTATAACAAGTTCAGATAGTTTACAAAAATCAAGTCCTGTAAAAGCAAAGGAAACATTTTCTGAACCAAAAATTGAGAAGTCAGGAGATTCAGAAGACAAGGTTAAGAAAGAAATTTCAAAACCAACAGAAGAGAAACCAAAATATAATGATGCTAAATTCAAATATGATTCTTTAAATGTTAGTTATAAAAATAAACATCCAAAATTTTCATATCCTGACATTGAAAGTAAATTTGATACAAGTAAGGTTTCTGAAACAGTCAGTAAGAAGTTTGAGTCTTCTAGTCAGAATTTTGACTCTATTAGTCAGAACTCTGAGTCTGAAGGTCAGAATACTGAGTCACTTGAAAATTCTCAATTCGCTTCAGAAAGTTTTTCAGAACTTGAAAAGAGATTTAAACTTGTTAGTCAAGAACTTGAGGACTTAAGAAAAACTTTTGATGATCTTGAAAATGATTATTGTGAAGTTGATTTTAAACTGGACCAAGTTTTAAAAGAAAACAACACTTATGTCCAGAAAATAACAGAGCTTGAGAAGTTAAAGGCTGAATATGATTTTATCAAGATTAATGCCTTAAGAGATGATAAGAAATTCTTTGATGAATCAAGTACATTTGAAAATGGTGAATCATCCAAATCATCTGCTAATTCTGTGAAATTGAATGTTTCAGAAAAAGAGGAAAGCAAAAGGAAAGATGATCTGAAAAGAGTTTCTGAGAAGATTGGATTGAATACTACTTCTGAACCTAATGTCAATAGTTCTTGTATGAAATGCAATTGTAATCTGAAAACTTGCAATAAAAGTGAAAAGACTTATGTTTCAGATCTATTGTCTCTTGCAAGAAAGAATCTCATATGTGTTCAATGTAGTAGTCATTCATTTCAATCATCTCAGAAAAGTCCAATTTTAATAACATTTGTTTCTTATATAAACAAAGCATATCAGAATTCAGAAAAGAAAACTGTTTTGATTCCTCAAACTCAGATAAAAGGAAAGAAGATTGAAAACATTTCTCAATCAAATTCAAAAGAAAAGAAGAAAGAAAATATGTTTCAAACTAAATAAAAGAAGACTGAAAATGTTTCTCAGTCTCAACCAAAATTTTTTAAAAAGAAAAGAAACAATTTTGTGAACATAAAATGTTCTGACTTCATAAAATTACAAGGAAGGTGGTGCTTAAAAGAAGATTTTGAATGGAAAGTCAAAGGAACTTTTGTTAAAATCAGATACCAAAGCTAGCAAAGATGGACCCATTCCAGAATGGGTACCTAAATCTAACTCATTATTTTTGCAGGGCTGTCATGTGTGGTTTTTGGATTCTGGAGCTTCAAGACACATGACAGGACATAAGTCTTCTCTGACTAATTTCACAGAAAAGACTGGAGAAGCAGTTATGGGGATTTAACAAAGGGAGATCTGACTATTCAGAAAGTTTTCTATGTAGAAGGTTTACAACATAATTTGTTTAGCATAAGTCAGTTTTTGGATAGCTTTTGTCAAATCAAGTTCAGTATTACAGGTTGCTTAATTCTGACTGAAAAGGACATAAAAGTATTATGGGCTAAGAGACATATGGATTTATTTGTGGTCAATTTTTCTAAAATTGTGGCATTAACTCCAGTATGTCTACTCTCAAATGCTACTGCAAATGAAGTTTGGCTATGGCACAGAAGATGTTCTCATCTAAATTTTAAGGAATTGAACAATCTTGTTAGCAAAAAGTTGGTTAAAGGATTACCAAAGATCAAATTTGAGAAAGAATCATTATGTTCAGCATGTGAAATGGGCAAGATGAAGAAGAGTTCTCACAAAATCAAAATGGATTCTTCATGCAAGTCACCATTAGAGATGCTACATACAGATCTGTGTGGTCCTATTTCAGTTCAATCAACGGGAGGAAAGAAATATATGCTTGTTATTGTGGATGAATATTCCAGGTACACATGGGTTGAATTCTTAAGAGCAAAGTCAGAGGCTGCTACAACACTGTTTAATTTCATCAAAAGAATTCAAGTATTCTTACAACTTCCATTCCAGAAAATCAGAAGTGACAATGGGACAGAGTTCAGAAATGAGACTCTTCAGAACTTTTTGCAAAACCTGGGGATTTCTCATAACTTTTCAGCTGTTAAAACTCCTCAACAAAATGGTCTTGCTGAAAGGAAGAACAAAACTCTAGTTGAAGCTGCAAGAACCATGTTGGCTTATTCAAATCTTCCAACCTTCCTATGGGCTGGAGCAATAGCCACTACTTGCTTTACACAGAACAGAACTTTGATAAATAAAACATGGAATAAAACTGCTTATGAACTGATAAACAAAAGAAAACCACTGATTAAATTTTTTCATGTTTTTGGTTGCAGATGCTATGTTCTCAAAGATAGAGAGAATCTTGGTAAATTTGATAAAAAGGCAGATGAAGGATACTTTGTTGGTTATTCACTAACTTCCAAAGCATTCAGACTCTACAACAGAAGAACCAAGAGGATAATGGAAAGCATCAATGTAACATTTGATGAGTCAAGAATGAAGACTTTTGAACAAAACAGTTCATAACTCAAACAGGATAAGACAACAATGACTTCTGAAACAGCTTCTAATCCAAACTGTTCAGAACTCAATTTATTGTTTAAGGATGCATTTCTGGAACTAACTTCTGAATCTTATGCAGATTTTGAAAATCCTAAAATGGTTCAAGAAATGAAAAAGGGAACCTCAGAAGTGGTTCAAACAACAGTAATTTCTGATGCTGGCCTATCTGAGGAATTTCCAACTTTGATCAACACAAGTAATGAAACTTCTAAGCCTAGAACTTAGAATTCTGGACAAGCTAATCAGACTTCTGGTCAAGGTACTCAGACTTCTGGTCAAAGTACTCAAAACTCTGAACAAGTTATTCAGAATTCTGACTCTACTACTCAGAATCCAAACTTGGATATTTCACCTCAACACTACCAGAACAAGGGGACAGTTCAGAATTACAAGCTATTATTGAAGAGAATGATACAAACAACAACTTTTCAGAGATTGATGTACTTCCTAGTTCAAATAAATGGACAAAAGACCATCCTATTCATCAAGTGATAGGAGATCCATCAGTGGGAGTACAGACCAGATCAACAACAGCAAATGAGGTAATGTTTGCAGGATTTTTGAGTGTGATTGAACCTAAGAAAGCCAATGAAGCCATAGAGGATCCATATTGGATTTTAGCAATGCAAGATGAATTGCTACAGTTTGAAAGAAACAAAGTCTGGAGACTTGTTCCAAAATCTGAAGGAAGACCTATTATTGGAACAAAATGGGTATTCAGAAACAAGACAGATGAGTCAGGTGTTGTAGTCAGAAATATGGCTAGATTGGTTGCAAGGGGATATTCTCAACAAGAAGGGATAGATTATGATGAGACATTTGCACATGTGGCAAGAATAGAAGCAATCCGAATATTCTTGGCATATGCTGCACATAAGAACTTCAAAATGTACCAAATGGATGTCAAATCATCCTTTTTGAATGGTATACTTAATGAAGAGGTTAATGTCTATCAACCAGAAGGTTTTGTTGACCCTGAATTTCCAGATCATATTTATGTTTTAGATAAAGCCTTGTATGGTCTGAAACAAGCACCAAGAGCCTTGTATGACACTCTAACTCAACACTTATAAAAATCTGGCTTCAAGAAAGGTAAAATTGACACTACTCTGTTTCTAAAGAAAAAGGGTGATGATTTGAGCTTAATTCAGATATATGTAGATGATATCATATTTGGTTCTACACGTGCATAATTATGTACTGAATTCTCAAAAGTCATGGAATCAGAATTTGAAATGAGCGTGATGGGAGAATTGAACTTTTTCCTTGGTCTTTAAGTAAAACAATTGTCAAATGGAATTTTCATAAATCAATGAAAATATGTAAAAGATATTTTAAAGAAGTTTAAAATGTCTGATTGTGCTTCTATGAGAACACCAAAGGCAACAAATGTCAAGTTAGATGCTGATCTCTCCGGAGTTTCAGCAGATATCAAGAATTATAGAGGCATGATTGGTTCTCTACTTTATCTGAATGCAAGTAGACCAGATATCATGTTTGCTACATGCCTTTGTGCTAGATTTCAATCTAATCCAAAAGAATCTCATATGCTAGCTGTTAAAAGGATTTTAATATATCTAAAAGGTTCACCTGATTTGGGCCTTTGGTATCCTAAAGAAACTGATTTCAAACTAACTGCTTTCACTGATGCTGATCATGCAGGAAGTAGATTGGACAGGAAAAGTACTTCTGGTGCTTGTCATTTTCTGGGAGACAAGATAGTGAGTTTGGCTTCAAAGAAGCAAAATTGTGTGTCCACATCCACTGCTGAAGCAGAGTATGTAGCTGCTGCTGCTTGTTGTTCTCAAACCTTGTGGATGAGAACACAACTCATGGACTATGGATATCAACTCAAAAAAATTCCCATATATTGTGATTCAGAAAGTGCCATTGCAATAACTCAGAATCCTGTCCAGCACTCAAAGACCAAGCATATTGATGTAAGATATCATTTTATTAAGGACTATGTAGAAAAGGGAACAAATGAAATGCACTTTGTGCATACAAAGTATCAATTGGCTGACTTGTTCACAAAGCATCTTGATCACAAAAGGTTCACTTTTCTCATATGTAAAATAGGAATGCTTAATTTGACTAATTGAACATATTTGTTAGTTTTTAGAAATGAAAATTTTTCTAAGTGAGATTTTTTAAGTAGTGTTCTCAGAACTCTGACTCTCTTAATCAGAATTATGACTCTTGAGTTCATAACTTCTGAGTCTTGAGTTCAGAAATTATGAGTCAATACTTCATAAATTTAACTTCAAATTCTTTACTTCTGAATAGGATAATCAGAACTTCTGACTACCTTTCAGAACAAATTTCTGAAAATGACAAATATTTCAATATGTTGTTAAGATCTTTCTGGTTTTTTTCATATTCATTATAATATGTGTTTGAGTATATGCTAAAGTCAAGGGGGAGCATTGAAATCATTCATATATCGTTATGAGGTGCTTATAAGGTTTGTATATTCTTATCTCATCACTAATCATTCTAAGGGGAACAAGCTTTCAATGATAAACCTTTTTCACTTGTTCAAACTACTTCTAAACCCTTAAAAAAAAATTCAAGATCAGATGTTAGATTTTAAATGCTTTCAGAAATTTCAAATCATCAAAAGAAGGACAAAACTTTGATGATAAATTAATTTTCTACCTGTTCAAACTACTTCTGGATGATTAAATGTTTTTATATAATCAGAAGTTGATTTTAAATGAATTTTGGTTCTAAGGGAATTTCTTCTGAACTGTGTACTCAGAACTTATGAGTATTCATTCTCAGAACTCTGAGCGTGTTATTCAGAACTTTTAACTTGTATTAATTTCTATCCAATAACACGTGTCAGCTTCTTATTCTTTAAACTTGCCACGTTTCTTTTTAATATCTTCTGTGGCATTTCACAGTGTTTGAATTCGTTATAACTCTGACAAAAAGTAACTTTTCTCCGTTAAAACCTTTCAGCTTCGCGAATTTTAAATAGACCTTAAAATCCCTCTTTCAAATTTTATTTGAATTCCAAGAGCGAAAAGTGAGAAACGCACAATTCCTGAGTTCTTTGATCTTGTTTTCTTTCAAAATTCTCCATTACGATCATGCCTGGTTCAAGAAGAAGTAGAGCCATCTCATGACATTCATCAAAATCATTGATGGAATCAGATTCAGATGATGACGAAGTACAGAGGCCTGAAAATATAGCCGTAGAAGAAGGGGCAATAGGAGAAAACATTGTATTATGAAATGTTGAAGGAGAAGCAGGGGATGAAAACATGGATGAATCAAAGGGAGACGCAAATGAGGGAAATGAGAATATTCAACACGAACAGAGTGGAGTTAGGTCAGTCATGTCTGGAAGATCTAATACTGGTGAGAGGATTGTTCCTGAGAGGGAATATTTGCAGTTGATTGAAAACAATTGTGTGTTAATACTTGATGAAACTAGGTTCAAGAAAGAACATAGGATAATCATAGAGTTACTGAAATACCATCCTTTTAAGAAATGGTTTACAATGAAGAAATCGGTTCCTGTTCAGTATATCCAACAGTGGTGGAAGTATTTGGAGTTACAAGGTAACAATTTTGTATCTGAAATAGGGGGTGTCACTGTAACTCTGAATATACAATTTATGAGAACAATGCTGAGGCTACCAGAAAAGGATGATTTACAGGGAAGATTAGATTTTGAAGATTCTCCATTAACAGAGGAATTGTTGGCTGAAATTAGAAAATTAGGGTATAATGAAGAGTTGAAGACTCTAAGCTTGTTCAGAAGGAACAAATTGCCACCAATTTGGGCACGTTTTTTCAATATAATCAACAAATGTCTTTCTGGGAAGAACAACTCACTAGATCAAGGTTCAAAGCAGATTTTGCAGATTTTTCATGGATTAGTGAAGAATAGGCATTATGACTATACTTCTATTCTATGGGAAGATATGAAGAACACTTTTGAGAGGAATCAGAAGGCAAAAGAAAAGAGAACAAGGGATAAGGTACTCACATACATACCATATCACAGGTATTGGCAGTTCGTAATTTGGCATGCAATGGATCATGAGTCATGACAGAAACATTCCAAGAAGATCAAATGAGGAGCATGGACCAATCTTCTATATGGGTAAAATGATTTCTGCTCTGAAACTTGAAAATTTTCCAAATCACATACATCTTCCAAAGTCACTTAGGCAATACATTCCAAGGGAGAGTGAGATATTAAAAGCTTATTGCACCTCAATGGGACTTGAACAACCTCAAGACCCTACCCATGAGGAACAACCTGAGTTGAGAGGTGAGGGGTCTATTCAAAATAGAGAGGGGGAGAATGTTCAAGGGGGAGAACATTATGAAAGAATAGAGAGGGAAAATTCAGAGAGCTTGGTTAGAAATGAAAGTGAAAAACAGAAAGAGAGTGGTGAGAATGAGAGAATGTTAACAGAATTTGAAACAGAAAGAGATAATTCTGATCCAGCCAACTTAATTCGGGCAGCCACATCTACTGTTGGTTCACAACACTTGGTGACCAACATTGAAGAAAACACCAAGGAGCCCGTGGTGGAACTTGAACAACCCATCCCTAGTCACTCAGAAGCATTTCAACATGCTGTTGTTTCAAAACAAACAGGGGAACCATCCCAAACTCATTTGGAGGGAGGTGATAAATCCCAACCTATTTTCCAACACCTTAAGTCTGGATTGCACAGTGATATCCAAATTGAGCCTGAAATTCCTTTTCACACTAGCACATCACAAGAATTTCGTATTCCTGTATCAGCATCCATAGACATTCCTATTATTGGTCGTCAAGGATTGGATGAAAGTCTTGGTGAAGTGAACATCTCAAAAGCTTCATTACACATTGCCTTTATGGTACATGGTGTCTTTGTGGCACCTACAGGCCAAGAGTTCTCTGAACACTTGAAAACTAGGTCATTTGTTGATCCAGGTTCACTGTTAGAACCTTCTGAATTTGAAAAGATTCAGAAACAAAATCAAGTGTTGGGGGAGAAAGTTGAAAAATTGGAGAATACTGATGAATCTTTGAAAAATGAGGTAAAGGATCTCAAATGTTTGTTGGAAGGCAAAGCAAAGTCTGTTGAACAAAAAGTGGATGGAATTAAAGAGTCCTTGGAATCTCACAAAAAGAAGATCAAGGATAATATGACAGAATTTCAAAAGGATCTTCTGAAGAATATGAAGGATTTACAGACTTCTCTTGTGAAAGTAATCAGTTCTAATCTGGTCATTATTTCACAGCCCTTAGCCATCATGCCTTTGTCTATTGCAGAACCTGAATCAGAATCAACTCAGTCCAAAAGAAAGTTTGATGATAATGATCCTCATGATCATCAAAAGGGGTGAAAAGGCAAAAGATAAGTACTGAGTTAGAAAAACAAAGCACTGGTGAGTTTGAAAATGTTGAAAAGTCAGCAGATATTGGAGTGACAGATTTTGAGTTTGCAGATATGGAGTTAGCGGATGCAGATGTTCAGAACTCAGAAAAGGTTGTTTTTGAAGAATCAGCAATTGTTGAGAAATCAGCAGAGGTTCAAAAGGAAATAAATATTCAGACAATAAGTTCATATTCTGAAGATGATATGGAAACTGATAAAGTGGTAAAAGAAAACTCTTCTGAAAGTGTCACTGATAAAACATAGGAACTGGATTTGAATACTGAAATGGAGGTAAGTTTTGATGAAACTGAAGTTCTTATGGCAGATGTTGAAGTCGGGATAGAGGAAAATGTTATAACAGATGTTGATGTTGTCATGGAAGTTCAGAATGTCAAGTCAGCAAGTATTTTTGGATCAGATGAGGCAGTAATGACAGATCAGAATGCTATGACAGAAGAAGTAATGACAGATTCTTCTGAGGAAGGTTGTGAGATCAATATGGCAGATATTTTTGAGGAACGTTTGTTTGAAAGATCTGAAGTGAACACTTGTACATAAATTGTTCCTTATGCCATAATTGAGATTCTTAATTCTGAGATGGAAGAAAGAAGGTTGAATGAGGTCTTGATAAGGAGGATGCATAGTGAATTGGTCAGAGCTCTTAATGTTCAGAAAATTCAAATAATTATGAAGACAGTGAGACCTATTGATTTGTTGGGAGAAGAGGATCACTTAGTTGGATACACAAGTAGTTTTCAAGACAATTTTGAACTTCATTTTCTGGATGAGTTAAATGTTCTTAGTGGAGAATTTGAAAGAGTTGAAAACTACTTCATGCCTTTGGAGTATGTGTACATAAGACCTATTGTGATTCCTAGGATTGAATTACCAGTATTAAAAGAACCTTTATGTGATTTCATTATCAGTCAGAGTGATACTCCTCTGGCTAAACATTTCTTTAAAGATATCTTTCCAGAAGAAACATATGAGAATATATACTGCGAAGAAGATGACTCAGTAATAATTGAGAACTTTATTGATGGGTTCTTGGATGAAATAATTCAGATGGTTTATGTGGAAGCTTCTAATAGATTCAGAAAACCTGATGAAAGACTACATGTTCAGAAAGCAATTGTGAAAGTAGTAGAGTTTCAGACTGATGAGTTTGATAGGCTAGAGTATGTAAGTTTGATAGTTCAGAAGGAAGGAAATGTGAAGGTTAGCATGACAAGTTTTGACTTCCACAGATTATTTTTGAAAGATCAATTGTTTCTGGTAAAGTTCTTTGCTAGTACTGAAGAATCCTGGATAGAACTTGAATGCAGAAGAATTCTGGGGATTTATGTCAGAAATATGTACTTCTATGATTTTCAGCTGGTAATTGAAGCAGGGAAAGAGAAATGTAACTTGAGCAAACCAATCAAAAAGCCTATTCATGAAATTGGAGGTCGTGGATTCATTACTGAAGGAGTTGAAAATGATGGTTTTGCGTACAGAGTCTCTGGAGTAAGAATGTTTTTCAGATTAAATGATCTGATGAAGTACAGTAATGCTACTTTACAGTACTTGTTACTAGAAATGGCTGTAAATGCTGAGGGTGAGAAAGCAGTTCTGAAACAAAAATGCAAAATGCATATCAAAGATAGGTTGGATCTCAGAACAAGAATCAAAGACTGCAGTGAATGGATGCTCTCAGAAGAAAACCCAAAGAAACTGTTACATAAAGACTTTGTATTTCCTGCTGAGTATGAGCTAAATGGAGTTTATTCAGAAGCGATTGAAGAAGATATTCCAGATGTGTCTTCACAAAATGTGAAAATGAAAGATGCAGATCAGCCAGAAAAGTCTGAGGCTAATGAAGAAGAAATACCTGTTGATGTTAATGGTTACTTTCTGGAGTATGCTCTTCCTAACTTCTTTAAACCAAAAGAAGTAAGCTTTCTAAGTGTAAATCATGACAGAACATATGTACATAAATGGCTTCATCCAGAGATGGCATGATACATAGCAAAACCAAAAGAAGCAGTGTACTCAGATTTCTTAATCACTGGAATAAGAGAATTAAGTGTTAAGAAGTTTAGAAAACATGTGTATTATTCATTTAAAGTATTGAGAGAAGATGGAAAAGTCTACTACTTTACTAAGGCAGATTTTGACAAGATCTCAGTGACAGATTTCTACAGGATGTATAGTTTTTTGTCAAATAAAGACTGTAGTAAACATAAGAAGGAGAGAGGAGCATTGGCTGTAGTAAGAGATGCTATGTTTTACATTCTGAGATATTATGAATATACATATTTTCAGAATGCTCTGTATATACAAAGACCATGTGTATATCTTTCAAAGCGAAACAATGGTCATGAACAGTTGAATCTTCTGAAGGGTGGAAATCTTGTAAGAAATCCAGAGTTGGGAGTTTTCTTGAGAAATGACAGAAAAGAGAAGATTTTCTTCAGACCAGATGAAGTGGCAAAATACTGTTCTGGAACTCTGAGATTCATCAAACATAGCTTGGAGAAAAAGGTAACAAGAGGATCTCAAGTTGAAGAAATACAAGAGATCATAGAAAAGATTGAAAGAAGGCATAATCTGAGAAATGTAATTCTTTTAAAGATTGTACCTGCTTTGAAAGAGTTCAATGTTGATAAGTACATGACTGTTTGACAAAAAGGGGAGATTGTTAGATCTGAAGTTTTGTCAAAAGTTACAAGTATTGGTTCTGGATAGAAGACTCAGAGTTATGAGTAAGAAGACTCAGAAGCTCTGGCTGAGAAGTCTCGAAAAGATTACAAGTATGAAAGTCTGAACAGAAGGATCAGAGTTCTGAGTAGGAGACACAGAACTTCTGAAGATGAAGTTGAAAAAGTCCAAGTGCTTTAAAGGAAGTTCTGATATGCTTAGTCAGAAGATTGTTCAGAAGTTCTGAACAACATGTTCAGAACTTATGACAGGATACTTTCCTTTGTATTTTGTTAATTAAATAGGACACGTGTAATATTCCTATTAGACTTTCATGTATATGTACTATAGCTTTATCTTTTCCTTACAGTATATATAGTTGGTAGCACTGTTTTGCTAACTAACATTCTCGCATATCTTTGTATTCACTTTTGTAATCTTTGAGAGATTCTCACTCTAGATTTGTAATCTGTTCTTAATCGAATACAATACTTTTGGATCCAATTCTCTATCATTTACTGTTTGATTGTTCTTATTTGATTGTAAGATTGAATCCTGGTTTCTACAGTTGTTCAACAAGGAGCTTTTCAGCCTGGATGGCATTAACGATTTCTATAGGAGTCAAGAACCCTAGACCAGTTGGAGGGACGATCCGTTGATTTTCTATCCTTTGAATCATCACTACTTTTCTTCTTACTTCATCCTCCCCTGACCATTGAGGTAGTCGAGAGAGTCTGTTGGGTGTGAGAGTAGCTCTTGTTCTTCTTCTTGGTCATCAGTCATTGAGACTGGGATTATTGGTGCGACATCTGCTAGGAGAGCTTGATTTTTTTGGAGCTTCAGCGATATCCTCAAGCAGGGGAGAGGACTAGATGAACAAAAGATCAAAGAGTTAGATCTTTTGAGGGTAAGAAAAAGATGGAAAAAATGGCTAAGTGTTTAGAGGTTTGAGGTGATGAAGGATAGAAGTAGAGTAGGAGAGGTTTGAGGTGATGAAGGATAGAAGTAGAGTAGGGGTGGAGGATAGAAGCAGTGTAAGGGATCATAGATAGACATACATGAGAAGTTGACTTGTTGAGGAGAATAGTCAAGTTCCCTTCAGGAGTAAGCCCTTTATGTGGATCCCAGATTAGTGCAATATCAAACAAATCAACAATCAATAGTAAGAACAATCTTTGATTTCAAGTTGTCATCCGTCTATTTCATTCAAAGGGTTTAACACCGTTCAGAGAGTTTTACAATTAGGAATTATGAACGATTAACCTAAAACAAGGTTTAACTCTAACAATTTATAAATTTTATGGTATTTACACTTTTCACCCTTCAAACTTCTATTCAACTGTATTTTTGACCCTAACAATCTCCCCTTTCAATTGAAGTTCAATGACGCACCAGTTCGGAATGTATCTCTTTCAGATGGCAAAAAGTATCTCAAAGCTTCTGATAGATCTGCGGAACTGAAGTCAGTCTTCAACAATCTCCAAGGCTTTTCGGGCATTCAACTCTTTAAGACTTACCAATAACGTCTTCGCAATCAGTTCTTCCTTGGCAATAATTTCTCTAAGCGATTGTCTGACCTTCATCAATGTTCCATCGCAGTAACGGTTCACTTGACTGAATCTGAGAAACTTCTTTTCACTTTGAGCACTGAGGTATATAATTCCGGACTCTGGTTCGAATAGCATCATGTTAACCGGATAACTCTTCGATTCTGGAGCTCTCTGATCGGGTTTAAGCAAATTAATCTTCTTTGACATGTTCTCGATACCCATCTGAAAATCTGTAATATAACACAAAAAAATAGTGCATTTCAGGAAACATTTTACGGCTTCGAGGGCTTTAGTGACATGGAGCGGTCTGATGGTTCTTGTTCGGAGATCTCTCAGGATGTCGTGGAAATCACTCAGCCACAGGTTCTTGATGTCGGCTTCGGATAATGTCCAATCTTTATCGCCTTGCCTTGTAACGGTAAAAACTGGGTACCAGACTTTCAGAAATCCTCCTGACTGAATGTTGGTAATCTTGGTTATCTTGTGCTTCGTTCTGATATCCTTGACTGACTTGCATCTTTTCATGCTCTCCATATTTTGCATTATGCGGGTTTCATCACAATATGATATTCCATGGCACATTACCGGGTCAAGAGGTCTTAGCCGGTGAACGAAAAGATTCTTCAGGGAGTCTTCTAGATAAGGAATCAAGATGATGATTTTCTTCTGTTAGGGCAATATTTGGTTGAATAGAAGTTCAAGGGCTGTCTTGTTATTCTTTATTTTGAGCCTTATTTGTGAACGGGCCGTGGGCTTGTTACCACGGGCCCAACATATATAAAGTGTTGTTTAGCTTAGAATTAAGCTAGTTGTCTATTTACACTTTCCAGAACTCTATTGTAATTCTTTCTTCAATTGTAAGTGAATTGGATGACCAGTTCAAATCATAACACCTGTTAATCATATCTATTGATTTCTTCTATACGTTGCACAAATCTGGAACTCACAATTGGTTTCAGAGCAGACGGACGAAACGATTCAAAGTGATTCCTGAATTCTGGTAAGTTTTCTATTCAAAAAAAATTTAGTCGACTGTGTTCTTGGCACTTGAAATTCATATTTTGATTTACTCAAAATTGATCGTTTTCGTTTACTGCATACTGTTAGTATCATTCTTACTAGTGATTCTGCATTTTTTCGCACTCTAATTCGATCATCTTAGTGGTTTTTAAGCAAAATTAAGTTCATAAGTTTTCGGTTTTGTTCTTACAAAAATCCAATTTTTACCATCAAAAACTTGTTGTTTTGCTTCAAAATAGATTTGGGTATTGTTATTTTTGGGTTTGGTCGAGTTCCTAATCTTTCAGGAACGATTTTGAGCAACCCTAATCGATTTCCAGTCGAATTAGAAACCACAGTGTTATCGGGTAAGTTCATTCTTTCTCAATTGCTACCGGGTAACTCCAAGTTACTGGGTAACTACCTCTTACCGAATACTTTTTCACACTTACCGGACACGTTCCCGGTAAGATCAACCAGTAACTTACATTCTCATCAGGTAAGTTATCTCATCCGGTAAGCCTTACATTTGTTTTATATTGTTATCGGTAACCTTTGTGTTAGTTGTTTCATCCGGTAACTATCCACGTCCGGTAACTTTCCTCTCACCCAGTAAGATCTTACATTCTGTAAGCCTCATCATCCGGTAACTTCTTCGACCAGGTAAGTCTCATTTCTTTGCTCAGTTTAAATCTATCCGGTATCTTGTATCACCCGGTAACCTCTGTTACCCGGTAACTCAAGATCATCCGGTAACCATCTGCCAAGTTACCTGTGTTTCATAATCCGATTCGGACACCTCCAGACCAGATAGCTTTCATCCGAATTCATATCCGGTAAGCTCTGTTTGGTCATTTCTTACATGTTTCTAGTATAATTCACTCTTAGAACCTGTGTTAGGACTTCACTCTTAGTGCCTTGTGTTAGGTTATCACTTTGAATCGAACAAATCGTCTGACGATCGCTCTAGTGCAACTAAAGATGTCTTCACGCGACGCATAAGCTGAAGGCCGCTCCGAGCACGTCCCGGTCCCTTGAACTTATCCATATGGGTTTGTGTAGACCGATGCGTGTTCAGAGCATCAACAAGCGCAAGTATGTCCTGGTGATGGTGGATGATTTCTCTCGCTACACATGGGTCAACTTTCTACATACGGAGGATGAAACACCGGAGCTGATCATCAACCATTTGAAGATCATCCAACTGAACCTTCAAAGACAAGTTCAGACTATCAGGACCGACAACGGGATGGAGTTTAAGAATTAGACTATGGATGATTACCTCACTTCAGTAGGTATCTCGCACAACTTCTCTACTGCACGCACTCCTCAACAAAACGGAGTGGTGGAAAGACGCAACCGTACCCTCGTCGAAGCTGCTCGCACGATGCTTTCTCAATCCAACCTACCCTTATTTCTCTGGGCTGAAGCGGTTTCTATTGCATGTTACACGCAAAACCGCTCTATTCTCAACAAGTAGTTCAACAAGACGCCGTACAAGATCATGAACAACCGCGTTCCGAACATCAAGTATTTCCACGCGTTCGGATGCATGTGCTACGTCCTCAACGACAAAGATGATCTCGGAAAATTCAGCCCGAAGGCGGACGAAAGAGTTTTCATAGGATACTCCATGCAGGCTAAGGCGTATCGCATTTACCGAGAGTGTAAACGTGACATTCGACGAATCCGCATAACTTTCACTGGTTTAACTGGTGTGCTAGCTTTCGAACTTTCACGTTCGGAATTTGCACAAGCGACAGTCAATCCGAATCATGCATCTACGTTGAATGCAGATCTTTCAGATTTAGATTTACTGTTCCAATATTTTTATGATGATATGCTTAACATTTCTACTCCTCGCGTCTCAGCACTACCCTGACTTGAAGCTGCTCGCATCGAGGATTCGGCGAATCTATCCGGTCCGCCACCTTCCACTAGCACTACTTCTATGACATTGGAGACACCTCAGTCATCTTCCTCAACATCTACTGCTACAACCATTCCCCCGGAGGAACCTGTACAAAACACGGAGATCGCTCCTCAAGATTCGTCATCTGCTACACTCGTGGACCAGCCTCTGAATTCCTCGAAACCAGAAGTTGCTCAGCCTTCGACGAATCCTCCCCCGTCTCCTCCGAGAAACCAACCGGCGACACTTGAAGCAGTTCAAGACCTTCCATCTGGTGACTACGTGGATCCGGACGCCTCTCACTCAACTCATCCCTTACACCAGATCATCGGTGATCCCTCCACTCTGGTCCAAACGCGAGGCGTATCGGCCAATTTCTGCCTCTTCTCCGGATTCTTAAGCAAGATCGATCCTACCAACGTCCGCGAAGCACTCAAAGATCCGACTGGATCATAGCCATGCAAGAGGAGCTCAACCAATTCGAGACTCTCAAGGTATGGCGACTTGTTCCACGTCTAACTCACAAGACGGTGATCGACACTAAATGGATATTCAGGAACAAGAAGGACGAAGACGGCATCGTCGTACGCAACAAGGCGCGTCTCGTGGCCAAGGGATACCGTCAGCAATAAAGGATCGACTATGATGAGACCTACGCTTCGGTGGCAAGAATTGAAGCCATACGTATGTTCCTTGCATACGCCGCGCACAAAAACTTCACGGTCTTCCAAATGGATGTGAAGACCGCATTCCTCTACGGCGATATCAAGGAAGAAGTGTACGTAACGCAACCGGAAGGATTCATGGACGATCCGAAGCCAGATCATGTCTACGTTCTAGACAAGGCGCTTTATGGTCTAAAGCAAGCTCCACGAGCCTCGTATAATACCCTGTCTGAGTTTTTAATAAAATCGAAATTCACACGAGGTAAAATCGATTCAACTCTTTTTATCAAAAGCGAAAAAGGTCATATTGTATTAGTTCAGGTGTCTGTCGATGACATCATTTTCGGTTCTACTAATCCTCAGTATGCTAAGAACTTTGCCAAACCTATGGGACAATTTTTTTAAATGAGTATGCTTTGTGAGATGAATTTCTTTCTCGGTCTTTAAGTTAAACAGTTGTCGATCGGGATAATCTTAAACCAGGCTAAGTACATCCGGGATATTCTTAAGAAATTCCAGATGGAACAGTCCTCACCGATGAAAACTCCCATGGCACCCGGTACAAAGTTACACGCCGATCCTAACGGAAAGGAAGTGGACACTAAAACGTACCGGGGAATGGTCGGTTCTTTGATGTACTTAACTGCGAGTAGGCCGGATATCATGTTTTCAACTTTTCTATGCGCCTGGTTTCAATCAAAACCAAAAGAGTCTCATTTAATAGCTGTCAAACGTATTTTTCGTTATCTACGTGGTACTGCTGATCTTGGCTTGTGGTACCCGAAAGACACAAGTTTTGAGCTGTCTGCATATTCTGATGCGGACCACGCGGGCAACATGATGGATCAGAAGAGCATAGCAGGTCATGTGCAGTTCATGGGCGATAGCTTGGTGACTTGGGCATCCAAGAAGCAGCAGTGTGTCTCTACATCGACTGCCAAGGCGGAATACGTGTCCGCTGCGAGCTGCTATTCACAAGTTATTTGGATGCGAACGCAACTCAAGGACTACGGCTTTACGTACGTCAAGGTGCCTATCTACTGCGACTCGAAGAGCACCATTGCCATATCCAGCAATCCGGTCCAACATACGAAGACGAAGCATATAGACGTTCGGTACCATTTTATTAAGGATCACGTTGAAAGAGGTACATTCGAACTCTATTTCGTAAATACAGAACACCAGTTAGCAGACCTGTTTACAAAACCCTTGGACGAGAAACTGATTATGTGCCCGATACAAGTTCCATACATCTACGAGAAACTGTCTACTCATCATCAGTTGTTCACACTCCTGATGATTGAGCATACACTTTCTCGCACCTATATTCTACTTGTATCAGCTACACAGTTAGGATGAGTCTCTGTATTTATTAGTTACATTTCGTTTGTTCACTTTCTTTCTACGTGTGTTTCTTTTATTTCGTATTATCGTCTAATTTATTTGCTTATATATGTGCTTTCACGAGTGTTCATGTGTTCAGGGGGAGCATGAACCAGTATCAGGTAAGTTTTATCATTTGTTGAGGGGGAGCGTCACACACAATTTGTTCTAGACTGCCATAAAGTTTTGTGTGTGTGAGTACTCCCGTGTGCATTTCACACTACGCGCACATTCTGAGGGGGAGCATATCATTTTATAGTCATCACTTGAGGGGGAGCGTCACATATTTTTCCTTAAAAAGTATAAAAGTTTTTTTTGTGACGACGTCTCCTACTTTACTCACATTCTTGTTCCGAGGGGGGGCAGGGTAATCCCCATGCAGAGGTCAAGGGGGAGCGGGAAAATTTCCTAAGCGAGAGTCCACATTTTCTAATTTTTGAGTTTTCGGCACTTACCCGGTAAGTTACCGGGTAACCATTGTTACTGGGTCAACATACCGGACCGGGTAAGTTACCGGGTAACCATGTGTTACCGTGTCAGTATATAAAGGGACCCGGAAACCATGAATCCCCTCATCCGGAAACCCTTGAAAACCCTCGCAAAACCTCACACCTCTCTCTTGCACTCGATATCTCACACATCAATCTCTCAACAGCACATCTGCTCTCGAAATCCAAGGTTTGTGTCTCACATCTATCGTCGATTACATTGCACCATTTACTTCGCTTTTCCCCGTCTATTTATTCGAGTTTAGGATCGACCGTAACTTTTCTGAAACCCACATTTGGTCATTCTAATCTTCGTCACATTTTGGTCATCTCAGTGTCCATTATTGCTTATTTGGTGCATACTATAGTACTGGGAACTACCTAGACCGTGTGAATCTGTTTGTAGGTTATGTTTTGGTTCGAACTAAGTCCAACAGGGGTTCATCCGGTAACCCTAGTTTACCCGGTAACATTCATGTTACCCGGTAACTAGCGTGTTACCCGGACACTTTAATACTACCCGGTAAGTTCTTAATTTCAAACAATCCGGACACCTTGATCCCCGTTAACACATGTCGTCCGGATACCTTTGTATCTGGTAAGTTCGACATCCGGTAAGCTCATGACTTGGTACCCTTATTTTGAGATCTGAAAACTGATGTGTCATCCAGTGACCTTTGTTTACCCGGTGAGTGGTGACTTTGAGAGGTAGAGAGATTTTAAGCCTAAGCAGAGATCTTTCTTCAAATTCTTGGTCTTGCAGGTTGGTGACCGATCAATCAGTCTCTACGACCGGATCCAGTCTGAGAGATGAGCTAGCTTTCTTTCGGGTGTGAGTGGAGCAGAATGAGTGTGAATTAAGGGTGTGATTGCTTTGATGGAAAGAGTAGCACTCCCGATAAATCGATATCCGGGGGAAAAATAGGCACATTCACCTGGTAACTAATATGCTTACCCGGTAACCCCTATCTGTCCGGCATGTTTTGCTTGTCTGGATACGCTGCTTATCCGGACACTGCTCGATTCCATTACCTATGCATATTTACCACATTAGCAATCCCAATGTCATGCTTTTACAGCCAGTCCTCAATCAACCGCTGATTGAGCCAATAAAATGCTAAGGTACGCAATTACGTTAGTGTTATTTAGTCCATGTACTGATATTGGTTTTTACAGGTATTCTACATGGCGGATCAACAAGATGACCCTCAACAGAACGTTCCTCCTCCTGAGGATATCATAGACGATGAGGCTGACCTTTCCTTGGTTCCCGTTGACCATGAAATTGAGATCATCCCAAACAACCACCATCTTGACGCTGCCGAATTCCGACCTACCCATCGAGTAGTGGTCGATATCATGCTCGGTAACCCCCTTCGCCGGGCACTCACTGCTACAACTGATGTGCCCGTGATATATCTATACCAGGTATAGCGCACGGCGCGAGTTGTCACTGTCAACAACATCCAGTCTATCATGGCAACCATCGACCATCATCCATTCACCCTAACACCGGAGTCCTTCCGACGACTCCTATCACTCCCAGAACCGAATGCCGAAGGCCATGCCGCGTACGCACCCGCCATTGATGATGTAACACTCTGTGCTGAAGTTCGTGTGCTTGGATATAGGTATGCTCTCGACCGTCCGTCAGCTTTGAATGGCAAGTACATCGCACCGGTATGGTATACTTTATTTACCATCCTGAATAGGTGCCTGTCCTCCCGATGGAAAGGGATCGATCAGTGCACATTCGACTTCCTGCGCCTTTTCCATGCTGTGAGCTACAACCTGCACATAGACTTCTCAGCGATAATCTGGCGTGAACTGGTGCAGGCCATCCGACAAACCGGCGGCTCCAAGAAGAACTTCCTGCCGTTCCCACACTTCTTTTCCCACGCTATCCGACAACATATGGATGCAAATCCCCTAATCCCAAGACAAATCAATTATCCGGTATGTCCTCACTTTAATCTTCAGTACTTGGTGATTCGTAACCCACCGGATACCCGAGCCATGCCTATACCTAAAGCACTACTGGCACGCGTAGACCCCAATACGCCGAGTGTAGTAGAATATAGGCGAGAGTTAGGGAATCCCATGGTCCAGTCAGCGTCGGAGGGACCTCCCTCGGGACATAGAACTGAGGGACGTGAGGGTCCTAGGACAAGAGGAGGAAGGGCCCGGGCAGCAGGGGCTCCCGGGCGGGGTATGTTGAGGGTACGTAAGAAGGGAACAGACGTGGGCGGTGCATTGGATCCGCGAGCCAGTACTACCCAAGCCGGACCAAGCCAACAACCCATTCCCATCACCCGGCCATCAACTGAAGCTGGTACTTCATCTAGATCGATGCTTCATTGGCACTCCAAGCCTTACATATCTGATCCTCCCTCACCGACTGTTAATGCCAAAAATCGCACCAAAGGGACAACTTAAGGTCGATGTGGACTTAAACAACTAAAGAAAGAATCTTTCGACGAAACGTGCGACGAGGATAAAAATAAAGAAACAAGGGATTTGATGACGCAGGAAAAACCACAAACGAGGAAAAAACCTGCGGACGACAGTGGGTGTCGTCGCTGCACTATGGTCGCCAATCAGGGGCGATGTCCTTGGATACTGGTGTCGATCGTACAACGATTACAATACAGATGAAGAAAATGCTTCGAAATGTAAAGTACAAGTGTTTGAACGTGAAAACAGGTGTTTGTCGTGTGAATACAAAGTGTGAACTGCTGGTCGAGAGCTGTTGTCGTGCGTCGAGAACGATACTTAGAATAATGGTTCTTCACTTCATGTGTTCTTGAATATTGCTTCGGTTGTTAATCGCCGGATATTCGATGTCTTGAAATGTTGATTGAGCTCGGTCTTTATAGTCTTCGGGAGCTTTAATTAGCTCATTGATTGCTTCATTTAATAGCTATAACGGCTGCAACGGTCTGTAACGGTTGTCGGAGTGATTATCCATGATGATCTTCGTCTGTTACGGCTATCGATCGTTGATTGTTGCATCGGTTATATCCGTTGCTCCTTAATGACTTTGACTCCTGCATTAAACACTTAACAAACGTAACAGTCATGGTTAACGTTAGTTTGGTTGAGGTCGCATGGTTCTATGCGACGGTCGTGCGAGACGGGCGATGCTATGGTCGAGCGTCATGGGGGACGTACGACTTACCTTTTACGGGAGACGACGGATGTTTTCTGGGTTCTTGTTGAGACCTTATCTTAATACAAGATATAGCTTAGGACATGCGTCTTACCTGTTCTGGTCGCGGTCGAGCGACGTGATTTTTTACCCAAACAGTTTGCCCCCAAAATTTCAAAAATGAATGTCAAATTTAAGTTTTAAATTTTGCTTGTCGAACGCTGAGACTTGTGACCTGGGTTGAGGGACTTACCTGGTTGTCGTGGAACTAGACCGGTTCGCCTTTAACTGAACGAGTAGTTGAAAAGTTATGACGTCATACTGACGCACGATTGCGCTTACCAGCTGTCAATGACACTGTCGACGATCCATGCGGTCATACGAATGGACGAGAGCACGCGGTGATCATCAAAGGGCTCGACCTGACATGATCGACTGCATAAATAAAGATTACGATGGATATTTGGCGATTTCCGTTCAATTAAAACTTGCAAGAATCTTTGATCTAATTTAAGTTTTTCTGAGATCATATAAGATACGACCCTCCAGTTTGCGTATGCGTCGCAAGTCTATTGCTTGAAAGCCTAGAAAAAACTGGGATATCTGGGGCCTTTCAGAAGTGCAAATCATTTTAACGGGGCTGGCAATGTCGACAGAGCCTAGAAGCACCATTAAAAACGAAGAAGACCTCGACGACTTTAGAAGTCTAGCGAGGATTCCCATGGGGATTACCGTAAGCAAGGTTGGCAAGGTTCGACCGGAAATGTGCCCCGAGGGGTACGTTGTTATATACGAATACTCGTTCAAAATAGGCTTTCACTGGCCATATTCGCCTTTAGTCAAAGAGTTCATGTGTGAATTTCATCTTTCGCCGGGGCAATTGATGCCCCAGTTCTGGCGAGTTATCTTGATCATCGAACGACTTACCTCCAACTGGAATCCACCGATGAATGTGAGGGACCTTCTGACGGCGTATAAGGTCAAGAATGACCGGTACCGTCGCTATAGTTTGTTTTCAAGGTTCAAGGGTGATCGTACCCTAGTTTTAAATACTGCGGTCAACGACCGTGGATGGAAGAAGAGGTACGTATTCGTACGGGTGTCGACGCTGGACACTGATAGTGACGGGATTAGGGAGGGTTGGAATATGACGGGTGAGCCTTTGATCATGTTATTCTGTTGCTCGATTGTTTTTTTTTTGACTGATCTTCTTTTTTATGCGTAGATATTGATTTCGATAAGGTAGAGCCGGAAGATGCTTCTCGGGCTAAGATTGAAAAGTTCTTGGAATTTAGTACCGAAGACCGGTCGTACGTCACGCGTCATTTGATAGACGAGGATGATGACACCGTTTTCTTGAGCGACAGAGTGAGGATGGGTCGAGAGGAGAAAGAAGAAGGGGAGGACTCTGAGAAGACTGAGGAGGAAGAGAGGAGTGAAGAACCAGAGGTAGATATAATTGGTAAGTATTTTTTTGTCTTCTTTTTGCTTGACCTGGTCTTTCTCTGTTCTGAATCGTCTAATTTCTTTCTTTTACCGTACAGGTGAATCTCAAGTGCAGGCGACATCTTCTGTTGCTAGGAAGATGGCCCAAGTCAAAGTAGCTCGCGAGGTGAGGGAGAAGAACATTTCGACAACTGGGTCGGGAGTCCTGAAGAGAAAAGAGGTCGCGATAGCCGGGTCAGGCCTCTTAAAGAGGACAAAGGTATCCGTTCTGAGGGAACCGTCTTTGAAGACGGGTAACCCATCGAGGGTTGCCTTGTCCAGGAAGGCGAAGGCGTCGGTTGCGTTTGACACGACCGGCGCAAAATTTGTGTATACTGCGTAACTGGCGACGATGTCTCCCGTCGTCCTATCCGGCCCTTCATCGGCCGACAGGGGCAAAGGCGCGCAGAAGGGACCTGTGGGGGAAACGACGGTTAACTTTACGTTGCCGTAGGGTTTTCTGGACGACAATGTCTTGGACGAGACAAAGTTGTTCCCCCATTTGGAAAAATATTTGCTTCCGTCTTTCGGGGAGCGTTTTGACGGGTTTTCTTTCGAGAAGAAAGAGTTCCATGCAACTGGACTCTTATTCTTGGTAAGTCTTTCTTTCAAGACTTGTCGTTTGTCGTTGTCGTTGTTTACTAATGTCGCTCATATTATGATTCTTCAGGCGTTCCAAGCTTCCCTGGCATTGTAGGCCGAAACGATGAAAATAGAGGTTTCAACGGCTTCTGTTACCAAAGATGAAGATGCAGCGTTAGCTAAAGAGAAAGCTGCTTTGGAGCATGAAGAAGCGATGTTGGTGCGCCTTGACCATGCTCTAGACGAATTGGATGCCCTCAGTCATACAAGAGACGAGATAAACTCGCGTTTGAAGGAGTCCCTGACTTTGATGCGCGACCAGAGAGAGAAGCTGGAGGGGATGAAGGAATCCGTAACCGCGAAGAGGAAGGAAGTCGAGGGAATCAAAGCTAAGGTGATAAATTTGAAGAAGGAGTCTGATGAGTTGAAGGACGAAAATAAGTCTTTCTTTTCTTATGCTCGACTTACTGCGCGTGCGGCAGTTATGCGACGTCACCTGCAGGGCAAGGTTCCTTTGGCTCCAGCGTCAGATGAGATGCGTCTCTTTTATGAGAGAGTCGGGACCGAGAGAGATCTCGACTTGGATGATGAGAAGGAGGTCGAGGAGGAGGTGGCTGCCGAGGGTTTTCAGGATGAGGTATCGGACAAGGTTGTGATCGATGCTCCTCCACAACCTTAGAAAAAATGCATTTGTTTGTTTGTGTTGCTCGACCGTTAGTGGTTGATTATGTACTCGATGGTTAATATAATGAACGCAACTTTGGTTTGAACTTTATGCTTTATCCAAACCATGTTTAATTATGAATTTGAACATAGGACACATAGGAAATCATGCGACTGAGGCATACATTGTAATACGATGAGTAAAATAAATATGTGAACACGCGATTAAAGCATTTTCTAATTTAAGAGACTTAGGGGTAAAATCGTTTAGACTTTGCGATCGTACGATTAGATCGTATAATGAGTTTGTATCGTATGCCCCTATGGAGTGATGATCAAGTCACAAACCTGATCATGTATGTCGTGCGACCCTGCGAATTTAAAGTCATATAGTAGACTGAATGATTTCTGTCGTACGATTCTGCGATAAGCTGTCGTGCGATTCTGCAATAAAACAATGTTGGGGGTTGGTCGTTGGCTAACCAACGACCCTCCGATGCTTAAGTCAATAATCATTTTGTGAGAAAAAATCGTATGAAAAAGAGTTAGAAAACGTACCATTTCAAACTCTCTCTTGTGACTTTGGTTTATTTTCGCGGCTTCAAGGTAAATTTGTAGCACTCACGAGCGACTTTTGGGTCACTCTTAATCTCCTGGATTCCCCATGGCGTACGGAATTTCAACATTTGATGATACGTCGAGGGAACGACTTTCATATCATGGATCCATGGTCGTCCTAAGATGATGTTATAGGCCGACGCACAATCGATGACACTGAACTTGGTCTGCTTGTTGACTCCTCCGGCGTAGACGGGTAAGATTATCTCTCCGAAGGTGCTCGTCGCTTCTCCATTGAAACCGACCAAAGTCGTCGAACGTCGGGTGATTTTCGAGCGATCGATTCCCATGGCTTTGATGGTGTTGAGAAAAATAACATTTGCTGAGCTGCCCCCGTCTACCAATACTCGACACGTCAAACAGTTACCGACCGTGATCTGAATGATTAACCCGTCGTGATACTTCTGATAGCTCCAAATCTCCTTTGGGTCTAGACGAGCGAGGAATACGCCGATCATCGGGCGCCTGACTGGCATGACGCTTGGTCGCTGAATACGTCAGACCACACACATCTGAACCACCGGTGATGCAATTGACGACCTTCACATGCTCGGGGGTCGTCATTCGATGTCCGTTAGCCGAAATAGCGACATTGTCGATGATATCTTTGAGATTTCCTTTCGGAAATTGATATGCTAGTTCATTCTTTAATGAGATACAGTCGTCTGTCGCATGAACATGATCGGCATGGAAGTCGCACCACTTGGATTTGTCTTTCTTAGCATCGTCCAGGTCGGACTTCTTTGGCCATCGAATGGTAGCTTGAGCGGTCTTCAGAGCTCCGACTAAGTCCTTTGCATATTCTTTGAATCCGTAAGAGGATATCTTGGGGTACTGAGTGAACTTAGTCGCGGTCTTGGCCTTTGCTTTCATCTTGAAACGAACATTTGAAATTTGGCGCGCTGGCTCTATTCTGGAAACAACCTTTGTCTTTAACTATGGCTTTCTGACGCCTAACGACTTCTTGTCGTCAGTGTGCTTGTGACGAAAGGTGGCATCATCTTCGACCCTCATATATGCTAAGGTTCGAGCTCGGACGTCTTCGAAAGTCTCTGGGGGATACTTGGTCAGATCGATATATAGACCTGAACTATCGTCTAGACCACGCTTATAAGCTTCGATCGCAGTTTTGATGTCACAATTGCGGATACTGATCATTTGGGCATTGAATCTATTGAAATAACTTCGAATAGACTCATTGGTCTTCTGCACGACATAGTACAAATCACTAGTCTGCTTTTCCATTTTACGACTGCTGGCGAATTGCCGGGAGAATTGGTTGACCAATTCGGCGAACGACCCGATAGATTTGGGTTTGAGATTGATCAACCATTGGAGAGCTGGACCAGTGAGATTCGCCCCGAAACTCTTGCACATGCATACTTCCTGGTACATGTGTGGAATCGAGATTGTCCACATGAGCTGCTTATACTGCGCGACATGCTCGGTTGGATCGGTCACATCCGAATACTTGGGAGTGAAGGAAGGAATGTTATACTTCTTTGGGACCTCGACGGTGGCGATCTCGTCGATGAAGGGCGATGCCTGATACCCCGATCGAGGCTCGACGTCGACAGGCACGGCTGCCCCAGGCAACTTGGCGAACAAGGACATGACGCGCTCATTTTGGTCTTCTAACATCTTCAAACGCTGGGCGACGAGATCGTTAAGATCAGGATTTGCCCCTATCGAGGGATTGGTCCCTGTACTAGTGCCATTACCATGCGACGAACCATTGGTGTCCCCGTTGAATGGAACAAAATATGGTTGCGACCCATAGTGGAATTGCTGCGGTCCATTCTGAAACGATTGTGGTCCATGCTGAAATGGCTGCGATCTCTGCTGGAAAGATTACGATCCTTGCTGGAGAGGTTGCGATCCTTGCTGGAAAGGTTGCGGACCACTTTGGAACGGCTGAGAAAATGGTTGGGATCCATTCTGAAACGGCTGGGCGCCACCTTGCAATGGTTGGGATCCATTGTTCAAGGGTGGTGGTCGGATGTGCTGAGGGGGAATCTGCCCAGACTGGGGATTCGGAATGAACGGACCCGGCTGCTGATTCTGCATGAATGGACATGGATGCTGATTCTGAACGGACAATCCTGGTCCCGGACCTAGATTCTGGATGAATGGTCTAGGACCATTATGGGGTCCAAAAGGATTCCTTAGCCGCGCGATCTCTTCAGCTGCTCTGCGATTCTTCTCTGCCATTGCATTGAGTTGATTCCTGGCAACCTCGAGCTCCTGATACATTTGAGCGACGGCTTGCTGCGGATTTCCAGGGGCTGCCATTTTCCTGCAACAGAAAATAGAAGAAACTCCAAGAAACTATTAGTAGAATGCACGTTCGTCGAGTATTTTCTCTAGAAGTAGTCCCACGGCTGGCGCCAAACTGTTAATGCCAAAAATCGCACCAAAGGGACAACTTAAGGTCGATGTGGCCTTAAACAACTAAAGAAAGAATCTTTCGACGAAACGTGCGACGAGGATAAAAATAAAGAAACAAGGGATTTGATGACGAAGGAAAAACCTCAAACGAGGAAAAAACCTGCGAACGATAGTGGGTGTCGTCGCTGCACTATGGTCGCCAATCAGGGGCGATGTCCTTGGATACTGGTGTCGATCGTACAAAGATTACATTACAGATGAAGAAAATGCTTCGAAATGTAAAGTACAAGTGTTTGAACGTGAAAACAGGTGTTTGTCGTGTGAATACAAAGTGTGAAGCACTGGTCGAGAGCTGTTGTCGTGCGTCGAGAACGATACTTAGAATAATGGTTCTTCACTTCAGGTGTTCTTGAATATTGCTTCGGTTGTTAATCGCCAGATATTCGATGTCTTGAAATGTTGATTGAGCTCGGTCTTTATAGTATTCGGGAGCTTTAATTAGCTCATTGATTGCTTCATTTAACAGCTATAACGGCTGCAACGGTCTGTAACGGTTGTCGGAGTGATTATCCATGATGATCTTCGTCCGTTACGGCTATCGATCGTTGATGGTTGCGTCGGTTATAGCTGTTGCTCCTTAATGACTTTGACTCCTGCATTAAACACTTAACAAACGTAACAGTCATGGTTAACGTTAGTTTCATCGAGGTCGCATGGTTCTATGCGACGGTCGTGCGGGACGGGCGATGCTATGGTCGAACGTCATGGGGGACGTACGACTTACCTTTTACGGGAGACGACGGATGTTTTCTGGGTTCTTGTTGAGAACTTATCTTAATACAAGATATAGCTTAGGACATGCGTCTTACCTGTTCTGGTCGCGGTCGAGCGACGTGATTTTTTGCCCAAACACCGACCAGACAGGTTGAGGATGTGGAATCTGACTCCACCGAATCCGATACGGACCGTACTATCCGGGCAACATTAATCCCTACTCGTATCGGACCCAACCCATATTTTACCGAAGGAATCCCATCTGCCCCACCGACACCCCACGAATCCCTACTACCCAGCCTGATACAGGAGATACAAGGAGAGAGGAGGGAGTATTAGTTGAACAGTTAAAACATGTGAGACGGAGGGAATTGAGGTCGAAAGCGAACCAAGAAAGATTAAGCCGTAAAGATAAAGGGGCTTCTAAGCGACCCCAAACCAGCGTCATCCAGGTAGCCACATCTGCTATCCCGTCTCATCCGTTGGGACGGAGTATTGAAGAAGCCGCCGTGGACCTTGAGGCACAAGTGCACAACCTCTCTGGCCACTCATCCGTCTCTCAAAAGATGGATGTTTCACTTTTACACGGGGATATAGCACAACTTCTATCGATCTCTCACTCGGAGAGTATTGGTATTGAAATAAGAGACCAGCATCCCCCGGTCTCGCCTTCTTTCATAGCACCATCGAGTCTATAGCCACTTGAAATAGAACATTCTTCGGCTAGAACACAAGATGATATCCTGCAAATCGATGCTCTTCGTGAATAGATCGGAACTTCCGTTGTGTCTCCGCCTTTAAGCGAAATGCGAGGATCAGAAGGAAATCCTACCACGGACACAACATCTCCAACCGTGAACGTAGGTGGCTCTGCCTCTAAGGTAGATGCCTCAACGGGTAATCTAAGTGATCCCGGAGTTATTTTACCCGACTTTGTGTCAAATGGGATCTCTGGACAGCACCCTAAAGGTTGTCCGCGAGGCAATGGAGCAGCGCCTCACCGCAAAGCTCGATAAACTGAAAAGCCTGATCAAAGGAAAAGAGAAGGTAGTCGATGAGGAAACCGCACCAACACCTCCACCGGCTCCAGTTCAGCCAACTTACTCGATGGACACCTTGAATACTATGCTTCTAGCTCATCTGCTCCAGCAATCCGAAACTGACGCCTCTACCGAAACATACCTGATCTCCGTTCTCCGATCTAAGGTATCTGCTCTTTCGTCGTCCATAACCACCAGAATGGATCAGCTTGACACGACTCTCAAGGATGTTCAACAAGCGCTCAAAACGCTATCCAAGAGAGTCGCCTCCATGGAAGAAACCTGCAAAAGTCAAGCTGACGGTCTAAAGCGACGACACGATGATCAGGTTGATCCAGATCATCGTGAGGGGGAGAATAAAAGACAAAGATGTGCCGAGACCGCAGATCCTCACTGAAACTACTGTGGTTCAATCGGAACCGTCAACTGCGACAACTACAACTGAAGAGCAACCTGAAGCCGAGTTGAGCTTAGTCGAGATGGTTATGGATATGGACATCTCTGACGATGAACACCCGATAGTTGAAAAGCCTGAGGGAGTACCACAGGAGTTGGTCACATATGAAGCATCAGATAGGACCGAACTACAAGTGATATATCCAAACTCACAGATCGACCGGCAGACCGAAAATGCATGGTACGAAAAAGCCACCAGTGCTCTAAATCTCCAGGTAAACCTGATCTTTCCTACTGATGAAGACGATAACGTTGACTACGACCAGTTTCTGCTGCAAAACCTTTATAGTACACCCGTTCACACTGCTCAAGCCGCCGAGACTTCTACAAGACCCGAAACGACATATGCTGAAAATCCGATATCTCCTCAACAATCGACAGCTTCGGGTCATCCTCCTATTCAACCGCAACAAATCTGATGGGAGAAAATCATGATCTTTATTCCTTACCTGGAGGAATCTCTGAAGAAGCTGTATGTCCACATGTTACGCCATATCGAGCCTACCTTTTGCCTTAGAATTCCCAGTTCCGACCCGGAATACCAAAGTCAGTACTTAAACGCCATGAAGCGGTGTCTGCCAGTTAGCCAAGTCCGAACGAAGCACAAGATCACCGAAGTGCTTAATGTCCAAACCGGCCGAATCCTTAAAGTCATGTATCCAGTATTCACCGTCCGACGCGAAGACGGTAATGAATGGAGATTTTCCGAAGCCAACTTCAAGCACCTCCGACCGTTAGACATACTTGCTATACTGAAAGACCTCTGAACCAGAACCATTCGTCCGCTTCAAGTAACAAAGGCGCTTGAAGCTGTTCGTCGATTCATGATTCACTCAATCATGATGTATTATCTCACAGACTTCCAAATGGGAATCGAGAACTGAGCTAAAAAGGTAAACCTGATGAAACCGAATCTGAAAGCGCCCGAATTGAAGATGTATCCAGAGAACGCACTGCTTCTAGAACCTGAATTTGGGATAGTCTACCTCAACGAACAAAAAGAAAAGAGGTTTCTCTGCTTCCGCCAGGTCGACAGATTCTGCGATGGCACGCTCTTCAAAGTTCAAGATGCTCTTCGAAAAATCATCACTTAGTTGTCTATTTACACTTTCCAGAACTCTATTGTAATTCTCTCTACAGTTGAAAGTGAATTGGATGACCAGTTGAAATCATAACACCTGTTAATCATATCTATTGATTTCATCTATACGTTGCATGAATCTGGAACTCACATCTTCCATTTCACTGGCTGCCTTGGTTGATCAGAAGCGGATTTGGGTAGAGGAGATGTCGGATGAACTAATTCGAAAGTCTCGGGCTGATCATTAATAGTGGAAGGCTTTTTCATGCCACGAGTTCTCGGTTTCTGGGTCAATCTCTGATTCTGGATCTATGATTTCAAGTCCTAGCCGTTCCATAGCTGTGAGTTCGATCAAAGTTTGTTTTTCTCCCTCTAGATTTTCAACCATTGGTCCTTCTTCATCTGAGATATCCATATCGACCACCATGTCGATCAAACTTAAGCTAATTCTGCGGCTGATCTTCGGTGGTTGCCACAGTTTACGGTTCTAGTTGAACCTCTTATACGCTAGCGACATTTATCGGCTGGAACTCAGATAAGCATTGGCGCTTATTCTCCCCCTCACGGTGATCAGGATCATCCTGGTCATCGTGCATATGCTTGAGTCCCCCAGATTGACTTTTTCAAGTGTTCTCTAGAGAGGCGACCCATTCTGATAAAGTATCAACAGCGGTCTGGACGTTTCGCAAGGTCGAATCAATCTGGTCGAGTCGGGTAGTAAGTTACGGAGGCTGAGATGATACATATGTGCAGAGCAAGGATAGCAGACCGACTTCTAAATATGAATCAATATTAGACTGTTGAAGTAGTTGGGCAAGGAGCATGGTTTTGAGCTCATCCACCGAGTATGATGCTTGGGCAAGAGTAGACTGAGGTGGTACAGTTGTAGCAGGTTCATCTTCGACCACTTTCGCCTTTCCTTACAAAAGAGAGTATTTCATCAATTGTCCCTAAACTTGATTGTGCGTTGAAAGAAGTCGAGAACGTAGGCAGCTGTTCTCTTGTTTCAATACCAAACGGTAGATTATGTGATATATCCTCGTGAGAAGTTGAAACAAGCAATAGTTGAGAGTCACTTGAGTGGCTTAAGGGGGCATGCAATTGCGTCTCTAGGTCCACGACGCCTTCTTCAATATCTTGTCCAATACATGAGACGAGATAGCAGATGTGGCTACCTGGCAGACACGGGCTCGGGCTAGCTCATGCGCTTGTTTCGTTAATGAGCAAGATCTCTCATGATTCTTTTTCGATCTCCATTCTCTCCTCCTCACATGTTCTAAACAAGCGCATGGTGGTAGAGGGTGTGGGAGAGGTAGATGGAGATTTCATGACTGGAGGTGGACTACTTCTGATACGGGGTGGTATTTTGGTTAGGAGAATGGTGTGGTCCGTATCGGAGTCAGTGCTTACGGTATTCGACGAGGAATGTCTGATTATCGGAGATTGGGGTTCATTGGTCTCCGACTCTGGGTCTCGTCAACTAGCGGGTCATTGATAACCGGAACCTCATGTAAGATAGTCGATGGTTCGGTGGTGTGGATCGGGATGGTTTGGGTGGTAGGGGTAGTTTGGGAGCCCCAGCTACTCGAACTCTCCCTACTCGGATTCTTAGACCTTCACGTCTCTCGGGTCTAGCTCTGTGGGGAGGTCCCTCCAGCTCTGGCTTGACCATCGGAGCATCTAATCCTAACTCTTTCCTATACGCTATCACACTCAGTGCTGCCAGTATTGCGTAGGCCAGTAAGGCATTGGAAAGACGCATGGGTTGTGCGTTTGAAGGGTTACAGATTACCAGGTAATGTAAGCTTAATTGAGGACATACCGGGTGATTGGGTCATCGAGGAAAGGCCTGGTTGGCGTTCATATGCTGACGAATCGCCAATTGAAGAAAGCGAATGTATGGTATGAACCGGCATTCCTTCGTGCCTCTGTTGTCACGAATGTTGTTCACAAGTTCATGCCAGATCAACGCTGCGTAGTTGACGTGGCGATCGAAGGCGACGGCATGGAAGATGCAAAGCAAATTTCCGTTGCACTGGTCGATACCCTTCCATTTGGATGAAAGGCATCGATTAATGATAGTAAACATGGTGTACCAGAGAGGTCTAGGAACTTGTGGTTGAAAGCGGATGGTCGGTTCAGCGCTTGATTGTATCCCAAAGAGCGGATGTCGGCACAAAGTGTGTCGTCATCGATAGAAGGATCATAGCCGGCTCGTCCGTTGGCATTGGCTTCCGGTAGCTGAAGTTGCTGGCAGAAGGACTGGGGTGTAAGCACGAACGGATGGTGGTCTAGATGGGCCTCGATCCTCTGGGTGTTGTGTCCGGTGACCACACAGATGTTGTTCCATACTTGGTACAAGTAGAGAACGAGACGTCTGTTGTGTCCGTTAGAGCATAGTGGAGCGGATGGCCCGTCTGAATGTCCACGGCCCCTCGATCTTGAGGTCGGTTCAGTAAAGTCGAGGCGGTGGTTATTCCCTTCGATCTCTAGGATATTGTCGGAAGGGATGAGCGCATTATCGGCCTCCTCATCGATGAATTCTTCGGGTTGTTCGTCGTCGTGGATCGGAAGTTGTTATTGTTTATCAGCCATTGTAGTACCTGATAGACAGAGTGTTAGTATACGGTGGTGAGAAACATAGAATTACGTACCTTGGTGCAACTCGGCTCATTCGCGAATAATTGGGATAGTAGGCAGTGAGGCAGAGTATCCGGATTGTATATGGTTTCCTGATTTAGAAGAGTGCCCGGATACAATGGGTTTTCGGAGAAAGTGGTATTCGGGTAACAAGCTGACCGGATGAAAAGAGGTTACCGGATACCAAACGGTTACCGAATAAAATGGGGTTTTCGGATAATAGGGGTTTTCTGGAACAAGACTATTCGGATAGGAGAACTTACCAGACTCTCAAACTTACTGGATACTCAGACTTACCGGATACACAAGCTTACCGGAAACACAAGGTTACCGGATAGTTATGGTTTCCGAAAGACGTATCTGGATTGTTTTAAACTATCCGGACAAGATCTGGTCGAAATCAATGGGATAAATCAAACCAACGATGATGTCCAACATATAACCAAACACATGATAAGAGTTATTGGAACAATAAGTGATGGAAAATAGCATGCAATAGACTGAAATCAATTAGAATATGAACTGACACAGGGTTCGGTCGAGAAATCGGATAATCGATTGAAAAGTGATCGATCTACGACGTGATTGTGTGTGATTGTTAACGAGAAGCAACAAGGATAGGGATTCGAGTAACATAGCATGAGATGGAGTCGAAATCGAGAGTAAATCGAGAGGTGTGTGTGTGTGTCAGAGGGTTTTAGGGAGGTTTTGAGAGACAGAGTTTTCGGAAAGGCTGAAAAGTGAAGTTTGTGCGGATGTATATAGCCGCGAGGTTTTTCGGGTGGGGTGTCCGGACGTCGCATCCGGAAAATCACCTTGTCCGGATAGTTTAATCGGGTTCCTACACTTACCGGTTACCAACTGCTTTCCGGGTACTTTTTGATAGAAAAACAATTTTTCTCCTCTGACATTTGAAATTTAAGTTTTCCACCCAAAACCTATTATGTAACTTAAAGACACTCCCCCTCGAGATGTGCTCACTAATAAGATTGCTCCCCCTCGAAACGTTCACGACATAATGTGAAAAAGATAAGATTTTTGCACACCGAAACATCTTGACACACAAAAACAATTGATAGAAAGAAAAAAAGTTGTGTGACACTCCCCCTCAAAACGTGAACTTACTTACTTACACGATTTCTTTTAACTATGCTCACCCTAAACACATGAACAAGCTCGTGAAACGTACATGTGGCATGCAAAGACATAAAAAACGAAAAACAACAAGGAAATCGTCATTCCCAAACCTCACGTTGCCACAGTATTAGTCGGTGAAGTTGGTGAAAAACTCCAACCATCTAGTCATGTGCATGGAGCATCCTGAGTCTAAGTACCACACATGACCGTTCTGCAAAAAAGAGTTAAGCATTTTTTGGTACCCATTTGCAAATGGGTCCTGGAGGGTTAGGTTAGCACCTATTTTGGGAACCTATTTTGATTTGGGCTTCCGTTTGGGTTTGCGTGATTTACGCTTAGTACGATAATTAAAAACATGATATGAACCAAACCAATCAGATGCATAATGGTGATCAACAAAGTCATTCAATCAACAATTTGAGCAACATAAACGATCATGAGATAACTGAATCAAATGCTGAATTGAATAAAGTCTTAACGGAAAATCAAGACTTTGTTCAACAAAATTATTTGAATCATTCAAACCACGATTATTAATGTTTTTCCTAGAGTTGAAAACGGAATTAAATGACTTTGATTGCGACTTGTTCTCTTTCGATCCTTTAGTTACCCACTTTTGTTTGATGTTTTTGGTCCGACCATTTTTATCTGAAAAATCAATAAAGTTATGGTTAGTAGAGCTTGAGTAGTAAGCATGCCTATCTCGGGGTCGACTGGTCTGTTTCTGTTTTTGTGAACTTTTGGATTTAGAATTTTTTTAGAAACATCGTTCACAGATCGGGATTTAGGTGCGGATGTAGAACATTCACCCTTTTGAAATTTTACCGGTCGATCAACCGCTCTTGAGACAAAATCTGTATAGCATGGAAGAGGTTTATCGAATTCAAACTTCGAAAACTCCTCATCTGAAAATCTGTATAGCTTGTATAGCTTGAAACAAAATCGTTTAATTCCATAAATGCGGAAAAAATTAAGTTCACTTTCGGATGGAACATCATTAGGTGAAGGATGTGAGGAACATTTTGGAACAGTGTGTTGCAAAGAATCAGTTGCGGAAGCTTTTTGAAAATCAGAATTTGAGATTCTTTGGCAAACATATCACTTGAGGTTCCTTTCCTTTTATTGAAGAGATTTTATCTATAAAAGCCTTACAAGAATATGTATACGATGAGTTTGAGGAAGGTTCAGGCAGAGTAATTTTCTCGTTTTGAAGTTGGTCAAGTTTCTCTTGAAGTATACCCTTACTCACTTGCTCTTGCATCACTTCTGTTGCCAAGGCAGACAGTTTGGATGTGAGTCGTTTGATTTCTTCCTTAAGATCTTCCTTTTCCTCAACGGATACAAATTCTGTTTTTGTGGAATTGACACCCTCAAGTTTGGATAAAAGTTCTCGTTTTTCCTTTTGAAATTTAATCCTTTCCTGTTCAAATGACTCCTCTAACTGAACTATTTTCATTTCTAAAACAAGCGGTGGAACATAGCGTTTAAACTCGTTCGTCTCTGTATTAGTTTCAGTTGTTGGGACCGAATCCTTTTTCGAGGAATCTTTAGGCTTTGCAACTTTGTAGCCGTCAAAGTAGTCATTTGATAGGTACTTGGATTTCTTTTTCTCAAAAGATGTGTTAAGAACTTCGTACGCAAAAGGTAATTGCATTTTAGTGGTATTCTTGCATTTATATTCCTCACGTTCCTCTTCCTTCTCATTGAGAGGTTATGTCCATTTTATTTTATATTCGGGAAAACTCTTATCAAGGCCTAGAAAGTTAAACTCGTATAAAGTTGGAACCATCGATAAGATCTTTTTCAAATAGTGTGGATTGTCGTACCCAATTCCCCATTCTGAGGTAAAATACCGGAAATCCTTAGGTTTGTTCAGATGGATCGTTTGATCAGTTTGACCTCGTTTATAAATCTTAAGTTCAAGGTCTGATATTTTTTAAACAAGCTCTTTGTTGTCTATTTGAAGAGGGGAGAATTGATAGACAATCTCAGCTTTCTCATTCTCACACTGATCAAGTTTTTTGTTTAAATCAGATATTTTGGCTCGAATGTCTTTAGGTGCTAGAGAAAGGTTTGCACATTTGTCTTTCAGATTAGTGTTATCAGACTTAAGATTTTTTGTGATCTTTATTTGAACATCTAGCTTTTCTTTTAGTGCTGTTATTTCAAGGAAGGGTTCATTTGTTGTTGCCTAACTGGAATCTACTATTTGAACAAGCAAATGCATCTAATCCATTAAAGCTTGATGGATAGGAATACATTCCTGGCAGGAATCTTCGAGATCTGGAGTAGCGGTGTGGTTTCCCATGAAGCACAAATGAGCATCAGCGTCTTCAAAATCACTTTCATCATCAGATCGAGCCAGCGAGTGGTCATCTTCAACCATCAGTGTTTTTCCAGCTTCTTTCTGTTATGCTAAGAGCAACTTGTTCTTGTAGTATTCAACATTGAGAACGACAAGCTTTCGGAAATCTTTGGCAAAGTGGCCCTGTTTGCCACAAATGTAGCACTTGATCGACTCATCTTTGTTCTTTGCTTTTGGTTTGCGCTCATACTTCTCCTTGTGATCAGACTGTTTGGCCTCGTCAGATCTTGTTTCCCCTTCGTACCATTCTTTGTAATCATGGCTCTTGTTAGGAGTGGTTGAGTAGGGCTAATTATTGGAAGACGGTTTCTTGAAGAACGTCTTCTTCTGAAATAACTTGGAGATTGTTAGTGCATAAAATGTATTCAAGATTTAATGTGTATTTGTATAAATGTAAAGAATCAAATGTAATAGATAAAGTCAAAGTAGAGGCTTTAAAGAGTCAAAGTCAACATACTTTAGTGAGATAGTCAAGAGGTATAAATAGGTGTTTGTAAGGAAATTGTAATTAGTTGTCATAGTTGTCATTGTGGAAGCCTCATATGTGTGAAATAGAGATGAGTTTCTAGAAAGAGAAACTAGATCTCAATTCTTATTCTTTGTATTCTTTCTCATCTAATTAAGATCTCATAGTGTTCTTGATTGTTACTTGATTAGATCTGGGATCACAAGTGGTATCAGAGCAAAATCGTTGAAGATTTATTCGATACGATCATTCGAATCTCAACAATTTCAAGTGAAAAGTACCGAATTTTGAAGATTTTGAAGAATTTGGAGTTCGATCTTCAAGTAAGTGTGTTCTAATCACTTGATCTATTAAAGATCTGTTCGTTGTTCGATTCTACATCAATTCTTATCTTCAGAATCGATTAACGTGAACAAATTGGTGATTTTGAATATCTTTTAGAGTTTTCGATATTTTTGTAGAAAAATATTAGATCTAGAAGATTTTGATGTGCATGGATTGATTTTAGCCATTCAGATCATTTTCTCTATTGATTATGAAGAGAATCCAACAATCAGATCCGAATTTGATGAAGAATTGAGTGAGTTATTATTTTTTGAAGTTAACAGTGCCTATCCTCGCCGGAATTCTGAATTTTTCTCCGGAGTTTTGATGTTAGATGCTCACAGATCTGTTCGTAGTGATGTAACGGTCTGTTTGCAATGATCTGGGGTGAAATTCTGCAAGAAATCGAGGTTTTTGAGCTGTTAAAAGTGTTCGTCAGAAATGTTCATAACTCTCGCACGATGATGTTCATAACTGTTGGACAACATAGATCTTCAAGTGTTCATAACTGTCGTACGATTCAGATCTTCAAATATTCATAACTGTCAGACAAAACTGAGACTCATAATTGTCGTACACTACTGTCATTTAAAGTTATCGCGCAAGACTCACCCGACAACTCATTCTAATCGTACATGTGGTGTCCGACAACTACTGTTCATTGGGTCTAGTCGTACAAGACTTATACGACTTCTACTGTTCATTTGCGCTAGTCGTACAAGAGGCATACGACTTCTACTGTTCATTAGCGCTAGTCGTACAAGACCCATCCGACTATTACTGTTCATTGGTCCAAGTCGTACAAGAAGTGACCGACAGTTTGTAAAACCAGTTTCTATTAGGTAATCATCAAATCATCCATTGATCTTGAACATAATAGAGATTTACATAAGATTGATGCACTTTCTCTCTCTAGAATATTACAATTAAGATCTCTAATGAATTGCTTTCTTTTGACTTGCTTAAGACTTGCTTAATATCTAAGCTAACTAATCCTATTTATACCTAGGATTACAAAGCATTAAATCTAATCTACTTTGACTTTTCATGACTTTGACTTTTACATTTGACTTTACAAGCTTTGACTAATTACAAGACTTTACAATAAATCTTGAATACAATAATGCTCTAACAATCTCCCCCTTTGGATTCAAGATTTAAAAAATATAGCAGCAGTCTTCAGCTCTTGATCTTCAAAACTTTAACTTTGACCGCTTTGAACGTTGAAGCTTAGATAATCTTCAAACAGCTTTATCTCCATTAGTTCACGGCGAACTAAATGTTTTGACACTCTTTAAGAACTCAGCTTTGAAGAATCTTCAGACAAACATGAAAAGTCTTTGTCTTTCTCTTTGAAAAGTCAACCTTCTTCAATACAATCTTCAACAAATTGTCTTCAAGTCTTGAACATGAATTTCAGATCTTTATATAAAACCATCAATTCGGAACAAGAGGAATCAGAAACTATTAGAGTTTGGATCAGAAAGATGTGAAACCATCCACATTTTTGAACTTTTAGGTGTAAGCGCATTCCGAGAACCACTCAAAACTAAGATAACCAAATTCAGCAACATTTGGACTTCACATGATCCTTCTCCCCTGATCTTCAGTCTTTGTTCACGAATCTTTGACTTGAAATATATTTGACTTGAAAGTTCTTTGACATGAAATTGAATTAAACATTTCTCCCCCTTTTTCGATAACAGTGAGCATCATTATCATCGAAAACCTTCTTCAATTTCAGTCGCGTCTCTTAGTATTACTAACAATCTCCTCCTTAGTGGATAACCTTGCTCCCCCTCAAAATAAGAATTCTGGAGCAATTTGTTTTCTCCCCCTGAAAGTATGCATATATTTCAATAACGTACAGTATTTGAAATTGTAGCACAAATTTTAAAACAAATTTACACAAGGAAAATAAAATTCATTGAACTTCATTTTATAACTACTAACATTTGATCATTTGAAAGCTTTACAAAAGAAATTCAACTTAATGAAATTTAACAATACTTCAATCAAATGAAATCAAATGCATGTGTTTGGATTCAAAAACAAGACATCATTGCATATCAAGTTACAAACGTTCAGTTTCAACCCCTTTATTAAATCTATTTGGTGTGCTAGCATGCGAAATATGATTAGCATCAAGCGTATGCAATTCTAAAACATATAAGAATACTTTGCTCTACTCACACTATTTGTCCAAAATCAGAATTTCATGAATTTACGGGTTTATCACGACTTTGTATTTTCCCAAGTTTCAAGAGATGTGTGCTCATTGGCATCTTTTGATTTTGTGCTCATTGGCATCTTTTGATTTTGTGCTCATTGGCATCCTTTGATTTTGTGCTCATTGGCATCTTTTGATCAAAAAGTTTCGTAAGAATAAGATACACCGTTAAACATGACTTTCTATCTGGTTCTATAGCAGGATTTGGGTCAGCATATCCCAGACCAGTTGGCCTTAGGTGCTAGGTGACGAGCACCCCTTAGAACTTAATTTCCCAAACCAGAAAGGCCACATCGATATATCTTAAACCCATTTGTACCAGTAGAACATGGCTTTCTATCTGGTTCTATTGCAGGATTTGGGTCAGCCGATCCCAGACCAGTTGATCTTAGGGACTAGGTTTCGAGCACCCCTTAGGAATTACTCTCCCAAACCAGAAAGGACACAGGCACAAACTTTCAAACTAAATGATAGTGCAACAATTTTATCTCAATCACTTGGTTCTAAAACATAGTGCTTTTCCCATATTTTCATTTCCATCCATCATTCTGACATATAGGCTTTTTGAACATTATATTCTATATAAGTCCAGATTCACATAACTTTGAGCATTCAGCATAATTTCATTCATGTTTTGCTGACCTTTCGATTTATTTCAGAGGTGAAAGTTGAAACAAATCTAACTCAGATAATACAAAAATACTTGTAAAATCATCTTTTAGCACACATTTAATTCATTGAATGAAAATTGAAAATTTTATCTCAATGAATTAAATTTGTAAAGATTCAAGTTTTCAAAGTGGTAGAAACAAAATATAATCCAATGCTACCTTTTACCACGTTCCTTGAAACAGAAAGATGTAACAGTTAAAGATATCACATGAGAAGTGTGAGTTCTAAACTGATTTGTTTAGAAGTCTTAGTCTTTGAAGTACGGGTCCTGAACTGAATTGTTCAGAAGCCATAGTCATTGAAGCACGGGTTTTGAACTGATATATTCAAAAGCCAATACCTCTTTACTCCCCCTTAATGGTACAAGTAATCTTCTTCTGAGAGTTCAACGCTTTGCTTCTAAATCTGCAAAAACAGATTAAGTAGATTTTGGTACCCAACGTGTCTTGGGTTCTGGATTGTTAAGCGGAGCTCTATAGGAAGGAAAATGATAAGTACCATACCAATATTGAACACTCTCATTTTTAATAAAATCATTAGTACCACAATAAGAACAACAAAAATTCTTTTGTGCTAACCTGATTAAATGATTTGCAGAATAGAATGAATCGGGATTAGCAAAAGATTTAGCTTTCAGATTAGTGTTCTTGTTGGTAACAGAGGATTTTGGCTCACCTTTTTCAGTAGACGTATCTTTTACTCTCCATTGCATGTTGACTTTCTTATATGAAGGAAGATCAGCATATTGATACTTGGAAGAATTATCCACCGAGTGATCATAGAATAGATTAGAAGGACGAATCAGACATTCTGAATAGCATTTGGATTTGTTATATGACTTCACTTTGTAAGATAAGTCATTCCGTTCCTTGGTCACCAAATCAAGCTTCTTCTGAATATTAGACTTGACCCTCTTCTCTTTCATGATGTCAGTCGATAATGCAGCCAAATTCATTGTCAATTTATGAATTTCCTGCCGAAATATCTTCCTTTCTTTAGAAAATTCGTCTTTAACGCACCTAGCCTGAAAGTCAGCTTTCTTCATCTTTTCTAGCTCTTGACTTTCTTTATCTAGCTCTTGTCTTTCCTTTTCTAAGTCCTTTTGAAGATCAGAAATTTTCTTTGACAGTTTCGCATTCTTCGCCTCAAAGCTTTTCCTTTCTTTTTCATACTCGACCCTTTCCTTCTCCAAAAGATTTTCTAATTCAGAGATTTTCACGGAAAGTTCAGAACTTTTAATCTCAAAAGATTTTCGTTCAGTTTCAAATTTAGCTCTTTCTTTTTCGAGCTTGTCTTTTTCTAAAAATAAAACTTTCTCAAAGTCTGAAACTTGTTTTGAAAGTTTTATACATTTCAGCTCAGTCTCTTTCTTTTCTTCAAAAACTTTCTTTTCTTCAAAAGAAAAATTAGACAGTTTTCTCTTTAGATCGACATTTTCACTGTCCAAACTTTTTTCTTTAATTTGTTTTAATTGAGCATGTAACTTTAAGTTCCACTTCACTCTCTTTTCTTCTCTTCTCTTTAAATCGGCATTTTCTTTTTGAAGAGTTGTTACTTTCTCTTGAAGATTCTCGATTTGATCGTGCAGACTTGAGTTGTCTTTCTTTGTTTCAAGATTTGCAATATAAACTTCAAGATCAGTTATTCTTTTAGTAAGTTTAGCATTTGAAGAAGAAATGTCTAAAATTTGTTGTTTCAGATCAACATTTTCTTCCTCCAATGCTTTATTTAAAATAGGAACTGAAGGATTTGAAATAGGACTTGAAGAATTTGAAGCATTGTTTTTAACAGGAGTTTGTGATATTGGAGATGTTTCTGTTAAAATGACTTTTTGCAAAATTCCATTATTTGTCTTAACAGAAACGGGTGGTTTAGAAGGTGTTTCTGTTATAATAACTTGTTACAACACTTCATTATTTGGTTTAACAGAAACGTGTGGTTTAGAAGGTGTTTCTGTTATAATAACTTGTTGCAACACTTCATTATTTGGTTTAACAGAAACGTGTGGTTTTGAATGTGTTTCTGTTATAATAACTTGTTGCAACACTTCATTATTTGGTTTAACAGAAACGTGTGGTTTAGGAGTTATTTCTGGTATAAGAAATTGTTGCAAAATTGTTTGTTGCAAACTTTCATTTGATGATTTAACCAGAACTTTTGCAATTGGGGGTATCTCCTTTATAATAGTTTGCTTCAATCTTAAAACCCCATCTTCTGTATAAATAGACATCTTGAAGAAAACCTGAAAAGAAACACAAAAAAAATTAGATGAAAAATACAAAAAATATTAACAAAAATATACCTAATAGAGTGATCGTCAAGAGAAACTTCGCTTAGAAGTTAGAATTATGTGCACACTCTTAAAAACCCGAAAACACAATTAAAGTCAGAAAAATTTTCAAAAATAAAATTTGAACAAACAAATTATAAATTTGTCTTCCAAAAATTAATTCTGAAAAATTTGCGCGGAAATATTGGACTTTAATCGTCAAACCTGCAAAATAAGAGAAAATGTGTCAGTTATGAATAAAAGCAGGTAAAATAACAAAAATTCGACACTAAAATGACTAAAAATGTCAAAAATACAAAATATAGGGACTAAAATGAAAAATACTAAGACTCAACAAAAACAAGGACTAAAAATGACAAAAACTGAATCTTAAGACTCTAAGGACTAAAAGTGTAAAATTCTAAAACTAACAAGTCAAGGGACTGAAAATGTAAAAACCTAGAACTTTAAAACTACAAGGACTGAAAATGTAATAAACTCAAACTAAACTACAGGGACTAAAACTGACAAATCTAAAACTAACTATACTTGTCTTAACAGAAAACACTAACTGAGGACCAAAAATGTAACAAATATAACGGAAAAACTAACTGACTGTTAGTAAAAAGACACTAACTAACTGTAACAGGCACTTAACGACAAAGGACTGAAAATGTAACAAAACTAACCAACTAATGAAACAAAACTAACTAACTTTGACGGATTTAACGGATAAAGGATCAAAATTGTTAGAAAACTAACAGAACTAACGGAGATCCGTTAGTGACTGTTCATCATCTTCACTAAAAAAACCCACAACGATCTGATGCTTTCTTCTTCAGATTTCTTGCTCAATTCTCGACCAAAACGAGTGAAACTTGTTGCATTGCACTCCTTAAACGAAAACAAATCAAACCCAAACAATTAAACTCGATCATGCAACAAAAAACGTTGACGTCTCCGGCGATCCCGTTTTTCCGGCGAGAAGACTTCAGGCGATGATAAGTCCTTCGTTTCTCAACCAAACTCAATGAAACTTGTTTTGTTATGATCCTTGAACAAAACCCAATCGAGTGAGACTAATCAATCTCGATCATGCACGATATTCCGGCGACCCACAACTTTTTCGGCAAGGCACGTTTTTCCGGCGAGATGATTTCAGACGACAATATCTTTTTCGTCTCTCAACCAAATTTGACAATTTTTGTTGCAATGCTATCCTAAAGCAAATATCAATCGAATCTAAGCAACAAAACGCGATCAAACACTGATTTTTGAAGACCCACTAGATTTTCCGGCGAGATGGTTTCGTACTTGATTTCAAGAAGGGTCCGAATTCTAGTTTCAAGAAGGGTCTGAATTCTGATTACAAGAAGGATTCGAATTCTGAAGGTTTCGACTCAGTAGGATTCGAATTCTGATTTCAAGAAGGGTTCGAATTCTTGGTTTCAAGAAGGGTTCGAATTCTTGGTTTAAGAAGGGTTCGAATTCTTGGTTTCAAGAAGGGTTCGAATTCTTGGTTTCAAGAAGGGTTCAAATTCTTGGTTTCAATAGCTGATGAGTTTCGATATATGCAACAAAAAAATTTGACTTTAAAAGTCAATTTTGATGAATTCTTCTCTTTCTTCTTCTTTTTTTTCTGTTGTGTAACCTGCACATTCAAAAACTCACAAACAAATATTAAGTCTTGAATTATGGATCAAAACAAGTTACAAACAATTTTTAATAACATCTCAATAACAAAAACAGATCAAAATCTCAGATCAAAGTCATTTTTCACCAAGAACATCTTCAATCCAAAAAAATTCAAAATTGAATTTTAGAGTTTAAAACGTGAAATTTATGATTGAAACATGTCTAAAACCCATTTTTGAGAAGGATTTTGCATAAAAACAGATCAAAACATCACTAATTTGCAAAATCACTCACCAAAAAATTTCACAGAACACTTTTTCTCTAGAACACAAAAATTTTAAAAATCTTCAAATTCCTCAATTCTTGATACGTTTTTGTGAAATTGATAATGCAAAACAGATTTAGAATGATGGAGAAACACTTTGCAATCAAAATCAAATCAAAAAACGAACAAGAAATGCATAACCCATTTGTGTTCTTCAAATCTTCAAGAAATTGGACGAATTTTGCACATAATTCGATCTCCCAAAGCTCTGATACCAATTGTAAAACCAGTTTCTATTAGGTAATCATCAAATCATCCATTGATCTTGAACATAATAGAGATTTACATAAGATTGATGCACTTTCTCTCTCTATAATGCTCTCACTTCACTCTCTAGAATATTACAATTAAGATCTCTAATGAATTGCTTTCTTTTGACTTGCTTAAGACTTGCTTAATATCTAAGTTAACTAATCCTATTTATACCTAGGATTACAAAGCATTAAATCTAATCTACTTTGACTTTTCATGACTTTGACTTTTACATTTGACTTTACAAGCTTTGACTAATTACAAGACTTTACAATAAATCTTGAATACAATAATGATCTAACACAGTTACTGTTCACTGACTCTTGTCGTATAAGACTTGTCCGACTACCACTGTTCACCTGATCTAGTCGTACAAGACTCATCCGACTACTACTGTTCACTGGAAGTCTCGGGAGGCGGACATTTTTCTTGGACTTGAGCGTAAAGCGTGGGTGCTACATGAAGCTTCCTTCTTCGAGCAAATCCGAACCAAGCTCTTAAGCCAGATTCCTACTCAATCCGTGGTTCATTGACAGATTCTTTGTTATAAACTGTGATTGCACTCGGTTTGTCACTCAAAACTCGCTTGTTATCTTTCTTGTGAGCTTATCGGAACGAGCTTGAGTTTCTACTTTTTGAAGATGTGCTCGTGCATCCATTCGAGGTTATGGCGTACATTGAATTCGATTTTTCATGGTTAAAAATAAGAAGAGTAAGAGCTCCTTTCAAGGGGGAGCCTAGACTTCATTCGAAAAAAAAAGCATCGCTAAAGTTTTTCCAAGAAAATCAAGGGGGAAAGGAGCTAACGATTTTGAAGATATATGATTTTGCTTTACAAAACTTTAGGGGGAGAATGTTAGGACCGAAAATGTCCTAAATATATGAAAGTTGTGTAAAGGGCTTGTTATTGTATATTGGCTTGGGCTTAGCACTTAGTTGGCCTTGGGCTTGACTATATAAAGTGTTATGAGGCTCATTTGCTAGTGTGGCACAATGTAGAGGGCTATAGTGTGAGAGAGAGAGAGTGTGTGTGTTATCCTTCATGTACTTCATAGACAAAATCTAATATGAGGATGACGTTCGTATCTCGATCTCTCTCAATATACTTGAATTGTCGATGGATTATGGGATCACATAGATAAAGGCCATGGCTTTCTTAATCTCAGTCAGCTCGGGGTTTGAATCACTTACCTCTGGTTCTTCCTCTTCGGATTCAGTTTCGCTAGATATTGGGGTTCTTCTTGAGCTTCGACTAGATGACTTGTCGCGTTTGTCAGATACGAGGGTGAGGGGATCACCTTGATGCTTTGTGGTTTACTTCTGTGTGCCCATCAACACTAGAACTTCATCCTCGTCTTGCATGAGCATTTCGTACAGCTCGTTGATGGGAACGTTCTCTATGAGGTGGTTGTGTCTGATATGAGATGCGAAGGTTTTCCACTCGGGCAGAAGGTTGTTCAGAAATTTGAGACAGTTTTCAGTATTAGACCTCAAGATTTGGTTCTTTTGGAGATCATTCAGTAATAGGCAGAAGCGTTCATATGTCTCGGTCAAGGATTCACCCATCCGCTGTTTGGAAGCATCATAGCGAGTGATGCAGTTGTTTACCTTCAACTGATTCCCAACTTTACTGCCGCTCATCATCTTTGAAACTTGACCCCACATGCCTTTATAAGTGTCTTTATAGAAATCAATTGATGTGTATATCCCATTCGGCAGACTCTGAACCAGATATCTCTTGACGTGCTTCTCTCCATTGTATATGTTCTTCTCATCGTCGGTTGTTTGTGCGTTTGTATTTGGGGTTGGTCGTTATGGAGGACTTTTGGCTTGGGCTGGGATAACTTGCATTTGTGTCTTCTGAGGACCTTCAGTAAGGGCTTGCCAGATGAACTCGTAATTGTCCTTGGACTAGATGAAGATTAGGAATTTGTCTTGCCATTGGGCGTATTCGCCTCGATAGAGGGTCGGAGTCTTGGAGTCGGTACCGATTGCAAGAGCGTCGTGAGGCATAGTGATATGCACTAAGGTGAACTTCAGACTGTGTCGGTTCGATTCAAGGTAGTGACTTAACGCAAGAAACTAAGAATTAGTATCCTAACGCAAAATCTAGGAGTGACAGGTACTAACAGGTAAGTTTGACTAAATCAGCAAAGTACCCGTATAGGAATCCGGATAGTGGTGTCCGGATCGGAAGTGTCCGGATCCGGATGTGAATGATGTGTCTGAACAAAAACAAAGTAACCAGATAAACTGATTTTACCAGATACGCGAGTTACCGGATAAACACGATACCGGATTAATGAGTAATCGGATAAAAGGTTATCGGGAAGAAAGACTTACCGGATGAATAAGTGTCCGAATAGGTGAGCGAACCGATAGGGATCCGGGAAGTTTGGACTTACCGGATAGACAGTGTTCAGAAGCTTGTCCGAAAAGCAGGAGGTTACCGGATAAGGTGTTCCGGATTCTTGTGATCGGGAAGATTTACTTACCGGATGAATATGCAATCCGGATAGAAAGGAATTACTGGGAACTTTTCGTTCGGATACTGAGGGTACCCGGATAGGACGCGAGATACTTACCGGATAGAAGCTGACTTCCGGATAGAGCGGTTGTACGTGAAGTTCGGATCGAGGGACGAATTAGGGTTCTTGTTTCTGCTCCTGAAAGATTAGACTACTACCAAAACACAAAAATTAACAATCCCTAATCGATTTCTAAGAAAAATAACATATTTTGATGCAAAAAATTTGATTTTTCCAAGAATAGAGAACAAAAACTCAAGAACACAATTGTCCTAAAAAATCACTCTAAAGTTCAAATCACACTCTAAAAGTTTGCAGAATCACAAGAATGTGTTAGGTCTATGATCTTCATACAATCCAAGTATTGTGTAACAAGAAGATGAAGAACATTATTGAAAAGGAAATCTAACCTAGAGAGAACACAAAGTGATTAGAGATCTACATCTTGTATTAATGAATTCACTTTTGACAAACTACAAGTAAAGACCTATTTATAGTCTTCATCACTTGCTACAACAATTAAGCATAAGCCCTTTAACACAGCTATTGCTTTACAAAACTTTCAATTATAAAGGACAACTTCAGTGTCCTAACAGAATGAAAGTTCAAATCACACTCTAAAAGTCGACAAAAAAACTTACTAGGAAACTTTAGAAACCTTGAATCGATTGAGGTCTGTTGGCTCTGATACCAATTGTGGATCCCTGATGTAACACCCTCAAAATTGGAAAGAGCAACTAAATAAAAGTTTTCAATAAAATAACCACTTAAGGATAAAATTCCTTCTACAAACCAATCTTGGAATTATTTGAAGAAAACATTATAATTTCAACAATCAAAACCTAAGTCATTAGCCAAGATTAGAAAAGGTTGGGTGTTACTCAACCCCAAAATCAAGTTGCTATTATCCAAATACGAAAGACTTCACCAAGCTATTTACTTCTTGAGCACATAACTAGCTCTCCACTCTTCACATCGTCGCTAGAACTACAATCCAACCGAACCTGTTGCACATGCTGACAAATAAAAAGGATAGGCTAACGCCTAGTGAGTTCAAGAGTTTTTATCATGGTTATATAATTCGTAAGACGAGAAAGGTGCAATTTAAATTATGAGTTCCAAAAAGGATTTCTTTAAATGCAAACCACCCATTTTCCAACACACACAAATCCCTTGACGAAAGCTCCAATATAAAACATTCTCAAAAATGGACTCAACCCAAACTCACTAGAAAAGTGAACCAGTATTTGATTTTCAAATCATAAAAACATGAATAAATCTCTATTATTCAAAACATCACAAATACGGATGACACATAATACACAACCCATAAAATATGGAAAGCAATCCATATAAATATAATACGTCACCGAAAACATGGATAAAATAAATACCCACACAACACCTTTCGGTGACGGGGGAGACCCGATTCCATGGTATATGGCGGAACACAAAGTTAAGCCACATAACCATGTTATTGGACTACACCTCAAATCGTGACTCCATTGTCTGCTTTAAAAAGCTTCAACTCAAGTCGGACTTTATTGGCTGCGATAATAAACTACACCTCAAGTCCCACACCCAGCCACGGGTGGCACCACCGTATCCTTTATTGCCTGTTGTGCCCAGCTACACCTCAAGGATACACGATCTTATTGCCTGTTCATTCTCAATTAAGTTACACCTCAAGGTTTCATTGGACCTTTATTACCTACTTACTAGCATTCAAGAATTGGAGCCCCAACTCCTTTCTTGATAACTCTAGATGTTCAACCCTCGTGCACAAGTTTTAGAACATCAAACCATAAACCCAAGGTACCGGAGTACAACCCAATACGGTTCCTCTCCACAACGTCGGGACACAAAATGACAAAATGGCATACTTCCCAAAGTGAATATACTATGACTCCCCACTATTCAAATATGACCGACGCATATTTCTTTGGACCCAATGCATAACAGTCTAATAGTACATGACTCCAATTGAATGACACACGCACTCAAAACATGTACTCTCCAAATAAAATGCAATAAATGCAACCGACGACCAAAGCTCCACATTTAATTGTTAAAACCAGGACAAATGTCCTCAAGACTCAATAAAGTCATAAATCGAGTCATAAGCTCAACCAAAACCAATTAACCACTCATAAAAGTCAAATAGTGCATTAAAACGTATGTAACCGACGTTTATGCGAAACATGAATTACAATCGTAAGATAAATCATTTAAAGTAACAATACTAAAGATTTATACCAAAAGATTTACAATCGTAAGATAAATCATTTAAAGTAACAATACTAAAGATTTATCCATCAAAATTCCCAAATTACATTTTTTCTCAAACCAAAAGGTTTACAACTTCTAAAATGCTCACAAGGTCGGGAATGACCCAAAACCCAATGACCCACACGTTCATGATGTAAGAACATGCTACCATATAAAAATATGCATATTTTCAACAAAACACTAAAAGTGCATCTTTATTAAATAACCTTCAATTAATACTCATTTGGTCAAGTTACCCAAAAATCCCAAAAGTGGGTGTTTTGGGAGATTTATAAAATTAAATATTCCAAGTAATAAAAATCATCCAAATAACTCAACAATAGATATTTTCATGTGAAACACTTAAAACACTTAAAATGAACATTTTGGCATGTACAACGTTTTCACAAATCAACTTGAACTCACCTTGCTAGATTTAGGCTAAATCTAGATTTTGCCCAACATGAGCTCCTTTAAAGAAACTTGGATCTTCAAGCCAAAACTTCCAAAAACCTAGATCCACAAGTTTTCAACCATAAATAATCATCCCCAAACACATAGAATCAGTTCCCCCAACATAAAACATCCAAAATCTCCAACAATACCCAAACCCTAATTTCTTAGGTGAAGAAAAGATAGAAGCTTACCTCAACCACAAACAAATACCCTTGGATCTTCCAATAAACATAAATAATATTTCTACATCCTTGAAGAGATCTCAAAAATGAAACCATAGAAACTTGAATCACTAAAATCGGAGTTGTGGTGAGAAAGTATGAGGAAATGGCTCCAAAAATCGCGATTTAAGCTCCAACCCCATTCCCGCGGCCTTCCTCGCGACTTCAAGTCGCGAGGGAAGTCACACACTTTCCAAAAAAACAGACTTCAGATGCTTACGTGGCTTGGGCCGCGGCCCAAAGTCGCGCACCAGCCCGCGCGGCCCCTTTTTGGTCGGATACTGTTTTGGCCATAACTTCTTCGGTTTAGCTCCGTAGGATTCTCCCGAACGTCGATGCCATGAGGGTTAACTCTCGCACCACATCCAACTTGCGGAGAGACATTAGATAGTCCACAGTAAATTGCCACATAGAGCATAGGCCCGCTCTATGCCTTGTCGTTTATCTCTACCTAAAGGAGAGTAGTGATCTACGATTCAAATCCCAACTAGTGTTGCCATCACAAACTGATTGTCTTCCTCCTTACGAGGATTTGTCCCTAATCCGCTTAACAAAACTATATGCTGATACTAACAATCAATGTCCGCTCAAGCGCATCACACTTACACCCGAGTGAGCGCTTACTTACTAGTGTAGATTCTAACCACATCACTTCGGTTTTCTCCCAACCTTAAGTGATCCATACTTCCCCGACGGCAGATCCCGATATCCAATCGGTCCAGATCTACACGCTTTTGAATTCTCTCCCACCAATATAAGGTTTAATCACTATTGAAATCGACATAATCTCCAAATTCACCTGTTCCCGCTGCTTAACTGTCATTTAATTCTAAAGAGCTCCAAGAATACATCCAATTACCAAACATCCAATCGACAGATTCTTTTACCATTCAAAGAATGTCATCCCACTAATTCTACTTGTCACAATTGAACTTCTTAAGACCACTACAACCAATACCGCCATCCTTTAAAATTGGACTACAACCCTCTAAATACACTAACGGTTCTTGGCCATGAAATCCAAATGTTGACACCTAGTCGTCCCACCAAAATTCGACCCAAAACAGAACTCCATACACGAGTTCCCTTCGTCAAGCATCCCAACAAAACCGAGGTTATCCACATGGTGGCTAAAGGGTCGTACACGTCCTAACAAGGTTGCCGAAGAGAACGGTTACTATAAGCAACAACGGAAGATACCGCGAGTCTAACTCTCCAACTACAAAAGTACACCAACTTTGCAATGTTACTACTCGGTCTACAGTACTATCACGCGTTGGAACATCCGACCTTCCGCTGACAAGGTTCTACACGCCCTCACCCGTAACCGGGGTTGCTTAACCATCCCAAGCATAATGAGTTCAAGATTTTTAAGTGATAGACTTAACAATTATGCCAATCGGACATTTTTATAGAATTTTTCAACACAAAGGTTTTCATATCAATTAATCGTACGGGTAAACAAAATTCGACTACCACTTACCCGGTAGTTGTACAAATTGGGCACACATCGTCCTACATATGAAAACCATTTTGAAAATTACTTGATCGCTACTCAAGTTACCAACGAAACACAAAAATATGTTCAACAAACTTTTACAATGAACCACTACGGTCCTAACACGGATTTTCTTGGGTGCAACAAAATGTTTGTACAAAACTTCGAAAAGGAATTTTAGAACGACATCAAACTCTAAAATTTTCTTCTTTAGCCCAAAAATGACATGGAACAAAATTCACCGACAAAAGTCGCATGTGTTAATTTATGTCCTAAAACGACTTAATGATATACGTATATATATACGCCTCGGTTAAAATGTGAAATGATTTGTGCTGGTTTCAAATTTAAAGCAAAATGACAACATGCTTTCATCATTCAAAAATGTTGGTTAAAATATCGTAAAGAAATCCCAATTTATGACATGTATGCCAACTTGCGACGCTCCCCTAGTAGTTTTCCCGAAATAAATAAACATGCAATAGATGTTCCATACTGACTTCAAAGAGGAGACTCATTAAACTGAATTCCAATTTTTTTCTCATTTAGCCATATAATGACATGACAATAAAATCTTTTAACGAGACTCGCACGCATTAATGTAGTTTCTCTAAACATAGTAGAAAACGATAAGTACATGAAATTTGGTTGAGACATAAAAGAATTTAAATAGACTTCAAATTCCAAGTTGTACCAATGACACACATAGTCATTCTAAAATAGTGGCTATACCGCCATGCACACCAATAAGTAAATGTAATGCATGTGCTTGAGACAATAACAAAAGTACCACTACCCGAAAGTGCATCAGGCAAAACATCAAGATAAGCTACTATGGTACGCTTATATACTTACTCACGCCACGGGTATAGATCACTTCATACCCTAAACAAGGTGCGACGAAAAATGCTTGCACAAATCTCAAAGGAGAAAATCATACGATATTGAAATTCCAAAAACCAATCTTTTTGGCTGCAATACCACATAGACTAATATTTCTCAACAAGACTCGTAGGAGAGAAAATGCTCAATAGAACCCATAAATTAGCACACACAATATTTAAAGTATGCACATTTCAAAGTTTCACTCACACGACACAAAACGTCGTAAAAAATACTCCATAGAACTCAATGAAACTCAATGGCATCCAATCAATCAAATGGTGCCAAACTTTTCGCTTCCAAAAATCAAATTGTATAAAGCAAAATCATGACTAAAATGTCATAATTCCAAAAATTCTCTTTTTGTTGTAATTCAATATAAACTACACTTTCCAGCAAAGATCGCATTAAAAATTTCCCAGTAAGGTTCAACACCAAAAAAAAAATGGACGGTTACTCTCCATCCAAACCTTAACACATGTGGAGGAGATCCAATGTTATAGTCACAAGTCGAAGTTACTTGTCCAAGACTCTACACAACATTAAAACATGGACAACATAATATCCGAAAATAGCATCGGACAATCACGAAAATAAGGAAAGTCTCGGCAAAGTTTGCAATGACATGCAATAAAGTAACTTCATGCATGTTTAAAATCATAGTTTAAAATCTTGCGCATGCTAAAATGTTTTTCCAATATTTCGTAACATAATTCACATGATGATTTGGGAATATGAGAAATAATGGTTGCAATTTATTTCAAAAACAAACTTCATGCATAAGTTTAGTCGGCATTCAACGTCTCAAAATCACACTCCTCCAAATTCCACCTGTCACACCATCGTCATCCGGATACTTAAACATCTTAAGGCGATAATTAAGAATTTTCATCGGTTCACCTTATAATTTCTCCACGACTAAAGTCGATTCCATAAGCCTATGGTTATAATCCAACCAACAATTTCGACCCGAAACAGTCCACTTAATGCAGTCATCATGCTTACTGTCACTGCAAGCGACAAATGCTACAATCATCAACCTCGTCTAACGGCTACATGCTTAGAAAATCTTCACTACCCCAACGGTCATCACCTCATAGTAGCCCAAGTATACACATGTAACTTGTAGGTTCACCGTAATACTGGCCAGGTGAAATTTGAACGTACCATACATGATCATCCTTGTTACCCTTGACGTGATTCCCGTTTCTAGTGACTCCATCAATCTCAAGATACCTTATCTTAAAGTGCCTAATGGTGAAATTTCACTCTCATTCACTAAAAGAATGCTAGCTTGAGTCTAGGTATCCAAAATCAACACCTTGTCCATCAGGTCTTCAAAGATTTTTCGGACATGATCAGTTTTTCGCCTGGTCAGCAAGAAGAACCCAATTTGCCTCTTGGTCTTGCTAGCTTGATCAGTAGAGCTGAACTTCGCTGTCATGCAAGAGATGACGTTGGCAAAGATGTAGTTGAGTTCAGCGGACATAATGGCTTTGAGGATCTTGGTCAGACGCTTACCAACGTCATCAGAGCGGTTCTTCTTGTCCCATGGATGGAGTCGAAAGGACTAGAGGGTAACTTCAGTGCAGCACGGATCGTTGAAAGAGAAATATAGCCTTGGCGAAACTCGGTTTGGAAACCGATCATAGTGAATTGTTTGCCAGTATGGGTGGAGGTTTGGGTGGTTCTTTCAGTAGTGAACCAAAACTGTTGTAGAAGATGACGATGAGCAGGTGGGGATATTGTGATAGCAGTGTGAATGGGGGATTGTTTCAGGAATGCCACAACATCAACACGATGAGGGTTGGGTTTCGTTTTGGGGAATACCATTAGGGCTAATGGGTTGTTTGCTGCAAAGACGATTTGGTTTAGCTCACCATTCATATTTTTCAATTTTTGCATGGTGACAGGCTTGGGAGCAGTAGCAGCAACAGATTCCATTTCTGAACAAAAATAAACCAAGGAAGGAGAAGAAGAAACTTTCTTAGTTAAGGAAAGAGTTCCAAAATTAGAGTTTTTAAGGTTTTTGCAGATTCCTTTTTGAGAAAGAATACCAATATGTGGGTTTTCTAGTTTTGTAAGAACAAAAAACTAGATAGAAATCAGTTTGACCAGTTTCCTTTTAAGGAAATGATTATGGAAAAACATATGAAGAATAAAAGTTTAAGATTTTGGTTTTAAACTTTTAGAAAAAATATTTTTCAAGTTTTGGCCATAAAATAATCAAGAAGATGATTTTATGTTAGAAAACGTTTGTTTTGATCTTTAAAAACAAAAGATGTTGATCAAAACAAGTTTGAAGAAGATTAAAGATAGAAATGAGAAGAAAAGTGAACCTGTTTGTGTTGAAAACGTATGAAGAACTTGATCTTGGTTTTGAGAAAATTCGAGAACACAAATGCAAAGGTAATTCTTTTTGCTTGAGAGAGTGTAGTGCACGTAAAAAGTAAAAATATAAACTTAGAGGGTTTAGACAGTGAGAGGAGATAGAAAGAAATGTTGAGTGGGAAAAAGTACTCATCATGACATGTGACACGTACCACAAACCTTATTAGGCAAGAATTCGAAGCGGATGAACCTATCAGATGAAAAGGCGTGCCATGGATTATCCGTTTGATAATGTCATAGACATTAGCGTATTTTCATTTTCCAAAGATATCCTTGAAGGTTTTGAAAAAATCAGGGATGATTTTATTTACTGAAGGATCACTGAATAAAAGTATCAGTGATGGAATTTATGTAATTTCAAAAGACCACTGATAGAAAAATGTCAAAGATATAAACTTTGTTTTTATAAAACACCTTGCCGAAGTAAACTTCAGTGACCAGGCATAGAAAAACATACCTTGGTATTAGTGAACATTTGTTTAGGGATAAGGTGATGAATAAAAGAGATGTAATTTTATCACTGACCCAATGCGTAACCACTGAAGAGTTATTCTTCATAGTTCAGCATTCCAAGCTTGATGATGAGAAAGTTGAATCTTGTCTCATCAAGAGGTTTGGTAAAAAGGTCAGCTAACTGAAAATTAATTGGGATAAAATGAAGTTCTATATCTCCATTCATCACATGATCTCTGATAAAATGATATCTGATTTCGATGTGTTTAGTCTTTGAGTGTAGCACTGGATTGTTTCTATAGCGATGGCACTAGTGCTGTCGCAATAAATAGGAATTTTGGATAGCTGGAGGTCATAGTCTAATAACTGATTTCTCATCCATAAGACATGAGCACAACAACTTCCAGCGGCTACGTACTCAGCTTCAACGGTATAAGTGGACACTGAATTTTGCTTTTTGCTTGTCCAACTTACCCACTTTCCACCCAGGAGCTGACAGCCTTCTGTGGTGCTTTTTATATCCAGTTTGTAACCTGCAAAGTCACTATCTGAATTGGCAGTTAGATCGAACCCTGAGTCTTTGAGATACCAAAGACCTAGGTTGGGTGTACCCTTCAGATATCTGAAAATTCGCTTTACAGCCAGTAGATGTGATTCTTTGGGTTTAGATTGATATCGTGCACATAGGCAATTAGCATACACAATAACAGGACGACTCGCTATAAGATAAACAAGAGAGCCGATCATTCCTCTATAGGTAGTGACATTAACAGGTTTTCAGAAGGATCCTTGTTAAGTGTCAGCGGAGGTGTCATAGGAGTTTTCATTGCTGAACTTTGATTAAGATCGAATTTCTTCAGCATATCTGTAAAGTACTTACCTTGGTGAATGAAAATTCCTTTGTCACTTTGCTTGATTTGGAGTCCAAAGAAGCATGTCAGCTCACCTATCATACTCATTTTATATTCAGATTTCATTCTTTCAGTGAATCGATGACAAAATGATGGGTTAGTAGAACCAAATATAATATCATCAACATATATTTGAACAACAATTATATGACCTTTTACTTTTCTGAAAAATAGAGTGTTATCGATTTTGCCACGTTTAATTTTTCAGTGAGGAGAAAAGAAGATAGAGTGTCATACCATGCACGAGTGCTTGCTTTAAGCCCTAAAGTGCCTTATCCTATTTATAAACATAACCTGGATGCTTAGAATCAGCGAATCCTGGAGGTTGTTCATTGTAGACTTATTCATTCATCTTTTCATTGAGGAACTCTGACTTAACATCCATTTGATGAACTTTAAAGTCCCTGTGAACTGCATAGGCTAGAAAGAATCGAATTGCTTCGAGTCTAGCTACTAGGGCAATGGTTTCATCGTAGTCTATGCCTTCCTCTTGTCTGTATCCCTGAGCAACTAGTCAAGCCTTGTTGTGGGTTACAATACCAAATTCATCTAACTTATTTCGATAGACCAACTTTGTGCCTATCACTAACTTGTTAGATGGTCTGGGAACAAGATTCCAAACTTTGTTTGTTTCAAATTCCGTCAGCTCTTCTTGCATAGCGCTGACCCAGTTTAGATCTATGGGGGCATCATCAACTTTCTTTGGTTCAATTAGTGAAATAAAATTAACAAAAAGACAAATGTTACCTGAACTTCGTCGAGTCTGAACACCTGAGTTTGGATCACCAATAATTTGATCAATTGGGTGATTTAATGTCCATCGTTCAGCCGGAGCTCGAGTCACTGACCCAGATGGAACTTCTGGGGGAGTTGAAGAAGAGGCTTCAGCAACAGTTTCAGGTATGCTAGTAAAGATTAGTTGAGGTTCAGATGATTTTTTGTTGGTTCCCGGTTTGTTTATACAAGATTATTAGATCTAGTAGTTCAAGTATGAGTTTGATGCGGAAGCGTATTTGAAGAACTAATAGATATGATTGATAGATTTAGAACACAATATAAATAAACAGTGAACAGGAAATAATATCTCAAAGTTTACTGAATATATATATTAAGAACAGATTCAAGAACAGTGAGTAAGCAAAGCTTTTAAAACAGATATGACTCTCAAAGTGTTTAAAGCTATGTGTTCTTGTGATGTTTTTCTCTCTTGAATTCTTGTTTCGATTGTTCGATTGATCGACCGATGGATAGGAAGAACTCAACATGAGTCTTCCTTATATACTACTCTAAGGGGACCACAAAGCATAAGCTACTATTCACAAAGGACGGTATGAATAGTTGGACGGATGGCATGAACAGTTTAGACGTGCTGTATTGCATTTAATGCAGCAGACGTCTATTATGTACTAAGCTGTAACGACCCAAATCCCATAACATACATCATAATACATAACATTCATACATAACATTGATTTACAACAAAAGTTACATAACAAACCAAGTACGGTCTCATTAGTCTTGACATTACAAAATATATAAAAGCTTCCTAATCAACATCCAACAAAAGCTTCCTATACTTCATCCTCTCCTGCCGATCCTTAACCTGGAAAACATATTTTTGAAAAAAAAATGAGGGTTAGACCAAACGGGTCTAGTGAGTTAATCCCGGTCCTTTCCAAAATCATTATCAAACCTTTTATGTAAATCCTTTGTATCAAAATAGTTTAGATAAACCTTTCGTAAAATATAAACATACCACACGTATTTAAATACCAATCCAGACTCGTGCATCGTGTACATCTCATTCACCTTATTCCTCCACAAATGGCCATATTAGTTGGTAGCAAGCCAACTAATAAATCAACAACCGGTCCGCTCACCGGAACCCGGCTACCTGTCGGTCCGCACACCGGAACCCGACTACTCACCGGTCCGCACACCGGAACCCGGCTACACACCGGTCCGCACACCGGAACCCGGCAACAAGTGCACTCGTGTAGTGCAAAGCTTATATAAATACAATACATATCTCATTACATCATATTGTCATTTATATACACATAATCATATTCCTACCACATAATCATCTCATATATATATTTATACACATATGTATTCCAGTTCAAAACGTTTTACATCAAAACTCACCTTGAATGCTTAAAATACGCTTCCAAGCCTTTCTCCGAGCTATCCGATCCTTTATCCAAATACATCAGAATCTGAAACCATTTACATACAAATATCTCCTTACCAACTTATGTATAAGACTTACTAGCAGGTTATGGACTCTAGATACATCTACATAACTTTTATCCTCAAAATTTACCCAAACAGCCAAGTTATCCGGAAAACTCAAAGTATCCGGACAACTTTCCGGACAATACAAAGAATCCGGACAACACGAGGAATCCGGACACCACAGACTAATCCGGACAACAAAGGAATCCGGATGCCATCCGGACTCTAGATCATCCGGAAACCATCAATCCAATCGTCCAGACTCTATCAATAACTTACCCGGACACTACCCAATAATCTACCCGGACACATTCAACAAAACTATCCGGACACCTTCATACTGCGTCCGGACACCTCTGTCGGTTTCATCATTTTCGATCCAGAATTAACGGAGATCACTACTGGAAGTGTAATCGGTTATTCTACTCCGATAGAAACTATCTAAACACATTTACAAACACAAAATACAAAGCAACATACCTCAAATTCACTTCCAAAAGTACCAAGTTGAATCCCTAGCTTTACTTCTTCTCTTTTCTTCTTTTGCTCTCAATACACACACTCACACACTGAAATTCTGGATATTTAGCTGATATGAAAATATCAGAAAACTAAAAGGGTATTATCTACATATATTTACCATTTCCACCCCTAAACTCCTCACTAATAACTAATACACCTTTAATTTATCCTTTGGTCAAACTTTTACCCTTTAAACTTATAAACCCTCCTAAACTTACCCTAACATCAATTATAAAGAAAATAAACTTAACGGAACTAGAATTTAAATTAACGGATTTACCCGGGGTATTACATCATCTCCTCCTTAAAAGAATTCCGTCCCGGAATTCGGTTAAGCGAAAAGGTATGAATACTTAGTTTCCACTACTACCTCGAACTCAATCAAAACCATAGGAACTAACTAAATAGCCACCCCACACCCACCTATATCTCTAACACAGATAAGCAACAAAGGCACGGAAATATCAATAACCATGTTGCACCGAAGTCAGATAACGCCTTATCACGTATAGAGTTTATAGAAATATACCTGTAACCTCATCAGGACTTTCTTCCACCTCTTGTTCCGTCATCTGAAAAACTCGACCCTTTGCTTTCGGTACCTCAGGCCCGTGTTCCTCTCCCGGTCTACCACTCGTTGGTCTTACCGTCATACTACTCTGCTGTGCTTTCCATTGCGGACAATCTGCCTGAATATGATCCGGGGAATTGCAAACGAAACATAATCGAGTTACCCGACAGTCTCTAACTATGTGACCAGTCTTTCCACATTTGTAACAACTTCGGGAATCCACATAACAGTTTCCTTGATGCACACGGTTGCATTTTAGACATGGTCTTTCAACTGGTCTGAAAGGTGAATAACTATCAAACATCGGGGATTCATATTCTTCCGAATCGTACATCGTTTCTTCCAGTTTTCTTTTCCCAGCACTCTTATCACCAACGTCTCTCCGGTTATCATGTTCCACATTTTCCGCGGCATCCACTGCGACTGAGAAGGTATCGGGTCCTCTTGCAGTCACTAGCTTTCTAATTTCTGCATTTAATCCAAAAATAAACCTTTCCATCTTTAGAGCCTCCGTGGCAACATAGTACTCTGCAAAGCTAGACTTCTCCAGAAAGAGAGCGGTGTAATCCCTAACCGATAAACTTCGCTGGTGTAGGTTCATGAACTCCTCTTCCAATTGTCTAACTGCTGCTTGAGAACAAAACTGTCCTTTGAATGCTGTTGTGAATTCGTCCCAAGTAAAAGTAGAGTATACATCCGATCTTGTGGAATCAATGTGAGCTTCCCACCAGTACAGAGCTTCTGCCTTCAACATCGCCGTTCCGTATAATACTCTGTCCTCATCCGCACACTTACTGGTCTTGAAGATGGCTTCTATTTCTTTTAACCATCTCATTGCCTTCACTGGGTCTCTATCTCCTGAGTAAGTTGGAGGTCTACAGTTTAAGAACATCTTGTAATCACACCTTCTTGACACTGGTATGACCGTAGGTGTAATGGGCATTTCGTCTTCCAAACCAGGATCTGGTGTTTCAGTATGACGAGCTTGGTCGAACATAGTCTGGATATTTGCTTGAAGTCTTCCCATCTCCGCCATCAGATCGTTTCTTGTAATAAACTCCGTACCTTGCCCCTGAACTCTACCTCCGGTTCTGCCCCTACCTCTTTCTCTTCCTCTTCCCCTTGTCTCGACGGTTGGATTCGTTCTATTAGGATTTCTTCCTCCCTCTCTAGTCGTATTTCTAGTACCGCTTGCCATTCTGTAGATTCAGACAAGATTAATATACACTTAAGCACATACCCCATATAATAAGGTATCCCAGTCCAAACATGTACCTGTAAGATCACAATTACACTGGCCAGGTGTAATCTGAAATTACCTTACATGATGTTCCTTCTACCTTTTATACTTAGCATCCCAAGGTTCTAATATATCAAGGACATCCTACTTCACATGCAGTTTAAGTCTAGGTACGGGTACAAATACCTAAATCCCTTAAACTAGGGCTCTGATACCATTTGTAACGACCCAAATCCCATAACATACATCATAATACATAACATTCATACATAACATTGATTTACAACAAAAGTTACATAACAAACCAAGTACAGTCTCATTAGTCTTGACATTACAAAATATATAAAAGCTTCCTAATCAACATCCAACAAAAGCTTCCTATACTTCATCCTCTCCTGCCGATCCTTAACCTGGAAAACATATTTTTGAAAACAAAATGAGGGTTAGACCAAACGGGTCTAGTGAGTTAATCCCGGTCCTTTCCAAAATCATTATCAAACCTTTTATGTAAATCCTTTGTATCAAAATAGTTTAGATAAACCTTTCGAAAAATATAAACATACCACACGTATTTAAATACCAATCCAGACTCGTGCATCGTGTACATCTCATTCACCTTATTCCTCCCTAAATGGCCATATTAGTTGGTAGCAAGCCAACTAATAAATCAACAACCGGTCCGCTCACCGGAACCCGGCTACCTGTCGGTCCGCACACCGGAACCCGACTACTCACCGGTCCGCACACCGGAACCCGGCTACACACCGGTCCGCACACCGGAACCCGGCAACAAGTGCACTCGTGTAGTGCAAAGCTTATATAAATACAATACATATCTCATTACATCATATTGTCATTTATATACACATAATCATATTCCTACCACATAATCATCTCATATATATATTTATACACATATGTATTCCAGTTCAAAACGTTTTACATCAAAACTCACCTTGAATGCTTAAAATACGCTTCCAAGCCTTTCTCCGAGCTATCCGATCCTTTATCCAAATACATCAGAATCTGAAACCATTTACATACAAATATCTCCTTACCAACTTATGTATAAGACTTACTAGCAGGTTATGGACTCTAGATACATCTACATAACTTTTATCCTCAAAATTTACCCAAACAGCCAAGTTATCCGGAAAACTCAAAGTATCCGGACAACTTTCCGGACAATACAAAGAATCCGGACAACACGAGGAATCCGGACACCACAGACTAATCCGGACAACAATGGAATCCGGATGCCATCCGGACTCTAGATCATCCGGAAACCATCAATCCAATCGTCCGGACTCTATCAATAACTTACCCGGACACTACCCAAGAATCTACCCGGACACATTCAACAAAACTATCCGGACACCTTCATACTGCGTCCGGACACCTCTGTCGGTTTCATCATTTTCGACCCAGAATTAACAGAGATCACTACTGGAAGTGTAATCGGTTATTCTACTCCGATAGAAACTATCTAAACACATTTACAAACACAAAATACAAAGCAACATACCTCAAATTCACTTCCAAAAGTACCAAGTTGAATCCCTAGCTTTACTTCTTCTCTTTTCTTCTTTTGCTCTCAATACACACACTCACACACTGAAATTCTGGATATTTAGCTGATATGAAAATATCAGAAAACTAAAAGGGTATTATCTACATATATTTACCATTTACACCCCTAAACTCCTCACTAATAACTAATACACCTTTAATTTATCCTTTGGTCAAACATTTACCCTTTAAACTTATAAACCCTCCTAAACTTACCCTAACATCAATTATAAAGAAAATAAACTTAACGGAACTAGAATTTAAATTAACGGATTTACCCGGGGTATTACATAAGCCCTATTGAATCCAATCAGAGTTTGACACGTTGCAGTTGGACAGGGTACGTTGCCATGCAAGTTGATGAACAGGTCCAGGAACAGTAGCAAGATATTATAAATATCTTTTAAGTCTTTGTTGAAGACCGCAGAGGCTCTGTGAAGTGTCACAGAGGTTCTGCGGTTTGGTCCTTAGAAGAGCAGTCTTCACCGGATTCCGAGTCTTTGGTCTTCTTTGCGCGTATTACAGAGCTTATGTAGGACGCCTCTTTAGCTTCTGTAGCTTCTCGACCTTGATCTCTCGGTAAGTTCGGCAGAGCCTCTGTAAGAGGTTTTCTTCACTTAGCCTATTTTTCACTACTTCTAAATACTTCTATGATTGGGAAGATTGAAGCTAACAATCTCCCCCTAAGTAGTGAAAAATAAAAAATTGAACTTGAGTTTAATTAGGCTAAGTTAGATAAGACAGAGGTTAAACAATACCTCGAAAGTTCTTTCATTCAGAAATATGCCAGAGGCATTTTACATTTGAGTACAATGAAAGATAAACTTTTGACTTGGTTTGCAGAGATTTGAGGTTTGAGAATCAGATTTTGGCATCTTTGAAATCGTTGTAGCTTCTGTTGTCTCTTCCGATTCTTCTGATCTCTTTGTAGAAACTGATGCAGAGTTCTCTTAGGCGAATTGTGGCATCAATCTCTCTGATGAAAGTATCTGCAGCATCTCTATCCATTTTCTCTGTACCTCTGTATTTTACAAGGGTTGTTCTGAACTTGTTCAGAGTACTAGTTGCGTACTTCTGACAGTCCATGCACACAAACAGTTTGACTTCGCCTTGTGGGTTTTTAAATACTAACCCGAATCTTGGTTCTGTAATGATAGAGTTGGGCACGACGTTGGGTGGGTAACGATCTTCTGGTGGTCGTAAATTTAGATGTTTGATACCAAGATCCTTTCCCAGTTGAAAATCTATCATACTGAAGATCAGAAGCTTTTCCCTCATTGCTTTTCTTAACACTTGATAGGCTCTGGTGTTTGCCTCTGTGTTGTAGTTGTCCTTTGTCCATTGCAGAAGGTCAGGTAGATCATAAGGATTGATATTTCTTAGGTCAGCATCAGCGAAGGTGGTTTCTGAATTGTCTTCTCTTCTGACTTTGTAAAGATTGTACCTGACCCTTGGATAGGTTCTTGTAAAGGAGAACGTGCAGAAGATTACCTTTTTGATCTTGTGGATTGAGAAAACATCTGCTTTGGTTCTTGGCTTTGTCCTTGTGAAGATGTTCTCAAATTCTTCTCTGATCCTTGAATCTGTCACATGATCTGTTGGGTGATTGGTCTGAAAGGTTTGTTTGTAGAGGTATTTGTATACCACTTCTTCCATCTCTTCATGTGTTGGACCAGGTTGTGGTACTTGTCTTCTGAGACTTTCCATCTTTTGAACAACTTCTGCAACTCTACCTGTTAGAGGAATGTCTGACAGAGGCTTTAATCCATATGCCCAATCAACTTCTTCAGGCTTTGGAGTTTGGAAGGCATCAAAGGCGCTCTTCATCAATTTCTCTGTAGGCTTGGGCAATGATTTCTTTTTCTTGGGCTCTTCTGTCAGTATTGCTTTGCCCTTGTCTTTGGCTTTTAGAGGTGCATAACCTGTTTCTTCTGTAGGTTTGGAGGTTGGTGCTTCTGTTGGCTTGATGGTTGCCTCTGTAGGTTTTGACACTTGTGTTTTAGAGGACTTTTGTGGCGATGGTTCTGTTGGCTTGAGTTGCTCTGTAACCTCTGTTGGAGGTTCTTTGGTGACTTCTTCTGTGAGCTCTATTTCCGTTGGTGAAGATTGGACATCGAATCTTCTTGCCATTTTGAAAGCTAATGTGAACCTGTGCCTTTCTTCTTCTCTCTGCGACATTCGATCAGACATTGTATTATGCATCTTTCTAAGAATAGAAAAAGCAGAGGTCGTTGCTCTTTTTGGTTTGGTGGCAATCGACTTTCTTCTTGGTATGGTTTGGGGTTTTTCTGTTGATTTTGTTGAAGTACTCTTTTCCAAGTTGATTACCACAAGGGTGGTTGTTGCCTCTGTGGTATGTTGATCAGCTTCTGGAATATTGGTTTCTTCAGGAGTTGATTCCATAGAGATGGGTGTTTTCTCTGTGGTCTATTGATTTTGTTGTTGATCTTGGGTTTGTTCTGGAGGGGCTTGACTGATTGGTTCTGCTGCGATTGGTGGAGCTTGTATTCCTCTGGTCGTAGCTTTCTCCCTTATATTCTCCTCCTCAGGATTATCTGATGGACCAGGATGGTCATCATCAGAATCATCCTGACTTTTATCAGAAGTACCCTCTGCTCTGCAGGAAGCTTTGGGTTTCTTTGGTAGTTCTGCTCCTGCGGCCATCAACTTCGCACATACATCATCACATAGGCCGAAAAGAGTTGCATGCTCTACTTCTGTGTTGAAGCGCATTCTGCCGACACTTTTTCTGAACTCTTTGACGTAGTTGGCATTTGCAGTAGTGAAAGAGACAATGACTTATGTGACCTGGTTTATGACATTCTGGCCGAGCTCTGTTAGCTGTGCTCTGGTCATGTAGTCTTTAGGCTGCATCAGTATTGTGTTGCGCATTGCTTCTGCTTGAACGTTTTGCAGAGCCTTCTGTAGATCTGCGGGTGTGATGCTCTGTGATTTGTTGGATTGCTTGTTCATTTGTTCAAATAAATATTTGACTGATTCCTTGACTGCAGAAGTTGCGGCAATTCCAAAATCCTTAGCAGCAGAAGTGGCTGTAGTTGTTGCAGTTGTTTGCGCAGAATATTTCATCTCTGTGATGGCTGTTTTCACCTCTGTGGACAGATTGTCCATTTTGGTGTTCAGATTCAGCAAGGCCGTTGATGTTTTCTCTGCAAAAGATGTGAAAGAGCTTTGCAACTCCTTCATGGTTTGGTTCACATAGGTGACAAGGGTTTGGAACTCATCCCTTGATACTTGTGTCCCTGGTGTAACCTCTGGAGGAACACATTCGTCTCCAGAGTGAGTCCCTGTTCCAGTGACACCTTCGTTCACCCTTGTTTGTACGTTGGGGGTGGAAGGATTTCCATCTGATCTTCGAGCAGAAGCATCTAGTGCTTTAAACTCTACAGAAGTTCTGTGAACGACATTGTCTAGATCCACTTCAGAGGTGGGTACTAGATTATCCTTCTGTTGACTCGGAGACTTGTCTAGAGTCTTTTCGTCGTTGTGCTCACTACTTCTCTCTGAAAGAAGGGTTGGCCCTATTTCGTGCGTGGCAGAGTAAACGAATTCCTCTGTAGGGTGTTCTAGTGTGATCTGGGGCGATTGATCACGAACTATAGGTGAGTCTCTCTGAGGAGACTCCCTAGGAATGGATTCCCCGGTTTCTGTGGGCGCAGAAGTCGAAAGAGTGACTTCTGGCTGGAAAGGTTGGGTTTGGATCGAGCTGTGCTGCTCTTTTTCAATAACTCCTTCTGCAGCTAGACCTACGGAGTTAGATGTGTGGGTTGCACTGGGAGGGGTGAGGGATGTGTGCCTTCTTCATCTTCGGCATCTTTTTCTTTTACATTTTCTTTTACTCCAGATGTTTCTACCCTATCCTCTGTTGAAGTTCCTTGCTCTGTGCCTAAGAAGTCATACATTTGATGAGAGCCGTATAACCTCATGACGTGTGGATGATAGAGACCTTTTCGTATCCAGACAGCTTCTTCTTCGTCTGAATCTACCTCTGAGACCTCCATTCTTGTCTCTGTTACTTCATCTCTATTCCACTGAGCTTCTGTTTGTCCTATTTCTTCTGAAGCTGGGCTTGGACTCCTTCTGTGAACGTCCAATCCTTGCTGAATGAAAGGTTTCTGTAGAATAATAGGTGTCTCAGCTGATTGATCTCTGGGTGTTTGATCATCTTCTTGCAGATGTGTGTCAATGCCGGAAATAGAGAAGTATTGTTCTTCTGGGGAATGGTGGTCGAGAGGTTGTCCCGTCCACCCTGCTGTATTTAAAGTGTTGGCAATGTCGGGGTTCGGTAGGAAATCGTTAATGGTTCCTTGGTGAGCAAATCGATCTGGGGATTGATGGGGCGATTGATATCCCTCTTCTGTCATTTCTACTTCTGCATCTTCTTCTTCTGTAGTTCTTTCTTCTGCGATTGCTTACTCTTCTATGGTAACCAATTTTTCAAGTGATTTGCCATGCTTCTTTTTGGTTTTCCTCCTCTTAGGTTTTGGTGCCCCTTCCTCAGTGGTTTTTGATTTTCTTTTCTTCTTCTTTTTTGGAGAAGAGGGAGGAGCAGAGGAGCCAATTTCTGTGGCATGAGGAGGTGAAGGTTGATCTTCTGCAGCACTTGTAGAGGTGCCTTCTGCAATTTTCCTCTTCTTTGATTTTGGAGTAGAGGCAGAAGATTTCGAAGAGGACTTCTTTCCCATGAGCTCTGCACGTTTGGCTATGAAGCTAAGTTGAATAGCCATGTGTTTTGCTAACTTGTTATCTTTTTCTTCTTGAGTGGAAAGAGGTTCTGCAATCATTGTTCCTAGGGGGACACCTAAACGCGGGGGTGTCATAGGACTCGATTTAGGAGTTCTATAATCGCGTATATACTCTTTCTTAAGGGTTTTATTCGAGGCATACTTCAGAAGTTTCTTTGACAGAGGTCTGCAGTGTGTGTAACCATCTACATGATCAGTGGGGCTATTTTTGCTTATTGGGAACTGTTTGGGAATTGGCCCTTCCATTGGCCATTTCTGTATCAGCAACAGAGGTTCGAACAAGACTCCCAGTATTCTTTGGAATTGTAGAGGTGGTAGAAACTTAGGATCGTTCTCTTTGACCCTTCTTGTGTTGTTCTTTCTGTCGATGGTGTTGATGATCTCTTGCATCATTATGGTCGCGTAATCCAGTGGGAGATCATAGTAAACCCCATACATGATGGTTAATATCTGAAGTGAGCTCTGGTCAATACTGCCTATCTTCCCTGTCAGGCATCTGTTAAGAATTGAGAACAAGGTGTTCCACATAGGTGGTAATCTGCCTCTGCGGAAGTCATTTCTCTTCCTCAGTGGCGTGTTGTACCCAAGCATTTCTAGGAAATGACAGATCTCGTCGTCTGTTGGTTGCTCTGCGTACTTCTTCAATCCAAGAAGACCCCTTGTTGGTAGGTTGAATTCAAGTGAGAACATTGTTCTATTGAACTTGATTTCCAGATGCTCAGATTTGTTGGGTCTTGAAATGTATCCTTTGATAAGAGAATCATCTTTATCAAATCGGCAACTTTGCCAAAACTGGTTCAGATATCTAACTGGAGTTTTCTTTGGGGTTCTTGAGAGTAAAGGGAAGAGGATATGATTTTCCATTATGTTTAGAAGAATGGCATTGGCTTCGCCGAAAGCAGTGGGTGAGGGGACCAAATAGCATTTGTTGGATTTGATTGGTAGTATCTTTTCGAAGTGATCCTTTGCTATGAAGTTTTGAAGATGTGTGGTCGGAGCAAAGTCTACTGAATCGCAAGAATCTTCTAGTTCAATGTTTTGGGCAGGGTTGGGGTTTTCTGAATGTTCAGAATGAGCAGGTGAATGTTCTGGTGAGGTCGCCGGAGAGTGTGCAGGGGAGATAGCTTGAGAAGATGAAGCCATTTGTAAAGAGAATAAGATACTTGCAGGTTTTTGCAGGGTTTCGCCGGAGAAGAATGAGGGTTCGTAAAAAGTTTATGAGAGGGAAAGCTTGGTTTTTATAGAAGGGTAAAATGGTAGATTTTGAAAGAGTAAAATATATGGAAATGGATTAAAATTTGGAATCCGAACTCAAGTTAGAACGGCGGGTTCAACTTTCCACAGAAAACGTTCCATGTACACCCAATGAAAATGGGACACATAGGCCATGTCAGAGGATGACAGGACGTTGTGCGCGGCCCATTAATGCTAGGCACGTGGGGTTATTCTTAGCCACATGTAATTCACTCTCAGTAAAAGTAACCTTTATTACTACAGAAATGCCCAAGTAACAGGTTGACAGAACTTCTGTAGTTTACAGAAGCTCTGTGATCTTGAAAATCTTTGATGTTTATCCCTTTCTCATATATCTCATTGTTATCATGACTTCTGTGGGGTCCCTTTTTAACCAAAACGTTTTGTAAAGGCATTGGAGAGGATCAAATAGGATTTTTAGTTAAGAGTTTTTACTCGTAGAGGTTTTGTGGCTCTGTTGGAACTTGCAGAAGCTCTGGGAGGGCCAGCAGAAGCTCTATGAGGGAAAAAATCTCATAACGAAAATTCTATTAACTTTTCTGATCATCCAATTTTTGATCTGTTTTAAGAGATGTTTTTCGGACATATTTGAAAGTTGGTGTCCGAAAAAATTGTTATGGAAAAAGTTTTGTTCGAGAAGGTCATGGTGAGTCTTTTTGGTTTCCGAGATAACATTCCAAAAGATCGATAGAGGTTAAAGTTGCGATCTCAGAGCATATTTCTGGCAGAGCTTCTGTTGAGCTCAGGAGAAGCTATATGACCTTAAATTTCTCATAACTCAAATTTTATGAAACTTTTTTTATCTTTTGATTTTTGAAATGTTATCCTTAGTATATTTAGGACATATTTGACAATTTGTGTCCTAGAAAACTGTTTTCAAAAAACCTTTTGTGCGAGAGACATACCTTTTGGTTCTTCTTTTCTCGGCAGTGATGTCTGACTTCTGTCGATATAGATTCATTGACATTCTTCTTTGGCTTTCCCTTGAAAGTTTTACTTCTGTAGATCATTTCAGGATCCCTTTTTGCTCCCCCTTGATCTAATCACCTCTGTAGATTAAGTAATTTCCTTTTGCTCCCCCTTGACCTATGCTTGGATCAAAGAAGGATAAGTTTTTCATAGAACATAGGTCATATTTTCCAAAGGTTCTGTAGGGGTCGTCAGAGGTTCTGAGTAGACTTACAGAAGCTCTGTGATTTTAAGAACTATTTAAGATTGAGAGCTTACATACAGAAATAAATCAATTAAAACAAAAATAATAGAAATACATACATATTTACAGAAGATAAGCCTATACTTACAGATGATTTTTACGTCATATTGATCATTCCTAACTTACCCACCAAGAAATTGAATCTTTTCTCGTCTAAAGCTTTGGTGAATAAGTCCGCGAGTTGGTATTCTGTGGGCACGAAATGCATCTCGATTGTACCGTATTCAACATGATGTTTCAAGAAATGGTACCTTATATCGATATGCTTGGTTTTTGAGTGTTGCACAGGATTGGCAGAGATAGCTATGGCACTTTTGGAATCACAGAAGATGGTTATTCTGAATAGGATGTGGCCGTAGTCTTTTAGCTGAGTCTTCATCCATAGAACCTGAGAACAACAGCTAGCAACAACAACGTATTCAGCTTCTGCAGTGGATGTTGAGACACAATTTTGCTTCTTGGAGGTCTAACTGACTAGTTTACCACCTAGGAATTGACAACTCCCAGAGGTACTCTTTCTGTCGAGCATGCATCCTCCATAGTCTGAATTTGTATAAGCTTTAAGACTAAAACCAGAGTTCTGTGGATACCAGAGACCGAGATTTTTGGTCCCCTTTAGATATCTAAAGATTCTCTTCACAGCATCATAGTGTGATTTCTTTGGATTAGCTTGATAACGTGCACAAAGACATGTGACATGCACAATGTCAGGTCTGCTTGCAGTTAAGTATAACAGAGATCCAATCATGCCTCTGTAGAGAGTGCATTCTACAGAGATGCCATCTGGATCTAAGGATAACTTATTTCCAGTGGCCATTGGAGTTTTCATTGTAGAGGTATCAGAGAGGCTATACTTGAAAAGAATGTCAGAGACATATTTGGCCTGATTTATAAAATTCCCTCTGATGTTTGTTTGACTTGGAGTCCGAGGAAGAATGCTAGTTCTCCCATCATACTCATTTCAAACTCACTCTGCATGAGTTTTTCAAAACTTTTGCACTCTTCTGTGTTAGAAGACCCAAAAATTATGTCGTCCACATAGATTTGTACAAGCATTATTTCACTGTTTTTACGTTTATAGAATAAGGTAGTATCTGTTGTACCTCTGTCGTAGCCATTGACTAGAAGAAAGGTAGAAAGTCATTCGTACCATTCTCTTGGAGCCTATTTCAGTCCGTACAGAGCCTTTTCAAGGTAGTATACATGCCTTGGGAACTTTGAGCTTTCAAACCCTGGTGGCTGATTTACGTAAACCTCTTCTTGGATTTCACCATTGAGAAAAGCTGATTTTACGTCCATCTGATAGACTTTAAAACCACTGTGGGCTGCGAAGGCTAAGAATATTCTTATTGCTTCGAGCCGTGCGACAGGAGCAAAAGTCTCATCGTAATCTATGCCTTCTTCTTGTCTATAACCCTTGGCCACCAATCGTGCTTTGTTTCTGATGACCACTACATCTTCATCCTTCTTATTTCTGTAGACCCACTTAGTCCCAATGGTCTGTTTCCCTCGTGGCAGAGGTACTAAAGTCCATACTTTGTTACGCTCAAACTGCAGAAGTTCTTCTTGCATGGCGTCTACCCAGTTTGGGTCATCTAGTGCTTCAGAAATCTTCTTTGGTTCTATCACACTAATAAAATTTGTAAAGAAACAAAAATTAGCAGTGGCAGACCTGGTTTTTACTGAGTCAGAAGGTTCTCCGATTATTTGGCTTGGAGGATGGCTTTTTGTCCACTGAGTGGTGCGTGGAAGATGGTCATCAATGTCATCGAACCTTTATTCAGAAGCTTCTTGTGTATCTTCTTCTTGTATAGCCTCTGTCGTTCTTCTTACCTTGGTAGAAGATTCTACCATTTGTGGAATGATTGGTATGAGTGGTGGTGGAGTTTGTTCCTCTGAGGACGTATAGTCTTGGTCCTCAATTTCCTCTGTAATTGGTTCTTCTGTGGATTGTGGAGTTTGTTTTTCAGCAGCTTCTGTGGTCGTTTTTCTTGATGTTTTATCTTCTGTATTTTCTTCTTCGGCATTTGCATCTGTAGTATTTATAGAAGAAGATTAAGCATTATTTGGACCAGTTAGAGTCATACCTGTAGGATTTTGTCCAACAGAGGATGGTTCTTCAGAAACTCTGATTGTTCCAACAGAAGGATCAATGTCATCGTGGAACATCTCTAAAAATAGAAGATTCAAGTCTTCTTTCGTTTGCGAGATGCCAGAGGTTTCTCTTTTAAGTTCGAGTTCTGAACTGATTTGCTCAGAAGTCTTTTGGAATGAATCATCAAAAGAAATATTGATACTTTCTACGATTTTGCGAGATCTTGTAAGGTATACTCTGTAGGCTTTGGAAGTGGCAGAGTATCCAATGAATTTTCCTTCGTCAGCTTTTACTTCAAACTTTCCTCTGGAATCTCTGTCGTTTAAAACAAAGCATTTACATCCAAACACATGGAAAAACTTGATGTTTGGCCGCCTTTTGTTGATCAGTTCGTAAGGCGTCTTGATGTGTCTTTTCACAATGGTTGACCGATTCTGTGTGTAACAAGCGGTAGAAATTGCTTCTGCCCAAAAGTTCATCGATAATCCGTATGTTGATAGCATAGTTCTTGCGGCCTCCACGAGCGTTCGATTCTTCCTTTCGACTACGCCATTCTGCTGTGGAGTGCGTGCGGCAGAGAAGTTCTGTGATATTCCTTCTGTAGAAAGATAGGCTTCAATGACAGAGTTTTTAAATTCTGTGCCATTGTCACTTCTTAACTTCTGTATTCTGCATTCATAAAGAACTTGGATTCTTTTCATTAGATTAATCAAGATGATTGGAACATCCGATTTCTTTCGAATAATCTCAAACCATGTGAAACGCGAGTATTCATCAATTAAGACAAGTATGTATTTCTTGCCACCTAGGCTCTGTATGGCAATGGGACCGCAGAGGTCGACATGAAGCATGTACAGAGGCCTAGTGCAAGACACATCTGTTTTGCCTCTGTGGGAAGCTCTTCAGAGTTTTCCCATTTCACAGGCAGAACACAAGTGATCCTTATTAAATTTAACATTAGGCAAACCTTTAACTAGTTCGAGTTTGACCAGTTTATCCAAGGTGTGAAAGTTCAAGGGACAGAACATGTTATGCCATAACCAGGCTTCTTTACTTTCGCAAGCTACAAGGCAAACTTTGTCCTTGGTTTTTGAACAAAAGTTCATCAGATACAGATCACCTTTTCTTTCGGCTCGTAGAAGTTCCATTCCTGTGTCTTCACTTTGCAGAGAGCAGAAAGTCCTTTTGAACAAGACATCAAATCCTGTATCACAGAGTTGACTTACACTGAGTAGGTTGTGTTTAAGGCCATTCACATATGCAACTTTGTATACAGAGACGTTTTCCTTCTGTATGAGTCCATAGCCTTTGATGTGTCCCTTCTTGTTGTCTCCAAAAGTTACAGATCCACCATCGTGTGTTTCTTTGTACGTGGATAGTAAACTTCTGTCGCCAGTCATGTGCCTTGAGCATCCGGAGTCAAGATACCAAATTGGCACATACTGCTTCTGTAAGACAATCACAGAGACTTAGGTACCCATATCCATATGGGTCCAATATTGTTAGAATTTTTCAAGTTTGCCTTAGCATTATTGAAATACATTTTATCTTTTGTAGAAAGATCAGATTGTTTCTCTCCAGGTTTTGACTTTGGAGTTTGAATTTTAGTGGAGAGTAAGCAATCTGGACTTGAGAAGTGATTTTTCAATTTGAACATAAGATCAAAACAATGATAGTATTTAATATGAGACGTGATTTGTTTGAACTTTTCATTGAATTCATTGAACTGAGTCACAGAGGCATTACATTCGTCCTTAACATTAGATTTCCTATTAGAAGAAGATCTATGAATACTAGAAAGTTTTTTGCAAAAATCTTGTTTAGGTCCTGCCTTCTGCGAGTCTCTTCTGTGGTGAACGTCTGTCTTCACTGTCACAGAGGAAAGATATTTGTTAGCTTCAGGCCTTAAAGGTTTTGAAAATTTTGAGCTTTTAGGATTTTCAGAGGCCTTTTTCAAATTATCAAGCTCTGTAGAGGTTTTGACTTGTATACACATTTTGAGAAAATCTGGACAGATAGGTATCTCTGTGATTTTCTCTTTTGGAGAAATTGTTCTGTTAAGAACCTCAGAGGAGAATTTAACATCCTCTGTGTCACAGTGAATTATCCCTGATTTAGAATCAGTCTCTGAGTCGTCAGAAGATGAATCGTCCTCATATACAGAGGTTGAGTCATCTCCTTCGACAGAGGCTGGATTTTCTGAGCATGTATCGTACGAGTTTTCTTCCTCTGTAGAAAAACTTTCACAGATGGCAGAGGTTTCAGATGAGATCTCTTCAGCGAGAATTTGATGTATAGAAGATGTACATAGATTTTCTAAAACATTTGATTTCAAAACTTCCAAAATTTCTTTTTCAATTGATCTTTTAAGATTTTCTTCTGAAAAGATGGGTTTAAACTCGGGAGCTTTTGCAGATAATTTCTTTTTGACATCTATCATACAGACAAAAGCGACCTGTGTTTGAGTCTCTGGTTTACCAAACTTAAAGATACCAATCTGATCTTGTGTTTTCAGATATTTCTTTGGTTTGATTCCTCTATTGACAGAGGTTGAAGATGATGAATCTGTGTTTTCAAACCACACATTGATCATCTTCGTATGTTTCCTCAAGTGAGGTTCTTCAGAGATTTTAACCCTTTTACTTACAGAGAGTAAGTTTGGAAAAATTGGTTTATTTGTTTTTCCTACCACAAACAGAGAAGACAGAGGTTTAAGTATTTTGCCTTCAACACCTAGAGTAATATCATCGTACCCTATACCTCGTCTTCCTATTTGTGAGTTTACTTTCTCATACACCTTATGTGCATCTTTATAGTTTTTAAGTAAGACCTCTCTTCTGAGTAGATCTTGCCAAAGTACCTATCTCTCTTTTTGAAAGTATTCTTTGAGAGCTCTTATGTCAGTTGTTTCACTCCTAGAAACTGAAAGCTCTTTAGTTTTGACTTTTAAAGCAGAGGTTAATTCAGAAATTTGCCTTTTTAAAGGATCTACATTTTTGCTCCAATATTTCTCTACTCTTTCCTTTTCTTCAAAAATTTTGGCTTTTTCTTGAGTGAGAAGCCTTACTTCTCTCTCATTAAAGGTGAGTCTTTTCTGAATGCTTTCATTTATCTCTTTTAGTTCAATCAGTTCAATGTTATGTCTAATTGAATCATTATCTACATATTTAATACAAGAGGTAGAGTTTGAAATGGATACCTCATTGTCAGTTCCTGAGTCGACTTCTGCCATGCCACAGAACAGGGCATTGGTGGTGAATTCATCATCAGAGGTAGAGTCTGACTCGAAGTCCTCCTTATTTGCTTCAGAATGCCCTTTGTTCGCCATTAGGGATTTTTGTGCATAATATTCAGCCTTCTTTTTGTAAAAAGTTGAGTCCTTCTGTGGGCGATTTTGTCTATTTCTGCAATCTTTTGCGAAATGGCCTGGCTTGCCGCAGTTGAAGCAACCTTGGGAGGTGTTTCCAGTTCGATCGTCGGACTTCTGTTGGTCTCCACCTTTCTCTGATCGGCATTCGTTTGTGTAATGACCAGGCTTACCACATTTGTAGCATTCTTGTGTGTGGCCTACCTTGTCATCTGACCTCTGTCGGTCAATTCCTCTGTAGTTTCTGTCGCTCGACCTCTGTCGGTCACTTCTGTAGTCTGACCTCTGTCGGTCACTTGATTCTTCTCTTCTTTCATCATCTATTCTATCTCTCTGGTTGTCTCTGCTATTTCTGTCATTTCCAAAATTTCTTTTGTTACCTCTGAACTCTCTTGTCAATAGAGCCAATGATTTAGCTAATGATGCAAGAGTTATTTCTTCCTCTATCAGCTCGTCTTCTTCGCTATCAACCATCACTATCTTCTTCTTCTCCTTCTTCTTTTCCTCTGTTGCTCTCTCATTTCTTGGTCTCTCTGTAGCCTCTGTTGATTTACTAACCAATGCGTATGGTGCAATGGCTATTGTTTTAGCCTGTTCTATTTGAGGCTCTTGTGCAGCTAGTGTTCCATAGAGATCAGAGAGTGTCCATGAGTCTAGATCTTGGTTTGTTTGTAAAGACATAGACAGTTGAAGCCACTCATCATTCAGACTCTTTAGAAACATGACGTTATTTTCTTCCGAGGTTCTGTGAATGCCAGACTTTCTACATTTGTTTATGAGAGAGTTGAACATGTCGTACGTTGTTTGCAGAGATTTTGTTGCAGAGGCTCTGAATGCATGATATTCATTTATGTACTGTGCCCTTCGGTTCTTCTGTGTTTTAGCACCCCCTTCCAACTGTCTTTCTAATTCTTTCCAAAGATCGTGCGCAGTTTCGCATGCATCTAAGGATTGAAAAAGCTCGTTGGGGATAGCCATTATCAGGATTCTTTTTGTTTTCTGGGAAACTTCATCTTCTGCCTTATCTTCATTTGACCATTCTTCTTTTGGCTTTGGTTTTTGATGTTCAGGGATTTCAGGAGATTCAGCTGTGGCTGGTACTCGTGGTACTGCTATCATGGGAACAGGAGGAAGGTTGTAAAGATATTGTACTAGATTTTTTTCAGTACCCTCAAAAAAATGAACCATTCTTATTTTCCATTGAGGATACTCATCTCGTAGGAGAGTAGGAGGCTTGGTGAGTGAACCATCAGTAAATAAGTTATTTGTATTTGTCATTGTTAAGGTTCTGAAAAGATAGTATCATTAAAGAGTATGAGTCTGAAGATCTGGAAAGTTTTCTGGGTTTGAACAGTTCCCAGAGTGCACTTTAATGGAGTTTTAACCTAGAGATGAGGAATAGGTAGAAAAAATGATGTCTATCACCAATCTTGTAAAAACGAGGATCACTTGATATTGAAAATCAAGTTTCGCTCTGATACCAATTGTTGGTTCCCGGTTTGTTTATACAAGATTATTAGATCTATTAGTTCAAGTATGAGTTTGATGCGGAAGCGTATTGGAAGAACTAACAGATATGATTGATAGATTTAGAACACAATATAAATAAACAGTGAACAGGAAATAATATCTCAAAGTTTACTGAATATATATATTAAGAACAGATTCAAGAACAGTGAGTAAGCAAAACTTTTAAAACAGATATGACTCTCAAAGTGTTTAAAGCTATGTGTTCTTGTGATGTTTTTTCTCTCTTGAATTCTTCTTTCGATTGTTCGATTGGTCGATCGATGGATAGGAAGAACTCAACATGAGTCTTCCTTATATACTACTCTAAGGGGACCATAAAGCATAAGCTACTATTCACAAAGGACGGTATGAATAGTTGGACGGATGGCATGAACAGTTTAGACGTGCTGTATTGCATTTAATGCAGCAGACGTCTATTATGTACTAAGCCCTATTGAATCCAATCAGAGTTTGACACGTTGCAGTTAGACAGGGTACGTTGCCATGCAAGTTGATGAACAGGTCCATGAACAGTTGCAAGATATTATAAATATCTTTTAAGTCTTTGTTGAAGACCGCAGAGGCTCTGTGAAGTGTCACAGAGGTTCTGCGGTTTGGTCCTTAGAAGAGCAGTCTTCATCGGATTCCGAGTCTTTGGTCTTCTTTGCGCGTATTACAGAGCTTCTGTAGGACGCCTCTTTAGCTTCTGTAGCTTCTCGACCATGATCTCTCGGTAAGTTCGGCAGAGCCTCTGTAAGAGGTTTTCTTCACTTAGCCTATTTTTCACTACTTCTAAATACTTCTATGATTAGGAAGATTGAAGCTAACATTTTTCATTCACTAATTGTTGAGAAGTGGATGGGATTTCAGAGGTTGATGGTTCAGAAGGAGGCAAAGTGTTAATGGGGATAGCTGAAACCAAGAGGATGATTCAGCTTCACTTGTCTCCATGCTATGAATTATGTTTGGAACATCATCAGGGATAGAATTTTTGAGTTGGGGGTCAGGGTTAGGGTTAGCTTCTGAATCCCTAAAATGAGAAAACATTCACTAATTCAGTTCATCGTTATCAACAATAGGTCTGGAGTTCGTTGAACGGGATTCATCAAATGTAAGATGAATGGTTTCTTCTACAGTCTGTCTTCAGAGCATCTCTATTGTTTAGGATGAAACATTGACAACCAAAGATGTGGAGAAAGCTGATAGATGGCTTTCTTCCATGGAAAAGTTCATAGGCCGTTTTGTTGAATCTTTTGACGTTCAGCCACCCATTTTGAGTGAAACAGGCAGTGTTGACAGGTTCTGCCCAGAATTGTGTTGGAAGATGAGAATCGCTGAGTATAGATCTAGTTGCTTCGATGATCGTCCTATTTTTTCTTTCAGCGACCCCATTCTGCCGAGGAGTTCTTACTAAAGATAAGGTGTGAGAAATGCCCTTTCTTTCAAAGAAGTTATCAAGAGAACTGTTTTAGAATTCAGTCCCATGATCACTCCTTCTTGAGCGAACGGTCATATTGTTCAGGACTTCCATTTTCTGGACAAATGAGATGAGTTCTTCTGAGGTGTCACTCTTTGCATGGAGGAACATAACCCAGGTATACAGAGATAATTCATCTACTATGACTAAAGTGTATTTCTTTCCAGCGATGGATTGAATATTGATAGGGCCGAATAAATCCATGTGCAGGAGCTGAAGTGGGTTTGTCACTGAGGAGACTTGCTTGGACTTGAAACTAACCTTTGTTTGTTTTCCTTTCTCACACGCTGAACAGAGAGATTCCTTAACGTATGAGTATTGAGGCAAGCCAGTGACTAACTCTTTGGAGGAGAGACTATTTAGCGTCTTGAAGTTGAGATGAGAGAGCGTCTTATGCCATAGCCAGTTGACATCAGATGAGGCTTTAGAGAGAAAACAAATTTTCTCACTGGATGTTGAGTCCATGTTTATGACATAAACATTTTCCAAACTATATCCGCTTAGAGAAATCTTCTCTTTCTTATGAGAGACAAAGCATGCTTATTTGTAAAGCAAACCTTGTAGTCCTTATCACATAGTTGACTAATGCTAAGAAGATTGTGCTTCAGTCCTTCAACATATGTGACTCTTCTGAAGGTAGTTGTACCATTAGAAAGTACACCAAACCCTCAGGTATATCCTTTACCATTTCCACCAAAGGTCACTGAGGGACCTTTCTCTTCCTTATATTCAGTGAGTAGGTTTCATTTTCCAGTCATGTGTCGAGAGCATCCACTATCGAGATACCATATACCCTTCGAGACCTGCAAACAAAAGAAGATTAGTTTGAAATATGCACCCACTTTCTAAATGGTTCCACACTTGTCAGTGGTAGAGGAATTAGAAGGATCAACGGTCCTCGCAGCATCTGATGACTCAGCGTCAGTGGTAATCTTCACATTGGTTAATTTCTTAACCTTATTGACATTTTTCACCTTGGCTTATTTTTCACCAGGGATGTTCTTCTTTGCCTTGGGGGCAGTCGTCTTCACCTTACCTAATTTCTCAGCTTTGGTGGATGTGGGGCACTTACTAACAATATGATCGGTAAGTCCACAGTGATAACATTTCCTATAGCTGAAAGTAGCTTTAGGACCATAGGCATAATTATTTGAAAATCTCAAATGGGTAGGGCCTGTACCAAGAATACCTTTGGCATCAGAGATCGGAGAAACTCTAGGTTCTTCAGATTTCTTGCCAATGACATCAACTCTTATTCTACGAGTAGATCGCTGAACATGTTCAAAGATCTTCTTCTTTGAAGTAGAGGGTTGATTAGCTGAAGGTTTAGAAGTTTTCGTCTTTGGTACTTTGGTGCCCTTCTGAGGTTTGTGGAAAACGATTTTTTCCTTACCTTTAAGTTTGGGACTTAAAGTAGATTTTTCCTCAGGGGTTGGATTAAGAGAGGAAGAGCAGTGAGATTAAGAAGTGTCAGGGATAGAGGACACGAACATTCCAAACTTAAGCATGGAATGATCTTTGGTTGGTTCTTCAGCCTCAGCTTTGTAACCAAGACCACTTCTGTCATTGACATGGATCTGAGCACTGGTTATCTCAGTGATTGTTGCTGAGCATTTAAACCATCCTTCAATAGTAGCTTTTTCAACTTTCAGGTCAACCATAGCTTGTTCGCGTTCAATACTGATGCCTTGATTTACATAGACCTAATCTTTCAAATTTTCTTCTATTTTTTAAAGCTCTTATATTTTAGATGACATTTTTCAAGTTGTTCAAATAGATCTAGGTTTTGTTGTTCAGCTTTGGTTTTGGCATTCAGGGCATCATATATATCAACAGTCATCATATCGATAACACGAAGTATATCAGCGTCAATGGTTGTTGGAGAAGGAGAAGGAGAGAGTGATACCTGAAAGGTAGAAGCAGAAGTAGGGGGGATTTCAGTGGGTTCTTCCACATCTTCTTGAATCTTTGCCACTAGACAGAGGTTGGCCTCATCTTCTTCATCAGAATTTGATTCCTCATCAGATTCAGCCCAGTCAAGATCTTCAGCGATCAGACCTTTACCTTTCTTTTTATAGCTTTTCAGCTTCTGATATTTTCCATTGAGCTACAGGTATTTATCATATCTACTCTTAGAAGCATGGGATTTCTTAAAGTATGAAGAAGGTTTAAAGACTTTCTTTGACCTGCATTCACTGGCAAAGTGTCCTACTTTTTCATAGTTAAAGCAGGTAGTAGTAGCCTTATCAACATGAGATGATTTTGGCTTGTCAGTGATGGTGAGAGATTTATTCCTTCTGAAGTTACGCTTTCTAGCAAACCTCCTAAAAGAATTAGTTACGAGTGCCAGAGATTCATCAAGCTCTGACGGATCAACTTCTGATGAATCATCAGAGTTAGATTCCAACTCAATGAAAGTAAGAGTAGATCGCTGAGCGGGCATTAACTCTGAAAGAGTAAAACAACAGGTGTGCTTTTAGAATCATTGAAAAAAATTCTTCTTAAGAAGACACGACTGCTCATGATTGAGCATAGTGCCAAATAAGGTACCAAGGGTCATAAAGTTTAGATCATTTGAGAGTTTCAGACACATGGTATAGTTGTCCCAACTTTCAGGAAGACTTTCCAAGAACTTTGTCACGATCTCGGAGTTAGCATAGGTCTTACCAACAGTTTTTAAATCAATAATTTAACAGTTAAATCGTTGGTGAACTTTAGAGAGTGTTTCATTCTTACCACAAATGAAGTTTTCATACTGTCTTACCAGGTTTATTCTCATGGATTCTTGTACATCAGCAGTACCTTCATATTGAACATAGATTGTGTCCGACATGGCTTTTGAACTCTTGAGGTTCATGATGGAATGGTAGACTTCATCGGGGAGAGCCATAGAAATGATAGATCTGGCCTTTGTATCTATGGCCACCTTCTTCTTATCATCATCAGTCTATTGAGTGATGGCTTTGACGATTTGTCTTTCAGGTATGGCGGCAATGGCTGGAACAGCAGGATCTATGATGTAAGGAACATAAGGTCCATTTTCAACATAGTAAGGTATAGTGGGATCTGCACATTCTAGAAAGAGCATCACTCGATTTTTCCAACGATTAAAGTTATCTTTAAATCGAGGTGGTTTGGCAAGAGAGCCATTATCCATGTAATTAGTGCTTGTGGTGTTTGCCATTTTAGAGAATAGCAAGGAAGAGATAGTATAAGAAAGATCTTGTTTATTAAGATTAAACAATCTGCTCTGATACCACTTATTGGTCCCGAAGGTTTATACAAGTTTGTAGAAGAGGGGGGTTGAATACAAACACAAGTTTTTATCTTTCTAAATTGTTTTATTGAATAAATCAAACAACTTACAGCTTGTTGCAGAAATTCTTTTACGTGGTGAAACATTGTTACATCAACTGTTGAAGCTCTAGTCTTGGCTGCAATGAGCTGGGAGTCTTTTAAAAAGAAAATTTTGGAATAATATTGTAATGAAAATGAGATGGATCGTATTGAAGATGATTTTCGAGCAATTAAGAAGGATAATTCGTTCGTAAGGTAATATACTCGAATCTTTTTGGAGAAGCTGAACTTATAGAAGAAGCCTATGCAAAAGATAAAGCTGAGAAAGCTCAAGTGGGAGAGAAAATAAAGTGGGAACGTCGATCAGAACCTACGCAAAGATCAAAACCTTTTGACAAGAACGTCTGTTTTGAGCCTCGGCGGGAACCCAACTTGTATCAGAAATGCAGATGTAAACATTTTGGTCCGTGTCGGGTGGTCCCAAATAAATGTTTTAAATGTGGAAAGAATGGTCACCAAATTGGGAACTGTCCCATTCAAGGGCCAACGTGTTTTGAATGCAAGAAACCTGGGCATTTTTGCAAAGATTGCCCGAAATTGAAAAATATTGGTAGTCAAGAAAAGAAGCCAAATACACCAATACCTACGGATAGGGCATTTAACATGACGGCCGAAGAAGCAAAAGAATCGGTAGATGTGGTATCTGGTACACTTCTTGTTATATTTATACCCGCACGTATATTATTTGATTGTAGTGCCAACTTGTGGTTTGTATCGCAATATTTTTACTAAAAGTTAACTATGTTGTCACTATTTTGGGAGATGCCTTAGTAGTTAAAATAGCTACTGGGGGTCAAGTCTTAGCCCGTGAGAAATTGGAAGGTTGCACCTTTATGGTAGAAGGAAAGGAATTTCCAATTGATTTAATTATAATGGAACTAGGTGGATTTGATATAGTTGTTTGTATGGATTGGCTAGTGAACAATCAGGCAGAAATTCTTTGTGCTAAGAAATTAATTCGGATCCCTATGCCCGAAAATGATGTTGTATTCATTTATGTGGAGAAGAAAAAAGGGGACGTCCCGTTGATTTCAATAGCCAAAGTGCGTAAAAGTTTAGTAAAAGGGTGTTCATCATATCTAGCATATGTACTGGATGCTAAAGTAGAGAAGAAACGAATGGAGGATATAAAGGTGGTATGTGAATTTCCGGATGTATTTCCCGATGATCTTCCAGGCTTACCACCAGAACGACAAGTGGAATTCAAGATTTACCTGGTTTCGGGAGCGGCACCAATAGCACGTGCACCATACCGATTAGCATCGGCTGAAATGAAAGAGATGATGTCTCAACTTCAAGAATTGCTTGAAAAGGGCTTTGTCAGGCCAAGTTCATCACCCTGGGGAGCTCCAGTACTACTTATCAAGAAGAAAGATGGCACTATGAGAATGTGCATTGACTATATAGAACTGAATAAAGTGACCATTAAGAATAAGTATCCACTCCCAAGGATTGACGACTTATTTGATCAACTTCAAGGTGTAGGATTTGTTTTTCAAATATTGATCTAGGGTTGGGCTATCATCTAGTAACTGTGAGAGATGAAGATGTTCCCAAGACGGCGTTTAGAATACGGTATGGACATTACGAAGGGGTTATACAAGTTTGAATCCGATCATGAATGTCACCTTCGTGAAGTCTTAGATGTTTTAAGAAAAGAGAAATTGTACACCAAATTCTCAAAATGTGAATTTTGGTTAAAGGAGGTGCAATTTCTAGGTCATGTTGTTGGTCTCAAAGGGGTTATACAAGTTTGTAGAAGGGGGGGGGGGGGGTGGGGGGGTTGAATACAAACACACAATTTTTATCTTTTTAAATTGTTTATTGATATGTATCAAACAATTTATAGTTTGTTGCGGAACAACATTAAGGAATAAACCTAATCTAAACAAACTATGAGAACACTAAGAGTTCTTGCATTAGAAATAGAGAGAAAGAAAATCTAGAATACTAAGAAGAGTATTATATCAGACAGTAGTTCAGCTAGAGAAGGAATGGCCAAACACTTTACAAATGAAGTAGAGTTTTCTTTTATATACTGCATGCATTTAATACAAGTCAGTACAACTTTACACGTGGAAGCCTCTGGTTGGTTGCATATTTTGACTTCAGTAGACAACCTAGTATCCGCATGATGACAGTGTAGAATCAGAGTTGGTTGTACGATTCTGGACAAAGGGATGTCCGTTCTGACAATTCGTACAAAGGTGTGCAAGGGGATAAGACAAAAGTTGCTTATAGAGGAGGCTTCATTATTAGTGTTCGTTGAATGATTTCTTTATCAACGAATGATAAAGATCAGCGTTCGCTGAAATCTTCTACATGAAAATTCACGTTGAGTGGACAAGTCTTGGCTTCGCTGATATCCGCATCAATTAATTAGTAGACTTAGTCGCTGGTTCTTTGGCTTGATCTTCGACTTCAGCGTAGAACATGGTTGACGTGAATCTTGTCTTCAGGGATCATAAGTAAACAATAAAAACTATCAGCGATCATCAGTGAGGCTGAACAGGCTCAGGGCTCACTGACGAACAGCGTTCGTTGAATGCATAAATTTAAAGCTTATGTTTTCATCAGCGATACTAAACAGACTTAGTATATTTTCTTTGATGACAAAACATTAATACATATTGTTTACTTACAATTTTCACTAAGTGTTTCTCATGGTCATTATCAAATCACTGAGGGTTTGGATCAACAATCTCCCCCTATTTGATGATGACATAGAAATAAAGGAAATTTCTAGGTAAGAAAACATAAGGATAAAAAGGACTCATAAAATATTTGTCCCATTTACTGTTTTCAGGGGTCTTTTTAAGTACTGATGGAGTAAAGTACATTTACTGAAATTTTTCATTTAACTTCGTATAGATTACAGAGGGAAGTGGAAAAATTACAAGTACAACGAATAATAATTACAAATACAAAAAGTTACAAGCTGATAAAGATAGAAGAATTACAAAAAGGATCCTATCAGCTATTCAGGTTCATTCTTGATGAGAAGTTCATCAAGAGAGTTTGTGGTTGGAATCATCCAATCAGTGACTTTTTCTCCAACTGCCATTCTTCGTTGTGCTTCTTTGTAGATCAAGGGCTTCATGAAGTGTCCGAGAAGGTCATTTCTAAAACCGCACCAGTAGATAACATCTCGGAGTTGTTCAATGGGAGCGATGCATAGCTCAGAGATGCGTTGAAAGCATTTTCGTCTAGTGCAGTCATTGAAGAAAATAACATGAGGTCATTAAAGACTTTTCCAGGGATAAAGCGTTCACCAGGGGGCAGGGAGACGTCGAGTACTGAGAGATCAGGGTCAGGACCAAGGACTTCTTCTCGTGAAAAGCCGATTCCGGTTTCATTTCTTATAGGATGACCTGAAGCTGCAAGTTCATTCTTTTTCTTTACACCAGGCCTTCTACGTTGAACTGGAGGAGGAGGAGGAAGAATAACCACAACTGATGTAACCAAGTCGATCTGCTTGTTCAGAGCTTTCTCGACAAAGGATTTGTAGTTTGAACGTGATTGCTGAATGCTATCCGCATCTCCAACCATTCAAATAAACCGAACCTGTCAATCCATGAGGTATAGATGGTTTCCTTGTAACCATTTATTCTGACAATCTGAGTGTCAATGATAGGTATATATTTTGTTGTATGACCCCTGATGTTGACTTTCTTTATTCTGGACACATAAAGTCGAAAGTAAAGTCTTTCTTTGCACCAAATCAAGGTAGATTCAGAGACCTTGGCTTTTTCTTCGCTGACCTTTTTGGCGTTCTTCCTCAGTTGTCGCTGAACACAAATAGGAACCTTTTTCAATGCAGGGTCCTTGACTGAACATTGGACGTGTTCTAAGGCATATGCTTTGTCTTTTTCTTCAGCCTTCTTTCGTTCAGCCATGAGTTTTTCAGCTTTGAAAGTCTCAGTGATTTCCCTATTTGATAGATGTTGAGATGATGACAACAATGCGCTTATCCTCGAGCTTTTGAATCACAGCTGCTCTCTTTTTTAGTTCTTCTTCACTTGGCTTTTCAGGAACCAAGGAAGGTCTTTTCTTAAACAAGAGAAGTTCTTCTTCTTCTTCAAACAGGTCATCGGTCCCATCGTCGTTCAGGACCGGGATTATTTGTTCTTCATCAGCACTCGGGGCTGGGATTATTGGTGATCTAGGAGGAGCTTCAGCTTGACCCTCAAGTAGGGGAGAGGGCTAGCTGAAACAAAACGATCACAAAAGTAAGATCATTTGGGAGAAAAGATAGAGAAAGAGTGGGTTATGTGTTTAGAGGTTTGAGTGAGAGTAGAACTGAGGCTCAGAAGGGATAGAGGAAGGGATTCAGTGTAAGCAACGAATAAGTTAATTACCTGAAAAAGTGGCTTGCTATAGAGAATAGCCAAGTTGCCTTTTGTAAGTCCTTTGTTTTTGCTTTTATCTGCTTCAGACGCTGCAGGTTTGGTTTTGGTGGTCCCCTCCCCTAATTCTTTGATAACTACCCCTTTTTGAGTTGGGGTTTTCTTGGGCTGGAAGAAGATGCCATCGAAGTCATCATCATCATCGTCATCATCATCATTTTTGGGTGATGATGAAGGTTCGTCATCCTGAAGATCCAGTTCTTCATCGTATTCTTCTCCTTCTTCCTTAGATTCATCATTTTCATCCGAGTCAACAAGCACTGGAGCGATGGCCTGTTCTTCGACATTCTCCCCCTCAGAATTTGCAGTGTCGGAGAATTCGGTTCCCTCAGGGTTTTCAATTCCCTGAGGTTTATCAGCATTTTCCTCCCCCCAGAGTTATGAGGAAGGCCTTCTTGAGTCTTCTCCCCCTCTTCCACATGATGGATGGGGGAAGTATCAGCAGTAACAGTAGCATCAGCCGCAGTATCAGGTTCCTGTCTTTATGGCCAGGGATGACTGAGCATTTTTCAACCACTGTCATTCTGTCTTCTAAGCCAGATAGAGCAGGGGTGATCTTCTCTAGGGTTTCTCGGTCTACCTAAGTAAAGTAGGATGGAGGAACTGTGGGAGAGTTCAGGCGCTCGAGGATTTATTGTAGCAGTTCGTTGGATGAGCCAACCTTCAGAGCTAGGTTGTCCATTTCCCCCTGAAGATTTCCAACAACTGTCTTCAGCGATGTGACTTCGCTGGATAGGGTGTTGAATTTGTTAGAGAGATCGGTGTTGGTGTTGTTGAGGGCGCTGAGTGTAGAGGAGTTAGTCGATAGAGTCACAGCAACCGAAGACAAGTTGCCTTCTACGTTTGACATTGCAACATTGGAGGCTTTATCAGCAACAGCCTCAAGCAACTTCTTTAAGGTCTCCCCAGCGTTTGTAACCGCTGTAGAGTTCGTTGAGATGGTGGTGGTGAGAGTTTCCACCTTATCAGCAATCTCCTTGAGGGAGTGCTGATGGTGCCCAAATTAGGACCTGTAACAGAGAAAAACTTATGAACAAAGGAAAGCTCAGAAGTTTGGGGTTAAGAGAGAGGAGTGTTGTGTATACCCGGGGGCGGGTTGGAGAAGGTGTGGAAATCACGATGACCAGTAAAATTCTCCATACCGTCTTCCATGTTTGGCTGATGTTTAGAGCCACCAGGTCCTTGATTTTGATCCATCATATGCTGAAGATCAGCAGCAGCGGTGTCACTTAGGTGAAAGACACTTGAGGATGAGAATGGGGGTATTAAGAAGTTTAGAGTGACTAAAGAAGATGAGGGAGGAACAAAGGTTGAGAAGAGGGTGTGGGTAGCAGATTCAGTGTTGGATCCGTTGAGAAAAATCTCTTCAACACTTAGAGGTACTGAGAGTGGGGGGTCCTGATCCATGGTAACTTCAGTGTCTTGAGGCACTGAAGTGGGAATAGAAGGGGTGGCTTCAGCAGATGTGGCAGAGTGTACCACAAAACTATCCAGCATCTTTTGTAGAGAGACAGACGTGGAGTCTTCAGCCTGGGAAGGCTTGGGGGTTGCTCCTTGGATATCTTCTTGGTATTATGAATGCCAAGTGGGGATTCAGAATGTTTTCTCTTTCGAGAAGGAGTGGGGGTTGCGGCATGGGTACCAACGGTTGGGACGACCACTGCCGAGGAGGTAGCCACAGAAGTAGAAGAAGTAGAAGAGCGAAGAAGAGGTAAGAGAGTAGACAGACGTATCACATTGGCGATTGACTTGTAGTCGAGCACCTTATGGCCAACCTGAGAAAGTCTCAGGTCTCCCCCGGTTGGATACCTTTCTTTCAGCCCATGCAAGAATAGGGCGCTGAGAAATCGCGGGTATTGAACGTTCGCTGGTCGATTTGGGGATTCGATGAGTTCCATCAGGTCTTCAAATATTGGACGAGCCCAGTCCACGTGCAGGCCTTTCATCAATGCACCACTCCTGGACGATTGGGTCTTCGAGGCCTGATCAGTGGACACGGTGGTTATTTTCTTCTCAGGGAGGTCATCTCTCCCTGTATTCCATTTGTAGTTCATCGCGTCCAAGAATGCGATAATTTCAGCCTTTCCTTCGTTGGTGTTTGGGTCAAGGAAAGGAACGAACTTGTTGTCCTTACAGCTTGAAGGAAGGTTCAGGGCATGGCGGATAAGCCAGGGGTGATTTTTGCTTCGCCAAAATCAGTCTCGACGGCGATGGCATCAATCTTTTTCTTGGGATCTTTGGGAGAGGGGATTTGGGTACGATGATCCATGTACCAGAACTGAACTAAAAGATTAGTAGGGGGATTGATAGTCAGTGTTGTCGCCAGAGGACAAGTTTTGATGAAGTTCACTGCATCATTCAGATGAGTGACCATCTTCTTAGGAGGAAATTCCAGCAGAACATAGGGATTGTTACCATGGAACGTAATCTAGTTCATTGAGAGTTTCATGATTGGAGCCTTGGAAAGTTCAGCCTTGTCCGAAGTAGTAGGGGATGCAGTGTTTGTACTATCAGTGGTTGCTATTTCTGTTCAGAACACAAAGATGAAGAAGATAAAGATAATTTCTTAAAATGGATAAGTTTCCAAAATAAGGGTTTTAGGGTTTTCTAGTTTTGAAAAGAAGTACAAAACCAGTGAAAGTTCTTGTTTTCCAGTTTCTTTTTACGGAAAGGATTCTGGAAAAACATATGAAAGCGTCAAGTTGAAGATTTTGATTATAAACTTGAAGAACAACCTATAAACAGATTATGGGCATAAAACCATGAATAAAATGATTTTATCTTGAGAAAGTTCTTTTGTTTGATCTGTTAATAACAATAATAAGTTCAAAAACAAGTTTATTAAAAAGAGATATTAACCTGTTTCATTATGTAGAAGATGATAAACAGGTTCTTGAGGAAATAAGTCGAATGCAACAGCGATTTCTTGCTTTAGAGAGTAATTTCGTGTAAAAGGTAAAAATGTAAACTCGATGGGTTTATATAGTGAGAGTAGAGAGAGAAAAACTAAGAGCGGGAAAAGTTTTTTAATGCTGACACGTGACACGTCCCTTGAATCTTATTGGACAAGAAAACGAAACGAGCGAACATGTCAGACGAAAAGGCGTGCCATGGATTATCCAAAAGATGACGTCACAAACGTCCTTTCATATTTTAAGGTGTCTCTGAAGATTTTAGAAAACTCAGGGACATTTTGAAAATAGAGAAGCACTGAATAGAAATATCAGTGAGATATTTTTTAGTTTCAAAAGAATCACTGAAAGGATGAGATATTCAGCGATGTAATTTATTTTGAAATCTTGCATATTGAGGCGATCATTAGCGATTAAGAGAGAGAACATACCTTGATATCGGCGAATCAATTTTGTTCAGAGATTAGATGATTAATGAAGTTGTAAAAAATCATATTATCACTGGTCAAATGCTTAACCGCATGAGATTTTACTCTTCTAGGTTCAGCATTCCAAGATCGCCGATGAGAAAGTTAAATCTTGTCTCATCAAGAGGTTTGGTGAAAAGATCAGATAACTGAAAGTCGGTGGGAATAAAATGAAGTTCTATATCACCATTCATCACATGATCTCTGATAAAATGATACCTGATCTCGATGTGTTTGGTCTTTGAGTGTAGCAATGGATTGTTTGCTATAGCGATGGCACTAGTGCTGTCGCAATAGATTGGAATTTTGGAGAGCTGAAGGTCATAGTCCAATAGTTGATTTCTCATCCACAGGACCTGTGAACAGCAGCTACGTACTCAGCTTCAGCGGTTGAGGTGGACACTGAGTTTTGCTTTTTACTTGTCCAACTCACCAGCTTTCCACCCAGGAGCTGATAGCCTTCTGTCGTGCTTTTCCTATCCAATTTGCATCCTGTAAAATCACTGTCTTAATAGCCGATTAGATCAAACCCTGAGTTATTGGGATACCAAAGACCTAGGTTAGGAGTACCTTTAAGGTATCAAAAAATATGCTTTACAGTGATCAAATGATATTCCATAGGTTCAAATTCATATCGTGCACATAAACAAGTTGCATACATAATATCCGGACGGCTAGATGTAAGATACAGAAGAGAGCCGATCATCCCACGGTACGCTGTGACATTAACAGGTTTCCCTGAAGGATCCTTGTTAAGTGTTAGCGGCGGTGCCATAGGGGTTTTCATAGCTGAGTTTTGAGTTAAGTCAAACGTTTTCAGCATATTTTTAACATACTTACCTTGGTGAATGAAAGTGCCTTTTTCATTCTGCTAGATTTGAAGACCAAGGAAATATGCCAGTTCACCCATCATACTCATTTTATATTCAACTTTCATTCTTTCAGTGAAACGAGTACATAAGTCAGGGTTAGTAGAACCAAATATAATATAATCGACATATATTTGAACAAGAATGATATGACCTTTTACTTTCCTAAAAAATAGAGTTTTTATCGATTTTACCTCGCTCAAATTTTCAATATGGGGATAAGTAGAGAGAGTGTCATACCATGCACGAGGAGCCTGCTTTAAGCATGGATGCTTGGGATCAGTGAATTCTGGAGGTTGTTCAACATATACTTTTTCATTCAGTCTTCCATTGAGGAATGCTGATTTCACATCCATTTGATAAACCTTGAAGTCTTTGTGAACAGCGTATGCTAAGAATAGACAAATAGCTTCGAGTCTTGCCCCTGGGGAAAAAGTTTCGTCGTAGTCTATGCCTTCCTCTTGTCTGTATCCCTGAGCAACAAGACGATCCTTGTTGCGGGTTACTGTTCCATGTTCATCCAACTTGTTTCGATAGACCCATTTAGTGCCTATCACTGACTTGTCAGATGGTCTTGGAACGAGATTCCAACCTTTGTTTCTTTCAAATTCTGTCAACTCTTCTTGCATAGAGCTGACCCAGTTTGGATCTCTGAGGGCATCATCTGTTTTCTTTGGTTCAATCAGAGAAATAAAGTTAACAAATAAACAAATGTTACATGCACTTCGTCGAGTCTGAACACCAGCATTTGGATCACCAAGAATATGATCAATGGGGTGATTTATAATCCATTGTTGAGCCAGGGCATGATTCACTGCCTCGATTTGAACTTCTGGAGGAGCCAAAGAAGAGGCTTCAGCAATTTCAGGTATTTCAGGTAGAAGAGGAAGAGGTTCAGAAGTCATTTCATTCACTGATTGCTGAGAAGTAGATGGTATGTCTGAGGTAGATAGTTCAGAAGCAGGCATAGTGGTGAGAGGAACAGCTGAAACCCATGAAGATTTAGCTTCACTTTTCTGCATGCTTGGGATGATTGTAGGATCATCATCAGCGGTAGGAGTATTAATTTGAGGGATAGGAGCATCTTCTGAATCACCAAGATGAGAAAACATCCATTGATTCTGTTCTTCAGTATCAGCAGAGGGTATGGAGATCACTGAATATGATTCGTCAAAAGTGACATGGATTGTTTCTTCTAAAGTTTGTCTTCTACGATTGAAGACTCTGAAGGCTTTGGAGACTGAAGAATATCCAAGAAATATTTCATCATCAGCCTTGGGATCAAACTTTCCTAGGGCATCCCTGTTGTTCAGTATGAAACACTGAAATCCAAAGATGTGAAGAAATCTAATTGAAGACTTTCTCCTATGGAAAAGTTCGTAGGTTGTTTTCTTGAATCTTTTGACAATAAGCGACCTGTTTTGAGTAAAACAAGCAGTGTTTAGATCTTCTGCCTAGAACTGAGTAGGTAGATGTGAATCGCTGAGCATTGAATACAATGCCGGCCCTAACCCCCCCCCCCATATCCCCTCTCTCTCTCTTTCATTTCATCTCATTTCAAAACTCATTTCATCCTCTCACTTTTTCTCTCTAACTTTTCTCTGTAGAAATTCTCTCATTTCTCTCCAAAATCTCTCTATTCTCTCTAAAATATTGTCTATACTTCAGCCCTTAAACCACAAGAGATTCAAGTATTGAAGTGCTATTAAGGTAAACTCATATGTAGAGCAAAGCCTACACATCTCTTTTTTATGTTCTTTCATTTTCTTTAAATTTCTTCTTCTTCTACTTTAGTTTTGCATATGTTTTGCTAGTTACATCTTTGAAATCTTAATGTTTGTAGATTCATCACCATAACACCTTGCATGTTGTTAAAAAGGTGAAGAATCCATGATCAAACCTATGTTAAGATCAAAGAAGAAACTTTTGCAAGTCCCTACTAGCATGCATGTGTTCTACTTTAAAATCTACCTCTTAAACTCTAAGAAGTTTTATGAAAAACTTACATCACACTAAAAACATGTTTTAATCTCCATGCATGTGCTAAAAACTTGTTATTTTATATAGCAAAAACAAGTTCTTGGTTTAACCACTCATGAAATCTTCAAAAAGAAAGCAAGAAGACCTTTTGGGGATTTTTGAAAGATATCCTTATTTAATATACATGCATGTAGTTCTAGAGGTTTAAAAATAAATATTCATCTGAAAATATTTGTTTGGGGAAGTGTCAAATCGGATTCAATGCAAAATGAACAAAATCATGGCAAAACTTAAAGTTAGATGCATTTTCTTAAAAGCTATCTTTTGACAGCATTCTGTCAGATATCTACCTTTCTCTTTAAAAGGCCATAACTCTCTCAATATTTAACCAAATGAGGTGAAATTTCGTCTGGAATTTATGCTTATGTGTTAAGATTCGAACCCAAGTGGTTTCATACAAAATCGCAAAGATTTACACCTTCAAACAGACGTCACAAAAACAGTGTGCAAACAGCTATGTTTTCTGTAGTAGCCGCACTATAAAAATTATTTGGTGGACTTAAACATCTTCAAAAATAATGGTTTATATACCAAAAGTTTCCTAACACATAGTGTCAGCTTGAGTAAAAATCTCCTGACCAAAAGAGTCTCGGAAAACAGCTAAAAACGGACTGAAAGTGACACAAAGATTCTGGACAGAAAAGAAAATATCCAAGTATTGTTAAAAAGCAACTTTTAACCTACTTTATCAAATTATTTTATAAAATTTTAGACTTGTGTTAACTAATCAGATTAATAATGAGACATGTAAGATACTTTACACCATCACAAAAATATGAACCTTAAAAAAAGTTCTATATAAGGGATTTTATGACATTTTTGGATAAGTAGGATTCACCAAACCCTTAGAATCAAGCTTGAATCTTACTAGTGACTCTTACGATTCGTAGGATCGGAGTAGGATCATATTACAAGTTGCACTTGTGAGCATCTCGGAAACATCATCGTTATCACCGTGAGTTTTCACAGCCCCTTTTTACTACTTTTATACATTTTGGGGTGAAAAGCATGTTACGATTTCATTACGCATCGGTTGTATTGTTTACTCAAAATGCTACGAATTTTTATGCGCTATGGTATGTATGCTTATGTTAGTTGATTCTGAGTTTCACTTTCATTTTAAGTCCCCGGTTCACTTTACATTACCCATTAACTCATTGTTCGAGCCGTTGGTATATTATGGATAACGTTATTTGGTTGACTCCCCACTCACCTCGCGAGTGCATAATTACCGTCTTCTTTATCATGTTTGTGATGGAACATGTGTCATTGGGGCGTGCAGTCAGGAGGTTTGGGTAGTGGGCTCATGGCTTTAACATTTTGCGTACAATAATATACCTTGCGCATGTTGACAACCGAATTCTCAATCCACTGTGCGGATTTACAAACATGCATTAAAATTGTTATGCATACTAAAACCCTGTGAACTCACCAACTATTCAATAGTTGACCCTCTCATTTACATGCTTTTCAGGAAATATCAAGTAAGGTTGGAACTTTAGAAGGCACCACTAGTAGCTACATCCAGCACGATCTTCTTTATCATGTCAATTTATGTTTTGGACAATCTGTATTTTGGAACAAGATGTAATTTTTGTAAACTCTTTAAGCTATGATGATTGTGTGTTGTCTTCTACCTTACGCAATGAAACCTTGAGCTGTGACATCTCCTATTTCCGCTTTAGCTGGGTGTGACACCGCATGATGAACAGTGGAGAATCAGAGTTGGTTGTATGATTCTGGACAAAAGGGATGTCCGTTCTAACAGGTCGTACAAAGGCGTACAAGGAGATAAGACAATAGTTGCTTGTAGAGGAGGCTTCATGATCAGCGTTCGCTGAATGATTCTTTATCAGCGAATGATAAAGTTCAGCGTTCGCTGAAGTCTTTTACTTGAAACTTCACGTTGAGTGGACAGGTCTTGGCTTCGCTGATATCCGCATCAGTTCATTAGTAGACTTTGTCGCTGGTTCTTTGGCTTGATCTTCGACTTCGGCGTAGAACATGGTTGACGTGAAACTTGTCTTCAGGGATCATAAGTAAACAACATAAGTTATCAGCGATCATTAGTGAGGCTGAACAGGCTCAGGGCTCACTGATGAACAGTGTTCGCTGAATGTAAAATTTAAAGAGCATGAGTTCCTATTAGCGATACTAAACAGACTTAGTATTTATCAGCGATAGTGAAACTCTAATACATATTTTCTACTTACAATTTTCACTAAGTGTTTCTTAGGGTCATTATCAAATCACTGAGTGTTTGGATCAACAATCTCCCCTTATTTGAATATGACATAGCAATAAAAGAAAATTGCTAAGTAAGAAAACATAAGGTTAAAAAGGACTCATAAAATATTTGTCCCATTTACTGTTTTCGGGGATCTTTTTAAGTACTGATGGAGTAAAGTACATTCACTGAAATTTTTCATTAAACTTCATATCAGTTACAAAGGGAAGTGAAAAAATTATAAGTACATCGAATAATAATTACAAGTACAAAAGTTACAGTTGATAAAATGAAGAAGAATTTACAAAAGGAATTTTATCAACTATTCAGGTTCATCCTTGACAGGAATTTCATCAAGGGTATTTGTGGTAGGGATCATCCAATCAGGGACTTTTTCTCCAAGTTCCCTTCTTCGATGTGCTTCTTTGTAGATCAGGGGCTTCTTGAAGTGTCTGAGAAGGTCATCTATGAAACCGCACCAGTATATAAGATCTCTGAGTTGTTCGATAGGGGCAATGCATAGCTCAGAGACGCGTTGGAAGCATTTTCGTCCAGTGCAGTCAGTGAAGAATATACCATGAGGATCACTTAAGACTTTTCCAGGGATAAAGCGTTCACCACGGAGCAGGGAGACGTCGAGTACTGAGATATCAGGGTCAGGACCAATGACTTCTTCTCGAGAAAAGCCGATGTCGATTTGATTTCTGATAGGAGGACCTGAAGTTGAAGGTGTTTTCTTTTACTTTGCGGCATGCCTTCTATTTTGAACTGGAGGAGGAGGGATATCAATGGTTGATGTTACTAAGTCGATCTTCTTGCCAAGAGCTTTCTTGACAAAGTGTTTGTACTTAGAACGTGAACGTTGAATGTGTTACACCCTCGAATTGGGAAAGAGCAACTAATTAAAATTTTCGATAATACATCCGAAATAATAGGATTTCATCCTATAATTCAATACGTGAAATACCTCAAATTGGAATCTATAATCAATCTCAACAACATATATAATTCAAATCTTATTACAAAGACTAAACTCACATCGGGTATCAATTAACCCGAATACGAAGTGCTATTCCCAAAGGTAAATGCGGAAGACATCACTTAATCAATTCACCTCTCGAGCATATTTCTAGTACACACCCTTTCACACGTGTCACTAGTACTACTCCCAACCTGAACCTGTTGCACATGACGACAAATAAAAAGGGTTAGGCTAACGCCTAGTGAGTTCAAGAGTTTATAGCATGATTTAAATAATTCATTAAATGAAAGTTTGCAACGTAGATTAAGATTTCCAAAAGAGTTTACAAAAAGAGATTTAAACGACTCATTTTCCAACGGACCCAAAATCGAGGGGAAAAGTTCCCAAAAGGTATAAAGCGTTTTCCAAAATGACCTACAATCCCAACTCACTCAAGTACGTGAATAAATATAGTTTAGGCAAAACCTTCAAATACGGTTGACGACAAAATACTCAACCCATAAATCGTGGAAAGACCATCCATTTAAATATAACGTTTCATTGAAAACATAATACGAACCAATACTCACGCGAACGTAAAATGTAATAAAGTTCCAAATACCATATGTATGGAAACGACCTGCTTCATTCGAACCTTAATATACATGGAGGGGAATCCAATATTAAGGTCATCCAATTGCAGTCATATGTATAAGATCAACAATAATAATAAAACAGGGACAATATAAAATCCCAAGTAGGTTGGCCAACGACGGGGGAGACCCGTATCCATTGAGAGTGGATGAACACAAAAGTACGCCACTCATACAATGTTAATCGTACGACACTTCACTGTATAATAGCCCAAGTGTCCTATACGACGCCTTACAAGTCATACCCAAATAGACAGTTGACCTTAGTGAATTATCAATAAGAATACCACCAAAGGCTCGGCACAATCGGGGATACAACCATGGCATTGCCCCGACATGGCGAAGGTCAATAAAATGCCCGTCAATCAACCTGACAGCTCAACCGGACTCAGCCCTCCTAGTGTACCTTTGAAGGTAAAGGTCATCAAATATGGGGTTCGGTCAAATCCCGCAACACCCAGTAGACCATCAAATAACGACTGACTTATTTGCCTATGGATCAAATGCAACACAATCTGTAATAATAAGCCCATCCTGGAATGACTAACGCATCCGGGCATGTAAATGTTAATAATACGCAATAAATGCGATATGATGCAATAAATGCAAACCATAATTAAGACCCCACATTGAGTCATCAAAACCGGTCAAAATGCCTCCAAGACTATCTCAAAGTCAAAACCGAGCAAAATGCTCAAAACTCATTAGGCCCATAATTAACGGCCTTCATAGCATATAATGCATTTAAATATCGATTAGGTAACCATGTACCACAAAATTATTATGAACCCAAAACTCAATACGGGTTAAACAAAAGGGTTTTCCCAAAAGGACTCATACCCTTATAATTCTCAAAATGACCATTGACACTAAAATGTGCATTCTCCCAAATGGTTTATAAAATCATTTACACTAATATGATTAAAGCATCAAATAGACTTCATTTTGAGCAATAAATCTTTTAATGATATATTTATGATTTCTACACATCAAATATCCAAAAATCCCAAATATGGGTGTTTTACACATTTATGAAGATAAATACTTCAAAAGAGTTAAACTCATCAAATAACTCAACAATTGATAATTTCAAGTAAAACACACAAACATTTGGAAAATAACATTTTTGGCATGTGCAAAGTTTTCACAAATCCACTTGAACTCACCTTGCTAGATTTAGGCTAAATCTAGAATTTCCCCAACCGTAAGATCCTTTGAATAAATTTGTATCTTCAAGCGAAAATCTCCAAAAACCTAGATCCATAAGTTTCCAACCACAATAATTAGATCTAACCATGTAGAATCATCCTTGTTGGTTCCCGTTTTGCTTTAAACAAGATTATCAGATCTATTAGTTCGAGTTTATGTTTGATGCGGAAGCGTATTTGAAGAACTAACAGATATGTTTGATAGATTTAGAACACAATATAAATAAACAGTGAACAGGAAATAATATCTCAAAGTTTACTGAATATATATATATCAAGAACAGATTTAAGAACAGTGAGTATGCAAAGCTTTAAACAGATATGACTCTAAATGTGCATAAGCTATGTGTTCTTGATGTTCGATTGAAGTGTTCTTGTTTTTCTGTTTTTATGTGTTGTTCTATATCTTCTTACTTAGGAAGAACTCAACATGAGTCTTCCTTTTATACTACTCTTAGAAGACTATGAAGTAGGTCACTGTTCCTTTTACGGCATGAATAGTAAACTGGATGGTGTGAACAGTGGACTGGATGGTGTGAGCAGTTGTTTGAGCCATGCGCATTTAATGGAGCAGATGTACTTTTGGTAAATGCATTAAATGGCGCAGACGTCTATTTTGTACCTTGCCCTATTGAGTCCACTCAGAGCTTGACACGTGTTTTGACAATACTTTTCCATGCAAGTTGATGAACAGGTCTTGGAACAGTAGCAAGATATTATAAATATCTTCCTAGTCTTTTGAAGACCATAGAGGCTCTGTAATGTGTTACAGAGGTTCTGCGGTCTGGTTCCTCTGTAGAGTAGTCTTCACCGGATTCCGAGTCTTTGGTTGTTTACTTCTGCAGAGCTTCTGTCAAGGGTGGCAGAGGTTCTGAGGCTCGGTCATCTGGGAAGTCTTCTTGGTTCCTTGTCTTCTGATGTTGTCCGCAGAGGCTCTGTTATTGGTAACAGAGGTTCTGCGGTCTTGGTCTTCTGAAAGCTTCCTTCTGTAGTTTCCTCGGTCTTTGATCACTTTTGATCAAACTTCCTTTGATTCTTCTAAGATGCCCGGCAGAGCTTCTGTTGCACTCAACAGAGCTTCTGTGTAAGTTCTTCTGTACTTGGCCATTTTTCAATACTTCTAATATTTCAGAATATTGGAGCTAACAATCTCCCCCTAAGTATTGAAAAATAAAAGGTTGAATTTATGCATTTTAACCTAAGTAAAGAAGAGGTTAAACAATACCTCAGAAGATTATTTCATTCATTTTGGAATTTATGCCAGAGGTAGTTACATTTGAGTACACAGAAGTAAGAGGTTCTTTGAAGAGACTCAGATTTTTTCATTTGGGAAGTCGTTGAACCTTTTGTTGTCTTTTCTTACTTCCTTGAGTTCTTCATAGAATTTGAGGCAGAGATTTCGTAAGCCTAGAGTAGCATCAATATCTTTGATCATCATTTGAGCAGATTCTTCGTCCATAAGCTCTGTTGCTTTGTTCTCCTCTAGTATCTTTCTGAATATGTTCAGAGTACGAGTTGTGTACTTCTGACAGTCCATTGTCACAAACAGTTTAAGTTGATCAGCAGGATTCTTGAATACTAACCCGTACCTTGGAGTTTTGATGATTGAATTTGGTATGGCATTGGGTGGGCAGAAATCCTCTGGTGGTCTGATACTTAGAGTAGTTACGCCTAGATCGATGGCTAATTGAATGTCGAGCATGCTGTAGATTTGGAGCTTTTCACGCATCGCCTTTCTGAGAACTCGATAAGACCTTTTGTGGCAGTCGTCATTGAAGTTGTCTTTAGTCCATTGCAGAAGGTCAGGTAAGTCATAGGGATTGAGGTTTCGGATATCAGCATCAGAGAATTGATTCTCTGATCTGTCAGACCTTTTGACTTTCCAGATTGTATACACCGTATGAGGATAGGTTCTCATTTTGGAGTATTTGCAATAGATTACCTTCTTTATTTTGTGAATGGAGTAAACTTGATTGACTGGTTTTGACTTTGTAGAGGTGAAGATTGCATCGAATTCTTCTCTTAGCTTCTGATCTCGGACATGAACTGGCAGATCGCTCTGGAAGTGCTGTCTGTAGAGATAACTGTAGACTTGTTCTTCCATTTGTTCAATGGTTGAAGAAGATCTTGGAATTGGTCTCCTTTGCTCATCCATCTTTCGAGTGATGTCTGCTACTCTACCTTCTGTTACCTTAGTTGTGGGATTCAGGGATGGGTTTTCTGACAGAGGATTCAAGTTGAATGCCCAGTCTTCCTCTTCGGGTTTAGGAGCGACGAAGGCATTAAATGCACCTTTCATCAATTTCTCTGTAGCAACTGGCATCTTCTTCTTTGGCTCTTCTTCTATCATTATTCCCTTGCCTTTATCTTTTGGCTTTGAGGTTTCAGATATTGGGTTTTGGATTTGTGTGGGTGGAACCTCTGTTGATTTAACAGTTGGAGGTTCTGTGGGTTTTGGGGTTGTATGCTCTGATGTTTTGGTTGTTGCCTCTGAAGGTTTTGATACTTCGGGTTGTGAGGTCTCTGTTGGTGAGGAGTCTTCGGGTCTTGGCGGTGGAATGTCAAAACGCTTTGCTGATTGAAAAGCAGATACAAATTCCATTCTGCGAAGAATGAACTCTGCAGAGCGTTTTGGTCTTTGGGGTTTTCGAGCTATGGATTTGACTCTAGTTCTGCTCGGGATTGGTTTTGAGGTTGGTGTTGGTTCTTTGGGTGAGGGTGGAGTTTGTTCTGAGGATGAGGATGCAAGATTGATTACCTTAGGTTATGTGGTTGGTGCATCCTCTGGTGAGATAGAGGTGTTTTGCCTCTGTTGTTTTCCCTTCTGGGTTTCTGTTGTAGAGGGTTCTGCTGATTTCTCTGTAGTTTTTGCAGAGGCAGCCTCTGTAGTTTCCTTTGTTTTCTCCCCCTCAGGATGACCAGATGCTCCATCATCAGGATCATCCTGCCTTCTTTTAGCAGTAACTTCTGTTCTGCAGGTGTCTTGAGCTGCTTGCCTTGCTGCATTTTTCTTCATAGTTTCAAAGTAGATTGCGATCGAAGTTTTGAAGGCTTTGGTCGCACTTTTCTCGAACTCCGCAGCGGTTGTTTTGGCAATGTTAGTGGCAGAGGCGATGGCAGCATCAGCAGAAGTTTCTGTAGTTGACTTCATTTCTGCAAGGGCTGCTTTAACCTCTGTGGATAAGGTATCCACTTTGGTATTTAATCCTGTAAACGCGCCTGAAGTTGACTCTGTAAAAGACGTGAATGAGCTTTGCAACTCATTCAATGTTTGAGTTACAGAGGTTACAATGGCTTGGAACTCATCCTTCGTAACATGTTCCTCTTGGGTAACCTCTGGAGGAACAACTCCTTCTCCAGAGTGAGTCCCTGTTCCTGGGACACCTTCGTTCACCCTTGTTTGTACGTTGGGGGTGGAAGGATTTCCATCTGATCCTCGAGAAGAAACCCGAGTTTCAGTCTCTACAGAAGTTCTGTGAAGAACATTGTCCAAATCCACTCCAGAGGTGGGTATCGGAATATTCTTCTGTTGACTCGGAGACTTGTCTAGAGTCTCTTCGTCATGGTGTTCTATACTTCTCTCTGAAAGAAGTTTTGGCCCTATATTGTGCGTGTCAGAGGAAACGAATTCCTCTGTCGGGTGTTCTAGTGTGATCTGGGCCGATTGATCACGAACTATAGGTGAGTCCCTCTGAGGAGACTCCCTAGGAATGGATTCCCCGGCTTCTGTGGGTACAGAGGTTAAAAGAGTAACCTCTGGCTGGATGGGTTGGGTGAGGTTCGAGCTGTGCTGCTCTTTTTCAATGACACCTTCTGCAGCTAGACCTGCTGTGTCAGATGTGTGGGTTGCACTGGGAGGGGTTGAGGGATGTGTGCCTTCTGCAACTTCGGCATCTTTTCCTTTCTCATTTTCTTTTCCTCCAGACGTTTCTACCCTATCCTCTAAACCTATTTGCACCTCTTCTTCTGCAGTCTCTTGTCTTGGCATAAGTGAATCAAGAACCTCTGTGAAGATTTGAGTTTGCAGAGGTGGTTCGATTTCTTCTGTTATTGTTTGCAGAGGAGAAGATGGTTTCTTCTTCTTTGATTTCCTCTTCTTTGGTTTTGGTGCTCCCTCCTCTGTAGATTTTGACTTTCTTTTTCTTTTGGAAGAGGGAGGGGCAGAGGGACCTTGGATTTGTGGTGGAGATGAGGGTTCTGTGGGATGTTCAGTGGGTGGAGAAGATGGTTCTGCAGGAGTTTGTTGGATAGCAGAAACAGAGGCAAGTTGTTCCTCTGTAGGGGTCTTGGTTTTCTTTCCCTTTTTCTTCTTCTTCTCTTTAGATCCCTCAGAAGACTTCCTCTTTGAAGAATAGAGGTCTTTCCTTATATCTCTGAAGTTCTTCTGGTTGGCCTTGTGTTTAGCCAACTTTATCTTCCATTCTTCTTCTGTAAGTCTCTCTACTACATTACCTCATATGGGCATTCCTATACGCGGGGGTGTTACAGAACTGGGTTCAGGAGTTCTGTAAACGCGTGTGTACTCACTAACTAGTTCTTCATCACTAGCATAACCTAACATTACCTTTGATAGTGGCCTGATGTGTGGGTAGCCATCCTCATGTTCTGTAGGGGTGTTCTTGGACATAGGAAATTGCTTAGGTTTGGGACCGTCCATTGGCCATTTTTGGATAAGGAGTAGGGGTTCGAAAAGTACATTGAGGATTCGCTGGAACTGCAGAGGGGGTAACCAGTTGTGATCAGACATTTTGGCTTTCTGGGAGGTGATTTTGCGATCGATGGTGTTGATGATTTCTTGCATCATTATGGTGGCATAATCTAGGGGTAGATCATAGTATACACCATACATGATTGAGAGAATTTGAGGTGAGCTTTGATCGATGCTCCCGATTTTTCCCGTGAGGCAACGATTTAGGATGGAGAATAAGGTATTCCACAGAGGAGGTACTCTTGCTCTGCGGAAATCGTTCCTCTTTTTCAACTGTTGGTTGTACCCTAACATGTCAGAAAGTCGACAAGTTCTTCATTTGTTGGTTGGGGTGCATACTTTTTGATTCCCATGAGTCCTCTTGTTGGAAGGCCAAATTCTAATGAGAACATGGTGCGATTGAACATCAGTTCAAGGCTCTTACTTTGGTCAGGTTTAGAAATGTAGCCTCTGATCAAATCGGTGTCAGCGTCATAACGGCAAGATTGCCAAAACTGATGTAGGTAACGTACTGGTATTTGTTCAACGGTTTTGCTCAGAAGAGGGTAAAGAAAGTGGTTCTCTAGGATGTTTAGCAGGATGGCATGTTCTTTGCCAAATGTCGTAGGAGAAGGAACAAGATAACAGTTGTTCGATTTAATGGGAAGGGTTTGCTCGAAATGGTCATTTGAGAAAAATTGTTGCAGGTGGGTTGTGGGTACGAAGGATGCCTCGTCGCCGGAGTCGTGTCTGTCGGCATCGGTGGCGATGTGTGGGTTGTGGGAGTGCTCAGAATGCACTGGAGAGGATGTCGGAGAGTTCGTTGGTGAAACGTGAGCAGATTTGGAACTGGAAGCCATTTGTAGGTTTTGAAAGTTCTAGGTTTTCAGAAAGAAATAAGCAAGTTCGCCGGAGAAGATGAGAGAATAGTAAAGTTTTGAAAGTGATTTTGTCTTGGGTTTTATACTGTGGTAACGGATAGAATTCGGAACGGTGAAAATGTGAGAAAGTTAATAAAATTTGAGGTCCACACTCGAGTTCATTCGGCGTGGTGCAAGTTTCTAGGACGACGTGATATGTACGTCAATGAAAACTTGACACGTCATCAATGTCAGTGACGACGAGACGTCGTGGGCGGCCACATTAAATGAAAAACGCGTGGGTTTTAAATTTTCACCACAGAAAAGTTACCGTTACAGATACAGAAATTCCCAAGTGGAAATCTTTACAGAAGCTCTGTGGGTACAGAAGCTCTGTGAATTTGAAAAACGTTTATCTCTGTAGATTGTATCTTTAATGAAAATCGTTTGAAAAACACGGAGAGGATCAATAAATTTTTAGTAGAGAGAAATTATCCTACAGAGGTTTTTGGACCTCTGCCAGAGCCAGCAGAGGCTCTGTGACAGGAAATTTCTAATAACTAATAATTTATAAACATTTTTAATCATCCAAGTTTTTGATCAGTTTTAACAATGTATTTAGGACTTATTTGAAAGTTGGTGTCCTAGAAAATTGTAAATCTCAAAGATTTTGTGCAGCAGAAGTCTTTTGAATGATTTGAGTGATCTACAGAGGTTCTTTGGTTGAAAGAACTCTGTGGTTTATGACTTCTGTGGCAAGATACTAACCTATTTCCTTTTGATCGGCGAATGTGATCTCTTCTGTCGCATTCTTTGCTCCCCCTTGACTTATGAATCTCTGTAGATTCAGCAAGGTCTCCTTTTCCGCTCCTCCTTGATCTAACAACCTCTTTAGGATTGATCTCTGTGGTTTGAAACCTGCCTTTTTATCTCTTGAAGATTGTACTTTTACCAAAAACGTTTGAAAAACATTGGAGAGGATCGATAAATCTTTAGTAGAGAGAAATTATCCTACAGAGGTTTTTGGACCTCTGCCAGAGCCAGCAGAGGCTCTGTGATAGGAAATTTCTAATAACTAATAATTTATAAAACTTTTTGATCATCCAAAGTTTTTATGGTTTTAAACATTGTTTTTTTAGGACATATTTAGAAATTTTTGTCCTGTAAAATTGTTTTTGGAAAAAGATTTTGTGCGACACATACCTTTTAGAGTGTCTAGTTTGGACGACAGAAACTTTTGTTGATCATAATCCTCCTTTGGCTCCCCCTTGACCTATGCTTGAATCAATAGAGATAAATAATGCACAGTACATAGGTCAACCTCATCAGAGGTTCTGTGGAGATTGTCATAGGTTCTGAGCAATTTCCACAGAGGCTCTGTGAAGTATAGAATCTTTGAAGGATGTCTTAAACAAAGTGTTTAAGAGTCATAGTGTATTTTGAAGCTTGAGTCCTTAATAGAAGTATTAAGGAGTCCATTGTTTGCTGAAGAGTGAGTCCTGATCTGTAATGGTCAGAAGTCCTTTTTCTGATGAAGCTCGAGTCTTAAACTGATTTGTTTAAGAGTCTGTTTCACTAAAGTGCGAGTCCTAAACTGATGTGTTTAGGAGTCCTGATCTCCTCTGAAGAGCGAGTCCTGATCTGTAATGATCAGAAGTCCTTTTTCTGATGAAGCTCGAGTCTTAAACTGATTTGTTTAAGAGTCTTTTTCACTAAAGTGTGAGTCCTAAACTGATGTGTTTAGGAGTCCTGATCTCCTCTGAAGAGCGAGTCCTGATCTGTAATGATCAGAAGTCCTTGTACCTGCAAGACAGATCAAATAACTTTTGGTACCCATATCCAAATGGGTCCTTTTTTGTTAGGATTTGGAGCTGTCTTTAGGTCCTCTGGTTTGCCAATCTCTGTTGGTTTGCCAACTTTCTTTCTATGACCTTTCTCATTTTGGGTCTTTTGATTTTTCTTTTGAAATGACCCATTTTGTACACAGAAAGATTTAGAGAAAAGGTTTCTTAATTGAAGCAGAAGATCAAAGCATTTATATGAATGAAAAGATGAAGGCTTTGTAGAAACAAATGGCTTTGGAGCATTTTTGTCAGGAATAGAGTTTTTGACTTTCCAAACCATTTTCATCTTTTTGTAAACAGGATTATTTGAATTTTTAGCACAAGAGTTTGCTAAGACAAGGTTTTTAAGCCTTTTAGCTAAAACATCTTTTTCTTTAAGGTTTAAATCAAATTTTCTTAGAATATCTGATTTATACCTCTTCTCCAACATAATCTTGTTTGACAAATCGGATAGTCTCTTTGTTAAATTTGACATTTCAGCTTTAAAGACCTTTCTTTCCTTCTCAAACTTGTCTTTTAAACACTTTGTTTGAAATCCTTCTCTCTTCACCCTTTCAGACTCTTTTCTTTCAAAATCCTGCTCTTTCCTCTCCTTTTCAAGAGATTTCTGTAATTTTGAGATTTTGAAAGAAAGTTCCATATTCTTTGTCTCAAGAAGAGTTTTCTCTTTTCCAAACTTTTCATTTTCACTGATTATTAGTTTTTCAAAGTTTGAAATCAGTTTAGAAAAGTTTAGACACTTAAGCTCAAGGCTTTTCTTTTCTTCTTTAAAAACAGTCTTAACTTCCTCAAACTTCTCTTTCTTCTTTTTACCAAGCTCTTCTAACTCAGATAGTTTCCTTTTCAGTTCAAGATTTTCACAGTTTAGGAGTTTACCTGATTCTTCAAGCTTGGCAATGTTGTCTGAGTCAATAAGAATACTCTTGTTTCTTTCCTCTAATTCTTTCTCAAGAGTAGGAATTATTTTCTTAAAATTTGTGCTGAGTTTGAAATAATAATGAAAATCAGCATCAACACTAAATTTTAGTCTTGACATATTGAATGAAGTTTTTAACGAAAGAAACAGTTTCTAGGATGTTACCAGATCGAATAAATCGAGAATGGCAGTAAAACAGAATCTGTTTGAAGGAATGAAGAATAGGTTAAGAACAGACAGTTTCTATCAAAAAAATCTTGTCTAAACGAGGAGCACTTGATATTGAAAACCAACTTTTGCTCTGATACCAATTGTTGGATCCCAGATTCACTTAATCAAGATTAACAATCTATTAGTGGAGTTTAGAGTTTGATGCGGAAGCGTATTAAACTAACAGATATGTTTGATAGATATTAGAACGCACATATATAAAGAAAACAGTAAAGAATGAAAAGGATTTCTTGAACAGTTACTGTTATTCAATATATAATAACAACACGAAGAACAGATTAAGAACTGTTGGTGTGTGTGAGAATATAACACTCAGATGTTTGACAATAAAGCTTGAGAGTATTAGTGATTCCTTGTGTATTCGTCCCTTAGGAAGATCTCAACATGAGACTTCCTTTTATACTACTCTTAGAAGACTATGAAGTAGGTCACTGTTCCTTTTACGGCATGAATAGTAAACTGGATGGTGTGAACAGTGGACTGGATGGTGTGAGCAGTTGTTTGAACCATGCGCATTTAATGGAGCAGATGTACTTTTGGTAAATGCATTAAATGGCGCAGGCGTCTATTTTGTACCTTGCGCTATTGAGTCCACTCAGAGCTTGACACGTGTTTTGACAATACTTTTCCATGCAAGTTGATGAACAGGTCTTGGAACAGTAGCAAGATATTATAAATATCTTCCTAGTCTTTTGAAGACCATAGAGGCTCTGTAATGTGTTACAGAGGTTCTGCGGTCTGGTTCCTCTGTAGAGTAGTCTTCACCGGATTCCGAGTCTTTGGTTGTTTACTTCTGCAGAGCTTCTGTCAAGGGTGGCAGAGGTTCTGAGGCTCGGTCATCTGGGAAGTCTTCTTGGTTCCTTGTCTTCTGATGTTGTCCGCAGAGGCTCTGTTATTGGTAACAGAGGTTCTGCGGTCTTGGTCTTCTGAAAGCTTCCTTCTGTAGTTTCCTCGGTCTTTGATCACTTTTGATCAAACTTCCTTTGATTCTTCTGAGATGCCCGGCAGAGCTTCTGTTGCACTCAGCAGAGCTTCTGTGGAAGTTCTTCTGTACTTGGCCATTTTTCAATACTTCTAATATTTCAGAATATTGGAGCTAACAATCCTCCAACCATTTTATACCAAAATACCCACTTGAATCAAAACCCTAACTTCATAAATGAAGAGAAGAGAAGATTTCCTTAACCATACTTGAATCCACCAACCAAAATATCTCTAGAACCACCAAGATGAACCACAAACTCCTAATCTTCAAAGTGGAGTGAAAAGAGTTGGAAAAAACCCTAAAAACTTGGTGAAGAAGATGAAGTGGAAGGATTTCTAGAAGAGTTAAGGTTTATAACAAATGGTGAGGGTTTGTTTTGGGGAAGAGGGATGAAGAGCACAAGGAAGGCTTAGGGTTTCTTGAGAGAAACCGATTTGAGAGAGAGAGAGTTTGATTTGGGATTGAGAATGAAATGAGGGAAGTGAGGGAGAGAGTGGTCTAAAAAGGAAACCAAATTATTTCATCAGACAGGTCGCCGACGTCCGCATGGTCCTTCGCGGACGTCCGACTTGTTTTGGCCTAAATCCCCGAAATGTTTTGTTGCTTCCACGGACGATCCGCGGACTTCCGTGCATCGCGGACGTCCGGCCTTGTGCCCCGCGGATATCCGTGAACCCCAAATTCTGTTTTCCAAATTTTCGGGTGTTACAATCCTCCCAACCTTAGAATGATTTCGTCATCGAAATCTAGATCCTCTACAGCCTAAGGCTAACCGACTCAACGCCGACCATAAGCCATCAGCATCCAACTGGAATTTAAATTTTCCCACATGGACTGCTAAGACAATCCTCAAGTAATCTCCTACCAACAATGCCCTCTCAGGTACACTGTGCTTATGTCCGGGTGAACGCTCAAACCACTGGAGTAACTTCTAATCAGACGACTTCGGTTGTCTCCCAACCTTAGAATGTTCCATACTTCTTCGATTGCGGTACAGACTCTAAATCAATCCAAGGTGTAATTAACATCGAGACCGACCGAATCTCTAATTCCAATTGTTCCTACCATTAACTGTCGTTTAATTCCAACGTGTGCTAATAGACTCTAAGAATTCGCCCAATCATTAATCATCAAACAGACAGGTTCCTTTACGATACAAGGAAATCATCCCCACCAAATCTACTCATCACACTTGAGTATCTTAGGATTACTATAACCGTTACCATTATTTCTTTAAAATCAGACTACTACTGTTAGACCCAGATTTAACAGGTAACAACGATTCAATGAGGAATAACAAGAACAGATAATGATTTCAACTTGTCATCCCTCTCATATTCATTAATCAAGATAGTTTACAAATGTTTGAATGAAAAACAAATATCTCTCTCTAAAACAATTAAGCTCTAATTTCTCTAATGAATCGTCTAACCTAATTCTAAGGCTAACACTAACCTTAAATACCTAGGCTTTAGACAATAAGGCCTAAGCCCATTAAACACAATTAACTAAGCCCATTTAACAATTAAGGCTTTTACAAGAATAATAAATCTAATTAAGCTCTCTATAATTATTTATATATCTTTCAAATATGTAGGACATTTATTGTCCTAACAACTACCCTCTGAATACACTATTGGTTCTCGACCTCGAACCCAAAAGGTTGACACCTAGTCATACCACCAAGCTTTGAACTCTAACAGAACCCCACACACGTGTTCCGTCTACCGAGCATTTCCACAAAACTAAGGTTATCAATACGGTGTCTAAAGGGTCCTCATGTGAAAATTGTCCAAGACCCAAAACCGGGTTGTCGACAAAAAGGTCATACTAACCTCAAAATACGATACCGCGAATCTAATCCTTCGGTTACAGCAAATACATCGACTCTGCCATCGATATCATTCGGCCTATATCCACATCGCGTGTCTAAACACCCAACTTTTCATAGTCGAAGTTCTACACGCACTTACTCTTAGTCGGGGTTACTTAAGCTTTCCGAGGTCCTAATGAGTTCAAGGTTCTCAAGTGAATTATTTAACAAATATGTCAATCAAAACTTTTATATAAATGTTCAACACAAAGATTTTCATATCAAATTAACTGTACGCATAAAACTACTACTAATAGTTCGGTAGTTGCGCAAAAATGGACACGCTCGTCCTACATATGAAAATCATATTGAAAATTATTTCATTTAGTTCAGATTATCAACAAAACACAAAAGCGTAATAAACAACTTCTTTAAAACGAACCACTATGGTCCTAGTATGGATTGACTCATGACATGCACGTAAGGTAACTGCCCACTTTAAATGGTGTGCAACAAAAGTTTCGCACGTACATAAAAAGAAGTTGAAACGGCATGTGACTCCAAAATTCCTTTTTAACCATAAAATGGCATGGAACAAGGTTCACCAACAAAACTTGTGCGCGTCAGTTTATTTGACAAACACGATGAAACGATTCATAAATACACTTTGGTCAAAACATAACATGACTTATGTAAGCTCCAAATTTAAAGACGAAATCAATACGTTTTCATCATTTAGAGATATCAACTAAAACATCAACTAAAACATCTTGAAATTAAGTGACATACATTAAATAGTTCACGACAAAATTTCAAAAGATGAAATCCTTTAAATCAAATCTCAAAATTTCCTCACTTAGTCAAATAATGACGTAGGAGTAAAACATTTTGACAAGACTCACATCTCAATGTATTTTCCGAGAACTTAGGAGAAAATAAATGTTTGTAATTTGTTGACACCAAAAAGGGTTCAAACTGACTTCAAATCCCGAATTGCACCAATAGTGCGCATCAATGTTTAAAATATAAATAATTCCTTGCACAATAGTTTTAGGCAAACAAGTTTCTAAAATCCTCATCACGGAGCATTTTCATCAAAGTTTCGTACGTGTAACATAAAACGTTAAAACGTCAATGCTTAAAAGTATATTCGTTAAAATGCTCAAAATACACATTTTCTCCAAAACCAAAAAGCTTTACAATTTTCCAAAATGTTCCTCGAACCACAATTGACCAAAGGTCGACGACTCACACATTCGTGTTTTCAAAATGTAATATATTGTGAACTATGCATAGTCCCCACAACAATAAAGCATACTTTGACCAAAAATGCCTTCATTTATACAATGAGTTAATAAAACATTTTCATGCACGACTCGTTTATTAAAGTGTCGAGAAGTAATGGTTGGCAAGCTATGCATACCCCTAGGTCGATATAATGCATTTGCATGAAATAATAATAAAACAATCAATTAACTGAAAACGCAATAGTCAAATCGTTATGAAATACTATCAAAGTGTTCTTTCATGCATCACTTACGTCACGTATAAATCAATCCATACACTGAACTATTTGCAACAAAATACGTGTTAACACAAACTTTTAAAAGAGAAATTACGCGACCCAAAGTTCCAAAACTCAACCCTTTTGGACGTCTTATGGCATAATTAATATTCCTCAACAAAGCTCGAGTGGGACCAAATGCCCAACATAACTCATAAATTTTCACCTAAGTAAATGGAGTATGCACATTCTGAAATTGCACTCACATGACACAAAACGTCGTAAAACAAAACTCCATGAATTCAATGAGCTTAATGACCTCAAGTTAATAAAAATGGCACCAAACATTTTGCTTCCAAATGTCAAATTGCAATAAGCAAAATCATGACTAAAACGCCAAAATTCCAAAAATCCCCTTCTTGTTGTAATTGCATACAACAGCATTGTTTAACAAACTCACATTAAACAAATTATCCAAAATAGTTTTACATAGACATAATGGAAGATAACTTTCCGTCCATAGTTTAACATATGTGGAGGAGATCCAATGTTAAAGTCATAAGCCGTTGTTACTTACCCAACATCTTAAACGTCATAAACTATGGATATCACTGTATCCAAAAGTAACGTTGGACGATAATAAAATAAAGCAAGTACTGACGGAGTTTGCAACTCCCGTAATAAAATAATTTCATACAGGTTCAAAACCATGATTTGAAATCTTGTGTGTGTGCTAAACATTTTCCAAGATTTGTAACACAATCCATATGAGGATTTAAAACACAAGAAATAATTGATACAATTTGTTTTAAAATAAATTTTGTGCATAACTTAGTCGGCACTCAACGTCTCAACCTATACTCCTCCAGATCCCTCCGGTCCACTTTTGTCATCTGGATGCTCAAACCTCTTAAGGCAAAGTTGGGAATTATATCGATTAACCTTACGGGTTTTCCTCGAATCAAAGTCGGTTCAATAAGTCCATGGTTCTATTCCAACCATCAATCTTGACCCGAAACAGTCCACTTAAAGCAAATATCATGCTTATTGTCACCCTAAGTGACTAATGCTAGAATCGTCCATTTGTTACAATGACTACTCGCTTAGAAATTTCTTCACTACCCCAACGATCATCACATTAAAGTAGTTCAAGTACGAACATGTACAAGGAGGCTCACCATGACACTGGCCAGATGTCATTATGAACACACCGTACATGATTATCCTTGCTACCCTCGACGTGATTCTCGTTTCTAGTGACTACATCGACCTCAAAACATCCTATCTTAAAGTGCTTAATGGTTAAATTTCACTCTCATTTAATTAAAAGAACGCTAGTTTGAGTCTAGGTACCCAAATCAACACCTGATTCTTTCAACATTATGCTCTGATACCAACGTGTTACACTCTCGAATTGGGAAAAAGCAACTAACTAAAATTTTCGATAATACATCATAAATAATAGGATTTCTTCCTATAATTCAATAGGTGAAATACCTCAAATTGGAATCTATAATCAATCTCAACAACATATATAATTCAAATCTTATTACAAAGACTAAACTCACTTCGGGTATCACTTAACCCAAATACGAAGTGCTATTCCCAAGGGTAAATGCGGAAGACATCACTAAATCAATTCACCTCTCGAGCATATTTGTAGCACACACCCTTTCACACGTGTCACTAGTACCACTCCCAACCTGAACCCGTTGCACATGCCGACAAATAAAAAGGGTTAGGCTAACGCCTACTGAGTTCAAGAGTTTATAGCATGATTTAAATAATTCTTTAAATGAAAGTGTGCAACGTAGATTATGATTTCCAAAAGAGTTTACAAAAAGGGATATAAACGACTCATTTTCCAACACACCCAAAATCTAGGGGAAAAGTTCCCAAAAGGTATAAAGCGTTTTCCAAAATGAATTACAAACCCAACTCACTCAAGTACGTGAATAAATCTAGTTTAGGCAAAACCTTCAAATACGGTTGACGACAAAATACTCAACCCATAAATCATGGAAAGACCGTCCATTTAAATATAACGCTTCATTGAAAACATAATACGAACCAATACTCACGCGAACGTAAAATGTAATAAAGTTCCAAATACCATAAGTATGGAAACGACCTGCTTCATTCGAACCTTAATATACATGGAGGGGAATCCAATATTAAGGTCATCCAATCGCAGTCATATGTATAAAACCAACAATAATAATAAAACAGGGACAATATAAAATCCCAAGTAGGTTGGCCAATGACGGGGGTGGCCCGTATCCATTGAGAGTGGATGAACACAAAAGTACGCCTCACATACAATGTTAATCGTATGACACTTCACTGCACAAAAGCCCAAGTGTCCCATACGACGCCTTACAAGTCACACCCAAATAGACAGCTGACCTTAATGAAGTATCAATAAGAATACCACCAAAGGCTCGGCACAAGCGGGGATATAACCATGGCATTGCCCCGACATGGCGAAGGTCAATAAAACGCCCGTCAATCAACCTGACAGCTCAACTGGACTCAGCCCTCCTAGTGTACCCTTGAAGGTAAAGGTCAACAAACATGGGGTTCAGTCAAATCCCGCAGCACCCAGTAGGCCAGCAAATAATGACTGACTTACGTGCCTATGGATCAATTGCAACACAGTCTATAATAATAAGCCCATCCTGGAATGACTAACGCACCCGGGCATGTAGATGTTAATAATGCGCAATAAAATGCGATATGATGCAATAAATGCAAACCATAATTAAGACCCCACATGGAGTCATCAAAACCGGACAAAATGTCCCCAAGACTATCTCAAAGTCAAAACCGAGCAAAATGCTCAAAACTCATTAGGCCCATAATAAATGGCCTTCATAGCATATAATGCATTTAAATATCGATTAGGTAAACAAGTACCACAAAATCATTATTAACCCAAAACTCGATACGGGTTAAACAAAAGAGTTTTCCCAAAAGGACTAATACCCTTATAATTCTCAAAATCACCATTGACACTGAATGGTGCATTCTCCCAAATGGTTTATAAAATCATTTACACTAATATGATTAAACCATCAAATAGACTTCATTTTGAGCAATAAACCCTTTAAGGATATATTTATGATTTCTACACATCAAATATCCAAAAATCCCTAATATGGATGTTTTACACATTTATGAAGATAAAGACTTCAAAAGAGTTAAACTCATCAAATAACTCAACAATTGATAATTTCAAGTAAAACACACAAACATTTGGAAAACAACATTTTTGGCATGTACAAAGTTTTCACAAATCAACTTGAACTCACCTTGCTAGATTTAGGCTAAATGTAGAATTTCCCCAAACGTAAGCTCCTTTGAACAAGTTTGCATCTTCAAGCAAAAATCTCCAAAAACCTAGATCCATAAGTTTCCAACCACAATAATTAGATCTAACCATGTAGAATCATCCTCCAACCATTTTATACCAAAATACCCATTTATATCAAAACCCTAACTTCATAAATGAAGAGAAGAAAAGATTACCTTAACCATACTTGAATCCACCAACCAAAATATCTCTAGAACCACCAAGATGAACCACAAACTCCCAATCTTCAAAGTGGAGTGAAAAGGGTTGGATAAACCCCTAGAAACTTGGTGAAGAAGATGAAGTGGAAGGATTTCTAGAAGGGTTAAGGTTTATAACAAATGGTGAGGGTTTGTGTTGGGGAAGAGGGATGAAGAGGAGAGGGAAGGCTTAGGGTTTCTTGAGAGAAACCGATTTTAGAGAAAGAGAGAGTTTGATTTGGGGTTGAAGATGAAATGAGGGAAGTGAGGGAGAGAGAGGTCTAAAAATAAAACCAAATTATTTCAACTGACAGGTCGCGGACGTCCGCATGGTGCTTCGCGGACGTCCGACTTTTTTTGGCCGAAATCCTCAAAATGTTATGTTGCTTCGACGGACGATCCGCGGACTTCCGCGCATCGCAGATGTCCAGTCTTGTGCCCCACAGACGTCTGTGAATCCCAAATTCTGTTTTCCAAATTTTTGGGTGTTACTGAATTCCTATCCGCATATCCAACCATTCTGAGAAACCAAGCTGATCAAGCCACGAGGTATAGATGATTTCCTTGTGACAATTTTCCCTGATGATCTGAATATCAATAACAGGAACGACGCTGTATGTCTTGATCCTGGAGCCGTGATGTCGACCGTTTTGATCCTTGTGACAATTTTCCCCGGATGTTGACCGTTTTGATCCTGGAGCCGTGATGTCGAAAGTGGAGTTTTTCTTTGCTTCAAGTCATTGTGGAATCAGAGACCTTGGCTTTTTTCTCGATGATCTTTTTGGCGTCCTTCCACAATTGTCGCTGAACAGAGATAGGAGTTTTCTTCAGTTCAGGATCCTTCACCGAACGCTGAACGAGATCTAGAGCATATTCTTTTTCTTTTTCTCCTGCTCTCTTTTGTTCGGCAAACATTTGTTCAGCTTTGAGAGCTTCAACGATTTCCTTATTTTAGAATTTCCTTAGGTGAGGAGGAACAAAGCGCTGAGCTTCAAGCTTCTGAATCATAGCTGCTCTCTTTTTAATTTCTTATTCACTTGGTTTTGAGGAACAAAGTAGGGTCTTTTATCGTGTGTGAGCAACTCTTCTTCTTCTTCTACTTCAAAAAGGTCATCGGTCTCAGCGAAGTCTAAGACCGGGGTTATTTCATCAGCACTCGGGGCTGGGATTATTGGAGTTGTAGCAGGAGCTTCAACTTGACCCTGAAGCATGGAAGAGGACTAGCTGAAACAAAACGATCACATAGGTAAAATCATTTGGGAGAAGAGATAGAGAAAGAATGAGGTTATGTGTATAGAGGCTTTATGAAGAGTAGAACAGAGGTTGAGAAAGGATAGAGGAGGGATGCAGTGTAAGGGAAAAGAATATATGTTACCTGTCAAACTGGCTTGCAGTAGAGAATAGCCAAGTTGCCTTCATTTACAAGGCCTTTTTTTAGCCTTTGTCAGCTTCAGTAGCTGTAGGTTTGGTTCTGGTCCCCTCCCCTGATTCTTTGATAACTACCCCTTTTAGAGCAGGGGTCTTCTTAGTCTTGGGGTGGAAGGAGAAGTCGAGATCATCATCATCATCATCATCATCATCGTCATCATCGTCATCATCATCTTTGGGTGATGATGAGGGTTCGTCGTCTTGAAGATCCAAGTCTTCTCCGTCTTCTTCTTCTTCTTCAGCTTCTTCTTCAGACTCAACATGCCATGTAGAATCAGCATGTTCTTCGACATTCTCCCCCTCAGAATTTGCAGGGTCAGAGAATTCGGTTCCCTCAGGGTTTTCAACTCCCTGAGGTTTAGCAGCATCAATTTTCTCCCCCTCAGAGTTATGGGGAAGGTCTTCTTGAGTCTTCTCCCCCTCTTCCACATGACGGATGGGGGAGGTAGTAGTTTCAGTAGCAGCGTCCTTAGGGTCCCTGTCTTCATGGCCAGGGATCCCAAAATAGGTTTCCACCACTGCCATTCTGTCTTCCAGGCCAGAAATAGCAGGGGTACTATTGATTATGAAGTCCACTGCGATTTCCACCTTCTCTCGGTCATTTTGAGAGAAGAAGGAGGAAGGGACAGTGGGAGCGTTGAGGCGGTCCAAGAGCTGTTGAATTAGATCATTTGAGGAGTCGACCTTTTTACCTAGAGCACTCATCTCGTTCTTCAGCGAAACGACCTCTCCTTCAAGTTTGCCCACCACATTCTTCACCGTTGTGACTTCGCTGGACAGTGTGGTGAAGTTGTTGGATAGTTCACTGTTGGTGGCGTTCAAGGTGTTGATGGAGGTGGAGTTGTCGGCGAGAGCTGTAGCAACATTTGAGAGGCCACCTTCCAGCTTTTGCAAGTCAGCGCTAGAAGCCTTCTCCATCACCTCGGTGGTGATATTTTTTAAAGCATCCCCAGCGTTTGTAACCGCTGAGGAGTTGGTGGAGAGAGTGGTGGTGAGAGATTTCACCTTTGTTGACAAATCCATGAGGGAGTTGTTGATCGTCCCTAAATTAGGACCTGTAATAGATAAAAAAAACTTATGAATAAAGGAAAGCTCAGAAGTTGGGTGTCCAGAGAGAGGAGTGTTTAGGGTACATGGAGGCGGGATGGAAAACTGATGGAAGTCACAATAGCCAGACGCGTCTTCCATGTCATCTTCCAACGTTCGATGACTAGGAGTGCCTTCAGGTCCTTTATTACGTTCCAGTATGCCTTGCAGTTCAGCGACATGAGTGTCGTCCAAATGGATGACACCAGAGGTGGAAAATTGGGGAATTATGAAGTGTGGAGTGACCAAAGAAGATGAGGGAGGAACAAGAGTTGAGAAGAGGGATTGGGTGGCATATTCAGCGTTGGATCCGCAGAAGAAGACTTCAACAGTACTTGGAGGTACTGAAGAAGAGGGGTCCTGATCCAGGATAACTTCAGTGTCTTGAGACACTGAGGTAGGTATAGAATAGGTTGGTTCAGCGGATGTGGCGGAGCGTGCCACGAAACTATCCAACGTCTTCTGTAGAGAGACAAACGTGTAGTCTTCAGCCTGGGAAGGCTTGGGGGTTGCTCCTTAGAAATCTTCTTGGTCGTATAGATGCCAAGTGGGGTGTCAGATGGTTTTCTCTTTCAAGATGGAGTGCATGGTGTGGCCTGGGTACCAGTGGTTAGGACGACCGCTGCCGAGGAGGTAGCCATAGAAGTAGAAGAATTAGGAGGGCGGATAAGAGGTAAGAGTGTAGAAAGACGTGCATCATTTATGAGTGGCTTGAAGTCCAGTACTTTAGGGCCGACCTGGGACAACCTCAGGTCTCCCTCTTTAGGGTACTTATCCCCAAGTGCTTGCTTGAAGAGAGCATTGAGGAAGCGTGGATAGAGGACATTCGCCGGTCGTTTTGGTTCTTCGACCCTCGCCATCATGTCTTCAAAGATTAGCTTGGCCCAGTCTATGTGGAGACCTTTCATCAGCGCATACCCCATAGTAGTCTGAGGTTTGGAGGCTTGATCAGTTGACCCCGTTTTAGCTGTCATGCAGCTGATGAGATGGGCGAAGATGAAGTTCATCTCGCTTGTCATTTTGCTCTTTAGGATGGTTGTGAGCTTCTTCTCAGGGAGGTCATCTCTCCCTATGTTCCACTTGTACTTCATTGCATCCAGAAAGGCAATGATTTTAGCTTGACCTTCCGTGGTTTTGACGTCAGGTAAGGAAACGAAACGTCTTTCTTTTGAGCTTCTAGGGAGATTTAGAGGCAGACCTGATCGCCTCGGGATTGATCTTCGCTTCCCCAAACTCGGTTTCAAAGAGGATTACGTCCACCATTTTTGCAGGGATCTTGGTGGAGGCAACCTGAGATCTTCTGGCAGTGTACCAGAATTGGGCAAGGAGTTTCTTGTGGGCTGGGGGTTTGATGGTCAGGGCTGTTGTGACAACTGTCAAATTCACATCTCAGGTTAGAACTGCTTTGGATACCTCATTTTTATGACATAGTTTACACAGTGCAATTTTAGCAGTAAACACGGTACGATAGGAAAAATTGAGAAATTTTGCCTAAGAAATCCTTGAATTAGGAAATTATCCATATATCTCATAAAATGCCAACTTAATATATATTTATACTACAAGTATTTATGTAGTTGTTAATTTTTATATATTTCAAGTTTATTATATATATATATATATATATAAATACTTTATTTTATACATGTATACCTTGTATTTTAACTTTAAAAGAGAATACTTGTATTTTGATTTTATTTTAAACCATGAAGTGACTAAAATACATTTGTCACACTACACCACCCCCCCCCCCCCCCCCCTCTCAAAGAGGCCGGCCACCCTCTCTCTCCCTCCATATGTATGCAACACTCTTCATCATTTCACCTCACTCTCTCATTTCAATCTCTCACTAAGAGAAAGTTGTCACCTCCTTCTCTCTCCATCTTCAAATCTTCATCCTAATCTTCATATCATCTTCAAGTGTTCATCATAAACTCCAGCCCCTAAACTCTTCTTCTTCAAGAGTCCAAGGCAATCAAAGGTAAAAATAAGTGTGTTGGGTAAAATCCACACACATTCTTTCAAGACTTTTTCATCTTCTTGCATTTTAAAGTATGATTTTCATCTTTACTTTCTTCATATCTTTTAAAATCATCTTTTATAGGTCTTAATGTTTGTAGATTTACCATCATAACATCTTTTGTTAGTAAAAGATGGTGAATCCAAAATCAAACCAATGTTAAGACCAAAGATGAACATTTTAAACACATGTATGTAGTGTTCTTGTGAAATCCATCATTTTTGTTCAAGAGTCTCATGAATGGATCTTTGAAAACCATTAAAAACGTACTTAAACAAACATGCATGAGCTCAAAATACTGAATTTTTAGTTGCATGTTGATGTTCTTGGCAAGAACATCAATAATCTTCAAAATGGGTCTTTTATAAAAGTTTTCCAAGTTTGAGTTGATGGATAAATTGCATGCATTTTTAATGGATCACAAATATGTTTTGGAACTGAAAATAAGTGTATGGGTGAGAGTCAAATCAGATTTTGCATGCAAAAGAATAAGAATTTTGGTTTAAAAGTCAATTGGAGAGCACATGCACAAGGTGTTGTTTGGACAGCTTGCTGTCAGATTTCACACCCCACTTCAAAGAGTCATATCTCACTCATTTTAACTCCAAATGGAGTGATTCTTTTTCTGGAAATCATTTTATTGTGTTAAGATTCAAAACCAAGTGGTTTCATTCAAAAACTCAAAGATTTCATTTATCAAACAGTCCTCACAAAATCCGTGTACAAACAGCAAAGTCTTCTGTCGGGTTTTACGTCGTGTATTATTTCATGTACTTATACTCTTTCAAAAATTATGAAACGGATGCCAAATGTTTCCTAACTCATTGAACCAACTGGACGTAAGATTTCATGATCAAATTATACCGGGAAGTTACCCAAAGTTGGACACAAAGTGACGTCAAATTCTGGACAGTAAAGGACAAATTATTATTTATTATTAAGGACTATTTCTAATCCCATTTCATCATTTCATGATGAAATAGTGGAGTATATAAGTATATCTTATATTTATGCAGTTTATTTATGCATTTTATTTATGTCTTTTATTTATGCATTTTATTTATTCTTTATCCCTTTTCATCTTTTATGATGAAATTGTGGAATGTTCATATATATAATATATTTATATATATTTATGCATTTTATTCTTGATCCCATTTCATCATTTTATGATGAAATAGTGGAGTATAAATATATATTATATCTATATATTTATACATTTAAATATTTGTCATTTCGTTTACGACCTCTAATTTTATCGTTGTTACGATAAAATTTCGGTTTATACATATATATGTACTATATATGTTTATGTTACTTAAAACCCTTTTCGTTACTTATGGGGACGAAATTGTGGAAACTTTAATCTAAGAAGAACAATGTATACGTTTATTACGTTATAATATTAAAACACAACAAGGCATTTTATGATGATTTGGATAGTTAGTACCGAACCTTCGAGATTGAGAACTCACTAGTGACCTTACGTTCATAGGTTTGAAGTAGGATCATCTCGGAGTACTTGTGGGAGATTCCCGGATTCTATCGCGTATCTTGTGAGTATTCACAGCCCCTTTTTCAATGTTTTACATATTTTAGGGTGAAAAGCATGTGGTTACTACAACTATTTTACACACCGATTATTTCGTTTTCTTGAAAATACGAAGCTTGCTTATTTATGCTCTATGGTATATGTGTTGTTGCAAATGTTGTAAGTTTGAGTTTCTTTTGCTATCATTCAAAAGTCCCCATTTACGTATACGTTACCCGTTAACTCATGGATTGGGCCGTTGGTAATTATGGATAACGTTATTTGGTTTGACACCCCACTCACAAGTAGTGCTTGTTTGAGTGCATAATTATTGTTGTATTGGCGTATTGTTGGTGATAGAACATGCGCGTATGTGGAATGATTCCACCACTGTAGTAGGGGCAAAGTATGTCGGTATAGGTCGGGTAACGGGCTCAATAACTTAGCATTTTACATATGATTACCTTGAGCAAGTGGTTTTTATAACCGAATTATTTTATCCCATTTGTGGATTTAAACTATTTTGCGATGGCAAACAACGTTATACTCATTAAACATGTGAACTCACCAACTATTCATTAGTTGACACTCTCATTTACATGCTTTTCAGGAGAACGTTCTTAAGGTTGGAATTTAGGAAGGCTACACGTGATGAAGCTTTCTTTACTATCTTTAAATTTTATGTTCATTTCCCTTTTGTAAAGACAATTGTAAAAGACAAGGTTTAACCTTTGAATGTATTTAGATGGTTGTTGTGATCTTGTAACTTTTGCTATGAAACTTGAGCTGTACATTCCGTGTTTCCGCTTTAGCGGGGTGTTACAGTTGTCGCCAGAGGACAACTCTTGAGGAAGTTAACACCATCATCTAGATGAGTGACCTGTTTCTTTGGAGGAAAGTTGAATAGGACGTAGGGGTTGTTTCCATGAAATGTGATTTGTTCCATTGAGAAGCTCACGTTGGGAGCTTTGGTAATTTCAGCCTTGTCAGAAGAGGTAGGGGATGCAGTTTTGGTAGAGTCAGTAGTTGCCATTTCTATTCATACAACACAAAGATGAAGAAGATAAAGAGAAGTTCTTAAAATGGAGAACTTTCCAAAATAAGGGTTTTTTTAGGGTTTTACAGTTTCCATTTAGAGAAAGAAATGGAAAACTAGGGTTTTCTAGTTTTGAAAAGAAGTACAAAACATAGTGAAAATTCTTGTTGTACAGTTTCCTTTTATGGAAAGGATTTTGGAAAAACATATGAAAGTGTCAAGTTTAAGATTTTTAATTATAAACTCGAAGAACAATCTGCAAGCAGACTGTGGGCATAAAACCATGAAGAAAATGAATTTATTTTGAGAAGGTTCTTTTGTTTGATCTTTTAATATCAATAATAAGATCAAAAACAAGTTTATTAGACGGAAAATAAAAGAATTATTAACCTGTTGTGATGAAGAAGAAGATTAACACAGATTCTTGAAGAATTAAGTCAAATGCAACAGTGAGTTCTTGGGTTTGAGAGTAAGTTCGCGTAAGAGGTAAAAATATAAACTCAAAGGGTTTATATAGTGAGAGTAGAGAGAGAAACACTAAGAGCGGGAAAAGTTTTTCATGATGGCACGTGACACGTCCCTTAAATCTTATTGGACAAGAAAAACGAAACGGGAGAGTGTGTTAGACGAAAAGGCGTGCCGTGGTTTATCTGTTGTGATGACGTCACAAACGTCCTTTCATATTTTAAATGTGTCTCTGGGGATTTTGAAAAACTTAGGGACATTTTAAAAATAAGAATCACTGATTAGAAATATCAGGGAGAGTTTTTAGAATTTCAAAGTATCACTGAAAAGAAGAGATATTCAGCGATGTAATTTATTTTGAAATCTAGCATGCTGAAGCGAACGTCAGCGATTAAGAGAGAGATCATACCTTAATATCAGCGAATCAATTTTGTTCAGAGATTAGATGATTAATAGGGGTATACAAGTTCATTTTTATCACTGATCAAATGCCAACCGCTGAAGATTTTAGTCTTCTAGGTTCAGCATTCCAAGCTCGCTGATGAGAAAGTTGAATCTTGTCTCATCAAGAGGTTTGGTGAAAAGATCAGCTAACTGAAAATCAGTGGGAATAAAATAAAGTTCTATATCACCTTTCATCACATAATCTCTGATAAAATGATACCTGATCTCGATGTGTTTGGTCTTTGAGTATAGCACTGGATTGTTTGCTATGGCGATGGCACTGGTGCTGTAGCAATAGATTGGAATTTTGGAGAGCTGAAGGTCATAGTCAAGTAGTTGATTTCGCATCTACAAGACCTGAGAACAACAGCTTCTAGCGGCTACCTACTCAGCTTCAGCGGTTGAGGTGTACACTGAGTTTTGCTTTTTACTTGTCCAACTCACCAGCTTTCCACCCAGGAGCTGACAGCCTCCTGTGGTGCTTTTCCTATCCAATTTCCATCCTGCAAAATCACTATCTGAATAAGCGATTAGATCAAACCCTGAGTCTTTGGGATACCAAAGACCTAGGCAGGGAGTACCCTTAAGGTATCGAAAAATACGCTTTACAGCGATCAAATGAGATTCCTTAGGTTCTGATTGATATCGTGCACATAAACAAGTTGCATACATAATATCAGGACGGGTAGCTGTAAGATATAGAAGAGAGCTGATCATCCCACGGTATGTTGTGACATTAACAGGTTTCGCTGAAGGATCTTTGTTAAGTGTCAGCGGCGGTGCCATTGGGGTTTTCATAGCTGAGCTTTGAGTTAAATCAAACTTTTCCAGCATATCTTTAACAATCTTACCTTGGTGAATGAAAGTTTCTTTTCATTCTGCTTGATTTGAAGACCAAGGAAATATGTCAGTTCACCCATCATACTCATTTTATATTCAGCTTTCATTCTTTCAGCGAAACGAGTACATAAATCAGGGTTAGTAGAACCAAATATAATATCATCGACATATATTTGAACAAGAATGATATGACCTTTTACTTTCCTGAAAATAGAGTTTTATTGATTTTACCACGCTTAAATTTTTTAATATGGAGATAAGTAGGGAGAGTGTCATACCATGCACGAGGAACATGCTTTAAGCCATAGAGTGCCTTATCTAGTTTATATACATAACCTGGATTCTTAGGATCAGTAAATCCTGGAGGTTGTTCAACATACACTTCGTCATTCAGCCTTCCGTTAAGGAATGCTGATTTCACATCCATTTGATAAACTTTGAAGCCTTTGTGAATAGCGTATGCTAAGAATAGACGAATAGCTTCGAGTCTTGCCACTGGGGCAAATGTATCGTCGTAGTTTATGCCTTCCTCTTGTCTGTATCCCTGAGCAACAAGACGAGCCTTATTGCGGGTTACAGTTCCATGTCCATTCAACTTGTTTCGATAGACCCACTTGGTGCCTATCACTGACTTGTCAGATGGTCTTGGAACGAGATTCCAAACTTGGTTTCTTTCAAATTCTGTCAGCTCTTCTTGCATAGCGCTGACCCAATTTGGATCTCTGAGGGCATCATATGTTTTCTTTGATTCAATCAGAGAAATAAAGTTAACAAATAAACAAATATTACCTGCACTTTGTCGAGTCTGAACACCAGCGTTTGGATCACAAAGAATCTGATCAATGGGGTGATTTATAGTCCATCGCTGAGCCGGAGCATGATTCGCTGAATCAATTTGAATTTCTAGAGGAGCTGAAGAAGAGGCTTCAGCAACTTCTGGTATTTCAGGCAGGAGAGGAAGAGGTTCAGATGTCATTTCATTCACTAATTGTTGAGAAGTAGATGGGATATCTGAGGTAGATGGTTTAGAAGCAGGCATAGTGGTGAGAGGAACAGTTGAAACCCATGAAGATTAAGCTTCACTTGTCTGCATGCTTGAGATGATAGTAGGATCATCATCAGCGGTAGGAGAATTAACTTGAGGGATAGGAGCAGGTTCTGAATCACCAAGATGAAAAAACATCCATTGATTTAGTTCTTCAGTGTCAGCAGAAGGTCTTGAGTTCGCTGAACGGGATTCGTCAAAAGTGACGTAGATTGTTTCTTATACAGTTTGTCTTCTTCGATTGAATACTCTGAAGGCTTTAGAGATAGAAGAATATCCAAGAAATATTGACAACCAAAGATGTGACCGTTGTTCAGTATGAAACACTGACAACCAAAGATGTGAAGAAATCTAATTGAAGGCTTTCTCCCATGGAAAAGTTCATAGGATGTCTTCTTGAATCTTTTGACAATCAGCGACCTGTTTTGAGTAAAACAAGCAGTGTTGACAGCTTCTGCCCAAAACTGAGTAGGTAGATGAGAATCACTGAGCATTGAACGTGCAACTTCAATGATCGTTCGATTCCTTCTTTCAGCAACTCCATTTTGTTGCGGTGTTCTCACTGAAGAAAAGTTGTGAGAAATACCCTTACTCTCAAATAAGTTATCAAGGGAACTGTTTTTGAATTCAGTCCCATGATCACTTCTTATTGAGCGAACGGTCATATTATTCAGGACTTCCATTTTCCTGACGAAAGCGATGAGTTCTTAAGGGGTGTCACTCTTGGAACGGAGAAACATAACCCAGGTATAGCGAGAGAATTCATCTACTATGACCAGTGTATATTTCTTTCCAGCGAGGGATTGTTTGTTGACATGACCAAACAAATCCATGTGGAGAATTTGAAGAGGAGATAACATTGAGGAAACTTGCTTAGACTTGAAGCTTGCTTTGGTTTGTTTCCCTTTTTCAAACGCTGAACATAGAGATTCCTTAGCGTATGAATGTTGAGGTAGACCAGTAACCAACTATTTTGAAGAAAGAGTATTCAGTGTCTTGAAGTTTAGATGAGATAGCCTCTTATGACATAGCTAGTTGACATCAGATGAGGCTTTTGAGAAGAAACAGGAGTTCTCAGTGGGTGTAGAGTCCATGTTTATTACATAAACATTTTCCAACCGATATCCACTGAGAGCGATCTTCTCCTTTTTGTCAGTGATAAAGCAGGATTCCTTAGTAAAACACACTTTGTAATCCTTGTCACAAAGTTGACTGGTCCTAAGAAGATTGTGCTACAGTCCTTCACCGTATGCGAATCTTCTGAAGGTGGTTGTACCATTAGAAAGTACACCAAACCCTCAGGTATAGCCTTTTCCATTTCCACCAAAGGTCACTGAGGGACCTCTCTCTTCCTTATATTCAACGAGCAGGTTCTTTTTGCTAGTCATATGTCTAGAGCATCCGCTATCGAGATACCAGATACCCTTCAGGACCTGCAAACACATAAAGATTAGTTTGACTTGGGCACCCATTTTACTATGGGTCCACACTGGTCAGTGGTGGTAGAGGAGGTGGAAGGTTTAGCAATCTTCGCAGCATTAGAAGATTCAGCTTCAGGACTAGTCTTCACTTTGGTTAATTTCTTAACCTCAGTGGTTGGTTTCACCTTGACCTGATTTGCACCAGGATTGGTCTTCTTTGCCTTGGGGGCAGTGATCTTTACCTTAGCTAACTTTTCAGCTTTGGTGGTTGTGGGGCACTTACTAGCAATATGATCGGTAAGTCCACAATGATACCATTTCCTATAGCTAAAAGTAGCTTTAGGACCATTTGCATGCTTAGCCGAAATTTTTAAATGAGCAGGGCCAGCACCAAAAATACCTTTAGCATCAGATTTTGGAGTAACCTTAGGTTCATAAAGATTCTTAGCTAAGAAATTAATCCTAATCTTATGAATTGATCGCTGAGCATGCTCATTAATCTTATCCTTAGAAGTTGAGGATTGATTAGCTGAAAATTTAACATTATTCAGCTTAGGTACTTTGGTACCCTTTAGAGGTTTTTGGAAAATAATTTTCTCTTTACTTTTCAGTTTAGAACTTGAGGTAGAGGTTTCCTCAGGAATGGGAGTTTTAGAAGAGGAACACTGAGACGAGGAGGTGACAGGGATAGAGGAAACGAACATTCCAAACTTAAGCATGGAACGAACAGTGGTTGGTTCTTTAGCATCAACTTTATAACCAAGACCACTTTTGTCATTTACATGAATCTGAGCACTTAATGTTGGTCCCGAAGGCCTATACAAGTTTGTAGAAGGGGGGGGGGGGTTGAATACAAACACACAGATTTTACTTTTCTAAATTGTTTATTGATAAATCATTAACAATTTACAGCTTGTTGCGGAGACAAGATTAAGGATAAACCTAAATCTAAACAAGTTGGAACACTAAGGTTTCTTGCACTAAGAGAGATAAGGAAATTACTAATAATAACCTATCTCGAGATAAGAGATTTGAACTTGTCCAGAGTTAGCAAGTTACTTCAAAAGAAGTGAGTTCATCTCTTTATATATTGCATGCATTTAATGCAATTCAGTATATACTTTACACGTGTCATCAGCTGGTTGGTTGCATGTCATTCACCTTGGATTGACAACCTTAGTAGCCGTATGGATGAATAGTGTAGTATCAGAGTTGTTGTACGATTTCAGATATTCGGAGGTTCTTTTCTGACATATCGTACGGAGTCGTGCAAGGGTAGCTAAGACAAAAAGTACTTTGTACGGAAGACTTCATGATCAGCTTTCGTTGAAACAGAGCTTTATCATATTATATCAGCGAATGATAAAGTTCAGCGATAGCTGAAGTCTTGTACTTGATACTTCACGTTGAGTGGACAAATCTGAGTCTTCGCTGATCCGCATCAGTTCATTAGGAGACTTGTCGCTGGTTCTTGAGCTTGATCTTCGACTTCAGCGTAGAACCTATGTTGACATGAAACTTGTCTTCAGGGATCATAAGTAAACAACTAACTTATCAGCGATCATCATAATGACTGAACAGACTCAGAGCATTAATGATGAACAGTGTTTGCTGAATATCTAATCTAAAGAGTGAGAGTTCCTATCAACGGTACTGTAAGATCTTAGTACTTATCAGCGATAGTGAAACTCTAATACATATTGTTTACTTACAATTTTCACTAAGTATTTAAGAGAGGGTCATTATCAAATCACTGAGTGTTTGGATCAACAATCTCCCCCTATTTGATTATGACATAGCAACAAAGAAAATTGCTATTTAATGAAAACATAAGGATAAAAAGAACTCATAAAATATTTGTCCCTTTTACTGTTTTCTGGGATCTTTTCAGTACTGATGGAGTAAAGTACGTTCGCTGAAATCTTTCTTTAAAATATTGAATCAGGTTACAATGAAGAACAGAAAGATTACAAGTACAAGCGAAATAATTTACCAGTACAGAAGGATAACTGATACAATAGGGAAAAAGGAGATTATATCAGTTTTCAAAGGGTTCTTCCTTAATGAGAAGTTCATCAAGGGTCTTTTTAGTGGGGATCATCCAGTCAGGGACATTTACTCCTTGATTCTTTAACTTCAGAGCAGCTTCAAAAATCAAGGGCTTCAGGTGTCTAGCTTTGATGTCGCGTCTGACTTCACACCAGTGTACGAGATCTCTGAGTTGTTCGATGGGAGCAATGTGGAGCTCAGAGACACGTTGAAAGTGATGATTTCCATCATAGTCTAAGAAGAATATACCATATGGATCACTTACCACTGTGCCAGGGATGAAGGTTTCTCCAGGTGGTAGGGAGGTGTCAAGCATTGAAAGATCAGCATCAGGGCCAAGAACTTCAGCACGAGAGAAACCAATACCTGTTTCATTTCGAATGATTGGACCTGAATCATAAACTTTCTTCTTCTTAGCAGAGGCTTTCTTTGGTTGAGGAAGAGTAGGAGGAATATCCACAGCAGATGAAAGCAAGTCGATCTGTTTGTTTAAGATCATCACAACATGGATTTTGAATTTTGAGCGTGATCCCTGAATGGCTAATTTCGTTTCTAACCATTCAGAGAGACCAAACTTTTCTAATGAAGCAGCATAGAAGGTTTGCTTGGTTTTGTCATCTCTGTAGACATCCACTTCAACAACAAGAACATCAACGAACATTTTTCCTCTGATGTTGGCTTTGATTATCTTGGATGGTCTTGATCGATAGGTCAGCATTTGATTAGCCCATTCCAAGGTTGTATCAGAGACCTTTGTCTTTTCTCTAACGATTTCTTGAGCATCATCCCAGAGCTGACGTTGAACATCAATGGGAACTCTTTTCAGCTTGGGGTCTTTGATTGATCGTTGAGTAAGCTTGATGGCGTATTCTCTGTCTTTCTCTTCAGCTTTATTTCTTTCAGCGATGAGGCGTTCAGCTCTGAGGTGTTCCTTGTATTCAGCTTTTGAAATTCTGAACTTTGGAGGAATAGAAGGCAGTTGATCACGCCTTAGAATGATTCGCTGATCCTCGAATCGCTTTATTATTTCCTCTCTTCTCTTTTGATCCTCTCCACTCAGCTTTTGAGGAGCTGAGGAAGGTCTGTTTCTGTGCGAGAGAGGTTGTTCTTCTGGTTCATCAGTCTCAGAGATCAAATCTAAGACTGGGATTATTTCATCAGCAGCAGCTGGCTTTATTTGTGAAGTCGCAGTAGTTGAACCTTCAGCGACATCCTCAAACAGGGGAGAGGACTAGCTGAAACACAGAGATCTTACAAATAAGAACATGGGTAGAAGAACTTGGGTAGAAAGAGAAAGAGAAATATGTTCAGGTGTAGGCTAGTGTAGTAGAACTTATAGAGGAGGGATGGAGTGAGATATGATTAGTGTACCTGACAAACCGGCTTTTCAAGCAAGATTATCAGATTGTCATCTTCAGCGACGCTTTTGCCTTTTCCTTTCTCAGCGCCAGAGGCTGAGGGCTTTGTCTTTGTCCGCTCCCCTGTTGGTTCATTTATTGAAATTCCCTTAAGAGCTTTGATCCTCGGGGCAGGTTTGACGATAAAGAAATCATCGTCATCTTCGTCATCATCATCATCATTCCTTGGAGAGGAGGATGGTTCATTATCAGGGATGTCGATGTCTTCATCATCTTCTGCTTCGGATTCGTCAGCTTCGTCTTCGAGTTGCTCCCCCTCAGACACAGAGGCGAGCTTCTCGGTTCCCTCAGGGTTTTCATCTCCCTGAGGTCCAGCGATAGGATCTTCATTCTTCTCTCCCCTGATAGATTCATCATGGGAAAGGTCTTCAGCGCTCTTTTCAAGATCCTCAGCGCTCTTCTCAGCGGGATGTTCAGCGCTTTTCTCCCCGGTATGTTCAGCGCTCTTCTCCCCTCTTTCTCATGATGACTGGGGGAGGAATGGGTAGACTCAGCATTTGTATTTTCTCTGTCTTCTTGGCCAGAGATTTTAATACAACTTTCAATCGCTGCTAATCTGTCTTCAAGGCCAGATATAGCAGGATTGATCTTCCCAAGCTCAATGCGATATGTCGCTGTAAAAGTTTCCAATACAGGGGCAGGGGCAGGAGCATGAGTATTCGCTTTGTTGACCAGCGTCTCGATCATCGTCTTCATAGAACCAACATCGGTTTTTACAGAACCCAAGTCGGTCTTGACAGCTGACATATCCCCCTCGAGATGTTCAACCGTTGTTTTCAGCTTTGTAACATCGCTGGACACGGTCGAAACTGAGTTTTTGAGGCTGGTGTAGTCAGTGTAGATGTCAGAGAGTACTTTGGCAAAATCACTGAGCGTCTTATCAAGGTCTTTAATGTCATCTGTGGAAGCTTTCTTATCCACCACCGTAGTCAGCTTTGTCAAGTTCTCTCCAGCGTCTGTTACAGCTGTAGAGTTGTTGGAGAGTGTGGTGGTGAGACCGGCCAGCTTTGTTTCCACGGACTTCAGAGACTCGTTCATGTCTCCCAAATTAGGACATGTAACAGATAAAAACTTGTGAACAGAGGAAAGCTCAGAAGTTTGGGGTTTAGTAACAGTGTATAGGATTTTGTGTGTACCTGCAGAAGGGTGTACGGACTCGTCAAAAATGCGGGTTCCTGAATAATGTTCCATATCTTCCTCAAAAGTACGGTGAGGTATGGTGATCTCTGCAGGTCCTGTCTTCATCATTCGTTGAGAAGCGTCAGCGGTGGCTTCTGGAATGATGGCATCTCCAGTGTTCTTTGGAGGAGTGTCCAAGTGAGTGGGGGGAAAAGCGAAGGATAAGAAAGGGGTTCGGGTACTGAGTTCAGCGTTGGAATCGCTGAGAATCACTTCATCAGACTTTTGAGAGACTGAGGGAGGTTGGGTAGGTTCCAAGTTTCTCACCTCAGCGTTTGGAGACGCTGAAGTCTGGATTGAAGGGATGGCTTGAATGGGTGTGGCAGATCGTACCACGGAACTTTCCTTCAGCTCTTCAGAATGAGCTGAGGAGTCTTCAGCATGGGATTGCTGGGGTTGCTCCTTGGTTTTCTTGATCCTTTTCGAATCAAGTTGGGTTGAAGAGTGTTTTCTTTTCTTAGAAGGAGAGGATTGTGTGGTCGGGGCATCAGCGATGGGTATTGTCGCTGAAGGAGCCACAGAAGTCGAAGAATTAGGGTTAAGAAGAGAGAGAAGGGTAGAGAGACGTACCTTATTGTCGACAGGTTTGAAATCGAGCACCTTAGGGCCAACCTGAGAAAGTTTCAGGTCACCCTCTTGAGGATAGCTGTCCTTCAGGCCATATTGGAAGATGGCGCTGATGAAACGGGGGTAGGGAACCTATGCAGGTCTGTCAGCAGCAGAATCTACTCTTTGTACTAGGTCATCATAAATGATAGATGCCCAGTCAATATGTAGACCTTTCAGCAGTGCGTATCCCATAGCCTGCTGAGGTTGAGCGGCTTGATCAGAGGAGCCGGTCTTCGCTGTCATGCAGCTGATCAGGTGTGCAAAGATGAAATTCATCTCGCTGGGCATTTTGGACTTCTTTATCAGCGTCAGCTTCTTCTCGGGCTTCTTGTCCCTTCCAGTTTCCCAGATGTAACCCATTGCGTCGAGGAAAGCAATGATTTCTTCTCTGTCAGCATGCTTCTTATGGTTAGGGAATGGAACAAACGGTTTTTCTTTGGAAGCATTGGGAAAGTTCAGGGCTTTTCGAATGATTGTGGGGCTTATCTTAATTGTGCCATACTCAGTATCGCTGAGTATGCAATCGATGGTTTTGGATGCGTCTTTGGCGGAGGGTAGCTGAGTGTGTCTGGCAGAGTACCAGAACTGGGATAGTAGTAGCTGACTTGCAGGAGGTGTGATGGTCAGGGCTGTAGAAATGCAACAGTTTTTCAGGAATTTCACAGCATCATCTAGATGTGTGACTTGCTTTCGAGGAAGAAACTCGAGAAGCGCAGAGATGTTGTTGACCTTAGTCCAATCTAGTTGATCCAACTTGAACTTAACCTGAGGGGCTTTGATGATGTCCACTTCCTCAGAGTCGGCGGAGATGTTCTCAGCGGTAACATTGATCTTTGAAGTTGCCATTTCTCTGTATTATCAGTTCAACCAAAGATGTTAACAAATAAGAATTGTCTTGATATGGAAAGAATTTCCATTCAGATGGTTCGAATTTTGTCCATTTCATTCAGACAAAAAATGTCTTAATGAAGATTAGGGTTTTTCATGATTTTAGAAATGAAATGTAAAACCCGTAAAGTCTTGTATTCCAGTTTCAAAAAAAACTGGATACGAATGAAGAACAAGTTTAAGATTAAGATTTAAAACTTGAAGAACAACCATGAAATGGTTGTGTTCATAAAACCATGAAAGAAATTATTTTATTTTTAAAAGTTCTTTTGTTTGATCTTGTTTAAAACAATGATAAGATCAGAAACAAGTTATCTGCATTTGAAAAAAAATATGAACATATTAACCTTGATGTTTTGATGAAGAAGATGATGAACAGTTCTTTGAAGATTTGAGAGCACAAATGCAACAGTAATTATTTTCTTGCGGAGGAAGATTGATCGCGTAAAAGACAAATATAAACCAAGAGTTTGTTTATATAGGGAGTTCTAGAGAGAGAAAACCTTGAGCGGGAAAAGGTTTTCATCATGACACGGACACGTGTTAGCATTTGATTGGAAGTTTGAACGAAACGTGCAAACGTGTGTCAGAAAGAAGTCGTGCCTGGTGTTATTCGTTGCAATGACGTCACAACTGTCCTTTCATATTCTTTAGGATGTCTCTGAGGTTTTGAAAGCTCATGGACTCTTTTGAAAAACATGAAGCACTGAATAGAAAATATCAATGAAGGTTTTAAGAACTTTCAAAATATCGATGTTAAGGAAGAGATATTCAGCGATGCATTTGTTTTGAAATCTTGCATTTTCATGCGTTTGTCAGAGAGAGAAAACATACCTGGATATCAGTTTAACCAAGTTTATTCAGAGAGAAGATGATTGAATAGGTTATACGAGTTGATTTTATCCTATCGCTGATTTATGTGAACCGCTGAAGATTTTACCCTTCAAAGTTCAGCATTCCAAGCTCGCTGATGAGAAAGTTGAATCTTGTCTCATCAAGAGGTTTGGTAAATAAATCAGCTAACTGATAATCAGTTGGGATAAAATGAAGTTCTATATCACCATTCATCACATGATATCTGATAAAATGATATCTGATTTCTATGTGTTTTGTCTTTGAGTGTAGCACTGGATTGTTTGCTATAGCGATGGCACTAGTGCTGTCGCAATAGATTGGAATTTTGGAGAGCTGAAGATCATAGTCTAGTAGCTGATTTCTCATCCACAAGACTTGAGAACAACAGCTTCCAGCGGCTACATATTCAACTTCAGCTGTGGAAGTGGACACTGAGTTTTGCTTCTTACTTGTCCAACTTACCAGCTTTCCACCCAGGAGCTGACATCCTCCTGTGGTGCTTTTCCTATCCATTTTGCAACCTGCAAAATCACTGTCTGAATAGGCGGTTAGATCGAATCCTGAATCTTTGGGATACCAAAGACCTATATTTGCTGTACCCTTAAGATATCGAAATATTCGCTTTACAGCTTTCATATGAGATATCTTAGGTTCAGCTTGATATCGTGCACACAGACATGTTGCAAACATAATATCGGGTCGGCTAGCTGTAAGATACAGTAGTGAGCCGATCATCCCACGGTACAGCGTGACATTGACAGGAACACCCTTTGTGTCCTTATCAAGTGTCAGCGGTGGTGCCATAGGGGTTTTCATAGCTGAACTTTCAGTTAAGTCGAATTTCTTCAGCATATCTTTAACATACTTTCCCTGATTTATAAAAGTTCCTTTTTCAGTTTGCTTAATCTGAAGACCAAGGAAATATGTTAGTTCACCCATCATGCTCATTTTATACTCATCTTTCATTCTATCAGCGAAACGAGTACAAAGGTCAGGGTTAGTAGAACCAAATATAATGTCATCAACATATATTTGAACTAAAATGATATGACCTTTCACTTTTCTAAAAAATAGAGTTTTGTAAATCTTACCTCTCTCAAATTGTTCAATATGGAGATAAGTAGAGAGAGTATCATACCATGCACGAGGAGCTTGCTTTAAGCCATAAAGTGCCTTGTCCAGTTTATAAACATAACCTGGACGCTTAGGATCTGAGAATCCTGGAGGTTGTTCCACATAAACTTCTTCATTCAGCTTTCCATTCAGAAACGCTGACTTAACATCCATCTGATGTACAGTGAAGTTTTTGTGTACAGCATATGCTAAGAAAAGACGAATAGGTTCAAGTCTTGCTACTGGATCAAATGTTTCGTCATAATCTATGCCTTCCTCTTGTCTGTATCCCTGAGCAACAAGACGAGCTTTGTTGCGAGTTACAGTACCATGTTCGTCCAACTTGTTTCGATAGACCCATTTAGTGCCTATCACCGTTTTGTCAGTTGGTCTACGAACGAGTTTCCAAACTTTGTTTCTTTTGAATTCAGTCAGCTCTTCTTGCATAGCGCTGACCCAGTTTGGATCTCTGAGGGCATCATCTATTTTCTTTGGTTCAGTTAGAGAAATAAAGTTAACAAATAAATAAATATTACCTGCACTTCTACGAGTCTGAATACCAGCGTTTGGATCACCAAGAATTTGATCGATTGGGTGATTTATAGTCCATCGCTGAGCCGGAGCATACGTCGCTGACTCAGTCTGAACTGGAGAAACTGAAGATGAGGCTTCAGCTACTTCTGGATTATCAGCTAAGAGAGGAATGTTTGCATTTGTCACTTCATTCACTGATTGCTGAGAAATAGATGGAATTTCTGAGACATTTGGATCAACTGCAGGTATAGTGTTAATAGGAACAGCTGAGACCCAAGATGTTTCAGCTTCACTATTCTGCATATCTGGAATGATAGTAGGACCATCATTTTCTACGGTATGAGCATGAGGAGTGGGAACTTCTTCTGAATCACCAAAATGAGAAAACATCCATTGATTCAGTTCTTCAGTATCAGCGGACGGTTTAGAGTTCGCTGAACGGGATTCGTCAAACGTGACGTGAATAGTTTCTTCTACCGTTTGTCTTCTACGGTTCAAGACTCTGAAGGCTTTGGAGACTGAGGAGTATCCAAGAAAGATTCCATCATCAGCCTTAGGATCAAACTTTCCAAGGGCATCTCTGTTGTTCAGTATGAAACACAGACATCCAAAGATGTGAAGAAAGCTGATTGAAGGCTTTCTCCCATGAAAGAGTTCGTAAGTTGTCTTTTTGAATCTTTTAACTATCAGCGACCTGTTTTGCGTAAAACAAGCAGTGTTGACAGCTTCTGCCCAAAACTGAGTAGGCAGGTGAGAATCGCTGAGCATTGAACGTGCAGCTTCAATAATTGTTCTATTTCTTCTTTCAGCGACTCCATTTTGTTGCGGTGTTCTCACTGACGAAAAGTTGTGAGAAATACCCTTACTCTCAAGGAAGGAATCAAGAGAACTGTTTTTGAATTCAGTTCAATGATCACTCCTTATTGAGCGAACAGTCATATTGTTCAGAGTTTCAATCTTCCGAACAAAGGTGATGAGTTCTTCAGGGATGTCACTCTTAGAACGGAGAAACATTACCCATGTGTAACGAGAGAATTCATCAACTATGACCAGCGTATATTTTTTTCCAGCGATGGATTTTTTGTTAACAGGGCCAAACAAATCCATATGGAGTAGTTGTAGAGGAGATGCCATTGAGGAGACTTGCTTTGACTTGAAGCTTGCCTTGGTCTGCTTCCCTTTTTCACACGCTGAACATAAAGACTCTTTGGCGTATGAATGCTGAGGTAGACCAGTGACTAACTCTTTGGAGGAAAGAGTATTCAGTGTCTTGAAATTTAGATGCGAGAGCCTCTTATGCCATAGCCAGTTGACATCAGAAGATGCCTTTAAGAAGAAACAGGAGTTCTCAGTGGTTGTTGAGTCCATGTCTATTACATAAACATTTTCCAAACGATAACCGCTGAGAGCTATCTTCTCCTTTTTGTCAGTGACAAAGCAGAATTCCTTAGTGAAAATCACTTTGTTATCCATGTCGCAAAGCTGACTGATGCTCAGAAGATTATGCTTCAGCCCTTCAACATATGCGACTCTTCTGAAGGAGGTTGTACCATTTGAATGTACACCATACCCTCGGGTGTGTCCTTTTCCATTTCCACCGAAAGTCACAGAGGGACCCTTCTCTTCCTTGTATTCAGCGAGCAGGTTTTTCTTTCCAGTCATGTGTCTAGAGCATCCGCTATCGAGATACCAGATACCCTTCTTAACCTGCATTTACAAAGGAAGATTAGTTTTGCTTGGGTACCCACTTAACCATGTATACACATTTGTCAGTGGAGCTAGTTGGAATAGAAGGTTCAGCGGTCTTCGCAGCATTTGAAGATTCAGCTTTGTCTTTCTTCACTTTGGTTAATTTCTTAACTTCAGTGGTAGGAGTCACCTTGACCTGATTTGCATCGGGGTTGGTCTTCTTTGCCTTGGGGGCAATCTTCACCTTAGCTATCTTTTCAGCTTTGGTGGCTGTGGGGCACTTACTAGCAATATGATCAGTAAGTCCACAGTGATAACATTTCGTATAACTAAAAGTAGTTCTAGGAGCACTTGTATGTTGAGCTTTTAATTTCGAATTAGAAGTGCCAGCACCAAGTAAACTATTGGCTTTAGAAATGGGACGAACATTCAGTTCTTCAGATTTCTTACCAAGGACATCCAATCTGAGTCTAGGAGTAGATCGCTGAATAAATCCAGATATCTGCTTTCTAGATCCAGAGGGGTAGGTCACTGAGGCTTTAGAAGCATTCAGCTTTGGTACTAAGGTACCCTTCTGTGGATTTTGATAAATAACAATTCCTTTACCTTTGTCTTTAGAGACAGAGGTAGGTTTTGAATAAACCATTTGAGGAGGTAGGAGTTTCCTCAGGGATTGGTGTAATGGACGAGGAGCACTGAGATGATGAAGTGTCAGCGACTGAGGATACGAACGTTCCAAATTTAAGCATTGAACGTTCAGTGGTTGGTTTTGGAGTATCATATTTATAACCCAGACCACGTTTATCACTCAGAGGAATCTGAGCCTTAATTATCTCAGTGATCTTTGTTGAAGAATTACACCATCCTTCAACAGTAGCTTGTTCAGCTTTTAATGCAGCGATAGCTTCTACTCGTTCGATTTTGACTAGCTGATTTAAATAGACTTGATCTTTAAAATCATCTTCAATTTTAGAAAGCTTTTCTATTTGAAGGTGACAGTTTTTCTGTTGTTCAGCGAGATCAAGATTTTGGTTTTCAACCACAGTTTTGCCGTTCATGGCTTCGTATAAACTTCTAGTCAATAGATCGATTTTATGGAGACTATCAGCTTCATCAATATTTGCAATAATGGTAAAGAAAGAAGGTGATACCTGAATGGCAGATGTTGAAGTGGAGGGAATATCTGAACTTTCTTCCTCTTCTTCAATCTTGGCCATGAGACATTGATTTGCTTCATCATCTTCAGAGTCAGATGATGATGCTTCTTCATCAGAAGCAGCCCAATCATAGTCAGCCATCAGGCCTTTGCCTTTCTTCTTAAAGCTTTTCAGCTTCGCATATTTTTCTTTCAGCTTTGAGTATTTGTCATCTTTATTCCTTGGAACAAAGGATTTCTTTGTAAAAGCTGAGGGTCTAGAAACTTTCTTAGACCTGCACTCATTAGCGGAATGACCTGTCTTTTCGCAGTTGAAACAAGTAGCAGTAGCCTTATCAACAAAAGCTGATGATTTAGGCTTGTCAGTTATGAAAAGAGGTTTGTTCTTTCTAAACATTTTCTTCTTGGCGAATCTCCTGAACTTTTTAGTTAGGAGAGCCAAGGATTCATCATCATCTGAAGAATCAGAGTCTGATGACCTTTCAGAGTTACTTTCTAACTCAGTGATAGTGACCGAGGGTCGCTGAGTAGAAGGTTCCTCTTAGATTAAAGCAACAGGGGTGCTTTTGGAATCTTTTACAAGATTCTTTTTAAGATGGCTAGATTGCTCATGATTCAGCAATGTACCATATAAGGTTGAAAGGGTCATTGATTTAAGATCCTTTGACAGCTTGAGACACATGGAATAATTGTCCCAGCTTTCAGGTAAACATTCTAGAAACTTTGTCAGCACTTCAAAGTTAGAATATTCCATACCAACAGTTTTTAGATCTATAATTAAGCAATTAAAACGTTGGTGAACTTCAGAGAGAGTTTCATTCTTACCAGAAATGAAGCTTTTGTATTGTCTTACCAGGTTGATCTTTCTTGAGTCCTGGACTTCAGACGTTCCTTCATACTGAACACATATTGTGTCCCACATGGCTTTTGATGTTTTCAGGTTCATGACGGAATGGTAGACTTCGTCAGGAAGAGCCATGGAAAGTATGGATCTGGCTTTTGTATCTATAGCCACTTTCTTCTTATCTTCATCGGTCCACTGAAAGATTTCCTTAGGAATCAGCCTTTCTGGAATAGTAGGTCTATTCGCAGTGGCTGGTACTGCAGGATCAATTGTTACAGGGATGAATGGACCATTCTCAAGATAGTAAGGCATAGTGGGGTCTACACCTTCTAAGAAGAGTATCATCCTATTTTTCCATAAGTTGAAGTTATCTCTGGAAAATCTAGGGGGTTTTGCAAGAGAACCATTGTCTATATAATTTGTGTTTGTGTTGGAGGCCATTTTCAGATAATAGCAAGGAAGAGAAATATCTTAGATTATATCTTGTTTATGAGATTAAACAAATCTGCTCTGATACCACTTGTTGGTCCCGAAGGCCTATACAAGTTTGTAGAAGGGGGGGGGGGGGGGGGGGTTGAATACAAACACACAGATTTTACTTTTCTAAATTGTTTATTGATAAATCATTAACAATTTACAGCTTGTTGCGGAGACAAGATTAAGGATAAACCTAAATCTAAATAAGTTGGAACACTAAGGTTTTTTGCACTAAGAGAGATAAGGAAATTACTAATAATAACCTATCTTGAGATAAGAGATTTGAACTTGTCCAGAGTTAGCAAGTTACTTCAAAAGAAGTGAGTTCATCTCTTTATATACTGCATGCATTTAATGCAATTCAGTATATACTTTACACGTGTCATCAGCTGGTTGGTTGCATGTCATTGACCTTGGATTGACAACCTTAGTAGCCGTATGGATGAATAGTGTAGTATCAGAGTTGTTGTACGATTTCAGATATTCGGAGGTTCTTTTCTGACATTTCGTACGGAGTCGTGCAAGGGTGGATAAGACAAAAAGTACTTTGTACGGAGGACTTCATGATCAGCTTTCGTTGAAACAGAGCTTTATCATATTATATCAGCGAATGATAAAGTTCAGCGATAGCTGAAGTCTTGTACTTGATACTTCACGTTGAGTGGACAAATCTGAGTCTTCGCTGATCCGCATCAGTTCATTAGGAGACTTGTCGCTGGTTCTTGAGCTTGATCTTCGACTTCAGCGTAGAACCTATGTTGGCGTGAAACTTGTCTTCAGGGATCATAAGTAAACAACTAACTTATCATCGATCATCATAATGACTGAACAGACTCAGAGCATTAATGATGAACAGTGTTTGCTGAATATCTAATCTAAAGAGTGAGAGTTCCTATCAGCGGTACTGTAAGATCTTAGTACTTATCAGCGATAGTGAAACTCTGATACATATAGTTTACTTACAATTTTCACTAAGTATTTAAGAGAGGGTCATTATCAAATCACTGAGGGTTTGGATCAACACTTAATATCTTAGTGATAATTGTTGAGGATTTACACCATCCTTCAACAATAGCCTTTTCAGCCATTAATGATTTGATTTATACAGACCTGATCTTTCAAATTTTCTTCTATTTTTTAAAGCGTTTGATTTTCTAAGTGACAATTCTTAAGGTGTTCAGCAAGATCAATGTTTAATTTTTCAGCTATGGTCTTGCCATTTATGGCATCATATACATCAACAGTCAAACGATCGACGGTTCGACGTCTTTCGATGTCACTGAGGGCTGAAGTTTGAGTATCAGTGAGAAAGTTTGATACCTGAGAGGTTGAGGTAGAAGTAGAGGGAATTTTAGTTTGTTCTTGCTCTTCTTCTATTTTATCCATGAGGCAGAGATTGGCCTCATCGTCATCTTTAGAGTCAGATGATCAGAGAGAGCCCAGTCATGATCTTCAGCGATCATGCCTTTGCCTTTCTTCTTAAAGCTTTTCAACTTTGCATATTTTTTTTCAGCTTCTTCTATTTGTCATCTCTAGCCCTGGGGTTAGAGGATTTCTTGCAGGAAGAAGATGAAGGTCTGAAAACTTTCTTTGACTGACATTCACTAGCAAAGTGTCCTACTTTTACACGGTTAAAGCAGGTAGCAGTAGCCTTATCTACAGGGGTTGAAGATTTTTGCTTGTCAGTGAGGGAAAGAGGTTTATTTCTTATGAAGTTACTGTTTCTGGCGAATCCCCTGAATGAATTAGTCAGGAGGTCCAGTGACTCATCAATTTCTGAAGGATCAGCTTCTGATGATTCATCAGAGTTAGACTCCAACTCAGTGATAGTGACAGTGGATCGCTGAGTAGGCACCAACTCTGAAGAGAGTAAAGCAACATGTGTGCTTTTGGAATCTTTTACAAGATTATTCTTAAGATGACACGACTGCTCATGATTGAGCATAGTGACAAATAACGTAGAAAGGGTCATAGATTTCAGATCCTTTGAGAGCTTAAGACGCATTGAATAACTGTCCCAGCTTTCAGGAAGACTTTCTAGAAACTTTGTCAGGATCTCAAAGTTTGAATATTCCTTACCAACAGTTTTTAAGTCAATGATTAAACAGTTAAAACGTTGGTGAACTTCAGAAAGAGTTTCATTCTTACCACAGATGAAACTTTCGTACTGTCTTACCAGGTTGTGTTGGTCCCGAAGGCCTATACAAGTTTGTAGAAGGGGGGGGGGGTTGAATACAAACACACAGATTTTACTTTTCTAAATTGTTTATTGATAAATCATTAACAATTTACAGCTTGTTGCGGAGACAAGATTAAGGATAAACCTAAATCTAAACAAGTTGGAACACTAAGGTTTCTTGCACTAAGAGAGATAAGGAAATTACTAATAATAACCTATCTTGAGATAAGAGATTTGAACTTGTCCAGAGTTAGCAAGTTACTTCAAAAGAAGTGAGTTCATCTCTTTATATACTGCATGCATTTAATGCAATTCAGTATATACTTTACACGTGTCATCAGCTGGTTGGTTGCATGTCATTGACCTTGGATTGACAACCTTAGTAGCCGTATGGATGAATAGTGTAGTATCAGAGTTGTTGTACGATTTCAGATATTCGGAGGTTCTTTTCTGACATTTCGTACGGAGTCGTGCAAGGGTGGATAAGACAAAAAGTACTTTGTACGGAGGACTTCATGATCAGCTTTCGTTGAAACAGAGCTTTATCATATTATATCAGCGAATGATAAAGTTCAGCGATAGCTGAAGTCTTGTACTTGATACTTCACGTTGAGTGGACAAATCTGAGTCTTCGCTGATCCGCATCAGTTCATTAGGAGACTTGTCGCTGGCTCTTGAGCTTGATCTTCGACTTCAGCGTAGAACCTATGTTGACGTGAAACTTGTCTTCAGGGATCATAAGTAAACAACTAACTTATCAGCGATCATCATAATGACTGAACAGACTCAGAGCATTAATGATGAACAGTGTTTGCTGAATATCTAATCTAAAGAGTGAGAGTTCCTATCAGCGGTACTGTAAGATCTTAGTACTTATCAGCAATAGTGAAACTCTGATACATATTGTTTACTTACAATTTTCACTAAGTATTTAAGAGAGGGTCATTATCAAATCACTGAGGGTTTGGATCAACAATCTCCCCCTATTTGATTATGATATAGCAACAAAGAAAATTGCTATTTAATGAAAACATAAGGATAAAAAGAACTCATAAAATATTTGTCCCTTTACTGTTTTCTGGGATCTTTTCAGTACTGATGGAGTAAAGTACGTTCGCTGAAATCTTTCTTTAAAATATTGAATCAGGTTACAATGAAGAACAGAAAGATTACAAGTACAAGCGAAATAATTTACCAGTACAGAAGGATAACTGATACAATAGAGAAAAAGGAGATTATATCAGTTTTCAAAGGGTTCTTCCTTAATGAGAAGTTCATCAAGGGTCTTTTTAGTGAGGATCATCCAGTCAGGGACATTTACTCCTTGATTCTTTAACTTCAGAGCAGCTTCAAAAATCAAGGGCTTCAGGTGTCTAGCTTTGATGTCGCGTCTGACTTCACACCAGTGCACGAGATCTCTGAGTTGTTCGATAGGAGCAATGTGGAGCTCAGAGACACGTTGAAAGTGATGATTTCCATCATAATCTAAGAAGAATATACCATATGGATCACTTACCACTGTGCCAGGGATGAAGGTTTCTCCAGGTGGTAGGGAGGTATCAAGCATTGAAAGATCAGCATCAGGGCCAAGAACTTCAGCACGAGAGAAACCAATACCTGTTTCATTTCGAATGATTGGACCTGAATCAGAAACTTTCTTCTTCTTAGCAGAGGCTTTCTTCGGTTGAGGAAGAGTAGGAGGAATATCCACAACAGATGAAAGCAAGTCGATCTGTTTGTTTAAGATCATCTCAACATGGCTTTTGAATTTTGAGCGTGATCCCTGAATGGCTAATTTTGTTTCTAACCATTCAGAGAGACCAAACTTTTCTAATGAAGCAGCATAGAAGGTTTGCTTGGTTTTGTCATCTCTGTAGACATCCACTTCAACAACAGGAACATCAACGAACATTTTTCCTCTGATGTTGGCTTTGATTATCTTGGATGGTCTTGATCGATAGGTCAGCATTTGATTAGCCCATTCCAAGGTTGTATCAGAGACCTTTGTCTTTTCTCTAACGATTTCTTAAGCATCATCCCATAGCTGACGTTGAACATCAATGGGAACTCTTTTCAGCTTGGGGTCTTTGATTGATCGTTGAGTAAGCTTGATGGCGTATTCTCTGTCTTTCTCTTCAGCTTCCTTTCTTTCAGCGATGAGGCGTTCAGCTCTGAGGTGTTCCTTGTATTCAGCTTTTGAAATTCTGAACTTTGGAGGAACAGAAGGCAGTTGATCACTCCTTAGAATGATTCACTGATCCTCGAATCGCTTTATTATTTCCTCTCTTCTCTTTTGATCCTCTTCACTCAGCTTTTGAGGAGCTGAGGAAGGTCTGTTTCTGTGCGAGAGAGGTTGTTCTTCTGGTTCAGCCGTCTCAGAGATCAAATCTAAGACTGGGATTATTTCATCAGCAGCAGCTAGCTTTATTTGTGAAGTCGCAGTAGTAGAACCTTCAGCGACATCCTCAAACAGGGGAGAGGACTAGCTGAAACACAGCGATCTTACAAATAAGAACATGGGTAGAAGAACTTGGGTAGAAAGAGAAAGAGAAATATGTTCAGGTGTAGGCTAGGGTAGTAGAACTTATAGAGGAGGGATGGAGTGAGATATGATTAGTGTACCTGACAAACCGGCTTTTCAAGCAAGATCGTCAGATTGTCATCTTCAGCGACGCTTTTGCCTTTGCCTTTCTCAGCGCCAGAGGATGAGGGCTTTGTCTTTGTCCGCTCCCCTGTTGGTTCATTTATTGAAATTCCCTTAAGAGCTTTGATCCTCGGGGCAGGTTTGACGATAAAGAAATCATCGTCATCTTCGTCATCATCACCATCATTCCTTGGAGAGGAGGATGGTTCATTATCAGGGATGTCGATGTATTCATCATCTTCTGCTTCGGATTCGTCAGCTTCGTCTTCGAGTTGCTCCCCCTCAGACACAGAGGCGAGCTTCTCGGTTCCCTCAGGGTTTTCATCTCCCTGAGGTCCAGCGATAGGATATTCATTCTTCTCTCCCCTGATAGATTCATCATGGGAAAGGTCTTCAGCGCTCTTCTCAGCGGGATGTTCAGCGCTTTTCTCCCCGGTATGTTCAGCGCTCTTCTCCCCGGTATGTGCAAAGATGAAATTCATCTCGCTGGGCATTTTGGACTTCTTTATCAGCGTCAGCTTCTTCTCGGGCTTCTTGTCCCTTCAAGTTTCCCAGATGTAACCCATTGCGTCGAGGAAAGCAATGATTTCTTCTCTGTCAGCATGCTTCTTATGGTCAGGGAATGGAACAAACGGTTTTTCTTTGGAAGCATTGGGAAAGTTCAGGGTTTTTCGAATGATTGCGGGGGTTATCTTAATTGTGCCATACTCAGTATCGCTGAGTATGCAATCGATGGTTTTGGATGCGTCTTTGGCGGAGGGTAGCTGAGTGTGTCTGGCAGAGTACCAGAACTGGGATAGTAGTAGCTGACTTGCAGGAGGTGTGATGGCCAGGGCTGTTGAAATGCAGCAGTTTTTCAGGAATTTCACAGCATCATCCAGATGTGTGACTTGCTTTCGAGGAGGAAACTCGAGAAGCATAGAGAGGTTGTTGACCTTAGTCCAATCTAGTTGATCCAGCTTGAACTTAACCTGAGGGGCTTTGATGATGTCCACTTCCTCAGAGTCAGCGGAGATGTTCTCAGCGGTAACATTGATCTTTGAAGTTGCCATTTCTCTGTATTATCAGTTCAACCAAAGATGTTAACAAATAAGAATTGTCTTGATATGGAAAGAATTTCCATTCAGATGGTTCGAATTTTGTCCATTTCATTCAGACAAAAAATGTCTTAATGAAGATTAGGGTTTTTCATGATTTTAGAAATGAAATGTAAAACCCGTAAAGTCTTGTATTCCAGTTTAAAAAAAAAAACTGGATACGAATGAAGAACAAGTTTAAGATTAAGATTTAAAACTTGAAGAACAACCATGAAATGGTTGTGTTCATAAAACCATGAAAGAAATGATTTTATTTTTAAGAAGTTCTTTTGTTTGATCTTGTTTAAAACAATGATAAGATCAGAAACAAGTTATCTGCATTTGAAAAAAAATATGAACATATTAACCTTGATGTTTTGATGAAGAAGATGATGAACAGTTCTTTGAAGATTTGAGAGCACAAATGCAACAGTAATTATTTTCTTGCGGAGGAAGATTGATCGCGTAAAAGACAAATATAAACCAAGAGTTTGTTTATATAGGGAGTTTTAGAGAGAGAAAACCTTGAGCGGGAAAAGGTTTTCATCATGACACGGACACGTGTTAGCATTTGATTGGAAGTTTGAACGAAACGTGCAAACGTGTGTCAGAAAGAAGTCGTGCCTGGTGTTATCCGTTGCAATGACGTCACAACTGTCCTTTCATATTCTTTAGGATGTCTCTGAGGTTTTGAAAGCTCAGGGACTCTTTTGAAGAACATGAAGCACTGAATAGAAAATATCAGTAAAGGTTTTAAGAACTATCAAAATATCGCTGTTAAGGAAGAGATATTCAGCGATGCATTTGTTTTGAAATCTTGCATTTTCATGCGTTTGTCAGAGAGAGAAAACATACCTGGATATCAGTTTAACCAAGTTTATTCAGAGAGAAGATGATTGAATAGGTTATACGAGTTGATTTTATCCTATCGCTGATTTATGTGAACCGCTGAAGATTTTACCCTTCAAAGTTCAGCATTCCAAGCTCGCTGATGAGAAAGTTGAATCTTGTCTCATCAAGAGGTTTGGTAAATAAATCAGCTAACTGATAATCAGTTGGGATAAAATGAAGTTCTATATCACCATTCATCACACGATCTCTGATAAAATGATATCTGATTTCTATGTGTTTTGTCTTTGAGTGTAGCACTGGATTGTTTGCTATAGCGATGGCACTAGTGCTGTCGCAATAGATTGGAATTTTGGAGAGCTGATCATCCCACGGTACAGCGTGACATTGACAGGAACACCCTTTGTGTCCTTATCAAGTGTCAGCGGTGGTGCCATAGGGGTTTTCATAGCTGACCTTTCAGTTAAGTCGAATTTCTTCAGCATATCTTTAACATACTTTCCCTGATTTATAAAAGTTCCTTTTTCAGTTTGCTTAATCTGAAGACCAAGGAAATATGTTAGTTCACCCATCATGCTCATTTTATACTCATCTTTCATTCTATCAGCGAAACGAGTACAAAGCTCAGGGTTAGTAGAACCAAATATAATGTCATCAACATATATTTGAACTAAAATGATATGACATTTCACTTTTCTAAAAAATAGAGTTTTTTCAATCTTACCTCTCTCAAATTGTTCAATATGGAGATAAGTAGAGAGAGTATCATACCATGCACGAGGAGCTTGCTTTAAGCCATAAAGTGCCTTGTCCAGTTTATAAACATAACCTGGACGCTTAGGATCTAAGAATCCTGGAGGTTGTTCCACATAAACTTCTTCATTCAGCTTTCCATTCAGAAATGCTAACTTAACATCCATCTGATGTACAGTGAAGTTTTTGTGTACAGCATATGCTAAGAAAAGACGAATAGATTCAAGTCTTGCTACTGGAGCAAATGTTTCGTCATAATCTATGCCTTCCTCTTGTCTGTATCCCTGAGCAACAAGACGAGCTTTGTTGCGAGTTACAGTACCATGTTCGTCCAACTTGTTTCGATAGACCCATTTAGTGCCTATCACCGTTTTGTCAGTTGGTCTACGAACGAGTTTCCAAACTTTGTTTCTTTTGAATTCAGTCAGCTCTTCTTGCATAGCGCTGACCCAGTTTGGATCTCTGAGGGCATCATCTATTTTCTTTGGTTCAGTTAGAGAAATAAAGTTAACAAATAAACAAATATTACCTGCACTTCTACGAGTCTGAATACCAGCGTTTGGATCACCAAGAATTTGATCGATTGGGTGATTTATAGTCCATCGCTGAGCCAGAGCATACGTCGTTGACTCAGTATGAACTGGAGAAACTGAAGATGAGGCTTCAGCTACTTCTGGATTATCAGCTAAGAGAGGAATGTTTGCATTTGTCACTTCATTCACTGATTGCTGAGAAATAGATGGAATTTCTGAGACATTTGGATCAACTGCAGGTATAGTGTTAATAGGAACAACTGAGACCCAAGATGTTTCAGCTTCACTATTCTGCATATCTGGAATGATAGTAGGACCATCATTTTCTACGGTATGAGCATGAGGAGTGGGAACTTCTTCTGAATCACCAAGATGAGAAAACATCCATTGATTCAGTTCTTCAGTATCAGCGGACGGTTTAGAGTTCGCTGAACGGGATTCGTCAAACGTGACGTGAATAGTTTCTTCTACAGTTTGTCTTCTACGGTTGAAGACTCTGAAGGCTTTGGAGACTGAGGAGTATCCAAGAAAGATTCCATCATCAGCCTTAGGATCAAACTTTCTAAGGGCATCTCTGTTGTTCAGTATGAAACACTGACATCCAAAGATGTGAAGAAAGCTGATTGAAGGCTTTCTCCCATGAAAGAGTTCGTAGGCTGTCTTTTTGAATCTTTTAACTATCAGCAACCTGTTTTGCGTAAAACAAGCAGTGTTGACAGCTTCTGCCCAAAACTGAGTAGGCAGGTGAGAATCGCTGAGCATTGAACGTGCAGCTTCAATAATTGTTCTATTTCTTCTTTCAGCGACTCCATTTTGTTGCGGTGTTCTCACTGACGAAAAGTTGTGAGAAATACCCTTACTCTCAAGGAAGGAATCAAGAGAACTGTTTTTGAATTCAGTTCAATGATCACTCCTTATTGAGCGAACAGTCATATTTTTCAGAGTTTCCATCTTCCGAACAAAGGTGATGAGTTCTTCAGGGATGTCACTCTTAGAACGGAGAAACATTACCCATGTGTAACGAGAGAATTCATCAACTATGACCAGCGTATATTTCTTTCCAGCGATGGATTTTTTGTTAACAGGGCCAAACAAATCCATATGGAGTAGTTATAGAGGAGATGACACTGAGGAGACTTGCTTTGACTTGAAGTTTGCCTTGGTCTGCTTCCCTTTTTCACACGCTGAACATAAAGACTCTTTGGCGTATGAATGCTGAGGTAGACCAGTGACTAACTCTTTGGAGGAAAGAGTATTCAGTGTCTTGAAATTTAGATGCGAGAGCCTCTTATGCCATAACCAGTTGACATCAGAAGATGCCTTTGAGAAGAAACAGGAGTTCTCAGTGGTTGTTGAGTCCATGTCTATTACATAAACATTTTCCAAAGTGACAAAGCAGGATTCCTTAGTGAAAATCACTTTGTTATCCATGTCGCAAAGCTGACTGATGCTCAGAAGATTATGCTTCAGCCCTTCAACATATGCGACTCTTCTGAAGGAGGTTGTACCATTTGAATGTACACCATTCCCTCGGGTGTGTCCATTTCCATTTCCACCCAAAGTCACAGACGGACCCTTCTCTTCCTTGTATTCAGCGAGCAGGTTTTTCTTTCCAGTCATGTGTCTAGAGCATCCGCTATCGAGATACCAGATACCCTTCTTAACCTGCATTTACAAAGGAAGATTAGTTTTGCTTGGGTACCCACTTAACCATGTATACACATTTGTCAGTGGAGCTAGTTGGAATAGAAGGTTCAGCGGCCTTCGCAGCATTTGAAGATTCAGCTTTGTCTTTCTTCACTTTGGTTAATTTCTTAACTTCAGTGGTAGGAGTCACCTTGACCTGATTTGCATCGGGGTTGGTCTTCTTTGCCTTGCGGGCAATCTTCACCTTAGCTATCTTTTCAGCTTTGGTGGCTGTGGGGCACTTACTAGCAATATGATCAGTATGTCCACAGTGATAACATTTCCAATAACTAAAAGTAGTTCTAGGACCACTTGTATGCTGAGCTTTTAATTTCGAATTAGAAGTGCCAACACCAAGTAAACTATTGGCTTTAGAAATGGGACGAACATTCAGTTCTTCAGATTTCTTACCAAGGACATCCAATCTGAGTCTAGGAGTAGATCGCTGAATAAATCCAGATATCTGCTTTCTAGATCCAGAGGGGTAGGTCACTGAGGCTTTAGAAGCATTCAGCTTTGGTACTAAGGTACCCTTCTAAGGATTTTGATAAATAACAATTCCTTTACCTTTGTCTTTAGAGACAGAGGTAGGTTTTGAATAAACCATTTTCTCCTTACATTTTGAGGAGGTAGGAGTTTCCTCAGGGATTGGTGTAATGGACGAGGAGCACTGGGATGATGAAGTGTCAGCGACTAAGGATACGAACGTTCCAAATTTAAGCATTGAACGTTCAGTGGTTGGTTTTGGAGTATCATATTTATAACCCAGACCACGTTTATCACTCAGAGGAATCTGAGCCTTAATTATCTCAGTGATCTTTGTTGAAGAATTACACCATCCTTCAACAATAGCTTGTTCAGCTTTTAATGCAGCGATAGCTTCTGCTCGTTCGATTTTGACTAGCTGATTTAAATAGACTTGATCTATAAAATCATCTTCAATTTTAGAAAGCTTTTCTATTTGAAGGTGACAGTTTTTCAGTTGTTCAGCAAGATCAAGATTTTGGTTTTCAACCACAGTTTTTCCGTTCATGGCTTCGTATAAACTTCTAGTCAATAGATCGATTTTACGGAGACTATCAGCTTCATCAATATTTGCAATATTGGTAAAGAAAGAAGGTGATACCTGAATGGCAGATGTTGAAGTGGAGGGAATATCTGAACTTTCTTCCTCTTCTTCAATCTTGGCCATGAGACATTGATTTTATTCATCATCTTCAGAGTCAGATGATGATGCTTCTTCATCAGAAGCAGCCCAATCATAGTCAGCCATCAGGCCTTTGCCTTTCTTCTTAAAGCTTTTCAGCTTCGCATATTTTTCTTTCAGCTTTGAGTATTTGTCATCTTTATTCCTTGGAACAAAGGATTTCTTTGTAAAAGCTGAGGGTCTAGAAACTTTCTTAGACCTGCACTCATTAGCGAAATGACTTGTCTTTTCGCAGTTGAAACAAGTAGCAGTAGCCTTATCAACAAAAGCTGATGATTTAGGCTTGTCAGTTATGAAAAGAGGTTTGTTCTTTCTAAACATTTTCTTCTTGGCGAATCTCCTGAATTTTTTAGTTAGGAGAGCCAAGGATTCATCATCATCTGAAGAATCAGAGTCTGATGACCTTTCAGAGTTACTTTCTAACTCAGTGATAGTGACCGAGGGTCGCTGAGTAGAAGGTTCCTCTAAGATTAAAGCAACAGGGGTGCTTTTGGAATCTTTTACAAGATTCTTCTTAAGATGGCTAGATTGCTCATGATTCAGCAATGTACCATATAAGGTTGAAAGGGTCATTGATTTAAGATCCTTTGACAGCTTGAGACACATGGAATAATTGTCCCAGCTTTCAGGTAAACATTCTAGAAACTTTGTCAGCACTTCAAAGTTAGAATATTCCTTACCAACAGTTTTTAGATCTATGGATCTGGCTTTTGTATCTATAGCCACTTTCTTCTTATCTTCATCGGTCCACTGAAAGATTTCCTTTGGAATCAGCCTTTCTGGAATAGCAGGTCTATTCGTAGTGGCTGGTACTGCAGGATAAATTGTTACAGGGATGAATGGACCATTCTCAAGATAGTAAGGCATAGTGGGGTCTACACCTTCTAAGAAGAGTATCAACCTATTTTTCCATAAGTTGAAGTTATCTCTGGAAAATCTAGGGGGTTTTGCAAGAGAACCATTGTCTATATAATTTGTGTTTGTGTTGGAGGCCATTTTCAGATAATAGCAAAGAAGAGAAATATCTTAGATTAGATCTTGTTTATGAGATTAAACAAATCTGCTCTGATACCACTTGTTGGTCCCGAAGGCCTATACAAGTTTGTAGAAGGGGGGTTGAATACAAACACACAGATTTTACTTTTCTAAATTGTTTATTGATAAATCATTAACAATTTACAGCTTGTTGCGGAGACAAGATTAAGGATAAACCTAAATCTAAACAAGTTGGAACACTAAGGTTTCTTGCACTAAGAGAGATAAGGAAATTACTAATAATAACCTATCTTGAGATAAGAGATTTGAACTTGTCCAGAGTTAGCAAGTTACTTCAAAAGAAGTGAGTTCATCTCTTTATATACTGCATGCATTTAATGCAATTCAGTATATACTTTACACGTGTCATCAGCTGGTTGGTTGCATGTCATTGACCTTGGATTGACAACCTTAGTAGCCGTATGGATGGATAGTGTAGTATCAGAGTTGTTGTACGATTTCAGATATTCGGAGGTTCTTTTCTGACATTTCGTACGGAGTCGTGCAAGGGTGGATAAGACAAAAAGTACTTTATACGGAGGACTTCATGATCAGCTTTCGTTGAAACAGAGCTTTATCATATTATATCAGCGAATGATAAAGTTCAGCGATAGCTGAAGTCTTGTACTTGATACTTCACGTTGAGTGGACAAATCTGAGTCTTCGCTGATCCGCATCAGTTCATTAGGAGACTTGTCGCTGGTTCTTGAGCTTGATCTTCGACTTCAGCGTAGAACCTATGTTGACGTGAAACTTGTCTTCAGGGATCATAAGTAAACAACTAACTTATCAGCGATCATCATAATGACTGAACAGACTCAGAACATTAATGATGAACAGTGTTTGCTGAATATCTAATCTAAAGAGTGAGAGTTCCTATCAGCGGTACTGTAAGATCTTAGTACTTATCAGCGATAGTGAAACTCTGATACATATTGTTTACTTACAATTTTCACTAAGTATTTAAGAGAGGGTCATTATCAAATCACTGAGGGTTTGGATCAACAGGTTGATCTTTTTGAAATCTTGTACTTCAGATGTACCTTCATATTGAACACATATTGTGTCCCACATGGCTTTAGAACTTTTCAGGTTCATGACGGAGTGTTAGACTTCATCAGGAAGAGTCATAGAGAGGATGGATTTGGCCTTAGTATCAATGGCCACCTTCTTCTTGTCTTCATCAGTCCACGTACTAACTTCCATGGGAATGATTCTTTCAGGGATAGCAGCTCTAGTAGCAGTGCCTGGAATTTCAGGATCTATCATGAAAGGGTCATATGGTCCATTTTTAATGTAGTAAGGCATAGTAGGATCTACACCTTCCAAGAAGAGCATCATCCTATCTTTCCATAGATTGAAGTTATCTTTGGAAAATCTAAGGGGTTTTGCAAGAGAACCATTATCGATATAGTTTGTATTTGTGGTGTTAGCCATTTTAGAAAATAGCAAGGAAGAGAAAAGAGTATAGTATAAGAAAGATCTTATTTATTAGATTAAACAAACTGCTCTGATACCACTTGTTGGTCCCAAAGGGGTTATACAAGTTTGTAGAAGGGGGGTTGAATACAAACACACGTGGCAGTCTCCGGTTGGTTGCATGGTTTGACTTCAGTAGACAACCTAGTGGCCGCATTGTTGGTCCTGAAGGGTTATACAAGTTTGTAGAAGGGGGGGTTGAATACAAACACACGATTTTTACTTTTCTAAATTGTTTATTGATAAATCAAAACAATTTACAACTTGTTGCGGATTAAGATTAAGGATTAACCTAATCTAAACAAGTTAAGAACATTAAGTTTCTTGCACTAGAAGGAGATAAGGAGATTACGAATAATAACCTAACACACAGATAGAAAGGAAGAATAAGAAGATGGCTGAGCGCACTTCATCTCTGAAGTAGGGTTCTACTTATATACTGCATGCATTTAATGCATGGCAGTATTGCTTTACACGTGGCAGCAGCTGAGTGGTTGCATGTCATTGACCTTTGTAGACAACCTTAGTAGCCGCATGGTGCACAGTGTAGAATCAGAGTTGTTGTACGATCATAGACAAAAAGGATGTCCGTTCTGACATTTCGTACGGAGACGTGCAAGGGAGGTATGACAATAGTACTTTGTAAAGAGACTTCATGATCAGCTTTCGTTGAAACAGTTCTTTACCAGCGAATGATAAAGTTCAGCGATTGCTGAAGTCTTCTACTTGATACTTCACGTTGAGTGGACAAATCTTGGCTTCGCTGATATCCGCATCAGTTCATTAGTAGACTTGTCTCTGGTTCTTGAGGTTGATCTTCGACTTCAGCGTAGAACATATGTTGATGTGAAACTTGTCTTCATGGATCATAAATAAACAACTAACTTATCAGCGATCATCTCATAGACTGAACAGGCTCAGAGCTACTCGATGAACAGAGTTCGCTGACTATTTAACTTTAAAGAGCGAGAGTTACTATCAGCGGTGCTGAAACAGTCTTAGTACTTATCAGCGATAGTGAAACTCTAATACATATTGTTTACTTACAATTTTCACTAAGTGTTAAGAGAGGGTCATTATCAAATCACTGAGGGTTTGGATCAACAATCTCCCCCTATTTGATTATTACATAGCAACAGAGAAAATTGCTAATTAATGAAAACATAAGGATAAAAAGAACTCATAAAATATTTGTCCCTTTTACTGTTTTCTGGGATCTTTTCAGTACTGATGGAGTAAAGTACATTCGCTGAAATATTTCTTTAAACTTCATAAAGGTTACAGCGGGAAGTGGAAAAATCATAAGTACAGCGAATAAAATTACAAGTACAAAAGATGTAGACAGATAAAGATAGAAAGAATTACAAGGCAATCCTATCCGTCAAAAGGTTCTTCCTTAATGAGAATTTCATCAAGGGTCTTTGATGTGGGAATCATCCAGTCAGAGACCGTTACACCTTGATCCTTTTTGTTCTTTGCTTCTTCAAATATCAGGGGCTTGAGGTGACGTGCTTGAATGTCGCGTCTGACTTCACACCAGTATATTAGGTCTCTGAGCTGTTCGATGGGAGTGATTGGAAGCTCAGATATGCGTTGAAAGTGTTGTCGTCCATAGCAGTCTAGAAAGAAGATGCCATAGGGTTCACTTAAGACTTTTCCAGGGATAAAAGTTTCACCAGGAGGCAGGGAGGTGTCAAGTACTGAGAGGTCAGGGTCACGACCAAGTACTTCTTCTCATGAGAAACCTATACCTATTTCATTTCGTATAGGAGGACCTGAGTCTGAGGTTTTCTTTTTCTTTGCAGAGGCCCGTCTTTGTTGAGGTGGAAGAAGAGTGGAAGGAGGAATATCCACAGCAGAAGAAACCAAGTCGATCTGAGAATTTAAAATTTTCTCGACCTGGCTCTTGAACTTTGAGCGAGATCGTTGAATGGCTAATTTCACTTCCAACCATTCAGAGAAACCAAACTTTTCTAATGAAGTAGCGTAGAAGGTTTGCTTGGTCTTGTCTTCTCTGAATACGTCAACTTCAATAACAGGAACGTCTACGAACGTTTTTCCTCAGATATTTACCTTGATGATTTTGGATGGTCGAGATCGATAGTTCAGCATTTCTTTACACCATTCCAAAGTCGAATCAGATACCTTAGTCTTTTCTTCAACGATCCTTTGGGCATCATCCCATAGCTGACGTTGGACATCAATGGGAGTTCTTTTCAGCGCGGGGTCTTTCACCGATTGTTGGACAAGCTGGATGGTGAGAGCCTTATATTTTTCTTCAGCTTCCTTCTTTTCGGAGAGTAATCTTTCAGCTCTTAAATGATCCTCGTATTCTTTTCATGATATCCTGAACTTTGTGGGAACAGGGATTTTGGAGCGAGGAAGAATGATTCGCTGATCTTCGAGCTGTTTGATCATTTCATCTCTCTTTTCTTGATCCTCTTCACTTAGCTTTTGAGGAGCCAATGAAGGTTTGTTTTTGTGAGAGAGCAGCTGTTCTTCAGGTTCATCAGTCTCAGTGGTTAAATCCAAGACTGGGATTATTGGTGTATTTGTAGAAGCTTCAGCGGGATCCTCAAATAGGGGAGAGGACTAGCTGAAACACAGCGATCGTTTAAGTAAGAAAAGTTGGGAAGAAAGAGAAAAGAATAGGGTTAAGTGTATAGAGGTTTTATGGAGAGGAGGATTGATATTGAGAAGGGATAGAGGAGGGATGCAGTATAAGGGAATAGAAAATATTGTACCTGACAAGCTAGCATAATCTGAAGGATAGCCAGATTGCCTTCTGCAGCGAGGCCTTTGTTTTTGCCTTGATCAGCTTCAGATGCTGCAGGCTTTGTCTTCTCCCCTGATGGTTCGTTTATCGAAATCCCTTTCTCAGGGGCCTTCTTGGGCTCAACGAAGAAGAAGTCATCATCATCATCGTCATCATCATCATCTTTAGGGGATGATGATGGTTCTTCATCATCGATATCGATGGGTTCTTCGTCTTCAGATTCTTCTTCTTCTTCAGACTCGACCTAATCAGCAACGGCTTCTTTGTGTTGCTCTTCAAGTTGCTCCCCCTCAGATATAGAGGGAGGTTTCTCGGTTCCCTCAGGGTTTTCAACTCCCTGAGGTTTTGAAGTAGAAGCAGCAGTTTCATTTTTCTTCTCCCCCACATCATTATGGGGAAGGTCTTCAGCTCTCTTCTCCCCCTCTTCCACATTATGAGGAGGGGAGGCAAGAGGAATATCAGCAACACCAGCAGCATCAGTAGTATGAGGATCACTGTCTTCTTGGCCAGTGAGTCCCATACAAAGTTCAACCGCTGCTAATCTGTCGTCGAGGCCAGATATAGCAGGGGCAAGTTTCCGAAGATCTTCTCTATCGGCCTGAGTAAAGTGAGAATTTAGAGCATCCAGGCGATTAAGTATCTGCTGAAGTAGATCTTTGACCGTCGTAACCTCACCCTTAAGAGTACCAAAAGTTGGTGAAGTTTGTTGCGAGGGTGGTGTTGGTGAGGTTGAGATTGTTGACGTTTGAGGAAGTTTCAGCGAGGGTGGTAGCAAAATTTGCAATGCTGCCATCCACCTTCTCCATATCAGCTTTGGAGGCTTTTGTGTCAACAACCTCGGTCAGCTTCTTGAGGTTCTCTCCAACGTCTGTAACTGCTGAAGAGTTGGTGGAGAGAATGGTGTTGTATGATTCCATCTTTGTTTCCAGGGCCTTCACGGAGGTGTTGATATCCCCCAAATTAGTACCTGAAACGGTTATTAACTTATGAACAGAGGAAAGCTCAGAAGTTTGGGGTTGAGGGAAAGAAGTGTTTGGGATAATGTGTATACCTGCAGCCGGGTTGGCGAAGTTGTCGAAGCCTCGTAACCCTGAGAAGGTTTCATAGTCGTCTTCAATAGTTCCCTGACGACTGTAAGTACCTGCAGGTCCTGTGTTTTGTTCTATCATCCTCTGAAGATGTTCAGCAGTAGTGTCGCTGAGGAAGATTTTTGTTGAGGAGAATAGGGGAATAGATTGAGTGACCAACTGAGAGGTGGGAGGAATTATAGTTGAGAAAGTGGGTTGGGTGCGGGGTTCAGCGTTGGATTCGCTGAAAATCACTTCAGTCTCTAGAGAGGCTGAAGGAGGTGGGTTCAGTTCCAAGTTTATAACTTCAGCGTTTAGAGACGCTGAAGCTGGGATGGAAAGGGTGGCTTGATCAGCTGTGGCAGAGCATACCACTGAACTATCCATCAGCTCTTCAAGATGAGATGTGGAGTCTTCAACATGTGAATGCTAGGGGGGTTGCTCCTTGGTTTTCTTGATTCTTTTGGAACCAAGTTGGGAAGTAGATTGTTTCCTTTTTCGAGAAGGAGTGGAGGGTGCAGCTTGGGTATCAGCGGTGGGGAGTTCCACTGAATGAGCCGTAGAAGTAGAAGAAGGAGGATTGAGAATAGATAAAAGAGTAGTAAGACGTACTTCGTTTGCCAGCGGCTTGAAGTCGAGCACCTTAGGGCCAACCTGAGAGAGTCTCAGATCACCCTCTTTTGGGTATTTGTCCCCAAGTCCAAGTTGAAAGACGGCGCTGATGAATCTGGGATATGGAACCCATGAAGGTCTATCAGCCATATCTACTCTGAACGCAAGATCGTCATAGATGATCTTTGCCCAGTCAACATGTAGACCTTTCAGCAATGCATAGCCCATTGCTTGCTGAGGTTGAGCAGCTTGATCAGAGGAGCCACTCTTCGCTGTCATGCAGCTTATTAAGTGTGCGAAGATGAAGTTCATCTCGCTTGGCATTTTGGACTTCTTGATCAAGGTCAGTTTCTTCTCAATCTCCTTGTCCCTCCCTGTGTCCCATGCGTAACCCATTGCATCATAGAATGCAGTGATGGCTTCCTTATCAGCATGGTTTTTGTGGTTTGGCAGAGAGACAAAGGGTTTTTCTTTGGTGGCAGTGGATAGGCTGAGTGCTAGCCTGATAATGGCAGGGTTGATTTTGGTTGTGCCAAATTTGGTGTCATAGAGAATGACATCAAGGAGTTTCTTAGGGTCATTGGATGAAGGAACCTGAGTGTGTCTAGCAGTATACCAAAACTGAGATAGAAGGAATTTATGGGCAGGGGGTACGAAGGTTAAGGCTTTGAATAAGCAGCAGGTTTGGAAAAAATTCACAGCTTCATTTAGATGTGTGACTTGCTTCTTCGGAGGAAAATCGAAAAGCGCATAGAGATTGTTGGATTTTGAGAAGTCTACTTTCTCAAGCATGAACTTGACATGAGGAGCCTTGGGAAGATTCAGTTTCTCCGTAGTAGGAGATTTCTCAGCGGTAGGAGCAGTAGTGGAAGATGCCATTTCTGTTTATCATATCAACCATGCATCATAGAGATAAAAATACAGTCTTAATGTGGAAAGATTTTCCAATAAGATGTTTTCGAATTTTGTCCATTTCATTCAGACAGAAATGTCTTAATGAAGATTAGGGTTTTCTTGTTTTGAAAAAGAAATGCAAACCCAGTAAATGTCTTGTTTTCCATTTTCCTTTAGATAAGGATTCCGGAAAAAACGAATGAAGAACAAGTTTAAGATTATGAGTTTTAAACTTGAAGAACAACCATGAAAAGGTTGTGTTCATAAAACCATGAAAGAAATGAGTTCATTTTAGAAAGGTTTCTTTTGTTTGATCTGTTAAAAGCAACAAGAAGATCAAAAACAAGTTAAAACAGGTAAATAATGACAATATTAACCTGGTTGTCGAAGAAGAAGATGAATAGTTTTCTGGAAAAACTCGAATTCAATAAGCAACAGTAAATCTTTTCTTTCTTGGAGAAGAAGTTCGCGTAAAGGAAAAATATAAACTCGAAATAGTTTATATACTGAGATTATAGAGAGAGAGAAAAACTAGAACGGGAAAGTTTTTCATCATGACACGGACACGTGTTTGCATTTGATTGGATGGTAAACGAAACGTGCAAACGTGTGTTAGAAAAAGAACATGCCAGGGTTTATCCGTTGTGATGATGTCACCAACGTCCTTTCATATTTTAGGATGTCTCTGAGGTTTTGAAAGCTCAGGGACTATTTTGAAAAACATGAACCACTGAATAGAAATATCAGTGTTAGTTTTAGAAATTTCAAAGTATCGCTGTTAAGGAAGAGATATTCAGCGATGTGATTTGTTTTGAAATATTTCATTTACATGCGAATGTCAGCGAGTAAAGAGGGAACATACCTTGATATCAGCGAATCAACTTTGTTCAGAGAGAATATGATAGAATGGGTTATATAAGTTGGTTTTATCCGATCGCTGATCAAATGTGAACCACTGAAAATTTTATTCTTCAAAGTTCAGCATTCCAAGCTCGCTGAAGAGAAAGTTGAATCTTGTCTCTTCAAGAGGTTTGATGAACAGATCAGCAAACTGATAGTCAGTTGGGATAAAATGAAGTTCTATATCACCATTCATTACATGATCTCTGATAAAATGATAGCTGATTTCGATATGTTTGGTCTTTGAGTGTAGTACTATACTGTTGGCTATAGTGATGGCACTTGTGCTATCGCAATAGATTGGAATTTTCGAGAGCTGAAGGTCATAGTCTAGTAGTTGATTTCTCATCCACAAGACCTGATAACAACAGCTTCCAGCAGCTACATACTCAGCTTCAGCAGTTGAGGTGGACACCGAGTTTTGCTTTTTACTTGTCCAACTCACCAGCTTTCCACCCAGGAGCAAACAGCCTCCTGTGGTGCTTTTCCTATCCAATTTGCAACCTGCAAAATCACTATCTGAATAGGCGATTAGATCAAACCTTGAATCTTTGGGATACCAAAGACCTAGGTTCATAGTACCCTTAAGGTAACGAAAGATTCGCTTTACAGCGATCATATGAGATTCCTTAGGTTCAGTTTGATAGCGTGCACACAAACAGGTTGCGTACATAATATCGGGTCGGCTAGCTGTAAGATACAAGAGAGAGCCGATCATCCCATGGTACAACGTGACATTAACAGGTGTTCCATTTGAATCCTTGTTTAGTGTCAGCGGTGGGTTTTCATAGCTGAACTCTGAGTTAAATCGAATTTCTTCAGCATATCTTTAACATACTTTCCCTGATTAATGAAAGTTCCTTTTTCATTTTGCTTTATCTGAAGACCAAGGAAATATGTTAGCTCACCCATCATACTCATTTTATACTCTTCTTTCATTCTATCAGCGAAACGAGTACAAAGGTCAGGGTTAGTATAACCAAATATAATGTCATCAACATATATTTGAACAAGAATGATATGACCTTTCACTATTCTGAAAAATAGAGTTTTGTCGATTTTACCTCGCTTAAATTTTTCAATTAGGAGATAAGAGGATAGAGTGTCATACCATGCACGTGGAGCTTGCTTTAAGCCATAAAGTGCCTTATCCAGTTTATAAACATAACCTGGACACTTACGATCTGAGAATCCTGGAGGTTGTTCCACATAGACTTCTTCATTCAGCTTTCCATTGAGAAATGTTGACTTAACATCCATTTGATATACTTTGAAGTCTTTGTGTACAGCGTAGGCTAAGAATAGACGAATACATTCTAATCTTGCTACTGGAGAAAATGTTTCGTCGTAGTCTATACCTTCCTCTTGTCTGTATCCCTGAGCAATAAGTCGATCCTTGTTGTGGGTTACAGTTCCATGTACGTCCAACTTGTTTCGATAGACCCATTTAGTGCCAATCACTGTCTTGTCAGTTGGTCTTCGAACAAGATTCCAAACTTTGTTTCTTTCGAATTCAGTCAGCTCTTCTTGCATGGCGTTGACCCACTTTGGATCTTTGAGGGCATCATCTATTTTCTTTTGTTCAATCAGAGAAATAAAGTTAACAAATAAACAAATATTACCTGCACTTCGTCGAGTCTGAACACCAGCGTTTGGATCACCAAGAATTTGATCAATAGGGTGATTTACAGTCCATCGCTGAGCCGGAGCATGAATCGCTGAGTCAAATTGAACTGGAGGAGCTAAAGATGAGGCTTCAGCAACTTCTGGAATATGAGCCAAGAGAGGAGTAGGTGCAGATGTCATCACATTCCCTGATTGCTAAGAAGTAGATGGAATGTCTAAGACATTTGGTTCAGAAGCAGGCATAGTGTTTAGAGGAACAGCTGAGACCCATGAAGTTTCAGCTTCACTATTCTGCATGTTTGGGATGATAGTAGGACCATCATCTTCAACGGTATGAGTATGAGGAGTGGGAATATCTTCTAAATCACCAAGATGTGAAAACATCCATTGATTCAGTTCTTCAGTATCAGCAGAAGGTCGAGAATTCGCTGAACGGGATTCGTCAAAGGTGACGTGAATAGTATCTTCAACAGTTTGTCTTATTCGATTGAAGACCCTGAAGGCTTTGGAGACTAAGGAGTATCCAAGAAAGATTCCATCATCAGCCTTAGGATCAAACTTTCCAAGGGCATCTCTGTTGTTCAGTATGAAACACTGACATCCAAAGATGTGAAGAAAGCTAATTGAAGGCTTTCTCCCATTAAAAAGTTCATAGGCTGTTTTTTTAAATCTTTTGGCTATCAGCGGCCTGTTTTGCGTAAAACAAGCAGTGTTGACAGCTTCTGCCCAAAACTGAGTAGGCAGGTGACAATCGCTGAGCATTGAACGTGCAGCTTCAATAATAGTTCTATTTCTTCTTTCAGCGACTCCGTTTTGTTGCGGTGTTCTCACTGAAGAAAAGTTGTGAGAAATACCCTTACTCTCAAAGAAGGAATCAAGAGAACTATTTTTGAATTCAGTCCCATGATAACTTCTTATTGAGTGAACGGTCAAGTTGTTCAGGACTTCCATTTTCCTGACAAAGGTGATGAGTTCTTCAGGGGTGTCACTCTTAGAACGTAGAAACATTACCCATGTTGTCAGGATCGATTCCAAACAAGAATAACTATACTTAGAAATCAGAATTAAAGAATCTTGCGGAATAGAACTTTAATTCAACACACTCGATGAACAACTAATTAGAAAATACAATCTGTTTGTATTCAATGCTTCAACTCACAAGTTTACAACCAAACCTCAATCTTGTTGAACAGGCTCAACAAGACGACTTCTACTTCTCTAGAAATAGGGTTCTAAACCTTGAGGTTAATTCTCTATAAAACAAAAACGAATTCTGATATCTCTTGTACCGAATAGCTATCTATCAACATCTATTTATACTAAATAATTACAAGATAACTATCAAAACAAAATTGATCTTCAGAATATTCTTTCATGCTTATCTTCATTCATTCCATCTTTATCTCCAACCTTCTCGCATTCCAAAATTATGATCACCAGCAGTATTAACATCGTTATGCACAAGCAGTACTAACATTGTTCCAGCAGCATTAACTTTTACTAGCAGTACTAACCTTGCTCTGGCAGTAGTATTGTTGTTCTGGCAATACTAATGTTGTTCTGGCAGTATTAACGTTGTTCTGGCAGTACTAACGTTCTTATGGCAGTACTAATGTTGTTCTGGCAGTACTAACGTTGTTCTGGCAGTACTAACGTTGTTCTGGCAGTACTAACCATACTTAGCAAATCTTCAGTTCCCAACAATCTCCCCCTAACTTGACTTTTTAGATTGAGAAGTCAAGTTCTTCAGATGATGCTTCCAAAACCTAATCATGAACACATAAATCGGGATTCAAACCCAGACTTTGATTAATAATCCTTCTCACCAAGTATCTTCCCATTTCAGAATCCTTGTTGCAAGACAACTTAGCATGTAGCATTCCATTCAACCTTTTCATGCTGTGCTTGTATGCAACATCCACCAAATAATACTCATGATATGTATGGTCAAGTGTGATGACATACACTCCACATTTTTCAATGAGCATCCAGTTGGTAATGGCTTGAAAATTTCTTTCTATCATATACTGAACTGCTTCTGGTTTGAACATTAGGCACAGGTATTCAAGAACCATTTTGGTGATAGACATCCCTTTCTCATTCAGCATATTTCCATACAGCTTCATTCCAACCTTGTACATCTCCTCTATGTCAGATCTAGAGCACATTCTGATAAGTCTTCCCCATGTAGAACAGACCTCAAACTTCCCATCTGCTCTTTTGACTCTAATGTACTCCTTTCTCTGATCTACCAAGGTATCCCAGAAGATGATCTCAGGAGGCATGGAAGATAATGGGTCAGCTTTGATTGGATCAGTATCAACCACAGTGATATACATATTACATTGAGCATTACTTGGTTGACCTGATGGAGTTGCTACTTCTTCTTCAGCAACCTTTGTATCATCTTTCTTTTCTGGAACATCCTCTTCTTTTTCTTCTTCTACCACTGGTTCTACCCTAGGTTTCTTGACAACTTTCCTCTTGGTAGCTATAGACTTGGTTCTTGCTCTTTTTAGTGACACCAGCTGTTCACCCAGAGTTTCTTCTTGCTTTTTAGGAGTGTCATGTTTGGCTTTAATCAAAGTCTCTGCAACTTCAACTTCTTCCAAAGTAGGCTTTTTAGTTTCTGTTGCTTCCTTTGTTTCTGCTGCTTCTTCCGTTTCTGCTGCTTCTTCCGTTTCTGCTGCTTCTTTTGTTTCTGCTTCTTTCTGAATTTCAGCAGCATTAACCATTTCTGCTGTTGGTTCAGTTTCTGCTTCTTTCTCAATTTCAGCAGCATTAACCATTTTTGTTGCATGATCAGTTTCTGCTTCTTTTGCAATTTCAGCAGCATTAACCTTTTCTGCTGCATAATCAGTTTCTGCTTCTTTTGCAATTTCAGCAGCACACTCATTCTCCCCCTTTTCCTGTGCACTCTCCATGTTGACTTCAGCTTCTGACTCCCCCTTTTTGGGAGCATCATTGTTGGGCCTTCTTCTTTTAAGAACATATTGAGCTTTCTTCTTCCTGTGTTTGTTGATATAGGACCGCTTTCTTGAGTCCATCTATCTCCTTTTGCTGACTTACAACATCTGTGTTTATATTGGCAATGGTTTCCATCAATTCCTCATATGTATATCTATCCTCACCTTGTTTAGGAGTTTTTACTTCCTTTAAAGGATCACTGGAAATTTTAGTAGGAGTCTTTTGCCTAGCAAAAGCACTGCCTACCCCCGTGGTTTCTTGGCACCTGGGACCTCTGAATGATTTCTCATTCTGAGTTGCCGTGAGGAAGGTCTTAGTTATGTTACCACTGTCCTTCTCTGTGCTAGCAGAAGTAGTGGCAGCCTTGCTACTCACATGCTCAACCTTCTCCTTAGTGAGCACCTTCTTGGGGTTGGGAGACACCCCTGTGGTTTCCCTTTCGATATTCTCTGTTGGAGAATGCTCCAATAGAGGGCTTAAAGGCTTTGGGCTTGTAGGAGGTACATCAAGGGAAGGAGCCTTGTGTACCTTTCTTCTTGTAAACTTTTTGGTTACTTTTGGAGTGGGTCTTTGAAGAATGGACTGAGGAATTTCTTTGGTGATTGAAGGTGGGGTTAGGCTATCAGTGGGTTGGTCTAATGAGGGCCTTGACCCTGATGCCATACCTTCTTGTGTGTGGGACACACCCATCATTGTAGAGAACAATGGAGTGTCAACTCCTTCCGAGTCCCTAGAAGTTCTTCTCATATTTGAGAAGACCTTTCCTTTAGGGGGTTTAGGTACATATACCTCATTAAATTGAGGCAAATCCGTCAATTCCTGAGTAATCACTGCTTGGACAAACCTTGGGTACATATAAAAACTCTTTTTGGATTCCAGGTTTGACACAAGATCATTGAAAATCATTTGTGAAAAATTAAACTTCCTGGCAGTGGCCAAGCAGACCAGGGCATAAGCAATGGTACTGCTAAACTCACTCCATCCAGTAGTTTTCTTTGACATGCAATGCATTAAGGTATGAACAAAGAATCGCCATTGTGTAGAAAATTTTGACTTGAAAAACTTAAAGATTCCAATGGGACCTTCATACCCCATTCTCGTTAAAGTTGAGTATAGATCGTCATTAGGAATAGACGTCATACCTGAGGCATCATCCAATCGAAGAGTGATGCGAATAAGCTCCTCTGTAACATTCAAGGGTTTGTCACACACCCTTGTTTTGATGATTTTCTGCCCATCTTCAGACACCACGGTGGCATTTTCCCAGAACTGCTTCTGATGCTCGATGTAGATAGTCGGGGTCACCGTTAGGGCATATGATATATGCGTGGATTTGAGGAAATCCACAATGTCGTGAAAACCTGCGGACTGTTTTGGCTTCTGGAGCATGGCAATCTCGTTGTGTTCGTCGATAAAGTCCATTGTACCTGAGGATTCTTGACAGAAAACAGAGATTCTTGGGAGAGAATAGTTAGAAAGAGAGAGAGATGAATAGAATTCAAAGAGACGTTATGAACTTTGGCGGGCTGAAAGAGGTATTTATAGCAGTAGTAGCCCTAATTTTTCTTTTAAAGCAGTATTAACGACACATGCAATATTAAGTACGAAGCACTATTAACTATGTACTAGCAGTAGTAACTATCCACTGGCAGTAGTAACTATGCACTAGCAGTAGTAACTATCCACTGGCAGTAGTAACTATGCACTAGCAGTAGTAACTATCCACTGGCAGTAGTAACTATGCACTAGCAGTAGTAACTATCCACTGGCAGTAGTAACTATACTTGCACTTTTCAGCACTTGTTAATCTGAGTCATACAGAAGATCCTGAGAAAAAGAGTTAGTAGTACCAAATATAGAAGGAAATACAGGTATAAAAACTGAGAATCATGACTTTATTCAAGGTTGATCATGCCCACACTTGTTACCAAGAAAGTGAATCTACCCACATCAAAAGCTTTTGTGAATAGATCAGCAAACTGGTCATTGGTATGAACTTTAGCAACTTGAATTAATTTCTTTTCATTACAGTCTCGAATAAAGTGATACCTGATCTCTATGTGCTTTGTTTTTGAGTGTTTGACTGGATTGTTAACAATGCTAATAGCACTGTTGTTGTCAATGAAGATTGGAGTGTGAAGAAATGTTACCCCATAGTCCAACATCTGATTCTGTATCCATAGAACCTGAGAGCAGCAGCTTGCAGCAGCTATATACTCAGCTTCTGTTGTAGATAAGGAAAATGTGGTTTGTTTCTTACACTGCCAAGATACTAGTCTTGCACCCAAAAACTGACATCCACCTGACGTAGACTTCCTATCCATGTTAGCTCCACCCAAGTCACTATCTGAGTATGCAAGTAGATCAAAAGATGATTCATAAGGATACCAGAGACCTAATCTAGGTTGCCCTCTTAGGTATCTAAATATCCTCTTGACTGCATGAAGGTGTGATTGCTTTGGAGTAACTTGAAATCTGGCACATACACATACTGGAAACATAATATCTGGTCTAGAGGCTGTGAGATACATGAGTGATCCAATCATTGATCTGTAATGATGGACATCCACATCCTCCCCCTCAAGATCAGCATTGATCTGTTTGTGTGTCTCCATTGGTGTGCTTGCTGGCTTTGAGTCTGATAATCCAAACTTATCCAGGATGTCTTTCACATATTTGGATTGGCATATGAAAATCCCATCCTTCTTCTGTTTCACCTGAAGCCCAAGGAAGAAAGTAAGTTCACCCATGGAACTCATCTTGAAGCGCTAGTGCATTAACTCCTCAAAGTCTTTACACATGTGATCATTTGTGGATCCAAAGATAATGTCATCCACATAGATCTGAACAAGTAGAGTGTCCTTCTTTTTCCTTTTAATAAATAAGGTCTTATCAATGATTCCGCTTTCAAACAAGAATAACTATACATAGAAATCAGAATTAAAGAATCTTGCGGAATAGAACTTTAATTCAACACACTCGATGAACAACTAATTAGAAAACACAATCTGTTTGTATTCAAAGCTTCAACTCACAAGTTTACAGCCAAACCTCAATCTTGTTGAACAGGCTCAACAAGACGACTTCTACTTCTCTAGAAATAGGGTTCTAAACCTTGAGGTTAATTCTCTCTAAAACAAAAACGAATTCTGATATCTCTTTCAAATTCATTTTCCAAGAGATAGGTAGACAGGGTGTCATACCATGCTCTTGGGGCTTGATGTAGACCATAAAGTGCCTTCTTTAACTTGTACACTCTGTCAGGATACAATGGATTCTCAAATCCAGGGGGTTGACAGACATACACTTCTTCATCTATAGTCACATATAGAAAAGCACTTTTTACATCCATCTGGTAGACCTTGAACTTCATATATGAGGCATAGGCTAGAAACAACCTAATTGCCTCAATCCTTGCAACTGGAGCAAAGACTTCCTCATAGTCTATACCCTCTTCCTGAGTATACCCTTGTGCAACCAGCCTGGCTTTGTTCTTGATCACAATTCCTCTCTCATCCTTCTTATTTCTGAAAATCCACTTGGTGCCAATTGCCCTATGACCTTTTGGAAGGTCCACCAAGTTCCAAACATTCTGTAGCTTGAACTGTAGCAGCTCCTCTTGCATTGCTTCTATCCAACTTGGATCTTTCATAGCATCATAAGCCTTTTTGGGCTCAATTTGGGATAGAAAGCAAGTGAGTACAGTATTAACTGTATTTTGCTGATCTTGTAGCTCTTGAAGTCTGCTTTGATTCCTAGTCATCATGGGAGAAGCAATGTCTCCAATTACCAACTCAGGAGGATGATTTTTCTGAGTTCTTGATGGATGACCAGATTCCTCTTGTAAGATCACATCCATATTTGACTCATTTAAGTCTGGATTTTCTTCAGCTTCTTCAGTCACTTCAGACTCTCTGGAATTTGGACTTGAAGGCTGATTTTCCTCTATTCTTCTCTCTCCTTCATTCTGAATGGGTTCAGCTTCCTTTTCTTTTTCACAAAAGTCAACAGGATCAATGGTAGGGAGTGGAAATATCACAGACTGAATTCTGTGAACTGATGGTGGTGCATCCCTTTGTCCTGCATTTACCTCACTACTGATACCCAAAGAATTAGTGAGTGAATCAATGTCAAATAGCCAATCAGAACCTGAACCAATGGGATTTGGTGTGTTCTCATTGCATTTGACATTGTCACTTTCTTCAATTATTCTAGAAGATGTATTAAACACTCTGTAAGCCTTACTCTGAGATGAGTAACCAACAAGAAAACCATCATCTGCTTTGCTATCAAACTTACCTAAGTGAGATTTGGTATTGAGAATTGTACAAGGACACCCAAATGGTTTGAAAAATCCAATAAATGGTTTCTTTTTCTGAAAAAGCTCATAAGGTGTCTTGTTTTTAGGCTTTATTACTAAAACTCTGTTTTGGACATAACAAGCAGTATTAACTGCTTCTGCCCAAAAAGTAGTGGGTAATTTTGAATCAGCTAACAGAGATCTAGCAGCCTCAATCAGTGTCCTATTCCTTCTCTCAGCAACACCATTCTGTTGTGGAGTCCTAGGAGCACTGTATTGTCTCTCAATTCCTTTTTCCTCACAAAAGGTGTTTAGATCCAAGTTTTAAATTCAGTCCCATTATCTGATCTAATGACTTTCACTTTTTGATTTGATTGGTTTTCAATTCTAAGAATAAAAGATTTGATCAGTCCACTTGTCTCATCTTTAGTTCTCAGAAAATATACCCAAGTAAATCTAGAGTAATCATCAATAATAACTAAACAGCATGACTTCTTGCCAATGCTCATGACATTTGTAGGGCCAAACAGATCCATATGCAACAACTGAAGAGGATTTGAGATAGTGTTTATCTCTTTGGACTTATGAGAAGTTTTGTGTTGTTTGCCTTTGAGACAAGCAACACAATGATCATCACATGAATAAACTTTTGATGGTAAACCCCTAACAAGATTATGTTTAACAAGTTTATTCATTGTTTTAAAATTCATGTGACACATCCTTCTGTGCCAAAGTGATGATTCATCCATTGAAGCTTTTGATACCAAACAGTTTAGGGATGAATCAGATGAAACACTTTCTAAATCTAAACAATATACATTATCCTTTCTAGGAGTTCTCAATAGTATCATGTTTTCATCAACTACTTTGAATCCAGGAGCAAGAATAATGCATTCAGAATCAGTAAATAATATACTATGTTTCTTGTCACAGACCTGTGATACACTTAACAGGTTGTATCTCAATTGCTCAACATAGTAAACATCCTCAAATGTCATCTTACCTTTTGATACATCACCTTTACCACTTATCTTACCTCCTGCAGGATTATTCCCAAAAGCAACATGTCCTCCATCAATTCTTTTGAAATTCTTGAGGCAGGCCATGTTACCTGTCATGTGCCTGGAGCAACCACTATCAACATGCCAGATGCTCTTCCCCTTGAGCTGTTGGTTGCCCTGCACATAAGATAAATCAATTAGTTTTTATTGGGAACCCAAGCCAAAGTGGTCTTGGGTCTCCCTTGCTCATCAAAGTACTTACATTCAGTTTGGATAAGTTTTTCAACCTGAGGAACTTCAGTACTGGAGTACTTTGTCAAGATGATTGGTCTAGCAGCACAAACACTAGAAGCAGTATTATCTTTAGAAGAAGTACTAACAGTGTTAGCAGTACTAACACTGCTAGCAGCAGTATTGCTTCTAGAAGAAGTACTAACAGTGTTAATACTGCTAGCAGAAGTACTAACAGTGTTAATACTGCTAGCAGAAGTACTAACAGTGTTAATACTGCTAGCAGCAGTACTATCTGAGGCAGCAGTACTATCAGAGGCAGCAGTACTAACACTAGTGCTTTTAGGAACCCACATTGTGACACATTCTTTTTCAGTCTTTTTCCTCATGTGGCTTTTGGATTTAGCTTGTTTCTTAGCCACATGGTTCCTTACAGGCTTCCTATAACCATTTGATTTTTGAAAAGTTCTTTGAAAATTTATCCTTTGGTTAATAGGATTGAAATAACAGTGTTTGGCAAGGTGATTCAGTTTGCCACAGATAAAACAAGGTTTTGGTCTGTTAATCCTTTGCAGATCAACTCCTTGTTTTTTAGCCCACTGATTATTCCAGTTTCTTTGATTTCCCCTCTTTTATCATGTTTTTGGGGCTCATTCTTTTGAGAATTCTTGCAAGAACAATGTTCACAAGTATTGGAGTTCACAATAGTGGTCTGTGTATAATGAACTCCCTTTCCTTTTTCAGATCTTTTCATCTCATTGTTCTTATCCCAGGGACTTCCACCTTTCTCAATAGACTTGATGGAATTCTCTAAGGGGATCTCACCACTGACATTCTTGTTCTTTTTCTTAGACTCTTCTTTTTCAGTTTTGTCCTCAACAACAACTTCATCTAATGGATCTACTTTAGTAGCTCCTTCAGGTAAGTCCTTCCTATCCATGGTTTCTAACAGGTCTAACCTAGGAGGGATGTATGTGTTGTTGTAGGGTGGGGGTGTGGCATTGTACCCTATGTCTGGTTTCATCTTACTGTGGATTTGAGCATTTATTATGGTGTCCATGACTTTAGAAGCACATGAAAACTTTTCAACATCAAGTTTTACTTTCTCAAGTTCTCCTTTTAATTTCTCACATTCCTCCCTAGACTCTTTCAGTTGGAACTCCATACCATTCTTTTCCCACTTCCAGTAGTTTGTATCATATGAGTGTTGAAGTTCATTGGCTTGAAAAGCCTTAATTTGTTCTTCAAACCTCTCAACAATCACTACATAATCTCTTCTATCCTTTTCTAATCTCTTAAGGTCATCACACATTCCCTGGTTGTGATCTCTATACCTTTTCACAGTGTCTATACAAGCTTGAGAACAAAGATTAGATTTTACCTCAGTAGGAAGATCTGAGACTTCTGCCATGAGTGCATGATTCTGAATTGCCTCTTCTGCTTGATCACTCCAATCAAATCCCATTCCTTGTTGAGAAACAAGGGCTTGAACAGAGTTTATGTTCAGGTTGAAGCTTCCAGTCTGAGCTTGTTGATGGTTGTTTTGAGATACTCCACCTCTGCATTCTCTGGAAAAGTGTCCCATCTTATGACACTTGTAGCATTCCACCTTAGATTTGTCAAACCCAGCACCATCTTCTCTTCTTTGGGAAAAGTTGTTTCTCCCAGTCCTCTTTATAAACTTCTTCACCCTCATAGAAAGCATAGCCATCTGCCACTTGATATCCATCTCCTCAAGATCATCAGCATTAATCTGTTCTAAGTCATCATTAATTAATGAGGAGTTAACATGACTAGAAAAGAAAGCTTCTAGTACAGAATCATTGGCCTTCTCCTGATTGACTCCTCCAGCAGTACTAACTGATTCAGGGTTAGCAGTAGAATCAGTTGATGCTGATAGGAGTGCAGCATTATACACATATCCTGAGGTCTTCTTCTTGGCTTCAACCTCTGCTTCAAATACCCTAAGATCATTGTAAAGATCATCAAGCTCTTTATCTTCTAACTGGTCTTTCTGTCTGAAAGACACAGTATACATTGTCCATTCCTCACCTAATGATCTTAGAAACTTCCTGTTTACATCATCAGCCTCCATATGAACTCCAACTGTAGCCAATTCTCCAATCAACTTATTAAATCTATCAAAAGTTTGAGTCAAAGACTCATTCTTTGTAGAAGTAAAATTTTCATATTGTTGCTTAAGAATTGCCTTCTGGTTCCTCTTGGTGCTCTTGGTACCAGTGAATCTCTTTTCCAATGCATTCCATAAGATCTGAGCATCAGTACAGTGATGAAATTGGTGCTGATACTCAATGGGAATAGCCAAAAGCAGAGTGCTTAAGGCTTTCATCTCTGTTTGTCTAACCTTTCTTTCTACATCAGTCTTTGGAGGGGGTCGTTTGCCATCTGGTCCAACTTTTCCTTCAGCACATGGACCATTCTCTATAATATCCCAGATGGAATAATCAGTAAGCAAAATATACTGCTTGATTCTAATTTTCCACATGTCAAACTCATTAGGCCTGAGCATGGGAACCTTTGAAACAAGAGTACTGTTTGATTCAACTGAGTTGTCCATAATGATTGTAGATTTCTAAGAAACCAAGCTCTGATACCACTTGTCAGGATCGATTCCAAACAAGAATAACTATACTTAGAAATCAGAATTAAAGAATCTTGCGGAATAGAACTTTAATTCAACACACTCGATGAACAACTAATTAGAAAATACAATTTGTTTGTATTCAATGCTTCAACTCACAAGTTTACAACCAAACCTCAATCTTGTTGAACAGGCTCAACAAGACGACTTCTACTTCTCTAGAAATAGGGTTCTAAACCTTGAGGTTAATTCTCTCTAAAACAAAAACGAATTCTGATATCTCTTGTACCGAATAGCTATCTATCAACATCTATTTATACTAAATAATTACAAGATAACTATCAAAACAAAATTGATCTTCAGAATATTCTTTCATGCTTATCTTCATTCATTCCATCTTTATCTCCAACCTTCTCGCATTCCAAAATTATGATCACCGGCAGTATTAACATCGTTATGCACAAGCAGTACTAACATTGTTCCAGCAGCATTAACTTTTACTAGCAGTACTAACCTTGCTCTGGCAGTAGTATTGTTGTTCTGGCAGTACTAATGTTGTTTTGGCAGTATTAACGTTGTTCTGGCAGTACTAACGTTGTTCTGGCAGTACTAATGTTGTTCTGGCAGTACTAACGTTGTTCTGGCAGTACTAACGTTGTTCTGGCAGTACTAACCATACTTAGCAAATCTTCAGTTCCCAACACATGTATAGCGAGAGAATTCATCAACTATGACCAGCGTATATTTCTTTCCAGCGATGGATTGTTTGTTAACAGGGCCAAATAAATCTATATGGAGAAGTTGTAGAGGAGATGACACTGTGGAAACTTACTTTGACTTAAAGCCTGCTTTGGCCTGCTTCTCTTTCTCACACGCTGAACATAAGGACTCTTTGGCATATGAGTGTTGAGGTAGACCAGTGACTAACTCTTTTGAAGAAAGAGTATTCAGTGTCTTGAAGTTTAGATGAGAGAGCCTCTTATGCCATAACCAGTTGACATCAGATGAGGCTTTTGAGAAGAAACATGAGTTCTCAGTGGTTGTTGAGTCCATGTTTATTACATAAACATTTTCCAAACGATAACCGCTGAGAGCTATCTTCTCCTTTTTGTCAGCGACAAAGCAGGATTCCTTAGTAAAGATTACTTTGTTATCCATGTCGCAAAGCTGACTGATGCTTAGAAGATTATGCTTCAACCCTTCAATATATGCAACTCTTCTGAAGGTTGTTGTACCATTAGAGAGTACACCAAACCCTAGGGTATGTCCTTTTCCATTTCCACCGAAAGTTACAGAGGGACCCTTCTCTTCTTTGTACTCAGTGAGCAGGTTCTTCTTACCAGTCATGTGTCTAGAGCATCCGCTATCGAGATACAAGATACCCTTCTTAACCTGCATTACAAACGAAGATTAGTTTGTCTTGGGTACCCACTTTACCATGTGTACAAACTTGTCAGTGGGGGTAGAAGAGGAAGTGGAAGGTTCAGCAGTCTTCGCAGCATTTGAAGATTCAGCTTTGTCAGTCTTCACTTTGGTTAATTTCTTAACCTCAGTGGTCTTCTTTGCCTTGGGGGAAATGATCTTCACCTTAGCTATCTTTTCAGCTTAGGTGGATGTGGGGCACTTACTAGCAATATGATTGGTAAGTCTACAATGATAACATTTCCTATAACTAAAAGTAGTTCTAGGACCATTTGCATGCTGAGCTTTTGATTTTGAATTAGAAGGACCAGTACCAAGTAAACTTTTGGTATTTGAAACAGGAGGAACATTTAGTTCTTCGGATTTCTTACCAATAGTATCCACTTTGATTCTAGGAGTGGATCGCTGAATAGATCCACGCTGAATAAATCCGGGGATCTTATTCTTTGAACTAGAGGGATAAGTCACTGAAGCTTTAGAAGCATTTAGCTTTGGTACAAAGGTACCCTTATGGGGATTTTGGTTAAAAGAAATTCCTTTACCTCTATTTTTAAAGACTGAGCTAGGTTTTGGCTAAACAATTTTCCCTTTACCTTTAGAAGTTAAGGTAGAGATTTCCTCAGGGATAGGCGGTGTAGAAGAGGAACACTGAGACGAGAAAGTGTCAGGGATAGAGGATACGAACATTCCATACTTAAGCATGGAACGGTCAGTGGTTGGTTCTAGAGTATCCGCTTTGTAACCAAGACCACGCTTATCACTCAGGGGAATCTGAGACTTTATTATCTTAGTGATCTTTGTTGAGGAGTTATACCATCCATCAACAGTAGCTTTTTCAGCTTTTAATGCAGCGATAGCTTCTTCGCGCTCGATTTTGACTAGCTGATTTAAGTGAACTTGATCTTTAAAATCTTCTTCAATTTTAGAAAGATTTTCTATTTGAAGGTGACAGTTTTTATGCTGTTCAGCGAGATCAAGGTTTTGATTTTCAACAACAGTTTTGCCATTCATGGCTTCATATAAACTTCTGGTCAGGAGATCGATCTTTCGAAGACTATCAGCTTCATCAATATTTAAAATATTGGTAAAGAAGGAAGGTGATACCTTAGTAGCAGAGGTTGAAGTAGAGGGAATGTCCGGATTTTCTTCCTCATCTTCAAGTTTGGCCATGAGACATAGATTGGCTTCATCATCATCTTCAGAGTCAGATGATTCTTCTTCGTCAGAGGCAGCCCAATCATAGTCAGCCATAAGGCCTTTGCCTTTCTTCTTAAAGGTTTTCAGCTTTGAATACCTTTCTTTCAGCTTTTTGTATTTTTCATCTCTAGTCCTGGGAGTAAAGTTTTTCTTGGGAAAAGCTGAGGGTCTAGATACTTTCTTTGACCTACACTCGCTAGCAAAATGTCCTATCTTTTCACAGTTATAGCAAGTAGCAGTAGCCTTATCAACAGGAGTTGTTGATCTTGGCTTGTCAGTAATAGCAAGAGGTTTGTTCTTCTTGAAATTACTCTTTCTAGCAAATCTCCTGAACTTATTAGCCAGGAATGCCAGAGTTTCATCATCATCTGAGGCGTCAGAATCTGATGAACGTTCAGACTTAGTTTCCAACTCAGTGACAGTGATCGTAGATCGCTGAGTGGAGGGTAACTCTGAGAGTAAAGCAACAGGGGTGCTTTTGGAATCTTTTACAAGATTCTTCTTAAGATGACTCGATTGCTCATGATTCAACATCGTGCCATATAAGGTAGAAAGAGTCATGGATCTAAGATCTTTTGACAGCTTGAGACACATTGAATAATTGTCCCAACTTTTAGGTAAACATTCTAAGAACTTTGTCAGTACTTCAAAGTTAGAATATTCCTTACCAACAGTTTTCAGATCTATTATTAAGCAGTTAAAACGTTGGTGTACTTCAGACAGAGATTCATTCTTACCACAAATAAAGCTTTCGTACTGACTTCAGAAGTACCATCATAATGAACACAAATTGTGTCCCACATAGCTTTTGAGGTTTTTAGGTTCATGACGGAATGGTAGACTTCGTCAGGAAAAGCCATGGAGAGTATGGATCTGGCTTTGGTGTCGATAGCCTCTTTCTTCTTATCTTCATCAGTCCACATATGAATTTCCTTGGGAATCAGCCTTTCTGGAATAACAGGTCTATTCTCAGCGGCTGGAACTGCAGGATCAATTCTTATAGGAATATATGGGTCGTTTTCAAGATAGTAAGGCATAGTAGGGTCTACACCTTCTAAGAAGAGAATCATCCTATTTTTCCGTAGATTAAAATTATCTCTGGAGAATCTAGGGGGTTTTGCAAGAGAACCATTGTCAATATAGTTACTTTTGTGTTGGTGGCCATTTTCAGAAATAGCAAGGAAGAGAAATCTTAGTATAGATCAGGTCTTGTTTATGAGATTAAACAAATCTGCTCTGATACCACTTGTTGGTCCCGAAGGGTTATACAAGTTTGTAGAAGGGGGGGGGGTGAATACCAACACACGATTTTTACTTTTCTAAATTTTTTATTGATAAATCAAGACAATTTACAACTTGTTGCGGAACAAGATTAAGGATTAAACTAATCTAAACAAGTTACGAACACTAAGTTTCTTGCACTAGAAGGAGAAAAGGAAATTACGAATAATAACCTAACACACAGATAGAAAGGAAGAATAAGAAGATGGCTGAGCGCACTTCATTTCTAAAGTAGGGTTCTTCTTATATACTACATGCATTTAATGCATGGCAGTATTGCTTTACACGTGGCAGCAGCTGAGTGGTTGCATGTCATTGACCTTTCTAGACAACCTTAGTAGCCACATGGTGCACAGTGTATAACATCAGAGTTGTTGTATGATCATAGACAAAAAGGATGTCCGTTCTGACATTTCATACGGAGACGTGCAAGGGAGGTAAGACAATAGTACTTTGTAATGAGACTTCATGATCAGCTTTTGTTGAAACAGTTCTTTATCAGTGAATGATAAAGTTCAGCGATTACTGAAGTCTTCTACTTGATACTTCACGTTGAGTGGACAAATCTTGGCTTCGCTTATATCCGCATCAGTTCATTAGTAGACTTGTCGCTGGTTCTTGAGCTTGATCTTCGACTTCAGCGTAGAACATATGTTGATGTGAAACTTGTCTTCAGGGATCATAAGTAAACAACTAACTTATCAGCAATCATCTCATAGACTGAACAGGCTCAGAGCTACTCGATGAACAGAGTTCACTGACTATTAAACTTTAAAGAGCAAGAGTTACTATCAGCGGTACTGAAACAGTCTTAGTACTTATCAGCGATTGCGAAACTCTAATACATATTGTTTATTTACAATTTTCACTAAGTGTTAAGATAGGGTCATTATCAAATCACTAAGGGTTTGGATCAACACGCATGATGAACAGTGTAGAATCAGAGTTGGTTGAACGATTCTGGACAAAAGAGATGTCCATTCTGACAGATCGTACAAAGGCGTGCAAGGAGATAAGACAATAGTTGCTTGTAGAGGAGGCTTCATTATCAGCGTTCGCTGAATGATTCCTTATCAGCGAATGATAAAGTTCAGCGTTTGCTAAAGTCTTCTACTTGAAACTTCACGTTGAGTGGACAGGTCCTGGCTTCGCTGATATCCGCATCAGTTCATTAGAAGACTTTGTCACTAGTTCTTTGGCTTGATCTTCGACTTCAGCGTAGAACATGGTTGACGTGAAACTTGTCTTCAAGGATCATAAGTAAACAACGTAAGTTATCAGCGATCATCAGTGAGGCTGAACAGGCTCATGGCTCATTGATGAACAGTGTTCGCTGAATGTAAAATTTAAAGAGCATGAGTTCCTATCAGCGATACTAAACAGACTTAGTAGTTATCAACGATAGTGAAACTATAATACATATTGTCTACTTACAATTTTCACTAAGTGTTTCTCAGGGTCATTATCAAATCACTGAGGGTTTGGATCAACATATCTTCATATTGAACACATATTGTGTCCCACATGGCTTTAGAACTCTTCAGGCTCATGATGGAGTGATAAACTTCATCAGGAAGAGCCATAGAGATGATAGATCTGGCCTTAGTATCAATGGCTACCTTCTTCTTATCTTCATCAGTCCATGTACTAACTTCCATGGGAATGATTCTTTCAGGGATAGCAGTGCCTGGAACAACACGGTCTATCATGAAAGGGATATATGGTCCATTTTCAATGTAGTAAGGCATAGTAGGATCTACACCTTCTAGAAAGAGCATCATCCTATTTTTTCATAGATTGAAGTTATCTTTGGAAAACATAGGGGGTTTTGCAAGAGAGCCATTATCGATATAGTTTGTGTTTGTGGAGTTTGCCATATTGAGAAAATAGCAAGGAAGAGAAAAGAATATAGTATAAGCAAGATCTTGTTTATTTATTTAAACAAACTGCTCTAATACCACTTGTTGGTCCCAAAGGGGCTATACAAGCTTGTAGAAGGGGGGGTTGAATACAAACACACGATTTTTATCTTTTTAAATTGTTTATTGATATGTATCAAACAATTTACAGTTTTTTGCGGAACAAGATTAAGGAATAAACCTAATCTAAACAAACTATGAGAACACTAAGAGTTCATGCACTAGAAATAGAGAGAAAGAAAATCTAGAATACTAAGAAGAGTATTCTATCACACAGTAGTTTAGCTAGAGAAGGAATGGCCAAGCACTTCACAATTGAAGTAGGGTTTCCTTTATATACTCCATTCATTTAATACAAGTCAGTACAACTTTACACGTGGCAGCCTCTGGTTGGTTGCATGTTTTGACTTCAGTAGACAACCTAGTAGCCACATGATGAACAGTGTAGAATCAGAGTTGGTTGTACGATTCTGGACAAAAGGATGTCCGTTCTGACAATTCGTACAAAGGCGTGCAAGCGGATAAGACAAAAGTTGCTTGTAGAGGAGGCTTCATGATCAGCGTTCGCTGAATGATTTCTTTATCAGCGAATGATAAAGTTCAGCGTTCGCTGAAGTCTTCTACTTGAATCTTCACGTTGAGTGGACAAGTCTTGGTTTCACGGATATCCGCATCAGTTCATTAGTAGACTTAGTCGCTGGTTCTTTGGCTTGATCTTCGACTTCAGCGTGGAACATGGTTGACATGAATCTTGTCTTCGGGGATCATAAGTAAACAATAAAAACTATCAGCGATCATCAGTGAGGCTGAACAGGCTCAGGGCTCACTGATGAACAGGGTTCGCTAAATGCATAAATTTAAAGTGTATGTTTTCATCAGCGATACTAAACAGACTTAGTATATTTTCTTTGATGACAAAACATTAATACATATTGTCTACTTACAATTTTCACTATGTGTTTCTCAGGGTCATTATCAAATCACTAAGGGTTTGGATCAACACATGTAATCACTTCTGAAGGAGTCAAGATGGATCTGGCGAAAATAGAAGCAATGATTGTGAGTCCAATCTAATCAAGTAACAATGATAAGAACTAAGAGATCTTCAATAGATTGAGAGAGAAAGATACAAATGAGAATGAGATCTAGTTTCTCTCTCTAGACTCTCTCTCTAGAAAGTCATCCATCTAATACAATCTCCCACGTATAAATTAACTCTCTTTTACAACTCCTTATACACCACATTGTATACCCTTGACTTTCTCACTCTAAATACATTGACTTTGACTCTCAAGACCTTTTACTTTGACTTTGACTATGTCTTTGACTCTTTACAAATATACATAAATCTTGAACACATTTTTGCTCTAACAATCTCCCCCTATGGATTCAAGATTTAAAAATTTATGACGATAGTCTTCAGTTCTTTGTAATCTTCAGATCTTTAAAACTTTAACTCTTCAGCACTTTGAACAGTCTCCCTCTTCGCTCTGAAGGAAGATCAACCTTTGAAAAATAACTCTGAAGAATCTTCAAATAATCGTTATCTTCAGAAATTCAATTTGACTGTTTTAATCTTCATCTGGATCTTCAAAATCAAATTGTCATCAAGGTCTTGAAACACAAACTTCACATCTTTGTAATGTTGATAAAAGTCTTCAAACAAAAACTTCATCTCTAAATCTTTGAATCTTCGTAACACGGATCTTTGAATCAATATAGCATTGATCTTTGCAACTTTTGAACTCTGAGAAATTTCTTCAGTCTTTGATTATGAACTGGTCTTTGAGCTTTAACTGGGTTTGAGCTTTAACGTGCTTTGAGCTTTGAAAACATTCTTGAATGAACTTTGAATCTTTGTAGCTTTGAAAATCTTGAACTGCGTATCTTCACTTCTTCAACAATAACAATCTTTGAACTTTAGAACTTTTTCGAATCATCTCGAAACATCTTGACTTTTTATCGGGAGCTTCTTGACTTTAGCAAAACTTCTCTTTATCTTGAAATTGAAACTTTCATATGTTCTCCCCCTTTTTGATGATTGTGAGCATCATGATCATCAAAACTTCAATATCAATTTAATCAGTCTTAGAATATACCAATAACAGTTTCCTCCTTTTGATCTGTTTATTCATCAATTCCAAAAATATTTATTCGAATCTTTTCAAATTCAGACAATAGTAACGTGGTAACCCTCAAACAACTAATGAATCAGTTAAAATGCATGTAAGTTGCACGGAGCCACATAGTACAACGAATGCACTTTGGAAAGGAGCTTTTTGATGTTCCCTCCTCCAGGGCTTCCATTCAATCATCGAAAAACAGAATGGAATTTCTATGAACGTTATGACAATAAAACACATTCCTTGTGTGTACGTGGATGTGTATAAATGATTGAAGAAACTTATGCTTGAATAATATAGTCTCAAAGTGTGTAAATTGTTGAGATAGCAACAAGTTTTCCACGGACTCAATGTGCATGATTGAAGTGCGAAGGTGAGGCAAACTTCCTTCTTTTTCAATATCCAAACCTTCCGAATGAAGATTAGATAGATATTATGCTGCGTCCCCAAGAAAAATTGAAACATTTCTTTGTTGATAAAGAAATGAGTAGCTGGTGGGGTTAAAGCAAGAGTTGGCATGGGCTAACTGCCTGTTTCAATGATGGTCTCCAAAGAATGTGAACCAATCCGTAATGTAGCTTCCCAGCTCAGAAAGTGGTTGGGGCAGAGTTCTCTTATTCTTTTAACTCTGCTCTCACACCCTCTTTCTGTTTTTAATCCGCTCACTTTAAACCAAACTCTCATTTTCATTTTACCTCAGCATAATGAGATACTCAACCGTATGAGTTATCTCCCCCACTCTTTGATTTTGACCCCTCACCCCTCAATCACTCAAGGATAACTTCTTGGGTAGGAAACACTGGTTAACGTGGATCCATAGAAGTTTTGTATGCTCACACACTGATCCCATGAAATATTGTCCTAAAAATTTGTGTTGTTCAACAGTTTAGATTGAACAGATAATCTCAGCAATATTTGAATGACATTGTCATCAGAATGTATGCTCTTTAATAATATCATGAAATATTTGAGCATTTGAACTTTGAAGATTTCTCAAAACAAGAATATTGAAAGAATGAAATGAATGAAAAAGACTTGTTTGAGAATCTGCCTATGTATCAATCAGATCAAAGATGAAAGATAATCATGTAAGGATTAGGGTATCAAAGAATTTGATATTTTGTTTATATGAACAACTATAAACAATCCTTGAATGAAACGTTTAAGCTCTTACGCTGAAATGAATATAAGATGCTCAACAAAAATTGAAATTCAAACGGGAGTATTACCATCGAAAAATGTTTCATTTTGAGACATGGTAATAACAAAGTCAATAAGAAGTTGAACCGGTGTGTATGAATACTTGAAAGTATAGAAAAGATAATACACAAGTATTAGTCTTTGGAAACACACGGTCAGAATTGATGATACGATAATTCGGGATCTATATGAAAAACGTTTAAAATCACACTTCTAAATTTATGAAAGCTTTTTGAAATAGAGAAGTGGTTTGAACATTTAAACAAAACGCTTTTCATGCTTGAAAGTCGTTCTTCTTTCAAACAATCTTAGTTTGAGTTCAGAAGATACTTACAGTCAAAGGTTTAAGCTCCATCTCAAATCATGATAGACTGATGTAAAATAAGATACGCCCCCCCTCAAAATCTGCAAAACATCTTAATGAAACAAGATTGCTTTTCACTCTAAGTACATTGACTTTGACTCTCATGACCTTTTACTTTGACTTTGACTATGTCTTTGACTCTTTACAATTATACATAAATCTTGAGTACATTTTTTCTCTAACAATGATGAATTGGGATACACCAAAGAAGTCATCGGAGATTCGAAGTTTCTTGGGTTTGGCAGGTTATTACCGAAGATTTATAAAATACTTTTCCAAGATTTCCTCTTCCTTCACAGTTCTAACACGAAAGAATGTAAAGTTTCCATGGACTGAAAAGCAAGATTCAACTTTTATAAATTTACAAAAGAAATTATGTGAAGCCCCTGTTCTTGCACTACCAGAAGGAACATAAGATTTGGTGGTACATAGTGATGCATCAGTGATGGGTTTAGGATGTGTATTGATGCAACGCGGCAAATTGATTACTTATCCATCAAGACAACTCAAAGAGCACGAAAAGAATTATCTTACCCATGATTTAGAAATCACAGCAGTAGTGTTTGCTCTAAAGCTATGGCGGCATTACTTGTACGGATCGAAGTGCACTCTTTTTACTGATCATAAAAGTTTGAAACATGTTTTTGATCAGAAAGAGTTGAATATGAGACAACGGCGTTGGTTAGAACTACTTAAGGATTATGATTGTGAATTGCATTACCATCCTAGTAAAGCAAATTTAGTAGCTGACGCCTTAAGTAGAAAAGAATATAGTGTATATTTGAAAGCGACTAACTCCAGAATTGATGTAATGTCAAGTCTGATTGAAAAGATCAAAATGGCACAAATGGAAGCTTTATTAAAATAAAATCCTAAGAATGAAGTTATGGTTAAGCAATATCTTCAACTGACTGAAGATGGTCGAGGAGTCAAACTCTTTGAAGGCCGTATTTGGGTACCCAAAGGTGGGGGAAATCGGGAGTTACTTCTTGAAGACGCGCACAAGTCCAAATATTCTCTGCATCCTGGAAGTACTAAAATGTATAGAGATTTAAAGTTACAATATTGGTGGTTGGCAATGAAGTTAGATGTGGCATGGTGTGTAGAGAAATGTGTAACGTGTTCGTTGGTAAAGGCCGAACATCAACGACCGTATGGGAGTTTACAATTCTTGGAAATTCTTGAATGGAAGTGGGATAACATTACCATTGATTGTGTGACTAAGTTACCAAAGACATAGAGAGGTAATAATACAATTTGGGTAATAGTAGATTGTTTGACCAAGAGTGCTTATTTATTACCAATACGAGAAGCTTCACCAATAGATAAGCTAGCCAAATTATACATTGATGAAGTGGTGTCAAGACATGGCATACTTGTGTCTATAGTCTCTGACCGTGATAGTCGATTTACTTCCAGATTTTGGCAAACTCGGGAGGAAGAATTGCGTAGTAGAGTAAACTTGAGTACATCGTACCATCCACAGACAGATGGACAACGTGAAAGGACAATTCAGACCTTAGAAGACATTCTAAGATCTTGTGTAATTTATTTTGGAGGTAACTGGGATACGCATTTACCCTTAGTGGATTTTGCTTATAATAATAGCTATCACTCAAGCATCGAGAGAGCACGTTTCGACGGGAGAGCACGTTTCGACGGGGTCGTTAGAATCCAGGATTTGCTCCGTTCATGCAGAATCAGCAGCAAGCTCCGTTCTTGCAGAATCAGCAGCAAGCTCCGTTCATGCAGAACCGGCAGCCGAGATCGTTCATTCTAAATCCCCAGTTGGGGCCGGTTCGCCCTCAGCATTTGAGGCCACCACCCATGAACAATGGATCTCAGCCGTACTTTGTCCCTTTCAACGGGGACGCTAATGGTTCATCGTACGGTAATGGCACCATTTCGGGAGTTAATCCTCAAGCAGGAGTAAATCCCGATCCTAACGACCCCGTCGCTCAGCGGTTGAAGATGTTGGAGGACCAGAATGAGCGTGTCCTGTCTTTGCTCGCCAAGCTACTGGGGGCAGCTGTACCCGTCGACGTCGATCCTCGCTCAGGATTTCAGGCGTCGCCTTTCGTCGATACGATAGTGACCGTCGACATCCCAAAGAAGTATAGCATCCCCTCTTTCACGCCCAAGTATTCAGGAGTAACCGATCCAACGGAGCACATTGCGCAGTATAAGCAGCTGATGTGGACGATGTCGATCCCGCACATGTACCAGGAAGTTTGCATGTGCAAAAGTATTGGGCCGACCCTCACAGGTCCTGCTCTCTAATGGTTGATTAACCTCAGGCCCAAATCCATTGGGTCATTCGCTGAGTTAGTCAACCAGTTCTTCCAGCAGTTCGCCAGCAGTCGTAAGATGGAGAAGCAGACCAGCGACTTGTATTATGTCGTGCAGAAGGCCGGTGAATCCATCCGAACTTATTTCAATAGGTTCAATGCTGAGATGATTAGTGTCCGTAACTGCGACGTCAAGACCGCGATCGAAGCCTACAAACGTGGTCTAGACGACAGTTCGGGTTTGTCCACTGACTTAACCAAGTATCCTCCAGAGAATTTCGAAGATGTCCGTGCCAGAACCCTTGCCTATATGAGGGTGGATGACGACGCTGCTCTTCGTCGGAAGCACACCGACGACAAGAGGTCGCTAGGTGTAAAAAAACCAGAGTTCAAGACGGAGGCAGTATCCAAGTCAGAGACTGCACGACAAATCTCAAACGTCCGATTCAAGACAAAAGCGTAGTTCAAGACCGCGACCGCGACCAAATTCCCTCAGTATCCTAAGATATCCTCTTACGGATTTAAAGGGACCACTAAGGACTTGGTCGAGGCTCTGAAGACCGTCCAGACGACTATCCGGTGGCCGAAGAAGTCCGATAAAGACGACGGTAAGAAAGATAAATCAAAGTGGTGCGACTTCCATGTCGACCACGGTCACCTGACGGACGATTGTATAACTCTCAAAAAGGAGCTAGCATATCACGTCCCGAAGGGCAATCTCAAGAGTATCATCGACGAATACGTTACTCCAGCTAACGACGTTCGACCGCCGACTCCCGATCATACAAAAGTCGTCAACTGCATCACTGGTGGTTACGACATGTGCGGTCTGACGTATTCCGCAGCCAAACGTCATGCCAGTCAGGCACCTGACGATAGACGTACCCCGCGTTCATCAAGACCTAAAGGATATCTGGAGTTAGAAGCCATGAAGATTTTATTCATCCAAGACGACCTCGGTGATTCGTATCGAAAGAATCATGATAGGTTGATCATTCCACTCATGGTTGGTAACTGTCTGACCCGACGAGTCTTAGTCGATGGAGGCAGTTCAGTAAACGTCATCTTCGTTGATACCATAAAGGCCATGTGAATCGATCGATCGGAAATCACCTGACGCTCAACAACCTTGGTCAGTTTCAATGGAGACGCGACGAGTACCTTTGGAGAGATCACCCTGCCTGTCTATGCCGGACGAATCAACAACCAGATGAAGTTAAACGTCATCGACCGTGCGTCGGCCTATAACATCATCTTAGGTCGACCATGGATCTATGACATGAAAGCCGTTTCCTTAACGTATCATCAGACCATGAAGTTCCCTACGCCGTGGGGAGTCCAGGAGATCAAAGGTGAGCCAAAAGTCGCCCGCGACTGCTATAAGACCACTCTGAAACCGCAAAAGCAGGCCATCTAGCAATTACAGATCCATGATGCTCCTGGGACAGCCGACCACTATCTCCTGGAGGAAGTCGTCCTGGACCAGAGCAAGCCTGACCAGAAAGTCATCTGAAAAGCTCAATCCGGAACTCTAAAAGGGTTCTCCTTCTTTTCTTGGTATTCCCCCATCTTCAACTTCGGCCATTCACTTCTAACATGGCTTAGTTCCTTGTACTCAAAACACATGACCCCCTTGACTTGACAATCATTACGAGCGTGTCCTGTATTTCTACACTTGAAACAACTCACCCACTCAAGTTGCATGGACCAAAATGTTTGCTTCGGCATTTGGGGCACCACCTAGCCTCTCGCCTAGAATCGGCCCCACGGCTGTTGTTGTTGAAAGTTCTTGGTTTCTTGGAAGGCATAAAGTTTCCCTCCCATCACCTTTTCTTTGTCATCCCACCTCTCTCATCCTTGTATCGGTTGTAGACATCTTCCATCACTTGAGCTTCTTCGATGGCCTCTCTAAGGGATAAAGGCCTTAGACATGTGAACCATTGACATCATGTCTGCCCGAAGGCCCTTAAGATTCGCCTTAATCTTCTAATTCTCCTTCAGGTTCACATGCCTCACTAAACCTAACTTTTCCATGAATAGTCGGTTGTACTCTCTTACCAAGTTTCCCTTCTTGCCTTTCCAAATTTCTTCCTCAGTGTGGTCCATTGCCCGCTCATTGCAGTATTCCTCCATTACCTTTGCTTTGAATGTGGCCCAACTCATTTAGGCTAAAACGAAAGCTTCAATAGTAGACGAGGTGACATTCCACCAAGTGAGTGTCGAACCCCTTAGCATTTGTGATCCAAACCTTAACTTCTCGCTCTCATCACACTAGTTTGCGTTGCTATCTTGCTTAATTTCTCGGATCCAATTCATACAAGCAACGGGGTCATCTGAATCGGCAAACTCCAGTGGTTTGCAACATAGGAAGGATCTGTAGGATCAAGCTATCTCCACTTGCCTTATGTCATTAGTCACTAAGCCATTAGTTGGGATTTCATTTTCGATACCTCTAGACCCTGCAATTATAACATTTTCGGCAACCGTTTCGTGCCTACGGTTGCTAACATATCTGTCCTCCAACAGTTTCATAAAATGCTCTTGTTGTTTGGCCATGGATTCATTCATCATCTGTGTTGCAGGGGTCACTTCATCCATGATTGGGTTGATGTGGCTAAGTTGGTTCTCAGTATATGTTCCACACCTTCGCCCAAAGGGAACGGTCTTTGCGAAATCACAATTGTCGCAGCCCCACCTGGTCGATCGACCGTAGACTTGGTTTCCAATTTACCATTCGATGGAACTTGTAGCCTACTCCAAGTTTTAATAATCTTTGACTGCCACACATACGAGAATGGAGCTAAGAAATAGGTTGTACGAATTAAACATATGGAAACGTACTACTACATTCATCAATCACCATAACAATAGTAAATCAAGCATGTTGACGTAACAATACATTCATAATAGCAAATAACTAATTGAAATTATGAACATACTACATATAAGAATTCTCGTTACCATCATCGTAATTCTCAATTAGCATAATTTTGTCGACTCTAAGACCATCCTATCTTAGAAGTTCTACCCCAATCTCACATATCATAACTTCACATCTCAGCTTAATTCTAGGCATCTTACATTCATTTCTAGTTCACTTAAAGTATTGCTCTGATACCAACTTGTAACACCCTAAAAAAGGGGTGACTTTAAACCTGGAAAATGTCGTGAACCTGACATTTCTATAAAAGTAATATCCCAAAAAGGGGAAATAGTAATAGTGTTTACATATCTATAAATGGAAATTAACATTGAAATTTCATTAATCTAAACTAACATCGTCTAGATTAAAACAATTGTCAAACAATACCCCAAAAGACTTCTATCCATATCTGTACGCCAATGTCCTCAAAAGATTAACACAAAAAGTTTCCACTATCAGCCAACATGCCTTGTAAGCCCCGCCGCTAAAAGAACCTGATATACACGTCATTTTAAGAAAAGTATTAGGCTTGACGCCTAATGTGAACAAATAGTTCATGATAAAGCTATTAAAACCATAAACCGGAAACATAGCCTTTATCAATTCTTAAAATGGAAATACATCAATTGTAACCATTAGGGGCTTTAAAACATCATAGGGTTACGGGGAAGACCCGTTTACCATAGCCGTGATGGAACACAAGAGTAGGTCACACACATGGGAATATGTCCACATTAAGGATTGTAAATTAAGACATCAACACTATCCACGTCTTTAGTCATTTTGAACGTCAACTCTATCAAATTCTTTAGTCCCATAATAATGAGTTCAACTCTGTCCAAGTCTTTCACTCAAGAGTTACCAAGTTTAACTATATCTAAGTCCTTACCTTGGGACCTCACCATCCAAGATAATGTCATAATTTAGAAAACACATCATAAATATATGCATATTTTCAAAACTATAATTCGGAAGTCATAATTTGAATCTACATAAGGCTAGACTTCAATGTCTAATAAACCATATCATAAGTTTAACACCAAATACCTTCCAAATATGCATTTTCAATATTCCAATGCACCAATATGTAGATACTAGGAAAGACCACGCCACAAATATCGATTTGTACCAAAATACTGTGAATATAGTAAACATCCATTTCTTTCCAAAATCTCCATAATATTCTGGATAAATGACCATTCAAGTATATTAAGCTATCATCTATATTTATTTCATCAATAACTAAGAGTTTTCAAAACCCTAGTTTGACCTAGGTGTTTCAAAATTCATAAATATATTAAAATAAGTAACAACTATCTTAAGAAATCATCAATGCACATGTAGACTCTGTATAATCTCATTTTTGAACATTATTAGAAACAACCAAAACCCTAAATCTTCAAAAATCATGTTTTAGGTTCAACTTGTATAAAAAAAGGAGGTAATAACAAGGAGAGAATCGTGGGTTTAAAGGAAAGATTTTGACATGTATAAAGTTTATAAAACTTAAGATGAACTCACCTTGTTGGTTTTAGTATTATCCTAAAACCAAAGATACCTTAATGAGAAGAAGGATGGATGCTTGAAGCTTTAGGAGACTTGAAGTTCTTGCACTTAATTGCTAACGGTCCATAAGGACGAACATTTAATGTTCATGAGTTTGTAGTATCAAGAATTTATGAAGAGAAAGAGAGAGAGATGAGAGGGAGATGCTTACCAACTATGGAGAGAAAAATGATCCAGCCAAAATCAGATGAAATGTCCCAAATTTGGGTATGTCCACTTATTCCTAAAGGTACCCGTTTGCGACATTGACCGTGCGACTCTGCCCCTGGCATAGTTGTGGGCATAGTCATCCATGTCTCCCTACTCCCTGTCCCTCTTCCGCGAGATTGCCCATGCGAGAATTACACAGGCAAAGTCGTTGGACGTTGGCGCTTGAATTGTACATAAAGGGGTCTTTTCCCTGCGACTTTTCCCTCGGCGACAGTGAGATATGTCACAGTCGCTGGCATTGTCGCCTCACCTGTGCGGCCGCCTAAATTTCTCTTTTTCGAGCCCGGAACATTCACGAAACTAACGAAGATTGAGTGCAACTATTTTCCAAAAATAGTTTCCATAGAAAGTACACCAAATTAACTCACATATAATAATTCTTTGATGCAAATTTAAGGGGTTACAGAAACAGTCCTTGAAGAGCAACCGTTTCCTTCTATGTGGAAATGAACCTATTCTCTACCTAGCGCTCTCTCAAATTCGAAGACTGGTCCATAGAACTCCCTTTTTTAGCCGTTGTGGTTGCTCTAAGCACTTCAAACCCAACGAGTGAAATATACGTAAGGAGACAGAAGAAAGCAAGCAATAAAGTCTTATCACCAGAATTTACAACTCATTCCCGACCGATCTGACCTCGATAGTACTCAATGCTCCTTCCATCCTTGGCACTTCCTAGTCCAAAACACACCTGAAAGAGGGTCTTAGAGTGTTGCTAGATAGGAAGGGAATGTTTTCAGTTGTTGGAGTACGACTTTTCATTACCTCTTTGGTCTTTCATTTTAAAAGTAAATTTGTTGAAGTGTTGTACTAATCAATGGGCTAGAAGATTACTAGACTGGATGGATTTATTACATTTCAATGAACTAAAAAATACCCGTTTAATAATAAGAAATTTTAGTAGACAACAATTTTGTTGGATTGGTTCGGTTCGAGATCGGCTTAACCTACTAACCATAATTTCAATGGTTTCTCTAATTTATAAACCTATAAAACTTCATATTAAGTTGGATTAGGATGTTTAGTCTATTTTTAGGATTAGGTTAGAGGGATTAGCCGTTTGATTAGTTATTTTTTGCACCCTTAGGCCATCAGTACCCCATGAGAGCATCTTTCAAATATTTCAGCTCCACATCAGCGTCACATCAGCTTTTCTCCCATCCCTCACTCAATCCCTAACAATCCCTAAACACCCTTACCCCATTCCCTCAAACCCTTTTGCCACCTCATTTATTTTAATTCTTTTATTTATACATTTAATTATTTAACAAAATAAAAATATTTATATATTTTTTAATAAATAAAAATAAGATAAATAATAAAAATAAAAATTCATACCATTCATTAAAAATAAAAATTACAAAATACAAAACACTACCAATTATGAAATTTTTGAATTTGCTCTTTTCTCGCTAAAGTAACCCTCAAAGCTTTTCCCGTAAGGTGATCATGCGGGGTCATGATAAACTCGAAGTCTTTCTCAAATCGGTTTGAGCGTTCGATTTCGAGTTCTTGTTCCAACCTATCTCGTTCGAGTTTTGAGCGTTCGATTTCGAGATCAAGTTTTTTCATTTTGTATTCCATTGTATCATCAATCTTGTCGTTGAACGTCGTCAACAACTGAGTAACACTTTCGTCCGTATTCGCCCCGGACGTATTACTCGTTGATGTTTTTTTTGCCTTGGTTCTCCCGATGGGTCGTTGAATTTGCTCGTCATCGTCATCATCGGAAGGTTGGGTACGTTTTGAACCCCGCGATTAAGTTGTCGTCATCGTTGGAACGGCTCCCCATTTTGGACATTTTTTTAGGACGTCCCAAGCTTGTTCGTGAGTGAAAGCAACTTTATGGCGTGCTAGATACCGTTCGTGTGCCGTTCGGGATATATTGGCCTCACTCATCCCGCTTGATCTATTATTGAGCAAGTTGTTGTAGACGCCGCCAAACGAATTAACTCTTTTATTGAGGTCGTTGAACTTGCTATTGAGTTGATGGGTTGATCTATAACCTGGTTCACGACCCATGCGAGTAAAGAACACATGCCCGATTCGGCCCCAAAAACTTCCTACATTTATGTAAAATTAAGTATAAGAATAATAATAATAATAATAATAATAATAATAATAATAATAATAATAATAATAATAATAATAACAATAAAAATAATTACCACCGCTTTGTGCGTTACCGACCACGGGGTCCTCCGAAACGTCAACCCACACCGACACTAACGCGAGTTCCTCGGCTTTACTCCACGTTTGTTTGGCGGCTTTCGTTGGTCTCGGATTTGATGGTTCCGGGTTAGATTGTTGTGTTGGGATAGATTGTGGTGTGTTCGGGGTAGAAGGTTGGGTTTCCGGAACAATGTCGTCGTCGAGATTGATTGCGGGTGAAGGAAGATTGTAGTTGGCCGGAGTAAAACCTTGTTCAATCAAACCGGGACGTGTAAATTGGTAAGGAAATTGTGGGTGAAATTGTTGGGGAAATTGTTGCGGATATTGTGGCGGATTTTGTTGCGACCATTGTGGCGGAATTTGTTGCGACCATTACGGACGATAACCTTGTTGTGTAAACGCTTGGAAACCAAGCTCTTGATCTTCTTGCGATTGTGGTGTATTCGGTCGGTTACGACGGGATGTAGGTGTTCTATTTGAATTCATGATGAGAGAGGTGTGAAAAATAAGAGGTTGAGAGAATTTGAGAGAGTGTGAGAGGTGTGAGAAATAAGAGGTTGAGAGAGGTTGAGAGGTGTGAGAAATAAGAGGTTGAGAGGTGTGAGAAATAAGAGGTTGAGGGTTAAATATATAGTGGGATTAAATTGAGAAATTTTTTTTTTTACAAAGAGCCGTTGAACGGCTTGATTTTTAAAAATTAAATTAATTTTTTTTTAAAACCCTTCGGGATGAACCGGGATGGGGAACCCGGATTCCATCCCGCCCCGCTGATACCGCAACACCCGTAGCCCATCCCCGCCATCCCGCATGCCATCCCGAGCCCCATCCCGAATGGGGTACGGATGGCCTTAGACGTGAATGCCCAAGTCAAAGTTCATAAATAAGGGATAAGTTAAATAGATCTTTATATATTGTTTAATGTATATATATATATATATATATATATATATGTATATATATATATATATATAATTTTCCATTGTATGTATAAAAATCAAAACTTATTTGTTACATTATCTGTATTACTTTATTAAAAGGCTATTACGTTTATTATCAACATTCGGTTATTTTCAAGAGGAACGATAAAATAAGTATGATGTACAACCTTAAAAGATCACCTCTCCCACGATTTCTCTAAAAATTAAACGATTTTCAATTTCTAAATTACTATATTATACCCTTAGAATTAGTTATTCAGTTTACTTTTAATCCCTTACTTTTTCATTTTTCATTTTACACCATTTATCGTATTAACATAAATAATCGTATATGAACTAAAATGCATCAAAAAAATACATTTATTTTTTACAAATTATACCATTGTAATCGTCGCGTCAATACCTTTGAAATGAGCCAAATATTGAACATTTTTGGATTTAATCATATTATTAAATATCATAAACATGTACCAATTAATTTGCTTTATATCCCTTACAATTCATTTTCATTTTACACTCTTATAATATTAAAAATACATGATCATAGTTTAACTAAAATATATTAATAAATGCATTTTTTACAAATTATATTATTACAATATTCTCGTCAATAATTTCAAAATAAGTTTATTATATATTTTTTTAACTTAATAATATTGTGAAATATCTTAAATACGTATCAATATTTTTCAAGAATGACATATCGAGATTTTGTTAAACTTGTACATTTTACGCCTTTATCTATATTTATCTATTATACTTCTTTAAAAATATTTCATTTACGGTTATTATTGAATTTTTAAGAAATACAAATCTCAATACATCATGTATAAGTTTAAAACTTTTAAAACCTCTCACGTTCAACATGATAATTAAAAATAAAATTATTTTTTATTTTTAAATTACACTTTTTACCATTATAATTAGTTATTTAATTTATTTTATATCTCTTCTTCTTTCATTTTTCATTCTACATCATTATCATATCAACATACATAAACTAAAATACATTAAACAAATATGTTTTTCTTTTTTACAAATTATACCATTAAAACTGTCTCATCAAAACCTTCAAAATGAGCACAAATGTTATGGGTTTAAAGACCCCACTATCGAACGAATAATTTTCAATTTTTTTGATCAATTAACCATATTGACCATTAATTTTATACATGTGATATAGAAGCCATGACGGATTCACGGTTTAACAAAACAAATGGGGATGCGAGTATTTGGAGTGTTGTTTTGTAGGAAGTGTTGCAGTCCACTTGTAACGTCAAAACTCAAAAGTCATGCAGTACCAACTACGGTGCTGTTCGGTTCGTTTTCTATTAAGACCTGAATGGATATAACTGTCTGGGTGGATATGGTTGTCTGACTGTTAACAGATAAGTTGGTGTTCGGTTGTTATGCTAAATAAATAGTCTGAATATTAAAAATAACCATTTTACCCTCAATCTTTTTTTATCTGAATAATACAACTGTTTGATAAAATATATGAATAGATAACTTTTAAATATAAAAAATATCAATTTAAGTTATTGTCAAATGAAAAACAACTTCATTTAAAAAATAATATAATTTAAATGTTTATTTTCTTTAAAAATACAATTTATATTTTATATATTAATATGTTATTAATATAATATGTATGATAATTGATATGACTGATCTCTATATTTACATTTCCATACACACATGAATAGGGTTAATTTATTTTTTTATTTACATAAAATCATCCACCATTCCCTTTCACATCTCCACCGCCTGAACACATCCTCTCTCTCTCTCTCTCTCTCTCTCTCTCACACACACACACACACACACACACACACACGAAAGTGGTGTTTCTCAACAGAAGATCGGTGGGATGACAGAGGACTTAGAATATAGTATCAAAACAGAAGATTTGTTTCAAAAGGTTTAGAAGATGGAGATTTGATTTTCTTTTTTTTGATAAAAAAAGGGTTTACAACAGAAAATTTGATGTTTTTTTCTTTACTTTTTGAGCTAAATGGGTTTAGAGATTTAAATGATCGTTAGAAAAAAGTGGTGTTTTGGGGAAGAAAGGGCAGTGTTGCAGGCTTGCAGCGGTGTAGGGGAGGAAGGAAGAAGAAGGGTGGTTTAGGAAAATTTATGGGATTTAATGGCTGAGTGTATAGGACATGGATTTTTTAGCCGAGCGAATCAGCCATCTGCTGAGCGAATAAACTGCTACCGAACACCTAAGCATGGCTGTCCGAATAAGTTATATCTGTTATACAGCTCATTAAGCTGTTACCGAACAGCCCCTACCCCTTGCTGGATACCAACCAAACTTAGGTCAAAGTCAACACATCAGTTTCGTTATTTATTTCTTGAATTTCCACGTCTCACCCTCTTCAATCATGCATGAGACCACCTACTTTTTACTCCTTGCTTTGTCGTTACAAAGTGCGGGTGGAATAAAAGTCTAACAAAAAGTATTCAAAAATCTAAAACATCTTTTTAGAGAAATTGAACATTTCGTGAAAAATAAACTATTGGATTTTTAAAACTTGATTTGTTTCTTTTAATTAAAAAAAAACCAATTTTGATTTTTCTTAATTTTAAAACATTTCTAACCTGTTATAGGTAGTTTTTTTGGATTAAAATGACAATGATAACTAACTTTAAAGTTTAATTCTTTATTTACTAAAAAATGTTTAGAAACTTGATCATATAAATTAAAATAAAAAATTCAATAATTTATTTATTCCATTCTTAAAAAATGTAATCATTTAAAATAAAAAAAATGTTGACATCACAAATATTTGAATATTTTGTTTACATGTGGAGATATAAGAAAATGCAGCATATATTGATTCAATTCGTATTTTATATAACAGGTGGTTGGTTTGATTCTTGCTCCTTACCTGACGTACTTTAATTTAAATATTTAAGATATTGCATTTGGGATAACAAAATAAAGGTTTTTGCAAATACGTTTACATATACTAAGAATTATAATAAATTAGTAACCATGGAATTTTAATTCAGCTTATGTCCGCCGATTAATTCTTAAATAAATTTTTTAAAATATATAATTTTTTTTATTTATAAAAAGTAAAGAACAAACTCCAAAATATTAATATTATGAAATAGTTAGAGAATGATAAGAGAAAAAGTTATAAATAGAAAAGTTTGATATATCGTATTTTTATATGACTTGTTTCTATTGACTATATAGATTATATTTAGAGTAAACTTCACTATTCGTCCGTGTGGTTTGCTAAAAATCTCGATTTTTTTCTTAGATCATCTTCAACATATTTTCTATATTTGTTTTAAAATAGGAACTTAAAAGTCAAAATCTCTAAAATGAATTACATTTAGCTCCAATAGATTTTCTATTTTAGAGAACTCAACATCCATTATATTATTAAAATATTAGTTAAATTTGTCATTCCATTACATTTTTAAAAAGAATTTATGTAAATCATATATGTGGGAATTAATAAAAAAATAATTCCACTCTCCATCTAACAAGTTTTAGAGAATTCTCTAAACTTGGAGTTTTCTCTAGTTTTCTCTAGTTTTCTCTATTCTAGAGAACAATATAAAGAAACTGTTGGAGCAATATAGAGAACAAAAATGCAATTTTCTCTATTTTAAAGAAGTTGTTGGAGATGCTCTCAGAGTTCATTTAACACAATGATTTTGTCCAATAAAAATTAATACAACATTTTAATTGTTGATAAATATTTTAATACAACGTCAACTTGTTTTTTAATAAATTTTCGAATACAATGTTATCTTGTTTTTCAGTTAGTATTGTAATAACCGTAACCTTGTTTTCTAAAATGATAAAAGTTAAAGAAGTTTTCGGGAAAATTTCAAGTTAGAGGGCCTAAAAATAAATAAAGAAATAGGGTCTTTGTGCAATTAGTGAAAGGTATAAGAACCCTCCATTTACCCTGAATTCATTTCATGTGTGTGTGTGGAGGCTGGAAGAACTCAGCGAGAGATTCTTGTGAACATCGATCGCACCCAAATCGGAAGAAATCAAAGAAGTATTTTGTGGGTAGTTGTTGCATTAATCATTCCAGGTAAACTCATGTTCTCAACCTTATTCTTTGTTGGTATTGAAAGAATCAAGTATTTGAGCCTTTTGTGGGTAGATGGTGTTTTGTTGGCTAAAATCGAATCTGGGAGTCTAAATCGTTGAGATTATCGGTAAGGAAAGGAAGAGAAATGGTTAAGTATCGCCATTAATACATTTATTACTTGTGAATCAAGCTTATTTGAGTTTAGTTGTGGGTTTAATATTCCAATCGGTCATCAGACCGCGTCCGGTAAGTAACCCTGTGCAGGTCTTCAGATAGAGCAGTGGTCCGGTTAGAGCAGTTGTCCGAATAGAGCAGTTAGTTGTCCGGATAGAGCAGTTGTCCGAATAGAGTAGTTAGTTGTCCGGATAGAGCAGTTGTCCGTATAGAGCGGTTGTTCGGATAGAGCAGTTGTCCGTATAGAGTAGTTGGCCGGATAGAGCAGTTGTCCGGATATAGCAGTTGTCCGGATAGAGTAGTTGTCCGGATAGTGTATTTTGGTATCCGGTTACCTTATGTTTCTCATCCTTTTACTCAGGTATTTACTTTGGAGGACAAAAGTGATAGAAATATCCGATCAAACGCAACAGGTGAGTTTTTCTAACTAAATACGTGTTTTAATGTGATTTCAGAAGTAGGGAAGAAATGCGAAATGGTTTATCTATGTTGTATGATGATGTGTTTGGAAAGTTAGTTTAAAGTGTATACATACATTGTTGATAGATGTGAATTGGCTAAGTCGGGGGGTGTGGCCCGCAAGTGCTCATACCAGGGGGTGTCCCATTTATGCCATGGGAGGAGTGACCTAGTAAGGCAGTATGAGACAGACACGTCGTCACTTCCGAGTGACTTCAGTGTGCCATTTACATGCGTGGTTGTTACATGAAAGATTTGTTAAAGTTGTTTATAAATGTTGTGAAATGTTTTAAATATTTGATAATGAAATTGTTGCCACTAGAGGGAGCTCACTAGACCTCATGGTCTAACCCTTGAATTTCCAAAAACTAAACCATTTTCATGTAAGCACTTAGTAAAAGGCTCTAGTAAGGGCAAAGAGAAAGCGCTAGCGTGAAGCTTTGGACTAGAAGGAAACTGTTATATTTAGCATGTCAAGCACAGTCTTTAGAAATCTCAGTTGTGTAATAGGTTGTTTCCACAAACCTTGTTATGTACTCATATGTTTATGATAGTATTTTGGAGCCGTTTCGGCGAGTTGCTTAAGTCATGTTGTTTATGTTTTATTCTTTGAGTTGGGCTGTTACAGTTGGTATCAGAGCCATAGTTTAAGGAATTTAGGTGACCGGATGGGCCTAAATTTAAACTGTGAAGAAGAGGGGGAGCAAAACTGAGATATAGGATGTTGTACGAAAGATCACTTTAAGTGTGTTAGTGATAGAGTAGCGAGGACCGTCATGTATGATAAATTTGGAATTACATCTGGCCAATGTAATCGTGAATTTACAGGTACATGAGTGTGCTCAATTGCTCTTGTTGAGAATGTCGATGGGTGTGGTAGTATGTAGTGATATTTGATCTTGCAATGATAGCAAAGGATTGAGGTGTCGTGAGAGATCGCACATGATATAATGTTTATATCTTCTAGAAGAACTGTTGTTTGGAATGTTATGAGGCGTCTAGAGGAAGAACTTATTGGGTTCGAAAGGAATGAACGACTGATTAAGAGTAAAACTCCTAGTTTCTAGTGGGTTCCCATTCTCGAAATTGTTGTGTAGATCAGTTGGGAGGGTAAAGAAGGACGGTATCGGGATCTTGAAAGCTTAAATTTAAGAGCGGGTGAAGGATTGGAGCCCTGACTCTTTAGTCAAGCTTTTTAGTGGTAGGAACAATGAAAGGAAGATATCAGTGTTGGAGTGAAATGCGTAGAATGTGAAGTAATTGATCAAGACGAAAACTATATAGGATGGTTGAGCAGGTAGGCTGTGAAACTCATGAACAGCAAGTTGTTGCAAGGATGAGAGAGCGACTGTTGGTCAAAGGTAAAGTTCCAATGATAAGTTGTGTACGTACAACGGTTGACCTTGTTAGAGTGAATAGCCTTCAATTACAAGTTGAGTTTCATGCATTGTGTCCTTATATGTGTTACACGAGATTTTCATGACTAAAATTAATTGCGTAAATAACGAATTTCTTGTTTGGAAATGAATCGACGCATGCAAGCGTGTGTTTAAAGGAAAAGACAGAACTATTTACGTTGCATAATAAAAAATTTGAACTTAGTGATTTGCGAATTATATCGCTAATTTTTTTCATGTTGAGAAAATCTCCGTTGCGAAAATCATTAAAGTGTTTGACCGCAAAGCTTTTATAATCAAAATGAGTATTGACATGTTGATATCATATAAATGAGTGTGGGAGCCGACTGGTTTACTTCGTGTCAGTGATTTCATTTAGAACTTTTCTAGTCGTATAGGAAAAGTTTCATTCAATTTGTTTCTGATGTAACGACATCGTTTTGGATGGTTAAGGTTGTGTTTTACTAAAAAGTTGCGTGCGAACGATCCTCGAGATCGTTGTGCATGACATTGAAGTTATGAGAGTGTTGTGTCATGTGTACTCGAGTTGTTTCCAAGTGTAGTACTTTTTCTGAATGTCCAAATGTGTGAAATTATTTAAAACATTGTGTCGACATGCATGAAGGCTATGAACTCACTAGGTCGTGGAGGTTATTACATTTTAAGATAATGAAGGATTTCGAGAGTGGAGATATGTCGGTCAAACCGATGGCGGATGATTTGTGATTTTGATATTTGTGTTAAGGAAGAGAGGTGAATAGCGGAAAGGTCAGAGATGGACTTTGGTGTTGGTTGTATGGTGGTAGTTTGTACTATTGTTCGGTAACTTGAGATACGGTCGTTGAGTGACGGTTGTGCCCGAGGGAAGGACTGAAAGTCGTCAAGATATTTATTTTAGTAACTCGTTTTATGTAGTGTTTGGGCAAAAAAACCACGTCGTACGACCACGACCAGAACAGGTAAGACGCACGATTGTGAACTAAATCTTGTGTTAAGATAAGGTCTCGAAAAGAACCCATAAAACATCCGTCGTCTCCCGTAAAAGGTAAGTCGTACGTCTCCCATGACGCACGACCTTAGCATCGCCCGTCCCGTACGACCATCGCGTAAGATCGTTGTACCTTCGACCGAACTAACGTTAACCTTGACTGTTACGTTTGTTAAGTGTTTAATGCAGGAGTCAAAGTCATTAAAGAGCAACGGACATAACCGACGCAACCATTAACAATCTATAGCAGTAACAGACGAAGATCATCATGGATAATCACTCCGACGACCGTTTCCAGCCGTTGTAGCCGTTGATTGAATCATTAATGGAGTTAATTAATGACGCGAAGTCTATAAAAGACAAGCTAAAGCTTCATTTTAAAGGACATCGGTTAACACCCAATACACTCCAGCGAACATCATCAAACAGCAGAGAAAATCATCCAAACTCATAGTAAAGAACATTCAAACTCTGAAGATTAAGTATTGAAAGCCAGAATACTACAGCACTTTCAAGAATAACAGCAGTGAAGAACTTTCTCTCGAAGAATCAGTCTCGACGCACGACAACAGCCCTCGACCAACAGTTTATACTTTGTATTCACACACGACAAACACCTGTTTTCACATTTAAACACTTGTACTTTACATTTCGAAGCATTTCCTTCATTTGTATTGTAATCATCGTACGACCGACACCAGTACCAAGGACGTCGCCCCTGATTGGCGACCATAGTGCAGTGACGACACCCACTGTCGTCCGCAGGTTTTTTCCTCGTTTGAGGTTTTTCCTGCGTCATCAAATCCCTTGTCTCGTTTATTTTTTCCCTCGTTGCACGTCTCGTCGAAAGATCCTTTCTTTAGTTGATTAAGTCCACATCGACCTTAAGTTGTCCCTTTGGTGCGATTTTTGGCATTAACAGTTTGGCGCCATCCGTGGGACCTCATCTAGAGAAAATCCTCGTCGAACGTGCACCCTACTAATAGTTTCTTGGAGTTTCTTCTATTTTCTGTTGTAGGAAAATGGCAGCCTCTGGAAATCCGCAGCAAGCTGTTGCTTAGATGTATCAGGAGCTCGAAGTCGCCAGGAATCAGCTCAATGCAATGGCAGAGCAGAATCGTAGTGCAGCTGAGGAGATCGCGCGGTTAAGAAATCCTCTTGGGCCTCAAAATGGTCCTAGGCCGTTCGTGCAGAACCCAATTCCAAGATCGTTCGATCAGAATGGCCCTAGACCATTTGTCCCGAATCCAGGTTCATCCGCGCAGAATCAGCATCCAGGCCCGTTCATGCAGAATCAACAGCCAGGGCCGTTCAACTCAAATCCTCAGTTTAGGACAGTTCCTCCTCAGTACATAAGGCCACCACCCATGAATAATGGGTCTCAGCCATTACAAGGGCCACAGCCTTTCCAGCAAGGGTCACAACCATTTCAGCAGCCATTTCAGAATGGACCTCAAGGTGGATCGCAGCCTTTCCAGCAAGGATCGCAGCCGTTTCAGAATGGACCGCAGCAATTCCACTATGGGTCGCAGTCATATTTCGTCCCGTTCAACGGGAACACCAATGGTTCGTCGCATGGTAATGGCACTAGCCCAGGGGCCAATCCCTCGACAGGGGCAAATCCCGATCTTAACGATCCCGTCGCTCAGCGTTTGAAGATGTTAGAAGACCAAAATGAACGCGTCCTGTCCTTGCTCGCCAAGTTGCCTGGGGCAGCCGTGCCTGTCGTCGTAGAGCTTCGCTCGGGGTATCAGGCGTCGCCCTTCATCGACGAGATTACCACCGTCGAGGTCCCAAAGAAGTATAACATTCCTGCCTTCACTTCCAAATATTCTGGTGTGACTGATCCGACTGAGCACGTCGCGCAGTATAAACAGCTCATGTGGACGATCTCGATCCCATTTATGTACCAGGAAGTATGCATGTGTAAGTGTTTCGGAGCAACTCTCACTGGTCCAGCTCTCCAATGGTTAATCAATCTCAAACCCAAGTCCATCGGGTCGTTTGCTCAGTTGGTTAATCAGTTCTCCCAGCAATTCGCCAGCAGTCGTAAGATGGAGAACCAGACCAGCGACCTATATTACGTCGTGCAGAAAGCTAATGAGTCTATTCGAAGTTATTTCAATAGATTCAATGCCGAAATGATCAGCATCCGCAATTGCGACGTCAAAACCGCGATCGAAGCCTATAAGCGTGGTCTGGACGATAGTTCGGGTTTATACACCGACCTGACCAAATATCCCCCGGAGAATTTCGAAGACGTCCGAGCTCGGACCTTAGCATATATGAGGGTCGAAGACGATGCAGCCTTTCGTCGCAAGCATGCTGACGACAAGAAGTCGCTAGGCGTCAGAAAGCCAGAGTTCAAGACAAAGGCTGTTTCTAGAGTAGAGCCAGCGCGCCAAATTTCAAATGTTCGTTTCAAGACGAAAGCAGAGGCCAAGACCGCGGCTAAGTTCACTCAGTACCCCAAGATATCCTCTTACGGATTCAAAGGACCTAGTCGAAGCTCTGAAAAGTTCCCAAGCTACCATTTGATGGCCAAAGAAGTCCGACCTGGACGATGCTAAGAAAGACAAATCAAAGTGGTGCGACTTCCATTCCGATCATGGTCATGCGACAGACGATTGTATCGCATTGAAGAAGGAACTAGCATATCATTTTCCGAAAGAAAATCTCAAAGATATCATCGACGATGTCGCTATTCCAGCTAATAGCCATCGACCGTCGACTCCCGAGCATGCAAAAGTTATTAATTGAAATTCCCTACGCCATGGGGAATCCAGGATATCAAAAGCGAAAATAAACTGAAGTCGTAAGATCAAGCTCTCGACAGGTTCGTTTTTCTATCCCTAAATTAACAATATCTTTTCCACAGGGATTAATCTACTATGGTGCCTCGTCGCACGACAACATAGTCGACCGCAGGACAATATTTCTCCGTGTCATTCTGTCATTTAAAACCTATCTTTTCCTCCCAAAAAGAGTACGGTAATAAATGACAGGGGCAAATAGAGAGAGTCTGAAATGGTACGTTCTCTAACTCTTTCACATACGATTTTTTCTCGATTTTTCTCGCAATTATCGCAGAGTCGCACGACAGTAATCATTAAGTCTACTATATGACTTTAATATCGCAAAGTCGAACGACATAAACGATCAGGTCTCTAACTTGATCATTTCTCCACAGGGGCATACGACACAAACTCACTGTACGATCCGGTCGTACGATCGCAGAGTCTAAATGATTTTACCCCTAAGTCTATTAACTTAGAAAATGCTTTAATCGCGTGTTTTTATATTTGTTTTACGTTCTTGTCATTGTATTACAATGAATGCCTTAGTCGCATGATTTGATATGTATCTTATGTTCGAATTCATAATTAAACATGGTTTGGATAAAGCATAAGCAAAAGTTGCGTTCATTATATAAGCCATCGAATACATAATCGACCACTAACGGTCGAGCAGCATGAACAAACAAATACATTTTTTCTAAGGTTGTACAGGAGCATCGATCACGACCTTGTCCGATATCTCATCTTGAAAACCCTCACTAACCGTCTCCTCTTCGACCTCCCTCTGGTCATCCAAGTCGAGATCTCTCTCGGTCCCGACTCTCTCATAAAAGAGACGCAGCTCATCTGACACTGAAGCCAAAGGATCCTTACCCTGCAGGTGACGTCACATAATTGCCGCACGCGCAGTAAGTCGAGCGTAACAAAGGAAAGACTTATTTTCGTCCTTCAACTCATCAGACTCCTTCTTCAAACTTATCACTTTAGCCTTGATTCCCTCGAGTTCCTTCCTCTTCGCGGTTACGGATTCCTTCATCCCCTCCAGCTCCTCTCTCTGGTCGCGCATCAAAGTCAGGGACTCTTTCAAACGCGAGTTTATCTCGTCTCTTGTATGACTGAGGGCATCCAATTCGTCCAGAGCATGGTCAAGGCGCGCTGACATCGCTTCTTCATGTTCCAAAGCAACTTTCTCTTTAGCCAGCGCTGCATCTTCATCTTTGGTAACAGAAGCCGTTGAAACCTCTATATTCGTCGTTTCGGCATGCAATGCCAGGGAAGCTTGGAACGCCTGAAGAATCATAGTATGAGCAGCATTAGTAAACAACGACAACGACAAACGACAAGTCTTGAAAGAAAGTCTTACCAAGAACAAGAGTCCAGCTGTATTGAACTCTTTCTTCTCGATAGAAAACCCGTCAAAACGCTCCCGGAAAGACGGAAGCAAATATTTTTCCAAATGGGGGAACAACTTCGTCTCGTCCAAGACATTGTCGTCCAGAAAACCCGACGGCAACGTAAAGTTGACCGTCGTTTCCCCCAAAGGTCCCTTCTGCGCGCCTTTTCCCTTATCGGCCGATGAAGGGCCGGATAGGACGACGGGAGACATCGTCGCCAGTTGCGCAGTATCCACAGATTCCGCGTCGGTCGCAACCGACGCCTTCGCCTTCCTGGACAAGGCAACCCTCGATGGGTTACCCGTCTTCAAAGACGGTTCCCTCAGAACGGACACCTTTGTCCTCTTTAAGAGACCCGACCCGGCTGTCGGAACCCCTTTTCTCTTCAGGACTCCCGACCTAGTTGTCAAAACGTCCTTCTCCCTCGCCTCGCAAGCTACTTCGACTTGGGCCATCTTCCTAGCAACAGAAGACGTCGCATGTGCTTGAGATTCACCTGAACGGTAAAAGAAAGAAGTTAGACGATTCAGAACAAAGAAAGACCAGGTCAAGCAAAAAGAAGACAAAAGGATACGTACTAATTATCTCTACCTCTGGTTCTTCGCTCTTCTCTTCCTCCTCAGTCTTCTCAGAGTCCTCCTCTTCTTCTTTCTCCTCTCGACCCATCCTCATTCTATCGCTCAAGAAAATGATGTCATCATCCTCGTCTATCAAATGACGCGTGACATACGACCGGTCTTCGGTATTAAATTCCAAGAACTTTTCGATCTTAGCCCGAGGAACATCATCCGGCTCTACCTTATCGAAATTAATATCTATACATAAAACAGAAGATTAGTCGAAGAAACAATCGAGCAACAGAATAACAAGAAAACGTACAATCAAAGGCTCACCCGTCATATTCCAACCCTCCCTAATCCAGTCACTATCAGTGTCCAGTGTCGACGCCCGAACGAATACATACCTCTTCTTCCATCCATGGTCGTTGACCGCAGTATTTAAAACCAGGGTACGATCACCCTTGAACCTTGAAAACAAGCTAAAGCGACGGTACTGGTCATTCTTGACCTTATACGCCGTCAGGAGGTCCCTCACATTCATCGGTGGATTCCAGTTGGAGGTAAGTCGTTCGATGATCAAGATAACTCGCCAGAACTGTGGCATCAGTTGCCCCGGCGAAAGATCAAATTCACACATAAATTCTTTGACTAAAGGCGAATATGGCCAGTGAAAGCCTATTTTGAACGGGTATTCATATATAACAATGTACCCCTCGGTACACATCTCAGGTCGAATATTACCGGCCTTACTCACAGTTACCCCCGCAGGGATTTTTGCTAAAACCCTAAAGTCGTCTAGGGCGTCTTGATCCCGGATAGTGCTCCTAGGCTCCGTCGACATCGCTAAACCCGTCAACAAGATCTGACGCTCAGAAAAACCCCAAGTATCCCACTTTTTTCTAGGCTTTCTAGCAATAGACTTGCGACACATACGCAAACTGGAGGGTCGTATCTTATATGATCTCAGAAAAACTTAAATTAGGTCAAAGAACCCATACAATTTTTAATCGAACAGAAATCGCCAAGAAAAGATCCATCGTGATCTTTATTTATGCAGTCGATCATGTCAAGTCGAATCCCAGAATAACCGCTGCGCGTCCCCGTCCTTTCGTATGACCGCAGGGATCGTCGACACCTGTCCTTGACAGCTGGTAAGCATCATCGTGTGTCAGTATGACGTCACGACCTCGTTTCCTTTTCAACTTCTCGTTCAGTTAAGAGCAGACCAGCCTAGTTCCAAGGTAACAAAGGTAATTCCTATCACTTGTCATATTTTTTCGACTGACAAAATTTAAAACTCGGATTTGCTATCCTTCTTTCAAATTTTGTGGGCTAACTGTTTGGGCAAATAAACCACGTCGTACGACCACGACCAGAACAGGTAAGATGCACGATTGTGAACTAAATCTTGTGTTAAGATAATGTCTGGACAAGAACCCATAAAACATATGTCGTCTCCCGTAAAAGGTAAGTCGTATGTCTCCCATGACGCACGACCTTAGCATCGCCCGTCCCGTACGACCATCGCGTAAGATCGTTGTACCTTCGACCGAACTAACGTTAACCTTGACTGTTACGTTTGTTAAGTGTTTAATGCAGGAGTCAAAGTCATTAAAGAGCAACGGACATAACCGACGCAACCATTAACAATCGATAGCAGTAACGGACGAAGATCATCATGGATAATCACTCCGGCGACCGTTTCCAGCCGTTGTAGCCGTTGATTGAATCATTAATGGAGTTAATTAATGACGCGAAGGCTATAAAAGACAAGCTAAAGCTTCATTTTAAGGGACATCGGTTAACACCCAATACACTCCAGCGAACATCATCAAACAGCAGAGAAAATCATCCAAACTCATAGTAAAGAACATTCAAACTCTGAAGATTAAGTACTGAAAGCCAGAATACTACAGCACATTCAAGAATAACAATTGTGAAGAACTTTCTCTCGAAGAATCAGTCTCGACGCACGACAACAGCCCTCGACCAACAGTTTATACTTTGTATTCACACACGACAAACACCTGTTTTCACATTTATACACTTGTACTTTACATTTCGAAGCATTTCCTTCATTTGTATTGTAATCATCGTACGACCGACACCAGTACCAAGGACGTCGCCCCTGATTGGCGACCATAGTGCAGCGACGACACCCACTGTCGTCCGCAGGTTTTTTCCTCGTTTGAGGTTTTTCCTGTGTCATCAAATCCCTTGTCTCGTTTATTTTTTCCCTCGTTGCACGTCTCGTCGAAAGATCCTTTATTTAGTTGATTAAGTCCACATCGACCTTAAGTTGTCCCTTTGGTGCGATTTTTGGAATTAACATGTAGCATTGAGATTCATTGATGAATATTGTCGGCGATGAGCCTGAGAAATTGGGAGTGGTCTTGTAATGTTGACCTCGCACCAAGTTAGTCTTGAATTGTCTTCAAGTGAGGACGACGAAGTATAAAGTTGATTATGATATGTTGGAAGAAGTAGGTCACGTTAGGAACCCTTGTTTTTTTTTGTTTTTTTGAGGAAAAATCCAGGCAATATATTAAAAGAAAAAGTAATACAAGAGTTAAGGCAAAAGCCCCAAAGTCAAGAAAAGCCACAAACGACTTTAAAGACAAACCACAACACTAACAACCAAAACAAGCAAAGCATAATCGACAAGAAACGCATGCTAAAGAAGATACGCCAAAAACTCAAACACCAACAGCAAGTCTCAGCCACCTCAACACGAACATCAACCATCCTCATGAAAAGCCACCGCAACATTCACTTTAAACTTCCAAGCCATTCTCGACAGCACACAAAAACGAATTTCTTTAATAATCTGCAACACCTCACGTTGTTGAGCAGAAAAAAGTCTTTTATTTCTCTCTTGCCAAACAAAATAAACCGTTGCGGAGATAGCAACTCTTTTGATCGTCTTTCTCGGGTTTCCCAACACAGCCACAATCGAAGACCACGAATCTGGGAATATCATACTAAACTCATCTTTAACACCAAGCCAAATTTCCTTAGCAAAAGGGCAATCAAAGAATAAGTTGTCATGAGAATCCATGCAATCCAACTTTTTAAGATGTTTGAAGCTGAAGACTTGGATCAGGAGGTTGAAAGTTGAGAAAATCACCCTGGTGTGTGTAGACGTAGGAGGTCATCTAGGAAAGATGTATACTTGCATGATGGTGGACCACCTTGTGTGGGTGTTATGATTGTGAAAGATTGCTGTTTTGATGAGTGTTTCTCTGCGAGGTTTTGACGATTTGTAAAAGGAGAAGGTAATTAGCGCGACTGATGTGGATGCATTAATTATATCGATCTAAAAGGGAATGTGTCTTGTCGTTTGGAATGGCTTCTTGGAGATCGCAATGAACCAATAAGGAACGAAGATTTGTTTGAGTAGACTAGACTATCGTGATTTTGTGGTTCGTATGGATTCGAGAAAGAAAAATGGTCGTGAGAACCTTATCTGTGGTGTGATGCGGAGGTGTGGTGATTGTATGGGTAAATTAGTGGCATCTTTTGCCAAAGCAGGCGTACATGGCATTGGGGTGGTAATGTCTTGTTCATAGAGGATAAGCTTAGATGGAAGCTCGTGTTCGGAGATTTCTGATGAGTTATACAAGATGTTGAGTATGTTGTTGAGATGTAAGGTTTTTCAATTGGTTAATGGTAAAGCTTTTCAGAATGAAAAGGGGTGGAACGGTAGATGGTGGTTACCTAGAAGAGAAATCGTGTGCTTTTGGTTGGATGAGTTCATTTTCGATCATTGAAAGATTGATGACGATGTTGGATGGGTTAGCATATGATATTTAGTTGTAGATGCGAAATCATTGGGAATGTTGAATTATTTCTCGTATGTCAAATAACTTCATGAGTAGGCCAAGCCCCGTTGGGGAACAAGAAGTGTGTGGACGCTTCATGTGGCAGGTGTCATTTCGGGGTGACTTGGTTGGATACCGCAAGTGAGAACTTTGGTGAGACCATTGGTTAAGTATAGTAATGAAAATGTGTTGTTGGCACATTTAGAGCGGTCAGAAAAACGGGGTAAGTATTGTTTGGTGGGAATTGATCCATGCTGACGTGAGGAAGTGAAGATAACATGTCGGAATAAGTGAGTAAATGGGAACTATGAAGTTTGATAAGTGACACTGAAATTGTGAAGCAGTGTTTACAAGCTGTTATTGTCAGTAGTGGGTACCTGAACTCCTAGTGAGAGTACGAAAATGGGAGTTGTTTATGTTACGGTTCGAGGGTCGTAGAAGGCTAACTCATGTGAGCGGTCAAAAGCATGCACCTACTGGTGAGCCGCTCTTTGGAGGCATGAATGCCGTTATCGAGAAGGTATTGGGAAAGGTAGTGGAAAATGGTGCTCATAATGGAGGACCGTTGGTTTAGGCGTGGTATTGTCGTAGAAAAGGTACCAAGTGAGTTTGTCGTTCAGTGTTAAGCCCATGGGAGAAGTTATGTGTGGACATGGTCACTCATTCTTGTGGGCGTATGAACTTGAATTTATTTCACATAGGGTTGGACAATTGAGGGATGCAGTGAGAGTTTGAATGTGTCTTCAGGATTGGTTCAGCGTGGATTGGCGGATAGTTCAGATGATGGAATGTGGAGGTTTTCTTCCTTTAGCTATGTATAAGTGTGGGATGGCGACGTGGTGGGAGTGTATGAATTGGTTGATGAGCTGTAGTCGATGTATTTCGAGAAAGGAGGTACTATCTGCGTAGACGTATGTCGGTTGGGAGAAGTAATCTAGAATTACATGTAATCCGATGAGGGAACTCTTGGGTGTGAGTTTATTGGGATGTTCAATGTTGGCCTTGTGCCAAGTTGGCAAGTTGAGTGGTTGTTTTCTGGTAAAAGGTTCACGTTATTATGGCATGGAATTCCGCAAAGTTCCTTCTTTTAAGGAAGTAAAGTTGTATGCAAAAACCTTGATTAAACGCGTTGTAAAACCGTGAGTCCAGGTGTAGACAAAGCGGACAATATCTAGTACGGTTGGTCTAGGATGTTACAAATGGTACTGTTAAGATGGTATAGTTGATCAGGGAGGTTGCAAGTATATTGTACAAGATTTCCCGACATAGCAAAGTTGTGACTCACCGAAGGCGGTTCCGAAGTATTGGGTACGGCTATGTTTTCCACCAAGAATGGTTTGGGCAATTGAGTGGGGTTAAGTTGTTTGGGTATAAAAGTATAAGACTTCTGAGCCTCGAGTTGAGAATGGGGCAGTTGATGCGGAAGACGTCCCCATAGAATGGGTGGAGTGTTCGAAGGAAAACAGGAGTCGGTCCACGATTTTTCTTTGGATCCGTCGAAGATTAGGTAAAAAGTTGGAGTGATATGATATGATCTGGTTGTGCTCGATGAGACTTTGGGGAATCCATAATGTGTCTCACGCCTCTATTATATAGAGAACAATTGCTGGAAGTTGGAATGCCAATAACTCTACAAGAAATGCAAGGGATGAGCAGTTGACCTTCGTCATAGGGTCGATGGCAATCATTGACCTTATAGTCAAGGAGTTGAGGACCAATGGGTTTGACCTTGTGGGAGTACCGTAGTGTTAGGACAAATATGTCTTCAAGATTTAATCTTGTTTTATAGAGTCAAAGTCAATGTATTTAGTCTTGTGTAGAAAGTCAAAGCTAGCTTATTTCCTTAATAAGTCTTAGGGTATATAAGTCTTTGTTTAGACTTTCATTGTAAGCTTTTGGTCATAACTCATATCTTGAAAACTTAGAGAGCCGACATAATAGATCTACTTTCTCTCTCTACTCTCTCTCTCTCTAGAATTTCTCTCTAATCTTGATAGATCTTGGATTAACAATTGGTATCAGAGCTGGAACAAGATTTAGAGATGGAATTCTACTGATCAATCATACGAATTTGGTGATTTCACAAGAAAATTTGATTGATTTTCTTGATTTTTCAAGAAAATCTCGTTTTCTTGAAGATTTTATCAAATTTTGGTGTTTTTTTATCAAATTTGTTCAAATCTTAGTTCATTGGATTCGTTTTTGATAGAGGAATAAATCTTATTCAAGGATCGAAGGCTAATTTCAAAGATTTGGAGTTCAATTTGAAGGATTTCAAGATTTTTGTTCGGTTCGATCGTAACTGTCTGATCAGTTTTTCAGATTTTGATTCAAGGATTTTCAGCGAAATTGGATTACATCTTTGTGTTAGAAACTTGTTTTCTAACATATCTTCAAATTTTGGTTGATTAATTTCAAGTTTTTGAGAGTCAATTTGAAGATTTAGAAAAATTTGTGTTCTTGAGAAAACTTGTATGTGAATTTTTTTGAAGAGTGATTTTGCAATTTATTGTTGTTTTGATCTGTTTTTGTGCAAAATCGTTTCCAATAACAAGTTTTAGACATGTTTCAATCAAAGATTTCAAGTTTTAATGCATAAAATTCATTTTTGAAATTTTTGAGTTGAAAGTGTTCTTGAGGTGTTCTTGAGTGTTCTTGGATAAAATCTTTAAATCTGAGTTTTTGATCCATATTTTTATTTGATATTTTATAAAAAGTTGTTTGTGATATTGTTTTGATCCTAAATTGAAAAATCTAATATTGTTTGGTGAGTTTATTTGTGTGCAGCAAAGTGAATCAGAATTCTCGCAACCCACAAGCAAGGAACTCGCAAGCTAGATAAATTCAGTTGTGTGTGTGTTTAAGGTGTTTGGTGTGTTTACGTGCAGCAGCTTAATAAACTTTGCGCAACCAACTAAACATACTTTGCGCAACCAACTAAACATATATTGTTCAACCAACTGATTTCATATATCTTGCGAGAAACAGACTTAACAAAAATTCCACCTACATGCTTGCTTCGATAACGCAAATGAATTAGTTTCACCGGCTAGCCTACTTGAATTAATTTCAGCTACTTGTTTGCTTGCTTAATTAGTTTAAGCTACTTACTTGCTTGCTTAATTAGTTTAACCTACTTGCTTGCTTGCTTCCTACCGAATTGCTCTATTTTCAGAAAAGTTTTGGAGTTTCAATTTTTTTTTTCTAAGTGAACTTTGCGCCTCTTTGACTTGCGCATTTCTGACTTAGAAATTGTTTGAATTTTTCAGATTAATTCTTCAAACATGAAGCGGCTTCCAGTGCTGTTCAAAGAATCTGATTTTGAACTATGGAGAGTTTCGTTCATCGATTTTATTGAAAGTAGAGAAAATGGTGTAAACATGATAAAATCGTTCACTGAAGGCCCAATGATCAGAACTGGCAAAGATTATACAGAAGAAGAGATTAACAGAATGAAAGCCGACAAGGAAGCTTCATCCAACTTGATCTTCGCACTTTACAAACTTCCGCAACACATCTTCAAACGCGTTGAATGTTTCAAAAACAATCCAATGCTTATGTGGAACGAATTAACAAAGCAAATGTTGGATCTGAAATTGTTTTTAAGAGAAAGGAAGAAGAAAAGAAAGCTGAAAAAGAGGATACGGAACAGAAATCACCAGATGCTGAAAATGAGGAACTCAAGCAAAAGGTTATTGAACTTACAAAGAAGTTGTCTGAAACGGAAAAGTTGCTAAAAGAGGAAAGAGAAAATTTCAGAAAAGAAAGAGTTGCTTGTTCAGATGACAAAAAGCAAATTCTTTCTTTTTCTCAGAAAGTTTCTGAATTTGAAAAGACTTCAATTTCTGAGAAGAAAGAAAATGAAGAAAAGAAAGCTCTTGAACTCTGATGCGTAAAACTTTCTAAGGAAATTTCAGACTTTGAGAAGGTTTTATTTCTTGAAAAAGAGAAATTGGAGAAGGAAAGGATTGAGAATGAAAATACAAGGAAAGTCTTTGAAGCTAAGAATGCGACATTGTCAAAGAAAATTTCTGAGCTTCAAAAGGACTTAGATAACGGAAGTGAAGAGCTAGAAAAGAGAAGAAAGCTGATTTTCAAGCTAAAAGCATTAAAGACGAATTCTCTGTTGAAGGGAAGTTTTTTCAGCAAGAAATACGAAAGCTCACAAAGAATTTGGCCGTGTTATCTACTGATATCATGAAAGAGAAGAGAGTTAATTGTGACATTCAGAAGAAGCTTGATTTCGTGACTAAGGAACGGAATGACTTATCAAACAAAGTGAAGTCACTCAACAAATCCAAAAGCTATTCAGAAAGTCCGATTCGACCGTCTAATCTTTTCTATGATCATTCAGTGGATAATTCTTCCAAGTATAAATATGCTAATCTTCCTTCATACAAGAAAGTCAACATGCAATGGAGAGTCAAAGGTACAAATCCTGAAAAAGATGTACCAAAATCATCTGTTCCCAACAAGAACACTAACCTGGAAGGTAAATCTTTTGCTAAACCTGATTCATTATATTCTGCAAATCATTTAATCAGGTTAGCACAAAAGAATTTTTGTTGTTCTTATTGTGGTACTAATGATTTTATTAAAAATGGTAATGTTCAATATTGGTATGGTACTTATCATTTTCCTTCCTATAGAGCTCCGCTTAACAAGCCAGGACCCAAGACACGTTGGGTACCAAAATCTACTTAATCTGTTTTTGCAGATTTAGAAGCAAAGCGTTGAACTCTTGGAAGAAGATTACTTGTGCCATTAAGGGGGAGTAAAAAGACAATGGTTTCTAAACACATCGGTTTAGAACCCGGATTTCAAAGTTAATGGTTTCTGGACAAATCAGTTCAGGACCCGTGCTTCAACGACTATGGCTTCTGAACAATTCAGTTCAGGACCCGTAATTCAAAGACTAAGACTTCTAAACAAATCAGTTTAGAACTCATACTTCTCAGGTGATATCCTTAACTGTCATATATTTTTATTTCAAGGAACAAGTGGTAAAAGGTAACATTGTATTATACTTTGTTTCTACTGCTTTGAAAATTTGAATCTTTACAAATTTAATTCAATGAGATGAAATTTTCAATTTTCATTCAATGAATTAAATGTGTGCTAAAAGATGATTTGACAAGTATTTTTGTATTATCTGAGTTACATCTGTTTCATCTTTCACTTCTGAAATAAATCGAAAGGTCAGCAAAACATGAATGAAATTATGCTGAATGCTCAAAATTTATGTGATTCTAGACTTATATAGAATATAATGCTCAAAAAGCCTTTTGTCAGAATGATGGATGGAAACGAAAATATGGGGAAAGAACTATGTTTTAGAACCAAGTGATTGAGATGCTCTAAGTTTTAAATCTAATCATTTAGTTTGAAAGTTTGTGCCTGTGGCCTTTCTGGTTTGGGAGATTAAGTCCTAAGGGGTGCTCGACACCTAGTCCCTAAGACCAACTGGTCTGGGATCGGTTGACCCAAATCCTGCTATAGAACCAGATCGAAAGCCATGTTCTACTGGTACAAATGGGTTTAAAATATATCGATGTGGCCTTTCTGGTTTGGGAAAGTAAGTTCTAAGGGGTGCTCGTCACCTAGCACCTAAGGCCAACTGGTCTGGGATCCGCTGACCCAAATCCTGCTATAGAACCAGATAGAAAGCCATGTTTAACAGTGTATCTTATTCTTAATAAACTTTGTGATTAAAAGATGCCAATGAGCACAAAAATCAAAAGATGCCAATGAGCACAAAATCAAAAGATGCCAATGTGCACAAAATCAAAAGATGCCAATGAGCACACATCTCTTGAATCTTGGGGAAATTACAATGTCGCGATAAACTTATAAATTTGTGAAAATTCTGATTTTGGACAAATAGTGTGAGTAGAGCAGAGTATTCTGATATGTTTTAGAATTGCATATGCTTGTTGCTGATCATATTTCGCATGCTAGCACACCAAATAGATTTAATAAAGAGGTTGAAACTGAACATTTTTAACTTGATATGCAATGATGTCTGGTATTTGAATCCAAACACATGCATTTGATTTCATTTGATTGATAAATCTGTTAAATTTCATTAAGTTGAATTTCTTTTGTAAAGTTTTCAAATGATCAAATGTTAGTAGTTATAAAATGTAGTTCAATGAATTTTATTTTCCTTGTATAAAATTTCAACTACTGTGCCTAAATGAAATATATGCATACTTTCAGGGGGAGAAAACAAATTGCTCCAGAATTCTTATTTTGAGGGGGAGCAAGGTTATTCATTAAGGAGGAGATTGTTAGTGAGAATCAGAGACGCGACTGAAATTGAAGAAGGTTTTCGATGATCATGATGCACACTTTCATCGAAAAAGGGGGAGAAATGTTTAGTTCAATTTCATGTCAAAGCTTTCAAGTCAAAGATTCGATTTCATGACAGGGGGAGAAATGTTTAAAGAAGACTTCGTCTCAAGAAAGGAAAGGGGGAGATTTCTTCTTCAAGAGTTTAAGAGAAATCGATTGATCATCTTGTGATCTCTTTTTCTTAAACTTGTGCTATATGGTGAATATCCTTATTGAAGATTGAAGTTCTCAAGTCAAAGAAAGAAAAAGGGGGAGAATTCTTCAATAGTTTAGGAAAAATCGATTGATCATCTTGGTTTCTCAAGAAGATCTCTTTTTCTTAGATTTGCGCTACATTGTATCAAAATGCCTTATGTGAAGAAACAAATTCTCCATATCTTTTAAAGAAAGAAAATCTCCGTCAGTTCTCCGCCAGAAGATTTTGTGACAATTTGACTTTGACAAGCCTTGATAAAGACCGAGATTTTGAAGATTCAAGAAGCCGAAGAATGCTGTTCTCAAATGTTTAAATCTTGAATCCAAGGGGGAGATTGTTAGGACAAATGTCTTCAAGATATAATCTTGTTTTATAGAGTCAAAGTCAATGTATTTAGTCTTGTGTAGAAAGTCAAAGCTAGCTTATTTCCTTAATAAGTCTTAGGGTATATAAGGCTTTGTTTAGACTTTCATTGTAAGCTTTTGGTCATAACTCATATCTTGAAAACTTAGAGAGCCGACATAATAGATCTACTTTCTCTCTCTACTCTCTCTCTAGAATTTCTCTCTAATCTTGATAGATCTTGGATTAACACGTAGTGTTATCACCAAAGAACTGGAAGCAACTTGAGAGATAGAGGCGGACACGAGGTCCAAATGCCCAACTTATTCGATGATGGAATTCCAAGGATGAAATTCTTTTGAGGGGGAGGTGTTATAATAACCGTAACCTTATTTTTCAAGATGATAAAAATTAAAGAAGATTTAGGGAAAATTTTAAATTGGAGTGTCTAAAAATAAATAAAAGAAGGAGGGCCTTTGTGCAATTAGTGAAAGGTATAAGAACCCTCCATTTATCCTAAATTCATTTCATGTGTGTGTGTGGAGGCTGGAAGAACTCAGAGAGAGATTCTTTTGAACATCGAACGCACCCAAATCGGAAGAAATCAAAGAAGTGGGAATTGGAAGCTAGTTGTTGCATTAAGCATGTAACAACCCAGTTCCCATAACATACAACAAATAACATAACATGCATACATATCATTGATTTACAACAAAAGTTACATAACAAACCAAGTACGGTCCCTTCGGTCTCATAAATTACAAAATATATATAAAAGCCTTCTAATCAACATCCATCAAAAGCTTCCTACACTTCATCCTCTCCTGCCAATCCTTAACCTGGAAAACATATTTTTGAAAACAAAATGAGGGTTAGACCAAACGGGTCTAGTGAGTTAATCCCGGTCTTTTCCAAAATCATTATAAAACCTTTTATGTAAATCCTTTGTATCAAAATAGTTTAGATAAACTTTTGGTAATTCTTTCGTAAAATATAAACATACCACACGTATTTAAATACCAATCCAGACTCGTGCATCGTGTACATCTCATTCACCTTATTCCTCCACAAATGGCCATATTAGTTGGTAGCAAGCCAACTAATAAATCAACAACCGGTCCGCTCACCGGAACCCGGCTACCCGTCGGTCCGCACACCGAAACCCGACTACTCACCGGTCCGCACACCGGAACCCGGCTACACACCGGTCCGCACACCGGAGCCCGGCAACAAGTGCACTCGTGTAGTGCAAAGCTTATATAAATACAATATATATCTCATTACATCATATTGTCATTTATATACACATAATCATATTCCTACCACATAATCATCTCATATATATATATATACATATATATATATATCCCAGTTCAAAAACGTTTTAAAGCAAAACTCACCTCGATCGCTTATCCATAAACACTTCCAAGCTTTTCTCCAAAAGATCCAGTCTTTCAATCCAAATCCACAGAATCTGAAACAGATTAAATACAAATATCCCCTTACCATTTGAACACGTGAACTCTAGATAAATCTACCTAACTCTCGCCATCAAAACAACCAAATAGCTATAGTTTCCGGACAGCCCAAAGCCACCCGGACAACCCAACTTTTCCGGACAGCATAAAGAATCCGGACAACACAATTTATCCGGACAACACAAGGAATCCGGATGCCATGCGGATCTAAATCATCCGGAAACCATCAAACGAATCGTCCGGACACTATCAACAAAACTACCCGGACACCACCCAAGAATCTTCCCGGATACCTTCATATCATCCGGACACCTCTGTCGGTTTGGTACCTTTTACCCAGAAAACCGACTGAATTAATACCAGAAGTGTTTGTGATGTTTCTACTCCGATAGGAACTACTTACTAGCAATTATAGACATAAAATGTAAAGCAACATACCTCAATTTCTCTTCCAAGTACACCAAATGAAGTCTTAACCACAAGAACCCTTCTTTCTTCCTTTGCTTCTTTTGCTCTCCAAAAACACACACACACCCCTACTGAATTTCTGCTTTTGTAAAATATATGGACTTCTAAAGGCTAATATCTAAATATATTTACCACTTAGACCTTGTACTCCTTATAAATAACCAAAACACCTTTAAACCATTAATTTAACCAAACTTACCCTAAACCTTAAACTTTAAAGTTAACTAAATTTAACGGAAAAGAGATTTTAACTAACGAACTTATCCGGGGTATTACATTATCTCCCCCTTAAAAGAATTCCGTCCCGGAATTCGGTTAAGCAATAAACTAGGGTAACTACTATCATGTCCTATCCAATGGTCCTTCACTCCGATCATTACATTCGACTACTTTCTCCCACTCTCTTCTCAACATAAAACGCGTTTTCTCCAAGGATAGCACACTAGAAGGTACTCACTCTTAACGGATCCTATGAGCTAGCTTTCTTTCACCTCCAAATCAATCGCACGTACCTAATTTCAACAACTACTATACTTTACTAACAATTTCACCATACCTCATATCAGGAACTTAATCGAGTCAATCTGAAATCACACTCAATGCTCGAAACAACTACACGTTTTCCATTTCTCAAATGGTAATACTCCATTCTTTAGCTAACCATCTACTGCGACTCCATTCTCTTATTCTTGAATAACACTACTACACACCGCCTAGACATCCATACCTCTCCCCACATACTTTTGGCACCTCTACACAACTTACAAACAAAATTCCGAGCAGAGGTTTCCACTTATACTAACCACATATCATCACAAATCCACCACTTAATCTCACGAAATTCATTACTACTACACCTCGCACATTCACTAATTATAAACTGCCACCATCTTATCCACATCACCCCACACATTTAAACAATACCTTTCTTGATAGCGTCAACAATCACATTAAGTATAATCTTCACAACATACTAAACCGTCGCCTTCATGACAAGGTCAAGACTTCACACATTACCGTTACTCTCTACACATAATCGTCACGTTCTACATACTGCTATTATTCTTTACACTCAAGCCATCACACTCCATACACTAACAAATTAAAACAACAATAATTAAACACGCCCTTCTATATCTCTAACACAATTATCAAATATTTTTCTAACACAAATAATAAAATTGAAAACACAAAAAAATCGGTTTGCACCGAAGTCAGATAACACCTTAACACGTATAGAGTTTATAGAAATATACATGTCTTCATATCTATCCATACGTCGAGTCCGATCTGCCACTCTGTTGATTTTTATAGAGTTAATATACACATAAGCACATACCCCATATAATAAGGTATTCCAGTCCAAACATGCACCTATAAGATCACAATTACACTGGCCAGGCGTAATCTGAAATTACCTTACATGATGTTCCTTCTACCTTTTATACTTAGCATCCCAAGGTTCTAATATATCAAGGACATCCTACTTCACATGCAGTTTAAGTCTAGGTACGGGTACAAATACCTAAATCCCTTAAACTAGGGCTCTGATACCATTTGTAACAACCCAGTTCCCATAACATACAACAAATAACATAACATGCATACATGACATTGATTTACAACAAAAGTTACATAACAAACCAAGTACGGTCCATTCGGTCTCATAAATTACAAAATATATATAAAAGCCTCCTAATCAACATCCATCAAAAGCTTCCTACACTTCATCCTCTCCTGCCGATCCTTAACCTGGAAAACATATTTTTGAAAACAAAATGAGGGTTAGACCAAACGGGTCTAGTGTGTTAATCCCGGTCCTTTCCAAAATCATTATAAAACCTTTTATGTAAATCCTTTGTATCAAAATAGTTTAGATAAACCTTTGGTAATTCTTTCGTAAAATATAAACATACCACACGTATTTAAATACCAATCCAGACTCGTGCATCGTGTACATCTCATTCACCTTATTCCTCCACAAATGGCCATATTAGTTGGTAGCAAGCCAACTAAAAAATCAACAACCGGTCCGCTCACCGAAACACGGCTACCCGTCGGTCCGCACACCGGAACCCGACTACTCACCGGTCCGCACACCGGAACCCGGCTACACACCGGTCCTCACACCGGAGCCCGGCAACAAGTGCACTCGTGTAGTGCAAAGCTTATATAAATACAATATATATCTCATTACATCATATTGTCATTCATATACACATAATCATATTCCTACCACATAATCATCTCATATATATATACACATATATATGTATCCCAGTTCAAAAACGTTTTAAAGCAAAACTCACCTCGATCGCTTATCCATATACACTTCCAAGCTTTTCTCCAAAAGATTCAGTCTTTCAATACAAATCCACAGAATCTGAAACAGATTAAATACAAATATCCCCTTACCATTTGAACACGTGAACTCTAGATAAATCTACCTAACTCTCGCCATCAAAACAACCAAACAGCTATAGTTTCCGGACAGCCCAAAGCCACCCGGACAACCCAACTTTTCCGGACAGCATAAAGAATCCGGACAACACAATTTATCCGGACAACACAAGGAATCCGGATGCCATCCGGATCTAAATCATCCGAAAACCATCAAACGAATCGTCCGGACACTATCAACAAAACTACCCGAACACCACCCAAGAATCTACCCTGATACCTTCATATCATCCGGACACCTCTGTCGGTTTGGTACTTTTTACCCAGAAAACTGACTGAATTAATACCAGAAGTGTTTGTGATGTTTCTACTCCGATAGGAACTACTTACTAGCAATTATAGACATAAAATGTAAACCAACATACCTCAATTTCTCTTCCAAGTACACCAAATGAAGTCTTAACCACAAGAACCCTTCTTTCTTCCTTTGCTTCTTTTGCTCTCCAAAAACACACACACACCCCTACTGAATTTCTGCTTTTGTAAAATATCTGGACTTCTAAAGGCTAATATCTAAATATATTTACCACTTAGACCTTGTACTCCTTATAAATAACCAAAACACCTTTAAACCATTAATTTAACCAAACTTACCCTAAACCTTAAACTTTAAAGTTAACTAAATTTAACGGAAAGGAGATTTTAACTAACGAACTTATCCGGGGTATTACAAAGCATCCTAGGTAAACTCATGTTCTCAATCTTATTCTTTTTTGGTATTGAAAGAATCAAGTATTTGAGCCTTTTGTGGGTAGATGGTGTTTTGTTGGCTAAAATCGAATTTGGGAGTGTAAAACGTTGAGATTAGCGGTAAGGAAAGGATAAGAAATGGTTAAGTATCGTCATTAATACATTTATTACTTGTGAATCAAGCTTATTTGAGTTTAGAAGTGGGTTTAATATTCCAATCGGTCATCAGACCGCGTACGGTAAGTAACCCTGTACAGGTCTCCGGTTAGAGCAGTTGTCCGGTTAGAGCAGTTGTTCGAATAGAGCAGTTAGTTGTCCGGATATAGCAGTTGTCCGTATAGAGCAGTTGTCCGGATAGAGCAGTTGTCCGGATAGAGTAGTTGTCCGGATAGTGTAGTTTGGTATCCGGTTAGCTTATGTTTCTCATCCTTTTACTCAGGTATTTACTTTGGAGGACAAAAGTGATAGAAAGATCCGATCAAATTCAACAGGTGAGTTTTTCTAACTAAATACGTGTTTTAATGTGATTTCAGAAGTAGGGAAGAAATGTGAAATGGTTTATCTATGTTGTATGATGATATGTTTGGTTAAACGTGTTAAACGTTCAAAAACCAGGACAAATTTAAACCTTAAAATTCCACAAAGTTAACCATAATTTCATCCAACTTTTATACATAAATGGAGAATTAGTAATGAGGGTTCACATACTGTTGGAACCCAGATTCACTTAATCAAGATTAACAGTCTATTAGTTGAGTTTAGAGTTTGATGCGGAAGCGTATTAAACTAACAGATATGTTTGATAGATATTAGAACGCACACATATAAAGAAAACAGTAAAGAATGAAAAGGATTTCTTGAACAGTTACTGTTATTCAATATATAATAAGAACACGAAGAACAGATTAAGAACTGTTGGTGTGTGTGAGAATATAACACTCAGATATTTGACAATAACGTTTGAGAGTATTAGTGATTCCTTGTGTATTCGTTCTTAGGAAGATCTCAACATGAGACTTCCTTTTATACTACTCTTAGAAGACTATGAAGTAGGTCACTATTCCTTTTACGGCATGAATAGTGAACTGGATGGTGTGAACAGTTGTTTGAGCCATGCGCATTTAATGGAGCAGATGTACTATTGGTAAATGCATTAAATGGCGCAGACGTCTATTTTGTACCATGCCCTATTGAGTCCACTCAGAGCTTGACACGTGTTTTGACAGTACTTTTCCATGCAAGTTGATGAATGTATCCAGTAATATCTTCCAAGTCTTCATAGCAGACCACAGAGGCTCTGTAAGGCATTACAGAGGTTCTATGGTCTGACCTTCTGTGGAGCAGTCCACTTGTTTCTGAGTTGATCTTCATCTTGCGCACTACAGAGGTTCTGTGATTACCTCTGTAGCTTCTGTGGCTTTCTGGACTTGATCTTCTGGAAGAAGTGGCAGAGCCTCTGTGAGAGGCTTTTCTATACTTAGCCTATTTTTCACTACTTCTAAGTATTTCTATGATTAGGAAGATTGAAGCTAACAATCTCCCCCTAAGTAGTGAAAAATAAAAATTTGACTTTGAGTTTAGTTAGGCTAAGTTGGATAAGACAGAGGTTAAACAATACCTCGAAATTTCTTTCATTTAGAAATATGCCAGAGGCATTTTACATTTGAGTACAATGAAAGATAAAACTTTGTTTGCAGAGATTGGAGGTCTGAGAATCAGATTTTGGCATCTTTGAAATCGTTGTAGCTTCTGTTGTCTCTGTCGACTTTTCTGATCTCTTTGTAGAATCTGATGCAGAGTTCTCTTAGGCGAATTGTTGCGTCAATCTCTCTTATGATTGTATCTGCAGCATCTTTTTCCATTTTCTTTGAACCTATGTATTTCACAAGGCTTGCTCTGAACTTGTTCAGAGTATTTGTTGCGTACTTCTGACAGTCCATGCATACAAATAGTTTAGTTTCGCCTTGAGGGTTTTGAAATACTAACCCAAACCGTGGTTCTGTGATGATTGAGTTTGGTATGGCGTCTGGTGGGCAGCGATCCTCTGGTGGTCGTAGATCCAGATGTTTGAGACCGAGATCCTTTCCCAGCTGGAAATCTATCATGCTGTAGACCAGAAGCTTTTCCCTCATCGCTTTTCTCAATACTTGATAGGCTCTGGTGTTTGCCTCTGTGTTGTAGTTGTCCTTTGTCCATTGCAGAAGGTCAGGTAGATCGTATGGATTGATGTTTCTTAAGTCAGCATCAGCGAAGGTAGATTCTGAATTGTTCTCTCTTCTGACTTTGTAAAGATTGTACCTGACCCTTGGATAGGTTCTTGTGAAGGAGAATCTGCAGAAGATCACCTTTTTGATTTTGTGAATTGAGAAGACATCTGCTTTGGCTCTTGGCTTTGTTCTTGTGAAGATGTTCTCAAATTCTTCTCTGATCCTTGGATCTGTCACATGATCTATTGGATAGTTTGTCTGAAAGGATTGTTTGTAGAGGTATTTGTATACCACTTCTTCCATTTCTTCATGTGTTGGACCAGGTCGTGGAATTTGTCTTCTGAGACTCTCCATCTGTTGAACAACTTCTGCAGCTCTACCAGTTAAAGGAATTTCTGACAGAGGCTTCAATCCATGTGCCCAGTCAACTTCTTCGGGTTTTGGGGTTTGAAAGGCGTCAAACGCACTCTTCATCAGTTTCTCTGTTGGCTTTGACAATGTTTTCTTCTTCTTAGGCTCTTCTGTCAGTATCCCTTTGCCTTTATCTTTTGTTGTCGTGGCAGAACCTGTTGCTTCTGTGGGATTTGAGGTTTGCACTTCTGTAGGTTTGATGGAGGTTGCCTCTGTGGATTTTGACGATTGTGACTTAGAGGACTTTTGTGGCGATGGTTCTGTTGGCTTGACTTGCTCTGTAACCTCTGTTGGAGGTTGTTTGGTGACTTCTTCTGTGAGCTCAGTTTCTGTTGATGAAGTGTTGTCATTGAATCTTCTTGCCATTCTGAAAGCTAATGTGAACCTGTGCCTTTCTTCTTCTCTCTTCACCATACGATCACTCATTGTTGTGTGCATCCTTTTCAGAATGTCAGAAGCAGAGGTCGTTGCTCTTTTTGGTTTGGTGGCAATCGACTTTCTTCTGGGTATGGTTTGGGGTGTTTCCACAGAGGTGGGTGTTTTCTCTGTGGTTGGTTCATCTGTTTCTTCCAAAATGATTACCTCAGGGGCGGTTGTTGCCTCTGAGGTTTGCTTATCTGCTTCTGTAGTGTCGGGTTCTTCAGAGGTTGAATCCACAGAGATGGGTGTATTCTCTGTGGTTCTTTGAGTTTGTTGTTGGGTTTGTTCTGGAGGTGCTTGACTCAGAGGTTCTGCGGCTATTGGTGGACCTGTAAGTCCTCTGCTTGCAGTTTTCTCTGTCGTTTTCTCCCCCTCAGGATGATCTGATGGACCAGGATGGTCATCATCATCAGAGTCATCCTGACCCTTGTCTGATGTACCCTCTGCTCTGCAGGAAGCATCGGGTTTCTTTGGCATTGTGGCTCCAGCAGCGATCAGTTTCGCGCCGACATCATCACAGAGGCCAAGAAGAGTTGCTAGCTCTGCCTCTGTTTTGAATCTCATCCTTCCTACACTTTCTCTGAAATCTTTGACGAAGTTAGCATTGGCAGTGGTGAAGGAAAGGATGACTTCTGTCACTTGATTAATCACGTTCTGCCCAAGCTCTGTCAGCTGTGCTCTTGTCATGTAGTCTTTGGGTTGCATCAGCATGGTATTTCGCATGGCTTCTTCTTGAACTTTTTGTAGGGCCTTCTATAGATCTGCAGGAGTGATGCCCGTTGACACTGAAGTCTGTTTGTTCAATTGATCAAGGAATTTGTTGATTGAGTTCTCAATCGAAGGAGTTGTTGTTGCGGCAGAAGTGGCTGTTTCTTTGGCAGTGGTTGTTGCAGAAGACTTCATCTCTGAGATGGCGATTTTCACCTCTGTGGACAGATCGTCCATTTTGGTGTTCAGATTCAAGAGAGCTGTAGATGTTGTCTCTGCAAAAGATTTGAAAGAGCTTTTCAACTCTTTCATTGTTTGGTTCACAGAGGTGACAAGGGTTTGGAACTCATCCCTTGATACTTGTGTTTCTTGTGTAACCTCTGGAGGAACACATTCGTCTCCAGAGTGAGTCCCTGTTCCTGGGACACCTTCGTTCACCCTTGTTTGTACGATGGGGGTGGAAGGATTTCCTTCTGATCCTTGAGAAGAAACATGAGTTTCAATCCCTACAGAAGTTCTGAGAAGAACATTGTCCAAATCCACTCCAGAGGTGGGTATTGGAATATCCTTCTGTTGACTAGGAGACTTGTCTAGAGTCTCTTTGTCTTTGTGCTCTCTACTTCTCTCTGAAAGAAGTGTGGGTCTTAATAAGTGCGTGGCAGAGGAAACAAATTCCTCTGTTAGGCATTCTTCTGTGATCTGGGGCAATTGATCACGAACTATAGGTGAGTCTCTTTGAGGAGACTCCCTAGGAATGGTTTCCCCGGTTTTTGTGGGCACAGAGGTTGAAAGAATAACCTCTGGCTGGATGGTTTGGGTGAGGTTCGAGCTGTGCTGCTCTTTTTCAATAACTCCTTTTGCAGCTAGACCTGCGGAGTTAGAAATGTGGGTTGCACTGGGAGTTGGGTTTGGTTGTGTGCCTTCTTCAACTTCGGCATCTTTTCTTGTTTCTTCTTCTGGTTCTGTGGAAGTTCCTTGCTCTGTGCGCAAGGAGTCATACATGTGATGAGATCCGTATAATCTCATGACATGAGGATGATAGAGACCTTTTCGTATCCAGATAGCCTCTTCTTCATCTGAATCTACCTCTGAGATTTCTATCCCTGTTTCTGTGGTTTCTTCTACAACCGTTGCCTCTGTAACTTCAGTTGTATTCCACTCAGCTTTGGTTTGTTCTGTTTCTTCTGAAGCTTGGTTTGGACTTCTTCTGTGGACGTCCAATCCTTGAATGAAAGGGTTTTGTAAAATCACAGGGGTTTCGGCTGGTTGATTTCTGGGTGTTGTGTCATCTTCTTGTAGATGTGTGTCAATGCCAGAAATGAAGAAATCTTGTTCTTTTGGAGAGTGGTGGTCGAGAGGTTGTGCCGTCCACCCTGCTGTATTAAGGGTGTTTGCAATTTCGGGGTTCTGTAGGAAATCATTCAGGTCTCCCTGGTGAGCAAATCTATCTGGAGATTGATAGGGTGATTGATATCCTTCTTCTGTCATTCCTATTTCTGCATCTTCTTCTTCTGCTGTTTCACCCTCTATGATTGCCTCTTCTGCAATGGTAACCAATTTTTTAAGTGATTTACCATGCTTCTTTTTGGTTTTCCTCCTTTTTGGTTTTGGTGCCCCTTCCTCTGTTGATTTGGATCTTTTCTTTTTCTGTTTTGTGAAAAGGGGAGGAGCAGAGGAGCCAATCTCTGTGGCATGGGGAGGTGAAGGTCTATCTTCTGCAGTGCTAGTTGATGTGCCTTCTGCAGTTTTTCTCTTCTTAGCTTTTGGAGTAGAAGCAGAGATCTTTGCTGAAGATTTCTTTCCCATTATTTCTGCGCGTTTGGCTATGAAGCTGAGTTGAATAGCCATGTGTTTTGCTAACTTTTGATCCTTTTCTGCTTGAGTGGAAAGAGGTTTTGCTATCATTGTTCCTAGGGGGACACCTAAACGCGGGGGTGTCATAGGACTCGGTTTTGGAGTTCTATGATCGCGTATATACTCTTTCTTAAGGGATATGTTCGATGCGTATCGCAGAAGTTTCTTTGACAGAGGTCTGCAGTGTGAGTAGCCATCAGCATGATCAGTGGGGGTATTTTTGTTCATCGGGAACTGTTTGGGAGTTGGCCCTTCCATTGGCCAATTTTGGATTAGCAGCAGAGGTTCGAACAGTACTCCCAATATTCTTTGGAATTGCAGAGGTGGTAGAAAGTTGGGATCGTTCTCTTTGACCCTTTTCGAGTTGTTCTTTCTGTCGATGGTGTTTATGATCTCTTGCATCATTATGGTCGCATAATCTAGTGGAAGATCATAGTAAACCCCATACATGATGCTCAAGATTTGATGTGAGCTCTGGTCAATACTCCCTATCTTTCCTGTCAGACATCTGTTAAGAATATAGAACAAAGTGTTCCACAGAGGTTGCAATCGGCCTCTGCGGAAGTCATTTCTCTTCCGTAGTTGGGTGTTGTACCCAAGCATTTCCACGAATCGACAGAGCTCTTCGTCTGTTGGTTGCTCTGCATAACTTTTCAATCCCAGAAGACCCCTTGTTGGTAGGTTGAATTCAAGTGAGAACATTGTTCTGTTGAACTTGATTTCAAGATGCTCAGATTTATCAGGTCTTGAAATGTACCCTTTGATAAGAGAATCGTCTTTATCAAATCGGCAGCTTTGCCAAAATTGGTTCAAATAACGGACTGGAATTCTGTTAGGGGTTCTTGATAGTAGAGGGAAGAGGATATGGTTTTCCATGATGTTCAGAAGTATGGCATGGGCTTCGCCGAAAGTAGTGGGTGAGGGGACCAAATAGCAGTTGTTGGATTTGATAGGAAGAGTGGCTTCGAAATGATCCTTAGCTATGAAGTTTTGCAAGTGTGTCGTCGGAGCAAAGTCTGCGGAGTCCCCGGAATCTTGTTGTTCAATATCTCTTGCAAGGCTGGGGTTTTCAGAATGTTCTGAATGAGCAGGGGAGTTTTCCGTTGAGTTCGCCGGAGAGAGTTCAGAGGATGTAGCTCGAGAAGATAAAGCCATTTGCAAGTGTTTTGCAGGGTATCGCCGGAGAAGAAGATGAGAGTTTGTAAAACGTTTTATGAGAGGGTAAGGTTTGTTTTTATAGGATGGTAAAACGGTAGACTTCGAAAGGGTAAAATATATGGCAATGGATTAAAGTTTGGAATCCGCACTCGAGTTTGAGCGGCGGGTTCAACTTACCAAAAAAAACGTTCCATGTTTGCCCAATGAAAATGGGACACGTAGGCCATGTCAGAATATGACAGGACGTCGTGCGCGGCCCATTAATGCTAGGCGCGTGAGGTTGATTTTAGCCATATGAGTTTCACTCGCAGTAAAAGTAACCGTTATTACTACAGAGATGCCCAAGTAATCAGATTGACAGAGCTTCTATAGTTTACAGAGGCTCTGTGATCTTGAAAATCTTTGATGTTTATCCCTTTTTCATATATCTCATTGTTATCATGACTTCTGTGGGGTTCTTCTTTAACCAAAACATTTGTAAAGGCATTGGAGAGGATAAAATCGGATTTTTGTGAAGAAATTTGCTTCGCAGGGGTTTTGTGGCTCGGTTGGAACTTGCAGAAGTTCTGTGAGGGCCAGCAGAAGCTCTATGAGAGAAAAAATCTCATAACAAAAATTTTATTAGTATTTTTGATCATCCAATTTTTGATTTGGTTTAAGAGATGTTTTTCGGACATATTTGAAAGTTTGTGTCCGAGAAAACTGTTAAAAAAAAACGGTTTGTTCGAGAAGGTCATGGTCTGCGTTTTCGGTTTCCGAGATAACATTCCAAAAGATCGACAGAAGGTTAATTTGTGATCACAGAGCATATTTCCTGCAGAAGCTCTGTTGAGCTCAGCAGAAGCTCTATGACCTTAAATTTCTCCTAATTCGAATTTTGTGAAACTTTTTGAGCTTTTGATTTTTGAAATGTTATTCACAGTATATTTAGGACATATTTGACAATTCTTGTCCTAGAAAATTGTTTTCCAAAAACCTTTTGTGCGAGAGACATACCTTTTGGTTCTTCTTTTCTCGGCAGTGATATCTGACTTCTGTCGATATGGAGTCATCGACATTTTTCTTTGGCTTTCCCTTGAAAGTTTTATCTCTTTAGATCATTTCAAGGTTCCCTTCTGCTCCCCCTTGATCTAATCACCTTTGTAGATCAAGTAATTTCCTTTTGCTCCCCTTGATCTGATCACTTTTGTAGATCAAGAATTTTCCTTTTGCTCCCCCTTGATCTGATCACTTCTGTAGATCAAGAATTTTCCTTTTGCTCCCCCTTGATCTATGCTTGGATCAGAATATGATAAGTTTTGCATAGTACATAGGTCAAGTCTATCAGAGGTTCTGTGAAGGTTGTCAGAGGTTCTGAGCAGACCTTACAGAAGTTCTGTAGTTTCAAGAACTATTGAAGGTTTTAAGAATTTACATATAGAAGTAGAATCTTTCAAAACAATAATTTAAGCAATGTATTTACTTATTATTTACAGAAGATAAAATTATACTTACTGAGGATTTTCACACCATGTTAATCATTCCTATCTTACCCACCAAGAAGTTGAATCTTTTCTCGTCTAGTGCTTTGGTGAATAAGTCAGCGAGTTGATATTCTGTGGGCACAAAATGCATTTCGATTGTACCGTATTCAACATGATGTTTCAAGAAGTGATACCTTATATCGATATGCTTGGTTTTTGAGTGTTGCACAGGGTTGGCAGAGATAGCAATAGCACTTTTGGAATCGCAGAAGATGGGTATTTTGAACAGGATGTGGCCGTAGTCTTTTAGCTGAGTCTTCATCCATAGAACCTGAGAACAACAGCTAGCGGCAGCAACGTATTCAGCTTCTGCAGTGGATGTGGAAACACAATTCTGCTTCTTGGAGGTCCAACTGACTAGTTTACCACCTAGGAATTGACAACTCCCAGAGGTACTCTTTCTGTCGAGCATGCATCCTCCATAGTCTGAATCTGTATAAGCTTTAAGACCAAAACCAGAGTTCTGTGGATACCAGAGACCAAGATTTTTGGTCCCTTTTAGGTATCTAAAGATTCTCTTTACGGCATCATAATGTGATTTCTTTGGATTAGCTTGATAGCGTGCACAGAGACATGTGGCATGCATAATGTCAGGTCTGCTTGCTGTTAAGTATAACAGAGATCCAATCATGCCTCTGTAGAGAGTGCATTCTACAGAGATGCCATCTGAATCTAAGAATAACTTGTTTCCAGTGGCCATTGGAGTTTTCATTGCAGAGGCATCAGAGAAGCTATACTTGGAAAGAATGTCAGAGACATATTTAGCTTGATTTATAAAAATTCCCTCTGATGATTGTTTGACTTGGAGTCCGAGGAAGAAAGTTAATTCTCCCATCATACTCATTTCAAACTCACTCTGCATGAGTTTTTCAAATCTTTTACACTCTTCTGAATTAGTAGACCCAAAAATTATGTCATCTACGTATATTTGTACAAGCATTATCTCACTACTTTTGCGTTTATAGAATAAGGTAGTATCTGTTGTACCTCTGTTGTAACCATTGACTAGAAGAAAGGTAGAAAGTCGTTCATACCATGCTCGTGGAGCCTGTTTCAGTCCATATAGAGCTTTTTCAAGGTAGTATACATGCCTTGGAAACTTTGGCTTTCAAATCCTGGTGGCTGATTAACGTAGACCTCTTCTTGGATTTCACCGTTGAGAAAAGCTGATTTTACGTCCATCTGATAGACTTTAAAACCTCTGTGGGCTGCGAAGGCTAAGAATATTCTTATTGCTTCGAGCCGTGCGACAGGGGCAAAAGTTTCATCGTAGTCTATGCCTTCTTCTTGTCTATATCCCTTTGCTACTAATCTTGCTTTGTTTATGATGACCACTCCATCTTCATCCTTCTTGTTTCTGTAGACCCATTTAGTCCCAATGGCCTGTTTTCCTCTTGGCAGAGGTACTAGAGTCCATACTCTGTTACGCTCAAATTGCAAAAGTTCTTCTTGCATGGCGTCTACCCAGTTTGGGTCATCTAGGGCTTCAGAAATCTTCTTTGGTTCTATCACACTAATAAAATTTGTAAAGAAACAAAAGTTAGCAGTGGCAGACCTTGTTTTTACTGCGTCAGAAGGTTCTCCGATTATTTGGCTTGGAGGATGGCTTTTTGTCCATTGAGATGTGCGTGGAAGATGATCATCAATGTCATTCAGACTTTCTTTAGAGACTTCTTGTGTTTCTTCTTGTGTAGCCTCTGTTGTTCTTCGTGCCTTGGTAGTTGATTCTATCGTTTGTGGAATGATTGGTATGAGTGGTGGTGGAGTTTGTTCCTCTGAGGACGTATAGTCTTGGTCCTCGATTTCCTCTGTAATTGGTTCTTCTGTGGTTTGTGCAGCTTCTGTGGTCGTTTTCCTTGATGTTTCATCTTCTGCACTTTCTTCTGCTTCGGCAATTGCATCTGTAGTATTTACAGAAGAAGATGAAGCATTATTAGGACCAGTTAGAGACAAACCTGTAGGATTTTGTCCGACAGAGGATGGTTCTTCAGAAACCCTGATTGTTCCAACAGAAGGATCAATGTTTTCGTGGAGCATCTCTAAAAATAGAAGATCCAAGTCTTCTTTTGCTTGTGAGATGACAGAGGATTTCCCTTTAATTCCGAGTTCTGAACTGATTTGTTCAGAAGTCATTTGGAATGAATCATCAAAAGAAACATTGATGCTTTCTACAATCTTGTGAGACTTTGTAAGGAATGTTCTGTAGGCTTTGGAAGTGGCAGAGTATCCAATGAATTTGCCTTCATCTGCTTTTACATCAAACTTTCCTCTTGAATCTCTGTCGTTTAAGACGAAGCATTTGCATCCGAATACATGGAAAAATTTGATGTTTGGCCGCCGTTTGTTAAGCAATTCGTAAGGCGTCTTGAGGTGTCTTTTCACAATGGTTGATCGATTTTGAGTATAACACGCAGTAGAAATTGCTTCTGCCCAAAAGTTCATTGATAATCCGCATGCTGACATCATAGTTCTTGCGGCTTCCACAAGTGTTCGATTTTTTCTTTCGACAACACCGTTCTGTTGTGGAGTGCGAGCTGCAGAGAAGTTCTGTGATATTCCTTCTGTTGAAAGATACGCTTCAATGACAGAGTTTTTAAATTCTGTGCCATTGTCACTTCTTAACTTCTGTATTCTGCAATTATAAAGAACTTGGATTCTTTTCATTAGATTTATCAATATATTTGGAACATCTGATTTCTTTCTAACGAATTCAACCCATGTGAAACGCGAATACTCATCATTTAGGACAAGTATGTATTTCTTGCCACCTAGGCTCTGTATGGCAATGGGACCGCAGAGGTTGACATGAAGCATGTACAGAGGTCTAGTGCAAGATACATCTGTTTTGCCTTTGTGGGAAGCTCTTTTGAGTTTTCCCATCTCACAGGCAGAACATAAATGATCCTTATTGAATTTAACATTTGGCAAATCTTTAACTAGATCAAGTTTGACCAGTTTTTCCAATGTGTGAAAATTCAAGTGACAGAACCTGTTGTGCCATAACCAGGCTTCTTCACTTTTCCAGGCAACAAGGCAAACTTTGTCTTTGTTCTTTGAGTTGAAGTTCATTAGATATAGATCACCTATTCTTTCAGCTCGCAGAAGTTCCATACTTGTTTCTTCACTTTGTAGAGAGCAAAAAGTTCTTTTGAACAACACATTGAATCCTGTATCACAAAGTTGACTTACACTGAGTAGGTTGTGCTTAAGGCCATCCACATATGCAACTTTGTATACAGAAACGTCTTCTTTCCTTATGACTCCATAGCCTTTTATGTGTCCTTTCTTGTTGTCTCCAAAAGTCACAGATCCACCATCTTGTGTTTCTTTGTACGTGGATAGTGCACTTCTGTCACCAGTCATGTGCCTTGAGCATCCGGAGTCTAGATACCAGATTGGCACATACTTCTTCTGCAGGACAATCACAGAGATTTAGGTACCCATATCCATATGGGTCCAATATTGTTAGAGTTTTTCAAGTTTGCCTTGGCATTCTTGAAATACATTTTGTTCTCTGCAGAAGAGTCAGATTGTTTCTTTGTGGGATTTGACTTTTGAATTGTCGTAGAGAGTAAACAGACTTGACTTGAAAAATGATTATTAAGTTTAGACATAAGATCAAAGCAATGACAGTATTGAATATGAGATGTAATTTGCTTGAACTTTTCATTGAACTTTTTAAACTCAGCCACAGAGGCATTACATTCTTTCTTTACATTAGATTTCCTATTACTAGAAGATCTATGAATACTCGAATGTTGTTTGCAAAAGCTCTGTTTAGGACCTGCCTTCTGTGGGTTGCTTCTGTGGTGAACTTCTTTCATCACTGTCACAGAAGAAAAAGATTTATTAACCTTGGGTTTTGAAAATCTAGAACTTATAGGATCAATAGAGGTCTTCTGTAACATTTTAAGCTCAGCAGAGGTTTTGATATGTAGATTCAATTTTAGAAAATCTTGGCAGATTGGAATCTCTGTGAGTTTCTCTTTTGGAGAAATAGTTCTGTGAGGAACTTCAGAGGAGAATTTGACATCCTCTGTGTCACAGTGAATTATCCCTGATTTGAAATCAGTCTCTGAGTTGTCAGAGGATGAATCGTCCTCGTATACAGAGGTTGAGTCAATTCTTTCAATAGAGGCTGGATTTTCTGAGCATGTATCGTACGAGCTTTCTTCCTCTGTAGAATAGTTTTCATAGATTGCAGAGGTTTCTAATAAGATTTCTTCAGTGAGAGTTTTATCTATAGAAGATGTACAGAAATTTTCTAAAACGCTTGATTTCCATATTTCCAAAATTTCTTTTTCAATTAAATTTTTAAAGTTTTCTTCTGAAAAAATGGGTTTAAACTCAGGAGCTTCTGCTGATAATTTCTTTTCAACGTTTATCAAACAGACAAAAGCAACCTGTGTTTGGGTCTCTGGTTTACCAAACTTGAAGATACCAATCTGATCTTGTGTTTTCAGATATTTCTTTGGTTTGATACCTCTATTGACAGAGGTTGAAGATGATGAGTCTGTGTTTTCAAACCACACGTTAATCATCTTCTTATGTTTCTTCAAGTAAGGATCCACAGAGATTTTCGCCCTTTTGCTTACAGAGATTAGATTTAGAAAATCTGGTTTGTTCGTTTTTCCAATCACAAATAAAGAGGACAGAGGTTTGTTTCTTTTGCCTTCAACACCTAGGGTGATATCATCATACCCTATACCTCGTCTTCCTATTTGTGAGTTTACTTTTTCATAAACTTTCTGTGCATCTTTATAGTTTTTAATCAAAACTTCTCTTCTGAGTAAATCTTGCCATAATACCTCTCTTTCTCTTTGAAAGTATTCTTTAAGAGCTCTTATGTCAGTAGTTTCGCTCCTTGAAACTGAAAGTTCTTTTGTTTTATCTTTTAAAGTATTGGTTAATTCAGAAATTCGTTTTTTTAAAGGATCTAGAGTTTTGTTCCAATTCTTTTCTATTCTCTCTTTTTCCTCAAAAATCTTTGCTTTTTCTTGAGTGAGAAGCCGTACTTCTCTCTCATTGAAGGTGAGTCTTTTCTGAATAATTTGATTTATCTCTTTCAGTTCAATTAATTCAATGTTAATTCTAAGTGTATTATCATCTACAGAGGTAATACAAGAGTTGGAATTTGAAGTAGATACCTCAGAGTCAGTGCAGGAGTCGACTTCTGCCATGCCACAGAAGAGGGCATTGGCGGTATGTTCATCGTCAGAAGTAGAGTCTGACTGGAAGTCTTCTGTGTTCTCCTCAGAATGTCCTTTTGCCATTAAGGATTTTTGAGCATAATACTCGGCTTTCTTTTTGTAGAAAGCAGAGTCCCTCTGTGGGCGATTTGATCTGCTTCTACATTCATTCGCAAAATGGCCTGGTTTGCCGCAGTTAAAACATCCTTGAGGAGTGTTTCATGTTCGATCATTGGACTTCTGTAGGTCTCCGCCTTTCTCTGATCTACATTCATTTGCATAGTGACCAGGTTTGCCGCATTTGTAGCATTCTTGCTGTGTGTGGCTTACCGAGTCATCTGACCTCTGTCGGTCATTTCCTCTGTAATGTCTTTCGCTTGACCTCTGTCGGCCACTCGATTCTTCTTCTCTTCTGTCATCTCTTCTGTTTTCTCTATCATATCTTTCATTTCCGGAACCTCTTCTGTTTCCTCTGAACTCTTTTGTCAATAGAGCTAAAGATTTAGCTAGTGACGCAAGAGTTATTTCTTTTTCTGCTTGCTCTTCTTCTTCACTGTCTATTATCACCATCTTCTTCTTCTCCTTCTTCTTCTCCTCTGTGGCTTTTTCATTTCTTGGTCTTTGTGCATCTTCTTTAGTTTTACTAACCAATGCATATGGTACAATGGTTAGTGTTTTAGCCTGTGCTATCTGAGGTTCTTGTGCGGCTAATGTTCCGTAAAGATCAGAGAGAGTCCAGGGGTCTAGATCCTGATTTGTCTGTAGGGACATAGACAGTTGGAGCCATTCTTCATTTAGACTTTTTAAAAACATGACATTGTTTTCTTCAGAAGTTCTGTCAATGCCTGATTTTCTGCACTTGTTGATTAGAGAGTTGAATCTGTCGTATGTTGTTTGCAGAGATTCTGTTGAAGAGGCTCTGAATGCATGATATTCATTGATGTACTGTGCTCTTCGGTTTTTTTGTGTTTTAGCACCTCCTTCCAACTGTCTTTCCAGTTCTTTCCACAGATCATGCGCTGTTTCACATGAATCCAAGGATTGAAAGAGTTCGTTGGGTATTGCCATAATCAATGTCCTCTTGGTTTTCTGAGCAACTTCATCTTCTGCTTTATCTTCGGTTGACCACTCCCCTTTTGGCTTTGGTTTTTGATGTTCGGGGATTTCGGCAGATTCAGCAGTAGCAGGTATACGAGGTACTACTGTCATGGGAATAGGAGGAGGATTGTACAGATATTGTACTTGATTTTTTTCAGTGCCCTCGAAAAAATGGACCATTCTTATTTTCCACTGAGGATACTCATCTCGAAGGAGACTAGGAGGTTTAGTGAGAGAACCAGTAGTAAAGAAATTATTTGTATTTGTCATTTTTGAAGATTTTAGAAAGAAGGTATGACTAAAGAGTTAATTCGATGAACTTGAAGATTTTCTGAGTTTAAGCAGTTTCCAGACACAATAATATCTATCACGAATCTTGATAAGTGGATCACTTGATATTGAAAATCAAGAGAGGCTCTGATACCAATTGTTGGAACCCAGATTCACTTAATCAAGATTAACAGTCTATTAGTTGAGTTTAGAGTTTGATGCGGAAGCGTATTAAACTAACAGATATGTTTGATAGATATTAGAACGCACACATATAAAGAAAACAGTAAAGAATGAAAAGGATTTCTTGAACAGTTACTGTTATTCAATATATAATAAGAACACGAAGAACAGATTAAGAACTGTTGGTGTGTGTGAGAATATAACACTCAGATATTTGACAATAACGTTTGAGAGTATTAGTGATTCCTTGTGTATTCGTTCTTAGGAAGATCTCAACATGAGACTTCCTTTTATACTACTCTTAGAAGACTATGAAGTAGGTCACTATTCCTTTTACGGCATGAATAGTGAACTGGATGGTGTGAACAGTTGTTTGAGCCATGCGCATTTAATGGAGCAGATGTACTATTGGTAAATGCATTAAATGGCGCAGACGTCTATTTTGTACCATGCCCTATTGAGTCCACTCAGAGCTTGACACGTGTTTTGACAGTACTTTTCCATGCAAGTTGATGAACGTATCCAGTAATATCTTCCAAGTCTTCATAGCAGACCACAGAGGCTCTGTAAGGCATTACAGAGGTTCTATGGTCTGACCTTCTGTGGAGCAGTCCACTTGTTTCTGAGTTGATCTTCATCTTGCGCACTACAGAGGTTCTGTGATTACCTCTGTAGCTTCTGTGGCTTTCTGGACTTGATCTTCTGGAAGAAGTGGCAGAGCCTCTGTGAGAGGCTTTTCTATACTTAGCCTATTTTTCACTACTTCTAAGTATTTCTATGATTAGGAAGATTGAAGCTAACACATACACAAATTGAACTTATCAAAACAACATGCTAATCTAATCCTAAACATTAAGATCAGATTATACTAGTTCTTTAGACCATTCATCAAAACATCCTCGTATATGCTAACTTCTCCATTCATCACCAAAAGTTGAGTATCAGAAATCACTCGTCCCTCATCCCGCTATTACTTCCTCGAGCTCGTACCTGGTAAGAAAAATTAATTTGAAACGATTAGGCTTACGCCTAGTGAGAACATCCATTTTCAAATTAAAACTTTATAAGTTTTGGAAACCAATGTAAACAAATGGTATAAACAAACCTGGTTTGCCATCATTCTTACCGTACATATAAACATCTTGCGATGACGAGAACATACATGATTCCATGAATATGACTAACATTCAGTAAGTCATATAATCACGTTCGAAAGCCTACTACGAATCATCACATATTCTAGATCATTGCTCATGTCCAAGAAATTACAATTTACTTTATGCCTATTTCTTGGAGTGGAAGTAGAGATTACAATTTACTTTATGCCTATCTCTTACCTTCCTATAGAAATCAGGAATTAGGATTAACTCTCGCCTATTCCTAGATTTCTCTTCATAATACGAAATGGGAATTACAATTTACTTTATGCCTATTCTTCATTTCACGTCAAAGGTAATTACAATTTACTTTATGCCTATTCCACGTTTCACATCACAATATGAAATGAGAATTACAATTTACTTTATGCCTATTCCTCATTTCTCATCACCATACGAAATGGGAATTACAATTTACATTATGCCTATTCCTCATTTCAGGTCAACGAGAATTACAATTTACTTTATGCCTATTCCACATTTCAATTAATGCCCGTGCATATGGATCCATTACAATTACTAGCATACGTGCATATTTACTCGAGCGCAAAAAACATTTCATATCATATTCTCAAAGCTAAGAATCCCAAATAATCTATCATACCCTTATTCTCAATTGTCTCTCTTCGGTGACTTAACCAGATAACACATCCGGAAACTATATCCGAAAAATCCTTTATCCGGAACCCAAATCCGGGATTTTCCGAAAAACTCATCCGGAAAAGTATTCCGTACTCAAAGTCCGGAAACATCAGGTAAACGGATCTGGTATTCTATCCGGACCCCATCCACAATCCGATACCAATCTGGTATAATCCGGAACTTACCCGAATCCGGTACCAATCCGGAACTCACTTCGGAATCCGGTACCAAATTCGGAACTCACTTATGAATCCGGTACAAGTCGGAACTCACTTCTGAATCCGGTACAATTCGGAACATTCCCGGAATCCGGTAACAAATCCGGAACATATTCATCTTCCGTATTTCACCCAGTTTACCTATTTCCAATATCATTCCATACAGAACTCTAAAAATTGTTTTGCATCCATTCATACAAATATCAATATGCTTATTTATCCATTCCAGTACACATATAGATCTTATTTAATAAAATAAGCAGATGAACTCACCTGAAATTTGGAATCGAACACAGCCTGCAATTCAAATTGATTTCACCTTCAATCTTTCACACCACTAACCAGAACCAAATCAAAAGCAGCTTAATCTGATTATCAATTCCTAGAAGATTGAATTGCATACCAAATCAAACTCTTACCGTAGCAATTTAGGATTCCACAAACTCCTTCTTTCTCTGCTTTGTTAGACCGACTTCAAGAAACCAAAGGAGATATTTTTCCATTCATTCAGCCGACTCAGGTTTAAATACAAAGCAACTTTCACCCAATGACAAAACCTACCCTGAAGTTTTACATTTACAAATAGTCCAAATCTTAGACTAATTTACATTTCGACCCCGTTCATATAAAATATAATATAATGAAAATTCGAGGTGTTACATTTGGAAAATTAGTTTAAAGTGTATACATACAGTGTTGATAGATGTGAATTGGCTAAGTCGGGGGTGTGTCCCGCCAGTGCTCATACCGGGGGGTGTCACGTTTATGCCATGAGAGGAGTAACCCAGTAAGGCAGTATGAGACTGACACGTCGTCACTTCCGAGTGACTTCAGTGTGCCATTTATATGTGTGATTGTTACATGAAAGCTTTGTTAAAGTTGTTGTTTACAAATGTTGTGAAATATTTTAAATATTTGATAATGAAACTGTTGCCACTAGTGGGAGCTCACTAGACCTTATGGTCTAAACCTCGCATTTTCAAATACTAAACCATTTTCAGGTAAGCACTTAGTAGAAGTCTCTAGTAAGGGCAAAGAGAAAGCGCGAGCGGGAAGCTTTGGACTAGAGGAAGCTATTATATTTAGCTGTCAAAAATAGTCTTTAGAAATCTCAGTTGTGTAATAAGTTGTTTCCACAAACCTTGTTATGTACTCATATGTTTGTGATAGTATTTTGGAGTCTTTTCGGCGAGTTGCTTAATTCATGCGGTTTAAGTTTTATTCTTTGAGTTGGGCTGTTACAAGTATTTACACGGATCTTCCAATTTTGTTGGATACTTTGTTATACTCGTATTAGAACTATATATATCATGTGAAATGAGTAACAAACCAAATAAAATATAAAAGTTCATGTCATATGGAAACTTTTACAAATTCAAACAACATAAATGTTTAAAATGACAAGGTGAGAAGAATATTGAAGAATCTTTATAGTTTTTTATCGGAAAAATATGAAATTAAATAGCCGGTTTTGATTTTGAAATAAATTAGATAGACCTTTATTGAGGTGAGTTCACTAGAAGAACAACCGTCTCATTAGGACATACAAAAAAAGGCAGGCCCTCTAAGTGGCCAATGAATCACTGATCCAAAAATGAGTTGTTGGCACGATACTCAGTTTCCAACAAGTTCGCTTTATAGGTTGGGCTATATAAATTAGGGCCCCAAGCAAAGTATAATTAGGGCCCAAAAATTTAGTAGAGATGTTCTAAAACCCATATTTAACATTCTAATAGACGACGCTGAATATTTACTAAAACTATTGATTGTTTGGGTTTGTTTGGTGTTTATGCGGAGACTCAATTGCTTTTGGTAGTTTCGTAATTCGTGTTGGCTTTCATTGTGGTATGTTGTGCCGTTTTTCTGTTGTTGGTACTCAGATATATTTTTACAGATTTATGCTTTCTTATAGAAACTTAAATTTTTTTTCTTCATAGTTTTCTTTGATTCCTTTTGGTTTAATTTATATGTTGTGTTTCAAAGAATAAAAATAGTGATTACATGCATTGATATTGTTTAATGAGGCAATTTTAATATTGTAATAATTGGAATACTTAAACTAATTAAATTATGTCATGTTAATGTTTCATTGAGAGTATAAACTTTTTTATATATCAACGCCCATAATATTAAAATTTTGTAACTATTAATAACAGATAAAAATTTAGTTTTTGCTTTAAGTTGTCATTTAGAAAATATGTTTTATATATTTTGAAATAGAAATATTAATATTACGTCTCATATTTAACACGATAACTGAATATAAAACTATATTGTAGAAAACATGTTAAATTGTTCGAAATCAGTTAAGTTGTAAATTAATATTTAAAAATAAAAATTATATAGTTTAAATATTTTAATCACAAAGTGAGGGTTGAATATTGGTGCCACATATTAGAAAATATTGCATTATTTATATTCATATTTATGTTTATGTTTATATTTATATTTATAGAGAAATGTTCAAATGAGAATACTAATTATTTAAGAAAACATAAACAATAAATCATGTGTAAAATCACATTCGATTTTATATTAATGGAAAAAAATGAATGCGGGCGACTTTGACCACGACTTAAGTCGTGGGGCAAAGTCGCGTTAATCAAGTATGATTTTGTACATTAATAGTTGTTCCCGTGTTTTCTTAAATAGTTAGCGTTCTCGTTTGAACACACACACACACACACACACAGATATATATATATATATATATATATATATATATATATATATATATATAGGGTTGGGTTCACGTGACCAACCTGTTTTCGTGAGACCGTGAGACCAATAAATTAACACTAAACCTTCACAGTGATTCATTGTGAAGGTAAGAAAAATAGCAAACTTTCACAGCAAAACACTGTGAAGGTTTACCATCACAGTACCTTCACATCATTTTGATGTGAAGGTTTAGTGTTAATTTTTTGGTATCACGGTATCACGGAAATAGTCTGGTCTCACATGATCTTAAGTCTATATATATGTATGATAAGTCTCAACCATCGAAATTGTACATAAAACAAATAAACATCTAAGGTTCAAACACTTAGAAATAATTTGTATTCTTTGTCAACAAAAATAGGTCAAATCCGATGTATACACAAACAATCGGATTAGATATTCATGAAAGAATCAACCCCATGAACCATCCGATTTATAACATTCGAATTTAGTGCATTTGAATAAATGTCATAGTCCGATGAAAGCTCTTAAGGAGTAATCAGATTGTTACTATCATCAGATTCTTAATTATACCCCTTTGAATTATTCCATGCATTTATTATCCGACACATATATTTTTCACAAACGTCTATAACTGGTAAATGTTGTATAACTTATACTTCAGAATAAACAAATAGAACTTTTACTTGTAAAAGTCTTGTTACTATTTGTATTGTTCCAAGAGTAAAAATCCTTTAGCAAAATCGAAGATTACTTGAAGAGTGGTTAGAATGTCACCAAAGCGGATTGGTTTGTCGTCTAGCCAAAAAGAGATAAATACAAGAAACAATCAGTACGTAGTCTGACAAATACTACTACTGGCAAGCTGAATTTGAAGTGCAAACTTGGCCAATAAGTTTGGTTCGCCAACTCTTCCCGACTCTTATCCTAAAGTATGACAACGTGCCAAAAAGCATGTCAATGTAAGTATGTTGTAAAGTATTATGTAATTATCTATACTACTTTATAAAGCATTTTTGAAAAAATCTTAAAAACATTTTCGTTGCACTATGTACAACAATTTCATACACAATCTCTTAAAATCTTCTGATGACAACATTTTATGCTTATTGTACAACTTATCTATGCTTTTGAAATTTGAAAATGCGACTCTTTACGCTCATGCTCAATTGCTTTCTCAACATCGCTCAATTGCTTTTAGGTTTCCACAAGTTTCAAAAGAAACCCCTATCTTCTCTCAATCTGATTTTAAATGATGATGCTCATTTTACAAAATTCGATATGCTGTTGTAGATTTAACTCATTGGTTAATGATAAATAAACATAGTGATGGCGGAAGCAAAATTGTATTGATCAAAATAGAAAATCAAATAAACTAGATGAGGTGTAGAGAACAAACAATTGTAACCACAAACATCATCATACTCATATATTGAGTTGATTCTGAAAATTATAGGATGAACACACCAAGAACACATACTTGTGTGTGAAAAGCACTATCAGACTCACACCCACACCCTCTCTCTAGTACAATGTATGATATCAATGGTGAAAAGTGTGTCTAAGATTTGCAAGTGTATGTTCTAACGAACAAGATCCAACACTTATAAGGGATATCTGGATGAGTTAATCCCCTAGCCACTAAGATGATTCCACATGGAAAGGTGAAATAATTGTTTTGCTGACGTGGTAGACTTCAAGTGGATGCCCACAGTGTGAGAGAGAACACTTGTTGATTTCCAGAGTTGTTAATACACAGGTAGGCTTGACTAGAGGTTCTGGTCATCCGTTGATCATCTGCAAGTTAAGCTTGTATGCTTAGGGCCTGTTTACCTAGAGCTTAATGGGCTTAATAATCTATTCGGCTTATTCGCACAGCACTTTTGGCTTGTTTACTTGCGACTTATTCGCACAGCAGATAGCTTATTCGCACAGCAGATGGCTTATTCGCACAGTCGGATACCATGTGTTGTCCGCATTCAGCTGAAAAAAAGACACGCATACCCCTGATTTTTAATAAACACGCCTGGACATATCTCCTTCCCTAGAAACATGCCTCCTCTTCCAAGATTCTATTAAAAACCCTAGCTACTTTCTTCCTCATCGGCCTCCTCTTCCAGGCCCTATACAAAACCCTAGCTACCTTCATTATTGTTTCCTTATTCATGAGTGTCCTCTTCAAGACTGTTCGAAACCCTAACGTCCTCTTCCAGAATCTGTTCAGATGGGTACGAGAGACACCTCTGCACCGTCGTCGGCCGTCTTCGATCTTCATCCCGACGACTGACGAGCCAGAAAGCACACCATTCTTCTTCCTCGTCGATGCCTCCCTCCTTTCCCCGGAGAACCCGCGTCTTCTTTCTGATGGACGAAGACCTCTGCATAGCCTTCCAGATGGTCGACGACTTTGGGTGTTTGAAATGATTTCTGCTCTTCTTTTCGATTTCTCTTATCTACACCTCTCCAGACATGAATTTGGGTGTTTGTAATGAAGTGAATCTAATATTTTGGTTGTATATACTATAAATATGGTTTGAGTCTACTACTTTGTTTGTATATGTAAATTTTATGGTGTAAATTGATGAAGCAATAACAAAATTGTTTTCGATTAAGTTAAAAAATTGTGTTGAATTATCTTTTGGATGATAAGAGATGGACACATGTATGAATTGAGTTATATGAACAGGTATGAATTGAGTTATATGAACAGGTAGATTATAACCAAATATCATATAATTCATATTTAGGGGTAAATCGGTCATTTCTGTTATTCAGACTCTTAATTCATATAAAAAAGTAAACAACATCAACAATTTATCCAGACAGATAAATTTAACCAGACAGACAAATTTATCCATACAGGACTTAATAAAAATTTTGGTAAACAGCCCCTTAGTCTTCGTATAGAGCATGCTCAGGATCAACGGGCTTTCTTCATGCAGAGTCCTCTTGGCTTGAGGACGTACTTGTCTTCTTTTACAATACTTTTATAGAAATATAAATTAAGGATAGCAATATACCCCTAAGTATTGAAAAATAAGATTACAATTCTTTAAGCAAAAGGTGAAAATCAACCTCTGTAAAAGATATTTCATTGATAATTAAGCTGAGAATAAAAATTACAATTCTTTAAGCAAATTCATTCACCACATTCAAGGAATTGTTGGCCAAGGTTATGTCAAAAAAGACAATGATCTCTCCAAGTCTGATCATGGCGTCAATGCTGAAGATGATTTCTTGTGCAAGATCTTCTTAGACTTTGAATCTTCCAATCCTCTTCTGTATTGCACTCTTAAATATAAGAAAAGTGTCATTGGATTATTTCTGGACGTTTCTTGGTCTAAACAACTTGTACCGAAGCACTGCTTTGTGAACCCATACACCTGAGGAAATTTACAAGATCAACATCACAGAACCTGCACTTGGTTCCATCCTCTCTGTATATGACACATGACATACAGAATGGACTTTTGAGCAAAAGAGTGGAGAGTTATACCCAGAACTCTCTTTACGTTAGAATTTGAATAAACCACTTTCTTTTCTTGCCTCGTATTCCAGAACCTTCTTCTGACCTCCTCTTCAACCATGGGATGAACATTTGGATTAACAAAGACATCGCCATCTATGGCATTGTATATGTAATGATGGATGTTTTCATATAGTTAAGCTCTAGTTCTCTTGGCTTTTGTCGAGGGATAGGTATTCACAGTGCATCCATGGATCCTTTGCTTTGAGCAACTCTGTCCTCGGTGACATGAGGAGCAGAGGTTGATGCTTGATTTGGATTTGGTTGAGAAGGGACATTGGGAAGTGGATTTGGTGCAGAAGATGTAACAACATCTGTAAAAGATGGTTTGTTTTCCATATTGATGATTAGAGGCCTTTCCTCTTCTTCTTCTTCATCATCATTTATGTTGGTAATATTTACAGGCTCTGGTCTTTGAAACTGGATGGTTCTGGCCTGAGTTTCTGGTATGATAGGTTCTTCAAAGAAAACAAAAAATCTTTCTAGTTCAGTTGTGGGCAACTCATCATTGCCAAAGTCAGGTTCTTCAAGAGTTTGAGCTTCATTTTGGACTGATGGGTTGATTGGAGTAGCAGTAAGAGCAACCACTTATGTAATTTATCAAAAACTAATAGTAAAAATAAAATGTAAAATGTTTGAAAATAGAAACTGGGAACTACATTATTTACTTTTATTTTGGTGTCACTCTAATAGTCTTGAAGAAAACTTTTTAATTATTTATTTTGTTATAAGAAACATTTATTTCATTATAGTTTAATAAATTACATAATTATTCAAAATATATATAAAATATATAAACAACTTATTAAGGGTAAATTGGTCAATATTATCTATTATGTTCTGTCCAGTTCTGTCTTACCAAACATTGAACAGTTGTTATGTCCTGTTCTGTTCTGTCCTGTCCCGTCCTGCCATGTTTTGTCCTGTAACGCACCCTTAAGTTTTGCTTAACTTTACTAAAACCATACTTAAGATTTGCATTCCGCCACATTGCATGGGTACACAACTAGTGTGTATATATATCTATACTACTTATATATGCATGTTGATCAAATGTCTTAAATACATGTTATAAAGCATAATTTACAACTCTTTGATGCAGTGATTTTAAAATCGGACCAATACCTACTAGCTGCAGCCCATGCTTATTTTAGACAACCACAAAAGTACAGGACCATACCTAAAGTCCACAACCATGATTTCTGAATTCTGACCTCTCCCTTACCTCCCCCTTCTACCCACGTCTCAGACCATACTCTATTAATGTTATGGAAGATTTCATACGCTTCCATACGATGCATATAAACGGTGTCAGACGGAGAAAGAGTGAGAACAACGAATTTCAGAGTAATTTCCAATCTCCATCCCTAAAATCGAATTGGGCGACCTCCATATGCTTCTCCAATCTCTATTGCTTCCTCACCGCCTAATTTTAGTATGTTCTTCATCAATCTTCCTCTAATCTCCCCTTATTTGTTGGTAGCTTTTGATTCGGAGTATGTGAAGTAATTTTCCCCAAAATGTATCGATTCTTGGCTTTAGTGTTTTTTTACATGAAATTTGGCTAAAATGTATCGATTCTTGGCTTAGTTATGCGTTAATTTAAACTGTGTTTTGGAAGCATATTTTTTTCTCTGATCTATTTAACCACATTTCAAAATTATTTAGAGGTCCCCGTGTACATTTAGATTGCTATTGATTACTTTCTGCATTTAGTTGATTATCTCTTTCATGTTGATCATAAGATTCTAGACCATTTGCTCAATCTTGTGTGTACTCAGCTTAATGTTTCTCCTTTTTCTCCATTTATATTCATGTGTTTTTGTTTTTTAAAGATGGTGATGCGATAAGAAGCAATGGTATGTCCATGAAGCACATAAAGGACCCCTCTAAAATAAATGAACTTGACAGGTACGTTTCAATGTTTCGATTGTTCTGCGAACTTGACAGGTGCAATTCAAACTCTCAAGTATGTATGGATCTACAGTTTCGCTTACAATTTCTGCATATAGCCCATGCTTGAGTTTGAAGGAATCAATTTATGTAGTTAGTTTGAGTCACACATGTAACACCCTAAAATCAGGGCTAATTTAAACCTCAATTTATAACAAGATTTAAACATTAATCTTCCATACTTTATACATAAGCAGAGAATTAACTAAGAGGGTCATATTTACAAATATCGAATTCTTCAAATAACCTATTAATCTAATCATGTCACTATAATCAGATTAACAAGGTTATCTAAGTATCCATCAAAAAGCCTCAATGTTCATTAACTTCTCCACGAATCCAAAAGCTCTCGTCCCACATCCCTTTATTTCCCGGAGCTAGTACCTGGTAAGAAAATATAATTTGAAACAATTAGGCTAACGCCTAGTGAGAACATTCGGTTTCAAAATAATATTCTTAAAATCCATGTAAACAAGGCATAACAAACCTGGTTTACCTTTTTCTTACCATATGTAAACATCTTACGATGACGGGGTTAAACCCGGTTCCATAAATATGACCGACACTAAGTCAATCATGATATCATGTTCAAGAGCCCACTACGAATCTCCATGGATTCTAGATTAATGCTCGTATCCAAGAAATCACAATTACATATGTCCATTTCTTGGAAAAGAAGTAGGGATTACAATTACACATGTCAATCTCTTTACTTCCTTAGAAATGGGAATTACGATTAGTCCACGCCTAATCCACATTTCTCCTAAACGGGAATTACGATTAGTCCACTCCTATTCCACGTTTATCATACACACTGGAATTACGATTAGTCCACGCCTATTCCATGTGTTCATAAAAAAACTAGTGCCTATGGATCCATTACACTTATTTGTACTCGTGCAGGTTATTGCTTACTATAATCATTTTCAAATAACATTAATGAAATTAAGCAAAACCATCAATTTAAGATAATCGATTTTACTTCATAAAACCATCCTTCCAAAATCCATCCAAAATAGTTCATTATAAAAATGCACCTTACCATAATTTAAAAACATTATAAAAGGGTAAGGTAAGAATGAACTCACCTGACAGCAGTAATGTCACTTTTACTTTATTTCTTAAAGCTGTAAGAATTTCCGTCACCAATATCACAAAGATCTGAAATACCCAAATACACATTGTACTGGTATTAATCTACTGAATAGAACTCTTAAAAGACTAAGAATCCTAAATAACCCAACATTCTCGTCACTTATCGCAACCCACTAATTGCGATAACATTTGTCGCAACCTACTACTTGCGACACAGTACTTGTCGCAACCCACTGTTGCGATATCCCCTACTTATCGCAACCAACTGTTGCGACATGCATCTTATCGCAACCAACTGTTGCGATATACAGCTTATCGCAACCAACTGTTGCGATACAATTAATCTTGTCGCAACCCAAAGTTGCGACATTCAATCTTATCGCAGCTATCATCCTTATCGCAACTAACTGCGTTCATCATTGTCTCAACTAACTGAAAACGTATTTAAGCCAAAATCTATACTTTTAAGCTATGCATGCATCTATAAATTTGCAGATATGCATAACGCTACCAGTAGAACATATTCATAAACCCATATTTTCTATAACATTCAAAAGCATCATAACCCAATTTCTAAACCCATATAGAAAGCTTTATAATCATAAGAGAACTAATTTCAAGTGAAGATCATACCTTTGTTACACCAGCTTGTACTCTTAATTTGCAGAAGAAAACTTCTTTTCTTTCTTCTTCTTCTTCTTCTTACGGTTCTCTCTCTCTATCTCTCTCTCTCTCTCTCTCTTTTGCCGTACAAAATACACACACACACCAAAACTAGAATAAAGAAATATCTCTTATCCATTCATATGTAAATGAGGCGGTGGTGGTGATAAATTTCATCACCTTAACCAATTTAGCCCCTCAACTATCATCAAATGACAATTTATACCCTCCAACTTATAAATTAAAATTAAAGTTTACCCCTTAACTTATAACTTCGTAAAACAAATAACGTAACTTATTCGTGGGGTTAAACTCTAAAATTAATCTATCACATAACAAATCATAAGTTTATCAATAAAACCCATCTTAACACTTTATACAAAAATCGAGATGTTACAATACTCCCCAACTTGAAAATGATTTCGTCCTCGAAATCAAAGCTAGGTAAACAAGTGAGGATAGCTAATCTTCATATCGTCTTCCGACTCTAACGTCACGTTAGCACCTCGATGATGTTTCCATTGTACCTTTAACATAACTACTTCCTTATTATTACGTAACTTCCTAACTGATCTTTCCAAAATCGCCTCCGGTTCTTCTACCCAACGGCTCTTTTCATCCACCCTTACATCAGTAAGTGGAATCACATCATTTTCTTCGGCTAAACATTTCCGAAGGTAGCAAACATGGAAAGTATTGTGGATTCCTTCAAATTCAAGTGGAAGATCCAACTGATATGCTTGCATTCCAACTCTCTTGGTTATGGTGAAAGGTCCTAGAAAACGAGGACTTAACTTTCCACGTTTACCAAACCTTATCACACCTTTCCACGCGGATACCTTAAGCATTATGCGCTCCCCAACTTGAATTCTTTTGGTCTTCTTTTTGGATTAGCATAAATCTTTTGTATATCTCGAGCTTCTTTCATATGCATCCGAATTTCCTTCACCTTATCAGCCGTGTGTTGCACAAGTTCCGGACCAGCAAACTGCTTTTCTCCAGCTTCTAACCAACACACCGGAGTTCTGCATTTCCGACCGTACAAAGCTTCGAAAGGTGCTCTTCCAATACTGGAATGGTAACTATTGTTATACGCAAATTCTACTAACGGTAGATGCGTATCCCAATTACCTCCAAAGTCTAACACACACGACCTGACCATATCTTCCAAAGTTTGAATGGTTCTTTCGCTTTGCCCGTCGGTTTGTGGATGGTAAGCAGTGCTCAAATTAACTTTCGTACCCAATTCTTCTTGTAGTGACTGCCAAAACCTCGAGGTAAACCTACTATCATGATCCGACACTATAGACACCGGTATACCATGCCTTGACACCACTTCATCAATATACAATTTTCCCAATTTATCTATTGGTGACGCTTCTTTCATAGCCAGAAAGTGAGCACTCTTGGTCAATCTATCTACGATTACCCATATAGTGTCGTTACCCTTTTGCGTTCTTGGTAACTTTGTCACAAAGTCCATGGTAATCTTCTCCCACTTCCATTCCGGAATTTCAAAAGACTGAAAACTTCTGTAAGGCTTTTGATGTTCAGCTTTCACTAACAAACATGTCGTACACTTTTCTACTATTCGTGCCACATCTACTTTCATAGATGGCCACCAATAGTGTAATTTCAGATCCCTATACATCTTAGTACTCCCAGGATGTATAGAATACTTAGACTTATGGGCGTCTTCGAGAATTAACTCTCGATTTCCTTCAATCTTTGGCACCCAAACACGACCTTGAAATAGTTTAATTCCACGGCTATCTTTAGTCAGTTGAAGATGTTGTTTGCTCATAACTTCATCTTTCAGATTTTCTTCCAGTAAAGCTTCCGCTTGTGCCTCCTTTATTCTTTCAATCAAACTTGACGTCACGTCAATTCTAGCGTTAGTCGTCTTCAAGCACCCAGTGTATTCTTTTCTACTTAAAGCATCGGCTACAACATTTGCCTTACCGGGATGGTAATGCAATTCACAATCATAGTCTTTAAGTAGTTCTAACCAACGCCTTTGCCTCATGTTCAATTTTTTCTGATCAAAGACATGCTGTAAGCTCTTATGATCAGTGAAGAGAGTACACTTGGTTCCATACAGATAATGACGCCATAGTTTTAAGGCAAACACGACCACTGCCAATTCCAAATCACGGGTAGGGTAATTCTTCTGATGTTCTTTCAGTTGTCTTGATGCATAAGCAATCACCTTGCCTCGTTGCATCAACACACACCCCAAACCCATCTTTGATGCATCACTATACACGACTAGATCTTCTGTTCCTTCCGGTAATGCAAGAATAGGAGCTTCACACAATTTCTGACGTAGAGTTCTGAAAGCTGATTCTTGCTTTTCAGTCCAAACAAACTTTACATTCTTCGGAGTCATCACGGTCAAAGCAGAAGCAATCTTTGAGAAGTCTTTGATAAACCTCTGATAGTAACCTGCTAGACCCAAGAAACTTCTTATTTCAGACGCGCTCTTCGGTGTCTCCCAGTTCGTCATTGCTTCGATATTTGCTGGGTCTACTTTGACTCCTTCCGAAGTAATCACATGCCCTAGAAATTGTACCTATTTTAACCAGAATTCACATTTCGAGAACTTTGCGTACAATTTCTCTTTTCTCAACACTTCTAAGACTTCACGAAGATGGCGTTCATGATCGTCTTCATTCTTCGAATAAATAAGTATGTCATCAACGAATACAATGACAGACTTATCTAAGAATGGTCGACATACTCTGTTCATCAGATCCATGAACACGGCTGGAGCATTAGTCAACCCAAATGGCATTACAAGAAATTCATAATGTCCGTACCTCGTTCTGAACACCGTCTTAGAAATATCTTCATCTCTTACTCGAACTTGGTGATAACCCGATCTTAAATCAATCTTATAAAAGCATCCCGCACCTTGGAGTTGATCAAACAAGTCATCAATCCTTGGAAGCGGATACTTGTTCTTAATCGTCACCTTATTCAGCTCGCGATAGTCGATGCACATTCTCATAGTGCCATCCTTTTTCTTAACAAACAATACCGGAGCTCCCCAAGGTGAAGAACTTGGTCTAATAAAACCCTTGTCCAACGGTTCTTGTAGTTGAGATATCATTTCTTTCATTTTGGCCGGCGCTAAATGATACGGTGCACGCGCTATTGGTGCAGATCCAGGAACAAGATCAATATGAAACTCTACTTGTCGTTCAGCCGGTAGACCTGGAAGATCATCGGGGAATACGTCCGAAAATTCACGTACCACCTTAATGTCTTCCACTTGTTTCTTTTCTAACTTCATATCTAAAACATACACTAGGTAGGACAAACATCCTTTTACCAAACACTTACGCGCTTTTGCAACATAAATCAACGAAACTTTCCCTTTTCTCTTATCCCCAAAGATGAATACATCATCCTTATCGGCTACCGGGATCCGAATTAATTTCTTTGCACAAAGAATTTCTACCTGATTAACTGTCAACCAGTCCATACCCACAATCACATCGAACCCTCCAATTTCCATAAACAACAAGTCGATCAGAAATTTCGTTTCTCCTATTGAAATTAAACACCTCCAATCTTTCATGAACTAAGACTTTACCTCCGTTAGCTATATCTACTACTAAGGCATCTTCCAAAGTAGTAACAGGCACAACTAACTTGTGATAGAATGATTTGGACACAAACGACAAATTTGCACCACAGTCAAATAAAATGCGCGCAGGAATGGAATTAACGAGAAATGTACCTGAAATGACGTCTTTTGATTCTTTGGCTTCATCAGTTGTCATATGAAACGCCCGACCCGTTGGTTTAGGAACATCTAATTTCTTGCTTTGGTCTCCACCCTTTTTCCGCTTTGGGCAATCCCGGAGGAAATGACCGGGTTGTTTGCACTCGTAGCATGTAGATCCTTGAACAGGACAGTTATTCATAGTATGCCCACTTTTACCACACTTATAACATTCCAGTGTGGTCACCCGACATGGAGCAAAATGTTTACTCCGACATGCTGGTAGAGATGGTATGCTGGAATGAGTTGGGTTGAAGTGAGTGGATAAAATTGAATTATGAAGTTTGGTAAGTGACACCAAAATTGTGGAGTAATGTTTACAGATTGTTAGTATCGAGTACGTGAACTCCTCGTGAGAATATGAGAAAGAGGATTTGTGTGTGTGTGGTGGTTCTAGGGTCAAGAAGAAGCTAACTTGTGTGGTTGGTCGAAAGTGTGCATTTGCTGGTGAGTGGTCCTTCAGAGGAAAGATTTATGTTTAGAGAAAGAAGTGGAAAAAGGTAGCGAAATGTAGTGCTCGAAATGAAGGACCGTTGGAATAGGCATGACATGGTCGTGGGAAGGTTCCAAGTGAGCGTACCGTCCGGTGTTAAGCCAATGGAAATGGTTTTGTGTGAGCATATTCACTCCTCTTGTTGAGCGAGTGTAACTTGAAATTATTTCATATATGGTTGGACGCTTGTGGGATGCAGTATGAATCTGAATGTGTCTGCATGATTGGTTCAGTTTGGATAGGTGGACACACTAAAGGATGGATTATGGAGGTTTCCTTTTATTAGATATGTATAAATGAGGGGTGATGATATGGTGGAAGTGTATGAATTGGTTAATTCTGATGAGGTGTGGTCAATGTAATTCGAGAAAGGAAGTACTACCTACGTTAGACGTATGTCGTGTTGGGGGGAGTGATTTTGGAATTGCATGTTATCCGGCGAAGAAACTCAAAACGGTGAGTTGAGTGGGATATACAAGGTTGACCTTGTGCTAAGTTGACAAATTAAGTGGTTATATTTTGGTAAAGGATTCATGTTGTTGTGGCGTGGAATTCAGTAAAGTTTCTTCTTTTAAGTAAGTGAAGTCGTATGAGAAAACCTTGATTTGACGCGTTTTAAAACCGTGAGTCCAGGTGGATGGACAAAGCGGACAATATCTGGTATAGTTGATCGGATAGGTTGCAGGTATATTGTACAAGATTTTCCAACATAGCGAAGTTGTGGCTCACCGAGGGACGGTTCCGAATGATTGGGTACGACTATGATCTCAATCAGAATGGTTTGTGCAACTGAGTGGAACTAAGTTGATTGGATTGAAAAGCATAAGACTTCTGAACCTCGAGTTTGAGAAGGGGGCAGTGTGATGCGGAAGATGTGCCCATAGAATGGGGTGGTGCGTTCGAGAGAAAAGTGGAGCTAGTCCACGTTTTTGGATCTGTCAAAATTATGGAAAGAGTTAGAGATATAGTGTATGATCTGGTTATGCTCGATGAGATTTTGGAAGAATTCTTATTGTGTTTCACGTCTCTATTATAGAGAGCAGATGTTGGAATTTGAGATGACGGTAACCTTACAAAGAATGCAAGAGATAAGGAGTTGACCTTTGTCATAGGGTCGGGGACGATCTTTGACCGTAGAGTCAAGAAGTTGAGAATCAAGGAAATTGACCTTATGAAAGTACAGTGGCATATTCACAAAGGACAAGAGGCAACTTGGGAGGTAGATGTAACACCTCGAATTTTCCATTATGTAATGTTTTAATGTAAATGGGTCAAAAGACAAATTATTCAAAGTTTTGGACTAATTATAAAATATAAAAACTTCAGGGTGGATTTGGTCATTAGTTGATGGTTGATTGGTATTTAAAGTTTGAGTCGGCTGAGTGATTGAGTAATATCTCAATTGGTTTCCACTGAAGTCGGTGTCCATCAGAGAAAGAAAGAAAGAAGAACAAACAAAAATCGTTATTGTTAGGTGAGTTCTAGTTATTTTCTTGAATCCAACCTGAAATCAATTCATGTTAGTGTTTGATTTTGAAGGTTGATTGATTATTTGGTGAATAGGATTGAAGTTGAGTTTGGGAAATCAAGTTCTGTACTATCTCAAGAGTTGCCCAGGTGAGTTCATCTACTTATTTGGTTAAATAAAACTTATATGTGGATTGAAATGGTTAAAAAGGTGTATTGATATCTGTATGAGATAGATACAAAACGGATTTTGAAGTACTGAATGGAAACTGTATGAATTGAACTGGGTAGTACAGAATCCGGAAGATGAATAATCCGGACAGTTCCGGATTCCGGATAGTTGCCCGGAATGTACCGGATACCGGATTGATTCCGGATACCGGAATGTACCGGATTCCAGATAGGTTTTCCGGATGGTTCTGGACTTTGAGTCCGGATACTTTTTTCGGATGATACCGGACTCTTTGATTTTCCAGGTATTTCCGGATAGATGTTCCGGACTTAGTTTCTGGATAGAATTCCGGACTGTATTCCGGACTTGATTCTGGATTAGCTTACTAGACAAGCTTTCTGGAATATTTTTATGTAAAGTTGTACTGTTAAAATATTCTATGATTACGAAACGTATGTTGATCTTACGGTACAAATATAAATATAACTCGACTGAAAGAATGATACGAGATGTTATATGTTTGAGTTATTAGGCACGTATGCTAGTAAGTGTAATGGATCCATATGCACAGGCATTATTTGAAAACGTGGAATAGACAAGGTAAATTGTAATTCCCGTTGACGTGAAATGAGGAATATGCATGAGTTAATTGTAATTCCCATTTCGTATTATGACGTGAAATGAGGAATAGACATGAGTTAATTGTAATTCCCATTTTGTATTTAGACGTGAAATCTTGGAATAGGCGTGGCTTAATCGTAATTCCTGATTTCTATGGGAAGATAAGAGATAGGCATGAGTTAATTGTAATTTCTTGGACATGAGCAATGGTCTAGAATCCGTGGTGATTCGTAGTAGGCTCTCGAAGATGATGATATGACTTACATAGTGTTTGTCGTATTCATGGAATCGGGTATATTCCCGTCATCGAAAGATGTTATGTGTAGGGTAAGAAAGATGACAACCAGATTTGTTTATATGATTTTTTATATGCTTTGTTTACAATTGGTTTTCAAAGCTTATAAAGTTTTAATATGAAAACTGGATGTTCTCACTAGGCGTAAGCCTAATCTTTTCAAATTAAAATTTCTTACCAGGTACTAGCTCGGGGAAGTTATAAAGGGAAGAGTGACGAGTGGTATCAGAATTCTACTTTTGGTGATGAAATGGAGAAGTTAGCGTATACGAGGATGTTTTTGATGAATGGCCTAGACAACCAATATAATCTGATCTTAGTGATAAGGATTAGATTAGTAGGTTGTTTTGATAATTCAAATTGTACATGTGAACCTTCATAGCTAATTCTCCATTTATGTATAAAGTTTGGACGGAATTGTGAACTCTCATAAATTTTAAGGTTTAAATTCGTTGTGATTTTTGGGACGTTTCAGTAGTGGCAGACATGAGGTTCAAATATCCAAGCTTGTTCGACGATGGAATTCCGAGGAAGGAATTCTTTTGAGGGGGGGGTATTGTAATAACCGGAATCTTTTTGTAACAAAAATTGGAGGATTAGTGTATTTTGTTGAAAGCTTGAAGTTCAATGGCAATTTTGTAAATAGTGGGAAAGGGGTTAAAATCCTAAAACCCTTTCTTCTAATCATTTTACAAGTGTGGAGGCTAAGAGAACAGTGTGAAAGGTGTGTGAGAGACTAGAGGTGCGGTTTTGGAGAAGAATCAAGGAGGGATTGTTGATTTGGAAAGAGGATTCTGCATCAATCATCATCAAGGTAATCTCTCATGCTATCTCTTATCCTTTAATTTCTTTTATGAGAGCGAGTTTTTGGGTTTAATGGCAAATTGGTTAAATCGTTTTCTTCCAATGGGTTTTGGGTGGTAATGTTGGAATATTGGTTGTAGTTAATGCTAAGAAAGGTTTAGAGAATGAAACTCCTGTGTGGAAGAAGACTAAACTCGATTTTTGATTTAGTTTGATAGAGGTTTTGGTTGAGCGTTGTCCGATAAAACCCTGCACATCCGGACATCGCCCAGAAATCCAGATGGGTTCAGAAATCCAGACGCATGTTAGAATCCAGGTGCGATTATCCGGTAATATCCGAATTTGACTGAGAATCCAAACGAGATGAGAGATCCGGATATTGGAGGCCGGAGACTGTTATCCGGAGAGATATCCGGACATGTTATCCGGATTATGGGAACTGGATGTTTGTATCCGGAAAGGTGATATACGGACGTATTACCCGGATTTTGGGATCCGGATGTATGTGTCCAGAAATGTTATCCGAATTGTGCTATCCGGGTATATGCTTCTGACTTGGTTGATATCTTTCATTTATGAGAATTCGATTTATCCGCGAGATGAGTTAAAAAGAGGCTTGAGTAAGAGTTGAGAGTAATTGTCTAGAAATATTTGGGTAGCTTATATTTCTCATTATTTATCGTAGGTGTTCCGTCTAGAGATCAGAGACGTAAGTGAGGAGACTTAAGCACATACAGCATGTGAGTCTTTCTAACTGAAAATGTGTTGACTTATGTACTATTTTAAACGCATGAGATGTTATAAAACTGCATGTTTTATCTTTTATATGAAACTGCATGTTTTGTTATGTTTGAGAAAGTTGAGATATTATGTATGCATACATTTGGAAGTGGACATGTTATGGCTAAGTCGGGGGGTGTGTCCCACCAGCGCTCATACCGGGGTGTGTGTCCTGTTTATGCCATGGGGTGTGTCCCAGTTAAGGCAGTGTGAGACTGACACGTTATCACATGTGTGCGTGACTTCAGTGTGCCATTTACATGTGTAGTTTCTACGTTTGAAAGTCTAAATGTTTTAAAGTTGAGAATTATTTATAAATACTTATAAACTATTTACAATGTTTTATGTGGCACGTATGTTGTTTCTAGAGGGGACTCACTAGACCTCGTGGTCTAACCCTCGCTTTTCATAAACTAAACCATTTTCAGGTAAGCACTTAGTAGGAGGCTCTAGTAAGAGCAAAGAGAAGATATGAGCGGGAAGCTTGGGATGGAAGAAAGATGTTATGTTCATCTTACCAAACTTAGTATATTGTAGATATCGGTTGAGTAATAGGTTGTTTCCGCAAACCTTGTATGTACTCGTGTTTTCGAAATTTGTATTCTGGGGGCGTTTCGGCGAGTTATTTAAATATTGTTGTTTTCGCTTTATTAGCTGAGTTTGGGTTGTTACAATGAGGGAAAATGAGAAAAGACTAACGAAGTCGTGCATTTAAGTCACTTGCACCTAGTGACCGGCGATAGTGATATTGTCATTATTGCTGTCATAATCGCTCAGGGTGTACCGTGAGCATCTGGAGTGCGGTGATTGTGACACTAGCGATAGTAACAGTGTCACTATCGCTGTCATAGTCGCCCCAAGCCTCCCGAGCCCCGAAACTTCATTTTTCTCCCGTGCTAAGTCCTTGGTACGCTTAATCATTAACACTAAGCTATCCCTTAATCAACTATTGGGAAATCGAGACATAAGGGTATATTTACTTACCGAAATTCCGGGTGTTACAAGTAATTTGACTCCCATCGTGGGGCCACAACTAGATATTCTCATTCGAAGTAAATAAGCTTTTTTTATCTTACATTTTCTTTTTCGGTGAATAAATGGCTTTTGCAGGTAACCAACATCACATGATTATTCGTTTGCACGCTGATGTGGAAGTCAGTCGTCAACATATAGCTCAAAGTAATAGAGCAGAATAACAGCCTCTGCGAAGAATAACATCTATTTCGGTAAATGTTGCAGAACCATCCTTCTCTCAGCCATTCCCACCAAAGTCCTTGGGCATGTCTACATTCCTAAGACCTACATTTTTTACCCCCACCTCAACTGTTTCCTCCGACTATAATCTTTTAACCTCAATTCACTGTTCCACTGTCATCGATTCCTATGACAACCACACTTGTTATTGTATTCCCTACCCAAGTCTTCCATTTTCCACTCCCGGAATCCAAGATTACTCATATTTATTTTTAAGAAAAGGACATTCTAACAACCGTTGACCATCAAAGCTCTAGAATAACAACTCCCATACCCACTTGAAAAAAAGAAATGGAAAAAATATGATTGGTTGATAATGGGTTATGATGGTTGTACAAATGTGTGTATTTGCTTATGTATTAGAATTTAGAAAGCAATAATTAATCTAACAGGGTTCAAAATTATTGGACTAGCGTAGTGGTTTTGGTTTATACTTGTAGTGGTGCATAGGATATTAAAAAATAACCCCTTTCTAATATAGGAACTTGGACTCTTCCATGAATCCGAACAAAACCCATCTAAAATGTATATAGATTAATTTTTCTTCCACCCAAAAAAATAAAGACGATATTTTCCTAAATCCTTGGACAATGTTACATTGTGAATTACATGAAAATACAAACACCAATTTAAAATTACTACCCTTTTGATATTACCATGATATTCAAGTCAGTTTATGTGTATTTTAAATAATCTCACAAGATCATAGAGTTAACAGCATATGAAACTTAAGCTTCAATGATCTTAAGTACATTATACCTTTAATTATCTTAAATAAATTCAAATCAAGGACCTTTACGCAGAAAATCAAAAACTTTACCCCATAAATTAAACCACACCAATTTTTATTTTTTTTAAAGTCTGGATTTTTAACTATGGGCGTTAATTAGTCGGTTAAATCGGTTCTCGATTTATTCGGTCCGGGTTAATCGGTTTTCAAGTGTTTTTAAAATTAACCGATAACCAAACCAAATAAAATTCGGTTAAATCGGTTTCGGTTTATTCGGTTTTTTGGTTATTCAGTTCGGTAACTGGTTAAACCGAATAAGGATTTATATTTTTCTGTATTGGACACTTGCTTAAATAATTTTCTCAAATTAATTGTCCGTTGCTTTGAATATATAATTGTATCATACAATAATACTCAATAATTGACTTATATTAAGTAAAAAACACCATCTATGAACCAATATGTACCAAATGACATTATTTTTTTCAATGCGGCGTGGTAAATCAAAGAAAAACGTAATCTATGTAAAAGACCTTATCTACTATCAATTAAAAATATTATATAGCAAAAAAATATGTAAAATAATAATAGTATAACATATATTTGATTTACTTATTATAAACATGAAATATATAAAATATTTATAGAATGTGTTATTCGGTTTAACCGAATTAGAAAAAACCTAACTGAATAAGGTTTTTTATTCGGTTAACCGAACCGTTTAACTTGAAAACCGAATAACCCAAAACCATTTAACCCAATTTTCATTCGGTTTGGGTGGGTTATTCGATTTCGGTTATTTTTTACACCCTATTTTTAACATTAGCTCAACCGGTAATAAAAATTTATGTCTTTAAGAATTTTAAAGATCACGTGTTTAAAATCACGTAAAACCATTGTAAATTTTCCGGACTATATTTTAAGACCCAAGAAATTATTTAAAATACAACACGAATGCCTCGACTTAAAAGAAATTACTGGATTTTTATCTTAATCTATTGGGGTTAGGTTTGGCGGTGAATAAATCCTCCATAGAATAATGTCCAAGACCAACCAGGTCATAATCTTATATAATAAGGAAGGAATACTGTTTATAAAATAATTATTTGATATTAAGACTTTGTATAGAAAAACATATCCGATTTTAAATATTTATTTTAAGACCCCGAGATGCTACCTACTCGACGTCGTCGCCATCGAATCCAAAGATGACTTTGGGATAAAGTGTGCTTCTAGATTGCATGTCCACATAACTTTACGATTAGGGATGGCTATTTGCCATATTATTGAATTAGTTTATAATATCATGATTTCCTATTTGATTGTATCACTGGTTTTATTTTTAGAACCAATTTTTTAAATGACTAAATTTTTTATCTTTTTCGAAAAAGATTAAGACCAGTCCGATTTTATATATGTATTTTTTAATTGATTAATTACGTTTTTAGATTATATCGTAGATTTTCTAACGGATGTGACAATTTTTACCTACTCAGATTCTAATTAGTTTGGTCTTTTATGGACTTCGTTGACCAGATTTTGATCAAACCAAACTTTTCCTTTTTTTGTATTGACCCATATGTATTTTATATTATGTTAAAATTGATTTAATCCAGTTTAATGATAACGTATTTTATGTGTATTTTGCTTTTATGTTTTGTAGTTTTAAAAACTACAAACCGGAAGAGACCATGTTAGAACTTTTAATGCATAAATAATACATTACATTTTAAATTTCATATTCTACAAACCAGAAGAATTTAATGGTAATGTATTTTACGTGTACTATACTTTTTATTTTATTTTAAAGACTATATATATTTTTAGAGCCTCATTCATTTGCTACCCATTCCATTGATATTAACCGTGTTAATCAATCTTCAACTAATCACAATTCATTTTCCTTTGATGTTGATATCCATGCCTGTCATATTTATTGGGGGTAAAATTGGTATTTTAATTCAATATTACATCCAATTATTGTTTCCATAATTTTTTCTCTTTTAAATTTGGTAGGTATTTGTGTGTGTGTGTATCTCTTGATTATAAGTGAATATTTAATAATGGTAGTTATCTAAACAACCATTATCGTGAAGAATAAGCATCCTTTTTTTGTGTTTGAAGTTTTTTGAGCATCTTGCTTGTATAAAATGCCTGAACCATATACATACCGACTAGATTTATGTATATTTGCATGTATATCAGTATATCTGATGTGTAAATTTGATAAATGACATGTTTGAACAATTATAAGTTGACTGTATGAAGAAATTTGTGCATTTATAAGAGATATAGTCACACCAAAGCTAGACTCGTTACTGGCATGCAAAAAACAATTCAATATAAAATGACAAAAAGGAAAAACAAAATTGAAATCTGTAACAACCCACACCAAACAAACATACCCAAAAGCTAGGGCGAGAGGAATTGGATGTGAAGGGGGGGGGGGCATTCCCTTTCGTTTATCTCGGTGTTCCGGTCGGTGCGGTAATGTCAAAGTTAAACAATTGGAAATCGGTAATTGATAAGGTGAAAACTAAACTGGGAGTTTGGAAAGCAAAAATGGTTTCTTTTGGAGGTCGATTGACTTTGGTGAAATCGGTCCTAGGAAGCTTATCTTTATACTTTTTTTCTATGTTTCGAGCCCCATGTGGTGTGGTCAATGAGCTGGAGAGATTGCGAAGTAGTTTCTTTTGGGGAGGGGGTCGGGAGAGAATGAGAAAAAAGGTATGTCGTGGGTCAAATGGGGAAAAGTGGTGGGATCTTTCAAAAATGGAGGTCTAAACATAGGAAGCTTACGTGAGGCAAATCGGGCGTTATTGGGAAAATGGTGGTGGCGTTTTTTATCGGAAGAAGATGCACTATGGGTAAGGGTAATCAAAAGTATCCATGGGGAGGGGGGGATCACGGGAAGGGAGGAGATTGATGGGAAGGGATATTCCACTTGGAAAAGTATAGTTCGGGTAGGGGGAGAGATGGTGATCGGGAATTTGCAATTTGCGAATTCCTTTAGTCGAGTAGTAGGGGAAGGAAAGGAGACGGGATTTTGGACAGCAAAATGGTTGGGAAACAAGCCGTTGGAAGAAGAATTCAAAAGATTGGTGAGGTTGGAGATTGATAAAAAAGCAACGATAGCGGAGAGGGGTAATTGGTTAGACAATAAATGGGTTTGGGATTGGAAGTGGAGAAGACTACCTAGGGGAAGGGAGAGGGGAGAATTAGATGAACTTTTAAGGAAGATGCAAGAGTGGGAACCGTCGAGAGATAGAAGAGATAAATGGGTTTGGGACTTAGACAAGGCAAATGGATTCAGTGTTAAAATGCTGCGACATTTATTGGGAGAAGGTGGGGCTGGAATGGAAAATAACATGGGCGAAACAAGGTGGTGTAATTTGGTTCCTAGAAAAGTTGTTATATTCATATGGAGAGCGAATCTTGGGTGTATCCCATGTCGTACGATTCTTAACGATAGGGGAATTGATCTTGATACAATTCTTTGTCCTAGATGCGGGAATGTGGTGGAAAGTATAGACCATGCTTTAGTCGGGTGTGAAGAAGTAAAGAGAATGTGGATTCAAAACGGAAAATGGTGGAATAAACCGTTAGAAGGTATAAATACTATCCATGATCTATTGCGAGAAGAAACAAACGTGGATGGCAGTCGGAATAACAATTCGAGATGGTTGGCGGTGATTTGGTCGTTTTTATACTCAACTTGGAATCACAGGAACAACATTATTTTTAAGGCAGAAAAAAGGAAGCTGGATGATTTCTTCTTTGAATGGCAAAGGTTGTCCTTCGAATGGATGAGCAGAAGAGTGAAGACACACGCGCTGGATTGGATCGCATGGCTGTCCGGGATATACGAAATCGACAAAACGTAGGATATACTGCGGGATAGAGAGTTGTCCTGTTCGACAGTTTTGCAAAAGAAGGTCGGGACGAAGATGAAGTTTTTTGATGGCGCTGAACTTTCGAAAGATTCGTGGCAGTAGCAGAAAACAAGACGTGGCAGTAGGCGCTTGTTTCGACAATCAGGTTGCAGCGAATGAAGTGGACTAAATGCCACTGGTTTTGATGATGTTCGAAGTCTGCTGTTGGTTTGTAAGTTTTTCCGAGGCATAGTCTCGATTTTCTGTTGGGTATAATTTTGGGTCGTCGGTCTAGTTTGATTCGATTCCTTTGATGTTTGTTTGGGATTGATAGACTTTAGTGTTGTTTTGGCTGTACAGATCCATATACACTTGTATACTTGTATAGTGGAATAAAATGAATTGGTTGCCATTCAAAAAAAAATTAACGCCAAAAATGGCCCAATACAATCATAATATCAAAATTTCAAAATATGGGTTCGCGAAATAACCCTAATTACAGCTGAGAAATGTATCTAAAATAATAAAAAAAGGAAAGTCTTCTAGTTCCACTAAACGCAAGCTCCAGCTCACATCTTGCCCTGCCCTTAGACGGGCCCTCTACAACCTGCTTACCTGAAAAATGTTTTAGTTTTGAAAAACGAGGCTTAGACCACAAGGTCTAGTGAGTTCCCTCTAGAAACCAACATTTCACCACAAAATCCACCAAGTTGAGTTTATAAAATTTACAAACAAATACACCTTTATCGGTTAATTAAACACACAACATATGCCGTTTACCCACGCCTTAGTCAAGTACACACCTGTGACAACGTGTTAGGGCTCACACCCACCCTTCGTAGTTATATAAATCATGTTCATATATTTTGTATGGGACACACACCCTATATGGCATCGTAATCAACCACCCTTAGTCTAGACCCATGCATACCAAGTATAAATATCACGCTTTCAACTTGCATAATTTAAACCATATGGAAACATGCAATTCAATATAAAATGTACGAGCAATAAAAGCAAGTATCGCCAAAGCTTTGATTTAGAAAGACTCGCCTGACGTCCACGCTAAGCTCCTATCTCGCTTGACTCTCTACTCTTAGACCACACACCTACATTTCCACGTACCCAACACGGAAGTGATAAGTCATCCTAACATCTCACACCGAAAGTCTCTCCTACATCCGAGATTCTCTAACAATACTCTGGCAACACACAGACCCGGACACAAGCAAATATCCAGATTTCGGATATCGCCTTCCGGGCCCTTCCAGATTCCCGTCCCCTTTTCCAGGTTCATCCAATCCGGCTTATCCGGATTCTCCCTTTCCCGGTACCCACTTCCGGATCTCTTACGGATTCCTAATGTATCTAGTAAACTCCCGGATTCCGGGTCCGGCTGTTCGGATACACGCCCTTTCCGGGTTTCTCAGTTCCGGGTGAAAACCCGGGTTCCACACAATTCCGGTATACATCCGGATTATGTAAAGCCCGTGTCCCGTTATGGATTTATTTTGGTTTATTTATTGTTTCAATAATTTCCCTTAACGAATATTTTAACGGGGTTTAGCAGGGATGACCGAAAATGGTAAAATAGGTAAAAACCTTAACTTGTTGTGTAAGGGTTTGAAAGTGAGGGACTAGAAGGGTCATTCTTGTATAAGAGTGCATGGGATCGGCCCATATAGGGACCGACCCCTTTTTCCTTCTCGTTTTGTTCTTCTTCGACGCAAACAAACAGCAGCCACCAAAACCCCTAATCGTTCTTTAGTTCTTCCTTGCTGTCATCGTGAGACCACCACCAGCAGCCGCCGACACCGCTGTGGTTCCTTGCCGGCGAGAGAGAGAGAGAGAGAGAGAGAGAGAGAGAGAGAGAGAGAGAGAGAGAGAGAGAGAGAGAGAGAGAGAGAGGACGACGAAGAGCGAGTCGTGAAGGGAGTCGGGTCTCGCTGTGTTTGGGTTGTGTTGCCATCGACGAGAGGTAAGTCTTCTTTCCGTTCATTCGTTTTTCTTTTTCGTTGAGTAACCACAAAACCACCGCCGCCGCTGCAGCCATGGCTGCTGGCGGTGTGCGCCGCCGCCGTGCGCTACCAGTCCGGTGGCTGCGACGGGCGGGGCTGTTCCTGTTAGGACTTGGTGTTGGGTGTGTGTAACCCAAGGGTCGTTAGTGAGATCGTCCCTTTGCATCGCCATTTTGTTTTAGCAAACCATCACCACCGCCGGCGGCGGCTGCCGCCTCCACGCCGCCGCTGACCGCCACTGCTTGGGGTGGCCGTGGGTGGTGATTGGGTTAGTCCAGCCCTTAGTGACCTAAAGCCTTAACCCCAATCGCGTAAACTCTAAACCGACTTCAAAATCGTCATTTTATGTGAAAACGTCTTTCTGTCCCTGTTTTGTATCGGCCATAACTTTTCCGTCGTAGCTCGGTTTGAGGCAAAACTGGTGTCCACGGTTCACATTCTGTGTCGGGCACATTTTTCGTGTTTATGAGAAAACCTGGTTAGGCCTCTAACTAGGTGTAAAGTGGGCGTTTTTGCAATAGGTCCGAATCTGCCAGCTTTACGTTTCAATCATAAAATAATTGTATAAAATTATAGGAAAATCATTAGAACGCGTATAATATGTCCTTAGAAAGCTAAGACCTAGACCCTCCGGTTTGTGGGACTTAATCTCTGGATTAGTGGGTCTAGAGGGGGATAAGCAGGTCCCGAACAGACCTGCAGTTTAGACCGAAAAGCTGAAATGTCACTCTTTTAGTCTTATGTTTACTTTTGAGGGTTGGGGCTTCGTGGTTGACACTTGGTAGCACTTCTTTAGGTGGAAAGAAGTGAGTTGGAGTGGCGAGCTCGTATTTCTGTTTGTGGACATCTGCGTTGCTTATCGAGGTGAGTTCTCTCACTGCATAGAATAGGGATTATATGTACATTACGGTAGTTTGTGTGTATTAGCTGAATTGTTGTGTGTGCTAGCTGAATTGTGGTGCGTAGTACTAGGTTGAATTAATGCCTAGTATAAATGAGTGTTATATACATCTCGGTGGGACCGAGGGCTCGGTGGGACCGAGGGCTCGGTGGGACCGAGGGCTCGGTGGGACCGAGGAATCGTGTACAAGTATTGTGTGAACTCGGGGAGACCGAGTACTCGGTGGGACCGAGGGATTGTGTACAAGTGTGGGATGAACTCGGGGAGACCGAGGGATGCCTACACGAGTGTTGTATAATCGGGGAGACCGATGGTTTTATATATATACAGTTGTTGTTGTATGATCGGGGAGACCGATGGTTTTATATATGTATAGTTGTTGTTGTATGAGTTTCCTGTTTAGGATATGTTCTTGAACTGGCATGTGTGGATTAATTGTATTTATCTGTGGTTAGGGGTAGTGTTCTTATGATTGCTATCCTATGTTAGTGTTTGAATTCACTAAGCTTCGTGCTTACCATTTCCCTATAAAATTACTGTTTCAGGTGCGAGTGGCAGTAAGGCGTGACGGTACACACTGGCGCGTTGAGAAGACCTTCGTATTTATTTATTTTTAAACTTAGTATAGTTCCGCTGTTTTATTTGAGATGATCGTTTAACTTAATGAGGTTTTGTATAAACGTTTATTTGGAGTTAAACGCTTGTGATTTAATCTTTTAAAAATGGTATTTTAAAAGTTCAAATTTATTGTAAATTTTAGGACGTTACAACTTGGTATCAGAGCACAGCTTGAGTGAATCAAACACATCTTGGTGTGTTTGATCGCAAGTTTGCGGCTATAAAATTCTTCTCTTAAAATTTTTGGGAAATAAAAGAAAGGAAAACCCGTTTGAGAAACGGTGATCGAGGGCTCAATGTGTACAGTCAGCCGGAGCCAAGGGAAAAGGTACAATACTTAGTGTATTTATTGCTTTCTAGATCATAGGGTATGCATGCTAGATTGCTTGTGTTGGTTACACTGTACTGTAGGGTTATTGCTTGCTAGTAGGAATTAATGTTGGTCATATTAGGTTGTTAAGTGAATGCCCTATAGGTTGTATGCAGTAAGAATCACATAGCCTTAGAATATTTGATTTAGTTCTATTACGCAGCTCTTGTTTGAGTCCAACCGTTCTAGGATAGAATCTTGTATTCGAATGTCTATTTGTTTCACGCTGCATGTGACGGGGTATTCGCGAGGCAACTCGTTATGGCTAGTAGGGATTTCGTTGTAGCAAGGGTAGTGTTTTGGGGTGGAATTCCTAGGGAGCTAGGAAGAGTGTGTACATATGCTGGTGCGGGCACATGGGTATAGTTATCGGTGAGAAACTACTTGGGTACTTCGGGATGGGACTCGGAACGAGCAATGATATGTGTGGAAGGTAGTAGTAGAGCTCCTACTACCGGAAGCACAGGATCAATGCTTGAGTCGAGGAAAGTCATGAGGAATCCAATGAGTTGAGCGTGAGCGTTGTTAGTGTGAGTTATTGGGTGCTAATAACTCGTTGTAATATCTACCAAGAATAGCCATCACAAGGAGGAACAACTATAGTAAACCTGCTAGTAGAGGTGTGTACTTGATTTGCTTTGATGTGATGATCGTTGGGGGTAGTGATAAAGGTTCTAAACTAGTAGTCGTTGGAATAGAAGGACGATTCTAGTATTAATCACTTGGAGTGACGATAAGGATGAGGTTTGTTTTAAGTAGGCCATTTCGGGTCAAGATTGATGGTTGTGCTAGAAGCATAGGCTTATTAAGCCGACTTTGAATTGAGGAAAAACCGTAAGGATTATCTGACGTAATTTCCCAACTTGCCTAAGAGGTTTAAATGTCCGGATGACGATTGTGGATCGGGGAGTTTTGGAGGGGTATGAGTCGAGACGTCGAATGCCGACTGAGTCATGCACAAAGTTTATTTTGAAAATAAATTGCATTAACTAATTCTTGTGTTTCCAATCCTTTTATGGATTGTGTTTTGGAATTTTGGGAAATGTTCAGCACACACACAAGATTTCGAACTATGGTTTTGAAAGTACATGAAACCGTTTTATCACGGGAGTTGCAAACTTTGTTAGAATTTGTTTCATTTCGTTATTTTCCAACGGTTCTTTCGGGTAAGATGATATCCGTGTTTTGGCGGCGTTTAAAATGCTGGACAAATGACTACGGTTTGTGACTTTAACATTGGAACTCCTCCACATATGTTAGAGTTGAGACGAAAAGTTACATTCCGCGATGTCTGTATAAAACTATTCTGGTGATTTGTTTAAAATGAGTTTGTTAAACAATGTTGTTATGGTTTTACCGTGGAAAGAGATTTTTGGGATTTTGGCGTCTCATACCTGATTTTGCTTTTAACAATTTGACTTTGGGGGCACAATGTATGGTGCTATTTTATTGACTTAGAGTCATTGAGGTTCATGAAGTTTGTGTTACTAAGTATTTTGTTGCAAATAGTTCAGTGTATGGATTGATTTATGCGTGACTTAAGTGATGCATGGAAGAATATTTTGGTAACATTTCATAATGAGTTGTTTGGTGCGCTTTTAGTCAGTTAAATGTTTTATTATCATTTCCATGAAAATGCGCTTTATCGACTTAGGGGTATGCATACTTGGGTAACCTTTGTTTTCGACATTTTGATAAACGAGTCGTGCATGAAATTGTTTTAGTTCATTCTTGTCGGAATGAAAGACCATTTGGTCAAAGGAGTGTTTTAGTGTTGTGAATATCATGCATACGTTTACAATGTGTTATATTTTGAAAATATAAATGCGTAGATTGTTGACATTCGGTTAATTTAGAATTTCCGGTTATTTTTGGGAAATTAAAAACTTTTGCTTTGGAGGGAACGAGTATTTTGAGCATTTTTGACAAATACATTTTAAACTTTGGTGTTTTGACGTTATATGTCCCAAGTACGAAATGTTGAGGAAATACTTCGTGATGACGATTTTAGAAAATTCCTTATGGAAGTGTTACCAGTTTGCATGCCTACCCCGATTTAAGGTTTTATGATGTTTTAGTCGATGTTTTTAAAATCTTGGAAACGAATTAGTTTGTCTTTAAACCTGGAACTTGAACAAGTTATTTTGTGTTTTGATTGAGGTGTAATTATGGATCGTTTCCTTGTTTTGTATAATAAACTGACGCGCACAAATTTTGATTGGTAAACATTGTTCCATACCATTTGGATGGTCAGAAAATAATTTTGAGCAAAGTGCCGCTTGGGCTTCTTTTGAAGTACGTGTGAAAATTGTTGCACACCGTTTAAATTAAGCAGTTACCTTGTGTGCATGTCATGAGTCAATCCATACCAGAACTGTGGTGGTTCGTTTTAAAAGAAATTATTTATTACGTTTTGCGTTTTGTGAGTAAACTGAACTGCAATGGAATGATTTTTCAAAATGATTCTCCTACGTGGGACGAGCATGTCCATTTTTGCGTAACTACCGACCTGGTAATAGTAGTTTTATTGCATATGATCTTTTTGAGATGAAAAATCTTGGTGTTGAAAATATTTTGTAAATGATTTTTGTAAACCATTTGAGAAATGCACTTTTGAGTGTTATGTGTCATTTTGAGAATTATAAGGGTGTGAGTCCTTTGGGAAAACCCTTTTGTTTAACCAGTGTTGAGTTTTGGGGTTAATGTTGATTTAGAGTAATTCTTGCTTAAACATTGTTTAAACACATTTTTTTCCGACCTATGGGTCTAGCAAGCGTGGAGCATTTTGCTCGGTTTTGATTTGGAGATAGTCATGAGTCAATTGCCCGGTTTTAATGGCTTGGTGTGGAGTCTTGTTGATGGGTTGCTTTTGTCGCACTATTTTGCATTTATTGCACGTTGAGTATTTACATGCTTGGGTGAGTGAGTCATCCCGAGATAGGCATGTTGTTGGGAGATTGTATTGCATTGGATCCATAGGCATTATAGTCAGTCGTTAGTAATGGTCGGTTAGGTATCTCGGGGTGGGACCCCGGTATTTATGTTTTATGACCTTGACTTTCCAGTAGGCACTAGAAGGTTATAGTATTGAACAGTTACACGGGAGGTAGACGCCGAGATGTATCCTCGATACGGCATAACTTGGCTTCGTAGAACGAATGTGGAAAATACGTCGACGGTGGAAGGTTGGGTATTCCACGTGTGTTGGTACTGTAGGCCGAATAGTATCGGTTAAGGGAATGATGCCTTTGTAATTAAGAGAATAAATGCACAGTAACCTTTTTGAGGTAAGTGGTATATTTAGGTGTCGACTTTTGGGCTTAAGGCCAAACACCTTTAGTGTAATCGGAGAATTGTAGCCGATTTTAAAATAATTATAGTGATGGTAGTAGTAACCCTGGAATGCTCACTTGTGATGAATGGCTATGGTGGAATGACCTTCGTGGGTGATTATAAATTTACTGGTTTGATGATTCGTGTGAAATAAATTTTGGGAGCCTTTTAGAACTCGTGGAAGTTAATCGACAGTTAATGGTAGGAATGATCGGATTCGAGTATCCTGTAGGGTATATTGGTGAGCAACTTTAGAATGATTAGAGCTTGAAACTTGAATCGGGATGTATGGAATATCTAAGGTTGGGAGACAACCGAAGTCGTTTGACTAGGAATGATTCCAGTTGTTGGAGTGTTCTTCCGATCATAATTTCAGTGTTCTTGAAGGAGTTTTGTTGGTAAGAAAAGTATTCGAGATTTTTTTTAGTCGGTGTGAGAAATTTAGATTCCAGTTAGTGAAAGTCCAGTGGCAACACCGAAAGGGTTCTGAGTGGACTTGGGAACCCGAGGTTGAGATGCGGGAGAATTATCCGGAGCTATATGCGGACGTAGACTTCGAGGACGAAGTCTAATTCAAGCGGGGGAGAGTTGTAAAGCCCGTGTCCCGTTATGGATTTATTTTGGTTTATTTATTGTTTCAATAATTTCGCTTAACGAATATTTTAACGGGGTTTAGCAGGGATGACCGAAAATGGTAAAATAGGTAAAAACCTTAACTTGTTGTGTAAGGGTTTGAAAGTGAGGGACTAGAAGTGTCATTCTTGTATAAGAGTGCATGGGATCGGCCCATATAGGGACCGACCCCTTTTTCACAAGTATTGTAGAAGGGGGGGTTGAATACAATACTCAGATTTTTCACAAGTTTTAATTCAATATATTGAAAATCTTTCAATAAGAATTACACATAGAAAACAAAAGATTGTTGCGGAAAAGAACAGTTAAACTATTCTAACAATCTAACACAAAGTAAACTGAAAAACACTTAGAACAAATTGGACACTTAGACACAAGATGCAATTTCAGTAAGGAAGGAGCTTGCACTTAGTTATCTTCAGAAGCCGTGGTTTGCATGGAGAGTCTTCACCTCTATTTATAGTCCATGCATCATTTAATGCTTGGGACACTTGTCACTCTTCCATTCATTGTAGAGGTTGACTTCTGAAAAGCTGATATCTCCTTTTTAACTTATCCAAGGAACCAGGAGGACAGTCGTACCAGAAAAAGACCTTATCTGAGAATAGATAAAATGACAAAATGCCACTTTTATCTGACAATAGGATATTGTCTCATAATAAATGATCTTCTCTTTTGTCTTTAGAGAATAAGGCTACCGACCTCCTGTATTGGAAACTGCACCAATTCGAAATCTCACTTCTTTAGAAAAGAGAGAGTTTCACCGAAGTGTATAATATTTCGGTGCAGTCTTCTTGAACTCCCACCGATTTCTGAACACATATCGGTGGAAGTCTTCTTGAACTCCCATCGATTTCTGAACACATATCGGTGGAAGTCTTCTTGAGCTTCTCACCGAATTTCTTCAATTCAGTGATGCGTGTCCACCGATAGCACAAGCATATCGGTGGTGATGTAACTTGTAGAAAGTTGCTGCCGATTTTCTCACTTCCGCAATGAGATAGTCTTCGCACTTGGTTTCGGTTGATCTTCGACTTCACCGAACAATTGATATAAGAGTACAAGTTACACAAAAGGATCCAAAAATATTCTAAGTATCTATGTGGGTTTAATTGAGTCAACTTCAAATCTGTGATGACCCAACAATCTCCCCCTATCTGAATTTGATCTCTATCCTTAGAATATTAAAGAGCAAATGAAAATAAGTGCATTTTGACCCTTTTTTTACTCTTTTGGGTTCTTTTCACATAGACCTTTCTTTTTGTTTTTTTGTTTTTTTGAACTATGTTTCTTTGAGTATATCTATACAGTATATATAAAGCAAGGAAATAAAAGGTATGTATAGCAAAATATAAACAAGAGAAGCACTTGAATTGTATAAGTCATTCTCATACATCGGTAAGGAAAGGAAGCAAAAGATTATCAAAACTACCGATAGGTAAAATGAACTCCTACTTCTTTGACGATTGTCGGCGCTTGATCTCATCCATTAGGATTCGGTAGTAGGGTTGAGCGTCGGGGATGTGAGGGAACAAGTTGTGGAGGCCTTCAAGAAACATGGTGTCGGCAACGGGGATTTGAGAGAATCTGAAGAAGGCTCGTTTGCCGAAACCATCGTTAAAATACAGTCCTGGAATCGGTGACAGGCCCAGAGTTGTCGTGGAATATGATGCCGAAGTGGGAAGGGAAAGACTTAAGTTACTTACATTCGGTATCTTTCCTTCCTTTGCCATATCCTTGAAGACAGTGTCGGGGGGATTCTGAACTTTGGGAAGGCGCACTTCTTCCTTCAAGGATTGCAGTTTCGATCTTTCATCGGTGGTCAGCACGATGCTATACTTCTTTTTTATATCCTTCATCTTTGCCATTAGACCATCAATGTATTTGACAAAGATGTCCTTCTTTGGGTTGGGATTTTTGGCTAAGTGTCGAGAGATCTCGTACCATTCGGGGAGACCGTAGGTTTTTAGTTGGTAGTCTTTCACACTTTTCAAGGAGCCATCTTCCCGATCAATGATAAGTCTGATGTCTTTTGGGTTGGCTCTGGAGATTGCGATCTTGACACCTGAGATCCGGGTTCTGTCGGATCGGTGGTGCATCTTCTTCTTGTACCAGCTAACTTCTTCATTTCTCTCTTGTTCAAATTCACTCAACATCGATTTCTGTGCCGACACGGCATCGGTGGACTTGGCTTTCTTGGCTTCTTCCTCTGCAACTTTTAAAGAGAGGGCCTTGGTATCATCAAGGGCTTTTCGGGCTAATCTGGCTTCCTCAATTTCTTGAGGAATCAGACCGAGATTGGGTTCCTGCAGATGTGATGAAGGAGGTTTAAGTTTGAGTTTGTCTGCATCGGTGGGACGAGTCCCATACTTCATCTTTTCTTTCTCTATTCTTTCTTGTTCGGCCAATTGTTCGGTAGTAAGACTTTTCTTTCCCTTGTCTGTTTCGGCCATAGAAGGTTGCTCCCCCTCAGTTGTTGCTTTGTCTTCCAACTCCAACTCTTTTTCTTTAGAGAGTTGCTCCCCCTCAGCGTCAGCGGTTTCAGCGTGAGTTTCGGTGGTTTCAGGAATGTCATCGGTGGAAGATGGAGGCTTGGGGATGACCGACTGTTTAAGAGATAGCAACTTGGGTTGGGTTGTCTTTTTCTCCCCCTCAGCACCAGCCATAATCTTCATACCCATCTGTCTGAAAATGTAGTCAAATTTCTCATGAAGAAAAGAAAGTTGTTTCGGTACCTCTTCAGAAACCATGGTGAAGTCACCGAGATCCATCTCCAGTTGGCCGAATTCTTGAAGTTTGGCATGAATGTCACGAAGAGAGTTGGCAGTGGCCTGGCTGAAGTCTTGATGAGACTTAACTTCTTGAAGCATCCTCTGAAGTTCAGAATCTTTGACGGTGGAGGTTTCCTTGAAAGCACCAAAGGAGAAGGCAAGATCCCCATGAGATTGTGACAAAGATTCCACCTTGGAAACCAAAGAGGAGATGTCGGCGGTAAAGGGCCGTAGAGCATCGGTGTAAAGGGCCGTAGAGCATCGGTAATAGCATCTGAAAGAATCTGCGGCAGGCGAGACTCGATAGTGGACATTCGGGAACCCGTCATGACGATCATTGCAAGAGTGGCCTGTTTGAAAGATTCAAATTGGGTGCCGACAAGCTGACATTGTCGAGCACTTTCTTGTAAGTCTTCAATCAAAGAGGGCGCTTGAGCAGTGGTTTCACCCCCGACATCCCCAGGAACTATGTAGCGGATGCGATGGGGATCCTCCGCCGAAATGGGAATGTTGCTGGGATATAACATTTCATCGGGGAATAGTGGTCTCGGTGGCGGAGTGGGAGATCGTCGGGGTGATTCCTGACCCGGGGAGGGTGATCGATGTGGCGTAGGCGATCTTTGGGGAGTTCGAACCCGGGGAGAAGTTCGGGGAGAAGTTTGGTTCAAAGGTGACTTTTTCGGTGAGGGGGATGAGGACTCAATGAGGATCGCTCCGACCGACGGGGAGGTTCGGGGAGAACCAGTGTCGTCAAAGAGACCTGCAAAGAAGTCATGGGGGGGATCTAATGGGGGGGGAACCCTGAATGGGTTGTGCATCATCATCGATCAAGAAATGACCAGGTGAAAGGCCGTGCAGTGCAAGGTCCAGACTTTCGGAGGGAGAGTCTATACATTCGGTGGGAGAGTCTGCGTGTTCACTCAAAGAACGAGTTGGAGGAGGTAAATTTAGGGATGCCTTAGGGATAACCAAATGGTCGGTGGTGAACAAAAATGATTTGGAAGGGGATGGCTCACGGACAGTTCCCCGAGATCTTTTTAGACGATTTTTCGGGGGGGACGAAGAGTGCCTCCGCTTAGAAGGTTTGTGGACTGTGGAAACCACCGATGGGTTAATCGGTGTCATGGTCCTGGAAGCAGCGGCGGAGGTGTCGGCGGCCGATCTCTTCTTCGCGCCGACCGATTTTACTCTGGGACGGGGGGAAGAGGTCACAACAGCAGGAAGGACCTCGGGGATATCGGGGTGTTGAAACCCTGGAATTTCAGAATCACCCCATTGAAGATCTAGAGAGATGGCTAAAGTGATCATACCTCGGCGTAAAGGACGATCGGTGTCGAGAACACCAACGTTGAGAGTTTTGCTGCCGACGATCCGTGGAGACCAGTCATAAGTGAATTTGGGAGTTTGGGACTTGCGGTCTTCGTCCAGAGCTTTTCCAAGTTTATGATGGATGATCATAGAGATGAATCGGGGGTAGGCAACGTGGCACTTCTTTGGATGTGTGATCACTTCCACCAATTCGGTGAAGAAGTACTGGACGAAATCAACTCGGCGTTGAAAGATTAGGGCATGGGCAAGTTTGGTGATGTATGAAGGGGATTGATCATGGCCGCTCGTCTTTCGGGAGAGGCAGTGGATCACATGGGCAAAGAAGAAGTTCCATACACCACCCATGTGACTCCGAAGAAGAGTTCCAGGACCTTTGGAGCTTTTGGAGTTGTCATCGACCACGTAACCTATTGCACTAAGGACATCTTCGAGAACGGTATATGAATGCCATTCGTTATAGGAATCGAAAGCATCGATTTTAAGGGCAGTGCGAACGTCATCGACCCCAAAAGTGAGGTCGTGATCACCCTCGTCTTCAGAAAGGATGGATGCATGGATCGCATCATTGGAGGTGTCATACACACAGGTAAGCCAGAATTTGCCAATGAGCATTTTGCTCATTTTGAGATTACATGTGAAGGCATAAAGAAGGGGAGAGCGAGTGAAGAACTTGATTACGTGATTGAATTCAGGATGGGAGGGGTCGGGTTCAAATCTAGCAACGTGATTGCATGGGTTGAACTTGAGATCAGCAAAACACGTAGGGGGGTGTTCTTTGAGGACGCCATTGATGATCGAGAGAGAGCTCGAAGAAGAGGATTAGGTTGCAGGTTATAGAGAGAGAACGGAGAAGAAGATGAAGGAATCGTAAAGTAAAAATGAAAGTGAAGGGTCGAGTATATATAGGGTTTTCGAAAAAATGGGGGGAACGGTTTAAATAAAATAAAATAAGGTAAAGTAAAATAAAATGCAATAAAATAGAAAGGGCAATCATGACCACTTTGGGAATCGTGGTCAGGAATCCGTTTCACGAAACGGGGAGGTGAAAGGATCTGACAGTCTAGGGTTATGGGGGTGACGTGTGGATAGGATTGAAATTCGGTGGACATCGGTGAGGAATATGAAGAGATTATCGGTGGACATCGGGGGTGAAAGGTATGCCGAGATGGAATCGGTGAGGATTTGCTTACCGAAGAGATCCACCGAGGCGTTGAGACACCGAAGAGGGCAGACATGCGCACCGAGGCGATCCACCGAGAGATGGATCACCGAAAAGCTCACTTAGGATATTCATGCCGAAAGAGGATCTTGTTGCCACCGAGAATTATCAGACTGGTTTTTTTTGAACCTATTCTAAATACAACATGCCAAGTTCACCGATGAGAAAGGTGAATCTGGCCTCATCCAGAGGTTTAGTAAACAAATCTGCAAGGTGAAGATCAGTCGGAATAAAATGCCACTCAATGTCACCTTTGGAGATATGGTCCCTGATGAAATGATATCGGATATCGATGTGTTTGGACCTTGAGTGAAGAACAGGATTGTTTGCAATTGCAATTGCACTTGAATTATCACATAGGATGGGTATCTTGGAGTAGAACTGATTGTAGTCTCTCAACTGGTTTTTCATCCATAGAATCTGTGCGCAGCAACTTCCAGCAGCAACATATTCAGCCTCGGCAGTGGATGTTGAGACTGAATTTTGCTTTTTGCTGGACCAGCTCACCAATTTCCCACCAAGAAGTTGACAACTGCCTGTTGTGCCTTTTCTATCAATTTTAGAACCTGCAAAGTCAGAATCTGAATACCCCATGAGTTCAAAACCTGAGTCTTTGGGATACCAAAGACCCAGATGCATGGTACCCTTTAGATACCTGAAAATCCGTTTCACAGCATCCAAATGAGATTTCTTTGGATTTGCTTGATAACGGGCACAAAGACAAGTAGCAAACATGATATCTGGTCTGCTAGCAGTTAAATAAAGCAAAGAACCAATCATGCCCCTATAATGGGTAAGATCCACAGATTCACCATTTAAATCGGCATCAAGTTTCAAAGGTGGTGCCATGGGAGTTTTCATGGGGGAGGAGTTTTCAAAGCCAAATTTCTTCAGAAGGTCTTTAATGTACTTGCTTTGGTTTATGAAAATTCCTTCTGAAATTTGTTTCACTTGAAGACCTAAGAAAAATGTTAGCTCCCCCATCATGCTCATCTCATATTCACTTTTCATGAGAGAGGCAAAGTCATCACACAGAGACTCATCGGTGGCACCGAAAATAATGTCGTCCACATAGATTTGAACAAGAATGAGATTACCTGAAGTTTGCGTGTGGAAGAGAGTGTTATCAATTGTACCTCTAGTATAGCCATGCTTCAGTAGAAAGATGGCAAGAGTGTCATACCAGGCTTGAGGAGCCTGCTTGAGCCCATACAGAGCTTTGTCAAGTCGGTACACATAGTCTGGATGTGTGGAATCTTCAAAGCCTGGAGGTTGCTTCACATAGACTTCCTCAGCTAGTTCGCCATTCAGAAAAGCACTTTTCACATCCATTTGAAATACCCTGAAGTTCTTGTGAGCAGCATAAGAAAGATCCTGATAGCTTCAAGTCTGGCAACTGGAGCAAATGTTTCATCATAGTCAATACCCTCTTCCTGTCGGTAGCCTTGAGCTACGAGTCTGGCTTTGTTTCTGATGACAGTACCATCTTCATCCATTTTGTTTCTGAAGACCCATTTTGTGCCGATGATTGTTTTCCTTGAAGGTCTAGGCACAAGTCTCCAGACTTTGTTTCTTTGAAATTGGGAGAGTTCCTCTTGCATGGCCGAAACCCAACATGGGTCACTTAGGGCTTCTTCAATCTTTTTAGGTTCAACAAGAGATAGGAAATTCACATAGAGACAGATGTTACTGGTGCCTCTCCTTGTTTGAACACCAGCTTGCTGATCACCGATAATTTGATCAATGGGATGATCTTTGGTCCATTTAAGAGCAAGGGGCATCGGTGGAGGAATAATTGAAGTGGAAGGAAAGTTCGAGGCTGGAGTGTTGGCAGGATGTGATGAAGGTGGGTCGTCAGAGGGATTATCGGCAGGAAGAGATTCGGTGATGGGGTTAATTTCGGTGGATGATGGATAGGGTTCAGTGGAGGCAATTTCGGCAGAGGGGGTTTCAGGTGATAAAGATGATGACCCAACTTGATTGTTTGGAACAGAGGGAATATTTGGAATACAAGGTGGATCGGTGGAGGTTGAAATGGGAGATTCCCCAATGCATGATGATATCCATCTATGTAGTTCTTCATCATCATTTGTCATAGAAGATGATCTTGAATCATCACAGTTTACATGGATAGATTCATCAATGCATTCTCTCCGAAGATTGTAAACTCGGTAGGCTTTGGAGGTCAAGGAATATCCTACAAAGATTCCTTCATCTGCCTTAGGATCAAATTTCCCAAGATTTTCCCTGTCATTTAGGATAAAGCACACTCAGCCAAAGACATGAAGGAAACCAATGTTTGGCTTTCTTCCATGAAAGACTTCATACGGGGTTTTCTCATGTCTTTTTGTTATCACCGACCTGTTTTGAGTGAAACAGGCAGTGTTGACAGCTTCGGCCCAAAAATAGGTTGGCAGTTTTGCTTCACTCAGCATAGACCTTGCTGCTTCACATAGAGTTCTGTTTCTTCTTTCCACAACACCATTTTGTTGTGGAGTTCTGACAGCAGAGAAGTTTTGAGAGATTCCTTTCTCATTGAAGAAGTCTTCTAAACCACTGTTTCTGAATTCAGTGCCATTGTCACTTCTTACTGATCTGACAAGCTGGCCATTCAGAATTTCATTCTTTTTGACAAAGTTGATGATTTCTTCAGTTGCATCACTTTTGTACCTGAGAAAAGACACCCAAGTATATCTAGAGAATTCATCAACAATAACAAGAATGTACCTTCTTCCTCCTAGACTGGGAGTGCTGACTGGTCCACATAGATCCATATGCAGCATCTGAAGTGGAAGATTGATGGAAGAGCATTGCTTGGTTTTGAAAGAAGATTTGGTGAGCTTCCCTTTTTCACATGCATAACACAGCTTTTCTTTGACAAAGTTCAACTTAGGCATGCCAGTCACCAGCTCTTTGTTTGATATTTTATGAAGGGTTTTGAAGTTAAGATGAGACAAACGTTTATGCCACAACCAGTTTCTTTTGACTGTATCGTCAGACACAAAGCAGACATTTGAAGAGTTGTTTTGACTCATATCAATGATATACACATTATCTAACCTTCTTCCAGAGAGAACAGCCTTCATATTCTTGTCAACAACAGTACAGATACGCAGTTCAAAGATAACTTTGTATCCAAGATCACACAGTTGGCTAATACTTAGGAGATTATGCATGAGACCTTCAACAAATGCCACTTTATTGAAGGTAAGGGTTCCATTTGTGAGAGTTCCATACCCTTTAGTTTGACCTCTGGAGTTGTCCCCAAAGGTTACAGAAGGACCCTTTTCTGACACATAGTTTACAAGAAGATGTTTGTTTCCAGTCATGTGACGTGAGCACCCACTATCTAAATACCAAACTTGTTGGTGCTCAAAAACCTGCAGACAACATCAAGTCAGTTGTTAGGTACCCATTTGGTAATGGGTCCTTTTGGGTTAGAAATGTGAAAGACCTTGGGTTTAGATCTGTCAATTCTCTCCTTTGGACAGTCCTTAGCAAGATGAAAGGTGTCACCACAATTATAACATTTTCGGTAGATGAAAGTTCTTTTGGGTTTTTGTTCCTTTCCTTTTCCCTTTCCAATTATATCAATCTTAATCTTTGGACCGAAAAGGGGATTGCGAGGACCTCTAAAAAGTTCGGTTCTTGAGGTTGAAGCATGGTCAGGGGTCTTTCTTGAGAAAACTTTGGTCTTTCCCTTTTGGACAAAATCGGTGATGGATTTTTCGGTGGTGTGTTTTTCTTTGAACACTTGTGATTTTGAAAGATTTGAAGAGTTGTTATCAATGGTTAAATCTTTGAACACATCATGAATGGGTTTAACAGCATCCTTCAATTCTTGCACTTTATGGGTTTGATCTGATGAAGATTCTTTGGCTTTTATAAACATTCCATATTTTAAGGCTTCACTAAGATCAACAGAATTTAAAGAAATGGAATCACAAGAGTTTGACTCAGAGTCATCATCCCATGTATCGGTGATGGGAAGATTTTTCAAGCATGGATTTTTCATATCCTAACCCAAACTTGTTATCACCACCGATTTGATCTTGAAAGATTTGTTCAAGATTCCTTGAAGAGTTTGTCCATTTTCTGACAACTTCCTGTTCTTTCTTTAACTTCTTGAACAGTTTATTTTTCTCCTTTTCAATTACATGATTTACGACTTTTAGATTTTCAAGCTCAGCTTTGATTTCCTCAAACTTTTTCAAGTTTAGACATGCAAGATTCAAGTTGAGATGTGAGAATTTTAACTTGAGCAGATTTTCTTTTCTTGCTATCTTTGACAGTGTAAAAGTCTTGAGTTAAAGATTCATAAGCATTTATCTTTTCAATATCAGTCATGTCATTAAAGGGATGTACCTGAGAGTATGATGATGAGCATTCAGTTGAAACTAATGCCATTGGAGACTTGGCCTTTTCTTCTTCCACCTCTTCTGATATGGCCATAAAGCACATATTTGGAGAATCGCTGTCAGAGGTTTCTTCTTCTTCCTAATCATGAGCCTCTGCCATCAATCCTTTTCCTTTTCTTTGAGATCCTTGATTTCTTTCTTTTTCCTTCTTGTACTTAGGTTTGTACTTTTCAGCACGTTCCTGATGTGAGAGTGAGGAGGATTGAGAATCTTTCTTGAAATAGGATTTGAAGGATTTATCTTTGGATTTCTCAAATTTGGAAGGATATTTGTCAGAGGACGTAGAATTGACTTTTGACACACGCTTGCTTCTGCACTCAGCTGCAAAGTGTCCTTTCTTACCACAGTTGAAACATTCTTCATTTGTCTTGTCAGAAGAAGACATTTTTGTAAAGGATGGTTTTCTGAAACTTCTGGGTTTGTTGAAATTTCGAGATATATTTTTAAAACCAGCCATCATAGCCATTTCATCAGACATTCGGTCTACCGAAATTTCATCACCTTCATCATCGGCATCACTCAGATATGCCTCCGTTTGGTGAGAAGGGTTGTTCTGATTTTCGGTGTCAGAGTCTGATGAGGGATATGTGATACAAGGAACATTTTGACTTTTCTTGGAACTTTCACAGATAAGAGCTATTGAAGAGCTTTTTATCTCTTTGAAGATGGTTTTCCTTTGAACCTTGGTTTGTTCAAAGTTGAACAGAGTTCCATACAAAACAGTTAAAGGCATGTATTCCAAATCCTTGGTAGTTTTAATGCAAGTGCAAATGTTTTCTCAAAAGTCAGGAAGACAATCCATAAACTTGCATATAACTTCCTCATTATCATAAACTCTACCTAGTAACTTTAAATCATTTAAAAGAGAGTTGAATCGGTTATAAAAGCTTGGAAGAGATTCTCCCTTTTCATAGGCAAAGAGCTCATATTTTCGAATGAGGACAATCTTTTTGCTTTTCTTCACTTCCTCTGTACCCTCATAAAGTACACACAATGTAGTCCACATCTCTTTAGCAGTACCGAAATTAACAAGAGAGTGATAGACTTCATCAGGAAGTGAGAGAGCAATGATTGCTCTAAACCGAGAATCCAGAGACACCAATCGTTTTTCCTCATCAGTATATTCCTTTGGGTTTTTGAGAATGTAACGACCAGTAGTCTTTGCTTTCTATATGTCGAAAGGTTCAGAATCATCAGAGTCACTTGACTTATCAATTGGTTCCTTACCAGGCCTCTGCTTTTCATAGCGAGCCCAAATTCTCGGGATGATAGGTCCCTCCTTGAGAATGGTTGGATATCTAGTATCCACTCCTTCCATGAATAGCATCATACGGCTTTTCCATAGAGAAAAGTTGTTAGGATTAAACTTGGGAGGTTTTGAAATGGAACCATTTTCAGCAAAATTGTTTTGACCAGTGTTTTCAACAGTTGGGGATGAAGATGAGGCAGCCATTGCGGATCAAGTTTATGAATTAAACTTTCTGCTCTGATACCACTTGTTGGTCCCAAAATGGCTCAACGAGTATTGTAGAAGGGGGGGTTGAATACAATACTCAGATTTTTCACAAGGTTTAATTCAATATATTGAAAATCTTTCAATAAGAATTTCACATAGAAAACAAAAGATTGTTGCGGAAAAGAACAGTTAAACTATTCTAACAATCTAACACAAAGTAAACTGAAAAACACTTAGAACAAATTGGACACTTAGACACAAGATGCAATTTCAGTAAGGAAGGAGCTTGCACTTAGTTATCTTCAGAAGCCGTGGTTTGCATGGAGAGTCTTCACCTCTATTTATAGTCCATGCATCATTTAATGGTTGGGACACTTGTCACTCTAACATTCATTGTAGAGGTTGACTTCTGAAAAGCTGATATCTCATTTTTAACTTATCTAAGGAACCAGGAGGACAGTCGTACCAGAAAAAGACCTTATCTGAGAATAGATAAAATGACAAAATGACACTTTTATCTGACAATAGGATATTGTCTCATAATAAATGATCTTCTCTTTTGTCTTTAGAGAATAAGGCTACCGACCTCCTGTATTGGAAACTGCACCAATTCGAAATCTCACTTCTTTAGAAAAGAGAGAGTTTCACCGAAGTGTATAATATTTCGGTGCAGTCTTCTTGAACTCCCACCGATTTCTGAACACATATCGGCGGAAGTCTTCTTGAACTCCCACCGATTTCTGAACACATATCGGTGGAAGTCTTCTTGAGCTTCTCACCGAATTTCTTCAATTCGGTGATGCGTTTCCACCGATAGCACAAGCATATCGGCGGTGATGTAACTTGTAGAAAGTTGCTGCCGATTTTCTCACTTCCGCAATGAGATATTCTTCGCACTTGGTTTCGGTTGATCTTCGACTTCACCGAACAATTGATATAAGAGTACAAGTTACACAAAAGGATCCAAAAATATTCTAAGTATCTAAGTGGGTTTAATTGAGTCAACTTCAAATCTGTGATGACCCAACAGAGAGAGAGAGAGAGAGCGTGGGAGAAAGACGACGAAGAGCGAGTCGTGAAGGGAGTCGGGTCTCGCTGTGTTTGGGTTGTGTTGCCATCGACGAGAGGTAAGTCTTATTTTCGTTCATTCGTGTTTCCTTTTCGTTGAGTAACCACAAAACCACCGCTGCCGCCGTGCGCCACCAGTCCGGTGGCTGCGACGGGCGGGGCTGTTCCAGTTAGGACTTGGTGTTGGGTGTGTGTGACCCAAGGGTCGTTAGTGAGATCGTCCCTTTGCATCGCCGTTTTGTTTTAGCAAACCATCACCACCGCCGGCGGCGGCTGCCGCCTCCACACCGCCGCTGACCGCCACTGCTTGGGGTGGCCGTGGGTGGTGATTGGGTTAGTCCAGCCATTAGTGACCTAAAGCCTTAACCCCAATCGCGTAAACTCTAAACCGACTTCAAAATCGTCATTTTATGTGAAAACGTCTTTCTGTCCCTGTTTTGTATCGGCCATAACTTTTTCGTCGTAGCTCGGTTTGAGGCGAAACTGGTGTCCACGGTTCACATTCTGTGTCGGGCACATTTTTCTTGTTTTGGCGAAAACCTGGTTAGGCCTCTAACTAGGTGCAAAGTGGGCGTTTTTGCAGCAGGTCCGAATCTGCCAGCTTTACGTTTCAATCTTAGAATAATTGTATAAAATTATAGGAAAATCATTAGAACGCGTATAATATGTCCTTAGAAAGCTAAGACCTAGACCCTCCTGTTTGTGGGACTTAATCTCTGGATTAGTGGGTCTAGAGGGGGATAAGCAGGTCCCGAACAGACCTGCAGTTTAGACCGAAAAGATGAAATGTCACTCTTTTAGTCTTATGTTTACTTTTGAGGGTTGGGGCTTCGTGTTGACACTTGGTAGCACTTCTTTAGGTGGAAAGAAGTGAGTTGGAGTGGCGGGCTCGTATTTCTGTTTGTGGACATCTGCGTTGCTTATCGAGGTGAGTTCTCTCACTGCGTAAATAGGGATTATATGTACATTACGGTAGTTTGTGTGTATTAGCTGAATTGTTGTGTGTGCTAGCTGAATTGTGGTGCGTAGTACTAGGTTGAATTAATGCCTAGTATAAATGAGTGTTATATACATCTCGGTGGGACCGAGGGCTTGGTGGGATCGAGGAATTGTGTACAAGTAAATGAGTGTTATATACATCTCGGTGGGACCGAGGGCTCGGTGGAACCGAGGAATCGTGTACAAGTATTGTGTGAACTCGGGGAGACCGAGTACTCGGTGGGACCGAGGGATTGTGTACAAGTGTGGGATGAACTCGGGGAGCCCGAGGGATGCCTACACGTGTGTTGTATAATCGGGGAGACCGATGGTTTTATATATATACAGTTGTTGTTGTATGATCGGGGAGACCGATGGTTTTATATATGTACAGTTGTTGTTGTATGAGTTGCCTGTTTAGGATATGTTCTTGAACTGGCATGTGTGGATTAATTGTATTTATCTGTGGTTAGGGGTAGTGTTCTTATGATTGCTATCCTATGTTAGTGTTTGAATTCACTAAGCTTCGTGCTTACCCTTTCCCTATAAAATTACTGTTTCAGGTGCGAGTGGCAGTAAGGCGTGACGGTACACACTGGCGCGTTGAGAAGACCTTCGTATTTATTTATTTTTAAACTTAGTACAGTTCCGTTGTTTTATTTGAGATGATCATTTATTAGGAGTTAAACGCTTGTGATTTAATCTTTTAAAAATGGTATTTTAAAAGTTCAAATTTATTGTAATTTTTGGGACGTTACAGATTAGCTACTGGGCGATTTCGGGGGAAAAAGGAGAGTTCAACCCGAGATTCCCATCACCCAAATGGTTCGAGTGTATCTACTCGTTGGTTTAATCCAACCCTAGCATGCCCCAAATTTAAGCATTCAATAAACCCATTTCAATTTATAGGTTTTGCTCTGATTATCACACTAACCCCACACTAGACTTTATCAGGAGGAAAGATCTTTCAATCCAAGAAACATACATTTTTCGATAGAGAGGAGGATTACCTCAAAGGAGAGAACACACCACACACACTTGATGATCTTGAATGCTTCAGCTTCTTGATGATTCTTGCAAGAGGTTCCCAATAGGTTTTTTCTAGCCGCCTCCAAATATGCTGTAAGATAAGAAATGAGGGATTTTAGGGTTTTAAACCCCCATTTCCCTTATTTGCACAAAGGCCCTCCAAGTCTCATTTTCCACACTTAAGCCACCATCTTCACTTCATTCTCCTCACTAAAAGAAATATTTTTAATTATCATGTTGAACGTAGGAGGTTTTGAATATTTTAAACTTGCACACGATATATCGAGATTTGTACTTCTTAAAAAAAATCAATAAATTCGTAGTAGATTTTTTTAAAAGAGTATAGATATATAAGGGTTTAAAAAATACAAGTTTAAAAAGTAGACGACAAGTGGGCCAATCTCTTGCCAATTCCGCTCACTTCTTTCTACAACTTCTGTTCAATGTGGCTTTTAAGAACATATAATTTTCATCTTCACAGTTTGTTTTAGAGTATAAAGAGAGGTCGTGTTGTCAATACCCAACTAATATATATAACAGATAGATAGTTAACTTACAGTTAAATATAGTTAGGAGCCGTTTACAAAATGCATACGCGAATAAGCGTTTACCAAGTCACATTACCTTACCGAATGAATATGGCAAAGACCAAAAAGCTTATCCGGTAAGAGCTAAGGCAAGGACGAGAGTCTTACTTGGTAAGCAATGGCGAAAACTCTTACCACAGTTAGTGCTTAACGAAAAATTTGTTGCATACAATATCGTTTTAGTGGACTAAAGAATCTTACCTGATGACTAAGTAATAGTGGTACATTTCACCGGTAACCGCTTACCCGGTAAACGTTTGATAAATGACCCCTTAGTTAGTAGTTAAATTGGTAATCCCAATATATAAATAGGTGGATTGTATAAAAAATGATCTCAGTTTTAAGAGCAATCTTGGAGGATTTCATGTGTATACGAGAAATTGCTAGTAATCGCCTTGGATAAAAAGTGATGCTGCATGAGAGCAATCTTTTCGTAAGTTATTTTTCAACCCGAATCTCCATTAGTATCATGAAATTTACTCTAGGATAATATCAAATTTTCCGTACAGATTTTGACATAAATCGTTCATTTTTTAACCTAGAGAAATGTAACCTTCGTATATTAAATGCGACAATAATCCATTAAATGGAAATAATTACAGAAAATAAGTAGTGTGGGGTCATGAAAATAGAGATATTACAAAGGATAATTCTATCCCTACCCCCTACCCCGTGCCACATTCGTATACCCCTTTCCATCACATTGCATTTTTTTTATTTTATTAATTTTAAATTTATATTTCACCCCCTTATACTTATATAATTAAATTAATTTATATTTTTTAGTTTTATATTTATCATTTTACACTTTTATTATATTAACACATATAATTGTATATTAACTAAAATACGTTAAACAAATACTTTTTAATTTTAATAAGTTACACCATTATAATCGTCTCGTCGATACCTTCGAAATGAGCCCAGTATTGAATATTTTTTATTTAATTATATTATCATATGTCATACGTTTACGTTATTTTTTGATTTAATTATATTATTAATCGTCGATACCTTCTTATTTTTTGATTTAATTGTATTATTTCGAAATGAGCCCAATATTAACTAAAATACGTTAAGAAAATACTTTTTAACAACTTTCAAAATTTTAAATAGTGGACTCTTATTAGTTTATTCTTACCTCTAACCACTTTCACCACTTTCAAATTCTCAAATAATGAACTCCTAAAAAAACGTCATTCTTTAAACATATTTATAAAAAAAAACTTTGATAGTTTTCTCAAAACCAATTAAAATAATTTAGAACATTAAAGTTGAAATATTTATAATATAATATAGACACATATATATAAATCGTTCGGCGGGAAGTTCGTTTATGTTCGTTTATTTAATAAATGAACGAACATGAACACATTTTTTTGTTCGTTTAGTTAAATGAACGAATATAAACAATGGTCTCGTTCGTTAATGTTCGTTCGTTTACGTCCGTTTATGTCTGCTTATAATAAACATATTAATATAATATGAAATTAATGTGTAAACTCATCAAGTAAATTGATCTTTTAGAATTTATTTTTTATACCTCCTAAGTTAACCCGATTTTTCATTTTGTTAAGGTAATTTCGTTCGTTTACGTTCGTTTACGTTCGTTTATGTTCATTTAAGTTCGTTCATTTAACTCTTAATGAACGAACATAAACGAACACAAACAAAAAAAATTCTTAACAAACGAACATGAACACAAAAAATCTCGTTCGTTTACCGTTCGTGTTCGTTCGTTTGTTCGGTTAAGTTAAACGAACGAATATGAACCAACCCGGCCAACCCAACCCAACCGAGGCAACCCGATGTATAATCGATACTATTTTTCACCAACCCGCATATATATTGGGTTGATAACGGGTTAACCCAAAGCCAAACCGACCCAACCCGCCAACTCGTAATGTCGCATTTATAAACAAAGACTTTATTTAAACAAATTACGTCATTATAATCGTCTCGTCGATACCTTCGAAATGAGCCTAATAAAATAATATAACAATTTTATTTTCATGCTAAAAAATATTAAGATTTCGTTATAAATATTTATGTAATATATATGATATATAATAAAATAATTAAATCAAAAAATATTCAATCTTGGGTTCATTTCGAACGTATCGAAGAGATGATTATAATGATGTAATTTGTTAAAATTAAAACGTATTTTTTAAACGTATTTTAGCTAATATATGATTTCATGTGTTAATATAATAAATGTATCAAATGAAAATTATAAAAATAAAAGGTAAAAAGTAAATTTATTTAATTAGTATAGGGGGTAAAATGTAAATATTAAAATTATATTATGTTTGTAAAAGGGATGCGATGGGGGACAAAATTGGCAGCGGGGTAGGAATCGTGCAGGGGTAGGAATAGTATCACCCATTACAAAACTGATGAAAGCGTACAACTAATGATCCAGTTGTAGCCGCCGGTGGAAATATATAAACTTATATCGATTTATACCCATTAGTAAACCGAAGACTTTTACATAATTAAAAAATTTTCCCTAGAAAATATGTCTCTAAAGGATGGTTCGTCGCAAAACCGTCATAACAGTTCATGGGTAAATTTGTCGGTAACGCAAATTAGTGACAGATTACCCAGGGATTCTCTGGGTGATCTATGAGTTTTTTCTCAAAGAACATCGAATTCTACCGAATCATTGGTATTTTCTAGATGATCCCTGTATAATCACCGACAAAGATTTCATTGGATAAATTTTATGGGTAAATGTCATTTGTTTTGTAGTGACCTAGTCAGTAGAAGACCCTACAACTGATCACGGGTTATATAACACATTAGTGCAATCCATGTCTTCTTGCTCGTGTTATAGCTTAAATAACAATCACATACTATCTTGTAAATTCAATGACACAAAATACACCGATTAAAATCGCCACAATCAATTCATTTTAACATGATATTTTAACCATAATACTTAAAGAAATCACTCATTTTTTCTCTATTTCTTAGCCAATCAAATTGCGTTACCATTATATGGTCATCTTGTAGACAAACTATATCCACAATTTACTAGCCTTTGACGTATTATATACTCTTAACATCATTAAATTCTTTCCATGGTAAAAACAACATGATATCACACAACTTTGATTAAATAATATTCCAAACCATATTTATTATTGCATTCTTTTATTGGATCCCAATTTATGATGTAAGAGCATCCACACGCGTATGATCTTGCAGGTGTGTGGATGGTCTAATAAGAGCTATTAATCTGTCATATCACCACTTTGAAAACCTTCCATCTTGCAATCCTGCCATTAATGATATTGAGGGTTGTGATTTTTCTCGTTTTTCTCCTGTTCTTCGTTGTTAAGGGTCTATTATGAACAGTGTATTTTGGTTAATTTCTTGGTTGGTTTTGATACACTTTTCTTGGAATATGGTGTCCCAAACAAAAATTTAATTACTAGGGAAAAACTAAGGTAGAATTTTCATATTTTTTGCATTTTAATTAATAGATCAGCTTAAATTTTGATTTCTTGGAAGATGGTGCCCACTCCTTCATATTTGGGTTATGAACACCGAACCCAAAGGGTATTACTTTTGTTTCTAAGAAGTAAGTAATATATAATAGATCAGCTTAAATTTTGATTTCTGGTTTATTAACAAATGGAGCAAAAGTCTTGTTCAAGTTTAAATTAAATAAAACCATTTTCTTAAGATTTAAAAAGAGGTCTCCACGATATTTTTTTTTCCAGTTTTGTAAAGAAACCAAATTATATTAAAATACAACAACCCGAATTGCTGAATTATTGCAGTGTGGAATACGACTACTTGACATGCATGTATTTGTCTTTATTTTTTGTAGTTGGTAGAATAATTTACAACACAGTTTTAGTTTACAATAATTCCATTAGTATTATTATTAGTTAAATATGTAATTACAAGAAAATATTTTAGCTATATAAAGGGTGAAGATGTATCCTAAAAAATCAGAACTCATATCCCACTTCTTTTAGTAGAAATGGGAACAATGGCCACCCTTCTAATCACCCTTGCGGTATTTATCGCTTCTTTAAGCTTGCCATCATTCACCACCGCCGGCGCCGCCTACCCCTACTCATCTCCACCACCTCCGCCACAGAAGAAATCCCCACCACCACCTACTCATCATTATATATACAAGTCACCACCACCACCTCCTCCCGTTCACAAGTCACCGCCACCACCCGTTTACAAATCGCCACCACCACCTTCACCGGTTCACAAGTCACCGCCACCACCTACACCGGTTCACAAGTCTCCACCACCACCAAAGAAACCATATGTATACAAGTCACCACCACCACCAACCCCTGTTTACAAGTCACCACCACCTCCAATCCCAGTCCACAAGCCACCCCCACCACCAAAGAAACCTTATGTATACAAGTCTCCACCGCCACCACCACCAACTCACAAGTCACCGCCACCACCACCACCTAAGAAGCCTTATGTATACAAGTCACCACCACCCCCAACTCCGGTCCACAAGTCACCTCCTCCTCCTAAGAACCCTTATGTCTACAAGTCTCCACCACCACCACCGGTTCACAAGTCACCACCACCACCACCACCTAGGAAACCTTATGTATACAAGTCTCCACCCCCACCAACCCCGGTTCACAAATCTCCACCACCACCAACACCAGTCTACAAGTACAAGTCGCCACCTCCTCCATTGAAGAAGTCGCCACCACCACCTACACCTGTCTACAAGTACAAGTCGCCACCACCTCCAGTGAAGAAGTCACCACCACCACCTACACCAGTCTACAAGTACAAGTCCCCACCACCACCTCTAGTGAAGAAGTCGCCACCACCACCACCACCTGTCTACAAGTACAAGTCGCCGCCACCTCTAGTGAAGAAGTCGCCACCACCACCTACACCAATCTACAAGTACAAGTCCCCACCACCACCTATTCACAAATCGCCACCACCACCTACACCTGTCTACAAGTACAAGTCGCCACCACCTCCGGTGAAGAAGTATACACCCCCACATTACATCTATAGTTCACCACCTCCTCCTCATTATTAAGAGTGATGGCCACCACGTTAGAGGTAACTAATTTAGTGCATGCAATCTTATTTACTTAAAAACAATATTTTATCTATATTTTTGTTTTATTCCTTAGTTTAATGTCTTTAATCATTTCTTACAATTCTTGCAGGATTAAACAACTACAAGTTGATTTCATAAGTTATATTTTTTACCTTCAAGTCCAAGAATAAACATGCAGAAAAGAAGGAAGGGTTCAAGGTTGTACGGAAAAAGCTTGTATTTTGATTCCTGTATCCAATAAATTTCAATTTCCTCCGTTAATTCTAGCTTGTTTGGGTTTCATGATTACGAAATAATTAATTTCAGCATCAGATTAAAAAGTTAATTAGATTAAAATAAAACAATTACGTACTTTAATTATTTTTTTATTTCGGAAAACTAACATTGAAAAGGTTAATATTGGAGACCATATATAGTATGACGGACTACCCCTGCAAGTTTGTATACCACCTCTATGGTCATGAAGACGAATGGGACAATATCGGCATAGAGTTAATGGTTGAACTAACTGAGTATCAACAGTATTACTCTTATGTGATTGGCAACGAGTGTGAAAGAATTTACGAAGCGTTGAATTTTTTTTCAGAAGGACGTCTTTGCACCACCTACGCATTGGATCGCTATGCCTGAAATGGAAATTCTAACTGCTTCAAGGTTCAATATCATACTACATGTTCTCAATATCACTACTAAACAAAATGATTTTTCCGGCGGATTTTTTCGGCTGATTTGTTGCCTGAAACTTTCTGGCGGATTTCCGGCGGAAATTAAAAAAGTCAAAACCCGTTGACTTCCGCCGAAAATCCGCCGAAGTCTCCAAAAAAAATAATTTTATTATTACTTTTTTAAATCTTGACATATTTTCGGCGGAATATAATTAATTATTTTTTTAATTCTGGTCCGTCGGAAATTTTTTATTTAGTTAAAAATTAATTAAGAAATTAAAAATTATTTTATTTTTCGCCGAAAATCCGCCGAAAATATAAATCTCATAAATATTAAAGGAAAATTAATTTTTTTAAAATCCGCCGAAAATATTTTTTAAAAAATTAAAAAAATAATTTTTAAAATCCGCCAAAAATTTAAATCTCATAAATATTAAATGAAAATTAATTTTTTAAAAATCCGCCGAAAATCCGTCGAAAATATTTTTAAAAAAAAATAAAAAAATAAATTTTAAAATCCGCCGAAAATTTAAATCTCATAAATTTAAATGAAAATTAATTTTTTTTAAATCCGCCGAAAATATGATTAAAAAATTAATTTTAATTATATTAATATTAAAGAAAATTAAAATTTTTAGATATATTTAATGATAAATCAAACCTAATTTACTTTATTGTAGGACATATCGGCGAATACACAGTTTTCAAATTAAAATGCGTAGTATATACCTTCGGTTCACAAAGCTGAAGTATATACAGGTATATATATTCGGTTCAATGGACCGTTATGGGCTTTAATGGACCATTATGGGCTTACGGAACAGTTTGGGCTTTAATGGACTGTATTGGGCCTTTATGGATCGTATTGTGCTTTAATGGACCGTATTGGCCTTTAATTGATCATTAGGGCTTCAATAGACCGTTATGGGATTTAATGGGATGTATTGGGCTTTAATGAATCGTATTAAGCTTTAATTGACCATTATGGGCTTATGGAATGGTTTTGGCTTTAATGGACCGTATTGGGCTGCCAAATGGATCTGACAGGGGTTTATTGGATCCAAATGGTCGTTAACGAGTCCAACAGGGGTTTATTGGATCCAAATGGCCGTTAATAGATCATATTTGGGTTTCAGTGATCTACTAGGTGTTTAATCAACTCAATTGAACTTTAATGGGTTTATTTGTGGTTTAATATATTCTTTTAAGCTTTAATGGATCGTATTGTGTTATAATGGATCGTATTAGGCTATAATGGATCGTATTGTGCTTCAATGGACCGTTATGGGCTTTAATAGACCGTTATGGGTTTTAATGGGACGTATTGGGCTTTAATGAATCGTATTGGGCTTTAATTGACCATTATGGACTTACGGAACGGTTTTGGCTTTAATGGACCGTATTGGGCTGCCAAATGGATCTGACAGGGATTTATTGGATCCAAATGGTCGTTAACGAGTCCAACAGGGGTTTATTGGATCCAAATGGCCGTTAATGGAGCATATTGGGATTTCAGTGATCTACTAGGTGTTTAATCACTTCAATTGAACTTTAATGAGTTTATTTGTGGTTTAATATATTGTTTTAAGCTTTAATGGATCGTATTGTGTTATAATGGATCGTACTGTGCTATAATAGATCGTATTGTGCTTCAATGGACCGTTATGGGCTTATGGAACGGTTTGGGCTTTAATGGACCGTATTGGGCCTTTATGGAACGTATTGTGCTTTAATGGAGCGTATTGGCCTTTAATTGATCATTTTGGGCTTAATGAACCGTTATGGGCTTAATGGACCGTTATGGGCTTTAATGGGACGTTTTAGGCTTTAATGGACCGTGCCGGGCATTTATGGACCGCTATGGGCTTTAATTGATAATTTTGCGCTTCAATTGACCGTTATGGGCATCAATGGACCGTTATGGGCTTTAATGGACCATTATGGGCTTATGGAACTGTTTGGGCTTTAATGGACCATATTGGGCATTTATGGATCGTATTGTGCTTTAATGGACCGTATTGGCCTTTAATTGATCATTTTGGGCTTAATGGACCGTTATGGGCTTAATGGACCGTTATGGGCTTTAATGGGACGTTTTAGGCTTTAATGGGACCGTGCCGGGCATTTATGGACCGCTATGGGCTTTAATTGATAATTTTGCGCTTCAATGGATCGTTATGGGCATCAATAGACCGTTATGGGCTTTAATGGACCATTATGGGCTTATGGAACTGTTTGGGCTTTAATGGACCATATTGGGCATTTATGGATCGTATTGTGCTTTAATGGACCGTATTGGCCTTTAATTGATCATTTTGGGCTTAATGGACCGTTATGGGCTTTAATGGGACGTTTTAGGCTTTAATGGACCGTATCGGGCATTAATGGACCATTATGGGCTTTAATGAAACCATATTAGGCTTTAATAGACCGTTATGGGCTTGGAACGTATTGGACTTTAATGGACATTTTATTGATTTATTGTTTTAGAGAAAACATTGGAGAAAAAATACATATAAATGTTAGGAATCCTTCAAATAATTAAGATTATGGAAATATAAATGTTAAGAACTCATGTAAAAAACAATGAAAACTCTCGTCAACAATAATATTGTATTGAAAATTAATTAAAATAACATATCTATTACATTAATAATTTATTTTAAATAAAATTCTATATATATTTTAATAATGTTATATTTGTTTTACATATAAACTGTTTTATCTCAAAATATCTTACTTCCCGCTAGTTCCAATTTTTTTTGTTATTTCCCTCCAAAATGAATAAGACTCAATATAAATAAATCCTTAACCCTAATACTTTAACACTTCATGCCTCCTTCCCACACCTCTCATCCCTCTCCCAAAACCCTTCTCCTCCGCCGCCCTCCTCCTCCGCCGCCGTCCACCACTCTTGCTCACAAGGTCGTCGACCTCCTCCTCTGCCGCCCTCCTCCTCCGCCGCCCTCCATCACTCTTGCTCACAAGGTCGTCAACCTCCTCCTCTGCCGCCCTTCTCCGCCATTGGTCGTCGCCCTTATCCTCCTCCGCCCTCCTAATCAGACGCCGCCCTCCTGCTCCGCCGCCCTCCTCCTCACCAACATCCACCACTCTTGTTCACAAGGCTGTCGCCTTCCTCTTCCGCCCTCCTCCTCCGCCATTGGCCGTCGCCCTCCTCCTCTTCCGTTGGAATTTTTTTTAACAGATCCTGAAATTGTTTGGTATTGTTTCAATGGCCATAGAAGATGAAGACCCCATTCTTATATATGCACAAAAACTACACATGCTGGTGGAGTTCAATATCCTACAACAATAAGTCATCTTTTTTAATGTGTTTCAAATGTAGTTCATGATTTGTATGCTATTATAGACTCATTGCCTTGAAAGAAACTATGCTTATTTTTATTTGAATGGTGCTGATATTTTAGAGCAAATCTATTGCTCACTAATGTTATCATTGAATTTGCCAAAGAAAAAATGGCCATAGGCCAAATTATTCAAAATTTGTTTTGAATTGGATTGTAACCATTATGTTTTGGATTGGATTGGATTGGATTGGAACCAGACTAAAATAAATATGGGAAATCAATTATATATAATAAAAAATAAATACTAAATTAATAAATAAAAAAATAATTAAAATTGTTTTCGGCGGAATATTCCGCCTGAAATCTGTCGAAAATATTTCGTCGAAATTATTTATTTTTATTAATTTATAAATAAATAAATAAAAAATATTTCCAACGGAAAAATCCGCCGAAAATATATTTTTTAATTATCTTGTTAATTAAATGTTGGTTAATTATACCTGTTTTTTTCTGACGGATTTTCGGCGGCCAAATCCGCCGAAAACTTAATCCGCCGAAAATTCGGCCGAAAAGTGTCCGTCTCGGCGCCCGTTTGTCCGACGCCCGTATCTGCTGAAAAATCCGCTGATATCCCCTATTTTCGGCGGATTTCTGACGGATTTTTCTGCCTGAAATCTGCCTCTGTTTTGTAGTGTATGGCAGGTAGTGTGACATACTTACCATTCAGGACACAACCGCCGTCATCATCCCAACACGTGTCAATTGAAATAGTGCATGTTAATGGTAATCATTATATAAAAGGGGTATTAAACGGAGAATATCCAATGCCCATACTCATACATCATTGGACACGTTATCGACTTCAAGATGCAAGTACATGGATTGTCCCATACAAACGTAGATTAGATTTATATGAAGAATACATAGAGCGTACTTGTACTCGTGGGTATATTGATTTAAATGAATAATCAGAGTTGGAATTTGTTGGAATAAAAAATATTTTTTAACGTATTTTAGTTAATATTGGGCTCATTTCGAAATAATATAATTAAATCAAAAAATAAGAAGGTATCGACTTTAGAAAGATCGGTTAAGAAGTTACGACATAAGGACGTGGTTATGTTGAAAGTACTATGGAAACATCACCGAGGTGCTAACGTGACGTTAGAAGCGGAATGAACAATGTTTAACAGAACTCCGTTAGATCTGTTACAATTTCAGTCCTTTCCGTTAGTTTTCGTTAGACTCAGTTAGTTAGTTTTGGGTTAAGTCATTTTTGGTCCCTATAGTTAGTACTTTCAGATTATTACAATTTTAGTCCTTGTAGTTATACGTTGAGTCTTTTACAGTTTTTGTCCTTGTACTTAGTGTTTTATATTTTAACACTTTGTCCCTAGACTTTTATCGTTTAGATTTTTACATTTTTAGTCTTTTGAGTATTAATTTTAGGATTTTGTCATTTTTAGTCCTTGTCTTTTATAAGTGATAGTATTTTACACTTTTAATTCCTATTTTTTTTTAGTATTTTCTCATTTTTTTGGTCTGTTTTATCAAATTTTACCTGCTTTTGATCGAAACTGATATATTTTTCTTATTTTTTGCAGGTTTGTCGATTTAAAGTCCAGTATTCCGCATTAATTTTTTGGAATTAATTTTTGAACAACAAATTTTATAATTTGTTATTCAAATTTTAATTTTTGAAAAATTTTCTGACTTTAATCGATTTTTTTTCTGATTATCGTGTGTGCATAATTCAACTTCTCACGAAGTATCTGACAACGCTCATTTTTAATCTTTTCAGGTAACAATGCCTTATTTTGATTCAGAAGACGAAATGTATTGCCTTATGCAATTACCTGTACGTACACGAGACAAAATTAAAGCTTTGGAAAGAAAGGTTGAAGAACTTGAGTTTAACTCAAAAGTTAGTGATGATCAAAAGGCAAAAGTTTTTCAAGAAAAGTTTGAAAAGGATATGAAATCTTCGGATTCTCAAATATCTGAATTGAACAAACAAATCAAAGACTTAGAAGCAAAGAATAATGAAAGTGAATTATCTTTGACAATTTTTTCAAATCAAAATACAGAATTTTTAACCAAAATTAAAGATTTGGAAAAGAAGCTGTACTTGAGAGGTCAAACTGACCAAACAATTTACATGAACAAGCCAAGACTTGTAAGCAATGTCAATAAGTATTAGGGACTTGATTACGAAAACCCAAAACTATCTTTACATTGCCTACAATGTATAATTTCAAATGTCTAAGATATGCACGTTATTGGCCCGAGTTCGAAATTCCCTGGACAAGTGAAAAAGAAACTTTAGAAGAGGAAGAAAGAAAAAGATCATTAACAACTCATATACAACTTCGATTTTGTTATACTCGTGAGACGGAGAAGACTCTCAACAATCTAAATAAACCAATACCAAACAACTATTTTGATATATGTGCTTCAAAGCTAACCACCGAACAAGTCTTTGAAACTAAGAAATACGTTCCAACATTGATTCTAGAAGGGAGAATTGTTGAACTTGAAATCTCCATTTTAGAACAAAGGATCAAATTTGAATTTGAAAATGATCTCCTTTCAACTGTTTATTCAAACAGTTTTAAGGAAATATCATCTAGTTTCAAAGACGAGGTGGAAAAGGAGACTGTTAAAATTGAAAAATCTTTGATTAAAAAGTTTTCTGATTCATCAAAGAGTTTCTTTGATGCTAAACAAAAGATTGATAAAAATGTCTCCAACTTTCTAAGAAAGTGGTGGATCTTGAGAATATTCTTCTCTCCGAGCATACTCAATTGGAAAATGAGAAAGTGAACTTCATTAATCAAATCAAATTATTTGAAGAAAAGTTGACTGATCTTTTAAAGACAAAAACTGATTTAGAGATTGTCTTAGAAAATGAAAGAAAGGAATTTGCATTGAAAAACTGGTTCAATCTTGAGGAAAACTACTTTCTTAAAGAACAAAATTGTGAACTTTCTCAAAAAGTGATGACATTGGAAAAATCTTTGAAAGAAGGATACATTAATACAATGTCTGATTTTGAAAATACTTTCAATCTTGAAAGTGCACAGTTTGAATTTGAGAAAGTCAGTTTTGAAAAGGAAAAACAATCTTATGAAGTAAAAATGTTTGACCTTTCTCAAGATGTGGACGAGTTAGAAAAGGAATTGGCAAAAGAACGAATAGAAAATGCTTTCAAAAGATGGAATTCACCTGATTCCAATAAGGATTTTGAAATTCACAATGCCGATTCTGATTCTGACTGTGATTTTGTGCCTAATGATCAATTTTTCGAAACCAAGTCAAATCCAAAGGAAACTGACAAAGGCAAAGAATGTTCATTTGACTTCTCAACGAAGCTTCCGGACCATACTGGATTTATCATTACAAATGAAAAACCTTCAAGTATTTTTTGTAAAGGTGAATGTTCAAACACAAAGGAACCACCTTTAGAGAAAGGAAAGAAGAATAAAAAGTCAAAGATAACTCAAGTTCAAAGTTCTAAAGGTTCTAATTCTAAATCTTTTGTTGTTTCAAATACACCTATCTACAAGCCTGTGAAGCTGGAATGGAGAGTTAAAGGTACAACACCTTCAAAGAATGATGTACCAAAATTATCTGCTTCCACATCAAATGCCAAGAAGAACAACACTCCGAAAGGTAATTTTTTTGCTAAACCTAATCCTATTCATTTCTCAAATCATCTGATTAGGTTGGCACATAAGAAAGTTTGTTATTCTTACTGTGGATCAAATGATTTTGTGCATAAAGATTTTACTTCTTATTGGTACGGTACTTACCGAATTTCTTCTAAGAAACCTGCACCTAACACACTAGGACCCACGTACTGTTGAGTACCAAAATCTGCTTAATCTGTTTTGCAGGTTCATCATGTGTTGTGCTGAATGTTACATATATATCACACACATGACTGAAAACAGAAGAGAAGCGGTGCAATTTTTTTTGAAGAGTACATGTGCTATCAAGGGGGAGTACAAGAGATAATGGTTTCTAAACATATCAGTTTAGAACCCGGACTTCAAAGAGAAATGACTTCTAAACATATCAGTTTAGGACCCGTATTTCAAAGAAACAATGGTTTCGGAATAATTCAATTCAGAATCCGCACTTCAACGAGTTTGACTTCTAAACACATCAGTTTAGAACTCGTAATTCCTTGTTTTATACTTTGAATGTTTCATATACTAATCTTGTTTCATTAAGATCTTTTGCAGATTTTGAGGGGGAGCTTATCTGATTTTTCAATCAGTTTATCGTGATTTGAGGGGGAGCTTAAACGTTTTTGACTGTAAGTAACTTCTAAACTTAATCTGAGATTGTTTAAAAGAAGAACGACTTTCAAGCATGAAAAATATTTTCTTAAATGTTCAAACCACTTCTCTAATTCAAACAGATTTTATAATGTTAGAAGTGTGATTTTAAATGATTTTCATGAATATCTCGGATTATCGTAACATCATCATTTCTGACCGTGTGTTTCCAAAGATTAATACTTGTGTATTATCTTTTCTATATACTTTCAAGTATTCATACACACCGGTTCAACTTCTTATTGACTTTGTTATTACCATGTCTCAAAACGAAACATTTTTTCGATGGTAATACTCCCGTTTGAATTTTTCAATGTTTTTGATTGAGCATCATATTCATTTCAGCGTAAAACTTAAACGTTTCATTCAAAGGTTGTTTATATTTGTTCATATAAACAAAATTAAATTCTTTGATACCCTAAACCTTACATGATTATCATTCATGTTATTTGATCTGATTGATACATGATCAGATTCTCAAACAAGTCTTTCAATATCATTTCATTCATTCAATATCCTTGTTTTGAGAAATCTTCATTGTTCAAATGCTTAAATATTTCATGTTATTATTGAGGAGCATACATTCTGATGGCAATGTTAATCAAATGCCGATATTCATAATTGTTCAAGTTAAATGGTTGAACAACGCAAATTTTTAGGACAAAATTTTATGGGAATCAGTGTGAGATATTACAGAACTTCAATGAATCCACGTTAACTAGTGTTTCCTACCCAAGAAGTTATCCTTTAGTGATTGAGGGGTGAGGGGTCGAAATCAAAGAGTGGGGGAGATTACTCATACGGTTGAGTATCTCATTGTGCCGAGGTAAAATGTAAATGAGAGTTTGGTTAGAAGTGAGCATATTAAAAACAGAAAGAGGGTGTAAGAACAGAGTTAAAAGAATAAGAGAACTCTGCACTATCCACTTTCTGAGCCGGGCAACCACATTACTGATTGGTTCACATTATTTGGCGACCATCATTGAAATAGGCAACTATCCCATGCCAACTCTTGCATTTAACCCCACCAGTTACTCATTTCTTTCTTAACAAAGAAATGTTTCATATTTCTTGGGGACGCAACATATCATCTATCTGATCTTCACTCGGAAGGTCTGGATATTGAAAAATAAGGAAGTTTGCCCCACCTTCGCTCTTCATTCATGCACATTGAGTCCGTGGAAAACTTGTTGTTGTCTCAACAGTTTACACACTTTGAGCCTAATTATCAAGCATAAGTTGCTTCAATCATTTCTACACTTGCACGTACACACAAGGAATATGTTTTCTTGTCATAACGTTCATAGAAATTTCCTTTGTGGTTTTTCGATGATTGAATGGAAGCCCTGGAGGAGTGAACATCAAAAAGCTCCTTTCCAAAGTGCATTCGTTGTACTAAGTGGCTCCGTGCAACTTACAGGCATTATAACTGATTCATCCGTTGTTTCAGGGTTACCACTTTCACATTGTCTGAATTTGAAAAGATTCGGATAAATATTTTTGGAATTGACGGTTATTCAGATCAAAAGGAGGAGATTGTTAATGGTATATTCAAAGTCTGTTGAAATTGAAAAGGGTTTTGATGATCAAGATGCTCACAATCATCAAAAAGGGGGAGAAACTATGAAAGTTTCAATTTCAAAATAAGGAGAATTTTGTTAAAGTCAAGAAGCTCGAGATAAAAAGTCAAGATATTTTGAGATGACTCAAGAGAGTTCAAAGTTCGAAGATTGTTATTATTGAAGAAGTGAAGATACGCAGTTCAAGGTACTCAAAGCTACAAATATTCAAGCTCAATCAAGAAAGTTTTCAAAGCTCAAAACCCGTTAAAGCTCATAGACCAGTTCATAATCAAAGACTGAAGATATTTCTCAAAGATGCAAAGATCCGTGCTACAATGATTCGAAGATTCGAAGAGATGAAGATTTTATTTGAAGACTTTGACCAACACTTCAAAGATATGAAGTTTGTGCTTCAAGACTTTGGTGACTACTTGATTTTGAAGATCCAGTTGAAGACTAAAGCAGTCAGATTGGATTTATGAAGACAACACTTATTTGAAGGTTCTTCAGAGTTATTTTTCGAAGATTGATCTTCCTTCAAAGCGAAGAGGAAGACTGTTCAAAGAGCTTAAGTGTTGAAGATCTGAAGATACAAAGAGCTGAAGACTATCGTCATCAATTTTTTAAATCTTGAATCCATAGGGGGAGATTGTTAGTGCATAAAATGTATTCAAGATTTAATGTATATTTGTATAAATGTAAAGAGTCAAATGTAATAGATAAAGTCAAAGTAGAGGCTTTAAAGAGTCAAAGCCAACATACTTTAGTGAGATAGTCAAGAGGTATACATAGGTGTTTGTAAGGGAATTGTAAGAAGTTGTCATTGTGAAAGTCTCATACGTGAGAAATACTTGTAATAGAGAGATGGCATCTAGAGAGAGAAACTAGAGAGAGAAAGTGGATCTCAATCCAATCTTTGTATTCTTTCCCTATTCTATGAAGAAGATCACTATTCTTACATTGTTACTTGATTGGATCTGGGATCACAAGTAGCCCAAGACATCTTGGTCAAAACAGAAGTCTCTATGGTGGAAGTGTAGACATTCCACCAAGTCAAAGCCGAACTCCGAAGCATTTGTGAACCAAACTTCACTTTCTGGTTCTCTTCACAGTCACAAGCCCGGAAGGCCTGTTCAATCTCCCGAATCCAGTTCATGCAGGCAACTGGATTATCAGAACCGGCAAACTCCGACAGTTTACAACATAAGAAGGTTTTATAGGAGCATACTCTTCCCGTCGGTCTCGCATCCAAGGTAACTAATCCATCCGTCCGGTTTTCATCACCGATTCCCCCAGATCCCCCACCTACATTTTCTTCAATTGTCTCATGACGGCGCGGTTGTGCATCTCTATCCTCCAAAAGTTTCATGAACAACTCTTGTTGCTTAGCCATAGTATCGTTCATGGCCCGCATCATGTCCATCATTTGAGTTTGAGGGGTCACTTCCGTTATGACCGGATTAGTAGAGGCAATATTTCTTCTCGGAATCTGTTCCACTCTCCCGCCCAACAAAACTAGGAGTGGAGGAGGTAAAGCTAACGTGTCGATTTTTGGTTGATCGGCCATGGATTCGGCCACGACATTATATTTCTGAGTTCTACCCCGAGCATTTACCATTTCTGTCTGCCACATCAGGGATAAAGATAAGAACATAAACCACGAGATAACATAATGAAACGTACTAGAACAATCATTGATCCTCATAATCATAGCAATCAAGCATGCTCACGTAACAATATATTCATAATAGCAGTAGCTAATTGAAATTATGAACACATTACACATAACAATTCTCGTTACCATTTTCATAATTCGCAATAACGTAATTTCCGTTGACTCCGAAACGTCCCATCTTAGTGTTTCTACCTAATTTCCTCACATTCCATCACCTAATGGTCCCAGCTTAAGTCTAGGCATCACACTAGCACACCTAGTTCACTTAAACTAGAGCTCTGATACCAACTTGTAACACCCTAAAATTTAAACATTAAATATAGGGAAAAATTCCGGAAAATGGGTAAATTTAAACTTCAAAATATAAGCCAACAAAAACCCTTAATGCAATGGGGTAGTTTGAACAATGTACAAATAAAGGAGTATTGAGACATAACATACAACAACCTATTAATCTAGACTATAATTAAATAGATTAATCCGGGTGTCACTATATCTCCAAAAGTGTCTCTCATCTCGTTTCCACAAAAAGCCCGACTTTCCCAAGCTCCTAAGCATGGTCGGCAACACGACGAACTAGACGCCGCTAGGTGGAACCTGTAATCCACAACATACACCGAAGTGTTAACCAATAGTTTTATAGTATTCGAATTATAGATATAATATCAAAGAATTATAATAACGCCGAAAGTAAATATACCGGCTCCACTTAATTTTCCACATTGTTATAGTGATCCACACCTGTCATAAAATAAAAGAGACAATTCTCTAAAACGGGGGAGACCCGTTACCATCTAGGTGACGAGAACACGTGAGTGGAGTCACCTTGATGTTGATGGATTACAACTCAAGTCCCGGTCTTAGTTCCCATGCCATATAGACATCACAACCTCAAACCATAATTAGATTGCCTTTATTGCATACCCCGTCGAGTTACACCTCAAGGACTTACGGGGACCATATTGCATATCCATCCTAGACGAGTTACACCTCAAGGACTATTGCCCCTTATTGCATACTCGCTAGTAGCCACCAATGGCTTAACCGATACATACACACATTCCATAAAGGTCTAAATCCTCGTGCACAAGGAAATAGACTATTCCAAACCCCAAGTCACACTATGAATGCATATTAGAGAAATTACATGAGGTAGCATGGCAAATGATTCTACATGATAACATAACGAGCTTCCATGAGTCGTACAATGTGTGTAAGCCCCATTTTCGTTCCTCTACTTTAAAAATACCAAATTCAAGTACATCATAAGCCACAAACATTTAGAGATGTATCTATATATCTATATAAACCTATGTATATATACTTAGGTATATATATGTATATACATATATATATATATGCCTATAATCATGCAAGAGTCAAGTAGTATACATATATATGTTTATGTACACCTATGATCATTTGTGACCTATAAGAAGTACGAATATTCACCATTATGAACTAATATGCTCTTTTACTTCAATTAGCAAATCTTTAGGGACAACCCTAGCTTTCCAAGTTTAAGACCCAAATCATGTTGCGTGGATTCCAAGTAGCATTTAAACATAAAATAAATGAGTTATAGGGATTTAAACACTCACCTAAGGGTAGGGCTGTAAACGAACCGAACGAACACGAACGGAGGCTTGTTCATGTTCGTTCGTTTAACTTAACCGAACAAACGAACGAACACGAACGGTAAACGAACGAGATTTTTTGTGTTCATGTTCGTTCGTTAAGAATTTTTGTTTGTTCGTGTTCGTTTATGTTCGTTCATTAAGAGATAAACGAACGTAAACGAACAAACTTAAATGAACATAAATGAACGTAAACGAACGAACTTAAATGAACATAAACGAACGAACCCAAATGAACAAAAAACAACCACCATACTCATCATTTCGTTCGTAAAAAATACCTTAACAAAATGAAAAACCGTGTTAACTTAGGAGGTATGAAAAATAAATTCTAAAGATCAATTTACTTGATGATTTTACACATTAATTTCATTTTAAATAAACATGTTTATATATAAACAAGCATAAACGAACATAAATGAACATAAACGAACGTAAACGAACGAACATAAATGAACATAAACGAACGAACATTAACGAACATAAATGAACGAACGTTCACGAACATAAATGAACAAACGAGACCATTGTTCATGTTCGTTCATTTAACTAAACGAACAAAAAAACGTGTTCATGTTCGTTCATTTATTAAATAAACGAACATAAACGAACTTCCCGCCGAACAGTTCACGAACGGTTCGTTGAACGTTCGGTTCGTTTACAGCCCTACCTAAGGGTCCTTGCAAAGAAACCCTAAAAAGTTGGAATCCTTGGATCTTGGTGATGGAAACCCTAGATGCAAGAGGTATGACTTCTCAATATGATAATCTCACATGGAAATATAGAAAATCAAACCATTAATGAACTTACTTGGGGTGTGGGAAGTCAATGTTTCTAAATAGGGAACCCTAGAAATCTCAAGTAGCTTTGTCTCCTAAGATCTTTGAAGGAGAAGGTTGCAACAAGGAGTAAATGCAAACACTAACAACTTTTACCAACATTAAATGGAACCCTAGGTTTTTAATGAAGTGAGAAGTGGGAAAATCGCCAAAGAGAGGGAGAGAAAGTCGAGGTCAGCTGCAGGAAAAAAAGTGAAATGAATCTGAAACCCTCCTCGCTGCTTCTTAAATCTGCCGCACCTGCCCCCCATCGCGACTATGCCCCTCGCGACTATGCTCAGGTCAAGGTCGCGGGCATTGTTTCCCTTCGCAACCCAGCTGCTGTTGTTTGCGTCTCGAGCCTGCCATGCGTCCCCAAACGATAGTCCAAGGTTGCCAACTAGCTTGGAGCAGTTTTACGAGGCTGAACGTGCGAAAGCTAAAACCCGAACTCGACGCACATAGTTGAGACGATAATGATCACTTGGTTTCCTTACTTCTACAAATGGTTACGACGGAAGTACCATGCATGCAAACGTGGAGAAATCCATAAATGAAACTTTTCAAACAACGGCAAGTATCAAAATGCGAAAGGGTCGGTTAAATACTTACTTGGAAAACTCGGGATGTTACAACTCAGGTTGCTCCCAACCAGCCTCCATTTAGCCAGGCAACCACATCTACTACCCCGTCTCATTTATTGAGACAGGGTATTGAACAAGACATCGTGGGCCTAGCGACGCACTTGCACACCCCAACCAGCCACTCAGTCTCCTCTCAAAAGGAAACTGTTTCAGCTTCTCACAGGGACGTAGCACATCACCATTGGTCTCTCACTTAGAGAGTTCCAGTGTTGTAACAAGAGAACATTAGCCCCGGTTCTCGACTTCTTTGGGCGCACAATCGATTCTAGAGCCACCTGATGAGTTATTTTCCTTGGATAGGACACAAAACATTACATCGACTAATGTCAAGATTTTCGTGTCTCGACCGAAACACCCCGAGTAAGTCTACCTTCTGGTGGCTTGCAAGAATAAGGTGGAAGACCTGCCACGGCTATCATCAAGCCAACCGTGAGAGTAGACAGTACTACGGTGCAATCCACCATAGTTACTACAACTGGTAAGCTAAGTGCTCCAGGTGTTAGTATCCCGGAGTTTGCCTCCAAGGAAACTCTAGACGGCGCCTTAAAGGCTGTCCAAACTGAGATCTTGTCAAAGCTTGCAGGGGAGACGTCCTTCATTAAAAGGTCCATCAAGGGTAAGGAAACAGCAGCTGACCCCCGTATGCAACCACATGTTATACTTTCTCACCCAACCCAAAACCTGCAGAACGTGATTATCGAGGCATTAAAAGTCGCTCTCCTCGATAAGCTCTTGTCACAATCAAACACCGACGCATCCTCTGAAGCAGATTTAGTGAGCATACTCCGCTCATATGCCCAAACACAACCCCCAATTACTCAAACTAATGCCCAAACCCAAATAACCACAAACCTTGATACACTTACTACAACCTTAACCGACGTCCAACGCACCCTCGAAACCTTATCTGAGAGGGTTGCCATCTTAGAGAACACGTGTAAGGGTCAAGCACAGGGCTCGAAACGAAGACATGATGATCAAGAGGATCCTAACCAACATGAGGGGGAGAAAAGACCAAGACTGACCGAGCTGTCAACCTTAGCGACAGAACATTTAACCGACACTCCAGTTGAAACTGAACCACACAATCAGCCCGACGACACAGATATGGTTCAGGACATGGAACTATCTACACTGGTCAGAGATTCAGTGCTAAAGTCAGCAGACCCAATGGTTGAAAAGCCCGAGGAAGAACCAGAAGAGATCTTAATGCTGACAGTTCCGGAAAGGCCAGTCCTGGAATTTGTTGATGAGGACTCCGATGGAAATCCGGAATTGGAAAGAGAATGGAGAAAGAAAGCAGTTTCAGCCATCCAATCTGAGACGGATGCTCTTTGGAATTTCTCAGATGAAGATGAGTTCATGAATGACAATGACTATGATCAGTTCCTTCTTCAAAGCGAACAAGTATCAGCTTCTCAGCACGACTTACATGATACTACAGGTACATCCAAACTTCCAACTCCATACCCGGAAACGGCTCAACCCCAACCTATTCAACCAGTTCGTTGGGAGAGAGTCCGAATCCAGGTTCCATACTTAGAGGAATCGCAGAAAAAGATATTTACTCACTGGATTAGACCTCTTGACCCGGTTATGTGCCATGGGGTCTCACATCTGAAAGATCCGATTCGCTCACAGTACTTGGAAGTTATGAAAAGAAGCAGAATAGTCCATGAAGTCCGAACCAGACACAGAATTACAGAAATCATGGAAATCGTGTCAGACAAAGTTCTAAAGGTATGGTTCCCAAGTTTCACGGTTAAAAGGGATGACGGAAAGGAATGGGTATTCTCGAAAGCCAACTTCAGACATCTGAACCTGAACAACTTTCCGGTTCTACTTAAAGAGTTGAAGACCCGCACTATCCGACTGTTGCCATACACCAAAGCCCTCGAAACTTTAAAGAGATTCATGAAGTGCACAATTACCCTCGCATACATCAACGATTTTTAGTTGGGTTTAGAAAGAAACCAGAAGAAGATCAATATTCTGAAGCCCACTATGACACTTCCGATGCCGAAGACGTACAGGTACATACTCTCCTGCCCAAACCAGAAACACGGATCGTGTTTCTGAATGAAAAAGGGGAGAAACATTTTATGAGGATCAGTGAGGTGCATAAATTCAGTGAGGAAACTTTGATGAAAGTTCAGAACGTGTGCTGAAGAATGTCATTGAAGAAGAAGAAAGAGGCTCGTTAGAGAACTACGCGAATATCAGAAAATATCTTGCCAAAGAGCTCCTCAAGGCGATTGAAGAAAGGCTGGAATTCAAAAATCCATCTGGCACATTGAAATCCTTTTCGCAATCAGGAAGCGTTATGTCCCTAACTGGCGTGAGATCGAACTTCAATTCAAAGGGCGAGATTGTTAGGTCTCATGTTAGTTGAATCGAAGTGGAGGGACTAGTTTTGCCATTTCTTATAAATATCCTCTTTAGAATATAAATAGTTTGCTTAGGTTTCAGATTAGGGTTAATGATCTAATCATAGTTTCTAATTACCTTGTGTACGGCTACTACATTCTACAATTTTCTGTTCATCAATATAAGTGAGATTTATGACGTTTATACTGGTTTGTGTTGATTCATTGATTTGCACTTGTTAATCTAGGATCCATAAAAGGTCAGCTAACTGAAAAATTAGTTGGGATAAAATGAAGTTCTGTATCTCCATTCATCACATGATATCTGATAAAATGATATCTGATTTCGATATGTTTAGTCTTTTTTGAGTGTAGCACTGGATTGTTTGCTATAGTGATGGCACTTGTGCTGTCGCAATAGATAGGAATTTTGGATAGCTGAAGGTCATAGTCTAATAGATGATTTCTCATCCATAAGACCTGAGCACAACAACTTCCAATGGCTACATACTCAGCTTCAGCGATATAAGTGGACGCTTAATTTTTTCTTTTTGCTTGTCCAACTTACCAGCTTTCCACCCAGGAGCTGACAGCCTCCTGCGGTGCTTTCTATCCAGTTTGTAACCTCTTGTGCTGTCTTTTGTATCTAGCCTCTTGTGGTGCTTTTTCTATCCAGTTTGGGATACCAAAGACCTAGGTTGGGTGTACCCTTCAGATATCTGAAAATTCGCTTTACAACGATCAGATGTGATTCTTTGCGTTCCGATTGATATCGTGCACATAGACAAGTAGCATACATAATAACAGGACGACTCGCGGTAAGATAAAGAAGAGAGCCGATCATTCCTCTATAGGCAGTGACATTAACAGGTTTTCTAGAAGGATCCTTGTTAAGTGTCAGTGGAGGTGCCATAGGAGTTTTCATTGCTGAACTTTGAGTAAGATCGAATTTCTTCAGCATATCTTTAAAGTACTTACCTTGGTGAATGAAAGTGCCTTTATCACTTTGCTTGATTTGGAGTCCAAGGAAGTATGTCATCTCACCCATCATACTCATTTTATATTCAGATTTCATTCTTTCAGTGAATCGATCACAAAGAGATGGGTTAGTAGAACCAAATATAATATCATCGACATATATTTGAACAATAATGATATGACCTTTTACTTTTTTGAAAAATAGAGTGTTATCGATTTTGCCACGTTCAAAATTTTCAGTGAGGAGAAAAGAAGATAGAGTGTCATACCATGCACGAGGTGCTTGCTTTAATCCATAAAGTGCCTTATCCTGTTTATAAACATAACATGGACGCTTAGGATCAGCGAATCCTGGAGGTTGTTCAGCTTTTCATTGAGGAATGCTGACTTAACATCCATTTAATGAACTTTGAAGTCCCTGTGAACTGCATAGGCTAGAAAGAGTTGAATTGCTTTGAGTCTAGCTACTGGGGCAAAGGTTTCATCGTAGTCTATGCCTTCGTCTTATCTGTATCCCTGAGATACTAGTCGAGCCTTTTTGCGGGTTACAGTACCAAATTCATCTAACTTATTTTGATAGACCCACTTTGTGCCTATCCCTGACTTGTTTGATGGTCTGGGAACAAGATTCCAAACGTTGTTTCTTTCAAATTATGTCAGCTCTTCTTGTATAGCACTGACCCAGTTTGGATCTCTGAGGGCATCATCAACTTTCTTTGGTTCAATTAGTGAAATAAAAATAACAAAAAGACAAATGTTACCTGAACTTCGTCGAGTCTGAACACATGAGTTTGGATTACCAATAATTTGATCAATTTTGTGATTTAATCAATTTTGTGATTTTGTGAGCCGGAGCTTGTGTCACTGACCTAGATGGAACTTTTGGAGGAGTTAAAGAAGAGGCTTTAGCAACAGTTTCAGGTATTCCAGGAAAGATTAGTTGAGGTTCAGATGAAATTTTGTTCACTGATTGTTGAGAAGTGGATGGGATTTCAGAGGTTGATGGTTCAGAAGGAGGCAAAGTGTTAATGGGAATAGCTGAAACCCAAGAGGATGATTTAGCTCCACTTGTCTCCATGCTATGAATTATGTTTGGAACATCATCAGCGATAGAATTGTTGACCTGAGGGTCAGGGTTAGGGTTAGATTCTGTCCAGAAATGTGTTGGAAGATGAGAATCGCTGAGCATAGATCTAGCTGCTTCGATGATCGTCCTATTTTTTCTCTCTGCGATGCCATTCTGCTGAGGAGTTCTTACTACAGAGAAGTTGTGAGAAATGCCCATGCTTTCAAAGAAGTTATCAAGAGAACTGTTTAAGAATTCAGTCCTATGATCACTCCTTGTTGATCGAACGGTCATATTGTTGAGAACTGAGGTGTCACTCTTTGCACGGAGGAACATAACCCAGGTATAGCGAGATAATTCATCTACTATGACTAAAGTATATTTCTTTCCAGCGATGGATTGAATATTGACAGGGCCAAATAAATCCATGTGCAGGAGCTGAAGTGGGTTTATCACTGAGGAGACTTACTTGGACTTGAAACTAGCCTATGTTTGTTTTCCTTTCTCACACGCTGAACAGAGAGATTCCTTAACGTATGAGTGTTGAGACAAGTCAGTGACTAACTCTTTGGAGGAGAGAGTATTCAGTGTCTTGAAGTTTGGATGAGAGAGCCTTTTATGCCATAGCCAGTTGACATTAGATGAGGCTTTAGAGAGAAAACAAATGTTCTCAGTGGATGTTGAGTCCATGTTTATGACATAAACATTTTCCAAATGATATCCGCTGAGAGAAATCTTCTCTTTCTTATTAGAGACAAAGCATGCTTCTTTAGTAAAGCAAACCTTGTAGTCCTTATCACACTAAGAAGATTGTGCTTCAGTCCTTCAACATATGCGACTTTTTTGAAGGTAGTTGTACCATTAAAAAGTACACCAAACCCTCGGGTATATCCTTTACCATTTCCACCAAAGGTCACTGAGGGACCTTTCTCTTCCTTATATTCAGTGAGCAGGTTTCTCTTTCCAGTCATGTGTCGAGAACATCCACTATCAAGATACCATATACCCTTCGAGACTTGCAAACAAAGGAAGATTAGTTTGAAATATGCACCCACTTTACAATGGTTCCACACTTGTCAGTGGTAGAGGAAGTAGAAGGATCAGCGGTCTTCGCAGCATCTGATGACTCAGCGTCAGTGGTAATCTTCACATTGGTTAATTTCTTAACCTTAGTGACATTTTTCACCTTGGCTTGTTTTTCACCAGGGATGTTCTTCTTTTCCTTGGGGGCAGTAGTCTTCACCTTAGCTAATTTCTCAGCTTTGGTGGCTGTGGAGCACTTACTAGCAATATGATCGGTAAGTCCACGGTGATAACATTTCCTATAGCTGAAAGTAGCTTTAGGACCATAGGCATAATTATTTGAAATTTTCAAATGGACAGGGCCTGTACCAAGAATACATTTGGCATCAAATATCGGAGGAACTTTAGGTTCTTCGGATTTCTTGCCAATGACATCAACTCTTATTCTACGAGTAGATCGCTGAACATGTTCAGGGATCTCGTTCTTTGAAGTAGAGGGTTGATTAGCTGAAGGTTTAGAAGTTTTCAACTTTGGTACTTTGGTACCCTTCTGAGGTTTTTGGAAAACGATTTTTTCTTTACCTTTAAGTTTGGGACTTAAAGTAGATTTTTCCTCAGGGATTGGATTAAGAGAAGAAGAGCACTGAGATGAAGAAGTGTCAGGGATAGAGGAGACGAACATTCCAAACTTAAGCATGGAACGATCTTTGGTTGGTTCTTCAGCGTCAACTTTGTAACCAAGACCATTTATGTCATTGACAGGGATTTGAGCACTGATTATCTTAGTGATCTTTGCTGAGGATTTACACCACCAACAGTAGCTTTTTCAACTTTCAGGTCAGCAATAGCTTGTTCGCGTTCAATACTGATGAATTGATTTACATAGACCTGATCTTTCAAATTGTCTTATATTTTTGAAAGCTCTTGTATTTTTAGATGACATTTTTCAAGTTGTTCAGATAGATCTAGGTTTTGTTGTTCAACTTTGGTTTTGGCATTCAGGGCATCATATAAATCAACAGTCAGCATATCGATAGCACGAAGTATATCAACGTCAATAATAGTTGGAGAAGGAGAGGGAGAGAGTGATACCTGAGAGGTAGAAGTAGAAGTAGAGGGAATTTCAGTGGGTTCTTCCTCGTCTTCTTGAATTTTGGCCATTAGACAGTGGTTGGCGTCATCTTCTTCATCAGAATCTGATTCCTCATCAGAGTCAACCCAGTCATGATCGTCAGCGATCAGACCTTTACCCTTCTTTTTATAGCTTTTCAGCTTCTGATATTTTTCCTTGAGCTCCAGGTATTTGTCATCTCTACTCTTAGAAGTAGATGATTTCTTAAAGGATGAAGAAGGTTTAAAGACTTTCTTTGACCTTCATTCACTAGCAAAGTGTCCTACTTTTTCATAGTTAAAGGAGGTAGCAGTAGCCTTATCAACATGAGATGATTTTGGCTTGTCAGTGATGGTGAGAGTTTTATTCCTTCTGAAGTTACTCTTTCTAGCAAACCTCCTGATATAATTTGTCAGGAGTGCCAGAGATTCATCAAGCTCTGAAGGATCAGCTTCTGATGAATCATCAGAGTTAGATTCCAACTCAGTGATAGTAAGAGTAGATCGCTGAGCGGGCATTAACTCTGAAGAGAGTAAAGCAACAGGTGTGCTTTTGGAATCTTTGACAAGATTCTTCTTAAGAAGACACGACTGCTCATGATTGAGCATAGTGCCAAATAAGGTACTAAGGGTCATAAAGTTCAGATCCTTTGAGAGTTTAAGACACATGGTATAGTTGTCCCAACTTTCAGGAAATCTTTCCAAGAACTTTGTCAGGATCTCGGAGTTAGCATAGGTATTACCAACAGTTTTTAAATCAATAATTAAATAGTTAAATCGTTGGTGAACTTCAGAGAGAGTTTCATTCTTACCACAGATGAAGCTTTCATATTGTCTTACCAGGTTTATTCTCTTGGATTATTGTGCATCAACAATACCTTCATATTGAACATAGATTGTGTCCGACATGGCTTTTGAACTCTTGAGTTTCATAATGGAATGGTAGACTTCATCAGGGAGAGCCGTAGAAATGATAGATCTGGCTTTTGTATCTATGGCCACCTTCTTCTTATCATCATCAGTCCCTTAAGAGATGGCTTTGACAATTTGTCTTTCAGGTACGACAGGTGTGGTGGTAGTGGCTGGAACAGCAGGATCTATGATGTAAGGAACATAAGGTCCATTTTCAACATAGTAAGGTATAGTGGGATCTACACCTTCTAGAAAGAGCATAATTCGATTTTTCCAAAGATTAAAGTTATCTTTGCTAAATCGAGGTGGTTTGGCAAGAGAGCCATTATCTATGTAATTAGTGTTTGTGGTGTTTGCCATTTTAGAGAATAGCAAGGAAGAGATAGTATAAGCAAGATCTTTTTTATTAAGATTAAACAATCTGCTCTGATACCACTTGTTGGTCCCGAAGGGTTATACAAGTTTGTAAAAGTTGAATACAAACACAAGTTTTTATCTTTATAAATTGTTTTATTGAATAAATCAAACAATTTACAGCTTGTTGCGGAACAAGATTAAGTACAAGACCTAATCTAAACAAACTATGAGAATCACACAGATTTCTTGCACTAAGAATAAGAAAGAAGGAAGTTAAGAAAACTAAGAGTAATTTTCTTAAGGCACTAAGTAGTTCAGGGAAGGAGTAGGCACTTCAAAATGAAGAGCATTCCTCTTATTTATACTACATGAATTTAATGCATGTCAGGAGGACTTTACACGTGTCATCACTTGGTTGGTTGCATGATTCTGACTTTTTCAAACATGCTTTTGGCCGCATGGTGAACAGTGTAGTTGGCAGAGTGGTTTGTACGATCCTGGACAAAGGCATGTCCATCTGACAAATCGTACAAAAGTATGCAAGAGGACAAGACAAAAATTTCTTGTAGAGCAGGCTTCATGATCAGCGATCGCTGAGTTGATCTTCTTCAGGGATGCCTGAATGAAGGTCGGCTCTCGCGGAAGTCTTCTACTTGAAATATCGCGTGTAGTGGACAAGTCTTGGTTTCACTGATGTCCGCATCAGATCATTAGTAGACTCATCACTTGTTCTTCATCTTGGTCTTCGATTCAGTGTGTAACTCTTTTGTCCCGAAACTTGTCTTCAGGGATTATAAGCAAACATTTACAAAATGAACAATCAGTGATCATCAGCTAAACTGAACAGGCTCAGTTGTCGCTAATGTACATGTATCATTGAATAATAAATTACGAGCGGTGGTTTCTCATCAGCGATACTAAACAGACTTAGTATATACTTTTTGATGGTGAAACACTGATACATAATGTTTACTTAAAATTTTCACTAAGTGATTATGTAGGTCATCATCACATCACTGAATGGTTTGGATCAACAGTTTGGATCAACAAAGAGATGTTTATGAAATTATTGAATGACAGAAGTGCTGAGTCACACAGACCAGAGATGGGTACCGATACTATAATCCCACCTACTAATCCGGTAATGAATACTAATAGGAGGATGGAGAAAGTTTGCTGCTATAAGACGTTCTTAAGTTGCAAGCCACCCGAGTTTGCTGGGTCAGATAATCCGATTGCATGTATGAATTGGATTAGAGAAATGGAACACGGTTTTAGATCATGTGAATGTGATGAAAATTCCAAGGTCAGATTTGGATCTCAAACGTTTAGAGGAGATGCTCTTACGTGTTGGAACATTGTTACGTCAACTGTTGAAGCTCCGGTCTTACCTGCAATGAGCTGGGAGTCTTTTAAAAAGAAAATTTTGGATGAATACTATAATGATAATGAGATGGATCGTATTGAGAAGGATTTTCGAGCAATTAAGTAGGGTAATTCGTCCGTAAGGGAATATACTCGAATCTTCTTGGAGAAGCTGAACTTAGTGGGGCATGTGGTCCCAACCGAAAAAGAAAAGATTAAAGCTTACCTAAAAGGCTTACCAACGGATATGATATCCATAGTCCGAAATTCCAAAGATGAGAAAGCTCAAGTGGGAGAGAAAATAAAGTGGGAAGGTCGATCAGAACCTACGCAATGATCAATACCTTTTGTCAAGAACGTCCGTTTTGAGCCTCAGCGGGAACCCACCTGGTGTCAGAAATGCAGAAGTAGATATTTTAGCCCGTGTCGGGTGGTCCCAAATTAATGTTTTAAATGTGAAAAGAATGGTCACCAAATTGAGAACTGTCCCATTCAAGGGCCAACGTGTTTTGAATGCAAGAAACCTGGGCATTTTCGCAAAGATTGTCCGAAATTGAAAAATATTGGTAGTCAAGAAAAGAAGCCAAATACACCAATACCTACGGGTAGGGCATTTCATATGAGGGCCGAAGAAGCAAAAGAATCGGCAGATGTGGTTTCTGGTACACTTCTTGTTAATTTTATACCCGCACGTATATTATTTGATTGTAGTGCCAACTTGTCGTCTGTGTCGCAATCTTTTTACCAAAAGTTAGCTATGCCTGTCACTATTTCTGGAGATGCCTTAGTGGTTAAGATAGCTAATGGGGGTCAAGTCTTAGCTCGTGATAAATTGGAAGGCTGCACCCTTATGGTAGAAGGGAAGGAATTTCCAATTGATTTAATTCTAATGGAACTAGGTGGATTTGATATAGTTGTTTGTATGGATTGGCTAGTGAACAATCAGGCATAAATTTTTTGTGCTAAGAAATTAATTCGGATCCCTATGCCCGAAAATGATGTTGTACTCATTTATGGGGAGAAGAAAAAAGGGGATGTCCCGTTGATTTCAATAGCCAAACTGCGTAAAAGTTTTGTAAAAGGGTGTTCACCATATCTAGCATATGTATTGGATGCTAAAGTAGAGAAGAAACGGATGGAGGATATAAAGGTAGTATGTAGGCATGGCAACGGGGCGGGTATAGGGCGGGGTTCACCATCCCCGGTCCCAACCCTTGTTTTAGATACTGTTCTCCGGCCCCGGCCCCGGGCGGGTACGGGGAATGAAACCCCGTCCCCGGTCAAAATTTCGGTAAACCCCGGTCAAGATCCGGTCACCCGTTTCCTGTTTTTACCCGGTCACCCGTTTCCTGTTTTTACCCGGTTCCCCGACCCGGTCACGACCTGGTTTTCCTTCTTTTAAATAACCAATTACTACAAAGTCTACAGACCAAATTACCAAAAGAGAAAAGACTCTCTTTATTTGGATGGTATTTTTTTTGTCTACTCCTAAATTAGTTCAGAAACTAAAATTATACCTAAATCTAAAGAATCAGACTTCACAAAAGTTAAAATCAAACACTGATTTCTATGCCTAGAACTTCAATAACTTGCATTATATCTCGATTTCATTGACCATGAGAAATGGCAAAGATATAGAAAACCAATTTAAACAAAAGAAGACAAGGTTTTAAGAAATAAGAACAAACAACAACAAATCTGCAAATGGCAAACCTGTTCGGACTGTCGGAGGTGGTGGTGTGGAGCCGTCAGCCGTAGATGCGGACAGTGGCCGGAGGTGGTGACTATAGTGGCCGGAGGTCGAGTCGCCAACGGTGTAGGTCGAGTCGCCGACGGTGGAGGTCCAGTCACCGACGGTGGAGGTCGAGTCGCTGACGGTGGAGGTCGAGTCGATGACGATGGAGGTGGAGCCGTGGAGGTGAGGTGGAGGCTGGGGTTTTGTTAGGACCATAAATGTCCTACATATTAGAAAAATATATAAATAATTATATAGAGCTTAATTAGATTAATTAATTATTGTAAAAGCGTTAATTATTGTTAATTGGGCTTAGCTTTGTGTCTAATGGGCTTAGTATATAAGGTTTCGTTAACCTTAGAATTAGGTTAGCGATTGATTAGAGATTCAATAGATTCATTAGAGCTTATTGTTTAGAAATCGTTCCTTTACTTTGATTGTAATATTCTCTGAATGATACATTGAATGAATACGAGAGGGATGACAAGTTGAAATCCACGATTGTTCTTGTTATTTCTTATTGAATCGTTGTTACCTGATCAATCTGGGATTCACAATTGGTATCAGAGCAGGCGGACAAAATCGATTCAAAGTGCTCATATTGAATTCTGGTAAGTTTTATCTTTTTCACGTATGTGTTCTTGATAGAACTTCAATTCCTCGATTCTGATAAAATTGATCGATTTCATTTATTGGGTTTTGTTAGTATCATTGCTATTAGTGATTCTGCAAATTTTCATACTCTAATTCGATCGTTTGAGTGGTTTTTTAAGCAAATCAAAGTTCAAAAGTTTTGAGTGTGTTCTTGAGAAAAATCATATTTTTAGCCATCAAAACTTGTTGTTTTGCTTCAAAATCGATTTGGGTAGTGTTATTTTTGTGTTTGGTAGTGTTCCTAATCTTTCAGGAATGATTTTGATCAACCCTAGTCGATTCCCTATCGATTGGAAAAGTCCAGCCGCTGTTTCTGGGTAAACCAGCCGTTCTTTCCGGATACTTGCAGCGGTTTCCAGACGTTTGTGTTATATCTTTCCGGCTACGTTTATCTTTCCGGGTAAGTCCTTTAAACTCCAATCTTTCCGGGTACTTTGTTCCGGAAACCCAAAGTTTCCGGTAAAGCATTTTATCCGGACAACTCAAGGTATCCGGTAAATTTAATTTCTTTTGGAAACCCATTCCATCCGGAAAGCATCTTATCCGGAATCCTTGTATCCGTCTGTGTTAATTTTTATCGTCCGGAAACTCCTTGTACCCGGTAACTTGCTCTTCACTCGGTAAGCTTATTTTTCCGGATTCCTTATCCGAAAACCACCCGGATTCCATAATCCGGGAGCTTTCTGAACCCAGACCCCGCAAGGGCGTTGCCCCTTGACCCCACCCGCTAACCGGGTAGCGGGACCCCTGTGCTAAGTCGCAGGAGGGGGACATTTAAGTATCCTTGATACTGTTCCACTTTGAATCGAACCAACGTCTGACGATCACATCAGTGCAACCGTCAAAGATGACTCGAGATGCTTATGCCATGAGCAACCACACCACGCCTCCAGCTCTTGGAGAATCTTGTCAGGTATGTCTACCAACTCATAATGCTTTAGTTGATAAGATTCAACTACTTGGTCAAAAGGTAGAGTCATATATGTTTTCCTCAAATGAATAACTTCTTGAAATTAACTCGTTAAAAGTAAAGTTAGATGCTCAAACAAAGATAACTGAAAAGCTTAAATCTGACAACACATACCTAAAGGAAAAAGTGTGCTAATCTTTCGATAGCACCAAAAGATCTTCGAGCTAAGATATCTATTCTGACCATAAAGCTTGATCAGTGTTTGAATGAGAAAGCATAAATTGTTTATCAATGCTCTGCTCTTCAAATTCAGCACAAGGAGTTTGTTGCCAAAATACTTGATCTTGAAACCAAACTCCATAAAAGAGGTCAAACGGATCAAACCATCCACATGAATAAACCCAAAGAGTTCACGTATTTTAACAAGGAATGGGGAATCGGATATGATAACCTACACTACTTGCAAAAGGGTATATTCAATACACCTACTCTGTATGATTTTTGTGGTTTTGGATTAGATAAAAAGTATCCGGAATACGCAATTCAATGGACTGGTCCTCTTGAACCTAAAAAGGAAGAGGAAACTGAGGAATACAAGCGCGCACACGAATGACTACTTCGATTGCTACAAAAGAACCTTTGAGGAAACTGAGGAATACAACTTCCATTTTGTTATGAACCTTTGAATTATTCCTATCAAAAGAACAAGAAGTATCTCTCGAATGACTACTTCGATTGCTAGAAGGCTGCAAAGCCCAAGGATTCCTCCAAAAAGGATGAGGACCAAGCAACCGAAACCAAGACTGAGGCAGATGAGTTTAAACACTATGTTCCCCCTCTCATCTTGGAAGCAAAGATAGTCGAGTTGGAGGAGTCACTCGAGAAAGAAAGGTCAGTTTTTCAAATGGAAAAGCAAGCGTTAATTGCAAAACTTGAGAATCTACAACCGGTCAAAACCGAAGTTGTGCCCGATGAAGGACAGGAAATCCTTCGGGGTGAAATCACCAAACTCACATCAAAACTAGTTGCCTTGGCAACAGATGCGATGCAAGAGTATACGAGAAATGGTCAGCTCCAAGAGCAGATTGACCAACTCCAATCTGAAAAGCAGATTTCACCCGAACTTTCCTCAAGTTCATCTGATACGTCTTCGTGCAAAGCTTTCATAGGCAAGATTTCTACTTCACAAGACGGTAAAGATTCTCAAGACGAGAGTGTTTTAAGGAATTTGAACTCTGATTTTTTCTTAGCTTCCGCACCAAATTCCCCAAAGCACACAAGCACAAAGTGTTCCTCACTTTCCTCGACCAATCCAAGTCCATCGATTCCGGATATCAAATTTTCCAAATTCATGAATTCCGAGGGTAGTTCAGATGAAGAGTTTGAATCCTTTCCATTTGACAAACCTCTTCCGAGTCATACCGACTTTCTATCTAAAACGGTGAATCGTCCGGTCAATTTTCAAAAAGGCGATTGTTCTTCAAAACCTAAGACCCCGGATGTGATCAAGGTTCCTAAAACTGATTCTTGTTCTCAAAAACAATCACAGCCCTGGCAAAAGACCGGTCGATCGACTTATAAACGTCCTGCCTACTCAAACTCTACTGGTCATACATTTAATGGTAATTCAGATAATAATGGCCGAAGAAAGAGGTTCAAACAAGTTTGGGTGGTAAAGGGATCACATGAAAGCAAAGCGAATGTTAGGGTCAATTTATGTTGAATTAAAGTTCAGGGTTTAATTTGTAATTCTTGTATTTGAGCCTTATTAGTGAACGGGCCGTGGGCTTGTTAACCACGGGCCCGCCATATAAATAGTTCATTAGCCTTAGAAAAATAGGCTAGTTGTATTTTTGCTTTCATTTCTGTATTGTAAAACTCTCTGAAAGCATAATAGAGATGACTAGTTGAAATCGTATACTACATTGCTTATTTGTTTGATTTCATTGTTCGTTGCACGGATCTGAGACTCACAATTGGTATTAGAGAAGACAGATAGAATTGATTCAAAGCCTTTTTATTGATTTCTGGTAAGTTTGACTTTTTCACGTCTGTGTTCTTGATTGCACACTCATATTTTGATTTGAGCAAAATTGATCGATTTCATTTATTGAATATTGTTAGCATTATTGTTTTCAGTGATTCTGCAAATTTTCATAACCTAATTCGATCGTTTGAGTGGTTAATTAAGCAAATTAAGTTCAAAGTTTTTGGTAGTGTTCTTCACTAAAAATCAATTTTTTACCATCAAAACGTGTTCTTTTTGCTTCAAAATCGATTGGGTTAGTGTTATTTTTGTGTTTGGTAGTGTTTCTAATCTTTCAGGAACATTTTTGAGCAACCCTAATCGAGTTTCAATCGAATTAAAAGAAGCAGCCGTACTTTTCGGGTAACACAGCCGCACTTTCCGGACAAGTCATCACTTTCCGGACGTTTGTGTTATTCATTCCGGGTACATCATTCTTTCCGGGTAAGTCAAGCATTCCGGGTAAGTTCCTTTAACTCAAATATCCCCGAGTAAGTTTGTTCCGGAAACCCAAAGTTTCCGGTAAAGATTTTATCCGGACAACCCTAGGTTTCCGGTAAAAGTTTTGATTCGGACAATACCAAGTTTCCGGGAAAACCTTTTATCCGGACTCTTCATCCTACCCGTTAAGTCCATCATCCGGTAAGTATTGTTTTTATTTTGTTTCATTCGGACACTTTTGCTTTCCGGTAACCTCTGTTATCCGGAGACCTCAATCTGTCGGGACACTTCTACTTATCCGGAAACATTAAGCTGTCCGGACTCTTCTATTTTATCCGGACACTTTTGTCTGACTTGAACTGCTTTCACTCAATTCTGATCCAGACACTTCCAGATCAGATATCTCATACGGATTCCTATCCAGTGAGTTCAATTTGTTGAAATCTTACCAGTTCCTAGTTCATTTCTTGTCGTAGAACATGCGTTAGGATTCCACTCATAATGCCTTGCGTTAGGTTTGCACTTTGAATCAATCTACACGTCTGACGATCACTCCGTTGCAACCAAAGATGTCTTCACGTGACGCTCTCGCAATCGGTAACGACTCCAAACCACCTTGCCTCTATCAAGGTGAGTACAACCAGTGGCGAGATAGATTCATGATTTTCATAGAGTCCAAGGACAACTACGAGTATATCAAGAGAGCTCTTAAACACGATCCAATCGATTGGCCAAAGAAGACCATTGCAGCAACTGCAACTGCTGAAGCTCGTACTGAGGACAAGACTATCGCCGACTTGACTGAAGATGAAAGAGGCATGATTGAAGGTGAAAAGCATGCAAAGAGATATCTTGTTCAAGCTCTCCCCAACACGATCTACACTGCCATCGATAGTTACAAAGACACAACAAAGGGCATGTGGGATCAAGTGGCCAGAATGATGCGTGGGAGCGATGTCGAAAATCAACTGAAGATCAACAGCGCAATAACCAAATTCGATGGTTTCAAGCAGCGCACCGGCGAATCTCTCACACAGGCCTATGAACGTTTCTGCTTACTTCTTAATGAACTGAACAAGAATAAGATCACTCGCTCCAACACATAAAACGCGCTCAAGTTTCTCAACAATCTGTTGCCAGAATGGAAGGTGTTTGCTTCTCATGCCAAGCACAACAACTTGATAGAGAACATTGGCATCAATGAACTTTATGAGACGCTTCTTCAAGACGAAGATGAAGTGAATGAGCTTCTGAGCCAGAAGAAGACTGGATCAAAGCCAGCTGCTGATCCTATTGCACTCATGTCCTCCAAGAAAGGGAAATGTTTTGGGCCGTCACTCCAAACGTGCTCAAAAGCAAAACTCTTCCGAATCTGAAGAAAAGGAAGACAGTGACTCTAATGATGAAGTATCTGACTTCAAGAAAGCGATAGCTCTTCTTACTAAAACTTTCCAACAACAGAAGCTCTATAAGAAGCCTTCGTCCAATAATCAGCGCTATTCCACCTCCTCCAACAAGCGCCATGATAATCAGGACAAGTATGAGGGAAAGAGGAAAGCTGATGAGAAGGATAAATCAAAGAAGAAGGAGAAGACGGAGAAAGTAGAAAGTAAGAAGAAAGATGAACCAGTGACCTGTTACAACTGCGGAAAGCTTGGTCACTTTGTTAAAGATTGTACGAGGCCTGTGGTAAAAAATTCTCACTACTACAAGGCAAAACTCGCATTGGCCGAGCAGAAGGAAGCTGGAGAAGCTATGTTTGTGGAAAACGACTACTGGTTGGGTCGTTCTGATGATAAAAGCGATACTGATGGTGCAAATGCTTTCATGGGCTATCACTCTCCAGCTGATGAAGAGAAGACAAGTCAGGTATGTGATTCTTGCCAAAAATATTTTTTGAATCAAATGCAATCACTTGTTGAACATGCAGATTCCTTTAAGGCCACCACTAAAGAACAAAAGATTGAGATTAGTTCCCTAACCGAAAAGCTAGATGTTCAAACAAGAATAACCGAAAAATATAAGTATGAAAATGCTAATTTAAATGACAAATGCAAAAATATTTCAATAGCACCTAAAGACTTATGAGCCAAGTTATCTGATCTTCAGTCTCAGTTTGCTCAGTGTTTGAATGAGAAAGAAGATATTGTTTATCAATGTTCTGCTCTTCAAATTCAACACAAGGAGTTTGTTGCTAAAATTCTTGATCTTGAAACCAAACTCCATAAAAGGGGTCAAACTGATCAAACCATCTTTCTGAATAAACCCAAAGAGTTCACCTATTTTAACAAAGACTGGGGAATCGGATATGATAACCCACACTATTTGAAAAAGGGAAGATACCAAACTCCTACTTTGTATGATTTTGGTTGTTTTGGATTAGATAAAAAGTATCCGGAATATGCAATTCAATGGACTGGCCCTCTTGAACCTGAAAAGGAAGAGGAAACCGAGGAATATAAGCGCGCACACAAACGAGGAATACAACTTCCGTTTTGTTATGAACCTTTGAATTATTCCTATCAAAAGAACAAAAAGTATCTCTCAAATGACTACTTCAACCCCTACAAGGTTGCTACGCCCAAGGATTCCTCCAAAAAGGATGAGGACCAAGCACCAGCAACCAAGACTGAGACGGACGAGTTTAAACTCTATGTTCCTCCTCTCATCTTGGAAGCAAAGTGTTAGACCCAGATTGATCAGGTAACAACGATTCAATGAGGAATAACAATAACAAATAACGATTTCAATCTGTCATCCCTCTCGTATTCATAAATCAAGATAGTTTACAAAGCTTTGAATGGAAAACAAACTATCTCTCTCTAAAACAATTAAGCTCTATAAATAATTAATGAATCATCTTTCGAACGTCTAACCTAATTCAAGGTTAACACTAACCTTATATACCTAGGCCTTTTAGCACAAAGGCCCATGGCCCATTAACCTAATCTAAGCCCTTTTATAATTAAAGGCTATTACAAAAAGATTAATTAAACTAATAAAGCACTATATAACTATTTATATATCTTTCTAATGTGTAGGACATTTATGGTCCTAACAATCTCCCCCTAAAGATATATAAATAAAAATCGGTCTTGAAATCTTCAAGTCTTGATCTTCTCTTCTTCTTAAATCTTTGAACATTTCGGTGTTGCTTGACTTCATGTCTTTTCAGCGCTCCCCCTTGAATAAAGCTCTTGGTCTTCAGATCTTCAAATTTGTAAACGGATTCGGTGAACAATGAATTTGTCTTTGAACCGCGAGTTGACTTTGCTTTCAGCTTCAGCTTGTAGAACCAATATGCTCGATGGAGGAAATAGAGATTTGTAGCGAACACCACTTGATGAAGGATGAGAAAATTTACCACTTGTAGGCACTTTGAACTATTTTCGCTTTGAGCTCTTTTCGGAACTGTTACTCCCCCTCGGCTGCTACTCTCCCTCGGCTTTTGCATGGGGACTTATTTACTCCCCCTTGGCTTTTGCTAACTCCCCCTCAACTTGATAATCCGTGTCTTTGAATCTGTACCCTTTCTCCCTCTCATGATGAGTAGGAGCATCCGGAGCATCATGCACGTTCAAAGACAATTGTGATGAGTAGCAAAGAATCCAGATAAAACTAAGTAACCAGAACGGGGTAAAAGGCAAACACAGAAACACGGTAGTAACTGTTATCACAACAATTTAAAAATTGTGTGGCCTATGTTCAGAGTTGGCAATGGGGTATCTCTGATAGGACTTCCAGTTATCACTGAAGAAAATATAAGAAATTAACTTCTCAAACTGTTCCGGCAATACCACGAAGATATGCAATTGGAATCACAAAGACTCGTGCATGTGTGAAAGAAATAAGTTATATCAATTAGGCTCAAAAATTGATTTAACCTGGGACGCAACTTAAAATCAATAGACACATTGATAAGAATATGAAGTTTGGAGACCGGAGCTGATGTCTTCCTGTTTCAATATCTAAGACCTCCGAGTGAGGAATAGATAGATTATGTGCTAATCTCCGTGAATATATGAAGCAAGCATCTGTTGAGAGATACTTGAGTGGCTGGGTGGGGTGACACGAGTTATCGACACTGGGTCCATGTCTGTTTCAATATTCATCTCCAAAGAACGAGAATGAATAGATTGTGTGGTTACCCGGATAACTGACTCGGTTGGTAAGGACCAATAATTCTTTTAAGTCCTGTCACAGCCTCACCATATTCTTTTCTCTCCAAACTCAGCTATTAATCTAGACCCCTCATTGTATTCTATAAGGATGTGTCTCTTGGGTAGGTCCTTCCGGTTCTGGCTTGACCATAGAAACAATGTAAGACCTAACACTCCTTTCATGCATCGAGTATAACATTTTAGTAAAACAGTTGAAGTACGAGTTCTAAACTGAGGTGTTTAGAAGTCCAAACATTTAAGTCCGAGTCCTGATCTGAGGTAATCAGAAGTCATTCTTTTAAGATCGAGTTCTGAACTGAATTATTCAGAAGTCGTTGTTGAAATAACGGAATTTCAAGAAAAACAAGATCAAGCGCAAAACAGAATGACTCAGTAAGCACATTATTTTGCAAAAAATAAGACAATGATCAGAAAGTTTAATTGTGAAGAACGAGTCACAATTATTATATCAGATAAGAATGAAATCATTTTGCATGAAATAGCGAACTTAGAAAGCAACTAGGAATTCAAACGAGTGTATTTCCATCGAAAAATCAATGATTATGTGAGACATGGAAATAACTAAGTTAAGAAAAAATGACACATGGCAATCACGGAATTTAAAATTGGAGAATAACAAACACAAGTAAGTTATCTAGAATAGATTACCATGGTCTTTGAATTCAGTTGAAGTTCACTTACCTTTCATAGTACTCCCCCTCAAATGTGGCATAACCTTTGAATGTAGTCATGTGAAAAGAATGTTCAGAACTGAGCGCACATGACATTCCTGCAAAAACGATTAGACAAATTTTGGTATCCATCTTTTGATGGATCCTTGTTGGTTAAATGCCCTATGAGGACCTGGGATACTATAAGTGCCATACCAATAGTTAGCACGATCTTTCTTGACAAACTCACTTGTTCCACAATAAGAACAACACAACTTTTGTGTAGATAAGCTGATCAACTTATTAACAGAATAAAGACGATCAGTTTTCACAAAAGGTTTAGCGTGAAAAGTTGTGTTGTTCTTTTCACTCTTAACAGGGACAAATGGCTTTGGAGCAGGAGTGGTTCCTTTAACCCTCCACTCCATTTTTACTCTCTTGAAAAATTGATTATCTGATTTGTCAACACGAGAATTATAGAAAAGATTGGAAGGTTGAATCTGATCTTTTGAAAAATCATTTGATTTGATAAAATTCTTTGAAGAACGAATTGTAGAAAATGAACTTGAAGCATAAGAAGGTTGACCACCTTTGATCTTGCTTTCTAAGGCATTTCGTTCTTCGAGAATTAAATCAAATTTCTTTTGTAAATTAGATTTAACCATTTGTTCTTTCAAAATCTCGGTTGCTAATCCAGATAATCTCTGATTAAGTTTAGAAAATTCAATTTGAAAGATCTTTCTCTCTTTTTCAAAATCATCTTTCAAACATTTAGCTCTAAAACCCTCAACTTTCCCTTTCTCAGATTCTTTGATTAGAACGTCTAATTCTTTTTCTAAATCAGATATTTTCAAAGAAAGTTCTCCATTCGTTTTAGTAAAAGAATTGCGTTCTATTTCAAACTTCTCTCTTTCTGAAATTAAAACCTTTTCAAAGTCGGAGATCTGTTTTGAAAGTTTTAAACACATGAGTTCAAGTCTCTTCTTTTCTTCAAGAGATTTGGTTGAAAGACCATACTGCTTTTGATTAAGCAATTGTCTTTCTTTTTCAAAACTTTCCTTTTCCTTTTCAAGAGTCTTTTCAAGAGTCTTTTCAAGAGAGGTTAGTTTGCATTTAAGCTCAAGGTTTTCACAGTTGAGGAGTTTACCTTTCTCTTCTTCTTCAGCAAGCTTCTCAGAACTAATCCAGATTTGAGATTTCAGCTCCTTTAGTTCTTTGATGTACTTGTTGCACAAATCATCTGATTGCTGGATATTCTTTTCATGTAGTCTTTGATGTGCTTTCTTTTCAAGTGCCTTTATCTCGTCTTGAGATGGCAATTCAGACCGCTTCTTTTTCAGTCCAGAGTTTTCAGACTCCAATGTTGTTGCCTTTTCTTCAGATTTGGCAAGCTTCTCAGACCTTTCAGATATTTGCAGTTTCAGTTCCTCCCTTTCTTTGAGGAGCTTGTCTCTAAATTCATCTGCAGACTTGATATTGAAATCATACATTTCTTTATCGGCTTTACACGCACGATTAAAGCAATACGACATTGTTACCTGAAAAATTATGATCGTTAATCGGTGTTATTTTGAAGAATAAAAAATGCGGAAGAAAATCGAATTCGAACGAAATCAAATTTCGAGAACTTACTAGTCAAAACTTGTTAAACACAACTTACCGGATGAATGAGGAACTTACCGGTCGTGATGAAATCCGGATGAATTGAGAATCCAGAAACAATAAGCCAAACTCAGGGTATCCGGAAGAATGTACTTACCGGATGAGTTTACCGGATGCGATGAGAACTTTCCGTAAAAATAGCACTTACCGGGTGAGATTGATTTACCGGAAAGATGAGAACTTACCGATAGATGTGAGACCTTACCGGACACAAATTACTGATAAAAAATTAAAAGAAAAAAAACTTACCGGGTGATGGTAGTTTACCGAGTAAAAAAATTTAAACACACACACAAAGAGAAAAATTTCAACTAAATATATGAATTGGTGACGTGTGTGTTGCGTGAATGAAACGGAAACCAAAAGAAATTGGTCAAATGCACTTGTAAATGTGGTCAAACATCACGGCTAATATAAACAAAACAATATCCGGAAATTTTGTTTGGCCGGAAAAGTGATTTTGACCGGAAAGATTATTAAATGACCGGAAAATAGGTTTTGTCCGGAAAATGGGTTATGTTCGGAAAGGAATATTTGACCGGATAGTTTGGTTTGACCGGACAGTTTTGAAAAATCACCCGGACAGTTTTGAAAAATCACCCGGACACTTAAGAAAACAGGAAACTTACCCGGACACTGCGGCTGTGGTTGGAATTCTGATCTGAGATCGATAGGGTTGCTTGATTTCTCTCCTGTAAGGTTAGATTTTGACCAAAAACACAAAAACAAACACACCCAAATCGATTTCTAACCAAAATATATCCTTTTTATCAATAATCACCACAAAACTTCAAGAACATCAAAACTCAAGCTTTGATTTTTAACATGCAAAATTAATAGATTTTGAGAATCGAAATAAGTGCAGATACCAGCTTGTAAACAATCGAGATCAAACAAACCAATTAAAAATCAACGAAAAACTTTTCTAACCCGATTGAAGAACGATTTTTGAACAAGAAAAACTGCACTTTTCTTCAAAAATCTATTGTATGTCGAAAATAATCTGGGTAACATCTGGACCTCAAATGATTAATCCAACCGGTCATAATGTGAAACAAGATGTCCCGAAGGTACTGTACAAAAATCGCGACGATCCGACGGTTCAATCTCCGGAAATAAGCGAAACGGCTGGCTGTGATTTTCCAGAAAATTTTCTTTTGGCTCGCAGAAGATCCATTCCGGTGTCTTCACTTTGCAGAGAGCAGAAAGTCCTTTTGAACAAGACATCAAATCCTGTATCACAGAGTTGACTTACACTGAGTAGGTTGTGTTTAAGGCCATTCACATATGCAACTTTGTATACAGAGACGTTTTCCTTCTGTATGACTCCATAGCTTTTGATGTGTCCTTTCTTGTTGTCTCCAAAAGTTACAGATCCACCATCGTGTGTTTTTTTGTACGTGGATAGTAAACTTCTGTCGCCAGTCATGTGCCTTGAGCATCCGGAGTCAAGATACCAAATTGGCACATACCGCTTCTGTAAGACAATCACAGAGACTTAGGTACCCATATCCATATGGGTCCAATATTGTTAGAATTTTTCAAGTTTGCCTTGGCATTCTTGAAATACATTTATCTTTTGTAGAAAGATCAGATTGTATCTCTCTAGGTTTTGACTTTGGAGTTTGAATTTTAGTGGAGAGTAAGCAATCTGGACTTGAGAAGTGATTTTTCAATCTGAACATAAGATCAAAACAATGACAGTATTTAATATGAGACGTGATTTGTTTGAACTTTTCATTGAATTCATTGAACTGAGTCACAGAGGCATTACATTCGTTCTTAACATTAGATTTCCTATTACAAGAAGATCTATGAATACTAGAATGTTTTTTGCAAAAATCTTGTTTAGGTCCTGCCTTCTGTGAGTCTCTTCTGTGGTGAACGTCTGTCTTCACTGTCACAGAGGAAAGATATTTGTTAGCTTCAGGCCTTAAAGGTTTTGAAAATTTTGAGCTTTTAGGATTTTCAGAGGCCTTTTTCAAATTATCAAGCTCTGTAGAGGTTTTGACTTGTATACACATTTTTAGAAAATCTGGACAGATATGTATCTCTGTGATTTTCTCTTTTGGAGAAATTGTTCTGTTAAGAACCTCAGAGGAGAATTTAACATCCTCTGTGTCACAGTGAATTATCCCTGATTTAGAATCAGTCTCTGAGTCGTCAAAGGATGAATCGTCCTCATATACAGAGGTTGAGTTATTTCTTTCGACAGAGGCTGGATTTTCTGAGCATGTATCGTACGAGTTTTCTTCCTCTGTAGAAAAACTTTCATAGATGGCAGAGGTTTCAGATGAGATCTCTTCAGCGAGAATTTGATCTATAGAAGATGTACAGAGATTTTCTAAAACATTTGATTTCAAAACTTCCAAAATTTCTTTTTCAATTGATCTTTTAAGATTTTCTTCTGAAAAGATGGGTTTAAACTCAAGAGCTTTTGCAGATAATTTCTTTTTGACATCTATCATACAGACAAAACCAAACTTAAAGATACCAATCTGATCTTGTGTTTTCAGATATTTCTTTGGTTTGATTCCTCTATTGACAGAGGTTGAAGATGATGAATCTGTGTTTTCAAACCACACATTGATCATCTTCGTATGTTTCCTCAAGTGAGGTTCTTCAGAGATTTTAACCCTTTTACTTACAGAGAGTAAGTTTGGAAAAATTGGTTTATTTGTTTTTCCTACCACAAACAGAGAAGACAGAGGTTTAAGTCTTTTGCTTTCAACACCTAGAGTAATATCATTATACACTATACCTCGTCTTCCTATTTGTGAGTTTACTTTCTCATACACCTTCTATGCATCTTTATAGTTTTTAAGTAAAACCTCTCTTCTGAGTATATCTTGCCAAAGTACCTCTCTCTCTTTTTGAAAGTATTCTTTGAGAGCTCTTATGTCAGTTGTTTCACTCCTAGAAACTGAAAGCTCTTTAGTTTTGACTTTTAAAGCAGCGGTTAATTCAGAAATTTGCCTTTTTAAAGGATCTACATTTTTGCTCCAATATTTTTCTACTCTTTCCTTTTCTTCAAAAATTTTGGCTTTTTCTTGAGTGAGAAGCCTTACTTCTCTCTCATTAAAGGTGAGTCTTTTCTGAATACTTTCATTTATCTCTCTGAGTTCAATCAGTTCAATGTTAAGTCTAACTGAATCATTTTCTACATATTTAATACAAGAGGTAGAGTTTGAAATGGATACCTCATTGTCAGTGCCCGAGTCGACTTCTGCCATGCCACAGAATAGGGCATTGGTGGTGAATTCATCATCAGAGGTAGAGTCTGACTCGAAGTCCTCCTTATTTGCTTCATAATGCCCTTTGTTCACCATTAGGGATTTTTGTGCATAGTATTCAGCCTTCTTTTTGTAAAAAGCCGAGTCCTTCTGTGGGCGATTTTGTCTACTTCTGCAATCTTTTGCGAAATGGCCTGGCTTGCCGCAGTTGAAGCAACCTTGGGAGGTGTTTCCAGTTCAATCGTCGGACTTCTGTTGGTCTCCACCTTTCTATGTTCGGCATTCGTTTGCATAATGACCAGGCTTACCACATTTGTAGCATTCTTGTGTGTGGCCTACCTTGTCATCTGACCTCTGTCGGTCATTTCCTCTATAGTTTCTGTCGCTCGACCTCTGTCGGTCACTTCTGTAGTCTGACCTCTGTCGGTCACTTGATTCTTCTCTTCTTTCATCATCTCTTCTATCTCTCTGGTTGTCTCTGCTATATCTGTCATTTCCAAAATTTCTTTGGTTACCTCTGAACTCTCTTGTCAATAGAGCCAATGATTTAGCTAATGACGCAAGAGTTATTTCTTCCTCTATCAGCTCGTCTTCTTCGCTACCAACCATCACTATCTTCTTCTTCTCCTCTGTTGCTCTCTCATTTCTTAGTCTCTCTGTAGCCTCTGTTGATTTACTAACCAATGCGTATGGTGCAATGGCTATTGTTTTAGCCTGTGCTATTTGAGGCTCTTGTGCAGCTAGTGTTCCATAGAGATCAGAGAGTGTCCATGAGTCTAGATCTTGGTTTGTTTGTAAAGACATAGACAGTTGAAGCCACTCATCATTCAGACTCTTTAGAAACATGACGTTATTTTCTTCCGAGGTTCTGTGAATGCCAGACTTTCTACATTTGTTTATGAGGGAGTTGAACCTATCGTACGTTGTTTGCAGAGATTCTGTTGCAGAGGCTCTGAATGCATGATATTCATTTATGTACTGTGCCCTTCGGTTCTTCTGTGTTTTAGCACCCCCTTCCAACTGTCTTTCTAATTCTTTCCAAAGATCGTGCGCAGTTTCGCATGCATCTAAGGATTGAAAAAGCTCGTTGGGGATAGCCATTATCAGGATTCTTTTTGTTTTCTGTGCAACTTCATCTTCTGCCTTATCTTCATTTGACCATTCTTCTTTTGGCTTTGGTTTTTGATGTTCAGGTATTTCTGGAGATTCAGCAGTAGCTGGTACTCGTGGTACTGCTATCATGGTCACAGGAGGAAGGTTGTAAAGATATTGTACTAGATTTTTTTCAGTACCCTCAAAAAAATGAACCATTCATATTTTCCATTGAGGATACTCATCTCGTAGGAGAGTAGGAGGCTTGGTGAGTGAACCAGCAGTAAAGAAGTTATTTGTATTTGTCATTGTTAAGGTTCTGAAAAGATAGTATGATTAAAAAGTATGAGTCTGAAGATCTGGAAAGTTTTCTGGGTTTGAACAGTTCTCAGAGTACACTTTAATGGAGTTTTAACCTAGAGACGAGGAATAGGAAAAAATGATTTCTATCACTAATCTTGTAAAAACGAGGATCACTTGATATTGAAAATCAAGCTCAGCTCTGATACCACTTGTTGGTTCCCGTTTTGCTTATACAAGATTGTCAGATCTATTAGTTCGAATTTATGTTTGATGCGGAAGCGTATTTGAATAACTAACAGATATGATTGATAGATTTAGAACATAATATAAATAAACAGCGAACAGGAAATAATATCTCAAAGTTTACTGAATATATATATTAAGAACAGATTCAAGAACAGTGAGTAAGCAAAGCTTTTAAAACAGATATGACTCTCAAAGTGTTTAAAGCTATGTGTTCTTGTGATGTTTTTCACTCTTGAATTCTTGATTGTTCGATTGATCGATCGATGGATTGAACTCAACATGAGTCTTCCTTATATACTACTCTAAGGGGACCATAAAGCATATGCTACTATTCACAAAGGACGGTATGAATAGTTGGACGGATGGCATGAACAGTTGGGCGTGCTGTATTGCATTTAATGCAGCAGACGTCTATTATGCACTAAGGCCTATTGAATCCAACCAGAGTTTGACACGTTGCAGTTGGACAGGGCATGCTACCATGCAAGTTGATGAACAGGTCCTGTAACAGTAGCAAGATATTATAAATATCTTTTAAGTCTTTGTTGAAGACCGCAGAGGCTCTGTGAAGTGCCACGGAGGTTCTGCGGTTTGGTCCTTAGAAGAGCAGTATTCACCGGATTCCGTGTCTTTGGTCTTCTTTGCGCGTATGACAGAGCTTCTGTAGGGCGCCTCTTTAGCTTCTGTAGCTTCTTGACATTGATCTCTCGTTAAGTTCGGCAGAGCCTCTGTAAGAGGCTTTCTTCACTTGGCCTATTTTTCACTACTTCTAAATACTTCTATGTTTAGGAAGATTGAAGCAAACAATCTCCCCCTAAGTAGTGAAAAATAAAAAATTTAACTTGAGTTTAGTTAGGCTAAGTTAGATAAGACAGAGGTTAAACAATACCTCGAAAGTTATTTCATTCAGAAATATGCCAGAGGCATTTTACATTTGAGTACAATGAAAGATAAACTTTTGACTTGGTTTGCAGAGATTTGAGGTTTGAGAATCAGATTTTGGCATCTTTGAAATCGTTGTATCTTCTGTTGTCTCTTCCGATTCTTCTGATCTCTTTGTAGAAACTGATGCAGAGTTCTCTTAGGCGAATTGTGGCATCAATCTCTCGGATGAAAGTATCTGCATCATCTCTATCCATTTTCTCTGTACCTCTGTAATTTACAAGGCTTGCTGTTAGGTCTAGAGTTTTGTCAAAAACACAAGTGTTGAGTTCTGAGTAAGAAGACTAAAGAAGACTCAGAAGACTCAGAAGTTCTGAGTAGAAGACTCAGAAGTTCTGAGTGAGAAATCTCAAAAAGATTCTAAGTGTTGGATTCTGACTAGAAGGTTCAGAGTTCTGAGTAGAAGACTCAGAAGTTCTGAGTGAGAAATCTCAAAAAGATTCTAAGTGTTGGATTCTGACTAGAAGGTTCAGAGTTCTGAGTAGGAGACTCAGAACTTCTGACTATGAAGACAAATGTTCTGAAGCGCTTATTCAGAAGTATGTTCAGAATTCATATCTTGGGATATTATCTGTTATATTCAGTTACTAATTAGGACACGTGTAATTGTTCTATTAGTCTGTTTCTTATATGTACTGTAGCTTTAGCTATTCTCTACAGTATATATAGGAGTTAGCAACTGTAGCTAATGGGATCTTTGGCTAACCTTTTGGATAACTCTTTACGCATAAATTGTTAGATCTATTGAGAGAGAAATTCATTGTAATATCTTGTAATTCACAGATTGTTAATAGATCATATGACCAGTTGCTGTTAATACGATCTTAATTGTTCATATTTGATTGTAAGAGTGTATCCTGAAACTTACACTTGCTCTGAACTTGTTCAGAGTACTAGTTGCGTACTTCTGACAATCCATGCACACAAATAGTTTGATTTCGCCTTGTGGGTTTTGAAATACTAACCCGAATCTTGGTTTTGTAATGATAGAGTTGGGCACGGCGTCGGGTGGGCAGCGATCTTCTGGTGGTCGTAAATTTAGATGTTTGAGACCAAGATCCTTTCCCAGTTGAAAATCTATCATACTGAAGATCAGAAGCTTTTCCCTCATTTCTTTTCTTAACACTTGATAGGCTCTGGTGTTTGCCTCTGTGTTGTAGTTGTCCTTTGTCCATTGCAGAAGGTCAGGTAGATCATAAGGATTGATATTTCTTAGGTCAGCATCAGCGAAGGTGGTTTCTGGATTGTCTTCTCTTCTGACTTTGTAAAGATTGTACCTGACCCTTGGATAGGTTCTTGTAAAGGAGAACTTGCAGAAGATTACCTTTTTGATCTTGTGGATTGAGAAGACATCTGCTTTGGTTCTTGGCTTTGTCCTTGTGAAGATGTTCTCAAATTCTTCTCTGATCCTTGAATCTGTCACATGATCTGTTGGATGATTGGTCTGAAAGGTTTGTTTATAGAGGTATTTGTATACCACTTCTTCCATCTCTTCATGTGTTGGACCAGGTTGTGGTACTTGTCTTCTGAGACTCTCCATCTTTTGAACAATTTCTGCAGCTCTGCCAGTTAGAGGAATGTCTGTCATAGGCTTTAATCCATATGCCCAATCAACTTCTTCGGGCTTTGGAGTTTGGAAGGCATCAAAGGCGCTCTTCATCAATTTCTCTGTAGGCTTGGGCAATGATTTCTTTTTCTTGGGCTCTTTTGTCAGTATTGCTTTGCCCTTGTCTTTGGCTTTTGGAGGTGCAGAACCTGTTTCTTCTGTAGGTTTGGAGGTTGGTGCTTCTGTTGGCTTGATGGTTGCCTCTGTAGGTTTTAACACTTGTGTTTTAGAGGACTTTTGTGGCGATGGTTCTGTTGGCTTGAGTTGCTCTGTAACCTCTGTTGAAGGTTCTTTGGTGATTTCTTCTGTGAGCTCAATTTCTGTTGGTGAAGATTAGACATCGAATCTTCTTGCCATTTTGAAAGCTAATGTGAACCCGTGCCTTTCTTCTTCTCTCTGCGCCATTCGTTCAGTCATTTTATTGTGCATCTTTCTCAGAATATCAGAAGCAGAGGTCGTAGAGGTCGTTGCTCTTTTTGGTTTGGTGGCAATCGACTTTCTTCTTGGTATGGTTTGGAGTTTTTCTGTTGATTTTGTTGAAGGACTCTTTTCCAAGTTGATTACCACAGGGGTGGTTGTTGCCTCTGTGGTATGCTGATCGGCTTCTGGAATATTGGTTTCTTCCGGAGTTGATTCCACAGAGATGGGTGTTGTCTCTGTGGTCTGTTGATTTTGTTGTTGATCTTGGGTTTGTTCTGGAGAGGCTTGACTGATTGGTTCTGCTGCGATTGGTGGAGCTTGTATGCCTCTGGTCGTAGCTTTCTCCCTTATATTCTCCCCCTCAGGATTATCTGATGGACCAGGATGGTCATCATCAGAATCATCCTGACTTTTATCAGAAGTACCCTCTGCTCTGCAGGAAGCTTTGGGTTTCTTTGGTAGTTCTGCTCCTGCGGCCATCAACTTCGCACATACATCATCACAGAGGCCGAAAAGAGTTGCAAGCTCTGCTTCTGTGTTGAAGCGCATTCTGCCGACACTTTTTCTGAACTCTTTGACGTAGTTGGCATTTGCAGCAGTGAAGGAGACAATGACTTCTGTGACCTGGTTTATGACATTCTGGCCGAGCTCTGTTAGCTGTGCTCTGGTCATGTAGTCTTTAGGCTGCATCAGTATTGTGTTGCGCATTGCTTCTGCTTGAACGTTTTGCAGAGCCTTCTGTAGATCTGCGGGTGTGATGCTCTGTGATTTGTTGGATTGCTTGTTCATTTGTTCAAGGGAATGTTTTACTGATTCCTTGAATGCAGAAGTTGCGGTAATTCCAAAATCTTTAGCAGCAGAAGTGGCTGTAGTTGTTGCAGTTGTTTGCGTAGAAGATTTCATCTCTGTGATGGCTGTTTTCACCTCTGTGGACAGATTGTCCATTTTGGTGTTCAGTTTCAGCATGGCCGTTGATGTTTTCTCTGCAAAAGATGTGAAAGAGCTTTGCAACTCTTTCATAGTTTGGTTCACAGAGGTGACAAGGGTTTGGAACTCATCCCTTGATACTTGTGTCCCTGGTGTAACCTCTGGAGGAACACATTCGTCTCCAAAGTGAGTCCCTGCTCCTGGGACACCTTCGTTCACCCTTGTTTGTACGTTGGGGGTGGAAGGATTTCCATCTGATCTTCGAGCAGAAGCATCTAGTGCTTCAAACTCTACATAAGTTCTGTGAACGACATTGTCTAGATCCACTTCAGAGGTGGGTACTAGATTATCCTTCTGTTGACTCGGAGACTTGTCTAGAGTCTCTTCGTCGTTGTGCTTACTACTTCTCTCTGAAAGAAGGGTTGGCCCTATTTCGTGCCTGGCAGAGGAAACGAATTCCTCTGTAGGGTGTTCTAGTGTGATCTGGGGCGATTGATCATGAACTATAGGTGAGTCTCTTTGAGGAGACTCCCTAGGAATGGATTCCCCGGTTTTTGTGGGCGCAGAAGTCGAAAGAGTGACTTCTGGCTGGTTGGGTTGGGTTTGGATCGAGCTGTGCTGCTCTATTTCAATAACTCCTTCTGCAGCTAGACCTGCGGAGTTAGATGTGTGGGTTGCACTGGGAGTTGGTTTTGGTTGTGTACCTCTGTTAATCCAGGCATCTTTTCTTGCTTCCTCTGCTGTTAAGCATCCAAGCACTACATCATTGTCTATCTTTTCAGCTTCTGTAGATATCCGATGGCTTGGAGCTTCTTCTCTATCTTCTGTTGAAGTTCCTTGCTATGTGCCTAAGAAGTCATACATTTGATGAGAGCCGTATAACCTCATGACGTGTGGATGATAGAGACCTTTCCGTATCCAGACAACTTCTTCTTCGTCTGAATCTACCTCTGAGACCTCCATTCTTGTCTTTGTTATTTCATCTCTATTCCACTGAGCTTCTGTTTGTCCTATTTCTTCTGAAGCTGGGCTTGGACTCCTTCTGTGAACGTCCAATCCTTGCTGAATGAAGGGGTTCTATAGAATAATAGGTGTCTCAGCTGATTGATCTCTGGGTGTTTGATCATCTTCTTGCAGATGTGTGTCAATGCCAAAAATAGAGAAGTATTGTTCTTCTAGGGAATGGTGGTTCAGAGGTTGTGCCGTCCACCCTGCTGTATTTAACGTGTTGGCAATGTCGGGGTTCTGTAGGAAATCGTTAATGTTTCCTTGGTGAGCAAATCGATCTGGGGATTGATGGGGCGATTGATATCCCTCTTCTGTCATTTCTTGTTCTGCATCTTCTTCTTCTGCAGTTCTTTCTTTTGCGATTGCTTCCTCTTCTATGGTAACCATGCTTCTAAGTGTTTTACCATGCTTCTTTTTGGTTTTCCTCCTCTTAGGTTTTGGTGCCCCTTCCTCTGTGGTTTTTGATTTTCTTTTCTTCTTCTGTTTTGGAGAAGAGGGAGGAGCAGAGGAGCCAATTTCTGTGGCATGAGGAGGTGAAGGTTGATCTTCTGCAGCGCTTGTAGAGGTGCCTTCTGCAGTTTTCCTCTTTTTTGATTTTGAAGATTTTGAAGAGGACTTCTTTCCCATGAGCTCTACACGTTTGGCTATGAAGCTAAGTTGAATAGCCATGTGTTTTGCTAATTTGTTATCTTTTTCTTCTTGAGTAGAAATAGGTTATGCAATCATTGTTCCTAGGGGGACACCTAAACGCGGGGGTGTCATAGGACTCGGTTTAGGAGTTCTATGATCGCGTATATACTCTTTCTTAAGGGTTTTATTCGAGGCATACTTCAGAAGTTTCTTTGACAAAGGTCTGCAGTGTGTGCAGCCATCTACATGATCAGTGGGAATATTTTTGCTCATTGGGAACTGTTTGGGAGTTGGCCCTTCCATTAGCCATTTCTATATTAGCAACAGAGGTTCGAACAAGACTCACAGTATCATTATGGTCGCGTAATCCAGTGGGAATTGCAGAGGTGGTATAAACTTAGGATCGTTCTCTTTGACCCTTCTTGTGTTGTTCTTTCTGTCGATGGTGTTAATGATCTCTTGCATCATTATGGTCGCGTAATCCAGTGGGAGATCATAGTAAACCCCATACATGATGGTTAATATCTGATGTGAGCTCTGGTCAATACTGCCTATCTTCCCTGTCAGGCATCTGTTCAGAATTGAGAACAAAGTGTTCCACAGAGGTGGTAATCTGCCTCTGTGGAAGTCATTTCTCTTCCTCAGTGGTGTGTTGTACCCAAGCATTTCTAGGAAACGACAGATCTCGTCGTCTGTTGGTTGCTCTGCGTACTTCTTTAATCCAAGAAGACCCCTTGTTGGTAGGTTGAATTCAAGTGAGAACATTGTTCTATTGAACTTGATTTCCAGATGCTCAGATTTGTCGAGTCTTGAAATGTATCCTTTGATAAGAGAATCATCTTTATCAAATCGGCAACTTTGCCAAAACTGGTTCAGATATCTTACTGGAATTTTCTTTGGGGTTCTTGAGAGTAAAGGGAAGAGGATATGATTTTCCATTATGTTTAGAAGAATGGCATGGGCTTCGCCGAAAGCAGTGGGTGAGGGAACCAAATAGCAATTATTGGATTTGATTGGTAGTACTTTTTCGAAATGATCCTTTGCTATGAAGTTTTGAAGATGTGTGGTTGGAGCAAAGTCTGCTGAATCACCGGTATCTTCTAGTTCAATGTTTTGGGCAGGGTTGGGGTTTTCTGAATGTTCATAATGAGCAGGTGAATGTTCTGGTGAGGTCGCCGGAGAGTGTGCAGGGGAGATAGCTTGAGAAGAAGAAGCCATTTGGTATTGAGAATAAGAAATTTGCAGGTTTCGCCGGAGAAGAATGAGAGTTTGTAAAAAGTTTATGAGAGGGTAAGCTTGGTTTTTATAGGAGGGTAAAACGGTAGAATTCGAAAGAGTAAAATATATGGTAATGGATTAAAATTTGGAATCCGAACTCAAGTTAGAACGGCAGGTTCAACTTTCCACAGAAAACGTTCCATGTACGCCCAATGAAAATGGGACACGTAGGCCATGTCAGAGGATGACAGGACGTCGTGCGCGGCCCATTAATGCTAGGCGCGTGGGGTTATTCTTAGCCACATGTAATTCACTCTCAGTAAAAGTAACCGTTATTACTACAGAAATGCCCAAGTAACAGATTGACAGAACTTCTGTAGTTTACAGAAGTTCTGTGATTTTGAAAATCTTTGATGTGTATCCCTTTCTCATATATCTCATTGTTATCATGACTTCTGTGGGGTTCCTTTTTAACCAAAACATTGGAGAGGATCAAATAGGATTTTTAGTTAAGAGTTTTTACTCGCAGAGGTTTTGTGGCTCTGTTGGAACTTGCAGAAGCTCTGGGAGGGCCAACAGAAGCTCTATGAGGGAAAAAATCTCATAACGAAAATTCTATTAACTTTTCTGATCATCCAATTTTTGATCTGTTTTAAGAGATATTTTTCGGACATATTTGAAAGTTGGTGTCCGAAAAAATTGTTATGGAAAAAGTTTTGTTCGAGAAGGTCATGGTGAGTCTGTTTGGTTTCCGAGATAACATTCCAAAAGATCGATAGAGGTTAAAGTTGCGATCTCAGAGCATATTTCTGGCAGAGCTTCTGTTGAGCTCAGCAGAAGCTCTATGACCTTAAATTTCTCATAACTCAATTTTTATGACACTTTTTGATCTTTTGATTTTTGAAATGTTATCCACAGTATATTTAGGACATATTTGACAATTTGTGTCCTAGAAAACTGTTTTCAAAAACCTTTTGTGCGAGAGACATACCTTTTGGTTCTTCTTTTCTCGGCAGTGATGTATGACTTCTGTCGATATAGATTCATTGACATTCTTCTTTGGCTTTCCCTTGAAAGTTTTACCTCTGTAGATCATTTCAGGATCCCTTTTTGCTCCCCCTTGATCTAATCACCTATGTAGATCAGGAATTTTCCTTTTGCTCCCCCTTGACTTATGCTTGGATCAAAGAATGATAAGTTTTGCATAGAGCATAGGTCATATTTTCCAGAGGTTCTGTAAGGGTTGTTAGAGGTTCTGAGTAGACTTACAGAAGCTCTGTGATTTTAAGAACTATTTAAGATTGAGAACTTACATACAGAAATAAATTAATTAAAGCAAAAATAATTAGAAATATAAACATATTTACAGAATATAAAGCTATACTTACAGAGGATTTTTACGTCATATTGATCATTCCTAACTTACCCACCAAGAAATTGAATCTTTTCTCGTCTAAAGCTTTGGTGAATAAGTCCGCGAGTTGGTATTCTGTGGGCACGAAATGCATTTCGATTGTACCGTATTCAACATGATGTTTCAAGAAATGGTACCTTATATCGATATGCTTGGTTTTTGAGTGTTGCACAGGATTGGCAGAGATAGCAATGGCACTCTTGGAATCACATAAGATAGGTATTTTGAATAGGATGTGGCCGTAGTCTTTTAGCTGAGTCTTCATCCATAGAACCTGAGAACAACAGCTAGCAGCATCAACGTATTCAGCTTCTGCAGTGGATGTTGAGACACAATTTTGCTTTTTGAAGGTCCAACTGACTAGTTTACCACATAGGAATTGACAACTCCCAGAGGTACTCTTTCTGTCGAGCATGCACCCTCCATAGTCTGAATCTGTATAAGCTTTAAGACTAAAACCAGAGTTCTGTGGATACCAGAGACCGAGATTTTTGGTCCCCTTTAGATATCTAAAGATTCTTTTCACAGCATCATAGTGTGATTTCTTTGGATTAGCTTGATAACGTGCACAAAGACATGTGGCATGCATAATGTCAGGTCTGCTTGCAGTTAAGTATAACAGAGATCCAATCATGCCTCTGTAGAGAGTGCATTCTACAGAGATGCCATCTGGATCTAAGGATAACTTATTTCCAGTGGCCATTGGAGTTTTCATTACAAAGGTATCAGAGAGGCTATACTTGAAAAGAATGTCAGAGACATATTTGGCCTGATTTATAAAAATTCTGTTAGTCCCAGATGGCTAAGCAAGTATTGTAGAAGGGGGGGGGGGGGGGGGTTGAATACAATACTCAAAATATTCACAATTTTAATTCTTTTTGATGAAAAACTTTCAACAAGAATTACACAAAGAAACTCAAGATTGTTGCGGAAAAGAACAGATAAACTATTCTAACAATCTTGCACAAAGTATACAACAAAACAACTAAGAACACTGAGAGCAAAGCTATTGAGTTTTAAGGCTTAAAGAAAGATTTCTTGCACTGAGAGAATTCTGAAAGCGTGTCTTTTGAATGGTGATGCCTTCTCCTTTTATAGTGCCAAGGAGTGCCCAAGCATTAAATGCTTGGGACACTTGTCATCTTTCAACTTGCTGAGTATGTTGACTTCTGGAGAGATGAAAGGTCCTTGTCACTTTTTACTAGGTACAGACAGAATAGCTCATGCAGATAAAAACGGATTTTAACTGATTATGGATAAAGAGACAAACTGTCACTTTTATCTGCTAGAGGATATTGTCCCATAATAAATGATCTTCCCTTTAAGACTTTGGCACTGAAGGAGGTTTCACCGAAAATAGAAGAACTTCGGTAGAGAGAGATCGCCCACCGAAAATGTAAGAGCATTTCGGTGGTGAGGAGGGCCACCGAAGTTGTTCAGGTAATTCGGTGTAGCGTCCACCGAATTTGTCAAGGCTCATCGGTGGAAGACTATGCCACCGAAACTGTTCAGGAAATTCGGTGGTGATGTGGCCACCGAATCTGTCCAGGCAATTCGGTGGGAAGTAACCACCGAAACTGTCCAGGCAGTTCGGTGGAGATGACTTGTTTGTACGTTGCCGAGAGTCTTCTATTTTCCACAAGTAGAGAGTCTTCAAGCTTGGTTTCGGTTGATCTTCGACTTCACCGAACATTTGATAACTTGTACAAGTCATTCAAAGAACCAAACTAAAATATTCTAAATAGGAGTTTTAGGGAAAACATCGGTGAGTCAATTTCAAATCCTTGGTGACCCAACAATCTCCCCCTATTTGAATTTGAGCTCCTTTCTTAGAATATTCAAGAGTAACTGAAAAGTAAGTGCATTTTGACCCTTTTTACTCTTTTGGGTTCTTTTCACATAGACCATTCTTTTTGTTCTTTTTGACCTTTTTTTTGTATGAGTATGTATACTATGTACATTATTTACAGGTAACGAAAAGTAAAGTATGTACAGAATTAAAATTCAAATAGAGATACTTGTATTAAGATAAGTTCTCGTACAATTTACAAAATGAGAAACTAACTTTTACAAGTACCAAATGGAGAGAACTTACTTCTTTGAGGTTTTGCGGCGCTTGATTTCATCCAGTAAGTTTCTATAGAAAGGCTGAGCTTCGGGGATGTTCGGAAAGAGGTTGTGGATGCCTTCCAAAAAGATAGTATCAGCGAAGGGTATCTGGGCAAATCTGAAGAAGCACCGACGACTGAGACCATCGTTGAAGAACAATCCTGGTATCGGTGAGAGGCTTACGGTTGTGGTAGGATAGGGGACCGAAGTGGGAATGGTGAGGTTTAGATTGTTCACATTTGGAATTTTACCTTCCCTCGCCATTTCCTTGAAGATTGAGTCAGGTGGGTTTTTAACTTTGGGAAGGATGACTTTTTCTTTCAGAGATTGAAGTTTGGCTCTTTCATCGGTGGAGAGAGTGATGTTGTGTTTTCTTTTGAATTCTTTCATCTTTCCCATCAGTCCATCAATGTACTTGACAAAAATGTCTTTATTTGGATTTGGACTCCTGACCAGGTGTTGAGAGATTTCGTACCATTCTGAGAGACCGAAGAGTTGAAGATGACTTTTTTTCACACTTTTCATCGAACCATCTTCTCTGTCAATGATCAGCCTGATGTCTTCCGGGTTTGCTTTGGAGGTGGCAATCTTTACAGTTGAAATCGGTGACCTGTTGTTTCGGTGATGCATGGTCTTTTTGTACCAGATAATTTCATCATTCTTTTCTTTTTCTAGGGCACTCAGCACAGATATTTGGATTTGAATGGCATCGGAGGATTTTGCTTTTGCAGCTTCTTCTTCAGCAGCTTTAAGGGATAGATCTCTGGATTTATCTAAGTTGATTTGAGCGATTTTTGCATCCTCAATTTCTTGAGGGGAGAGACCGAGTTCGGTGGCGATTATATGAGAAGCAGGCTTGAGTTTAAGAGATTCAGCATCTTTAGGTCGAGCCCCATATTTTGCCAACTCCTTTTTCTTCTTTTCTTCCTTAGCCAAATCTTCGGCCGAAAAGACTTTCTTGCCTTTGTCTTTGGAAGCTTTACTGGATTGCTCCCCCTCAGTTGATGCACCAAGTTCTAGTGCTTCGGTGGTACCTGTATGTGTCGGTGAAACAGAAGAGGATTTCGGTGATGGTGGAGTGGTTTTCGGTGGAGGCTTGTTACTGGAAGATTTCTTTATGGATGGTAATTTCGGTGGAGCGGAGGTTTTCTCCCCCTCAGGAACAGCCGGAACCTTAAAACCCATTTCAGAAAACACCTTATCAAACTTGGAGTGTAGAAATGCCAAACTACCAGAGATTGTGTTGGGAACCATAGAGAAATCACCCATATCCATTTCCCATTCTGACATATCGGTGCTGGAGGCCTTGGAGAGGGACTCAACCTTAGAAGACAACGTAGTAAGAGAATCAGTTATTGGTACAAGGGCATCGGTGATGGCATTGAGTAGCAATTGAGGTAACTTTGTCTCAAGGGTTGAGATTCGAGAGTTGGCCTGGGAGATCAGAGAGATCGTGGATTGAAGGAAGGTGGAAGGTCGGTCTTGGTGGGATGGGGTGTGACCACCGATTTCGAGGAACGAACAGTGCCACCGAAGGGGATCTGCTTCGGGAAGCGGATGTCGTAGGTGAGGCTCGATGTGGAGAGTGTTGCCTCGGTGTAGAGGGTTCGGGGAGGTCGGGGAGGTGAGGGTGTTCGTTGTGGAGAGTGTTGCCTCGGCGAGGGAGGCTCGATGTGATGTTCTTCGGGGGACGGGATGGTTCGGGGAGAACCAGTGTCCGCTAAAAGAAATGCAAAGAAATCATGTGGGGGTGAAGTCTGTGGGGGGAACCCTGAGTGGGTTGTGCAATCTCATCGATCATAAACTGATCGGGTGAAAGGCTGTGAAGTGAAAAATCAGAACCCTCGAGAGGAGAGACCTCGAGGTCATCTCCACCACCCAAAGAATCGAGTGGGGAGGTTTGTTGAGGGTTCTCCAAGTGTACAACTGAGGCCTTTTGAGAGGCAACAGAGGAGTTGGTGGGGTTTGAAACGGATACCCTTGGCCCGGAGGGATGAAGTTCAACAACCGGCGATTTTTGAGAATCGACAGTTGGATTTGTTGGTAGGGCCGATGGTTTCCGGGACCTCTTTGGAAGAGATCCCGAAGGGGAAGATGAGTGCCTCCGCTTATGAGAAGGGGTTTGAACCGGGGAAGCCTCCGAGGGAACTCTCGGTGACGTAGTTCGAGAAGCGGGTGCGGAGGTGTCGGTGGCCTTTTGTCGTTTCTTTTGAGTGCCACCCGACGTAACTCGGTAACGGGGAGAAGGGGCCACTACAGTTTGAGGGACCTCGGGAATTTCTAGGTGTTGAAACCCGGGAATTTCCGCATCACCCCAATGTAGTTCGGGAGAAAGAGCAAAAGAGATCATACCTAGTCGTAATGGGCGATCGGGGGCGAGTGGCTTAACGTTGAGAGTTTTGGTGCCTACACACGGAGAAGACCAGTCATAAGAGAAGCGCGGTAAAGGGGATTTGCGATCTGACTCCAATGCCTTAGAAAGTTTGTGCTGTATGATCATTGAGATGAAGCGTGGAAAGGCAACATAGCATTTCTTGGGAGTCTTGATGACCTCGACAAGCTCTGAGAAGAAGTATTGGGCGAAGTCGACTTTTCTTTGGAAGATGAGGGCATGAGCGAGTTTGTTGACATGTGAAGGCGATTGATCATGCCCACTTGTTTTGCGTGAGAGGCAATGGATAACGTGGGAAAAGAAGAAATTCCAAATGCCTCCCATTTTGCTGCGAAGAAGAGTACCGGGGCCTTTGGAGCTTTTGGAGGAGTCGTCGAGCACATAACCGGTGGTAAGAACAATGTCTTCATGTATGGTGTCCAAATGCATGTCTTCATAGTCGGAGAAGGCGTCGATCTTGAGAGCTAGACGTACATCATCGACCCCAAAAGTAAGGTCGTGATCACCGGCGTCGTTGGAAAGAATGGAGGCGTGAATGGCTTCGTTGGAGGGATCGTACACACATGTTAACCAAAATCTGCCAATGAGCATTTTACTCATCTTGGGGTTGCACGAAAAGGCATGAAGAAGAGGTGAGCGAGTGAGGAACTTTGCGACTATGGAGAACTCGGGATGAGCTGGATCCGGGTCGAAGCGGGCTACGTGATTGCATTGATTAAACTTAAGCTCCTCAAATCGTGTGGGAATAGGTTATCGAGAAGAAGCCATGAGAGGTTTTCGAGAGAGAGAGGTAAGAGGTTGCAGGTTTTGAAAAAGAGATGAGAGGGAAATATGCGAGGGTCATACATATATATATAGAAGAAAGAAGGGTAACTTGATGATAGTTTTTATGGGGAGATGGGACAAGGCGGCTCGAAGGGAGGAGTGGGAAACGAGGAGTCGTGACACATAGCGGCTGACATGTGAAAGGTCTCCCATCACTGACACATTGGGAGTCGTATAAGATAAGAGAAAGGATCGGTGTAGACTCGGTGGTGAATCGGTGGTCTTTCGGTGGTATATCGGTGGTATTTCGGTGTAGATATAAGAAGGGTTTCACCGAAGTTGGAGAGTTCCACCGACATGAGACTTCGGTGGAAGAAGTCGCAGGTTTCCACCGATTTGAGATTTCGGGGGAAGAAAGGTAGGGTTCCACCGATTACAGAATTCGGTGGAAGGGGTTGAAAGGTTCCACCGATATTCGATTTCGGTGGAAGAAGTCGAGGAGTTCTACCGATTTGAGATTTCGGCGTATAAGAAAGTTGAACATTTCGGCGAGATGTCCACCGATATGAGATCGGTGGAGCAGAAACACATGTTTATTCTTGAAGGTTGCACATTCCAAGTTCACTTATAAGAAAGTTGAACCTGGTTTAATCAAGGGGTTTGGTGAATAGATCAGCAAGCTGCAAATTGGTGGGAATGAAGTGCAGTTCAATGTCACTTTTGGAAATGTGGTCCCTGATGAAATGATATCGGATATCTATGTGTTTAGATCTGGAGTGGAGAACAGGATTGTTAGCAATAGCTATTGCACTGGAATTATCACACAGAATTGGGATTTTAGAAAAGAATTGATTGTAATCCCTGAGTTGATTTTTCATCCATAGGATCTGAGCACAACAGCTTCCCGCAGCTACATATTCAGCCTCAGCAGTAGAGGTTGACACAGAGTTTTGTTTCTTGCTGGACCAACTTACCAATTTACCACCAAGGAGTTGGCAGCTTCCTGTAGTGCTTTTTCTATCAACCTGAGAGCCTGCAAAATCTGAATCTGAATACCCAATTAGTTCAAAACCCGAGTCTTTGGGATACCAAAGACCCAAGTGTAAGGTACCCTTGAGATACCGAAAAATCCGTTTTACAGCCTTTAAGTGTGATACTTTTGGATTTGCCTGATAACGGGCACAAAGACAAGTAGCAAACATAATGTCGGGTCTGCTAGCAGTTAAGTACAGAAGAGAACCAATCATGCCCCGATAAAGGGTAACATCCACAGATATACCGTTAGGATCGGCATTTAGTTTCAACGGTGGTGCCATGGGAGTTTTCATAGGAGAGCTATCTAAAAAATTAAATTTCTTCAGAAGGTCACGAATATATTTACTTTGATTTATAAAGATTCCTTCTGAAGTTTGTTTGACCAGAAGGCCCAAGAAAAATGTAAGCTCTCCCATCATGCTCATCTCATATTCACCCATCATGAGAGAAGCAAACTCATCACAAAGTGATTCATCAGTAGCACCAAAGATGATGTCATCAACATAGATTTGGACAAGAATGAGGTTACCTGAAGTTTCCTTGATGAAAAGAGTGTTGTCTATTTTACCTCTGGAGTATCCATGTTTTAGAAGGAAGTTGGCAAGAGTGTCATACCAAGCACGAGGAGCTTGCTTGAGACCATACAGTGCTTTGTCAAGTCTGTACACATAGTCTGGATGAGCTGGGTCTTCAAAGCCAGGAGGTTGTTTCACATAGACTTCCTCTGCAAGTTCCCAATTGAGGAAGGCACTTTTAACATCCATTTGAAAGACCCTAAAATTTCGGTAGGCAGCATGAGCCAGAAAGATCCTTATAGCTTCAAGTCTTGCAACAGGGGCAAATGTTTCATCATAGTCAATGCCCTCTTCCTGTCTGTATCCTTGAGCTACTAATCGGGCCTTGTTCCTGATAACAGTACCATCTTCATCCATTTTGTTCCTGAAGATCCATTTGGTTCCAATGATTGTCTTCTTTCGAGGTCTGGGAACCAATCTCCAAACTTTGTTTCTCTCAAATTGAGAGAGCTCATCTTGCATGGCCGAGATCCAGGAGGGATCTGCTAGAGCTTCATCAATATTTTTGGGTTCAAGAAGAGAGAGAAAATTCACATAGAGACAGATATTTCCAACTCCTCTACGTGTTTGGACACCTGCTTGTTGATCACCAATGATTTGGTCAATAGGGTGATCCTTTGTCCATTTTGAGGCAGGGGGTAGAGGTGATGGAGTATATTGAGTGAGATGAGTCGAAGGAGTGGGATCAGAGGTTTGGTGGTAGGTAGGATTTTCGGTGGTGGGTGAAGGCTCATTTTCGGTGAGAGGAATGGTGTCGGTAGGCTGAGCAATTTCGGTATGAGGAGAAGAGGGTGACTCATTTTGGATACTAGAAGGAGATGGAATGGAGGGAGTGAGTTGAGTATCAATAGGATTAGACAAAGGAGCAGCTCCGATGCATGATGATATCCATCTGTGCAAATCATCATCATCATTTGACAAAGATGAGGATCTAAGATCATCAAATTTGACATGGATAGACTCATCAATGCATTTTCTTCTGAGATTATACACCCTATAAGCTTTGGAGGATAAGGAATACCCAAAAAAAATTCCCTCATCTGCTTTGGGATCAAACTTCCCAAGGTTTTCACGATCATTAAGAATGAAACACTCACAGCCGAACACATGAAGGAATCCAATATTCGGTTTTCTGCCATGGAAGACTTCATATGGGGTTTTGTCATGCCTTTTAGAAATCACAGACCTATTTTGGGTAAAGCAGGCAGTGTTAACAGCTTCAGCCCAAAAATAGGTAGGTAGATTTGATTCACTTAGCATCGATCTGGCAGCTTCACATAGAGTTCTATTTTTCCTTTCCACCACTCCATTTTGCTGTGGAGTACGGACAGCAGAAAAGTTCTGAGAAATCCCTTTCTCAGTGAAGAAGTCTTCAAGAGCACTGTTTCTGAATTCAGTGCCATTATCACTTCTTACTGATCGAACAAGTTGGCCATTTAGAACTTCATTTTTCTTGACAAAGTTGATGATTTCTTCAGTTGCATCACTTTTGTACCTGAGAAAATACACCCAAGTATATCTGGTAAATTCATCAACAATTACAAGAATGTACCTTTTTCCTCCTAGACTCGGAGTGCTGACTGGTCCACATAGGTCCATGTGCAGCATCTGGAGAGGAAGAGTGATGGAAGAGCATTGCTTGGTCTTGAAGGAAGTTTTGGTGAGTTTCCCTTTCTCACATGCATCACACAGCTTTTCCTTGACAAAATTCAGCTTTGGCATGCCAGACACCAACTCTTTATTTGAAATTTTGTGGAGAGTTTTGAAGTTTAGATGAGAAAGACGTTTATGCCATAACCAGTTTCTTTTGGAAGAGTCATCTGACACGAAGCAGACATTTGATGAAATGTTGACATTATCCATCCTTTTTCCAGACAGCATCACGTTGAAGTTCTTGTCCACAACCGTACAGATACAAAGTTCAAAGATAACTTTATATCCAAGATCACACAGTTGACTAATACTAAGAAGATTATGCATGAGACCTTCAACAAATGCCACTTTATTGAAAGTGACTGATCCATTTGTGAGAGTTCCATAGCCTTTGGTGTAGCCTTTAGAGTTATCACCAAAAGTGACAGATGGACCCTTTTCAGACACATAGTTGATGAGAAGAGATTTGTTTCCCGTCATGTGGCGTGAGCACCCACTGTCCAGATACCATATCTGATGGCGCTCAGAAACCTGCATGCACACAGATTAGTTCTTTGGTACCCATTTTGTAATGGGTCCTTTAGGATTAGAAGATGATGAGAGGTCCTTAGGTTTGGTTCTTTCGATTCTTTCCTTGGGACAGTCCTTAGCCATGTGAAAAGTGTCACCACAGTTATAGCATTTTCTATAGATAAAGACCTTTTTAACATTTTGAACACTTTTCCTATTTTGGTTTTTCGCATTGGTTTTTAAAACTTTGTTATGGGAGAACACAGCAGGAGGTTTGGACCCAAGAATTCCTTTGGCAGAGATGTTAGTTGGAGAGTTGGAGGATTCTGTGGGGTTTGGCCTTTTCAAAAGTACTGATCTTGGAATTTGAAGAAAGGAAGAGTTACCATGAGAATTCTTTGAAGAGAACCTTTTGGGGTGGAAATTGGTCACAGAAACAGCCACCGATTTCCCTCTGTCAGAAGCTGAAGAACCTCTTGGGTGAACTTGATGTTCTATTTTGGGAATCTTTGAGGGATTAGGTTCAGTATACTCATCAACGTGAATAGATCTTAACACTTCATGGAGAGGAATGGGAGGATCATTGGTGTTGACATCGGTGGGCTTTGATCTTTTCAACAGAATGACTTGCGAGGAGTTAGAGGATGATGCTTCAACAATGTTTAAACTTTTTGAGAGATCAAGGGTGAGTTTTGAAACATCATTTGAGTCAGCGTTTTCAGAAGGTTGATTTGAGGATGCCTCTTTAGCTTTAATGAACATTCCATATTTAAGAGCTTCACCCAGATCTAAAGAGTTTAAGGATATGGAATTACAAGAACTTGAATCAGAGGCATCATTCCACACACTTGAGGAAGGAAGAGGTGTATGGGAAGAAGTTTCAGAAGAGACTTTGCCAAATCCTAGACCGATTCTGCTCTTTCCACTGATTTGACTTTGAAAGAGTTGTTCAAGATTTTTTGAAGAATCAGTCCATTTTCTCACCACCTCTTGCTCTCTTTTAAGTTTCTTAAACAGAGAGTTCTTTTCTTTTGAAATCACATGATTTATTGTTTTCAAGTCCTCAAGCTCATTTTTAATTTCCTCAAACCTTTTAAGCTTAGACATGCAAATTTCAAGTTCAGCTTTGAGCTCTTTCACTTGAGCAGATTTTCTATTCTTACTGTCTTTAACAGAATAAAAATCTTGAGTTAAGGATTCATAGGCATCAATCTTTTCTTTATCTGACATATTATTAAAAGGATGTACCTGAGCATAAGCCGTCGAGCACTCAGTCGACACGAGAGCCATTGGAGAGGTTGCCTTTTCAGAAACTTCCATTTCTTCAGAGATAGCCATGAAACACCTATTTTGAGAGTCGCTTTCGGAGGTATCTTCATCATCCCAATCGTGAGTTTCTGCCATAAGACCCTTCCCTTTTCTTTCCAGCCCTTCACTCCTTTCCTTCTCTTTCTTGTACTTGGCTTTATATTTCTCAGCACGCTCCTGATGATTTAAGAAAGAGGAATGGGACTCCTTTTTGGGAAAGGTTGATTTGAAAGTCATATTTTTGGATTTTTCCCTTTTTGAGGAGAGACCCTCAGAGGATGGGTTTTTAGACTTGGAGATAGGCTTGCTCCTACACTCAGATGCAAAATGTCCTTTCTTGCCACAATTAAAACACTCCTCATTAGACTTATCAGAAGAAGTCTTAAAAGATGAGGTTTTTCTAAAAATTCTGGATTTGCTGAAGGGACGAAATTTATTTTTAGAACCAGCCATCATTGCCATTTCGTCTGACAATTGTTCAATCATAATATCCTCACCTTCATCATCAGCATCACTTAGATATGCCTCCGTTTGGTGGGTAGAATTTGACTGGTTGTCATTATCAGAGTCAGATGAAGGATAGGTGATTCTAGGGAGGTTTTGAGATTTTTTGGAATTTTCACTGATAAGAGCTATGGAAGAGCTCTTTATGTCTTTTATGAAAGATTTCCTTTGAAGCTTGGTTTGCTCAAAATTGAAGAGAGTACCATACAGAACAGTTAAAGGCATGAACTCAAGATCCTTGGTAGTTTTGATGCAAGTACATATATTTTCCCAAAATTCTGGGAGACAATCCATGAATTTGCACAAGACTTCCTCATTGTCATAGATTCTGCCCAATAACTTAAGATCATTAAGAAGAGAGTTAAAACGGTTATAGAAGCTAGGAAGAGATTCTCCTTTTTCAAACGTGAAGAGTTCATACTTTCTTATAAGACCAATCTTTTTACACTTCTTAACTTCCTCTGTACCTTCGTACATAACACATAGAGTGGTCCACATTTCTTTGGCAGTTTCAAAGTTCACCAAAGAGTGGTAGACCTCATCAGGAAGAGAGAGTGCAATAATAGCTCTTACTTTGGAGTCAAGAGAGACCAACCGTTTTTCCTCATCGGTATACGTTTTGGGGTTTTTAAGAATGTAACGACCAGTAGCAGCAGATTTTTCTTCATCAGAGGAATCATCAGAATTATCTTTTTCCATGGTTTCTTTACCAGGCCTCTGCGTTTCATAGCGAGCCCAAACTCTGGGGATGATGGGTCCCTCTTTGAGAATGGTTGGATATCTAGTATCCACTCCTTCCATGAACAGCATCATGCGGCTTTTCCACAAAGAGAAGTTGTTAGCATTAAACTTAGGAGGTTTTGAAATGGACCCATTTTCAGCAAAGTTATTTTGAAAAGAGTTTTCACCAGTAGAAGAAGAGGCAGCCATCGCAGATCAAGTTTATGGAATTAAACTTTCTGCTCTGATACCACTTGTTAGTCCCAGATGGCTAAGCAAGTATTGTAGAAGGGGGGGGGGGTGAATACAATACTCAAAATTTTCACAATTTTAATTCTTTTTATTGAAAAACTTTCAACAAGAATTACACAAAGAAACTCAAGATTGTTGCGGAAAAGAACAGATAAACTATTCTAACAATCTTGCACAAAGTATACAACAAAACAACTAAGAACACTGAGAGCAAAGCTATTGAGTTTTAAGGCTTAAAGAAAGATTTCTTGCACTGAGAGAATTCTGAAAGCGTGTCTTTTGAATGGTGATGCCTTCTCCTTTTATAGTGCCAAGGAGTGCCCAAGCATTAAATGCTTGGGACACTTGTCATCTTTCAACTTGCTGAGTATGTTGACTTCTGGAGAGATGAAAGGTCCTTGTCACTTTTTACTAGGTACAGACAGAATAGCTCATGCAGATAAAAACGGATTTTAACTGATTATGGATAAAGAGACAAACTGTCACTTTTATCTGCTAGAGGATATTGTCCCATAATAAATGATCTTCCCTTTAAGACTTTGGCACCGAAGGAGGTTTCACCGAAAATAGAAGAACTTCGGTAGAGAGAGATCGCCCACCGAAAATGTAAGAGCATTTCGGTGGTGAGGAGGGCCACCGAAGTTGTTCAGGTAATTCGGTGTAGCGTCCACCGAATTTGTCAAGGCTCATCGGTGGAAGACTATGCCACCGAAACTGTTCAGGAAATTCGGTGGTGATGTGGCCACCGAATCTGTCCAGGCAATTCGGTGGGAAGTAACCACCGAAACTGTCCAGGCAGTTCGGTGGAGATGACTTGTTTGTACGTTGCCAAGAGTCTTCTATTTTCCACAAGTAGAGAGTCTTCAAGCTTGGTTTCGGTTGATCTTCGACTTCACCGAACATTTGATATCTTGTACAAGTCATTCAAAGAACCAAACTAAAATATTCTAAATAGGAGTTTTAGGGAAAACATCGGTGAGTCAATTTCAAATCCTTGGTGACCCAACAAATTCCCTCTGATGTTTGTTTGACTTTGAGTCCGAGGAAGAATGTTAGTTCTCCCATCATACTCATTTCAAACTCACTCTGCATGAGTTTTTCAAAACTTTTGCACTCTTCTGTGTTAGAAGACCCAAAAATTATGTCGTCCACATAGATTTGTACAAGCATTATTTCACTGTTTTTACGTTTATAGAATAAGGTAGTATCTGTTGTACCTCTGTTGTAGCCATTTACTAGAAGAAAGGTAGAAAGTCGTTCGTACCATGCTCTTGGAGCCTGTTTCAGTCCGTACAGAGACTTTTCAAGGTAGTATACATGCCTTGGGAACTTTGAGCTTTCAAACCCTGGTGGCAGATTTACGTAAACCTCTTCTTGGATTTCACCGTTGAGAAAAGCTGATTTTACGTCCATCTGATGGACTTTAAAACCTCTGTGGGCTGCGAAGGCTAAGAATATTCTTATTGCTTCGAGCCGTGCGACAGGAGCAAAAGTCTCATCGTAATCTATGCCTTCTTCTTGTCTATAACCTTTGGCCACCAATCGTGCTTTGTTTCTGATGACCACTCCATCTTCATCCTTCTTATTTCTGTAGACCCACTTAGTCCCAATGGCCTGTTTCCCTCGTGGCAGAGGTACTAAAGTCCATACTCTGTTACGCTCAAACTGCAGAAGTTCTTCTTGCATGGCGTCTACCCAGTTTGGGTCATCTAGTGCTTCAGAAATCTTCTTTGGTTCTATCACACTAATAAAATTTGTAAAGAAACAATAACTAGCAGTGGCAGACCTGGTTTTTACTGAGTCAGAAGGTTCTCCGATTATTTGGCTTGGAGGATGGCTTTTTGTCCACTGAGTGGTGCGAGGAAGATGGTCATCAATGTCATCGAACCTTTCTTCAGAAGCTTCTTGTGGATCTTCTTCTTGTATAGCCTCTGTCGTTCTTCTTACCTTGGTAGAAGATTCTACCATTTGTGGAATGATTGGTATGAGTGGTGGTGGAGTTTGTTCCTCTGAGGACGTATAGTCGTGGTCCTCAATTACCTCTGTAATTGGTTCTTCTGTGGATTGTGGAGTTTCTTTTTCAGCAACTTCTGTGGTCGTTTTTCTTGATGTTTCATCTTCTGCATTTTCTTCTACGGCATTTGCATCTGTAGTATTTATAGAAGAAGATGAAGCATTATTTGGACCAGTTAGAGTCATACCTGTGGGATTTTGTCCAACAGAGGATGGTTCTTCAGAAACTCTGATGGTTCCAACAGAAGGATCAATGTCATCGTGGAACATCTCTAAAAATAGAAGATTTAAGTCTTCTTTCGTTTGCGAGATGCCAGAGGTTTCTCTTTTAAGTTCGAGTTCTGAACGGATTTGCTCAGAAGTCATTTGGAAAGAATCATCAAAAGAAACATTGATACTTTCTATGATTTTGCGAGATCTTGTAAGGTATACTCTGTAGGCTTTGGAAGTGGCAGAGTATCCAATGAATTTTCCTTCGTCAGCTTTTACTTCAAACTTTCCTCTTGAATCTCTGTCGTTTAAAACAAAGCATTTACATCCAAACACATGGAAAAACTTGATGTTTGGCCGCCTTTTGTTGATCAGTTCGTAAGGAGTCTTGATGTGTCTTTTCATAATGGTTGACCGATTATGTGTCTAACAAGCGGTAGAAATTGCTTCTGCCCAAAAGTTCATCGGTAATCCGTATGCTGATAGCATAGTTCTTGCGGCCTCCACGAGCGTTCGATTCTTCCTTTCGACTACGCCATTCTGCTGTGGAGTGCGTGCGGCAGAGAAGTTCTGTGATATTCCTTCTGTAGAAAGATAGGCTTCAATGACAGAGTTTTTAAATTCTGTGCCATTGTCACTTCTTAACTTCTGTATTCTGCATTCATAAAGAACTTGGATTCTTTTCATTAGATTAATCAAGATGATTGGAACATCCGATTTCTTTCGAACAAATTCAACCCATGTGAAGCGCGAATACTCATCAATTAAGACAAGTATATATTTCTTGCCACCTAGGCTCTGTATGGCAATGGGACCGCAGAGGTCGACATGAAGCATGTACAGAGGCCTAGTGCAAGACACATCTGTTTTGCCTCTGTGGGAAGCTCTTCTTAGTTTTCCCATTTCACAGGCAGAACACAAGTGATCCTTATTAAATTTAACATTAGGCAAACCTTTAACTAGATCAAGTTTGACCAGTTTATCCAAGGTGTGAAAGTTCAAGTGACAGAACCTGTTATGCCATAACCAGGCTTCTTTACTTTCGCAAGCTACAAGGAAAACTTTGTCCTTGGTTGTTGAACAAAAGTTCATCAGATACAGATCACCTTTTCTTTCGGCTCGCAGAAGTTCCATTCCTGTGTCTTCACTTTGCAGAGAGCAAAAAGTCCTTTTGAACAAGACATCAAATCCTGTATCACAGAGTTGACTTACACTGAGTAGGTTGTGTTTAAGTCCATTCACATATGCAACTTTGTATACAGAGACGTTTTCCTTCTGTATGACTCCATAGCCTTTGATGTGTCCCTTCTTGTTGTCTCCAAAAGTTACAGATCCACCATCGTGTGTTTCTTTGTACGTGGATAGTAAACTTCTGTCGCCAGTCATGTGCCTTGAGCATCCGGAGTCAAGATACCAAATTGGCACATACCGCTTCTGTAAGACAATCACAGAGACTTAGGTACCCATATCCATATGGGTCCAATATTGTTAGAATTTTTCAAGTTTGCCTTAGCATTCTTGAAATACATTTTATTTTTTGTAGAAAGATCAGATTGTATCTCTCTAGGTTTTGACTTTGGAGTTTGAATTTTAGTGGAGAGTAAGCAATCTGGACTTGAGAAGTGATTTTTTAATCTGAACATAAGATCAAAACAATGACAGTATTTAATATGAGACGTGATTTGTTTGAACTTTTCATTGAATTCATTGAACTGAGTCACAGAGGCATTACATTCGTTCTTAACATTAGATTTCCTATTACAAGAAGATCTATGAATACTAGAATGTTTTTTGCAAAAATCTTGTTTAGGTCCTGCCTTCTGTGAGTCTCTTCTGTGGTGAACGTCTGTCTTCACTGTCACAGAGGAAAGATATTTGTTAGCTTCAGGCCTTAAAGGTTTTGAAAATTTTGAGCTTTTAGGATTTTCAGAGGCTTTTTTAAAATTATCAAGCTCTGTAGAGGTTTTGACTTGTATACACATTTTTAGAAAATCTGGACAAATAGGTATCTCTATGATTTTCTCTTTTGGAGAAATTGTTCTGTTAAGAACATCAGAGGAGAATTTAACATCCTCTGTGTCACAGTGAATTATCCCTGATTTAGAATCAGTCTCTGAGTCGTCAGAGGATGAATCGTCCTCATATACAGAGGTTGAGTCATTTCTTTCGACAGAGGCTGGATTTTCTGAGCATGTATCGTACGAGTTTTCTTCCTCTGTAGAAAAACTTTCATAGATGACAGAGGTTTCAGATGAGATCTCTTCATCGAGAATTTGATCTATAGAAGATGTACAGAGATTTTCTAAAGCATTTGATTTCAAAACTTCCAAAATTTCTTTTTCAATTGATCTTTTAGAATTTTCTTCTGAAAAGATGGGTTTAAACTCAGGAGCTTTTGCATATAATTTCTTTTTGACATCTATCATACAGACAAAAGCGACCGGTGTTTGAGTCTCTGGTTTACCAAACTTAAAGATACCAATCTGATCTTGTGTTTTCAGATATTTCTTTGGTTTGATTCCTCTATTGACAGAGGTTGAAGATGATGAATCTGTGTTTTCAAACCACACATTGATCATCTTCGTATGTTTCCTCAAGTGAGGTTCTTCAGAGATTTTAACCCTTTTACTTACAGAGAGTAAGTTTGGAAAAATTGGTTTATTTGTTTTTCCTACCACAAACAGAGAGGACAGAGGTTTAAGTCTTTTGCCTTCAACACCTAGAGTAATATCATCGTACCCTATACCTCGTCTTCCTATTTGTGAGTTTACTTTCTCATACACCTTCTGTGCATCTTTATAGTTTTTAAGTAAAACCTCTCTTCTGAGTAGATATTGCCAAAGTACCTCTCTCTCTTTTTGAAAGTATTCTTTGAGAGCTCTTATGTCAGTTGTTTCACTCCTAGAAACTTGTAACGACCCGGTTTCCCAAACATACAACAAATAACATACATTGCATAACTTCATTACATTCATAATAAAAGGTACATCACAAACCAAGTACGGTCTCAATAGTCTTGACATTACAAAACATATAAAAGCTTCCTAATCAACATCCGTCAAAAGCTTCCTACACTTCATCCTCTCCTGCCGATCCTTAACCTGGAAAACATATTTTTGAAAACAAAATGAGGGTTAGACCAAACGGGTCTAGTGAGTTAATCCCGGTCCTTTCCAAAATCAATATAAAACTCTTTTCACATAATACTTTGTATCAAAATAGTTTACATAAAACCTTTCGTATAAGCACACATATACCACACGTATATAAATACCACATTAGGACTCGTGCACCGTGTATCTCTCCTCATCTCATCTTCTTTCCCCTGGCCACATTAGCCGGTAGCAAGCCAACTAATCATCGTCACCGTACAATACAGTCGACTCCACTGTAATTACATACAGCCCCGCTGCAATTACCTACAGCTCCACTGCCATTTCATGCAGCCCCGCTGTATTTCCATACAGCCCCGCCGAACAATAATTCGGCTCACTTATACTCGTTTCGTGCAATATAACCATAACATATATCTCAATATATTATCAATCATGTACACCATACATATAAGCACATTAATCACTAATTATCACATTCCCAAACCATACGTATGTATTCCAGTTGAAAATACTTTTAAAGTAAAACTCACCTTGAATGCTTAAAATACGCTTCCAAGCCTTTCTCCGAGCTATCCGTTCCTTTATCCAAATACCTCAGAATCTGAAACCATTTACATACAAATATCTCCTTACCAACTCATGTATAAGACTTACTAGCAGGTTATGGACTCTAGATACATCTACATAACTTTTATCCTCAAAATTACCCAAACAGCCAAGTTATCCGGACAACCCAAACAACCCGGACAACATGACTTTTCCGGACAACCTCAGTAATCCGGACAGCAAGACTAATCCGGACAACACGACTTATCCGGACAACACAAGGAATCCGGACGCCATCCGGACTCTAAATCACCCGGAAACTCTAAAAAAAATCATCCGGACACTATCAATAAACTACTCGGACACCACCCAAGAAACTACCCGGATACCTTCATATTATCCGGACACCTCTGACTGTTTATCCCATTTTCACCCAGAAATCGACTGAATCATTAACAGAAGTAATTCTAACTATTGTACTCGATAGAAACATTCAGCTATCAATTATACACATAATATGTAAAGAAAACATACCTCAAACACTTCCAAATGAATCAATTTGATGCCTTTACCCTTCTTTTCTTCTTCTCCCTTTTTCTCTCAAAACACACACATACACCTACTGATTTTCTGCTGATGTGAGGATAACTTGACACCTAATCAGATATTATTAACTTAATTTACCCATCTAGCCCCTAAACTCTTCATTAAAGACTAAAACACCTTTATCTTATAAACTTATCCAAACTTACCCTAAATAGTAACTTTAAGGTTAAATAAACTTAACAGAATTGAATTTTTAACTAACGGATTTACCCGGGGTATTACATTATCTCCCCCTTAAAAGAATTCCGTCCCGGAATTCGGTTAAGCAATAAACGAGGGTAACTACTATCATGTCCTATCCAATGGTCCTTCACTCTGATCATTACATTCGACTACTTCCTCCCATTCTCTTCTCAACATAAAACACGTTTTCTCCAAGGATAGCACACTAGAAAGTACTCACTCTTAACAGATCCTATAAGCTATCTTTCTTTCGCCTCCAAACCAATTGCACGCACCTAATTTCAACAACTACTATACTTTACTAACAACTTCACCATACCTCATATCAGAAGCTTAATCGAGTCAATCCGAAATCATACTCAATGCTCAAAATAACTTCACATTTTCCATTTCTCAAACGGTAATACCCTATTCTTTAGCTAACTATCTACTGCCACTCCATTCTCTTATTCTTGAATAACACTACTACACACCGCCTAGACATCCATACCTCTCCCCACATACTTTTGACACCTTCACACAACTTACAAACAAAATTCCGAGCAGAGGTTTCCACTTATACTCACTCCATATCCTCACAAATCCACCACTTAATCTCACGAAATTCATCACTACTACACCTCGCACATTCACTAATTATAAACTGCCACCATCTTATCCACATTACCCTACACATTTAAACAATACCTTTCTTGATAGCGTCAATGATCACATTAAGTATAATCTACACAACATACTAAACTGTCGCCTTCATGACTAGGTCAAGACTTTACGCACTATCGTTACCTTCCACACACAATTCATCACGTTCTACATACCGCTATTATTCTTAACACTCAAGCCATCACACTCCACACTAACAGATTAGAACAACAATAATTAAACACATCCTTCTATATCTCTAACACAATTATCAAATATTTTTCTAACACAAATAATAAAATTGAAAACACAAAAGAATCGGTTTGCACCGAAGTCAGATAACACTTTAGCACGTATAAAGTTTATAGAAATATACCTGTCTTCATCTCTATCCATACGTCGAGTTCGACTTGCCACTCTGTTGATTTCAACAAGGTTAATATACACGTAAGCACATACCCAATATAACAAGATATTCCGGTTCAACATGTACTTGTAAGTTCCCGCTTACACTGGCCAGGTGTAATTTGAACATACCTTACATGATGTTCCTTCTACCTTTTTATACTTAACATCCCCAGGTTCTAAAATAATAAGGACATCCTACTTCACAGGCAGTTTAAGTCTAGGTATAAATCCAAATACCTAAATCTCTTAAACTAGGGCTCTGATACCATTTGTAACGACCCGGTTTCCCAAACATACAACAAATAACATACATTGCATAACTTCATTACATTCATAATAAAAGGTACATCACAAACCAAGTACGGTCTCAATAGTCTTGACATTACAAAACATATAAAAGCTTCCTAATCAACATCCGTCAAAAGCTTCCTACACTTCATCCTCTCCTGCCGATCCTTAACCTGGAAAACATATTTTTGAAAACAAAATGAGGGTTAGACCAAACGGGTCTAGTGAGTTAATCCCGGTCCTTTCCAAAATCAATATAAAACTCTTTTCACATAATACTTTGTATCAAAATAGTTTACATAAAACCTTTCGTATAAGCACGCATATACCACACGTATATAAATACCACATTAGGACTCGTGCACCGTGTATCTCTCCTCATCTCATCTTCTTTCCCCTGGCCACATTAGTCGGTAGCAAGCCAACTAATCATCGTCACCGTACAAAACAGTCGACTCTACTGTAATTACATACAACCCCGCTGCAATTACCTACAGCTCCACTGCCATTTCATGCAGCCCCGCTGTATTTCCATACAGCCCCGCCGAACAATAATTCGGCTCACTTATACTCGTTTCGTGCAATATAACCATAACATATATCTCAATATATTATCAATCATGTACACCATACATATAAGCACATTAATCACTAATTATCACATTCCCAAACCATACGTATGTATTCCAGTTGAAAATACTTTTAAAGTAAAACTCACCTTGAATGCTTAAAATACGCTTCCAAGCCTTTCTCCGAGCTATCCGTTCCTTTATCTAAATACCTCAGAATCTGAAACCATTTACATACAAATATCTCCTTACCAACTCATGTATAAGACTTACTAGCAGGTTATGGACTCTAGATACATCTACATAACTTTTATCCTCAAAATTACCCAAACAGCCAAGTTATCCGGACAACCCAAACAACCCGGACAACATGACTTTTCCGGACAACCTCAGTAATCCGGACAGCAAGACTAATCCGGACAACACGACTTATCCGGACAACACAAGGAATCCGGACGCCATCCGGACTCTAAATCACCCGAAAACTCTCAAACAAATCATCCGGACACTATCAATAAACTACCCGGACACCACCCAAGAAACTACCCGGATACCTTCATATTATCCGGACACCTCTGACTGTTTATCCCATTTTCACCCAGAAATCGACTGAATCATTAACAGAAGTAATTCTAACTATTCTACTCCGATAGAAACATTCAGCTATCAATTATACACATAATATGTAAAGAAAACATACCTCAAACACTTCCAAATGAATCAATTTGATGCCTTTACCCTTCTTTTCTTCTTCTCCCTTTTTCTCTCAAAACACACACATACACCTACTGATTTTCTGCTGATGTGAGGATAACTTGACACCTAATCAGATATTATTAACTTAATTTACCCATCTAGCCCCTAAACTCTTCATTAAAGACTAAAACACCTTTATCTTATAAACTTATCCAAACTTACCCTAAATAGTAACTTTAAGGTTAAATAAACTTAACGGAATTGAATTTTTAACTAACGGATGTACCCGGGGTATTACAAAACTGAAAGCTCTTTAGTTTTGACTTTTAAAGCAGAGGTTAATTCAGAAATTTGCCTTTTTAAAGGATCTACATTTTTGCTCCATATTTTTCTACTCTTTCCTTTTCTTCAAAAATTTTGGCTTTTTCTTGAGTGAGAGCCTTACTTCTTTCTCATTAAAGGTGAGTCTTTTCTGAATACTTTCATTTATCTCTTTGAGTTCAATCAGTTCAATGTTAAGTCTAACTGAATCATTTTCTACATATTTAATACAAGAGGTAGAGTTTGAAATGGATACCTCATTGTCAGTGCCCGAGTCGACTTCTGCCATGCTACAGAATAGGGCATTGGTGGTGAATTCATCATCAGAGGTAGAGTCTGACTCGAAGTCCTCCTTATTTGCTTCAGAATGCCCTTTGTTTGCCATTAGGGATTTTTGTGCATAGTATTCAGCCTTCTTTTTGTAAAAAGCTGAGTCCTTCTGTGGGCGATTTTGTCTACTTCTGCAATCTTTTGTGAAATGGCCTGGCTTGCCGCAGTTGAAGCAACCTTGGGAGGTGTTTCCAGTTCGATCGTCGAACTTCTGTTGGTCTCCACCTTTCTCTTTTCGGCATTCGTTTGCATAATGACCAGGCTTACCACATTTGTAGCATTCTTGTGTGTGGCCTACCTTGTCATCTGACCTCTGTCGGTCATTTCCTCTGTAGTTTCTGTCGCTCGACCTCTGTCGGTCACTTCTGTAGCCTGACCTCTGTCGGTCACTTGATTCTTCTCTTCTTTCATCATCTCTTCTATCTCTCTGGTTGTCTCTGAACTCTCTTGTCAATAGAGCCAATGGTTTAGCTAATGACGCAAGAGTTATTTCTTCCTCTATCAGCTCGTCTTCTTCGTTATCAACCATCACTATCTTCTTCTTCTCCTTCTTCTTCTCCTCTGTTGCTCTCTCATTTCTTGGTCTCTCTGTAGCCTCTGTTGATTTACTAACCAATGCGTATGGTGCAATGGCTATTGTTTTAGCCTGTGCTATTTGAGGCTCTTGTGCAGCTAGTGTTCCATAGAGATCAGAGAGTGTCCATGAGTCTAGATCTTGTTATGTTTGTAAAGACATAGACAGTTGAAGCCACTCATCATTCAGACTCTTTAGAAACATGACGTTATTTTCTTTTGAGGTTCTGTGAATGCCAGACTTTCTACATTTATTTATGAGAGAGTTGAACCTATCGTACGTTGTTTGCAGAGATTCTGTTGTAGAGGCTCTGATTGCATGATACTCATTTATGTACTGTGCCCTTCGGTTCTTCTGTGTTTTAGCACCCCCTTCCAACTGTCTTTCTAATTCTTTCCAAAGATCGTGCGCAGTTTCGCATGCATCTAAGGATTGAAAAAGCTCGTTGGGGATAGCCATTATCAGGATTCTTTTTGTTTTCTGTGCAACTTCATCTTCTGCCTTATCTTCATTTGACCATTCTTCTTTTGGCTTTGGTTTTTGATGTTCAGGGATTTCTGGAGATTCAGCAGTAGCTGGTACTCGTGGTACTGCTATCATGGTCACAGGAGGAAGGTTGTAAAGATATTGTACTAGATTTTTTTCTGTACCCTCAAAAAAATGAACCATTCTTATTTTCCATTGAGGATACTCATCTCGTAGGAGAGTAGGAGGCTTGGTGAGTGAACCAGCAGTAAAGAAGTTATTTGTATTTGTCATTGTTAAGGTTCTGAAAAGATAGTATGATTAAAAAGTATGAGTCTGAAGATCTGGAAAGTTTTCTGGGTTTGACCAGTTCTCAGAGTACACTTTAATGGAGTTTTAACCTAAAGATGAGGAATAGGAAAAAATGATTTCTATCACTAATCTTGTAAAAACGAGGATCACTTGATATTGAAAATCAAGCTCGGCTCTGATACCACTTGTTGGTTCCCGTTTTGCTTATACAAGATTGTCAGATCTATTAGTTCGAATTTATGTTTGATGCGGAAGCGTATTTGAATAACTAACAGATATGATTGATAGATTTAGAACATAATATAAATAAACAGTGAACAGGAAATAATATCTCAAAGTTTACTGAATATATATATTAAGAACAGATTCAAGAACAGTGAGTAAGCAAAGCTTTTAAAACAAATATGACTCTCAAAGTGTTTAAAGCTATGTGTTCTTGTGATGTTTTTCACTCTTGAATTCTTGATTGTTCGATTGATCGATCGATGGATTGATTGATTAATAGGAAGAACTCAACATGAGTCTTCCTTATATACTACTCCAAGGGGACCATAAAGCATATGCTACTATTCACAAAGGACGGTATGAATAGTTGGACGGATGGCATGAACAGTAGGACGTGTTGTATTGCATTTAATGCATCAGACGTCTATTATGTACTAAGCCCTATTGAATCCAACCAGAGTTTGACACGTTGCAGTTGGACAAGGCATGCTCCCATGCAAGTTGATCAACTGGTCCTGTAACAGTAGCAAGATATTATAAATATCTTTTAAGTCTTTGTTGAAGACCGTAGAGGCTCTGTGAATTGCCACAGAGGTTCTGCGGTTTAGTCCTTAGAAGAGCAGTCTTCACCGGATTCCGAGTCTTTGGTCTTCTTTGCGCGTATGACAGAGCTTCTGTAGGGTGCCTCTTTAGCTTCTGTAGCTTCTTGACCTTGATCTCTCGGTAAGTTCGGCAGAGCCTCTATAAGAGGCTTTCTTCACTTGGCCTATTTTTCACTACTTCTAAATACTTCTATGATTAGGAAGATTGAAGCTAACAGCTATGTTTGTGGAAAACGACTACTGGTTGGGTCGTTCTGATGATAAAAGCGATACTGATGGTGCAAATGCTTTCATGGGCTATCACTCTCCAGCTGATGAAGAGAAGACAAGTCATGTTTGTGATTCTTGCCAAAAATATTTTTTGAATCAAATGCAATCACTTGTTGAACATGCAGATTCCTTTAAGGCCACCACTAAAGAACAAAAGATTGAGATTAGTTCCCTAACCGAAAAGCTAGATGTTCAAACAAGAATAACCGAAAAATATAAGTCTGAAAATGCTAATTTAAATTACAAATGCAAACATATTTCAATAGCACCTAAAGACTTACGGGCCAAGTTATCTGATCTTCAGTCTCAGTTTGCTCAGTGTTTGAATGAGAAAGAAGATATTGTTTATCAATGTTCTGCTCTTCAAATTCAACGCAAGGAGTTTGTTGCTAAAATTCTTGATCTTGAAACCAAACTCCACAAAAGGGGTCAAACTGATCAAACCATCTTTCTGAATAAACCCAAAGAGTTCACCTATTTTAACAAAGACTGGGGAATCGGATATGATAACCCACACTATTTGAAAAAGGGAAGATACCAAAGTCCTACTTTGTATGATTTTGGTTGTTTTGGATTAGATAAAAAGTATCCGAAATATGCAATTCAATGGACTGGCCCTCTTGAACCTGAAAAGGAAGAGGAAACCGAGGAATATAAGCGCGCACACAAACGAGGAATACAACTTCCGTTTTGTTATGAACCTTTGAATTATTCCTATCAAAAGAACAAAAAGTATCTCTCAAATGACTACTTCGACCCCTAGAAGGTTGCTACGCCCAAGGATTCCTCCAAAAAGGATGAGGACCAAGCACCAGCAACCAAGACTGAGACGGACGAGTTTAAACTCTACGTTCCTCCTCTCATCTTGGAAGCAAAGTGTTAGACCCAGATTGATCAGGTAACAACGATTCAATGAGGAATAACAATAACAAATAACGATTTCAATCTGTCATCCCTCTCATATTCATAAATCAAGATAGTTTACAAAGGTTTGAATGGAAAACAAACTATCTCTCTCTAAAACAATTAAGCTCTATAAATAATTAATGAATCGTCTTTCGAACGTCTAACCTAATTCAAGGTTAACACTAACCTTATATACCTAGGCCTTTTAGCACAAAGGCCCATGGCCCATTAACCTAATCTAAGCCCTTTTATAATTAAAGGCTATTACAAAAAGATTAATTAAACTAATAAAGCACTATATAATTATTTATATATCTTTCTAATGTGTAGGACATTTATGGTCCTAACAATCTCCCCCTAAAGATATATAAATAAAAATCGGTCTTGAAATCTTCAAGTCTTGATCTTCTCTTCTTCTTGAATCTTTGAACACTTCGGTGTTGCTTGACTTCATGTCTTTTCAGCGTTCCCCCTTGAATAAAGCTCTTGGTCTTCATATCTTCAACTTTGTAAACGGATTCGGTGAACAATGAATTTGTCTTTGAACCGCGAGTTGACTTTGCTTTCAGCTTCAGCTTGTAGCTAAATAGAGATTTGTAGCGAACACCACTTGATGAAGGATGAGAAAATTTACCACTTGTAGGCACTTTGAACTATTTTCGCTTTGAGCTCTTTTCGGAACTGTTACTCCCCCTCGGCTGCTACTCTCCCTCGGCTTTTGCATGGGGACTTCTGTACTCCCCCTTGGCTTTTGCTAACTCCCCCTCAACTTGATAATCCGTGTCTTTGAATATGTACCCTTTCTCCCCCTCATGATGAGTAGGAGCATCCGGAGCATCATGCACGTTCAAAGACAATTGTGACGAGTAGCAAAGAATCCAGATAAAACAGTAAGTAACCAGAACGGGGTAAAAGGCTAACACAGAAACACGGTAGTAACTGTTATCACAACAATTTAAAAATTGTGTGGCCTATGTTCAGAGTTGGCAATGGGGTATCTCTGATAGGACTTCCAGTTATCACTGAAGAAAATATAAGAAATTAACTTCTCAAACTGTTCCGGCAATACCACGAAGATATGCAATTGGAATCACAAAGACTCGTGCATGTGTGAAAGAAATAAGTTATATCAATTAGGCTCAAAAATTGATTTAACCTGGGACGCAAGTTAAAATCAATAGACACAGTGATAAGAATATGAAGTTTGGAGACCGGAGCTGATGTCTTCCTGTTTCAATATCTAAGACCTCCGAGTGAGGAATAGATAGATTATGTGCTAATCTCCGTGAATATATGAAGCAAGCATCTGTTGAGAGATACTTGAGTGGCTAGGTGGGGTGACACGAGTTATCGACACTGGGTCCATGTCTGTTTCAATATTCATCTCCAAAGAACGAGAATGAATAGATTGTGTGGTTACCCGGATAACTGACTCGGTTGGTAAGGACCAATAATTCTTTTAAGTCCTGTCACAGCCTCACCATATTCTTTTCTCTCCAAACTCAGCTATTAATCTAGACCCCTCACTGTATTCTATAAGGATGTGTCTCTTGGGTAGGTCCTTTCGGTTCTGGCTTGACCATAGAAACAATGTAAGACCTAACACTCCTTTCATGCATCGAGTATAACATTTTAGTAAAACAGTTGAAGTACGAGTTCTAAACTGAGGTGTTTAGAAGTCAAAACATTTAAGTCCGAGTCCTGATCTGAGGTAATCAGAAGTCATTCTTTTAAGATCGAGTTCTGAACTGAATTATTCAGAAGTCATTGTTGAAATAACGGAATTTCAAGAAAAACAAGATCAACCGCAAAACAGAATGACTCAGTAAGCACATTATTTTGCAAAAAATAAGACAATGATCAGAAAGTTTAATTGTGAAGAACGAGTCACAATTATTATATCAGATAAGAATGGAATCATTTTGCAAGAAATAGCGAACTTAGAAAGCAACTAGGAATTCAAACGAGTGTATTTCCATCGAAAAATCAACGATTATGTGAGACATGGAAATAACTAAGTTAAGAAAAAATGACACATGGCAATCACGGAATTTAAAATTGGAGAATAACAAACACATGTAAGTTATCCAGAATAGATTACCATGGTCTTTGAATTCAGTTGAAGTTCACTTACCTTTCATAGTACCCCCCCTCAAATGTGGCATAACCTTTGAATGTAGTCATGTGAAACGAATGTTCAGAACTGAGCGCACATGACATTCCGGCAAAAACGATTAGACAAATTTTGGTATCCATCTTTTGATGGATCATTGTTGGTTAAATGCCCTATGAGGACCTGGGATACTATAAGTGCCATACCAATAGTTAGCACGATCTTTCTTGACAAACTCACTTGTTCCACAATAAGAACAACACAGCTTTTGTGTAGATAAGCTGATCAACTTATTAACAGAATAAAAACGATCAGTTTTTCACAAAAGGTTTAGGGACAAATGGCTTTGGAGCAGGAGTGGTTCCTTTAACCCTCCACTCCATTTTTACTCTCTTGAAAAATTGATTATCTGATTTGTCAACACGAGAATTATAGAAAAGATTGGAAGGTTGAATCTGATCTTTTGAAAAATCATTTGATTTGATAAAATTCTTTGAAGAACGAATTGTAGAAAATGAACTTGAAGCATAAGAAGGTTGACCACCTTTGATCTTGCTTTCTAAGGCATTTCGTTCTTCGAGAATTAAATCAAATTTCTTTTGTAAATTAGATTTAACCATTTGTTCTTTCAAAATCTCGGTTGCTAATCCAGATAATCTCTGATTAAGTTTAGAAAATTCAGTTTGAAAGATCTTTCTCTCTTTTTCAAAATCATCTTTCAAATATTTAGCTCTAAAACCCTCAACTTTCCCTTTCTCAGATTCTTTGATTAGAACGTCTAATTCTTTTTATAAATCAGATATTTTCAAAGAAAGTTCTCCATTCGTTTTAGTAAAAGAATTGTGTTCTATTTCAAACTTCTCTCTTTCTGAAATTATAACCTTTTCAAAGTCGGAGATCTGTTTTGAAAGTTTTAAACACATGAGTTCAAGTCTCTTCTTTTCTTCAAGAGATTTGGTTGAAAGACCAGACTGCTTTTGATTAAGCAATTGTCTTTCTTTTTCAAAACTTTCCTTTTCCATTTCAAGAGTCTTTTCAAGAGAGGTTAGTTTGCATTTAAGCTCAAGGTTTTCACAGTTGAGGAGTTTACCTTTCGCTTCTTCTTCAGCAAGCTTCTCAGAACTAATCCAGATTTGAGATTTCAGCTCCTTTAGTTCTTTGATGTACTTGTTGCACAAATCATCTGATTGCTGGATATTCTTTTCATGTAGTCTTTGATGTGCTTTCTTTTCAAGTGCCATTATCTCGTCTTGAGATGGCAATTCAGACAGCTTCTTTTTCAGTCTAGAGTTTTTAGACTCTAATGCTGTTGCCTTTTCTTCAGATTTGGCAAGCTTCTCAGAACTTCCAGATATTTGCAGTTTCAGTTCCTCCCGTTCTTTGAGGAGCTTGTCTCTAAATTCATTTGCAGACTTGATATTGAAATCATACATTTCTTTATCGGCTTTACACGCACGATTAAAGCAATACGACATTGTTACCTGAAAAATTATGATCGTTAATCGGTGTTATTTTGAAGAATCAAAAATGCGGAAGAAAATCGAATTCGAACGAAATCAAATTTTGAGAACTTACCAGTCAAAACTTGTTAAACACAACTTACCGGATGAATGAGGAACTTACCGGTCGTGAAGAAATCCGGATGAATTGAGAATCCGGAAACAATAAGCCAAACTCAGAATGTACTTACCGGATGAGTTTACCGGATGCGATGAGAACTTTCCGTAAAAATAGCACTTACCGGGTGAGATTGATTTACCGGAAAGATGAGAACTTACCGATAGATGTGAGACCTTACTGGACACAAATTACTGATAAAAAATTAAAAGAAAAAAAAACTTACCGGGTGATGGTAGTTTACCGAGTAAAAAAATTTAAACACACACACAAAGAGAAAAATTTCAACTAAATATATGAATTGGTGACGTGTGTGTTGCGTGAATGAAACGGAAACCAAAAGAAATTGGTCAAATGCACTTGTAAATGTGGTCAAACATCACGGCTAATATAAACAAAACAATATCCAGAAATTTTGTTTGGCCGAAAAAGTGATTTTGACCGGAAAGATTATTAAATGACCGGAAAATAGGTTTTGTCCGGAAAATGGGTTATGTCCGGAAAGGAATATTTGACTGGATAGTTTGGTTTGACCGGACAGTTTTGAAAAATCACCCGGACACTTAAGAAAACAGGAAACTTACCCGGACACTGCGGCTGTGGTTGGAATTCTGATCTGAGATCGATAGGGTTGCTTGATTTCTCTCCTGTAAGGTTAGATTTTGACCAAAAACACAAAAACAAACACACCCAAATCGATTTCTAACCAAAATATATCCTTTTTATCAATAATCACCACAAAACTTCAAGAACATCAAAACTCAAGCTGTGATTTTTAACATGCAAAATTAATAGCTTTTGAGAATCGAAATAAGTGCAGATACCAGCTTGTAAACAATCGAGATCAAACAAACCAATTAAAAATCAACGAAAAACTTTTCTAACCCGATTGAAGAACGATTTTTGAACAAGAAAAACTGCACTTTTCTTCAAAAATCTGTTGTACGTCGAAAATAATCTGGGTAACTTCTGGACCTCAAATGATTAATCCAACCGGTCAGAATGTGAAACAAGATGTCCCGAAGTACTGGCCAAAAATCGCGACGATCTGACGGTTCAATCTCCGGGAATAAGCGAAACGGCTGGCTGTGATTTTCCAGAAAATTTTCTGCGAAAAATCTTGTTTTTTCTTTCTTTCGTTCGATTTATTTCGTGTCTTCAAATCCCCGATTCTGCTCTGATACCAATTGTGTTGGTTCCCGTTTTGCTTAAACAAGATTATCAGATCTATTAGTTCAAGTTTAATGTTTGATGCGGAAGCGTTTTTGAAGAACTAACAGATATGTTTGATAGATTTAGAACGGAATATAAATAAATAGTGAACAGAATATAATTACTTCAAGGTTTACTGAATATATATATCAAGAACAGATTTAGAACAAAGAGTAAGTAAAGCTTTAAAACAGATATGACTCTTAAGGTGAATAAGCTTTTTGTGTTCTTATGATGGTCGATTTATAAGATTGATTTATGATTCTTAAGGAAGAACTCAACATGAGTCTTCCTTATATACTACTCTAAAGGGGACCATAAAGCATATGCTACTATTCAGAAGGTACTGATGAATAGTTGAACGGATGTCGTGAACAGTTGCAAGAATGGCATGAACAGTAAGACGTGTTGTATTGCATTTAATGCAGCAGACGTCTAATATGTACTAAGCCCTACTGAGTCCAATCAGAGTTTGACACGTCGACGTTGGACAGGGCATGCTACCATGCAAGTTGATGAACGGGTCCTGTAACAGTAGCAAGATATTATAAATATCTTCAAGTCTTTCAGTGAGGACCACAGAGGCTCTGTAATGAGTTACACAGGTTCTGTGGTCTGGTCCTCTGTGGAGCAGTCTTCACCGGATTCCGAGATATTGGTCTTCTTTGTGCGTATGACAGAGCTTCTGTAGCGCGCCTCTTTACCTTCTGTAGATTCTTGATCTTGAGCCCTCAGTAAGTCCGGCAGAGCCTCTGTAAGAGGCTTTCTTCACTTAGCCTATTTTTCACTACTTCTAAATACTTCTATGATTAGAAAGATTGAAGCTAACAATCTCCCCCTCATCGCTTTTCTTAACACTTGATAGGCTCTGGTGTTTGGCTCAGTGTTGTAGTTGTCCTTTGTCCATTGCAGAAGGTCAGGTAGATCATAAGGATTGATATTTCTTAGGTCAGCATCAGCGAAGGTAGATTCTGAATTGTTCTCTCTTCTGACTTTGTAAAGATTGTACCCGACCCTTGGATAGGTTCTTGTGAAGGAGAATCTGCTGAAGATCACCTTTTTGATCTTGTGGATTGAGAAGACATCTGCTTTGGTTCTTGGCTTTGTCCTTGTGAAGATGCTCTCAAATTCTTCTCTGATCCTTGGATCTGTCACATGATCTACTGGATGATTTGTCTGATAGGATTGTTTGTAGAGGTATTTGTATACCACTTCTTCCATTTCTTCATATGTTGGACCAGGTTGTGGTACTTGTCTTCTGAGACTCTCCATCTGTTGAACAACTTTTGCGGCTCTACCAGTTAGAGGAATGTCTGACAGAGGCTTAAGTCCATGTGCCCAGTCAACTTCTTCAGGCTTTGGGGTTTGAAAGGCATCAAACGCACTCTTCATTAGTTTCTCTGTTGGCTTTGGCAATGTTTTCTTCTTAGGCTCTTCTGTCAGTATTCCTTTGCCCTTATCTTTGGCTTTTGGCGGGGCAGAAACTGTTGCTTTTGTAAGTTTGGAGGTTAGCACTTCTGTTGTCTTGATGGGGGTTACCTCTGTGGGTTTTGACATTTGTGATTTAGAGGACTTTTGTGGCGATGGTTCTGTTGGCTTGAGTTGCTCTGTAACCTCTGTTGGAGGTTGTTTGTTGACTTCTTCTGTAAGCTCGGTTTCTGTGGATTGAGGTATGTCGAATCTTCTTGCCATTTTGAACGCTAGTGTGAACCTGTGCATTTCTTCTTCTCTCTGTGACATTCGATCAGTCATTGTATTGTGCATCTTTTTCAGAATGTCAGAAGCATAGGTTGCAGAGGTCGTTGCTTTTATTGGTTTGGTGGCAATCGACTTTCTTCTCGGTATGGTTTGGGGTGTTTCACAGAGGTGGGTGTTTTCTCTGTGGTTTGTTCATCTGTTTCTTCCAAAATGATTACCTCAGGGGCGGTTGTTGCCTCTGTGGTTTGCTGATCTGTTTCTGGAATTTTGGTTTCGTCAGGAGATGATTCCAAAGAGATGGGTGTTGTCTATGTGGTCTTTTGGGTTTGTTGTTGTTGGGTTTGTTCTGGAGGGGCTTGGCTAATTGGTTCTGCTGCGATTGGTGGACTTTGTATTCCTCTGCTCGTAGCTTTCTCCCTTAGATTCTCCCCCTCAGGATTATCTGATGGACCAGGTTGGTCATCATCAGAAAAATCCTGACTTTTATCAGAAGTACCCTCTGCTCTGCAAGAAGTGTTGGGCTTCTTCGGTAATTCAGTTCCTGCTGCCATCAACTTTTCACAGACATCATCGCAGAGGCCAATCAATGTCGCAAGCTCTGCTTCTGTTTTGAAACGCATTCTGCCGACACTCTTTCTGAAATCCTTGACATAGTTGGCATTTGCAGTTGTGAAGGAGACAATGACTTCTGTGACCTGGTTAATGACGTTCTGTCCGAGCTCTGTAAGCTGTGCTCTGGTCATATAGTCTTTTGGTTGCATCATTGTCGTGTTGCGTATTGCCTCTGCTTGGACTTGTGATAGGGCATTCTGTAAATCTGCAGGAGTAATACCCTCTGCTCTGTTGGATTGCGTATTCATTTGTTCAAGGAAAATTTTGACAGAGTCCCTGAAAGCAGAAGTTGCAGTTGTTCCGAATTCCTGAGCGGCAGAAGTGGCTGTAGCTTTGGCAGTAGTTTCAGCAGAAGACTTCATCTCTGAGATGGCGGTTTTTACCTCTGTGGACAGATTGTCCATTTTGGTGTTCAGATTCAGGATAGCCGTATATGTTGTCTCTGTAAAGGATTTGAAAGAGCTGCAACTCTTTCATTGTTTGGTTCACAGAGGTGACAAGGGTTTGGAACTCATCCCTTGATACTTGTGTTCCTTGTGTAACCTCTGGAGGAACACATTCGTCTCCAGAGTGAGTCCCTGTTCCTGGGACACCTTCGTTCACCCTTGTTTGTATGATGGGGGTGGAAGGATTTCCTTTTGATCCTCGAGAAGAAACCTGAGTTTCGATCTCTACAGAAGTTCTGTGAAGAACAGTGTCCAAATCCACTCCAGAGGTGGATATTAGAATGTCCTTCTGTTGACTAGGAGACTTGTCTAGAGTCTCTTCGTCTCTGTGCTCACTACTTCTCTCTGAAAGAAGTTTTGGTCCTAATGTGTGCGTGGCAGAGGAAACGAATTCCTCTGTAGGGTGTTCTAGGGTGATCTGGGGAGATTGATCAGGAACAATAGGTGAGTCTCTTTGAGGAGACTCCCTAGGAATGGATTCCCCGGTTTCTGTGGGCACAGAGGTTGAAAGAGTAACCTCTGGCTGGATGGGTTGGGTTAGGATCGAGCTGTGCTGCTCTTTTTCAATAACTCCTTCTGCAGCTAGACCTGCGGAGTTAGAAATGTGGGTTGCACTGGGAGTTGGTTTTGGTTGTGTGCCTCTATTTATCCAGGCATCTTTTCTTGTTTCTTCCTCTGTTAAGCACCCAAACACTACATCACCGTCTATCATTTCAGCCTCTGTAGCTATCCTACGGCTTGGTGCTTCTCCCCTTTCTTCTGTTGAGGTTCCTTGCTCTGTGCGTAAGAAGCCGTATAATCTCATGACATGTGGATGATAGAGACCTTTTCTTATCCAGACAGCTTCTTCGTCATCTGAATCTACCTCTGAGACCTCTATTCTTGTCTCAGAAGCCTATGTTACTTCACCTCTATTCCACTCAGTTTCTGTTAGTTCTTTTTCTTCTGAAGCTGGGTTTGGACTTCTTCTGTGGACGTCCAATCCCTGAATGAAAAGGGTTCTGTAAAATAACAGGTGTGTTAGCTGGTTGATCTTTGGGTGTTGTGTCATCTTCTTGCAGATGTGTGTCAATGCCAGAAATGGAGAAATCTTGTTCTTCTGGAGAGTGGTGGTTGAGAGGTTGTGCCGTCCACCCTGCTGTATTTAGGGTGTTGGCAATGTCAGGGTTCTGTAAGAAGTCGTTCAGGTCTCCTTGGTGAGCAAATCTATCTGGAGATTGATAGGGTGATTGATACTCTTCTGTAGCCATTCCTTCTTCTGCAACTTCTTCTGCAGTTCTTTCTTCTGCATTTTCTTCTTCTGCAGTTTCCTCTTCTGCAATGGTAACCAACTTTTCAAGTGATTTACCATGCTTCTTTTTGGTTTTCCTTCTCTTAGGTTTTGGTGCCCCTACCTCTGTTGATTTCGATCTTCTTTTCTTCTTCAATTTTTGGGAAGAGGGAGGAGCAGAGGAGCCAATTTCTGTGGCATGAGGAGGTGAAGGTTGATCTTCTGCAGCGCTTGTTGAGGTGCCTTCTGCAGTTTTTCTCTTCTTAGCTTTTGGAGTAGATGCAGAGGTTCTTGATGAAGACTTCTTTCCCATAAGTTCTGCACGTTTGGCTATAAAGCTGAGTTGAATAGCCATGTGCTTTGCTAACTTCTGATCCTTTTCTCCTTGAGTCGAAAGAGGTTCTGCTGTTATTGTTCCTAGGGGGACTCCTAAATGCGGGTGTGTCATAGGACTCGGTTTAGGAGTTCTATGATCGCGTATATACTCTTTCTTGAGGGTTTTATTCGAGGCATACTTGAGAAGTTTCCTTGACAAAGGTCTGCAGTGTGTGTAGCCATCTACATGATCAGTGGGGACATTTTTGCTCATCGGAAACTGTTTGGGAATTGGCCCTTCCATTGGCCATTTCTGTATCAGCAACAGAGGTTCGAATAATACTCCTAATATTCTTTGGAATTGCATAGGTGGTAGAAAGTTGGGATCGTTCTCTTTGACCCGTTTGGTGTTGTTCTTTTTGTCGATGGTGTTAATGATCTCTTGCATCATTATCGTCGTGTAATCGAGTGGAAGATCATAGTACACCCCATACATGATGGTTAAGATCTGATGCGAGGTCTGGTCAATGCTGCCTATCTTCCCTGTCAGGCATCTGTTAAGAATAGAGAACAAGGTGTTCCACAGAGGTGGTAATCTTCCTCTGCGGAAGTCATTTCTCTTCCGTAGTTGTGTGTTATACCCAAGCATTTCTACGAATCGACAGAGCTCGTCGTCTGTTGGTTGCTCTGCATATTTCTTCAAACCAAGAAGACCCCTCGTGGGTAGGTTGAACTCAAGTGAGAACATTGTTCTGTTGAACTCAAGTGAGAACATTGTTCTGTTGAACTTGATTTCAAGATGTTCAGATTTCTCAGATCTTGAAATGTACCCTTTGATAATAGAGTCGTCTTTATCAAATCGGCAGCTCTGCCAAAACTGGTTCAAATATCTGACTGGTATTTTCTTTGGGGTTCTTGAGAGTAGAGGGAAGAGGATGTGATTTTCCATTATGTTCAGCAGAATGGCGTGGGCTTCGCCGAAAGCAGTGGGTGATGGGACCAAATAACAGTTGTTGGATTTGATTGGTAGTACCTTTTCGAAGTGATCCTTAGCTATGAAGTTTTGCAGATGTGTTGTCGGAGCAAAGTCTGTTGAGTCGCCGAAATCTTCTAGTTCAAAGTTCTGGGCGGGGTTTGGGTTTTCTGAATGTTCAGAATGAGCCGGTGAATGTTTTGGTGAGGTCGCCGGAGAGTGTGCAGGGGAGATAGCTTGAGAAGATGAAGCCATTTTGATACTGAGAATAAGAAACTTGCAGTTTTTTTTTCAGGGTTTCGCCGGAGAAGAATGAGAGTTTGTAAAAGGTTTATGAGAGGGTAAGCTTGGTTTTTATAGGAGGGTAAAACGGTAGTATTCGAAGGAGTAGAATATATGGTAATGGATTAAAATTTGGAATCCGTACTCGAGTTAGAACGGCGGGTTCAACTTTCCATAGAAAACGTTCCATGTACGCCCAATGAAAATGGGACACGTAGGCCATGTCAGAGGATGACAGGACGACGTGCGCGGCCCATTAATGCTCGGCGCGTGGGGTTATTCTTAGTCATGTGAAATTCACTCTCAGTAAAAGTAACCGTTATCACTCCAGAACTTCTGTACCTTACAGAAGCTCTGTGAATTTGAAAAACTTTGTTGTTTATCCCTTTCATATATCTCATTGTTATCATGACTTCTGTGGGGTTCTTCTTTAACCAAAACATTTGTAAAGGCATTGGAGAGGATAAAATCGGATTTTGTCAAGAAATTTGCTTCGCAGAGGTTTTGTGGCTCTGTTGGAACTTGCAGAAGTTCCGTGAGGGCCAGCAGAAGCTCTATGAAGGAAAAAATCTCATAATAAAAATTTTATTAAAATTTTTGATCATCCAATTTTTGATTTGGTTTAAGAGATGTTTTTCGGACATATTTGAAAGTTTGTGTCCGAGAAAACTATTAAAAACAAACGGTTTGTTCGAGAAGGTCATGGTTTGTGTTTTTGGTTTCCGAGATAACATTCCAAAAGATCGACAGAGGGTTAATTTGTGATCACAGAGCATATTTCCTGCAGAACCTCTGTTGAGCTCAGCAGAAGCTCTATGACCTTAAATTTCTCCTAATTTGAATTTTGTGAAACTTTTTGAGCTTTTGACTTTTGAAATGTTATTCCCAGCATTTTTAGGACCTATTTGACAATTCTTGTCCTAGAAAATTGTTTTCCAAAAACCTTTTGTGCGAGAGACGTACCTTTTGGTTCTTCTTTTCTCGGTAGTGATGTTTGACTTCTGTCGATATGGAGTTTTCGACATTCTTCTTTCGCTTTTCCTTGACAGTTTGATCTCTTTAGATCATTTCAGGGTCCCCTTTTGCTCCCCCTTGACCTATGCTTGGATCAAAGAATGATAAGTTTTGCATAGAACATAGGTCATGTTTTCCAGAGGTTCTGTAGGGGTCGTCAGAGGTTCTGAGTTGACTTACAGAAGCTCTGTGATTTTAAGAACTATTTGAGATTGAGAACTTACAAACAGAAACAAATTAACTTAAAGCAAAAATAAAGGAAATTTGTACATATTTACAGAAGATAAAGCTATACTTACAGAGGATCGTCACACCATGTTTATCATTCCTAACTTTCCCACCAAGAAATTGAACATTTTCTCGTCTAGTGCTTTGGTGAATAAGTCAGCGAGTTGATATTATGTTGGCACGAAATGCATTTCAATTGTACCGTATTCAACATGATGTTTCAAGAAATGGTACCTTATATCGATATGCTTGGTTTTTGAGTGTTGCACAGGGTTGGCAGAGATAGCAATGGCAGCACTTTTGGAATCACAGCAGATGGGTATTTTGAATAGGATGTGGCCATAGTCTTTTAGCTGAGTCTTCATCCATAAAACCTGAGAGCAACAGCTAGCAGCAGCAACGTATTCAGCTTCTGCTGTGGATGTTGAGACACAATTCTGTTTCTTGGAGGTCCAACTGACTAGTTTACCACCTAGGAATTGGCAACTCTCAGAGGTACTCTTTCTGTCGAGCATGCATCCTCAATAGTCTGAATCTGTATAAGCTTTAAGACTAAAACCAGAGTTCTGTGGATACCAGAGACCTAGATTTTTGGTCCCCTTCAGGTATCTAAAGATTCTCTTTACAGCATCATAATGTGATTTCTTTGGATTAGCTTGATAACGTGCACAAAGACATGTGGCATGCATAATGTCAGGTCTGCTTGCTGTTAAGTATAACAGAGATCCAATCATGCCTCTGTAGAGAGTGCATTCTACAGAAATACCATTTGGATCTAAGAATAACTTGTTTCCAGTGGCCATTGGAGTCTTCATTGCAGAGGTATCAGAGAGATTATATTTTAAAAGAATGTCAGAGACATATTTAGCTTGATTTATAAAAATTCCCTCTAAAGATTGTTTGACTTGAAGTCCAAGAAAGAATGTTAATTCTCCCATCATACTCATTTCAAACTCACTCTGCATGTGTTTTTCAAAATTTTTGCACTCTTCTGAATTTGTAGACCCAAAAATTATGTCATCCACGTATATTTGTACAAGCATTATCTCACTATTTTTGCGTTTATAGAATAAGGTAGTATCTGTTGTACCTCTGTTGTAGCCATTGACTAGACGAAAGGTAGAAAGTCGTTTGTACCATGCTCTTGGAGCCTGTTTCAGTCCGTATAGAGCCTTTTCAAGGTAGTATACATGCCTTGGAAACTTTGAGCTTTCAAACCCTGGTGGCTGATTTACGTAAACCTCTTATTGGATTTCACCGTTTAGAAAGGCTGATTTTACGTCCATCTGATAGACTTTAAAACCTCTGTGGGCTGCGAAGGCTAAGAATATTCTTATTGCTTCGAGTCGTGCGACAGGGGTAAAAGTCTCATCGTAGTCTATGCCTTCCTCTTGTCTATATCCCTTTGCTACTAATCTTGCTTTGTTTCTGATGACCACTCCATCTTCATCCTTCTTGTTTCTGTAGACCCATTTAGTCCCAATGGCCTGTTTCCCTCGTTGCAGAGGTACTAAAGTCCAGACTCTGTTACGCTCAAATTGCAGAAGTTCTTCTTGCATGGCGTCTACCCAGTTTGGGTCATCTAGGGCTTCAGAAATCTTCTTTGGTTCTATCACACTAATAAAATTTGTAAAGAAACAAAAATTAGCAGTGACAGACCTTGTTTTTACTGAGTCAGAAGGTTCTCCAATTATTTGGCTTGGAGGATGGCTTTTTGTCCACTGAGTTGTGCGTGGAAGATGATCATCAATGTCATCAAAACTTTCTTCAGAGGCTTCTGCTGTTTCTTCTTCTCGTGTAGCCTCTGTCGTTTTTCGTGCCTTGGTAGTTGATCCTACCGTTTGCTGAATGATTGGTATGAGTGGTGGCGGAGTTTGTTCCTCTGAGGATGTATAGTCTTGGTCCTCAACTTCCTCTATAATTGGTTCTTCTGTGGATTGTGGAGTTTGATTTTCAGCAGCTTCTGTGGTCGTTTTTCTTGAAGTTCCATCTCCTGCATTTTCTTCTTCGGCATTTGCATCTGTAATATTTATAGAAGAAGATGAAGCATTATTTGGACCAGTTAGAGTCATACCTGTAGGATTTTGTCCGACAAAGGATGGTTCTTCAGAAATTCTGATGGTTCCAACAGAAGGATCAATGTCATTGTTGAACATCTCTAAAAATAGAAGATCCAAATCTTCTTTTGTTTTTGAGATGTCAGAGGATTTCCCTTTAATTCTGAGTTCTGAACTGATTTGTTCAGAAGTCATTTGGAATGAATTATCAAAAGAAACATTGATGCTTTCTACAATCTTGTGAGACTTTGTAAGGAATGTTCTGTAGGCTTTGGAAGTGGCAGAGTATCCAATGAATTTGCCTTCATCAGCTTTTACATCAAACTTTCCTCTTGAATCTCTGTCGTTTAAGACAAAGCATTTGCATCCGAATACATGGAAAAATTTGATGTTTGGCCGCCTTTTGTTAAGCAATTCGTAAGGCGTCTTGAGGTGTCTTTTCACAACGGTTGAACGATTCTGAGTATAACACGCAGTAGAAATTGCTTCTGCCCAAAAGTTCATTGATAATCCGCATGCTGACAGCATAGTTCTTGCGGCTTCCACAAGTGTTCGATTCTTTCTTTCGACAACACCGTTCTGTTGTGGAGTGCGAGCTGCAGAGAAGTTCTGTGATATTCCTTCGGTTGAAAGATAGGTTTCAATGACACAGTTTTTAAATTCTGTGCCGTTGTCACTTCTTAACTTCTGTATTCTGCAGTCATAAAGAACTTGGATTCTTTTCATTAGATTTATCAATACATTTGGAACATCTGATTTCTTTCTAACAAATTCAACCCATGTGAAACGTGAATACTCATCAATTAGGACAAGTATGTATTTCTTGCCACCTAGGCGCTGTATGGCAATGGGACCGCAGAGGTCGACATGAAGCATGTACAGAGGCCTAGTGCAAGACACGTCTGTTTTGCCTTTGTGGGAAGCCCTTCTGTGTTTTCCCATTTCACAGGCCGAACACAAGTGAGAATTTAACATTTGGCAAACCTTAAACTAGATCGAGTTTTACTAGTTTATCCAAGGTGTGAAAGTTTAAGTGACAGAACCTGTTGTGCCATAACCACGCTTCTTCACTTTTGCAGGCTACTAAGCAAACTTTATCCTTGGATTTTGAAGTAAAATTCATTAGATATAGATCACCTCTTCTTTCAGCTCGCAGAAGTTCCATTCCCGTGTTATCACTTTTAGAGAGCAGAAAGTTCTTTTAAATAACACATCGAATCCTGTATCACAAAGTTGACTTACACTGAGTAAGTTGTGTTTGAGGCCATCCACATATGCAACTTTGTATACAGAGACATTTTCTTTTTGTATGACTCCATAGCCTTTGATATGTCCCTTCTTGTTGTCTCCAAAAGTTACAGATCCACCATCGTGTGTTTCTTTGTACGTGGATAGTAATCTTCTGTCGCCAGTCATGTGCCTTGAGCATCCAGAGTCAAGATACCAGATTGGCACATGTAGCTTCTGTAAGGCAATCACAGAGATTTAGGTACCCATATCCATATGGGTCCAATACTGTTAGAATTTTTCAAGTTTGCCTTGGCATTCTTGAAATACATTTTATCCTTTTTAGAAGAATCAGATTGTTTCTCTTTTGGTTCTGACTTTTGAGTTTGAAAGTTGATGGAGAGTAAGCAATCTAGACTTGAGAAGTGTTTATTTAATTTGAACATAAGATCAAAACAATGACAGTATTGAATATGAGATGTGATTTGTTTGAACTTTTCATTGAATTCATTGAACTGAGCCACAGAGGCATTACATTCTTTCTTTACATTAGATTTCCTATTACAAGAAGATCTATGAATACTAGAATGTTGTTTGCAAAAGTCTTGTTTAGTTCCTGCCTTCTGTGACTCTCTTCTGTGGTGAACATCTTTCTTCACTGTCACAGAGGAAAAATATTTGTTAGCTTCAGGCCATTTTCCCTTTTGTTGCCAAGTGGGATTCTCTTTAATTTTCCTTGAAGGTTTTGAAAATTTTGAGCTTTTAGGAGTTATAGAGACCTTTTTCAGATTTTCAAGCTCTGTAGAGGTTTTAACTTGAATATACATTTTGATAAAATCTGGACAGATAGGGATCTCTGTGATTTTCTCTTTTGGAGAGATGGTTCTGTTAAGAACCTCAGAGGAGAATTTAGCATCCTCTGTGTCACAGTGAGTTATCCCTGATTTGAAATCAGTCTCTGAGTCGTCAGAGGATGAATCGTCCTCGTATGCAGAGCTTGGGTCATCTCTTTCGACATAGGCTGGATTTTCTGAGCATGTATCGTATGAGCTTTCTTCCTCTGTAGAGATACTTTCATAGATGGTAGAGGTTTCTGATGAGATCTCTTCAACGAGTTTTTGATTTATAGAAGATGTACATAAACTTTCTAAAACATTTGATTTTAAAACTTCCAAAATTTCTTTTTCAATAGATTCTTCAAGTTTTTCTTCTGAAAAGATGGGTTTAAACTCAGGAGCTCCTGCTGATAATTTCTTTTCGACATTTATCATGCAGACAAAAGCAACTTGTGTTTGAGTCTCTGGTTTATCAAACTTAAAGATACCAATCTGATCTTGTGTTTTCAGATATTTCTTTGGTTTGATTCCTCTATTGATAGAGGTTGAAGATGATGAATCTGTGTTTTCATACCACACATTGATCATCTTTGTATGTTTCCTTAAGTGAGGTTCTGCAGAGATTTTAACCCTTTTACTTACAGAGAGTATGTTTGGAAAGTTTGGTTTATTAGTTTTTCCCAAAACAAATAGAGAAGACAGAGGTTTTAGTCGTTTATTTTCAACTCCTAAGGTAATATCACTGTACCCTATACCTCGTCTTGCTATTTGAGAGTTTACCTTTTCATACACCTTCTGTGCATCTTTATAGTTTTTAAGTAAAACTTCTCTTCTTAAAAGATCTTGCCAAAGTACCTCTCTTTCTTTTTGAAAGTATTCTTTGAGAGCTCTTATGTCTGTTGTTTCACTTTTTGAAACTGAAAGTTCTTTTGTTTTGATTTTTAAAGCATAGGTTAGATCAGAAATTTGCCTTTTTAAAGGATCTATATTTTTGCTCCAATATTTTTCGACTTTTTCTTTTTCTTCAAAGATTTTGGCTTTTTCTTGAGTGAGAAGCCTTACTTCTCTTTCATTAAAGGTCAGTCTTTTCTGAATGCTTTCATTTACTTCTTTCAGTTCAATGTTAAGTTTAAATAAATCATTATCTACAGAATCAGTACTTGAGATAGAGTTTGAAGTGGATACCTCATTGTCAGTGCTGAAGTTGACTTCTGCCATACCACAGAACAGGGCATTTGTAGGGAATTCATCGTCAGAGGTGGAGTCTGATTCAAAGTCCTCCTTGTTTGCCTCTGAATGCCCTTTGTTCGCCATTAGAGATTTTTGTGCGTAATACTCGGCCTTCTTTTTGTAAAAAGCTGAGTCCTTCTGTGGGCGATTTGGCCTGCTTCTGCATTCTTTTGCGAAATGACCTGGCTTTCCGCAGTTGAAACAACCTTGGGAGGTGTTTCCAGTTCGGTCGTCAGACTTCTGTAGGTCTCCACCTTTCTCTGTTCGGCATTCGTTTGCGTAATGACCGGGTTTACCACATTTGTAGCATTCTTGTGTGTGGCCTACCTTGTCATCTGATCTCTGTCGATCATTTCCTCTGTAGCTTCTGTCGCTCGACCTCTGTTGGTCATCATTTCTGTAGTCTGACCTCTGTCGGTCACTTGATTCTTCTCTTCTTCCATCATCTCTTCTACCATAATTCCTTTGGTTATTTCTAAACTCTCTTGTCAATAGAGCCATTGATTTAGCTAGTGACGCAAAAGTTATCTCTTCCTCTATCAGCTCGTCTTCTTTGCTATCAACCATTACCATCTTCTTTTTCTCCTTCTTTTTCTCCACTGTAGATCTCTCATTTCTTGGTCTGTCTGCAGCCTCTGTAGATTTACTAACCAATGCGTATGGCACAATGGTTAATGTTTTAGCTTGAGCTATTTGAGGCTCTTGTGCAGCAAGTGTTCCATAGAGATCAGAGAGTGTCCAGGAGTCTAGATCTTGATTTGTTTGTAAAGACATAGACAACTGAAGCCACTCATCGTTCAGGCTCTTTAGAAACATGACGTTATTTTCTTCCGTGGTTCTGTGAATACCAGACTTTTTGCATTTGTTTATGAGAGAGTTGAACCGGTCGTATGTTGTTTGCAGAGATTATGTTGCAGAGGCTCTGAAAGCATGATATTCATTTATGTATTGTGCCCTTCGGTTCTTCTGAGTTTTAGCACCCCCTTCCAACTGTCTTTCTAATTCTTTCCAGAGATCGTGCGCTGTTTCGCATGCATCTAAGGATTGAAAAAGTTCGTTGGGGATTGCCATGATCAATATTCTTTTTGTTTTCTGAGCAACTTCATCTTCTGCTTTATCTTCATTTGACCATTCTTCTTTTGGTTTAGGTTTTTGATGTTCAGGGATTTCAGGAGATTCAACAGTAGCTGGTACACGTGGCATAGTTATCAAAGGAACCGGAGGAAGATTGTATAGATATTGTTTGAGAGTTTTTTCAGTACCCTCAAAAAAATGAACCATTCTTATTTTCCATTGAGGATACTCATCTCTTAGAAGAGTAGGAGGTTTGGTTAATGAGCCAGCAGTAAAAAAGTTATTTGTATTTGTCATTTTGAGGAAAGGATAATCTGATGGAGGATTTATGAGTATGAAGATCTGGGAGTTTTTCTGAGTACAACTAATATCCAGAAACATGATGATGAAGAGAAATGAAATCTATCAACAATGTTGTCAAACGAGGATCACTTGATATTGAAAATCAAGCTTCGCTCTGATACCAATTGTTGGTTCCCGTTTTGCTTAAACAAGATTATCAGATCTATTAGTTCAAGTTTAATGTTTGATGCGGAAGCGTTTTTGAAGAACTAACAGATACGTTTGATAGATTTAGAACGGAATATAAATAAACAGTGAACAGAATATAATTACTTCAAGGTTTACTGAATATATATATCAAGAACAGATTTAGAACAAAGAGTAAGTAAAGCTTTAAAACAGATATGACTCTTAAGGTGAATAAGTTTTTTGTGTTCTTATGATGGTCGATTTAGGAGATTGATTTATGATTCTTAAGGAAGAACTCAACATGAGTCTTCCTTATATACTACTCTAAAGGGGACCATAAAGCATATGCTACTATTCAGAAGGTACTGATGAATAGTTGAACGGATGTCGTGAACAATTGCAAGAATGGCATGAACAGTAAGACGTGTTGTATTGCATTTAATGTAGCATACGTCTAATATGTACTAAGCCCTACTGAGTCCAATCAGAGTTTGACACGTCGACGTTGGACAGGGCATGCTACCATGCAAGTTGATGAACGGGTCCTGTAACAGTAGCAAGATATTATAAATATCTTCAAGTCTTTCAGTGAGGACCACAGAGGCTCTGTAATGAGTTACATAGGTTCTGTGGTCTGGTCCTCTGTGGAGCAGTCTTCACCGGATTCCGAGATATTGGTCTTCTTTGTGCGTATGACAGAGCTTCTGTAGCGCGCCTCTTTAGCTTCTGTAGATTCTTGATCTTGAGCCCTCAGTAAGTCCGACAGAGCCTCAGTAAGAGGCTTTCTTCACTTAGCCTATTTTTCACTACTTCTAAATACTTCTATGATTAGGAAGATTGAAGCTAACAAATTGTTAGACCCATATTGATCAGGTAACAACGATTCAATGAGGAATAACAATAACAAATAACGATTTCAATCTGTCATCCCTCTCGTATTCATAAATCAAGATAGTTTACAAAGGTTTGAATGGAAAACAAACTATCTCTCTCTAAAACAATTAAGCTCTATGAATAATTAATGAATCATCTTTCGAACGTCTAACCTAATTCAAGGTTAACACTAACCTTATATACCTAGGCCTTTTAGCACAAAGGCCCATGGCCCATTAACCTAATCTAAGCCCTTTTATAATTAAAGACTATTACAAAAAGATTAATTAAACTAATAAAGCACTATATAATCATTTATATATCTTTCTAATGTGTAGGACATTTATGGTCCTAACACAAAGATTGTCGAGTTGGAGGAGTCACTTGAGAAAGAAAGGTCTGTTTTTCAAAACGAAAAGAAAGCGCTTATTCAGGAAATTGAGAAACTCAAATCTGAGAAAACCGAAGTTGTGTCAAATGAAGAAAAGGAAACTCTTCAGAGTGAAATCAATAAGCTCTCATCTAAATTGTCTAAAATGACAAGAGAAACGATGAAAGAGCACATGAGAAATGGTCAACTCCAAGTGCCGCTTGACCTACTTCAAAATGTAACGCAGATTCCACCTGAACTTTCCTCAAACTCATTTGACACATCCTCGTGTAAAGCCTTCATAGGAAATATCTATTCACAAGAAAGTACAGTTTCTCAAGATGAGTGTGTTAAAAGCAATTTAATCTCTGATTTTTCAAACGCTTCCGCACCAAATTCCCCAAAGCACACTACCACAGCGTGTTCCTCTCCTTCCTCGACCGATCCGAGTCGTGTAATTCCGAAAGTCGATTTTTCAGAATATATGAACTCTCAAGGCAATTCTGATGGAGAGTTTGAGTCGTTCCTTTTCGACAAACCTCTCCGGATCCATACTGATTTTCTATCCCCAGTAGTCAATCGACCGGTCAATTTTGAAAAGGGTACATGTTCTAACACCAAGGCCCCAGCTGTGATTGAGATTCCCAAACCTAAACCTGTTTCTCAAAACCAATCACAGCCGAGGCAAAAGACCGTTCAATTGCCTGTCAAAAATCCTGTTTCATCAAAAGTCACTGACCGCGTGGTCCCTGTTGTTTCAGATAAGAATGGTCGCGCAAAACAAGAAAAATCAAAGTGGCTGAACAAGGAACCTGTCCAGGATACAACATCAAAGTCTTTCCCTACTGCTTTTGTTGGTTCCCGTTTTGCTTATACAAGATTGTCAGATCTATTAGTTCGAATTTATGTTTTATGCGGAAGCGTATTTGAATAACTAACAGATATGATTGATAGATTTATAACATAATATAAATAAACAGTGAACAGGAAATAATATCTCAAAGTTTACTGAATATATATATTAAGAACAGATTCAAGAACAGTGAGTAAGCAAAGCTTTTAAAACAGATATGACTCTCAAAGTGTTTAAAGCTATGTGTTCTTGTGATGTTTTTCTCTCTTGAATTCTTGATTGTTTTATTGATCGATCGATGGATTGATTGATTAATAGGAAGAACTCAACATGAGTCTTCCTTATATACTACTCTAAGGGGACCATAAAGCATATGCTACTATTCACAAAGGACGGTATGAATAGTTGGACGGATGGCATGAACAGTTGGACGTGCTGTATTGCATTTAATGCAGTAGACGTCTATTATGTACTAAGCCCTATTGAATCCAACCAGAGTTTGACACGTTGCAGTTGGACAGGGTATGCTACCATGCAAGTTGATGAACAGGTCCTGTAACAGTAGCAAGATATTATAAATATCTTTTAAGTCTTTGTTGAAGACCGCAGAGGCTCTGTGAAGTGCCACAGAGGTTCTACGGTTTGGTCCTTAGAAGAGCAGTCTTCACCGGATTCCGAGTCTTTGGTCTTCTTTGCGCGTATGACAGAGCTTCTGTAGGGCGCCTCTTTAGCTTCTGTAGCTTCTTGACCTTGATCTCTCGGTAAGTTCGACAGAGCCTCTGTAAGAGGCTTTCTTCACTTGGCCTATTTTTCACTACTTCTAAATACTTCTATGATTAGGAAGATTGAAGCTAACAATTTCCCCCTAAGTAGTGAAAAATAAAAAATTTAACTTGAGTTTAGTTAGGCTAAGTTAGATAAGACAGAGGTTAAACAATACCTCGAAAGTTCTTTCATTCAGAAATATGCCAGAGGCATTTTACATTTGAGTACACTGAAAGATAAACTTTTGACTTGGTTTGCAGAGATTTGAGGTTTGAGAATCAGATTTTGGCATCTTTGAAATCGTTGTAGCTTCTGTTGTCTCTTTCGATTCTTCTGATCTCTTTGTAGAAACTGATGCAGAGTTCTCTTAGGCGAATTGTGGCATAAATCTCTCGGATGAAAGTATCTGCAGCATCTCTATTCATTTTTTCTGTACCTCTGTATTTTACAAGGCTTGCTCTAAACTTGTTCAGAGTACTAGTTGCGTACTTCTGACAATCCATGCACACAAATAGTTTGATTTCGCCTTGTAGGTTTTGAAATACTAACCCGAATCTTGCTTCTGTAATGATAGAGTTGGGCACGGCGTCGGGTGGGCAGCGATCTTCTGGTGGTCGTAAATTTAGATGTTTGAGACCAAGATCCTTTCCCAGTTGAAAATCTATCATACTGATGATCAGAAGCTTTTCCCTCATTGCTTTTCTTAACACATGATAGGCTCTGGTGTTTGCCTCTGTGTTGTAGTTGTCCTTTGTCCATTGCAGAAGGTCAGGTAGATCATAAGGATTGATATTTCTTAGGTCAGCATCAGCGAAGGTGGTTTCTGAATTGTCTTCTCTTCTGACTTTGTAAAGATTGTACCTGACCCTTGGATAGGTTCTTGTAAAGGAGAACTTGCAGAAGATTACCTTTTTGATCTTGTGGATTGAGAAGACATCTGCTTTGGTTCTTGGCTTTGTCCTTGTGAAGATGTTCTCAAATTCTTCTCTGATCCTTGAATCTGTCACATGATCTGTTGGATGATTGGTCTGAAAGGTTTGTTTATAGAGGTATTTGTATACCACTTCTTCCATCTCTTCATGTGTTGGACCAGGTTGTGGTACTTGTCTTCTGAGACTCTCCATCCTTTGAACAATTTCTGCAGCTCTGCCAGTTAGAGGAATGTCTGTCAGAGGCTTTAATCCATATGCCCAATCAACTTCTTCAGGCTTTGGAGTTTGGAAGGCATCAAAGGCGCTCTTCATCAATTTCTCTGTAGGCTTGGGCAATGATTTCTTTTTCTTGGGCTCTTCTGTCAGTATTGCTTTGCCCTTGTCTTTGGCTTTTGGAGGTGCAGAACCTGTTTCTTCTGTAGGTTTGGAGGTTGGTGCTTCTGTTGGCTTGATGGTTTCCTCTGTAGGTTTTGACACTTTTGTTTTAGAGGACTTTTGTGGCGATGGTTCTGTTGGCTTGAGTTGCTCTGTAACCTCTGTTGGAGGTTCTTTGGTGACTTCTTCTGTGAGCTCTATTTCTGTTGGTGAAGATTGGACATCGAATCTTCTTGCCATTTTGAAAGCTAATGTGAACCTGTGCCTTTCTTCTTCTCTCTGCGACATTCGATCAGTCAATGTATTTTGCATCTTTCTCAGAATATCAGAAGCAGAGGTCGCAGAGGTCGTTGCTCTTATTGGTTTGGTGGCAATCGACTTTCTTCTTGGTTTGGTTTGGGGTTTTTCTGTTGATTTTGTTGAAGGACTCTTTTCCAAGTTGATTACCACAGGGGTGGTTGTTGCCTCTGTGGTATGCTGATCAGCTTCTGGAATATTGGTTTCTTCAGGAGTTGATTCCACAGAGATGGGTGTTGTCTCTGTGGTCTGTTGATTTTGTTGTTGATCTTGGGTTTGTTCTGGAGGGGCTTGACTGATTGGTTCTGCTGCAATTGGTGGAGCTTGTATTCCTCTGGTCGTAGCTTTCTCCCTTATATCCTCCCCCTCAGGATTATCTGATGGACCAGGATGGTCATCATCAGAATCATCCTGACTTTTATCAGAAGTACCCTCTGCTCTGCAGGAAGCTTTGGGTTTATTTGGTAGTTCTGCTCCTGCGGCCATCAACTTCGCACATACATCATCACAGAGGCCGAAAAGAGTTGCAAGATCTGCTTCTGTGTTGAAGCGCATTCTGCCAACACATTTTCTGAACTCTTTGACGTAGTTGGCAATTGCAGCAGTGAAGGAGACAATGACTTCTGTGACCTGGTTTATGACATTCTGGCCGAGCTCTGTTAGCTGTGCTCTGGTCATGTAGTCTTTAGGCTGCATCAGTATTGTGTTGCGCATTGCTTCTGCTTGAACGTTTTGCAGAGCCTTCTGTAGATCTGCGGGTGTGATGCTCTGTGATTTGTTGGATTGCTTGTTCATTTGTTCAAGGAAATGTTTTTACTGATTCCTTGAATGCATAAGTTGCGGTAATTCCAAAATCTTTAACAGCAGAAGTGGCTGTAGTTGTTGCAGTTGTTTGCGCAAAAGATTTCATCTCTGTGATGGCTATTTTCACCTCTGTGGACAGATTGTCCATTTTGGTGTTCAGATTCAGCATGGCCGTTGATGTTTTCTCTGCAAAAGATGTGAAAGAGCTTTGCAACTCTTTCATGGTTTGGTTCACAGAGGTGACAAGGGTTTGGAACTCATCCTTTGATACTTTTGTCCCTTGTGTAACCTCTGGAGGAACACATTCGTCTCTAGAGTGAGTCCCTGCTCCTGGGACACCTTCGTTCACCCTTGTTTGTACGTTGGGGGTGGAAGGATTTACATCTGATCTTCGAGCAGAAGCACCTAGTGCTTCAAACTCTATAGAAGTTCTGTGAATGACATTGTCTAGATCCACTTCAGAGGTGGGTACTAGATTATCCTTCTGTTGACTCGGAGACTTGTCTAGAGTCTCTTCGTCGTTGTGCTTACTACTTCTCTCTGAAACAAGGATTGGCCCAATTTCGTGCGTGGCAGAGGAAACGAATTCCTCTATAGGGTGTTCTAGTGTGATCTGGGGCGATTGATCACGAACTATAGGTGAGTCTCTTTGAGGAGACTCCCTAGGAATGGATTCCCCGGTTTTTGTGGGCGCAGAAGTCGAAAGAGTGACTTCTGGCTGGTTGGGTTGGGTTTGGATCGAGCTGTGCTGCTCTATTTCAATAACTCCTTCTGCAGCTAGACCTGTGGAGTTAGATGTGTGGGTTGCACTGGGAGTTGGTTTTGGTTGTGTACCTCTGTTAATCCAGGCATCTTTTCTTGTTTCCTCTGCTGTTAAGCATCCAAGCACTACATCATTGTCTATCTTTTCAGCTTCTGTAGATATCCAATGGCTTGGAGCTTCTTCTCTATCTTCTGTTGAAGTTCCTTGCTCTGTGCCTAATAAGTCATACATTTGATGAGAGCCGTATAACCTCACGACGTGTGGATGATAGAGACCTTTCCGTATCCAGACAACTTCTTCTTCGTCTGAATCTACCTCTGAGACCTCCATTCTTGTCTCTGTTACTTCATCTCTATTCCACATAGCTTTTGTTTGTCCTATTTCTTCTGAAGCTGGGCTTGGACTCCTTCTGTGAACGTCCAATCCTTGCTGAATGAAGGGGTTCTGTAGAATAATAGGTGTCTCAGCTGATTGATCTCTGGGTGTTTGATCATCTTCTTGCAGATGTGTGTCAATGCCAGAAAGAGATAAGTATTGTTCTTTTGGGGAATGGTGGTCGAGAGGTTGTGCCGTCCACCCTGCTGTATTTAAAGTGTTGGCAATGTCGGGGTTCTGTAGGAAATCGTTAATGTTTCCTTGGTGAGCAAATCGATCTGGGGATTGATGGGGCGATTGATATCCCTCTTCTGTCATTTCTTCTTCTGCATCTTCTTCTTCTGCAGTTCTTTCTTCTGCGATTGCTTCCTCTTCTATGGTAACCAATTTCTCAAGTGTTTTACCATGCTTCTTTTTGGTTTTCATCCTCTTAGGTTTTGGTGCCCCTTCCTCTGTGGTTTTTGATTTTCTTTTCTTCTTCTGTTTTGGAGAAGAGGGAGGAGCAGAGGAGTCAATTTTTGTGGCATGAGGAGGTGAAGGTTGATCTTCTGCAGCGCTTGTAGAGGTGCCTTCTGCAGTTTTCCTCCTTTTTGATTTTGAAGATTTTGAAGAGGACTTCTTTCCTATGAGCTCTGCACGTTTGGCTATGAAGCTAAGTTGAATAGCCATGTGTTTTGCTAATTTGTTATCTTTTTCTTCTTGAGTGGAAAGAGGTTCTGCTATCATTGTTCCTAAGGGGACATCTAAACGCGGGGGTGTCATAGGACTCAGTTTAGGAGTTCTATGATCGCGTATATACTCTTTCTTAAGGGTTTTATTCGAGGCATACTTCAGAAGTTTCTTTGACAAAGGTCTGCAATGTGTGTACCCATCTACAGGATCAGTGGGAATATTTTTGCTCATTGGGAACTGTTTGGGAATTGGCCCTTCCATTGGCCATTTCTGTATTAGCAACAGAGGTTCGAACAAGACTCCCAGTATTCTTTGGAATTGCAGAGGTGGTAGAAACTTAGGATCGTTCTCTTTGACCCTTCTTGTGTTGTTCTTTCTGTCGATGGTGTTAATGATCTCTTGCATCATTATGGTCGCGTAATTCAGTGGGAGATCATAGTAAACCCCATACATGATGGTTAATATCTGGTGTGAGCTCTAGTCAATACTTCCTATCTTCCCTGTCAGGCATCTGTTAAGAATTGAGAACAAGGTGTTCCACAGAGGTGGTAATCTGCCTCTGCGGAAGTCATTTCTCTTCCTCAGTGGTGTGTTGTACCCAAGCATTTCTAGGAAACGACAGATCTCGTCGTCTGTTGGTTGCTCTGCGTACTTCTTTAATCCAAGAAGACCCCTTGTTGGTAGGTTGAATTCAAGTGAGAACATTGTTCTATTGAACTTGATTTCCAGATGCTCAGATTTGTCGGGTCTTGAAATGTATCCTTTGATAAGAGAATCATCTTTATCAAATCGGCAACTTTGCCAAAACTGGTTCAGATATCTTACAGTAATTTTCTTTGGGGTTCTTGAGAATAAAGGGAAGAGGATATGATTTTCCATTATGTATAGAAGAATGGCATGGGCTTCGCCGAAAGCAGTGGGTGAGGGAACCAAATAGCAATTGTTGGATTTGATTGGTAGTACTTTTTCGAAATGATCCTTTGCTATGAAGTTTTGAAGATGTGTGGTTGGAGCAAAGTCTGCTGAATCGCCGGAATCTTCTAGTTCAATGTTTTGGGCAGGGTTGGGGTTTTCTGAATGTTCAGAATGAGCAGGTGAATGTTCTGGTGAGGTCGCCGGAGAGTGTGCAGGGGAGATAGCTTGAGAAGATGAAGCCATTTGGTACTGAGAATAAGAAACTTGCAGGTTTCGCCGGAGAAGAATGAGAGTTTGTAAAATGTTTATGAGAGGGTAAGCTTGGTTTTTATAGGAGGGTAAAACGGTAGAATTCGAAAGAGTAATATATATGGTAATGGATTAAAATTTGGAATCCGAACTAAAGTTAGAACTGCGGGTTTAACTTTCCACAGAAAACGTTCCATGTACGCCCAATGAAAATGGGACACGTAGGCCATGTCAGAGGATGACAGGACGTCGTGCGCGGCCCATTAATGCTAGGCGCGTGGGGTTATTCTTAGCCACATGTAATTCACTCTCAGTAAAAGTAACCGTTATTACTACAGAAATGCCCAATTAACAGATTGACAGAACTTCTGTAGTTTACAGAAGTTCTGTGATTTTGAAAATCTTTGATGTGTATCCCTTTCTCATATATCTCATTGTTATCATGACTTCTGTGGGGTTACTTTTTAACCAAAACGTTTTGTAAAGGCATTGGAGAGGATCAAATAGGATTTTTAGTTAAGAGTTTTTACTCGCAGAGGTTTTGTGGATCTGTTGGAACTTGCAGAAGTTCTGGGAGGGCCAGCAGAAGCTCTATGAGGGAAAAAAAATCTCATAACGAAAATTCTATTATGTTTTCTGATCATCCAATTTTTATCTGTTTTAAGAGATATTTTTCGGACATATTTGAAAGTTGGTGTCCGAAAAAATTGTTATGGAAAACGTTTTGCTCGAGAAGGTCATGGTGAGTCTGTTTGGTTTCCGAGATAACATTCCAAAAGATCGATAGAGGTTAAAGTTGCGATATCAGAGCATATTTCTGGCAGAGCTTCTGTTGAGCTCAGCAGAAGCTCTATGATCTTAAATTTCTCATAACTCAATTTTTATGAAACTTTTTGATCTTTTGATTTTTGAAATGTTATCCACAGTATATCTAGGACATATTTGACAATTTGTGTCCTAGAAAACTGTTTTAAAAAACCTTTTGTGCGAGAGACATACCTTTTGGTTCTTCTTTTCTCGGCAGTGATGTATGACTTCTGTCGATATAGATTCATTGACATTCTTCTTTGGCTTTCCCTTGAAAGTTTTACCTCTGTAGATCATTTCAGGATCCCTTTTTGCTCCCCCTTGATCTAATCACCTCTGTTGATCAGGAATTTTCCTTTTGCTCCCCCTTGACCTATGCTTGGATCAAAGAATGATAAGTTTTGCATAGAACATAGGTCATATTTTCCAGAGGTTCTGTAAGGGTTGTCAGAGGTTCTGAGTAGACTTACAGAAGCTCTGTGATTTTAGGAACTATTTAAGATTGAGAACTTACATACATAAATAAATTAATTAAAGCAAAAATAATTAGAAATATATACATATTTACAGAAGATAAAGCTATACTTACAGAGAATTTTTACGTCATATTGATCATTCCTAACTTACCCACCAAAAAATTGAATCTTTTCTCGTCTAAAGCTTTGGTGAATAAGTCTGCGAGTTGGTATTCTGTGGGCACGAAATGCATGTCGATTGTACCGTATTCAACATGATGTTTCAAGAAATGGTACCTTATATCAATATGCTTGGTTTTTGGGTGTTGCACAGGATTGGCAGAGATAACAATGGCACTCTTGGAATCACAGAAGATAGGTATTTTGAATAGGATGTGGCCGTAGTCTTTTAGCTGAGTCTTCATTCATAGAACCTGAGAACAACAGCTAGCAGCAGCAACGTATTCAGCTTCTGCAGTGGATGTTGAGACACAATTTTGCTTTTTGGAGGTCCAACTGACTAGTTTACCACGTAGGAATTGACAACTCCCAGAGGTACTCTTTCTGTCGAGCATGCACCCTCCATAGTCTGAATCTGTATAAGCTTTAAGACTAAAACCAGAGTTATGTGGATACCAGAGACCGAGATTTTTGGTCCCCTTTGGATATCTAAAGATTCTTTTCACAGCATCATAGTGTGATTTCTTTGGATTAGCTTGATAACGTGCACAAAGACATGTGGCATGCATAATGTCAGGTCTGCTTGCAGTTAAGTATAACAGAGATCCAATCATGCCTCGGTAGAGAGTGCATTCTACAGAGATGTCATCTGGATCTAAGGATAACTTATTTCCAGTGGCCATTGGAGTTTTCATTGCAGAGGTATCAGAGAGGCTATACTTGAAAAGAATGTCAGAGACATATTTGGCCTGATTTATAAAAATTCCCTCTGATGTTTGATTGACTTGGAGTCCGAGGAAGAATGTTAGTTCTCCCATCATACTCATTTCAAACTCACTCTGCATGAGTTTTTCAAAACTTTTGCACTCTTCTGTGTTAGAAGACCCAAAAATTATGTCGTCCACATAGATTTGTACAAGCATTATTTCACTGTTTTTACGTTTATAGAATAAGGTAGTATCTGTTGTACCTCTGTTGTAGCCATTTACTAGAAGAAAGGTAGAAAGTCGTTCGTACCATGCTCTTGGAGCCTGTTTCAGTCCGTACAGAGCTTTCAAACCCTGGTGGCTGATTTACGTAAACCTCTTCTTGGATTTCACCGTTTAGAAAAGCTGATTTTACGTCCATCTGATAGACTTTAAAACCTCTGTGGGCTGCGAAGGCTAAGAATATTCTTATTGCTTCGAGCCGTGCGACAGGAGCAAAAGTCTCATCGTAATCTATGCTGTTGGGAACTGAAGATTTGCTAAGTATGATTAGTACTGCCAGGACTACATTACTACTGCCAGAACAACCTTAATACTGCCAGGGCATAATTAATACTGCTGGATCAAAGTTAGTACTGCTTGTCATAGTTAGTACTGCTGGATCAAGTTAATACTGCTGGAACAAATTAATGCTGCTGGAACTTTGTTAGTACTGCTGATGCATTAATGCTGCTGGAACAAGGTTAGTACTGCTAAGTCAAGTTAATGCTGCTGGAGAATATTAGTACTGCTCATGCTGAATGAAGATTAATACTGCTGATGTGATAAGTTTGGTATGCGAAGAGATTGGAGATAAAGATGGAATGGATGAAGATATGCTTAAAGAAGATTCAGAAGATCAATTTATTTTTGATAGTTATCTTGTAATTATTGTGTATAAATAGATGTTGATAGATAGCTATTCGAGACAGGAGAATATACGAGAATTTTAGAATACGTTTTGTTTTAGAGAGAATTAACCTCAAGGTTCAGAACCCTATTTCTAGAGAAGTAGAAGTCGTCTTGATTGAGTCTGTTCATCAAGATTGAGGTTTGGTTGTAATCTTGTGAGTCGAAGCATTGAATACAAACAGTTGTGTTCTCTGATATATTGTTCTTTGATTGTGTGAATTAAAGTTCTTTTCCGCAGATTCTTTAATTCTGAATTCTAAGTATTATTAGTCTTGTTAAGATTCGATCCTGACAAGTGGTATCAGAGCCTGTGTTTCTTAGAATTCTACAATTATTATGGACAATTCTAATGAATCAAACAGTACTCTTGTTTCTAAGGTTCCCATGCTCAGACCCAATGAGTTTGACATGTGTAAAATTAGAATCAAGCAGTACATTCTGCTTACTGATTATTCCATCTGGGATATCATAGAAAATGGTCCATGTGCTGAAGGAAGAACTGGACCAGATGACAAAAGACCTCCTCCAAAGACTGATGCAGAGAGAAAAGTCAGACAAATAGAGATGAAGGCCTTAAGCACTCTGCTTTTGGCTATCCCCAATGAATATCAGCATCAATTTCATCACTGCACTGATGCTCGGATTCTGTGGAATGCATTGGAAAAGAGATTCACTGGCACCAAAAGCACCAAGAGGAATCAGAAGGCAATTCTCAAGCAGCAGTATGAAAACTTTACTTCTACTAAGAATGAGTCTATGACTCAAACTTTTGATAGATTTAATAAGCTGATTGGAGAATTGGCCACAGTAGGAGTCAAGATGGAGGCTGATGATGTTAACATAAAGTTCTTAAGATCATTAGGTGAAGAGTAGACAATGTATATGTTAGATCTGAAGTTTTGTCAATAAACCAAGTGTTGAAGATCTGATAAGAAGACTCAGATGTTCTGAGTAGAGAAGTCAGAGGTCTGACTGTGAAAGCTCAGAAGTATTAATAAGAGGAATCAGAAGTCTGGGAAGAGAAGTCAGATGTCTGAGTTAAGGAGTTAGAAGATCTGAGAAGCGTTATCAGAAGAATGTTCAGAAGTTCAGAACTACCTGTTCAGAACTTATGACGAGATACTTTACTTAGTATTTTATAAACTAATTAGGACACGTGTTATGTTCTTATTAGTCTTTCTTATTTGTACTGTAGCTTTAAGATGTCCATTGCAGTATAAATAGTAGTTAGGTCTACGTTGCTAACTGATTGATTTTTCCCGTAAAACTTTGTATTCATTCTTTGTAATCTTTGAGATTCTCTCTCTCTCTTAGATCTGTAATTCTGTTCATCATTGAATACAATTGGGCTTGATCATACAAATTCTCAATTACTGCTTTCTACATTGATTGTAAGATAAGATCCTGAACTTACAATTGGTATCAGAGCCAATCAACAAACAAATTCATTCAAGATTGTTATCGCGAAGATCGATTGATCAATTCCTTAATTACCTGTTACATTCAAAATCCGATTCCGCTGCTAGGGCTAGTTCTTGAATTCTTGGAAATTCCTTAATTACCTGTTACATTTCGATCAAGAAACTCGAATTTATCTTTCTGTTGAATTTTCTTACAATCATGTCTTCTAAAGAATATCTAGCCATGGGATCTGAAACCAAACCACCTGTTCTTATACCAGAAGAGTATCAGCAATGGAAAATCCGTATGATCCAATTCCTAGACAACATTGATGAAAATCGTATGATCTCTATTCGAGAAGGTCCAATTGAAGTGTACATCGATGTTGCTGCAACTCCTGCTACAGAGACAACTCCAGAAATTCCAGCGACCAGGGTGAAAAAGAGTTATTCCCAATACACAGCTGAACAGAAGAATAGGCATGCTATTGACAAAAGAGCAATTACTTTGATGACTTTGGCTGTCCCAAATGAGGTTCTTAACAGGATTGACTGTGGATCATCAGCTAAAGAAATGTGGGACGAATTGGAAAGGCAGATGCTAGGAACTGTGAGATCTATTCAGGCAAAGTTAAATCAAAGCATAAATGCTTATGAAAGGTTCAAAGCAAAAGAGTCAGAAAGTTTGACACAGACATACAGTAAATTTTGCACTATTCTAAATGACTTGAGAAGAAATGGACTGAAGAAAACGAAGTCAGAAATAAATTACAAATTTCTGAACAGTCTAAATTCAGAATGGTCATCATTTGCCATAAGTCTGCAAATGAACAAGGATATGTGTGAAGAAGACTTAAATGATTTGTTCTGTGTTCTTAATCAACATGAAGATTCTGTCAAGTTAGTTGTGGAAGAGAAGAAAAATGTTGTTGATCAGTTAGCATTCTTATCAAAGTCCAAAGCAATCAAAGCACCCAAAAGACTGCATATCTATCAGAAATACCTAATCTGGAAGAATCTGACAAGGAAGAAGGATCAGAAGATGATGAAGATATCAAGATAATGGCTGAGAAACTAGCTTTATTGACAAATACTTTCAACAAAAGGTATGGGAAGGGTAGATTTCAAGGAAATTATAAGAGAGTTGGGAGTTCAGATTATAAGAAGAAAGAAGACAAAGAAGAAAATAAGTTTGAAAAGAGAGTAGAGAGAAGTGAAGAAAACAAAGAAGAGAAGGATGAGAGAAAAGAAAAGAATCTGTGTTTCAAATGTGGAAAATCTGGCCACTATGCTAAGGATTGCAGAGTTAAAATTGTGAAAGACTATGAGTACTACACCAAGAAGGCTCAGCTTGCAAAGAAGAGAGATGATAAAATTGCTTTGTTGGCTGAACAGGAGAATTGGTTGTACTACACTTCTGATGAAGATGATCATATCAACTTTCCACAAATGCAGAGCTATATGGCAAAAATGAGAAATGAGGATGATTCTGATTTTGAAGATGCTGATTCTGAGTCATCTGCTGAGGTACATTCTTCACTTGAATTAGAGTTAATGACACAGATTGGTGAAATGAAAACTGAATTTACTAATCTAAGAAAACAGATAAGAGGAGAAAGAAATTTGGTTAACAAATTCAGAATTGAAAAAGAAGTAATAAAAGAACAATATGAAGAATCTGAGGCTGAGAAACAGAAAGTTAAAGATGAAAATTCTGAATTGATAAAAAGGCTTTCTGAACTAAAAGTTGAGTTTTCAAAAATAAAGGATGAAAAAGGTGATTTACAAATAAAATTTGATATGTTATTTGAAGAAAGAAAGAATTTATACACCAAGATTAAAGAATTAGAAGATCTGAATTTGAAAAGGGGTCAGACTCAGCAAACACTAAATCTTTTATTAAGCAATGTTAAAGATACAAGATTTTACAACCCAAAGAAGGGATTGGGATTGGAAGAAAATGTCACTTTAAAAAGAGCTCCAATCAACTTGTATGAAAAACTTCAAGTTTCTAAACCAAAAATCCCAGAAATTGTTGAAGTTTTCATAAGACCTGCTAGTTCTATAACAAGTTCTGACAATTTGCAAAGACCAAACTCTAAAAAGTCAGATGAGAAAATTTCTGAGTCTAAAACATAAAAGTCAGTTGGTTCCGAAAAAAAGGTTAAGAACGAAGTTTCTAAACCAACAGATGAGAAGCCAAGATACAATGATACTAAATTCAAGTATGATTCTTTAAATGTCAGCTACAAAAATAAACAACCAAGTTTTTCATATCATGACATTGAGAGCATATTTGACACAAGTAAAAATTCTGAAACAGTCAATCAGAAGTCTGAAACTTCTAGTCAGGATTCTGAACTTTGTAGTCAAAACTCTGAGTCTAAAGATCAGACATCTGAGTCTGTAAATCAGAACTCTGACTTAGGTAGTCAGAAGTCCGATTCAACTGGATTTTCTGAAACAAAATCAGATGATTTTTTGCAACTTGAAAAGAGATTTAATCTTGTAAGTCAAGAACTTGAGGACTTAAGGAAAGCTTATGATGAACTTGAAAATGATTTTTGTGAGGTGGATATTAAACTTGAAGAAGCTTTGAAAGAAAAGAACAATTTTATTCAGAAAATAACAGAGCTTGAAAAACTGAAGACTGAGTATGATCTTTTTAAAATTAATGCTTCAAAAGAAAATGATAAATTCTTTAATGAATCAAGTACATATGAAAAAGGTGAATCATCCAATTCTTCTAACAAAAAGAACTTGACTTTTTCAGAAAAAGAAGAAAGCAAAAGGAAAGATGATCTTGCAAAGTTGAATGATCTGAAAAGGGATCTTGAGAAGCTTAGAATGAAATCTACTTCTGAACTCAAAGCTAGAAATTCTTATAATAAGGGCAATTGTACTCTGAACAGTATCAATAAAAATGAAATGATCTATGTTTCAGATTTATTGTCACTTGCAAAGAAAAATCTTGTTTGTGTTAGATGTAAAAATGATTCATTCCAATATTATCATAAATGTCAAGTCAAAATAACTTCTGTTTCATACATAAGAAAAGATATTCAGAAAGTTTCAGTTCCTCAAAATACAGAAAAGAAGAAAATTTATGTTCCTCAGACTCAGAAGAAAGAAAAGATAAAAGAAAAGAAAGTTGAAAATATAGCAAAACCAAAAGTTACAACTCTCAAAAAGAATTTGAACAAGCTTGTAAGCAGAAAATGTTCTGACTTCATAAAAGTTCAAGGAAAATGGTGTTTGAAGAAAGATTTTGAGTGGAGAGTAAAAGTACTAATGTTAAATCCAATGACAAAGCTAACAAAGATGGACCCATTCCAAAATGGGTACCTAAACCTAACTGATCCTTTTGCAGGGCTGTCATGTGTGGTTTTTAGATTCAGGAGCTTCAAGACACATGACAGGTCAGAAGTCTTTTCTATCAAACTTCACAGAAAAGGCTGGAGGAGCAGTAAACTTTGGAAATAATAGCAAAGGACAAGTCAAAGGTTATGGGGATTTAACTAAAGGGGATCTAACTATACAAAAGGTTTTCTATGTTGAAGGATTACAGCATAATCTTTTCAGCATAAGTCAGTTTTTAGACAGTCTTTGTCAAATTAAGTTTCAAATAACAGGTTGCATGATTTTAACTGAAAATGATGTTAAAGTCTTCTGGGCCAAAAGACATATGGACTTATTTGTAGTTAATTTTTCAAAATTGAAAACATTAAATACAGTTTGTCTTTTATCAAAATCAACTGCAAATGAATGTTGTCTTTGGCACAGAAGATGTTCTCATCTGAATTTCAAAGATCTTAATAATCTCGTTGCAAAACATCTGGTTAAAGGCTTACCAAAGCTTAAATTTGAAAAAGAATCATTATGCTCAGCTTGTGAAATGGGCAAGATGAAAAAGAGTTCTCACAAATTAAAAATGGACTCATCTTGCAAAGCACCATTAGAAATGATTCATACTGATCTTTGTGGTCCAATTTCAGTTCAATCTATGGGAGAAAAGAAATATATGCTTGTGATTGTTGATGAATTCTCCAGATACACATGGGTTGAGTTCCTAAGAGCTAAGTCAGAAGCTGCTACTACATTGATAAATTTTATCAAAAGGATTCAAGTTCTCTTACAACTTCCAGTTCAGAAGATCAGAAGTGATAATGGAACAGAGTTCAGAAATGAGATTCTTCAGAATTTTTTAGAAAGTTCTGGGATTTCTCACAATTTTTCTGCTGTCAGAACTCCTCAACAAAATGGTGTTGTTGAAAGGAAGAATAGAACTCTAGTTGAAGCTGCGAGAACAATGCTGGCTTATGCAAATCTTCCTACTTTCCTATGGGCTGAAGCAATTGCAACTGCTTGTTTTACACAGAATAGAACTTTAATCAATAAGAGATTAAATAAGACTGCTTATGAACTGATAAATAAAAGAAAACCATTAATCAAATTCTTTCATGTTTTTGGTTGCAGGTGCTATGTTCTTAGAGACAGAGAAAATCTTGCCAAATTCGATAAAAAGGCAGATGAAGGATACTTTGTGGGTTATTCTTTAACTTCCAAAGCATTCAGAATCTACAATAGAAGAACCAAGAGGATGATGGAGAGCATAAATGTAACTTTTGATGAAGCCAGAATGCGGACTTCTGAACAAGACAGTTCAGAACTCATGCTGAACAAGACAAAAATGACTTCTGATACAAATTCTAATCCTATTTGTTCAGAACTCAATTTACTGTTTAAGGATGCTTTTAGTGAACTAATTCCTGATTCTTATGCAGAATATGAAAACCCAAAGATGGTCAAAGAGATGAAAAATAAGACTCCAGAAATAGTTCAATCAACTGTAATTTCTGACAAAGGTCCATCAGAGGAATGTCCAAATCTAATAAATACAAGTGGTGAAAATTCTGAACCTTGTAATCAGAATTCTGATTCTTGTACTCAGAACTCTGAACAAGTCACTCAGAATTCTGACTTCATTAATCAGAACCCAAACTTGGATATAACTCCTATTCATACATCAGAACAAGGGGACAGTTCAGAATTACAAGCAATCATTGATGAGAATGATGCAAACAACAATTATTCAGAGATTGATGTACTCCCTAGTGCTAATAAATGGACTAAAAATCATCCTATTCATCAAGTAATAGGTGATCCATCAGCAGGAGTAAAAACCAGATCAGCTACAGCAAATGAAGCAATGTTTGCTGGTTTCTTGAGTGTGATTGAACCAAAGAAAGCTAATGAAGCCCTAGAGGATCCAGACTGGATTTCAGCAATGCAAGAGGAATTACTTCAATTTGAAAGAAATAAAGTTTGGAGACTCATTCCAAAGCCTGAAGGTAAATCTATTATTGGAACTAAATGGGTGTTCAGAAACAAAAAGGATGAATCAGGTGTTGTCATCAGAAACAAGGCAAGATTGGTTGCTAAGGGATACTGTCAACAAGAGGGAATTGATTATGATGAGACATTTGCACCAGTGGCAAGAATAGAGGCAATCAGAATATTTTTGGCCTATGTTGCACATAAAAACTTCAAGGTGTATCAAATGGATGTCAAATCAGCCTTTCTAAATGGCAAACTTAATGAAGAGGTGTATGTCCATCAACCTGAAGGTTTTGTTGATCCAGAATTCCCTGATCATGTTTATATTTTAGACAAAGCTTTATATGGTCTAAAACAAGCACCACGAGCCTGGTATGACACTCTTACTAAACACTTGTTAGGTTCAGGATTCAAGAAAGGTAAGATTGACACAACTTTGTTTTTAAAGAAACAGGGTGATGATTTGATTCTGATTCAGATTTATGTTGATGACATAATATTTGGTTCTACGAGTCCAGAATTATGTGATAATTTTTCAAAAATCATGTCATCTGAATTTGAAATGAGCATGATGGGTGAGCTGAATTTTTTCCTTGGTCTTCAAGTCAAACAATTACCAAAAGGTATTTTTATAAATCAAGGAAAATATGTCAGAGATATTCTGAAAAAGTTCAAAATGTCTGATTGTGCTTCTATGAGAACACCTATGGCAACTAACATAAAGTTAGATGCTGATCTCAAAGGTGTTTCAGCAGATATCAAACTCTATAGAGGCATGATTGGGTCATTACTTTATTTGACTGCAAGTAGACCAGATATCATGTTTTCTACCTGTTTCTGTGCTAGATTTCAATCTAACCCGAAAGAATCACATATGTTGGTTGTCAAAAGGATTTTAAGATATCTCAAAGGAACACCTGATCTAGGTTTATGGTATCCAAAAGAAACTGACTTCAAATTGACTGCTTTCACTGATGCTGATCATGCAGGAAGTAGGTTGGACAGAAAGAGTACATCTGGTGCTTGTCACTTTTTGGGAGATAAAATAGTGAGTTGGGCAACAAAGAAGCAGAATTGTGTGTCCACTTCAACTGCTGAAGCAGAATATGTTGCTGCTGCTACTTCATGCTCTCAAACATTGTGGATGAGAACACAACTCATGGACTATGGATATTAGCTTAACAAGATTCCCATCTATTGTGACTCAGAAAGTGCAATTGCCATTACTCAGAACTGTGAAAACCCAGATCTCTAGCAATAAGATATGAATGTAGTGAGAGAGAATCTAGAGAGCAAATATGTCATCCATGTATTGAGCTCAAAGGATTACAAAAGGTTTCTAAAAGTGTTACTAAAGCTTTCTAAAGTGTTACTTACAAATGAACTAGACAAGCCTATTTATACCCATGACATACAAGGTATAAAGGCAATCACAACTAATACAGTACATTGACTTTACAGTAAATCTTGAATACAACAATGCTCTAACAATCTCCCCCTTTGGATTCAAGATTTAAAAAAAATATGACAGCAGTCTTCAACTCTTTGTAAAGTCAATCTTCTCAAACAGACACTCTATCAAACCATCTTCAAATAGCTTTATCTCCACTAGTTCACGGTGAACTATATGCTTTGACACTCTTTAAGAACTCAGCTTTGAAGAATCTTCAGACAAACATGAAAAGTCATTGTCTTTTTCTTTGAAAAATCAACCTTCTTCAATACAATCTTCAACAGATTGTCTTCAAGTCTTGAACATGGATTTCATATCTTTATATAGAACCATCAATTCGGAACAAGATAAATCAGAAACGATTAGAGTTTGGATCAGAAAGATGTGAAACCATCCACATTGTTGAACTTTTAGGTGTAAGCGCATTCCGATAACCACTCAGAACTAAGATAACCAAATTCAGCAACATTTGGACTTCACATGATCCTTCTCCCCAATCTTCAGTCTTTGTTCACGAATCTTTGACTTGAAATATCTTTGATTTGAAAGCTCTTTGACATGAAATTGAAATTAAACTTTTCTCCCCCTTTTTCGATGATGGTGAGCATCATAATCATCGAAAACCTTCTTCAATTTCAGTCGCGTCTCTTAGTATTACTAACAATCTCCTCCTTAGAGAATAACCTTGCTCCCCCTCAAAATAAGAATTCTGGAACAATATAGAAAGCCAAATATGCATATATTTCAATAACGTACAGTATTTGAAATTGTAGCACAAATTTTAAAACAAATTTACACAAGGAAAATAACATTCATTGAATTTTATTTTATAACTACAAACATTTGATCATTTGAAAACTTTACAAAAGAAATTCAACTTAATGAAATTTAACAGATTTTTCAATCAAATGAAATCAAATGCATGTGTTTGGATTCAAGAACAAGTCATCATTGTATATCAAGTTAAAAAATGTTCAGTTTCAACCCCTTTATTAAATCTATTTGGTGTGCTAGCATGGGAAATATGATTAGCTTCAAGCATATGCAATTCTAAAACATATAAGAATATTTTGCTCTACTCACACTATTTGTCCAAAATCAGAATTTTCACAAATTTACGGGTTTATCGCGACTTTGTATTTTACCAAGTTTCAAGAGATGTGTGCTCATTGGCATCTTTTCTTTTGTGCTCATTGGCATCTTTTGATTTGTGCACATTGGCATCTTTTGATTTTGTGCTCATTGGCATCTTTTGATCAAAAAGTTTAGTAAGAATAAGATACATCGTTAAACATGACTTTCTATCTGGTTCTATAGCAGGATTTGGGTTAGCAGATCCCAGACCAGTTGGCCTTAGGTGCTAGGTGACGAGCACCCCTTAGAACTTAATTTCCCAAACCAGAAAGGCCACATCGATATATCTTAAACCCATTTGTACCAGTAGAACATGGCTTTCTATCTGGTTCTATTGCAGGATTTGGGTCAGCCGATCCCAGACCAGTTGATCTTAGGGACTAGGTGTCGAGCACCCCTTAGGACTTACTCTCCCAAACCAGAAAGGCCACAGGCACAAACTTTCAAACTAAATGATATTCTATATAAGTTCGAATTTCCATCACAAAATATGAATGATATCTCAATCACTTGGTTCTTAATCATAGTGCTTCCCCCATATTTTCGTTTCCATTCATCATTCTGATAAATAGGCTTTTTGAGCATTATATTCTATATAAGTCCAGATTCACATAACTTTGAGCATTCAGCATAATTTCATTCATGTTTTGCTGACCTTTCGATTATTTCAGAGGTGAAAGTTGAAACAAATCTAACTCAAATAATACAAAAATACTTGTAAAATCATCTTTTAGCACACATTTAATTCATTGAATGAAAATTGAAAATTTTATCTCATTGAATTAAATTTGTAAAGTTTCAAGTTTTCAAATCAGTAGAAACAAATATAATCCAATGTTACCTTTTGCCACTTGTTCCTTGAAACAAAAATATATAGCAGTTAAGGATATTACCTGAGAAGTGTGAGTTCTAAACTGATTTGTTTAAAAGTCTTAGTCTTCAAAGTACGGGTCCTGAACTGAGTTGTTCAGAAGCCATAGTCTTTGAAGAACGGGTTTTGAACTGATTTGTCCAAAAGCCAATTACATTTAAGCACGGGTCCTGAATTGATGTATTCAGAAACCATTCATGATTTGTCTCCCCCTTAATGGTACAAATATTCTTCAAAGAAATACGCCGCTTCTCTTCTGTTTTCAGTCATGTGTGTGGTATGTATCTACAAATCAGTACAACACATGATGTACCTACAAAACAGTTTAAGCAGATTTTGGTACCCAATGGCACTTGGGTCCTAGTGGGTTAGGTGTAGATTTCTTACAAGAAAAACTGTAAGTACCGTACCAAAAGCAAGTATAATCTTTATGCACAAAATCATTTGATCCACAGTAAGAACAACAGATTTTCTTATGTGCCAACCTAATCAGATGATTTACATAATGAATAGGATTAGGTTTAGCATAAGATTTACCTTTTGGCGTATTGTTCTTCTTTAACCCAGATCTCTAGCAATAAGATATGAATGTAGTGAGAGAGAATCTAGAGAGCAAATATGTCATCCATGTATTGAGCTCAAAGGATTACAAAAGGTTTCTAAAAGTGTTACTAAAGCTTTCTAAAGTGTTACTTACAAATGAACTAGACAAGCCTATTTATACCCATGACATACAAGGTATAAAGGCAATCACAACTAATACAGTACATTGACTTTACAGTAAATCTTGAATACAACAATGCTCTAACAAGAACCCTGTTCAACATTCAAAGACTAAGCATATAGATGTGAGGTATCATTTTATAAAGGACTATGTGGAAAAAGGAACTATAGAGATGCACTTTGTGCATACAAAATATCAATTGGCTGACTTGTTCACAAAGCCTCTTGATCATAAAAGGTTTTCTTTTCTCATATGTAAAATAGGAATGCTTAATCTGCCTAATTGAAAATAATTTTTTTTCCTTAAAAATGTAAAAATTTTCTAAGTAAAATTGTCTGAGTAGTGTACTCAGAACTCTGAGTCTTAAGATTCAGAACTTCTGAGTCTTGAGATCAGAATCTCTGAATCTTAAGGTCAGAGATTATGAGTCAATACTTCAGCAATCTAACTTTCAAAAATTTATTTTTGAGAAATACAAATACTTCAACTATGTGGATTATGCTTCTTCTATTATCTTCTTATCTCATCTTTATGTATCATTAATAGTCAAATGCATGCTCAAGTCAAGGGGGAGCATCAAAATTTCTTTGGAAATCATTTTGTGATGCTTAAAAGATTTGCTTTCATTTTCTATCTCTGATTATTCTAAGAAGAACAAGCTTTTCATGATAAATTTTGTTGTTATTCAAACTATATCTGAATTAATTTTTTTTTTAATATTCAGATATAAGATTTTAAATGATTTTTTAATTCATCATAATATGAACAGAATTTTGATGATAAAAAGTGTTTCTATATGTTCAAACCTCTTCTGAATAATCAAAATGTTTTATATTTGTCAGAAGTTGATTTTAAATGACATTTTGGTTACAAGGTAAAATTCTTCTGAGAAGAACAATCAGATATCTGATAAAGAAAAGTCAAAACATCTGAGCGTGTTATTCAGATCTTTGACTTGAGTCAAAATTCTATCCACTAACACGTGTCAGTTTCATATTTGTTTGATTATGCCACGCATTTCATTTAAATCCTCTGTGGCATTTCAAATGTGTTGACTCCGTTATAACATTGATTTCGCTTTTCCGTTAAACCTTTCAACTTCGCGGATTTTAAATAGGTCTTAAAATCCCTATTTCAAATCTTTTCAAATTCCAGAGCGAAAAGTGAGATACGAATCAAATCCAGAGTTCTTTGAATTTGTTTTCTTCTTAAATCATGTCAAGAATACGAAGGAGTGGTCAAATTTCGCTACACTCTACAAAATCGATAATGGATTCTTCTGATTCGGATAATGATGAAGTACAGAATAGAGCTGTAGAGGAAGAAGCAATAAGAAATGATGGAGAAGATGAACAAATGGATGAATCTGAAGGAAATGCGGATGAGGTAAACGTTAATATTGAACATGAACAGAGTGCTGCATGTTCTATTATGTCAGATAGACCTATTTTAGTGGAAAGAATTGTTCCTGAGAGTGAATGGCTAAAATTATCTGAAAATAACTGTGTTATATTATATGAGGAAAGTCGGTTTAAACCTGAACACAGAATTATCATGGAGTAATTCAAACACCATCCGTACAGAAAATGGTTTACACGAAGTAAAAATGTGCCTGTTCAGTACATACAGCAATGGTGGAAACATCTTAGGTTAGAAGATAATAAGTTTGTGTCTGAAATTGGAGGAGTGACATTTGCCTTATCTATCTCTGCACTAAGAGAAATGCTGAATTTACCAGAGAAAGATGATGTACAAAGAAGGACAGATTTTGAGGACTCACCCTTAACAGAGGAATTAATAGCAGAGTTTATGAAGTTGGGATACAATGAAGGATTGAGGACTCTCAGTTTGTTCAGAAGAAACAAATTACCACCTATTTGGGCTTGCTTCTTTCATGTGGTAAATAAATGTGTGTCAGGGAAGAATAGTTCTGCTGATCAAGGTTCTAAACAAATTCTTCAGATCTTTCAGGGTTTAGTGAAGAATAGGCATTATGACTATACTTTAATACTTTGGGAAGACATGAAGAATACATTTGAGAAGAATCAGAAAGCAATTCAGAAGAAAACAAAGGATGCTCCACTGACATACATTCCTTACATAAGGTACTGGCAAATTGTTATTTGGTATGCCATGCAGGAAAACAGAACAATCTCAAGAAGAACAAATGAAGAGCATGGTCCTACATTTTATTTAGGTAAGATGACCTCGGTAACAAGACTTGAAAACTATCCCAATCGTAAACTGTTGCCAAAATCACTTAGGAATTATATTCCAAGGGAGAGTGAGATTTTAAAAGCTTATTGCACCTCTATGGGAATTGAATTACCTCAAATCCCTACCCAAGAGGACCAACCTGAGAAGAGAGGTGAGGGGTCTAGTCGAATTAGAGAGGGGGAGGATGTTCAGATGGGTGAACATTCTGAGAGACTTGAGGGGGAAAATTCTGAGAGCTTGGTTAGATTTGATGAGGAAAAACAGAATGAGAGTGGTGAGGATGAGAGATTGTCAACAGAGGTTCAAACAGAAAGAGATGCCTCTGAACCAGCTAATCTTGACCAGGTAACCACAAATGCTATTGGTTCACATCTCTTGGTGTCCAATATTGAAACAAACACCATGGACCTAGTGGTGGATCTTGATCAACCCATCCATATCCACTCAGAAGCATTTCAACATGCTACTGTTTCACACAAATCCGGGGAACCATCCCAAACTCATTTGGAGGGAGGTGATAAATCCCAATCTATTTTCAACACATTGAGTCTGAATATCACAGTCCTATTCATATTGAGCCTGAAATTCTTTCTGACACTTGCACAAATCAGGAATTTCGTATTCCTGAAACAACATTCATAGACATACCTAATGTTGGGTGTCGAGGATTGGATGGAAGTCCTGGTGAGGTGAACATTACAAAAGCCTCATTCAAACGTGCATCTGTTGTACAAGATGATTGTGTGTTATCTACAGGCCATGAGCCCTCTGGGCACAAGAAAACTGGACCATCTGTTGGTTCAGGTTCACTGTTAGAAACTTCTGAATTTGAAAAGATTCAGAAACAAAACAAGGAGATGGGGGAAAAGTAGAAAATTTGGAGAAGAAGGTGGAGGATTTGAATGATGAGATGTCAGATTTGAAAGTTGTGTTGGAGAAAAAGTTGATTTCTGTTGAAACCAAAGTAGATGATGTAAAGAAATCCTTGGATTCTCACAAAAAGGAGATCATGGATATAATGTCTGGTTTTCAAAAAGATATGTTAAAACAAATGCAAGGTATGCAGGAATCTATACTGAAAGCACTGAGTGTATCATTGGCTTCTACTTCAAAGCCTCTTGATCCTGTTCCTATTGCAGAAGCTGAACCTGAAGTTACTTTTAATCAGAACTTGAAAAGAAAGTTTGATGATAATGAATCTCATGATCATCAAAAGGGGGAGAAAAGACAAAGGTTAATTTCTGATGATGATATTGGCATAGAAGATTTTGAGATGGCAGATATGCAATTAGCTAGTACAAAAAGTTCAGAAGATCAGACACAGGAAAATTTAAAGGCAATAACTCAGATAGTTCAGATTGATAGCTCAGATACAGAGGAAATGGAGTTGGAAAGTACAGATGGTGGTGATTCAGATAAAACAGAGGAATTGAACTTAGACATAGAAAAGGAAGGAAACTCAGATGAAACTGAAGCTATTGAGGAATCTGTATTGAGATCAGAAAAGACAGTGGAAAGTGAAGTGGTCAACATGTGTACAAATATTGTGGTGTATAACAAAGAAAATATGACGGATTCTGAATTAGAAGAAAGGAGATTAAGTGAAGAGTTGATCAGAAGGATGCATAATAATTTAGTCAGAGCTTTGAATGTTCAAAAAGTTCAGCAAGGAATAAAAATGGTAAGACCTATTGATCTAATGGGAGAAGAAGACAGAACTGTGAATTATACTCAGGATTTTGAAGATGATTTTAGATTTAACTTTTGTGATGAGTTAAATACAGAAGAAGAGTATGTGAAAGTGAAAGACTACTTTATGCCTTCTGAGTATGTATTCAGAAAACCAATTGAGATCCCAAAGATTAACTTGCAAAGACTAAAAGAACCTGTATGTGATTTCATCCTAGAGTTAAGTGATGTGCCATTAGCCAGACAATTTCATGATGATATTTTTCCTGAGGAAATATATGATAATCTTTACTACACAGAAGGAGAGTATGAGCCTTTGGAAAGTAACATTGATGGTTTTATGGATGATAGAGCTCAGATGGTCTACTCAGAAGCTTCTAACAGGTTCAGAGTTCCTGATTCAAAACTGCATATTCAGAAAAGAATTGAGAAAGTTCTGATGTTTCAACAAGATGAATTCAATGGTTTAATGTTTTTTAGAATGGAAGTACTGAAAGAAAGAAATACAAAGGTTTCCATGTCTACTTTTGATTTTCACAGATTGACTCTTGATGATCAGATCTTTTTAGTCAAGTTCTTTGCCAGCACTGAAGAAGCCTTGATGGAAATTGAATGCAGAAGACTTCTGGGTATCTATGTCAGAAATATATACTTGTATGACTTCCAATTAGCTATTGAAGAAAGAAAAGAAAAGTGTAATCTGAGTTCTCCCACAAAGAAAACAGAAGTTGGTTTGCATTTGAAGGGATTTGTGAATGAAGGAATGGAGACAGAAGGGTTCACATATATAGTTCACGAAAGGCTTGAATTGTTCAGATTAAAAGAGTTGGTGAAGTACAGTGATGCAACTCTGAATTGGTTATTGATTAAAATGGAAGTAAGTGTGGAAACTGAAAGAGAGAGTTTAAAGAAGAGATGTATAAACTGTGTGAAGAGGAGGTTGGATCTTAGAAGAAAAATCAGACACAGTAGTGAATGGTTGCTATCTGAGGTGAATCCCAAAAAGATTCTACATAATGATTTTGTGTTTCCTGCTGAGTATGAAGTGAATGAAATTCTGTCAGATGAAGTTGAAGAAGTGCAGAACACAACATCTCAGAATGTGCAGATAACTAGTTTTGATCAAGCTGAACAGTCTGAACCCAAAGAAGATGAAATATCCATTGATCTAAATGGATACTTTCTTGAATTTGATTTGCCTGAGTTCTTCAAACCAAAAGAAGTACAATTCTTGGATGTGTATTATGATAGACCTAAGGAGACTCAGATCTGGTTGGCTGAAAAATCAAGATGTTTTGGCAAAACAAAGCAAGCCGTTTACTCAGATTTTCTAATCACTGGAATCAGAGAATTGAAGGTTAAGAAATTCAGAAAGATGGAGTACTTATCCTTTGAAGTTCTGAGAGAAGATGGCAAGGTTTATTACTTTACTGATGCAGATTTTGAGAAACTATCAGTGGTTGACTTCTACAGATTACACAGCTTTCTATGCTTCAATGAGTCAAGCAAAGACATAAATGAAAGGAAGGCAAGAAGTGTGGTGATTGAGGCCATGTTCTACATCTTAAGGTGGCACTGTTATACAGATTTTCAAATAGCTTTGTACTTACAAAAGTCATGTGTTTATCTGGCAAATCCCAACACAGATCATGAACAGAAAAAGGTGTTAAAAACTGGAAGTGTTCACAAATATCCAGATTTGGGTGTGTTTTTGAAGAACAAAAGTGGAAAGATCTTCTTCAGAGCAAAGGAAACTGCAAAATACTGTTCTGGAACTTTAAGAATCATAAAGCATAATTTGGAGAAAAAGATGCTGAAAGTGAAGGAAGCAAACATGACTCAAGAAGTAATCAATCAGCAAGTTGAAATTATTCAAGAAATCATTGACAAAATTAATAAGAGGCTTAATCTGAGAAATGTGCTACTTCAGAAAATTGTTCCTGCTCTGAAAGAACTGGATGATGCAAAGTTTAAGTTTATTTGACAAAAAGGGGGAGATTGTTAGATCTGAAGTTTTGTCAATAAACCAAGTGTTGAAGATCTGATAAGAAGACTCAGATGTTCTGAGTAGAGAAGTCAGAGGTCTAACTGTGAAAGCTCAGAAGTATTGATAAGAGGAATCAGAAGTCTGGGAAGAGAAGTCAGATGTCTGAGTTAAGGAGTCAGAAGATCTGAGAAGCGTTATCAGAAGAATGTTCAGAAGTTCTGAACTACCTGTTCAGAACTTATGACGAGATACTTTACTTAGTATTTTATAAACTAATTAGGACACGTGTTATGTTCTTATTAGTCTTTCTTATTTGTACTGTAGCTTTAAGATGTCCATTGCAGTATAAATAGTAGTTAGCTCTACGTTGCTAACTGATTGATTTTTCCCGTAAAACTTTGTATCCATTCTTTGTAATCTTTGAGATACTCTCTCTCTTAGATCTGTAATTCTGTTCATCATTGAATACAATTGGGCTTGATCATACAAATTCTCAATTACTGCTTTCTACATTGATTGTAAGATAAGATCCTGAACTTACAGTATAGTGTGTCCTTCAGACAGAATGACCAATTGGAAGATAAAGAGCTTGATGATCTTTACAATGATCTTAGAGTCTTTGAAGCAGAGGTTGAAGCCAAAAAGAAGCCTTCTGGATATGTACATAATGCTGCACTCCTTTCAGCGTCATCTGATTATACTGCTAACCCTGAATCAGTTAATGCTGCTGGAGGAGTCAATCAGGAAAAGACCAATGATTCAGTACTAGAAGCCTTCTTTTCTAGTCATGTTAATTCCTCATTAATTAATGATGACTTAGAACAGATTAATGCTGATGATCTTGAAGAGATGGATATCAAGTGGCAGATGGCTATGCTGTCTATGAGGGTGAAGAAATTCATAAAGAGGACAGGGAGAAACAACTTTTCCCAAAGAAGAGAAGATGGTGCTGGATTTGACAAGTCCAAAGTTGAATGCTACAAGTGTCACAAGATGGGACACTTTGCCAGAGAATGCAGAGGTGGAACATCTCACAACAGCCATCAACAAACTCAGGCTGGAAGCTCCAATCAAAACAGAAACTCCATTCAAGCACTAGTCTCTCAACAAGGAATGGGATTTGATTGGAGTGATCAAGCAGAAGAGGCCATCCAAAATCAAGCACTTATGGCTGAAGTTTCAGATATTCCTACTGAGGTAAAATCTAATCTCTGTACTCAAGCTTGTATAGACACTGTTAAAAGGTATAGAAATCACAATCAGGGAATGTGTGATGACCTTAAGAGATTAGAAAAGGACAGAAAAGACTATGTAGTAATTGTTGAGAAGTTTGAAGAACAGATTAGGGCTTTTCAAGCCAATGAACTTCAACACTCCTATGATACAAACTACTAGAAATGGGAAAAGGATGGTCTAGAGTTCCAGCTTAGAGAATCCAGGGAAGAGTGTGAGAAACTAAAAGGAGAGCTTGAGAAAGTCAAACTTGATGTAGAAAAGTTTACTTGTGCCTCTAAAGTCATGGACAACATAATCAACTCTCAAATCCATAGTAAGTTGAAACCAGGCATAGGGTACAATGCCACACCCCCACCCTACAACAACAACTACATCCCTCCTAGGTCAGACCTGTTAGAAACCAAGGATAAAAAGGACTTACCTGAAGGAGCTACTAAAATAGATCCATTAGATGAAGTTGTTGTGGAGGATAAAACTGAAAAAGAAGAGTCTAAGAAAAGGGACAAGAATGTCAGTGGTGAGATTCCCTTAGAGAATTACATAAAGACCAATGAGGATGGTGGAAGTCCCTGGGATAAGAACAATGAGATGAAAATATCTGAAAAAGGAAAAGGAGTTCATTATACACAAACCACTGTTGTGAAGTCCAATACCTGTGAACATTGTTCTTGCAAGAATCTTCAAAAGGATGAACCCCAAAAACATGATAAAAGGAGGGGAAATCAAAGAAATTGGAATAACCAGTGGGCACAAAATCAAGGAGTTGATCTGCAAAGGATTAACAGACCAAAACCTTGTTTTATTTGTGGCAAATTGAATCATCTTGCCAAATACTGTTATTTCAATCCTATTAACTGTGACACCCGTCAATCTAAAACACTCAGGTTAGCAACTGAATAGTATAATACTTGTTTTAACAAGTAGGAATAACTCATTATGACTTAAATATGATGGCTAAGGTTTAGTTTCCTAGGAATTCCAACAGTACGCTTAAGAAAATCCTGTTACCGCACGGAACTGCTTAAACTGTCTTATAAAATGCCGACTGGAACAGTTAACATTTAATTATAATAATATTAATAATAAGAGGAGTAAATATATAGTTTATATATATATACCCAAATCAAAAATTTAAAACTTTAAATAATTAAACCAAAAGTTAAGTAGATAAATGAGGTTTTAGTTACTTAAATCAAGTTTTTTTATAAAATTACATAATATAAATACTTATACAATCTTAATTAACACCTAAAAATAAATAAATAAATAAATAAACTGAAAAATAAGGCCCAAATTTCGGCCCCTTCACTTGACCCAACATAATGCACTCATTAAAACTATCTAATTTTCAAGTAACCCCTTCATTTTCCTCTCAACCTCTCTCTCTCCATTCAAACTTTGAACTCTCTCTTTCCCCTCTAACCCAGCCGAATTCAGCCCCAAATCAACAACAAAAATCATCAAATCCTTGAAGACTTGAAGGTAATAATCAACCATAGAGTGGTAAACTCATCTCCTTGTGTTCTCCTTCATTTTCTTCATTTTTCTTGTAATTTCTCTTTCTTTTTCCTACTATATCTTCACCTTCTTGAGTTTCTGGAAATAGGACCTTAATAGACCCTTTTCATGGTAGATTAATCACCAAAGACATGTTATGTCAAACAAATGGTGTTAATCCTTAAGCCATACATCTAGAACTCAAGAACTTGATGTTTTGACTACATGCATGTGGGTTTTGCTACAATCTGAGATGTGTGAGTTCATGCATGAGTTTTTAAAGGACAAAAATAGATTTTCTTATCTAAGACCATTGTCAAAGTAGTGGTAAATGAGTGTTCAATCAAAGAACCAACCATATGAGTGAAAATATGGATTTAAAACACTCATTTTTCATGAAATAGCATTTTAGTTTCTGGCAGATTACTTGCATGCATTTTATCCGACCATATCTTGAAAAATACTTAACCAAATGATATGAATCTTTTTCTGGAACTTTGTTTATTGTGTTATGTTTCAAACCCAAGTGGTTTCATGTAAAAACTCGAAGATTTGACCCTTCAACTACTCATATGAAATTAAGTGTGCAAAGAAAATCTGACAGAGAAAATTCTCTACTTTAATCAGTTATAAGTCTCTTTATATTCCACTAAAATTCTTGATTTTTCTTCTGGAAATTTCTTTAATGAGTTATGAATCGAACAAAATTGGTTTCACTCAAAAATATTAAGATTTGGGGTCTCAAACACTCAAACCAAGACTGGTGTGCAAGAAATCAGAATCTGGCAGAATGGAAGACCTAACTTAAAATCGTCATATGTCCCTCAATATGTAACTAAAAATGATGAAATTTTTCTGGAAGATACGTTTATGAGTTAAGTTTAAAACCCAATTTGAATCACTGAAAAATGTTGAGATTTGACCCTCCAAATGGACTTGACAAAAAGATGGTGCAGACTGTTTTGGTAACTGTGACACTTAAACTTAAGTGTAATGATTAAAATAGCTAACCACCTCTAAAAATCATGATATCTATGTCAAAAGTTCCCTAAGACCTTAAAATAATACATATAAAAATTTGGTTAAGTAAACTATTCCAGAAAATACTTAATTATGACCATTTGTGGACCAAAAATATTTCTGCCAGCAGAATAGTAAAAGCTCTAATTCAAGAAAAAGAGATTTTAGGAATATTAAAAGTTAAAAAAAAGCATATAAATTGTAGAATTTGTTAAAAACACCAAATTAAAACAACGTATGTGAATGTATAAATGATGCCTTAATAAGTAAGAAATTTATAAGAATTTTAACTTGGATTAAAACACAAGGTGAGTAAGGAATTATAAAACATGGTACAAAGGATTAAATACTATGTATAACATATAAATTTAATGATGTAACAATAAAATCCTACAAACCTTTTTAAAACCAATAAATAACATATAAACGACAATGCAAAATAATACTTGAACCTAGTAACTAATATCAAGGCATTTTATAAGACATGATGGGCTAAGCAATGCTTTGGCCATAAGAGTTAGACCGAAACTGATGATGTGTTTCACTCCTTAGGAGGGACCTAGGATCGAGAAACTGTGCATCCGTGCGGCAACCCTTGGACATCCTTGCGGAACATCGTGAGTTTTCGCAGCCCCTTTTTACTATTTTATACATTTTGGGGTGAAAAGCATGTTACTATTATTTCAACGTTGTGAGTTTTCACATCCCCGTTTTACTTGTTTAAATGTTTGGGGTGAAAAGCATGTTATGATTTTAAAATGCTAAATGATTCATGATAGTAAAATTATGGATATTTGTGATTTAAGAAATGAGTACAAATGAATGTACAACTTTACATAAGTGACAAAGATATGTTGAGTGATAATAAAAATGTTAAGTCCCCAATAGGTACACTACTTATTAACTCATAACGAGCCGGTGATATTTGTGGATAGCGCTATTTGGTTTGACAAACCCACCTTGACTGACGGGTAGGGGTGCACTTTATCTGTTAATAATGTTCTACTCACGTGGCCAACATACCACCTCTGAGGTAGTTCGCGGGGCGTAGATTGTCGAAGGCTTAGTAGTGGCTCAACACTTATATATCTTGCAAAAGTCATTTATTGTAAATTGTACTCATAAATTTTTAAACTTGAAGCTTGTCATGAACAAACGTTTCATGAGAGTAACCTTTGGATGAAAAAAAAACTGTTGTGTATATGGAAAACCTGTGAACTCGCCAACTCTTTGTAGTTGACCCTTTCTTTTATCATGCTTTTCAGGTGCTAATAAGTAAGTGAAGGCATGTAGGGTGCATATTGTGTGATGACATCGCCATCAAGAACATTAAAACTTCTTCTGTTAATTTTTGTATCCGGCATCTTCTTTTTGAAACAATTTGCTCAAGACGTTGTAATGTAATATTTTGAACTATTGTATTGAATGTTGTGGTTGGTGTTGTCTGTTACCTTTTGAATGAAACCCTACGCTGTTATACCTCGTGTTTCCGCTTTAGCGGGGTGTGACATTAACCAAAAGAAAAGTTTTCACAGGAGTTTTCAAAAATCTTCTGGTTATAGGAAGCCTGCAAGGAACCATGTGGCTAAGAAACAAGCTAAATCCAAAAGCCACATGAGAAAACAGACTGAAAAGGAATGTGTCAATATGTGGGTCCCCAAAAGCACTAATGTTAGTACTGCTACCTCAGATAGTACTGCTGACAAGGATAGTGCTGCTAGAAGCAATACTACTGCCAATACTGCTGCTAGCAGTGTTAGTGCTGCTAACTCTGCTAGTGCCGCTAACTCTGTTAGTGCTGCTAACTCTGTTAGTGCTGCTAACTCTGTTAGTGCTGCTAACTCTGTTAGTGCTGCTAACTCTGTTAGTACTTCTTCTAAGGTTAATACTGCTTCTAGTTTTTGTGCTGCTAGACCAATTATATTGACAAAGTTCTCCAGTACTGCAGTACCTAAGTTTGACAATCTCATCAAAACCCAGTGCAAGTACTTTGATGAGCAAGGGAAACCCAAGACCACTTTGGCTTGGGTTCCCAATAAAAACTAATTGATTTATCTTATGTGCAGGGCAACCAACAGCTCAAGGGGAAGAGCATCTGGCATGTTGATAGTGGTTGCTCCAGGCACATGACAGGTAACATGGCCTGCCTCAAGAATTTCAAAAGAATTGATGGAGGACATGTTGCTTCTGGAAATAATCCTGCAGGAGGTAAGATAAGTGGTAAAGGTGATGTGTCAAAAGGTAAGATGACATTTGAGGATGTTTACTATGTTGAGCAATTGAGATACAACCTGTTAAGTGTATCACAGGTCTGTGACAAGAAACATAGTATATTATTTACTGATTCTGAATGCATTATTCTTGCTCCTGGATTCAAAGTAGTTGATGAAAACATGATACTATTGAGAACTCCTAGAAAGGATAATGTGTATTGTTTAGATTTAGAAAGTGTTTCATCTGATTCATCTCTAAACTGTTTGGTTTCAAAAGCTTCAATAGATGAATCATCACTTTGGCACAGAAGGATGTGTCACATGAATTTTAAAACAATGAATAAACTGGTTAACAATAATCTTGTTAGGGGTTTACCATCAAAAGTCTATTCATGTGATGAACATTGTGTTGCATGTCTCAAAGGCAAACAACACAAAACTTCTCATAAGTCCAAAGAGATAAACACTATCTCAAATCCTCTTCAGTTGTTGCATATGGATCTGTTTGGCCCTACAAATGTCATGATCAAATCTTTTATTCTTAGAATTGAAAACCAATCAAATCAAAAAGTGAAAGTTATTAGATCAGATAATGGGACTGAATTTAAAAACTTTGATCTAAACACCTTTTGTGAGGAAAAAGGAATTGAGAGACAATACAGTTCTCCTAGGACTCCACAACAGAATGGTGTTGCTGAGAGAAGGAATAGGACACTGATTGAGGCTGCTAGATCTCTGTTAGCTGATTCAAAATTACCCACTACTTTTTGGGCAGAAGCAGTTAATACTGCTTGTTATGTTCAGAACAGAGTTTTGGTAATAAAGACTAAAAATAAGACACCTTATGAGCTTTTTCTGAAAAAGAAACCATTTATTGGATTTTTCAAACCATTTGGGTGTCCTTGTACAATTCTCAATACCAAATCTTACTTAGGTAAGTTTGATAGCAAAGCAGATGATGGCTTTCTTGTTGGTTACTCATCTCAGAGTAAGGCTTACAGAGTGTTTAATACCTCTTCTAGAATAATTGAAGAAAGTGACAATGTCAAATGCAATGAGAACACACCAAATCCTATTGGTTCAGGTCCTGATTGGCTATTTGACATTGATCCACTCACTAATTCTTTGGGTTTCAGTAGTGATGTAAATGCAGGACAAAGGGATGCACCACCATCAGATAACAGTATTCAGTCTGTGATTTTTCCACTCCCTACCATTGATCCTGTTGACTTCAGTGAACCAGAAAAGGAAGCTGAACCCATTCAGAATGCAGAAGAGAGAAGAATAGAGGAAAATCAGACTTCAAGAGAGTCTGAAGTGACTGAAGAAGCTGTAGAAAATCCAGACTTAAATGAGTCAAATCTGGATGGAAACTTAGTTGAGGAACCTGGTCATCCATCAAGAACTCAGAAAAATCATCCTCCTGAGTTGGTTATAGGAGACATTGCTTCTCCCATGATGACTAGGAATCAAAGCAGACTTCAAGAGCTACAAGATCAGCAGAATACAGTCAATACTGTACTTACTTGCTTTCTATCCCAAATTGAGCCCAAAAAGGCTTATGATGCTATGAAAGATCCAAGTTGGATAGAAGCAATGCAAGAGGAGCTGCTACAGTTTAAATTACAGGATGTTTGGGACTTGGTGGACCTTCCAAAAGGTCATAGAGCAATTGGCACCAAGTGGATTTTCAGAAACAAGAAGGATGACAGAGGAATAGTGATCAGAAACAAAGCAAGGCTGGTTGCACAAGGGTATACTCAGGAAGAGGGCATAGACTATGAGGAAGTCTTTGCTCCAGTGGCAAGGATTGAAGCAATTAGGCTGTTTCTAGCCTATGCCTCATACATGAAGTTTAAGGTCTACCAAATGGATGTCAAAAGTGCTTTTCTGTATGGAAGTATTGATGAAGAAGTATATGTCTGTCAACCCCCTGGATTTAAGAATCCATTGCACCCTGACAGAGTGTACAAGCTGAAGAAGGCACTTTATGGTTTACATCAAGCCCCAAGAGCATGGTATGACACCCTGTCTACCTATCTCTTGGAAAATGACTTTGAAAGAGGAGTCATTGACAAGACCTTGTTCATTAAGAGGAGAAAGAAAGACACACTACTTGTTCAGATCTATGTGGATGACATCATCTTTGGATCCACAAATGATCACATGTGTAAAGAGTTTGAAGAGTTAATGCACAAGAGATTCAAGACAAGTTCCATGGGTGAACTTACTTTCTTCCTTGGGCTTCATGTGAAACAGATGAAAGATGGGATTTTCATAAGCCAATCCAAATATGTGAAAGACATCCTGGACAAGTATGGTTTAACAGACTCAAAGCCAGCAAGCACACCAATGGAGACACCCAAACAGATCACTGCAGATCTTGAGGGGGAGGATGTGGATGTCCATCATTACAGGTCTATGATTGGATCACTCATGTATCTCACAGCCTCTAGACCAGACATTATGTTTCCAGTATGTGTTTGTGCCAGATTTCAGGTTACACCTAAGCAATCACACATGCATGCAGTCAAAAGAATTTTTAGATACCTCAGAGGGCAACCTAGATTAGGTCTTTGGCATCCTTATGAATCTTCATTTGACTTGCTTGCATACTCAGACAGTGACTTAGGTGGAGCTAATATGGATAGGAAGTCTACTTCAGGTGGATGTCAGTTTTTGGGTGCAAGACTTGTTTCATGGCAGTGTAAGAAACAAACCACAGTGTCCTTATCCACAACAGAAGCTGAGTATATAGCTGCTGCAAGTTGCTGTTCTCAGGTGTTATGGATTCAGAATCAGATGTTGGACTATGGGGTAACATTTCTGCACACTCCAATCTTCATTGACAACAACAGTGCCATTAGCATTGTTAACAATCCTGTCAAGCACTCAAAAACAAAGCACATAGAGATCAGGTATCACTTTATTAGAGACTGTAATGAAAAGAAATTGATTCAGGTTGCTAAAGTTCATACCAATGACCATTTTGCTAATCTATTCACAAAAGCTTTTGATGTGGGTAGATTCACTTTCTTGGTAACAAGTGTGGGCATGATAAACCTTGAATAAATTCATGATTTTTATTTTTTTATATATACCTGTATTTCTTTGTATATTTGGTGTTACTAACTAGCTTTCTCAGAACCTCAGTATGACTCAGATGGACAAGTGCTGCAAAGTGTAAGTATAGTTACTACTGCCAGTGCAGAGTTACTACTGCTAGTACATATTTTCTACTGCATGTATAGTTAATACTCCTTAGCAGTTAATACTGCTTTGTAGTTAATACTGCTTAGTAGTTAATACTGCTTAGTAATTAATACTGCTTAGTAGTTAATACTGCTTTGTAGTTAATACTGCTTAGTAGTTAATATTGCATGTATAGTTAATACTGCTTTGTAGTCAATACTGCTTTGTAGTTAATACTGCTTAGTAGTTACTACTGCTTTGTAGTTAATACTGCTTGTGTAGTTAATACTGCTTGTGTAGTTAATACTGCTGTGTAGTTAATACTGCCTTGCAGTTAATACTGCTCAGTTGTTAACACTGCTAAGTCGTTAATACTGCTTTTGAAGAAAATCAGGGCTAGTACTGCTATAAATACTCTTTCAGCCCGCCAAAGTGCATAACGTCTTTTTGCATTCAATTTCTCTCTCTCGTTCTAACCTTTTCTCCCTAGAATCTCTGTGTTTTCTATCCAAATCCTCAGGAAGAATGACGACAATGGAGTTTGTCGATGAGCACAATGAGATTGCGATGCTTCAGAAGCCAAAGCAGGCCGCAGGATTTCATGATATTGTGGATTTTCTCAAGTCCTCACACATCTCTCATGCCCTAACAGTGTGCCCAACCATATATATCGAGCATCAAAAGCAATTTTGGGAGAATGTCGCTGTTATTTTCGAAGATGGGCAGAAAATCATTCGAACAAGGGTTTGTGACAAACCCTTGAAGGTCACTGAGGAGGTTATTCGCATCACTCTTCACTTAGATGATGCCTCAGGTATAACCTATCTATCTAATGATGAACTTTTCTCGACCTTACCAAGAATGGGGTATGAAGGTCCCATTGGCGTTTTTAAATTCTTCAAGTCAAAATTCTACACCCAATGGCGATTTCTTGTTCATACTCTTATGCACTGTATTTCAAAGAAAACAACTGGATGGAGTGAGTTTAGCAGTACCATTGCTTATGCCTTGGTCTGCTTAACCACTGCCATAAAGTTCAATTTTTCAGCAATGATTTTTAATGATCTTGTGGCAAACCTAGAATCCAAAAAGAGATTTTACATGTATCCCAGGTTTGTCCAAGAAGTACTTAACCATGAATTGACGGATTTGCCTCAGTCTGATGAGGTGTATGTGCCAAAACCCCCTAAAGGGAAGGTTTTCTCAAATATGAGAAGAATTCCTAGGGACTCGGAAGGGGTTGACACACCATTGTTCTCTACAATGATGGTTGTGTCCCACACCACTGAAGGTATGGCATCAGGGTCAAGGCCCCCATTAGACACACCCACTGATGACCAATCCCAACCTTCCATCACCAAAGAAATCCCACAGTCCATTCTTTTAAGACCCACTCCCAAAATCACCAAGAAGTTTGAAAGAAGAAAGATACACAAGGTTCCTTCCCTTGGTGTAAGTCTTAATAGCCCAAAGCCTACAAGCCCTCTATTGGAGCATTCTCCAATAGAGAATATCAAAAGGGTAACCACAGGGGTGTCTCCCAACCCCAAGAAGGTGCTCTCTAAGGAGAAGGAAGAGCATGTGGGCTGCAAGGCTGCCACTACTTCTGCTAGCAAAGAGAAGGACAGTGGTAACATCACTAAGACCTTCCCCACGGCAACTCAGAATGTGAAAACATTCAGAGGACCCATGCGCCAAGAATCCATGGGAGTAGGCAGTGCCTTTGCTAGGCAAAAGACACCTACTAAAATTTCCAGTGATCCTTTAACGGAGGTAAACACTCCTAAACAGGGTGAGGATAGATATACTTATGAGGAAATGATGGAAACCATTGCCAACATCAACATTGATGTCATGAATCAGCAGAAGGAGATTGATGAGCTTAAAAAGGTGATTCTTTATCAACACACCAAGATAGAGAAAAATAAGAAGATGATCACCAAGCTGCTGCAAAGAAGAAAGAAAGCTCAGTATGTTCTGAGAAGGAGAAGATCAACCACTGATGCTTCCAAAAAGGGGGAGTTAGAAACTGAACTAAACATGGAGGATGCAAAGGTTGAGGGGGAGAATGAGCATAAGGTTGAGGGGGAGGCTGAGCAGGTTGCAGAAGTTGCAAAGGAAGCAGAAAGTGAGAAAGCAGCAGTAACTGAAGCATCAGAAACCACAGAAAAAGCAGTAGAAACAGTTAATGCTGCAGTATCTGAGATTGAAGCAGCAATAACTGAAATTATACATAGTCTTGTTGATGCAGCAATATCTGACAGTGAGAAGGAAGCGGTATCTGTATCTACAGTAACTAAATCTGAGATTGAAGCAGAGGTATTTGAGATGGTGAAAGCAGCAGTATCAAAGATTTTAAAAGAAGCAGTAACAGAAAAAGCAGCAGAAATGGTTAATGCTGCTAGTCAAAAAGCAGCAGAAACCATTCAAGCAGCAGAAATGGTTAATGCTGCTGAAAAACATAAGGCAGCAGAAACCATTCCTGAAGCAGCAGAAACAAAGGAAACAGCTGAAACCATTCCTGAAGCTGTTAAAACACTCAAAAGAACCAAGATGATGTCAAACAAAAGACCAAGAACAAAGTCTATAGCTTCAAAGAAGAAAGTTGTAAAGAAGCCTAGGGTGGAACCCAGTGTAGAAGAAGCTAAGAAGGAAGTTGTGAAAGAGAAAGCTGATCATAAAGTTGCTGAAGAAGAAGTGGCAACTCCATCAGGTCAACCAAGCAATGTACAATCACCAACAAATACTCAATGTGATATGTATATTACTGTGATTGATTCTAGTCCTATCAAAGTTAAACCATTAGCTTCTATGGCTCCTGAAATCATCTTCTGGGATACTTTGAAAGATCAGAGAAAGGAGTACATTAGAGTAAAAAGAGCAGATGGGAAGTTTGAGGTCAGTTCTACATGGGGAAGACTGTTAAGGATGTGCTCTAGATCAGACTTGGAAGAGATGTTCAAGGTGGGAATGAAGCTTTATGGAAATATGCTAACTGAGAATGGAATGTCCATCACCAAAACGGTACTTGAATATCTGTGTCTAATGTTCAATACAGAAGTAGTTAAGTATTTGACAGAAAGGCAATTTCAAACTGTTACCAACTGGATGCTTATTGAAAATTGTGGTGTGTATGTCATAACACTTGACAATGCATATCATGAGTATTATCTGGTGGACAAAATATACAAGCACAGCATGACAAGGTTGAATGGAATGCTAAAAGCTAAGTTGGTGGGTAACAAAGATTCTAAGATGGCAAGATACCTGGTAAGAAGGATCATCAATCAAAGTTTGGGATTGAATCCTGACTTGTGTGTTCAAGATTAAGTTTTGGAAGCATCATCATCTGAAGAACTTGACTTCTCAACCTGAAAAGTCAAGTTAGGGGGAGATTGTTGGGAACTGAAGATTTGCTAAGTATGATTAGTACTGCCAGAACTACATTACTACTGCCAGAACAACCTTAATACTGCCAGGGCATAATTAATACTGCTGGATCAAAGTTAGTACTGCTTGTCATAGTTAGTACTGTTGGATCAAGTTAATACTGCTGGAACAAATTAATGTTGCTGGAACTCTGTTAGTACTTCTGATGCATTAATGCTGCTGGAACAAGGTTAGTACTGCTAAGTCAAGTTAATGCTGCTGGAATGAATTAGTGCTGCTGAAGAATATTAGTACTGCTCATGCTGAATGAAGATTAATACTGCTGATGTGATAAGTTTGGTATGCGAAGAGATTGGAGATAAAGATGGAATGGATGAAGATATGCTTAAAGAAGATTCAGAAGATCAATTTATTTTTGATAGTTATCTTGTAATTATTGTGTATAAATAGATGTTGATAGATAGCTATTCGAGACAGGAGAATATACGAGAATTTTAGAATACGTTTTGTTTTAGAGAGAATTAACCTCAAGGTTCAGAACCCTATTTCTAGAGAAGTAGAAGTCGTCTTGATTGAGTCTGTTCATCAAGATTGAGGTTTGGTTGTAATCTTGTGAGTCGAAGCATTGAATACAAACAGTTTGTGTTCTCTGATATATTGTTCTTTGATTGTGTGAATTAAAGTTCTTTTCCGCAGATTCTTTAATTCTGAATTCTAAGTATTATTAGTCTTGTTAAGATTCGATCCTGCCATATGCCTTCTTATTGTCTGTAACCTTTGGCCACCAATCGTGCTTTGTTTCTGATGACCACTCCATCTTCATCCTTCTTATTTCTGTAGACCCACTTTGTTCCAATGGTCTGTTTCCCTCATGGCAGAGGTACAAAAGTCCATACTCTGTTACGCTCAAACTGCAGAAGTTCTTCTTGCATGGCGTCTACCCAGTTTGGGTCATCTAGTGCTTCAGAAATCTTCTTTGGTTCTATCACACTAATAAAATTTGTAAAGAAACAAAAATTAGCAGTGGCAGACCTGGTGTTTACTGAGTCAGAAGGTTCTTCCATTATTTGGCTTGGAGGATGGCTTTTTGTCCACTGAGTGGTGCGAGGAAGATGGTCATCAATGTCATCGAACTTTTCTTCAGAAGCTTCTTGTGGATCTTCTTCTTGTATAGCCTCTGTCGTTCTTCTTACCTTGGTAGAAGATTCTACCATTTGTGGAATGATTAGTATGAGTGGTGGTGGAGTTTGTTCCTCTGAGGACGTATAGTCTTGGTCCTCAATTACCTCTGTAATTGGTTCTTCTGTGGATTGTGGAGTTTGTTTTTCAGCAGCTTCTGTGGTCGTTTTTCTTGATGTTTCATCTTCTGCATTTTCTTCTACGGAATTTGCATCTGTAGTATTTATAGAAGAAGATGAAGCATTATTTGGACCAGTTAGAGTCATACCTGTGGGATTTTGTCCAACAGAGGATGGTTCTTCAGAAACTCTGATGGTTCTAACAGAAGGATCAATGTCAACGTGGAACATCTCTAAAAATAGAAGATTCAAGTCTTCTTTCGTTTGCGAGATGCCTGAGGTTTCCCTTTTAAGTTCGAGTTCTAAACTGATTTGCTCAGAAGTCTTTTGGAAAGAATCATCAAAAGAAACATTGATACTTTCTACGATTTTGCGAGATATTGTAAGGTATACTCTGTAGGCTTTGGAAGTGGCAGAGTATCCAATGAATTTGCCTTCGTCAGCTTTTACCTCAAACTTTCCTCTTGAATCTCTGTCGTTTAAAACAAAGCATTTACATCCAAACACATGGAAAAACTTGATGTTTGGCCGCCTTTTGTTGATCAGTTCATAAGGAGTCTTGATGTGTCTTTTCACAATGGTTGACCGATTCTGTGTGTAACAAGCGGTAGAAATTGCTTCTGCCCAAAAGTTCATCGGTAATCCGTATGCTGATAGCATAGTTCTTGCGGCCTCCACGAGCGTTCGATTCTTCCTTTCGACTACGCCATTCTGCTGTGGAGTGCGTGCGGCAGAGAAGTTCTGTGATATTCCTTCTGTAGAAAGATAGGCTTCAATGACAGAGTTTTTAAATTCTGTGCCATTGTCACTTCTTAACTTCTGTATTCTGCATTCATAAAGAACTTGGATTCTTTTCATTAGATTAATCAAGATGATTGGAACATCCGATTTCTTTCGAACAAATTCAACCCATGTGAAGCGCGAATACTCATCAATTAAGACAATATATATTTCTTGCCACCTAGGCTCTGTATGGCAATGGGACCGCATAGGTCGACATGAAGCATGTACAGAGGCCTAGTGCAAGACACATCTGTTTTGCCTCTGTGGGAAGCTCTTCTGAGTTTTCCCATTTCACAGGCAGAACACAAGTGATCCTTATTAAATTTAACATTAGGCAAACCTTTAACTAGATCAAGTTTGACCAGTTTATCCAAGGTGTGAAAGTTCAAGTGACAGAACCTGTTATGCCATAACCAGGCTTCTTTACTTTCGCAAGCTACAAGGCAAACTTTGTCCTTGGTTGCCGAACAAAAGTTCATCAGATACAGATCACCTTTTCTTTCGGCTCGCAGAAGTTCCATTCCTGTGTCTTCACTTTGCAGAGAGCAGAAAGTCCTTTTGAACAAGACATCAAATCCTGTATCACAGAGTTGACTTACACTGAGTAGGTTGTGTTTAAGGCCATTCACATATGCAACTTTGTATACAGAGACGTTTTCCTTCTGTATGACTCCATAGCCTTTGATGTGTCCCTTCTTGTTGTCTCCAAAAGTTACAGATCCACCATCGTGTGTTTCTTTGTACGTGGATAGTAAACTTCTGTCGCCAGTCATGTGCCTTGAGCATCCGGAGTCAAGATACCAAATTGGCACATACCGCTTCTGTAAGACAATCACAGAGACTTAGGTACCCATATCCATATGGGTCCAATATTGTTAGAATTTTTCAAGTTTGCCTTAGCATTCTTGAAATACATTTTATCTTTTGTAGAAAGATCAGATTGTATCTCTCTAGGTTTTGACTTTAGAGTTTGAATTTTAGTGGAGAGTAAGCAATCTGGACTTGAGAAGTGATTTTTCAATCTGAACATAAGATCAAAACAATGACAGTATTTAATATGAGACGTGAGTTGTTTGAACTTTTCATTGAATTCATTGAACTGAGTCACAGAGGCATTACATTCGTTCTTAACATTAGATTTCCTATTACAAGAAGATCTATGAATACTAGAATGATTTTTGCAAAAATCTTGTTTAGTTCCTGCCTTCTGTGAGTCTCTTCTGTGGTGAACGTCTGTCTTCACTGTCACAGAGGAAAGATATTTGTTAGCTTCAGGCCTTAGAGGTTTTGAAAATTTTGAGCTTTTAGGATTTTCAGAGGCCTTTTTCAAATTATCAAGCTCTGTAGAGGTTTTGACTTGTATACACATTTTTAGAAAATCTGGACAGATAGGTATCTCTATGATTTTCTCTTATGGAGAAATTGTTCTGTTAAGAACCTCAGAGGAGAATTTAACATCCTCTGTGTCACAGTGAATTATCCCTGATTTAGAATCAGTCTCTGAGTCGTCAGAGGATGAATCGTCCTCATATACAGAGGTTGAGTCATTTCTTTCGACAGAGGCTGGATTTTCCGAGCATGTATCGTACGAGTTTTCTTCCTCTGTAGAAAAACTTTCATTGATGGCAGAGGTTTCAGATGAGATCTCTTCAGCGAGAATTTGATCTATAGAAGATGTACAGAGATTTTCTAAAACATTTGATTTCAAAACTTCCAAAATTTCTTTTTCAATTGATCTTTTAAGATTTTCTTCTGAAAAGATGGGTTTAAACTCAGGAGCTTTTGCAGATAATTTCTTTTTGACATCTATCATACAGACAAAAGCGACCTGTGTTTGAGTCTCTGGTTTACCAAACTTAAAGATACCAATTTGATCTTGTGTTTTCAGATATTTCTTTGGTTTGATTCCTCTATTGACAGAGGTTGAAGATGATGAATCTGTGTTTTCAAACCACACATTGATCATCTTCGTATGTTTCCTCAAGTGAGGTTCTTCAGAGATTTTAACCCTTTTACTTACAGAGAGTAAGTTTGGAAAAAATTGTTTATTTGTTTTTCCTACCACAAACAGAGAAGACAGAGGTTTAAGTCTTTTGCCTTCAACACCTAGAGTAATATCATCGTACCCTATACCTCGTCTTCCTATTTGTGAGTTTACTTTCTCATACACCTTCTGTGCATCTTTATAGTTTTTAAGTAAAACCTCTCTTCTGAGTAGATCTTGCCAAAGTACCTCTCTCTCTTTTTGAAAGTATTCTTTGAGAGCTCTTATGTCAGCTGTTTCACTCCTAGAAACTGAAAGCTCTTTAGTTTTGACATTTAAAGCAGAGGTTAATTCAGAAATTTGCCTTTTTAAAGGATCTACATTTTTGGTCCAATATTTTTCTACTCTTTCCTTTTCTTCAAAATTTTTGGCTTTTTCTTGAGTGAGAAGCCTTACTTCTCTCTCATTAAAGGTGAGTCTTTTCTGAATACTTTCATTTATCTCTTTGAGTTCAATCAGTTCAATGTTAAGTCTAACTGAATCATTTTCTACATATTTAATACAAGAGGTAGAGTTTGAAATGGATACCTCATTGTCAGTGCCCGAGTCGACTTCTGCCATGCCACAGAACAGGGCATTGGTGTTGAATTCATCATCAGAGGTAGAGTCTGACTCGAAGTCCTCCTTATTTGCTTCAGAATGCTCTTTGTTCGCCATTAGGGATTTTTGTGCATAGTATTCAGCCTTCTTTTTGTAAAAAGTTGAGTCCTTCTGTGGGCGATTTTGTCTACTTCTGCAATCTTTTGCGAAATGGCCTGGCTTGCCGCAGTTGAAGCAACCTTGGGAGGTGTTTCCAGTTCGATCGTCGGACTTCTGTTGGTCTCCACCTTTCTCTGTTCGGCATTCGTTTGCATAATGACCAGGCTTACCACATTTGTAGCATTCTTGTGTGTGGCCTACCTTGTCATCTGACCTCTGTCGGTCATTTCCTCTGTAGTTTATGTCGCTCGACCTCTGTCGGTCACTTCTGTAGTCTGACCTCTGTCGGTCACTTGATTCTTCTCTTCTTTCATTATCTCTTCTATCTCTTTGGTTGTCTCTGCTATATCTGTCATTTCCAAAATTTCTTTGGTTACCTCTGAACTCTCTTGTCAATAGATCCAATGATTTAGCTAATGACGCAAGAGTTATTTCTTCCTCTATCAGCTCGTCTTCTTCGCTATCAACCATCACTATCTTCTTCTTCTCCTTCTTCTTCTCCTCTGTTGCTCTCTCATTTCTCGGTCTCTCTGTAGCCTCTGTTGATTTACTAACCAATGCGTATGGTGCAATGGCTATTGTTTTAGCTTGAGCTATTTGAGGCTCTTGTGCAGCTAGTGTTCCATAGAGATCAGAGAATGTCCATGAGTCTAGATCTTGGTTTGTTTGTAAAGACATAGACAGTTGAAGCCACTCATCATTCAGACTCTTTAGAAACATGACGTTATTTTCTTCCGAGGTTCTGTGAATGCCAGACTTTCAACATTTGTTTATGAGAGAGTTGAACCTATCGTACGTTGTTTGCAGAGATTCTGTTGCAGAGGCTCTGAATGCATGATATTCATTTATGTACTGTGCCCTTCGGTTCTTCTGGGTTTTAGCACCCCCTTCCAACTGTCTTTCTAATTCTTTCCAAAGATCGTGCGCAGTTTCGCATGCATCTAAGGATTGAAAAAGCTCGTTGGGGATAGCCATTATCAGGATTCTTTTTGTTTTCTGTGCAACTTCATCTTCTGCCTTATCTTCATTTGACCATTCTTCTTTTGGCTTTGGTTTTTGATGTTCAGGGATTTCTGGAGATTCAGCAGTAACTTGTACTCGTGGTACTGCTATTATGGGAACAGGAGGAAGGTTGTAAAGATATTGTACTAGATTTTTTTCAGTACCCTAAAAAAAATGACCATTCTTATTTTCCATTGAGGATACTCATCTCGTAGGAGAGTAGGAGGCTTGGTGAGTGAACCAGTAGTAAAGAAGTTATTTGTATTTGTCATTGTTAAGGTTTTGAAAAGATAGTATGATTAAAAAGTATAAGTCTGAAGATCTGGAAAGTTTTCTGGGTTTGAACAGTTCTCAGAGTACACTTTAATGGAGTTTTAACCTAGAGATGAGGAATAGAAAAAAATGATTTCTATCACTAATCTTGTATAAACGAGGATCACTTGATATTGAAAATCAAGCTTTGCTCTGATACCAATTGTTGGTTCCCGTTTTGCTTATACAAGATTGTCAGATCTATTAGTTCGAATTTATGTTTGATGCGGAAGCGTATTTGAATAACTAACAGATATGATTGATAGATTTAGAACATAATATAAATAAACAGTGAACAGGAAATAATATCTCAAAGTTTACTAAATATATATATTAAGAACAGATTCAAGAACAGTGAGTAAGCAAAGCTTTTAAAACAGATTCTCTTGAATTCTTGATTGTTTTATTGATCGATCGATGGATTGATTGATTAATAGGAAGAACTCAACATGAGTCTTCCTTATATACTACTCCAAGGGGACCATAAAGCATATGCTACTATTCACAAAGGACGGTATGAATAGTTGGACGGATGGCATGAACAGTTGGACGTGATGTATTGCATTTAATGCAGCAGACGTCTATTATGTACTAAGCCTTATTGAATCCAACCAGAGTTTGACACGTTGCAGTTGGACAGGGAATGCTACCATGCAAGTTGATGAACAGGTCCTGTAACAGTAGTAAAATATTATAAATATATTTTAAGTCTTTGTTGAAGACCGCAGAGGCTCTGTGAAATGCCACAGAGGTTCTGCGGTTTGGTCCTTAGAAGAGCAGTCTTCACCGGATTCCGAGTCTTTGGTCTTCTTTGCGCGTATGACAGAGCTTCTGTAGGGCGCCTCTTTAGCTTCTGTAGCTTCTTGACCTTGATCTCTCGGTAAGTTCGGCAGAGCCTCTGTAAGAGGCTTTCTTCACTTGGCCTATTTTTCACTACTTCTAAATACTTCTATGATTAGGAAGATTGAAGCTAACACTTTTAATTATAGAATAAACAAAGACAATTGTGTTAGGAATAATTGGAATCGTTTTGAAGTTTCTTTTCCGATTAAACTTAATTCAGTTCATCAATTGATTCAATTATCGCGTGATTGTTTATGTTGTTCTAGATGTGGTTGGAATGATTTTGATGAAATTTACATAAATGATTGGTTTGGGTCATATCACATGTATAATCATAAACCTAAAAATAAACCCCGTAATAATAAACAGACATACTATAAGCAACGGGGTTTCCAATCTGAGGTTAAACCACAGCGGGAGACCAAACCCATTGCAAGACGGGCTGCTCCTACAGAGGTTAAATCGGCACCCAAGAAGAAACCTGTTCCTCCGAAAGGTGTAAATTCTACACCTATTTAAGATGTTTTGTCCGGAAACCATCCTCGTTCTAGATATTTTATCCGGTCAATCTCTACAACCGGAAACCTAGTTGTCCGGAAACCTCAGGGTTTCTGGTAAGTTCAACTACCGGTTTGTTGATTTGTTCGGAATCCTTTTATCCGGTAACTTACCTCGTTATAGATATTTTGTCCGGATTTACACAACATCCGGAGACCTAGTTGTCCGGAAACCTCAGGGTTTCCAGTAAGTTCAACTACCAGATTGTTGAGTTATCCGGACTCCTATTTGACCGGAAACCACTATCATTCGAAAACCTATTTGTCCGGGTTGTCCAAATTTTCCGGAAACATTCATGTCATCCGGATTCCTTTGATGTCCGGATACCATTTGTCCGGAGAGTACTCATTGACCGGAAAGTTGTGCATGTCATAGCTTTGTCCGGATACCGTGTGTTGTCCGGATACCGTGTGTTGTCCGCTGAAACTTCAACAAGACCTGAAACTACAACTGCCGATATTCCGACTTCTCCTCAACAACCGACAGCTTCTGATCTCCCACCTTCTCAACAGCAACAAATCCGTTGGGAGAAGATCACAATATTTATTCCTCACCTGGAGGAATCCCTGAAGAAGTTGTTCATTCACAAGCTACGCCCAATCAAGCCGACCTTCTGCCTTGGTATTTACAGTTCTAACCCCGAATACCAACGCCGGTACATAAGTGCAATGAAGCGGTGTCTACCAGTTAGCCATGTACGAACCAAACATCAGATCACAGAAGTGCTCAACATCGAGTCAGGCCGAATCATGAAAGTTGTTTATCCTGTATTCACCGTCAGACGCGAAGAAGGAATGAATGGAGATTTTCTGAAGCCGACTTCCAGCACCTCCGACCGTTCGACTTCTACGCTATTCTGAAAGACATTCGTTCAAGAACTATCCGACCGCTTCAAGTTACAAAGGCGCTCGCAGCTGTTCGTTGATTCCTGGTCCATACTATTATGATGCCATATCTCACGGACTTCCAAATGGCAATCAAGAACAGGGAAAAGAAGGTAAATCTGATAAAGCCGAATCTGGAAGCTCCTGAATTGAAGATGTATCCCGAGAACGCTCTGCTTCTAGAACCTGAATTTGGGATTGTCTACTTCAACGAACAGAAAGAGAAAATATTTATGCGTTTCAGTCAGGTAGACAGATTTTGCGACGACATGTTTTTCAAAGTTCAAGATGCTCTTCGAAAGATCATATCTCACGAGTCCAAAACTCGAAGGCTTTCGTATGTTCCCAATCCAGAAGAAACAACTGCTCGGAAAGCCTTGGAAATGGTTGAAGATCGCATCGACTATCGCCGTGCTATCAGATGGTTCGAGATACACTTTGCGCTTCGTAAAAGATATGTTCATAACTGGCGCGAACTCGAACTTCAAATCAAAAGGGGAGATTGTTAGGGTAATTTATTGTTGATTTAAAGTTCAAGGGTTTAAATTGTATTTCTTTATTTTGAGCCTAGTTAGTGAACGGGTCGTGGGCTTGTTAACCACGGGCCCGCCATATATATATATATATATATATTGTATTAGCCTTAGAAAAATAGGCGAGTTGTTCATTTTCTTTCCTATTCGATATTGTAAAACACTCTGATTGAAATCGTTATATGGATGACCAGTTGAAATCATAAACATCTCTGTTATTATCTATTGATTTCATTGTTCGTTGCACGGATCTGGAAATCACGGGTTTCAACTTTCACGTTAATGTCTTTGAGAATGGAGTCTTTTCTCTTTTGGTAATTTGGTTCATGTTATCAGAAAATAGTACACAAAACAATAAATATTTTTATAATATATTATATATTAAATAAATATACAAAATAAATATTTTTAATTATATAATATATACCGGGGTCGGGTCGGGGGATAGGCATCCCGGCCCCGGCCCCGGTTTTTTCAAAGCGGGTATCCATGTCCCCGTCCCTGATACTCGGTTTGACGGGGAATCCCCGACCCAGGTCGGGTGGGGTGGATCGGGTTCCCCAGCGGGTCGGGCCAAATTGCCATCCCTAGTGGTATGTGAATTTTTGGATGTATTTCCCGATGATCTTGCAGACTTACCACCAGAACGACAAGTGGAATTCATGATTGACCTTGTTCCGGGAGCGGCACCAATTGCACGTGCACCATACCGATTAGTATCGGCTGAAATGAAATAGATGATGTCTCAACTTCAAGAATTGCTTGAAAAGGGCTTTGTCAGGCCAAGTTCGTCACCCTAGGGAGCTCCAATACTATTTGTCAAGAAGAAAGATGGCACTATGAGAATGTGCATTGACTATGGAGAACTGAATAAAGTGACCATAAAGAATATGTATCTACTCCCAAGGATTGACGACTTATTTGATCAACTTCAAGGTGCACGATGTTTTTCAGGGATTTATCTAGGGTCGAGCTATCATCAAGTAAGGGTGAGAGATGAAGATGTTCCCAAGACGGCGTTTAGAACGCGGTGTGGACATTACTAATTCTTCGTGATGCCTTTTGGGTTGACAAATGCTCCTGTTCTGTTCATGGATTTAGTGAATAGGGTGTGTCGACCTTTCTTAGACAAGTCAGTCATCGTGTTCATAGATGACATACTTGTTTATTCAAAGAATGAAGCCGATCATGAATGTCACCTTCGTGAAGTCTTAGATGTTTTAAGAAAAGAGAAATTGTACACCAAATTCTCAAAATGTGAATTTTGTTTAAAAGAGGTACAATTTCTAGGTCATGTAATCACTTCTGAAGGAGTCAAGGTGGATCTGGTGAAAATAGAAGCAATGGTGAATTGGGTTACACCAAAGAACTCATCGTAGATTCGGAGTTTTTTGGTTTTGGCAGGTTATTACCGAAGATTTATAGAAGACTTCCAAGATTGCCTCTTCCTTGACAGTTCTAACACGAAAGAATGTAAAGTTTCTACGGACTGGAAAGCAAGATTCAGCTTTTATAACTTTACAAAAGAAATTATGTGAAGCCTCTGTTCTTGCACTACCAGAAGGAACATAAGATTTGGTGGTATATAGTGATGCATCAAAGATGGGTTTGGGATGTGTATTGATGCAACGCGGCAAATTGATTAGTTATGCATCAAGACAACTCAAAGAGCACGAAAAGAATTATCCTACCCATGATTTAGAACTGGCAGCAGTAGGGCTTGCTCTGAAGCTATGGCGGAATTACTTGTATGGATCGAAGTGCACTCTTTTTACTGATCATAAAAGTTTGAAACATGTTTTTGATCCGAAAGAGTTGAATATGAGACAACGACGTTGGTTAGAACTCCTTTACTTGTTGGTAGTATTATTTATGTGTTTGCAGAAGTTTCCCAGAGCTTTCCGGTCAAAAAGTTGAGATTTTGCATTTCCAGGTAGGTTTTTCGTTCCAACAGTGTTTGAATACGGGACTTATATTTTTGAGTCCTGGTTCCTTTTGTTACCTGCACCCACACCGGATCTAGTTCATACCGCATTCAAACCCGGTTCTAGACACATACCGGATTCAAACCCGGTTCCGGTTTTCACCGAGTCCAGAATCACACCGGTTTTGGTATTCAATCCGGATCTGGTTCCGACTTATTTGTGTTCCGAATTTTGACTCCGGATCTATCCCATTCTGGATCCTATCCATTCTGGTTCTAGATCTTTCCGGTTTCGGATCTTTGTTCTGGATCTTTCCGGTTGCGGATCCCGAGTTCCCAAAATCTTTCCCGGATCCCAATTCCCGGATTGTCTATCCGGGAAACCACACCCGGATCAGAAATCCGGGAGTGTTCTGACCCTTCAGTTTTCAAATTTTTTCTCGGGGCGCTGCCTCCGAGCTAAGTCACCGAAGGGGGACTTTTGTGTATTCTGTGATACACTGTCTGATCGATATCTTGAACTGTCTCACGATCATATTCTCTCAAGTAACAATATGTCAGAACCAAAGGTGCTTACTGAACCAGATGCAGTTTACTATGCACGTCTGTATACTGAATATTTCTATAAAAATGATACTCTGAAGAAAGAGCTGGAGGAGATGAAGAAGACTATCCCTATTCCTCAACAAGACATTTCTGAACTCAAAGACAAGAATGTGACACGTGAAGAGAAAGGTAAACTCTTGAACTATGAAAACCTTGAACATACAAATAAACTAACTGCTTTTGAAAAGGTGTTTGAAAAAGAGAAAGAAGGTTTTGCAAAGGAAAGGCAATTGCTTATACAAAAGCAATCTGATTTTTCAAAGAAATCTCTTGAGGAGAAGAAGAGCCTTGAGCTTATATGTTTAAACTTTCAAAACAAATCTCTGACTTTGAGAAAGTTCTGATTTTAGAAAGAGAGAAGTTTGAAATTGAACGCAAATCTTTTACTGAAAAGATTGGAGAACTTTCTTTGAAAATAACTGGCTTGGAGAAAGAATTAGACATACTAAGCAAAGAGTCTGAGAAGAAGAAGGTTGATCTTTTAGAGCAAAAAGTTTGAAAGATGATGTTGCAAAAGAAAGAAAGATCTTTTAGACTTAGATCTCCAAGCTTACAAAGAAATTATCTGTTTTGTCAACTGACATTATGATAGAGAAGAGGCTCAAATCTGATCTCTAAAAGAAGCTAGATCTAATATTTGAGAAGAACAATGTTTTGGTTAACAATGACAAGGAACTTGAAGCCAAAAACTGTGATGTTGAATCACCCAATCTTGCTAGTCCAGATACTATTGATCAGTCTCTTTACGGTGATTCAGCTAATTCAGTTTGCTTTTCTAAGACTGCTCCAAGTTCTATCCACAAAAATGTTTCTTCAAAAACCGCCATTAGATCAAAAGATCAGATTTGTATTTCTAATCTGTTTTATGACCCTATTATTGACAAATCAGATAATCAATCTTTCAAGAAAGTAAAGATCGTTTGGAGAGTTAAAGGATCTGCTCCTGCTCTAAAGTCATTTGTCTCTGTTAAGAGTGACAAGAAAAACAAAGCTTTCAATGCTAAACCTTTTGTGAAACCTGATCGTGTTTACTTTGTTAATCAGCTGATCAGGTTATCTACAAAGAAGCTATGTTGTTCTTACTGTGGAACAAGTGACTTTGTGAATTAAAACTATGATAAGTGTTGGTACGGAACCATCAAGGATCCATAAAAGCCAAGGCATTTTAAAACCAAGGCATCTAACCATCAAGGATCCATCAAAGCATGGATACCAAAATCTTTCTAATTTGTTTTGCAGGAATGTCATGGGTAACACAATTCAGAATAGCCCTTTCACATGACATCAATAAAAGGTTATGCCAATTTTGAGGGGGAGTATAAGGTATTTGATGCACAATAAATGATTTTTTTTAAATGAATTCAAAGACTGTGGTCATTCTGAATAACTTACTTGCGTTTGTTATTCTCCGATTTTAACTTCCATGATTACCACGTCCAATATTTTTTGACTTAGTTATTTCCATGTCTCATATATTTTGTTGATTTTTTCGGTGGAAATACACTCGTTTGAATTCCAATTTGTTCCTTATAATACGACATTTCTATAAATGATTCAATTCTTATCTGACACATTAATTGTGAATTGTTCTTCACATTTAAACTTTCTGATCAATTGTTTCTCTTATTGCAAATACTGTGCTTATCTAGTCATTCTAGTTGCGCTTGAACTTGTTTTTTTGATATTCATTCACATTGTGATGACTTCTGGTTACCTCACATCATAACTCAGACTTATATTTTATTACTTCTGAATAATTCAGTTCAGAACTCGTTCTTAAATGCTTAGACTTCTAAACATTTCAGTTTAGAACTCGTACTTCACTGTTTACTAAACTGTTCTACTCGATGCATGAAAGGAATGTTAGGATTTTCACTGTTTCTATGGTCTATCCAGAACCGGACGGACCTACCCAAGAAACACATCTGTTAGCTCCAATCTTTCAGTTTATTAAAGTAGTGAAAAATAGGCTAAGTATAGAAGTGTTCGACAGAGGCTCTGCCGAGTAGCCGAGTAACCGAGAATACAGAAGACTTCGACAGAGCCTCTGCCGGGTTAACCAAGAAGACCGAAGTAAAGAAGCAACAGAAGACACTTCTAACCGGACAAGACCACAGAGCTTCTGTCATACTTGACAGAGCTTCTGTGGTAAAAAGAAGATCTACGCAAAATATCTTAACAAGGACGAACATGCTTCTTACAATATCTACCATTCGAAGGTTCTAAAGATCAATCGTACAAAGGCGTGACCTGACAACTCCACGTGTCAAACTCTGATAGGTTTCCGCCTAAAGATGAATACGAAGCATTTAATGAACGTTGTATCTGCAACAGTTCCAGAATAGTGTTTTGTACCCTCCAGCTACTATGCATCAACAGTGTCTTTGTACCTTCAGTCCTTATTGTCCCCTTTAGAAGTAGTATAAATAGAAGGCTCATGTGAGCTCTTCTATTAAGCTAAATACCACGAAAATACACATATATCATTAAGCTTTGCACTTCTCACACACACCATTAACTACAGATTTCTTGTTAATCCTTTGAAGTTCTTGGTGTTCTTAATATATATAAAATACAGTAATCTTGGAGATATTCATCGTTCTTACATACTTTTATTTGATATTATATGTTCTTCTACCTTACATTATCTTTCAGTTCTTAAATACGTTTCCGCACCATATCTAAATCTGAACTAACTAAAAGTTAAGATCATTGTTTAAGTAAAACAGGAACCAACAATTGGTATAAGAGCAAACCATGATTTTTAATATCAAGGGATCCACTCTAAAACTATGATCATTGGTAGAAACTTGGATTTTTAACCTATTCTTCATATTATTCAAACAGTTTCTGTTTTTCTGCCATTTTCGATTCATTCGAACATTGGTAACCTTATAGAATCTGTTATTCTGGTTAAAAAACACCATTTTAGTGCTCAGCTTAAAGCTTTTAAGCTTAAAAACCTCATACGAAGCGTCCACTTCATACTCTGAAAAGTTTGTTGTTCAAACCCTTTTCTGGATAATTTATCTCTCTAAAAATGACGAGTACAAACAACTTCCTCTCTGCTGGTTCCTTAACCAAACCTCCCACTCTTCTTAGAGAAGAATACCCTCAATGGAAGATACGAATGATTCACTTCTTTGAGGGTACTAACAAAGAATTGGTTTATTATATCCGTAATCCTCCTTTCGTTCCCATGATAACTGTACCTCGTGTTCCCAGCACAGACGACACACCAGAAATCCCAGAACACACGAAACCAAAGACCCAGGATAATTGGTCTGATTCTGATTGGGCTAAATACGAAGTTGCTCAGAAAACTAAGAGAATTCTGATTATGGCCATTCCAAATGACCTTTTCCAGTCCATGGTTACATGTGAATCTGCATATGATATATGGAAAGAACTGGAAAAACAACTAGAAGGAGGAGTCAAAAACCAGAAGAACCGTAGAGCTCAGTACATAATTGAATACTATGCCTTTAAAGCTCTGCCAACCGAATCTCTACAAACTACGTATGATAGGTTCAACTCTCTATTAAACAAGTGCAAGAATTTCGGCATCCACAGAACCTCTGAAGAAAACAACATTATGTTCCTGAAGTCTCTGAATGAAGAATGGCTTCAGTTATCTATGTCTCTGCAAACAAATCAAGACTTAGATTCCTAGACCCTATCAGACCTCTATGGAACATTGGCAGCACAAGAGCCTCAGGTAGCACAAGCAAAAGCCCAGATCATTGCTCCTCTTGCATTGGTTGGTAAGACTACAGAGGCTAGAGAGAAACCAAAGAAAGAGAAAGCAATAAAGGAAAGAAAGGAGAAGAAGAAGAAAAACATAATGGTGGAAAGTGAAGAAGAAGAGGAAGTAGCAGCAGAAGAAGAAACGACCCTAGTCTCGATAGCTAAATCTTTAGCTCTCTTGACTAGAGAATTCAACAGAGGATACTAGAAGAAATCTGGTAATGAACGATATGAAAGAGATAATCGAGAAAGAGAAGGGTAAACCGAAAGAAGTGGTGACCGACAGAGGTCAGAAGACAGAGCTGGAAACTCCACACAGAACCAAGGATGCTACAACTGTGGAAAGCCATGTCACTTTGCCAACGAATGCAGGAGCAAGTCAAATCGCCCTCAGAGGGATGAAGCTTTCTACAAAAAGAAAGCTGAATACTATGCTCAGAAGTCACTAATGGTGAACAAAGAAATCTGGGAGTCAGACACATCCTCTGACGAAAGCGAAACAACGAATGCTCTATTATGTAGCATGGCAGAAGTCAGCTCCGACTCCGACAGTGAGGTGTCCACTTCTACCTCTAACTCTAATACTGCAGAAGATGATTTAATTAAACTTAACATTGAATACACTGAAATGAAAAAAGACATGTGAAAATATTCAGAAAAAGCTCACCTTCTATGAGAGAGAAGCTAGACTTCTCACTCAAGAAAAAGCTAAAATGTTTAAAGAAAAAGAAGAAATTGAAATGGACTGGGACAAAAAGTTAAATCCTTTAAAAGAAAAGATTTCTGAACTTAATTCTTCTTTGAAAACAAAGTTTAAAGAACTAATGGACGTTGAGTGCGACAGAATGAACATCCTAGCTCTTAAAAATTATTTTCAAAAGGAAAGAGAAGTCCTCTGTCAAGATTTACTCAGAAGAGATCTTCAAATTAAAATTTTCAAGATGCTCAGAAGGTGTACGAAAAAATAAACACACAAATAGGGAGACGGGGAATTGGCTTCTGTGATATAGATCCTTATACCGGAACCAAAAGAGACAAGTCTCTGTCCTCTCTATTTCACATTGGAGATACAAGAAAATCTAGATTTCCAAATCTTATCTCTGTAAGTAAAAGGAAAAAAGTCTCTGGGGAACCTCACAAGAGGAAACATCTGAAGATGACAAATGTGCTGTTTGAAAACACAGATTTGTCACCTTCAATCTCTGTCAAAAGAGAATCCAAACCTAAGAGGTATCTGAAAACTCTAGATCAGATAGGAATCTTCAAGTTTGGTAATCCCGAGACTCAAACTCAAGTTGCATTTGTCTGCATGATGAATTCTGAAAAGAAATTATCAGCAGAGGCACATAAGTTCAAGCCAAGAATTAAAAAAAAGAAAAACTTGTTATCTCTGAAGAAAACCTCTGTACATCTTCCAGCGATCAAGACCTATCTGAAGAAAACTTAACAGATACTTCTGTTAACTTAGAAGATAGTTCCTTAGAAAAAGAAGAAAGTGAGTATGACACATGTTCTGAAAGCCCAGCCTCTGTCAAAAGAGAACCAAGTGACTCAACCTCTGTATATGAGGACGATTCATCCTCTGACGAATCAGAGACTCACTCTAAGTCAGAGATCGGACCTAGTGTCACAGAGGTTTTTAAATAAACCTCTGAAGTTCTTAACAGAACTATTCCTCCCAAGGAGAAAATTACTGGAATTCCTATCTGTCCAGACTTTTTGGATATGTGCATACAAGCCAAAACCTCTCTTGAGCTTGAAAATTTCAAACAACAGAAGTTAATGTCCACTCAAATTCCAACAAATTCAAAGATTTTAAAACCCTTAAAACCTGTTAAAGAAAAACTAACATGGCAACAGAAGGGTAAATGGACTAAAACTATCAAATCCTTTTCTTCTGTGACAGTGAAATCTACAGAAGTTCACCACAGAAGGCCGCACTCAACAAAGGATTTTGCAAACAACGATCTAGCCTACATAAACCTTCTTGTAATAGAAAGTCTAATGTTAGGATAAATTGTAATCCCTTTGTGCCCCCATTTAATGTATTTAATGAAAAGTTCAAGCAAATCTCTTCGCACATTCAATACTGTCGTTGCTTTGATCTTATGTTTAAAATAAACCAACATTTCAAAAGTCCACACTGTCTTCTCTCTGTACCCAAAGCAAAAGATAAATCCAAGGGTAAGAAGAAACAAAATGCTTCTTCAACAGAAGCTAAATCAAAGACCCCTGACAAAACAGGACCCATGTGGATAGGGGTACCTAAAACTCTCTAATTGTCTTGCAGAAGCAGTATGTGCCAATCTGGTATCTAGACTTCGGATGCTCGAGGCACATGACTGACGACAGAGGTCTTCTATCCACATACAAAGAAAAGAACGATGGTGGATCTGTGACCTTTGGAGACAATAAAAAGGGGTACATCAAAGGCTACGGAGTCATAAAGAAGGAAAATATAACCGTATGCAAAGTTGCATATGTTGATGGCCTTAAACACAATCTTCTCAGTGTTAGTCAACTCTGCGATACGGGATTCGACGTAATGTTCAAAAGAACCTTTTGCTCTCAACAGAGCGAGGACACAGGAATTGAACTTCTGCGAGGCAAAAGAAGAGGAGATCTATATCTCATGAACTTCAATGCGAAGAACAAGAAAGACAAAATTTTCCTTGTTGCATGCAAAAACGAAGAAGCCTGGTTATGGCACAACAGGTTCTGCCATTTAAACTTTCATACTCTTGATAAACTTGTAAAACTTGATATAGTCAAAGGTCTGCCAAATGTTAAGTTTAATAAAGATCACTAGTGCTCTGCATGCTAAATGGGAAAACTCAAAAGAGCTTCCCATAAAGGCAAAACTGATATATCTTGCACTAGGCCTCTGTACATGCTTCATGTCGCCTCTGCGGTCCAATCGCTACACAGAGCCTAGGTGGCAAGAAATATATACTTGTTTTGATCGACGAATACTCCAGATTTACATGGGTTGAATTTGTCAGAAAGAAATCAGATGTTCCAAACATTCTGAAAATTTTAATGAAAAGAATCCATGTTCTGTATAAGTGCAGGATTCAGAAACTGAGAAGCGACAATGGCACAGAATTCAAAAACTCTGTCATTGAAGCCTATCTTATAGAAGAAGGAATTTCCCAGAACTTCTCTGCTGCACGTACCCCACAACAGAATGGCGTGATCGAACGAAAGAATTGCACGCTTGTGGAAGCCGCCAGAACTATGCTAACCGCATGTGGATTACCAATGATATTTTGGGCAGAAGCAGTATCAACCGCTTGCTATACCTAAAATCGATCAACCATCGTAAAGAGATACATCAAAACACCATATCATTTGATCAACAAAAGACGACCAAACATCAAATTCTTCCATGTGTTTGGATGCAAATGTTTCGCCTTAAATGATAGAGAAGCAAGAGGAAAGTTTGAAGTAAAGGCAGATGAAGGCAAGTTCATATGATACTCTGCAACTTCCAAGGCCTACAGAGTTTATCTTCTGCAGTCTCGAACGATCGTAGAAAGCATAAATGTTTCTTTTGACGACACCTTCCAAAAGACTTCTGAACAAATCAGTTCAGAACTCGGTCTAAAAGGGGAATCCTCTGGCATCTCAAAAACAAGAGAAGAAGACTTAAATCTTCTATTTCAAGAGATGTTCCATGACGACATTGATCCCTCTGCTGGAGACAATAGAGCCTCTGGAGAACCATCTTCTGTCAGCCAGAACGCAATAGGTATCTCTCTAACTGGTCCCTTAAATAATTCATCTTCCTCTGTTAATCATACAGATGCAAATGCCGAGGGGGAGCCAACAGAAGATGATACAACAAGGAAAACAACCACAGAAGCTACTGAAGAACCAACTCCAGAAACCACAGAGGAACCAATAACAGAGGAATAAGAAGACTCAGTCTATACTTCCTCAGAGGAACAAACACCGCCACTAATTCCAATCATTCCACAATCTGTAGGATCAAGCACAAAAGCGAAATCTACAACAGAGGCTACACCAGAACATCAAATAGAAACCTCTGAAGATCAACTTGATGAAATCGATGACCATCTCCCAAGAACAACAAAGTGGACAAAGAGCCATCCTCCAAGTCTTATAATCGGCGAACCTTCTGAAAAGGTAAAAACAAGATCTGCACTGCTAACTTTGGTTTCTTTACAAACTTTATTAGTACGATAGAGCCAAAAAGGATCTCTGAAGCCCTTGACGACCCAAACTGGGTAGATGCTATGCAAGAAGAGCTTCTACAGTTTGAACGAAACATAGTTTGGACTTTAGTTCCTCTGCCACGAGGAAAACAAGCCATAGGAACTAAATGGGTCTTCAGAAATAAGAAGGATGAAGATGGAGTGGTCATAAGAAACAAAGCAAGATTGGTGGCCAAGGGATATCGCCAAGAAGAAGGCATAGATTACGATGACACTTTTGCCCCTGTCGCACGGCTCGAAGCCATACGAATCTTCTTAGCCTTCGCAGCCCACAGAGGTTTTAAAGTATTTCAAATGGACGTAAAATCTGCTTTTCTAAATGGCGAAATCCAATAAGAAGTATACGTCCAACAGCCACCAGGGTTTGAAAGCTCTAAGTACCCAAAATACGTGTACTACCTCGACAAAGCTCTATATGGACTGAAACATGCTCCAAAAGCATGGTACGAAAGACTTTCTACCTTTCTTCTCGATAATGGTTACGACAGAGGTACGACGGATACAACTTTGTTTTATAAACGAAAAAGTGATGAAATTATGTTTGTACAAATATATGTGGACGACATAACTTTTGGGTCTACAAATACAGAAGAGTGCAAAAAGTTTGAAAAACACATGCAGAGTGAGTTTGAAATGAGTATGATGGGAGAATTAATTTTCTTCCTCGGACTCCAAGTAAAACAATCATCAGAGGGAATTTTCATAAATCAAGCAAAATATGTCTCTGACATACTTTCAAAATACAGTCTCTCTGATGCCTCTGTAATGAGAACTCCAATGGCCACAGGAAATAAGTTAGACTCATATCCAAATGGCATACCTATAGAGTGCACGCTCTACAGAGGAATGATTGGGTCTCTGTTATACTTAACTGTAAGTAGACCTGACACAATGCATGCCACATGTCTCTATGCAAGATATCAAGCTAACCCGAAGGAATTCCATTATAATGCTGTAAAGAGGATCTTTATATACCTCAAAGGGACCAAAAATCGTGGCCTCTGGTATCCGAAGAACTCTGGTTTTGGTCTTAAAGCTTATACAGATTCAGGTTATGGAGGATGCAAGCTCGACAGAAAAAGTACCTCTAGGAGTTGTCAATTCCTAGGTGGTAAACTAGTCAGCTGGACCTCTAAGAAGCAGAACTGCGTATCCACATCTACAGCAGAAGCAAAATATGTTGTTGCTGCTAGTTGTTGCTCCCAGGTTCTGTGGATGAAAACTCAGCTTAAGGACTATGGCCACATCATATTCAAGATTCCCATCTTCTGTGACTCAAAGAGTGCCATAGCCATCTCTGCCAATCCAGTACAACACTAAAAAACAAAGCATATCGATATCCGTTACCACTTTCTGAAACACCATGTTGAATATGGGACAATCGAAATGCACTTCGTGTCTACAGAGTATCAGCTTGCAGACTTATTCACCAAGGAACTTTATGAGAAAATATTTCTTTTCTTGGTGGGTAAGTTGGGAATGATAAACATGAGTTAAAACCTCTGTAAGTATAACTTAAATCTTCTGTAAATGTATATATACATGTTTATGTTGTTTTAGTTATTTTATTTTATTTTTGTATGTAAATTCTCAATCACCAAGTGTGCAATACTCAACAAAGCTTCTGTAGGATTGCTCAGAACCTCTGACAATCTTTACAAAACCTCTGAGAAACTTGATCTATGCCCTAAGCATTACTTATCAAGTTTTGACCCAAGCATAGATCAAGGGGAGCAGAAGGAGACCTTGAAATGATCTACAGAAGTTGATCATTCAAGGGGGAGCCAAAGAAGAGAAGTGATCACTCATGATTCACAAAAATCAGGTATTATACCGAGCAAGAGAGAGCCAAAAGATAAGTATCTCGAAACAAATCCTTTTTGAAAACAGATTTCTAGGACAAACATTTCTAAATATGTCCTAGAAACATTGTTTAAAATATACCAAACAAGTTTTGATCAAAAAGATTTACGAGACTTCTGTTATGAGATTTTTAGTGTAATAGAGCTTCTGCTGAGCTCAACAGAGCTTCTGTATGCAGAATCCTCTATAAACTACAAATCTCATACAAGAACACCACCGATCAAACTCAAATGTTCTCTTTAAGGATTTACTCGAACAAAAGGTTACAGAAGAAGGTCTTTTGGGACTAAGAGCTCATTCCATCAAAAAGTCTCTGTCGACCAAACTAGACACTCAAAAAGGACCGTCACGCACAAAAACTTTTCCAGAACAGTTTTCTAGGACAAAAATTTTCAAATATGTCCTATAACCAGTTTATAAAGTTGTGAAAACTTTGGATGATAAAAATATATTATAAATTTTTAGTTATAAGAAATTCCATGTCATAGAGCTTCTGCTAGCTCTGACAGAGCTCCAAAACCTCTGTGAATGCAATTTCTTCTCTAAAAATCTATCGATTCTCTCCAATGCTTTTCAAACGTTTTTGGTAAAGATGCAAGCTACAGAGGATACAAAGAGAGTTTCAAACAACAGAGCTCTATCTCACCAGAGCTTCTGTCATTTTCAAAATTGGGAAACTCTGTAACAGTACCGGCTATTTTTACTGCGAGTGAAAATTATGTGGAGGAAAAAAACACACGCTCCAAGCATTGATGGGCCGCGCACGACGTCAAGTCGTGCTCTGACACTGCTGACGTGTCACATTTTCATTGGACGTACACGGCACACATTCTCCTGGAAAGTTGAACCCGCCGTTCACACTCAAGTACAGATTCCAAATTTTATTCACTTCCATATATTTACCTCCTCATAATTCTAACCGTTACCCTTCAGTATAAAACCCAAGTTACCACTCCTCATAAAACCTTTACGAACTCTCATCTTCTTATCCGGCGAACCTTGCAAAACCTGCAACCTACCTATTTTTCATTCTCTTTCTTCAAGATAAACAACAATGGCATCATCCTCCAACATTCCTGAAGACTCCCCTGTTCAAGAAAACTCACCTGCTCAATCTGAGCATTCCCAAAATCCAAATATAGCCGCAGACCTGGAAAAAGAAAACTTCGGGGATGAAGCTAATTTCTCTCCAACCACACACGAGAAAAAAACTTCATCGCAAATGAACACTTTGAAAGTGTTCTTCCTCTCAAACCCAACAACTACTATCTTGTTCCTTCAAGAACCACTTTTGGGGAATCTCATGCCATTCTCCTTCACATTTTGGAGAAACATTTCCTCTTCCCCTTATTGACAAAAACCGTCAGCAAAATACCAGCAAGATATCTGAACCAATTTTGGCAAAGCTGCAGATATGACCCAGCGGACCGACAGATCAAGGGATACATTTATAAACCTGATAAAACCCAACACATGGAACTCAAGTTCAATAGAACGATGTTCTCACTTGAGTTCAGTCTTCCAACCAGAGGTCTGCTAGGTATAAACAATTACGCTGAAGCACCTACAGACGAAGAACTCTGTAGATTTGTTGAAATGTTAGGGTACAACACAACCCTAAGAAAAAGGAACGACTTCAAAAGAGGTCGATTACCCCCTCTGTGGAATACCATCTTCTCAATTCTAAAAAGATGCCTCTCTGGCAAAATCGGTAGTCCAGATCAAACCTCCCATCAGATTCTATCCATAATGTACGGGGTATATTATGATCTGCCTCTGGACTACTCGACCTTGATGATGCAAGAAATGATAAATACCATTGACAGAAAAATCTCCACCCAGAAAGCCAAAGAACGCTCAAATCCATCTCTACCTCCTCTGCAGTATCAACGAATTCTTGGTGTACTTCTGGAGCCCCTACTCCTTCTAGAAAAATGGTCTTTAGAAGGTCCAACTGCCAAAATATATGCCATGACAAAAAACGTTCCAACTGAGCACGTCGATGGATATCCTTTCTGCAGACCTCTGCCATCAAGACTTTTGGGATATGCTACAGATGAAACCCTAAGGTTAACTTACATACGCGATCATAGGAGTCCAGAACCGAGCCCTGTGACACCCCCGCGTTTAGGTGTGCCTTTAGACACTAGGGTAGTTGAAAGAATGACAGATGAAGAATTGGCTAAGGCTTTCCAGAAGCATGGAGAAGTTCAAACCAAGTTCCTTGCTCAGAGGAAATCCATCTACACTGCCTCAACTCCTAAAAGGAAAACAAAGAGGAAAACCACAGAGAGTACTTCAACTTCTGCTGTCGAAGCTCAGAAATCTCCACCTCATGCAACAGAGGTTGGATCATCTGCACCTCCCTCTCCTCCAAAGCACAAAAAGAAGAGACAATCCAAAGCCTTAGAGGAAGGGGCACCTAAACCCAAGAGGAGAAAAAGCAAGAAGAAAACTGGGAAACCTCTGTCTCTTATGCAAACAATTGCAGAGGAAGGAGTAGCAGAAGACATAGAGGAACAGGTAACAGAAGAAGTAGCACAAGAATCCCCCTGCAATCCCCAAATCTGCTCAAATATGCACATCATGGGAATTTCTGTGACTTCCTTGAACGCCCTGAATTTGCCTACACCCTTGACACTGCTGGATGGACTGCAGAAGCTCTGTCACATGAAACCACATAAGCCATAGAAGATCCAGATTTCACAATCTCTGGAGTTGATTCTGATCTTGATGATGATGATCAAACTCCAAAGGATAATCCGGCTGAGTCCCCAGAGGTACTACAGAATCCCTTCCTTCAACCTGGCCTTGATATTCACAGATGAAGCCCAGAGAAAGTAATCTTTGCCTCTGACGGTACACTGGTTATGCACCCCCAAGTACAAAGACTTTTTGGTAATCATCCTATGTACGACTCCCTAGGTCCAAGGGAAGAAGAGGTAACAGAAGAAGGGGAGACTATGGCAGAAGTCTCAACCCATATGGTAGCAACAGAGGTTGAGACCATAGATGGAGAAAAAGTGGTTGGATGCTTCCCAGAAGCAGAAGCAAGAAAAGATGCCTGGAATAATAGAGGCACACAACCAAAACCAACTCCCAGTGCAACCCACACTTCTATTGCCGCCAGTCTAGTGGCAGAGGGCAATATTGAAAAAGAGCAGCACGGCTCGACCCCAACCCAAACCATCCGGACAGAGGAAATTCTTTCATCCTCTGTACCATTAATAACCGGGGAAACCATTCCAGGGGAATCCTCTCTAAAGGATTCATCCGTAGTAAGTGATCTATTGCCCCGGATCACAACAGAAATCCTTGCAGAGGAATTTGTTTCCTCTACCACACGCACACAACTAGGTACAAACATCTCTTCAGAGGAGATTAGAGTGCACAAAGACGGAGAGACTCTAGACAAGTCTCCGAGTCAACAAAAGGATAATCTAGTACCCACCTCTGGAGTGGATCTAGACAATGTCATTCTCAGAACTTCTGTAGAGTCTAAAGCACTAGATGTTTCTGCTCAAAGATCAGAAGGAAATCTTTCCGTCCTCAACATCAAAACAGGGACGAAAGAAGGTGTCTCAGGAACAGAGACTCACTCTGGGGACGAATGTGTTCCCCCAGAGGTTACAACTAGTTCACATGTATCAAGGGATGAGTTCCAAACCGTTGTCACCTCTGTGAACAATACATTGAAGAAGTTGCAAAGCTCTTTCAAATCTTTTGCAGAAACATCATCCAGGGCGATTCTTGATCTGAACACCAAAATGGACAAACTATCCACAGAGGTGCAAAATGCCGTAACCCAGATGAAGTCAACTGCTACCACCACTACTACCTCTACAGCAACTGAATTTGGAAAAGCCGAAACCTCTGCATTCAAATAATCTGTCAAGCACTTTCTTCAACAGCTAAAAGAGCAATCCTCAAAATCTAAGGGTCTTACATCTGAAGACTTGCAGAAGGCCTTAGACGAAGTTCAAGAGCAAACAACCAAAAATACTCAGGCCATGAAGCCTTCTGACTACATGACAAGATCACAAGTGACAGAACTCGGCCAAGGAATACATGATCAGATGACTGAATTCATCAAAGCTTTCACCGCTGCCAACGCAAACTATGTCCGAGAGTTTCAAGCAAGCGTCGGCAAAATGCGCTTCAACACAGAAGCAGAAGTTGAAACACTGCTCGGCCTCTGTGATGACTTATGCGCAAAGATGATTGCTGGAGGGGCTATTCCACCAAAGAAACCAGATACATCTTGCAGGGTAGAGGGTACAACAGATAAGGGTCAGGATGACTCTGATGATAATTCTGACGATTCATCAGATCATCCTGAGGGGGAGAATCACGGGGAGAAACAAAGGGAAGTAGCTGCACGAAGAGGTCTACCAGAACCACCAGTATCCGCAGAACCCCTGAACCAAATTCCCCCAAGTCAAAACCAAGGAGGAAACCAACAACAGTCCACAAAGGCAACAACCACCTCTGTGGAAATGACCTCTGAAGAATCCTCTACTAAAACCCAAAAACCTGAAACCCAAAGCAGAAACAAAACCACAGAGACAACAACCATCTCTATGGAATCAATTACTGAAGAAACCCAAGTACCCAAAACAGTTCAACAGAAAACCACAGAGGCAACACCCACCTCTGTCGAATTTTCTTCTGTATTTGGAAAAGATGTCCAACTTCTGACATCCTCCGAAGACGAACTACCTTCCCCAACACCCAAAACCAACCCAAGAACCAAAACCAGTGCTCACAAAAGAAAATATCTGAGCAAAACACCTGAAAGCTCTCCAACAGAACCCAAATCACCAATCAAGCCCTCTGAAACTCAAGTGTCAGAACCAACAGAGGCAATCCCCAAACTAACAGAAACATCAACAACAAAGCCCTCTGAGACTCAAGCGTCAAATCCTACAGAGGCAACTCCATCTCAACAAGCAGAACATCAAAAGGCAAAAGACAAGGGAAAAGGGATTATAACAGAAGAACCACAGAAGAAAAAGCCCAAGCATCAACCTTCGACAGAAAACTGATGAAGAGCTCTTTCGATGCGTATAAGACACTAAAGCTTGAAGAAAAAGACTGGGCTTTCGGCACTACACCCCTGTCAAATATTCCTGTTCTGGATCCAAAGACAAAACCTTCAGAGGATCAAGTGGCAGAAGTCAAGAACCAATTAGATGCTCTGCGCAGAACCTTACCTCAACCACCACCACCACAAATGGAAGAAGTGGTATACAGGTACTTATACAGCAGAATGGACATAATGGATCAATCAGAACCAACCATTCAAGACCCTGACTTCCGGACTGACCTCAAAAACCTCCTCACCAGAACAAAACCCAAGCCTAAACACGAAGTCTTCTCAACATCCAAGATCGTCAAAGTCCTATATTGTAAGTTCTCAAGAACCAGAACCTGGCTTAAACTCTCTTACAACATCTACAAGGTCAAAAGAGAGGACATATCAGAGAACCAATTTGCAGATGCAGATATTAGGAATCTCAATCCTTATGATCTACCTGATCTTTTGGAATGGACGAAAGAGAATTTCACAAACGACGAAGTTCACAGAGCCTACAGGGTGATTAGAAAGGCCATACGCGAAAAGCTTACGCTATACAGCATGGTAGATTTCCAATTAGCTCGAGATCTTGGAGTGAAAAGCTTAAACGTTCAACCACTAGATGACTACTGCCCTCCCTCTGCTACACCAAACTCAATCATCACAAATCCAAGGGTCGGGTTAGTATTTCTAGATCCTTCTGGTAAATCAAAGTTGTTCGTAGAGATGGACTGTCAGAAGTACGAAACAAGTACTTTGACAGAGTTTAGAACGATCCTAGTGGAGCATAGAGGAACAAAGCTCATGAATAAAAGTCTTGCCGACAGACTGATAGAGGTTATCGATGCAACAATCAACTTCCGAACTCTCTGCATCAGCTTCTATCCCGAGCTCATACAACAAGGACTCGACCGCAGAAGTTTCAATGACTTCAAGGATGCCAACGTCTGAGTCAGTCAAACAGATCCTCTGTAACATTTTCTTATCAATACAATCATATGTAAATGCCTCTGGCATAATCAAATGTGAAAAGAAAAGTGTTCTTAGTATGTACTTAGCCTAAAAACCCATGTACTTTTCAATTTTTCATTTTTCACTACTTAGGGGGAAATTGTTAGCTCCAATCTTTCAGTTTATGAAAGTAGTGAAAAATAGGCTAAGTATAGAAATGTTCGACAGAGGCTCTGCCGAGTAGCCGAGTAACCGAGAAGACAGAAGTCTTCGACAGAGGCTCTGCCGGGTTAACCAAGAAGACCGAAGTAAAGAAGCAACAGAAGACACTTCTAAGCGGACAAGACCACAGAGCTTCTGTCATACTTGACAGAGCTTCTGTGGTAAAAAGAAGATCTACGCAAAGGATCTTAACAAGGACGAACATGATTCTTACAATATCTACCATTCGAAGGTTCTAAAGATCAATCGTACAAAGGCGTGACCTGACAACTCCACGTGTCAAACTCTGATAGGTTTCCGCCTAAAGCTGAATACGGAGCATTTAATGAACGTTGTATCTGTAACAGTTCTAGAATAGTGTTTTGTACACTCCAGCTACTATGCATCAACAGTGTCTTTGTACCTTCAGTCCTTATTGTCCCATTTAGAAGTAGTATAAATAGAAGGCTCATGTGAGCTCTTCTATTAAGCTAAATACCACGAAAATACACATATATCATTAAGTTTTGCACTTCTCACACACACCATTAACTGCAGATTTCATGTTAATCCTTTAAAGTTCTTGGTGTTCTTAATATATATCAAATACAGTAATCTTGGAGATATTCATCTGTTCTTACATACTGTTTATTTGATATTGTGTGTTCTTCTACCTTACATTATCTTTCAGTTCTTAAATACGTTTCCGCACCATATCTAAATCTGAACTAATTGAAAGTTAAGATAATTGTTTAAGCAAAACAGGAACCAACAACATCCCTTATAGACAACAGTGAGGGGCCTAGATTGATAAATGAGTTCGGAGTGAAAACAATATGGTGAGGATCTGACAGGACTTAAAAGAATTTTTGGTCCTTACCAAACCGAGTCAGTTATCCGGGTAACCACACAATCTATTCATTCTCATTCTTTAGAGATGAATATTGAAACAGACATGGATCCAATGTCGATAACTCGTGTCACCCCACCCAGCCACTCAAGTATCTCACAACAGATACTTGTTTCATAAATGCACGAAGATTTAGCACATAATCTATCTATTCCTCACTCGAAGGTCTTAGATATTGAAAAAGGAAGACATCAACTCCGGTCTTCGAACTTCATTTTCTACTCACTATGTCTATTGAATTTTAACTTGAGTCCCAGGTTAAATCAATTTTTGAGCTAAACATACTTAATTTATTTATTTCACACATGCACGAGTCTTTGTGATTCCCATTGCATATCTTCGTGATATTGCCAGAACAGTGTGAGAAGTAATTTTTAAAATTTTACTTCAGTGATAACTGGAAGTCTTATCAGAGATATCCCAATGCCAACTCTAAACATAGGCCACACGATTTTCTTAATTGTTGTGATAACAGTTACTATTATGCTTATGTGTTAGATATTTACCCCATTCCGGTTACTTAACGCTTATCTGGTATTTTGCTACTCATCAGTGTTCTCTGTGAAGTTACATGATGCTCAGGATGCTCCTAATCATCATGAGGGGACTGATACAGATTCAAAGACACATATCATCATCATGAGGGGAGAAACGTTTTAAAAGTTCAAAGACCCAAATCATCAAGTTGAGGTGGATTAAGTAAAAGCTGAGGGGGAGTAACTGTTATGATTTGTGCAGAAACGATTACAAGTGCATGGTTCTTGTCATCCCTTATCAAGAAGTGTTCGCACAAAGTTTATTCATCCTTCGAGCATATTAGTTCAACAAGTTCTGAAGTTTTTCAAAGCCAATTCAACTCGTGGTTCAACTCGTGATACTATGAAGACTAAGAGCATATTTCAAGGGGGGGGCATGAAAGACATGAAGACAAGCAAAACTAAAGTATTTCAAAGATTCGAGAGGGAGAGAAGATCAAGACCTGAAGATTTCAAGATCATATATTTTCTTTATATAACCTTAGGGGGGATTGTTAGGACCATAAATGTCCTACACATTAGAAAGTTATATAAATAATTATAAAGTAACTATAGAGTTTAATTAGTTTAATTAATTGTTTTGTAAAAGCCATTTGTGTTAAATGCGCTTTAGTGCTTAATGGGCTTGGGCCTTGTTAATCAAAGGCCTAAGTATATAAGGTTATGTTTATCTTAGTTTTAGGTTAGAGATTTTATATTACGCCTAAGAGCTATCAGTTTAGAGATCATTAGCCAGATTAATCGTTGATAATCATTCATAGCATAATATTGTAAACACTCTGAAGCTTAATGCAATATATAGATGGCCAGTTGAAATCATATTGACTTGATCATTATTCTTTTGATTTCTATTGTTTATGCACTAATCTGGAACTCACATTTAGGTTCAGCTGTTTGTAAAAGAAATTAGAGATTTATTTATTTGTTTGTAAAAGCCTCATAATTGATAATACGGGCTTAAGTGTGTTATTGGGCCATGGGCCTTAGTCTTAAAGCCTAGGTATTTAATGTGTGGTTTAGAAGAAATTAGGTGAAGGGCTTTGATAGATTGATCAGAATAGTTTAGACGACAAATTGAGATTAGATAGAGAGTTATGTTCATCAATCCAATCTTGTAACTCTCTATAATCATTCAATAAACGATAATTGTTCGATTAATTGTTACTTGATTGTCAAACTGGGATCTACAATCGTCATCTGAAAAGCTCGACCCGGAACTCTAGAAGGGTTTCCCTTCTTTTCTTGGTATTCCCCCATCTTCAACTTTGGCCATTCACTTCTAACATGGCTTAGTTCCTTGTACTCAAAACGCATGTAGAAACCAGGATTCAATCTTACAATTAATTAAGAACAATCAAGTAGTAGAATGATAGAGAATTGGATCCAAAAGCTTTGTATTCGATTAAGAACAGATTACAGATCCAGAGAGAAAGTCTCTCAAAGATTACAAAGTGAATACAAAGATATACCAAAAGTTAGCTAACTTACAGTTGCTAACTTCTATATATATACTGTAAGGAAAGTCTAAAGCTACAGTACATATACAAGACAAACCAATAGAACTAATACACGTGTCCTAATTACTTAACAGAATATGAAGGAAAATATTTCTGACTTAAGTTCTGAACAACATGTTCAGAACTTCTGAACATTCTTCTGATCAAGCACTTCAGAACTTCCTTCAAGCACATTGACACTTTCATCTTCATCATCAGAAGTTCCGAGTTTCCTACTCAGAACTCTGAACCTTCTAATCAGACTTTCACACTTAGTAATCTTTTCGAGACTTCTCTAATCAATAGTTCTGAGTCTCCTACTCAGAATAAAGGCGAGTCCTTGAAGATGAATTCTTCCTCTTCGTCCATGGGGGTGCAGCAGGATCCAAAAGCATTCGAGGGGCCTCGTGAAACGGTTTGGAACAGGTTATCGATAAAGCGGGGGATGTAGTTGATGAACGTCTCAAGTTCGGTGTTGGCTTGAAAAGTAAACTGGATTTTGCGGCGGCTGTGGGTACTTCTGACAAGACCGATCTGCAATTTTACCCTTTAGCGGACAAGGTACAATCTCGTATACAAATTCCTCTGAAACTCGCTCAAGAAGCGGTGAAAACCTGTCACACGACTTTATATGGATACTTCCTTGGACCTCGCTTGCACTTCCCTGTGGTGCAACGTTATGTTAAGGCTGCATGGGGAAAGTTTGGTTACCGAGATGCAATGATGAATGCTAATGGTTTTTACTTTTTCCGGTTTAATGATGAGGGAGGGTGTACTCAAGTTGTGGAGTCGGGTCCTTTAATGATTAGGGGTGTCCCCCTTTTTGTGTTTCCTTGGGACCCAACAAAAGGGAATTCGAAACCGGTGCACACTACGTGCCCGCTGTGGGTTAAGTTACACAACATACCATTGGTGGCTTTTAATCGGGAAGGAATAAGTAGGATCGCAAGTGCCATTGGTGTGCCGAAACATCTGGATTCTTGTACTTCGTCCATGTGTGAGAAAGCATGGGGAAGACCGGGATTTGCAAAAGTGTTGGTGGAAACTTGGGCGGTGGGGGAATTGAAACGAGAATTGGAAGTTGTTGTTCCAAGTTTAAGTGGAGGAGAGGATGCTAGTGTTATGATTGTTGTGGAATAGTTGTGGGAGTCGTTGCAATGATCTCACTGCCTTGTGTTCGGTCATAAGCTTTCTTCTTGCACCAAGGCATCAGTGATTCTTATGGCCATTGAAAAGAAAGGGTTTGTGGATGCGGAGGGATTTAAGAGGGTTGAACGTAAGCAGTGGAGGCCAAAAAACAGATCCTCATCCCAAAAGGATGGGGAAGGGATCCATTCAAGTTTGGAGAATGGGAAGGTGACCGAAGCCATGCAAGTTGCGGCTATGGCTTCAGCCGTGCAAGCTAAGGACCCTCCACCCATGCATGGTTCGGAGGGGGGTGAGGGTGAAGGTTTGGGAGCTCTTAAGGTTGGGGATGTGAAGAAGGGTGATGGGGGAACTGCGGTTGGGGATACCCATAAAGTGAATACGGCTGATTCGATTGGTAAACATCCTTCGAGTGTTCATCTTAGTACTCCGGTTAGGGAACAGGCGCCGGTGGCAGCAGCGGTCCTCAAATCCATACGAACGGTGAATATGCCCCTTCGGGGCATTCTCAAAACTTCCAATAAGTTTAATGTACTAGCTGGAAATGAGAGCAATGGGGGGGGGGGGGGAGGGATATTCGACAGGCAATAAGCGAAGAACCCAAGTCTAAGCACCAAGAGGAAAAGCATGTAGCGATGGAAGCGAAAATGAGTGTGCCAGTTTGTTCCCATGTTTAAGTCGGCTACGTGGAATGTTCGTGGCCTTAATGCCACCTCTAAGCAGTTGGAAGTGAAAGCTCTTATTCGCGAGAATGGGTTGAGTATTTGTGCTCTTGTTGAAACACATGTCAGTGGAGACGCACTTTCGGGTATTTGTTCGAAGACTTTTGGCTGATGGGCTTGGGTGTCGAACCAATCTTATTCAGTGGCGGGAACTCGGATCATTTTGGCATGGGATTTGCTTGCGGTGGATATTATGGTGGTGGAGATGCATGCTCAATATATTCATTGTGAGGTTCGTATACGTGGTTTAACCGTTCCAATTTTTATGACAATAGTGTATGGTTCTAACACTGGGTCAAGCCGTAGGGAACTTTGGTCGGGATTGAGAAGGTTCCGAGCAATTCTAGGGCCCGAGCCGTGGGTCCTCTTGGGTGATTTTAACACGTTGCTTTTTCCTCATGACGGTTATGGGGGCAGTTCGAGACGAAATGGGGATATGATTGATTTCTTCTCATGTGTCGAGGATGTGGAAATTTATGACATACGGTATGGAGGGATTCAATACTCTTGGTGCCAAAAACCGAGCGAGGAGGGAGGGTTGCTAAGGAAGTTGGACCGGGTGATGGCCAATTCCGATTTCACCACTCTTTTTCATGATGCATCTGTCATGTTCCTCCCTAGGGGCATTTCGGATCACTTGCCGGCTATTCTCTCATTCCGTGGGGGTACGCGTAGGAAGGTTTGGTCCTTTAAATTCGATAATTTTTTGGTCGAAAATCCATTATACATGCAGATCGTTAAAGAGGAGTGGGCCAAAGAGATTGAAGGTACGTTCATGCTTAGAGTTACTTCTCGCCTTATAGCGCTTAAACATCCTTTGCGTCGGCTGCGTTCTTCTTATGGTAACTTGGCAACCCGCGTGGGGACTCTGAAAAAGGAACTTGATGTGATCCAAATTGCTTGTGATATAGACCCAGGGAATCCTGATCTTAAAGAGGATCTAGTGCACATACGTTTGGCTTACCAACAAACTTGTTGGGATGAGGAACGTGCGGCGAGATAACATGCTAAGGTAAAGTGGCTACATGAGGGAGACTCTAATACGAAATACTTTCATAATGTTGTTCTCGAAAAAAGGCATGCACAACATGTATTTTCGGTTTGTGATGTGAATGGGCAGTTTGTGCATGGGGAGGATGTCCCTATGGCGTTTGTTGATCACTTCTCCTCAGTTCTTGGTACGTTGGATGTGGCTGTTGAGCCGGTTGTCCCGCTAAGTTGGTTCACGACAAAATTGTCGTTGGCGGAGGTGAATGATATCATTCGGCCAATTTTAAATGATGACATTAGGCGTGCTATGTTCGCTATTGGTAATGATAAAGCTCCGGGACCGGATGGGTACTCTTCGAAAATTTTCAAGCATGCGTGGGATGTGGTTGGGTCGGATATTTGTATTGCAATTCATAATTTCTTTTACAGGGGCCACCTTGCAAAGGAGCTAAATCATACTCGGTTGTGCTTAATTCCTAAGTGTTTGAATGCTTCCCGAGTGACGGATTTTAGGCCCATTGCTTGTTGTTCGGTCCTATATAAATGTATAAGCAAAATAGTTGTTGAACGTATAAAACCGTATTTGGATGGGTTGGTGAGTAGTTCCCAATCTACTTTCGTCCCTGGCCGTAGAATTTCGGACAACATCCTTATGGCTCATGAGCTAGTTTCGGGATATCAACGGGAGTCTGGTCCCCCTCGATGTGATTTTAAGATTGATATTCAAAAAGCTTATGATACGGTCAACTGGTCTTACCTTCTCAACATGCTTACGGGGTTTGGGTTCCACCCAGTTTTGGTGGAATGGATTAAAGAAATGGTCACCTCGGCCTCCTTTTCGGTCTCTATAAATGGTGAGACACGTGGTTTTTTCAAGGGGAGGAGAGGTCTTCGTCAGGGTGAACCTCTATCTCCTTACCTATTCACGATTGTTATGGAAGGCTTTGCTATGATTTTCAAGCAATGTATTGGGGAGGCGACTAACTTTGGATATCATAAAGGGTGTGAAGATTTGGATTTAACGCACTTGTGCTTTGCGGATGAGTTGTTCGTTTTTACTAGGGGTGATGTGCCTTCGGTGGAGATTCTCAAGAAAGCCCTTCATCTTTTTAAAATCCGTTCGGGCCTTTCTCCAAGTCTGTCGAAAAGTGAAGTTTTCTTTGGGAATGTTCCTACCCACACTCAAGAAGCCATTTTGGAATGTCTCCCCTTTCACAAAGGTATGTTCCCGATTCGTTATCTTGGGGTTCCTCTTTCTCCTAAGCGGCTAAAATCTTCCGATTTGGGTGGATTGGTCACGAAGGTTAGAATGCGGATTCAAAATTGGAAATCGAAGCAACTTGTTCGGTCTGTTTTGCAATCCCTTCAACTATATTGGATGGCGGTTTTTGTCCTCCCTTCGGGGGCTGTTCATGAGTTAGAATCCCTTTTCCGGAACTTTTTATGGGCGCAAGGTGGGGACTCTAGGGGAAAATGCCGAATTGCTTGGAATGATGTTTGTATGCCGTATATGAATGGGGGTCTGGGTTTTAAGCGGCTTTCAACATGGAATAGAGCTCTCCTTGCAAAACATTGTTGGGATCTTTTGTCTAAACATCCTTCTCTATGGGTGCGATGGGTTTACACCCATAGCATTCGGTCCACTCAATTTTGGCCTGATCGGTTTTCGTCTAGATAGTCGTGGGTTCTTACGAAAATCATGGAACTTCGCCCCCACATTCGGCGGTTTCTATGGTTTCTTGTGGGTGATGGCAAAGATGTTAATGCTTGGGAGGATAATTGGTTGAGTTGTGGCTCCCTTTCTTCTATTATTACATATCGTGTAGCTAGTTCGATTGATATTACGGATTCTTCCACGGCTCGGGATTTGGTTACGATCACTCGAGGTATGTGGCCGAATGATTGGTTGTTGCGTTATTCGGAACTCTCCACTGCCCCTCTTCCTGTATTGCATGATGATGTGCGTGATAAACTTGTCTGGAGGAATGTAGATGGGGATGATGTTGGTTTCTCGGTTCGGGAGGCTTACCGGTCCCTTTATGTGTCTCGTGCGGTAGCTACATGGGCTGATTTGGTTTGGTTCAAAGGACATGTGGCCCCGAAAGCTCTCATACACCGGCTGGCTCTGTCTGCTTCGGTGTACTTTGTTTGGCATGAAAGAAATCGACGGCTTTTCACTGAGGCTAAGAGATCGGCGATCCAGTTGGTGAAGGAAATTATGGAGATTGTCTTGCTTCGTGAGGCTTGGAAGACGAGGAAGCGGAGAACTATTCAACATGGTTCGTGACTGGAGGTTGGCTAATTGGTTGCGGGATGTCTTTTGGAGTTTCTTTTGGCGTATTTATCTTGCTATTTATTTTTCTAGCTTAGTTTGCTCCGTTTGTTTGTGCTTGTTTTGGTTGCTTGTGGCTTGGTATGGTGTGGTGACCAAGTTTTTTTGTTTCTTTGTTGTTTGGCTTAGACCTTGGTGGTTGTTCTTTTTCTGCATTTATAAAATTGCCTGGATTATTCCTCTTAAAAAAAACTCTGAGTCTTCTGCTCAGATGTCAACACTTGTGTTTTTGACAAAACTTCAGATCTAACATCTCCCCATTTTTGTTAAACACTCATGTATTGATCTTCATTGAATTCTTTTAGAGCAGGCACGATCTTTAGTAGAATCACATTTCTCAGAGCCAGTCTTCTATCAATCAATTCAAAAAGCTCCTCTGTCATTTGAACCTGAACACCTCTTTGTATCTTCTTTTCCAAACTTTTCTTGATAAACCTTAGAGTTCCAGAACAATATTTGGAAGTCTCACTAGCTCTGAAAAAGATCTTTTGCTTTTGATTGTTTTTCATTGCAACACCCAATTCTGGCCATTCATTTACATATCCAGTCTTCATCTCATTTAGTTGCACATGCTCATTGTTTGGGTAAAAAATCACACCCTCGACCGACCTGGGGAATTCCTTCGACATGACCAATGGACTTCGATTACCCTAATGCCTACAAAAGTCATACCCCCGATCGATGAAGGTAATACCCATTATTGCCTTATCCCCGACATACGATAGTTGATTATTAAACGACATCTTATGTCAATAGTCATTCAAGATAGTGTCTTTACATCTCATGATCGTCAGTCACCCGTCGCCAGTCACCCGTCGCCAGTCACCCGTCCCCAGTCACACATCACTAGTCTTACGTTATTAGTCTTACGTCACTAGTCTTATGTCGCCAGTTACGTGTCGCCAGTTACGACTCGTTGGTCTTACGTCGACAGTCTTCTATCGTCGGTGTTATATCACTCTCGTCCTACGACATCATCATCTTGGTCTTACGACCTAGTGGTCTTACGACATTTTTATCCTAGTCTCACGACATTTTTATAAGACCATTCCTATACTAAGATAAGGTCTTACAAGACATTTATAGTCATATACATGGTCTTGTATTTCGACAAAGGTCGTATGCTCCATAAGACCGACGTCCTAAACTTAAGATGGTCTTACGATTACACTAACCATTCATGGTCAACAGCCGTTTCTTTTCTTCATTAATGTAGGTCTACAGGCATTTATGGCACAACGACCAGTAACGGACGAATCATCATTGCCATTTAGAGCCCGACAGCAGTTACAAAGACAATCATCAAAGCGCATTTAATGTCGACATCGGTTACAAGACCAATAATTAAAGCACATTTAGTACCGACCGAAGCTATATAAACACTGCACCACCTTCGAGCAAAGGGAGAACAGACAGAGCTACTTGTACTCACTTCTATATTTTTCTCTCAATACAATGAGGCATTCGAACACGCAAGTATCGCACGACGACAGTTCGAACCACCTGACGACGACAGTTCAGACCACACGACGACAAGTTATTTCGCACAATTTACGCACGACCCACGTCATTTGCACACGACTAAGTTTATATTTACATTTATTTGTAATCTGTTGTATATAAATCACCTGTAACACAAGGACTTTCGCCACTGTTTGGCGACTATAGTGCACTGTCGACTCTCACAGAGTCGACCGCGGTTTTTTCCCTCATTTTGGGGTTTTTCGCATCACCAAATCTCTTGTCTCTTTTACTTTTTCCTCACGATTGTGTTATTTGGCTCGAGATACGTTTCTTTAGTTGTTAAATGTCCACATCGACCTTAAGTTGTACTTTTGTGCGATTTTTGGCATTAGCACTCATTATTTGGATTTAAAAGATAAACACATGGTCAATGCACATATAGAGCAATTTGAAAGTCAGTATATGCATACCATCTCATAATATAAAACATGGCTTCTCTTACTGTTGCCAAGGCTCCTCTTTCCTTTTTGTATTTGCTACTATCTTTATTTTGCAGAAGATTATACAGTCTGTAGAAATCAAATACCGAGATCTCATCAAAGTCAGCTTCAGTGAAGTAATAGACTTTTCCATCTTCTCTTAAAACCTCAAATCCATAGTATTCATGTTTATTGTACTTCTTCACAACTAACTCTATGATCCCAGTGATCAAGAAATTAGAATATACAGACTTCCTTTTCTTTCCCACAACTCTTTTCAATTCAGCACGAAGCTTTTGAGAAAACTCTGTCTTATCATGATATACACTCAAAAAGTTTACTTCTCTTGGCTGGAAGTAGTTAGACAAAGTATACTCCAAAAAACGCAGCATTGAGATCAACCGATATTTCTTCTTCATTGGCTTCGGATTGTTCTGGTTGCTCTGCTTCTTGCATCTGAACATCTTGTAAAGACAAAACATGTGGAATATCTTCTTCATCATTTGAGTAAACACCATTCACTTGGTATTCAGCTGGGAAAACAAAATCAATATGCAACAACTTCTTTGGATTTTCTTCTGAAAGCATACAATCACTGAACTCTTTGATTCTTGTTCTGGATCCAACCTTTCTTGGATGTGCCTTAAACATTTTTTCTTCAGAATAGCTTTCTCTCCTTCAGCAGCTACATTCATTTTTACCAACAATAATTGTAGTGTAGCATCACTGTACTTTACCAGATCATTTAATCTGAAAAACTTTGGTGAATCAGAAGCTATGTAGAAGAATCCTTCATTTTTAACTCCTCCAATCACAAATCCACGAGCACAGTTTTCGTTGCTAGGCTTTCTGATTGGACAACTTAAATTACACTTATCTTTTCCTGTTTCAATGGCCAATTGAAAGTCATAGAGATGCATATTTCTGACATATATCCCCAAAATTCTTCTGCACTCAATTTCTATCCAGGTTTCCTCTGTGCTTGCAAAGAACTTTACCATAAATATTTGATCATCAAGAAACAGTCTATGAAAATCAAAACTCGTAAGACTTACTTTCATATTTCCTTCCTTCTGTACTACCAAACTCACATACTTTAACCCATCAAAATCTACAGTTTGAAACTCCAACACCTTTTCAATGCTTTTCTAAACATGTAGCTTTTCATCAAGTTTTCTCATTATGTTTGAAGCTTCAACATAAATCATCTGTAACCTTTCATCCATGAAGCCATCAATAATATTCTCTAAATTAACATATTCACCTTCTGTGCAGTAAAGATGCTCATAAGTTTCTTCTGGAAAAACATCATGAAAATAATGTCTTGTCAGAGGAGTGTCACTCTGATCAATGATAAAGTCACATAATGGTTCTTCCAGTGTTGGTAAATCAATTCTTGGAATCACAATGGGTTTTCTGAACACATATTCTTAAGGCATGAAATAGTCCTCAACTCTGTCATACACTTCATCAATATCTCCCAATTCATCCGCAAAGTGTAGTTGAAACTCATTTTGAAATTTCTGTGAGTAATCAACTGAGTGATCCTCTTCTCCCAACAAATCGATAGGCCTCACTGTTCTGATACATCTTTGAACATTTTGAATATTAAGAGCTCTGACCAACTCACTATGCATTCTCCTTATCAAAACATCATTTAGTCTTCTTTCTTCAATCTCAGAATTAAAAATTTCACTTATGATATAAGGAACAATTTCCAAGCATGTATTTACCTCAGAACTTTCAAATAAGCTTTCCTCAGACAAATATGTCATACTTATCTCATAACCTTCTTCAGAAGAATCTGTCACCATTTCCTCTTGTTCCATAACATTTACATCTGTTATAACCACTTCATCTGATCTAAAAATGCTCAATGCCTTAACATTCTGATCTGCCATGACTACATCATCTGTCACAAAGTTCTCATCTGCCACAATTACCTCTGTTTCATCAGAATTCATTTCTACTTCAGTATTTAACTCCAATTCCTCTGTTTATCAGTAACATCTTCAGAAGACTTTTCATGTACCACTTTTTCTGATTCTATAGCATCCTCAAATTCAGAACTGATTGTAACAACTGCTAACTTCTCAACATCTGCTGACTTCTCAACATCTGCTGACTTTTCAACAGTTTCTAACTCAGTACTTAGCTTCTGCCGTTTCTCCCTCTTTTGATGATGATGAGGTTCATTATCATCAAATTTCCTCTTAAAGGACTGAGTTGCTTCAGGTTCTGGCTCTGCTATAGACAAAGGCATGATGGCAAGAGGTTTTGAAACATTAGCAAGATTTGAACGGAATGCTTGCAGTAGTGAAGACTTCATATCATCCATATTTTTCAGAAGCTCTTTTTGAAATTCTGACAATTCATCCTTGATCTCCTTTTTATGAGATTCCAAGGATTCTTTCACTCCATCCACCTTTAATTCAACTGATTTAGCTTTGCCCTCCAACACTGTTTTGAGATCCTTGATTTCATCTTTCAAGGAATCAACAGTTTTCTCCAATTTCTCCACCTTTACACCAAGATCATGATTTTGTTTCTGAATCTTTTCAAATTCAAAAGAGTCTAACTGTGAACCTGGATCAACAAATGAACCAGTTTTCATGTGCTCAGGGAACACATGGCCTGTAGGTGTCACAAAGTCACCATGTACAATAGATGCACTATGAAAGGAAGCTTTTAAGATGGTCACTTCCCAGGACTTCCATCCAATCCTTGACAACCAATAATAGGAATGTATATGGATGTTGATACAGGAATACGAAATTCTTGTGATGTGCATGTGTTCAAAGGAATTTCAGGCTCAAATTGGATGTTAATGTGTAATCCAGACTCAAAGTGTTGAAGAATATCTTGGGATTTATCACCACCCTCCAAATGAGTATCGGATGGTTCCTCTGTTTGAAATGAAACAGTAGCATGTTTGAATGCTTCTGAGTGGCTAGGGATGGTGTTAGATCTGAAGTTTTGTCAAAAGTTACAAGTATTGGTTCTGGATAGAAGACTCAGAGTTCTGAGTAAGAAGACTCAGAAGCTCTGGCTGAGAAGTCTCGAAAAGATTACAAGTATGAAAGTCTGAACAGAAGGATCAGAGTTCTGAGTAGGAGACTCAGAACTTCTGAAGAAGAAGTTAAAAAGACCAAGTGCTTTAAAGGAAGTTCTGATATTCTTAGTCAGAAGATTGTTCAGAGGTTCTGAACAACATGTTCAGAACTTATGACAGGATACTTTCCTTTGTATTCTGTTAGTTAATTAGGACACGTGTAATATTCCTATTAGACTTTCATGTATATGTACTGTAGCTTTAGCTTTTCCTTACAGTATATATAGTTGTTAGCAAATGTAAGCTAACTAATCTTTGGCATAACTTTCCGCATATCTTTGTATTCACTTTTGTAATCCTTGAGGGATTCTCTCTCTAGATTTGTAATCTGTTCTTGATTGAATACAATACTTTTGGATCCAATTCTCTATCATTTACTGTTTGATTGATCTTAATTGATTGTAAGATTGAATCCTGATTCCTAAACCAAAAATCCCAGAGATTGTTGAAGTTTTTGTGAGACCTGCTAGTTCTATAACAAGTTCAGATAATCTACAAAAATCAAGTCCTGTAAAAGCAAAGGAAACAATTTCTAAACCAAAAATTGAGAAGTCAGAAGTTTCAGATGACAAGGTTAAGAAAGAAATTTCAAAACCAACAGAAGAGAAACCAAAATATAATGATGCTAAATTCAAATATGATTCTTTAAATGTCAGTTATAAAAATAAACAACCAAAATTTTCATATCCTAACATTGAAAGTATATTTGATACAAGTAAGGTTTCTGAAACAGTCAGTCAGAAGTCTGAGTCTTCTAGTCAGAATTCTGACTCTACTCTGAGTCTGAAGGTCAGAATTCTGAGTCAACTGAAAATTCTCAATTCACTTCAGAAAGTCTTTCAGAACTTGAAAAGAGATTTAAACTTGCTAGTCAAGAACTTGAGGACTTAAGAAAAACTTTTGATGATCTTGAAAATGATTATTGTGATGTAGATTTTAAACTGGACCAAGTTTTAAAAGAAAACAACACTTATGTCCAGAAAATAACAGAGCTTGAGAAGTTAAAGGATGAATATGATATTTTCAAGGTTAATGCATTAAAAGAAGATAAGAAATTCTTTGATGAATCAAGTACATTTGAAAATGGTGAATCATCCAAATCATCTGCTAATTCTGTGAAATTCAATGTTTCAGAAAAAGAGGAAAGCAAAAGGAAAGATGATCTGAAAAGAGTTTCTGAGGAGATTGGATTAAATACTGCTTCTGAACCTAGAGTCAATAGTTCTTGTATGAAATGCAATTGTCATCTGAAATCTTGCAATAAAGGTGAAAAGACTTATGTTTCAGATCTATTGTCTCTTGCAAGAAAGAATCTCATATGTGTTCAATGTGGTAGTCATTCAATTCAATCATCTCAGAAAAGTTCAATTTTAATAGCATTTGTTTCTTATATAAACAAACCATATCAGAATTCAGAAAAGAAAACTGTTTTGATTCCTCAAACTCAGATAAAAGGAAAGAAGATTGAAAACATTTCTCAATCTAATTCAAAAGAAAAGAAGAAAGAAAATATCTTTCAAACTAAAGAAAAGAAGACTGAAAATGTTTCTCAGTCTCAACCAAAAGTTTTCAAAAAGAAAAGAAACAATTTTGTGAACAGAAAATGTTCTGACTTCATAAAAGTAAAAGGAAAGTGGTGCTTAAAAGAAGATTTTGAATGGAAAGTCAAAGGAACTTTTGTTAAATCAAATACCAAAGCTAACAAAGATGGACCCATTCCAGAATGGGTACGTAAATCTAACTGATTGTTTTTGCAGGGCTGTCATGTGTGGTTTTTAGACTCTGGAGTTTCAAAGCACATGACAGCTCATAAGTCTTCTCTGACAAACTTCATAGAAAAGGCTGGAGGAGCAGTAAATTTTGGTAATAACATCAAAGGACAAGTCAGAGGTTTTGGAGATTTAACAAAAGGAGATCTAACCATTCAGAAGGTTTTCTATGTTGAAGGATTACAACATAATCTATTCAGCATAGGTCAATTTTTGGACAGTTTCTGTCAGATTAAACTCAGCATAACAGGTTGCATGATTTTAACTGAGAATGACATAAAAGTATTCTGGGCCAAAAGACATATGGACCTATTTGTGGTTAATTTTTCAAAAGTACAAGCTTTAACCCCTGTTTGTCTATTATCAAATGCAGTTGCTAATGAATGTTGGCTTTGGCACAGAAGATGTTCTCACTTAAATTTCAAGGATCTGAACAATCTGGTTAGCAAACATCTGGTCAAAGGTTTACCAAAGATCAAGTATGAAAAGGAATCATTATGCTCAGCATGCGAAATGGGCAAGATGAAGAAAAGTTCTCACGAAATAAAAATGGATTCTTCATGCAAATCACCATTAGAGATGCTACATACAGATCTGTGTGGACCTATTTCAGTTCAATCAATGGGAGGAAAGAAATATATGCTTGTTATTGTGGATGAATATTCCAGGTACACAAGGGTTGAATTCTTAAGAGCAAAATCAGAGGCTGCTACAACAATGATTAATTTCATCAAAAGAATTCAAGTATTTTTACAACTTCCAGTCCAGAAAATCAGAAGTGACAATGAGACAGAGTTCAGAAATGAGACTCTTCAGAATTTTTTGCCAAGCCTGGGGATTTCTCATAACTTTTCAGCTGTCAAAACTCCTCAACAAAATGGTGTCGTTGAAAAAAAGAACAGAACTCTAGTTGAAGCTGCAAGAACCATGTTGGCTTATTCAAATCTTCCAACCTTCCTATGGGCTGAAGACATAGCCACTGCTTGTTTTACACAGAACAGAACTTTGATAAATAAGAGACTAGATAAAACTGCTTATGAACTGATTAACAAGAGAAAACCACTGATTAAATTTTTTCATGTTTTTGGATGCAGATGCTATGTTCTCAAAGACAGAGAGAACCTTGGTAAATTTGATAAAAAGGCAGATGAAGGATACTTTGTTGGTTATTCACTAACTTCCAAAGCATTCAGAATCTACAACAGAAGAACCAAGAGGATAATGGAGAGCATAAATGTAACATTTGATGAGTCAAAAATAAAGACTTATGAACAAAACAGTTCAGAACTCAAACAGGATAAGACAAAAATGACTTCTGAAACAGCTTCTAATCCTAACTGTTCAGAACTCAATTTATTGTTTAAGGATGCATTTCTGGAACTAACTTCTGAATCTTATGCAGATTTTGTGAATCCTAAAATGATTCAAGAAATGAAAAAGCAAACCTCAGAAGTGGTTCCAACAACAGTAATTTATGATATTGGCCCATCAGAGGAATGTCCAACTTTAATCAACACAACTAATGAAACTTCTGAGCCTAGAACTCAGAATTCTGGACAAGTTAATCAGACTTCTCGTCAAGGTACATAGACTTCTGGGCAGAGTACTTAGAACTCTGAACAAGTTATTCAGAATTCAAACTTGGATGTTTTACCTCAACAAGTACCAGAACAAGGGGCCAGTTCATAATTACAAGGTATTATTGATGAGAATGATATAAACAATAACTTTTCAGAGATTGTTGTACTTCCTAGTTCAAATAAATGGACTAAAGACCATCCTATTCATCAAGTGATAGGAGATCCTTCAATGGGAGTACAGACCAGATCAGCAACAGCAAATGAGGCAATGTTTGCAGGATTTTTGAGTGTGATTGAACCTAAGAAAGCCAATGAAGCCCTAGAGGATCCAGATTGGATTTTAGCAATGCAAGATGAATTGCTACAGTTTGGTAGAAACAAATTCTGGAGACTTGTTCCAAAACCTGAAGGAAAATCTATTATTGGAACAAAATGGGTATTCAGAAACAAGAAAGATTAGTCAGGTGTTGTGGTCAGAAATAAGGCTAGATTGGTTGCAAAGGGATATTCTCAACAAGAAGGAATAGATTATGATGAGACATTTGCATCTGTGGCAAGAATAGAAGCAATCAAAATATTCTTGGCATATGATGCACATATGAACTTCAAAGTGTACCAAATGGATGTCAAATCAGCTTTTCTAAATGGTATACTTAATGAAGAGGTTTATGTCTATCAACTAGAAGGTTTTGTTGACCCTGAATTTCCAGATCATGTTTATGTTTTAGATAAAGCCTTATATGGTCTGAAACAAGCACCAAGAGCCTTGTATGACACTCTAACTCAACACTTATTAAAATCTGGCTTCAAGAAAGGTAAAATTGACACTACTATGTTTCTAAAAAAAGGGTGATGATTTGATCTTAATTCACATATATGTAGATGATATCATATTTGGTTCTACTAGTGCAGAATTATGTACTGAATTCTCAAAAGTCATGGTATCAGAATTTGAAATGAGCATGATGGGAGAACTAAATTTTTTCCTTGGTCTTCAAGTAAAACAATTGTCAAATGGAATTTTCATAAATCAAGGAAAATATGTAAAAGACATTTTAAAGAAATTTTAAATGTCTGATTGTGCTTTGTTGATCCAAACCCTCAGTGATTTGATAATGACCCTCTCTTAAATACTTAGTGAAAATTGTAAGTAAACAATATGTATCAGAGTTTCACAATCGCTGATAAGTACTAAGACCTTACAGTACCGCTGATAGGAACTCTCGCTCTTTAGATTAAACATTCAGCGAACACTGTTCACCATAATGCTCTGAGCCTGTTCAGTCCTTATGATGATCGCTGATAAGTTAGTTGTTTACTTATGATCCTTGAAGACAAGTTTCACGTCAACATAGATTCTACGCTGAAGTAGAATATCAATCTCAAGAACCAGCGACAAGTCTCCTAATGAACTGATGCGGATCATCGAAGACTCAGATTTCTCCACTCAATGTGAAGTATCAAGTACAAGACTTCAGCTATCGCTGAACTTTATCATTCGCTGATATAGAATGATAAACCGTTGAATCAACGAAAAGCTGATCATGAAGTCCTCCGTACAAAGTACTTTTGTCTTAACCACCCTTGCACGACTCCGTACGAGATGTCAGAAAAGAACCTCCTTATTGTCTGAAATCGTACAACCACTCTGATACTACACTGTTCAAACATGTGGCTACTAAGGTTGTCTACAAACGTCAATGACATACAACCAATGAGCTGCTGCCACGTGTAAAGTGTAAACAGCCATGCATTAAATGCATGCAGTATATAAGAAGGACTCCAGCTTCATTTTTGAAGCACTCGAAAACTCTGAACAAGTCACTTGCTAACTCTGGTCAAGTCATCTTTCTTATCTTGAGATAGGTTATTATTAGTAATTTCCTTCTCTTTCTTAGTGTTCCAACTTGTTTAGATTTAGGTTTATCCTTAATCTTGTTCCGCAACAAGATATAAACTGTTAATGATTTATCAATAAATAATTTAGAAAAGTAAAATCTGTGTGTTTGTATTCAACCCCCCCCCCCCCCCTTTCTACAAACTTGTATAGCCCTTCGGGACCAACAAGTGGTATCAGAGCAGATTTGTTTAATCTCATAAACAAGATCTAATCTATACTAAGATTTCTCTTCCTTGCTATTTCTGAAAATGGCTACCAACACAAACACAAACTATATTGACAATGGTTCTCTTGCAAAACCCCCTAGATTCTCTAGAGATAATTTTAATCTATGGAAAAATAGGATGATTCTCTTCTTAGAAGGTGTAGACCCTACTATGCCTTATTATCTTGAAAACGGCCCATATATTCCTGTAAGAATTGATGATGCAGTTCCAGCCGCTGGGAATAGACCTGCTATTCCAGAAAGGCTGATTCCTGAGGAAGTTCATATGTGGACTGATGAAGATAAGAAGAAAGTGGCTATCGACACCAAAGCCAGATCCATACTATCCATGGCTCTTCCTGACGAAGTCTACCATTCCGTCATGAACCTGAAAACCTCAAAAGCTATGTGGGACACAATCTGTGTTCAGTATGAAGGTACTTCTGAAGTCCAGGACTCTCGAAAGATCAACCTGGTAAGACAGTATGAAAGTTTCATTTGTGGCAAGAATGAAACTCTCTCTGAAGTTCACCAACGTTTTAATTGCTTAATAATAGATCTGAAAACTGTTGGTAAGGAATATTCTAACTTTGAAGTGCTGACAAAGTTTTTAGAATGTTTACCTGAAAGCTGCGACAGTTATTCTATGTGACTCAAGCTGTCAAAGGATCTAAAATCAATGACCCTTTCTACCTTATATGGCACGATGAAGAATCATGAGCAATCGAGTCATCTTAAGAATAATCTTGTAAAAGATTCCAAAAGCACCCCTGTTGCTTTAATCTCAGAGGAATCTTCCACTCAGCGACCCTCGGTCACTATCACTGAGTTGGAAAGTAACTCTGAAAGGTCATCAGATTCTGACTCTTCAGATGATGATGAATCTTTGGCTCTCCTCACTAAAAAGTTCAGGAGATTCGCCAAAAATAAAATGTTCAGAAAGAACAAACCTCTTTCCATTACTGACAAGCCAAGATCATCAGCTCCTATTGATAAGGCTACTGCTACTTGTTTTAACTGTGAAAAGATAGGACATTTCGCTAACGAGTGCAGGTCAAAGAAAGTTTCGAGAAATTCAGCGTTTCCCAAGAAATCCTTTATTCCCAGGAATAGAGACGACAAATACGCCAAACAGAAAGAAAGGTATGCGAAGCTGAAAATCTTTAAGAAGAAAGGCAAAGGCCTGATGGCTGACTACGATTGGGCTGACTCTAATGAGGAAGAATCATCTGACTCTGAAGATGATGAAGCCAATCTCTGTCTTATGGCCAAACTTGAAGATGAGGAAGACAACTCTGACATTCCCTCTACTTCAACCTCTGCAACTCAGATATCACCTTCCGTCTTTACCAATATTGCAAATATTGATGAAGCTGATAGTTTTCGAAAGATCGATCTCTTGACTATAAGTTTATATGAAGCCATGAATGGCAAAACTGTAGTTGAAAATCAGAACCTTGATCTCGCTGAACAGCTTAAAAACTGTCACCTTCAAATAGAAAATCTTTCTAAAATTGAAGAAGATTTTAAAGATCAAGTGCACTTAAATCAGCTAGTCAAAATCGAACGAGAAGAAGCTATCGCTGCATTGAAAGCTGAAAAAGCTACTGTTGATGGATGGTATAATTCCTCAACAAAGATCACTGAGATAATTAAGTCTCAGATTCCCCTGAGTGATAAACGTGGTCTTGGTTACAAAGCTGATACTCTAGAACCAACCACTGATCGTTTCATGCTCTTATTTGGAACTTTCGTATCCTCAGTCGCTGCAACTTCATCCTCTCGGTGTTCCTCTTCTAGACCGCCTATTCCTGAGGAAACTTCTACCTCTTCAAAAGGTAAAGAGAAAATGGTTTATCCAAAACCTACCTCCGTCTTTAAAGATAAAGGTAAAGGAATTTCTTTTAACCAAAATCATCAGAAGGGTACCTTAGTACCTAAGCTGAATGCTTCTAAAGCTTCAGTGACCTATCCCTCTGGATCAATGAATCAGATCTCTGGATCTACTCAGCGTGGGTCTATTCAGCGATCTACTCCTAGAATCAGAGTGGATGTTTTTAGTAAGAAATCCGAAGAACTAAATGTTCCTCCCATTTCAAAAGCCAATAGCTTATTTGGTGCTGGTCCTTCTAATTCAAAATCTAAAGCTCAGCATTCAAATGGTCCTAGAACTACTTTTAGTTATAGGAAATGTTATCACCGTGGACTTACTGATCATATTGCTAGTAAGTGCCCCAAAGCCACCAAAGATGAAAAGATAGCTAAGGTGAAGATCACTGCCCCCAAGGCAAAGAAGACCACTGAGGTTAAGAAATTAACCAAAGTGAAGACTGACAAACCTGAATCTTCAAATCCTGCGAAGACTGCTGAACCTTCCATTCCAACTACTTCCACTGACAAACGTGTACACATTGTTAAGTGGGTACCCAAGAAAAACTAATCTTCCTTTGTAATGCAGGTTAAGAAGGGTATCTGGTATCTCGATAGCGGATGCTCTAGACACATGACTGGAAAGAAAAGCCTGCTCGCTGAATACAAGGAAGAGAAGGGTCCCTCTGTGACTTTCGGTGGAAATGGAAAAGGACATACCCGAGGGTTTGGTGTACTCTCAAATGGTACAACAACCTTCAGAAGAGTCGCATATGTTGAAGGGCTGAAGCATAATCTTCTAAGCATCAGTCAGCTTTGCGACATGGATAACAAGGTAATCTTAACCAAGGAATCCTGCTTTGTCGCTGACAAAAAGGAGAAGATAGCTCTCAGCGGTTATCGTTTGGAAAATGTTTATGTAATAAACATGGACTCAAAAACCACTAAGAACTCCTGTTTCTTCTCAAAAGCCTCATCTGATGTCAACTAGCTATGGCATAAGAGGCTCTCTCATCTAAATTTCAAGACACTGAACACTCTTTCTTCAAAAGAGTTAGTCACTGGTCTACCTCAGCACTCATACGCCAAAGAGTCCTTATGTTCAGCGTGTGAGAAAGTGAAACAGACCAAAGCAAGCTTTAAATCAAAGCAAGTCTCCTCAGTGTCATCTCCTCTACAACTTCTCCATATGGATTTGTTTGGCCCTGTTAACAAACAATCCATCGATGGAAAGAAATATACATTGGTCATAGTTGATGAATTCTCTCGCTATACCTGGGTAATGTTTCTCCGTTCTAAGAGTGACACCCCTGAAGAACTCATCACCTTTGTTAGGAAAATGGAAGACCTGAACAACATGACCGTTCGCTCAATAAGGAGTGATCATGGGACTGAATTCAAAAACAGTTCTCTTGATTCCTTCTTTGAGAGTAAGGGTATTTCTCACAACTTTTCATCAGTGAGAACACCGCAACAAAATAGAGTCGCTGAAAGAAGAAATAGAACAATTATTGAAGCTGCACGTTCAATGCTCAGCGATTCTTACCTGCCTACTCAGTTTTGGGCAGAAGCTGTCAACACTGCTTGTTTTACGCAAAATATGTCGCTCATAGTCAAAAGATTCAATAAGACAGCCTATGAACTCTTTCATGGGAGAAATCCTTCAATCAGCTTTCTTCACATCTTTGGATGTCAGTGTTTCATACTGAACAACAGAGATGCCCTTGGAAAAATTGATCCTAAGGCTGATGATGGAATCTTTCTTGGATATTCTTCAATCTCCAAAGCCTTCAGAGTCTTCAATCGAAGAAGACAAACTGTAGAAGAAACTATTCACGTCACGTTTGACGAATCCCATTCAGCGAACTCTAAACCGTCCACTGATACTGAAGATCTGAATCAATGAATGTTTTCTCATCTTGGTGATTCATAAGATATTCCCACTCCTCATACTCATACAGTTGAAGATGATAGTCCTACTATCATTCCAAACATGCAGAATAGTGAAGCTAAAACATCATGGGTCTCAGCTGTTCCTTTAAACACTATACCTGCTTCTGAACCAAATGTCTCAGACATTCCATCTACTTCTCAGCAATCAGTGAATGAAATGACATCTGCACCTACTCCTCTCTTGGCTGACATTCCAGAAGTTGTTAAAGCCTCATCTTCAGCTCCTCCAGTTCAAGTTGAGTCAGCGTCTCACGCTCCGGCTCAGCGATGGACTGTAAATCACCCAATTGACCTAATTCTTGGTGATCCAAACGCTGGTGTTCAGACTCGACGAAGTGCAGGTAATATTTGTTTATTTGTTAACTTTATTTCTCTGATTGAACCAAAGAAAATAGATGATGCCCTCAAATATCCAAACTGGGTCAGCGCCATGCAAGAAGAGCTGACTGAATTCGAAAGAAACAAAGTTTGGAAACTTGTTCGAAGACCAACTGACAAGACAGTGATAGGCACTAAATGGGTCTATCGTAACAAGTTGGACGAACATGGAACTGTAACCCGCAACAAGGCTCGACTTGTTGCTCAAGGATACAGACAAGAGGAAGGTATAGACTACGACGAAATATTTGCTCATGTAGCAAGACTAGAATCTATTCGTCTATTCTTAGCATACGCTGTACACAAAGACTTCAAAGTATATCAGATGCATGTTAAGTCAGTGTTTCTAAATGGAAAGCTGAATGAAGAAGTCTATGTGGAACAACCTCCAGGATTCTCAGATCCTAAGTGTCCAGGTTATGTTTATAAACTGGACAAGGCACTTTATGGCTTAAAGCAAGCTCCACGTGCATGGTATGACACTCTCTCTACTTATCTCCATATTGAAAACTTTGAGCGAGGTAAAATCGACAAAGATGAGTATAAAATGAGCATGATGGGTGAGCTGACATATTATTCTTGTTCAGATATATGTTGATGACATTATATTTGGTTCTACTAACCCTGATCTTTGTACTCGTTTCGCTGATAGAATGAAAGATGAGTATAAAATGAACATGATGGGTGAGCTAACATATTTCCTTGGTCTTCAGATAAAGCAAAATGAAAAAGGAACTTTCATTAATCAGGGAAAGTATGTTAAAGATATGCTGAAGAAATTCGATTTAACTCAGAGTTCAGCTATGAAAACCCCTATGGCACCTCCGCTGACACTAGATAAGGACACTAATGGTATTCCTGTTAATGTCACGCTGTACCGTGGGATGATCGGCTCTCTTTTGTATCTTACAGCTAGCCGACCCGATATTATGTACGCATCCTGTTTGTGTGCACGATATCAAGCTGAACCTAAGGAATCTCATATGATCGCTGTAAAGCGAATTTTTCGATACCTTAAGGGTACTGCGAACCTAGGTCTTTGGTATCCCAAAGACTCAGGGTTTGATTTAATCGCCTATTCAGATAGTGATTTTGCAGGTTGCAAATTGGATAGGAAAAGCACCACAGGAGGCTGTCAGCTCCTGGGTGGAAAGCTGGTGAGTTGGACAAGTAAAAAGCAAAACTCAGTGTCCACCTCCACAACTGAAGCTGAATATGTAGCCACTGGAAGCTGTTGTTCTCAGGTCTTATGGATGAGAAATCAACTACTGGACTATGACCTACAGCTCTCAAATATTCCAATCTATTGCGACAGCACAAGTGCCATCGCTATAGCCAACAATCCAGTGCTACACTCAAAGACAAAACACATCGAAATCAGGTATCATTTTATCAGAGATCATGTGATGAATGGTGATATAGAACTTCACTTTATCCCAACTGATTATCAGTTAGCTGATCTGTTCAGCAAACCTCTTGATGAGACAAGATTCAACTTTCTCATCAGCGAGCTTGGAATGCTGAACTATGAAGAGTAAAATCTTCAGCGATTCCCATTTGATCAGTGATAGGATAAAATCAACTTGTATAACCCATTCTATCATTCTCTCTCTGAATAAATTTGATTCGCTGATGTCAAGGTTTGTTTTCACTCGCTGACAATCGCATGTAAATGCAAGATTTCTCTCTTCCTTAATCAGCGATACTTTGAAATTTCTAAAACCAACACTGATATTTCTATTCAGTGCTTCATGTTTTCAAAAGTGTCCCTGAGCTTTCAAACCCTCAGAGACAACCTAAAATATGAAAGGACATCCGTGACATCATAGCAACGAATAAGCCCCGGCACGTTCTTTTTCTGACACACGTTTGCACGTTTCGTTTACCTTCAAATCAAATGCAAACACGTGTCCGTGTCATGATGAAAAACTTTCCCACTCGAGTTTTTTCTCTCTCTCTAATCTCACTATATAAACACTTTTTGGGTTTATATTTTTCCTTTACGCGAAAAACTTCTCCTCCAAGCAAGAAAAAGAAAATTACTGTTGCATTTGTGCTCTCAAGTTTTTCAAGAACTTCTTCTTCTTCAACGAACCAGGTTAATATTTTTGTTATTTACCTGTTTCTTAAAACTTCTTAATGATCTTCTCATTGTTTTTACAAGATCAAACAAAAGAACTCTTTCAAAAATGAAATCATTTCTTTCATGGTTTTATGAACACAACCTTTCATGGTTGTTTTTCATGTTTAAACGCAAAATCTTAAACTTGTTCTTCATACGTTTTTCCAGAATCCTAATCCTCAAAGGAAACTGGAAAACAAGACTTTTTATTGGGTTTGCATTTCTTTTTCAAAACCAAGAAAAACCCTAATCTTCATTAAGACATTTTTGTCTGAATGAAATGGACAAAATTCGAACCATCTTATTGGAAAATCTTTCCACATTAAGATTATTCTTATTTGTTATATCTTTGGTTGAACTGATAATACAGAAATGGCATCTACTGTTATTCCTACCGCTGAAAACACTACTGCTGCTGAGGAATTGGAAATCATCAAGGCTCCTCAGGTCAAGTTCACTCTTGAAGAACTTTATTGGACAAAAACAAACAACCTCTATGCGCTTTTCGAGTTTCCTCCTCGAAAGCAAGTCACACATCTGAATGATGCTGTGAATTTCCTGAAAAACTGTTGCCTCTCTACAGCCCTGACCATTACACCTCCTGCACATCAGCTACTACTATCTCAGTTCTGGTATTCTGCCAGACACACTCAGCTACCATCAGCCAAAGACCCCTCAAAGAAAATCGATTGCATCCTCTGTGATACTAATTTTGGCACCATAAAGATCACCCATGCCATTATCCGCAAAGCCCTGAGCCTTCCCATAGCCACAAAAGAAAAACCTTTTGTTCCTCTCCCTGGCCACAAGAAATATTCTGATAGGGAAGCCATCACTGCATTCTTTGATGCAATGGGCTATGTATGGGAAACTGGAAGGGACAAGAAGCCTGAGAAGAAGCTGACCCTCATCAAGAAGTCAAAAATGCCCAGCGGGATGAATTTCATCTTCGCTCACTTGATAAGCTGCATGACTGCAAAAACCGGCTCCTATGATCAAGCCGCTCAACCTCAGCAAGCAATGGGATATGGTTTGCTGAAAGGTCTTCATATAGACTGGGCTTCAATAATCTACGATGATCTTATACTCAGAGTAGACTCTGCCGCTGACCGATCACCATGGGTTCCATATCCTAGATTCATCAGCGCCGTCTTCCAAACAGGCCTGAAGGACAACTACCCACAAGTAGGAGACCTGAAACTCTCTCAGGTTGGTCCTAAGGTACTCGACTTCATGCCAGTGGAAAACGAGGTACGTCTCTCTACACTCTTAACTCTTCTCAATCCTCCTTCTTCGACTTCTGCAGCTCCTTCAGTGGACAAACCCACCGCTGATACCTCAGCTGCAACCTCCACTCCTTCAAGAAAAAGGAAACACTCCACTATCCAACTTGGTTCCAAAATAACTAAGAAAACCAAGGAACAACCTCAGCAATCTCATGCTGAAGACTCCTCAGCTCATCTGGAAGAGCTGAAGGAAAGTTCAGTGGTACGCTCTGCCACCGCTGAACAAGCCACCCTTTCCATCCCAGCTTCAGCGTCTCTAAACACTGAAGTTATAAACTTGGAATCTACCCAACCTCCTTCAGTCTCTCTACAGACTGAAGAAGTGATTCTCAGCGGATCCAACGCTGAACCCCGCACCCAACCAACTTTCTCAACCTTTGCTTCTCTCTCTACTCCATTGGACTTTAATCCAATATTCACCACGATCACTGGAGCACCCGTCATTCCTCCAGAAGCTAATGCTGATACTCTTCAAGGTCACAAACCGTATACACTGTAACTGACGACATGGAACATTATTCAGGTCACATAAGTTTTGATGACTTCGTCGACCCTCCTGCAGGTATACACCAAACCATATACACTATAACTGAACCCCAAACTTCTGAGCTTTCCTCTATTCATAAGTACTTATATGTTACAGGTCCTAATTTGGGAGACATCAACGCCTCTCTGAAGCACCTGGATACGAAGCTGACAGGTCTTACCACTACTCTATCAGACAACACTTCAGCTGTAACAAACGCTGGGGAGAATCTCAACAAGCTGACAACAGTGGTTGAACAGAAAGCCTCAAAAGCTGATTTGGAGAAGGTTGATAATACTCTTGGTGACTTTGCCAAAGTTCCTGCTGACCTCTACACAAACTACACCTCTCTCAAAACATCAGTTCACTCCATGTCCAGCGAGTTCAAAACGCTGAAGACATCGGTTGGAAATCTTCAGGGAGAGATGACTGCTGTAAAGACTGACATGAGTTCAGTAAAGACTGACATGAGTTCTGTAAAGAATGACGTCAATTGAATGAAGACAATGATGCAGCATATCCTGAATAACATGACCGCCCCTGCCCCTGTACCTTCGCATTTTACTACGGCAGATCGGGCTGAACTTTTGAAGATCACTCCTGCTATTACTGGCCTAGAAGACAGAGTAGCTGGAATTGAAGATTATATGGGGATCCCTGGCCAAGAAGACAGGGAACCAAAACCAATTGCTGAGTCATCGCATTCCTCCCCCACTCATCATGAGGAAGGGGGGAGAAGAACTCTGAAGACCTTCCCCATGATGAATCTATCGAGGGGGAGAAGACTGAAAACCTTACCCTTACTGAAGAGGGTGAGAAGACAACTGAAGAAGTTATTGTTGGACCTCAGGGAGATGAAAACCGTAAGGGAACCGAGAAGCATACCTCTGTATCTGAGGGGAGCAACTCAAAGAAGATGTTGAAGAATCTGAATCTGAAGCTGAAGATGAAGAAGCCATCGACTTATCTAATGATGAACCATCCCCTTCTCCAAAGAATGATGATGATGACGATGATGATGATGATGATGACTCCTTTATCGTCAAGCCTGCTCAAAGGACTACAGCTCTTAAAGGGATCGTGATAAACGAACCTCCGGGGGAGCGGACCAAATCAAACCCTTCAGCGTCTGAAGCTGACAAGGGCAAAAGAAAAGGTGTCGCTGAAGACAATGACAATCTGACGATATTGCTTCCAAAGCCAGTTTGTCAGGTACACTAAATCTTACTTCCTTATACTGCATCCCTCCTCTACCTATACACATTATCAGCTCTACTCTCCACAAAGCCTATACACTTAAACCCATTTCTTTTCTCTATTCTACCTAAGTTCTTATTCATAAGATCGCTGTGTTTCAGCTAGTCCGCTCCCCTGTTTGAGGATATCGCTGAAATTTCTACAGCTACGACTTCACCAACAATAATCCCAGCTTCCAACACTGAAGAAATAATCCCGGTCTTGGATTTGATCTCTGAGACTGATGAACCTGAAGAACAGATGCTCTCTCACAAAAACAGACCTTCCTTGGCTCCTCAAAAGCTAAGTGAATAGGATCAGAAAAAGAGAGATGCAATGATCAAGAAATTCGAAGATCAGCGAATCATTCTGAAGCGTGATCAACTTCCTTCTATTCCTCCAAAATTCAGACTTTCACAAAAGGAATACAAGGATCACCTCAGAGCTGAACGTCTACTCACTGAAAGAAGAGAAGTTGAAGAAAAACACAGAGAACTCGCCATCCATCTTACTCAACAATCAGTGAAAGACCCCAAGCTGAAAAGAACTCCAATCGAAGTTCAACGTCAGCTATGGGAAGACACCAAGAAGATCGTTGAAGAAAAGAGAACTGTGTCTCAATCTACTTTAATCTGGTGCAAAGAAAAGGTACACTTCAGATATCGACCTGCTAGAATCAACAAGGTACTTATCACTGGAAGATCAACCCTCAAAGTTTCAATCGCTGAAATCGAGATATTCAGAGAGAACGGACAGTACGAAATATTCTATGCTTAAGCCATCATGAAGTACGGTCTCTCTGAATGGTTGGAGATCAGATTAGCCATCCAGAAGTCTCAATCTAAGTACAAGGATCATGTCGAAAAGCTGATAAACAAACAGATCGACTTAGTCTCTTCTTGTGTGATTATTCCTCCTCCCCCTCCTCCCGCAAGTCAGAAAAGAAGGGCCTCTGCAAAGAAAAAGTCTAAACCTTCAGAATCAGATCCTCTTATACGAAACGAAACAGGTATTGGTTTTTCTCGTGCTGAAGTTCTTGGTCCAGAACCTGATCTTTCTGCACTTGACACATCTCTTCCTCCTGGTGAGAATTTCATCCCTGGGAAAGTCATAAGCAAACCCTATGGGATATTATTTATTGACTATGGTGGAGGAAAATGTTTTCAACGTATCTCTAAACTTCCCATCACTCCCATCGAACAGCTGAAAGATCTCATCTACTGGTGTGAATTCAAACGCGATATTCAGGCACGGCATCTTAAACCCTTGATTTTTGAAGAAGCGCTGAACAAAAGGAATCAAGGAGTAAATGTCCTTGACTGGATGATTCCCACATCAAAGACCCTTGATGAACTTCTCCTTAAGGAAGAACCTCTATAAGCTGATAGGATCGCCTCATTCTTCTATTGTATCAGTTATTCTTTTGTACTTTTAATTTATTTCGCTTGTACTTGTAATCTTTCCACTTCCCTTTGTAATCTGATTCGAAGTTTAAAGAAAGATTTCAGCGAAATTACTTTACTCCATCAGTACAGAAAAGATCCCAGAAAACAGTAAAAGGGACAAATATTTTATGAGCTCTTTTTATCCTTATGTTTTCATTAAATAACAATTTTCTCTGTTGCTATGTCATAATCAAATAGGGGGAGATTGTTGATCCAAACCCGCAGTGATTTGATAATGACCCTCTCTTAAATACTTATTGAAAATTGTAAGTAAACAATATGTATCAGAGTTTCACTATCGCTAATAAGTACTAAGACCTTACAGTACCACTGATAGGAACTCTCGCTCTTTAGATTAAACATTCAGCGAACACTGTTCACCATAATGCTCTGAGCCTGTTCAGTCCTTATGATGATCGCTGATAAGTTAGTTGTTGAATACAAGTTTCACGTCAACATAAGTTCTACGCTGAAGTCGAAGATCAAGCTCAAGAACCAGCGACAAGCCTCCTAATGAACTGATGCGGATCAGCAAAGACTCAGATTTGTCCACTCAACGTGAAGTATCAAGTACAAGACTTCAGCTATCGCTGAACTTTATCATTCGCTGATATAGAATGATAAAACGCTGAATCAACGAAAAGCTGATCATGAAGTCCTCCGTACAAAGTACTTTTGTCTTAACCACCCTTGCACGACTCCGTACGAGATGTCAGAAAAGAACCTCCTTATGTCAGAAAAGAACCTCCTTATAGGTTATTATTAGTAATTTCCTTCTCTTTCTTAGTGCAAGAAACTTAGTGTTCCAACTTGTTTAGATTTAGGTTTATCCTTAATCTTGTTCCGCAACAAGCTGTAAATTGTTAATGATTTATCAATAAACAATTTAGAAAAGTAAAATCTGTATGTTCGTATTCAACCCCCCCCCCCCCTTCTACAAACTTGTATAGCCCTTCGGGACCAACATGCTTCTATGAGAACACCAATGGCAACAAATGTGAAGTTAGATGCTGATCTCTCTGGAGTTTCAGCAGATATCATGATTTATAGAGGCATGATTGGTTCTCTACTTTATCTTACTGCAAATAGACCAGATATCATGTTTGCTACATGCTTCTGTGCTAGATTTCAATCTAATCCAAAAGAATCTCATATGCTAGCTGCTAAAAGGATCTTAAGATATCTTAAAGGTTCACCTGATTTGGGCCTTTGGTATCCTAAAGAAACTGATTTCAAACTAACTGCTTTCACTGATGCTGATCATGCAGGAAGTAGATTGGACAGGAAAAGTACTTCTGGTGCTTGTCATTTTCTGGGAGACAAGATAGTGAGTTGGGCTTCAAAGAAGCAAAATTATGTGTCCATATCCACTGCTGAAGCAGAGTATGTAGCTGCTGCTGCTTGTTGTTCTCAAACCTTGTGGATGGGAACACAACTCATGGACTATGGATATCAACTCAACAAAATTCCCATATATTGTGATTTAGAAAGTGCCATTGCAATAACTCAGAATCCTGTCCAGCACTCAAAGACCAAGCATATTGATGTAAGATATCATTTTATTAAGGACTATGTAGAAAAGGGAACAATTGAAATTCACTTTGTGCATACAAAGTATCAATTGGCTGACTTGTTCACAAAGCCTCTTGATCACAAAAAGTTCACCTTTCTCATATGTAAAATAGGAATGCTTAATTTGACTAATTGAACATATTTGTTAGTTTTCAGAAATGAAAATTTTTCTAAGTGAGATTTTCTGAGTAGTGTTCCCAGAACTCTGACTCTCTTAATCAGAATTCTGACTCTTGAGTTCAGAACTTCTGAATCAATACTTCAGAAATCTAACTTCAAATTCTTTAATTCTGAATAGATTAATCGGAAATTCTGACTGCCTTTCAGAACACATTTTTGAAAATTACAAATATTTCAATATGTTGTTAAGATTTTTTCTGTTTTATTTTTATATTCCTTATAATATGTGTTTGAGTATATGCAAAAGTCAAGGGGGAGCATTGAAATCATTCGGATATCGTTCTGAGGTGCTTATAAGGTTTGTATATTCTTTTCTCATCACTAATCATTCTAAGGGGAACAAACTATCAATGATAAATCTTTTTCACTTGTTCAAACTACTTCTGAATCCTTAAATTATTTTTAAGATCAGATGTTAGATTTTAAATGTTTTCAGAAATTTCAAATCATCAAAAGGACAGAACTTTGATGATAAAATAATTTTCTATTTGTTCAAACTACTTCTGGATGATTAAACGTTTTTTTTATATTAATCAGAAGTTGATTTTAAATGAATTTTAGTTCTAAGGGAATTTCTTCTGAACTGTGTACTCAGAACTTCTGAATATGCTTTCTCAGAACTCTGAGCGTGTTATTCAGAACTTTTAACTTGTGTTAATTTCTATCCAATAACACGTGTCAGCTTCTTATTCAATTGAAATTACCACGTGTCATTTAAATATCCTTTGTGGTATTTCAAAGTGTTTGACTCTGTTATAACACTGACAAAAGCAACGTTTTTCCGTTAAACCCTTCGGCTTTGCCGATTTTAAATAGTTCTTAAAATCCCTCTTTCAAATTTATTTGAATTCCAAGAGCAAAATCGTGAGATACGCACAAATCCAGAGTTCTTTGTTCTTGTTTTCTTTCAATCTTCGATTTTAAATCATGTCGGGTTCGAGAAGAAGTAAACCTATTTCCTTACACTCTGAAAAATCATTGATGGAATCCTCGTCCGATTCAGAGAATAATGAAGTACAGAGACCTAAAAATTGAGCTGTAGAAGAAGAGGCAATAGGAGAAAACATTGTACTAGAAAATGTTGAAGAAGAAGCAGGGGATGAAACCATGGATGAATCAGAGGGAGACGCGGATGAGGGAAATGAGAATATTCAACACGAACAGAGTGCAGTTAGGTCAGTCATGTCTGGAAGATCTAATACTGGTGAGAGGATTATTCCTGATAGTGAATATTTGCAGTTGATTGAAAACAACTGTGTGTTAATACTTGATGAAACTAGGTTCAAGAAAGAACATAGGATAATCATAGAGTTACTGAAATACCATCCTTTTAAGAAATGGTTTACAATGAAGAAATCAGTTCTAGTTCAGTATATCCAATAGTGGTGGAAGCATTTGGAGTTACAAGGTAACAATTTTGTATCTGAAATAGGGGGAGTCAGTGTAACTATGAATATACAGTTTATGGGAACAATGTTGAGGCTACCAGAAAAGGATGATTTACTGGGAAGATCAGACTTTGAAGATTCTCCATTAACAGAGGAATTATTGGCTGAAATTAGAAGATTATGGTATAATGAATAGTTGAAAACTCTAAGCTTGTTCAGAAGGAACAAATTGCCACCAATTTGGGCATGTTTTTTCAATATAATCAACAAATGTCTTTCTGGGAAGAACAGCTCTCTAGATCAAGGTTCAAAGCAGATTTTGCAGATCTTTCATGGATTAGTGAATAATATGCATTATGACTACACTTCTATTCTCTGGGAAGATATGAAGAACACTTTTGATAGGAATCCGAAGGCAAAAGAAAAGAGAACAAGGGATAAGGTACTCATATACATACCATATCAGAGGTATTGGCAGTTGGTAATTTGGCATGCAATGGATCAAGACAAAAACATTCCAAGAAGATCAAATGAGGAGCATGGACCAATATTCTATATGGGTAAAATGATTTCTACTCTGAAACCTGAAATTTTTCCAAATCACAGACCTCTTCCAAGGTCACTTAGGCAATACATTCCAAGGGAGAGTGAGATATTAAAAGCTTATTGCACCTCAATGGGACTTGAACAACCTCAAGCCCCTACCCATGAGGAACACCCTGAGTTGAGAGGTGAGGGGACTATTAAAAATAGAGAGGGGGAGAATGTTCAAGGGGGAGAACATTTTGAGAGAATTGAGAGGCAAAATTCAGAGAGCTTGGTTAGAAGTGAGCCTGAAAAACAGAAAGAGAGTGGTGAGAATGAGAGATTGTTAACAGAATTTGAAACAGAAAGAGATAATTCTGATCCAGCCAACTTAATCCGGGCAGCCACATCTACTGTTGGTTCACAACCCTTGGTGACTAACATTGAAGAAAACACCATGGAGCCCGTGGTGGAACTTGAACAATCCATCCCTAGCCACTCAGAAGCATTTCAACATGCTACTGTTTCAAAACAAACAAGGGAACCATCCCAAACTCATTTGGAGGGAGGTGATAAATCCCAAGATTTCATTCAACACATAGAGTCTGAATTACACAGTAAAATTCAATTTGAGCCTGAATTTTTTTTCAACACAAGCACATCACAGAAATTTTGTATTCCTGTAACAACAGCCATAGACACTCCTAATATTGGTTGTCAAGGATTGGATGGAAGTCCTGGTGAAGTGAACATCTCAAAAGCTTCATTACACAGTGCCTCTGTGGTACATGGTGTCTTTGTGGCACCTACAGGCCAAGAGTTCTCTGAACACTTGAAAACTGGACCATTTGTTGATCCAGGTTCACTGTTAGAACCTTCTGAATTTGAAAAGATTCAGAAACAAAATCAATTGTTGGGGGAGAAAGTTGAAAAATTAGAGAGTACTGTTGACTCCTTAAAAAATGAGGTGAAGGAGCTCAAGATTTTGTTGGAAGGGAAAGCAAATTCTGTTGAGACAAAGGTGGATAAAATGAAAGAATCCTTGGATGCTCACAAAAAGGAGATCAAGGATGAAATGTCAGAATTTCAAAAAGAGCTTTTCAACAGTATGAAGGATTTGAAATCTTCATTGTTACAAGCTGTTAGTTCATCTTTGGCTAGTGTTTCAAAGCCATTAGCTATCATGCCTGTATCTGAAGCTGAACCAACTCAGTCCAAAAGAAAGTTTGATGATAATGATCCTCATGATCATCAAAATTAGATGAAAGGGGGAGAAAGGGCAAAAGATATGTACTGAGTTAGAAAAACAAAGCACTGGTGAGTTTGAAAATATTGAAAAGTTAGCAGATATTGAAGTGGCAGATTTTGAGTTTGCAGATATGGAGTTAGCAGATGCAGATGTTCAGAACTCAGAAAAGGTTGTTTTTGAAGAATCAGCAATTGTTGAGAAATCGGCAGAGGTTCAAAAGGAAATAAGTATTCAGACAATAAGTTCAGATTCTGAAGATGATATGGAAACTGATAAAGTGGTAAAAGATAACTCTTCTGAAAGTGTCACTGATAAAACAGAGGAACTGGATTTGAATACTGAAATGGAAGTAAATTCTGATGAAACGGAAGTTCTTATGGCAGATGTTGATGTTGTCATGGAAGTTCAGAATGTCAAGTCAGCAAGTATTTTTGGATCAGATGAGGCAGTAATGACAGATCAGAATGCTATGACAGATGAAGTAATGACAGATTCTTCTGAAGAAGGTTGTGAGATCAGTATGGCAGATATTTCTGAGGAAAGTTTGACTGAAAGTTCTGAAGTAAACACTTGTAAAGAGATAGTTCCTTATGTCAGTGGTGAACTTCAAAATTCTGAGTTAGAAGAGAGAAGACTGAATGAAATTCTGATAAGAAGAATGCATGGTGAGTTGGTCAGAGCACTCAATGTTCTGAAAATTCAAAGAATTATGAAGACAGTGAGACCTATTGATTTGTTGGGAGAAGAGGATCATTCAGTTGGATACACAAGTAGTTTTCAAGATAATTTTGTACTTCATTTTCTGGATGAGTTAAATGTTCTAAGTGGAGAATTTGAAAGAGTTGAAAACTACTTCATGCCTTTGGAGTATGTGTACAGAAGACCCATTGTGATTCCTAGGATTGAATTACCGGTATTAAAAGAGCCTTCATGTGATTTCATTATCAGTCAGAGTGATACTCCTCTGGCTAATCATTTCTTTAAAGATATCTTTCCAGAATAAACATATGAGAATATCTACTGCGAAGAAGATGACTCAGTAATAATTGAGAACTTTATTGATGGATTTTTGGATGAAAGAGTTCAGATGGTTTATCTGGAAGCTTCTAACAGATTCAGAAAGCCTGATGAAAGACTACATGTTCAGAAAGCAATTGTGAAAGTTCTGGAGTTTCAAACTGATGAATTTGATGGGTTAAAATATGTGAGTCTAACAGTTCAGAAGGAAGGTAATCTGAAAGTAAGCATGGCCAGTTTTGACTTTCATAGACTATTTCTGAATGATCAAGTATTTCTGGTGAAGTTCTTTGCTAGTACTGAAGAATCTTGGATAGAACTTGAATGCAGAAGAATTCTGGGGATTTATGTCAGAAATATGTACTTCTATGATTTTCAGTTGGCAATTGAAGCAGGGAAAGAGAAATGTAACTTGAGAAAACCAATCCAAAAGCCTCTTCATGATATTGGAGGTCGTGAATTTGTTGCTGAAGGAGTTAAAAATGAGGGCTTTACCTATCTAGTCTGTGGAATAAAAATGTTCTTCAGATTGACAGATTTGGTGAAGTACAGTGATGCTACTTTAAAATGGTTGTTGGTAGAAATGGTTGTAAATCATGAGGGTGAGAAAGCAGTTCTGAAAAAAATTGCAAAATGCATATCAAAGATAGATTGGATCTCAGGAAAAGAATCAAAGACTGCAGTGAATGGATGCTCTCATAAGAAAACCCAAAGAAACTGTTACATAAAGATTTTGTATTTCCTGCTGAATATGAGGTAAATGGAGTTTATTCAAAAGAGATTGAAGAAGATATTCCAGATATGTCTTCACAAGATGTGAAAATGAAAGATGCAGATCATCCATAAAAGTCTGAGGCTAATGAAGAAGAAATACCTATTGATGTTAATGGTTACTTTCTGGAGTATGCTCTTCCTTATTTCTTTCAACCAAGAGAAGTAAACTTTCTAAGTGTGTATCATGATAGAACAGATGTACATAAATGGCTTGGTGCAGAGATGGCAAGATACTTAGCAAAACCAAAAGAAGCAGTGTACTCAGATTTCTTAATCACTGGAATAAGAGAATTGAGTGTTAAGAAGTTCAGAAAACATGAGTACTATTCATTTGAAGTATTGAGAGAAGATGGAAAAGTCTACTACTTTACTGAGGCAGATTTTGACAAGATCTTAGTGACAGATTTCTACAGGCTGTATAGTCTTTTGTCAAATAAAGACTGTAGTAAACATAAGAAGGATAGAGGAGCATTGGCTGTGGTAAGAGATGCTATGTTTTACACTCTGAGATGGTATGCATATACATATTTTCAGATTGCTTTGTATATACAAAGACCATGTGTATATCTTTCAAAGCCAAACAATGAACATGAACAGTTGAATCTTCTGAAGAGTGGAATTGTTGTAAGATATCCAGAGTTGGGAGTTTTCTTGAGAAATGATAGAAAAGAGAAGATTTTCTTCAGACCAGATGAAGTGGCAAAATACTGTTCTGGAACTCTGAGATTCATTAAACATAGCTTGGAGAAAAAGTTAACAAGAGGATCTCAAGTTGAAGAAATACAAGAGATCATAGAAAAGATTGAAAGAAAGCTTAATTTGAGAAATGTAATTCTTTTAAAGATTGTACCTGCTTTGAAAGAGTTCAATGTTGATAAGTACATGACTGTTTGACAAAAAGGGGGAGATTGTTAGATCTGAAGTTTTGTCAAAAGTTACAAGTATTGGTTCTGGATAGAAGACTCGGAGTTCTGAGTAAGAAGACTCAGAAGCTCTGGCTGAGAAGTCTCGAAAAGATTACAAGTATGAAAGTCTGAACAGAAGGATCAGAGTTCTGAGTAGGAGACTCAGAACTTCTGAAGAAGAAGTTAAAAAGACCAAGTGCTTTAAAGAAAGTTATGATATGCTTAGTCAGAAGATTGTTCAGAAGTTCTGAACAACATGTTCAGAACTTATGACAGGATACTTTCCTTTGTATTCTGTTACTTAATTAGGACACATGTAATATTCCTATTAGACTTTCATGTATATGTACTGTAGTTTTAGCTTTTCCTTACAGTATATATAGTTGTTAGCAACTGTAAGCTAAATAATCTTTGGCATAACTTTCCGCATATCTTTGTATTCACTTTTGTAATCTTTGAGAGATTCTCTCTCTAGATTTGTAATCTGTTCTTGATTGAATACAATACTTTTGGATCCAATTCTCTATCATTTACTGTTTGATTGATCTTAATTGATTGTAAGATTGAATCCTGATTTCTACAGATGGGTTGTTCAAGTTCCACCACGGGCTCCATGGTGTTTTCTTCAATTTTGGTCACCAAGGGTTGTGAACCAATAGTAGATGTTGTTGCCCAGATTAATTCGGCTGGATCAGAATTATCTCTTTCTGTTTCTAATTCTGTTAACATTCTCTCATCCTCACCTCTCTCTTTCTGTTTTTCACTTTCCATTCTAACCAATCTCTCTGAATTTTCCCTCTCAATTCTCTCAGAATGTTCTCCCTCTTGAACATTCTCCCCCTCTCTAACTGCACTAGACCCCTCACCTGTCCTCTCAGGGTTGTCCTCATGGGTAGGGATCTGAGGTTGTTCAAATCCCATAGAGGTGCAATATGCTTTTAATATCTCACTCTCCCTTGGAATATATTGCCTAAGTGACCTTGGAAGTGGTCTGTGATTTGGAAAATTCTCAAGTTTAAGAGATGAAATCATTTTACCCATGTAGAAGATTGGCCCATGCTCCTCATTTGCTCTTCTTGGGATGTTTCTGTCTTGATCCATTGCATACCAAATTACCAACTGCCAATACCTCTGATAAGGTATATATGTAAGTGGCTTATCCCTTGTTTTTCCCTATAATGCTTTCTGATTCCTCTCAAAAGTATTCTTCATATCTTCCCATAAGATATAAGCATAGTCATAGTGTATGTTCTTCACTAACCCATGATAAATCTGCAAGATTTGCCTTGACCCTTGATCTAGAGAACTGTTCTTCCCAGATAAACACTTGTTAATAATGTTGAAGAAACAAGCCCAGATTGGTGGTAATTTGTTCCTTCTGAATGAGCTTAGATTCCTCCACTCTTCATTATACCCTAACTATCTTACTTCAGCTATTAATTCCTCTGTCAATGGAGAATCTTCAAAATCTAACCTCCCCTGCAAATCATCCTTTTATGGTAACCTCAGCATTGTTCTCATAAATTGTACAGTCAATGTTACAGTAACTCCCCCTATTTCAGATACAAATTTGTTACCTTGTAACTCTAAATGCTTCCACCACTGTTGTATATACTGTACTGGAACGGATTTCTTCATTGTAAACCACTTCTTGAATGGATGGTATTTTAGCAATTCGATGATTATCCTATGTTCTTCTTTGAAGTTAGTTTCATCAAGCACTAAAACACAGTTATTCTCAACTAGGTCTAAGTATTCATTTTCAGGTACAACTCTCTTCAAAGAATTTGATCTTCCAGACATTACAGACCTAACCGCACTCTGTTCATGTTGTATATTTTCATTTCCCCCATATGCATTACCCTCTAATTCAGCCATACTTTCATCCCCTGCACCTCCTTCAACATTTCCTCTTAGAACACTATTCTCTCCTATAGCCCCGTCTTCTACGGCTCTGTTTTTAGGCTTTCTAACTTCCTCATTCTCTGAATCCAAGGATTCCATCAAGCTTTTCGAGGAGTGTAATGAAATAGGTTTACTTCGTCTTGAACCAGACATGATTTCAATATGGAAGATTGAAAGAAAACAAAATCGAAGAACTCTGGATTTATGTGTATCTCACTTTTCTCTCTTGGAATTTAAATGAATTTGAAAGAGGGATTTTAAGGTCTATTTAAAATCCGCGAAGCTGAAAGGTTTTAACGGTGAAAAGTTGCTTTTTGTCAGAGTTATAACGGATTCGAACACTGTGAAGTACCACAAAAGATATTAAATGAAACGTGGCAACATCAATTGAATTTGAAGCTGACACGTGTTATTTGATAGAAATTAACACAAGTTAAAAGTTCTGAATAACACGCTCAGAGTTCTGAGAATGCATACTCAGAAGTTCTGAGTACACGGTTCAGAAGAAAATTCCCTTGTACCCAAAATTCATTTAAATCATAATTTCTGATTATGTAAAGCATTTAATCATCCAAAAGTAGTTTGAACAGATAGAAAATTATTTTATCATCAAAATTTTGTCCTTTTGATGATTTGAACTTTATGAAAATCATTTAAAATCTAACATCTGACCTTGAAAACTTTTTAAGGATTCAGAAGTAGTTTGAACAAGTGAAAATCATTTTATCATTGAAAGCTTGTTCTCCTTAGAATGATTAGTGATAAGAAAGAAAATACAAACATTGTAAGCACCTCAGAATGATTTCTGAAGGATATCAATGCTCCCCCTGACTTAAGCATATACTTAAACACATATTGAACATAATGAATACGAAATTAGATCATAGAAAACACATAATTAACAAAATTGAAACATTTGTACTTCTCAGAAATGAGCTCTGAAAGATAGTCAGAAGTTCTGATTTATCTATTCTGACGTAAAAATTTGAAGTCAGATTTCTGAAGTATTGACTCAGAAGATCTGAACTCAAGACTCAGAGGTTCTGAACTCAAGAGTCAGAATTCTAAACAAGAGAGTCAGAGTTTTGAGTACACGACTCAGAAAATCGTACTTAGAAAAATATTCATTTCTGAAAAATGACAAATATACTCAATTAGTCAGATTAAGCATTCCTATTTTACATATGAGAAAAGTGAACCTTTTGTGATCAAGAGGCTTTGTGAACAAGTCAGCCAATTGATGCTTTGTGTGCACAAAGTGCATTTCTATAGTTCCCTTTTCCACATAGTCTTTAATAAAATGATACCTTACGTCAATATGTTTGGTCTTTTAGTGCTTGTGAAATCCCAAATCTAGCTAGAAATCAAAAATGATATAGAGAGAAAATCTAGAGTACACAAGTCATCCATATATTGATCTTCAAAGTGTAAATGACAAAATGATTAAGTTGTTTCTAAAGGGATCTTGATTCACTTCTAACAAAGAACTAGACATGCCTATTTATATCCATCACATACAAGGTATAAAGGCACTAGCAACTAATACAGTACATTGACTTTACAGTAAATCTTGAATACAACAATGCTCTAACAATCTCCCCCTTTGGATTCAAGATTTAAAAAATATGACAGCAGTCTTCAGCTCTTTGTAAAGTCAATCTTCTCCAACAGACACTCTATCAAACCATCTTCAAATAGCTTTATCTCCACTAGTTCACGGCGAACTATATGCTTTGACACTCTTTAAGAACTCAGCTTTGAAGAATCTTCAGACAAACATGAAAAGTCACTGTCTTTTTCTTTGAAAAATCAACCTTCTTCAATACAATCTTCAACAGATTGTCTTCAAGTCTTGAACATGGAACAAGATGAATCAGAAACGATTAGAGTTTGGATCAGAAAGATGTGAAACCATCCACATTGTTGAACTTTTAGGTGTAAGCGCATTCCGAGAACCACTTAGAACTAAGATAACCATATTCGGTGTAAGCGCATTCCAAGAACCACTCAGAACTAAGATAACCAAATTCAGCAACATTTGGACTTCACATGATCCTTCTTCCCCTAATCTTCAGTCTTTGTTCACGAATCTTTGACTTGAAAGTTCTTTGATTTGAAAGCTCTTTGACATGAAATTGAAATTAAACTTTTCTCCCCCTTTTTCGATGATGGTGAGCATCATAATCATCGAAAACCATTTTCAATTTCAGTCGTGTCTTTGAGTATTGCTAACAATCTCCTCCTTACAGAATAACCTTGCTCCCCCTCAAAATAAGAATTCTGGAGCAATTTATTTTCTCCCCCTGAAAGTATGCATATATTTCAATAACGTACAGTATTTGAAATTGTAGCATAAATTTTAAAACAAATTTACACAAGGAAAATAAAATTCATTGAATTTCATTTTATAACTACAAACATTTGATCATTTGAAAACTTTACAAAAGAAATTCAACTTTATGAAATTTAATAGATTTTTCAATCAAATGAAATCAAATGCATGTGTTTGGATGCAAGAACAAGTCATCATTGTATAACAAGTTAAAAATGTTCAGTTTCAACCCCTTTATTAAATCTATTTGGTGTGCTAGCATGCGAAATATGATTAGCTTCAAGCATATGCAATTCAAAAACATATAAGAATACTTTGCTCTACTCACACTATTTGTCCAAAATCAGAATTTTCACAAATTTACAGGTTTATCGCGACTTTGTATTTTCCCAAGTTTCAAGAGATGTGTGCTCATTGGCATCTTTTCTTTTGTGCTCATTGGCATCTTTTGATTTGTGCACATTGGCATCTTTTAATTTTGTGCTCATTGGCATCTTTTGATCAAAAAGTTTAGTAAGAATAAGATACACCGTTAAACATGACTTTCTATCTGGTTCTATAGCAGGATTTGGGTTAGCAGATCCCAGACAAGTTGGACTTAGGTGCTAGGTGTCGAGCACCCCTTAGAACTTAATTTCCCAAACCAGAAAGGCCACATCGATATATCTTAAACCCATTTGTACCAGTAAAACATGGCTTTCTATCTGGTTCTATTGCAGGATTTGGGTCAGCCGATCCCAGACCAGTTGATCTTAGAGACTAGGTGTCGAGCACCCCTTAGGACTTACTCTCCCAAACCAGAAAGGCCACAGGTACAAACTTTCAAACTAAATGATATTCTATATAAGTTCGGATTTCCATCACAAAATATGAATGATATCTCAATCACTTGGTTCTTAAACATAGTACTTCCCCCATATTTTCGTTTCCATTCATCATTCTGATAAATAGGCTTTTTGAGCATTATATTCTATATGAGTCCAGATTCACATAACTTTGAGCATTCGGCATAATTTCAATCATGTTTTGCTGACCTTTCGATTTATTTCAGCGGTGAAAGTTGAAACAAATCTAACTCAGATAATACAAAAATACTTGTAGAATCATCTTTTAGCACACATTTAATTCATTGAATGAAAATTGAAAATTTTATCTCATTGAATTAAATTTGTAAAGATTCAAGTTTTCAAAGTGGTAGAAACAAAATATAATCCAATGTTACCTTTTACCACGTTCCTTGAAACAGAAAGATGTAACAGTTAAAGATATCACCTGAGAAGTGTGAGTTCTAAACTGATTTGTTTAGAAGTCTTAGTCTTTGAAGTACGGGTTTTGAACTGATATGTTCAAAAGCCAATAACATTGAAGCACGGGTCCTGAATTGATGTATTCAGAAACCAAAGTCTCTTTTAAGTGCGGGTCCTAAACTGATATGTTTAGAAACCATTGTCGTTGAAGCACGGGTTTTGAACTGATATGTTCAAAAGCCAATGTTCTTTGTCTCCCCCTTAATGGTACAAATATTCTTCAAAAAAATCCACCGCTTCTCTTCTGTTTTCAGTCATGTGTGTAGTATGAATTTACAAGTCAGTACAACACATGATAAACCTGCAAAACAGATTAAGCAGATTTTGGTACCCAACGGGACTTGGGTCCTAGTGTGTTAGGATATGATCATAGATTTAAGTAAACAAGAACACGAACTCCCCCTCAATGTCTTAAGGATTCAACATTCCTAGTTTGCTGATTAGAAAATTGAGCCTCTTTTCATCTAAAGGTTTTGTGAAAAGATCAGCAAGTTCTAGTTCTGTTGGTACAAAGTGCATTTCTATCGTTCCCTTCTCAACATGGTCTTTGATAAAATGGTACCTGACATCTATGTGTTTCGTTTTGGAATGCTGAACAGGATTTTCAGTTATTGCAATTGCGCTTTTTGAATCACAATAAATGGGGATCTTGTTGAAGATATATCCATAATCCTTTAGCTGAGTTTTCATCCAAATTACTTGTGAACAGCAACTAGCGGCGGCCACATACTCTGCTTCAGCCGTAGATGTTGATACACAAGTTTGCTTCTTTGATGACCAGCTTACAAGTTTATCTCCCAAGAATTGACAAGCACCAGATGTGCTTTTCCTGTCCATCATATTTCCCGCATGATCTGCATCTGTGTAAGCAGTTAGTTCAAACCCAGAATCCTTAGGATACCAAAGACCCAAATTTTTTGTGCCTTTGAGATATCTAAAGATTCGCTTTACAGCCACAATGTGAGATTCCTTCGGGTTTGCTTGGAAACGTGCACAAAAAGATGTTGCAAACAAAATATCCGGTCTACTTGCCGTTAGATACAGTAAAGATCCAATCATGCCTCGGTATAACTTTTGATCAACTGATATACCAGATGAATCAGCGTTCAAAAGCTTACCGGTAGCCATGGGAGTTTTCTTGGTGGAAGAGGAATTTAAGTCAAATTTCTTAAGCATATCATTTATATATTTTGATTGATTAATGAAAATGCCTTCATTTGACTGTGTCACTTGGAGACCAAGAAAAATTTTTAACTCTCCCATCATACTCATTTGAAAACGGCTTTTCATCACCTCTTCAAAATCTTTACACATATCTGGATTTGTAGATCCAAATATAATGTCGTCAACATATATTTGTACTAACATTAAATCTTTACCTTCTCTTTTGAGAAAAAGAGTTGTATCTATTGTACCTTTGGTGTATCCATTTTTAAGCAGATGAATAGTCAGAGTCTCATACCATGCCCTCGGAGCTTGTTTCAAACCGTAGAGTGCTTTGTCCAAAACATAGACATGGTTGGGATATTTTGGATCTATAAAACCCTCAGGTTGACTTACATAAACCTCTTCATGAAGTATTCCGTTCAGAAACGCAGATTTGACGTCCATTTGAAATACCTTCATGCTTTTATGTGCGGCGTATGCAAAAAATATTCTGATGGCTTCAATCCTTGCTACTGGTGCATAGGTTTCATCATAATCTATTCCTTCTTGTTGATTATACCCTTTTGCAACCAGTCTTGCTTTGTTTCTGACTATAATTCCTGCTTCGTCTTTCTTGTTCCTAAAGACCCATTTAGTTCCAACAATGGTCTTGTCTTTAGGACGCTTCACCAAATGCCAAACTTCGTTACGCTTAAACTCATTTAACTCCTCTTGCATGGCGTTTATCCAATCTGGATCTTGTAAAGCTTCAGATGCTTTCTTGGGTTCTAACGTGCTTAGAAAGTTGACATACAAACATTCGTTGGTAGTCGCAGATCGTGTTTTCACTCCATCATTGATATCACCAATAATATCTGTTGGGGGTGTGCTTTTGTCCACTTATGTACACTGGGAAGAGTTGAAATCTCTACACGAGTGTTCGATGAATCATTCTCATCCATAACTGCAAGAATCTCTTCAGTAGATTCAGCTGAAGATACATGTGTTGGTTCTGGTACATTAACTTCTGGTTGTTGTATTTCATGTATAGGAACCTCCGATGATGTGTTTACTGAAACCGGAACTTCAGGCTGAATTTCAGGTTTAGAAACTGGAATAGTTGTAGGTACACTTGGAGTTTCGTTGGTTGTCCCAGAAGTACTAGCACCGACATCGTCAGATGGACTAGAGACATTCACACTCGTCTGTTGTGGAGATGCATTTACAGATGTGATGGGTTGTTCCATATCTATACAATAATCCACAAATGCATCATGAAATAACAAATCTAAATCTTTAGTACTATTATTGTTTAATACAGAATTAGAAAACATTTTCGCCACAGGTTCTACTCCTTTTTTAGTAGAAACTTCAGATTTTTGTCCGAGTTCTGAACTGTGTTGTCCAGAAGTCAAAGTCACACTCTCGTCAAACGTAACGTTGATGCTCTCGATGACTGATTTTGTACGATTATTGTAGATCCGATATGCTTTAGAATTCAAGGAATATCCAATAAAAATCCCTTCATCAGCCTTGACTTGGAATTTTGCAAGGTGTTCTCTATCTTTTAGGACAAAACATCTGCATCCAAAAACACGCAAAAATTTGATGTTAGGTTTGCGATTATTGATTATTTCATATGCAGTTTTAGTAAGACGTTTATTAATAATTGTCCTGTTTTGAGTGAAACATGCGGTTGAAACTGCTTCAGCCCATAAACTTGGTGGAAGACCCGAATAAGCAAGCATAGTCCGAGCTGCTTCCACAAGCGTCCTATTTTTTCTTTCAACTACTCCATTTTGTTGTGGAGTAATTGGTGCAGAAAAATTATGAGAGATGCCAACGGATTCAAGAAACGATTGAAGAGTTGCATTCTTGAATTCAGTTCCATTGTCGCTCCTTATCTTTTGAACTGGACCTTGTAGAAGAATTTGAATCCTTTTTATGAACTTAATTATTTGCTCAGGTGCTTCATATTTGAGTCGAAGAAAATCCAACCAAGTGTAGCGTGAATACTCATCAATCATAACCAAGATATATTTCTTTCCTCCCATTGATTGAGTTCTCATAGGGCCACAGAGATCCATATGAATTAATTCCAAGACTTTGTTGCAGTTAGACAAAGTTTTGGATTTGTGCATGACGTGTTTCATCTTTCCCATTTCGCACGCCGGACAGATAGAAACTTTGTCAATCTTCAGTTCAGGAAGCCCGGAAACTAATCCATCTATTCTGAGCTTGTTGATGCTTCGAAAATTTTGATGTGAGAGTCTCCTATGCCACAACCAAAATTCATCTTGAGAGGCTTTTGAAACAAGACAAACTTGATTAGAAGCAACCAGAGTCGAAAAATCCATCATATATAGATCGCCGCATCGTTTTGCTCTGAAAATCTCTGACCAGTTCTCATCCACAACATAACAAAACTTCTTGTCAAAGATTACCTTACAGTCCTTGTCACAAAACTGACTAATACTGAAAAGGTTATGCCCTAATCCTTCAACATACAAGATCTTTTCTATTTGCATCGAGTCATTCTTCAACGTTCCGTAGCCTCGAACGTGACCTTTAGAATCGTTACCAAAACCTACCGATCCGCCAGGATGTATAGGACAATCGTGCAATAAGTGCTTGTACCCCGTCATGTGTCTAGAAGCTCCCGAATCAATGACCCACACATGACGATCCTGTAAAAAGATAATTACCTGATCTTAGGTACCCATATCCGTATGGGTCCTTTCTTGTTAGTACGGATCAGTTTGTTTATTACAGTTGATGAACCTTGAATTTTGCCTTTAAAGGTAAGGTTATTTTGTGAATTTGGTTTGTTAAGTTGATCTTTTGGAATCCAAACCATATTCACATCAACTGTTTTTGTTTCTTTCTTCTTATTCTGTTTCTTTGATCTGAAACCGAACATTTTAACAAATTTGTTCGCTGAAGATTTTAAAGAAAAAGATGAAGTATTAGTCTTTTTGTTCTTTGGATCATTTCTATTTAGCTTGAAATAGTAATCCCAACAATGAGCACAATGTATTCTTCTTTTTGCTTGTGTCAACAAGATAGAATTTGAAATTGCAGAATTTTTATTTTCACAAACTTTGTAAACATTACACGAATGAATACAATTTTTATTTGAAGAAATACATTTCTCAGTATCAGTATTCCTATTCTCGCTATTCGAAATATTCTCCTTCAGATCCACGCACTTTTCTTCATCCATTTCTGAGAAAGAATGAGAAACATTGTTAGAAGTCTTAGAACTAGAAACATTATTTGGAAACACATTTGATTTTGTTTCGAATAATTTTTCTTTTTCTTTTCTTTTCAGTTATTGTTCCTTTTTGGCATTAGATATATTTGATGAAAACTTTGTATGATATACTTCACAATATTTCAGTTCAATTTCAAGTTCAGTTCTTTCCTTTTGATGCTTCTCTTTCTCAAGAAAAAGCACTTTTTCAAAATCTAAAATTTGATTTGAAAGTTTTGCACATCTCAAAACAAGTGCTTTGTTATCTTCAAAAAGCTTATCTTTTTCTAAAGATACTTTTACACCAGAATCAATTGTACTTGAAGAAAAATTGTTAGAGCTTTTAGAGTTAGAAGAATCATTCGAACAAGAATTAGATTTGGTTCCGGATGATTCTCCTTTCTCATAACCTTCGAAAGAACATTTTTTCTTTTACTTTGACCGAACTTGAAGAATTAGATTGATCTGTTGTTTCACTTTGATTTGAACACTTTTCACAAGTAATTGAATCTTTAGATTTTGATAATTCTAATATTCGGGATTCAAGTCGTCGAATCTCAACTTGAAGTTCAAGATTGACTTTTTGACTATGATCAAAATTTATCCCAATATTATCATGATCATTCTCTAATATTTCAAAATTTAATTGTAATTTAGAAATTTTATTTTCTAAATCAACAATTTTTCGTAAAGCAGAATCCAAATCAGGAAATTCAGAAGAGGTTTCTTGAACAAACTCCTTTTTGTCAGAATCTGAATTTGTATTTGACCCCATTTCAACATTAGATTCAGATTTAACAGGTTCAGGTTCATTGATATTGGAATCAAATGTTTTAGCCATAGATTCATTTGAGAATAATAAACTAAATTCAGTTAGTTCAACCTTTTTGGTTTTGTAACTGGAATTTAGTTCATCGTATTTAAAGTTTGTCGTATTGAATCTAGGCTTTTCTTCCGAACCTTTATCCGTCTTATCCTTATCTTTATTAGAATCCGGAGTTGAACATTCAGATTTAACAAAAGTTTTGGATATAAGAGGTATTTCCTTTTTAATGGGTTCCTTTAAATCTTCATCCAATTTTGTAATTGTATAAAAAATTTCAGGCGCTTTCTTTGATACCTCTACATCAGATAAACCAAGTCCCATTTTAGGATTAAAAAATCGTTTATCTTTTGGATTATTGGTTAATAATCTTAGAGTTTGCTCAGTCTGACCTCTTTTATAGTTTAACTCTTCAAGTTCTTTGATCTTTGCAAGAGCTTCTATTCTTTCTTCAGTGAGAATCTTAATTTTAAATTGACAGTCTATATTCTCATCACTTATATCAATCATTTTCTTCTTCAATTCAGAAATTTCAGATTCAAGTGTTTTAACTTTTGTTCTAATAACTTCCTTTTCATTTTCTCTATCTTCAGCAAGACATTTGTAAAGAAGTGCCTCATCGTGATATTTCATCATTGAACTTTTCTTATTTTCAAGTTCCTTTTGAACTTTTTCAAATTTCTTATTAAGTTCAATTATCACGAGTTTCATTTCTTCATATCTGTCATCTTCAGTTTCAGACTCATTATCAGAATTATCAGAATTATCAGAAGAATGAAGAGATGATACCTCGGATTCCTGGTCAGCTTCATCTAGTTTAGCCATTAAGCTATGCTTTACTTGAGTAAAGTGAGCTTCTTCATCATCAGAGGAATCCATAAGCCAAATTTCTTCCTCAGATTTGACTGGCTGTCCACTTTCTTTTGCTTTTGCCAGATGTGCCTTTCGCTGATAATAGTCAGAATCCTTCACCTTCTTTAGCTTACAGTCTCTGGCATAATGACCTGGCTTTCCACAGTTAAAACAGTTTCGGTCATCTCTATCATTCGTTTCCTCTCTTTCCTTTTTCCCAGCTCTCTCCTCTTTCTGCTCTTTCTTTTCCTCCTTGTTCTCATATTTCTTCTCAAATCTTTTATACTTGTTAGCTTTGTTGTATTCAGGTTTGGTTTTTGAATAAAACTTCTTTTTGCCAAACTTGTTTTGAAATCTGTTTGTTAATAAAGCCAACTTCTCAGCTATATCAGTCATTTCATCTCCAGAACTGCCACTATCATCATCATCAGAACTTATCTTCTTCTTGCTCATCCCATAAATCAAAGCTTTTGTTTTCATAGCTTCACTCTTCTTATGTTTACTCAGAAGGGCTAAAGATTCTTCGACCTTTTTATCCTTTTCTTTAACAGCTTTTACTTTTTCTTCGTGTTGACCTAGAATACTGAAAATGTCGGTCAACTTTTCATCATCCATATCCCTTGACATTTGGAGCTGAATGGAGTAGGAATCCCATTCTGGTAGAAGATTCTTGACAAATTTGTAATTTATTTCTGATTCTGATTTGTCGACTCCATTTCTTCTCAAATTATTAAGGATGATATTGTATCTATTGTAGGTCTCTTTCAAAGGTTCGCCTTCTCTTGCTTTAAACCCTTCATAAGCATTGATGCTTTGATTCCTTTTGGTCTTTTTAGACTTTGATGATCCCTCAAACTGCCTTTCTAACTCATCCCATATCTCTTTCGCTGAGTCACGACTATCTACTCGATTGTAGATATCATTTGGAATTGCCATAGTCAAATAACTCAAAGCCAGTTCATCAATTGCAATACTATCTTTGTCATTTTGATTAAAAAATCTGGGTTCTTTATCAATCCTTCTAGGAGCAATATACTGACTTGTAGCAGTTTCAGCTTGACCACCAACATCCATTTGTGGTGTGTGAGGACCTTCTTTGATTGAAACCATTAAATCTCTGTTCTGATGATTTAGAAACTGAGTCATTCTCTTCTTCCATTGGGATTATTCTTCCACTAGAAGAACTGGAGGCTTATTCTTTGATCCCATACTCATTAAATCTCTCGACATATTTTCAAATAGCTAGGATAATTGATCGTTCAGAAGATCAAGCAGTAAGTGTAACAGAGATTACACTTAGAATAAACTGTTCAAGAAAGAAATCAGCATTTGGGTCCGAAACCAACACTTAGACAAATTCTGAGTGGTGCGAAACCTTCAGATTTCGGATGCTTTAAAATTCGAAACCTTCAGATTTCGGATGTAGTACGGTGCGAATTCCCTGAATTCGAATGCAACTGAATACGAAATCCTTGAATTCGAATTTAGCTTGGTGCGAAATCAATACTTGGCCAAAATCAAAACCAATTACACTCTTCAACTCAGAATTCGGATGTAGATGAGTGCGGAATCACGGAATTCGAACTTAACAGATACGAATTCAACACTTGTACACCAATTCGAAATCACCGGAATTCGGACTTAACTATGTTCGAAACCTCAAGAATTCGAACTTAACAGGGTGCGACACCACGGATTTCGGACTTAACTTGATCCGAAACCAATATTTGAGTACTTCGAAAGTCTTGAATGATGCGAATTCACCAAGAATAATCCGTATGAATGATCCGAATTCACTATGAATTATCCGAATTCACTTTGAATAATCTGAATTCGGCACTTCGACCATAAAAATTACTGAATCTGCCATATCTTCCTCAATTCTTGATCAATTAACACGAAATTTGTACTGGTTTGCTCGAAATCAAAATCCACACACTTTCTTAGTTAATCACAAGATCTAATTCGATCAATTTAATCGAATTAAAGTCTAAAACAATGAATTAGGGTTTTCAAACCAAAATCTAAAGAAATGATCAAGTCTGATGATTCTGTTTAGGAAATGATGATGATCCAAGAATTAATGTTGTTCAGATATCAATTCCGAGTTCAGTGATGCTAAGAAACGATCCAAGAAATCAAAATCCAGAAAAAATCTATGTCTGAATGATAAGTGTTCAGATGAACAGTGATGAACATCAGATCCGAATTCTTCGTGTTTAGTGTAAAAAATCTTCAATTTGGTCTTCGATCTGCTTGAATCTTCTGTTTAGCTCTGATACCAAATGTGAAATCCCAAATCTAGCTAGAAATCAAAAATGATATAGAGAGAAAATCTAGAGTACACAAGTCATCCATATATTGATCTTCAAAGTGTAAATGACAAAATGATTAAGTTGTTTCTAAAGGGATCTTGATTCACTTCTAACAAAGAACTAGACATGCCTATTTATACCCATCACATACAAGGTATAAAGGCACTAGCAACTAATACAGTACATTGACTTTACAGTAAATCTTGAATACAACAATGCTCTAACAGTGCTGAACAGGATTCTGAGTGATAGCAATTGCACTTTCTGAGTCACAGTAAATTGGAATCTTGTTAAGCTGATATCCATAGTCCATGAGTTGTGTTCTCATCCACAAAGTTTGAGAACAGCAAGCAGCAGCAGCTACATACTCTGCCTCGGCTGTTGATGTGGAAACACAATTTTGTTTCTTTGAAGCCCAACTTACTATCTTATCTCCCAAAAAGTGACAAGCACCAGAAGTACTTTTTCTGTCCAACCTGCTTCCTTCATGATCAGCATCAGTAAAAGCAATCAGTTTAAAATCAGTTTCTTTTGGATACCAAAGGCCCAAATCAGGTGAACCTTTAAGATATCTTAAGATTCTTTTAACAGGCAGCAAATGAGATTCTTTTGGATTAGATTGAAATCTTGCACAAAAACATGTAGCAAACATGATATCTAGTCTACTTGCAGTTAGATAAAGCAAATACCCAATCATGCCCCTATAAACCTTGTTATCTACTGAAACTCTTGAGAAATCAGGCGATCAGCATCTAACTTGATATTTGTAGCCATAGGTGTTCTCATAGAAGCACAATCAGACATCTTAAACTTTTTCAAAAATATCTTTGACATATTTTCCTTGATTTATGAAAATTCCATTTGACAATTGTTTTACTTGAAGACCAAGGAAAAGTTCAATTCTCCCGTCATGCTCATTTCAAATTCTGATTCCATGACTTTTGAGTATTCATTACATAAATCTACATTTGTTGAACCAAATATGATATCATCTACATATATCTGAATCAAAATAAAATCATCACCTTTTTTCTTTAAGAACAAAGTAGTATCAATTTTACCTTTCTTGAAGCCAAATTTTAATAAGTGTTGAGTTAGAGTGTCATACCAGGCTCTTGGTGCTTGTTTCAGGCCATACAATGCTTTATCTAAAACATAAACATGATCTGGAAACTCAGGATCAACAAAACCTTCTGGTTGATAGACATAAACCTCTCAATTAAGTATACCATTCAAAAATGCTGATTTGATATCCATTTGATATACTTTGAAGTTTTTATGTGCAGCATAGGCCAAGAAAATTCTGATTGCTTCTATTCATGCCACAGGTGCAAATGTCTCATCATAGTCTATTCCTTCTTGTTGAGAAAATCCCTTTGCAACCAATCTAGCCTTGTTTCTGACTACAACACCTGACTCATCTTTCTTGTTTCTGAACACCCATTTTGTTCCAATTATTGATTTTCCTTCAGGCTTTGGAATGAGTCTCCAGACTTTGTTTCTTTCAAACTGTAGCAATTCATCTTGCATTGCTAAAATCCAGTCTGGATCCTCTAGGGCTTCAGTGGCTTTCTTAGGTTCCATCATACTTAGAAATCCTGCAAACATTGCTTCATTTGCTGTTGCTGATCTAGTCTGCACTCCCACTGATGGATCTCCTATCACTTGATGAATAGGATGGTCTTTTGTCCATTTGTTTGAACTAGGAAGCACATCAATCTCTAAAAAATTGTTGTTTGTATCATTCTCATCCACGACAGCAAGTAATTCTGAACCATTCCTCTGAGGCGTGACATTCAAGTCTGGATTCTGAGTAGTAGAGTCAGAATTATGGATAACTTGTTCAGAGTTCTGAGTACCTTGTTCAGAAGTCTTTGTACCTTGTTCAGAATTCTGACTGACTTGTCCAGAATTCTGTGTACCTTGTTCAGAATTCTGAGTACTAGGCTCGGAAATTTCATTACTTGTATTGATCAACATTGGACATTCCTCAGATGGACCTGTATCAGAAATTACAGTTGTTTGAACATCTGAACTTCCCTTTTTCATTTCTTGAACCATTTTAGGATTTTCAAAATCTGCATAAGATTCAGAATTTAGTTCCAGAAATGAATCCTTAAACAATGTATTGAGTTCTGAAAATTAGGATTAGAAATTGATTCAGAAGTCATATTTGTCTTATCCTGTTTAGGTTCTGAACTGTTTTGTTCAGAAGTCTTCATTCTTGACTCATCAAATGTTACATTGATGTATTCCATAATTCTCTTGGTTCTTCTGTTGTAGATTCTGAATGCTTTAGAAGTTAATGAATAACCAACAAAGTATCGTTCATCTGCCTTTTTATCAAATTTACCAAGATTTTCTCTGTCTTTGAGAACATAGCATCTGCATCCAAAAATATGTAAAAATTTAATCAATGGTTTTCTTTTGTTAATCAGTACATAAGTAGTTTTATTCAATCTCTTATTAATCAAAGTTCTGTTTTGTGTAAAACAAGCAGTGGCTATTGCTTCAGCCCATATGAAGGTTGGAAGATTTGAATAGGCCAACATGGTTCTTGCAGCTTCAACTAGAGTTCTGTTCTTTCTTTCAACGACACCATTTTGTTGAGGAGTTCTGACAGCAGAAAAGTTATGAGAAATTCCAGAGCTTTGCAAGAAGTTCTGAAGAGTCTCATTTCTGAACTCTGTTCCATTGTCACTCCTTATTTTCTGAACTGGAAGTTGTAAGAATACTTGAATTCTTTAGATGAATTTAATCACTGTTGTAGCAGCCTCAGATTTTGCTCTTAAGAATTCAACCCATGTGTATCTTGAATACTCATCCATAATGACAAGTATATACTTCTTTCCTCCCATTGATTGAACTGAAATAGGACCACAAAGATCAGTATAAAGCATCTCTAATGGTGACATGCATGAAGAATCCATTTTCAATTGGTGAGAACTTTTCGTCATCTTGCCCATTTCACATGCTGAACATAATGATTCTTTCTCAAACTTGATCTTTGGTAACCCTTTAACCAGATGTTTGCCAACCAGATTTTTTAACTCCTTAAAATTCAAATGAGAACACCTTATGTGCCATAGCCAACATTCATTTGCAGTTGCATTTGATAAAAGACATACTGGGGTTAATGCTTGAATCTTTCAAAAATTAACCACAAATAAATCCAAGTGTCTCTTAGCCCAAAACACCTTTATTCCATTCTCATTCAGAATTAAACATCCTGTTATGCTGAACTTGATATCACAAAGACTGTCCAAGAACTGACTTATGCTAAACAAATTATGTTGTAAGCCTTTCACATAGAATACTTTCTGAATAGTCAGATCTCCTTTTGTTAAATCCCCATACCCTCTAACTTTACTGCTATTGCCAAAGTTAACTGCTCCTCTAGCCTTTTCTGTAAAATTTGTCAGAGAAGATTTATGACCTGTCATGTGTCTTGAAGCTCCAGAATCTAAAAACCACACATGACAGCCCTGCAAAAACATTTAGTTAAATTCAGGTACCCATATTGGAATGGGTCCTTCTTTGTTAGCTTTAATCTCAGTTTTAACAAAAGTCCCTTTAACTTTCCATTCAAAATCTTCTTTTAAGCACCATTTTCCTTGAACTTTTATGAAATCAGAACATTTTCTGTTCACAAATTTATTTCTCTTCTTCTTGAAAACTTTACGTTGAGACTGATAAACACTTTCAGTCTTCTTTTCTTTAGTTTGAAATAAGTTTTCATTGCTTGTTCTTTTTGATTTAGATTGAGAAATGCTTTCAATCTTCTTTCCTTTTATCTGAGTTTGAGGAACATTTTCAGTCTTCTTTTCTGAATTCTGATTTGCTTTGTTTGTATAAGAAGTCTTAGAAAATGTCTTTGAGTTTTGACTTTTCTGAGAGAGTTGAAATGAATGACTACCACATTGAACATACTTAAGATTCTTTCTTGCAAATGACAACAGATCTGAATCAAAAGTCTTTTTGCTTTTATTGATAGTATTCAGATTACAATTGCATCTATTACAAAAATTACTAGCTTTAGGTTCAGAAGTAGTATTCAATCCAATCTCCTCATAAATCCTTTTCAGATCATCTTCCCTTTTGCTTTCCACTCTTTCTGAAACATTTAACTTTTCAGAATTAGTAGATGATTTAGATGATTCACCCTTCTCAAATGTACTTGATTCATCAAAGAATTTCTTATTCTCTTTTAAGGCATTAATCTTGAAAAGATCATACTCAGCCTTTAACTTTTCAAGCTCTGTTATCTTCTGGATATAAGTGTTGTTTTCCTTTAAAACTTGTTCCAGTTTAAAATTAACATCACAAAAATCATTTTCAAGTTCATCAAAACTTTTTCTTAACTCTTCAAGTTCTTGGTTAACAAGTTTGAACCTCTTTTCAAGTTCTGAGAAACTTTCTGAATTAGATTGAGAATTTTCAGTTGACTCAGAATTTTGACTAACAGTCTCAGAATTCTGACCTTCAGACTAAGAGTTCTGACTAATGGAGTCAGAATTCTGACTAGAAGACCCAGACTTCTGACTGACTGTTTCAGAAACCTTGCTTGTATCAAATATTCTTTCAATGTCAGGATAAGAAAAACTTGGTTGTTTATTTTTGTAACTAACATTCAGAGAGTCATATTTGAATTTAGCATCATTATATCTTGGTTTCTCTTCTGTTGGTTTTGAAATTTCTTTCTTGACCTTGTCTTCTGAAACTTCCAACTTCTCAGATTTTAGTTTAGAAATTGTTTCCTTTGCTTTTACAGGACTTGATTTTTGTAAATTGTCTGAACTTGTTATAGAACTTGCAGGTCTTACAAAGATTTCAGCAATCACTGGGATTTCTAGTTTAGGAACTTGTAGTTTATCAAACTCATAAAGATTTATTGGAGCCCTTTTCAACACAACATTTTCCTCCAACCCTAATCCCATTTTTGAATTATAAAATCTTGTGTCTTTGACATTATTTGTGAGAAAACTCAAGGTTTGTTGAGTTTTACCTCTTTTCAGATTAAGGTCTTCCAATTCTTTGATTTTTGAATATAAATTCTTTCTTTCATCAAGTAACATATCAAATTTAATTTGCAAATCAACCTTTCCATCTTTTACTTCTGAGAGTTCATTTTTTAATTTAGAAATCTTTTTCAAAAGATCAGAATTCTCTTTTCTGACTTTTTGTTTCTCAACCTCAGATTCTTCAAATTGTTCTTTAATTATTTATTTTTCTGTTATGAATTTGTTAAGCAGAATTGTCTCACCTTTTATTTGTTTTCTGAGTTTAACAAATTCAGCATTCATATTGCCAATCTGAGTCATTAAATCAATTTCAAGGGCAGAATGTACCTCAGTTGAAGATTCAGAACCTGCATCTTCATAGTCAGAATCATCTTCATTTCTCATTTTAGCCATGTAGCTTCGCATTTGAGAAAAATGAATACATTCCTCTTCATCTGAAGAATAGTACAACCAGTTCTCTTGTTCGGCTAACATTGCAATCCCACTATCTTTTGTTTTTGCCAGTTGAGCCTTTTTTGTATAGTACTCATAGTCCTTGACTATTTTTACTCTGCAGTCCCTTGCATAATGACCAAAATTTCCACACTTAAAACAAAGATCCTTCTATTTTCTTTCTTCTTTCTCTTCTTTCTTCTCATACTTGCTTTCTTCTCTGTCTTCCTTCTTCTTACATTTCTCTTCTGAACTCCCCTGTTCTCTTTTGTACTTACCTTCAAACTTCTTCTTTCCAAATCTCTTGTTGAAAGTATTAGTCAACAAAGCTAATTTTTCAGCAATTAACTTTATATCAGCATCTTCCTCATATCCTTCTTCCTCAGATCCTTCTTCCTCAGATTCCTCCTCTACCTTTGGTATTTCAGACAAAAACACAGATTTCTTGGATGTTTTAGATGTTTTGGTGATTTTGGATTTTGAAAGCAAAGCTAATTGATCAGAAACACTTTTCTTTTCCTCAACCACTTGCTTAACAGAATCCTCATGCTGATTCAGAACACAAAATAGATCATTCAGATCTTCCTCACACATATATTTGTTCATCTGGAGACTAATTGCAAAAGATGACCATTCTGAATTAAGACAATTCAGAAATTTGTAATTGATCTCCGACTTTGTCTTCTTCAACCCATTCCTTCTGAGATCGTTCAATTATGTGCAAAACTTGCTGTAAGTATGAGTTAGACTTTCAGATTCCTTTGCTTTGAATCTTTCATATGCATTAATGCTTTGATTTAGTTTTGCTTGAATTGATTTTAGTGTACCCAACATTTGCTTCTCCAGTTCATCCCACATTTCCTTTGCGGATGTTCCACTATCAATTCTATTGAAGACTTCATTAGGAACTGCCAAAGTCAAAAAATTAACAGCTCTTTTATCTATAGCATGTCTCTGTTTCTGTGCTTCATTATATTGTGAAAAACTTTTCTTCACCCTGGTAGCAGGAATCTTTGGTGTAGTAGTAGTTGCAGGTGTGGCAGCAACATCAACATAAACTTCAATAGGACCTTCGCGAATTGAGATCATCAAGTTTTCATCAATATTATCCAGGAATTGGATCATACGAATCTTCCATTGCTGATACTCTTCAGGAATAAGAACAGGTGGTTTCGTCTCAGGTCCTGTTGAGAGAAATTCGTTAGAAGACATGATTTGTAAGATGATTCAACAGAAAGACAAATTTGAATTTCTTGAACAACAAATAAAACGAATTCAGGAATTACTAAGAATTCAAGAATTGTGAGTAGCAGAAGAATCAATTTTCGAATTGATCAAGAAATCTTCAAGAACACGATCTCGAACAAATTTGTTTGTTGATTGGCTCTGATACCAATTGTAGAAACCAGGATTCAATCTTACAATCAATTAAGAACAATCAAGCAGTAGAATGATAGAGAATTGGATCCAAAAGCTTTGTATTCGATTAAGAACATATTACAGATCTAGAGAGAAAGTCTCTCAAAGATTACAAAGTGAATACAAAGATATACCAAAAGTTAGTTAGCTTACAGTTGCTAACTTCTATATATACTGTAAGAAAAGTCTAAAGCTACAGTACATATACAAGACAAACCAATAGAACTAATACACGTGTCCTAATTACTTAACAAAATATAAATGAAAATATCCTGACTTGAGTTCTGAACAACATGTTCAGAACTTCTGAACATTCTTCTGATCAAGCACTTCAGAACTTCCTTCAAGCACTTTGACACTTTCATCTTCATCATCAGAAGTTCTGAGTTTCCTACTCAGAACTCTGAACCTTCTATTCAGACTTTCACACTTAGTAATCTTTTCGAGACTTATCTAATCAGAAGTTCTGAGTCTCTTACTCAGCAAATGGAGTCTTCTGCTCAGATGTCAACACTTATGTTTTTGACAAAACTTCAGATCTAACAACACATGATCCCCTTGACCGGACAATCATTACGAGTGTGCCCTGTCTTTCTACACTTGAAACAACTCACCCACTCAAGTTGCATGGACCAAAATGTTTGCTTTGGCATTTGGGGCACCACCTAGCCTCTCGCCTAGAATCGGCCCCACAGTTGTTGTTGTTGAAAGTTCTTGGTTTCTTGGAAGGCATAAAGTTTCCCTCCCATCTCCTTTTGTTAGCTCCAAATATTCATAATATTAGAAGTATTGAAAAATAGGCCAAGTATGAAAGAGTTCCACAGAAGCTCTGCAGTGTTCCACAGAAGCTCTGCCGAAGCAAACAAGATCATTCAAGGAACACCAAGTCCCAAGAAGAATCTACAGAAGACTACTCACAAAGGACCAAAGAAGGATCTACAGAAGAATGCTCACCAAGGACCGAGCCACAGAACCTCTGTCACCCTTGACAGAGCCTCTGCGGTTCAGACTGAAGACTTGGAAGATATTTATAATATCTTGCCACTATTGCAGAAATATCTTACCACTGTTACAGAAATATCTTGCTACTGTTCCAGGGTCCGTTCATCAACTTGTACAAGGCATGGTCCGACAAACAAACACGTGTCAAACTCTGATAGGAATCCTTGCAAGGTGATATTAGCGCATTTAATGCATGCAGGTTTCCAACTGTTCATGCCATCCCTTCTTTCCTGTAGCAATAGTCCTTTTGTCTAGAATAGATCTTTTATAGTAGTATAAAAGGAAGACTTATGTTGAGTTCTTCCTTACAACTTACCAGCCAACATTAGACAACAACTAACATACAAAAACACTAGCACACAATTATCGTCAAATCTGTTCTTAGTGTTCTTCATCAAATACAGTAAACTTTGAGATATTCATCTGTTCTTCATATACTGTTTATTTGGTATTTTGTGTTGTTTCTATATAAACATATCTGTTAGTTCTTCAAATACGCTTCCGCAACACATCTTATTTGAACTAATAGATAAGATAATCTTTATTAATCAAATACGGGAACCAACAATTGGTATCAGAGCAAAGCTTGTTTTTAAATATCAAGCGATCCTCGTTTAACAAGATTATTGGTAGAAATGTGGTCTGATTTTTTAACCTGTTGTTCATTTCTTCAAACAGATTCTATTGTTCAGCCATTTTCGATTTATTCGATATTTGGTAAATCTAGAGAAAGTGTTTCTTTAATTAAAACTCCATTAAAGTGCACTGTTGAGAGCTTCCAAATCCAGAAAATCCTTCCAGATAATTCTCTCGTATTTTTTCGTATCATATCTTCATTCTGAAACGTTCTACTCTTAAAATGTCAAGCACACAAAATTTCTTCACAGTTGGTTCATTAACCAAACCACCATCTCTTCTACGAAATGAGTATCCTTAGTGGAAAATAAGAATGATCCATTTCTTTGAGGGTACTGATAAAGAGCTCGTACAATACCTTTATAATCCTCCTCATGTCCCTATGTTAATAGTACCTCGTGTACCAGCTACAGCTGACACTCCTGAAATCCCTGAGCATCAAAAACCTAAAACTAGGGATGGTTGGTCAGATCAAGATAAGGAAAAAGATGAACTCGCACAGAAAACAAAAAGAATTCTGATAATGGCAATCCCCAACGATCTCTTCCAGTCTTTAGATGCATGCGAATCTTCGTATCATCTTTGGAAAGAACTGGAGAAACAACTTGAAGGTGGAGCAAAAACTCAGAAAAATAGAAGGGCTCAATACATAAACAAATATTACGCTTTTAAAGCCCTGACAAATGAATCTCTGCAAACAACGTATGACAGGTTCAAATCTTTGATCAATAACTGCAAGAAGTTCGGCATCCACAGAACTTCTGAAGAGAATAACGTCATGTTTCTCAAAAGTCTGAACGAAGAATGGCTCCAGTTGTCTATGTCTTTACAAACCAATCAAGATTTAGATTCCTGGACTCTTTCAGACCTCTACGGAACATTAGCTGGTCAAGAGCCTCAAATCGCACAAGCTGTGGATCCCAGATTAACAAGTAACAATGAATATGAAGCGATTAATCCTTTATTGATTGAATGCAGAGAGTTACAAGATTAGAATGATGAACAAACTCTCTCTCTAAACACTGTTAAACGCACGGCTAATCTCACCACTACTAACCTAATTACCACTCAAATCACACATTAAATACCAAGGGCTTGACAGGCCCAAGCCCATTAGCCATAAAGCCCATTATCTTGAGAGGCTTTACAAACCAATAAATAACACTAATTATTTCTTTATATCACTTTCTATTTTATAGGACTTTTAGTCCTAACAATCTCCCCCTAAAGTTATATAAAGAAAAAAATATGAACTTGAACTCTTCCGATCTTGATCTTCTCTTCGTCTTGAATCTTTGAAGCACTTTAGTGTTGCTTGTCTTCATATCTTTCACTTTCCCCCTTGAAATATGCTCTTGGTCTTCTTAGTATCACGAGTTGAACCACGAGTTGAATTAGCTTTGAAAACTTCAGCACTTTGTTAAACGGATAGAAGAACCATGCACGTTGTAATATTTTCAGCACAGGTTATAACAGTTACTCCCCCTCAACTTTTGATTACTCCCCCTCAACTTTTGATTACTCCCCCTCAACTTGATAGTCTGGGTCTTTGAACTTTTATAACGTTTTTCCCCCTCATGATGATGATCTTTGTCTTTGAATTTGTATCAGTTCTCCCACTCATGATGATTAGGAGCATCCTGAGCATCATGTAACTTCAAAGACAACACTGATGAGTAGCAAAAGTATCAGATAAAACGTTAAGTAACCAAAATGGGGTAATTATCTAACACAGAAACACAATAGTAACTGTTATCACAACAATTAAAATAATTGTGTGGCCTATGTTCAGAGTTGGCATTGGGGTATCTCTGATAGGACTTCCAGTTATCACTGAAGTAAAATATTAAAAATTATCTCTCAAACTGTTCCGGCAATATCACGAAGATATGCAATGGGAATCACAAAGACTCGTGCATGTGTGAAAGAAATAAATTATATCGATTTGGCTCAAAAATTGATTTAACCTGGGACTCAAGTTAAAAATCAATTGACACAGTGAATAGAATATGAAGTTCGGAGACCGGAGCTGATGTCTTCCTTTTTCAATATCTAAGACCTCCGAGTGAGGAATAGATAGATTATGTGCTAAATCTCCGTGCATTTATGAAACAAACATCTTTTGTGAGATGCTTGAGTGGCTAGGTGGGGTGACACGAGTTGTCGACACTGGGTCCATGTCTGTTTCAATATTCATCTCCAAAGAACGAGAATGAATAGATTATGTGGTTACCCGACTAACTGACTCGGTTTGGTAAGGATCAATATGTCTTTTAAGTCCTGTCACATCCTCGCCATTTTTTTTTACTCCAAACTCGTCTATACATCTAGACCCCTCACTGTTATCTAAAAAGGATGTGTTTCTTGGGTAGGTCCTTCCGGTTCTGGATAGACCATAGAAACGATGTAATTCCTAACACTCTTTGAATGAACCAATAAAACATTAAGCACACATTGAAGTACGAGTTCTAAATTGGTATGTTTAGAAGTCAATCTTTTAAGAACGAGTCCTGATCTGAGTTGATCAGAAGTCATTATAAAATGTGAATGAAGATCAAAGAACAAGTTCAAGCGCGACTAGGATGACTCAGTAAGCACAGTGTTTGCAACAAATGAAACAATTGATCAGAAAGTTTAATTGTGAAGAACAAGTCACAATTAATTTACCAGAGAAGAACAAAATCATTAGTAAGTAAGGACGTACTATGAGAAAAAAATTGGAATTCAAGCGGGTGTATTTCCATCGAAAAATCAACAAAATATGTGAGACATGGAAATAACTAAATACAAAAAAATATAACACGTGGCAATTCTGGAATTTAAAAACGGAGAAAAACAAACTCAAGTAAGTTTTTCAGGATGAATTGCCACGGTTCTTTGAATTCACAAAAAATTCATGTATATGTCAAATACCTGATGCTCCCCCTCAAATGTGGCACAACCTTCGAACGCAGTCATGTGAAAATAAAATTATAGGTTGAATCACATGACATTCCTGTAAAAACAAATCAAAAAGATTTTGGTATCCATGCCTTGATGGATCCTTGGTGGTTAGATGCCTTGGCTTTAAATTGGGGATTTGGGATACTATAAGTACCATACCAGTTATTGACGTACCTTGGATGTACAAAGTCACTCTTTCCACAATACGTGTAACATACCTTTGCTCGGTTTAAACTGATCAGCTTAGCTATAGGGTAAACTTGAGCACGTAAACCAGTCTTGGAAATAAAAGACTTTGTATCAACTACAGGGGAATCATGAAACGTGTTTCCATTACATTTTTTTGTAGTTGATTTCTTTCTCCAAACCATTTTTACTTTTCTAAGAACATGATTATCTGAAGAATCATGAAGCTCACTGTTAGAAGAGCTAGAGTAATAAGATTGTCTTTTGTGAGACTTACCGGTTTTCGGGCGTTTCTTTGACCGTCTTTTAGATTTTGAATTTGAAGAATTGGTCTTAGAAACATATTTGGAGTTGGAACATTCTCCCTTTTTAAAATTAACCGGTGAAGGCATTTTCTCAAGAAGTTGAATGTGACTTGCAAGCTTAGGAGCAACATCAATCTTAGAAAAATCATCTTCATGACAAGGAGTGGAATTCATAAACTCAGAAAATCTTCTTGCAGAATCAGGTGGAGTGTCGCCATCAGAGTCAGACGAGGAGTCATCTACAAAGGGATTGTCAAAAATTGGCAAAAGATCCTTTTGAACAAAATCGGGTTCGATGGCCTTACCTTTATACTTAACGCTCAAATCTTTAGTGATGGTGTCATCAGACACTCCCATAAAGGCTTTGCACGACGAACTATCCGAAAAGATCTGAGCATCATCAAACGAGATTGTTTCAGGAGTGACCGGCGTCATTGGGGTATCCACAGAGTTCCCCTTAGCCATTCTCAGCGTTAAGGCTTCAGATGCCAAAACAGCCAGTTGAGACGTCAACTTATCAATCTCGGTTCGATAGGACTCTCTTTCATATTCGGGTAGTGTGTCGGGTTTAGTCTGTTTGAGCTTTTCAATAGAATCTAAAAGTACAATCCTTTCGGTTTCATAACTGACCTTATCTCTCGCAATTGACTCTTCCAGTTTAAAAATAATGTTTTCCAAAATCAGAGGTGGAACATAACGTTTCAACTCTGTTTGGTCATTAGAGTCTTCATCTGCGGTTGCCGGAACAGGAGGCGGAGTCTCAACCGTTTTGGCAAGAGAGCAGATGTCAAAATAGTCATTGGGGAGATAAGGAATTTTGCTTTTTAAATACGAAGCATTAAGCGTTTCGTACACGAAAGGAATTTGTACATTTATGTTCTTCCTAGGCGGCGCATCATCCGATTTCGTGTTATTTTCCGAGGAGGAATTATCCGTTTTAGGTTTTGCCTCTATTGGAGGTAGAGGTATGGCGGTTTCTCTTTTAAAGTCCTCAAACTCCTCATCTTCCTTAGATGCCTTAGTCCACTTGATTTTGTACTCTGGATATATCTTGTCTAAGCCCATGAAATCAAATTCATAAAGAGTGGGAACCTTAGACAAGACCTTCTTTAGGTAGCACGGATTATCATATCCGAGTCCCCAAAGTGAGTTGTGATATTTGAACTCCTTGGGCTTGTTCAAGTGGATGGTTTGTTCAGATTGACCAAGTTTATAAAGTTTGGATTCAAGTTCCTTAAGCTTATTGGTCAATTTTTCATTTTCTTTTAAAACATTATCGTGAACTAAAATGCTTTTAGAAAATTCCTCTTAAGATTTCTCTAACTTTTGAGTATATTCAGATATTTGGGTCTCGAGGAGTTTATCTCTTTCTGAATAGGCCGAGCACTCAGTTTGATAGTTTTCTATCACACATTTGTCCTCAGCCTTTTCAATCGCTAGCCTGCCTATGGCATCATATTTGATCTTAGCCTCGGCTTCTAGATTAGAGATATGCGCTTCTAAAAGAGAAACTTTCTCTTTGAGCTCAGAGTAAGTCGGATAAGACATTGTTACTTGACAGAAGTGATCGTGAGACAATTCAAGATATCGATCAAAAGTAGACAGGGTTTACTAATCCGGAATTGAAAGCCTGTTCAGTTTACTGTGGTGTGATCGAACTCATAGTTGTAGGTGTTTTTAGCAGAAAACATTCCCAGAGAATATGTTCAGAATCACATTTTGAGTAACCCTGTAAAATTTCATTGCAAAATACTGATTTTTGAGCGAGTTATGATAATTTGAAGTTATGAAAGTTCAAAAATCACAAAACCTAAAAATCCAAAATTTACAGCTTCCGGTATTAGAAGCAAGTCCCGCAAATGAAAAGTCCCGCAATTGAGAAGTCCCGCAACTGGGAAGTCACAGAGAAATACCGGGAGTTGTGATACCGGGACTGGCAAACCGAGTCCCACAACTGAGTAATACCGGGACTAAGTTAGGTACCGGTAGATGTAATACCGGGAGATGGAGTATCGGGAGATGGATTACCGGGAGATGGAATACCGGGAGATGGAGTACCGGGATATATCAACTATCGGGAGATATCGGTACCGGGAGATGACTACACCGGGAGTTAACACTACCGGGAGATATCAGCACCGGGAGTTATTCACTACCGGGAGTTATCAGTATCGGGAGTAGTCACTACCGGGAGATATCAGTACCGGGACTTCGAAAACAAATCAGATACAAGAAAAAACTTACCATGTTCGATGAATTTCTGCAGTCTTGAAGAGAGATAATCTGCAAGAACTTAGTACAAACAAGAAAACTAGCCCAAAATCACACCAAAACAATACTAAATCGAATCAAATAGCACTTTTGACAAGAAAATTTGATAATTTTCACGAACAAGGAGCAAAAACCAAACAAATCAAGAACTTAAAAATCAGTGATTTTTACTCAACCAAACGATTTGAAAACACAGAGAGATCTTAGAAAACCTATGAGAAGAATGTATCAAGCCTCAATTTTGGGTTTTAACACCAAAATCAAAGCAATCAAAAATTCTTGAGATGAACACAGTACGTACTTTGAATGATCAAGAAAAACCAAAAAAATACCTTTGAATCGATGGCTTTGTCCCTCAGCTCTGATACCAATTGTGGATCCCAGATTAACAAGTAACAATGAATATGAAGCGATTAATCCTTTATTGATTGAATGCAGAGAGTTACAAGATTAGAATGATGAACAAACTCTCTCTCCAAACACTGTTAAACGCACGGCTAATCTCACCACTACTAACCTAATTACCACTCAAATCACACATTAAATACCAAGGGCTTGACAGGCCCAAGCCCATTAGCCATAAAGCCCATTATCTTGAGAGGCTTTACAAACCAATAAATAACACTAATTATTTCTTTATATCACTTTCTATTTTATAGGACTTTTAGTCCTAACACAAGCAAAGACACTAACCACTGCACCTCTTGCTTTGGTTGGCAAATCTACAGAATATGAAGAGAGGCCGAGGAAAGAAAGAACTACAGAGGAAAAGAAGAAGGAGAAAAAGAAAAAGATGGTGGTAGTTGACAGCGAAGATGAAGAGATTGTGGAAGAAGGAGAAATAACTCTAGCATCAATAGCAACATCCTTAGCTCTATTGACAAGAGAATTCAGAGGAAGCCAAAAGAGTTATGGTAATGAAATATATGGCAGAGATAATAGAGAAAGAAGAGAAGATTGGAGTAGAAGGGATCAAGGAAGAAGAGAAGAATCAGCTGACCGACAGAGGTCAGACGACAGAAGTAACGATCAACAGAGGTCGAGTGATAGATTCAACATAGGAAATGACCGACAGAGGTCATATGACAAGGCAAGCTACACACCACAAGAATGCTACAAGTGTGGTAAGTCTGGTCATTATGCAAATGAATGCAGATCGGAAAAAGGTGGTGACCGACAGAAGTCCGACGATCGTGCTGGTAATTCTTCCCAGAACCAAGGTTGCTACAACTGTGGGAAGCCAGGCCACTTTGCCAATGAATGCAGAAGCAGGTCAAATCGCCCACAGAAGGACTCAGCTTTTTACAAAAAGAAAGTTGAGTATTATGCTCAAAAGTCACTCATGGCGAACAAAGTGGTGAACAATGAAGATTGGGAGTCAGATACAACCTATGATGAAGAATACACCAACAATGCCTTGTTTTGTGGCATGGCAGAAATCAGCTCCGACTCTGACACTGAGGTATCTACTTCAAACTCCACCTCTAGTACTACAGAAGTTGATTTGCTTATAATTAAAACTGAAAATGTTGAACTGAAAAAGACTTGTGATGATATTCAGAAAAAGCTCACTTTTTATGAAAGATAAGCTAGACTTCTCACTGAAGAAAAAGCAAAGATTTTCAAAGAAAAGGAAGAATTAGAAGCACACTGGAACAAGAATCTATTTCCTTTAAAAGAGAAAATTTCTGAATTAAATACATCTTTAAAATCCAAAACAAAAGAACTTTCAGATTCTGAGAGCGACAAACTTAGCATTTTAGCTCTTAAGGAATATTTTCAAAAGGAAAGAGAAGTCCTTTGGCAAGATCTACTTAGAAGAGATATTTTAATTAAAAATTATCGTGATGCTCAAAAGGTGTATGAGAAAATAAATACTCAAATAGGAAGGCGAGGTATTGGGTACAGTGATATTAATCAAGGTACAGAAAACAAAAAGAATAAACCTCTGTCATCTCTATTTGTTGTAAGAAAAATCAACAAACCTAATTTTCCAAACTTAATCTCTGTAAGTAAGAGAGTAAAAATCTCTGGGGAACCTCACTTAAGGAAACCCATGAAGATGATAAATGTGTGGTTTGAAAACACAGATTTATCACCTTCAACCTCTGTCAAAAGAGGATCTAAACCAAAGAGATATCTGAAAACTCAAGATCATATAGGAATATTCAAGTTTGGTAAACCAGAGACTCAAACTCAAGTTGCTTTTGTCTGCACAACCGATTCTGAAAAGAAATTATCTGCAGAAGCACTTGAGTTCAAACCAATCGTTTCAGAAGAAAAACTAAGAAATATAATTGAAAAAGATATAATGGAAAATGGGAAAATAGATATGTTGAAAAATCTATATACACCTTTTGTAGATCAAAAACTCTCTGAAGAGATCTTGTCAGACACCTCTGTTGACTTAGAAAATAATTTTTCAGATAAAGAAAGCAAGTATGACACATGCTCGGAAAGTCCAGCCTCTGTCGAAAGAAATATTGATGACTCAACCTCTGTATATGAGGTCGATTCATCATCTGACGACTCAGAGACTGACAAAATAGAAAAGATTCCTTGTGACACAGCAGTTATTAAACAAACCTCTGAAGTTCTTAACAGAACTATTTCTCCAAAAGAGAAAATCACTGGAATTCCTATCTATCCATACTTTTTGGATATGTGCATACAAGCCAAAACCTCCATTGAACTTGAAAATTTCAAACAAAAGAAGTTGTCCACTCAAAATCTAAAAGATTCAAAGTTTTTAAAACCCTTAAAAATAAAAGAGAAACCAACATGGCAACAAAAGGGTAAATGGACAAAACCTAACAAATCTTTTTCATCTGAAATCAACAGAAGTTCACCACAGAAGGGACTCACAGAAGGCTGCTACAAACAAAGATTTTTGCCAACAATCTAATCTACATAAATCTTCTTGTAATAGGAAGCCATATGCTAGAATAGAATGTAATGCCTCTGTGGCCCAGTTTAAAGCTTTCAATGAAAATTTCAAGCAAATCACTTCTGATATTCCATACTGTCATTGCTTTGATTTAATGTTCAAATTGAATAATGATTTCTGTAGTTCAAATTGTTTTCTCTCTGCACCTAAATCAAATATTAAAGAGAAACAAACTGATTCTTCGACAAAAGATAAAATGTATTTCAAGAATGCTAAGGCAAACTTGAAAAATTCTGACGAAACTGGACCCATATGGATATGGGTACCTAAAACTCTATGATTGTCTTGCAGAAGCAGTATGTACCAATATGGTATCTAGACTCCGGATGCTCGAGGCACATGACTGGCAACAGAAGTCTTCTATCCACGTATCAAGAAAAACAAGATGGTGGATCAGTGACTTTTGGAGACAAAAAAAGGGGCATATTAAAGGCTATGGAGTCATAGAGAAAGAGAATATCACCGCACACAAAGTTGCATATGTGGATGGCCTAAAACACAACCTACTCAGTGTAAGCCAACTTTGTGACACAGGATTCGATGTACTGTTCAAAAGAACATTTTTCTCTCTACTTTGTGAAGACACCGGAATTGAACTTCTGCGAACCAAAAGAAAAGGTGATATGTATCTAATGAACTTCAATGCCAAAAACAAGGACAACATTTGTCTTGTTGTAAGCAAAAGTGAAGAAGTCTGGCTATGGCACAACAGGTTCTGTCACTTAAACTTTCATACTCTAGATAAACTGGTAAAACTTGAACTGGTCAAAGGCTTACCAAATGTTAAATTTAATAAGGATCATTTATGCTCTGCCTGTGAAATGGGAAAACTCAAAAGAGCTTCCCACAAAGGCAAAACTGATGTGTCTTGTCCTAGGCCTCTGTACATGCTTCACGTTGACCTCTGCGGTCCAATCGCTATACAGAGCCTAGGTGGCAAGAAATATATACTTGTCTTAATTGATGAGTATTCTCGATTTACATGGGTTGAATTTATCAGAAAGAAATCAGATGTTCCATGCATCCTGATTAATCTAATTAAATAAATCCAAGTTCTTTATGAGTGCAGAATTCTGAAGTTACATAGTGACAATGGAACAGAATTCAAAAACTCTGTCATTGAAGCCTATCTCACAGAAGAAGGAATATCCCAGAACTTCTCTGCCGCTCGCACCCCACAACAGAATGGCGTGGTCGAATAAAAGAACCGCAAGCTAGTGGAGGCTGCAAGAACCATGCTTTTTGCATGTGGATTACCAATGACCTTTTGGGCAGAAGCAATTTCAACTGCTTGCTATACCCAAAATCGTTCAACAATCGTGAAAAGACACATCAAAACTCCTTATGAATTGATCAACAAACGGCGACCAAACATCAAGTTTCTCCATGTGTTTGGATGCAAATGCTTTGTCTTAAACGACAGAGACTCAAGAGGAAAGTTTGAAGAAAAGGCTGACCAAGGCAAGTTCATCGGGTACTCTGCCGCTTCCAAAGCCTACAGAGTTTACCTTCTGAAGTCGCGCACGATAGTAGAAAGCATCAATGTGTCCTTTGATGACTCATTCCAAAAGACTTCTGAACAACTCAGTTCAGAACTCGGGCTAAACAAGGAAACCTCTGGCATCTCAAAAACAAATGAAGATTTAGGTCTTCTATTCCAAGAGATGTTCAATAACGATGTTGATCCCTCTGCTGGAACAAACAGCACCTCTGCAGAATCACCTTCTGTAAACGAAGTAAGTATCTCTCTGTCTGATCCATTTAATCCCTCATCCTCTTCTACAACTACTACAGGTACTGAAAATCTAACAGAAGATACGAAAATAAAAGACTCTGTAACAGAGGTTATCCAAATACTAACAAATCCAACAGAGGAAGCAACACCAGAAGAAACACCAGAGGGAAGTGAAAAGGAAACCACAATACCTACAGAGAAGGAAATCCAAACTTTAATACCCATTCCTACAGAGGTTGAACTAAATACAGAAGTTGAACCATCAATCACTTCAACTACAGAAGTTCAACTTGATGACTCAAATGATCATCTTCCACGAACAACTCAATGGACAAAAAGCCATCCTCAAACACAAATCATCGGTAATCCCACTGATAAGGTAAAAACAAGATCAGCTTCTGCAAATTTTTGTTTCTTTACCAATTTTATTAGTGTGATCGAACCGAAAAATATTTCTGAGGCCCTGGACGACCCAAACTGGGTGGATGCTATGCAAGAAGAGCTTCTGCAGTTTGAGCGAAACAAAGTCTGGACTCTAGTACCTCTGCCACGAGGGAAACAGGCCATAGGGACTAAATGGGTCTTCAGAAACAAAAAGGATGAAGATGGAATGATCATTCGAAATAAAGCAAGACTGGTGGCCAAGGGATATCGCCAAGAAGAGGGCATCGATTACGATGAAACTTTTGCCCCTGTTGCACGACTCGAAGCAATAAGAATTTTCTTAGCCTTCGCAGCCCACATAGGTTTTAAAGTATATCAAATGGATGTAAAATTTGCCTTTCTCAATGGTGAAATTCAAGAAGAAGTATACGTCCAACAACCACCAGGATTTGAAAGCTCAAAATACCCAAGGTATGTCTATTACCTCGACAAGGCTCTATATGGACTAAAACAGGCTCTAAGAGCATGGTACGAAAGACTTTCCACTTTTCTTCTCAATAACGACTACAAAAGAGGTACCATTGATACAACTCTATTCTTTAAAGGAAAAGGAAATGAGCTCACTCTTGTACACATATATGTAGATGATATAATTTTTGGGTCTACAAATGCACAAAATTGCAAAGATTTTGAAAAACTCATGCAGAGTGAGTTTGAAATGAGTATGATGGGAGAATTAACCTTTTTCCTCGGACTTCAAGTCAAACAAACATCAGAAAGAATTTTCATAAACCAATCAAAGTATGTCTCTGACATACTTGAAAAATATAGCCTCTCTGATGCCTCTGTCATGAAAACCCCAATGGCCACTGGAAATAAACTTTTTTCAGATCCAAATGGCATCTCTGTCGATTGCACGGTTTACAGAGGAATGATTGGGTCTTTATTATACTTAACGGCCAGTAGACCTGACATAATGCATGCCACATGTCTCTGTGCAAGATATCAAGCTAATCCTAAAAAGTCACATTATATTGCTGTAAAGAGAATCTTTAGATACCTTAGAGGGACCAAAAATCTTGGCCTCTAGTATCCACAGAACTCTGGTTTTGGACTAAAGGCATACACAGATTCAGATTATGGAGGATGTAAACTCGACAGAAAGAGTACCTCTGGGAGTTGTCAATTCCTGGGTGGGAAATTAGTAAGCTGGACTCCAAAAAACAGAATTGTGTCTCAACATCTACGGCAGAAGCTGAATACGTTGCTGCTGCTAGTTGTTGCTCTCAAGTTATGTGGATGAAAACTCAGCTGAAAGACTTTGGTCACATAATCTGCAAAATCCCGATCTTCTGTGATTCCAAAAGTGCAATTGCCATCTCTGCAAATCCAGTACAACATTCAAAGACAAAGCACATAGACATCAGGTATCACTTTCTGAAGTATCATGTTGAAAATCAAACCATCGAAAAGCATTTTGTTCCAACAGAATTTCAGCTTGCTGATTTATTCACCAAGGCACTTGATGATAAAAGATTCCTTTATTTGGTGGGTAAATTAGGAATGATAAATATGACTTAATCTCTGTAAGTATCTTATCTTCAATTTTAAATTGTTGTACAAATTACTTTGTAAACTATTAATTTTTTTTATTATTTACTTTTGTATGTAAAATTCTAAAATCTCTTTTCTGAAAACAAAAGAGCTTCTGTAAGTCTCCTCAGAACCTCTGATGATCCTTACAGAATCTCTGATACACGACCTATGTTATATACATTTACTTCTGATTATTTGAACCAAGCATAGGTCAAGGGGGAGCAGAGGAGAACAAACTTGATCTACAGAGGTTGATTAGATCAAGGGGGAACAAAAGGAGACCTTGCTTAATCTACAGAGATTTATAAGTCAAGGGGGAGCAGAGGAAGAGATGACATCCACAGAAGGAAAGATCTCTATCGCACAAAGAAGATCAAAAAGGTTCGTTTCTCGTACAAATTCTTTTTGAAAATAATTTTCTAGGACACAAATTTCCAAATATGTTCTAGAAACATTATTAAAAACATTCCAAATAAAATATGATCAAAAAGAATGTTGAGTTTTCCATTATTAGAAATTCAAGGTCACAGAGCCTCTGATGAGTCCAACAGAGGTTCTGCAGACAGAAGCTCTGATCTTAAATCAATAATTCTTGGAAACTCTGTCAATCATCTTAGGTGTCAAATTCAAAAAGAATCATCACGTACAAATGCTCTGCAACAGAAGTCATCGGTTACAGAGTTCTCTCCCCAAGAAAGAACTTCTATAGACCAACACATGTTTTAAAAAACTTTTTGCTGCACAAAACCTTTTTCAAAAACAATTTTCTAAGACACCAGCTTTCAAACAGGTCCTAAAAACATTGTTAAAAACAATCAAAAACTTGGATGATCAAAAATGTTTATAAATTATTAGATATGAGAAATTTCTTGTCTCAGAGCCTCTGCTGGCTATGATAGAGGTCCAAAAACCTCTGTAAAGGAAATTCTATGCTAATAATTTATCGATCCTCTCCATGGACTTTTCAACATTTTTTTGTGAAAGTACAACCTACAGAGGCAAGAAAAACAAAGTTTTCAAATCACAGAGCCTATGTCAGTTTTTACTTTGGGCATTTCTGTAACAGTAACGGTAACTTTTCTGCGAGTGAGAATCATATGGAGGTAAAGAGGCCCACACGCCTAGCATTTAATAAGGCCGCCCACGACGTCTCGTCATAACTGACACAGAGGACGTGTCATCTTTTCATTGGACCTACATGCAACACGTTCCTATGGAAAGTTGAACCCGCCGTAACCACTCAAGTGCGGACCCCAAAATATTATTTACCTCAAAATATTAACCCTTTCATGTTCTACCGCTACATACTCAGTATAAAACCCGAGTTACCTCTCCTCACAAAAACTTTACCTACTTTCTTCTCCGACGAACCTGCAACTATTCTCAAATCTTCATTTTACTTTGCAAAAATGGCTTCCAGTTCCCACGCTGATCAAAACTCTCCGGCGAACTCTCCTCAACACTCCACTCCCCAGTGCATTCAGAGCACTCCCAAAACCCTAACATCGTCGTAAATGCTGAAACAGAAAACTCCGGCGACTCTGCAAACTTTGCACCAACCACCAACCTTCAACATTTTCTGAACAAAGAACATTTTGAGGATGTTCTTCCTTTAAAGTCCAACAACTGCTACCTGGTACCCTCACCAACATTTTGAGGATGTTCTCCTAAATATCATGAAAAATCATATCCTATATCCTCTCCTTTCGAAAACCCCAACCAAAATCCCTGCTCGATATCTAAATCAATTTTGGCGAAGTTGTCGATTTGATTCAGATGACTCTCTGATAAAGGGCTATATTTCAAAGCCAGACAAGTCTGAGTACCTCAAACTCATGTTCAACAGAACCATGTTCTCACTGGAGTTCAACCTGCCAACCAGAGGTCTACTTGGCATAAAGAAATACGATGAGGTTCCAACGGACGAGGAGCTCTGTCGATTTGTAGAAATGTTAGGGTATAACACAACCCTAAGGAAACGAAATGATTTCTGCAGAGGCAGACTACCACCTCTATGGAATACTCACTTCTCCATCTTAAATCGTTGCCTCACAGGGAAAACCGGTAGCCCTGACCAAAGCTCACACCAGATCCTGACCATCGTGTATGGGATCTATTATGATCTTCCACTCGATTATGCCACCATCATGATGCAGGAGATGATAAATACGATCGACAGAAAGATTGCAACCCAGAATGCCAAACAACATACACCAGGATATCTGCCACCTATGCAATACCAAAGGATAATGGGAGTTTTACTCGAGCCTCTGCTTCTTCTGCAGAAATGGCCAATGGAAGGGCCAGCTGTAAAACTCTATCCCATGAACAAAAACGTTCCTACAGAGCATGAAGACAACTACCCCCACTGCAGACCTATGTCAAAGAACCTTTTGTCATATGCAACCGATGAAGATAGGAAATTAGACTATATACGCGTCCACATGACTCCAGAACCAAGTCCTGTGACACCCCCGCGTCTAGGAGCCCCCTTAGGTTTAGATGTAGTAGAAAGGATGACAGAAGAAGAATGGGCTAGAGCTTTAGAGAAACATTATTCAGTACAAGACCGTTTCAAAGCCCAAAGAGAGAGCATTCACCCCTCTTCTCCCAAAAAAATACGTCTGCAGCAACACCGAAAAAGAAGAGCAAGAAAAGGAAAACCACTGAGGAAACTACAACCTCTGCAGCTCAATCAACACTCTTCTCCATCACAAGCTGCAGAAACAAGATCTTCTGCACCTCCCTCCCCTCCAAAACAAAAGAAAAGGAAAACCAAATCCACAGAAGAAGGAGCTCATAAGCCAAAGAAGAGAAAGTCAAAGAAGAAGAAACCAAGATCACCTCTGCAGGTCATTACAGAGGAAGTCGAACAAGAAGAGGAAGATCAGACTATGCCTCTGCAACCTCCCTCCCCAATAATCTATGCAGATCAACAGGGAGATTTTAATGCCTTCCTCAACAATCCCGACATTGCTCACACCTTAGATCCATCAGGATGGGTTGCATAACCATTGGATCAGTCTACAGAGGCTCTGCGCACAACAGAAGTCATTTCTGCAGCTCAAGGTACACAACATATGCACCCTCACGTTCGACAACTCGTAGGATCTCATTCTATATATGATTCCTTGAGAACAGAAGCAGAAGAAACTAGATTAGAAACATCTGAAGAAGAGGTAGACATAGACTTTACAATAGAGGAAGAGGTTAGGGTAGAAACCGCAGAGGGTTCTGCAGAAAAAGATGCCGCAGAAGTACAAGGCACACATCCCCAACCCCCTCCTAGTGCAACCCACATTTCTGATACCGCCGGTCTAGCGGCAGAGGGTATCATTGAAAAAGAGCAGCACAGCTCGATCCCAACCCCACCCAGCCAGCCAGAGGTTACTCTTTCAACCTATGTGCCTATTATACCCGGGGAAACCATTCCTGGGGAGTCCTCTCGAAAGAACTCACCCATAGTTCATGATTTATTGTCCCAAATCACACCTGACATCCTAGTAGAGGAATTCGTTTCCTCTGCCACGCACACAACGATAGGGCCAAACCTCCTTTCAGAGGGGAGTAGAGAGCACAATGACAAAGAGACTCTAGACAAGTCTCCAAGTCAACAGAAGGACATTCCAATACCCACCTCTGGAGTGGATTTGGACTCTGACCTTCACAGAACTTCTGTAGAGGTTGAAACACAAGTTTCTCCTCGAGGATCAGAAGGAAATCCTTCCACCCTCAACGTACAAACAGGGGTGAACGAAGGTGTCCAAGGAACAAGGGCAAACTCTGGAGACGAATGTGTTCCTCCTGAGGTTACCACGAGTTCACACGTATCAAGGGGTGAGTTCCAAACCCATGTCACCTCTGTGAACCAAACATTGAAAGAGTTGAAAAGCTCTTTCATATCTTTTGCAGAAACAACATCGACGGCCATCTCCAAACTGAATACCAAAATGAACAATATGTCCACAGAGGTACAAAAAGCCATGGCAGAGATGAAGTCCACTGCAACAAACACTGCCACCTCCACCGCAACTGACCTTGAAAAAAGCCGCAACATCTGCATTCAATGACTCTGTCAAGACTTTCCTGCAAAAATTCAAAGATCAATCCTCTACTTCTAAGGGCCTTTCACCAGAAGACCTAAAGAAGGCCTTAGAAGAAGTTCAAGAGCAAACACTACAGAACACTCAAGCCATGAAGCCTTCTGACTACATGACAAGAGTTCAGCTCACAGAACTTGGGCAAGGAATCCTTGATCAAATGACAGAGTTCATTAGAGCCTTCACAGCTGCCAACGCGAACTATGTCAGAGAATTTCAAGCTAGCATCGGCAAAATACGCTTCAACACAGAAGCAGAAGTTGAAACTTTGCTAGGCATCTGTGATGACTTGTGCGCAAAAATGATTGCCTCAGGGGTTGTTCCTCCAAAGAAGTCAGATACAACATGCAGGGCAGAGGGAACGACAGAGATAAATCAGGATGACTCTGATGATGACCATCATGGTCCATCAGATCATACTGAGGGGGAGAAACAAGGGAAGAAGCAAAGGGAAACAGCTGCAAGCAATCCTCCAATATCAGCAATACCAATTTCCTCTGCACCACCAACCCAAACCCAAACTCAGGAAACACAGCATACACCCACAGAGGAAACACCAGCCTCTGTGGAAACCACATCTGTCCTTGAAAAAGATGTCCCTGAAGTTCAAAACCTGACTTCTTCATCCTCAGAAGAACTTCCCCATTCTCCACCAAAATCACAACCCAAAACACACCCAAGAAGAAAATACATTGCCCACAAACCAAAAAGCTTAAAACGTTCTGCTACTTATGTACTAAAGAGAATGGAGTTCATATTTGCTTTCAGAGTTGCAAAACGTTTTGATATCCCTCCACAAACTACAACCGAGCTCACAGAAGAAACATCTACAGAACCCAAATCCCCAATCAAACCAACATAACCATCCCCACCAAAGTCCTCAGAAATTGAAGTGTCAAAAACTACAGAGGCAATCCCCATCATACCAACAGAGACCTCAACACCCAAACCAACAGAAGCAATCCCACAGAGTCCAAGACAGGCAACAGGTTCTGAGCCTCCCAAAGCCAAAGATAAAGGAAAGGGTATCATGACAGAAGAACCAAAGAAGAAAAAGCCAATGCCTCAGACGACAGAGAAGTTGATGAATAGCTCATTTGATGCCTTTGTCACTCCTAAACCTGAAGAAAACTGGGCATTCAATTTGGATCCTCTGTCAGAAGTTCCAGTCCTTGATCCAAAAGCAAAGGTAACAGAGGGTAGGGTTGCAGAGATAAACGAAAAATGGATGCTCTGCGAAGACCGATACCACCACTGACTACACGACATGCAGAAATGGAAGAGGTGGTGTATAGGTACCTTTACAGACAGCAATATCAGAACAATCCTATGCCACACATCGAAGATCCTCAACTCAGAGCTGACCTTGACAACACCTTCAGTAGAAAAAGCCAAAATCAAGGGCAGAAGTCTTCTCAGAGTCCAAAATTGAAAAGGTAATATACTGCAAATTCTCTCAAACGAGAACCTTTCCAAAGACCAGGTACAACATTTACAAAGTCAAAAGGGAGAACAAGTCCGAAAATCAATTTTAAGATGCCGATATAAGGAACTTGAACCCCTACGATATGCCAGATCTTCTACTTTGGACGAAAGAAAACTTCGACAACGATGCTAACAGAAGGGCCTATCAAGTATTCAGGAAAGCGATGAGAGAAAAGCTTCTGTTTTATAGCATGATAGACTTTCAACGGGGAAGAGATCTTGGAGTCATAAACCTGAGTCTGAGACCACCAGAGGATCACTGCCCACCTTCTGCAATACCTAACTCAATCATAACAACACCAAGGTACGGGTTAGTGTATAAAGATCCTGCTGGTCAACTAAGACTTTTTGTGGAAATGGACTGTCAGAAGTATGCAACCAGTACTCTGAACAAGTTCAGATCAATCTTAGAAGAGAACAGAGGTACTGAGCTTATGGATCGAGAATCAGCAGAAAGAATGATCAGAGAAATAGATGCTACAATTGGCTTAAGAGAACTCTGCATCAAATTCTATCACGAGCTCAGAGAAGTGGGATTCGACAACATAAGTTTCAACGACTTCAAAGATGCAAATGACTGAGTCTTTATTTCTTCATATCTCTGTAAACTTTAAAAAGAAATGAAATGAATCTTTTGAGGTATTGTTTAACCTCTGTCTACTTTACTTAGCCTAAATTATGCATAAAGTCAAATTTTCATTTTTCAATACTTAGGGGGAGATTGTTAGCTCCAAATATTCATAATATCATAAGTATTGAAAAATAGGCCAAGTATGAAACAGTTCCACAGAAGCTCTGCGGTGTTCCACATAAGCTCTGCCGAAGCAAACAAGATCATTCAAGGAACACCAAGTCCCAAGAAGAATCTATAGAAGACCACTCACAAAGGACCAAAGAAGGATCTACAGAAGAATGCTCACCAAGGACCGAGCCGCAGAACCTCTGTCACCCTTGACAGAGCCTCTGCGGTTCAGACTGAAGACTTGGAAGATATTTATAATATCTTGCCACTGTTGCAGAAATATCTTACCACTGTTACAGAAATATCTTGCTACTGTTCCAGGGTCCGTTCATCAACTTGTACAAGGCATGGTCCGACAAACAAACACGTGTCAAACTCTGATAGGAATCCTTGCAAGTTGATATTAGCGCATTTAATGCATGCAGGTTTCCAACTGTTCATGCCATCCCTTCTTTCCCGTAGCAATAGTCCTTTTGTCTAGAATAGATCTTTTATAGTAGTATAAAAGGAAGACTCGTGTTGAGTTCTTCCTTACAACTTACCAGCCAACATCAGACAACAACTAACACATAAAAACACTAGCACAAAATTATCGTCAAATCTGTTCTTAGTGTTTTTCATCAAATACAGTAAACTTTGAGATATTCATCTGTTCCTCATATACTGTTTATTTTGTATTTTGTGCTGTTTCTATATAAACATATCTGTTAGCTCTTCAAATATGCTTCCGCAACACATCTTATTTGAACTAATAGATAAGATAATCTTTGTTAATCAAATACGGGAACCAACACCTTTTCTTCGTCATCCCACCTCTCTCATCCTTGCATCGGTTGTAGACTTCTTCCACTACTTGAGCTTCTTCAGTGGCCTCTCGAAGGGTGAAGGCCTTAGACATGCGAACCATTGACATCATGTCTGCCTGAAGGCCCTTAAGATTCGCCTTAATCTTCTCCTTCCCCGTCAGGTTCACATGCCTCACTAAACCTAAGTTTTCCATGAATAGCCGGTTGTACTCTCTTACCAACAAGTTTCCCTTCTTTCCTTTCCAAAATTCTTCCTCAGTCTGGTCCATTGCCCGCTCATTGCAGTATTCCTCCATTACCTTTGCTTTGAATGTGGCCCAACTCATTTGGGCTAAAACGAAAGCTTCAATAGTAGACGAGGTGACATTCCAGCAAGTGAGTGTCGAACCCCTTAGCATTTGTGATCCAAACCTTAACTTCTGTCTCTCATCACACTCGTTTGCGTCGATATCTTGCTCAATTTCCCGGATCCAATTCATACAAGCAACGGGGTCATCTGAATCGACGAACTCTAGTGGTTTGCAACATACGAAGGATCTGTAGGATCAAGCATTCTCCACTTGCCTTATGTCATTAGAAACTAGGCCATTAGTTGGGATTTCATTTTCGGTACCTCTAGACCCGGCAATTATCACACTTTCGGCAACCGTTTCGTGCCTACGGTTGATAACACATCTATCCTCCAACACTTTCATAAAATGCTCTTGTTGTTTGGCCATGGCTTCATTCATAGCTCGCATTTCTTGTCCATCATCCGTGTTTCAGGGGTTACTTCATCCATGATTGGGTTAGATGTGGCTAAGTTGGTTCTCGGTATATGTTCCACACCTCCGGCCAAAGGGAACGGTCTTTGCGAAATCACAGTTGTCGCGGCCCCACTTGGTCGATCGACCATAGACTCGGTTTCCAATTTACCATCCGATGGAACTTGTAGCCTACTCCAAGTTTTAACCATCTTTGCCTGCCACACATACGAGAATGGAGGTAAGAAATAGGCTGTACGAATTAAACATATGGAAACATACTACTACAGTCATCAATCACCATAACAATAGTAAATCAAGCATGTTCACGTAACAATACATTCATAATAGCAAATAACTAATTGAAATTATGAACATACTACACATAAGAATTCTCGTTACCATCATCACAATTCTCAATTAGCATAATTATGTCGACTCTAAGACCATCCTATCTTATAAGTTCTACCCCAATCTCACAAATCATAACTTAACATCTCAGCTTTAAGTCTAGGCATTTTACATTCATTTCTAGTTCACTTAAAGTATTGCTCTGATACCAACTTGTAACACCCTAAAAAAGAGGTGAATTTAAACCTGGAAAATGTCGTGAACCTGACATTTCTATAAAAGTAATCTCCCAAAAAGGGGAAATAGTAATAGTGTTTACATATCTATAAATGGAAATTAACATTGAAATTTCATTAATCTAAACTAACATCGTCTAGATTAAAACAATTGTCAAACAATACCCCAAAAGACTTCTATCTATATCTGTACGCCAACGTCCTCAAAAGATTAACACAAAAAGTTGTCACTATTAACCAACATGCCTTGTGAGCCCCATCGCTAAAAGAACCTGATATACACGTCATTTTAAGAAAAGTATTAGGCTTGACGCCTAATTTGAACAAACAGTTCATGATAAAGCTATTAAAACCATAAACCGGAAACATAGCCTTTATCAATTCTTAAAATGGAAATACATCAATTATAACCATTAGGGGCTTTTAAACATCATAGGGTTACGGGGAAGACCCGTTTACCATAGCCGTGATGGAACACAAGAGTAAGTGACACACATGGGAATATGTCCACATTAAGGATGGTAAATTAACACATCAACACTATCCACGTCTTTAGTCATTTTGAACGTCAACTCTATCTGTTAGCTTCAATCTTCCTAATCATAGAAGTATTTAGAAGTAGTGAAAAATAAGCCAAGTGAAGAAAGCCTCTTACAGAGGCTCTGCCGAACTTACCGAGAGATCAAGGTCAAGAAGCTACAGAAAAGAAGACCAAAGACTCGAAATCCGGTGGAGACTGCTCTACAAAGGACCAGACCGCAGAACCTCTGTAACACTTTACAGAGCCTCTGTGGTCCTCTCTAAAAGACTTGAAGATATTTATAATATCTTGCTATTGTTACTGGACCTGTTCATCAACTTGCATGGTAGCATGCCCTGTCCATCTTCAACGTGTCAAACTCTGATTGGATTCAATAAGGCTTAGTACATAATAGACGTCTGCTGCATTAAATGCAATACAGCACGTCCAACTGTTCATGCCATCCGTTACACTATTCATACCGTCCGTTCTGAATAGTAGCTTATGCTTTATGGTCCCCTTAGAGTAGTATATAAGGATGACTCATGTTGAGTTCTTCCTAATCGAGAATTAAGAGATAAAAACATCAAGAACATATAGCTTATATACTTTGAGAGTCATATCTGTTTTAAAGCTTTGCTTACTCACTGTTCTTAAATCTGTTCTTGATATATATATATATATATATTTAGTAAACTTTGAGATATTATTTCCTGTTCACTATTTATTTATATTGTGTTCTAAATCTATCAATCATATTTGTTAGTTCTTCAAATACGCTTCCGCATCAAACATAAACTTGAACTAATAGATCTGATAATATTGTTTAAAACAAAACCGGGAACCAACAATTGGTATCAGAGCCTACCTTGATTTTCAATATCAAGTGATCCTCTTTGTTACAAGATTGGTGATAGACATCATTCTTTTTAACCTATTTCTCATTTCTAGGTTAAAACTCCATTAAAGTGTACTCTGGGAACTGTTTAAACCCAGAAAACTTTCCAGATCATCAGACACAATACTCTTTAATCATACTATCTTTTCAGAACCTTTACAATGACAAATACAAATAACTTCTTTACTGTTGGTTCACTCACCAAGCCTCCTACTCTCCTTCGAGATGAGTATCCTCAATGGAAAATAAGAATGGTCCATTTCTTTGAGGGTACTGAAAAAAATCTAGTACAATATCTTTACATCCTTCCTCCTGTTCCCATGATAGTAGTACCCCGAGTACCAGCTACTGCTGAATCTCCTGAAATCCCTGAACATCAAAAACAGAAGCCAAAAGAAGAATGGTCAAATGAAGATAAGGCAGAAGATGAAGTTGCACAGAAAACAAAAAGAATATTGATAATGGCTATCCCCAACGAACTTTTTCAATCCTTAGATGCATGCGAAACTGCGCACGATCTTTGGAAAGAATTAGAAAGACAGTTGGAAGGGGGTGCTAAAACACAGAAGAACCGAAGGGCACAGTACATAAATGAATATCATGCATTCAGAGCCTCTGCAACAGAATCTCTGCAAACGACGTACGACAGGTTCAACTCTCTCATAAACAAATGTAGAAAGTCTGGCATTCACATAACCTCAGAAGAAAATAATGTCATGTTTCTAAAAAGCCTGAATGATGAATGGCTCCAGCTGTCTATGTCCTTACAAACAAACCAAGATCTAGAATCCTGGACTCTCTCTGATCTCTATGGAACACTAGCCGCACAAGAACCTCAAATAGCACAGGCTAAAACACTAACCATTGCACCATATGCATTGGTTGGTAAATCTACAGAGGCTACAGAAAGACCAAGAAATGAGAAAGCAACAGAGGAGAAGAAAAAGGAAAAGAAGAAGATAGTGATGATTGATAGCGAAGAAGACGAGCTGATAGAAGAAGAGATAACTCTTGCGTCATTTGCTAAATCCTTAGCTCTGTTGACAAGAGAGTTCAGAGGAAACCAAAGAGGTTCAAGGAATGATCGATATGGCAGAAACAACCAAGGTGACAGTAGAGATAACGGAAGAAGAGAAGAATCAAGTGACCGACAGAGGTCAGATGATAGAAGTGACTGACAGAGGTCAAGCGACAGATACTACAGAAGTAGTGACCAACAGAGGACAGATGACAAGATGAGCCACATACAACAAGAATGCTACAAATGTGGCAAGCCTGGCCATTACGCAAACGAATGCCGATTGGAGAAAGATGGAGACCGACAAAAATCCGACGATCGTGCTGGAAACACTTCTCAAGGCTGTTTCAACTGCGGGAAGCCAGGTCATTTCGCTAATGAGTGCAGAAGCAGATCAAATCGCCCACAGAAGGACTCAGCTTTTTACAAAAAGAAGGCCGAGTATTATGCACAAAAATCCCTAATGGCGAACAAAGGGCATTCTGAGGCAAACAAAGAGGACTTCGAGTCAGACTCTACCTCTGACGAAGAATACACAACCAATGCCCTATTCTGTGGCATGGCAGAAGTCGACTCCGGCACTAACACTGAGGTATCCACTTCAAACTCTACCTCTTGTACTAATTCTGTAGATGATGATTCACTTAAACTTATTGAAATGATTGAACAAAAAAAATTAAATGTAGGCATTCAGAAAAGACTCACCTTTAATGAGAGAGAAGTACGGCTTCTCACTCAAGAAAAAGCCAAATTTTTTGAAGAAAAAGTGAGAATAGAAAAGAATTGGAACAAAAATCTAGATCCTTTAAAAAAACAAATTTCTGAATTATCCTCGGAGTTAAAAATCAAAACAAAAGAACTTTCAGTTTCCAGGAGTGAAACTACTGACATAAGAGCTCTCAAGGAATACTTTCAAAGAGAGAGATAGGTACTTTGGCAAGATCTACTCAGAAGAGAAGTTTTACTCAAAAACTATAAAGATGCACAGAAGGTTTATGAAAAAGTAAACTCACAAATAGGAAGACGAGGTATAGGGTACGATGATATTACCCTGGGTGTTGAAGGCAAAAGAATTAAACCTCTGTCTTCTCTGTTTGTGTTGGGAAAAACAAACAAACCAGATTTTCTAAACTTACTCTCTGTAAGTAAAAGGGCTAAAATCTCTGTGGAACCTCACTTAAGGAAACATACGAAGATGATCAATGTGTGGTTTGAAAACACAGATTCATCAACTTCAACCTCTGTCAATAGAGGAATCAAACCAAAGAAATATCTGAAAACGCAAGATCAGATTGGTATCTTTAAGTTTGGTAAACCATAGACTCAAACGCAGGTTGCTTTTGTCTGTATGATAAATGTTGAAAAGAAATTGTCAGCAGAAGCTCCTGAATTTACACCCATTTTTTCAGAAGAAAAACTTAAAGAAACAATTGAAAAGGAAATTTTGGAAGTATGGAAAACAAACGTTGTAGAAAACTTCTGTACATCTTCTGTAGATAAAATTCTCGCTGAAGAGATCTTATCAGAAACCTCTGCCATCTATGAAAATTATTTTACAGAGGAAGAAAGCTCGTATGATACATGCTCAGAAACTCCATCCTCTGTCGAAAGAGATGAATCAACCTCTGTATATGAGGACGATTCATCTTCTGACGACTCAGTGACTGATGTTACGTCAGGGATAGTTCACTATGCAACAGAGGATGTTAAATTCTCCTCTGAAGTTCTTAACAGAACTATTTCTCCAAAAGAGAAAATCACAGAGATACCTATCTGCCCAGATTTTCTGAACATGTATTTACAAGTCAAAACCTCTGCTGAGCTTGATAGGTTAAAGAAGACCGCTGTATATCCTAAAAATTCAAAATTTTCAAAACCTTTAAGGCAAATTAACGAAAATCCCACTTGGCAACAAAAAGGAACATGGCCTAAAGTTAACAAATCTTTTTCCTTTGTGACAGTGAAGAAAGATGTTCACCACAGAAGAGACTCGCAGAAGGCAAGAACTAAACAAAGCTTTTGCAATCAACATTCAAGTACTCATAGATCTTCTTGTAATAAGAAATCTAATGTTAAGAAAGAATGTAATGCCGCTGTGGCTCAGTTCAATAAATTCAATGAAAAGTTCAAGCAAATCACGTCTCATATTCAATACTGTCATTGCTTTGATCTTATGTTCAAATTGAATAATCACTTCTCAAGTCCAGATTGCTTTCTCTCCACTAAAATTCAAACTCCAAAGTCAGAACCTAGAAAGAAACAATCTGATTCTTCTACAAAAGATAAAATGTATTTCAAGAATGCTAAGGCAAACTTGAAAAATTCTAACAATATTGGACCCATGTGGATATGGGTACCTAAGTCTCTGTGATTATTTTACAGAAGCAGTTTGTGCCAATTTGGTATCTTGACTCCGGATGCTCAAGGCACATGACTGGCGACAGAAGTTTACTATCCACGTACAAAGAAACACACGATGGTGGATCTGTAACTTTTGGAGACAACAAGAAGGGACACATCAAAGGCTATGGAGTTATACAGAAGGAAAACGTCTCTATATACAAAGTTGCATATGTAAATGGCCTTAAACACAACCTACTCAGTGTAAGTCAACTCTGTGATATAGGATTTGATGTCTTATTTAAAAGAACTTTCTGCTCTCTGCAAAGTGAAGACACAAGTATGGAACTTCTGCGAGTCGAAAGAATAGGTGATCTGTATCTAATGATTTTCAGTTCCAAGATCAAGGACAATGTTTGCCTTGTAGCCTGCAAAAGTGAGGAAGCCTGGTTATGGCATAACAGGTTCTGTCACTTGAACTTTCACACCTTAGATAAACTTGTCAAACTTGATCTAGTTAAAGGTTTGCCTAATGTTAAATTTAATAAAGATCACTTGTGTTCTGCCTGTGAAATGGGAAAACTCAGAAGAGCTTCCCACAAAGGCAAAACAGATGTGTCTTGCACTAGACCTCTGTACATGCTTCATGTTGACCTCTGCGGTCCCATTGCCATACAGAGCCTAGGTGGCAAGAAATACATACTTGTCTTAATTGATGAGTATTCGCGTTTCACATGGGTTGAATTTGTTCGAAATAAATCAGATGTTCCAATCATCTTGATAAATCTAATGAAAAGAATCCAAGTTCTTTATGAATGCAGAATACATAAGTTAAGAAGTGACAATGGCACAAAATTCAAAAACTCTGTCATTGAAGCCTATCTTTCTACAGAAGGAATATCACAGAACTTCTCTGCCGCACGCACTCCACAGCAAAACGGCGTAGTCGAAAGAAAGAATCGAACGCTTGTGGAGGCCGCAAGAGCTATGCTATCAGCATGCGGATTACCGATGAACTTTTGGGCATAAGCGATTTCTACTACTTGTTATACACAGAATCGTTCAACCATTGTGAAAAGACACCTCAAGACTCCTTACGAATTAATCAACAAAAGGCGGCCAAACATCAAATTTTTCCATGTGTTCGGATGTAAATGCTTTGTTTTAAACGACAGAGATTCCAGAGGAAAGTTTGAGGTAAAAGCTGACGAAGGCAAATTCATTGGATACTTTGCCACCTCCAAAGCCTACAGAACATTCCTTACAAGGTCTCGCAAAATTGTAGAAAGCATCAATGTTTCTTTTGATGATTCATTCCAGAAGACTTCTGAACAAATCAGTTCAGAACTCGGACTTAAAGGGGAATCCTCTGGCATCTCACAAGCAAAAGAAGACTTAAATCTTCTATTTTTTGAGATGTTCCACGATGACATTGATCCCTCTGTTGGAACCATCAGAGCTTCTGAAGAATCATCTTCCATCGGTCAAAATCCAACAGGTATGACTCTAACTGGACCAAATAATGCTTCATCTTCTTCTGTAAATACTATAGATGCAAATTCCGAGGTAGAGATAGCAGAAGATGAAACCACAAGGAAAACGACCACAGAAGCTGCTGAAAATCAAACTTCACAATCCACAGAGGAACCAATTACAGAGGGCATAGATGACCAAGTCTATACGTCCTCAGAGGAACAAACTCCACCACCTTTCATACCAATCATTCCACACGCTGTAGGATCAACTACAAAGGCACGCACTACTACAGAGGCTATACAAGAAGAAGAAGAACAACAAGAAGCCTCTGAAGAAAGATTCGATGACATTGGTGACCACCTTCCACCCACAACTAAGTGGACAAAAAGCCATCCTCCAAGCCAAATAATCGGCGAACCTTCTGACACGATAAAAACCAGGTCTGCCACTGCTAATTTTTGTTTCTTTACAAATTTTATTAGTGTGATAGAACCAAAGAAGATTTCTGAAGCCCTAGATGACCCAAACTGGGTAGACGCCATGCAAGAAGAGCTTCTGCAGTTTGATCGTAACAAATTATGGACTTTAGTACCTCTGCCACGAGGGAAACAGGCCATTGGGACTAAATTGGTCTACAGAAATAAGAAGGATGAAGATGGAGTGGTCATCAGAAACAAAGCACGATTAGTGGCCAAGGGATATAGACAAGAAGAAGGCATAGACTATGATGAAACTTTTCCCCCTATCGCACGGCTCGAAGCAATAAGAATATTCTTAGCCTTCGCAGCCCACAGAGGATTTAAAGTTTATCAGATGGACGTAAAATCAGCTTTTCTCAACGGTGAAATCCAAGAAGAGGTTTACGTAAATCAGCCACCAGGGTTTGAAAGCTCAAAGTTCCCAAGGCATGTATACTACCTTGAAAAGGCTATGTACGGACTGAAACAGGCTCCAAGGGCATGGTACGAACGACTTTCTACTTTTCTTCTAGTCAATGGCTACGACAGAGGTACAACAGATACTACCTTATTCTATAAACGTAAAAACAGTGAAATAATGCTTGTACAAATCTATGTGGACGACATAATTTTTGGGTCTACTAATATAGAGGAGTGCAAAAGTTTTGAAAAACTCATGCAGAGTGAGTTTGAAATGAGTATGATGGGAGAATTAACATTCTTCCTCGGACTCCAAGTCAAACAATCATCAGAAGGAATTTTTATAAATCAGGCCAAATATGTCTCTGACATTCTTTGCAAATATAGCCTTTATGATACCTCTGCAATAAAAACTCCAATGGCCACTGGAAATAAGTTATCCTTAGATCCAGATGGCATCTCTGTAGAATGCACTCTCTACAGAGGCATGATTGGATCTCTGTTATACTTAACTGCAAGCAGACCTGACATTATGCATGCCACATGTCTTTGTGCACGTTATCAAGCTAATCCTAAAAAATCACATTATGATGCTGTTAAGAGAATCTTTAGATACTTAAAGGGGACCAAAAATTTTGGTCTCTGGTATCCACAGAACTCTGGCTTTTGTCTTAAAGCTTATACAGATTCAGACTATGGAGGATGCATGCTCGACAGAAAGAGTACCTCTGGGAGTTGTCAATTCCTAGGTGGTAAGCTAGTCAGTTGGACCTCCAAAAAGCAGAACTGTGTATCAACATCTACGGCAGAAGCTGAATACGTTGCTGCTGCTAGCTGTTGTTCTCGGGTTCTGTGGATGAAGACTCAGCTAAAAGACTACGGCCACATATTATTCAAAATACCCATCTTCTGTGATTCCAAAAGTGCCATTGCCATCTCTGCCAATCCTGTGCAACATTCCAAAACCAAGCATATCGATATAAGGTACCATTTCTTGAAACATCATGTTGAACACGGTACAATCGAGATGCATTTCGTGCCCACAGAATATCAACTCGCGGACTTATTCACCAAAGCATTAGACGAGAAAATATTCAATTTCTTGGTGGGTAAGTTAGGAATGATTAATATGATGTGAAAATCTTCTGTATGTATAGCTTTATCTTGTGTAAGTAAGTATATATTTCTACTACTTTATTTAAATGCTTTGATTGATTTCTTTCTGTGTGTAAATTCTCAATCTTAAATAATTCTTGATACCACAGAGCTTCTGTGGGTCTACTCAGAACCTCTGACGACCCCCACATAACCTCTGTAAAAACATGACCTATGTTCTATGCAAAACTTATCATTTTTTTGAACCAAGCATAGGTCAAGGGGGAGAAAAAGGAAATTACTTGATCTACAGAGGTGATTAGATCAAGGGGGAGCAAACGGGACCTTGAAATAATCTACAGAGGTTAATTTTTCAAGGGGGAACCAAAGAAGAGTGTCGATGAATCTATATCGACAGAAGTCAGACATCACTGCCGAGAAAAGATGAACCAAAAAGGTATGTCTCTCGTACAAAAGGTTTTTGAAAACAGTTTTCCGGGACACAAATTGTCAAATATGTCCTAAAAATACTATGAATAACATGCCAAAAATCAAAAGATCAAAAAGTGTCATAAAATTCAAGTAATGAGAAATTTGAGGTCATAGAGCCTCTGCTGAGCTCAACAGAGGCTCTGCAAGAAATATGCTCTGTGATCGCAAATTTAACCTCTATCGATCTTTTGGAATGTTATCTCGGAAACCGAATACACACACCATGACCTTCACGAACAAAACTTTTTCCATAGCAGTGTTTTCGGACACCAACTCTCAAATATGTCCGAAAAACGTTTCTGAGTACAATTCAAAACTTGGATGATCAAAATCGTTGATAGATTTTTAGTTATAAGAAATTTTCTTTCATAGAGCTTCTGCAAGCTCCTACAGAGCCTCAAAACCTCTGAACGAAATTTCTTCACTAAAATCCTATTAATCCTCTCCAATGCTTTACAAATGTTTTGGTTAAAGAAGAACCAACAGAGTCATGATAACAATGAGATATATGAGGCAATGAACATCAAGTTTTTCAAAATTACAGAAGCTTCTGTAAACCACAGAGGTTCTGTCAATATGCAACTTGGGCATTTCTGTAAAAATAACGGTTACTTTTAACTGAGAGTGAATTTCATATGTCTAAGAACAACCCCACGCGCCTAGCATTAATGGGCCGCGCACGACGTCCTGTCATCCTCTGACATGGCCTACGTGTCTCTTTTTCATTGGGCGTACATGGAACGTTTTCTATGGAAAGTTGAACCCGCCGTTCTAACTCGAGTACGGATTCCAAATATCTATCCATTGCCATATATTTTCACTCTTCCAAATTCTTCCATTTTACACTCATATAAACCCCAAGCTTACCTTCTCATAAAACCTTTACGAACTCTCATTCTTCTCCGGCGAAACCCTGCAAACGCTTGCCAGAATCCTATTCTTCTTACCAAATGGCTTCATCTTCTCAAGCTATCTCCCCTGCACACTCTCCGGTGAACTCACCAGAACACTCACCTGCTCATTCTGAACATTCAGAAAACCCCCATCTCGCCAAAAATATTGAACAAGAAGATTCCGGCGACTCAGCAGACTTTGCTCCGACCACACATCTTCAAAACTTTATAGCAAAGGATCATTTCGAAAAGGTACTGCCAATCAAATCCAACAATTGCTATTTGGTCCCCTCACCCACTGCTTTCGGCGAAGTCCATGCCATTCTTCTGCACATAATGGAAAATCATATACTCTTCCCTCTACTTTCAAGAACCCCAAAGAAAATACCTGTTAGGTATTTGAACCAATTTTGGCAGAGCTGCAAATATGATAAAGATGATTCTTTGATCAAAGGGTACATCTCAAAGCCGGACAACTCAGAGCATCTGGAACTCAAATTTAATAGAACAATGTTCTCTCTGGAGTTCAATTTACCAACTAGAGGTCTTATGGGATTGAAAAAATATGCGGAACAACCTACAGACGACGAGCTCTGTCGTTTTGTAGAAATGATGGGGTACAACACCCACCTGAGGAAAAGAAATGACTTCCGCAGAGGCAGACTACCACCTCTGTTGAACACCTTGTTTTCGATCCTCAACAGATGCCTGACAGGGAAGATAGGCAGCATTGATCAAAGCTCGCATCAGATCTTAACCATCATGTATGGGGTCTACTACGATCTCCCACTCGATTACTCGACCATCATGCTGCAGGAGATCATCAATACAATCGACAGAAAGAACAACACCCTAAAGGCTAAAGAGACTGATCCCACATATCTACCGCCTCTGCAATTCCAAAGAATCTTGGGTGTTCTGTTCGAACCTCTGCTAATGATGCAGAAATGGCCAATGGAAGGACCAATTCCCAAACAATCCCCGATGAACAAGAACATCCCCACCGATCATACATAAGGCTACAACCACTGCAGACCTCTTTCAAAAAGGCTTCTGAAATATGCAACGAACAAATCCCTTAAGCAAAAGTATATACGCGATCACAGGACTCCAGAACCGAGCCCTGTGACACCCCCGCATTTAGGTGTCCCCTTAGGAACAATAGTTGTAGAACCCCTCTCTACAAAATCGAAGAAGAAGAAATTGGCAAAACATTTGGAAATCCAACGAAGTTTTATGGCCAAACGTGACGAGCTCATGGGAAAGAGATCTTCTTCTAAAACCTCTGCCTCTACCCCAAAAACAAAGAAGAGGAAAACTGAAGAAGGCACCTCTACAAACATTGCAGAAGATCAACCTTCACCTCCTCGTGCCACATAAGTTGGCTCCTCTGCTCCTCCCTCTTCTCCAAAACAGAAGAAGAAAAGAAAATCGAAAACCACAGAGGAAGGGGCACCAAAACCAAAGAGAAGGAAGACCAAAAAGAAGCTTGATAAATTGGTTACCATCGCAGAAGAGGCAGCTGCAGAAGTGGTTGAAGAAGAGGTCGCAGGAACCCGGGTCGAAGATACTGCAGAAGAAGAAACTGTAGAAGTCGAAGTTGCAGAAGAGGGATATCAATCACCTTATGAATTCCCAGATCGATTCGCTCATCAAGGCAGCTTGAATGATTTTCTTCAACACCCTGAAATTGCCAACACCCTAAATACAGCTGGGTGGACGGCACAACCACTTGACCAGCACACCTCAGAAGAACAAGACTTCTCTATCTCTGGAATTGACACCAATCTGCAAGAAGATGATCAAACCCCCAGAGATCAACCATCTGAAACCCCTAACATTCTACAGAACCCCTTCATCCAACAGGGACTGGATGTCCACAGAAGGAGTCCAAACTAGGCCTCAGAAGCTGAGTGGAATAGAGAAGAGGTTACAGAGGTTTTAGAAAGAATAGGAGGAGAAGAAAAAGAAAAAGAAAAAGGCATCGAAGGTATAGAGGTCTCAGAGGTAGATACTGATGAAGAAGAAGCTGACCAAATCCGAAAAGGTCTATATCATCTACATGTCATGCAATTATACGGCTCTCATCCAATGTACGACTTCTTAGTCACATAGGAAGAAACAAGAAAAGATGCCGAAGTTGCAGAAGGCACACATCCCTCACCCCCTCCCAGTGCAACCCACACATCTAACTCCGCAGGTCTAGCTGCAGAAGGAGTTATGGAAAAAGAGCAGCACAGCTCGATCCAAACCCAACCCATCCAGCCAGAGGTCACTCTTTCGACTTCTACGCCCACAGAAACTGGGGAATCCATTCCTAGGGAGTCTCCTCAGAGAGACTCACCAATAGTTCGTGATCAATCGCCCCAGATCACATCAGAACACCCTACAGAGGAATTCGTTTCCTCTGCCACGCACAAATTAGGGCCAACACTTCTTTCAGAGAGAAGTAGTGAGCACATAGACGAAGAGACTCTAGACAAGTCTCCAAGTCAACAGAAGAACATTCCGATACCCACCTCTGGAGTGGATTTGGACACTGTTCTTCCCAGAACTTCTGTAGAGACTGAATCTCTTGTTTTGTGGATTTGGACACTGATCAGATGGAAATCCTTCCACCCCCATCGTACAAACAAGGGTGAACGAAGGTGTCCCAGGAGCAGGGACTCACTCTGGAGACTAATGTGTTCCTCCAGAGGTTACAACAGGGACACAAGTATCAAGGGATGAGTTCCAAACCCTTGTTACCTCTGTGAACCAAACCATAAAAGAGTTGCAAAGCTCTTTCACATCTTTTGCAGAGACAACATCAGCAGCTTTACAAAGTCTGAACACCAAAATGGACAATCTGTCCATAGAGGTGAAATCAGCCATAACAGAGATGAAGTCTTCTGCTCAAACAACTGCCACAACTACAGCCACTTCTGCTGCTAAAGATTTCGGAATAGCTGCAACATCTGCATTCAAGGAATCAGTCAAGCATTTCCTTGAACAAATGAACAAGCAATCCAACAAATCACAGAGCCTCACACATACAGATCTACAGAAGGCTCTGCAAAACGTTCAAGCAGAAGCAATGTGCAACACAATACTGATGCAGCCAAAAGACTACATGACCAGAGCACAGCTAACAGAGCTCGGGCAAAATGTGATAAACTAGGTCACAGAAGTCATCGTCTCCTTCACTTCTGCAAATGCTAACTATGTGAAAGAATTCAGACAAAGTGTCGGCAAAATGCGCTTCAACACAGAAGCAGAGCTTGCAACTCTAATCGGCCTCTGTGATGATGTATGTACGAAGTTGATGGCCGCAGGAGCAGAACTACCAAAGAAACCCAAAGCTTCCTGCAGAGCAGAGGGTAGTTCTGATAAGAGTCAGGATGACTCTGATGATGACCATCCTGGTCCATCAGATCATCCTGAGGGGGAGAATATAAGGGAGAAAGCTACGACCAGAGGACTACATGCTCCACCAATCGCAGCAGAACCAATCAGCCAAGCCCCTCCAAAACAAACCAAAGATCAACAAACTCAACAGACCACAGAGACAACACCCATCTCTGTGGAATCAACCGCTGAAGAAACCCATGTACCAGAAACTCAAAAGACCACAGAGGCAACACCCACCTCTGTGGAATTCCCTACAATGTTTGGAGTAGATGTTCAAAATCTGTCATCCTCCACAGAAGAAGATCTTCCCTCCTAAACTACAAAACCAACAGAAAAACCCCATTCCATCCCAAGAAGAAAGTCTATTGCCCACAAACCAAAAAGAACAACGACCTCTGCTTCTTCTGTTCTAAGGAATATGCACAAAACAATGACTGAACGAATGGCGCAGAGAGAAGAAGAAAGGCACAGGTTCACATTAGCTTTCAAAATGGAAAGAAGATTTGATATCCAACCTTCACCAACAGAAACCAAGCTCACAGAAGAAGTCACCAAAGAACCTCCAACAGAGGTTACAGAGCAAATCAAGCCAACAGAACCAACGCCACAAAAGTCCTCTCAAACACAAGTGTCAAAACGTACAGAGGCAACTCCCATCATTCCAACAGAAGCACCAACAACCAAACCTACAGAAGCAACAGGTTCTGCACCTCCAAAAGCCAAAGACAAGGGAAAGGAAAAAATAACAGAAGAGCCCAAGAAAAAGAAATCAGTGCCCAATCCTACAGAAAAACTGATGAAGAGCTGCTTTGATGCTTTTCAAACTCCAAAGCCTGAAGAAGAGGACTGGGCATATGGATTAAAGCCCCTGTCAGACATTCCACTTACTGGCAGAGCTGCAGAAGTTGTTCAATAGATGTAGAGTCTCAGAAGACAAGTACCACCACATGGTCCAACATATGAAGAAATGGAAGAAGTGGTGTACAAATATCTCTACAAACAACCCTTTCAGAACCTCCATCCAACAGACCAAATCACAAATCCGAACATCAGAGAAGAATTTGAGAACATCTTCAGCAGAACAAAGCCAAGAACCAAAGCAGAAGTCTTCTCAATTCATAAAATCAAAAAGGTAATCTTTTGCAGGTTCTCCTTCACAAGAACCTATCCAAGAGTCAGGTACAATCTTTATAGAGTCAAAAGGGTAAACAATTCAGAAACCACCTTCGCTGATGCTGACATAAGGAATTTGAATCCCTATGATCTACCTGAACTTCTGCAATGGACGAAGGACAACTACAACACAGAGCCAAACACCAGAGCCTATCAAGTGTTGAGAAAAGCAAAGAGGGAAAGGCTTCTAATCTACAGTCTGACAGACTTTCAATTGGGAAAGGATCTTGGTCTTAAACATCTGAATCTACGACCACTAGAGGATCGCTGCCCACCTGACGCCGTGCCCAACTCAATCATTACAGAACCAAGATTCGGGTTAGTATTTCAAAACCCAGAAGGCGAAGTCAAACTTTTTGTGAGCATGGACTGTCAGAAGTACGCAACTAGTACTCTGAACAAGTTCAGAGCAAACCTTGTAAAATACAGAGATACCGAGCAAATGCATAGAGACGCTGCAGATACCCTCATCAGAGAGATTGATGCTACAATACGCTTAAGAGAACTCTGCATCAGTTTCTACAAAGAGATCAGAGAAGTCGGAAGAGACAACAGAAGCTTCAACGATTTCAAAGACGCCAAAATCTGATTCTCAAACAACCAATCTCTGCAAACCATGTTAAAGTCTATCTTTCATTGTACTCAAATATAAAATGCCTCTGGCATATCTCTGAATGAAATAACTTTCGAGGTATTGTTTAACCTCTGTCTAATCTAACTTAGCCTAAAAATACTTAAATGTCAAATTTTAATTTTTTACTACTTAGGGGGAGATTGTTAGCTTCAATCTTCCTAATCATAGAAGTATTTAGAAGTAGTGAAAAATAAGCCAAGTGAAGAAAGCCTCTTACAGAGGCTCTGCCGAACTTACCGAGAGATCAAGGTCAAGAAGCTACAGAAGCTAAAGAGGCGTCCTACAGAAGCTCTGTTATACGCGCAAAGAAGACCAAAGACTCGAAATCCGGTGGAGACTGCTCTACAAAGGACCAGACCGCAGAATCTCTGTAACACTTTACAGAGCCTCTGTGGTCCTCTCTAAAAGACTTGAAGATATTTATAATATCTTGCTACTGTTACTGGACCTGTTCATCAACTTGCATGGTAGCATGCCCTGTCCATCTTCAACGTGTCAAACTCTGATTGGATTCAATAGGGCTTAGTACATAATAGACGTCTGCTGCATTAAATGCAATACAGCACGTCCAACTGTTCATGCCATCCGTTCCACTATTCCACTTTATGGTCCCCTTAGAGTAGTATATAAGGATGACTCATGTTGAGTTCTTCCTAATCGAGAATTAAGAGATAAAAACATCAAGAACATATAGCTTATATACTTTGAGAGTCATATCTGTTTTAAAGCTTTGCTTACTCACTGTTCTTAAATCTGTTCTTGATATATATATATATTCAGTAAACTTTGAGATATTATTTCCTGTTCACTGTTTATTTATATTGTGTTCTAAATCTATCAATCATATTTGTTAGTTCTTCAAATACGCTTCCGCATCAAACATAAACTTGAACTAATAGATCTGATAATCTTGTTTAAAACAAAACCGGGAACCAACACTATCAAAGTCTTTAGTCCCATAATATTGAGTTCAACTCTATCCAAGTCTTTCACTCAAGAGTTACCAAGTTCAACTATATCTAAGTCTTTACCTTGGGACCTCACCATCCAAGATAATGTCATAATTTAGAAAGCACATCATAAATATATGCATATTTTCCAAACTATAATTCGGAAGTCATAATTCGAATCTACATAAGGCTAGACTTCAATGTCTAATAAACCATATCATAAGTTTAACACCAAACACCTTCCAAATATGCATTTTTAATATCCCAATGCACCAATATGTAGATACTAGAAAAGACCACACCACAAATATCGATTTGTACCAAAATACTATGAATATAGTAAACATCCATTTCTTTCCAAAAACTCCATAATATTTTGGATAAATGACCATTCAAGTATATTAAGCTATCATCTATATTTGTTTCATCAATAACTAATAGTTTTTAAAACCGTATTTTGACCTAGGTTTTTCAAAGTTCATAAATATAATAAAATAAGTAACAACTATCTTAAGAAATCATCAATGCATATGTAGACTCCGTATAATCTCATTTTTGAACATTATTATAAACAACCAAAACCCTAAATCTTCCAAAATCATGTTATAGGTCAAACTTGTATAAAAATGGAGGTAATAACAAGGAGAGAATCGTGGGTTTAAAGGAAATAATTTTGACATGTATAAAGTTTATAAAACTTATGATGAACTCACCTTGTTGGTTTTAGTATTATCCTAAAACCAAAGAAACCTTAATGAGAAGGAGGATGGATGCTTGAAGCTTGAGGAGACTTGAAGTTTTTGCACTTAATTGCTAACGGTCCTTAAGGACGGACATTTAATGTTCATGAGGTTGTAGTATCAAGAATTTATGAAGAGAGAGAGAGAGAGAGAGAGAGAGAGAGAGAGAGAGATGAGAGGGAGATGCTTACCAACTATGGAGAGAAAAACGATCCAGCCAAAATCAGATGAAATGTCCCAAATTTGGGTATGTCCACTTTATTCCTGAACGTACCCGTCTGCGACATTGACCGTGCGACTATGCCCCTGGCATAGTTGTCGGCATAGTCATTTGTGGCTCCCTACTCCCTGTCCCTCTTCCGCGAGATTGCCCATGCGAGAATTACCCAGGAAAAGTCGTTGGAAGTTGGCGCTTGAAGTGTACATACAGGGGTCTTTTCCCTGCGACTTTTCCCTCGACGACAGTGAGATATGTCACAGTCGTTGGCATTGTCACCTCACCTGTGCGGCCGCCTAAATTTATCTTTTTCAAGCCCGGAACATTCCAGAAACTAACGGAGATTGAGTGCAACTATTTTCCAAAAATAGTTTCCATAGAAAGTACACCAAATTAAGTCACAGATAATAATTCTTTGATGCAAATTTACGGGGTTACAGAAGCGGTCCTTGAAGAGCAACCGTTTCCTTTTATGTGGAAATGAACCTGTTCTCTACCTAGCGCTCTCTCAAATTCGAAGACCGGTCCATAGAACTCCCCTTTTTAGCCGTTGCGGTTGCTCTAAGCACTTCAAACCCAACGAGTGAAATATACCAGAATTTACAACTCATTCTCGACCGATCTGACCTCGATAGTACTCAGTACTCCATCCATCCTTGGCACTTCATAGTAAAAAAACACACCTGAATGAGGGTCTTAGAGTGCTGCTGGATAGGAAGGGAATGTTTTCAGTTGTTGGAGTACGACTTTTCATTACCTCTTTGGTCTATCATTTTAAAAGTAAATTTGTTGAAGTGTTGTACTAATCAATGGGCTAGAAGATTACTAGACTTGATGGATTTATTACATTTCAATGAACTAAACAATACCCGTTTAATAATAAGAAAATTTAGTAGACAACAATTTAGTTGGATTGGTTCGGTTCGAGATCGGCTTAACCTACTAACCATAATTTCAATGGTTTCTCTAATTTATAAACCTATAAAACTTCATATTAAGTTGGATTAGGATGTTTAGTCTATTTTTAGGATTAGGTTAGAGTAGAGGTGGCCAAAAGTCGGGTTCGGGCCGGGCCGGGTCAGGTCGGGGGACAACCCGGTTCTGCACAGTAACCGTGCGAACCGGGTCAGGTGAGAACCGGGTCGGGTCGGGCCGGGTTTAAACCGAAATCCCCAGACCCGTTTACTTGTATGTAGAACCGGTTTCGGGAAAACCGGGCCGGGCCGGGCCAAGAACCGGGTCGGAGTAGGGCCGGGGTTTTTTTTGTTTTTTAACTGCTTTCTTTGTATAATAATTAATTACTAAACTTTAACAAAGAAAAATTGGATTGGAATCATTGGATAAGTAATGAGAAATGAGAATTGTATGCGTTTTTTGCGAGAAACGAATATAACGAGAGCCGAGAAATGAGAATTGTAAGCGTTTTTTGCGTTTTGTAAGCAATGTAAGGTGGTGATGACCTCCATAACACCCCTAGTATTTATATGGGGTTTGGAGGGTGTTTTTTGAGGCAAAAAACGGTCACAAGGGGTTCCAAACGGCTATATAACGGCTCTATTTTTTTGAAAAAAACTGGGTCGGGCCGGGTCGGGCCACGAACCGGGTCACGAACCGGTCCCGGGTCGGGCCGGGTGGGGCCGAGGAAATTCCTATATACGCGAACCGGTCCCGGCTCTCGGGCTTGAAACCGGTTCTTGACCGGGTCGGGCCAGAACCGGTTCTTGGCCGGTTTCGGTTCGGGTCAGCCCGTCAGGTCGGGTCGGGTCAGTTTGGCCACCTCTAGGTTAGAGGGATTAGCCGTTTGATTAGTTCTTTTTTGCACCCTTACACGTGAATGCCCAAGTCAAAGTTCATAAATAAGGGATAAGTTAAATAGATCTTTATATATTCTTAAATGTATCTATATCTATTAAATTTTCCATTGTATGTATAAAAATTAAAACTTATTTGTTAAATTATATATACTACTTTATTAAAAGGCTATTACGGTTATTTTTAACATTCGGTTATTTTCAAGAGGAACAATAAAATAAGCATGATGTACAACCTTAAAAGATCGCCTCTCCCACGATTTCTCTAAGAAAATTAAACAATTTTCAATTTCTAAATTACACTTATACCCTTAGAATTAGTTATTCAGTTTACTTTTAATCCCTTACCTTTTCATTTTTTTTACACCATTTATCGTATTAACATAAATAATCGTATATGAAGTAGAATGTATCAAAAAAATACATTTCTTTTTTACAAATTATACCATTGTAATCGTCTCGTCAATACTTTCGAAATAAGTCCAATATTGACCATTTTTGGATTTAATCATATTATTAAATATCATGAAAATGTACGAATTAATTTGCTTTATATCTCTTACATTATTCATTTTCATTTTACACCCTTATAATATTAAAAATACATAATCATAGTTTAACTAAAATATATTAATAAATGTATTTTTTACAAATTATATTATTACAATATTTTCGTCAATAATTTCAAAATAAGTTTATTATATATTTTTTTAACTTAATAATATTGTGAAATATCTTAAATACGTATCAAGATTTTTCAAGAATGACATATCTAGATTTTTTTAAACTTGTACATTTTACGCCTTTATCTATATTTATCTATTATACTTCTTTAAAAATATTTAATTTACGGTTATTATTGAATTTTTAAGAAGTACAAATCTCAATACGTCATGTATAAGTTTAAAACCTTTAAAACCTCCCCCGTTCAACATGATAATTAAAAATAAAATTATTTTTTATTTTTAAATTACACTTTTTATCATTATAATTAGTTATTTAATTTACTTTATATCTCTGCTCCTTTCATTTTTCATTCTACATCGTTATCATATCAACATACATAAACTAAAATAAATTAAACAAATATGTTTTTTTTACAAATTATACCATTAAAATTGTCTCATCAAAACCTTCAAAATGAGCACAAATGTTATGGGTTTAAAGACCCCACTATCGAACGAATAATTTTCATTTTTTTTGATCAATTAACCATATTGACCATTAATTTTATACATGTGATATAGAAGCAATGACGGATTCACGGTTTAACAAAACAAATGGGGATGCGAGTATTTGGAGTGTTGTTTTGTAGGAACTGTCGCAGTCCACTTGTAAGACCATCTGTAGCGTCACCTCGGGCTCATCCGGGATTCGTTTGGGTTCGAGCGGGAATGGGCAGGTTCCAGCCCCGGGTTTAGGGCGGGTTCCAGCTTAGGGCGGGCTTAGGGCGGGTTCCAGCCCCGGGTTCCCCAACCCGATTCATCCCGATACATTTTTTTTTAAATAAATTCAAATATGAACGTTTGGCAACGGTTACTTAAAAAAAATTATTTTATTTTTCAATTTAATCACACTATATATATAATCCTAACCCACTTTATTTTTCACACAAAACAACTCTCTCATTCTCTTCCATTCTCTATATTTTAAACAATATGGATTCGCCACAACCCGGTTCACCGACCGCATCATCATCATCCGTAGACACCGACGAGTTGTTGCGTCTACAAAGGAAAATTTTTGTAGGCTTGGTTCGAGAGACTGCACAATTAATTTATGGAAATATATAAATATTTTTATTTTGTTAAATAATTAAATGTATAAATAAAAGAATTAAAAGAATGAGATGGCAAGAGGGTTTGAGGGTATTGGTACTCCACTTTAGGGTAAGGAGAAGGTAAGGAGAAAAGCTGATTGGACGCTGAGGTAACAAGAACTCAACACATCATGGATACGGATGGCCTAACGTCAAAACTCAAAAGTCATGTAGTACCAACTACGCCTTGCTGGATACCAACCAAACTTTGGTCAAAGTCAACACATCAGTTTCGTTATTTATTTCTTGAATTTCCACGTCTCACCCTCTTCAATCATGCATGAGACCACCTACTTTTTACTCCATGCTTTGTCGTTACAATGTGCGGGTGGAATAAAAGTCTAACAAAAAGTATTCAAAAATCTAAAACATCTTTTTAGAGAAATTGAACATTTCGAGAAAAATAAACTATTGGATTTTTAAAACTTGATTTGTTTCTTTTAATTAAAAAAAAAACCAATTTTGATTTTTCTTAACTTTAAAACATTTCTAACCTGTTATAGGTAGTTTTTTTGGATTAAAATGACATAGATAACTAACTTTAAAGTTTAATTCTTTATTTACTAAAAAATGTTTAGAAACTTGATCATATAAATTAAAATAAAAAATTCAATAATTTATTTATTCCATTCTTAAAAAATGTAATCATTTAAAATAAAAAAAATGTTGACATCACAAATATTTGAATATTTTGTTTACATGTGGAGATATAAGAAAATGCAGCATATATTGATTCAATTCGTATTTTATATAACAGGTGGTTGGTTTGATTCTTGCTCCTTACCTGACGTACTTTAATTTAAATATTTAAGATATTGCATTTGGGATAACAAAATAAAGGTTTTTGCAAATACGTTTACATATGCTAAGAATTATAATAAATTAGTAACCATGGAATTTTAATTCAGCTTATGTCCATCGACTAATTCTTAAATAAATTTTTTAAAATGTATACTTTTTTTTATTTATAAAAAGTAAAGAACAAACTCCAAAATATTAATATTATGAAATAGTTAGAGAATGATAAGAGAAAAAGTTATAAATAGAATAGTTTGATATATCGTATTTTTATATGACTTGTTTCTATTGACTATATAGATTATATTTAGAGTAAACTTCACTATTCGTCCGTGTGGTTTGTTAAAAATCTCGATTTTTTTTCTTAGATCATCTCCAATAGGGACTTAAAGGTCAAAATCTCTAAAATAAATTACATTTAGCTCAAACAGATTTTCTATTTTAGAGAAATCAACATCCATTATATTATTAAAATATTCGTTAAATTTATCATCCCAATACATTTTTTAAAAAGAATTTATGTAAAATAACGATAACTCAATCATATCGGTGAGAATGAATAAAAAAATAATTTATCTCCATCTAGCAAGTTTTTGAGAATTCTCTAAACTTGAAGTTTTCTCTATTCTAGAGAACAATATAGAGAAACTGTTGGAGCAACATAGAGAACAAAAATGCAATTTTCTCTATTTTAAAGAAGCTGTTGGAGATGATCTCAGAGTTCATTTAACACAATGATTTTGTCCAATAAAAATTAATACAACATTTTAATTATTGATAAATATTTTAATACAACGTCAACTTGTTTTTTTTAATAAATTTTCGAATACAATGTTATCTTGTTTTTCAATTAGTATTGTAATAACCGTAACCTTATTTTCCAAGATAATAAAAATTAAAGGAGATTTCAGAAAAATTTCAAGTTGGAGGAACTAAAAATAAATAAAAGAAAGAGGCCCGTCCCATAAAAGATTCACGGACAAGTCTGCCCCGTAAATCGGCACCCTGAAGTCATCCTAAGGTGACAACGAGTCAGTCTCATGCTGCCTTATAGGGTCACACCTCCCTTGGCATAAACGGGACACACCCCCCGGCACGAGCTGGCGGAACACCCCCCCCCCCCCCGACTTAGCCGATTTACATCAAAACCAATGTATGCATACATCCCACATATAAAACTTTAAACAACTTTCATGCAGATAAAACTTTTATAAAAATAAACATGAAATTACTCATCATGTCTTGCTTTAGAAAACGCATTTAAAAACCACGCATTTTAGTTAGAAAACTCACCTGGCTTGCTCGCTCCAAAGCTCCTCACTTACACTTCCGATCTCTAGGTGGAACACCTATTATATTAATAACGTACGTCATAATTCGTTCATTTATTACCCGAGTTAAATCCCAAACCCAACCCAACTTATCTAAGTTGGTAAATTACGCTTCTAGTTCAAAATCACAATTAATGGTCCTTGCTTTCCCATCCTTTTGAAATGCTACACCGGATCCATTAATTTACCCGACTCTAGGTTCCCCAACATAAAATTATAACACTTGATTCTATATATCAAAGCCGGATCATGTTAATAATAATATGATCCAAATTAATAAAATAGACTATCAATTACGTACCAGGCCCCTTTAAAATAATTATAGACTTTAATAATAAACTAAGCCCAATTTAATAACCAAGCCCACTGTAACTCTAAGTCCAAAGAGAATTAAGAATCTCTCGGCCCAACTTATCTTTCAGTCCCCAAACCACTCGGTCTAGATCTTTGGTCTGGTTTGCGCCAAACAGCATTTGCGCCAAACTGCTTTGCGCCAAACTGCTTTGCGCCAAACACTGTTTTGCGCCAAACTGCTTTGCGCCAAACACTGTTTTGCGCCAACTCTGAATTGCTCGGTCTCGATTTCACGATTTAAAACTATAATTCGCTAGCTTAAGCAAAGAATCAAACCTTAAGAGTGATTACCAAGGTTCTCACTACACATTAACCATTTTAGTCGATTTCTTAATCAAACTTACCCATTTTAAACATTTGATTTAACTTTGACTATAACAATATGAATCAAAACTCTATATTAATATTCTTATTGATTTCTCAACTTACATAGCAATTAGAAGCCTAACAATTCTAACATCACTTGCAATCAGAGAAAACACAAGGAATTGTTTTCTTACCCGAATAATGCCTCACGAAACAGGAACCGTTGCCCAACCGTTCCTATTCTTCTTCCCTGTTTACCTCAGCCGCCACCGCCGGCGACCACCACCGGCAGCCGACTGCCGGCGCTCCTCCCTTGTCGTCTCTCTCTCTCTCACTCTCGCTGCTTCCTCTCTCCCGCAGCTCTCTCTCTCTCGCAGCTCTCTCTTCCTCTCGCTGCCCTCTCTGTACACACCAAACACACACACACAACACCATTGTTTCTTTCTCTCGGTTTTCTCCTCACGAAAATACACAGGGTCCCATGGCTTCTTTCCTTTTCTTCTTCTTACTGCTCTTCTCTCTCACGATGTGCAACAAACCCATATGAAAACCCTAAAACAAAAAATGGGTTTTCCTAAGATACAACAAAAACGGCGCATCACAAAGTGAAAAGGGAATTGATTTCTCAAATTCCATATTTTACCCCCCATACTTTTCGCAATAATCAAATACCACCCTTAACTTCCATTTAGATCACATTTCTTATTTTTGGGTTATTACAATCTCCCCTCCTTAATGGAATTCCGTCCCGGAATTCACTCGACAGATAACCAGCGCAATCGATTATCATAGCTTAAGCCTCCACTCTCGGAATGAATCTTTCTAATAACAAAACAATAACAACATACCTTCACGCCTTAGACACACAACTCTGCTTAGACTCACAATCTCTGCTTACTACCGTAACATGCAAACATCTTATTTTTCATCTTCCAAACGGATCTAAATTTTCAGTAACCCCAAGAAACTCGATTTACATAGATCTCTCAACTAAACACAATGATCATAAAACCAAACGGATAAATATATAAGGTTATCCCGACCTTCTGACTGAGATTTATCTTAAATGATTCCTTCACGATCAGTGTGTTAATCTCAATAACACTTCCTCACGAACTCTCGCAATCCATCTTATAAATCATAACATGTGAACACAGGTTGTAAGTGTCTCAATACTTGCCATTCCCGAAATATTCTTATCCCATTCATGACCACATCAACAGTTTCCGAACTCAACTGCCTTTCCCGGCCAATGCAAAATAACCACTGATCCTTACCGCACTAAACAATACAATTTCCTTCTCTTAATCACAAACAACTTTAGCTTGACCAACTCATTTCAATTATAATTATCAACTTATTTCAAAAGTTAAACTCCAATTGAGATGCAATTCATTTCTTTCTATCCACCATAAATGATCATATATAATAACTTAGCATCAACGTCTCGCTATGCTGGTATTCACAAAATCCGTCAGTCAAAACTGACTTCTTAGCTAACAACTCCCCTGAGTAACCCAACAATTTACACTTTTCAAAATAATCTGAGAATTACTTATTCCATCATACTATCATCAACTTCTTACTTTAACATATCGATTCTCCCTTGTCAATTCTTAGTAAGAATCTCGGTAGGATTGCAACACATCCTGTAATAACAAATAAATATCATTACTTAACAAATCTATCATGACGTTTCAACCAAACTAATGATCATACTACCACTCCGACCCATAATCATCATCAAGTCATTCTTTAAACATAACCAAATCTCCAACTGTTTCCTTCTAGGATCATTCCCTCACACATAAGAAACAATTCAAGCTCTTTAGAGATTTAGCATCCACTATAACACAATTTGACTAACACACTCTTCATCCTCTTTAAACTTCCAATGATCTCAACATATACCTACTTAGCGACTATTACAACCAAAAACACTTGGTTTCTCCTTTGGGTAATCTCCTACCACTACTCCGTCCTTCTATCCCGAACATAATCACACCACTACAACACTAGCGGCATATTAAGCTTGACCATTGCTGTCACTATCCATCCGTATACTCCTTGCCAATCACATCACACTGCAGACCAAATCTCTCATGGCCATTCTTACACAATTCATACTTGTCTTCACATTTTCTAGTATGCGCAATCGAGTCTGTCTCGCTACTTAGTTCTTTCTCACTCTAGCTGAACTATACTCCCTAGTTCCCAATTAGCTCGAGTGTAATCGTTCTTGCTTGTTCTTTAAGATCCGAGCCCTTACATAAGTTGGACACAGTCCCTCACCGGACGATAAAATCTACACACTCGTTTCACTCGAGTTACATATCTCATCACCCTATGAACCCTCCATTCTTCGTAAATAGAATGCTTAATCAAACCATAACTTCTCACCCTTTTAAAACCCCTACAAGGTGTTCTATCAACTCTCAACTTTCTAGTTCAAGTCCTCGGCCTCGGCCATCGTACACATCTGATGACTTCTACATCAATTGACAATCCTGTAACTACTTTCTTAACTTATTCTTAAACATGGGTTCCCTTACGGAACCTACTCCTACCAACTTATTGAATCATCTTCATGATCCGCCTCCCTCCTTTCGTAACCTACTCAGGTAACATTACCATTATAAGCTCACCTCGAGACTCACATTTCTACAGCACGGACATTTCATTCTTCCTTACCACACTATTCTTAACGAGTCACTAAAACCATTACCTTGAAGACTTCAAGCCCTTCCTCCGGACACAACCGTCCCTCGACAACCGTACTTCCAGTTATCGAAAAAGGGTACAAACCCTCACACAACCGATACTATAATCCACTACTGACGGAACACATATCCCGATACTACAACGTTCTCCCCTGATTGATCCACAACTCTCCACTCTTTGAGTTCTTTCTTAGCTTTAAAATGCAACACCCTAGGACCTAGTGAGTTCATAGCCTTAATGCATGACAACGCAAAAGATAAATCATTTCGTACCTTTCATCATTTTCAATAAACAACACTGAAAACATCTTGGGTACACATGCCCCCATCACTCTTATAAATTCAATGCCTTGCACAACGATCTCGAGAATAGTTCGCATGCAACTTTCCATAAACTTAATCTTACTCCACCAAAATATGTCGTTACGACAGAAATATATTGGGTGAAAATCTTTCCATACGACCACATCCTGAAAGAAATTACCGACACGAAGTAAACCAGTGGGTTTTTATGCTCCTTTATATAATTTCAACATGTCAATACTCATTTTGGTTATAAACGTTTTGCATTCAATCATTTTCTTAACTTTTTGGAATAATTTAACTCGTCATGAAAAGAGTGGAATATTTTGCAAAGCGTAACTTTCAAAACTTTACTGTGCGTTGTAAATGGATTTGCATTTTTTTTAAACATACGCTTGCACACACCGACTCATATTAGTTCAAATTTGAAATTTACACATTCACTTTACTTATGAAAAATTTCATGTACACATGTACAACTCAATGCATGAAACTCTAATTGCAATTGAAGGCTACTCGCTCAAACAAGGTCAACCGCTTAACCCACGCAACTTACCCTTGTCACTTTTCCTACGACCAATGGTCGTCCTCTCGGTCATACAATAACTTGTTGAACATGCTTCCCACATCCCAGTTACTCAATCCTTTCATACTATTTTCGTTCTGATCAATTATCTCACATTCTACCTCTAGACACTTTCAATTCTATACTGATATCTCCCATCAACGATCCTACCACCGAAAAGCTCGATTAAAGAGTTAGAGCCCCAGTCTTGTACTCGCTAATGAACTTATGCTTTCAAGATCTTGACACTGTCATTTCTTATCATCCCAACTGATTTACCCCACGATTTCTAGAATCAGGACTCTCCTGAACCAGGAGTCTTACTCACAAGCAATCGCTCATCCTTTTCGAATCCACGAAGATCCATCTCTAGATGACTCAATACATTCCAAACAACTTTCTTCTCTACGATGTATACATACATCACATCATAACTGATCTTTTACGATGTGTCTCCGACAATGGGTCTCAATCTACTTCTCAGGGATCTTACTGACATTCTAAAGTACTGGCACGCGACATAAACACTATCTTTTGACTACTACTTCGGAATAATAAGGCAGGTTAAGCACATACATGTACCTGTAAGTTCGCAATTACACTGGCCAGGTGGAATTTCAAACTTACCTTACATGACAGTTCTCAGTACCCTATTAGCCCTATCTCTATAATAGTGTCCTCCTAACACATTTCCTGTATTTACAATAGTGCCCTCCTAACGCATTTCCTGATTCTCAGTTGTTGTTGGAACCCAGATACACTTTAATCAAGATTAACAGTCTATTAGTTGAGTTTAGAGTTTGATGCGGAAGCGTATTAAACTAACATATTTGTTTGATAGATATTAGAACGTACACATATAAAGAAAACAGTAATGAATGAAAAAGGAATTCTTGAACAGTTACTGTTATTCAATATATAATAACAACACGAAGAACAGATTAAGAACTTGGTGTGTGTGAGAATATAACACTCAGATATTTGACAATAAAGCTTGAGAGTATTAGTGATTCCTTGTGTTTTCGTCGTTAGGAAGATCTCAACATGAGACTTCCTTTTATACTACTCTTAGAAGACTATGAAGTAGGTCAATGTTCATTTTACGGCATGAATAGTAAACTTGATGGTGTGAACAGTGGACTGGATGGTGTGAGCAGTTGTTTGAGCCATGCGCATTTAATGGAGCAGATGTACTTTTGGTAAATGCATTAAATGGCGCAGACGTCTATTTTGTACCTTGCCCTATTGAGTCCACTCAGAGCTTGACACGTGATTTGATAGTACTTTTCCATGCAAGTTGATGAACGTATCCAGTAATATCTTCCAAGTCTTCATTGAGGACCACAGAGGCTCTGTAATGAATTACAGAGGTTCTGCGGTCTGGTCCTCTGTGGAGCAGTCTTCGCCGGATTCCGAGTCTTTGGTCTTCTTTGTGCGTATGACAGAGCTTCTGTAGGAAGCCTCTGCTGCTTCTGTAGCTTCTTGATCTTGATTTCTCGGTAATGTCGGCAGAGCCTCTGTAAGAGGCTTTCTTCACTTAGCCTATTTTTCACTACTTCTAAATACTTCTATGATTAGGAAGATTGAAGCTAACAATCTCCCCCTAAGTAGTGAAAAATAAAAAATTTGAACTTGAGTTAAGTTTGGCTAAGTTAGATAAGACAGAGGTTAAACAATACCTCGAAATTTCTTTCATTTAGAAATATGCCAGAGGCATTTTACATTTGAGTACAATGAAAGATAAACTTTAACTTTGTTTGCAGAGATTGGAGGTCTGAGAATCAGATTTTGGCATCTTTGAAATCGTTGTAGCTTCTGTTGTCTCTGCCGACTTTTCTGATCTCTTTGTAGAATCTGATGCAGAGTTCTCTTAGGTGGATTGTTGAGTCTATTTCTCTGATGAAAGTATCTGCATCATCTCTATCCATTTTCTCTGTACCTCTGTATTTTACAAGGCTTGCTCTGAATTTTCTCAGAGTACTGGTTGCGTACTTCTGACAATCCATGAGTACAAAAAGTTTAACCTGGTGTTGTGGGTTTTGAAATACTAACCCAAATCTTGGTTCTCTGATGATTGAGTTGGGCACAACGTCTGGTGGGCAGCGATCTTCTGGTGGTCGTAGATCTAGATGTTTGAGACCAAGATCCTTTCCCAGCTGAAAATCTATCATGCTGTATAGCAGAAGCTTTTCCCTCATCGCTTTTCTCAACACTTGATAGGCTCTGGTATTAGGCTCTGTGTTGTAGTTGTCTTTTGTCCATTGCAGAAGGTCAGGTAGATCGTAAGGATTGATGTTTCTTAAGTCAGCATCAGCGAAGGTAGATTCTGAATTGTTCTCTCTTCTGACTTTGTAAAGATTGTACCTGACCCTTGGATAGGTTCTTGTGAAGGAGAATCTGCAGAAGATCACCTTTTTGATTTTGTGAATTGAGAAGACATCTGCTTTGGTTCTTGGCTTTGTTCTTGTGAAGATGTTCTCAAATTCTTCTCTGATCCTTGGATCTGTCACATGATCTACTGGATGATTTGTCTGATAGGATTGTTTGTAGAGGTATTTGTATACCACTTCTTCCATCTCTTCATGTGTTGGACCAGGTCGTGGAATTTGTCTTCTGAGACTCTCCATCTGTTGAACAACTTCTGCAGCTCTACCAGTTAGAGGAATTTCTGACAGAGGCTTCAATCCATGTGCCCAGTCAACTTCTTCGGGTTTTGGGGTTTGAAAGGCGTCAAACGCACTCTTCATTAGTTTTTCTGTTGGCTTTGGCAATGTTTTCTTCTTTGGCTCTTCTGTCAGTATCCCTTTGCCCTTATCTTTTGCTATTGTTGTGGCAGAACCTGTTGCTTCTGTGGGTTTTGAGGTTGGCACTTCTGTTGGTTTGATGGAGGTTGCCTCTGTGGATTTTGACGATTGTGATTTAGAGGACTTTTGTGGCGATGGTTCTGTTGGCTTGACTTGCTCTGTAACCTCTGTTGGAGGTTGTTTGATGACTTCTTCTGCGAGCTCAGTTTCTGTTGATGAAGTGTTGTCATTGAATCTTCTTGCCATTCTGAAAGCTAAAGTGAACCTGTGCCTTTCTTCTTCTCTCTTCACCATACGATCACTCATTGTTGTGTGCATCCTTTTCAGAATGTCAAAAGCAGAGGTCGTTGCTCTTTTTGGTTTGGTGGCAATCGACTTTCTTCTGGGTATGGTTTGGGGTGTTTCCATAGAGGTGGGTGTTTTCTCTGTGGTTGGTTCATCTGTTTCTTCCAAAATGATTACCTCAGGGGCGGTTGTTGCCTCTGTGGCTTGCTGTTCTGCTTCTGGAGTTTTGGTTTCGTCATGAGATGATTCCACAGAGATGGGTGTTGTCTCTGTGGTCTTTTGGGTTTGTTGTTGTCGGGTCTGTTCTGGAGGTGCTTGACCTAGAGGTTCTGCGGCTATTGGTGGACCTGTAAGTCCTCTGCTTGCAGTTTTCTCTGTAGTTTTCTCCCCCTCAGGATGATCTGATGGACCATGATGGTCGTCATCATCAGAGTCATCCTGATCCTTGTCTGATGTACCCTCTGCTCTGCAGGAAGCATCGGGTTTCTTTGGCATTGTGGCTCCAGCAGCGATCAGTTTCGCGCAGGCATCATCACAGAGGCCAAGAAGAGTTGCTAGCTCTGCCTCTGTTTTGAATCTCATCCTTCCTACACTTTCTCTGAAATCTTTGACGAAGTTAGCATTGGTAGTGGTGAAGGAAAGGATGACTTCTGTCACTTGATTAATCACGTTCTGCCCAAGCTCTGTCAGCTGTGCTCTTGTCATGTAGTCTTTGGGTTGCATCAGCATGGTATTTCGCATGGCTTCTTCTTGAACTTTTTGTAGGGCCTTCTGTAGATCTGCAGGAGTGATGCCCGTTGACACTGAAGTCTGTTTGTTCAATTGATCAAGGAACTTGTTGATGGAGTTCTCAATCAAAGGAGTAGTTGTTGCGGCAGAAGTGGTGGATGCAGTAGCAGCAGACTTCATCTGTGAGATGGCAGTTTTCACCTCTGTGGACAGGTTGTCCATTTTGGTGTTCAGGTTTAGCAGTGCCAGTGATGTTGTCTCTGCAAAAGATTTGAAAGAGCTTTGCAACTCTTTCAAGGTTTGGTTCACAGAGGTTTCAAGGGTTTGGAACTCATCCCTTGTAACTTGTGTTCCGGTGGTAACCTCTAGAGGAACACATTCGTCTCCAGAGTGAATCCCTGTTCCTGGGATACCTTCTTTCATTCCTGTTTGTACGTTGAGAATGGAAGGATTTCCTTCTGATCCTTGAGAAGAAACATGAGTTTCAATCCCTACAGAAGTTCTGAGAAGAACATTGTCCAAATCCACTCCAGAGGTGGGTATTGGAATATCCTTCTGTTGACTAGGAGACTTGTCTAGAGTCTCTTTGTCTTTGTGCTCTCTACTTCTCTCTGAAAGAAGTGTGGGTCTTAATAAGTGCATGGCAGAGGAAACAAATTCCTCTATTGGGCGTTCTTCTGTGATCTGGGGCAATTGATCACGAACTATAGGTGAGTCTCTTTGAGGAGACTCCCTAGGAATGGATTCCCCGGTTTCTGTGGGCACAGAGGTTGAAAGAGTAACCTCTGGCTGGATGGGTTGGGTTAGGTTCGAGCTGTGCTGCTCTTTTTCAATGACACCTTCTGCAGCTAGGCCTGCGGTGTCAGAAATGTGGGTTGCACTAGGAGTTGGTTTTGGTTGTGTGCCTCTATTTATCCAGGCATCTTTTCTTGCTTCTTCCCTAAGTTCTGTGGAAGTTCCTTGCTCTGGTCGTAATTGGTCATACACTTGATGAGATCCAAATAATCTCATGACATGTGGATGATAAAGACCCTTACGTATCCAGACAGCTTCTTCTTCATCTGAATCTGTTTCTAAGATCTCTATTTCTGTCTCCGTTGTTGCTAATCCCTCTTTTTGTACAACTTCGGCCCCTTTTTCTTTCTCTTCTTCCATCATGTTCTCAGAAGCCTCTGTAATTTCACCTCTGTTCAATTCAGCTTCAGTTTGTTCTATTTCTTCTGAAGCTGGGTTTGGACTTCTTCTGTGGACATCCAATCCTTGAATGAAAGGGTTTTGTAAAATAACAGGGGTTTCGGCTGGTTGATTTCTGGGTGTTGTGTCATCTTCTTGCAGATGTGTGTCGATGCCAGAAATGAAGAAATCTTTTTCTGGAGAGTGGTGGTCGAGAGGTTGTGCCGTCCACCCTGCTGTATTTAGGGTGTTGGCAATTTCAGGGTTCTGTAAGAAGTCGTTCAGGTCTCCTTGGTGACCAAATCTATCTGGAGATTGATAGGGTGATTGATACCTTTCTGTAGCCATTTCTTCTTCTGCAACTTCTTCTTCAGCAGTTTCCTCTTCTGCAATGGTTACCAACTTTGTAAGTGATTTACCATGCCTCTTTTTGGTTTTCCTCCTCTTAGGATTTGGTGCCCCTTCTTCTGTTGATTTTGATCTTTTCTTCTTCATTTTTGGAGAGGGAGGAGCAGAGGAGCCAATTTCTGTGGCATGAGGAGGTGAGGGTTGATCTTCTGCAGCGCTTGTGGAGGTGCCTTCTGCAGTTTTCCTCTTCTTAGCTTTTGGAGTAAATGCAGAGGTTCTTGATGAAGACTTCTTTCCCATTAGTTCTGCACGTTTGGCTATAAAGCTGAGTTGAATAGCCATGTGCTTTGCTAACTTCTGATCCTTTTCTTTTTGAGTGGAAAGAGGTTTTGCTATCATTGTTCCTAGGGGGACACCTAAACGCGGGGGTGTCATAGGACTCGGTTTAGGAGTTCTATGATCGCGTATATACTCTTTCTTAAGGGATTTATTCGATGCGTATTGCAGAAGCTTCTTTGACAGAGGTCTGCAGTGTGAGTAGCCATCAGCATGATCAGTGGGGGTATTCTTGTTCATCGGGAACTGTTTGGGAGTTGGCCCTTCCATTGGCCAATTTTGGATTAGCAGCAGTGGTTCGAACAATACTCCTAATATTCTTTGGAATTGCAGAGGTGGTAGAAAGTTGGGATCGTTCTCTTTGACCCTTTTCGAGTTGTTCTTTCTGTCGATGGTGTTTATAATCTCTTGCATCATTATGGTCGCATAATCTAGTGGAAGATCATAGTAAACCCCATACATGATGCTCAAGATTTGATGTGAGCTCTGGTCAATACTGCCTATCTTTCCTGTCAGGCATCTGTTAAGAATCGAGAACAAAGTGTTCCACAGAGGTGGTAATCGGCCTCTGCGGAAGTCATTTCTCTTCCGTAGTTGGGTGTTGTACCCAAGCATTTCCACGAATCGACAGAGCTCTTCGTCTGTTGGTTGCTCTGCATAACTCTTCAATCCCAGAAGACCCCTTGTTGGTAGGTTGAATTCAAGTGAGAACATTGTTCTGTTGAACTTGATTTCAAGATGCTCAGATTTATCAGGTCTTGAAATGTACCCTTTGATAAGAGAATCGTCTTTATCAAATCGGCAGCTTTGCCAAAATTGGTTCAAATAGCGGACTGGAATTTTGTTCGGGGTTCTTGATAGTAGAGGGAAGAGGACATGATTCTCCATGATGTTCAGAAGTATGGCATGGGCTTCGCCGAAAGTAGTGGGTGAGGGGACCAAATAGCAGTTGTTGGATTTGATAGGAAGAATGGCTTCGAAAAGATCCTTTGCTATAAAGTTTTGCAAGTGAGTCGTCGGAGCAAAGTCTGCTGAGTCCCCGGAATCTTGTTGTTCAATATTTCTTGCAAGGCTGGGGTTTTCAAAATGTTCTGAATGTGCAGGGGAGTGTTCCGGTGAGTTCGCCGGAGAGAGTTCAGAGGATGTAGCTCGAGAAGATGAAGCCATTTGATTTTAAGAATAAGATTTTTGCAAGCTTTTTGCAGGGTTTCGCCGGAGAAGAAGATGAGAGTTTGTAAAAGGTTTTATGTGAGGGTAAGCTTTGTTTTTATAGGATGGTAAAACGGTAGAATTCGAAAGAGTAAAATATATGGCAATGGATTAAAGTTTGGAATCCGCACTCGAGTTTGAGCGGCGGGTTCAACTTTCCAAATAAAAACGTTCCATGTACGCCCAATGAAAATGGGACACGTAGGCCTTGTCAGAATATGACAGGACGTCGTGCGCGGCCCATTAATGCTAGGCGCGTGAGGTTGATTTTAGCCATATGAGTTTCACTCGCAGTAAAAGTAACCGTTATTACTACAGAGATGCCCAAGTAATCAGATTGACAGAGCTTCTGTAGTTTACAGAGGCTCTGTGATCTTGAAAATCTTTGATGTTTATCCCTTTTTCATATATCTCATTGTTATCATGACTTCTGTGGGGTTCTTCTTTAACCAAAACATTTGTAAAGGCATTGGAGAGGATAAATCGGATTTTTGTGAAGAAATTTGCTTCGCAGAGGTTTTGTGGCTCTGTTGGAACTTGCAGAAGTTCTGTGAGGGCCAGCAGAAGCTCTATGAGAGAAAAAATCTCATAACAAAAATTTTATTAATATTTTTGATCATCCAATTTTTGATTTGGTTTAAGAGATGTTTTTCGGACATATTTGAAAGTTTGTGTCCGAGAAAACCGAAAAAAAAACGGTTTGTTCGAGAAGGTCATGGTCTGCGTTTTCGGTTTCCGAGATAACATTCCAAACGATCGACAGAGGGTTAATTTGTGATCATATAGCATATTTCTTGCAGAACCTCTGTTGAGCTCAGCAGAAGCTCTATGACCTTAAATTTCTCCTAATTCGAATTTTGTGAAACTATTTGAGCTTTTGATTTTTGAAATGTTATTCACAGTATATTTAGGACATATTTGACAATTCTTGTCCTTGAAAATTGTTTTCCAAAAACTTTTTGTGCGAGAAACATACCTTTTGGTTCTTCTTTTCTCGGCAGTGATATCTGACTTCTGTCGATATGGAGTCATCGACATTTTTCTTTGGCTTTCCCTTGAAAGTTTTATCTCTTTAGATCATTTCAGGGTTCCCTTCTGCTCCCCCTTGATCTAATCACCTCTGTAGATCAAGTAATTTCCTTTTGCTCCCCCTTGACCTAATCACCTCTGTAGATCAAGTAATTTCCTTTTGCTCCCCCTTGATCTATGCTTGGATCAATGAATGATAAGTTTTGCATAGAACATAGGTCATGTTTTTCAGAGGTTCTGTAGGGGTCGTCAGAGGTTCTGAGTTGACTTACAGAAGCTCTGTGATTTTAAGAACTATTTAAGGTTTTAAGAATTTACATACAGAAGTAGAATCAATCAAAGCAATAAATTAAGCAATGTATTTACTTATTATTTACAGAAGATAAAGCTATACTTACAGAGGATTTTCACACCATGTTAATCATTCCTAACTTACCCACCAAGAAGTTGAATCTTTTCTCGTCTAATGCTTTGGTGAATAAGTCAGCGAGTTGATATTCTGTGGGCACGAAATGCATTTCGATTGTACCGTATTCAACATGATGTTTCAAGAAATGATACCTTATATCGATATGCTTGGTTTTTGAGTGTTGCACAGGGTTGGCAGAGATAGCAATAGCACTTTTGGAATCACAGAAGATGGGTATTTTGAACAGAATGTGGCCGTAGTCTTTTAGCTGAGTCTTCATCCATAGAACCTGAGAACAACAGCTAGCGGCAGCAACGTATTCAGCTTCTGCAGTGGATGTGGAGACACAATTCTGCTTCTTGGAGGTCCAACTGACTAGTTTACCACCTAGGAATTGACAACTCCCAGAGGTACTCTTTCTGTCGAGCATGCATCCTCCATAGTCTGATCTGTATAAGCTTTAAGACTAAAACCAGAGTTCTGTGGATACCAGAGACCAAGATTGTTGGTCCCCTTCAGGTATCTCAAGATTCTTTTTACAGCATCATAATGTGATTTCTTTGGATTAGCTTGATAACGTGCACAAAGACATGTGGCATGCATAATGTCAGGTCTGCTTGCTGTTAAGTATAACAGAGATCCAATCATGCCTCTGTAGAGAGTACATTCTACAGAAATACCATTTGGATCTAAGAACAACTTATTTCCAGTGGCCATTGGAGTCTTCATTGCAGAGGTATCAGAGAGATTATATTTTAAAAGTATGTCAGATACATATTTGGCTTGATTTATAAAAATTCCCTCTGAAGATTGTTTGACTTGAAGTCCGAGGAAGAATGTTAATTCTCCCATCATACTCATTTCAAACTCACCCTGCATGAGTTTTTCAAAAATTTTGCACTCTTCTGAATTTGTAGACCCAAAAATTATGTCATCTACGTATATTTGTACAAGCATTATCTCACTATTTTTGCGTTTATAGAATAAGGTAGTATATGTTGTACCTCTGTTGTAGCCATTGACTAGAAGGAAGGTAGAAAGTCGTTCGTACCATGCTCTTGGAGCCTGTTTCAGTCCGTATAGAGCCTTTTCAAGGTAGTATACATGCCTTGGAAACTTTGAGCTTTCAAAACCTGGTGGCTGATTTACGTAAACCTCTTCTTGGATTTCACCGTTTAGAAAAGTTGATTTTACGTCCATCTGATAGACTTTAAAACCTCTGTGGGCTGCGAAGGCTAAGAATATTCTTATTGCTTCGAGACGTGCGACAGGGGCAAAAGTCTCATCGTAGTCTATGCCTTCTTCTTGTCTATATCCTTTTGCTACTAATCTTGCTTTGTTTCTGACGACCACTCCATCTTCATCCTTCGTGTTTCTGTAGACCCATTTAGTCCCAATGGCCTGTTTCCCTCTTGGCAGAGGTACTAAAGTCCATACTCTGTTACGCTCAAATTGCAGAAGTTCTTCTTGCATGGCGTCTACCCAGTTTGGGTCATCTAGGGCTTCAGAAATCTTCTTTGGTTCTATAACACAAATGAAATTTGTAAAGAAACAAAAATTAGCTGTGGCAGACCTTGTTTTTACTGAGTCAGAAGGTTCTCCAATTATTTGGCTTGGAGGATGGCTTTTTGTCCACTGAGTTGTGCGTGGAAGATGATCATCAATGTCATCAAAACTTTCTTCAGAGGCTTCTTGTGTTTCTTCTTGTGCAGCCTCTGATGTTCTTCGTGCCTTGGTAGTTGATTCTACCGTTTGTGGAATTATTGGTGCGAGTGGTGGTGGAGTTTGTTCCTCTGAGGATGTATAGTCTTGGTCCTCGATCTCCTCTGTAATTGGTTCTTCTGTGGTTTGTGCAGCTTCTGTGGTCGTTTTTCTTGATGTTTTATCTTCTGCACTTTCTTCTGCTTCGGCAATTGCATCTGTAGTATTTATAGAAGAAGATGAAGCATTATTTGGACCAGTTAGAGTCATACCTGTAGGATTTTGTCCGACAGAGGATGGTTCTTCAGAAACTCTTATGGTTCCGACAGAAGGATCAATGTCATTGTGGAACATCTCCAAAAATAGAAAATTCAAATCTTCTTTTGTTCTTGAGATGTCAGAGAATTTCCCTTTAATTTCGAGTTCTGAACTTATTTGCTCAGAAGTCATTTGGAATGAATCATCAAAAGAAACATTGATGCTTTCTACAATCTTGTGAGACTTTGTAAGGAATGTTCTGTAGGCTTTGGAAGTGGCAGAGTATCCAATGAATTTGCCTTCATCTGCTTTTACATCAAACTTTCCTCTTGAATCTCTGTCGTTTAAGACGAAGCATTTGCATCCGAATACATGGAAAAATTTGATGTTTGGCCGCCGTTTGTTAAGCAATTCGTAAGGCGTCTTGAGGTGTCTTTTCACAATGGTTGATCGATTTTGAGTATAACACGCAGTAGAAATTGCTTCTGCCCAAAAGTTCATTGATAATCCGCATGCTGACATCATAGTTCTTGCGGCTTCCACAAGTGTTCGATTCTTTCTTTCGACAACACCGTTCTGTTGTGGAGTGCGAGCTGCAGAGAAGTTCTGTGATATTCCTTCTATTGAAAGATAGGCTTCAATGACAGAGTTTTTAAATTCTGTGCCATTGTCACTTCTTAACTTCTGTATTCTGCAATTATAAAGAACTTGGATTCTTTTCATTAGATTTATCAATATAGTTGGAACATCTGATTTCTTTCTAACGAATTCAACCCATGTGAAACGTGAATACTCATCGATTAGGACAAGTATGTATTTCTTGCCACCTAGGCTCTGTATGGGAATTGGACCGCAGAGGTCGACATGAAGCATGTACAGAGGTCTAGTGCAAGATACATGTGTTTTGCCTTTGTGGGAAGCTCTTTTGAGTTTTCCCATCTCACAGGCAGAACATAAATGATCCTTATTGAATTTAACATTTGGCAAACCTTTAACTAGATCAAGTTTGACCAGTTTTTCCAATGTGTGAAAATTCAAGTGACAGAACCTGTTGTGCCATAACCAGGCTTCTTCACTTTTGCAGGCAACAAGGCAAACTTTGTCCTTGTTCTTTGAGTTGAAGTTCATTAGATATAGATCACCTATTCTTTCAGCTCGCAGAAGTTCCATACTTGTTTCTTCACTTTGTAGAGAGCAGAAAGTTCTTTTGAACAACACATTGAATCCTGTATCACAAAGTTGACTTACACTGAGTAGGTTGTGCTTAAGGCCATCCACATATGCAACTTTGTATACAGAAACGTCTTCTTTCCTTATGACTCCATAGCCTTTTATGTGTCCTTTCTTGTTGTCTCCAAAAGTCACAGATCCACCATCTTGTGTTTCTTTGTACGTGGATAGTGCACTTCTGTCACCAGTCATGTGCCTTGAGCATCCGGAGTCTAGATACCAGATTGGCACATACTTCTTCTGCAGGACAATCACAGAGATTTAGGTACCCATATCCATATGGGTCCAATATTGTTAGAGTTTTTTAAGTTTGCCTTGGCATTCTTGAAATACATTTTGTTCTCTGCAGAAGAGTCAGATTGTTTCTTTGTGGGATTTGACTTTTGAATTGTCGTAGAGAGTAAACAAACTTGACTTGAAAAATGATTATTAAGTTTAGACATAAGATCAAAGCAATGACAGTATTGAATATGAGATGTAATTTGCTTGAACTTTTCATTGAACTTTTTAAACTCAGCCACAGAGGCTTTACATTCTTTCTTTACATTAGATTTCCTATTACTAGAAGATCTATGAATACTCGAATGTTGTTTGCAAAAGCTCTGTTTAGGACCTGCCTTCTGTGGGTTGCTTCTGTGGTGAACTTCTTTCATCACTGTCACAGAAGAAAAAGATTTATCAACCTTGGGTTTTGAAAATCTAGAACTTATAGGATCAATAGAGGTCTTCTGTAACATTTTAAGTTCAGCAGAGGTTTTGACATGTAGATTCAAATTTAGAAAATCTTGGCAGATTGGAATCTCTGTGAGTTTCTCTTTTGGAGAAATAGTTCTGTGAGGAACTTCAGATGAGTATTTAACATCCTCTGTGTCATAGAGAGTTATTCCAGATGTAACATCTGTCTCTGAATCGTCAGAAGATGAGTCGTCCTCGTATACAGAGGTTGAGTCAATTCTTTCAATAGAGGTTGAATTTTCCGAACATGCATCATACAAGCTTTCTTCCTCTGTAGAATAGTTTTCATAGATTGCAGAGGTTTCTAAGAAGATTTCTTCAGTGAGAGATTTATCTATAGAAGATGTACAGAATTTTTCTAAAACGCTTGATTTCCATATTTCCAAAATTTCTTTTTCAATTAAGTTTTTAAAGTTTTCTTCTGAAAAAATGGGTTTAAACTCAGGAGCTTCTGCTGATAACTTCTTTTGAACGTTTATCAAACAGACAAAAGCAACCTGTGTTTGGGTCTCAGGTTTACCAAACTTGAAGATACCAATGTGATCTTGTGTTTTCAGATATTTCTTTGGTTTGATACCTCTATTGACAGAGGTTGAGGATGATGAGTCTGTGTTTTCAAACCACACGTTAATCATCTTCTTATGTTTCTTCAAGTAAGGATCCACAGAGATTTTCGCCCTTTTGCTTACAGAGATTAGATTTGGAAAATCTGGTTTGTTCGTTTTTCCAATCACAAATAAAGAGGACAGTGGTTTGTTTCTTTTGCCTTCAACACCTAGGGTGATATCATCATACCCTATACCTCGTCTCCCTATTTGTGAGTTTACTTTTTCATAAACTTTCTGTGCATCTTTATAGTTTTTAAGCAAAACTTCTCTTCTGAGTAAATCTTGCCATAATACCTCTCTTTCTCTTTGAAAGTATTCTTTAAGAGCTCTTATGTCAGTAGTTTCGCTCCTTGAAACTGAAAGTTCTTTTGTTTTATCTTTTAAAGTATTGGTTAATTCAGAAATTTGTTTTTTTAAAGGATCTAGAGTTTTGTTCCATTTCTTTTCTATTTTCTCTTTTTCCTCAAAAATCTTTGCTTTTTCTTGAGTGAGAAGCCGTACTTCTCTCTCATTGAAAGCGAGTCTTTTCTGAATACTTTGATTTATCTCTTTCAGTTCAATTAGTTCAATGTTAATTCTAAGTGTATTATCATCTACAGAGGTAATACAAGAGTTGGAATTTGAAGTAGATACCTCAGAGTCAGTGCAGGAGTCGACTTCTGCCATGTCACAGAAGAGGGCATTGGCGGTATGTTCATCGTCAGAAGTAGAGTCTGACTGGAAGTCTTCTGTGTTCTCCTCAGAATGTCCTTTTGCCATTAAGGATTTTTGAGCATAATATTCGGCTTTCTTTTTGTAGAAAGCAGAGTCCCTCTGTGGACGATTTGATCTGCTTCTGCATTCATTCGCAAAATGGCCTGGTTTTCCGCAGTTAAAACACCCTTGAGGAGTGTTTCCTGTTCGATCATTGGACTTCTGTAGGTCTCCGCCTTTCTCTGATCTACATTCATTTGCATAGTGACCAGGTTTGCCGCACTTGTAGCATTCTTGCTGCGTGTGGCTTACCGAGTCATCTGACCTCTGTCGGTCATTCCCTCTGTAATTTCTATCGCTTGACCTCTGTCGGCCACTTGATTCTTCTCCTCTTCTGTCATCTCTTCTGTTGTCTCTTCTGTCATCTTGGTTGTCTCTATCATATCTTTCATTTCCTGAACCTCTTCGGTTTCCTCTGAACTCTTTTGTCAATAGAGCTAAAGATTTAGCTAGTGACGCAAGAGTTATTTCCTTTTCTGCTTTCTCTTCTTCTTCACTGTCAATTATCACCATCTTCTTTTTCTCCTTCTTCTTCTCCTCTGTGGCTTTATCATTTCTTGGTCTCTGTGCATCCTCTTTAGTTTTACTAATCAATGCATATGGTGCAATGGTTAGTGTTTTAGCCTGTGCTATCTGAGGTTCTTGTGCGGCTAATGTTCCGTAAAGATCAGAGAGAGTCCAGGTGTCTAGATCCTGATTTGTCTGTAGGGACATAGACAGCTGGAGCCATTCTTCATTTAGACTTTTCAAAAACATGACATTGTTTTCTTCAGAAGTTCTGTCAATGCCTGATTTTCTGCACTTGTTGATTAGAGAGTTGAATCTGTCGTATGTTGTTTGCAGAGATTCTGTTGCAGAGGCTCTGAATGCATGATATTCATTGATGTACTGTGCTCTTCGGTTTTTTTGTGTTTTAGCACCTCCTTCCAACTGTCTTTCCAGTTCTTTCCACAGATCATGCGCTGTTTCACATGAATCCAAGGATTGAAAGAGTTCGTTGGGTATTGCCATAATCAATGTCCTCTTGGTTTTCTGAGCAACTTCATCTTCTGCTTTATCTTCGGTTGACCACTCCCCTTTTGGCTTTGGTTTTTTATGTTCGGGGATTTCGGCAGATTCAGCAGTAGCAGGTATACGAGGTACTACTGTCATGGGAATAGGAGGAGGATTGTACAGATATTGTACTTGATTTCTTTCAGTGCCCTCGAAAAATGGACCATTCTTATTTTCCACTGAGGATACTCATCTCGAAGGAGAGTAGGAGGTTTAGTGAGAGAACCAGTAGTAAAGAAATTATTTGTATTTGTCATTTTTGAAGATTTTAGAAAGAAAGTATGACTAAAGAGTTACTTTGATGAACTTGAAGATTTTCTGGGTTTAAGCAGTTTCCAGACACAATTTTAAATCTCAATAATATCTTTTACGAATTTTGATAAGTGGATCACTTGATATTGAAAATCAAGGAAGGCTCTGATACCAATTGTTGGAACCCAGATACACTTTAATCAAGATTAACAGTCTATTAGTTGAGTTTAGAGTTTGATGCGGAAGCGTATTAAACTAACAGATATGTTTGATAGATATTAGAACGTACACATATAAAGAAAACAGTAAAGAATGAAAAAGGAATTCTTGAACAGTTACTGTTATTCAATATATAATAACAACACGAAGAACAGATTAAGAACTTGGTGTGTGTGAGAATATAACACTCAGATATTTGACAATAAAGCTTGAGAGTATTAGTGATTCCTTGTGTTTTCGTCGTTAGGAAGATCTCAACATGAGACTTCCTTTTATACTACTCTTAGAAGACTATGAAGTAGGTCATTGTTCCTTTTACGGCATGAATAGTAAACTGGATGGTGTGAACAGTGGACTGGATGGTGTGAGCAGTTGTTTGAGCCATGCGCATTTAATGGAGCAGATGTACTTTTGGTAAATGCATTAAATGGCGCAGACGTCTATTTTGTACCTTGCCCTATTGAGTCCACTCAGAGCTTGACACGTGTTTTGATAGTACTTTTCCATGCAAGTTGATGAACGTATCCAGTAATATCTTCCAAGTCTTCATTGAGGACCACAGAGGCTCTGTAATGAATTACAGAGGTTCTGCGGTCTGGTCCTCTGTGGAGCAGTCTTCGCCGGATTCCGAGTCTTTGGTCTTCTTTGTGCGTATGACAGAGCTTCTGTAGGAAGCCTCTGCTGCTTCTGTAGCTTCTTGATCTTGATTTCTCGGTAATGTCGGCAGAGCCTCTGTAAGAGGCTTTCTTCACTTAGCCTATTTTTCACTACTTCTAAATACTTCTATGATTAGGAAGATTGAAGCAAACAGTTGTGATTTCTACTCCCAAGTTTAAGTTTAGGCCCGTACGGTCAACTAAATCCCTTAAACTATGGCTCTGATACCAACTGTAACAACTCGATCTAAATAAAGCATACTTAGCATTAATATTCAACAATTACAAAACTGGGTCCATAAAATTTCGTTACATCTGTCAAAATAACTTAGGTTGGCGGAAACAACCTATACACAACTGAGAATAACTACCACTAATGGTATGAGTGGCACTGACGTTAACAGCATCTTCACTCTATTCTGCGCTTACTCACTTACTGGAGCCTCCTACTATCTGATTACCTGAAAAGGTTTAGTTTGGAAAATGCGAGGGTTAGACCATGAGGTCTAGTGAGTCCCGCCTGACAGTTCTCAAAAGCATTTAAAAACAGTTTATAACTTTCAAATATCTTTGCAAGAAACTTTCACATAACTGTACGTTCAAAATCTTTCACATAAAATCATTCACGGAATAGGTCCGCCCCATAAATCATACACAGGATAGGCCCGCCCCATAAATCGTACACGGGATAGGCCCGCCCCATAAAACATTCACGGACAAGTCTGCCCCATAAATCGGCACCCTGAAGTCACCCTAAGGTGGCAACGAATCAGTCTCATGCTGCCTTACAGGGTCACACCTCCCTTGGCATAAACGGGACACCCCCCCGGCACGAGCTGGCGGAACACACCCCCCGACTTAGCCGATTTACATCAAAACCAAAGCTCTTCACTTACACTTCCGATCTCTAGGTGGAACACCTATTATATTAATAACGTACGTCATAATTCGTTCATTTATTACCCGAGTTAAATCCCGAACCCAACCCAACTTATCAAAGTTGGTAAATTACGCTTCTAATTCAAAATCATAATTAATGGTCCTTGCTTTCCCATCCTTTTGAAATGCTACACCGGATCCATTAATTTACCCGACTCTAGGTTCCCCAACATAAAATTATAACACTTGATTCTAAATATCAAAGCCGGATCATGTTAATAATAATATGACCCAAATTAATAAATAGACTATCATTTACGTACTAGGCCCCTTTAAAATAATTATAGACTTTAATAATAAACTAAGCCCAATTTAATAACCAAGCCCACTGTAACTCTAAGTCCAAAGAGAATTAAGAATCTCTCGGCCCAACTTATCTTTCAGTCCCCAAACCACTCGGTCTAGATCTTTGGCCTGCTTTGCGCCAAACAGCATTTGCGCCAACTGCTTTGCGCCAAATTGCTTTGCGCCAAACACTCTTTTGCGCCAAACTGCTTTGCGCCAAACACTGTTTTGCACCAACTCTGAATTGCTCGGTCTCGATTTCACGATTTAAAACTGTAATTCGGTAGCTTAAGCGAAGAATCAAACCTTAAGAGTGATTACCAAGGTTCTCACTATACATTAACCATTTTAGTCGATTTCTTAATCAAACTTACCCATTTTAAACATTTGATTTAACTTTGACTATAACAATATGAATCAAAACTCTATATTAATATTCTTATTGATTTCTCAACTTATAGAGCAATTAGAAGCCTAACAATTCTAACATCACTTGCAATCAGAGAAAACACAAGGAATTGTTTTCTTACCCGAATAATGCCTCACGAAACAGGAATCGTTGCCCAACCGTTCCTCTTCTTCTTCCCCGTTTACCTCAGCCGCCACCGCCGGCGACCACCACCGGCAGTCGACTTCCGGCGCTCCTCCCTTGTCGTCTCTCTCTCTCACTCTCGCTGCTCCTCTCTCCCGCAGCTCTCTCTCTCTCTCGCTGCTCTCTCTTCCTCTCGCTGCTCTCTCTGTACACACACCAAACACACACACACAACACCATTGTTTCTTTCACTCAGTTTTCTCCCCACGAAAATACACAGGGTCCCATGGCTTCTTTCATTTTCTTCTTCTTTCTGCTCTTCTCTCTCACGATGTGCAGCAAACCCATATGAAAACCCTAAAACAAAAAATGGGTTTTCCTAAGATACAACAAAAACGACGCATCACAAAGTGAAAAGGGAATTGATTTCTCAAATTCCATATTTTACCCCCCATACTTTTCGCAATAATCAAATACCACCCTTAACTCCATTTAGAACACATTTCTTATTTTTGGGTTATTACATCCGAATAGAGAAGTTAGTTGTCCGGATAGAGCAGTTGTCTGGATAGAGCAGTTGTCCGGATAGGGTAGTTAGTTGAACGGATATAGCAGTTGTCCGTATAGAGCGATTATCCGGATAGAGCAGTTGTCCGGATAGAGCAGTTGTTCGGAGAGAGTAGTTGTCTGGATAAAGCAGTTGTCCGGATAGAGTAGTTGTCCGGATAGTGCATTTTGGTATCCGGTTAGCTTATGTTTCTCATCCTTTTACTCGGGTATTTACTTTGGTGGACAAAAGTGATAGAAAGATCCGATCAAACGCAACATGTGAGTTTTTCTAACTAAATACGTGTTTTAATGTGATTTCAGAAGTAGGGAAGAAATGCAAAATAGTTTATCTATGTTGTATGATTATGTGTCTGGAAAGTTAGTTTAAAGTGTATACATACATTGTTGATAGATGTGAATTGGCTAAGTCGGGGGGAGGGGGGGGTGGCCCGCCAGTGCTCATACCAGGGGGTGTGTCCCGTTTATGCCATGGGAGGAGTGACCCAGTAAGGCAATATGAGACTGACACGTCGTCACTTCCGAGTGATTTCAGTGTGCCATTTACATGTGTGGTTGTTACATGAAAGCTTTGTTAAAGTTGTTGTTTATAAATGTTGTGAAATGTTTTAAATATTTGATAATGAAACTTTTGCCACTAGAGGGAGCTCACTAGACCTCATGGTCTAACCCTTGCATTTCCAAAAACTAAACCATTTTCAGGTAAGCACTTAGTAGAAGGCTCTAGTAAGGGAAAAGAGAAAGCGCGAGCGTGAAGCTTTGGACTAAAAGGAAGCTGTTATATTTAGCATGTCAAGCATAGTCTTTAGAAATCTCAGTTATGTAATAGGTTGTTTCCGCAAACCTTGTTATGTACTCATATGTTTATGATAGTATTTTGGGGCCGTTTCGGCGAGTTGCTTAATTCATGTTGTTTAAGTTTTATTCTTTAAGTTGGGCTATTACAGTTGGTATTAGAGCCATAGTTTAAGGAATTTAGGTGACCGGATGGGCCTAAACTTAAACTGTGAAGTACAGGGGGAGCACATCTGAGATATAGGATGTTGTAGGAAAGATCACTTTAAGTGCGCTAGTGATAGAGTAGTGGGGACCGTCATGTAAGGTAAATTTGGAATTACATCTGGCCAATGTAATCGTGAATTTACAGGTACATGAGTGTGCTCAATTGCTCTTGTTGAGAAGGTCGATGGGTGTGGTAGTATGTAGTGAGTTTTGACCTTGCAATGATAGCAAAGGGTTGAGGTATCGTGAGAGATCGCGCATGATATAATGTTTATATCTTCTAGAAGAAGTGTTGTTTGGAATGTTATGAGGCGTCTAGAGGAAGAACTTCTTGGGTTCGAAATGAATGAACGACTAATTAAGAGTAAAACTCATAGTTTCTAGTGGGTTCTCGTTCTCGAAATTGTTGTGTAGATCAGTTGGGAGGGTAAGGAAGGACGGTATCGGGATCTTGAAAACTTTAATTCAAGAGCGAGTGGAGGATTGGAGCCCTGACTCTTTAGTCAAGCTTTTTAGTGGTAGGAACAATGAAGGGAAGATATCAGTGTTGGAGTGAAATGCATAGAATGTGAAGTAACTGGTCAAGACAAAAACTGTATGGGATGGTTGAGTAGGTAGGCTGTGAAACTCATGAACAACAAGTTGTTGCAAGGATGAGAGATCGACCGTTGGTCAAAGGTAAACTGCCAATGATAAGTTGTGTGGGTACAACGTTGACCTTGTTAGAGTGAATAGCCTTCAATTGCAAGTTGAGTTTCATGCATTGTGTCCTTATATGTGTTACATGAGTTTTTCATGACTAAAAGTAATTGCGTAAATAACGAATTTCTTTTTTGGAAATGAATCGACACATGCAAGCGTGTGTTTAAAGGAAAAGACAGAACTATTTACGTTGCATAATAAAATTTTTGAACTTAGTGATTTGTGAATTATATCGCTAATTTTTTTCATGTTGAGAAAATATTCGTTGCGAAAATCATTAAATCTTTTATATTCAAAATGAGTATTGACATGTTGATATCATATAAATGAGTGTGGGGGCCGACTGGTTTACTTCGTGCCAGTGATTTCATTTAGAACTTTTCTAGTCGTATAGGAAAAGTTTCATTCAATTTGTTTCTGATGTAACGACATCGTTTTGGATGGTTAAGGTTGTGTTTTACTAAAAAGTTGCGTGTGAACGATCCTCGAGATCGTTGTGCATTGCATTGAAGTTATGAGAGTGTTGGGTCATGTGTACTCGAGTTGTTTCCATGTGTAGTACTTTTTCTGAATGTCCAAATGTGTGAAATGATTTAAAATATTGTGTCGTCATGCATGAAGGATATGAACTCACTAGGTCATGGAGGTTATTACATTTTAAGATAAGGAAGGATTTCGAGAGTGGAGATGTGTCGGTCAAACCGGTGGCGGATGATTTGTGATTTTGGTATTTGTGTTAAGGAAGAGAGGTAAATAGCGGAAAGGTCAGAGATGGACTTTGGTGTTGGTTGTATGGTGGTAGTTTGTACTCTTGTTCGGTAACATGAGATACGGTCGTTGAGGGACGGTTGTGCCCGGGGAAGGACTGGAAGTCGTCAAGATATTTATTTTAGTAACTCGTTTTATGTAGCATTGAGATTCATTGATGAATATAGTCGGCGATGAGCCTGAGAAATTGGGAGTGGTCTTGTAATGTTGACCTCGCACAAGGTAAGTCTTGAATTGTGTTCAAGTGAGGACGACAAAGTATAAAGTTGATTATGATATGTTGGAAGAAGTAGGTCCCGTTAGGAACCGTTGTTGTCAGGAAGGTTTTGGAAGCATCGTCATGTTGTCTATTGATGTTGAAGTCAACAACTGTTTAAGATGTTTGAAGCTGAAGACTTGGAGCAGGAGGTTGAAAGTTGAGAAAATCACCCTGGTGTGTGTAGACGTAGGAGGTCATCCAGGAAAGATGTATACTTGCATGATGGTGGACCACCTTGTGTGGGTGTTATGATTGTGAAAGATTGTTGTTTTGATGAGTGTTTCTCCGCAAGGTTTTGACGATTTGTAAAGGAGAAGGTAATTAGCGCGACTGATATGGATGCATTGATTATATCGATCTAAAAGGGAATGTGTCTTGTCGTTTGGAATGGCTTCTTGGAGATCGCAATGAACCAATAAGGAACGAAGATTTGTTTGAGTAGACTAGACTATCGTGATTTTGTGGTTCGTCTGGATTCGAGAAAGACAAATGGTCGTGAGAACCTTGTCCGTGGTGTGATGCGGAGGTGTGGTGATTGTGTGGGTAAATTAGTGGCATCTTTTGCCAAAGAAGGCGTACATGGCACTGGGGTGGTAATGTCTTGTTAATAGAGGATAAGCTTAGATGGAAGTTCGTGTTCGGAGATTTCTGATGAGTTATACAAGATGTTGAGTATGTTGTTGAGATGTAAGGTTTTTCAATTGGTTTATGGTAAAACTTTTCAGAATGAAAAGGGGTGGAACGGTAGATGGTGGTTACCTAGAAGAGAAACCGTGTTCTTTTGGTTGGATGAGTTCATTTTTGATCATTGAAAGATTGATGACGATGTTGGATGGGTTAGCATATGATGTTTTGTTGTAGATGCGAAATCATTGGGAATGTTGAATTATTTCTCGCATGTCAAATAATTCTCATAAGTAGGCTAAGCCCCGTTGGGGAACAAGGAGCGTGTGGTTGCTTCATGTGGCAGGTGTCATTTCGGGATGACTTGGTTGGATACTGCAAGTGAGAACTTTGGTGAGACCGTTGGTTAAGTATAGTAATGAAAATGTGTTGTTGGCACATTTAGAGCGACCAGAAAAAGGGGGTAAGTAATGTTTGGTGGGCATTGATCCATGCTGACGTGAGGAAGTAAAGATAACATGTCGAAATAAGTGAGTAAATGGGAACTATGAAGTTTGATAAGTGACACCGAAAATGTGAAGCAGTGTTTACAAGCTGTTATTGTCAGTAGTGGGTACCTGAACTCCTAGTGAGAGTACGAAAATGGGAGTTGTTTATGTTACGGTTCGAGGGTCGTAGAAGACTAACTCATGTGATCGGTCAAAAATATGCACCTACTGGTGAGCCGCTCTTTGGAGGCATGAATGCCGTTATCGAGAAGGTATTGGGAAAGGTAGTGGAAAATGGTGCTCGTAATGGATGACCGTTGGTTTAGGCATGGTATTGTCGTAGGAAAGGTTCCAAGTGATTTTGTCGTTCAGTGTTAATCCCATGGGAGAAGTTATGCGTGGACATGGTCACTCATTATTGTGGGCGTATGAACTTGAATTTATTTCACATAGGATTGGCCAGTTGAGGGATGCAGTGAGAGTTTGAATGTGTCTTCAGGATTGGTTCAGCATGTATTGGCGGATAGTTCAGATGATGGAATGTGGAGGTTTTCTGCCTTTAGCTATGTATAAGTGTGGGATGAAGACGTGGTGGGAGCGTATGAATTGGTTGATGAGTTGTAGTCGATGTGTTTCGAGAAAGGAGGTACTATCTGCGTAGACGTATGTCGGTTGGGAGAAGTAATCTAGAATTGCGTGTAATCCGATGAGGAACTCTTGGGTGTGAGTTTATAGGGATGTTCACGGTTGGCCTTGTGCCAAGTTGGCAAGTTATGTGGTTGTTTTCTTGTAAAATATTCACGTTATCGTGGCATGGAATTCCGCAAAGTTCCTTCTTTTAAGGAAGTAAAGTTGTATGCGAAAACCTTGATTAAACGCGTTTTAAAACCGTGTGTCCAGGTGTAGACAAAGCGGGCAATATCTGGTACGGTTGGTCTGGTATGTTACAAATGGTACTATTAAGATAGTATAGTTGATCAGAGAGGTTGCAAGTATATTGTACAAGATTTCCCGACATAGCAAAGTTGTTACTCACCGAGGGCGGTTCCGAAGTATTGGGTACGACTATGTTTTCCACCAAGAATGGTTTGGGCAATTGAGTGGGGTTAAGTTGTTTGGGCAATTGAGTGGGGTTAAGTTGTTTGGGTATAAGACTTATGAGCCACGAGTTGAGAAGGGGGCAGTTGATGCAGAAGACGTCCCCATAGAATGGGGTGGAGTGTTCGAAGGAAAAGAGGAGTCGGTCCATAATTTTTCTTTGGATCCGTCGAAGATTAGGTAAAGTTGGAGGGATAGGATATGATATGTTGTGCTCGATGAGACTTTGGGGAATTCATAATATGTCTCACGCCTCTATTATATAGAGAACAATTGTTGGAAGTTGGAATGGCGATAACTCTACAAGAAATGCAAGTGATGAGCAGTTGACCTTCTTCATAGCGTCGAGGGTAATCATTGACCTTAGAGTCAAGGAGTTGAGGACCAATGGGTTTGACCTTGTGGGAGTACCGTAGTGTTATCACCAAAGAACCGGAAGCAACTTGAGAGATAGAGGCGGACACGAGGTCCAAATGCCCAACTTATTCGATGATGGAATTTCGAGGACGAAATTCTTTTGAGGGGGAGGTGTTGTAATAACCGTAACCTTATTTTCCTAGATGATAAAAATTAAAGGAGATTTCGGAAAAATTTCAAGTTGGAGGGCCTAAAAATAAATAAAAGAAAGAGGGCCTTTGTGTAATTAGTGAAAGGTATAAGAACCCTCCATTTACCCTAAATTCATTTCATGTATGTGTGTGGAGGCTGGAAGAACTCAGTGAGAGATTCTTGTGAACATCGATCGCACTCAAATCGGATGAAATCAAAGAAGTGGGAATTGGAAGCTAGTTGTTGCATTAATCATTCCAGGTAAACACATGTTCTCAACCTTATTCTTTGTTGGTATTGAAAGAATCAAGTATTTGAGCCTTTTGTGGGTAGATAGTGTTTTGTTGGCTAAAATCGAATCTGGAAGTGTAAATCGTTGAGATTAGCGGTAAGGAAAGGATAAGAAATGGTTAAGTATCGTCATTAATACATTTATTACTTGTGAATCAAGCTTATTTGAGTTTAACGGTGGGTTTAATATTTCAATCGGTCATCAGACCGCGATCGGTAAGTGACCCTGTGCAGGTCTCCGGATAGAGCAGTTGTCCGGATAGAGCATTTGTCCGGATAAAGTAGTTAGTTGTTCGGATAGAGTAGTTGTCCGTATAGGCAGTTATCCGGATAGGGCAGTTGTTCGGATAGAGCAGTTGTCCGGATAGAGTAGTTGTCCGGATTGTGTAGTTTGGTATCCGGTTAGCTTATGTTTCTCATCCTTTTACTCAGGTATTTACGTTGGAGGAAAAAAGTGATAGAAATATCCGATCAAACGCAACAGGTGAGTTTTTCTAACTAAATACGTGTTTTAATGTGATTTCAGAAGTAGGGAAGAAATGTGAAATGGTTTATCTATGTTGTATGATGATATGTTTGGTTAAACGTTTAAAAACCAGGACAAATTTAAACCTTAAAATTCCACAAAGTTAACCATAATTTCATCCAACTTTTATACATAAATGGAGAATTAGTAATGAGGGTTCACTCACACAAATTGAACTTATCAAAACAACATGCTAATCTAATCCTAAACATTAAGATCAGATTATACTAGTTATTTAGACCATTCATCAAAACATCCTCATATATGCTAACTTCTCCATTCATCACCAAAAGTTGAGTATCAGAAATCACTCGTCCCGCTATTACTTCCCCGAGCTCGTACTTGGTAAGAAAATTTATTTTGAAACGATTAGGCTTACGCCTAGTGAGAAAATCCATTTTCAAATTAAAACTTTATAAGCTTTGGATAATCATTCGATAAATTGAATTTTGGATAATTCAGTCCAAAACTCGATCTGAATGTAATTATGGATTTCTGATTCATATAGATCAATTTGTTGATCTTGAAGATTTTTTTGAAAAAGTTCTGTTTGCTATGAGGTTATCGAACTCATAGATGTGAGGGTTTTTCGTAGAAAACATTTCCAGAGAATGTGTTCAGAATCACATTTTAAGCAACCCTGCAAATTTTGGTTGAAAAATTCTGATTTTTGAGCAAGTTATGGTGATTTGAAGTTCAGAATGTTCAAAAATCACAAAATCCAAACATTTTTCTAAGGCATTTTCTCTGGATAGTTTTATCAGAATTCTGACTCTGTTACTCAGAAGTTCTGACTCTATTACTCAGAAGTTCTGACTCTACTACTCAGAATTCTGACTCAACTAATCAGAATTCTGATTCTGATACTTAGAATTTTGAGCAAGTTACTCAGAATTCTGACTCTTCTAATCAGAATTCTGACTCTACTACTCAGAATTTTTTTTGATAACTAATGAGGAATCATCGTAGATGATTACCAAAATCTCTTGATTTTGCAGGATTATCTTGATTTCAGAGGAAGTATTGACTCAAAATTTGATCTGATTGTTTCAAGATAATGTTCAAAACCCGTGATTCAACGTTTTAGGTTTTTGAACATATCAGTTCAAAACCCGTACTTAAATGACAATGGCTTCTGAATAATTCAGTTCAGGACCCGTACTTCAGAGACTAAGACTTCTAAACAAATCAGTTTAGAACTCATACTTCTCAGGTGATATCCTTAACTGTCATATTTTTCTGTTTCAAGGAACAAGTGGTGAAAGGTAACATTGTATTATGTTTTATTTCTATTGCTTTGAATGTTTGAATCTTAACAATTTAATTCAATGATATGATTTTTTTTAATTTTCATTCAATGAATAAATGTGTGTCAAAAAGTGATTTTACAAGTATTTTGTATTATCTGAGCTATATTTGTTTCAACTTTCACTTCTGAATTAAATCGAAAGGTAAGCAAAACATGAATGAAATTATGCCGAATGCTCAATGTTATGAAATCTATACTTATATAGAATATAATGTTCAAAAAGCCTAAATGTCAGAATGTTGGATGGAAACAAAAATATGGGGGAAGTACTACGTTTTAGTACCAAGTGATTGAGATGAAATATAAATATATATAAAATCATTTAGTTTGAAAGTTTGTACCTGTGGCCTTTCTGGTTTGGGAGAGTAAGTCCTAAGGGGTGCTCGACACCTAGTCCCTAAGATCAACTGGTCTGTGATCGGCTGACCCAAATCCTGCAATAGAACCAGATAGAAAGCCATGTTCTACTGGTACAAATGGGTTTAAGATATATCGATGTGGCCTTTCTGGTTTGGGAAATTAAGTTCCATGGGGTGCTTGTCACCTAGCACCTAAGACCAACTGGTCTGGGATATGCTGACCCAAATCCTGCAATAGAACCAGATAGAAAGTCATATTTAACGATGTATCTTATTCTTACTAAACTTTTTGATTAAAAGATGCCAATGTGCACAAAATTAAAAGATGTCAATGAGCACAAAATTAAAAGATGCCAATGAGCACACATCTCTTGAAACTTTGGGAAAATACAAAGTCGCAATAAACTTTTAAATTTGTGAAAATCCTGATTTTGGACAAATAGTGTGAGTAGAGCAAAGTATTCGTATATGTTTTTAGAATTGCATATGCTTGAAGCTAATCATATTTCGCATGCTAAGCACACCAAATAGATTTAATAAATGGATTTAAACTGAACATTTTTAACTTGATATGCAATGATGACTTGTATTTGAATCCAAACACATGCATTTGATTTCATTTGATTGAAAAATCTGATAAATTTCATTAAGTTGGATTTCTTTTGTAAAATTTTCAAATGATCAAATGTTAGTAGTTATCAAGTGTAGTACAGTGAATCTTATTTTTCTTGTATAAATGTTTTCATTAAAGCACTATATTTGAAATGAATAATTTCATGAAATATATGCATACTTTCAGGGGGAGAAAACAAATTGCTCCATAATTCTTATTTTGAGGGGGAGCAAGGTTATTCATTAAGGAGGAGAAAAAGCATAGACTTCATTCGAAGAAAAAGCATCGCTAAAGTTTTGAAAATCAAAGGGGAGAAAAGCTAAAGATTTTGAAGATGATTTTGCTTTCCAAAACTTTAGGGGGAGAAAAGCTAAAGATTTTGAAGATTGATATGGTTTTTGTACAGAAATAACAAAAGAGAGAAATGTTATTTTAAGAAGGAGAAGAGGAAAAGAAAACTGATTGGTTGTTTCTTATAAAGAAATCTTATGAAAGCTGAAATGAAGATGAGAATTGTCATTTCAAGGGGGAGCAAAGAAAAAGCAAATATATAACAGAAATCAATTTGGAAATAGTTGCTGCTGCTGATTAACGACTGACCAGAAGTTGTTAACTCAGATTATTCAGAATTCTGAGCAAAAGTTGTCAAAGCATTCAGAAAAGCTCCTTCTGAAGATTGTTCATGCTCTAAGAATTTGATGATGAATAGTACAAGTGTGTTTGACAAAAAGGGGGAGATTGTTAGGTCTAGAGTTTTGTCAAAAACACAAGTGTTGAGTTCTTAGTAAGAAGACTAAAGAAGACTCAGAAGACTCAGAAGACTCAGAAGTTCTGAGTTGAAGACTCAGAAGTTCTGAGTGAGAAATCTCAAAAAGATTCTAAGTGTTGGATTCTGACTAGAAGGTTCAGAGTTCTGAGTAGGAGACTCAGAACTTCTGACTATGAAGACAAATGTTCTGAATCGCTTATTCAGAAGTATGTTCAGAATTCATATCTTGGGATATTCTCTGTTATATTCAGTTACTAATTAGGACACGTGTAATTGTTCTATTAGTCTGTTTCTCATATGTACTGTAGCTTTAGCTTTTCTCTACAGTATATATAGTGTTAGCAACAGTTTGCTAACTAATCTTTGATATAATCTTTGGTGAATCCATTTAGAGAAATTCATTGTAATATCTTGTAATTCACAGATTGTTAATAAATCATATGACCAGTTGCTGTGAATACGATCTTAATTGTTCATATTTGATTGTAAGAGTGTATCCTGGACTTTCAGAAAGCAATGTAAACAAAGCGTATAAACAAACTTGGTTTGCCATCATTCTTACCGTACATATAAACATCTTGCGACGGCAACATACCTGATTCCAAGAATATGACTAACACTCAGTAAGTCATATCATCACGTTCGAAAGCATACTACGAATCATCACGGATTCTAGATCATTGCTCATGTCCAAGAAATTATATTTTACTTTATGCCTATTTCTTGGAGTGGAAGTAGAGATTACAATTTACTTTATGCCTATCTGTTACCTTCCCATAGAAATAAGGAATTACGATTAACTCTCGCCTATTCCTAGATTTCTCATCACAATACGAAATGGGAATTACAATTTACTTTATGCCTATTCCTTATTTCACGTCAACGGGAATTACAATTTACTTTATGCCTATTCCACGTTTCACATCACAATATGAAATGGGAATTACAATTTACTTTATGCCTATTCCTCATTTCTCAACACCATATGAAATGGGAATTACAATTTACTTTATGTCTATTCCTCATTTCAGGTCAACGAGAATTACAATTTACTTTATGCCTATTCCACGATTCAATTAATGCAGTGCCTATGGATCCATTACACTTACTAGCATACGTGCATATTTACTCGAGCGCACAAAACATTTCATATCATATTCTCAAAGCTAAGAATCCCAAATAATCTATCATACCCTTATTCTCAATTATCTGGAAACTATATCCGGAAAAATCCCTTATCCGGAACCCAAATCCGGGATATTCCAAAAAAATTCATCCGAAAAAGTATTCCGGACTCAAAGTCTGGAACCATCCGGTATTCTATCCGGACACCATCCGGAATCCGGTACCAATACGGTACAATCCGGAACTTACCCGAATCCGGTACCAATCCGGAACTCACTTAGGAGTCTGGTACCAAATCCGGAACTCACTTCGGAATCCAGTACAATTCGGAACATTCCCGAAATCCGGTATCAAATCCGGAACATACTCATCTTCCGGATTTCACCCAGTTTACCCAGTTCCAATATCTTTTCATACAGAACTCTAAAAATTGTTTTGCATCCATTCATACAAATACCAATATCCTTATTTATCCATTCCAGTACACATATAGATCTTATTTAATAAAAATAGGCAGATGACTCACCTGAAATTTGGAATCGAACACAGCCTGCAATTCGAATTGATTTCACCTTCAATCTTTCACACCACTAACCAGAACCAAATCAAAATCAGCTTAATTTGATTATCAATTCCTAAAAGATTGAATTGCATACCAAATCAAACTCTTACCGTAGCAATTTAGGATTCCACAAACTCTTTCTTTCTCTGCTTTGTTAGACTGACTTCAAGAACCCAAATGAGATATTTTTCCATTCATTCAGCCGACTCAGGTTTAAATACAAAGCAACTTTCACCCATTAACAAAACCTAACCTGAATTTTTACATTTACAAATAGACCAAATCTTAGACTAATTTACATTTCGACCCCATTCATATTAAATATAATATAATGGAAATTCGAGGTGTTACATTTGGAAAATTAGTTTAAAGTGTATACATACATTGTTGATAGTTGTTAATTGGCTAAGTCGGGGGGTGTGGCCCGCCAGTGCTCATACCGGGGGGGGGGGTGTTCCGTTTATGTCATGAGAGGAGTGACCCAGTAAGGCAGTATGAGACTGACACGTCGTCACTTCCGAGTGACTTCAGTGTGCCATTTACATGTGTGGTTGTTACATGAAAGCTTTGTTAAAGTTGTTGTTTATAAATATTTTAAATGTTTTAAATATTTGATAATGAAACTTTTGACACTAGAGAGAGCTCACTAGACCTCATGGTCTAATCCTCGCATTTCCAAAAACTAAACCATTTTCAGGTAAGCACTTAGTAAAAGGCTCTAGTAAGGGCAAAGAGAAAGCACGAGCGTGAAGCTTTGGACTAGAGGAAGCTATTATATTTAGCATGCCAAACATAGTCTTTAGAAATCTCAGTTGTGTAATAGGTTGTTTCCGCAAACCTTGTTATGTACTCATATGTTTGTGATAGTATTTTGGAGCCTTTTCGGCGAGTTGCTTAATTGATGTTGTTTAAGTTTTATTCTTTGAGTTGGGCTGTTACAAGAATTTACACGGATCTTCCAATTTGTTGGAGACTTTGTTATACTCGTATTAGAACTATACATATCATGTGAAACGAGTAACAAACCTAATAAAATATAAAAGTTCATGTCATATGGAAACTTTTACAAATTCAAACAACATAAATGTTTAAAATGACTAGGTGAGAAGAACATTGAAGAATCTTTTTACTTTTTGATCGGAAAAATATGAAATTAAATAGCCGGTTTTGATTTTGAAAGAAATTAGATAGACCTTGATTGAGGTGAGTTCACTAGAAGAACAACCGTCTCATTAGGACATACAAAAAAGGCAGGCCCTCTAAGTGGCCAATGAATCACTGATCCAAAAATGAGTTGTTGGCACGATACTCAGTTTCCAGCAAGTTCGCGTTATTGGTTGGGCTATATAAATTAGGGCCGAAGCAAAGTATAATTAGGCCCCAAAAATTTAGAAGAGATGTTCTAAAACCCATATTTAACATCCTAATAGACAATGCTGGATATTTACTAAAACTATTGATTGTTTGGGTTTGTTTGGTGTTTATGCGGAGACTCAATTGCTTTTGGTAGTTGCGTAATTCGTGTTGGCTTTCATTGTGGTATGTTGTGCCGTTTTTCTGTTGTTGGTACTCAGATATATATATTTTACAGATTTGTGCTTTCTTATAGAAACTTAAACTTTTTTTCTTCATAGTTTTCTTTGATTCCTTTTGGTTTATTTTATATGTTGTGTTTCAAAGAATAAAAATAGCGATTACATGCATTGATATGTAATAATTTATATGTAATAAATATATATGTTGTGTTTCATGTTTAATGAATAAAAATAGTGATTACATGCATTGATATGTAATAATTTATATGTTGTGTTTCACGAGGCAATTTAATATTGTAATAATTGGAATACTTAAACTAATTAAATTATATGTCATGTTAATGTTTCATTGAGAGTATAAACTTTTTTATATATCAACGCCCATAATATTAAAATTTTGTAACTATTAATAACAGATAAAAATTTAGTTTTTGCTTTAAGTTGTCATTTAGGAAATATGTTTTATATATTTTGAAATAGAAATATTAATATTATGTCTCATATTTAACACGATAACTGAATATAAAACTATAATGTAGAAAACATGTAAATTTTTCGAAATCAGTTAAGTTGTAAATTAATATTTAAAAATAAAAATTATATAATTTTAATATTTTAATATTTTAATCACAAAGTGAGGGTTGAATATTGGTGCCACATATTAGAAAATATTTGCATTAGGTAGGTTTGCTTGAATCATTACCCAATATTTATGTTTATATTTATGTTTATGTTTATATTTATACTTATAGAGAAATGTTCAAATGAGAACACTAATTATTTGAGAAAACATAAGCAATAAATCATGTGTAAAATCACATTCGATTTTACATTAATGGCAAAAAAAATGAATGCGGACGACTTTGACCACAACTTAAGTCGTGCGGCAAAGTCGCATTAATCAAGTATTATTTTGTACATTAATAGTTGTTCTCGTGTTTTCTTAAATAATCAGCGTTCTCGTTTGAGAACATCCCTATATATATATATATATATATATATGTAGAGTCCTACTAAATTGTAACCATTAAATGTGTGTAACCCGTGTAAACCGTCGATTTCATAGGTTTTTTTGATGATTTTTTTATGGAATTGTTTATTTTGATGAAATTATTTCATATCATTCATTTTTGATGAATTTTTTTTATGAAATTTGTAGTTTAATAGGTGAAAACGAAAATATATGAACAGTTTCATAAAAATGAAAAAACCTATGAAACTACAATTTGATAAAAAAATTTCATCAAGAAATGAATGATATGAAATAATTTCATCAAAATAAACAATTTCATAAAAAAATTCATCAAAAAAACCTATGAAATCGACGAGTTACACGGGTTACACACATTTAATGGTTACAATTTATTATCTCTCATACATCTATATATATATATATATATATATATATATATATATATATATATATATATATATATATATATATATGATAAGTCTCAACCATCGGATTTGTACATAAAACAAATAAATATCTAAGGTTCAAACACTTAGAAATAATTTGTATTCTTAGTCAACAAAAACAGGTCAGATCCGATGTATACGCAAACCATCAGATTAGATATTCATGAAAGAATCAACCCCATGAACCATCGGATTTATAACCGTCGGATTTAGTGCATTTGAATAAATGTCATAGTCCGATGAAAGCTCTTAAGGACTAATCAGATTGTTACTATCATCAGATTCTTAATTATACCCCTTTGAATTATTCCATGCATTTACTACCCGACACATATATCTTTCACAAATGTCTATAACTGGTAAATGTTGTATAACTTATATACTTCAGAATAAACAAATATAATTTTTACTTGTAAAAGTCTTGTTACTATATGTATTGTTCCAAGAGTAAAAATCCTTCAGCAAAATCGAAGATTACTTGAAGAGTGGTTAGAATGTCACCAAAGCGGATTGGTTTGTCGTCTAGCCAAAAAAAGATAAATACAAGAGACAATCAGTACGTAGTCTAATAAATACTACTACTGACAAGCCGAATTTGAAGTGCAAACTTGGCCAATAAGTTTGGTTCGCCAACTCTTCCTAACTCTTATCCTAAAGTATGACAACATGCCAAAAAGCATGTCAGTGTAAGTATGTTGTAAAGTATTATTTAATCATCTATACTACTTTATAAAGCAGTTTTGATAAAATCTTAAAAACATTTTTTGTTGCACTATGTACAACAATGTCATACACAATCTTTAAAATCTCCTGATTACAACATGTTATGCTTATTGTACAACTTATCTATGCCTTTGAAATTTGAAAATGCGACTCTTTACGCTCATGCTCAATTGCTTGCCCAACATCGCTCAATTGCTTTTAGGTTTCCACAAGTTTCAAAAGAAACCCCTATCTTCTCTCACTCTGATTTTAAATGGTGATGCTCATTTTACAAAATCCGATATGCTGTCGTAGATTTAACTTATTGGTTGATGATCAATAAACATAGTGATAGCGGAAGCAAAATTGTATTGATCAAAATAGAAAAAGCAAATAAACTAGATGAGGTGTAGAAAATAAACAATTGTAACCACAAACATCATCATACTCATATATTGAGTTGATTCTGAAAATTACAGGATGAACACACCAAGAACACATACCTATGTGTGAAAAGCACTATCAGACTCACACACACACACACACACACACACACACACTCTCTCTCTCTCTCTAGTACAGTGTATGATATCAATAGTGAAAAGTGTGTCTAAGATTTCCAAGTGTATGTTCTAACGAACAAGATCCAATACTTATAGGGGAATATCTGGAAGAGTTAATCCCCTAGCCACTAAGATGATTCCACCTGGAAAGGTGAAATAATTGTTTTGCTGACGTGGTAGACTTCAAGTGGATGCCCACAGTGTGAGAGAGAACACTTGTTGATTTCCAGAGTTGTTAATACACATGTAGGCTTGACTAGAGGTTCTGGTCATCCGTTGATCATCTGCAGGTTTGGCTTGTATGCTTAGTCTTCGTATAGAGCATGCTCAGGATCAATTGGCTTTCTTGATGTAGAGTCCTCTTGGCTTGAGGACTTGTCTTCTTTTACAATACTTTTACATAAATATAAATTAAGGCTAGTGTTTGGGTAAAATTTCACTAGTCTCGACCACGACCAAAACAAGGAAAAACATTTATTACACTTTTCCATGATGAGACAAAATCATAAGCACTTTATCTTTTGACCAAAGTTGAAATCAAAAGTTACTCACGACACTCGACCGTCGTATGGAACCTCACGACCTCAACCGACTAACGTATGACATTTATGTTACTTTTTCATTGTTTAATGCAGGGTCAGTTTCATTAATGGCCAACGGACATAACCGACAAGGACAATTACTAGCATTAAACCAGTGGCAGCTATGACTGTTATCAGCAGTGTTTATGGAGTCATTTAAAGCGCTCGAAGACTATAAATATAGGGGCTCAATCATCATTTTGGAGGGGCTTGAATCATCTGGACCCTCACGAACTCTCAAGAACACTCGAAGCAAAGAATTCTCTCTCAAAAGATCGCTCACGACGCACGACTCGCTCGCACGACGCATTGTTTTCACACACGGCGCACTCGTTTTTACATTCGATACACTTGTTTACTTTACATTTAAAGTCTTTCCTTCATTTGTATTGTAACCTTTGTACTCTCGACACCTGAAACACAAGGACATCACCCCTGTTTGGTGATCATAGTGCAGCGACGACACCTCACTGTCGTCCGCGGGTTTTTTCCTCGTTGAGGTTTTTCCCGCGTCACCAAAATCTCTGTCTCATTTACATTTTCTGTCTTTTTCGTATTGTTTGTCGAAATATTCCTATCTTTAGTCGTTAAGCTACACAATCAACCTTAAGTTATCCTCTGGACGATTTTTGGCATTAACAGTTTGGCGCCCACCGTGGGGCCCCATCTAGAAAAAATCTTCGACAAACGTGCGTCTTACTAACGGTTTCTTGGAGTTTTCCCTTTTTTCCGTTTCAGGAAAATGGCAGCCCATGGAAATCAAGAGCAGCTCATTGCCCAGATGTATCAGGAGATGGAAGTGGCGCGAAATCAAATCATCGTCATGGCTGAGCAAAGTCGAAGGGCAGCTGAGGAAATCGCGCGACTGAGGAATCCATTCGGACCGCAGAACGGTCCAAGACCATTCGTTCAGAACACAGGTCAAGGATCGTTCGGTCAGAATCCAGGATCCGCTCCATTCGTCCATAATCCAGGTTCGGGCCCATTCGTTCAGAATCCAGGACCAGGACCGTTCGGTCAAAATCAGCAGCATGGTCAATTCATGCAGAACTAGCAGCCGGGATCGTTCATCCCAAATCCCCAGTTCGGGACGGTTCCTCATCAGCATTTGAGACCTCCACCCATGAACAATGGGTCTCAGCCATTCTTTGTCCATTTCAACGGGGACGCCAATGGTTCGTCGTACGGAAACGACACCAGTTCAGGAGTTAATCCTCAGACCGGTGTGAATCCCGATCCTAACGACCCCGTCGCTCAGCGGTTGAAGATGCTGGAGGACCAGAATGAGTGAGTCATGTCCTTGCTTGTTAAGCTACCAGGGGCAGTCGTACCTGTCGACGTCGAGCCTCGCTCAGGATTTAAGGCGTCTCCTTTCATCGACACGATCGCGACAGTCGATGTTCCGAAAAAAATATAATATTCCCTCATTCACGCCCAAGTATTCACGGATAACCGATTCAACAGAACATATCACGCAGTACAAGTAGCTGATGTGGACAATCTCGATCCCACATATGTAACAAGAGGTTTGCATGTGCAAGAGTTTTGGGGCGACCCTCACAGGTCCTTCCCTCCAGTGGTTGATTAACCTCAAACCCAAATCCATCGGGACGTTCGCCGAGTTAGTCAACCAATTCTCCCAGCAATTCGCCAGCAGTCGCAAGATGGAGAAGCAGACCAGCGATATGTATTATGTCATTCAGAAGACCGGTGAATCCATCCGGAGTTATTTCAATAGATTCAACGCAGAAATGATCAGTGTCCGTAACTGCGACGTCAAGACCGCGATCGAAGCCTACAAACGTGGTCTGGACGACAGTTCGGGGTCTATACACTGACTTAACCAAGTATCCCCCAGAGAATTTCGAAGATGTCCGAGCCAGAACCCTTGCTTATATGGAGGCGGAGGACGACGCGGCCTTTCGTTGTAAGCATTCTGACGACAAGAGGTCGCTTGGTGTAAAGAAGCCTGAGGTCAAGACGAAGGCAGTATCCAAGTCAGAGCATGCGCGACAAATTTCGAACGTCCAATTAAAGACAAAAGCGGAATCCAAGACCGCGACAAAATTTCCCTAGTACCCTAAGATATCCTCTTACGGATTCAAAGGGACCACTAAAGACTTGGTCGAGGCTCTGATGACCGTCCAGGCGACCATCCGGTGGCTGAAGAAGACCGAGAAAGAGGACGATAAGAAAGACAAATCGAAATGGTGCGATTTCCATGTCAACCATGGTCATGCGACAGACGATTGCATAGCTCTTAAAAAAGAGCAAGCATATCACGTCCCAAAGGGCAATCTCAAGGATGTCATCGATGACGTCGTTACTCCAGCTAACGATGTTCGTCCACCAACCCCCGAGCATCCAAAGGTCGTCAACTACATCCCTGGTGGTTCCGACGTGTGCCGTCTGACCTATTCCGCAACCAAACGTCATGCCAACCAGGCACCCGACGATCGGCCTATCCCACGCTCATCAAGACCCAAAGGAGATCTAGAGTTAGAAGCCATTAAAATCATGTTCGACCAAGATGACCTCGGTAACTCGTATCAGAAGCATCATGACGGGTTGATCATTCAACTCACGATCGGTAATTGTTTAACCCAGCGAGTCTTGATCGATGGAGGCAGTTCAGTGAACGTCATCTTCCTTGATACCATCAAGGCCATGGGAATCGATCGATCAGAAATCACCTGACGCTCGACAACCTTGGTCGGTTTTAATGGAGACGCATCGAGCACCTTTAGGGAGATTGTTAGCTTCAAACTTCCTAATCATAGAAGTATTTAGAAGTAGTGAAAAATAGGCTAAGTGAAGAAAGCCTCTTACAGAGGCTCTGCCGACCTTACCGAGAGATCAAGGTCAAGAAGATACAGAAGCTAAAGAGGCGCCCTACAGAAGCTCTGTCATATGCGCAAAGAACACCAAAGACTCGGAATCCGGTGAAGACTGCTCTTCTAAGGACCAAACCGCAGAACCTCTGTGGGACTTCACAGAGCCTCTGCGGTCTTCAACAAAGACTTGAAAGATATTTATAATATCTTGCTACTGTTACAGGACCTGTTCATCAACTTGCATGGTAGCATGCCCTGTCCAACTGCAACGTGTCAAACTCTGGTTGGATTCAATAGGGCTTAGTACATAATAGACGTCTGCTGCATTAAATGCAATACAGCACGTCCAACTGTTCATGCCATCCGTCCAACTATTCATACCGTCCTTTGTGAATAGTAGCATATGCTTTATGGTCCCCTTAGAGTAGTATATAAGTAAGACTCATGTTGAGTTCTTCCTATTAATCTATCAATCCATCGATCGATCAATCGAACACTTTGAGAGAAAAACATCACAAGAACACACAGCTTAAACACTTTGAGAGTCATATCTGTTTTAAAGCTTTGCTTACTCACTGTTCTTGAATTTGGTCTTAATATATATATTCAGTAAACTTTGAGATATTATTTCCTGTTCACTGTTTATTTATATTGGGTTCTAAATCTATCAAACATATCTGTTAGTTATTCAAATACGCTTCCGCATCAAACTCAAACTTAAACTAATAGATCTGATAATCTTGTTTAAACAAAACGGGAACCAACAATTGGTATCAGAGCAAAGCTTGATTTTCAATATCAAGTGATCCTCGTTTTTACAAGATTAGTGATAGAAATCATTTTTTTCTTCATCTCAAGGTTAAAACTCCATTAAAGTGTACTCTGAGAACTGTTCAAACCCAGAAAACTTTCCAGATCTTCAGACTCATACTTTCTAATCATACTATCTTTTCAGAACCTTAACAATGACAAATACAAATAACTTCTTTACTGCTGGTTCACTCACCAAGCCTCCTACTCTCCTACGAGATGAGTATCCTCAATGGAAGATAAGAATGGTTCATTTCTTTGAGGGTACTGAAAAAAATATAGTACAATATCTTTACAACCTTCCTCCTGTTCCCATGATAGCAGTACCACGAGTACCAGCTACTGCTGAATCTCCAGAAATCCCTGAACATCAAAAACCAAAGCCTAAAGAAGAATGGTCAAATGAAGATAAGGCAGAAGATGAAGTTGCACAGAAAACAAAAAGAATCCTGACAATGGCTATCCCCAACGAGCTTTTTCAATCCTTAGATGCATGCGAAACTGCGCACGATCTTTGGAAAGAATTAGAAAGACAGTTGGAAGGGGGTGCTAAAACACAGAAGAATCGAAGGGCACAGTACATAAATGAGTATCATGCATTCAGAGCCTCTGCAACAGAATCTCTGCAAACAACGTACGATAGGTTCAACTCTCTCATAAACAAATGTAGAAAGTCTGGCATTCACAGAACCTCGGAAGAAAATAACGTCATGTTTCTAAAGAGTCTGAATGATGAGTGGCTTCAACTGTCTATGTCTTTACAAACAAACCAAGATCTAGACTCATGGACACTCTCTGATCTCTATGGAACACTAGCTGCACAAGAGCCTCAAATAGCACGGGCTAAAACAATAGCCATTGCACCATCCACATTGGTTAGTAAATCAACAGAGGCTACAGAGAGACCGAGAAATGAGAGAGCAACAGAGGAGAAGAAGAAGGAGAAGAAGAAGATAGTGATGGTTGATAGCGAAGAAGACGAGCTGATAGAGGTAGAAATAACTCTTGCGTCATTAGCTAAATCATTGGCTCTATTGACAAGAGAGTTCAGAGGTAACCAAAGAAATTTTGGAAATGACAGATATAGCAGAGACAACCAGAGAGATAGAAGAGATGATGAAAGAAGAGAAGAATCAAGTGACCGACAGAGGTCAGACTACAGAAGTGACCGACAGAGGTCGAGCGACAGAAACTACAGAGGAAATGACCGACAGAGGTCAGATGACAAGGTAGGCCACACACAAGAATGCTACAAATGTGGTAAGCCTGGTCATTATGCAAACGAATGCTGAACAGAGAAAGGTGGACACCAACAAAAGTCCGACGATCGAACTGGAAACACCTCCCAAGGCTGCTTCAACTGCGGCAAGCCAGGCCATTTCGCAAAAGATTGCAGAAGTAGACAAAGTCGCCCACAGAAGGACTCAGCTTTTTACAAAAAGAAGGTTGAATACTATGCACAAAAATCCCTAATGGAGAACAAAGGGCATTCTGAAGCAAATAAGGAGGACTTCGAGTCAGACTCTACCTCTGATGATGAATTCACCACCAATGCCCTGTTCTGTGGCATGGCAGAAGTCGACTCGGGCACTGACAATGAGGTATCCATTTCAAACTCTACCTCTTGTATTAAATATGTAGAAAATGATTCAGTTAGACTTAACATTGAACTGATTGAACTCAAAGAGATAAATGAAAGTATTCAGAAAAGACTCACCTTTAATGAGAGAGAAGTAAGGCTTCTCACTCAAGAAAAAGCCAAAATTTTTGAAGAAAAGGAAAGAGTAGAAAAATATTTGAGCAAAAATGTAGATCCTTTAAAAAGGCAAATTTCTGAATTAACCTCTGCTTTAAAAGTCAAAACTAAAGAGCTTTCAGTTTCTAGGAGTGAAACAACTGACATAAGAGCTCTCAAAGAATACTTTCAAAAAGAGAGAGAGGTACTTTGGCAAGATCTACTCAGAAGAGAGGTTTTACTTAAAAACTATAAAGATGCACAGAAGGTGTATGAGAAAGTAAATTCACAAATAGGAAGACGAGGTATAGGGTACGATGATATTACTCTAGGTGTTGAAGGCAAAAGACTTAAACCTCTGTCTTCTCTGTTTGTGATAGGAAAAACAAATAAACCAATTTTTCCAAACTTACTCTCTGTAAGTAAAAGGGTTAAAATCTCTGAAGAACCTCACTTAAGGAAACATACGAAGATGATCAATGTGTGGTTTGAAAACACAGATTCATCATCTTCAACCTCTGTCAATAGAGGAATCAAACCAAAGAAATATCTGAAAACACAAGATCAGATTGGTATCTTTAAGTTTGGTAAACCAGAGACTCAAACACAGGTCGCTTTTGTCTGTATGATAGATGTCAAAAAGAAATTATCTGCAAAAGCTCCTGAGTTTAAACCCATCTTTTCAGAAGAAAATCTTAAAAGATCAATTGAAAAAGAAATTTTGGAAGTTTTGAAATCAAATGCTTTAGAAAATCTCTGTACATCTTCTATAGATCAAATTCTCGCTGAAGAGATCTTATCTGAAACCTCTGCCATCTATGAAAGTTTTTCTACAGAGGAAGAAAACTCGTACGATACATGCTCAGAAAATCCAGCCTCTGTCGAAAGAAATGACTCAACCTCTGTATATGAGGACGATTCATCCTCTGACGACTCAGAGACTGATTCTAAATCAGGGATAATTCACTGTGACACAGAGGATGTTAAATTCTCCTCTGATGTTCTTAACAGAACAATTTCTCCCAAAGAGAAAATCACAGAGATACCTATCTGTCCAGATTTTCTAAAAATATGTATACAAGTCAAAACCTCTACAGAGCTTGATAAATTGAAAAAGGCCTCTGAAAATCCTAAAAGCTCAAAATTTTCAAAACCTTTAAGGCCTGAAGCTAACAAATATCTTTCCTCTGTGACAGTGAAGACAGACGTTCACCACAGAAGAGACTCACAGAAGGCAGGACCTAAACAAGATTTTTGCAAAAAACATTCTAGTATTCATAGATCTTCTTGTAATAGGAAATCTAATGTTAAGAACGAATGTAATGCCTCTGTGACTCAGTTCAATGAATTCAATGAAAAGTTCAAACAAATCACGTCTCATATTAAATACTGTCATTGTTTTGATCTTATGTTCAGATTAAAAAATCACTTCTCAAGTCCATATTGCTTACTCTCCACTAAAATTCAAACTCCAAAGTCAAAACCTAGAGAGATACAATCTGATCTTTCTACAAAAGATAAAATGTATTTCAAGAATGCTAAGGCAAACTTGAAAAATTCTAACAATATTGGACCCATATGGATATGGGTACCTAAGTCTCTGTGATTGTCTTACAGAAGCGGTATGTGCCAATTTGGTATCTTGACTCCGGATGCTCAAGGCACATGACTGGCGACAGAAGTTTACTATCCACGTACAAAGAAACACACGATGGTGGATCTGTAACTTTTGGAGACAACAAGAAGGGACACATCAAAGGCTATGGAGTCATACAGAAGGAAAACGTCTCTGTATACAAAGTTGCATATGTGAATGGCCTTAAACACAACCTACTCAGTGTAAGTCAACTCTATGATACAGGATTTGATGTCTTGTTCAAAAGGACTTTCTGCTCTCTGCAAAGTGAAGACACAGGAATGGAACTTCTGCGAGCCGAAAGAAAAGGTGATCTGTATCTGATGAACTTTTGTTCAACAACCAAGGACAAAGTTTGCCTTGTAGCTTGCGAAAGTAAAGAAGCCTGGTTATGGCATAACAGGTTCTGTCACTTGAACTTTCACACCTTGGATAAACTGGTCAAACTTGATCTAGTTAAAGGTTTGCCTAATGTTAAATTTAATAAGGATCACTTGTGTTCTGCCTGTGAGATGGGAAAACTCAGAAGAGCTTCCCACAGAGGCAAAACAGATGTGTCGTGCACTAGGCCTCTGTACATGCTTCATGTCGACCTCTGCGGTCCTATTGCCATACAGAGCCTAGGAGGCAAGAAATATATACTTGTCTTAATTGATGAGTATTCGCGCTTCACATGGGTTGAATTTGTTCGAAAGAAATCGGATGTTCCAATCATCTTGATTAATCTAATGAAAAGAATCCAAGATCTTTATGAATGCATAATACAGAAGTTAAGAAGTGACAATGGCACAGAATTTAAAAACTCTGTCATTGAAGCCTATCTTTCTACAGAAGGAATATCACAGAACTTCTCTGTCGTACGCACTCCACAGCAGAATGGCGTAGTCGAAAGGAAGAATCGAATGCTCGTGGAGGCCGCAAGAACTATGCTATCAGCATACGGATTACCGATGAACTTTTGGGCAGAAGCAATTTCTACCGCTTGTTACACACAGAATCGGTCAACCATTGTGAAAAGACACATCAAGACTCCTTACAAACTGATCAACAAAAGGTGGCCAAACATCAAGTTTTTCCATGTGTTTGGATGTAAATGCTTTGTTTTAAACGACAGAGATTCAAGAGGAAACTTTGAGGTAAAAGCTGACGAAGGCAAATTCATTGGATACTCTGCCACTTCCAAAGCCTACAGAGTATACCTTACAAGATCTCGCAAAATCGTAGAAAGTATCAATGTTTCTTTTGATGATTCTTTTCAAAAGACTTCTGAGCAAATCAGTTCAGAACTCGAACTTAAAAGAGAAACCCCTGGCATCTCGCAAACGAAAGAAGACTTAAATCTTCTATTTTTAGAGATGTTCCACGATGACATTGATCCTTCTGTTGGAACTATCAGAGTTTATGAAGAACCATCCTCTATTGGACAAAATCCTACAGGTATGACTCTAACAGGTCCAAATAATGCTTCATCTTCTTCTATAAATACTACAGATGCAAATATCGAAGAAGAAAATGCAGAAGATGAAACATCAAGAAAAACGACCACAGAAGCTGCTGAAAAACAAACTCTACAATCCACAGAAGAACTAATTACAGAGGTAATTGAGGACCAAGACTATACGTCCTCAGAGGAACAAACTCCACCACTCATACCAATCATTCCACAAATGGTAGAATCTTCTACCAAGGTAAGAAGAACGACAGAGGCTATACAAGAAGAAGATCCACAAGAAGCGTCTGAAGAAAGGTTCGATGACATTGATGACCATCTTCCTCGCACCACTCAGTGGACAAAAAGCCATCCTCCAAGCCAAATAATCGGAGAACCTTCTGACTCAGTAAAAACCAGGTCTGCCACTGCTAATTTTTGTTTCTTTACAAATTTTATTAGTGTGATAGAACCAAAGAAGATTTTTGAAGCACTAGATGACCCAAACTGGGTAGACGCCATGCAAGAAGAACTTCTGCAGTTTGAGCGTAACAGAGTATGGACTTTAGTACCTCTGCCACGAGGGAAACAGGCCATTGGGACTAAGTGGGTCTACAGAAATAAGAAGGATGAAGACGGAGTGGTCATCAGAAACAAAGCACGATTAGTGGCAAAGGGTTATAGACAAGAAGAAGGCATAGATTACGATGAGACTTTTGCTCCTGTCGCACGGCTCGAAGCAATAAGAATATTCTTAGCCTTCGCAGCACACATAGGTTTTAAAGTCTATCAGATGGACGTAAAATCAGCTTTTCTCAACGGTGAAATCCAAGAAGAGGTTTACGTAAATCAGCCACCAGGGTTTGAAAGCTCAAAGTTCCCAAGGCATGTATACTACCTTGAAAAGGCTCTGTACGGACTGAAACAGGCTCCAAGAGCATGGTATGAACGACTTTCTACCTTTCTTCTAGTAAATGGCTACAACAGAGGTACAACAGATACTACCTTATTCTATAAACGTAAAAACAGTGAAATAATGCTTGTACAAATCTATGTGGACGACATAATTTTTGGGTCTTCTAACACAGAAGAGTGCAAAAGTTTTGAAAAACTCATGCAGAGTGAGTTTGAAATGAGTATGATGGGAGAACTAACATTCTTCCTCGGACTCCAATTCAAACAAACATCAGAGGGAATTTTTATAAATCAGGCCAAATATGTCTCTGACATTCTTTTCAAGTATAGCCTCTCTGATACCTCTGCAATGAAAACTCCAATGGCCACTGGAAATAAGTTATCCTTAGATCCAGATGGCATCTCTGTAGAATGCACTCTCTACAGAGGCAAGATTGGATCTCTGTTATACTTAACAGCAAGCAGACCTGACATTATGCATGCCACATGTCTTTGTGCACGTTATCAAGCTAATCCAAATAAATCACACTATGATGCTGTGAAGAGAATCTTTAGATATCTAAAGGGGACCAAAAATCTCGGTCTCTGGTATCCACAGAACTCTGGTTTTAGTCTTAAAGCTTATACAGATTCAGACTATGGAGGATGCATGCTCGACAGAAAGAGTACCTCTAGGAGTTGTCAATTCCTAGGTGGTAAACTAGTCAGTTGGACCTCCAAGAAGCAAAATTGTGTCTCAACATCCACTGCAGAAGCTGAATACGTTGCTGCTGCTAGCTGTTGTTCTCAGGTTCTATGGATGAAGACTCAACTAAAAGACTACGGCCACATCCTATTCAAAATACCTATCTTCTGTGATTCCAAGAGTGCCATTGCTATCTCTGCCAATCCTGTGCAACACTCAAAAACCAAGCATATCGATATAAGGTACAATTTCTTGAAACATCATGTTGAATACGGTACAATCGAAATGCATTTCGTGCCCACAGAATACCAACTCGCGGACTTATTCACCAAAGCTTTAGACGAGAAAAGATTAAATTTTTTGGTGGGTAAGTTAGGAATGATCAATACGACGTAAAAATCCTCTGTAAGTATAGCTTTATCTTCTGTAAATATGTATATATTTCTAATTATTTTTGCTTTAATTAATTTATTTTTGTATGTAAGTTCTCAATCTTAAATAGTTCTTAAAATCACAGAGCTTCTGTAAGTCTACTCAGAACCTCTGACAACCCTTACAGAACCTCTGGAAAATATGACCTATGTTCTATGCAAAACTTATCATTCTTTGATCCAAGCATAGGTCAAGGGGGAGCAAAAGGAAAATTCCTGATCTACAGAGGTGATTAGATCAAGGGGGAGCAAAAAGGGATCCTGAAATGATCTACAGAGGTAAAACTTTCAAGGGAAAGCCAAAGAAGAATGTCAATGAATCTATATAGACAGAAGTCAGACATCACTGCCGAGAAAAAGAAGAACCAAAAGGTATGTCTCTCGCACAAAAGGTTTTTGAAAACAGTTTTCTAGGACACAAATTGTCAAATATGTTCTAAATATACTGTGGATAACATTTCAAAAATCAAAAGATCAAAAAGTTTCATAAAATGTGAGTTATGAGAAATTTAAGGTCATAGAGCTTCTGCTGAGCTCAACAGAAGCTCTGCCAGAAATATGCTCTGAGATCGCAACTTTAACCTCTATCGATCTTTTGGAATGTTATCTCGGAAACCAAACAGACTCACCATGACCTTCTCGAACAAAACTTTTTCCATAACAATTTTTTCGGACACCAACTTTCAAATATGTCCGAAAAATATCTCTTAAAACAGATCAAAAATTGGATGATCAGAAAAGTTAATAGAATTTTCGTTATGAGATTTTTTCCTCATAGAGCTTCTGCTGGCCCACACAGAGCTTCTGCAAGTTCCAACAGAGCCACAAAACCTCTGCAAGTAAAAACTCTTAACTAAAAATACTATTTGATCCTCTCCAATGCCTTTACAAAACGTTTTGGTTAAAAAGAAACCCCACAGAAGTCATGATAACAATGAGATATATGAGAAAGGGATACACATCAAAGATTTTCAAATTCACATAACCTCTGTAAACTACAGAAGTTCTGTCAATCTGTTACTTGGGCATTTCTGTAGTAATAACGGTTACTTTTACTGAGAGTGAATTACATGTGGCTAAGAATAACCCCACGCGCCTAGCATTAATGGGCCGCACACGACGTCCTGTCTTCCTCCGACATGGCCTACGTGTCCCATTTTCATTGGGCGTACATGGAACGTTTTCTGTGGAAAGTTGAACCCGCCGTTCTAACTTGAGTTCGGATTCCAAATTTTAATCCATTACCATATATTTTACCCTTTCAAATTCTACCGTTTTTACCCTCCTATAAAAACCAAGCTCACCCTCTCATAAACTTTTTACAAACTCTCATTCTTCTCCGGCGAAACCTGCAAATTTCTTATTCTCAGTACCAAATGGCTTCATCTTCTCAAGTTATCTCCCCTGCACACTCTCCGGCGACCTCACCAGAACATTCACCTGCTCATTCTGAACATTCAGAAAACCCCAACCCTGCCCAAAACATTGAACTAGAAGATTCCGGCGATTCAGCAGACTTTGCTCCAACCACACATCTTCAAAACTTCATAGCAAAGGATCATTTCGAAAAAGTACTACCAATCAAATCCAACAATTTCTATTTAGTCCCCTCACCCACTGCTTTCGGCGAAGCCCATGCCATTCTTCTAAACATAATGGAAAATCATATCCTCTTCCCTTTACTCTCTAGAACCCCAAAGAAAATTCCAGTAAGATATCTGAACCAGTTTTGGCAAAGTTGCCGATTTGATAAAGATGATTCTCTTATCAAAGGATACATTTCAAAACCCGACAAATCTGAGCATCTGGAAATCAAGTTCAATAGAACAATGGTCTCACTTGAATTCAACCTACCAACAAGGGGTCTTCTTGGATTAAAGAAGTACGCAGAGCAACCAACAGACGACGAGATCTGTCGTTTCCTAGAAATGCTTGGGTACAACACACCACTAAGGAAGAGAAATGACTTCCGCAGAGGCAGATTACCACCTCTGTGGAACACCTTGTTCTCAATTCTTAACAGATGCCTGACAGGGAAGATAGGCAGTATTGACCAGAGCTCACATCAGATATTAACCATCATGTATGGGGTTTACTATGATCTCCCACTGGATTACGCGACCATAATGATGCAAGAGATCATTAACACCATCGACAGAAAGAACAACACAAGAAGGGTCAAAGAGAACGATCCTAAGTTTCTACCACCTCTGCAATTCCAAAGAATATTGGGAGTCCTGTTCGAACCTTTGTTGCTAATACAGAAATGGCCAATGGAAGGGCCAATTCCCAAACAGTTTCCAATGAGCAAAAATATTCCCACTGATCATGGAGATGGCTACACACACTGCAGACCTTTGTCAAGGAAACTCCTGAAGTATGCCACGAATAAAACCCTTAAGAAAGAGTATATACACGATCATAGAACTCCTAAACTGAGTCCTATGACACCCCCGCTTTTAGGTGTCCCCCTAGGAACAATGATTGCAGAACCCCTTTCCACTCAAGAAGAAAAAGATAACAAATTAGCAAAACACATGGCTATTCAACTCAGCTTCATAGCCAAACGTGCAGAGCTCATGGGAAAGAAGTCCTCTTCAAAATCAAAAAGGAGGAAAACTGCAGAAGGCACATCTACAAGCGCTGCAGAAGATCAACCTTCACCTCCTCATGCCACAGAAATTGGCTCCTCTGCTCCTCCCTCTTCTCCAAAACAGAAGAAGAAAAGAAAATCAAAAACCACAGAGGAAGGGGCACCAAAACCAAAGAGGAGGAAATCCAAAAAGAAGCATGGTAAACCACTTGAAAAATTGGTTACCATAGAAGAGGAAGCAATCGCAGAAGAAAGAACTGCAGAAGAAGAAGATGCAGAAGAAATGACAGAAGAGGGATATCAATCGCCCCATCAATCCCCAGATCGATTTGCTCACCAAGGAAACATTAACGATTTCCTACAGAACCCCGACATTGCCAACACTTTAAATACAGCAGGGTGGACGGCACAACCTCTCGACCACCATTCGCCAGAAGAACAATACTTCTCCATATCTGGCATTGACACACATCTGCAAGAAGATGATCAAACACCCAGAGATCAATCAGCTGAGACACCTATTATTCTACAGAACCCCTTCATTCAGCAAGGATTGGACGTTCACAGAAGGAGTCCAAGCCCAGCTTCAGAAGAAATAGGACAAACAGAAGCTCAGTGGAATAGAGATGAATTAACAGAGACAAGAATGGAGGTCTCAGAGGTAGATTCAGACGAAGAAGAAGCTGTCTGGATACGAAAAGGTCTGTATCATCCACACGTCATGAGGTTATATGGCTCTCATCAAATGTATGACTTCTTAGGCACAGAGCAATGAACTTCAACATAAGTTAGAGAAGAAGCTCCAAGCCATCGGATATCTACAGAAGCTGAAAAGATAGACAATGATGTAGTGCTTGGATGCTTAACAGCAGAGGAAACAAGAAAAGATGCCTGGATTAATAGAGGCACACAACCAAAACCAACTCCCAGTGCAACCCACACATCTAACTCCGCAGGTCTAGCTGCAGAGGGAGTTATTGAAATAGAGCAGCGCATCTCGATCCAAACCCAACCCAACCAGCCAGAAGTCACTCTTTCGACTTCTGCGCCCACAAAAACCGGGGAATCCATTCCTAGGGAGTCTCCTCAAAGAGACTCACCTATAGTTCGTGATCAATCGCCCCAGATCACACTAGAACACCCTACAGAGGAATTCGTTTCCTCTGCCACGCACGAAATAGGGACAACCCTTTTTTCAGATAGAAGTAGTGAGCACAACGACGAAGAGACTCTAGACAAGTCTCCGAGTCAACAGAAGGATAATCTAGTACCCACCTCTGGAGGGGATTTAGACAATGTCGTTCACATAACTTCTGTAGAGTTTGAAGCACTAGATGCTTCTGCTCGAAGACCAGATGGAAATCCTTCCACCCCCAACGTACAAACAAGGGTGAACGAAGGTGTCCCATGAGCAGGGACTCACTCTGGAGACGAATGTGTTCCTCCAGATGTTACACCAGGGACACAATTATCAAGGGATGAGTTCCAAACCCTTGTCACCTCTGTGAACCAAACCATGAAAGAGTTGCAAAGCTCTTTCACATCTTTTGCAGAGAAAACATCAACGGCCATGCTGAATCTGAACACCAAAATGGACAATCTATCCACAGAGGTGAAAACAGCCATCACAGAGCTGAAATCTTCTGCGCAAACAACTGCAACAACTACAGCCACTTCTGCTGCTAAAGATTTTGGAATTGTCGCAACTTATGCATTCAAGGAATCAGTCAAACATTTCCTTGAACAAATGAACAAGCAATCCAACAAATCACAGAGCATCACACCCGCAGATCTACAGAAGGCTCTGCAAAACGTTCAAGCAGAAGCAATGCGTAACACAATACTGATGCAACCTAAAGACTACATGACCAGAGCACAGCTAACAGAGCTCGGCCAGAATGTCATAAACCAGGTCACAGAAGTTATTGTCTCCTTCACTGCTGCAAATGCCAACTACGTCAAAGAGTTCAAAAAAAGTGTCGGCAGAATGCGCTTCAACACAGAAGCAGAGCTTGCAACTCTTTTCGGCCTCTGTGATGATGTATGTGCGAAGTTGATGGCCGCAGGAGCAGAACTACCAAAGAAACCCAAAGCTTCCTGCAGAGCAGAGGGTATTTCTGATAAAAGTCAGGATGATTCTGATGATGACCATCCTGGTCCATCAGATAATCCTGAGGGGGAGAATATAAGGGAGAAAGCTACGACCAGAGGAATACAAACTCCGCAAATCGCAGCAGAACCAATCAGTCAAGCCCCTCCAGAACAAACCCAAGATCAAAAACAAAATCAACAGACCACAGAGACAACACCCATCTCTGTGGAATCAAGTCCTGAAGAAACCAATATTCCAGAAGCTGATAAGCATACCACAGAGGCAACAACCACCCCTGTGGTAATCAACTTGGAAAAGAGTCCTTCAACAAAATCAACAGAAAAACCCCAAACCATACCAAGAAGAAAGTCGATTGCCACCAAACCAATAAGAGCAACGACCTCTGCGACCTCTGCTTCTGATATTCTGAGAAAGATGCATAATACAATGACTGATCGAATGTCGCAGAGAGAAGAAGAAAGGCACAGGTTCACATTAGCTTTCAAAATGGCAAGAAGATTCGATGTCCAATCTTCACCAACAGAAATAGAGCTCACAGAAGAAGTCACCAAAGAACCTCCAACAGAGGTTACAGAGCAACTCAAGCCAACAGAACCATCGCCACAAAAGTCCTCTAAATCACAAGTGTCAAAACCTACAGAGGCAACCATCAAGCCAATAGAAGCACCAACCTCCAAGCCTACAGAAGAAACAGGTTATGCACCTCCAAAAGCCAGAGACAAGGGCAAAGCAATACTGATAGAAGAGCCAAAGAAAAAGAAATCATTGCCCAAGCCTACAGAGAAATTGATGAAGAGCGCCTTTGATGCCTTCCAAACTCCAAAGCCTGAAGAAGTTGATTGGGCATATGGATTAAAGCCCCTATCAGACATTCCACTTACTGGCAGAGCTTCAGAAGTTGTTCAACAGATGGAGAGTCTCAGAAGACAAGTACCACAACCTGGTCCAACACATGAAGAGATGGAAGAAGTGGTATACAAATACCTCTATAAACAAACCTTTCAGACCAATCATCCAACAGATCATGTGACAGATTCAAGGATCAGAGAAGAATTTGAGAACATCTTCACAAGGACAAAGCCAAGAACCAAAGCAAATGTTTTCTCAATCCACAAGATCAAAAAGGTAATCTTCTGCAAGTTCTCCTTTACAAGAACCTATCCAAGGGTCAGGTACAATCTTTACAAAGTCAGAAGAGAAGACAATTCAGAAACCACCTTCGCTGATGCTGACCTAAGAAATATCAATCCTTATGATCTACCTGACCTTCTGCAATGGACAAAGGACAACTACAACACAGAGGCAAACACCAGAGCCTATTAAGTGTTAAGAAAAGCAATGAGGGAAAAGCTTTTGATCTTCAGTATGATAGATTTTCAACTGGGAAAGGATCTTGGTCTCAAACATCTAAATTTACGACCACTAGAAGATCGCTGCCCACCCGACGCCGTGCCCAACTCTATCATTACAGAACCAAGATTCGGGTTAGTATTTCGAAACCCACAAGGCGAAATCAAACTATTTGTGTGCATAGATTGTCAGAAGTACGCAACTAGTACTCTGAACAAGTTCAGAGCAAGCCTTGTAAAATACAGAGGTACAGAGAAAATGGATAGAGATGCTGCAAATACTTTCATCCGAGAGATTGATGCCACAATTCGCCTAAGAGAAATCTGCATCAGTTTCTACAAAGAGATTAGAAGAATCGGAAGAGACAACAGAAGCTTCAACGATTTCAAAGATGCCAAAATCTGATTCTCAAACCTTAAATCTCTGCAAACCAAGTCAAAAGTTTATCTTTCATTATACTCAAATGTAAAATGCCTCTGGCATATTTCTGAATGAAAGAACTTTCGAGGTATTGTTTAACCTCTGTCTTATCTAACTTAGCCTAACTAAACTCAAGTTAAAATTTTTATTTTTCACTACTTAGGGGGAGATTGTTAGCTTCAATCTTCCTAATCATAGAAGTATTTAGAAGTAGTGAAAAATAGGCTAAGTGAAGAAAGCCTCTTATAGAGGCTCTGCCGACCTTACCGAGAGATCAAGGTCAAGAAGCTACAGAAGCTAAAGAGGCGCCCTACAGAAGCTCTGTCATACGCGCAAAGAAGTCTAAAGACTCGGAATCCGGTGAAGACTGCTCTTCTAAGGACCAAACCGCAGAACCTCTGTGGGACTTCACAGAGCCTCTGCGGTCTTCAACAAAGACTTGAAAGATATTTATAATATCTTGCTACTGTTACAGGACCTGTTCATCAACTTGCATGGTAGCATGCCCTGTCCAACTGCAACGTGTCAAACTCTGGTTGGATTCAATAGGGCTTAGTACATAATAGACGTCTGCTGCATTAAATGCAATACAGCACGTCCAACTGTTCATGCCATCCGTCCAACTATTCATACCGTCCTTTGTGAATAGTAGCATATGCTTTATGGTCCCCTTAGAGTAGTATATAAGGAAGACTCATGTTGAGTTCTTCCTATTAATCTATCAATCCGTCGATCGATCAATCGAACACTTTGAGAGAAAAACATCACAAGAACACACAGCTTAAACACTTTGAGAGTCATATCTGTTTTAAAGCTTTGCTTACTCACTGTTTCTTGAATTTGGTCTTAATATATATATTCAGTAAACTTTGAGATATTATTTTCTGTTCACTGTTTATTTATATTGTGTTCTAAATCTATCAAACATATCTATTAGTTATTCAAATACGCTTCCGCATCAAACTCAAACTTAAACTAATAGATCTGATAATCTTGTTTAAACAAAACGGGAACCAACAGAGATCACCTTGCCCGTATATGCAGGGGGAATCAGACGAATTTCAACGTCATTGACTGTTCGTCGGCTTATAACATCATCTTAGGTCGACCGTGGATCCATGAAATGAAAGCCGTTCCCTCGACGTATCATCAGACCATGAAGTTCCCTACGCCGTAGGGATTCCAGGAAATCAAAAGTGAGCTGAAAGTCGCTCCTGACTGCTATAAGACCACCCTAAAGCCGCAGAAGTAGGTCGTCTAGCAGTTACGGGTCGAGGAAATCGTCTTGGACCAGAACAAGCCTGACCAGAAAGCCTTCATAAGTTCGTCTCTCGATCCCTGCTTTAAAGACAAGCTAATATCTTTCTTGCAGGAACATGCCGATTGTTTTGCCTGGTCACACGAAGACATGGTCGGCATAGACCCTAGCGTCATTTCCCATAAGCTCAATGTCGACCCGTCATTTAAACCTATCAAACAAAAGCGTCAGAATTTTGCTCCTGAAAGGAATAAGGTAATAAACGATGAGGTCGACAACCTCCTCAAGACAGGGAAAATTCGAGAAGTAAAATACCCCGACTGGCTTACTAATGTCGTGGTCAATGGAAAGGTCCTTATCGTATCTCAAAAGTCGTGGGTAAAGGTCCCAATCGGCTCCAAACCCTCGACGGTCGAGATGTCCCACGTAGCTGGAATGCAACACATCTAAAAAGGTATTTCTTCTAAACCCTTTTCTCTCATACGATTTTTATTCACCACGACGATTACTGACTTCAGCATCGGAGGGTCGTTGGTTAGCCAACGACCAACCTCTGACATTATTTTATCACAGGATCGCACGACATAAGTTACTAAGTTTGTCATATGACATCATTATACTTTCGCAAGGTCGCATGACATAAGTAATCAGGTCTATTATATGACTTGACTGTCTTGTCGCAGGGACGCATGATTCAGATTCACCGCATGATTTAATTGTGCGATCGACCCACGATCTAAGTGTTTTAACTTAGAAAAATCTCATGTTCTGAATGTATGCTTTGATCGCATGTATCTATGTTTGCTTACGCGATTTAAAAATATCAAAGTCTTACGATTTATGTTTTAATCGTTGTATTTCAATAAATGCCTTTGTCGCAAGTACCTACGTTTGTTATATATACGACTTATGTCTATTCTCATACGATAAGTATTCGATGTTTGTTTATTGATTGACAATAATATAATGCACAAATTCAAAGGAAATGTAAATATCATTTCATCAAACGGTCAGGTACATACTCGACCACTAACAGTCGAGTGATAGAAACAAAAGACAAAGAATTTCCTAAGATTGAGGGGGAGCATCGGTCGCATCTTTACCAGAAGCTTCACATTTAGAGCCCTCACCCGTCTCCTCCTCGTCGGCCTCCTTCTTGTCATCTGAGTCGAGATCTCTCGCAGATCCGACGTCCCTCAGGTAGAAATCAAGCTCCTACGATGTCGAGGCATGGGGATTCTTCCTCAGCAGATGTTGCCTCGTGATCGCCGCCCTGGCAGTCAGACGAGCCAGGGAAAAAACGGACTTAGCTTCGTCCCTCAGCTCCTTCACTTCTTTCTCCAGGCTCACCACCTTGGACTTAGATTCCTCGGCTTCTTTTTCTTTCACTGACAAGGACTCTTTCGTCCTGTCCAGCTCCTCCCTTTGATTGGAGATCAAGGACACGGACTGCTTCAGCCGGTGGTTCGCCTCATCCTTCGCATGTCCAACGACCTCCAACTCATTCAGGGCTTCGTCGAGCCGCAAAGACATCCCCTCGGCACGTGCCAGAGTGGACTTCTCCCTGTCAAATGCCGCATTTTTCCTTACGAGAGCAGAGGACACCAGACCCTCTATCTTCGTAGTTTCGGTGTGCAGGGCCAAGGAAGACTGGAACGTCTGTAAAATACAAAAACATGTTAGTAAACACTCGATAAAATTTAAACGACAAAAGGTACACAAGTCTTGAAAGAAAGATTCACCAAAAACGCCAGTCCGACAACATGCGCTCCCGTCTCCTCGACGGAGACCCCTTGGAAACGCTCCTTGAAAGACGGGAGATGGAACTTCCCCAGATGGGGGAAAAGTTTCGTCCCGTCTAGGACGTTGTCGACCATAAAGTCCGACGGCAACGTAAAGTTGACCGTCGTGACCTCAGCTTTTCTGGTCGCACGACCCTTGCCCTTGTCGGCCGACGAAGGGGTCGATGCTGCAGACGGAGATACCACCGATTTCGCCGGAGGCGCAGAACTGACAGGAGTTGCGTCAACTGCATCAGAAGATGTCCTCGTCTTCTAAGCGGATGCAATCGACACCTTCTCTTTCTCAGGCGTAGCGACTCCAAACGAGCCGCCTGTCTTCAAATACGGTTCCCTCAAGACAGACATCCTTGTCCTCTTCAGGACCCCCGACACAGTTGTCGGGGCCTCTTTCCTCTTCTCCCTCGCCTTACGAGCCAATTCGACTTGAGCCTCCTTCTTAGATATAGCAGGTGTTAATGCCAAAAATCGCACCAAAGGGACAACTTAAGGTCGATGTGGACTTAATCAACTAAAGAAAGGATCTTTCGACGAGACGTGCGTTGAGGGAAAAAATAAACGAGACAAGGGATTTGATGATGCAGGAAAAACCTCAAACGAGGAAAAAACATGCGGACAACAGGTGTTTGTCGTGTGTGAATACAAAATATGAACTTCTGGTCGAGGGCGGTTTGTCGTGCGTCGAGAGCGATACTTGAGCTTTCCCTCGAGTGTTCTTGAGTTCGCAGTAGGGTTCTGGCTTTCAGTACCTGATCTCCTGAGTTTGAATGTTCTTTACTATGAGTTTGTATGATTTTCTCTGCTGTTTGATGATGTTCGCTGGAGTGTATTGGGTGTTAACCGATGTGTCTTGAAATGAAGCTTTAGCTTGTCTTTTATAGTCTCCGTGTCATTAATTAGTTCCATTAATGATTTGATCAACGGCTACAACGGCTGGAAACGGTCGCCGAGATGAATGTTCATAATACTCTTCATCCGTTACGGCTATCGATCGTTAATGGTTGCGTCGGTTATGTCCGTTGCTCTTTAATGACTTTGACTCCTGCATTAAACACTTAACAAACGTAACAGTCAAGGTTAACATTAGTTCGGTCGAAGGTACAACGATCTTACGCGATGGTCGTACGGGACGGGCGATGCTAAGGTCGTGCGTCATGGGAGACGTACGACTTACCTTTTACGGGAGGCGACGGATGTTTTATGGGTTCTTGTCAAGACCTTATCTTAACACAAGATTTAGTTCACAATCGTGTGTCTTACCTGTCCTGGTCGTGATCGTACGACGTGATTTTTTGCCCAAACAGCAGGCGGCGCTTTCGGCTGAGATTCTCCTGTAAGGAAAACAAAGAAGAACGATTAAGCGATCGAAGTATTGAAAAATTCGAGCAGAGCAGGGTACACTTACCAGTCATCTCTATCTCTTCCTCTTTCTCTTCTTCCTCCTCTTTCTCTTCTTCTTCCTCTGTCGTCTCTTCCTCTTCTTCTCCCTCTCGGCTCTCTTGACAATTAACTCCCAGAAAAACCAAGTCGTCGTCCTTGTCTATCAGATGACGTGTGACGAACGAATGATCTTCGGTACTAATCTCCAGGAACTTCTCGATCTTGGCCTTAGAGTCGTCGTTGGGCTTCACCTTGTCAAAGTTTATGTCTGAGAATACATAAGGGAGAAGATTAGTCGAAGCACAAATATATAAATACAATAAAAACACTTGACCAAAGCTGGAAAACAGACCCGCCATGTTCCAACCGGACCTGATCCAGTCACTTTCAGGGTCCAGCGTCGCTAGCCGTACGAGTACGTACCTGGTATTCCATTTACGGTCGTTGACCGCAGTTTTCAGAACCAAGGTACGATCGCCCTTGTGTTTCGAAAACAGGCTGTAGCGATGATATGTATCCTTCTTGACCTGATAAGCCGTCAACAGGTCCATCACGTTCATCGGCGACTCCCAATTCGAAGAAAGTCGCCCGATGACCTGGATAACACTCTAGAGCTGGGGCATTAGCTGTCCCGACGAGAGGTCAAACTCACACATAAACGCCTTAGCTAAAGGCGAATATGGCCATTGGAATCCTATCTTAAATGGGTACTCGTATATCACGACATACCCCTCTGGACACATTTCCGGTCGAATTTGACCGGCCTTGCTCACTGTAATCCACGCAGGGATTTTGGCTAAACTCCTAAAGTCATCGAGATCATCTTGATCTCGAATGGTACTTCTAGGTTCTGTTGACATTGATAATCCTGTTAACCAAGTCTGTCGGTCGGAAAAACCCCAAATGTCCTAGTTTTTCCTAGGTTTCCTCACAATGGATTTACAATGCATGCAAAGAAGAAGATGTCGTACCTTATATAGGCGCTCTAAATCCTCAAAAACTCTAACTCTAATCAAGATCTTGCAGGTTTGGAAACGAATCGCTGAAGAATAGCAAGAAAATCTCTCTCTAAACTCTCTGTAAGCGTAAAAAGGAAAAGATCCATCGTGGGTCTCTATTTATGTAAATGATCGTGTCAGATCGAGCCGTCCGATGATCGACACGTAGGCACATCTCTTCGAAAGCTCGATGGATTGTCGACACCTGGCACTTACAACTGTTTAGCACAATCGTGCGTCAGAGTGACGTCACGATCTTATCCCTTTTCGACTTCCCTTTTAGTTAGAATCGAACCGATTCAGTGTCCTGATTAACGACTTTCGACACGTGTCACGATCCTAGACGTCCGACTTACAAAAATTTAAAATTCGAATTTGCCACTCTATTTTTAAATTTTGGGGGCAAACTGTTTAGGTAAAATTTCACTAGTCTCGACCGCGACCAAAACAAGGAAAACATTTATTACACTTTTCCATGATGAGACAAAATCATAAGCACTTTATCTTTTGACCAAAGTTGAAATCGAAAGTTACTCACGACACTCGACCGTCGTATGGAACCTCACGACCTCGACCGACTAACGTATGACATTTCTGTTACCTTTTCATTGTTTAATGCATGGTTAATGTCATTAATGGCCAACGGACATAACCGACAAGGACAATTATGAGCATTAAACCAGTGGCAGTTACGACTGTTATCAGCAGTGTTTATGGAGTCATTTAAAGCGCTTGAAGACTATAAATATAGGGGCTCAATCATCATTTCGGAGGGGCTTAAATCATCTAAACTCTCACGAACTCTCAAGAACAATCGAAGCAAAGAACCCTCTCTCTAAAGATCGCTCACGACGCACGACTCACTCGCATGACGCATTGTTTTCACACACGCCACACTCGTTTTTACATTCGATACACTTGTTTACTTTACATTTAAAGTCTTTCCTTCATTTGTATTGTAACCTTTGTACTCTCGACACCTGAAACACAACGACATCACCCCTGTTTGGCGATCATAGTGCAGCGACGACACCTCACCGTCGTCCGTGGGTTTTTTCCTCGTTGAGGTTTTTCCCGCGTCACCAAAATCTCTGTCTCATTTACATTTTCTATCTTTTTGGTACTGTTTGTCGAAAAATTCCTATCTTTAGTTGTTAAGATCCACAATCAACCTTAAGTTATCCTTCTGGACGATTTTTGGCATTAACAGCTAGCAATAATCCCCTAAGTATTGAAAAAGAAGATTACAATTCTTTAAGCAAAAGGTGAAAATCAACCTATGTAAAAGAGATTTCATTGATAATTAAGCTGAGAATAAAAATTACAATTGTTTAAGCAAAATCATTCACCGCATTCAAGGAATTGTTGGCCAAGGTTATGTGAAAAAGGAATAATGAGCTCTCTAAGTCTGATCATGGCGTCAATGCTGAAGATGATTTCTTGTGCATGATCTTCTTGGACTTTGAATCTTCCAATCCTCTTCTGTATTGCACTCTTAAATCTAAGAAGAATGTCATTGGAGTATTTCTAGACGTTTCTTGGTCTAAACAACTTGTACCCAAGCACTACTCTGTGAACCTATACACCTGAGGAAATTTACAAGATCAACATCACATAACCTGCACTTGGTTCCATCCTCTCTGTATATGATACATGACATACATAATGGACTTTTGAGCAAAAGAGTGGAGATTTATTCCCAGAACTCTCTTTAAGTTAGCTTTTGAGTTCTGACCTCCTCTTCAACCATGGGTTGAACATTTGGCTTAACAAACACATCGCCATCTCTGGCACTGTATATGTAATGATGGATGTTCTCATAGAGTTTAAGCTCTAGTTCTCTTGGCTTTTGTCGAGGGATAAGTATTCACAGTGCATCTATGGATCCTTTGATTTGAGCAACTCTGTCCTCGGTAACATGAGGAGCAGAGGTTGATGCTTGATTTGGATTTTGTTGAGAAGGGACATTGGGAAGTGGATTTGGTGCAGAAGATGTAACAACAACATATATAAAAGATGGTTTTGTTTTCCATATTGATGATCAGAGGCCTTTCCTCTTCTTCATCTTCATCATCATTTATGTTGATAATATTTACAGGCTCTGGTCTTTGAAACTGGATGGTTCTGGTCTGAGTTTCTCGTATGATAGGTTCTTCAAAGAAAACAAAAAATCTTTCTAGTTTAGTTGTGGGCAACTCATCATTGCCAAAGTCAGGTTCTTCAAGAGTTTGAGCTTCATTTTGGACTGATGGGTTGATTGGAGCAGCAGTAAGAGCAACCACCGATGTAGTCTTCTTGGATTGAGGCTTCGTGGCTAATGGTATTTCCTGTAAACGGGTTGTAGGGATGGGTTCTTTGTTTAGAGCAACAGTCTTCTCTCCCTTATGATGATCTTGGGGGCCAGAGGCATCAGCACCCTCTTATCATCATACTTGCTCTTTTTAGATTCCTAAACCTGGCAAAAGGCGAGGGCATTTATCTTATTCTTGGCTCCCAGATTCTTCTTCACACTATCTTTAATCATATTGTAGAAGTTTTATAGAGTAAATTACATGAATGGTCCCTGTGGTATGGTCATATTTTGGATATGGTCCCTAAAACGCATAAATTACACTGGGCGTCCCTGTGGTATGCCAAAACACACACAGAGGGACCCTCCCTCTAATGGAATCTGTTAACCCAGTTAACTCAAGGGGTATTTTTGTCTTTTTACTCTCTCTTTTGTCATCTTCCTGATAAAAAAGAATAAAAAAAATAAAGACAATGGACCCCACCCATACCCCAACTACAACACCTCCCCCTACCCCCACCCCCACCCCCACCCCCACCCCCAAACTTCTTCTTCTTCTCTGAACAGCTTTGGCCCATCACTGGATTTCGAACATGAACTTTCTTAAATCTAGTCTTTTGAGGGATTTAATAAAGTTGGACAAATATCTCCACTGTAAATAAAAGCAAAATTAAATTGCTACTCACCACTGTCTTCGTCATCACTTAGTGCGGTTTCGGAAGAAGACAATCACCCATTTCCTGTAATGATTCCGAGAATTATGAAATAGATGGTCAGAATTAGTAAGATTTATAAATTTCCATGACGAGGGGAAGACAATGAAAGGAATTTGCAAGAAGCCATGGTAGCATAGAAACCCATCGTTCTTTTAAGAACCAAATACGAGAGAAGCGTGTCTAAACGATTGGTAGGAAGAACAATATAAAAACGTTAAAGCAGTAGCACCACACTGAAATTTTCAATGTTCCTAGTAACATTAAGATTTAGGTAGTTGTGCAGAAAACAAACAAAATAGAAGTTAGTATTCAACAATTTCAGATGTTCCTGGATCATGCTATCTGCTATGTAAGGCACTTATTAGATTTGAAGGACTCAACACAAAATACACAGCAACCCTTACTCCCATCAATATTTTTGGCTTCACATTGAACGAAGATATTTAATATTTGGAAGGCAATCTCCATTTTTGGCTTCACATTGAACGAAGATATTTAATATTTAATATTTTGGGCTTCACATCTCCATTCTTGCGACTGGGTATTTTTCTTTATCCTTCCTTTCTTTGACAAAGGTGGTGGCCGGAGGTGGTGACGGGCGGTTGCAGGCGGGTTTAGTGGATGAGAGAGAGCGAGAGAGAGGGAGAGGGAGAGGGAGAGAGAGAAAATGATAGGGACGATGTTTGGGTGAGCTCTAGATAATGAAGAAAGGTGTAGGTGTGGGTGAGAGGTGGAGACAAAGGCGGGTATAGGTGGTGGCCGGAGGTGGGGAAGAAGAAAGGTGAGGAAGGGGAGGGGGGTGAGGGGTGGGGCCGGAGTTAGAGTAAGGTTATTTTTTTATTGTTTCGTATTAGGAAAATGAAAAAAGAGAGGGTAAAAAGACAAAAATACCCCTTGGGTTAACTGGGTTAACAGATTCCGTTAGAGGGAGGGACCCTCTGCGTGCGGTTAGTCGAACCACAAGGACGCTCAGTGTAATTAATGCGTTTTAGGGACCATATCCAAAATATGACCATACCACATGGACGATTTATGTAATTTACTCTATTTCTACAACCAATGTTTCCTTGTTTACTTCGTAATCAGTTTTAAACTTCATTATAGCTATAGATCTTCGAACCTCGACTGTAGAAGTAGAAGCTGTAGAGTCAAAGGTGTGGGCCAATAAATATACCTGACTTAATAGCTTTTCACTTCTGAACGGTTGACATAGTCTGAAAGAGTTAATGGAGCGACCATAGATGAATTAACTAGGGCCTTGATGTCCTTTGTCAATTTGTGGGGTTGGTCACCAGAGAGGGTAGGCAGTTGTGGTTTCGGTTGACTTTTCTTTTGCTTCAAAGCCTCTGTCTGACCCTTAAGAGATTCAGTTGTAGCTTTAACTTCAAGAACTGCAGTATTGAGTTTGCTATCTAGAAGTTCTGAGGTTGTACTCTGCTCTGAATCAATTAGGTCTGAAGAGCCTCGATTTTCATGGTGTTTGCAGTTGATTCAATGACTAGAGCCTCTACCTTGCTTTGATGATCTGCCAAGGGTTGTGTAGACGTAGAGGGTTCTGGATGAGAGATTGTGATTTGTGGATCTTTCAAGGATTTCTTTATATGTGTAGTGAAGGTTTAGAACTCATCCTTTGTTAGATATGCAAAAGGGGTAACATTTGAACCAACACATTGTCCAAATTGAATATGTGTTCCTCGAATGCCTATAAACCTTATGTTTGGGTTAAGATTTGTAGGACTTATATCCGGTCCTAGCGACTCATCAGAAGATGATGATGAAGCTCTAGAGGTTCTGACCTCATCCTCATCACGTACACATTCAGAGTCTAAAACGTTAGTGATGAAGTGGGGACTCGCAGGCTTGTGAAAAGCCATATCGTTATTGTGCACACTTAGAGGTGATTGCTCTAAACGATCATTTGGAATACTAAAGTATTGTGGAGAGGCAACATATGCCTCTTTGCGGGGTGGTAGCTGTAACACCCCTGAAATTTTATCGGTAACACTCCCACTTTTTGCCCTTTATTGTAATTTAACTCTTGGGGTAAATCCTTCTTCTTAGAACTTGGTTTTGTTGGGATAAGATATTGTTTGAATGATATCACATATTTAGTTTTGAGGTTGGAATTTTAGATGTTAGGACACGTGAAACCTAGTTGGAAAAGTTGGACAAATGGGAATTTTCGGCAAGCAGGCGTCCGCTTGTGCCCATGGCCGGACGTCCGTGTGAAGAGGACTTTCGCATCCCTTCCGTGGAAGCAATAGAAGTACTGGGACGATGTGAGAGTCTCAGCTCGAGGCCATATTTCCGCTTAAGACCCCATGCGGACGCCCGTGATATGTCTGATGTGAAATTAGGGTTTTTAGTCATTTGAGACATTCCTTTCTCCCACACATAATCACTCCCACCCAACTCGTTTTTCTCACACTCTTAGGTGCAATTTTCACACACTTAAGCTTCCCACCCTTTGATTTCAAGAATCAAGTACATTTAGGGCTATTGGCTCTTGAATCAAAACCTCACCTACTAGCATAGTTCAAGCTTGAAGGGAGTTAATTAGGATCCTCAAAGGGGAAAAGCTCCAAGACCCATCTTCTTCCATTTCTAGGGTTTCTCAAGAAAAGTAGGTTTTCACTTAACAAACCTCCTAAGGCGAGTTCATCCTGTTACTTAACCTTATACATGTTAAATAACTCTCATTTACACTTTCAAAACACCCCCTTAGTTCATATTTTAAATATAATTGAGTTTGGACCCAAATCTTACCTTGAGATATTTTGGGGTTTTTGCTTGGATAGATTTGTTGTAAAGACAAATGGTGACCACATCTAATCTCCTTGTGGGTTACTTGATTTTAAACTTGGGATTTCTCCAAACTTGTAAGATTGTACTATTGAAGTAAAAAATTAGGGTTTTGACATTTTGATGAGTTTTGACAAAACACTTGGAATAATGAACTCTTATGTGGTAAAAGTGGTGTTTGAGAAAATTATATGGAACAATGGTACACTACGGGAAAACTTGGATATGTACATAATCGCATACATGTTTCTATGTTTATGTAGTGGAAATTATTGTTGTTGGTATTGAGTGTAATGGATCAATAGGCACTAGAGTCTTTATGGCCGATATTGGAACGCTAGTTTTTCACATCGAGGAACGGCTAGGCATCAACGGTATGGTATAAGTCCTGCGTGATTTTACGTTATTGGATATTGTGATTTCATGGGTGTTGGTTGTAAGTAGCCTCACTCGGTGTCCAATAGGTGTTGTTATGTATTTGGCTTTACCGACTTATCATGTTGCTTACTATTCGTGTTCCGTCACTTGTGTTGGTAAGCGGGACTCCCCCGACAACCCAAAAGGTATTTGTATCATTACAATGTGCAATAATAATTACGATGTTCATTTAATTGCCGATTTATAAAAGAACATATTAATTAATCAATTTAAATTGTTGTACTTACTAGGCTTTAGCCTAACACTTTTTCTTGTAATGACATGTATAACAGGTCATTCTAGTGGTGGGGCTCCTTGGGGTTGAGAGTAGAGTATTGAAGTTACAGTAGCATTTTTGGATAGACATAGAGGCGAACTTTTGTTGTATAGTTCGATATAGTTTTGGGAACGAGATAGTGTCACCCGTCTATAATCTGAACTTTGATAGTCTAGATTAGTAGGTTGTTGGGTTCATCTCATTCGATTTATTTGTGATGTAAACGCCATATTATTACTCTCCCTTTTTGGGTGATTTGTCTATGTCACTTTAGTTTATTTCCGCATTTATTTCAGGTTTAAATTACCTCTAATTTTTAGGGTGTTACAAGTTGGTATCAAAACAGTAGTTTAAGCGAACTAGGTATGTCATTAAGATACCTAGACTTAAACTGCATCAATTAAGTATTGATCGGTGAGCTTTGGGTAGAATTCCTAAGATAGGATGGTCTTAGAGTCGACGGAAGTACATAAGTTGAAAGTTGTGACCGTGGTAACGAGAATTCTTATGTGAAGTATGTTCATAATTTCAATTAGCTACTACTATTATGAATATATCCTTACGTGAGTATGCTTAGATTGCTATTGTTATGATGATTGATGCATGTATTAGTACGTTTCTTATGTTTAAACTCTTATAGCCTATTTCTCACCTCATTCTCAAATGTGTGGCATACTTCAATGGTTAATACTCGCAGTCGGGTGGATGACCATGATGCCACGACATCCACAGCTGATCAACCACGTGTGACAATGACAACGGTGCCTCCGCCGATTAACACCATTATGGGAGGGGGAACAGAGCATATCCCTCACCATGATCTAGAAACATCGGATCCTGTTATAGAGGAGGTAACAGCCGAGACAAGAATATGTACCGGATGATGAAGGCCATGAACAAGGCCATGGCTCAGCAGCAAGAGCAGTTTTTGAAGCTTATGGAAGACAGGGATACAAACAACCGTAAGCATGAGACGGTTGCTGAAAACATCATAGTGGCTGGATCTGGGGGTACTGGAGATGGGCATCCTACGGATGGTTTGGGGATGACAGAAACTGGGCGAGTTGGGAAGGGTTGCTCATTCAAAACCTTTCTGAGCTGTAGGCCGCCCGAATTTATAGGTACGGATGATCCGGTAATCTGCATGAATTGGATCTGTGAAATGGAACAAGCATTTCGAACTAGTGACTGCGAAGAGATCCAAAAGGTGAAGTTCGGTTCTCAAATACTGAGAGGGGCAACCCTCACTTGGTGGAATGTTTACTCCACTTCCATAGAGGTCACGTTGTTGGCCAAGCTGAGTTGGGCAGTCTTCAAGAAGAAGATTTTGGAGTAGTACTGTAATGAGAGAGTTATGGACCGAATAGAAGATGGGTTTCAGAACTTGAAAAAGGGAAATTTTCCGATCAAGGAATACAACCGACTGTTCATGGAGAAGTTGGGATTCGTGGGACATCTGGTTCCTACCGAGAAGGTGAAAATTAAGGCTTGCATCAAGGGCCTTCTGTCGGATATGATGACCATGGTCCGAGTGTCAAGAGTGTCTACTCTCCGTGAGGCGATAGAAGAAGCTCAGTTAGTGGAGGATGCCTACAGTCAAGGCAAGGAAGAAAAGGCAGTAGTGCCGAAGAAGAGAAAGTGGGAGGGGAAGTCCATGCCCTCTAAGAGCTCAAGACCGTTCGTTGCTAGTAACCGGGAAAACCGACTCGAGGCGAGAGGCCAAGTGGTGCTCCAAGTGCCGAAGCAAACACTTTGGCCCATACGGCTCTATGTCCGGAAGTTGCTATAAGTGTGGCAAAACCGGTCACATCTTCAAGGATTGCCCGGTTAAGGGGAAAATATGTTATGAATGCAAGGAGTCAGGCCACTTTCGAAACGAATGTCCGAAATTGAAGTCAGGGGGAAAGAAGGTGGAACCTCCGAGAGCAACGGCGAAGGCCTTTCAAATGACTACCGAGGAGGCAAAGGCTTCGACAGAGGTGGTGTCGGGTATATTTCTCCTAAACTCCGTGCCTATGCGTGTGTTATTTGATTCAGGTGTGAGCTTTTCTTTTGTGTTGAATTCTTTTCTTCCAAAGTTGTCTATGCCCACTAGTAGTCTAGTAGATGCTATAGTGGTAGAAATAGCGGACGGAGGACAAGTGATAGTTCGTGAGGTATTGAAGGGTTGCAAGTTAGAGATCGAGGGGAAGGAATTCCCAATCAATTTGATGTCTATGATAATCGGGGGATTCAATGTAGTAATCGGGATGGATTGGCTAGCTGAGAACCAAGCCAAAATCGTTTGTGCAAAGAAGTTAATATGCATTCCCATTTTGGATGGAAGTGTGGTGACCGTTTTTGGGGAGCGTAGGAAGGGGGATATAGCAATCATCTCCATGTTGAAGGCACGCAAGTATTTTTTGAAAGGATGTTCGTCTTTCCTAGCTTATGTGATCGACGCCAAGTTAGAGAAAAATAAACTTGAGGACGTAAGAGTAGTACGTGATTTTCCCGACGTGTTTCCGGAGGATTTGCCGGATTTACCACCGGACCGACAAGTGGTGTTCAAGATTGATTTGGTCCTGGGAGCGGCTCCGATAGCAAGAGTCCTTATTGGTTGGCCCCATCCGAGATGCAAGAAATGATGGCATAACTGCAAGAGCTTTTCGAGAAGGGATTTGTGAGACCGAGCTTATCTCCTTGGGGAGCACCGGTCTTATTCGTGAAGAAGAAAGACTGTACGATGAGGATGTGCATCGATTATAGGGAGTTGAAAAAGGTGACCATGAAAAATAAATATCCACTTCCTAGGATAGACGACTTATTCGACCAACTCCAAGGAGCGGGGTGCTTCTCAAAGATTGACTTACGATCGGGTTACCACCAAGTAAAGGTAAGGAAGATGACATCCCAAAGACGGTATTTAGAACGCGGTACGGTCATTATGAATTTTTAGTGATGCCCTTCGGTTTGACGAATGCGCCGACGGTGTTCATGGATTTGATGAATCGGGTGTGTCGGCCATTCCTCGACAAGTCAGTTATAGTGTTCATAGACGACATCTTGGTATATTCCAAAGATGAAGCGGACCACGAGCAACATCTCCGGGAAGTGTTGGAAGTCCTAAGAAAAGAGAAGTTGTACGCAAAATTCTCCAAGTATGACTTTTGGTTGGAAGAAGTCCAATTCTTGGGCCACGTGGTCACGCGAAATGGAGTGAAAGTAGATCCTTCCAAAATAGAAGCGATGATGAATTGGGAACCTCCTAAGAGTCCATCGGAGATACGAAGCTTCTTGGGTTTAGCGGGATATTACCGAAGATTTATTCAGGGTTTCTCTAATATTTCTTCTTCCTTGACAAGCCTGACGCGGAAGAACGTAAAGTTTGTGTGGGCGGAAGCCCAAGAAAAGGCGTTTTGGACATTACAAAAGAAGTTACGTGAGGCCCCGATTCTATACCTACCCGAGGGATCGAAGGACTTTGTGGTATATAGTGATGCATCCAAGATGGGTTTGGGTTGCGTATTGATGCAAAAAGGAAAAGTGATCGCCTACGCTTTGAGACAACTTAAGGAGCACGAAAAAACTACCCCACTCACGATTTAGAACTTGCGGCGGTGGTGTTCGCGTTGAAGTTGTGGTGACTTTATCTGTACGACACCAAGTGTACGTTGTATACAGACCATAAGAGTTTGAAATATGTCTTCGACCAAAAATAATTGAATATGAGGCAGCGAAGGTGGTTGAAACTATTAAAGGACTACGACTATGAGTTACCTTACCACCCGGGTAAGGCCAATGTGGTTGCCGACGCCTTAAGTCGGAAGGAGTACAGCGGAAGTCTCCGGGCGAGTCTCTCAAGGATCGAGCTAGTGTCATGTCTTATGAAACAAATTAAGACGAGACAAACCGAGGCTTTGTTGGAGGAAAACCTCAAAGAAGAAGGTACGGTGAAGCAAAAGCTACTCTTAACGAAAGATGGCCGTGGAGTCAAACTATTCAACGGACGTGTATGGGTACCCAAGATTGGAGGAAGCCGGAAGCTACTCATGGATGAGGCTCATAAATCCAAGTACTCCATACATCCGGGAAGCACTAAAATGTATAGGAACTTGAAGTTGCACCATTGGTGGCCGGTTATGAAGTTAGACGTGGCTCGTTATATGGAGAAATATGTGACTTGTTCGTTAGTAAAGGCCGAGCATCAACCATTGTATGGAAGCCTACAATCGTTGGAGATTCCCGAATGGATGTGGGAAAAGATCACCATGGATTTTGTGACCAAGTTACCAAGGACGGCTAAGGGCAACGACACCATTTGGGTAATAGTGGATCATTTAACCAAGAGTGCTCATTTCCTAGCTATGCGGGAAGCTTCACCAATAGACAAATTGGCAAAATTATACATCAACTAGGTTGTGTCGAGGCATGGTGTACCAGGGTCAATAGTTTCCGACCGTGATAGCCGGTTTACCTCTAGATTTTGGCAGACCTTGCAAGGAGAATTGGGTACGAGAGTGAATCTGAGCACGGCTTAGCATCCGCAAACGGATGGGCAAAGTGAAAGGACAATACAAACTTTGGAAGACATGCTGAGGTAGTGTGTGATTGATTTCGGGGGAAATTAGGATACACACTTACCTCTAGTAGAGTTTTCCTACAACAACAGTTACCACTCGAGCATCGGTAGAGCACCATTAGAGGCCTTGTGTGGTCGTAAGTGTCGTACTCCAGTATGTTGGTTGGAAGCGGGAGAGAAACCATTTGCGGGTCCGGAAATTGTTCAATAGACGGGGAATAAGGTTAAGGAGATCCGGGAGCGGTTGAAGGCGGCTCAAGACCGTCAAAAGAGTTATGCCGACAAGAAGCGGAGACCGGTTGAATTCCAAGTTGGGGAGCGGGTAATGCTAAAAGTATCCCCTTGGAAGGGTTTGATACGTTTCGGGAAGTGTGGGAAGTTGAGTCCCCATTTCTTAGGACCATTCACCATTTTGGAGCATGTCGGATCACAAGCCTACAAGTTAGATTTACCACCGGAGATGGATGGAATCCACCCAACCTTCCATGTATGTTATTTACGGAAGTGCCTAGCGGAAGATGACTGTGTAATACCCTTGTCAGATATTCGAGTGGATGACAATCGTTGTATTGAAGAACCCGAGGCTATCTTGGAAAGGGAGATGAAGAGACTTCGACATAAGGATGTGGTTATGGTCAAAGTACAATGGAAGCACCATTGCGGTGTCAACGTGACATGGGAGTCGGAGGAGGATGAAAGGGCGATATCCTAGTTTTTTCTCCTAGTCGAGATTTAGAGGACGAAATCATTTCCAAGTTGGGGAGGATTGTAACACCCTGAAATTTTATCGGTAACATTCCCACTTTTTGCCCTTTATTGTAATTTAACTCTTCGGGTAAATCCTTCTTTTTAGAACTTGGCTTTGTTGGGATAAGATATTGTTTGAATGATATCAAATATTTAGTTTTGAGGTTGGAATTTTAGATGTTAGGACACATGAAGCCTACTTGAAAAAGTTGGACAAATGGGAATTTTTGGCAAGCGGACGTCCGCTTGTGCCCATGGCCGGACGTCCGTGTGAAGCGGACTTCCGCATCCCTTCCGCGGAAGCAACATAAGTATTGGGGCGATGGGAGAGTCTCGGCTCGAGGCCGGACCGCCGCTTAAGACCCCATACGGACGTCCGCGATATGTCTGATGCGAAATTAGGGTTTTTAGTCATTTGAGACATTCCTTTCTCCTACACATAATCACTCCCACCCAACTCGTTTTTCTCACACTCCTAGGTGCGATTTTCACACACTTAACCTTCCCACCCTTTGATTTCAAGAATCAAGCACATTTAGGGCTCTTGGCTCTTGAATCAAAACCTCACCTACTACCATAGTTCAAGCTTGAAGGGAGTTAATTAGGATCCTCAAAGGGGAAAAGCTCGAAGACCCATCTTCTTCCATTTCTAGGGTTTCTCAAGAAAAGTAGGTTTTCACTTAACAAACCTCCTAAGGTGAGTTCATCCTTTTACTTAACCTTATACATGTTAAATAACTCTCATTTACACATTCAAAACACCCCCTTAGTTCATATTTTAAATATAATTGAGTTTGGACCCAAGTCTTACCTTGAGAGATTTTGGGGGTTTTACTTGGATTGATTTGTTGTAAAGATAAATGGTGACCACATCTAATCTCCTTGTGGGTTACTTGATTTTAAACTTGGGATTTCTCCAAACTTGTAAGATTGTACTATTGGAGTAAAAAATTAGGGTTTTGACATTTTAATGAGTTTTGACAAAACACTTGGAATAATGAACTCTTATGTGGTAAAAGTAGTGTTTGAGAAAATTATATGGAACAATGGTACACTACGGGAAAACTTGGATATGTACATAAACGCATACATGTTTATATGTTTATGTAGTTGAAATTATTGTTGTTGGTATTGAGTGTAATGGATCCATATGCACTATAGTCTTTATGGCCGATGTTGGAACGCTAGTTTTCCACATCGAGGCACGGCTAGGCATCAACGGTATGGTATATGTCATGCATGCTTTTACGTTATTGGATATTGTGATTTCGTGGGTGTTGGTTGTAAGTAGCCTCACTCGGTATCCAATAGGTGTTGTTATGTATTTGGCTTTACCGACTTATCAAGTGGCTTACTATTCGTGTTCCGTCACTTGTGTTGGTAAGCGGGACTCCCCCGACAACCCAAAAGGTATTTGTATCATTACAATATGCAATAATAATTGCGATGTTTATTTAATTGCGGATTTATAAAAGAACTATTAATTATTCAATTTATATTGTTGTACTCACTAGCCTTTAGCCTAACACTTTTTCTTGTAATGACATGTATAACTGGTCATTCTAGTGGTGGGGCTCCTCGGGCTTGAGAGTAGAGTATTGAAGTGACGGTAGCATTTTTGGATGGACATAGAGGCGAACCTTTGGTGTATAGTTCGATATATACTTTTGGGAACGAAATAGTGACACCCGTCTATAATCTGAACTTTGATAGTCTAGATTAGTAGGTTGTTGGGTTCATCTCGTTCGATTTATTTGTGATGTAAACGCCATATTATTACTCCCCCTTTTTGGGTGATTTGTCTATGTCACTTTAGTTTATTTCCGCATTTATTTTAGGTTTAAATTTACTCTAATTTTTAGGGTGTTACAGTAGCGTACCATCAGGCAAATTGGTACTTATTCTTTCAATGATTACACCATGTCGAGAGGATGCATCCAGGTGTAATAACCGGGTTTGTTTTGTAAACAGATCAAAATGGTGTGTGTGGTTTGAAGATTTGAAACTTTGGTGGCAATTGTGAGAATAAGAGAAATAGGGTTAGAATTCCTAAAACCCTTCATTTCCATCCTTCAGTAAGGTACGGCTGTGTGTGAAGCTTGGTGTGGAGCTACTTTGCCATTGAGGAAGAAGAACTTGGATTGGAGAGCATTGGAGGGTGAATCTCCATCTTCTTCGAGGTAAATTCTTCTCCCTTAAATCCCTTAATCTCCTGAGAAAAACTCATGAAGGTTGTTGTTAAGCTTGGGTGTGGAGGTGATTAAGAAATAGGATCTGATATGTGCATTTCTTCCATTTTATTCAATTTGGGAATCAATTAGGGTTGTTGGCCTAATCGTTTTTAACTTGTAATTACGCCTCTTTTTGTTAATGAGTGGTTTAGAGGGGTTTTTGTGTTAAGTTTGTGGTATCACTGCGTGTTCGGAAATTCACCAGGAGGGTTTTCCCAAGTCAAGAAGTTTTCCGGGAAGTACCGGAATCCGGTAGTTGTCCGGATGAGTCCGGAAGTCGAGAACCGGATACTCTATCCCGAAAGCCTCGAGTATCCGGGTGGAATCCAGAAATCTTTACTAGAAGTGGACATCCGGGTACGTCCGGAATCCGAAAGTATCCGGAAACTTATTACTGGAAACAGGAAATCTAGATACGTCCGGATTGGGTTGCGAAAAAGGGAGGTGGCAGAATCCGGAAGGACACATCCGGAATCCGGGTCGTCCGTGCCTGTCTATGGTACTTATTTAAGTGTCTAGAGGATTTTGGTCACTAAGTGGGCTGTTGGGTGACGTATCCACTCTCGTGTGTTGGGTGTCGGTGTAGGTGCGGATAGAGGATAGCTGTTTCAAGTGATAACACTTAGCGTGGACATTAGGCGAGTCATTCTAAACTGAAGCTTTATCGATACTTGAGTTTATTACTCGTACCGATATATTGAATTACATGTTTTACGTTGTTTTAAATATGCATGATAAAGGTGTGCTAATAATATTTTGGGTATGTGTTGGGAGGGATATGCGATTACTTGATGTGGATATATGGGGAGTGTGTCCCATGCAGAATATATGAATTCATTTCATATGTTACTAAGAGCGGGTGTGTGCCCTAAAACGTAGCCACAAATGTGTACGTGACCAAAGAGTGAGCCATCAATATGTGTTGTGTGTGTACTTGAACTGATAAATGCATGACTGTTTATAAATGCTTATAAACTCTTTTTAGTTGATAATTGTGGCGTGTTGTTGGTAACAAGAGGGATCTCACTAGACCTCATGGTCTAACCCTCGTTTTTCAAAACTATAACCTTTTCAGGTAAGTAGGTAGTCGACGGCTCATTTAAAGGAAAGAGCAAGATGTGAGTTGAAGCTTAGGTATAAAAGGACTAGAAGACTTTCCTTTATTGTCTAGTTAGGTTTCTCAGCTATAATTAGGGTTATTTCCGCAAACCCAAGATTGAAATTTGGGATGTGTGACTTATGTGGGGCCGTTTTGGCACTTATATTTTATAGTAGTGGTTTTGGCATGTTTGTTAGGTGTGGGTTGTTACACTTGGTATCAGAGCGCTAGTTTAAGGGATTTAGGTGACCGGATGGGCCTAAACTTAAACTATGGAGTAAGAGGACACAACTGTGATGTAGGAAGTCTTTAGGGAAGACCTTAATCACCGAGAATTCAGGACGATGGTAGTGAGGACTCTCATGTAACGTAATATCAAATCACATATGGCCAATGTCATTATGAATTTACAGGTGCATGGGTATGCTTGATTACTGTTGTTTGGATGATCGAAGGAGGTGGTAGTATGTAGAGAGTGGTGGTAGTGTGTAGAGAGTTCTACCCTTGCAATGATAGCAATGGTTTAGTGTGTTGTGCGAGATCGTTCATTGTGTGAATGATGACACCTTCTAGAAGGAGTACCGTATGAGTTATGGGTGGCCCGATGTGAGGTAGAACCTCTTGGGTTGATAGAGAAGAATAACTGATTGGAAGTGCGCTCCTAGTTTCTGGTGAGTCTCTACTCTGGGTGTTTGTTATGTCGATCAATTAGGATCTTGAGAGTTTCAACTCAAGAATCAGGTAGTAGAGATGAGCCTTTTTACTCTCTAGTCAGTGGAAGAGTGGCAAGGGTGGTTGAGAAATGATAGACGTGTTGATTGGTAATATGAGGCAAGAATAGGATGAAAAGGGACTATTGTTGGTTAACCTAGTTGGGGTCGAAGTGAAGCCACATATTTTGCAAATCAGTAGCCAAGGTGGTAACTGGGTAGTTGGGACACACAAGTATGTGGGGAAACACTAGTATCGAAGGTTGTTGCAAATGTGAGAAACCTGATTGTTTGGTCTGAAGTAGGGCGCCAGTGTTAAAGTATTGTAAATGCCAACAGTTGACCTTGCTAGAGCGAATAGCCTTCAATGTAAAGTGAGTCATGCATTGTATTTGCAGACAACTTACATGAGCCATGCATGTCAAATATATATATATATATATATATATATATATATATATGTGAATTATTGGAGAAATAGTGAATTATTTCACGTCTTTTAAGTGAGTTAAGTGAGTTAATCTTTGTGAATTATTTCACGTCTTTTAAGTGAGTTAATCTTTGTTGTAGAAATTGTAAAAACATTTGATCACATGGTTTTATAAACGGAATCAGTATGAACACGTTGTTGTCATATCAATGGGTGCGAGTGTTGAGCGACTCCCTTAGTGTGGGTGATTTTGCTGTATTTTAAAAAAAATTGCAATGTGGTGAGGTATTATGGGTAGCGTGTAAGGGATCTTCGAGATTGATGTATGTGTGGCTATTTTTTATGGCGGTGTCGTGTCATGCATATATAACCTTGTTTTTCGGTGTATTTTCAAATGTGCAAAATGATTTAAATCATTGTGTTGTCATGCATGGAGGCTATGAACTCGCTAGGTAGTGAGAGATATCGTATTTAAGGATGGGGGAAAGTTTTGAGAGTGGAAGTGTGTGGTTGAGTCGTCAATGGTCGATTCGTGACCTTGCAGTTTCCTTTTAGGGAGGGTGGTGAATAACTGCAGTCTTAGTCTTTGATTTTAAAGATGCTTGTATTATGGTAGTCTTTGCTTTTGTTTGGTATATTGAAACGTGGCTCGCGGCGGGGGGTGTGTCCCGGGTAACTTTGAAGTGGGCAAGATACTTCTAAAAGTGGCGTTGTAGTGTGTTGATGAGATGGTATCGGAGTGGAGCCGGAGTTGGTGGTGACCTCGTATTTAGGCTAAATGTCGGGTATGTCTTGTGCCTTAATCATGGGAGGATTGTGGGGCACAAAGTTAGTTACGATGTGCAGGAAGAGGTAAATTCTGTTGCGAATTCTCGTTTGTCGGAGACACCGTTGAAACATTATCATCATATCATCCGTTGATGTGGACGTCAATGACTGTTGTTGATATCGTTGTCGGGGGGCTGGAAACGAAAAAGGTAACCCTGGTGTGATAATTTGGTTGGGTTTATACACGAATATAAGAGGTTGGTTGGGGAAAGGCGTGTATCTGTCTGGGTGCTGGACCGCGTTATGTAAGAGTTATGAAAGTGGAGAACCGCTGATTGGGTAGGTGATTTTCCCTATGTGGTTGATTTTTCGTTTATGAATGAAATGGTTAGCACAACTCATGTGGGACACGTGGAATATTTTTGTTTGCAAGGGAACGCCTTACCTTTTTGGTTTATTGGAGCTTGTTTCGTGTAGATCCCGAAGAGCCGGCTGGGGACAAAGACTTGTTCGAGAGAAGTAGACGATCTTGATTTGGTGGCTCATCTACATTCAAGGGAGTCAAAGTCTTGAGATAGCCTTATTTCTAATGTATGTGTTATGGTTGGTATGGAGAAGTCAAGGCCTATTGGGTTTACAAATGATCGTCAGGATTGTGCCTCTAATGTAATGTTGTGGTGTGGATAAGTTAGTGGTAACTTATACCAAGTGGACGTGAAAGTTATTGGTGGTATTGAGTTATTGTGAAGTTTAGTGGTAGGCTGGTATTGTTGATATGGGATAAGCGTAAGTGGGAATCTTTGCTCGGAGATTGCTGTTAAGTTATTCCAAGGTGGCATATAAATGTGTGATGAGATGCATGGGTGTTTGGTTGGTGTTATTGTACTGCTTATTTGAGAATATAAGGGTAGTTGGTGGCTACCAAAAGAGAAATCGTGTGCTATTTGGTTGCGATGAGTTGATGGGTAAGTTGTATTGTGTCATTGACATGTTTATGAAGATGTTGGATTGGTTAGCTTACGATGGTTCGTAGTAGATACGAAATCCTTGGGAATGTTGAATTATTCCTTGTGTGTAAAGGAATTCAAAGGAGTGGCGTAACCCCGCTTGGGAAACGAGAAGTGTGTGGTGGCTTCGAGCATTAGGTGTTATTTCGGAATGACTTGGTTGAACTTCTCGTGTGAGATGTGGTGAAACCGTTGGTTAGGCATAGTAAGTTGGGATTGCATGTATGGAGTGGTCAATGTTGGACGGGCAGTGTTCCATACTAGTCTGAAGAGGTGGGGATGATATGTTGAAATAAATGAGTAAACTGGAAGTAGAAAATTTGGCGAGTGACCAAAAATGTGAATCAATGGGTACAGGGTGACATCGTCGGGTACATGAAGTCCTAGTGGGAGTATGAGAAAGAGGGTTTGCGTGTATGTGATGGTTTAAGGGTCGAGGAAAGCTAGTTTGTGTGGTCGGTCAAAAGTGTGCCCCATCTGATGAGCCTTTCTTTGGAGACATGTTTTATATCTTGAGAAGGAAGTGGAAGAAGGAAGTTGAATGTAGTGCTTGGAATGAAGGACCATTGGATTAGAGTTGGTAGTAGTGTGGGAAATATTCCAACTGAGCTTGTCGTTCAGTGTTAAGCTAATGAGTATGGTTTTGCGTGAGCAAGGACACTCCTTTCTGTTGAGTGGGTGAAATTTGAATTATTTCACATGTGGATGGACGACTGTTGGATGCAAGGAGAATTTGAATATGTGTTTTCATGATTGGTACTATTTGGATTGGTGAGAGTGTATGAATTTGGTTAACATTGACGAGTTGTAGTCAATTTCGGGAAAGAAAGAATTATCTGTGTTAGACATATGTCGTGTTGGGGGAAGTGATTTTCGAATTTGCCTGTTATCTGATCAAGAAGCTTATAATTGCGAGTTATGGTGACATTCAAGGTTGGTATTGTGTTAAGTTACCAACTGAGTGTTTGTTATTTTTTAAGGGATTCATGTTGTTGTGACGTTAACTTTGGTAAAACCCGTTCTCTTAAGAAAGTGAAGTTGGGTGTAAAACCCTTATTTTAGACGCGTTTTAAAACTGTGAGTCCAGGAGTCTATGTGTGTGGGTGATATTGTGTACAGTTGGCCTAAGGCGTTATATTTATGTTATACAAATTTTTCTGGGGTAAGACTTGTAGTTAATAGAAAGCGTGATAATTCGTTGGCATACGCCCTATTGTGGAGGGTCATGCCTATTGGGAGCAATAGAATCCTTAGAGAAGCAAATAGGTTGACATGTGTAGTTATCTATGAATCTTCCACGAATAAAAATGTCTCGTGAGAAATAGGCATTTGGTGAGACCGGAGGTCGCGCTGTTGATCGTTGATAAATCAACCAGATTCGCGAGAAGTTAGGGGTAGCTCAAGACCGCCAAAGGATATATGCAAACAAAAGGAGGAAATTGATTGAATTTCTAGTGGGTGACAAGTGATGCTATAAGTTTCGTCGTGGAAAGGCGTTGTGCATTTTGGAAGTAAAGGGAAGCTAAGGCCAAGGTATGTTGAGCCGTTTGTCATCACCAAGCATGTGGGTGAAGTGGCGTATAAGTTAGAGATGACCAAGGAACTTCGGGGAGTTCATTCGACATTTCAAGTGTCCAATCTAAGCAAGTGCTTGGCCGAGGAAAAATGGCAGTACCGTTGAAAGATATTCGTGTGGACGAGAGGTTGAATTATGTTGAGGAGCCGTTGGCGATCGTGGATCGCAAGGTCATAAAGTGGAAAACTAAAGAGATTTCTCTTGTGAAAGTTCAGTGGCATTTCCATAAGGGTCAGGAAGCGAGTGGGAAGTGGAGTCGGACATGAGGGTTCGTTTCCCGCTTTTGTTTGAAGATCGAATTTCGGGGAAGGTATTCTTTTGAGGGGAAGATGTTGTAATAACCGAGTTTGTTTTGTAAATAGAGCAAAATGGTGTGTGTGGTTTGAAGATTTGAAACTTTGGTGGCAATTGTGAGAATAAGAGAAATAGGGTTAAATCCCTAAAACCCTTCATTTCCATCCTTCAGTAAGGTGCGGCTGTGTGTGAAGCTTGGTGTGGAGCTACTTTGCCATTGAGGAAGAAGAGCTTGGATTGGGGAGCATTGTAGGGTGAATCTCCATTTTCTTCAAGGTAAATTCTTCTCCCTTAAATCCCTTAATCTCCTGAGAAAAACTCATGAAGGTTTTTGTTAAGCTTGGGTGGGAAGTTGATTAAGAAATGGGATCTGATCTGTGCATTTCTTCCATTTTATTCAATTTGGGAATCAACTAGGGTTGTTGGCCTAATCGTTTTTAACTTGATATTCTGCCTCTTTTGGTTAACGAGTGGTTTTGAGGGGTTTTTGGGTTGAGTTTGTGGTATCACTGCGTGTTTGGTAATTTTCCAGGAGGGTTTTCCCATGTCGAGAAGTTTTCCGGGAAATACCGGAATCCGATAGTTGTCCGGATCAGTCCGGAAGTCGAGTACCGGATACTCTATCTGGAAAGCCTCGAGTATCCGGGTGGAATCCGGGAATCTTTACCGGAAGTGGACATCAGGGTAAGTCCGGAATCCGGGTGGAATCCGGCAGTATCCGGAAACTTATTACTGGAAACAGGAAATCTGGATACGTCCGGATTGGGTTGCGGAAAATTGAGGTGACGGAATCCGGAAGGATCCGGAAGGACACATCCAGAATCTGGGTCGTCCGTGCCTGTTTGTGGTACTTATTTGAGTGTCTAGAGGATTTTGGTCACTAAGTGGGTTGTTGGGTGACTTATCCACTCTTGTGTGTTGGGTGTCGGTGTCGGTGCAGATAGAGGACATCAGTTTCAAGTGAGAACACTTAGCGTGGACATCAGGTGAGTCTTTCTAAACTGAAACTTTATCAATACTCGAATTTATTACTTGTACCGATATATTGAATTGCATGTTTTACATTGTTTTAAATATGCATGATAAATGTGTGCTAATAATATTTTGGGTATGTGTTGGGAGGGACATGCGATGACTTGATGTGGATATATGGGGAGTGTGTCCCATGCAAAATATATGAATTCGTTTCATATGTTACTAAGGGCGGGTGTGAGCCCTAACACGTAGTCACAAGTGTGTACGTAGCCAAAGAGTGAGCCATCAATATGTGTTGTCTGTATACTTGAACTGATAAATGTGTGACTGTTTATAAATTCTTATAAACTCTTTTTAGTTGATAATTGTGGCGTGGTGTTGGTAACAAGAGGTATCTCACTAGACCTCATGGTCTAACCCTCGCTTTTCAAAACTAAAACCTTTTCAGGTAAGCAGGTAGTCGAGGGCTCGTTTAAAGGCAAGAGCAAGATGTGAGTTGAAGCTTGCGTATAGAAGTACTAGAAGACTTTCGTTTATTGTCTAGTTAGGTTTCTCAGCTGTAATTAGGGTCATTTCCGCAAACCCAGTTTGAAATTTTGGATGTGTGACTTATGTGGGGCCGTTTTGGCACTTATATTTTATAGTAGTGGTTTTGGCATGTTTGTTTGGTGTGGGTTGTTACACCAGAAATGTGTCTCCTAGAGGTATTCTATATGGTACATAGGGAGAAAGAGGTGCCTCTATCCGGTTGGCTTGGGTTGGGTTCGAGGCGTGCACCTTTGTTTCAATGTTCCATGCTGCTTGACCAAATGGGGTAGATAATGTGTTTGCACCGGTGGTTGGGTTTTGATGTGTGCCATCTAGGGCATCTTGTACATTTCTCTCCTCCTCCGTTTCTTATTGAACTTCTTCCACCAGAGGATCATGCTCTACATGCATTCCCTCAGGCTCTATACGAACACCCTTTGAGGGATTCAAGTTCTGTATACAAGACTTCTTGAGAACCCTCTGGTTCCTCTTGAGCAATGGTTTGAGGTTCTTCTTGCACATTCTTCCTCAACCTTTGCTTCTTACTTTTCTTTTGAGGCTCCTATGTAGGACCTCTCTCTTTTCTCTCTGCCTCTACTCTCCTTTCCTCTTCTTTTCTTTGTATTATTTGTCTTTCTAGTCTCTCTGGCTCATTTGCACTGGTTTCAGGAATGCCCAATTTATGCATATCTTCTGCATTTTTAGGTATGAAGAATAAGAGTTTTATCGAATGGGAAGCTTGCATTGACATGAAGACAAGTAACACTAAGATTTCCCAATGATATCAAAGGGGGAGAGGAGTTGACGGTCTGAAGATCTCAAGATGGTTCTTTCTTTATAAAACTTTAGGGGGGGATGTTAGGACCATAAATGTCCTAAGTAGTTGAAAGTTTTATAAAGAATTATTAAAGCCTTGTAAAAGCCTTTTATTATGTAGCTTGTGCTTAATATGTGTTAATGGGCTTGGGCCTAGTCTTTGTATGCCCTAAGTATTTAAAGTGTTTTTTTAGTTTATTTGTAAAGAGGGCTTTTTCATTGTTATCATTCATAGTACGTAACAATAGAGTTTTTAGAGAGACAACTTAAGCATCATTCATATGTAAAACATTCTCTCTCAAAGATTAAATAAAGATATTGTTTGATTCATTTTTACTTGTTCAAATATGGGATTCACACAGATCGATTTGAAAAAGGAAAGCAGAAATGGATGGAACGTGTCGTAGTCAAAATTCAAATTTCAAACTTTTGAAAAATAAGATTCATAATACCTGATGCAAGATGAGAGTGTGAATCGTGACTTTGGAAACGTGAATCGAGACGTTAGGAGTGTGTCTAAGCATTGGCAAGATGAATCGTCATTTACGAGTGTGTTTTGAGAGCATCTCTGAGCATTTGAATCATCACTTTAGGTGTGTGTCTGAGAGTAATGTTAGGTATAGTTGTAGTTGTACTCTTGGTATGGTATAAAACGTGAAGAAATAGAAGGAAAAAAGAATGGGACTCTTGGTATGGTATGAAACGTGAAGCGGTTGAAGAAAGAGCATATGGGACTCTCAGTACGATCTGAGACGTGAAGAGGTAGAAAGGGCAGGTCTTTTGTGTCTGTGTAAATCAAAAGACTTTCAACTTGTATAGCATGCATAAATGAGTTGTAATTAAGAGATTTTGGATATTATTCATAAAATTGTTGTATTTTAGGCTTTATATGTTATACTTGAGACTTTTTGTGTAAATGGTTATTAATGTAGTATAGATGTATATAGATTGAGAACATTTTTTTGGATGGTTTTTTCATATAGACAGAAGGCACGCATTTTGTTGGGTCATCAAAGATTTGAAGATGACCTCCTGATCCTCTTTACATTCTTTGAAAAACATCTTTTATACTTATAGAAATTTTAGTTTCTTTGTAATAGCTTAGTCATGTTCTCAAAGTTCGGTGAAGTCAAAGATCTGCCGAACTCAAGAAGAAGTAAATCTACCAATGCGGATTGAAGATGGACTTCTCAACCCAAACTAAGCTATCTCACCGATTTTCTCCATGACAAATCGGTGGGATCCTCACAATAGGAGAATCCTTCCTTATCTCCTTGCTAAAAAGATTCTCACCTATTTTGTCCATGACAAATCAGTGGGATCCTCCCTTGTATCTCAGCTAAGAAGATTTTCATCAAAGAAGAAATATCTGGCATGGGGGAAAAAGGTTCATTTGTCTTTTTTCCCATTCATAGTTATTGTCACCATCAAAGCTTTTTAGCACCATGGAAAAAAGAAAACGACACTTCAACTTTTGAGAGTCAAACCCGACCTTCAAATGACAAAGTGACAAGTGTCTCATGCATTAAATGCTCATGGTACTATTTAAAGATGAAGGCTTCTCCATGCAAATGACTACGAACTGTTGAAGATTTCTCTGTGCTCTAGATATTCTGCTCCTCTCCTCATTTGAACAAAAACAACTTTTAATCTTTGTGTTTTAGAAGTTGTTTTGTTTTTTCAGTTTGCTTTGTGAAGATTGTTAGAATAGTTCACATGTTCTTTCCGCAACAATCTATAGTTTTCTGTGTGTAATTCTTTGTTGAAAATTTTCAATAAAAGAATTAATCAAGTAAAATTTGTGAATTGTATTCAACCCCCCCCCCCCCTCTACTACAATACTTGTTATAGCCATCTGGGACTAACAAGTGGTATCAGAGCTGAAAGTTTAATCTCAATAAACTTGATCTGCAATGGCTGCTTCCTCCTCAAACAATACTGTTTCTTCCCAAAACACTTTTTCTGAAAATGGATCTATTGCTAAACCTCCTAAATTCAATCCAAACAACTTTTCTTTGTGGAAAAGCAGAATGATGCTTTTCATAAAAGGAGTGGATAGCAGATACCCTACTATTCTCAGTGAGGGGCCTTTTGTCCCTAGAGTTTGGGATCGCTATGAAACTCAAAAATCCAGCAAAGAAAGTGTTGGTCAAGATGATTCTGATGATTCATCTGATGAAGAAAGTCTACTGTTACCGGTCGCTATATTCGTAAGAATCCCAAGAAATATACTGATGAAGAAAAATGTCTTGTGTCTTTAGATTCCAAAGGAATATATGCAAAGGAAGTCTGTCATCACAGATATAAAGAGCTATTCTCTAGCTCTCTTAGGTGACTCTTCCAAAAGAACTATGTGTACTCCAAGAGTCACCTACCCATCTGACTCAGACCATGATAGTCAAGAAGATATCAATGAGCCTTCAGAAGCATATCTTAGTGATGCTAAGGATGAATGTGAGGAAACTTCAGTTGACATTTATCAGATTGAATGGCCATGTTGGATGGGTATTCTCAATCCAAATCTCACTTCTCTTCTGGAAAATATATTTTTAGTCGAAAATCCTCCTCTTCTCTCACCAAACACTCCTTTTCGGACAAAACTAACGAATAATGTTTTAACTGTGGTAAAAGGGGTCATTTTGCCTCTGAGTGCAGAAGTATACACTTTGAAAGACCCAGAACCTCTTCCTCAGGCTGATTTTCCTCAAAATCGGGAAGATCAAAATATGATTCTATCAATCTCCCCCCTTCCCAAAACTTCAGCCAACCTCTCTTTTCTGTAAATTCTGACCGGGCTGAAAGATACAAAGAAAAATACAAGAGAGAAAAGGAAATAAACAAAAGACTTGTCAGAAGAGGAAAGGGTCTGCCTGCTGAAACTCATGATTTGGCAGATAAACCCACATCTGAAAGCGAGAAGAACACCTCAAATGTGTGCTTCATGGCCAAGATAAATAACATGGATGATCCAGAAGATCACACCCCCTCAACTGCTCTTGTATCAGCTAAGTGTTTCTCCTCCTCATCACAGGTACATCCATTTCTATCTCTTTCTGATGCTTAAAAGATTGAAGCATTTGATTCTCTAACCATTGATTTCTATGATGCTAAAGCTACTAAGAAAAAGACAAATGCTCAGATAAAATCTCTTTCCTCTCAACTCCAAATATGTCTCTCTCTGCTCAAACATGTTGATAAAATCAAGGCCGAGCTTGAAGATTTGAAAACCATAAATTTCACTCTTGCTAAGGAGAAAAACAAAATATTTAAACGTTTTCAAAAGGAGCAAGAAATTGTGAGAAAATGGACCAGTTCCTCCAAAAATCTAGAAAACATTTTTCAAGATCAGATTTCTTGTAATGACAAAACTGGTTTAGGCTTTGGAAAAATGGAAATGGATCAATCTTCAAAAGCTCATTCTCTTACCTCCTGTGTTTCACCAACCGTTTATGAAACCTCCGATTCTAGTTCCATTGGGTCTATGTCCATGAATTCTGCTAATGTATCTGAAGCTTTAAAATTTGGAATGTTTTTAAAGGCCATAGATCTCATTTCCTTTTCAAATGAAGAAGCTCAAGATTTCAATGACTCTTCCAAACCTATCCATGACTTTCCGAAAATATTGACTTTAAATAAAGCATCCTCCTCTTCTAAAATTCTCAAAAGAAATCTTTCCAACTCAAACAAAATATTTTCTACATCTAAAAAAGGCAAGTCCTTAGCTGCCGATTCTTTCTTAAAAAGAAAATCCTCAAATCCTTTAAAAAATAATTTTGTGGCGTCTTCCACCGATTTTGTTCCCCGATATGTGAACCTCAAAATGTCCAATTCAAAAGAGAAGATTCCTTTCCTCCCAAATTCTGAAAAAGGAATCTTAGGTTCTGCACCCCAAAATTTGGCACTTCATCAAAATCTTTGAGGACAAACATAAAAGGCAAAAGTAAGGAAAAATGTCAAGGTTCTAAAAAGGCTTTTGTTTATAGAAAATGTTATATCTGTGGTGATATTTTTTATTTTGCCAAAGACTGTCCAAAAGAAAGAATTGACCTGATTGATACCAGTTCTTCTCATTCTTCTAACCCAAAATGACCCATCTCCAAATGGGTACCAAGGAGCTAATTTATCTATGACTGCAGGTCTATGGACATCAACATACATGTTATCTAGATAGTGGTTAGTCTCTTGTAAGCTACGTGCAACATGTTAAAAAGGAAATCTCAGCAAATCCTCTTTCAAGTCCAAATAGTGTTTTCCATTTCTCTACCTCCTCAAATGCTCTAGATGGATCTATGTGGACTAGCATAAAAGTGACACAACTGATCAAGTTCATCAAGAAATTTGAAGTGTCAAATGGTCAACTTTTGGATCTCCTCTAGTATTGGTAATGGTTCACACTTCAACACCCTTCACTCAAAATTCCACTCATCACAATAATCCTCCTGACTCTCATCAACCAAATTCTCCAACTCCTATATTGGACGAACCACCTTCCTCCGAAAACATTTCCAATCTTCCCAAACACTCCAACCTTTCCTTTTACCTTCTATATATTTTTGGCCACTATCTCTTCAAAATTTCACATCTCAAATACATTCATCTCTCAAAAATTCTATCCTCTCGTAAAATCGACACAACCGATACCCACAAAACCACCACCGATCTCCATCTCGGTCGCACCCTCATCACCACAGATCTCGTATCGGCTATCCTCCACCGATCGGACCAAAGACAGCCTCCAACGAAAGCATCATCGGTCAACTGTCTCCCCATTCTCGCCGATTCCTTTGTCGGTCAACACCAAACAACCGCCGACACTTTGCTGCTGCCTACGATACCCACCAAACAGCCCCTATCGGCTGTTCTCGCACCCCTTTCGGCTGCCGCTCCCGACCACATCAGCCCTCTTGCCGATTGCAATCCTTGCCGAAAAGACCATCGGCTGTAGATGTCGCCGACCAAGCTTCTGAATACCCAAACAGCTGCTGATCGTCTAATCGGCTGTGTTGCCGACAGCTCCTGCCGCCGTCAGTCTGTTCTTACCGAACCCCACTCACCGCCGATTATCTTTTCGGCTGCTGCTGCCGATACCTAGCCAACAATGACCACCGAACAGCTTCCCGCCAACAACTGCTCCTTGCTGCCTATCTGACCGAGCCGAAGGTCTTGCGCCGAAAACCTCCCTACTAAAGAAGCCATCGGCTATAACTGCCGATCATCCTTCCTCTTTACTCTTGCCGATTCTTTTCTACCGAACAACCACAACGAGATCGACCCTCTTGCTGATTCCTCTACTTCCCAACGGTTAGAATTTCCATTTCTCAACTCTCTCTATCTCTTAGCTTTCTCTCTTCCCAATACAACATCCCATTCCCTAAACACTCTACCCTCCTTTCACATCACTCTTCATTATTACCTATACTCTGTTACCCTCAATACCTCTCACCTTACCTTTTATCATCCATCCCACTATAAATAAATTACCCCAACCTCATTTCATTAACGTCTCATCTTACAACTCCCTCTCCTCTCTTACAACCTCTACCAACCCAATTTCCCCAATTCCCTTCACTCATGTTCCTCCATTTTCAAAATGGCGATCTACCTATTTCTTCAAAACTCATTTATGATATATCTCAAAAAATGAAAAAACAATCTCCTACCGATTTTTTAGCTAACTCCTTCGAAATTTCGGTGGGTTTGCTAAAAAATCGGTGGGTCTCTCAAAAATAGATGGATTTCTTCTTATGTTGATGCTTTGTGTTGGTGAAGGACCCCAACTTACTTCACCAAACCCAACTCCCTATGTGCCATTTTCTCAAGATATTCCCTCTCATATTGGTGATCCTCCTACTTTACCAAATTTCACTCTTGATCAGCAACCCAACTTTCATTTTCTTCAAAACCCTCCTACTACATACTATCCTGAAGATGTTATCCCAAATCCTTATCCTCAAAATATTCCTACTATTCCTCCTCAAAACCTCCCTTCTTAACATCCTCCGAATTTAATCTCTCTTGGGTCATCAAAGATTGGAAGATGCAATTCCAATCTTTTCTTCACCTTGAATATTTTCTGAAGATGCCTTGAAGATTTCATCCAAACTTTTCTGAAGATGCCTTGAAGATTTCATCCACACTCTTCCGAAGCTAGCTTGAAAATTTCCTCCAAACTCTCCTGAAGATGTCTTGAAGATTTCCTCTTGAAATTATCTTGAAGATGTTATTTTTGAAGTTACCTGAAAATCTTGTCGAAGATTAAAAAAAATCCTACCGAAGATTCCACCGATTTTTCTCCTATTTCAACTTCATTTTCGGTGGGCATGCTTGAATATTCGGTGGGTAGTAAAAAAAAATCACCGAAAATCCTACCGATTTTCCTACCGAAATTTTGGCCAAAACTTGCTAAATTTCGGTGGAATAGCTTCCAAAATCGGTGGGTTTGCAAAAAGAAATTGTTGCCGATATTTCCCATTTGTTCATGGTGTTTCTTCTCCGTCGGACGCTGAGGGGAAGAAACCATCTGAGGGGGAGAAACTATCTGAGGGGAGCAATACCAGCGTCCAACTCGAACACCACCAACCCTCAGTACTCATATTCAGCGTCCAACTCAAATTTTGGTCAAAAATACGGGAACCGGCGAACCAACCCAGGGGGAGCAGATCAGTCCGACTGATGTAACTAAGAGAGAGGAAAACCAAGACAAAGGAAAAAGGGTGATGACTGCCGAATAGGAAGCCGAAGATGCTATGAGAAAGAAAGGAAATGCAAGATATGGGCAGAGGCATCCTTAGGCTAATTCACTTAAATCAAACCTCCCTCAAAGATTGTCACCGATTTGGGTATGGGCAGATCTGTTTATTCTATATGGAAGTACATTCTATTTCATTCATATTGTTCATTCTTTATTCTTTCATTCATTTGTAAATGTGAGATATACAAATAAAAGACTATGTGAAAAAGAACCAAAAAGAGTAAAAAATGTCAACATGTATTATTCATTGTCTTACTCATGTTTTTCTAAGTATGGATGTCATCCTCAAATAGGGGAGATTGTTGGGTCATCAAAGATTTGAAGATGACCTCCTGATCCTCTTTACATTCTTTGAAAAACATCTTTTATACTTAGAGAAATTTTAGGTTCTTTGTAATAGCTTAGTCATATTCTCAAAGTCCGGTGAAGTCAAAGATCAGCTGAAATCAAGAAGAAGTAAATCTACCAATGCGGATTAAAGATGGACTTCTCAACCCAAACTAAGTTATCTCACCGATTTTCCATGACAAATCGGTGAGATCCTCACAGTAGGAGAATCCTTCCTTATCTCCTTGCTATGAAGATTCTCACCTATTTTGTCCATGACAAATCGGTGGGATCCTCAAAGATAGAAGGATCCTCCCTTGTCTCTTTGCTAAGAAGATTTTCATCTAAGAAGAAATATCTGGTATGGGGGAAAAAGGTTCATTTGTCATTTTTCCCATTCGTAGATATTGTCACCATCAAAGCTTTTTAGCACCATGAAAAATAGGACAAGACACTTCAACTTTTGAGAGTTAAACCTGACCTTCAAATGACAAAGTGACAAGTGTCTCATGCATTAAATGCTCATGATACTATTTAAAGATAAAGACTTCTCCATGCAAACGACTACAAACTATTGAAGATTTCTCTGTGCTCAAGACGTTCTGCTCCTCTCCTCCTTTTAACTAAAATAGCTTTTAATCTTTGTGTTTTAGAAGTTGTTTTGTTTTTTAGTTTTCTGTGTGTAATTCTTGGTTGAAATTTTTCAATAAAAGAACTAATTAAGTAAAAGTTGTGTATTGTATTCACCCCTCTTCTACAATACTTGTTATAGCCATCTGGGACTAACAAATTTTTTAATTGTGAGGGCTAGGTGTGGAACACTTGATTTTCTGTATAAAGCCTCATTAGAAGCTTATTGAATAAGCCACTTTAACAAACGGACACTTGGATGATATATTCATTTAAAAAAGTGCAACTATTTTTTGGTAAACATGTGTTTTAATGAAACCATTTGATTATTTGATTAAAATGTTCCTTACTAAGAACAATTCTGAAGGAACTTGATCCGTTCCTTTAGGGTGCGTTTGGGACACTGGACAAGACAGAACAGAACATAACAAAGATAAATGTCCCTTGTTTGGCATGACTTTCATGTGGAACAGACAGGAACATAGTGGAACAAGCTGGAACATGCTTGTTCCACCCCCACCCTTGGAACAAGGTGGAATAGACTTATGTTTTACCATTATAACCACAAAATAAAATATAATTCTCTTCTAAAACATCAAATACACGTTCTGTTTTATTGTATTTTATCTAATGTTATCTGTTCTGTTTTGTCCAGTTTTGTCTACCAATCGTTGAACAACTGTTTTGTCTTGTTTTGTTCTGTCATGTCCCGTCCCGTCCCGTCCTGTTCTGTCATGTCCAGTGTACCAAACGCACCCTAAGGGTGCGTTTGGTACACTGGACATGACAGAACATGATAGAACAAGGATCAATGTCTCATGTTTGGCAGGACTTTTATGTGCAACAGACATGAACAGAGTGGAACAAGCTGTTCCACCCGCATCCCATGGAACAAGGTGGAACAGACTTATGTTTTACCAATATAACCTCAATATAAAATATATTTCACTTCTAAAACATCAAATAAGCCTCATATTTTATATTTTATTTATCCATTAAATTTTATTTATTGTATTTTATGCTATTTAAACTTTCACTCTACTTTTCTTAAAAAAAAACTTATATGGTTTCTATATGTTTTGATTAGTTATGTAATTTATTAAAAACTAGTAGTAAAAATAAAATATAAAATGTTTGAAAATAGAAATTGGGAACTACATTGTTTATTTTTATTTTGGTCACTCCAATCGTCTTGAAGAAAACTTTTTAATTATTTATTTTGTTATAAGAAACATTTATTTCATCATAGTTTAATAAATTACATAATTATTCAAAATATATAAAATATATAAAAAACTTATTAAGGGTAAATTGGTCAATATTATATATTCTGTTCTGTCCAGTTCTGTCTTACCAAACGTTGAACAGTTGTTATGTCCTGTTCTATTCTGTCATGTCCCGTCCTGTCCTGTTCTGTCATGTCTGCATACCAAACGCACTCTTAAGTTTTGCTTAAGTTTACTGAAACCATTTACTTAAGTTTACTGAAACCATTTACTTAAGTTTCGCATTCTGCCACATTGCATGGGTACACAACTAGTGTGTGTGTGTATATATGGTGTTTGAACATACAATATGTGGAACTCTTAGAAATTGTATAGCCCATGATCAAGGAAACAATTGCGATATTTATGGAAGATGATGAAATTTATTCATTATTATCATTGTTTTAGATTAGGAAACAACGACAGATATTTATAAAACTAAATATTCATTAGGTTAGGTGGAATTAAGGCTTGTTTGTATGGTTTATAAGAATTCGTTGGTTTGTATTTGAAACTTTTTGGTCTCTCTCTCTATATATATATATATGTATACAAAAAACTATATTTAGAGATTTTTAGTGATGGATTTAGCAATAATTCGACTCTAGCCATACAATAAGAAACTCACCAATAATAACTTCTTGATATTAATTTAATATAAAAATTTCAATTATATAATATTCGGTATTGACGTTATTTTAGTCAAAATATTTTGTAAGTGTTTTTAAAAATGTATTTTGCTATTGTAAAAAATGATTTAATTTAGATATTTGATAAATTACAATGTAATTAACAAAAACGGATAAGGGTGAGAAGATAATTGAGTAAAGGGAATTTTAATTGAAAGAAAAGTCATCCGTTGAATAATTTTAGGCAAGCGGCCAACCTTTTGATAAAAGAAAACTTTTGTTATAGTCTTATTCTCACCTTGTTTTGGACATGGTTTAAGCCAATATTTTCTCACATTAAGCTTTTGTTAAGACCACCACCTCGCTCTTTTTTGTATCCATATCTGTTTTCCAAACGGAAATTTACACAAATAGTTGTTCTATCAATTTAAATTGGTTTTTTTATCTATTTATTTCTTAATTTTACATAAATATCACTACTTCTGCAATATCTAGATCTATAACTTATGGACATGATTAAACGACAATCTTTTTAAGACACTGGTCAATATTCCATACAAAAAATATTTTACTGGATCTAGTCAGTAATATTTTTTAAAGTGAAAATTGACCAAATTCATTTTATTTGCGTTTTTAGCGAGATCCGTAGTGATATTTGTGTAAAATCGAGAGATGAATGACTAGAAAACCAATTTGGATGTATAAAATGGCTATTTGAGTCGCTTCCCCGTTTTCCAATCAATCACTTTTGCGTCGAAGTGGATGATCAAAACCCACTATCTTAATTCAAGATTTGAAAATAGGTAAAATTTTAAAAATACTAGATATTTAAATTATGATTGTTACTAATAATTTTGAAAACTATAACTTCTACCATTTGGGTGATATTGATATATGGGAAATTAATTAAAATACCCTAAGTCAAACCATCTTTTACTGAAATACCCAAAATCTCTCCCACTTTGCAAAAATACCCAAAAAATCCGCGATGGGAGCCCCCGATCGCGGGCCAGGGACCTTTTCTGACACTTTTTTAAACTTGCAGGGACCATTTTTGAAAAATGGAATCCGGCGATCGCGGGCTCATCCCGCGATGGGGTTATTTTTGTGACTTTTCAATTGCAAGGGACCATTTTTGAAAAATTCCAGGGACCATTTATGAAAATTTTGATATTTTGGCATTGTTCACCCCATTTCGTCCATTTTTACGAATTTAAAATGAAATGTTATACTTTCAACCCCTATACTTATTTACTAAATTTACTTTATACATTTTACTTTCATTATTTTAATTTTACATTTAACACATATAATCGTTTATTAACTAAAATACGTTAAAAAAATACGTTTTAATTTTAACAAATTACACCATTATAATCGTCTCTTCGATATGTTCGAAATGAGCCCAATCTTGAATTTTTTTGGATTTATATATTTTAATATATATCATATACAGTTATACACTACATAAAAAAATATTTTTTATATTTAAAATTCATACTCTTATAGTTAATTATTTAATTTATGGTACATCTCTTATTTTTTTTTCAATTTTGTTTTACACTCCTATCGCATTAACATAATAATCATATATTAACTAATTCATTAAATCGTTTTAAATTATTATTATTTGAATGTGTTTATAGATTTCGTCTGAAAAAGTTGGCTGCATGATTCCACTGAAAAAGTAACTACAATATTCGTCTGCTCTTGAATAAAGGTCTTTCATTAGGCAGAAAATTAGTCTTTAAGTAGTAAAACATAGCTAATATATGAGAATTTAGATCAGATTTATATGGTACTATCAAATGCAAGTTTCTATAATATAGATATTGTTCTACATTACATGATACCAATTTTTGCATCATATGAATCACTTCCAGACAACAAGAATCAATACCCAAATAATCAAGAAATAAATGCTTGTTCATCCAATAATCTCTGTATTAGGATTATCGCAAGTTTCATAAACCTACTTACTAGGTGTTGGAAATATGGGTTTTACTAAACTTTGGACGCATTTAAATTTATATATACGTGTTATATATAACTAACTTTTAGTAGGTTTATGTTCTTCTATATGAGATCTTCGAAATGATATATAATGCGTCCAAAATAGAGTATGTGTGAAAGAGATATCGATACTCAAAGTTGAGTAAATGGATGAAATTAGCAAAAACCAAATGAAGTAAACAGTAAGTCAATCACAATACTTTAACAAAATAAGTTAATACTAAAAATAACAATTATTTAATGTTACATATACAACCTAACGTGGCCCTATTTGACAATGTTCATAAATGGACTCCGCCATATGTATGCGGAAATCTTTGGCAACAACCTCGGCCTCGTCAGGGTGTACCCATACCTCATTTTTATTTATCAACATTTGGACATTACGGCATACCCAGACACCGCAATCTGCAGTTATCCCGGCCTGCTGGGGTGCATTCTTGGCGAACTTATAGCGAAAGGCACCTGTCATTTCGCGACGTCTAACATCCTTGACCCGACAAAAGAAGTCATTCAGCACAGCTTTAAACTTTGTCATTTGCTCTTCCAATTGCTGTCTGAAGAGACTGGCACTGTCGCTATCATATATGGTCATGGTCATAGCGTCAAGTTCAAACACTCCAAGCAGCCAATGTTGGGGATTAAGGCATATAGGGATGTACACCTGAAATATTACAATATTAGACAACTTAGTTAGCAACAAAACAAGTTAAATAAAATCAGAGTAAAACGATTTACATACCACATCGAGGAGAGCCCAAGAGGTCCCTTCCACGCCATTGCATGAATTAACCACGGAGGTGGGACCTAGATGCTCAATCAACAAGTAATGAAAGAACATACTGAACATCATGGTCCACCTCGTGTCTGTTCCACGATGTCTTTGCAACAACGAGACCCAACAATCGATGTGCTATACATAAAAAATAGATGGTTAGACATGTAAAATAAATATATTTGATTATATGACTATAATTAAACTTCATACTAACCACATCCAGTAAGTCAGACTCCAAAGGGTCAACGGCCAGCAATACATTGAAAAACGAGGGGGTGATTTCCAAGTTCAAGTGAGGGATGAAGATCAAGGGGGGGAGGCGACCAGTCCGGCACATCCTCAATATTTCCGATGCCGGTTGAGGCTCCGGTGAAGGCACCTTTCCCTTTTTCTTTCCTCCCTTCTTTCCCCCCGCTTTCTTTGCTTGTTTTTTAGCGGCCGGTGGTGTCGTAGATCCTTGTTGGCCAAACGGGTGACGAAACCATTGTGAAATTGATCGCGGCCGCTTTTGAGGGAGCGGGGTCACCTGTGGTGGTGGATCTACAACATCCATCGAGTCATCGTCAGGCTCAGAGAAGTGATCCTGGATAATAGGAGACCCCGTCTGAAAATTACGTTACTCAATGTTTTAAGTACAATTTAGGAAATGTTCACAATTAAACCAAAACTACCAAAATAACTTACAGTATGCATTTCCGGCCTGTAATAGTCATCGACCGAACCGCCAAAGATGTTTGTGATTGATGTGGTGGCGAACGGCGGCGGCATCTGCGAGGTGTATGCCCCCGACATCTCGGCCTGCGTGACATTGATCATTAAAATAGTTACAAAATTAGGATTATCGATATATAACTATAATGGTTACTCAGTGTCACTAACACTCTCCGGGATAGTCGAATATGATGTGGTGGCGAACGGCGGCGGCATCTGCGAGGTGTATACCCCCGACATCCCGGCCTGCGTGACATTGATCATTAAAATAGTTACAAAATTAGGATTATCGATATATAACTATAATGGTTACTCAGTGTCACTAACACTCTCCGGGATAGTCGAATATGATGTGGTGGCGAACGGCGCGGCATCTGCGAGGTGTATGCCCCCGACTTCCCGGCCTGCGTGACATTGATCATTAAAATAGTTACAAAATTAGGAACAAACATATAACTATATTGGTTACTCAGTGTCACTTACACTCTCCGGGATAGTAGAATAGGATGTGGTGGCGAACGGCGTTTGGGACATCCCGGCCCCCGACATCCCGGCCTGCGTGACATTGATCATTATAAGAGTTACAAACTTAGGAACAAACATATAACTATAATGGTTACTCAATGTCACTTACATTTTCAGGGAATGACGGATGGGATGTGGTGGCAAACGTCGCATGTGCCCCCTGTCCGAACGGAGCGGGGATCGGTGTCGTACTCGACAGCTAAAACAAATTTAGAACGTAATATTAATATACAAACTAAATAAACGTGGCCAACAAATTAAGTTAAACACTAACATTGACAGCGCTAAACTGTCTGTAGACTTCCTCCAGATAGTGTACACGTGTCTCTAGCGGCCCGTGGACGTAGTCCCACAGGACTTCATGTGAGCCACGCTGTGGCTCGTAGGAAGGGGCCGCCTGATATGGATTGTAGGAGGAGGAAGGGGGCGCCTGGTAGGAGGAGCAAGGGGGCGCCTGGTAGGAGGAGGAACGGGGCGCCTGGTAGGAGGAGGAACGGGCCGGCTGGTAGGAGGAGGAAGGGGGCGGCTGGTATCCACCGGAAGGGGGCCTGTCGTCGTCTTCCTCATCTTCGGAAGTAGGGGGACGTCGAGCCCTTTCCGCCTCTGCGTCAATAAAGGCCACTCTGTACCAATTTGTGCCCATCTCGTCGACAGTAGGCACAAGGCGATCGGCGGGCAAGAGTGGCTGCTAAATATATGATAAAACATAAAAGAAATTAATAAGCGGGACTAACGTATGCAAATTGTAAACATAGTAAAAGGACTTACATTTCTAGACGCTTTGAAGAACTCAATCCAAAGCGACCTACTTAGGGTAACACGCTTGTCCCAACGGGTTCCCCTAAGTACTCGATCGTCGCGCTTGACGAAATATCGGATTGATGCGGGAAACATCTCCAAGATCCATATCTGGAATTAGACAAGAAGAGCAAGTACGTAAAAAGAAAAGCCAAACAGTTTGTATGTATTATTAACAATTGTTATACTACGTATCTAACCTTGAAGGCGTATGTAAAACCACAAAGATTCATCTTTGCATGTCGATCGGCGCGTCTGCCTATGGCTCGGTGCAGATTAGAGTAGCAATGTGTCCAGATATGGCTACCCCACGGGTAGCTGTTAAACAGCTCAAGGTCCTCGACGGCCCTAAGGACCGTCGATGAAGCATGCTGGCTATACTCACGGCCCAGGAAGCCCATATCCACGATCACCACCAAGCATACACGGACAACATCGTCGTCGGTTAGGGCACTAAGGCCCTCTTTCATCTTTTCCCGGGCTGCCTTCAGCTTCAAACGAGATGCTGAAATGCCGAAAACCCTAGGAACGAAGGAGCAGTCTTCTAAGGGAGGAAGGGGGGGAGCCTCTCCAAAACGTAGTCCTGTAATTAGACAGAACTCCCGACGCCCAAAATGCAATTGAGAGCCGAAGAAATCAAAATGCATCTCCTCCGGCTCAGCGTTGGCGTCCTCGACCTCCAACTGTAGAAACATGTGTACTAGCGTAGGGTCGCCACCAGAGTAAGACACATCCATCCATGGCCCGAACGGTGTCCCTCTATAGATGGTCTCAAGGGTATCTGCGCGATCACCTAATCCCCTAAACAGCGCTCCTAATTCCTCGATGTATGAAACTTTGCACCTTACCGTCAAGTCGATGTTAAAGAAATCCTTCTACATAGTCATTCACAGATGTTATAGTTAGTGTTATATATAGATGCTGCAGTTTATTTTATTTTATAAAGATGTTGCGGTTTATTTTATTTCAACGTATAATAGTGTTATATATAGATAAAGTGCGGTTTATTTTTTTTCAACGTATCATATTGTTATATATAGATAAAGTGCGGTGGTATTTTATTTCAACGTATAATAGTGTTATATATAGATAAAGTGTGGTGGTATTTTATTTCAACGTATAATAGTGTTATATATAGATAAAGTGCGGTTTATTTTATTTCAACGTATAATAGTGTTATATAAAGATAAAGTGCGGTTGTATTTTATTTCAACGTATAATAGTGTTATATAAAGATAAAGTGCGGTTGTATTTTATTTCAACGTATAATAGTGTTATACATAGATAAAGTGCGGTTTATTTTATTTCAACGTATAATAGTGTTATATATAGATAAAGTGTGGTGGTATTTTATTTCAACGTATAATAGTGTTATATATAGATAAAGTGCGGTTGTATTTTATTTCAACGTATAATAGTGTTATATAAAGATAAAGTGCGGTTGTATTTTATTTCAACGTATAATAGTGTTATACATAGATAAAGTGCGGTTTATTTTATTTCAACGTATAATAGTGTTATATATAGATAAAGTGCGGTTTATTTTATTTCAACGTATAATAGTGTTATATATAGATAAAGTGCGGTTTATTTTATTTCAACGTATAATAGTGTTATATATAGATAAAGTGCGGTTTATTTTATTTCAACGTATCATATTGTTATATATAGATAAAGTGCGGTTGTATTTTATTTCAACGTATAATAGTGTTATATAAAGATAAAGTGCGGTTGTATTTTATTTCAACGTATAATAGTCTTATACATAGATAAAGTGCGGTTTATTTTATTTCAACGTATAATAGTGTTATATATAGATAAAGTGCGGTTTATTTTATTTCAACGTATAATAGTGTTATATATAGATAAAGTGCGGTTGTATTTTATTTCAACGTATCATATTGTTATATATAGATAAAGTGCGGTTGTATTTTATTTCAACGTATAATAGTGTTATATAAAGATAAAGTGCGGTTGTATTTTATTTCAACGTATAATAGTGTTATACATAGATAAAGTGCGGTTTATTTTATTTCAACGTATAATAGTGTTATACATAGATAAAGTGCGGTTTATTTTATTTCAACGTATAATAGTGTTATATATAGATAAAGTGCGGTTTATTTTATTTCAACGTATCATATTGTTATATAGAGATAAAGTGCGGTTTATGGACCCTAGTTGTCATTCTTAAAAGTTTAGGACCTAATTGGCATTCTTAAAAGTTTAGGGACCTAAGTTGTCATTCTTAAAACCGTAGGGACCTAAGTTGTCATTCTTAACATTTTTTTATAACAAACATATATTTAACAATTTTTTTATACAATGTGTTTTTTTATAAAAAATTGTTAAGAGTGTGTTTTTATAAAAAAAAATTGTTAAAAATGTGTTTTTTTATAAAAAATTGTTTAGAGTGTGTTTTTATAAAAAAATTGTTATAGTTTTATGGTTTTATGTTTGAATGTGATATTTGTATGTTATAATGTGTATGTTGTTATACTGTGTTTTTTCATATAAAAATTGTTAAAAATGTGTTTTTTTTATAAAAACACACCCTTAACAATTTTTTTATAAAAACACACTCTTAACAATTTTTTTATAAAAAAACCTGTTTTTATAAAAAATTGTTAAGGGTGTGTTTTTATAAAAAAATTGTTAAGAGTGTGTTTTTATAAAAAAAACATTGTTAACAATTTTTTTTTTATAAAAACACACTCTTAACAATTTTTTTATAAAAAAACACTCTTAACAATTTTTATATGAAAAAACACACTATAACAACATACACATTATAACATACAAATATCACATTCAAACATAAAACCATAAAACTATAACAATTTTTTTTATAAAAACACACTCTTAACAATTTTTTATAAAAAAAACACATTTTTAACATTTTTTTATAAAAACTGTTTTTATAAAAAAAAATTAACAATTTTTTTATAAAAAAACACATTATAAAAACCATAAAACTATAACAATTTTTTATAAAAACACACTATTAAACATTTTTTATAAAAAAACTGTTTTTATAAAAAATTGTTAAGGGTGTGTTTTTATAAAAAAATTGTTAAGAGTGTGTTTTTATAAAAAAAAACACATTGTTAACAATTTTTTTTTTTATAAAAACACACTCTTAACAATTTTTTTATAAAAAAACACTCTTAACAATTTTTATATGAAAAAACACACTATAACAACATACACATTATAACATACAAATATCACATTCAAACATAAAACCATACATATCATGTTAAACATAGAACATATTCAAACATAAGTTATAAACACTATAACAACCTACAAATCATATATCTTAACTTAAAATAACATACAAAAAATAACAAATAACATAAGGAAAACATACCAAAGAGGTAATACGAGACATCTTCACAAAACCCGAACGCGTATTCCACACGACAAAATTGAGAGAGTGGGAGAAAATTGAGAGAGTTTGATTAAAAATTGAGAGAGTGATTAAAAAAATTGAGAGTGGCCGTGTCTTGGTCCCCCCCCCCCCCTTATATAGTGCGGCCGAAGAAACAATTAGGGTTTAGGGTTCGTCAAAGGGATTTTAGGGTTAACCCTGTGCCGACACGTGGCACAGGAGCCCGCGATCGCGGGAGGTCAAAGAAAGTCAATCGCGGGCAGGGACCAAAAATGCACACGCGGGCATTCTTGAGGGGGGAAAGCTGTACCGCGGGTATTCTTGAGGGACCAACGCGGGCAAAGTGGGCAAACTTTGGTGACACGTGTAGCCCGCGATCGCGGGGGTCAATGAGTCAAACGCGGGCAGGGACCAAAACTGCACACACGGGCATTCTTGAGGGGGGAAACCTGGACCGCGGGCATTCTTGAGGGACCAACGCGGGCAAAGTGGGTAAACATTGGTGACACGTGGCCTGGAGCCCGCGATCGCGGGCTCCATCGCGGATTTTTAGGGCATTTTTGCAAAATGGGAGAGATTTTGGGTATTTCAGTAAAAGATGGTCAAACTTAGGGTATTTTAATTAATTTCCCTTGATATATTTGTCAACTTTATCCTAAAATGAGATAATTGCATTTAGTTGCCACAAATTCTTTGTTGAATTTTTACAATTCGGAAAAATTCAAATAAGAAAATTAAACTAAACTTTGTTAATAGAAATTCAGTTTATTAATGGAATTGCAATGGCCTTATCCTTAAAGGTTTTATGCGGTCACTCTTAATGCTGTGTGAATCAGACTGCAAAGCCCATGACTTGATGCAGTACACAAGTTCAGATAATCAACAGCGATGATATTGAACGTAAAGAAAAAAACGATGCAGAAATCGATGGAAGGGACTGCCGGAATCTGTCGAATACAGTAGCAATAACATTAGAAAAACGAGAGAGAAATAGAGATAGCAGATACTGCTTTCGATTTTTGGTGTGTGTTAAATGGTAGCCTAGACCACATATTTATACTGAAAAAATAACAAACGTGGGCCAGAAAATCGTGGGCTTATACTCCATTTCGAGAGCCACATCAGGTTAGTCCAGCACATTTAACACGTTTTCAAAAAATCAAAATTTGAATTTAATCTTATCAAAAACCGAAAAAAAATCTCAACAAACTAGTTTCTCTATAATTATCTGCAAAAAGGGCGCCTCCTCGCGCCACTCCGCGATAACCGCGCCAGCGTCCTCGGCCTCAGCCACGCGCATGCGCGCGTGTACGTTGCATTTCTTTGAAACCCCACCCCCACCATAAGTCCATTAATTCATTCAAATCTCCATTGAATGGATGGGCTTATAAGGTTCCCTTGTTTTCCCATTTTCATCTATGTGGGATGGAAGAAAACTTCCAACCTCCCACAATATTTCCAACAATCCCCCACCAGGTTGGAAAGTTTTCTGACATTCATACAAGACGGTGTCATAGTGGTGTCACTAAGATTAAACCCTGTTTGATGCACGTATGCAAGAAGAGATGAATTCAACGGTATCCTTAGGATTTAAACCTTGAATCTTAAGACTTCTCGGCTTACTTACACACATCATCTTATTTCTTTTGCTTTCTCACTGAGCGCGAATATGGCCATGTGCTAAATCCTTTTCATGACTTTCTAGAAGAGGAACCACTACTCTTCAATTGAGGCGACACCACCTCTTGGTCATAAAGGCAAAGTTCTATATCATCTTCGTTGTTGAGATGCCTTCAAACTTTGTTAAGAGATCAAACTCATCCTCGTTCTCGGAAACGACATACTATCAAATACCTTACATGAGTCTATCTTGATTGATAGTACCTTTCTATCGGTTGAATGACTTGTTATTACCCATTAAACTTAAAAGATAGGAGCACTAAATCCAAGTTGGGTTCCCATCACTAACCGATTCTGCGTGGTTTCAGACCCATATGTTTGGTAGTTAATCCTACTAAGTCTCTCGTCAGAGGCTTAGTCAATGGATCTGCCAAGTTTCCACACGACTTAACATACACTATACTAATGGTACCATTCTCTATCAGTTGTCTCACATAATTATGTCGGAGACCTATGTGTCGCGACTTCCCATTATACACGGCGTTGTAAACTTTTGACAGTGTGGCCTCACTGCCGAGGTGGAATACGTGGCCGCCGTGAGCTGCTATTCCCAAGTCATTTGGATGCACACACAGCTCAAGGACTACGACTTCACCTACTCTCAAGTGCCCATCTACTACGACTTGAAGAGCGCAATTTCCATTTCCAGCAATCCGGTCCAGCACATTAAGATGAAGCACATAGACGTTCGGTACCATTTTATCAAGGATCACGTCGAAAGAGGTACAATCGAACTCTACTTTGTTAATACGAAACATCAGTTAGCAGACCTATTTACAAAACCCTTGGACGAAAAACATTTTAACTATCTTGTGTCCAAGCTTGGTATGCTAAATCTGAAGATTTAATCGAATCGTGCGCCCGATACAAGTTCCATACACATACGAGGAACTGCCTATTCATCATCTGTTGTCTAAACTCCAGATGATCGAGTACACACTTCCTCGCATATGTATTCTACTTGTATCGTACACATATTTACGTTAAATATCTGTATTAATTAGGTAGATTTCATTTGTTTGCTTTCATTTCGTTTGTCATTTCCTTTTATGTTCAATTACTGTCGTCTACTTTTTTCTTCGATATATCTTTGCGTTTCACAATCTTTTTCATGTGTTCAGGGGGGAGCTCATAAGCTTATCAGGTAAGTCTGTTCTATATTTGAGGGGGAGTGTCACACATTTTTTTTAACATCAAATATTTTTTGTGTGTGGACATTCCAAAGTTTTCTCAAAATCACATCACTTGCACAATCCGAGGGGAGCATTTTCTTTGTGCGCAATAGTTGAGGGGGAGCGTGTTTTTCAAAACTCCATAAATGCGTTTGGGTCAGAAATGTCAAAAGGTATCCGGAAAGGGTATCCGAAAACCCTCCTATCCGGATAGGTATCCGGACGACCCACCCGGACACCATTTCCATATAAATATCTGGTCACTTCCTCATTTCTTACTTTCCGGAATTTCAAACCCATAATAACCTCTCAACTTCTCTCTCGGATACTCTCGGTTTTAATCATCATACTCTAGATTTCGACCTCAAAACTCAGGTATGTTATTCGCGTTCTCCGTTTATTCCATATTGATCTTCATTACACACTTATCGCACCCAACCACATCGATCTATCGATTCAACAGGGTTTCGGTTCCCGAACCCTTTGTCGATTCACTGGTCCTATACTAGTTTAGATCACTCTAGTGTAGGTAGATCTGGGTTGTGTGTTATATTTTGGCCGATTTGTGTTACCCGAATGTCGTCTGGATAGTTTGAATCTATCCGGACACATTCAAGTAACCCGGAAACATTCAATCAGTTAGATATTATTTCCGATAACCATCTCATCAGGTAACCTCACTTTATCCGGTAAGCATCTCACCCGGTAACCCAAGTTGTCCGTAAACCTTTTGGTATCCGGGAAGTTCAACTATCCGGGATGTTCATGCTTGTCCAGTAACCTCGATCATCCGGTAACCCAAATTGTCTGGAAACCTTTATGGTTTCCGGTAAGTTCAATTATCCAGAAGATTCATGGTTGTCCGGTAACTTCATTTTATCCGGTAACTTCATTTTGTCCGGTAACTTCATTTTGTCCGATAAGTTCCAGTTGTCCGGTAACTTTCAATATATACGACACTCTATCTTATCAGATACTTATTCTGTCCGGACACTCTTTAATTCCAAATGCCCTGTTCCTCACTGCCATATCTCAATCTGTTCCAGGTTGAGCCGATCTTCAAACAGGTACGCACCGACACTTTTGCATCCGCCCACATTCTAACACCGTGACTTTCAGGTACTCAAATGGCGGATCAACAACAACCACAAGAAAATCCTCCTCATGAGGAATTTATTTACGAAGAGGCTGACAACGCCTTAGTTCTGGCGGATCATGTATCTGAAATCGTGGCGAACAATCAACACCTCGACGCTGCTAAGTTCCGACCATAACATCGTATGGTCGTGGACATCCTGCTTGGACATCCTCTTCGCGATGCACTCACCGCTACCACCGATGTCCCGGTTCTTTACTTATATCATGTTTGGAACACTATTCGAGTCGTCACGGCGCTCAACTCTCAGACGATTACGGTGAGGATCGACCATCATCCGTTCGTGCTCAAACCGGAGTCTTTCCAACGTCTACTGTTCTTACCCGAAGCTACTGCCGAAGGCCGTGCTGCTTATGACCCTGGTGTCGACGACAACACTCACTGCGCCGACATACGTGCTCTTAGATACAACCATGCACTAAACCTCCCCTCAGCCTTCAACTGAAAATATCTGGCACCGATCTGGTACACCTTGTTCACGATACTGAACAGGTGTCTATCCTCCAGATGGAATGGCATCGATTAGTGCACCGCCTATTTCCTACGCCTCGTCCATGCGGTCATCTACAAACGACACGTGGACTTCGCCATGATCATCTGGCGCGAGCTAGTTCAAACCATACGCGCCATTGAAGGAACGAAAGAGCGCAAATTCATTCCCTATCCGCGTTTCCTTCAGCTTGCCATCCGTCAACATATAGACGCGAATCCAAACATACCGCGACGCATGAACCACCCGGTATGTCCTACATTTCACTTACACTATTTTTTGATTCGGAACCCGTCCAATGCCCAAGCCATGCCTATACCCGAAGCCTTACTGGTATATGCGGATTTGCAAGCACCGATTGTTTTAGAATATAGGCAAGCGTTAGGTGCTCTTATAGTCCACTAGAGCCGGAGGGACCTCCCCAAGGAGCTAGGACCAAGCGACGTGAGGGTCCAAGGACAAGAGGGGACAGAGTCCGGGTAGCTGGGGCTCCCGGACGGGGCGTGTTGAGAGTACACTCAGTGAGGGGAACCGAAGCGGGCGGTGCAGAGGATCTGCATGCCAGTACAAGCCATGCCACCCGACCCTCCACAAGCCAACCTTCCAGGCCGTCTACTCATAGACCACCTACCCCTCGACATACCCATACAACCACTGACGCCAGACCGTCGACTTCCCTACATGAGGTCCCGGTTATCACTACCCTCCAAATGCTCGATCAAGACCCTGGAACCGACACAACTGAACCAATCTCACCGTTCACCCAAGCCGATGTTGTCGAGTCCGACAACACTGACACCGATACGGATCAAACCATCCATGCATCATTAATCCCATCCCATATCGGTCGTCGCCCACCCATGACCGATGACATTCCCTCTACCTCAACCATACCCTCCGAAATCCCTTCATCCGAGCCAATTATGGGAGACATAAGGAGAGAGGAGGGAGTATTAGTTGAAAATTTAGAACATGCGAGTCAGAGAGAATGGAGGTGAAAACAAAATTATGAGAGATCGAGCCTAAGAACAAGAGAGGCTATTGAGTGAATCCAAACCAGTGTCGCTCAGGTAGCCACATCTGCTATCTCGTCTCATCTGTTGGGATGAGGTATTGAAGAAGTCGTCGTGGACCTAGCGACGCATTTGCACAACCCTCCTAGCCACTCACTCAGCTCTCAACAGCTGAGTGTTTCATTTTCTCATGGGGATATAGCACAAAGTCTATCGTTCTCTCACTCGGAGAGTATCGATATTGACATAAGAGAACAGCCTCTCCCGTTCTCGACTTCTTTCTGTGCACCATTGAGTCTAGAGCCCTTTGATATTATAACATCTTCCTTGGCTAGAACACAGATCGAGACTGCTAACATCGATGCTCTTAGTGACCCGAACGGAACATCCGTAGTATGTCTTCCCTTGAGTGGAATACGAGGATCGGATGGAAATACTACCATAGTCAACATCATGCCAGCTATGAACGTAGGTGGTACTTCTATTGAATCCACAGTCGTAACCTCAATGGGTAATCTAAGTGATCCCGGCGGTGATTTACCTGACTTTGTGTCAAGGAAGTATCTGGACAGCGCCGTAAAGGATGTCCGCGAGGCACTAGAAAAGGAGTTCAGAACGGAGCTCAATAAAGTCAAAAGCTTACTCAAAGGGAAGGAGAAAGTGGTACAAGCCAAAACCGCACCAACACCTCCACCGGCACCTGCTTAACAATCTTATTCGGTGGATGATCTAAAGACCATGCTCCTCGCCCAACTGCTACGACACACCGATACTGACTCCTCGACTGAAGCAGATCTAATCTCAGTACTCCGATCACGAGCTTCTGCTCAGCCATTGTCTGTAACAACCCGGTTGAACCAGCTTGACACGACTCTGAAGACGTTCAGAACGCCCTTACAACTCTGTCCGACAGAGTCGCCACTCTCGATACTTGTTGGTCCCGGAGGGGTTATACAAGTTTGTAGAAGGGGGGTTGAATACAAACACACATATTTTACTATCTAAATTGTTTATTGATATAATCAAACAATTCACAACTTGTTGTGGAACAAGATTAAGGATTAACCTAATCTAAACAAGTTATGAGAACACTAAGTTTTTTGCACTAGAAATAAGACAGAAGGGAGATAAGGAAATTACGAATAATATCCTAACACAAAGATAGGAAGAAGAAGATGGCCGAGCATTTCATTTCTGAAGTAGGGTTCTTCTTACACGTGGCAGTAGCTGGATGGTTGCATGGTTTGACCTTTGTAGACAACTTTAGTAGCCGCATGATGTACAATGTAGAATCAGAGTTGGTTGTACTATAATAGACAGAAGGGATGTCCTTTCTGACATTTTCGTACGGAGGCGTGCAAGGGGGCAAGACAAAAGTAACTTGTAGAGGAAGACTTCATGATCAACGTTCGTTGAACAGTACTTTATCAGCGAGTGACAAAGCTCAGCGATCGCTGAAGTCTTCTACTTGTAACTTCCCGTTGAGTGGACAAATCTTGGCTTCGCTGATATCCGCATCAGTTCATTAGTAGACTTGTCGCTGGTTCTTGGTCTTGATCTTCGACTTCAGCGTAGAACCTTTGTTGACGTGAAACTTGTCTTCAGGGATCATAAGTAAACAACTAAAACTTTCAGCGATCATCAATAAGATTGAACAGGCTCAGGACTATATTTATGAACAGTATTTGCTGAATGTAATTTCAAGAACATGGTTTTCCTTTTAGCGGTACTGTAGAGAGATAGTACATATCAGCGATAGTTAATCTCTAATACATATTGTCTACTTACAATTTTCACTAAGTGTTTCTTAAAGAGGCATTATCAAATCACTGAGGGTTTGGATCAACAATCTCCCCCTATTTGATATTGACATAGCAACAAAAGAAAATTGCTAAGTACGAAAACATAAGGATAAAAAGAACTCATAAAATATTTGTCCCTTTTACTGTTTTCTGGGATCTTTTGAGTACTGATGGAGTAAAGTACATTCGCTGAAATTTTTTCTTTAAACTTCGTATACGGTTACAAAGGGAAGTGGAAAAATTAAAAGTACAGCAAATAAATTTACAAGTACAAAAGATATAAGCTGATAAGGATAGAAGAATTACTAGGAAATCCTATCAGCTATTCAGGTTCATCCTTAATGAGAAGTTCATCAAGGGACTTTGTTGTAGGGATCATCCAATCTGGGATAGTTTCTCCTCTTCAGAAGCCCTTCTTCGTTGAGCTGGATTAGGAGGAGGAGGAGGAATATCCACAACAGATGAAACTAAGTCGATCTGAGAATTTATAATTTTCTCAACATGGCCTTTGAATTGTGAACGTGATTGCTGAATGGCTATTCTCATCTCTAACCACTCAGAGAAACCATAGTTTTTGATTGAAGAGGCGTAGATGGTTTCCTTAGTACCATTTTCTCTAAGTCAACATCAACTACCGGAACGTTGATTGACATTCTTCCCCGGATGTACACCTTGTTGATCCTGGAGACCCTGTGTCGATAGTGTAGTCTTTCTTTGCACCATTTCAGCGTAGAGTCAGATACCTTGGTCTTTTCTTCGATGATCTTCTGGGCGTCTTCCCATAATTGACGTTGGACATAAATGGGAGTCTTCTTCAGATCAGGGTCCCTCACCGATTGTTGGACAAGCTGGATGGCGTAGGCTTTATCTTGTTCTTCAGCTTTCCTTCGATCAGCGTGTTGTTTTACAACCTTGAGATGTTCAACGAATTCCTTCTTTGACAGTCTGAACTTAGGGCCAGGGATTGTGTCACGAGGAAGGATGATTCGCCTATCTTTAAGCTGTTTGATCATTGCTTCTCTTTTTTTTATCCGCTTCACTTAGCTTTCGAGGAGCCAAGGAAGGTCTGTTTTTGTGAGAGAGCAACTGTTCTTCAGGTTCATCAGTCTCAGTAGTGAAATCCAAGACTGGGATTATTGTTGATGGAGTGGCAGCCATAGGAACTTCAGCTGGATCCTCAAATAATGGAGAGGACTAGCTGAAACACAGCGATCGTTTAAATGAGATCATTTGGGAAGAAAGAGATGGATAAAAGAATGGGGTTTAAGTGTATAGAGGTTTTATGGAGAGGAGAATTGAGGTTGAGAAGGGATAGAGGAGGGATGCAGAGTAAGGGAACAGAATATATTGTACCTGACAAACTGGCTTTATTTGAAGGATAGACAGATTGCCTTCTGCAGTGAGGCCTTTATTCTTGCCTTTGTCAGCTGCAGGTTTAGTCTTTGTCGTCTCCCCTGATGGTTCATTTATAATGACCCCTTTTTGAGCAGGGATCTTCTTTCGCTGGACGAAGAAGAAGTCATCATCATCATCGTCATCATCATCATCGTCTTTAGGGGATGATGATGGTTCGTCGTCCTCAAGATCGAGGTCTTCATTTTCTTATTCTTCTTCTTCCTCAGCTTCAGATTCTTCCTCGTCAGCATAGGGCATGGTGACATCAGCATCAGTTTCGAGATGCTCATCGAGTTTCTCCCCCTCAAATCCAGAGGGAGGTTTATCTGTTCTAGCAGTAGCAACATCAGAAAAATACCCTCCCCCTCAGAGTTACGGGGAAGGTCTTCAAGATTTTTCTTCTCCCCTCGATATTTTAGGGAAGATCTGAAGTCTTCTCCTCCTCTTCCACATGATGAGTGGGGGAGGTAATGGCAACTTCAGCAGTAGCATCAATGTGCAGTGGTTCACTGTCTTCCAGGCCAGAGATCTCAACATAGGTTTCTATCCTACCTATTATGTCTTATAGGCTAGATATAGCAGGAGTGATTCTCTGAAGAGCCTCTCAATCCACTTGAGTAAAGTGCGATGGAGCACGAGTAGCAGCATTCAGGCAGTCGAGGATTTGCTAAAGGAGGTCTTTGACAGTGCCGACGTCAGTCTTGACCGTAGACACCTCTCGCTTAAGAGTACCAACCTCTGTCTTCAATGATGTGACTTCATTGCACAGAGAGGTGAAGTTTATGGAGAGGGTGATGTTGGTTAAGTTGAGATTGTTGATGAAGGTGGAGTTTTCAGCGAGAGTAGTAGAAAAAGTTCCGATGCTACCATCCACCTTCTCCATGCCAGCTTTGGAGGCTTTCTTTTCGACCTCAGTTGTCAACGTCTTAAATTATCTCCAGCTTTTGTAACCGCTGAAGAGTTAGCTGAGAGAGTGGTGGTGAAGGATTCCATCATGGTTTCAAGGGCCTTCAGGGAGGTGTTGATATCTCCCAAATTAGGACTTGCAATAGTTAGTAACTTATGAACAGAGGAAAACTCAGATGTTGGGGATTTCGAGAGAGTGTGTGTGGTTTTGTGTATACCTGCAGGTGGGTTGGTGAAGTCGTCAAAACCTCGATAACCTGAGAAGGTTTCCATGTCGCCTTGAAGAGTGCCTTGGCGCATAGAAGTGCCTACAGATCCTATATTTGTATCCACCATCATATGTAGAGTACCAGTAGCTGACTGGTGTTCCAGAGAACTGTGGGAAAACCGGTGGAGTGTCCAAAGATAGAGTGGGAGGAACAACGGTTGAGAAGAGGGATTTGGTAAGAGGTTCAGCGTTGGATCCGCTTAGAAATACTTCTTCAGTCTGTAGAGAGCCTGAAGGAGGGGGGTTCAGTTCCAGGTTTATAACCTCAGCGTTTAGAGACGCTGACGTCGGTATGGAAGGGGTAGCTTTATCAGTTGTGGCAGTGCGTACCACAGAACTATCCAGTGGCTCTTGTACAGGAAGAACCGTGGAGTCTTCAACATGTGAATGCGTGGGGGGTTGCTCCTTGGTTTTCTTGATCCTTTGAGAATCAAGTGGGGTAGTAGAGTGTTTCCTTTTTCGAGAAGGAGTGGAGGTTTCACCCTGGGAATCAGCAGTTGGGATTACCGCTGAGGTAGCTGTAGAATTAGAAGAATTGGGATTGAGAAGAGTTAAGAGAGAAGAGAGACGTACCTCATTTGGCAGGGCCTTAAAGACGAGCACCTTAGGGCCAACCTGAGAGAGTTTCAGGTCACCCACTTTTGGGTATTCGTTCACAAGTCTGGGTAGAAAGATGGCACTGACAAACCGGGGATAAGGAACACATGTTGGTTTGTCAGCCATGTCCACCCTGAACACCAGATCGTTGTAGATGATTGATGCCCAATCAATGTTAAGACCTTTCAGCAGAGCATATCCCATGGCCTGTTGAGGTTGAAATGCTTGGTCAGTTGACCAAGTTTTTGCTGTCAGGCAGCTGATCAAGTGAGCGAAGATGAAGTTCATCTCGCTGGGCATTTTCGATTTCTTGATGGCAGTTAGCTTCTTCTCAGGGAGTTTGTCTCTCCCTGTGTCCCACGCATAATTCATTGCATCAAAGAATGCAATCAGGGCTTCTCTATCAGCGAGGTTTTTGGGGTTCGGCAGAGGGACAAAGCGGTTTTCTTTCGTACTGCCAGGAAGGTTCAGAGCACGCCTAATATGACCAGGAGTGATCTTGGAGGTTCCATGCTTGGTGTCACAGAGAATGACATCGAGAATTTTCTGTGGGTCTTTGGGTGAGGGTGCCTGAGCTCTTCTGGTAGTATACCAAAACTGAGCTAGAAGATATCGATGAGCTGGGGGTGCAATAGTAAGAGCTGTCGATAGAGGACAGGTCTTTAGAAAGTTTACAGCTTCATGCAGGTGTGTGACCTGCTTCTTCTGAGGGAAGTCGAAAAGAGCATAGGGATTGTTGCTCTGAAAGGTAACTTGCTTCAGAGTAAATTTAGCCTGAGGAGCGCTTGTGAATTCAGTAACCTCAGCAGCAGTGGGGGACTTAGTAGCAGGAGCGTCAATGGTAGACGCGATTTCTGTTTATCACATGTAAACATGAAAAAGATGAACAAGAAATGTCTTAATGTGGAAAGATTTTCCAAAATAAGATGGTATTAGGTTTTGCACATTTCATTCAGACGAAAGTTGTCTTAATGAAGATTAGGGTTTTTCAAAAATTAGAGTTTTTCATGTTTTGTAAAAGAGTACAAAACGTAGTGAACATTTGTTTTCCAGTTTCTTTTAAGGAAGAGATTCTGGAAAAACATATGAAGATATGCAAGTTTAAGATTTTTGTTTTAAACTTGAAGAACAACCATGAAGATTGTGTTCATAAAATCATGAAAAGAAAATGATTTCATTTTAAAACGTTCTTTTGTTTGATCTGTTCAAAATAAGAATGAGTTCAGAAACAAGTTTAACATAAGGTAAATAATACGAATATTAACCTTAGTTGTTGAAGATTGAAGATGAACAATTTATGGAAACGATAGTTCAAAATGCAACAGAGATTTCTTGCTTGAAGGATATGATGTTCGCGTAAAGGTAAAAATATAAACTCTAATATGTTTATATAGTGAGAGTAGAGAGAGAAAAACAATGAGCGGGAAAGTTTTTCATGATGACACGGACACGTCCCTCGATTTGGATTGGACAAGGAAGTCGAAACGGGCGAACGTGTCAGAGAAAACGTGCCATGGTTTATCCGTTGTAGCAGTAGCAGCATCAGAAACAATACCCTCCCCCTCAGAGTTACGGGGAAGGTCTTCAAGATTTTATTTCCCCCCTCGATATTATGGGGGAGGTCTTCAGTCTTCTCCCCCTCTTCCACATGATGAGTAGGGGAGGTAATGGCAACTTCAGCAGTAGCATCAGTGTGCAGTGGATTGTTGTCTTCCAGGCCAGAGATCCCAACACAGGTTTCAATCCTACCTATTATATCTTCTAGGCCAGATATAGCAGGAGTGATTCTCAGAAGATCCTCTCGATCCACTTGAGTAAAGTGCGATGGAGCCCAAGTAGCAGCATTCAGGTGGTCGAGGATTTACTGAAGGAGGTCTTTGACAGTGCCGACATCAGTCTTGACCGTAGACACCTCTCGCTTAAGAGTACCAACCTCTGTCTTCAATGATGTGACTTCATTGGACAGAGAGGTGAAGTTTGTGGAGAGGGTGCTGTTGGTTAAGTTGAGATTGTTGACGAAGGTGGAGTTTTCAGCGAGAGTAGTAGAAAAAGTTGCGATGCTACCATCCACCTTCTCCATGTCAGCTTTGGAGGCTTTCTTTTCGACCTAAGTTGTCAACGTCTTTAGAGCATCTTCAGCGTTTGTAACCGCTGAAGAATTAGCTGAGAGAGTGGTGGTGAAGGATTCCATCATTGTTTCAAGGGCCTTCAGGGAGGTGTTGATATCTCCCAAATTAGGACCTGCAATAGTTAATAACTTATGAACAGAGGAAAGCTCATAAGTTGGAGATTTCGAGAGAGTGTGTATGGTTTTGTGTATACCTGCAGGCGGGTTGGTGAAGTCGTCAAAACCTCGATAACCTGAGAAGGTTTCCATGTCGCCTTCAAGAGTTCCTTGGCGCATAGAAGTGCCAGCATATTCTATATTTGTATCCATCATCCTATGTAGAGTATCAGCAGCTGAATCATGTAGGATGACGGGTGTTCCAGAGAACTGTGGTAAAACCGGTGGAGTGTCCAAAGATAGAGTGGGAGGAACAACGATTGAGAAGAGGGATTTGGTAAGAGGTTCAGCGTTGGATCCGCTGAGAAATACTTCTTCAGTCTATAGAGAGCCTGAAGGAGGGGTGGTTCAGTTCCAGGTTTATAACCTCAGCGTTTAGAGACGCTGAAGTCGGTATGGAAGGGGTAGCATTATCAGCTGTGGCAGAGCGTACCACGGAACTATCCAGTGGCTCTTGTACAGAAAGAACCGTTGAGTCTTCAGCATGTGAATGCTTGGGGGGTTGCTCCTTGGTTTTCTTGATCCTTTGAGAATTAAGTGGGGTAGTAGAGTGTTTCCTTTTTCGAGAAGGAGTGGAGGTTGCAACCTGGGAATCAACAGTTGGGTTTACCGCTGAGGTAGCTGCAGAAGTAGAAGAATTGGGATTGAGAGGAGTTAAGAGAGAAGAGAGACGTACCTCGTTTGGCAGGGCCTTGAAGTCGAGCACCTTAGGGCCAACCTAAGAGAGTTTCAGGTCACCCACTTTTGGGTATTCGTTCCCAAGTCCGTGTAGAAAGATGGCACTGACAAACAGGGGATAAGGAATACATGTTGGTCTGTCAGCCATGTCCACCCTGAACACCAGATCGTTGTAGATGATTGATGCCCAATCAATTTTAAGACCTTTCAGCAGAGCATATCCCATGGCCTGTTGAGGTTGAGATGCTTGGTCAGTTGACCAAGTTTTTGCTGTCAGGCAGCTGATCAAGTGAGCGAAGATGAAGTTCATCTCGCTGGGCATTTTCGATTTCTTGATGGCAGTTAGCTTCTTCTTAGGTAGTTTGTGTCTCCCTGTGTCCCATGCATAGTTCATTGCATCAAAGAATGCAGTCAGGGCTTCTCTATCAGCGAGGTTTTTGGGGTTTGGCAGAGGGACAAAGCGGTTTTCTTTGGTACTGCCGGGAAGGTTCAGAGCACGCCTGATATGACCAGGGGTGATCTTGGAGGTTCCATGCTTGGTGTCACAGAGAATGACATCGAGAATTTTCTGTGGGTCGTTGGGTGAGGGTACCTGAGCTCTTCTGGTAGTATACCAAAACTGAGCTAGAAGATATCGATGAGCTGGGGGTGCAATAGTAAGAGCTTTTGATAGAGGACAGGTCTTTAGAAAGTTTACAGCGTCATCCAGGTGTGTGACCTGCTTCTTCTGAGGGAAGTCGAAAAAAGCATAGGGATTGTTGCTCTGAAAGGTAACTTGCTTCAGAGTAAATTTAGCCTGAGGAGCGCTTGTGAATTCAGTAACCTCAGCAGCAGTGGGGGACTTAGTAGCAGGAGCGTCAATGGTAGACGCGATTTCTGTTTATCATATGTAAACATGAAAAAGATGAACAAGAAATGTCTTAATGTGGAAAGATTTTTCAAAATAAGATGGTATTAGGTTTTGCACATTTCATTCAGACGAAAGTTGTCTTAATGAAGATTAGGGTTTTTCCAAAATTAGAGTTTTTCATGTTTTGTAAAAGAGTACAAAACATAGTGAACATTTGTTTTCCAGTTTCTTTTAAGGAAGATATTATGGAAAAACATATGAAGATATGCAAGTTTAAGATTTTTGTTTTAAACTCGAAGAACAACCATGAAGATTGTGTTCATAAAATCATGAAAAGAAAATGATTTCATTTTAAAACGTTCTTTTGTTTGATCTGTTCAAAATAAGAATGAGATCAGAAACAAGTTTAACAAAAGGTAAATAATACGAATATTAACCTTAGTTGTTGAAGATTGAAGATGAACAATTTATGGAAACGATAGTTCAAAATGCAACAGAGATTTCTTGCTTGAAGGATATGATGTTCGCGTAAAGGTAAAAATATAAACTCTAATGTGTTTATATAGTGAGAGTAGAGAAAGAAAAACAATGAGCGGGAAAGTTTTTCATGATGACACGAACACGTCCCTCGATTTGGATTGGACAAGGAAGTCGAAACGGGCGAACATGTCAGAGAAAACGTGCCATGGTTTATCCGTTGTAGCAGCAGCAGCATCAGAAACAATACCCTCCCCCTCAGAGTTACGGGGAAGGTCTTCAATATTTTATTTTCCCCCTCGATATTATGGGGAAGGTCTTCAGTCTTCTCCCCCTCTTCCACATGATGAGTGGGGGAGGTAATGGCAACTTCAGCAGTAGCATCAGTGTGCAGTGGATTGCTGTCTTCCAGGCCAGAGATCCCAACACAGGTTTCAATCCTACCTGTTATATCTTCTAGGCCAGATATAGAAGGAGTGATTCTCTGAAGATCCTCTCGATCTACCTGAGTAAAGTGCGATGGAGCCCAAGTAGCAGCATTCAGGCGGTCGAGGATTTGCTGAAGAAGGTCTTTGACAGTGCCGACGTCAGTCTTGATCGTAGACACCTCTCGCTTAAGAGTACCAACCTCTGTCTTCAATGATGTGACTTCATTGGACAGAGAGGTGAAGAATGTGGAGAGGGTGCTGTTGGTTAAGTTGAGATTGTTGACGAAGGTGGAGTTTTCAGCGAGAGTAGTAGAAAAAGTTCTGATGCTACCATCCACCTTCTCCATGTCAGCTTTGGAGGCTTTCTTTTCGACCTCAGTTGTCAACGTCTTTATAGCATCTTCAGCGTTTGTAACCGCTGAAGAGTTAGATGAGAGAGTGGTGGTGAAGGATTCCATCGTTGTTTCAAGGGCCTTAAGGGCGGTGTTGATATCTCCCAAAATAGGACCTGCAATAGTTAATAACTTATGAACAGAGGAAAGCTCAGAAGTTGGAGATTTCGAGAGAGTGTGTGTGGTTTTGTGTATACCTGCAGGCGGGTTGGTGAAGTCGTCAAAACCTCGATAACCTGAGAAGGTTTCCATGTCGCCTTCAAGAGTGCCTTGGTGCATAGAAGTGCCAACATATTCTATATTTGTATCCATCATCCTATGTAGAGTATCAGCAGCTGAATCATGTAGAATGACGGATGTTCCAGAGAACTGTGGGAAAACCGGTGGAGTGTCCAAAGATAGAGTGGGAGGAACAACGATTGAGAAGAGGGATTTGGTAAGAGGTTCAGCGTTGGATCCGCTGAGAAATACTTCTTCAGTCTGTAGAGAGCCTGAAGGAGGGGGGTTCAGTTCCAGGTTTATAACCTCAGCGTTTAGAGACGCTGAAGTCGGTATGGAAGGGGTAGCTTTATCAGCTGTGGCAGAGCGTACCACGGAACTATCCAGTGGCTCTTGTACAGAAAGAACCGTTGAGTCTTCAGCATGTGAAAGCTTGGGGGGTTGCTGCTTGGTTTTCTTGATCCTTTGAGAATCAAGTGGGGTAGTAGAGTGTTTCCTTTTTCGAGAAGGAGTGGAGGTTGCAACATGGGAATCCGCAGTTGGGATTACCGCTGAGGTAGCTTCAGAAGTAGAAGAATTGGGATTGAGAAGATTTAAGAGAGAAGAGAGACGTACCTCGTTTGGCAGGGCCTTGAAGTCGAGCACCTTAGGGCCAACCTGAGAGAGAAGGTCACCCACTTTTGGGTATTCGTTCCCAAGTTCGTGTAGAAAGATGGCACTGACAAACCGAGGATAAGGAACACATGTTGGTCTGTCAGCCATGTCCACCCTAAACACCAGATCGTTGTAGATGATTGCTGCCCAATCAATGTTAGGCCCTTTCTGCAGAGCATATCCCATGGCCTGTTGAGGTCGAGATGCTTGGTCAGTTGACCAAGTTTTTGCTGTCAGGCAGCTGATCAAGTGAGCGAAGATGAAGTTCATCTCGCTGGGCATTTTCGATTTCTTGATGGCAGTTAGCTTCTTCTCAGGGAGTTTGTCTCTCCCTGTGTCCCATGCATAATTCATTGTATCAAAGAATGCAATCAGGGCTTCTCTATCAACGAGGTTTTTGGGGTTTGGCAGAGGGACAAAGCGGTTTTCTTTGGTACTGCCGGGTAGGTTCAGAGCACGCCTGATATGACCAGGGGTGATCTTGGAGGTTCCATGCTTGGTGTCACAGAGAATGACATCGAGAATTTTCTGTGGGTCTTTGGGTGAGGGTACCTGAGCTCTTCTGGTAGTATACAAAAACTGAGCTAGAAGATATCGATGAGCTGGGGGTGCAATAGTAAGAGCTGTCGATAGAGGACAGGTCTTTAGAAAGTTTACAGCGTCATCCAGGTGTTTGACCTGCTTCTTCTGAGGGATGTCGAAAAGAGCATAGGGATTGTTGCTCTGAAAGGTAACTTGCTTCAGAGTAAATTTAGCCTGAAGAGCGCTTGTGAATTCAGTAACCTCAGCAGCAGTGGGGGACTTAGTAGCAGGAGCGTCTGTGGTAGATGCCATTTCTGTTTATCATATGTAAACATGAAGAAGATGAACAAGAAATGTCTTAATGTGGAAATATTTTCCAAAATAAGATGGTATTAGGATTTGCACATTTCATTCAGACGAAAGATGTCTTAATGAAGATTAGGGTTTTTCCAAAATTAGAGTTTTTCTTGTTTTGTAAAAGAGTACAAAACGTAGTGAACATTTGTTTTCCAGTTTCTTTTAAGGAAGAGATTCTGGAAAAACATATTAAGATATGCAAGTTTAAGATTTTTGTTTTAAACTTGAAGAACAACCATGAAGATTGTGTTCATAAAATCATGAAAAGAAAATGATTTCATTTTAAAACGTTCTTTTGTTTGATCTGTTCAAAATAAGAATGAGATCAGAAACATGTTTAACATAAGGTAAATAATAAAAATATTAACCTTAGTTGTTGAAAATTGAAGATGAACAATTTATCGAAACGATAGTTCAAAATGCAACAGAGATTTCTTGCTTGAAGGATATGATGTTCGCGTAAAGGTAAAAATATAAACTCGAATGTGTTTATATAGTGAGAAAAACAATGAGCGGGAAAGTTTTTCATGATGACACGGACACGTCCCTCGATTTTGATTGGACAAGGAAGTCGAAACGGGCGAACGTGTCAGAGAAAATGTGCCATGGTTTATCCGTTGTGATGATGTCACAAACGTCCTTTCATATTTTTAGGATGTCTCTGAGGATTTGAAAAACTTAGGGACCTTTTGAAAAACATGAAGCACTGAATAGAAATATCAGTGTTAAGTTTAAAATTTTCAAAGTATCACTGAAAGGAAGAGATATTCAGCGATGTAATTTGTTTTGAAATCTTGCATTTATGCGAACGTCAGCGAGTAGGAGAGAACATACCTTGATATCAGTGAATCAATTTTGTTTAGAGAGAAGATGATTAATGGGTAATACAAGTTCATTGTTATCACTGATCAAATGTGAACCGCTGAAGATTTTACTCTTCAATGTTCAACATTCCAATCTCGCTGATGAGAAAGTTGAATCTTGTCTCATCAAGAGGTTTGGTGAAAAGATCAGCTAACTGAAAGTCAGTTGGGATAAAATGAAGTTCTATATCACCATTCATCACATGATCTCTGATAAAATGATACCTGATTTCGATGTGTTTGGTATTTGAGTGTAGCACTGGATTATTGGCTATAGCGATGGCACTAGTGTTGTCGCAATAGATTGGAATTTTTGAGAGCTGAAGGTCATAGTCCAATAGTTGATTTCTCATCCACAAGACCCGAGAACAACAACTTCCATCAGCTACGTACTCAGCTTCAGCGGTCATGTTGTTCTCACTGAGTTTTGCTTTTTACTTATCCAACTCACCAGCTTTCCACCCAGGAGCTGACAGCCTCTTGTGGTGCTTTTCCTATCCAATTTGCAACCTACAAAATCAGTATCTAAATAGGCGATTAGTTCAAACCCTGAGTCTGTGGGATACCAAAGACCTAGGTTAGGAGTACCCTTAAGGTAACGAAGGATTCGCTTTACAGCGATCAAATGAGATTCCTTAGGTTCAGCTTGACATCGTGCACACAAAAAGGTTGCATACATAATATCGGGTCGGCTAGCTGTATCATACAGAAGAGAGCCGATCATCCTACGGTACGCTGTGACATTAACACATTTTCCATTAGGATCCTTGTTTAGTGTCAGCGGCGGTGCCATAAGGGTTTTCATAGCTGAACTCTGAGTTAAATCAAATTTATTCAACATATCTTTAACATACTTACCTTGGTGAATGAAAGTTCCTTTTTCACTCTGTTTGATTTGAAGACCAAGGAAAAAAATTAGCTCACCCATCATACTCATTTTATATTCAGCTTTCATTCTATCAGCGAAACGAGTATATAAGTCAGGGTTAGTGGAACCAAATATAATATCATCGACATATATTTGAACAAGAATAATATGACCTTTTACTTTCCTGAAAAATAGAGTTTTGTCTATTTTACCACGCACAAGTTTTTCAATATGGGGATAAGTAGAGATAGTGTCATACCATGCACGAGGAGCTTGTTTTAAGCCATAAAGTGCCTTATCCAGCTTATAAACATAACCTGGATTCTTAGGATCTGAGAATCCTGGAGGTTGTTCCACGTAGACTTCTTCATTCAACTTTCCGTTGAGGAATGCTAACTTTACATCCATTTGATAAACTTTGAAGTCTTTATGTATAACGTAAGCTAAGAATAGACGAATGGCTTCTAGTCTTGCTACTGGAGCAAAGGTTTCGTCGTAATCTATACCTTCCTCTTGTCTGTATCCCTGAGCAACAAGTTGAGCATTGTTTCGGGTTACAGTTCCATGTTCATCCAACTTGTTTCGATTGACCCATTTAGTGCCTATCACTGACTTGTCGGATGGTCTAGGAACAAGCTTCCAAACTTTGTTTCTTTCGAACTCAATCAGCTCTTCTTGCATTGCGCTGACCCAGTTTGGATCTTGGAGGGCATCACTTGTTTTCTTTGGTTCAATAAGAGAGATAAAGTTAACAAATAAACAAATATTACTTGCACTTCGTCGATTCCAGCGTTTGGATCACCAAGAATTTGATCAATAGGGTGATTGATAGTCCATCGCTGAGCTGGGGCATAATTTGTTGACTCACTCTGAACTTCTGGAGGAGCTGAAGATAAGGCTTCAACAACTTATGGTATATCAGCCAAGAGAGGAAGAGGTGCAGATGTCATTTCATTCACTGATTGCTGAGAAGTAGATGGTATATCTAAGATAGAATGTTCAGAGGCAGGCATAATGTTTAGAGGAACAGTTGAGACCCATGATGTTTCAGCTTCACTATTCTGCATGCTTGGGATGATAGTAGGAGCATCATCTTCAGCGGGATGAGTATGAGTTGGAGGAGTGGGAATGTCTTCTGAATCACCAAGATGAGAAAACATCTATTGATTCAGTTCTTCAGTATCAACAGAAGGTCTAGAATTCGCTGAACGGGATTCGTCAAAAGTGACATGAATTGTTTCTTCTACAGTTTGTCTTCTTCGATTGAAGACTCTGAAGGCTTTGGAGACTGAGGAGTATCCAAGAAAAATTCCATCATCAGCCTTAGGATCAAACTTTCCGAGGGCATCTCTGTTGTTCAGTATGAAATACTGACATCCAAAGATGTGAAGAAAGCTAATTGAAGGCTTTCTCCCATGGAAAAGTTCATAGGCTGTCTTCTTGAATCTATTGACAATCAACGATCTGTTTTGCGTAAAACAAGCAGTGTTGACAGCCTCTGCCCAAAGCTGAGTAGGCATGTGAGAATCGCTGAGCATTGAACGTGCAGCTTCGATGATAGTTCGATTTCTTCTTTCAGCGACTCCATTTTGTTGCGGTGTTCTCACTGAAGAAAAGTTGTGAGAAATACCCTTACTTTCAAAGAAGGAATCAAGAGAATTGTTTTTGAATTCAGTCCCATGATCACTCCTTATTGAGCGAACGGTCATGTTGTTCAGGTCTTCCATTTTCCTAACAAAGGTGATGAGTTCTTCAGGGGTGTCACTCTTAGAACGGAGAAACATTACCCAGGTATAGCGAGAGAATTCATCAACTATGACCAATGTATATTTCTTTCCATCGATGGATTGTTTGTTAACAGGGCCAAACAAATCCATATGGAGAAGTTGTAGAGGAGATGACACTGAGGAAACTTGCTTAGTTTTGAAACTAGCTTTTGTTTGTTTTCCTTTCTCACACGCTGAACATAAGGACTCCTTAGCGTATGAGTATTGAGGTAGACCAGTGACTAACTCTTTAGAAGAAAGAGTATTCAGTGTCTTGAAGTTGAGATGAGGGAGCCTCTTATGCCACAGCCAATTGACATCAGATGAGGTTTTTGAGAAGAAACATGAGTTCTTAGTGGTTGTAGAGTCCATGTTTATAACATAAACATTTTCCATACGATAACCGCTGAGAGCTATCTTATCCTTTTTGTCAGTGACAAAGCAGGATTCCTTAGTGAAGATCACTTTGTTATCCTTGTCACATAGCTGACTTATGCTTAGAAGATTATGCTTCAGTCCTTCAACATATGTGTTAGGTCTAGAGTTTTGTCAAAAACACAAGTGTTGAGTTCTGAGTAAGAAGACTAAAGAAGACTCAGAAGACTCAGAAGTTCTGAGTAGAAGACTCAGAAGTTCTGAGTGAGAAATCTCAAAAAGATTCTAAGTGTTGGATTCTGACTAGAAGGTTCAGAGTTCTGAGTAGGAGACTCAGAACTTCTGACTATGAAGACAAATGTTCTGAAGCGCTTATTCAGAAGTATGTTCAGAATTCATATCTTGGGATATTATCTGTTATATTCAGTTACTAATTAGGACACGTGTAATTGTTCTATTAGTCTGTTTCTTATATGTACTGTAGCTTTAGCTATTCTCTACAGTATATATAGGAGTTAGCAACTGTAGCTAATAGAATCTTTGAGAGAATCTTTAATATAATCTTTGGTGAATCCATTTAGAGAAATTCATTGTAATATCTTGTAATTCACAGATTGTTAATAAATCATATGACCAGTTGCTGTGAATACGATCTTAATTGTTCATATTTGATTGTAAGAGTGTATCCTGGACTTACAATTGGTATCAGAGCCAATGTGCACAAAATTAAAAGATGCCAATGTGCACAAAATTAAAAGATGCCAATGAGCACATATCTCTTGAAACTTTGGGAAAATTCAAAGTCGCAATAAACCTGTAAATTTGTGAAAATCCTGATTTTGGACAAATAGTGTGAGTAGAGCAAAGTACTCTTATATGTTTTAGAATTGCATATGCTTGAAGCTAATCATATTTCGCATGCTAAGCACACCAAATAGATTTAATAAAGGGATTGAAACTGAACATCTTTAACTTGATATGCAATGATGACTTGTATTTGAATCCAAACACATGCATTTGATTTTATTTGATTGAAAAATCTGATAAAATTCATTAAGTTGGATTTCTTTTGTAAAATTTTCAAATGATCAAATGTTAGTAGTTATCAAGTGTAATTCAGTGAATCTTATTTTCCTTGTATAAATATATTTGAAATGAATAATTTTAATGAAATATATGCATATTTTCAGGGGGAGAAAACAAATTGCTCCATAATTCTTATTTTGAGGGGGAGCAAGGTTATTCATTAAGGAGGAGAAAAAGCATAGACTTCATTCGAAAAAAAAGCATCGCTAAAGTTTTGAAAAACAAGGGGGAGAAAAGCTAAAGATTTTTTTGAAGATGATTTTGCTTTCCAAAACTTTAGGGGGAGAAAAGCTAAAGATAAGATTTGTCATTTCAAGGGGGAGCAAAGAAAAAGCAAATATGTAACAGAAATCATTTTGGAAATCATTGCTGCTGCTGATTAAAGACTGACCAGAAGTTATTAACTCAGATTATTCAGAATTCTGAGCAAAAGTTGTCAAAGCATTCAGAAGAGCTCCTTCTGAAGATTGTTCCTGCTCTAAGAATTTGATGATGAAAAGTACAAGTGTGTTTGACAAAAAGGGGGAGATTGTTAGGTCTAGAGTTTTGTCAAAAACACAAGTGTTGAGTTCTGAGTAAGAAGACTAAAGAAGACTCAGAAGACTCAGAAGTTCTGAGTAGAAGACTCAGAAGTTCTGAGTGAGAAATCTCAAAAAGATTCTAAGTGTTGGATTCTGACTAGAAGGTTCAGAGTTCTGAGTAGGAGACTCAGAACTTCTGACTATGAAGACAAATGTTCTGAAGCGCTTATTCAGAAGTATGTTCAGAATTCATATCTTGGGATATTATCTGTTATATTCAGTTACTAATTAGGACACGTGTAATTGTTCTATTAGTCTGTTTCTTATATGTACTGTAGCTTTAGCTATTCTCTACAGTATATATAGGAGTTAGCAACTGTAGCTAATAGAATCTTTGAGAGAATCTTTGATATAATCTTTGGTGAATCCATTTAGAGAAATTCATTGTAATATCTTGTAATTCACAGATTGTTAATAAATCATATGACCAGTTGCTGTGAATACGGTCTTAATTGTTCATATTTGATTGTAAGAGTGTATCCTGGACTTACAATATGCAACTCTTCCGAAGGTTGTCGTACCATTACAGAGTACACCGAAACCTCGGGTATAGCGTTTTCCATTTCCACCGAAGGTCATTGAGGGACCCTTCTCTTCCTTGTACTCAGTGAGCAGGTTTTTCTTTCCAGTCATATGTCTAGAGCATCCGCTATCGAGATACCAGATACCCTTCCGAACCTGCAAACAAAGGAAGATTAGTTTGACTTGGGCACCCATTTAACCATGGGTCCACACTTGTCAGTGGTGGTAGAGGAAGTGGAAGGTTCAGCAGTCTTCGCAACATTTGAAGTTTCAGCTTCAGAATTTGTCTTCACTTTGGTTAATTTCTTAACCTCAGTGGTCTTCTTTGCCTTGGGGGCATTAATCTTCACCTTAGCTGACTTTTCAGCTTCGGTGGCTGTGGGGCACTTACTAGCAATATGATCAGTAAGTCCACAGTGATAACTTTTCCTATAGCTAAAAGTAGCTTTAGGACCATTTGCATTCTTACCCTTTAATTTTAAATGAGCAGGGCCAGCACCAAGTATACCTTTGGCATTGGAAATGGGAGGAACAATCAGTTCTTCAGATTTCTTACCAATAATATCCACTTTGATTCTAGGAGTGGATCGCTGAATAAATCCAGGGATTTTATTCTTAGAATTAGAGGGATAAGTCACTGAAGCTTTAGAAGCATTCAGCTTAGGTACAAAGGTACCATTCTGAGGTTTTTGGTTGAAAACATTTTCTTTACCCTTACCTTTGGAGATTAAGGTAGGTTTTTCCTCAAGGATGGGTGATTTTGAAGAGGAACACTTAGAAGATGAAGTGTCAGGGATAGAGGTGTAATACCTCGGGTAAGTTCGTTAGTTAAAAATATCTTTCCGTTAAATAAAGTTAACTATATAATTGATGTTTAGGGCAAGTTTGGTTAATTTAGAGGTTTAAAGGTGTTTTGGTCATTATTGAGAAGTTCAAGGACCAAAGTGGTAAATTAAGTTTGATATTAGCATCTTAGACTTCAGATATTATTCACAACAGCAGAAATCAGAAAAGATCAGTGTGTGTAGTGTGTGTGTGTTTTGAGACCAAAAGAAGAAAAAGGAAGATAAAAGGCTAGGGATTCAATTTGTTGCAATTGGAAGGGATTTAAGGTATGTTTTCTTTGTGATTTAGGTTGGTAATTGCTTATAGATAGTTTCCATCGGAGTAGAATAGTCAAAATCATATCTGGGGTTGATTCAGTCGGTTTTCTGGGTAAAAAGGACCAAACCGACAGAGGTTCCCGAACAAGATGAATGTGTCCGGGTAGTTTCTTTGGTGGTGTCCGGGTAGTTTTGTTGATAGTGTTCGGACGATTCGTGGATGGTTTCCGGATGATTTAGATACCGGATGGCATCCGGATTCCTTTGGTGTCCGGATTCCTTGTGTTGTCCGGATTGGTCTATGTTGTCCGGATAAATTGTGTTGTCCGGATTCTTTTGTGGTTTCCGGAAACTTTGGCTGTTTGGTCATTTTTGTGGATAAAAGTTAGATAGACGTATCGGATAGCCTGCTAGTAAGTCTTATATATAAGTTGGTAAGGAGATATTTGTATGTAAATGGTTTCAGATTCTGAGAATTTTGGATAAAGGATCGGATAACTCGGAGAAAGGCTTTGAAGCGTATTTTAAGCATTCAAGGTGAGTTTTACTTTTAAAATGTTTTCAACTGGGATACATATATATGTGATATATATATATATATATATATATATATATATATATATATATATATATATGAGATGGATATGTACAGATTAAGATTATGATACATGATGTGATTATGTGTTTATATTGAGACGTATATGTGGTTGGAATGTGGTAACGTTTTTATAAAAGAAAATGTGATATATATATATATGGTTGGAATGTGATGAAAGGTTTTATAAATGACAATATGATATATTGGTACATATATATATTGTATTTATATATGCATTACACTACACGAGAGCACTTGCCGAACTATGCCGGCGGATGTTTGTTGTAGTTGTTGTACAGCGGTGCTGTAGTTGTTGTACAGCGGTGTTGTTGGCTCGCAACCAACTAATATGGCCATGGGGAATGAGGATGAGGAGTTGTGCCCGATATACGAGGCTTATTTGGTATTTAATTATTTGTGGTATATGCGTATTTTATAAAAAGGGACTTCTAAACTGACAAGGATTATCTCACTAGACCGTTTGGTCTAACCCTCATTTTCCTTTCAAAAATATGTATTCCAGGTCAAGGATCTTTTGTTAGCAAAGGGAAGAATAAAGCATAGGAGGCGATTGCTAGCTGACGAAGATTAGGATATGTTTACATTTCTGTATTGTATAGTTTTGAAACTTTGGGACCGAATGTGAATTATCATGTATTTTGTTATGAAAGTAACGACGTTGTGTATGAAATGTTAATTTATATATATTATGTATGTTATGGGATACTGGGTCATTACAGATGGTATCAGAGCCCTAGTTTAAGGGATTTAGGTATTTGTACCCGTACCTAGACTTAAACTACATGGGAAGTAGGATGTCCTTGATATATTAGAACCTTGGGGTGTTAAATATAAAAAGGTAGAAGGAACATCATGTAAGGTAATTCATTTTACACCTGGCCAGTGTAATTGTGATCTTACAGGTGCATGTTTGAACTGGAATACCTAGTTATATGGGGTATGTGCTTATGTGTATATTAACCTTGTCTGAATCAACAGAATGGCAAGTGGTACTAGACAAACGAATCGGGAAGGAGGAGGAAATCCGAATAGAACAAACCCAACAGCCGGAGGAAGGGGAAGAGGGGGGAGAAAGAGGTAGGGGCAGAACTGGAGGTAGAGTTCAGGGGCGAGGTACCGAATTTGTTACACGAAATGATTTGACGGTGGAAATGTGAAGACTTCAAGCCAATATACAAGTTATGTTCGATAAAACTCGTCACACAGAAACTGGAATACCAGATCCTAGTCTGGAAGACGAAATGCCCATTACACATAATGTCATACCGGTACCAAGGAAGTGTGACTATAAAATGTTTTTAAATTGCAAACCCCCGACATATACAGGACAAAGAGATCCAGTGATGGCCATGAGGTGGCTGAAAGAGATAGAAGCTGTCTTCAGGACCAGCAAGTGTGCAGAAGAAGATAAAGTGTTATATGGAACCACGATGTTGAAGGCAGATGCTCTATTTTGGTGGGAGGCTCATATTACCTCTAGACGATCTGATGTATACTCAACTTTTACTTGGGATGAATTCACAACAGCTTTCAAAGGACAATTTTGTCCTCAAGCAGCAGTTAGACAGCTGGAAGAGGAATTCATGAACCTACATCAGAGAAGTTTATCGGTTAGGGATTACACTGCTCGCTTTCTGGAGAAGTCTCGCTTTGCAGAGTACTATGTTGCCACGGAGGCTCTGAAGATGGAAAGGTTTATTTTCGGGTTAAATGCAGAAATTAGAAAGCTAGTGATTGCAAAAGGACCGGATACCTTCTCAGCCGCAGTAGATGCCGCGGAAAATGTGGAACGGGATAATAGGTGAGACGTTGGTGATAAGAGTGCTGGGAAAAGAAAATTGGAAGCATTGGAGAGGATTAATAGGATTTTAGTGAAGAAATTTCGTTCACAGAGGTTTTGAGGCTCTGTAGGAACTTGCAGAAGCTCTATGAGTGAAAATTTCTCATAACTAAAAATCTATTAACAATTTTGATCATCCAAGTTTTGATTTGCATTAAGAATTGTTTTTCGGACATATTTGAAAGTTGGTGTCCGAGAAAACTTTTTTGGAAAAAGTTTTGTGCGAGAAGGTCATGGTGTGTGTATTTGTGCGTATTCAGTTTCCGAGTTAAATTTGCGATTACAGAGTAGTGTTCTGGCAGAACTTCTGTTGAGCTCAACATAAGCTCTATGACCTCAAATTTCTCATAACTCAAAAATTATTAAAAGTTTTAATAATTTTATTTTTGAAATGTTATTCCCAGTATTTTTAGGACGTATTTGACAATTTTTGTCCCAGAAAACTGTTTTCAAAAACCTTTTGTACGAGACATACCTTTTGGTTCTTCTTTTCTCGGCAGTGATGTCTGACTTCTGACGATATAGATTCATCGACACTCTTCTTTGGCTCCCCCTTGATAGATTAACCTCTGTAGATCATTTCAAGGTTACTTTTGCTCCCCCTTGATCTAACCATTTCTGTCGATCAACTTACTTTCTTTTGCTCCCCCTTGATCTAACCATCTCTATAGATCAAGTAATTTCCTTCTGCTCCCCCTTGACCTATGCTTGGATCAAAATAGGATAAGTTTTGCATAGTACATAGGTCATGTTTACCAGAGGTTCTGTAGGGGTCGTCAGAGGTTCTGAGCAGACCCACAGAAACTCTATGATTTCAAGAACTATTTATGATTGAGAATTTACATACAAAAAGAAATCAATCAAAGCAACAAATAAAGCAATATATTTATACACATATTTACAGAAGATAAGCTATACTTACAGAGGATTTTCACGTCATATTGATCATTCCTAACTTACCCACCAAGAAATTGAATCTTTTCTCGTCTAAAGCTTTGGTGAATAAGTCCGCGAGTTGGTATTCTGTGGGCACGAAATGCATCTCGATTGTACCGTATTCAACATGATGTTTCAAGAAGTGGTACCTTATATCGATATGCTTGGTTTTTGAATGTTGCACAGGATTGGCAGAGATGGCAATGGCACTTTTGGAATAACAGAAGATGGGTATCTTGAGTAGGATGTGGCCGTAGTCTTTTAGCTGAGTCTTCATCCACAGAACCTGAGAACAACAGCTAGCAGCAGCAACGTATTCAACTTCTGCCGTAGATGTTGACACACAATTCTGCTTCTTGGAGGTCCAACAGACTAGCTTACCACCTAGGAATTGACAACTCCCAGAGGTACTCTTTCTGTCGAGCATGCATCCTCCATAGTCTGAATCTGTATAATCTTTAAGACAAAAGCCAGAGTTCTGTGGATACCAGAGACCAAGATTTTTGGTCCCCTTTAGGTATCTAAAGATTCTCTTAACAGCATCATAATGTGATTTCTTAGGATTAGTTTGATAACGTGCACAAAGACATGTGGCATGCATATTGTCAGGTCTGCTAGCAGTTAAGTATAACAGAGATCCAATCATGCATCTGTAGAGAGTGCATTCTACAGAGATGCCATCTGGATCTAAGAATAACTTATTTCCAGTGTCCATTGGAGTTTTCATGGCAGAGGTATCAGAGAGGCTATACTTGGAAAGAATGTCAGAGACATATTTGGCCTGATTTATAAAAATTCCCTCTGGTGATTGTTTGACTTGTAGTCCGAGGAAGAATGTTAATTCTCCCATCATACTCATTTCAAACTCACTTTGCATGAGTTTTTCAAAACTTTTGCACTCTTCTGTATTAGTAGACCCAAAAATTATGTCGTCCACATAGATTTGTACAAGCATTATTTCACTGTTTTTACGTTTATAGAATAAGGTAGTATCTGTTGTACCTCTGTCGTAGCCATTGACTAGAAGAAAGGTAGAAAGTCGTTCGTACCATGCTCTTGGAGCCTGTTTCAGTCCGTACAGAGCCTTTTCAAGGTAGTACACATGCCTTGGGAACTTTGAGCTTTCAAACCCTGGTGGCTGATTTACGTAAACCTCTTCTTGGATTTCACCGTTGAGAAAAGCTGATTTCACGTCCATCTGATAGACTTTGAAACCTCTGTGGGCTGCGAAGGCTAAGAATATTCTTATTGCTTCGAGCCGTGCGACAGGGGCAAAAGTCTCATCGTAGTCTATGCCTTCTTCTTGTCTATATCCCTTGGCCACTAATCGTGCTTTGTTTCTGATGACCACTCCATCTTCATCCTTCTTATTTCTGTAGACCCATTTAGTCCCAATGGCCTATTTCCCCCGTGGCAGAGGTACTAGAGTCCAGACTTTGTTGCGCTCAAACTGCAGAAGCTCATCTTGCATGGCGTCTACCCAGTTTGGGTCGTCAAGGGCTTCATAAATCTTCTTTGGCTCTATCACACTAATAAAGTTCGTAAAGAAACAAAAAATTAGCAGTGGCAGACCTTGTTTTTACCGTGTCAGAGGGTTCACCAATTATTTGGCTTGGAGGATGGCTTTTTGTCCACTGAGTTGTGCGTGGATGATGGTCACCAATGTCATCGAATTGTTCTTCAGAGGCTTCTTCTTCTTCTTCTTCTTCTTCTTCTTCTTCTTCTGGTGTAGCCTCTATCGTAGTACGTGCCTTTGTAGTTGATCCTACAGTTTGTGGAATGATTGGTATGAGTGGTGGTGGAGTTTGTTCCTCTGAAGGCGTATAGACTTGGTCCTCTATATCCTCTGTTATTGGTTCCTCTATGGATTGTGGAGTTTGTTCTTCAGCAGCTTCTGTGGTCGTTTTCCTTTGTGTTTCATCTTCTGTAGACTCTTCCTCAGCATTTGCATCTGTAGTATTTACAGAAGAAGATGAAGCATTATTTGGACCAGTTAGAGTCATACCTGTAGGATTTTGACCGACAGAAGATGGTTCTGCAGAAGCTCTGATTGTTCCAACCGAGGGATCGGTTAGGGATTACACTGCTCGCTTTCTGGAGAAGTCTCGCTTTGCAGAGTACTATGTTGCCACGGAGGCTCTGAAGATGGAAAGGTTTATTTTCGGGTTAAATGCAGAAATTAGAAAGCTAGTGATTGCAAAAGGACCCGATACCTTCTCAGCCGCAGTAGATGCCGCGGAAAATGTGGAACGGGATAATAGGTGAGACGTTGGTGATAAGAGTGCTGGGAAAAGAAAATTGGAAGAAATGACGTACGATTCGGAAGAATACGAATCCCCGAGGTTTGATAGTTATTCACCTTTTAGGCCAGCTGAAAGAAGACCATGTTCAACATGTGACCGTATTCATCAAGGAAACTGCTATGGTGATTCCCGAAAGTGCTACAAATGTGGAAAGGCTGGTCATATCGCGAGAGATTGTCGGGTAACTCGATTTTGTTTCGTTTGCAACTCTCCTGAACATATTCAGGTTAATTGTCCACAGTGGAAAGCACAGCAAAGTAATATGACAGTGAGACAAACGGGTGGTAAGTCGGGAGGAGTACAAGGGTCTGAACTACCTGGAATCCAAGGTCGTGTTTTTCAGATGACGGAACAAGAGGTAGAAGAAAGTCCTGATGCTGTTACAGGTATGACTCTAATAAACTCTATACGTGCTAAAGTGTTATATGACTGTTGGTTCCCGTTTTGCTTAGACAAGATTAACAGATCTATTAGTTCGAGTTTATGTTTTGATGCGGAAGCGTATTTAAAGAACTAACAGATATGTTTGATAGATTTAGAACACACAATATAAAGAAACAGTATTTTAAGAACAAAATGATATCTTGAAGATTACCGTCGTTCAATATATAATAAGAACACCAAGAACAGATTAAGAACTGTTTGGTGTGTGTGAGAGAGTGTAATGCTTAACAGGTTTGACGATATAAAGCATAAGCATGAAACTCAGATTCTTCGTTAAGTCCTTAAGATTGTTAAGGAAGATCTCAACAAGAGAATTCCTTTTATACTACTCTAGGGGACCATAAAGCATTAGCTACTGTTGATCGGATGGCATGAATAGTTATACGTGCTGTATTGCATTTAATGCCGCAGACGTCTATATTGTACTAAGCCCTATTGAGTCCATTCAGAGCTTGACGCGTGTTGAGGTTTGACAGGGCAAGCTACCATCTAAGTTGATTAACGGATCCAGTAACAGTAGCAAGATATAAAATATCTTCTAAGTCTTTATCGTAAACCGCATAGGCTCTGTAAAGGGTTACAGAGGTTCTGAGGTCTGGTGTTCTGTAGAGCAGTCTTCACCAGGTTCCGAGTCTTTGGTCTTCTTTTTGCGTAAGACAGAGGTTCTGTAGGACACCTCTGTAGCTTCTGTAGCTTCTTGACCTTGATCTTTCGGAAGTGGCAGAGCCTCTGTAAGAGGCTTTCTTCACTTAGCCTATTTTTCACTACTTCTAAATACTTCTATGATTAGGAAGATTGAAGCTAACAATCTCCCCCTAGGTAGTGAAAAATAAAAATTTGACATTGAAGTACTTTAGGCTAACTTAGATAAGACAGAGGTTAAACAATACCTCGAAAGTTCTTTCATTCAGAAATATGCCAGAGGCATTTTACATTTGAGTATTATGAAAGATAAACTGAAAATGGTTTGCAGAGATTTTGTTTGAGAATCAGATGTTGGCGTCTTTGAAATTGTTGTAGCTTCTGTTGTCTCTTCCGACTTCTCTGATCTCGTTGTAGAAACTGACGCAGAGTTCCCTTAAGCGGATTGTAGCATCAATCTCTCCGATGAAAGCATCTGCAACGTCTCTATCCATTTTCTCGGTATCTCTGTATTTTACAAGGTTTGCTCTGAACATGTTCAGAGTACTGGTTGCGTACTTCTGACAGTCCATGGTCACATAAAGTTTGACTTCGCCTTGTGGGTTTTGAAATACTAACCTGAACCTTGGTTCTGTAATGATTGAGTTGGGCACAGCGTCAGGTGGGCAACGATCCTCTGGTGGTCGAAGGTTCAGATGTTTGAGACCAAGATCCTTTCCTAGCTGAAAGTTTGTCAAACTGTAGATCAGAAGCCTTTCCCTCATTGCTTTTCTCAACACTTGATAGGCTCTGGTGTTTGGTTCTGTGTTGTAGTTGTCCTTCATCCATTGCAGAAGGTCAGGTAGATCATAGGGATTCAGATTCCTTAGGTCAGCATCAGCGAAGGTGGTTTCTGAATTGTTTACCCTTCTGACTCTGTAAAGATTATACCTGACCCTTGGATAGGTTCTTGTAAAGGAGTACCTACAGAAGATTACCTTTTTGATTTTGTGGATTGAGAAGACGTCTGCTCTGGTTCTTGGCTTTGTTCTGTTGAAGATGTTCTCAAATTCTTCTCTGATCTTTGGATATGTGACGTGATCTGTTGGATGATTGGTCTGAAAGGGTTGTTTGTAGAGGTATTTGTATACCACTTCTTCCATTTCTTCGTATGTTGGACCAGGTGGTGGTACTTGTCTTCTGAGACTCTCCATCTGTAGAACAACTTCTGCAGCTCTACCTGTTAGTGGAATGTCTGACAGAGGCTTCAATCCATATGCCCAGTCCTCTTCTTCAGGCTTTGGAGTTTGGAAGGCATCAAAGGCGCTCTTCATCAATTTCTGTGTAGACTTGGGCAATGATTTCTTTTTCTTGGGCTCTTCTGTCAGTTTCGCCTTTCCATTGTCTTTGGCTTTTGGAGGTTCAGAACCTGTTGCCTCTGTAGGTTTGGGTGTTGGCGCTTCTGTTGGAATGATGGGTGTTGCCTCTGTAGGTTTTGACACTTGTGTTTGAGAGGACTTTTGTGGCGTTAGTTATGTTGGCTTGATTGGCTCTGTAACCTCTGTTGGAGGTTCTTTGGTGACTTCTTCTGTGAGCTCGGTTTCCGTGGGTCGAGGATTGTCGAATCTTCTTTCCATTCGAAAAGATGATGTAAACCTCTGTATTTCTTCTGCTCTTTGCGCCATTCGTTCAGTCATTGTGTTGTGCACATTTCTTAGAATAGAAGAAGCAGAGGTCTTTGCTCTTTTTGGTTTGTGGGCAATAGACTTTCTTCTTGAGATGGTTTGGGGTTTTTCTGTTGGTTTTGTAGTTGGGGATGGAAGATCTTCTTCTGAAGAGGATGACAGATGTTGAGCATCTACTCCAAACATTGTAGGGAATTCCACAGAGGTGGGTGTTTCCTCTGTGGTCTTTTGAGCTTTTGTTCCTCCGGGTTGTTGGTTTGTTGGTTTGTTGAAGGACTTTCTTCCAAGATGATTACCACAGGGGTGGTTGTTGCCTCTGTGGTCTGTTGAGCAGTTTCTGGTACATGGGTTTCTTCAGCAGTTGATTTCACAGAGATGGGTGTTGTCTCTGTGGTCTGTTGAGTTTGTTGTTGTTGGGTTTGTTCTGGAGGGGCTTGGTTGATGGGTTCTGTGGCTTTTGGTGGAGCTGGAAGTTCTCTGCTCGTAGCTTTCTCCCTTGTATTCTCCCCCTCAGGATGATCTGATGGACCAGGGTGGTCATCATCAAAGTCATCCTGACCCTTATCAGAAGTACCCTCTGCTCTGCAAGAAGCTTTGGGTTTCTTTGGTAGTTCTGCTCCTGCGGACATCAACTTTGCGCATACATCATCACAGAGGCCGAATAGAGTTGCAAGCTCTGCTTCTGTGTGGAAGCGCATTATGCCGACACTTGCTCTGAACTCTTTAACGTAGTTGGCATTTGCAGTTGAAGCGCATTATGCCGACACTTGCTTCTGTGACCTGGTTTATCACATTCTGCCCGAGCTCTGTTAGCTGTGCTCTGGTCATGTAGTCTTTAGGTTGCATCAGCACAATGTTGCACATTTCTTCTTCTTGTACGTGTTTCAGGGCCTTCTGTAGATCTGCAGGCGTAATGCCCTTTGCTTTGTTGGATTGCTTGTTCAGTTGTTCAAGGAAATGTTTAACTGAATCCTTGAACGCAGAAGTTGTGGCTATCCCGAATTCTTTGGTGGCAGAAGTGGTAGTTGTTTCAGCAGAAGACTTCATCTGGGTAATGGCGGATTTCACCTCTGTGGACAGATTGTCCATTTTGGTGTTCAGATTTAGTAAGGCCGTCGATGTTGTCTCTGCAAAAGATTTGAAAGAGCTTTGCAACTCTTTCATGGTTTGGTTCACAGAGGTGACAAGGGTTTGGAACTCAACCCTTAATACTTTTGTTCCTGTGGTAACCTCTGGAGGAACACATTCGTCTCCAGAGTGAGTCCCTACTCCTGGGACACCTTCGTTCACCCTTGTTTGTACGTTGGAGGTGGAAGGATTTCCATATGATCTTCGAGAAGAAATTTGAGTTTCAATCTCTACAGAAGTTCTGCGAAGAACAGTGTCCAATTCCACTCCAGAGGTGGGTATCGGAATGTTCTTCTTTTGACTTGGAGACTTGTCTAGAGACTTTTCGTCTTTGTGCTCACTACTTCTCTCTGAAAGAAGTTTTGGGCCTAAATTGTGTGTGGCAGAGGAAACAAATTCCCCTGTAGGGTGTTCTAGTGTGATCTGGGGCGATGGATCACGAACTATAGGTGAGTCTCTCTGAGGAGACTTCCTAGGAATGGATTCCCCGGTTTCTGTGAGCGTAGAGGTTGAAAGATTAACCTCTGGCTGGATGGGTTGTGTTTGGATCTAGCTGTGCTGCTCTTGTTCAATAATACCTTCTACAGCTAGACCTACGGTGTTAGAAGTGTGGGTTGCACTGGGAGGGGTTTGAGGATGTGTGCCTTCTACTTCTACGGCATCTTTTTCTATCCCTTTTTTTTCTCCCATTCTATCTAAAGCCTCTGTAACCTCATCTCTATTCCACTCAGCTTCTGCTTGTAGCCTAATCCTTTCCCTAGTGGCATCATCTGACATATCGATTTCTTCTATACCTTCTTCTAAAGCTGGGCTTGGACTCCTTCTGTGGACGTTCAATCCCTTTTAGATGAAGGGGTTCTGTAGAATGTTTGGAGTTTCAGTCGGTTGACCTCTGGGGGTTTGGTCATCATCTTGCAGATTTGTGTCAACGCCAGAGATAGAGAAGTCTTGTTCTTCTGTGGTGTGGTGGTCAAGTGGTGGTGCATTCCACCCAACTGTATTTAGGGTGTTAGCAATGTCAGGGTGTTGAAGGAAATCGTTTAAGCTACCTTGATGAGCGAATCGATCTGGGGATTCATAAGGTGATTGATATCCCTCTTCTGCAACTTCTTTTTCTGCAGTCTCTTCCTCTGCAGTTTCTTCGACCCGGGTCTCTGCGACCTTTTCTTCAACAACCTCTGCAGCTGCCTCTTCTGCGATGGTAACTATTTGATCAAGTGGTTTCCCATGCTTCTTTTTGGTCTTCCTCCTCTTGGGTTTTGGTGCCACTCCTTCTGTGGGTTTTGATTTCCTTTTCTTCTTTTATTTTGGAGAAGAGGGAAGAGCAGATGAGCCAACTTCTGTGGCATGAGGAGGTGAAGGTTGAGCTTCTGTAATTCTTGTAGAGGTGCCTTCTGCAGTTTTAGTATTCTTTGTTTTTGGGGTAGAGGCAGAGGCTTTAGAAGAAGACTTCTTTCCCATGAGCTCGGCTCGTTTTGCTATAAAACTAAGTTGGATTGCCATTTGTTTTGCCAGTTTCTGCTCCTTCGCTTCTGTAGAGAGGGGTTCTGCAACTATTGTTCCTAGGGGGACACCTAAACGCGGGGGTGTCACGAGACTCGGTTTTGGAGTCCTATGATTACGTATATACTCTAACTTAAGGGTTTTGTCCTTGGCATAGCTCAGAAGCTTCTTTGACAGAGGTCTGCAGTGGGTGTAGCCATCTACATGATCGGTGGGGATGTTTTTGTTCATTGGGAACTGTTTGGGAGTTGGCCCTTCCATTGGCCAGTTCTGCATCATCAGCAGAGGTTCGAATAGGACTCCCAATATCCTTTGGAATTGCAGAGGCTGTAGATACTTAGGATCGTTCTCTCTTGCCTTTTTTGGATTGTTCTTTATGTCGATCGTATTGATGATCTCCTGCAACATGATGGTCGCGTAATCGAGTGGGAGATCGTAGTAGACCCCGTACATGATGGTTAAGATCTGGTGCGAGCTCTGGTCAATGCTGCCTATCTTCCCTGTAAGGCATCTGTTGAGGATCGAAAACAAGGTGTTCCACATAGGTGCTAGTCTGCCTCTGCGGAAGTCATTTCTCTTCCTTAGGTGGGTGTTGTACCCAAGCATTTCTACAAAACGACAGAGCTCGTCGCTGTTGGTTGTTCTGCATATGTTTTCAGTCCAAGAAGACCCCTTGTTGGTAGATTGAACTCAAAAGAAAACATTGTTCTATTGAACTTTAGTTCCAAATGGTCAGATTTGTCTGGCTTTGAGATGTACCCTTTGATAAGAGAATCATATTTATCATATCGGCAACTTTGCCAATATTGGTTCAAATACCTAACAGGTATTTTCTTTGGGGTTCTTGAGAGTAAAGGAAAGAGAATATGGTTTTCCATGATGTTTAGAAGAAGGGCATGGGCTTCGCCGAAAGCAGTGAGTGAGGGGACTAAATAGCAGTTATTGGATTTGATGGGTAGTACCTTTTCAAAGTTCTCCTTTGCGATAAAGTTTTGGAGATGGGTGGTCGGAGCAAAGTCTGCTGAGTCGCCGGAATCTTCTTGTTCGGCATTTTTGGCGAGGTGGGGGTTTTCTGAATGTTCAGAATGAGCAGGGGAGTGTTCCGGTGAGTTCGCCGGAGAGTGTGCAGGGGAGATAGCTTGAGAAGATGAAGCCATTGGTAATGAGAATAAGATACTTGCAGGTTTTTGCAGGGTTTCGCCGGAGAAGAACGAGGGTTCGTAAAGATTTTATGAGAGGGTAAGCTTGGGTTTTATAGGTGGGTAAAACGGTAGAATTCGAAAGGGTAAAAATATTTGGAATCCGTACTTGAGTTAGAACGGCGGGTTCAACTTTCCATAAAAAAAAACGTGCCATGTACGCCCAATGAAAATGAGACACGTAGGCCATGTCAGAGGATGACAGGACGTCGTGCGCGACCCATTAATGCTAGGCGCGTGGGGTTGTTCTTAGCCACATGATTTTCACTCTCAGTAAAAGTAACTGTTACTGTTTACAGAAATGCCCAAATACAAAATTCACATAAGCTCTGTGGTTTACAGAAGATCTGTGATTTTGAAAATCTTGGATTTTCACCCTTTTCTCATATATCTCATTGTTATCATCACTCTGTAGGTTCTATTCTGACCAAAACATTTGTAAAAGCATTGGAGAGGATTAATAGGATTTTAGTGAAGAAATTTCGTTGACAGAGGTTTTGAGGCTCTGTAGGAACTTGTAGAAGCTCTATGAATGAAAATTTCTCATAACTAAAAATCTATTAACAATTTTGATCATCCAAGTTTTGATTTGCATTAAGAATTATTTTTCGGACATATTTGAAAGTTGGTGTCCGAGAAAACTGTTATGGAAAAAGTTTTGTGCGAGAAGGTCATGGTGTGTGTATTTGTGCGTATTCGGTTTCCGAGTTAAATTTGCGATTACAGAGTAGTGTTCTGGCAGAACTTCTGTTGAGCTCAACAGAAGCTCTATGACCTCAAATTTCTCATAACTCAAATTATTAAAAGTTTTAATAATTTTATTTTTGAAATGTTATTCCCAGTATTTTTAGGACGTATTTGACAATTTTTGTCCCAGAAAACTGTTTTCAAAAACCTTTTGTACGAGACATACCTTTTGGTTCTTCTTTTCTCGGCCGTGATGTCTGACTTCTGACGATATAGATTCATCGACACTCTTCTTTGGCTCCCCCTTGATAGATTAACCTCTGTAGATCATTTCATGGTTTCTTTTGCTCCCCCTTGATCTAACCATTTCTGTCGATCAACTTACTTTCTTTTGCTCCCCCTTGATCTAACCATCTCTATAGATCAAGTAATTTCCTTCTGCTCCCCTTGACCTATGCTTGGATCAAAATAGGATAAGTTTTGCATAGTACATAGGTCATGTTTACCAGAGGTTCTGTAGGGGTCGTCAGAGGTTCTGAGCAGACCCACAAAAACTCTGTGATTTCAAGAACTATTTATGATTGAGAATTTACATACAGAAAGAAATCAATCAAAGCAACAAATAAAGCAATATATTTATACACATATTTACAGAAGATAAGCTATACTTACAGAGGATTTTCACGTCATATTGATCATTCCTAACTTACCCACCAAGAAATTGAATCTTTTCTCGTCTAAAGCTTTGGTGAATAAGTCCGCGAGTTGGTATTCTGTGGGCACGAAATGCATCTCGATTGTACCGTATTCAACATGATGTTTCAAGAAGTGGTACCTTATATCGATATGCTTGGTTTTTGAATGTTGCACAGGATTGGCAGAGATGGCAATGGCACTTTTGGAATAACAGAAGATGGGTATCTTGAGTAGGATGTGGCCGTAGTCTTTTAGCTGAGTCTTCATCCACAGAACCTGAGAACAACAGCTAGCAGCAAGAACGTATTCAACTTCTGCCGTAGATGTCGACACACAATTCTGCTTCTTGGAGGTCCAACAGACTAGCTTACCACCTAGGAATTGACAACTCCCAGAGGTACTCTTTCTGTCGAGCATGCATCCTCCATAGTCTGAATCTGTATAAACTTTAAGACAAAAGCCAGAGTTCTGTGGATACCAGAGAACAAGATTTTTGGTCCCCTTTAGGTATCTAAAGATTCTCTTAACATCATCATAATGTGATTTCTTAGTATTAGCTTGATAACGTGCACAAAGACATGTGGCATGCATAATGTCAGGTCTGCTAGCAGTTAAGTATAACAGAGATCCAATCATGCCTCTGTAGAGAGTGCATTCTACAGAGATGCCATCTGGATCTAAGAATAACTTATTTCCAGTGGCCATTGGAGTTTTCATGGCAGAGGTATCAGAGAGGCTATAATTGGAAAGAATGTCAGAGACATATTTGGCCTGATTTATAAAAATTCCCTCTGATGATTGTTTGACTTGTAGTCCGAGGAAGAATGTTAATTCTCCCATCATACTCATTTCAAACTCACTTTGCATGAGTTTTTCAAAACTTTTGCACTCTTCTGTATTAGTAGACCCAAAAATTATGTCGTCCACATAGATTTGTACAAGCATTATTTCACTGTTTTTACGTTTATAGAATAAGGTAGTATCTGTTGTACCTCTGTCGTAGCCATTGACTAGAAGAAAGGTAGAAAGTCGTTCGTACCATGCTCTTGGAGCCTGTTTCAGTCCGTACAGAGCCTTTTCAAGGTAGTACACATGCCTTGGGAACTTTGAGCTTTCAAACCCTGGTGGCTGATTTACGTAAACCTCTTCTTGGATTTCACCGTTGAGAAAAGCTGATTTCACGTCCATCTGATAGACTTTGAAACCTCTGTGGGCTGCGAAGGCTAAGAATATTCTTATTGCTTCGAGCCGTGCGACAGGGGCAAAAGTCTCATCGTAGTCTATGCCTTCGTCTTGTCTATATCCCTTGGCCACTAATCGTGCTTTGTTTCTGATGACCACTCCATCTTCATCCTTCTTATTTCTGTAGACCCATTTAGTTCCAATGGCCTGTTTCCCCCGTGGCAGAGGTACTAGAGTCCAGACTTTGTTGCGCTCAAACTGCAGAAGCTCATCTTGCATGGCGTCTACCCAGTTTGGGTCGTCAAGGGCTTCATAAATCTTCTTTGGCTCTATCACACTAATAAAGTTCGTAAAGAAACAAAAAATTAGCAGTGGCAGACCTTGTTTTTACCGTGTCAGAGGGTTCTCCAATTATTTGGCTTGGAGGATGGCTTTTTGTCCACTGAGTTGTGCGTGGATGATGGTCACCAATGTCATCGAATTGTTCTTCAGAGGCTTCTTGTTCTTGTTCTTCTTCTTCTTCTGGTGTAGCCTCTGTCGTAGTACGTGCCTTTGTAGTTGATCCTACAGTTTGTGGAATGATTGGTATGAGTGGTGGTGGAGTTTGTTCCTCTGAAGGCGTATAGACTTGGTCCTCTATATCCTCTGTTATTGGTTCATCTATGGATTGTGGAGTTTGTTCTTCAGCAGCTTCTGTGGTCGTTTTCCTTTGTGTTTCATCTTCTGTAGACTCTTCCTCAACATTTGCATCTGTAGTATTTACAGAAGAAGATGAAGCATTATTTGGACCAGTTAGAGTCATACCTGTAGGATTTTGACCGACAGAAGATGGGTCTGCAGAAGCTCTGATTGTTCCAACAGAGGGATCAATGTCGTCGTGGAACATCTCTAGAAATAGAAGATTTAAGTCTTCTTTTGTTTGTGAGATGCCAGAGGATTCCCCTTTAAGTCCGAGTTCTGAACTAATTTGCTCAGAAGTCTTTTGGAATGAATCATCAAAAGAAACATTGATGCTTTCTACGATCTTGCGAGACTTTGTAAGGTATACTCTGTAGGCTTTGGAAGTGGCAGAGTATCCAATGAACTTTCCCTCGTCAGCTTTTACCTCAAACTTTCCTCTAGAATCTTTGTCGTTTAAAACAAAGCATTTACATCCAAACACATGGAAAAACTTGATGTTTGGCCGCCTTTTGTTGATCAGTTCGTAAGGAGTCTTGATGTGTCTTTTCACAATGGTTCAACGATTCTGTGTATAACAAGCGGTAGAAATCGCTTCTGCCCAAAAGTTCATCGGTAATCCGCATGCTGATAGCATAGTTCTTGCGGCCTCCACGAGCGTTCGATTCTTTCTTTCGACTACGCCGTTCTGCTGTGGAGTGTGTGCGGCAGAGAAGTTCTGTGATATTCCTTCTGTAGAAAGATAGGCTTCAATGACATAGTTTTTAAATTCTGTGCCATTGTCACTTCTTAACCTTTGTATTCTGCATTCATAAAGAACTTGGATTCTTTTCATTAGATTACTCAAGATGATTGGAACATCTGATTTCTTTCGGACAAATTCAACCCATGTGAATCGCGAATACTCATCAATTAAGACAAGTATGTATTTCTTGCCACCTAGGCTCTGTATGGCAATGGGACCGCAGAGGTCGACATGAAGCATGTACAGAGGCCTAGTGCAACACACATCTGTTTTCCCTCTGTGGGAAGCTCTTCTGAGTTTTCCCATTTCACAGGCATAACACAAATGATCCTTATTAAATTTAACATTAGGCAAACCTTTAACTAGATCAAGTTTGACCAGTTTATCCAAGGTGTGAAAGTTCAAGTGACAGAACCTGTTATGCCATAACCAGGCTTCCTCACTTTTGTAGGCTACAAGGCAAACTTTGTCCTTGTTCTTGGAACTAAAATTCATCAGATATAGATCACCTCTTCTTTCGGCTCGCAGAAGTTCCATTCATGTGTCTTCACTTTTCAGAGAGCAGAAAGTTCTTTTGAATAACACATCGAATCCTGTATCACAAAGTTGGCTGACACTGAGTAGGTTGTGTTTAAGGTCATCCACATATGCAACTTTGTATACATAAACGTTTTCCTTCTTTATGACTCCATAGCCTTTGATGTGTCCCTTTTTGTCGTCTCCAAAAGTTACAGATCCACCATCGAGTGTTTCTTTGTACGTGGATAGTAAACTTCTGTCGCCAGTCACGTGCCTTGAGCATCCGGAGTCTAGATACCAGATTGGCACATACCGCTTCTCAGTGTCAGTGCTGGAGTTGACTTCTGCCATGCCACATAATAGGGCATTGGTGGTGTATTCATCGTCAGAGGTAGAGTCTGACTCGAAGTCCTCCTTGTTCGCCGCATAATGCCCTTTGTTCGCCATTAGGGATTTTTGCGCATAATACTCAGCCTTCTTTTTGTAAAAAGTTGAGTCCTTCTGTGGGCGATTTGGTCTACTTTTGCATTCATTTGCGAAATGGCCTGGCTTCCCGCAGTTGAAACAACCTTGGGAAGTGTTTCCAGCACGATCATCGGACTTCTGTCAGTCTCAACTTTCTCCGTTCGGCATTCATTTGCGTAATGACCAGGCTTGCCACACTTGTAGCATTCTTGTTGTGTGTTGCTCACCTTGTCATCTGACCTCTGTCGGTCATTACCTCTGTAGTTTCGGTCGCTTGACCTCTGTCGGTTATTTCTATCATCTGACCTCTGTCGGTCACTCGATTCTTCTCTTCTTCCATCATCTCTTCTATCACCTCGGTTGTCTCTGCCATATCTATCATATCCTGAACCCCTCTGATTTCCTCTGAACTCTCTTGTCAACAGAGCTAAGGATTTAGCTAATGACGCAAGAGTTATCTCTTCTTCTACCAGCTCGTCTTCTTCGCTATCAACCATCACTATCTTCTTCTTCTCCTTCTTCTTCTCCTCTGTTGCTCTCTCATTTCTCGGTCTTTCTGCAGCCTCTGTTGATTTACTAACCAATGCGTATGGTGCAATGGTTAGTGTTTTAGCCTGTGCTATTTGAGGCTCCTGTGCGTCTAGTGTTCCATAGAGATCAGAGAGTGTCCAGGAGTCTAGATCTTGGTTTGTTTGTAAAGACATAGACAACTGGAGCCACTCATCATTCAGGCTTTTTAGAAACATGACGTTATTTTCTTCCGAGGTTCTGGGAATGCCAGACTTTCTACATTTGTTTATGAGAGAGTTGAACTTGTCGTACGTTGTTTGCATAGATTCTGTTGCAGAGGCTCTGAAGGCATGATATTCATTTATGTATTGTGCCTTTCGGTTCTTCTGCGTTTTAGCACCCCCTTCCAACTGTCTTTCTAATTCTTTCCAAAGATCGTGCGCTGTTTCGCATGCATCTAAGGATTGAAAAAGTTCGTTGGGGATAGCCATGATCAATATTCTTTTTGTTTTCTGTACAACTTCATCTTCTGCCCTATCTTCATCTGACCATTCTCCTTTTGGCTTAGGTCTTTGACGTTCAGGGATTTCAAGAGATTCAGCAGTAGCTGGTACTCGTGGTACTATTATAATGGGAACTTGAGGAGGGTTGTAAAGATATTGTACGAGAGTTTTTTCAGTACCCTCAAAGAAAATGGATCATTCTTATCTTCCATTGAGGATACTCATCTCGAAGGAGAGTAGGAGGCTTGGTTAGTGAACCAGCAGTGAAAAAGTTATTTGTATTTGTCATTGTAAGAGTTTCGAAGGTTCTGAAAAGATAATATGACGAAAGAGTATGAGTCTGATGATCTGGAAGGTTTTCTGGGTTTTAACAGTTCCCAGAGTGCACTTTAATGGAGTTTTAACCTGGAAAAAATAGTTTCTTTTAAGAATACCACTTTCGAATAAATCGAAAAATGATAGGAAAACAGAAACTTTTCAACGAAATGAATAACAGGTTAAAACAGAATGATGTCTATCACAAATCTTGTAACAAAGAGGATCACTTGATATTAAAAATCAAGGATGGATCTGATACCAATTGTTGGTTCCCGTTTTTCTTAGACAAGATTAACAGATCTATTAGTTCGAGTTTATGTTTTGATGCGGAAGCGTATTTAAAGAACTAACAGATATATTTGATAGATTTAGAACACACAATACAAAGAAACAGTATTTTAAGAACAAAATGATATGTTGAAGATTACTGTCGTTCGATATATAATAAGAACACCAAGAACATATTAAGAACTGTTTGGTGTATGTGAGAGAGTGTAATGCTTAATAGGTTTGACGATATAAAGCATAAGCATGAAACTAAGATTCTTCGTTAAGTCCTTAAGATTGTTAAGGAAGATCTCAAAAAGAGACTTCCTTTTATACTACTCTAGGGAACCATAAAGCATGAGGTACTGTTGATCGGACGGCATGAATAGTTGTACGTGCTGTATTGCATTTAATGCCGCAGACGTCTATATTGTACTAAGCCCTATTGAGTCCATTCAGAGCTTGACGCGTGTTGAGGTTTGACAGGGCACGCTACCATGCAAGTTGATTAACGGGTCCAGTAACAGTAGCAAGATATAAAATATCTTCTAAGTCTTTATCGTAAACCGCAGAGGCTATGTAAAGGGTTACAGAGGTTCTGAGGTCTGGTCTTCTGTAGAGCAGTCTTCACCGGGTTCCGAGTCTTTGGTCTTCTTTGTGCGTAAGACAGAGGTTCTGTAGGACACCTCTGTAGCTTCTGTAGCTTCTTGACCTTGATCTTTCGGAAGTGGCAGAGCCTCTGTAAGAGGCTTTCTTCACTTAGCCTATTTTTCACTACTTCTAAATACTTCTATGATTAGGAAGATTGAAGCTAACAATGACTTCGGTGTAAAATGATTATTGGTATTCCCGTGCTTTTGTTGCTTATCTGTGTTAGAGATATAGGTGGGTGTGGGGTGTCTATTCAGTTAGTTTCTATGGTTTTGATTGAGTTCGAAGTAGTAGTGATAAGTATTAATTACCTTTTTCGCTTATCCGAATTCCGGGACGGAATTCTTTTAAGGGGGAGATAATGTAATACCTCGGGTAAGTTCGTTAGTTAAAAATATCTTTCCGTTAAATAAAGTTAACTATATAATTGATGTTTAGGGTAAGTTTGGTTAATTTACAGGTTTAAAGGTGTTTTGGTAATTATTGAGAAGTTCAAGGACCAAAGTGGTAAATTAAGTTTGATATTATCATCTTAGACTTCAGATATTATTCACAACAGCAGAAATCAGCAAAGATCAGTGTGTGTAGTGTGTGTGTGTTTTGAGACCAAAAGAAGAAAAGGAAGATAAAAGGCTAGGGATTCAATTTGGTGCAATTGGAAGGGATTTAAGGTATGTTTTCTTTGTGATTTGTGTTGGTAATTGCTTATAGATAGTTTCCATCGGAATAGAATAGTCGAAATCATATCTGGGGTTGATTCAGTCGGTTTTCTGGGTAAAAAGGACAAAACCGACAGAGGTTCCCGGACAAGATGAATGTGTCCGGGTAGTTTCTTTGGTGGTGTCCGGGTAGTTTTGTTGATAGTGTCCGGACGTTTCGTGGATGGTTTCCGGATGATTTAGATACCGGATGGCATACGGATTCCTTTGGTGTCCGGATTCCTTGTGTTGTCCGGATTAGTCTGTGTTGTCCGGATAAATTGTGTTGTCTGGATTCTTTTGTGGTTTCCGGAAACTTTGGCTGTTTGGTCATTTTTGAGGATAAAAGTTAGATAGATGTTTCTTGAGTTCTTAGCCTGCTAGTAAGTCTTATATATAAGTTGGTAAGGAGATATTTGTGTTATTCTATAAAGGATCTAATCAAGTATTTTAGAGAGAGATATAGAGATCATAGAGAGAGAGAGAAAAACTTCAGTACGCCATCTCTATTAGAACAACTGAATACAAAATAGTCTAACAAGGATATTTATACCCTTGACTTACAAAAGTCAACATAAAGGCTAAAGCTTAACATAAATAATATTGATTACAATTAAAATGACATTAACAATCTCCCCCTTTGTAATCAAGGGCGCTCGAATCTTCGATGAAGTCTATTCTTTCCAATTAAGATCTCCAAGCGTCTTAATGTGTTTCTGAAATTGAGTCTCGAGTCGATTGTCTCCATAGCTCGTCTCAGAAGTCTTATCTCATGATTATCAATTTGGTATAAATTCTTTCTAGAATGTAGAAAAGATCTCACTGCTTCATTCAGTCTTTGCTCTAGTTGATATCTTATCACCTTTAACGTGCCATCTGAGAATCTTCCAATTTCATCAAACCTGCGGAAGCATCTTTGAGAAGTTTGATTTCTGTAGACAACCCCATAAGGATTCTCCAAAACAGTGCAAAGTGGATATTCAGAAATATTGGGTAGATCTCTGTTTGGTCTTGTCACATTAACAACTGGTTGAAAGCTTTCAACTGCAAGTTGAAAATCAAAACACCGATAAAATCTGACTTGACGGCATATGAAACGTTTGACCGCATCCAAAGCTCTTAAAATATCATCATTTCGAATGGTTAAATCTCTAAAATAATGATAAAGAACCTCGAAATCATCAATTGAGAGATCATTAAAATCTGCTTCTGAAAACTGATATGTCACACAGTCTTGACGTTGAACGTAGAAGACTGGATACCAGTAACTGATAAATCTCACCAATTCAACCTTGCGAACAGTGACAATCTTGTGCTTTGAGTAAACAAAGAACTTCCCATTGCGTTGACACTTGATAAAATTCACATACTCATATATGAATTTGGGTGTCTCTTTCTCAATTCCAAGAATAGCACTTAAAATCACTCTCTTCTTCTTTACAAAGATGCCACGTTCAGAGTCTTCAAGAAAAGCAGATCTCATTCTGACACTCTTATATTTTTCTTCGAGTCTTTGCATTCGTTGCTGTGCAGTCAAAAAAGGACCTGGTTCCAATATACTTGGAGGAATATTCACATTCACTTCAGGAACTTCAAATTGAGATTTAGAAGACTCACCACTTTCAAAGGTGCTTGAAGGAGCAGTGGCAGTTGGAGCAGATACAACTGGAGTTTCAGACATAGGAGTTTCTTAAGCAGGAGCTTCTGATTCACGAGATACAACTGGAGTTTCATCATGTTGAATAGGAGACTGGGTAGATGGTGATTCAAGAGTTTGTGACTCATGAATAGGAGATTCACCATATAACATATTTACTAACTCTATGTCTTTTTCGTCTAACTCAACATCAACTTCAGAATCTGAAATTACAATGATGTCATCTTGATCTTCTTCCTTTATCTTCAAAAATGTTTAAAATCTCGCGTGCATATCATCATCTGAATCTATCTCCACAGACTCAGAAAAGAAGTTTCTCATTTCTTCAAATCCTTCTGTTTCTTGTTCAGTTGATCCTTCAGGAATTTCAACAGTCACTGGAGCAGAATTCGGATCAACATAAACAACTCACTGTAAATTTCTTTCAACTCTGGATTCTTCAAAAATGATGACCGACGCCATTGCATTTAAATCAACTTCATTAAGCATATGATCAACCAAATCTTCCGGAGTTACATCTTTTACTCTTTCCGAACTACCAGCAACCATTCCTTGAACTTCAACATTTGACACATCTGAGGCTCCTTCGGTTCTTTGTCTTTTTGCATTCTCCCCCTCGTGGCCTTGATGATCTGGGTCATCACGGTCATGTGATCTCTTATTAGAAGGACCTGCTTCAGATTGGCAAGTCTGATTATGCTTTTCCATTCTTTCTGAAAGAATAGAAAAAGCATCGGTTATTAACTTCATGCCCTTTTGAATTTCCTTGAAATCATCCCGAACCTCAGATCGAAAGGAATTAAAATCAGTAATAAGTGTTGTTACATGCGCATCTGGAACAGAATGCGGAACTGGGGATGGAATTGGTGCTGGAACTGGTGTTGGTTGGAAGTTACGCAACAACGACAATAAGTCACTGTCTTAATGTTCCGGAGGAGACATGGATAGAAGTCGAGCATACAGCATATCAGACAGCTCAGTCACCGGAATATCTTGAATAGATCTACCTGAAGGAATCTGAACAGTTTCATGAGTTGGTTGTTGACGCAATACAGTAATGCTAGGCTGTTGTGGTGACGACGAAGGAATCTGACTTGAAGGTTCTCTGATGACAATCCCGGATGGACGTCTCAATGGAATAGCAGATGGATTGAATTGAACATCTGCTTCTGACATCTTTCCCTTTCCTTTAAATAAATCTTTGATCCGGTTTATTTCTTCATTCTTCGTTGCCTCCATATGTGCCGTCATCTTTTCCAAAAACTCACTGAGAGGCATGTTTCCATCAATCGAATCTACCCCTTAACGCAACTCGTGTAAACCCATAGCAGAAGCAGTCGCATCTCGAAGCTCTACCTCGTCTACAAGAATGTTATCTACTCTTGAGTCAATAGGATCCGTTTCAACACTATCAGCAATATTTATAGAGAATGAAACTTCTGGAGAGATGTTTTTAGAACGCTCTAACACACTTGTTTGTAGCACAACTGTTTCTAACACATCTGTTTCTCGCACATCTGAATCTCGCACTCCTGTTTCTCTTACTTCTGAAACTTGCACTGTGTTATCTACTTGAAGATTGTCATTATTAAAATCATCACCAACAATACTATCATCACCAGCATCACCATCATCACTATCATCACTGTCTGAAACATCATCACCATCTGCACTATCTTCACCATCTGAACCAACATCGTCTGAAGACGAAGAACTACTAGATGTCTCTTCATTTCCTTCATCCGCTATTGGAATTTGAATGTTATTATCTTCACAGTACGAAATAACGTCCTCATCAGTTAGATCTGCATATCTGAGAATAAGATCCGGAGGAATGGGCAATGAATAATCAAAACTCCTCTTCTGCTTTTGAATATACGACATCTCAAAGTCTATAGCTAGGGGCCAATCATTTCTTCGAGGAATCTCATTGTTACTCCTGAACATGCTCCAAACAATAAGTTCCAAGAACCTTATATAAGGAATGAACTTGCGCTTCTTGTGAGTTTCCTTGTCATTAACTCGATCCGATAATTCTTGCCAGAAGATGATAGTGTAATCGACATGCAAATCGTAAATGATCGCATGGAATAAACGAAGAAAACGTAAGTTGGCATTGTCAGTACCAGAATGATTGGAAGTCAGGCATATGTTTAGAACAGAGAACAGAGCATACCACACGGGTGGTAGTTTGGACTTCTCAAACTGGCTTACTTGAGTGAGATCACCAACATAGCCCAATGCTCGAATTCCAGCAAGAACATCTCCTTCAGATGGAAATGAATCAAAGGAAGTGCGACCCGGTCTAGAATCTGCTTCAGGAAGTCTGAGGATCAATCTTAGTCTTCTATAAAACATCTCCGTTTCATACTGATAAATGGGGATATGAAAACAATGAGGATTTGCGTTGTCATTCTTGACGATGTAGTGCCATACTTGTTCTAGATACACTTTAGGAATATATGTGCGTCCTCCCAGAGCATAGGAAATTGGATGCCCTCGTAGAATCGACCCAATCACTGGATTAATCCTGATTTTATCAAGATTAACATAGTGATTATTAGGTTTATACGGTAGGAGATACATCATACTAGGAAAGACAGCATTTGGACTATCACGACGAGCGGATGGATCAGCTCCTGAAGATAACATGGACGGTAAAGGATTGTCACGAGAGGCATTATCAGATGGTGCCTCGAGATGTTCTTGAACTGTATTTTCATCTTCTCGAACTTGAGAATCAAAATCTTCATCAGAAGCCATGGATATACATGACGAAAGATATAAAAGATGCTCAATAAGAACAACGAATGAAATGCACAACACATGAAAGACTTAGAAAAACAGAAAAATTGCTCAAGTCAGGTTTGCGCTACCAACAGGTGGCGCAGAGCTTACTTTGCGCAACCAACGGGTGGCGCAAAGCTAGGTTTGCGCTACCAGCGGGTGGCGCAAAGCTCACTTTGCGCTACCAACGGGGTGGCGCAAAGCTCACTTTGCGCTACCAACGGGGTGGCGCAAAGTTGACTTAGCAAAACCTGAAAAACAATCCAAATGACGACCATGGCGCAAGCCGACCTTCAACCCATTATAATATAATCCTGATTTTTCAAAAATCAAAAAAAATCTCGAACACGAGACAACAAAGTTGAAAGATTGAATTGATAAATCAGTAATCAAAGAAGGAACCTAATGGGTGTCGATTGCAAGCAAGAAACAACTAGTCTAAATTCAAGAATCGATATAAAGATCAGATTATGAACAAACAACCATCGAAATCGATAAAGCCCTAAGAGCTGAAATCGACTATCGCAACATTCCACTAAATTGAAACGAGCAAATAAAAACCATTCTAATCATGGATTCAAACATAATGTTGTTTTTGCACAAGGAAATAAAGTGAGAAACCTTACCCGTAGTCGAGAAATACGCCCATATTCGCAAACTGACCAGAAGAGAGAATGAAAATTGAAAAGTCGTACGAAAAAGAGAGAGTGAAAGGAAAATTTTAAAAAAAATCAAACTTGTATATATATATATATATATATACACTACCCCTAAAAAAATGATATTTACTTTGAAAAACCCATTTTGCCCCCCCCCCCCCCCCCCCCCCCTACACAAATGCAATAGATGTTTTAAGAAAGATTTTACATTTGGAGAGTTTGCCGGACAAAAAGCTTCAGAAGTACATACCTGGAAGATTTATCTGATTTGAGTTCTTGATTCTTTTGAAATTCAATTCCTGTGAAAATCACAAAATCTCAGAACTTTGAACACAGAAAATCACAACTTATCATACCTTGCTCCCCCTCAAACACTGAACTCAGTACTTTTCTCCCCCTGAAATTAAGCTATACTTCACAAAAACACAGAATGAAATATCACACATGAAAAATCAGTAATATAAAAAAAATATATCAAATTATATACTATAACTACTAACTATAGATTATTTGAACACCAAACAAAATAAATTCAACTTAGTGAAATCTGAAAGATTTTTCAAACAAATGAACTTGAATGCATGTTTTTGGATTTAAATACAAGTCATCATTGCATATCAAGTAAAAAAAATGTTCAGTTTCAGCCTCTTTATTAAATCTATTTGGTGTGCTAGCATGCGAAATATGATCAGCTTCAATCACATGCATTTCTAAAACATATAAGAATACTTTGCTCTTACTCACACTATTTGTCCAAAATCAGAATTTTCACAAATTCACGGGTTTATCGCGACTTCGTATTATCCCCAAGTTTCAAGAGATGTGTGCCCATTGGCATCTTTTCATTTGTGCTCATTGGCATCTTTTGATTTTGTGCACATTGGCATCTTTTCTTTTGTGCTCATTGGCATCTTTAATCACAAAGTTTAGTAAGAATAAGATACACCGTTAAACATGACTTTCTAACTGGTTCTATACCAGGATTTGGGTCAGCCAATCCCAGACCAGTTGGTCTTAGGGGCTAGGTATCGAGCACCCCTTGGAACTTACTTTCCCAAACCAGAAAGGCCATATCGATATATCTTAAACCCATTTGTACAAGTAGAACATGGCTTTCTATCTGGTTCTATAGCAGGATTTGGGTCAGCCGATCCCAGACAAGTTGGCCTTAGGGACTAGGTGTCGAGCACCCCTTAGGACTTAATCTCCCAAACCAGAAAGGCCACAGGCACAAACTTTCAAACTAAATGATTGGAATTAAAAACATTGAGCATCTCAATCGCTAGGTTCTACAACATAGTGCTTCCCCCATATTTTCGTTTCCATCCATCATTCTGACAAAAAGGCTTTTTGAGCATTGTATTCTATATAAGTCCAGATTTGCACAATTTCGAGCATTCAACATAATTTCATTCATGTTTTGCTGACCTTTCGATTTATATAAGAAGTGAACGTTGAAACAAATCTAACTCAGATATAACAAAAAACTTGTAAAATCACCCTTGACACACATTTTATTCATTGAATGAAAATTGAAAGAATTTTCACTTTATTGAATTAAATTTGTGAGGGTTCAAGTTTTTAAATTCAACATGCCGAGTTTTGATAAAAGGTAAGTGAAACGCTTTTCATCCAATGCCTTGGTGAAAATATCGGCAAGTTGATAGTCAGTAGGTACAAAATATAATTCAATAGTACCTTTTTCCACATGATCTTTTATGAAGTGATATCGCATGTCGATGTGCTTTGTTTTAGTATGCTAAACAGGATTCACTGAGATGGCTATTGCAGATTTGCTGTCACAATAGATTGGAATTGTTTTATACAACAACCCATAATCTTGCAACTGTGTCTTCATCCGTAACACTTGAGAACAGCAACTTGCTGCAGCGACATACTCCGCTTCAGCAGTTGAAATAGACACACAATTTTGTTTCTTTGAAGCCCAACTTATTAGCCGATCTCCCAGAAATTGTACATGACCAGAAGTACTTTTCCGATCCCGTTGACTACCTCCATAATCAGCATCAGAATAAGCACACAGCTTGTAATCCGAACCCTTTGGATACCACAATCCTAAGTATGGGGTTCCTTTCAGATATCTGAAAATGCGTTTGACAGCCACAAAATGAGATTCCTTTGGATGTCCCTGGAATCTGGCGCACAAACATGTAGAAAACATTATGTCCGGCCGACTAGCTGTGAGATACATTAGTGATCCGATCATGCCTCGATAGGTTCTGACATCAAAGTCCTTTCCATATGGATCCAGACCAACTTTCGCACCATGAGCCATTGGAGTGCCTATGGTAGTACATTTATCCATTTTGAATTTCTTCAAAATATCAAAGACGTACTTTGACTGATTGATGAAGATTCCATCAGGCAACTGCTTCACTTGAAGTCTGAGGAAAAATATCAAAGACGTACTTTCCCCCACCATGCTCATTTTAAACCTAGAAGCCATAAGATCAGAAAACCAAGTACATAAAGTTTTGTTAGTCGCACCAAAAATAATATCATCTACATAAATTTGAACTAAGCAGATATCTTGTTCTTCGCGTCGGATGAAAAGATTTGTGTCAATGGCTCCCTTAACGAATCCGGATTTGAGTAGAAAGGTTGACAATTCATCGTACCAAGCACGCGATGCTTGTTTCAAACCATATAAAGCTTTATCGAGACGAAACACGTAATCAGGTTTAGCTTTGTTAACAAACCCTTCTGGTTGAGATACATATACTTCTTCCTTTAGTACCCCATTCAGAAAAGCTGTCTTTACATCCATCTGATATACAGTAAAGTCGCGAAAAGCTGCAAAGGCGAGAAACATTATGATGGCTTCTAGTCTTGCTACCGGTGCGTACGTTTCATCATAATCTATTCCTTCTTGCTGTCGATAACCCTTCTCCACTAAACGAGCTTTGTTTCTCACAATTATTCCATCCTTGTCCTTTTTGTTCTTAAAAATCCACTTAGTGCCGATTACGCTTTTTCCTGGAGGCCTAGGCACTAATCTCCACACCTTCAATGCTTCGAATTCATTCAGTTCCTCTTGCATTGCAATAACCCAGTCTGGATCATTCAAAGCTTCAGAAACCTTGGTTGGTTCAATGTTGCTTGAGAAACAAGCAAATAAGCATTCATTCGGTGATGCAGACTTGGATCTCGTGCTGACATTAGCGGACGGATCACCAATAATTTGGTGAATCGGATGAGCTTTTGTCCACTTGGTTGTATGAGGAAGTGGATCAACTGTTTCTTGAATCATTTCAAGTACTTGAGGAGGAGGTTCTGGTATATCAGATTCGCTAGAGGACACATGTATCACTTCAGGAATCGGAGGAGATATCTCAACAACATCGTCTGATTCAGATTGATGAACTGGTTGTTGAATGACACCCGGATCCACTGTTTCTCTTTCAGTAGATTGAACATCTCCGGACGTTTCAAGAATTTGTGACGAATTCGTTTCTTCAGTTACAGGTGGCACTTCTAAATTTGAAACTACTTCTTGTATCCCAGGTTCAGATGTACCATGAACTGCATCATTATCAGAATTTTGTGCAGCGGAATTTGAGGTAGATGCGTTCGTATTTACCTGATTAGACACAATAGGTAGAACATTGGTGTTAGTAGAAGGTAAGTCATTGTAGAAATGTTCAAATAAAAAATCAAGATCAGTAAGAGTATTAGGAGACAAAGTAGGATCCTGATTTGTCGGTTGAAAAACAGGTTCTGAACTGATTTGTCCAGAAGCTAACACTCCTGACATAGCGGGAGCGGATCCTGTGTTGCCCGAAACCATTTCTTCGGATTCATCAAATTTGACATTGACGCTCTCCACCACCTTTTTAGCTGAAGTCAAATATACTCTGTAAGCTGCTGAAGAAAGAGCATAACCAAGGAAGATTCCCTCATCTGCTTTCGGACTGAATTTATTCAGATTTTCTCGATCGTTTAGCACAAAACATTTACACACAAAAGCTCGGAAATATGAAACATTTGGTTTGATGCCATTCATAAGCTCATACGGTGGCTTGTTGAATCTCCGATGAATGATTGATCTGTTTTGTGTGTGACATGCCGTAGAAACTGCTTCGGCCCAATGAGATAGAGGAAGACCTGAGTATGCAAGCATAGTGCGAGCCGCTTCAACCAAAGTTCGATTGCGTCTCTCCACCACTCCGTTTTGTTCAGGTGTTCTTGCGGCAGAATATTGTTGAGTGATCCCATTTGCTTCATAGAACGCTTGTAAAGTGCTGTTTTTGAATTCCGTTCCATTGTCGGATCTGACAACCTTCACTGCCTTTTGTTTGTTAGTCTGAACAGTCTTAATGAGATTGATGAGATGGTCGGAAGTTTCATTCTTTGATTTGAGGAACTTCACCCAAGTATAACGTGAATAATCATCAACAATCACTAGGACATACCTCTTCTTTCCAATACTTCTTGTTTTCATCGGCCCACACAAATCTACATGCAAGAGATCCAGAATATCTTTTGTGCAAAATTCAGCTTTCGGTTTATGAGAAGCTTTCTCGAATCTGAGTGACGGGAGACCTCGAACAAGTTCATTCTTTGCTAACCTGTCCATGTAATTAAAGTTGAGATGAGCCAGTCTTCTATGCCACAGCCAGCTTTGTTTTGTGGTCGCCTTTGTCACAAGACAGATATCAGAAGGAGAATTTACTGTTGAGAGATCTATGGTATAAAGATTGGATCTTCTTTTCCTAACAAGTAAATCTTTTCCGTCATCATTTTTAACAACAACCCTTGTTGATTTAAAACTGACATCCAGATCCTTATCGCAAAATTGCCCTATACTGAACAAATTATGGCTTAGACCTTCAACATAACTCACTCTCTTCACTGTGATATTCCCTTGAACTAAGTCTCCGTAACCGAGAATTGGAGATGTCGCGCAATTTCCAAATTTGACTCTTCCACAATCCTTTTCTTTAAAGTTAGATAATAAAGTCTTATTGCCAGTCATATGTTTGGTGCATCCAGAATCCAGATACGACAAATGACATGGCTGCAAAAAAAACACATCAAGGAGATTTAGGTACCCATCTAGTTGTGGGTCCCTTCTTGTTAGTTCCAAAAGACTTCCTATCAAACACATGATGTTTTCTTTTCTTTGAAAAACTTTTGTGTTTATAAAATGCATTTGAATCAAACATCGGATTATGAATTTTATATGTATCAGATGAATAAACATCACCACCAGAAGAAGAGCTTTCGTTAGAATCGTCTTCCATTGTATCTTTCTCGGAATCAGATTGTACAACATTTTTATATTTTTCAAAAATATCTTGTTGAAGTTTTATTTCTTCTTCAAAACTTAAAGTCATGAAGGTAGAAATTATGTCCTTTTCAAATTCAAACAAGATATTTTGTTCTTCCAATTTAGCTTCAAGATCTAAAATTGTACACTCTAATACTAATGGTGGAATGTATCTTTTAGTATCATAAGATATTTGAGGTACATTCTTTTTATTAGTATTAATAGCGTAACTATCAAAATAATCGTTTGGTAATGAAGCTTTTTCGGACTTTGTGAAATTTGAAAATTTTCTAGAAAGTCTTAATTTTCTAGAATCTTGAGATTTGATGTTGTACTTTTCATTTTCTCGAGTGTATACAAATGGAAGTTGCATCTTTGTTGTAAGACTTCTTTTCTCTTCTTCCAATTTTAAAGTCTCATCATCACTTGTCCATTTAGATTTAAAATGAGGAGCATATTTGGCTAGAGTTAAAAACTCAAATTCATAAAGAGTAGGAACTTGTGTTTTAGCTTCTTCTAAAAAATGTGGATTTTCAAATCCAAGTCCCCATTTTTCTTTAATAGATGTGTAACTCCTTGGTTTGTTTAAATAAACCGTTTGTTCGGTTTGACCTCTCAAATAAAGTTTTTCTTCTAAAACAGTTATTTGTTTAAAAAGATTGTCTCTCATATCGGTCATTGATTTCCAAGATTCAAGATAAGATCTGTTTAATTCTTCCAATTCTTCTATTTACTTTACAAATTTACCTTTTGTATCTTCTAAAATTTTCTTTTCATCTTCAAGGCAAATTTGTAATTTTTCAATAGATTTTGAGTGAATATTATTCTTTTCCTTTCCAGAAAGCAGTTTTGTGCGAAGTTCATGAATGGCAGTAGTCATGATGTTCATCTGATTCACAATAAATTCATAATCAAAAGTAGAAGGTACCTCAGAATCATCAGTTGAGCTTGCATTGTCATTCTCCTCATCATCACTGGCATCATCACCAATAAAGCACATGTTTTCCGCTTCATTATCAGAGTGATCTAGCCAGTATTCTTCTTCCGCTAACATAACTGCACCGGTTTCCTTCTTTTCAACCAATTCTAATTTCTTCTTGTAGTAGGCTGCATCCCTTACAACTTTCACTCTACAGTCTCGGGAGAAATGACCGGGTTTTCCACAGTTGAAGCAAACATCAACTTTCTTTCCTTCCACCTTCTTGGTTTCCATGGGTTTTGGACCTTCAAACTTTTGTTCAAATGCCTTTGAACCACTAGCATCAGAATCAACCCTTCTTGAACCAGATGAGACTCTCAGATTATTTGACCCTGGCCTGTTGAAGTACTTCTTTTGAAAGTGCTTGGTCAAAAGAATCATAGCTTGTTGTAGCTCTTCACCATCATCTTCAGTCTGTCCATCATAAGCATTCTCTAATAGACTCTTTTCTGCCAACTGACTAGCAATCAAAGCAATTGGATCCACACTTGTGACTTTGTTCTTTTTATCCAACTTCTCTTTCTTTTCTTTGACTCTATCTTCATCATTCATCAAAATTTCATATAGCTCTTGAATTTGCATAGTTGAGATTCTTACATCATTTCTCATCCTATGACACGGTTTGCTCCATTCAGGTTGAAGAGCATTAAGAAACTTCAGATTATCTTCCAATTCGGTCTTTGTAACATTTATTTTTAGAAGATCATTAATAACTCCCCAAAACCGATCAAAAACACTCTTCAACGATTCTCCTTCCTTTGCCTTAAAACTCTCAAAATTGTCCATGAACCGATTTTGTATTAACTGAGTAGCAACTGCCGATCCAAGCATAATTTTCTCCAACTGAGTCCATATTAGCATCGGGTTGTATTTGAAACAGTCAATGCGATTGTAAATGTGGTTTGGAAGAGCAAGGATAAGATTCGACTTTGCTTCTTTGTCTGCTTTAGCTCTCATTGCTTCTTCAGCAGTGTATTCTTCGACTCTTTTTAATACTCTTGAAGCAGGCACATTTGCTGTTGCGGGAATTTCTTTGTAAGGTTGCACAAAAGGACCTTCCGTGAAAGCTAACATCATGTTATCCCCATTTGGTTGTCTCTCGATAAAATCAATAAACCTGTCTTGCCATTGAGAAAATTCATTTTCATTGATTAATACCGGCGGTCTGGTATCTGTTCCAAGAGACATCTGAATATCATTCCTATACAAACTTGCTTGAAGATTCATGATGAACAGTAGTGAACAGTGAACAATAAACAGTAGCAAAGGTCAGAAACGCAAAGTGTGGTTTGCGCTAGAAGTGAATGGCGCAAAGTGTGGTTTGCGCTAGAAGTGAATGGCGCAAAGTGTGGTTTGCGCTAGACGTTAGTGGCGCAAAGTAAGGTTTGCGCTAGACGAGAGTGGCGCAAAGTAGTGGCTGGCGCAAAGTGGGGTTTGCGCTAAGAGACAATGGCGCAAAGTGAGGTTCTCGCAACACGTTGATGGCGCAAAGTAGAGTTTGCGCTACCCGTTGGTGGCGCAAAGTAGACTTGGCAGAATTCTCAAAAACGAAGATGAACTGGCGCAAACTGTGGATCTGGCGCAAAGTGACCAAAAACGGTCCAAAACTCACAAAACGCAGAATTACACTTCCAAAATCTGCAAATTTGAAGGAAAAACAGATTCTAACACAATCAAGAAAAGCAAATCCACTGAAGAACTCAAAAAAAAGGCCTAATTCGTTCGAACAGATCTGAGAAGTCGAACAAAATGAAATCCTTGAAAACCCTCAAATCGATGTTCAAATCAGCAAAATTAGTCCATGATCCTTGAATCAAATATGTTCTTCTTACAAAACCGAATCCAGCGATCACAAAAACCAATCCAAATTCACACAAACTTGTAAAAATACTAGAAAAAGAGATTTTCTTGAAGAACATCAAGAAACTCGATCGATTTCAAGAAATTCTACAAATTTGATTGATGAATTTGTGAAATCTCTGCAGAAAAACACTCGATCACTTGCTCTGATACAAATTTTTATTCTATAAAGGATCTAATCAAGTATTTTAGAGAGAGGTATAGAGATCATAGAGAGAGAGAAAAACTTCAGTACGCCATCTCTATTAGAACAACTGAATACAAAATTGTCTAACAAGGATATTTATACCCTTGACTTACAAAAGTCAACATAAAGGCTAAAGCTTAACATAAATAACCTTGATTACAATTAAAATGACATTAACAATTTGTATGTAAATGGTTTCAGATTCTGAGAATTTTGGATAAAGGATCGGATAGCTCGGAGAAAGGCTTGGAAGCGTATTTTAAGCATTCAAGGTGAGTTTTACTTTTAAAACGTTTTCAACTAGGATACATATATATGTGATATATATATATATATATATATATATATATATATATATATATATATATGAGATGGATATGTACAGATTGAGATTATGATACATGATGTGATTATGTGTTTATATTGAGACGTATATGTGGTTGGAATGTGGTAACGTTTTTATAAAAGAAAATGTGATATATATATATGGTTGGAATGTGATGAAAGGTTTTATAAATGACAATATGATATATTGGTACATATATATTGTATTTATATGTGCATTACACTACACGAGAGCACTTGCCGAAGTATGTCGGCGGATATTGCTGTAGTTGTTGTACAGCGGTGTTGTTGGCTCGCAACCAACTAATATGGCCATGGGGAATGAGGATGAGGAGTTGTGCACGATATACGAGTCTTATTTGGTATTTAATTATTTGTGGTATATGCGTATTTTATAAAAAGGGACTTCTAAACTGACAGGGATTATCTCACTAGACCGTTTGGTCTAACCCTCATTTTCCTTTCAAAAATATGTATTCCAGGTCAAGGATCCTTTGTTAGCAAAGGGAAGAATAAAGCATAGGAGGCGATTGCTAGCTGACGAAGATTAGGATATGTTTACATTTCTGTATTGTATAGTTTTGAAACTTTGGGACCGAATGTGAATTATCATGTATTTTGTTATGAAAGTAACGACGTTGTGTATGAAATATTAATTGATATATATTATGTATGTTATGGGATACCGGGTCGTTACAAGAGGACACAAACCTTCCAAAATTAAGCATGAAATGATCAGTGGTTGGTTCTTCAACGTCAGCTTTGTAACCAAGACCACGTTTGTCACTCAGGGGAATCGGAGACTTAATTATCTCAGTGATCGTTGTTGAAGATTTACACCATCCTTCAACAGTAGCCTTTTCAGCTTTTAATGCAGCGATAGCTTCTTCTCGTTCGATTTTGACTAACTAATTTATATGAACTTGATCTTTTAAATCTTCTTCAATTTTAGAAAGCTTTTCTATTTGAAGGTGACAGTGTTTAAGTTGTTCAGCGAGATCAAGGTTTTGATTTTCAACAACAGTTTTGCCGTTCATGGCATCTTATAAACTCACTGTCCGGAGATCGATTTTTCGAAGACTATCACCTTCATCAATATCTAAAATATTGGTAAAGAAAGAAAGTGATACCTTATAGGTAGAGGATGAAGCAGAGGGAATTTCAGTTTGTTCTTCCTCTTCTTCGATTTTGGCCATGAGGCAGAGATTGGCTTCATCATCATCTTCAGAGTCAGATGATTCTTCTTCATCGGAAGCAGCCCAATCAAAGTCAGCCATCAGGCCTTTGCCTTTCTTCTTAAAGCTTTTCAGCTGTGAGTACTTTTCTTTCATCTTTTTGTATTTATCATCTCTAGCCCTGGGGTTAGAGGTTTTCTAGGGGAAAGCTGAGGGTTTATAGACTTTCTTTGACCTGCATTCACTAGCAAAGTGTCCTACTTTTTCACCGTTAAGGCAGGTAGCAGTAGCCTTATCAACAGGGGTTGATGATCTAGGCTTGTCAGTGAGTGCGAGAGGTTTATTCCTTTTGAAGTTACTCTTTTTAGCGAATCTCCTGAACTTATTAGCTAGGAGTGCTATAGATTCACCAAGATCTGAAGAGTCAAGATCTAATGAGCATTCAGAGTTAGTCTCCAACTCAGTGATAGTGACAGTGGATCACTGAGTGGAAGGTGACTCTGAGATTAAAGCAACATGGGTGCTTTTGGAATCCTCTACAATATTCTTCTTAAGATGACTCGACTGCTCATGATTGAGCATAGTGCCATATAAGGTAGAAAGAGTCATAGATTTTTGATCCTTTGATAGCTTAAGACACATTGAATAACTGTCCCAGCTTTCAGGTAAACATTTTAAGAACTTTGTCAGAATTTCAAAGTTAGAATATTCTTTACCAACGGTTTTCAGATCTATTATTAAACAGTTAAACCGCTGATGTACTTCAGAGAGAGATTCATTCTTACCACAAATGAATCTTTCGTACTGTCTTACTAGGTTGATTTTTCTTGAGTCCTGGACTTCAGACGTACCTTCATATTGAACACAAATTGTGTCCCATATGGCTTTGGAGGTTTTCAGATTCATGACGGAATGGTAGACTTCGTCAGGAAGAGCCATAGAAAGAATGGATCTGGCGTTGGTGTCGATAGCTACTTTCTTCTAGTCTTCATCAGTCCATATATGAATTTCCTTGGGAACCAATCTTTTAATAATGGCAGCTCTAGTAGCATTGCCTGGAACTTCAGGATCAATTCTAACATGAATATATGGGCCATTTTCGATGTAGTAAGGCATATTAGGGTCTACACCTTCTAAGAAGAGCATCATCCTATTTTTCCACAGATTAAAGTTGTCTCTGGAAAATCTAGGGGGTTTTGCAAGAGACCCATTGTCAATATAGTTTGTGTTTGTGTTGGTAGGCATTTTGAGAAATAGGAAGGAGGAGAAAAGATTAGTATAAGCAAGATCTTGTTTATGAGATTAAACAATCTGCTCTAATACCACTTGTTGGTCCCGGAGGGGTTATACAAGTTTGTAGAATGAGGGGTTGAATACAAACACACAGATTTTACTTTCTAAATTGTTTATTGATATAATCAAACAATTTACAACTTGTTGCGGAACAAGATTAAGGATTAACCTAATCTAAACAAGTTATGAGAACACTAAGTTTTTGCACTATAAATAAGACAGAAAGTAGATAAGGAAATTACGAATAATATCCTAACACAAAGATAGTAAGAAGAAGATGGTCGAGCACTTCATTTATGAAGTAGGGTTCTTCTTATATATTGCATGCATTTAATGCACAACAGTATAACTTTACACGTGGCAGTAGCTGAATGGTAGCATGGTTTGACCTTTGTAGACAACCTTAGTAGCCGCATGATGTACAGTGTAGAATCAGAGTTGGTTGTACGATAATAGACAGAAGGGATGTCCTTTCTGACATTTTCGTACGGAGGCGTGCAAGGGGGTAAGACAAAAGTAACTTGTAGAGGAAGACTTCATGATCAGCGTTCGTTGAATAATACTTTATCAGTGAGTGACAAAGCTCAACAATCGTTGATGTCTTCTACTTGTAACTTCACGTTGAGTGGACAAATCTTGGCTTGGCTGATATCCACATCAGTTCATTAGTAGACTTGTCGTTGATTCTTGGGCTTGATCTTCGACTTCAGCGTAGAACCTTTGTTGACGTGAAACTTGTCTTCAGGGATCATAAGTAAACAACTAAAACTTTCAGCGATCATCAATAAGACTGAACACGCTCAGGACTATATTGATGAACAGTATTCACTGAATGTAATTTAAAGAACATGAGTTTCCTATCAGCGGTACTGTAGAGACATAGTACTTATCAGTGATAGTGAATCTCTAATACATATTGTCTACTTACAATTTTCACTAAGTGTTTCTTAAAGAGTCATTATCAAATCACTGAGGGTTTGGATCAACAATACTAGCCGCAAGAGTCAAGTTGGCGGACTCAAGCGACGACACGATGACCAGGATGATCCTGATCACAGTGATGAGGAGGACAAACGTCAAATACTGATAGAGTCCGAACCAATCCACCCCGAAACAACTCCAACGGTTCAACCGGAACCATCAGCTGTGGCACAATCCGAAGATCAACCTGAAGCCCAACTGAGTCTAGCCGAGATGGTCATCGATATGGACATCTCAGAAGATGAAGACCCAATGGTTGAAAAGCCCGAGGGAGAATCCCAGGCACTGATCGTATATACTGCACCGGAAAGGCCCCCAATTGATTTAATAGATCCTGATTCTGAGATCGACCCGGAGACCGAAAACACATGGTATCAAAAAGTCGCCAGTGCGATAAACTTCGAGGTAAACCTGATCTTTCCTACCGATGCCGACGATGAAATAGATTACGACCAGTTCCTGCTTCAAAACCTTCATAGTACTCAAGTTTACGCTAATCAGATTCCCGAGACTTCAACGCCAACACATCCGGTATCTCCTCAGCAACAAACCGCTTCTGATCAACTTTAACCCACACCACAACCTATCAGATGGGAGAAAATCATCATCCTCATTCCCTACCTAGAGGACTCCCTGAAAATGTTATTTGTTCACAGATTACGACCAATCGAGCCGACATTCTGCCTAGGATTATCTAAGTTCGACATAGAATATCAGAAACAATATTTAGAGGGAATGAAGAGGTGTTTACCAATCAGTCAGGTCAGAACCAAGCATAAGATCATTGAAGTTGTGAACATCCAATCTGGCCGAATTCTGAAGATCTGGTACCCAGCCTTTACGGTTAAACGCGAAGATGGAAAGGAATGGAAATTCTCCGAGGCCGACTTCAAGAACCTCCGACTGAATGACTTTCACGCCTTACTCAAAGAACTTCGAACCCAAACGATCCGACCGCTTCATGCCACTAAATCACTCGAAGCTGTCAAGAGATTCCTGAAATACAAGGTATTAATGTCTTATATTACCGACTTTCAGATGGGAATCGAACACCGCACGAAGAAGATAAATCTATTGAAACCCGATCAGAAATCTCCAGAGCTGAAAATGTATCCTGTCAACTCGCTGTTGCTTCAACCAGAATTTGGAATTGTTTATCTCAACAAACAGAACGAGAAAAGGTTTCTACGCTTCAGTCAAGTCGAAAGATTTTGTGATGGAACTCTGCTAAAGGTCAGAGATGCTTTAAAAGATATCATAACCAAGGAAAAGGAACTCATGATTTCGTTTGCTGCAAATTCAAACGAAACAATCGCCCGAGAAGGCTTGGAAATTGTTGAAGATCGCATAGAGTTTCGCAAAGGCATCCGAAGCTTCGAGATTCACTTTGCACTCCGGAAGAGATACGTTTCAAACTGGCACGAGATTCAACTTCGATTCAAGGGAATATTATGTAATTTGTATTTTGGGCATTTATCTTGTAATAGGCCATGGGCCTGGTTTGTATAGCCCAGGTATAAGTAGTTTTGTTAACCTTTGTTTTAGGTTAATCGTCCCATAACAATTGTAGTCTTACTATTGAAAATCTCTGAATGGTTAATGCAAGAGGGATGACAAGTTGAAATCATATCGTGTTCATCGTTTATCTGTTCGTGATTTCTATCATATTGCACTAATCTAGGATCCACAAGTTTCGCTTCCTTGGGTAAATCAGCTAATTCCCAAGTTCCATTTCCCATAATAGAGTCCATTTCATCGTTTATCATTTATTTCCATAGTGGAGCATTCCTTGAAGACATGGCCTCTTTATAAGTCTTAGGATAATCTACAATGTTAATTGAGAAAATGACCTCTCTCGTCACCTTCTTTTGTGTCCCTTCTACTAAGTATGAAAGGATATCATCTCCTCTACTTTTCTCTTTTCTTGCTCTAGTACTTCTACGTGGTTCGTCAACCTTGTTAGAAGTTTTCGAACTATCATGAGATGTACTAGGAAGATTTGGAGCTAATGTTATTTCTGAGTTTTCAGCATCTTTTGAAAACTTGTCTTCAAAGAATTCCACATCTTTGGATTCTACTATTACTCCCGTTCCTTTATCCAGTAATCTATAAGCCTTGCTATTTCTAGCATATCCTAAAAACATGCTTTTAATAGCACGGGCTCCCAATTTAGATCGTTTTGGATCAGGAGTTTGATAGTAGGCAACACAATCCCAAACTCTAAAATAGTTCAAGTTTTGTTTCCTTCCTTTCCATAGCTCGTATGGGTTGGTTGGGATCACAACGACTAGTGATCCGATTGTGAATATGGCAAGCCGTCAGTAAAGCTTCTCCCCACAGATTGTTTGGTAGACCCAATTGGTTCAACATACACTTGACCATTTCAACAAGGGTTCGGTTCCTACGTTCCGCCAAACCATTCTATTGAGGAATTAAAGGTGAGGTGCGGTCATGTTTGATACCATTCTCTTCACAGAATGTATCAAAATCTCTATTGAAGTATTCACCTCCTCTGTATGAGCGTAAGATTTTTATTCGCTTATCAAGTTGATTTTCTACTTCAACTTTATAAATTTTAAAAGCATCAAAAGCTTCATCTTTTGAGTGTAATAAGAAAACATGTAAAAATAGGCTGAAGTCGTCACAAAAAGTGATAAAATATCTCTTACCTCCACGGGTAAGTATTCCATTTAGTTCACAAATGTCGGAGTGAACCAACTCTAAAATTGATGTATCCCTTTTAACAGATGGAAAAGGTTTCTTTGTAAATTTGGATTTTACACAAGTTTCACATTTTCTAAAATCTTTGTTGTTAATATTGATTAATCCTTTACTTTGCATTTTTTTTCAATGTTCTTTATGTTTGTATGAGCTAAACGTTTATGCCATAAAGAAATAGAACAAGCAAGATAATCAAAATTAACTTTATTGATTAAATCGGAAATTACATCAAAAGCGCAAACGGAAAAACTTATAGACTACTCAGACACAGACAAGGCATTACTAGCTATCGACTCACTAGTACTAGCTCAGAATCGGAACCAGTTTCACTTAAATTTAGGCGATACATGCCCAAATGACGGTATGCCTTGTCAATGAAATGTTGTCTCTTGTGAAATACAATCTTCCCACCTTCGAGAGCAATACCGATTCCGTTCTCGTCAAGTTTAAAGAGACCAGGCACATGCAACACATTCTGCAACATTAAAGTCTTACCAGAGGAGAACATTAACGGAACAATTCCGATTCCGATGATATTAGCCCTACCGCGGTTAGCCGTCACAATCTGTTTTCCGGCTCTTTCCGGATTATAATCAATAAATTTGGATGTAGTGTCACAGACGTGGATCATGGCTCGAGAATCCAAATACCAGCATCTGCTTCCTACTATCACCCTTGTCGAAGCTTCGACTATAATGTCAATCTCATCCATGTGCAGATTTGCCACAAGATGCTCAATATCGACAACCGCATTTGATGTCGCTGATGGACCAGATTTTCTCGACTTGCTGTTGATCCAAACCCTCAGTGATTTGATAATGACTCTTTAAGAAACACTTAGTGAAAATTGTAAGTAGACAATATGTATTAGAGTTTCACTATCGCTGATAAGTACTATGTCTCTACAGTACCGCTGATAGGAAACTCATGTTCTTTAAATATACATTCACCGATACTGTTCATCAATATAGCTCTGAGCCTGTTCGGTCTTGTTGATGATCACTGATAGTTTAGTTGTTTACTTACGATCCTTGAAGGCAAGTTTCACGTCAACAAATGTTCTACGCTGAAATCGAAGATCAAGCCAAAGAACCAGCGACAAGTCTACTAATGAACTGATGCGGATATCAGCGAAGACAAGATTTGTCCACTCAACATGAAGTTACAAGTTGAAGACTTCAGCGATCGCTGAGCTTTGTCACTCGCTGATAAAGTACTGTTCAACGAACGCTGATCATGAAGTCTTCCTCCATAAGTTACTTTTTGTCTTTCCTCCTTGCACGCCTCTGTACGAACTGTTAGAACGGACATCCCTTTTGTCCAGAATCGTACAACCAACTCTGATTCTACACTGTTCATCATGCGGCTACTAGGTTGTCTACCAAGGTCAAACCATGCAAACAATCAGCTGCTGCCACATGTAAAGTTATATTGCTATGCATTAAATGCATGCAGTATATAAGAAGAACTCTACTTCAGAAATGAAGTGCTCGGCCATCTTCTTCTCTCTACTATCTTTGTGTTAGAATATTATTAGTAATATTCTTATCTCCTTTCTAGCTTAATTCTAGTGCAAGAAAATCTTAGTGTTCTCATAACTTGTTTAGATTAGGTTAATCCTTAATCTTGTTCCGCAACAAGTTGTAAATTGTCTGCTATTTATCAATAAACAAGTAAAAATCGTGTGTTTGTATTCAACCCCCTCCCCCCTTCTACAAACTTGTATAACCCTCCGGGACCAACAAGTGGTATCAGAGCGGATTGTTTAATCTCATAAACAAGATCTTGCTTATACTAATCATTTCTCTTCCTTGCTTTTTTTTTCTCATAATGGCTACCAACACAAACATAAACTATATTGACAATGCTTATCTTGCAAAACCCCTTAGATTGTCCAGAGATAACTTTAATCTATGGACAAATAGGATGATACTCTTCTTAGAAGGTGTAGACCCTACTATGCCTTATCACATCGAAAATGGTCCATATATCCCTGTTAGAATTGACCCTGAAGTTCCAGGCACTACAACTAGAGCTGCCATTCCTAAAAGAGTCGTGCCTAAGGAACCTCACAATTGGTCTGATGAAGATAAGAAAAAAGTGGCTATCGACACTAAAGCCAAATCTATCCTCTCTATGGCTCTTCCTGACGAAGTATACAATTCCGTCATGAACCTGAAAACCTCCAAAGCCATGTGGGACACAATCTGTGTTCAGTATGAAGGTACGTCTGAAGTCCAGGACTCAAGAAAAATCAACCTGGTAAGACAGTACGAAAGCTTCATTTATGGTAAGAATGAAACTCTTTCTGGAGTACATCAGCGGTTTAACTGTTTAATTATAGATCTAAAAACCCTTGGTAAGGAATATTCTAACTTTGAAATTATGACAAAGTTCTTAGAATGTTTACCTGAAAGCTGGGACAGTTATTCAATGTGTCTCATGCTATCAAAGGATCTAAAATCTATGACTCTTTCTACCTTATATGGCATTATGCTCAATCATGAGCAGTCGTGTCATCTTAAGAAGAATCTTGTAAAAGATTCCAAAGGCACCCATGTTGCTTTAATATCAGAGCCACCTTCCACTCTGGGATCTACTATCACTGTCACTGAGTTGGAGACTAACTCTGAATGCTCATCAGATGCTGACTCTTTAGATCTTGATGAATCTATGGCTCTCCTATCTAATAAATTCAGGAGATTTACCAAAAAGAAAAATTTCAGAAAGAACAAGCCCCTCGCAGTTACTGGCAAGCCAAGATCATCAACCCCTGTTGATAAGGATACTGCTACTTGCGATAACTGTGAAAAGATTGGACATTTTGCTAGCGAGTGCAGGTCAAAGAAAGTCTCTAGACCCTCAGCTTTCCCCAACAAATCCTCTAACCCCAGGGCTAGAGATGACAAGTATCAAAAGCTGAAAGAAAAATATGCAAAGCTGAAAAGCTTTAAGAAGAAAGGCAAAGGTCTGATGGCTGACTTTGATTGGGCTGCCTCTGATGAAGAAGAATCATCTGACTCTGAAGATGATGACGAATCCAATCTCAGTCTCATGGACAAAATTGAAGAAGAGGAAGAACAAACTGAAATTCCCTCTGCTTCATCCTCTACCTCTAAGGTATCACCTTCTTTCTTTACACACATTTCCGATATCGATGAAGTTGATAGTCTTCGAAAGATCGATCTCCTGACTATGAGTTTATATGATGCCATGAACGACAAAACTGTTGTTGAAAATCAAAACCTTGAAAATTGAAGAGGATTTAAAAGATCAGGTTCCTATAAATCAACTAGTAAAAATCGAACGTGAAGAAGCTATCGTTGCATTGAAAGCTGAAAAAGCTACTGTTGAAGGATGGTGTAAATCCTCAACTACGATCACTGAGATAATAAAGTCTCAGATTCACTTGAGTGACAAATGTGGTCTTGGTTACAAAGCTGACGCTGATGAACCAACCACTGATCATTCCATGCTTAAGTTTGGAAGGTTCGTGTCCTATATCCCTGACACTTCCTCATATCAGTGTTCCTCTTTTAAAACTCCAATCCCTGAGGAAAAACCTACCTTAATCTTTAAAGGTAAAGGAAAAGAAAAAGTTTTCAACCAAAAACCTCAGAAGGGTACCTTTGTACCTAAGCTGAATGCTTCTAAAGCTTCAGTGACTCATCCCTCTACTTCTAAGAACAAGATCCCTGGATTTATTCTGCGATCTACTCCTAGAATCAGGGTGAATGTTATTGGTAAGAAATCTGAAGAAATGATTGTTCCTCCCATTTCCAATGCCAAAGGTATACTTGGTGCTGGCCCTGCTCATTTAAAATTAACGGCTCAGCATGCAAATGGTCCTAAAGCTACTTTTAGATATAGGAAATGTTATCACTGTGGACTTACAAATCATATTGCTAGTAAGTGCCTCACAGCCACCAAAGCTGAAAAATTAGCTAAGGTGAAGATCAATGCCCCCAAGGCAAAGAAGACCACTGAGGTTAAGAAATTAACCAAAGTGAAGAATTATTCTGAAGCTGAATCTTCAAGTGCTGCGAAGATTGCTGAACCTTCCACTTCCTCTACCACCACTAATAAGTGTGGGCCCATAGTAAAATGGGTGACCAAGTCAAACTAAACTTCCTTTGTTTGCAGGTTAAGAAGGGTATCTGGTATCTCGATAGCGGATGCTCTAGACACATGACTGGAAAGGCCACTGAATACAAGGAAGAGAAGGGTCCCTCAGTGACCTTTGGTGGAAACGGAAAAGGCCATACTCGAGGGTTTGGTGTACTCTCTAATGGTACAACAACCTTCAGAAGAGTCGCATATGTTGAAGGGCTGAAGCACAATCTTCTAAGCATCAGTCAGTTGTGTGACAAGGATAACAAAGTGATTTTCACTAAGGAATCCTGCTTTGTCACTGACAAAAAGGAGAAGATAGCTCTCAGCGGTTATCGTATGGAAAATGTTTATGTTATTAACATGGACTCTACAACCACTGAGAACTCCTGTTTATTCTCAAAAGCCTCATCTGATACCAACTGGCTATGGCATAATAGGCTCTCCCATCTCAACTTCAAGACACCGGATACTCTTTCTTCTAAAGAGTTGGTCACTTGTCTACCTCAACAATCATACGCTAAGGAGTCTCTATGTTCAGCGTGTGAGAAAGGGAAACAAACTAAAGCAAGTTTCAAATCTAAGAAAGTTTCCTCAGTGTCATCTCCTCTACAACTTCTCCATATGGATTTGTTTGGCCCTGTTAACAAACAATCCATCGATGGAAAGAAATATACACTGGTCATAGTTGATTAATTCTCTCGCTATACCTGGGTAATGTTTCTCCGTTCTAAGAGTGACACCCTTGAAGAACTCATCACCTTTGTCAGGAAAATGGAAGTCCTGAACAACATGACCGTTCGCTCAATAAGGAGTGATCATGGGACTGAATTAAAAAACAGTTCTCTTGATTCCTTCTTTGAAAGTAAGGGTATTTCTCACAACTTTTCCTCAGTGAGAACACCGCAACAAAATGGAGTCGCTGAAAGAAGAAATCAAACTATCATCGAAGTTGTACGTTCAATGATCAGCGATTCTCATCTACCTACTCAGTTTTGGGCAGAAGCTGTCGACACTGCTTGTTTTACTCAAAACAGGTCGCTGATAGTCAAAAGATTCAAGAAAACAGCCTATGAACTTTTCTATGGGAGTAAGCCTTCAATTAGCTTTCTTCACATCTTTGGATGTCAGTGTTTCATACTGAATAACAGAGATGCCCTTGGAAAGTTTGATCCTAAGGCTGATGATGGAATTTTTCTTGGATACTCCTCAGTCTCCAAAGCCTTCAGAATCTTCAATCGAAGAAGACAGTCTGTAGAAGAAACTATCCACGTCACTTTTGACGAATCCCGTTCAGCGAACTCTAGACCTTCTGCTGATACTGAAGAACTGAATCAATGGATGTTTTCTCATTTTGGTGATTCAGAATATGTTCCCACTCCTCCATCTCATACTCATCCCGCTGAAGAAGATGATCTTACCATCATCCCAAGCATGCAAACAAGTGAAGCTGAAACATCATGGGTCTCAGCTGTTCCTATTAACACTATGCCTGCCTCTGAACCTTCTATCTCAAATATACCATCTACTTCTCAGCAATCAGTGAATGAAATGACATCTGGACCTCTTCCTCTCTTGGCTGAAATACCAGAAGTTGCTGAAGCCTCATCTTCAGCTCCTCCAGAAGCTCAGGTTGAGTCAGCGACTTATGCTCCGGCTTAGCGATGGACTATCAATCACCCCATTGAACAAATTCTCGGTGATTCAAACGCTGGTGTTCAGACTCGACGAAGTACATGTAATATTTGTTTATTTGCTAACTTTATTTCTCTGATTGAACCAAAGAACACAGATGATGCCCTCAGCGATCCAAACTGGGTCAGCGCTATTCAAGAAGAGCTGACTGAATTCGAAAGAAACAATGTTTGGAAGCTCGTTCCTAGACCATCCGATAAAACAGTGATAGGCTCGTCTTGTAACCCGCAACAAGCTGGATGAACATGGAACTGTAACCCACGACAAGCCTCGTCTTGTTGCTCGGGGATACAGACAAGAGGAAGGTATAGATTATGACGAAACCTTTGCTCCTGTGGAAAGACTAGAAGTCATTCGTCTATTCTTAGCTTACGCAGTACACAAAGACTTCAAAGTTTATCAGATGGATGTAAAGTCAGTGTTCCTTAATGGAAGGCTGAATGAAGAAGTCTACGTGGAACAACCTCCAGGATTTTCAGATCCTAAGCATCCAGGTTATGTTTATAAACTGGATAAGGCACTTTATGGCTTAAATCAAGCTTGTCGTGCATGATATGACACTCTCTCCTCTTATCTCCAAATCGAAAAATTTGAGCGAGGTAAAATCGACGAAACTCTATTTTTCAGGAAAGTAAAAGGTCATATTATTCTTGTTCAAATATATGCCGAGGATATTATATTTGGTTCCACTAACCCTTATCTATGTACTCGTTTCGCTGAGAGAATGAAAGCTGAATATAAAATGTGTATGATGAGTGAGCTAACTTATTTCCTTGCTCTTCAAATCAAACAGAATGAAAAAGAAACTTTCATTCACCAAGGTAAGTATGTTAAAGATATGCTGAAGAAATTTGATTTAACTCAGATTTCAGCTATGAAAACCCCTATGGCACCGCCGCTGACACTGAACATGGATCCTTCTGGAATACCTGTTAATGTCACGACGTACCGTGGGATGATCGACTCTCTTCTGTATCTTACAGCTAGCCGACCTGATATTATGTATGCAACCTGTTTGTGTGCACGATATCAAGCTGAACCTAAGGAATCTCATATGATCGCTGTAAAGCGCATCTTTCGTTACCTTAAGGGTACTCCTAACCTAGGTCTTTGGTATCCCAAAGACTCAGGGTTTGATCTAATCGCCTATTCAGATAGTGATTTTGCAGGTTGCAAATTGGATAGGAAAGGCACCACAGGAGGCTGTCAGCTCCTGGGTGGAAAGCTGGTGAGTTGGACAAGTAAAAAGCAAAACTCAGTGTCCACCTCAACCGCTGAAGCTGAATACGTAGCTGCTGGAAGCTGTTGTTCTCGGGTATTGTGGATGAAAAATCAACTACTGGACTATGACCTTCAGCTCTCGAAAATTCCAATCTATTGCGACAGCACTAGTGCCATCGCTATAGCCAACAATCTAGTGCTACATTCAAAGACTAAACACATCGAAATCAGGTATCATTTTATCAGATATCATGTGATGAATGGTGATATAGAACTTCATTTTATCCCAACTGACTTTCAGTTAGCTGATCTATTTACCAAACCTCTTGATGAGACAAGATTCAACTTTCTCATCAGCGAGCTTGGAATGCTGAACTTTGAAGAATAAAATCTTCAGCGGTTCACATTTGATCAACGATAACAATGAACTTGTATAACCCATTAATCATCTACTCTCTGAACAAAATTGATTCGCTGATATCAAGGTATGTTCTCTTTTACTCGCTGACGTTCGCCTATGAATGCAAGATTTCAAAACAAATTGCATCGCTGAATATCTCTTCCTTTCAGTGATTCTTTGAAATTTCTAAACTTAACACTGATATTTCTATTCAGTGCTTCATGTTTTCAAAAAATGTCCATGATCTTTCAAAAACCTCAGAGACATCCTAAAATATGAAAGGACGTTTGTGACATCACCATAACGGATAAGTCATGGCACGTTTTCTCTGACACGTTCGCCCGTTTCGACTTCCTTGACCAATCAAATTCAAGGGACGTGTACGTGTCATCATGAAAAACATTCCCGCTCATAGTTTTTCTCTCTCTACTCTCACTATATAAACACATTCGAGTTTATGTTTTTACCTTTACGCGAACATCATCTTCTTCAAGCAAGAATTCTCTGTTGCATTCAAACTTGTTTTCTTCAAGTACTGTTCATCTTCTTCAACACTCGAAAGGTTAATACTCTTATTATTTTCCTTGCATAAAACTTGTTTTTGATCTTATTGTTGTTTATAAAAGATCGAACAAAAGAAACATTTTAAAAATGAAATCATCTCTCTTCATGATTTTATGAACACAATCTGGAAACAGATTGTTCTTCAAGTTTGAAACAAGAATCTTAAACATGTATCTTCATATGTTTTTTCCAGAATCCTTCTTCAAAAGGAAACTGGAAAATAAGACATTCACTATGTTTCGAACAAAAGAAATCCTTCCATTAAAATATATTTTATCTGAATGGAATGTGCAAAACCCTAAACCATCTTATTTTGGAAAATCTTTCCACATTAAGACATTTTTGTTCATCTTCTTCATGTTTATATGTGATAAACAGAAATGGCGTCTACTACTGAATCTCCTACTGCAAAGTCCCCCACTGCTGCTGAGGTTACTGAACTCACAAAAGCACCTCAGGTCAAATTCAAACTCGAGCAAGTTTCCTTCCAAAGCAACAACCCTTATGCTCTATTCGACGTCCCTCAAAAGAAGCAGGTCACACATCTGGATGACGCTGTAAACTTTCTCAAGACCTGTCCAATATCGACAGGTCGGACCATCGCACCCCCTGCTCATAGAAACCTTCTAGCTCAGTTCTGGTATACTGCCAGAAGAGCTCAAGTACCCTCAACCAAAGACCCAAAGAAAATGCTCGATGTCATTCTCTGTGACACCAACCATGGCACTTCCAAGATCCACCCTGGTACTATCAGGCAAGCCCTGAACCTTCCTGGTAGTTCCAAAGAAAAATGCTTTGTCCCTCTGCCAAACCCAAAAAACCTAGCTGATAGGGAAGCACTGATTGCATTCTTTGATGCAATTAATTATGTGTGGGAAACTGGGAGAGATAAACTCCCTGAGAAGAAGCTGACCGCCATCAAGAAATCGAAAATGCCCAATGAGATGAACTTCATCTTCGCTCATTTGATCAGCTGCCTGACATCGAAAACTGGGTCAACTAACCAAGCTGAAGGGCCTTCACATTGATTGGGCAACAATCATGTACAACGATCTGGTGTTCAGGGTGGACATGGCTGACAGACCAACATGTGTTCCATATCCCGGGTTTGTCAGTGCTCTCTTTCTACACGGACTTGGGGACAAATACTCAAAAGTGGGTGACCTGAAACTCTTTCAGGTTGGCGTTAAAGTTCTTGACTTCAAGTCCCTGCCAAACGAGGTACGTCTTTCTAAACTCTTATCTCTTCTCAACCCCAATTCTTCTACTTCTGCAGCTACCTCCACGGTAATCCGAACCGCTGGTACCCAGGCTGCAACCTCCACTCCTTCTAAGAAAAGGAAACACTCTACTACCCCACTTGATTCTCAAAGGATCAAGAAAACCAAGGAGCAACCCTCCAAGCCTTCACGGGCTGAAGACTCCGCGGCTCACTCTTCTCGAGAGCCGTTGGATAGTTCAGTGGTATGCTCTGCCACATCTGATCAAGCCACCCTTTCCATACCAACTTCGGCGTCTCTAAACGCTGATGTTATAAACTTGGAACAGAACCCCCCTCCTTCAGACCCTCTGAGGACTGAAGAAGTATTTCTCAGCAGATCCAACGCTGAACCTCTCACCAAATCCCTCTTTTCAACTGTTGTTCCTCCCACTCAATCATTGGACACTCCACCTATTTTCCCCCCATTCTCTGCAGCAAACATCATCCACCACGACACATCAGCTGCAACTTTACAGGGATGATGAATCAAAATATAGGATCTGCAGGCACTTCTATGCGCCAAGGCACTCTGGAAGGCGACATGGAACCCTACTCAGGTTATCGAGGTTTTGACGACTTCACCAACCCGCCTGCAAGTATACACAAAACCATACGCGCTCCTCTCTCAAAATCCCCAACTTTTTAGCTTTCCTTTGTTCATAAGTTATTAACTGTTGCAGGTCCTAATTTGGGAGATATCAACAACTCCCTGAAAGGCCTGGAAATGAACGTGGAATCTCTCACCACCACTCTAACTGCAAACTCTTCAGCGGTTACAGACGCTGGAGATGCTTTGAAGACGCTGACCACCGAGGTCGAAAAGAAATCCTCCAGTGATTATCTGGAGAAGGTGGACGGTAGCATTGGTCAATTTGCTACTACCCTCGCTGAAAACTCCACCGCCAACATCACTCTCTCTAACAACTTTACAGCCCTGTCCAATGAAGTCACATCATTGAAGATAGTGGTTGGCGATCTTAAGGGAGAGGTGACTACTGTAATGTCTGACGTGAACATTGTGAAGACTCTCCTACAACAGATTCTCGAGCGTCAGAATGCTCCTACATGCACTCCCTCACATTTTACTCAGACGGATCGAGAAGATCTTCAAATAATCAGTCCTACTATTTCTGGCCTGGAAGACAGAATAGTAGTGATTGAAGACTTCATGGGAATCACTGGCCTGGAAGACCGTCATCCTAAGACTGCTGATGCTGCTGCTGCTGCTTCTGTATCCTCCCCCATCTATCATGTAGAAGAGGGAGAGAAGACCGAAAACCTTCCCCATAATGTTGAGGGGGAGGAGAAAAATCTTGAACACCTTCCCCGTAACTCTGAGGGGGGGGGGTATTGTTTCTGGTACTGCCGCTAATAAACCTCAGGGAGTTGAAAACCCTGAGGGAACCGAGAAACCTCCCTCTGACCTTGAGGGGGAGCAACTCGAAGAGGATAATGAACCTGAAGCTGCTGCTGATGTAACAGAACCCTACGCTGACGAGGAAGAAGCTGAAGACGATGAAGACGTCGATATCGATGACGATGAACCATCATCATCCCCTAAAAACAATGATGATGATGATGACGATGACGATGATGGTGACTGTGACAACTGTCAAATTTACACCTCAGGTTAGAACTACTTTGGATACCTTATTTTCATGACATAGTTTACACAGTGCAATTTTAGCAGTAAACACGGTACGATAGGAAAAATTCGAGAAATTTTGCCTAAGAAATCCTTGAATTAGGAAATTATCCATAAATCTCATAAAATGCCAACTTAATATACATTTATACTACAAGTATTTATGTAGTTGATAATTTATATATATATTTCAATCATATTATATATATAAATACCTTAATTTATATATACCTACTTTGTATTTTAAGTTTTAAGAAAATACTTGTATTTTAATTTTAATCTTTAAAGACAAGAAGTGACTAAATACATTTGTGTCACACCACACCCCACCCCCCTAGAGAGGCCGGCCACACCTCCCCCTCTCTCCATATGTATGCAACAACACTCATCATTTCACCTCATTGTCTCATTTCACTCTCTCACTAAGAGAAAGTTATCATCTCCTTCTCTCTCCGTCTTCAAACCTTCGTCCTCATCTTCATATTCATCTTCAATCTTCATCACAACTCCAGCCCCTAAATCATATTTCTTCAAGAGTTCAAGATAATCAAAGGTAAAAACAAGTGTGTTGGGTGAAATCCACACACACTCTTTTAAATCTTTTTCCAACTTTCTTGCATTTTATGAATGTTCTTCATCTTTTCTACACTTTCTTTATATTGTTAAAAACCATCTTTACTATGTTTTAATGTTTGTAGATTTACCATCATAACATCTTTTTGTTAGTAAAAGATGGTGAATCCAAAATCAAACCTAAGTTAAGACCAAAGATGAACATTTTAAACACATGCATGTAGTTTTCTTGAGAAATCCATCATCTTTTATTCAATAATTTTATGAGTAAGTCTTTGAAATCCACTAAAAACATACTTAAACGAACATGCATGAGCTAAAGATGCACAATTTTAAGTTTCATGTTGATGTTCTTGGCAAGAACATCAACCTTTTCTAAAATGTGTCTTTTACAAGAATTTATAAAAGTTGAGTTGATAGGTAACTTGCATGCATTTTAAATGGATCAAAAATGTGTTTTGGAACTGAAAATAAGTGTATGGAAGAGAGTCAAATCGGATTGTGCATGCAAAAGAATAAGAATTTTGGTTAATAAGTCAACATGTGAGCACATGCACAAAGTGTGATTTTGACAGATTGCTGCCAAATTCCACACCGCACTTCAAAGGGTCATATCTCACTCAATATAACTCCAAATGGAGTGATTCTTTTTCTGGAAATCATTTTTATGTGTTAAGATTAAAACCCAAGTGGTTTCACTCAAAAACCAAGAGATTTAATTTATCAAACAGTCCTCACAAAATCCGTGCACAAACAGCAAAGTCTTCTGTCGGGTTTTACGTCGTGTATTATTTCATGTACTTATACTCTTCCAAAAATTATGAAACTGATGCCAAAATATTCTTAACTCATTGAACGAATTGGACATAAAATTTCATGACCAAATTGTACCTGGAAGTTATCCAAAGTTGGACACAAAGTGACACCAAATTCTGGACAGCAAGGACAAATTTCTTATTATTATTAAGGACTAGCTTCTAATCCCATTTCATCATTTTATGATGAAATAGTGGAATATATACGTATATCTTATATTTATATACATTTATGCATTTTACTTATTTATGCAATTTATTTATTCTTCATCATTTTTCATCATTTTATGATGAAATTGTGGAATATACATATATATAATATATTTATATATATTTATGCAATTTATATATTATTGATCCCATTTCATCATTTTATGATGAAATTGTGGAATATACATTTATATTTATGCACTTTAAATATTTGTCTTTACATTTAGAACCTTTAATTTTATCGTTCTTACGATAAAATTTCGGTTTATACATATATATGTACTATATATGTTTATGTTCTTTAAAACCCTTTTCGTTACTTAATGTGACGAAATTACGTTATAATATTAAAACACAACAAGGCATTTTATGACGATTTGGGTAGTTAGTACCGAACCTTCGAGATTGAAAACTCACTAGTGACCTTACGTTCATAGGTTTGAAGTAGGATCATCTCGGAGTACTTGTGGGAGATTCCCGGATTCTATCGCTTATCATGTGAGTTCACAGCCCCTTTTTCAATGTTTTACATATTTTGGGGTTAAAAGCATGTCGTTACTACAACTATTTTACGCACCGATTATCTCGTTTTCTTGGAAATACGAAACTTGCTATACTTTTTTATGCTCTATGGTATCTATGTTTTGCAAATGTTGTAAGTTTGAGTTTCTTTTGCTATCGTTCAAAAGTCCCCGTTTATTTTTACGTTACCCGTTTAACTCATGTATTGAGCCGTTGGTAATTATGGATAACGTTATTTGGTTTGACACCCCACTCACAAGTAGCGCTTGTTTGAGTGCATAATTATTGTTTGTATTTGCGCATTGTTGGCGATAGAACATGCGTCGGGGCGATTCTGTCGGTATAGGTCGGGTAACGGGCTCATAACTTAAACATTTTACATACGATTACCTTGAGCTAGTGGTTTTTTTATAACCGATTTATTTATCCCTTGTGTGGATTTAAACTATTTTGCTATGGCAAACAATGTTATACTCATTAAACCTGTGATCTCACCAACTAGTGCATTAGTTGACACTCTCATTTACATGCTTTTCAGGGGAACATCCTTAAGGTTGGAATTTAGGAAGGCTACACGTGATGAAGCTTTCTTTACTATCTTTAATTTTATGTTCATTTCCCTTTTGTAAAAACGGTTGTAAAAGACAAGGTTTTAACCTTTTGAATGTATTTCAATGGTTGATGTGATCTTGTAACTTTTGCTATGAAACTTGAGATGTACATTCCGTGTTTCCGCTTTAGCGGGGTGTTACAATGACGGCGACTTCTTCTTCGTCCAGCCCAAGAAGGTCCCTGTTCAAAAAGGGGTAATGATAAATGAACCATCAGGGGAGGGGACAAAGACAAAATCTGCAGCAACTGAAGCTGACAAAGGCAAAAACAAAGGCCTCGCTGCAGAAGGCAATCTGACTATCCTTCAAAGAAAGCCAGTTTGTCAGGTACAATATCTCTTCTTCCCTTACACTGCATCCCTCCTCTATCACTTCTCAACCTCAATTCTCCTCTCCATAAAACCTTTATACACTTAAACCCCATTCTTTTCTCTATCTCTTTCTTCCCAAATGATCTTACTTAAACGATCGTTGTGTTTCAACTAGTCGTCTCCCCTGCTTGAGGATCCAGCTGAAGTTCCCCCATCTGCAACATCAACAATAATCCCAGCTCCTATCGCTGAAGAAATAATCCCAGTCTTGGATTTCACTGAGACTAATGAACCTGAAGAACAACTGCTCTCTCACAAAAACAGACCTTTCTTGGCTCCTCAAATGCTAAGTGAAGAAGAACTGAAAAGAAGAGAGACAATGATGAAAAATCTTGAAGATCAGCGAATCGTCCTTCCTAGATTCGAAGTCAATGTTCTTAAGTTCAGACTTTCAAGAAAGGAATACACTAAACATCGCAAGGCTGAAAAACAACTCGTCGATCGAAGGAAAGCTGAAGAACAAGATAAAGCCTACGCCATCTAGCTTGTCCAACAATCGGTGAAGGATCCTGATCTGAAGAAGACTCCCATTGATGTCCAACGTCAATTGTGGAAAGACGCCAAGAAGATCATCGAAGAAAATACCAACGTATCTGACTCTACCTTGGAATGGTGCAAAGAAAGACTGCACTTTCGATATCGGCCAGCCAGAATCAACAATGTGTACATCAGGGGAAGAATGCCAATAAACGTTCCAGTCGTTGAAGTTGATCTATTCAGAGAAAATGGTACCAAGGAAACCATCTACGCCTCTTCAATCAAGAAGTACGGTCTCTCTGAATGGTTGGAGATGTGAATAGCCATTCAGTGATCTCGCTCTCAATTCAAAAGCTATGTCGAGAAATTGATAAATCAACAGATCGACTTGGTTTCTTCTGTTGTGGATATTCCTCCTCCTCCTCCTAATCCAGATCAACGAAGAAGGGTCTCTGCAAGGAAAAAGATAATACCTTCAGACTCAGGCCCTCCTATAAGAAACGAAACCGGTACTGGCTTCTCACGTGCTGAAGTACTTGCTCCTGAACCTGACCTCTCAGCGCTTGACACCTCCCTGCTTAATGCTTCATCCCTGGAAAAGTCCTAAGCGAACCTTATGGCATCTTCTTTCACGACTATGATGGACGAGAACGCTTTCAACGCGTCTCTGAGGTTCCCATCACTCCTACCAAACCACTCAGGGATCTCGTCTACTGGTGCGAATTCAGAAAAGATCTTATCGGACAATACCTCAAGCCTCTGATCTTCACAGAAGCAAAGAATAGACGGGACCTTGGAGAAACAGTCCCTGACTGGATGATCCCCTCTACAAGAACCCTTGATGAACTTCTCATTAAAGAAGAACCTTTCTAGCTGATAGGATTTCCTTGTAACTCTTTTATCCTTATCAACTTATATCTTTTGTACTTGTAACTTAATTTGTTGTACTTGTAATTTTTCCACTTCCCTTTGTAACCTTATACGAAGTTAAAAGAAAAATTTCAGCGAATGTACTTTACTCCATCAGTACAAAAAAAGATCACAGAAAACGGTAAAAGAGACAAATATTTTATGAGTTCTTTTTATCCTTATGTTTTCATAGATTAGCAATTTTGTTTTGTTGCTAAGTCATAATCATATAGGGGGAGATTGTTGATCCAGACCCTCAGTGATTTGATAATGACTCTTTAAGAAACACTTAGTGAAAATTGTAAGTAGACAATATGTATTTGAGTTTCACTATCGCTGATAAGTACTATGTCTCTACAGTACCGCTGATAGGAAACTCATGTTCTTTAAATTCTACATTCAGCGATACTGTTCATCAATATAGCTCTGAGCCAGTTCGTTCTTGTTGATGATCGCTGATAGTTTAGTTTTTTACTTATGATCCCTGAAGACAAGTTTCACGTCAACAAATGTTCTACGCTGAAGTCGAAGATCAAGCCAAAGAACCAGCGACAAGTCTACTAATGAACTGATGCGGATATCAGCGAAGCCAAGATTTGTCCACTCAACGTGAAGTTACAAGTAGAAGACTTCAGCGATCGCTGAGCTTTGTCACTCGCTGATAAAGTAATGTTCAACGAACGCTGATCATGAATTCTTCCTCTACAAGTTACTTTTTGTCTTTCCTCCTTGCACGCCTCCATACGAACTATCAGAACGGACATCCCTTTTGTCCAGAATCGTACAAATAACTCTGATTCTACACTGTTCATCATGCGGCTACTAGGTTGTCTACCAAGGTCAAAACATGCAACTAATCAGCTGCTGCCACGTGTAAAGTTATACTGCTATGCATTAAATGCATGCAGTATATAAGAAGAACTCTACTTCAGAAATGAAGTGCTCGGCCATCTTCTTCTCTCTACTATCTTTGTGTTAGAATACTATTAGTAATATTCTTATCTCCTTTCCAGCTTATTTCTAGTGCAAGAAAATCTTAGTGTTCTCATAAATTCTTTAGATTAGGTTAATCCTTAATCTTGTTCCGCAACAAGTTGTAAATTGGTTGATATTTATCAATAAACAATTTAGAAAGTAAAAATCGTGTGTTTGTATTCAACCCCCCCCCCCCTTCTACAAACTTGTATAACCCTCCAGGACCAACACTTGCACTCGCTAGCATAGTGCCCTGCCTCTCCGCAGACATGGCACTTACCCGTTCGGTTCGACCCTTGACTTGACGGTTGGCCAGACCTCTTGAAGTTATTCTTTTAGGGACCCAAATTCCACTTTTTAGTGGGTCTTCTAAATTTATCTTTCCCTTTGACACCAGCCTACACGGTGTTTGCACTCAAGATGGTCTTGCCTCTCTTATCCCTATTACACATCTCTTCCTCAATCCTGACATGTTTAATTAAATCGTCCAAAGAATAATCTTCGTATTTATGCATTATTCGTTTTTGAAAATCCTTCCAAGATGGGGGCAATTTGTCAACAAATGCCCCTAATTGGAAGATTTCATGAAGAGGAATATTGAGAACTTTCATTTTATTGACCAACACTTGAAGTTCATGAATTTGTTCAAGTATTGGTTTCTCATCTACCATTTGGAACCTCAAGTAACGAGACACAAGGTACTTATTGGTACCTTCTTCTTGCGCCTTGTACTTGAACTCCAAAGCAGACCAGAGTTCTCGGGGGCACGTAATAGGGGCATATAAGTCATAGAGCCGGTCAGACATGTCATTTTTATTGTGCCCGCTACCCAGGGTTTCAGACTCCTATCGGAGTAGCCGCTGCTTCTCCAATTCGGCAATTTTGCTTTGTTCTGCTCTTTCCCTTCACCGGGTATGGGGTTCTCAGGAATGGGTTGCAAGTTAGGGTCCATCACAAACAACAATTTCAGCACAATGAGCATAAATTTCACTTTTTCTGCCCATCGTGTGTAGTTGGACGGTTGGACCCATCAAAACTGTCCAACTTGACCAAGTCTTGTTGCATCAAATGGAAATTACCGGATTTCATTTCTTTATTATAAAACTTTAAGATTGTTGAATTTTAATAATTAGGAGAAATTCAAATAAGAAAATTAAACTAAACTTTGTTAATAGAAATTCAGTTTATTGCTGGAATTGCAACAAGAAAAATTAACGAACTTTAATAAACACCAATCTAAGTTATCCCGACATTGATTTACCTGACTTTGTGTCAAGGAAGTATCTGGACAGCGCCTTAAAGGCTGTCCACGAGGCACTAGAAAAGGAGTTCAGAACGGAGCTCGATAAAGTTAAAAGCCTACTCAAAGGGAAGGAGAAAGTGGTAGAAGCCGAAACCGCACCAACACCTCCACCGGCACCTGTGTTAGGTCCATGATCTTCATACAATCCAAGTATTGTGTAACAAGATGATGAAGAACATTATTGAAAAAGAAATCTAACCTAGAGAGAACACAAAGTGATTAGAGATCTACATCTTGTATTAATGAATTCACTTGTTACAAACTACAAGTAAAGACCTATTTATAGTCTTCATCACTTGCTACAACAATTAAGCCTAAGCCCTTTAACACAGCTATTGCTTTACAAAACTTTCTATTATAAAGGACAACTTCAGTGTCCTAACACATTGGTTTCGAATCCTTCTTGGTCCGAATCCATTGGTTTCGAACCCTTCTTGGTCCGAATCCATTGGTTTCGCACCCTTATTGATCCGGATTCCGTGGTTTCGCACCCTTATTGATCCGGATTCCGAAATTTTTTCTATAGTGTTTTTCATACACTTTAAGAGCTTTTCAAGAAAAATTTTTATATAATTTTTTTTCAATAGTGTATTTTATACATTTTCTGCTTGATTTTCTGAAAGATCAACTTCTAGCAATACCATAAAGAGAGACGGGTTTGCAACAAACTCTTATAAAGGAGATTCCTCCAACTCCACAAGTTTTTGTTAAACCAAATAATGAAATTTTGCAACAAGTTCTTATAACAGAAATACCTTCAACACCACAAACTTTTGTTAAATCTAATAATGAAAGTTTGAAGCAAACTATTGTTAAATCCAGTGGTGAAGTTTTGAAGCAAAATTTTGTTAAAACTAATACTTCAAATCCTTCAACTCATCAAGATGACATGAAGGAGCTTCAAGGAAGTATAAACGCTTTGGAGGAAGAAAATGCTAATCTAAAGAGACAAATTTTATACATTTCTTCTTCAAATGATAAACTTATTAAAAGAGTTACTGATCTTGACGTTTATATTGCAGATCTTGAAGCAAAGAGAGACAACTCAAGTCTGCACGATCAAATCGAGAATCTTTAAGAGAAAGTAACAACTCTTCAAAGAGAAAATACTGATATGAAGATTAGGGAAGAAAAGAGAGTGAAGTGGAACTTAAAGTTACATGCTCAATTAAAAGAAGTTCAATATAAAGAAAAAAGATTGGACAGTGAAAATGTTGATCTAAAGAGAAAACTGTCTAATTTTTCTCTTGAAGAAAAGAAAGAAACTGAGCTGAAATGTATAAAACTTTCAAAACAAGTTTCTGACTTTGAGAAAGTTTTATTTTTAGAAAAAGACAAGCTCGAAAAAGAAAGAGCTAAATTTGAAACTGAACGAAAATCTTTTGAGATTAAAAGTTCTGAACTTTCCGTGAAAATCTCTGATTTAGAAAATCTTTTGGAAAAAGAAAGAAAAGATTTTGTGGAAAAGAAAAATCTCTTTGAAAAGGAAAGTAGAACCCTTAAAAAGAAAAATATGGAAATTTTCAAAGAGATTACTGATAACAGAAAGTTTCAGGAAAAAGATTTTTAATCGGAACGCGAATATTTTGAAGATGCGATTCCTAATCTTACCAAAAGATTATCTGGTTTATCAGCTGATATTATGAAGGACGAATTGATCAAATCTGATCTCCAAAAGAAATTTGATCTAATTTCGAAAGAGAAAAATGTTTTGATAAACAAAGTCAAAGAACTTGAAGACATCATTTATAAATTTGATGTCTCAAAGCAGGCCAGTCATGATACTATCTTTCAGACTCCATTTGTTGATTCAAGTGATTCTAAATGCTCTTTTAAAACTGCTTCAAGTTCGAGTTTTAAAAACATTTCTTCTAAACAATTTAATAGATCAACTGATTTCTCAAAATGTCAGATTCGTTCTACAAATCTCTTCTATAATCATTTGCTTGATAAATCGGATAAGGATTCAAAAGTGCCTAAAGTTAATACTTCCAATCTTAAAGAAGTTCCAGTCTTCAAGAAAGTGAAGATGGAATGGAGAGTTAAAGACACAACAACTTCGAAGAAAGAAGTGCCAAAATCAAAGATTCCCACTTCAAATGCCAAGAAGAACAATGCGCCAAAAGGTAAACTTTCTGCTAAACCTAATCCTATTCATTCTGTAAATCATCTGATTAGGTTGGCACATAAGAAAATTTGTTGTTCTTATTGTGGGTCAAATGATTTTGTGCATAAAGATTATACTTCTTATTGGTAAGGTACATACAGTATTCCTTCTAAGAAATCTACATCTAACACACTAGGACCCAAGCGCCATTGGGTACCAAAATATGCTTAATCTGTTTTGTAGGTTCATCATGTGTTGTGCTGAATGTTACATATATACCACACACATGATTGAAAATAGAAGAGAAGCGGTGAATTTTTTTGAAGAGTAAATGTACCATTAAGGGGGAGCAAAGATCGATGGCTTCTAAACACATCAGTTTAGGACCCGTTCTTCAAAGAAATGATGGCTTCTGAACAATTCAGTTCAGGACCCGTACTTCAAAGACTAAGACTTCTAAACAAATCAGTTTAGAACTCATACTTCTCAGGTGATATCCTTAACTGTTACATCTTTTTGTTTCAAGGAACAAGTGGTGAAAGGTAACATTGCATTATGTTTTATTTCTACTGCTTTGAATGTTTGAATATTTACAAATTTAATTCAATGAGATGAAATTCTCAATTTTTCATTCAATGAATAAAATGTGTGTCAAGGGTGATTTTACAAGTATTTTTGTATTATCTGACTTATATTTGTTTCAACTTTCACTTATGAAATAAATCGAAAGGTCAACAAAACATGAATGAAATTATGCTGAATGCTCAAAATTATGTAAATCTAGACTTATATAGAATATAATGCTCAAAAAACCTAAATGTTAGAATGATGGATGGAAACGAAAATATGGGAGAAGCACTATGTTTTAGAACCAAGTGATTGAGATGCATCAAATAAACAAATAAAAATCATTTAGTTTGAAAGTTTGTGCCTGTGGCCTTTCTGGTTTGGGAGAGTAAGTCCTAAGGGGTGCAAGACACCTAGTCCCTAAGATCAACTGGTCTGGGATCGGCTGACCCAAATCCTGCTATAGAACCAGATAGAAAGCCATGTTCTACTGGTACAAATGGGTTTAAGATATACCGATGTGGCATTTCTGGTTTGGGAAAGTAAGTTCTAAGGGGTGCTCGACACCTAGCACCTAAGGCCAACTGGTCTGGGATATGTTGACCCAAATCCTGCTATAGAACCAGATAGAAAGTCATGTTTAACGGTGTATCTTATTCTTACTAAACTTTTTGATTAAAAGATGCCAATGAGCACAAAATCAAAAGATGCCAATGTGTACAAAAGAAAAGATGCCAATAAGCACACATCTCTTGACACTTGGGGAAAATACAAAGTCGCGATAAACCCGTAAATTTGTGAAAATCCTGATTTTAGACAAATAGTGTGAGTAGAGCAAAGTATTCTTATATGTTTTAGAATTGCATATGCTTGATGCTAATCATATGTCGCATGCTAGCTAACCAAATAGATTTAATAAAGAGGTTGAAACTGAACATTTTTAACTTGATATGCAATGATGTCTTGTTTTTGAATCCAAACACATGCATTTGATTTCATTTGATTGAAAAATCTGGTATACTTCATTAAGTTGGATTTCTTTTGTAAATCTTTCAAATGATCAAATGTTAGTAGTTATAAAATGTAGTTCAATGAATTTTTATATTCCTTGTATAAATGTTTTCATTAATGCACTGCATTTGAAATGAATAATTTTTTTAATGAAATATATGCATACTTTCAGGGGGAGAAAACAAATTGCTCCAGAATTCTTATTTTGAGGGGGGGCAAGGTTATTCATTAAGGAGGAGATTGTTAGTAATACTCAGAGACGCGACTGAAATTGAAAAGGGTTTTTGATGATCATGATGCTCACATTCATCAAAAAAGGGGGAGAAATGTTTAATTCAATTTCATGTCGAAGATAATTCAAGATCAAAGAGATGAAGATACTAAGTTCAAGAAATCATTCAAAATACAAGAAGTCCAAAATTCGTATGCTGGATTCGGATTGTTCAAAATTGCATTGGTTTCGGATCATGTGAAGTCTGAAATGTTGCTGAATTTGGTTATCTTAGTTCTGAGCGTTTCGGAATGTGCTTACACCTAAAAGTTCAACAATATAGATGATTTCGCATCCTTCTATCCTTTTGATTCAAATTCTCATGGTTTCGCACTTGCCTTGGTACGAATCCTCATGGTTTCGTATCCTTATTGATACGACTTCCATGGTTTCGTATCCAACTTGATCCGACATCCGTTGGTTTCGCATCTTCCTTGTTCCGAATTCTATGATTTCGCATCCTTCTTGGTCTGAGATCTGATGGTTTCGCATCCTACTGATCCGAGTTCTCTTAGTTTCGGATCTGTCTACATCCAAATTGAAGGTTTCGGATCCTTTTAATATGAGAAAATTAATATGAAGGATACGAGAAGTTACTGTTTGTCAAAGTCTGATAAAGCTGCAAAGATCTGTTTTTCATGTACATGACTTGAAGATGGTTTGATAGAGTGTCTGTTGGAGAAGATTGACTTTACAAAAAGCTGAAGACTGCTGTCATATTTTTTAAATCTTGAATCCAAAGGGGGAGATTGTTAGAGCATTATTGTATTCGAGATTTACTGTAAAGTCAATGTACTGTATTACTTCATAATGCCTTTATACCTTGTATGTTATGGGTATAAATAGGCATGTATAGTTCATTTGTAAGTAACAATCTAGAACACTAGTAGCATTTGTCATTTTGTACTTTGAAGTCAATATATGGATGACACATTTGCTCTCTATATTCTCTTAACATTACATTGCTAAATTCTGGGTTTATCAAGTCCATTTCATCGTTTATCGCTTCTTTCCATAGTGGAGCATTTCTTGAAGACATGGCCTCTTTATAAGTCTTAGGATCATCTACAATGTTAATTGAGAAAATGACCTCTCTCGTCACCTTCTTTTGTGTCCCTTCTACTAAGTATGAAAGGAAATCATCTCCTCTACTTTTCTCTTTTCTTGCTCTAGTACTTCTACATGGTTCATCAACCTTGTTAGAGGTTTTCGAACTAGGAAGATTTGGAGCCAATGTACTTTCTGAGTTTTCAGCATCTTTTGAAAACTTGTCTTCAAAGAATTCCACATCTTTGGATTCTACTATTACTCCTGTTCCTTTATCTAGTAATCTATAAGCCTTGTTATTTCTAGCATATCCCACAAATATGCTTTTATTAGAACGGGCTCCTAATTTAGATTGTTTTGGATCAGGAGTTCGATAGTAGGCAACACAACCCCAGACTCTAAAATAGTTCAAGTTTTGTTTCCTTCCTTTCCATAGCTCGTATGGGTTGGTTGGGATCACACGACTAGTGATCCGATTGTGAATATGTCAAGCCATCAGTAATACTTCTCCCCACATATTGGTTGGTAAACCCGTTTGGTTCAACATACACTTGACCATTTCAACATGGGTTCGGTTCCTACGTTCCGCCAAACCATTCTATTGAGGAGTAAAAGGTGAGGTGCGTTCATGTTTGATACCATTCTCTTCATAGAATGTATCAAATTCTCTATTGATGTATTGACCTCCTCTGTCTGAGCGTAGGATTTTTATTCATTTCTCAAGTTGATTTTCTACTTCAACTTTATAATATTTTAAAAGCATCGAAAGCTTCATCTTTTGAGTGTAATAAGAAAACATGTAAAAATCGGCTGAAGTCGTCACAAAAAGTGATAAAATATCTCTTACCTCCACGGGTAAGTATTCCATTTAGTTCACAAATGTCGGAGTGAACCAACTCTAAAATTGATGTATCCCTTTCAACAGATGGAAAAGGTTTCTTTGTAAATTTGGATTTTACACAAGTTTCACATTTTCCAAAATCTTTGTTGTTAATATTGATTAATCCTTTACTTTGCATTTTTTCAATGTTCTTTATGTTTGTATGAGCTAAACGCTTATGCCATAAAGAAATAGAACAAGCAAGATAATCAATATTAACTTTATTGATTGAATCGGAAATTACATCAAAAGCGCAAACGGAAAAACCTACAGACTGCTCAGACGCAGACAAAGCATTACTAGCTATCGATTCACTAGTAATGGCCTCAGAATCAGAACCACTTTCCCTTAAATTTAGGCGATATATGCCCAAATGACGGTATGCCTTGCCAATGAAATGTTGTCTCTTGTGAAATACAATCTTCCCACCTTCGAGAGCAATACCGATTCCGTTCTCGTCAAGTTTGCTGAAAGAGCCCAGGCACATGCAAATCGAGGGCACATGCAACACATTCTGCAAAGTTAAAGTCTTACCAGAGGAGAACTTTAACGGAACAGTTCTGATTCCGATGATATTAGCCCTACCGCGGTTAGCCGTCACAATATGTTTTCGGGCTCGTACCATATTATAATCAACAAATTTGGATCTGGTATCACAAACGTGGATCGTGGCTCTAGAATCCAAATACGAGCCTCATCTTCCTGCTATCACCCTGGTCAAATCTTCGACTATAATGTCAATCTCATCCATGTGCACATTGGCCACAAGATGCTCAATATCGACAACCGCATTTGTTGCCGCTGGTGGACCAAATTTTCTCAACTTGCACTAGCTAGCATAGTGCCCTGCCTCTCCGCAGACATGGCACTTACCCGTTCGTTCCGGCCCTTGACTTGAAGGTTGGCCAGACCTCTTGAAGTTATTCTTTTAGGGACCCAAATTCTACTTTTTAGTGGGTCCTCTAAAATTAGCTTTCCCTTTGCCACCAGCCTGCACGGTGTTGGCACTCAAGATGGTCTTGCCTCTCTTATTCCTATTACACATCTATTCCTCAATCCTGACATGTTTAATTAAATAGTCCAAAGAATAATCTTCGGATTTATGCATCATTCGTTTTTTTTAAATCCTTCCAAGATGGGGGCAATTTGTCAACAACTGCCCTTACTTGGAAGATTTTAGGAAGAGGAATATTAAGAACTTTCATTTTATTGACCAACACTTGAAGTTCATGAATTTGTTCAAGTACTGGTTTCTCATCTACCATTTGGAACCTCAAGTAACGAGACACAAGGCACTTATTGGTAACTTCTTCTTGCGCCTTGTACTTGAACTCTAAAGCAGACCAGAGTTCTCGGGGGCACGTAATAGGGGCATATAAGTCATAGAGCCGGTCAGACATGGCCTTTTTAATGTGCCCGCAACCCAGGGTTTCAAACTCCTTTCGGAATAGTCGCTGCTTCTCCAGTACGACAATTTGGGCTATGTTCGGCTCTTTACCTTCAGCGGGTATCGGGTTCTCAGGAATGGGTTGCAAGTTAGGGTCCATCACAAACAACAATTTCAGCACTATGAGCATGAATTTCACTTTTTCTGCCCATCGTGTGTAGTTGGACCCATTCCAACTTGACCAAGTCTTGTTGCATCAGACGGAAATTACCGGATTCCATTTCTTGATTATAAAACTTTAAGATTGTTGAATTTTAACAATTACGAAAAATTCAAATAAGAAAATTAAACTAAACTTTGTTAATAGAAATTCAGTTTATTAATGGAATTGCAACAAGAAAAATTAACGAACTTTAATAAACACCAATTTTATAAAGTTTGCAACTTTATTTATAAAGACAACAATTTTATAACTCAAATCGTTTTAAAGCAATAAAATTATACGGTTTATTAAACAAAACTCAAATTTAATTAACCTTAAAACGATTCTATCCTTTGCGATAGATTCTTTAAAGAATGGAGTAGAAACAGAGTGTTCACTCTAGTGAACGAAAAGGAAATAACACAAAAGAAAATAAAACCAACCTGTTTTGACGATCAAATCGAAAACGAACTGCACAGTGAGAAAAATTGTCCTTAAAGGTTTTATACGGTCACTCTTAATGCAGTGAGAATCAGACCGCAAAGCCCATGATTTGATGCAGTACACAAGTTCAGATAATCAACAACGATGATATTGAACGTAAAGCAAAAAACGATGCAGAAATCGATGGAAGGGACTGCCGGAATCCATAGTATACTGTAGCAATAACATTAGAAAAACGAGAGAGAAATCGAGATAACAGATACTGCTTTCGATTTTTGGTGTGTGTTAAATGGTAGCCTAGACCCAGTATTTGTACTGAAAAAATAACAAACGTGGGCCAGAAAATTGTAGGCTTATCCTCCATTTCGGGAGCCACATCAGGTTAGTTGGAGACTTATTCTCCAACTCCAACACATTTAACACGTTTTCAAAAAATCAAAATTTGAATTTAATCATATCAAAAACCGAAAAAAAAACTCAACAAACTCGTTTCTCTATAAATATCTGCAAAAAGAATCTCGGCAACTCAGGGCCTCAGGTCCAATGCGAGCGTGCAAAGTGCAAAGTGCGCCTCCTCGCGCCACTCCGCGATAACCACATCCGCGGCCTCGGCCACGGCCACGCGCGCGCGCTTGTGCGTTGCACTTCTTTGAAACCCCCACCATAAGTCCATTAATTCATTCAAATCTCCATTGAATGAAAGGGTTTATAAGGTTCCCTTCTTTTCCCATTTCCATCTTTGTGGGATGGAAGAAAACTTCCAACCTCCCATAATATTTCCAACACTCTTTTAATTTGAAAAACATCACCTCCTTTCACATACCCACCTCCATCTTCTATGTCATCGTTTCATCAATGTGGTATATATAACACACCTTTTAATTTTAGAAGGCATCCGTACCTACTCTTTGCGTACTCATCTCTTTCTTCAAAGTTATCATCTCATCACTGATGTGGAACGATCCTTGTGTATATACAACCTTTCTAATTAGTACAAATCATGCAAACCAATAAAATAAGATATTTGTGCAAAATGTTACACTGATGATAGCTTCCATAAAGATCGAGAAGGTTCTCGACCACAAAAGGGAAATGTCTTCATTATGAATGAAGAAGTAGTTCGTTTGAAAAGGTTCCAAGAGAAGATAAATTGCACAATACACTACAAAATAAGAATACATTGCTGCCTTAGAAGCTGCAAAAGGGAAGATGCTTGGATGAAAGAGTTCATTGAAAAGCTAGGTAGAAGCCTCCCATTCAGGATCACCTAGAAATCGTTTTGTGACAATGTGGGTGCCATTACGCAAGCTAAAGGACCCGATGTCACATCAAAGTACCAAGCATCTACTCCAAACATTTAACTATATTTGGAATAAAGTTAAAAATGGAGATATTAGTATTCACAAAGTTCACACAAATCAATTTGTTTTGGAATTTAGTATTTGAATATTGGAACAGTTAAGCAACAAGTATAGTATTTAGTTAGATATATAGGATATGATCATTTACATACTCGTTGTGTTCTATATTAGCATGTTTTAATCCATGAATAAACTAGTTATTCTAAAATGTCCATAGTCGATCATAGTTGTGGGAGCAACCATGAAGTAAGACTAATATGAATTGGAAAGTGTTGCAACCAAGTTCATAGGTACTTGTTAGGGAACGAGTACTGGACCTGACCAGCTTCAAGATCACTTCATGGATCGTCGTCACAAGTGATTCTTGAATAAAAGGTAGTATCCTTGTATCCTTCGACGTGAGATGCATATTAGGGACTTAAGTGTAGGGAGTACTATACTTTGATATGGTTAAACGCTGGCCTTTAGCAAGACAGTTATAAAGACCATCATCAGGTAGAGTATGAACTGCATGAAAGGCGTATGCAGTCAAGATGGGATTTGTTCCTCTAAATGATTTAAGACTGAGACATCTAAGGCGCCTTACCAAAAGTTGAACAATAGACGAGAATGATAGTGATCCATGTCTCATGTTCAACATGATGTCCGAACAAAGGGATAACTGATACCGCACCTTATACGTCAATTAAAGCTATGAGCTTATGGGAATTGGATGTTGTTGAATGGCACTTACAGTCATACATTGCTGGGGGCAGTGAGATGTTGATAGACGTCCACCACTGTCTATATCATTCTATAATGCAATCTTGAGCAAGTGGGAGATTGTTGGTTCTATATGTTCAAGAATGATTATAAAATAATATTACCGGTAATATATGATCCTATAGGGTCACACCGAACAACAAATAGACACCAAATTAATATTTATAAGAATTTGATTCTTGATAAATATTATTATTTCTTGACAAATATTATTAATTATATTATGGAATATAATTCATAATATTAGATGCAAATGAAATATTCTAGTTTATTAAATAATATGATGGGCTCATATGTAACTAGAATTAAAAGAAGGGACTTTAATGAGAAAGTTTAAAATAGTTAAAATTGTGTTTTAACCATTTTAAACTAGAAGGGTTAAAAGTATAAAAATGCATGGCCTTCTTTTATTTCATTGGCCATGTTGGGTGGCAATATGCACACCATTGGACCCTTTTGTGGTCCAATAGAAAATGAAGAGCTTGTCTTGTGTTTTGACAAAAGGAGAGAAGACTTGGAATTTGAAAAGTACTTGCAAAATCACTCTCCTCTCTCCCTCTCTCCATTCCGGCCGAAACCACTATTGTTGGTGGTGGTTTTGTTCTTCCCAATTCAAGTCTATTATAGAGTTGAATAAGGAACTCTCTTTTGCATCTTTCATCAAGAAGGTACAAGCATACTTTGGTGTTGGAGCTTGTTGGTGGACTTCTCTAGAGGAACTCTTGGTTGAGTTCTTGCAATCTCCATCTCAAGAAAACTAGAAGACTTTGCAAAGGACTTCAAAGGTTGTATTTTCTAAAAAAACCCTATGGTTGTTTTAATCATTCATGTTCATGCAAATAGATCCTTGGTGGATGTTAAAATGTTTTAACGTTGTTCAAAATTTTTAGCTTCCGTTGCAAAATGTTTTGATTTTTGAAATCGTTTTTGAACAAAACCCAACAAGTGGTATCAGAGCCACTTTTGCATGCATGTTAAGATTTCTTGTTTATATGAAAAACTTGGTTTTTGGAAGCCATGGGTGATTTTTCATCTTGCATGAAGAAGTTCATTCATGGCATCTTTGGCAATTTTTGTTTATATTTGTAATTTTATGTGACCAAAATTTACATGCATTTTTGGTCATAAAAGTTGCCTTAGAAAAACAAAGTGTTTTTTTTTTGTATGTAAATGATGTGTATAAACAAGACAATGACCCCTTGTGATGATGGTTGTGTTGTTTATTCAAATGGTTGTAATATTTATTTATTCATAAAATATGTAATAGTAAATAGGCATTATTTCTTTTGTTAATTTTGTATTAGATAGATTAATGTTAGATTAGTTTATTTATATAAAAATGTAACCAGTTTGAAGAAAGAAGACAATTTGGAGACTTTCAGGGAGAAAACACACACACCATGGAGTTCCTAAAAGATTTTGCATGCAATGGTTGTTTTGGCAAGTGGGAGCAAGAAGACCCTTTTTTGAAGTTTTGGTCTTTAGTCCCTTAGGAATGGACTTGACATTCTTGTTTGGTTCACAAGAATTGTCACTAGAATTTTTAGCTTGGTTTATACACTTTTTGTATAATGTTGTTAATGTTTATGTTGATATTATCATGTGTGGTTGAAATAGGATTTTGCATGCTAGATAATATTTTGAACATAAAAGTAAATCATCTTTTGGAGTTTGGCTTTTCAAAATAACATTTTAATGTAAAATGATAAAATTGAGTTTTTAAAATAAAAGGGGTTTTATTCTAAAACTCTTAAAACTTTGAAGTGGTAAAATGAGTTAAAATTGTGATTTAAAACTCATCCAAACTCCATGTCTAAATAATAAAAGGTTGTTTTATTAAAAAGACTAAAATTGGTTCTAATGCGCTCAAACTCAACTTTAATATAGGATATTAGTTTAAAATTGACCGCAACGAATTAGTTAATAAAATGGAGATTTTATTTTGAACTAAAAGAACCAATAAAAGAAAAATATTTTTTAAATAATAAGTACCATGTGATATTGGATGCATGCAATATACATGATACAATATGTTGTTTTTTAAAGCTAGAATTATAATACATCTAAAATCCCTTTTCAAAATGCAAGTCTATGCCGTCCTTTTGAGAAGCACTCAATACGTCGATATGACACCCTTGTGGGATAAAGGTCACCTAACCACTTGGATTGTCTTGAGATGGATGAGGTGATTATTATGTCTTTGTGGGAAAAAGGTCACCTAACCACATGGATGTGAGTTTCACACGTTGTTTCAAGTAGGATGACTTGATTGGGAATCTTTTGTGATAAAGGTCACCTAAGCATTAGAAACCCAAGGCATAGATGGGATCAAACATGCCAAATAACAAACGTTGTTAAGGATCCCATAAAACTAGGAATTACATCTGGATGTAATTGGTAAACGCTACCTACCTTGTTGGATAAAATGGACGGGATAAAGGTCACCTAACCGTTTCATTTGTTTTGCAACGTTGGATCCTAGATTTTATGCAAATTAATGTTTTTAGAAAACTAAAGGGTAATTAATTTGCTAAAAATTAATATTAAAAATACTGTATTAACTTTGTTAAATTTTGTAGATATACCAAAATGCAAACACTACGATTGACACACCCCTGAGAACTTTTCTTAACGAAGAAAAATTAACCACTCAGAACTTCCCAATTTGGTTTCACAGATTGAGACACGTTCTCAGAAGTGAACACAAATCATACCTTCTTATCGTACCTCTTCCTCAAGAACCTCCTGTTACCTCCATAGAAGCTCACAATGCTTGGTTGAAACATAATGATGATTCAATCGATGTATCACATCTTATGCTTGAAACCATGGTTCCATCCTTACAAGAAAGAATGGAAACGTTTCCACTGAGGGCATTTGACATGGTAAACCGATTACATAAATATTACCAAATGTATATGGTCCGTGAACGCTTTGATACTATTGGGGTACTTCACAGGACAAAGATGGAGGAAGGCCAAGATGTAAGCTCTCATATTCACAAAATGAGGACACACCTTGACTATTTAGATAGACTTGGCTATCCTTATCCCGATGAGCTAGCCATAGATGTGATCCTTAGATCCCTGACCAAAAACTTTGATGTTTTTGTCAAGAACCAGAATATGGGCCGCCGGAATTTCTCAGTCACCGAACTGCATACGATGCTAGAAATTGCTGAAAGGAATCTTCCCATGGTAACAGTTACATGTGATAGATGTGGCAACATTGGTCATAGAAGAGGAGATTGACCTTTATGAAATGAAAGTTTTATAACGAAGGAAAGTCCTTCAGGTATCTATATGTTAGATAGAACTTTTACCTTTCTATTTTGCACTTGTGTATTTGATACTAAGTGTAGAACTCACTTTTGTAATACGTTACAGATGGTCAAGAAAGGTAAGTGACTAAAAGACAAGCAAAATGGTGATCTATATAAGCAATGAAGCAAGATTGCATACCAAGCTTATAGGAGATTTTATTATGAAACCATATGGCTTGTATTGTTAAACAAGTTTGTTTCGAACAATGTTTAAATTTAGTTTGACTAAATTATTATTTTTCAGTCACATGTTTATTGATTGAATGAAATTCACTTAGCCGTTTTGGAAACGATTATATTCATATTCAAAATGAATTATTCTATTTCGAGAACTAGTCCTCTTAATTGAATAATAAAGTGAATCTCAGAAGCTTTCTAAAACATAGTTCTATTTAAACACCATAAGACTCAAATGTGATTTGAATCAAGTCTACACATAAAATAGTCAACTTAATCAAGTAAAAATTAAGCGCATATTTCAAACTTCAAAAGTTATTTTAAAGACAAATGAGAATGTTTTCTTTTGATATATGCGATCTTGATAAGTTGAATATAGCCCCTTTCTCTAGTCATAGAAAGGGAGAAAAGCTTTTGTTTGAATTGATACATGCTGATGTATGTGGTTTTTCAAAACCAAGTCTATATATGGTGATAGGTAATACAATGTCTTCACTGACAATTTCAAACGTTGAAATTATGTTTATGAAACTTAAGCATGAAGAATTTAATATGATTGAAAGTTGTTTCAAAGTGAAGTTATAGAAAACAACTCAATAGGATCATTAAAGTCTTTCCTGATATAGGAGGATAGTAACTAAACCAATAACTCTTGGATCATCTTAGAAATTGTGTATACCCGGAAGGATAAACCGAACCTTATTAAATATGGTTCGCTCTATGATGAGTAGAAGTACTATTCCTATATCAATTCGGAATTTCTGCCCTAGTTAATGTAAACCGTGCTTTATGACACCAACCAAAAGGTAGACAAGACACCTTATAAGATTCGGTATGAAAGTTTTTCATCTTTAGTCTTAGTTGAAGGTGTGGGTTTATGAAGCTCATGTAAGACAATAAGTTTCAAGTAAACTCGACCCAAAATCTACCAAATGCATATATTGTAGAATATACTATAAATTGTTTAAGATACCGATTCTACAATCCCACAAACGATAAAATTGTTTATTGTTCCAAAGCCAAGTTCTTAGAAAGCAAGTTTTTTTGGGCAAGGCAAATGGGAGTTTTAAGGAACTTGAAGGGATTCAAGAACCTCATAAACTAATGCACTTATTGGTTGGCACTAGTTATCAAACAAAGGTTGTTGAAACTGAACAATTTGATTGATCAGAAACTTAGTAAAAAAACACCAAGTTTTCGCAAATCTAGTAGAATCATTCAGAAATCCGAGAAATATCGATTTCTCATGACTAATGAAGAATGATGTTTGATATGTTTCTAGTAAGCCCATCAACTACTAAATTGCTATGTCAGATTCTGAATCTAATGAGTGGCTTAGAGTCATGAACACTGAGATGCAATCAATTCATGGATCAGTACAAGTATCACAAAGCTGGAATCTTCATTTTGACAGGAAAATTAAAAGTTTAATTTTTCACCAAAATAAAAGATGACTCATGCATTTACTAAGAGGCTAGTGGGAGCGCAGTAAAATTCCTAATGTTGTATGTTCAAGACATACTAGTATTTGGAAATTAACTTTCCGACTTACCAAAACATCATTTTGTTCTTGAAATAAAGATCTTTAGAGTTATATCAAGACGACTTATAAGTTTAAGTCAAAGTGCATATGTTGACATGATCTTGAAAGGTTCAAGATGCAAGGCTCTATAGGTAGGTTCTTGCAAGTATGATATGACATCATTTTTAGCATGACTCAATGTTCTAGCACAAAGGCTGAGCTAGATAAAATGATTGGTACTCCATATGCTTCGGCAAGTGGATCTATCATATATGCCATGACAAGCACTAGATCGAGTGTATCATAATGCTTTAGAGCATTAGAAGGAGATACCAATGAAATACGAGGGAAGGTCATTGGATTGTAAAGAACAATTCAAGGTACTTACGAAGAACCAAGGAAGTGTTCCTTAACTGAGGGTTGGAAGATGATCATAGTAAAATGTTACACTGATGATAGCTTCCATAAATATCGAGAAGGTTCTTGACCACAAAAGGGAAATGTCTTCATTATGAATGAAGAAGTAGTTCGTTTGAAAAGGTTCCAAGCGAAGATAAATTGCACAATACACTACAAAATAAGAATACATTGCTGCCTTAGAAGCTGCAAAAGGGAAGATGCTTGGATGAAAGAGTTCATTGAAAATCTAGGTAGAAGCCTCCCATTCAAGATCACCTAGAAATCTTTTTGTGACAATGTGGGTGCCATTACGCAAGCTAAAGGACCCGATGTCACATCAAAGTACCAAGCATCTACTCCAAACATTTAACTATATTTGGAATAAAGTTAAAAATGGACATATTAGTATTCACAAAGTTCACACAAATCAATTTGTTTTGGAATTTAGTATTTGAATATTGGAACAGTTAAGCAACAAGTATAGTATTTAGTTAGATATATAGGATATGATAATTTACATACTCGTTGTGTTCTATATTAGCATGTTTTAATCCATGAATAAACCAGTTATTCTAAAATGTCCATAGTCGATCATAGTTGTGGGAGTAACCATGAAGTAAGACTAATATGAATTGGATTGGTTGACTTTTATTTGTAAAAGTGGCAAAGTGTTGCAACCAAGTTCATATGTACTTTTTAGGGAACGAGTACTGGACCTGACCAGCTTCAAGATCACTTCATGGATCGTCGTCACAAGTGATTCTTGAATAAAAGGTAGTATCCTTGTATCCTTCGACCTGAGATGCATATTATGGACTTGAGTGTAGGGAGTACTATACTTTGATATCGTTAAACGCTTGCCTTTAACAAGACAGTTGTAAAGACCATCATCAGGTAGAGTATGAACCGCATGAAAGGCGTATGTAGTCAAGATGGGATTTGTTCCTCTAAATGATTTAAGGCGCCTTACCAAAAGTTGAACAATAGACGAGAATGATAGTGATCCATGTCTCATGTTCAACATGATGTCTCAACAAAGGGATAACTGATACCACACCTTATACGTCAATTGAAGCTATGAGCTTATGGGAATTGGATGTTGTTGATGGAACTTACAGTCATACATTGCTGGGGGCAGTGAGATGTTGATAGACGTCCACCACTATCTATATCATTCTATAATGCAATCTTGAGCAAATGGGAGATTGTTGGTTCTATATGCTCAAGAATGATTATAAAATAATATTACCGGTAATATATGATCCTATAGGGTCACACCGAACAACAAGTAGACACCAAATTAATATTTATAAGAATTTGATTCTTGATAAATATTATTATTTCTTGACAAATATTATTAATTATATTATTGAATATAATTCATAATATTAGATGCAAATGAAATATTCTAGTTTATTAAATAATATGATGGGCTCATATGTAACTAGAATTAAAAGGAGGGACTTTAATGAGAAAGTTTAAAATAGTTAAAATTGTGTTTTAACCATTTTAAACTAGAAGGGTTAAAAGTATAAAAATGCATGGCCTTCTTTTATTTCATTGGCCATGTTAGGTGGCAATATGCACACCATTGGACCCTTTTGTGGTCCAATAGAAAATGAAGAGCTTGTCTTGTGTTTTGGCAAAAAGAGAGAAGACTTGGAATTTGAAACATGCTTGCAAAATCACTCTCCTCTCTCCATCTCTCCATTTCGGCCGAAACCACCATTGTTGGTGGTGGTTTTGTTCTTCCCAATTCAAGTCTATTGTAGAGTTGAATAAGGAACTCTCTTTTGCATCTTTCATCAAGAAGGTACTAGCATACTTTGGTGTTGGAGCTTGTTGGTGGACTTCTATAGAGGAACTCTTGGTTGACTTCTTTCCATCTCCATCTCAAGAAAACTAGAAGACTATGCAAAGGACTTCAAAGGTTGTATTTTCTAAAAAACCCCTATGGTTGTTTTAATCTTTCATGTTCATGCAAATGGATCCTTGGTGGGTGTTAAAATGTTTTAATGTTGTTCAAAATTTTTAGCTTCCGTTGCAAAATGTTTTGATTTTTGAAATCGTTTTTGAACAAAACCCAACATTATTTACATATGAAGACGTGTCTGTGATCCAACACTTTCTTTTATTAATGATCCAAATATCTTTGACATTATTCGACCAATCCTGATGTTAGTCTATCTTGGTTTATTACTAATGGTCATTTTCTCTAAAAGCTACTCTTATCATTAATTGCAGGTCCTGAAACGTAATTACCAAAGATATGCCTCATCAATGCACCAAATATAATCGATGAGACGAGTAACTGTCATCATTATGACACAACCGTTATTCATTAAGAGCATTTAAGGACAATCATTGACAACCCTTATACAAGAATCCTATATAACATCCAAGCACACCTGAGCAAAGTACATCGAATACGATCTTATTTCATCCAACTACTCCTAAACGCACTTGAATCTCAAGAATATAAGACATCACACGAAGAAAAATCTTCAAGACATCTTTGAAGATTCCCATTGTTATTTTATTAGTTTACGCACGAGACATCGTATTTTTCCATGACATATATTTGTAATACTTGTTATTACGGACGACATCCTTGTTTGATGTCTATAGTGCACCGAAGACCTTTATTGTTGTCCACAGATTTTACCCTAGACGGGGTTTCCACATCATCAAATTTCTTGTGTCATTTATTTTTCTGCGTTATTTGTCTTGTTTACTTCGAAAGTGTTTTCTTTAGTTCAGTAGTCTCCTAAATCAAACCTTAAATTATACTTGTGTCATTTTTGGCATAAATATTGTAACACCTATAAAATTTGAAAATAGCAGACAAATAAAAACTTCCAAAATCATTTAAATACATAACTTGAGATTACAAATATCTAAAGTTTACAAACGAAAAAAATATGAGAACATGTATCAGAGTTATAACGAGACTATCTAATCCTTCAAATGTAAATAGAATAACTCGAGTGTTACTAAAATCTCATAGTCCGCTATCTTCCCAAAACCGGTATGACGCCTCTAAAGCCATCCAACTGGAACTTCTAACAAGCTCCAACAGCCGCTCAGATCCATCTTAGACCTGATATACATGTCGATAAGAAATGGTGTTAGGCTTAACGTCTAATGAGTTAAAGCAGTTTTTATCATATAAATTGTAAAACAGTTAACGAACACTTTACCTTATATATAACCACTTCTTAGAAAACCAATTGTACAAGGAATCCATTTAACAATCTTGTATCTGAAATAAAAAATATTCTTTGAAGAAATGCCCAACCATCAAACTCGCTGGTTTAACGTACAAGATGTGACTCCCAAAATACCAATTATGTGGATAAACCTATAAGTTCCAATCACCTAAAAACATGGATAACGAAGTACCCAAAAATAACACCTTATGGTGTTGAGGGAGACCCGATTCCATCGAATATGGCGGCAACACAAAGTTAAGCCTCTTTAATGTTCTCGAGATTCACTTAGGACCATGGATCCCCGTATACGGCTACAATGACCACCACAAGATTCACAAATGACCCTAGTGTCTAATCGACCTCTAGATCAGTCTCACCACCAAAATCACAAGTCCCCATATCCGGCTACAATGAGCACCATCGCAAGACTTAGCTCCATATACGGCTCCCATGAGCACCACCACAAGCTTACATACCATGACTTGGAGACCACTCACTAGACTTAAGCATGGACATCAAAGCTCCACGTGTAAAATAAACAGACTCCTATGCCTATGGATCCAATGCATTACAGTCTAACATTACATGACACAAATTGACGACTAACGCACTTAAAACATGTAATTATTCATCACTTATGCAATTATTGCATTTTAAGTATAAAGCTCCACATCGAGCCATTAAAATCGGACAAAGTCCGAAAAATCATTTGAGTATAAACCAAGCCAAAATGCATCATAAAACCTTTGGCTATAATAATAAAGCCGATATGGCTACATAAGCCGAAATGCAACTCTTCCCAAAAAAGTTATTTTCTCAAAGTATAATTGGCCAAAGGCCCAAACCGTAAGGTTCATATATTCCAAAATCCACAAAGTCAAAGAATGACCGTACCCAAGAACTCACGCTATTAAGATCAAAAAAGGTTAAACGTTCCAACAACAAGACTCTTAAGTTCGGTAAGAACCCAAAATAGTTTGTAACTCCAAGACGATTCATAAATACCCAAACGCATACAACAATTCCAATACGACCATTTGTAATCCAGAATTATACTAATAGGAAGTTAAATCCAAATTTTATCCAAATATCGATAAAATTCTTTTAGTTGATTAAATCCCCTTTTAGCGACTAAACACCCAATAACACGCCATAAACCATTTATAAAGTTTGATAATCCAAATATGCTCAAATAACCAAATATTCACCATTCTCATAAAATATGGAGTAAGCAAATAAAATATGTTTAAGAACCATAATATTTATATTTTGACATCTATATAGTTTTGTAAATCAACTAGAACTCACCTTGCTAGATTTAGGCTAAATATAGGTTTTTACCACCAAAACTTGAGTTTCCTTGATAAGCTTGAAACCCTAAGATCTCTACAAAGATCCATGACCATAAATACTTCCAAAGTTACACCAAGTACTAACATAATGGAAGAAGAAAGGATAACAACAAAACCCTAGCTTTTTAAGTGAAGATTGAGGATATTACCTTAATCGCAACTCTTGAATCAACCAATGTTGCACATCTAGGACTACAAGTTTGAATTCCAAACTCCAAGAAACAAAAAAATGATCAAAATGGTTTGGAGAGGGTTTTGGTGAAACCCTAAAAACTTGAAACTCCTAAAAATGAGGATGAGATGGAAAACTCCAAACCGTTGCTTCCAAATCTTATCTAGTATGTGAAGGAACACTTTTACAAACCACGAAAATATGCCTCAAAGGCCTCAAATTTCATCTTCAATGGTGAGGGTTTGGTTTGAGAGGGTCGTGGAAAAGGTGGATGAGTGTAATAACCGGAATATTTTTGTAACAAAAATTGGAGGATTTGTGGATTTTGTTGAAAGCTTGAAGTTCAAGGGCTATTTGTAAATAGTGGGAAAAGGGTTAAAACCCTAAAACCCTTTCTTCGAATAATTTTGCAAGTGTGGAGGCTAAGAGAACATTGTGAAAGGTGTGTGTGAGACTAGAGGTGCGATTTTGGTAAAGAATCAAGGAGGGATTGTTGATTTGGAAAAGAGGATTCTGCATCAATCATCATCAAGGTAATCTCTCATGCTATCTCTTATCCTTTAATTTCTTTTGTAAGAGCCAGTTTTTAGGTTTAATGGCAAATTGGTTAAATCGATTTCTTCCAAGGGGTTTTTGGTGTTAACGTTGGATTATTGGTTGTAGTTATTGCTAAGAAAGGTTTAGACAATGAAACTACCTTGTGGAAGAAGACTAAACTCGGTTTTTGATTGAGTTCGATAAAGGTTCTTGTTGAGCGTTGTCCGATAAAACCATGCACATCCGGACATCGCCCAGAAATCCGGATGAGTTCAGAAATCCAGACGCATGTTAGAATCCAGGTGTGATTATCCGGACGAATTTGATATCCGGTAATATCCGAATTTGAGTGAGAATCCGGACGAGATGAGAGATCCGGACATTGGAGTCCAGAGACTGTTATCCGGAGAGGTATACGAACGTGTTATCCGGATTGTGGGAACCGGATGTTTGTGTCCGGAAAAGTGATATCCGGACGAATTACCCGAATTTGGGGATCCGGATGTATGTGTCCGGAAATGTTATCTGGATTGTGCTATCCGAGTATATGCTTCTGACTTGGTTGATTTCTTTCCTTTATGAGAATTCGATTTATCCGTGAGATGAGTTAAAAAGAGGCTTGAGTAAGAGTTGAGAGTAATCGTCTAGAAATATTTGGGTAGCTTATCTTTCTAATTATTTATCATAGGTGTTCCGTCTAGATATCAAAGACGTAAGTGAGGAGACTTAAGCAATGACAGCAGGTGAGTCTTTCTAACTGAAAATGTGTTGACTTATGTACTATTTTAAACGCATGAGATGTTATTAAACTGCATGTTTTATCTTTTATATGAAACTGCATGTTTTGCTATGTTTGAGAAAGTTGAGATATTATGTATGCATACACTTGGAAGTGGACATGTTATGGCTAACTTAGGGGGGGTGTCTCGCCAGTGCTCATACCGGGGGGTGTGTCTCGTTTATTCCATGGGGGGTGTCCCAATTAAGGTAGTGTGAGACTGACACGTTGCCACAGGTGTGCGTGACTTCAGTGTGCCATTTACATGTGTAGTTCCTGCGTTTGAAAGTCTAAATGTTTTAAAGTTGTGAATTATTTATAAATGCTTACAAACTGTTTACAATGTTTTATGTGGCACGTATGTTGTTTCTAGATGGAACTCACTAGACCTCATGGTCTAACCCTCGCCTTTCATAAACTAAACCATTTTCAGGTAAGCACTTAGTAAGAGGCTCTAGTAAGGGCAAAGAGAAGATATGAGTGCGAAGCTTGGGATAGAAGAAAGTTGTTATGTTCAGCTTACCATACTTAGTATATTGTAGATCTCGGCTGTGTAATAGGTTGTTTTCGAAAATCTTGTATGTACTCGTGTTATCGAGATTGTATTTCGGGGGCGTTCCGGAGAGTTATTTAATTATTGTTGTTTTCGCTTTATTAGCTGAGTTTGGGTTGTTATATTGGATATCAGATCAGTAGTTTAAGGGATTTAGGTTACTGGATGGGCTTACACTTAAACTATGGAGTACAAGGGGACACAGCTGAGATATAGGTTGCCTTTAGGAAAGATCACTCTAGGTGCACTAAAGATAAGGTAGTGAGAACTGTCATGTAAGGTAAATTTACATTATATCCGGCCAATGTAATTGCAAGTTTATAGGTACATGTATGTACTCATATTGCCTTATTAGGTGGAGATGTCATTAAGTGGTTGTTTATATGGTTGTTGTTGTGGTTTTTGCGACTCGTATGGCCCGTCGAGCAAGGAGTGTGGAGACACCATGTTGAACGGGGGGTGTCACAACAGGAGTAGTGCTTGGACGTTAATGAATCGACTAAGGGTATAACTTCTTTGGTTTGAAAGATATGAATGACGCATTAGGGTACGCTCCTAGTTTCTAGTGAGTCCCCATTCCTAGGATTGAGGTGTCAATCAGTTGGGATAAGAAAGGAGAATTGTGTTAGGATCTTGAAAGCTTTAACTCAAGATCGTGAAAAAGGAATTGAACCTTTGACTCTTCAATCATACGGCAGGGTGGAAAGGATGAAGAAGGGAATGTATCGGTGTTGGATTGTCAATAAGAAGCTAAGTTGTCTGGTTGGTCGAAAGTGTGCACCTGCTGGTGAGCGGTCCTTCGGAGGCAAAATTTATGTTTAGAGAAAGAAGAGGAAACACGTAGCGAAATGTAGTGCTCAGAATGAAGGACCGTAGGAATAGGCCCGACATGATCATGGGAAGGTTCCAAGTGAGCGTACCGTCCGGTGTTAAGCCAATGGAAATGGTTTTGTGTGAGCATATTCACTCCTTTTGTTGAGCGAGTGTAACTTGAAGTTATTTCATATATGGTTGGACGCTTGTGGGATGAAGTATGAATCTGAATGTGTCTGCATGATTGGTTCAGTTTGGATAGGCGGACACACTAAAGGATGGATTGTGGAGGTTTCCTTCTACTAGCTATGTATAAGTGAGGGGTGATGATGTGGTGGAAGCGTATGAAATGGTTATTTCTGATGAGTTGTGGTCAATGTGATTCGGGAAAGGAAGTACTACCTGCGTTAGACGTATGTCGTGTTGGGGGAAGTGATTTTGGAATTGCATGTTATCCGACGAAGAAAGTTTATGTTGTTGTTGGGGGAAGTGATTTTGGAATTACAAGGTTGACAAATTAAGTGGTTATATTTTGGTAAAGGATTCATGTTGTTGTGGCATGGAATTCAGTAAAGTTTCTTCTTTTAAGTAAGTGAAGTCGTATAAGAAAACCTTGATTTGACGTGTTTTAAAACCGTGAGTCCGGGTGGGTGGATAAAGCGGACAATATCTGGTATAGTTGATCAGAGAGGTTGTAAGTATATTGTACAAGATTTCCCAACATAGCGAAGTTGTGGCTCACCGAGGGGCGGTTCCGAAGGATTGGGTACGGCTATGATCTCAATCAGAATGGTTTGGGCAACTGAGTGGAACTAAGTTGATTGGATTGAAAAGCATAAGACTTCTGAACCTCGAGTTTAAGAAAGGGGCAGTGTGATGCAGAAGACGTCCCCATATAATGGGGTGGTGCGTTCGAGAGAAAAGTGTAGCTAGTCCACGTTTTTGGATCTGTTGAAATGATGGAAAGAGTTGGAGATATAGTGTATGATCTGGTTGTGCTCAATGAAATTTTGGAAGAATTCTTATTGTGTTTCACGTCTCTATTATAGAGAGCAGATGTTGGAATTTGAGATGACGATAACCTTACAAAGAATGCAAGCGATAAGGAGTTGACCTTTGTCATAGGGTCGGGGACAATCTTTTACCGTAGAGTTAAGAAGTTGAGAATCAAGGAAATTGACCTTATGAAAGTACTGTGGCATATTCACAAAGAACAAGAGGCAACATGGGAGGTAGAGGCGGACATGAGGTTCAAATATCCAAGCTTGTTCGACGATGGAATTCTGAGGACGGAATTCTTTTGAGGGGGAGGTATTGTAATAAAAGAAATCTTTTTGTAACAAAAATTGGAGGAATACTGGATTGTGTTGAAAGCTTGAAGTTCAATGGCAATTTTGTAAATAGTGGGAAAGGGGTAAAAACCCTAAAACCCTTTGTTAGACCTAGATTGATCAGGTAACAACGATTCAATGAGAAATAACAAGAACGATTAATGATTTCAACTTGTCATCCCTCTCATATTCATAAATCAAGATAGTTACAAAGGTTTGAATGGAAATCAAAACTATCTCTCTCTAACAATTAAGCTCTAATGAATGATAATGAATCGTCTCTAGGATCTCTAACCTAATTCAAGGTTAACACTAACCTTATATACCAAGGCCTTAAACACACAGGCCCATGGCCCATCAAGCTAATCTAAGCCCTTTTATGATTAAAGGCTTTTACAATTAATTAAATAAACTCTATAATTAAACTATATAATTATTTATATATCTTTCTAATATGTAGGACATTTATGGTCCTAACAATCTCCCCCTAAAGATATATAAATAAAAATCGGTCTTGAAACCTTCAAGTCTTGATCTTCTCTTCCTTTTGAACCTTTGAAAGGCAATGATGTTGCTTGTCTTCATGTCTTTCTACGCTCCCCCTTGAATATAGCTCTTATCTTCATATCTTCAACGAATCTTTCTTTGAACCGCGAGTTGAATTTGCTTTCAGCTTCAGCTTTAAGAACTTGTAGAACCAATATGCTCGAAGGAGGAAATAATTTGAAGAGAACACCACTTGATAAACGATGAGAAGAGTTGATCACTTGTAAGCACTTTGATCACTTTTCGGATTTCGGAACTTGACCGTTACTCCACCTTGGCTTTTGCATGGGGACTTCTTTACTCCCCCTCGGCTTTTGCAAACTCCCCCTCAACTTGATAATCTGTGTCTTTGAATCTGTACCCTTTCTCCCCCTCCTGATGAGTAGGAGCATCCGGAGCATCATGCACGTTCAAAGACAAAAGTGACGAGTAGCAAAAGAATCCAGATAAAACATTAAGTAACCAGAAATGGGGTAATCATCTAACACAGAAACACAAAAGTAACTGTTATCACAACAATTTAAAAAATTGTGTGGCCTATGTTCAGAGTTGGCAAATAGGTGTCTCTGATAGGACTTCCAGTTATCACTGAAGAAAATTTGAAAATTAAATTCTCAAACTGTTCCGGCAATATCACAAAGATATGCAAATGGAATCACAATGACTCGTGCATGTGTGAAAGAAATGAATTATAGCAGTTAGGCTCAAATATTAACTTAACCTGGGATGCAAGTTAAAAATCAATAGACACAGTGAATAGAATGTGAAGTTCGGAGACCGGAGCTGATGCCTTCCTTTTTCAATATCTAAGACCTCCGAGTGAGGAATAGATAGATTATGTGCTAATCTCCGTGAATATGTGAAACAAGCATCTTTTGTGAGATACTTGAGTGGCTGGGTGGGGTGACACGAGTTATCGACACTGGGTCCATGTATGTTTCAATATTCATCTCCAAAGAACTTGAATGAATAGATTGTGTGGTTACCCGGATAACTGACCCGGTTTGGTAAGGACCAGTAATTCTTTTAAGTCCTGTCACAGCCTCACCATATTCTTTTCACTCCAAACTCATCTAACAATCTAGACCCCTCACTGTTGTCTATAAAGGATGTGTTTCTTGGGTAGGTCCTTCCGGTTCTGGATTGACCATAGAAACAATGTAAGACCTGTTGGTGATTATGTAAAGAAACACAAAAATAAACATATATAAGAACGCAGCGGAACAATCACCAAACAGGATCAACGTATTGCCAATATGGTTAAACGAAGAATACAAATAACGATATACCTTTGTAGCGTGATTTGTACACTAATCCGGATCCACTTGTGTGCTCTTTTGAAACCAAGTATTCAATGGAGAATACCTCTAGAGTAGTCCACACTACACCTCCTTGATCACCACCGGATGCTAGTCCTCCTTAGTAACGGATCCTATAGCTTCGATTAGACAAGAAACAAGTTAGAAGATCAAAGCGGAAAAACCCTAGAGAGGCCTAGGGGAGGGGCGCCGATTTTGGGAGAGAAGAAGGAGTATTAGGTTAAACTTAATTAGGTCATTAACATCTCTATATATTAATGAACCCTAAAGCTTCCTTGGGCTTCTTAAAGGTTCTCCCTTCTAAATCTTTATGGGCCTAAGATTTAATTAAACGTAATAGGCTTGCTATTTACTTAAATCCAATACAAACCCATTAAGCCAAACTTAGTGATTTGTGCCCATCTAATTACCCCACGTTACTTAGGTTTTTTATATAATGTAAATACAATAATTACATTATATTAAATGGTATCTCATTGTATTGTGTGTGACCCTATAGGCCCACGTGTATCTAGCCATATAATTATCTATTATGACTTGAGCATATTCCAACAGCTCCCACTTGCGCACGTCATAATGACAAGTAATCATACAAGCAAAGGTTAGCGTCTAGCAACACGCCAATGCCCCTAGAGACACATGAGGCTAGTTTCTTAAACGTCTCATTTTAAATGGTTTATTAAATCGGTCATCCCTTTGTTACAGTTACCTTGTTGAATACTAGACATGGATCATATGTCATTCTAATTGTTCAACGATTATGTTTCTCGATCTGTTTGTTGAATTAGATTACCAAATTAATCAAGCATCATCTTAATTACATTTGGGTACAGCCGTACAAACATCTATTCAATTCATCGAGGGGCCCAGTAGTATTTAACTCCGTTACCTGTAGAGGATCAAATCCTAATTTTGACTGCACGTGCCTGTCATGTGCTTCACATCACTCCTGAAGATGATTTTTATAGCAGCCTTATTCAGGACAGCGTTTAACCATATCAAAGACCGACATTCCACCCATACAAAACCTGCTTGCATCTAAAGTCTAAGGACGAGTGACATAACCATTTGCGAGATTCACTGGTAACGTCGATCCATGCAGTGAACTCTCTTAGGTTGGATCAGTCCAATGTTCATCACCGATGAACAACATGTGAGTTTGGTGGCATCATCATTAATATTCATTCACCAATGAATATCACCAATACGCTCACATTTGCCTTAACTCGATGATACTCCCATATCATCAACTGACAATGGACACTTTAGAACAAATAATTCATTCATGGATTAAACATGCAAATATAGAACACAGTTGATATAAATGAAAACGATCATACCAAGTACATCAATTCGTTGTGAAAATAAAAACTGTTCAACGTTCCAATTATTCAATTACTAAAAACAGATCTACATGAGACTACTAGCTGGTCGAAGTCTAATGTTCCTAGCATGCTTGATATGTTTGGTACAAGACATTGGTTTCGTAAAGGGATCAGCTAAGTTGTCATCTGTGTGAACTTTGAGAAGACGAATATCACCCATCTCGATAGCCTCTCGAATGTAGTGAGTCTTCCTGTGGAAGTGTCTGGCACCCTTTTGAACTCCAGGTTCGTTGGCTATGATAATGGCACCAAAATTATCGCAGTACATATCCATGGGTCTTTCATTACTGGGGACAACGCCAAGCCCATAAATGAATTTTCGTATCCAAACAGCCTCCATTGCAGCTTCGAAAGCAGCTATGTATTCAGCTTCTGTAGAAGACATCGCAATAGTGCTTTGCTTAGCACTCTTCCAGTCAACAGCGCCTCCATTCATGACGAAAACGTATCCAATCTGAGATCGAGTGTCATCTCGATCTGTTTTGAAACCAGCATCAGTGTAGAAAGTAACACTGAGCTCTCTTTCTACATCACCACCATAAACAAGGAACATATCTCTAGTATTTCGAAGATACTTCAGTATGTTCTTAACAGCAGTCCAGTGACTCTCTCCTGGATTCTGTTGGTATCTACTCGTAAGGTTCTGAGAGAACGCTACATCAGGTCTAGTGCACCTCACTGCATACATGATGGATCCCACAGCCGAAGCATAGGGGATTCCCTTCATCCGCTTCACCTCATCGGGTGTGGAGGGTCCCTGAGTCTTACTCAAGTTTACATTGTGTTGCATTGGAAGACTTCCACGTTTGGAAGCATCCATTCTAAACCATTTTAGAATTTTGTCAATGTACGCACTTTGACTTAAACCAATTAACCACTTCGATCTATCCCGATAGATCTTGATTCCTAGGATGTACGCCGCTTCGCCTAAATCTTTCATGGCAAAACATTTTCCAAGCCAGGATTTGACATCTTGTAGCATTGGAACGTTGTTCCCCATGAGCAATATGTCATCAACATATAAGATTAGAAAAACGACGATGCTCCCACTAGCTCTCATACATGGCTCGTCAAGGTTTTGAGTGAAACCATACGTTTTGATTTCCTCATCGAACCTTTTATTCCAACTTCTGGATGTTTGCTTCAGTCCATAAATGGATCTTTGAAGCTTGCATACTTTCTCGGGATGTTTCGGATTCACAAAACCCTCAGGTTGCACCATGTAAACATCTTCATCAAGGTGACCGTTCAAGAAAGCGGTTTTGACATCCATTTGCCAAATCTCATAGTCATGGTACGCTGCTATGGCTATAAGAATCCTAATAGCTTTAATGTCAGCAACAGGCGAGAAGGTTTCTTCATAGTCAACCCCGTAGGTTTAAGTGTAACCTTTTGCTACTAGACGAGCTTTATAGGTGTGTACATTGCCATCCATGTCGGTCTTCTTCTTGAAGATCCACTTGCTTCTGACAGTCTTGCTGTTCGGAGGAAGATCAACCAAGTTCCAGACTTGATTGTCTTTCATGGATTGTGTTGGTCCCGAAGGCCTATACAAGTTTGTAGAAGGGGGGGGGGGGTTGAATACAAACACACAGATTTTACTTTTCTAAATTGTTTATTGATAAATCATTAACAATTTACAGCTTGTTGCGGAAACAAGATTCAGGGTAAACCTAAATCTAAACAAGTTGGAACACTAAGGTTTCTTGCACTAAGAGAGATAAGGAAATTACTAATAATAACCTATCTTGAGATAAGAGATTGAACTTGTCCAGAGTTAGCAAGTTACTTCAAATGAAGGGATTCATCTCTTTATATACTGCATGCATTTAATGCAAGTCAGTATATACTTTACACGTGTCATCAGCTGGTTGGTTGCATGTCATTGACCTTGGTTGACAACCTTAGTAGCCGTGTGGATGAATAGTGTAGTATCAGAGTGGTTGTACGATTTCAGATATTCGGAGGTTCTTTTCTGACATTTTGTACGGAGTCGTGCAAGGGTGGATAAGACAAAAGTATTTTGTACGGAGGACTTCATGATCAGCTTTCGTTGATTCACCGATCTATCATTTCATATCAGCAAATGATAGAGTTCAGCGATAGCTGAAGTCTTGTACTTGATACTTCACGTTGAGTGGACAAATCTGAGTCTTCGCCGATCCGCATCAGTTCATTAGGAGACTTGTCGCTGGTTCATGAGCTTGATCTTCGACTTCAGCGTAGAACCTTTGTTGACGTGAAACTTGTCTTCAGGGATCATAAGTAAACAACTAACTTATCAGCGATCATTATAATGACTGAACAGACTCAGAGCATTTATGGTGAACAGTTTCGCTGAATGTTTAACTTAAAGAGCGAGAGTTCCTATCAGCGGTACTGGAAGATCTTAGTACTTATCAGCGATAGTGAAACTCTGATACATATTGTTTACTTACAATTTTCACTAAGTATTTAAGAGAGGGTCATTATCAAATCACTGAGGGTTTGGATCAACAATCTCCCCCTATTTGATTATGACATAGCAACAGAGAAAATTGCTATTTAATGAAAAACATAAGGATAAAAAGAACTCATAAAATATTTGTCCCTTTTACTGTTTTCTGGGATCTTTTCAGTACTGATGGAGTAAAGTACATTCGCTGAAATCTTTCTTTAAAACTTTGAATCAGGATACAAAGAAAATGAAAAGATTATAAGTACGAGCGAAATAAATTACAAGTACAGAAGAATAACTGATACAATAGAGAAAAGGCGATCATATCACCTTATAAAGGTTCTTCCTTAATGAGAAGTTCATCAAGGGTCTTTTCAGTGGGGATCATCCAGTCAGGAACCGTTACACCTCGCTTTCTTTTGTTCAGCACTTCTTCAAAAATCAAAGGTTTTAGGTGTCGTGCCTGAATGTCTTTTCTGAAGTCACACCAGTAGATGAGATATCTGAGTTGTTCGATTGGAGTGATTGGAAGCTCAGCGATCCGTTGAAAACATTTACGTCCGTCGCAGTCGAGAAAGAATATTCCATAAGGATTGCTGATGACTTTACCATGGACGAAAAGTTCACATGGTGGTAAAGAAATGTCAAGGGCAGATAGATCAGGATCAGGACCAAGTACTTCAGCGCGAGAGAAACCAATTCCAGTTTCATTTCATATGACAGGACCTGAGTTTGAATCTTGACGTTTCTTCTTTGGAGAGGCCTTTTTCTTTTCAGCTTAAGATCAGGAAGAGGAGGAATGTCCACACAAGAAGATATCAAATCGATCTGTCTGTTTATCAGCTTTTCGAAATGATCCTTGTACTTAGATTGTGATTTTTGGATACCTAACCTCATCTCCAGCCATTCAGAGAGACCATACCTTTTTACAGTGTCAGCGCGAAAGGTTTCAGATTGGCCATCTTCTCTGAAAAGTTTGATGTCAACAATAGGTACTCCGATAGAGGTTCTTCCAGAGATGAATACCTTGTTGATCTTCGCTGGACGATATCTGAAGTGTATTTTCTCTTTACACCATATCAGGGTGGTCTGAGAAACATCAGTTTTCTTTTCCACGATCTTCTGGGCTTCTTCCCAAAGCTTTCGTTGAACTTGAATGGGAACACGTTTCAGCTTGGGGTCTTTGACAGATTCTTGAGTAAGCTTGATGGCGTATTCTCTGTCTTTTTCTTCAGCTTCCTTTCTTTCAGCGATGAGGCGTTCAGCTCTGAGGTGTTCCTTGTATTCAGCTTTTGAAATTTTGAACTTTGGAGGAACTGAAGGCAGTTGATCACGCCTTAGAATGATTCGCTGATCCTCGAATCGCTTTATTATTTCCTCTCTTTTCTTCTGTTCTTCTTCTCTTAGCTTTTGAGGAGCTAAGGAAGGTCTGTATCTGTGTGAGAGAGTCTGTTCTTCAGTTCATCAGTCTCAGAGATCAAATCCAAGACTGGGATTATTTCTTCAGCGGCAGCTGGTATTATTGGTGAAGTCGCAGTTGTAGGGCCTTCAGCGATATACTCAAACAGGGGAGAGGACTGACAAACCTGCTTTTCAAGCAAGATCATCAGATTGTCATCTTCAGCGACGCTTTTGCCTTTGCCTTTCTCAGCTCCAGAGGCTGAGGGCTTTCTCTTTGTCCGCTCCCCTGAAGGTTCATTTATCGAGATTCCCTTGAGAGCTTTGATCTTCGGAGCATGTTTGACGATAAAGAAGTCATCGTCATCTTCGTCATCATCATCATCATTCTTTGGAGAAGAAGATGGTTCATCATCAGGGATGTCGATGGCTTCATCATCTTCTGCTTCGGATTCTTCAGCGTCTTCTTCGAGTTGCTCCCCCTCAGATACAGAGGCGAGCTTCTCGGTTACCTCAGGGTTTTCATCTCCCTGAGGTCCAGCGGCTGCTTCAGCTTCAACAGTCTTCTCACCCTCTTCAGTGAAGGTGAGGTCTTCGTTCTTCTCTCCCCTGATAGATTCATCATGGGAAAGGTCTTCAACGCTCTTGGAAGGGTTTTCAGCGCTCTTGTCCCCCTCTTTTTCATGATGACTGGGGGAGGAATGGGTAGATTCAGCAGCGTTGGTAGGTTCTCTGTCTTCTTGGCCAGAGAGACCTACACAAGCTTCAATCTTTGCTAATATGTCTTCAAGGCCAGAAATAGCTGGATTGATCTTCCCGAGCTCAATGCGATCTATCGCTGTAAAATGTTCAGGTTCAGGGACAGGGGCAGGAGCAGGGGTATTCGCCTTGTGCAGCAGCTGTTCGATCATAGTCTTCATCGAACCAACGTCAGTCTTTACAGAGCTTAAGTCAGTCGTCAGAGAGTTGACGTTTGTCTTCACAGCAGACATATCTCCCTCTAGTGTTCCAACCGATGTCTTCAGCGTTGTAAATTCGCTAGACATGGACGAAACTGAGCTTTTGAGAGAGGTGTAGTCTGTGTAGATATCAGCGAGCACCTTGGCGAAATCGCTGAGAGTTTTATCAAGTTGCTTCATGTCATCTGTGGAAGCCTTTTTCTCCACCATCGTTGTCAGCTTGTTCAGATTCTCTCCAGCGTTTGTTACAGCTGAAGAGTTATTGGAGAGAGTAGTGGTGAGACCTGTCAGCTTTGTCTCCACGGACTTCAGAGAGGCGTTGATATCTCCCAAATTAGGACCTGTAACATATAAAAACTTGTGAACAGAGGAAAGCTCAGAAGTTTGGGGTTTAGTCACAGTGTTTATGGGTTGTTGATTACCTGCAGGAGGATTTGTGAATTCATCGAAATCACGGGTTCCTGAAAAAAGTTCCATGTCATCTTCAAAAGTGCCCATGGATTGGTCTGCAGGTCCTGTCTTCATCATTTCTGGATTATCAGCTTTAGCTTCCGTATAAATGATGGCATCTCCAGTGATAACTGGAGGAGACACCAAAAGATTGGAGGGAGAAGCGAAGGATAAGATTGGAGGTTGGGTTCTGAGTTCAGCGTTGGAATCGCTGAGAAACACTTCATCAGTATTTTGAGAGACTGAGGGAGGTTGGGAAGTTTCCAAGTCTGTAATCTCAACGTTTGGAGACGCTGAGGTTGGGATGGAAGGGATGGCTTGTTCAGGTGTGGCAGAGCGTACCACTGAACGTTCCTTCAGCTCTGCAGAAGGAGCTGAGGAGTCTTCAACATGAGATTGTTGGGGTTGCTCCTTTGTTTTCTTGATCCTTTTAGAATCAAGTGGGGTGTGAGAGTGTTTCCTTTTAAGATGAATGGAAGTAGCAACTGGGGTATCAGCGGTGGGTTTGTCCGCTGAAGGAGCTGCGGAAGTAGAAGAAGTATGAGGGTTAAGAAGAGTTATGAGTGTAGAAAGACGTACCTCATTTACGGTTGGTTTAAAGTCGAGTATCTTTGGACCGACCTTAGAAAGTTTCAGGTCACCATCAGTTGGGTAGGTTTCCTTCAGGCCACATTGGAAGATGTCCCTGATGAAACGTGGGTAAGGAACCCATGGAGGTCTGTCAGCGACGGTGTCCACTCGTAGAACCAGGTCATCATAGATGATCGATGCCCAGTCTATGTTGAGACCTTTCAGCAGTGCATAACCCATTGCTTGCTGAGGTTTAGCGGCTTGGTAGGAGGAGCCACTCTTTGCAGTCATGCAGCTTATCAGATGAGCGAAGATGAAATTCATCTCGCTGGGCATTTTCGATTTCTTGATGATCGTCAGCTTCTTCTCGGGCTTCATGTCTCTGCCTATTTCCCATACATAGCCCATTGCATCGAAGAATGCAATGATGGCTTCCCTGTCTGAATTTTTCTTGGGGTCAGGGAGGGGAACAAAAGGTTTTTCCTTGGTAGCGATGGGAAGGCTGAGAGCTTTGCGAATAATGGCTGGGGTGATCTTTATGGTGCCATATTCGATATCGCAGAGGATGCAATCTATTAGTTTGGAGGGGTCTTTGGCTGAAGGTAATTGAGTGTGTCTCGCTGAGTACCAGAATTGTGAGAGCAAAAGCTGATGTGCAGGAGGTGTTATGGTCAGGGCTGTGGAGATGCAGCAATTCTTCAGAAAATTCACAGCATCATCTAGATGTGTGACTTGCTTTCGAAGAGGAAACTCGAGAAGCGCAGAGAGGTTGTTCACCTTAGTCCAATCCAGTTTGTCAAGTTCAAACTTGACTTGTGGAGCCTTGAGGATTTCCACTTCCTCAGAGTCAGCGGAGATGTTCTCAGCGGTAGCAGGAATGTCAGACGAGGCCATTTCTCTGTATTTAACAGTTCAACCAAAGATGTTAACAAATAAGAATGATCTTAATGTGGAAAGAATTTCCAATAAGATGTTTCGAATTTTATCCATTTCATTCAGACATAAATGCCTTAATGAAGATTAGGGTTTTTCTTGATTTTTTAAAACGAAATGTAAAACCCATTTTCTTGTTTTCCAGTTTTCTATGAAGAAATAGATTCTGGAAACGAATGAGGAACAAGTTTAAGATTTTGCATTTAAACTTGAAGAACAACCATGAAATGGTTGTGTTCATAAAATCACGAAAGAAAATGATTTGATTTTACGAAGTTCTTTTGTTTGATCTTGTTAAAACAAATGAGAAGATCGGAAACAAGTTATACGCATTCGGTAATAAATAAGAACATATTAACCTTGAAGTTTGATGAAGAAGATGATGAACAGTTCTTGAAGTTTGAAATCACAAATGCAACAGTGAATTCTTTCTTGCGGAGGAAGATTGATCGCGTAAAAGAAAATTATAAACAAGGAGTTTGTTTATATAGAGATTTTAGAAAGAGAAAATCTTGAGCGGGAAAAGATTTTCATCATGACACGGACACGTGTTTGCATTTGATTGGAAGTTTGAACGAGACGTGCAAACGTGTGTCAGGAAGAGAAAACGTGTCGGGGTTTATCCGTTGCAATGACGTCACAACTGTCCTTTCATGTTCTTGGTTGTCTCTGAGGTTTTGAAAAAACTCAGGGATACTTTTGAAAACATAAAGCACTGAATGAAAATATTCAGCGATGGTTTTAAGAAATTTCAAAATATCGCTGTTAAGGAAGAGATATTCAGCGATGCAATATGTTTTGAAATCTTGCATTTTCATGCGATTGTTAGAGAGAGAAAACATACCTTGATATCAGTGAATCAAGTTTATTCAGAGAGAAGATGATAGAATGGGTTATACAAGTTGATTTTATCCTTTCGCTGATTAATGTGAACCGCTGAAGATTTTATCCTTCAAAGTTCAGCATTCCAAGCTCGCTGATGAGAAAGTTGAATCTTGTCTCATCAAGAGGTTTGGTAAATAAGTCAGCTAACTGATAATCAGTTGGGATAAAATGAAGTTCTATATCACCATTTATCACATGATCTCTGATAAAATGATATCTGATAAAATGATATCTGATTAATATATGTTTGGTCTTTGAATGTAGTACTGGATTGTTTGCTATAGCGATGGCACTTGTGCTGTCACAATAGATTGGAATTTTGGAGAGCTGAAGATCATAGTCTAGTAGCTGATTTCTCATCCACAATACTTGAGAACAACAGCTTCCAGCGGCTACATATTCAGCTTCAGCTGTGGAGGTGGACACTGAATTTTGCTTTTTACTTGTCCAACTTACCAGCTTTCCACCCAGGAGCTGACATCCTCCTGTGGTGCTTTTCCTATCCATTTTACAACCTGCAAAATCACTATCTGAATATGCAGTTAGATCGAATCCTAAATCTTTGGGATACCAAAGACCTAGATTCGTTGTACCCTTAAGATATCGAAAGATTCGCTTTACAGCTTTCATATGAGATATCTTAGGTTCAGCTTGATATCGTGCACACAAGCATGTTACAAACATAATATCGGGTCGGCTAGCTGTAAGATACAATAGTGAGCCGATCATCCCACGGTACAGCGTGACATTGACAGGAACACCCTTTGTGTCCTTATCAAGTGTCAGCGGTGGTGCCATAGGGGTTTTCATAGCTGAACTTTCAGTTAAGTCGAATTTCTTCAGCATATCTTTAACATATTTTCCCTGATTAATGAAGGTTCCTTTTTCAGTTTGCTTAATCTGAAGACCAAGGAAATATGTTAGTTCACCCATCATGCTCATTTTATACTCATCTTTCATTCTATCAGCGAAACGAGTACAGAGCTCAGGGTTAGTAGAACCAAATATAATGTCATCAACATATATTTGAACTAGAATGATATGACCTTTCACTTTTCTAAAAAATAGCGTTTTATCAATCTTACCTCGCTCAAATTTTTCAATATGGAGATAAGTGGAAAGAGTGTCATACCATGCACGTGGAGCTTGCTTCAAGCCATAAAGTGCCTTATCCAGTTTATAAACATAATCTGGACGCTTAGGATCTAAGAATCCTGGAGGTTGTTCCACATACACTTCTTCATTCAGCTTTTCATTTAGAAACGCTGACTTGACATCCATCTGATGTACTTTGAAGTTCTTGTGTACAGCATATGCTAAGAATAGACGAATAGATTCAAGTCTTGCTACTGGAGCAAATGTTTCGTCATAATCTATGCCTTCCTCTTGTCTGTATCCCTGAGCAACAAGACGAGCTTTGTTGTGGGTTACAGTACCATGTTCGTCCAACTTGTTTCGATAGACCCATTTAGTGCCTATCACAGTTTTGTCAGTTGGTCTTCGAACAAGTTTCCAAACTTTGTTTCTTTCAATTTCAGTCAGCTCTTCTTGCATGGCGCTGACCCAGTTTGGATCTTTGAGGGCATCATCTACTTTCTTTGGTTCAGTTAGTGAAATAAAATTTACAAATAAACAAATATTACCTGCACTTCGTCGAGTCTGAATCCCAGCGTTTGGATCACCAAGAATTTGATCAATTGGGTGATTTATAGTCGATCGCTGAGCCGGAGCGTGTGACGCTGACTCAACTTGAACTTGAGGAGCTGAAGATGAAGCTTCAGCGACGTCGGGAGTATCAGCCAAGAGAGGAGTTGATGCAGTTGTCATTATATTCACTGATTGCTGAGAAGTAGATGGAAGGTCTGAGACATTTGGATCAACTGCAGGTATAGTGTTTATAGGAACAGCTGAGACCCATGATGTTTCAGCTTCACTATTCTACATGTTTGGAATGATAGTGGGACTATCATCTTCTACTGGTTGAGCATGAGGAGTGGGAAAATCTTCTGAATCACCAAGATGAGAAAACATCCATTGATTCAGTTCTTCTGTATCAGCGTTCGGTTTAGAGTTCGCTGAACGGGATTCGTCAAACGTGACGTGAATAGTTTCTTCCACAGTTTGTCTTCTTCGATTGAAGACTCTGAAGGCTTTGGAAACTGAGGAGTATCCAAGAAAGATTCCATCATCAGCCTTAGGATCAAACTTTCCAAGAGCATCTCTATTGTTCAGTATGAAACACTGACATCCAAAGATGTGAAGAAAGCTGATTGAGGGCTTTCTCCCATGAAAAAGTTCATAGGCTGTTTTATTGAATCTTTTGACTATCAGCGACCTGTTTTGCGTAAAACAAGCAGTGTTGACAGCTTCTGCCCAAAACTGAGTAGGCAGGTGAGAATCGCTGAGCATTGAACGTGCAGGTTCAATAATTGTTCTATTTCTTCTTTCAGCGACTCCATTGTGTTGCGGTGTTCTCACTGAAGAAAAGTTGTGAGAAATGCCCTTACTCTCAAAGAAGGAATCAAGAGAACTGTTTTTGAATTCAGTTCCATGATCACTCCTTATTGAGCGAACGGTCAGATTGTTCAGGGTTTCCATCTTCCGAACAAAGGTGATGAGTTCTTCAGGGGTGTCACTCTTAGAACGGAGAAACATTACCCAAGTGAAGCGAGAGAATTCATCAACTATGACCAGCGTATATTTCTTTCCAGCGATGGATTGTTTGTTAACAGGGCCAAACAAATCCATATGGAGTAGTTGTAGAGGAGATGACACTGAGGAAACTTGCTTTGATTTAAAGCTTGCTTTGGTCTGCTTCCCTTTTTCACACACTGAACATAACGACTCTTTGGCGTATGAATGCTGAGGTAGACCAGTGACTAACTCTTTTGAAGAAAGAGTGTTCAGTGTCTTGAAATTTAGATGAGATAGCCTCTTATGCCATAGCCAGTTGACATCAAATGAGGCCTTTGAGAAGAAACAGGAGTTCTCAGTGGTTGTTGAGTCCATGTTTATTACATAAACATTTTCCAAACGATAACCGCTGAGAGCTATCTTCTCCTTTTTGTCAGTGATAAAGCAGGATTCCTTAGTAAAGATTACTTTGTTATCCATGTCGCAAAGCTGACTGATGCTTAGAAGATTATGCTTTAGCCCTTCAACATATGCGACTCTTCTGAAGGAGGTTGTACCATTTGAAAGTACACCATACCCTCGGGTATGTCCTTTTCCATTTCCACCGAAAGTCACAGAGGGACCCTTCTCTTCCTTGTATTCAGCGAGCAGGCTTTTCTTACCAGTCATGTGTCTAGAGCATCCGCTATCGAGATACCAGATACCCTTCTTAACCTGTAATACAAAGGAAGATTAGTTTTTCTTGGGTACCCACTTAACCATGTATACACGTTTGTCAGTGGAAGTAGTTGGAATGGAAGGTTCAGCAGTCTTCGCAGCATTTGAAGATTCAGCTTTGTCTTTCTTCACTTTGGTTAATTTCTTAACCTCAGTGGTAGAATTCACCTTGACCTGATTTGCAACAGGGTTGGTCTTCTTTGCCTTGGGGGCAATCTTCACCTTAGCTATCTTTTCAGCTTTGGTGGCTGTGGGGCACTTACTAGCAATATGATCAGTGAGTCCACAGTGATAACATTTCCTATAGCTAAAAGTAGTTCTAGGACCATTTGTATGCTGAGCTTTTAATTTAGAATTAGAAGTACCAGCACCAAGTAAGCTATTTGCTTTAGAAATGGGACGAACATTCAGTTCTTCAGATTTCTTACCAAGGACATCCAATCTGAGTCTAGGAGTAGATCGCTGAATAAATCCAGATATCTGCTTCCTTGATCCAGAGGGATGAGCCACTGAAGCTTTAGAAGCATTCAGTTTTGGTACTAAGGTACCCTTCTGAGGATTCTGGTAAATAACAATTCCTTTACCTTTGTCTTTACAGACAGAGGTAGGTTTTGAATAAACCATTTTCTCCTTGCCTTTTGAGGAGGTAGGAGTTTCCTCAGGGATTGGTGTAATGGACGAGGAGCACTGAGAAGATGAAGTATCAGCGACTGAGGATACGAACGTTCCAAATTTAAGCATTGAACGCTCAGTGGTTGGTTTTGAAGTTTCATATTTGTAACCCAAACCACGTTTATCACTCAGTGGAATTTGAGACTTTATTATCTCAGTGATCTTTGTTGAATAATTACACCATCCTTCAACAGTAGCTTTTTCAGCCTTTAATGCAGCGATAGCTTCTGCTCGTTCGATTTTGACTAGCTGATTTAAATATACTTGATCTTTAAAATCTTCTTCAATTTTAGAAAGCTTTTCTATTTGAAGGTGGCAGTTTTTAAGCTTTTCAGCGAGATCAAGATTTTGGTTTTCAACCACAGTTTTGCCGTTCATGGCTTCGTATAAACTTCTAGTCAAGAGATCGATCTTACGGAGACTATCAGCTTCATCAATATTTGCAATATTGGTAAAGAAAGAAGGTGATACTTGAATGGCAGATGTTGAAGTGGAGGGAATGTCTGAACTTTCTTCCTCTTCTTCAATCTTGGCCATGAGACATTGATTTGCTTCATCATCTTCAGAGTCAGATGATGATGCTTCTTCATCAGAAGCAGCCCAATCATAGTCAGCCATCAGGCCTTTGCCTTTCTTCTTAAAGCTTTTCAGCTTCGCATATTTTTCTTTCAGCTTTGAGTATTTGTCATCTTTATTCCTTGGAACGAAGGATTTCTTTGTAAAAGCTGAGGGTCTAAAAACTTTCTTAGACCTGCACTCGTTAGCAAAATGTCCTACTTTTTCGCAGTTAAAACAAGTAGCGGTAGCCTTATCAACAAAAACTGATGATTTAGGCTTGTCAGTTATGGAAAGAGGTTTGTTCTTTCTAAACATTTTCTTTTTGGAGAGCCAAAGATTCATCATCTGAAAAATCAGAATCTGATGACCTTTCAGAGTTACTCTCTAACTCAGTGATAGTGACCGAGGGTCGCTGAGTAGAAGGTTCCTCTGAGATTAAAGCAACAGGGGTGCTTTTGGAATCTTTTACAAGATTCTTCATAAGATGGCTTGATTGCTCATGATTCAGCAACGTGCCATATAAGGTAGCAAGGGTCATTGATTTTAGATCCTTTGACAGCTTGAGACACATAGAATAATTGTCCCAGCTTTCAGGTAAACTTTCTATAAACTTTGTCAGCACCTCAAAGTTAGAATATTTCTTACCAACAGTTTTCAGATCTATAATTAAACAATTAAAACGTTGGTGAACTTCAGAGAGAGTTTCATTCTTACCAGAAATGAAGCTTTCGTATTGTCTTACCAGGTTGATCTTTCTTGAGTCCTGGACTTCAGACGTTCCTTCATACTGAACACATATTGTGTCCCACATGGCTTTTGATGATTTCAGGTTCATGACGGAATTGTAGACTTCGTCAGGAAGGGCCATGGATAGTATGGATCTGGCTTTTGTATCTATAGCCACTTTCTTCTTATCTTCGTCGGTCCACATGTGTATTTCCTTAGGAATCAGTCTTTCTGGAATAGCAGGTCTATTTGCAGTGGCTGGAACTGAAGGATCAATTGTTACAGGGATGTATGGGCCGTTTTCAAGATAGTAAGGCATAGTGGGGTCTACACCTTCTAAGAAGAGTGTCATCCTATTTTTCCACAAGTTGAAGTTGTCTCTGGAAAATCTAGGGGGTTTTGCAAGAGAACCATTGTCTATATAATTTGTGTTTGTGTTGGTGGCCATTTTCAGATAATAGCAAGGAAGAGAAATATCTTAGATTAGATCTTGTTTATGAGATTAAACAAATCCGCTCTGATACCACTTGTTGGTCCCGAAGGCCTATACAAGTTTGTAGAAGGGGGGGGGGGGGTTGAATACAAACACACATATTTTACTTTTCTAAATTGTTTATTGATAAATCATTAACAATTTACAACTTGTTGCGGAAACAAGATTCAGGATAAACCTAAATCTAAACAAGTTGGAACACTAAGGTTTCTTGCACTAAGAGAGATAAGGAAATTACTAATAATAACCTATCTTGAGATAAGAGATTGAACTTGTCCAGAGTTAGCAAGTTACTTCAAATGAAGTGAGTTCATCTCTTTATATACTGCATGCATTTAATGCAAGTCAGTATATACTTTACACGTGTCATCAGCTGGTTGGTTGCATGTCATTGACCTTGGTTGACAACCTTAGTAGCCGTATGGATGAATAGTGTAGTATCAGAGTGGTTGTACGATTTCAGATATTCAGAGGTTGTTTTCTGACATTTCGTACGGAGTCGTGCAAGGGTGGATAAGACAAAAGTATTTTGTACGGTGGACTTCATGATCAGCTTTCGTTGATTCAGCGATCTATCATTTCATATCAGCGAATGATAGAGTTCAGCGATAGCTGAAGTCTTGTACTTGATACTTCACGTTGAGTGGACAAATCTGAGTCTTCGCTGATCCGCATCAGTTCATTAGGAGACTTGTCGCTGGTTCTTGAGCTTGATCTTCGACTTCAGCGTAGAACCTTTGTTGACGTGAAACTTGTCTTCAGGGATCATAAGTAAACAACTAACTTATCAGCGATCATCATAATGACTGAACAGACTCAGAGCATTTATGGTGAACAGTTTCGATGAATGTTTAACTTAAAGAGCGAGAGTTCCTATCAGCGGTACTGGAAGATCTTAGTACTTATCAGCGATAGTGAAACTCTGATACATATTGTTTACTTACAATTTTCACTAAGTATTTAAGAGAGGATCATTATCAAATCACTGAGGGTTTGGATCAACAGATTGCATTTCAGCATTCATAGCTTCAAGCCATTTATCGGATTCTAGATCCAACAATGCAGCTTGATAGTTAGAGGGTTCACCATGATCCCCCAAATTCTGCTCCTCAGCATCGATATAATAACTATATCGTTTAGGTGCTTGAGGTGTCCTTTCGGATCTACGAATGGGAATTACATCATTCTGTGGTTCAACATCTGCATGTTCAGCCTCAGCGTGATGTTCGCTGGTGTCACCAGGAGGTTGCGCATCTTCGCTTTGAATCTCGTCAAGTTCTACTGTGCTCCCACTTGCTTCTTGTAAAATGAGACTGTTCTCAAGAAACTCAGCATACCGAGCAACAAATATTTTGTTTTCACGTGGGTAGTAGAAATAGTAACCCATCGTTTTCTTTGGGTACCGTACGAAGATACACTTGATAGATCTAGGCTCAAGTTTGTTCGGTGTGTCTCGTTTCACGAGAGCCTCACAACCCCAGACCTTCAAGTAAGACAGATTAGGGACTTTCCCGTGCCATATTTCATATGGTGTCTTATCAACCTTCTTGGTCCGAACCATATTGAGTATGCGAGCAGCAGACTCTAGAGCACAACCCCAAAAGGACAGTGGCAAAGTAGTTAGACTCATCATGGATCGAACCATGTCTAGCAAAGTTCGATTTATCCTTTCAGATACACCATTATGTTGTGGAGTGTATGGAGGAGTGAATTGTGAGACAATCCCACACATAGTCAGATGGTCTAAAAACTCTTGACTCGTGTACTCTTCTCCTCGATCAGATCGGAGAGCTTTAATAGTCTTGCCGAGTTGATTTTCTACTTCACTTTGAAAGGCTTTGAACGTTTCAAAGGCTTCATGTTTATGTTTAATCAAGTACACATAACCATAGCGACTAAAATCATCAGTGAAAGTGATGAATTAGTTAGCACCTTCCCTAGACACAGTTCTAAAAGGACCACATACATCAGAATGTATGAGTCCAAGTAGATCTTTGGCTCTTTCACCTATATGGGAGAAAGGTTTTCTTGTCATTTTCCCAGATATGCAAGAGAGGCATTTATCAAACGACTCATCATCGGTTGACTTTAGAAGCCCATCGTGTTGCAGCTTCATAATGCGCTTCTTGCTTATGTGGCAAAGACGGCAGTGCCATAGGTAAGTTGAATCCAAATTCCGTTTGGATTTCTTAGTGCTACATGTGTATATAGAACTATCGTTTGAAACAAGATTATGCATGTCAATTTCAAAAATATCATCACGAGGAATTGCATTAAAATAAAATATATTATCCTTAGAAACTGAAATACCATAATCCGTAAAAACATGGATAAAATCATTTTTCTTCAAACTAGAAAGCGAAACAACACCCCTAGTAACAGTAGGTGCATAATGACAATTGTCTAAAACAATAATCAATCCATTAGGGAGGATAAGATCAAAGCTCCCTATAGCTTTAACAGCTACACGCATTCCATTGCCTACGTACAGGTCCAAAGCTCCGTCGTTTAGCTTTCTACTTCCCCTTAGTCCATGCACATTATTACAAATGTGAGTTCCACAACCGGTGTCATAGACACAGGACTTACTAGGAAAATCATAGAGTTCTATAGTGAAGATACATGATATGCTAGCCGGGGTAGCTTTGTTCTTCTTCAACTCTGCCAGGTAAGCAGGACAGTTCCTCTTCCAGTGGCCTATCACTCCACAGTGATGGCAGGTGGCGTCCTTTGCAGGGTGCTCCTTCTTAGCAGGTGTTGGATCTTAGGTTTGGGTTTATAAACATGTTTACCCTTGCCACGACCCTTGCGCAGTGCTTGCGGTTTGGAGTTCTGGAGTTTCCTTCCCTGATTGCTAGAACAGCAGGAGCTTTCTTGGGCATCCCCTGGTCTGCAAGCTTTAGCATAGCATGCAGTTCAGAGATAGTCTTCCCCATGCTATGCATGTTATAGTTCATAACAAACTGGTCATAGTCCTTGGATAGTGAGGTAAGAATCAAGCTCACTCCAAGAACTTGTGGCATGGGGTAACCAAGACACTCCATACGGTCAATATAGCCTTTCATCTTCAAGACATAAGAGCTAACTGACTGGCCATCCTCCTGTTTACAAGCGTGGAATGCTTTGACTGTTTCAAACAGTTCCTGTTCTGCCTGTTGTTGAAACATAGTTTTCAACTCTCGTAGCATCTCAAAAGCTGTGAGTTCCTCCAAGTTCTTTTGGATCTCGGGGGTCATGCTCACCAGCATGAGAGCAGCTACTTCTTGTTGTTCGTTAAACCTATGGGTGTAGGCTGCGCGAACTGCAGCAGAAGCAGTGGCAGGAGGTGCCTCAGGTAAGGCCTCTTCCAGATGGATCAACTTATTTTCAGCTCTGAGGACGATCCTCAGATTTCGATACCAGTCGATAAAGTTGATTCCTGTCAGTTTCTCTTTTTCAAGAACTGACCTGATAGTTGAGTTGCTTAGGGTTTGATTTGTTGTTGACATCTACAAACATACAAAGTTCAAGATTAGTAATTTCAATAACTAATCATTTTTAAACTAACTACCCAAGTTTTACTTTTAAAACAATTAATTTTGTACGAAAAAGGCTAAGATCCTCATTGAGGTTCTATCATCACATCAGTTGATCTGCTAGCAATGATAGATTCAATAGGTAGGTGACGATTACCAATTGCATTACAAGTGCAATTCTTAGATCCTTATGGGACCCATGGCATCTAGTGGCCGAGCAACTAGTGTCAAGCTGGCATGTTTAGTCCCATCCTTGCCTCGGGTTAAGGTCTTACCTGCTTAACTCGATTAATTCATCCAATTTGAAATCATGTGAAAATAGATCTAGGTCTCACGCATTGACAATAATCACCTCGGGATTACAATTCAACCTAGGTCTCACGCATAGGCAAAAAGTAATGGCGAGGGATTTCAAGCCGATTGGACGGCATGACTTAAAATTGTGACGGGTATAGTATTTTGATAAAGTGTGTCAAAAAAAGTACGAAAGAAGCATGCATTCTTCATTCGTAGCATAAGTTAAAACATTTCTTAACTTATAGTCTAATTTGTTTGATTTTATGTGTGTCGAGATGTCCATTTAGAGACTAATATCTTACCTACATGAGATATCAATTAGCTTGGACATTACATAAATTAAATAACCGATAAAACCCTTTTAAGCGTTATTTATATAAAACAATAGTTTTAAGTTTCAAATCAAATTTAAACTTATATTAACTAAATCTATGATTTAGTTTCAAAAGTGGTATGTGTTTAATTTTGGTTTGAAAAACCCATTTGCAAGTTATAACAATGCAACAAACAAGAAAAATTAAAACACACAACCAAAATGTGCAAAACCTCAACCGATGAAAAACCTATGCTTGATCCCGTGAGCCATCACACGGACCAAGAGGGCAACTAAGGACGGGCCAACATAAACCCATTTTGGGCTCCCACTTGCTCCAAGACCATCAAGAGCAAGTAGAACCCACAAGAACATTCGAACACAAATCTGTCCGAAAAAATGCAGCAGCTTCGGGGCCCGAAACGTCATGGAAGGAGTCTTCCCCAATCGAAACATCCTTCTGAAAAGTTGTGCTTCTACGTCTTATGGAACTTCAGCAACAAGAATCAGCACAATCCGATGTGCCAAACTCCGAGAAATCCATTTTTCGTGCCGGCTGTCCAGCAGCTCCGAAAATGTCTTCTCGTCTTTAACTTTGTCGCCATTCGATTCCGAGCAATGGTTACAATTTTTGATAAAATACATTTATCTACTACTAAACAAAGTAAAAATAATTGCCTAAACTATTACAACCCAAAAACTCGACAAATAATGAAACAAGGCACACAAACGGTCAAGGTTTTCATCGGTTTTGCACATCAACATAATAATACAATATCATTAAGAGTGTTGGCTTGGTCCATGGTAAAAATGCACGTTTTACCATGGATCTAAAACACTTACAATAAAAAATAAAGCAAGTCAACGAAAACGAAGAAAAACTACAATAATTAATCTACGATAAGTATATGTAATTTGTGGCTATAGGATCTTAAAATACATTATTCAAGACCCCAACGATGGCTGAAATTTTCAGAAAAAAAAAACTTTAATTATAGCCACTTTTACATATACATGTTAATCATATGGCACATACGATGGCTCTGATACCATTGTTGGTGATTATGTAAAGAAACACAAAAATAAACATATATAAGAACGCAGCGGAACAATCACCAAACAGGATCAACATATTGCCAATATGGTTAAACGAAGAATACAAATAACGATATACCTTTGTAGTGTGATTCGTACACTAATCCAGATCCACTTGTGTGCTCTTTTGAAACCAAGTATTCAATGGAGAATACATCTAGAGTAGTGCACACTACACCTCCTTGATCACCACCGGATGCTAGTCCTCCTTAGTAACGGATCCTATAGCTTCGATTAGACAAGAAACAAGCTAGAAGATCAAAGCGGAAAAACCCTAGAGAGGCCTAGGGGAGGGGCACCGATTTTGGGAGAGAAGAATGAGTATTAGGTTAAACTTAATTAGGTCATTAACATCTCTATATATTAATGAACCCTAAAGCTTCCTTGGGCTTCTTAAAGGTTCTCCCTTCTAAATCTTTATGGGCCTAAGATTTAATTAAACGTAATAGGCTTGCTATTAACTTAAATCCAATACAAACCCATTAAGCCAAACTTAATGATTTGTGCCCATCTAATTACCCCACGTTACTTAGGTTATTTATATAATGTAAATACAATAATTACATTATATTAAATGGTATCTCAGTGTATTGTGTGTGACCCTATAGGCCCACGTGTATCTAGCCATATAATTATCTATTATGACTTGAGCATATTCCAACAAGACCTAACACTCCTTTCATGCATCGAGTATAACAGTTTAGTAAAACAGTTGAAGTACGAGTTCTAAACTGAAGTGTTTAGAAGTCACACTTTTAAGATCGAGTTCTGATCTGAGGTAATCAGAAGTCATAAAAATTAAGTCCGAGTTCTATTCTGAAGTAATCAGAAGTCATCGCGTTTAATAACGAGTCCTGATCTGAGATGATCAGAAGTCATTTTGAAATAACAGAATTTCAAAGAAACAAGATCAAACGCAAAACAGAATGACTCTGTAAGCACAGTATTTTTGCAATAAATGAGACAATGATCAGAAAGTTTAATTGTGATGAACAAGTCACAATTATTATATCAGATAAGAATGGAATCATTTGCAAAAAATAGCGAACTTGGAAAACAACTAGGAATTCAAACGAGTGTATTTCCATCGAAAAATCAACAGATATGTGAGACATGGAAATAACTAAAACAAGAAACATAACACGTGGCAATCATGAAAGATAAAATTGGAGAATAACAAACGCAAGTAAGTTATCCAGTATGAGTTACCACGGTCTTTGAATTCAGTTGAAGTTCACTTACCTTTCATAGTACTCCCCCTCAAATGTGGCATAACCTTTGAATACAGTCATGTGAAAAGAATGATAGAAATTAAGACCGCACATGACATTCCTGCAGAACAGATTAGACGGATTTTGGTATCCATCTTTTGATGGATCCTTGACGGTTAGATGTACTATGAGGACCGAGGAAACTATAAGTACCATACCAATAGTTGGCACGATCTTTATTCACAAACTCACTTGTTCCACAATAAGAGTAACACAACTTCTGTGTAGATAAGCTGATCAGTTTGTTAACAGAGTACACTCGATCAGTTTTCACAAAAGGTTTAGCGTGGAAAGCTGTGTTGTTCTTTTCACTCTTGACAGGGACAAATGGCTTTGGAGTAGGAGAGGATCCTTTAACTCTCCAAACCATGTTTACTTTCTTGAAAGATGGATTATCTTTATTGTCAACACGAGAATTATAGAAAATATTGGAAGGTCGAATCTGATCTTTTGACAAATCTTTTGATTTGACAAAATTCTTTGAAGAACGAATTGTCGAAAATGAACTTGAAGCATAAGAAGGTTGAACACCTTTGATCTTGCTTTCTAAGGCATTTCGTTCTTCAAGAATTAATGTAACAACCCAGTCTAAAAATAAAGCATGCAATTCATATAAATGAAACATCCCAAAAACGGGTCCCAAAATTTCATTACATCTGGCTAAATAACTTAGGTTGGCGGAAACAACCTATTACACAACTGAGAATTGCTAGGACTAAAAGATAATAGTGTCACTGGTTCTACTGCTTCTATCTTCTAACTGCTCTATTCACCTGCTAGAGACTTTCGCTGCATGCTTTCCTGAAAAGGGTTTTAATTTGAAAAGAGCGAGGGTTAGACCATGAGGTCTAGTGAGTCCCTCCTGACAGTTCTCAAAATCATTTAAAAACTTTTCATAACTTTCAAACGTATACAAGACTTTCAATAATAAACTTTCACATAGCTGAACAGCAAAATCTTTCACGGATAAATCCGCTCCCGCAAATGGCAACCTGAAGTCACCCGAGGGTGACAACGAGTCAGTATCACGCTGCCTTACTGGGACTTATTCCCATGGCATAAACGGAACCTCCCCCCGACGTGAGTACTGGCGGAACCTCCCCCCGACTTAGCGAATTTACGTCTACACAATGTATGCATACATCTCATATAAAACTTTAAACATCTTTCATGCAATTAAAAGCATAATAATAAATCATGGCATTTCTCATCATGAAATTACTTTAAAAGCACTTTAAAAGAGCACGTATTTTCGTTAGAAAACTAACCTGGTACGTTTGCTTGCTTTTCCCTACTCTGCTCTTTACTTCCAAAATGTCTACCTGAACGAGGGGACAGATTTATAAGCTGACTAGGACTATCCGGACACTTCTCACCTGGCACACAACTTTTCCGGACAGGCTACCGGGTGAACCACACTTTCCGGACATCACTACTTTTCCGGACAACAACGCTTTTTCCGGATGACTCTCCTATCCGGACACATTTAGACTACCGGACAACTTCTATTTTCCGGACGATATACCTATCCAGATGGCTCACTTATCCGGACGACTAAACTTATCCGGACAACACAATATCCGGACACCTGCTACAACCCGACCAAGAAGTTTTCCGGACACTCACCCGGACACCTTCATACTTGAAGGTTTCCGGACGAACGCTGGAAGGGTTTTATGGTCCGAAATCTTACTGAACACTTCGAAAACAGTGGGATAATGCAACAAATCACTTACTTAAACATCTTTAAACAATTCCCATTAACATTACTGAATAACCTCGATTTAAAGGGGTGTTTAAATCTCCTTTAAGGGTCTTAAAATGACTTTATCAATAAACTCTTAAACCATCCAATACTCATCCAACAGATCTTAAATGGGTTATAGATTAAGAAGTTACCTGTGGATTCTTTGCAGGAAACGAATCCTAACACATACTTCTTGTTGATTTCAAAGGATGATGATGGTTCTTCTCTTCTCAATGCTCCAAAGCTCCAAAACTCTTCTATCCCTCTTTCTCTCAATTCAGCCGCCAACACAAGGATGAAGGCACTCCCAGAGCATTGTTCCCTAATGATTGGGCCATAAACCACATTTTCCTTATTTACACTAAGCCCCCCTCAACTTTCAGTATTAATGAAACCTTCTCAAATACCCTAAACTCTCTTTACCAACTAGCCCCTCAACTTCTGCTTTTATTAAAACTCCACACCAAACGCAAAACACTTCGAAAAAGGTCTGGGTCGTTACAACACTCCCCCCTCAAAAGAATTCCGTCCCCGGAATTCCGTTTTCAAAAAGGTGTGGGTATCTGGACATTATATCTGATTCTACTTCCCACGTTGTCTCTCGTCCCCTATGATATCTCCACTGAATTTTTTTTACTAGTCAAACTTCTATGTTCCTCGTTTAGCAAACCTTACCGCTCATGATTTCTATCGGTTCTTCTACGTAAGTCAACCTCTCATCTATACAGATGTCTCCTCAAAGGAACAGCCACCACGACCTCTGACAAACACTTCTTTAAATCTGAGACATGACATGCCGGATGAACACTCTTTAATTCTTCTGACCAGTCTAACTTGTATGTTGCTGCTCTAACTTGCTTACTAATGACAAGGTCAACTTCTTATCGCCTGCATCTCTTGCAAGGTCGCCATCATCTCACTTCTCACATCGGCTCTCCACAAAAGAGACATGCATCACACTATGAATTTCTTCTCAAATTCACATCGAGTACCTCAAGATCGCGCACTATCTATTCAACTTTCATACTTCGACGAAATCCGCAGACTTAGTCTACCTTACCTCTCTCTCAAACTTCAAAGCTCAAAGCCTTATGTTTTTCAATTGTAACCACTCAGTTCTACTCGGTTGCCTCAGACCGTTTAGATGGGAAACATAACCACACCCCATACTTTGAAGCCGCCCTCGGCGAGACACCACTTGCTAAAACGTGCCATCTTGCACTACTTACTTGTACCCTCTTCGATCGCTATACTCGCTTAAAACTACCTGATAAGACCAAGGCCAACCGCGCCTCCATTTGCTCGCCTCCGTCCACACATCGGGACTCACGGTTTTAATCACGTCTAAATAAGGTCTCTCATACATTTATACTTTCTTAAGAGAAAGAACTTGGCGGGAATTCCCGCCACAACAACGAGAATCTTCCACCAGGAAAACTCCCTCACTGACAACTTGGCACAAGGCCAACCTTGTTTATCCTGACAAGCTCACCCCCAGGAGTCCCCTCCTCGGTATACCTGAAATTTCTAGGTTACTTCATCCAACCGACATTCGTCTATGCAGATCATACTCCTTTCCCAAATCACATCGGCTACAACTCGATAACTAATTCGTACGTTCTCACCACTTCATCATTTCACACTTAACGTGTCTAATAGTAGGAAACCTCTCTACTTCCTTATTGGAGTACTCACCTATCCAAATTTCACTTATCCTGAAGGCTCATAAATTTCTCGCTGCTTGCCACAAGCGTCCAGTCATATAACATAACTTCGGTTACTCCCACTCAACTAGGGGGGTAACCACGATCACACCCTACTATCCTCAATAGCTTACACTGAACGATCAGTTCGTTTGGACGTTTCTCACAAAGTCACTAGCTTAACTCATTTAGTTGTCTTATCCACTTCTTTCCTGCACAAATCATACACAATTTCCTTCCTCAATACTCCTTCCAAAAGTTCGCACACTTATCAAGGACAATCTACACAACACTGCGCCTATCGGCATTACTGTCAAGTTTACTACTTCCGATTTACTTACTTATTCAAACATACTGTCTTCACCTCCCCACGTTCGCGTGGAGCACTGCCCACCAACATTACTCGCCCCTCTCTTCCGACAGTTCTCAAGCTGCAAATGGTGTCTCATTACTATACATAACCAAACGGTTGCACTAAAATTCTAACTTAAGTCTTTCGACTAAATCGCCTCGAACTGACACCAGAGTTCGACGTCACTATACATTCTTTAAACTCCAACTTTTACTTTCTCAGACAATTCGTTCACACATAAGCAACAGCTCACATTCTTTAAGGATTTCACATCTATTCCACCACATTTTTACTAATACATCCATCATCTTCTTTAAACTTCCAATGATTCAAAAATATACTTACTTAGCGACTCTTACAACTAAAAACACTTGGTTTCTCCTTTGGGTAACTACCCACCACCACTCCGTGATGCTATCCCGAATATAATCATATTACCACGTCAACTTACACCCTACGTGCTCCAACAACCTGGTTAACACTAGAACACCTCATCCGAAACCCACAAAAGGCTTCTATCTGATGTTTCATCTTTTTCTAACACCACATCACTACGACGCTAGCTGGCACATTTAACTTGGCAATTATTTCTACTACATAACTGTACATTCCTCACTCATAACATCACACTGCAGACCAAAACTCTCTTGGCCATTCATACACAACTCAAACTTATCTTCAAGACCTCACGCATACATAACCGAGTCTATCTCACTACATTGTCTCTCCCCAGCTCTAGTTGAACCACAACACCCGAGTTTCTGATTAATTCTAACATACTCGCTTCTTGCTAGCTCTTTGCAATACCAAACCATTCTCACCGATCGACATAATCCATACCCTCACTTCGTTTGTGCTAAATACTTCATTCTTTACGAACCATCCATCTCGTAGGTAAAACGCTTATCTAAAACAGCAGTCTTTCACTATCTTAACACCCCTACAAAGTGGTCCTTCAACTTTAAACCTTCTGATTCAAGTCTTCGGTCTCAAACACCTTACACAACTGCCGACTTTAACGTCAATAGTTGACCTATTGATACTTCCTTAACCTATTCTTCAACAAGGGTCCCTTACTGAACCTAATCCTTCTAACATATCATAATCAACTTCATACCCCGTCGTCCTCATTTCAAACTCACTCGTGAAACGTCAATAATACAAGATCACTTTAAAACTCTTATTCGGCGTCGAAGATATTTCATTCCTACTTCACCACACTAATCATAACGAGTTGCTAATACCAACACCTTGATGACTTGTAGTCCTTCCTCTAAACACAACCGTCCCTCGGCAACTATATATCCGGTCACCGCACGAGAGTACAGACCCTCATGCAACCGACATTAAAGTCCACTTCCGACTCTTCCACTGCTCACCTCTCCTCTAGAACGCAATTACCAAAACTGCAAACATTCTCCCCTGATTTCTCCAACACCTCTCCACTCTAGGAGTTCTTCCTTAGCCTAAAATGTAATACTCCACGGCCTATTGAGTTCATAGCCTTCATGCCTGACAATGCGATAAATGAATCATTTCACACTTTTGATCATTTTAAAGAAACAACACTTGAAAACAACTTGGGTACACACGACCCCAACATTCTCATAACTCCAATGCCCTGCGCAACGATCTTGAGGATCGTTTGCATGCAATCTTTCCGTAAAACTTAATCTTACTCAACCCAAAATATGTTGTTACGACAGAAATAAATATTGGGTGAAAATCTTCCCATACGACAAAATTTTGAAAGAAATTTACCGACACGAAGTAAACTAGTCGGTCCTCACACTCACTTATATAACTTCGACATGTCAATACTCATTTTGGTTATAAAAGTTGTGCATTCAAACGTTTTCTTGGCTTATCATGAAAAGAGTGAAATATTTTGCAAATCGTAAACCTCAAGACTTCATTGTACGATGTAAATGGATTTGTATTTTTTTTTCTTTAGACATACCCTTGCACACGCCGACTCATATCCGATCAAATTTGATACTTACGCGTTTATACTTTTCTTATGAAAAATCTCATGTACACATATACGAACTCAATGCATGAAACTCTACTCGCAATTGAAGGCAACTCACTTAAACAAGGTCAATCGCTTTACTCACGCAACTTATCATTGACACTCTACTTCGACCAGTGGTCGCCCTCTCGGCCTTGCAACGATTTGCTATACATACATTCAACGGTCCACTTACTCAACCATTTCATACTATTTTGTTTTGACCAACTATCTCACCTTCCATTTCTACATGGTTTCATTTCACTATAGGTATCTTATTTCATTTATCCTGCTAATGGAAATCTCGACCAAGAACCCAGGGCTCCATTGATACCTTCAAGGTTTTGACATTGACTTTCCTTACCATCCTGACTGATCTATCCCATGATTTCTAGAATTGGGACTCTCCCGAAACAGGAGTCTTACTCAAACTCAGGCATTCTTCCTCTCCGAATCCACGAAAAGCTACCTTTAGACGACTCGTAATACCCTATACAATATTTTTTCTCTACGATGTATACATACATCACATCACCATGACTTCTCATGAAACTTCCCCAACAAGGGGTCTCAGTCTACCCCTCAGGAATCTTGCTGACATTCTAAAGTACTGGAACACGACATAAACACTAGCTTTTGACTACCACTTCGGGATAATAAGGCAGGTTAAGCACATACATGTACCTATAAGTCCGCAATTACACTGGCCAGGTGGAATCTCAAACTTACCTTACATGACAGTCCTCAGTGCCCTATTAGTCCTATCTCTATAATAGTGTCCTCCTAACGTATTTCCTGATTCTCAGTTGTGATTTCTACTCCCAAGTTTAAGTTTAGGCCCGTCCGGTCACCTAAATCCCTTAAACTATGGCTTTGATACCAATTGTAACAACCCAGTCTAAAAATAAAGCATGCAATTCATATAAATGAAACATCCCAAAAACGGGTCCCAAAATTTCATTACATCTGTCTAAATAACTTAGGTTGGCGGAAACAACCTATTACACAACTGAGAATTGCTAGGACTAAAAGATAATAGTGTTACTAGTTCTACTGCTTCTATCTTCTAACTGCTTTGTTCACCTGCTAGAGCCTTTCGCTACCTGCTTTCCTGAAAAGGGTTTTAATTTGAAAAGAGTGAGGGTTAGACCATGAGGTCTAGTGAGTCCCTCCTGACAGTTCTCAAAATCATTTAAAAACTTTTCATAACTTTCAAACGTATACAAGACTTTCAATAATAAACTTTCACATAGCTGAACAGCAAAATCATTCACGGATAAATCCGCTCCCGCAAATGGCACCCTGAAGTCACCCGAGGGTGACAACGAGTCAGTATCACGCTGCCTTACTGGGACTCATTCCCATGGCATAAACGGAACCTCCCCCCGACGTGAGTACTGGCGGAACCTCCCCCCGACTTAGCCAATTTACGTCTACACAATGTATGCATACATCTCATATAAAACTTTAAACATCTTTCATGCAATTAAAAGCATAATAATAAATCATGGCATTTCTCATCATGAAATTACTTTAAAAGCACTTTAAAAGAGCACGTATTTTAGTTAGAAAACTCACCTGGTACGTTTGCTTGCTTTTCCCTACTCTGCTCTTTACTTCCAAAATGTCTACCTGAACAAGGGGACAGATTTATAAGCTGACTAGGACTATTCGGACACTTCTCACCTGGCATACAACTTTTCCGGACAGGCTACCGGGTAAACCACACTTTCCGGACATCACTACTTTTCCGGACAACAACGCTTTTTCCGGATGACTCTCCTATCCGGACACATTGAGACTACCGGAAAATCTATTTTCCGGACGATATACCTATCCGGATGGCTCACTTATCCGGACGACTAAACTTATCCGGACAACACAATATCCGGACACCTGCTACAACCCGACCAAGAAGTTTCCCGGACACTCACCCGGACACATTCATACTAGAAGGTTTCCGGACGAACGCTGGAAGGGTTTTATGGTCCGAAATCTTACTGAACACTTCGAAAACAGTGGGATAATGCAACAAATCACTTACTTAAACATCTTTAAACAATTCCCATTAACTTTACTGAATAACCTCGATTTAAAAGGGTGTTTAAATCTCCTTTAAGGGTCTTAAAATGACTTTATCAATAAACTCTTAAACCATCCAATACTCATCCAACAGATCTTAAATGGGTTATAGATTAAGAAGTTACCTGTGGATTCCTTGCAGGAAACGAATCCTAACACATACTTCTTGTTGATTTCAAAGGATGATGATGGTTCTTCTCTTCTCAATGCTCCAAAGATCCAAAACTCTTCTATCCCTCTTTCTCTCAATTCAGCCGCCAACACAAGGATGAAGGCACTCCTTGGGCATTGTGCCCTAATGATTGGGTCATAAACCACATTTTCCTTATTTACACTAAGGCCCCCTCAACTTTCAGCATTAATGAAACCTTCTCAAATACCCTAAACTCTCTTTACCAACTAGCCCCTCAACTTCTGCTTTTATTAAAACTCCACACCAAACGCAAAACACTTCGAAAAAGGTATGGGTCGTTACAATTAAATCAAATTTCTTTTGTAAATTAGATTTAACCAACTGTTCCTTCAAAATCTCGGTGGCTAATCTAGATAATCTCTGTGTATGTTTAGAAATCTCATTCTGAAAGATCTTTCTCTCTTTTGCAAAATCATCTTTCAAACATTTAGCTCTAAAACCTTCAACTTTCTTTTTCTCAGTCTCTTTGCTTAGAATGTCTAATTCTTTCTCCAAATCGGATATTTTCAAAGAAAGTTCTCCATTATTTTTAGAAGAAGATTTACGTTCAATTTCAAACTTTTCTCTTTCTAAAATCAAAACCTTTTCAAAGTCTGAGATTTGTGTTGAAAGTTTTTGACATCTAAGCTCAAGTCTCTTCTTCTCTTCAAGAGAATTGGTTGAAAGCTCAGATTGCTTTTGAGTAAGCAATTGTCTTTCCTTTTCAAAGCTTTCTTTCTCCTTTTCAAAAACCTTTTCAAGAGTATTTAGTTTGCGTTTAAGCTCAAGGTTTTCACAGTTGAGGAGTTTACCTTTCTCTTCTTCTTCAGCCAGCTTCTCAGAACTAATCCAGATTTGAGATTTCAGCTCCTTTAGTTCTTTGATGTACTTGTTGCACAAATCATCTGATTGCTGGATATTCTTTTCATGTAGTCTTTGATGGGCTTTCTTTTCAAGTGCCTTTATCTCGTCTTGTGATGGCAATTCAGACAGCTTCTTTTTCAGCTCAGAGTTTTCAGACTCTAATGCTGTTGCCTTTTCTTCAGATTTAGCAAGCTTCTCAGAACTTTTAATTGTTTGCAATTTCAGTTCCTCCAATTCTTTGACTTTCTTGCTGATAAAATCATCTGCTGCCTTGATCTTGGATTCATACATTTCTTTATCGGTTGTACACGTACGATTAAAGCAATACGACATTGTTACCTGAAAAATTATGATCGCTAATCGGTGTTGATTTTGAAGAATCAAAAATGCGAAAGAAAAATGAAAAATTAAATTTGAGAAATTACTCTTCGAGAGTGGAATCTGCGAGAAAACAAACCAAGTTAGATCAAGAGCGACAACTAAAATCACATGAAATGATAATAGTTGCTAATAACAGCAAGTCGTCACAAATAATCTCAAGCGTCACAAAAAAAATCAAATCGATCGTTAAGAAAAGTTGCAATTTTCGTTAAATGATCTCAATCACAAGACGTGCGGTAACTCGGGTACCGACGAAAACTAACCAACCAAACTTACTAAAACACAATTGACCGGATGATAAGGGACTTACCGGATGAAAAAGGAACCTACCGGACGAAGGTTGGTTTACCGGATGCGATGAGAATTGTGACTTACCGGACGAATTGGGTTTCCGGGTGAATATGGTTTACCGGATAAAATAAAAACAAATACTTACCGGGTACGAAGATACCGGATGGAGTCCGGGTAAAATGGCTTACCGGGAACTTGTCTGAATGATACGCTTACCGGATGATAAGAAAGTGAGACTTACCGGATGTGATGAGAACTTACCGGACGAAGTTTCTCGCAAAAATTAGCACTTACCGGATGGGGAGCTTGCCGGATAACTTTGTTTACCGGATGAAAATCAAACCAAGCAAAAACAATTAAAAACAAACAAAATAAAAAATAAAATCCAACGAATTATATGTATCTATGTATATGCAAAGGAAAAGTTGGATGATTAATTGTATGCACTCATGTGAATGGGAAGATGGCAGCGGAAAAGAAAATTAATAATCAATAATGATGGCTGCAACTCAATGGTGACGTGCTCTCCGGTAACCTCCGACAAACGCTCTATCCGGAAAGATGATGTCAACCGGAAAGTTGATGTCAACCGGAAAGTTGATGTCAACCGGAAAGTGAGTTTTTTTTAATGGTTTTATCCGGTAACTTTGGAAAAATAGAGAACTTACCTGGTGAGCTTCCGGACGCAGCCGCTGTGGTCGCAATTCGGTTTTGGGATCGATAGAATTGCTTGATTTCATTCCTGTAGGGTTAGATTTTGACCAAGAACACAAAAACCAACACAACCAAATCGATTTCTATGCAAAATGTATCCTATTTTCCAAAAACCACCACAAAAACTTTTAGAACACCAAAAACTAAAGATTTGATTTTTAACATGCAAAATTAATAGTTTTTGAGAATCAAAATAAGTGCAGATAAATAACAGATAATCGCGTGTAAACAATCGAGATCAAACAAACGAATTAATAAAGCAGCGAAAAAAAAATTGCAAACCCGATTGAAGAACAATTTTCTTCAATAAAATCTGCTGTATTTCGATAAATATCTGGGAGCTTTCTGGACATCGAATGATTAATCCAACCGGTCAGAATATGAAACAAGATGTCCCGAAGCTACTGTCCAAAAATCGCGACGATCTGACGGTTCAATCTCAGGTAATAGGCAAAACGGCTGGCTGTGTTTTCCAGAAAAATCAACTACGAAAATTAAACTTTTTCTCGCTTTCGTTCGATTTCTTTCGTATCTTCAAATCACCGATTCTACTCTGATACCAATTGTTAGACCTAGATTGATCAGGTAACAACGATTCAATGAGAAATAACAAGAACGATTAATGATTTCAACTTGTCATCCCTCTCATATTCATAAATCAAGATAGTTACAATGGTTTGAATGGAAATCAAAACTATCTCTCTCTAACAACTAAGCTCTAATGAATGATAATGAATCGTCTCTAGGATCTCTAACCTAATTCAAGGTTAACACTAACCTTATATACCAAGGCCTTAAACACACAGGCCCATGGCCCATCAAGCTAATCTAAGCCCTTTTATGATTAAAGGCTTTTACAATTAATTAAATAAACTCTATAATTAAACTATATAATTATTTATATATCTTTCTAATATGTAGGACATTTATGGTCCTAACACCCTTTCTCCTAATCATTTTGCAAGTGTGGAGGCTAAAGAGAACAGTGTGAAAGGTGTGTGTGAGACTAGAGGTGCGATTTTGGAGAAGAATCAAGGAGGGATTGTTGATTTGGAAAGAGGATTCTGCATCAATCATCATCAAGGTAATCTCTCATGATATCTCTTATCCTTTAATTTCTTTTGTGAGAGCAAGTTTTTGGGTTTAATGGAAATTTGGTTAAATAGATTTCTTCCAATAGGTTTTGGGTGGTAATGTTGGAATATTGGTTGTAGTTAATGCTAAGAAAGGTTTAGAGAATGAAACTCCTTTATGGAAGAAGACTAAACTCGATTTTTGATTGAGTTCGATAGAGGTTCTGGTTGAGCGTTGTCGATAAAACCCTACACATCAAGACATCGCCCAGAAATCCGGATGGGTTCAGAAATCCGGACGCATGTTAGAATCCAGGCGTGATTATCCGGACGTATTTGATATCCGGTAATATTCGAATTTGTGTGAGAATCCGGACGAGATAAGAGATCTGGACATTGGAGTCCGGAGACTGTTATTCCGAAGAGATATCTGGACGTGTTATCCAGATTGTGGGAACCAAATGTTTGTATCTAGAAAAGTGATATCCGGACGTATTACCCGAAATTGGGGGTCCGGATGTATGTGTCTGGAAATGTTATCCGGATTGTGCTATCCGGGTATATGTGTAATAATCGGGTTCGTTTTGTAAATAAATAATAAGTTGGTGTGTGAGGTGTGAATGTTTAAAAAGTTGGTGGCTATTGTGTGAATTTGAGAAATAGGGTTAAAACCTCTAAAATCCTTCATTTCCCCTCATTCAGTAAGGCGCGGCTAGGGTAAGAAAGCGGTGTGGAGCAACTTTGCAATTTTTTGGAAGGAAGGTTTGGAATTGGGAGCTGAGGTTTGAAGAGTCATCTTTCTCCTCAAGGTAATGTCCTTCTCTTACATCTCTTCTTTAATATCGGATGTTGGGAGTTGTAGGGGTTTTGTAACCTTTTGTATTTCACCATAGGAGGGTTATGGTGGTCTGTGTGTGTGTTCCTATCTAATCAGTGTAGGAATCGGGTGGAGTAGCTTGCTAGGTTGTTTAGAAATGTTACCTCCTTGATTATGATGACTTAATGCCAAGTATGGAGTCGTGAGGTGCGATCAATCGAGGTTTCGGAATGGGAGTATTCGATATGAAATCTTAGTTGTCCGGAATACGCCTAATCCGGAAATCGGGAATCCAGAAGCGGTACCGAATACCGGAAGTCGTGAATCCGGAAAGTCATGGAATGCGGAAGGGTCCGGGAAAGTAGCAGAATCCGGAAGAAGTCCAGATTGTACCGGAATCCGGAAGCGGTGTGACCGGAAGTGGGTTGTCCGAAAAACTCCACTGTTTGGAACTGTGTTGGGAATCCTTTGGGATCCTCTTTGTGTGACTTGTATAGAGTGCCGTAGAGAAGTCGGGGTGTGTCTCGGGAGGTGTGATAGAAATCCTTGTGGGATGTTGAGTGGCTTATTCACTCTCGTGTGTTGGGTGAAAATGTTGGTGTGCAGTTAGAGAATAGCGGTTTCAAGTAAGAACGTGCTAGCGTGGACGCCAGGTGAGTCTTTCTAAACTGAAGCTTTATCGATAGTCGAATTTATTACTTGTACCGATATAATGAATTGCATGATTTACGTTGTTTTAAATACGCATGATCAAAGAGTGTAAATTATCTTATGGATATGTGCGATACATGTGAGAATGTAATATAGATATATGGGGAGTGTTTCCCATGCAGAAAATATGAATTTGTTTCATATGATCACTAAGGGCGGGTGTGTGCCCTAACACGTTGAAACAGGCGTGTATGTGACTAAGTGCGAGCCATTAATATGTGTTGTATGTGTACTTAAACTGACAAAGGTTTAACTGTTTATAAATGCTTATAAACTATCTTTAGTTGATAATTGTGGCGTGGTGTTGGTAGCAAGAGGGATCTCACTAGACCTCATTGTCTAACCCTCGCTTTTTAAAACTAAAACCTTTTCAGGTAAGCAGGTAGCCGGGAGCTCGTTTAGAGTAAATGGCAAGACGCGAGTTGAAGCTTGCGTATAGAAGGATTAGAAGACTTTCCTTTTTTATTTTGTAGTTAGGTTCTCAGCTGTAGTTAGGGCTATTTCTGCATACCCAGTTTTGTAATCCTCATAGTGTGACTATGTTAGGCCATTTTTGGCATTTTGAATTAAAGAAGTAGCTTTTGGCATGCTTGTTTGGTGTGGGTTGTTACAGTTGGTATCAGATCGTTAGTTTAAGGGATTTAGGTGACCAGATAGGCCTAAACTTAAATTGTGGAGTAGGAGGACACAGCTGAGATATAGGAAGCCTTTAGGGAAGACCTGGATCACCGAGAATCCATGACGATGGTAGTGAGGACTCTCATGTAAGGTAAATTCAAATCACATCTGGCCAATGTCATTATGAATTTACAGGTGCATGGGTGTGCTCGATTATTGTTGTTCAGATGATCGATGGGGGTGGTAGTGTGTATAGATTGTTGGTAGTGTGTAGAGAGTGGTGGTAGTGTGTAGAGAGTGGTGGTAGTGTGTTGAGATTGGTGGTAGTGTGTAGAGATTTCTAACCTTGCCATGATGGCGATGGTTTAGTGTGTTGTGCGAGATCGTTCATGGTGTGATTGATGACACCATCTAAAAGTAGTATTGTTTAAATGGTGGGTTCCCGTGTGAGGTAGAATCTTTGGGGTTCTTAAGGGAAGAATAATTGATTGGAGGTGAGCTCCTAATTTCTGATGATTCTTCATTCTGGGAGTTTTCGATGTCGATGAATTGGGATCTTGAGAGTTTCAACTCAAGGATCGGGTAGTAGATATGTGCTTTATTACTCTCTAGTCAGTGGAAGAGTGGCAAGGGTGGTTGAGAAATTGTTAGAGCAAAAATGTATTCAAGATTTATGTATAATTGTAAAGAGTCAAAGTCATTGTTAAAGTCAAAGTAAAGGTCTTGAAGGTCAAAGTCAAGGTACATAGAGTGAGAAAGTCAATGGTATATAATGTGTTTGTAATAGGAGTTTGTAGAGGAGTTCATTCATACGTGAGAGATCTTCAATAGATTGAGAGAGAAAGATACAAATGAGAATGAGATCTAGTTTCTCTCTCTAGACTCTCTCTCTAGAAAGTCATCCATCTATTACAATCTCTCACATATGAATGAACTCCTCTACAAACTCCTATTACATTGACTTTCTCACTCTAAGTACCTTGACTTTGACCTTCAAGACCTTTACTTTGACTTTAACAATGACCTTGACTCTTTACAATTATACATAAATCTTGAATACATTTTTACTCTAACAATCTCCCCCCATGGATTAAAGATTTAAAAATTTATGACGATAGTCTTCAGCTCTTTGTAATCTTCAGATCTTTAGCACTTTAAGCTCTTCAGCACTTTGAACAATCTCCCACATTCGCTTTGAAGGAAGAACAATCTTTAAAAGAATTACTCTGAAGAATCTTCAAATAAGCGTTGTCTTCATAAATCAAATTTGACTACTTTAATCTTCATCTAGATCTTCAAAATCAAATAGTTATCAAAGACTTTGAATCATCGTAGCACAGATCTTTGCATATTTAACAAATATCTTCAGTCTTTGAATATGAACTGGTATTTGAGCTTTAAAAACATTCTTGTATTAGCTTTGAATCTTTGTAGCTTTGAGTATCTTGAACTGCGTATCTTCACTCCTTCAACACTAACAATCTTTGAACTTTGAACTTTCTCGAAACATATCGAAACATCTTGAATTGTTATCTCGAGGTTCTTGACTTTGAGAAAAACTTCTCTTTATCTTGAAATTGAAACTTTCATATGTTCTCCCCCTTTTTGATGATTGTGAGCATCATGATCATCAAAACATCAATATCAATTTCAGCAGTCTTTGAATATACTAGTAACAATCTCCTCCTTTTGATCTGAATAACCGTCAATTCCAAAAATATTTATCCGAATCTTTTCAAATTCAGATAAAATGAAAGTGGTAACCCTAAAACAACGGATGAATCAGTTAAAATGCCTATAAGTTGCACGGAGCCACTTAGTACAACAAATGCACTTTGGAAAGGATCTTTTTGATGTTCACTCCTCCAGGGCTTCCATTCAATCATCGAAAAACACAATGGAATTCTATGAACGTTATGACAAGAAAACATATTCCTTGTGTATACGTGCAAGTGTAGAAATGATTGAAGCAACTTATGCTTGAATATTAGGCAAAAATTATGTAAACTGTTGAGACAACAACAAGTTTTCCACGGACTCAATGTGCATGAACGAAGTGCGAAGGTGGTGCAAACTTCCTTCTTTTTCAATATCCAAACCTTCCGAGTGAAGATTAGATATATAATATGCTGCGTCCCCAAGAAAATTGAAACACTTCTTTGTTAAGAAAGAAATAAGTAGTTGGTGGGGTTAAAGCAAGAGTTGGCATGGGCTAGTTGCCTATTTCAATGATGGTCACCAAAGAATGTGAACCAATCAGTAATGTGGCTTCCCGGCTAAGAAAAATGGTTGGTGCAGAGTTCTCTTATTCTTTTAACTCTGTTCTCACACCCTCTTTCTGTTTTTAATCTGCTCACATCTACCCAAACTCTCATTTTCATTTTACCTCAGCACAATGAGATACTCAACCGTATGAGTTATCCCCCCCCCCCCACTCTTTGATTTTGACCCCTCACCCCTCAATCACTCAAGGATAACTTCTTGGTTAGGAAACACTGGTTAACGTGGATCCATACAAGTTCTTTATGCTCACACACTGATTCCCATGAAATTTTATCCTAAAAATTTTATGTTGTTCAACAGTTTAGTTTTAACAATTATGAATACCGGCATTTGATTAACATTGCCATCATAATGTATGCTCCTCCATAATATCAAAAAATATTTGAGCATTTGAACGTTGAAGATTTCTCAAAACAAGGATATTGAATGAATGAAATGAGTTCGAAAGACTTGTTTGAGAATCTGACAATGTATCAATCAGATCAAATATGAAAGATAATCATGAATGGTTAGGGTATTAAAGAATTGAATGTTGTTTATAAGAACAAATACAAACAATCTTTGAATGAAACGTTTAAGTTTTACGCTAAAATGAATATGATGCTCAACAAAATTTGAAATACAAACGGGAGTATTACCATTAAAAATGTTTCATTTTCAGACATGGAATAACAAAGTCAATATGAAGCTGTACCGGTGTGTATGAATACTTAAAAGTATAGAAAAGATAATACGCAAGTATTAATCTCTGGAAACACACAGTCAGAAATAAAGATGTAATCCGAGATTGACACGAAAAACATTTAAAATCACACTTCTAAAATTATAAAATCTGTTTGAATTAGAGAAGTGGTTTGAACATTTAAGAAAAATATTTTTTTTCATGCTTGAAAGTTGTTCTTCTTTCAAACAATCTCAGATTAAGTTTAGAAGTTACTTACATTTATACATTTAAGCTCCCCCTCAAATCATGATCGACTAAATAAAAATCAGATTAGCTCCCCCTAAAAATCTGCAAAAGATCTTAACAAAACAAAATTAGTATATGTAGCAATCAAAGTCTAAAAACAATTAGGTACGAGTTCTAAACTGATGTGTTTAGAAGTCAAACACATTAGAAGTCAAACACATTTGAAATGATAGATGCGTTTGTTGGTAATATGAGGCGAGGATAGGATGAAGAGAGGCTAATGTTGGTTAACCTATTTGGGTCGAAGTGAAGCCGCATATTTTGCAAATCAGTATTCAAGTGGTACCTGTGAAGTTGGGGCATACGAGTATGTGGGGGAGGCACCGTTACCAAAGGTTGTTACTAATGTGAGAAACTTGATGGTTTGGTCGGAAGTAGAGCGCCGGTGTTGAATTGTTGTGAATGTCAACGGTTTACCTTGCTTGAGCGAATAGCCTTCAATGTAAAGTGAGTTATGTGTTGTATTTTCAAACAAGTTACATGAGTCCTTCATGTCAAATATATGTGTGTGTGCGTGTGTGCGTGTGTGTGTGTGCCTTGTAAGTTTCTGGATTTGAAATGAGTTGGCGCGTGTAAACGTGTGTTTGAAGGAAAAGACACTTTTATTTACGTTGTGTGATACATTTTGAACTTGGAGAAATAGCGACTTATTTCACCTCTTTTTCGAGTCAGTTAACCTTTGTTGTACAAATCATAAAAACATTTGATCACATGGTTTTTAAGCGGAATCAGTGTGGACACGTTGTTGTCATATCAGCGAGTGTGAGGGTCGACCGAATCTCCCAGTGTGAGTGATTTTAATGTATCTTAAAATTTTGCACGAAAAGAGTTTCAGTGAATGCACTTTCGATTGATGGACAAGGTTGTGTGATATCATAGGTTGCGTGTGAGTGATCCTCGAGATCGATGTGTATGTCACTATTCTTTATGGAGGTGTCGTGTCATGCATATCAAACCTTGTTTTGCGGTGTATTTCAAAAGTGTAAAACAATTTGAATCATTGTGTCGTCATGCATAAAGGCTATGAACTCGCTAGGTAGTGAAAGATATAGTGCTTAAGGATGTGGAAATTTTCGAGAGTGGAATCATGGGGTTAAGTTGTCGGTGGTCGATTCGTGACCTTAGAGTTTCCTTTTAGGGAGTGCGGCGAATAATTGCAGTCTCAGTCTTTGACTTTAGGGATGTTTGTATTATGGTAGTCTTTGCTCTTGTTTGGTAATTTGACGTGTGGCTGACGGCGGGGGGGGGGGGGGGGGGGTGTCCCGGGGGATTTTGAAGTAGACAAGATACTTTGAAAGGTAGCGTAGTAGCATGTTGATGAAATGGTATCAGCGTGGGGACGGAGTTGAGGTGGCCTTGTATTTAGGCTATTTGTCGGGTAAGCCTTGTGGCTTAAACATATGAGGACTGTGGGGCACAAAGTTAGTTACGATGCTTCGTCGTCGGAGGCACCGTTGAAGCATCATCTTCATGTCGGGCGTTGATGTTGAAGTCAACGACGGTTGTTTAGATCGTTGTCGGGAGATTGGAGTTGGAAAGGGTAACCCTGGTGTGATTATTTTGTCGGGTTTATACGCGAATGTAAAAGGTCGGTTTAGGGAAAGGTGTGTATCTGTGAGGGTGTTGGACCGCCTTATGTGAGTGTTATGGAAGTGGGAAAATCGCTGGTTGGGTAGGTGATTTTTCTATGTGGGAGATGTTTCGTTTATGAATGAAGTAGTTAGCATAACTCATGTGGGACACGTGGACTATGTTAGTCTGCAAGGGAGCATCTTATCGTCTGAGTTATTTGAGTGTGTCTCATGTGGATTCTGAAGAGTCGGCTGGAGACAAAGACTTGATCGAATGAAGTAGACGATCATAAGATGTGGTTCATCTAGGTTTGAGGAAAGACCAGGTCGTAGGATAACTTTATTTCAAATGTTTGTTGTGTTTAGCATGGAGAAGCAAAGCCTATTATGTGTAGTGATGAGCGTGAGGATTTTGCCTTTAGTGTGATGTTGTGGTGTGGTGGTTGTGAGGATAAGTTAGTGGTAACTTATGCAGGGTAGACGTGTAAGTCTTTGGTGTGATAACAAGTTGTTGTGAAGATAAGTGGTGGACTGGTGTTGTTAGTATGAGATGAGCGTAAGTGGGAATCCTTGCTCGAAGATTGCTGATAAGTTATGCAATGGTGACAAATATATGTGTGTTGAGATGAATGGGTGTTTGGTGGGTGTTGTGGTATTGCTGATTCGAGGATAAAAGAATGAGGTGGTAGTTGGTGGCAAGCTAAGAAGGAAATTGCGTGCTCTTTGGTTGCGATGAGTTGATGAGCGAGTTTGCCTTGTGTCATCGAAATATTTGTGAAGATGTTGGATTGGTTTGTTTATGACGTTTCGTAGTAGATACGAAATCTTTGGGAATGTTGAGCTAATCCTTGTATGTAAAGGAATTCACAGGAGTGGGTAAATCTTGTTTGGGGAAACAAGAAGTCTGTGGTGGCTTCGAGCATTGGGAGCTATTTCGAAATGACTTGGTTGAATTGCGTGTATGGAGTGGTCAATGTTGGACGAGAAATGTTTCACTAGCCTGAGGAAAAGGGGGATGGTATGTTGAAGTAAGTGAGTAAACTGGAGGTAGAAAGTGTGGCAAGTGACGCAGAAGATCGGAAGCAACGTTTTCAGAGTGTCATTGTCTGATACATGAACTCCTAGTGGGAGTGTGAGAAAGAGGAATTGCGTGTATGTGATGGTTCAAGGATTAAGGGAAGCTAGCTTGCGTGGTTGGACAAAAGTGTGCGCATTCTAGTGAGTTGTTCTTTGGAAACATGTTTTATGTTTTGAGAAGGAAGTGCAAGAAGGAAGTTGAATATAGTGCTCGGAATGAAGGGCCATTGGGTTAGACTTGGTGATAGTGTGGGAAATATTCCAAGTGAGCTTGTCGTTCGGAGTTAGGCTGATGAGAATAGTTTTGTACGAGCATGGACACTCCTTCCTGGTGAGTGGGTGGAACTTGAATTTATTTCATATATGGATGGACGATTGTTGGATGCGGTGAGAATTTGAATGTGTGTTTTCAAGATTGGTTCGGTTTAGTTGGTGGCTGCTTCAGATGTTGGAGTGTGGAAGTTTCCTACTTCTAGCTAAGTATAGTGTGGGGTGATGATGTGGTGAGAACGTATGAATTCTTTATCATTGATGAATTGTAGTCAATGCAATTCAGTCAAGGAAGTGTTATATGCTTTAGACGTATATCGTGTTGGGGAAAGAGAATGTAGAATTGTGTGTTATCTGTTGAAGAAGATCATAACTGCGAGTTAAGGTGATATTCAAGGTTGATCACATGTTAAGTTGGCGATTTGAGCGTCGTTATTTTAATAAGGGATTCATGTCGTTGTGCGTTAACCTATGTAAATTCGTTCTGTTACGGACGTGAAGTTGTGTGTGAAACTCTTAATTAGACACGTTTTAAAACCGTGAGTCTAGGTGTGTGGACGGTATTGTGTTCAGTGGGTATAGTTGGCCTGAGGCGTTATTCTTATGTTGCGCGAATTTTCTGGGGTTAGAGTGTAGTTAACCGAAGTTTTGATAATTCGTTGGTATACGCCCTATTGTTAAAGGGTTATGCATTGTGGGAACAATAGAATCCTTAGAGGAACAAAGAGGTTGGCATGTGAAGTTATCTGGGATTCTTTCTAGAATAAAGATATATCGTGGGAAGAGGCATTTGGTGAGAACGGAGGTCACGCGGCTGGCCGCCGATAAGTCAACCAGATTCGTGGGAATTTAAGGGTGGCTCAAGACCGCCACAGGGTTATGTGAGAAAAAGAAGGAGATCGATTGGACTTCTACTGGGTGACAAAGTGATGCTTAAAGTTTCATCGTGGAAAGGCGGTTAGCGTTTAGAAAGGAAAGGGGAGATGAGGTCTAGGTATGTCGGCCCGTCTGTCATCACCGAGTGTGTGGGTGAAGTGGCATATAAGTTGGGAATGCCCAAGAAACTTGGAGTTAGTTCATTCGACCTTTCACGTGTCGAATTAAAGGAAGTGCTTGGCCAAGAAGAGCATGACCGTACCGTTAGAAGACATTCGTGTGGACGAAAGGTTGAATTATGTGTAGGAGCCGTTGGCGATCGTAGATCGCAAGGGTAGAAAGTGGGAGACTAAAGAAATCGCGCTGGTGAAGGTTCAGTGGCGCTTCAATAAGGGGCAAGAAGCAACTTGGGAAGTGGAATCGGATATGAGGGCCCGTTTCCCTCATTTGTTCAAAGATGGAATTCTGGGGACGAAATTCTTTTGAGGGGAGGATGCTGTAATAACCTGGTTCGTTTTGTAAATAAATAATAAGTTGGTGTGTGAGGTGTGAAGGTTTAAAAAGTTGGTGGCTATTGTGTGAAATTGAGAAATAGGGTTAAAACCTCTAAAATCCTTCATTTCCCCCCATTCAGTAAGGTGCGGCTAGGGTAAGAAAGCGGTGTGGAGCAACTTTGCAATATTTGGGAAGGAAGGCTTGGAATTGGGAGATGAGGTTTGAAGAGTCTAATTTCTCCTCAAGGTAATGTCCTTCTCTTACATCTCTTCTTTAATCTGGGATGTTGGGGGTTGTAGGGGTTTTGTAACCTTTTGTATTTCACCATAGGAGGGTTATGGTGGTCTTTGTGTGTTCCTATCTAATCAGTGTAGGAATCAAGCGGAGTAGCTTGCTAAGTTGTTTTGAAATGTTACCTCCTTGATTATGATGTCTTAATGCCAAGTATGGAGTCGTGAGGTGCGATCAATCGAGATTTCGGAATGGGAGTATTCGATATGAAATCCCAGTTGTCCGGAATTCGCCTAATCCGGATGTCGGGAATCCAAAAGCGGTACCGGATACCGGAAGTCGGGAATCCAGAAGCGGTACCGGATACCGGAAGTCGTGAATCCGGAAAGTCCCGGAATCCGGAAGGGTCCGGGAAAGTAGCAGAATCCGGAAGAAGTCCGGATTGTACCGGAATCCGGAAGCGATGTGACCGAACGTGGGTTGTCCGGTAGTGGTTGTCCGGAAAACTCCACTGTTTGGAACTATGTCGAGAATCCTTTGGAATCCTCTTTGTGTGCCTAGTAAAGAGTGCCTTAAAGAAGCCGAGGTGTGTCTCGGGAGGTGTGATAGAAATCCTTGTGGGATGTTGAGTGACTTATTCACTATCGTGGGTTGGGTGAAAATGTAGGTGTGCAGTTAGAGAATAGCGGTTTCAAGTAAGAACGTGCTAGCGTGGACGCCAGGTGAGTCTTTCTAAACTGAAGCTTTATCGATACTCGAATTTATTACTTGTATCGATATAATGAATTGCATGATTTACGTTGTTTTAAAAACGCATGATCAAAGAGTGTAAATTATCTTATGGATATGTGCGACACATGTGAGAATGTAATATGGATATATGGGGAGTGTGTCCCATGCCGAAAATATGAATTCGTTTCATATGATCACTAAGGGCGGTTGTGTGCCCTAACACGTTGTCACGGGTGTGTACGTGACTAAGTGTGAGCCGTTAATATGTGTTGTATGTGTACTTAAACTGACAAAGGTGTAATTGTTTATAAATGCTTATAAACTCTCTTTAGTTGATAAAGGTGGCGTGGTGTTGGTAGCAAGAGGGATCTCAGTAGACCTCATGGTCTAACCCTCGTTTTTCAAAACTAAAAGCATTTCAGGTAAACAGGTAGCCGAGAGCTCGTTTAGAGAAAATGGCAAGACGTGAGTTGGAGCTTGCGTATAGAAGGATTAGAAGCCTTTCCCCTTTTATTTTGTAGTTATGTTCTCAGCTGTAGTTTGGGTTATTTCCGCAAACCCAGTTTTGTAATCTTGATAGTGTGACTATGTTGGGCCATTTTTGGCGTTTTGAATTAAAGAAGTGGCTTTTGGCATGCTTGTTTGGTGTGGGTTGTTACAATATGCTTCTGACTTGGTCGATTTCTTTCATTTATGAGAATTCGATTTATCCGCGAGCTGAGTTAAAAAGAGGCTTGAGTAAGAGTTGAGAGTAATCGTCTAGAAATATTTGGGTAGCTTATCTTTCTCATTATTTATCGTAGGTGTTCCGCCTAGAGATCAGAGACGTAAGTGAAGAGACTTAAGCAAGGACAGCAGGTGAGTCTTTCTAACTGAAAATGTGTTGACTTGTGTACTATTTTAAATGCATGAGATGTTATGAAACTGCATGTTTTTTCTTTTATATGAAACTGCATGTTTTGCTATGTTTGAGAAAGTTGAGATATTATTTATGCATACATTTGGAAGTGGACATGTTATGGCTAAGTCCGGGGGGGTGTCCCGCCAGTGCTCATACCGGGGTGTGTGTCCCGTTTATGCCATGGGGGTGTCCCAATTAAGGCAGTGTGAGACTGACACGCTGTCACTGGTGCACGTGACTTCAGTGTGCCATTTACATGTGTAGTTCCTGCGTTTGAAAGTCTAAATGTTTTAAAGTTGAGAATTGTTTATAAATGCTTATAAATTGTTTACAATGTTTTATGTGGCACATATGTTGTTTCTAGAGGGAACTCACTAGACCCCATGGTCTAACCCTCGCTTTTCATAAACTAAACCATTTTCAGGAAAGCACTTAGTAGGAGACTCTAGTAAGGGCAAAGAGAAGATATGAGCGGGAAGCTTGGCAAAGAAGAAAGATGTTATGTTCAGCTTACCAGACTTAGTGTATTGTAGATCTCGGTTGTGTAATAGGTTGTTTCCGCAAACCTTGTATGTACTCATGTTTTCAAGATTGTATTCCGGGGGCGTTTCGGCGAGTTATTTAATTATTGTTGTTTTCGCTTTATTAGCTGAGTTTGGGTTGTTACAATGAGGGAAAATGAGAAAAGACTAACGAAGTCGTGCATTTAAGTCACTTGCACCTAGTGACCGGCGATAGTGATATTGCCATTATCGTTGTCATAATCGCTCAGGATGTACCGTGAGCATCTGGAGTGCGGGGATTGTGACACTGGCGAGCCCCCAAACTTCATTTTTCTCCCGCGCTAAGTCCATGGTACGCTTAATCATTAACACTATGCCATCCCTTAATCAATTATTGAGAAAACGAGACAAAAGGGTATATTTACTTACCGAAATTCCGGGTGTTACAAACAATTTGACGCCCATCGTGGGGCCACAACTAGATATTCTCATTCGAAGTAAATAAGTTATTTTTAGCTTACATTTTCTTTTTCGGTTAATGAATGGCTTCTGCAGGTAACCAACATCACATGATTATTCGTTTGCAGGATGATATGGAAGTCAGTCGTCAACATATAGCTCAAATTAATAGAGAAGAATAACAGCATCTGCAAAGAATAACATCTACTTCGGTAAATGTTGTAGAACCATCCTTCTCTCAGCCATTCCCACCAAAGTCCTTGGGCATGCCTACATTCCTAAGACCTACATTTTTCTACCCACACCTCAACTGTTTCCTCCGACTATAATCTTTTAACCTCAATTCACTGTTCCACTGTCATCGATTCCTATGACAACCACACTTGTTATTGTATTCCCTACCCAAGTCTTCCATTTTCCACTCCCTACTCATATTTATTTTTAAGAAAAGGACATTCAACAACCGTTGACCATCAAAGCTCTGGAGTAACAACTCCCATACCCACTTGAAAAAAAGAAATGGAAAAAATATGATTGGTTGATCATGGGTTATGATGGTTGTACAAATGTGTGTATTTGCTTATGTATTAGAATTTAGAAAGCAATAATTAATCTAACAGGGTTCAAAATTATTGGACTAGCGTAGTGGTTTTGGTTTATACTTGTAGTGGTACATAGGATATTAAAAAATAACCCCTTTCTAATATAGGAACTTGGACTCTTCCATAAATCCGAACAAAACCCATCTAAAATGTATATAGATTAATTTTTCTTCCACCCAAAAAAATAAAGACAATATTTTCCTAAATCCTTGGACAATGTTTTTTTTTGAACGGCAGAAGTATATTAAAGAAAAACTAGCAAGAAGCTAGAAAGGACAATTACAAGTAAGAGATAGACAGAAGAGGGTTTTGTAACCAACCCGCCCAATTAATATTACATTTTCTACTCCTATTTGTAACCCAAAAGAACGAATGAGTTACAATGTTATCCCACAACGTCACTTTCTTAGGCTTCGAAAGCCTAAAGAGGGTCCCATTTCGGAAAGACCAAATAGCCCATAACGCCGTCAGAACAACCGCCTCAAAACAGGTCGACTCCGTTTTATTCAAACGCAAAGATAATAACCAGCCAATCCACTCTGAATTTGACCTAAACTCCGGAATATCCAAACTCCACCATCGACCAATTTGCTTCCAAACATCCCGAGCCATTTGACAAAAGAAAAACAAATGACCCACCGACTCAATCTCCAAATCGCAAACCGGACATAAAAGGGAATGCACATCAATTCCTCTTTTATCAAGGTTCTCTCGAGTTGGAATCTTGTTCAAACTCAACCGCCAGGCAAAAACATTAATTTTGATAGGAACAAACCGATTCCATCTAGTAGGAGGAGATTCTACCACCAAAATTTTAGAGTCAATGTAACTCCGAGCAGAAGCCACCGAAAACTCACCCGACCCGTCAAGAGACCAAAACCATCTATCCCTTTGATCAGAAAGACAGACAGTATCTAGAATCTCCCGTAAAGCTGACATCTGCGACTCCTCTACACCCCCTCTTGGCTCTCTACGCAACACTGATCCCCAATCCCCCAAGTTCAAACGATCATGTACCAATGCCAATTTGTCCCGCTCCAGCGCAAATACCCTCAGAAATTTCACTTTAAGAGAGGAATCTCCTAACCAAACCTCATCCCAAAACAAAGTAGAGTTTCCATTTCCTACTTTTTTCTTGCAAAGAGAAGAGAGGTGAATGTCAGTATTCTCCAAATGTTTAATCGCTTTCAGAATACCAATCCAAGGAGAATTGGACATCATATTGTGTATCCGCGTTCCAACTAGCCCACTCGCACCGTAAATCGATTTGACCACTTTGACCCAAAGTGCATTTTGATCCGTCTGAAACCTCCAAATCCATTTAAAAAGGAGAGCTCTATTGAAAGCAAACAAACTTCTAATACCAAGTCCCCCATCCTTTTTACTAGACAAACACTTTTTCCATTTCACCCAACTCATTTTGTTTTCATCAATTTGACCTCCAACAAAGAAACGATTCTGCAACGACTCTAAGACTTGCTCAATCGCACTCAGAAGTTTGAAAAGGGACAAATAATAAGTAGGAAGGCTAACTAAAACTGATTTAAGCAGCGTAACCCGCCCCCCAGTCGAGAGAGTTCGAACTTTCCAATTAGAAAGCTTAGAAATAAATTTGTCGACCACCCCTTTCCAACCATTGCGTTTTGCCATACTACATCCAACAGGCGAACCTAGGTAATTGAAAGGCATATTCGCAACACTACATCCCACCACTCTAGCCATATTCTCGAGTTCCACATTATCAACCCCAACACCAGACATTTTACTTTTTTGGATATTTATTTTAAGCCCAGAGATCAAATAGAAACAACGGAGAATACGCACTATATTTCTAGCATTAGAAAGAGACCATTCCCCCAGAAAAACTGCGTCATCTGCGTAAAAAAGATGAGATAAAGGTATTTTACCTTTGCCAATTGTTGCTCCATAAAAAAGTCTCTTTTCTTCCGCTTTTCGAATAGCCGCATGCAAACCTTCCATAGCCAAAATAAAAAGGAAAGGAGATAGGGGATCTCCCTGACGAAGACCACAAAAAGTCTTGAATTCCCTAGTTGGAGACCCATTGACTAGCATCGAGGCCATAGAGTTTTCGAGACACCCTGTAATCCAACCTCTCCATTTACTACCAAACCCCATCTTTTCAAGGACCAAGTCAATGAAATCCCATCTTAGTGAGTCGTAAGCTTTTTCAAAATCCACATTGAAAACTAAAAGTTTCTTCTTCCTATTCTTGTACCAATCCATCACCTCATCCAAAATTAGCGGACCATCCAAGATTTGCCCCCCCCCCTTAATAAAAGCAGATTGCTCCAAGCTCACACAGTCCCCAATGACCAAGCTTAAACGATTAGCTAATAACTTGCCAACAATTTTATATTGACAACCTATTAAACTAACCGGTCGATAGTCTTTAACGAATTTTGGGTCTTGAACTTTCGAAATTAGAGCAATAAAGGAAGGGTTACACCCTTTTGGAATATAACTAGACTCAAAAAAATCGGAGACTAACCTTATCACGTCTTCTTCCACAATGCTCCAAAAAGTTTTAATGAATTCAAAAGTAAACCCGTCAGGTCCCGGAGCCCTTTCAACACCACAGTCCCACACTGCCCGCTTAAATTCCTCCCGGGAGAAAGGGGTTTCAAGAGACATAGATTGTTCCACCGAAAGAAGATTTGGAAACACCAAGTCAAGAGAAGGCCGAGAATTCCTCACTTGGCCAAAACGTGCACTAAAATGATCATAAAACTCCTTTTTAACCTGTTCCGGCTCCTCAATCCAATTGCCATCACTCATAATACCCCGGATAGCAAGTTGTCTCCTTTTCTGCTTAAGAACACCATGGAAGAATTTGGTGTTTTCGTCCCCTTCAATGCCCCACCGTATTTTTACTTTTTGAGCTAAATCCATGGCTTCAACCCGATCTAATTCTCCCAACTGTTTCAAGTACCTAAAACGCGACTCCATATCTTCATTAGATGCTTCCCCTTTATCAATTAGGGAATCAATGCCGTTAATAGAATTATGAAGGTCGCACTTGATACCTTTCTCCTCGCTCGAATTTCCCCGTTCCAAGATCGAAGCACTTTTTTCAAGTTTTGGAGTTTCTTTTTAAAAGTAACCATCCCATGTGTCTCCCGAATGCCATCATTACTCCACGTGTTACTGACCAGCTGATGAAATCCATCCACCTTGAACCAAGAATGAAATGTCCGGAACGGGGTTGGGCCGTAATCGACCACCAATTCTTTAAGAAGAATAAGTCTATGGTCAGAATGTTTTTAGTCCAGGACAATACCCGAAAGATTAGGCATTTTTTCACAAAACCCGTCAGACAGTAAGAAACGATCCAACTTACTAATTTTTTATGCCCACTTATTAGTCCAAGTGAACGAATATCCCCCTAGAGGAACATCAAGAAGGTCTGCATCCCGAATAAATGAATTAAAAGCGTCCGCCGAATGCGCATTGAATAAGGACCCATATCTTTCACCCGCTTCCCGCACCTCATTAAAATCACCCATCAAGAGAACTTCTCCCTGCCAACGAACAATCAAGTTCAACAAATCTTGCCACAAAATCCTTTTATCGCCCAAGCTTTGAGGAGCATAAACCACAATCACCAGAAGAGGCAAGTTATTTGGAACCCAAACACCTTCAACCGCAACAAGCGATACAGTAGAAAAAGCCAGACTCCTTTTAAACAACACTTTATCCCAAACACACAATATGCCACCCGACCGCCCCCGGGCCGAACTAAATGCATAGTCAAACGACATATTCCCCCACAAATTTCTAACCAATAAAAAATCCAATCTAGTCAGCTTAGTCTCTTGAATAGACAAAAAACTGACCCGATGCACCGAGCACAACTCCTTCACCCATTTCCTTTTACCGACCTCCCCTAAACCTTGAACGTTTAAGGATAAAACGTTCATTTAAAAACGTCATTTTCTCCAAAGCCCTTAATGATAGTACGCAGATCCTTTTCACACCCCTTCATGTTGAAACCCATAACTTTTCCTACACCGATGGTTTCTGTTAGCTCCTCGAGAATGGAAAAACCACCTCGTACCAATTTAGAAGTTTGAGACTCGTGCTTGGCAAAAGAGTTACTCACACTACTCAAGTGTTTAGACTTAACCTCCTCCTCCGACGAAAGTGGTCTGGGTGGCTGCAAAACAGTTGTAATCCTCTCTACGTCCTGCGCGTCCTTTTGAACGGCACCCTCCGCACACACCGACTCCTCACCTAAAGACCATTCTTCCCACTGATTTTCGTTGCACTCATGAGCTTTACTCACCCTAATAGCATCTTCCAAAGGGGTAAAACCAGGTGGATAAAATGGAGTATCGATCTCCCCAACCATGTCTGAACCAATGTTTTGTACCGGGTGTTCTTCAAGAAGCTGGATAAAACTGAAAGGGTCATTCTTATCTCCTTTTCGTACAAGGCTTCATTCTCATCAATCTCACCGACGATGCTAGGTTGCCCCTCGACTTGAGCACTTCCTTCCCCTTCTTCCTCGTCTGACGCACTATCAACTTCAACAAACTCCGGAATCCAACCACCCACCTCCTTAACCCGAACAAAATGTGTGCAGCCATCCAAAATCACTTTTACCGTCTCAAAGACTAAAGACGAGTAGCATGATTTAACACATATCGAAGAACTGTACAGATTGTTCCCATCCGAATCTTCCATGAAAATAACATCCCCCCATTTTCTAGCTATCAAAGAGAACGATTTAGAAGACCAGGCCTTAATTGGAACACCCTCTACATCAAGCCAAATTAGCCTCTCCACCACCTTAAAATCATTTGTCCAAGGTTTATTACCCTTGAACCACGAATTTACACCTTTATGAGCAAGAAATTTGTCACGCTTACTAGAAGAACCAAATTCCAACATAACCCATAACCCTCCAATATATTTAATTCCAACGTCGATGTAGCCTTCATTTTTACAGAGACACCGAAGATTAGGAATAATTCCGAAATCCGTAACACATCCGACCAAAGATAAGGGAAACTCCGAAATAATAGGGCCGTCCATATCAAGAATAATTGCCGCTGAGTTAGCAACCACCTTATCAACCAAAACTTTATCCGAAACTAACCCTTTGACCACATTAGCGTACGAGGCCTCTCCTAAACCACTCGGCTTCGATGCACAAGGGGAAGTCACCACATTTGGTTTCGAACCAAGGTTATTTGAAGACACTTTGCTATTCCTTTTAAAACGAGCAACATTAGCATGCAATTTTAGCTTCCCTACCCAAGTGTTACAAAGACCATTGATCACGAATTGTGGGTCTTCAACTTTGATAAAACGCACGAAAGCAAACATTTGACCAAACTTTGTTTTTCTTTTAGCAATAAAAACATCGACAACCGTACCAAATTTGGCACACGTATTCCACAATTCTCTGATAGTGAAATGAGACGGGAAGCTCGTAACATAAAAATTGAGAGAGATATCATGTAAACAAGATTCATTCGAGTACCGATTAAACGATTGATCAACACTCTCGTAACGATTCCGCTGATTACGACTTCCCACTTTCTTCCATTGCTCCTCTCTCATCGCTTGAAATTAACGGAAGAAACCTTATTTAAAGACAAATCTACCCCGAAACCGCTGTCCCTAAGACTTGAGCCAGATCAAACCAACCAGATTCACTTTGGAGAAAAGGGAATATGCTACAGCAAGAACAACAATCGTTAAAGAAGATGGAGAGAACATAAAAGTTTGGGCACTGCTGATATCAAGCGACAGGGAGGGCCAGCAGGTCAGATGTAGAGAGGGAGAGATTGGCGGCAACTGAGAGCTGCCGTTCGCCGGATCTAGGTAGTTGAGTGCAGAGTCAAGAGAGAAAGGTAGAATGGAGGAAAGGAAAGACTCCGGCGATGGTTTCTCTTTGGGGACAGAGAATGAAATACAGGTAGAGAACGGTTGCCAATGAGGTTGAGAGCAGAAAAAATCGACGTTCACCGGCAGAAAACGAAGATCGACGGCGATGTCTGCGGTGGTAGGGAGGAGCACAACCGCAACTCAGCAGGGCCTGGGTAAGAGCAGTCGTAGAACTGACCGGACCGGAGAGGGGGTGGGGTGATGCCAGAGAGTTTGACGGTGGCATGAGGCTGGAAGTAGGGTGGCGTAAGGCCGGAGGGGTGGCGTGAGGCCGGAGGTGTGGCGTGAGGCCGAAGACAATGTTACATTGTGAATTACATGAAAGTACAAACACCAATTTAAAATTACTACCCTTTTGATATTACCATGATATTCAAGTCAGTTTATGTGTATTTTAAATAATCTCACAAGATCATAGAGTTAACAGCATATGAAACATAAGCTTCAATGATCTTAAGTATATTAAACCTTTAATTATCTTAAATAAATTTAAATCAAGGACCTTTACGTAGAAAATCAAAAAATTTACCCCATAAATTAAACCACACCAAAAAAAAATTAAAGTCTGGATTTTTAACTATGGGCGTTAATTGGTCGGTTAAATCGGTTCTCGGTTTGTTCGGTCCGGGTTAATCGGTTTTCAAGTGTTTTTAAAATTAACCGTTAACCAAACCAAATAAGGTTCAGTTAAATCGGTTTCGGTTTATTCGGTTTTCTAGTTATTCAGTTCGGTAACTGGTTAAACCGAATAAGGATTTATATTTTTCCGTATTGGACACTTGCTTAAATTATTTTCTCAAATTAATTGTCTGTTTCTTTGAATATTGTAACAACCCAAACAAAATAAGGCATGCAATTCTTATAAAATGAAGTATCCCAAAAACGGGTCCTAAAATTCTTACATAATATCAAAATCAGGTTGACGGAATCAACCTACACAACTGAGAATAAATCTAAAACTGAATAATAGTGTCACTATTGCTACCGCGCTTTCTCACTAACCGCCCAGCTCACTTGCCAGAGCCTTTCGCTACCTGTTTCCCTGAAAAGGTTTTAATTTGAAAATGTGAGGGTTAGACCATGAGGTCTAGTGAGTCCCTCCTAACAGTTCTCAAAACATTTAAAACAGTTTATCACTTTCACATATAAAACATTCACAAATCTTTTCATAAAACTTCCACGGATAAATCCGCTCTAGTAAATGGCACCCTGAAGTCACTAAAGAGTGACAACGAGTCAGTCTCACGCTGCCTTACTGGGTCACGCTTCCCATGGCATAAACAAAACCTCCCCCCGACGTGAGTACTGGTGGAACCTCCCCCCGACTTAGCCAATTTACGTCTATCACAATGTATGCATACATCTCAACTAAATCTTTAAATAAACATAGGGACCGTTTACAAAATGCTTACCCGGGTAAGTGCTTATCAAGTCACATTAGTTTATCGGATGAATATGGCAAGGACCAAGAATCTTATCCGGTAAGAGCGGAAGCAAGGACTGAGAGTCGAAAGCAAGGACCGAGAGTCTTACCCGGTAAGTGAGTGCGACGACTCTTACCACGGTTAGCGCTTACCGGTTAATTGTTGCATACGATGCCATTTTGGTGGACTAAAATCTTACCCGAGAAGTAAGTGATAGTGTTGAATTTTACCGGTAAGCACTTACCCGAGTAAGTGATTACGTAAACGGCCCCTTACATGCAGTTAAAAGCATAGGAATAAAACATGGCATTTCTCATCACGTACTTACTTTAGAAAGCACGTTAAAAGTCACGTATTTTAGTTAGAAAACTCACCTGGTACGCTTACTAACTTTTCTTACTCTGTTCTTGACTTCCAATTGGTTTACCTGAGAAATGAATGACATGCAACAGCTCAGATCCTAAACCAAATGTCCGTACACTATTCGGTTTAACTTACCTGCTACTAACTCTTACCGGGTACCCACACTTACCGGGTACGACCACTTACTGGTCAACACCACAATTAGGACAACTTACCGGGTTAACTACACTAAACGGATAATTTACACTCACCGGATAATCTACACTCACCGAGTAATTTACACTTACCGGATAACACAACCTTACCGATTAACCACCCGGGAACCATTTCACCCGGACACTACCGGGTACTACCCGGGTTCCCTCCCGGCAACCTTCAACACAGGGTGACTTACCGGGTACTGCGGTTGTGATGACTTCGGGAAACAAAACCTTGCTAAAAGCCCCTAAATCAAATCGTTAAAAGTGACAATAGCAACAAAACACTATAGGTTCATCCCCCCCCCCCCCCCCCCCCAACTCTTAGTTATACAAACACGATTTATGGTTGATTAATCTTCCCTTGAGGCATCATTCTAACTTTCTCACCAAGAACTCTCAAAACAACCCAACAATCATCATAACAATCAAATCTGAAAATAGTTAGGGATTACCTGGTTGACTCTCTTGTGGAAACTAGACTCCAAACCCACTTCTTCTTCTAATTGATGATTTGTGGTTCTTTTCTTCAATCTAGCACTTGAGCCAAAATCCTTCTCTCTGTCCTCTTCTTCTCTATAGCCGCCAACAATGCCAAGAATTGTTTCCCTAGGATTTTGTGCCAATCATTGGGTTCTTATACCCTATCCTTTATTAACAACTTAGTCCCTCAACTTTCAGCTTTATTAAAATTTTTCCACAAGACTTTAAAATCTTCCAGATTTGGTATCGGTTATTACAACACTCCCCCCTCAAAATAATTTCGTCCCCGAAATTCCGTTTACAAAAAGGTGAGGGTATCTGGACTTCATATTTGATTCTACTTCCCACGTTGCCTCTCGTCCCTTATGATACCTCCATTGAACCTTCACTAAACGAACTTCTTTGTTCCTCGTCTTTCGTAATTTACTGTCTACGATTTCCATTGGTTCCTCTTCATACATCAATTTCTCGTCAATGCTGACATCTTCTAACGGAATAGCCACATCTGTCTCGGCCAAACATTTCTTCAGGATTGACACATGAAATGTCGAATGAATCCTTTTTAACTCTTCGGGCAAGTCTAGCTTGTAAGCTACTGTGCCTACTCGCTCAATGATAACAAAAGGTCCTACATATCTCGGCCTTAACTTTCCTTTCTTCTCGAAACGCACTACCCCTTTCCAAGGTGAGACCTTTAACATTACTTTGTCGCCTACTTGAAATTCAATAGGCTTCCTTCTTCTGTTCGCATACTTCCTCTGACGATCTTGCGCGATCCTCATCCTTTCACGGATTACTTCAATCTTATCTGTCGTCATTTGTCAAATCTCTGGACCTGTCAACTGTCTTTCTCCTACCTCGTTCCAACACAACTGTGTACGACACTTCTGTCCGTACAATGCTTCGAATGGCGCCGCTTGGATGCTTGCGTGGTAACTATTATTATAGGAGAATTCTATCAACGGTAAATTCACTTCCCACGACCCCTTGAAACCTATTACACACGCCCGGAGCATATCTTCAAGTGTCCGAATAGTTCTCTCGCTCTGACCATCCGTTTGAGGATGATAGGCCGTGCTTAGTTTCAATTGAGAACCCAACTCCCGCTATAGACTCCTCCAAAACGATGACGTGAATCGACTATCACGATCAGACACGATGGATCACGGCACCCCGTGCGTAGATACAATCTCATTAATGTACAATCGGGCTAATTTCTCCAACGAATCCGACTCCTTAATAGATAAGAAATGCACAGACTTGGTGAGTACGTCCACAATTACCCAAATCGCATCGTTACCCTTCGGAGTCCTTGGTAACTTTGTAACGAAATCCATGGTGATATTATCCCATTTCCACACTGGTATCACCGTAGACTGAAGTTCTTCGTATGGTCGTTGATGTTCTGCCTTAACCTTCAAACATGTCACGCATCGCTCCACAAGGTGAGCGATATCCTTCTTCATCCCTGGCCACCAGTAAAACTTTCTCAAATCTCGATACATCTTATTCGTTCCCGGGTGCATGGAATACCGCAACTTATGCGCTTCTTCTAAGATGCTTACTCTCAAGTTGCCCAACTTGGGACCCACACCCGGTCTTTCATACACTTCAACCCACCACTGTTGACTCCGAACAATGATGTAGTTCCAACAACTCTTTCGCTCTTTATGTTCTCTTCTAGCAATGCTTCCTCCTGAAACTTCTTAATTTCTTCAAGGAGATTCGAGGTTGCCTCGACTCTGAAGGCCACTACTTTGGTCTGTTCTCCTCGCTCTTTTCGACTCAATGCGTCGGCCACCACATTAGCTTTACCCGGGTGGTAAAGAATCTCACAGTCATAGTCATTCAACAGCTCCATCCATATCCTCTGTCTCATATTTAGTTCTTTCTGATCAAACAGATGCTTCAGACTTTTATGATCGGTGTAAATCTGACACTTTACTCCATATAAGTAATGTCGTCAAATCTTTAAAGCGAACACCACTGCTGCTAACTCCATGTCATGGGTAGGGTAGTTCTTCTTGTGGTCTTTCAACTGTCGGGAAGCGTAGGCAATCACCTTCCAATTCTACATCAGTACACACCCCAGCCCAAGCATAGATGTGTCACTGTATATTACAAATCCCTCCGATCCATCAGGTAACGACAAAATCGGAGCACTGCTTAAACTTTCTTTCAACTTCTCAAACGCAGATTATTGTGCTTCAGTCCACACGAATTTGACATTCTTCCTTGTCAATGAGGTCAGTGGTGAAGCTATTCGAGAGAAGTCGTGAATAAACTTTCGGTAATAACCCGCTAATCCGAGAAAGCTTCTCACTTCCGATGGGGTTCTTGGCGCCTCCCAATCTTTAATGGCTTCAATCTTAGCGTGATCCACTTTGATGCCGTCCGCCGACACCACGTGGCCCAAAAACTGTACTTCCCGTAACCAAAACTCGCACTTCAAAAACTTCGCGTATAACTTCTCACGCTTTAGCAATTCTAGCGCTGCTCGAAGATGTCTCTCGTGATCCTCTCGGGTACGAGAATAAATTACGAAATCATCAATGAATACGATCACACATTTATCCAACAGCGAGCTACACAATCTGTTCATCAAATCCATGAACACCGTTGGCGCATTAGTCAACCCGAAGGGCATGACTAAGAACTCATAATGTCCATATCTCGTACGGAAAGTCGTCTTAGGCACGTCCTCTTCTCTCACCTTCAATTGATGGTAACCCGATCTCAAGTCTATCTTTGAGAAATAACTCACACCTTGCAACTGGTCGAAGAGGTCATCGATCCTCGGAGGAGGGTACATGTTCTTCACGGTTACTTTGTTGAGCTCGCGGTGATCTATGCGCATCCGCATAGATCCGTCCTTCTTCTTAACAAATAGTACCGGCGCTCCCCACGGCGTTGAGCTCGGACGAATAAAACTTTTGTCGAGTAATTCTTGTAACTGAGTCATCATCTCCTTCATCTCTGTCGGTGCCAGACGATAAGGCGTACGCGCAATCGGTGCCTCCCCAGACAACAGTTCTATTCTGAACTCTACTTGACGATCTGGAGGCAGACTCATCAAATCATCTTGAAACACCTCTGGATACTCACTCACTACCGGTACATCCTCTACACTCTTCTTCTCTTTCTTAGCATCTAACACATAAGCTAGATATCCCAGACATCCCTTTCCCAGACATCGCCTAGCTTTCATCATCGATATCAAACACGACTTCCTATTCTGTTGGTCTCCGTAAATTACTATTTCTTTCTTATCAGGCAAGGCGATCCGAATTAGTTTCTTATTACATACTATACTAGCATCATTCTCCGCTAACCAGTCTATTCCTAGGACTACATCAAACTCCCCCATTCCCATCGGGTACAACCACAAAGGAAACAAGTGGTCGTCCACGTCTATGCTACAGCCCTCATAGACCTCTTTCACCCAGACTCGACTATCATCCGCTACCTCTACCTCAAACCAAAGTTCACCCTCTTGGGTTTTACTCGCAATTTACGAATAAATTTGGGTGACACAGAAGAACGGTTTGCCCCCGAATCAAACAACACTTTAGCAAAAGTCGAGTCTATAGAAAAAGTACCTGTCATACCGCCTCTCCAGTCGACATGTGGAAAGCCCTCGCCCTCGCACGAGCCGGCTCCACCTTTCTCTCACCACCTCTTCCTCCGCTACTACCACCTTCACCCCCAGTATATCCTTTCTTCAATTGTGGGCAATCCCACTTGACATGATCTGGCGAACCACAATGAAAACATGATCTCGAAGTATGACAATCCCGAGCCAAATGCCCTGTCTTTCAGCACTTGTAACATCCTTCTTTATCAGCCAAACACTCTCCCTTGTGCATCTGATTACACTTACCACATGGTTTCTCCCCTAATCTAGGCCCCACCCGCAGCTCGGGTCTAGGTGCACTCAACCTCTTTCCGTCTCTGGTTGGTCCTTCCCACTTTTGCTAGTCTCCGACTCTCTCGGTTATCTGTATGTTCTTCTCTTTCTCAGTAAGTTCCGCGGTATCCACCGCAGCCTGGAAAGTAGTTGGTCCCTTCACCTGTACCAACTCTCTTATACTGCTCTTTAACCCCCAAATGTACCTCTCTATTCGCCTTTCCTCAGTAGGCACGTACAGCTCAGCAAACCGGGCCTTCTCAATAAACTTAGACGTGTATTCCTGAACTAACATTGATCTTTGTTCTAGCCCCAAAAACTCCTCATCTAGCTTCTTAACTGCCACCAACGGGCAAAACTGTGCTCTGAACCTTCTAACAAATGATCCCCATGACGTGCCCTTAGCTACCTCCGATCCCCTACCTCCGGTCTCAACATCCCACCAGTAGATGGCCTCAGACTTCACCATTGACATTGCAAATAGTACCTTATCTTCCTCGGCGCACTTGCTAGTATCAAATGCTAACTCCATCTCACAAACCCATTTCAAAGCCAGAACGGGATTACGCTCCTCGTTGAATGTCGGAGGCTTGCACGAAGCGAAGGTCTAAACGAGCACCCTTTCACTATCTTTGGTTCAATAACAGCAATCGGAGTTGTTACCGAGTTGTTTCCTATCTCAGTCCGTGGTAGACTATCTTCCTCGGTCTTCTTCTCAGTACCACTCTTGGTTTCTCCCTCAGATGTAGTCTTATTTTGATTTTCTAGCACAGCTTGTAAAGTCTTTTGTAGTTTACCCATCTCTGCAGTAAACTTCTCCTCAGTCACAAAAGACGGTGCGGTGTCAGTATGACGTCCTTTCTTAGCTTTCGTTTTCTTTGCAGGCGCTGAACTCTCATACTCAGATATCTCTTGTACTTCTGGTTCTTCTACGCTCTTTGCCTTGCGCCTAACCGGCGCTTTCTTCTTCTTACCTTTGCCATTAGTGGTTGTCGCTCCCACCTCAGTAACGGCCTTTCTTGGTACTGTTCCTCTGCCTCTCCCACAGCCTCTACCTCTCCCACGAGTGGCCGCCGCTCTCGAAGAATTCACTGGTTCATCCTCCGCTAATTTCTCAACCCGCACCGCCTCCTCATGTGGCGTAGTACTCTCATTTGGCACTTCCTCCACGATGAGCATCGACCTGCTTCTCAAGACTCTTGCAGACATTCTTGATTACTGGTGCACAACAATTAAACTAACTTAATACTACAACATAGGAATAATACGGCGGTTAAAGCACATACATGTACCTGTAAGTTCACAATTGCACTGGCCAGGTGAAATCCCAAACTTACCTTACATGACTGTCATCGGTACCCTATCAATCCTATATCTACAATAGTGCCATCCGAGCGCAATTCCTGATTCTCAGTTGTGATTTCTACTCCAAAGTTTAGGCCCGTCCGGTCACCTAAATCCCTTAAACTATGGCTCTGATACCAATTGTAACAACCCAAACAAAATAAAGCATGCAATTCTTATAAAATGAAATATCCCAAAAACGGGTCCCAAAATTCTTACATAATATCAAAATCAGGTTGGCGGAATCAACCTACACAACTGAGAATAAATCTAAAACTGAATAATAGTGTCACTATTGCTACCGCGCTTTCACACTAACCGCCCTGCTCACTTGCCAGAGCCTTTCGCTACCTGTTTCCCTGAAAATGTTTTAATTTGAAAATGCGAGGGTTAGACCATGAGGTCTAGTGATTCCCTCCTAACAGTTCTCAAAACATTTAAAACAGTTTATCACTTTCACATATAAAACATTCACAAATCTTTTCATAAACCTTTCACGGATAAATCCGCTCACGTAAATGGCACCCTGAAGTCACTCAAGAGTGACAACGAGTCAGTCTCACGTTGCCTTACTGAGTCACGCTTCCCATGGCATAAACGGAACCTCCCCCCGACGTGAGTACTGGCGAAACCTCCCCCCGACTTAGCCAATTTACGTCTATCACAATGTATGTTGATCCAAACCCTCAGTGATTTGATAATGACCCTCTCTTAAACACTAAGTGAAAATTGTAAGTAAGCAATATGTATAAGAGTTTCACTATCGCTGATAAGTACTAAGACTTTACAGTACCGCTGATAGGAACTCTCGTTCTTTAGATTAAACATTCAGCGAACACTGTTCACCATAATGCTATGAGCTTGTTCAGTCCTTATGGTGATCGCTGATAAGTTAGTTGTTTACATATGATCCCTGAAGACAAGTTTCACGTCAACATAGGTGAAACACCCTAAAAACGGAGTCAATTTAAACCTTGAAATTTCCACCAGTTATGATCAAAATTTTCAAACTTATATAACCTGAGGATCAAATGTAAGGTTTTTATATACAACTGACATTACTCAAATAACTTATTAATCTAATCACCTCATAACAATCAGATTAATCGAGTTATATAAACAACTGTCCCAAAGACTTCAAAGTATATCTAGATCTGTTGTTATCTCTAAGTCTGAATCTCTCCAAAAGTTCTCTTCTCTCATTCCCGCTACTTCCCGGAGCTTGTACCTGGTAAGAAGATTCAACTTGAAACATTAGGCTTTCGCCTAGTGAGAATAATCAAATCAAAATAAAATTTAATAATTAAAACATGAACAGATAACTCAAACCTGTTCTCACCCATCTTACCGTACGACAACTCCTTTCCAAATCGGGGAATCTACCCCAGTCCCATTCCTACGACTAACTCATTTAATTGTAACAACAAAATAAGAGTTAACTCTGAATCATTCCAGATTCAATCATTCCAGATTCACAACCAATATTCACACACAAGAAATTACAAGTCAAAACTTGCCTATTTCTTAATCAGGAAGTAGAGATTACAAATTACTTTATGCCTATCTCTAATCTTCCTCTCACCACAGGGAAATCTCCGATCTTCCCGAAACAATGGAAATCTCTGATCTTCCATAAATCGAAATGGGAATTACAAATCAAAATCTGCCTATTCCACATTCCACCTCTGCATCAATGGTCCCAATGGGATTATAATATCTCGATACTCAATCGGGACTCACGATGGTTCGAGGTTCACCCAATTACTAAAATTACACCCCTTTGGTCTATGGCGAGTAATCGGTTCCCATTATACCGTACCCAAGTGCCCTCGGTGACCGGATGCCTATTTTAGTAAAAGCACATAATCATATAATATAATACAATCGATACTACTATATGCGTCCAGCATAGAATGTATCATTTCTCTGAACATATTCTATATATAAAATAAAGAATATTATTACTCCACATCTCAATCTCTTTATTACCCCTTCTCTGAAACCTGATATGATGATCACCATCTCAATAGTTATTTATATTTTCGAACTCATAGATAGGCCTTTATAATATATCTCAATTTGGCTTTTCAATCACATTTAGAGTTCATAATCATCTAACATATTGCATATAACAGATAATCCTGCTCATTATAAGGAATATGAATAATTCCTGTTCATCAACTTCTTAACTATCCCCTCATAGTAATTTAACACGAGAGTTAATATATATCAGTTGTTAATCTATATCTTTGAACTCATGGATGGACTTTTATAGTTTATCTCAATAAAGCTTCAAATCATATTTAGAGTTCATAACCACATAGTAATTTCATGTAGTAGATAATCAAACTTAGCATGCAAGATTAATAATAAATACTAGTTCATCAACTTCATAGATAACTCATCTTAGAAGTTTTAGCATGGGAATCCACATAACACAACCTTTAATCGCCTTCTTGGCTTATCTATAATTTAATCCAATCCACATAAAACATATTCATGCATATATATAAAGCATCTAATTCAAGATTAATTACTGAATTTTTAAAGAGAGTTGAATAAACTCACCTGATGCGTTATCACTCCTTTTAGTCCCTTTTTAACTCGTAAGGCTCCTTTCTTCACTACCACAGCTTACTGTATTATTCAGTTTACATATACTGATATTAATTTTCCAAAACAGAACCCTCTACAACTGAAAATCCTTACTTTCTAAAAATTACATCTCAAGTCGCAATGGACTGAAGTCGCAGTCCACTGTTGCGATTCCATTTCCAAATCGCAACCAACTATTGCGATTCCATCTCAAGTCGCAACTCACCATTGCGATTCCACCTCAAGTCGCAGTCCACGGTTGCGACTACAGTACCAAGTCGCAATCAACGGTTGCGACTCCAACTCCAAGTCGCAACGGTCTATTGCGACTCCACTATCAAGTCGCAATTGCCCACTGCGACAACTATGAATGTCGTAACTCAAGGTTGCGACTTCGATGATGTTCATCCAAGTCTCAGTCCACTCTGTTCAATTTTAAACCCAGAATTTGCAGTTTTACTCTATGTTTGTTTCTGATACTATGCAGATATACTTAAGGTTATAAACCAAACCTACTCATGTATTCAAACTCCCCAAAACATCTATAAATCATAACAACCCATCTCTAAACTTATCTTAACAATTATGAACATGAAAATTAGAATAGTTTACCTTTTGATGTCTTCAATAATACACAAGATTAGCTGATTTCTGGCTATTCTCCTTCTCTTTCTCGACTTCTCTATCTTGATCTCTCGGTTCTCTTTCTCTTCAACCGAATACACACACCAACACAACTCATACACTCATTCTTAGTTTGTAATGGCTTAGTTAGTTGACACCTCTCATTTAATTGCATGAGTCACTAAACTATTTACCAAACAAACCCCCAACTTTAGGATAATGACACTTCAATCCTCAAACTTTAAAGGAATAACATAACACACCTCATACATAAATAAAACTCATAACAATACCCTTAAGTTTAATATTCTCAAAAGAAATCTTTAAACTTTCAACATATGTATTTTTAACCTTAAATTGAATTATAATACTCCATATAATTCAAGGTTACTCTAAATACAAATACATTCTAAATCTTATTAAAATAATAATATCAAAACTTAGGATGTTACAATACTCCCCCACTTGAAAATGATTTCGTCCCCGAAATCAAAGTCAGGTAAACAAATGAGGATACCTATCCCTCATACTCTCTTCCGACTCTAAAGTTACATTAGTACCTCTATGGTGTTTCCACTGTACTTTCAACATAGCTATCTCATTACCATTACGTAGCTTTCTAATCGATCCTTCCAAAAATTACCTCTGGTTCTTCCACACCGCATCATTATCACAACTCACTCTCCAGGTCTCAAAATAACATTAACATGTTCTACCTGAAAGTTTACGTACACTGTAAATTAAGCATACATGTTACTATTAAATATTTCAACAACCACGACATTCCATTATTATTTCCATGACTTACACATTTCTTCAATATAGAATGCTATTACTTCCTTACAAAACATAATTAAACAGTTTCACTAAGATCTCTAACTTCAAATATTCAACCAAGTTATTTTGAAATGACATTACCGATCCAAGTTATTACCATTCTTAGATCTTTAACTAATAATTTCTCGTACAATTCTTTCACCCATAAGGAGCAATTTATATTCCTTAACAATCTTGCCTTCGCTACACCACATTGACCTACATACTCATCATCTTTATTAAACTTCCAGTGATTCAAATTACAACTTAACTGGCAACTCATACCATCAAAATTTCTTTAGATACACTCACCACTGCTCCGACCTTCTACTTCGATATAAGCCATATCACCAAGTTATCTTACAAACCACATGTTCTATCAATCTTTATTAACGAATAATACTTTCCAACCGGAATTTCCCAAAACTTCCATTCGGATACTTCCTCTTTCTAATATCACGTCTCATACTAGATGACACATGTATCTTGGCAATTAATGCCACTACTCGTTCATACATTCTCCACCCATAACATTTACCACAGACCATGTCTCTCATAGTCATTCGTACATATTTAATTTTACAATCCCATTTTCTCGTCTAAATACACAGGTCTATATTACTAAATATCTTCTCCCCAACTTTAGTTGAACTACTACTCACGACTTTCTAATTAACCTTGAACTTATTCGTTCTTACTAGCTCTTTGTGATTCCAATATGTTGCATAGACAGGGTACAATTCCTCACAGATCAACACAATCTATACATTCCCTTTTGTTTATCTCCAGTATTTCATCTTTTATAAATCTTCCACATCGTAAGTAAACACTTATCTAAAAGCAACAGTCCTTCACTGTTCTAACAATCCCACAAGGTGATCCTTCAACTTTTAAGTTTCTGATTTAAACTTAACATTCATACAAAATTCCAAAAGGATAAACAATGCATTCACGTTATATAAACTTAAATTTTTAATACCGATTATGCAAGTTCAACCCCAATCCTACGCCAAGCTTATCAAATCGGGTCAAAGTCCTCAAGACTTAACTGAATCCAAAACCGAGTCATCTACTCAAAGGATCTAACGATTATTTATCAATATCACTCACGCAAACAAATACATCTAACTCACATTATGCAACATACGCTCCGAGATGTGATAATCTTACGACCCCTTCATTGCTACTTTCCCAATGAAGTCAAATAATTTGCAAGTACACGCAACTCTTTTCATACTCCACAATGTATATAATCTGCCCAGGTTCATTAGTTCCAAAGATACTAAGTAAAATATCAAACAGTCTTTACACCTAAGGCCAACACTTAAACTGTCACCGGTTCAAATACAATGCAATTAAGCATACAACCCATTCAATACTCCATCTCGAATCATTAAACTGACAAATATTCAAAAGACTCATTTGTATATTAATCAGGCCTTTAAGGTCAAAACAAACGTTTGGTCAAACACGTGTCACTCACACGATTACGTAAATCAAAATTTCCTCTTTACTCAAGATCTTAACCTTATTAATCCTTTAATTGGCCATTGACTTCAAAAGAAAAGTTTATCGCTCTCAAAACCTTCACATTTTCAAAATGTAATACGACAAAAATTATTATACAACCACAAAATACCAAAAACATGCTTCGACCACATAACTTTCACTTAGGTTATAATTAATCAAACTCAAAATTCCCCCAATTGTGTCACACACACTAATACCCACTTTGTGCATACCTTCTGCATAACAACAAACCGGTATCGTTCACGGTTTTGCTACTACCCGCACGGGCATACGCGGAACGTATCCAGACCGCACCCAGTGACACACAAAAGGCCTCGTACACCTTACAACTCTCGCCTTCAAGGTCAAAACTTGACATCTCAATACTTCCTTAACCCTGAACCTAATTCTTCCTCCAGACATGCCCGACACTCGGCAATTGTATTACTAATCACCGAACAAAGATACATACCCTCGTATTGATGTTACTAAAGTTTACTTTCGACTTTCTCACTGTTCATCTCTCATTTGAATACGATTACCAAAACCACAAACTTTCTCCCAAGGTTTATCCAACACCTCTCCTCTCTTGGAGTTCTTTCTTAGTTTATAGCGTAATACCCTACGATCTAGCGAGTTCATAGCCTTCATGCATGACAAATATATTAATTAACTCAATCCACACTTTTCTCATTTAAATAAATAACATTCAAAACAACATGAGCACACACGCCCCAAATCATTTTCATAACTCCCATGTACTACACAACAGTCTCAAAACCGTTTGTCTATAAATTTACGTAAAACTCAATCAAAAATGTTGTAACAACAGTAATACCTTAAATGAAAATCTTTTCACACGACAAAAGTTTAAAATTAACTGACATAGAGTAAACTAGTCTTTTCTCACACTCTTTTATATGATATCATCAAATCAATACCTTTGTTGTTTATAAAAAGTTTACTGATCAACACTTTCTTGACCTATTTGCTATCATACAACTTTTTATGTAAAGTATGAAGTATTTTGCAAGTTGCTAAGCCCCAAAATTTCGTTAGGCAGCGTAATTGAAATTGCCCTTTTTCTTCAAATACATACTTGCACATACTAACTCATCCTTGAATAAAACTGTTATTTATGCATTTGATTTGAAATCAAGAAAACTCATGTAACACACACTAAAACATCATGCACAAAATTCACTCGCAATGAAGGCTATTTACTCAAACAAGGTCAATCGTTTTACTTTCATAATTTATCGTTGACACTTTACTTTCGACCCGAAATCGCCCTCTCGGCCTTATAATAATTGCTACATCTGCATTCCATGGCTCCCATACTCAACCATGTGATAGTAATTCTGTATTAACCAATCATCTCATACTCTATCTCTGCACCTATCAAATCACCTATTAAAGATTGCTTTGGCAGACTTTCATGAGTCCCACCAATTTCTAGGTTGTCCTTCAAAACCCCAATCATATACTGATCTGTCCCTTAAAGGACCTTGGTGACAAATTCACCATCACTTTACTATAACTTATAGAGATAACCATGCGAAATGATTATGCACTTACATACATACAACAACGTACTTTACCGATCGTTAGTCACTGTAACAATTCAGAAATAGACATGCTCGTGTAACAATGTATTCATAATAACAGTAGCTAATTGTAATTGTGAACATATCATACAGGAGAATCCCCATTATCATTGTCATAGCACTAATTTCACGTATTTCCGTTAACTCTAAGACTATCCCGTCTTAACACTTCTACCCATATCTCACATATCATAACCTACTACGTCTCAGCTTAAGTCTAAGTATCTCATTAGCATACTTAGTTCGTTTAAACTAGTGCTCTGATACCATACTGAAACACCCTAAAAACGGAGTCAATTTAAACCTTGAAATTTCCACCAATTATGATCAAAATTTTCAAACTTATATAACCTGAGGATCAAATGTAAGGTTTTTATATACAACTGACATTACTCATATAACTTATTAATCTAATCACCTCATAACAATCAGATTAATCGAGTTATCTAAACAACTGTCCCAAAGACTTCAAAGTATATCTAGATCTGTTGTTATCTCTAAGTCTGAATCTCTCCAAAAGTTCTCTTCTCTCATTCCCGCTACTTCCCGGAGCTTGTACCTGGTAAGAAGATTCAACTTGAAACATTAGGCTTTCGCCTAGTGAGAATACTCAAATCAAAATAAAATTTAATAATTAAAACATGAACAGATAACTCAAACCTGTTCTCACCCATCTTACCGTACGACAACTCCTTTCCAAATCGGGGAATCTACCCCAGTCCCATTCCTACGACTAACTCATTTAATTGTAACAACAAAATAAGAGTTAACTCTGAATCATTCCAGATTCAATCATTCCAGATTCACAACCAATATTCACACACAAGAAATTACAAGTCAAAACTTGCCTATTTCTTAATCAGGAAGTAGAGATTACAAATTACTTTATGCCTATCTCTAATCTTCCTCTCACCACAGGGAAATCTCCGATCTTCCCGAAACAATGGAAATCTCTGATCTTCCATAAATCGAAATGGGAATTACAAATCAAAATCTGCCTATTCCACATTCCACCTCTGCATCAATGGTCCCAATGGGATTATAATATCGCGATACTCAATCGGGACTCACGATGGTTCGAGGTTCACCCAATTACTAAAATTACACCCTTTGGTCTATGGCGAGTAATCGGTTCCCATTATACCGTACCCAAGTGCCCTCGGTGACCTGATGCCTATTTTAGTAAAAGCACATAATCATATAATATAATACAATCGATACTACTATATGCGTCCAGCATAGAATGTATCATTTCTCTGAACATATTCTATATATAAAATAAAGAATATTATTACTCCACATCTCAATCTCTTTATTACCCCTTCTCTGAAACCTGATATGATGATCACCATCTCAATAGTTATTTATATTTTCGAACTCATAGATAGGCCTTTATAATATATCTCAATTTGGCTTTTCAATCACATTTAGAGTTCATAATCATCTAACATATTGCATATAACAGATAATCCTGCTCATTATAAGGAATATGAATAATTCCTGTTCATCAACTTCTTAACTATCCCCTCATAGTAATTTAACACGAGAGTTAATATATATCAGTTGTTAATCTATATCTTTGAACTCATGGATGGACTTTTATAGTTTATCTCAATAAAGCTTCAAATCATATTTAGAGTTCATAACCACATAGTAATTTCATGTAGTAGATAATCAAACTTAGCATGCAAGATTAATAATAAATACTAGTTCATCAACTTCATAGATAACTCATCTTAGAAGTTTTAGCATGGGAATCCACATAACACAACCTTTAATCGCCTTCTTGGCTTATCTCTAATTTAATCCAATCCACATAAAACATATTCATGCATATATATAAAGCATCTAATTCAAGATTAATTACTGAATTTTTAAAGAGAGTTGAATAAACTCACCTGATGCGTTATCACTCCTTTTAGTCCCTTTTTAACTCGTAAGGCTCCTTTCTTCACTACCACAGCTTACTGTATTATTCAGTTTACATATACTGATATTAATTTTCCAAAACAGAACCCTCTACAACTGAAAATCCTTACTTTCTAAAAATTACATCTCAAGTCGCAATGGACTGAAGTCGCAGTCCACTGTTGCGATTCCATTTCCAAATCGCAACCAACTGTTGCGATTCCATCTCAAGTCGCAACTCACCATTGCGATTCCACCTCAAGTCGCAGTCCACGGTTGCGACTACAGTACCAAGTCGCAATCAACGGTTGCGACTACAACTCCAAGTCGCAACGGTCTATTGCGACTCCACTATCAAGTCGCAACTGCCCACTGCGACAACTATGAATGTCGTAACTCAAGGTTGCGACTTCGATGATGTTCATCCAAGTCTCAGTCCACTCTGTTCAATTTTAAACCCAGAATTTGCAGTTTTACTCTATGTTTGTTTCTGATACTATGCAGATATACTTAAGGTTATAAACCAAACCTACTCATGTATTCAAACTCCCCAAAACATCTATAAATCATAACAACCCATCTCTAAACTTATCTTAACAATTATGAACATGAAAATTAGAATAGTTTACCTTTTGATGTCTTCAATAATACACAAGATTAGCTGATTTCTGGCCATTCTCCTTCTCTTTCTCGACTTCTCTATCTTGATCTCTCGGTTCTCTTTCTCTTCAACCGAATACACACACCAACACAACTCATACACTCATTCTTAGTTTGTAATGGCTTAGTTAGTTGACACCTCTCATTTAATTGCATGAGTCACTAAACTATTTACCAAACAAACCCCCAACTTTAGGATAATGACACTTCAATCCTCAAACTTTAAAGGAATAACATAACACACCTCATACATAAATAAAACTCATAACAATACCCTTAAGTTTAATATTCTCAAAAGAAATCTTTAAACTTTCAACATATGTATTTTTAACCTTAAATTGAATTATAATACTCAATATAATTCAAGGTTACTCTAAATACAAATACATTCTAAATCTTATTAAAATAATAATATCAAAACTTAGGATGTTACAATACTCCCCAACTTGAAAATGATTTCGTCCCCGAAATCAAAGTCAGGTAAACAAATGAGGATACCTATCCCTCATACTCTCTTCCGACTCTAAAGTTACATTAGTACCTCTATGGTGTTTCCACTGTACTTTCAACATAGCTATCTCATTACCATTACGTAGCTTTCTAATCGATCCTTCCAAAAATTACCTCTGGTTCTTCCACACCGCATCATTATCACAACTCACTCTCCAGGTCTCAAAATAACATTAACATGTTCTACCTGAAAGTTTACGTACACTGTAAATTAAGCATACATGTTACTATTAAATATTTCAACAACCACGGCATTCCATTATTATTTCCATGACTTACACATTTCTTCAATATAGAATGCTATTACTTCCTTACAAAACATAATTAAACAGTTTCACTAAGATCTCTAACTTCAAATATTCAACCAAGTTATTTTGAAATGACATTACCGATCGAAGTTATTACCATTCTTAGATCTTTAACTTATAATTTCTCGTACAATTCTTTCACCCATAAGGAGCAATTTATATTCCTTAACAATCTTGCCTTCGCTACACCACATTGACCTACATACTCATCATCTTTATTAAACTTCCAGTGATTCAAATTACAACTTAACTGGCAACTCATACCATCAAAATTTCTTTAGATACACTCACCACTGCTCCGACCTTCTACTTCGATATAAGCCATATCACCAAGTTATCTTATAAACCACATGTTCTATCAATCTTTATTAACGAATAATACTTTCCAACCGAAATTTCCCAAAACTTCCATTCGAATACTTCCTCTTTCTAATATCACGTCTCATACTAGATGACACATGTATCTTGGCAATTAATGCCACTACTCGTTCATACATTCTCCACCCATAACATTTACCACAGACCATGTCTCTCATAGTCATTCGTACATATTTAATTTTACAATCCCATTTTCTCGTCTAAATACACAGGTCTATATTACTAAATATCTTCTCCCCAACTTTAGTTGAACTACTACTCACGACTTTCTAATTAACCTTGAACTTATTCGTTCTTACTAGCTCTTTGTGATTCCAATATGTTGCATAGACAGGGTACAATTCCTCACAGATCAACACAATCTATACATTCCCTTTTGTTTATCTCCAGTATTTCATCTTTTAAAAATCTTCCACATCGTAAGTAAACACTTATCTAAAAGCAACAGTCCTTCACTGTTCTAACAATCCCACAAGGTGATCCTTCAACTTTTAAGTTTCTGATTTAAACTTAACATTCATACAAAATTCCAAAAGGATAAACAATGAATTCACGTTATATAAACTTAAATTTTTAATACCGATTATGCAAGTTCAACCCCAAGCCTACGCCAAGCTTATCAAATCGGGTCAAAGTCCTAAAGACTTAACTGAATCCAAAACCGAGTCATCTACTCAAAGGATCTAACGATTATTTATCAATATCACTCACGCAAACAAATACATCTAACTCACATTATGCAACATACGCTCCGAGATGTGATAATCTTACGACCCCTTCATTGCTACTTTCCCAATGAAATCAAATCATTTGCAAGTACACGCAACTCTTTTCATACTCCACAATGTATATAATCTGCCCAGGTTCATTAGTTCCAAAGATACTAAGTAAAATATCAAACAGTCTTTACACCTAAGGCCAACACTTAAACTGTCACCGGTTCAAATACAATGCAGTTAAGCATACAACCCATTCAATACTCCATCTCGAATCATTAAACTGACAAATATTCAAAAGACTCATTTGTATATTAATCAGGCCTTTAAGGTCAAAACAAACGTTTGGTCAAACACGTGTCACTCACACGATTACGTAAATCAAAATTTCCTCTTTACTCAAGATCTTAACCTTATTAATCCTTTAATTGGCCATTGACTTCAAAAGAAAAGTTTATCACTCTCAAAACCTTCACATTTTCAAAATGTAATACGACAAAAATTATTATACAACCACAAAATACCCACATGCTTCGACCACATAACTTTCACTTAGGTTATAATTAATCAAACTCAAAATTCCCCCAATTGTGTCACACACACTAATACCCACTTTGCGCATACCTTCTGCATAACAACATACCGGTATTGTTCACGGTTTTGCTACTACCCGCACGGGCATATGCGGAACGTATCCAGACCGCACCCAGTGACACACAAAAGGCCTCGTACACCTTACAACTCTCGCCTTCAAGGTCAAAACTTGACATCTCAATACTTCCTTAACCCTGAACCTAATTCTTCCTCCAGACATGCCCGACACTCGGCAATTGTATTACTAATCACCGAACAAAGATACATACCCTCGTATTGATGTTACTAAAGTTTACTTTCGACTTTCTCACTGTTCATCTCTCATTTGAATACGATTACCAAAACCACAAACTTTCTCCCAAGGTTTATCCAACACCTCTCCTCTCTTGGAGTTCTTTCTTAGTTTATAGCGTAATACCCTACGATCTAGCGAGTTCATAGCCTTCATGCATGACAAATATAATAATTAACTCAGTCCACACTTTTCTCATTTAAATAAATAACATTCAAAACAACATGAGCACACACGCCCCAAATCATTTTCATAACTCCCATGTACTACACAACAGTCTCAAAACCGTTTGTCTATAAATTTACGTAAAACTCAATCAAAAATGTTGTAACAACAGTAATACCTTAAATGAAAATCTTTTCACACGACAAAAGTTTAAAATTTACTGACATAGAGTAAACTAGTCTTTTCTCACACTCTTTTATATGATATCATCAAATCAATACCTTTGTTGTTTATAAAAGGTTTACTGATCAACACTTTCTTGACCTATTTGCTATCATACAACTTTTTATGTAAAGTATGAAGTATTTTGCAAGTTGCTAAGCCCCAAAATTTCGTTAGGCAGCGTAATTGAAATTGCCCTTTTTCTTCAAATACATACTTGCACATACTAACTCATCCTTGAATAAAACTGTTATTTATGCATTTGATTTGAAATCAAGAAAACTCATGTAACACACACTAAAACATCATGCACAAAATTCACTCGCAATGAAGGCTATTTACTCAAACAAGGTCAATCGTTTTACTTTCATAATTTATCGTTGACACTTTACTTTCGACCCGAAATCGCCCTCTCGGCCTTATAATAATTGCTACATCTGCATTCCATGGCTCCCATACTCAACCATGTGATAGTAATTCTGTATTAACCAATCATCTCATACTCTATCTCTGCACCTATCAAATCACCTATTAAAGATTGCTTTGGCAGACTTTCATGAGTCCCACCAATTTCTAGGTTGTCCTTCAAAACCCCAATCATATACTGATCTGTCCCTTAAAGGACCTTGGTGACAAATTCACCATCACTTTACTATAACTTATAGAGATAACCATGCGAAACCAAACCTATGTTTTAAACCCGAATTTGCAGTTTTACTCTATGTTTGTTTCTGATACTATGCAGATATACTTAAGGTTATAAACCAAACCTACTCATGTATTCAAACTCCCCAAAAATCTATAAATCATAACAACCCATCTCTAAACTTATCTTAACAATTATGAACATGAAAATTAGAATAGTTTACCTTTTGATGTCTTCAATAATACACAAGATTAGCTGATTTCTGGCTATTCTTCTTCTCTTTCTCGACTTCTCTATCTTGATCTTTCGGTTCTCTTTCTCTTCAACCGAATACACACACCAACACAACTCATACACTCATTATTAGTTTGTAATGGCTTAGTTAGTTGACACCTCTCATTTAATTGCATGAGTCACTAAACTATTTACCAAACAAACCCCCAACTTTAGGAGAATGACACATCAATCCTCAAACTTTAAAGGAATAACATAACACAGCTCATACATAAATAAAACTCATAACAATACCCTTAAGTTTAATATTCTCAAAAGAAATCTTTAAACGTTCAACATATGTATTTTTAACCTTAAATTGAATTATAATACTCCATATAATTCAAGGTTACTCTAAATACAAATACATTCTAAATCTTATTAAAATAATAATATCAAAACTTAGGATGTTACAATAGGTTATACGCTGAAGTCGAAGATCAAGCTCAAGAACCAGCGACCAGTCTCCTAATGAACTGATGCAGATCAGCGAAGACTCAGATTTATCCACTCAACGTGAAATATCAAGTACAAGACTTCAGCTATCGCTGAACTTTGTCATTCACTGATATAGAATGATAAAGCTCTGATTCAACGAAAGCTGATCATGAAGTCCTCCGTACAAAGTACTTTTGTCTTAACCACCCTTGCACGACTCCGTACGATATGTCAGAAAAGAACCTTCTTATTGTCTGAAATCGTACAACCACTCTGATACTACACTGTTCAAACATGCGGCTACTAAGGTTGTCTACTAAAGTCAGACCCAACAACCAATGAGCTGCTGCCAAGTGTAAAGTATAAATTGCCATGCATTAAATGCATGCAGTATATAAGAAGGACTCCAGCTTCATTCTTGAAGCACTTGCTAACTCTGGTCAAGTCATCTTCTTATCTTGAGATAGGTTATTATTAGTAATTTCCTTCTCTTTCTTAGTGCAAGAAAACTTAGTGTTCCAACTTGTTTAGATTAGGATTTATTCCTTATCTTGTTCCGCAACAAGCTGTAAATTGTCTTGATTTATCAATAAACAATTTAGAAAAGTAAAATCGTGTGTTTGTATTCAACCCCCCCTTCTACAAACTTCTATAGCCCTTCGAGACCAACAAGTGGTATCAGAGCAGATTTGTTTAATCTCATAAACAAGATCTGATCTATACTAAGATTTCTCTTCCTAGCTATTTCTTAAAATGGCTACCAAGACAAACACAAACTATATTGACAACGGTTCTCTTGCAAAACCCCCTAGATTCTCCAGAGATAATTTTAATCTATGGAAAAATAGGATGATTCTCTTCTTAGAAGGTGTAGACCCTACTATGCCTTATTATCTTGAAAATGGCCCATATATTCCTGTAAGAATTGATGCTGCAGTTCCAGCCGCTGAGAATAGACCTGCTATTCCATAAAGGCTGATTCCTAAGGAAATTCATATGTGGACTGATGAAGATAAGAAGAAAGTGGCTATCGACACCAATGCAAGATCCATACTCTCCATGGCTCTTCCTGACGAAGTCTACCATTCCGTCATGAACCTGAAAACCTCAAAAGCTATGTGGGACACAATCTGTGTTCAGTATGAAGGTACTTCTGAAGTCCAGGACTCTCGAAAGATCATCCTGGTAAGACAGTATGAAAGCTTCATTTATGGTAAGAATGAAACTCTCTCTGAAGTACACCAACGTTTTAACTGTTTAATAATAGATCTAAAAACTTTTGGTAAGGAATATTCTAACTTTGAAGTGCTGACAAAGTTTTTAGAATGTTTACCTGAAAGCTGGGACAATTATTCTATGTGTCTCAAGCTGTCAAAGGATCTAAAATCAATGACCCTTTCTACCTTATATGGCACGATGCTGAATCATGAGCAATCGAGTCATCTTAAGAAGAATCTTGTAAAAGATTCCAAAAGCACCCCTGTTGCTTTAATCTCAGAGGAACCTTCCACTCAGCGACCCTCGGTCACTATCACTGAGTTGGAGAGTAACTCTGAAAGGTCATCAGATTCTGACTCTTCAGATCTTGATGAATCTTTGGCTCTCCTCACTAAAAAGTTCAGGAGATTCGCCAAAAAGAAAATGTTCAGAAAGAATAAACCTCTTTCCATTACTGACAAGCCAAGATCATCAGCTTCTGTTGATAAGGCTACTGCTACTTGTTTTAACTGTGAAAAGATAGGACATTTTGCTAACGAGTGCAGGTCAAAGAAAGTTTCAAGAAACTCAGCCTTTCCTAAGAAATCCTCTAACCTCAGGTATAGAGATGACAAATACGCCAAGCTGAAAGAAAGGTATGCGAAGCTGAAAAGCTTTAAGAAGAAAGCCAAAGGCTTCATGGCTGACTATGATTGGGCTGCCTCTGACGAAGAAGAATCATCTGACTCTGAAGATGATAATGAAGCCAATCTATGTCTCATGGCCAAACTTGAAGATGAGGAAGACAATTCTGACATTCCCTCTATGTTGGTTCCTGTTTTGCTTAAACAGTGATCTTACCTTTCAGTTAGTTCAGATTTAGATATGGTGCGGAAGCGTATTTAAGAACTGAAAGATAATGTAAGGTAGAAGAACACACAATATGAAGTAAACAGTATGTAAAGAACAGATGAGTATCTCCAAGATAACTGTATTTGATATTAATCAAGAACACCAAGAACATAACAAGAAAGAACTGCTGGTGTGTGTGTTTGTGCGTAGCTTAATGTGTAAAAATGTTCTGGTTAATAGAAGTAAACAATATGTATCAGAGTTTCACTATCGCTGATAAGTACTAAGATCTTACAGTACCGTTGATAGGAACTCTAGCTCTTTAGATTAAACATTCAGCGAACACTATTCACCATAATGTTCTGAGTCTGTTCAGTCTTTATGGTGATCGCTGATAAGTTAGTTGTTTACTTATGATCTCTGAAGACAAGTTTCACGTCAACATAGGTTCTACGCTGAAGTCGAAGATCAAGCTCAAAAACCAGCGACAAGTCTCCTACTGAACTGATGCGGATCAGCGAAGACTCAGATTTGTCCACTCAACATGAAGTATCAAGTACAAGACTTCAGCTATCGCTGAACTTTATCATTCGCTGATAAAATGGTAAAGCACTGAATAAATGAAAAGTTGATCATGAAGTCCTCCGTACAAAGTACTTTTGTCTTAACCACCCTTGCACGACTCCGTACGATATGTCAGAAAAGAACATCCTTATTGTCTGAAATTGTACAACCACTCTGATACTACACTGTTCAAACATGCGGCTACTAAGGTTGTCAACAAAGGTCAATGACATATAACCAATGAGCTGCTGCCACGTGTAAAGTGTAAACTGCCATGCATTAAATGCATGCAGTATATAAGAAGAAGAACTCACTTCATTTTGAAGTAACTTGCTAACTCTGGACAAGTTCATCCTTCTTATCTTGAGATAGGTTATTATTAGTAATTTCCTTCTCTTTCTTAGTGCAAGAAACTTAGTGTTCCAACTTGTTTAGATTTAGGTTTATCCTTAATCTTGTTCCGCAACAAGCTGTAAATTGTTAATGATTTATCAATAAACAATTTAGAAAAGTAAAATTTGTGTGTTTGTATTCAACCCCCCCCCCCTTCTACAAACTTGTATAGCCCTTCGGGACCAACAAGTGGTATCAGAGCAGATTTGTTTAATCTCATAAACAAGATCTGATCTATACTAAGATTTCTCTTCCTTGCTATTCCTGAAAATGGCTGCCAACACAAACACAAACTATATTGACAATGGTTCTCTTGCAAAACCCCCTAGACTCTCCAGAGATAATTTTAATCTATGGAAAAATAGGATGATTCTCTTCTTAGAATGTGTAGACCCTACTATGCCTTACTATCTTGAAAACGGCCCATATATTCCTGTTAGAATTGATGCTGCAGTACCAGCCACTGAGAATAGACCTGCTATTCTAGAAAGGCTGATACCCAAGGAAGTTCATATGTGGACTGACGAAGATAAGAAGAAAGTGGCTATCGACACCAAAGCCAGATCCATACTATCCATGGCTCTTCCTGATGAAGTCTACCATTCCGTCATGAACCTGAAAACCTCAAAAGCTATGTGGGACACAATCTGTGTTCAGTATGAAGGTACTTCTGAAGTCTAGGACTCTCGAAAGATCAACCTGGTAAGACAGTACGAAAGTTTCATTTGTGGTAAGAATGAAACTCTCTCTAAAGTTCACCAACGTTTTAACTGTTTAATAAAAGATCTGAAAACTGTTGGTAAGGAATATTCTAACTTTGAAGTGCTGACAAAGTTTTTAGAATGTTTACCTGAAAGCTGGGACAGTTATTCTATGTGTCTGAAGCTGTCAAAGGATCTAAAATCAATGACCCTTGCTACCTTATATGGCACGATGCTGAATCATGAGCAATCGAGTCATCTTAAGAAGAATCTTGTAAACGATTCCAAAAGCACCCCTGTTGCTTTAATCTCAGAGGAACCTTCCACTCAGCGATCCTCGGTCACTATCACTGAGTTGGAAAGTAACTCTGAAAGGTCATCAGATTCTGACTCTTCAGATGATGATGAATCTTTGGCTCTCCTCACTAAAAAGTTCTGGAGATTCGCCAAAAAGAAAATGTTCAGAAAGAATAAACCTCTTTCCATTACTGACAAGCCAAGATCATCAGCTCCTGTTGATAAGGCTACTACTACTTGTTTTAACTGCGAAAAGATATGACATTTCGCTAACGAGTGCAGGTCTAAGAAAGTTTCGAGAAACTCAGCGTTTCCCAAGAAATCCTTTATTCCCAGGAATAAATATGACAAATACGCCAAGCTGAAAGAAAAGTATGCAAAGCTGAAAAGCTTTAAGAAGAAAGGCAAAGGCCTGATGTCTAACTATGATTGGGCTGCTTCTGATGAAGAGAATCATCATCTGACTCTGAAGATGATGAAGCCAATCTCTGTCTTATGGCAAAGATTGAAGATGAGGAAGAAAGTTCAGACATTCCCTCCACTTCAACCTCTGCTACTCAGGTATCACCTTCCTTCTTTACAAATATTGCAAATATTGATGAAGTTGATAGTCTTCATAAAATCGATCTCTTGACTAGAAGATTATATGAAGCCATGAATGGCAAAGCTGTAGATGAAAATCAAAACCTTGATCTCGCTGAACAGCTTAAAAACTGTCACCTTCAAATAGAAAATCTTTCTAAAATTGAAGAAGATTTTAAAGATCAAGTGCACTTAAACCATCTAGTCAAAATCGAGCGCGAAGAAGCTATCGCTGCATTAAGAGCTGAAAAAGCTACTGTTGATGGATGGTATAATTCCTCAACAAAGATCACTGAGATAATTAAGTCTCAGATTCCCCTAAGTGATAAACGTGGTCTTGGTTACAAAGCTGATTTTATAGAACCAACCACTAATCATTCCATGCTCTTATTTGGAACTTTCGTATCCTCAGTCGCTGATACTTCATCCTCTCAGTGTTCCTCTTCCAGACCGCCTATCCCTGAGGAAATTTCTACCTCTTCAAAAGGTAAAGAGAAAATGGTTTATTCAAAACCTACCTCTATCTTTAAAGATAAAGGTAAAGGAATTGCTTTTAACCAAAATCCTCAGAAGGGTACCTTAGTACCTAAGCTGAATGCTTCTAAAGCTTTAGTGATTCATCCCTCTAGATCAAGGAATCAGATCTCTGGATCTACTCAGCGTGGATCTATTCAGCGATCTACTCCTAAAATCAGAGTGGATGTCTCTGGTAAGAAATCCGAAGAACTGAATGTTCCTCCCATTTCAAAAGCCAATAGCTTACTTGGTGCTGGTACTTCTAATTTAAAATCTAAAGCTCAACATTCAAATGGTCCTAGAACTTTTAGTTATAGGAAATGTTATCACTGTGGACTTACTGATCATATTGCTAGTAAGTGCCCCATATCCACCAAAGCTGAAAAGATAGCTAAGGTGAAGATCCTTGCCCCCAAGGCAAAGAAGACCACTGAGGTTAAGAAATTAACCAAAGTGAAGACTGACAAAGCTGAATCTTCAAATGCTGCGAAGATTGCTGAACCTTCCATTCCATTCCACTGACAAACGTGTACACATGGTTAAGTGGGAACCCAAGAAAAACTAATCTTCCTTTGTAATGCAGGTTAAGAAGGGTATCTGGTATCTCGATAGCGGATGCTCTAGACACATGACTGGAAAGAAAAGCCTGTTCGCTGAATACAAGGAAGAGAAGGGTCCCTCTGTGACTTTCGGTGGAAATGGAAAAGGACATACCCGAGGGTTTAGTGTACTCTCTAATGGTACAACAACCTTCAGAAGAGTCGCATATGTTGAAGGGCTGAAGCATAATCTTTTAAGCATCAGTCAGTTTTGCGACAAGGATAACAAAGTAATCTTTACTAAGGAATCCTGCTTTGTCACTGATAAAAAGGAGAAGATAGCTCTCAGCGGTTATCGTTTGGAAAATGTTTATGTAATAAACATGGACTCAACATTCACTGAGAACTTCTGTTTCTTCTCAAAAGCCTCATCTGATGTCAACTGGCTATGGCATAAGAGGCTTTCCCATCTGAATTTCAAGACACTGAACACTCTTTCTTCAAAAGAGTTAGTCACTGGTCTACCTCAGCACTCATACGCAAAAGATTCCTTATGTTCAGCGTGTGACAAAGGGAAGCATAGCAGAGCAAGCTTTAAGTCAAAGCAAATCTCCTCAGTGTCATCTCCTCTACAACTTCTCCATATGGATTTGTTTGGCCCTGTTAACAAACAATCCATTGCTGGAAAGAAATATACACTGGTCATAGTTGATGAATTCTCTCGTTATACATGGGTTATGTTTCTCCGTTCCAAGAGTGACACCCCTGAAGAACTCATCACCTTTGGTCGGAAGATAGAAACCCTGAACAACTTGACCGTTCGCTCAATAAGGAGTGATCATGGTACTGAATTCAAAAACAGTTCTCTTGATTCCTTCTTTGAGAGTAAGGGTATTTCTCACAACTTTTCATCAGTGAGAACACCGCAACAAAATAGAGTCGCTGGAAGAAGAAATAGAACAATTATTGAAGCTGCACGTTCAAGGCTCAGCGATTCTCACCTGCCTACTAAGTTTTGGGCAGAAGCTGTCAACACTGCTTGTTTTACGTAAAACAGGTCGGTGATAGTCAAAAGATTCAATAAAACAGCCTATGAACTTTTTCATGGGAGAAAGCCTTCAATCATCTTTCTTCACATCTTTGGATGTCAGTGTTTCATACTGAACAACAGAGATGCCCTTGGAAAGTTTGATCCTAAGGCTGATGATGTAATCTTTCTTGGGTATTCTTCAATCTCCAAAGCCTTCAGAGTCTTCAATCGAAGAAGACAAACTGTAGAAGAAACTATTCACGTCACGTTTGACGAATCCCGTTCAGCGAACTCCAAACCGTCCGCTGATACTGAAGAACTAAATCAATGGACGTTTTCTCATCTTGGTGATTCAGAAGATATTCCCACTCCTCGTACTCGTACAGTTGAAGATGATAGTCCTACTATCATTCCAAATATGCAGAATAGTGAAGCTGAAACATCATGGGTCTCAGCTGTTTCTTTAAACACTATACCTGCTTCTGAACCAAATATCTCAAACATTCCATCTACTTCTCAGCAATCAGTGAATATAATGACAACTGCACCCACTCCTCTCTTGGCTGATACTCCAGAAGCTGCTGAAGCCTCATCTTCAGCTCCTCCAGTTCAGTTTGAGTTAGCGTCTCACACTCCGGCTCAGCGATGCACTGTAAATGACCCAATTGATCAAATTCTTGGTGATCCAAACGTTGGTGTTAAGACTCGACGAAGTGCAGGTAATATATGTTTATTTGTTAACTTTAGTTCTCTGACTGAACCAAAGAAAGTAGATGATGCCCTCAAAGATCCCAACTGGGTCAGCGCCATGCAAGAAGATCTGACTGAATTCGAAAGAAACAAAGTTTGGAAACTTGTTCGATGACCAACTGACAAGACAGTGATAGGCACTAAATGGGTCTATCGAAACAAGTTGGACGAACATGGAACTGTAACCCGCAACAAGGCTCGTCTTGTTGCTCAGGGATACAGACCAGAGGAAGGCATAGATTACGATGAAACATTTTCTCCAGTAGCAAGACTAGAATCTATTCGTCTATTCTTAGCATACGCTGTACACAAAGACTTCAAAGTATATCAGATGGATGTTAAGTCAGCGTTTCTAAATGGAAAGCTGAATGAAGAAGTCTATGTGGAACAACCTCCAGGATTCTCAGATCCTAAGCGTCCAGGTTATGTTTATAAACTGGATAAGGCACTTTATGGCTTAAAGCAAGCTCCACGTGCATGGTATGACACTCTATCTACTTATCTCCATATTGAACAGTTTGAGCGAGGTAAATCAATAAGACTATTTTTCAGGAAAGTAAAAGGTCATATCATTCTTGTTCAGATATATGTTGATGACATTATATTTGGTTCTACTAACCCAGATCTTTGTACTCGTTTCGCTGATAGAAAGAAAGATGAGTATAAAATGAGCATGACGGGTGAACTAACATATTTCCTTGGTCTTCAGATAAAGCAAAATGAAAAAGGAACTTTCATTAATCAGGGAAAGTATGTTAAAGATATGCTGAAGAAATTCGATTTAACCCAAAGTTCAGCTATGAAAACCCTTATGGAACCACCGCTGACACTAGATAAGGATACTAATGGTATTCCTGTTAATATCACGCTGTACCGTGGGATGATCGGCTCTCTTTTGTATCTTACATCTAGCCGACCCGATATTATGTACGCAACCTGTTTGTGTGCACGATATCAAGTTGAACCTATGTAACACCCGTAATTTTCGGATAAGTACAACTTCGAATCAGTGTGGAATCGAACTTTTAAGAAAAATATGAAAAATAGAATTTTGGGTTAAATCCTATATTTTATGGTCTTGTTGGATGGGGAATTCGAATACGAGTCCAACGGTTCTTTCCGGAGCAAAAACGGAGCTATAACGAAGAAGTTACGGCCGAAATAGTATCTGACCCAACAGGGGGCCGCGCGGCCTGTTAGACCGCGGCCCAATCCGCGTAAGCCTCTGGAGGGAAGCACGCGACATTCCCCACCACTTATAAACCGCGGGACAAACCGCGGGAACGACCTGGAGCTTTTAATCGCGAATCTCAAACCCTCAAACTTCGTTTCTTCATAACTTTTGCATCCGAACTCCGATTTGAGTGATTCAAGTTGCTATGGTTTCGTTTTTAGGAGCTCTTCAAGGATCTAGAAAGAGTTTTGAAGTATCATGAATGATCCAAGAGTATTTCATGGTGGTTGAGGTAAGCATCTCACTTTTCTTCATCTAAGAAGCTAGGGTTTTGATATTTTGGTGTATTGTGGATGGATGATGATTCCTTGTGGTTAGACTTTGGTATTTATGGTTGGAAATCTATGGGTCTAGGTTTTGGCTTGAGGATGCAAACTTCATCAAAGGAGCTTACGTTGGAGAAAACTCTAGATTTAGCTTAATCTAGCTAAGGTCAGTTCAAGTTGATTTGTGAAAACTTTGTACATGCCGAAAATAGTATTTTCCATATGTTTGTGTGTTTTACTTGAAAATATCAATTGTTGAGGTATTTGATTAATTTAACCTTTTTGAAGTATTTATCTTCATAATTGTGTAAACACCCATATTTGGGATTTTGGAGTATTTGATATGTAGAAATCATAATTTTACTCTTAAAAGATTTATTACTCAAAATGGAGTCTATTTGATGGTTTAATCATATGTGTATAAATGATTTTGTAAACCATTTGGGAGAATGCACCTTTTAGTGTCAATAACCATTTTGAGAATTATAAGGGTGTGAGTCCCTTTGGGAAAACCCTTTTGTTTAACGGGTTTTGGGTTAATAACGATTTTATGGTACTTGGTTACCTAATTGATATTAAATGCCTTTTGTGCTATTTGATGGTCGTTATTTATAGGTTTAATGGGTATTTGAGCAGTTTGCTCGATTTGACTCTGGGATAGTCATGGGGACATTCGTCCGATTTTAATGGCTCGATGTAGGGTCTTGTTTATGGGTTGCTTTTATTGCACCATTTTGCATGTTATTGCACGTTTGGATATTTACATGCCTGTGTGAGTGAGTCATTTCGGGATAGGCATGTTGTCTGTAGACTGTATTACATTGGATCCATAGGCATGCTAGTCAGTCGTTGGTAATGGTCGATTGAGTATCTCTAGGTGTCACATTTATGCTGAAGACACTAAGGTATCTCAAGGTGTCGCATTTATGCTGAAGGCACTAAGGTATCTCAAAGTGTCGCATTTATGCTGAAGGCACTAAGGTATCTCAGAGTATCGCATTTATGCTGAAGGCACTAAGGATCTCCACTCACAATGGATATGGGTCTCCCCCGTCGTTGGTCAACCTATTTGGGATTTTATATTGTCCCGGTTCTATTATTATTATTGGTCTTATACGTTTGACTGCGGTTGGATGACTTTACTATTGGATTCCCTTCCATGTATATTATAGTCTAAATAAAGCAGGTTATCTCCATAAGTATGGTGTTTGAAACTTCATTACATTTTACGTTTGCGTAAGTATTGCTCGTATATGTTTTCAATGAAGTATTATGTTAAATGGATGATTTTCCATGATTTATGGGTTGAGTAATTGTTGTCAATCGTATTTGAAAGATTTGCCTATTAGAGGTTTATTCACGTATTGAATGAGTTTTGGATTTTATTCATTTTGGGAAAACGCTTTATACCTTTTGGGAAATATTTCTCATGGATTTTGGGTGCGTTGAAAATGAGTCATTTATATCCTTGGTAAACTCTTTTGGAAATCTAAATCTTTATTGCCAACTTTCTTTCAAAGAATTATTTATTCATGCTATAAACTCTTGAACTCACTAGGCGTTAGCCTAACCTTTTTATTTGTCGGCATGTGCAACAGGTCTCAGGTTGGGAGTAGTTCTAGTGACACGTGTGAAGGGTCGTGTGCTAGTAAAGTGCTCGAGAGGTGAATAGCCTAAGTTATGTTTCCGCATTTACCCTTAAGAGTAGCACTTGTGTTTGGATTTAGTGATATCCGAAGTAAGTTTAGTCTTGGTTATAAGACTTGTTTTTTTATATGTAATGTTTGGAGGCAATCATAGTTTGTAATTTGAGGTAATTTATCTATTATTTCGGATGTGATATTGAAAATTTTATTTAGTTGCTCTTTCCCAATTCGAGGGTGTTACAAGTTGGTATCAGAGCATAAGTTTGAGAGAATTAGGTGTTGATTTTGGATACCTAGACTCAAACTAGCGTTCTTTTAAGTAAATAAGAGTGAAATTCACCATTAGGCACTTTAAGATAAGATGTTTCGAGGTCGATGGAGTTGCTAGAAACGAGAATTCCCGACTAGAGTAGGAAGGATAATCATGTACGGTACGTTCATAATGACACCTGGCCAGTGTCATGGTGAATCTACTAGTTACATGTGCGTACTTGAATTACTTTAACGTGATGAAGTTCTAAGCTATTAGTCGTTGGAAATTTTGACGAATTCTAGCATTAGTCACTTGGGGTGACAATAAGCATGATAATTGCTTTAAGTGGACCGTTTCGGGTCAAATTTGATGGTTGAATTAGAACCACAGATTTATTGAATCGACCTTGATTCCAGAAAGAAACCGTAAGGATTATTGATGTATTTTCCCAACTTGCCTTAAGAGGTTTGATTATCCTGATGACAATAGTGGACCGTAGAGATTTGGAGGAGTATGGGTTGAGACGTTGAGTGCCGACTAAGTTATGCACAAAATTATTTTAAAAATAAGTTGCATCAATTATTTCTTGTGTTTCAAATCCTTATATGGATTGTGTTACCAATTTTGGAAAGTGTTTAGCACACACACAAGATTTCAAATTTATGGGTTTTTGAACTAGCATGAAATTATTTTATTGCGGGAGTTGCAAACTCCGCTGAGATTTGTTTTGCTTTACTTCATTATTGTTCAACATTTCTTTCGGGTATAGTGATATCCATATTTTATGATGTTTAAGATGTTGGGCAAGTAACTACGGCTTACGACTTTAACATTGGATCTCCTCCACATATGTTAGAGTTTAGACGGAAAGTTATCTTCCATTATGTCTACGTAAAACTATATTGAGAACTTTGTTTTATACGAGTTTGTGATCAATATTGTCTGTATAGTATTACATCCAGAATGGATTTTGGAATTTTGACATTTTAGTCATGAATTTGCTTATTGCAATTTGACTTTTTGGGAAGCACAATGTTTGGTGCCATTTTATTGACTTGAGGTCATTAAGCTCATTAAATTTCATGGAGTTTTATGTTACGACGTATTGAGTCGTGTGAGTGTAATTTCACAAGGTGCATACTCCATTTAATTATGTGGAAATTTATGAGTTATGTTGGGTGTTTTGTCACACTCAAACTTTGTTGAGAAATATTAATTTTATGCCATAAGTCGACCAAAGGGATAAGTTTTGGAACTTTAGTGTCGCGTAACTTCTCTTTCAAAGTTTTGTACTAGCACATTTTGTTGCAACCTGTTCAGTATGTGGATTGATTTATACATGACATAAGTAATGCACGAACGAACACTTTGATAGTGTTTCATAAACAATTTGCATAAATGCGCTTTCGGTCAGTTAAATGTTTATTATAATTTTCATGTAAATGCATTATATCGACTTAGGGATATGAATAGCTTGGTAAAGATTGTTTCTCGTCACTTTGTTGAACGAATCGTGAGTGAAATTTCTTTATTAACTCATTGTACAAATGATGATCATTCGGTCAAAGGGTGTTTTGGTGTTGTGGAAATCATGCATAGTTCGCATTATTTTACATTTTGAAAACACAAAGGTATGAGTCATTGACATTGGTCAATTTTGATTTTGCCGAGTATTTTGGAAAATTGAAAACCTTTTGGTTTGGAGGAAATGTGTATTTTGAGTATTTTGACAAATACATTTTTAGTAATGAAGTTTTGACGTTTTATGTTCCAAGTACGAAACTTGAGGAAAATGCTTCGCGATGAAGATTTTAGAAAATTGTTTGGTATGAAATTATGGTGTGTGTAATTTCTTATGTTTTGAACATTGACGCGCCCCGTCAGTGCAATTTGAGATTCGAAAATAAGTTGAACCCTTTTGATGTCAACTAATTATTAACACTTATTTCCTCATATGTTTTAGAAAAACTCATTGTTGTGTGCATGTTTTCCAAAGACGTTTTATTCAAATGTCATTATAGGACCGGATGAGAAATTTTGAGAAATTGATTTAAAGAGTTTCCTCTTTTGGAAATTTGGTCGCGAACCGTTTGATACATGTCTTTTCGTTTCAAGAAAATTTCTAATGGAAGTGTTACAAGCTTTTATGCCTACCCCTATTTGAAGTTTTATGATGTTTTAAGGCGATACTCTCAAAGGATGGAAACGGATTGGTTTTTGTCTTTAAATTTGGAGCCTACACAAGCTGTTTTGTGTTTTGACTGAGGTGTAATTAAAAACCGTTTCCTTGTTTCGTATAATAAACTGACGCGCGCGAATTTTGTTACGGAACCTTATTCCATACCAAATTAATGGTCGGAAAAGAATTTTGAGTCAATGGCCGTTTGGGCTACTTTTGAAGTACGTGTGAAAATGTGTTGCACACCGTTTAAAGTGGGAAGTTACTTTACGTGCATGTCATGAGTCAATCCATACTAGAACCGTGGCGGTTCATTTTAAAGAAGTTGTTTAGTTACGTTTTTGCGTTTTGTGGGTAAACTGAACTGCAATGAAATAATTTTCAACACGATTTTCATATGTGGGACGAGTGTGTCCATTTTTACGTAACTACCGAATTAATGACAGTAGTTTTCCGTGCCTACGATTTATTTGATATGAAAGTCTTTGTGTTGAAAATTTTGTTAAAGACTTTGTTAATTGGCATATTTGTTAAATAATTCGCTTGAAAACCTTGAACTCGTTAGGACCTTGGAAAGGGGTAAGTGACCCAGTTAGGAGTAAATGCGTGTAGCACCTTGTTGGTGGAAGGTTTGAACATTCCAAGCGTGATAGCGCCGTAGGCCGAATGGTGTTGGGTGCGGGGATAATGCACTTTTGTAACTAGGAAATTTGATTCGCGGTATCTTATATTGAGGTTGGTGGTAACCTTTCTTGTTGGGAATCTTATTTTGGGGTCTTGGTCAACTTTCGTATGTGGGACCCTTTAGACACCATATCGATAACCTTGGTTTTGTAAGAAGGCTCGACGAGTGAAGCTCGTGTGTAGAGTCTGTGGTGATTCGACTTAATGGTATGGCTAGGTGTCAACTTTTGGACTTGAGGCCAAGCACCTTTAGTGTAATCGGGGAAGTGTAGACCGATTTGAAATGAAATAATGGTAATGGTTATAGCAATCCTAAGATACTCAAGTGTGATGAGTAGAATTTGTAGGAATAATTTCCTTGTGTGATTAAAGAACATGTCGGTTTGATGATTAATGTTGAAATGGATTTTGGAGTTTATTAGAACTCGTTGGAATTGATCGACAGTTAATAATTGGGACAATTGGAATTAGAGATTCGGTCGGTCTCGATATTAATTAGGCCTTGGATTGACTTAGAGTCTGAAAATGAAATTGGGAGGAAAGGAACATTTAAGGTTGGGAGACAACCGAAGTCGTCTGACTAGGAATTATTCCAGTTGTTGGAGTGTTCTCCTAGACATAAGTACAGTGTACGTGAAGGGGCTTTGTTGATAAGCAATTGTTCGAGGAATTGTCTTTATAGACTGTGTGGAGAGAATTTAGATTCCAGTTAGGGGCGGATAAATTATAGTCGACGTTGAGTCGGTTAGCCTTGGGTTGTAAAGGATGTAGATTTCGAGGACGAAATCATCCTAAGGTTGGGAGGATTGTAACACCCGTAATTTTCGGATAAGTACAACTTCAAATCAGTGTGGAATCGACCTTTTAAGAAAAATATGAAAAATAGAATTTTGGGTTAAATCCTAGATTTTATGGTCTTGTTGGATGGGGAATTCGAATACGAGTCCAACGGTTCTTTCCGGAGCAAAAACGTAGCTATAACGAAGAAGTTACGGCCGAAACAGTATCCGACCCAACAAGGGGCCGCGCGGCCTGTTAGACCGCGGCCCAAGCCGCGTAAGCCTCTGGAGGGAAGCGCGCGACATTCCCCACGACTTATAAACCGCGGGACAAACCGCGGTAACGACCTGGAGCTTTAAATCGCGAATCTCAAACCCTCAAACTTCATTTCTTCATAACTTTTGCATCCCAACTCCGATTTGAGTGATTCAAGTTGCTATGGTTTCGTTTTTAGGAGCTCTTCAAGGATCTAGAAAGATTTTTGAAGTATCATGAATTATCCAAGAGTATTTGATGATGGTTGAGGTAAGCATCTCATTTTTCTTCATCTAAGAAGCTAGGGTTTTGATATTTTGGTGTATTGTGGATGGATGATGATTCCTTGTGGTTAGACTTTGGTATTTATGGTTGGAAATCTATGGGTCTAGGTTTTGGAAGTTTTGGCTTGAGGATGCAAACTTCATCAAAGGAGCTTACGTTGGAGAAAACTCTAGATTTAGCTTAATCTAGCTAAGGTGAGTTCAAGTTGATTTGTGAAAACTTTGTACATGCCAAAAATAGTATTTTCCAAATGTTTGTGTGTTTTAATTGAAAATATCAATTGTTGAGGTATTTGGTTGATTTAACCTTTTTGAAGTATTTATCTTCATAATTGTGTAAAACACCCATATTTGGGATTTTGGAGTATTTGATATGTAGAAATCATAATTTTACTCTTAAAAGATTTATTACTCAAAATGGAGTCTATTTGATGGTTTAATCATATGTGTATAAATGATTTTGTAAACCATTTGGGATAATGCACGATTTAGTGTCAATAACCATTTTGAGAATTATAAGGGTGTGAGTCCCTTTGGGAAAACCCTTTTGTTTAACCTGCGTTGGGTTTTGGGTTAATAACGATTTTATGGTACTTGTTTACCTAATTGATATTAAATGCATTTTGTGCTATTTTATGGCCGTTATTTATAGGTCTAATGGGTATTTGAGCAGTTTGCTTTACTGGCATTTTGTGCTATTTTATGGCCGTTATTTATAGGTCTAATGGGTATTTGAGCAGTTTGCTTTACTGGGATAGTCATGGGGACATTGGTCCGGTTTTAATGGCTCGATGTAGGGTCTTGTTTATGGGTTGCTTTTATTGCACCATTTTGCATGTTATTGCACGTTTGGATATTTACATGCCTGGGTGAGTGAGTCATTCCGGGATAGGCATGTTGTCTGTAGACTGTATTACATTGGATCCATAGGCATGTTAGTCAGTCATTGGTAATGGTCGATTGAGTATCTCTAGGTGTCGCATTTATGCTGAAGACACAAAGGTATCTCAAGGTGTCGCATTTATGCTGAAGGCACTAAGGTATCTCAAAGTGTCGCATTTATGCTGAAGGCACTAAGGTATCTCCGAGTATCGCATTTATGCTGAAGGCACTAAGGATCTCCACTCTCAATGGATATGGGTCTCCCCCGTCGTTGGTCAACCTATTTGGGATTTTATATTGTCCCAGTTCTATTATTATTATTGGTCTTATACGTTTGACTGCGGTTGGATGACTTTAATATTGGATTCCCTTCCATGTATATTATAGTCTAAATAAAGCAGGTTATCTCCATAAGTATGGTGTTTGAAACTTCATTACATTTTACGTTTGCGTAAGTATTGCTCGTATATGTTTTCAATGAAGTATTCTATTAAATGGATGGTTTTCCATGATTTATGGGTTGAGTAGTTGTTGTCAACCGTATTTGAAAGATTTGCCTATTAGAGGTTTATTCACGTATTGAATGAGTTTTGGATTTTATTCATTTTGGGAAAACGCTTTATACCTTTTGGGAAATATTTCTCATGGATTTTGGGTGCGTTGAAAATGAGTCATTTATATCCTTGGTAAACTCTTTTGGAAATCTAAATCTTTATTGCCAACTTTCTTTCAAAGAACTATTTATTCGTGCTATAAACTCTTGAACTCACTAGGCGTTAGCCTAACCTTTTTATTTGTCGGCATGTGCAACAGGTCTTAGGTTGGGAGTAGTTCTAGTGACACGTGTGAAGGGTCGTGTGCTAGTAAAGTGCTCGAGAGGTGAATAGCCTAAGTTATGTTTCCGCATTTACCCTTGGTGTAGCACTTGTGTTTGGATTTAGTGATATCCGAAGTAAGTTTAGTCTGGGTTATAAGACTTGTTTTTTTATATGTAATGTTTGGAGGCAATCATAGTTTGTAATTTGAGGTAATTTACCTATTATTTCGGATGTGATATTGAAAATTTTATTTAGTTGCTCTTTCTCAATTCGAGGGTGTTAAAACCTAAGATATCTCATATGACCGCTGTAAATCGAATTTTTCGATACCTTAAGGGTACTGCGAATCTAGGTCTTTGGTATCCCAAAGACTCAGGGTTCGCCTATTCAGATAAGATCTGCGACATAAGTTGATCAAACCCTGAATCATTTGATCTAATCACCTATTCAGATAGTGATTTTGCAGGTTGCAAATTGGATAGGAAAAGCACCACTGGAGGATGTCAGCTCCTGGGTGGAAAGCTGGTGAGTTGGACAAGTAAAAAGAAAAACTCAGTCTCCACCTCCACAGCTGAAGCTGAGTATGTAGCCGCTGGAAGCTGTTGTTCTCAGGTCTTGTGGATGAGAAATCAACTACTGGACGATGATCTACAGGTCTCAAATATTCCAATCTATTGTGACAGCACAAGTGCCATCGCTATAGCCAATAATCCAGTACTACATTCAAAGACAAAACACATCGAAATCAGGTATCATTTTATCAGAGATCATGTGATGAATGGTGATATAGAACTTCACTTTATCCCAACTGATTATCAGTTAGCTGTTCTGTTCACCAAACCTCTTGATGAGACAAGATTCAACTTTCTCATCAGCGAGCTTGGAATGCTGAACTATGAAGAGTAAAATCTTCAGCGATTCACATTTGATCGGCGTAAGGATAAAATCAACTTGTATAACCCATTCTATCATTTTCTCTTTGAATAAACTTGATTCGCTGATATCAAGGTATGTTTTTTCTCTCACTGAAAATCGCATGTGAATGCAAGATTTCAAAACAAATTGCATCGCTGAATATCTCTTCCTTAATCAGCGATACTTTGAAATTTCTAAAACCAACACTGATATTTCTATTCAGTGCTTCATGTTTTCAAAAGTGTCCCTGAGTTTTTCAAAACCTCAGAGACATCCTAGAATATGAAAGGACAGTTGTGACGTCATTATAACGGATAAGCCCCGGCACGTTCTTTTTCTGACACACGGTTGCACGTTTCGTTTACCTTCCAATCAAATTCAAACACGTGTCCGTGTCATGATGAAAAACTTTCCCGCTCGAGTTTTTCTCTCTCTCTAATCTCACTATATAAACTCATTATGGGTTTATATTTTTTCTTTTACGCGAAAAACTTCTCCTCCAAGCAAGAAAAATTACTGTTGCATTTGTGCTCTCAAGTTTTCAAGAACTTCTTCTTCTTCAAACGAACCAGGTTAATAATTCTGCTATTTACCTGTTTCTTAAACTTGTTAATGATCTTCTCATTGTTTTTAAAAGATCAAACAAAAGAACTTTTTCAAATGAAATCATTTCTTTCATGGTTTTATGAACACAACCTTTCATGGTTGTTCTTCAAGTTTAAACGCAAAATCTTAAACTTGTTCTTCATACGTTTTTCCAGAATCCTAATTCTCAAACGAAACTGGAAAACAAGATTTTTTTTGGGTTTGCATTTCATTTTTCAAAAACAAGAAAAACCCTAATCTTCATTAAGACATTTTTTGTCTGAATGAAATGGAAAAAATTCGAACCATCTTATTGGAAAATCTTTCCACATTAAGATTATTCTTATTTGTTAATCTTTGGTTGAACTGATAATACAGAAATGGCATCTACTGACATTTCCACTTCCAAGAACCCCACCGCTAAGAACACTGCTGCTGATGCTACTGAGGAATTGGAAATCATCAAGGCTCCTCAGGTCAAGTTCTCTCTTGAAGAACTGGATTGGACTAAAACCAACAACCTCTATGCGCTTCTCGAGTTTCCTCCTCGAAAGCAAGTCACACATCTGAATGATGCTGTGAATTTCCTGAAAAATTGTTGCCTCTCCACAACCCTGACCATAACACCTCCTGCACATCAGCTACTGCTATCTCAGTTCTAGTATTCTGCCAGACACTCTCAGCTACCATCAACCAAAGACTCCTGAAAGACGATTGACTGCATCCTCTGTGATACTGATTATGGCACAATAAAAATCACCCCTGCCATTATCCGCAAAGCCCTGAGCCTACCCATCGCAACCAAAGAAAAACCTTTTGTTCCCCTCCCTGACCACAAGAAACACTCAGATAAGGAAGCCATCACTGCATTCTTCGATGCAATGGGCTATATTTGGGAAACTGGGAGGGACAAGAAGGCTAAGAAGAAGCTGGCCCTCATCAAGAAGTCAAAAATGCCCAGCAAGATGAACTTCATCTTCGCTCACTTAATCAGCTGCATGACTGCAAAGACCGGCTCCTCTAATCAAGCCGCTCTACCTCAGCAAGCAATGGGATATGCATTGCTGAAAGGTCTACATATAGACTGGGCATCGATAATCTACGATGATCTGGTACTCAGAGTAGACTCCGCCGCTGACCGATCTCCATGGGTTCCGTATCCAAGATTCATCAGCGCCTTCTTCCAAACAGGCCTGAAGGACAACTACCCAAAAGAGGGTGACCTGAAACTCTCTCAGGTTGGCCCTAAGGTACTCGACTTCAAACCTGTGGAAAATGAGGTACATCTCTCTACACTTTTAACTCTTCTCAACCCTACTTCTTCGACTTCTGCAGCTCCTTCAGCGGACAAACCCATCGCTGATACCCAAGCTGCAACCTCCATTCCTTCTCTTAAAAGGAAACACTCCTCTACCCAACTTAGTTCCAAAAGAACTAAGAAAACCAAGGAGCAATCCCAACAATCTCTTGCTGAAGACTCCTCAGCTTATCTCGAAGAGTTGAAGGAACGTTCAGTGGTACGCTCTGCCACGGCTGAACAAGCCACCCATTCCATACCAACCTCAGCGTCTCTAAACATTGAGGTTATAAACTTGGAACCTACCCAACCTCCTTCAGTCTCTCCACAGACTGAAGAAGTGATTCTCAGCGGATCCAACGCTGAACTCCGCACCCAACCAACATTCTCAACCTTCGCTCCTCTCTCTACTCAATTGGACTCTAATCTAGTTGTCACTGGAGCACCTGTTATTCCTCTAGAAGCTAAAGCCGATACTCTTCAAGGAATGATGGATGTAGGACCCGCAGAGATGACCATGCGTACACGCACTCTAGCCGACGACATGGAACTCTTCTCAGGACACAGGGATTTTGATGAATTCACCAATCCTCCTGCAGGTATACACCAACCCATATACATTGTAACTGAACCCCAAACTTCTGAGCTTTCCTCTATTCACAAGTACTTATATGTTACAGGTCCTAATTTGGGAGACATCAACGCCTCTCTGAAGACCCTAGAGACGAAGCTGACAGGTCTCACCACTACTCTTTCCGACAACTCTTCAGCTGTAACAAACGCTGGAGAGAATCTCCCAAAGCTGACAACAGTGGTGGAAGAGAAAGCCTCCAAAGCTGACTTGGAGAAGGTTGATCATACTCTCAGCAACTTTGCCAAAGTTCTCGCTGACATCTACACAGACTACCTCGCCATCAAAACAACAATTCAATCCATGTCCAGCGAAGTCACAACGCTGAAGACATCGGTTGGAAAACTAGAAGGAGAGTTGTCTGCTGTAAAGACTGAAGTTAACACCTCAGTAAATTTAGTGAAGTCTGAAGTCTCTACGGTCAAAGAGATTGTTTAGAAAGTGCTCGATCACCTGACCACCTCAACTTCTCAATTCACTCAGGGCGATCGAGATAATCTACAAAAGATCAGTCCTACTATTACTGGCCTAGAAGACAGAGTAGCAGCGATTGAAGATTATATGGGGATCCCTGGCCAAGAAGACAAGGAACCCAACCCTACTGTTGAATCTTCCCATTCCTCCCCCACTCATCATGAGGAAGGGGGAGAAGATATCTGAAGACCTTCCCCATGATAAATCTATCAAGGGGGAGAAGACTGAAGACCTTACCCTTACTGAAGAGGGTGAGAAGACAATTGAAGACACAATCGCTGGACCTCTGGGAGATGAAAACCCTGAGGGAACCGAGAAGCTTACCTCTGTATCTGAGGGGGAGCAACTTGAAGAAGAAGCTGAAGAATCTGAATCTGAAGGTGAAGATGAAGAAGCCATCGACTTATCTGATGATTCACCATCCTCTTCTACAAAGAATGATGATGATGACGATGGTGATGATGATGACTCCTTTATCGTCAAGCCTGCTCAGAGGACTACAGTTCTTAAAGGGATCGTGATAAACGAACCTTCAGGGGAGCGAACCAAATCAAAGCCTTCAGCGTCTGAAGCTGACAAGGGCAAAGGAAAATGTGTCGCTGAAGACAATGACAATCTGATGATCTCGCTTCCAAAGCCAGTTTGTCAGGTACACTAAATCTTCCTTACACTACATCCCTCCTCTATACACATTATCAGCTCTCCTCTCCATAAACCTCCATACACAACCACATTCTTTCTCTATCTATATTCTACCCAAGTTCTTACTCGTACGATCGCTGTATTTCAGCTAGTCCTCTCCTCTGTTTGAGGATATCGCTGAAGTTCCTACAGCTGCGACTTCACCAACAATAATCCTAGCTCCCAAAGCTGAAGAAATAATCCCGGTCTTAGATTTGATCTCTGAGACTGATGAACCTAAAGAACAGATGCTCTCTCATACAAATAGACCTTCCTTGGTTCCTCAAAAACCAAGTGAAGAGGATCAGAGAAGAAGAGAAGAGATAATAAAGAAGTTCGAAGATCAGCGAATCATTCTGCAGCGTGATCAACTTCCTACTATTCCTCCAAAGTTCAGAATTTCACAAAAGGAATACAAGGATCACCTCAGAGCTGAACGTCTAATCGCTGAAAGAAGGGAAGCTGAAGAAAAAGACAGAGAACTCGCCATCCAGATTTCTTAACAATCGGTAAAAGACCCCAAGCTGAAAAGAATTCCAATCGAAGTTCAACGTCAGCTACGGGAAGACGCCAAGAAGACCGTTGAAGAAAAGAGGACTGTGTCTCAATCTACTTTAGCCTGGTGCAAAGAAAATGTACACTTCAGATATCGAACTGCCAGAATCAACAAGGTACACATCGCTGGAAGATCAACCCTCAAAGTTTCTATCGCCGAAATCGAGATATTCAGAGAGAATGGACAATACGAAAAATTCTATGCTGAAGCCATTACGAAGTACGACCTCTTTGAATGGTTGGGGATCAAATTAGCCATCCAGAAGTCTCAATCTAAGTACAAGGATCATGTTGAAAAGCTGATAAACAAACAGATCGACTTAGTATCTTCTTGTGTGGATATTCCTCCTCCCCTCCTCTCGAAAATCAGAAAAGAAGGGCCTCTGCAAAGAAAAAGTCTAAATCTTCAGACTCAGGTCCTCAGATTCGAAACGAAACAGGTATTGGTTTTTCTCTAGCTGAAGTCCTTGGTCCAGAACCTGACCTTTTCTGCACTTGACACATCTCTTCCTCCTGATGAGACTTTCATCCCTGGGAAAGTCATAAGCAAACCCTACGGGATATTCTTTATTGACTGGGATGGACAAAAGCGTTTTCAACGTATCTCTGAACTTCCCATCACTCCCATCGAACAGCTGAAAGATCTCATCTACTGGTGTGATTTCAAAAACGACATTCAGGCACGGCATCTTAAAACCTTGTTTTTTTAAGAAGCGTTGAACAAAAGGAATCAAGGAGTAAATGTCCCTGACTGGATGATCCCCACATCAAAGACCCTTGATGAACTTCTCATTAAGGAAGAACCTTTATAAACTGATAGGATCACCTCATTCTTCTATTGTATCAGTTATTATTTTTGTACTTGTAATTTATTTCGCTTATACTTGTAATCTTTCCACTTCCTCTTGTAATCTGATTCGAAGTTTAAAGAATGATTTCAGTGAAAGTACTTTACTCCATCAGTACAGAAAAGATCCCAGAAAACAATAAAAGGGACAAATATTTTATGAGTTCTTTTTATCCTTATGTTTTCATTATATAGCAATTTTCTCTGTTGCTATATCATAATCAAATAGGGGGAGATTGTTGATCCAAACCCTCAGTGATTTGATAATGACCCTCTCTTATATACTTAGTGAAAATTGTAAGTAAACAATATGTATAAGAGTTTCACTATCGCTGATAAGTACTAAGATCTTACAGTACCGCTGATAGGAACTCTAGCTCTTTAGATTAAACATTCATCGAACACTATTCACCATAATGTTCTGAGTCTGTTCAGTCCTTATGGTGATCGCTGATAGGTTAGTTGTTTACTTATGATCTCTGAAGACAAGTTTCACGTCAACATAGGTTCTACGCTGAAGTCGAAGATCAAGCTCAAGAACCAGCGACAAGTCTCCTACTGAACTGATGCGGATCAGCAAAGACTCAGATTTGTCCACTCAACGTGAAGTATCAAGTACAAGACTTCAGCTATCGCTGAACTTTATCATTCGCTGATAAAATGGTAAAGCACTGAATCAATGAAAAGCTGATCATGAAGTCCTTCGTACAAAGTACTTTTGCCTTAACCACCCTTGCACGACTCCGTACGATATGTCAGAAAAGAACCTCCTAATTGTCTGAAATCGTACAACCACTCTGATACTACACTGTTCAAACATGCGGCTACTAAGGTTGTCAACAAAGGTCAATGACATACAACCAATGAGCTGCTGCCACGTGTAAAGTGTAAACTGCCATGCATTAAATGCATGCAGTATATAAGAAAAAGAACTCACTTCATTTTGAAGTAACTTGCTAACTCTGGACAAGTTCATCCTTCTTATCTTGAGATAGGTTATTATTAGTAATTTCCTTCTCTTTCTTAGTGCCAGAAACTTAGTGTTCCAACTTGTTTAGATTTAGGTTTATCCTTAATCTTGTTCCGCAACAAGCTGTAAATTGTTAATGATTTATCAATAAACAATTTAGAAAAGTAAAACCTGTGTGTTTGTATTCAACCCCCCCCCCCCTTCTACAAACTTGTATAGCCCTTCGGGACCAACAAACTCAATATGAGTCTTCTATTTATACAATTACAAAGGGGACATACTTTGGACAATAAGGACTGGTCTACAGTAGACAAGATCGTATGAACAGTAGAAGGTACGATGTTCATTTAATGCACATGTTCCAATTCTGACAGAGCCCTATCAGAGTTTGACATGTGTAGTTGATGTCAGGGCACGCCTGGAACAAGTGGATGAACGGATCCTGGAACAGTAGAAAGATATTTGTAAATCTTCCAAGTCTTCAGTATAAACCGCAGAGGCTCTGTCAAGGGTGACAGAGGTATTCTTGGGTTCTTCTGCAGAGCCTCTGTGGGTTACTTCTGTACTTAGACTATTTTCACTACTTTCATAAACAGAGATTTGAGCTAACAATCTCCCCTTAAGTAGTGAAAATTAAAAATTTGAAAGTGCAAGTATTTTCTAAGTACAAGAACATTTTCTTTTCACATTAGATTATGCCAGAGGCATTTACATTTGATTGTATTGAAAAGAAAATATTACAGAGGATCTGTTTGACTGACTCAGACGTTGGCATCCTTGAAGTCATTGAAACTTCGGCAGTCGAGTCCTTCTTGTATGAGCTCGTGATAGAAGCTGATGCAGAGAGTTCAGAAGTTGATTGTTGCATCGATAACCTCTATCAGTCTGTCGGCAAGACTTTGATTCATGAGCTTTGTTCCTCTATGCTCCACTAGGATCGTTCTAAACTCTGTCAAAGTACTTGTTGCGTACTTCTGACAGTCCATCTCTACGAACAACTTTGATTTACTAGAAGGATCTAGAAATACTAACCCGACCCTTGGATTTGTGATGATTGAGTTTGGTGTAGCAGAGGGAGGGCAGTAGTCTTTTGGTGGTTGAACGTTTAAGCTTTTCACTCCAAGATCTAGAGCCAATTGGAAATCTACCATGCTGTATAGCAGAAGCTTTTCGCGTATGGCCCTTCTAATCACCCTGTAGGCTCTGCGAACTTCGTCGGTTGTGAAGTTCTCTTTCGTCCATTCTAGAAGATCAGGTAGATCATAAGGATTGAGATTCCTAAGATCTGCATCTGCAAATTGGTTCTCTGATCTGTCCTCTCTTTTGACCTTGTAGATGTTGTAAGAGAGTTTAGGCCAGGTTCTGGCTCTTGAGAACTTACAATATAGGACTTTCACGATCTTGGATGTTGAGAAGACTTCGTGTTTAGTCTTGGGTTTTGTTCTGGTGAAGAGGTTTTTGAGGTCAGCACGGAAGTCAGGGTCTTGAATGGTTGGTTCTGATTGATCCATTATGCCCATTCTGATGTATAAGTACATGTATACCACTTCTTCCATTTGTGGTGGTGGTGGTTGAGGTAAGGTTCTGCGCAGAGCATCTAATTGGTTCTTGACTTCTGCCACTCGATCTTCTGAAGATTTTGTCATTGGATCCAGAACAGGAATATTTGACATAGGTGTAGTGCCGAAAGCCCAGTCTTCTTCTTCAGGCTTTGGTGTCTTATACGCATCGAAAGAGCTCTTCATCAGTTTTTCTGTCGAAGGTTGATGCTTGGGCTTTTTCTTCTGCGATTCTTCTGTTATAATCTCTTTTCCCTTGTCTTTTGCCTTCGGCTTTTGTAGGATTTGACGCTTGAGTCTCAGAGGGCTTTGTTGTTGATGTTTCTGTTGGTTTGGGGATTGCCTCTGTTGGTTCTGACACTTGAGTTTCAGAGGGCTTGATTGGTGATTTGGGTTCTGTTGGAGAGGTTTCCGGTGTTTTGCTCAGATATTTTCTTTTGTGAGCAATGGTTTTGGTTCTTGGGTTGGTTTTGGGTGTTGGGGAAGGTAGTTCATCTTTGGAGGATGTCAGTAGTTGGACCTCTTCTTGGAATTGGACATCTTCTCCAAATACAGAAGGAAATTCGACAGAGGTGGGTGTTGCCTCTGTGGTTTTGTTTCTGCTTTGGGTTTCAGGTTTTTGGGTTTAGCAGGGGTTTCTTCAGAGATCATTTCCATAGAGGTGGTTGTTGCCTCTGTGGACTGTTGTTGGTTTCCTCCTTGGTTTTGAGTTGGGGGAATTTGGTTCATGGGTTATGCGGATACTGGTGGTTCTGGTAGACCACTGCTTGCAGCTACTTCCCTTTTCTTCTCCCCTTGATTCTCCCCCTCAGGATGATCTGATGAATCGTCAGAATCATCATCAGAGTCATCCTGACCCTTATCTGTTTTATCTTTTGCCCTGCAAGATGTATCTGGTTTCTTTGGTGGAACAACCCCTGCAGCAATCATCTTTGCGCATAAGTCATCACAGAGGCCGAGCAGTTTTTCAACCTCTGCTTCTGTGTTGAAGCGCATTCTGCCTACGCTTGCTTGAAACTCTCTGACATAGTTTGCGTTGGCAGCGGTGAAAGCTCTGATGAATTCGGTCATCTGATCAAGTATTCCTTGGCCGAGTTCTGTCACTTGAGCTCTTGTCATGTAGTCAGAAGGCTTCATGGCCTGAGTATTTCTGGTTGTTTGCTCTTGAACTTCGTCTAAGGCCTTCTTCAGGTCTTCAGGTGTAAGACCCTTAGATTTTGAGGATTGCTCTTTTAGTTGTTGAAGAAAGTGCTTGACAGACTCTTTGAAGGCAGTGGTGGCGGCTTTTCCGAATTCAGCAGTTGCAGAGGTTGCAGTGTTTGTTGCAGAGGACTTCATCTGAGCTATGGTATGTTGTACCTCTGTAGACAGGTTGTCCATTTTGGTATTTAGATTTGTGATAGCCAAAAATGTTGATTCTGCAAAAGATTTGAGAGAGCTTTGCAACTCTTTCACTGTTTTGTTCACAGAGGTGACAAGGGTTTGGAACTCCTCCCTTGATACATGTGAACTCGTTGTAATCTCTGGGGGAACACATTCGTCCCCAGAGTGAGTCTCTGTTCCTAAGACACCTTCTTTCGCCCTTGTTTTGATGTTGGGGGCAGAAGGATTTCCTTCTGATCCTCGAGCAGAAGCATCTAGTGCTTCAGACTCTACAGAAGTTCTGAGAATGACATTGTCTAGATCCACTCCAGAGGTGGGTACTAGATTATCCTTCTTTTGACTCGGAGACTTGTCTAGAGTCTCTCTGTCTTTGTGCACTCTAATCTCCTCTAAAGAGATGTTTGGATCTAGTTGTGTGCGTGTGGCAGAGGAAACAAATTCCTCTGCAAGGATTTCTGTTGTGACCCGGGGCAATAGATCTCTTACTACGGATGAATCCTTTAGAGAGGATTCCCTGGAATAGTTTCCCCGGTTATTAATGGTACAGAGGATGAAAGAATTTCCTCTGTCATGATGGTTTGGGTTGGGGTCGAGCCGTGCTGCTCTTTTTCAATATTGCCCTCTGCCACTAGACTGGCGGCAATAGAAGTGTGGGTTGCACTGGGAGTTGGTTTTGGTTGTGTGTCTCTATTAATCCAGGCATCTTTTCTTGCTTCTGCTTCTGTGAAGCATCCAACCACTTGTTCTCCATCTATGGTCTCAACCTCTATTGCTACCATATGGTTTAAGACTTCTACCCTAGTCTCCCCTTCTTCTGTTACCTCTTCTTCCCTTGGACCTAGGGAGTCATACATAGGATGAGTACCAAAAAGTTGTTGTACTTGGGGGTGCATAACCTGTGTACCGTCAGAGGCAGAGATTACTTGCTCTAGGCTTCTTCTGTGAATATCAAGGCCAGGTTGAAGGAAGGGGTTCTGTAGTATCTCTGGGGTCTCATCCGGATTATCCCTTGGAGTTTGATCATCATCATCAAGATCAGAATCAACTCCAGAGATTGTGAAATCTGGATCTTATGTGGCTTCTTTGGTTTCATGTGACAGAGCTTCTGCAGTCCATCCTACAGTGTCAAGGGTGTTGGCAAATTCAGGACGTTGGAGGAAGTCTGAGAAATTCCCATGATGTGCATAGTTGAGAGGAGTTGGGGAATGCACAGGTGATTTTTGGGTTTGTTCTTCTGTGACTTCTTCTGTCACCTTTTCTGTCACTTCTTCTGCCACTGTGTCCTCGGCAATTGTTTGCATAGGAGACAGAGGTTTCCCAGTTTTCTTCTTGCTATTTCTCCTCTTGAGTTTAGGTGCCCCTTCCTCTGAGGCTTTGGATTTTCTCTTCTTCTTTTCCTGTGGGGGAGGGGGAGGAGCAAAGGATCCATCTTCTGTGGCATGAGGAGGAGAGGGTTGAGTTTCGACAGCAGAAGTTGAAGTACCCTCTGTGGTTTTGTTTTCTTTTTAGGAGTTGAGGCAGAGTAGACGGATTTCCTCTGAGCAAGGGACTTGGTTTGAACTTCTTCATGCATCTGGAAAGCCTTAGCCCATTCTTCATCTGTCATTCTTTCAACTACCCTAGTTTCTAAAGGCACACCTAAACGTGGGGGTGTCACATGTCTCGGTTCTGGAGTCCTATGATCGCGAATGTAAGCTAACCTTAGGGTTTCATCTATAGCATATCCCATAAGTCTTGATGGCAGAGGTCTGCAAGAAGGATATCCATCGACGTGCTTAGTTGGAACGTTTTTTGTCATGGCATATATTTTGGCAGTTGGACCTTCTAAAGACCATTTTTCTAGAAGGAGTAGGGGCTCCAGAAGTACTCCAAGAATTCGTTGATACTGCAGAGGAGGTAGAGATGATTTTGAGCGTTCTTTGGCTTTCTGGGTGGAGATTTTTCTGTCAATGGTATTTATCATTTCTTGCATCATCAAGGTCGAGTAGTCCAGAGGCAGATCATAATATACCCCGTACATTATGGATAGAATCTGATGGGAGGTTTGATCTGGACTACCGATTTTTCCAGTGAGGCATCTGTTTAGAATTGAGAATAGGGTATTCCACAGAGGGGGTAATCGACCTCTTCTGAAGTCGTTCCTTTTTCTTTGGGTTGTGTTGTACCCTAACATTTCAACAAATCTACAGAGTTCTTCGTCTGTAGGTGCTTCAGCAGTATTCTTTATACCTAGCAGACCTCTGGTTGGAAGACTGAACTCAAGTGAGAACATCGTTCTATTGAACTTGAGTTCCATGTGTTGGGTTTTATCAGGTTTAGAAATGTAGCCCTTCATCTGTCGGTCCGCTGGGTCATATCTGCTGCTTTGCCAAAATTGGTTTAGATATCTTGCTGGTATTTTGCTGACGGTTTTTGTCAACAGGGGGAAGAGGTAATGTTTCTCCAAAATGTGAAGGAGAATGGCATGAGATTCCCCAAAAGTGGTTCTTGAAGGAACAAGATAATAGTTGTTGGGTTTGAGAGGAAGAACACTTTCAAAGTGTTCATTTGCGATGAAGTTTTTCTCGTGTGTGGTTGGAGAGAAATTAGCTTCATTACCGGAGTTGTCTTTTTCCAGGACTGCGGCCATATTTGGATTTTAGGAATGCTCAGATTGAGCAGGTGAGTTTTCTTGAACAGGGGAGTCTTCAGGAATGTTGGAGTATGATGCCATTGTTGTTTATCTTGAAGAAAAAGAGAATGAAAAATAGGTAGGTTGCAGGTTTTGCAAGGTTCGCCGGAGAAGAAGATGATAGTTCGTAAAGGTTTATGAGGAGTGGTAACTTGGGTTTTATAGTGAGAGGTAATCGGTAGAATTTTAAGAGGAAAATATGTGGAAGTGGATAATTTTTGGGGTCCGTACTTGAGTGTGAACGGCTGGTTCAACTTTCTAGAATAACGTGTCCTATGTACGCCCAATGAAAATGAGACACGTCAGCAGTGTCAGAGTATGACAGGACGTCATGCGCGGCCCATTAATGCTTGGTGTGTGGGTTTCCTTTCCTCCACATAATTTTCACTCGCAGTAAAAATAGCCGTTACTGTTATAGAGTTTACCAATTTTGAAAATCAAAGCAGCTCTGTTGAGATAGAGCTCTGTTGTTTGAAACTCTCTTTGTATCCTCTGTTGCTTGCACCTTTACCAAAAACGTTTGAAAACCATTGGAGAGGATCGATAGATTTTTAGAAATGAAATTGCATTCACAGAGGTTTTGGAGCTCTGTCAGAGCTAGCAGAAGCTCTATGAGATGGAATTTCTCATAACTAAAAATTTATAATACATTTTTATCATCCAAAGTTTTCACTGCTTTATAAACTGTTTTTAGGACATATTTGAAAAATTTTGTCCTAGAAAACTGTTCTGGAAAAGTTTTTGTGCGTGACGCTCCTTTTTGAGTGTCTAGATTGGTCATCGGATACTTTTTGATGGAATGAGCTCTTTGTCCCAAAAGACCTTTTTCTGTAACCTTTTGTTCGAGTAAATCCTTAAAGAGAACATTTGTGTTTGATCGGTAGAGTTCTTGTATGAGATTTGTAGTTTTATAGAGGATTCTGCATACAGAGGCTCTATTACACTAAAAATCTCATAACAGAAGTATCGTAAATCTTTTTGATCAAAACTTGTTTGGTATATTTTAAACAATCTTTCTAGGACATATTTAGAAATGTTTGTCCTAGAAAACTGTTTTCAAAAAGGATTTGTTTCGAGATACTTATCTTTTGGCTCTTTCTTGCTCGGCATAATACCTGATTTTTGTGAATCATGAGTGATAACTTCTCCTCTTTGGCTCCCCCTTGAATGATCATCCTCTGTAGATCATTTCAAGGTTTCCTTCCGCTCCCCCTTGACCTATGCTTGGATCAAATAAGATAAGTTGTTCATATAACATAGATCAAGATTTTCAGAGGTTCTGTAAGGACTGTCAGAGGTTCAGAGCAATCCTATAGAAGCTCTGTTGAGTATTGAACACTTGGTGATTGAGAATTTACATACAGAAATAAAATAAAATAAATAAAACAACAGAAACATGTATATATATATATTTACAGAAGATTTAAGTTATTCACAGATCCACCATCTTGTTTTTCTTTGTATGTGGATAGAAGACCTATGTCGCCAGTCATGTGCCTCGAGCATCCGGAGTCTGGATACCAGATCGGCACATACTGCTTCTGTAAGACAATCAAAGAGTTTTTGGTACCCATATCCAAATGGGTCTAGGTTTGTCAGGGTCTTTGTTTTAGCTTCTTTTGAAGAAACATTTTGTTTCTTCTTACCCTTGGATTTATCTTTTGCTTTGGGTACAGAGGGATGACAATGTGGACTTTTGAAGTGTTGGTTTAATTTAAACATAAGATCAAAGAAATGACAGTATTGAATGTGCGAAGAGATTTGCTTGAACTTTTCATTAAATACATTAAATGGGGGCACAGAGGCATTACAGTCTATCCTAACATTAGACTTTCTATTACAAGAAGGTTTATGTAGGCTAGATTGTTGTTTGCAAAATCCTTTGTTGAGTGCGGCCTTCTGTGTTCCCCTTCTGTGGTGAACTTCTGTAGATTTCACTGTCACAGAAGAAAAAGATTTGTTAATTTTAGTCCATTTACCCTTCTGTTGCCATGTTAGTTTTTCTTTAACAGGTTTTAAGGGTTTTAAAATCTTTGAACTCGTTGGAATTTGAGTGGACATTAACTTCTGTTGTTTGAAATTTTCAAGCTCAAGAGAGGTTTTGGCTTGTATGCACATATCCACAAACTCTGGACAAATAGGAACTCTAGTGATTTTCTCCTTGGGAGGAATAGTTCTGTTAACAACTTCAGAGGTTTGTCTAAAATCCTCTGTGTCACTAGGTCCGATCTCTGACTTAGAGTCAGTCTCAGATTCGTCAGAGGAAGAATCGTCCTCAAATACAGAGGTTGAGTCACTTGGTTCTCTTTCGACAGAGGCTGGACTTTCAGAACATGTGCCATAATCACTTTCTTCCCTTTCTAAGGAACTATTTTCCAAGTCAACAGATGTATCTTTTAAGTCTTCTTCAGAGAGATTTTGATCACATGTAGTTGTACAGAGGTTTTCTTCAGAGATACCAAGTTTTTCATCTGTAAGTTTTGGTTTGAACACAGGTGCATCTGCAGATAATTTCTTTTCAGAATTCATCATACAGACAAATGCAACATGAGTTTGAGTCTCTGGGTCACCAAACTTGAAGATTCCTATCTGATTTTGAGTTTTCAGATACTTCTTAGGTTTGGATTCTCTTTTGACAGAGATTGAAGGTGACAAATCTGTGTTTTCAAACCACACATTTGTCATCTTCAGAGGTTTCCTCTTGTGAGGTTCCCCAGAGACTTTTTTACTTTTACTTACAGAGAGAAGATTTGGAAATCCAGGTTTTCTTGTATCTCCTATGTGAAATAGAGAGGACAGAGACTTGTTTCTTTTGGTTCCGGTATAAGGATCTATATCACAGAAGCCAATTCTCCGTCTCCCTATTTGTGTGTTTATTTTTTCGTACACCTTCTGAGCATCTTGAAATTTTTTAATTTGAAGATCTCTTCTGAGTAAATCTTGACAGAGGACTTCTCTTTCCTTTTGAAAATAATTTTTAAGAGCTAAGATATTCATTCTGTCGCACTCAATGTCCATTAGTTCTTTAGACTTTGTTTTCAAGGAAGAATTAAGTTCAGAAATCTTTTCTTTTAAAGGATTTAACTTTTTGTTCCAGTCCATTTCAATTTCTTCTTTTTCTTGAAAAATCTTAGCTTTTTCTTGAGTAAGAAGTCTAGCTTCTCTCTCATAGAAGGTGAGCTTTTTCTGAATACTTTTGCATGTCTTTTTCATTTCATTGTATTCAATGTTAAGTTTGAGCAAATCAGCTTCTGTTGTATTAGATTTAGAGTTGGAAGTGGATATCTTACTATCAGAGCCAGAGCTGACTTCTGCCATGTCACAGAACATGGGGTTCTTTGTTTCTCCTCCTTCTGAGGATGTATCTGATAGGCAGTTTTCTTGATTCACCATTAAGGATTTCTGAGCTTAAAAGATTTAAACAGTGCACTTAAATGGAGTTTTAACCAAAGAAGCAGATTCTATAAGTTTACCAAGGTTCGAATGGATCGAAAATGATAGAAAAACAGAAGCTATTTGAATAATATGAAGAACAGGTTAAAAGTCCAAGTTTCCACCAAAAATCATTGTTTAGAGTGGATCCCTTGATATTAAAAATCAAGGTTTGCTCTGATACCAATTGTTGGTTCCTGTTTTGCTTAAACAATGATCTTAACTTTCAGTTAGTTCAGATTTAGATATGGTACGGAAGCGTATTTAAGAACTGAAAGATAATGTAAGGTAGAAGAACACACAATATCAAGTAAACAGTATGTAAAGAACAGATGAGCATCTCCAAGATTACTGTATTTGATATTAATCAAGAACACCAAGAACATAACAAGAAATAACTGCTGGTGTGTGTGTTTGTGCGTAGCTTAATGTGTAAAAATGTTCTTGTTAATAGAAGAACTCAACATGAGTCTTCTATTTATACAATTACAAAGGGGACATACTTTAGACAATAAGGATTGATCTACAGTAGACAAGATCGTATGAACAGTAGCAGGTACGATGTTCATTTAATGCGCATGTTCCAATTCTGACAGAGCCCTATCAGAGTTTGACACGTGTAGTTAATGTCAGGGCACGCCTGGAACAAGTGGATGAACGGATCCTGGAACAGTAGAAAGATATTTGTAAATCTTCCAAGTCTTCAGTATAAACCGCAGAGGCTCTGTCAAGGGTGACAGAGGTTCTGCGGCTTGGTCCTCTGCGAGCAGTCTTCTGTGGGTTACTTATGTACTTAGACTATTTTCACTACTTTCACAAACAGAGATTTGAGCTAACACTCTACTTCAACCTCTGCAACTCAGGTATCACCTTCCTTCTTTACCAATATTGCAAATATTGGTGAAGCTGATAGTCTTCGAAAGATCGATCTCTTGACTAGAAGTTTATATGAAGCCATGAATGGCAAAACTGTAGTTGAAAATCAAAACCTTAATCTCGCTGAACAGCTTAAAAACTGTCACCTTCAAATAGAAAATCTTTCTAAAATTGAAGAAGATTTTAAAGATCAAGTTCACCTAAATCAGCTAGTCAAAATCGAGCGCGAAAAAGCTATCGCTGCATTAAAAGCTGAAAAAACTATTGTTGATGGATGGTATAATTCCTCAACAAAGATCACTGAGATAATTAAGTCTCAGATTCCCCTGAGTGATAAACGTGGTCTTGGTTACAAAGCTGATACTCTAGAACCAACCACTGATCGTTCCATGCTCTTATTTGGAACTTTCGTATCCTCAGTCGCTGATACTTCATCCTCTCAGTGTTCCTCTTCTAAACCGCCCATCCTTGAGGAAATCTCTACCTTAACTTCTAAAGGTAAAGAAAAAGTTATTTATCCAAAACCTACCTCAGTCTTTAAAAACAAAGGTAAAGGAATTGCTTATGATCAAAATCCTCAGAAGGGTACCTCTGTACCAAAGTTGAACGCTTCTAAAGCTTCAGTGACTTATCCCTCTGATTCAAAGAATAAGATCTCTGGATTTATTCAGCATGGATCTATTCAGCGATCTACTCCTACAATCAAAGTGGAAATCATTGGTAAGAAATCCGAAGAACTAAATGTTCCTCCCATTTCAAAAGCAATAGCTTACTTGATGCTGATCCTTCCAATTTTAAAAATATGGCTCAGCATGCAAAAGATCCTAAAACTACTTTCAGTTATAGTAAATGTTATCACTGTGGACTTACCGATCATATTGCTAGTAAGTATCCAACAGCCACCAAAGCTGAAAATTTAGCTAAGGTGAAGATCATTGCCCCTAAGGCAAAGAAGACCAATCCTGGTGCAAATCAGGTCAAGGTGAATCCTACCACTGAGGTTAAGAAATTGACCAAGGTGAAGACTGACAAAGCTGAATCTTCAAATGCTGCGAAGATTGCTGAACCTTCCACTTCCTCTACCACCGCTGACAAATCTAAACCTAAGATGATGTGGGTCCCTAAGTCAAACTGATCTTCCTTTGTTTTGCAGGTTATGAAGGGTATCTGTTATCACGATAGCTGATACTCTAGACACATGACTGGTAAGAAAAACCTACTCGCTGAAAACAAAGAAGAAAATGGTCCCTCAGTGACCAGTGGTGGAAATGGAAAAGACTATACCTGAGGGTTTGGTGTACTCTCTAATGGTACAACAACTTTCAAAAGAGTTGCTTATGCAGAAGTGCTGAAGCTTAATCTTCTAAGCATCAGTAAGCTTTGCGATATAAGTTGATCAAACCCTGAATCGTTTGATCTAATCGCCTATTCAGATAGTGATTTTGCAGGTTGCAAATTGGATAGGAAAGCACCACAGGAGGCTGTCAGCTCCTGGGTGGGAAGCTGGTGAGTTGGACAAGTAAAAAGCAAAACTCAGTGTCCACCTCCACAGCTGAAGCGTAATATGTAGCCGCTGGAAGCTGTTGTTCTCAGGTCTTGTGGATGAGAAATCAACTACTGGACTATGACCTACAGCTCTCGAAAATTCCAATCTATTGCGACAGCACAAGTGCCATCGATATAGCCAACAATCCAGTGCTACACTCAAAAACAAAACACATCGAAATCAGGTATCATTTTATCAGAGATCATGTGATGAATGGTGATATAGAACTTCATTTACCCCAACTGACTATCAGTTAGAGGATCTGTTCACCAAACCTCTTGATGAGACAAGATTCAACTTTCTCATCAGCGAGCTTGGAATGCTGAACTTTGAAGAGTAAAATCTTCAGCGGTTCACATTTGATCAGCGATAGGATAAAATCAACTTGTATAACCCATTCTATCATTCTCTCTCTGAACATAATTGATTCGCTGATGTCAAGGTATGTTTTTCTCTCGCTGACAATCGCATGTAAATGCAAGATTTCAAGACAAATTGCATCGCTGAATATCTCTTCCTTAATCAACGATACTTTGAAATTTCTAAAACCAACACTGATATTTCTATTCAGTGCTTCATGTTTTCAAAAGTGTCCCAGAGCTTTCAAAACCTCAGAGACATCCTAAAATATGAAAGGACATCCGTGACGTCATGAAACGGATAAGCCCTAGCACGTCTTCTTTCTGACACACGTTTGCATGTTTCGTTTACCAGCCAATCAAATGCAAACACGTGTCCGTGTCATGATGAAAATCTTTTCCCGCTCAAGATTTTCTCTCTCTCTAATCTCACTATATAAACACACTTTGGGTTTATATTTTTCCTTTACGCGAACAACTTCTTCCTCAAGAAAACTATTGTTGCATTTTTGCTCTCAAGTTTTCAAGAACTGCTCATCTTCTTCTTCTTCAACGAACCAGGTTAATATTTCTTTTATTTACCTGTTTCTTAAAACTTGTTAATGATCTTCTCATTATTTTTACAATATCAAACAAAAGAACTTTTTCAAAAATGAAATCATTTATTTCATGGTTTTATGAACACAACCTTTCATGGTTGTTTTTCAAGTTTAATCGCAAATATCTTAAACTTGTTCTTCATACGTTTTTCCAGAATCCTAATCCTCAAAGGAAACTGGAAAACAAGACTTTTTATTGGGTTTGCATTTCTTTTTCAAAAACAAGAAAACCCTAATCTTCGTTAAGACATTTTTGTCTGAATGAAATGGACAAACTTCGAACCATCTTATTGGAAAATCTTTCCAAATTAAGATTATTCTTATTTGTTATATCTTTGGTTGAACTGATAATACAGCAATGGCATCTACGGATATTCCTACTGCTGAGAACACTGCTGCTGCTGAGGAACTGGAAATCACCAAGGCTCCTCAGGTCAAGTTCACGCTTGAGGAACTCGATTGGACAAAAACAAACAATCTCTATGTGCTTTTCGAGTTTCCTCCTCGAAAGCATGTCACACATCTGAATGATGCTGTGAATTTCCTCAAAACTTGTTGCCTCTTTACAGCCCTGACCATAACACCCCCTGCTCATCAACTACTACTATCTCAGTTCTGGTATTCTGCCAGACACACTCATCTCACATCGACCAAAGACCCCACGAAGAAAATCGATTGCATCCTCTGTGACACTGATTTTGGCACCATAAAAATCACCCCTGCCATTATCCGAAAAGTACTGAGCCTTCCCATCGCCACAAAAGAAAAACCCTTTGTTTCTCTCCCTGACCACAAGAAACATGCTGATAGGGAAGCCATCACTGCATTTTTTGATGCAATGGGTTATGTATGGGAAACTGGAAGGGACAAGAAGCCTGAGAAGAAGCTGACCCTCATCAAGAAATCCAAAATGCCCAGCGAGATGAACTTCATCTTCGCACACTTGATAAGCTGCATGACTGCAAAGACCGGCTCCTCTGATCAAGCCGCTCAACCTCAGCAAGCAATGGGCTGTGCATTGATGAAAGGTCTTCATGTTGAATGGGCCTCGATAATCTACGATGATCTTGTGCTCAGAGTAGACTTTGCTGCTGACCGACCATCATGGGTTACATACCCAAGATTCCTCAGTGCCATCTTCCAAACCGGCCTGACGGACAACTACCCAAAAGTAGGAGACCTGAAACTCTCTCAGGTTGGCCCTAAGGTACTCGACTTCAAGCCAATGCCAAACGAGGTACGTCTCTCTACTCTCTTATCTATTCTAAATCCTCCTTCTTCTACTTCTGCAGCTCATTCAGTGGAAATCCACACCGCTGATACCCCAGTTGCAACCTCCACTCCTAGAAAAAGGAAACAATCTACTACCCAACTTGGTTCCAAAAGGACTAAGAAAACCAAGGAGCAACCCCCCCCCCCCCCCAGCTCATGCTGACTACTCCTCAACTCATCTTGAAGAGCTGATGGAAAGTTCAGTGGTACGCTCTGCCACAGCTGAACAAGCCACCCCTTCCATCCCAGCTTCAGCGTCTCTAAGCACTGAAGTTATAAACTTGGAATCGACCCAACCTCCTTCAGTCTCTCATAGGACTGAAGAACTGATTCTCAGTGAATCCAACACTGAATCAGCTCCACATCAAACCTTCTCAACCTTCGCTTCTCTCTCTACTCCATTGGACTCTAATCCAGTTTTCACCACGATCACTGGAGCACCCGTCATTCTTCCAGAAGCTAAAGATGATACCTTTCAAGGAATGATGGATGCAGGACCTGCAGGAATTTCCATGCGTACACGCACTCTAGCTGACGACATGAAACTTTTTTCAGGACACAGAAGTTTTGACGACTTCACCAACCCTCCTGCATGTATACACCAACCCATATACACTGTAACTAAACCCCAAACTTCTGAGCTTTCCTTTGTTCATAAGTACTTATCTGTTACAGGTCCTAATTTGGGAGACATCAACGCCTCTCTATAGAACCTGGATACAAAGCTGACAGGTCTCACCACTACTCTCTCAGACAACTCTTCAGCTGTAACAAACGCTGGAGAGAATCTCAACAAGCTGACAAAAGTGGTTAAATAGAATGCCTCCAAAGCTGATTTGGAGAAGGTTGATAGTACTCTTGGTGATTTTGCCAAAGTTCTTGCTGACATCTACACCGACTACAAATCTCTATCCTCAAGAGTTAACACCATGTCCAGCGAGGTCATAACACTGAATACATCAGTTAGTACTCTTCAGGGAGAGGTGTCCACTGTAAAGACTGACGTGAGTTCAGTATAGACTAACGTAAGTTCAGTGAAGACGATGGTAAAGCAGATCCTCGATCGCATGAACGCCCCTGCCCCTGCACCTTCGCATTTTACTCCGGCGGATCGAGCTGAACTTCTCAAGATCAATCCTGCTATAACTGGCCTGGAAGCCAGATTAGGAGAGTTTGAAAATTATGTCGGATTCCCTGGCCAAGAAGACAGGGAACCAACACCATATATGCTGAGGGGGAGCAACTCGAAGAAGCTGCTGAAGAATCTGAATCTGAAGCTGAAGATGAAGAAGTCGTCGACATCTCTGACGATGAACCATCATCCAGTGATAAGGATGATGATGACGATGATGGTGATGACTCCTTTATCGTCAAGCCTGTTCAGAAGACTACAGCTCTCAAAGGGATTTCAATAAACGAACCTTCAGGGGAGCAGACCAAGACAAAGCCTTCAGCGTCTGAAGCTGACAAGGGCAAAGGAAAAGGTGTCGCTGAAGACGATGAAAATCTGATGATCTTGATTCAAAAGCCAGTTCGTCAGGTACACTACGTCTTACTTCCTTACACTGCATCCCTCCTCTATCTATACACATTATCAGCTCTACTCTCCACAAAAAGCCTATACACTTAAACCCATTTCTTTTCTCTGTTCTACCCAAGTTCTTATTCGTAAGATCGCTGTGTTTCAGCTAGTCCACTCCCTTGCTTGAGGATTCTGAAGTACAACCAGCTGCTGCTGAAGAAATAATCCCAGTCTTGGATTTAATCACCGAGACTAATGAACCTGAAGAACAGACGCTCTCTCATACAAGCAGACCTTCCTTGGTTCCTCAAAAACCAAGTGAAGAGGATTAGAGAAGAAGAGAAGAGATGATTAAGAAGCTTGAGGCTCAGTGAATCGTCTTGCCTAGTGCTAAAGTTGCTGATCACCTCAGGGCTGAACGTTTACTCGCTGATAAAAAGGAAGCTGAAGAAAAAGACAAGGCTCTCGCCATCCAGCTCGTCCAAGAATCAGTCGAAGACCCCAAGCTGAAACCAATTCCCATTCAAGTCCAACGTCAGCTTTGGGAAGATGCTCGAAAGATTGTCGAGAAGAAAACTGAAGTATCTCAATCCACCCTCAAATGGTGTAAAGAGAAGGTACACTTCAGATATCGTCCAGCGAGGATCAACAAGGTACACATCTCTGGAAGAACAACTATCGGAGTACCTATTGTTGATATCCAATTGTTTAGAGAGAATGGCCAAACTGAAACCTTTGGTGCTGAAGCCGTCACAAGGTATGGTCTCTCTGAATGGTTGGAGATGAGGATAGCCATTCAGCAATCATGTTCAAAGTACAAGGATCATGTCGAGAAACTTATAAATAGACAGATCGACTTGGTCTCATCTGCTGTGGATATTCCTCTTCCTGCTCTTAAACTGAAAAGAAAAAGGGCCTCTGCAAAGAAGAAGCTACAAGAATCAGATTCAGGTCCTCCTATACGAAATGAAACTGGTATTGGTTTCTCTCGCGCTGAAGTGCTTGGTCCTGACCCTGATCTATCTGCCCTTGACATATCTCTGCCACCCGGTGAACGTTTCATCCCTGGTAAAGTCATAAGTAATCCTTACGGTATATTCTTTCGTGACTTCGAGGGACGAGAATGTTTTCAACGTATCGCTGAGCTACCAATCACTCCAATCGAACAACTCAGAGATCTTATATACTGGTGTGAGTTCAGACAAGACCTTCTCGGACACTTCATGAAGCCGCTGATCTTCAAGGAAGCCCAAGAAATAAGAAATCAGAGAGAAAAAGTCCCTGACTGGATGATCCCTACAACCCAGACCCTTGATGAACTTCTCATCAAGGAAGAACCTCTATAAGCTGATAGAATCGCCCCATTCTTCTATTTTATCAGTTATTCTTGTGTACTTGTAATTTATTTCGCTTGTACTTATGATTTTTCTACTTCCCTTTGTAATCTGATACGAAGTTTAAAGAAAGATTTCAGCGAAAGTACTTTACTCCATCAGTACAGAAAAGATCCCAGAAAACAGTAAAAGGGACAAATATTTTATTAGTTCTTTTTATCCTTATGTTTTCATTAAATAGCAATTTTCTCTGTTGCTATGTCATAATCAAATAGGGGGAGATTGTTGATCCAAACCCTCAGTGATTTGATAATGACCCTCTCTTAAACACTTAGTGAAAATTGTAAGTAAACAATAGGTATCAGAGTTTCACTATCACTGATAAGTACTAAGACTTTATAGTACCGCTGATAGGAACTCTCGTTCTTTAGATTAAACATTCAGCGAACACTGTTCACCATAATGCTCTGACCCTGTTCAGTCCTTATGGTGATCGCTGATAAGTTAGTTGTTTACTTATGATCCCTGAAGACAAGTTTCACGTCAACATAGGTTCTACGCTGAAGTCGATGATCAAGCTCAAGAACCAGCGACAAGTCTTCTAATGAACTGATGCGGATCAGCGAAGACTCAGATTTGTCCACTCAACGTGAAGTATCAAGTACAAGACTTCAGCTATTGCTGAACTTTGTCATTCACTGATATAGAATGATAAAGCTCTGATTCAACGAAAGCTGACCATGAAGTCCTCCGTACAAAGTACTTTTGTCTTAACCACCTTTGCACAACTCCGTACGATATGTCAGAAAAGAACCTCCTTATTGTCTGAAATCGTACAACCACTCTGATAATACATTGTTCAAACATGCGGCTACTAAGGTTGTCTACTAAAGTCAGACCCAACAACCAATGAGCTGCTGCCACGTGTAAAGTATAAACTGCCATGCATTAAATGCATGTAGTATATAAGAAGGACTTCAGCTTCATTCTTGAAGCACTTGCTAACTCTGGTCAAGTCATCTTTTTATCTTGAGATAGGTTATTATTAGTAATTTCCTTCTCTTTCTTAGTGCAAAAAAACTTAGTGTTCCAACTTGTTTAGATTAGGATTTATTCCTTATCTTGTTCCGCAACAAGCTGTAAATTGTCTTGATTTATCAATAAACAATTTAGAAAAGTAAAAACGTGTGTTTGTATTCAACCCCCCCCCCCCCCCCCCCCCGTTCTACAAACTTGTATAGCCCTTCGGGACCAACAATGTATGCATACATCGTAACTAAATCTTTAAATAAACTTACATGCAGTTAAAAGCATAGGAATAAAACATGTTCTTGACTTCCAATTGGTTAGAAAACACGTTAAAAGTCACGTATTTTAGTTAGAAAACTCACTTGGTACACTTACTAACTTTTCTTTATCTGTTCTTGACTTCCAATTGGTTTACCTGAGAAATGAATGGCATACAACAGCTCAGATCCTAAACCAATTGTCCGTACACTATCCGGTTTAACTTACCTGCTACTAACTCTTACTGGATACCCGCTACTTACCGGGTACCCACACTTATCGGGTACGACCACTTACCGGTCAACACCACAATTAGGACCACTTACCGGGTTAACTACACTTACCGGATAATCAACACTCACCGGGTAATTTACAGTTACCGGATGACACAACCTTACCGATTAACCACCCGGGAACCATTTCACCCGGACACTACCGGGTACTACCCGGGTTCCCTCCCGGTAACCTTCAACACAGGGTGACTTACCGGGTACTGCGGCTGTTACGACTTCGGGAACCAAAACCTTGCTAAAAGCCCCTAAATCAAATCGTTAAAAGTGGCAATAGCAACAAAACACTATAGCTTCATCCCCCCCAGCTCTTAGTTATACAAACACGATTTATGGTTGATTAATCTTCCCTTAAGGCATCATTTTAACTTTCTCACCAAGAACTCTCAAAACAACCCAACAATCATCATAACAATCAAATCTGAAAATAGTTAGGGATTACCTGGTAGACTCTCTTGTGGAAAATAGACTCCAAACCCACTTCTTCTTCTAATTGATGATTTGTGGTTCTTTTCTACAATCTATTACTTGAGCCAAAATCCTTCTCTCTGCCCTCTTCTTCTCTATAGCCGCCAACAATGCCAATCATTGGGTTCTTATACCCGATCCTTTATTAACAATTTAGTCCCTCAACTTTCAGCTTTATTAAAAAATTTCCACAAGACTTTAAAATCTTCCAGATTTGGTCTCGGTTTTTACAAATATATAATTGTATCATACAATAATACTCAATAATTGACTTATATTAAATAAAAAACACCATCTATTAACCAATATCTACCAAATGACATTATTTTTTTCAATGCGGCGTGGTAAATCAAAGAAAAACGTAATCTATATAAAAGACCTTATCTACTATCAATTAAAAATATTATATAGCAAAATAATATGTAAAATAATAATAGTATAACATATATTTGATTTACTTATTATAAACATGAAATATATAAAATATTTATAGAATGTGTTATTCGGTTTAACCGAATTAGAAAAAACTTAACTGAATAAGGTTTTTTATTCGGTTAACCGAACCGTTTAACTTGAAAACTGAATAACCCAAAACCATTTAACCCAGTTTTCCTTTGGTTTGGGTGGATTATTCGTTTTCGATTATTTTTTACACACTATTTTTAACATTAACTCAACCGATAATAAAAATTTATGTCTTTAAGAATTTTAAAGATCACGTGTTTAAAATCACGTAAAACCATTGTAAATTTTCCGGACTATTTTTTAAGACCCAAGAAATTATTTAAAAGGGGAAATTAATTAAAATACCCTAAGTTTGACTAACTGTTACCAAAATGCCATAAATTTTTTCCATTTTGCAAAAATACCCTAAATACCCGCGATGGATCCCGCGATCGCGGGATCCAGCTGACGTGGCACGTATTTTGGCCACAAATGCCCCGCGGAGCCCCTCAACTTTGGCCGCGGTGCACTTTTGGTCCCTGCCCGCGATCGTAGCCCGCGATGGCCCGCGATGGGCCAATTTTACAGTTTTAGTCCCTAAAAATTTACACTTTTGGTCCCTGAAAATTTACACTTTCAGCCCCTGTACTTAGACGAATCTTGCATGCTTTTACTGTTTTTTTCCACAATTATTGTACTTTGAAGACCGATTTGTGGTTGAAATTCATTGGCATGTTTTCATCAATGTTAAATCAGTGTTTTTGGAATACCAGTTTGTGGATGAAATGAGAGATTGGTTGTCATCAATGTTGGTTGTTTCATTGATAAATAGATGTAAAATGCAATCCATAATCCACACACCGATTTAATACTTCTTTCTTGATTTCTTTCTGCAATATTTTGTGTTTGAGATACTACTGAAAAAATGAGTTCATCTGTTGCAAAAGCTAAGCTATATTTCTGTTTTGATGGTGAATGGGAGCAAGATAACAATGAGTGGAATTTTGCTTATAAATCTAAGCATGGTGTAAAAGTGTCAGTAAACTATACTTATCAGAAATTTCTTGCATACGCTATGCAAAAATGTGGAATCAACTCTTCTGATGTTTGCAAGTTAGTGTTTAAAAATGGCGATGGGTCATTTGTGGATTTATCCAACGATGGGGATATCTCAACTTTTCTGCACCTTGCAGTCGATTCAGAAAGGCCCCCATTACTTTTTGTGTATCTCGGTATATCCGACGGTGACGACGACGGTGACGACGACGGTGACGACGACGAAGACCTCCAAATAGAGCAGCCTAATTCTCAACAACAACAACCACCACAACCACACGAAGGGTGTACTGCTGGAGTTGCTGATGACGAAACCCACGTTTTCAGAACGGGTAATTCTGAAATAGACAGATCAGACACCGATAATGATGATCACGAAGAATATACCCCTAGTAGAAAATCATGTAGTCAGATAAATGACTTTTTTGATATGCCCCCTATTCTTCCAGACTCCCATACCCAGACACAAACCTACGAACCTACACCTTATATTCGCAGTGAAAGGTTAAAAGCAGGTCAGATATTCGATTCGAATGATCTCTTGGCAAGTCAGATCGGACTCAAGTTCTTGGAAGAGGGTTTCCAAAGTCACGTGCGGTCATCTGACAAAAGCAGATACGTAGTTAAATGTGCCAGAGAAAAGTGTGAGTGGAGGTTGTACGCGATTCACACGGGTCCCAAAGGAGGGGCGATAATGATTAAAAAGTTGCACGACGTACACACTTGTACGAGGACGCAACTTAATCCCCACCACAAACAAGCCGGCAAAAAGACTTTGGGTGCGATCCTGAAAAATAAATTTCTTGATGTTAGCAGGTCATTGCGTCCAAAGGACATCGTCCACGACGTTCACCGGCATTTCGGCGTCACGATTGATTACCCCCAAGCATGGTGTGCGCGATGCCATGCACTGTTTATGGTGAGAGGCACGTTCGAGGAGTCGTATGAACGACTCCCGACATATTTATATAATTTGCAGCTGTAGAACCATGGTACTATCACGCAGCTACGGACCGATTCACGTGGACGGTTTGAGATGTGCTTCGTGGCCCTTGGACCCGCGGTACGTATTTTAACACGTCATATGTTTACACATTATAAACTATAACATTTACAAATGAAAACCACCTATGTTTTTGCAGATCCGCACATTTTTGGCAAATCTACGTCGTGTCCTGATAATAGACGCAGCCCATTTAAAGGGCCGTTACTTGGGTATGATGTTCCTGGCGGTTGCCATGGACGGGGATAACTCCATCGTTCCAGTAGCTTTCGGCGTAGGCAAGTCTGAAACCGGGGACGAGTGGACTTGGTTTATGTCCATGTTGAGACAAGCTATCGGAGACCCGCAAGGGTTGGTGTTTATGTCTGACAGGGCTCCTTCCATAAGCGCCACAATCTCTTCCATGTACCCAAACGCCCCTCACGCCATATGCTATCGATATTTGGAGATTAACGCCAAATCCAAGGACAACCGTATTACCACTTACAAGGATGTCTATTGGGCGGCATGCAGAGCATATACGGATCGGGAGTTTAACAAGTACATAAATATGCTACGATACAGTGCCAAGGAAGCAGCCAAAGTCTTTGACGAAGCTGGACCGGGGAGGTGGTCCGCAACCCATTTTCCTGGACAACGGTATGACATTCTGACCTCGAATAGTGCAGAGTCTGTTAATGCACTATCCCGTTTTGCGCGTAGATGTCTGATTGTTAATCTTATGGACTACTTTCGGGCATTTCAACAAGAGTGGTACCAAATTCGACGCCTAAAAGGAGCTGAGATGCAAAATGCACTCACAGCAACGGCGGAGAATATCGTTCAGTACAGGGCGCGTCGTGCGACGACATGGCCGGTAAGAGCAATCGGGTATGGGAAGTACGAGGTGCATGATGACTATATTCACGCGATTGTGAATATGGAAGACCACCTTTGTTCATGTCGCGAATGGGATAAATCTGGGTTACCGTGCGGCCATGCCATCGCTGCAGCAAGATATATGAGTCGTACAAATTGCAGCGACTTGAATGTACCTTTCTTCACGTCCGAATATTACCGGAAAACATACGTGGAGGTAATAAACCCAGCTGGACCCCCTGCAGCATGGGTGTATCCACCCGACCCGCTTCCACCATGCTATCCACCTTTAATGGATAAGAACAGGGCCGGGAGACCGAGAAAGAACGACCGACGTCCATCACGTGGTGAAAGTTTGATACAACGAAGATGTAATCGGTGCCAATGCGTAGGACACACTCGTGGAGAGTGTCCAAATCCCGCCCCTTCAACCGTGCCAAGGAGACATTCTGTCAGTCACACCCCGGGCCCGTCACAGCTTGAACCATATGGAACAAACCCATATGATACTGTTGATATAAACACTGATTTGTAAATGATATATATACACACATACATATGCTTCTAAATGAACATTGATAACACAGGTAGTTTGTAAATGATAAATATATTCATATTAGATATATACACACATACATATGCTTTTAAATGAACATTGATAACACAACTAGTTTGTATTCCATCCAACATGTTCTTCATCTTCAATCTTTCTGCTTTTGCAACCACGTATGACCATTGTATACCACAACCCGCACACACTTTAGCAAATGAGTTGAGGGTTGTCATATATTCTACAAGAGGAGTAGGCCCACGTGGATAGAGTGCGGCTACCAAAATCTAGCATCATTAACAAACAAAACCCCATGTTTGTTTATCCGAATGAGGTAACCTCTGACTTGACCTTGCATGATGTATCCAATCTAACCGTGGTTCAGCGGCTTAAAAACTACTTTTCAGAGAAATTAACAACAACAAAAAAATACAAACAACACAGTAAAAAAAATACAAACAACAACACAGTAAAAAAAATACAAAACAAAAAAAAGTACAAACAACACAGTAAAACAATACAAAACAACAACACAGTAAAAAAATACAAAAAACAAAAAAAATACAAACAACAACACAGTAAAAAAATACAAAACAACAAAGTACTAAAGCAACACCCATACCACCACCTATTGAAAAATTGCTTTAGTTTGATCAATCCAACTTTGCTTGTCGCTTATCTTCGCTTGAAGAATTGCGAAGTCTTGCGTACAATGGTGAATTTCTTCTTTTTCTCGACGAATACGAGCCTCCCTATCTTTTATATCCCCTTTCATCCTTGTGATCTCCTTTTCTTCCACTTCGATCCTTGTCAAGTGGACTTTCTTCCTGGCGATAATCGGTTTCCACTCTTCTGTCAGTTGGTCTATCTCATGTTCCTTTGCTGCTATCGCCTTCTGGAGTCTAGGTGGCATTCCTTCAGGTGTAGACGATGGGTTAGATGACGATACCATTTGGTTACTGATGAAAGAAAGGAAGTGAAAGAAAGCAAGAAAGAAGGATGGAATGGTGTGAATTATGAATTGCATTTCACTGATATTTATGGATGAAATCTCAAACATGCCAGTGAATTTGAACCACAAATTGGTCTTCAAAGTACAATAATTGTGGAAAAAACAGTAAAAGCATGAAAGATTCGTCTAATTACAGGGGCTGAAAGTGTAAATTTTCAGGGACCAAAAGTGTAAATTTTTGGTCCATCGCGGGCAGGGACCAAAAGTGCACCGCGACCAAAGTTGAGGGGCTCCGCGGGGCATTTGTGGCCAAAATACGTGCCACGTCAGCCCTAGCCCGCGATCGCGGGATCCATCGCGGGTATTTAGGGTATTTTTGCAAAATGGAAAAAACTTAGGGCATTTTGGTAACTCAATGTTTGACTTAAGGCATTTTAATTAATTTCCCTATTTAAAATGCAACACGAATGCCTCTGACTTAAAAGAAATTACTGGATTTTTATCTTAATCTATTGGGGTTAGGTTTGGCGGTGAATAAATCCTCCATAGAATAATGTCCAAGACCACATCAATCATAATCTTTATATAATAAGGAAGGAATAGTGTTTATAAATTAATTATTTGATATTAAGACTTTGTCAACGTTCAAAAAAATTCGCCGCACAGCCGTCATGGCACCAAGGCTTGTGTCTCACGTCACGTTAAGCCTGTGGCACGTCAAGGCCTAACGCGTAGTTTTCATAATGCGATATTTGATTTTCCTTTATGTTTTTAATGTCTTATTTGCAAGTTTTTTAATATATATAGCCCAATTTAACATGCTTACTACTATTGGCTCATTGAGTAACACTACAAAACATATGTTTTTATATATAATATTATATAGGACCTAGAAATTTGACGCCATAAGTCAGGCCTTGAAAACGCCATGACTTTTAAGGCTTGAGGCTTGGCCTCGCCGCCACGTCACGCCTCACGCCATTAAGAACCTTGGACTTTGTAGAGAAAAACATATTCGATTTTAAATATTTATTTTAAGACCACGAGATGCTACCTACTCGACGTAGTCGCCATCGAATCCAAAAATGACTTTGGGATAAAGTGTGCTTCTAGATTGCATGTCCACATAACTTTACGATTAGGGATGGCTATTTGCCTTTTTGGACTACGTCCATATTATTGAATTAGTTTATAATATCATGATTTCCTATTTGATTGTATCACTGGTTTTATTTTTAGAACCAATTTTATAAATCGGACTAAAAATTTTATCTTTTTCAAAAGAAATTACAGTTCGATTTTGTATATATTTTTTAATTTGATTAATGATCCTTTTAGATTATACCGTAATTTTTCTAACGATGTTTTAACGATTTTTACCTACTCAGATCCGAATTTGTTTGGTCTTTTTTGGACTTCGTTGACCAGATTTTGATCAAACCAAACTTTCCCTTTTTTGTATTGGCCCATATAATGGTATGTGACTTTAATTTAGGAAATTTAATTAAAATACCCAAAGTTTGACTTTGACTTGCCAAAATATCCATTTTTTCCGAATTTGCCGAAATACCCAAAAATCTCACGGTGGGTCCCGCGATCGCGGGATGAGGCCCACGTGTCCCGCGGTTTTGGCCAAAATGTCCCGCGGAGCCCCCCTACTATGCCCGCGGTGACACTTTTGGCCCCTTCCCGCTATAGAATCCCGCGACAGCCAAAAAAAGTTACAATTTTGGTCCTTTTTGCATTTTTTTACTGTTTTTTTCCACAATTATTGTACTTGGAAGACCAAATTGTGGTTGAAATTCACTGGCATATTTCATCAATGTTGAATCATTGTACTTGGAAGACCAATTTATGGTTGCAATTCATCTTCCTCAATGAGATTTCATCCATAAATATCAGTAGAATGCAATCCATAACTCACACCCATTCCATCCTTCTTTCTTGCTTTCTTGCTTTCTTTCTTCAGTATTTTGTTTTTGAGATACCACTGAAAAAATGAGTTCATCTGTTGCAAAAGCTAGGTTATATTTCTGTTACGATGGTGAATGGGTGGAAGAAAACAATGAGTGGAATTTTGCTTATAAATCTAAGCATGGTGTAAAATTGCCAGTAAACGTTTCTTATCAGAAGTTTGTTGCATACGCCATGCAAAAATGTGAAATCGACCCTTCGATTGTTTGCAAGTTAGTATTCAAGAATGATGATGGGTCATTTGTGGAGTTATCCAACGATGGGGATATCTCTGGTTTTATGCACTTTGCAGCAGAATTAGAAAGACCTCCATTACTTTATGTGTATGTTGAATCCTCGGTGTGAAACGAATGTGACGACGACGGTGATGACGATGGTGACGACGACGGTGACGACGAAGGTGATGACGACGCTGATGACGAAGACCTCCAAATGGAGCAGCCTGATTCTCAATTTTAGGTGTCCTACGGCCCAACAGTTCATTTGGATTATGCATATGGTCTTAACGACTGTTATCCTGATTATGTTCCGGACACGCAACAACAACAACCACAAGAAGGACGTTGTGCTAGAGTTGCTGATGACGAAACCTATGTTTTCAAAATGGGTAATGATGATATAGACAGATCAGATACCGATAGTGATGAGGACGAAGAATATACCCCTAGTAATAAATCATTTAGTTAGTTAAATGACTATTTTGATATGCCGCATATTCTTCCAGACCAGAATACCCATACACAAACCTACGAACCTGCACCTTATAATCATAGTTTAAGGTTAGGAGTAGGTCAGATATTTGATTCGAAGGATCACTTGGCAAGTCAGGTCGGACTTAAGTTCATGGAAGAGGGTTTCGAAAGTTACACGCCGAGATCCGACAAAGGCAGATACATAGTTGAATGTGCGAGAGAAAACTGTAATTGGAGGATGTACGCGAGGCCCGCAGGAGAGAAAGGAGGGGCGTTACTTTTTACTGATTTTCGTAATAAAAACACACTCCAAAACAAAATTAATAACAGGAAACAAACCTTGGTGGGTTGCCTCCCACCCAGCGCCGTATTTAAAGTCGTGGCACGACTGTGTGGCTTTCAACTTGGCTCCGTATCCGCAGACTCGAACCGCCCACACTTGCGGTTCTTCGCGGACTCTTTCACCTTTGGCCTTCCTTTACTAGCTCTGGCTTCTTCTTCTCTTCCAACTCGCACTTTCTCAAACATTTTGAACATCACCTTCTCGCCGCCAACTCTGAAGGTCACCTCTCCTTCCTCCACATAAATTAAGGCTCGGCTCGTGGCTAGGAATGATCGTCCCAATATCAACGGGACCTCTTCGTCTTCGTCTATGTCTATCACTACGAAGTCTACTGGAAAGTAGAACTTTCCAACCTTTACGAGCACGTCCTCGATCACTCCATATGGGTATCTTATTGACCGATCAGCAAGCTTGAGCGTCATGAACGTTGGACTTACTTCACCCAGGCCGAGTTTCCTGAAAATAGAAAGAGGCATCAGATTAATACTTACCCCTAAATCACATAAAACTTTATTAAAAGTAAACTCCCCAATCTGAATAGGGATAGAAAAACTCCCTGGATCTTTAAGCTTCGGGGGAAGCTTATTTTGGAAAATCGCGTTGCACTCTTCAGTGAGTGCAACGGTGGCCTGGTGATCAAGTGCCCTTTTCTTTGACAGGATCTCTTTCATGAACTTCATGTAGGAGGGCATTTGTGCCAACGCATCTGCAAAAGGGATGTTAATGGTTAACTTTTAAAAAACATCAATAAATTTCGAAAAATTAACATCATCCTTTTTATTTCTCAGTTTGTTCGGATATGGCACGCTCGGAATTTCCGGCTTGACCGGTGGTTGCTCTTTTTTCGTCGCTTCACTCTTCTTGCTTTCTTCAGGTACCACCTCTTCTTCAGCTTCAAACTCATTCGCCTTCTCGACCTCTTTTTCTTTAAGCTCGACTTCCTTTGATGACGACTCTCGTAATGGCTCTCCATTCAGCTCCTTGCCATTTCTCAGATAAATGGCGTTGCAATGTTCCCGGTTAGTCTTTTCGGGTTGACTTGGGAAAGTACCGGGAGGTCGGTTTTGTAGAGCCTCAGAAATCTGCCCCACTTGCCTTTCGAGGATCTTAATGGAGGCGGTGTTTTGCTCGGTAGCCGCCTTGACGATGTTGATCGTGCTTGCTAATCCCTCGACCGTGCTGTCCATTTTCGTCATGAACTTCATGAGCATATCTTCCAGCCCCGGTTTCTTCTCCATCGATGGTCCTTCATTCCTTTGGTGAAAACCTGGAGGACGGTACACATTGTTAGTATGAGAAGAATTAAAAGAGTTAGACAAATTACCTGGTTGTTGTTGAGGTTGAGCCCATGAAAGATTAGGGTGCTTTTTCCACCCATCATTGTATGTATTGGAGAAGGGATCATTTCTCGGTTGGCTCCGGTTTTGCACAAACTGGACTTGATCGGGTTCTTGTGGATTACTTCCCTTCAGATGATTCGTGATAAAGGCTAGTTGAGCCTTCATCTCTTTCAACTCATCCGTCTCTTGCACACTCGCGACTCTTCTTACGGCTGATCTTGGAGTAGAAAAACTGTGCTCGGCCAGGTTCTCGATCAGCTCGCATGGTTCTTCATAAGACTTGTCCATCAGTGCTCCACCCGATGCGGCAGTAATATCGTTTTTGAACTGCGGGTGGAGTCCACTATAGAAGGTCTGGATAATTACCCATTCTTGCAACCCGTGATGAGGACACTTCTTGATCATGTCCTTGTAGCGCTCCCAAGCCTCATATAGCGTTTCTTGATCCCATTGCGCGAAATGTGTGATTTCGGCCATTAGTTGGGCGGTTCGACTTGGCGGGAAGAATTTTTGAAGGAAAGCGGCCTTTAGTTGTGCCCATGTAGTGACTGAATCCAGCTGGATACTCTCTGTCCAAGTCTCGGCTCGGCCCTTGAGTGAAAATCCAAACAATCTCAGCTTGATCGCGTCCTCGTTCATGCCATTAATCTTGAATGTATTGCATATCCGTTTAAATGCCCGAAGGTGTGCATGAGGATCTTCTGTCGGCGTCCCTCCGTATTGGTTTTGTTGTACCATCATGATGGTACTTGGCTTAAGCTCAAAGTAATTCGCCCCAGTTGCGGGCATTTGAATGCCTATGCGTGCCGCCGCCACGTTAGGATCGGCGAACGACCGCATAGGTACCCTTTCCGGAGGTGGTGGAGGATTGTTATTGCGTGGAGGTGGAGGATCGTTGCGCGGTGGTCTCTCGTTGACATGTCTCTCGTCACCCATTTTTAATTGTCGCTTAGCTTTGGTCTCTTGACGTAGGCGACGAGCGGTTCTTTCAATCTCCGGATCGAATTCTTCAATCTCTTTCCCTCGGGTCGTCCTTGGCATAAACCAAGTGGTACCTGAAACGAAAGAAAGCAAAGTCAGTAATCCAAAAACTGAAGGTGATAAGGTAAAATAACAAAAATAAAAATGCTCAATCTAATAGCGCGTATAGCTGGTAGTGCTATTAGTTACAACTAGTTCCCCGGCAACGGCGCCAAAAACTTGACACGAGGTTTTCACACCCCGAGAATCTTACCGCAAGTGTACGGGTCGAAGTCAAGTAATAGTACTTAGAGAAGTACGAGTATCGAATCACGGGGAACTAGGAACTAAATATCACAATTACTATAATTGCTATTAACTGAACTATCGAATTTGGAAGATTGGTTTTAAACTACTTAATTGCAATAAGTAAACAAATCAAACACGAGACAAAACAGAAACAGCTTTGGAAACTTTGATAGAGAGAAAAGTTGAGGGTTGGAAATCCTCAGGTTCTACACATGCAAACAATTGACTCAAAACAGTTACCAATTAATCCCCTTAATGATTCCCAAATCTTTTATGATCACCGTCGTTCTCTTTCGAACAACAACGGCTTTTATTTTGAAAAGGATAAGTTCAATCTCTCGATCTCACCTATGGATTCCAAAACACATTAAGTACACGATTTAAATTTAAATTGGCTAGATTTTATCTCTCGACATCAACCTAACGGTTTAATTGGGACTAAAGCTTACTCGGTATATCTCTATCACCTTTCGGACTTTAGGTATGCAATTCCTAATTCTAAATAGCAATTAATTCTCCCGAACTCAGTTACTAACAACAAATCAATTGTAAATTGGCCAAATTCACAAAATCATTAAGAACAAAATCACATACTCCATTAATTAGGGAAAACTGATAAAAGTTCAATTCAATTCGTCACATGCTTACAAACCGAATTCATTCCAACCCCCAACACGAACCGGTTAGTTCATGTCGGCGGTGGAGTCAAACACAAGAGAAAAAGATGCAAAAGTGTATGTAAACATGATTAATCGTGAAAGATGAAATCGTAATAAAAGTGATGATAACTCCCTCCTCTCGTGTTCGTCTCTACGTTTCGTGATGAATGTCTCCTTGATCGGCTCTCTACCGTGGCTTCGAGGACTCCGAAAAATCGCCCAGAATCGCCCCAAAATCGCCCCTGGCCGTCGTGTGAAAGTTCCCTTACGAATAATGACCTAAAACCCGAATTAAAATACTGAAAATCGCGAAACAGTGGGTTACGCCACTTGCCACGCGACTTGCAAGTCGCGTGGTAAGTCGCGCGTATCCTTTTTGCAGCGTGGGTCGTCGTCTAGTTTGCGGTTCGGGTCCTGGTTCGATCGTGGGTCTTGGGCTTGGCTCTTGGGCTTTCGTTGGCTTCGTTTTGGACTCGATTTGGGCTCTTTTTAGCTTCTTTTCTCGATGATTGCCGCCTCTTAGATAACCTGTATAATTCACTAGATAAACCGTAAAATACACGCCTTTTTACTTGAACACAAGCCAATCTCATTGGTTTGAGGACTGAAAATAACGCCAAAAAGTGGCGTTATCAATTACAAAGTGTAACACCCCGCTTACCACGACACAATATTGTCCGCTTTGCCCCACTGGCTCACGGCTTTGTTTTTGGCGACCTGGCAAGGACTTAGCAAGGACTTCCCAGGAGGTCACCCATCCTGGTACTACTCCCACCCAAGCACGCTTAACCACAGAGTTCCCAAGGAACCCGCATGCTTGTGGCCCCAAAACGCGTTGTGTCTGGTAAGGCCAAGGTTTACTAATATACCCAGCATCTCTCCTGTCCACGGCCGATGTGGGATATGCCTAAGGTGTTACATACACCCCCCCTTAGGGACTCATCGTCCTCGATGAGGTTTGCCCCACCATCCCGAACGGCACAGGAGTGGCTCTGATACCATTTGTAACACCCCGCTTACCACGACACAATATTGTCCGCTTTGCCCCACTGGCTCACGGCTTTGTTTTTGGCGACCTGGCAAGGACTTCGCAAGGACTTCCCAGGAGGTCACCCATCCTGGTACTACTCCCACCCAAGCACGCTTAACCACAGAGTTCCCAAGGAACCCGCATGCTTGTGGCCCCAAAACGCGTTGTGTCTGGTAAGGCCAAGGTTTAATAATATACCCAGCATCTCTCCTGTCCACGGCCGATGTGGGATATGCCTAAGGTGTTACACAAAGTTGCACGACGTACACATTTGTTCGAGGACACAACTGAATCCCAACCACAAACAAGCCACCGAAAGGACTTTGGGTGCGATACTGAAAGGCAAATTTCATGATGCTAGCAGGTCATTGCGTCCAAAGGACATCATGGACAATGTACACTAGCAGTTCGGCGTCACGATTGGTTACTACCAAGCTTGGCGTGTGCGATGCAGGGCACTACTATTGGTGAGAGGCACGTTCGAGGAGTCGTATGAACGACTCCCATCATATTTATATAATTTGCAGCTGCAAAATCCAGGTACTGTCACCTAGATAAGGACCGATTCACATGGACGGTTTGAGATGTGCTTCGCTGCCCTTGGACCCGCGGTACGTATTTTAACACGTCATATGTTTACACATTATAAACTATAACACTTACAAAGGGAAACCACCTACGTTTTTGCAGATCCGCACATTTCTGGCAAATCATCGTCGTGTCCTAGTAATAGACGCTGCCCATTTAAAGGGCCCTTACTTGGGTATGATGTTCCTGGCGGTTTCCATGGACGGGGACAACTCCATCGTTCCAGTAGCTTTCGAAGTAGGCAAGTCCAAAACCGGGGACGAGTGGACTTGGTTTCTTTACATGTTGAGACAAGCTATCGGGTACCCGCAAGGGTTGGTGTTTATGTCCGACATGGCTCCTTCCATAAGCGCCGCAATTTTTGCCATGTACCCAAACGCCCCTCACGCCTTATGTTGTCGACATTTGGAGATGAACGCCAAAACCAAGGACAAACGTATTACCACCTACAAGATGTCTACTAGAAGGCATGCAGAGCCTATACGGCTCGGGAGTTTAACCGGTACATGAATCTTCTAGAAGGTAGTGCCCCGAGCGCAGCCAATGTTATGGACGATGTTGGACCGGAGAGGTGGTCCGCGGCCCATTTTCCTGCACAACGGTATGACATTCTGACCTCCAATAGTGCAGAGTCGGTGAATGCACTCTCCCGTTTTGCGCGTAGATGTCCGATTGTTACTGTTGATCCCATTTTCAGCAAACAATAGAAGAAATCCATATAAATGTAGAGATGATTAACATGAAGAACAATCATAAAAGAGATCATCTCATATTCATTAATTGATAATATGGAGGGGAAAATGGAAGAACACCACACTTGGAATTTAATTGACTCTCATGGGAGGCTCACTTAGTCTATGTGTGGAAAGTGTGTTATTTCAAATGACCTAATGAAAAAAATGAACCCAAAAATTCTTTATAAAGGGTCCAAATACCAGGTAAAAAGGGCTAAGCCTATACAACTAGCTAAAAATCCCAAATACAATAATAAAGCCTACACAATAATTCTTTATAAAACATTCAATTAAATTAGGGGCTAATTTAAGTTAACAATCTCCCCCTAATGTTTTATAAAGAAAGCATCATCTTATAGTCTCCCCCTTGCTTTCTTTAGAAACTTTGGTGTTCCGTTCTTCGAGTCTTCAAAGCATCACGAGCTCCCCCTCAAATGTAGGCTCATCTTCTTGAAAGACCGAGACAATTAACCCCATTTTGTCCAGCTTTCATGACTCAACTTCATCGTTGTTTTGTTCCATCAAGGAGCCTTTTTGAGAGAAAACATAAAACACGCACATTGAACTCCAGCCTATTAGCTTTCCAACGAGCTATAATTCATCCATTTTGGAGGAAAAACGGGTGAGTTGTGCAAGTTTTCCCTCAGCTGCGTAGGACGGTCGTCAAAACAGAAAATTTGACGCTTAAGATCTGGTTGAGTAAGCATTCAGCACCGAGCTTTAAACATGAATAACAGAGGAGTGAGTGACAATCAATATGTAACAACACCGTTCTTGAAAGCGGAAAGAGCACGAGTGAAATGCAATGCTTTTGGTCCATCAAGAGTCCATTAACTTTGACACAGATTCTGACCATTAAGCACACTGATTCAGACAAAACTCAAAACATTAAAACGTTTCATCTGTGTCTTAGGAATTCAGCGCAACTGGAATCATGCAAATCGGAGAACCGAGTAAAAGGTTGTGCACGTGTTTCTGAAACAGTGCAAAGCTGTCAGAAAATCTGAAAAATTTCGGGCTTCGGGCTTCTCGCTTATTGCTCACAGAGGCTCTGCACATCAGTACATAGCCTCTGGTCAGTCTCACATAGGCTATGTGATCTGCCTCTGTCACTTCTCTGTTTTACCCTTAGAACCTGATGTAACACCCGTAATTTTCGGATAAGCATAATTTCGAATCACTGAGAAACCGGTCTTTTAAGAAAAATATGAAAGGTAAGATTTTGGGTTAAATCTTAGATATTATGGTCTTGTTGGATGAGTAATTCGAATACGAGTCCAACGGTTCTTTCCGGAGCGAAAACGGAGCTATAACGAAGAAGTTATGGCCAAAACAATTACGGTACACCTTGTGCGACTATGACCAGCGACTATGACCGTGTCAATGTCGCGCCAAGGGTACAGCCTACGGTACACCTTGTGCGACTATGACCAGCGACTATGACCGTGTCATTGTCTCGGTCGGGTACCTGGTGGCTGTCAAATACGAAATTCACACCCCAAACTTCATTTCTTCATATCTCTCTCGTTTCACCTCCGTTTTTGGCGATTCAAAGTGCCATGGTTTCGGTTTTTAGAGGTCTTCAGGGATCTAGAAATGGTTTTGAAGTTTATATGAAGATTCAAGAGTGTTTGGTGGTGGTAAGTCTCTCAAATCTCTTCCCTTTCTCTCCCAAATCGTTTTTCCTTCCTTCCTCATAAACCCTAACCGATTTTGGGGCTTTTCTTGGTGATTAATGTGTTTCTTATCCACTTTATGCTAGTGATTTCATTCATTGATGAAAGAGCAAGTTTCATCCACAATACTAGAGATGTTTGGGGTTTTCTAGGTTTTCATCCACAAGTTCTAGTATTTTGCTTATCCAATTTCGGTTTGGATGATTTTGGAGAAGTTAGGTCAAATTGAGGTTTTGGGTATAAATGGAGATTTTGATGGTTGATGTTTGGAGAACAATTCTAATTGGTTAAATGTAGTTATTAATGGTGGGGAAATTATGGATTTAGATTTTGGAAGTTTTGGCTTGAGGATGCAAACTTCATCAAATGAGCTTACGTTTGGAGAACTCTAGATTTAGCTTAATCTAGCAAAGGTGAGTTCAAGTTACTTTGCGAAAACCTTGTACATGCCAAAATATTATTTTCTGAGATATTATGTGTTTTACTTGAAAAACTGTCAATGTTGAGCTATTTGACGGGTCTTACCTTTTGAGGAATTACTTGTGGTAAATATGGTAAAACATTACCTTTGGATATTTTGGAAAATATGACAGATAAATCCTATATGAAAATGGGTTACTGATTTATGTGAAAAGTGGAGTCTAATTACTATGAAAATGTATTTTGAGGATTGAGAAATATGAGTATGGTACTTCATGTGATATTATGAAAATGTGAAGGTTGAGTCCTTTTGGAAAGGAGGGTTATCCCGATCCAAGGTTTTATTTCGGGTTTTCAGAGAATTATGGTACTTGGTTGCTTAAACAAAGTTTAAATGCATTTATGCGATGATGACCGTTATGTACGGGTCTAGCAAGCTTGGAGCACTTTGCTCGGGTTGACTTTGAGATGGTCTTGGGACATTTGTCCGGTTTAAATGGCTCAATGTGGAGTCTTATTTATGTGTTGCTTTTATTGCACCGTTTTGCATATTATTGCACGTTATGTATATTTACATGCTTGGGTGAGTGAGTCATTCCGGGATAGGCATGTTGTGTTAGACTGTGTTGCATTGGATCCATAGGCATGTTAGTTAGTCGTTGGTAATGGTCGATTGGATACCTTGAGGTTGGACCTCGGTGCCCATGTTTTATGACCTTAACTTTCCAAGTACGCACTAGGAGGATATAGTCTTGGGCACTACCTTGGAGGTTGTGCAGCGATCCACGCCTTCAGGATTTATACCTTGGAGGTACTCCCGATGTGCCGGGCCTTGAGGCGTTTACCAGTTGGGTGGGTAGAAGCTAAGGTGTATCCTCAATTACGGTGTAACTTGGGTTTCGTAGAGCAGAATCGTCGAATAGGCATAACGTAACTTGTAATTCCCTGTTTCGATGGGAAGACAGAGATAGGCATATCGTAACGTGTAATCTCTACTTCCAGTTGTACGATGAACGTTGTATGGGTGGTATACTTATGTGTTACCTCCACCTTCAACGGATACGGGTCTCCCCCGTTTATGGTATTTAGTCTTTATTACATTTTATGGTCGCGTGAGTATTGCTTCGTATTATGTTTTAATAAAGAGTTATATTTAACGGATGGTTTCCATGTTTTACGGGTTGAGTATGTATTGTCAACCGCATTTGAAGATTTGCCTAAACTAGACTTATTCACGTATTTGAGTAAGTTGTAAATGTAATTCATTTTTGGAAAACGTATTATACCTTTCGAGAACTTTCCCATGGAAACGTGTGAGTTGGAAAATGGATGAATTGCAATTAAAGTAAACTCTTTTGAAATCATGACTAAACTATTACTCTTTTAATTTATGTTTTTATATAGTCATGATAAAATGCTTGAACTCACTAGGCGTAAGCCTAACCCTTTTTATTTGTCGGCATGTGCAACAGGCTCAGGTTGGGGTAGCTCTAGCTACTTTGTGAAGTGGAGAGTGCTAGTAGAGTGCACGAGAGGTGACTTGATTATTGAAGTATTCCGCATTGAGTTTGGACTAGCAACTTGTGGTGTTAAGTAACACTCGATTAAGTTATTTTATTGTAGACTTGTAATGTTTTAAATTCCGATGTATTTTAAGGAATGAATTGTAGAAGTGATTACATCTATTTTGGTGATTTTATTAATGTTTAATGTTAGTTGCTCGTTCCAAATTTGAGGGTGTTACAAGTTGGTATCAGAGCATAAGTTTGAGAGATTTAGGTGTTGATTTTGAATACCTAGACTCAAACTAGCGTTTGTTTAAGTAAATAAGAGTGAAATTCACCATTAGGCACTTTAAGATAGGATGTTTTGAAGTTGATGAATGCTATTAGAAACGAGAATCACGTCGAGAGTAACAAGGATAATATGTACGGTGCGTTTATAGTGGCACCTGGCCAGTATCATGGTGAACCTACTAGTACATGTGCATACTTGAATTACTTTAATGTGATGATCGTTGGGGTAGTGAAGGAAGTACTAAGCTAGTAGTCGTTGGAATAGATGAACGATTTTAGTATTAGTCACTTAGAGTGACGATAAGCATGATGTTTGCTTTAAGTAGACCATTTCGGGTCAAGATTGATGGTTGAACTAGAACCATAGGCTGATTGAGCTGACTTTGATTTGGGGAAAAACCGTAAAGTTAATTGATGTAATTCCCAACTTGCCTTAAGAGGTTAAAGCATCCGGATGACAATAGTGGACCGGAGAGATTTGGAAGGGTATGAGTTGAGATGTTGAATGCCGACAAAGTCATGCACAAAGTTTATTTTGAAAATAAATTTCATCAACTATTTCTTGTGTTTCCAATCCTTATATGGATTGTGTTATGAATTTTGGGAAGTGTTTGGCACACACACAAGATTTTGAATCATGGTTTTAACGTGCATGAAACCATTTTATTGCGAGAGTCGCAAACTCCGTCGGGATTTGCTTTCCCTTATTCCATTATTGTTCAACATTTGTTTTGGATATAATGATAATCATATTTTATGATGTTTAAGATGTTGGGCAATAACTACGGCTTGTGACTTTAACATTGGATCTCCTCCACATATGTTAAAGTTTTGACGGAAAGTTATTTTCCATTATGTCTATGAAAAGTTATTTTGAGAATTTGTCTAATGTGAGTTGTTAAACAATGTTGTTTATATGATATTACCCTAGAAGGGGATTTTTGGGATTTTGGCATCGCATTAATGATTTTGCTTATAGCGATTTGGCTTTGGAAGCATGATGTTTAGTGCCGTTTTATTGACTTGAAGTCATTGAGTCCCTTGAAGTTCATGGAGTTTTATTGTATGACGTTTTGTGTCGTGTGGGTACAATTTTACTATATGCATACTCTATTTGCTTATGTGAAAAGTTTACGAGTTATGTTGGGCATTTGGTCCCACTCGAGTTTTGGTGAGAAAAGTTAATTTTATGCCATAAGGCGACTAAGAAGAGATGAGTTTGGAACTCTAGTGTCGCGTGACTTTTCTTTCAAGAGTTTGTGTTATTAAGTATTTCGTTGCAAATCGTTCAGTGTATGGATTGACTTATACGTGACTTAAGTAATGCATGAAAGAACATTTTGGTAACATTCATAATAATTTGTTTGGTGCGCTTTCGGTCAGTTAAGTGTTTTAGTATTATTTCCATGTAAATGCGTATATCGACTTAGGGGTATGCATAGCTTGGTAACCATTGTTTTCTCGACACTTTGCTAAACGAGACGTGCATGAAAATGTTTTATTAACTCCTTGTTTAAATGAGAGACCATTTGGTCAAAGAATGTTTTAGAGGTGTGAGGATCACGGATGGTTTACACTACGTGATATTTGAAAAAAAAAACACAAATGTATGAGTCGTTGAAATTGGTCAATTTTGATTTGCCGAATATTTTTGGAAAATTGAAAACCTTTTGGTTTGAAGGAAATGTGTATTTTTAGTATTTTGACAAATACATTTTTAGCAATGACGTTTCGACGTTTTATGTTCCAAGTACGAAATTTTGAGGAAAGTGCTTCGTGATAAAGATTTTAGAAAACTTGTTTGTATAAAATTATGATGCGTGGAATTCTTATGTCTTGAACATTGATGCGCATCGTTGGCGCAATTTGGAATTTGAAAATAGGTTTGAACCCTTTTTGGTGTCAATAAATTATTAACACTAATTTCCTCGTATGTTTTGGAAAAACGCATTGTTGTGTGAAAGGTTGCCAAAAACATTTTATTCAAATGTCATTATAGGACCGGATGAGAAATCTTGGGAAATCAATTTAAAGGATTTCATCTCTTGAAATTTTGGTGTGAGTTATTTGGTGCATGTGTGTCATTACAAGAAATTTCTAAGAAGTGTTACAAGCTTGCATGTCTACCCCAATTTGAAAATTTCTCATGATGTTTTAGTCAATAATTTCAAATGACGGAAACGTATTGGTTTTATCTTAAATAAGGAACTTGCACAAGTTGTTTTGTGTTTTGATTAAGGTGTAATTATGAATCGTTTTCTTGTTTTGTATAATAAACTGACGCGCGCAAATTTTGATTGGTAAATCTTGTTCCATGCCATTTTATGGTTAGAAGGAAAATTTTGGAGTCAAATGTCGTTGGACTTCTTTTGAAATACGTGCACACCTTTTGTTGCACCCTGTTTAAAGTCGAGCAGTTACTTTACGTGCATGTCATGAGTCAATCCATACTAGAACCGTGGCGGTTCATTTTAAAGAAAATTGTTTATTGCGCTTTTGCGTTTTGTTGATAATCTGAACTGCAATGAAATAATTTTCAACATGATTTTCATATGTGGGACGAGCATGTCCATTTTTGCGTAACTACCAAATTGATAATAGTAGTTTTATGCGTACGTTTAAATTTGATATGAAATATTTATGTTGAAAGTTTCTATGAAAAGTTTTGTGAATGGCATATTTGTTAAATAACGCACTTGAAAACCTTGAACTCGTTATGACCATGGAAAGGGTAAATAACCCAGTTAAGAGTGAGTGTGTGTGGCACTCTGACGGTGGAAGGTTGGGTATTTCACGAGTGATAGTACTGTAGGCCGAATAGTATCGGTTAAGGGGATGATGCCCTTTGTACTTAAGGGAATAAATTCGCGGTAACCTATGTTGAGGTAGGTGGTACATTTAGGTGTCAACTTTTGGGCTTGAGGCCAAGCACCTAGGTGTAATCAGGGGATTGTAGTCCGATTTTTTTAAAAGAATGATGGTAATAGTAGTAGCAATCTTAAGATACTTTATGTGATAAGAGGATTTAGGGAAATGACTTTCCTTGTGCGGTAAGAGAAACTGTCGACTCGGTAAGTGTTAATTGGACACATTCTTGAGATTGTGTAACTGATGGGTCAGTGATGACCGTTCGTGTTAAAATTGGTGGAATCCGCTGAGAGTAAATGCTAGTTCATTAGCGGGATTAGTTGGGGAATTCTGAAGCTTGGGTTGATGTTGGTAGTGATTGAACGTCGGGTTGGTTTGGAGAGATAATTTAAGAACGTGTAAATGTGGTATGATTGGGAAGCATGGAACATCTAAGGTTGGGAGACAACCGAAGTTGTCTAACTAAGAGTTATTCCAGCGGTTGGGGTGTTCTCCTTGACATAAGTACAGTGTACTTGAATGGGCTTTGTTGGTAAGAATTTGTTCGAGGACTTGTCTTAATAGACTGTATAATGGAAATTTAGATTCCAGTCAAGAGTTGATGGATCATGGTCAGCGTTGAGTCGGCTAGCCTTTGGTTGTAAAAGATTTTAGATTTCGAGGTCAAAATCATCCTAAGGTTGGGAGGATTGTAACACCCGTAATTTTTGGATAAGCATAATTTCGAATCAGTGAGAAACCGGTCTTTTAAGAAAAATATGAAAGGTAAGATTTTGGGTTAAATCTTAGATATTATGGTCTTGTTGGATGAGGAATTCGTATACGAGTACAACGGTTCTTTCCGGAGCGAAAACGGAGCTATAACGAAGAAGTTATGGCCAAAACAGTTACGGTACACCTTGTGCGACTATGACCAGCGACTATGACCGTGTCAATGTCGCGCCAAGGGTACAGCCTACGGTACACCTTGTGCGACTATGACCGTGTCATTGTCTCGGTCGGGTACCTGGTTGCTGTCAAATACGAAATGCACACCCCAAACTTCATTTCTTCATATCTCTCTCGTTTCACCTCCGTTTTTGGCGATTCAAAGTGCCATGGTTTCGGTTTTTAGAGATCTTCAAGGATCTAGAAATAGTTTTGAAGTTCATATGAAGATTCAAGGGTGTTTGGTGGTGGTAAGTCTCTCAAATCTCTTCCCTTTCTCTCCCAAATCGTTTTTCCTTCCTTCCTCATAAACCCTAACCGATTTTGGGGCTTTTCTTGGAGATTAATGTGTTTCTTATCCACTTTATGCTAGTGATTTCATTCATTAATGCAAGAGCAAGTTTCATCCACAACACTAGAGATGTTTGGGGTTTTCTAGGTTTTCATCAAAACCTAAGTGGTGAGTTCATCCTACTAGCTTCTATACTTTCATATGAGTTAGAAATGTTCCATTGATGATCTTCTAGTATTTTGCTTATCCAATTTCGGTTTGGATGATTTTGGAGAAGTTAGGTCAAATTGAGCTTTTGGGTATAAATGGAGATTTTGATGGTTGATGTTTGGAGAACAATTCTAATTGGTTAAATGAAGTTATTAATGGTGGGAAAATTATGGATTTAGATTTTGGAAGTTTTGGCTTGAGGATGCAAACTTCATCAAAGGAGCTTACGTTTGGAGAACTCTAGATTTAGCTTAATCTAGCAAAGGTGAGTTCAAGTTACTTTGCGAAAACCTTGTACCTGCCAAAATATTATTTTCTGAGATATTATGTGTTTTACTTGAAAAACTGTCAATGTTGAGCTATTTGACGGGTCTTACCTCTTGAGGAATTACTTGTGGTAAATATGGTAAAACATTACCTTTGGATATTTTGGAAAATATGACAGATAAATCCTATATGAAAATGGGTTACTGATTTATGTGAAAAGTGGAGTCTAATTACTATGAAAAATGTATTTTGAGGATTGAGAAATATGAGTATGGTACTTCATGTGATATTATGAAAATGTGAAGGTTGAGTCCTTTTGGAAAGGAGGGTTATCCCGATCCAAGGTTTTATTTCGGGTTTTCAGAGAATTATGGTACTTGGTTGCTTAAACAAAGTTTAAATGCATTTATGCGATGATGACCGTTATGTACGGGTCTAGCAAGCTTGGAGCACTTTGCTCGGGCTGACTTTGAGATAGTCTTGGGACATTTGTCCGGTTTAAATGGCTCAATGTGGAGTCTTATTTATGTGTTGCTTTTATTGCACCGTTTTGCATATTATTGCACGTTATGTATATTGACATGCTTGGGTGAGTGAGTCATTCCGGGATAGGCATGTTGTGTTAGACTGTGTTGCATTGGATCCATAGGCATGTTAGTTAGTCGTTGGTAATGGTCGATTGGATACCTTGAGGTTGGACCTCGGTGCCCATGTTTTATGACCTTAACTTTCCAAGTAGGCACTAGGAGGATATAGTCTTGGGCACTACCTTGGAGGTTGTGCAGCGATCCACGCCTTCGGGATTTATACCTTGGAGGTAGTCCCGATGTGCCGGGCCTTGAGGCGTTTACCAGTTGGGTGGGTAGAAGCTAAGGTGTATCCTCAATTACAGTGTAACTTGGGTTTCGTATAGCAGAATCGTGGAATAGGCATAACGTAACATGTAATTCCCGGTTTCGATGGGAGGACAGAGATAGGCATATCGTAACGTGTAATCTCTACTTCCAGTTGTACGATGAACGTTGTATGGGTGGTATACTTATGTGTTACCTCCACCTTCAACGGATACGGGTCTCCCCCGTTTATGGTATTTAGTCTTTATTACATTTTATGGTCGCGTGAGTATTGCTTCGTATTATGTTTTAATAAAGAGTTCTATTTAATGGATGGTTTCCATGTTTTATGGGTTGAGTATGTATTGTCAACCGCATTTGAAGATTTTCCTAAACTAGACTTATTCACGTATTTGAGTAAGTTGGAAATGTAATTCATTTTTGGAAAACGTATTATACCTTTTGAGAACTTTCCCATGGAAACGTGTGAGTTGGAAAATGGATGAATTGCAATTAAAGTAAACTCTTTTGAAATCATGACTAAACTATTACTCTTTTAATTTATGTTTTTATATAGTCATGATAAAATGATTGAACTCACTAGGCGTAAGCCTAACCCTTTTTATTTGTCGGCATGTGCAACAGGCTCAGGTTGGGGTAGCTCTAGCTACTTTGTGAAGTGGAGAGTGCTAGTAGAGTGCACGAGAGGTGACTTGATTATTGAAGTATTCCGCATTTAGTTTGGACTAGCAACTTGTGGTGTTAAGTAACACTCGATTAAGTTATTTTATTGTAGACTTGTAATGTTTTAAATTCTGAGGTATTTTAAGGAATGAATTGTAGAAGTGATTACATCTATTTTGGTGATTTTATTAAAGTTTAATGTTAGTTGCTCGTTCCAAATTTGAGGGTGTTACACCTGATGTTTTCGCGTATACACAACTTCTGTCGGACAACTTTGGCACGTCTTCTGGACAGCCATTGCAGAGGCTCTGTGCACATCCACAGAGGCTCTGGACAAACTCACAGAGCTTCTGTGGTTAAGCTCTGCAAGCTTGATTAAACTCTGGTTGAATTCTTCTTCTGCAGATGTGATCTGATCTATTGCTCTTTGAAAAAAGCATCATTTGTAGTCTTCTGTGGTTAAGCTCTTTGTACGTGTGCAACCTATGTGCTCAGCCTCAGAGGCTCTGTGAACCAGCCTCAGAGGCTCTGTGATCTCCCTTTGTATAGCTTATGTGTCTCTTTACAGAGGCTCTGCACAAACCTATGCACGGTAACCTCTGCGCATAACAACCTCTACGCATAACAGCCTCTGGCAGATAACTTAAACCAACTTTGACACTGATTAAGACTATTATATCTCTGTAGTTTCCAAATACTCAAAATATAAAATATCTTAATTTTTTTGTTATCTGTTCAGATCATTTTGAATCACCTCTTTTGGAGCTTGTACGAAAAATATATGGTTGATTTACCACAGTCGCGCAGATCTGTCCATCAGCTTTCCATCAGCACACTGTTGTCCAATTCAACGATGCGTATGACACTTCTAAAGTTCGAATCTATTAAAGATCAAAACATTAAATTTGTTCATAAATATGTTTTCAATCCATGTCCTTTTGAATCGCATCGATTGGTGCCTTGATGAGTGAGATATGATCAATTTACTGCAGCATCGCAAAAGTTTCAGCATTCTGTCATTTTTCTCCAATTATATCAAATGCTCATCAACACCGATTTGATGTAAAAATAAGCCGATGTCCATAAATCTTTTAAGACGATGAGTGCAAATACTCAGATCTCTAATTGATAAGGTTAGAAAACTGATTAGAAGCACTCAGAGATCTAAAATCTTTTCAGATCTAACTTTGAACATGTAGCACAACACCAAATCTATCTCAAACAACTTTCTCAAGACCCAAATGATTTTGTTTTTCATTTAAATGATTATGAGCAGCGGAAGGCAAACAAAATCTGAGTAAAAGAGAGTCCAATCTTGGATTTAAATAAATGTCAGATCAAAGATCAACAACCTTACTACCAAGATGCCAAAAAAAATTGCTATGGACTTAAGCACACACAAGGATGAGATCATAGATCAACCATCTACTTAGTGCTTATCAAATAAGACCAATGAATGAGAAAGTATCAAAACACACACATGAAGTATATCAGATCATATTTGAACCAAATAGAGTCAAATCTTCACTTAGGCATTTTATCAAACATGTGGTGTGCAGAATCAGATTTTGTGAAGAAACAACAAAGTTTTCTATGAAAAATCATCCAAAACTTATTTAAATGAAGAAATGGGTTTCTAATAAGCACAAAAACAGAAAGTAAACCATAGAAATGATATTCGTGTTTAAGTTCATGTGATTGAATCAATCTAAGCACAAAAACAACAAATAAATCATCTAATACTTCTATTGTTGCCATAGATGACCGATTTTGAAGAAAAGTTTCTTCAATCGGCTCTGATACCAATTGTTGATCCCATTTTCAGCAAACAATAGAAGAAATCCATATAAATGTAGAGATGATTAACATGAAGAACAATCATAAAAGAGATCATCTCATATTCATTAATTGATAATATGAAGGGAAAAATGGAAGAACACCACACTTGGAATTTAATTGACTCTCATGAGAGGCTCACTTAGTCTATGTGTGGAAAGTGTGTTCTTTCAAATGACCTAATGAAAAAAATGAACCCTAAAATTCTTTATAAAGGGTCCAAATACAAGGTAAAAAGGGCTAAGCCCATACAACTGGCTAAAAGGCCCAAGTACAATAATAAAGCCTACACAATAATTCTTTATAAAACATTCAATTAAATTAGGGGCTAATTTAAGTTAACAGTTACCCTTATGGACTACTTTCGGAGCTTTCAACAAGAGTTGTACCAACTTCGACGCCGAAAAGGAGCTGAGCTGCAAAATAGACTCACACTAGGGGCGAAGGAGATAGTTCTCTTCAGGGCGCGTCATGCGTCGACATGGAGGGTAAGCGAAATCGGGTATGGAAGCTACGAGGTTTGGGATAACCAGCTTCACGCGACTGTCAATATGACCAACCATGTTTGTTCATGTTTGCAATGGCAAAAATTTGGATTCCCGTGCAGTCATGCCATCGCTGCGGCAAGACATATGGGTCGTAGAGATTGCAACGACTTGGCTGTAAGTTTCTTCACGTCCGAAACTTACCGGGCAACATACGCATAAGTAATAAATCCACTTGGACCCGCTGAAGCATGGGTGTATCACGTGGTGAAGGCCCGATACAGCGAAAATGTACCTGGTGCCAATGCGTAGGACATACTCGTGGAGAGTGTCCAACTCCCGCCCCTTCAACCGTGCCAAGGAGTAGACGCACAAGCAGTCAACTAAGCAACACGCAGGGCCCGTCGGAGCTTGAACCACATGGCACTATAACATATGATACCGTCGATCTGAACATTGATTTCCCTTGATTGAGACGATAAATATTGTATGTTTAGTGCGCTTGTTTTGATATATAACATGATTTTATCTACTTTATTGGCACGTTGTAATTTATCAAACATAACTTATATGCGTTGATCTGAACATTGATTTCCGTTGATTGGGACCAGTTATCTTTTGAAAGGTACTTGAAACGGAACATGGGTATGGCAGGAGAGAGAGAAAGAGAGCACAGCTTCATGTCTACCATGGACATGGATAATCATGGTCACATGGCATGGGATGATGATCATAATGGTAGTAGTCTAAATGGAGATAATAGTATGTGTTTGTTCTTAAATAATCTTGTATAACATCTAGGAATTGTATTTTTAATATGAACCACTTTTCAGACTATTTTTCAGACTACTTAAAGACTATTTTTCAGACTACTTAAAGACTACTTTTCAGCCTAATGAAAGACTATTTTTCAGACTACTTAAAGACTACTTCATGATCAAACTTCAACATGTAACATCAACATAAAAACTCCAGGAACGAAACAACAACATAGAAACAGGAAAGAAACGAAAAAACAATGTCGAACTGGAAAAGTACAAAACAACAACACATAAACAACAAAGTACTAAAGCAACACCCGTACCACCACCTACTGAAAAATTGACTTAGTTTGATCAATCCAGCTTTGCTTATCGCTTACCTTCGCTTGAAGAATTGCGAAGTCTTGCATAATGTGGTGAATGTCTTCTTTTTCTCGACGAATACGAGCCTCCCTATCTTTTATATCCCCTTTCATCCTTTTGATCTCCTTTTCTTCCACTTTGACCCTTTTCAAGTGGGCTTCCTTACTGGCCATCAACTGTTTCCACTCTTGTGTCAATTAGTCTATCTCCTTTTCCCTTTCTGCTATCGCGATCTGAAGTTTCACGGGCATTTTTTCAGGTGTAGACGATGGGTTAGATGACGATGCCATTTGTTTACTGAAGAAAGAAAGCAAGAAAGAAGGATGGAATGTGTGTGAATTATGGATTGCATTTTACTGATATTTATGGGTGAAATCTCATTGAGGAAGATAAATGGCAACCACAAATTGGTCTTCAAAGTACAATAATTGTGGAAAAAAACAATAAAAACATGCTAACATTCGTGCAAAAAGGACCAAAATTGTAACTTTTTTTGGCTGATCGCGGGGCTGTTGCGGGATTCTATAGCGGGGAGGGGCCAAAAGTGTCACCGCGGGCATAGTTGGGGGGCTCCGCGGGACGTTTTGACCAAAACCGCGGGACACGTGGGCCTCATCCCGCGATCGCGGGACCCACCGCGGGATTTTTGGGTATTTCGGCAAATTCGGAAAAAAATGGATATTTTGGCAAGTCAAAGTTAAACTTTGGGTATTTTAATTAAATTCCCTTCAATTTATATTATGTTAAAATTGATTTAATCCAATTTAATGATAATGTATTTTATATGTATTTTGCTTTTATGTTTTGTAGAAGAGACCATGTTATAACTTTTCATGCATAAATAATACATTACATTTTATTTTTCATATTCTACAAACGAGAAGAATTTAATGGTAATGTATTTTACTTGTACTATACTTTTTTATTTATTTTAAGACAATATATATATTTTTAGAGCCTCATTCATTTGCTAATCATTTTATTGGTACTAACCGTGTTAACCAATCCCCAACCAATCACAATTCATTTTCCTTTGATGTTTGTAATAACCCAAACAAAATATAAAGCATAGCATAACATTAAATATTAATCAGCCGAAAGGGGTCCCAAAACTTCTCAAATACAACTGTCTCAAAACTAGGTTTGCAGAAGCAACCTATACACAACTGAGAAATATAAACTGAAAATCTAAAAGATAACTGGGAATAACTATCGTCTAACAGCATCCACACCTTAGCTCTTCTCCTTGCCCTTTCTAGAGCTTATTACTAACGACTTCCCAGAAAAAAGGTTTAGTTTTGGAAAAGCGAGGGTTAGACCATGAGGTCTAGTGAGCTCCCTCTAGTGGCAACAGTTCCATTATCAAATATTTAAAACACATCATAACATTTTTAAACAACACCTTTAAACAAAGCTTTCATGTACCCGACAAAATTTCATGGAACCGGAACCGGCGGTTCCTAGAATGAAGGAACCGGAACCGCTTACATCGGTTCTCTATATTTTGGAACCAGTCCCGGAACCGGCAGTTCTTGTTCCGGTTCCGGGTACCCGCTATCAATTTTTTTAAAATTTATTTTTAACATTTCATACAAAAAAATTTAATTTTAAATCTATTGCAAACTACAAAGTACCAACTCAATGAAATAAGCACAACAAATGATGAAAAATAATCAGATAAAACTAATTATTACATAAATAAATTAGAAACTCCGGCGTATTGAGTCTTGACATAAACAAAATGACTTACATAATACATAACGTCGTTACGTCAAGACATAACAAATAAAACATTTGGATCAAAACGAATAAAACACCTAACAAAACCAATGACACATCACTAAATATTTAACTATATAAATAATTTTAATTAAAAAATAGTGGGTACCCGTCGGTTCCGGTTCTGGGTACCCGGTCCCGATGGGTACCCAACGGGTAACGGTTCCAAAAAAATGAGAACCAGAACCGGAACTAGTCCTGATCGTTTCCGTATTTTAGGAACCGGAACCAGAACCAATCACATCGGTTCCGGTTCTGAAACCGACAGTTCTATAGCGGTTCCGGTTCCAAAGACGGGTACCGAGTTCCGATGCTCCCCCGTACTTACTGGGTCACTCTTCCCATGGCATAAACGCCCCCCCCCCCCCCTCCCCCCCAATATGAGCACTGGCGGGCCACACCCCCCGACTTAGCCAATTCACATCTATCAATAATGTATGCATACACTTTAAACTAACTTTCCAAACACATCATCATACAACATAAATAAACCATTTCATATTCCTTCGTTACTTCTGAATTCACGTTAAAACATGTATTTAGTTAGAAAAAATCACCTGTGTCGTTTGATCGGATCTTTCTATCACTTTTGCCCTCCAAAGTAAATACCTGAGTAAATGGATGAGAAGCGTAAGCTAACCGGATACCAAACTACCCGGACACTACTTTCGGATACCAAACTACCTGGACACTACTTCCGGACAACTTCACTATCTGGACTCCGGACTCTATGCTATCCGGACAACTACACTATCCGGTCATCTCTTTCGAACTATACGCTATCCGGATAGCTACACCATCCGGACATTTCTTCCGGTTACCGATCGATCCGGAGACCTGCAGGAGGTCACTTACCGGACGCGGTCTGATGACCGATTGGAATACTAAACCCACTACTAATCTCAAATAAGCTTGATTTCACAAGTAATAAATGCATTAACATCAAATCTTAACCACACCTTAACAACCCTTTTGCTGCTAAGCACAAGAATACCGTCTACTAACCACTTAGAGCATATATTACAAATTTTCAACCACAAAACCCAAAAGACTGATTTCCTCAAAATAAACCAAGAACAAAAGGGTTGATCATGAAATTACCTGGAAGAATTGATGCAGAAGTTAGATTCCAATCTCTCCCTTCCTTGATTTCTTCCAAACTCTCTGATGGCAATCAATTTCTTTTCCTTGCTCTAACTCTCTCTCACACTCAGCCGCTAAAGAAGATAGCCAACATCTAGGGTTTTGTGCCAAATTAAGGGTTTTATACCCTCTTTCAAAAATTATAAACCAACCCCCGAAGTTATAAGTTTACAACATTCCCCATATAACTCTTATTCTTTTCTTTTAAGACCTTGGTTATTACAATACTCCCCACTCAAAAGAATTTTGTCCTCGGAATTCCATTGTCAAAAAGTTGAGGGTACTTGGAACTCATGTCCGCTTCTGCTTCCCATGTTGCCTCTTGCCCCTTATGATACCGCCACTGAACTTTCACCAATTTGATCTCCTTATTTCTCAGTTTTTGGACTTTACTATCCACAACCTCTAATAGTTCTTCAACGTACGACAACCTCTCGTCGACACTGATATCCTCTAATGGGACAACCACATCTTTCTCAGCCAACCACTTCTTTATGTTTAAAACATGAAACGTTGGATGAACTCCCTTTAATTCTTCCGGGAAGTCCAACTTGTAGGCTACTGCTCCAACTCGTTCAATAATGGCGAAAGGACCCACATATCTCGACCTCAACTTTCCATTCTTTCCGAAGTGCACTATTCCTTTCCAAGGGGAGACTTTTAGCATCACCTTGTCACCCACTTGGAACTTGATAGGTTTCCTTCTTTTGTTTGCATACTTCCTTTGCCGATCCTGTGCGATCCTCATTTTCTCGCGGATTAGTTCTATCTTATCCGCAGTCATTTGCATAATTTCTGGACCTGCTAGTTGTTTTTCCCCCACTTCGTTCCAGCACAAAGGCATCTGACACTTTCGTCCATATAATGCTTCATATGGTACCGCTTGAATGCTCGCGTGGTAACTGTTGTGATACGAGAATTCTATCAGGGGAAAATGCACTTCCCACGACCCTTTGAAATCTATTACACAGGCTCAGAGCATATCTTCTAATGTTTGGACGGTTCTCTCGCTTTGACCATCGGTCTGAGGATGGTAAGCCGTACTCAACTTCAATTGCGATCCCAATTCCCGCTGAAGACTCCTCCAGAACGACGATGTAAACCTACTATCCTGATCGGACACAATAGATCGCAGCACCCCGTGCCTAGACACGATCTCATTAATATAAAACCTTGCTAACTTTTCCAGCGGATTAGATTCTCTAATTGGTAGGAAATGCGCTGACTTGGTGAGACTATCCACAATCACCCATATTGCATCGTGACCCTTCGGAGTCCTTGGTAAATTCGTGACAAAATCCATGGTTATGTTATCCCATTTCAACACTGGTATCTCTAAAGATTGAAGCTCCCCATACGGTCGTTGATGCACCGCTTTAACCTTCAGACATGTCATACACCGTTCCACGAAGTAGCGATGTCCTTCTTCATTCTTGGACACCAGTAACACTACCTTAAGTCCCGGTACATCTTATTCGTCCCTGGGTGTACCGAATATCGCGACTTATGTGCTTCTTCCAGAATGCTTATCCTCAGGTTCCCCAACTTAAGAACCCACACCCGGTTCTTCAAGCACCTCAACCCACTACTGTTGACACTATGCATGGACATAACTCCCACGATCCTTTCACTCTTTACATTTTCTTCCAGCAACGCCTCTTCCTGGAACTTCTTGATCTCGTCCAGGAGACCTGGAGTCACTTCGATTCTGAAGGCTACTACTCTAGTCGATTCCCCTCGTTCCTTCCGACTCAACGCGTTGGCTACCACATTCGCATTACCCGGGTGGTAGAGGATTTCACAGTCGTAATCATTCAGCAGTTCCATCCATCTTCTCTGTCTCATGTTCAACTCCTTCTGATCGAAGAGATGCTTAAGACTCTTGTGATCGGGGTAGATCTGGCACCTAACTCCATACAAGTAGTGTCGCCAAGCGAACACCACCGCCGCTAACTCCATGCCGTGCGTAGGGTAGTTCTTCTTGTGATCTTTCAACTGTCGAGACGCGTAGGCGATCAACTTTCCATTTTGCATCAGTACACACCTTAACCCAAGCTTGGATGCATCACTGTAAATTACAAACCCCTCAGATTCATTTGGTAACGACAAAATTGGAGCGCTGCTCAAACTTTTCTTCAGTTTCCCAAATGCGGCCAATGGTGTGGCTATTTGAGAGAAGTCCTGCATGAACTTCCGGTAGTAGCCCGCCAGTCCAAGAAAACTTCTTACTTCTGATGACAACTTTGGCGGCTCCCAATCTTTAATTGCTTCGATCTTAGCCGGGTCCATATTGATACCATCGGCCGACACCACGTGACCAAGAAACTGAACTTCTCTCAACCAGAACACGCACTTTGAGAACTTAGCGTAGATCTTTACGGGATTGGGAGTAGATCAGGATTTCGTCAATGAAGACGATTACACACTTGTCCAGCAACGAACTACACACTCTGTTCATCAAGTCCATGAACACTGTTGGGGCGTTAGTAAGGCCAAAAGGCATAACTAAAAACTCGTAGTGTCCATATCTTGTGCGAAAGGCTGTCTTAGGCACATATTCCTTTCTCACCTTCAGCTGATGGTAACCCGATCTTAATTCTATTTTCGAGAAATAGTTCGCACCTTGCAACTGGTCGAAGAGGTCATCAATCCTCGGAAGCGGGTACTTGTTCTTAACTGTCACCTTGTTGAGCTCTCGGTAGTCTATGCACATCCGTATAGACCCATCCTTCTTCTTAACAAATAGTATCGGTGCTCCCAAAGGCGATGAGCTCGGACGAATGAAGACCTTGTTGAGTAACTCTTGCAGCTGCGTCATCATCTCCTTCATTTCCACTGGTGCCAAGCAGTAGGGTGCACGCGCAATCGTTGCCGCACCAGGCATCAAATCTATTCTAAACTCTATTTGACGATCTGGGGGCAGACTTGTCAAGTCATCCGGAAGCATTTCCGGGTACTCACTTACTATAGGCATATCCTCCACTTCTCTCTTATCAGGCAAGGCAATACGAATCAACTTCTTATTACACACAATGTTAGCGTCGTTATCAGCTAACCAATCCATTCCTATTGCTATATCAAACTCCCCCGTACCCATCGGGTATAAACGTAATGGAAACGATTGACCATCTATGTCAATGCTACACCCCTCATAGACTTCTTTCACCCAGACCCGACTATCATCCGCTACCTCTACCACAAACCCAAAGTTCAACCTCTTGGGTTTCACTTGCAATTTCTGAATAAAATTCGGTGACACAAAAGAACGATTGGTGCCCGAATCAAACAGTACTTTAGCAAAAGTCGAGTCAATAGGGAAAATACCAGTCACCACATCTGGCGTATTCACCGCTTCCTCTGCCGACATGTGGAAAACCCTCGCCTTCGGGCGAGCTGGCTCCACCTTTCTATCTCCGTCCCTTCCACCACTATTACCGCTATAGCCACTATCAAATCCCCTCCTCAATTACGGGCAGTCCATCTTGACATGGTCTGGCGAACTACACTGATAACATGATCTCGAATTACGGCAATCCCGTGCCATGTGCCCCATCTTCCCACACTTGAAACACCCTTCCTTATCACCCAAACATTCCCCTCTGTGCATCCGGTTACATTTCCCACCCGTAGCTCGGGTCTAGGAGCATTCGGCCTCTTAACATCACGATTCGGCCCTTCCCACTTCCGTTTATCCCCAACTATCTCTAACATCGGCCTGTTCTTCTCTTTTTCCGTGAGTTCCGTAGCATCTACCGCGGCTTGAAAAGTAGCGGGATCCTTTACCTGAACCAGCTCTCTTACACTTCTCTTCAATCCCTAAATGTACCTCTCTATACGCCTCAACTCGGTAGGCACATACAATTCCACGAATCGCGCTTTCTCAATAAATTTAGACGTATACTCCTGCACAGACATCGTCCCTTGCTCCAACCCTATAAATTCCTCCTCAAGCTTCTTAACTGTATCTACCAAGCAAAACTGAGCCCTGAACCTCTTAGTGAACTACTCCCAGGTAGTTGCCTTTGCTATCTATGAACCCTTACCACCGGTCTCGACATCCCACCAAAAGATGGCATTTGCCTTCAGCATAGACATGGAAAACAACACCTTGTCTTCCTCAGCATACTTACTTGTGTCGAAAGCTAGTTCCATCTCACGAATCCATCTCAGAGCCAAGACTGGATTGCGCTCCCCGCTGAAAGATGGAGGTTTGCACGACGCAAAAGTCTTAAAAGTACATCCATTTGTTGTCTTCGGTTCACTAACCACGAACGCAGTCGACAACGAATGATCTCCCACCACAGTCGGAGGTAGGCTTGATGCCTCGGTCTTCGTCTCGTTCCACACTTAGACCATCCCCGACGTGGTCTTAACCTGATTTTCCAACAATGCTTGCAAAGTCTCTTGCAGTTTGCCCATTTCAGTAGTAAATTTTTCCTCTGTCACAAACGCTTGGTTCCGGTTTCTCCTCGGACAATTCGACTGACTCCCTCCTCCCACCGAGGCGGTACTTTCCTGATGAAAAGGCCCACGCACTTCAAGGGGCCCCACACTCTTAGCCCGACGGGTGGTAGGCATCTTTCTCCCTCCTCGAGTTGCCATGCTAGCCCCCATCGCCTGGGAGGTAGCTCGCAGTGGCGGTCTTCCTCGTCCTCTTCCTCGGCCTCCGCCTTTTCCGCGGGTGGCCACTCGCCTCAGAGGATCTACTAGTCCCTCCTCCATAATTTCCTCCACACGAATCTCCTCCGCAACCGGGATTGTACCCACTACCGGCACAGATCTACTCTTCAGAGTTCTTTCAGACATTCTTGATTACTGAAACACGCCAAAATAAATAACTCAAGCTACAGCTCTAGAATAATAAGGCAAATTAAGAACATACATGTACCTGTAAATTCGCAATTACACTGGCGAGGTGTAACCCTGAATCTACCTTACATGACTGTCCTCGCTACCCTATTAGTCTTATTCCTGATATAGGGCTCTCCTAACGCTTTCCTAATTCTCAGTTGTGATTTCTACGCCCACAGTTTAAGTCTAGGCCCGTCCGGTCACCTAAATCCCTTAAACTATGGCTCTGATACCATTTGTAACAACCCATGCCAAACGTACCAGATATTGTTCGCTTTGTCCACATACCTGCACTCACGGTTTTAAAACGCGTCTGATAGAGGTGGTATCAAGTCCCTTATAAGGCAACCTTTGTTTCCCTCCCCAACCAATGTGGGATCTTACAATCCACCCCCATAAATCAATGTACACACCAGTCCGGTTCCCGGCTCTGATACCAATTGTAACAACCCAAACAAAATATAAAGCATAGCATAACAACCCAAAGGGGTCCCAAAATTTCTCAAATACAACTGTCTCAAAAGTAGGTTTGCGGAAGCAACTTATACACAACTGAGAATATAAACTAAAAATCTAAAAGATAACTGGGAATAACTATCGTCTAACATCATCCACACCTTAGCTCTTCTCCTTTCCCTTTCCAGAGCTTCCTACTAACGACTTCCTGAAAAGTTTAGTTTTGGAAAAGCGAGGGTTAGACCATGAGGTCTAGTGAGCTCCCTCTAGTGGCAATAGTTTCATTATCAAATATTTAAAAACATTTCATAACATTTATAAACAACACCTTTAAACAAACCTTTCATGTAACAACCACACATGTAAATGGCACACTGAAGTCATTCGGAAGTGACGACGTGTCAGTCTCACACTGCCTTACTGGGTCACTCCTCCCATGGCATAAACGGGACACACCCCTCGATATGAGCACTTGCGGGCCACATCCCCCGACTTAGCCAATTCACATTTATCAACAATGTATGCATACACTATAAAATAACTTTCCAAACACATCATCATACAACATAAATAAACCATTTCATATTCCTTCCTTACTTCTGAAATCACGTTAAAAACACGTATTTAGATAGAAAAACTCACATGTTGCGTTTGATCGGATCTTTCTATCACTTTTGCCCTACAAAGTAAATACCTGAGTAAATGGATGAGAAGCATAAGCTAACCGGATACCAAACTACCCGGACACTACTTTCGGATACCAAACTACCCGGACACTACTTCCGGACAACTACGCTATCCGGACAACTTCACTATCCGGAAAACTTCACTATCTGGACATCTCTTCCGGACTCTACGCTATCCGGACAACTACACTATCCGGAAAACTCTTCTGGACTCTATGCTATACAGACAACTACACCATCCAGACATTTTGTAAAGCCCGTGTCCTGGTACGTTTATTAATTAATTTTTAATAATTTAAAATGTTTACCTTTAATTGTTTTGGTTAGTGGTTTGGTGTCAAAAAGGACCAAAATGTTAGCTTACGTGTCTTTTGTTATAGATTGTGAGATGAGGTGTAGTTGAGGGGCTATTTGTGCATTTTTTTGGAACTTGTGTATGGGTCTCGGCCTTCTCGTTTTTCTTCTTTTCTTGTGTTTCAAGCCAGCCAAACATTCCAAAGAAAAAAAAACCTACGAGACACTCTTCTTCCCTTCTTGGTTGTGTTCGGCCGTAGAGAGAGAGAGAAAACGAGAAGTGAGAGAGGAGGAGAGAAACCGAGAGAGATAGAGCGGCGAGAAGAGAGAGAGAGAGGGAGTTCGCCGGAAAGTGTGGAGGTCGCCGCCGTCGTTGTCGTGTCCGCCGGAGAAGAAGAGTGAAGGTGTCGGGTTCGTCGTTGTGTCGTCATCGAGGTAAGGTTTCACTCGACGTTCTTTTCTTTTCGTTTTCGTCATCGGAGGACCACCGCCGGCCGCCGCTGCCGCTGCCGCGCCGCCACTGTGGTGGCTGGGTGTCGGGTGGCGGTGGTGGTGTGAGTCGTTGGTGCACGCGGTAGGGTGATCGAGAGGGTAGTGGTCTCGCGGTGGTTTGCGGGTTGTTTTATTTCCTCGTCGATGAACCGCCGCCGGCCGCCGTCGACGACCACCACTGCCGGAGGGCAGAGGGTAGTGCGTGTCCATGTCTTATTAATAATCACCGTAGAATCCGTTAAGCCTTGACTTAATCGTTTGAGCCGTTTCGTTAAAACCGTCGTTTTTATAATCTTCGATTCATGTGGAAAATGGTGCAGCCACTGTTTTTACGACGGCTATAACATTTCCGTCGTAACTCCGTTTGAGCCGAAACTGGCGCCCATGGTTCAAGTTCAGGGTCGGGCACGTTTTCCGTGTTTTAGCGGAAAACTGGTTCGGTCTCTAGCTGGGCGAAAAAGTGGTCGCAAGTTCGGTGTTTCGTCATTTTATGTGCAAAATTCTAGAATCTGCCACTGTTTTGCGTAGACCATAACTTTCTGCTCGTAACTCGGTTTGGGGTGAAATCGGTGTCAAAAGTTCCCTTTTTGAGTCTAGAAACTTTTCTGTGTTTTGTGCAAAACCCAGTTCGGGACGTAGCATGGGTCGAATTGTCGTTTTATACTGAAAGGTGCTGAATCTCGCTGTGCTGGAAACTGTTTTTGTAAAATCCGTATTAAATTGTAGAAAAATCGTTAGGAGGCGTATAATATGTCCTTGGAACCCTAACTCAGAGGACTTTCTGGTCACGAAATAATATTGGGAATTTTCTGGGTTTAAAGGGGTCGAAACAGGTCCCGAACAGACCTGTTTTGGGTGAACGGAATTTAGTTTTAGTGACGGTTTAAGCGTGTGTCGTGTCATAGGGTCCGGGTCTCGTATTGACACGTTTTAACATGCATTTAGGTGCTGGGAAGTGACCGTAATTGTGAAGCTTGAATTGTGTTATTAAGCTGGGCGCGCATTCGAGGTGAGTTCTCTCACTGTGTAGTTAGGGGTTGTATGCATGTCATAGTAGTTTGTATGTACTATTGTCTTTGTGGTGTGAACTAGTTGTTTGTGATGTGTAATATTTGATTGGTTTAAATGCTTAGTATAAATGTTTTACATTACACCTCGGTGGGACCGAGGAAGTGGAAAGAAACGTTGTGGGAACTCGGTGTGACGAGTGTGTTACATTACAATTCGGTGGGACCGAGGATGTGGAAAGAAACGTTGTGGGAACTCGGTGTGACGAGTGTGTTACATTACAATTCGGTGGGACCGAGGTGTTGGATACATAATTACTTGTAGATGTTTACTTGTTTTATGTAACTGTGATGTTGTTGCTTATGTGCGGATAGGGGTGATGTGTATATAATTCCTATCTGCGCATGTGTTGGAATTCACTAAGCTTCGTGCTTACCCTTTCCCAATAAACTGTGGTTTCAGGTCCGAGCGGCTCCAAGGCGTGACAAGTACACACTGGCGCGCGAGGAGAGCTGGTTGTTTTATGGTTTTATTAATTAAACGTTTATTCCGCTGGTTTTTATTATAAAGATATTAATTATGAGTTTGCAAACGAAACGTTGGGATTCATTTAATGAGTTGTTATAAATGAATTGTTTATTTAAAAATTTAAATTTGCTTGTAATTTTTGGGACGTTACAACTTGGTATCAGAGCACAGCTTGAGTGAATCACACACACCTCGGTGTGTTTGATCTCAAGTTTGCGGCTATAAGATTCCTTTAAAATAGTTTTTAGAAAATAAAAGGAAGGAAAATTCCGTTGAGAACGGTGATTGGAGGCGCAGTGTGTACAGTCAGCCGGAGCCAAAGGGGAAAGGTACAGTACTTAGTGTTTTATTGCTTTCTAGATCATAGAGTATGCATGCTAGATTGCCTGTTGTGGACACTATGATGTATGTTGAACTACTTGCTATTAGGAATTTATGCGAATTATGATAGGTTACTAAGTGGTTGCCCTCTAGGTTGTATGCAGTAAGAGATTTATAGCCTTAGAATATTCGATTTAGTTCTATTGCGCAGCTCTTGTTTGAGTCCAACCGTTCTAGGATAGAGTCTTGTATTCGACTGTCTATTTATTTTGCACTGCATATAATCGGGTATTCGCGAGGTCACTCGTCATAATTAGTTGGAATTCGGTAGTAGCAAGGGTAGTGGGATAAGAGGAAATTCCTAGGGAGCTAGGAAGGGTGGATGTATATATATGCTGGTGCGGGCATATGGTTAATTATATATTTAATTGTTGTTGTATGATCGGGGTGACCGATGGTTTATTATGTATACAATTGTGGCTGTCTGATCGGGGAGACCGATGGTCTTATATATACAGTAGTTGTATGAGTTTGCCTGTTTAGGATATGTTCTTGAACTGGCATGTGTGGATTAATTATGTTATGTGTATAGTTTCGGCGAGAAACCACTTGGACCCTCGGGATGGGACTCGGAACGAGCGATGATAGGCGTGGAAGGTAGTAGTAGAGCTCCTACTACCGGAAGCACAGGATCAATGCTCGAGTCGGGGAAGTCACGAGGAATCCAAGGAATTGAGCGAGAGTGTTGTTAGTATGAGTTATTATGTGCTAATAACGCGTTGTATTATCTACCCTGAATAGCCGTCACGAGGGGAGACAATTATAGTAGATCCACTGGTACATGTGTGTACTTGGCTTGCTTTGATGGGATGATCGTTGGGGTAGTGTCAAAGGTTCTAAACTAGTAGTCGTTGGAATAGAAAGACGATTATAGTATTAGTCACTTGGAGTGACGATAAGGATGATATTTGTTGTAAGCAGATCATTTCGGGCCAAGATGGGAGATTGTGCTAGAGCCATAGGCTTATAGAGCCAACTTGGATTTGAGGAAAAATCGTAGGGATTATTTGACGTAATTTCCCAACTTGCCCTAAGAGGTTAAATGTTCGGAGGACGATAGTGGATTGGAGAGGTTTGGAGGAGTATGAGTCGAGACGTGGAATGCCGACTGAGTCATGCACGAAGTTTATTTTGAAAATAAAATTGCATTAACTACTTCTGGTGTTTCAAATCCTTTTAGAGATGGTGTTTTGGAATTTTGGGAAATGTTTAGTACACACACAAGATTTCGAATTATGGTTTTGAAAGTGCATGAAACCTTTTTATCACGAGAGTTGCAAACTTTGTTAAAATTGTATCATTGATTATTTCCAACGGTTCTTTCGGGTATGATGATATCCGTGTTTTGTGGTGTTTAAAATGTTGGGCAAGTGACTACGGTTTGCGACTTTAACATTGGAATTCCTCCACATATGTTAGAGTTGAGACGGAAAGTTACATCCCGCGGTGTCTGTATAAGACTATTTGGGTGATTTGGTTAAAATAAGTTGGTTAAACAATGTTGTTTTATGGTTTTACCGTGGGAAGAGATTTTTGGGATTTTGGCGTCTCATTCATGTTTTTGCTTTGGCAATTTGACTTTGGGGGCACAATGTATGGTGCTATTTTATTGACTTAGAGTCATTGAGTTCATTAGGGTCCATGAAGTTTTGTTTTACGGCATGTTGAGTCGTGTGGGTTTAATTTTGCGAGGTGCATATCTTATTTGTTTATGTGACCATTTGGGGAAATTTTGGAAATCAATTTAAAGAACCCCACCTTTTGAGATTTGGTGTGAGTTAATTGGAGCTTTTGTGTCATTGCAAGAAAATTTTAAGGAAGTGTTACAAGCTTGCACGCCTACCCCAGTTAGAGATTTTATGAGGTTTTAGTCGATATTTGCAAATGACAAAAGCGAATTGATTTCTATCTTTAAGTTTGAAAATTTCGCAAGACAATTGTGTTTTAACAAAAATATATTTGTAAACCGTTTCATCGTTTTGGATGACTAACTGACGCACGTAAAAATTTGTTGGTGGACCCTGTGCCACGACATTTTATGATTTAAAAAGAGAAATTTTGGGGTCAAACGTCGTGGAACCGATTTTAAAATTTTGTGCACACCTTTGTCGCATCCTGTTTAAGGTTAAGCGGTTACTTTAAGTGCATGTCATGAGCCAATTCATACTAGAACCGTGAAGGTTCATTTTCACAGAAATTATTTATTTCGCTTTACTAAGCTGCAATGAAAGGATTTTTAACATGATTTTCATATGTGGGACGAGCGTGTCCATTTTTGCGTAACTACCGACCTGGTAATAGTAGTTTTATTGCTTACGGTCTTTTTGAAATGAAAAATCTTGACGTTGAGAATATTTTGTAAATGATTTTGTAAACCATTTGGGAAGTGCGTTTATAAGTGATATGGGTCATTTTGAGAATTTTAAGGGTGTGAGTCCTTTTGTTTAGCTCGTGTCGAGTTTGGGACTAATGCTATTTAAGAGTATCGCTTGCTTAAACTTTAATTAAATGTGTTTTTGACCGACTTATGGGTCTAGCAAGCGTGGAGCATTTTGCTCGGTTTTGATTTGGAGTTTGTCATGGGCTAATTGCCCGATTTTAATGACTCGAGGTGGAGTCTTGTTGATGAATTGTTTTGTCGCACCGTTTGGCATTCATTGCACGTCGAGTATTTTCATGTTTGGGTGAGTGAGTCAATCCGGAATAGGCATGTTGTTGGTAGGCTGTTTGCTTTGGATCCTTAGGCACGTTAGTCAGTCGTTGGTAATGGTCGGTTGGGTATCTCGGGGTGGGACCCCGATATTCATGTGTTTTAACCTAGACTTTCCAGTAGGTACTAGGAGGATATAGTCGTGGGCACTTACCTGGGAGGTAGATCCGGTGTGACTTGGCTTCGTAGAGCAAGTGTGGATGATACGTCGACGGTGGAAGGTAGATATTCCATGCGCGTTAGTACTGTAGGCCGAATAGTATCGGTTAAGGGATTGATGCCCTTTGTTAATAAGAGAATAAATGCACATCAACCATTTTGAGGTAGGTGGTATATTTAGGTGTCGACTTTTGGGCTTGAGGCCAAACACCTTTAGAATAATCGGAGAGTTGTAGCCGATTTTAAGATAATCATGGTGACGGTAGTAGTAACCCTGAAATGATCACTTGTGATGAATGGTTATGGTAGGACGACCTACGTGTGTGTTAGTTGTTTTGGTTGTGGGGGATATCTATTTGTGTTAGTGTCTAGGATAATACCACGCTGATGTTTGTTATTGTGATCGGTTGGACCGATGTTCGGCGGGTGGCCGATGTTTGTTATTGTGATCGGTTGGACCGATGTTCGGCGGGTGGCCGATGTTTGTTATTGTGATCGGTTGGACCGATGTTCGGCGGGTGGCCGATGTTTGTTATTGTAATCGGTTAGACCGATGTTCGGCAGGGGGTCGATGTTTTGTTAATATAAGTTATTGAAAATCTTTGGAGTCTATTAGAATTCGTAGAAGTTAATCGTCAATTAATGATAGGAGGGATCGTAACCGAGTATCCTGTAGGGTATACTGGTGAGCAGCTTTAGAGTGGTTAGAGCTTGAGTTTTGACTCGGGAGGTATGGAATGTCTAAGGTTGGGGGACAACCGTAGTCGCTTGGCTAAGAATGATTTCAATTGTCGGGGTGTTCTGCCGATCATAATCCCAGTGTCTTAGAAAGAGTACGTTAGTAAGAATAGTATTCGAGAAGTTTAGTAGGGGTTTCAAGTGGACTTAGGAACCTGAGGTTGAGATGAGGGAGAGCTATCCAGAGCTATTCACGGGCATAGACTTCGAGGACGAAGTCTAATTCAAGCGGGGGAGAGTTGTAAAGCCCGTGTCCCGGTACGTTTATTAATTAATTTTTAATAATTTAAAATGTTTACCTTTAATTGTTTTGGTTAGTGGTTTGGTGTCAAAAAGGACCAAAATGTTAGCTTACGTGTCTTTTGTTATAGATTGTGAGATGAGGTGTAGTTGAGGGGCTATTTGTGCATTTTTTTGGAACTTGTGTATGGGTCTCGGCCTTCTCGTTTTTCTTCTTTTCTTGTGTTTCAAGCCAACCAAACATTCCAAAGAAAAAAAAACCTACGAGACACTCTTCTTCCCTTCTTGGTTGTGTTCGGCCGTAGAGAGAGAGAGAGAGAGAGAGAGAGAGAGAAAACGAGAAGTGAGAGAGGAGGAGAGAAACCGAGAGAGATAGAGCGGCGAGAAGAGAGAGAGAGAGGGAGTTCGCCGGAAAGTGTGGAGGTCGCCGCCGTCGTTGTCGTGTCCGCCGGAGAAGAAGAGTGAAGGTGTCGGGTTCGTCGTTGTGTCGTCATCGAGGTAAGGTTTCACTCGACGTTCTTTTCTTTTCGTTTTCGTCATCGGAGGACCACCGCCGGCCGCCGCTGCCGCTGCCGTGCCGCCACTGTGGTGGCTGGGTGTCGGGTGGCGGTGGTGGTGTGAGTCGTTGGTGCACGCGGTAGGGTGATCGAGAGGGTAGTGGTCTCGCGGTGGTTTGCGGGTTGTTTTATTTCCTCGTCGATGAACCGCCGCCGGCCGCCGTCGACGACCACCACTGCCGGAGGGCAGAGGGTAGTGCGTGGCCATGTATTATTAATAATCACCGTAGAATCCGTTAAGCCTTGACTTAATCGTTTGAGCCGTTTCGTTAAAACCGTCGTTTTTATAATCTTCGATTCATGTGGAAAATGGTGCAGCCACTGTTTTTACGACGGCTATAACTTTTCCGTCGTAACTCCGTTTGAGCCGAAACTGGCTCCCATGGTTCAAGTTCAGGGTCGGGCACGTTTTCCGTGTTTTAGCGGAAAACTGGTTCGGTCGGTAGCTGGGCGAAAAAGTGGTCGCAAGTTCGGTGTTTCGTCATTTTATGTGCAAAATTCTAGAATCTGCCACTGTTTTGCGTAGACCATAACTTTCTGCTCGTAACTCGGTTTGGGGTGAAATCGGTGTCAAAAGTTCCCTTTTTGAGTCTAGAAACTTTTCTGTGTTTTGTGCAAAACCCAGTTCGGGACGTAGCATGGGTCGAATTGTCGTTTTATACTGAAAGGTGCTGAATCTCGCTGTGCTGGAAACTGTTTTTGTAAAATCCGTATTAAATTGTAGAAAAATCGTTAGGAGGCGTATAATATGTCCTTGGAACCCTAACTCAGAGGACTTTCTGGTCACGAAATAATATTGGGAATTTTCTGGGTTTAAAGGGGTCGAAACAGGTCCCGAACAGACCTGTTTTGGGTGAACGGAATTTAGTTTTAGTGACGGTTTAAGCGTGTGTCGTGTCATAGGGTCCGGGTCTCGTATTGACACGTTTTAACATGCATTTAGGTGCTGGGAAGTGACCGTAATTGTGAAGCTTGAATTGTGTTATTAAGCTGGGCGCGCATTCGAGGTGAGTTCTTTCACTGTGTAGTTAGGGGTTGTATGCATGTCATAGTAGTTTGTATGTACTACTGTCTTTGTGGTGTGAACTAGTTGTTTGTGATGTGTAATATTTGATTGGTTTAAATGCTTAGTATAAATGTTTTACATTACACCTCGGTGGGACCGAGGAAGTGGAAAGAAACGTTGTGGGAACTCGGTGTGACGAGTGTGTTACATTACAATTCGGTGGGACCGAGGATGTGGAAAGAAACGTTGTGAGAACTCGGTGTGACGAGTGTGTTACATTACAATTCGGTGGGACCGAGGTGTTGGATACATAATTACTTGTAGATGTTTACTTGTTTTATGTAACTGTGATGTTGTTGCTTATGTGCGGATAGGGGTGATGTGTATATAATTCCTATCTGCGCATGAGTTGGAATTCTCTAAGCTTCGTGCTTACCCTTTCCCAATAAACTGTGGTTTCAGGTCCGAGCGGCTCCAAGGCGTGACAAGTACACACTGGCGCGCGAGGAGAGCTGGTTGTTTTATGGTTTTATTAATTAAACGTTTATTCCGCTGTTTTTTATTATAAAGATATTAATTATGAGTTTGCAAAGGAAACGTTGGGATTCATTTAATGAGTTGTTATAAATGAATTGTTTATTTAAAAATTTAAATTTGCTTGTAATTTTTGGGACGTTACACATTTCTTCCGGTTACCGATCGATCCGGAGACCTGCACAGGGTCACTTACCGAACGCGGTCTGATGACCGATTGGAATACTAAACCCACTACTAATCTCAAATAAGCTTGATTTCACAAGTAATAAATGCATTAACACCAAATCTTAACCACACCTTAACAATCCTTTCGCTGCTAAACACAAGAATACCATCTACTAACCACTTAGAGCATCTATTACAAATTTTCAACCACAAAACCCAAAAGACTGATTTCCTCAAAATAAACCAAGAACAAAAGGGTTGATCATGAAATTACCTGGAAGAATTGATGCAGAAGTTAGCTTCCAATCTCTCCCTTCCTTCATTTCTTCCAAACTCTCTAATGGCAATCAATTTCTTTTCCTTGCTCTAGCTCTCTCACACACTCAGCCGCTAAAGAAGATAGCCAACATCTAGGGTTTTATGCCAAATTAAGGGTTTTATACCCTCTCTAAAAAATTACAAACCAACCCCCGAAGTTATAAGTTAACAACATTCCCCACATAACTCTTTTTTTCTTTTAGGACCTTGGTTATTACAATGTTGATATCCACACCTGTCATATTTATTGGGGGTAAAATTGGTATTTTAATTCAATATTAGAGCATCCACACACTTCTTGCACAAGGTCTTGCAAGATGACATGACATGTCATGTGACTTGTAAGGTCTTGCAAGTTTAGCAAGGACTTTAATAAACAAATATATACAAAACAAATCAATTTTTGTTTAATTTAATTTATTTATTTGTTTGTTTAAACATTAATTATTAATATGTTTATTAAATTTAATTCATTTATTAGTTTATTTGAACATTATTTTTTATTATTTTCATTAAAATTTCTTACCCACAATTTATTTTAAATAAATGATATTTTTATGCAATTTTTTTATTTAAACTACTAAAATAAAAGTACATTAATATAAAAAATTACGAAAATACAAATACTAATAGATAAAAGAAAACAAAAGTAAAATTTTAGTTATATTATATTTTATAATTAATTTATTAGTTATATTATAATTATCTATATTATTTATATTATAATTTATTAGTTTAGAAAGAAGTTTGGTCTTGCATGGGTGTGGAATGTGTCATTGCAAAACTGACGTGACACTTTAGAAATGAGTTTGGTCTTGCACGGGTGCAGATGGTCTTACATCCAATTATTGTTTCCATAATTTTCTCTCTTTTAGATTTGGTAGGTATTGTGTGTGTGTGTGTGTTGATTATAAGTCAATATTTAATAATGGTAATTATCTAAACATCATTTATCGTGAAGAATAAACATCCTTTTTTTTGTGTTTGAAGTTTTTTTAGTATCTTGCTTGTATACAATGCCTGAACCATATACATGCCAGAAAGTTCAAAAACCCAAAAGGTTCATGTAACCGGGGGAAGAACCAAAGTCACATGTCTCCTTTATTTGATACAGAAGAAGTATTCTACCCGTTATGTGCATATATGAGAATGTGCATACGTGCTTATGTGCATATGGGCTTATGTGCATATATGAGAATGTGCATATGTGTGTATATGAGAGATATAGTCACACCAAAGCTAGACTCGTGCATGCAAATAACAATTCAATATAAAATGACAAAAAGGAAAAACAAAATTGAAATCAGATTTCCTCTCAATCGCAATATCCCTTGAATCCCGACTTTTGCTCCGTCTTATCTAAGTGCAGGGTGAAATTGACTTTATTACCTTTTGTTACCATTTTGACTTTTTTACCCCTGTGCGTATATCATTGATACACCCAGCGCGTGAAATACATAAGAATTGAAATCAGATTTCCAATTGATTTTAAACCGTAGATTTAAAATACCAATGGATGAGATTGGTTAACACGATTAGTACCAATGGGGTTGTTAGCAAATGCAGAGGACCCTACACTTTTATTGCATTTTCTTTTACATTTCTATTAAAGAAAATACATTACCAGCAAAAGCAGATTTAGGAAGTATTTAGTGGTCGCACAGTTTAGGGGTGTACACGGGTTGGGTTGGGCGGTTTAGGACGTTTTTACAACCCAACCCAATTATGACGGTTTGGAAAAATCTCAACCCAACCCAACCCAACCCATTCAAAAGTATAACCCAACCAAACTCAACTCTTGCGGGTTGTGGCGGGTTGGGCGGGCTGAGCGGTTTCGTAGTGGACATAAGATTGAAAAATGAAATACGACAAATACTACTAAAAATATACAAAACAAAGTTGTTAGTTAATTAAATTCTTAAGTCTTAAAAGCAAGTACTTCAAATCATCGATTAAATAATCCGAAAGTTTGAATAATGGTTGTCTAGGCCATGATCAATTAAATACTTCGAATAAGAACCAAGTTTTTTATTGTGTTCATTCGTTTAACTTTACCCAACAAACGAACAAACACGGACGGTAGATGAAATACGACAAATACTACGAATGTAAGAGGGATACAAAAAGATCCTAAAAACACATTTTAATTTAATTAATCATTTTACACATTAACCTCAAAATGTATAGATATATCTAATATATAAACAAATATACACGAACGAATGTTCACAAACGTAGATGAACAAACGAGACCGTTGTTCATGTTCGTTCATTTAACTAAACGAATAAAATGTTACAAAAACAAAATAAAGTAGTATTTTTTTATTCTTATATTATATATATAAATAAACATTTATACAAATTATATATTAGCGGCGGGTTGGTGGGTTGGGCGGGTTGATCTAGGTCTAACCCAATTTCAACCCTCTTAATTGGCGGTTTGGCGGGTTGGGTTTAATTGGGTTGTTAGCGGGTTGGGTTGGACGGTTTTCGCAGGTTGACGGTTTTCTGTACACCCCTAGTCGCACTATTTAACTATAAGAAATGAATGTACGAATATTTATCACAAAATCATTGTTGCTCTATTGGTTAGTTTCATGCTTCTTTTATCTGAGTTCCTATACTTAAAAGCTATTTAGTAGTGAGAATCTTCTCTAGTTAAAAATCATCATCCTCACCTAAACATGTATTTTTATTGTCGTTCTAGGAAAGTATACTGGGACACCCAATAACATAAGACAGCGGCGGATTAGTGGACTGCCCTCGGATGTCCGATACCGTCGGGGAGGCGGGCGGACGTGTGTGCGTTGTGTTCGTGGTAGTTGATCGAAAGGATCGATGCTGCTATGCCTTCCAAAAAAATAAACATGGTTACACCTTTCATGACCTTAAATGTTTTTACACTATGATGACGGAACGAGACAATCACACGTGCCACCGTACAAATACACTAGTGTATCACTTTTAGTGATAGAGTCTTTTGTCATGTACTCATGTAGTAGGGCTCAATAGTTATCCTCTATTTGAATGTAAATGTCAGCTAGTTATAAACCAATTTTATGAGTTCAAAAGACCCATAAAAGTTATACGTATATATAACTTTTTGTAACCTTGAATTTTAAAGGAGATAATTTTTTACTGAATAACATTGAATGTTTAATAATTTCAACTTTTACTGATTATTTTATAATCAGACGGTACGGACAATTGGGTCAAGAGAGTATTAGAAGGGGTCTTTTCCATTAGCTGCTATACGTTTTTTATAACCCCTTAGAGCATCCACAACAAGGATTTCATAACAATTTTATATGGATTGCAAATGTGACACATAGAATTGCAAAATTAGAAATTGTAGTGGTTGTGAGTATGATTGCAAAATTAAAAATTGGTTTTGGTAATTTACAAATGTCAAATCAGTACTTTTTGATGATGTGGCAGTGAATAGTATATGAAATTGTAAGGATGAATTTCTAAATTATAAATTGTTTTATGTCAAATCATGTTTTGTGATGTTTTGTAGAGAGTATTTAATTATAGTTTTATAGAGAGTATTTAATTATAGTTATTTAATTAATAAAATATTTAATATTAAATTATAGTAAAGAGTATTTAATTGTAGTGTTGTTGTTATTTGATTAAAACATAGTTTTTTATGATGATGTGTCACATTTGTAATTGGGTGAAATTTCATTATTGTGGGGTATAATTTCAAGATAATTGCAAAGCTGATGTGACGCTGATATGATCCATTTGCAATTAGAATGAAATTTCATTGTTGTGGATACTCTTACGCTAGTTTCTTGCTAGCTTGATAAAATCCCCTTTGTTGTTTAAAAGAAAAGCTGATTATTTTATAATATATTGTATATAGATATTATCTATGGCTAAACAAGAAGACCCCTCTTTGTCCAATCCTACAACAATCCTAAGGCCTTCGGTACCCGGCTCGGGATGAGCTTGGGATGAGCTGCGGGATGGTGCGGGTGGGCTACGGGCCTTGCGGGGATGGCGGGGCGGGATGGATTCCGGGGATGGGATCCCGATTCATCCCGAAGGTTTATTAAAAAAAAAATTATTTAATTTTTAAAAATAATGCCGTTGAACGGCTCTTTTTAAACAAAAATAAATAAATTTTTTCTCAATTTAATCCCACTATATATTTAACCCTCAACCTCTTATTTCTCACACCTCTCAAACTCTCTAAAATTCTCTCAACCTCTTATTTTTCAAACTTCTCAAACTCTCTCAAATTCTCTCAACCTCTTATTTTTCATACCTCTCAAACTCTCTCAAATTCTCTCAACGTCTTATTTTTCACACCTCTCTCATCATGAATCCAAACAGAACACCTACATCCCGTCGTAACCGACCGAATACACCACAATCGCAAGAAGATCAAGAGCTTGGTTTCCAAGCGTTTACACAACAAGGTTATCGTCCACAATGGTCGCAACAAATTCCGCCACAATGGTCGCAACAAAATCCGCCACAATATCCGCAACAATTTCCCCAACAATTTCACCAACAATTTCCTTACCAATTTACACGTCCCGGTTTGATTGAACAAGGTTTTACTCCGGCCAACTACAATCTTCCTTCACCCGCAATCAATCTCGACGACGACATTGTTCCGGAAACCCAACCTTCTACCCCGAACACACCACAATCTATCCCGACACAACAATCTAACCCGGAACCATCAAATCCGAGACCAACGAAAGCCGCCAAACAAACGTGGAGTAAAGCCGAGGAACTCGCGTTAGTGTCGGCGTGGGTTGACGTTTCGGAGGACCCCGTTATCGGTAACGCACAAAGCGGTGGTAATTATTTTTATTGTTATTATTATTATTGTTATTATTATTATTATTATTCTTATACTTAATTTTACATAAATGTAGGAAGTTTTTGGGCCCGAATCGGGCATGTGTTCTTTACTCGCTTGGGTCGTGAACCAGGTTATAGATCAACCCATCAACTCAATAGCAAGTTCAACGACCTCAATAAAAGAATTAATTGGTTTGGCGGCATCTACAACAACTTGCTCAATAATAGATCAAGCGGGATGAGTGAGGCCTATATATCCCGAACGGCACACGAACGGTATCTAGCACGCCATAAAGTTGCTTTCACTCACGAACAAGCTTGGGACGTCCTAAAAAATGTCCAAAATGGGGAGCCGTTCCAACGATGACGACAACTTCATCGCGGGGTTCAAAACGTACCCAACCTTCCGATGATGACGATGACGAGCAAATTCAACGACCCATCGGGAGAAACAAGGCAAAAAAAACATCAACGAGTAATACGTCCGGGACGAATACTGACGAAAGTGTTACTCAGTTGTTGACGACGTTCAACGACAAGATTGATGATACAATGGAATACAAAATGAAAAAACTCGATCTCGAAATCGAACGCTCAAAACTCGAACGACATAGGTTGGAACAAGAACTCGAAATCGAACGCTCAAACCGATTTGAGAAAGACTTCGAGTTTTTCATGACCCCGCATGATCACCTTACGGGAAACGCTTTGAGGGTTACTTTAGCGAGAAAAGAGCAAATTCAAAAATTTCATAATTGGTAGTGTTTTGTATTTTGTAATTTTTATTTTTAATGAATGGTATGAATTTTTATTTTTATTATTTATCTTATTTTTATTTATTAAAAAATATATAAATATTTTTATTTTGTTAAATAATTAAATGTATAAATAAAAGAATTAAAATAAATGAGGTGACAAAAGAGTTTTAGAGAATGTGGTAAGGGTGTTTAGAGATTGAGTGAGGGATTGAGAAAAGCTGATGTGGCGCTGATGTGGAGCTGGAATCTTTGAAAGATGGGGTCATGGGGTACTGATGGCCTAAGGTAGTATTTGACATTACACGTATTTTTTTTAGCTTTATTTGAGAAAGTTTGTTGGGTAAGTAATAAATTAGTTTAAAAAAGCTTATTTTAGATACTTTTTAATAAACTTTAGAGGCTTTTTTCTATAATGAACGGATCAATTTCAAGTATGTTTTTTTAACATATTTAAAATTATTATGTAAATTATTAACTAGTTTTTTTAACATTAATATTCATAATGAATATAACACATATATGACATTTCACGTAAAAAACGGTAAAAAAAAACTATATCAAGATGGATGTCATATCGAAAAGTACAAAATTCTCGTTTTTTTGATGTAATTTGTTTAATTAAATATTAGAAAATTTTAAGATAATTTATTTTAAAATTTAAGGGGGTAAAAGTTTTTAATTAAAAAAGAAAATAAAAAGTCAAATAAGGTAGACGCATATTCAAATTTCCAATTTTGTCCCTAATCACTTCTTAATTAATCTTATTTTGTTTTAAGCATTGATTAGTTTTCCAAATCTTGATCAATGGTTGTGATTTGTCCTCACGTGCACAATTGAAAATGAGTTTTCATTTGAACTCACCTATATATATATATAGGGTGCGTTTATTTTGCAAACCAAACAGTTTGTACAAACTAATCTTAGTTGTTCATCAAGTCTAATAAATATTTGATTTTATTATGTTTCCTAATCTAAAGTAATGATCATAATTAATGAACCTATCATCTTTCATATATATATATATATATATATATATATATATATATATATATATATATATATATATATATATATCACAATCATTATTAATGAATCATAATAATTCCAATAAATATATATGTTGTTTCCTAATATAGTGGTTTGCAAAGTTTGTACGAACTGTTTAGTTTGCAAAAAAACGCACCCTATATATATATATATATATATATATATATATATATATATATATATATATATATATATATATATATATATATATATATATATGGGGGGGAGGTTCAAGGAAAAACCTAAAAAAAATGGAAAACTGAAGAACACCCTGATGGCCTTTCATCAGGACGGTATGCACTTGTACATATAGGTAAATTATGTTATTTTTTTGGTTTTTATGCACAAGTGCATTATGCATTTGTGCATATAAACAAATGCATGTTACAAATTACCTGTATGCACAAGTGCATACCGTCTAGATGAAGGGCTACCAGAATGTTTCTCAATTTTCCGTTTATTTGAGGTTTTCCCCTGACCCTGACCCTATATATATATATAGGACGATAATCAAATGAGAACCACAAAAAGGTTGAGAACCGTGAGGAGTGATCTAAGCCTTAATTTGGTTTTGATCTTATGGTTTTAGTTAAAAGTTGTTTTAATTAAAAAAAAGGGCATAATCGTCATTTTGGTAACAAGATTCACCGGATGAAACATACAATTTCATTCATTAGATGAAACACATAATTCACCATATGAAACACACAATTAACCATATGAAACTTACGGTTCACCACATGAAACACACAATTCACCACATAAAACATACAATCCACCATATGAAACACATAATTCACCATATGAAACACATAGTTTCACCATATGAAATACACAATTCACCATATGAAATACACAACTTACCAGATGAAACATATGGATTCATTAGATGAAACACACAATTCGCCGTATGAAATACATAGATTCACTATATGAAATACACAATTTCCCAGATGAAACATATAGATTCACCATATGAAAGACACAAATTCATCGTGTGAAACACACATCACCATATGAAACACATACTCACATGTTATTTTAACTCACGAAATAAAACACATTTTTACTAGAAACCTTCAATTGAAAACAAGTGAGACATCTAAGTTACATATTGCTTTATAACTAATTAGTTGATTCAATATAAATGGATATAGAAAAAAAAACAGAAATAGAAATCATATTATTTTGATACAGAGACGGAAAACATATAGCGATGTTGATGAACAATAACTTCGCCAGTAAACCTAGTCCGATTTCAAAGCGATAGATGTAGATCTGATTCCGACGATGATAAATGGACTGCGTTATCTCTGCACGAAGTTCGAGTAGGGCTTGATGACGTGACGACGATGAATTAGAAAAATCAGTTTTTCTATGATCAGAGCCTTCGACATTAGATTAAGGGAGGAAGAAGAGAGATAATGTGGTCCATCAGATACCAATTGAAGAAATTGAAGAAGAAAACATTAAACTGACTTGAAATGTTATTTGGCATCCACAATTTTCTTTTAATTTGATATTAATATAAAATATCCATTATACCTTTTTCATGTTCTTGCAAATTGACAACTCTACCCTTCTTTTTTGCTTTTATTACTAATATGTTTTTCTTTTAATGACCCTAGATCAATTCTAATCAATGGATTAGATTAGTCCTTAAGTCCTTAACCTTTTTTCGGTTCTCACTAGATTTAACCCCTATATATATATATATAACAGATAGATAGTTAGTAGTTAAATTGGCAATCCCTGTATATAAATAGGTGATTGTATAAAAAAATGATCTCAGTTTTAAGAGCAATCTTGGAGGATTTCATGTGTAGTGTATACGAGAAATTGATAGTAATCGCCTTGGATAAAAAGTGATCCTCCATGAGAGCAATCTTTTCGTAAGTTATTTTTCAACCCAAATCTGCATTAGTATCATGAAATTAACTCAAGGATAATATCAAATTTTCCGTACAGATTTTGACAGAAATCGTTCATTTTTTAACCTAGAGAAATGTAACCTTCCTATATTAAATGCGACAGTAATCCATTAAATGGAAATAATTACAGAGAATAAGTAGTGTGGGGTCATGAAAATAGATATATTACAAAACTGATGAAAGCGTACAACTAATGATCCAGTTGTAGCCGCCGGTGGAAATATATTAATATATGTCGATTTATTTATACTCATTACTAAAAGGAAGACTTTTACCTAAAAACTTTTTTCTAGGAAAATTTGTCGCTAAAGAATGGTTCGTCATAAAAGTTCGTGGGTAAGTTTTTGGTGGGTAACACAAATCAGTGACAGATTATCTTGGGATTCTCTGGGTGATCCATGGGTATTTTCTCGAAAAACATCGGATTCTGCCGAACCATTGGTATTTTCTAGGTGATCCCTGTGTAATCACTGACGGAGATTTCATTAGATAAAATTTATAGGTAAAAGTCATTTGTTTTGTAGTGACCTGGTCAGTAGAAAACCCTACAACTGATCACCTTCGACTGATAACCCATGTGCTTATAACACATTAATTAGTGCAATCCATGTCTTCTTGCTCGTGTTATAGCTTAAATAACAATCACATACTATCTTGTAAATTCAATTACACAAAATACACCAATTAAAATCGCCACAATTAATTCATTTTAACTTGATATTTTAACCATAATACTTAAAGAAATCACTCATTTTTTCTCTATTTCTTAGCCAATAAAATCGCGTTACCATTATATGGTCATCTTGTAGACAAACTATATCCACAATTTACTAGCCTTTGACGTATTATATACACTTAACATCATTAAATTCTTTCCATGGTAAAAACAACATCATGACATCACTATCACACAACTTTGATTAAAATAATATTCCAAACCATATTTATTATTGCATTCGTTTTTTGGTCCCAATTTATGATGTAATAAGCTATTAATCTGTCATATCACCACTTTGAAAACCTTCCATCTTGCAATCCTGCCATTAATGATATTGAGGGTCGTGATTTTTCTCGTTTTTCTCCTGTTCTTCGTTGTTAAGGGTCTATTATGAACAGTGTATTTTGGTTAATTTCTTGGTTGGTTTTGATACACTTTTATTGGAAGATGGTGTCCCAAACGAAAATTTAATTACTAGGGAAAAACTAAGGTAGAATTTTCATATTTTTTACATTTTAATTAATAGATCAGCTTAAATTTTGATTTCTTGGAAGATGGTGCCCACTCCTTCATATTTGGGTTATGAACACCGAACCCAAAGGGTATTACTTTTGTTTCTAAGAAGTAAGTAATATATAATAGGAGGGAGGTTCAAGGGAAAATCTCAAATAACTGGAAAACTAAAAAACACTTTATCAACCGTTAGATTAGATAATCTGATGGATGTGATTAGATGGTCGGTTACAACAATATTAATTAAAATAAAACACCTCATCCCCCTATCTTTTATTCGAAAAAAGACGAAAAATAAACAAAATCCGAATGAAATAAATTACACCAAATAAACGATCATATTTTTCTCGTTAATTTGACATCCATATTGATATACTTTTTCCTCCGTATTTTCGTGGTTTTCCGGTTTTCCAGTAATTTAGGGTTTTCCCTTGAACCTGACCCTATATAATAGATCAGCTTAAATTTTGATTTCTGGTTTATTAACAAATGGAGCAAAAGTCTTGTTCAAGTTTAAATTACTTAAACAAATAAAACCATTTTCTTAAGATTTAACAAATTGAGCAAAAGTCTCCACGATATTTTTTTTCCAATTTTGTAAAGAAAACAAATTATATTAAAATACAACAACCCGAATTGCTGAATTATTGCAGTGTGGAATACAGCCACTTGACATGCATGTATGTCTTTATTTTTTTGTAGTTGGTAGAATAATTTTCAACACAATTTTAGTTCACAATAATTCCATTAGTATTATTATTAGTTAAATATGTAATTACAAAAAAAATATTTTAGCTATATAAAGGGTGAAGATGCATCCTAAAAAATCAGAACTCACATCCCACTTCTTTTAGTAGAAATGGGAACAATGGCCACCCTTCTAATCACCCTTGCGGTGGTTATCTTCTCTTTAAGCTTTCCATCAGTAACCATCGCCGGCACTGCCTACCCCTACTCATCTCCACCACCACCTCCACCTAAGAAATCCCCACCACCACCTACTCATCATTATATATACAAGTCACCACCACCACCTCCTCCCGTTTACAAGTCACCACCACCACCCGTTTACAAATCGCCACCACCACCTTCACCGGTTTACAAGTCACCGCCACCACCTACACCTGTTCACAAGTCTCCACCACCACCAAAGAAACCATATGTATACAAGTCACCACCACCAGCAACCCCTGTTTACAAGTCACCACCACCTCCAACCCCAGTCCACAAGTCACCCCCACCACCAAAGAAACCTTATGTATACAAGTCTCCACCACCACCAACTCCGGTCCACAAGTCACCACCACCCCCAACTCCGGTCCACAAGTCACCTCCTCCTCCTAAGAAGCCTTATGTCTACAAGTCTCCACCACCACCACCACCGGTTCACAAGTCACCACCGCCACCACCACCTAGGAAACCTTATGTATACAAGTCTCCACCCCCACCAACCCCGGTTCACAAATCTCCACCACCACCTACACCGGTATACAAGTACAAATCCCCACCTCCACCGTTTCACAAGTCGCCACCACCACCACCTACACCTGTCTACAAGTACAAGTCGCCACCACCTCCAGTGAAGAAGTCACCACCACCACCTACACCAGTCTACAAGTACAAGTCCCCACCACCACCTGTTCACAAATCGCCACCACCTCCTACACCAGTCTACAAGTACAAGTCGCCTCCACCACCTACACCTGTCTACAAATACAAGTCGCCACCACCTCCAGTGAAGAAGTCACCACCTCCACCTACACCAGTCTACAAGTACAAGTCCCCACCACCACCTGTTCACAAATCACCACCACCACCTACACCTGTCTACAAGTACAAGTCGCCACCACCTCCGGTGAAGTATACACCACCACATTACATCTATGGTTCACCACCTCCTCCTCATCATTAAGAATGATGGCCACCACGTTAGAGGTAACTAATTTAATGCATGCAATCTTATTTACTTAAAAACAATACTTTATCTATATTTTTGTTTTATTCATTAGTTTAATGTCTGTAATCATTTCTTTCAATTCTTGCAGGATTAAACAACTACAAGTTGATTTCATAATAAACATGTATTTTTGACCTTCAAGTCCAAGAATAAACATGCAGAAAAGAAGGAAGGGTTCAAGGTTGTACGTAAAAAGCTTGTATTTTGATTCCTGTATCCAATAAATTTCAATTTCCTCCGTTAATTCTAGCTTGTTTGGGTTTCATGATTACGAAATAATTAATTTCAACATCAGATTAAAAAGTTAATTACATTAAAATAAAACAATTACGTACTTTAATTAATTTTTTATTTCGGAAAACTAACATTGAAAAGGTTAATATTGGAGACCATATATAGTATGAATGATGCGATTAATTCCTATTTTAAATAACATAACCTGTAAAAGAAAGAAATTCACACGTGAGAGTAACATCTCAAACTTTTAACTATTTTAAAAATACTTGTGATATTAAGAAATCAAGTAGTGGTTATCATACTGACATCACAAATGATTTGACTTTAACTTACAGTTCAAGTGTATTTACATGCCATTTTAAGAAATTCAAGTACGTATTATCTGCTTATCATCAAATTTAATTAGTTTTGAACCCATGGCCTATTAAGCCCATTTGCTATATACGTGTACGACTCCTTCAAAGTGTATTTACATACCATATATAAAATATAAAAGATAGCTAACATTCCTGGAGAAGTTACTTTTAACGACCATAATTTTCCGACAAGTTTTTCCAACGTCGATTACCGACGAATTTCCTACGAAAACTATCAGTTAGAAAAAATCAAAGTTACAGTTCAAATCATCAGTAATTACTTATGAATTACCAACACATATTTTACTTTTAACTTTTTTAATTCACAGTCTTAAAAATCATAGCTGGTAATTACAAATGATTTTCTGATAGACTATTTTTTTGTTTTTTAATTCAAAGTTTCAAATGAAAATTATCAATTAAAAAAATCAAAGTCAAAATTAAATTGTTCGTCGGTAATCTGTATAGCTATATCGGCAGATTTCTTAATTTTAACTTTGATTTTGTTAATTGGTAATCGGTAGCTATATTGGCGAATTTCTTAATAAGAAAAATCAAAGTCAAAATTAAAATAGTTGTCGCTAATCTATAATTGATGGATTATTTTAATTTCAAAGTTTTTAATTTGTGAATTTTAAAAATTTAAAATCGCTACAAAATAATTGACTTTACCTATGGAAAATCCGTCGCTGAAAGTCGGTTGTAACAAAAGCCATGGGAAAAGGCATCGCTAACGGATTTCATCGATGAATCAACGACAAACATGTTTTCAAAAAGACCATCGACGACATTAATTACCGACAGATCACTGACGACAATGATCACCGACGGATCACCAATGAACTATTTACCGACTGAAATCCGTCGGTAATTTATATTTAAAAATATAATATAAAAGTATAAAGTTTTTTGGAAAGAGTATCCCAGGCACAGCCCGGACTAATCCCTGACAATTTTGAAACTTAAAGATGTCTTATCAATGTTGAGGACGCCTGTGATCGAACCCTGGGTAGATGAGATATTCCACCACATCACCCAGGGCGATCAACCATTGCCAAAATGACTAAAATATCATGCCAACCACAACAGAACCTGTTTTTACGAAAGAATTCAAAATAACATACAAATTAAAATCATGTATAAAAAAATCCTAATACGGGGGAGGGGAGGGTTTCCACCTTGGAACCACATCATGAATGCAGAAAACCGGTTGATCAGCGCCTTCTGTCGAGCTAGCTCGTCTGCTTGTCTATTCCTCCTCTAGCCGGTACTCATCGGGCGACAACTTTTCTTTTAACGTATCTAGCTGAAATTATTCAATATTTGACAAACATATAAAAAAATGTTACTGAAATAATGCTTAAAGAACAATACATGAATATAAATATTACTGTTCTAAAAAACTCGTCGCACAGCCGCCATGGCGCGTCATGGCACCAAGGCTTGTGTCTCACGCCACGTTAAGCCCATGACACGCCATGGCCTAATGCGCAATTTTCGTAATGCGATATTTGATTTTTTCTTTACGTTTTTAATGTCTTATTTAAAAGTTTTTTAATATATAACTTAACTTAACTTGCTTATTACTATTGACTCATTGAGTAACCGTACAAAACATATGTTTATATATATATATATATATATATATATATATATATATATATATATATATATATAATTATTTATGAATTAGAAATTTGACGCCATAAGTCATGCCTTGAAAACGCCATGGCATTGCCGGGGCTCCTAAGGCTTGATGCTTGGCCACGCCGCCTCGTCACGCCTCATGCTATTTAGAACCTTGATAAATATGAAACATACCTCCTCACGATTTTCGTACGAGCTCTCGTTGCTGCTACTAGCACCAGGATCACTGTCAAATACAATCGGGGATCTTAACTGGTATCAAATCTAAACAAGCAACCCTTGCGTTGGCATACGACACTGCGCTCCCATAACTATATGTCATCAGGAGGAATGGTGTAGGTATCTGCATTGGCGTGTGTCTCCTCCCTAAGACGTGAATACGTCTCCTACGATTTACAAAAACAATATATGTTAACTAACTTGTAGAAAGTTCTATAGCATAACAACTGTAATATGCACATATTCATTACATGAATTAAAACAAATCTAATGCGACACTATCATCTGCCCAACAATGGCAGCCCAAACAAATTAATAGTTTTTTTTAGAAGGGTATCCCAGACCACATTGGGCCCAGACTAATCCCTAGGCAAATCGGGCCTTTGGCCCAGCTGCTAAAGCATGCAGCCCTGAGATTATCCTCAGTGGCCACAAGTGCTGCGTGTGGGGCTCGAACCCGGGCAAGCGCTATGAACTCCCCAGGCCTTACCATCACGCCACAATCCTTGTGGTTAACAAATTAATAGTTATCCGTCCTATAAAACTAACATCCTATTAAAAAATTAAGTCCAATACGAAAATTCAACTTACCGCTACATGAGCCACCTTCAGGTAAACGTAGATCGGAGAATCGGTGGGCAGACCGGTTGCACCAGGAATGGGCCTCTTGTTGTTGCAATGCATCCTTTCGAAACCCTCACCAGCAGTGGGATCAATGCCCCATGCATCTCTCTACAATAGACAACTTATGTTTTTAGTAGAAAACAAAATCAAATATATAAATTATATATACATTTAGTATAGTAGATGATAAGTTAATAAGTGATCCCCTGGTATGCGTGTATGACATCCTCTCATACTAGGTGGCACGATTCCCCGGATTGGCGACTAACCGAGTCGGTATCCCACACTTGTTAAGACATAACACATAAATCAATATAAAAAGTATTACAAACCGTTACAAAAATTCAACCACATGTACATGATCAATCATATCCCATCAATGCTCTCGTGGGATGCAGTCTGGGTGGCTTGCCCTAAGCGGTGTGAAGTCCCAACCTTCGAACTGTATGCCATCAGCCTCTAATGCCCGATAGAAAGCCCATTAGCAGACATCCCTCATCTGTTCGGCGACGACAATCGTTCGCCTCTATATAAGACTCGCAGTTAAACATACCCTGCATACAAATTGTTTGAATTAAGTAAAGAATTGAAACAAAAAGTTTGTATCGACTAAAAAACAAACCTGAAGAAGCTCGAACATGAGCGCGAGGTGAGATTCAACGAGATCCTCATATGGAGCCACCAGACCAACAAATATGGACCTAAAGATGGAGGTGACCTCTCAGACAGCAGGTGCATCTTCGTAATTGCATAATATACAACACAAAAGACATTAGTATCAATTTATTATATACTAGCTGAATACCTTATACCACATCTAGTTACCTGCCGCCTACCACCCAGACCTATAGTCGATAATCCAGTTGACGAGGTGTCTACATCGAAGTATTGGGGACTCTAGTCCTCTACGTCGATCCAAGGGACAGGTCCAAACCTGCATCATAGCCCTACCAGATCTAATCCAGTCCCTTAGTGAATATATTCCATAAGTAATTACTAATGGTGTTGATCCAAACCCTTCAAAAAAGTTGGTCACTGGTCTTCCTCAACACTCATACGCTAAGTAATCTCTTTGTTCAGCGTGTGAGAAAACAAAACAAACAAAAGCAAGCTTCAAGACCACGATCAGAACAGGTAAGACGTATGATTAAGGACTATATCTTGTATTAAGATAAGGTCTCGACAAAGACCCAGAACACCATCGTCGTCCCTCATAAAAGGTAAGTCGAGAGTTCCTCACAACGCTCGACCATAGCGTCGCCCGATCCCCACGACTATTATATAAAGACGCGCGACCTCGACCAAAGCTGAAGTTAACCATAACCGTTTGTTAAGTGTTTAATGCAGGAGTCAAAGTCATTGAGGAACAACGACTATAACCGACGCAATCATTAAACAGCCGGCGACCGTAACGGACGAAGATCATTACTCCGGCGATCGTTTCCAACCGTTAAGGCCATTAAAGGAGCATTCATGGAGCTAATTAAGGATGCGAAGACTACAAATATCAAGCTCAATCAACATTTCAACACATCCAATATCCGGCGATTAACAACCGAAGCAATATTCAAGAACACCTGAAGTGAAAAACCATTATTCTAAGTATCGCTCTCGACACACAACAACAACCCTCGACCAGCAGTTCACACTTTGTTTTGTACACAACAAACACCTATTTTTACATTCAAACACTTGTACTTTACATTTCGAAGTCTTTCCTTCATTTGTATTGTAATCTCTGTATGATCGACACCAGTATCCAACGACATCGCCCCTGATTGGCGACCATAGTGCAGCGACGACACCCCTGTCGTCCGCAGGTTTTTTCCTCGATTGGGGTTTTTCCTGCGTCATGAAATCCCTTGTTTCTTTATTTTATTTATCGTCGCACGTCTCGACGAAAGATTCTTTCTTTAGTTATTTAAGTCCACATCGACCTTAAGTTGTCCCTTTGGTGCGATTTTTGGCATTAACAGTTTGGCGCCATCCGTGGGACTACATCTAGAGAAAATCCTCGACGAACGTGCATTCTACTAATAGTTTATTGGAGTTTCTTCTATTTTCGTTGCAGGAAAATGGAAGCCCCTGGAAATCCGCAGCAAGCCGTCGCTCAGATGTATCAGGAGCTCGAGGTTGCCAGGAATCAACTCAATGCAATGGCATAGCAGAATCGCAGAGCAGCTGAAGAGATCGCGCGGCTAAGGAATCCTTTTGGACCCAGAATGGTCCTAGACCATTCATCCAGAATCCAGGTCCGGGACCAAGCCCATCCGGGCAGAACCAGCATCCAGGTCCATTCATTCAGAATCAACAGCCGGGTCCGTTCATTCCGAATCCCCAGTCTGGGCAGATTCCCCCTCAGCACATCCGACCACCACCCTTGAACAATGGATCCCAACCATTGCAAGGTGGCGCCCAACCGTTTCAGAATGGATCCCAGCCGTTTTCCCAGCCGTTCCAAAGTGGTCCGCAACCTTTTCAGCAAGGATCGCAATCTTTCCAGCAGAGATCGCAGCCATTTCAGCAGGGACCACAATCGTTTCAGAATGGACCGCAGCAATTCCACTATGGGTCGCAGCCATATTTGGTTCCGTTCAACGGGGACACCAATGGTTCGTCGCATGGTAACGACACTAGTCCAGGGACCAATCCCTCGACAGGGGCAAATCCTGATCTTAACGATCCCGTCGCCCAGCGTTTGAAGATGTTAGAAAGCCAAAATGAGCGCGTCCTGTCCTTGCTCGCCAAGTTGCCTGGGCAGCCGTGCCTGTCGACGTCAAGCCTCTCTCGGGGTATCAGGTGTCGCCCTTCATCGACGAGATCGCCACCGTCGAGGTCCCAAAGAAGTATAACATTCCTGCCTTCACTCCCAAGTATTCGGGTGTGACCGATCTAACCGAGCATGTCGCGCAGTATAAGCAGCTCATGTGGATGATCTCGATTCCACACATGTACCAGGAAGTATGCATGTGCAAGAGTTTTGGGGAGACTCTCACTGGTCCATCTCTCCAGTGGTTGATCAATCTCAAACCCAAATCTATCGGGTCGTTCGCCGAATTGGTCAACCAATTCTCCCGGCAATTCGCCAGCAGTCGTAAGATGGAAAAGCAGACTAGTGATCTGTACTATGTCGTGCAGAAGACCAATGAGTCTATTCGAAGTTATTTCAATAGATTCAATGCTGAAATGATCAGTATCCGCAATTGTGGCATCAAAACTGCGATCGAAGCTTATAAGCGTGGTCTAGACGATAGTTCAGGTTTATATATCGATCTGACCAAGTATCCCCCAGAGACTTTCGAAGACGTCCGAGCTCGAACCTTAACATATATGAGGGACGAAGACGACGCAACGTTTCGTCGCAAACACACTGACGATAAGAAGCCGTTAGGTGTCAAGAAGCCAGAATTCAAGCCGAAAGCCATATCCAGAATAGAGCCAGCGCGTCAAATTTCAAACGTTCGTTTCAAGACGAAGGCAGAAGCTAAAACCGCGACTAAATTCCCCGTGTACCCCAAGATCCCCTCTTATGGGTTCAAAGGGTCAGCTAAAGACTTAGTCGAAGCTCTGAAGACCACCCAAGCAACCATCCGGTGGCCGAAGAAGTCTGACTTGGACGATGCTAAGAAGGATAAGTCAAAGTGGTGCGACTTCCACGTCGATCATGGTCATGCGACAGATGATTGTATCGCACTCAAGAAGGAATTGGCATATCATGTTCCACAAGGTAATCTCAAAGATATTATTGATGATGTCGTTCTTCCAGCTAATAGCCACCGATCGTCAGTGCCCAAGCTTGCAAAGATCATCAATTGCATCACTGGTGGTTCGGACGTGTGTGGTCTGACGTACTCCGCAGCTAAGCGTCATGCCAGTCAAGCGCCCGACGACCGGCCTATTCCTCGTTCATCCAGACCCAAAGGAGATTTGGAATTAGAAGCCATGAAGATCGTGTTCGACCAAGTCGACATCGGCGACTCGTACCAAAAGCATCACGACGGGTTGATCATTCAACTCACGGTCGGTAACTGTTTGACGCATCGAGTATTGGTAGACGAGGGCAGTTCAGCAAACGTCATTTTTCTCAACACTATCAAAGCCATGGGAATTGATCGCTCAGAAATCACCCGACGTTCAACAACCTTGGTCGGTTTCAATGGAGAAGCGACAAGCACTTTTGGAGAGATTATCCTGCCTGTCTACGCCGGAGGAATCAACAAGCATACCAAGTTCTGCGTCATCGACTGTGCGTCGGCCTATAACATCATTTTAGATCGACCATGGATTCATGATATGAAAGTCGTCCCTTCGACATATCATCAAATGTTGAAATTCCCTACGCCATGGGGAATCCAGGAATTCAAGAGTGAGCCGAAAGTCGCTCGTGAATGCCATAAGTCCACCTTGAAGCCGCAAAAATAGACTGTCAAGCAGTTGCAAGAGACATAACTGCAAAATCTCGACAGGTTCATCCCTCTATCCCTGACTTCTTAGATAAATTGATATCTTTTCCGCAAGTCGACTATCTTGCCCTGTCGCACGAAAGCACGGTCGACGCAGACATGGACGATATTCTTCAAGATCTCTGTATCGATCTGTCATTTAAAACCCACTTTCTCCCGAGAAGAATGGGATATTAAATGACAGGGGGCAAATACCCCACTAAAAACAGAATCTGAAAAGGTATGTTCCCTATCTCTTTTTCATTCCTTTCATACAATTTTTATCACAAACGACTACTGACTTAAGCATCGATGGGTCGTTGGTTAGCCAACGACCAACCCATGACATTGTTTTATCGCAGAATCGCACGACATTAGTCACCAAGTCTATTATATGATTTTAATTTTGCATGGTCGCACGACGTAAATAATCAAGTCCATGACTTGATCATTCTCCTGCAGGAACACATGATTCAAGTTTATCGTATGATCAAATCATACGATCGTAAGGTCTAACGACCCCACAATCTAAGTTCTTCAACTTAGAAAAATTTCATGTTCTGAATGAATGCTTTGATCGCATGCGCTTATGTTTGCTTATACGATATAGAAATATGAAAGTCTTATGACTTACGTTCTAATCGTTGTATTACAATGGATGCCCAAGTCGCACGACTCTTTGTATCTAATGAATTTTTACAGTCGATATTACATATGTCCATGACATGTATGAGTCAAAATAATACTCAGGTTCAATAAAAAGGTAAACTTTTTTATCTTTCATCGCTAAAGCAAAACCTACACAACGTAACATAGGTCTCTAACGACCATATCGGCTTGGATCGCCAGACCATAGGTCTTTAAAATGACCATATCAGCTCGGAACGCCAGAACATATGTCTCTAACGACCGTATCGGTTGTGAACGCCAGATCACAGGACCACGTCGACCGAGAACATCAACCCAGCGACATGGGTCCCTGTCTCCTCGATAGGAAAACGTTCCCTGAAAGACGGGAGCTGTTGGATCCCAGATACACTTAATCAAGATTAACAATCTATTAGTGGAGTTTAGAGTTTGATGCGGAAGCGTATTAAACTAACAGATATGTTTGATAGATATTAGAACACACATATATAAAGAAAACAGTAAAGAATGAAAAGGATTTCTTGAATAGTTACTGTCATTCAATATATAATAACAACACGAAGAACAGATTAATAACTGTTGGTGTGTGTGAGAATATAACACTCAGATATTTGACAATAAAGCTTGAGAGTATTAGTGATTCCTTTTGTTTTCGTCCTTAGGAAGATCTCAACATGAGACTTCCTTTTATACTACTCTTAGAAGACTATGAAGTAGGTCACTGTTCCTTTTACGGCATGAATAGTAAACTGGATGGTGTGAACAGTGGACTGGATGGTGTGAGCAGTTGTTTGAGCCATGCGCATTTAATGGAGCAGATGTACTTTTGGTAAATGCATTAAATGGCGCAGACGTCTATTTTGTACCTTGCCCTATTGAGTCCACTCAGAGCTTGACACGTGTTTTGATAGTACTTTTTCATGCAAGTTGATGAACGTATTCAGTAATATCTTCCAAGTCTTCATTGAGGACCACAGAGGCTCTGTAATGAATTACAGAGGTTCTGCGGTCTGGTCCTCTGTGGAGCAGTCTTCGCCGGATTCCGAGTCTTTGGTCTTCTTTGTGCGTATGACAGAGCTTCTGTAGGAAGCCTCTGCTGCTTCTGTAGCTTCTTGACCTTGATTTCTCGGTAATGTCGGCAGAGCCTCTGTAAGAGGCTTTCTTCACTTAGCCTATTTTTCACTACTTCTAAATACTTCTATGATTAGGAAGATTGAAGCTAACAATCTCCCCCTAAGTAGTGAAAAATAAAAAATTTGAACTTGAGTTAAGTTTGGCTAAGTTAGATAAGACAGAGGTTAAACAATACCTCGAAATTTCTTTCATTTAGAAATATGCAGAGGCATTTTACATTTGAGTGCAATGAAAGATAAAACTTTGTTTGCAGAGATTAGAGGTCTGAGAATCAGATTTTGGCATCTTTGAAATCGTTGTAGCTTCTGTTGTCTCTGCCGACTTTTCTGATCTCTTTGTAGAATCTGATGCAGAGTTCTCTTAGGCGGATTGTTGAGTCTATTTCTCTGATGAAAGTATCTGCATCATCTCTATCCATTTTCTCTGTACCTCTGTATTTTACAAGGCTTGCTCTGAATTTGCTCAGAGTACTGGTTGCGTACTTCTGACAATCCATGAGTACAAAAAGTTTAACCTGGTGTTGTGGGTTTTGAAATACTAACCCAAATCTTGGTTCTCTGATGATTGAGTTGGGCACAGCGTCTGGTGGGCAGCGATCTTCTGGTGGTCGTAGATCTAGATGTTTGAGACCAAGATCTTTTCCCAGCTGAAAATCTATCATGCTGTATAGCAGAAGCTTTTCCCTCATCGCTTTTCTCAACACTTGATAGGCTCTAGTATTAGGCTCTGTGTTGTAGTTGTCTTTTGTCCATTGCAGAAGGTCAGGTAGATCGTAAGGATTGATGTTTCTTAAGTCAGCATCAGCGAAGGTAGATTCTGAATTGTTCTCTCTTCTGACTTTGTAAAGATTGTACCTGACCCTTGGATAGGTTCTTGTGAAGGAGAATCTGCAGAAGATCACCTTTTTGATTTTGTGAATTGAGAAGACATCTGCTTTGGTTCTTGGCTTTGTTCTTGTGAAGATGTTCTCAAATTCTTCTCTGATCCTTGGATCTGTCACATGATCTACTGGATGATTTGTCTGATAGGATTGTTTGTAGAGGTATTTGTATACCACTTCTTCCATCTCTTCATGTGTTGGACCAGGTCGTGGAATTTGTCTTCTGAGACTCTCCATCTGTTGAACAACTTCTGCAGCTCTACCAGCTAGAGGAATTTCTGACAGAGGCTTCAATCCATGTGCCCAGTCAACTTCTTCGGGTTTTGGGGTTTGAAAGGCGTCAAACGCACTCTTCATTAGTTTTTCTGTTGGCTTTGGCAATGTTTTCTTCTTCTTTGGCTCTTCTGTCAGTATCCCTTTGCCCTTATCTTTTGCTATTGTCATGGCAGAACCTGTTGCTTCTGTGGGTTTTGAGGTTGGCACTTCTGTTGGTTTGATAGAGGTTGCCTCTGTGGATTTTGACGATTGTGATTTAGAGGACTTTTGTGGCGATGGTTCTGTTGGCTTGACTTGCTCTGTAACCTCTGTTGGAGGTTGTTTGATGACTTCTTCTGCGAGCTCAGTTTCTGTTGATGAAGTGTTGTCATTGAATCTTCTTGCCATTCTGAAAGCTAAAGTGAACATGTGCCTTTCTTCTTCTCTCTTCACCATACGATCACTCATTGTTGTGTGCATCCTTTTCAGAATGTCAGAAGCAGAGGTCGTTGCTCTTTTTGGTTTGGTGGCAATCGACTTTCTTCTGGGTATGGTTTGGGGTGTTTCCACAGAGGTGGGTGTTTTCTCTGTGGTTGGTTCATCTGTTTCTTCCAAAATGATTACCTCAGGGGCGGTTGTTGCCTCTGTGGCTTGCTGTTCTGCTTCTGGAGTTTTGGTTTCGTCAGGAGATGATTCCACAGAGATGGGTGTTGTCTCTGTGGTCTTTTGGGTTTGTTGTTGTCGGGTCTGTTCTGGAGGTGCTTGACTCAGAGGTTCTGCGGCTATTGGTGGACCTTTAAGTCCTCTGCTTGCAGTTTTCTCTGTAGTTTTCTCCCCCTCAGGATGATCTGATGGACCAGGATGGTCATCATCATCAGAGTCATCCTGACCCTTGTCTGATGTACCCTCTGCTCTGCAGGAAGCATCGGGTTTCTTTGGCATTGTGGCTCCAGCAGCGATCCGTTTCGCGCAGACATCATCACAGAGGCCAAGAAGAGTTGCTAGGTCTGTTTTGAATCTCATCCTTCCTACACTTTCTCTGAAATCTTTGACGAAGTTAGCATTGGCAGTGGTGAAGGAAAGGATGACTTCTGTCACTTGATTAATCACGTTCTGCCCAAGCTCTGTCACCTGTGCTCTTGTCATGTAGTCTTTGGGTTGCATCAGCATGGTATTTCGCATGGCTTCTTCTTGAACTTTTTGTAGGGCCTTCTGTAGATCTGCAGGAATGATGCCCGTTGACACTGAAGTCTGTTTGTTCAATTGATCAAGGAATTTGTTGATTGAGTTCTCAATCGAAGGAGTAGTTGTTGCGGCAGAAGTGGTGGATGCAGTAGCAGCAGACTTCATCTGTGAGATGGCAGTTTTCACCTCTGTTGACAGGTTGTCCATTTTGGTGTTTAGGTTTAGCAGTGCCAGTGATGTTGTCTCTGCAAAAGATTTGAAAGAGCTTTGCAACTCTTTCAAGGTTTGGTTCACAGAGGTTTCAAGGGTTTGGAACTCATCCCTTGTAACTTGTGTTCCGGTGGTAACCTCTAGAGGAACACATTCGTCTCCAGAGTGAATCCCTGTTCCTGGGATACCTTTTTTCATTCCTGTTTGTACGTTGAGAATGGAAGGATTTCCTTCTGATCCTTGAGAAGAAACCTGAGTTTCAATCCCTACAGAAGTTCTGAGAAGAACATTGTCCAAATCCACTCCAGAGGTGGGTATTGGAATATCCTTCTGTTGACTAGGAGACTTGTCTAGAGTCTCTTTGTCTTGGTGCTCTCTACTTCTCTCTGAAAGAAGTGTGGGTCTTAACAAGTGCGTGGTAGAGGAAACAAATTCCTCTGTTGGGCGTTCTTCTGTGATCTGGGGCAATTGATCACGAACTATAGGTGAGTCTCTTTGAGGAGACTCCCTAGGAATGGATTCCCCGGTTTCTGTGGGCACAGAGGTTGAAAGAGTAACCTCTGGCTGGATGGGTTGGGGTAGGTTCGAGCTGTGCTGCTCTTTTTCAATGACACCTTCTGCAGCTAGACCTGCGGTGTCAGAAATGTGGGCTGCACTGGGAGTTGGTTTTGGTTGTGTGCCTCTATTTATCCAGGCATCTTTTCTTGCTCCTTCCCTAAGTTCTGTGGAAGTTCCTTGCTCTGGTCGTAATTGGTCATACACTTGATGAGATCCAAATAATCTCATGACATGTGGATGATAAAGACCCTTACGTATCCAGATAGCTTCTTCTTCATCTGAATCTGTCTCTAAGATCTCTATTTCTGTCTCCGTTGTTGCTAATCCCTCTTTTTGTACAACTTCGGCCCCTTTTTCTTTCTCTTCTTCCATCATGTTCTCAAAAGCCTCTGTAATTTCACCTCTGTTCAATTCAACTTCAGTTTGTTCTATTTCTTCTGAAGCTGGGTTTGGACTTCTTCTGTGGACATCCAATCCTTGAATGAAAGGGTTTTGTAAAATAACAGGGGTTTCGGCTGGTTGATTTCTGGGTGTTGTGTCATCTTCTTGCAGATGTGTGTCGATGCCCGAAATGAAGAAATCTTCTTCTGGAGAGTGGTGGTCGAGAGGTTGTGCCGTCCACCCTGCTGTATTTAGGGTGTTGGCAATTTCAGGGTTCTGTAAGAAGTCGTTCAGGTCTCCTTGGTGAGCAAATCTATCTGGAGATTGATAGGGCGATTGATACCTTTCTGTAGCCATTTCTTCTTCTGCAACTTCTTCTTCAGCAGTTTCCTCTTCTGCAATGGTTACCAACTTTGTAAGTGATTTACCATGCCTCTTTTTGGTTTTCCTCCTCTTAGGATTTGGTGCCCCTTCTTCTGTTGATTTTGATCTTTTCTTCTTCATTTTTGGAGAGGAGGGAGGAGCAGAGGAGCCAATTTCTGTGGCATGAGGAGGTGAGGGTTGATCTTCTGCAGCGCTTGTGGAGGTGTCTTCTGCAGTTTTCCTCTTCTTAGCTTTTGGAGTAAATGCAGAGGTTCTTGATGAAGACTTCTTTCCCATTAGTTCTGCACGTTTGGCTATAAAGCTGAGTTGAATAGCCATGTGCTTTGCTAACTTCAGATCCTTTTCTTTTTGAGTGGAAAGAGGTTTTGCTATCATTGTTCCTAGGGGGACACCTAAACGCGGGGGTGTCATAGGACTCGGTTTAGGAGTTCTATGATCGCGTATATACTCTTTCTTAAGGGATTTATTCGATGCATATTGCAGAAGTTTCTTTGACAGAGGTCTGCAGTGTGAGTAGCCATCAGCATGATCAGTGGGGGTATTCTTGTTCATCGGGAACTGTTTGGGAGTTGGCCCTTCCATTGGCCAATTTTGGATTAGCAGCAGAGGTTCGAACAGTACTCCTAGTATTCTTTGGAATTGCAGAGGTGGTAGAAAGTTGGGATCGTTCTCTTTGACCCTTTTCGAGTTGTTCTTTCTGTCGATGGTGTTTATGATCTCTTGCATCATTATGGTCGCATAATCTAGTGGAAGATCATAGTAAACCCCATACATGATGCTCAAGATTTGATGTGAGCTCTGGTCAATACTGCCTATCATTCCTGTCAGGCATCTGTTAAGAATCGAGAACAAAGTGTTCCACAGAGGTGGTAATCGGCCTCTGCGGAAGTCATTTCTCTTCCGTAGTTGGGTGTTGTACCCAAGCATTTCCACGAATCGACAGAGCTCTTCGTCTGTTGGTTGCTCTGCATAACTCTTCAATCCCAGAAGACCCCTTGTTGGTAGGTTGAATTCAAGTGAGAACATTGTTCTGTTGAACTTGATTTCAAGATGCTCAGTTTTATCAGGTCTTGAAATGTACCCTTTGATAAAAGAATCGTCTTTATCAAATCGACAGCATTGCCAAAATTGGTTCAAATAGCGGACTGGAATTTTGTTCGGGGTTCTTGATAGTAGAGGGAAGAGGACATGATTCTCCATGATGTTCAGAAGTATGGCATGGGCTTCGCCGAAAGTTGTGGGTGAGGGGACCAAATAGCAGTTGTTGGATTTGATAGGAAGAATGGCTTCGAAATGATCCTTTGCTATAAAGTTTTGCAAGTGAGTCGTCGGAGCAAAGTCTGCTGAGTCCCCGGAATCTTGTTGTTCAATATTTCTTGCAAGGCTGGGGTTTTCAGAATGTTCTGAATGTGCAGGGGAGTGTTCCGGTGAGTTCGCCGGAGAGAGTTCAGAGGATTTAGCTCGAGAAGATGAAGCCATTTGATTTTAAGAATAAGATTTTTGCAAGCTTTTTGCAGGGTTTCGCCGGAGAAGAAGATGAGAGTTTGTAAAAGGTTTTATGTGAGGGTAAGCTTTGTTTTTATAGGATGGTAAAACGGTAGAATTCGAAAGAGTAAAATATATGGCAATGGATTAAAGTTTGGAATCCGCACTCGAGTTTGAGCGGCGGGTTCAACTTTCCAAATAAAAAATGTTCCATGTACGCCCAATGAAAATGGGACACGTAGGCCTTGTCAGAATATGACAGGACGTCGTGCGCGGCCCATTAATGCTAGGCGCGTGAGGTTGATTTTAGCCATATGAGTTTCACTCGCAGTAAAAGTAACCGTTATTACTACAGAGATGCCCAAGTAATCAGATTGACAGAGCTTCTGTAGTTTACAGAGGCTCTGTGATCTTGAAAATCTTGATTTTTTTTTATCCCTTTTTCATCTCTCATTGTTATCATGACTTCTGTGGGGTTTTTCTTTAACCAAAACATTTGTAAAGGCATTGGAGAGGATAAAATCGGATTTTTGTGAAGAAAATTTGCTTCGCAGAGGTTTTGTGGCTCTGTTGGAACTTGCAGAAGTTCTGTGAGGGCCAGCAGAAGCTCTATGAGAGAAAAAATCTCATAAAATAAATTTTATTAGTATTTTTGATCATCCAATTTTTGATTTGGTTTAAGAGATGTTTTTAGGACATATTTGAAAGTTTGTGTCCGAGAAAACTGTTAAAAAAAACGGTTTGTTCGAGAAGGTCATGGTCTGCGTTTTCGGTTTCCGAGATAACATTCCAAAAGATCGACAGAAGGTTAATTTGTGATTACAGAGCATATTTCCTGCAGAAGCTCTGTTGAGCTCAGCAGAAGCTCTGTGACCTTAAATTTCTCCTAATTCGAATTTTGTGAAACTTTTTGAGCTTTTGATTTTTGAAATGTTATTCACAGTATATTTAGGACATATTTGACAATTCTTGTCCCATAAAATTGTTTTCCAAAAACCTTTTGTGCGAGAGACATACCTTTTGGTTCTTCTTTTCTCGGCAGTGATATCTGACTTCTGTCGATATGGAGTCATCGACATTTTTCTTTGGCTTTCCCTTGAAAGTTTTATCTCTTTAGATCATTTCAGGGTTCCCTTCTGCTCCCCCTTGATCTAATCACCTCTGTAGATCAAGTAATTTCCTTTTGCTCCCCCTTGACCTAATCACCTCTGTAGATCAAGTAATTTTCTTTTGCTCCCCCTTGACCTATGCTTGGATCAAAGAATGATAAGTTTTGCATAGAACATAGGTCATGGTCTTTCAGAGGTTCTGTAGGGGTCGTCAGAGGTTCTGAGTTGACTTACAGAAGCTCTGTGATTTTAAGAACTATTTAAGGTTTTAAGAATTTACATACAGAAGTATAATCAATCAAAGCAATAAATTAAGCAATGTATTTACTTGTTATTTACAGAAGATAAAGCTATACTTACAGAGGATTTTCATACCATGTTAATCATTCCTAACTTACCCACCAAGAAGTTGAATCTTTTCTCGTCTAATGCTTTGGTGAATAAGTCAGCGAGTTGATATTCTGTGGGCACGAAATGCATTTCGATTGTACCGTATTCAACATGATGTTTCAAGAAATGATACCATATATCGATATGCTTGGTTTTTGAGTGTTGCACAGGGTTGGCAGAGATAGCAATAGCACTTTTGGAATCACAGAAGATGGGTATTTTGAACAGAATGTGGCCGTAGTCTTTTAGCTGAGTCTTCATCCATAGAACCTGAGAACAACAGCTAGCGGCAACAACGTATTCAGCTTCTGCAGTGGATGTGGAGACACAATTCTGCTTCTTGGAGGTCCAACTGACTAGTTTACCACCTAGGAATTGACAACTCCCAGAGGTACTCTTTCTGTCGAGCATGCATCCTCCATAGTCTGAATCTGTATAAGCTTTAAGACTAAAACCAGAGTTCTGTGGATACCAGAGACCAAGATTGTTGGTCCCCTTCAGGTATCTCAAGATTCTTTTTACAGCATCATAATGTGATTTCTTTGGATTAGCTTGATAACGTGCACAAAGACATGTGGCATGCATAATGTCAGGTCTGCTTGCTGTTAAGTATAACAGAGATCCAATCATGCCTCTGTAGAGAGTACATTCTATAGAAATACCATTTGGATCTAAGAACAACTTACTTCCAGTGGCCATTGGAGTCTTCATTGCAGAGGTATCAGAGAGATTATATTTTAAAAGTATGTCAGAGACATATTTGGCTTGATTTATAAAAATTCCCTCTGAAGATTGTTTGACTTGAAGTCCGAGGAAGAATGTTAATTCTCCCATCATACTCATTTCAAACTCACTCTGCATGAGTTTTTCAAAAATTTTGCACTCTTCTGAATTTGTAGACCCAAAAATTATGTCATCTACGTATATTTGTACAAGCATTATCTCACTATTTTTGCGTTTATAGAATAAGGTAGTATCTGTTGTACCTCTGTTGTAGCCATTGTCTAGAAGGAAGGTAGAAAGTCGTTCGTACCATGCTCTTGGAGCCTGTTTCAGTCCGTATAGAGCCTTTTCAAGGTAGTATACATGCCTTGGAAACTTTGAGCTTTCAAAACCTGGTGGCTGATTTAGGTAAACCTCTTCTTGGATTTCACCGTTTAGAAAAGCTGATTTTACGTCCATCTGATAGACTTTAAAACCTCTGTGGGCTGCGAAGGCTAAGAATATTCTTATTGCTTCGAGACGTGCGACAGGGGCAAAAGTCTCATCGTAGTCTATGCCTTCTTCTTATCTATATCCTTTTGCTACTAATCTTGCTTTGTTTCTGACGACCACTCCATCTTCATCCTTCTTGTTTCTGTAGACCCATTTAGTCCCAATGGCCTGTTTCCCTCTTGGCAGAGGTACTAAAGTCCATACTTTGTTACGCTCAAATTGCAGAAGTTCTTCTTGCATGGCGTCTACCCAGTTTGGGTCATCTAGGGCTTCAGAAATCTTCTTTGGTTCTATAACACTAATAAAATTTGTAAAGAAACAAAAATTTGCAGTGGCAGACCTTGTTTTTACTGAGTCAGAAGGTTCTCCAATTATTTGGTTTGGAGGATGGCTTTTTGTCCACTGAGTTGTGCGTGGAAGATGATCATCAATGTCATCAAAACTTTCTTCAGAGGCTTCTTGTGTTTCTTCTTGTGCAGCCTCTGATGTTCTTCGTGCCTTGGTAGTTGATTCTACCGTTTGTGGAATGATTGGTACGAGTGGTGGTGGAGTTTGTTCCTCTGAGGATGTATAGTCTTGGTCCTCGATCCCCTCTGTAATTGGTTCTTCTGTGGTTTGTGCAGCTTCTGTGGTCGTTTTTCTTGATGTTTCATCTTCTGCACTTTCTTCTGCTTCGGCAATTGCATCTGTAGTATTTATAGAAGAAGATGAAGCATTATTTGGACCAGTTAGAGTCATATTTGTAGGATTTTGTCCGACAGAGGATGGTTCTTCAGAAACTCTGATGGTTTCGACAGAAGGATCAATGTCATTGTGGAACATCTCCAAAAATAGAAGATTCAAATCTTCTTTTGTTCTTGAGATGTCAGAGAATTTCCCTTTAATTCCGAGTTCTGAACTTATTTGCTCAGAAGTCATTTGGAATGAATCATCAAAAGAAACATTGATGCTTTCTACAATCTTGTGAGACTTTGTAAGGAATGTTCTGTAGGCTTTGGAAGTGGCAGAGTATCCAATGAATTTGCCTTCATCTGCTTTTACATCAAACTTTCCTCTTGAATCTCTGTCGTTTAAGACGAAGCATTTGCATCCGAATACATGGAAAAATTTGATGTTTGGCCGCCGTTTGTTAAGCAATTCGTAAGGCGTCTTGAGGTGTCTTTTCACAATGGTTGATCGATTTTGAGTATAACACGCAGTAGAAATTGCTTCTGCCCAAAAGTTCATTGATAATCCGCATGCTGACATCATAGTTCTTGCGGCTTCCACAAGTGTTCGATTCTTTCTTTCGACAACACCGTTCTGTTGTGGAGTGCGAGCTGCAGAGAAGTTCTGTGATATTCCTTCTGTTGAAAGATAGGCTTCAATGAGAGAGTTTTTAAATTCTGTGCCATTGTCACTTCTTAACTTCTGTATTCTGCAATTATAAAGAACTTGGATTCTTTTCATTAGATTTATCAATATATTTGGAACATCTGATTTCTTTCTAACGAATTCAACCCATGTGAAACGCGAATACTCATCAATTAGGACAAGTATGTATTTCTTGCCACCTAGGCTCTGTATGGCAATGGGACCGCAGAGGTCGACATGAAGCATGTACAGAGGTCTAGTGCAAGATACATCTGTTTTGCCTTTGTGGGAAGCTCTTTTGAGTTTTCCCATCTCACAGGCAGAACATAAATGATCCTTATTGAATTTAACATTTGGCAAACCTTTAACTAGATCAAGTTTGACCAGTTTTTCCAATGTGTGAAAATTCAAGTGACAGAACCTGTTGTGCCATAACCAGGCTTCTTCACTTTTGCAGGCAACAAGGCAAACTTTGTCTTTGTTCTTTGAGTTGAAGTTCATTAGATATAGATCACCTATTCTTTCAGCTCACAGAAGTTCCATACTTGTTTCTTCACTTTGTAGAGAGCAGAAAGTTCTTTTGAACAACACATTGAATCCTGTATCACAAAGTTGACTTACACTGAGTAGGTTGTGCTTAAGGCCATCCACATATGCAACTTTGTATATAGAAACGTCTTCTATCCTTATGACTCCATAGCCTTTTATGTGTCCTTTCTTGTTGTCTCCAAAAGTCACAGATCCACCATCTTGTGTTTCTTTGTACGTGGATAGTGCACTTCTGTCACCAGTCATGTGCCTTGAGCATCCGGAGTCTAGATACCAGATTGGCACATACTTCTTCTCAGAGTCAGTGCAGGAGTCGACTTCTGCCATGCCACAGAAGAGGGCATTGGCGGTATGTTCATCGTTAGAAGTAGAGTCTGACTGGAAGTCTTCTGTGTTCTCCTCAGAATGTCCTTTTGCCATTAAGGATTTTTGAGCATAATATTCGGCTTTCTTTTTGTAGAAAGCAGAGTCCCTCTGTGGGCGATTTGATCTGCTTCTGCATTCATTCGCAAAATGGCCTGGTTTTCTGCAGTTAAAACACCCTTGAGGAGTGTTTCCTGTTCGATCATTGGACTTCTGTAGGTCTCCGCCTTTCTCTGATCTACATTCATTTGCATAGTGACCAGGTTTGCCGCACTTGTAGCATTCTTGCTGTGTGTGGCTTACCGAGTCATCTGACCTCTGTCGGTCATTCCCTCTGTAATTTCTATCGCTTGACCTTTGTCGGCCACTTGATTCTTCTTCTCTTCTGTCATCTCTTCTGTTGTCTCTTCTGAACTCTTTTGTCAATAGAGCTAAAGATTTAGCTAGTGACGCAAGAGTTATTTCCTTTTCTGCTTGCTCTTCTTCTTCACAGTCAATTATCACCATCTTCTTCTTCTCCTTCTTCTTCTCCTCTGTGGCTTTATCATTTCTTGGTCTCTGTGCATCCTCTTTAGTTTTACTAACCAATGCATATGGTGCAATGGTTAGTGTTTTAGCCTGTGCTATATGAGGTTCTTGTACGGCTAATGTTCCGTAAAGATCAGAGAGAGTCCAGGTGTCTAGATCCTGATTTGTCTGTAGGGACATAGACAGCTGGAGCCATTCTTCATTTAGACTTTTTAAAAACATGACATTGTTTTCTTCAGAAGTTCTGTCAATGCCTGATTATCTGCACTTGTTGATTAGAGAGTTGAATCTGTCGTATGTTGTTTGCAGAGATTCTGTTGCAGAGGCTCTGAATGCATGATATTCATTGATGTACTGTGCTCTTCGGTTTTTTTGTGTTTTAGCACCTCCTTCCAACTGTCTTTCCAGTTCTTTCCACAGATCATGCGCTGTTTCACATGAATCCAAGGATTGAAAGAGTTCGTTGGGTATTGCCATAATTAATGTCCTCTTGGTTTTCTGAGCAACTTCATCTTCTGCTTTATCTTCGGTTGACCACTCCCCTTTTGGCTTTGGTTTTTGATGTTCGGGGATTTCGGCAGATTCAGCAGTAGCAGGTATACGAGGTACTACTGTCATGGGAATAGGAGGAGTATTGTACAGATATTGTACTTGTTTTTTTTCAGTGCCCTCGAAAAAATGGACCATTCTTATTTTCCACTGAGGATACTCATCTCGAAGGAGAGTAGGAGGTTTAGTGAGAGAACCAGTAGTAAAGAAATTATTTGTATTTGTCATTTGAAGATTTTAGAAAGAAAGTATGACTAAAGAGTTACTTCGATGAGCTTGAAGATTTTCTGGGTTTAAGCAGTTTCCAGACACAATTTTAAATCTCAATAATATCTATCACGAGTCTTGATAAGTGGATCACTTGATATTGAAAATCAAGGAAGGCTCTGATACCAATTGTTGGATCCCAGATACACTTAATCAAGATTAACAATCTATTAGTGGAGTTTAGAGTTTGATGCGGAAGCGTATTAAACTAACAGATATGTTTGATAGATATTAGAACGCACATATATAAAGAAAACAGTAAAGAATGAAAAGGATTTCTTGAATAGTTACTGTCATTCAATATATAATAACAACACGAAGAACAGATTAATAACTGTTGGTGTGTGTGAGAATATAACACTCAGATATTTGACAATAAAGCTTGAGAGTATTAGTGATTCCTTTTGTTTTCGTCCTTAGGAAGATCTCAACATGAGACTTCCTTTTATACTACTCTTAGAAGACTATGAAGTAGGTCACTGTTCCTTTTACGGCATGAATAGTAAACTGGATGGTGTGAACAGTGGACTGGATGGTGTGAGCAGTTGTTTGAGCCATGCGCATTTAATGGAGCAGATGTACTTTTGGTAAATGCATTAAATGGCGCAGACGTCTATTTTGTACCTTGCCCTATTGAGTCCACTCAGAGCTTGACACGTGTTTTGATAGTACTTTTTCATGCAAGTTGATGAACGTATTCAGTAATATCTTCCAAGTCTTCATTGAGGACCACAGAGGCTCTGTAATGAATTACAGAGGTTCTGCGGTCTGGTCCTCTGTGGAGCAGTCTTCGCCGGATTCCGAGTCTTTGGTCTTCTTTGTGCGTATGACAGAGCTTCTGTAGGAAGCCTCTGCTGCTTCTGTAGCTTCTTGACCTTGATTTCTCGGTAATGTCGGCAGAGCCTCTGTAAGAGGCTTTCTTCACTTAGCCTATTTTTCACTACTTCTAAATACTTTTATGATTAGGAAGATTGAAGCTAACAGGAGCAAATATTTTTCCAGATGAGGAAACAACGTCGTCCCATCTAAGACACCATCGGCCGATGACCCGTCCCCCTTGTCGGCAGACGCCGGGGACAACAGCTTGGACACTAGCTTCATCACTGTCGCCGGAAGCGCCGAACTTGCTGGTGTCGCGTTCATCGCGCCTGGACGGCTGGATGACGCCTTCGCCTCTTTAGGCGTGACAATTCTCGACGAAATGTCAACCCTCGAAGACTGTTCCTTCAGAACTTTGTCTTCTTCAAAGATTCCCGACCCAACTGTCGGGGGCATTCTTTATCCTTTCCCAGCCTCGAAGGGCATGCACAACTTGCGTCACCTTCTTTGATGATCGACACGCGTCTATGTCCTTTCGTATATCCGCCCGGATCTTCGACACTTGTCTTCGACAGCTGGTAAGCATCATCGCGCGTCAGTATGACGTCACAACTTTTCAACTTCTCGTTCAGTTAAAGGCGAACCGGTCTAGTTCCACGACAACCAGGTAAGTCCCTCAACCCAGGTCACAAGTCTAAGCGTTCGACAAGAAAAATTTAAAACTTAAATTTGACATTCAATTTTCAAATTTTGGGGGCAAACTGTTTGGGCAAAAAATCACGTCGCTCGACCGCGACCAGAACAGGTAAGACGTATGATTAAGGACTATATCTTGTATTAAGATAAGGTCTCGACAAAGACCCAGAACACCATCGTCGTCCCTCGTAAAAGGTAAGTCGAGAGTTCCTCACAACGCTCGACCATAGCGTCGCCCGATCCGCACGACTATTATATAAAGACGCGCGACCTCGACCAAAGCTGACGTTAACCATAACCGTTTGTTAAGTGTTTAATGCAGGAGTCAAAGTCATTAAGGAGAAACGACTATAACCGACGCAATCATTAAACAGCCGACGACCGTAACGGACGAAGATCATTACTCCGGCGACCGTTTCCAACCGTTAAGGCCATTAAAGGAGCATTCATGGAGCTAATTAAGGATGCGAAGACTATAAATATCAAGCTCAATCAACATTTCAACAGATCGAATATCCGGCGATTAACAACCGAAGCAATATTCAAGAACACCTGAAGTGAAAAACCATTATTCTAAGTATCGCTCTCGACACACGACAACAGCCCTCGACCAACAGTTCACACTTTGTTTCGTACACGAAAAACACCTACTTTTACATTCAAACACTTGTACTTTACATTTCGAAGTCTTTCCTTCATTTGTATTGTAATCTGTATGATCGATACCAGTATCCAAGGACATCGCCCCTGATTGGCGACCATAGTGCAGCGACGACACCCCATGTCGTCCGCAGGTTTTTTCCTCGATTAAGGTTTTTCCTGCATCATCAAATCCCTTGTTTCTTTATTTTATTTATCGTCGCACGTCTCGTCGAAAGATTCTTTCTTTAGTGGTTTAAGTCCACATCGACCTTAAGTTGTCCCTTTGGTGCGATATTTGGCATTAACAGTCAACAATTAATTCATCGCTGGAAAGAAATACACACTGGTCATTATAGATGAATTTTCTCGCTACACCTGGGTGATGTTTCTCCGTGCCAAGAGTGACACCTCATAAGAACTCATATATTTTGTCAGGAAAATGGAAGTCCTGAACAACCTCACTGTTCGCTCAATAAGGAGTGATCATGGGACTGAATTAAAAAATAGTTCCCTTTATAACTTCTTTGAGAGTAATGGTATTTCTGATAACTATTCCTCAGTGAGAACACCACAACAAAATGGGGTCGCTGAAAGAAGAAACAGAACGATCATCGAATCTGCTCGTTCAATGCTCAACGATTCTCATCTTCCAACTCAATTCTGGGCAGAAGCTGTCAACACTGCATGTTTCACGCAAAATAGATCGCTGATTGTCAAGAGATTCAACAAGACTGCCTATGAACTTTTTCATGGAAGAAAACCATCCATCAACTTTCTTCACATCTTTGGTTGTCAGTGTTTCATCTTAAACAACAGAGATGCTCTTGGAAAGTTTGATCCCAAAGCTGACGACGGAATATTTCTTGGATATTCTTCTATATACAAAGCCTTTAGGGTCTTCAACAAATGAAGACAAATGTAGAAGAAACTATTCATGTCACCTTTGACGAATCCCGTTCAGTGAACTCTAAACCTTCTGCTGACAACGAAGAATTAATCAGTGGATGTTTTCTCACTTCGGGGACTCAGAAGCATATCTTAATCCTGACCCTCAGGTCAACAATCCTACTGCTGATGATGATCCTGTCATCATTCCCATCATACAGTCAAGTGAAGCTGAATCATCATTCCCAACAATCCTGCTTCTGAGCCATCAACCTATGATATTCCATCTACTTCTTAGCAATCTATGAATGAATTTTCATCTGAACCTCTACCTATCTTGCCTGAATTACCTAAGATCGCTGAAGACTCTTCTTTAGCACATCCAGTAGTTCACTATGAGTCAGCGGCTCGTGCTCTTGCTCAGCGATGGACTATAAATTACCCCATTGATCAAATTCTTGGTGCCAAATGCAGGTGTTCAGACTCAACGTAGTGCAAGTAACATTTATTTATATGTTAATTTTATTTCACTAATTGAACCAAAGAAGGTTGATGATGCCCCCAAAGATCTGAATTGGGTCAGCGCTATGCAAGAATAGTTGACTGAATTCGAAAGAAACAAAGTTTGGAATCTTGTTCCAAGTCCATCTAACAAGTCTGTGATAGGCACTAAGTGGATCTATCGTAACAAGTTAGATGAACATGGAACTGTAACCCTCAACAAGGCTCGTCTAGTTGCTCAGGGATACAGAGAGGAGGAAGGTATAGATTACGACGAAACTTTCACCCCAGTGGTAAGACTGGAAGCTATTCGTCTATTTCTAGCATACGCTGTTCATAGAGACTTCAAAGTTTATCAGATGGATGTTAAGTCAACGTTCCTAAATGGAAGGCTAAATGAAGAAGTCTATGTTGAACAACCTCTAGAATTCTCTATTCCTAAGCATCCAGGTTATGTCTATAAGCTGGATAAGGCACTCTATGGTCTGAAACAAGCACCACGTGCATGGTACAACACTCTATCCTCTTTTCTCCTTATCAAAAAATTTGAGCGTGGTAAAATCGACAACACTCTATTTTTCAGGAAAGTAAAAGGTCATATCATTCTTGTTCAAATATATGTCGATGATATTATATTTGGTTCTACTAACCTTTCTCTATGTACTAGTTTCGTGGAAGAATGAAATCTGAATATAAAATGCGTATGATGGATGAGCTGCCATATTTCCTTGGACTCCAAATCAAGCAAAATGATAAGGGTAGGTTTATCTACCAAGGCAAGTATGTTAAATATATGTTGAAAAAATTCGATTTAACTCAAAGCTCAGCTATGAAAACCCCTATGGCACCTCCACTGACACTTAACAAAGATCCTTCAGGGAAGCCTATTAATGTCACTGCCTATAGAGGGATGATCGACTCTCTTCTTTATTTAACTGCGAGCCGTCCTGATATTATGTATGTTACTTTCTTATGTACACGATATCAATCTGAACCCAAAGAATCACATCTGATCGCTTTAAAGCGAATCTTCAGATATCTTAAGGGTACCCCCAACCTAGGTCTTGGGTATCCCAAAGACTCAGGGTTCGATCTAACTGCCTATTTAGATAGTGACTTTGCAGGTTGCAAGCTGGATAGAAAAAGCACCACAGGAGGCTGTCAACTCCTGGGTGGAAAGCTGGTAAGTTGGACAAGTAAGAAGCAAAGTTCAGTGTCCACTTCTACCGCTGAAGCTGAGTATGTAGCTGCTGGAAGCTGGTGTGCTCAGGTCTTATGGATGAGAAATTAACTATTAGACTATGACCTTCAGCTCTCCAAAATTCCAATCTATTGCGACAACACTAGTGCCATCGCTATAGCCAATAATCCAGTGCTACACTCAAAGACCAAACACATCGACATCAGGTATCACTTTATCAGAGATCATGTGATGAACGGTGATATAGAACTTCACTTTATCCCTACTGACTTTCAGTTAGCTGATCTTTTCACCAAACCTCTTGATGAGACAAGATTTAACTTTCTCATCAGCGAGCTTGACATGTTGAACCTTGAATAATAAATCTTCAGTGGTTATGCATTATGTCAATGATAAAGGAAATTCTATATCCTTATTTATCATCTAATCTCTGAACCAAATTGATTCACTGATTACAAGGTATGTTTTTCTATTCCCACTCGCTGAAGTTTACTTCAGTATGCTGTGTTTCAAAACTAAATCGATCGCTAAATCTTTTCCTTCAGTGATTCATTTGAAATAACAAAGCTCACTGATATTTCTTATTAGTGACTCTTCTTTTTAAAATACTCTCTGATGTTTTCAAAATCTTCAGGGAAAAGTTTTTTTAAAATGAAAAGACAGTTTTCTATGTGACGTCATCAAACGGATAAACCCTGGCACGACTTTTTGTCTGACACGTTCGCCCGTTTTGAATTTTGTCCAATAAGCTTCGTGGGACGTGTCTCGTGTCATGATGAGTACCTTTTCCAGTTCATCACTTTCTCTCTCTACTCTTAACTATATAAACACCTCAAGTTTATATTTTTACCTTTTACGCGCATATACTCTCTCAAGCAAAAAAAATCTTTTGCATATTTGTTCCTGGATTTTTACAACCTGCTTCTCAAATCTTCAATCGATCTTCAAACAGGTTCTTACTTTTAAATCCATTTCTCATCTTAAATCTTTTCCAAAAACTTGTTTTGATCACATTTCTTGTTCTAAAATGATCAAAACAAATGTTTTTCACATAAGATCATATTCTTCATAATCTTATGAAATAAAACTTGAAATATAGTTTTTCTTATTAAGTTTAAAACAAAAATCTTAAACTTGATTTTCATGCGTTTTTCAAGAATCTCTTTTTCATAAAAGGAAACTGGAAAACACTCATTTTCACTAGTTTTTCTCTCTTCAAACTAGAAAACCCACATTTTACTGTTTCTTCACTAAAAAGAAATTGTAAAACCCTACAAACATCAAAACCCTTATTTTGGATAAAATGTTTCCATTTTAAGAAGTTCCTTCTTTTTCAACTTATGATTGTTATCCAGAAATGGCTTCCTCAAACATTGCTGCTACCAAAGCTACCAACGCTGCTTCTCCTATCACCATGACCAAGGCTGCAAACATGAAATGCGAACTGAACCAGATCGTCCTCGCTGCAAATAACTCCCTGGCATTGCTCGAGTTTCCTAAGAAAAAGCCAGCCCCTCATCTCACTGACGCAGTCAACTTCTTGAAGACCTGCCTTCTAGCCACTGCCATGACTATTGCTCCACCTGCACATCGCCATCTCATGCAACAATTCTGGTACACTGCCGATCGTACCACTGAAACCTCAAAGAACACTGGCAAAAAATACTCAGTGATAGGTTTTCAAACCGAAATGGGTCATGGTGCTATTACTTCTTCAGCCATACGCTCTGCACTGAACCTTCTAGGGCGTACCAAAGAGAGCCCGTACGTCCCCTTCATCGACCCTAACACCATTGAAGGAGAGCAAGAGCTGATTGCTTTCCTTGATCTCATGCACTATGCATGGGACAAGAACCGCAACATGGAGGATGACAAGAAACTCACCAAAGTCCTCAAGAACAAAATGCCTGCAGATCTGAACTTCAAATTTTCCCACGTCATCTCTTGCATGACGGCTAAGGTGGGCTCCACTGATCAGGCTGCCAAGCCTCAGGTAGCCATAGGATACTGCCTGCTGAAAGGGCTGAATGTTGATTATGCCCGAATAATTTTCGAAGACCTGATGGAGAAGGTCGAGAAGCCTGAACGATCCATGATCGTTCCCTACCCCCGCTTCATCCTTGCAGTCCTGCAGATGCTCCCTGGGTCACACTACCCTAAGCTGGGAGATTACAAACTCCCTAAGGTCGGACCCAAGGTTCTCGACGTCAAACCGATCGAATGCGAGGTGAGTCTTTCTACTCTTCTCTCTCTCCTACGTTCTTCTCCTTCTACAGCTACATCTTCAGCGGCGTAACCCACCGCTGATACCCAGGCTGTTAAAACCACCTATTCCAAAAATAGGAAACAATCTACAACCCCCCTTGGCACCCATAAGTCCAAGAAGATCCACCCGGAGAAACCTCAGCCTTCCCAGGCTCAATGATCAGCGTTGGCCTCTTCACATGCAACGCTTGATGGTTTTGTTGATCCAAACCCTCATTGATTTGATAATGACTCTGAGAAACACTTGGTGAAAATTGTAAGTAGACAATATGTATTAATGTTTTGTCATCAAAGAAAATATACTAAGTCTGTTTAGTATCGCTGATGAAAACATACGCTTTAATTTATACATTCAGCGAACACTGTTCATCAGTGATCCCTGAGCCTGTTCAGTCTCACTGATGATCGTTAATAGTTTAAGTTGTTTACTTATGATCCCTGAAGACAAGATTCACGTCAACCATGTTCTACGTTGAAGTCGAAGATCAAGCCAAAGAACCAGCGACTATGTCTACTAATGAACTGATGCGGATATCAGCGAAGCCATGACTTGTCCACTCAACGTGAAGTTTCAAGTAAAAGACTTCAACGAACGCTGAACTTTATCATTCGCTGATAGAGAATCATTCAACGAACGCTGATAATGAAGCCTCCTCTACAAGTAACTTTTGTCTTATCCCCTTGCACGCTTTTGTACGATCTGTCAAAACGGGCATCCCTTTTGTCCAGAATCGTACAACCAACTCTGATCTTACACTGTTCATCATGCGGCCACTAGGTTGTTGTTGATCCAAACCCTCAGTGATTTGATAATGACTCTTTAAGAAACACTTAGTGAAAATTATAAGTAGAAAATATGTATTAGAGTTTCACTATCGCTGATAAGTACTATGTCTCTACAGTACCGCTGATAGGAAACTTATGTTCATTAAATTATGTTCAGCGATACTGTTCATCAATAAATCCCTGAGCCTGTTCATTCTTGTTGATGTTCGCTGAAGATCTATGTTGTTTACTTATAATCCCTGAAGACAAGCCTCACGTCAAACATGTTCTACGCTGAAGTCGAAGATCAAGCCCAAGAACCAGCGACAAGTCTACTAATGAACTGATGCGGATATCAGCGAATCCAGGATTTTTCCACTAAACGTGAAGTTACAAGTAGAAGACTTTAGCGATCGCTGAGCTTTGTCACTCGCTGATAAAGTACTGTTCAACGAACGCTGATCATGAAGTCTTCCTCTACAAGTTACTGTTGTCTTTCCTCCTTGCACGCCTCCGTACGATAATGTTAGAAAGGGCATCCCTTTTGTCCAGGATCGTACAACCAACTCTGATTCTACACTGTACATCATGCGGCTACTAGGTTGTCTACAAAGGTCAAACCATGCAACCAATCAGCTGCTGCCACGTGTAAAGTTATATTGCTGTGCATTAAATGCATGCAATATATAAGAAGAACCCTACTTCAGAAATGAAGTGCTCAACCATCTTCTTATCTCTACTACTTAGTGTTAGAATATTAGTCTTTAATATTCTTATCTCCTTTCTGTCTTAATTCTAGTGCAAGAAACTTAGTGTTCTCATAACTTGTTTAGATTAGGTTTAATCCTTAATCTTGTTCCGCAACAAGTTGTAAATTGTTTGATAAATATCAATAAACATATTAGAAAAGTAAAATCTGTGTGTTTCTATTCAACCCCCTTCTACAAACTTGTATAACCCCTCCGGGACCAACAAGTGGTATCAGAGCGGATTGTTTAATCTCATAAACAAGATCTTGCTTATACTAATCTTTTCTTTTCCTTACTATTTCTCATTATGACTACCAACACAAATACAAACTATATTGACAATGGTTATCTTGCAAAACCCCCTAGATTTTCCAGAGATAACTTTAATCTATGGAAAAATAGGATGTCACTCTTCTTAGAAGGTGTAGACCCTACTATGCCTTATTACATCGAAAATGGCCTATATATTCCTGTGAGAATTGATCTTGAAGTTCCAGGGAATGCTACTAGAGCTGCCATTCCTGAAAGATTGGTTCCCAAGGAAATTCATATGTGGACTGATAAAGATAAGAAGAAAGTGGCTATCGACACCAAAGTTAGATCCATTATTTCTATGGCTCTTCCTGATGAAGTCTACCATTCCGTCATGAACCTGAAAACCTCCAAAGCCATGTGGGACACAATCTGTGTTCAATATGAAGGTACGTCTGAAGTCCAGGACTCAAAAAAGATCAACCTGGTAAGACAGTATGAAAGCTTCATTTGTGGTAAGAATTAATCTCTCTCTGAAGTACATCAACGCTTTAACTGCTTAATAATAGATTTAAAGACTGTTGGTAAGGAATATTCTAACTTTGAAGTTCTGACAAAGTTCTTAGAATGTTTACCTGAAAGCTGGGAGAGTTATTCAATGTGTCTCAATCTATCTAAGGATCTAAAATCTATGACTCTTTCTACCTTATATGGCACTATGCTCAATCATGAGCAGTCGAGTCATCTTAAGAAGAATCTTGTAAAAGATTCCAAAAGCACCCCTGTTGCTTTAATCTCAGAGTCACCTTCCACTCAACGATCCACTATCACTATCACTGAGTTGGAAACTAACTCTGAATGCTCATCAGATGCTGACTCTTCAGATCTTGATGAATCTATGGCTCTCCTATCTAATAAGTTCAGGAGATTCACCAAAAACAAAATTTTTAGAAAGAATAGACCTCTCGCACTTATTGACAAGCCTAGATCATCAACCCCTGTTGATAAGGCTACTGCTACTTGCTATTACTGTGAAAAGATAGGACATTTTGCTAAGGAGTGCAGGTCAAAGAAAGTTTATAGACCCTCAGCTTTCTCCAAGAAATCCTCTAACCCCAGGGCTAGAGATGACAAGTATCAAAAGCTGAAAGAAAATATGCAAAGCTGAAAGGCTTTAAAAAGAAAGGCAAAGGCCTGATAGCTGACTTTGATTGGGCTGCTTCTGACGAAGAAGAACCATCTGACTCTGAAGATGATGATGAGGCCAATCTCTGTCTCATGGCTAAAATTGAAGATGAGGAAGAAAATTCTGACATTCCCTCTACTTCAGCCTCTGCTACTAAGGTATCACCTTCTTTCTTTACCAATATTTCAGATATTGATGAAGCTGATAGTCTTCGAAAGATCGATCTCCTGCCTATGAGTTTATATGATGCCATGAATGGTAAAACTGTTATTGAAAATCAAAACCTTGATCTCGCTGAACAACTTAAAAATTGTCACCTTCAAATAGAAAAGCTTTCTAAAATTGAAGAAGATTTAAAAGATCAAGTTTATATAAATCAGCTAGTCAAAATCGAGCGCAAAGAAGCTATCGCTGCATTAAAAGCTGAAAAAGCTACTGTTGAAGGATGGTGTAAATCCTCAACAACGATCACTGAGATAATTAAGTCTCAGATACCCCTGAGTGACAAACGTGGTCTTGGTTACAAAGCTGACGCTGAAAAACCAACCACTGACCATTCCAAGCTTATGTTTGGAATGTTCGTGTCCTCAATCCCTGACACTTCCTCATCTTAGTATTCCTCTTCAAAAACTCCCACCCCTGAGGAAAAACCTACCTTAATCACTAAAGATAAAGGTAAAGAAAACGTTTTAAATAAAAAAGCCTTAGAAGGGTACCTTTGTACCAAAACTGAAGGCTTCTAAAGCTTTAGTGACTTATCCCTCTACTTCCAAGAACAAGATCCCTGGATTTATTCAGCGATCTACCCCTAGAATCAGAGTGGATATTATTGGTAAGAAATCCGAAGAACTATTGTTCCTCCCATTTCCAATGCCAAAGGTATACTTGGTGCTGGCCCTGCTCATTTAAAATTAATGGCTAAGCATGCAAATGGTCATAAAGCTACTTTTAGCTATATGAAATGTTATCACTGTGGACTTACCGATCACATTGCTAGTAAGTGCCCCACAGCCACCAAAGCTGAAAAATTAGCTAAGGTGAAGATCAATGCCCCCAAGGCAAAGAAGACAACTGAGGTTAAGAAATTAACCAAAGTGAAGACTGACACCAAAGCTGAATCTTCAAATGATGCGAAGATTGCTGAACCTTCCACTTCCTCTACCACCACTAACAAGTGTGGACCCATGGTTAAATGGGTGCCTAAGTCAAACTAATCTTCCTTTGTTTGCAGGTTCGGAAGGGTATCTGGTATCTTGATAGCGGATGCTCTAGACACATGACTGGAAAGAAAAACCTGCTCACTGAATATAAGGAATAGAAGGGTCCCTCTGAGACCTTCGGTGGAAACGGAAAAGGCTATACCCGAGGGTTTGGTGTACTCTCAAATGGTACAACAACCTTTGGAAGAGTTGCATATGTTGAAGGACTGAAGCATAATCTTCTAAGAATTAGTCAGCTATGTGACAAGGATAACAAAGTGATTTTCGCTAAGGAATCATGCTTTGTCACTGACTAAAAGGAGAAGACAGCTCTCAGCGGTTATCGTCTGGACAATGTTTACGTTATAAACATGGACTCTACAACCACTGAGAACTCCTGTTTCTTCTCAAAAGCCTCATCTGATGTCAACTGGCTATGGCATAAAAGGCTCTCCCATCTCAACTTCAAGACACTGAATACTCTTTCCTCTAAAGAGTTGGTCGCTGGTCTTCCTCAACACTCATACGCTAAGGAGTCCTTATGTTCAGCGTGTGAGAAAGGGAAACAAACAAAAGCTAGCTTCAAGTCTAAGCAAGTTTCCTCAGTGTCATCTCCTCTACAACTTCTCCATATGGATTTGTTTGGCCCTGTTAACAAACAATCCATCGCTGGAAAGAAATACACATTGGTCATAGTTGATGAATTCTCTCGCTATACCTGGGTAATGTTTCTTCGTTCTAAGAGTGACACCCCTGAAGAACTCATCACCTTTGTCAGGAAAATGGAAGTCCTGAACAACATGACCGTTCGCCCAATAAGGAGTGATCATGGTACTGAATTCAAAAACAGTTCCCTTGATTCCTTCTTTGAAAGTAAGGGTATTTCTCACAACTTTTCATCAGTGAGAACACCGCAGCAAAACGGAGTCGCTGAAAGAAGAAATCAAACTATCATTGAAGCTGCACGTTCAATGCTCAGCGATTCTCACCTGCCTACTCAGTTTTGGGCAGAAGCTGTCAACACTGCTTGTTTTACTCAAAACAGGTCGCTGATAGTTAAAAGATTCAAGAAGACAGCCTATGAACTCTTCCATGGGAGAATGCGTTCAATTAGCTGTATTCACATATTTGGATGTCAGTGTTTCATACTGAATAACAGAGATGCCCTTGGAAAGTTTGATCCTAAGGCTGATGATGGAATCTTTCTTGGATATTCTTCAATCTCCAAAGCCTTCAGAGTCTTCAATCGTTGAAGACAAACTGTATAAAAAACTATCCACGTCACTTTTGACGAATCCCGTTCAGCGAAATCTAGACCTTCTGCTGATACTGAAGAACTGAATCAATGGATGTTTTCTCATCTTGGTGATTTAGAAGACATTCCCAATCCTCCATCTCATACTCATACCACAGAAGATGATGACCCTACCATCATCCCAAGCATGCAGACTAGTGAAGTTGAAACGTCATGGGTCTTAGCTGTTCCTATTAACACTATGCCTGCCTTTGAACCTTCTATCTCAGATACACCATCTACTTCTCAGCATTCAGTGAATGAAATGACATCTGCACCTCTTCCTCTCTTAGCTGATATACCAGAAGTTGTTGAAGCCCATCTTCAGCTCCTCAAGTTCAGGTCGAGTCAGCGACTTACGCTACGACTCAGCGATGGACTATAAATCACCCTATTAAACAAATTCTTGGTGATCCAAACAGATGATGCCATCCAAGATCCGAACTGGGTCAGCGCTATGCAAGAAGAGCTGACTGAATTTGAAAGAAATAAAGTTTGGAAGCTTGTTCCTCGTCCATCTGACAAGTCGGTGATATGCACTAAATGGGTCTATCGAAACAAGTTGGATGAACATGGAACTGTAACCCGCAACAAGGATCGACTTGTTGCTCAGGGATAAATACAAGAGGAAGGTATAGATTATGACGAAACCTTTGCTCCAGTGGCAAGACCAGATGCCATTCGTCTATTCTTAGCTTACGTTGTACACAAAGAATTCAAAGTTTATCAAATGGATGTTAAGTCAGCATTCCTAAATGGAAAGCTGAATGAAGAAGTCTATGTGGAACAACCTCCAGGATTCTCAGATCCTAAGCATCCAGGTTATCTTTATAAACTGGATAAGGCACTATATGGCGTAAAGCAAGCTCCTCATGCATGGTATGACACACTCTCTACTTATCTCCATATTGAAAAATTTGAGCGTGGTCAAATCAATAAAACTCTATTTTTCAGGAAAGTAAAAGGTCATATTATTCTTGTTCAAATATATGTCGATGATATTATATTTGGTTCCACTAACCCTGACCTTTGTACTCGTTTCGCTGATAGAATGAAAGCTGAATATAAAATGAGTATGATGGGTGAGCTAACATATTTCCTAGGTCTTCAAATCAAACAAAATGAAAAAGGAACTTTCATTAATCAGGAAAGTATGTTAAATATATGCTAAAGAAATTTGATTTAACTCAGAGTTCAGCTATGAAAACCCCTATGGCACCACCGCTGACACTAAACAAGGATCCTTCTGGAAAACCTGTTAGTGTCACAATGTACCATGGGATGATCGGCTCTCTTCTATATCTTACAGCTAGCCGACCTGATATTATGTATGCAACCTGTTTGTGTGCACGATATCAAGCCGAATCTAAAGAATCTCATTTGATCGCTGTAAAGCGAATCTTTCGTTACATTATGGGTACTCCTAACCTAGGTCTTTGGTATCTCAACGACTCAGGGTTTGATCTAATCGCCTATTCAGATAGTGATTTTGCAGGTTGCAAATTAGATAGGAAAAGTACCACATGAGGCTGTCAGCTCCTGGGTGGAAAGCTGGTGAGTTGGATAAGTAAAAAGCAAAACTCAGTGTCCACCTCAACCGCTGAAGCTGAGTACGTAGCCGCTGGAAGCTATTGTTCTCAGGTATTGTGGATGAGAAATCAACTACTGGACTATGACCTTCAGCTCTCAAAGATTCCAATCTATTGCGACAGCACTAGTGCCATCGCTATAGCAAATAATCCAGTGCTACACTCAAAGACCAAACACATCGAAATCAGGTATCATTTTATCAGAGATCATGTGATGAATGGTGATATAGAACTTCATTTTATCCCAACTGACTTTCAGTTAGCTGATCTGTTCACCAAACCTCTTGATGAGACAAGATTTAACTTTCTCATCAGCGAGCTTGGAATGCTGAACATAGAAGAGTGAAATCTTCAGTGGTTCACATTTGATCAGGGATAAGACAAACTTATATAACCCATACTTATCACCTACTCTCTGAACAAAATTGATTCGCTGTTATCAAGGTATGTTCTCTTGCTCGCTGACGTTCGCCTAGAACTGAAAGATTTCAAAAACAAATTGCATCGCTGAATATCTCTTCCTTTCAGGGATACTTTTGAAATTTCTAAATCTAACACTGATACTTCTATTCAGGGCTTCATGTTTTCAAAATTGTCCCTGAGCTTTCAAAAACCTCAGAGACATCCTAAAATATGAAAGGACGTTTGTGATGTCATCACAACGGATAAGTCATGGCACGTTTTCTCTGACACGTTCGCCCGTTTCGACTTCCTTGTCCAATCAAATTCAAGGGACGTGTCCGTGTCATCATGAAAAAACTTTCCCGCTCATAGTTTTTCTCTCTCTAACTCTCACTATATAAACACTTTCAAGTTTATATTTTTACCTTACGCGAACTTCATCTCCTTCAAGCAAGATTTCTCTGTTGCATTCAAGATATAAACTCAAGAACCTGTTCATCTTCATCTTCTTAAACTTCACAGGTTAATATCTCTTTTATTTTTGCAACTAATAAACTTGTTTTCGATCTTATTATTGTTTTTAGAAGATCAAAACAAACGAACCTTCTTAAAATAAAATCATTCTCTTTTCATGATTTTATGAACACAATCTGGAAACAGATTGTTCTACACGTTTAAAACACAGAATCTTAAACTTGCATCTTTATTTATTTTTCAGAATATCTTCTTCAAACAGAAACTGGAAAACAAATGTTCACTATGATTTGTAATTCCTTTTGAAAACAAGAAAAACCTTAATTTCTACTATACCCTAAAACCATTATTTTGAATATTTTATTCATTTTAAGATCTTCTGTTCCTATTCTTATATGATAAACAGAAATGACATCTACCACTGAAGCTCCTTCTACTAAGTCCCCCACTGCTGCTGAGGTTACTGAATTCACAAAAGCTCCTCAGGTCAAGTTCGAACTCAAGAAAGTTACCTTTCAAAGCAATAATCCTTATGCTCTATTCGACTTCCCTGAAAAGAAACAGGTCACACACCTCGATGAAACTGTGAACTTTCTCAAGACTTGTCCTATAGCGACAGCTCTTACCATTGCACCCCCTTCTCATCGAAGTCTTCTAGCTCAGTTCTGGTATACTGCCAGAAGAGCTCAGGTGCCCTCAACCAAAGATCCAAAGAAATTGGTCGATGTCATTCTTTGTGACACAGAGCATGGAACTTCCAAGATCACCCCGTTTCATATCAGGCGTGCTCTAAACCTTCCTGGCAGTACCAAAGAAAACCGCTTTGTCCCTCTGCCAAACCACAAAAACCTTGCTGATAGGGAAACCCTGATTGCATTATTTGATGCAATGAATTATGTATGGGACACAGGGAGGGATAAAGTCCCTGAGAAGAAGCTGACTACCATCAAGAAGTCAAAAATGCCCAGCGAGATGAACTTCATCTTCACTCACTTGATCAGCTGCCTGACAGCAAAAGCTGGGTCAACTGACCAAGCATCCCAACCTCAACAGGCAATGGGATATGCTCTGCTGAAGGATCTTCACATTGATTGGGCATCAATCATCTACAACGATCTAGCGTTCAGGGTAGACATGGCTGACAGACCAACATGTGTTCCATATCCAAGGTTTGTCAGTGCTCTATTTCTACACAGACTTGGGGATGAATACCCAAAGGTGGGCGACCTAAGACTCTCCAAGGTTGGCCCTAAAGTTCTTGACTTCAAGCTCCTGCCAAACGAGGTACGTCTCTCTACACTTTTATCTATTCTCAATCCTCCAAATTCTTCTACTTCTACGACTACTTCAGTGGTAATCCCCACCGCTGATACCCAGGCTGCAACATCCACTCCTTCTAAGAAAAGGAAACACTCTACTACCTCACTTGATTCTAGAAGAATCAAGAAAACCAAGGAGCAACCCCCTAAGCCTTTCCAGGCTGAAGACCTAGCGTCTGACTCTCAACAGACTACGCTGGATGATTACGTGGTACGCTCTGCCACAGCTGATCAAGCCACGCCTTCCATCCCAACTTCAGCATCTCTAAACGATGAGGTTATAAACTTGGAACAAAACCCCCCCTCCTTCAGACCCTCCAAGGACTGAAGAAGTATTTCTCAGCGAATCCAACGTTGAACCTCTCACCAACACCCTATTCTTAACTCTCACTCCTCCCTCTACTTCTTTGGTCACTCCATCTATACCTCCCTTCTCTACAACGAAGGTCATTCATCTGAGTGACTCATCTGCTGAAGAACTACGACGGATACAGGATTTAAATAAAGGACATGCGGAAACTTCTCAGCATCAAGGCTCTATGGAAGACGACTATGAACACTTTACAGGTCATCGAAACTTCGAGGACTTCGTCAACCATCCCGCAGGTATACACATAACTCCAAACACTCCTCTCTCAAAACCCCAAACTTCTGAGCTTTCCTTTGTTCACAAGTTCTCAACCTTTTCAGGTCCTAATTTGGGAGGTATCAACACCTCCCTTAAAGGCTTGAAAACGAAGGTGGAATCTGTCACCACCACTCTCACGGCAAACTCATCAGCGGTTACAGACGCTGGAGATGCTCTCAAGAAGCTGACCACTGAGGTCCAAGGCAAAGCCTCCAGTGCTGATCTGGAGAAGGTGGATGGTAGCATTGGTCAAATTGCTACCACCCTCGTTGAAAACTCCACCGCCAACATCACTCTCTCCACCAACTTTACGGCCATGTCCAGCGAGGTCAACAAAGTGAACATCAGGGGAAGAACGACCATAGGCGTTCCTGTTGTTGAAGTTGACATATTCAGAGAAAATGGTACCAAGTAGACCATCTATGTTGCTACGATCAAGAAGTATGGTTTCTCTGAATGGTTGGAGATGCGAATAGCCATTCAGCGATCTCGCTCACAATATAAGAGCCATGTCGAGAAAATCATAAATTCTCAGATCGACTTAGTTTCATCAGCTGTGGATATTCCTCCTCCTCCTCCAAAACTAACTCAACAAAGAAGGGCCTCTGCAAAGAAAATGTAAAGCCCGTGTCCCGGTACCTTTTTCTTTTATTTATTTAATTATTTAAAGCGTGTACCGTTAATTGTTTTGGAGTCGGGGTTTGGTGTCGTTAAGGACCAAATGCTAAAATCTATATTTTTCTAGGGTAGATTGTGAAGGTTGGATAGTAGTAGAAGGGCTAAGAGGCAATTTTTGGAAGAATTTGCATGGGTTTCGGCCCATGGCCGGTCCCTTCATCCAATTCTTATTCTCGTGTAAGCCAAGCAATCCCAATCTTATTCCACACAAAACCCTACGGCAAGCTGTGTTTCTTTTTCTGTGGTGCGATCGTGAGAAACGAACGAGAGAGAGAGAGACGTAGAGAGAAAGAGTGACCGGCGGCAAGAGATAGAGAGGCGCCGGAGCTTTCTGCTGCTGCCGGAGTCTCCCATCTTGCCGGAAGCTGCTGCCGCCGGAGGTCACTGCTACCACCACCTGCTGTTCGCCGGAGTTTCGAGGGAGGAAGGATCGTGTGCGTTTGCGTAGCGTCGTCGTAAGGTAATCACTTTTCTTGTTTCGCTTTCTTTCCTTCTCGTTCCCGTCGCCGCCGCCGTTCGCCGCCGCTGTGGCGGTGGTGGATGGACGGCCGTGGCTGCCGTTGTGGGTGCGTGTGCGTGAGAATGACCGAGAGAGAGAGAGAGAATGGTCGGGTGTTGTCTCGTGCGTTCGTAATCGAAAAACCACCGCCGGCCGCCGCTGGCCGCCGTCGGTCGCCACCGGCAACCACCACTGCCGGAGATGGCAGTGGGTGGCGAGTGGCCGTAACCAGACCTTAGTAGCTTCAGAGCCTTAAACCGTGACTTAATCGTTAAGCCGTATATTTTAAACCGTTGCTTCTAAAATCATTCTTTTTATGCGAAAAAAATGGTCCAGCCCCTGTTTTGTGACGGCAATAACTTCTCCGTCGTAACTCCGATTGAGCCGAAACTGGCGCCCACGCTTCGAGCTCGGGACCGAGTACGTTTTCTGTGTTTTGGCGGAAAACTGGTTCGGCCTCGAGTTGGGAGAAAAAGGGGTCGCAAGTTCTGCGGTTCGTCATTTTATGTGAAATTTCCTGGAATCTGCCACTGTTTTGCGTGGACCGTAACTTTTTACTCGTAACTCGTTTTGAGGTGATTTTGGTGGCCATAGTTCCCTATTCGAGTCGGGAAGGTTTTTCGTGTTTTGCCGAAAGTCGGATTTAAACCGTAGCTAGGCTGTTTTGGACTGTTTATGCAGGCTGGACCGAAACTGGAAGTTTCGGGTAACCGTTCGTAATTAATTCATAGTAAATTGTAGAAAAATCGTTAAGAGGCGTATAATATGTCCTTGGAACCCCAACTCAGAGGACTTTCTGGTCATGAAATAATATTGGGATTTTTCTAGATTTAAGAGGGTCGAAACGGGTCCCAAACAGACCTGTTTTGGGTGATCGGAAATTAGTTTTAGTGACGTTTTAAGCGTGTGTCGTGTCTTAGGGTCCGGGTCTCGTATTGACACGTTTTAACATGCGTTTAGGTGCTGGAAGGTGACCGTAATTGTGAAGCTTGATTCGTGTTGATTAAGCTAGGCGCGCATTTGAGGTGAGTTCTCTCACTGTGTAGTTAGGGGTTGTATGCATGTCATAATAGTTGCTTGTATTACTGTCTTTGTGGTGTGAACTAGTTGTTGTGGTGCATAATATTTGATTGATTTGAATGTTTGGTATATTTGTGTTACCTTACAATTCGGTGGAACCGAGGCCTCGATGGTACTGAGGTGTTGGTTACGTTATAATTCGGTGGGACCGAGGCCTCGATGGTACTGAGGTGTTGATTATGTTACAATTCGGTGGAACCGAGGCCTCGATGGTACTGAGGTGTTGGTTACGTTATAATTCGGTGGGACCGAGGCCTCGATGGTACTGAGGTGTTGATTATGTTATAATTCGGCGGGACCGAGGCCTCGATGGTACTGAGGTGTTGGTTATCTTGCAATTCGGTGGGACCGAGGCCTCGATGGTACTGAGGTGGTTGGATACATAATTACATGTAGAGGTTTACTCATTTTATGTATCTGTGATATTGTTGCTTATGTGCGGGTAGGGATGATGTGTATATAATTCCTACCTGCGCATGTGTTTGAATTCACTAAGCTTCGTGGTTACCCTTTCCCAATAAACTGTGGTTTCAGGTCCGAGCGGCTTCAAGGCGTGACAAGTACACACTGGCGCGCGAGGAGAGCTGGTTGTTTTTGGCTTTATTAATTAAACGTTTATTCCGCTGGTTTTTATTATAAAGATATTAATTATGAGTTTGCAAACGAAACGTTGGGATTCATTTAATGAGTTGTTATAAATGAATTGTTTATTTAAAAATTTAAATTTGCTCGTAAATTTTGGGACGTTACAGAAAAAGACAAAACCTTCAGACTCATGTCCTCCTATTCGGAACGAAACAGGTATTGGTTTCTCATGAGATGAAGTACTTGGTCCTGAACCTGATCTCTCAGCGCTTGACACCTCCCTGCCCCCTGGTGAACACTTCATCCCTGGAAAAGTCTTAAGCGAACAATATGGCATCTTCTTTCACGACTACGATGGACGAGAACACTTTCAACGTATCTCTGAGCTTCCCATCACTCCCATCGAACAACTCAGGGATCTCGTCTACCGGTGTGAATTCAGAAAAGATCTTCTCGGATAATACATGAAGCCCCTGATCTTTACTGAAGCTCAGAATAGACGAAATCTTGGTGAAACATTCCTTGACTGGATGATTCCCTCTACAAGAACCGTTGATGAACTTCTTGTTAAGGAAGAACCCTTCTAGCTGATAGGATTTCCTTGTAATTCCTCTATCTTTATCAGCTTGTATCTTTTGTACTTGTAATTTTATTTGCTGTACTTATAATTTTTCCACTCCCCTATGTAACCTTTACGAAGTTTAAAGAAAAATTTCAGCGAATGTACTTTACTCCATCAGTACTCAAAAGATCCCAGAAAACAGTAAAAGGGACAACTATTTTATGAGTTCTTTTTATCCTTATGTTTTCTTACTTAGCAATTTTCCTTCATTGCTATGTCATAATCAAATAGGGGGAGATTGTTGATCCAAACCCACAGTGATTTGATAATGACTCTTTAAGAAACACTTAGTGAAAATTGTAAGTAGAAAATATGTATTAGAGTTTCACTTTCGTTGATAAGTACTATGTCTCTACAATACCGCTGATAGGAAACTCATGTTCATTAAATTATGTTCAACGTTACTGTTCATCAATAAAGCCCTGAGCCTGTTCAGTTTTGTTGATGTTCGCTGAAGATCTCAGTTGTTTACTTATAATCCCTGAAGACAAGCCTCACGTCAAACATGTTCTACGCTAAAGTCGAAGATCAAGCCCAAGAACCAGCGACAAGTCTACTAATGAACTGATGCGGATATCAGCGATCGCTGAGCTTTGTCACTCGCTGATAAAGTACTGTTCAACGAACGTTGATCATGAAGTCTTCCTCTACAAGTTACTGTTGTCTTTCCTCCTTGCACGCCTCCGTACGATAATGTCAGAAAGGACATCCCTTTTGTCCAGGATCGTACAACCAACTCTGATTCTACACTGTACATCATGCGGCTACTAGGTTGTCTACAATGGTCAAACCATGCAACCAATCATCTGCTGCCACGTGTAAAGTTATACTGTTGTGCATTAAATGCATGCAGTATATAAGAAGAACCCTACTTCAGAAATGAAGTTCTCAGCCATCTTCTTATCTCTACTACTTAGTGTTAGAATATTAGTCTTTAATATTCTTATCTCCTTTCTGTCTTAATTCTAGTGCAACAAACTTAGTGTTCTCATAACTTGTTTAGATTAGGTTTAATCCTTAATCTTGTTCCGCAACAAGTTGTAAATTGTTTGATAAATATCAATAAACAATTTAGAAAAGTAAAATATGTGTGTTTCTATTCAACCCCCCCTTCTACAAACTTGTATAACCCCTCCGGGACCAACAGTTGTCTACTAAAGTCAAATCATGCAACCAACTAGAGGCTGCCACGTATAAAGGTGTACTGTTGTGCATTAAATGCATGCAGTATATAATGGAAACCCTACTTCATTTGTGAAGTGCTCGAACATTTCCTGTCGCTGAACTTACTGTGTGATAGAATACTCTCCTTATTATTCCAGCTTTTCTTAATCTCTATTTCTAGTGCACGAAATCTTAGTGATTCTCATAGTTTGTTTAGATTATGTTTATTCCTTAATCTTGTTCCGCAACAAACTGTAAATTGTTTGATACATATCAATAAACAATTTAGAAAGATAAAAATCGGGTGTTTGTATTCAACCCCCTTTCTACAAAGTTGTATAACCCCTTTGGGACCAACAAGTGGTATCAGAGCAGTTTGTTTAATCTAATAAACAAGATCTTGCTTATACTAATCTCTTTTCTCTTCCTTGCTATTTTTCAAAATGGATAACCCTACAAACACAAACTATATCGATAATGGTTCTCTTGCCAAACCCCCTAGATTCTCCAAAGATAACTTCAATCTCTGGAAAAATAGGATGATGCTCTTCCTAGAAGGTGTAGATCCCACTATACCTCACTAAATCGAAAATGGACCATATGTCCCTTTCTTGATTGACCCTGCTGTTCCTGCTACTGCTACAAGAGATGCTATTCCTGAAAGAATCATCCCCAGGGAAGTCACTCATTGGACTGATGAGGACAAGAAGAAGGTGGCCATTGATACTAAGGCTAGATCCATTCTCTCTATGGCTCTTCCTGATGAAGTCTACCACTCCGTCATGAACCTGAAGAGTTCTAAAGCCATGTGGGACACTATATGTGTTCAATATGAAGGTACTTCTTGTTGGTTCCCGTTTTGCTTAGACAAGATTAACAGATCTATTAGTTCGAGTTTATGTTTGACGCATAAGCGTATTTGAAGAACTAACATATATGTTTGATAGATTTGAACACACAATATAAAGAAACAGTGATCAGAATATGATATCTCACTGTTAACTGAGTTTCAATATATAGCAAGAACAGATTTAAGAACAGTGAGTATGCAAAGCTTTAAACAGATATGACTCTAAATGTGCATAAGCTATGTGTTCTTGTGTGTTGATTTTTTTAACTGTTAGGAAGAACTAAACATTAGTCTTCCTTTTATACTACTCTAAGGGGACCATAAAGTATAAGCTACTGTTGATCGGACGACATGAACAATTGTATGTATTGTATTGCATTAAATGCCGCAGACGTCTATGTTGTACTAAGCCCTATTGAGTTCACTCAGAGTTTGACACGTGTTGAAGTTGGACCATGCCTTGTACAAGTTGATGAACGGACCCTGGAACAGTAGCAAGATATTTCTGTAACAGTGGTAAGATATTTCTTCAACAGTGGCAAGATATTATAAATATCTTCCAAGTTTTTAGCGAGGACAGCAGAGGCTCTGTAAAGTGTTACAGAGGTTCTGCGGTTTGGTCCTTTGTAGAGTAGTCTTCACTGGGTTCCTTGTCTTCTGATTTTGTCCGCATAGGCTCTGTTATTTGTTACAGAGGTTCTGCGGTCTTGGTCTTCTGAAAGCGTCCTTCTGTAGTTTCTTCGGTCTTTGATCACTCTTGATCAAACTTCCTTTGATTCTTCTGAGATGTCCGGCAGAGCTTCTGTTGCACTCAACAGAGCTTCTGTGGAAGTTCTTCTGTACTTAGCCATTTTTCAATACTTCTAATATTTCAGAATATTGGAGCTAACATTCTCCCACTAGGTATTGAAAAATAAAAGGTTGAATTTATGCATTTTAACCTAAGTAATAAAAAGAGGTTAAACAATACCTTAGAAGATTATTTCTTTCATTTGGAATTTATGCCAGAGGCATTTACATTTGAGTACATTAAATGAACAGAAATAAACGTTGACAGAGGTTCTTTGAAGACACTCATATTTTTGCATTTAGGAAGTCGTCGAACTTTCTGTTGTCTTTTCCTACTTCCTTGAGTTCTTCATAGAATTTGAAGCAGAGATTTCTTATGCCTAGAATAGCATCATTCTCTTTGATCATCATTAAAGCAGATTCTTCGTCCATAAGCTCTGTTGCTTTGTTCTCTTCTAGTATTTTTCTGAACATGTTCAGAGTACAGGTTGTGTACTTCTGACAGTCCATTATCACAAAAAGTTTAAGTTGATCTGCAAGATTCTTGTAAACTAACCCGTACCTTGGAGTTTTGATAATCGAATTGGGTATGGCATTGGGTGGGCAGAAATCCTCTGGAGGTGTGATACTTAAGGTAGTCACGCCTAGATCGATGGCTAGTTGAAAGTCGAGCATGCTGTAGATTAGGAGCTTTTCACGCATCGCCTTTCTGAGAACTCGATAAGACCTTTGGTGGCAGTCGTCATTGAAGTTGTCTTTCGTCCATTGCAGAAGGTCAGGTAAGTCATAGGGATTGAGGTTTCGGATATCAGCATCAGAGAATTGATTCTCTGATCTGTCAGACCTTTTGACTTTCCAGATTGTATACATCGTATGAGGATAGGTTCTCATTTTAGAGTATTTACAATAGATTACCTTCTTTATTTTGTGAATGGAGTAAACTTGGTTGACCGGTTTTGACTTTATAGAGGTGAAGATGGCATCGAATTCCTTTCTGAGCTTCTGATCTCGGACATGAGCTGGCAGATCGCTCTGGAAGTGTTGTCTGTAGAGATAACTGTAAACTTGCTCTTCCATTTGTTCAAAGGTTGGAGTAGTTCTTGGAATTGGTCTCCTTAGCTCATCCATCTGTCGAGTGATGTCTGCTACTTTACTTTCTGTTACTTTAGTTGTGGGATCCAGGGTTGGGTTTTTTGACAGAGGATTCAAGTTGAATGCCCAGTCTTCCTCTTCGGGTTTAGGAGTGACGAAGGCATTAAAGGCACCTTTCATCAATTTCTCTGTAGCAACTGGCATCTTCTTCTGTCATTTTTCCCTTGCCTTTATCTTTTGGTTGAGGGTTCAGAGGTTGGGTTTTGGATTTGTGTGGGTGGAACCTCTGTAGATTTACCAGTGAGAGGTTCTTTGGGTTTTGGGGTTGGATGCTCTGATGTTTTGGTTGTTGCCTCTGAAGGTTTTGATACTTCGGGTTGTGAGGACTCTGTTGGTGAGGACTATTCGGGTCTTGGAGGTGGGATGTCAAAACGCTTTGCTGATTGAAAAGCATATACAAATTCCATTATGCGAAGAATGTACTCTGCAGTGCGTTTTGGTCTTTGGGGTTTTCGAGCTATGGATTTTACTCTAGTTTTGCGCGGGATTATTGGTTGTGAGGTTGGTGTTGGTTCTTTGGGTGAGAGTGGAGTTTGTTCTGAGGATGAGGATGCAAAAGTGATTACCTGAGGTTCTGTGGTTGGTGTATCCTCTCCAACGATATTTTGACTCTTTTGAGTTCCTTGTTGTGGGGTTTCCTTCGAAGTTTCTGTAGTAGAGGGTTCTGCGGTTTTCTCTGTTGTTTTTGCAGCAACAGCCTCTGTTGTTTTCTTTGTTCTCTCCCCCTCAGGATGACCAGATGCACCATCATCAGGATCATCCTGCCTTCTTTTAGCAATAGCTTCTGTTCTGCAGGTGTCTTGTGCTGCTTGCCTTGCTGCTTGTTTCTTCATTGTTTCAAGGTAGATTGCGATCGAAGTCTTGAAGGCTTTGGTCGCACTTTTCTCGAACTCTGGAGCGGTTGTTTTGGCAATGTCAGTGGCAGAGGCGATGGCAGCATCAGCAGAAGTTTCTGTAGTTCACTTCATTTCTGCAAGGGCTTCTTTAACCTCTGTGGATAAGGTATCCACTTTGGTATTTAATCCTGTAAGCGCGCCTGAAGTCGAATCTGTAAAAGTCTTGAATGAGATTTGCAACTTATTCAATGTTTGAGTTACAGAGGTTACAAAGACTTGGAACTCATCCTTCATGACATGTTCCTCTTGGGTAACCTCTGGAGGAACAACCCCTTCTCCAAAGTGAGTCCCTGTTCCTGGGACACCTTCTTTCATTCCTGTTTGAACGTTGAGAATGGAAGGATTTCCATCTGATCTTTGAGAAGAAACATGAGTTTCAATCTCTACAGAAGTTCTGCGAAGAACAGTGTCCAAATCCACTCCAGAGGTGGGTATCGGAATGTTCTTCTGTTGACTCGAAGACTTGTCTAGAGTCTCTTCGTATTTATGCTCACTACTTCTCTCTGAAAGAAGTTTTGGCCCTATATTGTGCGTGGCAGAGGAAACGAATTCCTCTGTAAGGTGTTCTAGTGTGATCTGGGGCGATGGATCACGAACTATAGGTGAGTCTCTTTGAGGAGACTCCCTAGGAATGGATTCCCCGGTTTCTGTGGGCGCAGAAGTCGAAAGAGTGACCTCTGGCTGTTTGGTTTGGGTAGGGATGGAGTTGTGCGACGCTTTTTCAATAACTTCTTCTGCAGCTAGACCTGCAGAGTTAGATGTGTGGGTTGCACTGGGAGGGGGTGAGGGATGTGTGCCTTCTACAACTTCGGCATCTTTTTCTTTTTCTTTTTCTTTTCCTCCAGAAGATTTTACCCTATCCTCTAACGTTGTTTCTATATTCTCACCTATTTGGACCTCTTCTTCTGCAGTCCCTTGTCTTGACAGAAGTGTTTCATGAACCTCTGTGATTACTGGGTTTCGTCTTTTACTTGCACAGGATGAGTCGTGAGATAATGATTCTGCAGTCCATCCAGAAGGATCAAGGGTTTGTGCAAACCCTGGTTGATTTAGAAAGAGGCCGAATTTTCCTTGTTTGAATTTTTTTTGCCATAGTTCAGTGTTTCTATCAACTTCTGTGAAGATTGGGGTTTGCAGAGGTGGAGGTTGATCTTTTTCGATTCCCTCTGTAATTGGTTGCAGAGGAGAAGATGGTTTCTTCTTCTTTGATTTCCTCTTCTTGGGTTTTGGTGCCTCCTCCTCTGTAGTTTTTGACTTCCTCTTCCTTTTGGGAGAGGGAGGGGCAGAGGGATGTGCAGTGGGTGGAGAAGATGGTTCTCCAGGGGGTTGTTGGATAGCAGAAGCAGAGGCAAGTGGTTCCTCTGTAGGGGTCTTGGTTTTCTTTCCCTTTTTCTTTTTCTTCTCTTTAGATCCCTCAGAAGACTTCCTCTTTGAAGGATAGAGGTCTTTCCTTATATTCCTGAAGTTCTTCTGGTTGGCCTTGTGTTTAGCCAACTTTATCTTCCATTCTTCCTCGGTAAGCCTCTCTAAAACACTACCTCCTAAGGGCACTCCTATACGCGGGGGAGTCACAGGACTGGGTTCAGGAGTCCTGTAAACGCGTGTGTACTCACTAACTAGTTCTATATCACTAGCATAACCTAACATTAGCTTTGAGAGTGGCCTGCTGTGAGGGTAGTCGTCCTCATGTTCTGTAGGGGTGTTCTTGGACATAGGAAATTGCTTAAGTTTGGGACCGTCCATTGGCCATTTTTGGATAAGGAGGAGGGGCTCGAAAAGTACACTGAAGATTCGCTGGAACTGCAGAGGGGGCAACCAGTTGGGATAAGATATTTTGGCTTTCTGGGAGGCGAGTTTGCGATCGATGGTGTTGATGATATCTTGCATCATTATGGTGGCATAATCTAGGGGTAGATCATAGTACACACCATACATGATTGAGAGAATTTGAGGTGAGCTTTGATCGATGCTCCCGATTTTGCCCGTGAGGCAACGACTTAGGATGGAGAATAAGGTATTCCACAGAGGGGGGTAGTCTAGCCCTGCGGAAATCGTTCCTCTTTTTCAACTATTGGTTGTACCCTAACATGTGTAGAAAGTCGATAAGTTCTTCGTTTGTTGGTTAGGGGGCATACTTTTTGATTCCCATGAGACCTCTTGTTGGAATGCCAAATTCTAATGAGAACATGGTGCGGTTGAACATCAGTTCAAGGCTCTTACTTTGGTCAGGCTTAGAAATATAGCCTCTTATCAAATCGGTGTCAGCGTCATAACGGCAAGATTGCCAAAACTGATGTAGATAACGTACGGGTTTGCTAAGAAGAGGGTAAAGAAAGTGGTTCTCAAGGATGTTTAGCAGGATTGCATGTTCTTTGCCAAAAGCCGTAGGAGAAGGAACAAGATAACAGTTGTTCGATTTAATGGGAAGGGTTTGCTCGAAATGGTCATTTGAGAAAAATTGTTGCAGGTGGGTAGTGGGTACAAAGGATACCTCGTCGCCGGAGTCATGTCTGTCGGCATCGGCGGCGATGTGTGGGTTGTGGTAGTGCTCAGAATGCACTGGAGAGGGTGGCCGAGAGTTCGTCGGTGAAACGTGAGTAGCTTTGGAACTGGAAGCCATTTGTAGGTTTGAAAGTTCTAGGTTTTCAGAAAGAAATAAGCAAGTTCGCCGAAGAAGATGATAGAATAGTAAAGTTTTGAAAGTGATTTTAACTTAGGTTTTATACTGTGGTAACGGATAGAATTTGGAACGGTGAAAATGTGAGAAAGTTAATAAAATTTGAGGTCCGCACTCGAGTTTATTCGGCGTGGTGCAAGTTTCCAGGACGACGTGATATGTACGTCAATGAAAACTCGACACGTCATCAGTGTCAGTGACGACGAGACGTCGTGGGCGGCCACATTAAATGAAAAGCGCGTGGGTTTAAATTTTCACCACAGAAAAGTTACCGTTACAGATACAGAAATTCCTAAGTGGAAATCTTTACAGAGGCTCTGTGGGTACAAAAGCTCTGTGATTTTGGAAAACTTTTGTCTCTGTAGATTGTATCTTTAATAAAAATCGTTTGAAAAACACGGAGAGGATCAATAAATCTTTAGTAGAGAGAAATTATCCTACAGAGGTTTTTGGACCTCTGCCAGAGTCAGCAGAGGCTCTGTGACAGGAAATTTCTAATAACTAATAATTTATAAACATTTTTAATCATCCAAGTTTTTGATCAGATTTAACAATGTATTTAGGATCTATTTGAAAGTTGGTGTCCTAGAAAATTGTAAATCTCAAAGATTTTGTGCAGCAGAAGTCATTTGAATGATTTGAGTGATCTACAGAGGTTCTTTGGTTGAAAGAACTCTGCGGCTTATGACTTCTGTAGCATTGTGTGAGTACGAGATACCAACCTATTTTTCTTCTTGATTGGCGAAAGGGATCTCTTCTGTCGCATTCTTAGCTCCCCCTTGACTTATGAATCTCTGTAGATTCAGCAAGGTCTCCTTTTTCGCTCCCCCTTGATCTAACAACCTCTGTAGATCAAGTATCTTCTTCTGCTCCTTCTTGACCTATGCTTGGTTCAGAATAAGATAAGTTGAGCATAAACCATAGGTCAAGTCCATCAGAGGTTCTGTGAAGGTCGTCAGAGGTTCTGAGCAGACCTTACAGCAGCTCTGTGATTTCAAGAACTATTGAAGATTTAAGAATTTACAAACAAAAATAATAGAAATAAATAAAAATATTTACAAAGTTTACAGAATATCTAGGTTATACTTACAGAGGTTTTGGGTACCCATATTCGTATGGGTCCTATTGTATGAAACGCCTTTATGCACTTGTCATACATACCAGAAATGAAAGGCTTTTTGTCATTTTGAACATTTTGAACAGGTATAGAGCCTTTCACTATCCAAACCTTTTTCACCTTTTTAAAAGCTTGATTAACTAATTTGTCCAACCTATGATCATGAAAAAAAATTCGATGTTGAGGTCTGAATTTTTGAAAACATATTTGTCTTAAAGGATCCTTTTAACAAATTATTCCTTGAATTTGAAGTTGTTTTAAGTGAATGATTTGAGTTTGCAAAATCAAATTCCTTGATTCTTTTAGCAAAAATATTCTTTTTCCTTAAATTTTCCTCAAGCATCTTTTGGAGATTAAATTTGCATCTCTTCTCCAACATGATCTCAGTTGATAAATTAGAGAGTCTTTTTGTTAGTCTGGATATTTCTGTTTTAAAAATCCTTCTCTCTCTTTCAAAGTCATATTTTGACTTAAATCTTGAATTCTTTGAACCTTCAACTGTTCAGATTCTTTTCTTTCAAAATCATATTCTTTCCTTTCCTTTTCAAGGATTTTCTGTAATTCTGAGATTTTACAAGTAAGCTCTATAGACTTTGTTTCAAGAACAGTTTTCTTCTCTTCATAATTTCCTTTTTCATTGACCACAATATTTTCAAAACTGGAAATCAGTTTAGAGAAATTTAAACATTTTAGTTCAAGTCTTTTCTTTTCTTCATATGACATAGATAAGTTCCTTTTTAGTTCAAGATTTTCACAGTTTAAGATTTTAACAGATTCTACAAGTTTAGCAATTTTATCAGAAATAATAAAAATGATTTTGTTCTTTTCATCTAGTTCTTTTTCAAGATAAGGAATTATTTTGCGAAAATTTGTGCTGAGTTTTAAATAAAAAATTGAATCAGCATCACCACAAATTCATTCTAGACATTTTAAATGAGGTTTTTATCGAAAGAAACAGTTTCTATGATGTTACTAGATCGAATAAATCGAAAATGACAGTAAAACAGAATCTGTTTGAAGGAATGAAGAACAGGTTAAAAACATACAGTTTCTATCACAAATCTTGTAAAAACGCGGATCACTTGATATTAAAAATCAAGCTTTGCTCTGATACCAATTGTTGGTTCCTGTTTTGCTTAGACAAGATTAACAGATCTATTAGTTCGAGTTTATGTTTGATGCGGAAGTGTATTTGAAGAACTAACAGATATGTTTGATAGATTTGAACACACAATATAAAGAAACAGTGATCAGAATATGATATCTCAATGTTTACTAAGTTTCAATATATAGCAAGAACAGATTTAAGAACAGTGAGTATGCAAAGCTTTAAACAGATATGACTCTAAATGTGCATAAGCTATGTGTTCTTGTGTGTTGATTTTTTTAACTGTTAGGAAGAACTAAACATTAGTCTTCCTTTTATACTACTCTAAGGGGACCATAAAGTATAAGCTACTGTTGATCGGACGGCATGAACAGTTCTATGTATTGTATTGCATTAAATGCCGCAGACGTCTATGTTGTACTAAGCCCTATTGAGTTCACTCAGAGTTTGACACGTGTTGAAGTTGGACCATGCCTTGTACAAGTTGATGAACGGACCCTGGAACAGTAGCAAGATATTTCTGTAACAGTGGTAAGATATTTCTTCAACAGTGGCAAGATATTATAAATATCTTCCAAGTTTTTAGCGAGGACCGTAGAGGCTCTGTAAAGTGTTACAGAGATTCTGCGGTCTGGTCCTTTGTAGAGTAGTGTTAGGACTGAATGTCCTATAAAATAGAAAGTGATATAAAGAAATAATTAGTGTTATTTATTTGTTTGTAAAGCCTCTCAAGATAATGGGCTTTATGGCTAATGGGCTTGGGCCTGTCAAGCCCTTGGTATTTAATGTGTAATTTGAGTGGTAATTAGGTTAGTAGTGGTGAGATTAGCCGTGCGCTTAACATAGTTTAGAGAGAGAGTTTGTTCATCATTCTAATCTTGTAACTCTCTGCATTCAATCAGTAAAGGATTAATCGCTTCATATTCATTGTTACTTGATCAATCTGGGATCCACAATTGGTATCAGAGCAGAGTGTAACGTCCCAAAAATTACAAGGAAATTTAAAATTTTTAAAACATACATTTCATTATAAAACAACCATAATTTAGTAATTCACGTCTTAATTAAAATTAACGTCGTTGACTCAAACCGTCAACAAAGTTTATGCAGCGGAAATTTACATAATTAAATTCAAAGGGTTCGAAAGTGAAAGTTTAACAATCTCTGATACTCTGCGCTTGATGTGTGTACGGTCACGCCCGACTGCCGCCCGCACCTGAGATAACAACATATTGGGAAAGGGTAAGCTAAACGCTTAGTGAATCCAACCACACACGTAGGTAGCAACCCCACGCATATCACCCCTACTCGCAAGTAGGCAACATCACCATTACCACGAATATCAAACCACATAATGATTAATATATAAGTACGAACCTCAGTCCCACCGAGTACACAAAATACATTAATACAAGCTCAGTCCCACCGAGCCCTCGGTCCCACCGAGTAAAGATTGCTGTACTAGCTTAGTCCCACCAAGCCCTCGGTCCCACCGAGCCCCTAAGTCCCACCGAGGTGTACGCATGCATAAATATTCCACATACGAATTTAACAAATCACAACCAGTTATCACATCCCAACTAGTTCATGTAAGCACATAAATACACGTAATAACACGTAACACAAAAGAACGACATACATGAAATTCCTAACTACGCGGTGAGAGAACTCACCTCAAGGCTAAGCAATGTGCTCACGAATCGCAACACCAACACGACAATCTTCTTCACTTTTTCCCACCTAAATACGTATAAAAAGTCAAAGGAAAGTCCCGACCCATAACACGTTTACTAGTTTTCAAAAGACTAAACATTCCAGCTTTTTATTAAAACAATACGGGTCTGTTCGGGACCTGTTTTACCCTCATAAAACTGATAAATACAGAAATCAAAAACCATAATTACGAATTTCAAAGTCTTACGATTTCAGGGACGTATCGCACGCGTCCTAACGATTTTTCTATAATTTACTATGGATTTTACAAGAATGCTTAGCAGTACAGCGAACACCCGGACCTTTCAGTACAACATGGCAACTTCGCCCTAGCTATGGTCCGAATTGGTCTTTCCGCAAAACAGAGGAAACTTAAGAAACTCTGAAACGAAACTTTTGGCACCAGTCCCATCCCAAACCGACATTCCAAGCAAAAGTTATGCATAAAACAAAACAGGGACAGAAAGCTGGAAGTTTTTCGGACCAGGCTGTATAAACAGCCCCATACGGCCCAGCTACAGGCTTAAACAGATTTTCGGAAAAACACGAAAAACTTTCCTGACTCGATTAGTGAACTTTGGCCACCGATTTCATTTCAATCCGAGCTACGAGTAAAAAGTTACGGCCACGACAAAACAGTGGCAGAAAATCGTCATTCACATAAAATGACAAAACACCAAACTTGCGACCACTTTTTCACCTAGCTAGAGGCTGAACCAGTTTTCCGCTAAAACACGGAAAACGTGACCGACCCCGAACTTGAACCGTGGGTACCAGTTTCGGCTCAATCGGAGTTATGACGGGAAAGTTACGCACGATTGAAGAACTGGGCAGCATCCGAGCACCACCCACTGCCGCCTCCAGTGGCGGTGGTGGCTGGCGGCGGCGACGATGGTTACGGTAACACCCTCCGATGAAACCTCCCAACATCACCCACTTCCGACTTAACCGCAACTAACACTCGCACTCACCCACACAACCACGCCACACGCACCCACTGCCACCACCACAGCGGCGGCCCCACCGCCGGCAGCCGTGGTTGCGGCGGTGGTGGTGGCGGTTTACGACGGTGTTTAGACAACAAAAGAACAACCGAAAAAGATTAAACGGGACTACCTCACCGCGTCTCCTTTCTCTTCTTTTCCGACCAAAACCCGACGTCTTCTTCCTCTCTTTTTCCGGCAACCACGCGGCGGCAGCCTCCTCCCTCTCTCTTCTCCGGCCAAACCCTCTCTCCCTCTCTCTCGGTTTCCCTTTCTCTCTCTCAGTTTCCTCTTTTTTTTCTCTCTCGGTTTCTTGCTCACGGCTGAAATACTAACAAAAGGAATGGAAGTGGTCTTTGGGGGGAATTGCTAAACAAGAAGAGAAAACGTAGGGGAGGGAAGGGGGTCGGTCATTTGGCCGATCCCTTGCCCAAATTGTTCCCTTGTACATCTTTGGCCCCTAGACTCCTAAAGTATGCCCAAAATTTCCCAATTTAGTTTAGGATTTAACGTTACGATCATTGACCCACTAGTTAACTCGTTTTAGCTCCTTAACGCCTAACCCCGTTAAATAATAAAAAAAAATTATAAATAATTAAATAAAAAAAATGTACCGGGGCACGGGCTTTACACAGAGGGACAAAGCTATCGATTCAAAGGTATTTTTCTGGTTTTTCTTGATCATTCAAAGTACGTACTGTGTTCATCTCAAGAATTTTTGATTGCTTTGATTTTGGTGTTAAAACCCAAAATTGAGGCTTGATACATTCTTCTCATAGGTTTTCTAAGATCTCTCTGTGTTTTCAAATCGTTTGGTTGAGTAAAAATCACTGATTTTTAAGTTCTTGGTTTATTTGGTTTTTGCTCCCTGTTCGTGAAAATTATCAATTTTTCTTGTCAAAAGTGCTATTTGATTCGTTTTAGTAGTGTTTTTGTGTGTTTTTGGGCTAGTTTTCGTGTTAGTACTAAGTTCTTGCAGTTTAATTCTCAGCAAGAGTGCAGAAAGTCATCCAACCGGGTAAGTTTTTCTTGTTTCTGAATTGGTTTAGAAGTCCCGGTACTGATATCTCTCGGTAGTAATAACTCCCGGTGCTGATATCTCCCGGTAGTGTCTACTCCCGATATCTCCCGGTAGTAATAACTCCCGGTGCTGATATCTACCGGTACTTCAACTCCCGGTATTCCATCTCCCGGTACTCCATCTCCCGGTATTACATCTCCCGGTACCTAACTTAGTCCCGGTATTACTCAGTTGTGGGACTCGGTTTGCCAGTCCCGGTATCACAACTCCCGGACTTCCCAGTTGCGGGACTTCTCAATTGCGGGACTTTCCATTTGCGGGACTTGCTTCTAATACCGGAAGCTGTAAAATTCGGATTTTTAGGTTTTGTGATTTTTGAACTTTCATAACTTCAAATCATCATAACTCGCTCAAAAATCAGTATTTTGCAATGAAATTTTACAGGGTTACTCAAAATGTGATTCTGAACATATTCTCTGGGAATGTTTTCTGCTAAAAACATCTACAACTATGAGTTCGATCACACCACAGTAAACTGAACAGGCTTTCAATTCCGGATCCGTAAACCATGTCTGCTTTTCATCGATATCTTGAATTGTCTCACGATCACTTCTGTCAAGTAACAATGTCTTATCCGACTTACTCTGATCTCAAAGAGAAAGTTTCTCTTTTAGAAGCGCATATCTCTAAGCTAGAAGCCGAGGCTAAGATCAAATATGATGCCATAGGCAGGCTAGCGATTGAAAAGGCTGAGGACAAATGTGTGATAGAAAACTATCAAACTGAGTGCTCGGTCTATTCAGAAAGAGCTAAACTCCTCGAGACCCAAATATCTGAAAATTCTCAAAAGTTAGAGAAGTCTCAGGAGGAGTATTCTAAAAGCATCTTAGTTCAAGAAAATGTTTTAAAAGAAAATGAAAAGTTAACCACTAAGCTTAAGGAGTTTGAATCCAAACTTTACAAACTTGGTCAATCTGAACAAACCATCCACTTGAACAAGCCTAAGGAGTTCAAATATTACAACTCGCTTTGGGGACTCGGATATGATAATCCGTGCTACCTAAAGAAAGTCTTGTCGAAGGTCCCCACTGTTTATGAATTTGATTTCATGGGCTTAGACAAGATTTATCCCGAGTACAAAATTAAGTGGACTAAGGCATCTCCGGAAGATGAGGAGCTTGAGGATTTTAAAAGACAAACAGCCATACCTCTACCACCAATAGAGGCAAAACCTAAATCTGAAAATCCTACTTCTGAAAATGACACGAAATCGGATGATGCGCCGCCTAGGAAGAACATAAATGTACAAATTCCCTTCGTGTACGAAACGCTTAATGCATCGTATTTAAATAGCAAAATTCCTTATCTCCCCAATAACTATTTTGACATCTGTTCTCTTGCCAAAACGGTTGAGACTCTAATGATCAAACAGAGTTGAAACGTTATGTTCCACCTCTGATTTTGGAAAACATTATTTTTAAACTGGAAGAGTCAATTCTGTGGATACCCCAATGACGCCGGTCACTTCTGAAACAAACTCGTTTGATGATGCTCAGATCTTTTCGGATAGTTCGTCGTGCAAAGCCTTTATGGGAGTGTCTGATGACACCACTACTAAAGATTTGAGCTTTAAGGATAAAGGTAAGGCCATCGAACCCAATTCTGTTCAAAATAATCTTTTTCCGGTTTTTGATAATCCCTTTGCGAATGAATCCTCGTCTGACTCTGATGGCGACACTCCACCTGATTCTGCAAGAAGATTTTATGAGTTTATGAATTCCACTCCTTGTCATGAAGATGATTTTTCTAAGATTGATGTTGCTCCTAAGCTTGCAAGTCACATTCAACTTCTTGACAAATCGGATTCAATGTCTCGATCGAGTGCACGAAAAACATCTTCATAAATGTGGAAACTCAAGCTCGTACTGATAAGCTCACAAGAAAGATAACAAGCGAGTTGTTGCGTGATAAACCAAATGCAATCTCAGCCTATAACACCAAATTCGTCGATAAGTCGCTAGTTGAATAGGAATTCAGCTTAAGAGCGTTATTCGGATTTGCTCGAAGAGGAAACATAATCAAGCATACACTATAAGGTAGGGTTTAGAAGAACTCCACAGGTAAAATTGTTCATCAACTGTAGAATAATGTTCATCCCCAAAATATCAGAATACTGACTGATGAAAATCCGGAACTTCAATCGTCAAGAAATAGCTGAATGATTATAAGCACTCAAGAGTCTGAATCACAACCAAAGCACCAGAACAACGATTGCAAGCACTCACAATTCTGATTGATCAGGTCAGAAGAGCACTCAACAGTCTAGCATCGTCAACAAAAACTCCAGAATAATGATTGCAAATGCTCAAACGTCTAATTCAATTCAACCAAAGACTGAATTCCAACACCCATCTTCTGAAAATCTTGGCAAACTTGAGCTCTATTAAGCATTGACAGTTGCTATATATGTATGTGACAGCCTAAATATGGGTGATTACTTGGGCAAGGATACCATCTGGATCTCTAGAAACAGTCACAATTACACATTTTTAACCCTTTGTTGCAACACAAACCATGTTAAAACTCAGAGTCGCAACGCACTGAAGTCACAATGCACTGAAGTCGCAATAGCTGAAGTCGCAGCACCTGAAGTCGCAATAGGTAAAAGTTCACCCAAGTCGCAACTGAAGGTTGCGATTTGGTACTGTTCAACGTGTAGTGGATTGCGATTTGGGGCAATTCGCAATAGACAATTGCGATTTGGAGGCCAAGTCGCAATAGACCATTGCGATTTGGTACTGTTCATCATGATGTGGATTGCGATTTGGAGTCCAAGTCGCAATAGACCATTGCGATTTGGTACTGTTCATGAGCAGTGGATTGCGATATGCATGAATATATGACCATTGCGACATGGATGAACATGAAGAACACTTAAGGTTGCGATATGGATGAAGATTTAAATTTTCTTAAGTCGAAACTTCAATACTGATCTGTTTGGGCTGAAAATTGGTACGTAGGTGCGCACTGGGATTCTGGACAACTTTAATACTTCGAGTTTTGTCAAAAAACAACCAGAAATGTGTTTTTCAATCCCAAAACAGTGTGTGCAACAAAAAATTCCGAAAAAATGACTGTTTCATACCAAGATGGGGCTGTTGATGATGAATCGTTGCAGAATGATCGTATCGATGATTGATTCCTTCGATTTTGGCTCTGATACCACTTGTAAGTCCCATTTTAACAAGGCAACGATTCATATATTGATAGATTGGTAAGAAGAAGGTAGAATAATCAAAGTGTGTGTCCATTGCAATGTAGCCTCCAAGGTGTTTGTGTGTGTTCTAGAGAGAGATCCATTCTCTCTTTAGGATAGCTCTTCCGCATTGAATAATACACCACTTTGATTATTCTACCTTCTTGTTACCAATCTATCAATATATGAATCGTTGCCTTGTTAAAATGGGACTTACAAGTAGTCTTCACTGGGTTCCTTGTCTTCTGATGTTGTCCGCAGAGGCTCTGTTATTGGTAACAGAGGTTCTGCGGTCTTGGTCTTCTGAAAGCGTCCTTCTGTAGTTTCTTCAATCTTTGATCACTCTTGATCAAACTTCCTTTGATTCTTCTGAGATGCCCGGCAGAGCTTCTGTTGCACTCAGCAGAGCTTCTGTGGAAGTTTTTCTGTACTTAGCCATATTTCAATACTTCTAATATTTCAGAATATTGGAGCTAACAATCTCCCCCTAGGTATTGAAAAATAAAAGGTTGAATTTATGCATTTTAACCTAAGTAATAAAAAGAGGTTAAACAATACCTTAGAAGATTATTTCTTTCATTTGGAATTTATGCCATAGGCATTTACATTTGAGTACATTAAATGAACAGAAATAAACGTTGACAGAGGTTCTTTGAAGAGACTCATATTTTTGCATTTAGGAAGTCGTCGAACTTTCTGTTGTCTTTTCCTACTTCCTTGAGTTCTTCATAGAATTTGAGAAAGATCAACCTGGTAAGATAGTACGAAAGTTTCATTTGCGGTAAGAATGAAACTCTTTCTGAAGTACATCAGCGGTTTAACTGTTTAATCATTGAATTAAAAACCGTTGGTAAGGAATATTCTAACTTTGAGATCCTAGCAAAGTTTCTGGAATGTCTTCCTGAAAGTTGGGATAATTATTCTATGTGTCTCAAACTCTCAAAGGATCTGAAATCTATGACCTTTTCTACCTTATATGGCACTATGCTCAATCATGGGCAGTCGTGTCATCTTAAGAAGAATCTTGTAAAAGATTCCAAAAGCACACATGTTGCTTTACTCTCTTCAGAGTTGGTGCCTACTCAGCGTTCTACGGTCACTATCACTAAGTTGGAATCTAACTCTGATGAATCATCAGAAGCTGATCAGTCAGAAATTGATGAGTCACTGGCGCTCCTGACTAATTCTTTCAGGAGATTCGCCAGATAGAGTAACTTCAAAAGAAATAAAACTCTTTCCCTCACTGATAAGCCAAAATCTTCAACCCCTGTAGATAAGGCAACTGCCACTTGCTATAACTGTGAAAAAGTTGGTCACTTTGCTAGTGAGTGTAGGCCAAAGAAAGTCTTCAAACCCTCATCTTCTTCCTACAAAAAATCCTCCAACCCCAGGGCTAGAGATGACAAATACAAGAAGTTGAGAGAAAGATATGCAAAGATGAAAAGCTTTAAGAAGAAAGGCAAAGGCATGATCACTAAAGATCATGACTGGGCTCTTTCTGATGAAGAATCATCTGACTCTGAAGATGATGATGAGGCCAATCTCTGCCTCATGGCCAAAATAGAAGAAGAGGAAGAAACGGATGAAATTCCCTCTACTTCTACCTCCACCTCTCAGGTCTGGAAGGGTATCTGGTGTCTCGATAGCGGATGCTCTAGACACATGACTGGCAAAAAGAACATGCTCACTGAATATAAGGAAGAAAAAGGTACCTCTGTGATCTTTGGTGGGAACGGAAAAGGATATACCCGAGGGTTTGGTGTACTCTCTAATGGTACAACAACCTTCAGAAGAGTCGCATATGTCGTAGGGCTGAAACATAATCTTCTGAGCATCAGTTAACTATGTGATAAGGACTACAAAGTGTGTTTCACTAAGGAATCCTGCTTGGTCACTGACAAAAAGGAGAAAATCGCTCTCAGCGGATACCGTTTGGAAAATGTTTATGTTATAAACATGGACTCGACAACCACTGAGAATTCTTGTTTCTTCTCCAAGGCCTCATCCGGTGTCAACTGGTTATGGCATAAGAGGCTCTCTCATCTCAACTTCAAGACACTGAATACTCTTTCTTTAAAAGTGCTGGTTACTGGTCTTACTCAACATTCGTACGCTAAGGAATCTCTATGTCCAGCGTGTGAAAAAGGGAAACAAACCAAAGCTAGCTTCAAGTCAAAGCAAGTTTTCTCAGCGTCATCTCCACTTCTACTTCTCCACATGGATTTATTTGGCCCTGTCAATGTTCAATCCATCGCTGGAAAGAAATATACCCTAGTCATCGTAGACGAATTCTCTCGCTACACCTGGGTCATGTTTCTCCGTGCTAAGAATGACACCTCAAGAGAACTGATGTCTTTTGTCAGGAAAATGGAAGTTCTGAATAACCTCATTGTTCGCTCAATAAGAAGTGATCATGGGACTAAATTCAAAAACAGTTCCGTTGAAAATTTCTTTGAAAGTAAGGGTATTTCTCATAACTTTTCTTCAGTGATAACACCACAACAAAATGGAGTCGCTGAAAGAAGAAATTGAACGATCATCGAAGCTGCTCGTTCAATGCTCAATGATTCTCATCTACCTACTCAGTTCTGGGAAGAAGTGTTGGTTCCCAGATTCACGTCGTATCACGATAATGGTAGTTAAATAGACAGCGGAAGCATTTAAATATAAATCCATTAAAGTGAGTAATTGTATGAGATGATATGTAAACTGTGATATCAAACATAGAACAGGAATATGATAACAAGATCAAATAAGAAACGCTGCTCGTATATTGATAAAGATAACACCAAGAACAAGATCAATGGTGTATCAAGAAATCACAGAGACAATATCGTACGGGATAGTGCTATGAGGATATGACAGTGTGCTTTTACAATTGTGGAAAACTATTCTTCCAAAAGCTTACAATTGTTTGTTCCACTACCTCGCTATATATAGCCTCATAAAGTGTAGACAGTGTACTATCGTACCCTGGAATGACACGTGGAAAGTGTGTCTCCAATCTTTAGGGCATACGTGGAAAGGTGTGGACACGTATCTGACACTTCGGATTTCTACGAGACTTAGGCATAACATAGGTCTTCACTTCAACAGAGCGTGTTATGACAGAACTCTGTTGGTCTTCGGGTATGAATCAGTTCTTCTGTTGATCTTCTGCCAGAGATCTGTTGAGCTCCGTTGGTTCCACCAGAACTCTGTTGAGTTCTGTTGGTCTTCTTTGTTGGTCTTCTAAGTCTTCTGCTTTATCTCTGTAGGTCTTCTGACTTGGTTTTATTTTCAATACTTTCATTTTACAGATACTTGGAGCTAACAATCTCCCCCTAAGTATTGAAAATAAAAAATTGGAAATGACAAGAGATTGAAAACAAAAGAACAGAGAACTTTACCCTCTGTTACCCTGTGCACTATTCTTTTAAGATTTTACAATAGAAAGAACAAGTACAATCAAGCGTAATTATCTCCCCTAAGGATTCTGTCGAATCTTCTGATTAGCTCACGGAAGTCAAGCATCAGATTAATTATGTTGATGAAGGACCTTTGCTGTTCTTCCGGACACTTGTTCCTCGGGAGACTTTGAACTATGTTTTTGAGATATGCTAGCGACTCACTTGTGTACTTATGAGCTTCAGCAGATCTGATGGCTTTCTTTGTCCCTTTCTGTCGGCAGATAAAGACTGGAGGATCTTCAACTACAGTTCCAGTCCTAAAATGTCGATAGCCCTCAAGATCTTCGTTTGGTGGTGCAATCGCCAGTTTCTCAATTTCAAACTCTATGCCTAGCTGAAAATCTGTCTGAGTTCTGAGATTGATGTGCTCTTGCATAGCTAGTTTGACTTCAGGTAAGGTTGTTCTTGCTGGAGTATATCTGTCAGAGAAGTTCAAGCAGTAGGCATGAAGCACAGTTAGATCGTACGGATTTAGAAGGACAAGATCGTTGTCGTTGAAGAATTCGTTCTTTCCTTCTGTTGATTCCACAGTGTACTCATGATAGGTCATTCTGTTGTGCTGGAACTTCTTATGCTTGATGTCTAGGATTCTCTTGATACTGAAGTGTGAGTTGATGTTTCTGTTCAGATTGGACTTGTTTCAGTAATGGTGTTTATTCTGATTGGGTTAAGGTAAGGATTTATGGGTACGGCATTTGCAGGAATGATATCTCTGTCAGCATATAGAAATGCAAATACCGTTTCCAAGGCAGGTTTATCGGTGTGTTGGGTGGATGATTCTGGGTTTTGTTCTGGTATCATTGGGTTTGGGTCTTCATGAGTTTCAGCCATAAGAGTATCGATATGAACATATTCTTGAGCAGCTTCTGTATGGCTTTGTTCATCAGCAGAGATTGGGATTGATCTCTCTGGTTCAGTCCTTGGTGAAGTAGGAGGGGTATCCAGGCAGATAATCTCTGGTGGTTCTTGTGTTGACTCTTCTGTCGGTTTGATGACTCGATTTTTGAACATGTAGTCGAATTCCACCGTAGGTATATCTTCTTCTGTTATCCCCATATCTTCTGTCCCGACCTCTTCTGTTAATTTCTCTTTGCCTCTTTCAGTAGGCATTTCAGCCTCTCTCTCTTCTTCTTTCTCTGTCTCTGTTTCTTTCTCCTTTTCTTTCTCTTTCTCTGTCTCTTTCTCTTTCTCTTTCTCTTTCTCCTTCTCCCCCTTTTGTTGACCCGAGGACTCACCCAAATTACTATCTGATGCAGCATCGTGGAAATCATCATCATCATCAGAGGAGTCTTCATCAGAGAGTCTGGAGACAATGGGTGAGAATTGGTCAACAAACTTACGTCTTTTGCCAGAAGGCTCTCCCTCTGGTGCTTTCTCAGCAGATCGTTTCTGTATGACAGATTGTAAGATTGCATCTGTGAAAGTAGGAACTGCTTTCTTCAAGGTGTCTTCCACTTCTGCTGCAGCACCTCTGATTTCCTCGACTTGGCTCACAAAGTTGAATTTGTGGGAGTCCAGTGATTCCTTCACAAGTGCTTCTGTTGCCTGGGCTTTCATGACAAATTTGGACGAGATTGTCATCATTTTCTTTACGACGTCCCTTCTGAAGTCGCCCATTTGACCGACTGTCATTGGCAAATTGTTTGGGTTGGGGCTGGAGATGTTAAGAGGATCAGCATCTGACGTTGTGGCTTCTTTTATGGATTTCTTAACAGAGTTATCAATGAGCTCTGTCAAGGTTCTGATGTTGGATTCTGATAGGATAACTGTTGGGACTGGCAGAGTTCTGTTCATTTGAGCTGTATGGTTGTCGATCACAAGTCTTTTCAGGTCAGCTACTTTTGTCGATACCTTTGTGTTCTCTTCTGCTCTGACGGTTCTTATATCTGCTATCTCTGTAGCCAGTCTGCCAATTTCCTCTCCTCTTGTCTGTTCAGCTTCTGTTCTGATCCTTTCAGTGTCAATGTATTTATGATGAAGTTCGGCATATTTCTCTGACAGTTTCTGCAGTTCGTCTCTGAGAGAAGTATTTTCCTTGAGGATCAGTTCCTCCTTTTGAGAATTGATAAGTTTATACTCATTCAAGGAGTTGTTGATACTATCACAGAAGCTTGTGAACTCTGTTTTTGTGACAGTGTCAACGGGGGTAACCCTGGTACCAACTAATGGATCCAGTTCTGCCTCGAGTTCAGAGGCGCCTGCGTCAAGAGTTGTTTTGATGTTGGCTCTTGCAGGACTTCCACCCGATCCTTGATGTTCCTTTTGAGGGGAATCACCTACAGGTGTTCTGATCAGAAGTTCCTCTTCCAGCTCAGGTTCTGAGGAAGGAAATCTGATATGATGAGAAGCATTTGGATCAAGCAAATGTTTCCCTTGTTCAACTATGGTCTCATACTGTCCCTGAGTCGGACAGATGCTACGTGAGATTACAAAAATCTCGGGTCTATGTTGTGTTCCGACTACATGAGCCACAGAGGCATCATTATGTGTAGGTGACCTGTCGATGTTCTGGGGCGAATGAACATCACTAGCAAGACTATCTTCCCCGACTTCGTGCGTACCAGAGGCATGAAGAGTTGCCTCTGATGGGTCTGGCTGGTTAAGGTTCGAGGTGTGCACCTCTGTTTCAATAATCCCTTGGTCTTGATCACCAGGATTAGGTAATGTGGTAGCACTGGGAGTTTGGTTAGGATCTCGCACAGATGTGTCAACTTGGACATCTTGTTCTATACTCACATTTCCCTCGGTTTCTAGGGTTTGAGAATTCTCTGGTGAGCTCTCTATCTCATGAATCTCTACACTGCCAGAAGGGTGCGATCTCTCTGTCACTACTTCTGCAGTCTCTTCTGCTCCCTCTTGAACAGTCTCCCTAGGAGATGCTCTGTTCACTACTTCCTCCTCCATTACTCTAGAGGAAGACCCCACTTCGGGTACTCTGTCCTCTGGTCTATTTTCTTCTTCTTCTATTTCCTCACTCGCACTCTCCACAGAAGGCTCAGAACCTAAATATGCTGGGGTTCTCACCTCAGGTTCTTGAGGTTGAGCAGCAGTTCTATAGTTTTGGATAAAGATGTGGGTTGGATTGATCAGAGCAAGCATTGTACCTGGAATTCTTTTGATGAAAGGGTAATCTCCTGAAGTTGTTGGTTGGAATCTTGCCATGGTCCAGACAGGAGTAGAACGACCCTGATGTGTCAGTTCCAGTCTGTCGAATGCCCTTCTGATCACCAAACTGATAAAGCGAGGAAACTTGATGGCTTTAAGGGATTTGTGTCTTCCAACTTCTCCACCTCTGGCTAGAGCAGTGGTTTTAGTGTTGACGGCATCTAGAAGTGCATTGTAGAGGATCCCTGCATAGTTGAAGTTTCTGTTGAAGAACAGACCATACATGATTTCGAGGATTTCAGTGCTCGCTTGGTCTTGACTGCCGGATTTGCAGGTGAGGGTTCTGTTGAGGGTTGAGAACATGAAATTCCACATTTGTGGTAGATTTTGTCTTCTGAAGGCTCCTATTCTCTCTAACTCTTTGTTGTAACCCAAAAACTTCACGAAGTCGAGAAGAACAGCAACAGAAGGTGGTTTCTCATAGGCATCAATACCTAGCTGTCTTTTGGTTTTCATCCCAAAAGTTCTTCTGAGAGTTCTTTCACGAATCCTTATTGTTCCTGATCCTCCATTACCAGAGTTGACACTTCCGACAATTCTGCTTCTGACGCCGTCTTCAATGTATTGGCATGTGGTCCACCATTGTTGGACATATATTGCAGGAAGATGATCGTCAAAGGCTGTTAGGGCTGTAAAAACTTCCGAGTTTCGGAAAAACTCAATATAGATGTGGTAAAGGGGTAAATAGAGTGCTGGATTGGGATCAAAATGGTAGTTGTTATTAGCCAACTCGTATGGTAGAATAACGATGTTATCTACGGGTTCGTTGTTACTGGAATCATCAGAGTTCTGGGGTTGGTTTTGGGGTTCAGCCATTGTTGCAGGTTAGGGTTATTCTTGAGAACCACAATGTATAGGTTTCTGAGAGGGAAAAGATGAAGGGTTTGAAATGGTTGTTAAGCGTAAGAGTGAAATGGGTTGAAGTTGGGTATTTATACGGGAAACATGTGGGTGGGGAAACAACGTAGGGACTGTAGGCACTTGAGTGTCAGAAAGTGGAACGGCCTGAACAGTGTATCGTGGGAACACCTAGTGGTTTGTCTTTCAATCAGAGGATGCCACGTAAGATTTTGTTCTTACAATCGTAGGACAAGTAAACCGTCACGGTTAGAGATATGCGGTTGACAAGTGGGTGATTTTCAAAGAATGACCCGCATCTCTGCTGACGTGTTTCTGATGACGTGGCAGAGAAACTAACAGAGCTCTGGTGGAGCTCAGTTATTTTCTTTCTCTGTTGAAATGATCTTTTCAACTTTGCTCAGTGACCAATCATGTTTCACCTTTACCCAAAAACATTTTTAAAATTCTGTATCTGATGTGAAGAATCAAAGAACAAGGACAGAATTGACCAACAATTTTCAACAGAGATCTGATGAGAAACAACAGAGGCTCTGGTGAGAATATCAGGGTTCTGCTAAGTTCGACTTTCTCAAAAGAATTTCATCAGAACAGGTTTTCCCTCTTTCAAAAAGATTTTTCTTTCAAGATCAAGAGAGCCAAGTCATATGAATTTGAAATCAGAATTTTTTTTTTGACTTGCTCCCCCTAAAACCATGCATATTTTCTTTTATAAGCTCCCCCTAGAAATATGAGCTTAAAAAAACTTGCTAAAAGAAATATTTACAGAGATATATACAAACGAATTCACTGGAAGCTTGTTGAAAAAGTATGTTTTACAGAGCTTTGGTGAATGACAGAGGCTCTGTTGAACTATCCTACCCAACTATTTTGACAGATCTCTGGTAGGAACATCAGAGTTCTGTTGAGTGATAAATAGTGTTAGGACATGTTCAGCATACCCAATTTGCTGATTAAGAAGTTAAATCTCCTTTCATCAAGGGCTTTTGTAAAAAGATCAGCAAGTTGGAAGTCTGTTGAAATGAAATACATTTCAATAGTCCCTTTTTCAACATTATCTTTTATGAAGTGATACCTTATATCGATATGCTTGGTCTTTGAGTGTTGAACTGGATTAGCTGTGATTGCTATTGCGCTTTTGGAGTCACACAAAATTGGAATTTTGTCATACTCCAAGCCGTAATCCTTGAGTTGAGTTTTCATCCAGAGAACTTGAGAACAACAACTAGCAGCAGCAACGTATTCTGCTTCTGCTGTAGAGGTGGACACGCAGTTCTGTTTCTTGGATGTCCAACTTACTAACTTCTCTCCAAGAAATTGACAGCTACCAGACGTACTCTTTCTGTCGTTCTTGCATCCTCCATAGTCTGAATCTGTATATGCTACAAGGTCGAAACCAGAATTCAGAGGATACCAGAGACCCAAAAATTGAGTCCCTTTCAGATATTTAAATATGCGCTTGACGGCAGAGGAATGCGAAACTTTAGGATTAGCCTGAAATCTAGCACAGAGACACGTTGCAAACATTATATCGGGTCTACTGGCAGTTAAGTACAGAAGTGACCCTATCATACCTCTGTAGTTCTTGACATCTGTTGGTTCACCATTAAGGTCAGGGTCAAGCTTAACTCCAGTGGCAATAGGAGTTTTCATTGAATTTGAGTTGTTAAAATTGTACTTTTTCAAAATGTCAGAGATATATTTGGACTGACTTATGAAAGTCCCTTTGTCGGTTTGTTTTACTTGTAAACCAAGGAAGAAAGAAAGTTCTCCCATCATGCTCATTTTGAATTCACTTTTCATCAAATCCTCAAACTTATCACAGTACTCTTGCCGTGTTGACCCAAAAATAATGTCATCAACATATATTTGTACCAGAAGTATATCATTCTTGTATCTCCTAAAGAATAGAGTTTTATCGACAGTACCTTTCTCGAAGTGATTAACCAACAGAAAATTGGACAGAGTTTCATACCAGGCTCTGGGAGCTTGCTTAAGCCCATACAGAGGTTTGTCTAGCTTGTAAACGTGGTCTGGAAACTCCGAATTTTCAAAACCAGGTGGTTGTTGGACATAGACTTCTTCTTGTAGTCTGCCATTTAGGAAGGCAGATTTGACGTCCATTTGGTAGACCTTGAAACCCTTGTGAGCAGCATAAGCTAAGAAGATTCTGATTGCTTCTAGCCTAGCCACAGGAGCAAAAGTCTCGTCATAGTCAATTCCTTCTTTTTGACAGTATCCTTTTGCAACCTGACGGGCTTTGTTTCTGATGATAATCCCATCTTCATCCTTCTTGTTTCTAAACACCCACTTGGTTCCAATGGCTGATTTGCCTTTTGGGAGTGGAACCAAGGACCAAACTTTATTTCTCTCGAATTCAAGAAGCTCTTCTTGCATAGCTTCGATCCAGTTTGGGTCTTCAAGTGCTTCAGAAATTCTTTTCGGCTCAATCATGCTCAAAAAGTTAACAAAGAAAGCTTCGTTGATTGTAGCCGATCTTGTCTTGACACCATCTTCAGCAGCACCAATTATAAGATGTTGGGGGTGATCCTTAGTCCATTTTGTCATGGGAGCATGGACAACAGGAGGGGTTTGTGCTTCAGATGAGAAAGGACGATCTTCAGCAACAGAGCTCTGAGGGTTGGTGCCAGGGTTCTGTGGCACACAACTCTGAAGAGTGGCCTCATTGCTCTGTGGATTGCCAACAGGGCTTTGCGAAGGTGAACTTTCAAACAGGGAGTTTCTGCCGATATTTGTTAGCAGAGGTGATGATGGCTCTTGTGTAGGTTCTGGTTGTGGTTCCTCGTTTCTCTGAATTATACCCGTAGACAGAGAAGTAGATGGTGAAATATTGGAGGGACCAGTAAGAGTTGTACCTGTCAGATTTTGTTCTGTTGAACTTTGAGCTTGATCTCCTCTGTTGATGTTGACAGAGGAATCATCATCATCGAAGAAATCGTCGAATAGGAGATTGATATCTTCTTCCCTTGATTTTGAAGAACTAGGCTTCTTCTGTTCTGTTGGTGTCCCCTCTGTTGATTTGCGATCAGAGGTACTTGATGTACTTTCATCAAAGGACACGTTCACGCTTTCTTGAATGATGCGAGTTCTGGTGTTGTAGACTCTGTAGGCTCTAGAGGTCAGGGAATAACCAATAAAGATTCCTTCGTCCGCTTTCTTGTCAAATTTACCCAGCTGTTCTCGGTCGTTCAAGACATAACATTTACACCAAAAAACATGAAAATATTTCACGTTTGGTCTTCTGTTATTGATGAGTTCATAAGGCGTCTTTTTAAATCTTTTCACTATTACAGCTCTGTTTTGAACAAAACAAGCTGTTGAGACTGCTTCTGCCCAGAAGTTGATGGGAAGGACAGAGCCGGCCAACATGGTTCTGGCGGCCTCTACCAGAGTTCTGTTCTTTCTCTCCACTACGCCATTCTGTTGTGGAGTTCTGGTAGCTGAAAAGTTTTGGGAAATTCCTTCTTCTGATAGATAAGAATCTATTCGAGTATTTTTGAATTCTGTCCCGTTGTCACTTCTCAACTTTTGCACTTTTAGTCCTAACAGAACCTGTATCCTTCTCAATAAACTTATCAGAATTTCTGGGACATCAGATTTTGCTCTGATGAACTCAATCCAAGTATACCTAGAATATTCATCAATAAGCACAAGAATATACTTCTTGCCAGACAGACTTTGCACAAAGATTGGACCACAGAGATCCACATGAAGCATATGCAAAGGTCTTAAGCAATTGTGATCACTCTTGGTTCTGTGTGAGGATCTTTTCATTTTTCCAAACTCACAAGCAGAGCATAGATGGTCTTTGTCAAATTTCAGCGAAGGAAGACCTTTTACCAAGTTCAATTTCACGAGTTTGTCAAGATTTGAAAAATTTAAGTGAGCAAATCTTTTATGCCAGAGCCAGGCATCTTCTTTGTTCAAAGAGACTAAACAGAGTTTCTCTGTTGTAGTTCCCTGGTTTGGATTAAAATTCATTTTATAAAGATTGCCTTTTCTGTCGGCTCTTAAAAGTTCTTGACCAGACTCAGAAAGTAATAATGAACAAAACTTGTTCCTGAAATTGACATCGAACCCATGATCACAGAGTTGACTTATACTGAGAAGATTATGATTTAATCCTTCAACATAAGCAACTTCGGAAACTGAAACACCACCATTTACCAGAGTACCATAACCTCTAATTTGTCCTCCATTGTCTCCTCCAAAGGTGACTGCACTTCCTTTTTTGTTCTTGAATGAAGTCATCAGCTCCTTATTGCCTGTCATGTGCCTGGAACATCCTGAATCTAGGTACCAGATCTGCACATGAGGCTTCTGCAAGACAGATTAGTTTCTTTTAGGTACCCATTGCATGATGGGTCCTTTCTTGTTAGGCTTTGATGGGTTAACAGTCTTTCCTACAGGCTTTACATTCTTTGATGTTGTGCCAGAGATTTTCTTCTATGTGGTCTGATCAGTCTTGGGATTTATCATCTTTTGTGACTGATTCAGAACACAGTGAGGTTCATTCATATGATTTTGCAGTTTTCTTAACAGATGAACACAATTGCAATTGATGGAACATGAGGATTGATGCAAGTTGTTATTCAAGAATTGTTTATTAGATGGAGTTTGATTCTGAAAAGCTCTAGGACCATGCATTCTGTTTGAACTATTCTTTGAGACAGATTCTCTTTTCTCAAAATTGATCTCTTGATTTCTACCAGAATTGGAAGTATGTCTGTCATTTACTATCCATTTTCCCTTCTGTTCTGGTGTAAATCTGATTGGTTTAAAAGTTGGAACAAAGGTGTTGTTAAGTAAAGTACTTGCCTTCACCTTACCTTTTACTTCTGTTGAGTTAGAAGCAAGAATTCTGAATTCTTTGTTATTAAACTCAGTTACCGGTATAAATCTTGATTGTTTCTTGAAAAATGATATGTCTTCTTTTAAATCAAAGGATCCAGCCGGTATCTGTTTAGGTTTGTGCAAAGCATTTGGTTGAGTACAGAAAATTTGCTCATCTACCTCAGGGTCAGAGTCACTGTCAGAGGCTAGAAAGTCTCTGGTGGCTCTGTTGGAGGTGTTACTCACAGAAACAGGCTTTGTAGAATCAGGTTTTGCAGTTTTAAACCTTCTCAACTTGGGTTTTAAAGCATCAGAAACGGCATTTTCTTTAAGAACTTTCATGAGATCTTCTTCAAAAGATGTTCTTATCGTTTCAGAAGTAGGAGAGAAGACTGGTGCTTCAGGGTTGAGCTTGCTCTGTGGTATTTCAACAGAGGATTCAGCCTCAGAAGTGACAGGCTTCTGTTCCTTGAAAGAATTAAAGTTGAAAATCTCTTTTGGATCCAGACTTTCGACAGAGTTAGGAATTAAGATTCTAGCTCTTCCTTGATCAAGAATAAGCTTTGAAGATGGTTTAAGAACCTTGTCATGATCCAAGGAGTCATAGCTGACATTCCTAAAGTCGAGCCTTTTCGTCCTCTTGTAAACGTCCGAGGTTTTAATTCGTTTGAAAACAGCATTACCAGAGATAACATTCTCTTGGATTTTCCCAGCACAGAAAGTAGTCAACAGAGATGTTTTCTTATTTCCGTTCCAGGGAGCAAGGTCTGAGAAACCAAGACCTTGCGTATCCATCTGAGAATTTATCTTAACATGCACATCCTGTGCATCCTGATACTTTTTGATTTGAAGTTCTTTTCTCTGTAGGGACTGATGTAAGATTTCCCTTTCTTTTTGAAAAAAAGTCTTTTAAAGCGACAGAGTTAAGTCTTTCATTCTCAGACTTCTTCATTTCTTCGGTTTTCTGTTTTAACAGATTTTCGTACTCTTTAACCTTTTTAGAAAAAGTACTTTTCTCTTTCTGCTGTAAGATCTCTAGCTCAGATTTCTCCTTGAAGATATCTTCCTTTTCTTGTTCCAAGAGAGTTTTCTCTCTCTTGTAGAAGGACAGATCCTTCTGAGCTAGCTTTCTTAGCTCTTTTTCCTCAGAAAGCTTTTGTTTCAGTAATTGAAATTCCTCAGTTAATTGCGAAACATGCATTTCCAGTTCTGAGTCAGGCTTGGATTCGGAGGAACATACCTTGGCACTGGGTTTAATGGTCTCCAGCGCTCTGTCGTCTGGCTCTGTTACAGTAAGAGCGAATGCATGAGCTATATCTTCTTCTTCTGTTCTCTCTATTCGTTCTCCAGTCATCCAGTCAACCTCTGTCAAACTTTCATCATCTACAACAACATTGGCTTGCTTTGGTTCATCATCAGAGGATGAGTCAGAGATCCAATTCTCCATCTCGGCGACATAACTCCTTTCTCTGTAGTTGTACTTGTATTTGTTCTTGTAGTAGTCTTGATCTTTTACAAGTTTTCCTCTACAGTTAGCAGAGAAATGGCCAGGTTTGCCACATCTGAAACAACGACCATCGTTTTGGTTGATGGGTTGTGCAGCATCAGTCTTTTGTGGACCAGGAGCGTTGTACTTCTGTTGAGATTGAGGTCTCTGTTCTGTCGGGTTTCTGTTCTGGTGATTCTGTTGAGGTGTAGTATAACTTCTGTCACCTTTTTCTTCTCTTTCGTACCTTTTTCTTCTGTCAAATGTCCTGTTACCAAATCTCTGGGTAAATTGTTGAGTTATTAACGCAAGAGATTTAGCAAAGGCATTTATATCACTATCCTCATCTGATGAACTCCTTTCATCATCACTTTCTGCAACCAAGCTCTTCTTCCCTTTCTTTTTATCTCTTTTCTTATCTCTGCTAGGGCCATCTCTGTGGAGTTTCTCTTCTGCTGAGTTCTTAGATTCTGAAATCAAAGCGATAGGACCTGCAATGGTGGATTTGCCTTTTTGCTTGACAACATCCTTCTCTTGTGCGGCCAGAGTGCCATACACATCAGTAAGAGACCATGCATCTAAGTCCTGATTAGCTTGTAAAGACATGGACAGATTCAACCATTCATCATTTAAACTTTTCAAAAACAGAACATTGTTATCTTCCTTCGACCTAACAACCCCACACTTTTTACATTTGTTAATCAGAATATTAAATCTGTTGTAGGTCTGTTGTAAGGTTTCCTCAGGAAGTGCCTTGAAATCATTGTATTCATTTATACACTGGGTCCTTCTGTTCTTTTGGGTTTTGATACCACCCTCAAGTTGATTTAGAAGTTGATCCCAGATTTCCTTGGCAGTAACACATGAGTCTAGTTCTTGAAATATATCGTTCGGAATGGCCATAATCAGAAGTCTCACTGCTTTAAGGTCATTTTCCATTTTGCTTTTTTCTTCTTCGGTAATCCCAGTGGTTTTGGGTTCGAAGTGAGCAGGAATCTCATCAGTGGTTTCTGTTGCGGGTACACGTGGGACATAAACCATGGGTTGGAATGGTCCATTCGTGACAGATCGCATTAAGTCCTTATCCATTCCATCAAGGAAGTTGACCATCCTAATCTTCCATTGAGGGTATTCATCCCTCAGAAGAGTAGGAGGCTTGGTCAAAGAACCAGCAGTATAAATGGCGTTGATGTTTGCCATTTTTTGAAAAGAAAACAGAGTATGAGAGTTTCAAATGGTCTATAATGAGAATAAGCTAAAGTATGAGGAACAGTAACCAATGAAATAGTAGAACAGATGTTTTAATCTAGACTGGAAAGCTTAGTATGATATTAAATGAACTGAGAAGATGTAAAATACTTTAAGCAGTAAAACAGAGTATAATGAGGCTTTTAAACACACACACAATCAACAACAGTGAATCAACCTTGGTAGATTGGATGCCTTGATTTGAGCAAATCAAGCAAGCTCTGATACCAATTGTTGGTTCCCAGATTCATGTCGTATCACGATAATGGTAGTTAAATAGACAGCGGAAGCATTTAAATATAAAGCCATTAAAGTGAGTAATTGTATGAGACGATATGTAAACTGTGATATCAAACATAGAACAGGAATATGATAACAAGATCAAATAAGAAACGATGCTCGTATATTGATAAAGATAACACCAAGAACAAGATCAATGGTGTATCAAGAAATCACAAAGACAATATCGTACGGGATAGTGCTATGAGGATATGACAGTGTGCTTTTACAATTGTGGAAAACTATTCTTCCAAAAGCTTACAATTGTTTGTTCCACTACCTCGCTATATATAGCCTCATAAAGTGTAGACAGTGTACTATCGTACCCTGGAATGACACGTGGAAAGTGTGTCTCCAATCGTTAGGGCATACGTGGAAAGGTGTGGACACGTATCTGACACTTCGGATTTCTATGAGACTTAGGCATAACAGAGGTCTTCACTTCAACAGAGCGTGTTATGACAGAACTCTGTTGGTCTTCGGGTATGAATCAGTTCTTCTGTTGATCTTCTGCCAGAGCTCTGTTGAGCTCCGTTGGTTCCACCAGAACTCTGTTGAGTTCTGTTGGTCTTCTTTGTTGGTCTTCTAAGTCTTCTGCTTTATCTCTGTATGTCTTCTGACTTGGTTTTATTTTCAATACTTTCATTTTACAGATACTTGGAGCTAACAAGAAGCTGTCAACACTGCTTGTTTGACTCAAAACAGGTCGCTGATTGTCAAAAGATTCAAGAAAGCATCCTACGAACTTTTCCATGGGAGAAAGCCTTCAATTAGCTTTCTTCACATCTCTGTGTTAGCTCCAACTTCTACGTTTAAAGAAGTATTGAAAAATAGGCTAAGTATAAAGTCATCGACAGAGGCCTCTGCCAAGACACCAAGCGAAGACACCATAGAAGACGCTCTCAGAGGACAAGGCCACAGATCCTCTGGCATACTTGACAGAGCCTCTGTGGTAAGAAGACTTAGAAGAATGAAGAATTCTGAAGTTCAAGACAAGGACGTTCGTGCCTCTCACGTGACTCTACTGTACGAAGATCCTGAAGATCATTCGTACAAGACGTGCCCTGCACACTCCATGTGTCCACCACAGATGGGTTACAACCTTTGCAGAAAATGGCGCACTACATTAACGTTGTACCTGATGGACTCCCACGATCGTGTCTTTATACCCTCAGTACCTCTTGTCTAAAGCTTGTCCCCTGTAGAGTAGTATAAATAGAAGGCTCATGTTAAGATCTTCTATTAACTTTGCACAACACACACATCTGTTAGAGCATAATATTTCTCATACCTTCGGTGTTCTTGAGTAATCTGATAAATCCCAAATCTAGCACAAAGTAATGAATGTAGTGAGAGAGAATCTAGAGAGCAAATATGTCATCCATGTATTGAGCTCAAAGGATTACAAAAGGTTTCTAAAAGATTACAAAAGCTTTATTGAAGTGTTTCTAACAAATGAACTAGACAAGCCTATTTATACACATGACATACAAGGTATAAAGGCAATCACAACTAATACAGTACATTGACTTTACAGTAAATCTTGAATACAACAATGCTCTAACATAATCAATACAAAGTGAATCATTGAGTTAAACTTGTGTTTATCATTATTTCACGTATTCGATTCTGTGTGTTTTTCTACCTAGAATATCTTGTTAGTTCTTTAAAAACGTGTCCGCATAACTTATTTGTTGGAACTAGTAGAGATAATATCATTGTTGAGTAATATCGGGATCAACACTTGGTATCAGAGCCTTCCTTGATTTTCTATATCAAGAGATCTACTCTGACAATGATTTCAACTCTTTTTGGTAGAAACTTGGACTGATTTTGACTTGTTCTTTATCTTTCAAACAACCTCTGTTTTTCTGCTATTCTCGACCAATTCGACTTTAGTAAACTAACAGAACCTGTTTCGTTGGTTAAAACTCTCCATTTTGTGCATTGTTCTAGGTTTTAAGCTTATAAACTCATTTAGAAAAATCCATTCCATCATCTGAAAGTTTGCTGTTCATACTCTGTTTTCTGGTATTTTTTAAACTACTTTCAAAATGGTGAACACGAACAACTTCTTCACTGCTGGATCTTTAACCAAGCCACTCACTCTACTAAGAGATGAGTACCCTCAATGGAAGATACGAATGATTCATTTCTTCGAGGGTACTGACAAAGAACTCGTTCACTATATCCACAATCCTCCTTTCGTTCCCATGGTCACAGTACCACGTGTACCTGCCACAGATGACACTCCAGAGGTTGCTGAGTACGAGAAACCAAAGACAAAGGACAAATGGTCCAATACTGACTGGGAGAAATATGAGATCGCTCAGAAGACCAAGCGACTTCTGATAATGGCTATACCCAATGACCTCTTCCAATCTCTAGACGAGTGTGAATCTGCATACGATCTATGGAAGGAACTGGAGAAACAATTAGAGGGAGGGGCCAAGACTCAGAAGAACCGCAGAGTCCAATGCATCAACGAATACTACGCATTCAAAGCTCTGTCGACAGAATCTCTGCAGTCAACATACGACAGGTTCAACTCTCTTATCAACAAGTGTAAGAAGTTCGGAATTCACAGAACTTCTGAAGAGAACAACGTCATGTTCCTAAAGAGCCTTAATGAAGAATGGCTCCAGTTGTCTATGTCTCTGCATACTAATCATGACTTAGACACCTGGACTCAGTCAGATCTTTATGGAACACTGGCTGCCCAAGAACCTCAGATTGCACAAGCAAAAACTCAAACCGGTGGGCCTCTTGCACTTGTTGGTAAGGCCTCAGAAGCAAAGGAGAAACCAAAGAAGGAGAAGTATGTGGAGGAGAAGAAAGAGAAGAAGAAGAAGATGTTGGTGGTTGATAGTGAAGAGGAGGAATTGGTGGAAGAAGAAGAGGCAACTATGGCCTCAATAACTAAGTCTTTAGCTCTATTGACAACAGAGTTCAGTAGAGGATACCAGAAGAATTCAGGTTATGAACGCAATGGGAGAGATGATCGTGGTGATTCAAGGAGTCAGGGAAGAGAAGGATCAAATGACCAATAGAGGTTAAATGACAAGAATAACAGAGGTGGTGATCAACAGAGGTCGGGCGATAGAGCTGGGAATGCACCCCAGAATCAGGGATGTTTCAACTGTGGCAAGCCAGTCCACTATGCTGCAGACTGCAGGAGCAAACCAAACCGCCCTCAGAGGGAATCTGCTTTCTACAAAAAGAAAGAAGAATACTATGCTCAGAAGTCGCTCATGGTAGAGCAGGAAAGCTGGCAGTTAGATGAATCCTCTGACGAAGGTGAAAAGAAGAACGCCCTGTTCTGCGGGATGGCAGAGGTCAGCTCCTCTGACTCTGACAGTGAGGTATCCACTTCTGACTCTTCCTCTAAGGAAACAAAAGCTGATTTGCTTAAATTGACTATTGAATACACTGACCTTAAAAAGACTTGTGACAATATCCAGAAAAGGCTTGCATTCTTTGAGAGAGAAGCTAGACTTCTCACTCAAGCAAAATGCAAAAATATTTCAAGAAAAGGAAGAGATTGAAACTAACTGGAATAAACATCTAAATCCTTTAAAAGAAAAGATTTCAGAACTCAACTCTGCCTTGAAAGCTAAATCTAAAGAACTTATGGATGTTGAGAGCGACAAACTGAATATTCTTGCTCTTAAACACTATTTTCAAAAGGAAAGAGAAGTCCTTCATCAAGACCTACTCAGAAGAGACCTTTTAATTAAAAAATATCAAGATGCACAGATGGTATATGAAAAGGTGAATACACAAATAGGGAGACGGGGAATTGGCTTCTGTGATATAGATCCATACACTGGAACAAAAAGAAACAAGTCTCTGTCCTCTCTATTTTGTATTGGAAGCACTAGAAAACCAGGTTTTCCAAACTTAACCTATGTTAGCAAAAGGCAAAAAGTCTTTGGGGAACCTCACAAGAGGAAACATCTGAAGATGATAAATGTGTGGTATCAGAACACAGATTTATCACCTTCAACCTCTGTCAAAAGAGAATCCAAACCTAAGAGATATCTGAAAATTCAAGATCAGATAGGAATCTTCAAGTTTGGTGACCCCAAGACTCAAACACATGTTGCTTTTGTCTGCACTATAGATTCTGAGACGAAACTATCTGCAGAGGCACCTGAATTCTTGCCGCTTCTTCAGAAGAAAAATTGAAAAACATTTCGGAAAATGAGTTAATGGAAATTGGCAAAAACATTTTTTATGAAAACCTCTGTACATCCTCTGTTGATCAAAATCTCTCTGAGGAAATCTTGACAAATACTTCTGCTGATTTGGAACATAGTCCCAAAGAAAAGGAAGAAAGTGAGTATGGCACATGCTCTGAAAGTCCAGCCTCTGTCGACAGAGATCTTAGTGACTCAACCTCTGTATATGAGGACGATTCATCCTCTGTCGAATCTGAGACTGACTCAATAGAGTCAGAGAAAGTTCCTTGTGGTGGAGAGGGAATTAAACTTCCCTCTGGAATTCTTAACAGAACCATTCCTCCTAAGGAGAAAACCACAAGGATTCCTATCTGTCCAGACTTTTTGGACATGTGTATACAAGCCAAAACCTCTCTTGATCTTGAGAAAATCAAACAACAAAAGGAAATGTCTTCTCATAATCCAACAAGTTCAAAAACTTCAAAACCCTTAAGGCCTCTTAAAGAAAAATTAACTTGGCAACAAAAGGGTAAGTGGGCTGAAAATAACAAATCTTTTTCTTCTGTGACAGTGAAACCTGCAGAAGTTCACCACAGAGGAAGGGGTCCAAGGAAGCCTACTCTCCATAAAGAATTTTCAAAACAACAATCTAGCCTACATAGGTCTTCTTGTAATAGGAAGTCAATGCTAGGGTAGAATGTAATAATAAAGCCTCTGTACCCCTATTCAATGTTTTTAATGAAAAGTTCAAGCAAATTTCTTCGCATATTCATTATTGTCATTGTTTTGAACTTATGCATCAATTAAACCAACACTTCTCTAGTCCATACTGTTTCCTCTCTAGACCTAAAAAGAATGCTAAATTCAAGGGTAAGAAGAAACAAAATGGTTCTTCATCAGAAGCTAAAACCAAATCCAAGGATGCTAAGGCAACCTTGAAGACCCCTAACAAACCGGGACCCATTTTGATATGGGTACCTAAAAATCTATGATTGTGTTACAGAGGAAGTATGTGCCGATCTGGTATCTAAACTCCGGATGCTCGCGGCACATGACTGGCGACAGAGGTCTACTACCCTCTTTCAAAGATAAACTCGATGGAGGATCTGTGACCTTTGGCGACAACAAGAAGGGGTATATAAAAGGCTACAGAGTCATCAAGAAGGAAAACATAACCGTTTGCAAAGTTGCATATGTGGATGGCCTTAAATACAACCTACTCAGTGTTAGCCAACTTTGTGATACGGGTTTTGACGTCATGTTCAAAAGAACCTTCTACTCTCTGCAAGGTGAAGATACAGGAGTTGAACTTCTGCGAGCCGAACATAAGGGAGATTTGTACCTCATGAACTTCAGTGCCAAGAATAAGAAGGACAAGCTTTGCCTTGTTGCCTGTAAAAACGAAGAAGCCTGGTTATGGCATAACAGGTTCTGCCACTTAAACTTTCATACTTTAGATAAGCTTGTTAAACTTGGTCTTGTTAAAGGTTTGCCAAATGTCAAATTCAGTAAAGATCATTTGTGCTCTGCTTGCGAAATAGGTAAACTCAAAAGAGCTTCCCATAAAGGCAAGACTGATGTGTCTTTCCCTAGGCCTCTGTATATGCTACACGTTGACCTTTGCGGTCCAATCGCTACACAGAGCCTAGGCGGCAAGAAATATATACTTGTGTTGATTGATGAATACTCGAGATATACATGGGTGGAATTTGTCAGAAAGAAATCAGATGTTCCTAATATTCAGATAAACCTAATGATAAGAATCCAGGTTCTGTATGAGTGCAGGATTCAAAAATTAAGAAGCGACAATGGCACAGAATTTAAAAACTCTGTCATTGAAGCTTATCTTACAGAAGAAGGCATATCTCATAACTTCTCTGCTGCACGCACCCCACAACAGAATGGCGTGGTTGAACGAAAGAACCGCATGCTTGTGGAGGCTGCAAGAACTATGCTGACAACATCTGGATTGCCCATTTCTTTCTAGGCAGAAGCTGTATCAACCGCTTGCTATACCCAAAATCGATCAACGATAGTAAAAAGGCACATCAAGACACCTTATCACTTGATCAACAAAAGGCGACCAAACAACAAGTTCTTCCACGTATTTGGATGCAAGTGCTTTGTCCTAAATGATAGAGAAGCTAGAGGAAAGTTTGATGTGAAAGCATATGAAGGCAAGTTCATTGGGTACTCTGGCACCTCAAAGGCCTGCAGAGTTTACCTTCTGCGGTCCCGAACCATTATAGAGAGTATCAATGTCTCTTTTGACGATTCCTTTCCAAAGACTTCTGAACAAATCAGTTCAGAACACGGTCTCAAAAAGGAATCCTCTGGCATCTCCCCTACAAGAGAAGCAGAACTAAATTTGCTATTTGAAGAGATGTTCCACGATGATATTGATCCCTCTGTCGGCGCCGTCAGAGCCACTGGAGAAACATCTTCTGCAAACCATACTGAGTCAGGTATATCTCTAACTGTTCCATTAAATACTTCATCCTCTTCTGTGAATCGTGCAGATGCAAGTGCTGAGGGGGAGCGAACAGAAGATGATACAACAAATGATTCTACTACAGAGGCACTGGAAATACCAACTCCAGCATCTACAGAGGAAGCAATACCAGAGGAAAACTAGGATTCAGTCTCAATTTCCTTAGAGGAACCAATTCCAACTCTTATCCCAATACCCCCACAAGCTGCAACACCATGTTCTAGCACAGAAGTACCATCCACTACAGAGGTTGACCAGAACCGACTAGTGCAACCACAAAGGTTCAACTAGATGATGCTAATGACCATCTTCCAAGGATGACAAAGTGGACGAAGAGCCATCCTTAGAGCCTAATAATTGGCGATCCCTCTGAAAAGATCAAAACAAGATCAACCACTGCTATCTTTTGTTTCTTTACAAATTTTATCAGTGTGATCGAGCCAAAACGTGTCTCTGAAGCCCTAGATGATCCAAACTAGGTAGATGCAATGCAAGAAGAGCTTCTACAGTTTGAGAGAAACAAGGTATGGACCCTAGTTCCTCTGCCAAGAGGGAAACAAGCAATAGGGACTAAATGGGTCTTCAGAAACAAGAAGGATGAGGATGGGGTGGTCATTATAAATAAAGCGAGATTGGTGGCCAAGGGATATTGCCAAGAAGAAGGCATTGATTACGATGAGACTGTAAGTTCAGGATCTAATCTTACAATCAATATAGAAAACAGTAATTGAGAAGTTGTATGATCAAGCCCAATTGTATTCAATGATGAACAGAATTACAGATCTTAGAGAGAGAGAATCTCAAAGATTACAAAAGATGAATACAAATATATGCGGGAAAATCAGTTAGCTATGTAGTGCTAACCACTCTATTTATACTGTAATGGAAATATTAAAGCTACAGTACAAATATGAATGACTAATAGGAACAATACACGTGTCCTAATTAGTTAACTAAACACTAAGGAAAGTATCTAGTTATAAGTTCTGAACAGGTTGTTCAGAACTTCTGAACATTCTTCTGATAAAGCTTCTCAGAACTCTGACTCTTCTTCTCAGACTTCTATACTTGAACAATTCTTCAATGCAATCCTTCTGAGCCTTCTTAGTCAGAACTCTGACTCTTCTATTCAGAATATCTGAGCCTTCTCATCAGATCTTTAACACTTGGTTTATTGACAAAACTCAGATCTAACAATCTCCCCCTTTTTGTCAAATAAACTTGAACTCTTCATCATCCAGTTCTTTCAAAGCAGGAACAATCTTCTGTAAGAGCACATTCCTCAGATTAAGCCTCTTGTCAATTTTGACAATGATTTCTTGGATAATTTCAACTTGCTGATTGATTGCTTCTTGAATCATATTTGCTTGCTTCACCTTCAGCATCTTTTTCTCTAAATTATGCTTAATAGTTCTTAAAGTTCCAGAGCAGTATTTTGCAGTTTCCTTTGCTCTGAAGAAGATCTTTCCACTCTTGTTTTTCAAAAATATTCCCAAATCTGGATATCTGTGAACACTTCCAGTCTTTAACTCCTTTTTCTGATCATGATCTGTGTTGGGATTTGCCAAATAAACACATGGCCTTTGTAAATACAGAGCTATTTGAAATTCTTTATAACAATGCCATCTCATGATGTAAAACATAGCTTCAATCACCACACTTCTTGCCTTCCTTTCAGTTTTATCTTTGCTTGATTCTTTAAAGCACAACATACTATGTAGTCTGTAGAAATCCACTACTGATAACTTTTCAAAATCTGCATCAGTAAAGTAGTACACTTTGCCATCTTCTCTCAAAACTTCAAAGGACAAGTACTCCAACTTTCTGAATTGTTTAACTTTTAATTCTCTGATCCCTGTGATTAAGAAGTCTGAATATACAGCCTGCTTTGATTTCCCAAGGAATCTTGATTTCTCTGCCAACCAGATCTGAGTCTCTTTTGGTCTGTCATAGTATACATCCAGAAATTGTATCTCTTTAGGCTTGAAAAACTCAGGTAGATCAAACTCAAGAAAGTATCCATTCAAATCAATTGACATCTCATCTTCTTTTGGTTCAGATTGTTCAACTTGCTCATCAATAGTTATCTGCACATTCTGAGGAGTTGTGTCCTGAACTTCTTCAACTTCTTCTGAAAGAATTTCATTCACCTCATATTCCGCAGGAAACACAAAGTCATTATGTAGTATCTTTTTAGGATTGATCTCTGATAATAACCATTCACCACAGCTTCTGATTTTTCTTCTGAGATTTAATCTTCTTTCCACAGAGTTCACACATTTTTTCTTTAGATTTTCTCTCTTAGTAGCATCATTAACTTTCATTTCAATTAGTAACCAACTCAAAGTTGCATCACTATACTCCACCAATTCCTTCAGTTTGAATATTTCAAGTCTTCCTTGAACTGGATATGCAAACCCTTCAGTTTCCATTCCTTCATTTATAAACCCCTTCAAATATACACCAAACCCTGAAATCATTGTTGGACAACTCAAATTACATTTATCTTTTCTTCCTTCAATTGCCAATTGAAAATCATACATGTACATATTTCTGACATAAATCCCTAGAATTCTTCTGCACTCAATTTCTATAAAGGTTTCTTCAGTACTAGCAAAGAACTTAACTAGAAAGATCTGATCATCAAGAGTTAATCTGTGAAAATCAAAACTGGACATTGAAACCTTTGTATTTCTTTCTTTCAGCACTTCCAATCTGACAAACATTAGACCATTGAATTCTTCTGGTTGAAACATTAATACTTTCTCAATTTTCTTCTGAATGTGTAATCTTGAATCAGGAATTCTGAATCTGTTTGAGGCTTCTGCAAAGATCATCTGAGATCTGTCATCCATGAAGCCATCAACATTGCTCTCCAAAAGTTCATAATCTCCTTCTGTGTGATAAAGATTCTCATATGTTTCCTCAGGAAAAATATCATCATGAAATTGTTTAGCCAGAGGTACATCACTCAACTCCAAGATAAAATCACATATAGGCTCCTCCAATATTTGCAAGTTAACCTTGGGAATCTCAATTGGTTTTCTGAATATATACTCAGAAGGCATAAAGTAATCTTCCACTTTCTCATATTCTTCTTCTGTGTTCATTTCATCAGCATAGTTATATCGAAACTCATGCTTAAACTTCTGAGAATAATCAACAGTTCTATCTTCTTCTCCCAACAGATCAATAGGCCTTATCAGTTTTACACCTTGTTGAATATTCTGAACATTAAGTGCTCTGACTACCTCACTATGCATCCTTCTGATCAATTCCTCATTCAACCTTCTTTTTTCTGATTAAGTACCCATTGCACTATCTCTGTCATAAAGAATAATATCTGTACACATGTTGACCACTGAACTTTCCACTGTTTCCTCTGACCTCAAAGTTTCCTCTGATCTCAACATTGGTTCCTCAATAGTTTCAGTTTCATCAGAAATAACTTCCATCTCTATAGAAATAACTTCCATCTCTGCAGAAATAACTTCCATCTCTGTGTCTAGATTCAATTCTTCTGTTTTATCTGAGTCACCACCATCTATGTTTCCCATTTCCATTTCCTCTGTATCTGAACTATCAATTTGAACTATCTTAGTATCCACTGTTTTTACAACTTCCTCTGTCTGAACTTCTGTATTCTTTGTACTGACTAAGTGCATATCTGCTATCTCAAAATCTTCTATGCCAATGTCATCATCAGAACTTAACCTCTGTCTTTTCTCCCCCTTTTGATGATCATGAGGTTCATTATCATCAAACTTTCTTTTCAAGTTCTGATTGGAAGTACCTTCAGGTTCAGCTTCTGCAACAGGAACAGGCTCAAGAGGCTTTGAAGTAGAAGCCATTGATACACTCAGTACTTTCAGTATAGATTCCTGCATACCTTGCATTTGTTTTAACATATCTTTTTGAAAACCAGACATCATATCCTTGATCTCCTTTTTATGAGAATCCAAGGATATCTTTACATCATCTACTTTGGTTTCAACAGAATTCAACTTTCTCTGCAACACATCTTTCAAATCTATCACCTCATCATTCAAATCCTCCACCTTCTTCTCCAAATTTTCTACTTTTTCCCCCATCTCCTTGTTTTGTTTCTGAATCTTTTCAAATTCAGAAGTTTCTAACAGTGAACCTGAACCAACAGATGGTCCAGTTTTCATGTGCCCAGAGGGCTCATGGCCTGTAGATAACACAAAGTCATCTTGTACAACAGATGCACGTTTGAATGAGGCTTTTGTAATGTTCACCTCACCAGGACTTCCATCCAATCCTCGACACCCAATATTAGGTATGTCTATGAATACGAAATTCCTGATTTGTGTCAGTGTTAGAAGGAATTTTAGGCTCAAATTGAATAGGACTGTGATATTCAGACTCAATGTGTTGAAAGATAGGTTGGGATTTATCACCTCACTCCAAATGAGTTTGGGATGGTTCCCCTGAGTTATGTGAAACAGTAGCATGTTGAAATGCTTCTGAGTGGGTATGGATGGGTTGTTCAAGATCCACCACTAGGTCCATGGTGTTTGTTTCAATATTGGACACCAAGGAATGTGAACCAATAGCAGTTGTGGTTACCTGGTCAAGATTAGCTGGTTCAGAGGTATCTCTTTCTGTTTGAACCTCTGTTAACAATCTCTCATCCTCACCACCCTCATTCTGTTTTTCCTCACCAAGTCTAACAAGCTCTCAGAATTTTCCCCCTCAATTCTCTCAGAATGTTCACCCATTTGAACATCCTCCCCCTCTCTAATTCGACTAGACCCCTCACCTCTCTTCTCAGGTTGGTCCGCTTGGGTAGGGATTTGAGGTAATTCAATTCCCATAGAGGTGCAATAAGCTTTTAAAATCTCACTCTCCCTTGGTATATAATTCCTAAGTGATTTTGGCAACAGTTTGTGATTTGGATAATTTTCAAGTCTAGGAACTGAGGTCATCTTACCCAAGTAGAAAGTAGGACCATGCTCTTCATTTGATCTTCTTGATATGGTTCTATTTTCTTGCATTGCATACCATATTAAAATTTGCCAATACCTTATGTAAGGTATGTATGTCAGAGGATTATCCTTTGTCTTCTTCTGAATTGCTTTCTGATTCTTCTCAAAAGTATTTTTCATGTCTTCCCACAGAATGGAAGTGTAGTCGTAATGCCTATTCTTTACTAAACCCTGAAAAATTTGAAGAATCTGTTTTGAACCTTGGTCAGCAGAACTATTTTTCCCTGACAAACACTTATTTACCACATGAAAGAAACAAGCCCAAATAGGTGGCAATTTGTTCCTTCTAAACAAACTGAGAGTCCTCAATCCTTCATTTTATCCCAACTTCATAAACTCTGCTATTAATTCCTCTGTTAAGGGTGAGTCTTCAAAATCTGTTCTTCTTTGTACATCATCTTTTTCTGGTAGATTCAACATTTCTCTTAACGCAGAGATGGATAGGGCAAATGTCACTCCTCCAATTTCAGATACAAATTTATTATCTTCTAACCTAAGATGTTTCCACCATTGTTGAATGTACTGAACAGGAACATTTTTGCTTCTTGTAAACCATTTTCTGTAAGGATGATGTTTGAATAACTCCATGATAATTCTGTGTTCAGGCTTAAATCGACTTTCCTCAAATACTATAACACAATTATTTTCAGATAATTTCAACCACTCACTCTCAGGAACAACCCTTTCCACTGAAATAGGTCTATTCGACATAATAGAACCTGCAACACTCTGTTCATGTTCAACATTTATATTTATCTCATCTGCATTTCCTTCTGATTCAGCCATTTGTTCATTTTCTTCATTAAATTCATCATTTCTTATTGCCTCTTCCTCAACAGCTCTATTTTGTACTTCATCATTATCCGAATCAGATGAATCCATTATAGATTTAGTAGAATGTAGAGAAATTTGACCACTCCTTCGGAATCCAGACATGATTTAAGAAGAAAACAAACTCAAAGAACTCTGGATTGATTCGTATCTCACTTTTCGCTCTGGAATTTGAAAGAATTTGAAATAAGGATTTTAAGTCCTATTTAAAATCCGCGAAGTTGAAAGGTTTGACGGAAAAGCGAAATCAATGTTATAACGGAGTCAACACATTTGAAATGCCATAGAAGATTTAAATGAAATGCGTGGCATAATCAACCAAATATGAAGCTGACACGTGTTAGTGGATAGAATTTTGACTCAAGTCAAAGATCTGAATAACACGCTCAGTAGATTGACTTTCCTTTATCAGAGATCTGATTGTTCTACTCAGAGTTCTGATTCCATGATTCAGAAGAATTTTGCCTTGTAACCAAAATTTATTTAAAATCAACTTCTGACAAATGTAAAACTTTTAGTTATTCAGAAGAGGTTTGAACAGATAGAAAAACATTTTATCATCAAAATTCTGTCCATGTAATGATGATTTTAAAAAAATCATTTAAAATCTTATATCTGAATATGAATTTTTTTAATTCAGATATAGTTTGAACAAATAAAAAATTTTATCATTAAAAGCTTGTTCTTCTTTGAATGATCAGAGATAAGAAATGAAAACAAACCTTTTAAGCATCATGAAATAATTTTCAAAAAAATATTGATGCTCCCCCTTGACTTTAGCATGTATATGACCATATATGATACATAAAGATGAAGTAAAAAGATAATAGAAAAGAAATAATCCAAAAAAAAAAATTGAAGTATTTGTGTTTCTCAAAAATAAATTCTTGAAAGTTAAATTTCTGAAGTATTGACTCAGAAATTCTGAAATCAAGACTCAGAAGTTCTGAAGTCAAGACTCAGAAGTTCTGAAGTCAAGACTCAGAAGTTATGAAGTTAAGACTCAGAATTTCTGAAGTTAAGACTCAGAAGTTCTGAAGTTGAGACTCAGAGGTTCTGAAGTCAAGACTCAGAGGTTCTGAATACACTACTCAGAAAATTTTACTTAGAAAAATTTATCATTTTTAAGAAACAGAAATATTTTCAATTATTTAGATTAAGCATTCCTATTTTACATATGAGAAAAGAGAACCTTTTGTGATCAAGAGGCTTTGTGAATAAGTCAGCCAATTGATACTTTGTATGCACAAAGTGCATTTCTATAGTTCCTTTTTCCACATAATCCTTTATAAAATGATACCTCACATCTATATGCTTAGTCTTTGAGTGTTGAACAGGATTCTGAGTAATGGCAATCGCACTTTCTAAGTCACAATAGATGGGAATTTTGTTGAGCTGATAGCCATAGTCCATAAGTTGTGTTCTCATCCACAAAGTTTGAGAGCATGAAGCAGCAACAGCAACATACTCTGCTTCAGCAGTTGAAGTGGACACACAATTCTGTTTCTTTGATGCCCAACTCACTATTTTATCTCCCAAAAAGTGGCAAGCACCAGATGTACTCTTTCTGTCCAACCTACTTCCTGCATGGTCAGCATCAGTGAAAGCAGTCAATTTGAAATCAGTTTCTTTAGGATACCATAAACCTAGATCAGGTGAGCCTTTTAGATATCTTAAAATTCTTTTGACAACCAACATATGAGATTGTTTTGGATTGGATTGAAATCTAGCACAGAAACAAGTAGAGAACATAATATCAGGCCTACTTGCAGTCAGATAAAGTAATGATCCAATCATGCCTTTATAGAGTCTGTTGTCTACTGAAACTCCTTTGAGATCAACATCTAACTTTATGTTTGTTGCCATAGGAGTTCTCATAGAAGCACAATCAGACATTTTGAACTTTTTCAGAATATCTCTGACATATTTTCCTTGATTTATAAAAATACCTTTTGGTAACTGTTTGACTTGATTTATAAAAATACCTTTTTCACCCATCTAGCTCATTTCAAATTCAGATGACATGATTTTAGAGAAATTATCACATAATTCTTGACTGGTAGAACCAAATATTATGTCATCAACATAAATCTGAATAAGAATCAAATCCTCACCTTGTTTCTTTAAAAACAAAGTTGTGTCAATCTTACCTTTCTTGAACCCTGAAACTAATAAGTGTTGAGTAAGAGTGTCATACCAGGCTCTTGGTGCTTGTTTTAGACCATATAGTGCTTTATCTAAGATATAAACATGGTCAGGAAATTCTGGATCAACAGAACCTTCAGGTTGATGAACATACACCTCTTCATTAAGTTTACCATTCAGAAAAGCTGATTTAACATCCATCTGATACACTTTGAAGTTCTTGTGTGCAGCATAGGCCAAAAATATTCTGATTGCCTCTATTCTTGCCACTGGTGCAAATGTCTCATCATAATCAATTCCCTCTTGTTGACAGTATCCCTTAGCAACCAATCTTGCTTTGTTTCTGATAACAACACCTGACTCATCCTTTTTGTTTCTGAACACCCACTTAGTTCCAATAATAGATTTACCTTCAGGCCTTGGAATGAGTCTCCAGACTTTGTTTCTTTCAAATTGTAGCAATTCCTCTTGCATTGCTGAAATCCAATCTGGATCCTCTAGATCTTCATTAGCTTTCTTAGGTTCAATGACACTTAAGAAACCTGCAAACATAGCTTCATTTGCTGTCGCTGATCTGGTTTTTATTCCTGCGGATGGATCACCTATTACTTGATGAATAGGTTGATTTTTAGTCCACTTATTTGCACTGGGAAGCACATCAATCTCTGAAAAATTGTTGTTTGTATCATTCTCATCAATGATTGCATGTAATTCTGAGCTGTCCCCTCGTTCTGATATACGTGTAGGAGTTCCATGTGTGTTTGTATTCTGAGTAATGAATTCAGACTTCTGAGTAACTTGACCAGAGTTCTGACTATAAGGTTCAGAATTCTGATTACGAGGTTCAGAATTCTGAATACACGGTTCAGAATTTTCACTACTTGTATTTATCAGATTTGGACATTCCTCAGATGGACCTTTATCAGAAATTACAGTTGATTGAACTATTTTTGGAGTCTTATTTTTCATCTCTTTGACCATCTTTGGGTTTTCATATTCTGCATAAGAATAAGAAATTAGTTCAATGAAAGCATCCTTAAACAGTAAATTGAGTTCTGAACAAATAGGATTAGAATTTGTATCAGAAGTCATTTTTGTCTTGTTTTGCATGAGTTCTGAACTGTTTTGTTCAGAAGTCTTCATTCTGGCTTCATCAAAAGTTACATTTATGCTCTCCATCATCCTCTTGGTTCTTCTATTGTAGATTCTGAATGCTTTGGAAGTTAAATAATAACCAACAAAGTATCCTTCATCTGCCTTTTTATCAAATTTGGCAAGATTTTCTCTGTCTTTAAGAACATAGCATCTGCAACCAAAAACATGAAAGAATTTGATTAATGGTTTTCTTTTATTTATCAGTTCATAAGCAGTCTTATTTAATCTTTTATTGATTAAAGTTCTATTATGTGTAAAACATGCAGTTGCAATGGCTTCAGCCCATAGGAAGGTAGGAAGATTTGAATAAGCCAGCATTGTTCTCGCAGCTTCAACTAGAGTTCTGTTTTTCCTTTCACCAACACCATTTTGTTGAGGAGTTCTGACAGCAGAAAAATTGTGAGAAATCCCAGAACTTTCTAAAAAGTTCTGAAGAATCTCATTTCTGAACTCTGTTCCATTATCAATTCTGATTTTCTGAACTGGGAGTTGTAAGAGAACTTGAATCCTCTTGATAAAGTTTATCAGTGTTGTAGCAGCTTCTGACTTGGCTCTTAGGAATTCAACCCATGTGTATCTGGAGTATTCATCCACAATCGCAAGCATATATTTCTTTCCTCCCATAGACTGAACTGAAATAGGACCACAAAGATCAGTATGAATCATTTCTAATGGTGCTTTGCAAGATGAGTCCATTTTTAATTTGTAAGAACTCTTTTTCATCTTGCCCATTTCACAAGCTGAGCATAATGATTCTTTTTCAAATTTAATCTTTGGTAAACCTTTAACCAGATGTTTTGCAACAAGATTATTAAGGTCTTTGAAATTTAGATGAGAACATCTTCTGTGCCAAAGCCAGCATTCATTTGCAGTTGAGTTTGATAAAAGACAAGCTGGATTTATTGTTTTCAATTTTGAGAAATTAACCACAAATAAGTCCATATGTCTTTTGGCCCAGAATACTTTAACATCATTTTCAGTTAAAATCATGCAACCTGTTATTTGAAACTTTATTTGACAAAGACTGTCTAAAAACTGACTTATGCTGAAAAGATTATGTTGTAATCCTTCAACATAGAAAACCTTTTGGATAGTCAGATCCCCTTTAGTTAAATCCCCATAACCTTTGACTTGTCCTTTGCTATTATTTCCAAAGTTTACTGCTCCTCCAGCCTTTTCTGTGAAGTTTGATAGAAAAGACTTCTGACCTGTCATGTGTCTTGAAGCTCCTGAATCTAAGAACCACACATGACAGCCCTGCAAAAGGATCAGTTAGTTTTAGGTACCCATTTTGGAATGGGTCCATCTTTGTTAGCTTTGACATTAGATTTATCATAAGTACCTTTGACTTTCCATTCAAAATCTTTCTTTAAACACCACTTGCCTTGAACGTTTATGAAGTCAGAACATTTTCTGTTCACAAACTTGTTCAATTTCTTTTTGAAAGTTGTAAATTTAGATTTTACAGTGTTTTCAACTTTCTTTTCTTTTACATTAATTTCTTTCTCATTCTTTCTTTTGATTTTTATTTGAGAATTCACTTCTTTTATCTTATTTTTCTTCTGAGTTTGAGGAACAGAAACCGTCTTCTTTTCTGTATTCTGAGGTACAGAAACATTTTTCTTTTCTGTTTTCTGAGGAAGAAAAACATTCTTCTTTTCTGTTTTCTTAATATCTTTTCTTATGAAAGAAACAGATGTTATTATGATTGGACATTTCTGAGAATATTGAAAAGAATCACTTTTACATTGAACACAACTAAGATTTTTCTTTGCAAGTAACAACAGATCTGTACCATAAGCCTTGTCATTTTTATTGTTGTTTTTCAAAGTACAAGTACATTTATCACAATAACTATGTGCTTTTGGTACAGTTGCAGGAACCTCTTCATTCATCTCAGAAACTCTTTTCACACCATCTTTCCTTTTGTTTTCCTCTTTTTCTGAAAAATTCAACTTCTTTTTGTTAGAATAAGAAGTAGATGATTCACCTTTTTCATATGTACTTGATTCATTAAAGAATTTATCATTTTCTTTTAGAGCATTAATTTTGAGCAGATCATACTCAGCTTTCAGTTTCTCAAGTTCTGTTATTTTCTGAATAAAAACATTTTTCTCTTTTAAAGCATTCTTGAGATCAAAATCCACATCACAGAGGTCATTTTCAAGTTCATCATAAGCTTTCCTTAAGTCCTCGAGTTCTTGACTTACAAGAGTAAACCTCTTTTCAAGTTGTAAAAATTCTTCTGATTTTGTTTCAGAATCTTCAGTTGATTCAGAATTCTGACTCTTTGATTCAGAATTCTGATTAAAGAACTCAGATTTCTGACCTTCAGAATCAGAAAACTGATAAGAAACCTTACTAGTATCAAATATACTTTCTATGTCAGAATGTGAAAAACTTTGTTGTTTATTTTTGTAACTGACATTTAAAGAGTCATATTTGAATTTAGCATCATTATATTTTGGTTTCTCTTCTTTTGGTTCAGAAATTTCTTTCTTAACCTTTTCTTCTGAAATATCTTTCTTTTCTTTTTCTGACTCAGAAATTATTTCCTTTGTCTTTTTAGAACTTGATTTTTGTAAGTTGTCAGAACTTGTGATAGAACTTGCAGATCTTCTAAAAACTTCAACAACTTCTGGAATTTTTGGTTTTGGAACATGAAGTTTTTCAAAATCATACAAGTTGACTGGAGCTCTTTTTAAAACAACATTTTCTTCCAATCCCAATCCCTTCTTTGGATTATAAAATCTTGTATCTTTAACATTACTTGTTAGAAGATTTAATGTTTGCTGAGTCTGACCTCTTTTCAAGTTAAGATCTTCTAATTCTTTGATTTTAGAGTATAAATTCTTTCTTTCCTCAAATAGCATATTAAACTTTATTTGTAAATCACCCTTTTCTTCCTTAACTTTTGAAAGCTCAATTTTTAATTCAGAAAGGTTTTTCAACAACTCAGAATTTTCAGTTTTAATTTTCTGTTTCTCAACCTCAGATTCCTCATATTGTTCTTTTATCACCTCTTTTTCAATTCTGAATTTGTTAACTAAGTTTCTTTCTCCTTTTATTTGTTTTCTTAGTTTAACAAATTCAGTTTTCATTTCTCCAATCTGTGTCATTAAGTCTATTTCAAGTGCAGAATGTACCTCAGCAGATGACTCAGAATCAGCATCTTCAAAGTCAGAATCATCCTCATTCTTCATCTTTGCCATATAACTTTGCATCTGGGAAAAGTGAATACAGTCATCTTCATCTGAAGTGTAGTACAGCCAGTTTTCTTGTTCAGCTAACATTGCCACTTCTTCATCTCTTTTCTTTGCCAGCCGAGCCTTCTTGGTATAGTACTCATAATCTTTCACTATTTTCACTTTGCAATCCTTTGCAAAATGGCCAGACTTTCCACACTTGAAGCACATATTCTTTTCTTTTCTTTCTTCCTTCTCTTCTCTATTTTCTTCCCTTCTTTCTTCCTTCTTTTCATACTTACTCTCTCCTCTCCCTTCTTTTTTCTTGTAGTCTGAACCTCCCTGCTCTTTCCTATACTTGCCCTGAAATTTTCCTTTTCCATACCTCTTGTTGAAAGTGTTAGTCAACAAGGCTAGCTTTTCAGCAATCATTTTTATATCTTCATCATCTTCTGATCCTTCTTCCTTGTCAGACTCCTCCAGATTAGGTATTTCAGATATATATGCAGCCTTCTTGGGTGCTTTCACAGTTTTGGCCTTTGACAAAAAAGCTAATTTTTCTGCAACACTCTTCTTCTCTTCAACCACAACTTTCACAGAGTCCTCATGCTGATTAAGAACACAAAATAGATCATTTAGATCTTCTTCACACATATCCTTGTTCATTTGTAGACTTATAGCAAATGATGACCACTCAGAGTTTAAACTATTCATAAATTTGTAGTTTATTTCTGACTTTGTCTTTTTCAGCCCATTCCTTCTCAGATCATTCAGTATAGTACAAAATTTACTATACGTCTGACTTAAGCTTTCAGATTCTTTTGCCTTGAATCGTTCATAACCATTTATGCTTTGATTCAACTTCGCTTGAATTGATCTGACAGTACCTAACATTTGTCTTTCAAGTTCATCCCACATTTCCTTGGCGGATGAACCACTGTCAATCCTGTTGAGAACTTCATTTGGAACTGAAAGTGTCATCAATGTGATTGCTCTTTTGTCGATTGCATGCCTATTCTTCTGTTCAGCTGTGTATTGAGAATAGTTCTTTTTCACCCTTGTTGCCGGTATTTCTGGAGTTGTTTCTGTCGCAGGAGTTGCTTCCACATCAATGTATACCTCAATAGGACCTTCTCGGATCGAGACCATCAAATTCTCGTCTATGTTATCCAAGAATTGGATCATTCGTATTTTCCATTGCCAGTACTCCTCAGGGATTAGAACAGGTGGCTTCGTTTCAGATCCCATGGCTAGATATTCTTTAGAAGACATGATTGTAAGAGTATTCAACAGAGAGACAAATTCGAGTTTCTTGATTGAAAAGTAACAGTTAATTCAAGAATTGCCAGGAATTCAAGAACTAGCCCTAGCAGCGGAATCGATTTTGCACAAATCAAGAAATCTTCAAGAAATTGATCAACAGATCTTCGCGATCACAATCTTGAACAAATTTGTTTGTTGATTGGCTCTGATACCAATTGTAAGTTCAGGATCTAATCTTACACTCAATATAGAAAACAATAATTGAGAAGTTGTATGATCAAGCCCAATTGTATTCAATGATGAACATAATTACAGATCTTAGAGAGAGAGAGAATCTCAAAGATTACAAAAGTTGAATACAAATATATGTGGGAAAATCAGTTAGCTATGTAGTGCTAACCACTCTATTTATACTGTAATGGAAATATTAAAGCTACAGTACAAATATGAATGACTAATAGGAACAATACACGTGTCCTAATTAGTTAACTATACACTAAGGAAAGTATCTAGTTATAAGTTCTGAACAGGTTGTTCAGAACTTCTGAACGTTCTTCTGATAAAGCTTCTCAGAACTCTGACTCTTCTTCTCAGACTTCTATACTTGAACAATTCTTCAATGCAATCCTTCTGAGCCTTCTTAGTCACAACTCTGACTCTTCTATTCAGAACATCTGAGCCTTCTCATCAGATCTTTAACACTTGGTTTATTGACAAAACTCAGATCTAACAGAGACTTTTGCCCCTCTCGCACGGCTCGAAGCAATAAGAATCTTTTTAGCCTTCGCAGCCCACAGAGGTTTCAAAAATTTTCAAATGGATGTAAACTCCGCCTTTCTGAATGGTGAAATCCAAGAAGAAGTATACGTCTAGCAGCCACCAGGGTTTGAAAGTGCCAAGTACCCAAACTACGTTTATTATCTTGACAAACCTCTGTATGGACTAAAACAGGCTCCAAGAGCATGGTACGAACGACTTTCAACCTTTCTTCTCGATAATGATTTCGACAGAGGTACAACCGATACTACTTTGTTTTATAACAGAAAAGGTGATGAGATTCTTCTTATACAAATCTATGTGGACGACATTATTTTTGGTTCTACAAATGCACAACAATGCACAGATTTTGAAAAACTCATACAGATTGAGTTTGAAATGAGTATGATGGGAGAATTGAACTTCTTCCTAGGACTCCAAGTCAAACAATCATCAGAGGGAATTTTCATAAATCAAGTTAAATATGTCTCTAACATCCTTTCAAAACTCAATCTCTCTGATGCCTCTGCCATGAAGACCCCCATGTCAACTGGAAATAAGTTACACTCAGATCTAGGTGGAATGTCTGTAGAGTGCTAGCTCTACAGAGGCATGATTGGGTCCCTTTTATACTTAACAACAAGTAGACCTGATATAATGTATGCCACATGCCTCTGTGCAAGATATCAAGCTAACCCAAAGGAATCCCACCTTCTTGCTATAAAGAGGATCTTCAGATACCTAAAGGGAACCAAAAATCTTGGCCTCTGGTATCCGAAAAACTCTGTCTTTGATCTTATGGCCTACACAGATTCAGATTATGGAGGATGCAAGTTTGACCAAAAAAGTACCTCTAGGAGTTGTCAATTCCTGGGTGGTAAACTAGTCAGCTGGACTTTAAAGAAGCAGGATTGTGTGTCGACATCTACAGCAGAAGCTGAATATGTTGCTACTGCTAGATGTTGCTCCCAAGTTCCGTGGATGCGAACTCAGCTAAAGGACTATGGTTACAACATATACAAGATACCCATCCTCTGTTATTCAAAGAGTGCCATCGCTATCTCTGCCAACCCTGTACAGCACTAAAAAACAAAGCATATCGACATCCGTTACCACTTTCTGAAGCATCATGTTGAACAAGGCACAATCAAGATGTATTTTGTGTCCACTGAATTCCAGCTTGCGGACTTATTCACCAAGGCACTTGTTGAGAAAAGATTCCTTTTCTTGGTGAGTATGTTGGGTATGAAAAACATGAGTTGACCCTTCTGTGAGTAAGACTTGATCTTCTTGTAAATATGTAAATATTTAAACTATTTTTGTATGTAAATTCTTTAAACATCAAAAGTTCTGTACCCAACAGAGCCTCTGTGGGAATTCTCATAACCTCTGACAATATCCATAGAGCCTCTGGTGAGTTTGACCTATGTTTAATGCTTTACTTATCACATATGATCCAAGCATAGGTCAAGGGGGAGTAGAAGGAGAACTTGAATTGATCCATAGAGGTTAATCATTCAAGGGGGAGCCAAAGTAGAGTTGTGATCAACCAAATCCACAAAAGTCAGGTATTATGCCGAGCAAAGGAGAATCAAAAGGTAAGTGTCTCGCGCAAAACATCTTTTCAAAACAGTTTTCTAGGACACCAATTTCCAAATATGCCCTAAAAACATTGTTTGAAACAATTAAAACTTTAGATGATCAAAACGTTTTATGAATTTTCAGTTATTAGAAATTTTCACTCATAGAGCCTCTGGTGGGCTCAACAGAGCCTCTGTGAATGCAAATTTTTGTACGAAAATTCTATCGATCATTTCCAGTATATTTTTCAAATGTTTTTGGTAAAGATGCAAGCTTAGAGGTTATGGAAGAAAGATTCAAATCACATAGCTCATTCCACCACAGAGCTTCTGTCGATTTGACACTTGTGCATAGAAACGGGATTCTGTAGGTGCGAGTTATTTCTCTATATTGACAGTGGTTTGTGAATAGAGACGCCCACGCGCTCAGAATTAATGGGCCGCACACGACGTCTAATCGTGCTCTGCCACCTCTGACGTGGCACACCTCTATTGGTTGTGTCAGTTAGACGACAGTTCAAAGCGTGGTAACAGTTGTAGGAAACTCGAGTGCGGACCCCAAAATACATTAAATTCACTTTTACTGTGGAATTCTATCCGTTTCTACCCCTCACTATATAACCTCGTTTACACCTCTTCTTCATCCTTTAGGGTGCGTTTGGTTGCAGGACAGAACAGGACGGGACAAAATAGGACAGAACAGGACAGGACAGAACAGAACATAACAGCTATCCAGCGTTTGGTAGTGTTAGGGTCAGTTTATGTTGAATTAAAGTTCAAGGGGCTATTTGTATTTGTTTAAACTGAGTCTAGTTAGTGAACGGGTCGTGGGCTAGTTAACCACGGCCCCGCCATATATAATGTTTGTTTTAGCCATTGTTTAGGCAGGTTGTTCATTATTGCTTTCTAATTCACATTGTAAACACTCTCTATTGAAAGCTAATTGGATGACCAGTTGAAATCATAACCACTGTATTACATCTATTGATTTCATATTGTTCGTTGCACGGATCTGGAACTCAAGTCTCTGTATTTATTAGGTAGATTTCGTTTATTTTCTTTCTTTCTTCGTGTGTTTCCTTTCTTTCATACTATCGTCTATTTCATTTTCTTATATTTGTGCTTTCACGAGTGTTCATGTGTTCAGGGGGAGCACAAACCGGTATCAGGTAAGTTTACTCAATTGTTGAAAAGGTTTTTACTGAAGTGTTCATAGAATCGTCATGCACATTTTTTTTACTGATGAAAAGTTTTTTGTGTGTGTGTGGTTACTCCTGTATGCATTTCACTCTACGCGCACGTTCTGAGGGGGGGCATATCATCTTATGTTCATCATTTGAGGGGGAGCGACACAATATTTCTCTTTAAATGTTCTAAAGTTTTTTTGTGTCGGCCTCTCCATTGTACACTTTCTGCACTATCCGAGGGGGAGCAAAGTCATCCCCATTCTCAGTTTGAGGGGGAGCGAGAGAAGGTTCGTTTTAAATTCACATAGTCCTATTTTTGCAAAATCTACAAGGACAGGGCCATTTTTTTGTGATATGCCAAAAGTGTTCGGATAGGTTCCGGATACTCATCTATCCGGACAGTTAACTTTCCGGACCGGATGGGTATACGGGTAGACCCACCCGGACTCCATGGGCCATATATAATTTTTCGGATTCCTTTGCCTCATTTATCCGGAATCCTTCGCACAAAGCCCTAAACCTCTCTCGTTTTCTCACTAGCTCGGAATCACTCGCAATCCACGACTTTCACCAGTGTTTTTGTTCCATTATCAGGTATGTTTTTCGAATATCCATCTCGATATCATCTGCGTACGTCTCGTGCTTCACATCACTTCGATCGACCACAAGTTTGATCGTTACACAGATTCTGAAACCCACTTTTAAGTCTCTACGACTTCAGGTCTTTTCGGTGTATTCTAGGTCGATGTAGTTGAGTTAGTATGTTAATATGCGTTCCTCGTCACTTCTTACATGCTTTATCAAGTGTTTGGGACAGTGATTTGCTCGTTTAATGATTTTGAATCTCGTCTGGAAACATTCATTTTGTCCGGAAACATGCATAAGTAAGATGTTTTGTCCGGTCACGTTCATGAATTAGATATTTTGTCCGGTTTCACTCAACATTCGGAAACCTAGTTGTCCGGAAACCTCAGGGTTTCCGGTAAGTTCAACTACCGGATTGTTGAGGTGTCCGGTAACCTATTTGACCGGTCACCTAAATCATCCGAAAACCAATTTGTCCGGAAACAGTCATCCCATCCGGAAACTATTGCTGTCCGGACACCTTTTGTCCGAATAGTATGGTTTGTCCGAAAAGTTGTGTGTTCCATTATGTTGTCCGGACACCCCTGTGTTTGTCAGTTATGTACCTGTTTTCTCATTGTCAGTCCTCAATCTGTCTCAGATTGAGCCAATTACTACAAAGGTACGCGTCGACACTCGTTCATCCATCTTGTTCACTAACTTGGGTCCTTTTTTACAGATATTACATGGCAGATCAAGAACAACAGCATAATCTGGAAAATTAAATTCCTCCTCAACAGCTGATAACGCCTTCGTCGACCCTGACCATGGCACTGAGATAGAGCCCAACAACCATCATTTGGACGCCGCTGAGTTCCGACCACAACCACAACACAGTGTGATTGTGGATATTCTAATGTGTCACTGTCACACCCCGCTAAAGCGGAAGTACGGGATGTCACAGTTCAAGGTTTCATTTCGTAAGGTAGAAGACAACACACAATCATCATATCATAAAGAGTTTACAAAAGTACATCTTGTTCCGAAATACAAACTTGTCCAAAAACATAAATTGACATGATAAAGAAAAATGTTGGATACCGCTACTTGTGGTGCCTTCTAAAGTTCAACCTTACTTGATATTTACTGAAAAGCATGTAAAGGAGAGGGTCAACTATTGAATAGTTGGTGAGTTCACAGGTTTTCGGTATGCATAACAGTTTTAATGCAAGTTTGTAAATCCGCACAGTGGATTGAGTATTCGGTTGTAGTTGTAAAGCATTTTTGTAAATCCGCACAATGGATTAAGAGTTCATTTGTCAACATGCGCAAGGTATAATATCGTATGCATTATGTCAAAGTAATGAGCCCACTACCCAAACCTACATGACCGTACACGCCCCAAAGACACATGTTCCTCTCAAACATGATAAGTTCGTAGGTAATTATGCACTCACGAGGTGAGTGGGGTGTCTACCAAATAACGTTATCCATAATATACCAAGCGGCTCGCACAATGAGCTAATGGGTAATGTAGTTCGTACCGGGGACTTTCAAATAAATGTGAAACTCAAAATCAACTAACATACGCATATATACCATAGCGCGTAAAAGTTCGTAGTAATGTAAATCAGTTTGAGTAAATAGTACAACTGATATATAAGTAAATTGTAACATGCTTTTCACCCTAAAATGTATAAAATAGTAAAAAGGGGCTGTGAAAACTCACGGTGGTATGCGAATATGTTTCCAATAGGTTCACGATGCAACCCGCACAACGATCCTACTTCGATCCTACGAAGGTAAGGATACTAGTAAGATTCTATGCTTAAGCCTTAGTCCTTGGTATTGTTTAGTTATCCAAATCATCATAAATTGCATTTTTGTGTTTAAGTTTATAGGTTGTAAGGAATTAACCGAAGTTAGTAATCAATATATAATACAATGCATATGTTCGATTGAACCTACCGCAATTTCGTCATAACGAGTGACGAAAAGGGTCTAAAGTTAGAGGTTATATGCAGTATATATATATATTCGACAATTTCATCATAAGAATGATGAAACAGGTTCAAAATGTAAAGTTAGATTATGTAAAATGCATATACATATAGTATATATATATTCCACAATTTCATCATAAGAAAGATAAAACGGGTTCAAAATGTAAAGTTAGAATATGTACAAAGCATATACATATAGTATATATATATTCCACAATTTCATCATAGGAATGATGAAACGGGTTCAAAGAGTTAGTTTTTAACCAAAGCAGAAAGTTATCACTTGCTGCCCAGAATGTATTGTCACTTTCAGTTCATTTTTGGATATCTTTCAGAGGCATTCAGGTTAAGATATTTTATGTCCATATACCTCTATGTGTTAGGAAATTGTTGACATAAGATTCATAGTTTTTAGAGGTGTTTAAGTACCTGAAATAATTCTTGACGTAAAAACACTACAGGAAGCTTTGCTGTTTGCGTACTGTTTTTGTGAAATGCCAATGATTCCAGTTGGGTTTGAATCCTAATTCATAAAAGTAAATTCCAGAAAAAGAATCACCTCATTTGGAGTTGTTTTGAGTGAGATATGACCATGCAAAGTCAGTGGAAAAATCTGACAGATTGTTGTTGGAAATCTTGTTTAAATAAATGCATTATTTCCATTGGTTCTTTAAAGGATTTTATTGTTAGAGCATTGTTGTATTCAAGATTTACTGTAAAGTCAATGTACTGTATGAGTCTATACAGTATTGTGAATGCCTTTATACCTTGTATGTCATGGGTATAAATAGGCTTGTCTAGACCATTTGTTAGTAACACTTCAAAAGCTTTTGTAATCTTTTAGAAACATTTTGTAATCCTTTGAGCTCAATACATGGATGACATATTTGCTCTCTAGATTCTCTCTCACTACATTCATATCTTATTGCTAGAGATTTGGGATTTCACAATTGGTATCAGAGCAAAACAGAAGATTCAAGCAGATCGAAGACCAAATTGAAGATTTTTTACACTAAAGCTAAAGAATTCGGATTGGGTGTTCATCACTATTCATCACTGTTCATCAAGAATTCTGACCCTTCTTCATTTACTATTCATCCAGATTTCATCTTTTCTTTAATTTTTGATCTTTTGGATTGATTCTTGACATCATTGCACTCGGATTTGATTCCTGGACATCTTTAATTCTTGGATCAACACCAAAATCTGCACAGAATTTGCAGATCTGATCATTTTATATCATTTTTGTTCGAAAACTTTTTCTACTATTTTTGGATCAAAATTCGATTAAATTGATCGAATTAGGATTTGTGATTAACTAAGAAAGTGTGTGGAATCAAATTTCGAACAAATCTGTGCAAATTTCATAACAATTGATCAAGAATTGAAAACGTTATGGCTGATTTAGTGATTTTCGTGTTCGAAGTGCAGAATTCGGATCATTCTTGGTGAATTCGGATCATTCTTGGTGAATTCGGATCATTCAAAGAAGAATTCGGAGTGTTCTTGGAAATACAAGTGTAGAATTCGACTCAAGAAGGATTCGAATTGATTGAATTCGAACCCAGCTAGATTCGAATTGAGGAGAATTCGAACCGTGTTAGATTCGAATTGAGGAGAATTCGAACTGTGTTAGATTCGAATTGAGTTGATTAAATTTTCCAAGTGTTGAATTCGAACCCTTAAGCATCCGAATTCATAGAATTCGAACCCTTAAGCATCCGAATTCATAGAATTCGAACCCTTAAGCATCCGAATTCATTGAATTCGAACCCTTAAGCATCCGAATTCATTGAATTCGAACCCTTAAGCATCCGAATTCATTGAATTCGAACCCTTAAGCATCCGAATTCATTGAATTCGAACCAAGTTAAGTCCGAATTGAGTGAATTCGAACCCTTCAGCATCCGAATTCATTGAATTCGAATCCTTCTTCATCCGAATTCGTTGAATTCGAACCCTTACTCATCCGAATTCTTGTGAATTTAAAAAAAAAATGTGTATTTCATAGTGTATTTCATAGAATTCTTGTGAATTTGAGAAAAATTTTTATCCCGAAATTTTTTCTATAGTGTATTTCATACACTGTAAGAACTTTTCAAGAAAAAATTTTATATATTTTTTTGTGTATTTTCATACACTGTCTGCTTGACCTTCTGAACGATCAATTTCTAGCAATATTCAAAATGGTTTTACAACAAGTTATTGTTAAAAGCAGTGGTGAAGATTTGAAGCAAACTCTGAAAAAGGAGATTCCTCCAATTGCAAAAGTTTTTGTTAAACCAAATGTAAAGTTGCAACAAGTCATTATAACAGAAACATCTGTTAATTCACATGTATCTGTTAAACCAAATAATGAAGTGTTGCAACAAGTCATAATAACAAAAACACCTCCAAAGCCACTTGAAAAAGCTAAGGCAAATAATGGAATTTTGCAACAAGTTATTTTATCAGAAACATCTCCTATATCAGAAACTCCTGTTAAAGATAATGCTTCAAATTCTTCAACTCCTATTTTAAATAAAGCATTGGAAGAAGAAAATGTTAATCTGAAAAGACAAATTTTAGACATTTCTTCTTCAAATGCTAAACTTACTAAAAGAATAACTGATCTTGAAGTTTATATTGCAGGTCTTGAAACAAAGAAAGACAAAGACAACTCAAGTCTGCACGATCAAATCGAGAAACTTCAAGAGAAAGTAACAACTCTTAAAAAGGAAAATGCTGATCTGAAGAGCATTGAAGACAGGAGAGAGAAGATTCTTAAAGAAAAGGAAATAATTGAACTTAATTGTATAAAACTTTCAAAACAAGTTTCTGACTTTGAGAAAGTTTTATTTTTAGAAAAAGACAAGCTCGAAAAAGAAAGAGCTAAATTTGAAACTGAACAAATTTTTTTTGAGATTAAAAGTTCTGAACTTTCCATGAAAATCTCTGAATTAGAAAATCTTTTGGAAAAGGAAAGAAAAGATTTCACGGAAAAGCAAAATCTCTTTGAAAAGGAAAGTAAAACCCTTAAAAAGAAAAATATGGAAATTTTCAAAGAGATTACTGATAAAAGAAAGTTTTTGGAAAAAGATTTTGAATCGGAACGTGTATATTTTGAAGATGTGATTCTTAATCTTACCAAAAGATTATCTGGTTTATCAGCTGATATTATGAAAGATCAGTTGATCAAATCTGATCTCCAAAAGAAATTTGATCTAATTTCTAAAGAGAAAAATGTTTTAATAAACAAAGTCAAAGAACTTGAAGACGTCATTTTTAAATTTGATGTCTCAAAGCAGGCCAGTCATAATTCTATCTTTCAGACTCCATTTGTTGATTCAAATGATTCTGAATGTTCTTTTAAAACTGCTTCAAGTTCAAGTTTTAAAAACATTCCTTCTAAACAATTTAATAGATCAACAGATTTCTCAAAAGGTCAGATTCGTTCTTCTAATCTTTTCTATAATCCTCTGTTTGATAAATCGGATGATATTCTTAAGGTGCCTAAAATTAATACTTCCAAATCTGAAGAAGTTCCAGTCTTCAAGAGGGTGAAGATGGAATGGAGAATCAAAGGCACAACAATTCCAAAGAAAGATGTGCCAAAATCATCTGTATCCACATCAAATGCAAAGAAGAACAATGCGCCGAAAGGTAAATCTTCTGTTCAACCTAATCCTATTCATTCTGTAAATCATCTGATTAGGTTGGCTCAAAAGAAAATTTGTTGTTCTTAATTTTGTGCATAAAAATTATACTTCTTTTTGGTACGGTACTTATAGTATTCCTTCAAAGAGATCTACACCTAACCCACTAGGACCCAAGTCCCATTGGGTACCAAAATCTGCTTAATCTGTTTTGCAGGTTCATCATGTGTTGTACTGAATTGTAGATACATACCACACACATGACTGAAAACAGAAGAGAAGCGGCGTATTTTTTGAAAAATATTTGTACCATTAAGGGGGAGACAAATATCTATGGCTTTTGAACATATCAGTTCAAAACCCGTGCTTCAACGACAATGGCTTCTGAACAATTCAGTTCAGGACCCGTACTTCAACGACTAAGACTTCTAAACAAATCAGTTTAGAACTCACACTTCTCAGGTGATATCCTTAACTGTTACATCTTTCTGTTTCAAGGAACGTGGCAAAAGGTAACATTGGATTATATTTGTTTCTACTGATTTGAAAACTTGAAACTTTACAAATTTAATTCAATAAGATGAAATTTTCAATTTTCATTCAATGAATTAAATGTGTGCTAAAAGATGATTTTACAAGTGTTTTTGTTTTATCTGAGTTATATTTGTTTCAACTTTCACCTCTGAAATAAATCGAAAGGTCAGCAAAACATGAATGAAATTATGCTGAATGCTCAAAGTTATGTGAATCTGGATTTATATAGAATATAATGCTCAAAAAGCATATATGTCAGAATGATGGATGGAAACGAAAATATGGGGGAAGCACTATGATTAAGAACCAAGTGATTGAGATATCATTCATATTTTGTGATGGAAATTCGAACTTATATAGAATATCATTTAGTTTGAAAGTTTGTGCCTGTGGCCTTTCTGGTTTGGGAGAGTAAGTCCTAAGGGGTGCTCGACACCTAGTCCCTAAGATCAACTGGTCTGGGATCGGCTGACCCAAATCCTGCAATAGAGCCAGATAGAAAGCCATGTTTTACTGGTACAAATGGGTTTAAGATATATCGATGTGGCCTTTCTGGTTTGGGAAATTAAGTTCTAAGGGGTGCTTGACACCTAGCACCTAAGGCCAACTGGTCTGGGATCTGCTGACCCAAATCCTGCTATAGAACCAGATAGAAAGTCATGTTTAACGGTGTATCTTATTCTTACTAAACTTTTTGATCAAAAGATGCCAATGAGCACAAAATCAAAAGATGCCAATGTGCACAAATCAAAAGATGCCAATGAGCACAAAAGCAAAGATGTCAATGAGCACACATCTCTTGAAACTTGGGAAAATACAAAGTCGCGATAAACCCGTAAATTTGTGAAAATTCTGATTTTGGACAAATAGTGTGAGTAGAGCAAAATATTCTTATATGTTTTAGAATTGCATATGCTTGAAGCTAATCATATTTCCCATGCTAGCACACCAAATAGATTTAATAAAGGGGTTGAAACTGAACATTTTTTAACTTGATATACAATGATGACTTGTTTTTGATTCCAAACACATGCATTTGATTTCATTTGATTGAAATATCTGTTAAATTTAATTAAGTTGAATTTCTTTTGTAAAGTTTTCAAATGATCAAATGTTTGTAGTTATAAAATGAAGTTCAATGAATTTTATTTTCCTTGTGTAAATTTGTTTTAAAATTTGTGCTACAATTTGAAATGAATATCGTTATTGAAATATATGCATATTTTCAGGGGGAGAAAACAAATTGCTCCAGAATTCTTACTTTGAGGGGGAGCAAGGTTATTCTCTAAGGAGGAGATTGTTAGCAATACTCAAAGACACGACTGAAATTGAATATGGTTTTCGATGATTATGATGCTCACCATCATCGAAAAAGGGGGAGAAAAGTTTAATTTCAATTTCATGTCAAAGAGCTTTCAAATCAAAGATATTTCAAGTCAAAGATTCGTGAACAAAGACTGAAGATTGGGGAGAAGGATCATGTGAAGTCCAAATGTTGCTGAATTTGGTTATCTTAGTTCTGAGTGGTTATCGGAATGCGCTTACACCTAAAAGTTCAACAATGTGGATGGTTTCACATCTTTCTGATCCAAACTCTAATCGTTTCTGATTTATCTTGTTCCGATTTGATGGTTCTATATAAAGATATGAATTTCATGTTCAAGACTTGAAGACAATCTGTTGAAGATTTTATTGAAGAAGATTGACTTTTCAAAGAAAAAGACAATGACTTTCATGTTTGTCTGAAGATTCTTCAAAGCTGAGTTCTTAAAGAGTGTCAAAGCATATAGTTCGCCGTGAACTAGTGGAGATAAAGCTATTTGAAGATGGTTTGATAGAGTATCTGTTTGAGAAGATTGACTTTACAAAGAGCTGAAGACTGCTGTCAAATTTTTTTAAATCTTGAATCCAAAGGGGGAGATTGTTAGAGCATTGTTGTATTCAAGATTTACTGTAAAGTCAATGTACTGTATGAGTCTATACAGTATTGTGAATGCCTTTATACCTTGTATGTCATGGGTATAAATAGGCTTGTCTAGACCATTTGTTAGTAACACTTCAAAAGCTTTTGTAATCTTTTAGAAACATTTTGTAATCCTTTGAGCTCAATACATGGATGACATATTTGCTCTCTAGATTCTCTCTCACTACATTCATATCTTATTGCTAGAGATTTGGGATTTCACATTTATTCTTTTTGCTTGGCCACGATTTTTGACACAACAAATCCATTATTTTCAGATGAAAAAGCTTCCTTTTAATTTACACAAGCTACATGCAAACAACTTAGACAAGTTATCTTGTCAAAACATTTTAAAAAATTGGTCCTTTTGAGCTTTTTGTGAACACATTCAAATAGTTCATTCTTTGATCATTAACTTTGGTTTGATCATGGATTCATTACTCTTTTAATAACATGCAAAGTTTTACGGTGATGAATCTACAAACATTAAGATTCAAAGATATGTTTAGAGAAAATAACATTTAAAACTAGTGTAGAAGAAGAAGAAACTTAAAGAAAATGAAGGAACAATACAAGGAGAAGTGTAGGCTTTGCACTACATATGATTTTTACCTTGTGAAGACTTGAATACTTGATGTTCTTGAGGTTAAAGTGGCTGGACTTTGGACAATATTACAGAGAGAATAGAGAGAAAAAGAGAGATTTCTTCTTAGAGGGAAATTTGAGAGAGAGAGAGATGAGATGATATGAGATGTGTTTGATTTAAGATAAAGAAAAGAGAGAGGGGAAATGGGGAGTGGTGGTGGACGGTTTTGGGAAGGAGAGAAGAGAGGGATGGAGTGTGGTATTAGGTATAATATAATTGGACCTCCCAATAATGGAGTGTGGTATTAGGTATATAAGAGAGGGTCATTATCAAATCACAGAGGGTTTGGATCAACAATCTCCCCCTATTTGATTATGACATAGCAACAAAGAAAATTGCTATTTAATGAAAACATAAGGATAAAAAGAACTCATAAAATATTTGTCCCTTTTACTGTTTTCTGGAATCTTTTCAGTACTGATGGAGTAAAGTACATTCGCTGAAATCTTTCTTTAAAACTTTGAATCAGGTTACAAAGAGAAATGGAAAGATTACAAGTACGAGCGAAATAAATTACAAGTACAGAAGAATAACTGATACAATAGAGAAAAGGGTGATCATATCAGCTTATAAAGGTTCTTCCTTGATGAGAAGTTCATCAAGGGTCTTTGATGTGGGGATCATCCAGTCAGGGACATCTTCTCCTTGATTCTTTTTCTTCAGAGCTGCTTCAAAAATCAAGGGCCTCAGGTGTCTAGCTTTGATGTTGCGTCTGACATCACACCAGTATACGAGATCTCTGAGTTGTTCGATGGGAGCGATGTCTAGCTCAGAGATACGTTGAAAGTGATGATTTCCATAGTAGTCTAAAAAGAATATACCATAGGGATCACTTACAACTGTGCCAGGAATGAATGTTTCTCCAGGAGGTAGGGAGGTGTCAAGCATTGAGAGATCGACATCAGGGCCAACAATTTCAGCACGAGAGAAACCAATGCCCGTTTCATTCCGAATATGAGGACCTGAACCAGAGGCTTTCTTTTTCTTATCAGAGACTTTTCTTGGTTGAGGAATAGTAGGAGGAATATCCACAGCAGATGAAAACAGGTCGATCTGTTTGTTTAAGATCTTCTCGACATGGCTTTTGAACTTTGAGCGCGATCCCTGAATAGCTAATTTTGTTTCTAACCATTCAGAGAGACCAAACTTTTCTAAGGTAGCAGCATAGAAAGTTTGCTTGGTTTCATCATCTCTGTAGACGTCCACTTCAACAACAGGAACTTCAGCGTACAGTCTTCCTCTGATGTCTGCCTTGACGATTTTGGAAGGTCTAGATCGATAGGTCAACATTTGTTTAGCCCATTCCAAAGTCGTATCAGAGACCTTAGTCTTTTCTCTAACGATCTCTTGAGCATCATCCCATAGCTGACGTTGAACATCAATGGGAACTCTTTTCAGCTTGGGGTCTTTTATTGATCGTTGAGTAAGCTTGATGGCGTATTCTCTGTCTTTTTCTTCAGCTTCCTTTCTTTCAGCGAGTAGGCGTTCAGCTCTGAGGTGTTCCTGGTATTCAGCTTTGGAAATTCTGAACTTTGGAGGAACCGAAGGAAGTTGATCACGCCTCAGAATGATTCGATGATCCTCGAATCGCTTTATTATTTCCTCTCTTCTTTTCTGATCCTCTTCACTTAGCTTTTGAGGAGCTAAGGAAGGTCTGCCTCTGTGCGAGAGCAGCTGTTCTTCTGGTTCATCAGTCTTAGAGATTAAATCTAAGACTAGGATTATTTCTTCAGCAGCAGCTGGTATTATTGGTGAAGTCGCAGTTGTGGAGCCTTCAGCGATATCCTCAAACAGGGGAGAGGACTAGCTGAAACACAGCGATCTTACGAGTAAGAACTTGGGTATAATCAGATAAAGAGAATTGGTTCAAGTGTATAGGCTTGGGTAGTAGAACTGATAGTGTATGATAGAGGAGGGATGGAGTGAGAGATGTTTAGAATACCTGACAAACCGGCTTTTCAAGCAAGATCATCAGATTGTCATCTTCAGCGACGCTTTTGCCTTTGCCTTTCTCAGCTCCAGAGGCTGAGGGCTTTTGCCTTTGCCTTTCTCCGCTCCCCTGAAGGTTCATTTATCGAGATTCCCTTAAGAGCTTTGATCCTCGGAGCAGGTTTGACGATAAAAAAGTCATCGTCATCTTCGTCATCATCATCATCATTCTTTGGAGAAGAAGATGGTTCATCATCAGGGATGTCGACGACTTCATCATCTTCTGCTTCGGATTCAGTTTTCTCAGCTTCTTCTTCGAGTTGCTCCCCCTCAGATACAGAGATGAGCTTCTCGGTTTCCTCAGGGTTTTCATCTCCCTGAGGTCCAGCGGTGGTTTCTTCAGTATTCGTCTTCTCTCCCCTGATAGATTCATCATGGGAAAGGTCTTCTGCGCTCTTGGAGAGGTCTTCAGCGCTCTTCTCCCCCCTCTTTTTCATGATGACTGGGGGAGGAATGGGTAGATTCAGCAGCATTGGTGGGTTCTATGTCTTCTTGGCCAGAGAGACCTATACAAACTTCAATCTTTGCTATTCTGTCTTCAAGGCCAGAAATAGCAGGATTGATCTTCTTCAGCTCAGTGCGATCCGCCGCTGTGAAGTTGTCAGATGCCGGGACGGGGGCAGGAGCAGGATCAGGAGTATTCGCTTTGTGTAGCAGCTGCTCGATCATCGTTTTCATCGAACTAACGTCGGTCTTTACAGAGCCTAAGTCAGTCTTCACAGTAGACATATCCCCCTCTAGATGTCCAACCGATGTCTTCAGCGATGTAACCTCGCTGGACATGGATGAAACTGAATTTTTGAGAGAGTTGTAGTCTGTGTAGATGTCAGCGAGAACCTTGGCGAAGTCGCTGAGAGTTTTATCCACCTGCTTCATGTCATATGTGGAAGCTTTCTTCTCCACCACCGTTGTCAGCTTGTTCAGATTCTCTCCAGCGTTTGTTACAGCTGTAGAGTCATTGGAGAGAGTAGTGGTGAGACCTGTCAGCTTTGTCTCCACGGACTTCAGAGAGGCGTTGATATCTCCCAAATTAGGACCTGTAACATATAAAAACTTGTGAACAGAGGAAAGCTCAGAAGTTTGGGGTTTAGTGACAGTGTTTATGGGTGGTTGTGTACCTGCAGGAGGATTGGTGAATTCATCAAAATCACGGGTTCCTGAGTAAAGATCCATGTCATCTTCAAAAGTGCCCATGGATTGTTCTGCAGGTCCTGTCTTCATCATTCCTGGAGAATCAGCTTTAGGTTCGGTAGAAATGATGGCAGCTCCAGTGAGATCTGGAGTACAGACCAAATGAGTAGAGGGAGGAGTGAAGGATAAGAATGGGGGTTGGGTTCTGAGTTCAGCGTTGGATTCGCTGACAATCACTTCATCAGTCTTTTGAGAGACTGAAGGAGGTTGGGTAGGTTCCCAGTTTGTAACCTCAGCGTTTAGAGACGCTGAAGTTGGGATTAAAGGGATGGCTTGTTCAGGTGTGGCAGAGTGTACCACTGAACGTTCCTTTAGCTCTGCAGAAAGAGCTGAGGAGTCTTCATCATGAGATTGCTGGGGTTGCTCCTTTGTTTTCTTGATCCTTTTAGAACCAAGTGGGGTAGAAGAATGATTCCTTTTCTTAGAAGGAGAGGATTTTGTGGCCAGGGTATCAGCGATGGGTATTGTCGCTGAAGGAGCCACAGAATGAGAAGAAGAAGGGTTGAGAAGAGACAAGAGTGTAGAAAGACGTACCTCATTCACCATCGGTTTGAAGTCGAGTATCTTTGGGCCGACCTGAGAGAGTTTCAGGTCACCTTCAGTTGGGTAGCTCTCCTTCAGGCCATATTGGAAGATGGCGCTGATGAATCGGGGGTAGGGAACCCATGGAGGTCTGTCAGCGACGGTGTCCACCCTTAGAACTAGGTCATCATAGATAATCGATGCCCAGTCTTTGTTGAGACCTTTCAGCAGTGCATACCCCATTGCTTGCTGAGGTTTAGCGGCTTGGTCAGAGGAGCCGCTCTTTGCAGTCATACAGCTGATAAGATGTGCGAAGATGAAATTCATCTCTCTGGGCATTTTCGATTTCTTGATAATCGTCAGCTTCTTCTCGGCCTTCATGTCTCTGCCGATTTCCCATACGTAGCCCATTGCATCGAAAAATGCAATGATGGCTTCCCTGTCTGAGTTTTTCTTGGGGTCAGGGAGGGGAACGAAAGGTTTTTCCTTGGTAACTATTGGAAGGCTGAGAGCTTTGCGAATAATGGCAGGGGTGATCTTCATCGTGCCATATTCGATGTCGCAGAGGATTCAATCGATTGTTTTGGAGGGGTCTTTGGCTGAAGGTAGTTGAGAGTGTCTGGCTGAGTACCAGAATTGTGAGAGCAAAAGCTGATGAGCAGGAGGTGTTATGGTCAGGGCTGTGGAGATGCAGCATTTTTTTAGGAAATTCACAGCATCATATAGATGTGTGACTTTCTTTCGAGGAGGAAACTCAAAAAGCGCATAGAGGTTGTTCACCTTGGTCCAATCCAGTTTGTCAAGGGCAAACTTGACTTGAGGAGCCTTGAGGATGTCCACTTCCTCAGAATCAGCGGAGATGTTCTCAGCGGTAGCAGGAATGTCAGATGAAGCCATTTCTCTGTATTATCAGTTCAACCAAAGATGTTAACAAATAATCTTAATGTGGAAAGAATTTCCATTAAGATGGTTCAAATTTTATCCATTTCATTCAGACACAAATGTCTTAATGAAGATTAGGGTTTTTCTTGATTTTAAGAAAATGAAATATAAAACCCATTTATTCTTGTTATCCAGTTTTCTATGAAGAAATAGATTCTGGAAAAACGAATGTGTGAAGAACAAGTTTATGATTTTTGCATTTAAACTTGAAGAACAACCATGAAATGGTTGTGTTCATAAAACCATGAAAGAAAATGATTTCATTTTAAGAAGTTCTTTTGTTTGATCTTGTTAAAACAAATTGTAGATCAGAAACAAGTTATTTGCATTCGGTAAATAATAAGAACATATTAACCTTGATGTTTGATGAAGAAGATGATGAACAGTTCTTGAAGTTTTGAAAGCACAAATGCAACAGTGAATTGTTTCTTGCGGAGGAAGATTGATCGCGTAAAAGAAAAATATAAACAAAGAATTTGTTTATATAGAGATTTTTAGAAAGAGAAAATCTTGAGCGGGAAAAGATTTTCATCATGACACGGACACGTGTTTGCATTTGATTGGAAGTTTGAACGAGACGTGCAAACGTGTGTCAGGAAGAGAAAACGTGTTGGGGTTTTATCCGTTGCAATGACGTCATAATTGTCCTTTAATATTCTTGGTTGTCTCTGAGGTTTTGAAAAACTCAGGGATACTTTTGAAAACATGAAGCACTGAATGAAAGTATTCAGCGATGGTTTCAAGAAATTTCAAAATATCGCTGTTAAGGAAGATATATTCAGCGATGCATTTTGTTTTGAAATCTTGCATTTTCATGCGATTGTCAGAGAGAGAAAACATACCTTGATATCAGTTTTAACCAAGTTTTATTTAGAGAGAAGATGATTGAATAGGTTATACGAGTTGATTTTATCCTATCGCTGATTAATGTGAACCGCTGAAGATTTTATCCTTCAAAGTTCAGCATTCCAAGCTCGCTGATGAGAAAGTTGAATCTTGTCTCATCAAGAGGTTTGGTAAATAAATCAGCTAACTGATAATCAGTTGGGATAAAATGAAGTTCTATATCACCATTCATCACATGATCTCTGATAAAATGATATCTGATTTCTATATGTTTGGTCTTTGAATGTAGTACTGGATTGTTTGCTATAGCGATGGCACTTGTGCTGTCGCAATAGATTGGAATTTTGGAGAGCTGAAGATCATAGTCTAGTAGCTGATTTCTCATCCACAAGACTTGAGAACAACAGCTTCCAGCAGCTACATATTCAGCTTCAGCTATGGAAGTGGACACTGAATTTTGCTTTTTACTTGTTGATAACGCCACTTTTTGGCGTTATTTTTAGTTCTCAAACCAACGAGATTGGCTTGTATTCAAGTAAAAAGGCGTGTATTTTACGGTTTATCTATTGAATTATGCAGGTTATCTAAAAGGCGGCATTCCTCATGAAAAGAAGCTAAAAAGAGCCCAAAACGAAGCCTAACGAAAGCCCAAAAGTCAAGTCCAAGACCCGCGACCGAACCAGGACCCGACCTGCGAACCAGATATCGACCCACGCTACATCTGGAACACGCGCGACTTGCCACGCGGCTTGCAAGTCGCGCCGCAAGTCGCGTAAGTCTCTGTTTCACGAAAATCAGCTATATTTTCCGGGGTTTAGGTCATTCGAGGGGTATCCAGTTTTCACACGACGGCCAGAGCAATACCGGGGGCGATTTTCAGATCCAAGTGACACCCGTTGGAGCCAAGATAGAGGGAGGATCAGAGATACGTTCATCAAGCAACGTAGTGACGAGCACGATAGAAGGGAGTAACCATTCCATTTACAATTGCCATGATTATCATGTTCATACACTTATTTTCATCTTTTGCTATTGTGTTTGAATCCACCACCGACATGAACTAACCGGTTCATGTTGGGGGTTGGAATGAATATGGTTTAAGCTTGTAAACGGATGACTTGAGACTTTTATCAGTTTTCCTTTTTAATGAATGAATGCAATTTGGTGTTTAATGCTTTTGTGAGATTAGCTACCTTACAATTGTTCTATTGCTTTCAATATATGTTCGCGAGAAGTAATTGACAAGTAGAATTAGGAATTGCATGTCTAAGGTAAGAAAGGATAGAGATATACCGAGTAAATCTTAGTCCCGGTTGAATCTTAAGCTTAATGCATTTTGAACTCTATAGGTTGAGATCGAAAGATAAAACTTATTGTTTTCAAAATAGAAATCATGGTTGTTTGAAAAAGGAACCGTGCTTTGCAAATAAAATCGGTGTTACTTGAGAGAGAATAACGATTAGATAAAGATTGGGCATTCATTTATAGGAATAACTGGTATTTGAATTGAGTCAGACGTTTGTATGTGAGAACCATTGGATTTCCAACCCTCAACTTTTCTCTCTATCAAAGTTTTCAACGCTGTTCTGTTTTGTCTTGTGTTTGATTTGATTTTATTGCAATTAATTAGTTTATAAAACCATCTCTAAATTCGACAGTTCAGTTAATAGAGTTTATAGTAATTGTGATATTTAGTTCCTAGTTCCCCGTGATTCGATACTCGTACTTTCTCAAGTACTATTACTTGACTTCGACCCGTACACTTGCGGTTAGATTCTGGGAGTGTGAAACCTCGTATCAAGTTTTTGGCGCCGTTGCCGGGGAACTAGTTGTAGCTAATAGCACTACTAGCTATACGCGCTATTAGATTGGACATTTTTATTTTTATTTATTTATTTCGTATTTTATTTCATCACTTTGAATTTCTGGATTGCTAAATTCGTGTAACTACTATTTCAGGTGCTACTTGGTTTATGCCAAGGAAAACCCGAGGGAAAGAACTCGAGCCTATCGACCCAGAAATCGAAAGAACCGCCCGTCGTCTCCGAAAAGAAGCAAAAGCGAAAAGAAATCTGAAATTCGAGATGTCTGACGACGAGAGACCACCTCCGCGCAACAATCCACCACCACCTCCGGAAAGAGTTCCGATGCGGTCATTTGCCGATCCTAATGTGGCGGCCGCACGGATAGGCATCCAAGCGCCCACTACTGGGGCAAATTATTTCGAGCTTAAACCGAGCACCATCGTGATGGTGCAACAGAACCAGTATGGAGGAACGCCAACCGAGGATGCTCACGCACATCTTCGTGCCTTCGAGAGGATCTGCAATACGTTTAAGATCAATGGCATGAGTGAGGATGCCATCAAGCTAAGGCTATTCGGATTTTCACTTAAAGGCCGAGCTGAAACATGGACTGAAAGCATCTCACCAGATTCTATCACCACTTGGGCACAACTTAAGGCCGCCTTCCTTCAAAAGTTCTTCCCACCGAGTCGGACCGCCCAACTAATGGCGGAGATCACCCATTTTTCTCAATGGGATCAAGAAACTCTATATGAGGCGTGGGAACGTTACAAGGACATGATCAAGAAGTGTCCTCATCATGGACTACAAGGCTGGGTCATCATCCAGACCTTCTTCAGTGGACTTCACCCGCAATTTAAGAACGACATCACAGCTGCGGCGGGTGGAGCATTAATGGATAGATCATATGAGGAAGCGTGCGAGCTGATTGAAAACTTGGCCGAGCATAGTTTTTCTACCCCGAGATCAGCCGTTAGAAGAGTAGCGATATTCAAGAGTCGGAAGAGATGAGGGAACTAAAGGCTCAACTAGCCTTTATCACAAATCGACTGAATGGAGGAAATCCGCAAGAACCTGATCAGGTTCAATTTGTACAAAACCGGAACCAACCGAAAAACGACCCTTTCTCGAATACTTATAATGAGGGGTGGAAAAAGCACCCCAATCTTTCATGGAATCAGCCCGGTCAACCACAGTCAGGTAATTTTTCTAACTCTTCTAATTTTGCTCAAACTAATAATGTGTACCGTCCTCCAGGTTTTCAACAAAGAAGCGAAGGACCATCCGGAGAAAAGAAACCGGGCCTGGAAGAGATGATGATGAAGTTCATGTCGAAGATGGACAGCACAGTCGAGGGATTAGCAAGCACTGTGAACACGGTGAAAACCGCAACTGATCAGAATACGTTCCGAAGTCAACCCGAAAAGACTAACCGGGAACATTGCAATGCCATCTATCTGAGAAATGGCAAAGAACTGAATGGGAACCAGCAAAGGAAGCCGAGAATGTTGTGGAGATCATTGACATGGATGCATTAGAGGCTGATGAAGAGCGTATGAAGGAAAAGCCGAAGGAGAAAGAAGTGATACCACCGGTCAAGCCGGAAATCCCACGAGTGCCTTACCCGAGCAGGCTGAAAGCGAATAAGGATCAGGTCAATTTTTCTAAATTTATAGATTTATTTAAAAAGCTAACGATCAATATTCCTTTTGCAGATGCTCTCACCCAAATGCCCTCCTACATGAAATTCATGAAAGAGATCCTTTCCAAAAAGAGGGCAATTGATCACCAATCCACCGTTACACTCACTGAAGAGTGTAGCGCAATCTTCCAAAATAAGCTTCCCCCGAAGCTCAATGATCCAGGGAGTTTTTCTATCCCTATCCAAATCGGGAAGTTTTCTTTCAATAAAGTTTTGTGTGATTTAGGGGCTAGTATTAATTTGATGTCCCTTTCTATTTTCAGGAAACTTGGATTGGGCGAGGTGAGTCCAACGTTCATGACGCTCAAGCTTGCTGATCGGTCGATAAGGAACCCGTACGGGGTGGTTGAAGACGTGCTCATCAAGGTCGGTAAGTTTTACTTTCCAGTCGACTTCGTGGTGATAGACATAGATGAGGATGAAGAGGTCCCGATGATCTTGGGACGATCATTTCTGGCTACGAGTAGAGCCTTGATTGACATGGAAGAGGGTGAGATCACGTTCAGAGTCGGCGGTGAGAACGTGAGGTTCAAGTTGCTAGAAAGAAGAAGTGGTGAAAGAGAGGAAGGAGTAGAGAAGTCCGCGAAGAACCGTAAGTGTGGACGGTACAATCCCGCGGATATTGAGCCGAGCTGAACCCACATAGTCGTGCCACGACTTTAAATAAGGCGCTGGGTGGGAGGCAACCCACCAAGGTTTGTTTCCGTTTATTATTTTTATCTTGTGTGTGTTTTAATTCCGGAAAAACCATAAAAATTGAAAAATTGAAAAAAAATAAAAAATAGCTGGAACAGGGACATACACGGCTTTACACGCGGTTTGTATACCGCGCAGCAAGCCGCGGGACCCTCTGTTGGTTTTCTGAAACAGTAGGTTACGCGATGTGCCACGCGACTTGCAAGTCGCGGGCTAAACCGCGTAAGACCCTGTTGCTTCGTTTTGTTTTTCGTGCAGTTTTTTTTCCTTTCTTGCTTTGTATGTTTCTTTTCCAGTATTTTGTCTTATGCTTTGTTTTTCTTTGTTTTGTTTTGCATGTTCTCTCCGTCTCCTCCGATTGATGCTCAACCAGTCAAGAATCCTCCTGCCGGGCAAAACAGGTATGTTCTAAATCTTTATGTTAATGAGTGGTGTATGATGTTTGTTTCAGTATTAGTTAAACGAGAGGCAACAAACCTAAGTTCCACTTAGGTTTGGGGTGCCTTATCTTTTTCACATCTACACACTCAATTCTTTAAACCCTGTGCAAACCTCGGTTTTACCGAGGTTTGGGGTTGGCTTTTATTGGCAAACCTAGGCCACGGCCTAGGTTTGGGGTGCCCATTTTAGAAAGTTGGCATTTCTTTTTGCTTGCTATGTAATGCCTTGCCCGTCCTTTTGATAACTGTAATAACTACACAATGATTGAGTCGCATCACCTACGACTTTGCTTGCACATTGGGGACAATGTGTGGGTAAGGTTTGGGGTTGCCCAATCGGGCCCAAGCTTATGCACGTAGATTTCCTACATTTCTGAGTATTTAGATCACATTAGCCAAAAAAATTTGTTTTGAAGGATTGAGACCAACCATTGTGGGAAGAATCTTGTGATAGTGACGTGACCGTTAGGGAAGGACCGGGAAATACATGACTAGGGACATTAGTGGAGACCACCCGATAGTGAGATTTTGAGCCTTAATGACGTTTTTCATTTCGAGGGATTCATACATTTAATTCTTATACACTTTTCGAATTCCTTGTCGTGAATGTAGAATGATCTCCCTACATTATTGCATTGAGTAGCAAAGACGAACATCGGGATATTAGGTAAGGGTATAATAGACCATATCGTGTGGACCTCAAGATATGATTCCAGGCATTATGTGTTTTATTTTTAAACCATTTTTAGCTATCGTTCCCTTTCACCCGTTTGTGTGTATCCATAATCCCCTTTGCAGCCAAACACGCACCTTAATTCTTTCTAAACCCACCATTAAACCTTTAGCCAAAACCCTTAGCCAACCCTTATCCGAAAGTGTGTCAATCGGAAGCAGTAATGAACTACTCGAGATAGAGCATACAAGAATAGAATAGGCCAGTCATGAGAATAAAATGGGTCAATGTAACCCGAGAAGTAGAAAAGAGGACCAATGAAGTCCCAAAAAAAAATACAGTTATTTAGATAATAGTTAGAGCTGCAAAATAAGAGAGTCAAAGCGACTCCAATAGTGACGAAAAGGGCCAAGTAAGCGAATGTGAAGCACGAGAGTTCAGGAATTGCCAATGATTGACACACCGAGGATTTTTGATCCGTTTTACCCTTCGTTTCGTAGCCTCAACCTTAGCCCCATTACAACCCGTGTAAAGACCTGGATGATCTTTTGGAAAATATGATTACAGTTTACGACTACCTTTACTGATATTCCCTGTCTTGCTATTTGATTTCTTCCTGAGATCAATCTTTTGGACACTTGTGCGTCTTTCATGTTAGTTGTCATGTAATAATTTGAGTATTCTTGTACATAACCTCCTTAAACATGACAACATGTGCGATAACCTAGGTTCGAATGCAAAGAGAGTATCCTGTGAGGTAGGGTCGAGGCGAAATGTTTCCCTAGTATGTCTGGACCTAGTCTACCGCGAACGTAATCGGAACAGTCGCGAGTTCAACCCCCAATGGAAGGTCATAGATCAAACGAAATAAGAATGAGGCGAGAGTGAGATAGACATTCACGGGTATGAGAAATCACCGATGCATCACTTGGTACCGTTTGGGAATTGTGCAGTCATTATTATTCTTTCACAAATATATGCTTTTATTCTGTTTTTATCGCTAATTTGCTTGGGGACAAGAAACGCTCGGTTTGGGGTTGTTGATAACGCCACTTTTTGGCGTTATTTTCAGTTCTCAAACCAACGAGATTGGCTTGTATTCAAGTAAAAAGGCGTGTATTTTACGGTTTATCTAGTGAATTATGCAGGTTATCTAAAAGGCGGCATTCCTCAAGAAAAGAAGCTAAAAAGAGACCAAAACGAAGCCTAACGAAAGCCCAAAAGTCAAGCCCAAGACCCGCGACCGAACCAGGACCCGACCCGCGAACCAGAAATCGACCCACGCTACATCTGGAACACGCGCGACTTGCCACGCGACTTGCAAGTCGCGCAGCAAGTCGCGTAAGTCTATGTTTCACGAAAATCAACTATATTTTCCGGGGTTTAGGTCATTCGATGGGTATCCAGTTTTCACACGACGGCCAGAGCAATACCGGGGGCGATTTTCAGAGCCAAGTGACACCCGTTGGAGCCAGGATAGAGGGAGGATCAGAGATACGTTCATCAAGCGACGTAGTGACGAGCACGATAGAAGGGAGTAACCATTCCATTTACAATTGCCATGATTATCATGTTCATACACTTATTTTCATCTTTTGCTATTGTGTTTGAATCCACCACCGACATGAACTAACCGGTTCATGTTGGGGGTTGGAATGAATATGGTTTAAGCTTGTAAACGGATGACTTGAGACTTTTATCAGTTTTCCTTTTTAATGAGTGAATGCAATTTGGTGTTTAATGCTTTTGTGAGATTAGCTACCTTACAATTGTTCTATTGCTTTCAATATATGTTCGCGAAAAGTAATTGACAAGTAGAATTAGGAATTGCATGTCTAAGGTAAGAAAGGATAGAGATATACCGAGTAAATCTTAGTCCCGGTTGAATCTTAAACTTAATGCATTTTGAACTCTATAGGTTGAGATCGAAAGATAAAACTTATTGTTTTCAAAATAGAAATTATGGTTGCTTGAAAAAGGAACCGTGCTTTGCAAATAAAATCGGTGTTACTTGAGAGAGAATAACGATTAGATAAAGATTGGGCATTCATTGATAGGAATAACTGGTATTTGAATTGAGTCAGACGTTTGTATGTGAGAACCATTGGACTTCCAACCGTCAACTTTTCTCTCTATCAAAGTTTTCAACGCTGTTCTGTTTTGTCTTGTGTTTGATTTGATTTTATTGCAATTAATTAGTTTATAAAACCATCTCTAAATTCGACAGTTTAGTTAATAGAGTTTATAGTAATTGTGATATTTAGTTCCTAGTTCCCCGTGATTCGATACTCGTACTTTCTCAAGTACTATTACTTGACTTCGACCCGTACACTTGCGGTTAGATTCTCGGGGTGTGAAACCTTGTATCATTTGTCCAACATACCATCTTTCCACCCAGGAGCTGACATCCTCCTGTGGTGCTTTTCCTATCCATTTTGCAACCTGCAAAATCACTATCTGAATAGGCGGTTAGATCGAATCCTGAATCTTTGGGATACCAAAGACCTAGGTTCGCTATACCCTTAAGATATTGAAAGATTCGCTTTACAGCTTTCATATGAGATATCTTAGGTTCAGCATGATATCGTGCACACAAGCATGTTGCAAACATAATATTGGGTCGGCTAGCTGTAAGATACAATAGTGAGCCGATCATCCCACGATACAGCGTGACATTGACAGGAACACCCTTAGTGTCCTTATCAAGTGTCAGCGGTGGTGCCATAGGGGTTTTCATAGCTGAACTTTCAGTTAAGTCGAATTTCTTCAGCATATCTTTAATATACTTTCCCTGAAATATGTTAGTTCACCCATCATGCTCATTTTGTACTCATCTTTCATTCTATCAGCGAAACGAGTACAAAGCTCAGGGTTAGTAGAACCAAATATAATGTCATCAACATATATTTGAACTAGATTGATATGACCTTTCACTTTTCTAAAAAATAGAGTTTTATCAATCTTACCTCGCTCAAATTTTTCAATATGGAGATAAGTAGAAAGAGTGTCATACCATGCACGAGGAGCTTGTTTTAAGCCATAAAGTGCCTTATCCAGTTTATGAACATAAGCTGGACGCTTAGAATCTGAGAATCCTGGAGTTTGTTCCACATACACTTCTTCGTTCAGCTTTCCATTCAGAAACGCTGACTTAACATCCATCTGATGTACTTTGAAGTTTTTGTGTACATCATATGCTAAGAATAGACGAATAGATTCAAGTCTTGCTACTGGAGCAAATGTTTCGTCATAATCTATACCTTCCTCTTATCTGTATCCCTGAGCAACAAGACGAGCTTTGTTGCGGGTTACAGTACCATGTTCGTCCAACTTGTTTCGATAGACCCATTTAGTGCCTATTACTGTTTTATCAGTTGGTCTCTGAACAAGTTTCCAAACTTTGTTTCTTTCGAATTCAGTCAGCTCTTCTTGCATGGCGCTGACCCAGTGTGGATCTTTGAGGGCATCATCTACTTTCTTTGGTTCAGTTAGTGAAATAAAATTTACAAATAAACAAATATTACCTGCACTTCGTCGAGTCTGAATCTCAGCGTTTGGATCACCAAGAATTTGATCAATTGGGTGATTTATAGTCCATCGCTGAGCCGGAGCATGAGACGCTGACTCAACTTGAACTGGAGGAGCTGAAGATGAAGATTGAGCGACGTCGGGAGTATCAGCCAAGAGAGGAATGGATGCAGTTGTCATTATATTCACTGATTGCTGAGAAGTAGATGGAATGTCTGAGACATTTGGTTTTGCGTTAGGTATAGTGTTTATAGGAACAACTGAGACCTAAGAAGTTTCAGCTTCACTATTCTGCATATTTGGAATGATAGGAGGACTATCATCTTCTACTGGATGAGCATGAGTAGTGGGAATATCTTATGAATCACCAAGATAAGAAAACATCAATTGATTCAGTTCTTCAGTATCAGCGGACGGTTTAGAGTTCGCTGAACGGGATTCGTCAAACGTGACGTGAATAGTTTCTTCTACAGTTTGTCTTCTACGATTGAAGACTCTGAAGGCTTTGGAAACTAAGGAGAATCCAAGAAAGATTCCATCATCAGCCTTAGGTTCAAACTTTCCAAGAGCATCTTTGTTGTTCAGTATAAAACACTGACATCCAAAGATGTGAAGAAAGCTGATTGAAGGCTTTCTCCCATGAAAGAGTTCATAGGCTGTCTTTTTGAATCTTTTGACTATCAGCGACCTGTTTTGCGTAAAACAAGCAGTGTTGACAGCTTCTGCCCAAAACTGAGTAGGCAGGTGACAATCGCTGAGCATTGAACGTGCAGCTTCAATAATTGTTCTATTTCTTCTTTCAGCGACTCCATTTTGTTGCGGTGTTCTCACTGAAGAGAAGTTGTGAGAAATACCCTTGCTCTCAAGGAAGTAATCAAGAGAACTGTTTTTGAATTCAGTCCCATGATCACTCCTTATTGAGCGAACGGTCAGATTGTTCAGGGTATCCATCTTCTGAACAAAGGTGATGAGTTCTTCAGGGGTGTCACTCTTAGAACGGAGAAACATTACCCAAGTGAAGCGAGATAATTCATCAACTATGACCAGTGTATATTTCTTTCCAGCGATGGATTGTTTGTTAACAGGGCCAAACAAATCCATATGGAGTAGTTGTAGAGGAGATGACACTGAAGAAACTTTCTTTGACTTAAAGCTTGCTTTGGTCTGCTTCTCTTTTTCACACGCTGAACATAAAGACTCTTTGGCGTATGAATGCTGAGGTAGACCAGTGACTAACTCTTTTGACGAAAGTGTGTTCAGTGTCTTGAAATTTAGATGAGATAGCCTCTTATGCCATAGTCAGTTGACATCAGATGAGGCCTTTGAGAAGAAACAGGAGTTCCCAGTGGTTGTTGAGTCCATGTTTATTACATAAACATTTTCCAGACGATAACCGCTGAGAGCTATCTTCTCCTTTTTGTCAGCGACAAAGCAGGATTCCTTAGTAAAGATTACATTGTTATCCATGTCGCAAAGCTGACTGATGCTTAGAAGATTATGCTTCAGCCCTTCAACATATGCGACTCTTCTGAAGAAGGTTGTACCATTTGAAAGAACACCATACCCTCGGGTATGTCCTTTTCCATTTCCACCGAAAGTTACAGAGGGACCCTTCTCTTCCTTGTATTCAGCGAGCGGGCTTTTCATTCCAATCATGTGTCTAGAGCATCCGCTATCGAGATACCAGATACCCTTCTTAATCTGCAATACAATGGAAGATTAGATTTTCTTGGGTACCAACTTAACCATGTATACACATTTGTCAGTGGAAGTAGTTGGAATGGAAGATTCAGCAGTCTTCACAGCATTTGAAGATTCAGCTTTGTCTTTCTTCACTTTGGTTAATTTCTTAACCTCAGTGGTAGGATTCACCTTGACCTGATTTGCACCAGGATTGGTCTTCTTTGCCTTGGGGGCAATCTTCACCTTAGCTATCTTTTCAGCTTTGGTGGCTGTGGGGCACTTACTAGCAATATGATCGGTAAGTCTAGAGTGATAACATTTCCTATAACTAAAAGTAGTCCTAGGACCATTTGAATGCTGAGCTTTTAATTTCGAATTAGAATTGCCCGCACCAAGTAAACTATTGGCTTTAGAAATGGGACGAACATTCAGTTCTTCAGATTTCTTACCAATGACATCCAATCTGAGTCTAGGAGTAGATCGCTGAATAGATCCAGAGATCTGCTTCCTTGATCCAGAGGGATGAGCCACTGAAGCTTTAGAAGCATTCAGCTTTGGTACTAAGGTACCCTTCTGAGGATTCTGGTAAATAACAATTCCTTTACCTTTGTCTTTAGAGACAGAGGTAGGTTTTGAATAAACCACTTTCTCCTTGCCTTTTGAGGAGGTATGAGTTTCCTCAGGGATTGGTGTAACGGACGAGGAGCACTAAGAAGATGAAGTATCAGCGACTGAGGATACGAACGTTCCAAATTTAAGCATTGAACACTCATTGGTTGGTTTTGGAGTATCATATTTGTAACCCAAACCACGTTTATCACTCAGGGGAATCTGAGACTTTATTATCTCAGTGATCTTTGTTGAAGAATTATACCATCCTTCAACAGTAGCTTTTTCAGCCTTTAATGCAGCGATAGCTTATGCTCGTTCGATTTTGACTAGCTGATTTAAATATACTTGATCTTTAAAATCTTCTTCAATTTTAGAAAGCTTTTCTATTTTAAGGTGGCAGTTTTTAAGCTTTTCAGCGAGATCAAGATTTTGGTTTTCAACCACAGTTTTGCCGTTCATGGCTTCGTATAAACTTCTAGTCAAGAGATCGATCTTACGGAGACTATCAGCTTCATCAATATTTGGAATATTGGTAAAGAAAGAAGGTGATACCTGAATAGCAGGGGTTGAAGTGGAGGGAATGTCTGAACTTTCTTCCTCTTCTTCAATCTTGGCCATGAAATATAGATTTGCTTCATCATCTTCAGAGTCAGATGATGATGCTTCTTCATCAGAAGCAGCCCAATCATAGTCAGCCATCAGGCCTTTATTCTTCTTCTTAAATCTTTTCAGCTTTGCATATTTTCTTTCAGCTTTGAATATTTGTCATCTTTATTCCTTGGAACAAAGGATTTCTTTGTAAAAGCTGAGGGTCTAGAAACTTTCTTAGACCTGCACTCGTTAGCGAAATGTCCTGTCTTTTCGCAGTTAAAACAAGTAGCAGTAGCCTTATCAACAAAAGCTGATGATCTAGGCTTGTCAGATATGGAAAGAGGTTTGTTCTTTCTAAACATTTTCTTTTTGGCAAATCTCCTGAACTTCTTAGTTAGGAGAGCCAAAGATTCATCATTATCTGAATAATCAGAATCTGACGACCTTTCAGAGTTACTCTCTAACTCAGTGATAGTGACCGAGGGTCGCTGAGTAGAAGATTCCTCTGAGATTAAAGCAACAGGGGTGCTTTTGGAATCTTTTACAGGATTCGTCTTATGATGGCTCGATTGCTCATGATTGAGCAACGTGCCATATAAGGTTGAAAGGGTCATTGATTTTAGATCTTTTGACAGCTTGAGACACATAGCATAATTGTCCCAGCTTTCAGGTAAACATTCTAGAAACTTTGTCAGTACTTCAAAGTTAGAATATTCCTTACCAACAGTTTTCAGATCTATAATTAAACAATTAAAACGTTGGTGAACTTCAGAGAGAGATTCATTCTTACCAGAAATGAAGCTTTCGTATTGTCGTACCATGTTGATCTTTCTTGAGTCCTGGACTTCAGACGTTCCTTCATACTGAACACATATTGTGTCCCACATGGCTTTTGATGTTTTCAGATTCATGACGGAATGGTAGACTTCGTCAGGAAGAGCCATGGATAGTATGGATCTGGCTTTTGTATCTATAGCCACTTTCTTAGGTACTAGCCTTTCTGGAATAGCAGGTCTATTCTCAACGGCTAGAACAGCAGCATCAATTCTTACAGGGATGAATGGACCATTCTCGAGATTGTAAGGAATAGTAGGGTCTACACCTTCTAAGAAGAGTGTCATCCTATTTTTCCATAAGTTGAAGTTATCTTTGGAAAATCTAGGGGGTTTAGCAAGAGAACCATTGTCTATATAATTTGTGTTTGTGTTGGTGGCCATTTTCAGATAATAGCAAGGAAGAGAAATATCTTAGATTAGATCTTGTTTATGAGATTAAACAAATCCGCTCTGATACCACTTGTTGGTCCCGAAGGCCTATACAAGTTTGTAGAAGGGGGGGGGGGGGGGGGGGTTGAATACAAACACACAGATTTTACTTTTCTAAATTGTTTATTGATAAATCATTAACAATTTACAGCTTGTTGCGGAAACAAGATTAAGGATAAACCTAAATCTAAACAAGTTGGAACACTAAGGTTTCTTGCACTAAGAGAGATAAGGAAATTACTAATAATAACCTATCTTGAGATAAGAGATTGAACTTGTCCAGAGTTAGCAATTTACTTCAAAAGAAGTGGGTTCATCTCTTTATATACTGCATGCATTTAATGCAAGTCAGTATACATTTTACACGTGTCATCAGCTGGTTGGTTGCATGTCATTGACCTTGGTTGACAACCTTAGTAGCCGCATGGACGAACAGTGTAGTATCAGAGTGGTTGTACGATTTCAGACAGTCGGAGGTTCTTTTCTGACATTTCGTACGGAGTCGTGCAAGGGGGGTTAAGATAAAAGTACTTTGTACGGAGGACTTCATGATCATCTTTTCGTTGATTCAGCGATTATCATTTTCTATTCAGCGAATGATAAAGTTCAGCGATAGCTGAAGTCTTGTACTTGATACTTGACGTTGAGTGGACAAATCTGAGTCTTCACTGATCCGCATCAGTTCATTAGGAGACTTGTCGTTGGTTCTTGAGCTTGATCTTCGACTTCAGCGTAGAACCTATGTTGACGTGAAACTTGTCTTGAGGGATCATAAGTAAACAACTAACTTATCAGCGATCATCATAATGACTGAACAGACTCAACATTAATGGTGAACAGTTTCGTTGAATGTTTAATTTAAAGAGCGAGAGTTCCTATCAGCGGTACTGTAAGATCTTAGTACTTATCAGCGATAGTGAAACTCTGATACATATTGTTTACTTACAATTTTCACTAAGTATATAAGAGAGGGTCATTATCAAATCACTGAGGGTTTGGATCAACAGAGAGTGTGGGATGATGACGATGACAACATAGTGAAACTGAAGCAAAAGTGTACTTAGTTACTAATCGCACAAGTGTAAAGTCTATCCTATGCAATGTCTACGCCCTACGCATGCTACTAGAGAGTGCAAGTAAAAATTGACATACTCCTACTATAACCAGTTCTAGTCTCGCATTAACCTACCTTAATCGAACATAGGTGATCATGCTATGTTTAATTAAAGTCTGTTAATACCATTCTAGATTTAGTTATACTAGTAGTAGGTTCAGTTGTTTTCATGTCAGTTTTGGATTTTTGGTTATAGTTGGGTTTTTCCAATGAAAGATCGGTATTCTCTATAACCTTTGGCTCTGATACCATTTCTGTCACACCCCGCTAAAGCGGAAGTACGGGATGTCATAGTTCAAGGTTTCATTGCGTAAGGTAGAACACAACACACAATCATCATATCATAAAAATTTTACAAAAGTACATCTTGTTCCGAAATACAAACTTGTCCAAAAACATAAATTGACATGATAAAGAAAAATGTTGGATGCCGCTACTTGTGGTGCCTTCTAAAGTTCAACCTTACTTGATATTTCCTGAAAAGCATGTAAAGGAGAGGGTCAACTATTGAATAGTTGGTGAGTTCACAGGTTTTCTGTATGCATAACAGTTTTAATGCAAGTTTGTAAATCCGCACAGTGGATTGAGTATTCGGTTGTAGTTATAAAGCATTTTTGTAAATCCGCACAATGGATTAAGAGTTCGTTTGTCAACATGCGCAAAAGTAATGAGCCCACTACCCAAACCTACATGACCGTACATGCCCCAACGACACATGTTCCTCACAAACATGATAAGTTCGTGGGTAATTATGCACTCGCGAGGTGAGTGGGGTGTCTACCAAATAACGTTATCCATAATATACCAAGCGGCTTGCACTATGAGCTAATGGGTAATGTAGTTCGTATCGGGGATTTCAAATAAATGTGAAACTCAAAATCAACTAACATAAGCATATATACCATAGCGCGTAAAAGTTCCTAGTAATGTAAATCAGTTTGAGTAAATAGTACAACTGATATATAAGGGGTTGTCAACGATGGTGGTATGCGAAGATGTTTCAAATAGGTTCACGATGCAACCCGCACATCGATCCTACTTCGATCCTACGAAGGTAAGGATACTAGTAAGATTCTATGCTTAAGCCTTAGTCCTTGGTATTGTTTAGTTATCCAAATCATCATAAATTGCCTTTATTGTGATTAAGTTTATAGGTTGTAAGGAATTAACCGAAGTTAGTAATCAATATATAATACAATGCATATGTTAGATTGAAGCTACCGCAATTTCGTCATAACGAGTGACGAAAAGGGTCTAAAGTTAGAGGTTATATGCAGTATATATATATTCACAATTTCATCATAAGAATGATGAAACGGGTTCAAAATGTGAAGTTAGATTATGTAAAATGCATATACATATAGTATATATATATATATATTCCACAATTTCATCATAAGAATGATAAAACGGGTTCAAAATGTAAAGTTATAATATGTACAAAGCATATACATATATTATATATATATATATATATTCCACAATTTCATCATAAGAATGATGAAACGGGTTCAAAGAGTTAGTTTTTAACCAAAGCAGAAAGTTATCACTTGCTATCTAGAATGTATTGTCATTTTCAGTTCGTTTTTGGATACTTTCCAGAGGCATTCAGGTTAAGATATTTTATGTCCATATACCTTTATGTGTTAGGAAATTTTTGACATAAGATTCATAGTTTTTAGAGGTGTTTAAGTACCTGAAATAATTCTTCACGTAAAAACACTACAGGAAGCTTTGCTGTTTGCGTACTGTTTTTGTGAAAAATGTTTGAAGGTCGAAATATTAATATTTTTCAATGATTTAAGTTGGGTTTGAATCCTAACTCATAAAAGTAAATTCCAGAAAAAGAATCACCTCATTTGGAGTATTTTTGAGTGAGATATGGTCATGCAAAGTCAGTGGAAAAATCTGACAGATTGCTGTTGGAAATCTTCTTTAAATAAATGCATTATTTCCATTGGTTCTTTAAAGAATTTTATTCTTTTTGCTTGGCCACGATTTTTGACACAACAAATCCAGTATTTTCAGATGAAAAATCTTCCTTTTAATTTACACAAGCTACATGCACTACTACAGAAATGCCTTTTTTAAACGCACTTTTTTAAACGGTTTTTAAAAAAATTCGAAAAAACCGTTTAAAAAGGTGGCCGTATTTTTTTATGTACATTTTTAAACGGTTTTTTGAGTTTGAAACCGTTTGAAAAAGTTACGGACTTTTTTATACGGTTGTTTACAGAAAACCGTATAAAAATACCTATGAATTTTACACGGTTGCATAAAAAACACCGCATAAAAATCTGTCAAACATATTTACACGGTTTTTTTAAGTAACCATGTAAAATTCATAGGTCTTTTTATACGGTTTTTTGTAAACATCCGTATAAAAAGTCCGTTACTTTTTAAAACGGTTTTTCAGTCAAACAACCGTTTAAAAAGGGTTTAAAATTGTAGGGTTTAAAAATTCTAAAAAATTTTGTTCCCACCTTATTTGATTTCCCTCCGTAACTCCTCTAATTTTATCCCAAACTCCTCAAACCCTTACCCTTTCCCCCTAAAAAAACTCAGATTGATACCGCCTCCCAAACTCCAAACCCTTACCCTCCCACACCTCTCGTCCTCCCCATCTCGCCATCACCACCTCTCACCGCTGCTCACCATCGCAACCATCGCCATCACCACCTCCTTCACGCTACCTTCCCTTTTCCCCCAAAAAAGGGACAGCCCTAAAAAGGAAGATCGGGGCAGCAGGTTTGGCGAATACATGCAGCAAACAAGTTGCGATTTTAGAATCAAGGTTAGTTTCTTCGCAATTTTACTTCAAAATCGCCGTCCTCGGTTTCATTTGTGTAATCATTCGAAATATTCATGATCTCCGTGAACTATCAAGCGACAATTCCTCTTTCGATTTGAAATTCATCTGATTATTTCGTTAATTGATATCTAATGGTCCTGCAATTAGGGTTTCGAGCAATTGGGAGTGGTATTCTGTTATCCTCAGTTGCTGCCGTCTTCATCAATGTCGGTCTTAGTGGCAAAACACGCCCTGTATGTATCTAATCTCTGCATCTATCTCCTCTTTTTTGTTATTTTAAGTTAATCTTGCATTTAATATTATTGAAAATGGTAAATTGTATTAAAGTGAAATGTATTTTAAGAACTGCAAGCTTTTGAACCTCAAATATTGATTAGTGTAGGCAGCGGTGGGGAGCAGGGGAACTTGTATATATTCAATTATAGTTAGTACTTTGTCTTGTATTGATTAATTTGCACTTACATATAAGTTATGTTGGAATTACTATATGATGCAGGTGATAAATAAGTTAATGGAAGTTGATTTAGTATAGAAGACAAACCTGAAATTAATGAAATTTCCATCAAGAGACTCTTCTGGGTGCATACTTCAATGGAGTTGAATGCTCTAGACCCCTGGGACGTGTGACTAGTTCAGTTTCGTCACCCTTTTTATTACTACTGAATACTACCCTTTACATTTCAAATTTTAATATCAAATTTTCCTTCTGCGTAGTTGTTCATTTTTACCTTTAATTTTCTGACGGAAGATGAGGAAAATGATAAGGCTGGCTCAAAACAAGGTGATATCTTATGTGTCATCATCATCTTATGCTGATGGGGGAAATAGTTGAATGTAGACTTAAGGAAGAAGCCGTTCGCAATGCTCTTTGATTTGTTTCAACAGGAATATGTCAAATCTCTCATTGTGAGTTCCTGCTTATTATATTTTAGTTTTTCATGGCTTAGATTCAATATAATGATAATTGTTTGTTAGGTTGGAGTTGGACTTATGGTATTGCAGCAATTTGGAGGTGTGAATGCCATTGCATTTTATGCAAATTCTATTTTTATTTCTGCTGGTAAGGATCTCACATTTGGAATAACTTCTTATTTTATTTTGTGGGTCTCTTTTATGTAGTCTAAGAATAAATTAGGATGTGGATTGTGGGTTCTAATTACTTGATACCAGGAGGAATGAGGATGGGACTTATAAAATGGTTACCTTTTCTGGTCATAATTTTGAGTTAACGAATCAACGTTCTTTTATATTTGACGAAATACATGATTTTAGATTTTAAAAAAAAAGATGTCAATGGGCCCTTGTTTTACACAGGTTTTTCAAGTAGCATTGGATCAATGGCAATGGTTATTGTTCAGGTTATTCATGCTCTTTCTCAACTAGGTGCATCTTTAATATTTGAAATTTACTTTATGGTTATTGGATTATGTTGTGCAGGTTCCATGTACCTTATTAGGTGTACTTCTGATGGATGTTTCAGGTAGACGACCACTATTGATGGTACAGATCGCATCCTGTTCTCACAACCCATTTATGTATATTCACATAGATTCATTTTTACTTTGGATATAGTATTTTGGCAACTCTAGCTTTTGATTTAAGTTTTTCCTTGCATCAAACAGGATAGATTTAAATGTACTGATAACTGAAATATGCAATTTCTTTTTCTTCAGGTTTCTGCTGCTGGAACATGCTTAGGTTGTTTCCTAACAGGCATATAATTCCTGCTACAGGTTCGTTTTATTTATATAAAATAAAATGGAATTAATAGAGAACCGATGTAAAACTGTTCTGGTTCGATTTCGTCATTCTAGGAACCACCGGTTCCGTTTCGGTTCCATAAAATATAGTCAGTTACCCGGTTTTGCTCACCCCTAAATGTACTTGTGTGCAATAGTACGATACATCTCAATTTTAATGTTTAATTTTTTTCTTTGTCGATTTTATAATACGGTTTTGTGTGGTTTTGAGAAAACGATAATGTCTTTTTATAAATTTGTTTAATTTAATTTAGGTTTAATAATAATGCAATTTATTGTAGATTTCAGGAACTGGTGATAATCCCATGGTAAAGATTGGAGATGATCAAGAAAATGCAAAGAATAAGGCAAAATCTTCTCCTAGATGCAGCAAAAAGCAGAAGGAAAAAAGAGTTAGAAGTGCAAATCTTCATCATCCTCTTGCTAAAGCAACAATAGAAAGGGCAAGAGAGAGGGCAAGGGAGAGGACAATCGAAGAAACAAACAATTGAGAGATAGAATATTGTTGATGATGCCTTTGAAGAAACAAGTTTGTGGATATTTTTGTAATGACTTTTGGTTTATTGATGAAGAAATTTAATGGATATGGTAGTTTTAATGTCTATTGACTTTTAATAGAATTTGGAGTTCTATATGGGAATGGATGAAAAAAGTTTGTGCATTTGGTATGTAATGGCATTTTAAGTATATATATATATATATATATACATATATATATAGTACATATTTTTATACGGTTTTAAGAAATGCAAAAAAACCATGTAAAATTGTAAACCTTTTTACACGGTTTTTAAAAAAACTCCGTTTAAAATGTGTACCTTTTTACACGGTTCTTTTAGCATTACCATGTAAAATTATACACATTTTACACGGTTGTTTTTCAAAACCGTTTAAAAAGGATTTCATTTTACACGGTTTTTTTGGCTTTTTTAAACGGTTTAAGAACCGTGTAAAAATGTGGCTTTTTTAAACGGTTCCAAAACCGTGTAAAAAAGCCCCTGACTTTTTCAAACGGTGCCCTTTCAAATGGTTGTAATCCATTTAAAAATGTCAAAAACAACCGTTTAAAATACCTATTTCGGTAGTAGTGATGCAAGCAACTTAGACAAGTTATCTTGTCAAAACATTTTAAAAAATTGGTCCTTTTGAGCTTTTTGTGAACACGTTCAAATAGTTCATTCTTTGATCATTAACTTTGGTTTGATCATGGATTCATCACTCTTTTAATAACATGCAAAGTGTTATGGTGATGAATCTACAAACATTAAGATTCAAAGATATGTTTAGAGAAAAGAACATTTAAAACTAGTGTAGAAGAAGAAGAAACTTAAAGAAAATGAAGGAACAATATAAGGAGAAGTGTAGGCTTTGCACTACATATGATTTTTACCTTGTGAAGACTTGAATACTTGATGTTCTTGAGGTTAAAGTGGCCGAATTTGGACAATATTAGAGAGAGAATAGAGAGAAAAAGAGAGATTTATTCTTAGAGAGAAATTTGAGAGAGAGAGAGATGAGATGATATGAGATGTGTTTGATTCAAGATAAAGAAAAGAGAGAGGGAAAAGATGTCTTTTCTTTATTTTGTTTTATTTTAAATTTTAAATTGATAAGTATTTAATTTGGTTGTTTTATTATTAATAATATTAGTTTATATAATCCATAATACTTGTTTTATTTGCAAGTATTTATTTTTGCAAAGTACACACACACACATATATATATATATATATATATATATATATATATATATATATATATGTATTTATGTATTTAGGGTATTTTAGATTGGCATTTTATGAGATTTATGGATAATTTCCTTATTAAGGCAAACGCTAGGCAAAATTCTCAAATTTTCCTAACACTATCGTTTCCACTGCTAAATTCGACTGTGCTGTCTAAAATATGAATAACTGGAACGTTCAGTATAATTCTAACCTGAAACGTAAATTTGACGGTTGTCACAGTCACCCTCTCCATGAGGCCCTCACTGCTACAGCTGATGTCCCAGTGCTCTACGTATACCAGGTGTGGCTCTCTGTCCAAGTCATCACAGCTGCTAATTCACAGACCATCACGGCGCAGATCGGCAACCAACCTTTCACGCTCACACCTGAGTCCTTCCGGCGTTTATTGTCATTTCCAGAAGCCAACGCCGACGGACATCAACGCTACGACCCCGTGGTCAATGACGAGACTGTATGCGCTCAAGTCCGCGCTCTCGGGTACAACCACGACCTCAACCGTCCATCCGGGTTCAACCGAAAGTACCTGGGCCCCATCTGGTACACACTGTCCACGATTCTGAACAGGTGTCTCTCATCCAGATGGAAGGGCATCGACCAGTGCACCGACGACTTCCTGCGATTAATTCATGTCGTGTGCTACAACCACCACGTGGACTTCGCGATGATCATCTGGCGCGAACTGGTCCACATCATTCGTCAAATCGGACGTTCGAAGCAAAAGAAGTTCCTCCCATACCCTCGTTTCCTTTCACTGGTTGTGCGACATCATATGGACACGAATCCAGCAATACCGCGACGTCTTAACCATCCGGTATTTCCTCCTCACCACTTGAAATATATGGTGATTCGCAACCCGTCCAACGCCATAGCCATGCCCATACCTGAAGCCCTACTGGCTCACGCGGATCTCACTGCACCGAGTGTAGTAGCATATAGGAAGCGCTAGGGAATCCCATGGTCCAGACAGCGCCGGAGGGACCTCCCCAGGGACATAGAACCGAGGGACGTGAGAGTCCTAGGACAAGAGGAGGAAGGGCCCGGGCAGCAGGGGCTCCCGGGCGGAGTGTGTTGAGAATTCGTCGGAGGGGAACTGGAGTGAGCGGTGAAGTAGAAACGCGACCCAGTACTAGCCAATCCCATCTAGCCGGTGCATCATCTCGACCGATGCTCCACCATGACACCGAACCATACATATCTGACTTGCCTTCACCCTCTCGACATGTGGAAAACGTGGAATCTGACTCCACGGAATCCGATGTGGACCGTAACATACGCCTGAACTTAATCCCTATTCGTATCAACCCGAACCCAGACTTCACCGAAGGAATACCATCTGACTCACCCACACCCCCAGTCATTCCTACTACCCAGTCTACGAGAGACACAAGGAGAGCGGAGGGAGTATTAGGTGATGAGTTAGAACATGTGAGAAGGAGAGAGTTAAGGTCGAAAGCGAACCAATAAAGATTAATCCGTAAAGATAACGAGGCTTCGGAGCGACCCCAACCTAGTGTCATCCGGGTTGCCACATCTGCTATCCTGTCTCATTTGTTGGGACAGGATATTGAAGAAGCCTCCGTGGACCCAGTGGCGCAATTGCACAACCTCCTTAGCCACTCACCCGTCTCTCAAAAGACGGGTGTTTCAACTTCTCACAGGGATAAATCACAACTTCTACTGGTCTCTCACTCGGAGAGTACTGGTATTGAAACAAGAGACCAGCCTCCCCCGGTCTCGACTTCTTTGGTTGCACTCTTGAATCTAGAGCCATTTGCGAATATTACTTATTCGGCTAGGACACAGGATAAGACTCACCAAATCGATGCTCTTCGTGACTCGATCGGAAATTCTGTAGTATCTCCACCTTTAAGCGGAACACGAGGATCGGAAGGAAATCCTACCACAGCTACCCCTGTGCCAACTGTGAACGTAGGTGGCTCTGCCTCTGCGGTAGATGCTTCAACGGGCAATCTAAGTGATCCCGGAGTTATGTTACCCGACTTTGTGTCCCAAGGGTCCCTGGACAGCACCCTCAAGGCTGTCCACGAGGCAATGGAGCAGCGCCTCACCACCGAGCTCGACAAAATTAAGATCTTAATAAAAGGTAAAGAGAAGGTCGTCGAAGCTGAAACCGCCCCTACACCTCCACCGGCTCCTGCTCAGCCTCTCTACTCGGTGGACAACCTAAAGACGATGCTTCTAGCTTAGCTGCTCCAACAATCAGAAACCGACGCCTCAACTGAAGCAGACCTAATATTCGTTCTGAAATCCCAGGTCACTGCTCCTTCGTCATCGATCACCACTCGGATGGATAACCTTGACTCGACTCTTAAGGACGTTCAACAAGCGCTTACATCGCTGTCCGAAAGAGGCTGTTCACTCGAAGATACCTGCAAGAGTCAAGAAGGCGGTCTGAAGAGCAAGCACGATGATCAGAATGATCCTGATCACCGTGAGGGGGAGAAAAGACAACGATTAACCGAGACCGCCCCGATCTTCACTGAAACGACTACCGTGGTTCAACCGGAACCCTCAACTGCGGCTACTACAACCGAAGTAGTACCTGAAGCCGAGTTGTCGTTAGCCGAGATGGTAATTGATATGGATATTTCAGATGATGAAGACCCGACGGTTGAAAAGCCTGAGGGACCATCACAAGAATTGGTTAACTTTGATACATCAGATGGATCTACACTCAACCTGATTGATCCAGACTGTGAGATCGACCCGGAAACCGAAGATGCATGGTAAGAAAAAGCCGCCAGTGCTGCAAATTTCCAGGTAAACCTGATCTTCCCTACTGATGTAGACGACAACGTAGACTGCGACCAATTTCTGCTTCAAAGTTTGTATGGTACTCCCGTTCACTTAGCTCAAGCCGCCGAAACTTCAACAAGACCGTAAACTACAACTGCCGATATTTCGACATCTCCTCAACAACAACCGACAGCTTCTGATCTTCCTCCTCCTCAACAGCAACATATTCGATGGGAGAAGATCACGATATTTATTCCTCATCTGGAGGAATCCCTGAAAAGGTTGTTTGTTCACAAGATACCCCCAATCGAGCCTACCTTCTGCCTTGGTATTTACAGCTCCAACCCAGAATACGAACGCCGATACATAAGCGCAATGAAGCGGTGTCTACCAGTTAGCCAAGTCCGAACCAAGCATAAGATCACCGAACTGCTCAACATCCAGTCAGGCCGTATTATGAAAGTCGTTTCTCCAGTTTTCACTGTCCGACGCGAAGACAGAAATGAATGGCGATTCTCTGAAGCCGACTTCCAGCACCTCCGACCGTTCGACTTCTATGCTATTCTGAAGGACCTCCATACCAGAACCATCCGACCGCTTCAAGTTACAAAAGCGCTCGAAGTTGTTCGACGATTCCTTGTCCGTTCCATCATGATGTCTTATCTCACGGACTTCCAAATGGCAATCGAGAACAGAGCGAAGAAGGTAAACCTGATAAAGCTCGATCTGAAAGCACCTGAGTTGAAGTTGTATCCCGAGAACGCACTACTTCTGGAACCAGAATTTGGGATAGTCTACATCAACGAACAGAGAGACAGATTCTGCGACGGCACGCTCTTCAAAGTCAGGTAGACAGATTCTGCGACGGCACGCTCTTCAAAGTCCAAGATGCTCTTCGGAAAATCATCACTCGCGAGTCAGAAAATCGATGGCTTTCGTATGTTCCCAATCCGAATGAAACAACTGCTCGAAATGCCTTAGAAATGGTTGAAGAACGCATCGACTATCGTCGTGCTATCCAAATGTTCGAGGTACACTTTGCACTCCGTAAAAGATATGTCGCAAACTGGCGCCAACTCGAACTTCAATTCAAAGGGGGAGATTGTTAGGGTCAGTTTATGTTGAATTAAAGTTCAAGTGGCTATTTGTATTTGTTTAAACTGAGTCTAGTTAGTGAACGGGCTGTGGGTTTGTTAACCATGGGCCCGCCATATATAATGTTTGTTTTAGCCATTGTTTAGGCAACTTGTTCATTATTGCTTTCAAATTCACATTGTAAACACTCTCTATTGAAAGCTAATTGGATGACCATTTGAAATCATAACCACTGTATTACATCTATTGATTTCATATTGTTCATTGCACGGATCTGGAACTCACAGGTAGAACATAACTAAACTGGACATAACAGAATAGGACTGACAAAATGACCAATTTACCCCCAGTGAGCTGTTTAGTGTTTTTCACGAAATAATCAATATAAATGAAGCATCCAAACAGCAAAAAAAATCACAGCAAATCGATTTCATAAATCATAAGAATTGCAAGCATCAGAAGAATTGAAGAATTGAAGCACAACAAATTGATTTCATAAATTCACAGCAAATTGATTTCATAAATTCACAGCAAGTCGATTTCATAAATCAGCAAATCGAATTCACTGAATCACAAAATCACAAAACACATTATCGAAACACATACATATTATCACAAACAAAATCATAGAATCACAGAAATTTCACGAAGTACCTGTTTGAAGCACCTGTGGAGAGGAAACCCGATTCAACAAGAAATCCAGCAATCGATTAGAGCAAGAAATCGACTGGAGCAAAATCGATCGAAGGAGAAATCGATTCAGCAAGAAATCTACAGAAGCTGAATCGATTGAAGGAGAACCGATTGAAGGAGAGAATCGATTGAAGGAGGTCGCGATTGAAGGCTTGGATTGAGCAGGTCCTTGGCGAAGCATTTGCAAAAACCCAAAGGAAGTACGACCTTGGATTGAGCAGGTCCTGATCGATTTTGATTCCAGATCATCCCTGGCGAAGAAACCAACAAGTTACAGGTTCAAATCTAGGGTTTCGATTCCAGATTTAGGTTCTAGGTGAAATAGGCGAAGAAGATGAGAGCATCCCTGATCGATTTTGATGAGAGCATATCGAAGAAGATGAGAGCATCCATGAGAAGATTTGGATTTTGAGGAGAGGCGTAAAACAAAGCGAAGAAGATGAGCCTGAAACAAAAACATGAATGAGGGTATAATGGTCATAGAGTTCTTGTTCCACTTAGTTCCAAGGGTAAAGAGTGGAAACGCGTGTCCCATGGTTGTCCAAGTTAGTTCCACCTTGTTCCACATATGGCCACACCAAACATGGGACATGCGTGTTCTGTTCTGTTCTGTTCCACCCTGTCCACCGTACCAAATGCACCCTTACGATTTCCTCTCAAGATTAACTCCGACGAACAGTGCAATACCTACAACTTTCTTCTTTCTACTCCATCTCTTCAAGCTTTTAGTAATGTCTTCCACCGGAAACTCACCGGCGACATCCCGTGCTCACTCTGAGCACTCCAAACAACGAACCACGACCACAAATCTTGAACATGAACAAGGTGAATCTGTTGAATTCATTCCAACTACACACCTACAGTTCTTCTACGAGAATGACAATTTCGAGAACTCCCTACCCCTAAAACCAAAGAATTACTACCTCGTGCCATCAAGAACAGGATTTGGGGAAGAACACGCCATTCTATTGATCATCCTGGAGAACCACCCTCTGAACACACTGCTCACAAAGAACATTACATGCATCCCTGCCAGATACCTGAACCAGTTCTGGCAGAGCTGCTACTACGACGCAGAAGATAGGGAGATCAGAGGCTATATCTCAAAACCTGACAAGTCTGAAAACATAGAGCTTAAATTTAACCGAACCATGTTATCTCTGGAATTCAATCTTCCTACAAGGAATACACAGAGATCCCCTCCGACAGAGAGCGTTGTGACTTTGCGTTAATGCTAGGCTACAACTCTCCTCTAGAAAAGAGGAACGCCTTAAGAAGGAACTGCCTTCCACCTCTATGGAATACCTTATTCTCAATCCTTAATAGATGCCTCATAGGAAAAGTGGGGAGCCCAGATCAAAGCTCACACCAAATCCTAGCCATCATGTATGGGGTATATTATGACCTGCCCCTAGACTTTGCAGCTCTGATGATGCAAGAGCTCGTAAACACCATCGACCGTCGCATATCCACACAGAAGGCCAAGGGCCCAAACGTTAAAGACCTTACAACCTTACAGTTCCAGAGGACTATCGGAGTCATTCTGGAACCTCTGCTACTAGTCAACAAATGGCCAATGGAAGGGGCTATAGTTAAGACTTAGCCAATGGCAAGAATGGTCGCCACAAACCATGCAGAGGGGTATGCGCTCTGCAGACCTCTAACAGCCAAACTCTTGACCTACGCCACAGACGAACAGCTTAGGTTAGCATATATACGCGATCACAGGACTCCAGAACCGAGTCCTGTGACACCCCCCGCGTTTAGGAGCCCCCATAGGATTCATAGCAGCTGAAAGGATGAGCCCAGAAGAACACGCAGAAGCAGTGGCAAAACATGAACAGAAGATGGCCAAGATAAGACTTCAGAGGAAGAAAATGATATCCTCTATATCTAAAACCAAAGCAGTCACACCCTCCAAACCACAAAAGGCTCCCAAAGCCAAAAATCCCTTAGAAGGAACCTCTGATAGTGCTGCACAGATTCCCCAACCACCACCAGAAACGGTTGTTGCATCCTCTGCACCCCCTACTCCAAAAGGGAAAAAGAAACGAAAGACAAAGTCATCAGAGGAGGGTGCTCCAAAGCCAAAGAGAAAGAAAACCAAGAAACCCACAACACCTCTGCAGACCATCGCAGAGGAACCCGAAAATGTAGAGGAAGTCCATGAACAACCTCTGCAATCCCTAACTCCAATCAATAATGCAGAGGAGACTGACTTATCCGCGTTCATCCAAAGACCCGACATTGCAGAATCTCTGGACACCTCTATGTGGAATACAGAAGCCCTCCTAGAGTTCAACTCTCAATAAGCCCAAATAGGCTCTACTGTGCCATAGGTTGACCTTGCCACAGATGAACACGGTGATCAGTTTCCCTCTCCTCCGAGCTACGATCCAGAACTACATAACATAGAGGAGATGTTGGAAACAGAGGATTCTTGGGTAGAAGTCCAATCTAGGCTAGAATCCCCCATTCTAGGATGTATGACAGAAGAGGAAGCTTAAAAGATAAATAAAAGAAACTATGGGCCACCTCAGACCCATCTTTCATCATCTCAGAGGTAGATTCTGATTTAGAAGAGGGTATCCAGGTTCTGCATCCACATGTACAGAGCCTACTTGGATCTCACCCATGCTACGACTCCTTAGAATATAGGATAGAAACTCCCGTGATTGGGTGTGTGAATGAGGCTGAAGCCCAAAAAGATGCCGAAGTTGGAAGAGGCACAAAACCAAAACCTCCTCCTAGTGCAACCCACATTTGTAACACCGCCAGTCTAGTGGTAGACGGTGTCATTGAAAAAGAGTAGCACAACTCGAGCCCAACCCAAGCAAACCGGGCAGAGGTACATCTTTCCACCTCTGTGCCATTAGAATCCGGGGAACCCATTCTAAGGGAGTCCTCTCCAAAGGACTTACCTTTAGTAAGTGATCAATTTCCCCATATCACATCCAAAATCCCACAGATGAATTTGTTTCCTCTGCTACACGCACACAACTAGGTCCAATCAGCTCTTCAAAGGAGCTTAGTGCGCACAAAGACGAAGGGACTCTAGACAAGTCCCCAAGTCAACTTAAGGATACTCCTGTACCCATCTCTGGAGTGGCTCATGTAATACCCCGGGAAAGTTCGTTAGTTAAAAGTTAGCTCCGTTAAATTTTGTTAACTTTAAAGTGTGAAGTTAAAGGTAAGATTGGGATAAATATTAAGTTTAGGGGTGGTTTGGTTATTAGAATGTATCTTAGGGACTAAATTGGTAATTTAGGGTTGATATAACCCTTTTAAGAAATCAGATAATTGTTCCAGCAAAAAGATCAGTGGGTGTGTAGTGTGTGTTTTGGGGAGAAAGAAAGCAAAAGAAGAAAACTAGGTTAAAATCTTCATTTGATTTGCTTGGAGGTGATTCAAGGTATGTTTCTGGTGTATTTTATGTCTGTATTTACCTATAGATAGTTTCTATCAGAGTAGAAACATCCATTTCATGCCTGAAGTTGAAATCTGTCGAATCTGGGTAGAAATAGGGCAAACCGACAGAGGTGTCCGGAAACAGTTTGAAGGTGTCCGGGTAGCTTTGTTGGTGGTGTCCGGATAGTGTTCTGCAGATGTCCGGACGTGTTATTTATCCGGGTAAGTATTCTTTTCATTAAGTTTCCGGTTAAAAATGGGTTGTCGGATAGTATCCGGATTTCTTTAGTGTCAGGATGCTAATCGGATTAGTTGTGCTGTCCGGATTAGTTGTGCTGTCCGGAAAAGTTAGCTTTGTTGGTGGTGTCCGGATAGTGTTCTGCAGATGTCCGGACGAGTTATTTATCCGGGTAAGTCTTCTATGTGTTCAAGGTGGTAAAACAATATTTGTACATGATTGTTTCAGATATTGTGAATCGAAGGTGAAAGCAGAATTCTTTGTGGATGACTGAAAAGAGTGTTGTTAAACAAATAGGTGAGTTTTACATCAAAATATTTTTACTGGAATACATATATGTGTGGAATGGATATATGATTAAGGTGTGAATATTTTGTGTTTATAATATAGTAATATATTATATTCCTATGTGCATTACACTACACAGGTGCACATTAGTCGGGTTCCGGTGTGCGGACTGATGGGTAGCCGGGTTCCGGTGTGCGGACCGGTGAGTAACCGGGTTCCGGCGTGTGGACCGGTAACTGTTGATTTTTATTAGTTGGCTTGCTACCAACTAGTATGGCCAGTTGTGGAGGAATAAGGTGGGATGAGATGTACTAGTCTTGAATGGTATTGATATACGTGTAGTATATGGATGTATATGAAAAGTTTTATATAAATGGTTTTGATACAAAGGTTTACTAAACTGACAGGGATTTCCTCACTAGACCATTAGGTCTAACCCTCATTTATGTTTTAAAATATGTATTCCAGGTGGCGGATCGGGTAAGAGCAAGTAATTAGGACTCTTGATGGATAGCTTTTGTGAAGATGTTGGTTATAAAGTTATGGATGCATTTTGTACTTATGACTTTGTTATTAGTCAACATGTAATTTAATTTACAAAAAAGTTTGTACTGATTTACTTATTATGTTTACCAAGACTGTGGGACCGAATGTGAAATACAATGTATCTTTTGATCATTTTATGATATAAAATGTATGTTATTTGTCTCTATGAATCGCGGGGTGTTACAGATGGTATCAGAGCCTTAGTTTAAGGGATTTAGGTATTGGTACTTGTACCTAGACTTAAACTGCATGTGAAGTAGTATGTCCCTATTATTTTAGAACCTGGGGATGCTAAGTATAAAAAGGTAGAAGGAACATCATGTATGGTAATTTCAGAGTTACACCTGGCCAGTGTAATTGTGATCTTACAGGTACATGTTGAACTAGAATACCTTGTTATATGGGGTATGTGCTTATGTGTATATTAACCTTGTTTGAATCAACAGAATGGCAAGTGGTACGAGACAAACAAATCGGGAAGGAAGAGGAAGCCTGAATAGAACCAATCCAACAGCCGGAGGAAGGGGATGAGGGGGAGAAAGAGGCAGGGGCAAGACTGGAGGCAGAGTACAGGGGCGAGTCACATAATTTGTTACGAGAGACGACTTGGCTGCTGAGATGGGAAGATTACAAGCCAATATTCAAGCCATGTTTAACCAGACGCATAATACTGAAACGGAAAGACCAGATCCTAACTTGGAAGACGAGTTGCTTATCACACCTACTGTCGTATCAGTACCAAGAAGGTGTGACTATAAGATGTTTTTAAGCTGTAAACCACCAACTTATGGAGGGGATATATATCCTGTGAAGGCGATGCGTTGGCTGAAGGAAATTGAAGCTGTATTTAAAACCAGCAAATGTGCGGAAGAGGATAAGGTGTTATACGGAACTGCAATGTTAAAGGCATATGTTTTATATTGGTGGGAGGCCCTTATTAACTCCAAGGGATCTGATGTATACTCAACCTTTACTTGGGGCGAATTCTCAAGGGCATTCAAAGAACAGTTTTGTCCTCAAGCAGCAGTCAGACAATTGGAGGAGGAATTCCTGAGCCTACAACAAGAGAATTTATCAGTTAGAGACTATACTTCCCGTTTCCTAGAGAAGTCGTGTTTTGGAGAATATTATGTTGCCACGAAGAAAATGAAGATGGAAAGGTTCATATTTGGATTGAATTCGGAAATTGGAAAATTTGTGACTGCAACGAGACCTGATACCTTTTTAGCAGCAGTAAATGTCGCAGAAAATGTAGAGCGGGATAATAGGAGGGATGCTGGTGATAAAAGTATGGGAAAGAGAAAATGGGAAGGACCACCACATGACCCGAAGAAGTCTAGATTTCAGAGATTCGATAATCGTCCACCTTTCCGACCAATGGAAAGACCTTGTTAAGTCCAGATCCGTGCAACTATGATGAAATCGAAATATATGAACAATAAGAACAAATGATTTCAACTGGTCATCCCTGTCATTCACTTTCAGAGAGAATTTGCAATACAGTGTTTGAAAGTAAAAAGGATGATTAGCTTGTTTTTCCAAGCTAATCTTACATTAAATACAATGGGCCCGTGGTTAACAAGCCCACGGCCCGTTCACTAAAAGGCTCAAATTAAACAAATACAATTCAACCCTTGAACTTTAAATCAACCATAAAACCTTCCCTAACAATCTCCCCCTTTGATTTGAAGTTCGAGTTGGCGCTCTAGATCTCTCCAGTTGAAGACATATCTTTTGCGGAGCGCGAAGTGTACCTCGAACAATCTGATGGCGCGGCGATAGTCGATGTGATCTTCAATCATTTCCAAGGCATTCCGAGCAATAGATTCAGTCTGATTCGGAACATAAGAATACCTTGGATTCTCACACTCGTGCTGAATAATATTTCGATGAGCATCTCTGACCTTTAGAAGCGTGCCGTCACAAAATCTGTCTACCTGACTGAAGCGCATGAATTTCTTCTCTTTTTGCTCATTTAAGTAAATAATCCCGAATTCTGTTTCCAGAAGCATAGCATTCTCGGGATACATGTTTAACTCAGGTGCTTTCAGATTTGGCTTGATCAGATTTACCTTCTTTGCCCTGTTCTCGACAGCCATTTGAAAATCCGTTAGATATGACATCATAATGTTACGGACCAGGTATCGACGAACAGCTTCGAGCGCCTTTGTAATCTCTAGCGGTCGGATGGTTCTTGTACGTAAGTCTTTCAGAATAACCAGAAAGTCGAGTGGTCGGAGGTTCTTGAAATCGGCTTCTGAAAATTTCCATTCGTTCCCATCTTCACGTCGAACAATGAAAACTGGGTAGACGATCCTCATAATACGTCTTGAATAGATACTGATTACCTCTGTGATTCGAAGTTTGGTTCTGACCTGGTTGACTGGAAGACACCACTGCATTGTGCTGATATATCGGCGTTGAAATTTTGGGTCAAGGTTGTAAATATCTAGACAGAAGGTCGGCTCGATCGGGCGAAGCTTGTGGACAAATAGCTTTTTCAAAGATTCCTCCAGATGAGGGATAAGTACCATGATCTTCTCCCAACGGATTTGTTGCTGTTGAGAAGAGGGAGGAAGATCAGAAGCTGTCATGGGAGGAGCAGTTGTCGGAAGATCGGATGTAGTAGACTCGGGTCTTGTTGATGATGTTCCGGCGGGTTGAGCATAGTGAACGGGAGTTGCTCCATATAAATTTTAGAGCAGGAACTGATCGTAGTCAATATTGTCGTCCTCGTCAGTAGGGAAGACCAAATATACCTGGAGATTTACGGTACTGGCGGCTTTTTCGTACCATGCGTCTTCGGTCTCCGGGTTGGTCTCACACTCTGGATCTATCATGTCTAGTATCGGTCTGTCTGACGAGTCAAAATCGACCAGTTCTTGTGTTGAACCCTCGGGCTTTTCAACCGTCGGGTCTTCTTCATATGAAATATCCATATCTATGACCATATATGCTAGTGGCAACTCGGCTTCGGGTGCTTCTGATGTAGTTGCCGCAGTTGGGGGTTCCTGTTGAACCACTGTTGTAGTTTCGGCTGTCATGATCTAGGCGTTCTCGGTTTGGCGTAGACGCTTCTCCCCCCCTCACGGTGATCAGGATCATCCTGGTCATCGTGCTTGCGTTTGAGACCGCCGGCTTGACTCTTACAAGTGTCTTCTAGTGAGCGGACCCTCTCAGATAGCGTGGCGAGCGCTTTGTTGTAGTCGTTGAGGGTCGAGTCAATGGCGTCAAGGCGTGATGTGATAGATGAAGATGGAGCAGTGACCTGTGATCGGAGAACTGAGATCTGGTCTGCTTCAGTAGAGGCGATTGTATCTGATTCCTGAAGCAGTTGGGCCAATAGTATCGTCTTCAGGGTATCCACCGAATAGATAGGTTGCGGTTGAATCGGTGGAGGTACATGGGCGGTTTCAGGTTCGACGAGGTGGCCTTTACCTTTGATAGTGCGCATAGCTTTGGCAAGTTCAGCGGCTACATGTTGCTGCATCTGTTACTCCATATTCTGGCGGACAGCCTTAAGGGTGCTGTCCAGGGACCCTGGTGACATAAAGTCTGGGTTACTAACTCCGGGTTCACTTAGATTCCCCGTTGAGACATCTACCGTGGGGGTAGAGCCACCTACGTTCACAGTTGGCGTGAGAATAGCTGTGGTAGGATTTCCGTCCGATCCTCGTGTTCCACCAGATGGATATACTACAGACGTTCCGGTCGTGTCACTAAGAGCCGCGACTTGGTGTTGTTCCGCATCAAGTGTCCTAGTCAAAGAATCTTCAATAACAAGTGGATCTAGACTCGACGGTGCACTGAAAGAAGTCGAAACTGGGGGTTGCTGGTCTCTTGTTTCAACACCAGTATTCTCTGAGTGAGAGACCGGTGGAAGTTGTGTTATATCCCCGTGTGAGACTGAAACATCCGTCTTTTGAGAGACGGATGAGTGGTTGAGGAGGTCGTGCAAATGCTCCGCTGGGTCCATGGAGGCTTCTTCAATATCCTGTCCCAACAAATGAGACGAGGTAGTAGATGTGGCAGCCCGGATATCACGTGGCTGGATTCGCTCAGGAGCCTCTTTATCTTTACTGCTCAATCTTTCTTGGTTTGCTTTTGACTTTAACTCCCTCCTTCTCACATGTTTTATGTCCCGGGGAAGGTCCCTCCGGCGCTGGCTGGAACATGGGATTCCCTAACTCTCATTTATATGCTATCATAGGTAGAGCTTTAGGTATATGCATAGCTAGGGTATTATCTTGCTCCCCCTCAAAACATACATGGGGATTGACTTGCTCCCCCTCGAAGTGAGAGGTTGTTGATCCGCCATGGAATATCTGTAAGAGACCCAAAGTTAGTAAAGCGGACGGATAAACAAGTTCCAACGCGTACCTTTGCATTAAATGGCTCAATCTGACACAGATGGAGGACTGGCAGTGATGAAACAGGTACTGAGTTGACAAAGCAGGGGTATCCGGATAAAGGATGGAAAAATATTTCGGACAAACCAAAGTATCCGGATAACATGTGTCCAGACAGCAAAGGTTTCCGGACATAGTAGGGATTCCGGATAGTCCTACCCGGATACCCATCCGGTCCGGAAAGTCATCCGGACTGATGGGTGTCCGGACACTTTTACACTTTAAAGAATGATTCCATTTTTCAAAAATAAGAAACCTGTAGAATGTTGAAAAAATGGATCTCTCGCTCCCCTTCAAACTGAGAATGGGGAAAAATTTGCTCCCCCTCGGATAGTGCAATGGAGAGTCTGACACACATAAAACTTGTTGACACTTAAAGAGAAAAAGATGTGTCGCTCCCCCTCAAATGATGAACATGACTTAAAAAACACACGGGAGTATCCACACACAAAAAAAAACTTTTCAGCAGATAAAAAATTGTGTGTGACGCTCCCCCTCAACAGTAGAATGTACTTACCTGATGGCTGATCATGCTCCCCCTAAACACATGAGTAGTTGTGAAAGCACAGGTAGACAAACCTCACGTCTTCGCAATATTGTTCCTTGTAGAGCGTGAGCAGCTCCCTCCTTCCAGTCATGTGTGTGGAGCATCCACAGTCTAAGTGCCACACATGACCGTCCTGCAAAACAAGATTAGCGGACCTTTGGTACCCAGATTTGCCTGGGTCCGGGAGGGTTAGGTTTGGCACCGTTTGAGGAAGCTTTCTTTGTCCCAGCTTTCCCTTTAGGTGTAGGATTGACGCCGGTAGAGGGAACTGGTTTTGGCACTGGTTTCCTCTTCGGTGCAAAATTTACACCTTTAGGAGGAACAGATTTTGTAGCAGCTTTCCACCTGGGTGCCAGTTTAACCTCAGTAGGAGCAACCCATCTAGGAGCAGGTTTGGTCTCCCGCTGTGGTTTAACCGCTGATTGGTAACCCCGTTTTTTATAGTGTCTTTGTTGGTTATTACGGGGTTTGCGTTTGGGTGTCGAATTAAACATGTGATATGACCCAAACCAATCATTGTTATGGATATCATCAAAGTCATTCCAACCACAACTAGAACAACACAAACGATCGTGCGATAATTGAATCAATTGCTGAATGGAGTAAATTTTCATCGGAAAATTAATATCTCTTTTAACAAAATTATTCCTATGATTCCAAGCACAATCGTTTTTGTTCATTCTCGGGTAAAAGACAGTATTGAGCGACTTTGATGCAGCACCCTCGACAGATTCCTTGGCTGGCCACTTTGGTTTTGCTTGTTTGGCGCGACCGGTTTTATCCGAAACAACAGGGACAGTGCGGTCAGTGACTTTTGAGGAAATAGGAATCTTAGTGGTCGGTCGTTCGGTCTTTTGCTTCGACTGTGATTGTTTTGAGAATTTGAAGCATTTTTAAGAATCTTGATCACAGCCGGAGTCTTGGATTGAGAACAGTCGCCCTTTTGAAAATTGACCGGACGATTAACCACTGGAGACAAAAAGTCAGAATGACTTGGAAGAGGTTTGTCGAAAGGGAACGACTCAAACTCTCTATCAAAATTACCTTCGGAGTTCATGTATTCTGAAAAATCTATCTCCGGAATTTCAGGACTTGGATTGGTCGAGGAAGGCGAGGAACACGCTGTGCTTTCGGTTGTGTGCTTTGGGGAATTTGGTGCGGAAGCGTTTAAAAACTCAGAGTTTAAATTTCTTTTAACACATTCATCTTGAGAGAAGTTACTTTCTTGTGAAGATATATTTCCTATGAAGGCTTTACACGATGATGTGTCAGATGTGATGGAGGAAAGATCAGGTGAAATATGCTTTTGAGTTTGGAGAAAGTCAATCTGCTCTTGGAGTTGACCATTTCTCAGGTTCTCCTTCATCGTTTCTCTTGTCATCTCAGACAGTTTCGATGAGAGCGTATTGATTTCCCACAGAAAACTTTCCTTTTCTTCACTTGACACACCATTGGTTTTCTCAGATTTGAGTTTCTCAATCTCAGAGATGAGTGATAACGCCACTTTTTGGCGTTATTTTCGGTTCTCAAACCAATGAGATTGGCTTGTGTTCAAGTAAAAAGGCGTATATTTTACGGTTTATCTAGTGAATTATACAGGTTATCTAAGAGGCGGCAATCATCGAGAAAAGAAGCTAAAAAGAGCCCAAAAAGAGCCAAAACGAAGCCTAACGGAAGCCCAAAAGTCAAGCCCAAGACCCGCGACCGAACCAGGACCCGAACCGCGAACCAGACGAAGACCCACGCTGCAAAAACCATACGCGCGACTTAGCCCGCGACTTGCAAGTCGTGTGGCAAGTCGCGTAACCCACTGTTTCGCGAAAATCAGTATTTTATTTTGGGTTTTAGGTCACTTTTCGATATCATTCAGACGGCAGACGATCAGGAGCAGCGGAGGGGCGATTCTGGGCGATTTTTCGGAGTCCTCGAAGCCACGTTAGAGAGCCGATCAAGGAGACATTCATCACGGAACGTAGAGACGAACACGAGAGGAGGGAGTTATCATCACTTTTATCACGATTTCATCTTTCACGATTAATCATGTTTACATACACTTATGCATCTTTTTCTCTTGTGTTTGAATCCACCACCGACATGAACTAACCGGTTCGTGTTGGCGGTTGGAATGAATTCGGTTTGTAAGCATGTGACGAATTGAATTGAACTTTTATCAGTTTTCCCTAATTAATGAAGTATGTGATTTTGTTCTTAATGCTTTTGTGAATTTGGCCAATTTACAATTGACTTGTTGTTAGTAACTGAGTTCGGGAGAATTAATTGCTATTTAGAATTAGGAATTGCATACCTAAAGTCTGAAAGGTGATGGAGATATACCGAGTAAGCTTTAGTCCCAATTAAACCGTTAGGTTGATGTTGAGAGATAAAATCTAGCCAATTTAAATTTAAATCGTGTACTTAATGTGTTTTGGAACCCATAGGTGAGATCGAGAGATTGAACTTATCCTTTTCAAAATAAAACCCGTTGTTGTTCGAAAGAGAACGACGGTGATCTTAAAAGATTTGGGAATCATAAAGGGGATTAACTGGTAACTGTTTTGAGTCAATTGTTTGCATGTGTAGAACCTGAGGATTTCCAACCCTCAACTTTTCTCTCTATCAAAGTTTCCAAAGTTGTTTCTGTTTTGTCTTGTGTTTGATTTGTTTACTTATTGCAATTAAGTAGTTTAAAACCAATCTTCCATGTTGGTCCCGAAAGGCCTATACAAGTTTGTAGAAGGGGGGGGTTGAATACAAACACACTATTTTACTTTTCTAAATTGTTTATTGATAAATCATTAACAATTTACAGCTTGTTGCGGAAACAAGATTAAGGATAAACCTAAATCTAAACAAGTTGGAACACTAAGGTTTCTTGCACTAAGAAAGATGAGGAGATTACTAATAAAATCCTATCTTAAGAGAGATTTGAACTTGTCCAGAGTTAGCAAGTTACTTCAAATGAAGTGAGTTCATCTCTTTATATACTGCATGCATTTAATGCAATTCAGTATACACTTTACACGTGTCATCAGCGGATTGGTTGCATGTCATTGACCTTTGTTGACAACCTTAGTAGCCGCATGAATGAATAGTGTAGTATTAGAGTGGTTGTACGATTTCAGATTTTCGGAGGTTCTTTTCTGACATTTCGTACGGTGGCGTGCAAGGGAGGTTAAGACAAAAGTACTTTGTACGGAGGACTTCATGATCAGCTTTCGTTGATTCAGCGATTATCATTTACTATTCAGCGAATGATAAAGTTCAGCGATAGCTAAAGTCTTGTACTTGATACTTCACGTTGAGTGGACAAATCTGAGTCTTCGCTGATCCGCATCAGTTCATTAGGAGACTTGTCGCTGGTTCTTTGAGCTTGATCTTCGACTTCAGCGTAGAACCTTTGTTGACGTGAATCTTGTCTTCAGGGATCATAAGTAAACAACTAATTTATCAGCGATCACCATAAGGACTGAACAGACTCATCGATATGGTGAACAGTGTTCGCTGAATGTTTAATCTAAAAGAGCGAGAGTTCCTATCAGCAGTACTGTAAGATCTTAGTACTTATCAGCGATAGTGAAACTCTGATACATATTGTTTACTTACAATTTTCACTAAGTATTTAAGATAGGGTCATTATCAAATCACTGAGGGTTTGGATCAACAATCTCCCCCTATTTGATTATGACATAGCAACAAAGAAAATTGCTATTTAATGAAAACATAAGGATAAAAAGAACTCATAAAATATTTGTCCCTTTTACTGTTTTCTGGGATCTTTTCAGTACTGATGGAGTAAAGTTCATTCGCTGAAATCTTTCATTAAATCTTTGAATCAGGTTACAATTTGAATAAGAAAGATTACAAGTACAAGCGAAATAAATTACAAGTACTGAAGGATGACTGATACAATAGAGAATGAGGTGATTGTTGTCAGCCTTCAAAGGGTTCTTCCTTAATGAGAAGTTCATCAAGGGTTGTCTTTTCAGTTGGAATCATCCAGTCAGGAACCTTTTCTCCTTTATTCTTTAGCTTTAGAGCAGCTTCAAAAATCAAGGGTTTTAGGTGTCGTGCCTGAATGTCTTTTCTGAAGTCGCACCAGTAGATGAGATCTCTGAGCTGTTCGATTGGAGTGATTGGAAGCTCAGCGATCCGTTGAAAGCATTTACGTCCGTCGTAGTCAAGAAAGAATATTCCATAAGGATTACTGATGACTTTACCAGGGACGAAAAGTTCACATGGTGGCAAAGAGATGTCAAGGGCAGATAGATCAGGATCAGGACCAAGTACTTCAGCGCGAGAGAAACCAATTCCAGTTTCATTTCGTATGACAGGACCTGAGTTTGAATCTTGAAGTTTCTTCTTTGGTGAGCCCCTTTTTCTTTTCGGCTTTAGATCAGGAACATGAGAGATATCCACACAAGAAGATATCAAATCGATCTGTCTGTTTATCAGCTTTTCGAAATGATCCTTGTACTTAGATTGTGATGGTTGGATAGCTAACCTCATCTCCAGACATTCAGAGAGACCATACCTTTTTACAGTGTCAGCGCGAAAGGTTTCAGATGAGCCATCTTCTCTGAACAGTATGATGTCAACAATAGGTACTCCTATGGAGGTTCTTCCAGAGATGAATACCTTGTTGATCTTCGCTGGACGATATCTGAAGTGGATTTTCTCTTTACACCAGATCAGGGTGGTCTGAGAAACTTCAGCTTTCTTTTCCACGATCTTCTGGGCTTGTTCCCAAAGCTTTCGTTGGATTTGAATGGGAATACGCTTCAGCTTGGGGTCTTTGACAGATTCTTGAGTGAGCTTGATGGCGTATTCTCTGTCTTTATCTTCAGCTTCCTTCCTTTCAGCGATGAGGCGTTCAGCTCTGAGATGTTCCTGGTATTCAGCTTTTGAAATTCTGAACTTAGGAGGAACTGAAGGTAGTTGATCGCGCCTTAGAATGATTCGCTGATCCTCGAATCGCTTTATCATTTCTTCTCTCCTCTTTTGATCTTCTTCACTCAGCCTTTGAGGAACTGAGGAAGGTCTGTTTCTGTGCGAGAGAGGTTGTTCTTCTGGTTCATCAGTCTCAGAGATTAAATCTAAGACTGGGATTATGTCTTCAGCGGTAGCTGGAATTATTGGTGAAGTCGCAATAGTAGAGCCTTCAGCGATATCCTCAAACAGGGGAGAGGACTAGCTGAAACGCAGCGATCTTACAAATAAGAACTGGGTAGAAGAACTTGGGTAGAAAAGATAGAAAAAAATGTGGATGTGTATGGAGTTTGTGGAATGGATAACTGATTATTCAGAGATGATCAGGGAAGGAAAAATAAGTTTAGTGTACCTGACAAATCGGCTTTGCAAGCAAGATCGCCAGATTATCATCTTCAGCGATGCCTTTGTCTTTGCTTTTCTCAGCGCCAGAGGCTGAGTGCTTTGTCTTTGTTTTTGTCTTCTCCCCTGTGGATTCGGTTATCACGATCCCTTTAAGAGCTTTTCGAGGAGCATGTTTGACGACAAAGAATTCGTCATCTTCATCATCATCATCATCATCGTTCCTTGGAGAGGAGGATGGTTCAGCTTCAGGGATGTCGATGTCTTCGTCTTCTTCTGCTTCGGATTCCTCAGCATCTTCTTCGAGTTGCTCCCCCTCAGATACAGAGGCGAGGTTCTCGGTTCCCTCAGGGTTTTCATCTCCCTGAGGTCCAGTAATCAGATCTTCATTACCCTCTCCCCTGATAGATTCATCATGGGAAAGGTCTTCAGCGCTCTTATTTTGATCTTCAGCGCTCTTCTCTTGTTCAACGCTCTTCTCCCCCTCTTTCTCATGATGGGCGGGGGAGGAATGGGTAGACTCAGCATTGGTGTTGTCTCTGTCTTCTGGGCCAGAGATTTTCACACAACCTTCAAGCTTAGCTATTCTGTCTTCTAGGCCAGAAATAGCAGGCGTGATTTTCTTCAGCTCTTGGCGATCCTCTGCGGTGAATGAGCCCAAAATAGGTGCAGGGGCCGGAGCAGGAGCTGGATTGTTTGCCTTGTTCACCAGCGTCTCGATCATTGTCTTGACAGAACTGAGGTCGGTCTTCACTGAGCCCAAGTCGGTCTTGACCGCTGACATATCACCTTCGAGTGTACCAACCGATTTCTTCAGCATTGTAACCTCGCTGGAAACGGTGGAAACTGACGATTTGAGGTTGGTGTAGTCAGTGTAGATGTCGGAGAGCACTTTGGCAAAGTCGGCGAGAGTTTTATCAAGGTCTTTGATGTCATCAGAGGAGGCCTTCTTTTCCACCACAACAGTCAGCTTCGTCAGATTCTCTCCAGCGTTTGTTATAGCTGTAGAGTTATTTGATAGACCGGTGGTGAGATCTGTAAGTTTCATCTCCATGGACTTCAGAGACTGGTTGATGTCTCCCAAATAAGGACCTGTAACATATAAGTACTTGTGAACAAAGGAAAGCTCAGAAGTTTCAGGTTTAGTTGCAGTGTTTAAGGTGGGATCTGTACCTGCAGGAGCGTTGACGAACTCATCAAAGTTTCGAGTCCCTCCATAGTGTTCCATATCTCCCTCAAAAGTTCCGTGAGGGATGGAGATCTCTGCAGGTCCTTTCTTCGTCATTCGCTGAGAAGCTTCAACGGCTTCTTGAATGATGGCATCTCCAGTTTTAACTGGAGGAGTGTCCAAAGAAATAGAGGGAGGATCGAAGGATAAGAATTGGGGTTGGGTTTCAAGTTCAGCGTTGGATTCGCTGAGAAGTACTTCATCAGCCTTTTGAGAGACTGAAGAAGGTTGGGTAGATTCCAAAGTTCTAACCTCGGCGTTTAAGGACGCTGAAGTAGGTTTAGAAGGGATGGCTTGAATTGGTGTGGCAGAGCGTACCACGGAACTTTCCTTCAGCTCTTCAGAATGAGCTGAGGAGTCTTCAGCATGGAATTGCTGGGGTTGCTCCTTGGTTTTCTTGATCCTTTTGGAATCAAGAGGGGTAAGAGATTGTTTCCTTTTCTTAGAAGGAATGGATTTTGTGGCCTGGGAATCAGCGAGGGGTATTGTCGCTGAAGGAGCCACAGAAAGCGGAGAATTAAGTAGAGTGAGAAGGGTAGAGAGACGTACCTCGTTGGCGACAGGCTTGAAGTCGAGAACTTTAGGGCCAATCTGAGAGAGTTTCAGATCACCCTCTTCAGGATAGCTGTCCTTCAGGCCATATTGAAAGATGGCGCTGATGAATCGCGGGTAAGGAACCCATGCTGGTCGGTCAGCGGCAGAATCAACACGTTGAATGAGGTCTTCATAGATGATGGAGGCCCAGTCAATGTTGAGACCTTTCAGCAGTGCGTAACCCATGGCCTGCTGAGGTTGAGCGGCTTGATCAGAAGATCCGGATTTCGCTGTCATGCAGCTGATCAGGTGAGCGAAGATGATGTTCATCTCGCTGGGCATCTTGGATTTCTTTATCAGCGTCAGCTTCTTCTCAGGTAGCTTGTCTCTTCCAGTCTCCCAGATGTAACCCATCGCATCAAGGAAAGCAATGATTTCTTCCCTGTCAGCGTGCTTCTTGTGGTCAGGTAATGGAATGAAAGGATTTTCTGAGGTAGCGTTAGGGAATTTCAGAGCTTTGCGGATTATTGCGGGGGTTATCTTGATGGTGCCATACTCAGTATCGCTGAGTATGCAGTCGATGGTTTTAGATGGATCTTTGGCGGAGGGTAGGTCGGTGTGTCTGGCAGAGTACCAGAATTGGGATAATAGACGCTGACTGGCAGGAGGTGTGATTGTCAGTGCTGTGTAGATGGGGCTATTCTTCAAAAGATTTACAGCGTCGTCTAGATGGGATACCTGCTTCCGAGGAGGAAACTCGAGAAGCGCTGAGAGGTTGTTTGCCTTTGTCCAGTCTAGTTGATCCAGCTCAAACTTAACCTGAGGAGCTTTGGTGATTTCCAGTTCCTCAGAATCAGCGGAGATGGACTCAGCGGTAACATTCAGCTTTGAAGTTGCCATTTCACTGTATTATCAGTTCAACCAAAGATGTTAAAAAATAAGAATTATCTTAATGTGGAAAGAAAATTTCCATTAAGATTTTTCGAATTTTGTCCATTTCATTCAGACAAAAAAGTCTTAATGAAGATTAGGGTTTTTCTTGTTTTTTTAAAAAAAAAACGAATATAACACACATAAGCCTTGTATTCCAGTTTCTTAAAAAAAATGGATACGAAAAAAGAACAAGTTTAAGATTTTAGATTTAAAACTTGAAGAACAACCATGAAATGGTTGTGTTTATAAAACCATGAAAGAAAATGATTTTATTTTTGAGTTCTTTTGTTTGATCTTGTGTAAAACAATGATAAGATCGAAAACAAGTTATTCGCATTTGATAATAGATAAGAACATATTAACCTTGAGTTTGATGAAGAAGATGATGAACAGTTCTTGAAGATTGAGAGCACAAAATGCAACAGTGTTCTTTTCTTGCGGAGAAAGATTGATTCGCGTAAAAGACAAATATAAACTTTGAGAGTGTTTATATAGGAAGAGAGTAGAGAGAGAAAAACTTGAGCGGGAAAGTTTTTCATCATGACACGGACACGTGTTTGCATTTGATTGGATAGACAACGAAACGTGCAAACGTGTGTCAGAAAAAGAGCGTGCCTGGTGTTATCCGTTGCAATGACGTCACAACTGTCCTTTCACATTCTTTCGTTGTCTCTGAGGTTTTGAAAGAAAAACTCAGGGACTCTTTGGAAAATATGAAGCACTGAATAGAAATATCAGTGAGGGTTTTAAGAAATTTCAAAATATCGCTGTTAAGGAAGAGATATTCAGCGATGTAAGAATTTGAAATCTTGCATTTTCATGCGTTTTGTCAGAGAGAGAAAACATACCTTGATATCAGTTTAACCAAATTTATTCAGAGAGAAGATGATGAAATGGATTGTACAAGTTTATTTTATCCGAGAGCCTATACAAGAATTTATAAACGTATCGCTGATTAAATGTGAACCGCTGAAGATTTATCCTTCAAAGTTCAGCATTCCAAGCTCGCTGATGAGAAAGTTGAATCTTGTCTCATCAAGAGGTTTGGTAAACAAATCAGCTAACTGATAATCAGTTGGGATAAAATGAAGTTCTATATCACCATTCATCACATGATCTCTGATAAAATGATATCTGATTTCAATGTGTTTTGTCTTTGAGTGTAGCACTGGATTGTTTGCTATAGCGATGGCACTTGTGCTGTCGCAATAGATTGGAATTTTGGAGAGCTGAAGATCATAGTCTAGTAGTTGATTTCTCATCCACAAGACTTGAGAACAGCAGCTTCCAGCGGCTACATACTCAGCTTCAGCTGTGGAAGTGGACACTGAGTTTTGCTTCTTACTTGTCCAACTTACCAGCTTTCCACCCAGGAGCTGACATCCTCCTGTGGTGCTTTTCCTATCCATTTTGCAACCTGCAAAATCACTGTCTGCACTTCTACGAGTCTGAATACCAGCGTTGGGATCACCAAGAATTTGATCGATTGGGTGATTTACAGTCCATCGCTGAGCCGGAGCATGCGTCGCTGACTCAGTCTGAACTGGAGAAACTGAAGATGAGGCTTCAGCTACTTCTGGATTATCAGCTAAGAGAGGAATGCTTGCATTTGTCACTTCATTAACTGATTGCTGAGAAATAGATGGAATTTCTGAGACATTTGGATCAACTGCGGGTATAGTGTTTATAGGAACAGCTGAGACCCAAGATGTTTCAGCTTCACTATTCTGCATATTGGGAATGATAGTAGGACCATCATTTTTAGTTGTATGAGCATGAGTAGTGGGAACATCTTCTGAATCACCAAGATGAGAAAACATCCATTGATTCAGTTCTTCTGTATCAGCGTTCGGTTTAGAGTTCGCTGAACGGGATTCGTCAAACGTGACGTGAATAGTTTCTTCTACAGTTTGTCTTCTTCGGTTGAAGACTCTAAAGGCTTTGGAAACTGAGGAGTATCCAAGAAAGATTCCATCATCAGCTTTAGGATCAAATTTTCCAAGGGCATCTCTGTTGTTTAGTATGTAACACTGACAACCAAAGATGTGAAGAAAGCTGATTGAAGGCTTTCTCCCATGAAAAAGTTCATAGGCTGTCTTTTTGAATCTTTTGACTATCAGCGACCTGTTTTGCGTAAAACAAGTCGTGTTGACAGCTTCTGCCCTAAACTGAGTAGGCAGGTGAGAATCGCTGAGCATTGAACGTGTAGCTTCAATAATTGTTCTATTTCTTCTTTCAGCGACTCCGTTTTGTTGTGGTGTTCTCACTGACGAAAAGTTGTGAGAAATACCCTTGCTCTCAAGGAAGGAATCAAGAGAACTGTTTTTGAATTCAGTTCCATGATCACTCCTTATTGAGCGAACAGTCATATTGTTCAGAGTTTCCATCTTCCGAACAAAGGTGATGAGTTCTTCAGGGGTGTCACTCTTAGAACGGAGAAACATTACCCATGTGTAACGAGAGAATTCATCAACTATGACCAGCGTATATTTCTTTCCAGCGATGGATTGTTTGTTAACGGGGCCAAACAAATCCATATGGAGTAGTTGAAGAGGAGATGACACTGAGGAAACTTGCTTTGACTTAAAGCTTGCCTTGGTCTGCTTCCCTTTTTCACACGCTGAACATAAGGATTCTTTGGCGTATGAATGTTGAGGTAGACCAGTGACTAACTCTTTGGATGAAAGAGTATTCAGTGTCTTGAAGTTGAGATATGAGAGCCTCTTGTGCCATAGCCAGTTGACATCAGAAGATGCCTTTGAGAAGAAACAGGAGTTTTCAGTGGTTGTTGATTCCATGTTTATAACGTAAACATTTTCCAAACGTTAACCGCTGAGAGCTATCTTCTCCTTTTTGTCAGAGACAAAGCAGGATTCCTTAGTGAAAATCACTTTGTTATCCATGTCGCAAAGCTGACTGATGCTCAGAAGATTATGCTTCAGCCCTTCAACATATGCGACTCTTCTGAAGGATGTTGTACCATTTGAAAGTACACCATACCCTCGGGTGTGTCCTTTTCCATTTCCACCGAAAGTCACAGAGGGACCCTTCTCTTCCTTGTATTCAGCGAGCAGGCTTTTCTTTCCAGTCATGTGTCTAGAGCATCCGCTATCGAGATACCAGATACCCTTCTTAACCTGCAATACAAAGGAAGATTAGTTTTGCTTGGGTACCCACTTCGCCATGTATACGCGTTTGTCAGTGGAAGAGGTTGGAATGGGTTCAGCAGTCTTCGCAGCATTTGAAGATTCAGCTTTGTCTTTCTTCACTTTGGTCAATTTCTTGACCTCAGAGGTAGGAGTCACCTTGACCTGAATTGCAACTGGTTTGATCTTCTTGGGTGCTATCTTCACCTTAGCTATCTTATCAGCTTTGGTGGCTGTGGGACACTTACTTGCAATATGATCGGTAAGTCCACAGTGATAACATTTCCTATAACTAAAATTAGTTCTAGGACCACTTGAGTGCTGAGCTTTTAATTTGGAATTAGAAGTGCCAGCACCAAGTACACTCTTGGTTTTTGAAATAGGACGAACATTCAGTTCTTCAGATTTCTTACCAAGGACATCTACTCTGAGTCTAGGAGTAGGTCGCTGAACTGATCCAGAGGTCTGATTTATAGAACCAGATGAATGAATCACTAAGGCTTTAGAAGCATTCAGCTTAGGTACTAATGTACCCTTCTGAGGATTTTGATAAATAACAATTCCTTTACCTTTGTCTTTAGAGACAGAGGTAGGTTTTGAATAAACCATTTTCTCCTTACCTTTTGAGGTAGGAGTTTCCTCAGGGATTGGTGTAACCGACGAGGAGTACTGAGATGAAGAAGTGTCAGCTATTGAGGATACGAACGTTCCAAATTTAAGCATCGAACGTTCAGTGGTTGGTATTGGAGTATCATATTTATAACCCAGACCACGTTTATCACTCAGAGGAATCTGAGCCTTAATTATCTCAGTGATCTTTGTTGAAGAATTACACCATCCTTCAACAGTAGCTTGTTCAGCTTTTAATGCAGCGATATCTTCCGCTCGTTCGATTTTGACTAGCTGATTTAAATGGACTTGATCTTTAAAATCTTCTTCAAATTTAGAAAGCTTTTCTATTTGAAGGTGGCAGTTTTTAAGCTTTTCAGCGAGATCAAGATTTTGGTTTTCAACCACAGCTTTGCCGTTCATGGCTTCGTATAAACTTCTAGTCAGCAGTTCGATTTTACGGAGACTATCAGCTTCATCAATATTTACAATATTGGTAAAGAAGGAAGGTGATACCTGAATGGCAGATGTTGAAGTGGAGGGAATGTCTGAACTTTCTTCCTCTTCTTCAATCTTGGCCATGAGACATTGATTTGCTTCATCATCTTCAGAATCAGATGATGAGGCTTCTTCATCAGAAGCAGCCCAATCATAGTCAGCCATCAGGCCTTTTCCTTTCTTCTTAAAGCTTTTCAGCTTTGAGTATTTGTCGTCTTTATTCCTTGGAACAAAGGATTTCTTTGTAAAAGCTGAAGGTCTCATAATTTTCTTTGACCTGCACTCGTTAGCGAAATGACCTGTCTTTTCGCAGTTGAAACAAGTAGCAGTAGCCTTATCAACAAAAGCTGATGACTTAGGCTTTTCAGCTATAGAAAGAGTTTTGTTCTTTCTAAACATTTTCTTCTTGGCGAATCTCCTGAACTTTTTAGTTAGGAGAGCCAAGGATTCATCATCATCTGAAGAATTAGAATCTGATGACCTTTCAGAGTTACTTTCTAACTCAGTGATAGTGACCACGGGTCGCTGAGTAGAAGGTTCCTCTGAGATTAAAGCAACAGGGGTGCTTTTGGAATCTTTTACAAGATTCTTCTTAAGATGGCTAGATTGCTCATGATTCAGCAATGTGCCATATAAGGTAGCAAGTGTCATTGATCTTAGATCTTTTGACAGCTTGAGACACATGGAATAATTGTCCCAACTTTCAGGTAAACATTCTAAAAACTTTGTCAGCACTTCAAAGTTAGAATATTCCTTACCAACCGTTTTTAGATCTATAATTAAGCAATTAAAACGTTGATGTACTTCAGAGAGAGTTTCATTCTTACCAGAGATGAAGCTTTCGTATTGTCTTACCCGGTTGATCTTTCTTGAATCCTGGACTTCAGACGTTCCTTCATACTGAACACATGTTGTGTCCCACATGGCTTTTGAGGATTTCAGGTTCATGACGGAATGGTAGACTTCGTCAGGAAGGGCCATGGATAGTATGGATCTGGCTTTTGTATCTATAGCCAGTTTCTTATTGTCTTCATCGGTCCAATGATGGATTTCCTTTGGAATCAGCCTTTCTGGAATAGCAGCTCTAGTTGCAGTGGCTGGAACTGCAGGATCAATTGTTACAGGGATGTGTGGGCCGTTTTCAAGATAGTAAGGTATAGTAGGGTCTACACCTTCTAAGAAGAGTGTCATCCTATTTTTCCATAAGTTGAAGTTATCTCTGGAAAATCTAGGGGGTTTTGCAAGAGAACCATTGTCTATATAGTGAGTGTTTGTGTTTGTGTTGGCCATTTTCAGATAATAGCTAGGAAGAGAAATATCTTAGATTAGATCTTGTTTATGAGATTAAACAAATCTGCTCTGATACCACTTGTTGGTCCCGAAAGGCCTATACAAGTTTGTAGAAGGGGGGGTTGAATACAAACACACTATTTTACTTTTCTAAATTGTTTATTGATAAATCATTAACAATTTACAGCTTGTTGCGGAAACAAGATTAAGGATAAACCTAAATCTAAACAAGTTGGAACACTAAGGTTTCTTGCACTAAGAATGATGAGGAGATTACTAATAAAATCCTATCTTAAGAGAGATTTGAACTTGTCCAGAGTTAGCAAGTTACTTCAAATGAAGTGAGTTCATCTCTTTATATACTGCATGCATTTAATGCAATTCAGTATACACTTTACACGTGTCATCAGCGGATTGGTTGCATGTCATTGACCTTTGTTGACAACCTTAGTAGCCGCATGAATGAATAGTGTAGTATTAGAGTGGTTGTACGATTTCAGATTTTCGGAGGTTCTTTTCTGACATTTCGTACGGTGGCGTGCAAGGGAGGTTAAGAAAAAAGTACTTTGTACGGAGGACTTCATGATCAGCTTTCGTTGATTCAGCGATTATCATTTACTATTCAGCGAATGATAAAGTTCAGCGATAGCTAAAGTCTTGTACTTGATACTTCACGTTGAGTGGACAAATCTGAGTCTTCGCTGATCCGCATCAGTTCATTAGGAGACTTGTCGCTGGTTCTTTGAGCTTGATCTTCGACTTCAGCGTAGAACCTTTGTTGACGTGAATCTTGTCTTCAGGGATCATAAGTAAACAACTAATTTATCAGCGATCACCATAAGGACTGAATAGACTCAGCGATATGGTGAACAGTGTTCGCTGAATGTTTAATCTAAAAGAGCGAGAGTTCCTATCAGCAGTACTGTAAGATCTTAGTACTTATCAGCGATAGTGAAACTCTGATACATATTGTTTACTTACAATTTTCACTAAGTATTTAAGATAGGGTCATTATCAAATCACTGAGGGTTTGGATCAACATTCCAAATTCGATAGTTCAGTTAATAGTAATTATAGTAATTGTGATATTTAGTTCCTAGTTCCCCGTGATTTGATACTCGTACTTCTCTAAGTACTATTACTTGACTTCGACCCGTACACTTGCGGTAAGATTCTCGGGGTGTGAAAACCTCGTGTCAAGTTTTTGGCGCCGTTGCCGGGGAAGTAGTTGTAACTAATAGCACTACCAGCTATACGCGCTATTAGATTGAGCATTTTTATTTTTGTTATTTTACCTTATCACTTTCAGTTTATGGATTACTGACTTTGCTTTCTTTCGTTTCAGGTACCATTTGGTTTATGCAAAGGACGACCCGAGGGAAAGAGATTGAAGAATTCGATCCGGAGATTGAAAGAACCGCTCGTCGCCTACGTCAAGAGACCAAAGCTAAGCGACAATTACAAATGGGTGACGAGAGACCTGTCAACGAGAGACCTCCACGCAATGATCCACCACCACCTCCGGAGAGGGTACCTATGCGGTCATTTGCCAATCCAAATGTGGCAGCCGCACGTATAGGGATCCAACCTCCTACCACCGCGGCTAATTATTTCGAGATCAAGCCGAGTACCATCGTCATGGTACAACAAAACCAATATGGAGGAGCACCGAGCGAAGATCCTCATGCACACCTCCGTGCATTCGAGAGGATTTGCAGCACCTTCAAAATTAATGGGATGGAGGAGAACGCAATCAAACTAAGGTTATTCAGCTTTTCATTAAAGGGTCGAGCTAAAATTTGGATAGAAGGTTTACCGTCAGATCAGATCACTACCTGGGCACAATTGAAAGCCGCATTTCTTCAAAAATTCTTTCCACCGGGAAGAACTGCTCAATTGATGGCCGATATCACCCACTTCGCTCAGTGGGAACAAGAGTGATTCTTCTGAAGAAGGTTATGAGATAAGTATGGCAAATGTTTCTGAAGAAAGTTTAATGGAAAGATCTGAGGTAGGTACATGATTAGAGATTGTTCCTTATACCAGAAGTGAGCTCTTTAACTCTGAGATGGAAGAAAGAAGGTTGAATGAGGTTCTGATAAGGAGAATGTACAGTGAAATGGTTAGAGCTCTTAATGTTCAAAAAGTTCAAAAGACTATCAGAATGGTGAGACCTATTGACTTGTTGGGAGAAGAGGATCACTCAGTTGGATACTCAAGCAAGTTTCAAGATGATTTTGAACTTCAGTTTCTGGATGAGTTGAATGTACTTAATGGAGAATATGAAAGAGTTGAAAACTACTTCATGCCCTTGGAGTATGTGTACAAAAGACCCATTGTGATTCCAAGATTTGAATTACCAGTGCTAGAAGAACCTTTGTGTGATTTCATCATTAATCAGAGTGACACTCCTCTGGCTAAACATTTTTATAGAGAAATTTTTCCAGAAGAAACATATGAGAATCTCTACTGCACAGAAGGTAAATATGTTGACTTTGAGAATTTTATTGATGGCTTTATGGATGAAAGATTACAGATGATTTATGTGGAAGCTTCAAATAGACTGAGAAAACCTAATTAAAGGTTACATGTTCAGAAAAGAATAGAAAAGGTACTGATGTTTAAAACTGAAGAGTTTGATGGCTTGAAATATATCAGTATGGAAGTTCTGAAGGAAGGGAATCTGAAAGCAATTATGACAAGTTTTGACTTCCATAGATTGTTTTTGGATGATCAAATTTTCTTGGTGAAATTCTTTGCTTGCACAGAAGAAACTTGGGTAGAACTTCAATGCAGAAGAATTCTGGGGATCTATGTCAGAAATATGCATGTGTATGACTTTCAGTTGGCAATAGAATCAAGAAAAGTCAAGTGCAATCTAAGTTGTCCAGTCAGAGATCTAGTACATAACATCAGTTCTCATGGGTTTGTAAATGAAGGAATGGAGAATGAAGGGTTCATCTACAAAGATACTGAAAGACTTATGTTTTTCAAGCTGAATGATCTTGTGAAATACAGTGATGCTACACTGCAATGGTTATTGGAAGAAATGGAAAAGATTGTTAAAGATCAGAGAGCAATACTGAGGGAAAAATGTATAAGACACATCAAAGAAAGATTCGATCTCAGAACCAGAATAAAGGAATACAGTGAATGGATGTTGTCAGAAGAAAATCCAAAAAAGTTGTTACATATAGACTTTGTTTTTCCTGCTGAGTATGAGGTAAATGGGGTTTATTCATATGAGGTTTAAAAAGATATTCCAGATGTGTTGTCTTCACAAGATGTTCAAATGCAAGATGCAGATCAACCAAAAAAATATGAGGCTAATGAAGAAGAAATACCTGTTGATGTCAATGGTATGTTTCTGGAATATGATCTACCTAATTTCTTTCAACCAAGAGAAGTGTGACAACTATCAAATTTACACCTCAGGTTAGAACTGCACTGCATATTTTAGTTATTCACGTCATAGTTCACACAGTGCAAATTTAGCAGTAAACTCAGTACAGTAGGAAAATTTGAGAAATTTTGCCTAGAAACCCCTTAATTTAGGAAATTATCCATAAATCTCATAAAATGCCAACCTAAGCAACAATTATATCACAAGTATATATATAATTAGTAATCTAATCTACTTCAACTAAATTATATAAAAACTTTAGCTTTATATATTTAAGGTGTTATTCAAAATTTAAAAGAAAAATACTTCATGTATAAAATAAATAAAAAAGACAATATTAGACATTTTTTATTTAGCAACACAACATCACCCCCCACCCCCCTTGGTGAGGCCGGCCACCCCCTCCCCCCTCCCTCACTACCCCTTTTATGTATTTTTCTTAACCCTTTCAAAATCATTTGCAAACTTCTCACTCTCTCTCTAAGTTCTCACACTAGAATTCTCTCCTTTCTCTCTCAATATTCATCCACATTCATCCAAGTAAAACACATAAACTTCAGCCCTTAAACACATCTCCTTCAAGAGATCAAAGTGTTCAAGGTAACTTCAAGTGTGTTGGATGAAACCCACACACTCCCTTTTGTCTAGTTTTCATTTTTGCACTTTTTTATGAATGTTCTTCATCTTCTTCTACAATTTCTTTCAACTTTTGCTAAGAACCATTTACATACATCTTAATGTTTGTAGATTTACCACCATAACACTTGCATGTTAGTAAAAAAGTGATAAATCCATAATCAAACCTATGTTAAGATCAAAGATGGGCTCTTAACTTGCATGCATATAGTTTTCTTAAAAGATCTATATTTTGATCCCAAAAGTTGTATGAAAAGCTCTTTGATTTCACTAAAAACATGTTTAAATAAACATACATGAGCTAAAAATATACATTTTTAAGTTGCATGAAGAAGTTCTTGGCATAAACACTAAGCATTCTTCAAAAAGACCCATTTTCAAAGTTTTATAAAAGATGAGTTGATGGATAGCATGCATGTAGTTTAAATGGTTTAAAAACCTGTTTTAGAACTGAAATTATTTGTATGGGGATGAGTCAAATCGGATTGCATGCGAGAGGAATAAGAATTTCAAATAAAAAGACAAAGAAAAATGCACATGCATAAAGTTTTGTTTTGATAGCTTGCTGCCAGATTCTGCACCTCTCTTAAAAATGTCATATCTCACTCAATAATACTCCAAATTAAGTGATTATTTTTCTCGAATTTATTTTTATGAGTTAGGTTTTGAACCCAAGTGGTTTCACTCAAAAACTCAAAGATTTCGTCTACCAAACAGTCTTCTATAGTGTTTTACGTCAAGAATTATTTCATGTACTTAACCACCTCTAAAAATTATGAAACTTATGTCAAAAGTTTCCTAACTCATTAAACTACTTGTACATAAAATATCTTGACCTAAATATGCCTGGAAGTTATCCAAAAAAGAACAGAAAGTGACACCTAAATCTGGACGACAAAGGACAATTTTCTTACTATAGTTAAAAACTAACTCTTGAACCCTTTTCATCATTTTTATGATGAAATTGTGGTATATATATATATATATATTATGTTTATACCTTTTATACTTTAACTTTACATTTTGAACCCTTTTCATCATTCTTATGATAAACTTTCGATATATATATATATATATATATGACATATAACTTCTTTAGACCCTTTTCGTTACTTATTGTGGCGAGATTGCGGTAATGTTAACCTAACAAGATGAAGTATATATGTTATGATTACTAATTTCAGTAACTCTTTATGATTTAAAATAATTAAATCACAACAAAGGCATTTTATGACGATTTGGATAGTTAGTACCGAACCTTTGAGATTAAAACTCACTAGTGACCTTACGTTCATAAATTTGAAGTAGGATCACACCGAAGTATCTCGTGGGAGATTCCCGGATTTCTATCGCGTATCAAGTGAGTTATCACAGCCCATTTTTCAATGTTTTACATATTTTGGGATGAAAAGCATGTTGTTACTACAATTATTTTACGCACCGGTTGTCTCGTTTTCTTGGAAATACGAACTTGCTATACTTGTTTATGCTCTATGGTATATATGTTTTGCGAATGTTGTAAGTTTGAGTTTTCTTTTGCTATCGTTTAAAAGTCCCCGTTTATTTCTCTCGTTGCCAGTTTAACTCATGGATTGAGCCGTTGGTAATTATGGATAACGTTATTTGGTTGACACCCCACTCACAAGTAGCGCTTGTTTGAGTGCATAATTATTGTTTGTATTTGCGCATTGTTGGCGATAGAACATGCCTCGGGGCGTCCTGTCATTATAGGTCGGGTATCGGGCTCATAAGTTAAACATTATACATACGATTACCTTGAGCAAGTGTTTCTATAACCGGTTGACTTATCCAATTGTGCGGATTAAAACGATTTCTATGGCAAACATTGTTGTACTCATTAAACCTGTGATCTCACCAACTATTCAATAGTTGACCCTCTCATTTACATGCTTTTCAGGAAATACCAAGTAAGGTTGGAACTTAGGAAGGCTACACGTGTTGAAGCTTTCTATGTTATATTTTGAATATGTTCATTTCCCTTTTTCGTAAAACGGTTGTAAAATACAAGGATGAAAACTTTTGAATGTATTTTGATGATTGGTGTGATCTTGTAACTTTTGCTATTATGAAACTTGAGCTGTACATCCCGTGTTTCCGCTTTAGCAGGGTGTGACAGATTTGGTACCAGAGCTAAAGGTTATAGAGAATACCGGTTTTCCTTTGGAAAACTGCAACTATAGCCAAAAACGGGAAATAACACTCAAATTACTAAACATATTGCTAGTATAACTAATTCGGGTATTCCATCATCGGTCTTTAATTAAACAAAGCCTGATCACCTATGTTTAATTAAGGAAAGAGTAATGCGAGACCAGAAATGGATATACTAGGGACATGTGTGTTTTCTCACTTAGTGCTTCACGTAGTATGCATAGTAGGAGCGTAGTTATTGCCTATAATATGCAATAGTATAGTATGCATAGCCTTTATACTTGCGTGATAGTAATGTTATGCACTCTTACTTCAGTACCACTATGTCATCGTCATCATCAGACTCTCAACCCTCCTACACGCCGTCCAGCGAGCGAACATTGGAAGGCGAACGAGATCCGTATGATGGACCGAGGATACCCCCGACCACGGTTCTACCGCAACCCACTCCTATAATAGTACAACCAAACTCTAGAGGGCACGTACTAGGCTGACCGCTAGGAAGAGTGTTCCCATTCCTAGGCGAGTGTCATTGAGGTCCGAACGTCCGGAGGTGCCGGAACCACCGCGAGTCATCACGGGAGTACCCGTTGGTCGTGCGTCTGGCATAACATGGGCGGAAGAGCAGCATTTTCGGGCTATGATGGCGGAGTTGCATAGTTTCCAGTCGAGGGTTAGTCACCAAAGTCAGGTTGTGACGGAGCTATGTGAGTTGAGTCATCTCTTGACTAACATGTCGACCAAAGCCCTGGACAGAGCGAGGATAGCTCGGAGGATTGCCTTAAGGGCTGAGATAGCTTCCATAGCCGTGGTGATGTTACTGTCGATGTTGGTGTTGTGGGTTCTGATCGAGGTGTATCGGGGAGGATATTGACGTGGATGGTGGAAGATTTAGAAAATGGAACTTTTTATTCCTAGTTGTTTCAACTTTGAATTTCAATTTGTAATTCTGTCTTTCTACAACATCATGGTACTGATGTGCAATGCACATCAGAAATTTTATATCAACGGCTATTATTAATGACTTTAATGGAAAAGCGATCCCTCGTTTTAATTATACGTTTGTTGATCATGCAATATTTATTTTAGTATTCCCAATATTTCGATTTACAAAATTACTCTTTGCAAAACATTCGACTTTACTTACACAAAGTTTTAATCAAACTGTAAAACCAGTTTCTATTAGGTAATTATCAAATCATCCATTGATCTTGAGCATAATAGAGATTATATATGATTGATGCACTTTCTCTCTCTAGAATGCTCTCACTTCTCTCTCTAGAAATACTCTCTTGATATTACAATTATGATCATTCCTGATTACAAAGGTTTAAACACTAAAGCTAGTTTGACTTTACATGACTTAGACTATTTTGACTAGTACTTTGACTTTACAATATTTGACATTATACAAGACTTTACAATAAATCTTGAATACAATAATGCTCTAACATTCTCCCCCTTTGGATTCAAGATTTAAAAAAATATGGTAGCAGTCTTCAACACTTTATTTTCAAAACTTAACTTTGACCGCTTTGAACATTGAAGCTTTGGCACTCTTCAAACAGTTGAATCTTCACAAGTTCACGTACATCAGGAGTCGTATCATAAGGATTCGAAACCTTCACATTTTTGAACATCTAGGTGTAAGCACAATCCGAGTCTCTCAGATCTAAGATAACCATATTCAAAAACACTTCAGACTTCACATGATCCAAAATCTCCAACATTGAGCAATCTGAATCCATATATGAGTGATCCGAAAAATCTTTATCTTTCACAATGTAAAGTCAATCTTTTTCAATACAATCTTCAACAAATTGTCTTCAAGTCTTGAATGCGAATTTTAGATCTTTACAGCTTTGAACTTTGTAGCTTTGAACTTTGAAGCTTTGAAAACTTTGAGGCTTTGAACTCAAACTTTGAATAATTTCTTGAATTTAGTATCTTCATCTCTTGGACCTCGAATTGAATTCGACACTAAATTGAATTAAACGTTTTTATCCCCCTTTTTGATGATAGTGAGCATCATGATCATCAAAAACTTTTTTTAATTTCAGTCGCGTCTCTGAGTATCACTAACAATCTCCTCCTTAATGAATAACCTTGCTCCACCTCAAAATAAGAATTATGGAGCAATTTGTTTTCTCCCCCTGAAAGTATGCATATATTTCATTAAAGCACAGTATTTAAAATTTTAGCAAAAATTTAAAAAAAATTATACAAGGAAAATAAAATTCATTGAACTACATTTTATAACTACTAACATTTGATCATTTGAAAACTTTACAAAAGAAATCCAACTTAATGAAACTTAACAGATTTTTCAATCAAATGAAATCAAATGCATGTGTTTGGATTCAAATACAAGTCATCATTGCATATCAAGTTAAAAATGTTCAGTTTCAACCCCTTTATTAAATCTATTTGGTGTGCTAGCATGCGAAATATGATTAGCTACAAGCATATGCAATTCTAAAACATATAAGAATACTTTGCTCTACTCACACTATTTGTCCAAAATCAGGATTTTCACAAATTTACGGGTTTATCGCGACTTTGTATTATCTCCAAGTTTCAAGAGATCTGTGCGCATTGGCATCTTTTATTTTGTGCTCATTGGCATCTTTTATTTTGTGCACATTGGTATCTTTTAATTTTGAGCTCATTGGCATCTTTTAATCAAAAAGTTTAGTAAGTGTAGGTTCCCAGATTCACGTTGTATCATATTAATGGTAGTGAAATAGACAGCGGAAGCATATTTAATAAAGCCATTAAAATGAGTGATTGTGTAAACGATAAATGAACTATGAGAATCAAATATTGAACAGTAAATGATAACAGGATCAGATATAAAAGCTGCTCATATATTGATAATGAATCACACCAAGAACATGTTCAAGTGTGTTCGGAAATCTCATAGGACAACAATATCATACGGAGGTAGTGCTCGGGATTGCTGCAGTGTATGCTTAAACAATTGTGGACACTACTCTTCCAAAACTTGCTATTGTTTGTTCCACTACCTCTCTATTTATAGCCCTGGAAAAGTGAAGGTAGTGTACTATCGTACCCTAGAATGACACGTGGAAAGTGTGCCTCCTATGTTTAAGGCATACGTGGAAAGTATGGACACTTGTCTAACACTTGGGATTTCCTACGAGACCTAGGCTGACAGAGGTCTTCACTTCACCAGAGCTCTTTCGCAAGAGCTCTGTTGGTCTTCTGTTAAACACTTGTTCTTCTGTTGGAAGTCTTCGATAGAGCTCTGTTGAGCTCTGTTGGTCTTCTGACTTGAACTTCTTCCGAATCTTCTGTCTGATCTCTGTTGGTCTTCTGACTTGAACTATTTTCAATACTTTTACATAACAGATACTTGCGGCCAACAAAATCCCCCTAAGTATTGAAAATAAAAATTTACAATTGACAAGAGATTAAACAAAAGAACAGAGAACTTTTACCTCTGTCGAAGCCTTGCACTAATCTTTTGGAACATTACATTGAGATTTAAAAGACCAGTACATTTAAGCATAATTATCTCCCCTAAGAATTCTGTCGAATCTTCTGATTAGAGTACGGAAGTCCAGCATCAGATCAATTTGGTCGATGAAGAGTTTCTGCTGTTCTTCTGGACACTTGTTTCTTGGGAGATATTGGATTATGTTCTTGAGGTATACTAGCGACTCACTTTAGTACTTGTGGGCTTCAACTGCTCTGATGACCTTCTTTGTGCCCTTCTGTCGGCAGACAAAGACTGGAGGATCTTCTACAACAGTTCCAGTTCTGTGATGGCCATAACCCTCAAGGTTTTCATTTGGAGGTGCAATCGCTAGTTTCTCTACTTCAAACTCTATGCCTAGCTGATAATCAATCTGTATTTTGAGATTGATGTGCTCTTGCATAGCGAATCTGACCTCTGGTAGCGCAGTTTTGGCTGGCGTGTATCTTTATGAGAAGTTCAAGCAATGTGCGTGGAGTAAGATCAGATCGTATGGGTTTAGAAGGACGAGATCATTGTCATTGAAGATTTCATTTATGCTTTCTGTTGATTCCACAGTATACTCATGGTATGTGACCCTGTCGTGTTGAAACTTCTTGTGCTTGATGTCCAGAATTCTGCAGATACCGAAGTTTATATTGATGGCTCTGTTCTGATTTGACTTGGTTTGGATGAACTTTAGCCTTGCATCAGAAATGGTGTTTATTCTGATTGGGTTGAGGTATGGGTTAATGGGTACGACATTTACAGGGATGATGTCTCTGTCAGCATATAGAAATGCAAATACCGTTTCTAAGGCAGGTTTTTCGGTATGAAAGGTAGAGGTTTCTGGGTTCTGTTCGGTTACCGTTGGGTTTGGGTCATCATGGGTTTCTGCCATAAGAGTGTCGATGTGAGCAGATTTCTGAGTAGCTTGAGGTTGGGCTCGACTTGTTTGTCCTTCAGCAGAGGATGGGTCTGTCCTCTCTGGTTCTTTTGTTGGAGATGTAGGAGGGGTATCTAGGTAGATGATCTCTGGTGGTTTTTGTGTTGACGCTTATGTTGGTTTGATGACTCTGTCCTTGAACATGTAGTCAAATGCCACCACCGTCATTTCTGGCGTGTTTTCCTCTGTTATCCCCTTTTCTTCTCCTGTAGCCTCTGCCTCGGTTGCTTCTGTGACTGTCCCTTTACCTTTGGCTTCTCTCTCTTTTTCAACCTCTTTCTCTTTCACTGCCTCTTTCTCCTTCTCTTTCTCTTTCTCCTTTTCCTTCTCATTCTCCTTCTCCTCCTTCTCCTTCTCCTTCTCCCCCTTTTGTTGTTCTGAGGACTCACCCTGTTGATTGTCTGATTGACCTTCTTGAGCATCTTCGAAGTCATCATCATCGTCAGAATCGTCAATTCGAGCTGCTGGTGAGGACGGAACAACAAACTTCAGACCAGCTTTGTGTCTCTTGCTTGAGGGTTCTTCTGTGGGTGCTTCTTCTGCAGGTCTTTTCGATGTAGAGGTAGCCTGTAACATAATATCAGTAAAGTTTGAGGCTTCCTTGGTCATTACATCTTCTACCTCTGCTGCAGCACCTCTGATCTCGTCTACTTGAGCCTCAAAGTTGAACTTGTGAGTATCAAGGGACGCTTTCACGTGTTTTTCTGTCGCCTTAGCTTTCATTACAAATTTTGATGAGATCGTCATCATACGGCTAAGAATTGATTTTCTGAAGTCTCCCATTTGGCCAACTGTCATGGGTAGGTCATTTGGGTTAGGGCTGGAGATGTTGAGTGGAGTAGCAGATGAGGTGGTTGCTTCTTTTATGGATTCCTTAACAGAGTTGGTAATTATCTCTGTCAAGGTTCTGACGTTAGATTCTGAAAGAATAACCGTGGGGATGGGAAGGGTTCTGTTCATCTGCGCTGTGTGGTTCTCTGTTATGAGTCGCTTTAGCTCTGCAAGATCTGTTGAAGTCTTTTTAACTTCCTCTGTTCTGACTGATCTTAGGTCGGCTATCTCTGTTGTCAGTTTTGCAATCTCTTCTCCTCTGACCCGTTCAGACTCTGTTCTGAGTGCTTCAGCCTCGGCATATTTTCGAGTTATTTCAGCATGCTTGTTTGAGATGTTCAGTAATTCTTCCCTAAGAGAAGCATTTTCCTTGCGGATCAGCTCCTCCTTTTGTTCATTGATAAGTTTATATTCGTTCAAAGAGTTGTTGATACTGTCACAGAAGCTTTCGAACTCTGCTCTTGTGACAGTGTCAACGGGGGTCTCCTTGGTTCCAACACATGGATCCAATTCTGCCTCGAGTTCAGAGGCGCCTCCGTCAAGAGTTGTGTTGATGTTGGCTCTAGGAGGACTTCCACCTGATCCTTGATGTTCCCTTTGAGGGGAAACAACTACACGTGTTCTGACCAAAGTTTCCTCTTCCAGCTCAGGTTCTGAAGAAGGAAATCTGGTGTGATGAGAAGCATTTGGATCAAGCAATGTCTTCCCTTGTTCTACTATGGTCTCCCATTGTCCCTGAGTCGGACAGATGCTACGTGAGATTACAAAGATCTCTGGTCTATTTTGTGTTGTGTCTAAATGAGCCACAGAGGCATCATCGTGTGGATGTGACCTATTGATGTTCTGGGGCGAATGAACATCACTACCAAAGATAGTTTCCCCGGCTTCGTGCGTACCAGAGGCATAAAGAGGTGCCTCTAATGGTATAGGCTGGTTGGGGTTCGAGGTGTGCACCTCTGTTTCAATAATCCTTTGGTCTTGATCACCAGGATTAGATTGTGTGGAAGCACTGGGATTTTGGTTAAGGATACCCTTAGATGTGCTCTGTTGAGCATCTTTTTCTACTCTCACATTTTCCTTGGATCCTATGGCTGTATAACTCTCAGGATTATCTCTGATATTTCTCTCTTGCTCATCACTATCAGAAGAGATAGTTTCTACCTTCTGGTGTTTCTTGTACTTCCTCATGGACAGCCTCTCTAGGAGATGCTCTGTCCTCTACTTCCTCTCTTCTAGAGGAAGACCCCACTTCGGGTACTCTTGCCTCTGGTCTGTTAACTTCCTCACCCATCTCCTCACTCAAGCTCTCCAAGGAAGGCTCAGATCCTAAGTATGTTGGGGTTCTCACCTCAGGTTCTTGAGGTTGAGCAGCACTCTGATAGTTCTGGATAGAGATGTGGTCGGGGGCGATAAGGGAAGCATTGTACCTGGAATTCTTCTTCTGAAGGGGTATTATCCTGAAGTGGTGGGGAGGAATTTGGACATCGTCCAAACAGGTGTTGAGCGACCCTGATGAGTTAGTTCCAGTCTGTCGAAAGCTCTTCGGATCACCAGACTGATGAAGCGTGGAAACTTGATCATCTTCAAGAACTTGTGGGATCCAACGACTCCTCCTCTTGCGATGGATGAGGTTTTTGTGTTTACAGCCGTAAGAAGATCGTTGTAGAGAATGCTGGCGTAGTCAAAGTTTCGATTGAAGAACAATCCATACATGATTTGTAGGATTTATGTTGTGGCTTGGTCTTGACTACCAGATTTGCTGGTAAGGGTTCTGTTTAAGGTGGAGAACATGAAATTCCACATAGTGGGTAGATTCTGTCGCTTGAACTCTCCAATCCTATTCAGATCCTTGTTGTAACCCAGAAACTTCATGAAATCAAGAAGAACAGTTGTTTTTGGTGGTTTCTCATAGGCGTCTATTCCTAGCTGTCGTTTGGTTTTCATTCTAAAGATTTTTCTTAAGGTACTTGCTCTAGTGCGGATTGTTCCCGCTCCTCCATTACTTGCATTGACGCTCCCAACTATCCCGTCTTGTTCTTCGATGTATTGGCATGTGGTCCACCATTTTTGGACATAGATCGCTGGAAGATGGTCATCGAACTCTGTTAGGGCTCTGAAGATGTTAGAGTTTCTAAAGAACTCAATGAAGACGTGATATAGGGGTAGATAGAGTCCTGGAGTGGGATCGAATCTGTAGTTGTTGTGAGCAAACTCGTATGGAAGAACAATGATATCATCAGTGGGTTCTATTCGGCTTGAATCAGTAGAGTTTTGGGGTTCCGCCATTGTTGCAGGTTTGGGTTTTCTTGAAGAACACTGAGGATTTAAATAAAAGAGGGAAAGGTGAAAGGTTTAGGAAGTTTAGAAAAGAAATGGGTCAAGGTTATGGATATTTATAATCAGAACTTGTGGCTGGGTAATCGCCGTAGATACTGTAGGCCCTCGAGTGTCAGAAGGTGGAGTGGCCTGAATTATGTATCGTGGGGACAGCTAGTGGGTTAGCTTTCAATTAGAGAGTGCCACGTGGATTTATTCTGACCACTTTTGTGCAAGTAAACCGTCGCGGTTAGAGATGTGTGGGTGACAAGTGGTTGACGCTTACAAATAACCCGCACCTCTGATGACGTTACTTGTGATGACGTGGCATAAAACTGACAGAGCTCTGTTCGAGCTTTGTAAGTTTTTGCTTCTGACGAGTGACCCTTTTTCATTCTTTTCAAGTACTCCTTTGGTATTTCACCTTAACCCAAAATCATTTAAAATTTTGTATCTGATGAGGAAATGGTCAAAGAACAATAACAGAACTGACTTTGGAAATTTCACAGAGTTCTGGTGAGAAACAACAGAGGCTCTGGTGAAATATCAGAGTTCTGGTGGGTTCTTGACGTTATCAAAGGATTTTCATCAGAACAGGTTTTCCCTCTTTCTTCAAAAAGATTTGTCAATGATCAAAAAGCAAAGTCAATTTAGATTTGGAAATATGAGTACTGACTTGCTCCCCCTAAAACCATGCATTATCCTTCTTTTAAGCTCCCCTAGAAAATTGAGCTAAAATAAAAAAAAAACTTTTGTACAAACAAAATTTTATATACAAACATAATGTTCACCGAAAGCGTGTTGAAAAAGTATGCTTGACAGACTTATGGTGAACAACAGAAGCTCTGTTGAACTATCCTACCCAACTGTTTGACAGAGCTCTGGTAGGATCATCGGAGGCTCTGTTGAGTTGAACAGAGTTAGGAGGATAAGTTCAGCATACCCAGTTTGCTGATTAAGAAGTTAAACCTCCTTTCATCAAGGGCTTTTGTAAACACGTCAGCAAGCTGGAGATCAGTTGAAACAAAATACATTTCAATAGTCCCTTTTTCAACATGATCCTTTATGAAGTGGTACCTTATGTCGATGTGCTTAGTTTTCGAGTGTTGAACTGGATTGGCTGTTATGGAAATGGCACTATTGGAATCGCATAGAATAGGAATTTTACCATACTCCAAGCCATAATCTTTGAGTTGTGTTTTCATCCATATCACTTGAGAGCAACAACTGGCAGCAGCAACATATTCTGCTTCTGTTGTAGAGGTTGAAACACAGTTCTGTTTCTTGGATGTCCAACTCACCAACTTTTCTCCAAGCAGTTGGCAGCTACCAGAAGTACTCTTTCTGTCATTCTTGCATCCTCCATAGTCTGAATCTGTATATGCTACAAGCTCGAAACCAGAGTTAAGAGGATACTAGAGACCCAAAAATTGAGTCCCTTTCAGATATTTAAAGATACGCTTGACAGCTATTAAATGAGTTTCTGTAGGATTTGCTTGAAATCTGGCACAGAGACAGGTTGCAAACATTATATCAGGTCTGCTGGCAGTTAAGTACAGGAGTGACCCTATCATGCCTCTGTAGTACTTGACATCTGTTGGTTCACCATTAAGATCAGAGTCAAGCTTAACTCCAGTGGCAATAGGAGTTCTCATTGGTTTTGAATCATTGAGCTTATATTTTTTCAACATATCAGAGATGTACTTTGACTGACTTATGAAAGTCCCTCTGTCTGATTGTTTAACTTGTAAACCAAGGAAGAAAGAAAGTTCTCCCATCATGCTCATTTTGAATTCATTTTTCATTAAACTTTCAAACTTATCACAGTACTCCTGCCGTGTAGACCCAAAGATAATATCATCAACATATATTTGTACCAGAAGTATGTCATTCTTATACCTTCTAAAGAATAGAGTTTTATCGAAGTGATTGACCAACAGAAATTTGGACAGAGTTTCATACCAGGCTCTGGGAGCTTGCTTAAGGCCGTATAGAGCTTTGTCTAACTTGTAAACATGGTTTGGAAACTCTGAACATTCAAAACCAGGTGGTTGCTGGACATAAACTTCTTCTTGCAGTTTGCCATTCAGAAAGGCAGACTTGACATCCATTTGGTAGACCTTAAAACCCTTATGAGCAGCATAGGCTAGGAAGATTCTGATGGATTCTAGCCTAGCCACAGGTGCAAAGGTTTCGTCATAGTCAATGCCTTCTTCCTGTCTGTATCCCTTTGCAACCAGACGGGCTTTGTTTCTGATGATAATCCCATCTTCATCCTTTTTGTTTCTAAACACCCACTTGGTTCCAATGGCCGTTTTGCCTTTTGGGAGTGGAACCAAGGACCAAACTTTATTTCTTTCGAATTCCAGAAGCTCTTCTTGCATAGCTTCGATCCAATTTGGGTCCTCTAGGGCTTCAGAAATCTTCTTCGGCTCAATCATGCTTAAAAAATTTACAAAGAAGGCTTCATTGATTGTGGCCGATCTTGTCTTCACACCATCTTCAACAGCACCAATGATATGATGATGAGGATGATCCTTTGTCCATCGTGTCATGGGAGCATGGACAACATGCGGGGTTTTTTCTTCTGATGGGAAAAGACGAACTTCATTAACAGGGGAGTGGCCTCATTGCTCTGAGAGTCATTAACAGGGTTCTATGAAGGTGTGCTTTCAAACAAGGAGTCTCTGCCAATATTAGTTAGCAAAGGTGATGATGGATCTTGTTCAGGTTCTCTCTCGTTCTGATGTGGTTCCTCATTTCTCTGAATCACTCCTGTAGACAGAGAAGTAGATGGTGAAATATTAGAGGGACCAGTGAGAGATGTACCTGTCAGATTCTATTATGTTGAGTTCTGAGCTTGATCTCCTCTGTTGATGTTATCAGAGGAATCATCATCATCGAAGAAATCGTTGAACATGTGATTGACATCTTCGTCCATTGTCTTTGAAGAACTCGTCATTTTCTGTTCAGTCTGTGTCCCCTCTGTTGATTTACGATCAGGGGAGCTTGATGTGTTTTCATCAAAGGACACATTTACACTTTCTTGAATAACCCGACATCTGGAGTTGTAGACTCTATAGGCTTTAGAAGTTAAGGAATAACCAATAAAGATTCATTTGTCTGCTTTCTTATCAAACTTTCCCAGCTGATCTCTGTCATTCAATATGTAGCACTTGCAACCGAAAACATGAAAGAATTTCACGTTTGGTCTTCTATTGTTGATGAGTTCATAAGGAGTCTTCTTAAATCCCTTAACTATCACAGCTCTGTTTTGGGTAAAACAGGCTGTTGAGACTGCTTCTGCCCAGAAGTTTATTGGAAGGACAGAGCCAGCCAACATGGTTCTAGCGGCTTCTACCAGCGTTCTGTTCTTTCTTTCCACAACTCCATTCTGTTGTGGAGTTCTTGCAGCTGAAAAGTTCTGGGAAATACCTTCCTCTGATAGGTAGGTATCAACTTTGGAATTCTTGAATTCTGTCCCATTATCACTTCACAACTTTTGCACTTTTAATCCTAACAGAACATGTATCCTTCTCAACAAACTTATCAAAATTTCTGGGACATCAGATTTTACTCTGATGAACTCAATCCAAGTATATCTAGAATATTCATCAATTAAAACAAGGATATACTTCTTGCGTGACAGACTTTGCACAGAGATTGGACCACAGAGATCCACGTGAAGCATATGCAAAGGTCTGGGACAACTATGATCACTCTTTGTTCTATGTGAAGATCTTTTCATCTTACCCAGTTCACAAGCAGAACATAGATGGTTTTTGTCAAACTTCAGAGAGGGTAGTCCATTTACTAACTTCAGTTTCACGAGCTTGTCAAGGTTTTGAAAGTTCAAATGGGCAAATCTTTTATGCCAGAGCCAGGCATCTTCATTTTTCAAAGACACTAAACAGTGTTTCTCTGTTGTATAGTTTTGGTTTGGTTTAAAATTCATTTTGTAAAGATTGCCTTTTCTGTCAGCTCTCAAAAGTTCTTGACCAGACTCGGAAAGAAACAAAGAACAATATTTCTTCCTGAAATTGACATCGAACCCGTGATCACATAGTTGACTTATACTGAGAAGATTATGATTTAATCCTTCAACATAAGCAACCTCATAGACTGAAACACCACCATTTACTAATGTACCATAACCTTTAATCTGTCCGCCATTGTCTCCTCCGAAGGTTACTGCACTTCCCATCTTGTTCTTAAAAGAAGTTAACAGCTCCTTATTCCCCGTCATGTGCCTGGAGCATCCAGAATCCAAGTACCAGATCTGCACATGAGGTTTATGCAAGACATATTAGTTCTTTTTAGGTACCCATTGCATAATGGGTCCTTTGTTGTTAGGCTTAGGTGGGTTAACAGACTTTCCTTTGGGCTTTCCATACTGTGATGGTGTGCCAGAGGTTTTCCTCTGTGTATTCTGAACAGTCGTGGGATTTTTCTTTTGAACGTACTGATTCAGAACATATTGGGGACCATTCAGATGATTTTGCAATTTTAGTAATAGTTGAATACAATTGCAGTTGATGGAACATGACTGATGCACATTGTTTTTATTCAAAAACTGTTTGAATGGAGCTTGATTCTGAAAGATTTTAGGACCAGATGTTTTTGCATACAATCTGTCCTGGTTCTGTTTCTTAAAATTGTTATTCCTTGGAATAGACTCTGTTGACATGAAGTTCATTGGAATAGATTCATTTGACCAGAAAGGATTTCTTCTTTGATTTACACCAGAATTTGGAATAGATCTGTTGTTTGCTATCCATGTTCCCTTCTGTTCTGGTGTGAATTTTACTGGTTTAAAAGCAAGAGGAACATTTGGGTTTACAAAAACACTTTTGTTTTTCTCTCTCTTCTCCACTTCTACTGCATTAGAAGCAAGAATCTTAAAACCTTTGTTGTTAAACTCACTTACCGGTATAAACCTTGATTGTTTCTTGAAGAAAGAAACATCCTCTTTTAGATCCGTAGATTCTATCGGTATCTGCTTTAACTTGTGTAGAATTTTCTTTTGACCACAAAAGATCTGTTCATCTACTTCAGAGTCAGAGTCACTGTCAGGGCCTAGAAAGTCTCTGGTGGCTCTGTCGGAAGTTTTAGTTTCAATCGGTATGACAGAGATATTTGTTTTGACAGTTCTGAACCTTCTCAACTTTGGCTTTAAAGAATCTGAAACAGCATTTTCCTTGATAACTTTCAACAAATCTTCCTCAAAAGATGTTCTTATGGATTCAGGGGTAGGAGAGAAGACGGGGGCTTCTGGATTGAGTTTGCTCTGTGGGATTTCAACAGAGGACTCAGTCACAAAAGTAACAGACTTCTGTCCTTTGAATGAGTTGAAGTTAAAAATTTCTTTTGTATCCAAGTCCTTGACAGAGTTATGAAGTATGATTCTAGCTCTTACTTGATCAAGAATAAACTCTGAGGATGGTTTTAAAACCTTTTCATGATCAGAGGAATCATAGCTGACGTTCCTAAAGTCAAGATTTCTTGGTTTTGAGAAGGCATCTGAAGTTTTGGTTTTTTTGAAAACAGCATTACCATATATCACGTCCTCTTGGATTTTCCCAACACAAAAGGTAGATGACAGAGATGTCTTCTTCCTTTCGTCATATGGAGCAAGGTCAGAGAAACCAAGACCTTGCGTATCCATCTGTGAATTTATCTTGATGTGCACATCTTGTGCATCCTGGTACTTTTTAATATGAATTTGTTTTCTCTGTAGAGATTGATGCAGAATTTCCCTTTCTCTTTGAAAATAATCAGTTAGAGCAACAGAATTAAGGGGCTGTTTACCAAAATTTTCATTAAGTTCTGTATGGATAAATGTGTCTGTCTGGTTAAATTTTTCTGTCTGGATAAATTGTTGTTGTTGTTTACTTTTCTATCTGAACAGCAGAAATGATCGATATACCCCTGAGTATTAATTATAAGCTGTTTTATATATTATGTTTATTTTTTTAAGCCAAATTACTTTTTTTAAATAAAACAATAGCTCAAAAAATCAACAACAACAATCATAGCAAGAAATGGAATCAACAGCAAATAGCACACTAGAAGAATCTGTTACTTTTTTTTTAAATAAAACAATAGCTCAAAAAATTAACAACAACAACCATAGCAAGAAATGGAATCAACATCAAATAGCACACTAGAACAGCAACTCATGTTGGAATCAGCAGCAAAAAAACGAAGAAAAAAGGGGACAGACCAGCGAAGAAAACCAACAACAACAACTCATTTTTAAAGGGAAAAAAACGAAGAAAACAACTCATTTTTCCGGTCCAAACTCCGGCGACAAATCATGGGTGGATAGACCAGCGAAGAAAGGGAAAAAAAGGAAGAAAAAAGGGGAGAAACGTCGGAGAAGAAGAGACCAGCCGCCGACGGAGAAGAGACCAGCCGCCGCCGACGGAGAAGACACCAGCCGTCGTCGCCGGAGAGCTCTGGAGTGGGGGAGAGAGTGGAGGCGATAGAATGATAGAGGTGGTGGAGAACTTGGAATGTAGGGTTTATCACACAAGCCGTTCTTTTCTATAAGGGTAGAATGGTCAATTTTTTCATCTTAATGGGGACAACACCCATAAACTTACTGTGCGAATAAGCCGGCTGCTGTCCCATTAAGTCGTAAGTAAACACTCATTTTTGTCTGCGCGAATAAGCCATTTTCCCCAATAAGCCCAATAAGTCATAAGTAAACACACCCTAAGTCTCTCTGTTTCAGACTTTTTCAATTTTTCAGACTTCTGTTTCAAAACGTTTTCATATTCGTTAATTTTGTCAGAAAGTAGGCTCTCTTTCTTCTTTTGCAAGATTTCTAGCTCAGATTTTTCTTTGAAGATTTCTTCCTTTTCTTGTTCCAAGAGAGTTTTCTCTCTCTTGTAAAAGGACAGATCCTTCTGAGCTAGTTTTCTTATCTCTTTTTCTTCAGAGAGTTTTTGTTTAAGAAGTTGAAATTCCTCATTCAGCATAGAAACATGCATTTCTAATTCTGAGTCAGACTTAGATTCAGATGAACATACCTTGGCACTGGGTCTGGTGGTCTCCAGCGCTCTGTCGTCAGATTCTGTCATGGTAAGAGCAAATGCATGAGCAATATCTTCTTCTTCTGTTGTTCCCTTCATTATCTCTGGTTCTCCAGTCATCCAGTCAACAACTTCTTCTAAACTTTCATCATCCACTGCAACTCCATAGAAGTTGGCTTCTTCTGGTTCATCATCAGAAGATGAATCAGAAACCCAGTTCTCCATTTCAGCAACATAGCTTCTTTCTCTATAGTTGTACCTGTATTTGTTCTTGTAGTAGTCCTGGTCTTTTACCAGTTTGCCTCTACAATTAACAGAGAAGTGCACAGGTTTGCCACATCTGAAGCAACGTCCATCATTCTGATTGATGGGTTGGGCAGCATCGGCCTTCTGTTGTACTGGTGGATTTTCTCTTCTGTTTTGTGGAGGTTGTCTTTGTTCTGTGGTAACTCTGTTGTTACTTTGTTCTGGTGCAGCGTATTCTCTTCTGTCTTCTTTTCTCTCATATCTACCTCTTCTGTCAAACTTATTGCCAAATCTCTTGTTAAATTGTTGAGTTATTAGAGCAAGAGATTGAGCAAAAGCTTGAATGTCATCATCCTCTGATGAGCTTTCCTCTGTATCACTCTCTGCAACTAAACTTTTCTTTCCTTTCTTTTTAACTGACTTATCTTTCTTTTTCTCTCTGTTTGAACTCTCTCTGTTGGACTTTTCTGATGTGGTTTTCTTAGAATCAGAAACTAAAGCGATTGGGCCTGCAATGGTGGATTTGCGTTTTTGCTTGACAACATCCTTCTCTTGTGCGGCCAAAGTGCCATACACATCTGTTAGAGACCATGCATCTAAGTCCTGGTTAGCTTGTAAAGACATGGACAGATTTAACCATTCATCAATCAAACTTTTAAAAAACATAACATTGTTATCTTCCTTCGACCTAACAACCCCACATTTTTTGCATTTGTTGATCAACACATTAAATCTGTTGTAGGTTTGTTGTAGGGTTTCCTCAGGAAGTGCCTTGAAATCGTTGTATTCATTTATACACTGGGTCCTTCTGTTCTTTTGGGTCTTGATACCACCCTCAAGTTGGTTAAGAAGTTGATCCCAGATTTCCTTAGCAGTAACACATGAATCTAGTTCTTGAAATATTTCGTTTGGAATGGCCATTATCAGTAGTCTGACTGCTTTAAGATCATTTTCCATTTTTAGATTTTCCTCATCATTAAAACCTGTGGTTTTAATCTCATAATGAGCTGGAATCTCAGCAGTAGTTCCTGTTGCGGGTACACGAGGAACAAAAACCATGGGTTGGTCTGGTCCGTCCGTGACAGATCGCATTAAGTCTTTATCCATACCATCGAAAACGTTAACCATCTTGATCTTCCACTGAGCATATTCATCTCTTAAAAGAGTAGGAGGTTTTGTTAATGAACCAGCAGTATAGATAGCATTTATACCGTTGTTCGCCATTTTGAGAAAAAACAGTGTATAGTTGTTAAAAAGAGTTTCAACTCAAAGATGAGTTTTAAACAGTAACCAATGGAACAGTAACTTCTGAGAGAAACGTTTAAACTAAGCTAGAAAGCTTTTAACACAGTTATATGAGCTATGAAAGCTTATTTAGACTAGGAAGCAGTAAAAACATAGTATATTATGAAGTGTTTAAAGACACACAAACACAATCAACAACAGTGAGTCAACCTGGGTAGATTGTATCGTTTGGTTTAAGAAAACCAAAGAAGCTCTGATACCAATTGTAGGTTCCCAGATTCACGTTGTATCATATTAATGGTAGTGAAATAGACAGCGGAAGCATATTAAATAAAGCCATTAAAATGAGTGATTGTGTAAACGATAAATGAACTATGAGAATCAAATATTGAACAGTAAATGATAACAGGATCAGATATAAAAGCTGCTCATATATTGATAATGAATCACACCAAGAACATGTTCAAGTGTGTTCGGAAATCTCATAGGACAACAATATCGTACGGAGGTAGTGCTCGGGATTGCTGCAGTGTGTGCTTAAACAATTGTGGAAAACTACTCTTCCAAAACTTGCAATTGTTTGTTCCACTACCTCTCTATTTATAGCCTTGGAAAAGTGAAGGCAGTGTACTATCGTACCCTAGAATGACACGTGGAAAGTGTGTCTCCTATTTTTAAGGCATACGTGGAAAGTATGGACACTTGTCTAACACTTGGGATTTCTTACGAGACTTAGGCTGACAGAGGTCTTCACTTCACCAGAGCTCTTTCGCAAGAGCTCTGTTGGTCTTCTGTTAAACACTTGTTCTTCTATTGGAAGTCTTCGACAGAGCTCTGTTGAGCTCTGTTGGTCTTCTGACTTGAACTTCTTCCGAATCTTGTGTCTGATCTCTGTTGGTCTTCTGACTTGAACTATTTTCAATACTTTTACATAACAGATACTTGGGGCCAACAGTAAGAATAAGATACACCGTTAAACATGACTTTCTATCTGGTTCTATAGCAGGATTTGGGTTAGCAGATCCCAAACCAGTTGGCCTTAGGTGCTAGGTGTCGAGCACCCCTTAGAACTTAATTTCCCAAACCAGAAAGGCCACATCGATATGTCTTAAACCCATTTGTACCAGTAGAACATGGCTTTCTATCTGGTTCTATAGAAGGATTTGGGTCAGCCGATCCCAAACCAGTTGGCCTTAGGGACTAGGTGTCTAGCACCCCGTAGGACTTACTCTCCCAAACAAGAAAGGCCACAGGTACAAACTTTCAAACTAAATGATAGTGCATAATTTTATCTCAATCACTTGGTTCTAAAACATAGTGCTTCCCCCATATTTTCGTTTCCATCCATCATTTTGACAAATAGGCTTTTTGAGCATTATATTCTATATAAGTCCAGATTTCCATAATTTTGAGCATTCAACATAATTTCATTCATGTTTTGCTGACCTTTCGATTTATTTCAAAAGTGAAAGATGAAACAAATATAACTCAGATAATACAAAAACACTTGTAAAATCACCCTTGACACACATTTCATTCATTGAATGAAAATTGAAAAATTTCATCTCATTGAATTAAATTTGAAAAGATTCAAACATTCAAAGCAGTAGAAATAAAACATAATGCAATCTTACCTTTCACCACTTGTTCCTTGAAACAGAAAGATGTGACAGTTAAGAACCTACAAAACAGATTAAGCAGATTTTGGTACCCAACGGGACTTGGGTCCTAGTGTGTTAGGTGTAGATTTCTTGGAAGGAATACTGTAAGTACCGTACCATTAAGAAGTATAATCTGTATGTGCAAAGTCATTTGATCCACAGTAAGAACAACAAATTTTATTTTGTGCTAACCTGACTAATTGATTTACAGAGTAAACTAAATCAGGTTTGACAAAAGATTTACCTTGAAATGTATTGCTCTTCCTGGCATTTGAAGTGGGAACCTTTGATTTTGGCACTTCTTTCTTCGGAGCTGTTGTGCCTTTAACTCTCCATTCCATCTTAACTTACTTGAAGACTGGAACTTCTTTAAGATTGGAAGTATTAACTTTAAGCACTTTTGAATCCTTATCTGATTTATCAAGCAAATGATTTTAGAAGAGATTTGTAGAACGAATCTGACCTTTTGAGAAATCAGTTGATCTAATAAATTGTTTAGAAGAAAAGTTTTTAAAACTCGAACTTGAAGCAGTTTTAAAAGAGCAATCAGAATCATTTGAATCAACAAATGGAGTCTGAAAGATAGTATCATGACTGGCCTGCTTTGAGACATCAAATTTAAAAATGATGTCTTCAAGTTCTTTGACTTTGTTTATCAAAACATTTTTCTCTTTAAAAATTAGTTCAAATTTTTTTGGAGATCAGATTTGATCAATTGATCCTTCATAATGTTTGTTGATAAACCAGATAATCTTTTGGTAAGATTAAGAATCGCATCTTCAAAATGTTTGTGTTCCGATTCAAAATCTTTTTCCAAAAACTTTCTTTTATCAGTAATCTCTTTGAAAGTTTCCATATTTTTCTTTTTAAGGGTTTTATTTTTCTTTTCAAAGAGATTTTTTTTTCCGTAAAATCTTTTCTTTCCTTTTCCAAAAGATTTTCTAAATCAGAGATTTTCACGGAAAGCTCAGAACTTTGAATCTCAAAAGATTTCTTTTCAATTCCAAATTCAACTCTTTCTTTTTCGAGCTTTTCTTTTTCTAAAAATAAAACTTTCTCAAGATCAGAAATTTGTTTTGAAAGTTTTATATATTTAAGCTCAATTACTTCCTTTTCTTTAAGAACTTTCATTGAAGAAAGTGACTCTCTTTCACGTTCTGAAAGCTTTTTCTTCAATTCAACGTTTTCACATTCCAGCGTTGTTCTTTGCTCTTGAACTCTTTTTAATTGATCTTGTAGATATAAGTTCCTCTTGTCCCTCTTGTTTTCAATGCTCTTCAAATCAACATTTTCTTTTTGAAAGATTGTTACTTTCTCTTGAAGTTTCTTGATTTGATCGTGCAGACTCGAGTTGTCTCTCTTTGCTTCAAGATCTGCAATATAAACGTCAAGATCAGTAACTCTTATAATAAGTCTATCATTTGAAGAAGAAATGTCTAAAATTTGTCTCTTTAATTTAGCATTTTCCTCCTCTTTATTTAAAACAGGAGCTGAAGGATTTGAAGTATTAGATATAAGAGTTTGCTTCAAACTTCCATTATTAGTTTTAACAAAAGTTTGTGGAGTTGGAGGTATTTCTGTTATAAGAGTTTGCTTCAATCTTAAAACCCCATCTTCTGTATAAGTAGGCATCTTGAAGTAAACCTGAAAAGAAACACAAACAAAATTAGATGAAAAATACGAAAAATAATACTACAAAATAGAGTGATCATCAAGAGAAACTTCGCTTAGAAGTTAGAATTATGTGCACATTTTTAAAAATCAGAAAAACACAATTAAAGTCAGAAAATTTTTCAAAAAAATAAAATTTGAAAAACAAATTATAAATTTGTCTTCCAAAAATTAATTCTGAAAAATTTACGCGAAAATGTTGGACTTTAATTGATAGACCTGCAAAATAAGAGAAAAATATGTCAGTTACGAATAAAAGCAGGTAAAATGACAAAAAATCGACACTAAAATGACTAAAAATATCAAAAATACAAAATATAGAGACTAAAATTGAAAAATACTAAGACTCAACAAAAACAAGGACTAAAATTGACAAAAATTGAAACTTAAGAATTTAGGGACTAAAAGTGTAAAAACCTAGAAGATATAACTAGAAGGACTAAATCTATGAAAGTCTAAAACTTAAACTAAACTACAAGGACCAAATTTGACGAAACCTGAAACTTCTAAATCCATGGACCAAAATTGTAATAGACTCAAACTAAGCTACAGGGACTAAATCTGCTAATATCAAAAACTAACAAACGGATTAGGACCAAAATTGTTACAAACTTAACGGCACTAACGACACTACCGTTAGTTACTGTTCACCATCTTCACAAAAACAAACCACGATGATCTGATGCTTTCTTCTTCGGATTTCTTCTTCGTTTCTCGACCAAAATGAATAGAAATTGTTGCGTTGTGTTACTTATTCAAGGACAAATCGAAAGATACCAAAAGTTCTCGATCACGCAACAAAATTCGGTGACCCACCAAATTTCCGGCGAAAAACGTTTTTCCAGCAAGGTGATTTCAGACGACGATATCTTCTTCGTTTCTCAACCAAGTTTGATAACTTTGTTTGCGATGTGATCCTAAAACAAATACCAATCGATTCCAAGCAACAAATGTCGATCATACACTGAATTTCGAAGACCCACTAGATTTTCCGGCGAGCCTTTTTTTCGGCGAAAGAAAGATACGAAATGAGGATGGTTTCGTATCAAAGAGGGTCCGAATTCATATGGTTTCGGATCAAAGGAAATGAGTTGTTGAGTTCGTATCAGTGAGGGTCAGAAACGAGATGGTTTCGTATTAAACATGAACCGAAACCTGAGGATTCCGTATCCTCTTGGATCCGAAACCTTGAAAAAAATAAGCACACAAACAAGCAAGTTAAACACACACTCATGCACCTCAAAAATAATTATGGTTTCGTCCCAAGCGTGATCCGAAATCCTCCACGCAGCTGATGCACACAAACACACAGGTTAATTTTTTTTATATGAAGGATGCGAAACCATTATTACATGATCCGAAACCATTTTTGCAAGCTCACATACAAGAAACTCAAGCAAACACACATGCAGCACACTTGTTAATCACACTGATCCGAAACCATGATTTCGTATGCTTTTGTCTTTTGATATGATGACTTTTAACTTTCTTTCTTTCTTCTTTTCTTGTTACTTCTCTACAAAAAATAAAAACTCACAAACAGTGTTAGATCATGAATTTTTAAGATCAAACCACATCACAAACAACATTTAACATCATCTCAAGAAAAAATTGAATCAAAATTCAAGATCTAGAAATTTTCAGTAAGAACACTTTGAAGATTATCAAGAACACCAAAATTTCAAAAACTCAAATTTAGGAATGAAAACTTGAAATCTGTGAATGTTTCATGTCTAAAACATGTTTTTGAAAACGATTTTGCACAGAAATGGATCAAAACAACAACAAATTGCAAAATCACTCTTCAAAAACTTTCACAGACAACTTTTTTTGGTCAAGAACACAAAATTTTTAAAAATCTTCAAATTGATCAATTCTTGACGTGTTTTTGCGAAATTGATGATGCAAATCTCGTTTAGAATGATGGAGAAACACTTTTCAATCAAAATCAAACACAAAAACACACTAAATATCCATAACCCATTTGTGTTCTTCAAGTTCTTAAAAAATGGAGATTTTCTTCAAAAATCTTCAAAAAAATCTTCAAATCTTCATGAATTTGGATGAATTTTGCACATAATTCGATCTCCCAAAGCTCTGATACCAAATGTAAAACCAGTTTCTATTAGGTAATTATCAAATCATCCATTGATCTTGAACATAATAGAGATTACATATGATTGATGCACTTTCTCTCTCTAGAATGCTCTCACTTCTCTATCTAGAAATACTCTCTTGATATTACAATTATGATCATTCCTAATTACAAAGCTTTAAACACTAAAGCTATTTTGACTTTACATGACTTTGACTATTTTGACTAATACTTTGACTTTACAATATTTGACATTATACAAGACTTTACAATAAATCTTGAATATAATAATGCTCTAACACAAACCAATATTTGTAAATGTGTTTTAGAAAAATGCCACCAAGAAGATCCACACGTCGCACGAGAGAAAATCCTGAAGACCAAAACCCCGATATTGCCCAGCTCATAACTCACAAGAGGCGATACCCGACATCGTAACCCAAGTCACCGCGGGCATCAATGAGCGTCATAGGAAAGTTAATGTGGGAGGAGGGAATCCCAATAGTGTTAATGACAATAGAGGATGCAGTTACAAGATGTTTATGTCTTGCAAGCCCAAGGAATTTCACGGAAAAGAAGGTGCTGTAGGATTGCTTTTGTGGTTTGATAGTATGGAGTCGGTGCTCCATATCAGCAAATGTTCTAAAGACCGCATGGTGGAGTATGCGGCATGTCAACTTCAAGGACGAGCTTTGACTTGGTGAAACATTCAAGTCTAAACCCGTGGAAGGGATGATGCATACAAACTTTCTTGGGAGGAGTTTAAGAAGTTGCTCACTGAAGAAGATTGTCCCAAGAGTGAAATTCCGAAGTTGGAGGCTGAATTTTGGGATCTCACCATGGTTGGTTCAGGGATAGATCGATACAACGCTCATTTTCATGAACTCGCAAAGTTAGTACCCTACATGGTTAATCCGGAGAGCAAAAGGATTGACCGATACTTGTATGGATTGGCCCCGGAGATCCGAGGGATGGTTACGGCGGCAAGTCCGACCACGATAGTAAGAGGAGGCCAGAGAGCCAGTCAGGGAAGATGGTTAGTAGTAATTCAAGTAGGAATAAGAAAGTAGTAGGGAATTTTGGGATGAATGCTAAGGAAGCAGGGCATTACAATTGACCCCATCTGAAGTGCAACCAATGCAATATGCATCATGAGGGAACCTGCCCCATCTGTGGCGTTTGAAAACAAAAGGGTAATTCCTCCCGGTACTGCAAGATGGGAAAGAATGTAAAGGAGGAAGGAAGGGCATGCTATGAGTGCGGAAGTCTGGAATACTTCCGAAATGTGTGCCCGAAGTTGAAAAGGGGACCGATCAATAACAACGCTGGGTACCAGGCAAGGCAAGCCAATCAGGGAAACCAAGGAGGACAAGCTCGAGGACGGGGGTTTGTTTTTGGAGCAGAAGAAGCACGCCGAGACCCTAATGTAGTGACAGGTACGTTTCTCCTAAACGATTTTTATGCGTCAGTATTATTTGACACATGAGCCGATAAGAGCTTTGTTTCGTTAGAATTTAGGCCTTTGATCAATCTAGAATCTAAGAAAATGCAGAATGCTTATATTGTTGAGGTTGCTAATGGATTTGAATTAGAGGCTAAGGATGTAATCTTAGGCTGTACCTTCAACTTAGCTGATAAGCTATTTAGCGTTGATCTTATTCCAATTGAATTGGGGAGTTTCGACGTAGTGATAGGCATGGATTGGTTATCCAAGAACCGAGCAGAAGTTAGTTGTTTTGAAAAGACTGTCAGGTTACCATTACAAGGTGGAGAAACCCTTGTTGTGCAAGGAGATAGAGCTGGAAAGGAACAAACGATAGTATCGTGCATGAAGGTCCATAAGTATTTGAGAAAGAAGTGTGTTGCATTTCCGGCACACGTAGTAGAGAAGAAGTCCGAGGAGAGGCAAATCCAAGATATTCCTGTGGTGAAGGATCACTCAGAAGTGTTCCCAGACGATTTGCCTGGACTTCCCCCGCCGAGACAAGTTGAATTTCAGATTGACCTTATACCCGGAGCGGCGCCAGTAGCCAAGGCCCCATATCGCTTAGCACCTGCCGAAATGCAAGAGTTGTCGAATCAACTCCAACAACTTTGAGATAATGGATTCATTCGACCAAGTTCATCACCCTAGGGAGCCCCGATTCTCTTCGTCAAGAAGAAGGATGGATCGTTTCGAATGTGTATCGATTATAGGGAGCTAAATAAGATAACAATCAAGAACCGATATCCTCTCCCTCGAATAGACGATTTGTTCGACCAGTTGCAGGGTGCAACTTACTTCTCGAAGATTGCCCTTCGATCGGGATATCATCAGTTAAGAGTCCGAGAGGAAGACATTCCTAAAACAGCTTTTAGAACTCGCTATGGACACTACGAGTTTTTAGTTATGCCATTCGGATTGACGAACGCGCCAACTGTGTTTATGGACCTAATGAATAGAGTATGTAGACCATACCTTGATAAGTTTGTGATTGTATTCATCGATGATATATTGAACTATTCTCGGAGTAAGAAGGATCACGAGCAGCATCTAAAAGTGATTCTAGAACTTCTCAAGGAGAAGAAACTGTATGCCAAATTCTCTAAGTGTGAATTTTGGATTCGAGAAGTACATTTCTTAGGTCACGTGATCGGAGATAAAGGGATTCACGTGGACCCGGCTAAAGTGGAAGCCATTCGGAAATGGGAAGGCCCAAGGACTCCGACGGAAATTCGCCAATTTCTAGGTTTGGCAGGTTATTATCAGCGTTTCATCGAGAATTTCTATAGGATTGCTAAACCCCTCACCGCGTTAACCTAAAAGGATAGGGATTTCGTTTGGGGAGTTTCGCAAGAAGACGCGTTTCAACTTTTGAAGAAGAAGTTGTGCGATGCACCGATTCTAGCTTTACCGGAAGGGACAGAAAATTTTGTGGTGTATTGTGACGCATTGCATCAAGGATTAGGTTGCGTATTGATGCAAAATGATAAGGTGATAGCATACGCTTCGAGACAATTAAAAGTTCATGAGAAGAACTATACCACACACGATCTGGAGCTCGGAGCTGTGGTATTCGCCCTAAAGATATGGAGACATTACCTATATGGTACCAAGTGCACTATCTTCACTGATCACAAGAGTCCTCAGCATATTTTTGTTGGTCCCGAAGGGCTATACAAGTTTGTAGAAGGGGGGGGGGGTTGAATACAAACACATGTTTTTACTTTTTTAAATTGTTTATTGATAAATCAAGACAATTTACAACTTGTTGCGGAATAAGATTAAGGATAAACCTAATCTTAACAAGTCTTGAGAAACACTAAGTTTCTTGCACTAGAAAGAGTTAAAGAAATTATGAATAATAACTTAACAATAAGAAATAAGAAGATGGTCCGAGCACACTTCAATAATGAAGTAAGGATCTTCTTATATACTGCATTCATTTAATGCATGGCAGTACGGCTTTACACGTAGCAGCAGCTGAGTGGTTGCATGTCATTGAATTTTGTAGACAACCTTAGTAGCCGCATGGTGCACAGTGTTGAATCAGAGTTGTTGTACGATTACAGACAAAAGGGATGTCCGTTCTGACAGTTCGTACGGAGACGTGCAAGGGAGGTAAGACAATAGTAACATGCAGGGAGACTTCATGATCAGCTTTCGTTGAGTCAGATCTTTATCAGCAAATGATAAAGTTCAACGATTGCTGAAGTCTTCTACTTGATACTTCATGTTGAATGGACATGTCTTGCTTTGCTGATATCCGCATCAGTTCATGAGTAGACTTGTCGCTGGTTCTTGAGCTTGATCTTCGATTCAGCGTAGAACTTTGGTTGACGTGAAACTTGTCTTCAGGGATCATAAGTAAACAACTAACTTATCAGCGATCATCACATAGATTGAACAGGGTCATAGCTATATGATGATGAACATTGTTCACTGAATATCTAATCTAAAGAGTGAGAGTTCCTATCAACGGTACTGTAAAGTCTTAGTACTTATCAGCGATAGTGAAACTCAGATACATATTGTTTACTTACAATTTTCACTAAGTGTTTAAGAGAGGGTCATTATCAAATCACTGAGGGTTTGGATCAACAATCTCCCCCTATTTGATTATGACATAGCAACAGAAAAAATTGCTATTTAATGAAAACATAAGGATAAAAAGAACTCATAAAATATTTGTCCCTTTTACTGTTTTCAGGGATCTTTTCAGTACTGATGGTGTAAAGTACATTCGCTGAAATTTTTCTTTAAATTCGTAAAGATTACATAGGGAAGTGGAAAAATTACAAGTACAGCAAATAAAATTACAAGTACAAAAGATGTAGACAGATAAGGATAGAAAGAATTACAAGGCGATCCTATCTGTCAAAAGGTTCTTCCTTGATGAGAAGTTCATCGAGGGTCTTTGATGTGGGAATCATCCTGTCAGGTACATTTACTCCTTGATTCTTTTTGTTCAGAGCTTTTTCAAAAATCAAGGGCTTCAGGTGTCTAGCTTTAATGTCGCGTCTGACTTCACACCAGTATATGAGATCTCTGAGTTGTTCGATGGGAGTAATTGGAAGCTCAGAGATGCGTTGAAAGTGATGATTTCCTTGGTAGTCTAGAAAGAATATACCATAAGGATCACTTACAACTTTGCCAGGAATGAAAGTTTCTCCAGGTGGTAGGGAGGTGTCAAGCGCTGAGAGATCAGCATCAGGGCCATGAACTTCAGCATGAGAGAAACCAATACCTGTTTCATTCCGTAGAGGAGGACCTGAGTCTGAGACTTTCTTTTCCTTTGCAGAGACTCTTCTTTGTTGAGGAGGAAGAAGAGTGGAATGAGGAATAATCACAGCAGAAGAAACCAAGTCGATCTGAGTATTTAAAATCTTCTCGACATGGCTCTTGAACTTTGAGCGCGATCCCTGAATGGCTAATTTCACTTCCAACCATTCAGAGAAACCAAACTTCTCTAAAGTAGTAGCATAGAAGGTTTGCTTGGTTTTGTCTTCTCTGAATACATTAATTTCAACAATAGGAACGTCAACGAACAGTCTTCCTCTGATGTTTACTTTAATGATTTTGGATGGTCGAGATCGATAATTCAGCATTTCTTTACACCATTTCAATGTCGTATCATATACTTTCGTCTTTTCTTCAACGATCCTTTGGGCATCATCCCATAGCTGACGTTGGACATCAATGGGAGTTTTTTTCAGCGCGGGGTCTTTCACCGATTGTTGGACAAGCTGGATGGTGAGTTCTCTGTCTTTTTATTTAGCTTCCCTTCTTTCAGCGATTAACCTTTCAGCTCTGAGGTGATCCTGGTATTCCTTTTGTGAAAGTCTGAACTTTGGAAGAATAGAAGGAAGTTGATCACGCTTCAGGATGATTTGCTGATCTTCGAATCTCTTGATCATTGCATCTCTCTTTTCTTGATCATCTTCACTCAGCTTTTGAGGAGCCAAGGAAGGTCTGTTTTGGTGAGAGAGTAGCTGTTCTTCAGGTTCATCAGTCTCAGTGGTTATATCCAAGACTGAGATTATTTCTTCAGCTCTTGTGGCTGGGATTATTCCTGGTGTAGTCGAAGGAGCATCAGTGGGATCCTCAAACAGGGGAGAGGACTAGCTGAAACACAACGATCATTTAAGAAAGCAGAGTTGGGGAAGAAAGAGATAGTGAAAAGAATGTGGTTAAGTGTATCGAGGTTTTATGGATAGAAGGATTGAGATTGAGAAGGCATAGATGAGGGATGCAGTGTAAGGGAATAGGAGGTAGTGTACCTGACAAACTGGGTTTTGAAGCAAGATAATCAGATTGTCTTCTGCAGCAAGGCCTTTGTTTTTGCCTTTGTCAGCTTCAGACGCTGCAGGCTTTGTCTTGGTCCGCTCCCCTGAAGGTTCGTTTATCGAAATCCCTTTGAGAGCTGTAGTCTTCTGAACAGGCTTGACGATAAAGGAGTCATCATCATCATCATCATCATCATTCTTTGGAGAAGAAGATGGTTCATCATCAGAGATGTCGACAACTTCATCGTCTTCATCTTCGTCTTCATCATATTCAACCTCGTCAGCGTAGGGTGATGTTACATCAGCAGCAATTTTAATGTTCTGCTCTTCGAGTTGTTCCCCCTCAGATACAGAGGAAGGTTTCTCAGTTCCCTTAGGGTTTTCAACTCCCTGAGGTTTTGAAGAAGTAGCATCAGCTTCAGTCTCAATACCCTCCCACTCAGCATGGGGAAGGTCTTCTTTATTTTTCTTCTCCCCCTCATCATTATGGGGAAGGTCTTCTTTAGGCTTCTCCCCCTCTTCCACATCATGGGTGGGGGAGGTAACGGAATTTTCAGCAGCAATAGCAATAGGATTACTGTCTTCTTGGCCAGTAATTCTTATGCAGTTTTCAATCGCTGCTACTCTGTCTTCTAGGCCAGTAATAGCAGGACTTGCCTTTTTGAGATCATCTCGATCGGCCTGAGTGAAATGAGAAGTTGGGGTGTTCAGGCGATCGAGAACTTTTTGAACAATCTCTTTGACCGCAGAGACTTCAGTCTTGATCGTGGAAACTTCACTCTTAAGATAACCAACCTCTGTCTTCAATGATGTGACTTCATTGGACAGAGAGGTGAAGTTTGTTGAGAGAGTGGTTGTGGCGGTTGAATTTTCAGTGAGGGTGGTAGCAAATTTAGCAATTGTTGATCCCATTTTTGAGCAACAATAGAAGAAATATAAAGTCCATATTTAAATATAGAGATAAGATATACATGAAGAACAATCATAAAGAAACTTATCTCATATTCATTGATGATTAAATATGGAGAGGAGAAATGTTGAAGAACACCACACTAAACATGAAACGACTCTCATAAGAAACTAGTCTATGTGTGTTTTTGTGTGCTTTCCATATCTCTCACTACTAGAAATAAGACTATGGACACCTCTTTATATAAGGCCATTTACACATTAGATATTTAAGATATCTAAAATCTAGATAATATCTAAAATATCTATATAAAATATCTAAGTAAATATCTATAAGAAAATATCTAAAACATTAAAATATCTTTATAAAACATTCATTTAATTAGGAGCTAATTAAAGCTAACAATCTCCCCCTAATGTTTTATAAAGAAAGCATCATCTTATAGTCTCCCCTTTGCTTTTTTTAGAACCTTTGATGTTTCGTTCTTCAAGTCTTCAAAGCATCATGTGCTCCCCCTCAAATGTAGGCTCATCCACCGAGCTTTAAACGTGAATAACAGAGGATGGAGTGACATTTAAAATGTGACAAATGTAGCTTGACACCATGAAGAACCGTTGAGAGAACACCGTTCTTGAAAGCGGAAAGAGCATGAGTGACATGCGATGCTTTCGGTGCAGCAAGAGTCCATTGACTTTGACACAGATTCTGTCCATTAAGCACACTGATTCAGACCAAAATCAAAACATGAAAAAGTTTCACCTGTGTCTTAGGAATTCAACCCAACTGGACTCATGCGAATCGGAGCACCGAGTAGGAAGTTATGCACGTGTTTCTGAAACAGTGCAAAGCTGATAGCAAGTAAACAAAAATCAGGCTCTGAGGTTGAGTCGCAGAGGTTCAGTCCACAGAGGCTCTGTCGGGTTTCACAGAGGTTCTGTGGTGAACAGTAACACAGAGGTTGGTCGCGTGCGGCAGAGGTTTGGTCGCCGCTCGGCAGAAGCTTAACAGAAGTGTTACACTTACTTTGACACTGATTTAGACCATTTTACCTCTGGAGTTTGCAAAAACTCAAAACACAAACAACTTTCATTAGTTTGTTATATGTTCAGATCATCTTGAATCACCTCTTTTTGAGCTCGTACGACAAAGATATGGTTGATTTACCACAGTCGCGCAGATCTGTCCATCAGCTTTCCGTCAGCACACTGTTGTCTACTTCAATGATGCATATGACCCTTATAAATTTCGAATCTCTGAATTATCAAAACATGAAAGCTGTTCATCAATGTATTTTGAATCCAGGGCCTTTTGAATCGCATCAATCGGTGTTTTAATGAGTGAGATATGATCAGTTTAATACAGCAGCGCAAATCTGTCATTAAATCTGATTTGATGTAAAAGATAAGACGATCTTCATATAATTTTTAAAACCGTGAGTGCAAATAATTCGATCTCTAATTGATCAAGTCAGAAAACTAATTAGAAGAACTCAAAGTTTTTAAAAAAACGTTTCAGATCAGACTTTGAACATGTAACAAAACATCAAATCTTTCTCAAACAACTTTCTCAAGACCCAAATGATTTTGTTATCCATATATAAATGTTTATGAGCAGCGGAAGACAAGCAAAATCTGGATCAAAGATAGTCCAATCTTGAAAATAAAGGTCAGATCAAACAAAGATCAACAACCTTACTACCAAGATGCAAAAAGAATTGCTATGGACTTAAGCACACACAAGGACGAGATCATAGATCAACCATCTACTTAGTGCTTATCAAATAAAACCAATGAATGAGAAAGAATCAAAACACACACATGAAGTATATCATAAACTAAACCATCTAAAACTTCCATTGTTGCATAGATGATCGATTTTGAAGAAAAGTTTCTTCAATCGGCTCTGATACCAACTGTTGATCCCATTTTTGAGCAACAATAGAAGAAATATAAAGTCCATATTTAAATATAGAGATAAGATATACATGAAGAACAATCATAAAGAAACTTATCTCATATTCATTGATGATTAAATATGGATAGGAGAAATGTTGAAGAACACCACACTAAACATGAAACGACTCTCATAAGAAACTAGTATATGTGTGTTTTTGTGTGCTTTCCATATCTCTCACTACTAGAAATAAGACTATGGACACCTCTTTATATAAGGCCATTTACACATTAGATATTTAAGATATCTAAAATCTAGACAATATCTAAAATATCTATATAAAATATCTAAGTAAATATCTATAAGAAAATATCTAAAACATTAAAATATCTTTATAAAACATTCATTTAATTAGGAGATAATTAAAGCTAACAGCAATGCTACCATCCACCTTCTCCAGATCAGCTTTGGAGGATTTCTTTTCGACCTCGGTGGTCAAAGTCTTCAAGTTCTCTCCAGCGTTTGTAACCGCTGAAGAGTTGACAGTTAGAGTTTTGTTGAAAGACTCCATCTTTGATTCCAGGTCCGTCAGGGAGGTGTTGATATCTCCCAAATTAGGACCTGAAAAAGTTATAAACTTATGAACAGAGGAAAGCTCAGAAGTTTGGGGTTGAGAGAGAGAAGTGTGTGGGATTTTGTGTATACCTTCAGGCGGGTTGGCAAAGTTGTCGAAACCTCGATGTCCTGAAAAAGTTTCGTAGGCGTCTTCAATATTTCCTAGACGACTGGAAGTACCTGCAGGTCCTGTGGTGTGTCCTATCATCCTCTGGAAATGTTCAGTAGTTGTGTCGCTGAGGATGACGGTTGTTGAGGAGAATAGGGGAATAGATTGAGTGACCAAAGAAGAGGTGAGAGGAATGGAGGATGAGAATGATGGCTGGGAGAGGGGTTCAGCGTTGGATCCGCTGAGAATCACTTCAGTCTATAGAGAGGCTGAAGGAGGTGGGTTCATTTCCATGTTTATAACTTCAGCGTTTAGAGACGCTGAAGCTGGGATGGAAGGGGTGGCTTGTTCAGCTGTGGCAGAGCGTACCACTGAACTTTCCATCAGCTCTTCAAGGTGAGGTGAGGAGTCTTCAGCATGTAAATGATGGGGGGTTGCTCCTTGGTTTTCTTGATTCTTTTGGAACCAAGTTGGGTAGTAGATTGTTTCCTTTTTCTAGAAGGAGTGGAGGTTGCAGCTGGGGTATCAGCGGTGGGGATTTCCACTGAATGAGCCGCAGAAATAGAAGAAGGAGGATTTAGACTATATAAGAGAGTAGAGAGACGTACCTCGTTTGGCAGGGGCTTAAAGTCGAGCACCTTAGGGCCAACCTGAGAGAGTTTCAGGTCTCCTACTTTTGGGTAGTTATCCTTAAGGCCGGTTTGGAAGATGGCGTTGAGGAATCTTGAGTATGGAACCCATGATGGTCTATCAGCAAAATCTACTCTGAGCACAAGATCGTCGTAGATTATCGAGGCCCAGTCAACATGGAGACCCTTCAGCAATGCATAGCCCATGGCTTGCTGAGGTTGAGCAGCTTGATCAGAGGAGCCACTCTTCGCTGTCATGCAGCTTATCAGGTGTGCGAAGATGAAGTTCATCTCGCTAGGCATCTTTGACTTCTTGATTGCAGTCAGTTTCTTCTCGGCTTTTTCATCTCCCCCTTGATCCCAAACGTACTTCATTGCATCAAAGAATGCAATGAGTGTTTCTATATCAGCATGTCTCTTGGGATCAGGAAAAGGAACAAATGGTTTATCTTTGGTGGCAACAGGGAGATTCAGTGCTTTATGAATGATAGCAGGGTTGATTTTGATGGTGCCAAAATCAGTGTCACAGAGGATGACATCAAGTAGTTTGGTAGGGTCTTTGGATGACGGTAGCTGAGTGTGTCTGGTGGTATACCAGAATTGAGATAATAGTAACTGATGAGCAGGGGGTGTTATGGTCAAGGCTGTAGAGAGGCAACATGTTTTCAGAAAATTCACAGTGTCGTCTAGATGTTTGACTTGTTTCTTCGGATGAAAATCGAACAACGCATGGAGGTTGTTTGATTTTTTAAAAGAGATACCCTCAAGTTTGAACTTGACCTGAGGAGCCTTGGTGATTTCAAGTTCCTCAGCAGCAGTAGTGTTCTCAGCAGTTGGAATACCAGTAGAAGGTGCTACCATTTTTGTAATCAGCTCAACCAAAGATCAACAAAACAAATAGTCTTAATGTGGAAATATTTTCCAATAAGATGTTTTTGAATTTTGTCCATTTCATTCAGCCAAAAATCCCTTTGAGAAAGATTAGGGGTTCTCTTGTTTTGAGAAAGAGTTACAAAACGTAGAGATTATGTGTTTTCCAGTTTTTATTTGAAGAAAGAATTCTGGAAAAACATATGAAGAACAAGTTTACGAGTTTTGATATAAACTTGAAGAACAACCATGAAGGTTGTATTCATAAAATCATGAACAGAAAATGATTTCATTTTAAAAAAGTTCTTTTGTTTGATCTGTTAAAAGCAAAGAATAAGATCATAAACAAGTAATGTAGGTAAATAATAAGAGTATTAACCTGATTCGTCAAAGAAGAAGATGAACAATTTCTGGAAATTTTGAGAGCTCAAAATGAAACAGTAAATCTTTTTCTTGCTTAGAGGAGAAGTTTTTCGCGTAAAGAGAAAAATATAAAACCAAAATGGTTTATATAGAGAGAGTAGAGAGAGAGAAAATCTTGAGCGGGAAAAGATTTTCATCATGACACGGACACGTGTTTGCATTTGACTGGAAGGTAAACGAAATGTGCAATCGTGTGTCAGAAAAAGAACGTGCCAGGGCTTATCCGTTGCGATGACGTCACAACTGTCCTTTCATATTTTAGGATGTCTCTGAGGTTTTGAAAGCTCCGGGACACTTTTGAAAATATGAAGCACTGAATAGAAATATCAGTGTTGGTTTAAGAAATTTCAAAGTATCGCTGTTAAGGAAGAGATATTCAGCGATTGAAGATGTTTTGAAATCTTTGAGTTCTAGGCGAACGTCGGCGAGTAAGAGAGAAAACATACCTTGATATCAGCGAATCAATTATGTTCAGAGAGAGAATGATAGAATGGGTTATACAAGTTGATTTTATCCTATCGCTGATCAAATATGAACCGCTGAAGATTTTACTCTTCAAAGTTCAGCATTCCAAGCTCGCTGATGAGAAAGTTGAAGTTCTATATCACCATTCATCACATGATCTCTGATAAAATGATATGTGATTTCGATGTGTTTTGTCTTTGAGTGTAGCACTGGATTGTTGGCTATAGCGATGGCACTTGTGCTGTCGCAATAGATTGGAATTTTCGAGAGCTGAAGGTCATAGTCTAGTAGTTGATTTCTCATCCACAAGACCTGAGAACAACAGCTTCTAGCGGCTACATATTCAGTTTCAGCAGTTGAGGTGGACACTGAGTTTTGCTTTTTACTTGTCCAACTCACAAGCTTTCCACCCAGGAGCTGACAGCCTCCTGTGGTGCTTTTCCTATCCAAGTTGCAACCTGCAAAATCACTATTCGAATAGGCGATTAGATCAAACCCTGAGTCTTTGGGATACCAAAGACCTAGGTTCATAGTACCCTTAAGGTAACGAAAGATTCTCTTTACAACGATCATATGAGATTCCTTAGGTTCAGCTTGATATCGTGCACACAAACAGGTTGCGTACATAATATCGGGTCGGCTAGCTGTAAGATACAAGAGAGAGCCGATCATCCCACGGTACAGCGTGACATTAACATGTATTCCATTTGAATCCTTGTCTAGTGTCAGCGGTGGTGCCATGGGGGTTTTCATAGCTGAACTCTGAGTTAAATCGAATTTCTTAAGCATATCTTTAACATACTTTCCCTGATTAATGAAAGTTCTTTTTCATTTTGCTTTATCTGAAGACCAAGGAAATATGTTAGCTCACCCATCATACTCATTTTATACTCTTCTTTCATTCTATCAGCGAAACGAGTACAAAGGTCAGGGTTAGTAGAATCAAATATAATGTCATCAACATATATCTGAACAAGAATAATATGGCCTTTTACTTTCCTGAAGAATAGAGTCTTATCGATTTTACCACGCTCAAATTGTTCAATATGGAGATAAGTATAGAGAGTGTCATACCATGCACAAGGAGCTTGCTTTTAGCCATAAAGTGCCTTATCCAGTTTATAAACATAACCTGGACGCTTAGGATCTGAGAATCCTGGAGGTTGTTCCACATAGACTTCTTCATTCAGCTTTCCTTTTAGAAACGCTGACTTAACATCCATCTGATATACTTTAAAGTCTTTGTGTACAGCATATGCTAAGAATAGACTAATAGATTCTAGTCTTGCTACTGGAGCAAATGTTTCGTCGTAATCTATACCTTCCTCTTGTTTGTATCCCTGAGTAACAAGACCAGTCTTGTTGCGGGTTACAGTTCCATGTTCGTCCAACTTGTTTCGATAGACCCGTTTAGTGCCTATCACTGTTTTGTCAGTTGGTCTTCGAACAAGTTTCCAAACTTTGTTTCTTTCGAATTCAGTCAACTCTTCTTGCATGGCGCTGACCCAGTTTGGATCTTTGAGGGCATCATCTATTTTCTTTGGTTCAATCCGAGAAATAAAGTTAACAAATAAACAAATATTACCTGCACTTCGTCGAGTCTGAACACCGGCGTTTGGATCACCAAGAATTTGATCAATTGGGTGATTTACAGTCCATCGCTGAGCAAGAGCATAAGTCGCTGACTCTAATTGAACTAGAGGAGCTGAAGATGAAGCTTCAGCAACTTCTGGAATATCAGCCAAGAGAGGAGTAGGTGCAGATGTCATCTCATTTACTGATTGCTGAGAAGTAGATGGAATGTCTGAGACATTTGGTTCAGAAGCAGGTATAGTGTTTAAAGGAACTGCTGAGACCCATGATGTTTCAGCTTCACTATTCTGCATGTTTGGGATGATAGTATGACTATCATCTTCAACTGTATGAGTATGAGGAGTGGGAATATTTTCTTAATCACCAAGATGAGAAAGCATCCATTGATTCAGTTCTTCAGTATCAGCAGAAGGTCGAGAATTCGCTTAACGGGATTCGTCAAAAGTGACGTGAATAATTTCTTCAACAGTTTGTCTTCTTTGATTGAAGACTCTGAATGCTTTGAGATTGAAGAATATCCAAGAAAGATTCCATCATTAGCCTTAGGATCAAACTTTCCAAGGGCATCTCTGTTGTTCAGTATGAAACACTGACATCCAAAGATGTGAAGAAAGCTAATTGAAGGCTTTCTCCCATGAAAAAGTTCATAGGCAGTTTTATTAAATCTTTTGACTATCAGCGACCTGTTTTGCGTAAAACAAGCAGTGTTGACAGCTTCTGCCCAAAACTGAGTAGGCAGGTGAGAATCGCTGAGCATTGAACGTGCAGCTTAAATAATAGTTCTATTTCTTCTTTCAGCAACTCCGTTTTGTTGCGGTGTTCTCACTGAAGAAAAGTTGTGAGAAATACCCTTACTCTCAAAGAAGGAATCAAGAGAACTGTTTTTGAATTCAGTCCCATGATCACTCCTTATTAAGCGAACGGTCAAGTTGTTCAGGGTGTCACTCTTAGAACGGAGAAACATAACCCATGTATAGCGAGAGAATTCATCAACTATGACCAGCGTATATTTCTTTCCAGCGATGGATTGTTTGTTAACAGGGCCAAACAAATCCATATGGAGAAGTTGTAGAGGAGATGATACTGAGGAAACTTGCTTTGACTTAAAGCTTGCTTTGGTCTGCTTGCCTTTCTCACACGCTGAACATAAGGACTCTTTGGCGTATGAGTTATGAGGTAGACCAGTGACTAACTCTTTTGAAGAAAGAGTGTTCAGTGTCTTGAAGTTTAGATGAGAGAGCCTCTTATGCCATAGCCAGTTGACATCAGATGAGGCTTTTGAGAAGAAACAGGAGTTCTCATTGGTTGTTGAGTACATGTTTATCACATAAACATTTTCCAAACGATAACCGCTGAGAGCTATGTTCTCCTTTTTGTCAGCGACAAAGCAGGATTCCTTAGTAAAGATTACTTTGTTATCCTTGTCACAAAGCTGACTGATTCTTAGAAGATTATGCTTCAACCCTTAAACATATGCGACTCTTCTGAAGGTTGTTGTACCATTAGATAGTACACCAAAACCTCGGGTATGTCCTTTTCCATTTCCACCGAAAGTTACAGAGGGACCCTTCTCTTCTTTGTACTCAGTGGGCAGGTTCTTCATACCAGTCATGTGTCTAGAGCATCCGCTATCGAGATACCAAATACCCTTCTTAACCTGCATTACAAAGGAAGATTAGTTTTTCTGGGGTACCCACTTAACCGTGTGTACACACTTATCAGTGGGGTTAGAAGAAGAGGTGGAAGGTTCAGCAGTCTTCGCAGCATTTGAAGATTCAGTTTTGTCAGTCTTCACTTTGGTTAATTTCTTAACCTCAGTGGTCTTCTTTGCCTTAGATATCTTTTCAGCTTGGGTGGCTGTGGGGCACTTACTAGCAATATGATTTGTAAGTCCACAATGATAACATTTCCTATAACCAAAAGTAGTTCTAGGACCATTTGATTTGGTATAGAGGTACCCTTCTGAGGATTTTGGTTAAAAGCAATTCCTTTACCTTTGTTTTTAAAGACTGAGGTAGGTTTTGGATAAATAACTTTTTCTTTACCTTTAGAGGTTAAGGCAGAGATTTCCTCTAGGATAGGCGGTTTAGAAGAGGAACAATGAGAGGATGAAGTATCAGCGGCTGAGGATACGAAAGTTCCAAATAAGAGCATGGAACGATCAGTGGTTGGTTCTAGAGTATCAGCTATGTAACCAAGACAACGTTTATCACTCAGGGGAAACTGAGACTTAATTATCTCAGTGATCTTTGTTGAGGAATTATACCATCCATCAACAATAGCTTTTTCAGCTTTTAATACAGCGACAGCTTCTTCACGCTCGATTTTGACTAGCTGATTTAGGTGAACTTGATCTTTAAAATCTTCTTCAATTTTAGAAAGATTTTCTATTTGAAGTTGACAGTTTTTAAGCTGTTCAGCGAGATCAAGGTTTTGATTTTCAACTACAGTTTTGCCATTCATGGCTTCATATAAACTTCTAGTCAAGAGATCGATCCTTTGAAGACTATCAGCTTCATCAATATTTGCAATATTGGTAAAGAAGGAAGGTGATACCTGAGTTGCAGAGGTTGAAGTAGAGGGAATGTCAGAATTGTCTTCCTCATCTTCAAGTTTGGCCATGAGACATAGATTGGCTTCATCATCATCTTCAGAGTCAGATGATTCTTCTTCGTCAGAGGCAGCCCAATCATAGTCAGCCATGAGGCCTTTGCCTTTCTTCTTAAAGGTTTTCAGCTTTGCATACCTTTCTTTCAACTTTTTATATTTTTCATCTCTATTCCTGGGAATAAAGTTTTTCTTGGGAAAAGCTGAGGGTCTAGAGACTTTCTTTGACCTGCACTCGCTAGTAAAATGTCCTATCTTTTCACAGTTAGAGCAAGTAGCAGTAGCCTTATCAATAGGGGTTGATGATCTTGGCTTGTCAGTAATAGCAAGAGGTTTATTCTTCTTGAAATTACTCTTTCTAGCAAATCTCCTGAACTTATTAGCCAGGAATTCCAGAGTTTCATCTTTATCTGAAACGTCAGAGTCTGATGATCTTTCAGAGTTAGTTTCCAACTCAGGGACATTGATAGTCGATCGCTGAGTGGAAGGTGACTCTGAGATTAAAGCAACTGGGGTGCTTTTGGAATCTTTTACAAGATTCTTCTTAAGATGACTCGATTTTACCACGCTCAAATTGTTCAATATGGAGATAAGTATAGAGAGTGTCATACCATGCACGAGGAGCTTGCTTTAAGCCATAAAGTACCTTATCCAGTTTATAAACATAACCTGGACGCTTAGGATCTGAGAATCCTGGAGGTTGTTCCACATAGACTTCTTCATTCAGCTTTCCTTTTAGAAACGCTGACTTAACATCCATCTGATATACTTTAAAGTCTTTGTGTACAACATATGCTAAGAATAGACTAATAGATTCTAGTCTTGCTACTGGAGCAAATGTTTCGTCGTAATCTATACCTTCCTCTTGTCTGTATCCCTGAGTAACAAGACCAGTCTTGTTGCGGGTTACAGTTCCATGTTCGTCCAACTTGTTTCGATAGACCCGTTTAGTGCCTATCACTGTTTTGTCAGTTGGTCTTCGAACAAGTTTCCAAACTTTGTTTCTTTCGAATTCAGTCAACTCTTCTTGCATGGCGCTGACCCAGTTTGGATCTTTGAGGGCATCATCTATTTTCTTTGGTTCAATCCGAGAAATAAAGTTAACAAATAAACAAATATTACCTGCACTTCGTCGAGTCTGAACACCAGCGTTTGGATCACCAAGAATTTGATCAATTGGGTGATTTACAGTCCATCGCTGAGCAAGAGCATAAGTCGCTGACTCAAATTGAACTAGAGGAGCTGAAGATGAAGCTTCAGCAACTTCTGGAATATCAGCCAAGAGAGGAGTAGGTGCAGATGTCATCTCATTTACTGATTGCTGAGAAGTAGATGGAATGTCTGAGACATTTGGTTCAGAAGCAGGAATAGTGTTTAAAGGAACTGCTGAGACCCATGATGTTTCAGCTTCACTATTCTGCATGTTTGGGATGATAGTAGGACTATCATCTTCAACTGTATGAGTATGAGGAGTGGGAATATTTTCTGAATCACCAAGATGAGAAAGCATCCATTGATTCAGTTCTTCAGTATCGGCAGAAGGTCGAGAATTCGCTTAACGGGATTCGTCAAAAGTGACGTGAATAATTTCTTCAACAGTTTGTCTTCTTCGATTGAAGACTCTGAATGCTTTGAGATTGAAGAATATCCAAGAAAGATTCCATCATCAGCCTTAGGATCAAACTTTCCAAGGGCATCTCTGTTGTTCAGTATGAAACACTGACATCCAAAGATGTGAAGAAAGCTAATTGAAGGCTTTCTCCCATGAAAAAGTTCATAGGCAGTTTTATTAAATCTTTTGACTATCAGCGACCTGTTTTGCGTAAAACAAGCAGTGTTGACAGCTTCTGCCCAAAACTGAGTAGGCAGGTGAGAATCGCTGAGCATTGAGCGTGCAGCTTAAATAATAGTTCTATTTCTTCTTTCAGCAACTCCGTTTTGTTGCGGTGTTCTCACTGAAGAAAAGTTGTGAGAAATACCCTTACTCTCAAAGAAGGAATCAAGAGAACTGTTTTTGAATTCAGTCCCATGATCACTCCTTATTAAGCGAACGGTCAAGTTGTTCAGGGTGTCACTCTTAGAACGGAGAAACATAACCCATGTATAGCGAGAGAATTCATCAACTATGACCAGCGTATATTTCTTTCCAGCGATGGATTGTTTGTTAACAGGGCCAAACAAATCCATATGGAGAAGTTGTAGAGGAGATGATACTGAGGAAACTTGCTTTGACTTAAAGCTTGCTTTGGTCTGCTTGCCTTTCTCACACGTTGAACATAAGGACTCTTTGGCGTATGAGTTCTGAGGTAGACCAGTGACTAACTCTTTTGAAGAAAGAGTGTTCAGTGTCTTGAAGTTTAGATGAGAGAGCCTCTTATGCCATAGCCAGTTGACATCAGATGAGGCTTTTGAGAAGAAACAGGAGTTCTCATTGGTTGTTGAGTCCATGTTTATCACATAAACATTTTCCAAACGATAACCGCTGAGAGCTATGTTCTCCTTTTTGTCAGCGACAAAGCAGGATTCCTTAGTAAAGATTACTTTGTTATCCTTGTCACAAAGCTGACTGATTCTTAGAAGATTATGCTTCAACCCTTAAACTTAAACATATGCGACTCTTCTGAAGGTTGTTGTACCATTAGATAGTACACCAAACCCTCGGGTATGTCCTTTTCCATTTCCACCGAAAGTTACAGAGGGACCCTTCTCTTCTTTGTACTCAGTGGGCAGGTTCTTCATACCAGTCATGTGTCTAGAGCATCCGCTATCGAGATACCAAATACCCTTCTTAACCTGCATTACAAAGGAAGATTAGTTTTTCTGGGGTACCCACTTAACCGTGTGTACACACTTATCAGTGGGGTTAGAAGAAGAGGTGGAAGGTTCAGCAGTCTTCGCAGCATTTGAAGATTCAGTTTTGTCAGTCTTCACTTTGGTTAATTTCTTAACCTCAGTGGTCTTCTTTGCCTTAGATATCTTTTCAGCTTGGGTGGCTGTGGGGCACTTACTAGCAATATGATTTGTAAGTCCACAATGATAACATTTCCTATAACCAAAAGTAGTTCTAGGACCATTTGATTTGGTATAGAGGTACCCTTCTGAGGATTTTGGTTAAAAGCAATTCCTTTACCTTTGTTTTTAAAGACTGAGGTAGGTTTTGGATAAATAACTTTTTCTTTACCTTTAGAGGTTAAGGCGGAGATTTCCTCTAGGATAGGCGGTTTAGAAGAGGAACACTGAGAGGATGAAGTATCAGCGACTGAGGATACGAAAGTTCCAAATAAGAGCATGGAACGATCAGTGGTTGGTTATAGAGTATCAGCTTTGTAACCAAGACCACGTTTATCACTCAGGGGAAACTGAGACTTAATTATCTCAGTGATCTTTGTTGAGGAATTATACCATCCATCAACAATAGCTTTTTCAGCTTTTAATACAGCGACAGCTTCTTCACGCTCGATTTTGACTAGCTGATTTAGGTGAACTTGATCTTTAAAATCTTCTTCAATTTTAGAAAGATTTTCTATTTGAAGTTGACAGTTTTTAAGCTGTTCAGCGAGATCAAGGTTTTGATTTTCAACTACAGTTTTGCCATTCATGGCTTCATATAAACTTCTAGTCAAGAGATCGATCTTTTGAAGACTATCAGCTTCATCAATATTTGCAATATTGGTAAAGAAGGAAGGTGATACCTGAGTTGCAGAGGTTGAAGTAGAGGGAATGTCAGAATTGTCTTCCTCATCTTCAAGTTTGGCCATGAGACATAGATTGGCTTCATCATCATCTTCAGAGTCAGATGATTCTTCTTCGTCAGAGGCAACCCAATCATAGTCAGGCATGAGGCCTTTGCCTTTCTTCTTAAAGGTTTTCAGCTTTGCATACCTTTCTTTCAACTTTTTATATTTTTCATCTCTATTCCTGGGAATAAAGTTTTTCTTGGGAAAAGCTGAGGGTCTAGAGACTTTCTTTGACCTGCACTCGCTAGCAAAATGTCCTATCTTTTCACAGTTAGAGCAAGTAGCAGTAGCCTTATCAACAGGGGTTGATGATCTTGGCTTGTCAGTAATAGCAAGAGGTTTATTCTTCTTGAAATTACTCTTTCTAGCAAATCTCTTGAACTTATTAGCCAGGAATGCCAGAGTTTCATCATTATCTGAAACGTCAGAGTCTGATGATTTTTCAGAGTTAGTTTCCAACTCAGGGACATTGATAGTCGATCGCTGAGTGGAAGGTGACTCTGAGATTAAAGCAACAGGGGTGCTTTTGGAATCTTTTACAAGATTCTTCTTAAGATGACTCGATTGCTCATGATTCAGCATCGTGCCATATAAGGTAGAAAGGGTCATTGATTTTAGATCCTTTGACAGCTTGAGACACATAGAATAACTGTCCCAGCTTTCAGGTAAACATTCTAAGAACTTTGTCAGTAATTCAAAGTTAGATTATTCCCTACTAACAGTTTTAGATCTATTATTAAGCAGTTAAAATGTTGGTGTACTTCATTAAGAGTTTCATTCTTACCACAAATGAAGCTTTCATACTGTCTTACCAGGTTGATCTTTCGAGAGTCCTGGACTTCAGAAGTACCTTCATACTGAACACATATTGTGTCCCACATAGCTTTTGAGGTTTTCAGGTTCATGACGGAATGGTAGACTTCGTCAGGAAGAGCCATGGAGAGTATGGATCTGGCTTTGGTGTCGATAGCCGCTTTCTTCTTATCTTCATCAGTCCACATATAAATTTCCTTAGGAATCAGCCTATCTGGAATAGCAGGTCTATTCTCAGCGGCTGGAACTGCAGCATCAATTCTTACAGGAATATATGGGCCGTTTTCAAGATAATAAGGCATAGTAGGGTCTACACCTTCTAAGAAGAGAATCATCCTATTTTTCCGTAGATTAAAATTATCTCTGGAGAATCTAGGGGGTTTTGCAAGAGAACCGTTGTCAATATAGTTTGTGTTTGTGTTGGTAGCCATTTTAAGAAATAGCTAGGAAGAGAAATCTTAGTATAGATCAGATCTTGTTTATGAGATCAAACAAATCTGCTCTGATACCACTTGTTGGTCCCGAATGGCTATACAAGTTTGTAGAAGGGGGGGGGGGGGGGGGGGGGGTTGAATACAAACACACGTTTTTACTTTTCTAAATTTTTTATTGATAAATCAAGACAATTTACAACTTGTTGCGGAACAAGATTAAGGATAAACCTAATCTTAACAAGTCTTGAGAAACACTAAGTTTCTTGCACTAGAAATAGTTAAAGAAATTACGAATAATAACTTAACAATAAGAAATAAGAAGATGGTCCGAGCACACTTCAAAACTGAAGTAAGGATCTTCTTATATACTGTATGCATATAATGCATGGCAGTATGGCTTTACACGTGGCAGCAGCTGAGTGGTTGCATGTCATTGACTTTTGTTGACAACCTTAGTAGCCGCATGGTGCACAGTGTAGAATCAGAGTTGTACGATTACAGACAAAAGGGATGTCCGTTCTGACAGTTCGTACGGAGACGTGCAAGGGAGGTAAGACAATAGTAACATGCAGGGAGACTTCATGATCAGCTTTCGTTGAGTCAGATCTTTATCAGCAAATGATAAAGTTCAACGATTGCTGAAGTCTTCTACTTGATACTTCATGTTGAATGGATAGGTCTTGCTTTGCTGATATCCGCATCAGTTCATGAGTAGACTTGTCGCTGGTTCTTGAGCTTGATCTTCGACTTCAGCGTAGAACTTTGGTTGACGTGAAACTTGTCTTCAGGGATCATAAGTAAACAACTAACTTATCAGCGATCATCTCATAGACTGAACAGGCTCAGAGCTATATGATGATGAACAGTGTTCACTGAATATCTAATCTAAAGAGTGAGAGTTCCTATCAGCGGTACTGTAAAGTCTTAGTACTTATCAGTGATAGTGAAACTCTGATACATATTGTTTACTTACAATTTTCACTAAGTGTTTACGAGAGGGTCATTATCAAATCACTGAGGGTTTGGATCAACAATTTTTGATAAAAAGATGCTTAATATGAGGCAAAGAAGCTGGATAGAACTGCTCAGCGACTACGATTGTGAGATACGTTACCACCCAGGTAAGGCCAATGTGGTAGCCGATGCCCTGAGTAGGAAAGAAAGGGTTAAACCTTCACGAGTCCGAGCGTTAGGAGCGTTGGTTCAAACAAGTTTGAAGACCCGGATTTTTCGAAGCTCAAATCGAAGCAATGAAGCATGAAAACCTGAAGGACGAGACTCTTCATGGTTTAGAGGCTATATTTGAAACTAAGACTGATGGAGTAAGTTACTTAAAGGGCAGAGTATGGATCCCAAAGGCTGACAACCTACGGGAAATGATTTTGGAATAGGCTCATAAATCTAGGTACTCAATTCACCCATGAGCAGATAAGATGTACAAGGATTTAAGGGAGTACTATTGGTGGCCAGGAATGAAGAAGGATATTGCCATATATGTAGGGAAACGCATAACTTGCTCAGAGGTCAAGGCTGTTTTTCAAAATCCATCGGGACTGTTGCAACAACCGGAGATTCCCCAGTGGAAATGGGAGCAAATCACTATGGATTTTATAACCAAACTCCCGAGAACTGTCAAAGGACACGACTCGATTTGGGTTATAGTAGATCGATTTACGAAGTCTGCATATTTCATGCCTATTCAGGAAGACTATAAGATGGAGAAACTTGCTCAGATCTACATCAAGGAAATCGTCACGCGACATGGAGTTCCAGTTTCCATCATATCAGATAGAGATAGCCGCTTCACATCTCAGTTTTGGCAGTCACTTCAAAAAGCGTTGGGTACGCAGTTTAATTTGAGCACGGCCTATCATCCTCAAACGGATGGTCAGAGTGAGCGAACCATTCAGACGTTGGAGGACATGCTTCGGGCATGCGTGATAGACTTTGGAGGAAGTTCGGATAACCACTTGCCGTTAGTAGAGTTTTCCTACAACAATAGCTATCACACTAGTATTCAGTGTGCGCCATATGAAGCTCTGTATGGACGTAAGTGTCGATCACGTCTTTGTTGGTTAGAGATTGGAGATAGACAGCTATCTAGTCCGGATATTGTTCAAGAAACTACCGACAAGATTGCAATCATCAGGGATAGGCTTAAAGCAGCTCAAGATCGTCAAAAGAGCTATGCGGACAATCGTAGGAAGCCTTTAGAATTTCAGATTGGTAACAGACTCTTTTTAAAAGTATCCCCTTGGAAGGGAACAGTCCAGTTTGGGAAAAGAGGAAAGTTGAGTCCACGGTATGTTGGACCATTCAAGATCACAAAACGAATTGGACCAGTAGCTTATAAGCTGTATTTGCCAATAGAGTTAAGTGTTATTCACAACACGTTTCATGTGTCAAACTTGAAGAAATGTTTAGCCGACGAAGCAGTAACCGTGCCTTTGGAAGAAGTCCAAATCAACGATAAGCTGCACATCATAGAGGAACCAATTGAGATACTTGACTGGGAGGTCAAGCGTCTGAAGCGAAGCAAGATTCCGATAGTAAAAGTCCATTGGAACACAAAGCGTGGGCCTGAGTACACTTGGGAACGAGAGGATTACATGATGCATAAGTATCCTCATCTTTTCGCTAGCAAACCTGTTAAAGCTAGTAACTCTTGAATTTCGGGACGAAATTCTTTTAACCGGGGGAGACTGTGACAACTGTCAAATTTACACCTCAGGTTAGAACTGCACTGCATATTTCAGTTATTCACGTCATAGTTCACACAGTGCAATTTTAGCAGTAAACTCAGTACAGTAGGAAAATTTGAGAAATTTTGCCTAGAAACCCCTTAATTTAGGAAATTATCCATAAATCTCATAAAATGGCAACCTAAGCAACAATTATATTACAAGTATATATATAATTAGTAATCTAATCTACTTCAACTAAATTATATAAAAACTTTACCTTTATATATTTAAGGTGTTATTCAAAATTTAAAAGAAAAGTACTTCATGTATAAAATAAATCAAAAAGACATGATTAGACATTTTTTATTTAGCAACACACCATCACCCCCCCCCCCCCCCCCCCCCGCTTGGTGAGGTTGGCCACCCCCCCCCCCCTCACTACCCTTTTTATGTATTTTTCTTAACCCTTTCAAAATCATTTGCAAACTTCTCACTCTCTCTCTAAGTTCTCACACTAGAATTCTCTCCTTTCTCTCTCAATCTTCATCCACATTCATCCAAGTAAAACCCATAAACTTAAGCCCCTAAACACATCTCCTTCAAGAGATCAAAGTGTTCAAGGTAACTTCAAGTGTGTTGGATGAAACCCACACACTCCCTTTTGTCTAGTTTTCATTTTTGCACTTTTTTTATGAATGTTCTTCATCTTCTTCTACAATTTCTTTCAACTTTTGCTAAGAACCATTTACATACATCTTAATGTTTGTAGATTTACCACCATAACACTTGCATGTTAGTAAAAAGGTGGTAAATCCATAATCAAACCTATGTTAAGATCAAAGATGGGCTCTTAACTTGCATGCATATAGTTTTCGTAAAAGATCTATATTTTGATCCCAAAAGTTGTATGAAAAGCTCTTTCATTTCACTAAAAACATGTTTAAATCAACATGCATGAGCTAAAAATATACATTTTTAAGTTGCATGAAGAAGTTCTTGGCATAAACACCAAGCATTCTTCAAAAAGACCTATTTTCAAAGTTTTATAAAAGATGAGTTGATGGATAGCATGCATGTAGTTTAAATGGTTTAAAAACCTGTTTTAGAACTGAAATTATTTGTATGGGGATGATCAAATCGGATTGCATGCAAGAGGAATAAGAATTTCAAATAAAAAGACAAAGAAAAATGCACATTCATAAAGTTTGGTTTTGACAGATTGCTGCCAGATTCTACACCTCTCTTAAAAATGTCATATCTCACTTAATAATACTCCATATTAAGTGATTCTTTTTCTGGAATTTATTTTCATGAGTTAGGTTTTGAACCCAAGTGATTTCACTCAAAAACTCAAAGATTTATTTCATGTACCAAACAGTCTTCACAAAATCAGTGCGCAAACAGCAAAACTTTCTGTAGTGTTTTACGTCAAGAATTATTTCATGTACTTAACCACCTCTAAAAATTATGAAACTTATGTCAAAAGTTTCCTAGATCATTAAAATACTTGGAAATAAAATATCTTGAGTTAAATATGCCTGGAAGTTATCCAAAAATGGACAGAAAGTGACACCTAAATCTGGACAGCAAAGGACAATTTGTTTACTATAGTTAAAAACTAACTCTTGAACCCTTTTCATCATTTTTATGATGAAATTGTGGTATATATATATTATATGTTTATACCTTTTATACTTTAACTTTACATTTTGAACCCTTTTCATCATTCTTATGATAAAATTTCGGTATATATACATATGACATATAACTTCTTTAGACCCTTTTCGTTACTTATTGTGGCGAGATTGCGGTAACGTTAACCTAACAAGATGAAGTATATATGTTACGATTACTAATTTCAGTAACTCTTTATGATTTATAATAATTAAATCACAACAAAGGCATTTTATGACGATCTGCATAGTTAGTACCGAACCTTCGAGATTAAAACTCACTAGTGACCTTACGTTCATAGGTTTGAAGTAGGATCACACCGAAGTATCTCGTGGGAGATTCCCGGATTTCTATCGCGTATCAAGTGAGTTATCACAACACCTTTTTCAATGTTTTACATATTTTGGGGTGAAAAGCATGTTGTTACTACAATTATTTTACGCACCGGTTGTCTCGTTTTCTTGGAAATACGAACTTGTTATACTTGTTTATGCTCTATGGTATCTATGTTTTGCGAATGTTGTAAGTTTGAGTTTTCTTTTGCTATCGTTCAAAAGTCCCCGTTTATTTCTCACGTTACCCGTTTAACTCATGGATTGAGTCGTTGGTAATTATGGATAACGTTATTTGGTTGACACCCCACTCACAAGTAGCGCTTGTTTGAGTGCATAATTATTGTTGTATTTGCGCATTGTTGGCGATAGAACATGCGTCGGGGCGTCCTATCATTATAGGTCGGGTAACGGGCTCATAACTTAAACATTATACATACGATTACCTTGAGCAAGTGTTTTTATAACCGGTTGACTTATCCAATTGTGCGGATTAAAACGATTTCTATGGCAAACATTGTTGTACTCATTAAACCTGTGATCTCACCAACTATTCAATAGTTGACACTCTCATTTACATGCTTTTCAGGAAATACCAAGTAAGGTTGGAACTTAGGAAGGCTACACGTGTTGAAGCTTTCTACATTATCTTTTGAATATGTTCATTTCCCTTTTTCGTAAAACGGTTGTAAAAGACAAGGATGTAAACTTTTGAATGTATTTTGATGGTTGGTGTGATCTTGTATCTTTTGCTATGAAACATGAGCTGTACATCCCGTGTTTCCGCTTTAGCGGGGTGTGACAAGAAGTTACCTTTCTAAGTGTGTATCATGACAAGCCAGAATTCTCTCAATGGTTTCTTGGAGAAATGTCAAGATGCTTAGGAAAACCAAAACAAGTAGTGTATTCAGATTTCTTGATTACTGGAATAAGATAATTAATTGTCAAGAAATACAAGAAGCATGAGTATTATGCATTTGAGGTTCTGAGAGAAGATGGAAAAGTTTATTATTTCACTGAGGATGATTTTGACAAGATTTCAGTAATAGATTTCTACAGGGTGTATAGTCTTTTGGCAAATAAAGGCTGTAGTAAATATAAAAAGGAGAGAGGAGCATTGGCTGTGTTAAGAGATGCTATGTTTTATATTCTGAGATGGTATGGATATACAGATTTCCAAATTGCTCGGTATTTATAAAGACCATGTGTATATCTCTCCAAACCAAATAATGATCATGAGCAACTGAAGGTTCTGAAGAGTGGAAACATTGAAAGATGGCCAGAGTTGGGAGTTTTCTTGAAAAACAACAAAAGAGAAAATATCTTCTTCAGACCAGATGAAGTGGCAAAATATTGTTCTGGAACTCTGAGGTTCATCAAACACAACCTGCAGAAAAAGATACAAAAAGGAAAATAAATTGAAGAGATACAAGAGATCATAGAAAAGATTGATAGAAGACTTACTCTGAGAAATGTACTTGTTCTGAAAATTGTGCCTGTGTTAAAAGAACTTGATGATGAAAAGTACAAGCTTACTTGACAAAAAGGGGGAGATTGTTAGATCTGAAGTTTTGTCAAAAAGTCAAGTATTAAGATCTGGACAGAAGACTCAGAGTTCTGAGTAAGAAGACTCAGATGTTCTGATCGGAGAATCTCGAAAAGATTACAAGTATGAAAGTCTGAGTTGAAAATGTCTCAAGTGCTTGATAGAAGTTCTGATGTACTTAATCAGAAGATTGTTCAGAACTTAGGTCTTAGATATTTTCAGTTAAATTCCGTTACACCATAGAACACGTGTATGAGCTCTATTGGTTTGTCATACATATGTACTGTAACTTTAGACTTTCTTTACAGTATATATAGAAGTTAGCACTGTTAAGCTAACTAACATTTTCACATATATCTTTGTATTCACTTTTGTAATCTTAGAGAGATTCTCTCTCTAGATTTGTAATCTGTTCTTGATTGAATACATGTCTGTTTGATCCAATTCTCTATTTGTTTGTTCCTAATTGTTCATAATTGATTGTAAGATTGAATCCTGGTTTCTACACATACTGATTGTTATCTTTTTCTATTGATTCTGATTGTATGCACTAATCTGGAACTCACAATTGGTATCAGAGCATACGAACGATTCGATTCAAAGCACTCAAAAGGTTTATGGTAAGGTTTTTTGAATTTTGGTCGACTGTGTTCTTGAGGATTCATAATATCATATTTTGATTTCTCATAAATTGTTTGATTCTGCGCATTCCATTCGATTAGTACTGTTCACATTAGCGATTCTGCAAGTTTTTACAGTCCAATTCGATCGTTTGAATAGTTTTTGAGGAAAATCAAGTCTACAAGTTTTTGTCTCTGTTCATGCTAAAAATAAAAAAAATCATCAAAATCTTGTTATTTTGCTTCAAAATCGTTTAGGTTATTGTTATTTTTGTGTTTTGGAAGGTTTCTAATCTTTCAGGAACTATCTTGAGCAACCCTAATTGCATCTCAATCTAATAGCTTTCCACGACCGTCGTTTCCGGACAACCTGCTGCAAGTTTCTGGGTAAGTCTTATTTCCTTGAACTTCTCGGACACCACTTGTCCGGGTTGTATTGTGTTCCCGGTAAAGATTCCGGATATTTCAAAGTTCCCGGAAAGAACCAATTCCCGATAAACTCATCCGGATTCATTTGCGTCCGGACATTCTCAGTTCCCGGTTAAACCTTCATCCGGTAAATTATACTTTTCGGACTTCATCCTGTATCTGTTTGGGTAAAATTTCAACAGTCACGACCACGACCAAAGCAAGGAAAACATTTATTACACTTTTCCACAATGAGACAAATGGGTTGTTTGTTTACCTCTTAATGATAACATTAAGAGGTTTACCTATTATTCACTCAGAGGCTGTTATGTTTGGCAAACAAAAAACACATCTGAATTGTACCATAAGGCGTCTGAGCGATTTTTTCACCTTAGGGCATGCCATACGATTCAGAGGCCTCATCGTTCCTATATTGCCCTTCACACTGTGTCATCATCCACGCTCCTCGCATCGATATTTGTTCGATTTACAACTCATCTATTGTTGTTCATCGATTGCTCATTTCAAACTCTCCATTACAACTCATCAATTATTGTTCATCGATTGCTCGTTTCAAACTCTAGATTACAACTCATCAATTGCTTCTTTCAAATTCTCGATTACAAACAATCAATTGTTATTCATCGATTTTTCGTTGCACAACACCTTCAGGAATCGATTATCATATCTTGACTGATTATTAGGGTTGTTTGGGCTTTGAAGAGCAAAGAAAATTGTTGTTCTCAGACAGAAGGAAGCGAAATTCATGATGATATTGACATGGCAGTTGTCCAGAAATTCTGTTTCTAATTCTACATATTCAAATAGATAGTTAGTGAAATTTTCACAGATTATGATCAAAAGGTCTAGCGATTGTTTTGCGCTCTAAAATGAACCTCTCTACGCTCTTTGACTCAACTTTTCTTCGATTATTTGACCTGGACTTGATTGTCGAGGGAAATAAGAATTATTAGGTATAATGGTGTAAGTTGGTTTGAATTTTTCAAGATTTGAAAAATACACAAGCATTTCAATATATGAAATGGATGGTCGACAATTTATATGAGTACTTTATTCCGAATGCAAATTGAATTGGAGAATATTTCACTTTCACTTTATTGGTCATATTTTCCACTACTACAATGCTATCTGGTGAATGAATTTCTCTTGCAAGGTTTGGGACTATGAATTAATGATGAGTATGATGGATCAATAACAATTAGAGTTGATCGATGATTTGTAACTATGAGCAAATAGGTACTAAAGTATTTGGAACTGCTATACTTGTATATTAATTTTTCTTATGGGTTCTCACTATGATCATGATTACATTAACTGATATCCTATATATGTAATCACTCATGCATCCGAGATTGACATGGAGGGAGCCAGTGAAGTGGGATTTGCATCAGTGGAGTATAATGGAGTTAACATTAGACATAAGTATAGAAGGATGCTAGTGTCCTAACTATTGTTATGCTTGTTTGAACTTGTATATATCATGTATTGTCATGAGCCATTAATTATTTTCTATTTTTCATTAAGAAGTTTCATTTAGAACTTTTGTCAAACACTAATTTTCATCCAACACAGGACTGGGGTAAAATGGTAGTTTTATGTTATTCAGATGGTTGATTCAGTGTGGTTTCCAAAAAATCATTTTCTATCTAGCACTAAATCATACACGGCCTCTTAGCCATTCTGACCACTTAGTCATTCTGCACTTAATGATTTGAAACTGCCAAACAGCCCCAAAATCATAAATACTTTATCATCTGACCAATGTTAAATCGAAGGTTACTCGCGACACACGACCGTCGTATGGAACCTCACGACCTCGACCGACTAACATGCGATATTATTGTTACTTTTTCACTGTTTAATACAGGGTCAATGTCATTGATGATCAACGACTATAACCGACGAAGGCCATTAACAACATTAAACTCAAGCGTTCGTTACAACTGTTACACGAAGCTTTTATGGAGTCAATAAAGGCATTCGAAGACTATAAGTACAAGGATTCCATCCTCATTTGCGGATCATCTCAGACATCTGGGCATAACTGAACTCTCAAGAACACTCGAAGCAGAGAATTCTCTCTTGAAATATCACTCACGACGCACGACGCACGCACACGACACATAGTTTTTTACACACGACGCACTTGTTTTTACATTCGATACACTTGTTACTTTACATTTAAATTCTTTCTTTCATTTGTATTGTAATCACTGTACTCTAGACACCCGAAACATAAGGATATTGCCTCTGTTTGGCGATCATAGTGCAGCGACGACCCCCAAAGTCGTCCACGGGTTTTTTCCTCGTTGAGGTTTTTCCCGCGTCACCAAAATCCTTGTCTTATTTATTTTTTCTGTCTTTGTCGTACGCTTTGTCGGAAGATTTCTATTCTTTAGTTGTTAAACCCCATAATCAACCTTAAGTTATCCTTCTGGACGATTTTTGGCATTAACAGTTTGGCGCCCACCGTGGGGCCCCATCTAGAGAAAATCTTCGACAAACGTGCGTTTTACTAACGGCTTCTTAGAGTTTCCTCATTTATCTGTTTCAAGAAAATGGCAGCCCACGGAAGCCCAAAGCGGGTCATCGCCCAGATGCATGGGGAGCTTGAGAATGCACAAGATGCTCCTGGAGCATTCGACGACTATCGCCTGGAGGAAATTATCCTAGACCAGAGCAATCCTGACCAGAAAGTCTTTGTAGGATCAGCCGTTGATCCCTGCCTTAAAGAGAAGCTAATATCTTTCTTGCAGGAACATGCCGATTGTTTTTCCTGGTCGCACGAAGACATGGTCGGCATAGACCCTGGCGTCATTTCCCACAAACTCAATGTCGACCCGTCATTTAAACCTATGAAGCAAAAACGGCGAAAATTTGCTCCTGAAAGGAATAAGGTGATAAATGACGAAGTCGACAACCTCCTCAAGACGGGGAAAATTCTAGAAGTAAAGTATCCCGACTGGCTTGCTAATGTCGTGGTCGTGGCGAAGAAAAATGGCAAATGGAGGGTTTATATCGACTTCACAGATCTCAACATAGCATGTCCAAAAGATCCTTTCCCATTACCGCATATCGATGCCATGGTCGACGCGACAGCAGGACATGAACTGTTGATGTTCATGGATGCCTATTCTAAATATAATCAGATCCTGATGCACGTCGAGGACCAGGATAAAACTGCATTCATGACAGACTGAGTTATTTACTGTTATAAGGTTATGCCTTTTGGACTATAAAATGCAGGTTCTACCTACCAGCGTCTAGTGAATAAGATGTTCAAGGATCATCATGGCGACACGATGGAAGTCTATATCGACGACATGCTGGTCAAATTGAAGCTAGCAGTCGACCACGTCGAGCATTTGAGACAGTCGTTCGACATCCTTCGGAAGTATAGCATGAAGCTCAACCCGACGAAGTGTTCCTTTGGTGTCAGTGCTGGGAAATTCCTGGGCTACACGGTCACTCGTCGAGGAATCGAGGCTAATCCCGACCAGATCAAAGCTATTATCGAGATCAAATCTCCTAGAAATTTCAAAGAGGTCCAAAAGCTCACTGGTCGGGTGGCATATCTGAATAGGTTTATCTCTCGATCTTCGGATAGATGCCATTTATTTTACAATGTCCTTATGAAAAACATAGGCTTCGATTGGATCGACGGTCATGAGCAAGCAATGTAAAAGTTGAAAGAATATATGGCGTCACCGCCTTTGCTGTCGAAGCCTCAAGATCATGAGGTCTTGCAGCTATATTTGGCTGTCAGTCCTAATGCAGTAAGTGTCGTCCTGACACGAGAAGATGAAAAGAAGCAACTGTCGATCTATTATGTAAGTAAATCTCTCTTGGACGCCGAAACCATGTATTCCTCTATGGAAAAGTTGCTTTTATCGCTAGTCACAGCTGCCAAGAAATTGCGACACTATTTTGAATCGCATCCTATTACTGTCGTGACTAACTTTCCTCTTAAGTCTGTCTTGAGGAAGCCTGCGTTGACAGGTCGTTTGGCAAAATGGAGCATATATCTCAGCAGTTACGACATCGATTTCAAGCCCAGGACCGCGATCAAATCACAAGCCTTGGTAGATTTCATTGCCGATTTCAGCCCTGAGCTGGAAAAAGAAGCCGAGCTCGAAGTGTCTACTCTGGAAACTCACGACGACGTACCATGGACTTTACATGTCGACGGATCGTCCAACGGTAGAGGCTCAGGACTAGGCGTCGTCTTAAAGTCGCCACAGGGGGGCAAGATGGTATATTCCATTCGATGCGATTTCAAAACTACCAACAACGAAGCTGAGTACTGTTTGGGTAAAAAATCACGTTGTACGACCACGACCAGAGCAGGTAAGATGCACTCTATAACCCAAATCTTGTATTAAGATAAGGTCTCGACAAGAACCCAGAAAACATCCGTCGTCTCCCGTAAAATGTAAGTCGTACGTCTCCCATGACACTCGACCATAGCATCGCCCGTCCCGTACGACCATCGCGTAAGATCATTGGACCTTCGACCAAAGCTAACGTTAACCTTGAATGTTACGTTTGTTAAGTATTTAATGAAGGAGTCAAAGCCATTAATAGCAAGCTGCCGTAACGAACGAAGAGCATTATGGATAATCACTACGGCGACCGTTTCCAGCCGTTGTAGCCGTTGATCAAATCATTAATGGAGCTAATAAATGGCACGAAGACTATAAAAGTCAAGCTAAAGCCTCATTGCAAAGGATATCAGTTCCACTTTGTATTCACACACGACAAACACCTGTTTTTACATTCAAACACTTGTACTTTACATTTCGAAGTATTTCCTTCATTTGTATTGTAATCATTGTACGACCGACGCCAGTACCAAGGACGTCGCCCCTGATTGGCGACCATAGTGCAGCGACGACACCCACTGTCGTCCGCAGGTTTTTTCCTCGTTTGAGGTTTTTCCTGCGTCATCAAATCCCTTGTCTCGTTTATTTTTTCCCTCATCGCACGTCTCGTCGAAATATCCTTTCTTTAGTTGATTAAGTCCACATCGACATTAAGTTGTCCCTTTGGTGCGATTTTTGGCATTAACAATTTGGCGCCATCCGTGGGACCTCATCTAGAGAAAATCCTCGACGAACGTGCATTCTACTAACAATTTCTTGGAGTTTTTTCTGCTCTCTATTGCAGGCACAATGGCAGCCCCTGGAAATCCGCAGCAAGCTGTTGCTCAGATGTATCAGGAACTCGAAGTCGCCAGGAATCAGCTCAATGCAATGGCAGAGCAGAACCGCAGAGCAACTAAGGAGATCGCGCGATTAAGAAATCCTCTTGGGCCTCAAAATGGTCCTAGGTCGTTCGTGCAGAACCCAGTTCCAAGATCGTTCGACCAGAATGGCCCTAGACCATTTGTCCCGAATCCAGGTTCGTCCGCGCAGAATCAGCATCCAGGTCCATTCATGCAGAATCAGCAGCCGGGTCCGTTCATTCCGAATCCCCAGTCTGGGCATATTCCCCCTCAGCACATCCGACCACCACCCTTGAACAATGGATCCCAACCATTGCAAGGTGGCGCCCAGCCGTTTCAGAATGGATCCCAGCCGTTTTCCCAGTCGTTCCAAAGTGGTCCGCAACCTTTCCAGCAAGGATCGCAATGTTTCTAGCAGAGATCGCAGCCATTTCAGCATGGACCACGATCGTTTCAGAATGGACCGTAGCAATTCCACTATGGGTCGCAGCCATATTTTGTTCCATTCAATGGGGACACCAATGGTTCGTCGCATGGTAATGGCACTAGTCCAGGGACCAATCCCTCGACAGGGGGAAATCTTGATCTTAACGATCCCGTCCCCCAGCGTTTGAAGATGTTAGAAGACCAAAATGAGCGAGTCATGTCCTTGCTCGCCAAGTTGCCTGGGGCAGCCATGCCTGTCGATGTCGAGCCTCGCTCGGGGTATCAGGCGTCGCCCTTCATCGACGAGATCGCCACCGTCGAGGTCCCAAAGAAGTATAACATTCCTGCCTTCACTCCAAAGTATTCGGGTGTGACCGATCCAACCGAGCATGTCGCGCAGAATAAGCAGCTCATGTGGACAATCTCGATTCCACACATGTACCAGGAAGTATTCATGTGCAAGAGTTTCGGGGCAACTCTCACTTGTCCAGCCCTCCAGTGGTTGATCAATCTCAAACCCAAATCAATCGGGTCGTTCAACGAATTGGTCAACCAATTCTCCCGACAATTCGCCAGCAGTCGCAAGATGGAAAAGCAGACTAGTGATCTGTATTATGTCGTGCAGAAGACCAATGAGTCTATTCGAAATTATTTCAATAGATTCAATGCCAAAATGATCAGTATCCGCAATTGTGACATCAAAACTGCGATCGATGCTTATAAGCGTGGTCTAGACGATAGTTCAGGTCTATATATCGATCTGACCAAGTATCCCCCAGAGACTTTCGAAGACGTCCGAGCTCGAACCTTAGCATATATGAGGGTCGAGGATGATGCCGCCTTTCGTCGCAAGCACACTGACGACAAGAAGTCGTTAGGCGTCAGAAAGAGCTCGAACCTTAGCATATATGAGGCGTCAAGACGAAGGTTGTTTCCAGAGTAGAGCCAGCGCGCCAAATTTCAAATGTTCGTTTCAAGACGAAAGCAGAGGCCAAGACTGCGACTAAGTTCACTCAGTAACCCAAGATATCCTCTTACGGATTCAAAGGATCTACAAAGGACCTATTCGAAGCTCTGAAAAGTTCCCAAGCTACCATTCGATGGCCAAAGAAGTCCGACCTGGACGATGCTAAGAAAGACAAATCAAGGTGGTGCGACTTCCATGCCGATCATGGTCATGCGACAGACGACTGTATCGCATTGAAGAAGGAACTAGCATATCATTTCCCGAAAGGAAATCTCAAGGACATCATCGACGATGTCAGTGTTCCAACTAATGGCCATCGACCGTCGACTCCCGAGCATGCAAAAGTTGTCAATTGAAATTCCCTACGCCATAGGGAATCCAGGAGTCGTTCGTGAGTGCTACAAGTCTACCTTGAAGCCACGAAAATAAACCAAAGTCACAAGATCAGGCTCTCGACAGGTTCGTTCCTCTATCTCTAACTTAATATCTTTTTCACAGGGATAAATCTACTATGGTGTCTCATCGCACGACAACATAGTCGAACGCAAGACAATATTCCTCCGTGTCATTCTGTCCTTTAAAACCTATCTTTTCCTCCCAAAAAGAATTAGGTAATAAATGACAGGGGGCAAATAGAGAGAGAAGTCGAAGTTGTACGTTCTCTAACTCTTTTTCATAACGATTTTTTCTCACAAAACGACTACTGACTTAAGCATCGGAGGGTCGTTGGCTAGCCAACGACCAACCGCCGACATCGTTTTATCGCAGAATCGCACGACAGATTATCGCAAAATCGCATGACAGTAATCATTAATTCTACTATATGACTTTAATATCGCAAGGTCGAACGACATAAACGATCAGGTCTTTAACTTGATCATTTCTCCACAGGGGCATACGACACAAACTCACTGTACGATCTGGTCGTACGATCACAGAGTCTAAACGACTTTACCCCTAAGTTTCTTAACTTTCATACACTGAATGGATGCTTTAATCGCGTGTTTTTATATTTGTTTTACGTTCTTATCATCGTATTCCAATGAATACATTAGTCGCATGATTTCATATGTATTTTATAATCAAATTCATAGCCAATGCGATTTGAATAAAACACAAGTTCAAACAAAAAGTGCATTTAAAAAGATCGTCAGGTACACGCTCGACCACCAACGATCGAGCAGCAAAGCAAACAAAATAAAATTCTTAAATTAAAGGAGGAGCATCCGTCGCATTCATGCCCGAAGTCCCGTCCTGAAGGCTTTCGCCAGCCACCTCCTCCTCATCATCCTTCTCATCGTCCGAGTCAAGATCCCTCTAGGTCCCAACACCATTCAGATAGATATCCAACTCCTCCTTCGCCGAAGCAAGAGGGTCTTTCCCCAGCAAATGTCGTCGCATGATCGCCGCCCGAGCAGTCAGACGAGCTATGGCAAAAACCGACTTACTCTCGTCCTTTGCAGCTTGCACTTCTTTCTCCAAACTCTCTACCATGGATTTATAATCCTCAGCCTCTTTTGAAATAGCGACCAAGGATTCCTTAATTTTTTCCATCTCCTCCCTTTGTTCAACAGTCATAGACAAGGATTGCGTCAGACGATGACTAAGATCTTCCTTGGCAAGATGAACGATCTTCAAATGTTCTAAAGCATCGTCAAGCCGCTTCGAAAAATCCTTAGCATGACTTGTAGAGGCATTCTCTCTGTCCAGCGCCGCTTTCTCTCTTTCACGTGCAGCAGACAAGAGATCTTTCACCTTCGTCGTTCCACCCTGCGAGGCCAAGGAAGCCTGAAGTGCCTACGAAAACATCATCAGTGGACAGCGACAACGACAACGACAACGAAGTATGGGCCTAGACAAACTAAGTCTTGAATGAAAGACTTACCATGAATGCCAAGCCGGCTACATGGGCCCCCGTCTCCGCGATAGGAAACCCCTCAAAACGCTCCCTGAAAGATGGAAGCAGGAATTTATCCAGGTGAGGGAACAGGTTCGTCCCGTCTAGGACATCACCTGTCATAAAGTCCGATGGCAGCGTAAAGTTGACCGTCGTTACCTTCTCCCCTCCCGTCGAGTGATCCTTGCCCTTGTCGGCTGACAAAGGATTCGACGTGGCATACGGGGACTTCACCGTTTCTGCCAGAGGCGCAGAATTGATGGGTGTCGCTGCAATCACCTTCTTAGGTGATCCGGCCCCTACCTTCTCAGGTGAAGCGACTCTCGACGAGTCATTAACCCCAGCCGACGATTCCCTCGGAGTCGTCGTCCTCGTCTTCTTCGGAATTTCAAGGCCAGCAGACATGTCTTTTAGCCTCTTTTCTCTGCCCTGACGAGCACGCTCCAGCTCAGCTGCTCTCTTAGCAGAAACATTCAACACTTTAGGTTGAGACTCTCCTGGAAAAAAGGAATGTCATAAAGCACGCAAAGGAAAAAGACTCGAGGTAACATAGGAAGAAAAGGAAAGTAAAACTTACCCGTCATCCCTCTCCTTCCTCTCGACTTATCTTTTTCCTCTTCTCTTCCTTTCTCTTCACACTACTCCTCCTGATTCTCTCCTGAAGATTCTAAATCGTCGTCATACGCTGAGTGTCGCACGACGGAAGACCTCTCGGCGACACTAAATTCTAAAAACGAATTGATCTTCGTTTGAGAGTTAGCGTCTGGCTTCACGACCTCGAATTTTATGGCTGTCAACATACAAAAAATGAGTTAAAAATCATATGTAAATCATCTACAGCGCACGCCAGATGAAATAACGAGGCTCACCCGACGTATTCTGGCTCGTCCTAATCCACTCACTCTCAGAGTCAAGGGACAACTTACACACGAAAACATATCGAGACTTCCACCCACGGTCGTTCACACCCGTCTCTAAGACCAAAACGCGATCGCCCTTGAACCTAGAATGTAAACTACATCGATGACATCCGTCCATCTTGGCTTGATAAGCCGAGAGGAGGTCATGTACATTCATGGGAGAATCCCATTTCTTAGTAGCACGCTCGATCACTCGTACGACTCGCCAGAACTGGGGCATCAACTGACTCGGTGCCAAGTCAAACGCTAACATAAACGCCTTGGCCAGAGGAGAAAAAGGCCATTTGAAACCTATCTTAAAAGGGTATTCATAGATTACGATGTACCCCTCGGGACACTCGTTTGATCGGATTTGGCCTGGACGGATCAATTCGACCCACGCAGGAATTTTCGCTAACTTTCTAAAGTCCCGGAGGTCCGATGACTCTTGAATAACACTCTCAGGATCCCTCGACATTTCTAAACAAAATTTGCAGAAGTCAGAGAAATCGTACCTTACTTATAGGCGCGTTAACCCTCGAAGAAACCTAACCAAGTCAGAGATTTTCACAAGTTCGGAAGATATCAGACAAAGAATGGGAAGGAAATCACAGCACAAACTCTTCAAGGGCGAAATAAGGAAATGATCCGTCAAAATCCCTATTTAGACCGAAAAACAGGGTTGGATCGAATCCCTGGATAACCGTCGCGCATCCCGTCCTTTAGTATGACAACAGGGATCGTCGACACCTGTCCTTTACAGCTGGTAAGCATCATCGTACGTCAGCATGACGTCACGACCTCGTTCCTCTTTCGACTTCTCGTTCAGTCAGAAGCAGACTGGTCTAGTTCCACGACAACCAGGTAAGTCCCTCAACCCAGGTCACGAGCCTAAGCATTCGACAAGCAAAATTTAAAACTTAAATTTGACTTTCAATTTTCAAATTTTGGTGGCAAACTGTTTGGGCAAAAAATCATGTCGTTCGACCACGACTAGGTAAGACGCACTCTATAACCTAAATCTTGTATTAAGATAAGGTCTCAACAAGAACCCAGAAAACATCTGTCGTCTCCCGTAAAAGGTAAGTCGTACGTCTCCCATGACGCTCGACCATAGCATCGCCCGTCCCGTACGACCATCGCGTAAGATCATTGCACCTTCGACCAAAGCTAACGTTAAACTTGACTGTTACGTTTGTTAAGTATTTAATGCAGGAGACAAAGCCATTAATAGCAAGCAGCCGTAACGGACGAAGAGCATTATGGATAATCACTCCGGCGACCGTTTCCAGCCGTTGTAGCCGTTTATCAAATCATTAATGGAGCTAATCAATGGCACGAAGACTATAAAAGTCAATCTAAAGCCTCATTGCAAAGGATATAAGTTAACATCTGATATACATCAGCGAACATCACCAAACAACAGAGAAAATCATCCAAACTTATAGCAAAGAACATTCAAACTCTGGAGATCAAGTACTGAAATCCAGAACCCTACAGCGAACTTAAGAACACTCGAAGGAAAGCTCAAGTATCGCTCTCAATGCACGACAACAGCCTTCGACCAGAAGTTCACACTTTGTATTCACACACGACAAACACTTGTTTTTACATTTAAACACTTGTACTTTACATTTCGAAGTATTTCCTTCATTCGTATTGTAATCATCGTACGATCGACACCAGTACCAAGGACATCGCCCCAGATTGGCGACCATAGTGCAGCGACGACACCTCATGTCGTCCGCAGGTTTTTTCCTCGATTGAGATTTTCCCTGCGTCATCAAATCCCTTGTCTCGTTTATTTTTTCCCTCATCGCACATCTCGTCGAAAGATCCTTTCTTTAGTTGATTAAGTCCACATCGACCTTAAGTTGTCCCTTTGGTGCGATTTTTGGCATTAACAAGTATGAAGCCCTGATCATGGGAATGAATATGGCCCACGACTCGGGGGCAACCGCGCTACATGTCAGAAGCGATTCTCTCCTGGTCGTAAACCAGATGAATGGGGAATTCGCGGTTAAAAATTCAAAAATGACAGCGTACCTAAAGGTAGCAAAAGAAAAATCGGAAAAATTCAAATCATTTTCTATTGAACAGATTCCAAGGGATCAGAATACTCAAGCTGACGCTCTAGCAAACCTTTGATCTACTCTAGTCGTACCAATATTCGACAGTATTCCTATGATCCACCTAGCGACGGCATCCATCGAAAATGACAATGTCATCCAGATCGAAGTCCAAGAAGATGATTGGTCATGCGTCATCAGAAATTTCCTTATGCACGACCAACTTCCAGAAGAAAAGATGGAAGCCCGGAAAATCAGATTCAAGGCATCCAGGTATGTCATGATCGGAGATAGGCTCTATCGACGATCATCGACAGGCTTAAACCTAAGATGCGTCACCAGCAAGAGCCAAGTTCAGAAGATTACTCAAGAAATGCACAATGGGGAGTGTGGAAACCACTCAGGAAGCCGCAGTTTGGCTAATCGTATCTCTCGACAAAGATATTTTTGGCCAACACTGCGATAAGGCGCCGTCAGGTATGTCCAGAATTGTGATCCCTGTCAGCAACATTCAGGTACGTCCCATAAACCTTCTGAACCTTTGCATTCGACATTGATCCCATGGCCCTTCATGAGATAGGGGATGGACATTGTCGGCAAACTACCACCTGCCCCAGGGCAAAAGGTATTTCTCCTCGTACTTATGGATTGTTTTTCTAAGTGGGTAGAAGCGGCTGCTTTTTCCCATGTTCGGGACAAGGAAGTCATCTCTTTTATCCAGACTAACATCATATGCAGGTTTGGGATTCCATCTGAAATTGTCTGCGACAATGGATCCCAGTTTATAAGCAGCAGGACTCAACAGTTCTGTGAAGATCGTAACATCAAGCTGACGACTTCAACTCCCAGGTATCCCCAGGCAAATGGGCTCGCTGAGTCGAGCAATAAGACCATTATTGCTTCGATCAAGAAGAGGCTAAAAGATGCAAAGGGAAAGTGGGTCGAAGAACTTCCTTCGGTCCTGTGGGCAAATCGCACGACACCACGCACGTCCACAAGACAAACCCCTTTGTTAGTGTCTATTTTGTAAGTTGTATTCAAGTTGAGGGGTCTTTTTGTTAAATATGTATCTAGGTATAAATAGCCTAGTTTACTCATATTTTCATAACACTTGAAATATTCATCCTTAGAACTCTCTGTGAGTTTCTCTCAATTTTGTAACCTTGTGCTTTTGATGATAATGAGAGATGGACAGAACTTTGAGTAAATCTTGATCACATTACTTGTACATTGGGATTACAAGTGGTATCAGAGCCTAGCAGGAAGAATTTGTGAAGATATTTCGGAATTTTTGGGCATTTTTTGTGTTTTTCGAAGTATTAATCATTTCTGCGATTTGAGATAGTTTCTGGTTCGTGTGTGTGCCCAGATTTGAACGAATTGATATACTAAATCAATTCGTACAAGTTAACAGATCAGAAAACAGATTATCGAAGGATTTAGAGGAATTTTTTTGAGTTTTGGAGAAACCTACTGCACAGATCGAAAGGTGTTCTTCTGTTGTTCTCTTGGTGTTTTTCACAGAATTAAAAGTGTTCAGAAGGTGATCGCGATCAACCCTACAAAGTTTCAGATCAATTGGAGTTGATTTGAAGATTTTTGGAAACTTAGAAAAATTTTCTTTGTAAACTCATAACTGTCGTACGTGTAGTTGGTTTTGGTGTTCATAACTGTCGCAAGCTACTTAGCATCATAACTGTCGCACGCTTCTTGCCCGACTACTTCTAGTCGTACAAGTATCATACGATAGTTAGCCTGACTATTTCTAGTCGTATGTGTACCATACGACAGTTACTGTACACAAGTTCTAGTCGTATCTGTTTCATACGACAGTTACTGTTCACTACCCAAGTCGTAAAAGCTTCTTACGACAGTTGGTCCAAGTCGTACCGTTTCATACGACAGTTATTGTTACCGAAGCCTTGTCGTATACGTTTCATACGACAGTTACTGTTCAATCCAACTGTCGCATACGTTCTATACGACAGTCGTACCAAATTGCCCGACAGTTTGTCAACTTTTTTCACAAATTTAATTATGTGTAAAGTTCAAGTCAAGTAATTTTTCAAGATGAACCGAAATGATATCATGAACTCTTTGGGATCCGATACGAGACCTCCAATTTTGATTGAGAAAGAATATGAGCAATGGAAGGAAAGGTTTGAAGACTTTTTTGAACGACAATCGAATGGTGTTCACTTGTTAGATTCTCTTCACAATGGTTTGATGTAACCCGTATATGTAAATGTACCAGTTCCAAATAATCCAAATGTCACAATGCCTAAGTTGGTTCCTATGTATGAATACAATGTTGAACAAAAGGCTAGATTTGAGGCAGATAAAAAGGCAAGATCTTTTGTGATCATGGGCATTCCAAACGAAGTATTCAACAAGATAGATAGCTACAAATACACGGCCAACAACATGTAGAGACAATTAGAAAAGATGTTACAAAGGTCAAAGATTGGAAATCAGATGAAAATAACAATGTGCATCAACAAGTATGAAGAGTTTAGAGCTAAGGAAGATAAATCGCTTCACGACACTTATGACAGATTCATGGTTTTACTTAATGAATTAAGTAAAAACAAAATCAAAAAGGATATGATCGAATTAAATGTCAAATTTCTTACTTCTCTACAACCAGAATGGAAGAGTGTGGCTAGAAAGATGAAAAAAAATCCGAGATTATTCGAGATGCCTCTACATGAATTGTATGAGACGATGTTGCAATATGAGGAGGAAATAGATGAGACAAAAGAGGAAAAGAATAAGAAAAAGAAGAAAGATTTCTCTCAAGAACCGATTGCACTAAAAGCCAAAGTACAACCGAATAACTTTGGTATTGATGAATCTGGAGTGTTTGATACAGGGTTCAGGGGAAATGTTTCTGATGATGGTGTTGAACTACTTCAAGCTTTGGTTCTTCTCACGAGGCATTTTCAAAAGAAGTTTTACAAACCCTCTCCAACTAACAACAATCTGAGGTATACATCTGGTTCGAGAAAGTTAGAAAACAATTATGAAAGGAAACCCTTTGGAGAGCAAAGAGTTGAGAATACTGATAAAAGATTGGAGAAAGCCGAAGGAAAGAAGGTGTATGAGAACTTAGAGAAAAAGCTTGAAGATAAGAAAGCTATGGAGATTCAAAAGTGCTACAACTGTGGTACTCCTGGTCATTATGCAAGGGAATGTAGAAAGAAGGTGGTCAAGAACACTGATTACTACAAGCAAAAACTACTTCTTGCACAACATAGAGAAGATGGAAAAGCTCTCATGGTGGAGGAAGAGTACTTTCTTGACTACTCTGATGATGAAGGAGAAAAGGAAGAATTTGCAAATATGTGCCAAGCTGAATTTGATGATGATGATGAGGATAAGTCTGACACTTCCTCACAGGTAAATTTCTTTCCTTTTTCGGAATCAGAAAATCAAGAAATAATAAATCTGCGTAATAAACTGAATGATACACTAAATAAATTAGCATGTTCTAAAGAAGAGTGTGCCAATTTATTTAGTAGTTATGAAAAGTTCACACCATACGTTGAAACATTAAAAGAAAATCTACAAAACGAGAGAAAGAAGAATGATGAATTGAAACAAAAGATTGATAATGTTGAATTTGAGATTAAAGAAAAATGTTCTGACTTTAATAATCTCAATGCTCAACATGATCAATTTAAATCAGAAAAGTTGATTCTTGATTCTCAATTATCTGAATTGAACAAAAACATCAAAGATTTAGAATCTAAGAACAAAGAAAGTGAAAATTCTTTAACAACTCTTTCAGATAAGAATTCAGAGTTATTAGATAAAATCAAAGAATTGGAAAAGAAGATTTATTTGAGAGATCAAACTGGTCACACAATTTTCTTGAATAAACCAAGACTTGTAAACAATGTCAACAAGTATTGGGGACTTGGTTAGGAAAACCCAAAGCATTTGGCCAAAGCTAGCTGTAAACTGCCAACACTGTATAATTTCGAATGCTTGAGATATGCACGATATTGGCCTGAATTTGAATTTTTTTGGACTGGTGAAAAGGAAAAACAATTAGAGGAACATGGAAAAAGATTTTCAACACCTCATATTCAACTTCCTTTTTGCTATACTAATGAGACGGAGAAGATTCTCAAAAATCTGAATAAACCACTTCCAGATAACTATTTTGATATATGTGCTACAAAGCCAGTTACCAACAATCAAGTTGTTGAAACAAAGAAATATGTTCCTACATTAGTTCTTGAAGGGAAAATTGTTGAACTGGAAATATCTCTTGCAGAACAAAGGATCAAATTTGATTATGAAAATGATCTTCTTTCAACAATTTTTTCAACTACTTTTAAGGAAATGTCTTCTAGTTTCAATGACGAAGTGAAAAAGGAAACTGGTAGAATTGAACATGGTTTGATCAAAAAGTTTTCTGAATCAACAAAGAGCATCTTTGATTCAAAACAAAAGATTGATCGCAAATGTATCAAACTTTCAAAGAAAGTGGTAGATCTTGAGAATATTCTTCTTTCTGAATATACCAATTTGGAAAATGAGAAAGTCAATTTTGTAAATCAAATCAATTCATTTGAAGTGAAATTGACTGAGTTGTTAATAACAAAGACTGATTTAGAAATTGTGTTAGAAAATGAAAGAAAGGAATTTGCTTTGAAGAATTGGTTCAATCTTGAAGAAAGCAACTTTCTAAAAGAACAAAATTGTGAACTTTCTCAAAAAGTGATGACATTGGAAAAATCTTTGAAAGAAGGAAAACAAAATACAATGTCTGATTTTGACGATACTTTCAATCTTGAAAGAGCACAATTTGAATTCGAAAAAGCAAATTTTGAAAAAGAAAAACAATGCTTTGAGAATGAAAGAAAATCAATCGAAGAAGAAATAGCTTTGCTTTTTCAAGATGTGAATGAATTAGGAAAGGAATTAGAAAAAGAACGAAAAGAAAAAGTTTTTACAAGTTGGAATTCACCAGATTCCAAAGTGGATTTTGAAGTTCACAATGTAGATTCTGATTCTGATTGTGATTTTGATCCAAATGAGAAGGTGTTTGAAACGAAGTCAAAACCAATAGAAAAAGAAAAAGGAAAAGCTTGTGCAGTTGATTCCTCAAGAAACTTCCGGACCATACTGATTTTATTATTTCTCAAGAATAGAAGAAATGTGATAAGAAAGATGATTTGAAAAAGATTTCTAAGATGAATGAATTGAATACCACTCCTGAACCCAAAGACAATAATTATTGTATGTGTGGAAAAACCTATGGATCAGATTTTTTGATTCTTGAAAGAAAGAATCTCGAATGTGCTCAATGTGGTAGTCATTCATTTCAATCATCTCTAGAAAGTCCACTTTTGATAACATCTGTTTCTTTTATAAAGAAGGAAAAACTTTCGAGTACTTTCTATAAAGGTGAGTGTTCAAACTCAAAGAATTCACCTTTAGAAGAAGGAAAGAAAAATGAGACGTCAAAGGAATCGAAAATTCCAAGTTCTAAGGTTTATAATTCTAAATCTTTTGTTATTTCAGATAATTCTGTGAATCTGAAGAAGAAAGTGCAAGAATGGCGGGTAAAGCAAACAACATCTGAGTCATCCAAACAAAATGACAAAAACAGTAGTTTTTCAAAGAATAAACCAGTTGGTGCGAGTAATAAAAATACTTTTGTAAAGCCTCACAAAGTATACTCGAAAGACCAGTTGTTGGATTTTAAAAATGGTGAATGTTTTTGTTTTGTTTGTGGATATGAAAGTATGTTTGCTATGCCTGGTTCTTGCTGTTGGGATAATTCTTTCTTTATTCCAAATGTTAAAAGAAAAACGAGTTTGAAGAAAAAGAAAAGGACACAGAAGTATCAATTCAAAGTTTCTCAAGCTAATAAAAAAGGACCCAACACTCAATGGGTACTTAAAAATGTTTCAATCTGATTGATGCAGAAAAATAAGTTATGGTATTTAGATTCGGGATGTTCGAAGCTTATGAAAAGACAACGACACATGTTAAAGAATTTTGTAGAGAAAGATCTTGGTCGTGTAAGATTTGGAAGCAATCAGGTTGCTCCTATCAAAAGTTATGGAGATATCATTCAAGATAATCTCAGGATTCAAAAGGTCAACTATATTAAAGGATTAGAGCATAATCTTTTTAGTATAGGTCAGTTCTGCGATAAGGATTTGGAGGTATATTTCAAGAAGACAAGATGATGTGTCAAAACCGAGGAAGGAACAGAACTTCTTGTCGGAACTCGCAAATCTAACCTTTACACAATCGACTTGTCAGACATCAAACCGACCAATGAAGTGTGTCTTTTATCCAAAGCTTCCGAAGAACAAAGTTGGCTATGGCACCGAAGGTTATCTCATCTAAACTTTCGATACATTCAAAAGCTGGTTTTAGGAGATTCAGTTCGGGGACTTCCAACATTGAAATTCAATGCTGAAAATCTATGTGATGCATGTGAGAAAGGAAAGATGAAGAGGGTTCCTCACAAGCCTAAACCGGAACCGACAACGAAGAGTGTACTTGAATTATTGCATGTGGATTTGTGCGGTCCAATGAAGACGGAAAGCATAAGTGGGAGGAAATATGTCTTGGTAATTGTCGATGATTTCTCAAGATACACATGGGTTAAGTTTCTAAGGTCAAAAGATGAAACTTCAGAACTTCTCATTGGTGTTATCAAGGCAGCTCCGAACAACATGCATATTTCAGTTAAAATTGTGCGTTCGGATAATGGTACAGAATTCAAGAACAGAGTCCTAGGTGATTTCTATGAATCAAATGGGATTATGCAACAATTTTCTGCCGCCAGAACTCCTGAACAAAACGGTGTTGTAGAACGACGAAACAGAACGTTAGTCGAATCTGCGAGAACAATGTTGGCGTATTCTAAGCAACCTCTCTTCTTATGGTCCGAAGCAGTGGCAACCGCATGTTACACACAAAATCGTTCTGCCATACACCGCCGGTTTAATAAAACTCCTTATGAAATAATGAATAACCGGAAACCTAACATAAAACATTTTCGTGTTTTTGGTTGTAGGTGTTATGTCCTGAATGACAAAGAACAAAGGAACAAGTTCAGTCCAAAGGCATTTGATGGTATCTTCGTTGGATACTCTTCCTCATCGGCATCATATACGATATATCTGAAGCAATCCAGGAATATAATGGAGAGTGTCAATGTCAAATTCGACGAACATCACGAGGTGGCTTCTGACCAAAACAGTTCAGAACCCGTAATAACCGGAATATTAGCTTCTGGACATATCAGTTCAGAACCTGTTTCAACTTCAAATCAGGATCAACCTTCAACCTCAAAATCTCAATTAACTGATCTTGATTTATTATTTGATGAATTCTACGTTGAATTCTATGGTACTTACAATAATTCTACTAATTCTAACAGGATGGAACAAGCACCTACAACTATTTCCGCTGTGACAACTACTCAAAACGGTGCATCTATTTCAACACCGGTTGATGTATCCACTCCTGTTCAGAATTCTCAAGAACAAGAAGTTGTTATTCCACAACAAGAGACTACAAGTACAATGGAAGGATCAACACAAAATCCAAGTTCTTCTGTTACTGAACCAATCATTTCTCAGTCATAACCGGAATCTTCTAGTATTCCTACAGAATTTCCAAGTGCTGAACCACTAGCTTCTCCAACCGAAGAAGAGACGAATGCTACTCTTGAAAATGTTCAAGAATCTTATGCTCCTCATCCTCATACAACCAAGTGGACGAAGGCTCATCCGATTCACCAAATAATCGGTGACCCAAGTTCACCAGTTCAAACTCGTTCATCTGCTTTATGTGCTACCATAAATGAGTGCATGTTCTCAATGTTTTTAAGTAACATTGAACCACTCACAGTAAAAGAAGCCTTAAATGATCCGGATTGGATTTTAGCTATGCAAGAAGAGCTAAATCAATTCGAAGCGTTAAAGGTATGGAGGTTAGTGCCAAGACCAGCCGATAAAAGTATCATTGGAACAAAGTGGGTGTTCAAAAATAAGAAAGATGAAGATGGCATCATAGTTCGTAAGAAAGCGAGACTTGTAGGTAAAGGCTATCGACAGCAAGAAGGGATAGATTATGATGAGACTTACGCTCCAGTCGCACGCATTGAAGCAATCAGAATATTTTTGGCGTACGCGGCATACAAAAACATTACGGTCTATCAAATGGACGTAAAGACAACATTTCTTAATGGAATACTAAAAGAGGAGGTATATGTCTCACAACCCGAAGGTTTTGTAGACAAGGAAAATCCAAATCACGTCTACATTTTGGATAAAGCTTTATATGGGTTGAAACAAGCCCCGCGCGCTTGGTACGATGTTCTATCTCAATTTCTACTTGTCTTGGGCTTTGAAAAAGGTAAGGTTGATACGACTTTGTTTGTCAAACGTGAAGAAGGTGAGATGATAATAGTAAAAATATTCGTAGATGATATTATATTCGGTGCTTCTAACCCTGGTTTATGTACATGGTTCTCTGATCTGATGACTACTAGATTTTAGATGAGTATGATGGGGGAGATTAATTTTTTCCTTGGTTTACAGGTCAAACAATTCTCCACGGGGATATTCATCAACCAGTCAAAGTATACATTTGACATTTTGAAGAAATTCAAAATGGAAAATTGTACTTCCATTGGAACACCGATGGCAACACAGTCAAAGATAGGTCCGGATCCTAATGGTAAGGAAGCTGATATACGACACTATCGAGGTATGGTCGGATCTTTAATGTACTTAACCGCCAGTCGCCCGGATATTATGTTCGCTACTTGTCTTTGTGCTAGATTTCAGGCGAATCCAAAGGAATCTCATGTTGGAGCCGTCAAACGTATCTTCTGTTATCTCAAAGGGACTCCCTACCTTGGTCTATGATATCTAAAAGGCACGGGATTCGAGCTAACAGCCTACTCCGACGCGGATCATGGTCGTAGCTTATTGGACCGGAAAAGCACATCCGGACATATCCAATTCTTGGGTGATAAGTTGGTAAGTTGGGCATCTAAGAAACAGAACTGGGTGTCACTTTCTACGGCGGAGGCAGAATATGTCGCGGCCGCTAGTTGTTGCTCACAAGTCATCTGGATGAAAACCCAATTGACGGATTTTGCATGTAAGTATGAAAAGATTCCAATCTATTGTGATAGCAAGTCCGCAATAGCAATATCTGTGAATCCGGTTCAACACACGAAAACCAAGCACATCGAAACACGGTATCATTTTATTAAAGATCACGTCGAAAAAGGTACAATTGAACTCTATTTTGTTTCTACTGAATTTCAACTAGCTGACTTGTTTACCAAGGCTTTGGATGAGAAACGTTTCAACTTTCTTGTCTCAAAGCTAGGCATGTTGAATTTGAAAGTTTGATAAGTCATAATTTTTATTCAACATTTTGAAAATAATTCTTAGTCATTCAAATTTTGATAAATTTGAGTGAAGAATACTTATTTTCATAATATTGAATATTCATTATGACTTGTTCAAATTTAGATTTCTTTCAGTAGTTTACAAACTAGATTTCAATTTTATTCTTTTTACCGTATTTGTAGTTCAATAAATATTACTTGTGCAGTTTTATGTGTGGTTCATGAGTTTAGGGGGAGCTAAATAATTGATGGTGAGCATGTTTCAAGGGGGAGCATTACACAAAGAAAAGGTGTTTGATATAAACAACAAAGGTATGTGTTCTAACTCAATTGATTTTCGCAAACCCTACTTGGTGAAAACAATTTTGTTAAATCTTATGCATCTTTGTAGGGGGAGCAAAAGATTTATTTGAACACTGATAAGTTTTAAATCTAAAAAGTTTTTAATCTGAAAAGTTCACATTTTGAAAACGTGAAAAAAAGTTCAAGTCTGGAAAGTTGTCGTACGAGAAGCATACGACAGTTACTGTTCATGCACGACTGTCGCATGTCTCTTATACGACAGTTACTGTTTATGTGCGACGGTCGCATAACTCTTGTCCGACTAGCAATCCTAGTCGTACGGGTTATGTACGACAGTTACTGTTCATGTGTGACAGTCGCATAACTTTTGTCCGACTAGAAATCCTAGTCGTATGGGTTATGTACGACAGTTACTGTTCAGACACGACAGTCGCACGACTCTTGTACGACTAGCAGTCCTAGTCATATCCGTACCATACGACAGTTGGTTCCACCTTAGTCGGTCACTGTTTCATACGACTAAGATGAGGTACTCGCACATTGTTTCGTACGACTACCTGACACGTGTCGGTCAAACTTTGGACCAATCATTTCTTAACACGTGTCACTCTGACCTAAGATCTATATATAGTGGGATTTTGAGAGTCTTTTCATTTTCCGATTGTTGTTTCATCTGAATCTCTCACAACATTAGTGTTCGATTCTGAATCTTTTGTTTCTATTTCGTTGATCTCGTGGATTAGAATCGATTCAGGTATCATCATTTATCATTAATCATCGCATTTCATCGTTTATTTCATCTGATTTGATTGATTGTTAGAAAAGTCGAAAAGGGGTTTTAGTAAATCCTTCGAACTTGATTTGTATGTTAGAGCTAATAAGAAAAGAAGATAGATTAGCACTCCTGGTAGAAAACCGAACATAGGACACTAGTTTGATATGCTTTCATTGACAAATCTTAGGTTTTTGGGTTTGACTGTTCATCTTCGTTCGAACATTCATTACTGTCGCATGCTACTGTGTTCATCGATACTCATAACTGTCGCAAGAAACTGAAACTCATTACTGTCGTACAAAGCTTGTCCGATAACTCTTGGTCGTACAACTTCATCCGACGGTTTGTGTCATGCGACTTGGTGTAGCATACGACAATAACCCATACTTGGGAAATGTTTGAAAAAGTTTTTGGCGAAAAAGTACTGATATCCATATGGTCTTACACTGTCAATCATATACCATGGCACATTTGCAAGACCATGGTGATGGTAATTCTTCTGACGAAAACACGGTGATTCCTTCTCATCGTTCTTCACATCCGTCAGTAAATGCCAGAAATCTAGATGATGAACTGATTCTACCAAAAGACAAAAAGGAATTCAAACCGAACAATTATACTCTAGATTTTAGAGTCAAGATGGATTATCAGCTCATCATGGAAATTTTTCAACGTCATCCACTTCATACTGCTCTTGAAAATACTATTCAAGCTCCGGAGATTTATTTGCAACAAGTGTGGCATACAACTCAGTATGTTGTTCGAGAAGATGCATCTGGCTATTTTTTTCTGAAAGTAGATCACTTTGAGGCCAAACTTACTTTGAAGAGATTGCGTAGAGTTCTAGATCTTCCTTATTCTCCGATTTTTTATGAGATGATGTCTGAAGAAGATTTGTGCCGTGATATTATGTTAATGAGTTATAATGATACACGTCTGGAATTCAGAAAGTTGACAAGTACTTCAAAGTTGAAAAGGAACTATCTACCGCCGATCTATTACACACTGTTCAGTGTTGTTAATAGATGTATGATTTCTAAACACACGGGAGTTGATACGGCAAGCATTTCAGTTGTCAGAATGTTCCATGCCATTGTATTTGATCGGAAGATTGACTTTGCCGTTTCTATCTGGAATGATCTTATTAAGGTGGTTACTGATAAAACCAAGATTAGAAGAGCCAGATCTTTTGTACCGTTTCAAAGGTATCTTGAGCTTATTATTCATTCTATCATGGAGACGAATACATCAATACCCAGACGTGCCGGAGCAGCTCTTGGTCCTACAAATTACATGAAGTATCTCCGACTTCCGAAAGGTCTTTCTTTCCCTAATATTATGGTACTACCTGAAGCACTATTCTCATACGCTGACCAAGAGTCACCATACTTGAGTGAGTATAGAGAAGAGAATGCACTTATGGCTCGGCCAGAGCCGGTAGGGCCTACCCAAGGTGCCAACCAATTAGGTGAGCGTAGTGAGGGTTCTAGTGTTAGAAATAGATTTCAGGATACTGGGGTACCTGAACAGGGTGTGTTGAGAGGTAAAAGCGATGTAAGGGGAAAAGGAGATGGGGGTGCTCTTGGTCAGTCGTCCAAATCTAAAAAGATGATTCACATCTTTGAGGACGATGATGCAGAAGATCTTGGTTCTGATGATACTAAGGAAGAATCTGAGGATATTGATGCGGATATTGATGATCCTGCTAATCTTGTATATAGTTCAGATGATGATGATGCGAATGCTGATGATGAAAAAGAGGATGATAGTTCTGATGATAACGATGATAACAACAATGATCAATCCATGGAGAATCTTGATACCGTGATTGAAAATGTCGTTACTACTATTTCTTGTGGTGATGGAGGAGTTATAAGGGGAAATGAGGGAGTATTAGTTGAAACAGAAAAACAAGTGAGGTTGAGTGAGAAGGAAAGAAAAAAAGATGGTGAGTGTGAGACAGGATCAACAAAAGTTTTAACTAATGATCCTCCCCAAACCGTGTCTAGCCGGGCAGCCACATCTACTGTCGGTGCGCGTTCGTCGCCACATGACATTGAAGAAGACATAGTTCGCCCAGCGATGCAATGCACAACCGCACTCATCCACTCATCAACTTCTTCACAAGTTGATGTTTCATCTTCTCACAGGGGAATAGCACAAACACTATCGGCAACACACTCGGTGTTGGCTGGTATTGAAATAGGATGGCAACTGCCCCGACCACCACCTTCATTTGTTCACAAATCGAGTCTAGAACCTTTCAATTTTACTTCCTTTCCTAGGACACGGAGACCGTTTGTCACTTCATCTATGGTGACACAAAATGTTGGCGTTATGTGTGACCCAACTGGAACTCCCCGAGTGTTGCCGCCATTTGTTGGTGCTTTACGAGGACTGGGCGGAAGTCCTACCAACGTCAACACTATGCCAGCGTTGAACGTAGGCCATACAGTCTCTATGACTGCTATGCAAACCAGTAACTTAAGTGGTCTGGGTGTTACCTTGGAACAAGCGCAAAATATTCAGTCTTTGGTGGGTCCTCATCCTCACAACTATGTATCAAAGAAGTTACTTGAAATGGCCATCCAGTCTCTCTTCAATACCCATAAAGCTCAGATGTTTGAATTGAAAGATATTGTTAAGAGTTTATCTGCCGAAGTACACAAGTTTGTTAAAGGAAAGTCTGTTGCTGATTCTTCATCTGCACCATCCGACACTCAACCAGAATCTCAGCCGAACCCAAAGGTATATCGTACTCTACCTTTACACGAATTGAAATCACAGTTACTAACCCGTTTACTAGAACAAGGCGATGCAAATACTCAAGAAGAAGTAGATATTCTTGGTCTACTTAGACGCCAAACCGAAATACAAGCCACTTTACCAAATTCACTTGATACCCTTCAAAAATCCATATCCAACCTAACCGATGCTATCTCTTCTGGCTTCACATCATTATCTAATCGAATCAAAGTGGTGGAAGAAAAGTGTGGAATTCAAGCCCAAACCACCAAACGGAGGCATGATGATCAAGATCCCAATCATGATCACCATGAGGGGGAGAGAAGTGTAAGGAAAAGGGTTGACAAAGGCAGTGGTTTGGGTGTTCATGTTACTGAAAATGTGGAAATTATTGAGGAAACGGGTACCGGTAATGTTGGTGGTACACAAGGGGTTCAAAGTGCTGATGTTGGTGTTCTGGATGATATCAATCCTATGGTTGAAAATCCTCAAGGATGTGATAACAGAACTGATGAAGAAGTTATGGCTGATGATTTCTTACAGGATCTGATTTACATTGATTCAGATGAGGATCAAACTGTGGTAAAGATCAGAGAGGAGATGGACGATGTATTTGATGGTGGAAATGTAAAACCTGATTCTGATTCCGAGAAAGAAAGTAATCTACCTGATCCAGTGATACAAATTCCGATAATTTCTGATCTACCTGAAGGCAAAATCAGAGATGAAGTCTCCAAGGCAGAATTACATAATCTACAGATGTTAATTGTTAGAGAAGCTTTAATTGTCAGACGTACTCATCGAACAAGAATCATTACTCCATTTCAAGAAGATATAAGGAGTGACTTATTTGTGAAAAAGGTTCAGCCAATCGACAAAGTAAAGTTGTATTCTATTGAAAAACTTCCACATCCAAAATAGATTGAATACTTGTATATGATGGGTGACAAAGATCAAAAGCTCAGTGCTGTCAGAACAGATGAAGAGATTGTTAAGCTTGTGAAGATAGAATCGGAGAAGATTCTAAAAGTCTTTTATCTGAGGTTCTACGTCCTCAGATTAGATGAAAAAGAATGGAATTTCTATGAAGCCGACTTCAAATCCCTAACCTGTGCAGATTTCTTCAGGCTGTATGACATTCTTGCCCGGATGCCGAACAAAGATATTACCTACTCTGAAGCCTATCAAGCCCTAAAACGTTTCATGAAGAATCTGATCAAGCTTTCCTACCTAACCGATTTTCAGATGGCATTGGAAAGTAATCAAATCAGAGTCAACAAACGAAGGCCAAACAAAGGGCTACCCGACATGCAAGGTATTCCTCTATATACCGTGTTAGAAAAACCAGAATTTGGTGTTGTTTATCATAATGGGAAAGAGAAGAAGAAATTCTTGAGGTTCATTGAAGTCAATCTGTATTCTGATGGGACGCTCAGAATGATCAAGATTATGTTGAATGAAAGGCTAAGATTGGATGAACAAAGAAAGGTGCCTCTGAAGGAGAAAGAGATAGTTCTGATTAACAAAGCTGTGAAAGCCATTCAAGACAGAATTGATTATAGGGATTCACTCAAGAGATTTGAAATCATCTTTGGGATCAGAAAGAAATACATTCCACCGGAAGAACTTCATGGTTAAAGCTACTGGCTCACTTGAATACAAAGGGGAGAATGTTAGTGTCTATTTTGTAAGTTGTATTCAAGATCAGGGGTCTTTTTGTTAAATATGTATCTAGGTATAAATAGCCTAGTTTACTCATATTTTCATAACACTTGAAATATTCATCCTTAGAACTCTCTGTGAGTTTCTCTTAATTTTGTAACATTGTGCTTTTGATGATAATGAGAGATGGACAGAACTTTGAGTAAATCTTGATCACATTACTTGTACATTGGGAATACACCCTTTCTCCTTGCTCTATGGTTGCGAAGCTGTCTTGCCAGTCGAGGTCCAACTCCCAACCTCGAGGCATACTTTCGTCGACCACAATCTGGTTGACTTAAGTTATGACCTCGACTCCCTCGAAGAACTTAGGGAATCAGCACTGATCAGGATGGCGTCGCAAAGGCAAGCGGTCGAGCGACATTTCAATAAAAATGTCATCTGAGTCGAGATCTCTTGAAGATCAGACCTCCCTCGGATAGAAGGTAAGCTCCACCGACGCCGAGGCAAGGGGATTTTTCCTCGACAAGTGTCGCCTCAAAATCGCCGCCCGTGCGATGAATCGAGCCAATGAAAAAATGGACTTAGTTTCGTCCTTGAGCTCCTTCACCTCCTTTTCCATCTCCGCCACCCTAGACTTTGAATCCTCAGCTTCTTTTTCATTCGCAGCCAAGGATTCCTTAGTCTTTTCCAGCTCATCCCTTTTATCGGCGATCATGGACAGAGATTGCGTCAGACGGTGGTTTGCCTCGTCTTATGCACGTCCGACGACCTCTAACTCTTTCAGAGCCTCATCGAGACGTTTGGACATAGCCTCTTAGCGCTCCAACGCGACCTTCTCCCTGTCCAATGCCGCGTTCCCCCTCTCGTGAGCAGAGGACACCAGACCCCTTATCTTATCCGTTTCAGCGCGCAAGGCAATTGAAGACTAGAACGCGTGTGAAACGTAAGACACACATTAGTAAACATTCGACAAGGTTAAACAACGATAAAATAACACAAGTTTTGAAAGAAAAACTTACCAGAAACGCCAGTCCGACAACGTGAGATCCCGTCTCCTCGATCGGGAATCCCTCGAAACGCTCCTTGAAAGAAGGGAGAAGATATTTCCCCAGGTGAAGGAACAAATTCCTCCCGTCTGGGACATTGTCGACCATAAAGTCCGACGGCAACGCAAAGTTGACCGTCGTGACCTTAGCCTCTCCCGTCGTGTGACCCTTGCCCTTGTCGGTCGACAAAGGGTTCGACGTGGTAGACGAAGACTTCGCCGTTTTTGCCGGAGGCGCCGAACTAATGTGTGTTGCATCGATCGCACTAGAAGACATCTTCGTCTTCGCAGGCGATGCGATCGATACCTTCGCCTTCTCAGGCGTGACGACTCTCGACGAGTCATCAGCCCTCGAAGACGGTTCCCTCGGGATCATCATCCTCGTCTTCTTTGGAACCTCAGACCCAGTGGTCGAGGTGTTTTGCCTCTTTTCTTTTCCCTTACGGGCAAGCTCAAGTTGAGCTGCCCTTTTGGCATTGCCAGTCGGCACCTTTACATGAGATTCCCCTGGAAACAACGAAGAGGAAAACGTTACACGATGGACGTAAGAGAAAAGATCGATGTCGAGTAAGCAATAAATAAAACACTTACCAGTCATCTCTGCTTCTCATTCCCGCGACTCTACCTCTTCATCCTCTGTCTCCTCTTCTTCCTCCTCCTCCTCATGATTTTCTCCCCGATTCTCTCCTAGATACACCAAGTCTTCGTCGTCGTCGTCCACTAGATGTCGCGTGAAAAACGATCGCTTCACAGTACTGAATTCCAAGAATGCGTTGATCCTTGCTTGAGAGTTGGTGTAGGGCTTCACGTCCTCAAACTTAATATCTGTCAACACATAGAAGGCAGATTAGAAATAAGTTGAAAATTAGCTCACGGCGTGCGACATAAGGCTAAAAAATCTCACCCGACATGTTCCAGCTGGCCCTAATCCAGCCGCTCTCAAGATCAAGAGTCGACTTACACACGAAGGCGTACATAGTCTTCCACTTACGGTCATTTACAGCGGTCTTTAGGACCAAGGTGCAATCGCCCTTAAACCTAGAAAACAGGCTATAGCGATGACATCCGTCCTTCTTGACTTGATAAGCCAAGAGGAGGTCGCGCACATTCATGGGAGATTCCCATTTTCGGTAAGGCGCTCAATCACTTGTACGACTCGCCAGAATTGGGGCATTAATTGGCATGGTGCTAAATCGAATTCGAGCATAAAAGCCTTGGCCAAAGGCGAATAAGGCCATTCGAAACCTATCTTAAAAGGGTATTCGTATATCACGATATACCCCTCAGGACACTCATTCGGTCGGGTCTGACCTGCTCTAATCAATGTAATCCCTGCAGGGATTTTTGCCAAACTCCTAAGGTCATCAAGATCCTCTTGTTCTCGGATAGAACTTACAGGCTCGGTCGACATTTTGTAACTTTGTAAGACAAACTTACAAAGATCAAGAAATCGTACCTTATATAGGCGCTCTAAAAACCTCGAAAATTCTAAACGGGTTTAGAAATGATCTGACGAAGAACAGCAAGAATCGAGAAGAAAATATCACTCTAAAAACCCTCTGAAAGCGTAAAGAGGAGAAGATCCACCAAGGGTCGCTATTTATGTAAATGATCGTGTCAGGTCGAGTCCCTCGATGGTCGACAGATGCCCTTACCTTTTCGTATGCACAAACGGATCGTCGACACCTGGCGATGACAGCTGTTGGGAACGATCGTACGTCATCATGACATCACGATCTTATCCCCTTTTTGACTTCCCCTTTAGTTGGATTTGGACCGATCCAGTTCCAAGGTAACTAAAGCGACTTTCGACAAGTGTCACGACCCTAGATGTCCGACTGACAAAATTTAAAATTCAAATTTGCCACTCTATTTTTAAATTTTGGAGGCAAACTGTTTGCGTAAAATTTCACCAGTCACAACCACGACCAAAGCAAGGAAAACATTTATTACACTTTTCCACAATGAGACAAGATCATAAGTACTTTATCATCTGACAAAAGTTAAATCGAAGGTTACTCGCGACACACGACCGTCGTATGGAACCTCACGACCTCGACCGACTAACATGCGATATTACTGTTACTTTTTCACTTGTTTTTACATTCGATACACTTGTTCCTTTACATTTAAAGTCTTTCTTTCATCTGTATCGTAATCACTGTACTCTCGACACCCGAAACATAAGAATATCGCCCCTGTTTGGCGATCATAGTGCTGCGGCGACCCCCAAAGTCGTCCGCGGGTTTTTTCCTCGTTTAGGTTTTTCCCGCATCACCAAAATCCTTGTCTTATTTACTTTTTATATCTTTATCGTACACTTTGTCGGAAGATTTCTATTCTTTAGTTGTTAAACTCCACAATCAACCTTAAGTTATCCTTCTGGACGATTTTTGCCATTAACAGTATCTTCAGTATCCGGTAAGCTTTCTATCTTTTTATTCGGTAAGTTTGTTTATTGCTTTATCCGGTAACTTCCAGTTATCCGGTTTCTTCTAAACTATCCGGTAAGTTTTCTTTACCCGGTAACTCTTAGTTATTCAGTAACTTCATCTGATCCGGACATTTTTGCTAATTGAACACTTCACACACATCTGATCCGGACACTTCCTGATCTGACACGTTTTCATCCGGATTCCTATCCGGTAAGTTCTGCTTAGCTTAATTTCATACCAGTTCACCCTAAGTCACTTTTAGAACATGCGTTAGGACTTTCACTCATAGTGCCTTGCGTTATGATTCCACTTTTAATCGAACCAACGTCTGACGATCACCTTACTTCACATTTTGAACGATGTCTCGCGACGCTGTTGCAATCGGCAACGATGCCAAGCCACTAACCCTCTACCAGGGAGAATATAGCCAATGGCGAGACAGATTCCTCATCTTCATCGAATCTAAAGACAGCTACGAATACATCTGGAGAGCTCTATCTGAAGGCCCACAAGATCCACCCATGACTACCGTTCTAGCTCAAGAAGGAGGATCTCCAGCTCGAACTGAGCGCAAGACATACGCGCAGATGAACGAATAGGAAAAGGGCAGATTTGATGGAGAAAAGCATGGCAAGAGATATCTGGTCCAGGCTCTACCAAACCAGATCTACACAGCCATAGACATCTACAAGCATACTTTAAAGGGCATGTGGGATCAGGTAGAAAAGATGATGAGCGGGAGCAAAGTCGGAAACTGTGTGTCCCAATATGATCAATCAACCAAGAATTCACACAAGATCTAGAGAGAGAGTGTAGAGAGAGAAAGTAAATCTCGATATTCAATAAGCTCCATTTTACAATATGAGAATTATGCTCTAAGTGTGTTATGGAATTGTTACAAGATTAGTCTAAACAAAGCTATTTATACCTAAGAACTATACAAGACATTAAGCTAAGATTGACTTTCACTAACACATAATACATTGACTTTGACTTTGAATTTATCATTAAATCTTGAAGACATATTTTAGACTTAACAATCTCCCCCTTGGATTCAAGATTTAATCATTTTGAGAACAGCAGTCTTTGGCTTGTCAAAGTCAACTTGTCACAAAATCTTCAGACGGGGATCTGGCGGAGATTTTCTTTCTTCGATTTGGAGAATTTGTTTCTTCACACAAGGCACATTGGTACTGATAAACAAAAATTTAAGAAAAAAAAGATCACAAGATGATCAATCGATTTTTCCTAAACTCTTGAAGAATTCTCCCCTTTTTTCTTTCTTTGATTTGAGAAATTCTTGCTGCAGTAATGATATTCACAATATAGCACAAGTTTAAGAAAAAGAGATCACAGGATGATCAATCGACGTTTCTTAAACTCTTGAAGAAGAATTCTCCCCCTTTTACTATCTTGAGACGGAATCTTCTTTAAAACGTTTGATAGTTCAGGATCCACTCTTACAATCAATATAACAATGAATAGAATAGTAATCGAGAAGTAATTTGATCAAGAACACTTGTATTCAATAAAGAACAGATTTACAGATCTTAGAGAGAGCGTATCTCAAATATTACAAAATATGAATACAAGAATATGCGGGAAAGTTATGCCAAAGATTAGCCAAAGATCTATTAGCATACAGTTGCTAACTCCTATATATACTGTTTAAGGAAAGACCAAAGCTACAGTACATAAAAGAAACAGACTAATAGAACAATTACACGTGTCCTAATTAGTAACTGAATATAACAGAGAATATCCCAAGATATAAATTCTGAACATACTTTTGAATAAGTGCTTCAGAACATTTGTCTTCATAGTCAGAAGTTCTGAGTCTCCTACTCAGAACTCTGAACCTTCTAGTCAGAACCCAACACTTAGAATCTTTTTGAGATTTCTCACTCAGAACTTCTTAGTCTTCTACTCAGAACTTCTGAGTCTTCTGAGTCTTCTTTGGTCTTCTTACTCATAACTCAACACTTGTGTTTTTGACAAAACTCTAGACCTAACAATCTCCCCCTTTTTGTCAAACACTGTTGATCCAAACCCTCAGTGATTTGATAATGACCCTCTCTTATATACATAGTGAAAATTGTAAGTAAACAATATGTATCAGAGTTTCACTATCGCTGATAAATACTAAGATCTTACAGTACCGCTGATAGGAACTCTCGCTCTTTAAATTAAACATTCAGCGAACACTGTTCACCGTTAATGCTCTGAGTCTGTTCAGTCATTATGATGATCGCTGATAAGTTAGTTGTTTACTTATGATCCCTGAAGACAAGTTTCACGTCAACAAAGGTTCTACGCTGAAGTCGAAGATCAAGCTCAAGAACCAGCGACAAGTCTCCTAATGAACTGATGCGGATCAGCGAAGACTCAGATTTGTCCACTCAACGTGAAGTATCAAGTACAAGACTTCAGCTATCGCTGAACTTTATCATTCGCTGAATAGAAAATCATGATGCTCTGAATCAACGAAAGCTGATCATGAAGTCCTCCGTACAAAGTACTTTTGTCTTAACCTCCCTTGCACGACTCCGTACGAAATGTCAGAAAAGAACCACCGACTGTCTGAAATCGTACAACCTCTCTGATACTACACTGTTCATCCATGCGACTACTTAGGTTGTCAACAAAGGTCAATGACATGCAACCAACCAGTTGATGACACGTGTAAAGTGTATACTGACTTGCATTAAATGCATGCAGTATATAAAGAGATGAACCCACTTCATTTGAAGTAACTTGCTAACTCTGGACAAGTTCAATCTCTTATCTCAAGATAGGTTATTATTAGTAATTTCCTTATCTCTCTTAGTGCAAGAAACCTTAGTGTTCCAACTTGTTTAGATTTAGGTTTATCCTTAATCTTGTTTCCGCAACAAGCTGTAAATTGTTAATGATTTATCAATAAACAGTTTAGAAAAGTAAAATCTGTGTGTTTGTATTCAAACCCCCGCCCCCCCCCCCCCCCCCCCTTCTACAAACTTGTATAGGCCTTCGGGACCAACAAGTGGTATCAGAGCGGATTTGTTTAATCTCATAAACAAGATCTAATATAAGATATTTCTCTTCCTTGCTATTATCTGAAAATGGCCACCAACACAAACACAAATTATATAGACAATGGTTCTCTTGCTAAACCCCCTAGATTTTCCAAAGATAACTTCAACTTATGGAAAAATAGGATGACACTCTTCTTAGAAGGTGTAGACCCTACTATGCCTTACTATCTCGAAAATGGTCCATTCATCCCTGTAAGAATTGATGCTGCTGTTCCAGCCGCTGAGAATAGACCTGCTATTCCAGAAAGGCTGGTACCTAAGGAAATCTTTCAATGGACTGACGAAGATAAGAAGAAAGTGGCTATAGATACAAAAGCCAGATCCATACTATCCATGGCTCTTCCTGACGAAGTCTACCATTCCGTCATGAATCTGAAAACATCAAAAGCCATGTGGGACACAATATGTGTTCAGTATGAAGAAACGTCTGAAGTCCAAGACTCAAGAAAGATCAGCCTGGTAAGACAATACGAAAGCTTCATTTCTGGTAAGAATGAATCTCTCTCTGAAGTTCACCAACGTTTTAATTGTTTAATTATAGATCTGAAAACTGTTGGTAAGGAATATTCTAACTTTGAAGTACTGACAAAGTTTCTAGAATGTTTACCTGAAAGTTGGGACAATTATTCTATGTGTCTCAAGCTGTCAAAGGATCTAAAATCAATGACCCTTTCAACTTTATATGGCACGTTGCTGAATCATGAGCAATCGAGCCATCTTAAGAAGAATCTTGTAAAAGATTCCAAAAGCACCCCTGTTGCTTTAATCTCAGAGGAACCTTCTACTCAGCGACCCTCGGTCACTATCACTGAGTTAGAAAGTAACTCTGAAAGGTCATCAGATTCTGATTATTCAGATGATGATGAATCTTTGGCTCTCCTAACTAAAAGGTTCAGGAGATTTGCCAAAAAGACAAAGTTTAGAAAGAACAAACCTCTTTCCATAACTGACAAGCCTAGATCATCAGCTTTTGTTGATAAGGCAACTGCTACTTGTTTTAACTGCGAAAAGATAGGACATTTCGCTAACGAGTGCAGGTCTAAGAAAGTTTCTAGACCCTCAGCTTTTACAAAGAAACCCTTTGTTCCAAGGAATAAAGATGGCAAATATTCAAAGCTGAAAGAAAAATATGCTAAGCTGAAAAGCTTTAAGAAGAAGAATAAAGGCCTGATGGCTGACTATGATTGGGCTGCTTCTGATGAAGAAGCATTATCATCTGACTCTGAAGATGATGAAGCAAATCTATGTCTTATGGCCAAGATTGAAGAAGAGGAAGAAAGCTCAGACATTCCCTCCACTTCAACATCTGCTATTCAGGTATCACCTTCCTTCTTTACCAATATTGCAAATATTGATGAAGCTGATAGTCTCCGTAAGATCAATCTCTTGACTAGAAGTTTATACGAAGCCATGAACGGCAAAACTGTGGTTGAAAACCAAAACCTTGATCTCGCTGAAAAGCTTAAAAACTGACACCTTCAAATAGAAAAGCTTTCTAAAATTGAAGAAGATTTTAAAGATCAAGTATATTTAAATCAGCTAGTCAAAATCGAACGAGCAGAAGCTATCGCTGTATTAAAAGCTGAAAAAGCTACTGTTGAAGGATGGTGTAATTCTTCAACAAAGATCACTGAGATAATAAAGTCTCAGATTCCCCTGAGTGATAAACGTGGTTTGGGTTACACATATGATACTCCAAAACCAACCACTGAGCGTTCAATGCTTAAATTTGGAACGTTCGTATCCTCAGTCGCTGATACTTCATCTTCTCAGTGCTCCTCGTCCATTACACCAATCCCTGAGGAAAATCCTACCTCCTCAAAAGGTAAGGATAAAATGGTTTATTCAAAACCTACCTCTGTCTCTAAAGACAAAGGTAAAGGAATTGTTATTTACCAGAATCCTCAGAAGGGTACCTTAGTACGAAAGCTGAATGCTTCTAAAGCTTCAGTGGCTCTTTCCTCTAGATCAAGGAAGCATATCTCTGGATCTATTCAGCGATCTACTCCTAGACTCAGAGTGGATGTCCTTGGTAAGAAATCTAAAGAACTGAATGTTCGTCCCATTTCTAAAGCCAATAGTTTACTTGGTGCTGGCACTTCTAATTCGAAGTCAAAAGCTCAGCATTCAAATGGTTCTAGAACTATTTTTAGTTATACGAAATGTTATCACTGTTGACTTACCAATCATATTGCTAGTAAGTGTCCCACAGCCACCCAAGCTGAAAAGATAGCTAAGGTGAAGATTGCCCCCAAGGCAAAGAAGACCAACCCTGGTGCAAATCAGGTCAAGGTGAATCCTACCACTGAAGTTAAGAAATTAACCAAAGTGAAGAAAGACAAAGCTGAATCTTCAAATGCTGCGAAGACTGCTGAATCTTCCATTCCAACTACTTCCACTGACAAATGTGTATACATGGTCAAGTGGGTACCCAAGAAAAACTAATCTTCCTTTGTATTGCAGGTTAAGAAGGGTATCTGGGATCTCGATAGCGGATGCTCTAGACACATGACTGGAAAGAAAAGCCTGCTCGCTGAATACAAGGAAGAGAAGGGCCCCTCTGTAACTTTCGGTGGAAATGGAAAAGGACATGCCCGGGGGTATGGTGTACATTCAAATGGTACAACCTCCTTCAGAAGAGTCGCATATGTTGAAGTGCTGAAGCATAATCTTATAAGCATCAGTCAGCTTTGTGACATGGATAACAAAGTAATCTTTACCAAGGAATTCTGCTTTGTCGCTGACAAAAAGGAGAAGATAGCTCTCAGCGGTTATCGTTTGGAAAATGTTTATGTAATAAACATGGACTCAACAACCACTGAGAACTCCTGTTTCTTCTCAAAGGCCTCATCTGATGTCAACTGGCTATGGCATAAGAGGCTATCTCATCTAAATTTCAATACACTTAACACTCTTTCTTCAAAAGAGTTAGTCACTGGTCTACCTCAGCATTCATACGCCAAAGAGTCTTTATGTTCAGCGTGTGAAAAAGGGAAGCAGACCAAAGCAAGCTTTAAATCTAAGCAAGTTTCTTCAGTGTCATCTCCTCTACAACTACTCCATATGGATTTGTTTGGCCCTGTTAACAAACAATCCATCGCTGGAAAGAAATATACGCTGGTCATAGTTGATGAATTCTCTCGCTTCACTTGGGTAATGTTTCTCCGTTCTAAGAGTGACACCCCTGAAGAACTCATCACCTTTGTTCGGAAGATGGAAACCCTGAACAATCTGACCGTTCGCTCAATAAGGAGTGATCATGGGACTGAATTCAAAAACAGTTCTCTTGATTCCTTCCTTGAGAGTAAGGGTATTTCTCACAACTTCTCTTCAGTGAGAACACCGCAACAAAATGGAGTCGCTGAAAGAAGAAATAGAACAATTATTGAAGCTGCACGTTCAATGCTCAGCGATTCTCACCTGCCTACTCAGTTTTGGGCAGAAGCTGTCAACACTGCTTGTTTTACGCAAAACATGTCGCTGATAGTTAAAAGATTCAAAAAGACAGCCTATGAACTCTTTCATGGGAGAAAGCCTTCAATCAGCTTTCTTCACATCTTTGGATGTCAGTGTTTCATACTGAACAACAGAGATGCTCTTGGAAAGTTTGATCCCAAGACTGATGATGGAATCTTTCTTGGATACTCCTCAGTTTCCAAAGCCTTTGGAGTCTTCAATCGTAGAAGACAGACTATAGAAGAAACTATTCACGTCACGTTTGACGAATCCCGTTCAGCGAACTCTAAACCGTCCGCTGATACTGAAGAACTGAATCAATGGATGTTTTCTCATCTTGGTGATTCAGAAGATATTCCCACTCCTCATGCTCATTCAGTAGAAGATGATAGTCCTCCTATCATTCCAAACATGCAGAATAGTGAAGCTGAAACATCATGGGTCTCAGTTGTTCTTATAAACACTATACCTACCGCTGAACCAAATGCCTCAGACATTCCATCTATCTCTCAGCAATCAGTAAATGAAATGACAAATGCAAGTATTCCTCTCTTAACTGAAACTCCAGAAGTAGCTGAAGCCTCATCTTCAGCTTCTCCAGTTCAAGATGAGTCAGCGACTTATGCTCCGACTCAGCGATGGACCGTAAATTACCCAATTGATCAAATTCTTGGTGATCCAAACGCTGGTGTTCAGAGTCGACGAAGTGCAGGTAATATTTGTTTATTTGTTAACTTTATTTCTCTAACTGAACCAAAGAAAATAGATGATGCCCTCAAAGATCCAAACTGGGTCAGCGCAATGCAAGAAGAGCTGACTGAATTCGAAAGAAACAAAGTTTGGAAACTTGTTCGGAGACCAACTGATAAAACAGTAATAGGCACTAAATGGGTCTATCGAAACAAGTTAGACGAACATGGTACTGTAACCCGCAACAAATCTCGTCTTGTTGCTCAGGGATACAGACAAGAGGAAGGTATAGATTATGACGAAACATTTGCTCCAGTAGCAAGACTTGAATCTATTCATCTATTCTTAGCATATGCTGTACACAAAAACTTCAAAGTACATCAGATGGATGTTAAGTCAGCGTTTCTGAATGGAAAGCTGAATGAAGAAGTATATATGGAACAACCTCCAGGATTCTCTGATTCTAAGCGTCCAGGTTATGTTTATAAACTGGATAAGGCACTTTATGGCTTGAACCAAGCTCCTCGTGCATGGTATGACACTCTTTCTACTTATCTCCATATTGAAAAATTTGAGCGAGGTAAGATTGATAAAACTCTATTGTTTAGAAAAGTGAAAGGTCATATCATTCTAGTTCAAATATATGTTGATGACATTATATTTGGTTCTACTAACCCTGAGCTTTGTACTCGTTTCGCTGATAGAATGAAAGATGAGTATAAAATGAGCATGATGGGTGAACTAACATATTTCCTTGGTCTTCAGATTAAGCAAACTGAAAAAGGAACTTTTATCAATCAGGGAAAATATGTTAAAGATATGCTGAAGAAATTTGATTTAACTCATAGTTCAGCTATGAAAATCCCTATGGCAGCACCGCTGACACTTGACAAGGATTCAAACGGAATACCTGTTAATGTCACGCTGTACCGTGGGATGATCGGCTCTCTCTTGTATCTTACAGCTAGCCGACCCGATATTATGTATGCAACATGTTTGTGTGCAAGATATCAAGCTGAACCTATGCTATCTCATATGAAAGCTGTAAAGCGAATTTTTCGATACCTTAAGGGTACAGCGAACCTAGGTCTTTGGTATCCCAAAGATTCAGGATTCGATCTAACCGCCTATTCAGATAGTGATTTTGCAGGTTGCAAATTGGATAGGAAAAGCACCACATGAGGATGTCAGCTCCTGGGTGGAAAGCTGGTAAGTTGGACAAGTAAAAAACAAAATTCAGTGTCCACTTCCACAGCTGAAGCTGAATATGTAGCTGCTGGAAGCTGTTGTTCTCAAGTCTTGTGGATGAGAAATCAGCTACTAGACTATGATCTTCAGCTCTCCAAAATTCCAATCTATTGCGACAACACAAGTGCCATCGCTATAGCAAACAATCCAGTACTACATTCAAAGACCAAACATATAGAAATCAGATATCATTTTATCAGAGATCATGTGATGAATGGTGATATAGAACTTCATTTTATCCCAACTGATTATCAGTTAGCTGATCTATTTACCAAACCTCTTGATGAGACAAGATTCAACTTTCTCATCAGCGAGCTTGGAATGCTGAACTTTGAAGGATAAAAATCTTCAGCGGTTCACATTAATCAGCGATAGGATAAAATCAACTCGTATAACCTATTCAATCATCTTCTCTCTGAATAAAACATGGTTAAAGCTGATATCAAGGTATGTTTTCTCTCTCTGACAATCGCATGAAAATGCAAGATTTCAAAACAAAATGCATCGCTGAATATCTCTTCCTTAACAGCGATATTTTGAAAATTCTTATAACCATCACTGATATTTTTATTCAGTGCTTCATGTTTTCAAAAGTATCCCTGAGTTTTTCAAAACCTCAGAGACAACCAAGAATATGAAAGGACAGTTGTGACGTCATTACAACGGATAAGCCCTGGCACGTTCTTCTTTCTGACACACGTTTGCACGTTTCGTTTACTCGCCAATCAAATGCAAACACGTGTCCGTGTCATGATGAAAATCTTTTCCCGCTCAAGATTTTCTCTTTCTAAAATCTCTATATAAACAAATTCTTTGTTTATATTTTTCTTTTACACTATCAATCTTCCTCCGCAAGAAAGAATTCATTGTTGCATTTGTGCTTTCAAAAACTTCAAGAACTGTTCATCATCTTCTTCATCAAACATCAAGGTTAGTATGTTCTTATTTATTACCAAATGCGCATAACTTGTTTCTGATCTTTTCCTTGTTTTAACAAGATCAAGCAAAATAACTTCTTAAAATGAAATCATTTTCTTTCATGGTTTTATGAACACAACCATTTCATGGTTGTTCTTCAAGTTTAAATGCCAAAATCTTAAACTTGTTCTTCATTCGTTTCCAGAATCTAATTCTTCATAGAAAACTGGATAACAAGAATAAATGGGTTTTACATTTCGTTTCTTAAAATCAAGAAAAACCCTAATCTTCATTAAGACATTTGTGTCTGAATGAAATGGATAAAATTTGAACCATCTTAATGGAAAATCTTTCCACATTAAGATAATTCTTATTTGTTAACATCTTTGGTTGAACTGATAATAAAGAGAAATGGCATCGTCTGACATTCCTGCTACCGCTGAGAACATCTCCGCTGATTCCGAGGAAGTGGACATCCTCAAGGCTCCTCAAGTCAAGTTTGCCCTTGACAAACTGGATTGGACTAAGGTGAACAACCTCTATGCGCTTCTCGAGTTTCCTCCTCGAAAGTAAGTCACACATCTAGATGATGCTGTGAAATTCCTAAAGAATTGTTGCATCTCCACAGCCCTGACCATAACACCTCTTGCACATTAGCTTTTGCTCTCACAATTCTGGTACTCAGCCAGACACTCTCAACTACCTTCAGCCAAAGTCCCCTCCAAAACAATCGATTGCATCCTCTGCGATATCGAATATGGCACCATGAAGATCACCCCTGCCATTATTCGCAAAGCTCTCAGCCTTCCCATCGCTACCAAGGAAAAACCATTCGTTCCCCTCCCTGACCCCAAGAAAAACTAAGACAGGGAAGCCATCATTGCATTTTTTGATGCAATGGGCTATGTATGGAAAATCGGCAGAGACATGAAGGCCGAGAAGAAGCTGACGATTATCAAGAAATCAAAAATGCCCAGCGAGATGAATTTCATCTTCGCTCATCTAATCAGCTGCATGACTGCAAAAAGCGGCTCCTCTGACCAAGCCTCTAAACCTCAGCAAGCAATGGGATATGCACTGCTGAAAGGTCTCAACATAGACTGGGCATCGATTACCTATGATGACCTAGTTCTAAGAGTGGACACAGTCGCTGACAGACCTCCATGGGTTCCTTACCCCCGATTCATCAGCGCCATCTTCCAATATGGCCTGAAGGAGAGCTACCCAACTGATGGTGACCTGAAACTCTCTCAGGTCGGCCCAAAGATACTTGACTTCAAACCAATGGTGAATGAGGTACCTCTTTCTACACTCTTGACTCTTCTTAAACCTACTCCTTCTTCTACTTCTGCAGCTCCTTCACCGAACAAACCCACCGCTGATACCCCAACTGCTACCTCTATTCCTCTTAAAAGGAAACAATCATCTATCCCACTTGGTTCTAAAAGGATCAAGAAAACAAAGGAGCAACCCCAGCAATCTCAAGTTGAAGACTCCTCAACTCTTTCTGCAGAGCTGAAGGAACGTTCAGTGGTACGCTCTGCCACACCTGAACAACCCATCCATTCCATCCCAACATCAGCGTCTCTAAACGCTGAGGTTACAAACATGGAACCTACCCAACCTCCTTCAGTCTCTCAAAAGACTGATGAAGTGATTGTCAGCGAATCCAACGCTGAACTCAGAAACCAACCCCCATTCTTATCATTCGCTCCTCCCTCTACTCATTTGGTCTCTCCTCCAGATCTCGCTGAAGCTGCCATCATTTCTACGGAACCTAAAGTTGATTCTCCAGGAATGATGAAGACAGGACCCGCAGGACAATCCATGGGCACTTTTGAAGATGACATGCAACACTTTTCAGGAACACGTAATTTTGACGAGTTCATCAATCCTCCTGCAGGTCCACACCAACCCATAAACACTGTCACTAAACCCCAAACTTCTGAGCTTTCCTATGTTCACAAGTTCTTATATATTACAGGTCCAAACTTGGGAGACATCAACGCCTCTCTGAAAGCTATGGAGACAACGCTGACAGATCTCACCACTACTCTTTCTAATAACTCTACAGCTGTAACAAACGCTGGAGAGAATCTGAACAATCTGACAACGGTGGGGGAGAAGAAGGCTTCCACAGATGACATGAAGCAGGTTAATAAAACTATCAGCGACTTCGCCAAGGTGCTCGCTGACATCTACACAGACTACACCTCTCTCAAAATTCCAGTTTCATCCATGTCCAGCGAGGTCACAACGCTGAAGACATCGGTTGGACATCTAGAGGGAGATATGTCTACTGTAAAGGCTGACTTAGGCTCTGTAAAGACCGATGTTAGTTCGATGAAATCGATGATCGAGCAGCTACTACTGAAAGCGAATACTCCTGCTCCTGCCCCTGCCCCTGTCCCTGCATCTGACAATTTCACAGCGGCGGATCGCACTGAGCTGGAAAAGATCAATCCTGCTATCTCTGGCCTTCAAGACAGAATAGCAAAGATTGAAGATTTGATAGGTATCTCTGGCCAAGAAGACAGAGAACCTACCAACGCTACTGAGTCAACCCATTCCTCCCCCACTCATCATGAGAAGGAGGGGGAGAAGAGCGCTGAAGATCTCTCCAAGAGCGCTGAAGACCTTTCCCATGATGAATCTATTAGGGGAGAGAAGGATGCTGAAGAAACCACCGCTGGACCTGAGGAAACCGAGAAGCTCGCCTCTGTATCTGAGGGGGAGAAACTGGAAGAAGAAGCTGATAAAACCGAATCCGAAGCAGAAGATGATGAAGTCGTCGACAACCCTGATAATGAACCATCCTATTCTCCAAAGAATGATGATGATGATGACGAAGATGACGATGACTTCTTTATCGTCAAACCTGCTCCGAAGATCAAAGTTCTTAAGGGAATCTCGATAAATGAACCTTCAGGGGAGCGGACAAAGACAAAGCCCTCAGCCTCTGGAGCTGAGAAAGGCAAAGGCAAAAGCGTCGCTAAAGATGACAATCTGATGATCTTGCTTGAAAAGCCGTTTTGTCAGGTACACTAAACATCTCTCACTCCATCCCTCCTCTATCATACACTATCAGTTCTACTACCCAAGCCTATACACTTGAACCAATTCTCTCTATCTGATTCTACCCAAGTTCTTACTCGTAAGATCGCTGTGTTTCAGCTAGTCCTCTCCCCTGTTTGAGGATATCGCTGAAGGCTCCACAACTGCGACTTCACCAATAATACCAGCTGCTGCTGAAGAAATAATCCCAGTCTTAGATTTAATCTCTGAGACTGATGAACCAGAAGAACAGCTACTCTCGCACAGAGGCAAACCTTCCTTAGCTCCTCAAAAGCTAAGTGAAGAGGATCAGAAAAGAAGAGAGGAGATAATAAAGCGATTCGAGGATCAACGAATCATTCTGAGGCGTGATCAACTTCCTTCAGTTCCTCCAAAGTTCAGATTTTCCAAAAAGGAATACAAGGAACACCTCAGAGCTGAACGCCTAATCGCTGAAAGAAAGGAAGCTGAAGAAAAAGACAGAGAATACGCCATCAAGCTTACTCAACGATCAATAAAAGACCCCAAGCTGAAAAGAGTTCCCATTGATGTTCAACGTCAGCTATGGGATGATGCTCAAGAGATCGTTCGAGAAAAGACTAAGGTCTCTGATACGACTTTGGAATGGGCTAAACAAATGCTGACCTATCGATCTAGACCATCCAAAATCATCAAGGCAAACATCAGAGGAAGACTGTACGCTGAAGTTCCTGTTGTTGAAGTGGATGTCTACAGAGATGACAAAACCAAGCAAACCTTCTATGCTGCTACCTTAGAAAAGTTTGGTCTCTCTGAATGGTTAGAAACAAAATTAGCCATTCAGGGATCGTGCTCAAAGTTCAAAAGCCATGTCGAGATGATCTTAAACAAACAGATCGACCTGCTTTCATCTGTTGTGGATATTCCTCCTACTCTTCCTCAACCAAGAAAAGTCTTTGATAAGAAAAAGAAAGTCTCTGGTTCAGGTCCTCCTATTCGGAATGAAACGGGCATTGGTTTCTCTCGTGCTGAAGTTGTTGGCCCTGATGCCGATCTCTCAATGCTTGACACCTCCCTACCACCTGGAGAAACATTCATTCCTGGCACAGTTGTAAGTGATCCCTATGGTATATTCTTTTTAGACTACTATGGAAATCATCACTTTCAACGTATCTCTGAGCTCCACATCGCTCCCATCGAACAACTCAGAGATCTCGTATGCTGGTGTGAAGTCAGACGCGACATCAAAGCTAGACACCTGAAGCCCTTGAGTTTTGAAGCAGCTCTGATCAAAAGAAAACAAGGTGTAACCGTCCCTGACTGGATGATTCCCACATTAAAGACCCTTGATGAACTTCTCATCAAGGAAGAACCCTTTACAAGCTGATATGATCGCCCTTTTCTCTATTGTATCAGTTATTCTTCTGTACATGTAATTTATTTCGCTTGTACTTGTAATCTTTCCATTTCTCTTTGTAACCTGATTCAAAGTTTTTAAAGAAAGATTTCAGCGAATGTACTTTACTCCATCAGTACTGAAAAGATCCCAAAAAACAGTAAAAGGGACAAATATTTTATGAGTTCTTTTTATCCTTATGTTTTCATTAAATAGCAATTTTCTTTGTTGGTGTGTCATAATCAAATAGGGGGAGATTGTTGATCCAAACCCCCAGTGATTTGATAATGACCCTCTCTTATATACTTAGTAAAAATTGTAAGTAAACAATATGTATCAGAGTTTCACTATCGCTGATAAATACTAAGATCTTACAGTACCGCTGATAGGAACTCTCGCTCTTTAAATTAAACATTCAGCGAACATTGTTCACCATTAATGCTATGAGTCTGTTCAGTCATTATGATGATCGCTGATAAGTTAGTTGTTTACTTATGATCCCTGAAGACAAGTTTCACGTCAACAAAGGTTCTACGCTGAAGTCGAAGATCAAGCTCAAGAACCAGCGACAAGTCTCCTAATGAACTGATGCGGATCAGCGAAGACTCAGATTTGTCCACTCAATGTGAAGTATCAAGTACAAGACTTCAGCTATCGCTGAACTTTATCATTCGCTGAATAGAAAATCATGATGCTCTGAATCAACGAAAGCTGATCATGAAGTCCTCCGTACAAAGTACTTTTGTCTTAACCTCCCTTGCACGACTCCGTACGAAATGTCAGAAAAGAACCTCCGACTGTCTGAAATCGTACAACCTCTCTGATACTACACTGTTCATCCATGCGGCTACTTAGGTTGTCAACAAAGGTCAATGACATGCAACCAACCAGCTGATGACACGTGTAAAGTGTATACTGACTTGCATTAAATGCATGCAGTATATAAAGAGATGAACCCACTTCATTTGAAGTAACTTGCTAACTCTGGACAAGTTCAATCTCTTGTCTCAAGATAGGTTATTATTAGTAATTTCCTTATCTCTCTTAGTGCAAGAAACCTTAGTGTTCCAACTTGTTTAGATTTAGGTTTATCCTTAATCTTGTTTCTGCAACAAGCTGTAAATTGTTAATGATTTATCAATAAACAATTTAGAAAAGTAAAATCTGTGTGTTTGTATTCAACCCCCCCCCCCCCCCCCCTACTACAAACTTGTATAGGCCTTCGGGACCAACAAACACACTTCTAATTTTCATCATCAAATTCTTAGAGCAGGAACAATCTTTAGAAGGAGCTCTTCTGAATGCTTTGACAAATTTTGCTCAGAACTTCTGAATAATCTGAGTTAACAACTTCTGGTCAGTCTTTAATCAGCAGCAACAACGATTTCCAAATTGATTTCTGTTATATATTTGCTTTTTCTTTGCTCCCCCTTGAAATGACAATTCTCATCTTCATTTCAGCTTTCATAAGATTTCTTTATAAGAAACAACCGATCAGTTTTCTTTTCCTTTTCTCCTTCTTAAAATAACATTTCTCTCTTTTGTTATTTCTGTACAAAAACCATATCAATCTTCAAAATCTTTAGCTTCTCTCCCCCTAAAGTTTTGGAAAGCAAAATCATCTTCAAAATCTTTAGCTTTTCTCCCCCTTGATTTTCAAAACTTTAGCGATGCTTTTTCTTCGAATAAAGTCTATGCTTTTTCTCCTCCTTAATGAATAACCTTACTCCCCCTCAAAATAAGAATTATGGAGCAATTTGTTTTCTCCCCCTGAAAGTATGCATATATTTCATTAAATTATTCATTTCAAATATAGTGCTTTAATGAAAACATTTATACAAGGAAAATAAGATTCACTGAACTACACTTGATAACTACTAACATTTGATCATTTGAAAATTTTACAAAAGAAATCCAACTTAATGAAATTTATCAGATTTTCAATCAAATGAAATCAAATGCATGTGTTTGGATTCAAATACAAGTCATCATTGCATATCAAGTTAAAAATGTCCAGTTTCAATCCCTTTATTAAATCTATTTGGTGTGCAAGCATGCGAAATATGATTTGCAACAATCAAATGTACTTCTGAAACCTATAAGAATACTTTGCTCTTACACACACTATATGACTGAAATCAGAATTTCCACAAATTTATAAGTTTATCGCGACATTGTTATTTCCCCAAGATATAAGAGATGTGTGCTCATTGGCATCTTTTATTTTCTGCACATTGGCATCTTTTATTTTGTGCACATTGGCATCTTTTTATCAAAAGGTTTATTAAGACTAAGATACAACGTAAACGTAACTTTCTATTTGGTCTTATAGCAGGATTTGGGTCAGCCAATCCCAGACCAGTTGGCCTTAGCGGCAGGTGACGAGCATCTCTTGGAACTTAATCTCCCAAACCAGAAAGGCTACATCGATATATCCTAATCCCATCTGTACCAGTAGGACATGGCTTTCTATCTGGTTCTATAGCAGGATTTGGGTCAGCCAATCCCAGATCAGTTGATCTTAGGGGCTAGGTATCGAGTACCCCATGGGACTTAATCTCCCAAACCAGATAGGCCACAGGCACAAACTCTCAAACCTAATGATTTTTTTTTTATTTTTTTTTATTATTATTTTTTTATTGCATCCCAATCACTTGGTTATAAAACTTTGTGCTTCCCTCATATTTTCATTTCCATTCTTGTTGATCCAAACCCTCAGTGATTTGATAATGACCCTATCTTAAATACTTAGTGAAAATTGTAAGTAAACAATATGTATCAGAGTTTCACTATCGCTGATAAGTACTAAGATCTTACAGTACTGCTGATAGGAACTCTCGCACTTTTAGATTAAACATTCAGCGAACACTGTTCACCATATCGCTGAGTCTGTTCAGTCCCTATGGTGATCGCTGATAAGTTAGTTGTTTACTTATGATCCCTGAAGACAAGATTCACGTCAACAAAGGTTCTACACTGAAGTCGAAGATCAAGCTCAAGAACCAGCGACAAGTCTCCTAATGAACTGATGCGGATCAGCGAAGACTCAGATTTGTCCACTCAACGTGAAGTATCAAGTACAAGACTTCAGCTATCGCTGAACTTTATCATCTGCTGAATAGTAAATGATAATCGCTGAATCAACGAAAGCTGATCATGAAGTCCTCCGTACAAAGTACCTTTGTCTTAACCTCCCTTGCACGCCACCGTACGAAATGTCAGAAAAGAACCTCCGAAAATCTGAAATCGTACAACCACTCTGACACTACACTGTTCATTCATGCGGCTACTAAGGTTGTCATCAAAGGTCAATGACATGCAACCAATCCGCTAATGACACGTGTAAAGTATATACTGGATTGCATTAAATGCATGCAGTATATAAAGAGATGAACTCACTTCATTTGAAGTAACTTGCTAACTCTGGACAAGTTCAAATCTCTCAAGATAGGATTTTATTAGTAATCTCCTTATCTTTCTTAGTGCAAGAAAACCTTAGTGTTCCAACTTGTTTAGATTTAGGTTTATCCTTAATCTTGTTTCCGCAACAAGCTGTAAATTGTTAATGATTTATCAATAAACAATTTAGAAAAGTAAAATAGTGTGTTTGTATTCAACCCCCCCTTCTACAAACTTGTTTAAGCCTTTCGGGACCAACAAGTGGTATCAGAGCAGATTTGTTTAATCTCATAAACAAGATCTAATCTAAGATATTTTCTCTTCCTTGCTATTATCTGAAAATGGCCAACTCAAACACAAACACTCACTATATCGACAATGGTTCTCTTGCAAAACCCCCTAGATTTTCCAGAGACAACTTCAACTTATGGAAAAATGGGATGACACTCTTCTTAGAAGGTGTAGACCCTACTATACCTTACTATCTTGAAAACGGTCCACACATCCCTGTAACGATTGATCCTGCCGTTCCAGCCACTGCAACTAGAGCTGCTATTCCAGAAAGGCTGATTCCAAAGGAAATCCATCATTGGACCGATGAAGACAAGAAGAAAGTGGCTATAGATACAAAAGCCAGATCCATACTATCCATGGCCCTTCCTGACGAAGTCTACCATTCCGTCATGAACCTGAAATCCTCGAAGGCCATGTGGGACACAATATGTGTTCAGTATGAAGGAACGTCTGAAGTCCAGGATTCAAGAAAGATCAACCTGGTAAGACAATACGAAAGTTTCATCTCTGGTAAGAATGAAACTCTCTCTGAAGTACATCAACGTTTTAACTGCTTAATTATAGATCTTAAAACGGTTGGTAAGGAATATTCTAACTTTGAAGTTCTGACAAAGTTTTTAGAATGTTTACCTGAAAGCTGGGACAATTATTCCATGTGTCTCAAGCTGTCAAAAGATCTAAGATCAATGACACTCGCTACCTTATATGGCACATTGCTGAATCATGAGCAATCTAGCCATCTTAAGAAGAATCTTGTAAAAGATTCCAAAAGCACCCCTGTTGCTTTAATCTCAGAGGAACCTTCTACTCAGCGACCCGTGGTCACTATCACTGAGTTAGAAAGTAACTCTGAAAGATCATCAGATTCTGATTCTTCAGATGATGAATCCTTGGCTCTCCTAACTAAAAAGTTCAGGAGATTCGCCAAGAAGAAAATGTTTAGAAAGAACAAAACTCTTTCTATAGCTGACAAGCCTAAGTCATCAGCTTTTGTTGATAAGGCTACTGCTACTTGTTTTAACTGCGAAAAGACAGGTCATTTCGCTAACGAGTGCAGGTCAAAGAAAATCATGAGACCTTCAGCCTTTACAAAGAAATCCTTTGTTCCAAGGAATAAAGACGACAAATACTTAAAGCTGAAGGAGAAGTATGCAAAGCTGAAAAGCTTTAAGAAGAAGGGAAAAGGCCTAATGGCTGACTATGATTGGGCTGCTTCTGATGAAGAAGCCTCATCATCTGATTCTGAAGATGATGAAGCAAATCAATGTCTCATGGCCAAGATTGAAGAAGAGGAAGAAAGTTCAGACATACCCTCCACTTCAACATCTGCCATTCAGGTATCACCTTCCTTCTTTACCAATATTGTAAATATTGATGAAGCTGATAGTCTCCATAAAATCGAACTACTGACTAGAAGCTTATACGAAGCCATGAACGGCAAAGCTGTGGTTGAAAACCAAAATCTTGATCTCGCTGAAAAGCTTAAAAATTGCCACCTTCAAATAGAAAAGCTTTCTAAATTTGAAGAAGATTTTAAAGATCAAGTCCATTTAAATCAGCTAGTCAAAATTGAACGAGCGGAAGCTATCGCTGCATTAAAAGCTGAACAAGCTACTGTTGAAGGATGGTGTAATTCTTCAACAAAGATCACTGAGATAATTAAGGCTCAGATTCCTCTGAGTGATAAACGTGGTCTGGGTTATAAATATGATACTCCAATACCAACCACTGAACGTTCAATGCTTAAATTTGGAACGTTCGTATCCTCAGTAGCTGACACTTCTTCATCTCAGTACTCCTCGTCGATTACACCAATCCCTGAGGAAACTCCTACCTCCTCAAAAGGTAAGGAGAAAATGGTTTATTCAAAACCTACCTCTGTCTCTAAAGATAAAGGTAAAGGAATTGTAATTTATCAAAATCCTCAGAAGGGTGCTTTAGTACCTAAGCTGAATGCTTCCAAAGCCTTAGTGATTCATTCATCTGGTTCTAGAAATCAGACCTCTGGATCAGTTCAGCGACCTACTCCTAGACTCAGAGTAGATGTCCTTGGTAAGAAATCTGAAGAACTGAATGTTCGTCCTATTTCAAAAACCAATAGTGTACTTGGTGCTGGCACTTCTAATTCCAAATTAAAAGCTCAGCACACAAGTGGTCCTAGAACTAATTTTAGTTATAGGAAATGTTATCACTGTGGACTTACCGATCATATTGCAAGTAAGTGTCCCACAGCCACCAAAGCTGATAAGATAGCTAAGGTGAAGATAGCACCAAAGAAGACCAAACCAGTTTCAAGTCAGGTCAAGGTGACTCATACCGCTGAGGTCAAGAAATTGACCAAAGTGAAGAAAGACAAAGCTGAATCTTCAAATGCTGCGAAGACTGCTGAACCCATTCCAACCACTTCCACTGACAAACGCGTATACATGGTGAAGTGGGTACCCAAGCAAAACTAATCTTCCTTTGTATTGCAGGTTAAGAAGGGTATCTGGTATCTCGATAGCGGATGCTCTAGACACATGACTGGAAAGAAAAGCCTGCTCGCTGAATACAAGGAAGAGAAGGGTCCCTCTGTAACTTTCGATGGAAATGGAAAAGGACACACCCGAGGGTATGGTGTACTTTCAAATGGTACAACATCCTTCAGAAGAGTCGCATATGTTGAAGGGCTGAAGCATAATCTTCTGAGCATCAGTCAGCTTTGCGACATGGATAACAAAGTGATTTTCACCAAGGAATCCTGCTTTGTCTCTGACAAAAAGGAGAAGATAGCTCTCAGCGGTTATCGTTTGGAAAATGTTTACGTTATAAACATGGACTCAACAACCACTGAGAACTCGTGTTTCTTCTCAAAGGCATCTTCTGATGTCAACTGGCTATGGCACAAGAGACTCTCACATCTCAACTTCAAGACACTGAATACTCTTTCATCCAAAGAGTTAGTCACTGGTCTACCTCAACATTCATACGCCAAAGAATCCTTATGTTCAGCGTGTGAATAAGGGAAGCAGACCAAGGCAAGCTTTAAGTCCAAGCAAGTTTCCTCAGTGTCATCTCCTCTTCAACTACTCCATATGGATTTGTTTGGCCCCGTTAACAAACAATCCATCGCTGGAAAGAAATATACGCTGGTCATAGTTGATGAATTCTCTCGTTATACATGGGTAATGTTTCTCCGTTCTAAGAGTGACACCCCTGAAGAACTCATCACCTTTGTTCGGAAGATGGAAACTCTGAACAATATGACTGTTCGCTCAATAAGGAGTGATCATGGAACTGAATTCAAAAACAGTTCTCTTGATTCCTTCCTTGAGAGCAAGGGTATTTCTCATAACTTTTCGTCAGTGAGAACACCACAACAAAACGGAGTCGCTGAAAGAAGAAATAGAACAATTATTGAAGCTGCACGTTCAATGCTCAGCGATTCTCACCTGCCTACTCAGTTTTGGGCAGAAGCTGTCAACACGGCTTGTTTTACGCAAAACAGGTCGCTGATAGTCAAAAGATTCAAAAAGACAGCCTATGAACTCTTTCATGGGAGAAAGCCTTCAATCAGCTTTCTTCACATCTTTGGTTGTCAGTGTTTCATACTGAACAACAGAGATGCCCTTGGAAAGTTTGATCCTAAGGCTAATGATGGAATCTTTCTTGGATACTCCTCAGTTTCCAAAGCCTTCAGAGTCTTCAACCGAAGAAGACAAACTGTAGAAGAAACTATTCACGTCACGTTTGACGAATCCCGTTCAGCAAACTCTAAACCGAACGCTGATACAGAAGAACTGAATCAATGGATGTTTTCTCATCTTGGTGATTCAGAAGATGTTCCCACTACTCATACTCATACAACTGAAAATGATGGTCCTACTATCATTCCCAATATGCAGAATAGTGAAGCTGAAACATCTTGGGTCTCAGCTGTTCCTATAAATATTATACCCGCAGCTGATCCAAATGTCTCAGAAATTCCATCTATTTCTCAGCAATCAGTGAATGAAGTGACAAATGCAAGCATTCCTCTCTTAGCTGATTATCCAGAAGTAGCTGAAGCCTCATCTTCAGTTTCTCCAGTTCAGACTGCGTCAGCGACGCATGCTCCGGCTCAGCGATGGACTGTAAATCACCCAATCGATCAAATTCTTGGTGATCCCAACGCTGGTATTCAGACTCGTAGAAGTGCAGGTAATATTTGTTTATTTGTTAACTTTATTTCTCTAACTGAACCAAAGAAAATAGATGATGCCCTCAGAGATCCAAACTGGGTCAGCGCTATGCAAGAAGAGCTGACTGAATTCGAAAGAAACAAAGTTTGGAAACTTGTTCGGAGACCAACTGACAAAACAGTGATAGGCACTAAGTGGGTCTATCGAAACAAGTTGGACGAACATGGTACTGTAACTCGCAACAAAGCTCGTCTTGTTGCTCAGGGATACAGACAAGAGGAAGGTATAGATTATGACGAAACCTTTGCTCCTGTAGCAAGACTTGAATCTATTCGTCTTTTCTTAGCATATGCTGTACACAAAAACTTCACTGTACATCAAATGGATGTTAAGTCAGCGTTTCTAAATGGAAAGCTGAATGAAGAAGTTTATGTGGAACAACCTCCAGGATTCTCAGATCCTAAGCGTCCAGGTTATGTTTATAAGCTGGATAAGGCACTTTATGGCTTGAAGCAAGCTCCTCGTGCATGGTATGACACTCTTTCTACGTATCTCCACCTTGAAAAATTTGAGAGAGGTAAGATTGACAAAACTTTGTTTTTTAGAAAAATAAAAGGTCATATCATTTTAGTTCAAATATATGTTGATGACATTATATTTGGTTCTACTAACCCTGAGCTTTGTACTCGTTTCGCTGATAGAATGAAAGATGAGTATAAAATGAGTATGATGGGTGAACTAACATATTTCCTTGGTCTTCAGATTAAGCAAACTGAAAAATGAACTTTTATAAATCAGGGAAAGTATGTTAAAGATATGCTGAAAAAATTCGACTTAACTGAAAGTTCAGCTATGAAAACCCCTATGGCTCCACCGCTGATACTTGATAAGGACACAAAGGGTGTTCCTGTCAATGTCACGCTGTACCGTGGGATGATCGGCTCACTACTGTATCTTACAGCTAGCCGACCTGATATTATGTTTGCAACATGTCTGTGCGCACGATATCAAGCTGAACCTAAGATATCTCATATGAAAACTGTAAAGCGAATCTTTCGATATCTTAAGGGTACAGCGAATCTAGGTCTTTGGTATCCCAAAGATTCAGGATTCGATCTAACCGCCTATTCAGACAGTGATTTTGCAGGTTGCAAAATGGATAGGAAAAGCACCACAGGAGGATGTCAGCTCCTGGGTGGAAAGCTGGTAAGTTGGACAAGTAAGAAGCAAAACTCGGTGTCCACTTCCACAGCTGAAGCTGAGTATGTAGCCGCTGGAAGCTGCTGTTCTCAAGTCTTGTGGATGAGAAATCAACTACTAGACTATGATCTTCAGCTCTCCAAAATTCCAATCTATTGCGACAGCACAAGTGCCATCGCTATAGCAAACAATCCAGTGCTTCACTCAAAGACAAAACACATAGAAATCAGATATCATTTTATCAGAGATCATGTGATGAATGGTGATATAGAACTTCATTTTATCCCAACTGATTATCAGTTAGCTGATTTGTTTACCAAACCTCTTGATGAGACAAGATTCAACTTTCTCTTCAGCGGTTCACATTTAATCAGCGATACGTTTATACATTCTTGTATAGGCTCTGGATAAAATAAACTAGTACAATCCATTTCATCATCTTCTCTCTGAATAAATTGGGTTAAACTGATATCAAGGTATGTTTTCTCTGACAAAACGCATGAAAATGCAAGATTTCAAATTCTTTCATCGCTGAATAATATTTTGAAATTTCTTAAAACCCTCACTGATATTTCTATTCAGTGCTTCATATTTTCCAAAGAGTCCCTGAGTTTTTCTTTCAAAACCTCAGAGACAACGAAAGAATGTGAAAGGACAGTTGTGACGTCATTGCAACGGATAGCACCAGGCACGTTTCTTTTTCTGACACACGTTTGCACGTTTCGTTGTCTATCCAATCAAATGCAAACACGTGTCCGTGTCATGATGAAAAACTTTCCCGCTCAAGTTTTTCTCTCTCTACTCTCTTCCTATATAAACTCTCTCAAAGTTTATATTTGTCTTTTATGCTAATCAATCTTTCTCCGCAAGAAAAGAACACTGTTGCATTTTGTGCTCTCGATCTTCAAGAACTGTTCATCAGCTTCTTCATCAAACTCAAGGTCAATATGTTCTTATCTTTTATCAAATGCAAATAACTTGTTTTCGATCTTATCATTGTTTTACACAAGATCAAACAAAAGAACTCAAAAATAAAATCATTTTCTTTCATGATTTTATAAACACAACCATTTCATGGTTGTTCTTCAAGTTTTAAATCTAAAATCTTAAACTTGTTCTTCTTTCGTATCCATTTTTTTAAAAAAAAAAACTGGAATACAAGGCTTATAGGTGTTATATTCGTTTTTTTTTTTAAAAAAAAAAAACAAGAAAAACCCTAATCTTCATTAAGACTTTTTTGTCTGAATGAAATGGACAAAATTCGAAAAATCTTAATGGAAATTCTCTTTCCACATTAAGATATTTCTTATTTGTTAACATCTTTGGTTGAACTGATAATACAGTGAAATGGCAACTTCAAAGCTGAATGTTACCGCTGAGTCCATCTCCAGTGATTCTGAGGAACTGGAAATCACCAAAGCTCCTCAGGTTAAGTTTGAGCTGGATCAACTAGACTGGACAAAGGCAAACAACCTTTCAGCGCTTCTCGAGTTTCCTCCTCGGAAGCAGGTATCCCATCTAGACGACGCTGTGATTTTTTTGAAGAATAGCCCCATATACACAGCACTGACAATCACACCTCCTGCCAGTCAGCGTCTATTATCCCAATTCTGGTACTCTGCCAGACACACCAACCTACCCTCAGCCAAAGATCCATCTAAAACCATCGACTGCATACTCAGCGATACTGAGTATGGCACCATCAAGATAACCCCCGCAATAATCCGTAAAGCTCTGAAATTCCCTAACGCTACCTCAGAAAATCCTTTCATTCCATTTCCTGACCACAAGAAGCACGCTGACAGGGAAGAAATCATTGCTTTCCTTGATGCGATGGGTTACATCTGGGAGACTGGAAGAGACAAGCTACCTGAGAAGAAGCTGACGCTGATAAAGAAATCCAAGATGCCCAGCGAGATGAACTTCATCTTCGCTCACCTGATCAGCTGCATGACAGCGAAATCCGGATCTTCTGATCAAGCCGCTCAACCTCAGCAGGCCATGGGTTACGCACTGCTGAAAGGTCTCAACATTGACTGGGCCTCCATCATCTATGAAGACCTCATTCAACGTGTTGATTCTGCCGCTGACCGACCAGCATGGGTTCCTTACCCGCGATTCATCAGCGCCATCTTTCAATATGGCCTGAAGGACAGCTATCCTGAAGAGGGTGATCTGAAACTCTCTCAGATTGGCCCTAAAGTTCTCGACTTCAAGCCTGTCGCCAACGAGGTACGTCTCTCTACTCTTCTCACTCTTCTTAATTCTCCGCTTTCTGTGGCTCCTTCAGCGACAATACCCATCGCTGATACCCCGGCCACAAAATCCATTCCTTCTAAGAAAAGGAAACAATCTCTTACCTCTCTTGATTCCAAAAGGATCAAGAAAACCAAGGAGCAACCCCAGCAGTTGCATGCTGAAGACTCCTCAGCTCATTCTGAAGAGCTGAAGGAAAGTTCCGTGGTACGCTCTGCCACACCAATTCAAGCCATCCCTTCTAAACCTACTTCAGCGTCCCTAAACGCTGAGGTTAGAACTTTGGAATCTACCCAACCTTCGTCAGTCTCTCAAAAGACTGATGAAGTACTTCTCAGCGAATCCAACGCTGAACTTGAACCCCAACCCCAATTCTTATCCTTCGCTCCTCCCTCTACTTCTTTGGACACTCCTCCAGTCAAAACTGGAGATGCCATCATTCAAGAAGCCGTTGAAGCTTCTCAGCGAATGACGAAGAAAGGACCTGCAGAGATCTCCATTCCTCACGGAACTTTTGAGGGAGATATGGAACACTATGGAGGGACTCGAAACTTTGATGAGTTCGTCAACGCTCCTGCAGGTACAGATCCCACCTTAAACACTGTAACTAAACCTGAAACTTCTGAGCTTTCCTTTGTTCACAAGTACTTATATGTTACAGGTCCTTTTTTGGGAGACATCAACCAGTCTCTGAAGTCTATGGAGATGAAACTTACGGATCTCACCACCGGTCTATCAAATAACTCTACAGCTGTAACAAACGCTGGAGAGAATCTGACGAAGCTGACTACTGTGGTGGAAAAGAAGGCCTCCTCTGATGACATCAAAGATCTTGATAAAACTCTCGCCGACTTTGCCAAAGTGCTCTCCGACATCTACACTGACTACACCAACCTCAAATCATCAGTTTCCACCATTTCCAGCGAAGTTACAACGCTGAAGAAATCGGTTGGTACACTCGAAGGTGATATGTCAGTGGTCAAGACCGACTTGGGCTCAGTGAAGACCGACCTTGGTTCCGTCAAGACAATGATCGAGACGCTGGTGAACAAGGCAAATAATCCAGCTCCTGCTCCGGCCCCTGCACCTGTTTTGGACTCCTTCACCGCAGAGGATCGTCAAGAGCTGAAGAAAATCACGCCTGCTATTTCTGGCCTAGAAGACAGAATAGCTAAGCTTGAAGGTTGTGTGAAAATCTCTGGCCCAGAAGACAGAGACAACACCAATGCTGAATCTACCCATTCCTCCCCCGCCCATCATGAGAAAGAGGGGGAGAAGAGCGCTGAACAGGAGAAGAGCGCTGAAGACCTTTCCCATGATGAATCTATCAGGGGAGAGGGTAATGAAGATCGGATTACTGGACCTCAGGGAGATGAAAACCCTGAGGGAACCGAGAACCTCGCCTCTATATCTGAGGGGGAGCAACTCGATGAAGATGCTGAGGAATCTGAAGCAGAAGAAGACGAAGACTTCGACATCCCTGAAGCTGAACCATCCTCCTCTCCAAGGAACGATGATGATGATGATGAAGATGACGATGATTTCTTTGTTGTCAAACCTGCTCCTCGAACCAAAGCTCTTAAAGGTATTTCAATAAAAGAACCTTCAGGGGAGAAGACAAAGACAAAGCACTCAACCTCTGGCGCTGAGAAAAGCAAAGACAAAGGCATCGCTGAAGATGATAATCTGGCGATCCTACTTGCAAAGCCGATTTGTCAGGTATACTAAACTTATTTTTCCTTCCCTGATCATCTATGAAAAATCAGTTATCCATTCCACAAACACCATACACATCCACATTTTTTTTCTATCTTTTCTACCCAAGTTCTTCTACCCAGTTCTTATTTGTAAGATCGCTGCGTTTCAGCTAGTCCTCTCCCCTGTTTGAGGATATCGCTGAAAGATCTGTTGCGACTTCACCAATAATTCCAGCTAACGCTGAAGACATAATCCCAGTCTTAGATTTAATCTCTGAGACTGATGAACCAGAAGAACAACCTCTCTCGCACAGAAACAGACCTTCCTCAGTTGCTCAAAGGCTGAGTGAAGAAGATCAAAAGAGGAGAGAAGAAATGATAAAGCGATTCGAGGATCAGCGAATCATCCTAAGGCGCGATCAACTACCTTCAGTTCCTCCTAAGTTCAGAATTTCAAAAGCTGAATACCAAGATCATCTCAGAGCTGAACGCCTCATCGCTGAAAGGAAGGAAGCTGAAGATAAAGACAGAGAATACGCCATCAAGCTCACTCAAAAATCTGTCAAAGACCCCAAGCTGAAGCGTATTCCCATTCAAATCCAACGAAAGCTTTGGGAACAAGCCCAGAAGATCGTGGAAAAGAAAGCTGAAGTTTCTCAGACCACCCTGATCTGGTGTAAAGAGAAAATCCACTTCAGATATCGTCCAGCGAAGATCAACAAGGTATTCATCTCTGGAAGAACCTCCGTCGGAGTACCTATTGTTGACATCAAACTGTTCAGAGAAGATGACTCATCTGAAACCTTTCGTGCTGACACTGTAAAAAGGTATGGTCTCTCTGAATGGCTGGAGATGAGGTTAGCTATCCAACCGTCAAAATCTAAGTACAAGGATCATTTCGAAAAGCTGATAAACAGACAGATCGATTTGATATCTTCTTGTGTGGATATTCCTCCTGTTCCTGATCTAAAGCCGAAAAGAAAAAAGGACTCTCCAAGGAAGAAACGTCAAGATTCAAACTCAGGTCCTGTCATACGAAATGAAACTGGAATTGGTTTCTCTCGCGCTGAAGTACTTGGTCCTGATCCTGATCTATCTGCCCTTGATGTCTCTTTGCCACCATGTGAACTTTTCGTCCCTGGTAAAGTCATCAGTAATCCTTATGGAATATTCTTTCTTGACTACGACGGACGTAAATGCTTTCAACGGATCGCTGAGCTTCCAATCACTCCAATCGAACAGCTCAAAGATCTCATCTACTGGTGCGACTTCAGAAAAGACATTCAGGCACGACACCTAAAACCCTTGATTTTTGAAGATGCTCTGAAGCTAAAGAATAAAGGAGAAAAGGTTCCTGACTGGATGATTCCAACTGAAAAGACAACCCTTGATGAACTTCTCATTAAGGATGAACCCTTTGAAGGCTGACAACAATCACCATTTTCTCTATTGTATCAGTCATCCTTCAATACTTGTAATTTATTTCGCTTGTACTTGTAATCTTTCTTATTCATATAGTAACCTGATTCAAAGATTTAAAGAAAGATTTCAGCGAATGTACTTTACTCCATCAGGACTGAAAAGATCCCAGAAAACAGTAAAAGGGACAAATATTTTATGAGTTCTTTTTATCCTTATGTTTTCATTAAATAGCAATTTTCTCTGTTGCTATGTCATAATCAAATAGGGGGAGATTGTTGATCCAAACCCTCAGTGATTTGATAATGACCCTATCTTAAATACTTAGTGAAAATTGTAAGTAAACAATATGTATCAGAGTTTCACTATCGCTGATAAGTACTAAGATCTTACAGTACTGCTGATAGGAACTCTCGCACTTTTAGATTAAACATTCAGCGAACACTGTTCACCATATCGCTGAGTCTGTTCAGTCCCTATGGTGATCGCTGATAAGTTAGTTGTTTACTTATGATCCCTGAAGACAAGATTCACGTCAACAAAGGTTCTACACTGAAGTCGAAGATCAAGCTCAAGAACCAGCGACAAGTCTCCTAATGAACTGATGCGGATCAGCGAAGACTCAGATTTGTCCACTCAACGTGAAGTATCAAGTACAAGACTTCAGCTATCGCTGAACTTTATCATCTGCTGAATAGTAAATGATAATCGCTGAATCAACGAAAGCTGATCATGAAGTCCTCCGTACAAAGTACCTTTGTCTTAACCTCCCTTGCACGCCACCGTACGAAATGTCAGAAAAGAACCTCCGAAAATCTGAAATCGTACAACCACTCTGACACTACACTGTTCATTCATGCGGCTACTAAGGTTGTCATCAAAGGTCAATGACATGCAACCAATCCGCTAATGACACGTGTAAAGTATATACTGGATTGCATTAAATGCATGCAGTATATAAAGAGATGAACTCACTTCATTTGAAGTAACTTGCTAACTCTGGACAAGTTCAAATCTCTCAAGATAGGATTTTATTAGTAATCTCCTTATCTTTCTTAGTGCAAGAAAACCTTAGTGTTCCAACTTGTTTAGATTTAGGTTTATCCTTAATCTTGTTTCCGCAACAAGCTGTAAATTGTTAATGATTTATCAATAAACAATTTAGAAAAGTAAAATAGTGTGTTTGTATTCAACCCCCCCCCCCCTTCTACAAACTTGTTTAAGCCTTTCGGGACCAACAATTCTTCATTCTTACAATTAGGCTTTGTGAGCATCGTATTCTTTATAAGTCTAGATTTACAGAATTTTGCACATATATCAAAATTTCATTCATGTTTTGCTGACATTTCGATTTATTTCAGAAGCGAAAGTTGAAGCAAATAAAACGCAGATAATACAACAATACTTGTAAAATCATCTTTTAGCACACATTTAATTCATTGAATGAAAATTGAAAATTTTCATCTCATTGAATTAAATTTGTTGAGATTCAAATTTTCAAACCAGTAGAAATGAAACATAATGCAATGTTACCTTTCACCACTTGTTCCTTGAATTGAAAGATGTGACAGTTAAGGATATCGCCTGATAAGTATGAGTTCTAAACTAATTTGTTTAGAAGTCTTAGTCTTTGAAGTACGGGTCCTGAACTGAATTGTTCAGAAGCCATAGTCGTTGAAGCACGGGTCCTGAACTGATGTATTCAGAAACCAATAACTGTGAAATCCGGGTTCTAAACTGATGTGTTTAGAAACCAATTCTCTTTACTCCCCCTTAATGGCACAAGTAATATTCTTCCGAGAGTTCAACGCTTTGCTTCTAAATCTGCAAAAACAGATTAAGTAGATTTTGGTACCCAACGTGTCTTGGGTCCTGGCTTGTTAAGCGGAGCTCTATAAGAAGGAAAATGATAAGTACCGTACCAATATTGAGCATCATTATTTTTAATAAAATCATTAGTTCCACAATAAGGACATCAAAAAAAATTTGTGCTAACCTGATTAAATGATTTGCGGAATATAATAAACCAAGTTTAGCAAAAGATTTACCTTTCAGGTTAGTGTTCTTGTTGGGAACAGATGATTTTGTTACATCTTTTTCAAGAAACGTACCTTTAACTCTCCATTGCATGTTGACCTTCTTATATGTAGGAAGATCAGCATATTGAAATTTGGATGAATTATCCACTGAATGATCATAAAATAGATTAGAAGGACGAATTGGACATTCTGAATAGTTTTTGGATTTGTTAAGTGACTTGACTTTGTAAGATAAGTCATTCCGTTCCTTGGTCACCGAATCAAGTTTTTTCTGAATGTCAGACTTAACCCTCGTCTCTATCATAATATCAGTTGATAACACTGCCAAATTCTTTGTTAGCTTTCGTATTTCTTGCTGAAATATCTTCCTTTCAACAGAAAATTCATCTTTGACGCTTCTCGCCTGAAAGTCAGCTTTCTTCCTCTTTTCTAGTTCATGTCTTTCTATATCCAATTCCTTTTGAAGGTCGGATATCTTCTTTGACAATTTCACATTCTTCGCTTCAAAGTCTTTGCTCTTATTTTAATTCTCAACCCTTTCTTTCTCCAATTTTTCTTTTTCAAGAAATAAAACATTCTCAAAATCTGAATTTTGTTTGGAAAGTTTTCTGCATTTGAGTTCAAGAGCTTTATTTTCTTCATTTTCTTTCTTCTCCATCTTTGAAGCTTGTTCAAGTTTAGAAACTTTCTGAGAAAGAGAAACTCTTTCTTTTCTGTGGTTTTCTCTTTCCTCCTTTAGTAATTTTTCTGTGTCAGACAATCTCTTTGTAAGCTCTATAACCTTTTTCTTAAGTTCTTCATTTTCAGCATCTGAAGATTTATGTTCCGCATCCTCTTTTTCAGCTTTCTTTTCTTCTTCCTTTCTCTTAAAAGCAACTTCAGATCGAAGCATTTGTTTTGATAACTCGTTCCACATCTGCATTGGGTTGTTTTTGAAGCATTCAACGCGTTTGTAAATGTGTTGCAGAAGAGCAAGTATAAAAATGGACTTTGCTTCTCTATCCGCTTGAGATCTCAAATTCTCTTCATCCGAATACTCATCGGTAGATTTAAGAACCCTTGAAGCAGGAATAGTAACAGTTGCCGGAATCTCTTTATAAGGTTTGACAAATGGACCCTCAGTAAGAGATAGCATGATATTCTCTCCGTTAGGTTGCCTCTCTATGAAGTTGATGAGTTGATCTTGCCATTGAAGAAAATCGGAATCTTTAATCAACACCGGAGGTAGATTCATGTTTGAAAAATTAATCTGAAAAATTCAAACAATTAACAATTAGTAAAACTCGAAAAAAAAATTGTAAGTGAGAAACGCGCTAAAGAGGGTATCGCAAATCTCGAAATGCGCCAATGACGGTGGCGCAAAATGGAAAATGCGCCAATGAAGATGGCGCAATTTGTACTTAAAAGAAATCGAACTCTGAAACTATTTACAGATGCTAGCGCAAAGTAACAAATGCGCTACAGTTGGTGGCGCAAAATGTATATAGTTGATGGCGTAATTCTGTAGGAAGCAAACAAGCAAGTATCTTAAACTAATTAAGCAAGCAAGCAAGTAGCTTAAACTAATTAAGCAAGCAAGCAAGTAGGTGAAACTAATTATTTGACGTTATCGAAGCAAGCATGTAGGTGGCGCATTTCTTGGCGCAATTTGATTTCAGTTGGTGGCGTAATACTGCTTCTTCAGGTGGCGCAATTCAGCTAATGTGGGTGGCGCAATTCTTCAATTCAAGCTCCAGTGGGTGGCGCAAAGCTAGCAATCTGATGAACAAGATGATCAATTTCAGAAATCTTTTCAAATCTTCATCAATACTTCAAATTAACCAACCAAAATTTGCAGATATGTTAGAAAACAAGTTTCTAACACGATGATGTAAACCAATTTTGCAGAAAATTGCTGAATCAAAATCTGAATGTTGAACCAGACGATATGATCGAACCGAACAGAAAACTCAAATTTCTTCAAATTGATCCTCAAAATCTTGAAATTAGCCTTCGATCTGAAGAAGATGTGTTGCAAATGAGATTTCTAACACCAAGAACTCAAACTTCAGACAAATCCAACACTGAATCAAAATCTGAATGATTGATCAGATCAGTTTTGACGAACTGAACAAAACCTGAAAAATCTTCAAATTAACCTCCAAATCTTTGAAATTAGCTCTCGATCTTTGAAGAAGATATGTTCCAAAATAGATTGCTAACACAAAGAAACCAAAAACTAATCGAATTAATCTCAAGAATTGCAAGAAATAGAGAAAAAGGGATTTTCTTGAAAAAATCAAGAAAATCGATCGATTTTCCTCAAAAACCTAAAAAATTTGATCTCAATTCGTGCAAATTCTTCAACGGATCTTCAATAACTTGCTCTGATACCAATTGTGTGTCCCAATATGATCAATCAACCAAGAATTCACACAAGATCTAGAGAGAGAGTGTAGAGAGAGAAAGTAGATCTCGATATTCAATAAGCTCCATTTTACAAGATGAGAATTAGGCTCTAAGTGTGTTATGGAATTGTTACAAGATTAGTCTAAACAAAGCTATTTATACCTAAGAACTATACAAGACATTAAGCTAAGATTGACTTTCACTAACACATAATACATTGACTTTGACTTTGACTTTATCATTAAATCTTGAAGACATATTTTAGACTTAACAGAAACCAACTGAAGATCAACAACTACATCACCAAGTTTGATGGCTTCAAGTAGCGCAACAGCGAATCACTCTCACAGGCCTATGAACAATTTTGCCTCTTACTGAACGAGCTCCACAAGAACAAGATCAATCGATCTAACACGGAGAATGCTCTCAAGTTTCTGAACAACCTCCTGCCAGAATGGAAAGTGTTCGCTTCTCACATCAAACACAACCACCTAATGGAGAACGTTCCAATCCATGAACGATACGGGATGCTTCTACAGGACGAGGATGGGGTTATGGAGATACTGTGCAGCCAGAAATCCGCTTCCAAGTCACATGCCGATCCACTTGTTCTTGTTTCTTCAAAAAGAGGCAAATCTTCCAGCCGTCACTCCAAAGGAACCCAAGAGTCGAGTGAATCTGAACCAGAATCTGAAGAAGAGGAGGAAAGAGATTCTGATCCTGAACTAACTGCAGTAAAGAAAGCGATGACCCTACTCTCCAGATCTTTCCAGCAAAAAAGGTTTTCAAGAAACCTTCGTCCAATAATCAACGCTACTCCACCTCTTCCAACAAGCACAATGATTATAAGGACAAATATGAAGGAAAGAAAAAGGCAGATGAGCACAAGAAACCTAACCATAAGGAGAAGAATGAGAAGGATGATCGCAAGTCCGAGTCAAAGAAGAAGGACGAACCTGTCACATGCTAAAACTGCGGGAAATTGGGTCATTTTGCCAAGGATTGTAGAAAGCCCGTCGTGAAAAACGTACAATACTACAAAGCCAAACTTCTGCTAGCAGAACAGAAAGCGGCAGGAGAAGCTCTATTTGTTGAAGATGACAACTGGCTGGCTCATTTCGATAGTGAAAGCGATTATTAAGATGATGATGCTTTCATGTGCAATCATTCTCCTCCATCAGAAAAGGCAAATCTGTGTCAGGTATGTGAACCTATTCATCAAAGCTTATTCGAACAGATGCAACCACTTGTTGAACGTATAGAATCTTATAAGGCCTCCACTAATGAACAACTGCTTGAAATTAATTCGTTAAAAGAAAAGCTAGATGTTCAAAAGTGTATCACTGAAAAATACAAGTTCGATAATGCTAATCTAAAAGAAAAATGTACAAATCTTTCAATAGCACCTATGGACTTAAGGGCCAAGATATCTGAATTGAATCTAAAGCTTGATCAGTGTGAGAAATAGAAAGCAGAGATTATTTTCAATGCTCCTCTCTCCAAATCCAACACAAGGAGTTTGTTTCAAAAACAACTGATCTTGAAACCAAACTTCACAAAAGAGGACAAACTGATCAGACAATTCACATGAATAAACCTACGGAATTCACATACTTTAACAAGGAATGGGGAATCGGATACGATAACTCACAGTACTTGATAAAGGTTTTGTCTAAGAGACCTATTCTTTATCACTTTAATTTTCTTGGTCTAGACAAAAAGTACCCCGAGTACAAAATCGACTGGACTGGACCTCTTGAAAAGGAAAAGGAAGAGGAAACTGAGGAACTCAAATGCGCTCACACCACTAAAATGCAATTACCTTTTGCGTATGAACCGCTAAACTATTCCTACAAAAAGAACAAATCCAAGTATCTTTCGAATGACTACTTTGATGGCTATAAGGTTGCTGAGCCCAAGGATTACTCCAAAAAGGATGAGGCCCGAACACTTGAACCCAAAACTAAGACAGACGAGTTTAAACTCTATGTTCTGCCCCTCATTTTGGAAGCAAAAATAGTCGAGTTAGAGGATATACTCGAAAAGGAAAGGACACATTTTCAAAAGGAAAAACAAGAGTTTCAAACTAAGCTTGAGAATCTCAAATCCGTCAAAACCGAATCTGTGTCGGATGAAGGACATGAAATTCTTCGGAATGCATTCGATCGACTCACATCAAAACTGTCTGCTTTGGCAACAGAAGTGATACAAGAGCAAGTGAACAAGTTTCATCTTCAAGAGAATATTGATCAACTTCAAAAGGAAAAGATTTCACCCGAACCTTCCTCGGACTCGTCCGATACATCTTCGTGTAAAGCGTTCATTGGAAAAACTTCTTCACAAAAAGGTAAAGAGTCTCAAGCTGTTTGTGTTAAATAGGATCTAAACTCTGATTTTTTAAAAGCTCCCGCACCAGATTCTTCTAAAAACACAGACACGAAGTGTTCCTCTCCTCTCTCAACCAATCCTAGTCCATCGATTTCTTATATTGACCTTTCTGCATTCATGAATTCCGATGGTGGTTCAGATGAAGAGTTTGAATCTTTTCCGTTTGACAAACCTCTTTCGAAACACACCGACTTTCTTTCTAAACCGGTAAATCGCTCGGTCAATTTTCTTAAAGGCGAAAGTTCTTCTAAATCCAAGACCCCGACTGTGAACAAAGTTTCTAAAACTGATTCTCGTTCTCAAAACCATTCACAGCTGCGATAAAAGACCGGTCGATCAAATGATAAAAATCCTGTCTACTCAAACTCTGCTGACCATACCGTTAATGATTTTTCAGATAAAAATGGTCGGGCTAAACATGGCAAAAAAAAGTGGGTAGCCAAGGGATCTGTCGAGAACAAGTCGGAATCGAAGTCATTTAATTATGCCTTTAATTCTAGGAAGAACATTAATGATTGTGGTTTTAATCATTCGAATAATTTTGTTGAACAAAGTGTTAATTTTCCAATTGGACTTTATTCAATTGAGCATTTGATTCAATTATCCCATGATTATTTGTGTTGTTCTAATTATGGATTGAATGATTTTGACGATAATAAATATGTATCTGATTTGTTTGGTTCTTATCATGTTTATAACTCTAAACCTAAACGCAAATCCCGTAAGACCAAAAGGAAACCCACCTCAAAATGGGTTCCCCAGTCAGAGGTTAAACCAAAACCCAAAAGGAAACCCATTTTAAAATGGGTTCCTCAGTCAGGTGTTAAACCTAACCCTCCGGGACCCATTTTCAAATGGGTACCTAAGAACCGTTAATCTTGTTTTTGCAGGACGATCATGTGTGGTACTTAGACTCAGGATGTTCCAAGAACATGACCGGAAGGAGGGAGTTGCTCACTAACTTAACAGAGAAATATTGCGAAAACGTGAGGTTTGGGAATGCTGACAAGGTGCCGATTATTGTCTACGGCGACATTGTCCAAGACAAGATCACGATCAAGAAAGTGTCATACGTCGCGGGATTGGGACACAATCTGTTCAGCATCGGCCAATTCTACGATAAAGATCTTGAGGTTAACTTCAAAGCTAAACGGTGTTGCGTCCGCACTGAAGACGGAAAGGAGCTACTTGTTGGAACTCGGAAGACCAACCTCTACACCATCGACCTCTCCGCTCTGAAGACCGATGATTATGTCTGCCTGATGTCAAAGGCCAACTCACAACAAGCGTGGATTTGGCACCGACGTCTCTCGCACCTCAACTTCAAGTATATCAACAAACTGGTGCAAGGCGGACACGTGAAAGGCATGCCCGAGCTCATATTCGAGAAAGACAAACTCTACAGGGCATCCAAGATGGGAAAAGCGAGCGACTCACAAGCTGAAGGCCGCTCTGAGCACGTTCTGGACCTTCGAACTCATCCATATGGATTTGTGCAGGCCGATGCGTGCTCAGAGCATTAATAAGAAGAAGTACGTCCTGTTGATGGTCGACGACTTCTCACGCTACACATGGGTGAAGTTCCTGCATTCCAAAGACGAAACCCCGGAACTAATCATCATTCATCTGAAGACCATTCAACTGAACCTCCGACACCAAGTTCAGTCAATCCGGACGGATAACGGGATGGAGTTCAAGAACCAAACGGTGAACGAATTCCTGACATCCGTCGGTATTTCACATAACTTCTCTGCCGCGAGGACTCCTCAGCAAAACGAAGTGGTTGAGCAGCAGAACCGTACCCTGGTCGAGGTTGTTCGCACAATGCTGTCACAATCGAAGCTGCCACTCTTTCTATGGACTGAAGAGGTTACAAATGCCGGCGACATGCAAAACCTCTCCATCATCAACAAGCAGTTCAACAAAACGCCGTACGAAATCATCAACAATCGCATCCTGAACATCAAGTACTTCCACGCGTTTGGATGCACGTGCTACGTCTTAAACGACAAGGATGACCTCGGGAAGTTCAGTCCAAAGGCAGATGAAGGAGTATTCATTGGATACTAAATGCAGGCTAAGGCTTATCGTGTTTACAACAAACAGACCAAATCCGTTGTCGAAAGCGTAAACGTGACATTTGACAAAGCCGCAGATTTGGCTTCTGAACAACACAGTTCATTACCCGCTTTTACTGGCGTGTTAGCTTCCGAACTTTCATGTTCGGGATCTACACAAACCCCAGTAAATCCAAATCATGCATCTACGTCAAAACCACATCTTTCTGATTTAGATTTACGGTTTCTACATTTTTATGATGAATTTTTTAACTTGCTCAAATCGAGAACTCGGTGAATCTTTCCGGAAGGCCGCCTTTGACGAGCACTCCCACAATTACACTGGAATTCCCTCAGAGCTCAACAGACACAACAACGACTGATACGGCTAATCCCTCGGAGGAACCTGTGCCAATCTCGGAGATCGCTCTTGAAGATTCGTCCTCAACAACACTCAATGACCAACTTCTGAATTCCCTGGAATCGGAAGTTGCTCAGCCATCGACGAATCCTACTACATCTCCTCCGAGAAACCGACCATCAACACTTGAAGCTGTTCAGGACCTTCCAACCGGTGGGTATGTGGATCCGGACACCTCTCACGTGACTCAACAGCCGCTTCCACACACCACCAAATAGACTAAGGCTCACCCTCTACATCAGATAATCGGCGATCCTTCTACACCGGTTCGAACGCGAGGCGCATCGGCCAACTTCTGCCTGTTCTCCGGTTTTCTCAGCAAGATCGAGCCAACAACCGTCTCTGAAGCACTCGAAGATCCGGACTGGGTCATGGCTATGAAAGAGGAACTCAACCAGTTTGAGGCCCTCAAGGTATGGCAACTCATCCCACGTCCATCTCACAAGACGTTCATCAGCACGAAGTGGATCTTCAAGAACAAGAAAGATGAAGATGGTGTCGTTATTCGCACCAAGGCGCGCCTCGTGGGCAAAGGATACCACCAGCAAGAGGGTATTGACTATGACAAGACAGTCGTTATTCGTATGTTCCTTGCATACGCCGCGCACAAGAACTTCACGGTCTTCCAGATGGATGTCAATATCGCTATCCCCAACGGCGAAATCAAGGAGGAAGTATACGTATCGCAACCGAACGGGTTCATGGATGACAAAAATCTGAATCATGTCTACATCCTAGACAAGGCTTTATACGGTTTAAAGCAAGCTCCACGCGCCTGGTATGACGCTCTGTCCAAATTTTTAATAAAATAAGGTATTTCAAAAGGTAAAATCGATACAACCCTGTTTATTAAAAAGGAAGAAGGTCATATAGTCTTAGTTCAAGTGTATGTTGATGACATAATTTTCGGTTCTACCAACCCTCAGTACTGTAAGAATTTTGCTAAACTAATGGGGCAATATTTCCAAATGAGTATGTTGTGTGAGATGAATTTCTTTCTCGGTCTTCAAGTTAAACAACTGTCGACCGGGATATTTATAAACCATGCTAAGTACATCTGGGACATTCTTCGGAAGTACCAGATGGAACAATCCTCACCAACGAAAACTCCAATGGCACCCAGTGCTCGATTACACGCCGATCCTAACGGAAAGGCGGTGGATACCAAAACCTACGTGGGATGATTGGCTCCTTAATGTACTTGACGGCCAGTAGACCTGATATTATGTTCTCGACATTTTTATGCGTCCGTTTTCAATCAAAACCAAAAGAGTCTCATTAAATTGCAGTAAAACAAATTTTTCGTTACTTAAGAGGTACTGCTGATCTAGGCTTGTGGTGCCCGAAAGAGACAGGTTTTGAGCTTACAGCGTATTCGGACGCCGATCACGCAGGAAACATGTTGGAGCTTTCTCAATATCCTTCGAAGACCGCAGGGTAGATGGTTGTTCATATTCAATCGCTAAGGAACCAATGCGACTATCGGTGCGCCCACTGGCAGTGTGCTGGCGGGTTTTATACAAGAGAGATCCGGCCCATTGGATTTAGATTCCGCTAATGCGGGTAGAGATGCGGATAGAGATAGATATATTAGTATGTACTCGGATGGAAGTGCTGCCTTGAGACCGTACCCGGATCTTTGGAGTCCTTGTTGTCTCCCCAGACACAGAAGGCTCATGAAGTTTTATATCACGGGGTAAGAAACCAATCGTCGGAAGAGCACTTCGAGACATGTGCTGTTCCTAGGCGATAGTTTGATAAGCTGGGCATCCAAGAAGGAGCAGTGCGTCTCTACATCGACTGCTGAGGCAGAATACGTGGCCGCCGCGAGATGTTGTTCGCAAGTCATTTGGATGCGTACTCAACTCAAAGACTACGGCTTCACCTACTCTCAAGTGCCTATCTATTGCGACTCGAAGAGCGCCATTGCAATATCAAGCAATCCGGTCCAACACACGAAGACGAAACACATTGACGTTCAGTACCACTTTATCAAGGATCACGTCGAAAGAGGTACAATCGAACTCTATTTTGTTAATACAGAACATCAATTAGCAGACCTATTTACAAAACCGCTGGACGAAAAACGTTTTAACTATCTTGTGTCCAGACTTGGTATGCTAAACCTGAAGATTTGATCAAATCGTGCGCCCGATACAAGTTCCAAACACCTACGAGAAACTGTCTATTCATCATATGTTGTCTAAACTCCAAATGATCAAGTACACAATTCCTCGCATTTGTATTCTATTTGTATTGTATACACATTTCTGTTAAAATCACTGTATTAATTAGGTAGTTTTTGTTTGTTTTCTTTCTTTTCGCGTGTGTTTTCCTTTTATGTTCAATTACCGTCATCTACTTTCTTCGATATATCTGTGATTTCGCAATCTTGTTCATGTGTTCAGGGGGAGCACATAAGCGTTTCAGGTAAGTATGTTCTACTTTTGATGGGGAGTGTAACACGTTTTTTGTAACTTCCAAAAAAAAAATTGTGTGTGTGTGGACATTCCAAAGTTTTCTCAAAACCACATCACTTGCACAATCCGAGGGGGAGCAATTTACTTGTGTGTGCAAAGTTCGAGGGGGAACATGTTTTTCCAACATGTATAAATGCTTTTGGGTCTAAAATGTCAATTTGGATAAGACCAAGGTAGTTTTTGCAAATTTTCAAAAGTATCTAGAAAGTCATCCGGAAAGGGTGTCCGGAAACCATCTTATCCGGACAGGTATCTGGACTGGATGGGTATCCGGATGACCTACCCGGACACTTTAACCATATAAATACTTCCGGGTTCCCCATTGTTTCATTTTTCCGGATTCTAAAACCCCAAAACCTCTCTCTCGCGAAAAACACTCGGACACCTCACCATTCACTCATTGCCACTCGAATTTTCTCACAAATCATAGGTATGTGTTCCATTCTCGACTCCACAGCCACTTTCGGACCCTATCACACACAAATTGACCGTGGAATCGGCCCTTTTGTGGACCGATTGGGGCTGTTCGACCCCGATTGTGAGTCGCTTCGTCTTCGGTCTCAACCATGTGGATTTCGGCCCAAGTTTTGGCTTCATTCCATGTTTTACATCGATTAATCATTGTTCAAATAGCTAGATCTGGGTTTTGAATCCATTTTTTGGCCAATTTGAGGTATCCGAATGTCGTCTGGATAGTTTGAATCTATCCGGACGCGTTCAAGGTTTATCCGGAAACTCCCATAAACTTAGATATTTTATCCGGATACCTTCAATCACCCGATAAGTATCCTTACCCGGAAAGCTATCTCATCCGGTAACCTATATTATCAGGAAACCATGTCAACTGGTAACCTAAGTTGTCCGGAAACCCTAGTGGTTTTCGGTAAGGTCAACTATTCGGGTGGTTTTTTTAGTGTCCGGTACCTTTAGTGTCCGGTAACTCCATTTTGTCCAGATAACTCCGCTTTGTCCGGATAACTCACTTTGTCCGGATACTTCATTTTGTCTGGTAACTATGTGTTTTTCGGATGATTTTTTTCCGGACACACTGCCAACAGTCCTGTACCCTGTTTCTCAATACCAATCCTCAATCCATTCCGGATTGAACCGATACTCGCAAAGGTACGCAACAACACTCCTTTGATCAATTCATACTCTAGCACTGTGTTTTTCAGGTACTCATGGCGGATCAACAACCACAAAACAATCTTCCTCAAGAGGAATTCATAGACGAAGAGGCTAACAACGCCCTGGTTCCAGCAGACCATGGCATTGAAATCGCGGCAAATAATCACCATCTAGACGCCGCTGAGTTCAGACCACACAATCGTGTGGTCATAGACAACCTTCTCGAACATCCACTTTGCGGGGCGCTCACCGCTACCACCGACGTCCCGGTCCTTTACATCTATCAAGTTTGGCGCACTGCTCAATTCGTCACAGCGCCTAACTCTCAGACGATCACGGCGATGATCGATCAGCATCCGTTCACGCTAACACCGGATTCTTTCAGACGCCTTCTATCCTTACCCAAGGCCACTACCGGCGGCCATGCTGCTTACGACCCTGCGGTCGACGATAACACTCTTTGCGCCGACATCCGCGCTCTCGGCTACAATCACGCACTCAACCGCCCATCCGCCTTCAATCGTAAATACCTAGCGCCCATCTGGTACACCCTGTTCATGATTCTGAACAGGTGTCTATCTTCCAGATGTAAGGGGATCGACCAGTGAACAACCGAGTTTCTATTCCTCTTCCACGCCGTCTGCTACAACCGACACATCGAATTTGCATTGATCATCTGGCGCGAACTAGTCCAGACCATACGTCAGATCGGCGGAACGAAGGAAAGGAAGTTCCTTCCATACCCAAGGTTCTTTTCCTTGGTCGTCCGTCAATATATGGACGTGAATCAGAACATACCGCGGCGCATGAACCACCCGGTATGTCCTCTTTTTAACTTGCATTACCTAGTGATTCGTAACCCATCCAATGCCCAAGCCATGTCTATACCAGAAGCCCTACTGGCACACGCGGACCCTAATGCACCAATTGTGATAGATTATAGAAGAGTGTTAGGTGTAGGTGCTCCTGTGGTCCAGCCAGAGCTGGAGGGACCTCCCTAAAGAGTTAGACCGGAGCGATGCGAGGGTCCAAGGACACGTGGAGGTAGAGTCCAGGTAGCTGGGGATCCCGGATGGGGCGTGTTGAGAGTATATTCAGGGAGGGTGTTAGCCCTAAGTATCTCTTATGTAAAAGTATTGAAAATATTACAAGTCAGAAGACCACCATAGATCTTGCAGAAGACAGGAGAAAATCAACAAGAAGACCACAAGAGCATGACAGAGCTCTGGCAGAACCATCAGAGCTCGTCAGAGCTCTGGCAGAAGACTTCTTATGTTCCACCAGAAGAATTGTTTACATCAGAAGACCATCAGAGTTCTTGCGGAAGAGCTCTAGTGAATGAAGACCTCTGTGAAGCCTAAGTCTCGTAGAAATCTCTAAGTGTTAGACACGTGTCCGTACTTTCCACGTAAGACACACTTTCCACGTGTCATTCCAGGGTTAAATAGTACAATGTCTTCACTTTATCAGGCTATAAATAGAGTGGTAGTGGAACACACAATTGTAAGCTTTTGGAAGAATTGTTTTCCACAATTGTAAAAGCACACACTGCAACATTCCATAGCACTACCACTGTACGATATTGTTTCCTGAGAGATTTCAGAATACACACACTTGAAAGTGTTCTTGGTGTTATTCAAATATCAATATACGAGCAGCTTATTTACTTGATCTTGTTATCATTTACTGTTCACTATTGACTCTCTCATTGTTACATTATCGTTTACACAATCACTCACATTTAATGGCTTTATATAATGCTTTCACTATCTGATTTATGATGTTTATGTGACACAACGTGAATTTGGGAACCTATAGTTGGTATCAGAGCAGATTGATTTGCTCAAATCAAACGATCCAATCTAACTAGGTTGATTCATTGTTGTTGATTGTGTGTGTGTTTCAAAGCTTCAAAGTGTACTCTGTTTTACTGCTTAAAAGTTAAAAGTTCATTTAACAACTGTTTTAAGCTTTCTAGATAGTCTAAATATCTTCTCTACCTTTGTTACTGTTCCATTGGTTACTGTTCATTCACTCTCATTTTAAAACTCTTTCAAAATCCTTTGAAACTTTTGAAAAGACGGCCAATAACAACATTAATGCAATTTGCACTGCTGGTTCTTTGACCAAACCTCCTACTCTTCTGAGAGATGAATATCATCAATGGAAGATTAGGATGGTTAACTTCTTTGATGGAATGGATAGAGACTTAATGCGATCTGTCACTGATGGACCATTCCAACCCATGGTTTTGGTTCCACGTGTACCTGCAAGAGAAACTACTGCTGAGATTCCTGCTCACTTCAAAGCTAAAACCACCGGGTTTACTGAAGAAGAGAAACTTAAAATGGAAAATGACCTTAAGGCAGTTAGACTTCTGATTATGGCCATTCCAAACGATATTTTCCAAGAACTAGATTCATGTGTTACTGCGAAAGAAATCTGGGATCAGCTTCTTAATCAACTTGAGGGTGGTGTCAAAACCCAAAAGAACAGAAGAACCCAATGTATTAATGAATACAATGATTTTAAAGCACTTCCTGAGGAAACCCTACAACAGACCTACAACAGATTCAATAATTTAATAAATACATGTAAAAAATGTGGGGTTGTTCGGTCGAAGGAAGATAACAAGGTTTTGTTCTTGAAAAGTTTAAATGATGAATGGTTGAATCTATCCATGTCTCTACAAGCTAACCAAGATCTGGATGCATGGGCTCTTACTGATGTGTATGGCACTCTTGCTGCAGAAGAGAAGGATGTTGTCAACCAGAAAGGCAAATCCACCATCGCAGGTCCAATAGCTTTGATATCTGATTCAAAGAATCCCACTGAAGGAAAGTCCAACAGAGAGAGTTCTAGCAGAGAGAAGAGAAAGAAAAAGGTTGTGAAAAAGAAGGGAAGAGGAAGGTACGAAAGAGAAGAGAAAGACGAGAAAAGAGGTTATGCTGCACCTCACCATCAGAACAACCATAGAGCTCCACCAAAGCAGAAACCATAACAGAAGTATAATCCTCCAGCTCCTCAGAAAGCTGATGCTGCCCAACCCATCAACCAGAATGATGGACGATGTTTTAGATGTGGCAAACCCGGCCATTTCTCTACAAATTGTAGTGGTAAACTGGTAAAAGACCAGGACTACTACAAGAATAAGTACAAGTACAACTACAGAGAAAGAAGCTACGTTGCTGAGATGGAGAATTGGATCTCTGACTCGTCCGCACATGACGAACTAGAGCAAGCCAACTTTTGCGGGGTTGCTATAGATGATAAGAGTTTAGAAGAGGTAGCTGACTGGATGACTGAAGAGATACCAGAGATAACAACAGAGGAAGATTTGTCTCAGAATGTATATGCTCTTACCGTAACAGAGCCAAATGACAGAGCGCTGGAGACCACCAAACTCAGTGCCAAGGTATGTTCTACTTCTGAATCAAAGTATGACTCTGAGTTGGAAATGCATGTGTCGTTACTTACAAGAGAATTTCAACTATTAAAACAAAAGCTTTCAGAAGAAAAGGAGTTAAGAAAGCTAGCTCAATAGGATCTGTCCTTTTACAAGAGAGAGAAAACTCTCTTGGAACAAGAAAAGGAAGAGATAGCCAAAGAAAAGTCTGAGCTAGAGATTTTACAAAAACAGAAGGAAAACTCTTTTTCTGAAAAGTGGAAGAAGTTTGAGGAAGTTTTAAAGAAAAAAACTGAAGAGGTCAAGAAATCTGAAAATGAGAGATTAAACTCTGTTGCTTTAAAAGATTATTTTCTAAGAGAAAGGGAGATTTTGCATCAATCCCTGCAGAAAAAGGAGATTTTAATCAAAAACTACCAGGATACGCAATGTTGGCATATCAAGATAAACTCTCAAATGGATACACAAGGTCTTGGTTTCAGTGACCTTGCTCCCTATTCTGGAAGGAAGAAGACATCTCTGTCCTCTGCCTTCTGTGTTGGGAAAATCCAGGAAGATGTGATCTCTGGTACTGCTGTTTTCAAAAGAATTAAAACCTCAGATATTTCAAGGACCAGAAGACTGAACTTCAGGAACGTAAGCTATGACTCTCTTGTTGGGATTTTGTGTTCAAGACTTGGGTTTCAAAACTCATAAGAGGTAAAAATATTATGCAACGGAAGCAAAAATTTGAACAAAACATAAAACCATTTTATTCCCACCAATGGTCTTGTTACATGCAAGAAAAGATAAAAGAGCAACATACCAAAAGAGTTCAAGATTACAACCTTTGAAGACTTTGAATCCTCTCAGGAGGTTGGATGTTGGTGATGAATGTAGAACCCAAGAAGAGCTCCTCTAGAGATGTCCACCAACAAACTCCAACACTTTGAGTATGCTAGTACCTTCTTGATGTTTGATGCAAAAGAGAACTTCTTAAACAAGTATACAATATACTTGTATTTTGGAAGAACAAAAACACACACCAAGTGTGTGTTTTCGGCCGAACTCAAGGAGAGGGAGAGAGAGAGCAAAAAAAACTTATTTTGTGTATTTTTCAAGTGTCAAATTTCTCTCCTCTTGTTCTCAAGATATGCATGCAAGACTTTTTTCTCATTGGGCCAAAAAATGGTCCAATAACTAGTGAGCCTTTCATGCAAAGTTATACTTGAAACCCCTCTAGTTTAAATTTGTTAAAAATCTATATTTTAACTATTTAAACTTACTATAATTAGTCCCTCCTTGTTGCCTCTAGTTATTAAAATCATCATAATTTAATAAACTAGAATTCTTATTTGCATCTTATATTAAGAAGTATATTTATTAATATAATTAATAATATTCATCAAGAATTAATATTTATCAAGAATCAAATTCTTATAAATATCAATTTAGTGTCTACTTGTTGTTCGGTGTGACCCTATAGGATCATATATTACCGGTAATATTCTTTTATAATCATTCTTGAGCATATAAAACCAACAATCTCCCACTTGCTCAAGATTGGATTATAGAATGATATAGACAGTGGTGGACGTCTAGCAACATCTCACTGCCCCCCACAATGTATGAATGTAAGTCCCATTCAACAACATCCAATTCCCATAAGCTCATAGCTTCATTTGACGTATAAGGTGTGGTGTCAGTTATCCCTTTGTTTATACATCATGTTGAACATGAGACATGGATCACTATCATTCTCATCTATTGTTCAACTTTTGGTAAGACGCCTTAGATGTCTCACTCTTAACATATTTAGAGAAACAAATCCCATCTTGATTACATACGCCTCTCATGCAGTTCATGCCATGCCCCAAGATGGCCTTTATAGCTGCCTTTTGCAAGAACAACGGTTAACCACATCAAAGCATAACACTCCCTACACTTGAGTCCCAAATATGCATCACAGGTCGAAGGATTCAAAGATACTACCTTTTATTCAAGAATCACTTATGACAACGATCCATGAGGTGATCTTGAAGCGGGTCAGGTCCACTACTTGTTCCCTAACACGTACCTATGAACTTGGTTGCAACACTTTGCCACTTTTACTCTTAAAAGTCAACCAATCCAACTCATATTAGTCTTACTTCATAGTTGCTCCCACAATTATGATCGACTATGGAAATTTTGAATAACTAATTTATTCAAGGATTTAAAACATGCTAATATAGAACACAACGAGTATGAAAAGATCATATCCTATATATCTAACTAAATACTATACTTGTTGCTTAACTTGTTCCAATATCCAAATATTAAATTCAAATCAAATCCCATCACTAGAATAACGAAGTCGTAAAGCTCAAACATGACCCTTCAAGTTTAGCTTATATAAGGAGCTTCATTAATGGGTTCATCCAGAAACTTGATTTGTGTAAACTCTGTGAACACTAACATCTCCATTTTTAACTTTATTCTAAATATAGTTAAATGTCTGGAGTAGGTACTTGGTACTCTGATGTGAGATAGGGTCCTTTAGCTTGCGTAATGGAACCCACATTCTCACAAAGGATTTCTAGATGATCCTGAATAGGAGGCATCTACCTAGCTTTTCAATGAACTCTTTCATCCAAGCATCTTTCTTTTGCGGCCTCTAAAGCAGCAATGTATTCTTATTTTGTAGTGTATTATGCAACTTTTACCTTCGCCTTGAACCTTTTAAAAACGAACTTGTTCTTCATTCACAATGAAGATATTTCCCTTTTGTGATCGAGAACCTTCTCGATCTTTGTGGAAGCTATCATTAGTGTAACATTTTACTATGATCTTCTTCCAACCCTTAGTTAATGAACACTTGTTTGTTCTTCGTAAGTACCTTAAATTGTTCTATACAGTCATCCAATGACCTTCCCTCGTATTTCGTTGGTATCATTTTCTAATGCTCTAAAGCATTTTGACACGCTCGATCTAGTGCATGTCATGGCATATATGATAGATCCAATTGCCGAAGCATATGGAATACTAATCATTTTATCTAGCTCAATCTTTGTGCTAGAATATTGAGACATGCTCAAAATGATGCCATATCATATTTGCAAGAAACTACCTTTAGAGCCTTGCATCTTGAACCTTTCAAGATCATGCCAACATATGCACTTTGACTTAAACCTATAAGTCGTCTTGATCTAATCTCTAAAGATCTTTATTCCAAGAACAAAACTAGCCCTTTCTAAGTCTTTTATTGAGGAAATACTGTCCGAGCCAAAACATGATGTTTTGCTATGTCGGAAAGTTAATTTCCAAATACTAGTATGTCTTGCACATACAGGATTAGGAATTTTACTGCGCTCCCACTAGTTTTAGCAAATACATGAGTCATCTTTTATTTTAATGAAAATTAAACTTTTAATTTTCCTGTCAAAGTGAAGATTCCAGTTTTTGAGATACTTGTACTGATCCATGAATGGATTGTATCTCAGTGTTCACGACTCTAAGCCACTTACCAGATTCAGAATCTGACATAGCACTTCAGTAGTTGATGGGCTTGCTAGAAACCTATCATACGTCATTTTTCATGAGAAATCGATATTTCTCGAGTTTCTGAATGATTCTACTAGATTTGCGAACACTTGGTGTTTTTACTATGTTTGATCAATCAAATTGTTCAGTTTCAACAACCTTTGTTTGATAACTAGTGCCAACCAATAAGTGCGTTAGGTTATGAGGTTCTTGATTCCCTTCAAGTTCCTTAAATCTCCCATTTGCCTTGCCCATTAAAAACTTGGTTTCTAAGAACTTGGCTTTGGGACAATAAACAATTTTATTGTTTGTGGGATTGTAGAATCGGTATATAAAACAATTTATAGTATATTCTACAATATATGCATTTGGTAGATATTGGGTTGAGTTTACTTGAAGCTTATTGTCTTACATGAGATTCATAAACCCACACCTTCAACTAAGACTAAGGATGAAAAAACTTTCATACGAAATCTTATAAGGTGTCTTGCCTACCTTTTGGTTGGTGTCAAAAAGTACGGTTTACTTTAACTAGGGTAGAATTCCGAATTGATATAGGAATAGTACTTCTACTCATAGAGCAAAACATATTTAAAAAGGCTTGGTTCATCCTTTCGGATGTACACAATTTCTATGATGATCCAAGAGTTCTTGGTTTAGTTACTATCCTCATATATCAGAAAAGACTTTAATGGTCTTGCTGAGTTGTTTTCTTAATCTTCACTTTGAAACAACTTGAATTACATCAAATGCTTCATCTTTATGTTCCATAAACTTCAACAATTGAAATCGTCAGTGAAGGTATTATCTATCACCATATCTAGACTTGGTTTTGAGAGACCATATACATCAACATGTATCAATTCTAACAAAAAAAACTTTTTCTCCTTCTCTATGAATTAGAGAAAAGAGCTATATTCAACTTTAACAAGATCGCATATATCAAATGAAAATATTTATATTTAGTTTAAAAAAAAACACAGTTTTGAAATTTAGATATGCGTTTAATTTTCTTGATTAAGTTGACCATTTCATGTGTAGACTTGATTCAAATCACATTTGAGTCTTATGGTGTTTATATAGAATTATGTTTTAGAAGGGTTTTGAGATTCACTTTATTATTCAATTAAGAGAACTATTTCTCGAAATAGAATAATTCATTTTGAATATGAATAAAATCGTTTCCAAAACGGTTAAGTGAATTTCATTCAATCAATAAACATGTGACTGAAAAACAATAATTTAGTCAAACTAAATTTAAACATTGTTCGAAACAAACTTGTTTAACAATACAAGCCATATGGTTTCATAATAAAATATCCTATAAGCTTGGTACGCAATTTTGCTTCCTTGCTTATATGGATCACCATTTCGCTTGTCTTTCAGTCATTTACCTTTCTTGATTATCTGTAACATATTACAAAAGTGAGTTCTACACTTAGTATCAAATACACAAGTGTAAGATAGAAAGGTAAAAGTTCTATCTTAAATATTGATACCTGAAGGACTTTCCTTCGTTAGAAAACATTTATTTCTCAGAAGGACAATCTCCTCTTCTATGACCAATGTTGCCTCATCTATCACATGTAATTGTTACCATGGGAAGATTCCTTTCGGCGGTTTCTAGCATCGTATGCAATTCTGGGACTGAAATCTTCTCGTGGTCTATATTCAGATTCTAGACAAAAACATCAAATGCTTTGGTCAGAGATTTGAGGATCATATCTATGGCTCTCCCATTGGAATAAGGATAGCCAAGTCTATCCAAATAGTCAAGGTGCGTCCTCATTTTGTGAATATGAGAGCTTACATATTGGTCTTTGTCCAATTGTATCGAAGCGTTCACGGACCATATACATTTGGTAATATTTTGGTAATCGGTTTACCATGTCAAATGCCCTCAGTGGAAACGTTTCCATTCTTTCTAGTAAGGATGGAACCATGGTTTCAAGCATAAGACGTGATACATTGATTGAATCATCATTATGTTTCAATCAAGTATCGTTAGCTTCTATGGAGGTAAGAGGAGGTTCTTGAGGAATAGGTACGAGGAGTACGTATAATTTGTTTTCACGTCTGAGAACACGTCTCAATGTTTTGAAAACAAATTGGGAAGTTCTGAGTGGTTAACTTTTCTTCCAAAAGAAAAAGGTCTTAGGGATGTGTTAATTGTAGTGTTTGCATTTTAGGCCATCTACAAAATTTAACAAAGTTAATATAGTATTTTCAATATTAATTTTTAAGCAAATTAATTACCCTTTCGTTTTCTAAAAACATTAATTTGCATAAAATCTAGGATCCAACATTGCAAAACAAATGAAACGGTTAGGTGACCTTTATCCCGTCCATTTAATCCAACAAGGTAGATAACGTTTATCGATTACATCGAATGTAATTCCTAGCGTAATGGGATCCTTAACAACTTGTTTGTTAATTGGCATGTTTGATCCCATCTATGCCTTGGGATTCTAATGCTTAGGTGACCTTTACCACAAAAGATTCCCAATCAAGTCATCCTACTTGAAACAACATGTGAAACTCACATCCAAGCGGTTAGGTGACCTTTATCCCACAAAGACATAAGAATCACCTCATCCATCTCAAGACAATCCAAGTGGTTAGGTGACCTTTATCCCACAAGGGTGTCATAGTGACGTATTGAGTGTTTCTCAAATGGACGACATATGACTTGCGTTTATAAAAAGGGATTTTAGATGTATTACAATTCTAGTTTTGTAAACATTTTAGTATCATGTGATTTTGCATGCATTCAATAATACATGGTATTTAAATAAAATCTTACTACTCATCAAATGGTTCCTATTTAATAAAATCTCTATTTTACCAACCAATGATCATAATAAGAACCATTTATAGTCTTTTAATAAAACACTTTTATTTTTAGATTATGAATTTATGTGAGTTTCAAAATTTCTATTTAAACTCCTATTATAAAAACTCAAAATCTCAATTTTTGTCTTAAAAACCATAGTACCATATTATTGCATGCATCCAATAATCAAGGTACTCTTTTTAAGAAAAGGAAACTATTTATCAAAATGAATAAATTTAAAATCTTCATTTTAAATAATTTGGTTCAATTAAAAATCCAATTTTTAAAGTTACGTCGTTTTTAAATAAACAATTTTATATAAAACTTATTTGAACCAATTTGCATGTCATTGTTTTAAAATCTCCATTTTAAATATTGGTTAATATAAAATCTCTATTTTAAACTTGGTTCATTTAAAATATAATTTTAAAATTTGTCGCTTCAACTTTAAACAATTTTAAATAAGCGCGTTTGAACTAATTTTATGTTCTTTACTAGCATACAATATCATATATTTTAACGCATAAAAAAGAAACATAATCAACCATAAACATGCAAAAGAACGTGCATAAAACAAAGCCATTTCTAATGACATTTCTTGTGAGCCAAAACAAGAAATGCCAAGTCCATTCCTAAGGGACAAAAAAAAAAAAACTTCAAGCTCCCACTTGCTTTAGCATCTCTATGCAATCAAGACATCAAGCTCCATCTTCAAGCTCCATGTTGGCCTTCTTCTTGTTACATTTTATAAAATAAAAAACTAGTTCTAACAACTAATCTAATACTTACAAAATGAACAAAAGAAACATGAAATAATAAAACCTATTTACTATTACAAACAAACATGAATAATAATAAAAATTATAACAATTTAAAGGAAACAACACAACAACCAACACATTGGTCCATGGCTTGTTTATGCACATATTACTCATAAATAACATAAAATAGCACTTTGTTTTTGTTAGGCAACTTTTATGTAACAAAAATGCATGTTGAAATTTTGTTACATAAAATATATATATATATATATATATATATATATATATATATATATATATATATAAAATAAAAACTAGTTGCCTAAAAGACATGTATGAACTTTTCATATAAAATGAAATTTTATCCATGGCTTCCAAAAACCAAGTTTTATACAAATAAAACCTTTTTATCTAATCATGCATTATAACATAGGCTCTGATACCACTTGTTGGGATTTTGTGTTCAAAACTTGGGTTTCAAAACTCATAAGAGGTAAAAATATTATGCAACGGAAGCAAAAAATTGAACAAAACATAAAACCATTTTATTCCCACCAAGTATCTTGTTACATGCAAGAAAAGATAAAAGAGCAACATACCAAAAGAGTTCAAGATTACAACCTTTGAAGACTTTGAATCCTCTCGGGAGGTTGGATGTTGGTGATGAATGTAGAACCCAAGAAGAGCTCCTCTAGAGATGCCCACCAACAAGCTCCAACACTTTGAGTATGCTAGTACCTTCTTGATGTTTGATGCAAAAGAGAACTTCTTAAACAAGTATACAATATACTTGTATTTTGGAAGAACAAAAACACACAACAAGTGTGTATTTTCGGCCGAACTCAAGGAGAGGGAGAAAGAGAGCAAAAAAAACTTATTTTGTGTATTTTTCAAGTGTCAAATTTCTCTCCTCTTGTTCCCAAGATATGCATGCAAGACTTTTTTTCTCATTGGGCCAAAAAATGGTCCAATAACTAGTGAGCCTTTCATGCAAAGTTATACTTGAAACCCCTCTAATTTAAATTTGTTAAAAATCTATATTTTAGCTATTTAAACTTACTATAATTAGTCCCTCCTTGTTGCCTCTAGTTATTAAAATCATCATAATTTAATAAACTAGAATTCTTATTTGCATCTTATATTAAGAATTATATTTATTAATATAATTAATAATATTCATCAAGAATTAATATTTATCAAGAATCAAATTCTTATAAATATCAATTTAGTGTCTACTTGTTGTTCGGTGTGACCCTATAGGATCATATATTACCGGTAATATTCTTTTATAATCATTCTTGAGCATATAAAACCAACATCTTTGTATATTGAAAAGGTTACAAAACCATCTGCAAAGTTTATTCTTGACCAAATAAAAGCTGAAATCAAATTTCCTGATTCTGTCAAAAGTCTGGATCCCAAAGAGATCTTCAACTTTAACTCTTTTAAGGGACATAAGTCTGTTACTTCTGTGGCTGAGTCCTCTAATGTTAAAACACAGAGTGAGTTCAATCCTGAAGCCCCAGACTTCTCTCCAACCTCTGAATAAATTAGAACAACTTTTAAAGAGGATCTTAACAGAGTTCTTAAAGAAAATGTTGCATCTGATGCATTAAAACCAAAGTTGAGAAAGTTTAAGTCTGCCAAAGCTGATATCTCGGTGATACCCAATGAGTCTAACACCTCCACTAGAGCCACCAGAGACTTTCTAGGCTCTGACAGTGACTCTGATTCTGAGGTGGATGAGCAAATTTTCGGTGCTCAAGAGGCTGTTTTTCACAAACCAAAGCAGGCATCTGTTGAATCTGAACTTTTGAAAAATGTTTCATTCTTTAAGAAACAATCCAGATTTATACCATCTCATGTTTTCAAAACAAGGGTATCATAATTCTTTATTCTAATGAGATAGAAGAGAAGAGAAGAAAGAAAGCTAAAAATGTTTCTGTGAACCACACTTCAGTTCCCTTTGCTAATAAACCAATCAGATTTACTCCAGAGCAGAAGGGCAAATGGATAGTCAATGACAAACCTATTCCCAGTTCTGCAGCAAATCAAAGGAAAAACACCTTTTGGTCAAAAGAATCAGCTCCTAGTAACAACTTCAAGAAACTAAACCAGGACAGAATGTATGTAAAGGCATCTGGTCCTAATGTTTTTCAATCCCAAGTGACAGTTAATCAACAGAAGTTGAAAAGTAACAACAATTTGCATCAATCTTCATGTTCCATCAATTGCAATTGTATTCAACTTTTGCTTAAGTTGCAAAATCACCTGAATGGTCCTCACTGTATTCTAAATCAGTCACTTCAAAGGAAAAATCCTAAGACTATCCAGAATACACATAGAAAATCCTCTGGCACATCATAACATAATGGAAAGCCGGCATGTAAACCCGTTAACACCCCCAAATCTAACAAGAAAGGACCTATCATGCAATGGGTACCTAAAAAGAACTAATCTATCTTGTAGAAGCCTCATGTGCAGATCTGGTATTTAGATTCCGGATGTTCCAGGCACATGACATGCAATAAGGAGCCGCTGATTTCATTTAAAGGGAAAATGGGAAGTGCAGTAACCTTTGGAGGAGATGGAAAGGGACAGATTAGAGGTCATGGAGTTTAAATAATGGTGGTGTTTCAGTTTCTAAGGTTGCTTATGTTGAAGGTTTAAACCATAATCTTCTCAGCATAAGTCAACTTTGTGATCATGGGTTCGATGTCAATTTTAAGAAAAAGTACTGTTCTTTGTTGCTTTATGAGTCTGGTCAAGAACTTTTAAGAGCCGACAAAAAAGGCAATCTGTACAAAATGAATTTTAATCCCAATCAAGGTTCTACAACAGAAAAACTCTGTTTAGTCTCTATGAAAAATGAAGATGCCTGGCTCTGGCATAAAAGATTTGCCCATTTAAATTTCTCAAACCTTATCAAGCTCGTGAAGTTGAACTTAGTGAAATGTCTGCCTTCTCTTAAATTTGACAAAGACCATCTCTGTTCTGCTTGTGAGATGCGTATGATAAAGAGAGCTTCACACAGAACAAAGAGTGATCACAATTGCCCTAGACCTTTGCATATGCTTCATGTGGATCTTTGTGGTCCAATATCTGTGCAAAGTTTGTCCGGCAAAAAGTATATTCTTGTTCTAATAGATGATTTTTATATGTATATACTTGGATTGAGTTCATCAGAGTAAAATATGATGTCTCAGAAATCTTGATAAGTTTGTTGAAAAGGATACATGTTCTGTTAGGTCTTAAAGTCCAAAAGTTGAGAAGTGATAATGGGGCAGAGTTTAAGAACGCCAGAATTGATGCCTACCTATCAGAGGAAGGAATCTCCTAGAACTTCTCAGCTGCCAGAACTCCCCAACAGAATGGTGTGGTGGAGAGAAAGAACAGAACTCTGGTAGAAGCCGTCAGAACCATGTTGGCAGGTTTAATCCTTCCAATCAACTTCTGGGAAGAGGCAGTCACAACAGCCTATTTTACCCAAAACAGAGCTGTAATGGTGAAAAGATTCAAGAAGACTCCCTATGAACTTGTTGGTTCCCAGATTCACATTGCGTCACATTAATGGTAACAAAATAGATAACGAAATCATTAAATATAAAGCCATTAAGATGTGAGTGATTGTGCAAAGATATTGTAACCGTGAGTATCAAGTATAGAACAGTAATAATGATAACAAGAACAAGTATAATAAGCTGCTCGTATATTGATAATATGAATAACACCAAGAACACGTTCAAGTGTGTGCATTTGAAATCTTACAGGGAACAAGATCGTACGGAGGTAGTGCTATGGAATACTGCAGTGTATGCTCTAACAATTGTGGAAAACTATTCTTCCTAAAGCTTACAATTGTTGTTCCACTACCTCTCTATTTATAGCCTGATAAAGCATTAGACAGTGTACTATCTAACCCTGGAATGACACGTGGAAAGCGTGTCTTGTCTTTTTAGGGCTTACGTGGAAAGTATGGACACGTGTCTAACAATTAGAGATTTCTTACGAGACTTAGGCTTCACAGAGGTCTTCAGTCACCAGAGCTCTTACACCAGAGCTCTGATGGTCTTCTGTTAGTGAACAGTTCTTCTGTAGAATAGAAGAGGTCTTCTGCCAGAGCTCTGTCGAGATCTGTTGGTTCCGCCAGAGCTCTGTTGAGCTCCGTTGGTCTTCTTGTTGATCTTCTTTCAAGTCTTCTGTCTGATCTCTGGTGGTCTTCTGACTTGTAATATTTTCAATACTTTTACATAAGAGATACTTGGGGCTAACAATCTCCCCCTGAGTATTGAAAATAAAAATTTACAAAATACAGAGATATTTAAACAAAAGAACAGAGAACTTTTACCTCTGTTGATACCTTGCACTATTCTTTTAAAAATGTTACAATACACGGCAAAAAGAATGAGTACACTTATGCATAATAATTTCCTCTTAAGATTCTGTCGATTCTTCTGATTAGATCTCGGAATTCTATCATGCGGTCTATCTATTCGACGAAGCTTATCATACTCTTTTCTGGGCAGTTTTCTTTTGGAAGCTCCGTGATGATCCTCTTGATATAGAGCACCGACTCGCTTGAGTAATTGTGAGCCTCTTCAACTCTGAGTGCTTTCTTGATGTCCTTCTGTCGGCAGATAAGTATTGGTGGATCACCAACAACCATTCCGGATCTATACTCCTCAAGACCTTCAATACTCTCATTTGGAGGTCCAATTGCTAGCTTTTCAACCTCGAATTCCATGCCTAGTTGAAAATCGATTTGCGTTCTAAGATTTACGCGTTCTTGCATGACAAACTCGATTTCCCTCATAGCAGTTCATGTGCCTCTGTTTCTGTCGATGAAGTTTAGGCAATAGGCATGAAGTGTTACCAGATCGTAAGGATTCAAGAGCACAAGATCATTGTCATTGAATTTTTCAATCTTGTTCTCTTTTGTCCTCACAGTGTAGACATTGTACTGAATATCGTCTTTGGAGAACTTCATTGCTTCAACATTCAGAATAAATTCGAATGTGAAGTTTGAGTATATGGCTTTGTTCATATTGGATCTGGTTTGGATGAACTTCAACCTTGCATCAGTGAGTCTGCTGGCATTTATCGGGTTTAGGTATTGGTTAATGGGTATTGCATTCATAGGGATTATGTCTCTGTCAGCATAGAGGAATGCAAATATGGTTTCGATTGCAGGATTGTCAGAGTGTCGGGTTTAAGGATTCTGTTCTGGCTCAATTGGATTCTGATCTTCATGGGTTTCAGCCATAAGATGATCAGCATGGCATTCGGGTTCTTGTAGCACTTGGGGTTGGATTTGGGGTTGGGCTTGGCTCATTTGTTCATCAACAGAGATTGGGATTGATCTCTCTGGTTCAATTTTGGGTGATGACGGAGGGGTGTCAAGTATGATGATCTCTGGTGGTTGTTGTGTTGACTCTTTTGGTGCTTTGATGATTCTGTCTTTGAACATGTAGTCAAACAATACCATAGTCATCTCTGTCGTCTCTTCTTCTGTTATCCCTTTATCTCCCTTTTCCGCCTCTGTCTCTGTTGCCTCAGCCTCTGTCGTTTTCTCTTTCCCTTTACCCTTCTCTGTTTCTTTTTCTTTTTCCTTCTCTTTTTCTTTCTCAACCTCTTTCTCCTTTTGTTTCTCCCCCTTTTGTTGCTCTGTGGACTCACGTGACTTAGTGTCTGAAGGTCCTTCTGCAGCGTCTTGAAAGTCATCATCGTTATCACTATCAGAGGAAGCCTCGACGGAGAGTCTTGTTACGATAGGTGAGGCTGGAGAAACCAACATTGAAGCAGTTTTGGGTCTTTTGCGCGAGGGTTCTCCTTATGGTGCTTCTTCTGCACATTTTTTCAGTGTTGAGTTGGTCATGGTAGCTTTAAATTCAGTCGCGGCCTTTTTCAGTGTATCTTCCACTTCTGTCGCAGCCATTCTGACTTCATCAACTTGACTCCCAAAATTGAATTTGTGGGCGGCAAGAGAGGTCTTTATGTGTTGCTCTGTTGCCTGGGCTTTCTTGGCAAATTTGGAAGAGATGCTCATCATCTTGCTTAATACAGATTTGCTGAACTCACCCATCTGGCCTACTATCATTGGTAGTTCATTTGGGCTTGGACCAGAGATATTCAGCGGAGTAGCAGATGATGTCGTGGCTTCTTTGATGGATTCCTTAACAGAGTTTTTGATGAGCTCTGTCATGGTTCTAACGTTGGATTCTGTAACAACCCCATTCCCATATACACAACAAATCACATAATGTAACATAACATCGATATAACAAAAGAGACGTCAAATTACAAGTACGGTCCCGTAGTCTTTTACAATTAGCAGAAGCTATTCTACTACAAACTTTGTACTAAATACATACATAACATTTAATATTGTGATACAACTGCTAAACATGCCAAAATCTTCGTCATATACTCCTTCTTTAATAGCCATCCATCGATTATTCTAATTACTTGCTCTTACGCAATCCACCACCTGGAATACATATTTTTAAAACAAAAATGAGGGTTAGACCTAAGGGTCTAAGTGAGAAAAATCCCTGTTAGTTTGAAATCATTCATATAAACTTTATTTATATAAATCACACAGCACTATCAAATATATCAATTTGAACTCACGCAACATATACCTTCCCTTCTCATTCTTCCTGGCCATATTAGTTGGTTGCTAACCAACTAATAAATTCACAACGCTGTACAACATCTACCGCCAAACAACGCTATACAGATTCTATAGCCAAACACACCGGTCCTACGCCCGGCCAACGTATTATAACACATTATAATACTCATGTAAATATAATACCTTAAAATATTATAATTCACATATATCACTCATATAAACACAAAATCATCAATTATCACATTCCCAAACCACACGTATCTGTATTCCAGTTAAAAACGTTTTTAAAGTAAAACTCACCTGTTTCGCTTATCAAAAACGCTCGCAAGCTTCTTTCAAAAAGATTATATCTTTCACTTCTACTCCACAGTATCTGAAACAAGTTAAAATACATTTATCGCTTTACTAGCCGATTACATAAAGTCTAACAAGTTCCTATCCTCAACTGTCCCATTACACAATGCACTTAACCCATTACCGGGATTACACAAAGTACCGAGACTACACAGTACCGGGACTCATTGGTACCGGGAGTTCGATCACCGGGAGTTCATGCTATCGGGAGTTAGTAATACCGGGAGTCTCAGTACCGGGACTCATTGGTACCGGGACTCCACTACACCGGGACTCCACTACACCGGGACTCCACTACACCGGGACTTCACTACACCGGGAGTCTAAAATGACCGGGAGTCTACCGGGGCTTCCCCGGGACTCTTAAGAACACAGTCGGTTCCAATTTCTCAGATTCAATTTAATCAATTACCAAACAATAAAATCGATCTTTCTAAACCGATAGATATTTCTACTTATGACTACAAGCACAAAATATACAGGTACTTACCTCAAAATAAACTTTAACCGAATCAATTGATGTAGCAACCATAACCTTCTTCTTCTGCTCCTTTTCGCCTCCAGACTCCCGCACATACACTCTATCTATTTTAGGATAATCTGATACATCTGAATATCTTAAGGGTGTATATCAATTCCATAACTACCATTTAGACCTTGAACTTCTCATTAATGACCCAAACACCCTTAAACTTATAATTTACCCAAACTTACCCTGAACATCATATTTTATAGTTAAATTATCTAACGGACTTACCCGGGGTATTACATCATCTCCCCCTTAATAGAATTCCGTCCCGGAATTCAGTTAAGTAAAAAGATGTGGGTATTTGTCTCTCATTTCCGTCTCTGATTCCCACGTAGCATCTTGACCTCTATGATGCCTCCACTGAACTTTCACTTGCCTGATCTCCTTATTCCGCAGTACTTTAACTTTATGATCAACTATAGCTTCCGGCTCTTCCACATAATTCAGTCTTTCATCGACCTGTATCTCTGGTAGGGAGACTGCCTGATCTTGAGTAACCAAACACTTTCAGAAGTTTGATACGTGAAATGCGTTATGAATCCTGCTCAATTCCGATGGAAGATCTAATCGGTAAGACACTTCACCGATCCTTTCTGTAATAGCAAACGGTCCGATATACTTTGGGCTAAGTTTACCTTGTCTCCCAAATCGGATGACTCCTATCCACGGCGAAACCTTAAACATTACGTAATCCCCAACTTGAAATTCCAATGGCTTTCGGCGTCGGTCAGCTTAGCTTTTCTGTCTGTTTTGAGCCACTTTCAATCATTCACGAATCTGAGTAACCTTATCGGCAGTTAATTGAACTATTTCCGGCCCCGCTAACTGTTTCTCTCCCACTTCGTTCCAACATAGAGGCGTTCGACATTTCCTACCATATAGTACTTCGAACGGTGCCGCTTGTATGCTGGAATGATAACTGTTGTTGTAAGAGAATTCGATTAACGGTAAATGCTTATCCCACGATCCCCCAAAATAAACAATACAAGCCCGGAGCATATCTTCTAAGGTCTGAATCGTTCGTTCACTCTGACCATCTGTTTGGGGATGATACGCCGTACTTAACTTTATATGTGTTCCCATTTCTCTTTGAAAACTTCTCCAAAATCTTGAAGTAAAACGACTATCACGATAAAAAATGATCGAGGTTGGAACTCCATGTCGAGTTTCTATTTCGTCAATGTACAACTTAGCTAATCGCTCCATCGAATCGGTTTCCTTTATCGGTAGAAAGTGTGCAGACTTTGTCAATCTGTCGACGATCACCTAAATAGAATCAAATCCCTTCAGAGTCCTTGGTAGCTTTGTGATGAAATCTGTGGTAATCTGCTCCCACTTCCACATAGGTATTTCTAGTCGTTGTAGTTGACCAAACGGCTTTTGGTGTTCGATCTTTACTTTCATACAAGTATCACACCTTTCCACATACTAAGCAATCCCTTTTTTTATCCCCGGCCCACCAATAGAATTGCTTAAGGTCTTTATACATCTTGTTTGTACCTGGGTGAATAGAGAAACGGGATTGATGAGCTTCTTGTAAAACACGATCACATAACCCACCCAAACGAGGTACCCACACTCTGTTTCCCAGACACAATAACCCACGATCATCTGTTACTAGCAATGCTGACATCCCCGCTCACCGTTCTGATTTCAGATGTTCATCCTGATAAGCCTCCACTTGACACTTCTGCAATTCGTCAAATATGTTGGGTAGGAGTTCAGTTCGTAGCGAAATAACTTTTATTTTTCCACCCCTTTCTTGACGACTCAATGCATCAGCTACCACATTTTCCTTTCCCGGATGATAAAGGATTTCACAGTCGTAATCGTTCAGCAATTCTAGCCATCTCCTTTGTCTCATATTCAATTCCTTCTGATCAAAGAGGTGTTGGAGACTCTTATGATCGGTATAAATCTGACATTTGGAACCATACAAATAATGTCTCCAAATCTTTAACGCGAAGACGACTGCTGCAAGCTCCATGTCGTGCGTAGGATACTGTCTTTCATGATCCTTTAATTGACGAGAAGCATAAGCAATTACCTTTCCACGCTGCATAAGTACACATCCCAATCTCAGTTTTGACGCATCACTGTAAACAACAAAGTCTTCCGAACCTTCAGGTAATGATAGAATCGGCGCGCTGCACAGTTTCTCTTTCAATATCCGGAATGCCTCGTCTTGTTCTGCTTTCCATTCAAACTTCAAGTTCTTCCGGGTCAGCTTAGTCAAAGGCGTTACGATACGAGAGAAGTCTTTTATAAACTTCCGGTAGTAGCCGGCTAAACCCAGAAAACTACGTACTTCGGTTGCTGTCTTCGGCGGTTCCCACTTTTCAACTGCTTCCACCTTCATCGGATCAACTTGTATCCCTTTTTCTGAAACTACATGCCCCAGAAACTGAACTTCTTGTAACCAAAATTCACATTTCGAGAATTTAGCGTACAATTTCTCCTTCTTTAATAGCTCCAGGATCAAACGAAGATGTTGTGCGTGTTCTTCCTTGGATCGGGAATAGATAAGGATATCATCGATAAATACAATAACAAATTTATCGAGATACGGCTTACATACCCGATTCATTAAATCCATAAAGGCAGCTGGAGCGTTCGTCAGTCCAAACGGCATTACAAAGAATTCGTGATGACCATACCTTGTTCGAAAGGTTGTCTTTAGAATGTCTTCTTCTCTAACTTTCAACTGATGATAACTGGATCTTAGATCAATCTTGGAGAAATAGCAAGCTCCAACTAACTGATCGAAGAGGTCCTCAATTCGGGGTAACGGATATTTATTCTTTATCGTGCGCTTATTCAGTTCTCGGTAGTCGATACACATTCTCATCGAACCATCCTTCCTTTTCACAAATAACACTGGTGCTCCCCACGGCGAAGAACTAGGTCTGATGAAGCCTTTATCGGATAAGTCTTGTAGTTGTGTCATCATCTCTTTCATCTCTGGGGGTGCTAGTCGGTATGGTGCACGAGCAATAGGAGTGGCTCCAGGAACTAAGTCTATACCGAACTCTACTTGTCTAACTGGAGGGAGACTATTCAAGTCTTCGAGAAAAACTTCTGGAAATTCACTAACAATAGGAATATCTTCCAACTTAATCTTTTCAGGCCTACTATCTATCACATAGGCTAAGTAACTCGGGCAACCCTTGCTGACACATTTACGGGCTTTTATCATAGATATTAGGCTAGACTGATGATTCCTACGATCACCATAAATCACGACGGGTCCTTTCTCAGGTAATACCACATTTATTAACTTTTTATCACACACTATGTTAGCCTGATTCTCGGCTAACCAATCCATTCCCACTACAACGTCAAACTCTATCAAAGTTATAGGAAACAATTGTATCGGCACTCTACACTCCTCTATATTTATCACACAGTCATCAAATACTTCTTTAACTGACACTTGATTATCATTTGCCGTATCTACTGATAGAGCATGTTCTAGCATTTTAGGTTTCAAACACAGGCAATCAGCAAATGCAGGGCACACAAACGATCGGTTTGCACCGAAATCAAATAACACCTTAGCACGTGTAGAGTTTATTAAAAATGTACCTGTGACCACATCTGGAGTTTCCTCCGCTTCTTTCTCAGTCATTTGGAACGCGCGACCCCTGCTTACTGGCGGTTCCAGGCTTGGTATTACTGGTTTAACTATCGCTGGCCTGCCCGTTGACCCACCTTGCTGTATCCTCCCCCGCGGACAGTCTGACTGAAGGAGATCCAGAGAATTGCATAAGAAACATAACCGCGTTACCTTACAATCTTTAATGACGTGCCTGGTCTTCCCACACTTATAACACACTCGTAAATCACCTTGGCAATTTCCTTGGTGGACACGGTTGCACTTCTGACATGGTCTTTCCGCTGGTCGAAACGGTGGACGGCTATCATACCTCTGAAATTGGGACTTCTTCGGATCGTAATGTGGTCCTTCCCACTTTCTCTTCCCGATACGTTTATCACCAGCATCTCTTCTAATATCTCGTTCAACATTCTCTGCGACATCAACTGCAGCCGAGAAGGTATCGGGTCCTTTTGCAGTCACTAGCCTTCTGACTTCTGAGTTCAACCCAAAGATAAACCTTTCCGTCTTCATCGTCTCCGTAGCAACATAGTATTCTGCGAACCGAGACTTTTCCAGAAAGCTAGCGGTGTAGTCTTGAACAGATAAGTTTCCTTGTTGCAAGTTCATAAATTCCCCTTCCAGTTGTTTAACGGCTGCTTGGGGACAAAATGCGTTCCTGTAGGCTATCACAAATTCTTCCCAAGAGAGGGTAGAATAAACATTAGATCCTTTAGAATGAATAAAAGATTCCCACCAATACAAAGCATCCCCCTTTAACATTGCCGCTCCATACAATACTCTATCTTCGTCAGCGCACTTACTCGTCTTGAAAATAGCTTCTATTTCCTTCATCCATCTCATTGCTTTCACTGGATCCCGATCTCCTGAGTATGTAGGAGGCTTGCAACTAAGAAACATCTTGTAATCACATTTTCTCATTACCGGTAAGACCGTAGGGGTGATTGGCAGTTCGACTTCATGTTCCGGATCTGGTCTATCAGCTTCATTATTACGATTTCGTTCAAACATTGTTTGTATGTTAGCCTGTAGTCTTCCCATTTCTGCCATTAGATCATCCCTGGTAACGAACTTTGTACCTTGTGGTTGGACTCTGCCTCCGGCTCGACCTCCAGCTCTACCCCCGGTTCTACCCCCGACTCTGCCCCCAGTTCTGCCTCCCCTGTCCCCTGTTCCTATCGGCGGATTAGTACTATTCGGGTTTCCACCTCCTCGGTTCTTTCGTCTGGTACCACTTGCCATTCTGTAGATTCAAACAAAATTAATACACATATAACAAGGTATTCCAGTTCAAACATGTACCTGTAAGATCATAATGACACTGGCCAGGTGTAATATGAAATTACCTTACATGATGTTCCTTCTACCTTTTATACTTCCTCATCCCAAGGTTCTATAATGATAGGGACGTCCTACTTCACATGCAGTTTAAGTCCAGGTACAGATACAAATACCTAGATCCCTTAAACTAAGGCTCTGATACCATTTGTAACAACCCCATTCCCATATACACAACAAATCACATAATGTAACATAACATCGATATAACAAAAGAGACATAAAATTACAAGTACGGTCCCGTAGTCTTTTACAATTAGCAGAAGCTATTCTACTACAAACTTTGTACTAAATACATACATAACATTTAATATTGTGATACAACTGCTAAACATGCCAAAATCTTCGTCATATACTCCTTCTTTAAAAGCCATCCATCGATTATTCTAATTACTTGCTCTTACGCAATCCACCACCTGGAATACATATTTTTTAAACAAAAATGAGGGTTAGACCTAAGGGTGTAAGTGAGAAAAATCGCTGTTAGTTTGAAATCATTCATATAAACTTTATTTATATAAATCACACAGCACTATCAAATATATCAATTTGAACTCACGCAACATATACCTTCCCTTCCCATTCTTCCTGGCCATATTAGTTGGTTGCTAACCAACTAATAAATTCACAACGCTGTACAACATCTACCGCCAAACAACGCTATACAGATTCTATAGCCAAACACAACGGTCCTACGCCCGGCCAACGTATTATAACACATTATAATACTCATGTAAATATAATACCTCAATATATTATAATTCACATATATCACTCATATAAACACAAAATCACCAATTATCACATTCCCAAACCACACGTATCTGTATTCCAGTTAAAAACGTTTTTAAAGTAAAACTCACATGTTTCGCTTATCAAAAACACTCGCATGCTTCTTTTAAAAAGATTATATCTTTCACTTCTACTCCACAGTATCTGAAACAAGTTAAAATACATATATCGCTTTACTAGCCGATTACATAAAGCCTAACAAGTTCCTATCCTCAACTGTCCCATTACACAATGCAGTTAACCCATTACCGGGATTACACAGAGTACCGGGACTACACAGTACCGGGACTCATTGGTACCGGGAGTTCGATCACCGGGAGTTCATGCTATCGGGAGTTAGTAATACCGGGAGTCTCAGTACCGGGACTCATTGGTACCGGGACTCCACTACACCGGGACTCAACTACACCGGGACTTCACTACACCGGGACTCCACTACACCGGGAATTCACTACACCGGGACTTCACTACACCGGGAGTCTAAAATGACCGGGAGTATACCGGGACTTCCCCGGGACTCTCAAGAACACAGTCGGTTCCAATTTCTCAGATTCAATTGAGTCAATTACCAAACAATAAAATCGATCTTTCTAAACCGATAGATATCTTCTACTTATGACTACAAGCACAAAATATACAGGTACTTACCTCAAAATCAACTTTAACCAAATCAATTGATGTCGCAACCGTAACCTTCTTCTTCTGCTCCTTTTCGCCTCCAGACTCCCGCACATACACTCTATATATTTTAGGATAATCTGATACATCTGAATATCTTAAGGGTGTATATCAATTCCATAACTACCATTTAGACCTTGAACTTCTCATTAATGACCCTAACACCCTTAAACTTATAATTTACCCAAACTTACCCTGAACATCATATTTTATAGTTAAATTATCTAACGGACTTACCCGGGGTATTACAGATTCAGAGAGAATAACTGTAGGGATAGGCAAAGTTCTGTTCATCGTTGGAGTGTGATTCTCTGTCACGAGTCGTTTTAGCTCTGCAAGTTCTGTTGATATCTTCGTGGTCTCCCCTGCTCTGACCCTTTCAGTCTCTGCTCTGAGTCGTTCAGCCTCTGCATACTTCTGTGTTACTTCTGCATGTTTATCAGTGATCTTTTGCAGTTCTTCCTTAAGAGAAGCATTCTCCTTACGGATCAGCTCCTCCTTCTGTTCATTGATAAGTTTATACTCATTCAAGGAGTTGTTGATACTATCACAGAAGCTTTCGAACTCTGCTCTTGTGACAGTGTCAACGGGGGTAACCTTGGTTCCAGCACATGGATCCAATTCTGCCTCGACTTCAGAGGCACCTCCGTCAAGAGTTGTTTTGATGTTGGCTCTTGGAGGACTTCCCCCTGATCCTTGCTGTTCCCTTTGAGGGGAAACAACTACAGGTGTTTTGACTAGAGTTTCCTCTTCCAACTTAGGTTCCGAGGAAGGAAATCTGATGTGATGAGAAGAATTTGGATCAAGCAAAGTCTTCCCTTGTTCTACTATGGTCTCCCATTGTCCCTGAGTCAGACGGATGCTACGCGAGATTTGAAAGATCTCTGGTCTATTGTGTGTTAAGTCTATATGAGCCACAGAGGCATCATCGTGTGGAGGTGACCTATTGATGTTCTGGGGTGAAGGAACATCATTACCAAAGATAGATTCCCCAGGTATGTGCATACCAGAGGCGTGCAGAGGTGCCTCTGGCGGTTCTTGCTGGTTAAGGTTCGAGGTGTGCACCTCTGTTTCAATATTCCTTTGGTCTTGTGGTTGCACAGGGAGTTGGGGTGCGAAATCTCACATGCGTGTTCAAATTTTTAACATCTTCTTCAAAACTCGCATTTCCCTCGGCTCCTAGGGATTTAGAACTCTCTGGTGTACTCTCTATCACATGTACCTCTTTCTCACCATTACCAGAGGAGTGCGATCTTTCTGCCATCTCCTCTGTAATTTCCCTTTCTCCCTCTTGAACAGCCTCCATAGGGGATGCTCTGTTATGTACTTCCTCCTCCATCACTCTAGCAGAGGAAGACCCCACTTCGGGTTCTATTCTCTCTGGTCTGTTAACTTCTTCTGCTATTTCCTCACTCAAACTCTCAAGTGAAGGCTCAGATCCTAAATATGTTGGGGTTCTCACCTCAGGTTCTTGAGGTTGAGCAGCACTATGATAGTTTTGGATAGAGATGTGATTTGGGTCAATAAGAGCAAGCATTGTACTTAGAATTCCTCTGATGAAAGGATATCCACCTGAAGTAGTGGGAAGAAACCTGGACATTACCCAAACAGGTGTAGGATTTCCCTGTTGAGTTAAGTGCAAACGTTGGAAGGCTCTTCTGATTACCAGACTTATGAATCGAGGAAATTTGATGGTCTTCAGAAACATGTGAGTTCCAACAACTCCTCCTCTTGCAATAGATGAAGTCTTTGTGTTAACAGCGGAAAGAAGATCTTTGTACAGTATGCTGGCATAGTCGAAGTTTCTATTAAAGAACAGGCCATACATAATTTGGAGTATCTCTGTGCTTCTTTGGTCTTGGCTACCAGATTTGCAGGTAAGGGTTCTGTTCAGTGTGGAGAACATGAAGTTCCACATTGTGGGTAGGTTTTGTCTTCCGAACTCGACTATTTTGTTCAGATCCTTGTCGTAGCCCAAGAACTTCACAAAGTCAAGAAGAACAGCTACTTTAGGGGGTTTCTCGTAGGCTTCTATTCCAAGCTGTCTTTTTGTCTTCATTCTGAAAATACTTCTGAAAGTGCTTGCACGAATACGGATTGTTCCTGCTCCTCCATCTCTAGAATCGACATTTCCAACTATCCCGTATTGTTCTTCAATGTACTTGCACGTAGTCCACCATTATCGGACATAGAGCTCAGGAAGGTTGTCGTCGAACTCGGTAAGGACTCTAAAAACTCCAGAGTTTCTGAAAAACTCTACAAATATGTGATAAGTGGGTAAATAGAGACCTGGGTTAGCATCGAATCGGTAGTTGTTGTCTGCTAACTCGTATGGAAGGATAACAATATGGTCTACGGGTCCTATTCGGCTAGATTCAGCAGAGTTTTGTTCTGCCACTGTTGCAGGTTAGGGTTTCTTGAAGAACTTAATGGTTTTGAATGAAGGGAGGGAAAAGATGAAGGGTTTTGAAATGATCAAAAAGCGTAAAAATTAAATGGGTCATGGGTATGGATATTTATACTCGAATCGTGTGGCTGGGTGAACGTCGTAGGTACTGTAGGCACGTGAGTGTCATATGGTGGAGTGGCCTCAACTGTCTAACGTGGGAACAACTAACGGTTGGTTTCTCAATCAGAGATTGCCATGTGGTTATGACAACTTCCGGGCAAGTAAACCGTCACGGTTAGAGATATGTGGGTGACATGTGGTTGACGTTTGAAAATAACTCACACCTCCGATGACGTTACTTCTGATGTCGTGGCAGAAAACTGACAGAGCTCTGGTGTAGCTTTGCAGGTTTGCCTCTGTTGAGTGACCTTTTTTTTCTTACTTCTTTCCCAAGATGGTTCACCTTTACCCAAAATCGTTTTCAAAAAATCTTGTTCTGATGTGAAAGAAGTCAAAGAACGAGAACAGAACTGACTTAGACATTTCACAGAGTTCTGGTGAAAAGTCATCAGAGGCTCTGGTGAAAGATCAGAATTCTGGTAAGTTCTTGACATTATCAAAAGATTTTCATCAGACCAGGTTTTTCCTCATTCTTCAAAAAGATTTTTCTTTTCAGATTTAAAAGCAAAGTTATTAAATTTGATGATTGATTTTGACTTGCTCCCCCTAAAACCATGCACATTTTCTTTTATAAGCTCCCCCTTAAATAGTGAGCTTAATCAACATATTTTTCTTTTTGGCTTTTCTCTTTTCTTGCAAAAGTATGTACAAAAAGAAAACAAAAGAATATATACAAGAGGAAAACATTGAGAAAGTATGCTGGCAGAGCTCTGGAGATAACATCAGAGACTCTGGTGAACTATCCTACCTAACCAGTTTGACAGAGCTCTGGTAGGAACATCAGAGGCTCTGTTGAATTTAAACAGAGTTAGGAGGACATGTTCAGCATACCCATCTTGCTGATTAAGAAGTTAAATCTCCTTTCATCAAGGGCTTTTGTGAACAGATCAACAAGCTGGAAGTCGGTTGAAACAAAATACATTTCAACTGTCCCTTTTTCAACATGATCCTTTATAAAATGGTACCTTATGTCGATGTGCTTTGTCTTGGAGTGTTGAACTGGATTAGCTGTGATTGTTATGGCACTTTTGGAGTCGCACAAAATTGGAATCTTGTTGTACTCCATGCCATAATCTTTGAGTTGAGTTTTCATCCAGATCACATGAGAGCAACAACTTGCAGCAGCAACATACTCTGCTTCTGCTGTAGAAGTTGAGACGCAGTTATGTTTCTTGGATGTCCAACTCACCAATTTTTCTCCAAGAAATTGGCAGCTACCAGAAGTACTATTTATGTCGTTCATGCATCCTCCATAATCTGAATCTGTATATGCTACAAGCTCGAAACCAGAATTAAGAGGATACCATAGACCCAAAAATTGAGTCCCTTTCAGATATTTAAATATGCGCTTGACAGCAGAGAAATGGGATTCTTTAGGATTTGCTTGAAATCTGGCACAGAGACAGGTTGCAAACATTATATCAGGTCTGCTCGCAGTTAAGTACAGAAGTGATCCTATCATGCCTCTGTACTTCTTGACATCTACAGGTTCACCATTAAGGTCAGAGTCAAGTTTAACTCCAGTGGCAATAGGAGTTTTCATTGGATTAGAATTGTTGAGCTTATATTTTTTCAAAATATCAGAGATGTATTTGGACTGACTTATGAAAGTCCCTCTGATGGATTGTTTAACTTGTAAACCAAGGAAGAAAGAAAGTTCTCCCATCATGCTTGTTTGGGCAAAAAATCACGTCGCTCGACCGCGACCAGAACAGGTAAGACGTATGATTAAGGACTATATCTTGTATTAAGATAAGGTCTCGACAAAGACCCAGAACACCATCGTCATCCCTCATAAAAGGTAAGTCGAGAGTTCCTCACGACGCTCGACCATAGCGTCGCCCGATCCGCATGACTATTATATAAAGACGCGCGACTTCGACCAAAGCTAACGTTAACCATGACCGTTTATTAAGTGTTTAATGCAGGAGTAAAAGTCATTAAGGAGCAACGACTATAACCGACGCAATCATTAAATAGTCGGCGACAGTAACGGACGAAGATCATTACTCCGACGACCGTTTCCAACCGTTAAAACCATTAAAGGAGCATTCATGGATGAAGCTAAGGACACGAAGACTATAAATATCAAGCTCAATCAACATTTCAAGACATCCAATATACGGCGATTAACAACCGAAGAAATATTCAAGAACACCTGAAGTGAAGAACCATTATTCTAAGTATCGCTCTCGACGCACGACAACAGCCCTCAACCAGCAGTTCACACTTTGTTTCGTACACGATAAACACACTGTTTTTACATTCCAAACACTTGTACTTTACATTTCGAAGTCTTTCCTTCATTTGTATTGTAATCTCTGTATGATCGACACCAGTATCCAAGGACATCGCCCCTGATTGGCGACCATAGTATAACGACGACACCTACTATCGTCCGCAGGTTTTTTCCTCGATTGAGGTTTTTCCTGCGTCATCAAATCCCTTGTTTCTTTATTTTATTTATCGTCGCACGCCTCGTCGAAAGATTCTTTCTTTAGTTGTTTAAGTCCACATCGACCTTAAGTTGTCCCTTTGGTGCGATTTTTGGCATTAACAGTTTGGCGCCATCCGTGGGACTACATCTAGAGAAAATCCTCGACGAACGTGCATTCTACTAATAGTTTCTTGGAGTTTCTTCTATTTTCTGTTGCAGGAAAATGGCAGCCCCTGGAAATCCGCAGCAAGCCGTCGCTCAGATGTATCAGGAGCTCGAGGTTGCCAGGAATCAACTCAATACAATGGCAGAGCAGAATGGCAGAGCAGCTGAAGAGATCGCGCGGCTAAGGAATACTTTTGGACCCCAGAATGGTCCTAGACCATTCATCTAGAATCCAGGTCCGGGACCAGGCCCGTCCGCGCAGAATCAACATCCAGGTTCATTCATGCAGAATCAGCAACCGGGTCCGTTCATTCCGAATCCCCGGTCTAGGAAGATTCCCCCTCAGCACATCCGACCACCACCCTTGAACAATGGATCCCAACCATTGCAAGGTGGCACCTGTTTGGGCAAAAAATCACGTCGCTCGACCGCGACCAGAACAGGTAAGACGCATGTCCTAAGCTATATCTTGTATTAAGATAAGGTCTCAACAAGAACCCAGAAAACATCCGTTGTCTCCCGTAAAAGGTAAGTCGTACGTCCCCCATGACTCTCGACCATAACATCGCCCGTCCCGCACGACCGTCGTATAGAACCATGCGACCTCGACCAAACTAACGTTAACCATGACTGTTACGTTTGTTAAGTGTTTAATGCAGGAGTCAAAGTCATTAAGGAGCAACGGATATAACCGACGCAACCATCAACGATCGATAGCCGTAACGGACGAAGATCATCATGGATAATCACTCCGACAACCGTTGCAGCCGTTATAGTTGTTAAAGGAAGCAATTAATGAGCTAATTAAAGCTCCCGAAGACTATAAAGACCGAGCTCAATCAACATTTCAAGACATCGAATATCCGGCGATTAACAACCGAAGAATATTCAAGAACACCTAAAGTGAAGAACCATTATTCTAAGTATCGTTATCGACGCACGACAACAGCTCTCGACCAGCAGTTCACACTTTGTATTCACACGACAAACACCTGTTTTCACGTTCAAACACTTGTACTTTACATTTCGAAGCATTTTCTTCATCTGTATTGTAATCGTTGTACGATCGACACCAGTATCCAAGGAAATCGCCCCTGATTGGCGACCATAGTGCAGCGACGACACCCACTGTCGTCCGCAAGTTTTTTCCTCGTTTGAGGTTTTTCCTGCGTCATCAAATCCCTTGTTTCTTTATTTTTATCCTCGTCGCACGTTTCGTCTAAAGATTTTTTCTTTAGTTGTTTAAGTCCACATTGACCATAAGTTGTCCCTTTGGTGCGATTTTTGGCATTAACAGTTTGGCGCCATCCGTGGGACTACTTCTAGAGAAAATCCTCGACGAACGTGCATTCTACTAATAGTTTCTTGGAGTTTCTTCTATTTTTTGTTGCAGGAAAATGGCAGCCCCTGGAAATCCGCAGCAAGCCGTCGCTCAGATGTATCAGGAGCTTGAGGTTGCCAGGAATCAACTCAATGCAATGGCAGAGCAGAATCGCAGAGCAGCTGAAGAGATCGTGCGGCTAAGGAATCCTTTTGGACCCCAGAATGGTCCTAGGCCATTAATCCAGAATCCAGGTCCGGGACCATGCCCGTCCGCGCAGAATCAGCATCCAGGTCCATTCATGCAGAATCAGCAGTCGGGTCCGTTCATTCCGAATCCCCAGTCTGGGCAGATTCCCCCTCAGCACATCCGACCACCACCCTTGAACAATGGATCCCAACCATTGCAAGGTGGCGCCCAACCGTTTCAGAATGGATCCCAGCCGTTTTCTCAGCCGTTCCAAAGTGGTCCGCACCCTTTCCAGCAAGGATCGCAACCTCTCCAGCAAGGATCGCAATCTTTGCAGCAGAGATCGCAGCCATTTCAGCATGGACCCCAATCGTTTTAGAATGGACCGCAGCAATTCCACTATGGGTCGCAGCCAAATTTTGTTCCGTTCAACGGGGACACCATTGGTTCGTCGCATGGTAATGGCACTAGTCCAGGGACCAATCCCTCGACAGGGGCAAATCCTGATCTTAACGATCCCGTCGCCCAGCGTTTGAAGATGTTAGAAGACCAAAATGAGCCGTGCCTGTCGACGTCGAGCCTCGCTCGGGGTATCAGGCGTCGCCCTTCATCGACGAGATCGCCACCGTCGAGGTCCCAAAGTAGTATAACATTCCTGCCTTCACTCCCAAGTATTCGGGTGTGACCGATCCAACCGAGCATGTCGCGCAGTATAAGCAGCTCATGTGGACAATCTTGATTCCACTCATGTACCAGGAAGTATGCATGTGCAAGTGTTTCGGGGCGACTCTCACTGGTCCAGCTCTCCAATGGTTGATCAATCTCAAACCCAAATCTATCGGGTCGTTCGCCGAATTGGTCAACCAGTTCTCCCGGCAATTCGCCAGCAGTCGTAAAATGGAAAAGCAAACTAGTGATCTGTACTATGTCGTGCAGAAGACCAATGAGTCTATTCGAAGTTATTTCAATAGATTCAATGCCGAAATGATCAGTATCCGTAATTGTGACATCAAAACTGCGATCGAAGTTTAAAAGTGTGGTCTAGATGATTGTTCAGGTCTATATATCGATCTGACCAAGTATCCCCCAGAGACTTTCGAAGACGTCCGAGCTAGAACCTTAGCATATATGAGGGTCGAAGATGATGTCGCCTTTCATCGCAAGCACACTGATGACAAGAAGTCGTTAGGCATCAGAAAGCCAGAGTTCAAGACAAAGGTTGTTTCCAGAATAGAGCCAGCGCACCAAATTTCAAATGTTCGTTTCAAGACGAAAGCAGAGGCCAAGACCGCGACTAAGTTCACTCAGTACCCCAAGATATCCTCTTACGGATTCAAAGGATCTGCAAAGGACTTAGTCGGAGCTCTGAAGACCGCTCAAGATACCATTCGAAGGCCAAAGAAGTCCGACCTAGACGATGCTAAGAAAGACAAATCAAAGTGGTGCGACTTCAATGCCGATCATGGTCATGCGATAGACCACTGTATCGCATTGAAGAAGGAACTAGCATATCATTTTCCGAAAGGAAATCTCAAAGATATCATCGACGATGTCGCTATTTCGGCTAACGGACAACGAATGACGACCCCCGAGCATGCGAAGGTCGTCAATTGCATCACCGGTGGTTCAGATGTGTGTGGTCTAACGTATTCAGCGGCCAAGCGTCATGCCAGTCAGGCGCCCGATGATCGGCCTATTCCTCGCTCGTCTAGACCCAAAGGAGATTTGGAGCTAGAAGCTATGAAGATTGTGTTCGACCACGTCGACCTTGGCGACTCGTATCAGAAGCATCACGACGGGTTGATCATTCAGATCATGGTCGGTAACTGTTTGATGCGTCGAGTATGGGTAGACGGGGGCAGCTCAGCAAATGTTATTTTTCTCAACACCATCAAAGCCATGGGAATCGATCGCTCGGAAATCACCCGACGTTCGACGACTTTGATCGGTTTCAATGGAGAAGCGACGAGCACCTTCGGAGAGATAATCTTGCCCGTCTACGCCGGAGGAGTCAACAAGCAGACCAAGTTCAGTGTCATCGATTGTGCGTCGGCCTATAACATCATCTTAGGACGACCATGGATCCATGATATGAAAGCCGTTCCCTCGACGTATCATCAAATGTTGAAATTCCCTACGCCATGGGGAATCCAGGAGATTAAGAGTGAGCTAAAAGTCGCTCGTGAGTGCTACAAATTTACCTTGAAGCCGCGAAAATAAAATAAAGTCACAAGATCGGGCTCTCGACAGGTTCGTTCCTCTATCCCTAATTTAATATCTTTTTCACATAGATAAGTCTACTATGGTGCCTGGTCGCACGACAACATAGTCAACGGAGGACAATATTTCTCCGTGTCATTCTGTCATTTAAAACCTATATTTTTCCTCCCAAAAAGAATAAGGTAATAAATGACAGGGGGCAAATAGAGAGAGTTTGAAGTAGTACGTTCTCTAACCTTTTTCATACGATTTTTTCTCACAAAATGATTACTAACTTAAGCATCGGAGGTTCGTTGGTTAGCCAACGACCAACCCCCGACATCGTTTTATTGCAGAATCGCACGAAAGCTTATCGCAGAATCGCACGACAGTAATCATTCAGTCTACTATATGACTTTAAATTCGCAGGGTCGCACGACATACATGATTAGGTATGTGACTTGATCATCCCTCCATAGGGGCATACGATACAAACTCATTATACGATCTAATCGTACGATCGCAAAGTCTAAACGATTTTACCCCTAAGTCTCTTAACTTAGAAATTGCTTTAATCGCGTGTTCACATAATTATTTTACTCATCGTATTACAATGTATGCCTCAGTCGCATGATTTCCTATGTGTCCTATGTTCAAATTCATAATTAAACATGGTTTGGATAAAGCATAAAGTTCAAACAAAAGTTGCGTTCATTATATAAACCATCGAAAACATAATCGACCACTAACGGTCGAGCAGCACAAACAAACAAATGCATTTTTTCTAAGGTTGTGGAGGAGCATCGATCACACCTTGTCCGATACCTCATCCTGAAAACCCTCGCTAGCCACCTCCTCCTCGACCTCCTTCTGATCATCCAAGTCGAGATCTCTCTCGGTCCCGACTCTCTCATAAAAGAGACGCAGCTCATCTGACGCTGGAGCCAAAGGATCCTTGCCCTGTAGGTGACGCCGCATAACTGCCGTACGCGCAGTAAGTCGAGCATAAGAAAAGAAAGACTTATTTTTGTCGTTCAACTCATCAGACTCCTTCTTCAAATTTATCACCTTAGCCTTGATTCCCCCGACTTCCTTCCTCTTCGCGGTTACGGATTCCTTCATCCCCTCCAGCTTCTCTCTCTGGTCGCACATCAAAGTCACGGACTCCTTCAAACGCGAGTTTATCTCGTCTCTTGTATGACTGAGGGCATCCAATTCGTCTAGAGCATGGTCAAGGCGCACCGACATCGCTTCTTCATGCTCAAAAGCAGCTTTCTCTTTAGCTAACGCTGCATCTTCATCTTTGGTAATAGAAGCCGTTGAAACCTCTATATTCGTCGTTTCGGCCTGCAATGCCAGGGAAGCTTGGAACGCCTGAAGAATCTTAATACGAGCGACATTAGTAAACAACGACAACGACAAACGACAAGTCTTGAAAGAAAGACTTACCGAGAATAAGAGTCCAGCTGCATGGAACTATTTCTTCTCGAAAGAAAACCCGTCAAAACGCTCCCTGAAAGACGGAAGCAAATATTTTTCCAAATGGGGGAACAACTTCGTCTCGTCCAAGACATTGTCGTCCAGAAAACCCGACGGCAACGTAAAGTTAACCGTCGTTTCCCCCACTGGTCCCTTCTACGCGCCTTTGCCCCTGTCGGCCGATGAAGGGCCGGATAGGACGACGGGAGACATCGTCACCAGTTTTGCAGTATCCACAGATTTTGCGCCAGTCGTGTCAAACGCAACCGGCGCCTTCGCCTTCCTGGACAAGGCAACCCTCGATGGGTTACCCGTCTTCAAAGACGGTTCCCTCATAACGGATACCGTTGTCCTCTTTAAGAGGCCCGACCCGGCTATCGGGACCTCTTTTCTATTCAGGACTCCCGACCCTGTTGTCGAAACGTCCTTCTCCCTCTCCTCGCGAGCTACTTCGACTTGGGCCATCTTCCTAGCAACAGAAGATGTCGCCAGCGCTTGAGATTCACCTGTACGGTAAAAGAAAGAAATTAGACGATTCAGAACAGAGAAAGACCAGGTCAAGCGAAAAGAAGACAAAAAAATACTTACCAATTATCTCTACCTCTGGTTCTTCACTCCTCTCTTCCGCCTCAGTCTTCTCAGAGTCCTCCTCTTCTTCTTTCTCCTCTCGACCCATCCTGACTCTGTCGCTCAAGAAAACGGTGTCGTCATCCTCGTCTATCAAATGACGCGTGACGTACGACCGGTCTTCAGTACAAAATTCCAAGAACTTTTCGATCTTAGCCCGAGAAGCATCATTCTGGTCTACCTTATCGAAATCAATATCTACGCATAAAAAAGAAGATTAGTAAAAAAAATAAAAAAAATAAAAAACAATCGAGCAACAGAATAACATGACCAAAGGCTCACCCGTCATATTCCAACCCTCCCTAATCCAGTCACTATCAGTGTCTAGCGTCGACACCCGTACGAATACGTACCTCTTCTTCCATCCACGGTCGTTGACCGCAATATTTAAAACCAGGGTACGATCACCCTTGAACCTTGAAAACAAACTATAGCGACGGTACCGATCATTCTTGACCTTATACGCCGTCAGAAGGTCCCTCACATTCATTGGTGGATTCCAGTTGGAGGTAAGTCGTTCGATGATCAAGATAACTCGCCAGAACTGGGGCATCAATTGCCCCGACGAAAGATCAAATTCACACATGAACTCTTTGACTAAAGGTGAATATGGCAGTGAAAGCCTATTTTGAACGGGTATTCGTATATAACAACGTACCCCTCGGGGAACATTTCCGGTTGAACCTTGCCAACATTGCTTACGGTAATCCCCATTAGAATCCTCGCTAGACTTCTAAAGTCGCCGAGGTCTTCTTCGTTTTTAATGGTGCTTCTAGGCTCTGCCGACATTGTCAACCCCGTTAAATTGATTTGCACTTCTGAAAGGCCCCAGATATCCCAGTTTTTTCTAGGATTTCTAGCAATAGACTTATATGATCTCAGAAAAACTTAAATTAGATCAAAGATTCTTGCAAGTTTTAATCGAACGGAAATCGCCAAAGATCCATCGTAATCTTTATTTATGCAGTCGATCATGTCAGGTCGAGCCCTTTGATGATCACCGCGTGCTCTCGTCCCTTCATATGACCGCAGGGATCGTCGACACCTGTCATTGACAGCTGGTAAGAGCAATCGTGCGTCAGTATGACGTCATAACTTTTCAACTTCTCGTTCAGTTAAAGGCGAACCGGTCTAGTTCCACGACAACCAGGTAAGTCCCTCAACCCAGGTCACAAGTCTAAGCGTTCGACAAGCAAAATTTAAAACTTAAATTTGACATTCAATTTTCAAATTTTGGGGGCAAACTGTTTGGGCAAAAAATCACGTCGCTCGACCGCGACCAGAACAGGTAAGACGCATGTCCTAAGCTATATCTTGTATTAAGATAAGGTCTCAACAAGAACCCATAAAACATCCGTCGTCTCCCGTAAAAGGTAAGTCGTACGTCCCCCATGACGCTCGACCATAGCATCGTCCGTCCCGCACGACCGTCGCATAGAACCATGCGACCTCGACCAAACTAACGTTAACCATGACTGTTATGTTTGTTAAGTGTTTAATGCAGGAGTCAAAGTCAGTAAGGAGCAACGGATATAACCGACGCAACCATCAACGATCGATAGCAGTAACGGACGAAGATCATAATGGATAATCACTCTGACAACCGTTACAGACCGTTGCAGCCGTTATAGCTGTTAAATGAAGCAATCAATGAGCTAATTAAAGCTCCCGAAGACTATAAAGACCGAGCTCAATCAACATTTCAAGACATCGAATATCCGGCGATTAACAACCGAAGCAATATTCAAGAACACCTGAAGTGAAGAACCATTATTCTAAGTATCGTTCTCGACGCACGACAACAGCTCTCGACCAGCAGTTCACACTTTGTATTCACACGACAAACACATGTTTTCACGTTCAAACACGTGTACTTTACATTTCGAAGCATTTTCTTCATCTGTATTGTAATCGTTGTACGACCGACACCAGTATCCAACGACATCGCCCCTGATTGGCGACCATAGTGCAGCGACGACACCCACTGTCGTCCGCATGTTTTTTCCTCGTTTGAGGTTTTTCCTGCATCATCAAATCCCTTGTTTCTTTATTTTTATCCTCGTCGCACGTTTCGTCGAAAGATTATTTCTTTAGTTGTTTAAGTCCACATCGACGTTAAGTTGTTCCTTTGGTGCGATTTTTGGCAATAACAGCACCCAGCCGTTTCAGAATGGATCCCAGCCATTTTCCCAGCCGTTCCAAAGTGGTCCGCAACCTTTCCAGCAAGGATCGAAACCTTTCCAGCAAGGATCGAAATCTTTCCAGCAGAGATCACAGCCATTTCAGCATGGACCACAATCATTTCAGAATGGACCGCAGCAATTCAACTATGGGTCGCAACCATATTTTGTTTCGTTCAACGGGGATACCAATGGTTCGTCGAATGGTAATGGCACTCGTCCAGGGACCAATCCCTCGACAGGGGCAAATCCTGATCTTAACGATCCCGTCGCCCAGCGTTTGAAGATGTTAGAAGACCAAAATGAGCGCGTCCTGTCCTTGCTCGACATGTTGCCTGGGGCAGCCGTGCCTGTCGACTTCGAGCCTCGCTCGGGGTATCAGGCGTCGCTTTTCATCAACGAGATCGCCACCGTCGAGGTCCCAAAGAAGTATAACATTCCTGCCTTCACTCCCAAGTATTCGGGTGTGACCGATCCAACCGAGCATGTCGCACAGTATAAGCAGCTCATGTGGACGATCTCGATTCCAAACATGTACCAGGAAGTATGCATGTGCAAGAGTTTCAGGGCGATCAATCTCAAGTGGTATGTTCCCTATCTTTTTTTCAGGGCGATCAATCTCCCGAGAAGAATGGGATATTAAATGACAGGGGAAAATACCCCACTAAAAACAGAATCTAAAAAGGTATGTTCCCTATCTTTTTTTCATTCCTTTCATACAATTTTTTATCAAAAACGACTACTGACTTAAGCATCGATGGATCGTTGGTTAGCCAACGACCAACCCATGACATTGTTTTATCGCAGAATCGCACGACAGTAGTCACCAAGTCTACTATATGATTTTAATTTCGCATGGTCGCACGACGTAAATAATCAAGTCCACGACTTGATCATTCTCCTGCAGGAACACATGATTCAAGTTTATCGTATGATCAAATCGTACGATCGTAAGGTCTAATGACCCCACAATCTAAGTTCTTCAACTTAGAAAAATTTCATTTTCTGAATGAATGCTTTGATCGCATGTGCTTAAATATGAAAGTCTTATGACTTACGTTCTAATCGTTGTATTACAATGGATGCCCAAGTCGCACGACTCTTTGTACCTAATGAATTTTTACAGTCGATATTACATATGTCCATGACATGTATGAGTCAAAATAATACTCAGGTTCAATAGAAAGGTAAACTTTTTTACCTTTCATCGCTAAAGCAAAACCTACACAACGTAACATAGGTCTCTAATGACCAAATCTGTAAGATCGGGATTCACTCTTACAATCAATATATCAATGTATAGTATAGTAATTGAGAAGTAATATGATCAAACGAACTTGTATTCAATGAAGAACAGATTTACAGATCTTAGAGAGAGAGTATCTCAAAGATTACAAAAGATGAATACAAATATATGCGGGAAAGTTATGCCAAAGATTAGTTAGCTTACAGTTGCTAACTCCTATATATATACTGTAAAGAAAAGCTAAAGCTACAGTACATATGAGAAACAGACTAATAGAACAGTTACACGTGTCCTAATTAGTAACTTAATATAACAGAATATCCAAGTCATAAGTTCTGAACATGTTGTTCAGAACTTCTGAATAAGCGCTTCAGAACATTTGTCTTCATAGTCAGAAGTTCTGAGTCTCCTACTCAGAACTCTAAACCTCCTAGTCAGAATCCAACACTTAGAATCTTTTCGAGACTTCTCACTCCGAACTTCTGAGTCTCCTACTCAGAACTTCTGAGTCTTCTGACCAAATCCCAACACTTGTAATCTTTTCAAGATCTCTCACTCAGAACTTCTGAGTCTCCTACTCAGAACTCTGATTCTTCAGATCAGATCTCAACACTTGTGTTTTTGATAAAACTATAGACCTAACAATCTCCCCCTTTTTGTCAATCACACTTATACTTTTCATCATCAAATTCTTTTAGCACAGGAACAAACTTCAGAAGGATCTCTTCTGAATGCTTTGACAACTTCTGCTCAGAATTCTGAATAATCTGAGTTAACAACTTCTGTTACATATTTTCTTTTTCTTTGCTCCCCCTTGAAATGACAATTCTCATCTCCATGTGATCAAATCAAATTTCTGTCTTTTTATGACTTTCTTCTCCCTTTTGAATCAATCAATCAACTTTTCTCTTTTCCTTCTTTATATGATTTTGTAAAGCAACTTCAAAATCTTTAGCTTTTCTCCCCCTAATGTTTTGGAAAGCAAAATCATCTTTAAAAGTTTTGGAATCAAAATATTTAGCTTTTCTCCCCCTTGATTTTCAAAACTTTAGCGATGCTTTTTCTTCGAATGAAGTCTATGCTTTTTCTCCTCGTTAATGAATAACCTTGCTCCCCCTCAAAATTAGAATTCTGGAGCAATTTGTTTTCTCCCCCTGAAAGTATGCATTAAAATTATTCATTTCAAATACAGTGCTTTAATGAAAACATTTATACAAGAAAAATAAGATTCACTGAACTACACTTGATAACTACTAACTTTTGATCATTTGAAAACTTTACAAAAGAAATCAAACTTAATGAAATTTAACAGATTTTTCAATCAAATAAAATCAAATACATGTGTTTGGATTCAAATACAAGTCATCATTACATATCAAGTTAAAAAAATGTTCAATTTCAATCCCTTTATTAAATCTATTTGGTGTGCTTAGCATGCGAAATATGATTAGCTTCAAGCATATATAATTCTAAAAGCATATACGAATACTTTGCTCTACTCACACTATTTGTCCAAAATCAGGATTTTCACAAATTTACAGGTTTATTGCGACTTTGTATTTTCCCAAAGTTTCAAGAGATGTGTGCTCATTGACATCTTTTAATTTTGTGCACATTGGCATCTTTTAATTTTGTGCTCATTGACATCTTTTAATCAAAATATTTAGTAAGAATAAGATACACCGTTAAACATGGCTTTCTAACTGGTTCTATAGCAGGATTTAGGTTAGCCGATCCCAGACCAGTTGGTCTTAGGTGCTAGGTGACAAGCACCCCTTGGAACTTAATTTCCCAAACCAGAAAGGCCACATCGATATATCTTAAACCCATTTGTACCAGTAGAACATGGCTTTCTATCTAGTTATATTGCAGGATTTGGGTCAGCCGATCCCAGACCAGTTGATCTTAGGGACTAGGTTTCGAGCACCCCTTAGGACTTACTCTCCCAAACCAGAAAGGCCACAGGTACAAACTTTCAAATTAAATGATTTTATATATATTTATATTTCATCTCAATCACTTGGTTCTAAAACGTAGTACTTCCCCCATATTTTTGTTTCCATCCAACATTCTGACATTTAGGCATTTTGAGCATTATATTCTATATAAGTCTAAATTTACATAACATTGAGCATTCAACATAATTTCATTCATGTTTTGCTAACCTTTCAATTTATTTCAGAAGTGAAAGTTGAAACAAATATATCTCAGATAATACAAAAATACTTGTAAAATCACCCTTGACACACATTTTATTCATTGAATGAAAAATAAAAAAAATTCATATCATTGAATTAAATTTGTTAAGATTCAAAAATTCAAAGCAATAGAAATAGAACATAATGCAATGCTACCTTTCACCACTTGTTCCTTGAAATAGAAAAATATGACAGTTAAGGATATCACCTGAGAAGTATGAGTTCTAAACTGATTTGTTTAGAAGTCTTGGTCTCTGAAGTACGGGTCCTGAACTGAATTATTCAGAAGCTATAGTCATTTAAGTACGGGTTTTAAACTGATATGTTCAAAAACCTAAAACGTTGAAGCACGGGTTTTGAACTTTATCTTGAAACAATCAGATCAAATTTTGAGTCAATACTTCCTCTGAAATCAAGATAATCCTGCAAAATCAAGAAATTTTGGTAATCATCTACGATGATTCCTCATTAGATATAAAAAAAAAATCCAAATTCTGAGTAGTAGAGCCATAATTCTGATTAGAAGAGTCAGAATTCTGAGTAACTTGCTCAAAATTCTAAGTATCAGAGTCAGAATTCTTATTAGTTGAGTCAGACATCTGAGTAGTAGAGTCAGAATTCTGAGTAACTTGTTCAGAATTCTGAGTACCAGAGTCAGAATTCTGATTAGTTGAGTCAGAATTCTGAGTAGTAGAGTCAGAATTTTGATAAACTATCCAGAAAAAATGCCTTAGAAAAATGTTTGGATTTTGTGATTTTTGAATTTTCAGAACTTCAAATCACCATAACTTGCTCAAAAATCAGAATTTTTCAATCAAAATTTGCAGGGTTGCTCAAAATTTGATTCTGAACACATTCTCTGAGAATGTTTTCTACCAAAAACACCCACAACTATGAGTTCGATTACACCACAGTAAACTGAACTTTTTGAAAACAAATTCTTTAAAATCAACAAATTGATCTGTATGAAACATAAATCCATAATCACATTCAGACCGAGTTTTGGACTGAAGTGTCCAAAAGTCAATTTTCAATTAAGCACAACATCTGTTTCCAGTCATGTGTCGGTATGGATCATTCATTCAGCTCTACATATGAATAACCTGCAAAACAGATTAAGTTGACTTTGGTACCCATATGAACTTGGGTCCAGGTTTGTTAGGTGCAGTAGCATATGCATATATTCTATAAGAACAAAACCACTGCTGAATGTACCTTTTGTTTACAAATTCATCAGTCCCACAATATGAACAACAAAGTTTCTTTTGTGCAATTCTGACTAATTGATTTACAGAATAAATCACATCAGGTTTAACAAAAGATTTTCTTTGAAATGTATTGTTCTTCTTGACATTTGAATTAGGAACCTTTGATTTTCGCACTTCTTTCTTGGAAGTAGTTCCTTTAACTCTCCATTCTATTTTTTTCTTTTTAAAAGAACAATTATAAGATTTATCAATGGGAGAATCATAAAACAGATTAGAAGAACGAATCTGATCTTTTTAACTATGATTTGATTTGTCAACAACTTTCGTTTCAAATTCTTTAAACTTTTTAACATACAAATCAAACCTTGACTGCAAATCAGATTTGGACTTCCTCTCTATCATGATTTTAGTTGATAAATCAGATAATTTCTTAATAAGTCTCCTTATCTCCAAATGAAAAACTTAATTCTCCTTCTCAAACTCATCTTTTAAGCATTTTTCGTTAAAGCCATTTACCTTCTTCTTTTCAGTCTCTTTCCTTCCATCTTCTAACTCTTTCTCCAACTCATTGATTTTTACAGAAAACTCTTTTAACATTCCTGTTTTTTTTTTTCTCAAAACCATTCTTTTCTTTTTGAAAAACATTTTTCTTGCATTCAAACTCTTTTCTTTCTTTTGCAATAATTTTCTCCAAATCAGAAATTTTCAAAGATAATTGAACAGACTTTGTTTCAAAACCTTTCCTCTCAGTTTAAATGTCTCTTCTCTCTTTCTCAAATTTCTCTCTTTCAAGTATAAGAACTTGTTCAAAATCATAGATCTGTTTCAAGAGTTGACAATTTTTAATTTCACATGATTTGATTCTATTTTCAGAATCTGTCAACATCTTTCTTTCAAAATTGATTTTCTCTTTCAAATCAACATTCTCTTTTTCTAACAACTTTATGTCCTCTTGAGCCTTTTCAAAATCCTTTAGAAGATTGGTTTTATCTTTTTTGAAAATTTAAAACAACCTTTGCACTTTCCTCATGCTTTGCTTCAACATTAGCAATCTTGCTTTCAAAATGAACAATCTCAGTTTTTGGTTCAATTTTTGATTTTTGTAAATTGTTTGAACTTGTTATAGAACTTGCAGGTCTCACAATAACTTCAACAGTCTCAGGCATATACAAAATATCTGTTTTTCTTCTTGAATAAGACTTATTTCCATTTTTATCATAAGTAGGCATGATGAAATGACAAATTCAGATATCAACTATGAATTATGATAAAAAATGAATGTCGACACAGATCTAGAACATGCAAGAATAGATCAAATCTGTCACAGATATTTCATCAAACAGTTAGAGTACATGAATTGATAAAATCTTTTTTTCAACAAATTCGAAAACATACCTGTGATCTCTGTCTAATTTGAACTATTTTGACCTTTCATTAAATAGCTTTTGTCTCAGACCCTATCGATAGAAATTCTTTAGAAGACATGATTGTAAGATGAATAGAATCGAATCAACAGAAAGACAAATTCGAATTTCTTGAACAAAATCAGAATGAATTCAAGAATTACTAAGAATTCAAGAATTGTGAGTAGCAGCGGAATCAATTTGACGAATTGATCAAGAAATCTTCAAGAATGCGATCAAGAAACCCTCAAGAACACGATCTTGAACGGATTTGTTTGTTGATAGGTTCTGATACCAATTGTTAGATCAAGATTCACTCTTACAATCAATATATCAATGTATAGTACAGTAATTGAGAAGTAATATGATCAAACCAACTTGTATTCAATGAAGAACAGATTTACAGATCTTAGAGAGAGAGTATCTCAAAGATTACAAAAGATGAATACAAATATATGCGGGAAAGTTATGCCAAAGATTAGTTAGCTTACAGTTGCTAACTCCTGTATATATACTGTAAAGAAGAGTTAAAGCTACAGTACATATGAGAAACAGACTAATAGAACAATTACACGTGTCCTAATTAGTAACAGAATATAACAGAATATCCAAGTCATAAGTTCTGAACATGTTGTTCAGAACTTCTGAACATACTTCTGAATAAGCGCTTCAGAACATTTGTCTTCATAGTCAGAAGTTCTGAGTCTCCTACTCAGAACTCTGAACCTCCTAGTCAGAATCCAACACTTATAATCTTTTCGAGACTTCTCACTCCGAACTTCTGAGTCTCCTACTCAGAACTTCTGAGTCTTCTGACCAAATCCCAACACTTGAAATCTTTTCAAGATCTCTCACTCAGAACTTCTGAGTCTCCTACTCAGAACTCTGATTCTTTAGATCAGATCTCAACACTTGTGTTTTTGACAAAACTCTAGACCTAACAATATCGGCTCGGATCGCCAGACCATAGGTCTTTAAAATGACCATATCGGCTCGGAACGCCAAAACATATGTCTCTAACGACCGTATCGGCTGTGAACGCCAGATCACAGGACCACGTCGACCGAGAACACCAACCCGGCGACATGGGTCGCTGTCTCCTCGATAGGAAAATGTTCCCTGGAAGACGGGGCCAAATATTTTTCCAGATGAGGAAACAACGTCGTCATGTCTAGGACACCATAGGCCGATGACCCGGCCCCCTTGTCGGCAGACGCTGGGGACAACACCTTGGATACTAGCTTCGTCACTATCGCCGGAAGCGCCGAACTTGCTGGTGTCGCGTCCATCGCTCCTGGACGGCTGGATGACGCCTTCGCCTCTTTAGGCGTGACAATTCTCGACGAAATGTCAGCCCTCGAAGACCGTTCCTTCAGAACTTCGTCTTCTTCAAAGATTCCCGACCCAGCTGTCGGGGTATTCTTTATCCTTTCCTAGCCTCGAAGGGCAGGCTCAACTTGCGTCACCTTCTTTGATGATCGACACGCGTCTATGTCCTTTCGTATATCCGCCCGGATCTTCGACACTTGTCTTCGACAGCTGGTAAGCATCATTGCGCGTTAGTATGACGTCACAACTTTTCAACTTCTCGTTCAGTTAAAGGCGAACCGGTCTAGTTCAACGACAACCAGGTAAGTACCTCAACCCAGGTCACAAGTTTAAGCGTTCGACAAGCAAAATTTAAAATTTAAATTTGACATTCAATTTTCAAAATTTGGGGGCAAACTGTTTGGGCAAAAAATCACGTCGCTCGACCGCGACCAGAACAGTTAAGACGTATGATTAAGGACTATATCTTGTATTAAGATAAGGTCTCGACAAAGACCCAGAACACCATCGTCATCCCTCATAAAAGGTAAGTCGAGAGTTCCTCACGACGCTCGACCATAGCGTCGCCCGATCCGCACGACTATTATATAAAGACGCACGACTTCGACCAAAGCTAACGTTAACCATTACCGTTTATTAAGTGTTTAATGCAGAAGTAAAAGTCATTAAGGAGCAATGACTATAACCGACACAATCATTAAACAGTCGGCGACCGTAACGGACGAAGATCATTACTCCGACGACCGTTTCCAACCGTTAAAACCATTAAAGGAGCATTCATGGATGAAGCTAAGGACACGAAGACTATAAATTACAAGCTCAATCAACATTTCAAGACATCGAATATCCGGCGATTAACAACCGAAGCAATATTCAAGAACACCTGAAGTGAAGAACCATTATTCTAAGTATCGCTCTCGACGCATGACAACAACCCTCGACCAGCAGTTCACACTTTGTTTCATACACGACAAACACACTGCTTTTACATTCCAAACACTTGTACTTTACATTTCTAAGTCTTTCCTTCATTTGTATTGTAATCTCTGTATGATCGACACCAGTATCCAAGGACATCGCCCCTGATTGGCGACCATAGTATAGCGACGACACCCACTGTCGTCCGCAGGTTTTTTCCTCGATTGAGGTTTTTCCTGCGTCATCAAATCTCTTGTTTCTTTATTTTATTTATCATCGCACGCCTCGTCGAAAGATTCTTTCTTTAGTTGTTTAAGTCCACATCGACCTTAAGTTGTCCCTTTGGTGCGATTTTTGGCATTAACAATGCTCATTTTAAATTCTCTTTTCATCAATTCCTCAAACTTATCACAGTACTCTTGCCGTGTAGACCCAAAAATAATGTCATCAACATATATTTGCACCAGAAGTATATCGATTTTGTACCTTCTAAAGAATAAAGTTGTAACGACAGTACCTTTCTCGAAGTGATTAGTCAATAGAAAATTTGACAGAGTTTCATACCAGGCTCTGGGAGTTTGCTTAAGGCCGTACAGAGCTTTGTGTAGCTTGTAAACGTGGTCTGGAAACTTTGGGCTTTCAAAACCTGGTGGTTGCTGGGCATAAACTTCTTCATGGAGTTTGCCATTCAGAAAGGTCGATTTCACATCCATCTGGTAGACCTTGAAACCCTTATGAGCAGCATTGGCAAGGAAGATTCTTATTGCTTCTAGCCTAGCCACATGAGCAAAGGTTTTTTCATAATCGATACCTTCTTCTTGGCAATATCCCTTTGCAACCAGTCGAGCTTTGTTTCTGATGATAATCCCATCTTCATCCTTCTTATTTCTAAACACCCACTTGGTTCCAATGGCAGCTTTGCCTACAGGGAGTGGAACCAATGACCAAACATTGTTTCTTTCAAATTCAAGAAGCTCATCTTGCATAGCTTCAATCTAGTTTGGGTCCTCCAGGGCTTCAGAAATTTTCTTCGGCTCAATCATGCTTAGAAAATTGACAAAGAAAGCTTCATTGATTGTGGCCGATCTTGTCTTCACACCATCTTCAGCAGCACCAATAATTAGATGATGGGGGTGATCCTTTGTCCATCTTGTCATGGGAGCATGGACAACAGGTGGAGTCTGTGCTTCTGATGGGAAAAGACGTTTTTCAGCATCAGAGCTCTATGGATTGGGACCAGGGCTCTGTGGCACACAACTTTGGAGAATGGCCTCATTGCTCTGTGAAGTCCCAACAGGGCTCTGAGATGGTGAGCTTTCAAATAGGGAGTCTCTCCTAATATGAGTTAACAGGGGTGATGATGGCTCTCGTTCAGGTTCTCTTACATCTGGTTGTGGTTCTTCATTTCTCTCGTTCAGGTTCTCTTACAGAGAAGTAGATGGTGAAGAATTGGAAGGACCAGTAAGAGTTGTATCTGTCAGATTCTGTTCTGTTGAGTTTTGAGCCTGATCTCCTTTGGTGTTGTCAACAGAGGAATCATCATCATCGAAGAAATCATTGAACACAAGATTGATATCTTTTCCCCTGACTTTGAAGAACTTCGCTTCTTCTGTTCTGTCTGTGTCCCCTATGTTGATATGCGATCAGAGGAACTTGATGTACTTTCATCAAAGGACACATTAACGCTTTATTGAATGACTTTGGTTCTTGTGTTGTAGACTCTGTAGGCTTTAGAGGTTAAGGAATAACCAGTAAAGATTCCTTCGTCAGCCTTCTTGTCGAACATGCCCAGTTGTTCTCTGTCATTCAAGATGTAACACTTGCAGCCAAAAACATTAAAATACTTCACATTTGGCCTTCTGTTGTTGATGAGTTCATAGAGAGTCTTCTTAAATCTTTTCACTATCACAGCTCTGTTCTGGGTAAAACATGTTCTTGAGACTGCCTCTGCCCAGAAGTTGATGGGAAGGATAGAACCGGCCAACATGGTTCTGGCGGCTTCAACCAGAGTTCTGTTCTTTCTTTCCACTACACCATTCTGTTGTGGAGTTCTGGCAGCTGAGAAGTTCTGGGAGATTCCTTCCTCTGAAAGGTAGGCATCAATTCTGGCGTTTTTAAACTCTGTCCCATTATCACTTCTCAACTTTTGGATTTTGAGACCTAACAGAACTTGTATCCTTCTCAACATACTTATTAAAATTTCTGGGACATCAGATTTTACTCTGATGAACTCAATCCAAGTATATCTAGAAAATTCATCTATTAAGACAAGAATATACTTCTTACCCGACAGACTTTGTACAGAGATTGGACCATAAAGATCCACATGAAGCATATGCAAAGGTCTGGGGCAATTGTGATCACTCTTAGTTCCGTGTGAAGATCTTTTCATCTTACCCAATTCACAGGCAGAATAGAGATGGTCTTTGTCAAATTTTAGCGAAGGCAGACCTTTCACTAAGTTCAACTTCACTAGTTTGTCAAGGTTTTGGAAATTTAAATGTGCAAACCTTTTATGCCAGAGCCAGGCATCTTCATTTTTCAAAGACACTAAACAGAGTTTTTCTGTTGTAGAGTTTTGGTTTGGATTAAAATTTATTTTGTACATATTGCCTTTTCTGTCGGCTCTTAAAAGTTCTTGACCAGACTCGGAAAACAACAAAGAACAATACTTCTTCCTAAAATTGACATCGAACCCATGATCACAAAGTTGACTTATACTGAGCAGATTATGATTTAATCCCTCAACATAAGCAACCTCAGAAACTGAAACACCACCGTTAACTAAAGTACCATAACCTCTAATCTGTCCACCATTATCTCCTCCAAAGGTTACTACACTTCCCATCTTCTTTTTGAATGAAGTCAGCAGCTCCTTATTGCCTATCATATGCCTAGAACATCCTGAATCTAGGTACCAGATCTGCACATGAGGCTTCTGCAAGACAGATTAGTTCTTTTTAGGTTCCCATTGCATGATGGGTCCTTTCTTGTTAGACTCTGGTGTGTTAACAGTTCTGTTTGCTGGCTTTTCATTCTTTGATGATGTGCCAGAGATGTTTCTCTGTGTATCCTGAACAGTCTTAGGATTTTTCCTCTTTGATGACTGATTCAGAACACAGTGAGGCCCATTCAAGTGATTTTGCAATTTTAACAACAGATGAATACAATTGCAATTAATAGAACATAATGATTGATGCAAATTGTTGTTTTTATTCAAAAACTGATGGTTGAATGGTGCTTGATTCTGAAAGACTTTAGGACCAGATGTCTTTGCATACATTCTGTCCTGATTTGGTTTTCTAAAGTTGTTGTTTCTTGGAACTGATTCCTTTGACCAAAAAGAGTTGTTCCTGTGATTTACAGCAGAGGCAGGAACAAGTGTGTTATTGACTATCCATTTGCCCTTTTGCTCTGGTGTAAATCTGATTGGTTTGAAAGCAAGGGGAACAGAGGTGTCGTTCACTGGAATATTTCTGGCATTCTCTCTTTTCTTCACTTCTATTACATTAGAAGCAAGAGTTCTGAAGCCTTTGTTATCAAACTCAGTTACTGGTATGAATCTTGATTGTTTCTTAAAGAATGACACATCCTTTTTCAAATCTGTAGATCCCACCGGTATCTGCTTAGGTTTATGCAAAACTTTCTTTTGATCGCAGAAATTTTGCTCATCTACCTCGGAGTCAGAGTCACTGTTAGAGCACTAAAAGTCTCTGGTGGCTCTGGTGGTAGATTCTGATAGCATCACAGAGATATCAGCTTTGGCAGATATAAACTTTCTTAACTTTGGTTTTAATGCATCAGAAACAGCATTTTCATTAAGAACTCTTTTCAAATCTTCCTCAAATGATGTTCTTATAGTTTCAGAAGTAGGAGAGAAGACTGGGGCTTCAGGGTTGAGCTCGCTCTGTGGTTTAACGACAGAGGATTCATCCACAGAAGTAACAGACTTCTGTCCCTTGAAAGAGTTCAAAATTAAAGATCTCTTTTGGATCCAGACTTTTGACAGCATTAGGAAGTATTGTTAGGTCCATGATCTTCATACAATCCAAGTATTGTGTAACAAGATGATGAAGAACATTATTGAAAAAGAAATCTAACCTAGAGAGAACACAAAGTGATTAGAGATCTACATCTTGTATTAATGAATTCGCTACTTACAAACTACAAGTAAAGACCTATTTATAGTCTTCATCACTTGCTACAACAATTAAGCATAAGCCCTTTAACACAGCTATTGCTTTACAAAACTTTCTATTATAAAGGACAACTTCAGTGTCCTAACAAGTATGATTCTAGCTCTTCCTTGATCAAGAATAAACTTTTCAGATGGTTTTATAACCTTTTCTTGATCCAAGGGGTCATAGCTAACATTCCTGAAATTAAGTGTCCTGGTTCTTGTAAAAACATCTGAGGTTTTGATTCTTTTAAAAGCTGCAGTACCAGAGATCACATATTCCTAGATCTTCCCAACACAGAAGGCAGAAGACAGAGATGTCTTCTTTCTTCCATTGTAGGGAGCAAGGTCACCGAAACCAAGACCTTGTGTATCCATTTCAGAGTTTATCTTTATGTGCACATCTTGTGCATCCTGGTACTTTTTGATTTGAATCTCTTTTCTCTGTAAGGATTGATGCAAAATCTTATTTTCTCTTTGAAAATAATCTTTTAAAGCAACAGAGTTAAGTCTTTCTGTTTCTGACTTTTTTACCTCTTCAGTTTTTTGTTTTAAAACTTCCTCAAACTCTTTGACTTTTTCAGAAAATATGTTTTCCTTCTTTTGTTGTAAGATTTCTAGCTCAGATTTTTCTTTAAAGATTTCTTCCTTTTCTTGCTCCAGGAGAGTTTTCTCTCTCTTCTAAAAGGACAGATCCTTTTGAGCTAGCTTCCTTAACTCTTTCTCTTTAGAGAGCTTTTGTTTTAAAAGTTGAAACTCCTATGTTAACAACGAAACATGTATTTCTAACTCAGAGTCAGACTTCCATTCAGAATTCGAACATACCTTGGCACTGGGTCTGGTGGGCTCCAGCGCTCGGTTGTTTGGCTCTGTCACAGTAAGAGCAAATGCATTCTGATTTAAGTCTTCCTCTGTTGTTCTCTCTAGAGTTTCTCCAGTCATCCAATCAACTTCTCCCAAACTTTCATCATCCACAGCAACTCCACAGAAATTGGCTTGCTCTGGTTCATCATCATAGGATGAATCAGAGATCCAATTTTCCATCTCAGCAACATAGCTTCTTTCTCGGTAATTGTACTTGTATTTGTTCTTGTAGTAATCCTGGTCTTTTACCAGTTTACCTCTACAATTAGCAGAGAAATGGCCAGGTTTGCCACATCTGAAGCAACTGCCATCATTCTGATTGATGGGTTGAGCAGCATCGGTTTTCTGAGGAACTGGAGCATTATACTTCTGTTGTGGTTGAGGTTGCGTTCTCTGTTCTGGTGGAGCTCTGTTCTGGTGGTTCTGTTGTGGAGGTGCAGCATAACTTCTTTTCTCATCTTTTCCTTCTCTCTCGTACCTTCCTCTTCTATCAAATACCTTGTTGTCGAATCTCTTGTTAAATTTTTGAGTTATTAATGCAAAAGATTGAGCAAAGGCATTGATATCATCATCTTCTGATGAACTTTCTTCATTATCACTTTTAGCTACCAGACTCTTCTTTCCTTTCTTCTTTTCTTTCTTCTTGTCTCTGCTAGAACTTTCTCTGATGGACTTTCCTTCAGTGGTTTTCTTTGATTCAGATACCAAAGCTAATGGGTCTGCAATGGTGGATTTGCCTTTTTGTTTGACAACATCCTTCTCTTGTGTAGCAAGAGTGCCATACACATCAGTAAGAGACCATGTATCCAAATCTTGGTTAGCAGTAACACATGAGTATAGTTCCTGAAATATATCGTTGGGAATGGCCATAATCAGAAGTCTAACTGCCTTAAGGTCATTTTCCATTTTTAGCTTCTCTTCATCAGTAAACCCGGTGGTTTTAGGTTTAAGATAAGCAGGAATCTCAGCAGTAGTTTCTGTTGCAGGCACACGTGGAACCAAAACCATGGGTTGGCAAGGTCCATCCGTGACAGATCGCATTAAATCTTTGTCCATTCCGTTAAGGAAGTTAACCATCCTAATCTTCCACTGAGGATATTCATCTCTCAGAAGAGTAGGAGGCTTGGTCAGAGAACCAACAGTATAAATGGCGTTAATGTTGTTATTAGCCATTTTGATGAAAAACAGAGTATAACAGTTTCAAAAGAGTTTCAAACTGAAAGTGAGTGAACACTAACCAATGGAACAGTAACTTGAGTTAGAGAAGATCTTTAAACTGAACTGGAAAGCGTTTGAACAGTATTAAATGAACTCTGAAAACTTGTTTTAAACTTTAAACAGTAAAAACAGAGTATACTATGAAGCTTTTAAGAGACACACAACAATCAACAACTATGAATCAACCTTGGTAGATTGGATCGTTTGATTTAAGCAAATCAAAGAAGCTCTGATACCAACTGTAGGTTCCCAGGTTCACGTTGCATCACATTAATGGTAATAAAATAGACAGCGGAAGCATTAAATATAAAGCCATTAATATGTGAGTGATTGTGCAAAGATATTGTAACCGTGAGTATCAAGTATAGAACTGTAATAATGATAACAAGATCAAGTATAATAAGCTGCTCGTATATTGATAATATGAATAACACCAAGAACACATTCAAGTGTGTGTATTCGAAATCTCACAGGGAACAAGATCGTACGGAGGTAGTGCTATGGAATACTGCAATGTGTGCTCTAACAATTATGGAAAACTATTCTTCCTAAAGCTTACAATTGTTGTTCCACTACCTCTCTATTTATAGCCTGATAAAGCATTAGACAGTGTACTATCTAACCCTGGAATTACACATGGAAATCGTGTCTTGTCCTTTTAGGGCTTACGTGGAAAGTATGGACACGTGTCTAACACTTAGAGAGTTCTTACGAGACTTAGGCTTCACAGAGGTCTTCGGTCACCAGAGCTCTGATGGTCTTCTGTTGGTGAACAGTTCTTCTGTAGAATAGAAGAGGTCTTCTGCCAGAGCTCTGTCGAGCTCTGTTGGTTCCGCCAGAGCTCTGTTGAGCTATGTTGGTCTTCTTGTTGATCTTTTTCCATGTCTTCTGTCTGATCTCTGGTGGTCTTCTGACTTGTAATATTTTCAATACTTTTACATAAGAGATACTTGGGGATAACAGAACTCATCAACAATAGAAGACCGAATGTGAAATATTTTCATGTTTTTGGCTGCAAATGTTACATCTTGAATGACAGAGGTCAACTGGGCAAGTTCGATAAGAAGGCTGACGAAGGAATCTTTATTGGTTATTCCTTAACCTCAAAAGCCTACAGAGTCTACAATACAAGAACCAGAGTCATTCAAGAGAGCATAAATGTGTCCTTTGATGAAAATACATCAAGCTCCTCTGACTGCAAATCACTAGAGGGGACACAGACAAAAGAGAAGCCCAGTTCTTCAAAGTCAAGGGAAGAAGATATCAACTTAGTATTCAACGATTTCTTCGATGATGATGATTCTTCTGGCAACATCAACAGAGGCAATCAAGCTCAGAACTCTGTTGAACAGAACCAAACAGGTACATCTCTTACAGGTCCTTCCAATTCTTCACCATCTACTTCTCTGTATACAGGTGTTATTCAGAGAAATGAGGGACCACAATCAGACGTAAGAGAACCTGAACAAGAGCAATCATCAACCATGTTGACTCAGAGCCCTGTTGGTACATCACAGAGCAATGAGGCCACTCTCCAGAGCAGTGTGCCACAGAGCCCTGGTGCCAATCCTCAGAGCTCTGATGCTGACTTACATCTTTTCCCATCAGAAGCACAGACTCCATATGTTATCCATGCTCCAATGACCAGATGGACAAAGGATCACCCTCATCATCAGATTATAGGTGCTGCTGAAGATGGTGTAAAGACAAGATCGGGAAAAACCAATGAGGCTTTCTTTGTTAATTTTCTAAGTGTGATTGAGCCGAAGAAGACTTCTGAAGACCTTGATGACCCAAACTGGATCGAAGCCATGCAAGAAGAGCTTCTGGAGTTTGAAAGAAATAAAGTTTGGTCCTTGGTTCCACTTCCTGAAGGAAAAGCTGCTACTGGAACCAAGTGGGTGTTCAGAAACAAAAACGATGTAGATGGGATTATCATCAGAAACAAAGCTCGGCTGGTTGCAAAGGGATATTGCCAAGAAGAAGGTATTGATTATGACGAAACCTTTGCACCTGTGGCTAGGCTAGAAGCTATCAGAATATTCTTAGCCTATGCTACCCATAATGGTTTCAAAGTGTACCAAATGGATGTAAAATCTGCCTTTCTAAATGGCAAACTCCAAGAAGAAGTCTATGTACAACAACCACAAGCTAGACAAAGCTCTGTATGGCCTTAAACATGCTCCCAGAGCCTGGTATGAAACTTTGTCAAATTTTCTGTTGACTAATCACTTCGAGAAAGGTACTGTCGATACAACTCTATTTTTTAGAAGGTATAAGAATGACATTTTTTTGGTACAGATGTATGTTGATGACATTATCTTTGGGTCTACATGGCAGGAATACTGTGATAGGTTTGAGGATTTGATGAAAATTGAATTTAAAATGAGCATGATGGAAGAACTTTCTTTCTTCCTTTGTTTACAAGTTAAACAATCTATCAAAGGGACTTTTATAAGTCAATCAAAATACATCTCTGATATTTTGAAAAAGTATAAGCTCAATAATTCAAATCCTATGAAAACTCCTATTGCCACTGGAGTTAAACTTGACTCTGATCCTAATGGTCAAACTATGGATGTCAAGAACTACAGAGGCATGATAGGGTCACTTCTGTATTTAACTGCAAGCAGACCTGATATAATGTTTGCAACCTGTCTTTGTGCCAGATTCCAATCAAATCCTAAAGAATCACATTTGTCTGCTGTCAAATGAATCTCTAAATATCTCAAAGGGACTCAATTTTTGGGTCTCTGGTATCCTCTTAATTCTGGTTTCAAGCTTATTGCATATACAGATTCAGATTATGGAGGATGCAGGAATGACAGAAATAGTACTTCTGGTAGCTGCCAATGGCGTGGAGATAAGCTAGTCAGCTGGACATCCATGAAGCAGAATTGCGTATCAACTTCTACCGCAGAAGCAGAATATGTCGCTACTGCTAGTTGTTGTTCTAAAGTGATCTGGATGAAAACACAGCTCAAGGACTATGGCCTGGAGTACAACAAAGTCCCAATTTTGTGTGACTCCAAGAGTGCCATAACAATTACAGCTAATCCAGTTCAGCACTCAAAGACAAAGCATATCGACATACGGTACCATTTTATAAAGGATCATGTTGAAAAAGGTACGATTGAAATGTACTTTGTTTCAACCGACTTCCAACTTGCTGACTTGTTCACAAAAGCCCTTAATGAAAGGAGATTTAACTTCTTAATCAGCAAGATGGGTATGCTGAACATGTCCTCCTAACTCAGTTTAAAATTCACCAGAGCTTTTGATGATCATACCAGGGCTCTGTCAAAATAGTTGGGTAGGATTCTTCACCAGAGCCTCTGATGTTCTCACCAGAGCTCTGCAAGTATACTTTTTCAATGTCTTCTATTGTAAATTTCATATTTGTATATACTTTTTTTCTCTTTGTACATATTTTTTTATCCTTCAAAAGGCTGAAAAGAAAAATCTTTCAAATTAAGCTCACCATTTTAGGGGGAGCTTAAGAGGAAAATAAGCATGGTTTTAGGGGGAGCAAGTCAAATCAGTTTCAAATCTAAATGACTTTGCTCTATGAACTCTAAAGGAAATCTTTTCGAGAAAGGGAAACCGTGGTCTGATGAAAACATCTTTTGATAATGTCAAGAACTTATCAGAACTCTGTGAAATTTCTGAGTCAGTTCTGCTTTCGTTCCTTGACTACTTTCACATCAGATACAGGATTTTTAAATGATTTTTGGGTAAAGGTGAAACATCTTGGGTTACTTGAAAAGAATGAAAAAAGTCACTCAACAGAGGCAAAACTGTGCTGAGTTCCACCGGAGCTCTGTCAGTTTTCTGCCACATCATCAGAAGTGATGTCATCAGAGATGCGGGTTACTTCTTAAGCGTCAACCACATGTCACTCACAAATCTCTAACCGTGACGGTTTGATAGCCCAAAAGTTGTCAGAACCCAAATCCACGTGGCACTCTCTGATTGAGAAACCAACCGTTAGTTGTTCCCACGTTCCACTGTTGAGGTTGCTCCACTATCCAACCATACGTTTTTAAGTATAAATACCCATTCCAATCAACCCATTTCATTTCTTACGCTTACTGAACATTCAAAATCTTCAATCCTTCCCTCCTTCGTTCAAAACCCTTTGAGTTCTTCAAAAACCCTAAACCTGCAACAATAGTTGAACAATCTCACTCTGCAGAATCGAGCCGTATAGGGCCTGTAGACGAAATAGTGATACAACCCTACGAATTTGTAGACAACAACTACATATTCGACGCCAACCCAGCCAACTATCTACCCACTTATCATATTTTTGTTGAGTTTTTTAGAAACTCAGAAATCTTCCGAGCCCTAACAAAGTTCGACGATGATCTCCCAGAACTCTATGTACAACAATGGTAGACTACATATCAGTTCATTCCAGAACAGAAAGGGATCATCGGCAACGTTGATTCTGGACGACAGGGAGGAGGAGGATCAGTACGCATCCGTGACAAGACCCTCAGAAGAGTTTTTGGGATGTAGACTAAAAGACAATTGGGAACTCAAGCGTATGAGAAACCCCCAAAGGTTGTTGTTCTTCTTGATTTCATGAAATTCATGGGTTACAACCACACCCTGAATAAGATTGGTGAATTCAGAAAAGGCAATTTACCCCCAGTGTGGAATTTCATGTTTTTCACACTGAACAGAACCCTAACTTGAAAATCTGGTAGCCAAGACCAAGCCAGCACAGAGATTCTTCAGATTATGTATGGCCTATACTTCAAAAGAAATTTCGATTATGCCAACATTCTCTACAAAGACCTTCTTTTTGCTGTCAATACCAAGACTTCAACTCTGGCAAGAGGAGGAGAAGTGGGCGTGCACAGAAATCTGAAAGCCATCAGATATCCTCGATTTATAAGTTTGGTCATCAGAGAAGCCTTCCCAATCTTGCAACTAAATCAACAGGGAAATCCAACCCCTGTTTGGGTAATGTCCAGATTCTCTCCAACAACTACAGGTGAGTATCCCATCATAAAAAGAGTCCCACGAACAATGCTTTCATTTAATAGACCCAACTCATATTTCTCTCCAAAACTATAATCATGCTGCTCAACCTCAAGAACCTGAGGTGAGATCCCCATCATACTTAGGTGGTGAGCCTTCGTTAGAGTCCATGGGTGAGGTAAGAGAAGAGGCAGAAGTTAACAGACCAGAGGTAAGAGTACCCGAAGTGGGGTCTTCCTCTACCCATGTAGTAGAAGAGGAAGTAGTGGACATAGCATCCCCTATGGAGGTTGTCCAAGAGAAAGAAAGGTAAGCTACAGAGGAGGTGGAAGAGAGTTCGCCCTCCTCTGGTAGTAGTGAGGAAGAGAGTGAAGAGGAGAGTGCAACTGAGTCTGCTAAATCCCTAGGAGCCGAGGGAAATGCGAGTTTAGAAGAAGATCTTCAAATAATGAACACAAATGTGAGATTCCGAAGCCCAACTCCCAATGCAACCACACAACCTATCCCTGGTGATCAATACCAGACTGATATTGAATCAGAGCTACACATGTTGAAGCCTCTGTGGCTTACATAGACTTGACACAAACTATCCCTGAGATCTTTCGTATCTCGCGTAGGCTCTGCCCAACTCAGGGGCAGTGGGATGACCTAGTAGCACAAGGGAAGACCTGTCTTGATCACAAATCTTCTCAACACATCAGATTTCTTTCTCCAAAACCTGAGCTGGAAGAGGAAACTCTGATCAGAACACCTATAGATGTTTCCCCTGAAAAGAAACATCAAGGATCGGGTGGAAGTCCTCCAGGAGCCAACCTAAAAACAACTCTTGAGGGAGGCGCCTCTGAACTCGAGGATGACTTGGATCCATCTGTTGGAACCAAGGTTACCCCCGCTGATACTGTCACCAGAGCATAGTTCAAAAGCTTCTTTGACAATATTAGCAACTCCTTGAATGAGTATAAACTTATCAATGCCACAAAAGAGGAGCTGATCCACAAGGAGAATGCTTCTCTCAAAGAAGAGCTGCAACGGATTACAGCAAAATATGCAGAGACAACCCAAAAGCTTGCTGATGCTGAAATGGCCAGAACAGAGGAGACTACAAAGCTGACAACAGAGATCCCTAATCTAAAAACAACCATGGCAGAGAACCACACTGCGGCTATGAACATAACCATGCCAATACCTTTCGTTCTCCTCTCTGACTCCAACATCAAATCCTTAACAGAGTTAATCAATACCTCTATCAGGAATGCTATCAAAGAGGCAACGGCACCAGAGGCACCTGTACCATTTCCTGACCGACAACCAATTGACATGGCCTACATGGGTGAATACAAGAAACAAGTGTTGAGCTGAATACTTACAATTTCTTCCAAATTTGTTCAGAAAGCTCAAGCAACAGAGAAACATGTTCAAGCATATCTTGACTCTCACAAATTCAACTTTGAGACTCAAGTAGATGACATAAGAGCTGCTGCAACAGAGGTTGAAGACGTTCTGAAAAAGGCGGTCACTACCTTCACAGATACAATTCTACAGACCGTATCCAACAAGAGGCAAGCAGAATGTGCACTAGAGGGAGAACCTTCAAGTAAGAGGCCAAAGTTTGTTGCCCCGGACTCTCCCATCGTTACAAAACTCACTGACGAAGCTGATGATAATGATGACGATGATGATACCCACAAAATGTCACAGGGCCTTCAAACACACAAGAAGGAGAGTCCTCTGTGAAACAAAAGGGGGAGACAGACAAGGGAGACAAGGGGAAAGAGAAAGAGACAGAGACAGAGGCAGCAGAGAAAGAGAAAGAAACCCAAGGGGAGAAGGAGACAGAGGAAACTCCAACAGAATCTCTGGAAATGGTGGGATTCGACTACATGTTCAAAGACAGAGTTATCAGAACACCAGAAGAGTCGACTGCTCAACCACCAGAGATTATTATATTAGACACTCCTCCCCATGAACCAGAGAGAACAGACCCAATCTCTGATGAAGAACAAATAAGCCAAAATCAACCTCAAGTCCAAACCCAAGCTGCACAAGAGCCCGAGCCAGAACATATTGATATTCTTATGGCTAAAACTCATGACGACCAGAACCCAATCCAAAACCCAGAACCAGAACAGAACCCAGAACCATCATCCCGATACACCGAGAACCCGTCCTTAGAAGAAATTTTTGCCTATCTCTATGCTGACAGAGATATAATCCTTATCAATGCCGTACCCATCAACCCATACCTTAATCCCATCAGAGCTGCTAAACTTACAGATGAAAGGCGAAGGTTCATCTCAACCAGATCTCATCTGAACAGAGCCATAAACTCATCCTTTACATTTAGCAGAATTCACAAGATATAAGCAAAGAAGTTTTCCCATGACAGAGTTCTGTACCATGTTTACACAGTGGAGACAGAAGACAAGAAGTTCGAAACTTTCAACGACAATGATCTTGTTCTTCTGAATCCTTATGACTTAGTAACTCTTCATGGCTACTGTGAAAACCACATCGACAGATACATAGGCACAGGAACTGCAATGCGAGAGATTCAGCACGCTATGCAAGAGCTAGTCATAGAATTTGAAAGGGAGAAACTGGCGATTGCACCTCCAAATGAAAGTCTTGAGGGTTATGGCCATTACAGAACTGGAACCGTGGTTGGAGATCATCCAATCATTATCTGTCGACAGAAGGGCACCAAGAAGGCCATCAGATCTGCTGAAACCCACAAGTACTCAAGCGAGTCGCTTCAGTATCTCAAGAACGTGATTCTGAATCTTCCAAGGGAGAAGTGCCCAGATAAGCAACTAAGGCTCTACATCAACCAAATAAACCTCATGCTAGATTTCCTAGAGCTGATCAGAAGATTCGACGGAATTCTAAGAGGAAAATACTAATCTTAGTGTACTCTTTCTTTTACATTGTATTGTAACCATCCTTAAAAGAAAAGTGCAAAGTTTCACAGAGGATAACTTTCTCTGTCTTTTGTTTAACATCTCTGTAATTTCCATTAATTGTATTTTCAATACTTAGGGGGAGATTGTTACCCCCAAGTATCTGTTATGTAAAAGTATTGAAAATATTACAAGTCAGAAGACCACCAGAGATCCTGCAATGGACAGAAGAAAATCAACAAGAAGACCACCAGATCTTGACAGAGCTCTGGCAGAACCATCAGAGCTCGTCAGAGCTCTGGCAGAAGACTTCTTCTGTTCAACCAGAAGAACTGTTGGCGGAAGAGCTCTGGTGAATGAAGACCTCTGTGTAGCCTAAGTCTCGTAGAAATCTCTAAGTGTTAGACACGTGTCCGTACTTTCCACGTAAGCCCTAAAAGGACGGAGACACACTTTGCACGTGTCATTCCAGGGTTAGATAGTACATTGTCTTCACTTTATCAGGCTATAAATAGAGTGGTAGTGAAACACACAATTGTAAGCTTTTGGAAGAATTGTTTTCCACAATTGTAAAAGCACACATTGCAACATTCCATAGCACTACCACTGTACGATATTGTTTCCTGAGAGATTTCAGAATACACACACTTGAACGTGTTCTTTGTGTTATTCAAATATCAATATACGAGTAGCTTATTTACTTGATCTTGTTATCATTTACTGTTCACTATTGATTCTCTCATTGTTACATTATAGTTTACACAATCACTCACATTTAATGGCTTTATATAATGCTTCCGCTATCTGATTTATGTTGTTTATGTGACACAACATGAATATGGGAACCTACAAAGGGGAACAGACGCGGGCGGTGCATTGGATACGTGTATCGGTACAAGCCAATCCAGCCAACAACCCTGCCAACACACCGTTCGACCACATACCCCTTCACATTCCCGTACACCTGATGACGTCGGACCGTCGACATCCCTACATGAGGTCCCGGTTGTCACTGCCGCCCCAAGACTTGATCGTGACCCTGGAACAGATACAACCGAACTGATCTCACCGTTCACCCAAACCGATGATGTCAACTCAGACACTACCGACTTCGATATGGAACGAGCTTTCCACTTATCGTTGATACCACCCCGTATCGGACGTCAACCGCTAATGACCGAAGGATCTCTATTCGGCTCACCCACACCCTCCAGCATCCCTACATCCTATCCTATTTATGGAGATATAAGGAGAGAGGAGGGAGAATTAGTTGAAAATTTAGAACAAGTGAGGCGGAGAAAATGGAGATAGAAAAGAATAACGAGAGGCCGAGCGTACTAAATAGAGCAGAAAATGAGTGAATCCGAGACCGTGTCGCCCAGGTAGCCACATCTGCTGCCTCGTCTCATCAGTTGGCACGAGACATTGAAGAAGATGTCATGGACCTAGTGACACAATTGCACAGCCCCCTAGCCACTCAACCAGCTGTCAACAGTTGGTTGTTTCATTTTCAGACGGGGATATAGCACAAAGTCTATCGTTCTCTCACTCGAAGAGTCTCGGTATTGAAACAAGAGAACAGCCTCCCCCGTTATCGACTTCTTTCAGTGCACCATTGAGTCTAGAGCCACTTGCTATTATTACATCTTCTTTGGCTAGGACACATACCGAAACTGATACTATCGGCGTTCTTAGTGACCCGATCGGAACATCCGTAGTATGTCTGCCCTTAATCGGAATACGAGGATCGGATGGAAATCCTAACATAGTCAACATCACGCCAACAATGATCGTAGTTGGCATTTCTGTTGAATCAACAGTCGTGACCTCAAAGGGCAATCTAAGTGATCCCGACGGTGATTTACCCGACATTTTGTCAAGGAAGTACCTGGACACCGCCTTAAAGGCTGTCCGCGAGACACTGGAAAAGGAGTTCAGAACGGAGCTCGACAAAGTTAAAAGCCACATCAAAGGGAAGGAAAAAGTGGTCGACACCGAAGCCAGACCGACTCCTCCACCGGCACCTGCTCAGCATACTTACTCGGTGGATGATTTGAAGACCATGCTCGTCGCCCAACTGCTCCAACACGACAACACTGACTCCTCGACTGAAGTAGATCTCCTCATAGTTCTACGATCGCAATCATCTGCTTAGTCGTCACCCGTAACCGACCGATTGGACCAGCTTGACACGACTCTGAAGGACGTTCAAAAAGCCATTACTACCTTGTCCGAAAGATTCGCCACACTCGAAGACACCTGCAAGAGTCAAGATGGTAGACTCAAACGCCGACACGATGACCAGGATGATCCAGATCACCGTGAGGGGCAGAAGAAAAGACAACGACTATCAGAGTCCGAACCAATCGCTCCCGAAACTACTTCAATGGCTTAACCGGATCCATTAGCTGTGGTACAATCCAAAGACCATCCCGAAGCCCAGGTGAGTCTAGCCGAGATTGTCACTGATATGGACATCTCAAACGATGAAGACCCAGTGGTTGAAAAGCCAGAGGGAGAATCCCAGGCATTGATCGTATATTCTGCACCGGAGACCGAAAACGCATGGTATCAAAAAGCCACATGTGCGATAAACCTGATCTTTTCTACCGATGCCGATGATGACATAGACTACGATCAGTTGCTGCTGCAAAACCTTCAGAGTACCCCAATCTATACTAATCAGTTTCCCAAGACTTCAACAACAACTTTTCTGACATCTCCTCAGTAACAACAAGCTTCTGATCAACCTCAACCTCCACAACAACCTTTCCGATGGGTGAAAACCATCGTCTTCATTCCCTTCCTAGAGGATTCTCTGAAGAAGTTGTTTGTACACAAACTGCGTGTACTTGATCTGACATTTTCCCTAGGATTATCCAAGTTCGACGATGCTTACAAGAAACAGTACCTAGAGGCAATGAAAAGGTCTCTACCAGTCAGCCAGGTCAGAACAAAGCACAAGATCACCGAAGTTGTGAACATCCAGTCTGGCCTAATCTTGAAGATCTGGTATCCAGTTTTTACGGTTAAGCGTGAAGATGGAAATGAATGGAAGTTCTCCGAAGCCGACTTCAAGAACCTACGACTGAACGACTTCCATGCCTTACTCAAAGACCTTCGTACTCGAATGATCCGACCGTTACACATCACCAAAGCGCTTGAATCTGTAAATCGATTTCTGAAACACAAGGTGATGATGTCTTACATTACGGATTTTCAAATGGGAGTTGAACACCGAACGAAGAAGATCAACCTGTTGAAACCCGATCAAAACGCTCCAGGGCTGAAGATGTACCCAGTCAACTCGCTGCTACTACAACCAGAATTCAGAATCGTCTATCTCAACGAACAGAATGAGAAGAAGTTTCTCCGATTTAGCCAAGTCGAAAGATTCTGCGATGGAACTCTTCTAAAGGTCAGAGATGCACTCAGAAATATCATAACCAAGGAAAAAGAACTCCGGATTTCGTTTGCTGCATATCGAAATGAAATAAACGTTAGAGAAGCCTTGGAACTTGTTGAAGACCGCATAGAGTTTTTGATGGTCCCGAAGGCCTATACAAGTTTGTAGAAGGGGGGGTTGAATACAAACACACAAATTTTACTTTTCTAAATTGTTTATTGATAAATCATTAACAATTTACAGCTTGTTGCGGAAACAAGATTAAGGATAAACCTAAATCTAAACAAGTTGGAACACTAAGGTTTCTTGCACTATGAAAGATAAGGAAATTACTAATAATAACCTATCTAGAGATAAGAGATTGAACTTGTCCAGAGTTAGCAAGTTACTTCAAATAAAGTGGGTTCATCTCTTTATATACTGCATGCATTTAATGCAAGTCAGAATACACTTTACACGTGTCATCAGCTGGTTGGTTGCATGTCATTGACCTTGGTTGACAACCTTAGTAGCCGCATGGATGAACAGTGTAGTATCAGAGTGGTTATACGATTTCAGACAGTCGGAGGTTCTTTTCGGACATTTCGTACGGAGTCGTGCAAGGGGGGTTAAGACAAAAGTACTTTGTACGGAGGACTTCATGATCAGCTTTCGTTGATTCAGCGTTTATCATTTTCTTTTCAGCGAATGATAAAGTTCAGCGATAGCTGAAGTCTTGTACTTGATACTTCACGTTGAGTGGACAAATCTGAGTCTTCGCTGATCCGCATCAGTTCATTAGGAGACTTGTCGCTGGTTCTTGAGCTTGATCTTCGACTTCAGCGTAGAACCTTTGTTGACGTGAAACTTGTCTTCAGGGATCATAAGTAAACTACTAACTTATCAGCGATCATCGTAATGACTGAACAGACTCAGAGCATTAATGGTCAACAGTGTTCGCTGAATGTTTAATTTAAAAAGCGAGAGTTCCTATCAGCGGTACTGTAAGATCTTAGTACTTATCAGCGATAGTTAAACTCTGATACATATTGTTTACTTACAATTTTCACTAAGTATATAAGAGAGGGTCATTATCAAATCACTGAGGGTTTGGATCAACAATCTCCCCCTATTTGATTATGACATAGCAACAAAGAAAATTGCTATAAAATGAAAACATAAGGATAAAAAGAACTCATAAAATATTTGTCCCTTTTACTGTTTTCTGGGATCTTTTCAGTACTGATGGAGTAAAGTACATTCGCTGAAATCTTTCTTTAAAACTTTGAATCAGGATACAAAGAGAAATGAAAAGATTACAAGTACAAGCGAAATAAATTACAAGTACAAAAGGATAACTGATAAAATAGATGAAAGAGGCGATCCTATCAGCTTACAAAGGTTCTTCCTTAATGAGAAGTTCATCAAGGGTCATTGATGTGGTGGGAATCATCCAGTCAGGAACGGTTACACCTTGTTTTCTTTTGATCAGCGTTTCTTCAAAAATCAAGGGTTTCAGATGTCGTGCCTGAGGGTCATTTCTGAAGTCATACCAGTAGATGAGATCTCTGAGCTGTTCGATTGGAGTGATTGGAAGCTCAGCGATCCGTTGAAAACGCTTTCCACCATCGTAGTCATGAAAAAATATCCCGTAGGGTTCGCTTATGACTTTGCCAGGGATGAAAGTCTCACCAGGAGGAAGAGATGTGTCAAGCATGGAAAGATCAGGATCAGGACCAATGACTTCAGCACGTGAAAAACCAATACATGTTTCATTTCGAATGACAGGGCCATCATTTGAAGATATAGATTTCTTCTTCTTCTCTGCTGAGGCATTTCTTCTCTGACTTTCGAGAGGAGGATGAGGAGGAATATCCACACAGGAGTAGACTAAGTCGATTTGTTTGTTGATCATCTTTTCAACATGTTCCTTGTATTTCGACTTGGACTTCTGGATGGCTAACCTGATCTCCAACCATTCAGAGAGACCGTACTTCGTTATGGCTTCAGCATAGAATTTTTCGGACTTCTTATCTTCTCTGAATATCTCAATTTCAGAGATTGAAACAAGGGTTGTTCTTCCAGAGATGAATACCTTGTTGATTTTGGCAGGAGAGTCTCTGTAGTTGACCTTTTCTTTGCACCAGGCTAAAGTTGACTGAGACACAGTTCTCTTTTCTTCAGTTATCTTCTTAGCGTTTTCCCAGAGCTGACGTTGAACATCAATGGGAACTCTTTTCAGCTTGGGGTCTTTTATTGAACGTTTACAAAGCTGGATGGCGTATTCTCTGTCTTTTTCTTCAGCTTCTTTTCTTTTAGCTATTAGACGTTCAGCTCTGAGATGTTCCTTGTATTCCTTTTTGGAAATTCTGAACTTTGGAGGAACTGAAGGAAGTTGATCACGCCTCAGAATGATTCGCCGATCCTCGAATCGCTTTATTATTTCCTCTCTTCTTTTCTGATCCTTTTCACTTAGCTTTTGAGGAGCTAAGGAAGGTCTGCCTCTGTGCGAGAGTAGCTGTTCTTCTGGTTCATCAGTCTCAGAGATTAAATCTAAGACTGGCATTATTTCTTCAGCAGCAGCTGGTATTTTTGGTGAAGTCGCAGTTGTGGAGCCTTCAGCGATATCCTCAAACAGGGGAGAGGACTAGCTGAGAAACCGGCTTTTCAAGCAAGATCATCAGATTGTCATCTTCAGCGAAGCTTTTGCCTTTGCTTTTCTCAGCTCCAGAGGCTGAGGGCTTTGTCTTTGTCCGCTCCCCTGAAGGTTCATTTATCGAGATTCCCTTAAGAGCTTTGATCTTTTGAGCAGGTTTGACGATAAAGAAGTCATCGTCATCTTCGTCATCATCATCATCATTCTTTGGAGAAGATGGTTCATCATCAGGGATGTCGACGGCTTCATCATCTTCTGCTTCGGATTCAGTTTTCTTAGCTTCTTCTTCGAGTTGCTCCCCCTCAGATACAGAGGCGAGCTTCTCGGTTTCCTCAGGGTTTTCATCTCCCTGAGGTCCAGCGGTGGTTTCTTCAGCATCCTTCTTTTCTCCCCTGATAGATTCATCATGGGAAAGGTCATCAGCGCTCTTGGAGAGATCTTCAGCGCTCTTCTCCCCCTCTTTTTCATGATGACTGGGGGAGGAATGGCTAGATTCAGCAGCGTTGGAAGGTTCTCTGTCTTCTTGGCCAGAGAGACCTACACAAACTTCAATCTTTGCTAATCTGTCTTCAAGGCCAGAAATAGCAGGATTGATCTTCCCGAGCTCAATGCGATCTGCCGCTGTAAAATGTTCAGATTCAGGGACAAGGGCAGGAGCAGGAGTATTCGCCTTGTGCTGCAGCTGTTCGATCATAGTCTTCATCGAACCAACGTCAGTCTTTACAGAGCTTAAGTCAGTCGTCAGAGTGTTGACATTTGTCTTCACAGCAGACATATCTCCCTCTAGTGTTCCAACCGATGTCTTCAGCGTTGTAAATTCGCTGGACATGGACGAAACTGAGTTTTTGAGAGAGGTGTAGTCTGTGTAGATATCAGCGAGCACCTTGGCGAAGTCACTGAGAGTCTTATCAAGTTGCTTCATGTCATCTGTGGAAGCCTTCTTCTCCACCACCGTTGTCAGTTTGTTCAGATTCTCTCCAGCGTTTGTTACAGCTGTAGAGTTATTGGAGAGAGTAGTGGTGAGACATGTCAGCTTTGTCTCCACGGACTTCAGAGAGGCGTTGATATCTCCCAAATTAGGACCTGTAACATATAAAAACTTGTGAACAGAGGAATGCTCAGAAGTTTGGGGTTTAGTCACAGTGTTTATGGGTTGTTGTTTACCTGCAGGAGGATTAGTGAATTCATCGAAATCACGGGTTCCTGAGTAAAGTTCCATGTCATCTTCAAAAGTGCCCATGGATTTTTCTGCAGGTCCTGTCTTCATCATTCCTGGAGAATCAGCTTTATGTTCCGAGGAAATGATGGCAGCTCCAGTTAGATCTGGAGTTGAGACCAAATGAGTGGAGGGAGGAGCGAAGGATAAGAATGGGGGTTGGGTTATGAGTTCAGCGTTGGATTCGCTGACAATCACTTCATCAGTCTTTTGAGAGACTGAAGGAGGTTGGGTAGGTTCCAAGTTTGTAACCTCAGCGTTTAGAGACGCTGAAGTTGGGATAAAAGGGATGGCTTGTTCAGGTGTGACAGAGCGTACCACTGAACGTTCCTTCAGCTCTGCAGAAAGAGCTGAGGAGTCTTCAGCATGAGATTGCTGGGGTTGCTCCTTTGTTTTCTTGATCCTTTTAGAATCAAGTGGGGTAGAAGAATGTTTCCTTTTCTTAGAAGGAGAGGATTTTGTGGCCAGGGAATCAGCGATGGGTATTGTCACTGAAGGAGCCACAGAAGTAGAAGAAGGGTTGAGAAGAGTTAAGAGGGTAGTAAGACGTACCTCATTTTCAACAGGTTTGAAGTCGAGTACCTTAGGGCCAATCTGAGAGAGTTTTAGATCGCCCTCTTGCGGGTAGCTGTCCTTCAGGCCATATTGAAAGATAGCGCTGATGAATCGGGGGTAGGGAACCCAAGCAGGCCTGTCAGCGGCAGAGTCTACTCTTTGCAGCAAGTCATCATAGATGAGAGATGCCCAGTCAATGTGTAGACCTTTCAGCAGAGCGTATCCCATAGCTTGCTGAGGTTGAGCGGCTTGATCAGAAGAGCCGGTCTTGGCAGTCATGCAGCTGATAAGGTGAGCGAAGATGAAGTTCATCTTGATGGGCATTTTCGATTTCTTCAGCAGTGTTAGCTTCTTCTCAGGCTTCTTGTCTCTACCTATTTCCCATACATAGCCCATTGCATCAAAAAATGCAATAAGAGCTTCTTTGTCAGCGATCTTCTTATGGCCAGGGAAAGGAACAAAAGGTTTTTCCTTTGTAGCGATGGGAAAGTTCAGAGCTTTGCGAATGATGGCGGGTGTGATCTTTATCGTGCCATATTCAGTATCGCAGAGGATACAATCAACTGTTTTGGAGGGATCTTTGGCGGATGGTAGGTGAGAGTGTCTGGCAGAGTACCAGAACTGAGATAGTAGCAGCTGACTTGCAGGGGGTGAAATGGTCAGGGCTGTTGTAATGCAGCAATTCTTCAGGAAATTCACAGTATCTGTCAGATGTGTGACTTGCTTTCGAGGAGGACACTCGAGAAGCGCATAAAGGTTGTTTATCTTAGTCCAGTCTAGTTGACCAAGATTGAACTTAACCTGAGGAGCCTTGATGATTTCCACTTCCTGAGAGTCAGTAGAGAAGTTCTCAGCGGTAGTAGGAATGTTAGATGTTGCCATTTCCTGTATTATCAGTTCAACCAAAGATTAACAAATAAGAATAATCTTAATGTGGAAAGATTTTCCATTAAGATGGTTCGAATTTTGTCCATTTCATTCAGACAAAATGTCTTAATGAAGATTAGGGTTTTTCTTGATTTTTGAAACGAAATGTAAAACCCATTTTCTTGTTTTCCAGTTTTCTAAGAAGAAATAGATTCTGGAAACGAATGAAGAACAAGTTTAAGATTTTGCATTTAAACTTGAAGAACAACCATGAAATGGTTGTGTTCATAAAACCACGAAAGAAAATGATTTCATTTTACGAAGTTCTTTTGTTTGATCTTGTTAAAACAATGAGAAGATCGGAAACAAGTTATACGCATTCGGTAATAAATAAGAACATATTAACCTTGATGTTTGATGAAGAAGATGATGAACAGTTCTTGATGTTTTTGAAATCACAAATGCAACAGTGAATTCTTTCTTGCGGAGGAAGATTGATCGCGTAAAAGAAAAATATAAACAAAGAATTTGTTTATATAGAGATTTTAGAAAGAGAAAATCTTGAGCGGGAAAAGATTTTCATCATGACACGGACACGTGTTTGCATTTGATTGGAAGTTTGAACGAGACGTGCAAACGTGTGTCAGGAAGAGAAAACGTGCCGGGTTTTTATCCGTTGTAATGACGTCACAACTGTCCTTTCATATTCGTGGTTGTCTTTGAGGTTTTGAAAAACTCAGAGATACTTTTGAAAACATGAAGCACTGAATGAAAATATTCAGTGAAGGTTTTAAGAAATTTCAAAAATATCGCTGTTAAGGAAGAGATATTCAGCGATGCATTTTGTTTTGAAATCTTGCATTTTCATGCGATTGTCAGAGAGAGTAAACATACCTTGATATCAGTGAATCAAGTTTATTCAGAGAGAAGATGATAGAATGGGTTATACAAGTTGATTTTATCCTTTCGCTGATCAAAGTGAACCGCTGAAGATTTTATCCTTCAAAGTTCAGCATTCCAAGCTCGCTGATGAGAAAGTTGAATCTTGTCTCATCAAGAGGTTTGGTAAATAAGTCAGCTACCTGATAATCAGTTGGGATAAAATGAAGTTCTATATCACCATTCATCACATGATCTCTGATAAAATGATATCTGATTTCTATATGTTTGGTCTTTGAATGTAGTACTGGATTGTTTGCTATAGCGATGGCACTTGTGCTGTCGCAATAGATTGGAATTTTGGAGAGCTGAAGATCATAGTCTAGTAGTTGATTTCTCATCCACAAGACTTGAGAACAACAGCTTCCAGCAGCTACATATTCAGCTTCAGCTGTGGAAGTGGACACTGAATTTTGCTTTTTACATGTCCAACTTACCAGCTTTCCACCCAGGAGCTGACATCCTCCTGTGGTGCTTTTCCTATCCATTTTGCAACCTGCAAAATCACTATCTGAATAGGCGGTTAGATCAAATCCTGAATCTTTGGGATACCAAAGACCTAGATTCGTTGTACCCTTAAGATATCGAAAGATTCGCTTTACAGCTTTCATATGAGATATCCTAGGTTCAGCTTGATATCGTGCACACAAGCATGTTGCAAACATAATATCGGGTCGGCTAGCTGTAAGATACAATAGTGAGCCGATCATCCCACGGTACAGCGTGACATTGACAGGAACACCCTTAGTGTCCTTATCAAGTGTCAGCGGTGGTGCCATAGGGGTTTTCATAGCTGAACTTTCAGTTAAGTCGAATTTCTTCAGCATATCTTTAACACATATTCCCTAATTTATGAAAGTTCCTTTCTCATTTTGCTTTATTTGAAGACCAAGGAAATATGTTAGTTCACCCATCATGCTCATTTTATACTCATCTTTCATTCTATCAGCGAAACGAGTACAAAGCTCAGGGTTAGTAGAACCAAATATAATGTCATCAACATATATTTGAACTAAAATGATATGACCTTTCACTTTTCTAAAAAATAGAGTTTTGTCAATCTTACCTCGTTCAAATTTTTCAATATGGAGATAAGTAGAAAGAGTGTCATACCATGCACGAGGAGCTTGCTTCAAACCATAAAGTGCCTTATCTAGTTTATAAACATAACCTGGACGCTTAGAATCTGAGAATCCTGGAGGTTGTTCCACATACACTTCTTCATTCAGCTTTCCATTCAGAAACGCTGACTTAACATCCATCTGATGTACTTTGAAGTTTTTGTGTACAACATATGCTAAGAATAGACGAATAGATTCAAGTCTTGCTACAGGAGCAAATGTTTCGTCATAATCTATGCCTTCCTCTTGTCTGTATCCTTAAGTAACAAGACGAGCTTTGTTGCGGGTTACAGTTCCATGTTCGTCCAACTTGTTTCGATAGACCCATTTAGTGCCTATTACTGTTTTATCAGTTGGTCTCCGAACAAGTTTCCAAACATTGTTTCTTTCGAATTCAGTCAGTTCTTCTTGCATGGCGCTGACCCAGTTTGGATCTTTGAGGGCATCATCTACTTTCTTTGGTTCAGTTAGTGAAATGAAATTTACAAATAAACAAATATTACCTGCACTTCGTCGAGTCTGAATCCCAGCGTTTGGATCACCAAGAATTTGATCAATTGGATGATTTATAGTCCATCGCTGAGCCGGAGCGTGAGACGCTGACTCAAATTGAACTGGAGGAGCTGAAAATGAAGCTTCAGCGACGTCAGGAGTATCAGCCAAGAGAGGAATGGATGCATTTGTCATTATATTCACTGATTGCAGAGAAGTAGATGGAATGTCTGAGACATTTGGTTCAGCGTTAGGTATAGTGTTTATAGGAACAACTGAGACCCAAGAAGTTTCAGCTTCACTGTTCTGTATATTTGGAATGATAGGACTATCATCTTCTACTAGATGAGCATTAGTGGGAATATCTTCTGAATCACCAAGATGAGAAAACATCCATTGATTCAGTTCTTCAGTATCAGCGGACGGTTTAGAGTTCGCTGAACGGGATTCGTCAAACGTGATGTGAATAGTTTCTTCTACAGTTTGTCTTCTACGATTGAAGACTCTGAAGGCTTTGGAAACTGAGGAGTATCCAAGAAAGATTCCATCATCAGCCTTAGGATCAAACTTTCCAAGAGCATCTCTGTTGTTCAGTATAAAACACTGACATCCAAAGATGTGAAGACAGCTGATTGAAGGCTTTCTCCCACGAAAGAGTTCATAGGCTGTCTTTTTGAATCTTTTAACTATCAGCGACCTGTTTTGCGTAAAACAAGCAGTGTTGCCAGCTTCTGCCCAAAACTGAGTAGGCAGGTGAGAATCGCTGAGCATTGAACGTGTAGCTTCAATAATTGTTCTATTTCTTCTTTCAGCGACTCCATTTTGTTGCGGTGTTCTCACTGAAGAAAAGTTGTGAGAAATACCCTTACTCTCAAGGAAGGAATCAAGAGAACTGTTTTTGAATTCAGTCCCATGATCACTCCTTATTGAGCGAACGGTCAGATTGTTCAGGGTTTCCATCTTCCGAACAAAATTGATGAGTTCTTCAGGGGTGTCACTCTTAGAACGGAGAAACATTACCCAAGTGAAGCGAGAGAATTCATCAACTATGACCAACGTATATTTCTTTCCAGCGATGGATTGTTTGTTAACAGGGCCAAACAAATCCGTATGGAGTAGTTGTAAAGGAGATGACACTGATGAAACTTGCTTAGATTTAAAGCTTGCTTTGGGCTGCTTCCCTTTTTCACACGCGGAACATAAAGACTCTTTGGCGTATGAATGCTAAGGTAGACCAGTGACTAACTCTTTTGAAGAAAGAGTATTTAGTGTCTTGAAATTTAGATGAGATAGCCTCTTATGCCATAGCCAGTTGACATCAGATGAGGCCTTTGAGAAGAAACAGGAGTTCTCAGTGGTTGTTGAGTCCATGTTTATTACATAAACATTTTCCAAACGAAAGAACAAAGCAGGATTCCTTAGTAAAGATTACATTGTTATCCATGTCGCAAAGCTGACTGATGCTTAGAAGATTATGCTTCAACCCTTCAACATATGCGACTCTTCTGAAGGAGGTTGTACCATTTGAATGTACACCATACCCTCGGGTATGTCCTTTTCCATTTCCACCGAAAGTCACAGAAGGACCTTTCTCTTCTTTGTAATCAGCGAGCAGGATTTTCTTTCCAGTCATGTGTCTAGAGCATCCGCTATCAAGATACCAGATACCCTTCTTAACTTGCAATACAAAGGAAGATTAGTTTTTCTTGGGTACCCACTTAACCATGTATACACGTTTGTTAGTGGAAGTAGTTGGAATGGAAGGTTCAGCAGTCTTCACAGCATTTGAAGATTCAGCTTTGTCTTTCTTCACTTTGGTTAATTTCTTAACCTCAGTGGTAGAATTCACCTTGACCTGATTTGCACCAGGGTTGGTCTTCTTTGCCTTGGGGGCAATCTTCACCTTAGCTATCTTTTCAGCTTTGATGGCTGTGGGGCACTTACTCGCAATATGATCGGTAAGTCCATAGTGATAACATTTCCTATATCTAAAAGTAGTTCTAGGACCATTTGAATGTTGAGCTTTTAATTTCAAATTAGAAGTGCCAGCACCAAGTAAACTATTTGCTTTAGAAATGGGACGAACATTCAGTTCTTCAGATTTCTTACCAAGGACATCCAATCTGAGTCTAGGAGTAGATCGCTGAATAAATCCAGATATCTGCTTCCTTGATCCAGAGGGATGAGCCACTGAAGCTTTAGAAGCATTCAGTTTTGGTACTAAGGTACCCTTCTGAGGATTCTGGTAAATAACAATTCCTTTACCTTTGTCTTTACAGACAAAGGTAGGTTTTGAATAAACCATTTTCTCCTTGCCTTTTGAGGAGGTAGGAGTTTCCTCAGGGATTGGTGTAACGGACGAGGAGCACTGAGAAGATGAAGTATCAGCGACTGAGGATACGAACGTTCCAAATTTAACCATTGAACGCTCAGTGGTTGTTTTTGGAGTTTCATAATTGTAACCCAAACCACGTTTATCACTCAGGGGAATCTGAGACTTTATTATCTCAGTGATCTTTGTTGAAGAATTACACCATCCTTCAACAGTAGCTTTTTCAGCCTTTAATGCAGCGATAGCTTCTGCTCGTTCGATTTTGACTAGCTGAATTAAATATACTTGATCTTTAAAATCTTCTTCAATTTTAGAAAGCTTTTCTATTTGAAGGTGGCAGTTTTTAAGCTTTTCAGCGAGATCAAGATTTTAGTTTTCAACCACAGTTTTGCCGTTCATGGCTTCGTATAAACTTCTAGTCAAGATATCGATCTTACGGAGACTATCAGCTTCATCAATATTTGCAATATTGGTAAAAAAAGAAGGTGATACCTGAATAGTAGATGTTGAAGTGGAGGGAATGTTTGAACTTTCTTCCTCTTCTTCAATCTTGGCCATAAGACATAGATTTGCTTCATCATCTTCAGAGTCAGATGATGATGCTTCTTCATCAGAAGCAGCCCAATCATAGTCAGCCATCAGGCCTTTATTCTTCTTCTTAAAGCTTTTCACCTTTGCATATTTTTCTTTCAGCTTTGAATATTTGTCATCTTTATTTCTTGGAGCAAAGGGTTTCTTTGTAAAAGCTGAGGGTATAGAAACTTTCTTTGACCTGCACTCGTTAGCGAAATGTCCTGTCTTTTCGCAGTTAAAACAAGTAGCAGTAGCCTTGTCAACAAAAGCTGATGATCTAGGCTTGTCAGTTATGGAAGAGGTTTGTTCTTTTTAAACATTTTCTTTTTGGCAAATCTCCTGAACTTCTTAGTTAGGAGAGCCAAAGATTCATCATTATCTGAATGATCAGAATCTGATGACCTTTCAGAGTTACTCTCTAACTCAGTGATAGTGATCGAGGGTCGCTGAGTAGAGAGTTCCTCCGAGATTAAAGCAACAGGGGTGCTTTTGGAATCTTTTACAATATTCTTCTTAAGATGGCTTGATTCCTCATGATTCAGCAACGTGCCATATAAGGTAGCAAGGGTCATTGATTTTAGATCTTTTGACAGCTTGAGACACATAGAATAATTGTCCCAGCTTTCAGGTAAACATTCTAGAAACTTTGTCAGCACTTCAAAGTTAGAATATTCCTTACCAACAGTTTTCAGATCTATAATTAAGCAATTAAAACGTTGGTGAACTTCAGAGAGAGTTTCATTCTTACCAGAAATGAAGCTTTCGTATTGTCTTACCAGGTTGATCTTTCTTGAGTCCTGGACTTCAGACGTTCCTTCATACTGAACACATATTGTGTCCCACATGGCTTTTGATGTTTTCAGATTCATGACGGAATGGTAGACTTCGTCAGGAAGAGCCATGGATAGTATGGATCTGGCTTTTGTATCTATAGCCACTTTCTTCTTATCTTCGTCAGTCCATTGAAGGATTTCCTTAGGTACCAGCCTTTCTGGAATAGCAGGTCTATTCTCAGCGCCTGGAACTGCAGCATCAATTCTTACAGGGATGAATGGACCATTCTCTAGATAGTAAGGCATAGTAGGGTCTACACCTTCTAAGAAGAGTGTCATCCTATTTTTCCATAAGTTGAAGTTATCTTTGGAAAATCTGGGAGGTTTAGCAAGAGAACCATTGTCTATATAATTTGTGTTTGTGTTGGTGGCCATTTTCAGATAATAGCAAGGAAGAGAAATATCTTAGATTAGATCTTGTTTATGAGATTAAACAAATCCGCTCTGATACCACTTGTTGGTCCCGAAGGCCTATACAAGTTTGTAGAAGGGGGGGTTGAATACAAACACACAGATTTTACTTTTCTAAATTGTTTATTGATAAATCATTAACAATTTACAGCTTGTTGCGGAAACAAGATTAAGGATAAACCTAAATCTAAACAAGTTGGAACACTAAGGTTTCTTGCACTAAGAAAGATAAGAAAATTACTAATAATAACCTATCTTGAGATAAGAGATTGAACTTGTCCAGAGTTAGCAAGTTACTTCAAATGAAGTGGGTTCATCTCTTTATATACTGCATGCATTTAATGCAAGTCAGTATACACTTTACACGTGTCATCAGCTGGTTGGTTGCATGTCATTGACCTTGGTTGACAACCTTAGTAGCCGCATGGATTAACAGTATAGTATCAGAGTGGTTGTACGATTTCAGACAGTCGGGGGTTATTTTCTGACATTTCGTACGGAGTCGTGCAAGGGGGGGGTTAAGACAAAAGTACTTTGTACGGAGGACTTCATGATCAGCTTTCGTTGATTCAGCGTTTATCATTTTCTTTTCAGCGAATGATAAAGTTCAGCGATAGCTAAAGTCTTGTACTTGATACTTCACGTTGAGTGGACAAATCTGAGTCTTCGCTGATCCGCATCAGTTCATTAGGAGACTTGTCGCTGGTTTTTGAGTTTGATCTTCGACTTCAGCGTAGAACATTTGTTGACGTGAAACTTGTCTTCAGGGATCATAAGTAAACAACTAACTTATCAGCGATCATCATAATGACTGAACAGACTCGGAGCATTAATGGTGAACAGTGTTCGCTGAATGTTTAATTTAAAAAGCGAGAGTTCCTATCAGCGGTACTGTAAGATCTTAGTACTTATCAGCGATAGTGAAACTCTGATACATATTGTTTACTTACAATTTTCACTAAGTATATAAGAGAGGGTCATTATCAAATCACGGAGGGTTTGGATCAACAGTTTCGTAAAGCAATCCGAAGCTTCGAGATTCTGTTTGCACTCCGAAAGAGATACGTCGAGAACTGGCGCGAGATTGAACTTCGATTCAAAGGGGGAGATTGTTAGGAATAAATTCTAATTGAATAGAAGTTCAAGGGATTAAATGTAAATATGTATTTGGGCTTAATAATGTAATGGGCCAAGGGCTTGATTAATTAGGCCTAGATATAAATAGCATATTAAACCTTAGAAATCAGGTTAATTGTTCATTATTGTCATTATTCTAAATTGTAAAAGCTTTGTAAACACTCTGAAAGGTTTATCAAAGTTATATGGATGACAAGTTGAAATCATACTGATTGTTATCTTATTCTATTGATTTCTGATTGTATGCACTAATCCGGAACTCACAGTATGGCGTCTGGTCCCCCGTCCGAAGAACAAGACTGTGATAGGAACGAAATGGATTTTCAAGAACAAGAAGGACGAGAACGGGATCGTTGTTCAGAAAAAGGCTCGCTTGGTAGCGAAAGGATATCGGCAACAGGAAGGGATCGACTACGAAGAGACGTTCGCACCAGTTGTCTGAATCGAAGCTATTCGGATGTTCCTCGCGTACGCCGCTCACAAAAATTTCACCGTCTTCTAAATGGACGTGAAAACGGAATTTCTAAACAGAAAACTCAAGGAGGAAGTCTACGTCTCCCAGCCGGACGGGTTCGTCAGTCAAGATAACCCCAATCATGTGTATCTCCTCGACGAAGAGTTGTACGGACTCAAACAAGCACCAAGAGCCTGGTATGACGCCTTATCTACATTTCTCACAAAGGCCGGCTTCTCAAAAGGTAAAATCGACACCACTCTTTTCATCAAATAGGAAGGTGAGGACATCATTTTAATTCAAATCTATGTCGATGACATTATCTTCGGCTCTACGAACCCACAATATTGTCACAACTTTTCAGTCCTCATGAAAGCCCATTTTAAAATGAGTATGATGGGTCAGATGAATTTTTTTCTTGGTCTACAAGTTAAACAACTGTCGACCGGGATATTCATTAATCAATCTATGTACATCGCGGATATTCTTCGGAAATTCAAGATGGAACAGTGTACACCCATGAAGACTCCAATGGCACCAGGTACGAAGTTACACGCCGATGCTGATGGAAAGGACGTGAATACTACTACCTATAGAGGAATGATAGGTTCGTTGATGAATTTAACGGCAAGTAGGCCGAACATAATGTTCTCTACCTTTTTGTGTGCTCGATTTCAATCTAAACCGAAGGAGTCACACCTTATAGCATTTTAGCGTACTATCCGTTATTTAAAAGGTACTGCTGGTCTTGGCCTTTGGTACCCTAAGGACACAGGTTTCGAACTCACAACTTTCTCCGATACTGACCATGCAGGAAGTATGCTCGACCGGAAGACCACCATGAGTCACGTCCAGTTCCTTGGCGACAAGTTGGTTAGGTGGACCTCTAAGAAGCAAACGTGTGTCTCCACTTCCACGGCAGAAGCGGAGTACGTGGCAACAACTAGTTGCTGTTGCCAAGTCATCTGGATGCGTACGCAACTGAAGGATTACAGGTTTCACTACTCGAACATCCCGATCTATTGTGATTCCAAGAGTGCCATAACTATCACGAGCAATCCGGTCCAACATACGAAAAATAAGCACATTGTTGTGCGCTACCACTTCATCAAAGACCATGTGAAAAGAGGTAAGGTGGAACTCTATTTTGTAAGTACAGAAAATCAACTTGCAGACCTGATTACCAAAGCTTTGGACGAAAAACGGTTTAATGAACTCGTTTCCAAGCTGGATATGCTTAATTTGAAAGTTTGACTAACCCTTGTACTTGTCACACCATTTCTTCCCCACGAGATAACTGTCTCTTGAAAAGTTACACTTGTCTCGTCGTGAAGTTTTGGTGTTTCAAGCACATCGGTGACTCGTATTCTGTATTTACTTTATAGTTATTCATTTTTTCGTTTTTTTCTGAATGTTTCTTTAATTTCTATTAATATTGTCTTTGTCTTCAATTCATTTCCCGAACTACTAACCTACTGTTCTGCAAGGTTTTTCACCAAAAACCAAGTCCCTAAGGTAAGTTCCTCGTTCTTTGCTAAGAGAAAGTACAATTGTGAAAAGTTGAGGGGTAGAAATGTTATTTTGAAAAGTTGAAGGGGAGAATTACAATTTTGAAAATTTGAGTGGGAGAACTGTCATTTTGCATAGTAGAGGGGAAGAAGTGTAATTTTCGAAAAGTTTAGGGGGAGAAAGTATAAACTCTAAACCTGAGGGTCTAAATTATAAATCTTTAAAACTCAGGGTTAATTTTAGAGTTTTCCAAACATCAGGGGTAAATTCTGTCATTTTATAAAAGTTGAGTTAAGTTGGAACCGGGAGAGTTAAGGAACCGACTCCCGGTTTCGACCGATATATACATATCGAATTTCCTTTCAAACTCCTCACAAGTTCAAAAATCTCGCGCCAAACATCTCCTAATCCTACTTCTGCTCTCACCTAGTGATTTTTGCCCCAATAAGTCTCCATTCACCGATTAAATCAGCAGGTATGTGTTCTAACCTACTTTATCGTATTAAAGGATTGAAATCGATCTAACTCGTCACCAAATTCGACCGATTTGTGCGTTTTTTTCAATCGGCGCCGCTAGGGCTTCTCAACCCTTCGGCTCGTTCGATCGAACCCAAATCGAAGTATCTCGCTCAAATTGATCTCAAAATCGGAGTACAGGATCGATTTCGACCCTCGAATCTCAACCAAGTAAGTTTAATTTTTGTCTTTTGTATCGATCGAGACCCGATATGGGTTCCAGAGTCAGATCCGGAGTTGCGTTTCCCGTTTTGGGGTTTCACCTTCTCCCGGATCTACTTCCGGTATGGAAGGTCCCGGATTCATGGTAGCCCTGGTAAGATACAATGTTACGGTACCGGGGTCGCAAGACTCCCGGATGCCCTCCCGGTTCGTAGACCGGGGGTGGTAAAGTCCCGCATTACACACCGACCTTTTCCGAGTATCAACACCGGTTCCAGTTCACACCGGTTCCGGCTGTCCCCGGGTCCCGGTCTCCACCATATTTCGGTTCTGGTTCTTTCCGGTTCCGGATCTAGGTGGTTCAGGGTTTGCTTATTTTTTTGGGTGATTCCGGGTTTGTCTAATTTCTAAAACTCACTCTGTCTATGTGGTTGTATATTTAATGTATGGACCTTAACTCACACCGGGCTCGTTAAGACCCGGTTAGTGATCGGTTTCGGCTCGTGCTTGACTCTCGGTCTCTCTCAAATGCGAGAATACGAGACCCGAAACACGCAATTGGGTTGCTTATGCCATTAAAACTCAACACTATTTATTCCTTAACAGGTACGATCATGGCACTACTAAACCAACCCCAAGGTGACGCCCCGCTCCTCACCGTTGGTCCAAACTTACCAATACTTGGACACAACAAACATCATTTGTCAATGTCCGGTTATTGTGGAGATCCTCAAGCGCCACCCACTCAACCGAGCTTTGACGGCCACCGCTACTGTTCCAACGGTTTACGTGCACCAACTGTGGAGGTCCCTCACCTCAGTTTCACGCGGCCAATATCTGGTATCCAGTTTTTACGGTTAAGCGTGAAGATGGAAATGAATGGAAGTTCTCCGAAGCCGACTTCAAGAACCTACGACTGAACGACTTCCATGCCTTACTCAAAGACCTTCGTACTCGAATGATCCGACCGTTACACATCACCAAAGCGCTTGAATCTGTAAATCGATTTCTGAAACACAAGGTGATGATGTCTTACATTACGGATTTTCAAATGGGAGTTGAACACCGAACGAAGAAGATCAACCTGTTGAAACCCGATCAAAACGCTCTAGGGCTGAAGATGTACCCAGTCAACTCGCTGCTACTACAACCAGAATTCGGAATCGTCTATCTCAACGAACAGAATGAAAAGAAGTTTCTCCGGTTTAGCCAAGTCGAAAGATTATGCGATGGAACTCTTCTAAAGGTCAGAGATGCTCTCAGAAATATCATAACCAAGGAAAAAGAACTCCGGATTTCATTTCCTGCAAATCGAAATGAAATAAACGCCAGAGAAGCCTTGGAACTTGTTGAAGACCACATGGAGTTTCGTAAAGCAATCCGAAGCTTCGAGATTCTGTTTGCACTCCGAAAGAGATACGTCGAAAACTGGCGCGAGATTGAACTTCGATTCAAAGGGGGAGATTGTTGAGAATAAATTCTAATTGAATAGAAGTTCAAGGGATTAAATGTAAATATGTATTTGGGCTTAATAATGTAATGGGCCATGGGATTGATTAATTAGTCCTAGATATAAATAGCATATTAAACCTTAGAAATCAGGTTAATTGTTCATTATTGTCATTATTCTAAATTGTAAAAGCTTTGTAAACACTCTGAAAGGTTTATCAAAGTTATATGGATGACAAGTTGAAATCATACTGATTGTTATCTTATTCTATTGATTTTTGATTGTATGCATTAATCTGGAACTCACAGTATGGCGTCTGGTCCCCCGTCCGAAGAACAAGACTGTGATAGGAACGAAATGGATTTTCAAGAACAAGAAGGACGAGAACGGGATCGTTGTTCAGAAAAAGGCTCGCTTGGTAGCGAAAGGATATCGACAACAGGAAGGGATCGACTACGAAGAGACGTTCGCACCAGTTGTCCGAATCGAAGCTATTCGGATGTTCCTCGCGTACGCCGCACACAAAAATTTCACGGTCTTCTAAATGGACGTGAAAACGACATTTATAAACAGAAAACTCAAGGAGGAAGTCTACGTTCCCAGCTGGACGGGTTCATCAGTCAAGCTAACCACAATCATGTGTATCTCCTCGACAAAGCGATGTACGGACTCAAACAAGCACCAAGAGCCTGGTATGACGCCTTATCTACATTTCTCACAAACGTCGGCTTCTCAAAAGGTAAAATCGACACCACTTTTTTCATCAAATAGGAAGGTGAGGACATCATTTTAATTCAAATCTATGTCGATGACATTATCTTCGGCTCTACGAACCCACAATATTGTCACAACTTTTCAGTCATCATGAAAGCCCATTTTAAAATGAGTATGATGGGTCAGATGAATTTTTTTCTTGGTCTACAAGTTAAACAATTGCGACCGGGATATTCATTAATCAATCTATGTACATCACGGATATTCTTCGGAAATTCAAGATGGAACAGTGTACACCCATGAAGACTCCAATGGCACCAGGTACGAAGTTACACGCCGATGCTGATGGAAAGGACGTGAATACTACTACATATAGAGGAATGATAGGTTCGTTGATGAATTTAACGACAAGTAGGCCGGACATAATGTTCTCTACCTTTTTGTGTGCTCGATTTCAATCTAAACTGAAGGAGTCACACCTTATAGCATTTTAGCGTACTATCCGTTATTTAAAAAGTACTGCTGGTCTTGGCCTTTGGTACCCTAAGGACACAGGTTTCGAACTCACAACATTCTCCGATACTGACCATGCAGGAAGTATGCTCGACCGGAAGACCACCACGAGTCATGTCCAGTTCCTTGGCGACAAGTTGGTTAGCTGGACCTCTAAGAAGCAAACGTGTGTCTCCACTTCCACGGCGGAAGCGGAGTATGTGGCCACAACTAGTTGTTGTTCCCAAGTCATCTGGATGCGTACGCAACTGAAGGATTACGGGTTTCACTACTCGAACATCCCGATCTATTGTGATTCCAAGAGTGCCATAGCTATCACGAGCAATCCGGTCCAACATACGAAAACCAAGCACATTGACATGCGCTACCACTTCATCAAAGACCATGTGAAAATAGGTAAGGTGGAACTCTATTTTGTAAGTACAGAAAATCAACTTGCAGACCTGATTACCAAAGCTTTGGACGAAAAACGGTTTAATGAACTCGTGTCCAAGCTGGATATGCTTAATTTGAATGTTTGACTCACCCTTGTACTTGTCACACCATTTCTTCCCCACGGGATAACTGTCTCTTGAAAAGTTACACTTGTCTTGTCGTGAAGTTTCGGTGTTTCAAGCACATCGGTGACTCGTATTCTGTATTTACTTTATAGTTATTCATTTTTTCGTTTTTTCTGCATGTTTCTTTAGTTTCTATTAATATTGTCTTTGTCTTCAATTCATTTCCCGAACTACTAACCTACTGTTCTGCAAGGTTTTTCACCAAAAACCAAGTCCCTAAGGTAAGTTCCTCGTTCTTTGCTAAGAGAAAGTACAATTGTGAAAAGTTGAGGGGTAGAAATGTCATTTTGAAAAGTTGAAGGGGAGAGTTACAATTTTGAAAATTTGAGGGGGAGAACTGTCATTTTGCAAAGTAGAGGGGAAGAAGTGTAATTTTTTAAAAGTTTAGGGTGAGAAAGTATAAATTCTAAACTTGAGGGTCTAAATTATAAATATTTAAAACTCAGGGTTAATTTTAGAGTTTTCCAAACTTCAGGGGTAAATTCTGTCATTTTATAAAAGTTGAGTTAAGTTGGAACCGGGAGAGTTAAGGAACCAACTCCCGGTTTCGACCGATAAATACATATTGAATTTCCTTTCAAACTCCTCACAAGTTCAAAAATCTCGCGCCAAACATCTCCTAATCCAACTTCTGCTCTCACCTAGTGATTTTTGCCCCAATAAGTCTCCATTCATCGATTAAATCATCAGGTATGTGTTCTAACCTACTTTAATCGTATTAAAGGATTGAAATCGATTAAACTCGTCACCAAATTCGACCGATTTGTGCGTTTTTTTCAATCGGCCCCGCTAGGGCTTCTCAACCCTTCGGCTCGTTCGATCGAACCCAAATCGAAGTATCTCGCTCAAATTGATCTCAAAATCGGAGTACAGGATCGATTTCGACCCTCGAATCTCAATCAAGTAAGTTTAATTTTTGTGTTTTGTATCGATCGAGACCCGATATGGGTTCCAGAGTCAGATCCGGAGTTGTGTTTCCCGTATTGGGGTTTCGCCTTCTCCCGGATCTACTTCCGGTATGGAAGGTCCCGGATTCATGGTAGCCCCGGTAGGATACCATGTTACAGTACCGGGGTCGCAAGACTCCAGGATGCCCTCCCGGTTCGTAGACCGGGGGTGGTAAAGTCCCGCATTACACACCGACCTTTCCCGGGTGTCAACACCGGTTCCGGTTCACACCGGTTCCGGATGTCCCCGGGTCCCGGTCTCCACCATATTCCGGTTCTGGTTCTTTCCGGTTCCGGATCTAGGTGGTTCAGGGTTTGCTTATTTTTTTGGGTGATTCCGGGTTTGCCTAATTTCTAAAAGTCAATTTGTCTATGTGGTTGTATATTTTATGTATGGACCTTAACTCACACCGGGCTCGTTAAGACCCGGTTAGTGATCAGTTTCGGCTCGTGCTTGACTCTCGGTCTCTCTCAAATGCGAAAATACGAGACCCGAAACACGCAATTGGGTTGCTTATGCCATTAAAACTCAACACTATTTATTCCTTAACAGGTACGATCATGACACAACTAAACCAACCCCAAGGTGACGCCCCGCTCCTCCCCGTTGGTCCAAACTTACCAATACTTGGACACAACAAACATCATTTGTCAATGTCCGGTTATTGTGGAGATCCTCAAGTGCCACCCACTCATCCGAGCTTTGACGGCCACCGCCATTGTTCCAACGGTTTACGTGCACCAACTGTGGAGGTCCCTCACCTCAGTTGCACGCGGCCAAAAATTCAACCTCCAAGGCCGTATTGGTGACTCTCCGGAGCTAATTACTCGAGAAATCTTCTGCCAGATGCTTGATATTCCAGAAGAAACATATGTTCCAGGCCGAGTAGACTTTGAAGTTGTCGTACCCAATGTTGTCCTATGCCAGGAATTGCGCTCATTTGGCTATGCGAGCGAGCTTAACCACCTGTCACGCTTCTCCAGAATACATCTCCAACCGATATGGTACACCTTGTTCACTATCCTGAACAGGTGTCTATCATCCATTCACAAAGGCATCGATCAGACGACCGTCAACCTGCTCCGACTGTTTCATAGCGTCGTCTACACCCGACACATCGACTATGCGTCTATTCTATGGACCGAACTGCTTGACAAGGTTCAGAAGAAGCAACGCAACAAATGCCTCGCGTTCCTACCATTCCCAAGGTTCATGCAGCTCATCGTTGCCCATTTTATGACTGCCGACCCCACGATTCCTCAACGCGCTAATCATGAGGTACTCATCTCAACCCGTATGACTAGGATTCAGAATAAACAGTTGATACCTGACCTAGTCCTGATGCTTTTTCCCAACGACTTGCTAGCTCTCGCTAACCAATCGGCACTGAGTGTGATAGAATATAAGCGTGAGCACAATTTAGATACCCCGATGGTCCAACCAGATCCAGTAGGACCTACCCAAGGAGCTCGCCCCAAGAGATGTGAGGGTCCGCGTACTAGAGGTGGCAGGGTCCGGAGAGTAGCGGCTCCCGGACAGGGCGTGTTGAGAAAAAATACAGCGAGGGGACACAGCGTGGGCAGTGCTGAAAGGTCTATACGCGAAGCTAGCTCGTCCCATCGCCAACCCACTCCACGTCCTTCATCACAACACGAAAAACCCGAACTACATGAGGTGGAGGTGGTCGATATCATGCGTGAACAGGAACATGCACAAGAAGAAGAGGATGTCTCCTCTTCCAGCTCCGAGTCAGGCTTTGGCTCAGAGTCGGGTTCCGAATCTGGTTCTGAATCAGGTTCGGAGTCTGGTTCTGAATCAGGGTCCTCAGAATTTGGATAAGACGATGAATCCACTGAATCGGACGACAACGACGACGATCAGTTCCTCATGGAACCCATCCCCCGAACCGTAGCCAAATCTGGAGAGATAAGGAGAGCGGAGGGAGTTGAAGTCAAAAATGAAAATACTGGTGAACAAGTGCGAGAAAGGAGGAGTAAGAAAAAGAATGAGAGAGTGAGCAAGCAGAGGTCACCTATTCAAGTTGCCGCCACCCAGCCTCCATTAAGCCAGGCACCCACATCCACTACCCCGTCTCATGTGTTGGGACAGGGTATTGAACAAGACGTCGTGGGTCTAGTGACGCAATTTCACAACCCAACTAGCCACTTAGTTTCCTCTCAAAAGGAAACTGTTTCATTTTCACAAGGGGACGTAGCACAACGACCACCGGTCTCTAACTTGGAGAGTTTTGGTGTTGAAACAAGAGAACTCCTGCCCAGTTCTCGACTTGTTTGGGCGCACAATCGAGTCTAGAGCCATTTGCTGATATTATTTCTTTGGCTAGGACACAGGTCATATCTACTGCTACCGTCGAGACTCTTCGTGACTCGACCGGAACACCCAAAGTAAGTCTACCTTCTGGTGGCTTGCAAGGACAGGGTGGAAGACCTGCCACGGCTACCATCATGCCAACCGTGAGTGCAGGTGGCACTGCGGTGCAATCCACCATAGTCACCACAACTTGTAAGCTAAGTGCTCCAGGTGTTAGTGTCCCGGAGTTCGTCTCCAAGGAAACTCTAGACGGTGCCTTAAAGGCTGTCCAAGCAAAGATTTTTAAGAAGCTATCAAAGGAGATTGATTTTATCAAGAGGTCCATCAAAGGCAAGGAAGTAACAACAGCTCCCCTTACGCAACCAAAGATAACACTTCCTGACCCAACCCCAAACCTGCAGAATATGAGCATCGAGGCATTAAAAGCCGCTCTTTTAGATAGGCTCATGTCAGACTCCAACACTGACACTTCCTCTGAGGCAGACTTGGTGAGTATACTTTGCTCACAAGGCCAAACACAACCCCAGTCACTCCTACAAAATCCCAAACCCAAATAAACACCAAGCTTGACACCCTTACAACAACCCTAACCGATGTTAAGCGCACCCTCGTAACATTATCCGAGAGGGTTGCCAGCCTCGAAACCACCTGCAAGGGTCAAGCCCAGGGCTGGAAATGAAGACATGATGATCAGGAGGATCCTGACCATCATGAGGGGGAGAAAAGACTAAGACTGACCGAGTTGGCAACCTCAACGACAGAACCTTTAACCGACACTCCAGTTGAAACTGAACCACACCAACATCCAGACGACTCAGAGATGGTTCAGGACAGAGAGTTATCTACACCGGTCAGAGATCAAGTGCCAGAGTCAGCAGACCCAACGGATGAAAAGGCACCCGAAAATTTATACAAATTTGATAAATTGGGCGAAGGTTTATAAGAAACCATTTAAAAGAAATACCTCCAATTTCACAAGTTTTTGCTATGTCTGAAAGTCCTATATATCTTCTGTTCCTAAAGAAGAAGAAAAAGAAGAAAGAGGAAGGCTCAAAAGAAAATGGTAAAGATTCCGAAAAACCTCGTTTTAATACTACAAATTTTAAGTATGGTGAATTGAATTCCAGTTATAAGTCTAAAAAGACAGAACTACGTGAATTCAGTTTGTTATTTTCAAAGGAATCTGAAACTGTTAATTTTAAATCTGATGAAAAAGAGCCTGATTCAAGTAACTCAGCTTCTTCTGGTGAAACAAAGAAAAGTCTGTTAACGAGTCCAATTCTGAAAATTTTGATCTAGATTTAGCACTTGAAAAGATTTTAAATTTAGAAAAACTGTTTTCAGAATTACAATTATGTATTGAAAATTTAGAAAATGAAAATGATAATATTGGGATGGATTTAGATCATAGTAAAAAAGTCAATTTTGATCTTCTGATTGAGATTCGACGACTTGAAGCCCAACTATTTTAAATTTCAAATACTAAAGTATCAAACTCGAATGAAAAATGTTTTGAAAATCAGTCTAAATTTAAGGATCACAATAAGTCTTCTTTTCTGTTTGATGACAAAGTCAAAAGTTCATCTGAATAACACATTTTCGAAAACAAAGATCCAAGTACTCCGATTAAATCTTCATGTGAATGTTTTGAAAATTCACTATTTGAATATTCTTCACCTACATCTGAAAAAGAGTACAATATCTATGAAAAAGGAGAATCTTCGGGCACTAAATATGATTTAACATCAGATGATTCTCCCAATTCTAAATCTTCTGACACTACTTCTTCTTACGTTTCAGAAGTGGATGGTCAAAAGTTCGTGGCTGTGAAAAGGACATGCGGTAGTGACAAGAATAGCAATACTAATAGTGAACAATGTATTCATTTGAATAAAAATCGTTGTAATCATTCTTGTAATGTTTGCAAGCGAAGTGTCAATAAAGATGTTCATCTTTCTGATTTAAAATTGTTGACAAAAGTGAAAAGAAGAATACATTGTGTTCACTGTTGGGATAATTCTTTTTCGCTAAACCGTAAATCCTCGAAGAATAGCAGCAACAAAAACTTTAACAATAATAATTCTTTTTCCAAGTCTTCACCTAATCAATCTGCTGGAAGGTTCGGATTTGGTTTAAAAAGAAAATCTAAGAAAAAGGTTTTTCAATCAGTTGAAGTAAATTTTGGGTGGAAATGGGTTCCAAAAGATAAAACCAAAACACAAATTTCACAAAAAGAACCCAAATTTGAAGGAAAACTTAAAGGTTCTTCAACTGATCTGAATAGGTTTCTGCGTACTAACATGAAAGGACCCATACTAATATGGGTACCTAAGTTGAGATAATTAAGTTTTCAGGACTGTCATGTGTGGGTCATAGATTCTGGTGCATCTAGACACATGACAGGGTACAAGCACCTATTGCATGATTATATAGTACATCCTGGAGGGTCAGTTGGATTTGGTAACAACACCAAAGGATACATCAGAGGACATAATTCTAAAAAATGGCACGATCTCTATTGAAAAGGTTCTGTATGTGGAAGGATTAGGTCACAAGTATCAGCCAATTTTGCGACTAGGACTGCAAAATAAATTTTGACAAGAGATTATGCTACATTGCTGATCCAAATGGCGTTGAAATCTTCAAAGTCTCTCATTTTGGTGATCTGTACATAGCTAATTTCCGACTTTATTGGCGTCTAAGCCTGTCTGTTTAGTATCTAAGGCGTTAGTTGAAGAGTGTTGGCTATTACACAGAAGATTGTCTCACCAAAACTTTCGAGATATCAACAAATTAAGAACTAGTGGATTAGTTCTTGGTCTACCGGAGCTAAAGATTGACAAAGTTTCATTATGTCCAACATGTGAAATGGGAAAGATGAAACAGAGTCCACACAAGTCGAAGACTCAATCAAATTGTAAAGATTCTCTAGAACAAATTCATATAGATTTGTGCGGCCCGATGCGGACTCAATCTATGGGCGGGAAGAAGTACATTCTGGTCATGATATATGAGTATTCGCGTTATACTTGGTTGGAATTTCTGAGATTAAAGTCAGACGCGCTGAAACTAATCATCAAATTTATCAAGAAGATTCAAGTCCTTCTACAACGTCCTGTTCAAAAACATCGAAGTGACAATGGAACGGAGTTCAAGAATGACACGCTTCAATCTTTTCTTCAATTTGTTGGCATTTCACACAACTTTTCTGTGCCAATGACTCCTCAACAAAATGGAGTAGTTGAACGCAAGAAAATAACTATTGCTGAAGCGGCTAGAACGATGTTGGCTTATTCTGGCTTACCTCCAAGATTATGGGCAGAAGAAATGGCAACAACGTGTTTCACACAAAGTAGGACCATTATTAATAAACTCTTAAATAAAATTGCTTATGAGATTATCAATAACCGTAAACCTAATGTAAAATATTTACGTGTTTTTGGATGCAAATGCTTTGTACTTAAAGTTAGAGAATCTCTTACAAAGTTTTAGAGAAAAGCAGATGAAGGCGTATTCATTGGCTACTCAGTAACATCCAAAGCATACATAATCTACAACAAAAGAACGAGATCAGTCGTTGAAAGTATCAATGTGTCTTTTGATGAGAATGTCGTTTTAACTTCTTTACAATCCAGTTCAGGACTCGGACTTCAGCTTGAAGCTTTACTCAATCCGGAGTGCAACCTACACCAAACCAGTCTAAGACTTCTGAATTAAATAAAACTAAAAATAATTCAAAAGTCGATCTATTGTTTTATGACGCATTTATGGATTTTTATGCAGATATGGAAGATCCTATCATATCCAATAATGGTGACATACCACACACTAGTGTTGAAATGTCCGACCCTTCTGAAGAACTACGTGCTACCTCAACAAGCACAACAGAGGTAATTCCTGAATCTTCTACACACGAAAATGTCCCTGAAAGAGTTATTCCACAAACTGATCCAGTTTCAGAAGACACAACTGCCGAAGATTCTACATCTAATTTACAACTACCTGAGGTTGAGCAACTGGCACCTGCACAATCATTCCAGAAGAGTAACAATAGAAATACCTTCAATAACAGACGAAAATGATGCGTCTAACACTCAGATGGAAATTCAGACTCTTCTGAGCACTCACAAGTGGACGAGAGCACATCCTCCTACCAATATAATTGGTGATGCCAAAGACGGAATTAAGACAAGATCTAGGACAACAAATGAATGCTTATACGTGAATTTTCCGAGTTGCATTGAACCCAAGAAATCTTCAGAAGCATTAACAGATCCATATTGGATAAACGCTATGAAGTCGAGCTTCTTGAGTTCAAACGAAATGAGGTGTAGTGTTTAGTGAAGAAACCTAAGGATAAAACGGATATCGGTACCAAATGGGTCTTTTGGAATAAGAAAGACGAAGCTGGGATAATTGTTAGAAATAAAGCAAGACTGGTCGCCATAGGTTATAATCAACAAGAAGGAATCGATTATGATGAGACCTACGCGCCAGTAGCTCGAATTGAAGCAATCCGCATCTTTTTGGCTTACGCAGCTCACAAGAATTTGAAGGTATTCCAAATGGACGTCAAGTCGGCGTTTCTCAACGGGGTACTACATGAAGAAGTTTATGTAAGTCAACCAGAAAGCTTTGTCGATCCGAAACACCCAGATCATGTATATGTCTAGGATAAGGCACTCTACGGCTTAAAGCAAGCACCCATAACATGGTATGATACTCTAACAACTTATCTTACTGAGTCTGGCTTCACTAAAGTTACTATCGACACCACTCCTTTCCTTAGAAAACAAGGTAGTACAAATATATGTTGACGATATTAAATTTGGGTCTACTAATCTAGAAATGTGTGTTGATTTTGAAAACACCATGAAAAGTAGATTTGAAATGAACATGATGGGGGAATTAATTATTTTCCCTGGTTTACAAGTTAAACAATCACCGGAAGGAATTTTTATAAATCAATCAAAATATATAACTGATATGTTAAAAAAGTTTGATTTGACAACAACCTCCACCATGAAAACACCGATGGCCACTAGTAGACTTTTGGATGTCGATTTATTTGGTAAATCGGTAGATCAAAAGACCTATCATGGTATGATTGGTTCTTTATTATATCTAACCACTAGAAAACCTGATATAATGTTTGCAACATCATTTTGTGCTAGATTTCAAGCAAATCCAAAAGAATCTGACCTTATAGCGGTTAAGCGGATCCTTCGGTATCTCAAATGCACAAAGAATTTGGGCCTTTGGTATCCAAAGGATTCGGGTTTTTAGCTAACAGCATTTACAGATGCAAATCATGCTGGTAATAGACTTGACCAAAAAAGCACTTCGGGCGCATGTCAATTCTTAGGGGACAAGCTAGTTAGTTGGTCTTCAAAGAAGCAAAACTGCGTATCAACCTCTACTGCTGAGGCGGAATACGTCGTTGTGGCTAGCTGTTGTTCACAAGTATTCTGGACGAAGACACAACTGCAGGACTATGGCTACACTATGAACAAGATCCCGATCTACTGCAATTCAAAAAGTGCGATTGCCATTACGGCAAATCTGGTTCAACACTCTAAGATCAAACACATAGACGCCAGGTATCATTTTATTAAAGATCATGTGGAAAAGGGAACCATTGAGATGCATTTTGTTCCAACAGAACTTGAATGTGCTGATCTTTTTACAAAACCTTTAGATGAGAAAAGGTTTAATTTTCTAATCAGCAAGCTCGGTATGTTGAACACATCTGCATAAAAATGTTTTTCCTTATCATATTGAGGGGGAGTGTGTGTGTGTTTGTCTATTTATACTGTCTTTTTGAGGGGGTATGTTTTTCTGAAGTTGAGTACCAAGATTTAATTGTGATTGCAGTTATCTGAGGTTGAAATTCTTCCAGACTTTGCATTCTTCAAAGGGGAGTAAGAATCGTCAAGTCTGTAAGTATGTTCTATTTTTTTTTCCATGTGCATACATGTTGAAAATGTTTTAAAAAATGGGGTTGTGCTTAAAATGTTTTAAACTGATGTGAGATTTTTCAATGTTAGAAATTTTTCAAAAAAGTTGATTTTTTTTTGAAAAAATGGCTAAGTTTTCGCAACCCATTGGTTACAAAACTTTAGTTTTCGCAACTAGTTGGTTACGAAAACCTTAGTTTTCGCAAACCACTGGTTACGAATACCGTTGCTTGCGAAAACTCTTGTTTTCGCAACCTATTGCTTGCGAAAACTTTAGTTTTCGTATGCTGCTGCTTGCGAAAACTTTGATTTCGTACTCAATTGCTTGCGAAAAGTTTCACTTCTGGTCTCAGCTGGTTACGAAAACTAACTTCGATGAATAGTACTTGTCATTCTTCAAGAAAAGTTTTTCTCAGTTGTTTGCGAAAAGTGGGGTGGTCCTCTCAACTCGTGCTACGTGTCATTTTTTGGGTATATATTCAATTTTTCAAAAATCATCCGTTCCCACTTTCTTTTTGGCAAACACCCACATTTTGCACTGTTCATCTCATTTGTTCCCTTCAAAAAATCGCATCAGGTACTGCTTTCTTCTCATTTTTGATTCATTGTATTCGTTTTTGTATTGCAAATCGATTTGTCCTCTCAATTTTATCGATTTGATGCTTTATATGGTTCAATTTATTCGACATCAGTTGAGAGACTGTTCATCTTCGTGTGTTTATGCTTCTGTAGATTTATGCTTGTTTACTCGTTAATTGTTGTTATGTGTTAATGGGTTTCTGATTTCGATGTTATCTGAGTAGATTTCATAGGATATGTTAGAGCATTGTTGTATTCAATATTTACTGTAAAGTCAATGTATTGTATTTGTTAGCTTTGCCTTTATACCTTGTATGTTATGGGTATAAATAGGCATGTCTAGTTCTTAGTTATGAGAGAATCTAGATCTCTTGTAACCTCTTGATCATTTTGTCATTTACACTTTGAAGATCAATATATGGATGACTTGTGTACTCTAGATTTTCTCTCTACATCATTCTTGATTTCTTGCTAGATTTGGGATTTCACATTTGGTATCATTTCAATTTCATGTCAGAGAGCTTTCAAATCAAAGATATTTCAAGTCCAAGATTCGTGAAGAAAGACTGAAGATTAGGGGGAGAAGGATCATGTGAAGTCCAAATGTTGCTGAATTTGGTTATCTTAGTTCTGAGTGGTTCTCGGAATGCGCTTACACCGAATTTGGTTATCTTAGTTCTGAGTGGTTCTCGGAATGCGCTTACACCTAAAAGTTCAACAATGTGGATGGTTTCACATCTTTCTGATCCAAACTCTAATCGTTTCTGATTTATCTTGTTCCGAATTGATGGTTCTATATAAAGATATGAAATTCATGTTCAAGACTTGAAGACAATCTGTTGAAGATTGTATTGAAGAAGGTTGATTTTTCAAAGAAAAAGACAATGACTTTTCATGTTTGTCTGAAGATTCTTTAAAGCTGAGTTCTTAAAGAGTGTCAAAGCATATAGTTCGTCGTGAACTAGTGGAGATAAAGCTATTTGAAGATAGTTTGATAGAGTGTCTGTTTGAGAAGATTGACTTTACAAAGAGCTGAAGACTGCTGTCATATTTTTTAAATCTTGAATCCAAAGGGGGAGATTGTTAGAGCATTGTTGTATTCAAGATTTACTGTAAAGTCAATGTATTGTATTTGTTAGCTTTGCCTTTATACCTTGTATGTTATGGGTATAAATAGGCATGTCTAGTTCTTAGTTATGAGAGAATCTAGATCTCTTGTAACCTCTTGATCATTTTGTCATTTACACTTTGAAGATCAATATATGGATGACTTGTGTACTCTAGATTTTCTCTCTACATCATTCTTGATTTCTTGCTATATTTGGGATTTCACAGGATAAAACATCAATTTTTGACCGTGTTGATTCTGTGCAACTGTTCATACTTCGATTAGTGTCAAAATCCATGCTTTAGGGTTTCTGTGTTAAAATACTTTCCTGAATATTCTTGGGTTATGTTTATCGAATGTATCTGTGTGATTTTCTTTGCTTATAGTTGCTTTTTAATAGATTTTAGTTTCTGTGATGATGAACTTGCGAAAACGTTTTCACAAGTTCATTTCAAAAAGTTGATTGCCATTAGAAATTTCACTAAGTTTAGTTTTCGCAACAGTCTCTTGCAAAAACTTTTGTGTAGTTTTCTACGAAAACTTTTTGTGCTCAAAATGTCTAAGTTTAGTTTTCGCAACCGTGGTCTACGAAAACTTTTTCCTTTGAGTTGTGAAAAGTCCAAGTTTTCGCAACCCATTGTCTGCGCAAACTTTGTGCCTTTTGCTCTATGGTTTGCGCAAACTTTGGTCTTTGTATCATTTCATGTCGCTTGCAAAAACCATACTTAGAAATTTTTTTCAAAAGTTTTCAATAGTGAAATTTTTTCAAATTTGAACTGTGTTTTCACCTAAGCAGTTCTAATGGCTTCAAACAACCAACCAGAGCAACAAAGTTTGATCCCAGATTATATATAACACATTCCCGAGGTAACAAGTTCAAATCATGTTTTTATTCATCCGAGTGATTACATGCCTATCAAGTTCAACAACCATCACATAGACTTTGATCACATCAACATCAACCCTATTGTCAAATAGATCTTGAAGGGGCATCCTCTTTGTTATGCATTGACTCACACAGTCAATGTCCCGACGTTGTACCTTCAACAAGCTTGGAAGGCCATAACCTTCGTGTGTGAAAACAACCGTCCATGGATTGATATTCAGATTGATGACTACATCACCTCCTTGGATTATCACAGACTTAGACTCGTATTGAAGCTACCAGAGCCTAATTCCAGACCAGGCAAAACTTCTTTTGATCCTTATCCTTCTGAGGAAGAGGTACTTGCTGGAATTCGAGCACTCAGATATGTGGGTGAACTTACCCAAATCAGCCGGTTCTAAAAGGGGAATCTACCTCCTGTATGGTATTCTTTGTTCTCCGTCATCAACAAGTTTTTGACTTCAAAAGACTTGGGCATAGATAATGCTAGTATCGGAATTCTGAAGCTATTTCACGCGGTAGTCTATGATCTACATGTAGACTACTCGGTGATTTTCTGGAACGAGCTTCAAGAAAGAGTTGAAGCCAAGCCTAACAACCAAACCAAGACGTTTTTTTTCCATATATGAGGTTTCTACAGCTTATTGTACATAGCATGCTTCGCTCAAACTTAGACATTCCAAGACGTCTAAGGCATCCGTCTGTACCAGAAAAAAACTATGAAATATCTTCAGAAAAAGAAACAACAGTTCGGCAATGAAATGCCTATTTTTTAAGGCTTGCTCTGATATGCTGATCAAGACGCTGAGTGTATTAGGGAGTATAGGGAGTCTATGGTCTAGCAAGAGCTGGAGGGACCTACCCAAGACTCAAATCCTAGTAGAGAAGTGTTTGTGAGGGTTCAGGATGCACGGGAACGGGGTGAGTAGAGGGAAAATTCCAAGCATGGAACTGGTGGGGTTCATACTTCTATACCTGAAGACATACGGTCATCGTCTTCGGACACACAATCAGATGATCGTGTGGTTCAAGACGACTCAACAATGATTCCACCTCATATTGGAACAAATGCTTCAGTCGGGGTACTTGAACAATCTGATGATGGTTCAGATTCTAATAATGCGTCTGATTCAGCTGAAAAAATGGATATGGATGATAACAATGATGATAATGATGATGGGAATGATGATAATGACTTTGGCCCGAATGTAGCTGATTTCTAAAATTTTCTGAAGTTTTCAGAGGTTTCTAATGTTGATGTAGATACTGTTGTATCTAATGTATTGGGAGATATAAGGAGATCTGATGGACAATTAGTTGAACATATTGGTGAGTCTGCGAGTGATGAGCGAGACAAAAATGATGCGAGTGTGAGTGCTACCTTAACCTACTATACCAGACGGGCAGCCACATCTGCTACTAGATCTCATATGTTGGGATCTAGTATTGAAAAAGAGGTTAGTAGCCCACTAACGCACTTGCACACCCAAGCCATCCACTCAGCTTCCTCTCAACAGGAAACTGTTTCATATTCTCACAGGGATTCAACACAACTGCTATCTAGCTCTCACTCAAAAAGTCTAGGTATTGAAACAGAAAGACTTCTACCCCAGTCTTAAACTTCAATTCATGCACACTCTAGTATAGATCCAACTGCTGATTTATTACATTCTTTGACTAGGACACTACCTCATTTTTCTGCTAATGTCGGAAGTCTTGGTAACCCGACCGGAACACTCCGAGTAGATCCTACTTTAGGACTACAAGGACAAAGTGGAAGTCCTACCAATGTTAACGACATTCCAATATTGAACGTAGGCCACACGATTGTTAACTCAACTATTGTGTCAACAGGTAATCCAAGTGAACCTCGAGTTACTTTACCCGACTTCGTGTCAAGGGAATTTGTCAACGGCGCCCAAAGGCTGTTGAAGATCGTATGATGTTGGATTTGAGAAATATAAAATGGTTATTGAAAGGAAAGGATCCACTGGTTGAAAATGTGCCTGAGAAAACCCCTACACCTCCACCTGTACAACCTCCACCTATACAGAGTGATCCAAGCATTGATGAGCTTAAGGATATGCTATATGCTAAATTGTTATCCATTTCACCTGATGATCCTCAAAACAAAACCCTTATGTCATTACTTCAAAACTTTCAACCCAATCAACCTACCCAACATTCCCAGCCAGCCTCTACTTCCGTTACCTCATCTGAGTTCTCTACTTTCAAATCTGAAGTTCTTACCAGTGTATCTGACATGAAGAACTCCATTGACACTTTTGCTGAAAGAGTGGCATCTTTGGAGAATTCGTGCAAGTATCAGGCTCAGGGCATTAAAAGAAGACATGATCATGATGATTATCATAATGATCATGAGAGGGAGATGAGCAAGAGACATAAAACTTCTTGAGCTGAGACAGATGATGTGGTGAATACTTTAAGTACATAAGAAGAAGTTGTACAAATGTTTGAATTTGGTGCCAGGGTCAGGAAAGTGGCAGGCAGATTGTCTTATTTGTGGATCCTAATGTAGAACCAACGGTTGAAAAGCCTATGGTTAATCTAGAAGAGATAAGGGAGATAACTGACATGTATTTAGAAGTTGTATTAGTCAGTTCAGATGATGAGGATGGTACGAAAAATGATTATGACAAGTTCTGGAAAGTGAAAGAGGAATAAGAAAGTTTGCTTATGATAGCTGATGGTGAGATGATTGATCAGGATCTTCCTGAATTTAGTGATAAAGAGGTTGAATTCCGACAACAGCTTTATGGGCCAATGATTCCTTATGATATCACAGTTAGCCCTATCAACACTCCAGATCTTCCTCTTAAGTTCTATTCCTTTAACTCAATCCATACCTATTTCTGAAATTTCAATTTCTGAAATACGTGTCAGCCAACCTGTTCCAACTCAACCTGAAGTAACTGAACATATTCCAACTCAACCTGAATTGCCTAACTTTTTTGAAGTAAAACTTGAAGAACCCGTAATCCGACGTGTTATCCCAACTATTGTTCTAAACCCTAACTAAGCAGGACCTTCTAACCCTTCAAGTTCACAACCCAACCCTTCTATATCCAGACAACCCCAAAATGACCAAGCTGAAGAGAGACTCAGGCTAATGAGAACACCTTTCCTATAAGATTCAGAAAGAAGGTTGTTTGCTCATTATATCAGAAGACTTAATTTGTATGTTGTGTTGGGGGTAAATGATCAGTCTGAAGCTTTCAAGTTTGAGTATTTGTATATGATGAAAGCAAAGTGTCAGCCGATGCATTATGTGAGAAGCAAAAAGTTGATTGTGAATGTGAAGGAAGTGTATGCCAAGAAGTTCTATAGGCTGTGGTATCCGGTGTTTGTGGTATAAAGGCAAGATTGCAAGAATTATACGTTCTCTGAAGTTGGCTCCTGCCATCTCTTAATAGAAGATTTTGAGTTCATGTGTCACTATTTCAGAGATTTGACCATCAGAAGGGAAGCCACAACACTTGCACTAAATGACATAAATAGGTTCCCGAATAGACACATCCTCTACATCCATTGTTATGGCTTTCAGCTTGGATTGGAAAGTGATTAACCGATAGTGAACATGTTAAGGCCCAATCAAGGAATGCCAGACATGGATAATATGCCATTGTGTATGATTTTGGAGGAACCGGAATTCGGAATAATATACAAGAATGAAAGGGGTGATAAAAGGTTTCTGAGGTTTAGTGAAATAGCAAAGTATTCTGATGGTACATTGAAGGTGATAAGTCTTCAGTTGGGGAACAAACTTTAAATAAATGATAGAGAACGTGGAGAAAACAGAATGCCCACAATTGAGAGATCTTTGCTTGTCAGAGCTATAAATGAGATTGATGAAAGGATTAATTTCAGAAGAACAATGAGAAGGATATAAACTTATCTTGGAGTCAGAAGAAGGAGAAGACCATTGTTGCCTTGATTCCAAAGGGGGAGAATGTTAAAGTATTCTATGTTGTAATCAAGTAATAACAGTTGGTTATGCTTTAACTGTTATTTTGTACTGTGAGCTTAGTAGAGTAAAGGGATGTCTTGACCTACTATAAATAGCACTCCTTATGTCATTTTACTTGTACTTTTGAGAAACTTGTAACTTTGGATTCAATATATGGATGGCAAGCTTTCTCTCTCTAGATTATGTTCTTGATTTTATATTCTCTCACTAGAATCTGTGACTATCACAATTTTGTCATCGAGATGGTTGAACTGATTCAGTCCCTTAGTAATAGTGTCGTCAACTTAATCACCAGAGTCGTCAGCACGAGGATCACCATTCCTTGCAAAATAGCAACTACCCCTGATGCCTCTACCCTTATTGTCGCGTCCCTTCTGAAATAAGAAATTAGTTTGACTATTCCAAAGAAAAATGTACCGTAGATGTAAGTGCATAAATGTACAACCATTCATCGTCATATGTCCTTTAAAACCATAAGAAATTGATTTGGACGACTTTAAAACCATAATTGTACAAACATAAATATACAATTCATGAACATACAAACATTGTGAAAATTGTCTATATAACTAAGACATACGAGTCATCAGACCAATGATCAAATAACATAAGTTCATTTTTGTTAACCAAACCATCGTTTGCGTCTTCATATTATTCTTCCTCGTTGTTAGCTTCACTATTGGATACATTTTCCTCGTAGCTAACTTTGTTATCAAATACATCATGATGGTCATGAGTGGCGACTAGTGTGACGTCCCCTATGACAAGAAGGACGAGATCGAGGTTCTCATTTAATCTTGTAGACGTTACATGAGCTACGTGTTGATTGATAAGAATAAATTGTTCAACGTCTACCTTATCATCATCCTCGACATTGATAGCACATTATGCTACTTCATATATTCCACGAGGCTTTGTCTTGACAATATCCCACTAGTACTTCAAATCCTTTATGCCTGAAGGATACGGTGTATAATACACTTGTTCCGCCTATGATGCTAGGACGAAAGGGTCATCGGTTCATTGTCTGGACTTGTATTTGTTATCAACCAACCCATGTTTATGAGCGACTCTATCTCATCAGGGACTATTAAACCATTTACATTTGTACAACATCACAACGCAATGCCATAATATTCCACCTTTTACACATCGTCAAAACAAACTCCCGTCACACATACGCCTATTATGTGTGACCCACCCAAAAGCATGGGTTATCATTTGTAACCATTGATAAAATATCCCTGATGCGACCAAGCATATTGTCCTGGTTTGCATGCTAGGGATTTCAATTGTTCATTTGAGTAACATGAATCGAACATGACATATAAAACAACGTTAGAAATTAAACACACACACACACACATATATATATATATATATAACATTTCATCAATAAATTTCATATTGTTATACTCACGTATTGTTAGGGCTGGCAAAGGGTAAGGGTAAACCCGTTACCCGTTATGTTTCGACCCGTTGGATAAGGGTATGGATAAAGAAATTTTTATCCATTTATCCACTTATCCATTACCCGTTTACCTGAAATTTTAGTGGGTAGGATATGGATAAAAGAGTTTTCGTCATCTATTATCCGATACCCGTTACTATATATATATATAATTATATAAAGTTAAATATTAATATATATACATACACATGATTATATTAAGTTAATTATTAATATTATTTTGAATGTTGTCGTATTTTAATGTGTATTTTAAATTGTTTTTATATTTATCAAGTAAACGAGTTATAATGGTTATATGAGAAGCAACAAGGTTATGAAAATAAATACAATGAAAAATGTTGCATGTCTTACGATTTTTATACTGTTTTTAAAATATTTTACAATAATTATATATAGAATAATAAAATGTTTCCTACAACAAATTAAATATAAAACAATAAATATTTTCATATATGAACTTATGTTTCACTTATAGTTTGAGGTTTAACAATATCATTTGTAGTTCAAAATGAAATTTTGTTTTACCTTTTATTAATTACCAGTTTTGTTATCCACTACTTTTACGGGTAGGGTAGGATATGGATAAGAGTTCTATAAGATGGATAATTACCCGTTTCGTTATCCGCTATTTTAAATGGATTGGATAACGGAATAACCCTTACCCTACCTATACCTTACTCGTTGCCAGCCCTATGTATTGTTCAAACTAGGTAGAAAACCTTTCATATCGATTTCCATCCAGTGTAACCGCATCAAGATGAACTTCTTCACAATTCTGTTCAATTTTGAGTTTTATGCATTCATCAAAACGTGCACTGGAAATATTGAACTTTTTTAGAATTCAACAACACATATGTGTGATTCGTCTGAACCTTGACTTCATTCAAGATGATCTATTTCCCACGCTTCCCGAATAATCTACGAGAAGGAACCTTGAATATGCTTAGCCGATTGTATGTTCCCGAATAAATAGGAATATCCGCAACAAAGTGTTGGAATATGGTCAAGTCATAATAGATAATTATATGGCTAGATACACATGGGCCTATAGGGTCACACACAATACACTGAGATATCATTTAATATAATGTAATTATTGTATTTGCATTATATAAATAACCTAAGTAACGTGGGGTAATTAGATGGGCACACATCATAAAGTTTGGCTTAATGGGTTTGTATTGGATTTAAGTTAATAGCAAGCCTATAACGTTTAATTAAATCTTAGGCCCATAAAGATTTAGAAGGGAGAACCTTTAAGAAGCCCAAGGAAGCTTTAGGGTTCATTAATATATAGAGATGTTAATGACCTAATTAAGTTTAACCTAATTTTTCCTCTCCTCTCTCTAAAATCGGCGCCCCACCCTTATCCCTCTCTTGGGTTTTTCCACTTTGATCTTCTAGCTTCGTTCTTGATTAATTGAAGCTACAAGATCCGTTACTAAGGAGGACTAGCATCCGGTGGTGATCAAGGAGGTGTAGTGTGGACTACTCTAGAGGCATTCTCCGTTTAATGCTTGGTTTCAAAAGAGCACACAAGTAGATCCCGATTGGTGTACAAATCACGATACAAAGGTATATCGTTATTTGTATTCTTCGTTTAATCATATTGGCAATACGTTGATCATGTTTGGTGATTGTTCCGCTGCGTTCTTATATATGTTTATATTTGTGTTTCTTTACCTAATCACCAACAGTGGTATCAGAGCCATCGTATGTGCCATATGATTAACTTGTATATGTAAAAGTGGCTAAAACTATTTCTGAAAATTTCGACAATCGTTGGGTCTAAAATAATGTATTTTAAGATCCTATAGCCACAAGTTACATATACTAATCGTAGATTAATTATTGTAGTTTTTCTTCGTTTTCGTTGGCTTGTTTTTTTACTTATTGTAAGTGTTTTAGATCCATGGTAAAACATGCATTTTTATCATGGACCAAGCCAACAATCTTAATGATATTGTATTATTATGTTGATGTGCAAAACCGATGAAAACCTTGACCGTTTGTGTGCTTTGTTTAATTATTTGTCGAGTTTTTGGGTTGTAATAGTTTAGGATTTTTTTTTCTTGATTTAGTAGTAGATAAATGTATTTTATCAAATATTGTAACCATTGCTCGGAATCGAATGGCGACAAGTTAGAGACGAGAAGCATTTTTCGGAGCTGCTGGACAGCTGGCGCAAAAAATGGATTTCCCGGAGTTTGGCACATCGGATTGGGCTGATTCTTGTTGCTGGAGTTCCATAAGACGTAGGGGCTCATTTTTGCCGAAGGATGTTTCGATTGGGGAAGACTCCTTCCATGTCGTTTCGGACCCCGAAGCTGCTGCGTTTTTCCAGACAGTTTTGTGTTCGAATGTTCTTGTGGGTTCTACTTGCTCTTGATAGTCTTGGAGCAAGTGGGAGCCCAAAAAGGGTTTATGTTGGCCCGTCCTTAGTTGCCCTCTTGGTCCGTGTGATGGCTCACGAGATCAAGCATAGGTGTTCATCGGTTGAGGTTTTGCACATTTTGGTTGTGTTTATTTTCTTTTATGTTGCATTGTTATCTATGTCTTTGATATTATAACTTGCAAATGGGATTTTCAAACATAAGACTAAACACATACCACTTTTAAAACTAAATCTAAAGATTTAGTTAATATAAGTTTAAATTGGATTTGAAACTTAAATCTATTGTTTTATATAAATAACGCTTAAAAGAGTTTTATCGGTTATTTAATTTATGTAATGTCCAAGCTAATTTATATCTCATATAGGTTATATATTAAATGGACATCTCGACACACATAAAATAAAACAAATTAGAATCCAAGTTAAGAAATGTTTTTAACTTATGCTACGAATGAAGAATGCATGCTTCTTTCGTACATTTTTTTTGACACGTTTTATCAAAATACTATACACGTCACAATTTTAAGTCATGCCGTCCAATTAGCTTGAAATCCCTCGCCGTTACCTTTTGCCTATGCGTGAGACCTAGGTTGAATTGTAATCCTGAGGTGATTATTGTCTATGCGTGAGACCTAGATCTATTTTCACATGATTTCAAATTGGATGACTTAATCGAGTTAAGCAGGTGAGACCTTAACCCGAGGCAAGGATGGGACTAAACATGCCAGCTTGACACTAGTTGCTCGGCCACTAGATGCCATGGGTCCCATAAGGATCTAAGAATTGCACTTGTAATGCAATTGGTAAACGTCACCTACCTATTGAATCTATCATTGCTAGCAGATCAACTGATGTTATTATAGAACCTCAATGAGGATCTTAGCCTTTTTCGTAAATTAATTGTTTTAAAAGTAAAACTTGGGTAGTTAATTTAAAAAAAAGGATTAATTATTGAAATTACTAATTTTGAACTTTGTATGTCTGTAGATGTCAACAACAAATCAAACCCTAAGCAACTCAACTATCAGGTCAGTTCTTGAAAAAGAGAAACTGACAGGAATCAACTTTATCGACTGGTATCGAAATCTGAGGATCGTCCTCAGAGCTGAAAATAAGTTGATCCATCTGGAAGAGGCCTTACCTGAGGCACCTCCTGCCACTGCTTCTGCTGCATTTCGCACTGCCTACACCCGTAGGTTTAACGAACAACAAGAAGTAGCTGCTCTCATGCTGGTGAGCATGACCCCCGAGATCCAAAAGAACATGGAGGAACTCACAACATTTGAGATGTTACGAGAGTTGAAAACTATGTTTCAACAACAGGCAGAACATGAACTGTTTGAAACAGTCAAAGCATTCCACGCTTGTAAACAGGAGGATGGCCAGTCAGTTAGCTCTTACGTCTTGAAGATGAAAGGCTATCTTGACCGTATGGAGCGTCTTGGTTACCCCATGCCACAAGTTCTTGGAGTGAGCTTGATTCTTACCTCACTATCCAAGGACTATGACTAGTTTGTTATGAACTATAACATGCATAGCATGGGGAAGACTATCTCTGAACTGCATGCTATGCTGAAGCTTGCAGAGAAAGGGATGCCAAAGAAAGCTCCTGCCGTTCTAGCAATCAGGGAAGGAAAAATCTAGAAATCCAAACCGCAAGCACAGGGCAAGGGTCGTGGCAAGGGTAAACATGTTTATAAACTTAAACCTAAGATCCCCCCACCTGCTAAAAAGGAGCACCCTGCAAAGGACGCCACATGCCATCACTGTGGAGTGATAGGCCACTGGAAGAGGAACTGTCCTACTTACCTGGCAGAGTTGAAGAAGAACAAAGCTACCCCGGCTAGCACATCAGGTATCTTCACTATAGAACTCTATGCTTTCCCTAGTAAATCCTGGGTTTATGATACCGGTTGTGGAACTCACATTTGTAATAATGTGCAGGGACTAAGGGGAAGTAGAAAGCTAAACGACGGAGCTTTAGACCTCTACGTAGGCAATGGAATGCGTGCAGCTGTTAAAGCTATAGGGAGCTTTGATCTTATCCTCCCTAATGGATTGATTCTTGTTTTAGACAATTGTCATTATGCACCTACTATTGCTAGGGGTATTGTTTCGCTTTCTCGTATGAAGAAAAATGGTTTTATCCATGTTTTTACGGATTATGGCATTTCGGTTTCTAAGGATAATATATTTTATTTTAATGCTATTCCTCATGATGATATTTTTGAAATTGACATGGATAATCTTGTTTCAAACGATAGTTCTATATACACGTGTAGCACTAAGAAATTCAAACGTAATTTGGATTCAACTTACATATGGCACTGCCGTCTTTGCCACATAAGCAAGAAACGCATTATAAAGCTGCAACACGATGGGCTTCTAAAGTCATCCGATGATGAGTCGTTTGATAAATTCCTCTCTAGCATATCTGGGAAAATGACAATAAAACCTTTCTCCCATGTAGGTGAAAGAGCCAAAGATCTTCTTGGACTCATACATACTGATGTATGTGGAACATTTAGAACTGTGTCTAGGGAAGGTGCTAACTACTTCATCACTTTCACTGATGATTTCAGTCGCTATGGTTATGTTTACTTGATTAAACATAAACATGAAGCCTTTGAAACGTTCAAAGCCTTTCAAAGTGAAGTAGAAAATCAACTCGGCAAGACTATTAAGGCTCTCCGATCTGATCGAGGAGGAGAGCATATGAGTCAAGAGTTTTTAGACCATCTGACTAAGTGTGGGATTGTCTCACAATTAACTCCTCCATACACTCCACAACATAATGGTGTATCTGAAAGGAGAAATCGAACTTTGCTAGACATGGTTCGATCCATGATGAGTCTAACTACTTTGCCACTGTCCTTTTGGGGTGGTGCTCTAGAGTATGCTGCTCGCATACTCAATATGGTTCCGATAAAGAAGGTTGATAAGACACCATATGAAATATGGCACGGGAAAGTCCCTAATCTGTCTTACTTGAAAGTCTGGGGTTGTGAGGTTCTCGTCAAACGAGACACACCGAACAAACTTGAGCCTAGATCTATCAAGTGTATCTTCATAGGGTACCCAAAGAAAACAATGGGTTACTATTTCTACTACCCACCCGAAAACAAAATATTTGTTGCTCGGTATGTTGAGTTTCTTGAGAACAGTCTCATTTTACAAGAAGCAAGTGGGAGCACAGTAGACCTTGAAGAGATTCAAAGCGAAGATGCACAACCTCCTGGTGACACTAGCAAACATCACGCTGAGGTTGAACATGCAGATGTTGAACCACAGAATGATGTAATTCCCATTCGTAGATCTGCAAGGACACCTCGAGCACCTAAACGATATAGTTATTATATCGATGCTGAGGAGCAGAATTTTGGGGATCATGGTGAACCCACTAACTATCAAGCTGCATTGTTGGATCTAGAATCCGATAAATGGCTTGAAGCTATGAATGCTGAAATGCAATCCATGAAAGACAATCAAGTCTGGAACTTGGTTGATCTTCCTCCGAACATCAAGATTGTCGGAAGCAAGTGGATCTTCAAGAAGAAGACCGACATGGATGGAAATGTACACACCTATAAAGCTCGTCTAGTAGCAAAGGGTTACACTCAAACCTACGGGGTTGACTATGAAGAAACCTTATCGCCTGTTGCTGACGTTAAAGCTATTAGGATTCTTATAGCCATAGCAGCGTACCATGACTATGAGATTTGGCAAATGGATGTCAAAACCGCTTTCTTGAACGGTCACCTTGATGAACATGTTTACATGGTGCAACCTGTGGGTTTTGTGAATCCGAAACATCCCGAGAAAGTATGCAAGCTTCAAAGATCCATTTATGGACTGAAGCAAGCATCCAGAAGTTGGAATAAAAGGTTTGATGAGGAAATCAAAACGTATGGTTTCACTCAAAACCTTGATGAGCCATGTGTATATATGAGAGCTAGTGGGAGCATCGTCGTTTTTCTAATCTTATATGTTGATGACATATTGCTCATGGGGAACAACGTTCCAATACTACAAGATGTCAAATCCTGGCTTGGAAAATGTTTTGCCATGAAAGATTTAGGCGAAACGGCGTACATCCTAGGAATCAAGATCTATCGAGATAGATCGAAGCGGTTAATTGGTTTAAGTCAAAGTGCGTACATTGACAAAATTCTAAAACGGTTTAGAATGGATGCTTCCAAACGTGGAAGTCTTCCAATGCAACACAATGTAAACATGAGTAAGACTCAGGGACCCTTCACACCTGATGAGGTGAAGCGGATGAAGGGAATCCCCTATGCTTCGGCTGTGGGATCCATCATGTATGCAGTGAGGTGCACTAGACCTGATGTAGCGTTCTCTGAGAACCTTACGAGTAGATACCAACAGAATCCAGGAGAAAGTCACTGGACTGCTGTTAAGAACATACTGAAGTATCTTCGAAATACCAAAGATATGTTCCTTGTTTATGGGGGTGATATAGAAAGAGAGCTCAGTGTTACTTGCTACACCGATACTAGTTTCGAAACAGATCGAGATGATTCTCGATCTCAGACTGGATACGTTTTCGTCATGAACGGAGGCGCTGTTGACTGGAAGAGTGCTAAGCAAAGCTCTATTGCAATGTCTTCTACAGAAGCTGAATACATAGCTGCTTCCGAAGCTGCAATGGAGGCTGTTTGGATACGGAAATTCATTTCTGGGCTTGGCGTTGTCCCCAGTAATGAAAGACCCATGGATATGTACTGCGATAATTCTTGTACCATTATCATAGCCAACGAACCTGGAGTTCAAAAGGGCGCCAAACACTTTCGCCGGAAGGCTCACTACATTCGAGAGGCTATCGAGATGGGTGATATTCGTCTTCTCAAAGTTCACACAGATGACAACTTAGCTGATCCTTTTACGAAGCCAATGTCTTGTACCAAACATATCGAGCATGCTAGGAATATTGGACTTCGACCAGCTAGTAGTCTCATGTAGATCTGTTTTTAGTAATTGAATAATTGGAACGTTGAACAGTTTTTATTTTCACAATGAATTGATGTACCTGGTATGATCGTTTTCATTTATATCAACTGTGTTCTATATTTGCATGTTTAATCCATGAATGAATTATTTGTTCTAAATTGTCCATTGTCAGTTGATGATACGGGAGTATCATCGAGTTAAGGCAAATGTGAGCGTATTGGTGATATTCAGTGGTGAATGAATATTAATGATGATGCCACCAAACTCACATGTTGTTCATTGGTGATGAACATTGGACTGACCCAACCTACGAGAGTTCACTGCATGGATCGGCGTCACCAGTGAATCTCGCAAATGGTTATGTCACTCGTCCTTAGACTTGAGATGCAAGCAGGTTTTGTATGGGTGGAATGTCGGTCTTTGATATGGTTAAACGCTGTCCTGAATAAGACTGTTATAAAAATCATCTTCAGGAGTGATGTGAAGCACATGACGGGCACGTGCAGTCAAAAATAGGATTTGTTCCTCTACAGGTAATGGAGTTAGATACTACTGGGCCCCTCGATGAATTGAATATATGTTTGTACGGCCGTACCAAAATGTAATTAAGATGATGCTTGATTAATTTGGTAATCTAATTCAACAAACAGATCGAGAAACAGAATCGTTGAACAATTAGAATGACATATGATCCATGTCTAGTATTCAACAAGGTATCTGTAACAAAGGGATGACTGATTTAATAAACCATTTAAAATGAGACGTTTAAGAAACTAGCCTCATGTGTCTCTAGGGGCATTGGCGTGTTGCTAGACGCTAACCTTTGCTTGTATGATTACTTGTAATTATGACGTGCGCAAGTGGGAGCTGTTGGAATATGGTCAAGTCATAATAGATAATTATATGGCTAGATACACATGGGCCTATAGGGTCACACACAATACACTGAGATACCATTTAATATAATGTAATTATTGTATTTGCATTATATAAATAACCTAAGTAACGTGGGGTAATTAGATGGGCACAAATCGTTAAGTTTGGCTTAATGGGTTTGTATTGGATTTAAGTTAATAGCAAGCCTATTACGTTTAATTACATCTTAGGCCCATAAAGATTTAGAAGGGAAAACCTTTAAGAAGCCCAAGGAAGCTTTAGGGCTCATTAATATATAGAGATGTTAATGACCTAATTAAGTTTAACCTAATTTTTCCTCTACTCTCTAAAATCGGCGCCGCAACCTTAGCCCTCTCTTGGGTTTTTCCACTTTGTTCTTCTAGCTTCGTTCTTGATTAATTGAAGCTACAAGATCCGTTACTAAGGAGGACTAGCATCCGGTGGTGATCAAGGAGGTGTAGTGTGGACTACTCTAGAGGCATTCTCCATTGAATGCTTGGTTTCAAAAGAGCACACAAGTAGATCCCGATTGGTGTACAAATCACGCTACAAATGTATATCGTTATTTGTATTCTTCGTTTAATCATATTGGCAATACGTTGATCCTGTTTGGTGATTGTTCCGCTGCGTTCTTATATATGTTTATATTTGTGTTTCTTTACCTAATCACCAACACAAAGTTTCTTGACTCACAATTATGTTGAGTTTCTATATGTGGATCAAAATATTAGACACATATATGGAGATTTCATTTACTAGATAGTTCTCTTCAACGACTCAAGCTTTCTAAACAATTGTTGAAATACGTGTAAAAACGAAATGAGTGATGAACATACTTTAAGGAAAGGTAATTGAAGGAAAGGTTTATTTACCTGTCATATACATACTTCCACCTATATTGGAACATGCAACCATTTATGGTTTTTTGTGTCAAATTTATCACTAGGTGTTTCATAGAATCAAAAAATTCGGACAGGAAGACATTTTCCAACATGCAAATTGTTAGAACAATACTTGCTTGCAATTGAATAAAGTCTTTTATGTGTAACACCCTTTTGCATGAAAGAATGTTACAACTCCATTAACACATCCAATATCGGAGTTGGTGTAATCCTTCATAAGGTAATAGGGATAAATCTTTGTATAAACACATGATAGTCATGTTTGTAGCCAACAAGGTTTACACACCACCAGGAAAAATACACATTCGAAAACTTTAGATTCTTTAACCACTCATACACCTGTTTTACTTGTTTTCTCAAACTGTGTGACGAGTTTGATTTCACATTTTTATTGCCTAACGTGGCAATGTGCATCTCCCATCGGTCGTAGAAAATCTTTATATCCTTATTTGCCTTTATATTTTCTTTTGTTTTCAACGTGTCCATAATATTGTTAAGGATATTATTTGTAATAACCGAAAAATTCTATGTAAGTAAGATTCTAAGTTATATGTTATTTTTGTTGTTACTATAGTCTTGTTAAGTAAATTATGGATTAGACGTGATTGGTTATGGAAATGGTTAAGAAATCGGAGGAGAATAACATGTTCTGCCCTTCCCGTCCGCCACCCAATCGGGACAAAGTGGACTAGTCGAGCATGACATAAATAGCTTGACATGTGGAAAGAATGGCCCATTCGAGAAAGACAAGACCTGGTCGGGCACAAGTCTGATTCTCATAAAACCCAATTTTTTTCTTCTAACCTCATTTGTTTTCTTCACTAACCCTCTTCTTTTCTCTTCCAACTCGGTCCAAACCCTCCCATTTTGCTAAATCAAAATCTCTAAGTTCATCTAGAAGATTAAGAGCTAAATATTCATGCTTTATGGGTGGAAGATCATCATCTTCATCATCTCCTCACCATTTTTACCCTATTTTGGGGTTTTCTTAGAAACCCATTTGTAAGTCATTCTAACCATTTATAAACCTTTGTTATAGTTATAACCTTTCATTTTAATCTTATACAGCATCTTTCTTGATGTATTTCTCACATTATGAGCTTTGACCTATTTTGGGTATTTTGGGAGGTTTGAGATTTTGACAAAGATAGGTCACTTTGCTAGTGAGTGCAGGTCAAAGAAAGTCTTTAAACACTCATCTTCTTCCAAGAAATCCTCTAACCCCAGGGCTAGAGATGACAAATACAAGAAGCTGAAAGAAAAGTATGCAAAGCTGAAAAGCTTTAAGAAGAAAGGCAAAGGCATGCTCGCTGAAGATCATGACTGGGCTCTTTCTGATGAAGAATCATCTGACTCTGAAGATGATGATGAGGCCAATCTCTGCCTCATGGCCAAAATAGAAGAAGAGGAAGAACAAACTGAAATTCCCTCTACTTCTACCTCCACCTCTCAGGTATCAAACTCTCTCACCGATACTCAAACTTTAGCCCTTAGTGACAACGAAAGACGTCGGACCGTTGATCTTTTGACTGTTGATTTATATGATGCCGTGAATGGCAAGACCAAAGCTGAAAAATTAAATATTGATCTCGCTGAACAGCTTAAGAATTGTCACATAGAAATTCAAAAGCTTTCTAAAATAGAAGAAAATCTAAAAGATCAGGTATGTATAAATCAACTCATTCGTATCGAACGAGAAGATGTTGTCTTGGCATTAAAGGCTGAAAAGGCTACAGTTGAAGGATGGTGTAAATCCTCAACAACGATCACTGAGATACTTCGTGCTCAGATTCCCCTGAGTGATAAAAGTGGTATTGGTTATAAAGTTCATACTCTAGAACCAACCACTGATCGTTTAATGCTCAAGTTGGGAATGTTCGTATCCTCAATCCCTGACACTTCTTCATCTCAGTGTTCCTCTTCTAAAAATCCCACTCTTGAGGAAAAACCTACCTTAACCTGTAAAGGTAAGGGTAAGGAAAAAGTTTTTAATCAAAAACCTCAAAAGGGTACCTTTGTACCTCAGCTGAATGTTTCTAAACCTTCAGTGAATTATCCCTCTACTTCTAAGAACAAGATCCCTGGATTCGTTCAACGATCTACTCCTAGAATCAGAGTGGATATTATTGGTAAGAAATCTGAAGAACCGATTGTTCCTCCAATTTCCAATGCCAAAGGTATACTTGGTGCTGCCCTGCTCATTTAAAAATCTCGGCTAAGCATGGAAATGGTCCTAAAGCTACTTTTAGCTATAAGAAATGTTATCACTGTGGACTTACCGAACATATTGCTAGTAAGTGCCCCACAACCACCAAAGCTGAAAAGTTAGATAAGGTGAAGATCAATGCCCCCATGGCAAAGAAGACCAATCCTGGTGCAAATCAGGTTAAGGTGAAACCAACCACTGAGGTTAAGAAATTAACCAAAGTGAAGACTAGTCCTGAAGCTGAATCTTCAGATGCTGTGAAGATTGTTGAACCTTCCACTTCCTCTACCACCACTAACAAGTGTGGACCAATAGTAAAATGGGTGCCCAAGTCAAACTAATCTTCCATTGTGTGCAGGTCCTGAAGGGTATCTGGTATCTCGATAGCGGATGCTCTAGACATATGACTGGCAAAAAGAAACTGCTCACTGAATATAAGGAACAGAAGGGTCCCTCGGTGACCTTCGGTGGAGACGGAAAAGGCTATACCCGAGGGTATGGTGTACTTTGTAATGGTACAACTACCTTCAGAAGAGTCGCATATGTTGAAGGACTGAAGCACAATCTTCTGAGCATCAGTTAGCTATGTGACAAGGACTACAAGGTGTGTTTCACTAAGGAATCCTGCTTTGTCACTGACAAGGAGAAGATCGCTCTCAGCGGATATCGTTTGGAAAATGTTTATGTTATAAACATGGACTCGACAACCACTGAGAACTCCTGTTTCTTCTCAAAATCCTCTTTTGATGTCAACTAGCTATGGCATAAGAGGCTCTCTCATCTAAACTTCAAGACACTGGATACTCTTTCTTCAAAAGAGTTGGTCACTGGTCTACCTCAACACTCATACGCTAAGGAATCTCTATGTTCAGCGTGTGAGAAAGGGAAACAAACAAAAGCAAGCTTCATATCTAAGTAAGTTTCCTCAGTGTCATCTCCTCTTCAACTTCTCCACATAGATTTGTTTGGTCCTGTTAACAAACAATCCCTCGCTGGAAAGAAATATACACTGTTCATAATTGATGAATTATCTCGCTATACCTGGGTTATGTTTCTCCGTTCTAAGAGTGACACCCCTGAAGAACTCATCACTTTCGTCAGGGGAAATGGAAGTCCTGAACAATATGACCGTTCGCTCAATAAGGAGTGATCATGGGACTGAATTCAAAAACAGTTCCCTTGATTCCTTCTTTGAAAGTAACGGTATTTCTCACAACTTTTCCTTCTTTGAATGTAAGGGTATTTCTCACAACTTTTCTTCAGTGAGAACACCGCAACAAAATGGAGTCGCTGAAAGAAGAAATCGAACGATCATCGAAGCTGCACGTTCAATGCTCAGTGATTCTCATCTACCTACTCAGTTCTGGGCAGAAGCTGTCAACACTGCTTGTTTCACTCAAAACAGGTCGCTTATTGTCAAAAGATTCAAGAAGACAGCCTACGAACGTTTCCAGTGGAGAAAGCCTTCAATTAGCTTTCTTCACATCTTTGGATGTCAGTGTTTTATACTGAATAACATGGATGCCCTATGAAAGTTTGATCCCAAGACTGATGACGGAATATTTCTTGGATATTCTTCTATCTCTAAAGCCAACAGAGTCTTCAATCGAAGAAGACAAACTGTAGAAGAAACAATCCACGTCACTTTTGACGAATCCCGTTCAGTGAACTCAAGACCTTCTGCTGATACTGAAGAACTGAATCAATGGATGTTTTCTCATCTTGGTGATTCAAAAGCTGCTCCTATTCCTCAAGTTATTCCTCCTACCGCTGAGGATGATGATCCTACTATCATCCCAAGCATGCAAACAAGTGAAGCTGAATCTTCATGGGTTTCAGTTGCTCCTCTCAACACTGTGCCTACTTCTGAACCATCTACCTCAGATATCCCACCTACTTCTCAACAATCAGTGAATGAAATGACATCTGAACCTCTACCTCTTCTACCTGAAATACCTGAAGTTGTTGAAGCCTCTTCTTTAGCTCCTCCAGAAGTTCAAATTGAGTCAGCGAATTATGCTCCGGCTCAGCGATGGACTATAAATCACCCCATCGATCAAACTCTTGGTGATCCAAATGCTGGTGTTCAGACTCGACGAAGTGCGGGTAATATTTGTTTATTTGTTAACTTTATTTCTTCGATTGAACCAAAGAAAATAGATGATGCCCTCAGAGATCCAAACTGGGTCAGTGCTATGCATGAAAAGCTGACCGAATTCGAAAGAAACAAAGTTTGGAAGCTCGTTCCACGACCATCTGACAAGTCAGTGATAGGCACTAAATGGGTCTATCGAAACAAGTTGGATAAACATGGAACTGTAACCCGCAACAAGGCTCGTCTTGTTGCTCAGGGATACAGACAAGAGGAAGGCATAGACTACGACGAAGCATTTTCCCCAGTGGCAAGACTCGAAGCTATTCGTCTATTCTTAGCATACGCTATTCACAAAGACTTCAAGGTATATCAAATGGATGTGAAGTCAGCATTTCTAAATGGAAGGCTGAGTGAAGAAGTCTACGTGGAACAACCTCCAGGATTCACTGATCCTAAGCATCCAGGTTATGTTTATAAGTTGGATAAGGCACTTTATGGCTTAAAGCAAGCTCTTCGTGCATGGTATGACACTCTCTCTACTTGTCTCCATATTGAAAAAAGTATGCGTGGAAGTACCCCTCCTCAGGATTCACACGCTCCCACTGTCCCTCTATCCCACTTCTCTCAGGCTGATCGGGAGAAGGTATAGACGGCAGTGGGCTTCATCGTCAATAGTACCCCTGCTATTTATGGCCTGGAAGACAGAATAGCTGTGGTGGAACCTTGTGTTGGGATCACTGGCTTGGAAGACAGTGACCCAAAGGATGCTGCTGCTGCTGAAACTACTACCTCCCCCATCCGTCATGTGGAAGAGGGGATAAGACTCAAGAAGACCTTCCCTATAACTCTGAGGGGGAGGGTGTTATCTCTGAAACTGCTGATAAACCTCAGGGAGATGAAAACCCTGAGGAGGCCGAGAAGAGTCCCTCTCATTCTGAGGGGGAGCAACTCGATGAAGAACTGGAAACTGAAGTTCTTATCCCTTCAGAAGAAGAAGCTGAGGAAGAAGAAGAAGACGAAGAAGATCTCGAACTTCACGATGACGAACCCTCCTCATCACCCAAAGATGATGATGATGACGATGATGATGATGATGTCGACTTCTCCTTCCAACCCAGAAGGACCCCTGCTCAAAAAGGGGTAAGAATCAGGGGAGGGGACCACTGTTTGGGTAAAAAATCACACCCTCGACCGACTTGAGAAACCCCCTCGACATGACCCATGACCAAGAATATATACGACGGTCATACCCCCGACCGACAAGGGTAATACCCATTATTACCATATCCCCGACATACGATAGTTTACTATTAAAAGACATCCGATGTCAATAGTCACTCAGGATAGTGACTTTGCATCTCATGATCGCTCGACACGCATCGCATGTTACACATCGCCCGTCACACGTTACTAGTCTTATGTTACTAGTCTTACGTCACTAGTCTTATGTCGCCAGTTACGACTCGTCAGTCTTACGTCGACAGTCTTGTATCGTCGATCGTATATCGTTCTAGTCCTACGACCTAGTCCTATGACATCATCATCTTGGTCTTACGACCAATTGGTCTTACGACATTTTCATCCTAGTCTTGCGACATTTCCATAAGACCATTCTTATGGAAAGATAAGGTCTTAAACGACATTTACAACCATATGCATGGTCTTGTATTTCGGCAACGGTCGTATGCTCCATAAGACCGACGTCCTGAACTTAAGACGGTCTTACGATTACACTAACCATTCATGGTCAACAGGCGTTTCTTTTGTTCATTTATGTAGGTCTACGGGCGTTTATGGCACAACGACCAGTAACGGAAGAATCATCAATGACATTAATGGCCCGACAATGGTTACAAAACCAATCATCAACGACATTCAGAGCCCAACAGCGGTTACAAAGTGCGCCATAAAGGCACCATTAATGGCCAACGGAAGCTATAAAAGAGCCTATGCTGCAACCAATTCGGATTCCTTCCAATTTTCTCCATCGACTTCCTTAGCAACTCTACACCAGAAATACAGTAATTCACAAGGCATTCGCATGAATACCGCAAAAGCATCTTCGCACGACAGCAGTACAAACTGCACGACAGCAGTACAAACCGCACGACAAACATACTTTTTCGCACGATTTACGCACGACACACGTCATTTACACACGACTAAGTTTTTATTTACATTTACTTGTAATCTGTTGTATACAAATCATCTGTAACACAAGGACTTTCGCCCCTGTTTGGCGACTATAGTGCACTGTCGACTCTCATGAGTCGACCGCGGTTTTTCCCTCGTTTTGGGGTTTTCCGTGTCACCAAATCTCCTGTCTCTTTTACTTTTTCCTCGTGATTGTGTTGCTTGGCTTGAGATACATTTCTTTAGATGTTTAAAGTCCAAATCAACCTTAAATTGTGCTTTTGTGCCATTTTCGGCATTAACAGTTTGGCGCCATCCGTGGGACCCCATCTAGAGAAAATCTCAAGCCAACACTTATATCGCTCTAACAATCTTGCAAAGTTTTTGTTACATTCAGGTATATCGCAAATCTTCAAGATCCCATAATTCAACTTCAATCAGCGATATGTATCACATCATCTGAGGGGCTCGGAACACCCTCCACAAATTGGAAAACACCACATTTGATTTCAAAAGTCCTCGGAAAAGGGCGTTTATCGACTCCATGTTACGGGTAACTGTGACGTCCTATGTGGAACAAACTCTATATATATATTCTAAGTATATTCTCCTCGTTCAATTATTATGATCTAACATGAAAATAATGATTTAAGCATCAAAGGATTATTGGTCAAATCAACGACCACCCCCGATTTCACATTGCAGGCTCGCAAGATCATATGAATACAGGTCTTACAATTTACATCGCGAGTCTCTACAACTTAAAAACAGGTTTTACGATTTAAATCGTGAGAAACCAAAGTCTTTACGACTCAAAACACAGGTTACGATTTACAATCGTCGATAAGAGACGACTCGCGTTTTTAAATCCTATGATCGCTTGTCATGACAAAACACAGGTCGCAATTTATAGTCGTCACATTTTTTCTTACGATCGCCAGTCGTGGCAAACGCAGGTCTTATGACTTTTACTCGTCGATAAAAGACGACTCACGTTTTTTCTTATGATCGCCAGTCGTGGCAAACGCAGGTTACGATTTATAGTCGTCGATAAATGACAGCTCACATTTTAAATCTTGTGATCGCCAGTCGTGGCAGACGCAGGTTACGACTTATAATCATCGATAAATGACGACTCACATTTTTTAATCTTATGATCGCCAGTCACGGCAAACGCAGATTAAAAATTCTTGGTCGCCAATAGAAGCGACTCGCACGATCGCTTGTCATGACCTATGAATGACTTGTACATTGAATCTCACAATCACCAGTCATGGTAAGACGCATATCAAAACGCAAAAGTCGCCGATAAATGCGAATCGCACGTTTTAATCTCATGATTGCCAATAAAGGCAAGTCGCAAGATTAACCGTATCAATCACGGGTAAGGTAAATTTTTTACCGATTATCGCTAAAACAAAACTTACACAACGTAACATAGGTCTCTAACGACCGTATCGGCTATGAACGCCAGATCAAAGGTCTCTAACTACCATATCGGCTATGAACGCCAGACCATAAGTCTCTAACGACCGTATCGACTATGAACGCCAGATCAAAGGTCTCTAACGACCATATCGGCTATGAACGCCAGATCAAAGGTCTCTAACGACCATATTGGCTATGAACGCCAGATCAAAGGTCGCTAACGACCATATCGGTTGTGAACGCCAGATCATAAGTCTCTAACGGCCATATCGGCAATGAACGCCAGATCACAAGTCTATGACGACCGCATCGGCTCGGAACGCCAGAACATAAGTCTCTAACGACTGTATCGCAAGATTTTTGTTTTGGCAAAATTTCACCAGTCTCGACCACGACCAAGGTAAGGAAGACACCTATTCCTTTTTCTTATAACGAAGGTAAAATCATAGTACTTTCTCTCACGATCAAAGATAAAATCGAAAGTCTTTTACCTCACGACACTCGACCTCGACGTCGCCTAGTTCACACGACCGTCGCATAAAACCATGCGACCTCGACCGACTAACGTGCTATACGACTGTTATGTTTGTTCAATGTTTAATGCATGAGTCAACACCATTAATGGACAACGGCTATAAACGACGAAGTCCGTTAAGATGATCTAATCCCGAAGACTATAAATATCAAAGTCCTTAATGAGAATCATCATTTCAAAGGACAGAACACATATACAACATAGAACATCAGACACAAGCACTCGAACTCTGAAGGACATTTGAAGCACAGAAATCGCTCACAGAAGAATCGCTCTCGACGCACGACATCAGCACACGACACTTCACTTTTACACACGACGCACACTATTTTACATTAGAAAACACTTGTTACTTTACATTTTCGAAGTCTTTCCTTCATTTGTATTGTAATCTCTGTACGATCGACACCAGAAACACAAGGACATAACCCCTGCTTGGCGACCATAGTGCAGCGACGACTTCCACAGTCGTCTGCGGGTTTTTTTCCTCGTTAAGGTTTTTCCCGTGTCACCAAAATCTCTGTCTCATTTATATTTTCGTCTTTGTCGCACGCTTTTCTCGAATGATTCCTTTCGTTAGTTGTTAAAGTCCACATCGACCTTAAGTTGTACTTTGGTGCGATTTTTGGCATTAACAGTTTGGCGCCATCCGTGGGACCCATCTAGAGAAAATCTTCGACGAACGTGCGTCTTACTAACGATTTCTTGTAGCCCTTATGTTCTCTGTTTCAGGAAAATGGCGAATAGTGTAAACCTAGAACCAACCGCCATCCCATCGCATGAGGGGCTCAAAAATGTACAAGATGCTCCTATAGCAGTCAACGATTATCGCCTGGAGGAAGTCATCCTCGGTCAAAGCAAGCCTGAGCAAAAAATCTTTATCGGATCATCCCTCAGTCCCTGTCTCAGGGAGAAGATAATATCTTTTTTGCAGGAATATGCTGACTGTTTTGCCTGGTAACATGAAGATATGGTTGGCATAGATCCTGATGTCATCTCCAACAAGCTCAACGTCGACCCATCGTTCAAGCCTGTCAAACAGAAGCGAAAGAAGTTTGCTCCTGAAAGGAATAAGGTGATAAACGACGAAGTCGACAACCTTCTCAAAACAGGGAAGATTCGAGAAGTGAAGTACCCCGATTGGCTGGCTAACGTCGTGGTTGTCGCGAAGAAAAATGGAAAATGGAGAGTCTGTATCGACTTCACAAACCTCAATAAAGCTTTTCCAAAAGATCCCTTTCCACTACCTCACATCGATGCCATGGTCGACGCGACAGCGGGGCATGAATTACTGACGTTCATGGATGCCTATTCCGGATATAATCAAATCCTAATGCACGCCGAGGACCAAGAAAAAACCGCATTTATGACAGACCGAGGTATTTATTGTTATAAGGTTATGCCTTTCGGACTAAAAAATGTAGGATCTACTTACCAGCGCCTGGTGAACAAGATGTTCAAAGACCGTCTTGGCGACACGATGGAGGTATATATCGACGGTATGTTGGTCAAATCGAAGCAAGCCATCGACCACGTCGAGCATCTGAGGCAATCGTTCGACATCCTTCGGGAATACAGCATGAAGCTTAACCCGGCGAAATGTTCCTTCGGTGTCAGCGCTGGGAAGTTCCTGGGCTACATGGTCACTCGTCGAGGAATCGAGGCTAATCCAGACCAGATAAAAGCGATTATCGAAATTAAATCTCCTAGAAATTTCAAGGAGGTCCAGAAGCTCACTGGTCGAGTAGTAGCGCTGAACAGGTTTATCTCTCAATCCTCAGATAAATGCCATATGTTTTACAATGTCCTCAGGAAAAATAAAGGCTTCGGCTGGACCGACGGCCATGAGGGGGCATTGCAAAAACTTAAAGAGTACATAACGTCGCCTCCCTTATTGTCGAAACCTCGCGATCATGAAGTCTTGCAACTATATCTGACTGTTAGTCCAAACGCGGTAAGTGTCGTCCTAACACGAGAAGATGAAAAGCAACAACTGCCAATCTACTATGTAAGTAAATCTCTTCTGGACGCAGAGACCAGGTATTCTTCTATGGAAAAATTGCTCTTGTCGCTAGTCACAGCTGCTAAAAAACTGCGACATTATTTTGAATCGCATCCTATTAATGTCGTAACTAACTTTCCTCTTAAGTCTGTCTGAAGAAAACCTGAGTTGACAGGTCGCCTAGCGAAATGGAGTATATATCTCAGCAGTTACGACATCAATTTCAAATCCAGGACCGCGATCAAATCACAAGCCTTGGCAGATTTCATCGCTGATTTCAGCCCTGAACTGGAGAGAGAAGCAGAACTCGAAGTGTCAGCTGTGGCGACTCACGACGACACGCCTTGGATCTTACATGTCGACGGTTCATCCAACGTTAGAGGTTCAGGACTAGGCGTCGTCTTGAAATCGCCACAGGGGGGCAAGATGGTATATTCGATCCGGTGCGATTTCAAAACCACCAATAACGAAGCTGAATACGAGGCCCTGGTCATAGGAATGAATATGGCCTACGACTCGGGGGCATCCGCATTACATGTCAAAAGAGATTCTCTCCTAGTGGTAAACCAGATCAATGGATCATTCGCAGCCAAAGATTCAAAAATGACAGCGTACTTAAAGGTAGCAAAAGAAAAATCCAAAAAATTTAAATCCTTTTTCTATCGAACAAATCCCGAGAGACCAGAATACTCAGGCCGACGCTTTAGCAAATCTCGGGTCTGCTTTGGTCGAACCTATATTTGACGCTATTCCCATGATCCATCTGGCGACATCGTCCATCGAAAACATCGATGTCACCCAAATCGAAGAGGAAGAAGAAGATTGGTCGTACGACATCCGAAATTTCCTCGCACATGACCAACTTCCAGAAGACAAGATGGAAGCCCGGAAGATCAGATTCAAGGCATCTAAATATGTCATAGTTGGGGATAAGCTCTATCGACAATCATCGACAGGTTTAAACCTAAGATGCGTCATTAGCAAGAGACATGGCCAGAAAATCCTTCAAGAGATGCACGACGGTGAATGTGGCAATCATTCAGGCGGTCGCAGTTTGGCTAATCGTTTCTCTTGACAAGGGTATTTTTGGCCAACACTGCGGCAACAGGCCGTCCAGTATGTCCAAAACTGTGATCCTTGTCAACGACCCTCAGGTATGTCACATAAACCCTCTGAACCCTTGCACTCGACGCTTATCCCATGGCCTTTCATGAGATGGGAAATGGATATTGTCGGCAAGCTACCCCCGGCCCCGGGACAAAAGGTATTCCTCCTTGTACTCACCGATTATTTTTCCAAATGGGTTGAGGCGGCTGCTTTTTCCCAAGTAAGGGACAAAGAAGTCATCGCTTTTATCCAGACTAACATCATATGCAGATTTGGGATTCCATCCGAAATCATCTGTGACAACGGATCCCAATTCATAAGCGACGGGACCCAACAATTCTGCAAAGACAGAAGCATCAAGCTGACGACCTCGACCCCCAGATATCCTCAAGCCAACGGACTCGCCGAGTCAAGCAATAAGACCACTGTAGCTTCGATCAAGAAAAGGCTAAAAGCTGCAAAGGGAAGATGGTTCGAAGAACTCCCTTCAGTCCTGTGGGCAAATCGCACGACGCCACGCACGTCCACAGGTCAAACCCCTTTCTCTCTCGTCTATGGTTGCGAAGCAGTCTTGCCGATCGAAGTCCAGCTCCCAACCTCGAGGCATACTTCTGTCGACCATAACCTGGTTGATTTAAGTTATGACCTCGACGCCCTCGAAGAGCTCAGAGAATCAGCCTTGATCAGAATGGCGTCACAGAAACAAGCAGTCGAGCGACATTTCAATAAACACGTCAAAGCTAAAATCTTTCAAGAAGGCGACTACGTCCTCCGTCGAGTGTTCCAAAACACTTAAGAGCTCAATGCACGGAAGCTTTCCATTAAATGTGAAGGTCCTTACCGCATCTCCGAAATCGTTGGTAAGGGAGCCTATCGGCTCCAGACCCTAGACAATCAATAAATTCCGCGTAGTTGGAATGCAACGCACCTAAAAACGTATTTCTTTTGAACTCACTTTCCTCTTATACAAATTTTTATTCATCTCGATAAATTACTGACTTAAACATCGGAGGGTCGTTGATTAGCCAAACGACCGACCTTTGACGAAATTCTATCGCAGGAACATACGACATAAGTGCCCAAGTATAGGACTTGATCGTTTTATCACAGGGGCACATGATCCAAGTTTCAGCGTACGATCTAGTTACACGATCACAAGGTCTAAACGGCCCTCGACCTAAGTTTCTGAACTTAGAAAACTTTGTACACATCGATGACGTATATTCGAGTTTAACAATGAAATTCAAATAATTTATGCTTTCATCGCAATGAATGCCTAAGTCGCATGATTCTTCGCTCATTATATACATGGCGAATTTTACATTTATATACGGCATATGTAAATCAAGATAAAAGCGCGAGTTCAACAAAAGGATGAACTTCATTTACGAAACAAACGGTTACATACGAACGACCGACGGTCGAGTATTCGAAAACAAAAACACAGTCAAGACTCATTACATGCCAATAACTCGACCACCAACGGGCGAGCATGAAAAACATAGTTCGTAAAACTGAAAATAGGGAAGTGTGTCGATCGCATACTCAGCCCGAAGTCTCGACCCTTGAATCCTCGACGCACATTAAGGAGCTTATGCAAGGATAAAACGAGTATGACAGGGCTGTCTCCCAACATTTTGCCGCGACATGTGATAAATAAGAGTCCACAGTATTTTGAGAATGTGACTCTTAAGATTAATGATAAAGGTTGGAGGAAGGAATATGACGCTCTAGACGATCGAATTCCGGTCCAACGACTTCTCTGTCTTTGCATATCGAATGAGCAGAGATCGAAGCATATGTAAAAACGAATATGTCAAACTAAGAAAAACATCGAAAACATGAGTTTTGAAAGAAAAACTTACAACGAACGCTTGTATGGCCATATGCAGTCCCGTTTTTACGACGAAGACCCCTCGAAAATGCTCCTCGAAAGATAGGAGCTGATATTTCCCCGGATGCGGAAGTGACTCCGTCCCGACAAGGACACATTCAATCAGGAAGACCGACGGCAGCAGAGAGTTGATCGTTATAACGTCCTCCTCACCCTCTCCCGTCTTTTCACCCTTGCCCTTGTCGACTGATGAAGGGGTTGACGTGGCTACAGAGGACATCGTCGCCAGTCGCGCAGGATCCACGAATGTCGCGTCTATCGCAATCAATACCTTCACCAACTCATACAGAATAACTCTCAGTGGGTCATCGACCTTTGGAGAGTTGAGAAAGATTGAAAAACTATATCTTATATAGACGCTCAAAAGTTTCGAAAGATTTTCAGCAAGTTAGAAATCCTAGCAATTTTGGAAACTATTGAGCAAAGAACAACAAGAAAACTCGCTTTAGAAACTTTTCGAAGGCCACAAAAGAAAACGATCCATTCTGATCTCTATTTATGCAAAAGATCATGTCAGGACGAGTCTCTTGATGACCAGCATGCGTTCCCTCGTCCCTTAGATCGTCGACACCTGGCAGCGACAGCTGGTAAGCATCATCATGCGTCAGTATGACGACACGATCCCGTTTCCTTTTCGACTCCTCGTTCAGTTAGAATTGGACTAATCCAATTCCAATATAATTTTCAACACGTGTCACGATCCCGAGCACCCGACAAGCAAAATTTAAAATTCGAATTTGTCCTTCTATTTTCAAATTTTAGGGGCAAACTGTTTGAGCAAAATTTCACCAGTCTCGACCACGACCAAGGTAAGGAAAACACCTATTCCTTTTTCTTATAACGAAGGTAAAATCATAGTACTTTCTCTCACGATCAAAGATAAAATCGAAAGTCTTTTATCTCACGACACTCGACCTCGACGTCGCCTAGTTCACACGACCGTCGCATAAAACCATGCGACCTCGACCGACAAACGCGCTATACGACTGTTATGTTTGTTCAATATTTAATGCAGGAGTCAACACCATTAATGGACAACGGCTATAACAGACGAAGTCAGTTAAGAACATCTAATCCCGCATTAAAGACATCGACCGTTACGGCAGTTACCAAAGTCCTTAATGATCCAATTAAAGTGCCCGAAGACTACAAATATCAAGGAGAATCATCATTTCAAAGGACGGAATACAGATACAACATAGAACATCAAGCACAAGCACTCGAACTCCGAAGGACATTTTAGGCACATAAATCGCTCACAGAAGAATCGCTCTCGACGCACGACATCAGCACACGACACTTCACTTTTACACATGACGCACACTGTTTTACATTAGAAAACACTTGTTACTTTACATTTTCGAAGTCTTTCCATCATTTGTATTGTAATCTCTGTACGATCGACACCAGAAACACAAGGACATCGCCCCTGTTTGGCGACCATAGTGCAGCGAATACTTCCACAGTCGTCCGCGGGTTTTTTTCCTCGTTGAGGTTTTTCCCGCGTCACCAAAATCTCTGTCTCATGCTTTTGTCGAATGATTCCTTTCTTTAGTTGTTAAAGTCCACATCGACCTTAAGTTGTACTTTGGTGCGATTTTTGGCATTAACAATTTTCTTAAATTTTATCTTGGTTCGATCATCTTATGATCGACAACAAGCTTTGTTTCGACCCAATCGTCTTACGATTATCTCCCAACCCATACGTCTCATTTTGATAAAGATCGTCTTATGATCATCGTCGATTCCTTACATCTTAAATTCGTCTTACGATAGTCATTAATTTTTTATCCTTCACATTAGTGGATGAATACCACAAGTATCTTGCGCATTAAAGATCATCTTTCGATCGTCGCAACTTAATTAACACTATCGACTGGTCTCGCGATTTTTGCTGACCAAGTCGGTTGTCTTCTAATGATCCAATTAGCAGAAATGACACGACTCATCATTTTACTTTGGTGCGAGATCTGAAATTCAAATGGCTTTGAAATTCAGATCTCGGAGGGCTAACTGTTTGGGTAAAAAATCACACGCTTGGCCGACAAGGGTAATACCCATTATTACCATATCCCCGACATACGATAGTTTACTATTAAAAGACATCATGTGTCAATAGTCACTCAGGATAGTGACTTTACATCTCATGATCGCTCGACACACATCGCATGTTACACGTGTCGCGTGTTACTCATCGCCCGTCACACGTTACTAGTCTTACGTTACTAGTCTTATTTTACTAGTCTTGTGTTACTAGTCTTACGTCACTAGTCTTATGTCACCAGTTACTTGTCTCCAGTTACGACTCGTCGGTCTTACGTCGACAGTCTCCTGTCATCGATCTTATATCGTTATGGTCCTACGACCTAGTCCTATGACATCATCATCTTGGTCTTACGACCAAATGGTCTTACGACATTTTCATCCTAGTCTTGCGACATTTCCATAAGACCATTCTTATGGAAAGATAAGGTCTTAAAAGACATTTTCAACCATATGCATGCTCTTGTCTTTCGGCAACGGTCGTATGCTCCATAATACTGACGTCCTGAACTTAAGACGGTCTTACGATTACACTAACCATTCATGGTCAACAGCCATTTCTTTTGTTCATTTATGCAAGTCTACGGGCATTTATGGCACAACGACCAGTAATGGAAGAATCATCAATGACATTAATGGCCCGACAGTGGTTACAAAACCAATCATCAACGACATTCAGAGCCCGACGGCGGTTACAAGGTGCGCCATAAAGGCACCATTAATGGCCAACGGAAGCTATAAAAAAGCCTATCCTGCAACCAATTCGGATTCATTCCAATTTTCTCCATCGACTTCCTTAGCAACTCTACACCAGAAATACAGTAATTCACAAGACATTCACAGGAATACGGCAAAAGCATCTTCGCACGACAGCAGTACAAACCGCACGACAAGCATACTTTTTCGCACGATTTACGCACGACACTCGTCATTTACACATGACTAAGTTTTATTTACATTTATTTGTAATCTGTTGTATACAAATCATCTGTAACACAAGGACTTTCGCCCCTGTTTGGCGACTATAGTGCACTGTCGACTCTCTTGAGTCGACCGCGGTTTTTTCCCTCGTTTTGGGGTTTTCCGCGTCACCAAATCTCCTGTCTCTTTTACTTTTCCCTCGAGATTGTGTTGCTTGGCTTGAGATACATTTCTTTAGATGTTTAAAGTCCAAATCAACCTTAAATTGTGCTTTTGTGTGATTTTTCGCATTAACAACCACCAAAACCAAGCCTGCAGCGTCTGAAGCTGACAAAGGCAAAAATAAAGGCATCGCTGCAGAACACAATCTGACTATCCTTATTAGAAAACCAGTTTGTCAGGTAACTTATTTATTATTCCCTTTCACTGCATCCCTCCTCTATCCCTTCTCAACCTCAGTTCTACTCTCCATAAAACCTCATTCTTTCTCTATCTCTTCTCCCAAATGATCTTATCTATATGATCGTTTTGTTTCAGCTAGTCTTCTCCCCTGCTTGAGGGTCAAGTTGAAGTTCCTCCTGCTACAACTCCAATAATCCCAGCCCCGAGTGCTGATGAAATAATCCCGGTCTTAGACTTCGATGAGACTGATGAAGAAGAAGAAGAACTGCTCTCTCACAATAATAGACCTTCCTTGGTTCCTCAACAGCCAAGTGAAGAAGAGCTGAAAAAGAGAGCAACTATGATTAAACAGCTTGAGGATCAGAGAATCATTCGTGCTCCTCGATTCCTTATATCAAAGAAGGAAATCGCTGAACACCTCAAAGCTGAGAAACACCTCGCCGAACGAAAGAGAGCTGAACAAAAAGTTAAAGAATATGCTATTGAGCTCGTCCAACGTTCGATGAAATATCCTGAATTGAAGAAGACTCCTATCTCTGTTCAGCGACAACTGTGGAAGGACGCCAAAAAGATCATCGAGAAGAAAACCAAAGTCTCTGACTCCACTCTGAAATTGTGCAAAGAGAGACTTCACTTTTGACATCATGTGTCCAGAATCAACAAGGTAAACATCAGGGGAAAGACAACCATAAACGTTATAGTCATCGACATCGACATCTTTAGACAGAATGGTCAAAAGGAAATCATCTACCCATCGTTGATTGCCAAGTACGGTTTATCTGAATGGTTGGAGATGCGGATAGCAATTCAGCGGTCACGTTCAAATTTCAAAACCTTTGTCGAAAAAGCTCTGAACAGGTAGATCGACTTGGTTACATCAGCCGTTGATATCCCTCTTCCTCCTCCTCCATTTCGACAAAGATGGCCTACTGCAAAGAAAAAGATAACATCTTCAGCTTCAGGTCCTCCTATTAGAAATGAAACCGGAATTGGATTTTCATGAGAAGAAGTCCTTGGTCCTGGCCCTGATCTCTCAGTACTTGATGTCTCTTTGCCCCCTAGTGAACGCTTCATCCCTTTAAAAGTCTTAAGTGATCCTCATGGTATCTTCTTCAATGACTGCACTGGACGAGAATGCTTCCAACGCATCTCTGAGCTATGCATTGCCCCTATCGAACAGCTCAGATATATTGTCTACTGGTGTGGTTTCAGAGATGATCTTCTCGAACACTTCATGAAGCCCCTGATCTTTAAAAAAGCACAGCGAAGAAGGGATCTTGGAGAAAAAGTCCTTGATTGGATGATCCCTACCACAAATACCCTTGATGAACTTCTTATCAAGGATGAACCTGAATAGTTGATAGAATTCCTTTTGTAAATTCTTCTTCATTTTATCAACTGTAACTTTTGTACTTGTAATTATTATTTGTTGTACTTATAATTTTTCCACTTCCCTTTGTAACTGATACGAAGTTTAATGAAAATTTTCAGCGAATGTACTTTACTCCATCAGTACTTAAAAAGATCCCCAAAACAGTAAATGGAACAAATATTTTATGAATCCTTTTTATCCTTATATTTTCTTACTTAGCAATTTTCCTTTATTGCTATGTCATCATCATATACGGGGAGATTGTTGGTACAAACCCTCAGTGATTTGATAATGACTCTGAGAAACACTTAGTGAAAATTGTAAGTAGACAATATGTATTATAGTTTCACTATCGCTGATAAATACTAAGTATGTTTAGTACCGCTGATAGGAACTCTCATTCTTTAATTTAGACATTCAGCGAACACTGTTCATTAGTGAGCCCTGAGCATGTTCAGTCTCACTGATGATCTCTGATAACTTCTATTGTTTACTTATGAGCCCTGAAGACAAGTTTCACTTCCATCGCTGATAAATACTAAGTCTGTTTAGTACCGCTGATAGGAACTCTCGTTCTTTAATTTAGACATTCAGCGAACACTGTTCATCAGTGAGCCCTGAGCATGTTCAGTCTCACTGATGATCGCTGATAACTTCTATTGTTTATTTATGAGCCCTGAAGACAAGTTTCACGTCAACCATGTTCTACGCTGAAGTCGAAGATCAAGCCAAAGAACCAGTGACAAGTCTACTAATGAACTGATGTGGATATTAGCGAAGCCAAGACATGTCCACTCAACGTGAAGTTTCAAGTAGAAGACTTCAGCGAACGCTGAACTTTATCATTCGCTGATATAGAATCATTCAGCGAACGCTGATCATGAAGCCTCCTCTATAAGCAACGTTTGTCTTACCCCCTTGCACGTCTCCATACGATAATGTCAGAACGGACATCCCTTTTGCCCAGAATCGTACAACCAACTCTGATTCTACACTGTTCATCATGCGGCCACTAGGTTGTCTACTGAAGTCAAACTATGCAACCAACCAGAGGCTGCCACATGTAAAGTTGTACTGACATGCATTAAATGCATGCAGTATATAAAGGAACCCATACTTCATTTTGAAGTGCTCGGCCATTTCCTTCTCTTTGCTAAACTGTGTGTTAGAATATTATCCTTAGTATTCTTAATTTCTCTCTATCTTATTTCTAGTGCAAGAAATCTTAGTGATTCTCATAGTTTGTTTAGATTAGGTTTATTCCTTAATCTTGTTCCGCAACAAGTTGTAAATTATTTGATACATATCAACAAACAATTTAGAAAAGTAAAAATCGTGTGTTTTTATTCAACCCCCCCCCCCCCCCTCCCCTTCTACAAACTTGTATAACCCCTTTTGGACCAACAATTGTTTATATTGTGTTAGGACCATAAATGTCCTACACATTAGAAAGATATATAAAGAATTATATAGCTTTATTATAGAGTTTGATTAGATTAATTAATTATTGTAAAAGCCTTATGTGTGTTAAATGGGCTTAGATTAGCTTGATGGCCATGGGCCGTTGTGCTTAAAGCCTTGGTATATAAGGCTTTCCTTAACCCTGGTTTTAGGTTAGCGATTGAGAGAGATTCATTAGAGCTTATTGTCTAGAAATGGTTCCGTTACTTTGATTGTAATATTCTCTGAACGATAATTGAATGAATACGAGAGGGATGACAAGTTGAAATCATCAATTGTTCTTGTTATTTCTCATTGAGTTATTGTTACCTGATCAAACTAGAACTCATAATTGGTATCATAGCAAACGGACAAATCGATTCAAAGTGTTCTTCTTGAATTCTGGTAAGTTTTCTGATCATAAGGTTGTGTTCTAGCTTAGAAATCTATATTCTGATTTGTTTGAAATTGATCATTTTCGTTTATTACATTGTGTTAACATCATTCTTGTTAGTGATTCTGCACGTTTTCGCAATCTAATTCGATCATCTGAGTGATTTTAAGCAAATTAAAGTTCAAACGTTTTTGGTTGTGTTCTTGCTAAAAATCGAATTTTTACCATCAAAACTTGTTGTTTTTGCTTCAAAATCGATTTGGGTATTGTCATTTTTGTGTTTGGTCGAGTTCCTAACCTTTCAGGAACGTTTTTGAGCAACCTTAGTCGATTCCCAATCGAATTGGAAACTCCAGCAGCTGTTTCCGGATACCCTGTCGTAGTTTTCGGACACCATTCAGCTTTCTGGAACATCGTTAATTCTTTCCGGATACCACTCAGCTTTCCAGGTAAGTTCACTAATTCTAAACCTTTCCGGATACAATTGTTCCGAAAACCTCAAGTTTCCGGTAAAATATTTTATCCGGACAACTCAAAGTTTACGGTAAAACATTTTATCCGGACAACTCAAAGTATCCGGTAAAATTGATTCTTTCCGGAAACCTATCATCCGGTAAGCATTCCATCCGAAAAACCTCTCATCCGGTAAGTTCTTTAGTGTTTAATATTTTCATTCGGAAACCTTTACATCCGGTTACCCATTGTTATCCGGAAACTTAGTTTGTCCGGACACTCTTGCTTATCCGGATACTTCTGTGTTTTGATCTGTTTTTCACTCAATCTGATCCGGACACTTCCAGATCAGACATCACATCCGGATTCCTATCCGCTAAGTTCAGTTTTGTTGAAATCTTACCTGTTTCTAGCATAATCCACTCGTAGAACCTGCGTTAGGACTTCACTCTTAGGGCCTTGCGTTAGGTTATCACTTTAAATCACAAATCGTCCGACGATCAAATAAGTGCAACTAAAGATGTCTTCATGCGACGCTCTTGCCATCGGCACCGATTCCATGGGATATCACTCTCCTGTCGATGAAGAAAAGCCAAGTCAACTCAGGTATGTGAACCTACCCCTCAAGAATTCTTATCAAATGCAGTCTCTTGCTGAACAGGTAGATCCTTCAAGGCCACCACTAAAGAACAACTGCTTGAAATTAGATCACTATCTGAAAAGCTAGATGTTCAAACGAGAATAACTGAGAAATATAAGTCCGAAAATGCTACCTTAAAAGAAAAATGCAAAAATCATTCAATAGCACCTAAGGACTTAAGTGCCAAATTATCTGAACTTCAGTCACAGTTTGATCAGTGTATGAATGAGAAAGCAGAAATTGTTTATCAATGTTCTGCTCTTCAAATTCAGCACAAGGAGTTTGTTAACAAAATCACAGATCTTGAAACAAAACTCCACAAAAGAGGTCAAACTGACCAGACCATCCATATGAATAAACCCAAAGAGTTCACGTATTTTAACAAAGAATGGGGAATCGGATACGATAACCCATATTATTTGAAAAGGGTATATTCAAAACACCGACACTGTATGATTTTGGATGTCTTGGAATAGATAAAAAGTACCCGGAATATGCGATAAAATGGACTGGTCCTCTTGAACCTGAAAAGGAAGAGGAAACTGAGGAATACAAGCGCACAAACACGTCCAAAATGCAACTTCCGTTTTGTTATGAACCTTTGAATTATTCTTATCAAAAGAACAAGAAGTACCACTCAAATGACTACTTCAATTGCTACAAGGTTGCACCGCCCAAGGGTTCCTCCAAGAAGGATGAGGTCCAAGCAACCGAAACCAAGACTGAGACGGATGAGTTCAAACTCTATGTTCCCCCTCTCATCTTGGAAGCAAAGATAGTCGAATTGGAGGAGTCAAGCGCTAATCAAGGAACTTGAGAATCTAAAATCAGTCAAAACCGAAGTTGTGTCGGATAAAGGACATGAAATCCTTCGGTGTGAAATCAATAAGCTCACATCAAACCTGGCTTCCTTGGCAACAAATGCGATGAAGGAGCATACGAGAAATGGTCAACTCCAAGAGCAGATTGACCAACTCCAGTCTGATAAGCAGATTTCACCCGAACTCTCCTCAAGCTCATCTGATACGTCTTCGTGTAAAGCTTTCATAGGCAAAATTTCTTCTACACAAGACGGTAAAGATTCTCAAGACAAGAGTGTTTTAAGGAATTTGAACTCTGATTTTTTCCTAGCTTCCGCACCATATTCCCCAAAGCACACTGACACTAAGTGTTCCTCGCCTTCCTCGACCGATCCAAGTCCTGTAATTCCGGATGTCGATTTTCCTAAATACATTAACTCCGAAGGCAATTCTGATGAAGAGTTTGAGTCGTTCCCCTTCGACAAACCTCTTCCGAGTCATACTGATTTTTTGTCACCAGTAGTCAATCGACCGGTCAATTTTCTAAAGGGTGACTGTTCTAAAACAAAGAACCCGGCTGTGATTATGATTTCTAAAACGAAGCCTGTTTCTCCAAAACAATCACAGTCGAGGAAAAAGACCAAGTGATTGCCTACCAAAAAAACTGCTTTCTCAAAAGCCACTGACCATGCTGTCCATGTTGGTTCAGATAAAAACGGTCATGCTAAAAAGGATAACCAAAAGTGGCTAGCCAAGGAATCTATCAAGGATGTTGCATCAAAGTCTTTCAATACTGTGTTTTACTCTAGAGTGAACAAAAACGATTGTGCTTGGAATCATAGGAATGATTTTGTTAAAAGAGATGTTAATTTTCCGATGAAAATTTATTCCATTTAGCAATTGATTCAATTGTCGCATGATTGTTTGTATTGTTCTAGTTGTGGTTGGAATGACTTTGATGATATTAATAATAATGATTGGTTTGGGTCATATCACATATATAATCATACACCCAAACGCAAACCCCATAAAAACAAAAAGAAACACTTCACACAACGGGGTTCCTAATCAGAGGTTAAACCACAACAAGATAGGAAACCCACTTCAAAATGGGTTTCTCCTATTGAGGTTAAACCTACACCTAAGAGGCAACCAGTGTCAAAGCAAGTTCCTACAAAGGGTGTCAAACCTAACCCTCCGGGACCCATGCAAATATGGGTACCCAAAGTCCGCTAATTGCATTTTGCAGGACGGTCATGTGTGGTACTTAGACTCTGGATGCTCCACGCACATGACCGGAAGGAGGGAGCACGGACAGGTATCATGTAATTTCATTCTATGGTTGAGGGGGAGTTTCACACACAAGTTTTTCACTGCCATGAAGTTTTTTGTATGTGTGGATGTTGGTTCCCTTATTTGATTAACAAAGATTATCTTATCTATTAGTTCAAATAAGACGTGTTGCGGAAGCGTATTTGAAGAACTAACAGATATGTTTGTATAGAAACAATACAAAACATCAAATAAAACAGTATATGAAGAACAGATGAATATCTCAAAGTTTGCTGTATTTGATGAAGAACACTACCAATAGATTTGACGTTAATTGTGTGTGTGTGTGTGTGTGTGTGTGTGTGTTTTTCTTGTATGAACTGGTTATCTGATGAGGAAGAACTCAACACGAGTCTTCCTTTTATACTACTACAAAAGAACTATTCTAGACAAAAGGACTAATGCTACAGGAAAGAAGGGATGGCATGAACAGTTGGAAATCTGCATGCATTAAATGCGCTAATATCAACTTGCAAGGATTCCTATCAGAGTTTGACACGTGTTTGTTGTCGGACCATGCTTTGTACAAGTTGATGAACGGACCTTGGAACAGTAGCAAGATATTTCTGTAACAGTGGTCAGATATTTCTGCAACAGTGGCAAGATATTATAAATATCTTCCAAGTCTTCAATCTGAACCGCAGAGGTTCTGTCTAGGGTGACAGAGGTTCTGCGGCTCGGTCCTTGGTGAGCTTTCTTCTGTAGATCCTTCTTTGGTCATTTGTGAGTAGTCTTCTGTAGATTCTTCTTTGGACATGGTGTTTCTTGAATGATATTGTTTGCTTCGGCAGAGCTTCTGTGGAACTCTTTCATACTTGAGCCTATTTTTCAATACTTCTAGTATTATGAATATTTGGAGCTAACAATCTTCTCCTAAGTATTGAAAAATGAAAATTTGATTTTATGCATAATTTAGGCTAAGTAAAGTAGACAGAGGTTAAACAAAACCTCAAAAGTTTCATTTCATTTCCTTTTAAAGATTACATACGTAGCAGAACGTTTAGACGTTTTTGGTTTGTGGGCAATGGATTTTCTTCTTGGGTGAGTTTTGGGTTGGGATTTTGGTGGAGAATGGGGAAGTTCTTCTGAGGATGAAGAAGTCAGGATTTGAACTTCAGGGACATCTTTTTCAAGGACAGAGGTGGTTTCCACAGAGGCTGGTGTTTCCTCTGTGGGTCTCTGTTGTTTTTCCTGAGTTTGGGTTTGGGTGGGTGGTGCAGATGAGATTGGTACTGCAGATATTGGAGGATTGGTTGCAGCTGTTTCTTTTTGTTTCTTCCCTTGTGTCTCCCCCTCAGGATGATCTGATGAATCATCATCATCAGAGTCATCCTGACCCTTATCTTCCCCCTCAGTTTTCTTCGCACCGGTTGTCATCATTTTGGCACAGAGATCATCACAAAGACCAAGAAGAGTTTAAACTTCGGCCTCTGCTTTGAAGTCTTTTACGTAAGAAGCGTTGGCTATTGTGAAGGCTCTGATAAATTCTGTCATTTGATTCAAGATGCTTTGCCCAAGTTCTGTCAAATGTGCTCTGGTCATGTAGTCAGTAGGCTTCATGGCTAGAGTGGCTTCTGTTGTTTGTTCCTGAACTTGTCGTAAAGCTTTCTGCAGTTCTTCTGGAGTAATAGCTTTTGATGATGACACTTGTTCTTTCATCTTTTCCAGATATATTTTGATCGAGTTGTTGAAAGCAGAAGTTGCAGCTTTTTCAAAATCAGCAGCAGCAGAGGCAGGTGTGGTGGCAGAAGCTGTGGCAGCAGTCTTTATCTGGGCTAGAGTATATTGCACCTCTGTGGACAAGTTGTCCATTTTGGTGTTTAGTTCTGAGATGGCCTTGGATGTAACTTCTGCAAAAGATTTGAAAGAGCTTTTCAACTCTTCCAATGTTTGGTTCACAGAGGTGACAAGGGTTTGGAACTCATCCCTTGATACGTGTGAACTCGTGGAAACCTCTGGAGGAACACATTCGTCTCCAGAGTTTGTCCTTGTTCCTTGGATACCTTCTGTCACCCATGTTTGTATGTTGAGGGTGGAAGGATTTCCTTCTGATCCTCGAGGAGAAACATGAGTTTCAACCCCTACAGAAGTGCTGTGAAGGTCAGAGTCCAACTCCACTCCAGAGGTGGGTATTGGAATGTCCTTTTGTTGACTTGGAGACTTGTCTAGAGTCTCTTCGTCATTGTGCTCTCTACTGCTCTCTAAAAGGAGGTTTGGCCCTATCGTTGTGTGTGTGGCAGAGGAAACGAATTCCTCTGCAAGGATGTCAGGTGTGATTTGGGGCAATAAATCACGAACTATGGGTGAGTCCTTTCGAGAGGACTCCCCAAGAATGGTTTCCCCGGTTATATTAGGCATAGAGGTTGAAAGAGTAACCTCTGGCTGGCTGAGAGGGGTTGGGATTGAGCTGTGCTGCTCTATTTCATTGATACCCTCTGCCGCTAGACCGGTGGTATCAGAAATGTGGGTTGCACTAGGAGGTGGTTGGGGATGTGTGCCATCTTCTTCTTCGGCATCTTTTTCTGCAGAACCCTCTGCCGTTTCTATCCTACCCTCTTCCTCTATTGTAAAGTCTATGTTTACCTCTTCTTCTGAGGTTTCCTCTGTAGGCGCTACTGTTTCTGCTTCTACTCTTAAGGAATCAGAAATGAAATGAGATCCTAAGAGTTTTCGTACGTGAGGGTGCATGGTTTGTGTACCTTGAGTTGCAGAAATGACTTATGTTGTGCGCATAGCCTCTGTAGACTGATCCAATGGTTCTGCGACCCATCCTGATGGATCTAAGGTTTGAGCAATGTCGGGATTGTTGAGGAAGGCATTGAAATCTCCCTGTTGATCTGTATAAACTATTGGGGAGGGTGATTGCAGAGGTATAGCCTGATCTTCCTCTTCTTGTTTGACATCCTCTGTGATTACCTACAGAGGTGATCTGGGTTTCTTCTTCTTTGACTTTCTCTTCTTTGGCTTAGGAGCTCCCTCCTCTGTGGATTTGGATTTCCTTTTCTTTTGTTTTGGAGGTGAGGGAGATGCAGAAGATCTTTTCTCTATAGCATGTGGTGGAGAAGAGGTTTGAGCTGCAGAGATTGTAGTTTCCTCTGTGGGTTTTCTTTTCTTGCTCTTCTTCTTGGGTGTTGCTGCAGAGGTTTTTCTTTTTGGAGAAGAGGGGTAAATGCTCTCTCTTTGGGCTTTGAAACGGTCTTGTACTGAATAATGTTTCTCTAAAGCTCTAGCCCATTCCTCTTCTGTCATCCTCTCTACTACATCTACACCTACGGGGGCTCCTAGACGCGGGGGTGTCACAGGACTTGGTTCTGGAGTCCTGTGGGCGCGTATATACTCTAATTTCCTATCCTTATTGGTTGCATATGACAGCAGGTTTTTCGACAGAGGTCTGCAGTGGGGGTAATTGTCTTCATGCTCTGTAGGAGTATTTTTATTCATTGGATAAAACTTTACATATGGCCCTTCCATTGGCCAGTTCTGCATTTGAAGTAGAGGCTAGAAGATTACTCCTAGAATTCTCTGATATTGCAGAGGAGGCAGATACCCTGGTGTGTTCCTTTTGGCCTTTTGAGTTGCGAGCTTTCTGTCGATCGTATTCACTATTTCCTGCATCATGATGGTGGCATAGTCAAGTGGAATATCGTAATAGATTCCATACATGATGGTCAGGATTTGGAATGAGCTTTGGTCAGGGCTACCGGTTTTCCCTGTGAGGCAACGATTTGAGATGGAGAACATGGTATTCCACAGAGGTGGTAGTCTGCCTCTGTGGAAATCATTGCGTTTCCTCTGGGTTGTGTTATACCTAACATTTCTATGAATCGACAGAGCTCCTCGTCCGTAGGAACCTCAACATATTTCTTGATTCCAAGAAGACCTCTGGTTGGCAGGTTGAACTTCAGTGAGAACATGGTTCTGTTAAACATGAGTTCTAGGTACTCAGACTTGTCTGGCTTTGAAATATAGCCCTTTATCAAAGAATCATCTGAATCAAATCGGCAACTTTGCCAAAATTGATTCAGATATCGTGCAAGGATTTTTGTTGGGGTTTTGGAAAGGAGAGGGTATAATATATGGTTTTCCATGATATTGACGAGAAGAGCATGGGCTTCGCCGAAGGCTGTTGGTGAGGGTACCAGGTAGCAATTGTTGGATTTCAATGGAAGAACATCCTCAAAATGTTCTTTGTTCAGAAAATGTTGAAGGTTTGTGGTTGGTCCAAAGTTTGCAGAGTCGCCGGAGTTTTCTGTTTCAGCATTTACGGCGATGTTAGGGTTTTGGGAGTGCTCTGAATGCATTGGGGAGTGTTGAGGAGAGTTCGCCGGAGAGTTTTGAGCAGCGTTGGAACTGGAATCCATTTTGCAAAGTAAAATGTTGATTTGAATATTTTTGCAGGTTCGCCGGAGAAGAGAGTGAGTAAAGATTTTGTGAGGTATGGTAACTTTGGTTTTATACTGAGTTTGTGGCCGTAGAATCTGAAAGGGTTAATATTTTGAGGTAAATAATATTTGGGGTCCGCACTTGAGTGGTTACGGCGGGTTCAACTTTCCATAGGAACGTGTTGCATGTAGGTCCAATGAAAAGATGACACATCCTCAGTGTCAGTTATGACGATACGTCGTGGTCGGCCTTATTAAATGTTGGGCGCGTGGGCCTCTTTACCTCCACATGATTCTCACTCGCAGAAAAGTTACCGTTACTGTTACAGAAATGCCTAAAGTAAAAACTGACAGAGGCTCTGTGATTTGAGAATCTTATTTTTCTTGACTCTTTAGGTTGTACCTTCACAAAGAATGGTTGAAAAATCCATGGAGAGGATCGATAAATTATTTGTATAGAAACTCCTTACAGAGGTTTTTGGACTTCTGTCAGAGCCAGGAGAGGTTCTGAGACAAGAAATTTCGTATAACTAACAATTTATATACATTTTTGATCATCCAAGTTTTTGATTGATTTTAACAATGTTTTTAGGACATGTTTGAAAACTGGTGTCCTAAAAAAAATTAAAAAGGTTTTGTGCAGCAAAAAGTCTTTTTAAAACATGTGTTGGTCTACAGAAGTTCTTTCTTGTGGAGAGAACTCTATAACCGGATACTTCTGTTGCAGTGCTTGTACGCGATGATTCTTTTTGATTTTGATACATAAAAAGATTGACAGAGTTTCCAAGAATTATTGATTTAAGATCAGAGCTTTTGCCTGCAGAACCTCTGTTGGACTCATCAGAGGCTCTGTGACCTTAAATTTCTAATAATGGAAAACTCAACATTCTTTTTGATCAAATTTTATTTGGAATGTGTTTAGTAATGTTTCTAGAACATATTTACAAATTTGTGTCCTAGAAAATTATTTTCAAAAAGAATTTGTTCGAGATACTAACCTTTTTGTTCTTCTTTGTCCGGCAATGTTCTTTTCTTCTGTTGTTTTCATCTCTTCCTCTACTCCCCCTTGACTTATAAATCTCTGTAGATTAAGCAAGGTCTCCTTTTGCTCCCCCTTGATCTAATCATCCTCTGTAGATCAAGATTGTTTTCCTTTGCTCCCCCTTGACCTATGCTTGGTTCAAATAATCATAAGTAAATGTATATAACATTGGTCGTGTAACAGAGGGTCTGTAAGAATCGTCAGAGGTTCTGAGGAGACTTACAGAATCTCTGTATTTTTCAGAATTGAGATTTTAGAATTTACAACGAAAAATAATTTACAAAAACAAACAAAACAGAAAATATACATATTGTATAATATAAAGATACAGATACTTACAGAGGTTAATCCGTATTTATCATTCCTAATTTACCCACCAAGTAAAGGAATCTTTTCTCATCAAGTGCCTTGGTGAATAAATCAGCAAGCTGAAATTCTGTTGGTACAAAATGCATCTCGATGGTTTGATTTTCCACATGATACTTCAGAAAGTGATACCTGATATCTATATACTTTGTCTTTGAATGCTGTACTGGATTTGCAGAGATGGCAATCGCACTTTTGGAATCACAGAAGATGGGGATTTTGTAGATGATGTGACCAAAGTCTTTCAGCTGAGTTTTCATCCACAGAACTTGAGAGCAACAGCTAGCAGCAGCAGCGTATTCAGCTTCTGCCGTAGATGTTGAGACACAATTCTGTTTCTTTGAAGTCCAGCTTACTAATTTCCCACCTAGGAATTGACAACTCCCAGAGGTACTCTTTATGTCGAGTTTGCATCCTCCATAATCTGAATCTGTGTATGCCTTTAGTCCAAAACCAGAGTTCTGTGGATACCAGAGGCCAAGATTTTTGGTCCCTCTAAGGTATCTGAAGATTCTCTTTACAGCAATATAATGTGACTTTTTAGGATTAGCTTGATATCTTGCACAAGGACATGTGGCATGCATTATGTCAGGTCTACTGGCCGTTACGTATAATAAAGACCCAATCATTCCTCTGTAAAGTGTGCACTCGACAGATATGCCATTTGGATCTGAAAAAAGTTTATTTCCAGTGGCCATTGGGGTTTTCATGACAGAGGCATCAGAGAGGCTGTATTTTTCAAGTATGTCAGAGACATATTTTGATTGGTTTATGAAAATTCCTTCTGATGTTTGTTTGCCTTGAAGTCCGAGGAAAAGGTTAATTCTCCCATTATGCTCATTTCAAACTCACTCTGCATGAGTTTTTCAAAATCTTTACATTTTTGTGTATTTGTAGATCCAAAAATAATATCATCTATATATATTTGTACAAGAATAAGCTCATTTCCTTCACCTTTAAAGAATAGAGTTGTATAAGTGGTACCTCTGTTGTAGTCGTTATTGAGCAGAAAGGTGGAAAGTCTTTCGTACCATGCTCTTGGAGCCTGTTTCAGTCCATACAGAGCCTTGTCGAGGTAATAGACATACCTTGGGTACTTTGAGCTTTCAAATCATGGTGGTTGTTGGACATATACTTCTTCTTGAATTTCTCCATTGAGAAAGGCAGATTTTACATCCATTTGATATACTTTAAAACCTCTGTGGGCTGCGAAGGCTAAGAAAATTCTTATTGCTTTGAGCCGTGCAACAGGGGCAAAAGTTTCATCGTAATCGATGCCCTCTTCTTGGCGATATCCCTTGGCCACCAGTCTTGCTTTATTTCGAATGATCACTCCATCTTCATCCTTTTTGTTTCTGAAGACCCATTTAGTCCCTATGGCCCGTTTCCCTTGTGGCAGAGGTACTAGAGTCCAGACTTTGTTTCGCTCAAACTGCAGAAGCTCGTCTTGCATAGCATCCACCCAGTTTGGGTCGTCCAGAGCCTCAGAAATCTTTTTCGGTTCGATCACACTAATAAAGTTGGTAAAGAAACAAAAATTTGCAGAAGTTGATCTTGTTTTTACCTTATCAGAGGGATTACCGATGATTTGTGTTTGAGGATGGATTTTTGTCCATTGAGTTGTTCGTGGAAGATGATCATTTGAGTCATCAAGTTGAACTTCTGTAGTTGAAGTGGTTGATGGTTCAGCTTCTGTAGGAATGGGTATTAAAGTTGGGATTTCCTTCTCTGTAGGTATTGTGGTTTCATCTTCACTTCCCTCTGGTGTTTCTTCTGTTGTTGCTTCCTCTGTTGGATTTGTTAGAATTTGGATAACCTCTGTTGTAGAATCTTTTATTGTCGTATCTTCTGTTAGATTTTCAGTACCTGTAGTATTTGTAGAAGATGATGAGGGATTAAATGGATCAGGCAGAGAGATACTTACTTCGTTTATAGGTGATTCTGCAGAGGTGCTTTTTGTTCCAGCAGAGGGATTAACGTCGTTGTTGAACATCTCTTGAAATAGAAGACCTAAGTCTTCATTTGTTTTTGAGATGCCAGAGGTTTCCATGGTTAGCCCGAGTTCTGAACTGAGTTGTTCAGGAGTCTTTTGGAAAGAGTCATCAAATGACACATTGATGCTTTCTACTATCGTGCGCGACTTCAGAAGATAAACTCTGTAGGCTTTGGAAGCGGCAGAGTACCCGATGAACTTGCCTTGGTCAGCCTTTTCTTCAAACTTTCCTCTTGAGTCTTTGTTGTTTAAGACAAAGCATTTGCATCCAAACACATGGAGAAACTTGATGTTTGGTCGTCGTTTGTTGATCAGTTCATAAGGAGTTTTGATGTGTCTTTTCACGATTGTTGAACGATTTTGGGTATAGCAAGCTGTTGAAATTGCTTTTGCCCAAAAGGCCATTGGTAATCCACATGCAGAAAGCATGGTTCTTGCAGCCTCCACTAGCGTGCGGTTCTTTCGTATGACCACGCCATTCTGTTGTGGGGTGCGAGCGGCAGAGAAGTTCTGGGATATTCCTTCTTCTGTGAGATAGGCTTCAATGACAGAGTTTTTGAATTCTGTGCCATTGTCACTTCGTAACTTCAAAATTCTGCACTCATAAAGAACTTGGATTCTTTTCATTAGATTAATCAAGATGCATGGAACATCTGATTTCTTTTTGACAAATTCAACCCATGTAAATCGTGAAAACTCATCAATTAAGACAAGTATATATTTCTTGCCACCTAGGCTCTGTATAGCGATTGGACCGCAGAGGTCAACGTGAAGCATGTACAGAGGTATAGGACAAGACACATCAGTTTTGCCTTTGTGGGAAGCTCTTTTGAGTTTTCCCATTTCACAGGCAGAGCATAAATGATCCTTATTGAATTTAACATTTGGTAAACCTTTGACCAGATCAAGTTTTACCAGTTTATCTAGAGTATGAAAGTTTAAGTGACAGAACCTGTTGTGCCATAGCCAGGTTTCTTAACTTTTGCTTGCAACAAGACAAATGTTGTCCTTGTTTTTGGCATTGAAGTTCATTAGATACAGATCACCTTTTCTTTTGGCTCGCAGAAGTTCAATTCCTGTGTCTTCACTTAGTAGAGAGCAGAATGTTCTTTTGAACAGTACATCGAATCCTGTGTCACAAAGTTGGCTTACACTGAGTAGGTTGTGTTTTAGGCCATCCACATATGCAACTTTGTGTACTGTGATATTCTCTTTCTTTATGACTCCATAGCCTTTGATATGCCCCTTTTTGTTATCTCCAAAAGTCACTGATCCACCATCTTGTTTTTCTTGGAATGTGGATAGAAGACTTCTGTTGCCAGTCATGTGCCTTGAACATCCGGAGTCTAGATACCATATTGGCACAATCTGCTTCTGCAAAACAATCACAGAGATTTAGGTACCCATATCCACATGGGTCCAGTTTCGTCAGAATTTTTCAAGTTTGCCTTGACATTCTTGAAATACATTTTATTTTTTGTCGAAGAATCAGTTTGTTTCTCTTTTATATTTGATTTAACTGCAGAGAGAAAACAATTTGATTTACAGAAATGATTATTTAACTTGAACATTAGATCAAAGCAATGACAGTATTGAACATCAGAGGTGATTTGTTTGAAATTTTCATTGAAATATTTAAACTGGGCCACAGAGGCATTACATTCTATTCTATCATATGGCTTCCTATTACAAGAAGATTTATGTAGATTAGTTTGTTGGCAAAAATCTTTGTTTGTAGCAGCCTTCTGTGAGTCCCTTCTGTGGTGAACTTCTGTTGATTTCACTGTCACAGGTGAAAAAGATTTGTTAGGTTTTGTCCATTTACCCTTTTGTTGCCATGTTGGTTTCTCTTTTATTTTTAAGGGTTTTAAAATTTTTGAATCTTTTAGATTTTGAGAGGACATTAACTTCTTTTGTTTCAACTTTTCAAACTCAATAGAGGTTTTGGCTTGTATGCACATTTTCATAAAGTCTGGACAGATAGGAATTCCAGTGAGTTTCTCTTTTGGAGAAATAGTTCTGGTAAGAACTTCAGAGGTTTGTTTAACAACCTCTGTGTCACAAGGAAACTTTTCTATTTTGTCAGCCTCTGATTCGTCAGATGATGAATCGTCCTCATATACAGAGGTTGAGTCATCAATATTTCTTTCGACAGAGGCTGGACTTCCTGAGCATGTGTCATACTTGCTTTCTTCCTCTGAAAAATTACTTTCTAAGTCAATAGAGGTGTCTGACAAGATCTCTTTGGAGAGAGTTTTTGATCTACAGAAGGTGTACATAGATTTTTCAAAATATCTATTTTCCCGATTTCCATAATTTCCTTTTCAATTTTATTTATTAGTTTTTCTTTTGAAAAGTTTGGTTTGAACTCAAGTGCTTCTGCAGATAATTTCTTTTCATAATCTATTGTGCAGACAAAAGCAACTTGAGTTTGAGTCTCTGGTTTACCAAACTTAAAGACTCCTATCTGATCTTGATTTTTCAGATATCTCTTTGGTTTGGATCCTCTTTTGACAGAGGTTGAAGGTGATAAGTCTGTGTTTTCAAACCACACATTTATCATCTTCATGGGTTTCCTTAAGTGAGGTTCCCCATAGACTTTTACTCTCTTACTTACAGAGATTAAGCTTGGAAAATTAGGTTTGTTGACTTTTCCTACTGTAAATAGAGATGACAGAGGTTTATTCTTCTTGTTTTCTGTACCTTGATTAATATCACTGTACCCAATACCTCGCCTTCCTATTTGAGTCTTTATTTTCTGTTAGAGCATTGTTGTATTCAAGATTTACTGTAAAGTCAATGTACTGTATGAGTCTATACAGTATTGTGAATGCCTTTATACCTTGTATGTCATGGGTATAAATAGGCTTGTCTAGACCATTTGTTAGTAACACTTCAAAAGCTTTTGTAATCTTTTAGAAACCTTTTGTAATCCTTTGAGATCAATACATGAATGACATATTTGCTCTCTAGATTCTCTCTCACTACATTCATATCTTATTGCAAGAGATCTGGGATTTAACAATTGGTATCAGAGCTAAACAGAAGATTCAAGCAGATCGAAGACCAAATTGAAGATTTTTTACACTAAAGCTGAAGAATTCGGATTGGGTGTTCATCACTATTCATCACTGTTCATCAGGAATTCTAACCCTTCTTCATTTACTATTCATCCAGATTTCATCTTTTCTTTAATTTTTGATCTTTTGGATTGATTCTTGACATCATTGCACTCGGATTTGATTCCTGAACATCTTTAATTCTTGGATCAACACCAAAATCTGCACAGAATTTGCAGATCTGATCATTTTATATCATTTTTGTTCGAAAACTTTTTCTACTATTTTTGGATCAAAATTCGATTAAATTGATCGAATTAGGATTTGTGATTAACTAAGAAAGTGTGTGGAATCAAATTTCGAACAAATCTGTGCAAATTTCATAACAATTGATCAAGAATTGAAAAAGTTATGGCTGATTTAGTGATTTTCGTGTTCGAAGTGGTGAATTCGGATCATTCTTGGTGAATTCGGATCATTCTTGGTGAATTCGGATCATTCAAAGAAGAATTCGGAGTGTTCTTGGAAATACAAGTGTAGAATTCGACTCAAGAAGGATTCGAATTGATTGAATTCGAACCCAGCTAGATTCGAATTGAGGAGAATTCGAACCGTGTTAGATTCGAATTAGGGAGAATTCGAACTGTGTTAGATTCGAATTGAGTTGATTAAATTTTCCAAGTGTTGAATTCGAACCCTTAAGCATCCGAATTCATAGAATTCGAACCCTTAAGCATCCGAATTCATAGAATTCGAACCCTTAAGCATCCGAATTCATAGAATTCGAACCCTTAAGCATCTGAATTCATTGAATTCGAACCCTTAAGCATCCGAATTCATTGAATTCGAACCCTTAAGCATCCGAATTCATTGAATTCGAACCAAGTTAAGTCCGAATTGAGTGAATTCGAACCCTTCAGCATCCGAATTCATTGAATTCGAACCCTTCTTCATCCGAATTCATTGAATTCGAACCCTTACTCATCCGAATTCTTGTGAATTAAAAAAAAGAGTTTTTTGAGAAAAAGTTTTATCCCGAAATTTTTTCTATAGTGTATTTCATACACTGTAAGAGCTTTTCAAGAAAAAATTTTATATATTTTTTTGTGTATTTTCATACACTGTCTGCTTGATCTTCTGAACGATCAATTTCTAGCAATATTCAAAATGGTTTTACAACAAGTTATTGTTAAAAGCAGTGGTGAAGATTTGAAGCAAACTCTGAAAAAGGAGAATCCTCCAATTGCAAAAGTTTTTGTTAAACCAAATGTAAAGTTGCAACAAGTCATTATAACAGAAACATCTGTTAATTCACATGTATCTGTTAAACCAAATAATGAAGTGTTGCAACAAGTCATAATAACAAAAACACCTCCAAAGCCACTTGAAAAAGCTAAGGCAAATAATGGAATTTTGCAACAAGTTATTTTATCAGAAACATCTCCTATATCAGAAACTCCTGTTAAAGATAATGCTTAAAATTCTTCAACTCCTATTTTAAGTAAAGCATTGGAAGAAGAAAATGTTAATCTGAAAAGACAAATTTTAGACATTTCTTCTTCAAATGCTAAACTTACTAAAAGAATAACTGATCTTGAAGTTTATATTGCAGATCTTGAAGCAAAGAAAGACAACTCAAGTCTGCACGATCAAATCGAGAATCTTCAAGAGAAAGTAACAACTCTTCAAAAAGAAAATGCCGATTTGAAGAGTAGAGAAGAAAAGAGAGTGAAGTGGAACTTAAAGTTACATGCTCAATTAAAAGAAGTTAAAGATATAGGGAAAATTTTGGACAGAAAAGAAAAGAAAGTTTTTGAAGAAAAGAAAGTTTTTGAAGAAAAGAAAGTTTTTGAAGAAAAGAAATAGACTGAGCTGAAATGTATAAAACTTTCAAAACAAGTTTCAGACTTTGAGAAAGTTTTATTTTTAGAAAAAGACAAGCTCGAAAAAGAAAGAACTAAATTTGAAACTGAACGAAAATTTTTTGAGATTAAAAGTTCTGAACTTTCCATAAAAATCTCTGAATTAGAAAATCTTTTGGAAAAGGAAAGAAAAGATTTCACGGAAAAGAAAAATCTCTTTGAAAAGGAAAGTAAAACCCTTAAAAAGAAAAATATGGATATTTTCAAAGATATTACTGATAAAAGAAGGTTTTTGGAAAAAGATTTTGAATCGGAACGTGTATATTTTGAAGATGTGATTCTTAATCTTACCAAAAGATTATCTGGTTTATCAGCTGATATTATGAAGGATCAGTTGATCAAATCTGATCTCCAAAAGAAATTTGATCTAATTTCTAAAAAGAAAAATGTTTTAATAAACAAAGTCAAAGAACTTGAAGACGTCATTTTTAAATTTGATGTCTCAAAGCAGGCTAGTCATAATTCTATCTTTCAGACTCCATTTGTTGATTCAAATGATTCTGAATGTTCTTTTAAAACTGCTTCAAGTTCAAGTTTTAAAAACATTCCTTCTAAACAATTTAAAAGATCAACAGATTTCTCAAAAGGTCAGATTCGTTCTTCTAATCTTTTCTATAATCCTCTGTTTGATAAATCGGATGATATTCTTAAGGTGCCTAAAATTAATACTTCCAAATCTGAAGAAGTTCCAGTCTTCAAGAGGGTGAAGATGGAATGGAGAATCAAAGGCACAACAATTCCAAAGAAAGATGTGCCAAAATCATCTGTATTCACATCAAATGCCAAGAAGAACAATGCGCCAAAAGGTAAATCTTCTGCTAAACTTAATCCTATTCATTCTGTAAATCATCTGATTAGGTTGGCACATAAGAAAATTTGTTGTTCTTACTGTGGATCAAATGATTGTGTGCATAAAAATTATACTTCTTATTGGTACGGTACTTATAGTATTCCTTGTAAGAAATCTACACCTAACCCACTAGGACCCAAGTGCCATTGGGTACCAAAATCTGCTTAATCTGTTTTGCAGGTTCTTCATGTGTTGTACTGAATTGTAGATACATACCACACACATGACTGAAAACAGAAGAGAAGCGGCGTATTTTTTGAAAAATATTTGTACCATTAAGGGGGAGACAAATATTTATGGCTTTTGAACATATCAGTTCAAAACCCGTGCTTCAACGACAATGGCTTCTGAACAATTCAGTTCAGGACCCGTACTTCAACGACTAAGACTTTTAAACAAATCAGTTTAGAACTCACACTTCTCAGGTGATATCCTTAACTGTTACATCTTTCTGTTTCAAGGAACGTGGCAAAAGGTAACATTGGATTATATTTGTTTCTACTGATTTGAAAACTTGAATCTTTACAAATTTAATTCAATGAGATGCAATTTTCAATTTTCATTCAATGAATTAAATGCGTGCTAAAAGATTGTTTTTTCAAGAATCTTTGTATTATCTGAGTTAGATTTGCTTCAACTTTCACCTCTGAAATAAATCGAAAGGTAAGCAAAACATGAATGAAATTATGCTGAATGCTCAAAGATATGTGAATCTGGACTTATATAGAATATAATGCTCAAAAAGCCTATTTATCAGAATGATGAATGGAAACGAAAATATGGGGGAAGCACTATGATTAAGAACCAAGTGATTGAGATATCATTCATATTTTGTGATGGAAATTCGAACTTATATAGAATATCATTTAGTTTGAAAGTTTGTGCCTGTGGCCTTTCTGGTTTGGGAGAGTAAGTCCTAAGGGGTGCTCGACACCTAGTCCCTAAGATCAACTGGTCTGGGATCGGCTGACCCAAATCCTGCAATAGAACCAGATAGAAAGCCATTTTTCTACTGGTACAAATGGGTTTAAGATATATCGATGTGGCCTTTCTAGTTTGGGAAATTAAGTTCTAAGGGGTGCTCGACACCTAGCACCTAAGGCCAACTGGTCTGGGATCTGCTAACCCAAATCCTTCTATAGAACCAGATAGAAAGTCATGTTTAACGGTGTATCTTATTCTTACTAAACTTTTTGATCAAAAGATGCCAATGAGCACAAAATCAAAAGATGCCAATGTGCACAAATCAAAAGATGCCAATGAGCACAAAAGAAAAGATGCCAATGAGCACACATCTCTTGAAACTTGGGAAAATACAAAATCGTGATAAACCCGTAAATTTGTGAAAATTCTGATTTTGGACAAATAGTGTGAGTAGAGCAAAATATTCTTATATGTTTTAGAATTGCATATGCTTGAAGCTAATCATATTTCCCATGCTAGCACACCAAATAGATTTAATAAAGGGGTTGAAACTGAACATTTTTTAACTTGATATACAATGATGACTTGTTCTTGAATCCAAACACATGCATTTGATTTCATTTGATTGAAAAATCTGTTAAATTTCATTAAGTTGAATTTCTTTTGTAAAGCATTCAAATGATCAAATGTTAGTAGTTATAAAATGAAGTTCAATGAATTTTATTTTCCTTGTGTAAATTTTTTAAAAATTGTATATTGTGCGTTATTGAAATATATGCATACTTTCAGGGGAGAAAACAAATTGCTCCAAAATTCTTATTTTGAGGGGGAGCAAGTTTATCCACTAAGGAGGAGATTGTTAGTAATACTCAGAGACACGACTGAAATTGAAGAAGGTTTTCGATGATTATGATGCTCACCATCATCGAAAAAGGGGGAGAAAAGTTTAATTTCAATTTCATGTCAAAGAGCTTTCAAATCAAAGATATTTCAAGTCAAAGATTCGTGAACAAAGACTGAAGATTGGGGAGAAGGATCATGTGAAGTCCAAATGTTGCTGAATTTGGTTATCTTAGTTCTGAGTGGTTATCGGAATGCGCTTACACCTAAAAGTTCAACAATGTGGATGGTTTCACATCTTTCTGATCCAAACTCTAATCGTTTCTGATTTATCTTGTTCCGAATTGATGGTTCTATATAAAGATATGAAATCCATGTTCAAGACTTGAAGACAATCTGTTGAAGATTGTATTGAAGAAGGTTGATTTTTCAAAGAAAAAGACAATGACTTTTCATGTTTGTCTGAAGATTCTTCAAAGCTGAGTTCTTAAAGAGTGTCAAAGCATATAGTTCGCCGTGAACTAGTGGAGATAAAGCTATTTGAAGATGGTTTGATAGAGTGTCTGTTTGAGAAGATTGACTTTACAAAGAGCTGAAGACTGCTGTCATTTTTTTAAATCTTGAATCCAAAGGGGGAGATTGTTAGAGCATTGTTGTATTCAAGATTTACTGTAAAGTCAATGTACTGTATGAGTCTATACAGTATTGTGAATGCCTTTATACCTTGTATGTCATGGGTATAAATAGGCTTGTCTAGACCATTTGTTAGTAACACTTCAAAAGCTTTTGTAATCTTTTAGAAACCTTTTGTAATCCTTTGAGATCAATACATGGATGACATATTTGCTCTCTAGATTCTCTCTCACTACATTCATATCTTATTGCAAGAGATCTGGGATTTAACATTTTCTCATACACCTTTTGAGCATCACGATAATTTTTAATTAAAACAACTCTTCTAAGTAGATCTTGCCAAAGGACTTCTCTTTCCTTTTGAAAATATTCTTTAAGAGCTAAAATGTTAAGTCTGTCGCTCTCAGAATCTGAAAGTTCTTTTGTTTTGGATTTTAAAGATGTATTTAATTTAGAAATTTTCTCTTTTAAAGGAAAAATATTTTTGTTCCAGTGTGCTTCTAATTCTTCCTTTTCTTTGAAAATTTTTGCTTTTTCTTCGGTGAGAAGTCTAGCTTCTCTTTCATAAAAAGTGAGTTGTTTCTGAATATCATCACAAGTCTTTTTCAGTTCAACATTTTCAGTTTTAATTATAAGCAAATCAACTTCTGTAGTATTAGAGGTGGAGTTTGAAGTAGATACCTCAGTGTCAGAGTCGGAGCTGATGTCTGCCATGCCACAGAACAAGGCATTTTTTGTGAATTCTTCATCAGAGGTTGTATCTGACTCCCAATCTTCCTTGTTCACCACTTTGTTCGCCATGAGTGACTTTTGAGCATAATACTCGGCTTTCTTTTTGTATAAAGTTGAGTCCTTCTGTGGACGATTTGATCTGCTTCTACATTCATTGGCAAAGTGGCCTGGCTTCCCACAGTTGTAGCAACCTTGGTTCTGGGAAGAATTACCAGCACGATTGTCGGACTTCTGTCGATCACCACCTTTTTCCGATTTGCATGCATTTGCATAATGACCATGCTTACCACACTTGTAGCATTCTTGTGGTGTGTAGCTTGTCTTGTCATCTGACCTCTGTCGGTCATTTTCTCTGTTGTACCTTTCACTCGACCTTTGTTGGTCGTTACTTCTATCGTCTGACCTCTGTCGGTCAGCTGATTCTTCCCTTCTTCCTTGATCCCTTCTATTCCAATCTTCTCTTCTCTCTCTACCATGTCTATCATTACCAGAATTCTTTTGGTTTCCTCTGAATTCTCTTGTCAATAGAGATAAGGATGTAGCTATTGATGCCAGAGTAATTTCTCCTTCTTCAACAATCTCTTCATCTTCGCTGTCAACTACCACCATCTTTTTCTTTTTCTTCTTCTTCTTTTCCTCTGTAGTTCTTTCTTTCCTTGGCCTCTCTGTATCTTCTGTAGTTTTGCCAACCAAAGCAAGAGGTGCAGTGGTTAGTGTCTTTGTCTGTGCGATTTGAGGCTCTTGACCAGCTAATGTTCCGTAGAGGTCTGAAATAGTCCAGGAATCTAAATCTTGATTGGTTTGTAAAGACATAGATAGCTGGAGCCATTCTTCGTTCAGACTTTTGAGAAACATGACATTATTCTCTTCAGAAGTTCTGTGGATGCCGAACTTTTTGCAGTTATTGATCAAAGAGTTGAACCTGTCGTATGTTGTCTGCAGAGATTCATTTGTCAGGGCTTTAAAAGCGTAATACTCGTTTATGTATTGAGCCCTTCGGTTTTTCTGAGTTTTAGCTCCCCCTTCAAGTTGTTTTTCCAGTTCTTTCCAAATATCATACGAAGATTCACATGCATCTAAAGACTGGAAGAGTTTGTTGGGGATTGCCATAATCAGAATTCTTTTTGTTTTCTGCGCGAGTTCATCTTTTACCTTGTCTTGATCTGACCAACCTTCCCTGGTTTTAGGTTTTTGATGCTCAGGGATTTCAGGAGTGTCAGCTGTCGCAGGTACACGATGTACTATTAACATAGGAACATGAGGAGGATTATAAAGGTATTGTACGAGCTCTTTATCAGTACCCTCAAAGAAGTGGATCATTCTTATTTTCCACTGAGGATACTCATTTCTTATAAGAGAAGGTGGTTTGGTTAATGAACCAGCTGTGAAGAAGTTTTGTGTGCTTGTCATTTTAAGAGTGGGAAGATTCAGAATGAAGATATGACACGAAAAGTACGAGAGAATAAACTGGAAGGATTTTCTGGGTTTGGAAGTTCTTAACGATGCACTTTTATGGAGTTTTAACTAAAGAAACAGTTTCTCTTGATTTACCAGATATCGAATAAATCGATAATGGCTGAAAAGTAGAATCTGTTGGACGGAATGAATAACAGGTTAAAATCATTCCATGTTTCTATCAATAATCTTGTTAAACGAGGATCGCTTGATATTGAAAACCAAGCTTCGCTCTGATACCAATTGTTGGTTCCCTTTTTTGATTAACAAAGATTATCTTATCTATTAGTTCAAATAAGATGTGTTGCGGAAGCGTATTTGAAGAACTAACAGATATGTTTGTATAGAAACAATACAAAACATAAAATAAACAGTATATGAAGAACAGATGAATATCTCAAAGTTTGTTGTATTTGATGAAGAACACTACCAATAGATTTGACGTTAATTGTGTGTGTGTGTGTTTTTCTTATATCAACTGGTTATCTGATGAGGAAGAACTCAACATGAGTCTTCCTTTTATACTACTACATAAGAACTATTCTAGACAAAAGGACTAATGCTACAGGAAATAAGGGATGGCATGAACAGTTGGAAATCTGCATGCATTAAATGCGCTAATATCAATTTGCAAGGATTCCTATCAGAGTTTGACACGTGTTTGTTGTCGGACCATGCTTTGTACATGTTGATGAACGGACCTTGGAATAGTAGCAAGATATTTCTATAACAGTGGTAAGATATTTCTGCAACAGTGGCAAGATATTATAAATATCTTCCAAGTCTTCAATCTGAACCGCAGTGGTTCTGTCAAGGGTGACAGAGGTTCTGCGGCTCGGTCCTTGGTGAGCTTTCTTCTGTAGATCCTTCTTTGGTCCTTTGTGAGTAGTCTTCTGTAGATTCTTCTTGGGACTTGGTGTTTCTTGAATGATCTTGTTTGCTTCGGCAGAGCTTCTGTGGAACACCGCAGAGCTTATGTGGAACTCTTTCATACCTGAGCCTATTTTTCAGTACTTCTAATATTATGAATATTTGGAGCTAACAGTGGACATTCCCGAGTGTATTTTATATCACACATTGTGCACATTCGGAGGGGCACAAAATTCATTGTGTTCTTCTTTTGAGGGGGAGCGTCACATTGTTTTTCTTCAAAGGTATAAAAGTTTTTTTTGTGTTGATGTCTTCCAAAGCCCTGACATTCCTGTTCCGAGGCGGAGCAAGGAAATCCTCATGCAAAGGTCGAGGGGGAGCGGGAAAATTTTCTTCGACGAATCAACCATCCGGTATGTCCTCCTTTCCATTTACAATATATGGTGATTCGGAACCCGTCCAACGCCATCGCCATGCCTATACCTGAAGCCTTACTGGCATACGCGGACCCCACTGGACCGAGTATAGTAGAATATAGGCGAGAGTTAGGGAATCCCATGGTCCAGCCAGCGCCGGAGGGACCTCCCCAGAGAGATAGAACCGAGCGATGTGAGGGTCCTAGGACAAGAGGAGGAAGGGCTCGGGCAGCAGGGTATCTCGGGCGGGGTGTGTTGAGAATTCATGGGAGGGGAACAGGCGTGGGAGGTGCAGTGGATACGCGAGCCAGTACTTCCCAAGCCAGACCGTCGTCGAGACCGATGCTCCACCGTAACCCCGAGCCTTACATATCTGACCCTCCCTCACCAACACGACAAGTTGAAGACGTGGAATCTGACTCCACATAATCCGATATGGTACGTGCTATCCGATTATCCCTAATCCCTACCCGTATCGGACCAAACCTAGATTTTACCGAAGGAACTACTTCTGACTCACCCACAACCTCTCTAATCCCTTCTACCCAGCCTGATATGGGAGACATAAGGAGAGCGGAGGGAGTATTAGTTGAAAATGCAGAAGAGGTGAGACTGAGTGAAGTCAGGTCGAAAAAGAACCAAGAAAGATTAAGCCGTAAAGATAAAGAGGCTTCTGAGCGAATCCAGCCAAGTGTCATCCGGGTAGCCACATCTGCTATCCCGTCTCATCCGTTGGGACGGGGTATTGAAGAAGCCGCCGTGGACCCAGCAGCGCAATTGCACAACCTCCTCCGCCACTCACTCGTCTCTCAAAAGACGGGTGTTTCAACTTCTCACGGGGATGAAGCGCAACTTCTACCGGTCTCTCACTCGGAGGGTACTTGTATTGAAACAAGAGACCCGCCTCCCCCGGTCTCGACTTCTTTGGATGAACTATTGAGTCTAGAGCCATTTGCTAATATTACTTCTTCGGCTAGGACACAAGATAAGGAAACGACCATCGATGCTCTTTATGACTCGATCGGAACTTCCGTAGTGCCTCCGTCTTTCAGTAGACCACGAGGATCGGAAGGAAATCCTACCACGTACACATCTTCGCCAACCGTGAACGTAGGTTTTTCTGCCTCTAAGGTAGGTGCCTCAACGGGTGCTCTAAGTGACCCCGGAGTTATTTTACCCGACTTTGTGTCGAAGGGATATCTGGACAGCGCCCTAAAGGCTGTCCGCGAGGCCATGGAGCAGCGACTCACCAATGAGCTCGACAAACTGAAGACTTTTATCAAAGGTAAAGAGAAAGTAGTCGAAGCTAAAACCGCTCCAACACCTCCACCGGCTCCCGTACAGCCAATTTACACGATGGACACCCTGAAGACTATGCTTCTAACCCAACTGCTCCAACACACCGATAATGATGCCTCCACCGAAGCAGACCTGATCTCCGTTCTTCGATCACAGGTAAATGCCCCTTCGTCATCCATCACTACTAGAATGGACCAGCTTGACATGACTCTCAAGGACGTTCAACAAGCGCTTAAAACGCTTTCCGAGAGAGTCGCCTCCTTCGAATAAACCTGCAAGAGTCAAGTTGGCGGACTCAAGAGAAGGAACGATGACCAGGATAATCCTGATCACCATGAGGGGGAGAACAAGAGACAAAGATTAACTGAGTCCGCCCCAATCATACCTGAAGCTACTGTGATTCAACCGAAACCTTCAACTGCGGGAACTACAACCGAAACCGGACCCGAAGCCGAGTTGCCTTTAATCGAGATGGTAATGGATATGGACATCTCCGATGACGAAGACCCGATGGTTGAAAAGCCTGAGGGAACAATACATGAATTGGTCAACTTTGATACATCAGATGGGTCTACACTCAATCTTATTGATCCAAACACCGAGATCGACCCGGAGACCGAAAATGCATGGTACGAAAAAGCCACCAGTGCTGTAAATCTCCAGGTAAACCTGATCTTCCCTACTGATGAAGACGATAATGTTGACTACGACCAATTTCTGCTGCAAAATCTGTATGGTTCACCCGTTCACTCTGCTTAAGCCGCCGAAACTTCTACAAGACCCGAGACTATATCTGCTGAAATTCTGACATCTCCTCAGCTACCGACACCTTATGATCTTCCTCCTCCTCAACAGCAACAGATCCGATGGGAGAAGATCACGATATTTATTGCTCACCTGGAGGAATCTCTCAAAAGGCTGTTCGTTCACAGGTTACGCACTATCGAGCCTACTTTTTGCATTGGTATTTATACTTCCAACCCAGAATACCAAAGCCATTACATAAACGCAATGAAGCGGTGTCTGCCAGTTAGCCAAGTCCGAAAAAAGCACAAGATCACCGAAGTGCTCAACGTCCAAACAGGTAGAATTCTAAAAGTTATGTTTCCTATCTTCACCGTTCGACGAGAAGACGGAAATGAATGGATATTTTCCGAAGCTGATTTCAAGAATCTCCGACCGTTCGACTTCTATGCTATCTTGAAAGACCTCCGTACCAGAACTATCCGACCGCTTCAAGTAACCAAAGCGCTCGAAGCTGTTCGTCGATTCCTAGTCCGTACCATCATGATGTCCTATCTCACGGACTTCCAAATGGAAATCGAGAACAAAGCTAAGAAGGTAAACCTGATAAAGCCGAATCTGAAAGCCCCTGAACTAAAGATGTATCCCGAGAATGCACAGCTTCTGGAACCAGAATTTGGGATAGTTCACATCAACGATCAGAATGAAAAGAGATTTCTTCGCTTCAGTCAGGTAGACAGATTCTGCGATGGCACGCTCTTCAAAGCTCAAGATGCTCTTCGAAGAATCATCACGTATGAATACAAAAATAAAATGGTTTCGTATGTTCCCAATCCGAATGAAACAACCGCTTGAAGAACGCATTGACTATCGCCGCGCCATCCGAATGTTCGAGGTACACTTTGCGCTCCGAAAGAGATATGTGGATAACTGGCGCGAACTCGAACTTCGATTCAAAGGGGGAGATTGTTAAGGCAATTAATGTGTTGAATAGAAGTTCAAGGGCTTGTTTGTTATTGTTTAATTTGAGCCTTATTAGTGAACGGGTCGTGGGGTTGTTTCCACGGGCCCAGAGTATTTAAAGTTGTTATTAGCTTAGAATTAAGCTAGTTGTCATTTTAGCTTTCTTAATTATATTGTAATTCTCTCTACAATTGAAAGCTAATTGGATGACCAGTTGAAATCATAACACCTGTTCTTATCTATTGATTTTTTCATTGTTCGTTGCACGGATCTGAGATCACAATAAACAAGAGACAAAAATTAACTGCGTTCGCCCCAATCATACCTGAAGCTACTGTGGTTCAACCGGAACCTTCAACTGCGGCAACTACAACTGAAACCGGACCCGAAGCCGAGTTGCCTTTAATCGAGATGGTAATAGATATGGACATCTCCGATGACGAAGACCCGATGGTTGAAAAGCCTGAGGGAACAACACAGGAATTGGTCAACTTTGATACATCAGATGGGTCTACACTCAATCTTATTGATCCAAACACCGAGATCGACCCGGAGACCAAAAATGCATGTTACGAAGAAGCCGCCAGTGCTTTAAATCTCCAGGTAAACCTGATCTTCCCTACTGATGAAGACGATAATGTTGACTACGACCAATTTCCAATCTTTTCTATAATTCTCGTGTTGATAAGAAAGTGAATCAATTTTTCAAGAAAGTAAACATGGTTTGGAGAGTTAAAGGATATGCTCTTACTCCAAAGTCACTCGTCTCCGTTAAGAGTGAAAAGAACAACAAAGCTTTCCACGCTAAACCTTTTGTGAAAACTGATCGTGCTTACTATGTTAATAAGCTGATCAGCTTATCTACACAGAAGCTGTATTGTTCTTATTGTGGAACAAGTGAGTTTGTGAATAAAGACCGTGCTAAGTATTGGTATGGTACTTATAGTATTCCAGGTCCTCATAGGGCAACTAACCAACAAGGATCCATCAAAAGATGGATACAAAAATACTCCTAATCTGTTTTGCAGGAATGTCATGTGTGCTTTGGTCAGAACATTATTTTCACATGACTGCATTCAAAGGTTATGCCAATTTTGAGGGGGAGTACTCTCTTATAAAGAGGGAAGTGAATTCTAACTGAATTCAAAGACCGTGGTCAGTCATTCTGAATAACTAACTTGTGTATGTTATTCTCCAATTTTAACTTCCATGATTGCCACGTATTATGTTTCATTGACTTAGTTATTTCCATGTCTCACATATTTGTTGATTTTCGATCGAAATACACTCGTTTGAATTCCTAGTTGTTTTCCAAGTTCTATAGTTCTTGCAAACGATTCCATTCTTATCTGATATAATAATTGTGACTTGTTCTTCACAGTTAATCTTTCTGATCATTGTTTCTGTTATTGCAAACACTGTGCTTACTGAGTCATTCTGTTTAGCGCTTGTTTTTGTTTCTTGAAATTCTGGTATTTCAAATATGACTTCTGATTACTTCAGATCAGAACTCGGACTTCATTTTTATGACTTCTGATTACCTCAGATCAGGACTCATTCTTAAACGCAATGACTTCTAAACATTTCAGTTTAGAACTCGTATTTAAATGTCTGCTTCACTGTTCTTTGAAACTGTTCCACTCGATGCATGAATGAGTGTTAGGACTTACATTATTTCTATGGTCTATTCAGAACCGGAAGGACCTACCCAAGAAACACATCCCTTAGAGAATACAGTGAGGGGTCTAGATTGATAGATGAGTTCGGAGTGAAAAAAATATGGTGAGGCTGTGACAGAACTTAAAAGAAATATTGGCCCTTACCAAACCGAGTCAGTTGTCCGGGTAACCACACAACCTATTCATTCTCGTTCTTTGGAGATGAATATTGAAACAGACATCGACCCAGTGTCGATAACTCGTGTCACCCCACCCAGCCACTTAAGTATCTCACAACAGATGCTTGTTTCATATATGCACAGAGATTTAGCACATAATCTATCTATTCCTCACTCGGAGGTCTTAGATATTGAAAAAGGAAGACATCAGCTCTGGTCACTGAACTTCATATTCTATTCACTGTGTCAATTGATTTTTTAACTTGAGTCCCAAGTTAAATCAATTTTTGAGCTTAACTGATATAATTCATTTCTTTCACACATGCACGAGTCTTTGTGATTCCAACTGCATATCTTCGTGATATTGCCGGAACAGTTTGAGAAGTAATTTTTAAAATTTTACTTCAGTGATAACTGGAAGTCCTATTAGAGATACCCCATTGTCAACTCTGAACATAGGCCACACAATTTTTTAAATTGTTGTGATAACAGTTACTAAAGTGTTTCTGTGTTAGTTGATTAACCCATTCTGGTTACTAAAATGTTTTATCTGGATTTGTTTGCTACTCATCATGAGGGGGAGAAAGGGTACAGAGTCAAAGACACCGAATATCAAGTTGAGGGGGAGTTAGCTAAAGCCGAGGGGGAGTAAAGAAGTTCCCATGCAAAAGCCGAGGGGGAGTAAGTAACTGTTGACCGACTGTTAATCGAATGATTGATCTGTTCCGTGATACAAAGAGCTTACAAGTGATCAACTCTTCTCATCGTTTATCAAGTGGCGTTTGCTTCAAATTATTTCCTCCATCAAGCATATTGGTTCTACAAGTTCTTTTAAAGCTGAAATCAAATTCAAGAGCTTTATTCAAGGGGGAGCGTTAAAAGTCATGAAGACAAGCAACATCATTGCACTTCAAATATTCAAGAAGGAGAGAAGATCAACATCTGAAGGTTTCAAGACCAATTTTTCTTTATATATCTTTAGGGGGAGATTGTTAGGACCATAAATGTCCTGCACATTAGAAAGATATATAAAGAATTATATAGCTTTATTATAGAGTTTGATTAGATTAATTAACTATTGTAAAAGCCTTATTTGTGTTAAATGGGCTTAGATTAGCTTGATGGGCCATGGGCCGTTGTGCTTAAAGCCTTGGTATATAAGGCTTTCCTTAACCCAAGTTTTAGGTTAGCGATTGAGAGAGATTCATTAGAGCTTATTGTCTAGAAATCGTTCCGTTACTTTGATTGTAATATTCTCTGAACGATAATTGAATGAATACAAGAGGGATGACAAGTTGAAATCATCAATTGTTCTTGTTATTTCTCATTGAGTTATTGTTACCTGATCAAACTGGAACTCACATATTGGTTGTTTTGGGGTGTTGAGTATAATCCATGACTTTGGTGACGTTTTGTGTATGGATTCTTGTCCATGATTTATGGGTCGAGTATTATGTCTCATTCGTGTTTTAGATATTTTGTAAAATAAAGTATCATACATGTTTTCATAAATTGGGGGTGCAAATACTATTCACGTCTTAAGTGAGTCTTTGATTCAAATCTAGTTTATGGAGGAATGTTTTATATTGGAGCTTTCGTCACAAATTTGTGTGTGTTGGAAAGTGGGTTATTTGCATATTTAACGTAAATCGTTTTTGAAAATCAGCTTTTGAGTTGAAATCTTTTCTTATAACGAATTATATAATTGTGATGTAAACTCTTGAACTCACTAGGCGTTAGCCTAACCTTTTTATTTGTCGGCATGTGCATCGGGTTCCAGTTGGGAAATGCTACTAGCGGTGTTGGTCCCGAAGGGTTATACAAGTATATAAGTTTGTAGAAGGGGTGGTTGAATACAAACACAAATTTTTATCTTTCTAAATTGTTTATTGATATATTCAAACAATTTACAGTTTGTTGCGGAATAAGACTAATTATAAAACCTAATCTAAACAAACTATGAGAATCACACAGATATCTTGCACTAGAATAAGAATGAAAGAAGTTAAGAAAAGCAAAGGATAGTTTTTCTTGGCACTAAGAAGTTCAGGGATGGACGAACTTCAGAATGAAGTTGAACTTCCTATTTATACTACATGCATTAAATGCATGTCAGGATAACTTTACACGTGGCAACACTCGGTTGGTTGCATGATTCTGACTTTTGCAAACATGTTGTTGGCCGCATGGTGAACAGTGTAGCGGGCAGAGAGGTTTGTACGATCTAGGACAAAGGCATATCCTTCTGACAAATCGTACAGTAGCGTGCAAGGGGATAAGACAAATATTCCTTGTAGAACATGCTTCATGATCAGCGATCGCTGAGTTGATCTTCATCAGGGGGGACGATGAAGGTCAGCTCTCGCTGAAGTATTCTACTTGAAACATCACGTGATTGGGACAAGTCTTGGCTTCGTTGATATCCGCATCAGGTCATGAGTAGACTTAGTCACTTGTTCGTCAGCTTGGTCTTCGATTTCAGCGTTGAACACTTTTTCGCGAATCTTGTCTTCAAGGATCATAAGAAAACACTTATAGAATGAACATTCAACGATCATCAACGAGACTGAACAGTCTCAGGTCTTACTGATGTACATTTATCACAGAATTATAATTAAAGAACATGATTTCACATCATCGATACTAAACCGACTTAGTATATTTTCTTTGATGGTGAAACACTGATACATAATGTTTACTTACAATTTTCACTAAGTGATTCTAAGGGTCATCATCAAATCACTGAAGGGTTTAGATCAACAATCTACCCCTATTTGGTGGTGACAAAGCAACATAAGAAAATTGCTAAGTTAAAAACATAATGATAAAGAGGACTCATAAAATACGTATCCCGTTTACTGTTTTCAGGGATCTTTTCTAGTACTGATGGAGTAAAGTACTTCATTGAATATTTTTATTACTTCGTAATTCAGTTTGCATGGGAAGATGAAAAGTTTACACGTACAATGAAATAAAATAGAACAATACAAGAGAGATTCTATCAGCTAGGTTCATCCTTGAAGAGTAGTTCATCAAAGGCATTTGTTGTTGGAATCATCCAGTCAGGGACTTTTTCTCCCTGTTGCCTTCTTAATTTTGCTTCATTAATTACTTAAGGCTTTAAGAAGATTCCAAGTTGAGACAGGTCACACCAATACATCAGGTCTCTGAGCTGATTGACTGGGAAGATGGATAGTTCAGAGAAGCGTTGAAAACACTTCTTCCAATAGAAGTCAAGAAAGAATATCCCGAGAGGTTCACTGACCACTTATCCAGGAACAAAGTCTTCACCAGGTGGCAGCGAGAGGTTCAGAGCTAATAAGTCAAGTGGAGGACCGAGCACTGCTTCTCTTGAAAATTCGATCCCTGTTTCATTCCGAATAGCAGGCCTTGAAGATAATGCTCGTTTCTTCTTTGTAGGTTTCTGGTTTTGATGAAGTGCTGGAGGAGGAGGTAAATCTATCACTGATGCAACTCGATCGATCAGCTTGTTGATGAATTTTTTGACATAAGGTTTGAACCTTGATCGTGATCGCTGAATTGCATCTCTAACTTCCAACCATTCATCTAGACCATAGGCTGACTCGAGCTATGACATATAGCATATCTTCATATCTCCATTTTCTCTGATCACCGTGATATCTATCATTGGAACACCTCTGACATGTCTCCCTTTGATGTTGACATTTATGAATCGACTACGAAGATACCTGAAGTCGACTCTCTTCTTACACCAACTCATAGTGGTGTCACTGATTTGTGCCTTTTTCTTCTTGAAATCTTCTCTAGCTTTCTAGAGAAGTTCTTCTTGGACACTGAGGGGAAATCGCTTCAGCTGTTTGTCTTTCACTGAACTTTGGGAAACTTTAAGAGCAAACTTTTTATCTTTGAGAATATCCCTTGTCGTTCAGCAAGAAGCTTTTCAGCTTGGATGGCATCAACGATTTCTTTAGGAGTCAAGAAGTCAAGACCAGTTGGAGGGACGATCCGTTGATTTTCTAGCCTTTGAATCATCGTTGCTCTTCTTCTTAATTCATCATCCTCTGACCGTTGAAGTAGTCGAGAGGGTCTTTGTGGTGTGAGAGAATCTCTTGTTCTTCCTCTTTATCATCAGTCTCATTTACTGAGACTGGGATTATTTGATTGTCATCATCTAGAGCAGTTGGAATTATTTGTTGTTGTTGCTGGGGAGCTTCAACAATATCCACAAGCAGGGGAGAGGACTAGCTGAACAAAAGATCAAAGAGTTAGATCTTTTTAGGGTAACAAAAAGATAGAAAAAAATAGGCTAAGTCTTTAGAGGTTTGAGGTGATGAAGGATAGAAGTATTGAAGGGATGGAGGATAGAAGCAGTGTAGGGGATAAGAGACAAAGGTACCTGATAAGATGGTTTGATAAGGATGGCCAAATTCCCTTCAGGAGCAAGACCTTTCTGCTTGCCACCCTGAGAAGTCTTCTTTGCAGGAGACTTCTGAGTCTTCTCCCCTGGTTCTTTTATTGAAACACCTTTTGATCCTGGAACCCTGATGGCAGTGGGTTGGAACCATTCAAAATCATCAGGATGTGATGATGGTTCTTCTTCCTGAAGTTCCACCTCCTCTTCCTCTTCTTCTTCATCATCCTCATCAGTAGAGGGAATGTTGTAAGTGTCTTCACCTTTCTCCCCCTCAGATAGAGAGGGGTCTTCAGTGGTTCCCTCCTCAGCGAAAGAGGGGTCTTCAGTGTTTTTCTTCCCCTCAGAGTGTTGGGGAAGATCTTCATTTTTCTTCTCCCCCTCTTCGTCAACATGGAGGGAGGGAAAAGGAATATCAGCGACGGCGGCAACAACATTGGATTCAGGAGCCCCGTCTTCGTGGCCAGAGGCACCGGAACCAGAGGCCTAATTTTTCTCAGCCTTGCCAATCCTGTCTTCTAGGCCAGGAAAAGCAGAGGTGTCCTGAACAACAAAGTCCACATCCATGCCTAACTCTCGGCGGTCATCTTGCGTGAAGTAGGATAAAGGGACTGTGGGAGCTTCCAGGCGCTCAAGGATCTTGGTAAGCAGGGAGTTTGAATCAGCTACCTTTGAAGTGAGAGTGCTTACCTCAACTTGGAGCCCTGAGAAAGCAGTCTTCAGTGTTCCAACTTCACATCTGAGGTTTGTGAAGTGGGAGGAGAGATTGGCAACGCTGGAGGTCAAGGACTGAATGGACGTTGAGTTGTTGACCACGTCCCCTTGAAGTGTCTTCACCTCCCAATTCAGCGTAGAAACATCATCGCTGGAAGCCTTGCTGTCAAGGGAGGTGGCATTGTTTTCAGCGTTTCCCCAGCATCGTTGACATCTGTTATGTTGGTTGAGAGATTTTTGGTCAGTGTAACCACTTTATCACTTACATCCTTCAGGGATGTGGTGATTGTGCCCGAATTAGGATCTGTAAAAGAAACTAACTTATGAGCGAAGGAAAGCCCAAAAGATGTTGGTGGTTGAGAAGGGATAGTGGATAAGTGTTGGATACATGTTGGGTGAGAGAAAAGATGAATATCTTTGTTGCCAGTCCAATATTCCATGTCCTGTTCCATAAGAGAAACAGAAGTGGCAGGGATGCTAGACCCAACAGGTCCTGAAGAGTTCTGCTCGATCATATTCTGGAGCAGTGAGGCATGGGTATCAACGAGTGAGAATGCTGGTGCAGATGTGTTGATGTCCAAAGATGGTGGAGAAGAAGCAATGGCTAAGATTATTGTGGCAGGTTCAGCATTGGTGTTGCTGATGGAGACCTCTTCAGTGCTTTGAGGCGCTGAAGATGTTGGGGATGGCACCAGAAATGTTTCAGAGAAATGAGCCTCTGAAGTGGTTATTGGGATGGTTTCAGTAGGTGTGGTGGAGCGGACCACGAAATTTTCAAGCGATGCTTGTGAAGAGGCGATCAATGAATCTAAACCTTGAGAAGGTTAGGGCTTCTACTTTAAGGACTTCTTGGTCTTATGGGTGCCAAGGGGGTTTCCTCTTCTTAGAGGACTTATAGGTTGCAGTGTAGGTGTCAGCGGTGGGTTTTTCCGCTGAGGGAGCCACAGAAGTAGAAGAATGTTGGGAGAGTAGAGAGAGAAAAGTAGAAAGACTTACCTCTCCTTCGATGGGCTTGTAATCAAGGATTTTGACACCAACTTGAGCGAACTTGTAATCTCCATGTTTAGGATATTTCGCCCCGATGAACATTTCGAGGAGAGCATAGATGAATCGGGGATAGGGAACCTTCATATCCCTGTCGGGTTTTTCGACCTTCTCCATCAAGTCTTCAAAGATGATCCGGGGCGTAGTCTATCTTGCACCCTTTCAGTAAGGAGTATCCGATGGCAAGCTGAGTACGGCTGGCCTGATCAGTAGAGCCAAACTTCGCTGTCACGCAGGATATGCTGTGGGCAAAAATGTAGTTTAGATTGGCAGGCATGTTTGCCTTGAGGATCTTGGTCAGGCGCTTGTCAACTTCGTCAATGCGCCCCTTCTTGTCCCATGCATACTTCATGAGATCAAGGAAATGGATTAGTTCTTCCTTATTTTCAGGAAGGTTAGGGAGCGATTCGAATGGACGTTCAGGAAGGTGTAGTGCAGCGCGAATCGCTGAGGGAGAAATGTAGCCTTGTCCAAATTCGGTCTGAAAACCGATGACAGAGAACTCTTTACCGGTGCGGGTAGAGGCTTGGGTGGTTCGTTCAGTGGTGAACCAAAACTAGTGCAGGAGGTGTGATGGTCATGGCAGTACACAGCGGTGATTGTTTCAGGAGGGGGCCGACATGAGCAAGGTGGGTGCAGGGTTTCTTCTTAGGGAATTTGAGTACGACCAGGTGGTTATTTGTAACGAAGGTTATCTGGTTCAGCTCACCAGACATGTTTGGGAATTTCTTCCTGCTCATTGATTTGGTTGCAACAGTGTTAGCAGATGCCATTTCTGAACAAGTAACCAACAAAAACTGGAAAGGAGAAGAAAGATTTTCCAAAGTAAGGATTTTTAGGATTTTCCAAAATAAGGATTTTTACAGTTTCCTTTTAGGGAAAAGAAAAGGTAAAAGAAATACTCTAGTTTTGGAAAAAGCAAAACTAGGGATTCTAAAAAAACGTATGAAGATTAAAAAGTTTAAGATTTTGTTTTAAACTTTAAGAAAAATCATTTTTCAAGTTTTGAGCATAAAATTATGAAGAAGATGATTTTATGTTAGAAAAACGTTTGTTTTGATCTTTGTAAACAAAAGGAAATGGATCAAAAACAAGTTTGAAGAGAATGTATTTGTACAAAAAGAAAGAAATATAAACTTGTTTGTTTGAAGGGTTGAAGAACTTAGTAGCAGGTTTCACAAAGATCCAAGAACACATAATGCTTAAGGTATTTTCTAGCTATGAGATAGTTTAGTGTGCGTAAAAGGTAAAAATATAAACATGTGAGGTTTATATAGTGAGAGGAGAGAGAAAGTAATGATGAGCGGGAAAAAGTACTCATCATGACACGTGACACGTCCCACAAAGCTTATTGGGCAATAATTCAAATCAGACGAACGTGTCAGACGAAAAGTCGTGCCATGGATTATTCATTTGATGACGTCACATAGAAAACTGTCTTTTCATTTTCAAGACCGAATCCCTGAAGGTTTTGAAAACATCAGGGAGGATTTTGTTTAATGAAGAATCACTGAAAAGAAGTATCAGTGATGGAATTTTATGTTATTTCAAAAGATATCACTGATAAAGAAAAGTGTCAGTCATATAAAACTTGTTTTTTTAAAACATCTTACTGAAGTGAACTTCAGTGATTAGGGATGGTATCAGTGAACATTCGTTCAGGGATTAGATGATGAATAAAAGAGATAGAATTTTATTACTGACCCAATGCGTAACCACTGAAGAGTTATTCTTCAGAGTTCAGCATTCCAAGCACACTGATGAGAAAGTTGAATCTTGTCTCATCAAGAGGTTTGGTGAAAAGGTCAGCTAACTGAAAATCAGTTGTAATAAAATGAAGTTCTATATCTCCATTCATCACATGATCTCTGATAAAATGATATCTGATTTCGATGTGTTTAGTCTTTAAGTGTAGCACTGGATTGTTTGCTATAGCGATGGCACTAGTGTTGTCGCAATAGATAGGAATTTTGGATAGCTGAAGGTCATAGTCTAATAGCTGATTTCTCATCCATAAGACTTGAGCACAACAGCTTCTAGCGGCTACATACCCAGCTTCAGCGGTCGAAGTGGACACTGATGTTTGCTTTTTGCTTGTCCAACTTACCAGCTTTCCACCCAGGAGCTGACAACCTCCTGTGGTGCTTTTTCTATCCAGTTTGCAACATGCTAAGTCACTATCTGAATCAGCAGTTAGATCGATCCCTGAGTCTTTGGGATACCAAAGACCTAGGTTGGGTGTACCCTTCAGATATCTGAAAACTCGCTTTATAGCGATCAGATGAGATTCCTTGGGTTCAGATTGATATCGTGTACATAGACAAGTAGCATACATGATATCAGGACGACTCGTTGTAAGATAGAGAAGAGAGCCGATCATTCCTCTATAGGCAGTGACATTAACAGGTTTCAGAAGGATCCTTGTTAAGTGTCAGCGGAGATGCCATAGGAGTTTTCATTGCCGAACTTTGAGTAAGATCAAATTTCTTCAGCATATCTTTAACGTACTTACCTTTGCTTGATTTGGAGTCCAAGGAAGTATGTCAGCTCACCCACCATGCTCATTTTGTATTCAGATTTCATTCTTTCAGCGAATCGATCACAAAGAGATGGGTTAGTATAACCAAATATAATATCATCGACATATATTTGAACAAGAATGATATGACCTTTTACTTTACTGAAAAATAGAGTGTTATCGATTTTACCACGTTTAAATTTTTCAATGAGTAGAAAAGAAGATAGAGTGTCATACCATGCACGAGGTGCTTGCTTTAATCCATAAAGTGCCTTATCTAGTTTATAGACATAACCTGGATGCTTAGGATTAGAGAATCCTGGAGGTTGTTAACCATAGATTTCTTCATTCATATTTCCATTTAGGAATGCTGACTTAACATGCCTTTGATGAACTTTGAAGTCCCTATGAACTGCATAGGCTAGAAAGAGTCGGATTTCTTTGAGTCTAGCTATTGGGGAAAGGTTTCATCATAGTCTATGTCTTTCTCTTATCTGTATCCCTGAGCAACAAGTGTAGCCTTTTTGCGAGTTACAGCACCAAATTCATCCAACTTGTTTCGTTAGACCCACTTAGTGCCTATCACTGATTTGTTAGATGGTCTGGGAACAAGATTCCAAACTTTGTTTCTTTCAAATTCTACAGCTCTTCTTCAAAGCGCTGACCTAGTTTGGATCTTTGAGGGCATCCTCAACTTTCTTTGGTTGATTAAGAGAAATAAAATTAACAAAGAGACAAATGTTACCTGAACTTCGTCGAGTCTGAACACCTGAGTTTGGATCACCAAGAATTTGATCAATTGGGCGATTTAAGGTCCATCGCTGACTCGGAGCTTGAGTCACTGACACAGATGGAGCTTCTGGAGGAGCTGAAGAAGAGCTTTCAGCAACAGTTTCAGGTATGCCAGGCAATATTAGTTGAGGTTCAGATGAAATTTCATTCACTGATTGTTGAGAAGTAGATGGGTTTTCAGAAGTTGTGGCTTCAGAAGGATGCAAAGTGTTAATGGGAATAGCTGAAACCCAAGAGGATGATTCAGCTTCACTTGTCTCTATGCTAGGAATGATGTTAGGAACATGATCAGCGGTAGGGTTGTTGACCTGAGGGTCAAGGTTAAGATTTGCTTCTGATTCCCCAAAATGAGAAAACATCCACTGATTCAGTTCTTCGTTATCAGCAGTAGGTCTAGAATTCGCTGAACGGGATTCATCAAAGGTGACGTGAATGGTTTCTTCTACAGTTTGTCTTCTCTTGATGAAGACTCTGAAGGCTTTGGACATTGAAGAGTATCCAAGAAATATTCTATCGCCAGCTTTGGGATCGAATTTTCCAAGAGCATCTCTATTGTTTAGGATGAAACATTGACAACCAAAGATGTGGAGAAAGCTGAAAGATGGCTTTCTTCCATGGAAACGTTTGTAGGCCGTTTTGTTGAATCTTTTGACGATCAGCGACTTATTTTGAGTGAAACAGGTAGTATTGACAGCTTCTGCCCAGAATTGTGTTGGAAGATGAGAATCACTGAGCATTGATCTGGCAGCTTCGATGATCGTTCTGTTTCTTCTTTTAGCGACTCCATTCTGCTGAGGAGTTCTCACTGCAGAGAAGTTGTGAGAAGGTCCCTAGCTCTCAAATAAGTTATCAATTCAACTGTTTTTGAATTCAGTCCCATGATCACTCCTTAATTACTGAGCGAACAGTCATATTGATTAGTGTTGGTCCCGAAAGGCCTATACAGGTTTGTAGAAGGGGGGGGGGGGGGGGGTTGAATACAAACACACATATTTTACTTTTCTAAATTGTTTATTGATAAATCATTAACAATTTACAGCTTGTTGCGGAAACAAGATTAAGGATAAACCTAAATCTAAACAAGTTGGAACACTAAGGTTTCTTGCACTAAGAAAGATAAGGAGATTACTAATAAGATCCTATCTTGAGAGATATTTGAACTTGTACAGAGTTAGCAAGTTACTTCAAATGAAGTGAGTTCATCTCTTTATATACTGAATGCATTTAATGCAAGTCAGTATATACTTTACACGTGTCATCAGCTGGTTGGTTGCATGTCATTGACCTTGGTTGACAACCTTAGTAGCCGTAAGGATGAACAGTGTAGTATCAGAGTGGTTTGTACGATTTCAGATATTCGGAGGTTCTTTTCTGACATTTCGTACGGAGGCGTGCAAGGGTGGTTAAGACAAAAGTACTTTGTACGGAGGACTTCATGACCAGCTTTCGTTGATTCAGCGATTATCATTTACTATTCAGCAGATGATAAAGTTCAGCGATAGCTGAAGTCTTGTACTTGATACTTCACGTTGAGTGGACAAATCTGAGTCTTCGCTGATCCGCATCAGTTCATTAGGAGACTTGTCGCTGGTTCTTGAGCTTGATCTTCGACTTCAGCGTAGAACCTATGTTGACGTGAAACTTATCTTCAGGGATCATAAGTAAACAACTAAATTATCAGCGATCACCATAAAGACTGAACAGGCTCAGAGCATTATGGTGAATAGTGTTCGCTGAATGTTTAATCTAAAAAGCGAGAGTTCCTATCAGCGGTACTGGAAGATCTTAGTACTTATCAGCGATAGTGAAACTCTGATACATATTGTTTACTTACAATTTTCACTAAGTATATAAGAGAGGGTCATTATCAAATCACTGAGGGTTTGGATCAACAATCTCCCCCTATTTGATTATGACATAGCAACAAAGAAAATTTCTATTTAATGAAAACATAAGGATAAAAAGAACTCATAAAATATTTGTCCCTTTTACTGTTTTCTGGGATCTTTTCAGTACTGATGGAGTAAAGTACGTTCGCTGAAATCTTTCTTTAAAATATTGAATCAGGTTACAATGAAGAACAGAAAGATTACAAGTACAAGCGAAATAATTTACAAGTACAGAAGGATAACTGATACAATAGAGAAAAAGGAGATTATATCAGTTTTCAAAAGGTTCTTCCTTAATGAGAAGTTCCTCAAGGGTCGTCTTTTCAGTGGGGATCATCCAGTCAGGGACATTTACTCCTTGATTCTTTAACTTCAGAGCAGCTTCAAAAATCAAGGGTTTCAGGTGTCTAGCTTTGATGCCGCGTCTGACTTCACACCAGTATACGAGATCTCTGAGTTGTTCGATGGGAGCGATTTGGAGCTCAGAGACACGTTGAAAGTGATGATTTCCATCATAGTCTAAGAAGAATATACCATATGGATCACTTACCATTGTGCCAGGGATGAAGGTTTCTCCAGGTGGTAGGGAGGTGTCAAGCATTGAAAGATCAGCATCAGGGCCAAGAACTTCAGCACGAGAGAAACCAATACCTGTTTCATTTCGAATGATTGGACCTGAATCAGAAACTTTCTTCTTCTTAGCAGAGGCTTTCTTCGGTTGAGGAAGAGTAGGAGGGATATCCACAGCAGATGAAAGCAAGTCGATCTGTTTGTTTAAGATCATCTCAACATGGCTTTTGAATTTTGATCGTGATCCCTGAATGGCTAATTTTGTTTCTAACCATTCAAAGAGACCAAACTTTTCTAATGAAGCAACATAGAAGGTTTGCTTGGTTTTGTCATCTCTGTAGATATCCACTTCAACAACAGGAACATCAACGAACATTTTTCCTCTGATGTTGGCTTTGATTATCTTGGATGGTCTTGATCGATAGGTCAGCATTTGATTAGCCCATTCCAAGGTTGTATCAGAGACCTTTGTCTTTTCTCTAACGATTTCTTGAGCATCATCCCAGAGCTGACGTTGAACATCAATGGGAACTCTTTTCAGCTTGGGGTATTTGATTGATCGTTGAGTAAGCTTGATGGCGTATTCTCTGTCTCTCTCTTCAGCTTCCTTTCTTTCAGCGATGAGGCGTTCAGCTCTGAGGTGTTCCTTGTATTCAGCTTTTGAAATTCTGAACTTAGGAGGAACTGAAGGCAGTTGATCACGCCTTAGAATGATTCGCTGATCCTCGAATCGCTTTATTATTTCTTCTCTTTTCTTCTGATCCTCTTCATTCAGCTTTTGAGGAGCTGAGGAAGGTCTGTTTCTGTGCGAGAGGGGTTGTTCTTCTGGTTCATCAGTCTCAGAGATCAAATCCAAGACTGGGATTATGTCTTCAGCGGCAGCTGGAATTATTGGTGAAGTCGCAGTTGTGGAGCCTTCAGAGATATCCTCAAACAGGGGAGAGGACTAGCTGAAACGCAGCGATCTTACAAATAAGAACTGGGTAGAAGAACTTGGGTAGAAAAGATAGAAAAAGATTGTGGATGTGTAGAGAGGTTGTTGAGTAGAGAACTGGTTGTGTATTGAGATGTTCAGGGAAGGAATATAAGTAAAGTTTAGTGTACCTGACAAACCGGCTTTTCAAGCAAGATCGCCAGATTTTCATCTTTAGCGAGGCCTTTGCCTTTGCTTTTCTCAGCGCCAGAGGCTGAGGGCTTTGTCTTTGTCTTCTCCCCTGAAGGTTCTTTTATTGAGATTCCCTTAAGAGCTTTGATCCTTGGGGCAGGTTTGACGATAAAGAAATCATCATCTTCATCATCATCATCATCATCCTTCCTTGGAGGGGAGGATGGTTCATCTTCAGGGATGTCGATGTCTTAATTTTCTTCTGCTTCGGATTCCTCAGCATCTTCTTCGAGTTGCTCCCCCTCAGATACAGAGGCGAGCTTCTCGGTTCCCTCAGGGTTTTCATCTCCCTGAGGTCCAGCAGTTAGATCTTCATTCCTCTCTCCCCTGATAGATTCATCATGGGAAAGGTCTTCAGCGCTTTTGTTTAGATCTTCAACGCTCTTCTCCCTGGAATGTTCAGCGCTCTTCTCCCCCTCTTTCTCATGATGACTGGGGGAGGAATGGGTAGACTCAGCGTTGGTGTTATCTCTGTCTTCTGGGCCAGAGATTTTCACACAACCTTCAAGCTTTGCTATTCTGTCTTCTAGGCCAGAAATAGTAGGCGTGATTTTCTTCAGCTCTGTGCGATCCGCCGCTGTGAAAGATTCCAAAATAGGGGCAGGGGCAGGAGCAGGAGCTGGAGTTCTTGCCTTGTTGAGCAGCTCTTCGATCATTGTCTTCATAGAACTAACGTCGGTCTTTACAGAGCCTAAGTCAGTCTTGACCGCTGACATATCACCCTCGAGTGTTCCAACCGATGTCTTCAACGTTGTTACTTCGCTGGACACGGTCGAAACTGAGCTTTTGAGGCTGGTGTAGTCAGTGTAGATGTCAGAGAGTACTTTGGCAAAATCGGCAAGAGTCTTATCAAGTCCCTTGATGTCTTCAGTGGAAGCTTTCTTCTCCACCACCGTTGTCAGCTTTGTCAAATTTTCTCCAGCGTTTGTTACAGTTGTAGAATTGTTGGAGAGTGTGGTGGTGAGGCTGGTCAGCTTTGTTTCCACAGACTTCAGAGACTCGTTGATGTCTCCCAAATTAGGACCTGTAACACATAAGTACTTGTGAACAAAGGAAAGCTCAGAAGTTTCAGGTTTAGTTACAGTGTATATGGGTTGATTTGTACCTGTAGGAGGATTGACGAAATCGTCAAAGTTGCGGACTCCTGAATAATGTTCCATATCCTCTTCGAAAGTTCGGTGAGGAATGGTGATCTCTGCAGGTCCTGTCTTCATCATTTGATGAGAAGCGTCAGCGGTAGCTTCTGGAATGATGGCATCTCCAGTGTTAGCTGGAGGAGTGTCCAAAGAAGTGGAGGGAGGAGCGAAGGATAAGATTGGGATTCGGGTACTGAGTTCAGCGTTGGAATCGCTGACAATCACTTCATCAGTTTTTTGAGAGACTGATGGAGGTTGGGTAGTTTCCAAGTTTCTAACCTCAGCGTTTAGAGACGTTGAAGTCTGGATTGGAGGGATGGCTTGCACGGGTGTGGCAGAGCGTACCACAGAACTTTCCTTTAGCTCGTCAGAATGAGCTGAGGAGTCTTCAGCATGGAATTGCTGGGGTTGCTCCTTGGTTTTCTTGATCCTTTTGGAATCAAGTTGGGTGTGAGAGGGTTTCCTTTTCTTAGACGGAGAGGATTTTGTGGCCGGGGTATCAGCGATGGGTATTGTCGCTGAAGGAGCCACAGAAAGCGGAGAATTTAGAAGAGTGAGAAGAGTAGAGAGACGTACCTCGTTTGCGACAGGCTTGAAGTCGAGAACCTTAGGGCCAATCTGAGAAAGTTTCAGATCACCCTCTTCAGGATAGCTGTCCTTTAGGCCATATTGAAAGATGGCGCTGATGAATCGTGGGTAAGGAACCCATGCTGGTGTGTCAGCGGCAGAATCGACACTGTGAATCAGGTCATCATAAATAATGGAGGCCCAGTCAATGTTTAGACCTTTCAGCAGTGCGTATCCCATGGACTGCTGAGGTTGGGCGGCTTGATCAGAAGAGCCGGACTTCGCTGTCATCAGCAGTTCATCTCGCTGGGCATCTTGGATTTCTTTATCAGCGTCAGCTTCTTCTCAGGCTTCTTGTCCCTTCCAATATCCCAGATATAACCCATTGCGTCAAGGAAAGCAATGATTTCTTCTTTGTCAGCGTGCTTCTTGTGGTCAGGAAATGGAACGGAAGGTTTTTCTTTGGTAGCATTTGGGAAGTTCAGGGCTTTTCGGATTATGGCAGGGGTTATCTTGATGGTGCCATACTCAGTATCGCTGAGTATGCAGTCGATGGTTTTGGATGCATCTTTGGCAGAGGGTAGCTCAGTGTGTCTGGCAGAGTACCAGAACTGGGATAAGAGCCGCTGACTGGCAGGAGGTGTTATGGTCAGGGCTGTGTAGATGGGGCTGTTCTTCAGAAAACTCACAGCATCGTCCAGATGTGATACTTGCTTCCGAGGAGGAAACTCGAGAAGAGCTGAGAGATTGTTGGCCTTGGTCCAATCTAGTTGATCCAGCTCGAACTTAACCTGAGGGGCTTTGACGATGTCCACTTCCTCAGAGTCAGCGGAGATGGACTCAACAGTGACATTAATCTTTGAAGATGCCATTTCACTGTATTATCAGTCCAACCAAAGATGTTAACAAATAAGAATTGTCTTAGTATGGAAAGAATATCCATTAAGATTTTTCGAATTTTGTCCATTTCATTCAGACAAAAATGTCTTAATGAAGATTAGGGTTTTTTCATGAATTTTGAAATGAAATGTAAAACCCATAAAGTCTTGTATTCCAGTTTCTAAAAGAAAACTGGATACGAATGAAGAACAAGTTTAAGATTTAGATTTAAAACTTGAAGAACAACCATGAAATGGTTGGGTTCATAAAACCATGAAAGAAATGATTTTATTTTACAAAGTTCTTTTGTTTGATCTTGTTAAAACAATGAGAAGATCGAACACAAGTTATACGCATTTTGATAATAGATAAGAACATATTAACCTTGATGTTTTGATGAGGAAGATGATGAACAGTTCTTGAGGTTTTTGAGAGCACAAATGCAATAGAGGATTCTTTTCTTGCGGAGAAAGATTGTTCGCGTAAAAGACAAATATAAACCAAGAGTTGTTTATATAGGGAGTTTTAGAGAGAGAAAACCTTGAGCGGGAAAAGGTTTTCATCATGACACGGACACGTGTTTGCATTTGATTTGAAGTTTGAACGAAACGTGCAAACGTGTGTCAGAAAGAAATCGTGCCTAGTGTTATCCGTTGCAATGACGTCACAACAGTCCTTTCTCATTCTTTTAGGATGTCTCTGAGGTTTTGAAAGCTCAGGGACTCTTTTGAAAAACATGAAGCACTGAATAGAAAATATCAGTGAAGGTTTAAAGAACTTTCAAAATATCGCTGTTAAGGAAGAGATATTCAGCGATGTAATTTATCTTGAAATCTTGCATTTACATGCGATTTGTCAGAGAAAGAAAACATACCTGGATATCAGTTTAACCAAGTTTATTCAGAGAGAAGATGATGAAATGGATTATATAAGTTGATTTTATCCCGAAGGCTATACAAGAATGTATAAACGTATCGCTGATCAAATGTGAACCGCTGAAGATTTTACCCTTCAAAGTTCAGCATTCCAAGCTCGCTGATGAGAAAGTTGAATCTTGTCTCATCAAGAGGTTTGGTAAATAAATCAGCTAACTGATAATCAGTTGGGATAAAATGAAGTTCTATATCACCATTCATCACATGATCTCTGATAAAATGATATCTGATTTCTATGTGTTTTGTCTTTGAGTGTAGCACTGGATTGTTTGCTATAGCGATGGCACTAGTGCTGTCGCAATAGATTGGAATTTTGGAGAGCTGAAGATCATAGTCTAGTAGCTGATTTCTCATCCACAAGACTTGAGAACAACAGCTTCCAGCGGCTACATATTCAGCTTCAGCTGTGGAAGTGGACACTGAGTTTTGCTTCTTACTTGTCCAACTTACCAGCTTTCCACCCAGGAGCTGACATCCTCCTGTGGTGCTTTTCCTATCCATTTTGCAACCTTCAAAATCACTGTCTGAATAGGCGGTTAGATCGAATCCTGAGTCTTTGGGATACCAAAGACCTAGATTCGCTGTACCCTTAAGATATCGAAAGATTCGCTTTACAGCTTTCATATGGGATATCTTAGGTTCAGCTTGATATCGTGCGCACAGACATGTTGCAAACATAATATCGGGTCGGCTAGCTGTAAGATACAATAGTGAGCCGATCATCCCACGGTACAGCGTGACATTGACAGGAACACCCTTTGTGTCCTTATCAAGTGTCAGCGGTGGTGCCATAGGGGTTTTCATAGCTGAACTTTCAGTTAAGTCGAATTTCTTCAGCATATCTTTAACGTATTTTCCCTGATTTATAAAGGTTCCTTTTTCAGTTTGCTTAATCTGAAGACCCAGGAAATATGTTAGTTCACCCATCATGCTCATTTTATACTCATCTTTTGAAAGTTCAGGATTCACTCTTACAATCAAATATGAACAATTAAGATCGTATTCACAGCAACTGGTCATATGATTTATTAACAATCTGTGAATTACAAGATATTACAATGAATTTCTCTAAATGGATTCACCAAAGATTATCTCAAAGATTCTCTCAAAGATTCAGTTAGCTACAGTTGCTAACTCCTATATATACTGTAGAGAATAGCTAAAGCTACAGTACATATGAGAAACAGACTAATAGAACAATTACACGTGTCCTAATTAGTAACTGAATATAACAGAGAATATCCCAAGATATGAATTCTGAACATACTTCTGAATAAGCGCTTCAGAACATTTGTCTTCATAGTCAGAAGTTCTGAGTCTCCTACTCAGAACTCTGAACCTTCTAGTCAGAATCCAACACTTAGAATCTTTTTGAGATTTCTCACTCAGAACTTCTGAGTCTTCTACTCAGAACTTCTGAGTCTTCTGAGTCTTCTTTAGTCTTCTTACTCAGAACTCAACACTTGTGTTTTTGACAAAACTCTAGACCTAACAATCTCCCCCTTTTTGTCAAACACACTTGTACTATTCATCATCAAATTCTTAGAGCATGAACAATCTTCAGAAGGAGATCTTCTGAATGCTTTGACAACTTCTGCTCAGAATTCTGAATAATCTGAGTTAACAACTTCTGGCCAGTCTTTAATCAGCAGCAGCAACGATTTCCAAATTGATTTCTGTTATATATTTGCTTTTTCTTTGCTCCCCCTTGAAATGACAATTCTTATCTTCATGTGATCAAGTCAAATTTCTGTCTTTTTATGACTTTCTGACTTTCTTCTCCCTTTTTTTTAATCAATCAATCAGATTTTTCAATCATATCAATCTTCAAAATCTTTAGCTTTTCTCCCCCTAAAGTTTTGGAAAGCAAAATCATCTTCAAAATCTTTAGCTTTTCTCCCCCTTGTTTTTCAAAACTTTAGCGATGCTTTTTCTTCGAATGAAGTCTATGCTTTTTCTCCTCCTTAATGAATAACCTTGCTCCCCCTCAAAATAAGAATTATGGAGCAATTTGTTTTCTCCCCCTGAAAGTAGGCATATATTTCATTAAAATTATTCATTTCAAATATAGTGCTTTAATGAAAACATTTATACAAGGAGAATAAGATTTACTGAACTACACTTGATAACTACTAACATTTGATCATTTGAAAACTTTACAAAAGAAATCCAACTTAATGAAATTTATCATATTTTTCAATCAAATGAAATCAAATGCATGTGTTTGGATTCAAATACAAGTCATCATTGCATATCGAGTTAAAAATGTTCAGTTTCAATCTCTTTATTAAATCTATTTGGTGTGCTTAGCATGCGAAATATGATTAGCTTCAAGAATATGCAATTCTAAAACATATAAGATACTTTGCTCTACTTACACTATTTGTCCAAAAACAGGATTTTCACGAATTTAAAAGTTTATTGCGACTATGAATTTTCCCAAAGTTTCAAGAGATGTGTGCTCATTGGCATCTTTTAATTTTGTGCTCATTGACATCTTTTAATTTTGTGCACATTGGCATCTTTTAATCAAAAAGTTTAGTAAGAATAAGATACATCGTTAAACATGACTTTCTATCTGGTTCTATTGCAGGATTTGGGTCAGCATATCCCAGACCAGTTGGTCTTAGGTGCTAGGTGACAAGCACCCCATGGAACTTAATTTCCCAAACCAGAAAGGCCACATCGATATATCTTAAACCCATTTGTACCAGTAGAACATGGCTTTCTATCTGGTTCTATTGCAGGATTTGGGTCAGCCGATCCCAGACCAGTTGATCTTAGGGACTAGGTGTCGAGCACCCCTTAGGACTTACTCTCCCAAACCAGAAAGGCCACAGGTACAAACTTTCAAACTAAATGATTTTATATATATTTATATTTCATCTCAATCACTTGGTACTAAAACGTAGTACTTCCCCCATATTTTTGTTTCCATCCAACATTCTGACATTTAGGCTTTTTGAACATTATATTCTATATAAGTATAGATTTCATAACATTGAGCATTCGGCATAATTTCATTCATGTTTTGCTTACCTTTCGATTTAATTCAGAAGTGAAAGTTGAAACAAATATAGCTCAGATAATACAAAATACTTGTAAAATCACTTTTTGACACACATTTATTCATTGAATGAAAATTAAAAAAAATCATATCATTGAATTAAATGGTTAAGATTCAAACATTCAAAGCAATAGAAATAAAACATAATACAATGTTACCTTTCACCACTTGTTCCTTGAAACAGAAAAATATGACAGTTAAGGATATCACCTGAGAAGTATGAGTTCTAAACTGATTTGTTTAGAAGTCTTAGTCTCTGAAGTACGGGTCCTGAACTGAATTATTCAGAAGCCATTTTCATTTAAGTACGGGTTTGGAACTGATATGTTTAAAAACCTAAAATGTTGAATCACGGGTTTTGAACTTTATCTTGAAACAATCAGATCAAATTTTGAGTCAATACTTCCTCTGAAATCAAGATAATCCTGCAAAATCAAGAGATTTTGGTAATCATCTACGATGATTCCTCATTAGACATAAAAAATCCAAATTCTGAGTAGTTGAGTCAGAATTCTGATTAGAAGAGTCAGAATTCTGAGTAACTTGCTCAAAATTCTATGTATCGGAGTCAGAATTCTGATTAGTTGAGTCAGAATTCTGAGTAGTATAGTCAGAAGTCTGAGACTTGTTCAAAATTCCAAGTATCAGAGTCAGAATTCTGATTAGTTGAGTCAGAATTCTGAGTAGTAGGATCAGAACTTCTGAGTAAGAGAGTCAGAATTCTGATAAAACTATCCAGAGAAAATTCCTTAGAAAAATGTTTGGATTTTGTGATTTTTGAACATTCTGAATTTCAAATCACCATAACTTGCTCAAAAATCAGAATTTTTCAACCAAAATTTGCAGGGTTGCTTAAAATGTGATTCTGAACACATTCTCTGGAAATGTTTTCTACGAAAAACACTCACATCTATGAGTTCGATAACCTCATAGCAAACAGAACTTTTTTTTTAAAAAAAATCTTCAAGATCAACAAATTGATCTATATGAATCAGAAATCCATAATTACATTCAAATCGAGTTTTGGACTGAATTATCCAAAAGTCAAAGTTCTCAATTTAAGCACAGCATCGGTTTTAAGTCATGTGTCAGTATTATCATTCAGCTCTACACATGAATAACCTGCAAAACAGATTAAGTTGACTTTGGTACCCATATGAACTTGGGTCCAGGTTTGTTAGGTGCAGTAGCATATGCCGATATTCTATAAGAACCATACCAGTGCTGAATAAAATTCTTGTTCACAAAATCATTAGTCCCACAATATGAACAACAAAGTTTCTTTTGTGCAACTCTGACTAATTGATTTACAGAATAAATCACATCAGGTTTAACAAAAGATTTTCTTTGAAATGTATTGTTCTTCTTGACATTTGAATTAGGAACTTTTGATTTTGGCACTTCTTTCTTGGAAGTTGTTCCTTTAACTCTCCATTCCATTTTTATCTTTTTAAAAGAACAATTATAAGATTTATCAATAGCAGAATCATAAAACAGATTAGAAGAACGAATCTGATCTTTTGAACTATGATTTGATTTGTCAACAACTTTCGTTTCAAATTCCCTAAACTTTTTAACATACAAATCAAACCTTGACTGCAAATCAGATTTGGACTTCCTCTCTATCATGATTTTAGTTGATAAATCAGATAATTTCTTAATAAGACTCCTTATCTCCAAATGAAAAACTTTCTTTTCCTTCTCAAACTCATCTTTTAAGCATTTTTCTTTAAATCCATTTACCTTCTTCTTTTCAGTCTCTTTCCTTCCATCTTCTAACTCTTTCTCCAACTCATTGATTTTTACAGAAAACTCATTTAACATTCCTGTTTTCTTTTTCTCAAAACCAATCTTTTCTTTTTGAAAAACATTTTTCTTGCATTCAAACTCTTTTCTTTCTTTTGCAAGAATTTTCTCCAAATCAGAAATTTTCAAAGATAATTCAACAGACTTTGTTTCAAAACCTTTCCTCTCAGTTTGAAAGTCTCTTCTCTCTTTCTCAAATTTCACTCTTTCAAGTATAAGAACTTGTTCAAAATCATAGATCTGTTTCAAGAGTTGACAATTTTTCATTTCACATGATTTGATTCTATTTTCAGACTCTGTCAACATCTTTCTTCTAAAATTGTCTTTCTCTTTCAAATCAACATTCTCTTTTTCTAACAACTTTATGTTTTCTTGAACCTTTTCAAAATCCTTTAGAAAATCAGATTTCTCTTTTTGCAAAATCTTTATAACTTTTGCATATTCGTCTTGTTTTACTTGAAGATTAGCAATCTTGCTTTCAAAATGAACAATCTCAGTTTTTGGTTCAGAAATTGTTTCTTTTGCTTTTACAGGACTTAATTTTTGTAAATTGTCTGAACTGGTTATAGAAATTGCAGGTCTCACAAAAACTTCAACAATCTCAGGCATGATGAAATGAAAAATTCAAATATCAACTATGAATTATGATCAAAACTGAGAATCAACACATATCTAGAATATACAAGAACTAATCAAATCTGTCACATGCATTTTATCAAACAGTTAGAGTACATGAATTAATGAAATCTTCTTTTCAACAAAAAATTTGAATACTAATCAACATGCAGCAGATATAATCACTTTGATCAAGAAACCAATCAAGAATTTCGAAAACATACCGGTGATCTCTGTTTAATTTCGAGAATTAATCAGCATAGAGAGAAAATCTTTGGATGACTTGATTGTAAGATATCGATTCAACAGAAAGACAAATTCAAATTTCTTGAATCAATGATAGAAACGAATTCAAGAATTGTTAGGAATTCAAGAATTGTTAGCAGCAGCGGAATCAATTGTCGAATTGATCAAGAAACTTCAAGAACGCGATCAAACACACTCTTGGACGAATTTGTTTGTTGATTGGCTCTGATACCAATTGAAAGTTCAGGATTCACTCTTACAATCAAATATGAACAATTAAGATCGTATTCACAGCAACTGGTCATATGATTTATTAACAATCTGTGAATTACAAGATATTACAATGAATTTCTCTAAATGGATTCACCAAAGATTATCTCAAAGATTCTCTCAAAGATTCAGTTAGCTACAGTTGCTAACTCCTATATATACTGTAGAGAATAGCTAAAGCTACAGTACATATGAGAAACAGACTAATAGAACAATTACACGTGTCCTAATTAGTAACTGAATATAACAGAGAATATCCCAAGATATGAATTCTGAACATACTTCTGAATAAGCGCTTCAGAACATTTGTCTTCATAGTCAGAAGTTCTGAGTCTCCTACTCAGAACTCTGAACCTTCTAGTCAGAATCCAACACTTAGAATCTTTTTGAGATTTCTCACTCAGAACTTCTGAGTCTTCTACTCAGAACTTCTGAGTCTTCTGAGTCTTCTTTAGTCTTCTTACTCAGAACTCAACACTTGTGTTTTTGACAAAACTCTAGACCTAACATCTTTCATTCTATCAGCGAAACGAGTACAAAGCTCAGGGTTAGTAGAACCAAATATAATGTCATCAACATATATTTGAACTAAAATGATATGACCTTTCACTTTTCTAAAAAATAAAGTTTTGTCAATCTTTCCTCTCTCAAATTTTTCAATATGGAGATAAGTAGAGAGAGTATCATACCATGCACGAGGAGCTTGCTTTAAGCCATAAAGTGCCTTGTCCAGTTTATAAACATAACCTGGACGCTTAGGATCTGAGAATCCTGGAGGTTGTTCCACATACACTTCTTCATTCAGCTTTCCATTTAGAAACGCTGACTTAACATCCATCTGATGTACAGTGAAGTTTTTGTGTACAGCATATGCTAAGAAAAGACGAATAGATTCGAGTCTTGCTACTGGAGCAAAAGTTTCGTCATAATCTATGCCTTCCTCTTGTCTGTATCCCTGAGCAACAAGACGAGCTTTGTTGCGAGTTACAGTACCATGTTCGTCCAACTTGTTTCGATAGACCCATTTAGTGCCTATCACCGTTTTGTCAGTTGGTCTACGAACGAGTTTCCAAACTTTGTTTCTTTCGAATTCAGTCAGCTCTTCTTGCATAGCGCTGACCCAGTTTGGATCTCTGAGGGCATCATCTATTTTCTTTGGTTCAGTTAGAGAAATAAAGTTAACAAATAAACAAATATTACCTGCACTTCTACGAGTCTGAATACCAGCGTTGGGATCACCAAGAATTTGATCGATTGGGTGATTTACAGTCCATCGCTGAGCCGGAGCATACGTCGCTGACTCAGTCTGAACTGTAGAAACTGAAGATGAGGCTTCAGCTACTTCTGGATTATCAGCTAAGAGAGGAATGTTTGCATTTGTCACTTCATTCACGGATTGCTGAGAAATAGACGGAATTTCTTAGACATTTGGATCAACTGCAGGTATAGTGTTTATAGGAACAGCTGAGACCCATGATGTTTCAGCTTCACTATTCTGCATATTTGGAATGATAGTGGGACTATCATCTTCTACTGGATGAGCATGAGGAATGGGAATATCTTCTGAATCACCAAGATGAGAAAACATCCATTGATTCAGTTCTTCTGTATCAGCGTTCGGTTTAGAGTTCGCTAAACGGGATTCGTCAAACGTGACGTGAATAGTTTCTTCTACAGTTTGTCTTCTACGGTTGAAGACTCTGAAGGCTTTGGAGACTGAGGAGTATCCAAGAAAGATTCCATCATCAGCCTTAGGATCAAACTTTCCAAGGGCATCTCTGTTGTTCAGTATGAAACACTGACATCCAAAGATGTGAAGAAAGCTGATTGAAGGCTTTCTCCCATGAAAAAGTTCATAGGCTGTCTTTTTGAATCTTTAAACTATCAGCGACCTATTTTGCGTAAAACAAGCAGTGTTGACAGCTTCTGCCCAAAACTGAGTAGGCAGGTGAGAATCGCTGAGCATTGAACGTGCAGCTTCAATAATTGTTCTATTTCTTCTTTCAGCGACTCCATTCTGTTGCGGTGTTCTCACTGACGAAAAGTTGTGAGAAATACCCTTACTCTCAAGGAAGGAATCAAGAGAACTGTTTTTGAACTCAGTTCCATGATCACTCCTTATTGAGCGAACAGTCATATTGTTCAGAGTTTCCATCTTTCGAACAAAGGTGATGAGTTCTTCAGGGGTGTCACTCTTAGAACGGAGAAACATTACCCATGTGTAACGAGAGAAGTCATCAACTATGACCAGCGTATATTTCTTTCTAGCGATGGATTGTTTGTTAACGGGGCCAAACAAATCCATATGGAGTAGTTGTAGAGGAGATGACACTGAGGAGACTTGCTTTGACTTGAAGCTTGCCTTGGTCTCCTTCCCTTTTTCACACGCTGAACATAAAGACTCTTTGGCGTATGAATGCTGAGGTAGACCAGTGACTAACTCTTTGGAGGAAAGAGTATTCAGTGTCTTGAAATTTAGATGTGAGAGCCTCTTGTGCCATAGCCAGTTGACATCAGAAGATGCATTTGAGAAGAAACAGGAGTTCTCAGTGGTTGTTGAGTCCATGTTTATTACATAAACATTTTCCAAACGATAACCGCTGAGAGCTATCTTCTCCTTTTTGTCAGAGACAAAGCATGATTCCTTAGTGAAAATCACTTTGTTATCCATGTCGCAAAGCTGACTGATGCTCAGAAGATTATGCTTCAGCCCTTCAACAAATGCGACTCTTCTGAAGGAGGTTGTACCATTTGACAGTACACCATACCCTCGGGTATGTCCTTTTCCATTTCCACCAAATGTCACAGAGGGACCCTTCTCTTCCTTGTATTCAGCGAGCAGGTTTTTCTTTCCAGTCATGTGTCTAGAGCATCCGCTATCGAGATACCAGATACCCTTCTTAACCTGCATTTACAAAGGAAGATTAGTTTTGCTTGGGTACCCACTTAACCATGTATACACGTTTGTCAGTGGAAGTAGTTGGAATAGAAGGTTCAACGGTCTTCGCAGCATTTGAAGATTCAGCTTTGTCTTTCTTCACTTTGGTTAATTTCTTAACCTCAGTGGTAGGAGTCACCTTGACCTGATTTGCACCAGGGTTGGTCTTCTTTGCCTTGGGGGCAATCTTCACCTTAGCTATCTTTTCAGCTTTGGTGGCTGTGGGGCACTTACTAGCAATATGATCGGTAAGTCCACAGTGATAACATTTCCTATAACTAAAAGTAGTTCTTGGACCACTTGTATGCTGAGCTTTTAATTTTGAATTAGAAGTGCCAGCACCAAGTAAACTATTGGCTTTAGAAATGGGACGAACATTCAGTTCTTCAGATTTTTTACCAAGGATATCCACTCTGAGTCTAGGAGTAGATCGCTGAATAGATCCAGAGATCAGCTTTCTAGATCCAGAGGGGTAGGTCACTGAGGCTTTAGAAGCATTCAGCTTTGGTACTAAGGTACCCTTCTGAGGATTTTGATAAATAACAATTCCTTTACCTTTGTCTTTAGAGACAGAGGTAGGTTTTGAATAAACCATTTTCTCCTTACCTTTTGAGGAGGTAGAAGTTTCCTCATGGATTGGTGTAATGGACGAGGAACACTGAGATGATGAAGTGTCAGCGACTGAGGATACGAACGTTCCAAATTTAAGCATTGAACGTTCAGTGGTTGGTTTTGGAGTATCATATTTATAACCCAGACCACGTTTATCACTCAGAGGAATCTGAGCCTTAATTATCTCAGTGATCTTTGTTGAAGAATTACACCATCCTTCAACAGTAGCTTGTTCAGCTTTTAATGCAGCGATAGCTTCTGCTCGTTCGATTTTGACTAGCTGATTTAAATAGACTTGATCTTTAAAATCATTTTCAATTTTAGAAAGCTTTTCTATTTGAAGGTGACAGTTTTTAAGCTTTTCAGCGAGATCAAGATTTTGGTTTTCAACCACAGCTTTGCCGTTCATGGCTTCGTATAAACTTCTAGTCAATAGATCGATTTTACGGAGACTATCAGCTTCATCAATATTTGCAATATTGGTAAAGAAAGTAGGTGATACCTGAATGGCAGATGTTGAAGTGGAGGGAATGTCTGAACTTTCTTCCTCTTCTTCAATCTTGGCCATGAGACATTGATTTGCTTCATCATCTTCAGAATCAGATGATGAGGCTTATTCATCAGAAGCAGCCCAATCATAGTCAGCCATCAGGCCTTTTCCTTTCTTCTTAAAGCTTTTCAGCTTTGCATACTTCTCCTTCAGCTTTGAGTATTTGTCATCTTTATTCCTTGGAACAAAGGATTTCTTTGTGAAAGCTGAAGGTCTCATGATTTTCTTTGACCGGCACTCATTAGCGAAATGACCTGTCTTTTCGCAGTTGAAACAAGTAGCAGTAGCCTTATCAACAAAAGCTGATGATTTAGGCTTGTCAGTTATGGAAAGAGGTTTGTTCTTTCTAAACATTTTCTTCTTGGCGAATCTCCTGAACTTTTTAGTTAGGAGAGCCAAGGATTCATCATCATCTGAAAAATCAGAATCTGATGACCTTTCAGAGTTACTCTCTAACTCAGTGATAGTGACCGAAGGTCGCTGAGTAGAAGGTTCCTCTGAGATTAAAGCAACAAGGGTGCTTTTGGAATCTTTTACAAGATTCTTCTTAAGATGGGTTGATTGCTCATGATTCAGCATCGTGCCATATAAGGTAGCAAGGGTCATTGATCTTAGATCCTTTGACAACTTGAGGCAAATAGAATAACTGTCCCAGCTTTCAGGTAAACATTCTAGAAACTTTGTCAGTACTTCAAAGTTAGAATATTCCTTACCAACAGTTTTCAGATCTATAATTAAATGATTAAAACGTTGGTGAACTTCAGAGAGAGTTTCATTCTTACCAGAAATGAAGCTTTCGTATTGTCTTACCAGGTTGATCTTTCTTGAGTCCTGGACTTCAGACGTTCCTTCATACTGAACACATATTGTGTCCCACATAGGGCTGTAAACGAACCGAACGCTCAGCGAACCGTTCGTGGACCGTTCGGCGGGAAGTTCGTTCATGTTCGTTTATTTAATAAACGAACGAACATGAACAAGTTTTTTCGTTCGTTTAGTTAAACGAACGAACATGAACAAATGTCTCGTTCGTTCATTTACGTTCGTGAACGTTCGTTCATTTATGTTCGTTTACGTTCGATAATGTTCGTTTATTTATGTTCGTTTACGTTCGATAATGTTCGTTTATTGGTTCGTTTACGTTCGTTTACTTGTGACAATAAACTAAAATTAAATATATTAGAGAAACTAACTTTAGAATAATAACCATTATTATTTTGCTGTAATATATTATAAATTAATAATCATAATTTAATTATTAATAATAGAGAGATATTATAAACTAACTTTGAATGTTACTTTCATCTTTTGCCGAAAATCTTCATCCCACATCGGTATGATTAAGAGTCCAAAGGTTTGCACTAAAGTATAAATAGGTCCCATTCCATTGCCTTTTGCCTTCAACCATCTTATGGAGCTTGTTGGCTCAAGCCCTTTGGCTAGAGCCTTTGCTTGAGCTATGGTTAAGAGTGGCTTGGTTCCTCTTGTTGGAGTTTAGTATTTCTGAGTTTAAATATTTTTTGGGTGCATCGTAGACTACGAACACGAACACGAGTTTAAAATGGGTGCACCGTAGTTAGCCTAAGAGTCTAAGTAATTTTTTTTAAATGAACAAACACGAACACCAAAATGTTCGTTCGTTTATGTTCGGTTAAGTTTGTTCGTTTATGTTCGTTCGTTTATGTTCGGTTAAGTTTGTTCGTTTATGTTCGTTCGTTTATGTTCGTTCGTTTACGTTCGTTTAAGACTTAAACGAACGAACATAAACGAACACGAACAAACCAATTTTTTAAATGAACGAACACGAACACCAAAATGTTTGTTCGTTTATTGTTCGTGTTCGTTCGTTTGTTCGGTTAAGTTAAACGAACGAACATGAACAAGCCCTTGTTCGTGTTCGTTCGGTTCGTTTACAGCCCTAGTCCCACATGGCTTTTGATGACTTCAGGTTCATGACGGAATGGTAGACTTCGTCAGGAAGGGCCATGGATAGTATGGATCTGGTTTTTGTATCTATAGCCACTTTCTTCTTATCTTCGTCGGTCCACTGATGGATTTCTTTAGGAATCAACCTTTCTGGAATAGCAGCTCTAGTTGCAGTGGCTGGAACTAAAGGATCAATTGTTACAGAGATGTGTGGGCCGTTCTCAAGATAGTAAGGTATAGTAGGGTCTACACCTTCTAAGAAGAGTGTCATCCTATTTTTCCACAAGTTGAAGTTGTCTCTGGAAAATCTAGGGGGTTTTGCAAGAGAACCATTGTCTATATAATTTGTGTTTGTGTGGGAGGCCATTTTCAGATAATAGCAAGGAAGAGAAATATCTTAGATTAGATCTTGTTTATGAGATTAAACAAATCCGCTCTGATACCACTTGTTGGTCCCGAAAGGCCTATACAGGTTTGTAGAAGGGGGGGGGGGGTTGAATACAAACACACAGATTTTACTTTTCTAAATTGTTTATTGATAAATCATTAACAATTTACAGCTTGTTGCGGAAACAAGATTAAGGATAAACCTAAATCTAAACAAGTTGGAACACTAAGGTTTCTTGCACTAAGAAAGATAAGGAGATTACTAATAAGATCCTATCTTGAGAGAGATTTGAACTTGTCCAGAGTTAGCAAGTTACTTCAAATGAAGTGAGTTCATCTCTTTATATACTGCATGCATTTAATGCAAGTCAGTATATACTTTACACGTGTCATCAGCTCGTTGGTTGCATGTCATTGACCTTGGTTGACAACCTTAGTAGCCGTAAGGATGAACAGTGTAGTATCAGAGTGGTTTGTACGATTTCAGATATTCGGAGGTTCTTTTCTAACATTTCGTACGGAGGCGTGCAAGGGTGGTTAAGACAAAAGTACTTTGTACGGAGGACTTCATGATCAGCTTTCGTTGATTCAGCGATTATCATTTACTATTCAGCAGATGATAAAGTTCAGCGATAGCTGAAGTCTTGTACTTGATACTTCACGTTGAGTGGACAAATCTGAGTCTTCGCTGATCCGCATCAGTTCATTAGGAGACTTGTCGCTGGTTCTTGAGCTTGATCTTCGACTTCAGCGTAGAACCTATGTTGACGTGAAACTTGTCTTCAGGGATCATAAGTAAACAACTAAATTATCAGCGATCACCATAAAGACTGAACAGGCTCAGAGCATTATGGTGAATAGTGTTCGCTGAATGTTTAATCTAAAAAGCGAGAGTTCCTATCAGCGGTACTGGAAGATCTTAGTACTTACCAGCGATAGTGAAACTCTGATACATATTGTTTACTTACAATTTTCACTAAGTATATAAGAGAGGGTCATTATCAAATCACTGAGGGTTTGGATCAACAATTAGGACTTCCATTTTCCTGACAAATGAGATGAGTTCTTCTAAGGTGTCACTCTTTGCACGGAGGAACATAACCCAGGTATAGCGAGAGAATTCATCTACTATGACTAGAGTGTATTTCATTCCAGCGATGGATTGTACATTGACAGGGCCAAATAAATCCATGTGGAGGAGCTGATGAGGATTTGTCACTAAGAAGACTTGCTTGGATTTGAAACTTTCTTTCGTTTGTTTTTCTTTATCACACGATGAACAGAGAGATTCCTTAGCGTATGAGTGTTGAGGCAAGCCAGTGACTAACTCTTTGGAGGAGAGAGTATTCAGCGTCTTGAAGTTTAGATGAGAGAGCCTTTTATGCCATAGCTAGTTGACATCTGAAGAGGATTTGGAGAGAAAGCAGATGTTCTTGGTGGATGTTGAGTCCATGTTTATGACATAAACATTTTCCAAACGATATCCGCTGAGAGCGATCTTCTCTTTCTTATCAGTGACAAAGCATGCTTCCTTAGTAAAGCAAACCTTGTAGTCCTTATCACATAGCTGACTAATGCTAAGAAGATTGTGCTTCAGTCCTTCAACATATGCGACTCTTCTGAAGGTAGTTGTACTATTAGAAAGTACACCAAACCCTCGGGTATATTATTTACCATTTCCACCAAAGGTCATTGAGGGAGCTTTCTCTTCCTTATATTATGTGAGCATGTTTCTTTTTTCCAGTCATGTGTCGAGAGCATCCACTATCGAGATACCAGATACCCTTCAAGACCTGCAAACAAAGGAAGATCAGTTTGAAATAGGTACCCATTTTATGATGGGTCCACACTTGTCAGTGGTAGAGGACGTAGAAGGATCAGCGATCTTCGCAGCATCTGATAACTCAGCGTCAGTGGTCATCTTCACATTGGTTAATTTCTTAACCTCAGTGGTATTTTTCACCTTGGCTTGTTTTTCACCAGGGATATTCTTCTTTGCATTGGAGGAAGTAGTCTTCACCATAGCTAATTTCTCAGCTTTGGTGCTTGTGGGGCACTTACTAGCAATATGATCGGTAAGTCCACAGTGATAACATTTCCTATAGCTGAAAGTAGCTTTAGGACCATAGGCATAATTATTTGACAATTTCAAATGGGCAAGGCATGTACCAAGAATACCTTTGGCATCATAGATCGGAGGAACCTGAGGTTCTTCAGATTTTTTGTCAATGACATCCACTCTGATTCTTGGAGTAGATCGTTGAACCTCTTCATGTATCTTATTCTTTGAAGTAGAGGGATGATTAGCTGAAGTTTTAGAAGTTTTCAGCTTTGGTACTTTGGTACCCTTCTGAGGTTTTTGGAAAACAACCTTTTCTTTACCTTTAAGTTTGGGGCTTAAAGTAGATTTTTCCTCAGGGATTAGATTAAGAGAAGAAGAGCACTGAGATGATGAAGTGTCAGGGATAGAGGAAACGAACGTTCCAAACCTAAGCATGGAACGATCAGTGGTTGGTTTTTCAGCGTCAGCTTTGTAACCAAGACCACTTATGTCATCTACAGGGATCTTAGCACTGATTATCTCAGTGATCTTTGCTGAGGATTTACACCATCGTACATCAGTAGCTTTTTCAACTTTCAGGTTAGCGATAGCTTGTTTGCGTTCAATACTGATGACTTGATTTACATAGATCTGATGTTTCAAATTTTCTTCTATTTTTGAAAGCTCTTGTATTTTTAAATGACATTTTCAAGCTGTTCAGATAGATCTAGGATTTGTTGTTCATCTTTGGTTTTGCCATTCATGGCATCATATAAACCCACAGTCAGCATAGCTATAGCACGAAGTCTATCAGCGTCAATGATAGTTGGAGAAGGAGAAGGAAAGAGTGATACCTGAGAGGTAGAAGTAGAAGTAGAGGGAATTTCAGTGGGTTCTTCCTCTTCTTCTTGAATTTCGGCCATTAGATAGAGATTGGCCTCATCTTCTTCATCAGAATTTGATGTTTCATCAGATTCAGCCCAGTCATGATCTTCAGCGATCAGACCGTTACCTTTCTTTTTATAGCTTTTCAGCTTCTCATATTTTTCCTTGAGCTTCAGGTATTTGTCATCTCTAGTCCTAGGAGTAGAGGATTTCTTTAAGGATGAAGAAGTTTGACCAGCATTCACTAGCAAAGTGTCCTACTTTTTCACAGTTAAAGCATGTAGCATTAGCCTTATCAACAGGAGATGATTTTGGCTTGTCAGTGATGGTGAGAGATTTATTTCTTCTGTATTTACTCTTTCTGGCGAATCTCCTGAGAGAATTTGACAGGAGTGCCGGAGATTCATCAAGCTCTGAAGGATCAGCTTCTGATGAATCATCAGAGTTAGATTCCAACTCAGTGATAGTAAGAGTAGATCGCTCACTGAGTTGGAATCTAACTCTGAAGAGAGTAAAGAAACAGGTGTGCTTTTGGAATCTTCGACAAGATTCTTCTTAAGAAGACACGACTGCTCATGATTGAGCATAGTTCCAAATAAGGTACTAAGTTTCATAAATGTCAGATCCTTTGAGAGTTTAAGACACATGGTATAGTTGTCCCAACTTTCAGGAAGACTTTCCAAGAATTTTGACAGGATCTCGGAGTTAGCATAGGTCTTACCAACAGTTTTTAAATCGATAATTAAACAGTTGAAACATTGGTGAACTTCAGAGAGAGTTTCATTCTTACCACAAATGAAACTTTCATATTATCTTACCAGGTTTATTCTCCTAGACTCTTGTACATCAGCAGTACCTTCATATTGAACACAGATTGTGTCCCACATGGCTTTTGAACTATTGAGGTTCATGATGGAATGGTAGACTTCATCATGAAGATCAATAGAAATGATAGATCTGGCCTTTGTATCTATGGCCATCTTCTTCTTATCATCATCAGTCCATTGAGAGATGGCTTTGATGATTTGTCTTTCAGTTATGGAAGGAGTGGTGGCAGTGACTGGAACAGCAGGATCAATGATGCAAGGAACATAAGGTCCATTTTCAAAATAGTAAGGTATAGTATGATCTACACCTTCTAGAAATAGCATCATTCGATTCTTCCAGATATTGAAGTTATCTTTGTTGAATCAAGGTGGTTTGGCAAGAGAGCCATTATCTATGTAATTTTTGTTTGTGGTGTTTGCCATTTTAGAGAATAGCAAGGAAGAGATAGTATAAGCAAGATCTTGTTTATGAGATTAAACAAACTGCTCTGATACCACTTGTTGGACCCGAAGGGTTATACAAGTATATAAGTTTGTAGAAGGGGGGTTGAATACAAACATAATTTTTTATTTTTCTAAATTGTTTATTGCTATAATCAAACAATTTACAGTTTGTTGCGGAATAAGACTAAGTATAAAACCTAATCTAAACAAACTATGAGAATCACATAGATATCTTGCACTAGAATAAGAATGAAAGAAGTTAAGAAAAGCTAAGGATAGTTTTTCTTGGCACTAAGAAGTTCAGGGATGGACGAGCACTTCAGAATAAAGTTGAACTTCCTATTTATACTACATGCATTAAATGCATGTCAGGCTAACTTTACACGTGGCAGCACTTGGTTGGTTGCATGATTCTGACTTTTACAAACATGTTGTTGGCCGCATGGTAAACAGTATAGTGGGCAGAGTGGTTTGTACGATCCAGGACAAAGGCATGTCCTTCTGACAAATCGTACAGTAGCGTGCAAGGGGATAAGACAAATATTCCTTGTAGAACAGGCTTCATGATCAGCGATCGCTGAGTTGATCTTCATCAAGGAGGACGATGAAGGTCAGCTCTCGCTGAAGTCTTCTACTTGAAACATCGCGTGATTTGCACAAGTCTTGGCTTTGCTCAGATCCGCATCAGGTCATGAGTAGCCTTAGTCACTTGTTCGTCATCTTGGTCTTCGATTTCAGCATTGAACACTTTTTTGCGAATCTTGTTTTCAGGGATCATATGCAAACATTTACAGAATGAACATCAGCGATCATCAGCGAGACTGAACAGGCTCAGGTCTCACTGATGTACATTTATCACTGAAGTATAATTAAATAACATGATTTCACATTAGCGATACTAAACAGACTTAGTATATTTTCTTTGATGGTGCAACACTGATACATAATGTTTACTTACAATTTTCACTAAAGTGATTCTAAGGGTCATCATCAAATCACTGAAGGGTTTGGATCAACAAGCTACACCGTGAAGGATTGAGTTCTAGTTTTATGCATGAGAGGAGATTAGCTTGGGTGAAGTCCTCCGTACTTTGGGAATATCAATTTGTATTGGTTTTAGTAACACCCGAGTTTATGTAGTCTTTGCATGAGAATTGGTTTATTATTTGTTGAGGTTAAATCTAAAATTCAATTTAAGATATTTCAGGAATAGGATTGAGTAAAGGAATTTTATCCTTTATTTGTTGTATTACTAAAAAAATTAATTAGTTGCTATTTTCAAATTTGAGGGTGTTACATTATCAAAGTGGTTATTCTCGATGTGCATGACATCTATGTTGTGTCGGATTAACAACGTCTTCCACCATGGCAACTCTCAAAAGATGTTTCTCTTTACCAAATTATGGGTTGTTCCGAGCCTACTAATTTTTCCATTGCTAGATCAGAACGGGGAGCCACCGTAAACAGTTGGAAGGTGATGAACTTGCTCTCAGATTTCTACACCAGTCCACTCTGGTGGTGGACGGTGGACTGGCTGACACCCTATTGCATGTGAAAATCCTTTTCGATCATGTTGAAATGTGTGGGATCTAACTAACCATCTTCAACAACATTCGAACCAACAGGATTTTTCTCGGGTAGTATCTCTTTCGTTATAGGAACAACTCGATTATAAGTCGTCTCGGGTACATTACATACGGCCTTCCAATTTAACAATATTGTCAGAGCTCTGTTGTACTTAATTAGATTTATTAAAGTTGGGGGGTTTAAATTGTAAATACATTAAAGGTATAAAATCTTTTGATTTTCTAGGGTTGACCTAGAGTTTTTAGTTTTTCAATCACTATGCCTCATTAATCATATGATTTATTTAGAGATTACTTCAATGTTCTTATTGATTATATTGTGTAAACACTAGATCTAGGTTTCATAATTGGTATCAGAGCACGGAAACAAGTTGTTTGATCTATCAATCATCGATTTTAAAGGCTTCTGGGTTATATCACACAAATGGCGCTAGTTTACTGTTTAATTTTGAAGATCACTATGTTTGACGAATTCAAGGTTCTTCTGCATTCTAATCGACTGGCTAAGCATATTGGAAGAATTCAAATATGTTTTAATCATCAAAACAATTGATTTTGACTCTCAATTTGGTGCAAAATCGATTTGTGTCAAGAACACATTGTTCTTATTTTTATATATCAGTTTATGCAAATTCAATTGCTTCTAACGTTGTTTTGCTATTGTGATCCTCTTTACTTGTGTTTCCACACACAAATCGCACCCCAGTATTGAATCCTCATCGAGATTGGACAAGTTTTATTGTTGGATTCTCGATTTGATAGAAGAATAGATTAATTCAGTATACCGCTCAACAAAAGGTCAGATCTCTTTCAACTTTATCGCACAATACTTTTTATCGCCCAACACTTACACTTTATCTCACGATACTTGTGCGATAGTTCAGTTTATTGCACAACGTAGTATAATGAACTGGTCAAAAAACTGGAATTAATCTCTAATTTCACAGTATAATTAAATGGTCAAAAAACTGCGAAAAACAGGGATTATCATAATGAATGAAGAAATTGAAAGCAAAAGTTGCTCAAATGTGAAATCGACAGAACATAGTTGATCGAATTTATTTATATGAATCAATCTTGCTCTGATACAAATTGTTGTCCCAGATTTAACTCATTGATTCATGATCAACAAACAGATAGGTAGCGGAAGCAAATATATATTGATCAAGATAGGAGAAATAAACTAGATGAGATATTAATAACAAACAATTGTAGCCATATAAGTTATCGTAGTGATATATTGAGATGATCTGAGAAGTACATGATGAACACACCAAGAACACGTACTTGTGTGTGTAAAATTCTCTCAGACTCTCTCTCTCTCTCTCTCTAGAACAGTGTGTTAGATCACAGGTGTAAGTGTGTGTGAAGATTTTCAAAGAATATATTCTAACAGACAAGATCTACTATTTATAGCAAAATATTTGTAACAGTCAACCTCCTAGCCACTAAAATGAATTCACCTGGAAAGGTGAAATATCTGTTTTAGGTTGACGTTGCAGGCTTCGATTGGATGCTCACGCGTGTAATAGAGAACACTTGTTGAAATCCATAGTTGATGATACAGAGATTGGCTTGACCAGAGGCTCTGGTTGTCCGATGATGATTTTCGGGTTTGGCGCATTTGTATGCAGGAAAGTGTGCAGAGCATTCTCTGGATCAACGAATTGTCTTCTTGCAGAAGTCCTCTTGGCATGTGGACTTGTTCCTCTTTTACAATAGTTTTATAAGAATGGAATTTAGGGCTAACATTCCACATCAACTACAGAGGATTAAGGGAAATGTACAAGCATGCATGGATAAGCAAATCAGATTAAGACACATGTTAAAGTTGAAAGAGGGCATCTAATGAAATGGAAGCTATAAAAGGCCTTCAATGGTCATTGTTTGCAAATCACCTATTTTGAGATAATTTCGCTGTGAAAGCTTCAAGTAAATTCGGAGCCACAATATGAAGACTATCTTAGTTCTTCATATTTGAAAGAGAACCTTTTTTATTCTCTCTTTCAGTGTTAGTAAATTTGTCACTAGTTAGATAGTTTAGGATCATAGGTTTACCTTCATAGCTTCCGTAAAATATCTGTTATTTTATGTTTTGAATAAAATATAAAATTACAAATGAAAATTGTATTTGTTTTATTCAACCCCCTCCCCATCCTACAAACATTGTCTGTGTAAGTCCTCATGGTCTAGGACCAACAAACCCATCTTTTTATAGGACACTTTTTGAAATAGCGTCATATAATATAACTGATACGACACTTTGTTTTTAAAATATTCTAAAAACTTGTTAAAACGTCAAAAAACGTGTTATAAACCTATTGTAACAATTTTAGACATTACGTCATATAACTTTATCTTATAAACTTAAATTCTATACACTACAAAAGAAATGACTTTTACCCACAAAATTCACCTACGGAAATTCTCGTCGTGAGTACACAAGGATCACCTAGAAATTTCAATGGTTCGGTAGAATCTGATGTTTTCGAGAAAATACCCATGAATCACCCAGAGAATCCCTAGGTAATCTGTCACTTTGCTTTACCCACCAACTTTGTGACGGTTTAGTGACGAATCCCCTTTTAGCGACATATTTCACAGGAAAAAAATTGTAGGTAAAAATCTTTCGATTAGTAGTGATAAAATATGTTATTAACGCCTTTAAACATTTTAAACATTTTATAAACCCAGTTATTTGTATTACCTACCACATGAAAGGTTAAATGTTATAAGCTTACAAAGCGGCAAACTTTATTGATGACAAGTTTAATTAATTTGGTAGAAATAGTATAAAATAATCTAAAGTATATCCTAAATAACAAATCGTTACTACATATGACACTATGTGTTTGATAGAAATATATGTTTCACGGGTTATAAATAACTAAAAATGAAATAAAACCAACAAAATCTCATATGTTGGCAAAGTTGAATTGAAACTGATAATTATTAATAAATTCTCTCCACACCTTTTTGGTGGATGTGCATTTGTATTTATACATATGATGGATAATAAAAAAGGTATACATAATCCTATCTAAACAAGAATAACAAATCCTAACAAACTCTAACTTTATTTATCATTATCGTTAATACCCCCCTCAAGCGAGACGTTGGGTCTGGTCCAACACAGAGCTTGGAGCGAAAAAGAAGAAAGAGCGGTTGAGATAGGTTTTTCGTAAATATGTCGGCCACTTTAAGATTGCTTGGAATAAATTGAGTGATAAGCCGACCATGTTGCACTAACTCTAGTACAAAATGATAGTCAAGAGTAATGTGTTTTGCACGTTTATGGGTGAAAGGAGATAATCCTTGATTGCTTTCATAGGCAAAAGCCTTGGAATAAATACAATATTACAGAGAGATTAAAGGCTAGAAATAAGGAAACTGAATATACACCTATTAAACAAAGAATAATCTAGGAGATTATTTACAAAAATACAATGATTCTATCACACCCCCGCAGTTGAAACGGGTGATGGACGCACGTTGAGACTGTCTCGGAAGTCTTCAAAAAGAATCATCGGTAGTCCCTTTGTGAAAATGTCTGCAATTTGGTGTCGTGAAGGGACATGTAGAACACGGACTTGCCCACGAGCGACTTTTTCGCGAACAAAAAGGATGTCCATCTCGATATGTTTAGTTCGTTGATGTTGAACGGGGTTCCCAGATAAGTATATCGCACTAACATTATCACAGTATACCAATGTAGCTTTCTGAATAGGACAATGAAGCTCCAAGAGAAGATTCCGCAGCCAACACGATTCTGAGACCACATTGGCGACCCCTCGATATTCAGCCTCGGCACTAGATCGGGATAGAGTTGGTTGCCGTTTGGAGGACCATGAGACCAAATTGTCCCCAAGATAAACACAATAACCAGAAGTTGAGCGTCTTGTGGTTGGACATCCACCCCAGTCGGCATCCGTATAGCTAACTAGAGTGGTTGTCGAGGAGGGGTAGAGATGTAATCCATGATCAAGGGTCCCTTGAATGTAACGGACAATACGTTTGAGGGCATGCATGTGCTCTTCCCTCGGGTCATGCATAAACAAACATATCTGTTGCACGGCATATGATATGTCGGGTCTTGTGAAGGTGAGATATTGTAAAGCACCTGCAAGACTGCGATAATGCGATGGATCACTATAAGGAGTGCTAGATGTAGCACTTAGCTTCGGTTTTGTATCAACCGGAGTGGAGGTTGGCTTACAAGAAGTCATGCCAGCTCGATCTATGATTTCTTCGGCATATTTCCTTTGAGATAGGAATAGGCGATCTGCATGACGGGTCACGGCTATGCCCAGAAAGTAACTTAAAAGACCCAGATCTTTCATTGCAAATTCTGAGCTGAGTCGAGACATGATATACTTGCGTAGATCATCAGAAGAAGCTGTTAAGAGGATATCATCTACATACAGGAGAATGTAGGCCATATCGGTACCATTACTGTAGATGAAAAGGGAGTGATCAGATTTGCTATGAGAGAACCCAATGGATGAAACATAATCGGCAAACCGCTTGTACCAAGATCGAGGAGCTTGTTTGAGCCCATACAAAGATTTCTTCAGCAGACATACATGATTAGGATGATTAGGATCTCGAAAACCCATGGGTTGGTGCATGTAGACTGTTTCGTTGAGTTCGCCATGCAAGAAAGCATTTTTAACATCAAGTTGATGAATGGGCCATGCCTTAGAAAGAGCAATACTGAGTACCGTGCGGATGGTCGCCGGCTTAACCACCGGACTGAAAGTTTCCCCGCAATCCACACCCACCTGTTGAGTTTTACCATCACCTACAAGGCGTGCTTTATAGCGCTCAAAAGAACCGTCAGATTTAACATTATGTCTAAAAATCCACATAGATCGAATTATATTGACATGTTGTGGGCGGGGCACCAACTCCCACGTCTTATTTTTAATAAGAGCATTATATTCGTCGTCCATGGCCATTTTCCAATTCGGGTCATTGAGGGCAGTCACAGGGTTACGAGGTAAGGGAGATGGAGTGACATGAGTGTGTAGATTATATTGTCTTTTAGGTTTAAAGATCCCGTGTTGACTGCGTGTGACTGGCCGTTGGGTTGGAAGTTGAATAGGCGGAGTGGGAGGCGGTGGAGAATGATCAGAAGTAGGTGGAATTGAAGGCTCGGGGCTGCTGGAAGGTGAGGGAAATGGTTGGGTATGTCCGGGACTGGAGGGACTCACGGCTGGAGTACGAGTTGGAGAGGAAGTAGGAGAGGTGTGGGCCGTGGAGTTTGTATGAGAGAAAAAATGATGAATTAGGTGAGGGGAGAGACCGTCATCGACAAAATCATATGAGTGCTTGGTCGGATTGTGCAACTTTGCAAACGGAAATTGAGTTTCATCAAATATGACATGACGGTTGATTATAATTTTGTTTGACGATAAGTCATAACATTTGTATCCACGATGATTTCGTGGAAATCCTAAAAAGACACAAGGTGTGGAACGAGCTTGGAGCTTGTTGAATGTGGTTGAAGGAAAAAGCGGATAACATAGGCATCCAAAAACACGTAAATGAGAGTAGGATGGGTCTTTTTGATAGAGAATTTTGAGAGGGGATTGGTAAGCTAATTGTTTGCTGGGAAGGATATTTAGAAGATATGTTGCCATTTCCAATGCATGATGCCAAAAGGAATGGGGAAGGGAAGCATGTGAAAGAAGGGTGCGGATGATATTATTGATAGTTCGTATCTTTCTTTCGGCTTTGCCATTTTGGGATGAGCTATGAGGACATGATAGACGAACCGATAAACCGTTAGCTTTACAAAATTTCCAAAATGGCCCATTGTCAAATTCCCTACCATTGTCACATTGAACATTTTTTATATCACGTTCAAATTGTGTGCGAATGAAAGCACGAAAAGATAAAAATGTGGAAAATACTTGAGATTTTTTAGTGAGAGGAAATGTCCACAGAAAATTAGAGCAATCATCCAACAAGAGAATATAATAACGGTGCCCCGAAGAGCTTAAAACCGGAGATGTCCAAAGATCACTATGGATAATGTCAAATGGCATAGTAGTGCGGGAATTTGAAGCAACAAAAGGTAATTTAACATGTTTACCAAGGGTGCACGAATGACAAACACGAGAACTACGAGAGTTATTACAAGCAATAAATTTATTAAGCCTAAGAAAATCAAAAATAGGAGCGCCCGGATGACCCAAACGTTCATGCCAAAGAGAAGGTGCTAAAGCCGCAAAGGTTGATGGTGAAGGTAATGGGTTCGTGTTGGTGATGATGGGATATAACTGACCCTGACTGTCACATCTCATTAGGCGCATCCCCGTCTGAAAATCCTTCACAGAAAAACCGAACGGATCAAATTCAACAGAAACCGAGTTATCAGTAGTAAACTTTCTAACTGAAACTAGATTTTTGATGAGTTGAGGAGCATGAAGGACATTGTTTAAAGAGAAAGGAGGGTACGGGGTTGATAGGTTTGTGTGACCATAACCTCGAATTGGAATATTATTGCCGTTTCCGACTGTTATACCACGATTATTGCTCAAATTAAAGTAAGACGAGAGATTACCTGACGTGGATGTCATATGTGAGGTGGCACCGGTGTCCATATACCAGTTTGGATCTGGTGGGTTAAGCCCGAGAGTATGCATTGCCGCTTCAATGTCGGTTGGTGTGTATGGTACTGTCGCCGAGTAGGCTTGCTGGGGTCGTGGTCCGAGTATTCCCGGTTGCCTCTGTTGATTGTTGGGCCTAGTCCATGGGGCTGTCTGGGCTGCTGGTTGCGTTGGATACGGGCATGGCGGCATTGCCCACGGCATCCATTTCCATGGCCATTGTGGTTGCCATGCTTGTTGTCCTCCATTACGGTTGCTTCCATTGCCGCCACCGTTGCGGTTACTGCGGCCTTCACCCCTGCCGCTTCCGCCACCGCGACCACCCCCGCGGTTCTTGCCGCCAAAACCACGGTGCTGGCCCCTCCTAATATTACTGTGATTTCGATGTGATCCCTGGTTGTCCGAGTACAGCGATGGGTCTTCGAGTTCTTTAGATGAGGCGGTGAGCATGGCCGAAGTTGCTGAACCGTGACTGGCCTTTTTGGCCAGACCTGCTTCTTCGAGCATCAACATGGAGCGGGCTTGGTAGAATGGTGGAAGAGGATCACTTTGGCGAATTAGGGTACCCACGCCATTGTAAGCTTCGGTGAGACCCGCAACCATTTGGAGGACCAAGCGATTGTTCGTCACCGGTGCGCCGACATTCTTGAGTTGATCCGACAATACCTTGAGTCGTTGACAATATGCCGAGGCATTAGGAAAGTCTTCCATGTTGGTGTTTGAAAACTCTTGCTCCAGCGTCACAGCACGTGAGTTTTTATTGTCTTGGAAAATATCGCGCAAACGATTCCAAGCTTCCATGGCTGTTGAGTCAGGTTCAAGAATCGTGTGTAAGAGATCATTGGAGATTGTGGCATAGATCCACTGGAGAACAGTGGCATCGAGGGTCGACCACATCTCTTTCTCTTCATCGGTGGTTGGTGAAGTTTCTTTGCCTTTCGTTGGAGGGATAATGTGATTGATGACCTTGTGAGATCTTGCATGGATCTTGAAGAGCTCCGCCCACGTCGCGTATTGGACGTTTTCCATCTCAAGAGTGATGGATATGTGGTTTTTGATGTTTGATACAGCCAAAGCTGGATGGAATGAGGATCTGGCAGAAGAAGGAGAAGTTGTTTTGTCAGACATGATGGCTTGATCGGAAAAAAAATGACGGGCAATGGAGAGGCTACGACTGAAATTTTTGGAGAAAGGGGAGGGTTGCCTTACAGCTCTGATACCATGAAAGGAGATAATCCTTGATTGCTTTCATAGGCAAAAGCCTTGGAATAAATACAATATTACAGAGAGATTAAAGGCTAGAAATAAGGAAACTGAATATACACCTATTAAACAAAGAATAATCTAGGAGATTATTTACAAAAATACAATGATTCTATCAATGGGCAACTGGGTTTCTGCTTATAAAGAGGGCACTCTTGTTGTCACTTAGGATAGTCCGGGTACGAGATGTGGATAAGTGTAGCTCTCTGAAGAGATGGGTTATCCAAATGACATCAGCAGCAGCATTTGCAAGAGCTCTATATTCAGACTCACAGCTAGTGCGAGAAACCGTTTGTTGTTTCTTGGAGCTCCACATTACTAAATTAGGTCCGAGAAAAATGGAATATCCCGAAGTAGATCGCCAAGTGTCGGGGCAGCCTCCCCAGTCGGCATCTGAGTAGGTGAGGATGTCGTATGATGGGGCATAAGAGAATGAAAGACCAAAGTTTGAAGTGCCCTTTACATATCGTAAAATACGCTTGACATCCTGAAAATGATGATTCATGGGGTTGTGCATGAATTGACTAACGATGTTAACAGCATGGGAGATATCTGGCCTGGAGATGGTGAGATATTGAAGTTCCCCGACGAGTGATCTATATAGAGTAGGATCTTTGAAAGGGTCACCCGAGAGACTGAGATGGTGCCCCACGACCATGGGAGTATTAATTGGTTTGCTTTCATGCAAATTGGCTCGAAGTAAAATGTCATGGGCATACTTTTGTTGACTAAGAAACAAACCGGTCGATGTGTATGTGACCTCAAGAACAAGAAAGTAGTTTAGTCTGCCGAGATCTTTAATGGCAAAGGTATTGTGAATACGTTCAATAAGTTGTTGTAAGAGCCGGTCATTGTTTCCTGTGATAATGATGTCGTCAACGTAGACGAAGAGATATATTAGAGAATGGCCTTTTGAGAAAATAAATAAAGAAGTATCGGCGCGACTGTTGGTGAAACCAATGCTTGTGAGAAAGGTGATGAATCGGTGAAACCAGGCACGAAGGGCTTGTTTTAAGCCATATAGTGCCTTTTTCAATCGACAAACATTATGCGGATGGCGAGCATCCACGTATCCTGGTGGTTGCTCAATGTAGACCGTTTCAGTAAGTACGCCGTTGAGGAAGGCATTTTTTACGTCTAATTGGCGTAAGGTCCATTTCTGCATGACGGCAATGGCTAGAATAATGCAGACGGTAGCAGCTTTAACTACAGGACTAAAAGTAAGGGTGAAATCAAGTCTCGGGACTTGAGTAAATCCTTGGGCCACAAGACGGGCTTTGAGGCGTTCAACCGAACAATCTGATTTGAACTTGGTACGATAGACCCATTTGGCACCAACAACATTTGAGTTGTCTGGTCGGGGAACAAGCTCCCATATTTGATTGGTTTTGAGCGCCGTTATTTCTTCATCCATTGCTTGAATCCATTCCGGGTGTTTGACAGCTGACTTATATCCTTTGGGTTCCTTTGTGCATAACAGGGCATTAAGGAGGACGTTAGTTTGTCCAGCCATCAAGGCTGGATGTTTCTTTTTAAAAATACCAGATTTGGATCTCGTTTGCATGGGATGAGAGGAATGGTTGGCAGGTGCATTGGTTAGTGTTTGAGTGTTGGGTGATGAATTGCAGGCTTGAAGAGGAACGGTCGTGGCATGAGGGTTCGTTGGGCAGTTCAAAGGTGGTTCAATAGGGCATAAAGGGCATGAGACATCAGTATGTTTGCGTTTGGTTTACGGGAATGGATTGGATTTCAAATCCAAATTTGTTTATTATATATATATATATATATATATATATATATATATATTAAACCAATAGATATTGTTTAATTTATTAGTAACAATAGTTTATTAGTATTAAAACAACTTAATAATAATTAATTATTACTTATCTTTTTTCTATTTTAGTAACAAAGCGATAGTGAAAGAAAATTCAATAAACCTCACATGCTTCTCAAACATGCCTCACAAATCCCGTTCAGATTGGATTTCAAATCCCGGCCTTCACCAAAGGATTTCAAAATCCATCAAACATGGGATTTCTAACAAAATTCAAGGATTCCAAAACCCTCCAATTCCAAATTCTATGGAAACATGGGATTGAAATGCACTTGAAATCCAAATCCAATCCATTCCCGTAAACCAAACGCACCCTAAGAGTACAGATTTGGGAGCAGATGTAGTTTGATGCTCAAGAACGGTGTTGTAGTCCAAGTTTTTGAGTGGGTGAGCCTGAGAGGACTTATCGCATGGAAAGAATGCTTCATCGAATTTGGCATGGCGAGTGATGTAAATACGCGATGAGATTTCGTCTAAACAGAGAAAACCTTTGTACCGTGAGCTGTACCCAAGAAAAATGCAAGGACGGGTGCGTGGTATGAACTTGTGTTGTGCGTAGTCACGAAGACATGGGTAAACTCGACAACCGTAAGGATGAAAAATATCATAATTTGGATCTTTGCCAAATAGTGTTTCATAAGGAGATAGATTTTCCAAAAGAGGTGTCGGTAATCGGTTTATTGTGTAGACGGCAGTGGCGAAGGCTGTAAACCAGTAGCGCATAGGCACCTTGGAACGAAAAAGCATTGCAAGCACGGTCTCCATAATATGTCGATGTTTCCTTTCTGCTCGACCGTTTTGTGAGGGCGTATAAGGACAAGACATTTGGTGTAGAATTCCATGAGACGATAGATGGGTTTGGAAGCGATTGCTGGTGAATTCAGCACCTCCATCACTGTGAAATTTTTTAATTTTTCGGCCAAGTTGGTTTTCCACAAAAATATGAAAACGACAAAAAATGTCATAACTCTCGGGTTTTAATTTCATGGGATATAACCATACGAACTGAGAGTAATCATCAACAAAGATGATGTAGTAACGATATCCCTCGACAGAGGTGATAGGGGCTGGACCCCAAATGTCGCAATGAACAATATCTAAAGCAGCCAACGATCGTTTTGTATCCAAAGTAAATGGTAATCTGTGACTCTTTGATATTTGACAAGATTCGCATACAGTAGGATTTGGTAAAATAGACGAAACAAATAAATGGCCTTGTCTATTTAAAACAGAGATGATACTGGGATGGATATGTCCAAGATGATCGTGCCACAAAGTGAAAGATCCTTTCGGTTGTTTATTTTGAAGATCGGCCAATAATGTGGAATCAATGCTTCGTAAGAGATAAAGGCCACAATCACATCTCCCGCTTGCCAGTGTTGTGCCGTCCACTTGATTCTGAACAATAAACGAATTGTTTGAGAAAACTACGTTTACGGGGAAATCATGGGTAAGCCGACTAATGGATAAAAGATTGCGTGTGAGTTGTGGAACCACAAGAATATCGCGCAATGTGATAGTCGGGGTGAGATAACGGGTACCCGTGTGTGTAATAGGAAGAGAATGACTGTTGGGAACTGAAGATATGCTAAGTATGGTTAGTACTGCCAAGACAATGTTACTACTGCCAGTTCTTCGTTACTACTGCTAGTCAAGGTTACTACTGCTAGACGAAGTTACTACTGCTAGACACGGTTAGTACTGCTAGACCAAATTACTACTGCTAGACATGGTTAGTACTGCTGAGCTGAGTTACTACTGCTTGAAGACTGTGAAGGTTAATACTGCTGAAGGTCGTTAATGCTGCTGAGCCAAATCATTGTTAATACTGCTGACTTGATAAGTTTGGTATGCGATACTTTTGGAGACAAAGAAGGAATTGATCAAGATATGTTTAACGAAGATTCAGAAGATCAATTTACTTTTGATAGTTATCTTGTAATTACTTTTGTATATATAGTATTGATAGATAGCTATTAGAACACGCAGAAAATATACGTGTGATATAGAATTCTATATTGATTCAAGAGTGAATTAACCTCAAGGTGTAAGAACCCTATTTCTAGAGAAGTAGAAGTCGTCTTGTTGAGCCTGTTCAACAAGATTGAGGTTTAGTGTAAAGCTTGTGAGTAATACAGTTTGATATATACAGTGTGTTGAATTCTATTGATTGTTCTTTAATTAATTTAGAGTTCTATTCCGCAAGATTCTCTAAATTCTGTTTCTAAGAAGTTTAATTCTTGTTAAGAATCGATCCTGACAAGTGGTATCAGAGCGTTGGTATCTTAGAAGCTATGGACAATTCAATGGATTCTCACAGTACTCTTGTTTCAAAGGTTCCCATGCTCAAACCCAATGAGTTTGACATGTGGAAACTGAGAATCAAGCAGTACATTCTTCTTACTGATTATGCAATATGGGACATCATAGAAAATGGCCCATGTAATGAAGGAAAGATTGGAGCAGATGGAAAGAGACCTCCTCCCAAGACAGATGCTGAAAAGAAAGTCAGACAAACAGAGATGAAGGCCTTAAGCACTCTGCTTTTGGCTATTCCTAATGAGTACCAACATCAATTTCAACACTGCACAGATGCACAGATGTTGTGGAATGCTCTGGAGAAAAGATTTACTGGCACGAAGAGCACAAAGAGAAATCAAAAGGCTATTCTCAGGCAACAATATGAGAACTTCATGTCTGCAAAGAATGAGTCTATGACTCAAACTTTTGACAGATTTAACAAGTTGATTGGAGAATTAGCAACTGTGGGTGTACACATGGATGCTGATGATGTCAATAGAAAGTTCCTTAGATCATTGGGAGAAGAATGGACCATGTACACAGTCTCATTCAGACAGAATGACCAATTGGAGGAGAAAGAGCTAGATGACCTCTACAATGATCTGAGAGTATTTGAGGCTGAAGTTGAAGCCAAGAAAAGGCCATCTGGATTTGTTTATAATGTTGCTTTATTATCTTCATCCTCTGATAATGCTGCTAATCCTGATTCTGTTAATACTGCAGGTTCTGTTAATGCTGCTGGTGGAACTAATCAAGAGAAGACTACAGATTCTGTACTAGAAGCATTCTTTTCTAGTCATGTTCACTCTTCTCTAATCAATGATGATTTAGAGCAGATTAATGCTGATGATCTGGAAGAGATGGACATCAAATGGCAGATGGCTATGCTATCAATGAGGGTGAAGAAATTCATCAAAAGGACTAGGAGAAACAACTTTTCCCAGAGAAGAGAAGATGGTGCAGGCTTTGACAAGTCCAAGGTTGAGTGTTATAAGTGTCACAAGATGGGACACTTTGCCAGAGAATGCAGAAGTGGAGGATCAAATCAACAGGCTCCAAATGGAAACCAAAACAGAAGCTCCTCTCAAGCCCTTGTTTCTCAACAAGGAATGGGATTTGATTGGAGTGATCAAGCTGAGGAAGCCTGTCAGAATCAAGCTCTTATGGCAGAAGTATCTGATATTCCTACTGAGGTACAATCTAAACTCTGTTCTCAAGCTTGCATTGATGCTGTTAAAAGATATAGGGATCACAATCAGGGTATGTGTGATAACCTTAAGAGGCTAGAGAAAGATGTGAAAGATTATGTTAGGATTGTAGAAAGGTTTGAGGAACAAATTAGAGCTTTTCAAGCTAATGAACTTCAACACTCCTATGATACTAACTATTGGAAGTGGGAGAAGAATGAGTATGAGATTAAGCTGAAAGTGTCTGGGGAGGAGAATGAGAAGTTAAAAGAAGAGCTTAAAAAGGTTAAACTTGATGTTGAAAAGTTTACCTGTGCTTCTAAAACCATGGATACCATCATTAAGGCTCAAATCCATGATAAGATGAAAGTAGGGATAGGATACAATGCCACACCTCCACCCTACAATAACAACTACATACCTCCTAAGTCTGATTTGTTAGAAACCAAGGATAGGAAGGATCCTGAATTAAAGATTAATATAGATCCTTGTGAAGAAACAGTAGTTGTTGAGGATGAGACTGACAAAGTAGACTCTGATGAGGAATGTGAAAGTCCATGTGTCAAGAACAATGAGATCAAAAGGACTGAAGAGAAAAAGGGAGTTCATTCCACACAGCCCAAAGTTGTGAACTCCAATATCTGTAAACAGTGTTCTTGCAGGAAATCTAAAGAGAACAAGCCTCAAAAACATGATAATCAGAGGGGAAATCAAAGGAACTGGAATAACCAGTGGGCTATGAGACAAGGAGTTGATCTGAACAGAATTAACAGGCCAAAACCTTGTTTCATCTGTGGTAAGCTAAATCATTTAGCCAAACACTGTTATTTCAATCCTGTTAACCAAAGGTTTAATGCTCAAAGATCTTTTCAAAAACCTGGTGGTTACAGAAAGAATGCTGGCTATAAAAAGCTTGCAAAGAAAAATGTGGCAAAGAAACAAGATAAACCCAAAAGCCACATAAAGAAAACAACTGAAAAGGAATGTGGTACTATGTGGGTTCCAATATGCACTAAAAACAATACTGCTGCTAGCAGTGTTAGTACTGCTAACACTGTTAGTACTGCTTCAAAAGTTAGTGCTGCTAGCAGTGTTAATACTGCTAGTAATCATTCCAAAGTTAGTACTGCTAATACTTTTAGTGCTTCTTCTTCAGATAGTACTGCTGCTAGCAGTATTAACTCTGTTAATACTGCTTCCAGCAGTGTTAACTCTGTTAATACTGCTACCTCTGTTAGTACTGCTGATACTGCTGCTAACAGTACTGCTGCTTCCAGTATTAGTACTACTAGCACTGTTAGTACTTCTGAGGTTAATACTGCTTCTAGTGCTACTACACCAATAATTTTGACAAAGTACTCCAGCACAGCAGTACCTAAATTTGAAAATCTCATCAAAACCAAGTGTAAGTACTTTGATGAGCAAGGGAGACCCAAGACCACTTCGGCTTGGGTTCCCAATAAAACTAACTGATTTATGTTGATGTGCAGGGCAACCAACAGCTCAAGGGGAAGAGCATTTGGCATGTTGATAGTGGTTGTTCCAGGCACATGACAGGTAACATGGCCTGCCTCAAAAATTTCAAAAAGATTGATGGAGGACATGTTGCATTTGGGGATAATCCTGCTGGTGGAAAGATAAGTGGTAAGGGTGATGTTTCAAAGGGTAAGATGACCTTTGAAGATGTGTACTATGTTGAACAATTGAGATACAACCTGTTAAGTGTATCACAGGTTTGTGACAAGAAGCATAGCATATTGTTTACTGATTCTGAATGTATTATCCTTGCTCCTGGATACAAAGTGGTTGATGAAAACATGATACTTCTGAGAACTCCTAGGAAGGATAATGTTTATTGTTTAGATTTGGAAAGTGTTTCATCTGATTCATCCCTAAATTGTTTAGTTTCAAAAGCTTCTTTAGATGAATCATCACCTTGGCACAGAAGGATGTGTCACATGAACTTTAAAACAATGAATAAACTTGTTAAGAATAACCTTGTAAGGGGTTTGCCATCCAAAGTCTATTCATGTGATGATCATTGTGTTGCTTGTCTCAAAGGCAAACAACACAAAACTTCTCATAAGACCAAAGAGATAAACACTATCTCAAATCCTCTTCAACTGTTACATATGGATCTGTTTGGTCCTACCAATGTGATGAGTATTGGCAAGAAATCATACTGCTTAGTTATTGTGGATGATTATTCTAGATTTACTTGGGTATATTTTCTGATAACTAAAGATGAGACAAGTGGACTGATCAAATCTTTTATTCTCAAAATTGAAAACCAATCAAATCAAAGAGTGAAAGTCATTAGATCAGATAATGGAACTGAGTTTAAAAATTTTGATCTAAACACCTTTTGTGAAGAAAAAGGAATTGAGAGACAATACAGTGCTCCTAGGACTCCACAACAAAATGGTGTTGTTGAGAGAAGGAATAGGACACTGATTGAGGCTGCTAGATCTCTGTTAGCTGATTCAAAGTTACCAATTACTTTTTGGGCAGAAGCAGTTAATACTGCCTGCTATGTTCAAAACAGAGTTTTAGTTGTAAAGCCTAAAAACAAGACACCTTATGAGCTTTTCCATAAAAGGAAACCATATATTGGATTTTTCAAACCATTTGGATGTCCTTGTACTATTCTCAATACCAAATCTCACTTAGGCAAGTTTGATAGCAAAGCAGATGATGGTTTTCTTGTTGGGTATTCATCTCAAAGTAAGGCCTACAGAGTTTTTAATACCTCTTCTAGAATAATTGAAGAAAGTGATAATGTCAAATGCAATGAGAACACACCAAATCCTATTGGTTCAGGTCCAAATTGGCTATTTGACATTGATTCACTCACTAATTCTTTGGGTTTCAGTAGTGATGTATATGCAGGACAAAGGGATACACCATCATCAGAACACAGAATTCAATCTGTGATATTTCCACTCCCTTCCATTGATCCTGTTGAATTCTGTGAACACCAAGAGGAGACTGAACCTATTCAGAATGAAGAAGAGAGGAGAGCAGAGGAAAATCAGTCTTCAGGTCCAAATTCCAGAGAAGCTGAGGTGACTGAAGAAGCAGAAACAAATCCAGAATTAAATGAATCAAATCTGGATGAGAACATTCAAGAGGAAGCTGGTCATCCAACAAGAACTCAGAAAAATCATCCTCCTGAGTTGGTGATTGGAGATATTGCATCTCCCATGATGACTAGAAAGCAAAGCAGACTCCAAGAATTGCAAGAGCAGCAAAATACAGTTAATACTGTTCTTACTTGCTTTTTGTCCCAGATTGAGCCCAAAAAGGCTTATGATGCAATGAAAGACCCAAGCTGGATAGAGGCAATGCAAGAGGAGCTGCTACAGTTCAAATTACAGGATGTTTGGGACTTGGTAGACCTTCCAAAAGGTCATAGAGCAATTGGCACCAAGTGGATTTTTAGGAACAAGAAGGATGACAGAGGGATTGTGATCAGAAACAAAGCTAGACTGGTTGCACAAGGGTACACTCAGGAAGAAGGAATAGATTATGAGGAAGTCTTTGCTCCTGTGGCAAGGATTGAAGCAATCAGGTTATTTCTAGCCTATGCCTCATACATGAAGTTCAAAGTGTACCAAATGGATGTCAAAAGTGCATTTCTGTATGGAAGTATTGAGGAAGAAGTATATGTCTGTCAACCCCCTGGATTTGAGAATCCATTGCACCCTGACAGAGTATACAAGCTGAAGAAGGCTCTTTATGGTTTGCATCAAGCTCCAAGAGCATGGTATGACACTCTGTCTACCTATCTCCTGAAAAATGACTTTGAAAGAGGAGTAATTGACAAGACCCTGTTTATCAAGAGGAGAAAGAGAGGTACACTACTTGTTCAGATCTATGTGGATGACATCATCTTTGGATCCACCAATGATCAAATGTGTAAAGAGTTTGAAGAATTGATGCACAAAAGCTTCAAGATGAGTTCCATGGGAGAACTTACATTCTTTCTTGGGCTTCAGGTAAAACAGAGGAAAGATGGGATTTTTATTAGCCAATCCAAGTATGTGAAAGACATCCTGGACAAGTTTGGTTTATCAGACTCAAAGCCAGCAAGCACACCAATGGAAACACATAAACAGATCACTGCAGATCTTGAGGGGGAGGATGTGGATGTCCATCATTACAGATCAATGATTGGATCTCTCATGTATCTCACAGCCTCTAGACCTGACATTATGTTTTCAGTCTGTGTTTGTGCCAGATTTCAGGTTTCTCCTAAGCAATCACACCTTCATGCTGTCAAGAGAATATTCAGATACTTAAAAGGGCAACCTAGATTAGGTCTCTGGTATCCTCATGAATCCTCTTTTGACTTGCTTGCATATTCAGATAGTGATCTGGGTGGAGCCAACATGGATAGGAAGTCTACTTCAGGTGGATGTCAGTTTTTGGGTACAAGACTAGTATCATGGAAGTGTAAGAAACAAACCACAGTGTCCTTATCTACCACAGAGGCTGAGTACATAGCTGCTGCAAGCTGCTGCTCTCAGGTTCTATGGATTCAAAATCAGATGTTGGACTATGGGGTAACATTTCTTCACACTCCAATCTTCATTGATAACAACAGTGCTATCAGCATTGTTAATAATCCAGTCAAACACTCAAAAACAAAGCATATAGAGATAAGGTATCACTTTATAAGAGATTGCAATGAAAAGAAATTAATTCAGGTTGCTAAAGTTCATACAAATGACCAGTTTGCTGATCTATTCACAAAAGCTTTTGATGTGGGTAGATTCACCTTTTTGGTAACAAGTGTGGGAATGATCAACCTAGAATAAATTTATGACTTTCTGTTTTTATACCTGTATTTCTTCATATATTTGGTGCTACTAACTTTCTTTCTCAGGATTCTCTGTTTCCCTCAGATTACCAAGTGCAGAAAAGTGTAAGTGTAGTTACTACTGCCCGTGCAGTGTTACTACTGCTAGTGCAGAGTTACTACTGCCTGTGTTCTAGTAGTTAATACTGCTTGTGCAGTTAATACTGCTTGTGTAGTTAATACTGCTTTGCAGTTAATACTGCTCAGTAGTTAATACTGCTAGTGCACAGTTAATACTGCTCAGTAGTTAATACTGCTAGTGCAGTTAATACTGCTAGGTAGTTACTACTGCTAGGTAGTTAATACTGCTTGGTAGTTAATACTGCTTGGTAGTTAATACTGCTCGGTAGTTAATACTGCTAGGTAGTTAATACTGCTTGGTAGTTAATGCTGCTGTGTAGTTAATACTGCCTTGCAGTCAATACTGCTCGGTAGTTAGTACTGCCTATGTCGTTAATACGGCTTGTGATAATCTAGGGCATATAAATACCCCTGTTTGCCCGCCAAAGTTCATAACGACTCTTCGCATTTACTTCTTCTCTCTCGTTCTAACCTAGTCTCCCCAGAATCTTTGTGTTTTTCTTTCAAGAATCCTCAGGAATCATGGAGTTTGTGGATGAGCACAATGAAATAGCCATGCTTCAGAAGCCGAAACAAGCTGCGGGATTCCACGATATCGTCGATTTTCTTAAATCCTCGCACATCTCATATGCCCTAACGGTGAGCCCAACCATCTATATCGAACATCAGACGCAATTTTGGGAGAATGCCACTGTTAGTTTCGAAGAAGGGCAGAAAACCATTCGAACAAGGGTTTGTGATAAACCCTTGAAAGTCACAGAGGAGGTTATTCGCATCTCTCTTCACTTGAATGATGCCTCAGGTATAACCTCTCTATCTTCTGATGACTTATATTCGACTTTACAAAGAATGGGGTATGAAGGTCCCATTGGTGTTTTTAAATTCTACAAGTCAAAATTTTTCAACCAATGGAGATTTCTTGTTCATACCCTGATGCACTGTATTTCCAAGAAAACTACTGGATGGAGTGAGTTCAGCAGTCCCATTGCATATGCCTTGGTCTGCTTATCCACTGCCAGAAAGTACAATTTTTCAGCTATGATCTTTAATGATCTTGTATCAAACTTGGAATCCAAAAAGAGCTTTTACATGTATCCAAGGTTTGTGCAAGAAGTTATTAACAAGGAATTGATGGACTTACCTCAGTTTGATGAGGTATATGTACCAAAATCCCCTAAAGGGAAGGTTTTTTCAAATATGAAAAGACTTCCTAGGGACTCGGAAGGAGTTGACACACCATTGTTCTCTACAATGATGGTTGTGTCCCACACAATTGAAGGTATGGCATCAGGGTCAAGGCCCTCATTAGACACACCCACTGATGACCAATCCCAACCTTCCATCTCAAAAGACATCCCTCAGTCCATTCTTGAACAACCCACTCCCACAATCACCAAAAGGTTTCAAAGAAGAAAGGTGCACAAGGTTCCTTCCCTTGATGTACCTACTCAGAGCCCTAAGCCTTTAAGCCCTCAGTTGGAGCATTCTCCAATTGAGAATATCAACAGGGAAACCACAGGGGTGTCTCCCAACCCCAAGAAGGTGCTCTCTAAGGAGAAGGATGAGCATATGGGTGCTAAGGCTGCCACTACTTCTGCTAGCACAGAGAAGGACAGTGGTAACATAAATAAGACCTTCCCCATGGCAACTCTAAATGAGAAATCATTAGGAGGACCTAGGTGCCAAGAAACCAAGGGGGCAGTTAGTGCTTCTGCTAGGCAGAAGGCTTCTGCTAAAACTTCCAGTGATCCTTTAAAGAAGGTAAACACTTCTAAACAAGGTGAGGATAGATATAACTATGATGAATTGATGGAAACAATTGGAAATGTCAACTTGGATGTTATGGCACAAAAGAAGGAGATTGAGCAACTGAAGACTGTGGTCACCTACCAACAGTCTCAAATTGAGAAGCTCAAGAAGATGGTCACCAAGTTGTTGCACAGAAGGAAAAAGGCAAGATTTGTGCTGAGAAAAAGAATTCCAGCTGATGATGCTCCCAAAAAGGGGGAGTCAGAGTCAGAATCAGAAGCAGAACTGAATAAAAAGGGTCTACAAGTTGAGGGGGAGACAGTTCAGATGGAGACTGAAATGGAAATTAATAATGCACAGTTTAAGGGGGAGTCCAGTGCACAAAATAAGGGGGAGACAGAAAAGGTGGAAGAGCTTATTAAAGAAGCAGAAACTACAACAGCAGCAGAAACCACAACAGCAGAAACTGTTAATACTGCTGAGTTTGAACAAGCAGCAGAAACAGTTAATGCTGCTGAAGGCCAAACAGAAAAAGCAGAAGAAACTGAGCAGGAAGCAGTAACTACATCTCAAGCTGAAATTGATGAAGAAATATACTGGATTGTGAAGAACAGTGTTGAAGCAGCATCATTACATGTTCTAAGAGAAGCAGTAACAGCCATAGCAGCAGAAATGGTTATTGCTGCTGAGAAACTTAAAACAGCTGAACCAACTCCTGAAGCTGTTAAAACTCTTAAAAGAACCAAGATGATGTCAAAGAAAAGACCAAGCACCAAGCCCATAACTTCACAGAAGAAAAATGAAAAGAAGCCAAGGGTGGAGCCAACTGCAGAAGAGGCCCAGGAGGAAACAGTGAAAGAAAAATTAACCTCAGAAGTTGCTGAAGAAGAAGTGGCAACTCCATCAGGGCAATCAAGCAATGTACAATCACAAACTGATGCCCAATGTGATTTGTACATTACTAGTGTTGACTCTAACCCAATTCCAATTCAGGCTGAACCAATATCATCTAAGGCTCCTGAAATCATCTTTTGGGACACTTTGAAAGATGGTAGAAAGGAGTTCATTAGGATAAAAAGAGCAGATGGAAAATTTGAAGTCTTTTCAACTTGGGGAAAAATTGTCAGAACTTGCTCAAGATCAGACTTAGAAGAGATGTTCAAAGTTGGGATGAGGATATATGAAAACATGCTGACTGAGCAAGGGATGTCAATCTCTAAAATGGTACTTGAATTCTTGTGCCAAATGTTCAAACCTGAAGCAATTCAGCATAGGATAAACACACAGTTTCAAGCCATTACCAACTGGATGCTCTATGAAAACTGTGGAGTATATGTCATCTCCCTTGACTCTGCAACTCAAGAATACTATCTGGTGGATGAAATATACAATCACAGCATGAAGAGGCTGAATGGAATGCTACATGCTAAGTTGACCTGCAACAAGGATTCAACAATGGGTAGATTCTTGGTAAAAAGGATTCTCAATCAAAGTCTGGGATTGAATCCTAATCTAGGCATGTATGATTAAGTTTTGGAAGCATCATCTGAAGAACTTGACTTCTTTTCCTAAATGTCAAGTTAGGGGGAGATTGTTGGGAACTGAAGATATGCTAAGTATGGTTAGTACTGCCAAGACAATGTTACTACTGCCAGTTCTTCGTTACTACTGCTAGTCAAGGTTACTACTGCTAGACGAAGTTACTACTGCTAGACACGGTTAGTACTGCTAGACCAAATTACTACTGCTAGACATGGTTAGTACTGCTGAGCTGAGTTACTACTGCTTGAAGACTGTGAAGGTTAATACTGCTGAAGGTCGTTAATGCTGCTGAGCCAAATCATTGTTAATACTACTGACTTGATAAGTTTGGTATGCGATACTTTTGGAGACAAAGAAGGAATTGATCAAGATATGTTTAACGAAGATTCAGAAGATCAATTTACTTTTGATAGTTATCTTGTAATTACTTTTGTATATATAGTATTGATAGATAGCTATTAGAACACACAGAAAATATACGTGTGATATAGAATTCTATATTGATTCAAGAGTGAATTAACCTCAAGGTGTAAGAACCCTATTTCTAGAGAAGTAGAAGTCGTCTTGTTGAGCCTGTTCAACAAGATTGAGGTTTGGTGTAAAGCTTGTGAGTAATACAGTTTGATACATACAGTGTGTTGAATTCTATTGATTGTTCTTTAATTAATTTAGAGTTCTATTCCGCAAGATTCTCTAAATTCTGTTTCTAAGAAGTTTAATTCTTGTTAAGAATCGATCCTGACAATGACCATTACCGACAATGACTTTGTGATTATCGTGATAAGGTGTCGGTGAATCGATGGCTGTTGTGGTGGGGGTCATGTGAGCCGAAGCTCCCGAGTCCAGATACCAGTCTGAGGCGTCTGCATTTGAAAGAGAGCATGACGCATTAAATGCTTCCGCGATAGGAGCGTTGTTGTACCGTCGGGTGAGAATATAGTCGTTGCATTGATTCGCTTTGTGTCCTTCTTGACCACAAAGTTGGCATCGGGGAACATAAGAGCGACGACCACTGCGTTGATAATTTTCTCGTGAAGGGCCACGACGGCCTTGGCCTGGCGCACCACCACGGCGCGAGGAGTATCCTCTCGAGTTGACTCGGCCAGCAGATTGGGCGAGGAAGGCAGCAGTTGTTGGAGCAGCGGGGGATAGAGATTTTTGAAAGATTTCGTGTGCCTCAGCATAGTGGACAAAATCGGTGAACACCGGAACCGGTGTTAAGGCCATTTGGGCTGTCCAGAAACCAGAAAAATTGACGCCTAATCCTTGCAGGAACCATTGCGTTTTATACGATTCAGAGATCAGTTTTCCGATGGAAGCAAGTTGATCACAAATTCTTTTAAAATTTCTGGCATATTCTTGAACGGTATTGGTTCCTTTGACCAGATTTTGAAGATCTGCACGGAGGCTCAGTTCACGAGACTCGGAAGAGTGACTAAACGTCGCTTCGAGGGTTGTCCATGCATCTCTGGCAGTGGTACATCCAACAACGACAACCATGGCTTCTTCGGTAAGAGAGGAATGAATTAACATTCGAAGTTGTTGATCGATATGCAGTACTGGTGGGGAATCACTTGAATCATCAAGATATTTGAAGAGTTCTTGAGATTCAAGAATCGGTAGTATTTGGCTTTTCCATTGGAGGTAGTTGGAGGAGGAGAGTTTAATGGTGATCATATGGATGAGGGTTGAAAGGGGGAGGGGAGAAGATTTGTTCGCATCTAAAGAAGAAGATAGGTCATCATCGGTGGACGGCGCCATTGAAGAAAAAAGAAAGAAAAAAAAAGTGAGTGAGGGAGGGAGGATCGAGATGGAGATTGAATCCTAAGGAGCCTTCTGATACCATGAGAATTATTAATAAATTTTCTCCACACCTTTTTGGTGGATGTGCATTTGTATTTATACATATGATGGATAATAAAAAAGGTATACATAATCCTATCTAAACAAGAATAACAAATCCTAACAAACTCTAACTTTATTTATCATTATCGTTAATACCCCCCTCAAGCGAGACGTTGGGTCTGGTCCAACACAGAGCTTGGAGCGAAAAAGAAGAAAGAGCGGTTGAGATAGGTTTTTCGTAAATATGTCGGCCACTTTAAGCTTGCTTGGAATAAATTGAGTGATAAGCCGACCATGTTGCACTAACTCTAGTACAAAATGATAGTCAAGAGCAATGTGTTTTGCACGTTTATGGGTGAAAGGAGATAATCCTTGATTGCTTTCATAGGCAAAAGCCTTGGAATAAATACAATATTACAGAGAGATTAAAGGCTAGAAATAAGGAAACTGAATATACACCTATTAAACAAAGAATAATCTAGGAGATTATTTACAAAAATACAATGATTCTATCACACCCCCGCAGTTGAAACGGGTGATGGACGCACGTTGAGACTGTCTCGGAAGTCTTCAAAAAGAATCATCGGTAGTCCCTTTGTGAAAATGTCTGCAATTTGGTGTCGTGAAGGGACATGTAGAACACGGACTTGCCCACGAGCGACTTTTTCGCGAACAAAAAGGATGTCCATCTCGATATGTTTAGTTCGTTGATGTTGAACGGGGTTCCCAGATAAGTATATCGCACTAACATTATCACAGTATACCAATGTAGCTTTCTGAATAGGACAATGAAGCTCCAAGAGAAGATTCCGCAGCCAACACGATTCTGAGACCACATTGGCGACCCCTCGATATTCAGCCTCGGCACTGGATCGGGATAGAGTTGGTTGCCGTTTGGAGGACCATGAGACCAAATTGTCCCCAAGATAAACACAATAACCAGAAGTTGAGCGTCTTGTGGTTGGACATCCACCCCAGTCGGCATCCGTATAGCTAACTAGAGTGGTTGTCGAGGAGGGGTAGAGATGTAATCCATGATCAAGGGTCCCTTGAATGTAACGGACAATACGTTTGAGGGCATGCATGTGCTCTTCCCTCGGGTCATGCATAAACAAACATATCTGTTGCACGGCATATGATATGTCGGGTCTTGTGAAGGTGAGATATTGTAAAGCACCTGCAAGACTGCGATAATGCGATGGATCACTATAAGGAGTGCTAGATGTAGCACTTAGGTTCGGTTTTGTATCAACCGGAGTGGAGGTTGGCTTACAAGAAGTCATGCCAGCTCGATCTATGATTTCTTCGGCATATTTCCTTTGAGATAGGAATAGGCGATCTGCATGACGGGTCACGGCTATGCCCAGAAAGTAACTTAAAAGACCCAGATCTTTCATTGCAAATTCTGAGCTGAGTCGAGACATGATATACTTGCGTAGATCATCAGAAGAAGCTGTTAAGAGGATATCATCTACATACAGGAGAATGTAGGCCATGTCGGTACCATTACTGTAGATGAAAAGGGAGTGATCAGATTTGCTATGAGAGAACCCAATGGATGAAACATAATCGGCAAACCGCTTGTACCAAGCTCGAGGAGCTTGTTTGAGCCCATACAAAGATTTCTTCAGCAGACATACATGATTAGGATGATTAGGATCTCGAAAACCCATGGGTTGGTGCATGTAGACTGTTTCGTTGAGTTCGCCATGCAAGAAAGCATTTTTAACATCAAGTTGATGAATGGGCCATGCCTTAGAAAAAGCAATACTGAGTACCGTGCGGATGGTCGCCGGCTTAACCACCGGACTGAAAGTTTCCCCGCAATCCACACCCACCTGTTGAGTTTTACCATCACCTACAAGGCGTGCTTTATAGCGCTCAAAAGAACCGTCAGATTTAACTTTATGTCTAAAAATCCACATAGATCGAATTATATTGACATGTTGTGGGCGGGGCACCAACTCCCACGTCTTATTTTTAATAAGAGCATTATATTCGTCGTCCATGGCCATTTTCCAATTCGGGTCATTGAGGGCAGTCACAGGGTTACGAGGTAAGGGAGATGGAGTGACATGAGTGTGTAGATTATATTGTTTTATCAAAACTTTTCTAAACTAATTATCAAAACAAATATTATTTTATTATATTTCATTAATAAAAATTTTAAAATAAAAATAATATTGTATTAAATATATATATATATATATACTAGCAGTGTACCCGCGCGATGCAGCGCGGGTGAATCACAATTCCAAAACATTAGTTCTGCCGCGAGTCATGTTTCTATATCACTTTCAATTTTATCTCATTAGTTTGCGTTGTTAATTTAGAAGCCAACAAATAAATAAAGTTCAAGGTTAATATGGTGTATCAACAAGATATATTCAATAAATAATTGCATAAGTATTGAGCTTCCAAACCCATATATTCAGAACTCATTACAAAATTTGAAATTCTTGACTGAGCAAAACAGAAATACAATCATTTGTAAACAATGCACATCCGTATATCCAGAATATTGTTTAATTTACGTGATGCACTCATCCGTAAATAAGTCCTACAAAAAGCACACAATGATTTTAATAGAAACACATTGTACCAAATGGGTAAAAATATAATCGTTGATTATACCTTATTCATCACGTAAAACTTCTTGATAAACAACGTTTGATGTATAGACTCAAGCACCATTGAATTTTTTTTCACAGGCTTCACTAACACCTTCGTATTACCCCATGATATCCTTTATAATGTGAAATCCCTTTATATGTCTCACGCCTCATTTCGTATCAACATTAACAACTAATAATGTGAAATATCTTTATAGTGAAGTATAAAGATTCATGGGTAGAAAAGGAAAGAAAATGTAATTTTCATCATTTTTTATTATGTTTCAAGGTCTTGTTTCTTTTTTAATACAATCCATAGAAAGGTTGTTTGTCTAAGACACCGGACAAAACATCCACCGAAAAGAGCTGGAAGATAGTATAGATAGGTAGGTGTGCATACACATGTGTGTATGTAGAACATCAATCTACGTGGCTAAATAAAACAAAACTGAACTTCACATCAAAGTGGTAGTTTTAGATAGACGTAGACTATTAGATATTTAAACCAGTCTAATTAATACCATACAATGAAATGTAAGAACCAGGGATCTACAATGAATTGATGAATTTCTCAATTTTGCACACTTCCTGATGCAGTTTATGATATCCCAATTCCCACTTGTTTTACAGAATTACATATACTTGTGATATTTAATTTCAGTTTAATGAAATCATATCAATAATAAAGATAAAAACTAAATTTCCATTTGACAAAGGAAATTAAGGGGTAATGTTGTTTTCCTTGAGATTGAGGGACAGATAGAAACTACAATGTGCTGGAGTAGAAACTACAAAAACCAAACATAAGAACAACACAATCAATAGAATAAACTGCATGAGTACATAAATCAAACTTACCAGATTGAATTGGGCCACCAATTGTAATCAATAAAAAAAAACACTTCATGAGCAAAATGACCCTGTACAGAACCAAGACTATACTTTTGAACAGAGATGAATTTACTCAGTATCCTTCCGTTGCCATCTAAAATCAAATATTAGAAATTGAATAACATATTAACACTTGTAAAAATAAACTAAAAGCGCAAGGGATTAGAATCAATTAACTATATGTCTCAGTAACAGTTATATATACAAACTAAAAACATAATAAAAAAACAAAAACCAAAAAACAGTTGTGTCTGCGTGTTACAAATAGAAAGATAGAAAATATGCTTGAACATACCTCAATCGAGTTTGGGTCTGATGTTGCCGTCTACTCCTTGATTCATCATATTACAATAAGCATCTTCCTGCTCAAGAAAACATGAAACAACCCATCTTCACACCTACAATTTTTCATGGATTTACAAGCAACAATAAAATAATAAAATAGCATTTGCTGATGATTGCATAAAGTAAAGACAAAACTCTAGCTATTTACGAGAGTCTTTGTGCAAACTTGAGATGCAAAATAACTTTTCGCATGCGATTTGGTTGATTCCCAAGTAGAAAATTCGTATACGTGATTAACAAAAATAGATGAAAAGATATATAAATATTATGATTATAAACTGAAATTTGAGTGTATATGTAAATGCATGCAAACAGATTGGATTCGATATAATAATTAAAAATATTTGATTGATGAAATTGCATATGAATGTAAGATTTTTACAATTATCAAGAGGTTAAAATTAAAGACATCGATGAAGTTGATTTGAGATAAAGGGGGATTCAACTTGGGGTCTATGGTAGGTCTAAATTTGAGGTTTGATATGGGGGCTGTGTGAGACCTGCCGGAATATCCGCGTCTGAAACTGCAAGGGTCAATCTATACATCTAAAATGTTTTTTTTAAGGAAGAGTAAATTATGGATTGGGTGCCTGTCATTGTTCTTGATTTTGATCTTATGGTTTCTGAGCATAAACTTTCGTTTATCAATTCATGTGTATTTTGTTCGTTCCATATTTCTATTGTTCTCTTTATATGACACACACACACACACACTATATATATATAGTATATATATATATATAATGAAAGAACAAAGCAATAGAACCAGAGCTGTGTAGAATCTAGGTTTATGTAGTTGAAAAATATCCACACAAAGTTCCAGTAGGAAATAAAACCAAGATGCATAAATTAGTTAGAAAGAAGTAAACATCTATTGTGGAACTGAAGTTGTGTACCTGCTCAATGAAAGGCGATGGTGCCTTCTACCAATTTTATAAAAGGCCACATTCCATTGAAATTAAAGCGCCGATATAAATGGAAAGAAGTAGATGCATCCATATTTGAGATATAACATTGAGAACACTTTTGCATAACATAACTTGAGAAAAATTGTCATCGCCTCAGCTCCTTCCCACCGATCAACGATTGTACACAAGTTCCAGCTACAGATCAAAACAACCAACATTTTGATAATTCTTCCAAGTGAACTCTGCTAGAATGGTCCTACTCTTCTATATCATTTCCTTTCTCGCATTATGATTTATGTGGCAGTTTTGCCGAGAATCAAGCATTTATGATGATATGCAAACCAAGTTAGAAACAAAAGAATTGAAATCATATAAACAATATTTAATCCAACAATAAAACTATAAGACACAAAAAGAAACAAAAAAGATAGAGCCTCTCCTACAAACAATGCAAAATCATTAACAAATGGCAATTGGACAATAACTTACCATCACCGCGATTGTTGGTATGTGCAAGCTTGAAATTGATATATCCTGGCATCACCAAGCCTTGTACCATATATGTTAAGAAGTTCATCGTTTCCAACCAAGACCTCCTATATGAAAATGAAAAAGATGACTACTCTAATACAAATAAAATCACCAGAGAAAAGGGTCTGAAACATGAAAGTTATTGGAACCTGTAGACGGATAATGGAAGATTTTTCACAGAAGAGAAAATCCAAAATCCTTTCATTCCTATTCAACTAATAGGCTCTTATATCGCTTTCACCGCAAGAAAGATCATGTGGGCTTAGCTGGATAATAAAGACATAAAACTAATATATTATAGTAGAAACTCACATTGCTTCAAATGGTAGCACTTTGTGAAACCAACAAAACCAAGTTCCTAATACTTCCAATGATGACCTAGATGAATGTAAAAATAACACATCAGGAAAAATCATAAAAAGGAGCAACATTTGAAAATTAAACAAATATATAAAAGATAGAAATAAGTGAGAAGAAGCGGAATAACAACAATCACATACCACGTTCCAGCATCGTTCAAACCCAAATTCCAGCCCCGTTCCAACACCGTTTTAGGCCACGTTCCGGCACCGTTCAAGCCCAAATTCCAGCCCCGTTCCAACACCATTTTAGGCCACGTTCCAGCATCGTTCAAGCCCCTAACTCCAGCCCCGTACCAATACCGTTTTAGGGCACATTCCAGCAACGTTCAAGCCCCTAATTCCATCCCCGCTCCAACACCGTTTTAGGCCACGCTCCAGCCATGTTAAAGCCCCGTTCCAGCACCGTTTTAGGCCACGTTCCATCAACATTGAAAGGCTAAAACAAGTCAGTTCAGAATTTAATTATAGATTTATATTGATGCCCACATGAGTACATGACTTCAACCGATTAAGATATCCCCTTTTCACCGAAGAATTCAATAGTTTAAGGATAAGAATTATTTTGATATAAAATCCTAATACATTGCACACAAAGATATTAAGAAACAACAATGCAGGTCAGTTGAAGAATGAATTACAATTCTTAGTTACATTGTACATACCTTCTCTCTAAATCCCATAACTCAGGAAATGCATGGCGCATCTGTGTGGACAAAGGAATGAAGTAAAGGAATTCAAGCAAGGCACTAAGCAAGTAATTTCAAGATGAGAGATGGCAGGGATAGTAAAAGAATCCACTTGCACCTCTACATGCCTTGTGGTTTTGTGTTATCAACCAAAAGCAGTTGAAGATGCTATAAGACCAATAAAAGAGATAGTTAGCAACAGTTGGACAACTAAGGCAGTTACCAACTGGAAGAAAACCAGAGAGACCATAAGGAAGATCAAACTTTTATGCATAAAACCAGATCAAGACTTTAAGGGAGTATATCTTGAACTTCTAGAACCCACTGCATTCATTAAACTGATCAAAACCAAACACAAACTCAATCCAGCAGCATCCATTATGGACCAGATCATAAAACCAAGAGATCATCAGCCATAAAGCTGAATTCCAACAACAGAATCAAATGATATAGGAACCCAATTTGCTAAAAGTATATTCTAGACAGTAAACAACATGTGTAATGGCCAAAACCCATATTACACAGATTGCACAGATTAGCCAAAGACCAATATGAGAAGAGATGGAGAAATCAAACCTGGAGAGCGAAACATGAATAAGTAACACACAAATTTTTAATATCCATTGGCCAAAGCACAAAGAACTGAACTTCCTGTTTAGAACTATGTTGACAAAATGTAAGAAATCAAAATTTCAATAATATATAAACTTCAATATTATAAAAGAGGATGCAAGGAAACCATGTAAAGAACACTTACATATCCTCTTGTTTCTGCTACATAACTACAAGAATAAACCACCAAAAATTAGTTGATGAACTCATGAATGCAAGAATAAAAAAATCAACAGAAAGAACATAGAAATCGCATCTATAATAAAACATGAATAAAGGATGATTATGTGAGTCTTAGAAGAAAGAAGAAATTACTAAAGAAGGCGAAATGAGTTATATAGTTTTACAACCCAACCAAATAGAAAACTCCAATAGAAATGGACACAACCCACTTCAAATAAATCCTAATCCCTGTTTTTAAGCTCAAACCAAAGCATTCCAGTCCCATTACTCCTTATTTCTCCAATATTAAATCCAAGAATAGGTCCAAAAATACTAAAATAATTGGAACCCAAGCAAAAATTGTTCATGGAAACACAACCTTTAACCCACCATAAATCTCCCTCCGGTCCAACCAGTAAACCAAATCCAACCCGTGTGCCTTAAATCACAATAAATGTAAACAAATTTCAAAAAAGATGGTCAACCAACATATCTGTCAGTTTTTTCGAAAAAAAACCACAAATAATACCTTAGAAATCGAGATATACTACCTTATTTACACCAAAGCCTTGATTTCCTAGCCCCTGAAGCCTACGCATCCACAAATATTATTCTACAAGATATTAGAAATCGAGATTAGAAACCCTAAAACAAAAAATCGAGATTAGAAGCAAGAGATTAGAATCGTGTGATAAATCAAAATTAGAAATCGAGGCCGCCAGAAATCGACATTAAAAACCGTAAAGCAAAACATATACCTGATTTGAATCGTATGAGAACTCGTTACCATGTGAATCGTAAAGAGCACCGAATTCCCTAATTCTGAAGAAACAAAAACCTGTTGGTCTTTGAGAGAAGAAGAGAAGAAACAGTCGCACGAAATTAGGAGACAATGGTTTTCCTGGATAGGGCTTTGAGGACATGGATTGATTTTGAAAAGGGAATACACCATTTGGAGTAAAAACTTTTGAAATTTGAAATATGCTCCTTGGTTGGCAGAGCACGGTCTTGGCGGGATAGAAAGCCACTTTCAGTCCATTTCGTTGTAAAAGCTTGCATTAAAAACTTGTACATCCTGCTTCCTTACTTGTAATTCTTAGTTTTTGAATTTTTATGCATAAAATGGTAGTACCATATGCATTGTGAGTTGTCTTTAAGAGTTTTGAATATATGTATTATAAGGTAGTAATAGATATATAATATTTTATTGATACAATCAATATTTAATATTAACGATGAAGAACTTTTTGAGTTTGAATACAACTTTTTTTATAAATTGAAATTTTTAATTTTACATCTTTGAAAATATCTTATGATATCCTTTTGGATCTTACTATCGGGTCAAACCACCGTTTAAAATCAATGTTGTAGGTCTCAAAATTGTAATAACCAGGGTTCGAAAAGAGAAGAATGAGAGTGTCGGGGCGAATGTTGCAAACTTATAACTTCGGGGCTATTTTGTAAAGTTTGGAAAGAGAGTATAAATCCTCCATTTTGGCTCAAAACCCTAGGTAATTGCAATCATTCTTGGCGACTGTGTGTATGTGCGTGTAAGGAGCAGGGCTGAGAGAGGAAGGCTTATTATAGGTACCAGCAATCTTGGAAGAAGAAGGAAAACTCTCCATCAAGAAGTTTAAGGTAACCTCTACCGTCTATTTGTTTTGTTATTGAAATTCTAGCAATCCGTTCATAGCAGGGATGTTAAAGTTGTTTGATCAGTTGGCTAATTACGGAGGGGACGATTGTAGTTTACAACCTTAAAATGGGATTAAGAGAGTCTAATTATTATACCCGTGAGCAGGAGAAGTAGAAATCAGTCTAAGAGAGAATTAATCCCTGAACCATAGTGAACAGCGTCGTCATCGACTTCTAGTCCGGAACTCGCTGAGTCCGGAATTGGAGTCCGGATGCATTCCGGAAGTAGGAGTCCGGATCGAATCCGAAAGTGATCCCGGAATCCGGTATGTGGCGGATCCGGAAGTGACCCGGAATCCGGTATGTGGCGAATCCGGAAGGGACCCCGGAATCCGGTATGTGTTGGATCCGGAAGGGGTTTCGGAATCCGAAAAGGGATCCGGGAAAAGAAGCGGAGTCCGGAATCAGATATCGGATTTAAGAGTGCAGTTGTGACCAAGTTTTTTTATTAAGAGTCTGTTAAGAATGTTGTGAGAGCCAACTTGAGACTTATTGCTCTATTATTTTAAAAACATAGGTGTTCCACCTAGGAATCTGATGCCTAAGTGAGAAGTGTTGTGCAAAGGCAGCAGGTGAGTTTTTCTAACTAAATACATGATTTAAATGTGATTTCTGAAGTAGGAAGCCGATATGCAAATGATATGTTTTTATTACTGATACGTGCGTTTGAAAAGTTAAATTAAATGTATGCATACATTGTTGATGAGACGTGTGATGGCTAAGTCGGGGGGTATGGCCCCCCAGTGCTCATACAAGGGGGGGGGGGGGTTGTCCCGTTTATGCCATGGGAGGTGTGACCCAGTAAGGCAGTGTGAGACTGACACGAAGTCACTATGATGAGACTTCCGTGTGTCGCTTACATGTACAGTCTTGTTGCCATTAAATGTTATAAAATATTTTATTTATTTATGATGATGAAACTGTTGTTCCTAAGAGGGAGCTCAATAGACCTCATGGTCTAACCCTCGCATATTTTTCCAAACTAAACCTTTTCAGGGAAGCCGTTAGTAGGAAGCTCCAGAAAGAGTAAGGAGAAGATTTAGATCGCGGATGCTTCTAGTTGTTAGTCGCTTCACTTTTGCTAGTTAGACTTTGTTGATATTCTTAGTTGTGTATAGGTTGTTTTACAAACCTAATTTTGAGACAGTTGTATTCGGTCAGTTTAGGGCCAAATTTTGGATGGTTGATTTATAATTAATTGATTTGCTTGGTTTAAATTCTAGGTTGTTACAGAAATTCACCTTGTTGGTCCCGAAGGGCTATACAAGTTTGTAGAAGGGGGGGTTGAATACAAACACACATATTTTACTTTTCTAAATTGTTTATTGATAAATCATTAACAATTTACAGCTTGTTGCGGAAAACAAGATTAAGGATAAACCTAAATCTAAACAAGTTGGAACACTAAGTTTCTTGCACTAAGAAATAGAAGGAAATTACTAATAATACCCTATCTCAAGATAAGAAGGATGAACTTGTCCAGAGTTAGCAAGTTACTTCAAAATGAAGTGAGTTCTTCTTCTTATATACTGCATGCATTTAATGCATTGCAGTTTACACTTTACACGTGGCAGCAGCTGATTGGTTGCATGTCATTGACCTTTGTTGACAACCTTAGTAGCCGCATGTTTGAACAGTGTAGTATCAGAGTGGTTGTACGATTTCAGACAATAAGGAGGTTCTTTTTCTGACATATCGTACGGAGACGTGCAAGGGTGGTTAAGACAAAAAGTACTTTGTACGGAGGACTTTATGATCAGCTTTTCGTTGATTCAGCGATCTATCATTCTTTATCAGCGAATGATAGGGTCCAGCGATAGCTAAAGTCTTGTACTTGATACTTCACGTTGAGTGGACAAATCTGAGTCTTCGATGATCCGCATTAGTTCATTAGGATACTTGTCGCTGTTTCTTGAGCTTGATCTTCGACTTCAACGTAGAACCTATGTTAACGTGAAACTTGTCTTCAGGGATCATAAGTAAACAACTAACTTATCAGCGATCACCATAAGTACTGAACAGACTCAGAGTATTATGGTGAACAATGTTCGTTGAATGTTTAATCTAAAGAGCGAGAGTTCCTATCAGCGGTACTGTAAGATCTTAGTACTTATCAGCGATAGTGAAACTCTGATACATATTGTTTACTTACAATTTTCACTAAGTATAAAAGAGAGGGTCATTGTCAAATCACTGAGGGTATGGATCAACAATCTCCCCCTATTTGATTATGACATAGCAACAGAGAAAATTGCTATTTAATGAAAACATAAGGATAAAAAGAACTCATAAAATATTTGTCCCTTTTACTGTTTTCTGGGATCTTTTCTGTACTGATGGAGTAAAGTAGGTTCGCTGAAATTTTTCTTTAAACTTTGTAAAGATTACAGAGGGAAGTAGAAAAATTACAAGTACAGCGAATAAAATTACAAGTACAAAAGATGTAGACAGATAAGGATAGAAAGAATTACAAGACGATCCTATCCGTCAAAAGGTTCTTCCTTGATGAGAAGTTCATCGAGGGTCTTTGATGTGGGAATCATCCAGTCAGGAACATCTACTCCTTGATTCTTTTTGTTCAGACCTTCTTCAAAAATCAAGGGCTTCAGGTGTCTATCTTTAATGTCGCGTCTGACTTCACACCAGTATATGAGATCTCTGAGTTGTTCGATGGGAGTGATGTGGAGCTTAGAGATACGTTGAAAGTGATGGATTCCTTCGTAGTCTAGAAAGAATATACCATAAGGATCACTTACAACTCTGTCAGGAATGAAAGTTTCTCCAGGTGGTAGGGAGGTGTCAAGCGCTGAGAGATCAGCATCAGGGCCAAGAACTTCAGCATGAGAGAAACCAATACCTGTTTCAATCCGTATAAGAGGACCTGAGTCTGAGACTTTCTTTTCTTTTGCAAAGACTCTTCTTTGTTGAGGAGGAAGAAGAGTAGAGGGAGGAATATCCACAGCAGAAGAAACTAGGTCGATCTGTTTGTTTAAGATCTTCTCGACATGGCTTTTGAACTTTGAGCGCGATCCCTGAATGGCTAATTTCACTTCTAACCATTCAGAGAGACCAAACTTTTCTAAGGTAGCAGCATAGAAGGTTTGCTTGGTTTTGTCTTCTCTGTAGACATCAACTTCAACAACAGGAACGTCTAAGTACAATCTTCCTCTGATGTTTACTTTGATGATTTTGGATGGTCGAGATCGATAGTTCAACATTTCTTTACACCATTCCAAATCGTATCAGAGACCTTAGTCTTTTCTCTAACGATCCTTTGATCATCATCCCATAGCTGACGTTGAACGTCAATGGGAGCTCTTTTCAGCTTGGGGTCTTTTACAGATCGTTGAGTAAGTTGGATGGCGTATTCTCTGTCTTTTTCTTCAGCTTTCCTTCTTTCAGCGATTAGGCGTTCAGCTCTGAGGTGTTCCTTGTATTCCTTTTGGGAAATTTTGAACTTTAGAGGAGCGGAAGGAAGTTGATCACGCTTCAGAATGATTCGCTGATCTTCGAGTCTCTTGATCATTTCATATCTCTTTTCTTGATCCTCTTCACTTAGCTTTTGAGGAGACAAGGAAGGTCTGTTTTTGTGAGAGAGCATCTGTTCTTCAGGTTCATCAGTCTCAGAGATCAAATCTAAGACCGGGATTATTTCTTCAACGTTGGGAGCTAGGATTATTGTTGGTGAAGTCGCAACTGTAGGAACTTCAGCGATATCCTCAAACAGGGGAGAGTACTAGCTGAAACACATCGATCTTACGAGTAAGAACTTGTGTAGAACAGGGATAGAAAGAATGGGATAAAGTGTATGGAGGATTTAGTGTGTAGAACTGATAATGTGTGTAGAGGAGGGATGTAGTGTAAGATTGGTGTTGGTCCCGAAGGCCTATACAAGTTTGTAGAAAGGGGGGGTTGAATACAAACACACATATTTTACTTTTCTAAATTGTTTATTGATAAATCATTAACAATTTACAGCTTGTTGCGGAGACAAGATTAAGGATAAACCTAAATCTAAACAAGTTGGAACACTAAGGTTTCTTGCACTAAGAGAGATAAGGAAATTACTAATAATAACCTATCTTGAGATAAGAGATTGAACTTGTCCAGAGTTAGCAAGTTACTTCAAAAGAAGTGAGTTCATCTCTTTATATACTGCATGCATTTAATGCAAGTCAATATATACTTTACACGTGTCATCAGCTGGTTGGTTGCATGTCATTGACCTTGGTTGACAACCTTAGTAGCCGTATGGATGAATAGTGTAGTATCAGAGTGGTTGTACGATTTCAGATATTCGGAGGTTCTTTTCTGACAATTCGTACGGAGTCGTGCAAGGGTGGTTAAGACAAAAGTACTTTGTACGGAGGACTTCATGATCAGCTTTCGTTGATTCAGAGCTTTGTCATATTATATCAGCGAATGATAAAGTTCAGCGATAGCTGAAGTCTTATACTTGAAACTTCACGTTGAGTGGACAAATCTGAGTCTTCGCTGATCCGCATCAGTTCATTAGGAGACTTGTCGCTGGTTCTTGAGCTTGATCTTCGACTTCAGCGTAGAACCTTTGTTGACGTGAAACTTGTCTTCAGGGATCATAAGTAAACAACTAACTTATCAGCGATCATCATAATGACTGAACAGACTCAGAGCATTAATGATGAACAGTGTTCGCTGAATGTTTAATTTAAAGGAGCGAGAGTTCCTATCAGCGGTACTGGAAGATCTTAGTACTTATCAGCGATAGTGAAACTCTGATACATATTGTTTACTTACAATTTTCACTAAGTATTTAAGAGAGGGTCATTATCAAATCACTGAGGGTTTGGATCAACAATCTCCCCCTATTTGATTATGACATAGCAACAAAGAAAATTGCTATTTAATGAAAACATAAGGATAAAAAGAACTCATAAAATATTTGTCCCTTTTACTGTTTTCTGGGATCTTTTCAGTACTGATGGAGTAAAGTGCGTTCGCTGAAATCTTTCTTTAAAATGTTGAATCAGGTTACAATGAAGAACAGAAAGATTATAAGTACAAGCGAAATAATTTACAAGTACAGAAGGATAACTGATACAATAGAGAAAAAGGAAATTATATCAGTTTTCAAAGGGTTCTTCCTTAATGAGAAGTTCATCAAGGGTCTTTGTAGTGGGGATCATCCAGTCAGGGACTTTTACTCCTTGATTCTTTAACTTCAGAGCAGCTTCAAAAATCAAGGGCTTCAGGTGTCTAGCTTTGATGTCGCGTCTGACTTCGCACCAGTGTACGAGATCTCTGAGTTGTTCGATGGGAGCGATTTGGAGCTCAGAGACACGTTGAAAGTGATGATTTCCATCATAGTCTAAGAAGAATATACCATATGGATCACTTACCACTGTGCCAGGGATGAAGGTTTCTCCAGGTGGTAGGGAGGTGTTAAACATTGAAAGATCGGCATCAGGGCCAAGAACTTCAGCACGAGAGAAACCAATACCTGTTTCATTTCGAATGATTGGACCTGAATCAGAAACTTTCTTCTTCTTAGCATAGGCTTTCTTCGGTTGAGGAAGAGTAGGAGGAATATCCACAGCAGATGAAAGCAAGTCGATCTGTTTGTTTAAGATCATCTCAACATGGCTTTTGAATTTTGAGCGTGATCCCTGAATGGCTAATTTCGTTTCTAACCATTCAGAGAGACCAAACTTTTCTAATGAAGCAGCATAGAAGGTTTGCTTGGTTTTGTCATCTCTGTAGATATCCACTTCAACAATAGGAACATCAACGAACATTTTTCCTATGATGTTGGCTTTGATTATCTTGGATGGTCTTGATCGACAGGTCAGCATTTGATTAGCCCATTCCAAGGTTGTATCAGAGACCTTTGTCTTTTCTCTAACGATTTCTTGAGCATTATCCCAGAGCTGACGTTGAACATCAATGGGAACTCTTTTCAGCTTGGGGTCTTTGATTGATCGTTGAGTAAGCTTGATGGCGTATTCTCTGTCTTTCTCTTCAGCTTCCTTTCTTTCAGCGATGAGGCGTTCAGCTCTGAGGTGTTCCTTGTATTCAGCTTTTGAATTTCTGAACTTTGGAGGAACAGAAGGCAGTTGATCACGCCTTAGAATGATTCGCTGATCCTCGAATCGCTTTATTATTTCCTCTTTTCTCTTTTGATCCTCTTCACTCAGCTTTTGAGGAGCTGAGGAAGGTCTGTTTCTGTGCGAGGGAGGTTTTTCTTCTGGTTCATCAGTCTCAGAGATCAAATCTAAGACTGGGATTATTTCATCAGCAGCTGGCTTTATTTGTGAAGTCGCAGTAGTAGAACCTTCAGCGACATCCTCAAACAGGGGAGAGGACTAGCTGAAACACAGCGATCTTACAAATAAGAACATGGGTAGAAGAACTTGGGTAGAAAGAGAAAGATAAATATGTTCAGGTGTAGGCTAGGGTAATAGAACTTATAGTGTGGATGAGGGATGGAGTAAGAGATGTTTAGTGTACCTGACAAACCGGCTTTTCAAGCAAGATCATCAGATTGTCATCTTCAGCGACGCTTTTGCCTTTGCCTTTCTCAACGCCAGTGGCCGAGGGCTTTGTCTTTGTCCGCTCCCCTGTTGGTTCATTTATTGAAATTCCCTTAAGAGCTTTGATCCTTGGGGCAGGTTTGACGATAAAGAAATCATCGTCATCTTCGTCATCATCATCATCATTCTTCTTTGGAGAAGAAGATGGTTCATCATCAGCGATGTCGACGGCTTCATCATCTTCTGCTTCGGATTCTTCAGCGTCTTCTTCGAGTTGCTCCCCCTCAGATACAGAGGCGAGCTTTTCGGTTCCCTCAGGGTTTTCATCTCCCTGAGGTCCAGCGATAAGATCCTCATTCTTTTCTCCCCTGATAGAGTCATCATGGGAAAGGTCTTCAGTGCTCTTTTCAAGATCCTCAGCGCTCTTCTCAGCGGGATGTTCAGCGCTCTTCTCCCCCTCTTTCACATGATTGGGGGAGGAATGGGTAGACTCAACATTTGTATTTTCTCTGTCTTCTTGGCCAGAGATTTTAATACAACTTTCAATCGCTGCTAATCTGTCTTCAAGGCCAGATATAGCAGGATTGATCTTTTCCAGCTCTTTGCGATCCGCCGCTGTGAAAGTTTCCAAAGCAGGGGCAGGGGCAGGTTCAGGAGCAGGAGTTCTCGCCTTGTTGAGCAGCTCTTCAAGCATTGTTTTCATCGAACCAACGTCAGTCTTTACAGAGCCTAAGTCAGTCGTCAGAGTTTGAACATTTGTCTTCACAGCAGACATATCACCCTCTAGTGCTCCAACCGATGTCTTCAGCGTTGTTACTTCGCCGGACATGGAGGAAACTGATTGTTTGAGTGAGGTGTAGTCTGTGTAGATATCAGCGAGCACCTTAGCAAAGTCGCTGAGAGTCTTATCAACTTGCTTCAAGTCATCTGCGGAAGCCTTCTTCTCTACCACCGTTGTTAGCTATGTCAAATTCTCTCCAGTGTTTGTTACAGCTGTAGAGTTGTTGGAGAGTGTGGTGGTGAGATCTGTCAGCTTTGTTTCCACGGACTTCAGAGACTCGTTGATATCTCCCAAATTAGGACATGTAACACATAAGTACTTGTGAACAAAGGAAAGCTCAGAAGTTTCAGGTTTAGTTACAGTGTATATGGGTTGATTTGTACCTGCAGGAGGATTGACGAAGTCGTCAAAGTTGCGGATTCCTGAAAAATGTTCCATATCTTCCTCAAAAGTTCGGTGAGGTATGGTGATCTCTGCAGGTCCTGTCTTCATCATTCGTTGAGAAGCGTCAGCGGCTGCTTCTGGAATGATGGCATCTCCAGTATTCTTTGGAGGAGTGTCCAAGTGAGTGGGGTGAGAAGCGAAGGATAAGAATGGGGTTCGGGTACTTAGTTCAGCGTTGGAATCGCTGAGAATCACTTCATCAGTCTTTTGAGAGACTGAGGGAGGTTGGGTAGGTTCCAAGTTTCTAACCTCAGCGTTTGGAGACGTTGAAGTCTGGATTGAAGGGATGGCTTGAATGGGTGTGGCAGAGCGTACCACGGAACTTTCCTTCAGCTCGGCAGAATGAGCTGAGGAGTCTTCAGCATGGGATTGCTGGGGTTGCTCCTTGGTTTTCTTGATCCTTTTGGAATCAAGTTGGGTGTGAGAGTGTTTCCTTTTCTTAGAAGGAGAGGATTGTGTGGCTGGGGTATCAGCGATGGGTATTGTCGCTGAAGGAGCCACAGAAGTCGAAGAATTAGGGTTAAGAAGAGAGAGAAGGGTAGAGAGACGTACCTCATTGTCGACAGGTTTGAAATCGAGCACCTTAGGACCAACCTGAGAAAGTTTCAGGTCACCCTCTTGAGGATAGCTGTCCTTCAGGCCATATTGGAAGATGGCGCTGATGAAACGGGGGTAGGGAACCCATGCAGGTCTGTCAGCAGCAGAATCTACTCTTTGAACTAGGTCATCATAAATGATAGATGCCCAGTCTATATGTAGACCTTTCAGCAGTGCGTATCCCATAGCCTGCTGAGGTTGAGCGGCTTGATCAGAGGAGCCGGTCTTCGCTGTCATGCAGCTGATCAGGTGTGCGAAGATGAAATTCATCTCGCTGGGCATTTTGGACTTCTTTATCAGCGTCAGCTTCTTCTCGGGTTTCTTGTCCCTTCCAGTTTCCCAGATGTAACCCATTGCATCAAGGAAAGCAATGATTGCTTCTCTGTCAGCATGCTTCTTATGGTCAGGGAATGGAACAAACGGTTTTTCTTTGGTAGCATTTGGAAAGTTCAGGGCTTTTCGAATGATAGCGGGGGTTATCTTAATTGTGCCATACTCAGTATCGCTGAGTATGCAATCGATGGTTTTGGATGCATCTTTGGCGGAGGGTAGCTGAGTGTGCCTGGCAGAGTACCAGAACTGGGATAGTAGTAGCTGACTAGCAGGAGGTGTGATGGTCAGGGCTGTTGAAATGCATCAGTTTTTCAGGAAATTCACAGCATCATCCAGATGTGTGTCTTGCTTTCGAGGAGGAAACTCGAGAAGCGCAGAGAGGTTGTTGACCTTAGTCCAATCTAGTTGATCCAGCTTGAACTTAACCTGAGGGGCTTTGATGATGTCCACTTCCTCAGAGTCAGCGGAGATGGATTCAGCGGTAACATTGATCTTTGAAGATGCCATTTCTCTGTATTATCAGTTCAACCAAAGATGTTTACAAATAAGAATTGTCTTGTTATGGAAAGAATTTCCATTAAGATGGTTCGAATTTTGTCCATTTCATTCAGACATAAACTGTCTTAATGAAGATTAGGGTTTTTCATGATTTTGAAACGAAATGTAAAACCCATAAAGTCTTGTATTCCAGTTTCAGAAAAAAATCTGGATACGAATGAAGAACAAGTTTAAGATTTAGATTTAAAACTTGAAGAACAACCATGAAATGGTTGTGTTCATAAAACCATGAAAGAAATGATTTTTTGTTTGATCTTGTTTAAAACAAAGATAAGATCAGGAACAAGTTATCTGCATTTGAAAAATAAGAACATATTAACCTTGATGTTTTGATGAAGAAGATGATGAACAGTTCTTTGAAGATTTGAGAGCACAAATGCAACAGTAATTCTTTTCTTGCGGAGAAAGATTGTTTGCGTAAAAGACAAATATAAACCAAGAGTTGTTTATATAGGGAGTTTTAGAGAGAGAAAACCTTGAGCGGGAAAAGGTTTTCATCATGACACAGACACGTGTTTGCATTTGATTAGAAGTTTGAACGAAACGTGCAAACGTGTGTCAGAAAGAAGTCGTGCCTGGTGATATCCGTTGCAATGACGTCACAACTGTCCTTTCACATTCTTTGGGATGTCTCTGAGGTTTTGAAAGCTCAGGGACTCTTTTGAAAAACATGAAGCACTGAATAGAAAATATCAGTGAAGGTTTTAAGAACTTTCAAAATATCGCTGTTAAGGAAGAGATATTCAGCGATGCATTTGTTTTGAAATCTTGCATTTTCATGCGTTTGTCAGAGAGAGAAAACATACCTGGATATCAGTATAACCAAGTTTATTCAGAGAGAAGATGATTGAATAGGTTATACAAGTTGATTTTATCCTATCGCTGATTAATGTGAACCGCTGAAGATTTTACCCTTCAAAGTTCAGCATTCCAAGCTCGCTGATGAGAAAGTTGAATCTTGTCTCATCAAGAGGTTTGGTAAATAAATCAGCTAACTGATAATCAGTTAAGATAAAATGAAGTTCTATATCACCATTCATCACATGATCTCTGATAAAATGATATCTGATTTCTATGTGTTTTGTCTTTGAGTGTAGCACTGGATTGTTTGCTATAGCGATGGCACTAGTGCTGTCGCAATAGATTGGAATTTTAGAGAGCTGAAGATCATAGTCTAGTAGCTGATTTCTCATCCACAAGACCTGAGAACATCAGCTTCCAGCGGCTACATATTCAGCTTCAGCTGTGGAAGTGGACACTGAGTTTTGCTTCTTACTTGTCCAACTTACCAGCTTTCCACCCAGGAGCTGACATCCTCCTGTGGTGCTTTTCCTATCCATTTTGCAGCCTGCAAAATCACTGTCTGAATAGGCGGTTAGATCGAATCCTGAGTCTTTGGGATACCAAAGGCCTAGATTCGCTGTACCCTTAAGATATCGAAAGATTCGCTTTACAGCTTTCATATGAGATATCTAGGTTCAGCTTGATATCGTGCACACAAGCATGTTGCAAACATAATATCGGGTCGGCTAGCTGTAAGATACAATAGTGAGCCGATCATCCCACGGTACAGTGTGACATTGACAGGAACACTCTTTATGTCCTTATCAAGTGTCAGCGGTGGTGCCATAGGGGTTTTCATAGCTGAACTTTCAGTTAAGTCGAATTTCTTCAGCATATCTTTAACATATTTTCCCTGATTAATGAAAGTTCCTTTTTCAGTTTGCTTAATCTGAAGACCAAGGAAGTATGTTAGTTCACCCATCATGCTCATTTTATACTCATCTTTCATTCTATCAGCGAAACGAGTACAAAGCTCAGGGTTAGTAGAACCAAATATAATGTCATCAACATATATTTGAACTAAAATGATATGACCTTTCACTTTTCTAAAAAATAGAGTTTTGTCAATTTTACCTCTCTCAAATTGTTCAATATGGAGATAAGTAGAGAGAGTATCATACCATGCACGAGGAGCTTGCTTTAAGCCATAAAATGCCTTGTCCAGTTTATAAACATAACCTGGACGCTTAGGATCTGAGAATCCTGGAGGTTGTTCCACATAAACTTCTTCATTCAGCTTTCCATTCAGAAATGCTGACTTAACATCCATCTGATGTACAATGAAGTTTTTGTGTACAGCATATGCTAAGAAAAGACGAATAGATTCAAGTCTTGCTACTGGAGCAAATGTTTCGTCATAATCTATGCCTTCCTCTTGTCTGTATCCCTGAGCAACAAGACGAGCTTTGTTGCGAGTTACAGTACCATGTTCGTCCAACTTGTTTCGATAGACCCATTTAGTGCCTATCACCATTTTGTCGGTTGGTCTACGAACGAGTTTCCAAACTTTGTTTCTTTCGAATTCAGTCAACTCTTCTTTCATAGCGCTGACCCAGTTTGGATCTCTGAGGGCATAATCTATTTTCTTTGGTTCAGTTAGAGAAATAAAGTTAACGAATAAACAAATATTACCTGCACTTTTACGAGTCTGAATACCAACGTTGGGATCACCAAGAATTTGATTGATTGGGTGATTGACAGTCCATCGCTGAGCCGGAGCATACGTCGCTGACTCAGTCTGAACTGGAGAAACATTAGATGAGGCTTCAGCTACTTCTGGATTATCAGCTAAGAGAGGAATGTTTGCATTTGTCACTTCATTCACTGATTGCTGAGAAATAGATGGAATTTCTGAGACATTTGGATCAACTGCAGGTATAGTGTTAATAGGAACAGCTGAGACCCAAGATGTTTCAGCTTCACTATTCTGCATATCTGGAATGATTGTAGGACCATCATTTTCTATGGTGTGAGCATGAGGAGTGGGAACTTCTTCTGAATCACCAAGATGAGAAAACATCCATTGATTCAGTTCTTCAGTATCAGCGGACGGTTTGGAGTTCGCTGAACGGGATTCATCAAACGTGACGTGAATAGTTTCTTCTACAGTTTGTCGTCTACGGTTGAAGACTCTGAAGGCTTTGGAGACTGAGGAGTATACAAGAAAGATTCCATCATCAGCCTTAGGATCAAACTTTCCAAGGGCATCTCTGTTGTTCAGTATGAAACACTGACATCCAAAGATGTGAAGAAAGCTGATTGAAGGCTTTCTCCCATGAAAGAGTTCATAGGCTGTCTTTTTGAATCTTTTAACTATCAGCGACCTGTTTTGCGTAAAACAAGCAGTGTTGACAGCTTCTGCCCAAAACTGAGTAGGCAGGTGAGAATCGCTGAGCATTGAACGTGCAGCTTCAATAATTGTTCTATTTCTTCTTTCAGCGACTCCATTTTGTTGCGGTGTTCTCACTGACGAAAAGTTGTGAGAAATACCCTTACTCTCAAGAAAGGAATCAAGAGAACTGTTTTTTAATTCAGTTCCATGATCACTCCTTATTGAGCGAACAGTCATATTGTTCAAAGTTTCCATCTTCCGAACAAAGGTGATGAGTTCTTCAGGGGTGTCACTCTTAGAACGGAGAAACATTACCCATGTGTAACGAGAGAATTCATCAACTATGACCAGGGCCAAACAAATCCATATGGAGTAGTTGTAGAGGAGATGACACTGAGGAGACTTGCTTTGACTTGAAGCTTGCCTTGGTCTGCTTCCCTTTTTCACACGCTGAACATAAAGACTCTTTGGCGTATGAATGCTGAGGTAGACCAGTGACTAACTCTTTGGAGGAAAGAGTATTCAGTGTCTTGAAATTTAGATGTGAGAGCCTCTTGTGCCATAGCCAGTTAACATCAGAAGATGTCTTTGAGAAGAAACAGGAGTTCTCAGTGGTTGTTGAGTCCATGTTTATTACATAAACATTTTCCAAACAATAACCGCTGAGAGCTATCTTCTCCTTTTTGTCAGTGACAAAGCAGGATTCCTTAGTGAAAATCACTTTGTTATCCATGTCGCAAAGCTGACTGATGCTCAGAAGATTATGCTTCAGTCCTTCAACATATGCGACTCTTCTGAAGGAGGTTGTACCATTTGAAAGTACACCATACCCTCGGGTGTGTCCTTTTCCATTTCCACCGAAAGTCACAGAGGGACCCTTCTCTTCCTTGTATTCAGCGAGCAGGTTTTTCTTTCCAGTCATGTGTCTAGAGCATCCGCTATCGAGATACCAGATACCCTTCTTAACCTGCATTTACAAAGGAAGATTAGTTTTGCTTGGGTACCCACTTAACCATGTATACACGTTTGTCAGTGGAGCTAGTTGGATTAGAAGGTTCAGCGGTCTTCGCAGCATTTGAAGATTCAGCTTTGTCTTTCTTCACTTTGGTTAATTTCTTAACTTCAGTGGTAGGAGTCACCTTGACCTGATTTGCATCGGGGTTGGTCTTCTTTGCCTTGGGGGAAATCTTCACCTTAGCTATCTTTTCAGCTTTGGTGGCTGTGGGGCACTTACTAGCAATATGATCGGTAAGTCCACAGTGATAACATTTCCTATAACTAAAAGTAGTTCTAGGACCACTTGTATGCTGAGCTTTTAATTTCGAATTAGAAGTGCCAGCACCAAGTAAGCTATTGGCTTTAGAAATGGGACGAACATTCAGTTCTTCAGATTTCTTACCAAGGACATCCACTCTGAGTCTAGGAGTAGATCGCTGAATAGATCCAGAGATCAGCTTTCTAGATCCAGAGGGGTTGGTCACTGAGGCTTTAGAAGCATTCAGCTTTGGTACTATGGTACCCTTCTGAGGATTTTGATAAATAACAATTCCTTTACCTTTGTCTTTAGAGACAGAGGTAGGTTTTGAATAAACCATTTTCTCCTTACCTTTTGAGGAGGTAGGAGTTTCCTCAGGGATTGGTGTAATGGACGAGGAGCACTGAGATGATGAAGTGTCAGCGACTGAGGATACGAACGTTCCAAATTTAAGCATTGAACGTTCAGTGGTTGGTTTTGGAGTATCATTTTTATAACCCAGACCACGTTTATCACTCAGAGGAATCTGAGCCTTAATTATCTCAGTGATCTTTGTTGAAGAATTACACCATCCTTCAAAAGTGGCTTGTTCAGCTTTTAATGCAGCGATAGCTTCTGCTCGTTCGATTTTGACTAGCTGATTTAAATAGACTTGATCTTTAAAATCATCTTCAATTTTAGAAAGCTTTTCTATTTGAAGATGACAGTTTTTAAGCTTTTCAGCGAGATCAAGATTTTGGTTTTCAACCACAGTTTTGCCGTTCATGGCTTCGTATAAACTTCTAGTCAATAGATCGATCTTACGGAGACTATCAGCTTCATCAATATTTGCAATATTGGTAAAGAAAGAAGGTGATACCTGAATGGCAGATGTTGAAGTGGAGGGGATGTCTGAACTTTCTTCCTCTTCTTCAATCTTGGCCATGAGACATTGATTTGCTTCATCATATTCAGAGTCAGATGATGATGCTTCTTCATCAGAAGCAGCCTAATCATAGTCAGCCATCAGGCCTTTTCCTTTCTTCTTAAAGCTTTTCAGCTTTGCATACTTCTCCTTCAGCTTTGAGTATTTGTCATCTTTATTCCTTGGAACAAAGTTTTTCTTTGAGAAAGCTGAAGGTCTCATGACTTTCTTTGACCTGCACTCATTAGCGAAATGACCTGTCTTTTCGCAGTTGAAACAAGTAGCAGTAGCCTTATCAACAAAAGCGGATGATTTAGGCTTGTCAGTTATGGAAAGAGGTTTGTTCTTTCTAAACATTTTCTTCTTGGCGAATCTCCTGAACTTTTTAGTTAGGAGAGCCAAGGATTCATCATCATCTGAAGAATCAGAGTCTGATGACCTTTCAGAGTTACTTTCTAACTCAGTGATAGTGACCGAGGGTCGCTGAGTAGAAGGTTCCTCTGAGATTAAAGCAACAGGAGTGCTTTTGGAATCTTTTACAAGATTCTTCTTAAGATGGCTAGATTGCTCATGATTCAGCAATGTACCATATAAGGTTGAAAGGGTCATTGATTTAAGATCCGTTGACAGCTTGAGACACATGGAATAATTGTCCCAGCTTTCAGGTAAACATTCTAGAAACTTTGTCAGCACTTCAAAGTTAGAATATTCCTTACCAACAGTTTTTAGATCTATAATTAAGCAATTAAAACGTTGGTGAACTTCAGAGAGAGTTTCATTCTTACCAAAAATGAAGCTTTCGTATTGTCTTACCAGGTTGATCTTTCTTGAGTCCTGGACTTCAAACGTTCCTTCATACTGAACACATATTGTGTCCCATCTGGCTTTTGTATCTATAGCCACTTTCTTCTTATCTTCATCGGTCCACATGTGTATTTCCTTAGGAATCAGCCTTTCTGGAATAGCAGGTCTAGTTGCAGTGGCTGGAACTAAAGGATCAATTGTTACAGGGATGTGTGGGCCGTTTTCAAGATAGTAAGTCATAGTAGGGTCTACACCTTCTAAGAAGAGTGTCATCCTATTTTTCAACAAGTTGAAGTTGTTTCTGGAAAATCTAGGGGGTTTTGCAAGAGAACCGTTGTCTATATAATGTGTGTTTGAGTTGGTGGCCATTTTCAGATAATAGCAAGGAAGAGAAATATTTTAGATTAGATCTTGTTTATGAGATTAAACAAATCTGCTATGATACCACTTGTTGGTCTCGAAGGCCTATACAAGTTTGTAGAAGGGGGAGTTGAATACAAACACACCGATTTTACTTTTCTAAATTGTTTATTGATAAATCATTAACAATTTACAGCTTGTTGCGGAGACAAGATTAAGGATAAACCTAAATCTAAACAAGTTGGAACACTAAGGTTTCTTGCACTAAGAGAGATAAGGAAATTACTAATAATAACCTATCTTGAGATAAGAGATTGAACTTGTCCAGAGTTAGCAAGTTACTTCAAAAGAAGTGAGTTCATCTCTTTATATACTGCATGCATTTAATGCAAGTCAGTATATACTTTACACGTGTCATCAGCTGGTTGGTTGCATGTCATTGACCTTGGTTGACAACCTTAGTAGCCGTATGGATGAATAGTGTAGTATCAGAGTGGTTGTACGATTTCAGATATTCGGAGGTTCTTTTCTGACAATTCGTACGGAGTCGTGCAAGGGTGGTTAAGACAAAAGTACTTTGTACGGAGGACTTCATGATCATCTTTCGTTGATTCAGAGCTTTATCATATTATATCAGCGAATGATAAAGTTCAGCGATAGCTGAAGTCTTGTACTTGATACTTCACGTTGAGTGGACAAATCTGAGTCTTCGCTGATCCGCATCAGTTCATTAGGAGACTTGTCGCTGGTTCTTGAGCTTGATCTTCGACTTCAGCGTAGAACCTTTGTTGACGTGAAACTTGTCTTCAGGGATCATAAGTAAACAACTAACTTATCAGCGATCATCATAATGACTGAACAGACTCAGAGCATTAATGATGAACAGTGTTCGCTGAATGTTTAATTTAAAGGAGCGAGAGTTCCTATCAGCGGTACTGGAAGATCTTAGTACTTATCAGCGATAGTGAAACTCTGATACATATTGTTTACTTACAATTTTCACTAAGTATTTAAGAGAGGGTCATTATCAAATCACTGAGGGTTTGGATCAACAATTAGTGTACCTGACAAACCGGCTTTTTAAGCAAGATCGTCAGATTTTCATCATCTTCAGCGACTCTTTTTCCTTTGCCCTTGTCAGCTTCAGGTGCTGATGGATTTGTCTTTGTCCGCTCCCCTGTAGGTTTATTTATCAGAATCCCTTTAAGAGCTTTAGTTCTCTGAGCAGGCTTGACGATAAAAGAGTCATCATCATCATCATCATCTTCATCATCATCATTCTTTGGAGGAGAGGATGGTTCATCATCAGACAAGTCGATGGCTTCTTCATCTTCTGCTTCAGACTCAGTTTCTTCAGCTTCTTCTTCGAGTTGCTCCCCTTCAGATACAGAGGTAAGCTTCTCGGTTCCCTCAGGGTGTTCATCTCCCTGAGGTCCAGCGGCTGCTTCAATTGTCTTCTCACCCTCTTCAGTAAAGGTGAGGTCTTCAGTCTTCTCTCCCCTGATAGATTCATCATGGGAAAGGTCTTCAGTGCTCTTCTCCCCCCCCCTTTTCATGATGAGTGGGGGAGGAATGCGACGACTCAGCAGCTGTTGATGGTTCCCTGTCTTCTTGGCCAGGGATCCCCACACAAATTTCAATCGCTGATAATCTGTTTGCTAGATCAGAAATACCAGGATTGATCTTTACGAGTTCAGCACGATCAGCCGGAGTAAAAGATAAAGGGGCAGGGGCAGGGGCGGTCGTGTTAGTCAGGATCTGCTGTAACAATGTCTTCATAAAAGTGATGTCATTCTTCATCGTATTGACATCGGTCTTCACAGAACTCATGTCAGTCTTTACTGAACTGACATCAGTCTTTACAGCAGACATATCACCTTCGAGTTTGCCAACCGATGTCTTCAGCGTTGTGACTTCGCTGGACATGGTGTCAACTGATTTTTTTATGTCGAGGTAGTCTGTGTAGATGTCAGAGAGAACTTTGGAAAAACCAGTGAGTGATTTATCAACCTTCTCCAAGTCAGCTTTGGAGGCATTCTTTTCGACCACGGTTGTAAGCTTTGTGAGATTCTCTCCAGCGTTTGTTACAGCTGAAGAGTTGTCGGAAAGAGTAGTTGTGAGACCTGTCAGCTTCGTCTCTATAGTCTTCAGAGAGGCGTTGATGTCTCCCAAATTAGGACCTGTAACATATAAGAACTTGTGAACAGAGGAAAGCTCAGAAGTTTGGGGTGGAGTTACAGTGTATAGGGGTTGGTGTATACCTGCAGGAGGATTGGTGAATTCATCAAAATCTCGCTGTCCTGAGAAAAGTTCCATATCGTCAGCGAGAGTGCGTGTACGTATGGTCATCTCTGCAGGTCCTACATCCATCACTCCTTGAAGAGTATTATCTTTAGCTTCTGGAGGAATGACAGGTGCTTCAGTGATAACTGGAGTAGAGTCCAATTGAGTAAAGGTAGAAGCGAAGGTTGAGAATGGAGGTTGGGTGCGGAGTTCAGCGTTGGATTCGCTGAGAATCGCTTCGTCAGTCTTTTGAGAGACTGAAGGAGGTTGGGTAGATTCCAAGTTTGTAACCTCAGCGTTTAGAGACGCTGAAGTTGGGATAGAGTGGGTGGCTTGTTCAGCTGTGTCAGAGCGTACCACTGAACTTTCTTTCAGTCCATCAAGAGGAGCTGAGGAGTCTTTAGCAAGAGATTGATGGGGTTGCTACTTGGTTTTCTTAGTTCTTTTGGAACTAAGTTGGGTTTCAGAGTGTTTCCTTTTAAGAGAAGGAATGGATGTTGCAGTTGGGGTATCAGCGGTGGGTTTGTCCGCTGAAGGAGCTGCAGAAGTAGAAGAGGTAGGGTTTAGAAGAGTTAAAAGAGTAGAAAGACGTACCTTATTTGCCACTAGCTTGAATTCGAGAACCTTAGGGCCGACCTGAGAGGTTATTTACCTTGGTCCAATCCAGTTTGTCAAGAGAGAACTTGACCTGAGGAGCCTTGAGGATTTGCACTTCCTAAGAAGTATTATCAGCAGCAGTGTTCTCAGCGATGGTGTTCTTGGAAATGTCAGAAGATGCCATTTTCTGTATTATCAGTTCAACCAAAGATTAACACATAAGAATAATCTTAATGTGGATAGATTTTCCAATAAGATGGTTTCGAATTTTGTCCATTTCATTCAGACAAAATGTCTTAATGAAGATTAGGGTTTTTCTTGTTTTTGAAAAACGAACTGCAAACCCAATAAAAATCTTGTTTTCCAGTTTCCTTTGAAGATTAGGATTCTGGAAAAACGTATGAAGAACAAGTTTAAGATTTTGCGTTTTAAACTTGAAGAACAACCATGAAAGGTTGTGTTCATAAAACCATGAAGGAAATGATTTCATTTTTAAAAAGATTCTTTTGTTTGATCTTGTGAAAACAAAGAGAAGATCATTAACAAGTTTGAAGAAACAGGTAAAATAAAAGAATTATTAACCTGGTTCGTTGAAGAAGATGAAGTTCTTAAGTTCTTGAAAAACTTGAGAACACAAATGCAACAGTAAATTCTTTTTCTTGCTTGGAGAAGAAGTTCGCGTAAAAGAAAAATATAAACCCAGAATGAGTTTATATAGAGATTAGAGAGAGAGAAAATCTTGAGCGGGAAAATATTTTCATCATGACACGGACACGTGTTTGCATTTGATTGACAGGTAAATGAAACGTGCAAACGTGTGTCAGAAAAGAAAGAACGTGTCGGGGCTTATCCGTTGCAATGACGTCACAACTGTCCTTTCATATTCTTGGATGTCTCTGAGGTTTTGAAAAACTCAGGGACACTTTAAAAACATGAAGCACTGAATAGAAATATCAGTGTTGGATTTTAGAAATATCGCTGATAAGGATGAGATATTCAGCGATGTAATTTATTTTGAAATCTTGCATTTACATGCGATTTGTCAGAGAGAGAAAAAAACATACCTTGAGATCAGCGAATCAAGTTTATTCAGAGAGAAGATGATAGAATGGGTTATACAAGTTGGTTTTATCCTGTCGCTGATCAAATGTGAACCACTGAAGATTTTATTCTTCAAAGTTCCGCATTCCAAGCTCGCTGATGAGAAAGTTGAACCTTGTCTCATCAAGAGGTTTGGTGAACAGATCAGCTAACTGATAATCAGTTGGTATAAAGTGAAGTTCTATATCACCATTCATCACATGATCTATGATAAAGTGATACCTGATTTTGATGTGTTTTGTCTTTGAGTGTAGCACTGGATTATTTGCTATAGCGATGGCACTTGTGCTGTCGCAATAGATTGGAATATTTGAGAGCTAAAGGTCAAAGTCCAGTAGTTGATTTCTCATCCACAAGACCTGAGAACAACAGCTTCCAGCGGCTACACACTCAGCTTCAGTTGTGGAGGTGGACACTGTGTTTTGATTTTTGCTTGTCCAACTCACCAGCTTTCCACCCAGGAGCTGACATCCTCCTGTGGTGCTTTTCCTATCCAATTTGCAACCTGAAAAATCACTATCTGAATAGGCGATTAGATCAAATCCTGAGTCTTTGGGATACCAAAGACCTAGATTCGCAATACCTTTAAGGTATCGAAAAATTCGCTTTACAGCGGTCATATGAGACATCTTAGGTTCAGCTTGATATCGTGCACACAAACAAGTTGCGTACATAATATCGGGTCGGCTAGCTGTAAGATACAAGAGAGAGCCGATCATCCCACGGTACAGCGTGACATTAACAGGAATACCCTTAGTATCCTTATCAAGTGTCAGCGGTGGTGCCATAGGGGTTTTCATAGCTGAACTTTAGGTTAAGTCGAATTTCTTCAGCATATCTTTAACATACTTTCCCTGATTAATTAAAGTTCCTTTTTCATTTTGCTTTATCTGAAGACCAAGGAAATATGTTAGTTCACTCATCATGCTCATTTTATACTCATCTTTCACTCTATCAGCGAAACGAGTACAAAGATCAGGGTTAGTAGAACCAAATATAATGTCATCAACATATATTTGAACAAGAATGATATGACCTTTTACTTTCCTAAAAAATAGAGTTTTTTCGATTTTACCTCGCTCAAATTGTTCAATAAGGAGATAAGTAGAAAGAGTGTCATACCATGTACGTGGAGCTTGCTTTAAGCCATAAAGTGCCTTATCCAGTTTATAAACATAACCTGGACGCTTAGGATCTGAGAATCCTGGAGGTTGTTCCACATAGACTTCTTCATTCAGCTTTCCATTTAGAAACGCTGACTTAACATCCACATGATATACTTTGAAGTCTTTGTGTACAGCGTATGCTAAGAATAGACGAATAGATTCTAGTCTTGCAACTGGAGCAAATCTTTCGTCATAATCTATGCCTTCCTCTTGTCTGTATCCCTGAGCAACAAAACGAGCCTTGTTGCGGGTTACAGTTCCATGTTCGTCCAACTTGTTTTGATAGACCCATTTAGTGCCTATCACTGTTTTGTCAGTTGGTCTTCGAACAAGTTTCCAAACTTTGTTTCTTTCGAATTCAGTCAACTCTTCTTGCATGGCGCTGACCCAGTTTGGATCTTTGAGGGCATCATCTACTTTCTTTGGTTCAGTTAGAGAAATAAAATTAACAAATAAACAAATATTACCTGCACTTCGTCGAGTCTGAATACCAACGTTTGGATCACCAAGAATTTGATCAATTGGGTGATTACAGTCCATTGCTGACCCGGAGCGTGAGACGTTGACTCAACCTGGACTGGAGAAGCTGAAGATGAAGCTTCAGCGACGTCTGGAGTATCAGCCAAGAGAGGAATGGGTGCAGTTGTCATTATATTCACTGATTGCTGAGAAGTAGATGGAATGTTTGAGACATTAGGTTCAGAAGCAGGTATAGTGTTTAAAGGAACAGCTGAGACCCATGATGTTTCAGCTTCACTATTCTGCATATTTGGAATGATAGTAGGACTATCATCTTCAACTGTATGAGCAGTGGGAATATCTTCTGAATCACCAAGATGAGAAAACATCCATTGATTCAGTTCTTCAGTATCAGCGGACGGTTTAGAGTTCGCTGAACGAGATTCGTCAAACGTGACGTGAATAGTTTCTTCCACAGTTTGCCTTCTACGATTGAAGACTCTGAAGGCTTTGGAGATTGAAGAATATCCAAGAAAGATTCCATCATCAGCCTTAGGATCAAACTTTCCAAGGGCATCTCTGTTATTCAGTATGAAACACTGACATCCAAAGATGTGAAGAAAGCTGATTGAAGGCTTTCTCCCGTGAAAACGTTCATAGGCTGTTTTATTGAATCTTTTGACTATCAGCGACCTGTTTTGCGTAAAACAAGCGGTGTTGACAGCTTCTGCCCAAAACTGAGTAGGCAGGTGAGAATCACTGAGCATTGAACGTGCAACCTCAATAATTGTTCTATTTCTACTTTCAGCGACTCCATTTTGTTGCGGTGTTCTCACTGATGAAAATTTGTGAGAAATACCCTTACTCTCAAAGAAGGAATCAAGAGAAATGTTTTTGAATTCAGTCCCATGATCACTCCTTATTGAGCGAACGGTCAAATTGTTCAAGGTTTCCATCTTCCGAACAAAGGTGATGAGTTCTTCAGGGGTGTCACTCTTGGAACGGAGAAATATAACCCACGTATAACGAGAGAATTCATCAACTATGACCAGTGTATATTTCTTTCCAGCGATGGATTGTTTGTTAACAGGGCCAAACAAATCCATATGGAGTAGTTGTAGAGGAGATGGCACTGAGGAGACTTTCTTTGACTTAAAGCTTGCTTTGGTCTGCTTCCCTTTCTCACACGCTGAACATAAAGACTCTTTGACGTATGAGTGTTGAGGTAGACCAGTGACTAACTCTTTTGAAGAAAGAGTGTTTAGTGTCTTGAAATTCAGATGAGAGAGCCTCTTATGCCATAGCCAGTTGACATCAGATGAGGCTTTTGAGAAGAAACAGGAGTTCTCAGTGGTTGTTGAGTCCATGTTTATTACATAAACATTTTCCAAACGATAACCGCTGAGAGCTATCTTCTCCTTTTTGTCAGTGACAAAGCAGGATTCCATAGTAAAGATTACTTTGTTATCCTTGTCGCAAAGCTGACTGATGCTTAAAAGATTATGCTTCAGCCCTTCAAAATATGCGACTCTTCTGAAGGTGGTTGTACCATTAGAGAGTACACCAAACCCTCGGGTATGTCCTTTTCGATTTCCTCCAAAAGTCACAGAGGGACCCTTCTCTTCCTTGTATTCAGCGAGCAGGCTTTTCTTTCCAGTCATGTGTCTAGCGCATCCGCTATCGAGATACCAGATACCCTTCTTAACCTGCATCACAAAGGAAGATTAGTTTTTCTTGGGTACCCAATTAACCATGTGTACACGTTTGTCAGTGGAAGTAGTTGGAATGGAAGGTTCAGCAATCTTCACAGCATTTGAAGATTCAGCTTTGTCAGTCTTCACTTTGGTTAATTTCTTAACCTCAGTGGTCTTCTTTGCCTTGGGCAATCTTCACCTTAGCTATCTTTTCAGCTTTGGTGGCTGAGGGACACTTACTAGCAATATGATCAGTAAGTTTACAGTGATAACATTTCCTATAACTAAAAGTAGTTCTAGGACCATTTGAATGCTGAGCTTTTGATTTTGAATTTGAAGGACCAGCACCAAATAAGCTTTTGGCTTTTGAAATGGGAGGAACGTTTAGTTCTTCAGATTTCTTACCAAGGACATCCACTCTGAGTCTAGGAGTAGATCGCTGAATAGACCCACGCTAAGTAGATCCAGAGATCTGATTCCTTGATCCAGGGGAATAAATCACTAAAGCTTTAGAAGCATTCAGCTTTGGTACTAAAGTACCCTTCTGAGGATTTTGGTTAAAAGCAATTCCTTTACCTTTATCTTTAAAGACAGAGGTAGGTTTTGGATAAACCATTTTCTCTTTACCTTTTGAAGAGGTAGAAGTTTCCTCAGGGATAGGTGGTCTGGACGAGGAACACTGAGAGGATGAAGTATCAGCGACTGAGGATACGAAAGTTCCAAATAAGAGCATGGAACGATCAGTGGTTGATTCTTGAGTTTCATATTTGTAACCGAGACCATTTTATCACTCAGGGGTATCTGAGACTTAATTATCTCAGTGATCTTTGTTGAAGAATTACACCATCCTTCAACAGTAGCTTTTTCATCTTTCAATGCAGCTATATCTTCTGCTCGTTCGATTTTGACTAGCTGATTTAAATGCACTTGATCTTTAAAATCTTTTTCAATTTTAGAAAGCTTTTCTATTTGAAGGTGACAGTTTTTAAGCTGTTCAGCGAGATCAAGGTTTTGATTTTCAACTACAGTTTTGCCATTCATGGCTTCATATAAACTTCTAGTCAAGAGATCGATTTTACGCAGACTATCAGCTTCATCAATATTTGCAATATTTGTAAAGAAGGAAGGTGATACCTGAATTTCAGAGGTTGAAGTAGAGGGAATGTCTGAACTTTCTTCCTCATCTTCAATATTTGCCATAAGACAGAGATTAGATTCATCATCCTCAGAGTCAGATGATGATTCTTCTTCTTCAGAGGCAGCCCAATCGTAAGCCATCAGGCCTTTGCCTTTCTTCTTAAAGCTTTTCAGCTTCGCATACTTTTCTTTCAGCTTAGCGTATTTGTCATCTTTATTCCTGGGAATAAAGGATTTCTTGGGAAACGCTGAGTTTCTCGAGACTTCCTTAGACCTGCACTCGTTAGCGAAATGTCCAATCTTTTCGCAGTTAAAACAAGTAGCAGTAGCCTTATCAACAGGAGCTGATGATCTTGGCTTATCAGTTATAGAAAGAGGTTTGTTCTTTCTGAACATTTTCTTTTTGGCGAATCTCTTGAACTTTTTAGTTAGGAGAGCCAAAGATGACCTTTCAGAGTTACTTTCTAACTCAGTGATAGTGACCACGGGTCGCTGAGTAGAAGGTTCCTCTGAGATTAAAGCAACAGGGGTGCTTTTGGAATCTTTTACAAAATTCTTCTTAAGATGGGTTGATTGCTCATGATTCAGCATCGTGCCATATAAGGTAGCAAGGGTCATTGATCTTAGATCCTTTGACAACTTGAGGCAAATAGAATAACTGTCCCAACTTTCAGGTAAACATTCTAGAAACTTTGTCAGCACTTCAAAGTTAGAATATTCCTTACCAACAGTTTTTAGATCTATTATTAAACAGTTAAAACGTTGGTGAACTTCAGAGAGAGTCTCATTCTTACCACAAATGAAACTTTCATACTGTCTTACCAGGTTGATCTTTCGAGAGTCCTGGACTTCAGCAGTACCTTCATACTGAACACATATTGTGTCCCACATGGCTTTTGAGGATTTCAGGTTCATGACGGAATGGTAGACTTTGTCAGGAAGAGCCATGGATAGTATGGATCTGGCTTTTGTGTCGACAGCCACTTTCTTCTTATCTTCGTCAGTCCACATATGAACTTCCTTAGGAACCAGCCTTTCTGGAATAGCAGGTCTATTCTCAGTGGCTAGAACTGCAACATCAATTCTTACAGAAATAAATGGGCCGTTTTCAAGATAATAAGGCATAGTAGGGTCTACGCCTTCTAAGAAGAGAGTCATCCTATTTTTCCATAGATTAAAATTATCTCTGGAGAATCTAGGGGGTTTTGCAAGAGAACCATTGTCGATATAATTTGTGTTTGTGTTGGTAGCCATTTTCAGAAATAGCAAGGAAGAGAAATCTTAGTATACATTAGATCTTGTTTATGAGATTAAACAAATCCGCTCTGATACCACTTGTTGGTCCCGAAGGGCTATACAAGTTTGTAGAAGGGGGGGTTGAATACAAACACACAAATTTTACTTTTCTAAATTGTTTATTGATAAATCATTAACAATTTACAGCTTGTTGCGGAAAAAAGATTAAGGATAAACCTAAATCTAAACAAGTTGGAACACTAAGTTTCTTGCACTAAGAAAGAGAAGGAAATTACTAATAATAACCTATCTCAAGATAAGAAGGATGAACTTGTCCAGAGTTAGCAAGTTACTTCAAAATGAAGTGAGTTCTTCTTCTTATATACTGCATGCATTTAATGCATTGCAGTTTACACTTTACACGTGGCAGCAGCTGATTGGTTGCATGTCATTGACCTTTGTTGACAACCTTAGTAGTCGCATGTTTGAACAGTGTAGTATCAGAGTGGTTGTACGGTTTCAGACAATAAGGAGGTTCTTTTTCTGACATATCATACGGAGACGTGCAATGGTGGTTAAGACAAAAAGTACTTTGTACGGAGGACTTTATGATCAGCTTTTTGTTGATTCAGCGATCTATCATTCTTTATCAGCGAATGATAGAGTTCAGCGATAGCTAAAGTCTTGTACTTTATACTTCACGTTGAGGGGACAAATCTGAGTCTTCGCTGATCCGCATCAGTTCATTAGGAGACTTGTCGCTGGTTCTTGAGCTTGATCTTCGACTTCAGCATGGATCCTATGTTAACGTGAAACTTGTCTTCAGGGATCATAAGTAAACAACTAACTTATCAGCGATCACCATAAGTACTGAACAGACTCAGAGTACTATGGTGAACAGTGTTCGCTGAATGTATAATCTAAAGAGTGAGAGTTCCTATCAGCGGTACTGTAAGATCTTAGTACTTATCAGCGATAGTGAAACTCTGATACATATTGTTTACTTACAATTTTTCACTAAGTATAAAAGAGAGGGTCATTATCAAATCACTGAGGGTTTGGATCAACAAGTTGGTCAAACATTTTTATAAGTTTTTTGAAAAACTACTTTTTTTGACAAACTACTTTTTAGAAACCATAAAACCAGCATGAAATAGCTCATTCATAATGATAATATTATAAATATATAAAGGCCAAAATAACAAATGTCAAAACGTTTTGGCTTAAAATATTGTATTGTGATTTAGAACTTTAGACCATCAACACACCTGCAAGACCATACTCCTTTCATAAGTGTCACATCAGTTTTGCAATAAAACATTCCACACACATGCAAGACCAAACTCATTTCTAAACTAATAAATTATAATATAAATAATATAAATAATTATAATATAAATAATATAGATAATTATAATATAGATAATTATAATATAACTAATAAATTAATTATAAAATATAGATAACTAAAATTTTACTTTTGTTTTCTTTTACTATATTTTGTGTGAATATAATTTAATTAACAAATAAAATACATGGATATATTGAAAGCATGCAACGTTTATTAAAATACAAATACTACACAAAATACACAATAAACATTACATTACTAATTATTTTCTTCTTCTCCAAATTGACTCCAAATCTCTTCCACTAAATCGTTTTGCAATTGATGATTTGTCGACCTATTGCGGACTCTTGTATGACGTCGAAGATAGTTCTCATACTCAGGAAGACGACTTTGAGAAATTTCAGGCATGGACAAACTAAAACTAAGATCATCATCCATATAATCGAATTGACGAATATACGAATCACGTTCATCTTCAACAATCATGTTGTGCATAATTATACATGCTCTCATTATTTCACCAATTATTTCCTTGCACCACATACGTGATGGGCCACTAATGATAGCGAACCGTGAATGTAGTACACCAAATGCTCTTTCAACATCTTTCCTAGCAGCCTCTTGTTTCTTTGCAAATAATGCATGTTTTGGTCCCTGTGGTAATGAAATTGACTTGACAAATGTAGCCCAACGAAGTTTGTACGAAAAACAAATTCACATACTTTTAAACGAATGATGATGTAATATTTATGTTGTATTTACTTATGTAATTTTTTTGATGTTTGTGTATGTTTATCTATTAGTATTTGTATTTTCGTAATTTTTATATTAATGTACTTTTAATTTAGCAGTTTAAATAAAAAACATTGCATAAAATTATCATTTTTTTTAAATAAAGCGTGGGTAAGAAATTTTAATAAAAATATTAAAAAAATAATGTTCAAATAAACTAATAAATGAATTAATTTTAATAAACATATTAATAATAACTAATATTTAAACAAACAAACTAACTAACTAAATTAATAAATGATTTTGTTTAATATATTATATTGGTTGAAAGACCTTGCTAATTGTGCAAGATCTTGATACTCTTGCAGGCCTTACAAGACACATGGCATGTCATGTCATCTTGTCGGTGAATAAATCTTTTGTATAAAAATATTTATATTTATTTAAGAAAAAACTATTAAATTGAAATTCTCTTAATTTTAATAGTTTTTTAAATACATGTAAATTTTTTGTTTAATATGTATTCTAATTTAAAAAACTTGATTTTGATTGGATATAATTTTTTTAATAAGTAAATTATTTTTAAAAATATAAATCGAAATTAATATTAAAGTGAATTACACTTTTAGGGGTTGTTTGTTTTTATCTTTAACCACTTATTTACATATTATCACTTTTGTCGGGCATATAATTTCAAAATAAGACTTGTTTGTTTTGTTTCACCAATTCAGATTCACTTATCATTTAAATTCATCTATCACTTTATTTCACTTATTTCTCTTCTAAGTCGCCTCCTTCCTCTCCAAATCGGGCTACTGCTTATCGGCCATCTCCATCTCAAGTCGATCAATCCTCATCTCCATCTCCATGTCAATCCATTTCCAAATCGGCGACGCCAGATCGATCTCCATCTCCAAATCGGTATGTCGCTTTTGTGTTTCCTCTTATTTCTCCTCATTGTATTCGATCTGTTTGTTCTTCATCACTGTGTTCAATTTTTTGTTCTTCATCATTGTGTTCGATTTCTTCTTCTTCATCACCGAGTTCGATGTTTTGTTCTTCTATCACTGTGTTCGATGGTTTGTTCTTCTATCAATGTGCTTGATGTGCTTTTAAAAAAATGAATCTTGGGATTTTGTTAGATGTACACTTGTATGATTATGTACACTGCTCATTTCTCAACATAAAAAGTAATCTATTCCTAATCAATGCATGAACAAAAGGGCAGCCATGTTTTGGCCCAATTTGTGTTCTTCATAGGTTTTTGATTGACTCTTAATCCATGATCCATCATCCATTCTCACATGCATGTTATATGAAAAAATCCATATGATTTGATTTAACATCCTCCATAATCGTATGATGTTGCTTATATGTATATCATGATTTGGGTTGTCAACGTTGTGGAAAGTGGAAGCTCTCTAATCTCTTACTTGAATGCTATAATCAGTCCAATTAAGACACGAACAATTAAAGGCACAATCCAGAAAACATAACGGAAAACCTAACGAACCGTCATCGGATATCTTGATATCCGGCCTCCGAAATAGTGCCCGAGTCTGCATGAAGTCAAATTTATATAATCTTTGATAAATCATATATTTGGGATGGAAACTAATTTGTGTTTAAGTAATGAAGAATCAACAATTTGTGTTTAACTTCTTTGCATAACAGTGTTAGCACCTCTTATAATGTCCTAAACATGCAAGTAGGATTTCCTTATCTTCTTGATAGCAAATTGGATGGAAATTATTATTCTTTGGTTATTCTTGGTTCACTGGATTATATTTTGAATTTTGTCTTTTTAGAGATGGACGAGAATGTTCAACGCGTAAGGTGGACAAATGTAGCCATCAAGTGATGAGTTATTTTCTGAATATGATCAAACCAACAACGGGACGACGGCGGTAATGAGGCCGAAGAGGTTTACTTGCATGGGAGTATCGCTGACCAAACCTATATGGCTAGTTTAAGAGAAGAAAATGCGACACAATTGATGCAAAACGGAGATTGATTTTAGTTGTTATGACACTTTGTTCAAGTTTTCCATTGTATTTAAACCAATTAACGTATTTCAGTTGATTTTAGTTGTTATAAAGACTGATTTTAATAGAATAATTTAATTAAATTCGACAGTATCACATTTTGATAGATTGTAATAACCTAGTTTGGAAGGTAAGAAATAAAAGAAGTTTGGTGGCCAAAGTGTATTAATCAAAAGTTGAGTGTTAGGTGTGATGGGTATATAAAGGAGAAAACCCCTAAAACCCTCAATTTCTCCTTATTGTTGTTGTGTGCGGCTAGAGTGCACTGGTGTGTGCAATTGCAGAGTTCTTCAAGCAAGACGAGGGGAGGGAAGCAATCCTTGGAATGGAAATCAACATTCATCAAATTAAGGTATTCTCAATTCAACCCTAATAATCCCTTAGTCATCTTGTTTGAGTTGTTGCCTGGATAAGTTCCTGATTTGGGAGCATTTTGGTTGATCCTTTCTTGAGAAATTGGAGTTTATGTTCTTGGATTTTGTTCTAATGGTTTAAGTGGAAGAGTGAATTATTAATCTGTGGTTGTAAGAAGCTTGGAGCAGCAGTAAGAGGACCCAAGCAATCTGGGGTTGAGGAAATCGCCGCCTGGAAACCACTCAGTGGGAATCCAGACGTCGTATCCGGAAAGCTTGGTATCCGGTGTAGTTTCCGGGTAGATGAGCTGCTGGAGGTTCCCGATAGATTTACACGGAAACCCTTGGGAATCCGAGAGAATCCGGATAGCGTAGGAGTGTCCGGGAACTTGGGTATCCGGGATGCTCCACCCAGGAAGTATTTCATCCGGATAGTTTTAGTTGTCCGGGTAGAACCCCCCGGATAGTTTAACTACTCGGGTAAATCTTTCTGTGTAGTTGTGCAGTGTGGGTCCTTTGTGTTTTAGGAAGGTGACCATAGTGTGTTTCCTGTCCGAGAACCTATGTTGGTGGTTAACTAAGTGACTTATCCCTCTAGTGCGCATGATGTATTTTAGGTGCGGTTTGAGGAGGGTGTTATTCGGTAAGAAGGGAACGCTAATCGCCAGGTGAGTCTTTCTAAACCTAAATCTTATACAGGGTGATTATTTATGCATGTATTCAACTGTATACATATTAACTGCTTTTAATTACAATGTGAAGAGTGTGTGTAGCGGAATGAATAATCTAAATGTGTGTAGACATGCTATGGCTATGGTGTGAAATGGGGGTTGTGTCCCCTGATATATATATATATATATATATATATATATATATATATATTGAATTTGTTTCATATATGGGCGGTGTGTGCTCAATTACGCTATCACGGTGTGTCTGGCTATAGCGTGTGCCAGTAGCATGTGTCATTGTGTGCATATTATGTTAAGTGTGGTTCGTGACGATTTTGTATAAACTTCCTTTTTAGTTATTTTTATAAATTGTGTTAATTATGGCGTGGCCTTGTATTGAGAGAACTCACTAGACCTTATGGTCTAACCCTTGCTTTCAAAACTAAAACCTTTCAGGTGAACAACTAGATAAGGGTAAGGGTAAGCTGTGAGACCAGAGTTGGTTTGAAGAGCGCGGATATGAAGATTTTGTTAATTGTCTGGATAGTTACTTTTTTATATTTATTCTCAGCTGTAAGCCGGTTGTTCCGCCAACCGTTGAACTTAGCATTTTTGTAAGACGTTTTTGGACCTGTTTGGTTTTGGGGATATTTATTCATGCGTATTTTTCCTAGGTTTGGTTTATCTTTTGAAGTGGATTGTTACATAGATAAAGTATACAATAATTCATATTCAGACGTTTTCAGCTTACAAAAAAAAACAGTCTCTTTTATCCAGATTTCAGACTTCAACACCACCATTTAAAAATCAGAACTGAAATCAGACTTCAGACATCAGCACCACTTAAAAAATAAACGACACCTTACTCTTTATTGTTTGTTCAAAGACTTCTTTAATCTTATAACGATTATTAACTAACTATAGCCTTATAAAGTTAAAAATATTAGTATAAATAATTCATTTAGAAAGCAAATCCAAATTTTGGGCAAACTTGTAATTCACTCTATTATTATTAATGTTATTTTTACATAATTAAATAATTCTTTTAATTTTCATTAAATATCATCGACATGTATTTTTTGCATAATAAATAGGGAAATTAATTAAAATGCCAAAAGTTTGACCAACACTTATCAAAATGCCACAAAATTTCGGCGGTTTACCAAAATGCCCTAATGGCCCGCGATGGAGCCCGCGATCGCGGGATAGGGCTGACGTGGCACGACCTTTGGCCATTCAAAAATGTGGAATCAACCTTTCTGATGTTTGCAAGTTAGTGTTTAAAAATGGCGATAGGTCATTTGTGGATTTATCCAACGATGGGGATATCTCTACTTTTCTGCATTTTGCAGTCGATTCAGAAAGGCCCCCATTACTTTTTGTGTATCCCGACGAAGACGACGACGACGGGGAAGACGACGGTGACGACGAAGACCTCCAAATAGAGCAGTCTGATTCTCAATTTCAGGCGTCCGACGCCCCAACGGTTCATTTAGATCATTCATATGGTCTTAACGACTGTATTCCGAAGACGCAACAACAACAACCACCACAACCACACGAAGGGCGTACTGCTGGAGTTGCTGATGACGAAACCCACGTTTTCAGAACGGGTAATTCTGAAATAGACAGATCAGACACCGATAGTGATGATCACGAAGAATATACCCCTAGTAGAAAATCATGTAGTCAGATAAATGACTTTTTTGATATGCCCCATATTCTTCCAGACTCCCATACCCAGATACAAACCTATGAACCTATACCTTATATTCGCAGTGAAATGTTACATGTAGGTCAGATATTCGAGTCGAAGGATCTCTTGGCAAGTCAGGTCGGACTTAAGTTCTTGGAAGAGGGTTTCGAAAGGCGCACGTCGAAATCTGACAAAACTAGATACATAGTTGAATGTGCCAGAAAAAACTGTGACTGGAGGATGTACGCGATTGACACGGGTGGCAAAGAAGGGGCGTTCATGATTAGAAAGTTGCACGACGTACACACTTGTACAAGGACGCAACTGAATCCCCACCACAAACAAGCCGGCAAAAAGACTTTGGGTGCGATACTGAAAAACAAATTTCTTGATGTTAGTAGGTCATTGCGTCCAAAGGACATCGTCCACGATGTTCACCAGCAGTTCGGCGTCACGATTGATTACCACCAAGCTTGGCGTGTGCGATGCCATGCACTGTTTATGGTGAGAGGCACGTTCGAGGAGTCGTATGAACGACTCCCGACATATTTATATAATTTGCAGCTGCAGAACCCTGGTACTGTCACGCAGCTACGGACCGATTCACGTCGACGGTTTGAGAAGTGCTTCGTGGCCCTTGGACCCGCGGTACGTATTTTAACACGTCATATGTTTACACATTATAAACTATAACATTTACAAAGGAAAACCACCTATGTTTTTGCAGATCCGCACATTTGTGGCAAATCTACGTCGTGTCCTGATAATAGACGCATCCCATTTAAAGGGCCGTTACTTGGGTATGATGTTCCTGGCGGTTGCCATGGATGGGGATAACTCCATCGTTCCAGTAGCTTTCGGCGTAGGCAAGTCCGAAACCGGGGACGAGTGGACTTGGTTTATGTCCATGTTGAGACAAGCTATCGGAGACCCGCAAGGGTTGGTGTTTATGTCTGACAGGGCTCCTTCCATAAGCGCCGCAATCTCTGCCATCTACCCAAACGCCCCTCACGCCATATGCTGTCGACATTTGGAGATGAACGCCAAATCCAAGGACAAACGTATTACGACCAACAAGGATGTCTATTGGGCGGCATGTAGAGCATATACGGATCGGGAGTTTAACAAGTACATGAATATGCTACGATATAGTGCCGACGAAGCAGCCAAAGTCTTTGACGAAGCTGGACCGGAGAGGTGGTCCGCGGCCCATTTTCCTGGACAACGGTATGACATTCTGAGCTCGAATAGTGCAGAGTCTGTGAATGCACTCTCCCGTTTTGCGCGTAGATGTCCGATTGTTAATCTTATGGACTACTTTCGGGCCTTTCAACAAGAGTGGTACCAAATTCGACACCTAAAAGGAGCTGAGATGCAAAATGCACTCACACCAACGGCGGAGAATATCGTTCAGTACAAGGCGCGTCGTGCGGCGAAATGGCCGGTAATAGCAATCGGGTATGGGAAGTACGAGGTGTATGATGACTATCTTCACGCGATTGTGAATATGGAAAACCACCTTTGTTCGTGTTGCGAATGGCAAAAATCTGGGTTACCGTGTGGCCATGCCATCGCTGCGGCAACACATATGGGTCGTAGAGATTGCAGCGACTTAGCTGTACCTTTCTCCACGTCCGAATATTACCGCAGAACAAACGTGGAGGTAATAAACCCAGCTGGACCCCCTGCAGCATGGGTGTATCCACCCGACACGCTTCCGCCATGCTATCCACCTTTAATGGATAAGAACAGAGCCGGGAGACCGAGAAAGAACGACCGACGTCCATCACGTGGTGAAAGTTCGATACAACGAAGATGTGCTCGGTGCCAATGCGTAGGACACACTCGTGGAGAGTGTCCAAATCCCGCCCCTTCAACCGTGCCAAGGAGACATTCAGTCAGTCACACCCCGGGCCCGTCACAGCTTGAACCATATGGAACAAACACATATGATACTGTTGATCTAAACGCTGATTTGTAAAATATATATATATATATATATATATATATATATATATATATATTCATATTATATATACACACATACATATGCTTCTAAATGAACATTGATAACACATCTAGTTTGTAAATGATATATATTCATATTATATATATATACACATACATATGCTTCTAAATGAACACTGATAACACAGCTAGTTTGTAAATGATATATATATATTCATATTATATATACACACATACATATGCTTTTAAATGAACATTGAGAACACAGCTAGTTTGTAAATGATATATATATTCATATTATATATATACACACATACATATGCTTCTAAATGAACATTGATAACACAGCTAGTTTGTAAATGATATATATATATATATATATATATATATATATATATTCATATTATATATACACACATACATATGCTTTTAAATGAACATTGATAACACAGCTAGTTTGTAAATGATATATATTCATATTATATATATACACACATACATATGCTTCTAAATGAACATTGATAACACAGTTAGTTTGTAAATGATATATATATTCATATTATATATATACACACATACATATGCTTCTAAATGAACATTGATAACACAGCTAGTTTGTAAATGATATATATATTCATATTATATATAACACACATACATATGCTTTTAAATGAACATTGATAACACAGCTAGTTTGTAAATGATATATATATTCATATTATATATACACACATACATATGTTTTTAAATGAACATTGATAACACAGCTAGTTTGTAAATGATATATATAGATTCATATTATATATACACACATACATATGCTTTTAAATGAACATTGATAACACAGCTAGTTTGTATTTCATCCAACATGCTCTTCATCTTCAATCTTTCTGACCCTTCTTCAACGGCTTCTGCTTTTGCAACCACGTATGGCCATTGTGTACCACAACCCGGACACACTTTAGGAAATGAGTTGAGGTAACCTCTGACTTGACCTTACATGATGTAAAAAAACAACAAAAAATACAAACAACAACACAGTAAAAAAAAATACAAAACAACACAGTAAAAAAATACAAAACAACTAAAACAACCACCACCTACTTAAAAATTGATTTAGTTTCATCAATCCAAGCTTGCTTCTCGTTTACCTTCGCTTGAATAATTGCGAAGTCTTGCAGAATATGGTGAATTGCTTCTTGTTCTCGACGAACACGAGCCTCCCGAGCTTTTATATCTCCTTTCATCCTTTTGATCTCCCTGTCTTCCTCTTCGATCTTTCTCAAATGGACTGCCTTCCTGTCCATCATTTTTTTCCACTCTTCTGTTAGTTCATCTATCTCCTTTTCCTTTTTTGCTATGGCGACCTCGATTTGAGGTGACATTTTTTCAGGAGTAGACTTAGGGTTTGATGACGATGCCATTTGTGGATGAAATGAGAGAAGAGAAATCAAGAGAGAAAGCAATTCAAAGAAAGAAAGCAAGAGAGAAATCAAGAAAGAAAGCAAGAGAGAAATCAAGAAAGAAAGCAAGAACAAGTGTGAATTGTGAATTGCATATTACTGATATTTATGGATGAAATCTCAAACATGCCAGTGAATTTGAACCACAAATCGGTCTTCAAAGTACAATAATTGTGGAAAAAAACAGTAAAAGCATGCAAGATTCGTCTAAGTACAGGGGCTGAAGGTGTAAATTTTCAGGGACCAAAAGTGTAAATTTTCAGGGACCAAAACTGTAAAATTTTGGTCCATCGCGGGCTGCGATCGCGGGCAGGGGCCAAATGTGCACCGCGGCCAAAGTTGAGGGGCTCTGCGGGACACTTTTGGCCAAAGGTCGTGCCACGTCAGCCCTATCCCGTGATCGCGGGCTCCATCGCGGGCCATTAGGGCATTTTGGTAAACCGCGAAATTTTTGTGGCATTTTGGTAAGTTGATGTTTGACTTTTGGCATTTTAATTAATTTCCCTAATAAATATATTGTTGATATATGTACACGCAACAAATTGTTTAAATAATAACATAATTTTACTTTGTTACTGATAATTATAATTACAAAAATTATTTTTGATTTTTAAATTGAATAACTTTTATAATATATAATTTTTAATAATTAAACTAGCTATCTTTTAATTTTTAAAACCTAATAATTAATTAACGATATGATTAATTATAGACCTTAAAACCATATTTTAAGCCAATTTCATATTATGTAACACATTTTTCTTTATGCAAACTACTTATTTGCTTTTTCTTTTTATTTCAAAACTAAATCTAATTATCTTTATTAACGTGCCACTATAAGTATATAAGGGTTGGTTTCGAGAACTATCAACTTTAGTGACAAAACGTGAGAAGCGGGATGAGAAATGCACGAACATTAAAATGAGATGCACTACACCAGATCACTTTCCTTTTAAGCTGCAGTTCATAAGAGAGTATTTGATTAAAAGTGATCAACAGTTTAAAAGTATTTCTCACAATTCTCACAAAAAATAACACTTCTCATATGATCCCATGTCATATACGTAAACCATAAAAAGTAAGTACATATATAGCTTAAAATAAGCAAAAGTTAAGAAAATGTGTTTACAGACTTTCATGTTCATACACTGACCACTTTCTCGACGGACATATCTGTCAGAAAAACGTGTTACCAATGAATTATCAACGGATTTGCCGTTGGAAAAGGTATCACTAGACTAGTTGTTTGCCGGCGGATATATCCGCCGATAATCCGCCACTAGTTTTTATCTTCTTTTTTTAATACTAAAAAAACAAGAAATATTAGAATTGTTAATAAGAATTATAAATGAAATCGGTAAACATCAAAAGAAAAGAAGGTTCATACTCGGGCATCAAAAGGCGATGCAACACTCGGGTTTCCATGTGCGGGTGCCCCGGTCAAGACCAAATTGGGATCATTAATGTTGTTCCCAAAGCCGAATAGTCGGTCTTTCTTGTTTCCCCCAACCGCCTGCTGCCACAGTTCTGTATCTACTAGGACATAAGAGGATGCATCATCGTCGTACTTTTGGGTGAGATTGGTTGAATAATCACCCTGTGGTTTAAAAGAATACTACAAGTCAATTTCGATAGCATAACGACTATAAATGGGACGTTTCCAAACAAAACAATCCTAACGTTTGTCTAGGAAAATAGCAACCCAAACTAGATAGAGGTGTATACGAACATTATAACTAAAAGAATCTTAATGTTTGTCAAACAAATGATAACTCATACTAAGATGGAGACATATATACCATCATTTAAACTAAAATAATCATAATGTTGGTCCAACAAATGACAACCCAAACTATATATATATATATATATATATATATATATATATATATATATATATATATATATATATATATATGGGAGGTTTCTTTTACAAACCAATGCATTTGTATAAACTATGGAAACCACTTCTTAACCAATCATTTTACCAATTTTAATTAAAATCAATTATTAATTAATATTAAGCCGTAGGGGTATTTAAGTAATTTGATTTTGTCAGTTTTATAATTAATATTTTCATAATCGTTTAAACATGGAAGTTACCTAATTTGTAGGGGTTTGTGAATATCCTATACTAATAATCCTAATCATTATTGTATGTATTTTTTTTCTTTTTCCGTGTTCTTGCTTCTGCAGATCAGTCGAAAATTTTCTGGGTTAACAAAACAAATGGATGATTCAACATCTATTAACGAGATTTTCGTCAGCGATGTTGTTTCCCAACCGATTCAAGATGACCATCATGAATTTGTGCATGTCGTGGGTTCCGCTGATCAATTCTCGCCTAAAGAGAATTTTGTACGCAAAGAATACGTTGGAAGTTCAAGTGGAATTCAAGAAGATGAAGGTTTTATAAACGAATGTGTTATTTATTTTTATGTTTTTTAAATTTTATTGCTGTTTTGTTATACAGATTGTTGTAATTTTGATATTAATTTTTTTTTTCATGAAACTGTAATCTATCGTGTTTTTTTTGTCGTGAATGATTTCGTTATGACTTGAGCATTCGTGAATCTTTGTGACTCATAGTTTTGAGCAGTCTTGAGTAAATAAAAATATTCGCTTTATGGATTCATGAATCCGTAATTGTTTATAATTTATATTCATGATTGCACCACCATATGAATTAATTAATCACTGTTATTTTATGTTTCATGTTTTCCACTGATAGGTGTAAATTAATCACACGCATGAGTAACTGGTTTTTCTTTTTTGTTTTAGGATTCATGAATCCATAAGCTTGCTATATTTTATATTCATGATTGCACCCCTATATGAATTCAGTAATCGCTGATATTTTATGTGACATGTTTTTCAGTTTTAGGAGTATATTAATCACAGTCATGAGTAATTTTTTTTGCGCTAGTATTCATGAGTAATATACATTTTACATTCATGATTGCGTCCCTATATTTATAGGAGTAAATTAATATTAGGTGTTGCGGTCATATTTTATTTACGTTGTACCTCATTCTTATTTAATTGATGTTTTAGACGTGTTAGTACAAGATACGAGAGAAAGCGCTGACGGTAAGAAGTATTGGAAGCCGGATGTGCCGATTACATGTATCCCAAAAATTGGTGATTTCTTCGATGATATCCAATCTGCAGAGCATTTTTATAGGGAGTACGCTAAGTTATCAGGATTTGATATTAGGTTGTCCAATAAGAAAACAAACAAATCAGGAACTATAACAAATAGGTATTTTTATTGTAGCAAGGAGGGTATCCCTGCACCCAAGTCTTTTGACAGTTTAGATGTTACGACCGGTGTGCGAAAGCGGCGTAATACTAACATAAAGAGAACTGGGTGCAAAGCATGCCTCAAGATTCATTATGTGAAGGAGAGCAATAGATATGAGGTATACAAATTCATTGAATGGCATAATCGTGTTTTACTAGATAAGGATGAGATGATTTTCTTACGTTCTAGTAGACTACTTAGTTTTGCGGATCAAAAGAATGTTTTTAATTCTTGTAGTCAAAAGATTGGGGTTATAAAGGGTCAGACGATTCGTAATGCAATGATCGGTGGCCTTCGTAAATCTGGTGGTACTAAGAGGGACTACCATAATTTTCGTCGGGATATGAGTTCATTTGTAGGGAACAAAGATGCTCAGATGTTAATAAACACAATGGCCAGTCGTCAGAATATGTGCCCTGACTATTTCTTCGAGTTCATGTGTCAAGATAACGAGTTACATGCGGTTTTTTGGCCGACGAAACTGCTAGATTGAATTATAAGGAATTTGGTGACGTAATATCATTCGATGCTACATTCCGAACCAACATGTGAGTCTTTTTTTTGTTGTATATATTTAATAGTGATTTTCCTTTTTAATTAAATGATTATTCCTTTAATTTTGGTTTTTTTCATGTGACAGTCATGCAATGAGTTTTGTACCTTTTGTTGCTATTGACAACCATTAAAAAAAACCCGTTGTTGTTGGAGTTGCTCTGATAGCATGAGAAAACGCTGAAAATTACTAGTGGATCCTCAATTCGTTTCTTAAAGCTCATGGTCGTCAACCGTTATTTGTAATTACTTATCAGTGTCTTGCAATGAAGCAAGTCATTCCTGCTATTTTCCCTGATAGCAAGCATCGTCTATACATGTGGCACATTACCAAGAAGGTTGATGGGAAGGTAAGTTTGTATTCATAATATTTTATTTTAATTTTTTATGAATAGAACAAATCATTTTAGCATACATACTGGTTTAACCTAAATTTCCTTTTTTTATTTGTAGATTAGTGTGTACCTCAAACATAAAATGTCTTTTGTTGCTGATTTTAACAATCTCGTTTGGGATGTGAATTTGGAAACTGCTGTGTTTGAGGTAAAGGGGGGGTGATGATGGAAAAGTATGATTTGGCTGCTGATTCATGGTTTCTAGATATGTATGAGATTAGGGATTCATGGTGTGATCCCAGATCTAATCAAGTAACAATGATGTAATTCATGAGATCTTCATTATAATAGAGAAAGATACAAAGATGAGAGTGAGATCCACTTTCTCTCTCTAAAACCTCTCTCTAGGTTGTCATCCCTCTATTTCCAAAACACTCACGTATACGATGAATTCTCTTCTAAGACTTCTTCTACCTAATTCTATAACAAGGTATCTATTTATACCTTTGACTATCCACTTACTAGCATTGACTTTGACTATCAACACCCTTACTTTGACTTTTGACTATTACGTTTGACTTCTTACAATAATACAACTACACATTAAATCTTGAATACATTTTATGCACTAACAATCTCCCCCTATGGATTCAAGATTTAAAAATTTATAACAATAGTCTTCAGCTCTTTGTAATCTTCAGATCTTTATCACTTCAGCACTTTGAAAAATCTCCCTCTTCGCTTTGAAGGAATACCAAACTTTGAAAATAGCTCTGAAGAATCTTCAAATAAGTGTTGTCTTCAGAAATCTAATCTGACTGATTTAATCTTCAACTGGATCTTCAAAAACAAATAGTCATCAAGGTCTCGAATCACAAATTTCAAATCTTTGTAATGTTGGTCAAAGTCTTCAAACAAAATCTTCATAACATCGAATCTTTGTATCACTGATCTTTGATTCATTGAGATTTGACATATATCTTCAGTCTTTGAACATGAAATGGCTTTTGAGCTTTAACAGGCTTTGAATATCTTGAACTGTGTATCTTCACTTCTTCAACAATAACAAGCTTTGAACTTTGAATCTTTGTCGAATCATCTCGAAACATCTTGACTTTTTATCTCGAGCTTCTTGACTTTAACAAAATTCTCCTTATTCTGAAATTGAAACCTTCATATGTTCTCCCCCTTAACTTCCATATGCTCTCCCCCTTTTTGATAATTGTGAGCATCATGATCATCAAAACTTCAATATCAATTTCAACAGTCTTTGAATATACCAATAACAATCTCCTTTTTTCGATCTGAATAACCGTCAATTCCAAAAATATTTATCCGAATCTTTTCAAATTCAGATAAAATGAAAATGGTAACCCTGAAACAACTAATGAATCAGTTAAAATGCCTATAAGTTGCACGGAGCCACTTAGTACAACGAATGCACTTTGGAAATGAGCTTTTTGATGTTCACTCCTCCAGGGCTTCCATTCAATCATCGAAAAACCACAAAGGAATTTCTATGAACGTTATGACAAGAAAAACATATTCCTTGTGCGTACGTGCAAGTGTAGAAATGATTGAAGCAACATATGCTTGAATAATAATAGACTCAAATTGGGTAAACTGTTGAGACAGCAACAAGTTTTCCACGGACTCAATGTGCATGAATGAAGAGCGAAGGTGGGGCAAACTTTCTTCTTTTTCAATATCCAAACCTTTCGAATGAAGATTATATAGATAATATGTTGCGTCCCCAAGAAAATTGAAACATTTCTTTGTTAAGAAAGAAATGAGTAGCTGGTGGGGTTAAAGCAAAAGTTGGCATGGGCTAGTTTACTGTTTCAATGATGGTCACCAAAGAACGTGAACCAATCAATAATGTGGCTGCCCGGCTCAGAAAGTGGCTGGGGCAGAGTTCTCTTATTCTTTTAACTCTATTCTCACACCCTCTTTCTGTTTTTAATCCGCTCACTTCTAACCAAACTCTCATTTTCATTTTACCTCAGCACAAGGAGATACTCAACCATATGAGTTATGTCCCCCACTCTTTGATTTCGACCCCTCACCCCTCAATCACTCAAGGATAATTTAGTGGGTAGGAAACACTGGTTAATGTGGATCCATAAAAGTTCTTTAATACCTCACATTGATTCCCATGAAATTTTGTCCTAAAATGATGTGTTGTTCAACAGTTTAGTTTGAACAAATATGAACATCGGCATTTGATTAACATTTCCATCATAATGTATGCTCCTCAATAATATCATGAAGATTTGAGCATTTGATCTTTGAATATTTCTCACAACAAGAATATTGAATGAATGAAATGAGTTCGAAAGACTTGTTTGAGAATCTGACAATGTATCAATCAGATCAAATATGAAAGATAATCATGAAGGATAATCATGTAAGGTTTAGGGTATCAAAGAATTAGATATTTTGTTTATATGAACAAATATAAACAATCTTTGAATGAAACGTTTAAACTCTTACGCTGAAATGAATATGATGCTCAACAAAATTTGAAATCAAACGGGAGTATTACCATCGAAAAAATTGTTTCGTTTTTGAGACATGGTAATAACAAGTCAATAAGAAGCTGAACTGGTGTGTATGAATACTCGAAAGTATATAGAAAATATAATACGCAAGTATTAATCTTTGGAAACACACGGTTAGAAATTGATGTTATAACAATCCAAGATCTATATATGTATATATATAGGAAAAACATTTAAAATCACACTTCTAAAATTATAAAATCTGTTTGAATTAGAGAAGTGGTTTGAACATTTAAAAACACGTTTTTCATGCTTGAAATTCGTTCTTCTTTCAAACAATCTCATATTAAGTTCAGAAGATACTTACAGTAAGATGTTTAAGCTCCCCCTCAAATCATGATAGACTGATTACAAATCAGATAAGCTCCCCCTCAAAATCTGCAAAAGATCTTAACAAAACAAGATTAGTATGTGAAATAATCAAAGTCTAAAACAACGAAGTACGAGTTCTAAACTGATTTGTTTAGAAGTCAAACACATTGAAGTGCGGGTTCTAAACTGAATTATTCAGAAACCATAGTTTCTTTGAAGTATGGGTCCTAAACTGATATATGTTTAGAAACCATAATCTCTTTGAAATCCGGGTTTTAAACTGATGTGTTTAGAAACCATTATTGTGCATGCTCCCCCTACAAAGAAGCATATAGAAAGATTTATCAATAAGCACAAAATGTATGAAAATTTAGAATTACTCCCCCTGAAATTATGCATAAATTTCAGCATAGGTACTCCTCTTCAGATTGCACACTTCTCTTCTGTTTTCCAGTCACGTGTTTGATATAATTCTGACATTCAGTACTACACATGATGAACCTGCAAAACAGATTAAGTAGATTTTGGTACCCAACGGAACTTGGGTCCTGAGTTCTTTTTGAAGAAATATTGTAAGTACCATACCAAAATTGTACATTTTCTTGCTTAATGAAATCATGAGTTCCACAATAAGAACAACAAAGTTGCTTTTGTGCCAACCTAATCAAATGATTTGCAGAATAAACAGGATTAGGTTTAGCAAAAGACTTACCTTTGTGAGATTTGTTCTTTTTGTTCACTATAGGTGGGGGAACAGATGATTTTAGGGCATCTTTTTCAGGAGTAGATCCTTTTACCTTCCATACCATCTTTACAGGCTTAAAGATCGGTGTATCTGAACTTGTAGCATCACGGTTGTAGAAAAGATTAGAAGGACACATCTGATCTCTTGATTTGACAGACTTTGTCGAAGAAAAATGTTCATGAACAGAACTAGAAGCAGTCTTGATAGAACATTCAGAATCAGTTGAACCATCACACGGCGATTGAACAATAGTATCGGCACTATATGTTTAGAAACCATAATCTCTTTGAAATCCGGGTTCTAAACTGATGTGTTTAGAAACCATTATTGTGCATGCTCCCCCTACAAAGAAGCATATAGAAAGATTTATCAATAAGCACAAAATGTATGAAAAATTAGAATTACTCCCCCTGAAATTATGCATAAATTTCAGCATAGGTACTCTTCTTCAGATTGCACACTTCTCTTCTGTTTTCCAGTCACGTGTTTGATATAATTCTGACATTCAGTACTACACATGATGAACCTGCAAAACAGATTAAGTAGATTTTGGTACCCAACGGAACTTGGGTCCTGGCTTGTTATATGTAGTTCTTTTTGAAGAAATATTGTAAGTACCATACCAAAATTGTACATTTTCTTGCTTAATGAAATCATGAGTTCCACAATAAGAACAACAAAGTTGCTTTTGTGCCAATCTAATCAAATGATTTGCAGAATAAACATGATTAGGTTTATGACAGACTTTGTCGAAGAAAAATGTTCATGAACAGAACTAGAATCAGTCTTGATAGAACATTCAGAATCAGTTGAACCATCACACGGCGATTGAACAATAGTATCGGCACTATATTGTTCAGATGATTTAACATTGATCTTCATTGCTGCACTTTATCGGACATAACATTTCTATCTTGAACAGTCAGATCAAGTTTCTTCTGTAGATCAGATTTGAACATCTGCTCTGTCATAACCTCCGTTGCTAAAGCAGACAACCTCCTTGTTAGCTTTAAAATTTCAACCTTAAAGATGTTTCTCTCTTCTTCAAAATTCTTCTCGGATATGTCTTTAAAATTTTCCATGTTTTTCTTTTGATGACTTGCTTTTCCTTTTCAAAACCATTCTTCTTTTCACTAAACTCTTTTCTCTCTTTTTCCAACAAAAATTCCAAATCAGATATTTTCTTTGAAAGCTCGGCACTTTTTGATTCAAAAAATTTTCTTTCAATATCAAAATCGACTCTTTCCATCTCAGATTTTTCTTTTTCAAGAAATAACACCTTCTCAAAATCAGAAACTTGTTTTGAAAGATTTATGCATCTAAGTTCAAGAGCTTTCTTTTCCTTCTAAAAAATAACTTTCTTTTCATCAATCAAAGCATTATGGTCAAGAAGCTTCTTTGAGACATCAAATTCACAATTTGTTCCTTTGTCACAAACTTCAGGCTTTAAATTCTCCTTACAAATAGGGGTATGTTGAAAATCATCATCAGAATCTTTGTCAAAAGAAAGATTTTCAAAAATAACCCATGTATTCTTTGCAACTTCTTTTCTTTCTTTTTCCAAAACATTTTCCAAATCAAATACTTTCTTGGAAAGCTCACTTATCTTTGCTTCAAAAGATTTACTTTGAGTTGCAAAAATGGCTTTTTCACGTTTAAATTGATTATGCTCAGAGAGTATAAGTTTCTCAAGATTCGACACTTTCTTAGAAAGATGGAAACACTTTTGATTAACTTTTTGCTTGTCATCAAACAACCTCTTAGATGAATCGGAAAACGTTTTAATTAAAGAATTTTCAATAATATTTCTTTCTTTTTCCAATTCATTCTTGAAGCTAGAAGATAATTCCTTAAAACTATTTGAGTAAATAGTTGAAAGAAAATCTTTTTCCAAATCAAATTTCATCCTTTGTTCTAGAATAGATTTCTCAAGTCCACAGATTCTTCCTTCTAGAACCAAAGGTGGAACATATCGCTTTGCTTCAAGAGGTTTTTCGAAATTCGGTTTAGTAGCATAGATATCAAAATAGTCATTTGAAAGTGTTTTATTCGGATTCTTTTGATATTTTTCACTCTCACGCGTAAAACAAAAGGAAGTTTCATTTTTGTTGTAGTAAATCTTTTCGTGGCTTCCTCTTCTTTGATTTCTTCTTCATTTGACCATGGTATTTCAAATTCAGGCCAATATCTAGCATATCTTAAGCAAGTAAAATCATACAATGTTGGCAAAGATTTGCTTGCTTTAGCCAAATGTTTAGGATTTTCATAACCAAGTCCCCAAAATTTGTTAACAGAACTCACAAGTCTTGGTTTGTTCAAATGAATTGTTTGCTCAGTTTGACCTCTCAAATAAAGCTTCTTTTCCAAATCTTTCATTTTGTCTAAAAACTCCGTGTTTTGAGTGGTAATATTTTTCAAAGAAAGTTCACACTCACTATTCTTTTCTTAAATGCATGCAGTATATAAAGGAAACCCTACTTCACATTTGAAGAGCTCAGCTTTCTTCCTCGCTGAACTACTTAGTACTTAGAAAACTCTCCTTAGTTTTCTTATTTCTTTTCTCTCTATTTCTAGTGCAAGAAATCTGTGTGTTCTCATAGTTTGTTTAGATTAGGTTTTTGACTTGATTTTATTCCGTAACAAACTGTAAATTGTTTGATTATATCATAAACAATTCAGAAAAAAAATATGTGTTTGTATTCAAACCCCCCCCCCCCTTCTACAAACTTGTGTAACCCTTCGGGACCAACAAGTGGTATCAGAGCAGATTGTTTAATCTCATAAACAAGATCTTGCTTATAATCTATTCCTTGCTATTTCTTCAATATGGAAAATTCTACATACACAATGGCTCTCTTGCCAAACCACCTCGATTTAGCAAAGACAACTTCAATCTTTGGAAAAATCGAATGATACTCTTCTTGGAAGGTGTAGATCCTACTATACCTTATTACCTAGAAAATGGACCCTATGTTTCACATATGATCCAGGCTTCTGTTCCAGCCACAACAAATACTCCTGCCATTCCTGAAAGACTAATCCCCAAAGAAGTCTTTCATTGGACTGATGAGGACAAGAAGAAGGTGGTCATTGACACTAAAGCCAGATCTATCATCTCTATGGATCTTCCTGATGAAGTCTACCATTCCATCATGAACCTGAAAAGTTCAAAAGCCATGTGGGACAATATATGTGTTCAATATAAAGGTACTGCTGAAGTCCATGACTCTAGAAGAATAAACCTGGTAAGGCAATACGAAAGTTTCATTTGTGGTAAGACTGGAACTCTTTCTGAAGTTCACCAACGTTTTAATTGTTTAGTTATTGACTTAAAAACTATTGGTAAGACCTACTCTAACTCCGAGATCCTGAAAAATTCTTGGAATGTTTTCCTGAAAGCTGGGACAATTATACCATGTGTCTTAAGCTATCTAAGGATCTGAAATTTATGACCCTCTCTACCTTATTTGGCACTATGCTCAATCATGAGCAGTCGTGTCAACTTAAGAAGAATATTGTCAAAGATTCAAAAAGCACACCTGTTGCTTTACTCTCTTCAGAGTCAGTACCGGCTCAGCGATCAACTGTCACGATCACTGAAATGGAATCTAACTCTGATGATTCATCAGACGCTGATCCTTCAGAACTTGATGAATCTCTGGCACTCCTGACAAATTCTTTCAGGAGGTTTTCTAGAAAGAGTAACTTCAGAAGAAGTAAACCTCTCACTATCACTGGCAAGCCTAAATCTACTCCTGTTGATAAGGCTACTGCTACCTGCTTTAACTGTGAAAAAGTAGGACACTTTGCTAGTGAATGCAGGTCAAAGAAAGTCTTCAAACCTTCATCTTCATCCTTCAAGAAATCCTTTAACCCCAAGGCTAGAGATGACAGATACCAAAAGCTGAAAGAAAATTATGAAAAGCTGAAAGGCTACAAAAAGAAAGGTAAAGGTCTGATCGCTGAAGATCATGACTGGGCCGAATCTGATGAAGAATCATCCGACTCTGAAGAAGATGAGGCTAATCTCTACCTCATGGCCCAAATACAAGAAGAGGAAGAAAAAGCTGAAATTCCCTCTACCTCTACTTCTACCTCTCAGGTATCAAACTCTTCTACTCCTACTTCTTCCTTCCCTGAAGCCGATAGACTTCGTGTTATCGATATACTGACTATTGATTTATATGATGCCATGAATGGCAAGACCAAAGTTGAACAACTAAATCAAAATTTAGTTGAACAACTCAAACAATGTCATTTAAAAATCCAAGAGGTTTTGGACATTGAAAATAATTTGAAAGATCAGGTCCATGTAAATCAAGTTATCAGTGTTGAGCGTGAACTAGCTATCGTTGAACTGAAAGTAGAAAAAGATATTGTTAAAGGATGGTATAAATCCTCAACAAAGATCACTAAGATAATAGGTGCTCAAATCCCTCTTAGTGACAAACGAGGTCTTGGTAACAAAGCTAATGTTGAAGAACCAACCACTGATCGTTCCATGCTTAAGTTTGGAATTTTCGTGTCATCTATCCCTGACACCTCTTCATCTCAATGCTCGACTTCTAAAACTCCCATCCCTGAGGACAAACCTACATTGATTTCTAAAGGTAAAGAAAAAGAAATTCAAAAACCTCAGAAGGGTACCAAAGTACCTAAGCTAAAAGTTTCAAAACCTTCAGCGAGCCATCCCTCTACTTCTATGACTAAGATCCCTGAATTCATTCAGCGATCTACTCCTAAACTAAGAGTGGATGTAAATGGTAAGAAATCTGAAGAAGTGATTGTTCCTCCAATTTCCAATGCTAAAGGTATTCTTGGTGCTGGTCCTGCTCATTTAAAAATCTCGACTAAACATGCAAATGGTCCAAAAGCTACTTTTAGCTATAGAAATGTTATCACTGTGGACTTACCGATCATATTGCTAGTAAGTGCCCCACAGCTAACAAGGCTGAGAAATTAGCCAAGGTAAAGAAGATTGCCCCTAAGACAAAGAAAACCATCCCTGATAAAAATCAGGCCAAGGTGAAAAACACTACTAAGGTTAGGAAATTAACCAAAGTGAAGAATGTCATTGAAGCTGAATCTTCAAATGCTGTAAAGATTGCTGAACCTTATACTTCCTCTACCACCACTGACAAATGTGGTCCCATAGTTAAGTGGGTACCTATTCAAAAATAATCTTCCTTTGTTTGCAGGTCATGAAGGGTATCTGGTATCTTGATAGCGGATGCTCTCGACATATGACTGGAAAAAAAATCTGCTCACTGAATACAAGGAAGAGAAAGGTCCCTATGTGACCTTTGTTTGAAATGGAAAAGGCTATACCCGAGGGTTTGGTGTACTCTCTAATTGTACAACAACCTTCAGAAGAGTCGCATATGTCGAAGGGTTGAAGCACAATCTTCTTAGCATCAGTCAGCTATGTGACAAGGATTTCAAAGTTTGCTTCACTAAGGAAGCATGTTTCGTCACTGACAAGAAGGAGAAAGTTGCTGTCAGTGGATATCATTTGGAAAATGTTTATGTAATAAACATGGACTCAACAACCACTGAGAATGCTTGTTTCTTCTCCAAAGCCTCTCCTGATGTCAACTGGTTGTGGCATAAAAGGCTCTCTCATCTCAACTTCAAGACACTTAATACACTTTCTTCAAAAGAGTTAGTCACTAGTCTTCCTCAACACTCATACGCTAAGGAATCTCTCTATCCAGCGTGTGAAAAGGAAAACAAACCAAATCTATCTTCAAGTTAATGCAAGTTTCCTCAGTGTCATCTCCTCTTCAACTTATCCACATGGATCTGTTTAGCCCTGTCAACGTTTAATTCATCGTTGGAAAGAAATATACGCTGGTTATTATGGAGGAATTCTCTCGCTACACCTGGGTTATCTTTCTCCGTGCTAAGAGTGACACCTCAGAAGAACTGATATCCTTTGTCAAGAAAATGGAAGTCCAGAATAATCTCACTGTTCGCTCAATAAGGAGTGATCATGGAACTGAATTCAAAAACAGTTCCCTTGATAGCCTCTTTGAAAGTAAGGGTATTTCTCACAACTTTTCTTCAGTGAGAACACCTCAACAAAATGGAGTCGTTGAAAGAAGAAATCGAACGATCATAGAAACTTCTCGTTCAATGCTCAGCGATTCTCATCTACCTACTCAGTTCTGGGTTGAAGCTGTCAACATTGCTTGCTTTACGCAGAATAGATCGTTGATCATCAAAAGATTCAACAAGACTTCCTATAAACGTTTCCATGGAAGAAAACCATCTATCAGTTTTCTTCACATCTTTGGTTGTCAGTGCTTTATTTTAAACAACAAAGATGCTATTGAAAAATTCGATCCCAAAGCTGACGATGGAATATTTCTTGGATATTCTTCCATATCCAAAGCCTTCAGAGTCTTCAATAAAAGAAGACAGACTGTAGAAGAAACCATTCATGTCACCTTTGACGAATCCCGTTCAGCGAACTCAAGACCATCTGCTGATAACGAAGAACTCAATCAGTGGATGTTCTCTCATTTTGGAGATTCAGAAATTGTTCCTAACCCTGACCCTCAGGTCAACACTCCAACCGCTGATGATGATCCTATCATCATTCCCAGCGTGCAGACAAGTGAAGCTGTATCTTCTTGGGTTTCAGCTGTTCCCATCAACACTATACCTGTTTCTGAACCATCATCTGATATTACATCAACCTTTCAGCAGTCAGTGAATGAAATTTCACATGTCCTGCCTATCGTGCCTCTACTACCTGACGTCACTGAAGTTTCCTCCTCAGTGATTCCAGAGTTTCATTCTGAGTCAGTGGCTCATGTTCTTGCTCAGCGATGGACCATAAATCACCCTATTGATCAAATTCTTGGTGATCCAAATGCAGGTGTTCAGACTCGACGCAGTGCAGGTAACATTTGTCTTTATGTAAATTTTATTTCACTACCTGAACCAAAGAAAGTTGATGATGCCCTCAGAGATCCAAACTGGGTCAGCGCTATGCAAGAAGAGCTGACTGAATTCGAAAGAAACAAAGTTTGGAATCTCGTTCCAAAACCATCTAGCAAATCAGTGATAGGCACTAAGTGGGTCTATCGAAATAAGTTAGATGAAAATGGAACTGTAACCCGCAACAAAGCTCGCTTAGGTGCTCAGGGATAGAGACAAGAAGAAGGTATAGATTATGACGAAACCTTTGCCCCAGTGGCAAGACTCGAAGCTATTCGTCTATTTCTAGCTTACGCTGTTCATAGAGACTTCAAAGTATATCAAATGGATGTGAAATCAGCATTCCTAAATGGAAGGCTGTATGAAGAAGTCTATGTTGAACAACCTCCAGGATTCACTGATCCTAAGCATCCAGGTTATGTTTATAAGCTGGGTAAGGCACTCTATGAACTGAAACAAGCTCCACATGCATGGTATGACACTCTATCCTCTTTTCTTCTCATCAAAAAATTTGAGCGTGGTAAAATTGATAACACTCTATTTTTCAGGAAAGTTAAAGGTCATATTATTCTTGTTCAAATATATGTTGATGACATTATATTTGGTTCTACTAACCCATCTCTATGTACTCGTTTCGCTGAACGAATGAAATCTGAATATAAAATTAGTATGATGGGTGAGCTGAACTACTTCCTTGGACTCCAAATCAAGCAGAATGATAAAGGTACGTTTATCCACCAAGGTAAGTATGTCAAAGATATGCTGAAGAAGTTTGATCTGACTCAAAGCTCAGCTATGAAAACCCCTATGGTACCGCCGCTGACACTTAACAAAGATTCTTCAGGGAAAACTTTTAATGTCACTGCGTACCGTGGGATGATTGGCTCTCTCCTTTAACTTACAGCTAGCCATCCTGATATTATGTATGCTACTTGTTTGTGTGCACGATATCAATCTAAACCCAAAGAATCTCATCTGATCGCTGTAAAGCGAATTTTCAGATATCTGATGGGTACTCCAAACCTAGGTCTTTGGTATCCCAAAAACTCAGGGTTCGATCTAACTGCCTATTCAGATAGTGACTTTGCAGGTTTCAAGCTGGACAGGAAAAGCACCACAGGAGGCTGTCAGCTCCTGGGTTGAAAGCTGGTGAGTTGGACAAGCAAGAAGCAAAGTTCAGTGTCCACCTCTACAGTTGAAGCTGAGTATGTAGCCGCTGGAAGCTGTTGTGCTCATGTCTTATGGATGAGAAATCAACTATTGGACTAGGATCTTCAGCTCTCCAAAATTCCAATCTATTGCGACAGCACTAGTGCCATCGCTATAGCCAATAATCCAGGGCTACACTCAAAGACCAATCACATCGAGATCATGTATCACTTTATCAGAGATCATGTGATGAATGGTGACATAGAACTTCACTTTATCCCAACTGATTTTCAGTTAGCTGATCTTTTCACAAAACCTCTTGATGAGACAAGATTCAACTTTCTCATTAGCGAGCTTGGAATGCTGAACCTTGAAGATTAATTCTTCAGTGGTTGTGCATTTGATCAGTAATAAAGGAAATTATGTCTCCCTATTCAACATCTAATCTCTGAACAAAAATGATTCGCTGATATCAAGGTATGTTCTCTCTCTCCAAACGCTGAAGTTTACTTCAGCATGCAGAATTTCAAATTAATTGTATCGCTGAATATCTCTTCCTTCAGTGATTCTTTTTGAAATAACTATGCTCGCTGATATTTCTCATCAGTGATTTCTTTTAAATTATCCCTAGAATTTTTTTTTCAAAACCCTCTGAGACAACTTAGAAATGTGAAAGGACGTTTATGACGTCATCAAAACGGATAACCTATGGCACGCTTTTTCTCTGACACGTTCGTCTGTTGAAATTCTTGACCAATAAGCTTCGTGGGACGTGTCCGTGTCATGATAGCAACCTTTTCCCGCTCATCACTTTCTCTCTCTACTCTCACTATATAAATAACCCTTATTTATATTTTTACCTTTTACGCTCTCGAACTGTCAAACTCAGAAAGAACTCCTTGCATTCTTGCCTTCTCAGATTTATGTGTGAAATCTTTGTGTTTGATTCTTCAAACAATCATCAATAGGTTAACATTTCATCCCAAACATCTTCTATCTTGTTTTGATCTTATTCTTGTTCTTAAAAGATCAATCAAAAGTGTTTTTAAACTTATGTTCATCGTCTTCATGTTCATAAAAACAAAACTTACAAATAAGTTTTTCTCTTAAGTTTGTACTCAAAATCATAAACTTAAACTTCATACGTTTTTCCAGAATCCTTTCCTTAAAATGAAACTGGAAAATAAGAATTTCACTAGTTTTAAACTCTTTTTCAAACTATAAACCCTATTTTTTACTTCCTCTTAACCCAAAAGGAAACTGTAAAAACCCTCAAAACCCTAATTTAGAAACCCATTTGCATTTTAAGAAGTTATTTCATCTTCTTCATACTTTTGTTTTCACAACAGAAATGGATGTTACTGCTGATGCCTCTGCTACCCAAACCGCTGATGTTTCTTCCACTTTGACAAGGGCTGATGTTAGGTCTAGAGTTTTGTCAAAAACATAAGTGTTGGTTTCTGAATTGAAGACTCAGAGTTCTGAGTAGAAGACTCAGAACTTCTGAATAGAGAAGTCTAGAAAAGATTCTAAGTGTTGGAATTTGGTCAGAAGACTCAGAAGTTTTGAGTAGAAGACTCAGAAGTTCTGATCAGGAAAGTCGAAAAGATTACAAGTGTGGATTATGACTTGAAGGTTCAGAGTTCTGAGTAGGAGACTCAGAACTTCTGACTATGAAGACAAATGTTCTGAAGCGCTTAGTCAGAAGAATGTTCAGAAGTTCTGAACAACATGTTCAGAACTTATGACTTGGATATTCTGTTATATTCAGTTACTAATTAGGACACGTGTAATTGTTCTATTAGTCTGTTTCTCATATGTACTTTAGCTTTAGTATTTCCTTACAGTATATATAGGAGTTATCAACTGTAAGCTAACTGATCTTGTGAAAATCTTTGCATGACTTTTCCCGCATATATTTGTATTCATCTTTTGTAATCTTTGAGATACTCTCTCTCTAAGATCTGTAAATCTGTTATTCATTGAATACAAGTTGGTTCGATCATATTACTTCTCAATTACTGTTCTATACATTGATATATTGATTGTAAAAGTGGATCCTAAACTTTCAATTGGTATCAGAGCCAATCAACAAACAAATTCATTCAAGATCGTGTTCTCGAGGGTTTCTTGATCGCATTCTTGAAGTTTTCTTGATCAATTCGTCAATTGATTCCGCTGCTATTTGAATTTCTTGAATTCTTAGCAATTCTTGAATTCTCTCTGTGTTTGTTCAAGAAATTGAATTTGTCTTTCTGTTGAATCGATATCTTACAATCAAGTGATCCAAAGAATTTCTCTCTATGCTGATTAATTCTCGAAATTAAACAGAGATCACAGGTATGTTTTTGAAATTCTTGATTGGTTTCTTGATCAAAGTGATTCTATCTGCTGCATGTTGATTAGTATTCTAATTTTTTGTTGAAAAGAAGATTTCATTAATTCATGTACTCTAACTGTTTGATGAAATGCATGTGACAGATTTGATCAATTCTAGCATATTCTAAATTTGTGTTGGCTCTAATTTTTTGATCAAAATTCATAATTCTAGCAATATTTTTTTAATCCAAAAATGGGATTAGGTTTGGAGGAAAATGAAATTTTTGTAAGACCAGCAAGTTCAATCACAAGTTCTGATAATTTAAAGAAACCATTTATTGAAAAGTTGAAAACTTCTGAAGCAAAAGCTGAGAACACAAAGTTGTTAGAAAAGGAGAATGTGGATTTGAAAGAGAAAATCAATTTTGGAAGAAAGATGTTGACAGAGTCTGAAAATAAAATCAAATCATGTGAAATGAAAAATTGTCAACTCTTGAAACAGATCTATGATTTTGAACAAGTTCTTATACTTGAAAGAGAGAAATTTGAAAAAGAGAGAAGAGACTTTCAAACTGAGAGGAAAGGTTTTCAAACAAAGTCTGCTGAATTCTCTCTGAAAATTTCTGATTTGGAGAAAATTCTTGCAAAAGAAGGAAAAGAGTTTGAATGCAAGAAAAATATTTTTCAAAAAGAAAATAATGGTTTTGAGAAAAAGAAAACAGGGATGTTAAATGAGTTTTCTGTAAAAATCAATGAGTTGGAGAAAGAGTTAGAAGATGGAAGGAAAGAGACTAAAAAGAAGAAGGTAAATGGCTTTAAAGAAAAATGCTTAAAAGATGAGTTTGAGAAGGAAAAGAAAGTTTTTCATTTGGAGATAAGGAGGCTTATTAAGAAATTATCTGATTTATCAACTAAAATCATGATAGAGAGGAAGTCTAAATCTGATTTGCAGTCAAGGTTTGATTTGTATGTTAAAAAGATTAAAGAATTTGAAACGAAAGTTGTTGACAAATCAAATCATAGTTCAAAAGATCAGATTCGTTATTCTAATCTATTTTATGATTCTCCTATTGATAAATCTTATAATTGTTCTTTTAAAAAGAAAAAAATGGAATGGAGAGTTAAAGGAACAACTTCCAAGGAAGAAGTGCCAAAATCAAAGGTTCCTAATTCAAATGTCAAGAAGAACAATACTTTTCAAAGAAAATCTTTTGTTAAACCTGATGTGATTTATTCTGTAAATCAATTAGTCAGAATTGCACAAAAGAAACTTTGTTGTTCATATTGTGGGACTAATGATTTTGTGAACAAGGATTTAATTCAGCATTGGTATGGTTCTTATAGAATATCTGCATATGCCACTGCACCTAACAGACCTGGACCCAAGTTCATATGGGTACCAAAGACAACTTAATCTGTTTTGTAGGTTATTCATGTGTAAAGCTGAATGATCATACTAACACATGACTGAAAACAGATGTTGTGCTTAAGTTGAGAATGTTGACTTTTGGATAATTCAGTCCAAAACTCGGTCTGAGCGTGATTATGGATTTCTGATTCATACAGATCAATTTGTTGATTTTGAAGAATTTTTTTTCCAAAAAGTTCTGTTTACTATGGGGTTATCGAACTCATAGTTGTGGGTGTTTTTGGTAAATGTGTTCAGAATCACATTCTGAGCAATCCTGCAAATTTTGGTTGAAAATTCTGATTTGTGAGCAAGTTATGGTGATTTGAAGTTCAGAATGTTCAAAAATCACAAAATCCAAACATTTTTCTAAGGTATTTTCACTGGATAGTTTTATCAGAATTCTGACTCTACTACTCAGAATTCTGACTCAACTAATCAGAATTCTGACTCTGATACTTAGAATTTTGAACAAGTTACTCATAATTCTGACTCTTCTAATCAGAATTCTGACTTTACTACTCAGAATTTGGTTTTTGATATCTAATGAGGAATCATCATAGATGATTACCAAAATCTCTTGATTTTGCAGGATTATCTTGATTTCAGAGGGAGTATTGTCTCAAAATTTGATCTGATTATTTCAAGATAAAGTTCAAAACTCGTGCTTCAACGTTTTAGGTTTTTGAACATATCAATTCAAAACCCGCACTTAAATGACTGTGGCTTCTGAATAATTCAGTTCAGGACCCGTACTTCAAAGACTAAGACTTCTAAACAAATCAGTTTAGAACTCATTCTTATCAGGTGATATCCTTAACTGTCATATCTTTTTGTTTCAAGGAACAAGTGGTGAAAGGTAAATTGCATTATGTTTTATTTCTATTGCTTTGAATGTTTGAATCTTAACAAATTTAATTCAATGATATGAATTTTTTTTAATTTTAATTCAATGAATAAAATGCGTGTCAAAGATGATTTTACAAGTATTTTTGTATTATCTGAGATATATTTGCTTCAACTTTCATTTCTGAAATAAATCGAAAGGTCAGCAAAACATGAATGAAATTATGTTGGATGCTCAATGTTATGTAAATCGAGGCTTATATAGAATATAATGCTCAAAAATCCTAAATGTTAGAATGATGGATGGAAACAAAAATATGGTTGAAGTACTACGTTTTAGAACCAAGTGATTGAGATGCAATAAATATATATAAAATCATTTAGTTTGAAAGTTTGTACTTGTGGCCTTTCTAGTTTGGGAGAGTAAGTCCTAAGGGGTGCTACTCACCTAGTCCCTAAGACCAACTGGTCTGGGATCGGCTGACCCAAATCCTGCAATAGAACTAGATAAAAAGCCATGTTCTACTGGTACAAATGGGTTTAAGATATATCGATGTGGCCTTTCTGGTTTGGGAAAGTAAGTTCCAAGGGGTGCTTGACACCTAGCACCTAAGACCAACTGGTCTGGGATTGGCTGACTCAAATCCTGCTATAGAACCAGATAGAAAGTCATGTTTAACGGTGTATCTTATTCTTACTAAACTTTTTGATTAAAAGATGCCAATGTGCACAAAATTAAAAGATGCCAATGAGCACACATCTCTTGAAACTTTGGGAAAATACAAAGTCACAATAAACCTGTAAATTTGTGAAAATCCTGATTTTGGACAAATAGTGTGAGTAGAGCAAAGTATTCTTATATGTTTTTGAATTGCATATGCTTGATGATATTAATCATATTTCGCATGCTAAGCACGCCAAATAGATTTAATAAAGGGATTGAAACTGAACATTTTTAACTTGATATGCAATGATGACTTGTATTTGAATCCAAACACATGCATTTGATTTCATTTGATTGAAAAATCTGTTAAATTTCATTATGTTGGATTTCTTTTGTAAAGTTTTCAAATGATCAAATGTTAGTAGTTATCAAATGTAGTTCAGTGAATCTTATTTTCCTTGTATAAATGTTTTCATTAAAGCACTGTATTTGAAATGAATAATTTTAATGAAATATATGCATATTTTCAGGGGGAGAAAACAAATTGCTCCAGAATTCTTATTTTGAGGGGGAGCAAGGTTATTCATTGAGGAGGAGAAAAAGCATAGATCTCATTCGGAAAAAAAGCATCACTAAAGTTTTTCCAAGAAAATCAAGGGGGAGAAAAGCTAAAGATTTTGAAGATTGATATGATTTTGCTTTACAAAACTTTAGGGGGAGAAGAAAATAGAAAATGATTTGTTCAAAAACAACAAAAGAGAAAAATGTTATTTTAAGGGGGAGAAGAGGAAAAGGAAACTTATCTGTTGTTTCTTATAAAGAAATGTTATGAAAGCTGATTGATTGGTTCAAAAGGGAGAAGAAAGTCATAAAAAGACAGAAATTTGATTTGATCACATGAAGATGAGAATTGTTATTTCAAGGGGGAACCGAAAGCAAATTTGTGATTTGGAAATCGTTGCTGATGTTGGTTAACAGAAATCAATTTGGAAATCGTTGCTGCTGCTGATTAAAGACTGACCAGAAGTTGTTAACTCAGATTATTCAGAGTTCTGAGCAAAAGTTGTCAAAGCATTCAGAAGAGATCATTCTGAAGATTGTTCCTACTCTAAAAATTTGATGATGACAGTAGAAGTGTATTTGACAAAAAGGGGGAGATTGTTAGGTCTAGAGTTTTGTCAAAAACACAAGTGTTGGTTTCTGAATTGAAGACTCAGAGTTCTGAGTAGAAGACTCAGAACTTCTGAATAGAGAAGTCTAGAAAAGATTCTAAGTGTTGGAATTTGGTCAGAAGACTCAGAAGTTTTGAGTAGAAGACTCAGAAGTTCTGATCAGGAAAGTCGAAAAGATTACAAGTGTGGATTATGACTAGAAGGTTCAGAGTTCTGAGTAGGAGACTCAGAACTTCTGACTATGAAGACAAATGTTCTGAAGCGCTTAGTCAGAAGAATGTTCAGAAGTTCTGAACAACATGTTCAGAACTTATGACTTGGATATTCTGTTATATTCAGTTACTAATTAGGACACGTGTAATTGTTCTATTAGTCTGTTTCTCATATGTTCTGTAACTTTAGTATTTCCTTACAGTATATATAGGAGTTAGCAACTGTAAGCTAACTGATCTTGTGAAAATCTTTGCATGACTTTTCCCGCATATATTTGTATTCATCTTTTGTAATCTTTGAGATACTCTCTCTCTAAGATCTATAAATCTGTTCTTCATTGAATACAAGTTGGTTCGATCATATTACTTCTCAATTACTGTTCTATACATTAATATATTGATTGTAAGAGTGGATCCTAAACTTTCAGCTGACAACATGAAGCACTGATAACGCCACTTTTTGGCGTTATTTTCGGTCCTAAAACCAATGAGATTGGCTTGTATTTAAGCAAAGAAACGGAATTTTACGGTTTATCTAGTGGAATGTGCAGGTTAATTAAAAGGCAGTAATCATCGAGAAAAGAAGCTAAAAAGAGCCCAAAAAGAGCCAAAACGAAGCCCAACGGAAGCCCGAGATCCAAGCCCAAGACCCGTGCCCGAACCAGGACCCGAAGTTGACCCAAACAACATCTGAAAACCGGGCGGTTTACCCCGCGACTTTCAAGTCGCGGGACAAACCGCGGAAGTCACTGTTCCAGCCTTTAAATTTGGCTTTTTTCTGGAAATTAGGTAATTCTTCGCACAGCCTTCACACGACGAACGGCAGACGACTTGGGGCGATTTTGAGAGCATTTTCGGAGCTTTTGGAGCCACGATAGAGGATCGTTTGGAGCCACGTTCAACACGCGAAGTAGAGACGAGCACGAGAGAAGGGAGTTCATCATCATATCTTTCACGTTACCATTACCATGTTTACATACACGTTTTCATCTCTTTTTCTTGTGTTTGAATCCACCACCAACATGAACTAAATTCTAGATGTTGGGGGTTGGAATGAATTTGGTTTATAGCATATGAACATGTGACTTGTGACTTTGATCAGTTTTCCTTAATTAATGAAGCATGTGATTTCGTTTCTAATGCTTTTGTGAGTTTAGCTAGCTTACAATTGTTTTGTTGATTTCAATTGAGTTCGAGAGAATTAATTGTTAACTAGAACTAGAAATTGCATGCCTAAGGTGAGAAAGGAGATAGAGATATTCCGAGTAAGCCTTAGTCCCATTAAAATCTTGCGCTTAATGTGTTTTGAATTACATAGGTTGAGATCGAGAGATAAAATTTGTGTTTTCAAGATAAAGACAATGGTTGCTTGAGAAAGAACCGTGCTTTTAAAATAAAACCCGTTGTTGCTTGAGAGAGAACAACGGTGATCTAAAGATTAGGTATTCATTAAAGAGAACGACTGGTAATTGTTTTGAGTCAGATGTTTATGTGTGAAAACCTTAGGATTTCCAACCCTCAACTGTTTTCTCTATCAGAAGTTCTTAAGTTGTTTATTGTTCCGTGTCTTATTTATTTAGTTTCCCATTAATTAGTTTATAAACCAACCACTCCAATTTTGATAGTTCAGTTAATAGAGTTTATAGTAATTGTGATACTTAGTTCCTAGTTCCTATAGATTCGATACTCGTACTTCCGTACGTATTACTTGATTTCGACACCGTACACTTGTGGTTAGATTTAGGGGATAATACCCGCTTATCAAGTTTTTGGCGCCGTTGCCGGGGAACTAGTTGCAACTGATAGTACTACCAGCTATAAGCGCTATTACATTGAACAATTTTTTATTTATTTATATTGTTTCATCACTTCAGTTTTTGGATTGCTAACTTTGGTTACTTTCTGTTTCAGGTACTAGTTGGTTTATGCCAAGGAAGACCCGAGGGAAGGAAATCGAACCAATCGATCCGGATATTGAAAGAACTGCCCATCGTCTACGAAAAGAAGCAAAAGCTAAAGAACACATCAAGACCGAAATGGGCGACGAAGGGAGACGTCCTATGCGGTCGTTTGCCGACCTGAATGTGGCAGCGGCACGCATAGGCATCCAACCGCCCACTACTGGGGCGAACTACTTCGAGATTAAACCGAGTACCATTGTCATGGTACAGCATAATCAGTTCGGAGGGGCCCCGACAGAAGATCCTCATGCACATCTTCGTGCATTTGAGAGGATATGCAACACGTTCAAAATCAATGGGGTGAACGAGGATGCCATCAAGCTAAGACTGTTCAGTTTTTCACTCAAAGGTAGAGCTGAAATTTGGATAGAGAGCCTACCAGCGGATCAAATCACTACATGGGCCGACCTGAAGGCCGCATTCCTCCAGAAATTCTTCCCACCGGGAAGAACTACTTAGCTAATGGCCGACATTACTCACTTCGCGCAATGGGACCAAGAGACCTTATACGAGGCATGGGAGAGATACAAGGAGATGTTGAAGAAGTGTCCTCACCACGGGTTACACGACTGGGTCATTATCGAAACCTTCTTTGGAGGTCTTCACCCGCAGTTCAAAAATGATATCACTGCTGCAGCGGGTGGAGCCCTAATGGAGAAGACTTATGAAGAAGTTGTCGCCTTGATCGAGAACTTGGCCGAACATAGCTTTTCTACTCCAAGATCAGCTGTTAGAAGAGTTGCTAGTGTTCAAGAATCGGATAAGCTGAAAGAAATAAAAGCTCAAGTAGCTGCGATCACGAACCATCTGAAAGGAGGTAGTCCACAAGAACCCGAGCAGGTTCAGTTTGTGGAAAACCGGAACAACCAACCAAGGAATGATCCTTTCTCGAATACTTATAATGAGGGATGGAAGAAGCACCCAAACTTCTCTTGGAGTCAACCCGGTCAACAACAGCAAGGTAATTCTTCTAACTTTGCTAATTATTCTAATGCTAACAATGTTTACCGTCCTCCAGGTTTCAACCAAAGGAATTTCAATGAGGGGCCATCTATGGAGAAGAAGCCGGGGCTGGAGGATATGATGAATAAGTTCATGACCAAGATGGACAGCACGGTTGGAGAGTTAGCGAGCATGGTGAGCACAGTCAAAGCAGCAACGGATCAGAACACCGCATCAATCAAGATCCTCGAAAGACAAGTTGGGCAGATTTCGGAAGCCCTACAAAACCGACCTCCTGGAACGTTTCCGAGACAGACCGAAAGGAAAAACCGGGAAGAATGTAATGCCATTTATCTGAGAAGTGGCAAGGAGCTGATCGAGGAGCCTATACAAGGACCGTCAGCAAGGGACAATTTTGAGATGGTAAATCTGGATGAGTTAAAAGTTGAAGAAGATAGTGTGATGAAAGAGAACAAGAAGAATGAAAAGGAAAAACCAAAGGAGAAAGAAGTGACACCTCCATCGAAGTCGGTTGTCAAACCGTTCGTGCCACCGCTACCATTTCCAAATCGAGTGAAGGCACGCAAGGATGAGGAGCAATTCAAGAAATTTCTAGACATCTTCAAGAAGCTTCACATAAACATCCCATTCGCGGAGGCACTTGCTCAAATGCCGACATACCTCAAGTTCATGAAAGAGATCCTATCCAAGAAAAGGGCAATCGAGCACCAGTCCACCATTACACTTACTGAATAGTGTAGTGCCATCATTCAGAATAAGCTTCCCCTGAAGCTTAAAGATCCAGGGAGTTTTTCGATCCCTATTCAAATTGGGAATCTTTCTTTTGATAAGGTTTTGTGTGATTTAGGAGCTAGTATTAATCTAATGCCCTTATCTGTTTTCAGGAAACTTGGCTTGGGAGAGTTGAAGCCAACATATATGACACTCAAGCTCGCGGACAGATCGATAATCTATCAATATGGAGTGGTAGAGGACGTGATGATCAAGGTCGACAAGTTCTACTTTCCGGTGGACTTCGTGGTGATCGACAAAGATGAAGATAAAGAAGTTTCTCTGATTCTGGGAAGATCTTTTCTGGCCACGAGTAGAGCGTTGATCGACATGGAAGAAGGCGAAATGACTCTGAGGGTCGGTGGTGAAAAGGCAGTATTCAAGATGTTCGAGATGGTACGAGGTCAAGCTGAAGAGGAGCCGAGTAATCATGAAAGGCCTAAGGAGTGATCGGAAGGAAGGTCGAGCCACGACCGAAACCACGGCGCTGGGTTGTAGGCAACCCACCAAGGTTTGCGGTTTCTTTTAATTTCTGCGTTTTTGAGTGTTTTTATTTACAAAAAAAATTCGAAAAATGAAAAAGTAAACAGAGACATACGCGACTTTCTGCGCGACTTGCAAGTCGCGTGGAAAGCCGCGGGACCCTCTGTTGAGTTTTTCCCTTCCTTCTTTGTGTGTTTCGTTTCTTTGTTTCCTTTCGCTTTCTGCTTTGTTTTCTTTTGCTTGTGCTTTCTCTCTCTCCCTTTTCCCCGATGTCTCTGACTGGGCGCTCCAATATTTAAAGAGAATCTCCTCCGTCCGGGCAAACAGGTATGTTCTAATTCTACATGTTAACGAGTGGTTTATGATGTTTTGTGTCCCGATTAGCTAAACGAGATGCAACAAACCTAAGTTTCACTTAGGTTTGGGGTGCCTCACTTTTTAAACATCTACACACTCACTTTTACCCCTGTGCAAACCTCGGTCACCGAGGTGTGGGGTTGGCTTGTTTGACAAACCTAGGCCACGGCCTAGGTTTGGGGTGGCCACATTTTAATGAAATCGCTATTTGATGCTTGTACTTCAATGTTATACCTTACCGGTCTGATACCTGTAATAACCGTACAACGATACTTGTTTTAGTATCGCCCACGCCGACACTTGCACATTGGGGACAATGTGTGGGTAAGGTTTGGGGTTGCCCAATCGGGCCCACGTTTATGCACGTAGATTTCCCGCACCTCTGCACGCTTAGATCACATTAGCCAAAATTTTTGTTTTGAATGATTGAGACCGACCATTGTGGGGACAATCTCGTGATAGTGACGTGACCATTAGGGAATGACCGGGGAAGGACATGACTAGGGACATTAGTGGAGACCACCCTAATAGCGAGTTTTGAGCCTTAAAGACGTTGTTCATTTCGAGGGATTCATACACTTGATTCATATACACTTTTTCGAGTTCCTTGTCGTGAATATAGAATGATCTCGCTATATTATTGCATTGAGTAGCAAAGACAACCATCGGGGTATTGGGAAAGGGTATAGTAAACCAAATCGTGTGGACCTTAAGATGTGATTCCTGGCATTGTGTGTATGTTTAACCCGTGTTTAGCTATCGTACCTTTTTACCCATTTGTGTGTATCCATAACCCTTTTTGTAGCCAAACACTCACCTTGTTCATTCCAAACCTACTGTTAAACCCGAGCCAAAAGCCTTAGCCAACCTTATCCGAAGGTGTGTCAAATAGAGGCGATAATGAACTACGATAGATAGAGCGGAAAAGAAAAGAATACAGGCCAGTCATAAAAATAGATAGAAAAGAGGGCCAATGCAGCCCCAAATTGAATAAAGAGGACCAAAGAAGTCCCAAAAAAAATTAAAAAAAAAACAAAAAAAAAATAATAAATTTAAATACAGTTTTTAGATAGCTTCACAACAGCTGAATAAGAGAGTCAAAGTGACTCCAATAGTAACAAAGAGGGCCAAGTGATAGAAAATAAAGCTAGGAAGTTCAGAATTGCTAAAGTTTGACACACCAAGGATCTTTGAACCGTTTTACCCTTCATTTCTTAGCCGGTACCCTAGCCCCGTTACAACCTTTGTAAAGACCTGGATGATCTTCTGGAAAATGTGATTAGGGTATACGACCACCTTTACTGATATTACCTGTCTTGCTACTTGATTCCTTTCTGAGATCGATTTTTTGGACATTTGTGCGTCTTTCAGTATAGTTGTCATGTGAATTTCGAGTATTCTTGTACATAACCTCCTATACATGACAACATTTGCGATAACCTAGGTTCGAGCGAAATGAGAGAATCTCGTAAGGTAGGGTCAAGGCGAAATGTTTTCCCTAGTATGTTTGGACCTAGTACGACCTTAACGGAAACAGAGCAGTCACGAGTTCAACTTACAATGGAAGGTCGTAGATCAAACAAAATAAGAATGAGGCGACAATGAGATAGGCATTCACGGGTATGGGAAATCGCCAGTGCATTACATGGTACCGATTAGGAGTTGTGCAGTTATTATATTTCACTAAAGTGTGCTTTTAGTCTATTTTTATCGCTAATTTTCTTGGGGACAATCAACACTCGGTTTGGGGTTGTTGATAACGCCACTTTTTGGCGTTATTTTCGGTCCTAAAATCAATGAGATTGTCTTGTATTTAAGCAAAGAAGCGGAATTTTACGGTTTATCTAGTGGAATGTGAAGGTTAATTAAAAGGCAGTAATCATCGAGAAAAGAAGCTAAAAAGAGCCCAAAAAGAGCCAAAACGAAGCCCAACGGAAGCCCGAGATCCAAGCCCAAGACCCGTGCCCGAACCAGGACCCGAAGCTGACCCAAACAACATCTGAAAACTGGGCGGTTTACCCCGCGACTTGCAAGTCGCGGGACAAACCGCGGAAGTCACTGTTCCAGCCTTTAACTTTGGCGTTTTTCCGGAAATTAGGTAATTCTTTGCACAGCCTTCACACGACGAACGGCAGACGACTTGGGGCGATTTTGAGAGCATTTTCGGAGCTTTTGGAGCCACGATAGAGGATCGTTTGGAGCCACGTTCAACACGCGAAGTAGAGACGAGCACGAGAGAAGGGAGTTCATCATCATATCTATCACGTTACCATTACCATGTTTACATGCACGTTTTCATCTCTTTTTCTTGTGTTTGAATCCACCACCAACATGAACTAAATTCTAGATGTTGGGGGTTGGAATGAATTTGGTTTATAGCATATGAACATGTGACTTGTGACTTTGATCAGTTTTCCTTAATTAATGAAGCATGTGATTTCGTTTCTAATGCTTTTGTGAGTTTAGCTAGCTTACAATTGTTTTGTTGATTTCAATTGAGTTCGAGAGAATTAATTGTTAACTAGAACTAGAAATTGCATGCCTAAGGTGAGAAAGGAGATAGAGATATTCCGAGTAAGCCTTAGTCCCATTAAAATCTTGCGCTTAATGTGTTTTGAATTACATAGGTTGAGATCGAGAGATAAAATTTGTGTTTTCAAGATAAAGACCGTGGTTGCTTGAGAAAGAACCATGCTTTTAAAATAAAACCCGTTGTTGCTTGAGAGAGAACAACGGTGATCTAAAGATTTGGTATTCATTAAAGAGAACGACTGGTAATTGTTTTGAGTCAGATGTTTATGTGTGAAAACCTTAGGATTTCCAACCCTCAACTGTTTTCTCTATCAGAAGTTCTTAAGTTGTTTATTGTTCCGTGTCTTATATATTTAGTTTGCCATTAATTAGTTTATAAACCAACCACTCCAATTTCGATAGTTCAGTTAATAGAGTTTATAGTAATTGTGATACTTAGGTCCTAATTCCTGTGGATTCGATACTCGTACTTCCGTACGTATTACTTGATTTCGACACCGTAAACTTGCGATTAGATTTAGGGGGGTGATACCCGCCTATCAAGCACGAACTCCATCAAATCACCTTCATCTCCAACTATCATTACGCCTTTCTTGAATTTCCCAAGAAGAAATTTGCCCCTCATTTGCATGACGATGTGAACTTCATCAAGAATTGTCATCTTGCCACAACGATGACCATCACACCCCCCGCCCAAAAATGACTTCTACAGCAGTTCTGGTACACTTCTCATCGTACCACTTCTACCTCTGCCAAAAGCAAAAAAGGATTACTCAGTTATTGGTTTCCAGACCGAACTAGGTCACGAAAGTATATCCCCCGCTGCTATCCGGATAGCCCTGAACCTCCCCGCTGGCCCAAAAACAAATCCCTTTGTTCCATTCCCTGACCCCAAGTCCACTGAAGGAAAGAAGGAAATCATCTCTTTCCTTAACAAGATGAAATACCTCTGGAACTGTTGGGATTTTATGTTCAAAACATGGGTTTCAAAAACTCATAGGAGATAAAAATTATTTACGCAACGGAAGCAAAAGTTTGAACAAAACATAAAACCATTTTATTCCCACCAAGGATCTTGTTACATGCATGAAAAGATAAAAACACAAAACAAGAGAGTTCAAGATTATAACCTTTGTAGTCCTTTGGTTCCTCACGGGAGGTTGGATGTTGATGAAGATGGTAGAACCCAAAAATAGAGCTCCTCTAAAGTAGTCCACCGACAAGCTCCAACACCAAAGTATGCTGGTACTTTTCTTGAGATGAGATACAAGAATCACTTCTTTGTAAATACTACACTAGTATTTAAAAGAGAAGAAAAGAATAAAAATACACACACTATGTGTGTGTGTATTTCGGCCGAAACCAAGAGGAGAGGGAGAGAGGGAGAGCAGAAAAACTCTTTGATCTTTTTCAAGTGTGTTATCTTTTATTCTTCAAAAAATCTCTAGTTTTTATTATTACCACGGTCATCTCTATTGGTTACCAAAAGAAGGTCCAACCAAAACACATGCAATATTACAAAACAAACCCTCTAGATTTAAGATGCTTAAAATCAAGGTTTAAGTATCTTAAACTTCCTCTTGAAATCCCTCCTTTCCTTTTAGTTATATAAAATGAATCCATCATATGTATTATTTTATTTAACCAATAAATATATTATTTGCATCTAATATTATAAATCATATTTAAAAAAATATTTTCAAGAATTAATTAATATTTATCAAGAATCAAGTTCTTATAAATATCAATTCGGTGTCTACTTATTGTTCGGTGTGACCCTATAGGATCATATATTACCGGTAATATCATTTTATAATCATTCTTGAGCATATAGAACCAACAATCTCCCACTTGCTCAAGATTGTATTATAGAATAATATAGACAGTGGTGGACGTCTAGCAACATCTCACTGCCCCCAACAACGTATGACTGTAATTGCCATTCAACAACATCCAATTCCCACGAGCTCATAGCTTCAATTGATGTATTAGGTGTGGTATCAGTTTTCCCTTTGTTTGGACATCATGTTGAACATGAGACATGGATCACTATCATTCTCATCTATTGTTCAACTTTTGGTAAGGCGCCTTAGATGTCTCACTCTTAATATATTTAGAGAAACAAATCCCATCTTGACTACATACGCCTCTCATGCAGTTCATGCCATGCCCAATAATGGCCTTTATAGATGCCTTTTTCAAGAACAACGGTTAACCATATCAAAGCATAGCACTCCCTATACTTGAGTCCCAAATATGCATCTCAGGTCGAAGGATACAAAGATACTACCTTTTATTCAAGAATCACTTATGACGATGATCCATGAAGTGATCTTGAAGCGGGTCAGGTCCAGTACTCGTTCCCTAACAAGTACCTATGAACTTGGTTGCAACACTTTGCCACTTTTACTTTTAAAAGTCAACCATTCCAATTCATATTAGTCTTACTTCATAGTTGCTCCCACAACTATGATCGACTATGGACATTTAGAATAACTAATTTATTCAAGGATTCAAACATGCTAATATAGGACACAACGAGTAAGAAAATATCATATCCTATATATCTAACTAAATAATATACGTGTTGCTTTACTTGTTCCAATATCCAAATACTAAATTCAAATCAAATCCCATCACTAGAATAACGAAGTCCTAAAGCTCAAAACATGACCCTTCAAGTTTAACTTATATAAGGAGCTTCATGAATGGGTTCATCCAGAAACTTGATTTGTGTAAACTCTGTGAACACTAACATCTCCATTTTTAACTTTATTTTAAATATAGTTAAATGTCTGGAGTAGATACTTGGCACTCTGATGTGAGATAGGGTCCTTTAGCTTGCGTAATGGCACCCACATTCTCACAAAGGATTTCTAGATGATCCTGAATGGGAGGCATCTACCTAGCTTTTCAATGAACTCTTTCATCCAGGCATCTTTCTTTTGCGGCCTCTAAAGCAACAATGTATTCTTATTTTGTAATGTATTATGCAACTTTTACTTTCGCCTGGAACCTTTTTCAAACGAACTAGTTCTTCATTCACAATGAAGATATTTCCCTTTTGTGATCGAGAACCTTCTCGATCTTTGTGGAAGCTATCATTAGTGTAACATTTTACTATGATCTTCTTCCAACCCTCGGTTAAGGAACACTTGTTTGTTCTCCGTAAGTGCCTTAAATTTTTCTATACAATCATCCAATGACCTTCCCTCGTATTTCGTTGGTATCGTTTTCTAATGCTCTAAAGCATTTTTGACACGCTCGATCTAGTGCATGTCATGGCATATATGATAGATCCAATTTCCGAAGCATATGGAATACTAATCATTTTATCTAGCTCAACCTTTGTGCTAAAATGTTGAGACATGCTCAAATGATGTGATATCATACTTGCAAGAAACTACCTTTAGAGCCTTGCATCTTGAACCTTTCAAGATCATGTCAACATATGCACTTTTGACTTAAACCTATAAGTCGTCTTGATCTAACTCTAAAGATCTTTATTTCAAGAACAAAATTTGCCTTTTCTAAGTCTTTTATTGAAGAAATACTGTCCGAGCCATAACATGATGCTTTGCTATGTCGGAAAGTTAATTTCCAAATGCTAGTATGTCTTGGTCATACAGGTTTAGGAATTTTACTGCGCTCCCACTAGTTTTAGTAAATACATGAGTCATCTTTTATTTTGATGAAAATTAAACTTTTAATTTTCTTGTCTAAATGAAGATTCCAGTTTTGAGATACTTGTACTGATCCATGAATGGATTGTATCTCAGTATTCATGACTCTAAGCCACTTACCAGATTCAGAATCTGACATAGCACTTTAGTAGTTGATGGGCTTGCTAGAAGCCTATCATACGTCATTCTTTATGAGAAATCGATATCTCTCGAATTGCTGAATGATTCTACTAGATTTACGAACACTTGGTGTTTTTACTAAGTTTCTGATCAATCAAATCGCTCAGTTTCAACGACCTTTGTTTGATAACTAGTGCCAACCAATAAGTGCATTAGGTTATGAGGTTCTTGATTCCCTTCAAGTTCCTTAAATCTCCCATTTGCCTTGCCCATTAAAAACTTGCTTTCTAAGAACTTGGCTTTGGGACAATAAACAATTTTATTGTTTGTGGGATTGTAGAATCGGTATATAAAAACAATTTATAGTATATTCTACAATATATGCATTTGGTAGATGTTGGGTTGAGTTTACTTGAAGCTTTATTATTTTACATGAGCTTCATAAATCCACACCTTCAACTAAGACCAAGGATGGAAAAAAAAATTCATACGAAATCTTATAAGGTGTCTTGTCTACCTTTTGGTTGGTGTCAAAAAGTACGGTTTACTTTAACTAGGGCAGAATTCCAAATTTGATATAGGAATAGTACTTCTACTCATCATAGAGCGAACCATATTTAATAAGGTTTGGTTCATCCTTTCGGATGTACACAATTTCTATGATGATCCAAGAGTTCTTGGTTTAGTTACTATCCTCATATATCATAAAAGACTTTTAATGGTCCTGCTGAGTTGTTTTCTTAATCTTCACTTTGAAACAACTTGAATTACATAAAATGCTTCATCTTAATGTTCCATAAACTTCAACAATTGAAATCGTCAGTGAAGGTATTATCTATCACCATATCTAGACTTGGTTTTGAGAGACCATATACATCAACATGTATCAATTCTAAAAAAAACTTTTTCTCCTTCTCTATGAATTAGAGAAAAGAGCTATATTCAACTTTATCAAGATCGCATATATCAAATGAAAATATTTATATTTAGTTTCAAAAATACCACAGTTTTGAAATTTAGATATGCATTTAAGGTTTACTTGATTAAGTTGACTATTTCATGTGTAGACTTGATTCAAAACACATTTGAGTCTTATGGTGATTATATAAAACAATGTCTTAGAAGACTTTTGAGATTCACTTTATTATTCAATTAGGAGGACTAGTTCTCGAAATAGAATAATTCAAATTGAATATGAATATAATCGTTTCCAAAACGGTTAAGTGAATTTCATTCAATCAATAGACATGTGACTAAAAATAATAATTTAGTCAAACTAAATTCAAATATTGTTCGAAACAAAAACATTGTTTAACAATACAAGCCATATGGTTTCATAATAGAATCCTCTATAAGATTGGTATGCATTCCTGCTTCCTTGCCCATGTGGATCACCATTTTGCTTGTCATTCAGTCATCTACTTTTCTTGATCATCTGTAACATATTACAAAAGTGAGTTTTACATTTAGTATCAAATACACAAATGTAAGATATAAAAAAAAGTTCTATCTATCCAATAGATACCTGAAGGACATTCCTTCGTTAGAAAACATTCAGATGACAATTCTCTCTTCCATGACCAAGGTAACCACACTTACCACATGTAAACGCTTCCATAGAAAGATTCTTATCAAATGTCTCTAGAATTGTATGCAACTGTGAGACCGAAAAAACTTTGATGCCCAACCTTTTGATAAAGGCATCAAATTTTGGGGTCAATGATCTAAGGATCATATCTATGGCCAACATTTCGGGATAAGGATAACCGAGGTTATCCAAATAATCAAGGTGCGTCCTCATCCTCTGAACATGTGTGGTTACATCTTGGACTTCCTCCATCTTAGTTCTACAAAGTGCCTGAAGAGTTCTCAGGCGTTCACCGAACACATAGCTTTGATGAAGCTCCCCTAAGTGGATTATCATCTCTAGTGCCGTATATGAGAATATCTCCACATCTTCTCGTAAGAGTGGATCCATAGTCTCAAGCATAAGACATGATATGTCGATTGAATCATCATTATGTTTCAACCAAGCCTTGTGATCTTCAGTGGAGGTAAGAGGAGGTTCTTGACGAAGAGGTATGTTAAGAAGATATGATCTGTGTTCACTTTTGAGAACTTGTCTCAATCTGCGAAACCAACTCGGGAAGTTTTGAGTGGTTAACTTTTCTTGGTTAAGCCATGCTCTTAGGGATGAATTAATTGTAGTGTTTGCATATTGGGCCATCTACAAAATTTAACAAAGTTAACATAGTATTTTCAATATTAATTATTAAGCAAATTAATTACCCTTTCATTTTCTAAAAAAAATTAATTTGCATATAATCTAGGATCCAACGTTGAAAAACAAATGAAACGGTTAGGTGACCTTTATCCCGTCCATTTAATCCAACAAGGTAGGTAACGTTTATCGATTACATCGAATGTAATTCCTAGCGTTATGGGATCCTTAACAACTTGTTTGTTAATTGGCATGTTTGATCCCATCTATGCCTTGGGTTTCTAATGCTTAGGTGACCTTTATCACAAAAGATTCCCAATCAAGTCATCCTACTTGAAACAACGTGTGAAACTCACATCCATGCGGTTAGGTGACCTTTATCCCACAAGGGTGTCATAGTGACGTATTGAGTGTTTCTCAAAAGGACGGCATATGACTTGTGTTTATAAAAGGGATTTTAGATGTTTTACAATTCTAGTTTTGAAAACATTTTTAGTATCATGTGATTTTGCATGCATTTAATAATACATGGTATTTAATTAAAATCTTACTACTCATCAAATAGTTTCTTTTAGTTTAATAAAATCTCTATTTTATCAACTAATTATATATGATCATATGTTAATATTAACTTTGTGTTTGATCATAATAAGAACCATTTATAGTCTTTTAATAAAACACTTTTATTTTTAGATTATGAATTTATGTGAGTTTCAAAATCTCCATTTAAACTCCTATTATAAAACTCAAAATCTCAATTTTTGTCTTAAAAACCATAGTACCATATTATTGCATGCATCCAATAACCAATGTACCCTTTTTAAGAAAAGGAAACTATTTATCAAAAAGAATAAATTTAAAATCTCCATTTTAAATAATTTGGTTCAATTAAAAATCCAATTTTTAATGTTACGTCGTTTTTAAATAAACAATCTTATATAAAACGTATTTGAACCAATTTGCATGTCATTGATTTAAAATCTTCATTTTAAATATTGGTTGATATAAAATCTCTATTTTAAACTTGGTTCATTTAAAATCTAATTTTAAAATTTGTCGCTTCAACTTTAAACAATTTTAATTAAGCGCGTTTGAACCAATTTTATGTTCTTTACTAGCATACAATATCCTATATTTTAACGCATCAAAAATAACATAATCAACCATAAACATGCAAAAGAATGTGCATAAAACAAAGTCATTTCTAATGACATTTCTTGTGAGCCAAAACAAGAAATGCCAAGTCCATTCCTAAGGGACAAAAAAATAAAAATAAACTTCAAGCTCCCACTTGCTCTAGCATCTCCATGCAAACAAGAACATCAAGCTCCATGTTGGCCTTCTTCTTGTTACATTTTATAAAATAAAAACTAGTTCTAACAACTAATCTAATACTTACAAAATGAACAAAAGAAAAACATGAAATAATAAAACTTATTTACTATTACAAACCAACATGAATAATAATAAAAATTATAACAAATTTAAAGGAAACAACACAACAATCAACACATTGGTCCATGGCTTGTTTATACACATATTACTCATAAATAACACAAAACAACACTTTGTTTTTGTTGGGCAACTTTTATGTAACAAAAATGCATGTTGAAATTTTGTTACATAAAATATATATAAAAAAAATACAAACAAGTTGCCTAAAAGCCATGTATGAACTTTTCATATAAAATGAAATTTTATCCATGGCTTCCAAAAACCAAGTTTTATCCAAATAAAACTTATTTACTAATCATGCATTATAACATAGGCTCTGATACCACTTGTTGGGATTTTATGTTCAAAACATGGGTTTCAAAAACTGTCAGGATCGATTCCAAACAAGAATAATTATACTTAGAAATCAGAATTAAAGAATCTTGCGGAATAGAACTTTAATTCAAACACACTCAATGAACAACTAATCAGAAAACACAATCTGTTTATATTCAATACTTCAACTCACAAGTTTACAACCAAACCTCAATCTTGTTGAACAGGCTCAACAAGACGACTTCTACTTCTCTAGAAATAGGGTTCTAAACCTTGAGGTTAATTCTCTCTAAAACAAAAACGAATTCTCACAAAATCACTTACCGAATAGCTATCTATCAACATCTATTTATACTAAATAATTACAAGATAACTATCAAAACAAAATTGATCTTCAGAATATTCTTTCATGCTTATCTTCACTCATTCCATCTTTATCTCCAACATTCTCGCATTCCATAATTATGATCACCAGCAGTATTAACATCGTTATGCACAAGCAGTACTAACATTGTTCCAGCAGCATTAACTTTTACTTGCAGTACTAACCTTGCTCTGGCAGTAGTATTGTTGTTCTGGCAGTACTAACGTTGTTCTGGCAGTACTAACGTTGTTCTGGCAGTACTAACCATACTTAGCAAATCTTCAGTTCCCAACAATATCCCCCTAACTTGACTTTTTAGGTTGAGAAGTCAAGTTCTTCAGATGATGCTTCCAAAACCTAATCATGAACACATAAATCAGGATTCAAACCCATGCTTTGATTGATAATCCTTCTCACCAAGTATCTTCCCATTTCAGAATCCTTGTTGCAAGCCAACTTAGCATGTAGCATTCCATTCAACCTTTTCTTGCTGTGCTTGTATGCAACATCCACCAAATAATACTCATGATATGTATAGTCAAGTGTGATGACATACACTCCACATTTTTCAATGAGCATCCAGTTGGTAATGGCTTGAAAATTTCTTTCTATCATATACTGAACTGCTTCTGGTTTGAACATTAGGCACAGGTATTCAAGAACCATTTTGGTGATAGACATCCCTTTCTCATTCAGCATATTTCCATACAGCTTCATTCCAACCTTGTACATCTCCTCTATGTCAGATCTAGAGCACATTCTGATAAGTCTTCCCCATGTAGAACAGACCTCAAACTTCCCATCTGCTCTTTTGACTCTAATGTACTCCTTTCTCTGATCTACCAAGGTATCCCAGAAGATGATCTCAGGAGGCATGGAAGATAATGGGTCAACTTTGATTGGATCAGTATCAACCATAGTGATATACATATCACATTGAGCATTACTTGGTTGACCTGATGGAGTTGCTACTTCTTCTTCAGCGACCTTTGTATCATCTTTCTTTTCTGGAACATCCTCTTCTTTTTCTTCTTCTACCACTGGTTCTACCCTAGGTTTCTTGACAACTTTCCTCTTGGTAGCTATAGACTTGGTTCTTGCTCTTTTCAGTGACACCAGCTTTTCACCCAGGGTTTCTTCTTGCTTTTTAGGAGTGTCATGTTTGGCTTTAATCAAAGCCTCTGCAACTTCAACTTCTTCCAAAGTAGGCTTTTTAGTTTATGTTGCTTCCTTTGTTTCTGCTGCTTCTTCCTTTGTAGATACTGCTTCTGGCATGGTTTCTGCTGCTTCTTTTGTTTCTGCTGCTTTCTTTGTTTCTGCTTCCTCTGGAATGGTTTCTGCTGCTTCTGCTTTTTGACTTTCATCAGCATTAACCGTTTATGCTGTTGGTTCAGTTTCTGCTTCTTTCTGAATTGTAGCAGCATTAACCTTTTCTGCTGCATGATCAGTTTCTGCTACTTTCTGAATTTCAGCAGCATTAACCTTTTCTGCTGTATGAGCAGTTTCTGCTTCTTTCTGAATTTCAGCAGCATTAACCGTTTCTGCTGCATGATCAGTTTCTGCTTCTTTCTGAATTTCAGCAGCATTAACCGTTTCTGCTGCATGATCAGTTTCTGCTTCTTTTGCAATTTCTACAACACACTCATTCTCCCCCTTTTCCTGTGCACTCTATGTGTTGAATTCAGCTTCTGACTCCCCCTTTTTGGGAGCATCATTGTTGGGGCTTCTTCTTTTAAGAACATACTGAGCTTTCTTCTTCATGTGCATCAACTTTGTAATCAGCTTCTTATGCTTCTCAAGCTGTGTTTGTTGATATAGGACCACTTTCTTGAGTCCATCTATCTCCTTTTGCTGACTTACAACATCTGTGTTGATATTGGCAATGGTTTCCATCAATTCCTCATATGTATATCTATCCTCACCTTGTTTAGGAGATTTTACTTCCTTTAAAGGATCACTGGAAATTTTAGTAGGTGTCTTTTGCCTAGCCAAAGCACTGCCTACCCCCGTGGTTTCTTGGCACCTGGGACCTCTGAATGATTTCTCATTCTGAGTTGCCGTGAGGAAGGTCTTAGTTATGTTACCACTGTCCTTCTCTGTGCTAGCAGAAGTAGTGGTAGCCTTGCTACTCACATGCTCAACCTTCTCCTTAGTGAGCACCTTCATGGGGTTGGGAGACACCCCTGTGGTTTCCCTTTCGATATTCTCTATTGTAGAATGCTCCAATAGAGGGCTTAAAGGCTTTGGGCTTGTAGGAGGTACATCAAGGGAAGGATCCTTGTGTACCATTCTTCTTGTAAACTTTTTGGTTATGTGAGGAGTGGGTCTTTAAAGAATGGACTGAGGAATTTCTTTGGTGATTGAAGGTAGGGTTAGGCTATCAGTTGGTTGGTCTAATGAGGGCCTTGACCCTGATGCCATACCTTCTTGTGTGTGGGACACACCCATCATTGTAGAGAACAATGGAGTGTCAACTCCTTCCGAGTCCCTGGAAGTTCTTCTCATATTTGAGAAGACCTTTCCTTTAGGGGGTTTAGGTACATATACCTCATTAAATTGAGGCAAATCCGTCAATTCCTGAGTAATCACTGCTTGGACAAACCTTGGGTACATATAAAAACTCTTTTTGGATTCCAGGTTTGACACAAGATCATTGAAAATCATTTGTGAAAAATTAAACTTCCTGGTTGTGGCCAAGCAGACCAGGGCATAAGCAATGGTACTGCTAAACTCACTCCATCCAGTAGTTTTCTTTGAAATGCAATGCATTAAGGTATGAACAAAGAATCTCCATTGTGTAGAAAATTTAGACTTTAAAAACTTAAAGATTCCAATGGGACCTTCATACCCCATTTTCGTTAAATTTGAGTATAGATCGTCATTAGGAATAGACGTCATACCTGAGGCATCATCCAATCGAAGAGTGATGCGAATAAGCTCCTCTGTAACATTCAAGGGTTTGTCACACACCCTTGTTTTTATGATTTTCTGCCCATCTTCAGACACCACGGTGGCATTTTCCCAGAACTGCTTCTGATGCGCGATGTAGATTGTCGGGGTCACCGTTAGGGCATAGGATATATGCGTGTTCTTGAGGAAATCCACAATGTCGTGAAAACCTGCAGACTGTTTTGGTTTCTGGAGCATGGCAATCTCGTTGTGTTCGTCGATAAACTCCATTGTACCTGAGGATTCTTGACAGAAAAACAGAGATTCTTGGGAGAGAATAGTTAGAAAGAGAGAGAGATGGATAGAACTTAAAGAGACGTTATGAATTTTGGCGGGCTGAAAGAGGTATTTATAGCCGCAGTAGCCCTAATTTTCTTTTAAAGCAGTATTAACGACACATGAAGTATTAAGTGCGAAGCAGTATTAACTATGTACTGGCAGTAGTAACTATGCACTGGCAGTATTAACTATGCACTGGCAGTAGTAACTATGCACTGGCAGTAGTAACTATGCACTGGCAGTAGTAACTATGCACTGGCAGTAGTAACTATGCACTGGCAGTAGTAACTTTTCAGCACTTGTCAATCTGAGTCATACAGAAGATCCTAAGAAGAAGAGTTAGTAGTACCAAATATAGAAGGAAATACAGGTATAAAAACTGAGAATCATGACTTTATTCAAGGTTGATCATGCCCACACTTGTTACCAAGAAAGTGAATCTACCCACATCAAAAGCTTTTGTGAATAGATCAGCAAACTGGTCATTGGTATGAACTTTAGCAACTTGAATTAATTTCTTTTCATTACAATCTCGAATAAAGTGATACCTGATCTCTATGTGCTTTGTTTTTTAGTGTTTGACTGGATTGTTAACAATGCTAATAGCACTGTTGTTGTCAATGAAGATTGGAGTGTGAAGAAATGTTACCCCATAGTCCAACATCTGATTCTGTATCCATAGAACCTGAGAGCAGCAGCTTGCAGCAGCTATATACTCAGCTTCTGTTGTAGATAAGGACACTGTGGTTTGTTTCTTACACTGCCAAGATACTAGTCTTGCACCCAAAAACTGACATCCACCTGAAGTAGACTTTCTATCCATGTTAGCTCCACCCAAGTCACTATCTGAGTATGCAAGTAGATCAAAGGATGATTCATAAGGATACCAGAGACCTAATCTAGGTTGCCCTCTTAGGTATCTAAATATCCTCTTGACTGCATGAAGGTGTGATTGCTTTGGTGTAACTTGAAATCTGGCACATACACATACTGGAAACATAATATCTGGTCTAGAGGCTGTGAGATACATGAGTGATCCAATCATTGATCTGTAATGATGGACATCCACATCCTCCCCCTCAAGATCAGCATTGATCTGTTTGTGTGTCTCCATTGGTGTGCTTGCTGGCTTTGAGTCTGAGAATTCAAACTTATCCAGAATGTCTTTCACATATTTGGATTGGCATATGAAAATCCCATCCTTCTTCTGTTTCACCTGAAGCCCAAGGAAGAAAGTAAGTTCACCCATGGAACTCATCTTGAAGCTCTTGTGCATTAACTCCTCAAAGTCTTTACACATGTGATCGTTTGTGGATCCAAAGATAATGTCATCCACATAGATTTGAACAAGTAGGGTGTCCTTCTTTTTCCTTTTAATGAATAAGGTCTTATCAATGATTCCTCTTTCAAATTCATTTTTCAAGAGATAGGTAGACAGGGTGTCATACCATGCTCTTGGGGCTTAATGTAGACCATAAAGTGCCTTCTTTAGCTTGTACACTCTGTCAGGATACAATGGATTCTCAAATCCAGGGTGTTGACAGACATATACTTCTTCATCTATAGTCCCATATAGAAAAGCACTTTTTACATCCATCTGGTAGACCTTGAACTTCATATATGAGGCATAGGCTAGAAACAACCTAATTGCCTCAATCCTTGCAACTGGAGCAAAGACTTCCTCATAGTCTATACCCTCTTCCTGAGTATACCCTTGTGCAACCAGCCTGGGTTTGTTCTTGATCACAATTCCTCTCTCATCCTTCTTATTTCTGAAAATCCACTTGGTGCCAATTGCCCTATGACCTTTTGGAAGGTCCACCAAGTTCCAAACATTTTGTAGCTTGAACTGTAGCAGCTCCTCTTGCATTGCTTCTATCCAACTTGGATCTTTCATAGCATCATAAGCCTTTTTGGGCTCAATTTGGGATAGAAAGCAAGTGAGTACAGTATTAACTGTATTTTGCTGATCTTGTAGCTCTTGAAGTCTGCTTTGATTCCTAGTCATCATGGGAGAAGCAATGTCTCCAATTACCAACTCAGGAGGATGATTTTTCTGAGTTCTTGATGGATGACCAGATTCCTCTTGTAAGTTCACATCCAGATTTGACTCATTTAAGTCTGGATTTTCTTCAGCTTCTTCAGTCACTTCAGACTCTCTGGAATTTGGACTTGAAGGCTGGTTTTCCTCTATTCTTCTCTCTTCTTCATTCTGAATGGGTTCAGCTTCCTTTTCTTGTTCACAGAAGTCAACAGGATCAATGGTAGGGAGTGGAAATATCACAGACTGAATTCTGTGAACTGATGGTGGTGCATCCCTTTGTCCTGCATTTACATCACTACTGATACCCAAAGAATTAGTGAGTGAATCAATGTCAAATAGCCAATCAGGACCTGAACCAATAGGATTTGGTGTGTTCTCATTGCATTTGACATTGTCACTTTCTTCAATTATTCTAGAAGAGGTATTAAACACTCTGTAAGCATTACTCTGAGATGAGTAACCAACAAGAAAACCATCATCTGCTTTGCTATCAAACTTACCTAAGTGAGATTTGGTATTGAGAATTGTACAAGGACACCCAAATGGTTTGAAAAATCCAATAAATGGTTTCTTTTTCTGAAAAAGCTCATAAGGTGTCTTGTTTTTAGGCTTTATTACTAAAACTCTGTTTTGGACATAACAAGCAGTATTAACTGCTTTTGTCCAAAAAGTAGTGGGTAATTTTGAATCAGCTAACAAAGATCTAGCAGCCTCAATCAGTGTCCTATTCCTTCTCTCAGCAACACCATTCTGTTGTGGAGTCCTAGGAGCACTGTATTGTCTCTCAATTCCTTTTTCCTCACAAAAGGTGTTTAGATCAAGGTTTTTAAATTCAGTCCCATTATCTGATCTAATGACTTTCACTTTTTGATTTGATTGGTTTTCAATTCTAAGAATAAAAGATTTGATCAGTCCACTTGTCTCATCTTTAGTTCTCAAAAAATATACCCAAGTAAATCTAGAGTAATCATCAATAATAACTAAACAGTATGACTTCTTGCCAATGCTCATGACATTTGTAGGGCCAAACAGATCCATATGCAACAACTGAAGAGGATTTGAGATAGTGTTTATCTCTTTGGACTTATGAGAAGTTTTGTGTTGTTTGCCTTTGAGACAAGCAACACAATGATCATCACATGAATAAACTTTTGATGGTAAACCCCTAACAAGATTATGTTTAACAAGTTTATTCATTGTTTTAAAATTCATGTGACACATCCTTCTGTGCCAAAGTGATGATTCATCCATTGAAGCTTTTGATACCAAACAGTTTAGGGATGAATTAGATGAAACACTTTCTAAATCTAAACAATACACATTATCCTTTCTAGGAGTTCTCAATAGTATCATGTTTTCATCAACTACTTTGAATCCAGGAGCAAGAATAATGCATTCAGAATCAGTAAATAATATACTATGTTTCTTGTCACAGACCTGTGATACACTTAACAGGTTGTATCTCAATTGCTCAACATAGTAAACATCCTCAAATGTCATCTTACCTTTTGATACATCACCTTTACCACTTATCTTACCTCCAGCAGGATTATTCCCAAAAGCAACATGTCCTCCATCAATTCTTTTGAAATTCTTGAGGCAGGTCATGTTACCTGTCATGTGCCTGGAGCAACCACTATCAACATGCCAGATGCTCTTCCCCTTGAGCAGTTGGTTGCCCTGCACATAAGATAAATCAATTAGTTTTTATTGGGAACCCAAGCCAAAGTGGTCTTGGGTCTCCCTTGCTCATCAAAGTACTTACATTCAGTTTGGATAAGTTTTTCAACCTGAGGAACTTCAGTACTAGAGTACTTTGTCAAGATGATTGGTCTAGCAGCACAAACTCTAGAAGCAGTATTATCTGTAGAAGAAGTACTAACAGTGTTAGCAGTACTAACACTGCTAGCAGCAGTATTGCTTCTAGAAGAAGTACTAACAGTGTTAGCAGTACTAACACTGCTAGCAGCAGTATTGCTTCTAGAAGAAGTACTAACAGTGTTAGAAGCACTAACACTGCTAGCAGCAGTACTATCTGAGGCAGCAGTACTAACACTAGTGCTTTTAGGAACCCACATTGTGACACATTCTTTTTCAGTCTTTTTCCTCATGTGGCTTTTGGATTTAGCTTGTTTCTTAGCCACATGGTTCCTTACAGGCTTCCTATAACCATTTGATTTTTGAAAAGTTCTTTGAAAATTTATCCTTTGGTTAATAGGATTGAAATAACAGTGTTTGGCAAGGTGATTCAATTTGCCACAGATAAAACAAGGTTTTGGTCTGTTAATCCTTTGCAGATCAACTCCTTGTTTTTGAGCCCACTGATTATTCCAGTTTCTTTGATTTCCCCTCTTTTTATCATGTTTTTGGGGTTCATTCTTTTGAGAATTCTTGCAAGAACAATGTTCACAAGTATTGGAATTCACAACAGTGGTCTGTGTATAATGAACTCCCTTTCCTTTTTCAGATCTTTTCATCTCATTGTTCTTATCCCAGGGACTTCCACCTTCCTCATTAGTCTTGATGTAATTCTCTAAGGGGATCTCACCACTGACATTCTTGTTCCTTTTCTTAGACTCTTCTTTTTCAGTTTTATCCTCAACAACAACTTCATCTAATGGATCTACTTTAGTAGCTCCTTCAGGTAAGTCCTTCCTATCCTTGGTTTCTAACAGGTCTGACCTAGGAGGGATGTATGTGTTGTTGTAGGGTGGGGGTGTGGCATTGTACCTTATGCCTGGTTTCATCTTACTGTGGATTTGAGCATTTATTATGGTGTCCATGACTTTAGAAACACATGAAAACTTTTCAACATCAAGTTTTACTTTCTCAAGTTTTCCTTTTAATTTCTCACATTCCTCCCTAGACTCTTTCAGTTGGAACTCCAGACCATTCTTTTCCCACTTCAAGTAGTTTGTATCATATGAGTGTTGAAGTTCATTGGCTTGAAAAGCCTTAATTTGTTCTTCAAACCTCTCAACAATCACTACATAATCTATTCTATCCTTTTCTAATCTCTTAAGGTCATCACACATTCCCTGGTTGTGATCTCTATACCTTTTCCCAATGTCTATACAAGCTTGAGAACAGAGATTAGATTTTACCTCAGTAGGAAGATCTGAGACTTCTGCCATGAGTGCATGATTCTGAATTGCCTCTTCTGCTTGATCACTCCAATCAAATCCCATTCCTTGTTGAGAAACAAGGGCTTGAACAGAGTTTCTGTTCTGGTTGAAGCTTCCAGTCTGAGCTTGTTAATGGTTGTTTTGAGATACTCCACCTCTGCATTCTCTGGCAAAGTGTCCCATCTTATGACACTTGTAGCATTCCACCTTAGACTTGTCAAACCCAGCACCATCTTCTCTTCTTTGGGAAAAGTTGTTTCTCCCAGTCCTCTTTATAAACTTCTTCACCCTCATAGAAAGCATAGCCATCTGCCACTTGATATCCATCTCCTCAAGATCATCAGCATTAATCTGTTCTAAGTCATCATTAATTAATGAGGAGTTACCATGACTAGAAAAGAAAGCTTCTAGTACAGAATCATTGGCCTTCTCCTGATTGACTCCACCAGCAGTACTAACTGATTCAGGGTTAGCAGTAGAATCAGTTGATGCTGATAGGAGTGCAGCATTATACACATATCCTGAGGGCTTCTTCTTGGCTTCAACCTCTGCTTCAAATACCCTAAGATCATTGTAAAGATCATCAAGCTCTTTATCTTCTAACTGGTCATTCTGTCTGAAAGACACAGTATACATTGTCCATTCCTCACCTAATGATCTTAGAAACTTCCTGTTTACATCATCAGCCTCCATATGAACTCCAACTGTAGCCAATTCTCCAATCAACTTATTAAATCTATCAAAAGTTTGAGTCATATACTCATTCTTTGTAGAAGTAAAATTTTCATATTGTTGCTTAAGAATTGCCTTCTGGTTCCTCTTGGTGCTCTTGGTACCAGTGAATCTCTTTTCCAATGCATTCCATAAAATCTGAGCATCAGTGCAGTGATGAAATTGGTGCTGATACTCATTGGGAATAGCCAAAAGCAGAGTGCTTAAGGCTTTCATCTCTGTTTGTCTAACCTTTCTTTCTGCATCAGTCTTTGGAGGGGGTCTTTTGCCATCTGGTCCAACCTTTCCTTCAGCACATGGACCATTCTCTATAATATCCCAGATGGAATAATCAGTAAGCAAAATATACTGCTTGATTCTAATCTTCCACATGTCAAACTCATTAGGCCTGAGCATGGGAACCTTTGAAACAAGAGTACTGTTTGATTCAATTGTGTTGTCCATAATGATTGTAGATTTCTAAGAAACCAAGCTCTGATACCACTTGTCAGGATCGATTCCAAACAAGAATAATTATACTTAGTAATCAGAATTAAAGAATCTTGCGGAATAGAACTTTAATTCAAACACACTCAATGAACAACTAATCAGAAAACACAATCTGTTTGTATTCAATACTTCAACTCACAAGTTTACAACCAAACCTCAATCTTGTTGAACAGGCTCAACAAGACGACTTCTACTTCTCTAGAAATAGGGTTCTAAACCTTGAGGTTAATTCTCTCTAAAACAAAAACGAATTCTCACAAAATCACTTACCGAATAGCTATCTATCAACATCTATTTATACTAAATAATTACAAGATAACTATCAAAACAAAATTGATCTTCAGAATATTCTTTCATGCTTATCTTCACTCATTCCATCTTTATCTCCAACATTCTCGCATTCCATAATTATGATCACCAGCAGTATTAACATCGTTATGCACAAGTAGTACTAACATTGTTCCAGCAGCATTAACTTTTACTTGCAGTACTAACCTTGCTCTGGCAGTAGTATTGTTGTTCTGGCAGTACTAACGTTGTTCTGGCAGTACTAACGTTGTTCTGGCAGTACTAACGTTGTTATGGCAGTACTAACCATACTTAGCAAATCTTCAGTTCCCAACAAAAACTCATAGGAGATAAAAATTATTTACGCAACGGAAGCAAAAATTTGAACAAAACATAAAACCATTTTATTCCCACCAAGGATCTTGTTACATGCATGAAAGGATAAAAACACAAAACAAGAGAGTTCAAGATTATAACCTTTGTATTCCTTTGGTTCCTCACGGGAGGTTGGATGTTGATGAAGATGGTAGAACCCAAAAATAGAGCTCCTCTAAAGTAGTCCACCGACAAGCTCCAACACCAAAGTATGCTAGTACTTTTCTTGAGATGAGATACAAGAATCACTTCTTTGTAAATACTACACTAGTATTTAAAAGAGAAGAAAATAAGAAAAATACACACACTATGTGTGTGTGTATTTCGGCCGAAACCAAGAGGAGAGGGAGAGCAAAAAAAAAACTCTTCGATCTTTTTCAAGTGTGTTATCTTTTATTCTTCAAAAAATCTCTAGTTTTTATTATTACCAAGGTCATCTCTATTGGTTACCAAAAGAAGGTCCAACCAAAACACATGCAACATTACAAAACAAACCCTCTAGATTTAAGATGCTTAAAATCAAGGTTTAAGTACCTTAAACTTCCTCTTGAAATCCCTCCTTTCCTTTTAGTTCTATAAAATGAATCCGTCATATGTATTATTTTATTTAACCAATAAATATGTTATTTGCATCTAATATTATAAATCATATTTAAAAAAAATCAAGAATTAATTAATATTTATCAAGAATCAAGTTTTTATAAATATCAATTCGGTGTCTACTTGTTGTTCGGTGTGACCCTATAGAATCATATATTACCGGTAATATCATTTTATAATCATTTTTGAGCATATAGAACCAACAGGAACACCGACTGAGACGGCGAACCTGAGAAGAAAATCACCACGGTCCTAAAGAACAAAATGCCTTCAAAGATCAACTTCATATTCACTCATGTCATCAACTGCATGACAGCGAAAACCGGCTCCACTGATCAAGCTTCAAAGATTCAGTGTGCCATGGCTTACGCTCTCCTCAAGGGTCTCCACGTCCACTATGCCCATGTCATCTTTGAAGACGTGATGAATAGGGTGGAGACGCCTGACCGCCCCAACGTTGTTCCTTATCCCAGGTTTCTCAGTGCCATCTTCGCATATGGCCTGAAGGAGGACTACCCCAAACAGGGAGACTTGAAGCTCTCCCAAGTCGGCCCTAAAGTGCTCGACTTCAAACCGGTGAAAAACGAGGTAAGTCTTTGTTAGAACATTTTGTAAAACAAAGGCCTTGGGCCTAATGGGCTTACATGTCTAAATGGGCTTGGGCTTAATTGTTGTAACAAGGGAGGGGGAGTATAAATAGGGCTTGTTATGTAGTTTTGTAACTAACACTTTCACAATTCAAAATGTATCTTTCAAACAAACGTGTGTTCTCTCTAGATTAGATTTTACATTTCAATAAAGAATTAGTTCTGTCTTTCCTCATCTTGTTATTTGATCTTGAATTGTTGTAGATCATGGGCCTCACATTTGGTATCAGAGCCAAATCGACGAATTTTTCTTCGATACGATCATCGGATCTCGACAATTCAAGTGAATTTTAGCCCAATCTATTGGCCTTTTTGAAAGATTTCGGATACTGTTACATTGAGATTTTCGGATTTTCTGATTTTTGGACTTTTTGGATTGGAATTTAGGATTATTATACTCGATTTCTACTCCTGAACATCTTTGATTCAGGATTCATCACCAAATTCTTCCGAGATTTCAAGAATTTTGAGATTCTTGAAGTTTTTGCCAAAAAAGTTTGAGTTTACTGTATTTGGATGAAAATTGGACATTTTTGGATGAATTATAAGTTAGAAATAACTAGAGAACTGTGCGAAATTGAATTTCGAATCTGTATGAACAAGAATCATCAAATATGGTTAACAATTGAAAGAGTTGTGGCAGAATTTGTGATTTTTGGTGAAGTTTTCGGATGTTCCTGAAGTTTTCGGATCATTCATACATTTCTTGGATCGTTCATAAGTTTTCGGATCACTCATAAGGTTCTCGGATCCTTTATCAGAGGTTTTCGGATTGGATGTGACTTGAAAAGTGTAGAATTCGGATTGTGTTAGATCCGAAAAGTGTGAGAATTCGCATTCCATTGGTTTGAGAAGTCAAGTATTCGGATTTGTTTGTTCCGAAAAGTTCAGAACTCGGATCAAGTTTGTTCTGAGAAGTTATAGCTTTCGGATTGAGATTGGTCTGAAAAGCAAAGAACTTTCATACCTTTGATCCGAGAAGTATAGTTCTCGGATTGTGCTTATACCGAGAAGTTCAGTGTTCGGACTCTTCTCTTCCGAGAAGTGATGGTTTTCGGATGCTTCTTTATCCGAAAAGTGATGTTTTCGGATCCTTCTCTATCCGAGAAGTTCAGAATTCGGATTGTGCTTGTTCCGAAAAGTTGAGGAATGTTGAGGATTTCGGATTCAGTTTAATCCGAAAAGTTTTTGTTTTCGGATCCAAGTCTTCCAAAAAGTTTGTTACTCGTGTGGCATCACTCCTACATTTTGTTTGTCACAAATATCTATCTTAGTGACATCGATTTGTGATCAATTCCTCGAATTCCCTACCGTGTAGTGTGTGCTTTTTACTGTTCCTTCTTCGAGCAAATTCGGACCAAGTTCTTAAGCCGAATTCCTACTCAACTCGTGGTCTAACGACGGATTCTTTGTTTTAAACTGAGAATGCATTTGGCTTGTCACTCAAAACTCACTCGTTATCATTCGTGTGGGCTTATCGGAACGAGCTCGAGTTTCTACATTTTAGAGATGATTTTCGTGCACTCAGTCGGGGTTATAGAGTTCATTGAATCTGATTTTTCAAGGTTGAAAATATGATGAGTAAGAGCTACTTTCAAGGGGGAGCCGAGCCTACATTTGAAGAAATGCACCGCTAAAGTTTTTCAAGAAAATCAAGGGGGAGAGGAGCTAAGGATTTAAAGATGATTTTGCTTTCCAAAACTTTAGGGGGAGAATGTTAGAATATTTTATGTTAGAAAGTTTTGTAAAGCAAAGGCCTTGGGCCTAATGGGCTTACATGTCTAAATGGGCTTGGGCTTAATTGTTGTAACAAGGGAGGGGGAGTATAAATAGGGCTTGTTATGTAGTTTTGTAACTAACACTTTCATAATTCAAAAAATAGCTTTCAACACAAACGAATGTTCTCTCTAGATTAGATTTTACATTTCAATAAAGAATTAGTTCTCTCCTTCCTCATCTTGTTACTTGATCTTGAATTGTTGTAGATCATGGGCCTCACATTTGGTATCAGAGCTAAAGATTTCAAGATGATTTTGCTTTCCAAAACATTAGGGGGATAACGTTAGAACATTTTATGTTAGAAAGTTTTGTTAGGACCATAAATGTCCTACATATTAGAAAGATATATAAATAATTTTATAGAGCGTAATTAGCTTAATTATAGAGGTTATTTATTGTAAAAGCCTTAATTATTGTTAATTGAGCTTAGTTTTGTGTTTAATGGGTTTGGGCCTTGTGGTCTAAAGCCTAAGTATATAAGGTTATGTTAACCTTTAGAATTAGGTTAACGATTCATTAGAGAGATTAGAGAACTTATTGTTTAGAATCGTTCTTTTACTTTGATTGTAATATTCTCTTGACACTTTGAATGAATACGAGAGGGGTGACGAGTTGAAATCATCAGTTGTTCGTGTTCATATCCATTGATTATATTGTTACCTGTCAAATTGGGATTAACAATTGATATCAGAGCAAAATCGGTGATTTGAAGATACGAAAGAAATCGAACGAAAGCGAGAAAAAGAAAAAAGTTCGCAGTGAATTTTTCTGGAAAAACTCAGCGAGCCGTTTTGCCTATTCCCGGAAATTGAACCGTCGGATCGTCACGATTTTTGGACAGTAGCTCCACGACATTCCATTTGACATTCTGTACGGTTGGATTAATCGGTTGAGGTCCAGAAGGCACCCAGATTAATTTCGTAATAGTGTTGTTTTTCTTGAGGAAAATTGTTCTTCAATCGGGTTTGCAAAGTTCTTTCATTGAGTAAATAATTCGTTTGTTATATCTCGATTGTTTACTCGTTTATATTTGCTGTTATCTGCGTTTACATCAATTCTCAAAGGCTTTAATTGTTCAATTTAAAAATCTATTCTTGAGTTTTGGTGTTCTTAAGTCTTTGTGGTGGTTTGTGAAAAATATGATATATTTTGCTCAGAAATCGATTTGGGTGTGTTTGTTTTTGTGTTTTTGGTCAAAATCTAACCCTACAGGAGTGAAATCAAGCAACCCTATCGATCCCAGATCCGAATTGCAACCACAGCCTCAGTGTCCGGATGTTTCTCATGGTTACCGGGTAAGTTTCTTATTTCTCAACAAGTTCCCGGATAAAATTTCTCCCGGACACCCAATTGTATCCGGGTAATTTTCTTGTTTCCGGATGACAAAATTACATCACCTTTCCGGACGTCACTTGTTTTGAAGAAACTTCTTTCCGGTTGAAACAAATTGTCCGGATACTTTTATAGACTTGCTTGTGTTTGTTGCTGCCACGTTTCATCTGTTCACCACTTCAATCATTCATAGCTAGCCATCCATGCATCCATCCATCTTTGACTCCTTTATTCTAGCTTGACTGTGATTTGCTGCAAGTGTGTGTCCATCCATTACATATATACATATCACATGAGTTGATGTAATTTGGTGCCTTCCTTCACATACATCTCACTCACGCTGCCCCCACTCACGTTGCACACTCACAACTCACAAGACACACATATATATATATATATATATATATATATATAGGGTCAGGTTCACGTGAGACCAAGCTGTTTCTGTGAGACCGCGTGAGACCAAGCCTTAAAACATTAAACTTCATACCGAAACACTGTGAAGGTAAAAAACATTCGAACCTTCATAATGTAATCACACAATGAAGGTGAAAAAACCTAAACCAAGTTTAAGAAAATCAAACCTTCACAGATAAAAGACTGTGAAGGTATATCCGAACCTTCACAGTGAAGACGCTGTGAAGGTAAAAAAAACGAACATTCACAGCGAAAAACACCGTGAACGTAACATTTACGGTGTTTTCCTTATGAAAAGTTCGATTTTTTTACATTCACAGTTTTTTGGTGTGAAGTTTCATACTTTAAAGCTTGGTCTCACCGGTCTCACGGAAACATGTTGGTCTCACGTGATCCTATGTCTATATATATATATATATATATATATATATATATATATCATGCATACATAGTTAAATAAGGTCATTTTTGTTTGTTTCTATTTTTTTTAATCGTTTCGCAACCGAGGTTTGATTTTGATCGAGAAACAAGATTTTCATCCGGTAAGCATTCTCATCCGGTAAGTGCTATTTTTGCGAGAATCTGCGTCACCCGGTAAGTCTTTATCCGGTAACCGCATTCATCCAGTAAGTTGTTCTTTCCGGTAACTTCCTTAATTTCCCGGTAAGTTTGGTTGGTTAGTTCTCGACGGTACACGAGTTACCGCACGTCTCGTGATTAAGAGTGTTAATGAAAGTTGCGATTTTTCTTAACGATTGATTTACAATTTTTATTGTGACGTTTTGATCTTATTTTCGTCGTTTTTGATCTAACTTGGTTTGTTTTCTCGCAGGTTTCACCATCGAAGTTTGATTTTGTTCGTACTGTCAATAATCAAATTTTAAATTTTGGAAACGAATTTATTTTATAAATTAGTTTTTCTGATTTAATTTTTGATTTTCTTCCGCAATTTTTATTCTTCAAAATAACACCGATCAACGATCAAAATTTCCAGGTAACAATGTCGAAGTATTGCTTCAATCCTGATTGTAAAGCCTATAAAGAAATGTATGATTTCAATATCAAGTCAGCAGATGAATTTAGAGATAAGATTCTCAAAGAACGGGAGGAACTGAAATTGCAAACAATTGAAAGTTCTGAGAAGCTTGCCAAATCTGAAGAAAAGGCAACAGTATTAGAGTCTGAAAACTTTGAGCTGAAAAAGAAGTTGTCTGATTTATCATCACGAGGTGATATCAAGGAGACTGAGAAAGAGAAAGAAAAGCTACATGAAAAGAATATCAAGCGATCAGATGACTTGTGCAACAAGTACATCAAAGAACTGAAGGAACTGAAATCTCAAATCTGGAACAGTTCTGAGAAGCTGACTGAAGAATAAGAGAAAGGTAAACACCTGAACTGTGAAAACCTTGAGCTTAAAAGTAAACTAAATACTCTTGAAAAGGTATTTGAAAAGGAGAAAGAAAGTTTTGCAAAGGAAAGACAATTGCTTACACAAAAGCAATCTGGGCTTTCAACCAAGTCTCTTGAAGAGAAGAAAAGCCTTGAGCTTATGTGTCTAAAACTTTCAAAACAAATCTCCGACTTTGAAAAAGTTTTGATATTAGAAAGAGAAAAGTTTGAATCCGAACGCAAATCTTTTTCTAAAAAGATTGGAGAACTTTCTTTGAAAATATCTGAGTTGGAGAAAGAATTAGACGTTCTAATTAAAGAGTCTGAAAAGATGAAAGTTGAAGGTTTTAGAGCAAAATGTTTAAAAGATGATTTTTCAAAAGAGAGAAAGATTCTTAAGTCCGAGATTTCTAAACTTACACAGAGATTATCTGGATTAGCAACCGAGACTTTGAAAAAACAAATGGTTAAATCTGATTCAAAGAATTTTGTCAAATCAAATGAATTTTCAAAAGATCAGATTCGACCTTCCAATCTTTTCTATAATTCTTGTGTTGATAAGAAAGATAATCAATCTTTCAAGAAAGTAAAAATGGTGTGGAGAGTTAAAGGAACCACTCCTGCTCCAAAGTCATTCGTTTCTGTTAAGAATGACATGAACAACAAAGCTTTCCACACTAAACCTTTTGTGAAAACTGATCGTGTTTACTCTTTTAATAAGCTGATCAGTTTATCTACTCAGAAGTTGTGTTGTTCTTATTGTGGAACAAGTGAGTTTGTAAAGAAAGATCGTGCTAACTATTAGTATGGCACTTATAGTTTCCCTGGTCCTCATAGGGCATCTAACCAACAAGGATCCATCAAAAGATGGATACCAAAATCCCTCTAACCTGTTTTGCAGGAATGTCATGTGCGTTTCAATTCCTATTATTCTTTTCACATGACTGCATTCGAAGGTTATGCCACATTTGAAGGGGAGCACTATTCTATGAAAGGTAAGTGACCTTCAACTGAATTCAAAGACTATGGCAATTCATTCTGGATAACTTACTTGTGTTTGTTATTCTCAAATTTTAAGTTCCATGATTGCCACGTGTCAATTTTTCTTGACTTAGTTATTTCCATGTCTCACATATGTGTTGATTTATGGATGAAAATACACTCGTTTGAATTTCCAGTTGTTTTCCAAGTTCGCTATTTCTTGCAAATGATTTCATTCTTATCTGATATATTAATTGTGACTTGTCCTTCACAATTAAACTTTCTGATCATTGTCTCATTATTGCAAATACTATGCTTACTGAGTCAATCTGTTTAGCGCTTGATTCTGTTTCTTGGAATTCCGTTATCTCAAACATTGACTTCTGATTATCTCAGATCAGAACTCGGACTTAATTTTTATGACTTCTGATCATCTCAGATCAGGACTCGTTCTTAAATGTTTCGACTTCTAAACATTTCAGTTTAGAACTCGTACTTCACTGTCTACTAAACTGCTATACTCGTTGCATGAATGTGTGTTAGGAATTACATCGTTTCTATGGTCAATCCAGAACCGGAAGGACCTACCCAAGAAACACACTCATTTATAGACTACAAGTGAGGGGTCTAGTTGATAGATGAGGTTGGAGAGAAAAGAATATGGTGAGGATGTGACAGGACTTAAAGAATTATTGGTCCTTACCAAACTGAGTCAGTTATCCGGGTAACCACACAATCTATTCATTCTCGTTCTTTGGAGATGAATATTGAAACAGACATGGACCCAGTGTCGATAACTCGTGTCACCCCACCCAGCCACTCAAGTATCTCACAACAGATGCTTGTTTCACATATTCACGGAGAATTAGCACATACTCTATCTATTCCTCACTCGGAGGTCATAGATATTGAAAAAGGAAGACACCAGCTCCGGTCTCCGAACTTCATATTCTTATCACTGTTTCAATTGATTTTAACTTGCGTCCCAGGTTAAATCAATTTTTGAGCCAAACCGATATAAAATTTAATTCTTTCACACATGCACGAGTCTTTGTGCTTCCACTCGCATATCTTCGTGATATTGCCGGAACAGTTTGAGAGGTAATTTTTAATATTTTACTTCAATGATAACTGGAAGTCCTATCAGAGATACCCTATTGCCAACTCTGAACATAGGCCACACAATTTTTTTTAAAATTGTTGTGATAACAGTTACTTTGTGTTTTTGTGTTAGATTTTTACCCCATGTTGGTTTCTATAATGTTTTGATCTGGAATTTTTGCTACTCATCACCATTGTCTTTGAAAGTGCATGATGCTCCGGATGCTCCTACTCATCATGAGGGGGGAGAAAGGGTACATATTCAAAGACACCGAATATCAAGTTGAGGGGGAGTTAGCAAAAGCTGTGGGGGAGTAAAGAAGTCCCCATGCAAAAGCCGAGGGGGAGTAACTGTTCCGAGATCCAAAGAGTTTCAAAGTGCTTACAAGGGGAGCGTTAGAAAACTTGAAGACAAGAAACACCGAAGGTTTCAAAGATTCAAGAAGGAGAGAAGATCAAGACCGATTTTTATTTATATATCTTTAGGGGGAGATTGTTAGGACCATAAATGTCCTACATATTAGAAAGATATATAAATAATTTTATAGAACGTAATTAGCTTAATTATAGAGGTTATTTATTGTAAAAGCCTTAATTATTGTTAATTGAGCTTAGCTTTGTGTTTAATGGGCTTGGGCCTTGTGGTCTAAAGCCTAAGTATATAAGGTTATGTTAACCTTTAGAATTAGGTTAACGATTCATTAAAGAGATTAGAGAGCTTATTGTTTAGAATCGTTCTTTTACTTTGATTGTAATATTCTCTTGACACTTTGAATGAATACGAGAGGGATGACGAGTTGAAATCATCAGTTGTTCGTGTTCATATCCATTGATTATATTGTTACATGTCAAACTGGGATTAACAAGTTTTGTAAAGCAAAGGCCTTGGGCCTAATAGGCTTACATGTCTAAATAGGCTTGGGCTTAATTGTTGTAACAAGGGAGGGGGAGTATAAATAGAGCTTGTTATGTAGTTTTGTAACTAACACTTTCATAATTCAAAATGTAGCTTTCAAACAAACGTGTGTTCTCTCTAGATTAGATTTTACATTTCAATAAAGAATTAGTTCTCTCCTTCCTCATCTTGTTACTTGATCTTGAATTGTTGTAGATCATGGGCCTCACAGTCTTTCTACTTTACTCTCTCTTCTCTGCACTCCCTCTTCTTCTTCTACTTCAGTGGCTACTGCTACAACAGCGGTAATCCCAACCGCTGACACCTCGGCCACTACACCCTCCTCCCTAAAAAAGAGGAAACATTCTGAAACAACTCTTGGCAACCTGATAACGCCACTTTTTGGCGTTAATTTCAATTCTCAAACCAATGAGATTGGCTTGTATTCAAGTAGAAAAGCAGAATTTTATGGTTTTATCTAGTGAAATATACAGGATATCTAAAAGGCGGCAATCATCGAGAAAAGAAGCTAAAAAGAGCCCAAAACGAGTCCAAACGAAGCCTAACGGAAGCCTAAAAGTCAAGCCCAAGACCCGCAACCGAACCAGGACCCGATCCGCAAACCAGAAATCGACCCATGCAGCCAAAAAGACACGCGAGACTTACCACGCGACTTGCAAGTCGCGTGGCAAACCGCGTAAGCCACTGTTTGTCGAAAATCAGCTTTATTAATCGGGTTTTAGGTCATTGATTTGGGACGCAACTTTCACACGACGGCCAGGGGCGATTTTGGGGCGATTCCTGGAAACTTTTCGAAGCTTTCGGAGTCACGATCGAGAGCCGATCAAGGAGACGTTCAACACACGAAGTAGAGACGAGCACGAGAGAAGGGAGTTCATCATCTTACTGTTTACGATTGCATCTTTTACGCTTAGTCATGTTTACATACACTTTCGCATCTATTTCTCTTGTGTTTGAATCCACCACCGACATGAACTAACCGGTTCGTGTTGGGGGTTGGAATGAATTCGGTTTATTAAGCATGTAAACAATTGACTTGATATTTTATCAGTTTGTCCGTTATTAATGAAGCATGTGATTTTGTGTTTAATGCCTTTGAGAGTCTAGCTAGCTTTCAATTGATTTATTATTTTCAGTTGAGTTCGAGAGAATTAACTGTTAAAAAGAACTAGGAATTGCATGCCTAAGACGATAAATCGGTGATAGAGATATATCGAATAAGTCTTAGTCCCAATTGAACCGTTAGGTTGAAATCGAGAGATGAAATCTAGCCGTTTAATATAAATCTGGTGCTTAATGTGTTTTGGAATCCATAGGTGAGATCGAGAGATTAAACTTGTCCTTTTCAAAATAAAATCCGTTGTTGTTCGAAAGAGAACGACGGTGATCTTAAAAGATTTGGGAATCATTAAAGGGATAAATTGGTAATTGTTATGAGTCAAGCGTTTGCATGTGGAAAACCTTAGGATTTCTAACCCCCAACCTTTTCTCTATCGAAGTTTCCTAAGTCGTTATTTGTTTCGTTTGTGATTGAGTTGTAATTTACTTTCTGCAGTTAAGTAGTTTAACAATAGCCAACCATCTCTCAATTCGACAGCTCAGTTAATAGCGATTGTAGTAATTGTGATACTTAGTTCCTAGTTCCCGTGGATTCGATACTCGTACTTACCGTACGTTATTACTTGATTCGACACCGTACACTTGCGGTTAGATTTAGGGGGGTGTAAACCCGACCTATCAAGTTTTTGGCGCCGTTGCCGGGGAACTAGTTGTAGCTAATAGCACTACCATATATAAGCGCTATTAGATTGAGCATTTTTTTATTTGCTTTATTCCATCACTTTCAGTTTTTTTTGGATTCCTGACTTTACTTTCTTTCTTTTCAGGTACCACTTGGTTTATGCCAAGGACGACCCGAGGAAAAAAGATTGAAGAATTCGATCCCGAGATTGAAAGAACTGCTCGTCGCCTACGTCAAGAGACCAAAGCTAAGCGACAGTTACAAATGGGTGACGAGAGACCTGTAGACGAGAGACCACCGCGCAACAATCCTCCACCTCTTCGCAATAATCCTCCACCACCTCCGGAGAGGGTACCTATGCGGTCATTTGCCAATCCAAATGTGGCAGTCGCACGTATAGGGATCCAACCTCCTACCACCGCGGCTAATTACTTCGAGATCAAGCCGAGTACCATCGTCATGGTACAACAGAACCAATTTGGGGGAGCACCGACTGAAGATCCCCACACGCACCTACGAGCATTCGAACGAATCTGTAATACGTTCAAGATCAACGGGATGGAGGAGAACGCGATCAAGCTAAGACTCTTCGGTTTTTCCCTAAAGGGTAGAGCTGAAATTTGGATAGAGGGCTTACCATCGGATATTATCACCACATGGGCAGACCTGAAAGCCGCATTCCTCCAGAAATTCTTTCCACCGGGAAGAACCGCTCAGTTGATGGCCGACATCACGCACTTTGCGCAATGGGATCAAGTGTAATGTCCCAAAAATTACAAGGAATTTAAATTTTAAAATTAATGCATTTCACTATAATCAAACCACAAGTTCACAAATCCCATTACAATAAAAATAAACGTCGTTGATTTAAACCGTCAGACAAAGTTAAGCAGCGGAAAAGTTATATAATTAAATCCCCATTTAATTAAAATAACTTTTCCGCTGCTTAACTTTGTCTGACGGTTTAAATCAACGACGTTTATTTTTATTGTAATGGGATTTGTGAACTTGTGGTTTGATTATAGTGAAATGCATTAATTTTAAAATTTAAATTCCTTGTAATTTTTGGGACGTTACAACTTGGTATCAGAGCACAACTTGAGTGAATCAGACACATCTCGGTGTGTTTGGTCTCAAGTTGCGGCTATGAAATTTTAAATCCTTTTACTAAAATCTTTTCGAATGAAAGAAAAAGGAAAACCCGTTTGGGAAACGGTGATTGAGGGCGCAGTGTGTACAGTCAGCCGACGCTAAGTGGGAAGGTACAGTACTTAGTGTATTTATCGCTTTCTAGATCATAAGGTATGCATGCTAGATTGCCTATGTTGTTTACACTGTACTGTATGATGATTGCTTGCTAGTAGGAATCAATACTAGTTATAGTAGGTTGTTAAGTGAAGGCCCTATAGGTTGTATGCAGTAAGGATCATATAGCCTTAGAATATTTGATTTAGTTCTATTGCGCAGCTCTTGTTTGAGTCCAACCGTTCTAGGATAGAATCTTGTATTCGAATGTCTATTTGATTCACGCTGCATGCGACTGGGTATTCGCGAGGCAACTCGTTATGGCTAATAGGGATTACATTGTAGCAAGGGTAGTGGGATGAGATGAAGTTCCTAGTGAGCTGGGAAGAGTGTTTACATATGAGTACGTATGCTAGATTGCTTTCTAGAATATAGGAGTATGTATGCTAGATTGCTTGGTGCTTATTACACTGTACCGCATATTTGTTGCTTGCTAATAGGAGTTTATGCTAGCCTTGATGGGTTGTTAAGTGAATGCACTATAGGTTATATGCGGTAGGAACCAAATAGCCCTAGAATGTCGGATTTAGTTTTATTGCGCAGCTCTTGTTTGAGTCCAACCGTTGTAGGATAGAATCTTATATTCGAATGTCTACCTGGTTTTACACTGTGTGCGACTGTGCATTCGCGAGGCGACTCGTCATGACTAGTGGGGATTTCGTCATAGCAAGGGTAGTGGAGTTGGGTGGAATTCCTAGAGAGCTAGGAAGAGTGTGTACATATGCCGGTGCGGGCATATGTGTGTAGTTATCGGCGAGGAACTACTTGGACCCATCGGATGGAACTCGGAACGAGTGATGATAGGTGTGGAAGGTAGTAGTAGAGCTCCTACTATCGGAAACACAGGATCAATGCTCGAGTCGGGGAAAGTCACGAGGAATCCAAGGAGTGAGTGTGAGCGTTGTTAGTGTGAGTTATTATGTGCTAATAACTCGTTGTAATATCTACCCTGAATAGCCATCACAAGGAGGAACGACTATAGTAAACCTACTAGTACAGGTGTGTACTTGATTTGCTTTGATGGGATGATCGTTGGGGTAGTGTCGAAGGTTATAAATTAGTAGTCGTTGGAATAAAAGGACGATTCTAGTATTAGTCATTTGTAGTGACGATGAGGATGATATTTGTTTCGGGCCAAGATGGATGATTGTGCTTGAATCATAGGCTTATAGAGCCAACTTTGATTTGAGGAAAAATCGTAGGGATTATTTGACGTAATTTCCCAACTTGCCTATGAGGTTTAAATGTCCGGATGACGTTAGTGGATCGGAGAGATTTGGAGGAGTAGGAGTCGAGGCGTAGAATGCCGACTGAGTCATGCACAAAGTTTGATTTTTAAATAGATTGCATTAACAAATTATTGTGTTTCAAATCATTTTATGGATGGTGTTTTGGAATTTTGGGAAATGTTCAGCACACACACAAGATTTTGAAATATGGTTTTGAAAGTGTATGAAATCGTTTTATCACGGGAGTGCAAACTTTGTTAGAATTTGTCTCATTTCTTTATTTTTCCAACGGTTCTTTCGGGTAAGATGATATCCGTGTTTTGTGGTGTTTAAAATGTCGGGCAAGTGACTACGGCTTGTGACTTTAACATTGGAACTCCTCCACATATGTTAGAGTTGAGACGGAAAGTTACATTCCATGATGTCTGTATAAAGCTATTTGAGTGATTTCGTTAAATAAGTTTTGTTTTACGGCATGTTAAGTCGTGTGGGTTTAATTTCACGAGGTGCATATCTTATTTGTTTATGTGACCATTTGGAGAAATCTTGGAAATCAATTTAAAGAACCCCACCTTTTGAGATTTTATGAGGTTTTAGTCGATTATTTCAAATGATGGAAACGGATTGGTTTTATCTTTAAGTTTGAAACTTACACGAGACAGTTGTGTTTTAACAAAAATATATTTGTAAACCGTTTCATCGTTTTGTATGACTAGCCGACGCGCGTAAGATTTGTTGGTGAACCCTGAGCCACGACATTTTATGTTGGAAAAAGAGGAATTTTGGGGTCAAATGTCGTGGAACTGATTTTGAAATTATGTGCACACTTTTGTCGCACCTGGTGTAAGGTCGAGCGGTTACTTTAAATACATGTCATGAGTCAATTCATACTAGAACCGTGACGGTTCATTTTCAAAGAAATTATTTATTTCGCTTTACGTTTTGTGAGTAAACTAAGCTGCAATGAAATGATTTTCAACATGATTTTCATATGTGGGACGAGCGTGTCCATTTTTGCGTAACTACCGACCTGGTAATAGTAGTTTTATTTCTTACGGTCTTTTTGAAATGAAAAATCTTGACGTTGAAAATATTTTGTAAATGATTTTGTAAACCATTTGGGAAGTGCGCTTATAAGTGTTATGTGTCATTTTGAGAATTTTAAGGGTGTTAGTCCTTCTGGAAAACTCTTTGGTTTAATCCGTGTCGAGGTTGGGACTAATGTTGATTTTAGAGTATTGCTTGCTTAAACTTTATTTAAACGCGTTTTTGACCGACTTATGGGTCTAGCAAGCGTGGAGCGTTTTGCTCGGTTTTGACTTTGAGATAGTCATGGGTCAATTGCATGGTTTTTAATGGCTCGATGTGGAGTTTTGTTGATGGGTTGTTTTGTTGCACAGTTTTGCACTTATTGCACGTTGAGTATTTACATGTTGGGTGAGTGAGTCATTCCGGGATAAGCATGTTGTTGGTAGACTGTTTTGCATTGGATCCTTGGTCACGTCAGTCAGTCGTTGGTATTGGTCGGTTGGGTATCTCGGGGTGGGACTCCGGTATTCATGTGTTATGACCTTGACTTTCCAGTAGGCACTGGGAGGATATAGTCTTGGGCACTTACCTGAGAGGTAGTCCTGATATGTCGGGCCTTGAGACGTACCTGGGAGGTAGACGTTAAGGTGTATCTTGATACGGTGTAACTAGGCTTCGTAGAGCGAGTGTGGAGGATAAGTAGACGGTGGAAGGTTGGGTATTCCACGCGTGTTGGTAATGTAGGCCGAATAGTGTCGGTTAAGGGAATGATGCCCTTTGTAATTAAGAGAATAAATGCGCAATAACCTTTTTGAAGTAAGTAGTATATTTAGGTGTCGACTTTTGGGCTTGAGGCCAAACACCCTTAGTGTAATCGGGGATTTGTAGCCGATTTTTAAAATAATAATGGCGATGGTAGTAGTAACCCTGAAATGCTTAATTGTGATGAATGGTTATGGTGAAATGACCTTCGTGGGTGATTATAAGTTTACTGGTTTGATGATCCGCGTGAAATAAATTTTGGGAGCCTATAGAACTCGTGGAAGTAATCGGCAGTAATGGTAGGAATGATCGGATTCGAGTATCCTGTAGGGTATATTGGTGAGTAGCTTTAGAATGGTTAGAGCTTGAAAGTTGAATCGGGATGTATGGAACATCTAAGGTTGGGAGGCAACCGAAGTCGTTTGGCTGGGAATGAATCCAGTTGTTGGAGTGTTCTTCCGGTCATAATTTCAGTGTCCTTTAAGGAGTTTTGGTGGTAAGAAAACTATTCGAGAAATTCTAGACGGGGTGAGAAATTTAGTGTAACAACCCGCCAACGAAATATACAAATAACATATAATTCATAACATGTATACAACAAAAGTACTTCACGTTTTGGTCCCAACTAAAGTCTAGACATAATAAGAATTCAGTACAAAAGTATCCACATTTTTCTTAACGATCCTCCTCCCAAAAGTTACACATCAAGCATTCAAATCACTGGTTCTTACTGGAATCATCACCTGGAATACATATTTTTAAAACAGAAAATGAGGGTTAGACCTAAGGGTCTAGTGAGTAAATCCCTGACATTTGGAAATCAATAAAAATTCATTTATATAAAATACTCTTTTATATAAATATACATATATCACACGTAAATTAATACCAACCAATATTTGTACATCATACTTGTCTCATCCCACCTTATCCCTCCACCAATGGCCAAATCTATTGGTTGCGAGCCAATTTAACACACCGGTCCAAAGCCCGGCCACGTATTATGTTTCCATATAATACTCACGTAATTATAATATCTCAATATATTATAATCACCCACGTATGACATAATCATACTACATATCAAATATTTGTTATTCACATAATGTATTCCAGTAAAATACTTTTAAAGTAAAACTCACCTGATATGTTTATCACAAAAGCTTTTCCAAGATAATTATCACGTATGACCAGCCTTCACAGAATCTGAAATCACACAAAATACCAAATATCTCTTTTTAAAACTAAGGTTATAAAATCCTTGACTGAAGTCGCAACCTTCTAAAAGTAAATTAGAATCGCAATGCATAGTGCTAAGTCGCAACCATCTACTGCGACTTCACCCCGAAATCGCAACCCACTATTGCGACTTCAATCCTAAGTCGCAATCCACTACTGCGATCCCAAACCCAAATCGCAATCAACTACTGCGATTCCAAGCCAAGTCGCAATCGACCATTGCAAACTTCGATGAATGTCGCAGTCCTCCATTGCGACTTCGATGAATGTCACAGTTCACTGTTTATCCTAAAAAACCCAGAATTTGCACTTTTAATCTATGCATGTTGCTGTAAAGATGCAGATATGTTTAAGACTAAGTATACATCCTAACCTTAAGCTTAGACTTCCCAAAACATCCATTTTTAACAAAAACCCACCTATAACTTAACTAATAAACTCAAGAACACTTTTAAGAATTAATACACATACAAAGATGGATGGATTTGTTACCTTGTTTAATTCAGCTTGGTCCTTAATTCACTGCAGTAATCTCTTGAATTCTTTCTTCCTCTTTTTCCTTTCTACGGCTCTTTCTCACTCTCTCTTTTCTCCTCTTTCGTCCAAAAACACTCACAACACACACTTTTCTCTTTTTCTTTCTTTTGATTTTTGTGACTAACCACCTTATTCATCAGATTAAAATGATACTTCACTATGGTCATGACATGTGTTATAAGTTTCACCAACCACCCTATATTTATCCTAAATGACAAGATTTACCCCTTAACTTTCAAACAATAATTAAAACCCACCTCACACTTCTAATCTTAATTAATACTAAAATAAAGATATATATATAAAATTAATAATTAAACTATATCAATAAAATACCTGGTTATTACAACATATCCCCCTTAAAAGAATTCCGTCCCGGAATTCTATTAAGCGAACATATGAGGGTATTTGGCTCTCATTTCCGACTCTGATTCCCACTTTGCGTCCTGTCCTCTATGATGTTTCCACTGAACTTTTACCTGTCTGATCTCTTTGTTCCTCAATACCTTGATCTTGTAAGCTATGAGCGAGGTAAACACTTACCATAAAATCGCTTTCAAACTCATATAACACATTATTCTCATTATTACCAAAACATCAAGAATCTTAATCCCACACAAAATTCCGCCCCTTTAAAACAACGATAACCGCCAACTTATTAATACTAACTATCTTATTTGAACTTTACACACACATCGTCCATAATTTACTCAGTTAATCCATCCCACAAAATCGATCCAAATCTTAAAATAATCATAATCGAAATTTTCTGCCCAATCACCCAATAATCAAATCCCATAAATGTTCAAAATAATCCGAAAGTTCACTTATATCCCAAAAGAAATAACTCACATAAAACTACTCCAAATAACACAACATTTTATGCTTACTCGGAAAATTCACCACACTAATACTACTTTTAACTTCATCGACCTTTCACGACAAATGTCGTGTTCTACACTTTTACAATACTGGCAAATACAACCTATTTCTCATACTTTTTCATGGAATAAAATATACTCAACACGAATCACTTTACCTCACGGAAAATTTCTTAATTTTATTAAACCCGTAAACTTCATCCTACCATTTCCATTTCCCATTATCTCAATAACCTTACCACCATAACTCATACCGACTTCCATCCAAGAATATCAATACCAATTTATTTCTTAATAAAATAACAAACTCGTTATCACATCAATTCTTTACATATCCAATTTAGCATAAAATACTAACACAAATCTTTAGACATTTGTTTCACTTAAACCACTCCGCAATTGAAATTCATCAACACCGGTCTCACATTACCTAACTAATAAAATTACCAAATCACCACATAATAATTTTACTACAAAATTAAGCCGAAAAGAACTCATCACAACTCCGATAAAAATTATTAAAATTTCTCGTCACTAATCATACAACTCATTAACGGCTTAACATGCAAGGTTTAGTATAAAATTTAAAACAACTCTTTAACTTAAACAACTCCATAAAGAAGGTTCATCACACAACCATCGAAATAATTATTGAGCATTGATTTCTTTTCGCTAATCATAACACTTAATATTATAAATCCCTTTTTACCATTTAAATCCTCCAATCCAAGGGAAGTATTAGGTAAACACCCAACCTATTAAACCAGTTTTCTATACTAAGAAAATCTCAAGCATCCATTTCTTGTACCCTATTAACATAATATAAATTTTCCCTCTTAGCTTAAGTCTAAGGTATTAACAACCTAGTTTCTAATCTTGCGACCTACTATCGCCAATGCTTCCCCCACAATAATCCACTTTTGATCCACTCTGATGTTTTCTAATGGTACCACAATACTTGCTTCGGCTAAGCCCTTCCGCAGAACCGACACGGGAAAGGTCGAATGAACTCTCATTATGCATAACCCTTCCTTACTAAGGTGCATACAACAATTTAGTACTCTCCTGACTACAACAATTCTTACTTCAAGAAGAAAACCCGCGTGATACAAACAAGGTATAATATCTCAAATCAATCACTAATATCATTCATACATCTAGACTCCAGGTTCACCTCATCCTACTACCCTTGCTATGACGGAATCTCCACTAGTCATGACATGTCGTCTCGCTAATGCACAAACGCATACAGTGTGAAATTAGATAGACATTCGAATAAAAGATTCTATCCCACGACGGTTAGACTCAAACAAGAGCTGCGCAATAGAACTAAATCAAACATTCTAAAGCTAATTAGTTCCAACTGTATACCACTTATAAAACATTCACTTAACAACCTATCAGGACTAGCATAAATTCCTACTAGCAAATAATAGTCATGCAGCAAAGTGTAATAGGTACCAGGCAATCTAGCACACATTCTTCTATGTTCTAGAAATCAATAAATTACACTAAGTACTCTACTTTTTTTTTCCTTGGCACCGGCTGACTGAACACACTGCGCCTTCGATCATCGTCCCAACAATCCGACACTCCAAAAATAACGATATTCTACTCTCCAATAGATTACAAATCAACTTGGAGTATTACCTTAACCCGTAGTTAAACTTTTCTCCATAGACCATTTCCAACTCTACCGTCATTTCTCGAATCCAAAATATGTCTAAGACAGACAACACTTTCTTGCATGAATTACAACGACTACGAACCTTAAATTACAATTGATTTCCACACTTGCCACAACATCACTCTCGTACTACTACCACGTCTTATCCAATGGTCTTTCACCCCGATCATTATATTCAACTACTTTCTTCCACTCTCTTCTCAACATAAAACACGTTTCCCCATGGTTAGCTCGCTAGAAGGTGTTCACTCTAGACCAATCCTATGAGTTAGTTTTCTTTTACTTCCAAACCAATCACACGCACCTAATTTCAATAATTACTATACTTGACCAACAATTTCACCATACTTCATTTCAGGAACTTAACATATTTAATCCGAAGTCACACTCAATGCTCGAAACAACCACACACTTTTCATTTCTCAATTATCATTAATATCTTATTTTAAAACGATAATAACCAAATTGGATCCTACACCATACACCCATCCCCAAAATATAATAACCATACAAATATTTTATTAACCAAAATCAGTACATCTTTATTTCACCTCGTGCCTCTTTTAGCACAAAATATCACATCATGCCTCTTTCAGCACACAATTATATATATATATATATATTTTTATATATATCACAAATCATTCAATACAATTAAAATTTTATTTATAATATAAACTTTAACATTTGGAGTCATAACTTAGCGTTTGAAATACTGAATTATACCCAACGCCAAATTCTACACTTTCGCAATATCTTTCCAAAATTCTAACATGCACCTTTAATTTGAAAATTGCTAACAATTGTAAGTGTTAGATCATTCATTCCAAATTAAACTACTAACCACTTTCGTTCTCATAAAATAAATTTTATTACCACCTTGATCAATCTTTCAAATCCAAACACATATGATAACAGGTTATCACCTTTGATCACAAATGGCCTTTCCTTATTAATCATTCCCAATAACACTCTTCACTTTCTAGTTTCGATTATTCTTGATTTCTCACTTAAATCTATCCCAAGCAATATCATAATGAATAAACATACTAATTTCGATATCATTCAAAATATTTGTTACACTCTTCCTTAAATTAAAACCAACCCCCTTCACACCAAATACTTCCAAACTTACATTCTTACTAAGCCTTATCACAAATAATTCATATATCCCCAATATAACATTTGTTAACAAATGAAAACTTTAAATCAATCGTTCGACAATCTCTTCTTTTATCATAACTACTTATTCCAATATATACCGAATTACCGAGAGTCACTTATCATTACCTAATCGAAAGTTTTAACAAAACCAAGTTCAACACCATCCTATACTTACTACTACCTCAAATTCCAACAAAATAATAATAATAAAAAAAATAATAATAACTTAATAGGCACTCCACTCCTATCTATATTACCAACACAATTATCAAATTCTTTTCTAATGCAAATAAGCAACAAAAGATTGAAAACACAATTAATCGGATTGTACCGAAATCAAATAGCACTTTAGCACGTGTAGAGTTTATATAAATATACCTGTCTTCGTCTCTATCCATATGTCGAGACCGACTTGCCACTCTGTAGGTTTCAACAGGGTTAATATACACATAAGCACATACCCCATATAATAAGGTATTCCAGTCCAAACATGTAACTGTAAGTTCACAATTACACTGGCCAGGTGTAACTCGAATTTACCTTACATAATGTTCCTTCTACCTTGTTATACTTAATATCCCAAGGTTCTAAGATAATAGGGACATCCTACTTCACATGCAGTTTATGTCTAGGTACAAATACTAATACCTAAATCTCTTAAACTAGGGCTCTGATACCATTTGTAACAACCCGCCAACGAAATATACAAATAACATATAATTCATAACATGTTTACAACAAAAGTACTTCACGTTTTGGTCCCAACTAAAGTCTAGACATAATAAGAATTCAGTACAAAAGTATCCACATTTTTCTTAACGATCCTCCTCCCAAAAGTTACACATCAAGCATTCAAATCACTGGTTCTTACTGGAATCATCACCTGGAATACATATTTTTAAAACAGAAAATGAGGGTTAGACCTAAGGGTCTAGTGAGTAAATCCCTGACATTTGGAAATCAATAAAAATTCATTTATATAAAATACTCTTTTATATAAATATACATATATCACACGTAAATTAATACCAACCAATATTTGTACATCATACTTGTCTCATCCCACCTTATCCCTCCACCAATGGCCAAATCTATTGGTTGCGAGCCAATTTAACACACCGGTCCAAAGCCCGGCCACGTATTATGTTTCCATATAATACTCACGTAATTATAATATCTCAATATATTATAATCACCCACGTATGACATAATCATACTACATATCAAATATTTGTTATTCACATAATGTATTCTAGTAAAATACTTTTAAAGTAAAACTCACCTGATATGTTTATCACAAAAGCTTTTCCAAGATAATTATCACGTATGACCAGCCATCACAGAATCTGAAATCACACAAAATACCAAATATCTCTTTTTAAAACTAAGCTTATAAAATCCTTGACTGAAGTCGCAACCTTCTAAAAGTAAATTAGAATCGCAATGCATAGTGCTAAGTCGCAACCATCTACTGCGACTTCACCCCGAAATCGCAACCCACTATTGCGACTTCAATCCTAAGTCGCAATCCACTACTGCGATCCCAAACCCAAATCACAATCAACTACTGCGATTCCAAGCCAAGTCGCAATCGACCATTGCGACTTCGATGAATGTCGCAGTCCTCCATTGCGACTTCGATGAATGTCACAGTTCACTGTTTATCCTAAAAAACCCAGAATTTGCACTTTTAATCTATGCATGTTGCTGTAAAGATGCAGATATGTTTAAGACTAAGTATACATCCTAACCTTAAGCTTAGACTTCCCAAAACATCTATTTTTAACAAAAACCCACCTATAACTTAACTAATAAACTCAAGAACACTTTTAAGAATTAATACACATACAAAGATGGATGGATTTGTTACCTTGTTTAATTCAGCTTGGTCCTTAATTCACTGCAGTAATCTCTTGAATTCTTTCTTCCTCTTTTTCCTTTCTACGGCTCTTTCTCACTCTCTCTTTTCTCCTCTTTCGTCCAAAAACACTCACAACACACACTTTTCTCTTTTTCTTTCTTTTGATTTTTGTGACTAACCACCTTATTCATCAGATTAAAATGATACTTCACCATGGTCATGACATGTGTTATAAGTTTCACCAACCACCCTATATTTATCCTAAATGACAAGATTTACCCCTTAACTTTCAAACAATAATTAAAACCCACCTCACACTTCTAATCTTAATTAATACTAAAATAAAGATATATATATAAAATTAATAATTAAACTATATCAATAAAATACCTGGTTATTACATTTAGATTCTAGTTGAGGAAAGTCCAGTGGCAGCACCAAATGGGTTCGAGTGGACGTGGGAACCCGAAGCAGAGATGCGCAAGAACTATTCCGAGTTATTCGCTAGCCTAGACTCCGAGGACGAAGTCTAATCCAAGTGGGGGAGAGTTGTAAAGCCCATATCCCAGTATGTATTTTCTTTTTATTAATTCCTTTCTCTTAAGTTTTTTTTAACGTGGTTTCCGTTAACGGGGTTAGACGAATTGGACCTAATAGTTAATTATGTCAAATCGTTGGTTAGAGTGCGAGATGGAATTAGTTGAGGGATCAAATTGTTAAAGGGCCAAAACAATGTACATTTCGGCCCATGCACAACCCAAAACCGATTTCATGTTTCATTTTGAGGGTGTTGGTTTCGTGGCTTGGCAAGGAAGAAAAGAGGAAAGAAAGGGAGAAGGAAAAACCCTACGGCCCCTCCCTCCCCTTCCCTTGTGAGTTCGGCCGAGAGAGAGTAGCAACAATAGAGAGAGTAGAGAGAAACAAGAAAAAGTGAGAGAGCTCCATTTTTCGTATTTGTAAACCTAGCTGCAGAATACTTCTGTTTCCCGGAGATTGAACGGTCGGATCGTCGTGATTTTTGGTGAGAAGCTTCACGACATCTTCATCAACATTCTGGACGGTGGGGTCGTGGTTTTGAGGTCCGGAGGTCATGGTTTCGTGGGGTTCTGCACAGCAGTAACTTTGTGGTGATTTTTCTCCATTCTTGCTCTATTTTGGTTCCATACATCTTGATGTGCTTATTTCCAAGTGTATGATGGTTTTGTATGCCTCTAGTATAATCTAGAGAAGACTTTGTATTGCTCTAATATTGGTGGTAGTGGATTTGAAGCGGCTCTAGTAGTCCCGTGGTTTTTACTCTCGATTTTGAGGGGTTTTCCACGCTAAAATTTTGGGGTCTCATTGTGGTTGTTGATTGTATGTTTTGGGGTTGTTTTTACTCGCACTTAGAATACCCTATTTGTTTGCATCCTCAAAGGTTCATTCGGGTCTGTTTGGGTTAAGCTATGGCTTAATGGGTTACTAAGCATTATTTGTCATTTCATGTGAATTACACAGTTTCTTCCACTGTTTTGGTGAAAGCCATAACTTTTTATAGGAACATCGTATTGTGGTGAAATCAGTGCCAAAATCTCCCATTCGGAGTCTAGTAAGTTTCTTATGTTTTTCGGAAAAACCAGTTCGGACCATAGCTAGTGTCAAACCGCAGTTTTGTACTGAAAGGTACTGTTTTTCACTGTGCAGCAGGTTGGTTTTGTAAAATCCATAGTAAATTGTAGAAAAATCGTTAGAGCGCGTGCGATATGTCCCTAGAACCCTAAGATATGGGACTTTGTGTTTATGGAAAAATATTTCTGGTTTAAGCAGTTTATAATGGATTAAACAGGTCCCGAACAGACCTGCGAGTTGAGAGTAAAAACTGGAAAAATGTGTTTTTAAAGTTAGTAGTCGTGGCTTTGGTTTGGGGCGTCACTTTGATAATTGTTAATGCTTATTTAGGTGGAAAAAGGTGAACTGGTGTTGGCCGGTCCGTGTTGCGGTTGAGGTCATAAGCTTTGCGTTTGAGGTGAGTTCTCTCACTATATAGGATGAGAATTATATTTGTGTTGCTATAGTTCGAGTGTGTTGATTATGATTGTTTGTTGATATTATTGTGGTGTGGAATATATATATTTGTGTGTATATATTGAACTGTGATTGATGTACTTCTTGATGGATGTTCCAAGAGGTATATGCGTTTGTATAATGAGTTGTGATTATATCTTCTTGAGGGTTGTTCCAAGCAGTATAAGGCCACTTCTTGATGGTTGTTCCAAGGAGTAGGTGTATTGGTATAATGTGTTGTGATTATATCTTCTTGAGGGTTGTTCCAAGAAGTATAAGGCCACTTCTTGATGGTTGTTCCAAGGAGTAGGTGTATTGGTATAATGTGTTGTGATTATGTCTTCTTGATGGTGGTTCCAAGGAGCATAAGGATTATTATTAATCGTGTTATATTTTTTTGATGGATGTTCCAAAAAATTTATGTGTTGGTATGTTTAAGGGTGATGCTGATATGATTGCGATCCTATGTAAGGATTGAATTCACTAAGCTTCGTGCTTACCCCTTCCCAATGTCTTATGTTTTCAGGTGCGAGTAGCAGTCGGGCATGACGGTACACACGGGCGCAAGGCGAAGATTGTTTAAATTGATTTTTAGTAAATGGGGATTTAATTATATAACTTTCCGCTGCTTAAACTTTGTTGACGGTTTTAAATAACGACGTTTATTCTTATTGTAATGGGATTTGTTAACTTTTGGTTTGATTATAATGAAATGCATTACTTTTAAAAAATTTAAATTCCTTGTAACTTTTGGGACGTTACATCAAGAGACCTTATACGAGGCATGGGAGCGATATAAAGATATGTTGAAGAAGTGCCCGCATCATGGATTACACGGTTGGGTCATAATCCAAACGTTCTTTGGAGGCCTTCACCCGCAATTCAAGAATGACATCACTGCTGCAGCGGGTGGGGCGCTCATGAACAAGACGTATGAGGAAGCAGTCGAGCTGATCGAGAACCTAGCCGAGCATAGCTATTCCACACCACGATCTTCCGTTGCACGAGTCGCTAGTGTTCAAGAGACGGACGAGCTTAAAGAGATAAAGGCTCAATTAGCCATGATCACGAACCATCTGAAGGGAGGCAATTCACAAGATCCCGAGCAAGTTCAATTCCTCCAAAACCGGAATCATCAGCCGAGGAACGACCCGTTCTCCAACACATATAATGAAGGGTGGCAAAAGCACCCAAATTTCTCGTGGAGTCAACCCGGTCAACAGCCAGGTAATTTTTCTAACTCTTCAAATTGTTCCAATACTAATAATGTTTATCGTCCTCCAGGTTTTCACCAAAGGAATGAAGGACCATCGATGGAGAAGAAACCGGGGCTGGAAGATATGCTCATGAAGTTCATGGACAGCACGGTCGAGGGATTAGCGAGCACGGTGAGTACAGTCAAAGCTGCAACCGATCAGAATACGGCTTCAATTAAGATTCTCGAGAGGCAAGTGGGGCAGATTAGTGAAGCTCTACAAAACCGACCTCCCGGAACATTTCCCAGTCAAACCGAAAGGACTAACCGAGAAACATGCAATGCCATTTATCTGAGAAATGGGAAGGAGCTGAATGGAGAGCCATTACGAGAGTCGTCATCAAGGGAGACCGGTCCGAAAGAGAAAGAGATTGAGAGCATTAAAGTGACTGAACTAGAAGCTGAAAAAGAGTGGGAAATCAAAGAGAATTCGGAGGGTGAAGAGAGCAAGCAGTGTGAAGAGAACAAGCTAAAGCAACCACCGGTCAAGCCGGAAATCCCACGAGTGCCTTACCCGAACAGACTCAAAAAGAATAAGGATGATGTTAATTTTTCCAAGTTTATTGATGTGTTTAAAAAGTTAACAATTAACACCCCTTTTGCAGATGCGTTGGCACAAATGCCTTCTTACATGAAATTCATGAAAGAGATCTTATCTAAAAAGAGGGCGATCGATCACCAGGCCACCGTTGCACTCACTGAAGAGTGCAGCGCGATTTTTCAGAACAAGCTTCCCCCGAAGCTTAAAGATCCAGGGAGTTTCTCTATTCCTATTCAGATAGGGGAGTTTAAATTTAATAAAGTGTTATGTGACTTAGGAGCTAGTATTAATCTGATGCCTCTTTCTATTTTCAGGAAACTCGGCCTGGGTGAGGTAAGCCCGACGTACATGACGTTAAAGCTCGTCGATCGATCAATCAGATACCTGTATGGAGTGATCGATTACGTACTCATCAAGGTCGGTAAGTTCTATTTCCCCGTCGACTTCGTGGTCATTGACATAGATGAAGATGAAGAGGTCCCGTTAATTCTGGGAAGATCATTCCTAGCCACGAGTCGAGCGTTAATTGATGTGGAGGAAGGAGAGGTGACCTTCAGAGTTGGCGGCGAGAGAGTGATATTCAAGATGTTCGAGAAAGTGGAAGGTCGAAGCAAAGAGGAACTCGGAGCTGATAAAGGAAGACCAAAGGAGGAACAATCCGCGGGGAATCGCAAGTGTGGGCGATTCGATTCAGCGGATACGGAGCCAAGTTGAAAACCGCACAGTCGTGCCACGACTTTAAATACGGCGCTGGGTGGGAGGCAACCCACTAAGGTTTGTTGTCTTTATTATTTTTTTATTTTGAGTGTGTTTTTATTTCCGAAAAAACCATAAATATTGAAACAAATCGAAAAAGCGGAAAACGAACAGAGACATACGCGACTTGCCACGCGGTTTGCATACCGCGCAGCAAGCCGCGGGGCACCCTGTTGGTTTTCTGAAACAGGGACATACGCGGGTTATCCCGCGACTTACATCCCGCGGCCAAAACCGCGGGAGCCCCCCTGTTGTGTCTCGTTCGTTGTTCGTGCAATCTTTGTTCCTTTCCTGCTTTGTGTGTTTCCTTTTCTTGTTTTTTGTCTTTTGTCTTTTGCTTTGAGTGTTTTGGTTTTACATGCTCTCTCCATCTTCTCTAAGTGCTCGAATCTGTCAAGAAAATCCTCTCGGTCCGGGCAAACAGGTATGTTCTAACTCTTTCTGCTAAACGAGTGGTGTATGATGTTTTAGTCTATTTTAGTCACACGAGATGCAACAAACCTAAGTTCCACTTAGGTTTTGGGTGCCTCATCTTTCACATCTACACACTCAATTCTTTAGACCCTGTGCAAACCTCGGTTTTACCGAGGTTTGGGGTTGGCTTTTATTGGCAAACATAGGCCACAGCCTAGGTTTGGGGTGCCCATTCTAGAAATTTTGGGCTTTCTTTTGCTTGCTATGTAATGCCTTGCCCGTCCTTTTGATAACTGTAATAACTGCACAATGATTCGAGTCGCATCACCTATGACTTTACTTGCACATTGGGGACAATGTGTGGGTAAGGTTTGGGGTTGCCCAATCGGGCCCAAGTTATGCACGTAGATTTCCTGCACTTCTGAGTGTCTAGATCATAATAGCTAAATTTTTTGTTTTGAATGATTGAGACCAACCATTGTGGGAAGAATCTTGTGATAGTGACGTGACCGTTAGGGAAAGACTGGGAAAGGACATGACTAGGGACATTAGTGGAGACCACCCGATAGTGAGTTTTGAGCCTAAAGACGTTTTTCATTTTGAGGGATTCATATACTTAAGTCATATACACTTTTTCGAATTCCTTGTCGTGAATGTAGAATGATCTCGCTACATTATTGCATTGAGTAGCAAAGACGAACCTCGGGATATTGGGTAAGGGTATAGTAGACCATATCATGTGGACCTTAAGATATGATTCCAGGCATTATGTGTTTGTTTTTAACCATTTTAGCTATCATTCCTTTTCACCCTTTTGTGTGTATCCATAGCCCTTTTGCAGCCAAACACGCACCTTATTCGTTTCTAAACCCACCAGTACACCTTTAGCCATAAGCCTTAGCCAACCCTTATCCGAAAGCGCGTAAATCAAAGGCAGTGATGAACTACGAAAGATAGAGCATAATAGAATAGAACAGGCCAGTCATGAGAATAAAACGGGTCAATGTAACCTGAGAAATAGAAAAGATAGAAAAGAGGGCCAATGATGCCCCACTGAAAAAATATATATATATATATATAGTTAGTCAGATAGTATTTATAGCAGCTGAATAAGAGAGTCAAAGCGACTCCAATAGTGACAAAGAGGGCCAAATGATAGAGGTTGAAGTAGAAAAGTTCAGAACTGCCAATGATTGACACGCCAAGGATTTTTGATCCTCTTACCCTTCGTTTCATAGCCTTAACCTTAGCCCCATTACAACCCTTGTAAAGACCTGGATGATCTTTTGGAAGATGTGATTATGGTATACGACCACCTTTATCGATAGTCCTTGTCTTGCTACTTGATTCCTTCTGAGATCAATCTTTTGGACACTTGTGCGTCTTTCATGTTAATTGTCGTGAAATTATTGCATATTCTTGTACATAACCTCCATAACATGACAACATGAGCGATAACCTAGGTTCAAGTGCAAAGAGAGTAACCCGTGAGGTAGGGTCGAGGCGAAATGTTTTTCCTAGTATGTTTGGACTTAGTCTAACCCTAATGTAATCGGAATGGTCACGAGTTCAACTCCCAATGGAAAGTCATAGATCAAACAAAATAGAGATGAGGCGAGAGTGAGATAGATATTCACGGGTATGGGAAATCACCGATGCATCACTTGGTACCGACACTAGTACAAAAATGACTTTTTGTGACGGTTTTGAAAAATAGGTTTGTAACGGTTTGATAAAAAAAACGTTACAAAAAGTCACATAAAAAGTTAAAGAATTGTTTTAGTGACGGTTTTATAAAGAAATGTTACTAATACAAAAAAACATTGAATCATAAAGCAACGTTTTTTGATAAAAACGTTACTAAAAGGTTATCTAAGGTAACGGTTTTGAAAAACCTTTGCCTTATGTTGTGACGGTTTTTAAAAACCGTTGCAATACAAGAACTTTTAGTAACGGTTTTTGTCTAAATCGTTGCTTTATGTCGTAACGGTTTTTTAAAAACGGTTACCGAAACTAGAATATGTATAACAACGTTTATTTGAAAACCGTTTCCAAAAGTCACCAAGTTCTATGGCAACGATTTTGCAAAATTTGTGTCTCCAAAAGTTAGTGTATGGCAAAAGTTTTTGAAAAATTTACGTCACCATATGTCAGGATTTGGTAACGGTATTAAAACATTTACATCACAATATCTCAAGCTATATTGATGGTTTTGAAAAATTTATGTCACCATATGTCATGTTATGGTGACGGTTTTGAGTACGTTACCATATGTCATTCTATGGTAACGACTTTGAAAAATAAATGTCATCATATGTTATGTTATGATGACGGTTTTGTATAACAAATGTCATTATATATCATGCTATGGTGACGCTTAGAATAATAACGTCGACGTAAGTCATGCTACAATGATGATTTTGTATAATAAACGTGACCATATGTAATGTTATGGTGATAATTTTAAATAATAAAGGTCAACGTACGTCATGCCACAGTGACAGTTTTGAACAATAAATGTCATCGTACGTCATGTTACGATGACGGTTTCATAAAATTTACGTCACCTTATGTCAAGCTACATTGACGGTTTAGAAAAACAAAAATCACCGTACGTCATGCTATGGTGACGGTATTGAAAAGTAAACGTCACCGCATGTCATGCTACAATGACAATTTCGAAAAAATTACGTCACCTTATGTCATGTTACAGTGACGGTTTAGAAAAAACAAATGTCATCGTAGGTCATGCTATGGTGATGGTTTCGAAAATAAACGTTATCATATGTTATGCAACGGTGAGGGTTTTGACAAAAAAGGTGACCCTGTGTCATGCTATTGTGACGTTTTCAAATGATAAACGTCGATGTATGTCATGTTACAATGTGGATTTTAAATAATGAATGCCATCATATGTCATGTTATGGTGATGGTTTTGAAAAATAACGTCGCCCTATGTCATGTTACATTGACGTTTTGAAATCTAAATGTTACCGTATGTTATGTTACGGTGACAGTGTTGAATAAAAATGTCACAATATGTAATGTTACTGTGACAGTTTTAAATGATGAACATCACCATATGTCATTTTACAATGACAGTTTTGATAAAGTTATGTCACCGTATATCATAATGCAATGACGGTTTTGATAAATTTATGTCACTCTATGTCATGTTACGGTGATGTTTCTGAATAATAAACGTCACTATATGCATATTACTGTGAATGTTTTTGAAAAATAAACTTCACCAATTATCATACTACAGTAATGGTGTGGAAGGATAAACATCACGTTATGCAATGTTACAGTGATAGTTTTGATTGATAATCATCACATTATGTCGTGTTATGGTGACAGTTTTGATAAATTTACGTCACCATATGTCATGAAGTGGTGATGATTTGGAGAAATTTACTCACGGTAAATGTAATGAAAGAGTGACGGTTTTGAATGATAAATGTTATTGTTTGTCATTTTACAGTGACGGATTTGATAAAGTTACATCACTAAATGTCATGATTCGTTGACGGTTTTGAGAAATTACCTCATCGGTTGTCATGGTATAGTGACAATTGAGGATTTTATGTCGTTCCATGTCATGATACGGTAACGGTTTTCAAATATTTACGTCACTGTTTGTCATATGTAGTAATGTTGGGCACAAACTAGTCCAAAATACCCTTTTGGTTCAAGCCTTGGTTTTCAGATACATTTTTTTCTAAGAAACCAATACTTTAGTTTTTCTGTTTTTGGTACATAGTTGTAATGTTTGTAACATATTTTTGTCGAAAGTAAAAGAACTCAAACTAAACCCATTTTGGTCTGGCCTGGTTCGCCAAAAAGCTCAACTTGGGTTCCGCACGGTCTAATAATCTCACCCTCAGACCGGTCCAGCTCAAATATTCTTATCTAAACACAATTGGTATTTACCCAGTCAAGGCTGAGTACAAAATCTCGATCCACGACTGTTTTGGATGGGTATTCGTTCTGGTTTTTTTGTCTAGCGTCAAAAAAATTACAATATTTACTTTATGTAATTCAAGAAAAAAATAGTCTAACAATTACTTGCTAAAGATTAACGATTACAATGCTACAATTTTAAATTTATGTTTTTGGATACTTATTTTTTTTCTAATCCCAAAAACAATCCAAAATTTTGTTATGGTTATAAGAATATGAAAAATAGGTGGTCAAACTTTGAAATGCAAGAGTAATAAGATATTATATACTTTTGCCTTCCAAGATTGTTGAGTCTATGAACATTGTTTTATAGAAAAGAAATGTGGTCTATGTCTATATAACATATTTAGAACGTTTATGTTGAATGCTATGAAGTTTCCTTTATCATGACAATGGTATTTAAATATAAAAAGACAAATGTTTTTAATATTTCCTAGCCCAAACAATGCATGGCAAACAAAGTAGCAAATATTTTTTTTTAAAATCGGCAACATAAGTGTTGTAAATTAAACATTTTCAAAACCTGTATAATGGCACAAAACGCAAACCAACGGAAAGAAAAAGAAAACTATGGCACAAAGTAAATCAAACAAAACAAATGAAAACAAATATACAAATATAACAAACATATATGCTAGATAAAGTTATTTTCCAAAAAGTTGTTCAAATCATTATATCTTCTAAACTCAGTTGAAGATGTCGTCAAATTTGGTAGGATCATCTTCGAGTGTGCTAATATTCGATTTTTTCAATGCCTGCGCAAAAGATGGAAGGAAAATAATGTGAAAATTAATGCAAACATGATATGCTGATATATAACTTGCAAAACGAAATTAATTGAACTCAATAAAGCAATATGATTACAAGTTTACAACAATGATCAAACACACACATGTATATATAACAAGAACCTTATTGAGATGAACATGAAAAACAAGTCCACATATAGAGATTCTAGACCCTGTCTTGACTTCGACCCTAATACTAAATCCAACTGAATACTTTATACTAAATCGTGTTGTGGGTGCAGCCCCTATGCACCATGTGCAGCTCTTCATGGTGGTCGTTTTGTTGTTGGTGCAACCCCAAACCATAGGACAACCACAAGTGGTTGTGGTTTGCTGTTGTCTCGCACTACCCACACTTATCACACACACTACAGATGTTTTCGTGATATCTACACACATACACACACAAAACACTTGCTTTATGCTACTCATGGCTACACACACAAGTGCAATACAACCCACTTTTTACATCTTTAACTCATCAAAATAAATATAAGAGGAAGAAAAGGATGCTCATACGAAAACTATGATTGAAAAATCATATCTTTTCTAAGAAATAGACTCTTAAACTTTCATCCAAATTAACTTATTTTCTGAGTCATGTGATCGTGTCCCTCATCAAGCATAAGATTACACACGCATAAAAGCATCTAATACACAAACCAAGAAAAAAGAATGTTCAAAGAAAATCAAATGGGAACTATGAAAACAAACAAGCCCTAATTTTCATATGATCTCATCATCATATCAAGCTCACATTAAAACAAACACCTAGAGATAAACCTACTTAAGTTTTAGAATTTTGTTATATTTATTTTAAGCAAGAGTAGTTTGAAGGTACATTCATATGTATACATATACTAGTAGTGTGAACAAAGTGTGAAATTTTTATCTTAATGAAAATGAAAAGCCCTTGAGCGTGTAGCCTAGTTTGTAACATCCCGCAAAACAAAACATACATATAACATATAATTCATAACAGGGTTTCAACAAAATCATTCACATTACACATTTGGTCCCAAAGTCTGATCTACGAATATAAAATTCAGTACAAACTTGATCCCATTTAGATCTGATAATAGCTAATAACTGAAATTTAAGTACAAAAAGTATCATCAACTTCATAATGATAATCATTCCACATAGCTATCCACCAAGTAATCTAATCATTTACTCTTACTGGTACCACCACCTGGAATACAGATTTTTAAAACAAAAATGAGGGTTAGACCTAAGGGTCTAGTGAGTAAATCCCTGATATTTGGAAATCATTAAAATTCATTTATATAAATACACACTTTTATATAATTACATTTACATCACACGTAAAATAATACCAAATGCAATTCACACAACATACCTTTCACATACCACCTTATCCCTCCACCAATGGCCAATAACAATTGGTTGCGAGCCAATTTACCACACCGGTCCTAAGCCCGGCCACGTATTATATTTTCATATAATACTCACGTAATTATAATATCTCAATATATTATAATTACTCACGTATGACATATTCATACACATCATCAAACATTTGTTAATCACATATTGTATTCCAGCAAAAATATACTTTTTAAAGTAAAACTCACCTCGTGTGTTTATCACAAAATCTCTTCCAAGATAATTCACGTATGTTGATCCTTCACAGAATCTGAAATCAGATAAAATACCAAATATCTCTTTAAACACTAAAACTTACAAAATTCTCAATTCAAATCGCAACCCGAAATAACATGAAATCGCAATGAACAGTACAAGTCGCAACCGTGATGAACAGTACAAAGTCGCAACCTCTTACTGCGACTTCACCCCGAAATCGCAACCCACTATTGCGACTCCATCCTAAGTCGCAATCAACTACTGCGATCCCAAACCCAAATCGCAATCAACTACTGCGATTCCAATCTCAAATCGCAATCAACTACTGCGATTCCAATCCCAAATCGCAATCAACTACTGCGATTCCAATCCAAGTCGCAAACGACCATTGCGACTTCAAGCCCAAGTCGCAATCGACCATTGCGACTTCGTTGAATGTCGCAGTCCTCTATTGCGACTTCGATGAATGTCACAGTTCACTGTTTCATCCTAAAACCCAGATTTTTGTACTTTTACTCTATGCAAGCTACTGTAAAAGTGCAGATATGTTTAAGACCATTAGCACAACCTATCCTTAAGCTTAAACTCCCCAAAACATCCATTTTTAACAAAACCCACCAAGAACTTAAACTAGTAATTTCAAGAACACTTTGAGAAATTAAAACATATAAAAGGTATGGATTGTTTACCTTGATTACTTCAGTTGGTACAAAATCACAGCAGCAATTTCTTCTTCTTCTTCAATTCTCTCGATCTCTCTCTTTCTTTTTTCTCTTTTCTCTCAATCGATAAACACACACACACACATAGGTTTTAGATATTTATTTGATTTTCTTCTAAATAAGCCTAAGATTGACACCTCCTGGTGTCTCAACAGAAGTGTGGCGGTGGTGGGAGATATTTTTGGCAAAAAGACCAAATCCACCCTAAGCTTATCTCAATTGGCAATAAATACCCCTAAACTTCCAATTACAAATTAAACTTACCCCTTAACTCCTAATTCCATAAAATACTAAAAATAAAGACTTATAAAATAAATCCCAAATCTAAAATTAGATAAATTACCTGGTTATTACAACATCTCCCCCTTAAAAGAATTCCGTCCCGGAATTCAGTTAAGAGAATAGATGAGGGTATTTGGATCTCATCTCCGATTCTGATTCCCATGTCGCATCCTGTCCCCTATGATGTTTCCACTGAACCTTTACCTGCCTGATCTATTTATTCCTCAATACTTTAACCTTGTGATCAACTATCGCTTCCGGTTCCTCCACATAGTTCAACTTTCCGTCCACTTGAATATCTGGTAGAGAGACTGCTTGGTCTGGTGTAACCAAACACTTCCGAAAATTCGATACATGGAACGCGTTGTGAATTCTACTTAATTCTGACGGAAGATTTAATCTATAAGTTACCTCACCAATTCTTTCCGTAATTTCAAATGGCCCAATATAACGCGGACTGAGTTTACCTTGCTTCCCAAAACGTATGACTCCTTTCCAGGGAGATACTTTCAACATCACAAATTCCCCGACTTGGAATTCTAACGGTTTTCGGCGTCGATCTGCGTAACTTTTCTGCCTGTCTTGAGCCGTTTTCAATCTATCCCGAATCTGAGTAATCTTATCTGCTGTTAACTGTACCATTTCTGGCCCTGCTAATTGCTTCTCCCCCACTTCATTCCAACACAAAGGCGTTCGGCATTTTCTACCATACAATACCTCAAACGGTGCCGCCTGGATGCTAGAATGATAACTGTTGTTGTAGGCGAATTCTATCAAAGGTAGATGTTTATCCCATGATCCCCCAAAATTCACTATACAAGCCCGGAGCATATCTTCTAAAGTCTGGATTATTCTTTCACTCTGCCCGTCAGTCTGCGGATGATATGCTGTGCTCAACTTTATTTGCGTTCCCATCTCTTTTTGAAAGCTTCTCCAAAACCTAGAAGTAAAACGACTATCTCGATCGGAAATAATCGAGATTGGAACTCCATGTCGAGTTACTATTTCATTAATATACAACTTAGCTAGACGTTCCAAAGAATCAGTTTCTTTTATCGGTAAGAAATGAGCAGACTTCGTCAATCTATCCACAATCACCCAAATAGAATCGAATCCCTTTGAAGTTCCTGGCAATTTGGTAATGAAATCAGTAGTGATCTGATCCCATTTCCACATTGGTATATCTAGTCGTTGCAACTGACCAAACGGTTTCTAATGCTCAATCTTTACTTTCTTGCAGGTAGTACAATCTTCTACATACTTAACAACACTTCTCTTCATTCCCGGCCACCAATAGAATTGTTTCAAATCTCTATACAATTTATTCGTACCTGGATGAATAGAAAATCGAGATTGATGAGCCTCTTGCAGTACACGATCCCGTAATCCACCCAAACGAGGCACCCAAATTCTGTTCTCCATACACAACAACCCACGGTCATCTTTCCCAAGCAATGCTGATATCCCAACCAACCGTTCTGACTTCAAACTTTCTTCTTGATAAGCATCTATTTGGCACTTCAGTAATTCATCAAAAATATTAGGAAGAAGTTCAGCTCGTAACGATATAGCTTTTATTGTTCCACTTCTTTCTTGACGACTTAATGCATCTGCCACCACGTTCGCTTTCCCTGGGTGATATAGAATTTCGCAATCATAATCATTTACCAACTCCAACCATCTTCTTTGTCTCATATTCAGTTCCTTTTGATCGAAAAGATGTTGGAGACTCTTGTGGTCCGTGAAAATTTGACATTTAGAACCATAAAGATAATGTCTCCAAATCTTCAAGGCAAAAACAACTGCTGCTAGTTCCATATCATGGGTAGGATATTGTCTTTCGTGATCCTTTAATTGACGCGAAGCATAGGCAATCACCTTCCCACGTTGCATGAGTACGCATCCCAATCCCAACTTAGAAGCATCACTGTAGACCACAAAATCATCAGAACCTTCTGGCAATGCTAATATCGGCGCACTGCAGAGTTTCTCTTTCAATATTCTGAATGCCTCATCCTGTTCTGCTTTCCACTCAAACTTCAGATTCTTCCGAGTCAGCTTGGTCAATGGCGTCGCGATTCGAGAAAAGTCTTTTATGAACTTCCGATAGTATCCAGCTAGACCCAGAAAACTTCGTACTTCGGTTGCCGTCTTTGGCGGTTCCCAATTTTCAATTGCTTCCACCTTTGCTGGATCAACTTGTATACCCTTCTCTGAAACTACATGACCCAAAAACTGAACTTCCCGCAACCAGAATTCACATTTAGAGAACTTAGCGTACAACTTTTCTTTCTTCAGTAACTCCAAAATCAAACGAAGATGTTGCGCATGATCCTCTTTGGATCGGGAATATATAAGTATATCATCGATAAACACTATAACAAATTTATCGAGATATGGCTTACATACCCGATTCATCAGATCCATAAAAGCGGCTGGAGCATTCGTCAATCCAAAAGGCATTACCAAAAATTCGTAGTGGCCGTATCTCGTGCGAAAAGCAGTCTTTAAAACATCCTCCTCCTTAACCTTCAACTGATGGTAGCCAGATCTGAGATCAATCTTTGAGAAGTAACAAGCTCCAACTAATTGATCAAAAAGGTCATCAATTCTTGGGAGTGGATACTTGTTCTTGATCGTGCGTTTGTTCAGCTCCCAATAATCGATACACATTCTCATTGAACCGTCTTTCTTCTTCACAAATAAAACTGGTGCACCCCAAGGCGATGAGCTGGGTCTGATGAAGCCCTTATCAGATAAATCTTGAAGCTGTGACATCATTTCTTTCATTTCTGGTGGTGCTAATCTGTACGGCGCACGAGCGATGGGATTGGCTCCAGGTACTAGGTCTATTCCAAATTCTACTTGCCTAACAGGAGGAAGACTATTCAAGTCTTCAGGAAAAACTTCTGGGTATTCACTGACAATGGAAATATCTTCCAGCTTACACTTTTCAGGCCTACTATCTATCACATAGGCTAGATAACTAGAGCAACCCTTATTAACACATTTACGGGCTTTTACCATAGATATAAGACTGGACTGATGATTCTTACGATCTCCATAAATCACTACCGCTCTCTTATCGGGTAAAACAGCGTGGATTATTTTCTTATCACAAACTATATTAGCCTGATTCTCAGCTAGCCAATCCATTCCTACTACCACATCAAATTCGATCAAAGCTATTGGAAACAGTTGTATCGGTACTCCACATCCCTCTATATTTATCATACAACAATCAAAAACCTCTTTAACTGCCACTTAGTTATCATTTGCAGTGTCTACTAATAAAGCATGTTTTAACATTTTAGGCTCTAAATGCATGTGAGCAGCAAAAGAAGGAGACACAAAAGATCGGTTTGCACCGGAATCAAATAACACTTTTGCACGCGTGGAGTTTATGAAAAATGTACCTGTGACCACATCAGGAGTTTCCTCCGCCTCTTTAGCTGTCATTTGGAACGTACGACCCCTCGTTCTCGGCGGTTCTATTCTTGGAACTACTGGTCTCGTAATGGCCGGTTTCCCCGATGTACCCCCTGATTGTATTCTGCCTCGCGGACAGTCTGATTGGAGGTGATCCAGAGAGTTGCACAAAAAGCAAAACCGTGTTACTCGACAGTCTTTAACAACATGACCCGTTTTCCCACATTTAAAGCAAACCCGCGACTCTACTTGGCAATTTCCCTGATGGTAACGATTACACTTTGAACATGGTCTTTCTGTTGGTCGAAATGACGGACGGTTGTCAAACCTATGAAATCTAAGTTTCCTCGAATCCTGTGGTGGTCCTTCCCATTTTCTTTTTCCTAAGCTCTTATCGCCAGTATCTCTTTTATTATCTCTTTCCACATTCTCGGCAGCATCCACCGCAGCTGTAAAAGTATTTGGCCCTGTGGCAGTCACCAATCTTCGAACTTCAGAATTCAACCCATAAATAAACCTCTCCATCTTCATCTTATCTGTAGCAACATAATATCCTGCAAAACGAGACTTCTCCAAAAATCGTGCAGTATAATCTCTAACCGACAGATTTCCTTGTTGTAGATTCATGAATTCTTCTTCTAACTGTCTGACAGCGGCTTGTGGACAGAAGTGCGTTGTGAAAGCTAACACGAATTCCTCCCATGAAAAAGTAGTATATACATCCGCTCCTCTCGATTCTGTATGAGCATCCCACCAATACAGAGCATCCCCTTTCAGCATCGCAGCTCCATAAAGCACTTTGTCTTCTTTAGCACATTTACACGTCTTGAAGATGGCCTCTATTTCTTTCAGCCATCTCATCGCCTTTACCGGATCCCGATCTCCTGAGTATGTAGGGGGCTTACAACTAAGAAACATTTTATAATCGCACCTTTTCACCCCTGGTAGAACAGCAGAGGTAAGTGGTATCTCCACTTCATGTTCCGGATCTGGTCTTTCAGTTTCATTAAGACGATTACGTTCGAACATGGCTTGTATGCTATCCTGTAATCTTCCCATTTCAGCAGTCAGATCATCTCGTGTAATAAATTCTGTACCATGCTGTTGTGTTCTACCTCCAGTTCGGCCTCCTGTTCCCCTTCCAGTTCTACCTCTACCACGATCTCCTCCTCTTCCCCCTGTTCCTAACGGCGGATTTCCTCCACTTGAATTCCTTCCTCTTCCCTGATTTCCTTGTCTGGTGCCACTCGCCATTCTGTGGATTCAAACAAGGTTAATATACACACATAAGCACATACCCCATATAATAAGATATTCCAGTTCAAACATGTACCTGTAAGATCATAATTACACTGGCCTGGTGTAATTGGAAATTACCTTACATGATGTTCCTTCTACCTTTTATACTTAATATCCCCAGGTTCTAATTTAATCGGGACATCCTACTTCACATGCAGTTTAAGTCTAGGTACGGATACTAATACCTAAATCCCTTAAACTAGGGCTCTGATACCATCTGTAACATCTCGCAAAACAAAACATACATATAACATATAATTCATAACAGGGTTTCAACAAAATCATTCACATTACACATTTGGTCCCAAAGTCTGATCTACGAATATAAAATTCAGTACAAACTTGATCCCATTTAGATCTGATAATAGCTAATAACTGAAATTTAAGTACAAAAAGTATCATCAACTTCATAATGATCATCATTCCACATAGTTATCCACCAAGTAATCTAATCATTTACTCTTACTGGTACCACCACCTGGAATACATATTTTTAAAACAAAAATGAGGGTTAGACCTAAGGGTCTAGTGAGTAAATCCCTGATATTTGGAAATCATTAAAATTCATTTATATAAATACACACTTTTATATAATTACATTTACATCACACGTAAAATAATACCAAATGCAATTCACACAACATACCTTTCACATACCACCTTATCCCTCCACCAATGGCCAATAACAATTGGTTGCGAGCCAATTTATCACACCGGTCCTAAGCCCGGCCACGTATTATATTTTCATATAATACTCACGTAATTATAATATCTCAATATATTATAATTACTCACGTATGACATATTCATACACATCATCAAACATTTGTTAATCACATATTGCATTCCAGTAAAAATATACTTTTTAAAGTAAAACTCACCTCGTGTGTTTATCACAAAAACTCTTCCAAGATAATTCACGTATGTTGATCCTTCACAGAATCTGAAATCAGATAAAATACCAAATATCTCTTTAAACACTAAAACTTACAAAATTCTCAATTCAAATCGCAACCCGAAATAACATGAAATCGCAATGAACAGTACAAGTCGCAACCGTGATGAACAGTACAAAGTCGCAACCTCTTACTGCGACTTCACCCCGAAATCGCAACCCACTATTGCGACTCCATCCTAAGTCGCAATCAACTACTGCGATCCCAAACCCAAATCGCAATCAACTACTGCGATTCCAATCTCAAATCGCAATCAACTACTGCGATTCCAATCCCAAATCGCAATCAACTACTGCGATTCCAATCCAAGTCGCAAACGACCATTGCGACTTCAAGCCCAAGTCGCAATCGACCATTGTGACTTCGTTGAATGTCGCAGTCCTCTATTGCGACTTCGATGAATGTCACAGTTCACTGTTTCATCCTAAAACCCAGATTTTTGTACTTTTACTCTATGCAAGCTACTGTAAAAGTGCAGATATGTTTAAGACCATTAGCACAACCTATCCTTAAGCTTAAACTCCCCAAAACATCCATTTTTAACAAAACCCACCAAGAACTTAAACTAGTAATTTCAAGAACACTTTGAGAAATTAAAACATATAAAAGGTATGGATTGTTTACCTTGATTACTTCAGTTGGTACAAAATCACAGCAGCAATTTCTTCTTCTTCTTCAATTCTCTCGATCTCTCTCTTTCTTTTTTCTCTTTTCTCTCAATCGATAAACACACACACACACACACATAGGTTTTAGATATTTATTTGATTTTCTTCTAAATAAGCCTAAGATTGACACCTCCTGGTGTCTCAACAGAAGTGTGGCGGTGGTGGGAGATATTTTTGGCAAAAAGACCAAATCCACCCTAAGTTTATCTCAATTGGCAATAAATACCCCTAAACTTCCAATTACAAATTAAACTTACCCCTTAACTCCTAATTCCATAAAATACTAAAAATAAAGACTTATAAAATAAATCCCAAATCTAAAATTAGATAAATTACCTGGTTATTACATAGTTGGCAAAGGGGTTGAGCAACTTGGCTCAAATACACATGTTCAAGTTCGAATCCTGTGGGAGACGAGATTGAATCCCTCCTCGAGCCTTAGTTGCTTAGTCCACTCTAAAACATCTCCTCTCTTGTGGTTCCTAATGGTGGGTTTCATATGGGTCGATTAGGATTATAATTTTTTTGTAAGTCAAGAATATAAAATTAAAACAACCATAGATGGGATTTTAAATTAAGATCAAAAGAAGTCATTATAAACGTGAACAGTCACATAAAAATTTGACATGCTTTAAGTGTATAAGTAGAACCACAAAAGCCCCATCTCCCAATTTAAAGTTTTAGATTACTTTGTAAATTAACCTAGTCTCAAAGTGTGGATAATCCTATTATACTTCCATCCAAAGCCAGGATGACATTTGGGTAACCTAACACATACAAATTGTTGGCATAACAATTCTCACCTTCTATACAACTATAGCTAGTGTACCATGCGATATGTAAAGATGGTAGCTTTGAGGTAGAAAACGAATTCAATAGTCAATCTTTATGACATTGTATTGAAGTGTAGATTACAAAAGACGAAAAGTTACACATCCATCATTTTCACGACAATAAACTAAGAAACTACGATTCATATCACAAATCAGGATTTCGGTATTACACTAGTCAATTGGAGGTATTGGTCAAAAAGATGTGTGCTCACCTTTTTGCTTAGGTTTTGGTTCATATTTGGAGAATATCACATTATATATCGTAACATACAACCTATTCGAATTATGGATGTTATGGTTGATTTTATGCAATATGATATCTCCCAATTCATGAAGTCTGTTGTTGTGTGTGGTTTCTTGTATGTTTCTGCTTCAAGTTGCTTTAACAGTCTGCAGGAGATCTCGTTTGCTTATTTCTAAATTACCTCAAACTATCCACTGTGATCTATTGACCACACCCTTTGATCCATGTATTCAAATTTGCATATCGCAAATATAACAAATGAGTAATAGGACAGCAAGCAAACAATTACAAGTGAGTAAAGTAATAAAACTAAAGTTTATACAACATCTGGTTGAGAAATCTGCTACCGCTTGAGAAGCATCACCTAGAATGATGGAGAAACAATACCTTGGATTGATTATGTTTCCTGATTAGAGATACCAGGGTTGATTCAGATTTCCCGATTTACAAACACCGGATTGATTTAGGTTTTCGATTGAGATAGGCCTGAGCGTGATTTGAGGGGAACGATTGAGAGGAGTAATTCGACTTAGAGAGTTTGAATCTGAAGGTCGTTGAGGCGTGGGATTTCGTTGAGAGGATAAGCAAGAATCCTCAGAAATTAAAACCTGTGTATTATTTTAGTCAAGAAAAAGTAGGAAAACAAAAGGGGGGAGACGAGAGCGGGAACTGATTTTGGTGAAATTTAACAATTTTTTTTCAGTGGCATTCAAGTGGAAGTAAAAATGTGATTTCAAATTTTCAATTTTTTTTTATTAAGTTGTAATTTCAAATAATAACTTCTAAACAAGAAAAACTGGCAAGTGAAATAATAACTTTTTTTCTCCCGATATTAAAGTGAAACAATTTAACTTTAATATTTTGTTTTATTAAATAATAGTTCTAAAATTGTATACCAAATAGTAATTCTAAAATTGTAATAAGTCATAAACATTAATTTTAAGATATTAAAAAAATACGGTAACTTTTTTTATAAAAATACTACTCACACAACCTATTAAGTAGTTTTATTGAGTTTAATCGTTAAACTTTATTTTAATAAATTTTATGAATATATTAATAAGTTGTAAACTTAAATTTATGAGATTTTAAGAATATGATTCCGGTTCCAATGATAAGGGAAGTTGTGGTAAGAAACATAAGAAGGGTCTATACCCTTGGATCAATCCTAATTGAAAAGTCACGCTAATGGGAAGCACCACATCAATTCCCGTGAGAAACGCAATTCATGGGTGGGATGAGATTAAAACTTAAAAGTGATAAAGGGTCCAGATCATTTTTTATGCTTCTCATCTTAACTATTTTTTTCACGCCATCCTTCATCATAACAATTTAAGGTAAATGTGTTTATAATATGGTAAATATGAGGTAAGATTTTAAGATTTACTATTTTTGCTGCTTCAATGTACCATATATTCTCGAACACTAAGGGTGTGTTTGGCTCACAGGATTCCGACGGAATTGGAAGGAATTGGAATGATCAATTCCATTGATCAAATTCCGTCCGGGCGTTTGGTTACCTATGGAATGGAATTGAATTCCACACATTCCACCATCATGGATTTGGTCATTCCATCACAAATGAGAAGGAATTCAGTTCCATTCTAACCAATTAACCACCACCATTTTAACAGTGAGAGCACCACGCAAGCCGTTGTCGATCCTTTCAGAGATCACTCCCCAGCCCTTCCCGACCCAACCTGAAATTCCGATCAACTCCCCACGTACTCCGGTCACCATCTCCGGCGACTTCACCTCCTCCCCTTTTTATTTCTATTCGTCGAAATACACAACAAAAACCCACGACACACACATACAACCCAATACATATATAACACACTGCATATATAACACACAGACACACACAACACTGCATATAACATGTTTCTTCAATCTCCTTCTCCAAAACGAATCCCAAACGATCACTCTCTTTTATCTCTCGCCCTCTTCTTCAATGTGACCGCTCCATATATGTGTGTTGTATTAGGGGTGTGCAGAAAGTCAATCGATCCAATTAGAACTGACCGATCCAATTAAAACCGACCGACATTGATTGGATATCCATTTGGAATTGGATCGGATCGGATCAAAATTTTCAACATCCAATTTGGATCGGTCGGTTCTTGGATGGCGTTTTCAAGGCGTGACTTATGGCTTCAAATTTCTAATTCATTTATAATATTATATATAAAACTTATGTTTTGTAGTGTTACTCATGACTCAATAGTAATAAGCAAGTTACATTAGGTTATTTATCAAAAACTTGCAAATAAGACATTAAAAACGTAAAGAAAAATTAAATATCTCATTACGATAACTGCGCATTAGGCCATGGCGTGCCATGGGCTTAACGTGGCGTGACATACAAGTCTTGGTGCCATGGCGGATGTACGACGAGTTTTTTAGAACAGTGATATATATACTTTCTTTAATTTGGTTGTCAACGAAGAGAGAAAGGAGAGCGCGACACGTGGTCCCGGATGTCCACATTCACCGAGTTTTTCAAATATGCCCCTCCCATCTAACTATATATAATTTAATTGATTATGCTATAGATTAAGTATATAAATATATGATTATGTATACCATTATATTAACATTGACTAAATTATAATTTTAATATTGGCTAAATTATATTATTAATATCAGTAATTTGTTATATATACAAAATACATTTTAACAAATGTAATATTTTCTTTTAACGAATATAATATTTATTATTGGGTAAATTATAATGTTTAAAAACTTATAAATAAGCGACTACCGGTAGGTTAATTAAAATTTAAAAAAAAGTTATATAAATAAATGTTCTTGATTTTATACACAAAGATGAATTGGGGCTTATCACACGGATATGAAGGGATAGCCTAAAATTTAGGTTCTCAAATTGGTGAGTTTCTCTAAAGAAAATTGGTTTTGGGCGGGACTATTCCCGCTTGGAGGGTTTTGTTCAACCCTAATTTGCTCTAACCTAACTATAATTTTATCATTTGTTCTATATTTTTTACGACAGGGATGAACTGGAGAGTTCAAACGGGCATGACTGAGGATTTGAGGCTGAATAAAACAATGGCGATTTGGAGAAAGAAAAGGACTCTGGTAGCATAAACAACTCGGTAATGTGCATTTTATTCCGTTCGGTTGGGTTTTTCCTTTATATGAAATAAATGCGATTTCAGTAGGCGAATCAAGACCCAGAAATGGATAAGAAAACAAAGAAGCACAAAAGAGGTTTCACATTGAGAGAGCCATTTGTTTTTTTTAATACCCTATGCTGAGAATGGTTTCACATTGAGAGAGCCATTTGTTTTTAAAGCGGGTTTAGAGATGTTTTGGACTTTTGGTTATGCAAATCAACAAGCATTGTGCCTGATGAGGAAAAATAGCAACATGTAAGTTTAGACCTGTTTTTGTATTGTAACCTACTTATATAAACATTATCAGCCACGCTGCAGCCATTTTTATTATACACTTACTCTTGCATAAACAGAATTTTAATTATACTAATCACTACATTCCAAATTTCTACTAGACAAGGGAAAATTAGCAAATATATTGTTAACTCCAATTTGAAGATCTATTCTTCTAGTAGTGCCCATAAAAACCATCTTAGAGAGCCAATCATTAGAAAACCCACCACCAAAACCCCATTAATGAATCTTCAAATAAAAAGAAGAAGCTAATGTTCAATGAAATCAATGACAAGAACCTCATCCTGATGAAGAATATCAACATTCATCGGGAAAACCAAAAATTGAAGAATATGGTTAGGTTCTGACTTCTGAATTGAAAACAAGGAAGAAGAAAAGTGCCAAGAGATATAGGAACTCATAGTACCAACATCTACTAAATTAATAACAAATTCAACATTATCCCTCCCTGTAGCATCTGAAATCAACCACATGTCTGAGCGATACCTTCACAATCGATGTTATTCTTATGTTGGCAAACTCTTAAGCAAAAGTTAGAAAGTTTCCCCCAACACATCATGACATGAATCTTTATGTTATTGATTCTGGTCCCCAAGGTTTACTTCAATTTGAAAACAACAATTAGTTTCAGACATTTGCATTAATTTGCATGTAAAATGATTGTTGCAAATTTCATGGAACTGGTGGAGTATATATACTTTTGTTATATGATCAAGAATATCATATTCTTGTCGTTCTATATTTGTAGTTTCCTTTCAGCTTTACGATCTTAAGAAGCAAGGTTTCATAAGAGGCAAGAGGTAATTATTTTATGCCAAGTCCCACTCCACTCCTTCAATTGGCTAATTTAATTTATGGACTTAGTAAGCTCATGGCGTGCTAATTTGGGCAACACTTTTTCGATGTTGTTTTGCAATGCTTCACTCACTCTCCAAGTTCTCTATTCATATACCCATCCATGCCTTGGGAATGTATGACTTACATCTTCATTGTTTTTTTTACTTAATTTCAATTTGGTTCCTTATCAGGTCAGAATTGTTGACATGTTACAATTTACTTGGAACATTTCATTGCCTGTTTATAAATGTTGTTTTTTAAATGGCATAACTGTTAAATTTATACTAGGTTTGTTTTTTATTTGTTAAATTTATGCGAGTTTTTTTGGCTTAAATTTGTTAAATTTATACTTTAAATGCTTTGATTTGCAGGTGAAGATGAACACTTTTGCTTGATATGTGCTCTATGGCAGGACATCACGCTTCTATAATCATCAACCGGTAAATTGGCTTTCTTTGGAATTTTTTTGACAGTTTGAGTTGTATCTTTGATTATTTCACAAATTGCATTTGTTATTTTCGTCTTCAACCCTGCACTATTCCTTTGTTTTTGGGTCGTCACTTTGCATGTTTAATATTCGTCTTTTGCAACATGTTTTTCAATATATCTAAAAATCTTGATTCTTGACTGCTAACATTTTAAGCAAACCAATACTAAAATCAACACGTTCTTGTTTGTAGTTACTTTATAAAAATAAAAAATGATGATGGATCATCCTAACCGTTATGTTACAATATTAAATTTCATTTAAAATGTTTTAAAGGATTATGTCCAACCATGAGTGCCTATAGTACTCTGCACTTAATCGTTTGACTTTCTTTTTTCCATACATGTTGTTTAGTTTTTTTGCATTCATACGTTTCTTACCTGGTGAATTGCATCAAGTAGAAAAATGAGAAGATTTAGGCTTCTGGAGAAACACAAGGACTAAGGCCTTTCATAAGATGGAGGAATACCTGCACGTAAAATACTTTTGTGAGTTGTGCCAAATTCTACTTCAAGATGATGAACTCCAAACTTGTTAATAGAGTACATAGACACACCCAATCTGCTATACCATTTCAATTGTCCCCTCATTGGATGTGGTTGTGCCAAATACTATTACTCATTGAAATGTATATGATGCAAACACTACTAATAGAATATAGAAGTCTCTCTTCATTGTATGAAGAAATCTCTTAATGCGGTTCAAGAGTTAACTCTAACAAGTAAGCACTCAATATTTAGGGTCAAGAGATAGCTAGCACGTGCGTTTTTGTTCCTTTTCTTACCTATCTTACATTTTCTTTTCTTTCTATTTCTCTTCTTGCTTTTTCTTTTAATGGCCATCGATGAATCAAAGCATCACGCGATTGAACTATGGACACCCGGTCGTCGTTAGTTTTCAAGTTAGGTTTTGTTATGTTTCTTGTCTTTGCACTCTTTCTTGATGCCTAGTAATCTACCCATAAATCATGGTCGACATTGCAACCATCTTATGCAATACATAACATTGTTGCTGGATATTTATTTGAAGGTTTATTTTCAATTTATTCAAGCCCATATGTTAGTGTTTCTTTTTCTGTGTTTTTCTTTGATTTTTTTGTCGCTTCATGGACTACATTGATGACAAGTGCTATGAATGTTTGTTATTATGATAGGATAGTGGTCTAAAAAAATATGGAGCAAAGATGCTGATGGTTGTTTCTTTCAAGTTAGTTTGTTTTACCAAACTTTTACACAAGGTATTTGTGCTTCATTACTCATTACTGGTAAATGTACCTATATCTTTTATTGTTGAAGAATATAATATTTACTACATATTAATGTAAAGTGACCATTTTTGTACACAATAGCCTTTTTCCACGATTGTAAAACCGTGTAAAACCCTTTTTGTTAGCAATGTGTATTAGTCTTGTATGTTGTGGCTCATTCTTTAAATTCTCAGTCTCAATTGAATGAGTTTTCAAATTAATTTACTAGGTTTCTTGTTACACACAAGTCCTCATTCCACCTAGAGTTTTGGCTTTAGTGTTTATAAGTTTGGACTTGTTTTATCTTATGTTAAAACTCTATCACAACAACTGTTGTGATGTGTATTCGTTGGTTGTTGTTTTATATCCAATGGGTTTTATTTTCTTGTAGGTACCACAAACAACTTCTAATCATAATGACGATAAGCAAAAGCATATGAAGCGAAACAACTATTAAAGAGATCGTGAAAATATCGAATCATATGAGGAACAGAACATAAATAAGAAAAAATATTTTAGATGTTTAGTACTTTTGTTATTGTGTTATTGATGTTCTCATACATTATTCATATGATTTATAATATTACTTTTATTCTTTTGTGTTGATATTATTATTGATTCATATTTTGAGTATGCAAATGTAATTTCATCTTCTACTAAATAATAAAAATCGTCACAAAAAATAGCATATAGCAACGGTTTTGATAATTTAATGTTACCATATGTGTCATCCTATGTGATGGTTTTGAAAAATAAGCGTCACCATATGCTATGCTACGACGGTTTTGAAAATAAACGTCACTGTGAGTCATTCTATGGTAACAGTTTTGAAAATAAACGTCATATTATGCATTGCTACCGTAGCGGTTTTGAAAATAAATGACACCGTATGTCATGCTATGGTGGCGGTTTTAACAAATAAGCGTCTACATATGTTATGTTATGGTGACAGTTTTGAAAAAATAAATGTCACCATATGTTATTTTACGGTGATGGTTTAGGCAAATAAACGTCATTGTATGTCATGCCACTGTGACGATTTTGACAAATAAATGTCACCGTATGTCATGCTACCGTGAGAGTTTTGAAAAATAAACGTCATCTTATGCCATGTTACGGTGACATTTAAAAACAATAAACGTTACCGTATGCCATGTTACGGTGACAATTTTGAAAAATAAATGTCACCGTATGCCATGTTACGGTAACTGTTTTGAAAAATAAACGTCACCTTATGTCATATTACGGTGACTGTTTTGAAAAATAAACGTCGTTGTATGTCATGTTACAGTGACATTTTGAAAATAAACATCATCGTATACCATGGTACGGTGACTGTTTTGAAAAATAAACGTCACCGTTTGTCATGTTACGATGATGGTTTTGCAAAATAAACGTCATCACATTTCATGTTACGGTGATTGTTTTGATATATAAACGTCATCGTATGTCATGATACGGTGACGGTTTTGACAAATAAACGTCACCGTATGTCATGTTACGGTGATGGTTTTGCCTAATAAACGTCATCACATTTCATCTGACGGTAACTGTTTTGATAATTAAATGTCATCGTATATCATGCTACGGTGACGGTTTTGACAAATAAAAGTCACCGTATGTCATGATACTGCGACGGTTTTGAAAAGTAAACATCATCGTATGCCATGAAGGTTCGTACTGAAAAATAGCGTCACCGTATGTAATGCTATAGTGACGGTTTTGAAAATAAACGTCACCGTATGTGATGCTACGGTGACCGTTTTGGTAAATAAACGTCATCATATGTCATGCTACGGTGACGATTTTGTTAAATAAACATCACTGTATGTATGTATATGATGATGATTTTGAAAAATAAATGTCTCTGCATGTCATGATGATGTGACGGTTTAAAAAGTAAACGTCACCATATATCATGTTATGGTGACGATTTTAAGAAAAATATTGTTTTTTATATACACCTAAGGTAACGGTTTTAGCTTATGGTAACGGTTTTTGATGTGATATGGTGACGTTTTTAAAACGTAACCAAATGTATATCAAAAGTGACGGCAAGATAGGTGACGTTTTTCATGTCAACGAAAACCGTTATCGTATACCTACGGTAACGCTTTTTAACCGTCACAAAAGACCATTTCACTGTGTTCTTTTATTCTATTTTTATCGCTAATTTGCTTGGGGACAAGCAACGCTCGGTTTGGGGTTGTTGATAACGCCACTTTTTGGCGTTATTTTCAATTCTCAAACCAATGAGATTGGCTTGTATTCAAGTAGAAAAGCGGAATTTTATGGTTTTATCTAGTGAAATATACAGGATATCTAAAAGGCGGCAATCATCAAGAAAAGAAGCTAAAAAGAGCCCAAAACGAGTCCAAACGAAGCCTAACGGAAGCCCAAAAGTCAAGCCCAAGACCCGCAACCGAACCAGGACCCGATCCGCAAACCAGAAATCGACCCATGCAGCCAAAAAGACACGCGCGACTTACCACGCGACTTGCAAGTCGCGTGGCAAACCGCGTAAGCCACTGTTTGTCGAAAATCAGCTTTATTAATCGGGTTTTAGGTCATTGATTCGGGACGCAACTTTCACACGACGGCCAGGGGCGATTTTGGGGCGATTCCTGGAAACGTTTCGGAGCTTTCGGAGTCACGATTGAGAGCCGATCAAGGAAACGTTCAACACACGAAGTAGAGACGAGCACGAGAGAAGGGAGTTCATCATCTTACTGTTTACGATTGCATCTTTTACGCTTAGTCATGTTTACATACACTTTCGCATCTATTTCTCTTGTGTTTGAATCCACCACCGACATGAACTAACCGGTTCGTGTTGGGGGTTGGAATGAATTCGGTTTATTAAGCATGTAAACAATTGACTTGATATTTTATCAGTTTGTCCGTTATTAATGAAGTATGTGATTTTGTGTTTAATGCCTTTGAGAGTCTAGCTAGCTTTCAATTGATTGATTATTTTCTGTTGAGTTCGAGAGAATTAACTGTTAAAAAGAACTAGGAATTGCATGCCTAAGACGATAAATCGGTGATAGAGATATATCGAATAAGTCTTAGTCCCAATTGAACCGTTGGGTTGAAATCGAGAGATGAAATCTAGCCGTTTAATATAAATCTGGTGCTTAATGTGTTTTGGAATCCATAGGTGAGATCGAGAGATTAAACTTGTCCTTTTCAAAATAAAATCCGTTGTTGTTCGAAAGAGAACGACGGTGATCTTAGAAGATTTGGGAATCATTAAAGGGATAAATTGGTAATTGTTTTGAGTCAAGTGTTTGCATGTGGAAAACCTTAGGATTTCTAACCCCCAACTTGTTCTCTATCGAAGTTTCCTAAGTCGTTATGTTTCGTTTGTGATTGAGTTGTAATTTACTTTCTGCAGTTAAGTAGTTTAACAATAGCCAACCATCTCTCAATTCGACAGCTCAGTTAATAGCGATTGTAGTAATTGTGATACTTAGTTCCTAGTTCCCGTGGATTCGATACTCGTACTTACCGTACGTTATTACTTGATTCGACACCGTACACTTGCGGTTAGATTTAGGGGGGTGTAAACCCGACCTATCACAACCGTAAGACCAAGAAGTCCTCAAAGGAGATCCCCAAGCCTTCTCAAGTTGAAGACCTCACGTTCGCCTCTTCACAGGGAACGATGGAAGATTATGTGGTCCACTCCACCACAACCGCTTAAGCCACCCCTTTCATAACCACTTCAGAGACTCAGTTCTCTGAAACCTTCTTGGATGCGAACCCTTGAATCTCAGCACCTCAAAGTGCTGCAGAGGATTCTCTCAGCGGATCCAATGCTGAAGGTGTTATAACCCCACCCTTCTCAACCTTCGCTTCTTCTACTCATTTTCTCTATACAATGGCACCAACGATACCAACTATCACGCTGACGGACTCAGCCGCTGCAGCCCTCCAACATATGATGCAGCAGAACGTCACTGGACCTGTAGGGTCGTCAATCCTTTTCGAAACTTTTGAAGACGAGTTGGAACATCACTCAGGGCTTCGTGACATCCACTCCTTCTCCAACCCTCTTACAGGTATCCAAACACCATCCACTTCTCTCTCTGCACCCCTAACTTCTGAGCTTTCCTTAGCTCACAAGTTATTTACTTTTTCAGGTCCAAATTTGGGCACCATCAGCACTTCCCTCAAGGAAATAGCTGATAAAGTGACGAATCTCACCACCACCATCTCAAATAACTCTTCAGCAGTTACAAATGCTGGAGAGACACTGAAGAAGCTCTCAACTGCTGTCAAAGACAAGGCTTCCTCCGCTGACTTCTCCAAAGTCGATGGGGGACTGACAACTGTGAAGACCGCCATCATCAATAACATCTCCAAACTCACCACCGCCATCACTGATCTCTCCAAAGGCTTCTTAAGCCTCATCGGTGAGGTGAGTTCTCTGAAGACCAACTACTCCGGTCTACAAGGTGAGGTGAGCACCTCTCCAAAAAGGTCACTGGTAATAATGACCTGCTTACCAAGATCCTTGAGCGGTTAAATGCTCTGATTGTTCCTACATCTCACTTCTCTCAGGATGACCGGAAAAAGACGGAGATGGCAGTGAAATTCATTCTGGAAAGTACACCTGCTATTTCTGGCCTAGAAGACAGAATGGCAGTGGTGGAACAACAAATCAGGAACCCTGGCAAGAAGACAGGATCCCTGAAACTACTGTTGCTGCTGCTACCATTGCCTCCCCCACCCATTTAGCGGAAGAGGGGGAGAAGACAGCCAAAGGCGTTCCCCAGAATGTTGAGGGGGAGGAAATGACTGAAGACCCTCAAGAATCTGATCATCTTGAGGGAAACGAAAATAAGGAAGACCCTCAGGGTGGTGATGCTCCTAAGGGAACCACTGGAAGTGCCTCTCCATCTGAGAGGGATCACGGTGAAGACCCCTCTCATTCTCTAGAAAACGCTGTTGATATATCTATAGAGGACGAGGAGGAAGCTGAAGAAGAAGAAGACGTCGACCTAAAAGATGATGAACCATCATCCTTTCCTAAGGATGATGATGATGACGATGACGGGTTCTTCTTTCAGCCTGCAGCGATCAAAGCTCCTGCAGTGATCAAAGCCCCTGCTCTTAAAGGGGTTTCTATAAATTAAACCATGAGAGGGGACCAAGGCGAAATCTCCAGCGAAGACGGCTACAAAAGAAAAACAAAAAGGTCTCGCCCTGACAACTTAGCTATTCTCCTTAAAAGGCCAGTTTGTCAGGTATGTTATTTTTTATTCCCATACACTGCATCCCTCCTCTACCCCTCTCAATCTCAATCCTTCTCACTCTCAAACCTCTAAACACTTAGCTCTCTCATTTCTCTATCTTTTCTCCTCGGATGATTTAACTTTATCGATCATTTTGTTTCAGCTAGTTCTCTCCCCTGCTTGAGGCTATTGCTGAAGCTCCTCAACAACAAATAATCCCAGCGCTCAATGCTGAAGAACAAATAATCCCAGTCTCTGCTCTGGAAGAGACTGAAGCTCAAACTGAAGAAGAAGAATTGCTCTCACATCCTAGAAGTGCTTCCTTGCCTCTTCAAAGGCCAAGTGAAGATGAACAACGAAGGAGAGCAGTGATGATCAAGAAATTAGAAAGTCAGCGCTTGGTTCCTGCTCATCTCGAATGCTTAACTCCCAGGGAGATTGCTGAAGCTCTAAAAGCAAAAAAGATCATCGTTGATAAACAGAAGACTGAGCTTAGTGACAAAAACTATGGTCTTGAACTAGCCCAACATTCAGTGAAGGATTCGCAACTGGAGAAGTTTCCCTCTAGAAGTTCAGCAAAAACAGCTGAAAGATGCGCATAAGATCAGTCAAGAGAAAACCAAGGTCAGTGACCCCACATTGGCCTGGTGTAAGAAAAAGTGCCACTATAGAAACCATGGATCAAGGATAAGTGTTGTGAACATAAGAGGGAAAGTAGTCAACAAGGTATCGATTGTTGATGTCCAAAGAGTCAGAGAAAACGGCTACAGAAGAACCTGCTACATGTCAGACCTGGATAAACTTGGTTTCCCTGAATGGTTGGAAATGAGAATCGCAATTCAGCGATCACGCTCAACTTTCAAGTCCTGTGTTGAAAAAGCCATAAACAAGCTAATCGACATGGTGTCGAAATGATTGACTTAGGGGAGATGAAATATTTCTTGGGCGTTGAGGTGCATCAAATAGAGAAAGGAATCCATATTAGTCAAAAAAAATACGCATGAAATGTTCTTGAACCGTTCGGCTTAAGTGACTGCAACAGAGTCAGAAATCCAATAGTCCCTAGCTGCAAATTATTGATGCAAGATGGAGGAAACAAGTTGACGGAACCTTGTTCAAACAAATGGTAGGAAGCTTAATGTATATGACCATTACCAGACTAGACATGATGTATTACGTGTGTCTCATAAGCAGATGATAACGCCACTTTTTGGCGTTATTTTCGGTCCTCAAACCAATGAGATTGTCTTGTATTTAAGCAAAAAAGCGCGATTTTATGGTTTATCGAGTGGAATGTGCGGGTTATTTAAAAGGCAGTAATCATCGAGAAACGAAGCTGAAAAGAGCCCAAAAAGAACCAAAACGAAGCCCAACGGAAGCCCGAGATCCAAGCCCAAGACCCGCGCCCGAACCAGGACCCGAACCTGACCCAGACCAACTCAGAAAACCGGGCGACCTATCCCGCGACTTGCAAGTCGCGGGACAAGTCGCGTAACAGTCTGTTTCAGCCAATAAGTTTGGCGTTTTTCCGGATTTTAGGGCATTCTTCGCACAACTCTCACACGATGAATGGCAGTAGCATTGGGGGCAATTTTCAGAGCTTTTTTGGAGCGTTTGGAGCCACGATAGAGGATCGATTGGAGTCACGTTCAACACGTAAAGTAGATACGAGCACACGAGAAGGGAGTCACCATTACATTCATCGTTTCCATATTCATTATGTTTACACATGTTTTTCCATCTTCTTTCTTTGTGTTTGAATCCACCACCAACATGAACTAATTTCTAGATGTTGGGGGTTGGAATGAATTTGGTTTATAGCATATGAACATATGATTTGAACTTTTATCAGTTTTCTTATTTATTGAAGCACGTGATTTGGTTTTTAATGCTTTTGTGAGTTTAGCTAGCTTTCAATTGTTGTGTTGTTTTCAATTAAGTTCGAGAGAATTAATTATCAACTAGAACTAGAAAATTGCATGCCTAAGGTGAGAAAGGGGATAGAGATATACCGAGTAAGCCTTAGTCCCATTACAATCTTGAGCTTAATGTGTTTTGAATTACATAGGTTGAGATCTAGAGATAAAACTTGTGTTTTCAAGATAAAAACCGTGGTTGCTTGAGAAAGAACCATGCTTTTTAAATAAAACCCGCTGTTGCTTGAGAAAGAACAACGGTGATCTAAAGATTGGGTATTCATTAAAGAGAACGACTGGTAATTGTTTTGAGTCAGATGTTTATATGTGAGAACCATTGGATTTCCAACCCTCAACTGTTTTCTCTATCAAAGTTTCTTAAGTTGTTTACTGTTCCGTGTTTGATTTATTTGCTTGCAATTAATTAGTTATAAACCACAACTCAAAATATCAATCGTTCAGTTAATAGCAATTGTAGTAATTGTGATACTTAGTTCCTAGTTCCATGTGTTCGATACTCGTACTTTCTAGTACTATTACTTGACTTCGACCCGTACACTTGCGGTAAGATTTAGGGGGGGGGGTGATACCCGCCTATCAAGTTTTTGGCGCCGTTGCCGGGGAACTAGTTGCAACTGATAGCACTACCAGCTATAAGCGCTATTAGATTGAACATTTTTTTATTGCTTTGTTCCATCACTTTCAGTTTTTTGGGTTGCTAATTTTGTTTGTTTCTCGTTTCAGGTACTAATTGGTTTATGCCAAGGAAAACCCGAGGGGAGAAACTCGAACCGATCGATCCGGAAATCGAAAGAACTGCCCGTCGATTACTCAAGGAATCTAAAGCTAAAAGGCAATTGAAGATGGGTGACGAAGTACCTCCGGAAAGACGTCCTATGCTTGTATTTAAGCAAATAAGCGGATTTTTCCACATCTTGCTCTCCTTAACCAGCTCCGTATCTACGCTTTCCACATCTGGCTCTCCTTAACCAGCTCCGTCTCTATGACCGCATAGGACGTCTTTCCGGAGGTACTTCGTCACCCATCTTCAATTGCCTTTTAGCTTTAGATTCCTTGAGTAATCGACGGGCGGTTCTTTCGATTTCCAGATCGATCGATTCGAGTTTCTCCCATCGGGTTTTCCTTGGCATAAACCAATTAGTACCTGAAACGAGAAACAAACAAACTTAGCAACCCAAAAACTGAAAGTGATGGAACAAAGCAATAAAAAAAATGTTCAATCTAATAGCGCTTATAGCTGGTAGTGCTATCAGTTACAACTAGTTCCCCGGCAACGGCGCCAAAACTTGATAGACGGGTATCACCCCCCCCCCTAAATCTTACCGCAAGTGTACGGGTCGAAGTCAAGTAATAGTACTAGAAAGTACGAGTATCGAACACAGGGAACTAGGAACTAAGTATCACAATTACTACAATTGCTATTAACTGAACGATTGATATTTTGAGTTGTGGTTTATAACTAATTAATTGCAAATAAATAAATCAAACACGGAACAGTAAACAACTTAAGAAACTTTGATAGAGAAAACAGTTGAGGGTTGGAAATCCAATGGTTCTCACATATAAACATCTCACTCAAAACAATTACCAGTCGTTCTCTTTAATGAATACCCAATCTGTAGATCACCGTTGTTCTTTCTCAAGCAACAGCGGGTTTTATTTTAAAAGCATGGTTCTTTCTCAAGCAACCACGGTTTTTATCTTGAAAACACAAGTTTTATCTCTCGATCTCAACCTATGTAATTCAAAACACATTAAGCTCAAGATTGTAATGGGACTAAGGCTTACTCGGTATATCTCTATCCCCTTTCTCACCTTAGGCATGCAATTTTCTAGTTCTAGTTGACAATTAATTCTCTCGAACTTAATTGAAAACAACACAACAATTGAAAGCTAGCTAAACTCACAAAAGCATTAAAAACCAAATCACATGCTTCATTAATTAAGAAAACTGATAAAAGTTCAAATCACATGTTCATATGCTATAAACCAAATTCATTCCAACCCCCAACATCTAGAAATTAGTTCATGTTGGTGGTGGATTCAAACACAAAGAAAGAAGATGAAAAAACGTGTGCAAACATAATGAATATGGAAACGATGAATGTAATGGTGACTCCCTTCTCGTGTGCTCGTATCTACTTTACGTGTTGAACGTGACTCCAATCGATCCTCTATCATGGCTCCAAAAGCTCCGAAAAAGCTCTGAAAATCACCCCCAAAGCTGTTGTCGTTCGTCGTGAGAGAGCTGTGCGAAGAATGCCCTAAAATCCGAAAAAACGCCAAACTTATTGGCTGAAACAGACTGTTACGCGACTTGTCCCGCGACTTGCAAGTAGCGGGATAGGTCACCTAGTTTTTTGAGTTGGTCTGGGTCAGGTTTGGGTCCTGGTTCGGGCGCAGGTCTTGGGCTTGGATCTCGGGCTTCCGTTGGGCTTCGTTTTGACTCTTTTTGGGCACTTTTCAGCTTCTTTTCTCGATGATTACTGCCTTTTAGATAACCTGCACATTCCACTCGATAAACCATAAAATCCCGCTTCTTTGCTTAAATACAAGCCAATCTCATTGGTTTGAGGACCGAAAATAACGCCAAAAAGTGACGTTATCAATAACCCCAAACCGAGCGTTGCTTGTCCTCAGGCAAATTAGAGATAAAAATAGAATAAAAGCATATATCAATGAACTATAATAATTGCACAACTCCCAATTGGTACCACGTGAGGCACTGGTGATTTCCCATACCCGTGAATGCCTATCTCACTCTCGCCTCATTCTTATTCCGTTTTATCTATGACCTTCCATTGTAAGTTGAACTCGTGACTGCTCTGTTTCCATTAGGTTTGGACCGGGAAAGGACATAACTAGGGACATTAGTGGAGACCACCCAATAGCGAGAATTGAGCCTAAATGACGCTTTTTACTTTGAGGGATTTATACACTTAATTCATATACACTTTTTCGAGTTCCTTGTCGTGAATATAGAATGATCTCACTATATTATTGCATTGAGTAGCAAAGACAACCATCGGGATATTAGGTAAAGGTGTAGTAGACCATATCGCGTGGACCTTAAGAGATGATTCCAGGCATTGTGTGTATGTTTAACCCTGTTTTTAGCTATCGTACCTTTTCACCCATTTATGTGTATCCACAACCCTTTTTGTAGCCAAACACTCACCTTGTTAGTTTCTAAACCCACCTTTAAACCCAAGCCAAAAGCCTTAGCCAACCTTTATCCGAAAGTGTGTCAATCAAAGGCAGTAATGAACTACGTAAGATAGAGCGGAAAAGAAATAATACAGGTCAGTCATGGAAATAAAGAATAGACAGAAAAGAGGGCCAATGCAGCCCCAAGCAATTAAAGAGGGCCAATGATGCCCTGCCAAAAAAAATCTGAAACAGAGACTTACGCGACTTGTGCCGCGGTTCACAAGCCGCGTGCCAAGTCGCGGGGCTCCCTGAGTTGTTTTCGAAGTTTTTAGTTTTCTTTTCTTTCTTTCGCTTTTTGTTTTGTTTCTCTTGTGTCTACCTTCTCTCGATCCATTTTTCTCCGATGTCTCTAAATCGTAGTCGTTCAAACCTTTTAAGAGAACCCCCTCTGTCCGGGCAAACAGGTACGTTCTAACTCTGTAGCTAACGAGTGGTGTATGATGTTTTGTGTCCCGATTAGTTAACGAGATGCAACAAACCTAAGTTTCACTTAGGTTTGGGGTGCCTCACTTTTAACATCTACACACTCAATTTTACTCCTGTGCAGACCTCGGTTTTACCGAGGTTTGGGGTTGGCTATAGTTGACAAACCTAGGCCACGACCTAGGTTTGGGGTGGCCACATTTTAATGAGAATAGCTATTTGATGTTTGTGCTTTAAATGTTATGCCTTACCTGTCTGATACCTGTAATAACCACACAACGATACTTGTTTTAGTATCGCCTACGCCGACACTTGCACATTGGGGACAATGTGTGGGTAAGGTTTGGGGTTGCCCAATCGGGCCCACGTTTATGCACGTAGATTTCCCGCACCTCTGCACGTTTAGATCACATTAGCCAAAATTTTTGTTTTGAATGATTGAGACCAACCATTGTGGGAAGAAGCTTGTGATAGCAACATGACCATTAGGGAAGTACCGGGAAAGGACATGACTAGGGACATTAGTGGAGACCACCCAATAGCGAGAATTGAGCCTAAATGACGCCTTTCACTTCGAGGGATTTATACACTTAATTCATATACACTTTTTCGAGTTCCTTGTCGTGAATATAGAATGATCTCGCTATATTATTGCATTGAGTAGCAAAGACAACCATCGGGATATTAGGTAAAGGTGTAGTAGACCATATCGCATGGACCTTAAGAGATGATTCCAGGCATTGTGTGTATGTTTAACCCTGTTTTTAGCTATCGTACCTTTTCACCCATTTATGTGTATCCACAACCCTTTTTGTAGCCAAACACTCACCTTGTTAGTTTCTAAACCCACCTTTAAACCCAAGCCAAAAGCCTTAGCCAACCTTTATCCGAAAGTGTGTCAATCAAAGGCAGTAATGAACTACGGAAGATAGAGCGGAAAAGAAATAATACAGGTCAGTCATGGAAATAAAGAATAGACAGAAAAGAGGGCCAATGCAGCCCCAAGCAATTAAAGAGGGCCAATGATGCCCTGCCAAAAAAAACTGTTAGTTTAAATAGTGTATACAGCAGAAAATAAGAGAGTCAAAGCAACTCCAGCAATGACAAAGAAGGCTAATTGAGAGAACGAGAAGCAAGAAAGTTTAGAATTGCTAAAGTTTGACACACCAAGGATCTTTGAACCGTTTTACCCTTCGTTTCTTAGCCATAACCCTAGCCCCATTACAACCCTTGTAAAGACCTGGATGATCTTCTGGAAAATATGATTAGGGTATACGACCACCTTTACCAATATTCCCTGTCTTGCTACTTGATTCCTTTCCGAGATCTACTTTTTGGACATTTGTGCGTCTTTCATTAGAGTTGTCATGTAATTTTCGAGTTTTATTGTACATAACTTCCTATACATGACAACATGAGCGACAACCTAGGTTCGAGCGAAATGAGAGTATCCCGTGAGGTAGGGTCGAGGCGAAATGTTTTCCCTAGTATGTTTGGACCTAGAACAACCTAATGGAAACGGAGCAGTCACGAGTTCAACTTACAATGGAAGGTCATAAATCAAACGGAATAAGAATGAGGCGAGAGTGAGATAGGCATTCACTGGTATGGGAAATCACCAGTGCATCACGTGGTACCAATTGGGAGTTGTGCAGTTATTATAGTTCACTGATATATGCTTTTATTCTATTTTTATCGCTAATTTACTTGAGGACAAGCAACGCTCGGTTTGGGGTTGTTGATAACGCCACTTTTTGGCGTTATTTTCGGTCCTCAAACCAATGAGATTGGCTTGTATTTAAGCAAAGAAGCAGGATTTTATGGTTTATCGAGTGGAATGTGCAGGTTATCTAAAAGGCAGTAATCATCTTGAAAAGAAGCTGAAAAGAGCCCAAAAAGAGCCAAAACGAAGCCCAACGGAAGCCCGAGATCCAAGCCCAAGACCCGCGCCCGAACCAGGACCCGAACCTGACACAGACCAACTCAGAAAACCGGGCGACCTATCCCGCGACTTGAAAGTCGCGGGACAAGTCGCGTATCAGTCTGTTTCAGCCAATAAGTTTGGCGTTTTTCCGGATTTTAGGGCATTCTTCGCACAGCTCTCACACGACGAACGGCAGCAGCTTTGGGGGCGATTTTCAGAGCTTTTTCGGAGCTTTTGGAGCCACGATAGATGTAACGACCCGGTTTCCCAAACATACAACAAATAACATATATTGTATAACATCGTTAAATTTATAACAAAAGATACATAATAAGTCATGTACGGTCCCTTTAGTCTCGAAACTACAAAATACATAAGAACTTCCTAATCGCCATTAGTCATCAAAAGCCTCCTACGTTATCCTTTCCTTTGCCGCTATAAACTCCTCGACTTGGAATACATATTTTTTAAAACAAAATGAGGGTTAGACCAACGGTCTAGTGAGATAATCCCTGTCATTTCAAAATCGTTATAAAACCAATTTATATAAAATCCTTTATAAAAACACACATATATCCTACGTATTTAAATACCAAACAAGACTCGTGCATCGTGTACCACTCATCCTTCACATCATTCATATGGCCAAATTAGTTGGTTGCAAGCCAACTAATCAATTTATCCCACTGCACTTACATACAGCCAACACCACCGTACGACAACTACAGCCAATACTCCACCGACTATTAGTTTGGCTAACGTATACTCGTGTAGTACAATATACATATAAATACAATATATATCTGAATATATCATATTGTCATTTATAAGCACTTCATCACATTCCTACCACATATTCATCCCATATATATATATATATATATATATATATATATATATATATATATATGTATATATATATATACATATATATATATATATATATATATATATATATATGTGTATTCCAGTTTGAAAACGTTTTTAAAGTAAAACTCACCTTGATTGGTTATAAAATTTCCTTCTAAGCTTTTCCCGAGAAATCCAATCTTTCATTCAAAGGTTACCGAATCTTTGCTTTTCTTGAATTGAATCTTAAAATCCAGATGTAATACTTCCTTTTCCTTCTTCTTCTCCTTTTGCTTTCTCTCTTAAGTCTCTCTTCTCCCTTTGCCGTAGCAAACCCACACACACACACACACTTACTTTAAAATATCAAGTGCTCTATATTGAGACACCTCATTCTTCTAGATGAAAAATAGGGCGGTTTGGTGGTGATGTGTTTAAGCACATTTACCAAATAAACCTCAAACTTCTCTTAATTGGCAAAACATACCCCTAAACTTCTATATAAAAATTAAAACTTACCCCTTAACTTCTAACTCCATAAAATAAATTCTAAAATTCTCTTAACACTAAAATAATAAAATTAAATAAATGTAACAACCCGCGATTCATAGAGACAAATAACATACATTTTATATTATAAAATGTTCAAAAGATACAACGTATTTCACATTCGGTCCCATAGTCTTAATTAACATAATAAGTAAATCCGTACAAACTTTTTACAAAGTAAATTACATGTTTGACTAATAACAAGTCATAAGTACAAAATACATCCATAACTTCGTAACCAACATCTTCACAAAGGCTATCCATCAAGAGTCCTAATTACTTGCTCTTACCCGATCCGCCACCTGGAATACATATTTTTAAAACAGAAATGAGGGTTAGACCTAATGGTCTAGTGAGGAAATCCCTATCAGTTTAGTAAACCTTTATTATCAAGACCAATTATATAACACTTTTCATATTCATCCATATACTACACGTATTTCAATACCATTCAAGACCCGTACATCTCATTCCACCTTATTCCTCCACAACTGGCCATACTAGTTGGTAGCAAGCCAACTAATAAAAATCAACGTTACCGGTCCGCACACCGGAACCCGACTACTCACCGGTCCGCACACCAGAACCCGGCTACCCATCGGTCCGCACACCGGAACCCGACTAATGTGCACTTGTGTAGTGTAATGCACATATGAATATAATATCTTACTATATTATAAACACATAATATTCACACCTTGATCACATATCCATTCCACACATATATGTATTCCAGTTAAAATATTTTGAAGTAAAACTCACCTGTTTGCTTAACGACACTCTTTTCAGTCCTCCACAAAGAATTATGCTTTCACCTTCGATTCACAGTATCTGAAACAATCATGTACAAATATTGTTTTACCACTTTGAACACATAGAGCTTGCTAGGACTAAGAGCTTTAGATAACTCTATCTAACTCTTATCCTCAATTGTCTTCCCCAACCCGAACTTAAGTCAAGTCCACCGTACTTTCGGTCCTTATTCTTTCCGTATCCATGAATTAACAAGACATAGGCTACTGGACACTTAAAAGCATCTAAACTCATCAATTTGACCACTCAGCCAAAGTATCCGGAAACCACAGTTTATCCGGACAACACTACTTTTCCGGACAGCGTAACTTTTCCGAACAACACCATTAATCCGGACAATCTAAACAATCCGGACGTCATCCGGACACCAAAGTAATCCGGATACCATCCGGTATCTAATTCTATCCGGAAAACATAGGAAAAGTAGAACTTACCCGGATGAAGAACTCGTCCGGACACCTTTAAAACATTACCCGGACATCACTAATAAAATCACCCGAACACTACCAACAAAACCACCCGGACACATTCATAGTGTCCGGACACCTCTGTCGGTTTGCATCCTTTCAACCCAGATTCGACAGAAAATCATACCAGGCATGAATTCAACTATTCTACTCCGATATAAACTATCTATAAGCAATTATGAGCATAAAATGTAAAGGAACATACCTTAATAACACATCCAACACTTCCAATTTGAAGCCCTAACCTTTCCCTTTCTTTTTCTTCTTCTTTTGCTCTCAACACACACACCTACAGATCTGGATATTTCTGTTTTATGAAATATCTGAATATTGCAAGGGATAATATCTAACTCAATTTTACCCTTTAAACCTTAAACTATCCACTAATGACTCAAAATACCCTTAACTCCTAATTAATTAAAAATCACCATAAACCTTCCATATTATAGTTAATTAATTCTAACAAAAAATGAAATTTAACTAACGAACTTACCCGGGGTATTACATCATCTCCCCCTTAAAAGAATTCCGTCCCGGAATTCAGTTAGGCAAAAAGGTGAGGGTATTTGGTTCTCATTTCGGATTCTGATTCCCAAGTAGCATCCTGCCCTCTATGATGTCTCCACTGAACTTTCACTTGTCTGGTCTCTTTATTCCACAACACTTTAACTTTGTGGTCAACTATGGCTTCCGGTTCCTCCACATAATTCAGCTTTTCATCCACTCGTATATCTGGTAGAGAGACGGCCTGATTTGGCGTAACTAAACATTTCCGAAAATTCGAAACGTGAAACGCGTTATGAATCCTGCTTAACTCTGGCGGAAGATCTAACCTGTAGGCCACTTCACCAATTCTTTCTGTTATTGCAAACGGCCCAATGTACCACGGACTAAGTTTTCCTTGTTTCCCAAAATGTATAACTCCTTTCCATGGCGATACTTTCAACATTACAAAATCTCCAACTTGAAACTCTAACGGTTTCCGATGTCGGTCAGCATAGCTTTTCTGTCTGTCTTGAGCCATTTTCAATCTGTCCCGAATCTGAGTAATCTTATTTGCTATTAACTGAACTATATCTGGCCCTGCTAACTGTTTCTCTCCCACTTCATTCCAACACAGAGGCGTTCGACATCTTCTACCATACAGTACTTCAAACGGTGTCGCGTGTATGCTGGAATGATAACTGTTGTTGTAGGCAATTTCGATCAACGGCAAATGTTTATCCCACGATCCCCCGAAATCAACAATGCAGGCCCGTAACATATCTTCCAAAGTTTGAATTGTTCGTTCACTCTGACCGTCAGTTTGAGGATGATATGTTGTACTTAACTTTATCTGAGTCCCCATTTCCTTTTGAAAACTTCTCCAGAATCTTGAAGTAAAACGACTATCACGATCAGAAATAATCGAGATTGGAACTCCATGACGAGTTACTATTTCATCAATGTACAACTTAGCTAATCGTTCCAATGAATCAGTTTCTTTTATCGGTAGAAAGTGTGCAGACTTTGTCAATCTGTCAACGATCACCCAAATGGCATCAAATCCCTTCGGAGTCCTTGGTAGCTTGGTAATGAAATCAGTAGTGATCTGATCCCATTTCCACATTGGTATCTCCAGACGTTGTAACTGACCAAACGGCCTTTGATGTTCAATCTTTACTTTCTTACAAGTATCACACTTTTCTACATACTAAGCAATGCTTCTTTTTATCCCCGTCCACCAGTAAAATTGTTTCAGATCCTTATACATCTTGATCGTACCCGGATGGATAGAAAAACGAGACTGATGAGCTTCTTGCAGTACCCGATCACGTAACCCACCCATACGAGGCACCCAAATTCTGCTTCCTAAACATAATAATCCCCGATCATCTTTTTCTAGCAATGCTGATACCCCCACTAATCGTTCTGACTTCAGATGTTCTTCTTGAAACGCTTCTATTTGAAACTTTTGCAAATCGTCAAAGATGTTCGGTAGCAGTTCAGCCCGTAGTGAAATAGCTCTTATTGTTCCACTCCTTTCCTGACGACTCAGTGCATCTGCTACCACGTTCGCCTTTCCCGGATGATAAAGGATGTCGCAGTCGTAATCATTCACCAATTCCAGCCATCTTCTTTGCCTCATATTCAATTCCTTCTGATCGAAAAGATGTTGGAGACTCTTATGATCGGTACATATTTGGCACTTAGAACCGTAAAGGTAATGTCTCCAAATTTTCAACGCGAAGACAACTGCTGCAAGCTCCATATCATGTGTAGGATACTGTCTTTCATGGTCCTTCAGTTGACGAGAAGCATAAGCAATCACCTTTCGACGTTGCATAAGTACACATCCTAATCCTAGTTTGGAAGCATCGCTGTAGACAACAAAATCATCAGAACCTTCTGGCAATGCTAATATTGGTGCGCTGCAGAGTTTCTCTTTCAATATTGTGAATGCTTCATCCTGTTCTGCTTTCCATTCAAACTTTAGATTCTTCCGAGTCAGCTTAGTCAATGGCGTTGCGATTCGAGAGAAGTCTTTTATAAATTTCCGATAGTAGCCAGCTAGACCCAGAAAACTACGTACTTCGGTTGGCGTGTTTGGCGGTTCCCATCTTTCAATCGCTTCCACTTTCATCGGATCTACTTGACCGCCTTTCTCTGAAACGACATGCCCCATAAACTGAACTTCCTGCAACCAGAATTCACACTTCGAGAATTTAGCATACAACTTTTCTTTCTTCAACAACTCCAGAATCAAGCGAAGGTGTTGTGCGTGATCCTTTTTGGATCGAGAATAGATAAGTATATCATCGATAAATACAATGACAAATTTATCGAGATAAGGCTTACATACCCGATTCATTAGATCCATAAAAGCGGCTGGAGCGTTCATCAGTCCGAGTGGCATCACCAAGAATTCGTAGTGGCCGTACCTTGTACGAAAAGCAGTCTTTAGAACGTCTTCTTCTTTAACCTTCAACTGATGGTAGCCAGATCTGAGGTCAACCTTGGAGAAATAATAAGCTCCAACTAATTGATCGAAGAGATCATCAATTCTTGGAAGTGGATATTTGTTCTTGATCGTGCGCTTATTCAGCTCCCGGTAGTCAATACACATTCTCATTGAACCGTCCTTCTTTTTCACAAACAAAACTGGCGCTCCCCACGGCGAAGAACTAGGTCTGATGAAGCCTTTGTCAGATAGGTCTTGTAGTTGTGTCATCATCTCTTTCATCTCTGGAAATGCCAGACGATACGGTGCACGGGAAATAGGAGCGGCTCCAGGAATCAGATCTATACCAAACTCTACTTGTCTAATGGGCGGAAGACTATTCAAGTCTTCAAGGAATACTTCAGGAAATTCACTAACAATAGGAATATCTCCCAACTTAATCTTTTTAGGCCTACTATCTATCACATAGGCTAAATAACTCGAGCAACCCTTGCTGACACATTTACGGGCTTTTATCATAGATATTAGGCTAGACTGATGATTCTTACGATCACCATAAATCACTACTGGCCTCTTATCAGGTAAAACGACATTGATTATTTTCTTATCACAAACTATGTTAGCCTGATTCTCAGCTAACCAATCTATCCCTACTACCACATCAAACTCGATCAAGGCTATAGGATATAGTTGTTTCGGTACTCTACACCCGTCTATATTTATCACACAGCAATCAAAAATTTCTTTAACTGACACTTGGTTATCATTTGCAGTGTCTACCAGTAAGGCATGTTCTAACATTTTAGGCTCTAAATGCATGTGAGCAGCAAATGAAGGAGACACAAAAGATCGGTTTGCACCGGAGTCAAACAACACTTTAGAACGTGTAGAGTTTATGAAAAATGTACCTGTAACCACATCCGTAGTTTCCTCCGCCTCTTTAGCTGTCATTTGAAATGTACGACCCCTTGTTCTCAACGGTTCTATTCTTGGAACTACTGGTCTAGCAATTGCTGGTTTCCCTGATGTGCCCCCTGGTTGTATTCTACCTCGCGGACAATCTGACTGAAGGTGATCCGGAGAATTACACAAGAAACAAAACCGCGTTAATCGGCAATCTTTAATAACATGCCCGGTCTTCCCACACCTATAACAAACCCGCGATTCAATCTGACAGTTTCCTTGATGGATACGGTGGCACTTCGGACAAGGTCTTTCCATTGGTCGGAAAGGTGGACGATTATCGAATCTCTAGAATCTAGACTTCTTCGGGTCATGTGGTGGTCCTTCCCATTTCCTCTTTCCCGTACTTTTATCTCCAGCATCCCTCCTATTATCCCGCTCTACATTTTCTGCGGCATTTACTGCTGCTGAAAAGGTATCAGGTCTCGTTGCAGTCTCTAATTTTTGAATTTTCGAATTCAATCCAAATATGAACCTTTCCATCTTCATTTTCTCCGTGGCAACATAATATTCTCCAAAACGCGACTTCTCTAGGAAACGGGCAGTATAGTCTCTAACTGATAAATTCTCTTGTTGTAGGCTCAGGAATTCCTCCTCCAATTGTTTGACTGCTGCTTGAGGACAAAACTGTTCTTTGAATGCCCTTGAGAATTCACCCCAAGTAAAGGTTGAGTATACATCAGATCCCTTGGAGTCAATAAGGGCCTCCCACCAATATAAAGCATCTGCCTTTAACATTGCAGTTCCGTATAACACCTTATCCTCTTCCGCACATTTGCTGGTTTTAAATACCGCTTCAATTTCCTTCAGCCAATGCATCGCCTTCACTGGATCTCTATCCCCTCCATAAGTTGGTGGTTTACAGCTTAAAAACATCTTATAGTCACACCTTCTTGGTACTGATACGATAGTAGGTGTGATAGGCATCTCGTCTTCTAAGTTAGGATCTGGTCTTTCCGTTTCAGTATTATGCGTCTGGTTAAACATGGCTTGAATATTGGCTTGTAATCTTCCCATCTCAGCAGCCAAGTCGTCTCTGGTAACAAATTTTGTGCCTCGCCCCTGTACTCTGCCTCCAGTCCTGCCCCTACCTCTTTCTCCCCCTCTTCCCCTTCCTCCGGCTGTTGGATTGGTTCTATTCAGGCTTCCTCTTCCTTCCCAATTTGTTTGTCTCGTACCACTTGCCATTCTGTTGATTCAGACAAGGTATTAATATACACATAAGCACATACCCCATATAACAAGGTATTCTAGTTCAACATGTACCTGTAAGATCACAATTACACTGGCCAGGTGTAACTCTGAAATTACCTTACATGATGTTCCTTTTACCTTTTTATACTTAGCATCCCCAGGTTCTAAAATAATAGGGACACCCTACTTCACATGCAGTTTAAGTCTAGGTACAGGTACTAATACCTAAATCCCTTAAACTAGGGCTCTGATACCATCTGTAACAACTCGCGATTCATAGAGACAAATAACATACATTTTATATTATAAAATGTTCAAAAGATACATCGTATTTCACATTCGATCCCATAGTCTTAATTAACATAATAAGTAAATCCGTACAAACCTTTTACAAACTAAATTACATGTTTGACTAATAACAAGTCATAAGTACAAAATACATCCATAACTTCGTAACCAACATCTTCACAAAGGCTATCCATCAAGAGTCCTAATTACTTGCTCTTACCCGATCCGCCACCTGGAATACATATTTTTAAAACAGAAATGAGGGTTAGACCTAATGGTCTAGTGAGGAAATCCCTATCAGTTTAGTAAACCTTTATTATCAAAACCAATTATATAACACTTTTCATATTCATCCATATACTACACGTATTTCAATACCATTCAAGACTCGTACATCTCATCCCACCTTATTCCTCCACAACTGGCCATACTAGTTGGTAGCAAGCCAACTAATAAAAATCAACGTTACCGGTCCGCACACCGGAACCCGACTACTCACCGGTCCGCACACCGGAACCCGGCTACCCATCGGTCCGCACACCGGAACCCGACTAATGTGCACTTGTGTAGTGTAATGCACATATGAATATAATATCTTACTATATTATAAACACATAATATTCACACCTTGATCACATATCCATTTCACACATATATGTATTCCAGTTAAAATATTTTGAAGTAAAACTCACATGTTTGCTTAACAACACTCTTTTCAGTCCTCCACAAAGAATTCTGCTTTCACCTTCGATTCACAGTATCTGAAACAATCATGTACAAATATTGTTTTACCACTTTGAACACATAGAGCTTGCTAGGACTAAGAGCTTTAGATAACTCTATCTAACTCTTATCCTCAATTATCTTCCCCAACCCGAACTTATGTCAAGTCCACCGTACTTTCGGTCCTTATTCTTTCCGTATCCATGAATTAACAAGACACATGCTACTGGACACTTAAAAGCATCTAAACTCATCAATTTGACCAATCAGCCAAAGTATCCGGAAACCACAGTTTATCCGGACAACACTACTTTTCCGGACAACGTAACTTTTCCGGACAGCACCATTAATCCGGACAATCTAAACAATCTGGACGTCATCCGGACACCAAAGTAATCCGGATACCATCCGGTATATAATTCTATCTGGAAAACATAGGAAAAGTATAACTTACCCGGATAAAGAACTCGTCCGGACACCTTTAAAACATTACCCGGACATCACTAATAAAATCACCCGGACACTACCAACAAAACCACCCGGACACATTCATAGTGTCCGGACACCTCTGTCGGTTTGCATCCTTTCAACCCAGATTCGACAGAAAATCATACCAGGCATGAATTCAACTATTCTACTCCGATATAAACTATCTATAAGCAATTATGAGCATAAAATGTAAAGGAACATACCTTAATAACACATCCAACACTTCCAATTTGAAGCCCTAACCTTTCCCTTTCTTTTTCTTCTTCTTTTGCTCTCAACACACACACCTACAGATCTGGATATTTCTGTTTTATGAAATATCTGAATATTGCAAGGGATAATATCTAACTCAAATTTACCCTTTAAACCTTAAACTATCCACTAATGACTCAAAATACCCTTAACTCCTAATTAAATAAAAATCACCCTAAACCTCCCATATTATAGTTAATTAATTCTAACAAAAAATGAAATTTAACTAACGAACTTACCCGGGGTATTACAATAAACCAATATCGTACCTAGTTATTACAAAATCTCCCCCTTAAAACAATTCCGTCCCGGAATTCGGTCAAGCAAAAAGATACGGTTACTTAACTCTCACTACTACATCGAACTTACACTCATCTATATCTCGTAACACAATTATCAAATACTTTCTAACGCAGATAAGCAACAATAGGATGGAGACACAATTCATCGGTTTGTACCGAAATCAGATAACACTTTAGCACATATAGAGTTTATTAGAATCCTACATGTAACAGCATCAGGACTTTCTTCTACCTCTTGTTCCGTCATCTGAAAAACACGACCTTGGATTCCCGGTAGATCAGACCCTTGTACTCATCCCGACTTACCACCCGTTGGTCTCACTGTCATATTACTTTGCTGTGATTTCCACTGTGGACAATTAACCTGAATATGTTCAGGGGAGTTGCAAACGAAACAAAATCGAGTTACCCGACAATCTCTCGCGATATGACCAGCCTTTCCACATTTGTAGCACTTTCGGGAATCACCATAGCAGTTTCCTTGATGAATACAGTCACATATTGAACATGGTCTTCTTTCAGCTGGCCTGAAAGGTGAATAACTACCAAACCTCGGGGATTCGTACTCTTCCGAATCGTACGTCGTTTCTTCTAGTTTTCTTTTTCCAGTACTTTTATCACTAGCACTTCTCCCTTTATCTTGCTCCACGGTTTCCGTCGCGTCTACTGCGGCAGAGAAAGTTTCTGGTCCTTTAGCAATCACAAAACTTCTGACTTCTTTATTCATCCCAAAGATAAACCTCTCAATCTTCATTGCCTCTGTGGCAACATAGTATTCTGCGAAACGAGACTTTTCCAGAAAACGAGCAGTGTAGTCCCGAACAGATAAAGTTCCTTGCTGCAAGTTCATAAACTCTTCCTCCAATTGTTTGACTGCTGCATGAGGACAGAACTGTTTCCTGAAAGCTATAACGAATTCTTCCCAAGAGAAGGTAGAATATATGTCAGAACCTCCCGAAGAAATATGAGCTTCCTACCAGTATAAAGAATTGCCTTTCAACATTGCGGTTTCATAAAGTACCCTATCCTATTCCGCGCACTTACTAGTCTTGAAGATAGCTTCTATTTCCTTCAGCCATCTCATAACTTTCACTGGATCCCGGTCTCTTGAGTAGGTCGGAGGCTTACAACTGAGAAACATTTTATAATCACACTTTTTCATTACTGGTACAACAGTAGGAGTAATAGGAATTTCGTCTTCATGAGTAGGATCTGGTCTTTCTGTTTCAGTATCACGAGTTCGATTAAACATGGCTTGGATACTCGCTTGTAATCTTCCCATTTCGGCTGCCAAATCATCCATTGTTACAAATTCAGTACCTCGCGGCTGAACTCTGCCGCCTGTTCTGCCCCTACCTCTTTCTCCCCATCTTCCCCTTCCTCCGGCTGTTGGATTTGTTCTATTCGGATTTCCTCCTCCTTCCCGATTCGTTTGTCTAGTACCACTTGCCATTCTGTTGATTCAGACAAGGTTAATATACACATAAGCACCTACCCCATATAACAAGGTATTCCAGTTCAAACATGTACCTGTAAGATCACATTTACACTGGCCAGGTGTAAGATGAAATTACCTTACATGATGTTCCTTCTACCTTTTATACTTATTCATCCCAAGGTTCTAAAATAATAAGGACATCCTACTTCACATGCAGTTTAAGTCTAGGTACAGATACAAATACCTAAATCCCTTAAACTAGGGCTCTGATACCATCTGTAACGACCCGGTTTCCCAAACATACAACAAATAACATATATTGTATAACATCGTTACATTTATAACAAAAGATACATAATAAGTCACGTACGGTCCCTTTAGTCTCGAAACTACAAAATACATAAGAACTTCCTAATCGTCATTAGTCATCAAAAGCCTCCTACTTTATCCTTTCCTTTGCCGCTATAAATTTCTCGACCTGGAATACATATTTTTGAAAACAAAATAAGGGTTAGACCAACGGTCTAGTGAGATAATCCCTGTCATTTCAAAATCGTTATAAAACCAATTTATATAAAATCCTTTATAAAAACACACATATATCCTACGTATTTAAATACCAAACAAGACTCGTGCATCGTGTACCACTCATCCTTCACATCCTTCAGATGGCCAAATTAGTTGGTTGCAAGCCAACTAATCAATTTACCCCATTGCACTTACATACAGCCAACACCACCGTACGACACCTACAGCCAAAACTCCACCGACTATTAGTTCAGCTAACGTATACTCGTGTAGTGCAATATACATATAAATACAATATATATCTCAATATATCATATTGTCATTTATAAGCACTTCATCACATTCCTACCACATATTCATCTCATATATATATATGTGTGTTCCAGTTTGAAAACGTTTTTAAAGTAAAACTCACCTTGATTGGTTATCAAATTTCTTTCTAAGATTTTCCCGAGAAATCCAATCTTTCATTCAAAGGTTACCGAATATTTGCTTTTCTTGAATTGAATCCTAAAACCCAGATGTAATACTTCCTTTTCCTTCTTCTTCTCCTTTTGCTTTCTCTCTTAAGTCTCTCTTCTCTCTTTGCCGTAGCAAACCCACACACACTTACTTTAAAATATCAAGTGCTCTATATTGAGACACCTCATTCTTCTAGATGAAAAATAGGGCGGTTTGGTGGTGATGTGTTTAAGCACATTTACCAAATAAACCTCAAACTTCTCTTAATTGGCAAAACATACCCCTAAACTTCTATATAAATATTAAAACTTACCCCTTAACTTCTAACTCCATAAAATAAATTCTAAAATTCTCTTAACACTAAAATAATAAAATTAAATAAACCAATATCGTACCTGGTTATTACAACATCTCCCCCTTAAAAGAATTCCGTCCCAGAATTCGGTCAAGCGAAAAGATACGGTTACTTAACTCTCACTACTACATCGACCTTACACTCATCTATATCTCGTAACACAATTATCAAATACTTTTCTAACGCAGATAAGCAACAATAGGATGGAGACATAATTCATCGGTTTGTACCGAAATCAAATAACACTTTAGCACGTATATAGTTTATTAGAATCATACCTGTAACAGCATCAGGACTTTCTTCTACCTCTTGTTCCGTCATCTGAAAAACACGACCTTGGATTCCCAGTAGTTCAGACCCTTGTACTCCTCCCGACTTACCACCCGTTGGTCTCACTGTCATATTACTTTGCTGTGCTTTCCACTGTGGACAATTAACCTGAATATGTTCAGGGGAGTTGCAAACGAAACAAAATCGAGTTACCCGACAATCTCTCGCGATATGACCAGCCTTTCCACATTTGTAGCACTTTCGGGAATCACCATAGCAGTTTCCTTGATGAATACGGTCACATATTGAAAATGGTCTTCTTTCAGCTGGCCTGAAAGGTGAATAACTACCAAACATCGGGGATTCGTACTCTTCCGAATCGTACGTCGTTTCTTCCAGTTTTCTTTTTCCAGTACTTTTATCACTAGCACTTCTCCCTTTATCTTGCTCCACGGTTTCCGTTGCGTCTACTGCGGCAGAGAAAGTTTCTGGTCCTTTAGCAATCACAAAACTTCTGACTTCTGCATTCAGCCCAAAGATAAACCTCTGAATCTTCATTGCCTCTGTGGCAACATAGTATTCCGCGAAACGAGACTTTTCCAGAAAACGAGCAGTGTAGTCCCGAACAGATAATGTTCCTTGCTGCAAGTTCATAAACTCTTCCTCCAATTGTTTGACTGCTGCATGAGGACATAACTGTTTCCTGAAAGCTATAACGAATTCTTCCCAAGAGAAGGTAGAATATATGTCAGAACCTCCCGAAGAAATATGAGCTTCCCACTAGTATAAAGAATTGCCTTTCATCATTGCGGTTCCATAAAGTACCCTATCCTCTTTCGCGCACTTACTAGTCTTGAAGATAGCTTCTATTTCCTTCAGCCATCTCATAGCTTTCACTGGATCCCGGTCTCCTGAGTAGGTCGGAGGCTTACAACTGAGAAACATTTTATAATCACACTTTTTCATTACTGGTACAACAGTAGGAGTAATAGGCATTTCGTCTTCATGAGTAGGATCTGGTCTTTCTGTTTCAGTATCACGAGTTCGATTAAACATGGCTTGGATACTCGCTTGTAATCTTCCCATTTCGGCTGCCAAATCATCCCTTGTTACAAATTCAGTACCTCGCGGCTGAACTATGCCGCCTGTTCTGCCCCTACCTCTTTCTCCCCCTCTTCCCCTTCCTCCGGCTATTGGATTTGTTCTATTCGGATTTCCTCCTCCTTCCCGATTCGTTTGTCTAGTACCACTTGCCATTATGTTGATTCAGACAAGGTTAATATACACATAAGCACATACCCCATATAACAAGGTATTCCAGTTCAAATATGTACCTGTAAGATCACAATTACATTGGCCAGGTGTAAGATGAAATTACCTTACATGATGTTCCTTCTACCTTTTATACTTATTATTCCCAAGGTTCTAAAATAATAAGGACATCCTACTTCACATGCAGTTTAAGTCTAGGTACAGATACGAATACCTAAATCCCTTAAACTAGGGCTCTGATACCATCTGTAACGACCTGGTTTCCCAAACATACAACAAATAACATATATTGTATAACATCGTTACATTTATAACAAAATATACATAATAAGTCACGTACGGTCCCTTTAGTCTCGAAACTACAAAATACATAAGAACTTCCTAATCGTCATTAGTCATCAAAAGCCTCCTACTTTATCCTTTCCTTTGCCGCTATAAATTTCTCGACCTGGAATACATATTTTTTAAAACAAAATAAGGGTTAGACCAACGGTCTAGTGAGATAATCCCTGTCATTTCAAAATCGTTATAAAACCAATTTATATAAAATCCTTTATAAAAACACACATATATCCTACGTATTTAAATACCAAACAAGACTCGTGCATCGTGTACCACTCATCCTTCACATCCTTCAGATGGCCAAATTAGTTGGTTGCAAGCCAACTAATCAATTTACCCCATTGCACTTACATACAGCCAACACCACCGTACGATACCTACAGCCAAAACTCCACCGACTATTAGTTCAGCTAACGTATACTCGTGTAGTGCAATATACATATAAATACAATATATATCTCAATATATCATATTGTCATTTATAAGCACTTCATCACATTCCTACCACATATTCATCTCATATATATATGTGTGTGTTCCAGTTTGAAAACGTTTTTAAAGTAAAACTCACCTTGATTGGTTATCAAATTTCTTTCTAAGCTTTTCCCGAGAAATCCAATCTTTCATTCAAAGGTTACCGAATATTTGCTTTTCTTGAATTGAATCCTAAAACCCAGATGTAATACTTCCTTTTCCTTCTTCTTCTCCTTTTGCTTTCTCTCTTAAGTCTCTCTTCTCTCTTTGCCGTAGCAAACCCACACACACTTACTTTAAAATATCAAGTGCTCTATATTGAGACACCTCATTCTTCTAGATGAAAAATAGGGCGGTTTGGTGGTGATGTGTTTAAGCACATTTACCAAATAAACCTCAAACTTCTCTTAATTGGCAAAACATACCCCTAAACTTCTATATAAATATTAAAACTTACCCCTTAACTTCTAGCTCCATAAAATAAATTCTAAAATTCTCTTAACACTAAAATAATAAAATTAAATAAACCAATATCGTACCTGGTTATTACAACATCTCCCCCTTAAAAGAATTTCGTCCCAGAATTCGGTCAAGCGAAAAGATACGGTTACTTAACTCTCACTACTACATCGACCTTACACTCATCTATATCTCGTAACACAATTATCAAATACTTTTCTAACGCAGATAAGCAACAATAGGATGGAGACATAATTCATCGGTTTGTACCGAAATCAAATAACACTTTAGCACGTATATAGTTTATTAGAATCATACCTGTAACAGCATCAGGACTTTCTTCTACCTCTTGTTCCGTCATCTGAAAAACACGACCTTGGATTCCCGGTAGTTCAGACCCTTGTACTCCTCCCGACTTACCACCCGTTGGTCTCACTGTCATATTACTTTGCTGTGCTTTCCACTGTGGATAATTAACCTGAATATGTTCAGGGGAGTTGCAAACGAAACAAAATCGAGTTACCCGACAATCTCTCGCGATATGACCAGCCTTTCCACATTTGTAGCACTTTCGGGAATCACCATAGCAGTTTCCTTGATGAATACGGTCACATATTGAAAATGGTCTTCTTTCAGCTGGCCTGAAAGGTGAATAACTACCAAACATCGGGGATTCGTACTCTTCCGAATCGTACGTCGTTTCTTCCAGTTTTCTTTTTCCAGTACTTTTATCACTAGCACTTCTCCCTTTATCTTGCTCCACGGTTTCCGTTGCGTCTACTGCGGCAGAGAAAGTTTCTGGTCCTTTAGCAATCACAAAACTTCTGACTTCTGCATTCAGCCCAAAGATAAACCTCTGAATCTTCATTGCCTCTGTGGCAACATAGTATTCCGCGAAACGAGACTTTTCCAGAAAACGAGCAGTGTAGTCCCGAACAGATAAAGTTCCTTGCTGCAAGTTCATAAACTCTTCCTCCAATTGTTTGACTGCTGCATGAGGACAGAACTGTTTCCTGAAAGCTATAACGAATTCTTCCCAAGAGAAGGTAGAATATATGTCAGAACCTCCCGAAGAAATATGAGCTTCCCACCAGTATAAAGAATTGCCTTTCAACATTGCGGTTCCATAAAGTACCCTATCCTCTTTCGCGCACTTACTAGTCTTGAAGATAGCTTCTATTTCCTTCAGCCATCTCATAGCTTTCACTGGATCCCGGTCTCCTGAGTAGGTCGGAGGCTTACAACTGAGAAACATTTTATAATCACACTTTTTCATTACTGGTACAACAGTAGGAGTAATAGGCATTTCGTCTTCATGAGTAGGATCTGGTCTTTCTGTTTCAGTATCACGAGTTCGATTAAACATGGCTTGGATACTCGCTTGTAATCTTCCCATTTCGGCTGCCAAATCATCCCTTGTTACAAATTCAGTACCTCGCGGCTGAACTATGCCGCCTGTTCTGCCCCTACCTCTTTCTCCCCCTCTTCCCCTTCCTCCGGCTATTGGATTTGTTCTATTCGGATTTCCTCCTCCTTCCCGATTCGTTTGTCTAGTACCACTTGCCATTATGTTGATTCAGACAAGGTTAATATACACATAAGCACATACCCCATATAACAAGGTATTCCAGTTCAAATATGTACCTGTAAGATCACAATTACATTGGCCAGGTGTAAGATGAAATTACCTTACATGATGTTCCTTCTACCTTTTATACTTATTATTCCCAAGGTTCTAAAATAATAAGGACATCCTACTTCACATGCAGTTTAAGTCTAGGTACAGATACGAATACCTAAATCCCTTAAACTAGGGCTCTGATACCATCTGTAACGACCTGGTTTCCCAAACATACAACAAATAACATATATTGTATAACATCGTTACATTTATAACAAAATATACATAATAAGTCACGTACGGTCCCTTTAGTCTCGAAACTACAAAATACATAAGAACTTCCTAATCGTCATTAGTCATCAAAAGCCTCCTACTTTATCCTTTCCTTTGCCGCTATAAATTCCTCGACCTGGAATACATATTTTTGAAAACAAAATGAGGGTTAGACCAACGGTCTAGTGAGATAATCCCTGTCATTTCAAAATCGTTATAAAACCAATTTATATAAAATCCTTTATAAAAACACACATATATCCTACGTATTTAAATACCAAACAAGACTCGTGCATCGTGTACCACTCATCCTTCACATCCTTCACATGGCCAAATTAGTTGGTTGCAAGCCAAGTAATCAATTTACCCCACTGCACTTACATACAGCCAACACCACCGTACGACAACTACAGCCAAAACTCCACCGACTATTAGTTCGGCTAACGTATACTCGTGTAGTGCAATATACATATAAATACAATATATATCTCAATATATCATATTGTCATTTATAAGCACTTCATCACATTCCTACCACATATTCATCTCATATATATATATGTGTGTGTGTGTGTGTGTGTTCCAGTTTGAAAACGTTTTTAAAGTAAAACTCACCTTGATTGGTTATCAAATTTCTTTCTAAGCTTTTCCCGAGAAATCCAATCTTTCATTCAAAGGTTACCGAATATTTGCTTTTCTTGAATTGAATCCTAAAACCCAGATGTAATACTTCCTTTTCCTTCTTCTTCTCCTTTTGCTTTCTCTCTTAATTCTCTCTTCTCTCTTTGCCGTAGCAAACCCACACACACACATACACTTACTTTAAAATATCAAGTGTTCTATATTGAGACACCTCATTCTTCTAGATGAAAAATAGGGCGGTTTGGTGGTGATGTGTTTAAGCACATTTCCAAATAAACCTCAAACTTCTCTTAATTGGCAAAACATACCCCTAAACTTCTATGTAAAAATTAAAAACTTACCCCTTAACTTCTAACTCCATGAAATAAATTCTAAAATTCTCTTAACACTAAAATAATAAAATTAAATAAACCAATATCGTACCTGGTTATTACAATAGAGGATCGATTGGAGTCACGTTCAACACGTAAAGTAGATACGAGCACACGAGAAGGGAGTCACCATTACATTCATCGTTTCCATATTCATTATGTTTGCACACGTTTTTCCATCTTCTTTCTTTGTGTTTAAATCCACCACCAACATGAACTAATTTCTAGATGTTGGGGGTTGGAATGAATTTGGTTTATAGCATATGAACATGCGATTTGAACTTTTATCAGTTTTCTTATTTAATGAAGCATGTGATTTGGTTTTTAATGCTTTTGTGAGTTTAGCTAGCTTTCAATTGTTGTGTTGTTTTCAATTAAGTTTGAGAAAATTAATTGTCAACTAGAACTAGAAAATTGCATGCCTAAGTTGAGAAAGGGGATAGAGATATACCGAGTAAGCCTTAGTCCCATTACAATCTTGAGCTTAATGTGTTTTGAATTACATATGTTGAGATCGAGAGATAAAACTTGTGTTTTTTCAAGATAAAAACCGTGGTTGCTTGAGAAAGAACCATGCTTTTAAAATAAAACCCGTTGTTGCTTGAGAAAGAACAACGGTGATCTAAAGATTGGGTATTCATTAAGGAGAACGACTGGTAATTGTTTTAAGTCAGGTGTTTATATGTGAGAACCATTGGATTTCCAACCCTCAAATGTTTTCTCTATCAAAGTTTCTTAAGTTGTTTACTGTTCCGTGTTTGATTTATTTATTTGCAATTAATTAGTTATAAACCACAACTCAAAATATCAATCGTTCAGTTAATAGCAATTGTAGTAATTGTGATACTTAGTTCCTAGTTCCCTGTGTTCGATACTCGTACTTTTTAGTACTATTACTTGACTTCGACCCGTACACTTGCGGTAAGATTTAGGGGGGGGGGGGGGTGATACCCGCCTATCAGTAGATACATGTCAAATCTGAAGGAAGCACACCTACTAGCGGCCAAAAGGATTCTAAGGTACGTTAAGAATACTATGGATCGCGATCGGGGGTTATTTTATGGAAGGGAGCAGAAGGATGAATTGCCTGCTTACACCGACATCAATTATGCGGGTGACATAGATGATCGTAAAAGCACATCGGGCTATGTGTTTTTGATGGGTGGAGGGGCAGTAGCATGGGCCTCCAAGAAGTAGCCTGTTGTGACCCTTTCAATCATCGGAGCCGAATACGTGGCCGCTGCCATATGTGCAAGCCACTGTATTTAGATGCAACAGGTTCTTAAACAAATTGATGGCAACATGTCCAAATGTGTTAATGTGTTTTGTGATAACTCTTCCACCATCAAACTTGCAAACAATTCAGTCTTTTATGGAAGGAGCAAGCATATCGATGTGAGATTTCATTTTCTGAGAGATCTTACGAAGGATGGAACCAACGCTTTGGAGTATTGTGGCACAGGTGATCAGATTGCATACGCTATGACTAAGCTACTGAAATTGGAGCAATTCGAGAAGCTTAGAGGACTGCTAGGAGTTCGAGCAGCTGAAGACTAAATCAAATATTGTACGCATGTTTGATTTAGGGGAGGAAATGTTGAAGCTCACGTGGAGTATTAAAGTTTTCTTGTTTCTGTTAATAAAATCCCTAGTCTTTTGGACTTTTAGGGTGTGCTTGAACCAGTCTTCAAGTTTGTTAGAATAGTTGCTTAATTTTCTGCTTTTCAGTTTCTTGTACGACTATTTATATGCCCCCTCTTTTATGCTTCAATTATACGGAGATTTGAGTTGTGCAATTTTCTTGTTAGCATTCAGATTATCAATTGCATTGTTTCATAATGTCGATGAATGAAGGAATAGAGGAAGACACACACCCTTTCTAGGCACGGAAGTAGGTTTAGGATCTCTTTTGTGTACTTCTCTTCAGTCGGTTCATAGTCGTCGCTCTAGTGTCAAAGCTCAAAACTGAAAAGATCAATGAATAGCTTTCAAAACTGGAGAAAACATATTTGTTTCTTAATTTGAGAATTTTTGTAGATCCATTATTTGAGTTTAAGATGTAATTTTGCAACTTTAGGCTTCGTGCATCTTTAATAGCTCTTCTGTTACTTAAATTTAAGAGTTTTTCAAAAAAAATCTGCTTGAATTGCATATCCCCATTTGCCTTTGATCTTTATATTTTACTGAATAATTGCAAATCATCATCTAGTAGTATCTTTTCTATGATAAAATTTCTATTGATGTTCCGTGTCTTATAGGAGTTGATTCAACTTTCCTATACATGTGAATTTTATACTTAGGTTGTGGCTACATTGTATGTTTATGCAACAATAAAGACATTATTGCGTCATGTACCACCGTTTCAAAAAATGTGCTTAGCAACGAAAAGGAAATGAGGCTACTGATTTCAAGGTGTTTGTATTTATTGTTGGTTTTAAAGTTGTTTGTATCTAAATGTTATCCACCTCTCTCCCCCCCCCCCCCCCCCCCCCAAAAAAAAATAATAATAATAATAAGGGAGTGTAGTTTAATAAGTAAAAATCTTTCACTTTGTTGCAGGTCAATCCTCATACTCACCACCTAAAACTGTGTGACTTTCAAAGTGCAAAAGTTCTGGTAATATGTTTGCTTGGCCATAATATGATTTCAATGCAGAAATACCACCTTCTACTAGTTTGCTATGTTTTCTGTATATATTGTTATTTATCTCCTTATCTTTTTGTAACTTGTTTACATAGTGTTGCAATGAATTTCTCTTTCTTAATTTATTTAATATTGCATGCGTGCAACAGGTCAAAGGTGAACTGAGTATATCCTACATATGTTCTCAATATTACCGTGCGCCTGAACTCATCTTCAGGGCAACCAAAAACACAACTGCGATTGATGTATGGTCAGTCGGTTGAGTCGTTGCTAACTGCTTCTGGACAGGTTCTTTCTTCTTAGCAACAACTCTTACTTTTTTTGAGTTGTTAATTATGATGATGTTTTGTAGAGTTTATGTTCTTTCCTTTGTGTCTTTTCGCACTCTTAGCCTCTGTTCCCAGGTGAGAGCGGAGTTGATCAACTTGTAGAAATCATTAAGGCAAGTTATTGGTATTATGTTATACAAAAGAATGTCTATTTTTTCCAAAGTTTTTGTTCTTATTGTCATTTGATTGTTTCTTTTATCAAATCTATAGGTTCTTGGTACTCCAACCCATGAAGAAATCAAATGTATGAATCCAAACTACACAAAGTTTAAGTTCCAACAAATCAAAGCTCTCTTTACGATGTTTGACATAATTCTTCTAATTGCTTTTACTTTTGATTTTGCTTTTGCTTTTAATGGTAAACTCTCTTTACGATGTTTGACATAATTTCGGTCTTGTATCTCAGAGGCGGAAGTCCTTTCAACCTTGCCAAAGTTGGTATACAATAAATTAATCTTGCGGTAAGCATTCAACACTAGAAAAGAGTTAATAAAATGCTTACTCTAATAACTGCCCGACCTGAGAGTAATAATTCTTGTTTGTTGTCTTCTTGGCAGTAGCAGAGAAGTGGGATGGTCATGTTCTGGTCATCGATGAAGTTGCTCCACAAAATTGGAAGGTTTGAAGCAAATGCTTGCTTGCTTGCTTAATACTCCCTCCTTTCCCAAATTACGTGTTTACTTTAAAAAAGTCTACTTTCCAATTCTACCTTGAACTAGAAAATTTCATTGCTCCCTAAAATATTCATTTAGTTAAATTAAATAGTGTAACAATGACATATTTTTATCCATATTGTCTGTGTGTTTTGAAACTTTTGGTCAGAATCAACCAACAGGCAGAATCCTGGAGCTTTCTATTCTCCACATGGCCATGTCTGAAATTGACGTGCTAGAAACACGTTATCAAAATGTGATTAATGAGGTGTGTTTCTACATACCCTTTTAAAATCTTGTCCTTTTTGACATGTATATAGGAGTAGTTTTAAGTTTCAACCATAACACCCAACATATCGAGAAACATTTGTGGGTGTTTGTAAAGGCAATAGATCTTGCAAAACGGTTTTGTGATGGATCAACACCCCGAATAGTGAATGGCTGCCTCAGGACATTCATTAAGGACCTTGACGTATTTTGAAACCGAAAAGGAAATCATCTCAACTGACTCGTAAATTTACTTTAACTATGGGCTATAAATGGATATTCAAGAACTTGTCAATGAAAATGTTCAATTTAAAGTTGTTATGCTGCCAAAATGATAACTGGTTTTTAATTCTTAATCATTTATTGTAGGATGACTATCAACGCGAAATGATTAAGAAGTACGAACCTAACACGAGCACCCATTCACTAGGAGATATTGAAGTATGAGAGCGTTGTGCGAGAGGAAGGAAAAGGGGTCGGATGTTTGACGTTGGTACTTGGTACGTGTGGGGACCCGAGCTACGGTAACAGGTTCGTCGAGTGGGTTAAGTACCGATAGATCATATGTCGGTTTCAGTTCAAGTGAGGTTAAGGTTTTTCCTTTTTATTTTCTTATTAATTAAAACATGTCAGTTTACTCATTATGCGTTTTTTTTTTTCTGTAGGTGCTTGAATTAAAAGAGAAACTTCAGAAAATAGAAGAGGAGCGAGCAGTTGACAGAGAAGACTCGACGTGAGCATGAGAAGATATAGATGTCAAACAGACTAAAAGATATCGAGACGATGTTAGCTCGACAATATCCACCACCGCCTTCCGATTACCCCACTTCTCATGACACCCCCCCCCCCCTCTTCCGATAGAATTTGATGATGACATGGATTTGGTATATGTATGGATTTGATTCGATATATGTACGGATTTTTAGTTAACTTTTGTGTTGAATTTTCTAGAATATGTATGGATTTTGTATGTAGCAATATATATATATATATATATATATATAGATTAAATTGCAGCAAAAACAATATTTTAAAATGTTTTAAAAAAAGAAAATACAAAATCGACGGTTAACCGACGGGGTAATCGTCACTAAATTTAAACGTTTTTTTAAACAGCCGGTAAGCCGTTAGTGAATTTAAACACTATATTTTTAAAAACAGTCAGTAATTGAAACCGTTGGAAAGCAGTTGGTAAATGTCGTCGATAAACAATCGCTAACTATTACCGACCAACTGTTTTCGACTGTTTACCAACTGTTTCCGCCGTCAGTAATATGAGTGATTTTAGCAGTGAGAATTCCACAAGAAAGTTAGTAGGGTGAATTTTTTAAATTTAACTTGGATTAAAAAACACATTATGTGGAAATTTCAAAGTAGTGTTTTTTAGTTATGTTTTACACTAAATTTTCGGGAAAAAATTAACTTAACATTCCCGAAGGAATTTAATTAATAGTTCTATTAATTAAACTCATTGGTGGGAATCCATCAAAAGTTTAATTAATTAGTTTACTTTATTACTTTAAAGATAAAAAATAAATTTTTATGGCGAATTTACGACGAACTATTTATAAATATATAAAAACAATTTATCCGCCACAGGTGTTATCCGATTTTCTTTAAAGTCCCAATAACGGATTTTAGTGGATGTTGACTTTTTTATACTTTTTATAAGTGAACATTCGAAATTTTGTTTGAAATTTTGTCGATCAGTAAAACCTGATTTTTTAGTAATAATAACTCTTTTCCATGTAATAAAATAAACACCGCACTCATATAAAATGACTATGAATTATATATGTTTTGCCAAACTTTGGATTCGATATTAATTCAGTAGCATGATATTGAATCATTTTAAATGTGAACCAATCGACTTTTCATACTATAATTTAGTCAATGTAGTTGTTGGTATTATTTTCAACATAATTTAATTTATTTTTATTTTTATGAGTAAAAATTGAAATTTTAGCTATATAAAGGATGACGAGGCTTGCTTAAAATCATAAATCAAATCCCACTGTTCTTGGTAGAAATGGGAACAAAAGGGCACACAATGGCCACCCTTCTAATCACCCTTGCCGTGGTTATCGTTTCTTTAAGCTTGCCGTCATTGACCGCTGCCGCCTACCCCTACTCATCTCCACCACCACCAAAGAAACCCTATGTATACAAGTCGTCACCACCACCAACCCCGGTCCACAAGTCACCACCACCACCAACACCGATCCACAAGTCTCCACCACCACAAACACCAGTTTACAAATCACCACCACCACAAACACCAGTTTACAAATCACCACCACCCCTAACCCCGGTCCACAAGTCACCACCACCTCCTAGACCGGTTCACAAGTCTCCACCACCACCAACCCCGGTTTACAAGTCACCACCACCCCCAACCCCGGTCCACAAATCACCACCACCACCAAAGAAACCCTATGTATACAAGTCACCACCACCGCCAGCCCCAGTACAAAAGTCACCACCACCTCCAACCCCAGTCCACAAGTCACCACCACCACCAAAGAAACCTTATGTGTACAAGTCACCACTACCACCAACCCCCGTCCACAAGTCACCACCACCCCCAACCCCGGTTCACAAATCCCCTCCACCACCTTCACCTGTGTATAAGTCTCCACCACCACCAACACCGGTTCACAAATCTCCACCACCTCCTTCACCGGTGAAAAAGTCGCCACCCACACATTACTTCTACAGTTCACCACCTCCTCCTCACTATTAATTAGGATGTTTAAGGTAATTAATTTCATGCATGATGCCATACAACTTCATGCATAATTTCTTTTTTAAATAATTTTTTTATTAATTTAATTTTTCTATGTGTTTGAAATTCTTGCAGGATTAAATAAATAAGGGAGTTGGTTTAATGAGACTCTATTTTTGACCCCGAAGACAATGATTATAATATTCACAGGAAATGTGAAAGAAGGGCTAGGATGTACGGAAAATGATTGTGTACTTTATTTGTATTTTAATAGATATTTCATTTTAATGTATTTCTTTATTTCGTATGATTATATTCACCACCTATTTCTTAACTTTGTATCTCATCCTCAAATTTAGAGAGGAACATGGTACGGGGTACCATGTTTTTCTTTTCTCAATATCATGTAACAATCTATTATAATAAATTTATTTCACGTACCAACCAACTCTACTTGCTATCAACTTAATTGGTACCAACATTTTTCGATTGGTACATGTTGGTACGGTTTTGTACCAACATTTCAAAAGTTGAAACTACAATTAAAATAATTAATACAAACTGATGATACAAACCAGTTGACTGTCTAAATAACGTGTTGTTCAGCGTTGCGTTTGTGAAGAGAAGTGATTTAGGGAGTTGGGGATTCATATAATCGTATTTGCGTAATTTCATTGAGAAGAAAAGACAAAATAGTTAGAAAATTAGAGGCTTAAGAATAGGAAGTCAATGTTTAGTGAGTTGTAAGTTAATATCCAACAATCCATCTTTTAAATCCCATTAAAAACAATCAGGTCAATATTTTCTCTACATTAAATCATTAATAAATATATACTTTATTTCATTTTCTATTTCATAAATAATAAAAATAATATATAAATATAAGTCGGTATGGATCGGTAATACCGTGGTACATGATTTTCAGTATCACGTACCAACCAAGTTCTGAAGTTGGTACGGTAGTAACATCCAATTTAATTGGTACCAATTTAATTGGTACCAATTTAATTGGTACCATTTGAATTGGTACCATTTGAATTGATACGATTAGTATTTAATTAATTGGTTTGTGATGATAAAAATTTGACACACCTACTTAAAACTTCAATAAAGGGAGACATAACTAGAATTCTTCTAATTATATTGTATTTCAGTTGTTATAAAAACGTGTGATTTCATCAAGTGTATAAAATGTAATTCAAAGAAAATACAAATTAATTAATCATGAAGTTAATTGGTTCAATTTTGAAAGTTTGGTTTTTTAAATAGATTATTAACATGAAGTTAGTTCAGTTTTAATATACTTATCTTTGATGGGAATAACAAAAGAGTTACGATCTGACAAAGAAGAAAAAAATGAATAGAAAGAATATAAATACAAATCAAAGAGAATATATAAAATGTATTTTTCTTATAAGAATTTAAAAAAAAGTAAACATATTTTTAATTATATCACTCTAAGGATGGAGCCAGAAAGGCAAGAATTTATAGAAGAAGAGCACCATATAACATAAAATATAAGTTAACAATATGAAGGGTGAAAATAACAATATTTATCCTTGCTTTTGATTTGTGAAAACATCTAAATGAAAATCGCGAGAAAGCAGATTAGATAAATTTGGCTTATTTTTATTATGGATAAAAAGGATTAACTCATTAAACATTTTAAAAATTAACCATAAATAAGCAAATAAATAAATAAAAATGGGTGAGGGGCGTCACTGCATTTTCTGGTGGTGCTAATGGCATCTCCACACTACTAAACAAATGACCTTTTCCGACGGACGTTTCCGAAGGATTTTCCGTCGGAAATATTTTCGGCGGATTTCCGACGGAATCAAGGAAAGTCAACAAAAGCGTTAATCCATCGGAAATCCGTCACTAATGTTTTCAAAAAAACGAAATTTTATATTCTCGAAAATATTTGTGACGGAAACTGTATCCGCCACAAATCCGTCACAAATATTTGTTTAATTACGATTAAGTTAGTTAAGTAATGTAATTAGCAATTAAATAATAAAATTACATTTAATGGATTAAACTAAATAACAATTAAAAACTCAGATTAAAAAAACATATGAATTTCTGACGGAAAATAAAAAAAATAAAAAAATTTAATTTTCCGTCAGAAATCCGTCGAAAATATCTTGAAATATATATATATATATATATATATATATATATATATATATATATATATCTTTTATTTTTTTAATTCATTGTGAATATGATTTTAATTTTCCTTGAAATATATATATATATATATATATATATATATATAGATAGATAGATATATCTATATATCTATATATATATAGATATATCTTTTATTTTTTATTTTTTTAATTCATTGTGAATATGATTTTAATTTTCCGTCGAAAATCCGTCGAAAATATTTGACTGTTTAATTAGCTACCCATTTACGGTCAGGATTGATGCCATATTCTTATAGCTTCATTTATAGAAAATAAATCAACTGTGTTTAAACCCCATATCCCTTATAGTATTGTATAATTCATACCAGTTATCTTAGGGCGCATAGTCCTTTCATTAGCCCTTTATTATCAAACTCCTGGGTGATAACAAAACAGAAATGGGATGGATGAATATCATAACTTGTATCGGAAGATAAAGTTTCATGATTTTTTTATAAGAAGTTATAAACTGACAAACAAAACATTTTTTTTACTTAAGGTGTTCTTATCTTGGTTGTTAAAGTGCAAGGTACCTTCTAGGTACAAAGGTACCCCTCAGCCTACAAGAATGGTGTATGCCCTTCAAACCAAGATCAATATTGTATAGAAGACATTAGTGAGATGTATTTCAATATCACCTCATTTAGAATTTCACATTGAAATTGTTTTAGTTTCTAAAACTTATTGTTTAAGTCAGGTGCTGTGATATTCAACCTTTTTTATTTTGGTCATCTGATGACAGGCTGCAGGTATTCCAAAGAAACTCGTGACCTGAAATGTCAAGAAGTGTAATGACCCAGACCTTTTTCGAAGTGTTTTGCGTTTGGTGTGGAGTTTTAAGCAGAAGTAGAAGTTGAGGGGCTAGTTGGTAAATAGGAGTTGGGGTATAAAAAGGCACAAAACCCTAGAGGACATGCCATTTTCCTGATTTGTGTATGTTTGTTGGCGGCTGATTCTAGAGAGAAAGGGAGGAGAAAAAGGGTTTTGGTGAAGGTTTTGTGCATTGGATTGAGAGGAGCATCAAGCATTGAAACTGGAAGAAGGATTCAAGATTTGGATTTCGTTCTGCAATCAATCAAACCAGGTAATTCGAATCCCAGATTCCTACCTTGTTGCTATGTTTTGATTGTTAGAATGTTAGTGAGTTCTTGCTAAATGTCATTCAAGACTCCTAAAGAAGGTTAAGGATCATTAAAACAAGTTTAATCAGTAAAGTTTGTGGAGAAATGGTTATAGATGCTTAAGTAAGTGATTCGTCGCATTATATTACTGATTTCAGAGTGTTTAGTAAGATTTCGAACCAATTAGTTCACCCAGCAGTCGTCCGGAAACCTTCAAGTATGAAGGTGTCCGGGAAGTTCTTGACCGTAGTGTAGAAGGTGTCCGGACATAGAGTTGTCCGGAAAATCTATGTCGTCCGGATAAGAGTCGTTGTCCGGGTACTATTCGGTATCCGGAAAAGTGAGGTTATTCGGTAACCTGTCCAGAAAAGTGTGGTTATCCGGAAATCAGAGGTGTCCGGACATTTTAGTGTCCGGTAAGTAGAAACGTCCGGAAAGTGAGAGTGTCCGGTAAGTGGTATCCGAACAGTTTGGTTAGTCAGCTTCTGTGTTTATCCTTTAACCCAGGTAGATCGTTTGGGGAGTACAGAGCAAAGTAGGAGGGAAGTAAGCACATCAGGTGAGTTTTCTAAACTAAAACGCGTGGATTTTAACATGTTTTCTAAAGCAAGTACATGATGAGAAATGCCATGTTTTATTCTTATGCTTTAAATTGCATGAAAGTTGTTTACAGTTTTAAATAAGATTTGTGTATGATTTATGGGGCGGGCCTATCCCGTGTATGATTTATGGGGCGGGCCTATCCCGTGTATGATTTATGGGGCGGACCTATTCCGTGAATGCTTTTATGTGAAAGTTTTATGTGAGATGTATGCATACATTGTGTAGACGTAAATTGGCTAAGTCGGGGGGAGGTTCCGCCAGTACTCACGTCGGGGGGAGGTTCCGTTTATGCCATGGGAATGAGTCCCAGTAAGGCAGCGTGATACTGACTCATTGTCACCCTCGGGTGACTTCAGGGTGCCATTTACGGGAGCGGATTTATCCGTGAAAGATTTTTACTGTTCAGCTTTGTGAAAGTTTATTATTGAAAGTCTTGTATACATTTGAAAGTTATGAGAAAGTTTTATGCAAAGATATTTGAAAGTTAGAAACTGTTTTTTTTTAAGTTTTGAGGACTGTCAGGAGGGACTCACTAGACCTCATGGTCTAACCCTCGCATTTTCCAAACTAAACCTTTTCAGGCAAGCAGATTGCATGAGGCTCAGGTAGTCGAGCAAGAGCAGGATAGAGCACGGATGCAGATAGAGATATCGTCACTCATATTCTAGTAATAGTTATTCTCAGTTGTGTATAGGTTGTTTCCGCCAACCTAAGTTGTTTAGTCAGATGTAAAGAAATTTTATGGATCCAGTTTTGTAATTGTTTAATATTAATGCTAGTTATGCTTAATTTAGACTGGGTTGTTACAATTGGTATCAGAGCCATAGTTTAAGGGATTTAGGTGACCGGACGGGCCTAAACTTAAACTCGGGAGTAGAAATCACAACTGAGAATCAGGAAATGCGTTAGGAGGGCACTATTGTGGATACAGGAAATGTGTTAGGAGGACACTATTACAGAGATAGGACTAATAGGGCACTGAGGACTGTCATGTAAGGTAAGTTTGAGATTCCACCTGGCCAGTGTAATTGCGGACTTACAGGTACATGTATGTGCTTAACCTGCCTTATTATTCCAAAGTGGTAGTCAAAAGCTAGTGTTTATGTCGTGTTCCAGTACTTTAGAATGTCAGCAAGATCCCTGAGGGGTAGACTGAGACCCTTGTTGGGGAAGTTTCATGAGAAGTCATGGTGATGTGATGTACGTATACATCGTAAGAGAAGAAATGTTGTATAGAGTATTACGAGTCGTCTAGAGGTAGCTCTTCGTGGATTCGGGGAGGAAGAATGCTTGGGTTTGAGTAAGACTCCTGTTTCGGGAGAGTCCCATTTCTAGAAATCATGGGATAGATGAGTCAGGATGGTAAGAAAAGTCAGTGTCAAAACCTTGAAGCTATCAATGGAGCCCTGGGTTCTTGGTTGAGCTTTCCATTAGCAGGATAAATGAAATAAGATACCTATAGTGAAATGAAACCATGTAGAAATGGAAAGTGAGATAGTTGGTCAAAACGAAATAGTATGAAATGGTTGAGTAAGTGGACCGTTGAATGTATGTATAGCAAATTGTTGCAAGACCGAGAGGGCGACCACTGTTCGAAAGTAGAGTGTCTATGATAAGTTGCGTGAGTAAAGCGATTGACCTTGTTTGAGTGAGTAGCCTTCAAATGCAAGTAGAGTTTCATGCGTTGAGTTCGTATACGTGTACATGAGATTTTTCATAATCGTGTAAATATCAAATTTGATCGGATATGAGTCGGCGTGTGCAAGTGTATGTTTAAAGAAAAAAAAATACAAATCCATTTACATCGTACAATGAAGTCTTGAGTTTACGATTTGCAAAATATTCCACTCTTTTCATGATAAGCCAAGAAAACGTTTGAATGCACAACTTTTATAACCAAAATGAGTATTGACATTTCGAAGTTATATAAATGAGTGTGAGGACCGACTGGTCTACTTCGTGTCGGTACATTTCTTTCAAATTTTGTCATATGGGAAGATTTTCATCCAATATTTATTTCTGTCGTAACAACACATTTTTGGTTGAGTAAGATTAAGTTTTACAGAAAGATTGCATGCAAACGATCCTCAAGATCGTTGTGCGGGGCATTAGAGTTATGAGAATGTTGGGGTCGGGTGTACCCAAGTTGTTTTCAAGTGTTGTTTCTTTAAAATGATCAAAAGTGTGAAATGATTCATTTATCGCGTTGTCAGGCATGAAGGCTATGAACTCAATAGGTCGTAGAGTATTACATTTTAAGCTAAGGAAGAACTCCTAGAGTGGAGAGGTGTTGGACAAATCAGGAAAGAATGTTTGTAGCTTTGGTAGATGCGTTCTAGAGGAGAGGTGAGCAGTGGAAGAGTCAGAAGTGGACTTTAATGTCGGTTGTATGAGGGTCTGTACCCTCGTGCGGTGGCTGGAAGTACAGTTGCCGAGAGATGGTTGTGTTCAGGGAAGGACTAGAAGTCATCGAGGTGTTGGTATAGCAACTCGTTATGAGTAGTGTGGTGAAGTAGAGATGAAATATCCGCGACGTTGAATAAGAGTTTAAGGTGATCCTGTAATATTGACATTACGCGAGTCAGTTTGAAATGAGGACGACGGGATGTGAAGTTGATTAAGAGGTTGGTGTTGGAAAGATTAGGTCCTGTAGGAGACCCTTATTGAAGAATAGGTTAAGGAAGTATCAACAGAGTATCAACAGGTCAACTATTGACGTCAGAGTCGGCAGTTGTGTAAGCTGTATGAGATCAAAGACTTGAATTAGAAGGTTGAAAGTTGAAGGACCACTTTGTAGGGGTGTTAAGATAGTGAAAGGTTGTTGTTTTAGATAAGCGTTTTACTTACGTGATGAATGGTTCGCAAAGAATGAAGTATTTGGCACAAGCGAAGTGAGGGTATAGATTATGTCGATTTGTGAGGAAATGTGCCATGTCGATGTAATGGTTTGGTATTGCAAAGAGCTAGCAAGAAACGAGTATGATAGAATTAATCAGAAACTCAGGTGTTGTGGTTCAACTAGAGCTGGGGAGAGACAATGTAGCGAGACAGACTCAGTTATTTATGCGTGAGGTCTTGAAGATAAGTTTGAGTTGTGTATGAATGGCCATGAGAGTCTTGGTCTGCAGTGTGATGTTATGAGTGAGGAATGTACAGTTATGTAGTGGCAATAATTGCCAAGTTAAATGTGCCAGCTAGCGTCGTAGTGATGTGATGTTAGGGAAAGAGGAAACATCGGATAGAACCATTTTGGGAGTTTCGGATGAGGTGTTCGAGTGTTAACCAGGTTGTTGGAGCACGTAGGGTGTAAGTTGACGTGGTGATATGTTTATGTTCGAGATAGCATCACGGAGTGGTGGTGGGTAGCTACCCAAAGGAGAAACCAAGTGTTTTTAGTTGTAAGAGTCGCTAAGTAAGCATATTTTGGGATCATTGGAAGTTTAAAGAAGAGAATGGATGTATTAGTCAAAATGTGGTGGAATAGATGTGAAATCCTTAAAGAATGTGAGTTGTTGCTTATGTGTGAACGAATTGTCTGAGAAAGTAAAAGTTGGAGTTTAAAGAATGTATAGTGACGTCGAACTCTGGTGTCAGTTCGAGGTGATTTAGTCGAAAGCCTTAAGTTAGAATTTTAGTGCAACCGTTTGGTTATGTATAGTAATGAGACAGCATTTTGCAGCTTGAGAATTGTCGGAAGAGAGGGACGAGTAATGTTGGTGCGCAGTGCTCCACGCTAACGTGGGGAGGTGAAGACAGTATGTTGGAATAAGTAAGTAAATCGGAAGTAGTAAACTTGACAGTAATGCCGATAGGCGTAGTGTTGTGTAGATTGTCCTTGATAAATGTGCGAACTTATGGAAAGAGTATTGAGGAAGGAAATTGTGTATGATTTCGTGTAGGAAAGAAGTGGATAAGACAACTGAATGAGTTAAGTTAGTGACTTCGTGAGAAACGTTCAAACGAACTGATCGGTTAGTGTAAGCTATTGAGAATAGTAGGGTGTGATCGTGGTTACCCCTCCTAGCCAAGTGGGAGTAACCGAAGCTATGTTATATGACTGGACGCTTGTGGCAAGCAGCGAGAAATTTATGAGCCTTCATGATAAGTGCAATTCGGATAGGTGAGTACTCCAATAAGGAATTATATAGGTCTCCTACTATTAGACACGTTAAGTGTGAAATGATGAGGTGGTGAGAACGTACGAATTAGTTGTCGAGTTGTAGCCGATGTTATTCGGGAATGGAGTATGATCTGCATAAGACGAATGTAGGTTGGAAGAAGTAACCTAGAATATTCAGGCATATCGAGGAGAGGACTCCTAGGAGTGAGCTTGTCGGGATGTACAAGGTTGGCCTTGAGCCGAGTTGTTAGTAAGTGAGTCTTCCTGGTGGAAGATCCTCGTTGTTGTGGCGGGAATTTCCGCCAAGTTCTTTCTTTTAAGGAAGTATAAATGTATGAGAGACCTTATTTAGACGTGATTAAAACCGTGAGTCCCGATGTGTGGACGGAGGCGAGCAAATGGAGGCGCGGTTGGCCTTGGTTTTATTAGGTAGTTTTAAGCGAGTATAGTGATCGAAGAGGGTGCAAGTAGGTAGTGCAAGATGGCACGATTTAGCAAGTGGTGTCTCGCCGAGGGCGGCTTCAAGTATGGGGTGTGGTTATGTTTCCCATCTGAGCGGTCTGAGGCAATCGGGTAGAAAAGAGTGGATGGGTTGAAAAATACAAGGCTTTGAGCTTTGAAGTTTGAGAGAGAGGTAAGGTGGACTAAGTCTGCGGATTCGTCGAAGCATGAAAGTTGAATAGATAGTGCGCGATCTTGAGGTACTCGATGTGAATTTGAGAAGAAATTCATAGTGTGATGCACGTCTCTTTTGTGGAGAGCCGATGTGAGATGATGGCGACCTTGCAAGAGATGCAGGCCATAAGAAGTTGACCTTGTCATTAGTGAGCGAGTTAGAATAGCAGCATACAAGTTAGACTGGTCAGAAGAATTAAAGAGTGTTCATCCGACATTTCATGTCTTAAAGAAGTGTTTGTCAGGAGTCGTTGTGACTGTTCCGTTGAGGGGACATCAGTATAGATGGGAGGTTGACTTACGTAGAAGACCCAATATAAATCGTGAGCGGTAAGGTTTGCTAAACTAGGAACATAGAAGTTTGACTAGTAAAAGTTCAGTGGAGATATCATAAGGGACGAGAGACAACGTGGGAAGTAGAAACAGATATGATGTCCAGATACCCACACCTTTTCGAAAACGGAATTCCGGGGACGGAATTCTTTTGAGGGGGGAGTGTTGTAATGACCCAGACCTTTTTCGAAGTGTTTTGCGTTTGGTGTGGAGTTTTAAGCAGAAGTAGAAGTTGAGGGGCTAGTTGGTAAATAGGAGTTGGGGTATAAAAAGGCACAAAACCCTAGAGGACATGCCATTTTCCTGATTTGTGTATGTTTGTTGGCGGCTGATTCTAGAGAGAAAGGGAGGAGAAAAAGGGTTTTGGTGAAGGTTTTGTGCATTGGATTGAGAGGAGCATCAAGCATTGAAACTGGAAGAAGGATTCAAGATTTGGATTTCGTTCTGCAATCAATCAAACCAGGTAATTCGAAGCCCAGATTCCTACCTTGTTGCTATGTTTTGATTGTTAGAATGTTAGTGAGTTCTTGCTAAAAGTCATTCAAGACTCCTAAAGAAGGTTAAGGATCATTAAAACAAGTTTAATCAGTAAAGTTTGTGGATAAATGGTTATAGATGCTTAAGTAAGTGATTCGTCGCATTATATTACTGATTTCAGAGTGTTTAGTAAGATTTCGAACCAATTAGTTCACCCAGCAGTCGTCCGGAAACCTTCAAGTATGAAGGTGTCCGGGTGAGTGTCCGGGAAGTTCTTGACCGTAGTGTAGAAGGTGTCCGGACATAGAGTTGTCCGGAAAATCTATGTCGTCCGGATAAGAGTCGTTGTCCGGGTACTATTCGGTATCCGGAAAAGTGAGGTTATTCGGTAACCTGTCCGGAAAATTGTGGTTATCCGGAAATCAGAGGTGTCCGGACATTTTAGTGTCCGGTAAGTAGAAACGTCCGGAAAGTGAGAGTGTCCGGTAAGTGGTATCCGAACATTTTGGTTAGTCAGCTTATGTGTTTGTCCTTTAACCCAGGTAGATCGTTTGGGGAGTACAGAGCAAAGTAGGAGGGAAGTAAGCACATCAGGTGAGTTTTCTAAACTAAAACGCGTGGATTTTAACATGTTTTCTAAAGCAAGTACATGATGAGAAATGCCATGTTTTATTCTTATGCTTTAAATTGCATGAAAGTTGTTTACAGTTTTAAATAAGATTTGTGTATGATTTATGGGGCGGGCCTATCCCGTGTATGATTTATGGGGCGGGCCTATCCCGTGTATGATTTATGGGGCGGACCTATTCCGTGAATGCTTTTATGTGAAAGTTTTATGTGAGATGTATGCATACATTGTGTAGACGTAAATTGGCTAAGTCGGGGGGAGGTTCCGCCAGTACTCACGTCGGGGGGAGGTTCCGTTTATGCCATGGGAATGAGTCCCAGTAAGGCAGCGTGATACTGACTCGTTGTCACCCTCGGGTGACTTCAGGGTGCCATTTACGGGAGCGGATTTATCCGTGAAAGATTTTTACTGTTCAGCTTTGTGAAAGTTTATTATTGAAAGTCTTGTATACATTTGAAAGTTATGAGAAAGTTTTATGCAAAGATATTTGAAAGTTAGAAACTGTTTTTTTTTAAGTTTTGAGGACTGTCAGGAGGGACTCACTAGACCTCATGGTCTAACCCTCGCATTTTCCAAACTAAACCTTTTCAGGCAAGCAGATTGCATGAGGCTCAGGTAGTCGAGCAAGAGCAGGATAGAGCACGGATGCAGATAGAGATATCGTCACTCATATTCTAGTAATAGTTATTCTCAGTTGTGTATAGGTTGTTTCCGCCAACCTAAGTTGTTTAGTCAGATGTAAAGAAATTTTATGGATCCAGTTTTGTAATTGTTTAATATTAATGCTAGTTATGCTTAATTTAGACTGGGTTGTTACAAGAAGGTTAGCCAGAAAACAAAACTGCATGACTAAAATTGGCACCAGAAAAGGTTTGTATCTATATTTTCATGAACTATGGTCTTTTTACCCGTTGATTGAGGACGGGGAAGGATCGCGGGGCAGATTCATTGGTCGATTTCCGAGCATATACGTACATGCTATACCCCATCCTAGCTAGATCGATATGTTTTATTTTTGTTACTTTATTTTTGAACTTTTTTTAGTTGAATGTGGACGTCTTTGTAATTTTGCACGTCTAGTAGTTTATAGTATTATTTGCTATTTGGGTAAAATTATAATTAATATCAAAATTCAATATTATTATTTTTTTCAAAAATGTACAAATTTTCCGATGGATTTCTGACATATTTTCCGTCGGAAATTAATTTAAAAAAAGAAAACAAATTACTTTTCTAATTATAAACAAGAAAAAAATAATTAAAAAAACAATTTCTGGAGGAATATTCCGTCGGAAATTTCTTTTTCTTTTTAAATTTTCTAATTTTTTAAAAACTAAATTGATAAATAAATTTCAAAAAAATATTAAAAAATCCGTTGGAAATCCGTCGGAAACTTAAGTAATAAGATTAAGAAAACTTGATTCAGTGTGTGAAATTAGGAAAATAGAAAAAATTTACCGACGGATTTCAGACGGATAAATCCGTCGGAAATTTCAAATCCGCCGGAAATCCGTCGAAAATATCATTTTCTGGCGAGGGGTTATTCGACATCCTTATCCGTTGGAAATCCGCCGGTGATGGGGATTTTCGACGGATTTTGCTGTCAGAAAAGCCTATTTATTTTTTAGTTCGGCCAATGTATTTCTCTATTTTTGTTAACACCAGATCTATTAGATAAACATTATGTCATCCATTGATCTGCAAGAATATAGAGAATTACATAAGAATGAACACTTTCTCTCTCTAGATTCTCTCTCTAGAAACTCTATCTTGATATTAAAATTAAGATCTCACTCTAATCACTTGCTAATGACTTGCTTAACAACTAAGCAAACTAAACCTATTTAGACCTATGAATTACAACACAAGTATTTCTAATTACATTGACTTTCTAACTAAACAACATTGACTTTGACTTTACAATGCTTGACTATTACAAGACTTTACAATAAATATTGAATACAATAATGCTCTAACATTCTTCTCCTTTGGATTCAAGATTTAAAAAATATAGCAGCAGTCTTTAGCACTTGATCTTCAACACTTTAACTTTGACCGCTTTAAACTTTGAAGCTCTGACAATCTTCAAACAGCTTTATCTTCAGAAAACCACTTTGAACTTTGATGCTTTGACAATCTTTAAACTTTTAGCTTTGAAAAGTTTTCAGTCAAACTTGAAAAGTCTTTGTCAATCTTTTTGAAAAGTCAATCTTCAACAAATTTTCATCAAGTCTTGAACACGAACTTCAGATCTTTGCAGCTTTGATATTTGAAGCTTTAACAACTTTGCATCTTTGAAAACTTTGAGGCTTTAGTCTTTGAAGCTTTGAACTCAAACTCTTTAAACGATTTCTTGAACTTTGTATCTTCATCTCTTTGACCTTGAAATTGTCTTTGAATAACGAACTCTCTTGAAACATCTCGGAACATCTTGTTGACTCTGACAAATCATTTCTCCCCCTTAATCTTTCAATGACAAATCTCCCTTTTCTTCAGGGTATTATTTCTCCCCTGTTCTTCAATATACTATTTCTCCCCCTTTTTGATGATTGTGAGCATCATGATCATCAAAACCTTTATCAATTCCAGCACGCACTTTGTTCATCACAAGTAACATTCTCCTCCTTTTTGATCTGATAAACCGTCAATTCCAAAAGAGTTTATCCGAATCTTTTCAAATTCAGATATAAAGAATGTGGTAACCCTGAAACAACGGATGAATCAGTTGAAATGCCTGTAAGTAGCACGGAGCCACTTAGTACAACAGGTGTACTTTGTAAAGGATATTTTTGATGTTCACTCCTCCAGGGCTTCCATTCAATTATCGAAAAACCATAAAGGAATTTCTATGAACGTTATGACAAGAAAACATATTCCTTGTGTGTACGTGCTTGTGTAGAAAGAATAAAGCAACATATGCTTGAATAATAGGCTCAAAGCGTGTAAACTGTTGAGACAACAACAATTTTCCACGGACTCAATGTGCATGAATGAAGAGCGAAGGTGGGGCAAACTTCCTTATTTTTCAATATCCAAACCTTCCGAATGAAGATTAGATAGGTTATATGTTGCGTCCCCAAGAAAAATGAAACATTCCTTTGTTAAGAAAGAAATGAGTAGCTGGTGGGGTTAAAGCAAGAGTTAGCATGGGCTGACTGCCTGTTTCAATGATGATCACCAAAGAATGTGAACTAATCAGTAATGTGGCTTCCCGGCTCAGAAAATGGTTGGTGCAGAGTTCTCTTATTCTTTTAACTCTGTTCTCACACCGTCTTTCTGTTTTTAATTCGCTCACTTCTACCCAAACTCTCATTTACATTTTACCTCAACACAGTGAGATTACTCAACCGGATGAGTTATCTACCCCACTCTTTGATGTAGATCCCTCACCCCTCAATCACTCAAGGATAACTTCTTAGGTAGGAAACACTGGTTAGCGTGAATCCATAGAAGTTTAATAATCTCACACCGATCCCATGAAATTTTGTCCTAAAAATATGTGTTGTTCAACAGTTTAGCTTGAACAAATATGAATATCGGCATTTGAGTAACATTGCCATCAGAATTTATGCTCGTTAATAATATCATGAAATATTTGAACATTTTTAATTCTTAATCATTTATTGTAGGATGACTATCAACGCGGAATGATTAAGAAGTACGAACCTAACACGAGCACCTATTCACTAGGAGATATTGAAGTATGCGAGCGTTGTGCGGGAGGAAGGAAAAGGGGTCGGATGTTTGACGTTTGTACTTGGTACGTGTGGGGACCCGAGCTACGGTAACAGGTTCGTCGAGTGGGTTGAGTACCGATAGATCATATGTCGGTTCCAGTTCAAGTTAGGTTAAGGTTTTTCCTTTTTATTTTCTTATTAATTAAAACATGTCAGTTTACTCATTATGCGTTTTTTTCTGTAGGTGCTTGAATTAAAACAGAAACTTCAGAAAATAGAAGAGGAGCGAGCAGTTGACAGAGAAGAGAACACTCGACGTGAGCAGGAGAAGATACAGATGTCAAACAGACTAAAAGATATCGAGACGATGTTAGCTCGACAATATCCACCACCGCCTTCCGATTACCCCACTTCTCATGACCCCCCCCTCTTCCGATAGAATTTGATGATGACATGGATTTGGTATATGTATGGATTTGATTCGATATATGTACGGATTTTTAGTTAAATTTTGGGTTGAATTTTCTAGAATATGTATGGATTTTGTATGTAGCATTATATATATATATATATATATATATATATAGAGATAAAATTGCAGCAAAAACAATATTTTAAAATGTTTTAAAAAAGGAAAATACAAAATCGACGGTTAACCGACGGTTAACCGACGGGGCAAGCGTCACTAAATTTAAACGTTTTTTAAACAACCGGTAAGCTGTTGGTGAATTTAAACACTATATTTTTAAAAACAGTCGGTAATTGAAACTGTCGAAAAGCAGTTGGTAAATGTCGTCGATAAACAGTCGCAAACTATTACCGACCAACTGTTTTCGACTGTTTACCAACTGTTTCTGCCGTCGGTAATATGAGTGATTTTAGCAGTGAGAATTCCACAAGAAAGTTAGTAGGGTGAATTTTTTAAATTTAACTTGGATTAAAAAACACATTATGTTGAAATTTCAAAGTAGTGTTTTTTAGTTATGTTTTACACTTAATTTTCGGGAAAAAATTAACTTAACATTCCCGAAGGAATTTAATTAATAGTTCTATTAATTAAACTCATTGGTGGGAATCCATCAAAAGTTTAATTAATTATTTTAAAGATAAAAATTAAATTTTTATGGCGAATTTACGACGGACTATTTATAAATATATAAAAACAATTTATCCGCCACAGGTGTTATCTGATTTTCTTTAAAGTCCCAATAACGGATTTTAGTGGATGTTGATTTTTTTATACTTTTTATAAGTGAACTGTCGAAATTTTGTTTGAAATTTTGTGGATCAAAAATCCGTCGTAAAACCTGATTTTTTAGTAATAATAACTCTTTTCCATGTAATAAAATAAACACCGCACTCATATAAAATGACTATGAATTATATATGTTTTGCCAAACTTTGGATTCAATATTAATTCAGTAGCATGTTATTGAATCATTTTAAATGTGAACCAATCGACTTTTCATACTATAATTTAGTCAATGTAGTTGTTGGTATTATTTTCAACATAATTTAATTTATTATTATTTTTATGAGTAAAAATTGAAAATTTTAGCTATATAAAGGATGACGAGGCTTGCTTAAAATCATAAATCAAATCCCACTGTTCTTGGTAGAAATGGGAACAAAAGGGCACACAATGGCCACCCTTCTAATCACCCTTGCCGTGGTTATCGTTTCTTTAAGCTTGCCGTCATTGACCACTGCCGCCTACCCCTACTCATCTCCACCACCACCACCAAAGAAACCCTATGTATATAAATCACCACCACCACCAACCCCGGTCCACAAGTCACCACCACCACCAACACCGGTCCACAAGTCTCCACCACCACCAACACCAGTTTATAAATCATCACCACCCCCAACCCCGGTCCACAAGTCACCACCACCTCCTAGACCGGTTCACAAGTCTCCACCACCACCAACCCCGGTTTACAAGTCACCACCACACCTAACCCCGGTCCACAAGTCACCACCACCTCCAACCCCAGTCCACAAGTCTCCACCACCACCAAAGAAACCTTATGTGTACAAGTCACCACCACCACCAACCCCCGTCCACAAGTCACCACCACCACCAACCCCGGTTCACAAATCCCCTCCACCACCTTCACCTGTGTATAAGTCTCCACCACCACCAACACCGGTTCACAAATCTCCACCACCTCCTTCACCGGTGAAAAAGTCGCCACCCACACATTACTTATACAGTTCACCACCCCCTCCTCACTATTAATTAGGATGTTTATGGTAATTAATTTCATGCATGATGCCATACAACTTCATGCATAATTTCTTTTTTAAATAATTTTTTTATTAATTTGATTTTTCTATGTGTTTGAAATTCTTGCATGATTAAATAAATAAGGGAGTTGGTTTAATGAGACTCTATTTTTGACCCTGAAGACAATGATTATAATATTCACGGGAAAGGTGAAAGAAGGGCCATGATGTATGGAAAATGATTGTGTACTTTATTTGTATTTTAATAGATATTTCATTTTAATGTATTTCTTTATTTCGTATGATTATATCCACCACCTATTTCTTAACTCTGTATCTCATCCTCAAATTTAGGGAGGAACATGGTACGGGGTACCATGTTTTTCTTTTCTCAATATCATGTAACAATCTTGTTGGGAACTGAAGATATGCTAAGTATGGTTAGTACTGCCAAGACAATTTTACTACTGCCAGTTCTTCATTAATACTGCTTATGTGAAGTTACTACTACTAGACACAGTTACTACTGCAAGACAAGGTTACTACTGCTAGACACAGTTACTACTGCAAGTCAAGGTTACTACTGCTAGACACAGTTACTACTGCAAGTCAAGGTTACTACTGCTAGACAAGGTTACTACTGCTAGACAAGGTTACTACTGCTAGACAAAGTTACTACTGCAAGTCAAGGTTAGTACTGCTGGTGCATAATTGAATATCTGTTAGTACTGCTTATGATTAATACTGCTGGAGTGATGTTAATACTGCTGGAGATGAAATCGGTTAATACTGCTGAAGATTGTTAGTACTGCTCATGAAGAATGAAGGTTAATACTGCTGACTTGATAAGTTTGGTATGCGATACTTTTGGAGACAAAGAAGGAATTGATCAAGATATGTTTAATGAAGATTTAGAAGATCAAGTTACTTTTTGATAGTTATCTTGTAATTATTCTTGTATAAATAGTATTGATAGATAGCTATTAGAATATACAAAAAAGACGTGAGAGTTTCAATTTATACATTCTGCAAAAGATATTCTGAGAGAAGATATTGATTCAAGAGAGAATTAACCTCAAGGTTGAAGAACCCTATTTCTAGAGAAGTAGAAGTCGTCTTGTTGAGCCTGTTCAACAAGATTGAGGTTTGGTTGTAATCTTGTGAGTTGATTTAGTGAATACACAACATTGTGAATTTTCTGTTACATTGTTCTTGATTGTGAGAATTAAAGTTCTTTTCCGCAGATTCTTTAATTCTGAATTCTAAGTGTTTGTAGTCTTGTTAAGATTCGATCCTGACAAGTGGTATCAGAGCTAGTGTCTCTTAGAATTCTACAGTCATTATGGAAAATTCTTTTGAATCAAACAATACTCTTGTATCTAATGTTCCCATGCTCAGACCCAATGAATTTGACATGTGGAAAATTAGAATCAAGCAGTACATTCTGCTTACTGATTATTCCATCTGGGATATCATTGAGAATGGTCCATGTGCTGAAGGAAGAGTAGGAGCAGATGGCAAAAGACCCCCACCAAAGACAGATGCATAAAGAAAGGTCAGACAGACAGAGATGAAAGCCTTAAGCACTCTGCTTTTGGCTATTCCCAATTAATATCAGCATCAATTCCATCACTGTTCTGATGCTCAAATCTTATGGAATGCCTTGGAGAAGAGATTCACTAGAACAAAGAGCACAAAGAGAAATCAGAAGGCAATTCTCAAGCAACAATATGAAAACTTTACTTCTACCAAGAATGAGTCTATGACTCAAACTTTTGATAGATTCAATAAGTTGATTGGAGAGTTGGCTATAGTTGGTGTTCATATGGAGCCTGATGATGTGAATAGGAAGTTTCTGAGATCCCTAGGTGAGGAATGGACCATGTACACTGTGTCCTTCAGACAGAATGACCAACTGGAAGATAAGGAACTTGATGATCTGTACAATGATCTTAGAGTCTTTGAATCAGAGGTTGAAGCCAAAAGGAAGCCCTCTGGATATGTTCATAATGCTGCACTTCTTTCAGCATCACCTGATTCTACTGCTAACCATGAATCAGTTAGTACTGCTGGTTCAGTTAGTGCTGCTGGTTCAATCAATCAGGAAAAATCAAAAGATTCAGTACTAGAAGCTTTCTTTTCTAGTCATGTAAATTCCTCTTTGATTAATGATGATTTAGAACAGGTTAATGCTGATGACCTTGAAGAGATGGACATCAAATGGCAGATGGCTATGCTGTCTATGAGGGTGAAGAGATTCATTAAGAGGACAGGGAGAAACAATTTTTCCCAAAGAAGAGAGGATGGTGCTAGATTTGATAAATCCAAAGTTGAATGCTACAAGTGTCACAAGATGGGACACTTTGCCAGGGAATGCAGAGGAGGAACATCTCACAACAGCCATCAACAAACTCAGGCTGGAAGTTCCAATCAAAACAGAAACTCCATTCAAGCTCTTGTTTCTCCACAAGGAATGGGATTTGACTGGAGTGACCAAGCAGAAGAAGCCATCCAAAATCAAGCTCTTATGGCTGAAGTTTCAGATCTTCCCACTGAGGTAAAATCTAGTCTCTGTACTCAAGCTTGTATAGACACTGTTAAAAGGTATAGAGATCACAATCAGGGAATGTGTGATGACCTTAAGAGATTAGAAAAGGACATAAGAGATTATGTATTGATTGTTGAGAGGTTTGAAGAACAAATTAAGGCTTTTCAAGCCAATGAACTTCAACATTCATATGATACTAACTACTGGAAGTGGGAAAAAGGTGATCTTGAGTTCCAATTAAAAGAGTCTAGGGAAGAGTGTGGGAAATTAACAGAAGAACTTAAGAAAGTTACAGCTGATGTTGAAAAGTTTTCAAAAGCTTCCAAAGCCATGGACACAATAATCAATGCTCAAGTCCATGGTAAGATGAAAACAGGCCTAGGGTATAATGCCACTCCTCCACCCTACAACAACAACTACATCCCTCCTAAGTCAGACCTATTAGAAACCAAGGATAGGAAGGACTTACCTAAAGGAGCCACTGAAGTAGATCCTTTAGATAAAGTAGTTGTTGAGGATGAGACTGACAAAGTAGGATCTGATGAGGAATGTGAAAGTCCATGTGTTAAGAACAATGAGATGAAAAGGACTGACAAGGGAAAGGGAGTTCATTATACACAGACCACTGTTGTGAACTCTAAAACTTGTGAACATTGTTCTTGCAAGAAATCTCAAGAGAACAAGCCCCAAAAACATGATAATCAGAGGGGAAATCAAAGGAACTGGAATAACCAGTGGGCACAAAAGCAAGGAGTTGATCTGCAAAGGATTAACAGACCAAAACCTTGTTTCATCTGTGGCAGATTGAATCATCTTGCCAAACACTGTTATTTCAATCCTATTAACCAAAGGATGAATTTTCAAAGACCTTTTTATAAATCAAATGGTTATAAGAAGCCTGCAAGGAACCATGTGGCTAAGAAACAAGCTAAATCCAAAAGCCACATGAAGAAAAAGCCTGAAAAGGAATGTGTTACAATGTGGGTTACAAAAGGCACTAAAAATAATACTGCTGCTAGCAGTGTTAGTACTGCTAACACTGTTAGTACTTCTTCAAGAGTTAGTGCTGCTAGCAGTGTTAATACTGCTAGAAATTCTTCAAAAGTTACTGCTGCTAGCAGTGTTAGTACTGCTAACACTGTTAGTACTTCTTCAAGAGTTGGTGCTGCTAGCAGTGTTAATACTGCTAGTAATTCTTCAAAAGTTAGTGCTGTTAGCAGTGTTAGTGCTGCTAACTCAGTTAGTGCTGCTAACTCTGTTAGTACTGCTAACTCTGTTAGTGCTGCTAACTCTGTTAGTGCTGCTAACGATACTGCTGCTCCCAGTGTTAGTACTGCTAGCACTGTTAGTACTTCTGAGGTTAATACTGCTTCTAGTGCTGCTAAACCAATCATATTGACAAAGTACTCCAGTACTACAGTACCTAAGGTTGAAAATCTCATCAAAACCAAGTGCAAGTACTTTGATGAGCAAGGGAGACCCAAGACCACTTCGGCTTGGGTTCCCAATAAAACTAATTGATCTATCAGATGTGCAGGGCAACCAACAGCTCAAGGGGAAGAGCATCTGGCATGTTGATAGTGGTTGCTCCAGGCACATGACAGGTAACATGGCCTGCCTCAAGAATTTCAAAAGAATTGATGGAGGGCATGTTACATTTGGAAATAATCCTGCAGGAGGTAAGAGAAATGGTAAAAGTGATGTGTAAGAAGGTAAGATGACATTTGAGGATTTGACAAGTGCTGCAGAGTTACTACTGCTAGTGCAGAGTTACTACTGCTAGTGCAGAGTTACTACTGCTAGTGCAGAGTTTCTACTGCTAGTGCACAGTCAATACTGCCAATGAGTAGTTAATACTGCTCAGTAGTTAATACTGCTTTGCAGTTAATACTGCTCAGTAGTTAATACTGCTCAGTAGTTAATACTGCTTTGTAGTTAATACTGCTCAGTAGTTAATACTGCTAGTACACAGTTAATACTGCTCAGTAGTTAATACTGCTAGTGCACAGTTAATACTGCTTAAGTAGTTAATACTGCTTGTGTAGTTAATACTGCTAGTGCACAGTTAATACTGCTTGTGTAGTTAATACTGCTCAGTCGTTAATACTGCTTGTGTAGTTAATACTGCCTCGCAGTTAATACTGCTTATGTCGTTAATACTGCTTTTGAAAATCTAGGGCAAATACTGCTATAAATACCCCTGTTTGCCCGCCAAAGTTCATAACGTCTCTTCGCATTAACTTCTTCTCTCTCGTTCTAACCTAGTCTCCCTAGAATCTCTGTGTTTTCTTTACAAATCCTCAGGAAGCACAACGATTATGGAGTTTGTAGATGAGCACAATGAAATAGCCATGCTTCAGAAGCCGAAACAAGCTGCGGGATTCCACGATATCGTCGATTTTCTTAAATCCTCGCACATCTCCTATGCCCTAACGGTGAGCCCAACCATCTATATCGAACATCAGACGCATTTTTGGGATAATGCCACTGTTAGTTTCGAAGAAGGGCAAAAAACCATTCGAACAAGGGTTTGTGATAAACCCTTGAAAGTCACAGAGGAGGTTATTCGCATCTCTCTTCACTTGGATGATGCCTCAGGTATAACCTCTCTATCTTCTGATGACCTATATTCGACTTTACAAAGAATGGGGTATGAAGGTCCCATTGGTGTTTTTAAATTCTACAAGTCAAAAAATTTCAACCAATGGAGATTTCTTGTTCATACCCTGATGCACTGTATTTCCAAGAAAACTACTGGATGGAGTGAGTTCAGCAGTCCCATTGCATATGCCTTGGTCTGCTTATCCACTGCCAGAAAGTACAATTTTTCAGCTATGATCTTTAATGATCTTGTATCAAACCTGGAATCCAAAAAGCGGTTTTATATGTATCCAAGGTTTGTTCAAGAAGTGATAACTAAGGAATTGACAGAATTACCTCAGTTTGATGAGGTATATGTACCAAAATCCCCTAAAGGGAAGGTTTTTTCAAATATGAAAAGACTTCCTAGGGACTCGGAAGGAGTTGACACACCATTGTTCTCTACAATGATGGTTGTGTCCCACACAATTGAAGGTATGGCATCAGGGTCAAGGCCCTCATTAGACACACCCACTGATGACCAATCCCAACCTTCCATCTCAAAAGACATCCCTCAGTCCATTCTTGAACGACCCACTCCCACAATAACCAAAAGGTTTGAAAGAAGAAAGGTACACAAGGTTCCTTCCCTTGATGTATCTCCTAAGAGCCCGAAGCATTTAAGCCCTCTGTTGGAGCATTCTCCAATGGAGAATATCGAAAGGAAAACCACAGGGGTGTCTCCCAACCCCAAGAAGGTGCTCACTAAGGAGAAGGTTGAGCATGTGAGTCGCAAGGCTGCCACTACTTCTGCTAGCAAAGAGAAGGCCAGTGGTAAAATAACTAAGCCATTCCTCACGGCAACTCAGGGTGAGAAATCATCCAGAGGTCCCAGGTGCCAAGAACCCATGGGGGCAGGTAGTGCTTTTGCTAGGCAAAAGACACCTGCTAAAACTTCCAATGATCCTGTAATGGAGGTAAACACTTCTAAACCGGGTGAGGATAGATACACTTATGAGGAATTGATGGATACTATTGCCAATATAAACCTTGATGTCCTAAATCAGCAGCAGGAAATTGAGGAACTAAAAAAGGTGGTCCTCTATCAAAACTCCCAGATAGAGAAGAATAAGAAGATGATCACAAAGCTACTACACAGAAGGAAGAAAGCACAGTTTGTCCTTAGAAGAAGAAACCCAACCAATGATGCTCCCAAAAAGGGGGAGTCAGAGGATGAGTTGAACATGGAGAGTGCACAGGAACAGGGGGAGCAAGTGAATGAATTTGCTGAGGAAAGTACAAAGGAAGCTGAAAATGTTCAAGCAACAGAAACCATAGCAGCAGAAACGACAGCAGCAGAAACTACAACAGCAGCAGAAACCACAGCAGCAGAAACTGTTAATGCTGCTGAGTTTGAACAAGCAGCAGAAACAGTTAATGCTGCTGAAGGCCAAAAAGAAGAAACAGCAGAAACCTTTGCAGAGGCAGTAGAAACAGAAAAAGCAGCAGAAACTGAGAAGGAAGCAGTAACTACATCTCAAGCTGAAATTGATGAAGAAGTATACTGGATTGTGAAGAACAGTGTTGAAGCAGCAGCATTACATGTTCTAAGAGAAGCAGTAACAGCCATAGCAGCAGAAATGGTTATTGCTGCTGAAAAACTTAAAACAGCTGAACCAACTCCTGAAGCTGTTAAAACTCTTAAAAGAACCAAGATGATGTCAAAGAAAAGACTAAGAACCAAGCCCATAACTTCACAGAAGAAAAATGAAAAGAAGCCAAGGGTGGAACCAACTGCAGAAGAGGCCCAGGAGGAAACAGTGAAAGAAAAATCTGATCCAAAAGTTGCTGAAGAAGAAGTGGCAACTCCATCAGGGCAATCAAGCAATGTACAATCACAAACTGATGCCCAATGTGATTTGTATATTACTGTTGTTGACTCTAACCCAATTCAGGCTGAACCAATATCGTCTAAGGCTCCTGAAATCATCTTTTGGGACACTTTGAAAGATGGTAGAAAGGAGTTCATTAGGATAAAAAGAGCAGATGGAAAATTTGAAGTCTTTTCAACTTGGGGAAAAATTGTCAGAACTTGCTCAAGATCAGACTTAGAAGAGATGTTCAAAGTTGGGATGAGGCTATATGAAAACATGCTGACTGAGCAAGGGATGTCAATCTCTAAAATGGTACTTGAATTCTTGTGCCAAATGTTCAAACCTGAAGCAGTTCAGTATAGGATAAACACACAGTTTCAAACCATTACCAACTGGATGCTCTATGAAAACTGTGGAGTATATGTCATCTCCCTTGACTCTGCGACTCATGAATACTATCTGGTGGATAAAATATACAAACACAACATGAAGAGGCTGAAAGGAATGCTACATGCTAAGTTGACCTGCAACAAGGATTCAGCAATGGGTAGATTCTTGGTAAAAAGGATTCTCAATCAAAGTCTGGGATTGAATCCTAATCTAGGCATGTATGATTAGGTTTTGGAAGCATCATCTGAAGAACTTGACTTCTTTTCCTAAAAGTCAAGTTAGGGGGAGATTGTTGGGAACTGAAGATATGCTAAGTATGGTTAGTACTGCCAAGACAATTTTACTACTGCCAGTTCTTCATTAATACTGCTTATGTGAAGTTACTACTACTAGACACAGTTACCACTGCAAGACAAGGTTACTACTGCTAGACACAGTTACTACTGCAAGTCAAGGTTACTACTGCTAGACACAGTTACTACTGCAAGTCAAGGTTACTACTGCTAGACAAGGTTACTACTGCTAGACAAGGTTACTACTGCTAGACAAAGTTACTACTGCAAGTCAAGGTTAGTACTGCTGGTGCATAATTGAATATCTGTTAGTACTGCTCATGATTAATACTGCTGGAGTGATGTTAATACTGCTGGAGATGAAATCGGTTAATACTGCTGAAGATTGTTAGTACTGCTCATGAAGAATGAAGGTTAATACTGCTGACTTGATAAGTTTGGTATGCGATACTTTTGGAGACAAAGAAGGAATTGATCAAGATATGTTTAATGAAGATTTAGAAGATCAAGTTACTTTTTGATAGTTATCTTGTAATTATTCTTGTATAAATAGTATTGATAGATAGCTATTAGAATATACAAAAAAGACGTGAGAGTTTCAATTTATACATTCTGCAAAAGATATTCTGAGAGAAGATATTGATTCAAGAGAGAATTAACCTCAAGGTTGAAGAACCCTATTTCTAGAGAAGTAGAAGTCGTCTTGTTGAGCCTGTTCAACAAGATTGAGGTTTGGTTGTAATCTTGTGAGTTGATTTAGTGAATACACAACATTGTGAATTTTCTGTTACATTGTTCTTGATTGTGAGAATTAAAGTTCTTTTCCGCAGATTCTTTAATTCTGAATTCTAAGTGTTTGTAGTCTTGTTAAGATTCGATCCTGACAAATCTATTATAATAAATCTATTTCACGTACCAACCAACTCTACTTGCTATCAACTTAATTGGTACCAACATTTTTCGGTTGGTACATGTTGGTACGGTTTTGTACCAACATTTCAAAAGTTGAAACTACAATTAAATGAATTAATACAAACTGATGATACAAACCAGTTGACTGTCTAAATAACGTGTTGTTCAGCGTTGCGTTTGTGAAGAGAAGAGATTTAGGGAGTTAGGGATTCATATAATCGTATTTGCGTAATTTCATTGAGAAGAAAAGACAAAATAGTTAGAAAGTAAGAGGCTTAAGAATAGGAAGTCAATGTTTAGTGAGTTGTAAGTCAATATCCAACAATCCATCTTTTAAAGCCCATTAAAAACAATCAGGTCAATATTTTCTCTACATTAAATCATTAATAAATATATACTTTATTTCATTTTCTATTTCATAAATAATAAAAATAATATATAAATATAAGTCGGTATGGATCGGTAATACCGTGGTACATGATTTTCAGTATCACGTACCAAGTTGTGAAGTTGGTACGGTAGTATCATCCAATTTAATTGGTACCAATTTAGTTGGTACCATTTGAATTGGTACGGTTAGTATTTAATTAATTGGTTTGTCATGATAAAAATTTGACACACCTACTTAAAACTTCAATAAAGGGAGATATAACTAGAATTCTTCTAATTATATTGTATTTCATTTCTTATAAAAACGTGTGATTTCATCAAGTGTTTAAAATGTAATTCAAAGAAAATACAAATTAATTAATCATGAAGTTAATTGGTTCAATTTTGAAAGTTTGGTTTTTTAAATAGATTATTAACATGAAGTTAGTTCAGTTTTAATATACTTATCTTTGATGGGAATAACAAAAGAGTTACGATCTGACATAGAAGAAAAAAAATGAATAGAAAGAATTTAAATACAAATCAAAGAGAATATATAAAATGTATTTTTCTTATAAGAATTTAAAAAAAAGTAAACATATTTTTAATTATATCACTGTAAGGATGGAGCCAGAAAAGCAGGAATTTATAGGAGAAGAGCACCATATAACATAAAATATAGGGAAATTAATTAACTCATATCAAACCATCTTTTACTGAAATACCCAAAATCTCTCTCACTTTGCAAAAATACCCCAAAAATCCGCGATGGGAGCCCGCGATCGCGGGCCAGAGACCTTTTCTGACACTTTTTTAAACTTGCAGGGACCATTTTTGAAAAATGGAATCCCGCGATCGCGGGCTCATCCCGCGATGGGGTTATTTTTGTGACTTTTCAATTGCAAGGGACCATTTTTGAAAAATTCCAGGGACCATTTATGAAAATTTTGATATTTTGGCACTGTTCACCCCATTTCGTCCATTTTTACGAATTTAAAATGAAATGTTACACTTTCAACCCCTATACTTATTTACTAAATTTACTTTATACCTTTTACTTTCATTATTTTAATTTTACATTTAACACATATAATCATTTATTAACTAAAATACGTTAAAAAAATACGTTTTAATTTTAACAAATTACACCATTATAATCGTCTCTTCGATATGTTCGAAATGAGCCCAATCTTGAATTTTTTTGGATTTATATATTTTCATATATATCATATACAATACACTACATAAAAAAAAATATTTTTTATATTTAAAAGTCATACTCTTATAGTTAATTATTTAATTTATTGTACATCTCTTTTTTTTTTTTCAATTTTTTTTTACACTCCTATCGCATTAACATAATAATCATATATTAACTAATTCATTAAATCGTTTTAAATTATTATTATTTGAATGTGTTTATAGATTTCGTCTGAAAAAGTTGCCTGCATGATTCCACTGAAAAAATAACTGCAATATTCGTCTGCTCTTGAATAAAGGTCTTTCATTAGGCAGAAAATTAGTCTTTAAGTAGTCAAACATAGCTAATTAATGAGAATTTAGATCAGATTTATATGGTACTATCAAATGCAAGTTTCTATAATATAGATATTGTTCTACATTACATGATACCAATTTTTGCATCATATGAATCACTTCCAGACAACAAGAACCAATACCCCAATAATCAAGAAATAAATGCTTGTTCATCCAATAATCTCTGTATTAGGATTATCGCAAGTTTCATAAACCTACTTACTAGGTGTTGGAAATATGGGTTTTACTAAACTTTGGACGCATTTAAATTTATATATATGTGTTATATATAACTAACTTTTAGTAGGTTTATGTTCTTCTATATGAGATCTTCGAAATGATATATAATGCGTCCAAAATAGAGTATGTGTGAAAGAGATATCGATACTCAAAGTTGAGTAAATGGATGAAATTAGCAAAAACCAAATGAAGTAAACAGTAAGTCAATCACAATACTTTAACAAAATAAGTTAATACTAAAAATAACAATTATTTAATGTTACATAAACAACCTAACTTTGATTTATTTGACAATGGGCATAAATGGACTCCGCCATATGTATGCGAAATGCCTTGGCCTCGGCCTCGGTCTGGTCAGGGTGTACAAATACCACATCGTTATTTATCAAGATGTTGGCATTACGACATACCCAGACACCGCAATCCGCATTCATCCCGGCCTGCTGGGGTGTATTCTTGGCGAACTTATGGCGAAAGAGCTCTGACCTATCGCGACGCCTCGTGTCCTTGACCCGACAAAAGAAGTCAAATAGCACATCTTTAAACCTTCTCATCTGGTCTTCCAATTGGTCTCTAAAGAGATTGGCACTATCGCTGTCATATATGGTCATGGTCATAGCGTCAAGATCAAACACTCCAAGCAGCCAATGTTTGGGATGGATGCATATTGGGATGTCCACCTGAAATATTACAATATTAGACAACTTAGTTAGCAACAAAACAACTTAAATAAAATAAGAGTAAAACGATTTACATACCACATCGAGGAGAGCCCAAGAAACCCCTTCCACGTCGTTGCATGAGTTGGCCACGGAGGCGGGACCTTGATGGGGGAGCACCAGGTAGGCAAAGAAAATACTATACATTATGGTCCACCTGGTGTCTGTTCCACGATGTCTTTGCAACAGCGAGACCCAACAATCGATGTGCTATACATAAAAAATAGATGGTTAGACATGTAATATAAACATATTTGATTATATGACTATAGTTAAACTTCATACTAACCACATCCTGTAACTCAGACTCCAAAGGGTCATCCGCCAGCAATACTTGGAAAAAGCGGGGGGTGATTTCCAGGCTCAAGTAAGGGACGAATATCATGGGGGAGAGGTGACCAGTCCGACACATCCTCAATATTTCCGATGCCGGTTGAGGCTCCGGTGAAGGGACTTTTCCCTTTTTCTTTCCTCCCTTCTTTCCCCCCGCTTTCTTTGCTTGTTTTTTAGCGGTCGGTGGTGTCGTAGATCCTTGTTGGCCAAACGGGTGACGAAACCATTGTGAAATTGATCGCGGCCGCTTTTGAGGGAGCGGGGTCACCTGTGGTGGTGGATCTACAACATCCATCGAGTCATCGTCAGGCTCCGAGAAGTGCTCCGAGAAGTGATCCTGGATAATAGGAGACCCCGTCTGAAAATTACGTTACTCAATGTTTTAAGTACAATTTAGGAAATGTTCACAATTAAACCAAAACTACCAAAATAACTTACAGTATGCATTTCCGGCCTGTAATAGTCATCGGCCGAACCGCCAAAGATGTTTGTGATTGCTGTGGTGGCGAACGACGGCATGTGCTGTGCCCCCGACATCCCGGCCTGCGTGACATTGATCATTAAAATAGTTACAAAATTAGGATTATCGATATATAACTATAATGGTTACTCAGTGTCACTAACACTCTCTGGGATAGTCGAATATGATGTGGTGGCGAACGGCGGCGGCATCTGCGAGGTGTATGCCCCCGACATCCCGGCCTGCGTGACATTGATCATTAAAATAGTTACAAAATTAGGAACAAACATATAACTATAATGGTTACTCAGTGTCAGTTACACTCTCCGGGATAGTAGAATAGGATGTGGTGGTGAACGGCGTTTGGGACATCCCGGCCCCCGACATCCCGGCCTGCGTGACATTGATCATTATAAGAGTTACAAACTTAGGAACAAACATATAACTATAATGGTTACTCAATGTCACTTACATTTTCAGGGAATGACGGATGGGATGTGGTGGCAAACGTCTCCTGTGCCCCCTGTCCGAACGGAGCGGGGATCGGTGTCGTACTCGACAGCTAAAACAAATTTAGAACGTAATATTAATATACAAACTAAATAAACGTGGCCAACAAATTAAGTTAAACACTAACATTGACAGCGCTAAACTGTCTGTAGACTTCCTCCAGATAGTGTACACGTGTCTCTAGCGGCCCGTGGACGTAGTCCCACAGGACTTCATGTGAGCCACGCTGTGGCTCGTAGGAAGGGGCCGCCTGATATGGATTGTAGGAGGAGGAAGGGGGCGCCTGGTAGGAGGAGGAACGGGGCGGCTGGTAGGAGGAGGAACGGGGCGGCTGGTATCCACCGGAAGGGGGCATGTCGTCGTCTTCCTCATCTTCGTCAGATGTGGAAGTAGGGGGACGTCGAGCCCTTTCCGCCTCTGCGTCAATAAAGGCCACGCTGTCTCTGTACCAATTTGTGCCCATCCCGTCGACAGTAGGCACAAGGCGATCGGCGGGCAAGAGTGGCTGCTAAATATATGATAAAACATAAAAGAAATTAATAAGCGGGACTAACGTATGCAAATTGTAAACATAGTAAAAGAACTTACATTTCTAGACGCTTTGAAGAACTCAATCCAAAGCGACCTACTTAGGGTAACACGCTTGTCCCAACGGGTTCCCCTAAATACTCGATCGTCGCGCTTGACGAAATATCGGATTGATGCGGGAAACACCTCCAAGATCCATATCTGGAATTAGACAAGAAGAGCAAGTACGTAAAAAGAAAAGCCAAACAGTTTGTATGTATTATTAACAATTGTTATACTACGTATCTAACTTTGAAGGCGTATGTAAAACCACAAAGATTCATCTTTGCATGTCGATCGGCGCGTCTGTATATGGCTCGGTGCAGATTAGAGTAGCAATGTGTCCTGATATGGCTACCCCACGGGTAGCTGTTAAACAACTCAAGGTCCTCGACGGCCCTAAGGACCGTCGATGTAGCATGCTGGCTATACTCACGGCCCAGGAAGCCCATATCCACGATCACCACCAAGCATACACGGACAGCATCGTCGTCGGTTAGGGCACTAAGGCCCTCTTTCATCTTTTCCCGGGCTGCCTTCAGCTTCAAACGAGATGCTGAAATGCCGAAAACCCTAGGAACGAAGGAGCAGTCTTCTAAGGGAGGAAGGGGGGAGCCTCTCCAAAACGTAGTCCTGTAATTAGACAAAACTCCCGACGCCCAAAATGCAATTGAGAGCCGAAGAAATCAAAATGCATCTCCTCCGGCTCAGCGTTGGCGTCCTCGACCTCCAACTGTAGAAACATGTGTACTAGCGTAGGGTCGCCACCAGAGTAAGACACATTCATCCATGGCCCGAACGGTGTCCCTCTATAGATGGTCTCAAGGGTATCCGCGCGATCACCTAATCCCCTAAACAGCGCTCCTAATTCCTCGATGTATGAAACTTTGCACCTTACCGTCAAGTCGATGTTAAAGAAATCCTTCTACATAGTCATTCACAGATGTTATAGTTAGTGTTATATATAGATGCTGCAGTTTATTTTATTTTATATAGATGTTGCGGTTTATTTTATTTCAACGTATCATATTGTTATATATAGATAAAGTGCGGTGGTATTTTATTTCAACGTATAATAGTGTTATATATAGATAAAGTGCGGTTGTATTTTATTTCAACGTATAATAGTGTTATATAAAAATAAAGTGCGGTTGTATTTTATTTCAACGTATAATAGTGTTATACATAGATAAAGTGCGGTTGTATTTTATTTCAACGTATAATAGTGTTATATATAGATAAAGTGCGGTTGTATTTTATTTCAACGTATAATAGTGTTATATAAAGATAAAGTGCGGTTGTATTTTATTTCAACGTATAATAGTGTTATACATAGATAAAGTGCGGTTTATTTTATTTCAACGTATAATAGTGTTATATATAGATAAAGTGCGGTTTATTTTATTTCCACGTATAATAGTGTTATATAAAGATAAAATGCGGTTGTATTTTATTTCAACGTATAATAGTGTTATACATAGATAAAGTGCGGTTTATTTTATTTCAACGTATAATAGTGTTATATATAGATAAAGTGCGGTTTATTTTATTTCAACGTATAATAGTGTTATACATAGATAAAGTGCGGTTGTATTTTATTTCAACGTATAATAGTGTTATACATAGATAAAGTGCGGTTTATTTTATTTCAACGTATAATAGTGTTATACATAGATAAAGTGCGGTTTATTTTATTTCAACGTATAATAGTGTTATATATAGATAAAGTGCGGTTTATTTTATTTCAACGTATCATATTGTTATATATAGATAAAGTGCGGTTGTATTTTATTTCAACGTATAATAGTGTTATATAAAGATAAAGTGCGGTTGTATTTTATTTCAACGTATAATAGTGTTATACATAGATAAAGTGCGGTTTATTTTATTTCAACGTATAATAGTGTTATACATAGATAAAGTGCGGTTTATTTTATTTCAACGTATAATAGTGTTATATATAGATAAAGTGCGGTTTATTTTATTTCAACGTATAATAGTGTTATACATAGATAAAGTGCGGTTTATTTTATTTCAACGTATCATATTGTTATATAGAGATAAAGTGCGGTTTAGGGATCCTAGTTGTCATTCTTAAAAGTTTAGGACCTAATTGGCATTCTTAAAAGTTTAGGGACCTAAGTTGTCATTCTTAAAACCGTAGGGACCTAAGTTGTCATTCTTAACATTTTTTTATAACAAACACATATTTAACAATTTTTTTATAAAATGTGTTTTTTATAAAAAATTGTTAAGAGTGTGTTTTTATAAAAAAAACCATAAACACATTATAAACATTTTAAAAACCATAAAACTATAACAATTTTTTATAAAAACACACTATTAAACATTTTTTTATAAAAAAACTGTTTTTATAAAAAATTGTTAAGGGTGTGTTTTTATAAAAAAATTGTTAAGAGTGTGTTTTTATAGAAAAAAACACATTGTTAACAATTTTTTTATAAAAACACACTCTTAACAATTTTTTTATAAAAAAACACTCTTAACAATTTTTATATGAAAAAACACACTATAACAACATACACATTATAACATACAAATATCACATTCAAACATAAAACCATACATATCATGTTAAACATAGAACATATTCAAACATAAGTTATAAACACTATAACAACCTACAAATCATATATCTTAACTTAAAATAACATACAAAAAATAACAAATAACATAAGGAAAACATACCAAAGAGGTAATACGAGACATCTTCACAAAACCCGAACGCGTATTCCACACGACAAAATTGAGAGAGTGGGAGAAAATTGAGAGAGTTTGATTAAAAATTGAGAGAGTGATTAAAAAAATTGAGAGTGGCCGTGTCTTGGTCCCCCCCCCCCCCCTTATATAGTGCGGCCGAAGAAACAATTAGGGTTTAGGGTTCGTCAAAGGGATTTTAGGGTTAACCCTGTGCCGACACGTGGCACAGGAGCCCGCGATCGCGGGAGGTCAAAGAAAGTCAATCGCGGGCAGGGACCAAAAATGCACACGCTGGCATTCTTGAGGGGGGAAAGCTGTACCGCGGGTATTCTTGAGGGACCAACGCGGGCAAAGTGGGCAAACTTTGGTGACACGTGTAGCCCGCGATCGCGGGGGTCAATGAGTCAAACACGGGCAGGGACCAAAACTGCACACGCGGGCATTCTTGAGGGGGGAAAGCTGGACCGCAGGCATTCTTGAGGGACCAACGCGGGCAAAGTGGGTAAACATTGGTGACACGTGGCCTGGAGCCCGCGATCGCGGGCTCCATCGCGGATTTTTAGGGCATTTTTGCAAAATGGGAGAGATTTTGGGTATTTCAGTAAAAGATGGTCAAACTTAGGGTATTTCAGTATAAGTTAACAATATGAAGGGCGAAAATAACAATATTTATCCTTGCTTTTGATTTGTGAAAACATCTATATGAAAATCGCGAGAAAGCAGATTAGATAAATTTGGCTTATTTTTATTATGGATAAAAAGGGTTAACTCATTAAGCATTTTAAAAATTAACCATAAATAAGCAAATAAATAAATAAAAATGGGTGAGGGGCGTCATTGCATTTTCTGGTGGTGCTAATGGCATCTCCACACTACTAAACAAATGCCCTTTTTCGACAGACGTTTCCGACGGATTTTCCGTCGGAAATATTTCCGAGGGAATCAAGGAAAGTCAACAAAAGTCAACAAAAGCGTTAATCCGTCGGAAATCCGTCACTAAAGTTTTCAAAAAAACGAAATTTTATATTCTCGAAAATATTTGTGACGGAAACTGTATCCGCCACAAATCCGTCACAAAACCGTCACAAATATTTGTTTAATTACGATTAAGTTAGTTAAGTAATATAATTAGCAATTAAATAATAAAATTACATTTAATGGATTAAACTAAATAGCAATTAAAAACTCAGATTAAAAAAACATATGAATTTCCGACGGAAAAAAAAAAAAATAAAAAAATTTAATTTTCCGTCGGAAATCCGTCGAAAATATCTTGAAATATATATATCTTTTATTTTTTTAATTCATTGTGAATATGATTTTAATTTTCCTTGAAATATATATATATATATATATATATATATAGGGAAGGGTTCAAAAGAGAAGTACAAATATTTTTAGAAATAGAGAAGTGATCTTGACCATGCATTCGGTCAAGATCGGCGGCTTTGACCGAGAAGCAGAGGATAATTTCTCGCGTGGTCTGCACAAGATAGATGGTAGTTTCGTAAAAAATACGCAGGACAGGTTCATATATGAATTTGTGTGATTCATATATGAACATTTATGTTCATATATGAACCTTTGGAATTCACATATAAAATATTTTTAACTAATTCATATATGAATCTTTGTGATTCATATATGAATCAGTTAATTTGTTCATATGAGAATTAATTAAAAAAATTCATATATAAATCACAAAGGTTCATATATGAACACAAAGGTTCATATATGAATTAGTTAAAAAAAGTTTATATGTAAATTACAAAGGTTCATATATGAACACAAAGATTCATATATGAATCAGTTAATTGGTTCAACTGATTCATATATGAACCTATAGTTAATTAGTTTCATATATGAAACACAAAGGTTCATATATGAATCACAAGATTCATATATGAATTAGTTATAAAGAGTTCATATGTGAATTACAAAGGTTCATATATGAACGTATAGTTCATATGTGAATCACACAGATTCATATATGAACTCAGCCCGTGTTTTTTGTAAAAGTTATGAAATTGCCCTTCTATTTTTGGAACAGACGCAACTTTTGACCGGTCAAAGCCGCAACTTTTGACCAATTATAACCGATCTTGACCGAATGAATGGTCAAGATCACTTCTCTATTTCTCAAAAACTTTGCACTTCTCTATTGAACCTAAGGCTATATCTATACTACATATATAAGCATATACACCTAATGTCTTAAAGACAAATTTTAAAGCACAATGTACCACACTTTAAAGCATCAAATTCAAAAAACTCTTAAAGACAAGTTTTAATGCACAATGTACAACTTCAGTAACTTTTGTTTTACACAGACACAAAAAATTCTGCATTGAACACCATACCCACCGTACTCTTCCACCTCTTCACGTCAACCCCCCTCACCACCATACCCACAATACTTCACCACCATACTGACAGTAATTCACATCTACATACCCACACAACCATACCTTATTATACCCACACAACCATACCTTATTATTGAAAGCTTTCTTCCTAAAATTCATATAAATCAAGAGTAGGGTTCAGATTCTTGCTTCATTCATCCCCTTGATTCTCATACCGTGTTCTCTCTCTCTCTTTCTCTCGCAAATCAGTAAGTATTGGTTTTATGTTTGCTTCTATCATGTCCAAGCACCCACTCATTTTTTTGTTTTTAGTTAGGTTTCTTTCGATCTTTTCTTCCCAAATTCTGCAACACAAAATTAGGAATCAAATATTGTTTCTATTAAGCAGGTTTATTTGTTTCCGCCCTTGCTGCCAGTGCTTTTGTAGAAATTGGTGCCTGAGGATTGAGATACGAGGGGTTAGTGTGAAGGACTTGAGGTTTTGCCAATTCTTTTACCTTCACCCCTACCATAACCTCCCAAGAACATGCTCCTAAACTAAGGTTAGTTTTTTATTTTGGTTTTAGTTTTGATTTGTATTTTTTCACTTTGATTGGATGGAATAACTTAAACCCATATTAAAAAATTTGTTGTTCCGGGTCCCAATCAAAAATGATTCTTGAGTCATTTTTACCAAATGATGCAGTTATTGTTGAATCAAAAATGATTCTTATTTCATCATATCTAAGTAACCTTCTTCTTAATGGTTTGCTTCTTGACCTGCTTCTAAATTGCTCTGTTTATGTTTTACCAAATGATGTAGTTATTGTTGAAGAAGATAAGATGAAATGTATTACTTTATTGTTGATGGAGACGAAATAGGTGAACATGGCGGTCCACTGAGGTTGGGTTTTGTTGCTTAATAAATAATAATTTTATGGGTCTTCCCTTTTGTTGTTTCCCAGTTGGTGCTTTGTATTTGATACATGGGACTTGTAATTATAGGTTTTCTACATACAGAGCCTCCTGGTTTTATCCATACAATTATTTTGAGGGTAGGGATTCTATGCATTTTATAAAGAACAACAAGGAAAAAACATCTGCACAATTATTTTGAGTTCTTTTTTTGATTTTTCTTGAGTTGTGATATTTGACGGTACATTTGTTTCTTGTTTACTTTATTTTATTTGATTGTATATTTTGCTGTTGTTTTCATGTGATAAAAAATTTGTTTCTTGTTAGATCTGATGTTATTTTTGTTTGTTTAAAGGTGTTGTAGACCCTATCCAGCAGCTACATGGCTCAAATGTTCTAGCAACAAAAAGTTGTTGAATAATTAGGGAAGATATTTAGGCTAGAATTTATGGAGCCTTATGATATTCTGTTTACCAAATACCAACAAAATAGTTTTGTTTCTCTATCTACTAGGCTCCACATATGAATCCACAGTCGCAACATCGACAAGGCAGTGTATTAAGGGATTGATTACCAAAACCTTTCCCTTTCACTTTATCACCATCTGTTTCCCTTTCACTTTACCACTTGAGATGCATAAGCCAACTTTTCCAAAGGGACTATCTTATAGGTTTGCATCAAGCAAACCACTATCACCTTTCTTTATAGTTTCTTGCAAATGACCATCCAAAGGTGGATCACACACATATGTAGACATTCCACCAGTGGAAATTTGTGATCCAATACCTCAAAAGTACCGAACAACATCAGCAAATTTTGGATGGCAACTTAATTATCCATATGTTTTACATTTTTTGATTTGAATATGTTCTGTGGTTGATATTTGAGGACTTTGTGTTGAAAACATAAACAAATTACACAGAGTTCGTATGGATGCCGAGCAATACAAATAATTGAAAATGGGTTTGTTTCTTTGTGTTGCTGCTTCTTCCACAAATCCTCCTAAATGTATTCATTTATGTTATAAACCTCCAAATGGATCCATCAAAACCAAGTTAGATATAGTGGGGAAGGGGTTGACTCTTGACAGGGAATAAATCAATTTTTATTTGTAAATTTTTTTAGGGGTCTCTGCCGCGGTTTACTGCATTTCATGAAATCGACGACTGCTTTTAGAGTTTTCACTTTTTATTTGGTTATTTTGTATTCAACAGTGAAATTGGCGGACACCAAGGCAGTGACTATCCATATAAGGAAGTTGATGACAGATAAGCTTCTTTCCAGGAAGCTATCCGTGAGTTCTTTGCACAACTGCAACTTTTGATATGTAATAATGGTAGTCATTTCTTTGAAGTTAAGTTTTTTCACACACATTGTGATTGTTGATGCAGGTAATTGATGTGCTTCATCCTGGCAGGCCAAATGTCTCCAAGGTTTGACACTATCTAATTGATATTCTATAATGTTGTAGCCATCTTTAACAAGAACATTATCCGAAGTGCTAAAAAAGAGCAGAAAAGATGAAGAATATTACCTGTTTATAGGAATTCTTAGTTGTTGGTTCCTCCTTAGGTTGAGATGTATGCTCAGCTTTTTGATTGAGTTTTGGTTTCTGTTACCATATTTCGTATTTATGCCCTTGATTTTGATGGTGGAATTTTGAATTTTCGGTGGTGGTATGATACTGGAATTATTAAAAATTGTTTGGGCAGATGGAGGTTTGGGTATGGTAGGTTCGATCAGAGCAGGTCCACGGGTTAAGTATGAGACTTTTGTCGCCGGATTTATATATCCGCTCTCTGGTTGTTTCCCCAGGGTTGAGCTTGACAGTGTTTGAAGCAAATCTTGGAGGTAATCGATGGTATTGATTTCAATTTAGTGCACAAATCAGATTGGGTGGCTTCCAGATGAAACCCCCAACAACAGCTTGCCAATTTCTTTGCTAAAAGTAAAAGTTTCTAGAACCTATTGTTTTTCATTGTAATTCCCATCAATTTTCTAATATTTCATTTGTTGGATAAACCACTAATTCTCTATACCTTAAATTTAAGTTTTACTTATTTGCACAAAGAATTCGTATAGCATGCCAGAGGCTATTCTAGTGATGGCAATAAAATTTGTTTTCATCAATTAGCGACCTATGATATTAAATTATATTACTCACATATGCAAAATTCATGAAGAAGCTTAGTTAAAAGTTATTATTAAAAAAAACAATAAGATTTGTCTCCATAAGTAAAGTACGACATGGATATCTTGTGAAAATTTAATTCATTGCCGCATAAATGTTGATATGTAATTGCATATATCTATACATCTATAAAAGCAAAATCCAAAAAGGATGAGGTGGCATCTTCTAAGGCTTAGAATCTCTTCTATCTATTTTCTCAATTTTTTGAATTTTTTAAATGTTGAATATGTAATAAGACTTTTTCGCCCCTGTATGGAAAATGTGTAATTCATATTAATATGGGTTTCTTTGTAATTTTGCATGCCTAAGTTTAACCTCCAACTCTTGATATTCTTCTTCATTTAATTTGTTTTATTCCTTAATGAAATTTGTTTTTCACACAATGCAAAACAAAATAAAATCCTACAAATTCCTTTGGTGGGAGATGAAGAAAATATAAGTTGAAGAAAACATTGAAGATTTTAGATAGGTATGTATATATTCTATCTCCAAAAGATGTGATTTGTTATTATATGTTTTTTCAGTTCCATATTTTGGATTTGTTGTTATCATAAAACATTTGTGTTTACGTTGGAATCATATGGAATCAAGTAAAATTTTGATATTTTGTGACTACATGATCTGATATTTTTTTTAATTTAAGCTCCATTGACATTAACCATGTATACGTGATTGATAATTGCGTTACTTTTTGACTACTTCAAGAAAAATTGTATTGACATTTGCCAATTGTGTGATAATCTATGATGTCTATGAATTCAATACTAAATAAAATGAAATCCTACAAATCGTTTTTGTGGGGGATGAAGAAGATGAAAGTTGAAGAAGACATGAAAGATTTTAATCAGGATTCTTCACAAAAATATGATTTGTTATTACATAGTTTTTCTTTTACATATTGTTGGGTTTGTTGTTATCCTACGACAATTGTTTTTATGTTTAAATCAGATACATTTAAATAGAATTTTGATATTTTGTGATTACATGATCAAATAACTTCTTCTTTTTCATTAACCATTTATACATGATTGGTAATTGTGTTAAATTTTGACTACTTCAAAAAAAAATCTATTGATATTGTCAAAATTTTGACAATTTATGAAAACTCTTTTCACGATCAATTGTCGTTTATTTATAAGCTTTAATAAAATAGTTTTACATTTTATTTTTTCATAGATGATATTGCATTTTTAGAGAATTTGAAATATTATTTACTATTTTCTTCAACTTATGAATTAATTTAAATTAAAAATATATCATTGATGAATATACTTTTCATTTTCTAAACTCAACACATTGATTACTAATTTTTTTAATTTACAAAATAAATATGAATAAATTTTTTTAGGAAAATTAATTCAAATGCCACAAGTTTGAAGTTGACTTACCAAAATACCCCAAATTTTGAAAAGTTTACCAAAATGCCATAAATTCCCGCGGTGGAGTCCCGCGATCGCGGGCAGGGACCATTTTTGAAATTTTATGTGCTTCATATTTACACTTTCAGTCCCTGTCCGCGACGGAGTCCCGCGATCGCGCCCCGCGGTGGTCCCGCGGTGGGGACTGAAAGTGTAAATAATCTTGCAAAAATTTTCACATTTGGTCCCTGCCCGCTATAGAGGGCTCCCACCGCGGGAATTTTTGGCATTTTGGTAAACTTTTCAAAATTTGGGGTATTTTGGTAAGTCACTTTCAAACTTGTGGCATTTTAATTAATTTCACTTTTTTATTGTTTTTTTATTAACTTAACGTGTAACGTTTATTTACCCTTATTTTTAATTTACAGCGATCGGTAAAAACTATTATTAATTTATATGAGTATATTTATTTACAGTATAATTTGTTATTTTAACAATCAATATAATTAAAAAAATAGCTTTATTTACCATTCATATTTTATTTAGACAACAATCAATATATAAATATATTATTATAAGGTAAAAGAATATTTATTGGCATTCTAAAAATGTTTTGATGATTGTTTTTATTCTTATCCAATTTTTAGTTTTTTAAATCTATATATCTCATTAATTGATTAAAATTTTTATGTATGTTGTGATTATTATAATATAATTATATCTCATTAATTGATCTTACCTTTCATATTCTTCTTTTATTTATTATGAATCAATATACATAAATGAAATATTTATGACAATTTAATACTTTAAATTAATATATATGATAAAATAATTGATGGAAATGTTCAATCATTTTTATATTTTTTTCCTCTTATTTTGATTTATTTTTATTCTAAACTCAACACATTAATTTCTAAAGCCTTTCAATTTCATATTTTATTACATAACAATCAATATCATTTTTTAAAACTTTTATTATACTTTATTTCAATGACAATCAATATAATCAAAACTATTAGTATTGTGATAAAACATATTCTGAATTATTTTTCCATTAATTGGAGAAACTTATCATTAAATCAAAAAAAATTATTGATAATAGTATATTAAGCAAAGTTAAACCCCAAGTTTAATGAGATAATATTTTTGTTAGAAAACATATAATTAATTTTAGATTAAATCAGGTCAATCATTCATTTATACCATTAATTACAAAAAACCTACCATGTAGGTGTACGTGTGTGTATATATATATATATATATATATATATATATATATATATATTAAAATTCCTCTTACTAAATTGTAATGATTTCTACAAATAATTTGTATAATGTTTGTTGATTATCATATTTAACAATCAACATTTATCATATGAAAAATCTTCATATTACTACCCAAGTTATTCACACTACCGCGCAACGCACGGTTGCAACACTAGTTTATTAAAATTTCACTTCCCGCCGCATTGCGCGAGTACACAACTAGTATATATATATATCTTATTTTTTTAATTCATTGTGAATATGATTTTAATTTCCCGTCGGAAATCCTTCGAAAATATTTGACTGTTTAATTGGCTACCCATTTACTGCTAGGCTTGATGCCATATTCTTATAGCTTCATTTATCGAAAATAAATCAACTGTGTTTAAACCCCATATCCCTTATAGTATTGTATAATTCATACCAGTTATCTTAGGGCTCATAGTCCTTTCATTAGTCCTTTATTATCAAACTCCTGGGTGATAACAAAACGGAAATGGGATGGATGAATATCATAACTTGTATCGGAAGATAAAGTTGCATGATTTTTTTTATAAGAAGTTATGAACTGACAAACAAAACATTTTTTTTACTTAAGGTGTTCTTATCTTGGTTGTTAAAGTGCAAGGTACCTTCTAGGTGCAAAGGTACCCCTCAGCCTACAAGAATGGTGTATGCCCTTCAAACCAAGATGAATATTGTATAGAAGACATTAGTGAGATGTATTTCAATATCAACTCATTTAGAATTTCACATTGAAATTGTTTTAGTTCTAAAACTTATTGTTTAAGTCAGGTGCTGTGATATTCAACCTTTTTTATTTTGGTCATCTGATGACAGGCTGCAGGTATTCCAAAGAAACTCGTGACCTGAAATGTCAAGAAGGTTAGCCAGAAAACAAAACTGCATGACTAAAATTGGCACCAGAAGAGGTTTGTATCTATATTTGCATGAACTATGGTCTTTTTACCCGTTGATTGAGGACGGGGAAGGATCGCGGGGCAGATTCATTGGTCGATTTCCGTGCATATACGTACATGCCATACCCATCCTAGCTAGATCGATATGTTTTATTTTTGTTATTTTATTTTTGAACTTTTTTTAGTTGAATGTGAACGTCTTTGTAATTTTGCACGTCTAGTAGTTTATAGTATTATTTGCTATTTGGGTAAAATTATAATTAATATAAAAATTCAATATTTTTTTTATAAAAAATGTACAAATTTTCCGACGGATTTCTGACATATTTTCCGTCGGAAATTAATTTAAAAAAAGAAAACAAATTACTTTTCTAATTATAAACAAGAAAAAAATAATTAAAAAAACAATTTATGGCGGAATATTCGGTCGGAAATTTCTTTTTCTTTTTAAATTTTCTAATTTTTTAAAAACTAAATTGATAAATAAATTTTAAAAATATATTAAAAAATCCGTTGGAAATCCGTCGGAAACTTAAGTAATAAGATTAAGAAAACTTGATTCAGTGTGTGATATTAGGAAAATAGAAAAAATTTACCGACGGATAAATCCGTCGAAAATTTCAAATCCGCCGGAAATCCGTCGGAAATATCATTTTCTGGCTAGGGGTTATTCGACAGCCTTATCCATTGGAAATCCGCCGGTGATGGGGATTTCCGACGGATTTTGCCATCGGAAAAGCCTATTTATTTTGTAGTTCGGCCAATGTATTTCTCTATTTTTGTTAACACCAGATCTATTAGGTAAACATTATGTCATCCATTGATCTTCATGAATATAGAGAATTACATAAGAATGAACACTTTCTCTCTCTAGATTCTCTCTCTAGAAACTCTCTCTTGATATTACAATTAAGATCTCACTCTAATCACTTGCTAATGACTTGCTTAACAACTAAGCAAACTAAACCTATTTATACCTATGAATTACAACACATGTATTTCTAATTACATTGACTTTCTAACTAAACAACTTTGACTATTGACTTTGACTTTACAATGCTTGACTATTACAAGACTTTAAAAAAAATCTTGAATACAATAATGCTCTAACATTCTCCCCCTTTGGATTTAAGATTTAAAAAATATAGCAGCAGTCTTTAGCACTTGATCTTCAACACTTTAACTTTGACCGCTTTAAACTTTGAAGCTCTAACAATCTTCAAACAGCTTTATCTTCAGAAAGTCACTTTGAACTTTGATGCTTTGACAATCTTTAAACTTTTAGCTTTGAAAAGTTTTCAGTCAACCTTGAAAAGTCTTTGTCAATCTTTTTGAAAAGTCAATCTTCTTCAATACAATCTTCAACAAATTTTCATCAAGTCTTGAACACGAACTTCAGATCTTTGCAGCTTTGATCTTTGAACCTTTAACAACTTTCCATCTTTGAAAACTTTGAGGCTTTAGTCTTTGAAGCTTTGAACTCAAACTCTTTAAACGATTTCTTGAACTTTGTATCTTCATCTCTTTGACCTTGAAATTGTCTTTGAATAACGAACTCTCTTGAAACATCTCGGAACATCTTGTTGACTCTAACAAATCATTTCTCCCCCTTAATCTTTCAGTGACAAATCTCCCTTTTCTTCAGGGTATTATTTCTCCCCCTGTTCTTTAGTATACTATTTCTCCCCCTTTTTGATGATTGTGAGCATCATGATCATCAAAACCTTTATCAATTCCAGCACGCACTTTGTTCATCACAAGTAACATTCTCCTCCTTTTTGATCTGATAAACCGTCAATTCCAAAAGAATTTATCCGAATCTTTTCAAATTCAGATATAAAGAATGTGGTAACCCTGAAATAACGGATGAATCAGTTGAAATGCCTGTAAGTAGCACGGAGCCACTTAGTACAACAGTTGTACTTTGTAAAAGAGCTTTTTGATGTTCACTCCTCCAGGGCTTCCATTCAATAATCGAAAAACCATAAAGGAATTTCTATGAACGTTATGACAAGATAACATATTTCTTGTGTGTACGTGCTTGTGTTGAAAGAATAAAGCAATATATGCTTGAATAATAGGCTCAAAGCGTGTAAACTGTTGAGACAACAACAATTTTCCACGAACTCAATGTGCATGAATGAAGAGCGAAGGTGGGGCAAACTTCCTTCTTTTTCAATATCCAAACCTTCCGAATGAAGATTAGATAGGTTATATGTTGCATCCCCAAGAAAAATGAAACATTCATTTGTTAAGAAAGAAATGAGTAGCTGGTGGGGTTAAAGAAAGAGTTGGCATGGGCTGACTACCTGTTTCAATGATGATCCCCAAAGAATGTGAACTAATCAGTAATGTGGCTTCCTGACTCAGAAAATGGTTGGTGCAGAGTTCTCTTATTCTTTTAACTCTATTCTCACACCCACTTTCTATTTTTAATTCGCTCAATTCTACCCAAACTCTCATTTACATTTTACCTCATCACAATGAGATTACTCAACCGGATGAGTTATCTCCCCCACTCTTTGATGTAGACCCCTCACCCCTCAATCACTCAAGGATAACTTCTTGTGTAGGAAACACTGGTTAACGTGAATCCATAGAAGTTTAATAATTTCACACCGATCCCATTAAATTTTGTCCTAAAAATATGTGTTGTTCAACAGTTTAGCTTGAACAAATATGAATATCGGCATTTGAGTAACATTGCCATCAGAATTTATGCTCGTGAATAATATCATGAAATATTTGAGCATTTTTAATTCTTAATCATTTATTGTAGGATGACTATCAACGCGAAATGATTAAGAAGTACGAACCTAACACGAGCACCCATTCACTAGGAGATATTGAAGTATGAGAGCGTTGTGCGAGAGGAAGGAAAAGGGGTCGGATGTTTGACGTTGGTACTTGGTACGTGTGTTCGTCGAGTGGGTTGAGTACCGATAGATCATATGTCGGTTCCAGTTCAAGTGAGGTTAAGGTTTTTCCTTTTTATTTTCTTATTAATTAAAACATGTCAGTTTACTCATTATGCATTTTTTTGTAGGTGCTTGAATTAAAAGATAAACTTCAGAAAATAGAAGAGGAGCGAGCAGTTGACAGAGAAGAGAACACTCGACGTGAGCAGGAGAAGATATAGATGTCAAACAGACTAAAAGATATCTAGACGATGTTAGCTCGACATTATCCACCACCGCCTCCGATTACCCCACTTCTCATGACCCCCCCTCTTCCGATAGAATTTGATGATGACATGGATTTGGTATATGTACCGATTTGATTCGATATCTGTACGGATTTTTAGTTAAATTTTGGGTTGAATTTTCTAGAATATGTATGGATTTTGTATGTAGCATTATATATATATATATATAGATTAAATTGCAGCAAAAACAATATTTTAAAAAGTTTTTAAAAAAGAAAAAACAAAATAAACGGTTAACCGGCGGGGCAATCGTCACTAAATTTAAACGTTTTTTAAAAAGTCGGTAAGCCGTTGGTGAATTTAAACACTCTATTTTAAAAAACAGTCGATAATTGAAACCGTCGGAAAGCAGTTGGTAAATGTCGTCGATAAACAGTCGCTAACTATTACCGACCAACTGTTTTTTCCGTCGATAATATGAGTGATTTTAGCAGTGAGAATTCCACAAGAAAGTTAGTAGGGTGAATTTTTTAATTTAACTTGGATTAAAAAACACATTATGTGGAAATTTCAAAGTAGTGTTTTTTAGTTATGTTTTACACTAAATTTTCGGGAAAAAATTAACTTAACATTCCCGAAGGAATTTAATTAATAGTTCTATTAATTAAACTCATTGGTGGGAATCCATCAAAAGTTTAATTAATGAGTTTACTTAATTATTTTAAAGATAAAAATTAAATTTTTATGGCGAATTTACGACGGACTATTTATAAATATATAAAAACAATTTATCCGCCACAAGTGTTATCCGATTTTCTTTAAAGTCCCAATAACGGATTTTAGTGGATGTTGACTTTTTTATACTTTTTATAAGTGAACATTCGAAATTTTGTTTGAAATTTTGTCGATCAGTAAAACCTGATTTTTTAGTAATAATAACTTTTTTCCATGTAATAAAATAAACACCACACTCAAATAAAATGACTATGAATTATATATGTTTTGCCAAACTTTGGATTCGATATTAATTCAGTAGCATGATATTGAATCATTTTAAATGTGAACCAATCGACTTTTCATACTATAATTTAGTCAATGTAGTTGTTGGTATTATTTTCAACATAATTTAATTTATTTTTATTTTTATGAGTAAAAATTGAAAATTTTAGCTATATAAAGGATGACGAGGCTTGCTTAAAATCATAAATCAAATCCCACTATTCTTGGTAGAAATGGGAACAAAAGGGCACACAATGGCCACCCTTCTAATCACCCTTGTCGTGGTTATCGTTTCTTTAAGCTTGCCGTCATTGACCACCGCCACCTACCCCTACTCATCTCCACCACCACCAAAGAAACCCTATGTATACAAGTCACCACCACCACCAACCCCGGTCCACAAGTCACCACCACCACCAACACCGGTCCACAAGTCTCCACCACCACCAACACCAGTTTACAAATCACCACCACCCCCAACCCCGGTCCACAAGTCACCACCACCTCCTAGACCGGTTCATAAGTCTCCACCACCACCAACCCCGGTTTACAAGTCACCACCACCCCCAACCCCGGTCCACAAGTCGCCACCACCACCAAAGAAACCCTATGTATACAAGTCACCACCACCGCCAACCCCGGTCCACAAGTCACCACCACCACCAAAGAAATCTTATGTGTACAAGTCACCACCACCACCAACCCCCGTACACAAGTCACCACCACCACCAACCCCCGTTCACAAATCCCCCCCACCACCTTCACCTGTGTATAAGTCTCCACCACCACAAACACCGGTTCACAAATCTCCACCACCTCCTTCACCGGTGAAAAAGTCGCCACCCACACATTACTTCTACAGTTCACCACCTCCTCCTCACTATTAATTAGGATGTTTAAGGTAATTAATTTCATGCATGATGCCATACAACTTCATGCATAATTTCTTTTTTATATAATTTTTTATTAATTTGATTTTTCTATGTGTTTGAAATTCTTGCAGGATTAAATAAATAAGGGAGTTGGTTTAATGAGACTCTATTTTTGACCCTGAAGACAATGATTATAATATTCACGGGAAAGGTGAAAGAAGGGCCATGATGTACGGAAAATGATGGTGTACTTTATTTGTATTTTAATAGATATTTCATTTTAATGTATTTCTTTATTTCGTATGATTATATCCACCACCTATTTCTTAACTTTGTATCTCATCCTCAAATTTAGGGAGGAACATGGTACGGGGTACCATGTTTTTCTTTTCTCAATATCATGTAACAATCTATTATAATAAATTTATTTCACGTACCAACCAACTCTACTTGCTATCAACTTAATTGGTACCAACATTTTTCGGTTGGTACATGTTGGTACGGTTTTGTACCAACATTTCAAAAGTTGAAACTACAATTAAATGAATTAATACAACCTGATGATACAAACCTGTTGACTGTCTAAATAACGTGTTGTTCAGCGTTGCGTTTGTGAAGAGAAGAGATTTAGGGAGTTAGGGATTCATATAATCGTATTTGCGTAATTTTCATTGTTAGCTCCAACTTCTACTGCTTATAGAAAGTACTGAGAAATTGGCTAAGTATAGACTCCGACAGAGGTTCTGCCAAGACACCGATAGAAGATCAAGTGAAGACTTAACAGAAGACGCTTCACAGAAGACAAGGCCACAGAGCCTCTGCATTACTTGACAGAGCCTATGTGGTATGAAGACTTAGAAGAACTCATGAAGATCAAGACAAAGACGATCGTGCTTCTCACGATCTCTGTTGTACGAAGATCCTGAAGATCATTCGTACAAGGCGTGTCCTGACAACTCCACGTGTCAAACTCTGATGGGGTTCAGCTGTAGCAGAAAACGGCGCACTACATTAACGTTGTACCAGTAGCAGGTTCACGATCGTGTCTTGTACCTTTAAGTCCTTTATGTCTAGAACTTGTCCCCTGATAAATAGTATAAACAGAAGACTCATGTTGAGCTCTTCTATTAAGCTTTGCACAACACACACACCCTTAAGAACATAATTCTTGTTTAACCTTCGGTGTTCTTGGTGTTTCATTTATATCAATATACAGGGTTATTGAGTTAAATCTTGTGTTCTTTACACCTTACGTATTTGATACCGTGTGTTCTTCTACCTTTAAATATCTTATTAGTTCTCTAAAAACGCTTCCGCACATCATTCTGATTTGAACTAATAGTTAAAATATCATTGCTAAGTAAAATAGGAACCAACAATTGGTATAAGAGCCATCCTTGATTTTCTATATCAAGAGATCCTCTCTTACAATGATTTTTGGTAGAAACTTGGCTAGCTTTTGACCTGTTCTTCATATATTCTAAACAGACTCTGTTTTTCTGCCATTCTCGACTTGTTCGACTTTGGTAAGCCTGCATAATCTGTTTTCCAGGTTAAAACTCTCCATTTTAGTGCATCGCTTAAGGTTTTCAAGCTTGTAATCTCTTTTCTAAAATCTTGACCCATCATCTGAAAATCTCAGTTTATACTATGTTTTCTGGTATTTTCCAAAACTATTCAAAATTGTAGCAAACACCAACAACTACTTTTCTGCCGGTTCTTTAACAAAACCTCCCACTCTACTCAGAGATGAGTACCCTCAGTGGAAGATTCGAATGATTCATTTCTTCGAGGGTACTGACAAAGAAGCTCTTTACTACATCCACAATCCTCCCTTCGTTCCTATGCTCTCTGTACCAAGGGTACCTGCAACAGACGACACTCCAGAAATTCCTGCGCACGAGAAACCTAACTCAAAAGATAAATGGTCTGATCCTGACTGGGCGAAATACGAATTAGCACAGAAGGCAAAACGAATTCTGATAATGGCCATCCCCAATGACCTCTTCCAATCCCTAGATGCGTGTGAATCTGCATACGATATGTGGAAGGAACCGGAGAAAAAATTGGAAGGAGGGGCTAAAACTCAGAAAAATCGCAGAGCCCAATGTATCAATGAATATTACTCATTCAAAGCTCTGCCGACAGAGTCTCTGCAGTCTACGTATGACAGGTTTAACTCCTTGATAAACAAGTGTAAGAAGTTTGGGATCCACAAAACTTCAGAAGAAAACAATGTCATGTTCTTAAAGAGTCTCAACGAAGAATGGCTCCAACTGTCTATGTCCCTACAAACAAATCAGGAGCTAGACACCTGGAGCCTATCAGATCTTTATGGAACATTGGCAGCTCAAGAACCCCAAATCGCCCAGGCAAAAACTCAGACTGTTGGGCCTCTGGCACTTGTGGGGAAGACTACAGAGGCAAAGGAGAAGCCTAAGAAAGTTGTGGAAGAGGAGGAAAAGAAGGAGAAGAAGGAGAAAAAGAAGAAAGTGATGATTGTCGATACCTCTGAAGATGAGGTGATAGAAGAGGAGGCAACGATGGCCTCAATAGCTAAATCATTAGCTCTGCTAACAAAGGAGTTTGGAAAAGGAGGATATCGAAAGAAGGGGTATGAACGTGATGGAAGGTATGACAAAGGAAGAGAAGGTTCGAATGACAGAGGTGATAAAGGTGGTGACCAACAGAGGTCGGACGACAGAACTGTCAACGGTTCCCAGAACCAAGGATGTTTCAACTGTGGCAAGCCAGGCCACTATGCCGCTGACTGCAGGAGCAAACCAAACCGCCCTCAGAGGGATTATGCTTACTACAAAAAGAAAGCGGATTATTATGCTCAGAAGTCGCTAATGGTGAATCAGGAGGAGTGGCTGTCAGACGAATCATCTGATGAAGGCGACAAAAACGCCTTGTTATGTGGAATGGCAGAGGTCAGCTCATCTGACTCCGATAGTGAGGTATCCACTTCTAACTCTTCCTCTGATGATAATAAAGCTGATTTGCTTAAACTAACTATTGAACACACTGAACTCAAAAAGACTTGTGAGAATTTACAAAAGAAACTTGCATTTTTTGAGAGAGAAACAAAACTTCTAACTCAAGAAAAGGCAAAAATATTTCAAGAAAAGGAAGAAATTGAAACAAACTGGAACAAGCAACTAAATCCTTTGAAAGAGAAAATTTCAGAACTCAACTCTGCCTTAAAAGCTAAGTCTAAAGAACTTATGGATGTTGAGAGCGACATAATGAACATCCTTGCTCTTAAACATTATTTTCAAAAGGAAAGAGAAGTCCTTCATCAAGACCTACTCAGAAGAGACATTTTAATGAAAAAAATATCTAGATGCTCAGATGGTTTATGAAAAAATAAACACACAAATAGGGAGACGGGGAATTGGCTTCTGTGATATTGATCTATACACTGGAACCAAAAGAAACAAATCTCTGTCGTCACTATTTCATATTGGAAGCACAAGAAAACCCGGTTTTCCAAACTTACTCTCTGTCAGCAAAAGGCGAAAAGTCTCTGGGGAACCTCACCAGAGGAAACCTCTGAAGATGATAAATGTGTGGTTTGAAAACACAGATCTACCCTCTTCAGTCTCTGTCAAAAGAGAATCCAAACCCAAGAAATATCTGAAAACTCAAGATCAGATAGGAATCTTTAAGTTTGGTGATCCCGAGACTCAATCCCAGGTTGCCTTTGTCTGCACTATAGATTCTGAGAAGAAACTATCTGCAGAGGCACCTGAGTTCTTGCCTGCTTCCACAGAAGAAAAACTAACTCATATTTCTGAAAAGGAATTATTGGAAATCGGTGAAAATAACTTTTATGAATGTCCCAGTTCTTCCAATAATAGCCATAATCTCTCTGAGGAAACCTCGATGAAAACTTCTGTTGACTTAGGAAATATCCCCGAAAGAGATGAAGAAAGCGAGTATAGCACTTGCTCAGAAAATCCAGCCTCTGTCGACAGAGATCTAAGTGACTCAACCTCTGTATATATGAGGACGACTCATCCTCTGACGATTCTGAGACTGATTCAATTGAATCAGAAATAGTTCCTTGTGAAACAGAGGGACTTAAAATTCCCTCTGAAATTCTTAACATAACAATCACTCCTAAAGAGATAATCACAAGTACTCCTATTTGCCCGGATTTTGTGAACAAGTGTGTAAAAGCCAAAACCTCTCTAGAGCTCAAGAAATTCAAACCTGAAAAGGAAAAATCCTCCCTATATTCAAAAGAAGCTAAACCTTTTGGGCCTTTCAAAGAAAAATTAACTTGGCAACAAAAGGGTAAGTGGATTGAAAATAACAAGTCTTTTAATTCAGTGACAGTGAAACCTGCAGAAGTTCACCACAGAAGAAAGGGTCCACAGAAGGCTACTCCAACTAGAGAATTTTCAAAACAACAGTCTAGTCAGCATAAGTCTTTTTGTAATAAGAAGTCTAGTGCTAGGGTAGATTGTAAAATTAAAGCCTCTGTACCTTGTTTTAATGTTTTCAATGAAAAGTTCAAGCAAATCTCTTCGCAAATTCATTATTGTCATTGTTTTGATCTCATGTTTCAATTGAACCGACATTTCTCAAGTCCACACTATTTCCTCTCTTTACCCAAAAAGAATGCAAAATCTAAGGGAAAGAAGAAACAAAATGGTTCTTCAACAGAAGTTAAAACTAAACCCAAGGATGCTAAGGCAACCTTGAAGACCTCTGACAAAAAGGGACCCATTTGGATATGGGTACCTAAAAATCTCTGATTGTCTTGCAGAAGCAGTATGTGCCGATCTGGTATCATGACTCCGGGTGCTCGCAGCATATGACTGGCGACAGAGGTCTACTATCCTCATACAAAGACAAACTCGATGGAGGATCAGTAACCTTTGGAGACAACAAAAAGGGATACATTAAAGGCTACGGAGTCATCAAAAAGGAAAATATTGAAGTATGCAAAGTTGCATATGTGGATGGCCTAAAGCACAATCTTCTAAGTGTTAGCCAACTTTGCGATACTGGCTTCGATGTGATGTTCAAAAGAACTTTCTGCTCTCTGCAAGGAGAAGATACTGGAGTCGAGCTTCTGTGGGCTGAAAGAACAAAGAAGATAAGCTCTGCTTTGTTGCTTGCAAAAAAGAAAAAGCCTGGTTATGGCACAACAGGTTCTGCCACATGAACTTCCAAACTCTATACAAACTTGTAAAACTTGATCTTGTTAAAGGTCTGCCGAATATTAAATTCAATAAGGATCATCCATGCTCTGCATGTGAAATGGGCAAGCTTAAGAGAGCTTCCCACAAAGGAAAGACTGATGTGTCTTGTCCTAGGCCTCTGCACATGCAACATGTCGACCTCTTTGGTCCGATTGCTACGCCGAGCCTAGGAGGCAAGAAATACATACTAGTAGTGATCGATGAATACTCAAGATATACATGGGTGGAGTTTGTCAGAAAGAAATCATATGTTCCCAACACTCTGATAAACCTAATGAAGAAGATCCAGGTTCTGTACGAATGCAAAATCCAAGAGTTGAGAAGCGACAATGGCACAAAATTCAAAAACTCTGTCATTGAAGCTTATCTCACAGAAGAAGGAATTTCACAGAACTACTCTGCAGCACGTACTCCTCAACAAAATGGCGTCGTTGAACGAAAGAACCGAACGCTTGTAGAGGCTGCGAGGACCATGCTCACAGCATCTGGATTACCAATCTCTTTCTGGGCAGAAGCCATATCAACAGCATGTTATACCCAGAATCGATCCGCCATAGTCAAAAGACACATCAAGACACCCTATCAATCGATCAATAAGAGGCGACCCAACATCAAGTTCTTTCATGTCTTTGGATGCAAAAGCTTCGTCTTAAACGACAGAGAAGCCAGAGGGAAGTTCGATGTGAAAGCAGATGAAGGAAAGTTCAGAGGATACTCTGCCACTTCAAAAGCCTATAGGGTATATCTTCTGCGGTCTCGATCCATCGTGGAAAGCATCAATGTTTCATTTGACGATCCCTTTCAGAAGACTTCTAAACAAATCAGTTCAGAACTCGGTCTAAAGAAGGAATCCTCTGGCATCTCAAAGACTAGAGAAGCAGACCTAAATCTGCTATTTGAAGAGATGTTCCATGATGATATTGATCCCTCTGCCGGAGCTGCCAGAGCCTCTGGAGAAACATCTTCTGCAGGCCAGACTGAGTCAGGTATATCTCTAAGTGGTCCATTAAATACTTCATCCTCTTCTGTAAATCATGCAGATGCACGTGCTGAGGGGGAGCCAACAGAAGATGAAACAACTAAAGATTCTACAACAGAGGCACTGGAAATACCAACTCCAGCATCCACAGAGGAACCAATACCAGAGGAAAACGAGGACTCAGTCTCTACATCCTCAGAGGAACAAATTCCAATAATCCCACAAGCCGCAATACCAAGTTCAAGCACAGAAGTGCCATCAACTACAGAGGTTGCACAAGAACCGACAAGTGCAACCACAGAGGTTCAACTTGATGATGCGAATGACCATCTCCCCATGACTACCAAGTGGACTATGAGTCATCCTCAAAGCCAAATCATTGGCGATCTTTCTGATAAAGTAAAGACAAGATCAGCCACTGCCAATTTTTGTTTCTTTACAAATTTTATCAGTGTGATCGAGCCAAAATGCATTTCTGAAGCCCTAGATGATCCAAACTGGGTAGATGCTATGCAAGAAGAGCTTTTGCTGTTTGAGAGAAACAAGGTATGGACCCTAGTTCCTCTGCCAAAGGGGAAACAAACAATAGGGACTAAATGGGTCTTCAGAAACAAGAAGGATGAGGACGGGGTGGTCATTAGAAATAAAGTGAGATTGGTGGCCAAGGGATATCGCCAAGAAGAAGGAATTGATTACGATGAAACTTTTGCCCCTGTCGCACGGCTCGAAGCTATAAGAATCTTCTTAGCCTTCGCAGCCCACAGAGGTTTTAAAGTCTTTTAGATGGATGTAAAATCTGCCTTTCTAAATGGTGAAATCCAAGAAGAAGTATACGTCCAACAGCCACCAGGGTTTGAAAGTTCCAAATACCCAAAATATGTCTATAATCTCGACAAAGCTCTGTATGGACTGAAACAGGCTCCAAGAGCATGGTACGAAAGACTTTCTACCTTTCTTCTCGATAATGATTTCGACAGAGGTACGACAGATACTACTTTGTTTTACAAAAGAAAAGGTGATGAGATTCTGCTTGTACAGATCTATATGGATGATTTTGAAAAACTCATGCAGAGTAAGATTGAAATGAGTATGATGGGAGAATTAACCTTCTTCCTCGGACTCCAAGTAAAACAAACATTAGAGGGAATTTTTATAAATCAAGCTAAATATGTCTCTGACATTCTTTCAAAATTTAGTCTCTCTGATGCCTCTATAATGAAGACCCCAATGGCCACTGGAAATAAGTTATACTCAGATCCAAATGGCAAATCTGTAGAGTGCAAGCTCTACAGAGGTATGATTGGGTCACTTTTATACTTAACTGCAAGTAGACCTGATATAATGTATGCCACATGCCTCTGTGCAAGATATCAAGCTAACCCAAAGGAATCCCACCTTATTGCTATAAAGAGGATCTTTAGATACCTCAAAGGGACCAAAAATCTTGGGCTCTGGTATCCGAAGAACGCTGGCTTTGATCTTAAGGCATACACAGATTCAGATTATGGAGGATGCAAGCTAGATCGAAAAAGTACCTCTGGGAGTTGTCAATTTCTGGGTGGTAAACTAGTCAGCTGGACTTCGAAGAAGCAGAACTGTGTGTCTACATCTACAGCAGAAGCTGAATATGTTGCTGCTGCTAGCTGTTGCTCCTAAGTTCTGTGGATGAAAACTCAGCTAAAGGACTATGGCTACACCATATACAAGATACCCATCCTCTGTGATTCCAAAAGTGCCATAGCCATCTCTACCAATCCAGTACAGCACTAAAAAACAAAGCATATCGATATCCGTTACCACTTTTTGAAGAATCATGTTGAACATGGAACAATCGAAATGCACTTTGTGTCCAATGAATACCAGCTTGCAGAGTTATTCACCAAAGTACTTGATGAGAAAAGATTCCTTTTCTTGGTGGGTATGCTGGGTATGATTAACATGAGTTAAATCCTCTGTAAGTTAGATTTGATCCTCTTGTATATATGTAAATATTTGAACTCTTCTGCATGTAAATTATTTACCACCAAAAGTTCTGTAACCAACAAAGCTTCTGTGGGATTGATCAGAACCTCTGTCGATCTCCACAGATCCTTTGGTGAGTTTGACCTATGTTCTCTGCATTACTTATCTCATTTGATCCAAGCATAGGTCAAGGGGGAGCAGAAGGAGACCTTGAACTAGTCTACAGAAGTTGCTAATTCAAGGGGGAGCCAAAGAAGAGAAGTGGTCAACCAAATCTACAGAAGTGAAGGTTTTTGCCGAAGCAAAGGAGAGCCAAAGGATAAGTACCTCGTACAAATACTTTTTGAAAACAATTTTCTAGGACACCAATTTCCAAAAATGTCCTAGAAACACTGTTTAAGACATTCCTAACCATGGATAATAAAAAAGATTGTTGAGCTGTTCGGTATTAGAAATTTATGGTCATAGAGCCTCTGCTGAGCTCAATAGAGCCTCTGTAAGTCAGATCCTCTATAACTGCAAATTTCATACGGGAACTCTATCGATCAACTTAAATGTCTTAAAAGAAGGTTTCTAGTCATAAAGTTCACTCCACCACATAACTTATGTTGAATAACCTAGGTATTCAAAGGCTACTCGCACAAAATCTTTTCCTAAACAGTTTTTGTTGACTCTAATGGGCTTAGGCCTTAAAACCTAAGTATTTAATGTGTAATTTGTTAGAGTTTTAGGTTAAGCCTCAAAAAGTCTCCTAGCCTCCATCTTGAAAGAGTCATACGTATAGAGAGAAAGAGAGCTTCAAAGAGAGAGTGTTCTTAATTCCTATCTTGTAAACTCCTCTTTATTAGTCAATATACAAAGATTATTGCTATTATTATTGTTACTTGTTGTATTTGGGAACCAACAATTGGTATCAGAGCCAAACAGATTCGAATTTGTGCTTCAATCCATTGATTTTTATCAATTTTTAAGAGATTATTGGGTTTTTGTGCAAACTTGAGAGTTCTTCAAGTTCTTCATCTTTTTGGTTGGTTTTGGCCATTAGAGTTCTTCTACTGGTTTATAATCGATCAAGGGTTGTTACTAGATAATACCTGAGTGTTTTATTCCGCAAAATCACTAGGTTTGTAGCTCAGTTTGTTCATTTACTCAATTTTCGGAGTTTTAAACTTTTATTTTTCTGCACTATGTTTTTCTTCGGAAAACCATTTTTTGTTGGTTTTTGGACAAAACACCAAGCATTAAAGTTTCTCATAATAGTGACATGAACCTGTGTACCAAATTTCAGCTCAATCCGATCATTTTTGAAAAACTTTGACTCAAGAACATTTGAATCTTCATCCTTAACTTTTATTTGCTGCACACGTTTTTTGCTTCGAAAAACCATTTTCTGTTGGGTTTTGGACAAAACTCGAAGAATTAAAGTTGTCCAGAATATCCTCGTTCATGTACCTACTAAATTTCAACTCAATCCGACAAGATTTGGGCTGAGACATGTTAGTGCATTGAGACAAAAGACTGTGTAACAATTAATTCTTCTTCGCACAAAGTATCTGTTAACGATCTTTCAAGTAACAATATGTCAAGACTAAGATTTAGTGCTGATGCTGATGCTCATTATTATTCTAAACTTAGTACTAATTTTCGCAAAATTATTCCTAATCTTGAGAAAGAGTTGGAGGAAAAGAACAAAAGCATTCTGATTGACTCAGAAAAGATTGCTAAGCTTGAAGAATCCGGTAAACTCTTAACCTGTGAAAATCTCGATCTTAAGAGAAAATTATGTGAGTCTGAAAAGATTTTTGAAAAAGAGAAGAAAAGACTTGAACTTAAATGTTTAAATTTTTCTAATCTAATTTCTAATTTTGAAAAGCTTGTAATTTGTGAAAAAGAGAACTTTGAAAATGAAAGAAAATCTTTTGAAACAAAGTTTGTTAAGCTTTCTAACAAATTATCTGACTTAGAAAAGACTCTTGAAAAGGAGAGGAGAGAGCATGATTTTGAAAGAAAAGAGCCTGAAAAGGTGAAGGTTGAAGGATTTCAAACAAAGTGTTTGAAAGATGATTTTGAGAGAGAAAGAAAGGTTTTTAAAGCTGAAATGTCCAAATTGACAAAAAGACTATCTGTTTTGTCAACCAAGATTATGTTGGAGAAGATGTATAAATCAGATATTCTAAAGAAGTTTGATTTGAATCTTAAAGAAAAATATGTTTTAGCTAAAAGGCTTAAGGACTGTGACCTAGCAAACTCTTGTGCTGATAATACAAATAATCTTATTTTCAAAAGAGTGAAAATGGTTTGGAAAGTCAAAAGCTCTACTCCTGTAAAAAATGCTCCAAAGCCATCTGTTTCTGTTAAACATTCATCTCTTCATTCTCATAACTGTAAATGCTTTGATCTTATGTTTAAATTAAAGAACCATTTCTCTAATTCAAACTGTGTTCATAATGGGTCATTTAAAGGAAAATTCAAAGACCCATAGTATGAGATTTCATAGGAAGGAACCTGGCAAACCAGAGGACCTGAAGACAGCTCCAAATCCTAACAAAATAGGACCTATTTGGAAATGGGTACCAAAAGTTCTTTGATCTGTCTTGCAGGTAAATGGACTCCTTAATACATCTGTTAAGGACTCACACTTCAGTGGATAATGGACTTTTAAACACTCAATTTAAGACTCATCCTTCAAAGGCAATTGATTTCTGTGCACAACAATACTAAACTTAAGTACTATGACAGCATGCTGACAGATTTGCGATGTTGTAGTAAATTGTTCATTCTCACTGATCAAGACACCAATTGATGCGATTCAAAAGGCCCTGGATTGAAAACACATTTATTAACAGCTTTCGTGTTTTGACAATTCATAGATTCGAAATTTATAAGGGTCATATGCATCGTTGAAGTAGACAACAGTGCGCTGATACAAAGATGTTGGACAGATCTGCGCGACTGTGGTAAATCAACCATATATATTTCGTCCGAGCTCTAAAAGAGGTGATTCTAGATGATCTGCAAAGATAACAAACCAATGCACACTTTTTATGTTTTGAGTTTTTGCAAACTCCAGAGATATCATGGTCTAAATCAGTGTCAAAGTTAGTGTAACATTTCTGTTAAGCTGCTGCCGAGCCGCGACCAAACCTCTGCCGGCCACAACCAAACCTATGCCGATCAGCGACCAACCTCTGCCGAGCAGCGACCAACTTCTGCCGAGCAGCGACCAACCTCTGCCGAGCCACGACCAGACCGCTGTCATGCCTTGCCAAGGCTTGCCAAACCTCTGCCGAGCCTTTGTCAAGCGTCTGTCAACCCGTGATCATTCTTTGTCGACCACTCAGACCAACTTCTGGCGACAACACAAGCTTTGGCTCAGACTTTTGTGACCACCCTATGTGGTATTGTTCACCACAGAGCCTCTGTGAAATCTGACAGAGCCTCTGTGGACTGAACCTCTGCGACTGAACATCAGAGCCTGTAGCCCAACTTATGAGTACTTGCTGTCAGCTTTGCGCACCTGTCGTATTTTCAACAGAACTCCCTCCTCGAAGCTCCAAATGCGATGAGTCCAGATGCGTTGGATTCCTAAGACAAATATGAACAATTTTCGTGTTTTGAGCTTGGTCTGAATCAGTGTTCTTCTTGATCAGAATCTCTGTTAAAGTCACGACAAACCTCTACCGAGCTGCTACCAACCTCTGCCGCCAAACCTCTGCCGACCAACCTCTGCCGAGCTTTTTTTCAGTTCAGAATTTTTACTGGTATTTCTAAACTCTGACCCCTGCAATTTTTTTTCAATTTGAATTATCAGTGCTTTTTCCTAACAAATGAGGAATCATCAAAGATGATTACCAACACCTTTTGATTTTTACAGGATATCTGATTTCAAAGTGAGCTTAAATGAGATTTAATGCTCAATTTGAGGGGGAGAATGCCAATCTGACCATGTACATCCAAAGGTAAATTTCTAAATCTTTAAACTCATCATCATTTTTAAAGAAGACTAACTTTAAAATGATAAAACCTTTCTAAAATGGTCAAACCACTTCTAGGTGCTAAATGCTTTTTCTGATATAGAAGTTGGATTTTAAATGCTTTTCTGAGACTAAAAATAGTCAGTGTGTGGAACAATACAATCTTTAGGACAACAATTTCATGGGATCATTGTGTGAGCTTTATAGTACTTCTATGGATCACTTAAACCTGTGTTTCCTACCTAAGAAGTAAACCTTGAGTGTTTGAGAGGTGAAGGGTCTACATCAAAGAGTGAGGGAGATAACTCATCTGAGTTTTTCTCATTGTGCTTAAGAGGTAAAAATTGAAAAGAGAGTGTGAGAACAGAGTCAAAAGAATTATATAACTCTACACTAACTTTTTCTGAGCCGGGCAAGCCACATTACTGATTTATCACGATTCTTTGGTGATTGTCATTGAAACAGACAGTGAGCCCATGCCAACTCTTGAATTAACCCCACTAGCTACTTATTTCCTTCTCAATAGGGAAATGCTTCACTTTTCCACGGGGAAGCAGCATATATGCTATCTGATCTTTATTTGGAAGGTTGGATATTGAAAAGAAGGAAATTTGCCCCACCTTCACACTTCACTCATGCACATTGAGTCCGTGGACACCTATTATGTCCAAACTGTTTACACACTTTTGAGCCTAATAGATAATATTCTATTTTTCTTCCACACAATATCACGAATCTTTGTGATTCCACATGCATATCTATGTGATATTGCCAGAACAGTTTGAGAAGTTTAATTTTTATAATTTCACTTCTATGATAACTGGAAGTCCTATCAGAGCTTCATGTTTGTCAACTCTGGACATAGGCCACACAATTATTTTAATTGTTGTGATAACAATTGCTATGTGCTTTTGTGTTAGATGATTACCTGTGGTTACTTATTCTTTAATGCAGATTCTCATGAGCCGAATGTGTTTGCTACTCTTCATCTCCTAGTTGTTTATCTACCATCCGTTATTACTCAAACTGGTTATACAAGCTTCCGCACATCAAATCGTTCTCTGGTTGTTTGAGTTTAATCTTTCGGAGACAACCAAGATAAACAAGATAAAGCAACAGTCGAGGGGGAGTATGCAACAATCAAGGGGGAGTTAAAGAAGGAATTGAAGCAACTGACTTTGTGGAAGATCGGGCTATTTTTAATCTTGAATACAAAGGGGGAGATTTTTGACTCTATTTTTATGTTGTATTCAAGATTACTTGCTTAAATTATAAAAGCCAAAATTGTATTTTCTTAAATTGTAAAAGCCCAAATTGTATTTGTGGGCTTTAGTGGCTAATAGGCTTAGGCCTTAAAACCTAAGCATTTAATGTGTAATTTGTTAGAGTTTTAGGTTAAGCCTCAAAAAGTCTCCTAGCCTCCATCTTGAAAGAGTCATACGTATAGAGAGAAAGAGAGCTTCAAAGAGAGAGTGTTCTGAATTCCTATCTTGTAAACTCCTCTTTATTAGTCAATATACAAAGATTATTGCTATTATTATTGTTACTTGTTGTATCTGGGAACCAACAGTTTTCTAGGACACTAATTTCCAAATATGTCCTAAAAACAATGTTTAAAACAATTAAAACTTTGGATGATCAAAAACTTTTATGAATTTTTAGTTATTAGAAATTTTCACTCATAGAGCCTCTACTGACTTTGACAGAGCCCCAAAGCCTCTGTGGATGAAAATTTTGTGCTAAAGACTCTATCGATCATCTCCAATGTATTTTCAAACGTTTTTGGTAAAGGTGCAAGCTAAGAGGAGACAAAAAGACAGGTTTCAGATCACATAGCTCACTCCACTACAAAGCCTCTGCTGATTCTGACACTTGACTCTCTGTGGCAATTGTGTAAAAGCAAGATATTCACTGCGAGTGACAGACCCCATACAGAAGGATTGCCCACGCGCCTATCATTAATGGGCCGTGCACGACGTCTAATCGTGCTCTGACACATCTGACGTGGCAGATTTTCATTGGACGTGCGTGCCACACGATCCTTCTGAAACGTTTCCCCAGCTGTAAAACTCGAGTGCGGACCCCAAATGTTTATTGAATTCACTTTTACCACAGAATTCTATCCGTTTCCACCCTCACTATATAACTCCGTTTACCCCATTCACTATTCCTTTTACGAATTTACTCCCACATTCTTCTCCGGCGAACCTTGCAAAAACCTGCATCTTCCATTTTCTACTCACTTTCTTAAAGTTTACTCCAATGTCTTCAACCTCCAGCGCTCCGGTGAACTCCCCAGCTCATTCTGAGCAGTCTCAGAACCCAGAAATGGCCGGAAACCTAGAACAGGACAACTACGGTGATTCAGCAGATTTTTCTCCGACCACCCATCTGCAAAACTTCCTGGCCAATGAACATTTTGAAAGTATCTTGTTCCCTCGAGAACTGCATTTGGGGAAGAACATGCTATCCTTCTCAACATTCTGGAAAACCATTTCATTTACCCCCTATTATCCAAGAACGTGAAGAAGATCCCTGATAGATACCTTTACCAATTCTGGCAGAGTTGCCATTTTGATTCACAAGATAGACAAATCAAGGGTTACATTTCCAAACCTGACCAATCTGAATACCTCGAACTCAAGTTCAACAGAACAATGTTCTCCCTTGATGTTAGGGTCAATTTATGTTGAATTAAAGTTCAGGGTTTAATTTGTAATTCTTGTATTTGAGCCTTATTAGTGAACGGGCCGTGGGCTTGTTAACCACGGGCCCGCCTTATATATAGATAGCTTAACCTTAGAAAACAGGCTAGTTGTCTCATTTGCTTTCTTACTCTTTATTGTAATTCTCTCTCAATATTGAAAGCTTAATCAGAGATGACCAGTTGAAATCGTTACTCTATTGTTTTATCTGTTTGATTTCATAATCATTGCACGGATATGGAACTAACAATTGGTATCAGAGCAGACGGACGGATTCGATTCAAAGCATTCATATTGATTTCTGGTAAGATTTGACTTTTTCACGTCTACCATATTCTTGAATTTTCAAATCCTTGATTCTGGTAAAATTGTTCGACTCTGCTTATTGGGTTGTGTTAGTATTATTGCCATTAGTGTATCTCCAAATTTTCACATCCCAATTCGATCGTTTGAGTGGCTAATTTAGCAAATTAATTTCAAAGTTTTTGATAGTGTTCTTCATCAAAAAATCGAATTTTTATCATCAAAACTTGTTTTTTTGCTTCAAAATCGATTGGGTTAGTGTTAGTTTTGTGTTTGGTAGGGTTTCTAATCTTTCAGGAACCTTCTTGAGCAACCCTAATCGAAAATCGATCGAATTGGAAAAGGCAGCCGTGGTTTTCGGACAACACAACCGTAGTTTCCAGACGTTTGTGTTATTCCATCCGGACTCGTCCTCTTTCCGGGTACATCATACTTTCCGGGTAAGTTCAGCATTCCGGGTAAGTATTCTAAACTCCAATCTATCCGGGTAAAACTTGTTTCCGGAAACCCAAAGTTCCCGGTCATAATTTTTCTCGGATATCCTTGCATCCGGTAAGTGCTTTATCCAGAAACTCTTGTTATCCGGAAATCTTAAGTCATCCGGTAAGTATTACATTATTTTAATCTATTCGGACACTTTAATCATCCGGTAATATTGGTTATCCGGAAAACTTAAGCTGTCCGGACTCTTTTCACTTATCCGGACTCTTCTGTATTATTGAACTGTTTTCACTAATTCTGATCCGGACACTTCCAGATCAGATATCTTATTTGGATTCCTATCCAGTAAGATTATTCCTAGTTCATATCAGTCGTAGAACCTGCGTTAGGACTCCAGTCTTAGTGCATTGCGTTAGGTTTGCACTTTGAATCGATCAACTCGTTTAACGATCACTCCGTTGCAATCAAAGATGTCTACTTCGTGTGAAGCTCTTGCAATCGGCACCGACTCCAAACCACCGTGTCTCTTTCCAAATGAGTACAGCCAATAGCGCGACAGGTTCATGCTCTTCATAGAGTCCAAGGACAACTACGAGTACATCAAGAGAGCTCTTGAAGATGGTCCAATCCCTTGGCCGATGAATGAAATAGCAGCAACTGCAACTGCTCTAGCTCGTAGTACGAAAAACACTATCACCGAAATGACCGACGATGAAAGAGGCATGATCGAAGGTGAAAAGCATGCAAAGAGATATCTTGTCCAAGCCCTTCCCAACCCGACCTATACAGCTATCGACAGCTACAAAGAAACGGTAAAGGGCATGTGGGATCAAGTGGCCAGAATGATGCGTGGGAGCAATGTCGGAAATCAACTAAAGATCAACAGCGCGATAACCAAGTTTGATGGTTTCAAGCAGCGCACCGGCGAATCTCTCACACAGACCTATGAACGGTTCTGCTCACTTCTTAATGAATTGAACAAGAATAAGATCACTCGCTCCAACACAGAAAATGCGCTCAAATTTCTCAATAATCTGCTGCCGGAATGGAAGGTGTTTGCTTCTCATGTCAAGCACAACAACTTGATAGAGAACATCGGCATCAATGAACTCTATGAGACACTTCTTCAAGACGAAGATGAAGTGAATGAACTTTTGAGCGAGAAGAAGACTGAATCAAAGCCAGCTGCTGATCCTATAGCACTCATGTCCTCCAAGAAAGGGAAATCTTCGAGAAGTCACTCTAAACATGCTCAAAAGCAAAACTCTTCCGAATCTGAAAAGGAAGACAGTGACTCTAACGATGAAGTATCTGACTTCAAGAAAGCGATAGCTCTGCTTACGAAACCTTTCCAACAACAAAAGTACTATAAGAAGCCTTCGTCCAACAATCAGTGCTACTCCACCTCCTCCAACAAGCGCCATGACTATCAAGACAAGTATGAGGGAAAGAAGAAAGCTGATGAGCAAGGGAAGTCAGAGAAGAAGGAGAAGACTGAGAAATCAGAAAGTAAAAAGAAGGATGAGCCAGTGATATGTTACAACTGCGGAAAGCTTGGTCACTTTGCTAAAGATTGTACGAGGCCTGTGGTAAAGAATTCTCACTACTACAAGGCAAATATCGCATTGGCTGAGCAAAAGGAAGCTGGATAAGCTATGTTTGTGGAAAACGACTACTGGTTGGGTCGTTCTGATGATGAAAGCGATACTGATGGTGAAAATGCTTTCATGGGCTATCACTCTCCAGCTGATGCAGAGAAGACAAGTCAGGTATGTGATTCTTCCGAACAAGATTTCCTGAATAAAATGCAATCTTTTACCGACCAGGCAGATTCCTTTAAGGCCACCACTAAAGAAAAAAAGCTTAAGATTAGTTCACTAACCGAAAAGCTAGATGTTCAAACAAGAATAACTGAAAAACATAAGTCTGAAAATGCTATGTTAAAGGAAAGATGCAAAATTCTTTCAATAGCACCCAAAGACTTAAGGGCCAAATTATCTGATCTTCAGTCTCAGTTTAATCAGTGCATGAATGAGAAAGAAGAACTTGTTTATCAATGTTCCTCTCTTCAAATTCAGCACAAGGAGTTTGTTACTAAAATTCTTGATCTTGAAACCATACTCCACAAAAGGGGTCAAACTGAGCAAACCATCTTTCTGAATAAACCCAGAGAGTTCACTTATTTTAACAAAAGAGTGGGGAATCGGTTATGATAACCCACACTATTTGAAAAAGGGAAGATATCAAACTCCTACTCTGTATGATTTTTCATGTTTTGGGTTAGATAAAACGTATCCGGAATATGCCATTCAATGGACTGGTCCTCTTGAACCCGAAAAGGAAGAGGAAACCGAGGAATATAAACGCGCACACAAACGAGGAATACAACTTCCGTTTTGTTATGAACCTTTAAATTATTCCTATAAAAAGAATAAAAAGTATCTCTCAAATGACTAATTCGACCCATACAAGGTTGCTACTCCCAAGGATTCCTCCAAAAGGGATGAGGTCCAAGTAACCGCAACCAAGACTGAGACAGATGAGTTTAAACTCTATGTTCCCCCTCTCATCTTGGAAGCAAAGATTGTCGAGTTGGAGGAGTCGTTTGAGAAAGAAAGGTCTGTTTTTCAAAACGAAAAGAAAGCGCTAATCTCTGAGATTGAGAAACTCAATTCTGAGAAACTTGAGAATCCACAACCGGTCAACACCGAAACCGTGTCGGATGAGGGACAGGAGATCCTTCGGTTTGAAATCAATCGACTCACGTCACAACTGTCCGCTTTGGCAACATAAGTGATGCAAGAGAAAGTGAGTAAAGGTCAACTCTAAGAGCAGTTTGACCAACTCCAATCTGAAAAGAAGATTTCACCCGAACATTCCTCTAGCTCATCGGACACGTCTTCGTGTAAAGCTTTCTTAGGAAATACTTTTTCAACACAAGACGATCAAGATTCTCAAGATGAGTGTATTAAAAGGAATTTAAACTCTGAATTTTTCATAGCTTCCGCACCGAATTCCCCAAAGCACACTGACACTAAGTGTTCCTCGCCTTCCTCACTTAATCCAAGTCCTGCAATTCCGGAGATAAATTTTTCTGAATACATGAACTCTGAAGGTAACTCTGATGGAGAGTTTAAGTCGTTCCCTTTCGACAAACCTCTCCCGTGTCACACTGATTTTTTGTCTCCAATAGTCAATCGTCCGGTCAAAATTTTAAAGGGTAACAGTTCTAACACAAAGACCCCAGTTGTGATCAAGATTTCACAATCAAAACCGACTTCTAAACCTGTTTCTAGAAAGCAATCACAGCCGAGGCAAAAGACCAAGCAATTTCCTACCAAAGATACCGTTCCTTCAAAAGTCACTGACCATTCCGTCCCTGTTGTTTCAGATAAAATTGGTCAAGCAAAACAAGAAAAACCAAAGTGGCTGAACAAGGAACCTGTCAAGAAGGAAGCATCAAAGTCTTTCCCTACTGCATTCAATTCTAGAATAAACAAAGACAATTGTGTTTGGAATAATTGGAATAATTGGAATCGTTTTGAAGTTTCTTTTCCGATTAAACTTAATTCAGTTCATCAATTGATTCAATTATCGCGTGATTGTTTATGTTACTCTAGATGTGGTTGGAATGATTTTGATGAAATTAATTTAAAAGATTGGTTTGGGTCATATCACATGTTTAATCATAAACCCAAAAATAAACCCCGTAATAATAAACAGAAATACTATAAACAACGGGGTTTCCAATCTGAGGTTAAACCACAGCGGGAGACCAAACCCACTCCTAGATGGGTTGCTCCTACTGAGGTTAAACCGGCACCAAAGAGGCAACCTGCTAAAAATCCTGTTCCTCCACAAGGTGTAAAACCTACACCAAGGAGGCAACCTGTGCCAAACCCAGTTTCCGCAAACGGTGTACAACCTGCACCTAAGGGGAAAGCTCTGACAAAGCAAGTTCCTCCAAGAGGTGCCAAACCTAACCCTCCAGGACCCAAACAAATTTGGGTAACTAAAATCCGTTAACTCGATTTTGCAGCACGATCATGTGTGGTACTTAGATTCCGGATGCTCCAAGCACATGACCGGAAGGAAGGAGCTTCTCACGAACTACAAGGAAGAATATGGTGGAGACGTGAGATTTGGGAACGACCACAGAGCGCCGATCGTGGGCTACGACGACATTGTACAAGACAAGATCACAATAAAGAAGGTATCACACGTCGCGGGATTGGGACACAATCTGTTCAGCATCGGGCAGTTCTGCGACAAAGATCTCGAGGTTAGCTCCAAAAAGACACGGAGTAGAATCCTCAACGATGACGGAGAGGGACTACTGGTTGGAAAACGCAAGACCAACCTCTACACATTTGACCTCGCAGCCCTCAAGATTGATAACCCTATCTGCCTCATGTCAAAGGCCAATTCCCAGCAAGCTTGGATTTGGCATCGACGTCTTTCGCACCTCAATTTCAAAACAATCAACAAACCGGTGCTTGGCGGACAGGTGAAAGGCATGCCCGATCTTCAATTCGTGAAAGATCGTCTCTGCGGGTCATGTGAGATGGGAAAGATGAAGAGAGTACCACATCAGCCGAAGGCAACTCCGAGCACGTCCCGGACCCTCGAACTTATCCATATGGATTTGTGTGGACCGATGCGTGTTCCGAGCATTAATAAGCGCAAATACGTTCTCGTGATGGTGGACGACTTCTTGCGCTACACTTGGGGACTGTTTCTACGCTCAAAGGACGAAACGCCAGAGCTGATCATTAATCACCTGAAGACTGTCCAGCTGAACAAACTACAACAAGTTTAGTCTATCAGAACCGACAACGGGACGAAGTTCAAGAATCGAACGGTGGACGACTATCTAACGTCAGTTGGCTTCTCACACACTTTTTCTGCCGCACGCACTCCTCAGCAAAATGGAGTGGTGGAACGACGCAACCGTACCCTTGTCGAAGCAGCTCGCACCATGCTTTCCCAATCCAGCATTCCGCTATTTTTATGGGCCGAAGCGGTGTCTACGGCTTGTTATACGCAAAACCGCTCCATCCTTAACAAGCGGTTCAACAAGACGCCGTACGAGATCATGAACAATCACGTTCCGAACATCAGCTACTTTCATGCGTTCGAATGACAAAGATGATCTTGGCAAATTCAGCCCCAAGGCGGACAATGGAGTCTTCATCGGATACTCCATGCAGACTAAGGCGTATCACGTTTACAACAAACGGACCAAATCCGTTGTTGAAAGCATAAACGTGACATTCGACGAAGCCGCAGATTTGGCTTCTGAACAAAACAGTTCAGAACCCGGTTTAACCGGCGTGCTAACTTCCGGACCTTCAAGTTCGGGATCTGCACAAGCGACAGTAAATCCAAATCATGCATCTTCATCGAATGCTGACTCTTCTGATTTAGATTTATTATTTAATTTCTTTTATGATGACATCTTTAATGTTTCCCCCACTGTCTCAGCACAACCTCGTCTAGAAGCTGCTCGTAATGAGGACTTGTTGAACCTATCCGGTCCGCTGGCTTCTACAAGCACACCATCCATCACTGTGGAGATAGCTCAACCGTCGTCATCAACCTCTTCCGATACTACTGCTTCCCCGGAGGAACCTGCTATGAACCCGGAGATCACTCCTGGTGATTCGTCATCTGCTACAACCGCGAATCAACCTCTGAACTCTTCAGAACCAGAAGTTGTTCAACCCTCGGTGAATCCTCCCCCACTTCCTCCAAGAAACCAGCCTGTTACACTTGAAGCAGTTCAAGACATACATCCTGGTGATTATATGGACTCGGACGCGTCTCACTCTACTCAACAGCCTCTTCCGCATACCACTAAGTGGATGAAAGCTCATCTGCTTCATCAAATCATCGGTGATCCCTCTAATCCAGTACAAACACGAGGTGCATCCACCAACTTCTGTCTATTTTCCGGCTTCTTAAGCACCATCGAGCCGACAAACGTACGCGAAGCGCTTGAAGATCCGGACTGGGTCATAGCCATGCAAGAGGAGCTCAATCAATTCGAAGCTCTAAAGGTATGGCGACTGGTTCCACGTCCAAAACACAAGACGGTAATCGACACCAAGTGGATTTTCAAGAATAAGAAGGACGAAGACGGCATCGTGGTACGAAACAAGGCGCGCCTTATAGCCAAGGGGTATCGTCAACAAGAAGGGATCGACTATGATGAGACCTATGCTCCGGTGGCAAGAATCGAAGCCATCCGTATGTTCCTTGCATACGCCGCGCACAAGAACTTCACGGTCTTTCAAATGGATGTGAAGACCGCCTTTATCTACGGTAATATCGAGGAAGAAGTATATGTGTCGCAACCAGATGGGTTCGTGGACGATTCGTAGACTGATCACGTCTACATTCTAGACAAAGCGGTTTACGCTCTAAAGCAGGCTCCACGAGCATGGTACAAAACACTGACTGAGTTTTTGATAAAGTCCGAATTCACACGAGGTAAAATTGACTCGACTTTATTTACCAAACACGAAAAGGGTCACATTGTTCTTGTTCAAGTGTACGTGGATGACATAATATTCGGCTCTACTAATCCCACCTATGCTAAGAACTTTGCCAATCTCATGGGAGAATTTTTTAAAATGAGTATGCTTTGCGAGATGAATTTCTTCCTTGGTGTTCAAGTTAAACAACTGTCGACCGGAATCTTCATAAACCATGCTAAATACATCATGGATATTCTCAGGAAATTCCAGTTGGACCAGTCCTCGCCATTGAAAACTCCCATGGCACCCAATACAAAGATTCACGCCAATCCTCACGGAACGGATGGGAATCCTAAATTGTATCGCAGAATGATAGGTTCTTTAATGTAGTTAACTGCAAGTCGACCGGATATTATGTTCTCAACATTTATGTGTGCCCGGTATCAATCAAAACCTAAAGAGTCTCATTTAACTGTTGTCAAACGAATCTTTCGTTATTTACGTGGTACTATTGATCTTGGCTTGTGGTACCCGAGAGAGACATGTTTTGCACTATCCACTTATTCTGATGCGGATCACGCGGGCTGCATGCTGGACCGGAAGAGCACCTCGGGTCACATCCAGTTTTTGGGAGATAGCCTGGTGAGATGGGCGTCCAAGAAGCAGCAATGTGTTTCAACATCAACTGCCGAGGTGGAGTACATGGCCGCCGCGAGCTGCTGCTCACAAGTTATCTGGATGCGGACGCAACTCAAAGTCTATGGTTTCACGTATGTCAAAGTTCCAATTTACTGCGATTCAAAAAGTGCAATTGCGATATCTAGCAATCCGGTCCAACACACCAAGACGAAGCACATCGACGTTCGGTATCACTTCATTAAGGATCACGTCGAAAGAGGTACAGTCGAACTCTACTTCGTAAATACTGAACATCAGTTAGCAGACCTATTTACTAAAGCCTTGGACGAAAAACGTTTTAACACTCTTGTGTCCAAGTTAGGTATGCTAAAACTGACGACTTAATCCAATTGTGTGCCCGTTACAAGTTCCATACATCTACGAGTAACTGTCCACTCATCATCTGGTGTTTACACTTCTGATGGTTGAGCATACACTTCCTCGCACTTGTATTCTACTTGTCTCAGTTACTCAGTTAGATTTAGTCTCTGTATTTATTTTGTAGATTTCGTTTGTTTCACTTATTTCTTCGTGTGTTTATTTTCTTTCATACTGTCGTCTACCTTAAATGTCCATACTTGTGCTTTCACGGTGTGTTCATGTGTTCAGGGGGAGCACAAAGAATTATCAGGTAAGTATACTCATCTGTTGAGGGGGAGCGTCACACACAGTTTTTTCTTAAAATGATAAAAAGTTATTGTGTGTGTGGGCACTCTCGTGTGATCCTCAAACTACATTCATCATTTGAGGGGGAGCGACACCGTGTTTTTCTTTAAATGCTAAAGTTTTTTGTGTCAGACTCCTCATTACATAGTTATGCACTGTCCGAGGGGGAGCAAGGTTTTCCTCAGGCTAAGCTTGAGGGGGAGCGAGAGAGGGTCCTTGTACAGTCCTCATTTTTGCAAATATTTCCCGGAAATAACTACTTTTGGGAAAATCCCATTGTATCCGGACAGGTATCCGGAAACCCTACCTTTCCGGATGGGTTTCCGGACCGGGTACTTATCCGGGTTGGATAGGATCCCGGGTACCATATCCGGACTCATGTGTATCGTATATAAGCGTCCGGACTCCCTAATCTCATTCATCCGGATTTTCTCATAAAACCCTAAACCTCTCGCAAGTTTCCCTCTCGTTCGGTCTCACTATCAACTCACGATTTACACTCACATTTTCACACCAAATCAGGTATGTTGCTTGTTCTGTCATCTCGATTTCATTTCTGTCTAAAGCGTTCCTAGCATCACACCACTCGACCACTAGATTGGTCGATTCTCAACATTCGAAAACCCCTTATGGGTTTCTTCGATTTAGTGTTTATTCGGTGATGTATAAACCGTATTTGTTGCATGTGTAAGCTTATATAAGTTCATCGTCACTACCTCATTAGTTTAATACATGTTTGGGATTCCATTTTGGTAGATTGGTGAATTTGAATATCGTCCGGGAACATTCAGTGTGTCTGGACACGTTCAACACTAAGGTGGTTTATCCGGAAACGTACTTGTCTAAGATATTTTATCCGGAATCAACCATCAACCCGAAATCCCATTCGTCCGGAAAACCCTTTCACTTGAAAACCATTTTTTCCGGATTGATCATGTTAACCGGAAACGTTCATAACGTCCGGAATCTTTTGCTGTCCGGACACCTATTGTCCGGATACCATACTTTGTCCGGACACTAGTGTCTATCCGTAAAGTTTTGTATGTCAATCATGTTGTCCGGACACCCCTGTGTTGTGTCCATCATGTACCTGTTTTGTCACTACCAACCATTAATCTGTCTCAGGTTGAGCCATAGCAAAGGTACGCACTGATATTTGCTTATCCGTCCTGGTTTCTAACTGTGTTTCCTTTTCAGATTTCTAATGGCGGATCATGAGCAACATCCTCAAAACATCGAGGAACAAATTCCCTAAGAGGAATTTATTAATGAGGCAGCTGACAACGCCTTGGTCGACCCTGACCATGGCACGGAGATCGAGCTGAACAATCACCATCTGGACCCGGCACTGTTCCGTCCCCAACCACTACACCGAGTACTGGTGGATATCCTTCTACGTCACCCTCTCCATGAGGCCTTAACGGCTACAACCGACGTTCCACTACTGTACGTGCTTCAAGTATGGCTCACCGCACGCGTCGATACAGCTGCTAACACACAGACCATCACGGCGCAGATTGACAACCAACCCTTCACGCTTACACCTGACACTTTCCGCCACCTACTTTCACTTCCCGAAGCCAACACCGATAGACATCAAGGGTATGACCCCACGGTCAATGTCGACACTCTTTGCGCTCAAATCCGCGCCCTAGGCTACAACCATGATCTTAACCACCCCTCCGCATTCAACCGAAAAAACCTGGCCCCCATATGGTACATGCTGTTTTCAATTCTAAATAGATGTCTTTCTTCACGATGGAAGGGTATAGATCAGTGTACCAACGACTTCCTGCGGCTATTTCATGCCGTGTGCTACAACCGCCACGTCGACGCAGCAATGATCATCTGGAGGGAGTTAGTCCAGGCCATTCGCCAAATAGGAGGTTCAAAACAGAAGAAATTCCTCTCGTACCCGCGTTTCCTTTCACTTCTGTGAGTCAACACATGGACGCCAATCCTGCCATACCGCGCAGACTTACTCATCCGGTATGTCCTCCTCACCATTTACAATACATGGTTATCCGCAACCCATCCAATGCGGTAGCCATGCCCATTCCCGAAGCCCTATTAGCCATCGCCAATCCCGCTGCACCAGGGGTAATAGCATATAGGGAAGAGATAGGGAATCCCATGGTCCAGCCAGCTCCGGAGGGACCTGCCCAAGGACCTAGACCCGAGAGACGTGAGGGTACAAGAATGAGAGGTGGGAGGGCCTGGCAAGCAGGTCATTTAGACCTATACTTCATCACTCAACCGAACCATACATTACCGAACCCCCTTCACCCGCTCCACATATTGAGAATGTGGAATCTGACTCTACAGACTTCGATACCGACCGTACCATACGCCTGAAACGCATACCTCACGGTATAGGACCCAACCCATATTTCACTGTCGGAATCCCACTTGACTCACCTCCACGTGCTGAACAGACTGCTCTAGCAACATCTAGGATAACTGAGGGAGAATTAGTTAAAGACTTAGATCATGTGAGACGGAGGGAACTGCGTTCGAAGACGAACCAGGAAAGATTGAGCCGTAAAGATAACGAGGCTCCAGAGCGACCCCAACCGAGTGACATCCGGGTAGCCACATCTGCTATCCCGTCTCATACGTTGGGACGGGATATTGAAGAAGCCTCCGTGGACCCAACAGAGCAATTGCACAACCCCCTTATCCACTCATCCGTCTCTCAAAACACGGATGTTTCAATTTCACACTGGGAAATAGCACAACTTCCACCGGCATCTCACTAGGAGAGTGCTGGTGTTGAAACAAGCGACCAGCAGCCCCCGGTCGCGACTTCATTTCGTGCACAATCGAGTCTAGAGCCATTTGTTATTGAAAATCATTTGGCTAGGACACAAGAGGAGCAACACCAAGTCGAGATTCTTCGTGACTCGACCGGAACCACCGTAGTGTCGTCACCCTTAGGTGGCACACGAGGATCGGAGGGAAATCCTACCACAGCTACCACTTTGCCAACTGTGAACGTAGGTGGCTCTGCCTCTATGGTAGATGCCTCAACGGGAAATATAAGTGATCCCGGAGTTATTTTACACGACTTTGTGTCACAAGGGTCCCTGGACAACACCCTTAAGGTTGTCCGCGAGTCGATGGAGCAGTATGTCGCCACCAAGATCGACACCGTCATATGCATAATCGAAGGTAAAGGACATATCGTTGACACTGAAACCGCACCCATACCTCCACCGGCCCCTACTAGGCCTACCTACTCGGTGGACACCCTCAAAATGATGCTTTTAGCCCAACTGCTCCAAGAATCCGAAATCAACGCCTCTACCGAAGCAGACCTGATATTCGTTCTGAAATCCCAGGTCACTGCTCCTTCATCATCCATTACCACTCATTTAGACGCCATTGACTCGACTCTCAAGGAATACAACCAAGCGCTCAAAACGCTGTCCGAGAGAGTCCGCTCACTCGAAGATACCTGCAAGAGTCAAGCAGGCGGTCTGAAATGCAAACACGATGAACAGGATGATCCTGATCACCGTGAGGGGGAGAAACGACAACGTCTAACCGAGACCGCCGCCCCGATCCAGTCTGAAACTCCTATTGTGGTTCAACAGGAACTCCCAACTGCGGCAGCTACAACAGAAGCACCTGAAGTCGAGTTGCCATTAGCCGACATGGTAATAGATATGGAGATATCAGATGATGAAGACCCAACGGTTGAAAAGCCTGAGGGTTCAACACAGGAACTGGTCGACTTTGATTCATCAGACAGACCGCTATTGGATATGATAGATCCAGATTGTGAAGCCAACCCGGAGACCGAAGATGCATGGTATGAAAAAGCCGCCAGTGCCGTAAATCTCCAGGTAAATTTGGGTTTCCCTACTGATGAATACGACAACATCGACTATGATCAGTTGCTGCTCTAGAATTTTTATGGTACTTCTCCCGTTCACTATGCTCAACCCACTGGAAGTTCAACAAGACCTGAAACTACTACTGCCAATATTCTGACAACTCCTCTACAAATGACAGCTTCTGATCTTCCTCCCCCTCCTAAGCAACAAATCCGTTGGGAGAAGATCATGGTACTTATCCCTCATCTGGAGGAATCTTTGAAGAAGTTGTTCATCCACAAGCTTCGCCCGATCGAGCCGATCTTTTGCCTTGGTATTTACAACCTCAACCCCGAATACCAACGGCGTTATATCAACGCAATGCAGCGGTGTCTTCCAGTCAGCCAAGTCAGAACCAAGCATCAGATCACATAGGTACTTAACATCCATTCAAGATTGATATCTCTATTTTTAGAGTTATTATTTCCATTTATTTTCCACTTTATTTTGTCACTTTTAGCCATTTCACTTCTTAAAACCCCCATTCTTGGTATATTTCACGAAAACGAGCAAAAGGAGTGAACCATGGTCTTTAATAAATTATTTGGTAGAATTTGGGTGTTTTTCACGTTTTATCCTGCAGTGACTACTGTTGTGCCCACTCCGGTTCCCCACTCTTCGAGCAGATCAAGAAAACAAAAGAAAACCATGGGCTGGAAATATAAAACTTGGAGTTTAGAAGGTTCAAATGGCAGGAAAATATGGGCTGGAGAAGTACAAGGTAGTTTTCATTGGAGATAGCATCAAGTACACCTTCTTGTACTTGGAGATTGACTTGGAAAAGAGTCCATTGGATAAAAGGATTACACAAGGAACTGATTTCTGCCACAACACAACAGTCTTTACCCATTGGAAGACCCACCTCTTTTGTGTAATACCCAACTCCTTCTCCTAGTATATAAAGGAGCACTTGGGTATCATTTATTATCATCCTTGGAGTTTTTGCTTAGCCTTAAATTCTCTCAACTACCACATTAGCTTTAGTCTTTTATTTACTGCAGTAACTAGCTTTAATTTTCAGTAATTTACTTTCTTAGCTTAATTGTTGTTCGCAATACACAGTGACAGGGACGAACCCTCGTTCCCCACTGTGAGTTCTATTCAAGTCACTTTCAGTTTAATTATGTGCAACTTCTACTCTTTTGCTTTCTTTACTTCAAGTATGGGCTAAACACCCTTTGGGATGTAGGAAGGAGAAGTACCTGGATTTTATTAAAAATGCTTGAGTAATCTTTATACTTAGAATATTTGTTGTTTTGGTCATTCATTCTCGATATTTACCCAAGGATGCGAACGAGCCGATCACTTGCAAGGATCTAAAGTCTAGTTCTTAACTTAGAAATAAGTAGAACGTAGTGACACGAGCTTGAATGATGCTAGGGGATTCGAAAGAATTCTTATGACACTTACGAAAGTGAGGTCGGCACAGTGAGCAAATCTCAACCCACTGGAGTAGTAGGCAAGCTAATTTGTGTATTAAAAACTCTTAGAATATTTGTCTCTACACATTCCATCGAGACCTGAAAAGGTCCATTCTTGAGATCACCATTGACAAAACAATAAGTACTAAAAGTATGGGATTTTTATCTAAACGGTGTGAATATTTTGTAACCGGGCTTTTCTAGCGAAAATGTCCACCACGAATACGATGATCACTTCTAAGGATCGAGTATTTGATATAAAATCTAGGGAAAATCCAACCTACATTCCTCCTTTTTAACCTTTAGTAAATCGTTTAAAGTAGCTATTTCACCAAACCAAACCAAAGTATTATTTTCCTCTATAATTGAAACTTGTAAAAGGAGCTCATAAGAATCGTATTGTCTTGATTGTCCAGTCCCTGTGGATTTGATTTTGGTATTTTACCAACTATTACTTGCTGTGACGATCTCAGTGGACAGTGTACACTTGCACTTCCCACCGTGGACAGTTTGCAACCCACTGCGATTAAAACACATATTTCGCACGTAACAAGGTTTTGGCGCCGTTGCCGGGGACTGGCGTGATTTTAAATCTCAAGATATTAGTTTTTGTTCGAGCCCGAGTAACTCGTTTTTGTAAGCTTTTCGTGTTGAATGCCACGGCAACAACACGAACCTTTGGTACCAATCGATCTTGAAATAGAAAAGACTTTTAGAAGAAGACGTAAAAAAAAATTCGACAACCCCCTGTGATCCCCACTGTAAATATGGCAGCAATACCACCACCTATAGGGGAGACCACAGTGACGATTGTCGATAGCAAAGATCGAGAAATACGGGACTACGCTACTTCCGGAGCTAATGACTTAAGCTCCAGGATTCTAAGGCCCAACATTGTTGCAAACCATTTTGAACTCAAACCGGTGATGTTTCAAATGATTCAAGCCATGGGTCAGTTTGGAGGATCGCCATCTGAGGATCCGCACTCGCACTTAAAATCTTTCTTGGAAATGACTGATTCCTTTCAGTTACAAGGTGTGAGTGATGAAGCATTAAGACTAAGACTTTTTCCTTTTTCACTAAGGGATAAGGCGAAGTCATGGCTGAACTCGCATGCACCTCACTCGATAACCACTTGGCAAGAACTTGCCGATAAATTTTTGCAAAAATACTTTCCTCCAACGAGGAACGTAAGGTTTCGAAATGACATAATTTTGTTTAGGCAAGAAGAAGATGAGGCTGTTTCAGATGCATGGGAACGATTTAAAGATTTACTTCGAAAGTGCCCACATCATGGCATCCCACATTGCATCCAATTGGATACCTTTTACAATGGTCTTTCCAATGCAGCCAAAATCATTTTAGATGCAACAGCCGGTGGAACATTCACGAGTAAAACCTACAATGAAGGATATCAAATCTTAGAAAAAGTGTCCAACAACAATACCGAGTGGTCCAATCCTAGAGCAATAGTACCAAAGACCAACACCATCGATTTTGAAGCACTTAAAACCATGAATGCGCAGTTAGTAGCCTTGACCAAAATCGTTTTAAACCAAAATAGAGGCCAAGTTAATTCCGCAACCCATCTCGCCGAAAACTGCTCCCTCTGTGGAGAGGAGCATGTTTTTGATTTTTGTCCAGCAAATCCCGAATCTGTTAATGTCACAGGGACCAAGCCGAGGAACAACCCTTATTCGCAGACTTATAATCCAGGTTGGAGAAATCATCCGAGTTTCTCTTGGTCTGGTAATCAAGGACTCCAACCCCAAGGGCCGAGTCATATCCAGCAAAGACCACACAACCCCCCTGGATTTCAACAACATCACAGTGGGCAAAACCCACCAAACTTTCACCAAGGCCAATCCTCACAACAATACCAATCACGATATACTCAACCCGCTGAGACCCAACTGTCACTTGAATCAATTCTCAAGGGTTTTATGAATCAAACCCAAGCAGCCATTAGGAATATAGAGACCCAAGTAGGACAGTTAGCCGTTGAAGTTAAGAATAGACCACCAGGGACGTTACCCAGTGACACCGAACACGCTAAGGTGATAGGAAAAGGGTCTGAACATGTCAATTCCATAACACTTAGGAGTGGAAAGGATCTGAAAGATATCATTTTTAAGTCTGATGATTCGCCTCAAATACCCACTGTGATCACCACAGTGGGCACTGCTCAAGTCACTGTGACCCCCACTGTGGGGACCGACATCCCTGGCCTTCCCACTTTTGGACCTGTTCCAAAGCCTACTGTTCCAAAGCCAATACCTCAGCAAACTCAAATTGACCCACGAAGTATCCCTTTTCCTCAAAGACTGAAGCCTAAAAATGTCGATGTTCAATTTAAAAAATTCGTAGACATTTTTAAACAACTTCATATTAACATACCCTTGGTAGAAGCTCTCGAGCAAATGCCAAGCTATGTTAAATTTTTAAAGGATATTTTGAACAAAAAGAAAAAGTTGGGTGAGTTTGAGACTGTGGCTTTGACCGAAGAATGTAGTGCCCTCCTTACTAGCAAGATTCCACCTAAGTTGAAAGACCCGGGTAGTTTCACCATTCCATGCATTATAGGAGGACAAGAAGTAGGTCAAGCACTTTGTGATTTAGGAGCTAGTGTCAACTTGATGCCGCTGTCCATTTTTAACAAGTTAGGTATTGGAGAGTCCAGACCCACAACCGTGACATTACAACTAGCCGACCGGTCCATTGCCTACCCAAAAGGGAAAATAGAAGACGTTTTGGTCCAAGTGGATAAATTTATCTTCCCTGCCGATTTTCTAGTTCTAGATTATGAGGCCAATAAAGAAATCCCAATCATCTTAGGGCGTCCGTTTCTTGCAACCGGACGTACTTTGATTGATGTGCACAAAGGGGAACTCACGATGAGAGTTAATGACCAAGAGGTGACATTCAATGTTTTTAAGTCTCTTAAATATATAGATACCGAAGATTGCTTTGCCTTAAGTTCGATTTATGGAACCCACAGTCTTGACACACTACCCACAGTGGGGAATACAGTTCTCACTGTGGGGAGTGATAGTGAGCACTCTGAATCTGAGAGTGATGACACTTTTGAGGATGAGTGTAACGAAATGGTTGCAGCTTTTGAACCTCTGGACTTTAAGGATAGAGATGTTCAACCCCCTTCAATAGAACAACCTCCCGAGTTAGAGCTTAAACCGTTGCCTTCCCATTTAAAATATGCTTATCTCGTTAAGGATAATAAACTTCCCGTTATTATCTCTTCCAAACTTAGTGAGAAACAAGAACAACTTCTGATCGATTTGTTGATGAAGCATAAGGGAGCAATTGGTTGGACCATAGCGGACATTCGAGGAATTAGCCCCTCTTTATGTCAACATAAGATTAACTCGGAGAGTGACCACACTGGAAAAGTCCAACCTCAAAGAAGGTTGAACCCCATCATGAAGGAGGTAGTTAAGAAAGAAGTCTTGAAGTGGTTAGATGCCGGTATTATCTATCCCATTGCTAGTAGTAGTTGGGTGAGCCCCGTCCAATGTGTCCCTAAAAAGGGAGGGACGACCGTCGTAAAGAACGAAAAGAATGAGCTCATTCCCACTAGGACTGTCACGGGGTGGAGAATTTGCATGGACTATAGACAACTCAACTTAGCCACTAAGAAAGACCACTTTCCCCTACCTTTCATCGACCAAATGCTTGATAGGTTAGCGGGAAATGAATTTTATTGTTTTCTAGATGGATACTCCGGATACAACCAAATCTACATCGCCCCCGAGGACCAAGAAAAGACCACCTTTACTTGTCCCTACGGAACTTTTGCATTCCGGAGGATGCCATTTGGATTGTGTAATGCCCCCGCCACTTTCCAACGTTGTATGATGGCCATTTTTACCGACATGATAGAGGACACCATAGAAGTTTTTATGGATGACTTTTCTGTGATAGGGACATCATTCAATAACTGCCTGGGAAATCTAGAGAAAAGCCTAGTGAGATGTGAGACCCACGACCTTATTTTAAATTGGGAAAAATGCCATTTCATGGTAGAAGAAGGTATTGTCCTAGGTCATCTTGTCTCAAAAAGAGGGTTGGAAGTTGACAAAGCCAAGCTTGAGGTAGTGGCACAACTTCCCGAACCCACAACAGTAAAAGGTATTCGCAGTTTCTTGGGTCACGCAGGTTTTTATAGGAGGTTCATCAAAGATTTTTCGAAAATAACAAAACCTTTATGCAACCTGTTACAACACGAAAAAGATTTCATTTTTACAAAAGAATGCCGAAATGCTTTTGAAACAATCAAGGAAGCCTTAGTCACAGCACCCATAGTGACCACTCCTGACTGGTCACTCCCATTCGAAGTGATGTGTGACGCCAGCGATTGGGCTGTGGGGGCTGTTCTCGGACAGAAAAAGAACAAAGTTTTTCACCCCATTTATTATGCGAGTAGAACACTGATTGAAGCTCAGATTAATTACACAGTAACTGAAAAAGAATTACTTGCAGTGGTGTTTGCTTTTGAGCGTTTTAGGTAATACTTGATAGGGACGAAGGTCATAGTGCACACAGATCATGCGGCAATAAAATACTTGATCAACAAGGCTGTTCCAAGCCACGCTTGATTAGGTGGGTTTTATTGCTGCAAGAATTTGACCTTGAGATCGTTGATAGGAAAGGAACAATCAATCAGATAGCTGACCATCTGTCCAGGCCTGAGAAGATAGTGGGCACTGTTGATCCCACTCCGGTCAGAGAATTTTTTCCCGATGAACAATTGTTATCAGCCCAACATCTCGAAAATAATATTCCTTGGTATGCTGACATTGCCAACTTTTTAGCAAGTGGACTAAAACCCCATGGGATAAGTGGACAACCATTTAAAAAGTTTTTACATGATACACGACAATATGTTTGGGACGACCCTTTCTTGTATAAGATAGGGACGGATCAAATATTGAGGCGTTGTATCCACGGGAGTGAGCAACATCAAATACTCCATGGTTGTCACGCATCCAACTACGGTGGCCACTTTGGTGGAAACCGTACTGCTGCAAAAATCTTGCAAAGTGGGTATTTTTGGCCCACTATGTTTAAAGACTCGTATGAATTTATGAAAAGTTGTGAACAATGTCAACGCACCGGGAACATTTCGCAAAGGAACGAAATGCCTCTTAACAACATTTTAGAGGTAGAACTTTTTGATGTTTGGGGGATCGATTTCATGGGTCCCTTTCCAAATTCCAACAATAATTTTTATATCTTGGTTGCGGTAGATTATGTTTCAAAATGGGTGGAAGCCATTGCGTGTCATTCTAATGATGCCAATACCGTGGTAAAGTTTTTGCATAAAAACATCTTTACTCGATTTGGAACACCACGGGCATTGATTAGTGATGAAGGCACCCATTTTGTGAACAAAGTCATGGCCTCGGTCCTTGCCAAATATGACATACATCATAGAGTAGCCACCGCATAGCACCCGCAAACCAACGGTTTGGCCGAGCTTTCAAACCGTGAGATCAAAGGAATTTTAGAAAAAGTTGTTAAACCACACCGAAAAGATTGGTCAACCAAACTCGATGATGCCTTTTGGGCCTTCCGAACGGCCTATAAAACTCCTTTAGGAATGTCTCCATTTAAATTAGTTTTTGGCAAAGCTTGCCATCTACCGATTGAATTGGAGCATAAGGCATTTTGGGCCCTTAAAGAGCTTAACATGAGTGAGGGTGCTGCGGGAATCAAAAGGACTCTACAGTTGCATGAGTTAGAAGAGTTGCGTTACCACTCTTATGAAAACGCAAAGTTGTATAAGGAGAAGACCAAGATGTGGCATGATCGTCGAATTAACCATAGGGAATTCATGGAGGGACAACATGTATTATTGTTCAATTCTCGTCTTAAGCTCTTTCCAGGTAAGCTAAAATCTCGTTGGACGGGACCATATACCATTGTCAAGGTAAGTCCCTTTGGAACAGTGGAGCTGAAGTCCCCACAATCTGGTCAAACGTTCAAAGTCAATGGGCAAAGGGTGAAGCACTTTCTGAATGAAAGTACCCACATCCCTGCCCACTCTCCACCACACTATGATTAAGAAACATTAGATCCAGTTGTAAATATTTTATTTCAGTTATTTGTTGCGTTTTTATTATTTTTGGTATTTTTAATGTTGCATGGTAGTTTGTTTTTATGTGTGTAGGCGAAATTGTCGTTTTTTGGAAGAAATGCTTCGCAGTGGGGAAGACTCAGGTCACTGCGCTCCCCACTCTTAAATCTGACGGAAGATGGGACCATTTTTGGGGCCCAATGCTGACAAGCTTTCACCTTTTTCTGCCATCAAGTCTACTTTTCTGCCATGTTGTCATAGTTCACCATTTTCCAAGAAAAACCATCATAGTCCTTCTCTCTCTCTCTCTCTCCTAGAAACCGACGGTTCCACCCTAAACCTTTTTCCAAAATTCCAAAAACCACCTTAACCCCTCAAAAACCACTTTCACTTCCAAAATATTCAAAAACACTCTTTCTTCTCCATTTCTCTCCAAGAAACCCAATCTAAAAAAAAACCTTCCTAAAACCCTAAAAATGGCAAGAACCAAGAGGATGAACACCAACCCCGATGCACCCACACGTGCGGCCGTCCGCCGCAGGACCGCCGAGGAACAACCGCCGGAAACCGTCACCGGCGACCTAAACGAACTGCCGCCAGTCTCTGGCGAAAACCCGATCATCTCCGGTGCGGCCGACGAGGGTTCTTCACGGCACGAAAGCCCAATGGCTATTTCATCCTCGCGAGTCTCAGACACCAGTATCACACATTTCGAGACCGAGGCACTTCTAGCCGAAGAAGAAGAGAGGCGGTTAGCAGAGGAGTTCAAACAGAAAATGGAAGCCATTAGAAAAAGAAAGGAAGAGGTCGAGAGGAGGCGTCGAGAGGAAGAAGAAAGAATCAGAAAGGAAGAAGAGGAAAAGCGAATGGAGAAAGAAAGGTTAAAGGCTGAGAAGGAAAAGATTTTTGAGGAAGAAAGGAAAAGGGCTGAGGCAGAGATTTTTGCTGAAGAAGTGGAGTTTCAGAGGAAGGTTGATGATGGCTATCAGGAACAATACCGCAAGCTTGGGGATAATGTTAAAAGAGAGACAGTGAGGAAGGATGCCCACAGTGGGGAAGACCCAATTCTGCGGGCCATGAGGAAGAAAGGCGTGGTCACCAGGTCTGCGGTGACCAAAGCTCTGAAAAAACCGACAAAAAGACCGGCAAAACAACCGTCAAAGAAAGGTACAAATCTTCAACCCTCTTTGAGTTCATCTTCTGTTGAGGTTGATGTTGGGGATGACCAAGTTCAAACCCAAAACCCACATCAATCCACAGTGGGCACTGCGCATGCCCCCAGTGGGGTGCCCAGGCAGTTCACCACTCCGTAGGTGGCTGCCCACTATGAGTGCATTGCTACGCAGAAACTGAAGTTGGAGAGGGGTTTCGACCCTGAGTTTGTTGAGGCCAACCCATTTGTTAAGAATAGGATTGTAGCGCAAGACTGGTCGATTTTGGCCGCAACCAATCGACGCGCGAATGCCTCGTTAGTGCGTGAATTTTACGCCGAGGCCTCTCAAGCAAAGGATCCCACTGTGGTAGTTCGGGGAAAACAAGTGAGTTATAATCCAGGAACGATTAACCTGGTATTAGAAAGAAGTAACCCGGCTGTGTGTGAGTTTGCCCAGTTTTTAAAGAAAATGACCCCGGCGGACGAGGATCTTGTTTTGCGTGAGATAGCAGCCGAGGGGAAGCCGTGGAATAAAGACGGCCAGAGAAGGTGCGTAAACGCTAGCTCCCTCACTACCGAGGCCGCTATTTGGTTCTAATTTCTCCGTGCCTCTTTATCCCCAACATCGCACGATACCACATTGTCTATGCATAAATGTGCTTTGTTGTACTGCCTCCTCACTGGAAGAAAGATCAACGTCGGGATTGTTATGCATGCGGCCATCGATCAAGCTCGGAACCGAAAGAAGGTAGTCTTGCCCCTTCCTTGCCTCATTACGTTACTAATGATAGACGCAGGTGTACCCTCAGCGGTGGAGGATCAATGGTTTGACTCCACAAGCAACATCAGCGCACAAACCATCCGCAAAATGGGAAGGTACGTCACCAATCCTCCATCTGAACCAGAAGAAGATATCCCCACAGTGGGGACTGTTCACCCCACTGTGACCATTGCTGAGGAGCATGTTGTGAGAACGACGCGTACACCACTCCATTCAACCGAGGCAGGATCGTCAAGCAACCAAATGGGAGAGATCTTGGCAGCTTTGAAGAAGCTCACATACAGGATCGAGTTGCTGGAAGGTGAGCAGCGATATCAGAACCGGGCCACCCAGAAATTTTGGATGTATACAAGAGAACGGGATGAGGTGATGGGCCTGATGATGAAGGAGGACAACCCGGTGCTAGCTGCTCAGCTCCCAGATTTTCTTGAGGATATTTGCCCGACTTATGCTAGCGATGATGAATTTGAAGAAGATGACGCCGCCAGTTCACCAGATGCAACCCCAACCCCCTGAATGGTTTGTTATAACAATGGTTTATCTCGTTTGCTCCCAAAACAATTTTATTTTGTGTTTGTTTCATATTTTGTGCCTATGGCTAGGCTTTCTGACAATTTGCTACTTTTTTATTTATGGTTTAATGATGCATGAAATCATACCACTGGGTAGGTACTTTTGGGTACTAACGTATTTGTTGTTTGAATACTTGTTTGATCTCGTTTCCATTTCAAGGTACAACTTTCGGCTTCCGACTTAAAAAGGTCCCTTTAGTAAGTACGAATCTCAACTTGATACCATGAAATTAAAAAGGTCCCTTTTGTACCCCAAACCACCACCTTTGTTCGTTAATTCAATGTCACAGTGGGGACACTGTGAGATTTTAAGTTTGAGGTGGGAACTTCCAGAGTGACTTCCAGTCTTCCCACAGTGGGGACACTGTGAAGTCTAAGTTTGAGGTGGGTATGCCATACCCCCCTCCCAAAAAAAACAAAAATACAAAAACAGAAGAAAATCAGAGTGTCACTAACAAACTTGATGGTGTGCCTTTCTGGACCATCAAAGTGTTCACTCCCAAAAAAATGGTGTGCCTATTCTGGACCATCGGAATACCCACTTTCACAAAAATAGCCATACCTAAATAAAGCCTGAAAGTGTGCGTACATACCCATGAAAAGTCCAAAATACCCACTTCTTGAAATAAAAATCTCCAAGCGAGATTTTCGGTCCATGTGTGGAAATACTTGCCAAAAACCCTTGGGAAAATATTCAAAGCCATAAACCCGTCGAACCTAAGAAAGCCCTATTGATTAATGGAAAACAAGGGAAAGATTTCGTCAAATACAAAAGTGAAATTTTCAAGTTTGGAACCGAAGGAAGTATTGAAGGAAGGAGATCAACGCCCATTAAAGTCAAGAAGTATGTAAGTCCCTAAAAGTTCTACTGCATTTTGTTCATTTTATTTCTTTCTTTTTATTACTTGGGGACAAGTAATGGTTTAAGTTTGAGGTTGTGATAACTCTATTTTTAGAGTTATTATTTCCATTTATTTTCCACTTTATTTTGTCAATTTTAGCCATTTCACTTCTTAAAACCCCCATTCTTGGTATATTTCACGAAAACGAGCAAAAGGAGTGAACCATGGTCTTTAATAAATTATTTGGTAGAATTTGGGTGTTTTTCACGTTTTATCCTGCAGTGACCACTGTTGTGCCCACTCCGGTTCCCCGCTCTTCGAGCAGATCAAGAAAACAAAAGAAAACCATGGGCTGGAAATATAAAACCTGGAGTTTAGAAGGTTCAAATGGCAGGAAAATATGGGCTGGAGAAGTACAAGGTAGTTTTCATTGGAGATAGCATCAAGTACACCTCCTTGTACTTGGAGATTGACTTGGAAAATAGTCCATTGGATAAAAGGATTACACAAGGAACTGATTTCTGCCACAACACAGCAGTCTTTACCCATTGGAAGACCCACCTCTTTTGTGTAATACCCAACTCCTTCTCCTAGTATATAAAGGAGCACTTGGGTATCATTTATTATCATCCTTGGAGTTTTTGCTTAGCCTTAAATTCTCTCAACTACCACATTAGCTTTAGTCTTTTATTTACTGCAGTAACTAGCTTTAATTTTCAGTAATTTACTTTCTTAGCTTAATTGTAGTTCGCAACACACAGTGACAGGGACGAACCCTCGTTCCCCACTGTGAGTTCTATTCAAGTCACTTTCAGTTTAATTATGTGCAACTTCTACTCTTTTGCTTTCTTTACTTCAAGTATGGGCTAAACACCCTTTGGGTTGTAGGAAAGAGAAGTACCTGGATTTTATTAAAAATGCTTGAGTAATCTTTATACTTAGAATATTTGTTGTTTTGGTCATTCATTCTCGATATTTACCCAAGGATGCGAACGAGCCGATCACTTGCAAGGATCTAAAGTCTAGTTCTTAACTTAGAAATAAGTAGAACGTAGTGACACGAGCTTGAATGATGCTAGGGGATTCGAAAGAATTCTTATGACACTTACGAAAGTGAGGTCGGCACAGTGAGCAAATCTCAACCCACTGGAGTAGTAGGCAAGCTAATTTGTCTATTAAAAACACTTAGAGTATTTGTCTCTACACATTCCATCGAGACCTGAAAAGGTCCATTCTTGAGATCACCATTGACAAAACAATAAGTACTAAAAGTATGGGATTTTTATCTAAACGGTGTGAGTATTTTGTAACCGGGCTTTTCTAGCGAAAATGTCCACCACGAATACGAGGATCACTTCTAAGGATCGAGTATTTGATATAAAATCTAGGGAAAATCCAACCTACATTCCTCTTTTATAACCTTTAGTAAATCATTTAAAGTAGCTATTTCACCAAACCAAACCAAAGTATTATTTTCCTCTCTAATTGAAACTTGTAAAAGGAGCTCATAAGAACCGTATTGTCTTGATTGTCCAGTCCATGTGGATTCGATTCTGGTATTTTACCAACTATTACTTGCTGTGACGATCATAGTGGACAATGTACACTTGCACTTCCCACTGTGGACAGTTTGCAACCCACTGCGATTAAAACACATATTTCGCACGTAACAAAGATGCATCATGAAAATCGTCTACCCAGTATTCACTGTCCGACGTGAAGATGGGAATGAATGGAAATTCTCTGAAGCCGACTTCCAGCACCTCCGACCGTTCGACTTCCTGGCTATTCTGAAAGACCTTCGTACAAGAACCATCCGACCGCTTGAAGTTACAAAGGCGATCGAAGCTGTTCGTCGATACCTGGTCCGTACCATTATGATGTCATATCTAACGGATTTTCAAATGGCTATCGAGAACAGGGCAAAGAAGGTAAATCTGATAAGGCCGAATCTGAATGCTCCTGAGTTGAAGATGTATCCCGAGAACTCTCTGCTTCTAGAACCTGAATTTGGGATAGTCTACAACAACGAACAGAACGAAAAGAAGTTTATGCGTTTCAGTCAGCTAGACAGATTCTGCGACGGCACACTCCTCAAAGTTTGAAATGCTCTTCGAAAGATCATTCAGCACGAGTCTGAAAATCCAAGGGTTTCGTATGTTCCTAATCCGAATGAAATAACTGCTCGGAATGCCTTTTGGAGATGGTTGAAGAACGCAACGACTACCACCGTGCTATCAGATGATTCGAGATCCACTTCGCGCTCCAAAAAAGATATGTCACGAACTAGCGCCAAATCGAACTTCAATTCAAAGGGGGAGATTGTTAGGGTCAATTTATGTTGAATTAAAGTTCAGGGTTTAATTTGTAATTCTTGTATTTGAGCCTTATTAGTGAACGGGCCGTGGGCTTGTTAACTACGGGCCCGCCATATATATAGATAGCTTAGCCTTAGAAAATAGGCTAGTTGTCTCATTTGCTTTCTTACTCTTTATTGTAATTCTCTCTCAATATTGAAAGCTTAATCAGAGATGACCAGTTGAAATCGTTACTCTATTGTTTTATTTGTTTGATTTCATAATCGTTGCACGGATCTGGAACTAACACTTAAGTTTGCTCTACCTACCAGAGGTCTTCTAGGTATAAAGAAGTATGCTGAGAAACCATCAGATGAAGACCTCTGCAGATTTGCAGAAATGTTGGGGTACAACACACATCTGAAGAAGAGAAATGACTTCAGAAGAAATAGATTCCCACCTTTGTGGAATACTCTCTTCTCCATTCTCAACATATGTCTTACTGGGAAGGTGGGCAGTCCAGACCAAACTTCTCACCAAATCATGGCCATTATGTATGGGGTATACTACGATCTACCTCTGGACTACGCCACCCTAATGATGCAGGAAATGATCAACACCATTGATCGAAGAATCTCCTCCCAAAGGGCCAAAGGACCCACAACTGAAGAACTTCCCCCACTACAATTTCAGAGGATTCTAGGTGTCTTACTAGAACCTCTGCTGCTCTTGGAAAAATGGCCAATGGAGGGCCCAACTGTAAAAACCTACCCTTTGGCAAGAAACGCCCCAACAACGCACGAGGATGGATACAACTTCTGCAGACCTTTGCCAACCAAACTTTTGACTTATGCAACCGATGAGGGACTTAGACTAGAGTATATACGCGATCACAGGACTACAGAACCGAGTCCAGTGACACCCCCGTGTCTAGGAGCCCAAATAGGAGACCAGGTAGTGGAAAGAATGAGTAATGAGAAGTGGGCAGAGGCCTGGGCAAAGCATGAGCAAATACAGTCTCGATTCCATCAACAGAGGAGCCAACTCGAACACTCTGCCTCTAAGCAAAAATCCTCTGCCACAACCACCAAAAGGAAAACAAAGGCCTCCAAATCAAGGAAGACTGCAGAGGGCACCTCTACTAGTGCTACACAAACCCAACAATCCCGTCCTATAGAAACAGTAGTTGAATCCTCTGCACCTCCTCCTCCAAAAGACAAATAGAAGAAAAGAAAACAAAAGTCTTCTGAGGAGGGTGCCCCAAGCCTAAAAGAAAGAAAAGCAAGAAGAAGACCAAGAAACCCCACACTCCTCTGCAAACCATCGTAGAGGGAGTTGAAATGGAAGGAACAGCAGAAGAAACCCGTGAACAACCTCTGCTCTACCCAAAGCCAATGCATTATGCAGACGATCAGGGTGACTTTTCTGCCTTCCTTCAACAACCCATAATTGCAGACTCTTTAGACCCTTCTGGATGGAACGCAGAAGCCCTATCTCATCATTCAACAGAAGCACCAGACTTTCGAATCTCTTCTGACTTGGATGAAGATGACCAAACCCCACAAAATATTCAGTCTGTGACTCCAGAAGTACTTCATAATCCCTCACCCAACCCGGATATGATGTTCTAAGAAGAAGTCCCGAAAAAGCGGTTGCTACAGAGGATATGGTGGAAACTGATGAAGAGGAAGATGACCAATTAAAAGAAGGTCTTTATCACCCTCACGTAGAATGTTAGATCTAAAGTTTTGTCAAAAGTTACAAGTGTTGGATCTGAATAGAAGACTCAGAGTTCTGAGTTAGAAGACTCAGAAGTACTGATCTGAGAAGTCTCGAAAAGATTACATGTATGAAAGTATGAACTGAAGGGTCAGAGTTCTGAGTAGGAGACTCAGAAGTTCTGAGAATGATGAAGAAAATATCACAAGTGCTTGAAGGAAGTTCTGAAGTGCTTAATCAGAAGAATGTTTAGAAGTTCTGAATATGTTATTCAGAACTTATGTCTTGGATACTTTCAGTTATATTCTGTTACTAATTAGGACACGTGTAATTGTTCTATTAGTCTTTGATGTATATGTACTGTATGTTAGTGCAATATGTCTTCAAGGTTTAAATATAGAAAGTTCAAAGTCAAAGTCAATGTATTGAGTTGTATTGTGTTGTTTACACCTTGTAATGTGTTTAGTATAAATAGCCTTTGTGTAGGTTAGTTTGTAGAGAGACTCTTAGAAACACTCTCATTATTCACATTCATATCTTAGAGAGAGAAAGTGCAGAACTCATATCTTGTATACAGTGTTCTTGATCAATGAGATGACAAATTCACATCTTCTCTATCTTGATTGATCCTTAAGGTTTAACAATTGCTCAAGTGATCTCTTTCTTTTGAACTCGCGCGTTTGTGAAGATCGACACTGAAGAATGAAATTCTCAAGTCAATGGAAATGGGGAGAATTCTTCAAGAGTTTGAGGAAAATCGATTGATCCATTCTGTGATCTCTTTTTCTTGAACTTGTGCTTATTTGTATTCAAAAGCTTTGTGTGAAGATTCATATTCTCCTGTTCGAAGAAAGAAGTTCGTTATTTGCCGTTTGAAGATTGGATGACGTTTTGTCTTTGACAAGCTTTGATGAAGACCGAAGATTCAAGAAAGCTAAAGCTTTCTGATTGCATTTGTTTAAACCTTGAATCCAAGGGGGAGATTGTTACTGCAATATGTCTTCAAGGTTTAAATATAGAAAGGTCAAAGTCAAAGTCAATGTATTGAGTTGTATTGTGTTGTTTACACCTTGTAATGTGTTTAGTATAAATAGCCTTTGTGTAGGTTAGTTTGTAGAGACACTCTTAGAAACATTCTTTTAATTAACATTCAAATCTTAGAGAGAGAAAATGCAGAACTCATATCTTGTATACAGTGTTCTTGATCAATGAGATGACAAATTCACATCTTCTCTATCTTGATTGATCTTTAGGGATTAACAATGTAGCTTTAGCTTTTCTTACAGTATATATAGGAGTTAGCAACTGTAAGCTAACTAATCTTTCTCATAACTTTCCCGCATATCTTTGTATTCAGCTTTTGTAATCTGTGAGAGATTCTCTCTCTAGATCTGTAATCTGTTCTTAATTGAATACAAGTGCGTTGATCCAAATCTCTATCATTTACTGTTTGATTGTTCATATTTGATTGTAAGATTGAATCCTGGTTTCTACAATTGGTATCAGAGCCAATCAACAAACAAATTCGTTCAAGATCGTGTTCTTGAAGATTTCTTGATCAATTCGTCAATTGATTCCACTGCTACTCACAATTCTTGAATTCTTTGTAATTCTTGAATTTGCTTCACGTTTGTTCAAGAAATTCGATTTGTCTTTCTGTTGAATTATCTTACAATCATGTCTTCGAAAGAATTTATCTCAATGGGATCTGAGACGAAACCCCCTGTTCTTATTCATAACGAATATCAGCAATGGAAGATTCATATGATACAATTCTTGGATAATATCAATGAGAATTTGATGATCTCAATACGAGAAGGTCCAATTGAAGTTTATGTCGATGTTGTTGCTACACCTGCAACTGATACAACTCCAGAGATTCCTGCTACTAGGGTGAAGGATAATTTTTCACAGTACTCAGAAGCCCAGAAAACCAGACATGCATTTGACAAAAGACTTGTTACGCTGTTGACTTTGGCAGTTCCCAATGAGGTTTTTAATAGAATTGATAGTGGAACATCAGCAAAAGAAATGTGGGATGAACTTCAAAAGCAAATGCTTGGCACTGCAAAATCAATTCAAGCAAAGTTAAACCAATGCATCAATGCTTATGAAAGATTCAAAGCAAGAGAGTGTGAAAGTTTAAATCAAACTTATAAAAAGTTTTATACTATTTTGAATGACCTCAGGAGGAATGGGTTGAAAAAGACAAAGTCTGAGATTAATTACAAATTTCTGAATTCTCTTAATTCAGAATGGTCATCTTTTGCAATTAGTCTTCAAATGAATAAAGACATGTGTGAGGAAGATTTAAATGATCTATTTTGTGTTCTAAATCTACATGAGGATTCGGTTAAGCAAGTAGTGGAGGAGAAGAAAAGTGTTTCTGATCAACTAGCCTTACTTTCAGAAAGAAAATCTAAGGTGATCAAAACTGCAAAGAAATTAGTGTATTTGTCTGAAATACCAAAGTTAGAGGAAGATTCTGAGAAAGAAGAAGGATCAGAGGAAGATTATTGTTGGTTCCCGTTTTCCTTTAAACAAGATTATCAGATCTATCAGTTCAAGTTAATTTATGATGCGGAAGCGTATTTGAAGAACTAACAGATAAGTTTGATAGATTTAGAACAAAACATAAATAAATAGTGAACAGAATATTATATCTCAAAGTTTACTGAATATATATATCAAGAACAGGTTTGTGAACCGTGAGTAAGAAAAGCTTTAAAACAGATATGACTTTTAAGGTGAATAAGCTTTTGTGTTCTTGATGTTCGATTGAAGTGTGTTTTTGTGTGTAAGTGTAAGGAAGAACTCAACATGAGTCTTCCTTATATACTACTCTTAAGGGGACCATAAAGCATATTCTACTATTCAAAAGGTACGTATGAATAGTAGAACGGATGTCGTGAACAGTTGCAAGGATGGCATGAACAGTCAGACGTGCTGTATTGCATTTAATGCAGCAGACGTCTAATATGTACTAAGCCCTACTGAGTCCAATCAGAGTTTGACACGTCGATGTTGGACAGGGCATGCTACCATGCAAGTTGATGAACGGGTCCTGTAACAGTAGCAAGATATTATAAATATCTTCATGTCTCAGTGAGGACCACAGAGGATCTGTAATGAGTTACAGAGGTTCTGTGGTCTGGTCCTCTGTGGAGCAGTCTTCACCTTTGTTTTCGAGTATTGGGTCTTCTTTGAGTACAGCAGAGGTTCTGTAGGAAGCCTCTGCTGCTTCTGTAGCTTCTTGACCTTGATTTCTCGGTAATGTCGGCAGAGCCTCTGTAAGAGGCTTTCTTCACTTAGCCTATTTTTCACTACTTCTAAGTACATCTTTGATTAGGAAGATTGAAGCTAACAATCTCCCCCTAAGTAGTGAAAAATAAAAAATTTGAACTTTGAGTTAAGTTAGGCTAAGTTAGATAAGACAGAGGTTAAACAATACCTCGAAATTTCTTTCATTTAGAAATATGCCAGAGGCATTTTACATTTGAGTACAATGAAAGATAAACTTTAACTTTGTTTGCAGAGATTGGAGGTCTGAGAATCAGATTTTGGCATCTTTGAAATCGTTGTAGCTTCTGTTGTCTCTTCCGATTCTTCTGATCTCTTTGTAGAAGCTGATACACAGTTCTCTTAGGCGGATTGTGGCGTCTATCTCTTTGATGATAGTATCTGCAGCATCTTTATCCATTTTCTTTGTACCTTTGTATTTCACAAGGCTTGCTCTGAACTTGTTCAGAGTACTTGTTGCGTACTTCTGACAGTCCATGCATACAAATAGTTTTGTTTCGCCTTGAGGGTTTTCAAACACTAACCCAAACCGTGGTTTTGTGATGATTGAGTTAGGTACGGCGTCCGGTGGGCAGCGATCTTCTGGTGGTCGTAAATCAAGATGCTTGAGACCAAGATCCTTTCCCACCTGGAAATCTATCATGCTGTAGAGCAGAAGCTTTTCCCTCATCGCTTTTCTCAACACTTGATAGGCTCTGGTGTTTGCCTCTGTGTTGTAGTTGTCCTTTGTCCATTGCAGAAGGTCAGGTAGATCATAAGGATTGATATTTCTTAAATCAGCATCAGCAAAGGTAGTTTCTGAATTGTCTTCTCTTCTGACTTTGTAGAGATTGTACCTGACCTTTGGATAGGTTCTTGTGAAGGAGAATTTGCAGAAGATTACCTTTTTGATCTTGTGTATTGAGAAGACATCTGCTTTGGTTCTTGGCTTTGTCCTTGTGAAGATGTTCTCAAATTCTTCTCTGATCCTTGGATCTGTCACATGATCTGTTGGATGATTGGTCTGAAAGGATTGTTTATAGAGGTATTTGTAGACCACTTCTTCCATCTATTCATGTGTTGGACCAGGTTGTGGTACTCGTCTTCTGAGACTCTCCATTTCTTGAACAACTTCTGCAGCTCTACCAGTTAGAGGAATGTCTGACAGAGGTTTCAATCCATATGCCCAGTCAACTTCTTCAGGCTTTGGGGTTTGAAAGGCATCAAACGCACTCTTCATTAGTTTCTCTGTTGGCTTTGGCAATGTTTTCTTCTTAGGCTCTTCTGTCAGTATTCATTTGCCCTTGTCTTTTCCTTTTGGCAGGGCAGAGGCTGTTGCTTCTATAGGTTTGGAGGTTGGCACTTCTGTAGGCTTGATGGGGATTGCCTCTGTGGGTTTTGACATTTGTGATTTAGAGGACTTTCGTGGCGATGGTTCTGTTGGCTTGAGTTGCTCTGTAACCTCTGTTGGAGGTTGTTTGTTGACTTCTTCTGTGAGCTCAGTTTCGGTTGATGAAGTATTGACATCGAATCTTTTTGCCATTCTGAAAGCTAAGGTGAACCTGTGCCTTTCTTCTTCTCTCTGCGCCATACGATCACTCATTGTTGTGTGCATCCTTTTCAGAATGTCAGAAGCAGAGGCCGTTGCTCTTTTTGGTTTGGTGGCAATCGACTTTCTTCTCGGTATGGTTTGGGGTGTTTCCACAGAGGTGGGTGTTTTCTCTGTGGTTTCTTCATCTGTTTCTTCCAAAATGATTACCTCAGGGGCAGTTGTTGCCTCTGTGGTTTGCTGATCTGCTTCTGGAATTTTGGTTTCGTCAGGAGATGATTCCACAGAGATGGTTGTTGTCTATGTGGTCTTTTGGGTTTGTTGTTGTTGGGTTTGTTCTGGAGGGGCTTGGCTGATTGGTTCTGCTGCGATTGGTGGACTTTGTATTCCTCTGCTCGTAGCTTTCTCTCTTAGATTCTCCCCCTCAGGATTATCTGATGGACCAGGTTGGTCATCATCAGAATCATCCTGACTTTTATCAGAAGTACCCTCTGCTCTGCAAGAAGTGTTGGGCTTCTTCGGTAATTCAGCTCCTGCTGCCATCAACTTTTCACAGACATCATCGCAGAGGCCAATCAATGTCGCAAGCTCTGCTTCTGTTTTGAAACGCATTCTGCCGACACTCTTTCTGAAATCCTTGACATAGTTGGCATTTGTAGTTGTGAAGGAGACAATGACTTCTGTGACCTGGTTAATGACGTTCTGTCCGAGCTCTGTAAGCTATGCTCTGGTCATATAGTCTTTTGGCTGCATCATTGTCGTGTTGCGTATTGCCTCTACTTGTACTTGTTTTAAGGCATTCTGTAGATCTGCAGGAGTAATGCCCTCTGCTCTGATGGATTACGTATTCATTTGTTCAAGGAAGTTTTTGACATAGTTCTTGAACGCAGAAGTTGCAGCTGTTCCAAATTCTTGAGCGGCAGAAGTAGCTGTAGCTTTGGCAGTAGTTTCGGCAGAAGACTTCATCTCTGAGATGGCGGTTTTTACCTCTGTGGACAGATTGTCCATTTTGGTGTTCAGATTCAGGATAGCCGTAGATGTTGTCTCTGTAAAGGATTTGAAAGAGCTTTGCAACTCTTTCATTGTTTGGTTCACAGAGGTGACAAGGGTTTGGAACTCATCCCTTGATACTTGTGTTCCTTGTGTAACCTCTGGAGGAACACATTAGTCCCCAGAGTGAGTCCCTGTTCCTGGGACACCTTCGTTCACCCTTGTTTGTACGATGGGGGTGGAAGGATTTCCTTCTGATCCTCGAGAAGAAACCTGAGTTTCGATCTCTATAGAAGTTCTGTGAAGAACAGTGTCCAAATCCACTCCAGAGGTGGGTATTGGAATGTCGTTCTGTTGACTAGGAGACTTGTCTAGAGTCTCTTCGTCTCTGTGCTCACTACTTCTCTCTGAAAGAAGTTTTGGACCCAATGTGTGCGTGGCAGAGGAAACGAATTCCTCTGTAGGGTGTTCTAGGGTGATCTGGGGCGATTGATCACGAACAATAGGTGAGTCTCTTTGAGGAGACTCCCTAGGAATGGATTCCCCGGTTTCTGTGGGCACAGAGGTTGAAAGAGTAACCTCTGGCTGGATGGGTTGGGTTAGGATCGAGCTGTGCTGCTCTTTTTCAATAACTCCTTCTGCAGCTAGACCTGCGGAGTTAGAAATGTGGGTTGCACTGGGAGTTGGTTTTGGTTGTGTGCCTCTATTTATCCAGGCATCTTTTCTTGCTTCTTCCTCTGTTAAGCATCCAAGCACTACATCATTGTCTATCATTTCATCCTCTGTAGCTATCCTTCGGCTTGGTGCTTCTTCCCTAGGTTCTGTTGAAGTTTCTTGCTCTGGTCGTAAAAAGTCATACATTTGATGAGATCCGTATAATCTCATGACACGTGGATGATAGAGATCTTTACGTATCCAGACAGCTTCTTCTTCATCTGAATCCACCTCTGAGATTTCTATTGCTGTCTCTGTTGTTGCAAATCCCTCTTTTTGTACAACTTCGGCCCCTTTTTCTTTTTCTTCTTCCATCATTTTCTCAGAAGCCTCTGTAATTTCACCTCTATTCCACTCAGCTTCTGTTTGTTCTATTTCTTCTGAAGCTGGGTTTGGACTTCTTCTGTGGACGTCCAATCCTTGAATGAAAGGGTTTTGTAAAATAACAGGGGTGTTGGCTGGTTGATCTTTGGGTGTTGTGTCATCTTCTTGCAGATGAGTGTCAATGCCAGAAATGAAGAAGTCTTGTTCTTCTGGAGAGTGGTGGTCGAGAGGTTGTGCCGTCCACCCTGCTGTATTTAGGGTGTTGGCAATGTCAGGGTTTTGTAAGAAGTCGTTCAGGTCTCCTTGGTGAGCAAATCTATCTGGAGATTGATAGGGTGATTGATACTCTTCTGTAGCCATTTCTTCTTCTGCAACTTCTTCTTCAGCAGTTTCCTCTTCTGCAATGGTGACCAACTTTTCAAGTGATTTACCATGCTTCTTTTTGGTTTTTCTTCTCTTAGGATTTGGTGCCCCTTCCTCTGTTGATTTCGATCTTCTTTTCTTCTTCATTTTTGGGGAAGAGGGAGGAGCAGAGGAGCCAATTTCTGTGGCATGAGAAGGTGAAGGTTGATCTTCTGCAGCGCTTGTTGAGGTGCCTTCTGCAGTTTTTCTCTTCTTAGCTTTTGGAGTAGATGCAGAGGTTCTTGATGAAGACTTCTTTCCCATAAGTTCTGCACGTTTGGCTATAAAGCTGAGTTGAATAGCCATGTGCTTTGCTAACTTCTGATCCTTTTCTTCTTCAGTGGAAGGAGGTTTTGCTATCATTGTTCCTAGGGGGACACCTAAACGCGGGGGTGTCATAGGACTCGGTTTAGGAGTTCTATGATCGCGTATATACTCTTTCTTAAGGTATTTATTCGACGCGTAGCGCAGAAGCTTCTTTGACAGAGGTCTGCGGTGTGAGTAGCCATCGGTATGATCAGTGGGGGTATTTGTTAGATCTGAAGTTTTGTCAATAAACCAAGTGCTGAAGATCTGATAAGAAGACTTAGATGGTCTGAGTAGAGGAGTCAGATATCTGAGAAGAGAAGTCAGAATTCTGAGAGAAAGAGTCAGAAGCTCTGAGAAGCGTTATCAGAAGAATGTTCAGAAGTTCTGAACTACTTGTTTAGAACTTATGACTACATACTTTACTTAGTATTTAGTAAACTAATTAGGACACGTGTTATGTTCTTATTAGTCTTTCTTATTTGTACTGTAGCTTTAACATGTTCGTTGCAGTATAAATAGAGTGGTTAGCACTACGTAGCTAACTGATTGATTTTCCCATATATCTTTGTATTCATTCTTTGTAATCTTTGAGATCCTCTCTCTCTTAGATTTGTAATCCTGTTCATCATTGAATACAATTGGGCTTGATCATACAATTTCTCAATTACTGCTTTCTATATTGATTGTAAGATTAGATCCTGTACTTTCAATTGGTATCAGAGCCAATCAACAAACAAATTCATTCAAGATTGTGATTGCGATGATCGATTGATCAATTTCTTGAAGATTTCTTGATTAATTCAAAAATCGATTCCGCTGCTAGGGCTAGTTCTTGAATTCTTGACAATTCTTGAATTACCTGTTACATTTCGATCAAGAAACTCGAATTTGTCTTTCTGCTGAATTTTCTTACAATCATGTCTTCTAAAGATCATCTAGCCATGGGATCTGAAACCAAACCGCCTGTTCTTATACCAGAAGAGTATCAGCAATGGAAAATTCTTATGATCCAATTCCTAGACAACATTGATGAAAATCTTATGGTCTCTATTCGAGATGGTCCAATTGAAGTGTATATCGATGTTGCCGCAACCCCTGCTACAGAGACAACTCCAGAAATTCCAGCGACCAAAGTGAAGAAGAATTATTCCCAATACACAGCTGAACAGAAGAATACGCATGCTATCGACAAAAGAGCAATTACTTTGATGACTTTGGCTGTCCCAAATGAGGTTCTTAACAGGATTGACAGTGGATCATCAGCTAAAGAAATGTGGGACGAATTGGAAAGGCAAATGTTAGGAACTGTGAGATCTATTCAGGCAAAGTTAAATCAAAGCATAAATGCCTATGAAAGGTTCAAAGCAAAAGAGTCAGAAAGTTTGACACAGACATACAGTAAATTTTGTACTATTCTAAACGATTTGAGAAGAAATGGACTGAAGAAAACGAAGTCAGAAATAAATTACAAATTTCTGAACAGTCTAAATTCAGAATGGTCATCATTTGCCATAAGTCTGCAAATGAACAAGGATATGTGTGAAGAAGACTTAAATGATCTGTTCTGTGTTCTTAATCAACATGAAGACTCTGTCAAGTTAGTTGTGGAAGAGAAGAAAAATGTTGCTGATCAGTTAGCGTTCTTATCAAAGTCCAAAGCAATCAAAGCACCCAAAAGACTGCATATCTATCAGAGATACCTAATCTGGAAGAATCTGACAAGGAAGAAGGATCAGAAGATGAAGAAGATATCAAGATAATGGCTGAGAAACTAGCTTTGTTGACAAATACTTTCAACAAAAGGTATGGGAAGGGTAGATTTCAAGGAAATTATAAGAGAGTTGGGAGTTCAGATTATAAGAAGAAAGAAGACATAGAAGAAAATAAGTTTGAAAAGAGAGTAGAGAGAAGTGAAGAAAACAAAGAAGAGAAGGATGAGAGAAAAGAAAAGAATATGTGTTTCAAGTGTGGAAAATCTGGCCACTACGCTAAGGATTGCAAAGTTAAAATTGTGAAAGACTATGAGTACTACACCAAGAAGGCTCAGCTTGCAAAGAATAGAGATGATAAAATTGCTTTATTGGCTGAACAGGAGAATTGGTTGTACTACACTTCTGATGAAGATGATCATATCAACTTTCCACAGATGCAAAGCTATATGGCAAAAATGAGGAATGAGGATGATTCTGATTTTGAAGATGCTGATTCTGAGTCATCTGCTGAGGTACATTCTTCACTTGAAATAGAGTTAATGACACAGATTGGTGAAATGAAAACTGAATTTGCTAATCTAAGAAAACATATAAAAGGAGAAAGAAATTTGGTTAACAAATTCAGAATTGAAAAGGAAGTAATAAAAGAACAATATGAAGAATCTGAGGCTGAGAAACAGAAAGTTAAAGATGAAAATTCTGAATTATTGAAAAAGATTTCTGAACTAAAAGTTGAGTTTTCAAAAATAAAGGATGAAAAAGGTGATTTACAAATAAAATTTGATATGTTATTTGAGGAAAGAAAGAATTTATACACCAAAATCAAAGAATTGGAAGATCTGAATTTGAAAAGGGGTCAGACTCAGCAAACATTAAATCTTTTATTAAGCAATGTAAAAGATACAAGATTTTACAACCCAAAGAAGGGATTGGGATTGGAAGAAAATGTCACTTTAAAAAGAGCTCCAATCAACTTGTATGAAAAACTTCAAGTTTCTAAGCCAAAAATCCCAGAAATTGTTGAAGTTTTCATAAGACCTGCTAGTTCTATAACAAGTTCTGACAATTTGCAAAGACCAAACTCTAAAAAGTCAGATGAGAAAATTTCTGAGTCTAAAACAGAAAAGTCAGTTGTTTCAGAAGAAAAGGTTAAGAAAGAAGTTTCTAAACCAACATATGAGAAGCCAAAATACAATGATACTAAATTCAAGTATGATTCTTTAAATGTCAGCTACAAAAATAAACAACCAAGTTTTTCATATCATGACATTGAGAGCATATTTGACACAAGTAAAAATTCTGAAACAGTCAATCAGAAGTCTGAAACTTCTAGTCAGGATTCTGAACATTGTAGTCAGAACTCTGATTCTAAAGAGCAGACATCTGAGTGTGTAAATCAGAACTCTGACTCAGGTAGTCAGAAGTCTGATTCAACTGGATTTTCTGAAACAAAGTCAGATGAATTTTTACAACTTGAAAAGAGATTTAATCTTGTGAGTCAAGAACTTGAGGACTTAAGGAAAGCTTATGATGAACTTGAAAATGATTTCTGTGAGGTGGATATTAAACTTGAAGAAGCTTTGAAAGAAAAGAATATTTTTATTCAGAAAATAAAAGAGCTTGAAAAACTAAAGACTGAGTATGATCTTTTTAAAATTAATGCTCTAAAAGAAAATGATAAATTCTTCAATGAATCAAGTACATATGAAAAAGGTGAATCATCTAATTCTTCTAACAAAAAGGAGTTGAATTTTTCAGAAAAAGAAGAAAGCAAAAGGAGAGATGGTGTGAAAAGAACTTCTGAGATGAATGAAGAGGTTCCTGCAACTGTACCAAAACAACATAGTTATTGTGATAAATGTACTTGTACTTTGAAAAACAGCAATAAAAATGAAAAAGCTTATGGTACAGATCTGTTGTTACTTGCAAAGAAAAATCTTAGTTGTGTTCGTTGTAAAAGTAACTCTTTTCAATATTCTCAGAAATGTCCAATCACAATAACATCTGTTTCTTTTATAAGAAAAGATATTCAGAAAACAGAAAAGAAGAATGTTTCTGTTCCTCAGAATACAGAAAAGAAGAAAGTTTCTGTTCCTCAGACTCAGAAGAAAGAAAAGATAAAAGAAAAGAAAGTTGAAAATATTGCAAAACCAAAAGTAACAACTTTCAAAAAGAATTTAAACAAGTTTGTAAGCAGAAAATGTTCTGACTTCATAAAAGTTCAAGGAAAGTGGTGTTTGAAGAAAGATTTTGAGTGGAGAGTAAAAGGTACTAATGTTAAATCCAATGACAAAGCTAACAAAGATGGACCCATTCCAAAATGGGTACCTAAAACTAACTGATCCTTTTGCAGGGCTGTCATGTGTGGTTTTTAGATTCAGGAGCTTCAAGACACATGACAGGTCAGAAGTCTTTTCTATCAAACTTCACAGAAAAGGCTGGAGGAGCAGTAAACTTTGGAAATAACAGCAAAGGACAAGTCAAAGGTTATGGGGATTTAACTAAAGGGGATCTGACTATCCAAAAAGTTTTCTATGTTGAAGGATTACAGCATAATCTTTTCAGCATAAGTCAGTTTTTAGACAGTCTCTGTCAAATCAAGTTTCAAATAACAGGTTGCATGATTTTAACTGAAAATGATGTTAAAGTCTTCTGGGCCAAAAGACATATGGACTTATTTGTAGTTAATTTTTCAAAATTGAAAACATTAAATACAGTTTGTCTTTTATCAAAGTCAACTGCAAATGAATGCTGGCTTTGGCACAGAAGATGTTCTCATCTAAATTTCAAAGATCTTAATAATCTTGTTGCAAAACATCTGGTTAAAGGCTTACCAAAGCTTAAATTTGAAAAAGAATCATTATGCTCAGCTTGTGAAATGGGCAAGATGAAAAAGAGTTCTCACAAATTAAAAATGAACTCATCTTGCAAAGCACCCTTAGAAATGATTCATACTGATCTTTGTGGTCCAATTTCAGTTCAATCTATGGGAGGAAAGAAATATATGCTTGTGATTGTTGATGAATTCTCCAGATACACATGGGTTGAGTTCCTAAGAGCTAAGTCAGAAGCTGCTACTACATTGATAAATTTTATCAAAAGGATTCATGTTCTCTTACAACTTCCAGTTCAGAAAATCAGAAGTGATAATGGAACAGAGTTCAGAAATGAGACTCTTCAGAATTTTTTAGAAAGTTCTGGGATTTCTCACAATTTTTCTGCTGTCAGAACTCCTCAACAAAATGGTGTTGTTGAAATGAAAAATAGAACTCTAGTTGAAGCTGTGAGAACAATGCTGGCTTATGCAAATCTTCCTACTTTCCTATGGGCTGAAGCTATTGCAACTGCTTGTTTTAAACAGAATAGAACTTTAATCAATAAGAGATTAAATAAGACTGCTTATGAACTGATAAATAAAAGAAAACCATTAATCAAATTCTTTCATGTTTTTGGTTACAGGTGCTATGTTCTTAGAGACAGAGAAAATATTGCCAAATTCGATAAAAAGGCAGATGAAGGATACTTTATGGGTTATTCTTTAACTTCCAAAGCATTCAGAATTTACAATAGAAGAACCAAGAGGATGATGGAGAGCATAAACATAACTTTTGATGAAGCCATAATGAGGACTTCTGAACAAGACAGTTCAGAACTCATGCTGAACAAGACAAAAATGACTTCTGATACAAATTCTAATCCTATTTGTTCAGAACTCAGTTTACTTTTTAAGGATGCTTTTATTGAACTAATTTCTGATTCTTATGCAGAATATGAAAACCCAAAGATGGTCAAAGAGATGATAAATCAGACTCCAGAAATAGTTCAATCAACTATAATTTCTGATAAAGGTCCATCTGAGGAATGTCCAAATCTGATAAATACAAGTAGTGAGAATTCTGAACCTTGTAATCAAAATTCTGAATCTTGTAGTCAGAACTCTGTTCAAGTTATTCAGAAGTCTGACTTCATTACTCAGAATACAAACACACATGGAACTCCTACACATATATCAGAACAAGGGGATAGTTCAAAATTACAAGCAATCATTGATGAGAATGATGCAAACAACAATTATTCAGAGATTGATGTACTCCCTAGTGCAAATAAATGGACTAAAAATCATCCTATTCATCAAGTAATAGGTGATCCATCAGCAGGAGTAAAGACCAGATCAGCTACAGCAAATGAAGCAATGTTTGCTGGTTTCTTAAGTGTGATTGAACCAAAGAAAGCTAATGAAGCCCTAGAGGATCCAGACTGGATTTCAGCAATGCAAGAGGAATTGCTTCAATTTGAAAGAAATAAAGTTTGGAGACTCATTCCAAAGCCTGAAGGTAAATCTATTATTGGAACTAAATGGGTGTTCAGAAACAAAAAGGATGAATCAGGTGTTGTCATCAGAAACAAGGCAAGATTGGTTGCTAAGGGATACTGTCAACAAGAGGGAATTGATTATGATGAGACATTTGCACCAGTGGCAAGAATAGAGGCAATCAGAATATTTTTGGCCTATGCTGCACACAAAAACTTCAAGGTGTATCAGATGGATGTCAAATCAGCCTTTCTAAATGGCAAACTTAATGAAGAGGTGTATGTTCATCAACCTGAAGGTTTTGTTGATCCAGAATTCCCTGATCATGTTTATATTTTAGACAAAGCTTTATATGGTCTAGAACAAGCACCACGAGCCTGGTATGACACTCTTACTAAACACTTGTTAGGTTCAGGGTTCAAGAAAGGTAAGATTGACACAACTTTGTTTTTAAAATTCTGATTCAGATTTATGTTGATGACATAATATTTGGTTCTACAAGTGCAGAGTTATGTACTGAATTCTCAAAATTCATGGAATCAGAATTTGAAATGAGCATGATGGGAGAATTGAACTTTTCCCTTGGTCTTCAAGTAAAACAATTACCAACTGGTATTTTTATAAATCAAGGAAAATATGTTAAATATATTTTAAAGAAGTTTAAGATGTCTGATTGTGCTTCTATGAGAACACCAATGGCAACAAATATCAAGTTAGATGCTGATCTCAATGGAGTTCCAGCAGATAACAAGATTTATAGAGGCATGATAGGATCTCTTCTTTACCTAACTGCTAGTAGACCAGATATTATGTTTGCTACCTGTTTTTGTGCTAGATTTCAATCAAATCCAAAAGAATCTCATTTGCTAGCTGTTAAGAGAATCTTAAGATATCTGAAAGGTTCACCAGATTTGGGCCTTTGGTATCCAAAAGAGACTGATTTCAAATTAACTGGTTTTACTGATGCTGATCATGCAGGAAGCAGGTTGGACAGGAAAAGTACATCTGGTGCTTGTCACTTTTTGGGAGATAAGATTGTGAGGTGGGCTTCAAAGAAGCAAAACTGTGTATCCACATCCACTGCTGAAGCAGAGTATGTTGCTGCTGCTGCCTGCTGCACTCAAACTTTGTGGATGAGAACACAACTCATGGACTATGGATATCAACTCAACAAAATTCCCATATATTGTGATTCAGAAAGTGCCATTTCAATAACTCAGAATCCTGTTCATTACTCAAAGACCAAGCATATTGATGTAAGGTATCATTTTATTAAAGACTATGTTGAAAAGGGAACTATAGAGATGCACTTTGTGCATACAAAGTATCAATTGGCTGACTTGTTTACAAAGCCTCTTGATCACAAAAGGTTTACTTTTCTTATATGTAAAATAGGAATGCTTAATCTGACAAATTGATTACATTTGCTATTTTTCAGAAATGATAAAGTTTTTCTAAGTAAGATTCTCTGAGTAGTGTACTCAGAACTCTGAGTGTCTTATTCAGAATTCTGACTCTTAAGTTCAGAACTTCTGAGTCTTGAGTTCAGATCTTCTGAGTCAATACTTCAGAAATCCAACTTCAAATCTTTTTAAATTTTGATCAGGTTATTCAGAACTTCTGACTATCTTTCAAAAATTCATTTATGAGAAATACAAGTATTTCGATTCTGTAGATTTTTTTCAGAATTTTTTTTACCTTTATATCTAATATGTGTTTGAGTATATGCTAAAGTCAAGGGGGAGCATTGATATTCTTCAGAAATCATTCCAAGATGATTAAAAGGTTTGTATTCTTCTCTTATCACTAATCATTATAAGGAGAACAAGCTTTCAATGATAAAATATTTTTATACTTGTTCAAAACTACTTCTGAATGTTTCAAAAGTTTTCAAATTCAGATGTTAGATTTTAAATGATTTTTCAGAAATCACAAATCATCATTAAAAGAACAGAATATTGATGATAAAATAATTTTCTATCTGTTCAAACTGCTATTGGATGATTAAATGTTTTATATTAAGTCAGAAGTTGTTTTTTAAATGAATTTTGTTTCCAAGGGATTTTCTCTGAACTGTATACTCAGAACTTCTGAGTATGCTTTCTCAGAACTCTGAGCGTGTTACTCAGAACTTTTAACTTGTGTTAATTTCTATCAAGTAACATGTGTCAGCTTCTTATTCAATTGAAAATGCCACGTCTTTTCATTTTAATATCCTTTGTGGCATTTCACAGTGTTTGAATCTGTTATAACTTTGACAAAAAGCTCCTTTTCACCGCTAAATCATTTCAGCTTCGCGGATTTTAAATAGACCTTAAAATCCCTCTTTCAAGTTTAATTTGAAATCCAAGAGTGAAAAGTGAGAAACGCACAATTCCTGAGTTCATTGATCTCGTTTTCTTTCAAAATTCCACATTACGATCATGTCTGGTTCAAGGAGAAATAGAGCCATTTCATTACATTCATCAAAATCATTGTTTGAATCAGAATCAGATGATGATGAAGTTCAAAGATCTGAAAATAGAGCCGTAGATGAAGGGGTAATTGGAGATAACATTGTACAAGGTAATGTTGGAGGAGAAGCAGGGGATGAACATATGGATGAATCAGAGGGAAACGCCGATGAGGAAAATGAGAACATTCAACACGAACAAAGTGCAGTTAGGTCAGTCATGTCAGGAAGACCTAATCATGGTGAAAGGATTGTTCCTGAGAGAGAGTATTTGAGGCTATTGGAAAACAATTGTGTGTTATTGTTTGATGAAAGCAGATTTAAAGAAGAACATAAGATAATCATGGAGTTATTGAAGTATCATCCATACAAAAAGTGGTTTACAAAGAAGAAATCGGTTCCTGTTCAGTATATACAACAATGGTGGAAGCATCTAAGGCTAGAGGGAAATAAATTTGTATCTGAAGTTGGGGGAGTTTCTTTGACTTTGACTATACAAATTTTAAGAGATATACTGAATTTACCAGATAAGGATGATTTAGAAGGAATATTAGATTTTGAAGACTCTCCATTGACAGAAGAATTAATTGCTGAATTTATGAGATTGCGGTATAATGAAGAGCTGAGGACCCTAAGTTTGTTCAGAAGAAACAAATTACCACCAATTTGGGCTTGTTTGTTCAACATTGTGAATAAATGTTTATCTAGGAAGAATAATTCTCTTGATCAAGGCTCAAGGCAAATTCTGCAAATATTTCATGGGTTGGTGAAAAACAGACTTTATGATTATATTGCAATTCTTTGGGAAGATATGAAGAACACCTTTGAGAAGAATCAGAAGGCCATAGAAAAGAAGACAGGGGATTCTCCACTTACATATATACCTTATCAAAGGTATTGGCAGATTGTGATTTGGTATGCTATGAGAGAAAACAGAAATATTCCAAGAAGAGCAAATGAGGAGCATGGTCCAATTTTTTATATGGGTAAGATGATTTCTAGTTCCAAAAATCAGAATTTTCCAAATCAAAGACCTCTTCCAAGGTCTCTTAGGCAGTATATTCCAAGGGACAGTGAGATTTTAAAAGCTTATTGCACCTCAATGGGACTTGAACAACCTCAAGACCCTACCCATGAGGAATAACATGAGATGAGAGGTGAGGGGTCAAATCAAAATAGAGAGGGGGAAAATGTTCAAGGGGGAGAACATTCTGAGAGAATAGAGAGGGAAAATTCCGAGAGATTGGTTAGTATGGGAGTTGAAAAACAGATAGAGTGTGCTGAGGATGAGAGATTGTTAACAGAATCTCAAACAGAAAGAGATGGTTCTGATCCAGATGAATTAATCCGGGTAGCCACATCTACTGTTGGTTCACAACCTTTGGTGACTAGCATTGAAGAAAACACCATGGACCCAGTGGTGGAACTTGAACAACCCATCCCTAGCCACTCAGAAGTATTTCAACATACTACTGTTTTAATTCAAACAGGGGAACCATCCCAAACTCATTTGGAGGGAGGTGATAAATCCCAACCTATTCTCGAACACTTTGAGTCTGGATTACATAGTAATATCCAATTTGGGCCTGAATTTTTTTTCAACACTAGCACATCACAAGAATTTTGTATTCCTGTAACAACATCCATAGACACTCCTAATATTGGTTGTCAAGGATTGGATGGAATTCCTGGTTAAGTGAACATCTCAAAAGCTTCATTACACAGTGCCTCTGTGGTACATGGTGTCTTTGTGGCACCTACAGGCCAAGAGTTCTCTGAACACTTGAAAACTGGGCCATTTGTTGATCCAGGTTCACTGTTAGAACCTTCTGAATTTGAAAAGATTCAGAAACAAAATCAATTGTTGGGGGAGAAAGTTGAAAAATTGGAGAGTACTGTTGACTCCTTTAAAAATGAGGTGAAGGAGCTCAAGATTTTGTTGGAAGGGAAAGCAACATCTGTTGAACAAAAGGTGGATGGAATGAAAGTGTCCTTGGAATCTCACAAAAAGGAGATCAAGGATAGTATGTCAGAATTTCAAAAGGAGTTAGTAAGGAATATGAATGATATGAAATATTCATTGTTACAAGCTTTCAGTTCAATAATGGCTAGTGTTTCAAAGCCATTAGCCATCATGCCTATGTCTGTAGCTGAACTTGCAGAAGAATCAACTAAGAATTTAAAAAGGAAGTTTGATGATAATGATCCTCATGATCATCAAAAGGGGGAGAAAAGGCAAAAGCATAATTCTGAGGTTGATGAACAAAGCACTGATGAGTTATAAAATGTTGAAAAGTCAGCTGATATTGACTTAGCAGATTTTGAGATTTCTGATATGCAGTTAGCAGTTGCAGAGGTTCAAAATTCAGAAAATATTCAAGTAGTTGATGAATCAGCAGAAGTGGAAAATCAACAGAAGTTGAGAAGTTGGTTGAGTTTCAGACTATTAGTTCAGATACTGAGGAAGAGATGGAAATGGAAAAGATGGGAAGTGAAAACTCTAGTAAAATAGAGGAATTGGTGTTGAATACAGAGATGGAGATTAATTCTGATGAAACTGAAATTCTTATGGAAGATACTGATCAGAATGATGCGACTGAAAAGATGGATATTTTTGGATCAGATAAGGTTATATCAGATCAAAATGCTGTTATATAAGAAATGATAGATTCTTCTGAAGAATGGTGTGAAATAACTATGGCAGATATCTCTGAAGAAAGATTGATTGAAAGTTCTGAGATTAACACTTGTTTAGAGATAGTTCCTTATACCAGAAGGGAACTTCTTAATTCTGAACTTGAAGAGAGAAGACTGAATGATATTTTGATAAGGAGAATGCATAGTGAGTTGGTCAGAGTTCTTAACATTTAGAATGTTCAAAGAGTTATCAGATTGGTGAGGCCAGTTGACTTATTGGGAGATGAAGATCACTCTGTAAGATACACAAAGCAGTTTGTAAAAGACATTGGAGAATATTTCTTTGAAGATGTATCAGAAGAATATCTTGTGAAAGTTGAAGACTTCTTTATGCCTTTCTACACTTACAGAAGGCCAATTGTGATTCCCAGAATTGATTTACCCATTCTTGAAGAATCTTTATGTGACTTTATTGTTGAAAGAGAAGATACACCATTGGCAAGGAACTTGTATGTTAGTATTTTCCCTGAAGACAATTATGAATATTTCTACTGCAAAGATGATGAGTTTGTTGTCATTGAAAACTTTATTGATGGATTCTTGGATGAGAGGATTCAGATGACATATGTGGAAGCTTCAAACAGGTTAAGAAAGACTGATGAAAAGCTACATGTTCAGAAAAGAATTGTGAAGGTGTTAGACTTTATAAGTGAAGAATTTGACGGTCTGAGATATGTTAATCTGAATGTATTGAAAGAAGGAAACTTAAAGGTGAACATGACAAGTTTTGATTATCACAGATTGTTCTTGGAAGATCAAATTTTCTTGGTGAAATTCTTTGCTGGTACTGAAGATGCTTGGATAGAACTTGAATGCAGAAGAGTTCTGGGAATATATGTCAGAAATCTGTATTTGTATGATTTTCAGTTGGCAATTGAGTCAAGGAAAGAGAAATGTAACTTGACAAATGTAACTTGACAAGTCCAATCAAAACTCTTGGAGTAATAAGCAACTTTGATGGATTTGTGAGTGAAGAAGATGGAAATGAAAGATTCATTCATTCAGAATTCAACCAAGTCATTCTATTCAGATTGAATGATCTAGTAAAGTATAGTGATGCTACTCTAAAGAAGAAAGTAATGAAGATGCAAACTTATGTTGAGAATGTCAGAGTGTCTGGGAAAGAAAAATATATCAGATGTGTCACTAAAATACTTGAACTCAGAAACAAAATAAAAAATTGCAAAGAATGGTTACTTTCAGAAGTAAATCCAAAGAAGTTGTTATACAGATATTTTGTTTTTACTGCTGAGTATGAGGTAAATGGAGGTTACTCAGAAGAAGTGGAAGAAGATATTTGTTACGGCATGTTTTATAGTTGATTTAAAGTTCAAGGGTTGATTTGTATTAATTCATTTTGAGCCTTATTAGTGAACGGGCCGTGGGTTTGCTACCCACGGGCCCATTGTATTTAATGTAAGATTAGCTTGGAAAAACAAGCTGATCATCTTTTTAGCTTTCTATTCGTATTGTAAACATTATCTCTGAAAGTTAATGAAAGGGATGACAGTTGGAAATCATTGTTCTTATTGATTCGTATTACTGATTTCTTATTTGTTGCACGGATCTGGTTCTATCAATTGGTATCAGAGCAGACGGACGGATTCGATTCAAAGCCTCTCTAGTGATTTCTGGTAAGATTTTGACTTTTCACGTATGTGTTCATCTTGAATTTTCGAAATCTTGATTCTGATTAAATTGATCGATTTTGCTCATTGGGTATTGTTAGCATCATTACTAATAGTGATTCTGCAAATTTTCACATCTTCATTCGATCGTTTGAGTGGTTTATTAAGCAATTTAAGATCAAAAGTTTTGGTAGTGTTCTTGATAAAAAATTGGATTTTTAACCATCAAAACTTGTTGTTTTTGCATTGAAATCGATTGGATTAGTGTTGCTTTTGTGTTTGGCATTGTTACTAATCTTCCAGGATCGATTTTGGGCAACCCTAATCGAAAATTCTATCGGTTTGAGCAAACAGTCGACTTTTCTGGATAAACCAGCCGACGTTTCCGGATAACTTCAAAGTGTCCGGACGTTTGTGTGATTTCCATCCGGGTAATTCCAATTCTTCCGGACACGTCTAAACCTTCCGGGTAAGTACTGCATCCGGGTAAGTCTCTATTCCCTATACAATCCGGGTAACATTTGTCTCCGGAAACCCAGTGTTTCCGGACATATCTTATCCGGACAATCCATTGTACCCGGAAACTTCATTGTATCCGGAAATATCTTGTTTCAGTTTTCTATTTGGTAACTTAACCCATCCGGTAACCTTGGTTATCCGGACAACTCAAGTTATCCGGACACTTTTGTTTTTATTGATCTACTTACATCAAATCTGATCCGGACACTTCCAGATCAGATCACTTATTTGGTTTCCTATCCAGTAAGTTCAGTTTATTCCAATCACTCGTAGAACCTGCGTTAGGACATCACTCTTAGTACCTTGCGTTAGGTTTACACTCTGAATCTAACCATCGTCTGACGATCACTCCAGTGCAACTGAAGATGTCTCCTGTCGATGGAGAAAAGGCAACAACAAGTCAGGTAAGTGCATCTACTGCTCAAGAAGTCTTTGATCAAATACAATCTCTTACTGATCGGTTAGGTTCCCATAAGGCCACTACTTACGAACAACTGCTTGAAATCAGATCTCTATCTGAAAAGCTAGATGTTCAAACGCGTATAACTGAGAAATATAAGTCCAAAAATGCTATCTTAAAAGAAAAATGCAAAAATCTTACGATAGCACCTAAAGACTTACGGGCCAAATTATCTGAACTTCAGTCACAGTTTGATCAGTGCTTGAATGAAAAAGCAGAAATTGTTTATCAATGCTTTGCTCTTCAAATTCAGCACAAGGAGTTTGTAAACAAAATCACTGATCTTGAAACAAAACTCCACAAAAGGGGTCAAACTGATCAAACTATCTTTCTGAATAAACCTAAAGAGTTCACATACTTTAACAAAGAGTGGGGAATCGGATATGATAACCCACACTATTAGAAAAAGGGAAGATGGCATGTACCCACTCTGTATGATTTTGCTTGTTTTGGATTAGATAAAAAGTATCCAGAATATGCAATCCAATGGACTGGTCCTCTTGAACCTGAAAAGGAAGAGGAAACCGAGGAATATAAGCGCGCACACAAACGAGGAATACAACTTCCGTTTTGTTATGAACCTTTGAATAATTCCTATAAAAAGAACAAAAAGTATCTCTCAAATGACTACTTCGACCCCTACCAGGTCGCTAAACCCAAGGATTCCTCCAAAAAGGATGATGAGGACCAAGCACCATTTACCAAGACTGAGACGGACGAGTTTAAACTCTATGTTCCCCCTCTCATCTTGGAAGCAAAGATTGTCGAGTTAGAGGAGTCGTTTGAGAAAGAAAGGTCTATTTTTCAAAACGAAAAGAAAGTGCTCATCTCTAAGATTGAGAAACTCAAATCTGAGAAACCGACGGTGTGTCAAGTGAGGAAAAGGAAAAATTTCAGTGGGAAATCAATACGCTCTCATCAAAACTGTCTGAAATGACAAGAGAAACGATGAAAGAGCACCTGAGAAATGGTTAACTCCAAGAACAGATTGACCTTCTCCAAGCTCAAAAGCAGAATTCACCTGATATTTCTTTCAACTCATCTGACACATCCTCGTGCAAAGCCTTCATTGGAAATATCTCTTCTCAAGAAAGTAACGTCTCTCAAGACGAGTGTGTTAAAAGGAATTTAAACTCTGATTTTTCTAACGCTTCCGCACCGAATTCCCCAAAGCACACAACCGAAAGCACAACGTGTTCCTCGCCTTCCTCACCTGATCCAAGACCTGAAATTCCGGAGATAGATTTTTCAGAATACATGAACTCCGAAGGTAATTCTGATAGAGAGTTTGAGTCGTTCCCTTTCGACAAACCTCTTCCAAGTCATTCTGACTTTTTGTCTCCAATGGTTAATCGTCCGGTCAATTTTCAAAAGGGCGACTGTTCTCAATCCAAGACTCCGGCTGTTATCAAGATTCTTAAAAATGCTTCTAATTCACAAAACAATCACAGCCGAAGCAAAAGACCGAACGACCGACCACTCAGATTCCTATTTCTTCAAAAGTCATTGACCATTCTGTCCATGTTGTTTCGGATAAAACCGGTCGCGCTAAACAAGAAAAACCAAAGTGGCTAAAGAAGGAACCTGTCAAGGGTGCTGCATCAAAGTCTTTCCCTCCTGTCTTTAATTCTAGAATAAACAAAGACAATTATGCTTGGAATCATTGGAATCATTTTGAAGTTTCTTTTCCAATTAAACTTAATTCTCTTATTCAATTGATTCAGTTATCGCGTGATTGTTTATGTTGTTCTAATTGTGGTTGGAATGATTTTGATGATATTCAGAATAATGATTGGTTTGGGTCGTATCACATGTGTAATTTATTTCCCAAACGCAAACCCCATAATAACCAGCAAAGACACTATCAAAAACGGGGTTACAAATTAGCGGTTAAACCACAGCGGGAGACCAAACCTGCTCCTAGATGGGTTGCTCCTACTGAGGTTAAACCGGCACCAAAGAGGAAACCTGCTGCCAAACCTGTTCCTCCAAAGGGTGTAAAATCTACACCTAGGAGGCAACCTGTGCCTAAACCAATTCCCACGAACGGTGTAAAACCTACACCTAAGGGGAAAGCTGTATCAAAGCAAGTTCCTCAAAGAGGTGCCAAACCTAACCCTCCCGGATCCAGGCAAATCTGGGTACCGAAGGTCTGCTAAATTTGTTTTGCAAGAAGGTCATGTGTGGTCCTTAGATACTGGATGCTCCACACACATGACCGCAAGGAGGGAGCTGCTCACAATCTACAAGGAACAATATTAAGAAGACGTGAGGTTTGTCTATACCTGTGCTTTAACAAGTTGCTCATGTGTTTAGGGGGAGCATGATCAGCTATCAGGTATGTTACTCTACTGTTGAGGGGGAGCGTCACACACACTTTTTCATAAATATGTTAAAAAGTTTTTTGTGTGTGTGGATACTCCCGTGTGCACTTCACTCTACGCGCACAGTCTGAGGGGGAGCATGTCATCTAATGCTTATCATTTGAGGGGGAGCATGTCATCTAATGCTTATCATTTGAGGGGGAGCGACACAAATTTTTCTTTAAATGTCTAAAGTTTTTGTGTGTCAGTCTCTCCATTGCACATCCCTATACACTATCCGAGGGGGAGCAAGTTTTTCCCCATTCTCAGTTTGAGGGGGAGCGAGAGATCCATTTTTTTTCAAAATTATACAGGTTTCATCTCTTTGAAAAATGGAATTATTCTTTAAAGTGTAAAAGTATCCGGACACCCATCAGTCCGGATGACTTTTCGGACCGGATGGGTATCCGGGTAGGACTATCCGGAATCCCTACTCTGTCCGAAAATACCCTTTGTCCGGATACATTGTTTTGACCGGAAAAGTTTGCCATTCCACCCTCTTTCATCCGGATACCATGTTTGTCCGGAAACTCTATTTGTCTGGGAAGTATGGTCTGTCCGGGATGTTCTACATATCTTCATTATGTCCGGACTCCTCTGTATTTGTCAATTTAGCACCTGTCTTCTCACTGCCAGTCCTCAATCTATCTCAGATTGAGCCATTAAATGCAAAGGTACGCGCCGGAACTTGTTTATTCGTCTTGTTTACTAACTTTGGGTCTCTTACAGATATTCCATGGCGGATCAACAACCTTTCACTTCGAGGGGGAGCAAGTCAATCCCCATGTATGTTTTGAGGGGGAGCAAGATAATACCCCAGCTACGCATATACCTAAAGCCCTACCTGTGATAGCGTATAGACGAGGGTTAGGGAATCCCATGGTCCAGCCAGCGCCGGAGGGACCTTCCCCGGGACATAGATCATGTGAGTAGGAGGGAGTTAAGGTCGAAAGATAACCAAGAAAGATTGAGCCGTAAAGATAACGAGGCTCCCGAGCGAACCCAGCCACGTGATATCCGGGTAGCCACATCTACTATCCCGTCTCATTTGTTGGGACGGGGTATTGAAGGAGACTCCGTGGACCCAGCGGAGCAATTGCACAACCTCCTCATCCACTCATTCGTCTCTCAAAAGACGGATGTTTCAGTACATCACGGGAATATAGCACAACTTCCACCGACCTCTCACTCGGAGAGTGCTGGTGTTGAAACAAGCGACCAACAGCCCCCGGTCGCGACTTATTTTCGTGCACAATCGAGTCTAGAGCCATTTGTTTTATTAAAATGCTTTGGCTAGGACACTCAAAGTGGAGCAACACCAAGTCGAGACTCTTCGTGACTCGACCGAAACCACCGTAGTGTCTTCACCTCTAGGTGGAACACAAGGATCGGCGGGAAATCCTACCACGGCTATCATCACGTCAACTGTGAACGTAGGTGGCTCTACCCCTGTGGTAGATGCCTCAACGGGCAATATAAGTGATCCCGGTGTTACTTTACCTGACTTCGTGTCACCAGGGTCCCTGGACAGCACCCTTAAGGCTGTCCGCCAGTATATGGAGCAACAGATGCAGCAACATGTAGCCGCTGAACTTGCCAAAGCGATGCGTGCTATCTAATGTAAAGGCCACGTCGTCGAACTTGAAACTGCCCCTGTACCTCCACCGATTCAACCGCAACCTATCTATTCGGTGGACACCCTGAAGACGATGCTATTGGCCCAACTGCTCCAGGAATCCGAGGTCACTGCTCCTTCATCATCTATCATCACCTGTTTAGACGCCATTGACTCAACCCTCAAGGACTACAACAAAGCGCTCACCACACTGTCTGCGAGGGTCCGCTCGCTCGAAGAAACCTGTAAGAGTCAAGACGACGGTCTGAAACGTAAGCACGATGACCAGGATGATCCGTGAGGGGGAGAAACGACAACGCCTAACCGAGACCGCCCAGATCCTCACTGCTGAAACTACAACTGTGGTTCAACCGGAACCTTCAACTACGGCTACTACAACAGAAACAAATCCTGAAGCCGAGTTACCTTTAGCAGAAATGGTGATTGATATGGATATATCAGATGATGAAGACCCGACGGTTAAAAGGCCCGAGGGTTCAACACAGGAACTGATCGACCTTGACTCATCAGACAGACCGATTCTGGACATGATAGATCCAGATTGTGAAGCCAACCCAGAGACCGAAGATGCATGGTACGAAAAAGCCGCCAGTGCCGTAAATCTCCAGGTAAATTTGGTCTTCCCCACTGATGAGGACGACAACATTGATTATGATCAGTTCTTCTCCAAAATTTGTATGGAACATCCCCCGTTCACTATGCTCAACCCACCGGAACTTCTACAAGACCTAAGTCTACTACTTCCGATCTTCCGACAACTCCTCTGCCAACGACAGCTTCTGATCTTCCTCCCCTCCTCAACAGCAACAAATCTGTTGGGAGAAGATCATGGTACTTATCCCTCATTTGGAGGAATATTTGAAGAAGCTGTTCGTCCACAAGCTTCGCCCGATCGAGCCGACCTTTTGCCTTGGGATTTATAACATCAATCCCGAATACCAACGACGATATATCAGCACAATGCAGTGGTGTCTTCCAGTCAACCAAGTCAGAACCAAACTTCGGATCACAGAGGTAATTAGTATATATTCAAGACGCATTATGAGGATCGTCTACCCAGTATTCACTGTCCGACGTGAAGATGGGAATAAATGGAAATTCTCTGAAGCCGACTTCCAGCACCTCCGACCGTTCGACTTCCTAGCTATTCCGAAAGACCTTCGTCAAAGAACCATCCGACCGCTTGAAGTTACAAAGGCGCTCGAAGCTGTTCGTCGATACCTGGTCTGTACCATTATGATGTCATATCTAACGGACTTTCAAATGGCTGTCGAGAACGGGGCAAAGAAGGTAAATCTGATCAAGCTGAATCTGAAAGCACCTGAGTTAAATATGTATCCCGAGAATGTTATGCTTCTGTGTTGGTCCCGAAGGCCTATACAAGTTTGTAGAAGGGGGGGTTGAATACAAACACCCAGATTTTACTTTTCTAAATTGTTTATTGATAAATCATTAACAATTTACAGCTTGTTGCGGAGACAAGATTAAGGATAAACCTAAATCTAAACAAGTTGGAACACTAAGGTTTCTTGCACTAAGAAAGATAAGGAAATTACTAATAATAACCTATCTTGAGATAAGAGATTGAACTTGTCCAGAGTTAGCAAGTTACTTCAAAAGAAGTGAGTTCATCTCTTTATATACTGCATGCATTTAATGCAAGTCAGTATATACTTTACACGTGTCATCAGCTGGTTGGTTGCATGTCATTGACCTTGGTTGACAACCTTAGTAGCCGTATGGATGAATAGTGTAGTATCAGAGTGGTTGTACGATTTCAGATATTCGGAGGTTCTTTTCTGACAATTCGTACGGAGTCGTGCAAGGGTGGTTGAGACAAAAGTACTTTGTACGGAGGACTTCATGATCAGCTTTCGTTGATTCAACGATTATCATTTACTATTCAGTAGATGATAAAGTTCAACGATAGCTGAAGTCTTGTACTTGATACTTCACGTTGAGTGGACAAATCTGAGTCTTCGCTGATCTGCATCAGTTTATTAGGAGACTTGTCGCTGGTTCTTGAGCTTGATCTTCGACTTCAGCGAAGAACCTTTGTTGACGTGAAACTTGTCTTCTGGGATCATAAGTAAACAACTAACTTATCAACGATCATCATAATGACTGAACAGACTCAGAGCATTAATGATGAACAGTGTTCGCTGAATGTTTAATTTAAAAGAGCGAGAGTTCCTATCAGCGGTACTGTAAGATCTTGGTACTTATCAGCGATAGTGAAACTCTGATACATATTGTTTACTTACAATTTTCACTAAGTATTTAAGAGAGGGTCATTATCAAATCACTGAGGGTTTGGATCAACAATCTCCCCCTATTTGATTATGACATAGCAACAAAGAAAATTGCTATTTAATGAAAACATAAGGATAAAAAGAACTCATAAAATATTTGTCCCTTTTACTGTTTTCTGGGATCTTTTCAGTACTGATGGAGTAAAGTACGTTCGCTGAAATATTTCTTTAAAATATTGAGTCAGGTTACAATGAAGAACAGAAAGATTACAAGTACAAGCGAAATAATTTACAAGTACAGAAGGATAACTGATACAATAGAGAAAAAGGAGATTATATCAGTTTTCAAAGGGTTCTTCCTTAATGAGAAGTTCATCAAGGGTCTTTTTAGTGGGGATCATCCAGTCAGGGACTTTTACTCCTTGATTCTTTAACTTCAGAGCAGCTTCAAAAATCAAGGGCTTCAGGTGTCTAACTTTGATGTCGCGTCTGACTTCACACCAGTGTACGAGATCTCTGATTTGTTCGATGGGAGCGATTTGGAGCTCAGAGACACGTTGAAAGTGATGATTTCCATCATAGTCTAAGAAGAATATACCATATGGATCACTTACCACTGTGCCAGAGATGAAGGTTTCTCCAGGTGGTAGGGAGGTGTCAAGCATTGAAAGATCAGCATCAGGGCTAAGAACTTCAGCACGAGAGAAACCAATACCTGTTTCATTTCGAATGATTGGACCTGAGTCAGAATCTTTCTTCTTCTTAGCAGAGGCTTTCTTCGGTTGAGGAAGAGTAGGAGGAATATCCACAGCAGATGAAAGCAAGTCGATCTGTTTGTTTAAGATCATCTCAACATGGCTTTTGAATTTTGAACGTGATCCCTGAATGGCTAATTTCATTTCTAACCATTCAGAGAGACCAAACTTTTCTAATGAAGCAACATAGAAGGTTTGCTTGGTTTTGTCATCTCTGTAGATATCCACTTCAACAACAGGAACATCAACGAACATTTTTCCTCTGATGTTGGCTTTGATTATCTTGGATGGTCTTGATCGATAGGTCAGCATTTGATTAGCCCATTCCAAGGTTGTATCAGAGACCTTTGTCTTTTCTCTAACGATATCTTGAGCATTATCCCAGAGCTGGCGTTGAACATCAATGGGAACTCTTTTCAGCTTGGGGTCTTTGATTGATCGTTGAGTAAGCTTGATGGCGTATTCTCTGTCTTTCTCTTCAGCTTCCTTTCTTTCAGCGATGAGGCGTTCAGCTCTGAGGTGTTCCTTGTATTCAGCTTTTGAAATTCTGAACTTTGGAGGAACAGAAGGCAGGTGATCACGCCTTAGAATGATTCGCTGATCCTCGAATCGCTTTATTATTTCCTCTTTTCTCTTTTGATCCTCTTCACTCAGCTTTTGAGGAGCTGAGGAAGGTCTGTTTCTGTGTGAGAGAGGTTGTTCTTCTGGTTCATCAGTCTCAGAGATCAAATCTAAGACTGGGATTATTTCATCAGCAACAGCTGGCTTTATTTGTGAAGTCGCAATAGTAGAACCTTCAGCGACATCCTCAAACAGGGGAGAGGACTAGCTGACAAACCGGCTTTTCAAGCAAGATTATCAGATTGTCATCTTCAGCGACGCTTTTGCCTTTGCCTTTCTCAGCGCCAGAGGCTGAGGGCTTTGTCTTTGTCCGCTCCCCTGTTGGTTCATTTATTGAAATTCCCTTAAGAGCTTTGATCCTTGGGGCAGGTTTGACGATAAAGAAATCATCGTCATCTTCGTCATCATCATCATCATTCTTCTTTGGAGAAGAAGATGGTTCATCATCAGGGATGTCGATGGCTCCATCATCTTCTGCTTCGGATTCTTCAGCATCTTCTTCGAGTTGCTCCCCCTCATATACAAAGGCGAGCTTCTCGGTTCCCTCAGGGTTTTCATCTCCCTGAGGTCCAGCGATAAGATCTTCATTCTTCTCTCCCCTGATAGATTCATCATGGGAAAGGTCTTCAACGCTCTTTTCAAGATCCTCAGCGCTCTTCTCAGCGGTATGTTCCGCGCTCTTCTCCCCCTCTTTCTCATGATTGGGGGAGGAATGGGTAGACTCAGCATTTGTATTTTCTCTGTCTTCTTGGCCAGAGATTTTAATACAACTTTCAATCTCTGCTAATCTGTCTTCAAGGCCAGATATAGCAGGATTGATCTTTTCCAGCTCTTTGCGATCCGCCGCTGTGAAAGTTTCCAAAGCAGGGGCAGGGGCAGGTTCAGGAGCAGGAGTTCTCGCCTTGTTGAGCAGCTCTTCAATCATTGTTTTCATCGAACCAACGTCGGTCTTTACAGAGCCTAAGTCAGTCGTCAGAGTTTGAACATTTGTCTTCACAGCAGACATATCACCCTCTAGTGCTCCAACCGATGTCTTCAGCGTTGTTACTTCGCCGGACATGGAGGAAACTGATTGTTTGAGTGAGGTGTAGTTTGTGTACATATCAGCGAGCACCTTAGCAAAGTCGATGAGAGTCTTATCAACTTGCTTCAAGTAATCTGTGGAAGCTTTCTTCTCCACCATTGTAGCCAGCTTTGTCAAATTCTCTCTAGCGTTTGTTACAGCTGTAGAGTTGTTGGAGAGTGTGGTGGTGAGACCGGTCAGCTTTGTTTCCACGGACTTCAGAGACTCGTTGATATCTCCCAAATTAGGACCTGTAACACATAAGTACTTGTGAACAAAGGAAAGCTCAGAAGTTTCAGGTTTAGTTACAGTGTATATGGGTTGATTTGTACCTGCAGGAGGATTGATGAAATCGTCAAAGATGCGGGTTCCTGAATAATGTTCCATATCTTCCTCAAAAGTTCGGTGAGGTATGGTGATCTCTGCAGGTCCTGTCTTCATCATTCGTTGAGAAGCGTCAGCGGTGGCTTCTGGAATGATGGCATCTCCAGTGTTCTTTGGAGGAGTGACCAAGGGAGTGGGGTGAGAAGCGAAGGATAAGAATGGGGTTCGGGTACTGAGTTCAGCGTTGGAATCGCTGAGAATCACTTCATCAGTCTTTTGAGAGACTGAGGGAGGTTGGGTAGGTTCCAAATTTCTAACCTCAGCGTTTGGAGACGCTAAAGTCTGGATTGAAGGGATGGCTTGAATGGGTGTGGCAGAGCGTACCACGGAACTTTCCTTCAGCTCGTCAGAATGAGTTGAGGAGTCTTCAGCATGGAATTGCTGGGGTTGCTCCTTGGTTTTCTTGATCCTTTTGGAATCAAGTTGGGTGTGAGAGGGTTTCCTTTTCTTAGAAGGAGAGGATTGTGTGGCCGGGGTATCAGCGATGGGTATTGTCGCTGAAGGGGCCACATAAGTCGACAGGTTTGAAATCGAGCACCTTAGGGACAACCTGAGAAAGTTTCAGGTCACCCTCTTGAGGATAGCTGTCCTTCAGGCCATATTGAAAGATGGCGCTGATGAAACGGGGGTAGGGAACCCATGCAGGTCTGTCAGCAGCAGAATCTACTCTTTGCACTAGGTCATCATAAATGATAGATGCCCAGTCAATATGTAGACCTTTCAGCAGTGCGTATCCCATAGCCTGCTGAGGTTGAGCGGCTTGATCAGAGGAGCCGGTCTTTGCTGTCATGCAGCTGATCAGGTGTGCGAAGATGAAATTCATCTCGCTAGGCATTTTGGACTTCTTTATCAGCGTCAGCTTCTTCTCGGGCTTCTTGTCCCTTCCAGTTTCCCAGATGTAACCCATTGCGTCGAGGAAAGCAATGATTGCTTTTCTGTCAGCATGCTTCTTATGGTCAGGGAATGGAACAAATTGTTTTTCTTTGGTAGCATTGGGGAAGTTCAGGGCTTTTCGAATGATAGCGGGGGTTATCTTAATTGTACCATACTCAGTATCGCTGAGTATGCAATCGATGGTTTTGGATGCATCTTTGGCGGAGGGTAGCTGAGTGTGTCTGGCAGAGTACCAGAACTGGGATAGTAGTAGCTGACTAGAAGGAGGTGTGATGGTCAGGGCTGTTGAAATGCAGCAGTTTTTCAGGAAATTCACAGCATCATCCAGATGTGTGACTTGCTTTCGAGGAGGAAACTCGAGAAGCGCAGAGAGGTTGTTGACCTTAGTCCAATCTAGTTGATCCAACTTGAACTTAACCTGAGGGGCTTTGATGATGTCCACTTCCTCAGAGTCAGCGGAGATGGACTCAGCGGTAACATTGATCTTTGAAGATGCCATTTCTCTGTATTATCAGTTCAACCAAAGATGTTAACAAATAAGAATTGTCTTAGTATGGAAAGAAATTTCCATTAAGATGGTTCGAATTTTGTCCATTTCATTCAGACATAAATGTCTTAATGAAGATTAGGGTTTTTCATGATTTTGAAACGAAATGTAAAACCCATAAATTCTTGTATTCCAGTTTCAAAAAAAAAAATGGATACGAATGAAGAACAAGTTTAAGATTTAGATTTAAAACTTGAAGAACAACCATGAAATGGTTGTGTTCATAAAACCATGAAAGAAATGATTTTATTTTTGAGTTCTTTTGTTTGATCTTGTTTAAAACAATGATAAGATCAGAAACAAGTTATCTGCATTTGAAAAATAAGAACATATTAACCTTGATGTTTTGATGAAGAAGATGATGAACAGTTCTTTGAAGATTTGAGAGCACAAATGCAACAGTATTTCTTTTCTTGCGGAGGAAGATTGTTCGCGTAAAAGACAAATATAAACCAAGAGTTGTTTATATAGGGAGTTTTAGAGAGAGAAAACCTTGAGCGGGAAAAGGTTTTCATCATGACACGGACACGTGTTTGCATTTGATTGGAAGTTTGAACGAAACGTGCAAACGTGTGTCAGAAAGAAATCGTGCCTGGTGATATCCGTTGCAATGACGTCACAACGGTCCTTTCACATTCTTTTAGGATGTCTCTGAGGTTTTGAAAGCTCAGGGACTCTTTTGAAAAACATGAAGCACTGAATAGAAGATATCAGTGAAGGTTTTAAGAACTTTCAAAATATCGCTGTTAAGGAAGAGATATTCAGCGATGCATTTGTTTTTGAAATCTTGCATTTTCATGCGTTTGTCAGAGAGAGAAAACATACATGGATATCAGTTTAACCAAGTTTATTCAGAGAGAAGATGATTGAATAGGTTATACGAGTTGATTTTATCCTATCGCTGATTAATGTGAACCGCTGAAGATTTTACCCTTCAAAGTTCAGCATTCCAAGCTCGCTGATGAGAAAGTTGAATCTTGTCTCATCAAGAGGTTTGGTAAATAAATCAGCTAACTGATAATCAGTTGGGATAAAATGAAGTTCTATATCACCATTCATCACATGATCTCTGATAAAATGATATTTTATTTCCATGTGTTTTGTCTTTGAGTGTAGCACTGGATTGTTTGCTATAGCGATGGCACTTGTGCTGTCGCAATAGATTGGAATTTTGGAGAGCTGAAGATCATAGTCTAGTAGCTGATTTCTCATCCACAAGACCTGAGAACAACAGCTTCCAGCGGCTACATATTCAGCTTCAGCTGTGGAAGTGGACACTGAGTTTTGCTTCTTACTTGTCCAACTTACCAGCTTTCCACCCAGGAGCTGACATCCTCCTGTGGTGCTTTTCCTATCCATTTTGCAAGCTGCAAAATCACTGTCTGAATAGGCGGTTAGATCGAATCCTGAGTCTTTGGGATACCAAAGGCCTAGATTCGTTGTACCCTTAAGATATCGAAAGATTCGCTTTACAGCTTTCATATGAGATATCTTAGGTTCAGCTTGATATCGTGCACACAAGCATGTTGCAAACATAATATCGGGTCGGCTAGCTGTAAGATACAATAGTGAGCCGATCATCCCACGGTACAGCGTGACATTGACAGGAACACCCTTTGTGTCCTTATCAAGTGTCAGCGGAGGTGCTATAGGGGTTTTCATAGATGAACTTTCAGTTAAGTCGAATTTCTTCAGCATATCTTTAACATATTTTCCCTGATTAATGAAAGTTAATTTTTCAGTTTGCTTAATCTAAAGACCAAGGAAATATGTTAGTTCACCCATCATGCTCATTTTATACTCATCTTTCATTCTATCAGCGAAACGAGTACAAAGCTCAGGGTTAGTAGAACCAAATATAATGTCATCAACATATATTTGAACTAAAATGATATGACCTTTCACTTTTCTAAAAAATAGAGTTTTGTCAATCTTACCTCTCTCAAATTGTTCAATATGGAGATAAGTAGAGAGAGTATCATACCATTCACGAGGAGCTTGCTTTAAGCCATAAAGTGCCTTGTCCAGTTTATAAACATAACCTGGACGCTTAGGATCTGAGAATCCTGGAGGTTGTTCCACATACACTTCTTCATTCAGCTTTCCATTCAGAAACGCTGACTTAACATCCATCTGATGTACAGTGAAGTTTTTGTGTACAGCATATGCTAAGAAAAGACGAATAGATTCAAGTCTTGCTACTGGAGCAAAAGTTTCGTCATAATCTATGCCTTCCTCTTGTCTGTATTCCTGAGCAACAAGACGAGCTTTGTTGCGAGTTACAGTACCATGTTCGTCCAACTTGTTTCGATAGACCCATTTAGTGCCTATCACCGTTTTGTCAGTTGGTCTACGAACGAGTTTCCAAACTTTGTTTCTTTCGAATTCAGTCAGCTCTTCTTGCATAGCGCTAACCCAGTTTGGATCTCTGAGGGCATCATCTATTTTCTTTGGTTCAGTTAGAGAAATAAAGTTAACAAATAAACAAATATTACCTGCACTTCTACGAGTCTGAATACCAGCGTTGGGATCACCAAGAATTTGATCGATTGGGTGATTTACAGTCCATCGCTGAGCCGGAGCATACGTCGCTGATTCAGTCTGAACTGGAGAAACTGAAGATGAGGCTTCAGCTACTTCTGGATTATCAGCTAAGAGAGGAATGTTTGCATTTGTCACTTCATTCACTGATTGCTGAGAAATAGACGGAATTTCTGAGACATTTGGATCAACTGCAGGTATAGTGTTTATAGGCACAGCTGAGACCCAAGATGTTTCAACTTCACTATTCTGCATATCTGGAATGATAATAGGACCATCATTTTCTACGGTGTGAGCATGAGGAGTGGGAACTTCTTCTGAATCACCAAGATGAGAAAACATCCATTGATTCAGTTCTTCAGTATCAGCGGACGGTTTAGAGTTCGCTGAACGGGATTCGTCAAACGTGACATGAATAGTTTCTTCTACAGTTTGTCTTCTACGGTTGAAGACTCTGAAGGCTTTGGAGACTGAGGAGTATCCAAGAAAGATTCCATCATCAGCCTTAGGATCAAACTTTCCAAGGGCATCTCTGTTGTTCAGTATGAAACACTGACATCCAAAGATGTGAAGAAAGCTGATTGAAGGCTTTCTCCCATGAAAGAGTTCATAGGCTGTCTTTTTGAATCTTTTAACTATCAGCGACCTGTTTTGCGTAAAACAAGCAGTGTTGACAGCTTCTGCCCAAAATTGAGTAGGCAGGTGAGAATCGCTGAGCATTGAACGTGCAGCTTCAATAATTGTTCTATTTCTTCTTTCAGCGAATCCATTTTGTTGCGGTGTTCTCACTAACGAAAAGTTGTGAGAAATACCCTTACTCTCAAGGAAGGAATCAAGAGAACTGTTTTTGAATTCAGTTCCATGATCACTCCTTATTGAGCGAACAGTCATATTGTTTAGAGTTTCCATCTTCCGAACAAAGGTGATGAGTTCTTCAGGGGCGTCACTCTTAGAACGGAGAAACATTACCCATGTGTAACGAGAGAATTCATCAACTATGACCAGCGTATATTTCTTTCCAACGATGGATTGTTTGTTAACAGGGCCAAACAAATCCATATGGAGTAGTTGTAGAGGAGATGACACTGATGAGACTTGCTTTGACTTGAAGCTTGCCTTGGTGTGCTTCCCTTTTTCACACGCTGAACATAAAGACTATTTGGCGTATGAATGCTGAGGTAGACCAGTGACTAACTCTTTGGAGGAAAGAGTATTCAGTGTCTTGAAATTTAGATGCGAGAGCCTCTTGTGCCATAGCCAGTTAACATCAGAATATGCCTTTGAAAAGAAACATGAGTTCTCAGTGGTTGTTGAGTCCATGTTTATTACATAAACCTTTTCCAAACGATAACCGCTGAGAGCTATCTTCTCCTTTTTGTCAGAGACAAAGCAGGATTCCTTAGTGAAAATCACTTTGTTATCCATGTCGCAAAGCTGACTGATGCTCAGAAGATTATGCTTCAGCCCTTCAACATATGCGACTCTTCTGAAGGAGGTTGTACCATTTGAAAGTACACCATACCCTCGGGTGTGTCCTTTTCCATTTCCACCGAAAGTCACAGAGGGACCCTTCTCTTCCTTGTATTCAGCGAGCAGGTTTTTCTTTCCAGTCATGTGTCTAGAGCATCCGCTATCGAGATACCAGATACCCTTCTTAACCTGCATTTACAAAGGAAGATTAGTTTTGCTTGGGTACCCACTTAACCATGTATACACGTTTGTCAGTGGAGCTAGTTGGAATTGAAGGTTCGGTGGTCTTCGCAGCATTTGAAGATTCAGCTTTGTCTTTCTTCACTTTGGTTAATTTCTTAACTTCAGTGGTAGGAGTCACCTTGACCTGATTTGCATCGGTGTTGGTCTTCTTTGCCTTGGGGGCAATCTTCACCTTAGCTATTTTTTCAGCTTTGGTGGCTGTGGGGCACTTACTAGCAATATGATCGGTAAGTCCACAGTGATAACATTTCCTATAACTACAAATAGTTCTAGGACCACTTGTATGCTGAGCTTTTAATTTCGAATTAGAAGTGCCAGCACCAAGTAAACTATAGGCTTTAGAAATGGGACGAACATTCAGTTCTTCAGATTTCTTACCAAGGACATCCACTCTGAGTCTAGGAGTAGATCGCTGAATAGATCCAGAGATTAGCTTTCTAGATCCAGAGGGGTTGGTCACTGAGGCTTTAGAAGCATTCAGCTTTGGTACTAAGGTACCCTTCTGAGGATTTTGATAAATAACAATTCCTTTACCTTTGTCTTTAGAGACAGAGGTAGGTTTTGAATAAACCATTTTCTCCTTACCTTTTGAGGTAGGAGTTTCCTCAGGGATTGGTGTAATAGACGAGGAGCACTGAGATGATGAAGTGTCTGCGACTGAGGATACGAACGTTCCAAATTTAAGCATTGAACGTTCAGTGGTTGGTTTTGGAGTATCATATTTATAACCCAGACCACGTTTATCACTCGGGGGAATCTGAGCCTTAATTATCTCAGTGATCTTTGTTGAAGAATTACACCATCCTTCAACAGTAGCTTGTTCAGCTTTTAATGCAGCGATAGCTTCTGCTCGTTCGATTTTGACTAGCTGATTTAAATAGACTTGATCTTTAAAATCATCTTCAATTTTAGAAAGCTTTTCTATTTGAAGGTGGCAGTTTTTAAGCTTTTCAGCGAGATCAAGATTTTGGTTTTCAACCATAGTTTTGCCGTTCATGGCTTCGTATAAACTTCTAGTCAAGAGATCAATCTTACGGAGACTATCAGCTTCATCAATATTTGCAATATTGGTAAAGAAAGAAGGTGATACCTGAATGGCAGATGTTGAAGTGGAGGGAATGTCTGAACTTTCTTCCTCTTCTTCAATCTTGGCCATGAGACATTGATTTGCTTCATCATCTTCAGAGTCAGATGATGATGCTTCTTCATCAGAAGCAGCCCAATCATAGTCAGCCATCAGGCCTTTTCCTTTCTTCTTAAAGCTTTTCAGCTTTGCATACTTCTCCTTCAGCTTTGAGTATTTGTCATCTTTATTCCTTGGAACAAAGTTTTTCTTTGAGAAAGCTGAAGGTCTCATGACTTTCTTTGACCTGCACTCATTAGCGAAATGACCTGTCTTTTCTCAGTTGAAACAAGTAGCAGTAGCCTTATCAACAAAAGCTGATGATTTAGGCTTGTCAGTTATGGAAAGAGGTTTGTTCTTTCTAAACATTTTCTTCTTGGCGAATCTCCTGAACTTTTTAGTTAGGAGAGCCAAGGATTCATCATCATCTGAAGAATCAGAGTCTGATGACCTTTCAGAGTTACTTTCTAACTCAGTGATAGTGACCGAGGGTCGCTGAGTAGAAGGTTCCTCTGAGATTAAAGCAACATGAGTGCTTTTGGAATCTTTTACAAGATTCTTCTTAAGATGGCTAGATTGCTCATGATTCAGCAATGTACCATATAAGGTTGAAAGGGTCATTGATTTAAGATCCTTTGACAGCTTGAGACACATGGAATAATTTTCCCAGCTTTCAGGTAAACATTCTAGAAACTTTGTCAGCACTTCAAAGTTAGAATATTCCTTACCAACAGTTTTTAGATCTATAATTAAGCAATTAAAACGTTGGTGAACTTCAGAGAGAGCTTCATTCTTACCAGAAATGAAGCTTTCGTATTGTCTTACCAGGTTGATCTTTCTTGAGTCCTGGACTTCAGACGTTCCTTCATACTGAACACATATTGTGTCCCACATGGCTTTTGATGACTTCAGGTTCATGACGGAATGGTAGACTTCCTCAGGAAGGGCCATGGATAGTATGGATCTGGCTTTTGTATCTATAGCCACTTTCTTCTTATCTTAATCGGTCCACATGTGTATTTCCTTTGGAATCAGCCTTTCTGGAATAGTAGCTCTAGTTGCAGTGGCTGGAACTAAAGGATCAATTGTTACAGGGATGTGTGGGCCGTTTTCAAGATAGTAAGTCATAGTAGGGTCTACACCTTCTAAGAAGAGTGTCATCCTATTTTTCCACAAGTTGAAGTTGTCTCTGGAAAATCTAGGGGGTTTTGCAAGAGAACCATTGTCTATATAATGTGTGTTTGTGTTGGCCCTTTTCAGATAATAGCAAGGAAGAGAAATATCTTAGATTAGATCTTGTTTACGAGATTAAAAAAATCTGCTCTGATACCACTTGTTGGTCCCGAAGGCCTATACAAGTTTGTAGAAGGGGGGGGGGGGGGGGGGTTGAATACAAACACACAGATTTTACTTTTCTAAATTGTTTATTGATAAATCATTAACAATTTACAGCTTGTTGCGGAGACAAGATTAAGGATAAACCTAAATCTAAAGACGATGTCCATTCGGTGGACACCCTGAAGACGATTCAACCGCAACCTATCTATCTATTCGGTGGACACCCTGAAGACGATGGACACCCTGAAGACCGCAACCGATTCAACCGCAACCTATCTATTCGGTGGACACCCTGAAGACGATGCTATTGGCCCAACTGCTCCAGGAATCCGAGGTCACTGCTCCTTCATCATCTATCATCACCTGTTTAGACGCCATTGACTCAATCCTCAAGGACTACAACAAAGCGCTCACCACGCTGTCTGCGAGGGTCCGCTCGCTCGAAGAAACCTGTAAGAGTCAAGCCGGCGGTCTGAAACGTAAGCACGATGACCAGGATGATCCTGATCACCGTGAGGGGGAGAAATGACAACGCCTAACCGAGACCGCCCAGATCCTCACTGCTGAAACTACAACTGTGGCTCAACCGGAACCTTCAACTACGGCTACTACAACAGAAACAAATCCTGAAGCCGAGTTACCTTTAGCAGAAATGGTGATTGATATGGATATATCAGATGATGAAGACCCGACGGTTAAAAGGCCCGAGGGTTCAACACAGGAACTGATCGACCTTGACTCATCAGACAGACCGATTCTGGACATGATAGATCCAGATTATGAAGCCAACCCGGAGACCGAAGATGCATGGTACGAAAAAGCCGCTAGTGCTGTAAATCTCCAGGTAAATTTGGTCTTCCCCACTGATGAGGACGACAACATTGATTATGATCAGTTCTTCTCCAAAATTTGTATGGAACATCCGTCGTTCACTATGCTCAACCCACCGGAACTTCTACAAGACCTAAGTCTACTACTTCCGATCTTCCGACAACTCCTCTGCCAACGACAGCTTCTGATCTTCCTCCCCCTCCTCAACAGCAACAAATCTGTTGGGAGAAGATAATGGTGCTTATCCCTCATTTGGAGGAATCTTTGAAGAAGTTGTTCGTCCACAAGCTTCGCCCGATCGAGCCGACCTTTTGCCTTGGGATTTATAACATCAATCCCGAATACCAACGACGATATATCAGCACAATGCAGCGGTGTCTTCCAGTCAACCAAGTCAGAACCAAACTTCGGATCATAGAGGTAATCAGTATCTATTCAAGACGCATTATGAGGATCGTCTACCAAGTATTCACTGTCCGACGTGAAGATGGGAATGAATGGAAGATTGTTCCAGCACTAAAAGAATATGATGATGAGAAGTACACGACTATTTGACAAAAAGGGGGAGATTGTTAAATCTGAAGTTTTGTCAAAAATTACAAGTGTTGGATCTGAATAGAAGACTCAGAGTTCTGAGTTAGAAGAATCAGAAGTTCTGATCTGAGAAGTCTCGAAAAGATTACAAGTATGAAAGTCTGAACTAAAGGGTCAGAGTTCTGAGTAGGAGACTCAGAACATCTGAGAATGATGAAGAAAATATCACAAGTGCTTGAAAAAAGTTTTGAAGTCCTTAATCAGAAGAATGTTCAGAAGTTCTGAATATGTTATTCAGAACTTATGTCTTGGATACTTTCAGTTATATTCTGTTACTAATTAGGACACGTGTAATAGTTCTATTAGTCTTTGATGTATATGTACTGTAGCTTTAGCTTTTCTTTACAGTATATATAGGAGTTAGCAACTGTAAGCTAACTAATCTTTCGCATAACTTTCCCGCATATCTTTGTATTCAGCTTTTGTAATCTTTGAGAGATTCTCTCTCTATATCTGTAATCTGTTCTTAATTGAATACAAGTGCGTTGATCCAAATCTCTATCATTTACTGTTTGATTGTTCATATTTGATTATAAGATTGAATCCTGGATTCTACATACAAGCTCTGATTGGGACTTATACCTGCTATGATTCGCTAGGGAAAAGCCTAGAAGTTAGAATGGAAGTCGTGAGCTATAAAGCAGAGAAAGAGGCTGCGACAATAGATGGTGAAGTAGTGGTAGGATGCTCAACAGAGGAGGAATCTAGAAAAGATGCCGTAGTTAGAAGAGGCACACATCCCCAACCAACTCCCAGTGCAACCCACACTTCTAACATCGTCAGTCTAGTGGCAGAAGATGTTATTGAAAAAGAGCAGCACAGCTCGACCCCAACCCAAACTGACCGGGCAGAGGTAACTGTTTCTACCTCTGTACCAATCTTAGCCGGGGAAACCATTTCAGGGGAGTCCTCTCAAAAGGACTTACCCTTAGTTCGTGATCCATCGCCCCTGATCACAACAGAAATCCCTACAGAGGAATTTGTTTCCTCTGACACGCACACACTTATAGGTCCAACAGGCTCTTCAGAGGAGCTTAGAGTGCACAGAGACTAAGGGACTCTAGACAAGTCCCCCAGTCAACCTAAGGATATTCCTGTACCCATCTCTGGAGTGGATCAGGACAATGTTCTCACTGGAACTTCTGTAGAGCACGAGGCCTCAAAAACCTCTACTCAAGGATCAGAAGGAAATCCTTCCGCCCCCAACGTACAAACAATGGCGAAAGAAGATGTCCAAGGAACAGGGACCCACTCTAGGGAAGAATGTGTTCCCCCAGAGGTTACACCAAGTTCACAAGTCTCAAGGGATGAGTTCCAAACCCTTGTCACCTCTGTGGACAACACATTAAAAGAGTTGAAAAGCTCTTTTGATTCTTTTGCAGATGTTACTACACGGGCCTTTACCGATCTGAACACCAAAGTGGACAACTTGTCCATAGAGGTGAAAAACGCCTTAGCCCAGATGAAGTTAACTGCTACAACGTCTGCCACCTCTGCTGCTGCTGAGTTCGAGAAAGCCACATCCTCTGCCTTCCAAAGCTCTATCAAAGACAATATTTTGAAAAGCTGAAGAAAGAACTATCCTCTAACTCTAAGGGCCTAACTCCAGGAGACCTAAAGAAGGCATTAGAACAAGTCCAAGAGCATACTACAGAAGCAACTCTGGCCATGAAGCCCTCCGACTACATGACCCGAGTATAATTCACAGAGCTTGGACAAGGAGTTCTCGACCAAATCACAGAGTTCATAAGACCCTTCACTGCTGCTAACGCCAACTACGTCAAAGACTTCCGCAGAAGTGTCGGCAAATTGCGCTTCAACACCGAAACAGAGTTCCACAACCTTCTTGGCCTCTGCGATGATCTATGCGCTAAAATGATAGCTGCAGGTGCCACTCCTCCAAAGAAACCAGAAGCATCGTGCAGGACAGAGGGTACCGAAGACAAGGGTCAGGATGACTCTGATGATGATTCTGACGATTCATCAGATCATCCTGAGGGGGAGAAAGGGACACATGACAAAGCTACAAGTAAAGGATTACCTGCACCAACGCCAATATCAGCAGAACCTATATCCCAAGCACCCCAACCCAAACCCAAGAAGAAACCCCCCAACAACAGTCCACAGAGGCAACAACCACCTCTTTGGAAACATCCCTTGCAGAAATACAAATCCAAACCCAAGTACATGAAACTAATCAAGATCAACAACAGAAGACCATAGAGGCAATACCTACCTCTGTGGAAACAACCTCTATATTCAGAGAAGATGTGCCAACCCGTGAACAATTTCAAATCCTCACATCTTCCGAAGAAGACAAACCCCCTACACCAGAAGTTGAAACAACAAAATCCCCATCTCCCACACCCAAAACCAGAACCAAATCCATTCCTCACAAAAGAAAATATCTGAGCAAATCAGCAGAATCCTCACAAACCAAACCCACATCCCCAATCAAGACCTCAAAAACACAAGTGTCAAATCCAACAAAGGAAACCCCCGCAAATCCTACTGAAACACCTACATCAGAAGCTCAACAGTTAAAACCAACAGAGGTAATCCCACCTCTACAAGAAGATCTCCAGCCAAAGGCAAAAGACAAAGGCAAGGGAATACTGACAGAGGAACCAAAGAAGAAAAAGCCGAAGCATCAACCCACAGAGAAACTCATTAAGAGCGCCTTTGATGCTTATGTCACTCCTAAGCCCGAATAAGAAGACTGGGCTTATGGACTCACCCCTTTGTCAACAAACCTCAACTTGGATCCAAAGGCAAAAGTCACAGAGGACAGGGTCAAGGAGGTAAAGAAACAAATGGACGCTCTGCGAAGGCCCATGCCTCCACCTGGTGCACCTCCTCGACAAATGGAAGAAGTTGTGTACAGGTATCTCTACAACAGAACAATTAGAGATCCCCTACCACCAACCATTCAAGATCCAAACCTCTGCTCTGAGCTCGAAAGTATCCTCTCCAGAACAACACCCAAGCCTGTCAAAGAAGTCTACTCAATCTCCAAGATCGACAAAGTCATATACTGTAAGTTCTCTCACACCAGAACCACACCTAAGGTTTCCTACAATATATATAAGGTCAAAAGAGTGGACAGATCCGAGAACCAATTCTCAGATGCTGATCTTAGGAACTTAAGCCCCTATGACCTACCCGATCTTCTGAATTGGACAAAACAGAACTTCACAACAGATGCAGTTCGAAGGGCATACAGGGTAATCAGGAAATCCATGCGTGAGAAACTTCTGCTATACAGCCTATTCGATTTCCAATTAGGACGAGATCTTGGAGTAAGAAACCTAAGTCTTAAACCACTAGAAGATGACTGCCCATCCTCTGCCATACCAAACTCGATCATAACTTCCGCAAAGTTTGGGTATGTCTTCCAAGATCCTGCGAGAAAATCAAGACTGTTTCTGGAGATGGACTGCCAAAAGTACGCAACAAGTACTCTCACAGAGTTCAGAACCAACCTTGTGGAGCACAGAGGAACGGAATTGATGGACACAGCCTCTGCAGATAGACTGATAGAGGTCAACGACTCGGTAATCAACTTCAGAAGCCTCTACATCAGAATCTATCATGAGCTTAAAGTAGTGGGACTTGACAACATAAGCTACAATGACTTCAAAGATGCCAACGTCTAATGTCGGCTACCAACCTCTGCTACTTTTACTTTCCATATCACAATGTAATCAAATGTAAGTGCCTCTGGCACAATCTTAAATGAAAAGTAAAGTTTCAACAGAGGTCAATCACCGTTTGTCGTGTACTTAGTCTAGAAAACCTTGCATCTTTCAAATTTTTATTTCTCAATACTTAGGGGGAGATTGTTAGCTCCAACTTCTACTGCTTATAGAAAGTACTGAGAAATTGGCTAAGTATAGACTCCGATAGAGGTTCTGCCAAGACACCGATAGAAGATCAAGTGAAGACTTAACAGAAGACGCTTCACAGAAGACAAGGCCACAGAGCCTCTGCCATATTTAACAGAGCCTCTGTGGTATGAAGACTGAAGACCTAGAAGAATTCATGAAGATCAAGACAAAGACGATCGTGCTTCTCACGATCTCTGTTGTACGAAGATCCTGAAGATCATTCGTACAAGGCGTACCCTGACAACTCCACGTGTCAAACTCAGATGGGTTTCAGCTATAGCAGAAAACGGCGCACTACATTAACATTGTACCATTCGCAGTTTCACGATCGTGTCTTGTACCTTTAAGTCCTTTATGTCTAGAACTTGTCCCCTGATGAATAGTATAAATAGAAGACTCATGTTGAGCTCTTCTATTAAGCTGTGCACAACACACACACCCTTAAGAACAGAATTCTTGTTTAACCTTCGGTGTTCTTGGTGTTTCATTTATATCAATATAAAGTGGGTTATTGAGTTAAATCTTGTGTTATTTACACCTTACGTATTTGATACTGTGTGTTCTTCTACCTTTAAATATCTTATTAGTTCTCTAAAAACGCTTCCGCACATCATTCTGTTTTGAACAAATAGATAAAATATCATTGCTAAGTAAAATAGGAACCAACATTCATTGAGAAGAAAAGACAAAATAGTTAGAAAGTTGGAGCCTTAAGAATAGGAAGTCAATGTTTAGTGAGTTGTAAGTCAATATCCAACAATCCATCTTTTAAAGCCCATTAAAAACAATCAGGTCAATATATTCTCTACATTAAATCATTAATAAATATATACTTTATTTCATTTTCTATTTCATAAATAATAAAAATAATATATAAATATAAGTCGATATGGATCGGTAATACCGTGGTACATGATTTTCAGTATCACGTACCAACCAAGTTGTGAAGATGATACGGTAGTACCATCCAATTTAATTGGTACCATTTGAATTGGTACGATTAGTATTTAATTAATTGGTTTGTCATGATAAAAATTTGACACACCGACTTAAAACTTCAATAAAGGGAGATATAACTAGAATTCTTCTAATTATATTGTATTTCAGTTCTTATAAAAACGTGTGATTTCATCAAGTGTTTAAAATGCAATTCAAAGAAAATACAAATTAATTAATCATGAAGTTAATTGGTTCAATTTTGAAAGTTTGGTTTTTTAAATAGATTATTAACATGAAGTTAGTTCAGTTTTAATATACTTATCTTTGATGGGAATAACAAAAGAGTTACGATCTGACAAAGAAGAAAAAAAATGAATAGAAAGAATATAAATACAAATCAAAGAGAATATATAAAATGTATTTTTCTTATAAGAATTTAAAAGAAAGTAAACATATTTTTAATTATATCACTCTAAGGATGGAGCCAGAAAGGCAGGAATTTATAGGATAAGAGCACCATATAACATAAAATATAAGTTACCAATATGAAGGGTGAAAATAACAATATTTATCCTTGCTTTTGATTTATGAAAACATCTATATGAAAATCGCGAGAAAGCATATTAGATAAATTTGGCTTATTTTTATTATGGATAAAAAGGGTTAACTCATTAAACATTTTAAAAATTAACCATAAATAAGCAAATAAATAACTAAAAATGGGTGAGGGGCATCACTGCATTTTCTGGTGGTGCTAATGGTATCTCCACACTACTAAACAAATGACCCTTTCCGACGGATTTTCCGTCGGAAATATTTCCGGCGGATTTCCGACGGAATCAAGAAAAGTCAACAAAAGTCAACAAAAGCGTTAATCCGTCGGAAATCCGTCACTAAAGTTTTCAAAAAAACGAAATTTTTTATTTTCAAAAATATTTGTGACAGAAACTGTATCCACCACAAGTCCGTCACAAATATTTGTTTAATTATGATTAAGTTAGTTAAGTAATGTAATTAGCAATTAAATAATAAAATTACATTTAATGGATTAAACTAAATAGCAATTAAAAACTCAGATTAAAAAAACATATGAATTTCTGACGGAAAAAAAATTAAAAAAAAATTAATTTTCCGTCGGAAATTCGTCAAAAATATCTTGAAATATATATATCTTTTATTTTTTTAATTCATTGTGAATATGATTTTAATTTTCCATGAAATATATATATATATATATATCTTTTATTTTTTTTAATTCATTGTGGATATGATTTTAATTTTCCGTCGGAAATCCGTCGAAAATATTTGACTGTTTAATTAGCTACCCATTTACTGTCGGGCTTGATGCCATATTCTTATAACTTCATTTACAGAAAATAAATCAACTGTGTTTAAACCCCATATCCGTTATAGTATTATATAATTCATACCGGTTATCTTAGGGCTCATAATCCTTTCATTAGCCCTTTATTATCAAACTCCTGGGTGATAACAAAACGGAAATGGGATGGATGAATATCATAACTTGTATCGGAAGATAAAGTTGCATGATTTTTTTTATAAGAAGTTATGAACTGACGAACAAAACATTTTTTTTACTTAAGGTGTTCTTATCTTTGTTGTTAAAGTGCAAGGTGCCTTCTAGGTGCAAAGGTACCCCTCAGCCTACAAGAATGGTGTATGCCCTTCAAACCAAGATGAATATTGTATAGAAGACATTAGTGAGATGTATTTCAATATCAACTCATTTAGAATTTCACATTGAAATTGTTTTAGTTTCTAAAACTTATTGTTTAAGTCAGGTGCTGTGATATTCAACCTTTTTTATTTTGGTCATCTGATGACAGGCTGCAGGTATTCCAAAGAAACTCGTGATGTGAAATGTCAAGAAGGTTAGCTAGAAAACAAAACTGCATGACTAAAATTGGCACCAGAAGAGGTTTGTATCTATATTTTCATGAACTATGGTCTTTTTACCCGTTGATTGAGGACGGGGAAGGATCGCGGGGCAGATTCATTGGTCGATTTCCGAGCATATGCGTACATGCCATACCCCATCCTATCTAGATCGATATGTTTTATTTTTGTTACTTTATTTTTGAACTTTTTTTAGTTGAATGTGGACGTCTTTGTAATTTTGCACGTCTAGTAGTTTATAGTATTATTTGCTATTTGGGTAAAATTATAATTAATATCAAAATTCAATATTATTTTTTTTTCAAAAATGTACAATTTTTCCGATGGATTTCTGACATATTTTCCGTCGGAAATTAATTTAAAAAAAAGAAAACAAATTACTTTTCTAATTATAAACAAGAAAAAAATAATTAAAAAAACAATTTCTGGCGGAATATTCTGTCGGAAATTTCTTTTTCTTTTTAAATTTTTTAATTTTTAAAAACTAAATTGATAAATAAAATTTAAAAATATATTAAAAAATCCGTTGGAAATCCGTCGGAAACTTAAGTAACAAGATTAAGAAAACTTGATTCAGTGTGTGATATTAGGAAAATACAAAAAAATTACCGACGGATTTCCGACGGATAAATCCGTCGGAAATTTCAAATCCGCCGGAAATCCGTCGGAAATATCATTTTCTGGCGAGGGGTTATTCGACAGCCTTATCCGTTGGAAATCCGTTGGTGATGGGGATTTCCGACGGATTTTGCCGTCGGAAAAGCCTATTTATTTTGTAGTTCGGCCAATGTATTTCTCTATTTTTGTTAACACCGGATCTATTAGGTTAACATTATGTCATCCATTGATCTTCAAGAATCTAGAGAATTACATAAGAGTGAATTACAACACAGGTATTTCTAATTACATTGACTTTCTAACTAAATAACTTTGACTATTTACTTTGACTTTACAATGCTTGACTATTACAAGAGTTTACAATAAATCTTGTATACAATAATGCTCTAACATTCTCCCCCTTTGGATTCAATATTTAAAAAATATAGCAGCAGTCTTTAGCACTTGATCTTCAACACTTTAACTCTGACCGCTTTAAACTTTGAAGCTCTGACAATTTCAAACAGCTTTATCTTCAGAAAGTCACTTTGAACTTTGATGCTTTGACAATCTTTAAACTTTTAGCTTTGAAAAGTTTTCAGTCAAACTTGAAAAGTCTTTGTCAATCTTTTTGAAAAGTCAAACTTCTTTATTACAATCTTCAACAAATTTTCATCAAGTCTTGAACACGAACTTCAGATCTTTGCAGCTTTAGTCTTTGAAGCTTTGAACTCAAACTCTTTAAACGATTTCTTGAACTTTGTATCTTCATCTCTTTGACCTTGAAATTGTATTTGAATAACGAACTATCTTGAAACATCTCGGAACATCTTGTTGACTCTGACAAATCATTTCTCCCCCTTAATCTTTCAATGACAAATCTCCCTTTTCTTCAGGGTATTATTTCTCCCCCTGTTCTTCAGTATACTATTTCTCCCCCTTTTTGATGATTGTGAGCATCATGATCATCAAAACCTTTATCAATTCCAGCACGCACTTTGTTCATCACAAGTAACATTCTCCTCCTTTTTGATCTGATAAACGTCAATTCCAAAAGAATTTATCCGAATCTTTTCAAATTCAGATATAAAGAATATGGTAACCCTGAAACAACGGATGAATCAGTTGAAATGCCTGTAAGTAGCTCGGAGCCACTTAGTACAACAGGTGTACTTTGTAAAGGAGTTTTTTGATGTTCTCTCCTCCAGGGCTTCCATTCAATAATCGAAAAACCATAAAGTAATTTCTATGAACGTTATGACAAGAAAACATATTCCTTGTGTGTACGTGCTTGTGTAGAAAGAATAAAGCAACATATGCTTGAATAATAGTCTCAAAGCGTGTAAACTGTTGAGACAACAACAATTTTCCACGGACTCAATATGCATGAATGAAGAGCGAAGGTGGGGCAAACTTCCTTCTTTTTCAATATCCAAACCTTCCGAATGAAGATTTGATAGGTTATATGATGCGTCCCCAAGAAAAATGAAACATTCATTTGTTAAGAAAGAAATGAGTAGCTGGTGGGGTTAAAGCAAGAGTTGGCATGGGCTGACTGCCTGTTTCAATGATGATCACCAAAGAATGTGAACTAATCAGAAATGTGGCTTCCCGGCTCAGAAAATGGTTGGTGCAGAGTTCTCTTATTCTTTTAATTCTGTTCTCACACCCTCTTTTTGTTTTTATTTCGCTCACTTCTACCCAAACTCTCATTTACATTTTACCTCAGCACAATGAGAATACTCAACCGAATGAGTTATCTCCCCCACTCTTTGATGTAGACCCCTCACCCCTCAATCACTCAAGGATAACTTCTTGTGTAGGAAACACTGGTTAACGTAAATCCATAGAGGTTTAATAATCTCACACCGATCCCATGAAATTTTGTCCTAAAAATATGTGTTGTTCAACAGTTTAGCTTGAACAAATATGAATATCGGCATTTGAGTAACATTGCCATCAGAATTTATGCTCGTTAATAATATCATTAAATATTTGAGCATTTTTAATTCTTAATCATTTATTGTAGGATGACTATCAACGCGAAATGATTAAGAAGTACGAACCTAACACGAGAACCCATTAACTAGGAGATATTGAAGTATGAGAGCGTTGTGCGGGAGGAAGGAAAAGGGGTCGGATGTTTGACGTTGGTACTTGGTACGTGTGGGGACCCGAGCTACGGTAACAGGTTCGTCGAGTGGGTTGAGTACCGATAGATCATATGTCGGTTCCAGTTCAAGCGAGGTTAAGGTTTTTCCTTTTTATTTTCTTATTAATTAAAACATGTCAGTTTACTCATTATGGGTTTTTTTTTTCTGTAGGTGCTTGAATTAAACGAGAAATTTCAGAAAATAGAAGAGTAGCGAGCAGTTGACAGAGAAGAGAAGACTCGACGTGAGCAGGAGAAGATACAGATGTCAAACAGACTAAAAGATATCGAGACGATTTTAGCTCCACAATATCCACCACCGCCTTCCGGTTACCCCACTTCTCATGACCCCCCCCCCCCCCCTCTTCCGATAGAATTTGATGATGACATGGATTTGGTATATGTATGGATTTGATTCGATATATGTACGGATTTTTAGTTAAATTTTGGGTTGAATTTTCTAGAATATGTATGGATTTTGTATGTAGCATTATATATATATACATATATAGATTAAATTGCAGCAAAAACAATATTTTAAAATGTTTTAAAAAAAGAAAATACAAAATCGACGGTTAACCGACGGGGCAATCGTCACTAAATTTAAACGTTTTTTTAAACAGCCGGTAAGCCGTTGGTGAATTTAAACACTATATTTTTAAAAACAGTCGGTAATTGAAACCGTCAGAAAGCAGTTGGTAAATGTCGTCGATAAACAGTCGCTAACTATTACCGACCAACTGTTTTTGACTGTTTACCAACTGTTTCTGCCGTCGGTAATATGAGTGATTTTAGCAGTGAGAATTCCACAAGAAAGTTAGTAGGGTGAATTTTTGAAATTCAACTTGGATTAAAAAACACATTATGTGGAAATTTCAAAGTAGTGTTTTTTAGTTATGTTTTACACTAAATTTTCGGGAAAAAATTAACTTAACATTCCCAAAGGAATTTAATTAATAGTTCTATTAATTAAACTCATTGGTGGGAATCCATCAAAAGTTTAAATAATTAGTTTACTTAATTATTTTAAAGATAAAAAATAAATTTTTATGGCGAATTTACGACGGACTATTTATAAATATATAAAAACAATTTATCCGCCACAGGTGTTATCCGATTTTCTTTAAAGTCCCAATAACGGATTTTAGTGGATGTTGACTTTTTTATACTTTTTATAAGTGAACTGTCGAAATTTTGTTTGAAATTTTGTCGATCAAAAATCCGTCGTAAAACCTGATTTTTTAGTGATAATAACTCTTTTCCATGTAATAAAATAAACACCGCACTCATATAAAATGACTATGAATAAAAGGGCACACCGTGGCCACCCTTCTAATCACCGTCTGCTTCTGTCTTGAAGCGCATTTTGCCCACACTTGTCTTGAATTCTTTGACATAGTTTGCGTTGGCAGCAGTGAACGCTCGGATGAATTCTGTCATTTGATCAAGTATTCCTTGCCCAAGCTCTGTCAGCTGAGCTCTGGTCATATAGTCAGAAGGCTTCATGGCCAGAGTTTGTTGCATAGTTTGCTCTTGAACATCCTCTAATGCCTTCTTTAGGTCTTCAGGGGTAAGGCCCTTAGAGGTGGAGGCTTTGGCATTCATCGTTTCAAGGAAGAGTTTGATAGAGGTTTTGAATGCAGATGTGGCGACTTTTCCGAATTCAGTGGCAGCAGATGCAACAGAGGTATCATCAGTTGTTCTCATCTGGGCTAAGGCATTTTGTACCTCTGTGGATAGGTTGTCCATTTTGGTGTTCATATCAGTAAATGCTCGCGAAGTAACTTCTGCAAAAGAATCAAAAGAGCTTTTCAACTCTTTCAATGTGGTGTCCACAGAGGTGACAAGGGTTTGGAACTCATCCCTTGATACATGTGGACTTGGTGTAACCTCTGGGGAACACATTCGTCCCCAGAGTGAGTCCCTGTTCCTTGGACACCTTCTTTCGCCCTTGTTTGTACGTTGGGGGCGGAAGGATTTCCCTCTGATCCTCGAGCAGAGGCATCTTGTGCCTCAGACTCTACAGAAGTTCTGGTAAAGACATTGTCTTGATCCACTCCAGAGGTGGGTACAAGATTATCCTTAGGTTGACTCGGAGACTTGTCTAGAGTCTCTCCGTATTTGTGCACTCTAAGCTCCTCTGAAGAGCCTTTTGGACCTTTAAGTGTGTGCGTGTCAGAGGAAACGAATTCCTCTGTTGGGATTTTTTTTGTGATCTGGGGCAATTGATCACTTACTAAGGGCAAGTCCTTTTGAGAGGACTCCCCTGGAATGGTTTCCCCGGCTAAGATTGGCACAGAGGTAGAAAAATTTACATCTGGTCGGTCAGTTTGGCTTGGGGTCGAGCCGTGCTGCTCTTGTTCAATATTACCTTCTACCACTAGACTGGCGGTAATACACATGTGGGGTGCATTGGGAGTTGGTTGTGGGAGTGTGCCTCTTCTATTCGAGGCATAAGTTCTAGCTTCTGCTTCTGTGGAGCATCCAACCACATCTTCTCCATCTATAGTCTCAATATATGTAGCTACCCTATAGCTCGGTGCTTCTACCCTAACTTCTGTAGTGTCTTCTGCATCAGTGCGTAAAGAGTCGTACATTGGTGGTGATGCAGAGGTCCTTCTTCTGCCTGATCATCTTCTTCATCAGAGTCCACCTCTGAGACTATGACTGGTTGGGTTTTGGTGGTCGTTTTTGCCAAATCCTCTGGACTTGCTCGTAGAACATCAAAACCAGGATGGGTGAAGGGGTTCTGTAGAACTTCCGGAGTCTTAGACTGGTTATTCTGTGGGGTTTGGTCATCATCATCCAAGTCAGAAGAGATTCTGAAGTTTAGAGCTTCTGTTGAATGATGAGATAGAGCTTCTGCAGTCCATCCAGAAGGGTCTAAAGAGTGTGCGATCTCAGGTTGTTGTAGGAAGATAGAAAAATCACCCTGATCTTCTGCATAATTGATGGGTGAGGGTGATTGCAGAGGTTGGTCTTGGGTTTCTTCGACCATATCTGCTTCCTCTGCGATGGATTGCAGAGGAGTGTGGGGTTTCTTGGATTTCTTCTTGCTCCTCCTTTTCTTTGGTTTGGGGGCACCCTCCTTAGAAGACTTATGTTTTCTTTTCTTTTTGTATTTTGGAGGAGAGGGAGGTGCAGAAGATCCTGCTTCTGTTGTATGAGGAGGGGATAGTTGAGCAGCAGAGGTAGAGGTGCCCTATGTTGTTTTCTTGTGGGTTTTCTTCTTCTTCTTCTTCTCTGCAGAGGACTTTTTCTTTGTTGCAGGGGAGAGAATCGCTTCCATCTGAGCTTGAAAGTTGGCCTGTACAAGCTGATGTTTGGCCAAAGCTGCAGCCCATTTCTCATCTGACATCCTATCTACAACACTAGTTCCTAATGGGACACCTAGACGCGGGGGTGTCACAGGACTCGGTTCTGGAGTCCTATGATCGCGTACGTAATCTATCTTAAGGGTTTCGTCAGTTGCACATTCCAGAAGCTTTGTTGGTAGAGGTCTGCATAAAGCGTAGTCATCTTCATGTTCTGTGGGGGAGTTATTTGTCATGGCATACATTCTTGCAGTTGGTCCCTCCATGGGCCATTTTTGTAGAAGGAGCAGAGGTTCTAGGAGTATACCCAGAATTCTTTGATATTGCAGAGGAGGTAGAGTTTCGGGCTTTCGTCCTTTTGCCTTCATGGAGGAGATTTTGCGGTCAATGGTGTTAACCCTTTCCTGCATCATGAGGGTGGCGTAGTCCAGGGGTAGGTCGTAGTATACCCCACACATGTTAGCCAAAATTTGGTGAGAGGTCTGATCTTGACTACCCATTTTCCCTGTTAGGCACTTGTTAAGAATAGAGAAGAGAGTATTCCACGGAGGGGGTAATCGATTTCTTCTGAAATCATTTCTTTTTCTTAGGGTTGTGTTATATCCCAACATTTCAACAAACCGGCAGAGCTCTTCGTCTGTGGGTTCCTCTGTGTACTGCTTTATTCCAAGAAGACCTCTGGTAGGTAGACTGAACTCAAGTGAGAACATGGTTCTATTGAACTTGGGTTCAAGGTGCTCGGATTTGTCTGGTTTCGAAATGTAGCCCTTGATTTGTCTATCTGCGGGGTCAAATCTGCTGCTCATCCAGAATTGATTTAGGTATCTGGCGGGGATTTTGTTGACAGTTTTGGATAACAGGGGGTAAAGATAGTGGTTTTCCAGAATGTGAAAAAGGATGGCGTGTGCTTCCCCAAAAGCGGTTTTTGAGGGAACCAGGTAGTAGTTGTTTGGTTTCAAAGGAAGAACACGTTCATAGTGTTCATGAGCAATGAAGTTTAGAAGATGGGTGGTCGGAGCAAAATCTGCTTCATCGTCGGAGTGGTCTTGTTCTAGGTTTCTGGCGATTTCTTGGTTTTGGGAGTTCTCAGAATGAGATGGAGAGTTCACTGGAGCGTTGGAGGTGGAAGCCATTGGATTAATCTTGAAGAAGGAGAGTAGAAAATGGAAGTTTCAGGTTTTTGCAAGGTTCGCCGGAGAAGATGAAGAGAGTAAGTTCGTAAACGTTTAGAGGTAATGGTAAGTTGGGTTTTATACTGAAGAGAATGGTAGAATCTGAAAGGGTAAATATGTGAAAGTGAATAAAATTTGGGATCCGTAATTGAGTATATACGGCTGGTTTAACTTTCTAGGAGAACGTGTGCCACACACGTCCAATGGGAGAATGCCACGTCAGAAGTGTCAGAACACGATTAGACGTCGTGTGCGGCCGATTAATGCTTGGCGCGTAGGCATTTCTTCTTTGTCAGTTCTGTCACTCGCAGTAAATAACCCATACTGTTACAGAATTTCCATAAAAGGTCAAGTGTCAGAGTCAACAGAGGCTCCGTGTGTGCATTTGTACGTACAAATTCTTAAAGAAGACATTTAAGGTTGATCGACAGAGTTTCCTTATGAAGTTTCACAGTTTAGAGGATTCGGCTTAGAGAGGCTCTGTTGAGCTCAGCAGAAGCTCTATGACCTTAAATTTCCCATAATGGAAGGCTCGAAAATCTTTTTGATCATTTCTTGTTTGAAATGTCTTAAACAGTGTTTATAGGACGTATTTTGAAATTTGTGTCCTAGAAAAAATTGTTTTCAAAAAGGATTTGTACAAGTTACTCACCCTTGGTTCTCCTTTGTTTGGTAAAAATACCTGGCTTCTATAGATATGGTTGATCATATCTCTTCTTTGGCTCCCCCTTGAATGATCAACCTCTGTAAGTCAGTTCAAGGTCTCCTTCTGCTCCCCCTTGACCTATGCTTGGATCAAATGAGATAAGTTATGCACATAACATAGGTCTAGGTTATCAGAGGTTCTGTGGAGATTGTCATACTCTGAGCAATCCCACAGAAGCTCTGTTGGTTACAGAACTTTTGATGATTAAGAATTTACATACATAAGAGTTTAAATATATACATATTTACAAGAAGATCAAATCTTACTTACAGAGGGTTCAACTCATGTTTATCATTCCCAACTTACCTACCAAGAAAAGGAATCTTTTCTCATCTAGTGCCTTGGTGAATAAATCTGCAAGCTGTATTTAGTGGACACAAAGTGCATTTCGATTGTGCCATGTTCAACATGATGCTTCAGAAAGTGATAACGAATATCGATATGCTTTGTTTTTTAGTGTTGTACTGGATTGGCAGAGATTGCTATGGCACTTTTGGAATCACAGAGGATGGGAATCTTGTATATGTTGTACCCATAGTCCTTGAGCTGAGTTTTCATCCACAGAACTTGAGAGCAACAGCTAGCAGCAGCAACATATTCCGCTTCTGCTGTAGATGTAGACCCACAGTTCTGCATCTTCGAAGTCCAGCTGACTAGATTACCTCCCAGTATTGACAACTCCCAGAGGTGCTCTTTCGATCAAGCTTGCATCCTCCATAATCTGAATCTGTGTATGCCTTAAGACCAAAAACCAGAGTTCTTCGTATACCAGAGTCCAAGACTTTTGGTCCCTTTAAGGTATCTGAAGATCCTCTTTACAGCAATATAGTGGGATTCCTTTGGGTTAGCTTGATATCTTGCACAGAGGCATGTGGCATACATTATGTCAGGTCTACTTGCGGTTAAGTATAAAAGGGACCCAATCATACCTCTGTAGAGTTTGCACTCAACAGATGTGCCATTTAGATCTGAGAATAATTTATTTCCAGTGGCCATTGGGGTCTTCATTACAGAGGCATCAAAGAGATTGTATTTTGAAAGTATGTCAGAGACATATTTAGCTTGATTTATAAAAATTCCCTCTGATGATTGTTTTACTTGGAGTCCGAGGAAGAAAGTTAATTCTCCCATCATACTCATTTCAAACTCACTCTGCATGAGTTTTTCGAAATGTTTGCACTGTTGTGCATTTGTAGACCCAAAAATAATGTCATCCACATAAATTTGTACAAACAGAATCTCATCACCTTTTCTTTTGTAAAACAAAGTAGTATCTGTCGTACCTCTGTCGTAATCATTATTGAGAAGAAAAGTTGAAAGTCGTTCGTACCATGCTCTTGGAGCCTGTTTCAGTCCATACAGAGCTTTGTCGAGGTAATACGCGTATTTTGGGTACTTGGAGCTTTCAAACCCTGGTGGCTGCTGTACATATACTTCTTCTGGGATTTCACCATTCAGAAAGGCAGATTTTACATCCATCTGAAAGACTTTGAAACCTCAGTGGGCACCGAATGCGGAGAAGATCCTTATTGCTTCAAGCCGTGCGACAGGGGCAAAAGTTTCATCGTAATCAATACCTTCTTCTTGGCGATATCCTTTTGCCACCAATCTTGGTTTGTTTCTAATGACCACCCCATCCTCGTCCTTCTTGTTTCTGAAGACCCATTTTGTCCCTATTGCTAGTTTCCCTCGTGGCAGAGGTACTAGGGTCCATACCTTGTTTCTCTCAAACTGTAGAAGCTCCTCTTGCATAGCATCTACCCAGTTTGGATCATCTAGGGCTTCAGAGATTCTTTTTGGCTCGATCACACTGATAAAATTTGTAAAGAAACAAAAACTAGCAGTGGCTGATCTTGTTTTGACCTTTTCAGAAGGGTCACTGATTATAAGGCTTGGAGGATGGCTTTTCGTCCACTGTGTTGTTCTTGGAAGATGGTCGTTTGAGTCATCAAGATTAACTTATGTGGTTGCACACTGCGGTTCTGGTGCAACCTCTGTTGTTGATGGTTCTTCTGTGCTTATGCTTGGTTCTTCAGCTTGTGGGAGGATTGGAATGAGAGTTGGAATTTTCCTCTGAGGAAGTAGAGACTGAGTCTTCGTTTTCCTCTGGTATTGATTACTCTGTAGTCGCTGGAGTTGGTATTTCAGGAGCCTCTGTGGTTGAATCCTTAGTTGTATCATCTTCTGTTCGCCCCCCCCCCCCCCCTCAGTACGTGCATCTATATGATTCACAGAAGAGGATGAAGTATTCAATGGACCAGTTAGAGACATACCTGACTCAGTCTGGTTTGCAGAAGATGTTTCTCCAGAGGCTCTGACGGCTCCAGCAGAGGAATCAATATCATCATGGAACATCTCTTCAAATAGAAGATTTAAGTCTTCTTCTCTTGTTTTTGAGATGCCAGAGGATTCCCTCTTTAGACCGAGTTCTGAACTGATTTGTTCAGAAGTATTTTGAAAGGAATCGTCAAAAGACACATTGATGCTTTCTACAATGGTGCGTAACTGCAGAAGATAAACTTTGTAGGCCTTAGAAGTGGCAGAGTACCCAATGAACTTTCCTTCATCTGCTTTCACTTCAAACTTTCCTCTTGCTTCTCTGTCGTTTAACACGAAGCACTTGCATCCAAATACATGGAAGAACTTGAATTTTGGTCGCCTTTTGTTGATCAAATGATAAGGTGTCTTGATGTGCCTCTTTACAATGGTTGATCGATTTTGGGTGTAGCAAGGGGTTGACACTGCTTCTGCCCAAAAAGACATTGGTAATCCACATGCTGTTAGCATAGTTCTTGCAGCCTCCACAAGCGTGCGATTCTTTCGCTCAACCACGCCGTTCTGTTGTGGGGTGCGTGCGGCAGAGAAGTTATGTGAAATGCCTTCTTCTGTAAGATAGGCTTTGTTAGACCCAAGTATCTGTAATGTAAAAGTATTGAAAATATTATCAAGTCAGAAGACCATTAGAGATGCAACAGAAGAATTAGAAGAAAAAGCTTCAAGAAGATCAACAGAACTCAACAGAGTTCTGGTGGAACTAACAGAGCTCAACAGAGCTCTGTCAGAAGATCAACAGAAGAACTGTTCACAACCCGAAGACCAACAGAGCTCTGGTCTATGAGATCTGTTGTAGTGAAGACCTCTGTGATGCATAAGTTTCGTAAGAAATCCCAAGTGTTAGACAAGTGCCCATACTTTCCACGTATGCCCTAAAATTAGGAGACACACTTTCCACGTGTCATTCTAGGGTACGATAGTACACTGCCTTCACTTTATCAGGGCTATAAATAGAGAGGTAGTGGAACAAACAATAGTAAGCTTTGGGAAGAGTAGTTTCCCATAATTGTTTAAGCACACACTGCAGCAATCCCGAGCACTACCTCCGTACGATATTGTTGTCCTATGAGATTTCCGAACACACTTGAACATGTTCTTGGTGTGATTCATTATCAATATATGAGCAACTTTTATATCTGATCCTGTTATCATTTACTGTTCAATATTTTGATTCTCATAGTTCATTTATCGTTTACACAATCACTCATATTAATGGCTTTATTTAATATGCTTCCGCTGTCTATTTCACTACCATTAATATGATACAACGTGAATCTGGGAACCTACAATTGGTATCAGAGCTTCTTTGGTTTTCTTAAACCAAACGATCCAATCTACCAAGGTTGACTCACTGTTGTTGATTGTGTTTGTGTGTCTTTAAAAGCTTCATTACATACTCTGTTTTTTTTTGCTTCCTAGTCTAAACAAGCTTTCATAGCTCATATAACTTGGTTTATAGCTTTCTAGCTTAGTTTAAACGTTTCTCTCAGAAGTTACTGTTCCATTGGTTACTATTTAAAACTCATCTTCGAGTTGAAACTCTTTTTGTAACAACTATACTCTGTTTTTCTTAAAATGGCGAACAACGGTATAAATGCTATCTATACTACTGGTTCTTTAACAAAACCTCCCACTCTTCTGAGAGATGAATATGCTTAGTGGAATATCAGGATGGTTAACTTTTTCGATGGTATGGATAAAGACTTAATGCGATCGGTCACGGATGGACCATACCAACCCATGGTTTTTGTTCCTCGTGTACCCGCAACAGGAACTACTGCTGAGATTCCAGCTCATTATGAGATTAAAACCCCAGGTTTTACTAATGAGGAAAATCTAAAAATGGAAAATGATCTTAAAGCAGTTAGACTACTGATAATGGCCATTCCAAACGAAATATTTCAAGAACTAGATTCATGTGTTACTGCTAAGGAAATCTGGGATCAACTTCTTAACCAACTTTAGGGTGGTATCAAGACCCAAAAGAACAGAAGGACCCAATGTATAAATGAATACAACGATTTCAAGGCACTTCCTGAGGAAACCTTACAACAAACCTACAACAGATTTAATGTATTGATCAAAAAATGCAAAAAATGTGGGGTTGTCAGGTCGAAGGAAGATAACAATGTTCTGTTTTTGAAAAGCTTGAATGATGAATGGTTAAATCTGTCCATGTCTTTACAAGCTAACCAGGACTTAGATGCATGGTCTCTAACAGATGTGTATGGCACTTTGGCCGCACAAGAGAAGGATGTTGTCAAGCAAAAAGGCAAATCCACCATTGCTGGCCCAATCACCTTAGTTTCTGATTCTAAGAAAACCACATCAGAGAGATTTCAAACAGAGAGAAAAAGAAAGAAAAACCCGTTAAAAAGAAAGGAAAGAAAAGTTTGGTTGCAGAGAGTGAAACAGAGGAAAGCTCATCAGAGGATGATGACATTCAAGCTTTTGCTCAATCTCTTGTTCTAATAACTCAACAATTTAAGAAGAGATTTGGCAATAAGTTTGACAGAAGATGTAGATATGAGAGAAAAGAAGACAGAAGATAATACGCTGCACCAGAACAAAGTAACAACATAGTTACCACAGAACAAAGACAACCTCCACAAAACAGAAGAGAAAATCCACCAGAATGATGGACGTTGCTTCAGATGCGGCAAACCTGGGCACTTCTCTGTTAATTGTAGAGGAAAACTGGTAAAAGACCAGGACTACTACAAGAACAAATACAAGTACAACTACAGAGAAAGAAGCTATGTTGCTGAAATGGAGAACTGGGTTTCTGATTCATCCTCTGATGATGAACCAGAACAAGCCAACTTTTGTGGAGTTGTTGTGGATGATGAAAGTTTAGAAGAAGTTGTTGATTGGATGACTGGAGAACCAGAGATAACAAAGGGAACAACAGAAGAAGAAGATCTAGCTCATGCATTTGCTCTTACTACGACAGAGTCTGACGACAGAGCGCTGGAGACCACCAGACCCAGTGCAAAGGTATGTTCATCTGAATCCAAGTCTGACTCAGAATTAGAAATGCATGTTTCTATGCTGAATAAGGAATTTCAACTTCTTAAACAAAAACTTTCTGAAGAAAAGGAGCTAAGAAAGCTAGCTCAGAAGGATCTGTCCTTTTACAAGAGAGAGAAAACTCTCTTAGAACAAGAAAAGGAAGAAATCTTCAAAGAAAAATCTGAGCTAGAAATCTTGCAAAAGAAGAAAGAGAGCCTGTTCTCTGACAAAATTAACGAATATGAAAATGTTTTGAAACAGAAGTCTGAAAAATTGAAAAAGTCTGAAACAGAGAGACTTAACTCTGTTGCTCTAACTGACTATTTTCAAAGAGAAAGGGAAATTCTGCATCAATCCCTACAGAGAAAAGAAATTCAGATTAAAAAATACCAGGATGCACAAGATGTGCACATCAAGATAAATTCACAGATGGATACGCAAGGTCTTGGTTTCTCTGACATTGCTCCCTATGACGAAAGGAAGAAGACATCTTTGTCCTCTGACTTTTGTGTTGGGAAAATCCAAGAGGACGTGATATCTGGTAATGCTGTTTTCAAAAGAACCAAAACTTCAGATGCTTTCTCAAAACCAAGAAATCTTGACTTTAGGAACGTCAGCTATGATTCCTCTGATCATGAAAAGGTTTTAAAACCATCCTCTGAGTTTATTCTTGATCAAGGAAGAGCTAAAATCATACTTCCTAACTCTGTCAAGGACTTGGATACAAAAGAGATTTTTAACTTCAACTCATTCAAAGGACATAAGTCTGTTACTTCTGTGACTGAGTCCTCTGTTGAAATCCCACAGAGCAAACTCAATCCAGAAGCCCCCGTCTTCTCTCCTACCCCTGAATCCATAAGAACATCTTTTGAGGAAGATTTGTTGAAAGTTATCGAGGAAAATTTTGTTTCAGATTCTTTAAAGCCAATGTTGAGAAGGTTCAGAACTGTCAAAACAAATGTCTCTGTCATACCCATTGAAACTAAAACCTCCGACAGTGCCAGCAGAAACTTTCTAGGCTCTGACAGAGACTCTGACTCTGAAGTAGATGAACAGATCTTTTGTGGTCAAAAGAAAATTTTACACAAGTTAAAGCAGACACCGATAGAATCTACGGATCTAAAGGCGGATGTTTCTTTTTTCAAGAAACAATCAATGTTTATACCGGTAACTGAGTTTAACAACAAAGGTTTTAAGATTCTTGCTTCTAATGCAGTAGAAGTGGAGAAGAGAGAGAAAAACAAAAGTGTTTTTGTAAACCCAAATGTTCCTCTTGCTTTCAAACCAGTAAAATTCACACCAGAACAGAAGTGAAAATGGATAGTAAACAACAGATCTATTCCAAATTCTGGTGTAAATCAAAGAAGAAATCCTTTCTGGTCAAATGAATCTATTCCAAAGAGCTTCATGTCAACAGAGTCTGTCTCTAGGAATAACAGTTCTAAGAAACAGAACCAGGACAGATTGTATGCAAAGACATCTGGTCCTAAAAAATTTCAGAATCAAGCTCCATTCAAACAGTTTTTGAATAAAAACAATGTGCATCAGTCATGTTCCATCAACTGCAATTGTATTCAACTGTTACTAAAATTACAAAATCATCTGAATGGTCCCCACTGTGTTCTGAATCAGTATGTTCAAAAGAAAAATCCCACGACTGTTCAGAATACACAGAGGAAAACCTCTGGCACACCATCACAGTATGGAAAGCCCAAAGGAAAGTCTATTAACCCACCTAAGCCTAACAGGAAAGGACCCATTATGCAATGGGTACCTAAAAGGATCTAATCTGTCTTGCAGAAACCTCATGTGCAGATCTGGTATTTGGATTCTGGATGCTCCAGGCACATGACGGGGAATAAGGAGTTGTTAACTTCTTTTAAGAACAAGATGGGAAGTGTAGTAACCTTCGGAGGAGACAATGGCGTACAGATTAAGGGTTATGGTACATTAGTTAATGGTGGTGTTTCAGTCTCTGAGGTTGCTTATGTTGAAGGATTAAATCATAATATTCTCAGTATAAGTCAACTCTGTGATCACGGATTCGATGTCAATTTCAGGAAGAAATATTGTTCCTTGTTACTTTCCGAGTCTGGTCAAGAACTTTTAAGAGCTGACAGAAAAGGCAATATTTACAGAATGAATTTTAAACCAAACCAAAACTCTACAACAGAGAAACTCTGTTTAGTGTCTTTGAAAAATGAAGATGCCTGGCTCTGGCATAAAAGATTTGCCCATTTGAACTTTCAAAACCTTGACAAGCTCGTGAAACTGAAGTTAGTAAAAGGACTTCCTTCTCTGAAGTTTGACAAAGACCATCTCTGTTCTGCTTGTGAACTGGGTAAGATGAAAAGATCTTCACATAGAACAAAGAGTGATCATAGTTGTCCCAGAGCTTTGCAAATGCTTCGCATGGATCTCTGTGGTCCCATCTCTGTGCAAAGTCTGTCGGGCAAGAAGTATATCCTTGTTTTAATTGATGAATATTCTAGATATACTTGGATTGAGTTCATCAGAGTAAAATCTGATGTCCCAGAAATTTTGATAAGTTTGTTAAAAAGGATACAAGTTCTGTTAGATCTGAAGATACAGAAGTTGAGAAGTGATAATGGGACAGAATTCAAGAATGCCCAAATTGATACCTCCCTAGCAGAGGAAGGTATTTCCCAGAACTTTTCAGCTGCAAGAACTCCACTACAGAATGGAGTTGTGGAGAGAAAGAACAGAACGCTGGTAGAAGCCGCCAGAACAATGTTGGCTGGCTCTGTCCTTCCAATAAACTTCTGGGCAGAAGCAGTCTCAACAGCCTGTTTTACCAAAAACAAAGCTATGATAGTAAAGAGATTTAAGAAGACTCCTTATGAACTCATCAACAATAGAAGATCAAATGTGAAATTCTTTCATGTTTTCGGTTGCAAGTGCTACATATTGAATGACAAAGAACAGCTGGGAAAGTTTGATAAGAAAGCAGATGAAGGAATCTTAATTGGTCATTCCTTAACCTCTAAATCCTGCAGAGTCTACAACTCCAGATGTCGGGTCATTCAAGAGAGTGTAAATGTGTCCTTTGATGAAAGTACAACAAGCTCCTCTGATCATAAATTAACAGAGGGGACACAGACAGAACAGAAGAAGACAAGTTCTTCAAAGACAAGGGAAGAAGATATCAATCTCATGTTCAACGATTTCTTCAACGATGATGATTCCTTTGATAACATCAACAGAGGAGATCAAGCTCAGAACTCAACATAACAGAATCTGACAGGTACATCTCTCACTGGTCCCTCTATTACTTCACCATCTACTTCTCTGTCTACAAGAGTAATTCAGAGAAATGAGGAACCACCTCAGAACGAGAGAGAACCTGAACAAGAGCCATCATCACCTCTACTAACTAATATTGGCAGAGACTCCTTGTTTGAAAGATCACCTTCACAGAGCCCTGTCAATAACTCACAGAGCAATGAGGCCACTCTCCAAAGTTGTGTGCCACAGAGCCCTGGTCCAAATCAACAGAGCTCTGTCGCTGAAGTTCGTCTTTTCCCATCAGAAGCACAAACCCCGCCTATTGTCCATGCTCCCATGAAACGAAAGACAAAGGATCATCCTCATCATCTTATCATCGGTGCTGCTGAAGATGGTGTAAAGACAAGATCGGCCACAATCAATGAAGCATTCTTTGTAAATTTTTTAAGCATGATTGAGCCAAAGAAGATTTCTGAAGCCCTAGAAGACCCAAATTGGATCGAAGCTATGCAAGAAGAGCTTCTGGAATTCGAAAGAAATAAAGTTTGGTCCTTGGTTCCACTCCCAAAAGGCAAAGCGGCCATTGGAACCAAATGGGTGTTTAGAAACAAAAAGGATGAAGATGGGATTATCATCAGAAACAAAGCCCGTCTGGTTGCAAAGGGATACAGACAGGAAGAAGGCATTGATTATGATGAAACCTTTTCACCTGTGGCTAGGCTATAAGCCATCAGAATCTTCCTAGCCTATGCTGCTCATAAGGGTTTTAAGGTCTACCAAATGGATGTCAAGTCTGCCTTTCTGAATGGCAAACTACAAGAAGAAGTTTATGTCCAGCAACCACCTGGTTTTGAATGTTCTGAGTTTCCAGACCACGTTTACAAGTTAGACAAAGCTCTGTACGGCCTTAAGCAAGCTCCTAGAGCCTGGTATGAAACTCTGTCCAAATTTCTGTTGGTCAATCACTTCGAGAAAGGTACTGTCGATAAAACTCTATTCTTTAGAAGGTATAAGAATGATATACTTCTGGTACAAATATAGGTTGATGATATTATCTTTGGGTCTACACGGCAGGAGTACTGTGATAAGTTTGAAAGTTTAATGAAAAGCGAATTCAAAATGAGCATGATGGGAGAACTTTCTTTCTTCCTTGGTGTTAGCTTCAATCTTCCTAATCATAGAAGTATTTAGAAGTAGTGAAAAATAGGCTAAGTGAAGAAAGCCTCTTACAGAGGCTCTGCCGACATTACCGAGAAATCAAGGTCAAGAAGCTACAGAAGCAGCAGAGGCTTCCTACAGAAGTTCTGTCATACGCACAAAGAAGACCAAAGACTCGGAATCCGGCGAAGCCTGCTCCACAGAGGACCAGACCGCAGAACCTCTGTAATTCATTACAGAGCCTCTGTGGTCCTCAATGAAGACTTGGAAGGTATTACTGGATACGTTCATCAACTTGCATGGAAAAGTACTATCAAAACACGTGTCAAGCTCTGAGTGGACTCAATAGGGCAAGGTACAAAATAGACGTCTGCTCCATTTAATGCATTTACCAAAAGTACATCTGCTCCATTAAATGCGCATGGCTCAAACAACTGCTCACACCATCCAGTCCACTGTTCACACCATCCAGTTTACTATTCATGCCGTAAAAGGAACAGTGACCTACTTCATAGTCTTCTAAGAGTAGTATAAAAGGAAGTCTCATGTTGAGATCTTCCTAAGGACGAATACACAAGGAATCACTAATACTCTCAAGCTTTATTGTCAAATATCTGAGTGTTATATTCTCACACACACCAACAGTTCTTAATCTGTTCTTCGTGTTGTTATTATATATTGAATAACAGTAACTGTTAAAGAAATCCTTTTCATTCTTTACTGTTTTCTTTATATATGTGCGATCTAATATCTGTCAAACATATCTGTTAGTTTAATACGCTTCCGCATCAAACTCTAAACTCCACTAATAGATTGTTAATCTTGATTAAGTGTATCTGGGATCCAACAATTGGTATCAGAGCCTTCCTTGATTTTCAATATCAAGTGATCCACTTATCAAGACTCGTGATAGATATTATTAAGATTTAAAATTGTGTCTGGAAACTGCTTAAACCCAGAAAATCTTCAAGCTCATCGAAGTAACTCTTTAGTCATACTTTCTTTCTAAAATCTTCAAATGACAAATACAAATAATTTCTTTACTACTGGTTCTCTCACTAAACCACCTACTCTCCTTCGAGATGAGTATCCTCAGTGGAAAATAAGAATGGTCCATTTTTTCGAGGGCACTGAAAAAAATCAAGTACAATATCTGTACAATCCTCCTCCTATTCCCATGACAGTAGTACCTCGTATACCTGCTACTGCTGAATCTGCCGAAATCCCCGAACATCAAAAACCAAAGCCAAAAGGGGAGTGGTCAACCGAAGATAAAGCAGAAGATGAAGTTGCTCAGAAAACCAAGAGGACATTAATTATGGCAATACCCAACGAACTCTTTCAATCCTTGGATTCATGTGAAACAGCGCATGATCTGTGGAAAGAACTAGAAAGACAGTTGGAAGGAGGTGCTAAAACACAAAAAAACCTAAGAGCGCAGTACATCAATGAATATCATGCATTCAGAGCCTCTGCAACAGAATCTCTGCAAACAACATACGACAGATTCAACTCTCTAATCAACAAGTGCAGAAAATCAGGCATTGACAGAACTTCTGAAGAAAACAATGTCATGTTTTTAAAAAGTCTAAATGAAGAATGGCTCCAGCTGTCTATGTCCCTACAGACAAATCAGGATCTAGACACCTGGACTCTCTCTGATCTTTACGGAACATTAGCCGCACAAGAACCTCAGATAGCACAGGCTAAAACACTAACCATTGCACCATATGCATTGGTTAGTAAAACTAAAGAGGATGCACAGAGACCAAGAAATGATAAAGCCACAGAGGAGAAGAAGAAGGAGAAGAAGAAGATGGTGATAATTGACAGTGAAGAAGAAGAGCAAGCAGAAAAGGAAATAACTCTTGCGTCACTAGCTAAATCTTTAGCTCTATTGACAAAAGAGTTCAGAGGAAACAGAAGAGGTTCCGGAAACGAAAGATATGATAGAGACAACCAGGATGACAGAAGAGACAACAGAAGAGATGACAGAAGAGGAGAAGAATCAAGTGGCCGACAGAGGTCAAGCGATAGAAATTACAGAGGGAATGACCGACAGAGGTCAGATGACTCGGTAAGCCACACGCAGCAAGAATGCTACAAGTGCGGCAAACCTGGTCACTATGCAAATGAATGTAGATCAGAGAAAGGCGGAGACCTACAGAAGTCCAATGATCGAACAGGAAACACTCCTCAAGGGTGTTTTAACTGCGGAAAACCAGGCCATTTTGCGAATGAATGCAGAAGCAGATCAAATCGCCCACAGAGGGACTCTGCTTTCTACAAAAAGAAAGCCGAATATTATGCTCAAAAATCCTTAATGGCAAAAGGACATTCTGAGGAGAACACAGAAGACTTCCAGTCAGACTCTACTTCTGACGATGAACATACCGCCAATGCCCTCTTTTGTGGCATGGCAGAAGTCGACTCCTGCACTGACTCTGAGGTATCTACTTCAAATTCCAACTCTTGTATTACCTCTGTAGATGATAATACACTTAGAATTAACATTGAATTAATTGAACTGAAAGAGATAAATCAAAGTATTCAGAAAAGACTCACTTTCAATGAGAGAGAAGTACGGCTTCTCACTCAAGAAAAAGCAAAGATTTTTGAGGAAAAAGAGAGAATAGAAAAGAATTGGAACAAAACTCTAGATCCTTTAAAAAAACAAATTTCTGAATTAACCAATACTTTAAAAGATAAAACAAAAGAACTTTCAGTTTCAAGGAGCGAAACTACTGACATAAGAGCTCTTAAAGAATACTTTCAAAGAGAAAGAGAGGTATTATGGCAAGATTTACTCAGAAGAGAAGTTTTGCTTAAAAACTATAAAGATGCACAGAAAGTTTATGAAAAAATAAACTCACAAATAGGGAGACGAGGTATAGGGTATGATGATATCACCCTAGGTGTTGAAGGCAAAAGAAACAAACCTCTGTCCTCGTTATTTGTGATTGGAAAAACAAACAAACCAGATTTTCCAAATCTAATCTCTGTAAGCAAACGGGCGAAAATCTCTGTGGATCCTTACTTGAAGAAACATAAGAAGATGATTAACGTGTGGTTTGAAAACACAGACTCATCATCTTCAACCTCTGTCAATAGAGGTATCAAACCAAAGAAATATCTGAAAACACAAGATCAGATTGGTATCTTCAAGTTTGGTAAACCAGAGACCCAAACACAGGTTGCTTTTGTCTGTTTGATAAACGTTGAAAAGAACTTATCAGCAGAAGCTCCTGAGTTTAAACCCATTTTTTCAGAAGAAAACTTTAAAAATTTAATTGAAAAAGATATTTTGGAAATATGGAAATCAAGCGTTTTAGAAAATTTCTGTACATCTTCTATAGATAAAACTCTCACTGAAGAAATCTTATTAGAAACCTCTGCAATCTTTGAAAACTATTCTACAGAGGAAGAAAGCTCGTACGATACATGCTCAGAAAATCCAGCCTCTATTGAAAGAATTGACTCAACCACTGTATACGAGGACGATTCATCCTCTGACAACTCAGAGACTGATTTCAAATCAGGGATAATTCACTGTGACACAGAGGATGTCAAATTCTCCTCTGAAGTTCCTCACAGAACTATTTCTCCAAAAGAGAAACTCACAGAGATTCCAATCTGCCAAGATTTTCTAAATTTGAATCTACATATCAAAACCTCTGCTGAGCTTAAAAAGTTACAGAAGACCTCTATTGATCCTATAAGTTATAGATTTTCAAAACCCAAGGTTAATAAATCTTTTTCTTCTGTGACAGTGATGAAAGAAGTTCACCACAGAAGCAACCCACAGAAGGCAGGTCCTAAACAGAGCTTTTGCAAACAACATTCGAGTATTCATAGATCTTCTAGTAATAGGAAATCTAATGTAAAGAAAGAATGTAATGCCTCTGTGGCTGAGTTTAAAAAGTTCAATGAAAAGTTCAAGCAAATTACATCTCATATTCAATACTGTCATTGCTTTGATCTTATGTCTAAACTTAATAATCATTTTTCAAGTCAAGTCTGTTTACTCTCTACGACAATTCAAAAGTCAAATCCCACAAAGAAACAATCTGACTCTTCTGCAGAGAACAAAATGTATTTCAAGAATTCCAAGGCAAACATGAAAAACTCTAACAATATTGGACCCATATGGATATGGGTACCTAAATCTCTGTGATTATCCTGCAGAAGAAGTATGTGCCAATCTGGTATCTAGACTCCGGATGCTCAAGGCACATGACTGGTGATAGAAGTGCACTATCCACGTACAAAGAAACACAAGATGGTGGATCTGTGACTTTTGGAGACAACAAGAAAGGACACATAAAAGGCTATGGAGTCATAAGGAAAGAAGACGTTTCTATATACAAAGTTGCATATGTGGATGGCCTTAAGCACAACCTACTCAGTGTAAGTCAACTTTGTGATACAGGATTCAATTTGTTGTTCAAAAGAACTTTCTGCTCTCTACAAAGTGAAGAAACAAGTATGGAACTTCTGCGAGCTGAAAGAATAGGTGATCTATATCTAATGAACTTCAACTCAAAGAACAAAGACAAAGTTTGCCTTGTTGCCTGCAAAAGTGAAGAAGCCTGGTTATGGCACAACAGGTTCTGCCACTTGAATTTTCACACATTGGAAAAACTGGTCAAACTTGATCTAGTTAAAGGTTTGCCAAATGTTAAATTCAATAAGGATCATTTATGTTCTGCCTGTGAGATGGGAAAACTCAAAAGAGCTTCCCACAAAGGCAAAACAGATGTATCTTGCACTAGACCTCTGTACATGCTTCATGTCGACCTCTGCGGTCCCATTGCCATACAGAGCCTAGGTGGCAAGAAATACATACTTGTCCTAATTGATGAGTATTCGCGTTTCACATGGGTTGAATTCGTTAGAAAGAAATCAGATGTTCCAAATATATTGATAAATCTAATGAAAAGAATCCAAGTTCTTTATAATTGCAGAATACAGAAGTTAAGAAGTGACAATGGCACAGAATTTAAAAACTGTGTCATTGAAACTTATCTTTCAACAGAAGGAATTTCACAGAACTTCTCTGCAGCTCGCACTCCACAACAGAACGGGGTTGTCGAAAAAAAGAATCGAACACTTGTGGAAGCCGCAAGAACTATGATGTCAGCATGCGGATTATCAATAAACTTTTGGGTAGAAGCAATTTCTACTGCGTGTTATACTCAAAATCGATCAACCATTGTGAAAAGACACCTCAAGACGCCTTACGAATTGCTTAACAAACGGCGGCCAAACATCAAATTTTTCCATGTATTCGGATGCAAATGCTTCGTCTTAAACGACAGAGATTCAAGAGGAAAGTTTGATGTAAAAGCAGATGAAGGCAAATTCATTGGATACTCTGCCACTTCCAAAGCCTACAGAACATTCCTTACAAAGTCTCACAAAATTGTAGAAAGCATCAATGTTTCTTTTGATGATTCATTCCAAATGACTTCTGAGCAAATAAGTTCAGAACTCGGAATTAAAGGGAAATTCTCTGACATCTCAAGAACAAAAGAAGATTTGAATCTTCTATTTTTGGAGATGTTCCACAATGACATTGATCCTTCTGTCGGAACCATCAGAGTTTCTGAAGAACCATCCTCTGTCGGACAAAATCCTACAGGTATGACTCTAACTGGTCCAAATAATGCTTCATCTTCTTCTATAAATACTACAAATGCAATTGCCGAAGCAGAAGAAAGTGCAGAAGATGAAACATCAACAAAAAACGACCACAGAAGCTGCACAAACCACAGAAGAACCAATTACAGAGGGGATCGAGGACCAAGACTATACATCCTCAGAGGAACAAACTCCACCACCACTCGTACCAATCATTCCACAAACGGTAGAATCAACTACCAAGGCACGAAGAACATCAGAGGCTGCACAAGAAGAAACACAAGAAGCCTCTGAAGAAAGTTTTGATGACATTAATGATCATCTTCCACGCACAACTCAGTGGACAAAAAGCCATCCTCCAAACCAAATAATTGGAGAACCTTCTGACTCAGTAAAAACAAGGTCTGCCACTGCAAATTTTTGTTTCTTTACAAATTTTATTAGTGTTATAGAACCAAAGAAGATTTCTGAAGCCCTAGATGACCCAAACTGGGTAGACGCCATGCAAGAAGAACTTCTGCAATTTGAGCGTAACAAAGTATGGACTTTAGTACCTCTGCCAAGAGGGAAACAGGCCATTGGGACTAAATGGGTCTACAGAAACAAGAAGGATGAAGATGGAGTGGTCGTCAGAAACAAAGCAAGATTAGTAGCAAAAGGATATAGACAAGAAGAAGGGATAGACTACGATGAGACTTTTGCCCCTGTCGCACGTCTCGAAGCAATAAGAATATTCTTAGCCTTCGCAGCCCACAGAGGTTTTAAAGTCTATCAGATGGACGTAAAATCAGCTTTTCTAAACGGTGAAATCCAAGAAGAGGTTTACGTAAATCAGCCACCAGGTTTTGAAAGCTCAAAGTTTCCAAGGCATGTATACTACCTTGAAAAGGCTCTATACGGACTGAAACAGGCTCCAAGAGCATGGTACGAACGACTTTCTACCTTCCTTCTAGACAATGGCTACAACAGAGGTACAACAGATACTACCTTATTCTATAAACGCAAAAATAGTGAGATAATGCTTGTACAAATATACGTAGATGACATAATTTTTGGGTCTACAAATTCAGAAGAGTGCAAATTTTTTGAAAAACTCATGCAGAGTGAGTTTGAAATGAGTATGATGGGAGAATTAACATTCTTCCTCGGACTTCAAGTCAAACAATCTTCAGAGGGAATTTTTATAAATCAAGCCAAATATGTCTCTGACATACTTTTAAAATATAATCTCTCTGATACCTCTGCAATGAAGACTCCAATGGCCACTGGAAATAAATTGTTCTTAGATCCAAATGGTATTTCTGTAGAATGTACTCTCTACAGAGGCATGATTGGATCTCTGTTATACTTAACAGCAAGCAGACCTGACATTATGCATGCCACATGTCTTTGTGCACGTTATCAAGCTAATCCAAAGAAATCACATTATGATGCTGTAAAAAGAATCTTGAGATACCTGAAGGGGACCAACAATCCTGGTCTCTGGTATCCACAGAACTCTGGTTTTAGTCTTAAAGCTTATACAGATTCAGACTATGGAGGATGCATGCTCGACAGAAAGAGTACCTCTGGGAGTTGTCAATTCCTAGGTGGTAAACTAGTCAGTTGGACCTCCAAGAAGCAGAATTGTGTCTCCACATCCACTGCAGAAGCGGAATATGTTGCTGCCGCTAGCTGTTGTTCTCAGGTTCTATGGATGAAGACTCAGCTAAAAGACTACGGCCACATTCTGTTCAAAATACCCATCTTCTGTGATTCCAAAAGTGCTATTGCTATCTCTGCCAACCCTGTACAACACTCAAAAACCAAGCATATCGATATAAGGTATCATTTCTTGAAACATCATGTTGAATACGGTACAATCGAAATGCATTTCGTGCCCACAGAATATCAACTCGCTGACTTATTCACCAAAGCATTAGACGAGAAAAGATTCAACTTCTTGGTGGGTAAGTTAGGAATGATTAACATGGTATGAAAATCCTCTGTAAGTATAGCTTTATCTTCTGTAAATAACAAGTAAATACATTGCTTAATTTATTGCTTTGATTGATTCTACTTCTGTATGTAAATTCTTAAAACCTTAAATAGTTCTTAAAATCACGGAGCTTCTGTAAGTCAACTCAGAACCTCTGACGACCCCTACAGAACCTCTGAAAGACCATGACCTATGTTCTATGCAAAACTTATCATTCCTTGATCCAAGCATAGGTCAAGGGGGAGCAAAAGGAAATTACTTGATCTACAGAGGTGATTAGGTCAAGGGGGAGCAAAAGGAAATTACTTGATCTACAGAGGTGATTAGATCAAGGGGGAGCAGAAGGGAACCCTGAAATGATCTAAAGAGATAAAACTTTCAAGGGAAAGCCAAAGAAAAATGTCGATGACTCCATATCGACAGAAGTCAGATATCACTGCCGAGAAAAGAAGAACCAAAAGGTATGTCTCTCGCACAAAAGGTTTTTGGAAAACAATTTTCTAGGACAAGAATTGTCAAATATGTCCTAAATATACTGTGAATAACATTTCAAAAATCAAAAGCTCAAAAAGTTTCACAAAATTCGAATTAGGAGAAATTTAAGGTCATAGAGCTTCTGCTGAGCTCAACAGAGCTTCTGCAGGAAATATGCTCTGTGATCACAAATTAACCTTCTGTCGATCTTTTGGAATGTTATCTCGGAAACCGAAAATGCAGACCATGACCTTCTCGAACAAACCGTTTTTTTTAACAGTTTTCTCGGACACAAACTTTCAAATATGTCCGAAAAACATCTCTTAAACCAAATCAAAAATTGGATGATCAAAAATACTAATAAAATTTATTTTATGAGATTTTTTCTCTCATAGAGCTTCTGCTGGCCCTCACAGAACTTCTGCAAGTTCCAACAGAGCCACAAAACCTCTGCGAAGCAAATTTCTTCACAAAAATCTGATTTTATCCTCTCCAATGGTTTTGGTTAAAAGAAGAACCCCACAGAAGTCATGATAACAATGAGATATATGAAAAAGGGATAAACATCAAAGATTTTCAAGATCACAGAGCCTCTGTAAACTACAGAAGCTCTGTCAATCTGATTACTTGGGCATCTCTGTAGTAATAACGGTTACTTTTACTGCGAGTGAAACTCATATGGCTAAAATCAACCTCACGCGCCTAGCATTAATGGGCCGCGCACGACGTCCTGTCATATTCTGACAAGGCCTACGTGTCCCATTTTCATTGGGCGTACATGGAACGTTTTTTTTGGAAAGTTGAACCCGCCGCTCAAACTCGAGTGCGGATTCCAAACTTTAATCCATTGCCATATATTTTACTCTTTCGAATTCTACCGTTTTACCATCCTATAAAAACAAAGCTTACCCTAACATAAAACCTTTTACAAACTCTCATCTTCTTCTCCGGCAAAACCCTGCAAAAAGCTTGCAAAAGTCTTATTCTTAAAATCAAATGGCTTCATCTTCTCGAGCTACATCCTCTGAACTCTCTCCAGCGAACTCACCGGAACACTCCCCTGCACATTCAGAACATTCTGAAAACCCCAGCCTTGCAAGAAATATTGAACAACAAGATTCCGGGGACTCAGCAGACTTTGCTCCGACGACTCACTTGAAAAACTTTATAGCAAAGGATCATTTCGAAGCCATTCTTCCTATCAAATCCAACAACTGCTATTTGGTCCCCTCACCCACTACTTTCGGCGAAGCCCATGCCATACTTCTGAACATCATGGAGAATCATGTCCTCTTCCCTCTACTATCAAGAACCCCGAACAAAATTCCAGTCCGCTATTTGAACCAATTTTGGCAAAGCTGTCGATTTGATAAAGACGATTCTCTTATCAAAGGGTACATTTCAAGACCTGATAAATCTGAGCATCTTGAAATCAAGTTCAACAGAACAATGTTCTCACTTGAATTCAACCTACCAACAAGGGGTCTTCTGGGATTGAAGAGTTATGCAGAGCAACCAACAGACGAAGAGCTCTGTCGATTCGTGGAAATGCTTGGGTACAACACCCAACTACGGAAGAGAAATGACTTCCGCAGAGGCCGATTACCACCTCTGTGGAACACTTTGTTCTCGATTCTTAACAGATGCCTGACAGGAAAGATAGGCAGTATTGACCAGAGCTCACATCAAATCTTGAGCATCATGTATGGGGTTTACTATGATCTTCCACTAGATTATGCGACCATAATGATGCAAGAGATCATAAACACCATCGACAGAAAGAACAACTCGAAAAGGGTCAAAGAGAACGATCCCAACTTTCTACCACCTCTGCAATTCCAAAGAATACTAGGAGTACTGTTCGAACCTCTGCTGCTAATCCAAAATTGGCCAATGGAAGGGCCAACTCCCAAACAGTTCTCGATGAACAAGAATACCCCCACTGATCATGCTGATGGCTACTCACACTGCAGACCTCTGTCAAAGAAGCTTCTGCAATACGCATCGAATAAATCCCTTAAGAAAGAGTATATACGCGATCATAGAACTCCTAAACCGAGTCCTATGACACCCCCGCGTTTAGGTGTCCCCCTGGGAACAATGATAGCAAAACCTCTTTCCACTCAAAAAGAAAAGGATCTGAAGTTAGCAAAGCACATGGCTATTCAACTCAGCTTTATAGCCAAACGTGCAGAACTAATGGGAAAGAAGTCTTCATCAAGAACCTCTGCATTTACTCCAAAAGCTAAGAAATGGAAAACTGCAGAAGGCACCTTCACAAGCGCTGCAGAAGATCAACCCTCACCTCCTCATGCCACAGAAATTGGCTCCTCTGCTCCTCCCTCCTCTCCAAAAATGAAGAAGAAAAGATCAAAATCAACAGAAGAAGGGGCACCAAATCCTAAGAGGAGGAAAACCAAAAAGAGGCATGGTAACTCACTTACAAAGTTGGTAACCATTGCAGAAGAGGAAACCGCTGAAGAAGAAGTTGCAGAAGAAGAAATGGCTATAGAAAGGTATCAATCACCCTATCAATCTCCAGATAGATTTGCTCATCAAGGAGACCTGAACGACTTCTTACAGAACCCTGAAATTGCCAACACCCTAAATACAGCAGGGTGGACGGCACAACCTCTCGACCACCACTCTCCAGAAGAAGAAACAGAATTTTAAATGATTTTGGGATATTTAAAAAAATGTCACTCATCAGAGGCAAACTTGCAAAGCTCCAACAGAGCTCTGTCGGTTTATGACACGTCATCCGAAGTAACGTCATCAGAGGTGCGGGTTATCTCTAAGCGTCAACCACTTGTCACCCACACATCTCTAACCGCGACGGTTTACTTGCACAAAAGTGGTCAGAACAAATCCACGTGGCACTCTCTAATTGAAAGCTAAACCACTAGCTGTCCCCACGATACACAATTCAGGCCACTGCACCTTCTGACACTCGAGTGCCTACAGTATCTACGGCGATTACCCAGCCACAAGTTCTGATTATAAATATCCATAACCTTGATCCATTTCGTTTTTAAACTTCCTAAACCCTTCACCTTTCCCTCTTTTATTTAAATCCTCAGTGTTCTTCTAGAAAACCCAAACCTGCAACAATGGCAGAACCCCAAAACTCTGATGATTCTAGCCGAATAGAACCCACTGATGATATCATTGTTCTTCCATACGACTTTGCTGACAACAACTACAGATTCGATCCCACTCCAGGACTCTATCTACCCCTATATAACGTCTTCATTGAGTTCTTTAGAAACTCTGATATCTTCAAGGCCCTAACAGAGTTCGATGACCATCTTCCAGCGATCTATGTCCAACAATGGTGGACCACATGCCAATACATCGAAGAACAAGACGGGATAGTTGGGAGCGTCAACACATGTAATGGAGGAGCGGGAACAATACGCATTAGAGCAATTACCCTAAGAAGAATCTTCAGAATGAAAACCAAACGACAGCTAGGAATAGACGCCTATGAGAAACCACCAAAAACAGCTGTTCTTCTTGATTTCATGAAGTTTCTGGGTTACAACAAGGATCTGAATAGGATTGGAGAGTTCAAGCGACAGAATCTACCCACAATGTGGAATTTCATGTTCTCCACCTTAAACAGAACCCTTACCAGCAAATCTGGTAGTCAAGGCCAAGCCACAACAGAAATCCTACAAATCATGTATGGATTGTTCTTCAATCGAAACTTTGACTACGCCAGCATTCTCTACAACGATCTTCTTACGGCTGTTAATATAAAAACCTCATCCATCGCAAGAGGAGGAGTCGTTGGATCCCACAAGTTCCTGAAGATGATCAAGTTTCCACGCTTCATCAGTCTGGTGATCAGAAGAGCCTTCGACAGACTGGAACTAACTCATCAGGGTCGCTCAACACCTGTTTGGACGATGTCCAAATTCCTCCCCACCACTTCAGGCGAATACCCCTTCATAAGAAGAATTCCAGGTACAATGCTTGACCTTATCGCCCCTGACCACATCTCTATCCAGAACTATCAGAGTGCCGCTCAACCTCAAGAACCTGAGGTGAGAACACCAGCATACTTAGGATCTGAGCCTTCCTTGGAGAGCTTGAGTGAGGAGATTGGTGATGAAGTTAACAGACCAGAGGCAAGAGTACCCGAAGTGGGGTCTTCCTCTAGAAGAGAGGAAGTAGAGGACAGAGCATCTCCTAGAGAGGCTGTACATGAGGAAGTACAGGAAACACCAGAGGTAGAAACAATCTCTTCTGATAGTGGTGAGCAAGAAGAAAACATCAGAGAGAATCCTGAGTGTTCTATAGCCATAGGAGCCGAGGAAAATGTGAGAATAGAAAAAGATGCTCAACAGAGCACATCTGAGGGTATCCTTAACCAAAATCCCAGTGCTTCCACACAATCTAATCCTGGTGATCAAGACCAAAGGATTATTGAAACAGAGGTGCACACCTCGAACCCCAACCAGCCTATACCATCAGATGCACCTCTTCATGCCTCTGGTACGCACGAAGCCGGGGAACCTATCTTTGGTAGTGATGTTCATTCGCCCTAGAACATCAATAGGTCACCTCCACACGATGATGCCTCTGTGGCTCATTTAGACACGACACAAAATAGACCAGAGATCTTTGTAATCTCACGTAGCATCTGTCCGACTCAGGGACAATGGGAGACCATAGTAGAACAAGGGAAGACATTGCTTGATCCAAATGCTTCTCATCACACCAGATTTCATTCTTCAGAACCTGAGCTGGAAGAGGAAACTTTGGTCAGAACACCTATAGTTGTTTCCCCTCAAAGGGAACATCAAGGATCAGGTGGAAGTCCTCCAAGAGCCAACATCAACACAACTCTTTACGGAGGCGCCTCTGAACTCGAGGCAGAATTGGATCCATGTGTTGGAACCAAGAAGACCCCCGTTGAGACTGTCACAAGAGCAGAGTTCGAAAGCTTCTGTGACAGTATCAACAACTCTTTGAACGAGTATAAACTTATCAATGAACAAAAGGAGGAGCTGATCCGCAAGGAAAATGCTGAACATCTCAAACAAGCATGCTGAAATAACTCGAAAATATGCCGAGGCTGAAGCACTCAGAACAGAGTCTGAAGCACTCAGAACAGAGTCTGAACGGGTCAGATGAGAAAAGATTGCAAAGCTGACAACAGAGATAGCCGACATAAGATCAGTCAGATCAGAGGAAGTTAAAAAGACTTCGACAGATCTTGCAGAGCTAAAGCGACTCATAACAGATAACCACACAGCGCAGATGAACAGAACCCTTCCCATCCCAACGGTTATTCTTTCAGAATCTAACGTCAGAACCTTGACAGAGATAATTACCAACTCTGTTAAGGAATCCATAAAAGAAGCAACCACCTCATCTGCTACTCCACTCAACATCTCCAGCCCTAACCCAAATGACCTACCCATGACAGTTGAACAAATGGGAGACTTCAGAAAATCAATTCTTAGCCGAATGATGACGATCTCATCAAAATTTGTAATGAAAGCTAAGGCGACAGAACAACATGTGAAAGCGTCTCTTGATACTCACAAGGTCAACTTCGAGGCTCAAGTAGAAGAGATCAGAGGTGCTGCAACAGAGGTAGAAGATGTAATGACAACGACAACCTCAAACTTTACTGATATTATTTTACAGGCTACCTCTACATCGAAAAGACCTGTAGAAGAAGCACCCTTAGACGAAACTTCAAGCAAGAGACACAAAGCTGGTCTGAAGTTTGTTGTTCCGTCCTCACCAGCAGCTCGAATTGACGATTCTGACGATGATGATGATTTCGAAGATGCTCAAGAAGGCCAATCAGACAATCAATTGGGTGAGTCCTCAGAACAACAAAAGCGGGAGAAGGAGAAGGAGAAGGAGAAAGAGAAAGAGAAGGAGAAGGAGAAAGAGAAGGAGAAGGAGAAGGAGAAGGAGAAGGAGGAGGAGAAGGAGAAGGAGAAGGAGAAAGGGAAGGAGAAAGAGAAAGAGGTGGAAAAAGAGAGAGAAGCCAAGGGTAAAGGGTAAGTCACAGAAGCAACTGAGGCAGAGGCTACAGGAGAAGAAAAGGAGATAACAGAGGAACACACGCCAGAAATGACGGTGGTGGATTTTGACTACATGTTCAAGGACAGAGTCATCAAACCAACAGAAGCGTCAACACAAGAACCACCAGAGATCATCTGCCTAGATACCCCTCCTACATCTCCAACAAAAGAACCATAGAGGACAGACCCATCCTCTGCTGAAGGACAAACAAGTCGAGCCCAACCTCAAGCTACTCAGAAATCTGCTCACATCGACACTCTTATGGCAGAAACCCATGATGACCCAAACCCAATGGTAACAGAACAGAACCCAGAAACCTCTACCTTTCATACCGAAAAACATGCCTTAGAAACGGTATTTGCATTTCTATATGCTGACAGAGACAGCATCCCTGTAAATGCCGTACCCATTAACCCATACCTCAACCTAATCAGAATAAACACCATTTCTGATGCAAGGCTAAAGTTCATCCAAACCAAGTCAAATAAGAACAGAGCCATCAATATAAACTTCGGTATTCGCAGAATTCTGGACATCAAGCACAAGAAGTTTCAACACGACCGGGTCACATACCATGAGTATACTGTGGAATCAACAGAAGGCAGAAATGAAATCTTCAATGACAATGATCTCGTCCTTCTGAACCCATACGACCTGATCTTACTCCACGCATATTGCTTGAACTTCTCAGAAAGATACACACCAGCCAAAACTACGCTACCAGAAGTCAGATTCGCTATGCAATAGCACATCAATCTCAGAATACAGATTGATTATCAGCTAGGCATAGAGTTTGAAGTAGAGAAACTAGCGATTGCACCACCAAATGAAAACCTTGAGGGTTATGGCCATCACAGAACTGGAACCGTAGTAGAAGATCCTCCAGTCTTTGTCTGCCAACAGAAGGGCATAAAGAAGGCCATCAGAGCAGCTGAAGCCCACAAGTACTCGAGTGAGTCTCTAGTATACCTCAAGAACATAATCCAAAATCTCCCAAGAAGTAAGTGTCCAGAAGAACAACAGAAACTCTTCATCGACCAGATTGATCTGATGCTGGACTTCCGTACTCTAATCAGAAGATTCGACAAGAATTCTTAGGGGAGATAACTATGCATAAATATACTACTTCTTACCATGCACTGTAATATCTTAGAAGAATAGTACAAAGGCTAACAGAGGTAAATATTCTCTGTTCTTTTTGTTTACATCTCTGTTTCAATTTTTTATTTTCAATACTTAGGGGGAGATTGTTAGACCCAAGTATCTGTAATGTAAAAGTATTGAAAATATTATCAAGTCAGAAGACCATCAGAGATGCAGCAGAAGACTTAGAAGAAAAAGCTTCAAGAAGATCAACAGAACTCAACAGAGTTCTGGTGGAACTAACAGAGCTCAACAGAGCTTTGTTAGAAGATCAACAGAAGAACTGTTCACAACCCGAAGACCAACAGAGCTCTGGTCTATGAGCTCTGTTGTAGTGAAGAGCTCTGTGATGCCTAAGTTTCGTAAGAAATCCCAAGTGTTAGACAAGTGTCCATACTTTCCACGTATGCCCTAAAATTAGGAGACACACTTTCCACGTGTCATTCTAGGGTACGATAGTACACTGCCTACACTTTATCAGGGCTATAAATAGAGAGGTAGTGGAACAAACAATAGTAAGCTTTGGGAAGAGTAGTTTCCCACAATTGTTTAAGCACACACTATCGCAATCCCGAGCACTACCTCCGTACGATATTGTTGTCCTGTGAGATTTCCGAACACACTTGAACATGTTCTTGGTGTGATTCATTATCAATATATGAGCAACTTTTATATCTGATGCTGTTATCATTTACTGTTCAATATTTTGATTCTCATAGTTCATTTATCGTTTACACAATCACTCATATTAATGGCTTTATTTAACATGCTTCCGCTGTCTATTTCACTACCATTAATATGATACAACGTGAATCTGCGAACCTACAGGCTTCAATGACAGAGTTTTTGAATTCTGTGCCATTGTCGCTTCTTAGTTTCTGAATCCTGCACTCATACAGAACTTGGATTCTTTTCATTAAATTTATCAGAACGTTTGGAACATCTGATTTCTTTCTGACAAATTCAACCCATGTAAATCTTGAATATTCATCGATCAGAACAAGTATATATTTCTTGCCACCTAGGCTCCGTGTAGCAATGGGACCGTAGAGGTCGACATGAAGCATGTACATACGCCTAGTGCAAGATATATCAGATTTGTCTTTATGGGAAGCTCTTTTGAGTTTTCCCATTTCGCAAGCAGAGCACAAATGATCTTTATTAAATTTAACATTTGGCAGACCTTTGACTAGATCGAGTTTAACAATCTTATCTAGAGTATGAAAGTTTAGGTGGCAGAACCTGTTGTGCCATAACCAGACTTCTTCGCTTTTACAGGCTACAAGACAGAGCTTGTCTTCCTTGTTCTTGGCACAGAAGTTCATGAGGTAGAGATCGCCTCTTCGTTCGGCTCGCAGAAGTTCGACTCCTGTGTCCTCACCTTGTAGAGAACATAAGGTTCTTTTGAACATTACGTCGAAACCCGTATCGCAGAGTTGGCTAACACTGAGAATATTGTGTTTAAGGCCATCCACATATGCAACTTTGCATACAGTTATGTTTTCCTTCTTGATGACTCTGTAACCTTTTATATACCCCTTTTTGTTGTCACCAAAGGTCACAGATCCTCCATCGAGTTTATCTTTGTAGGAGGATAGTAGACCTCTGTCGCCAGTCATGTGCCGCGAGCATCCGGAGTCAAGATACCAGATTGGCACATACTGCTTTTGCAAGACAGTCAGAGAGTTTTAGGTACCCATATCCAAATGGGTCCAGCTTTGTTAGAGTTCTTCAAATTTGCCTTAGCATTCTTGGGTTTGGTTTTAGCTTCTTTTGAAGAACCATTTTGTTTCTTCTTACCCTTGAATTTAGTGTTCTTTTTGGGTGAAGAGAGGAAACAGTGTGGACTTGAGAAGTGTTGATTTAATCGATACATGAGATCAAAGCAATGACAATAATGAATGTGCGAAGAGATTTGCTTGAACTTTTCATTGAAAACATTAAATGGGGGCACAGAGGCATTACATTATATCCTAACATTTGACTTCCTATTACAAGAAGACCTATGTAGACTAGATTGTTGTTTGTAAAATCCTTTGTTGAGAGCAGCCTTTTGTGGACCTCTTCTGTGGTGAACTTCTGTGGGTTTCACTGTCACAGAAGAAAAAGATTTGTTATTTTCAACCCATTTTCCCTTCTGTTGCCATGTTAGTTTTTCTTGGATAGGCTTTAAGGGTTTTGAAGTCTTTGAACTTGTTGGATTTTGAGAGGACGTTTTCTTTTGTTGTTTGATTTTTTCAAGCTCAAGAGAGGTTTTGGCTTGTATACACATGTCTAAAAAATCTGGATAGATAGGAACTCTTGTGATTTTCTCCTTGGGAGGAATAGTTCTGTTAAGAACTCCAGAGGGTAGTTTAAAATCCTCTGAGTCACAAGGTACTATCTCTGACTTAGAGTCAGTCTCAGATTCGTCAGAGGATGAATCGTACTCATATACAGAGGTTGAGTCACTTAGTTCTCTTTTGACAGAGGCTAGATTTTCAGAGCACGTGCCATACTCGCTTTCTTCCTTTCTTTCAGGGATATCTTCTAAGTCAACAAAAGTTTTCATCGAGGTTTCCTCAGAGAGATTTTGGCCATTTTTGAAAGTACTGGGACATTCATAAAAGTTGTTTTCACCGATTTCCAATAATTCCTTTTCGGAAATATGAATCAGTTTTTCTTCTGTTGAAGTAGGCAAGAACTCATGTGCCTCTGCCAATAGTTTCTTCTCAGAATCTATAGTGTAGACAAAGGCAATCTGTGATTGAGTATCGGGATTACCAAACTTAAAGATTCCTATCTGATCTTGTGTTTTCAGATATTTTCTTAGGTTTGGACGCTCTTTTGATAGAGGCTGATGATGGTAGATCTGTGTTTTCAAACCACACATTCACCATCTTCAGAGGTTTCCTTCTGTGAGATTCACCAGAGACTTTTCGCCTTTTGCTTACAGAGAGTAAATTTGGAAAACCGGGTTTTCTTGTACTTCCAATATGAAATAGAGAGGACAGAGACTTGTTTCTTTTGTTTCCAGTGTATGGATCTATATCACAGAAGCCAATTCCCCGTCTCCCTATTTGTGTATTAATGTTCTCGTACACCTTCTGTGCATCTTGATACTTCTTTATTAACAGATCTCTTCGGAGTAAATCTTGACAGTGGACTTCTCTTTCCTTTTGAAAATAATGTTTAAGAGCTAAAATGTTCATTCTGTCGGTCTCAACATCCATAAGTTCGTTAGATTTTGTTTTTAATGCAGAGTTAAGTTCAGAAATCTTTTCTTTCAAAGGATTTAGGTGTTTGTTCCAATTTGTTTCAATTTCTTCCTTTTCTTGAAAGATTTTAGCCTTTTCTTGAGTGAGAAGTCTAGCTTCTCTCTCAAAGAAAGTAAGCTTCTTTTGAACATTTTCGCATGTCTTTTTAAATTCTATGTATTCAATGTTTAGTTTAAGCAAATCAGCTTCTGCTTGACTATAGTTAGAGTCAGAAGTGGATACCTCACTATCGGAGTCGGATGAGCTAACCTCTGTCATTCCATAGAACAAGGCGTTTTTGTCGCCTTCATCAGATGATTCGTCTGACAGCCAGTTCTCCTGATTCACCATTAGCGACTTCTGAGCATAAACCTCCGCTTTCTTTTTGTAGTAAGCAGAGTCCCTCTATGGGCGGTTTGATTTGCTCTTGCAGTCAGCGGCATAATGACCTGACTTGCCACAATTAAAACTTCCTTGGTTATGGGAACCGTTGCCAGCACTGTCGTCCGACCTCTGTCGGTCACCACCTCTTTCAGTTCTACATTCATTGGCATAGTGTCCTGGCTTACCACAGTTGTAACATACTTGGTTCTGTGGAGTGTTGCCAACTTTATCGTCTGACCTCTGTCGGTCACCACCTCTGTCAGTCCACCTCTGTTGGTCGCTACCTCTGTCGTTAGTTTCATTTGACCCTTCTCTTCCTCGATCATCTCTTCCATAGCGTTCATTACCAGAATTCTTCTGGTAACCTCTGATGAATTCCCTTGTCAAAATGGCTAACGATTTAGCAATAGAGGCAATTGATGTCTCTTCTTCTTCCACCACTTCCTCATCTTCACTATCAACGATCAAGATCTTCTTCGTTTTCTTTTCTTCCACTGCTTTCTCCTTTTTTGGTTTCTCTTTATCTTCTGTAGCCTTACCAACCAGTGCAAGAGGTGTACTGATTTGAATTTTTGCTTGTGCAATCTGAGGCTCTTGGGCTGCCAACGTTCCATAGAGATCTGACAGAGTCCATGAGTCTAAGTCTTGATTTGTTTGCAGAGACATAGACAACTGGAGACATTCATCATTGAGACTCTTTAGGAACATGACATTGTTTTCCACAGAAGTTCTGTGGATTCTGAACTTCTTGCACTTGCTGATTAGAGAGTTGAACCGATCATATGTTGTCTGCAGAGGTTCTGTCGGCAGAGCTTTGAATGCGTAGTACTCGTTGATGCATTGGGCTCCGCGGTTCTTCTGAGTTTTGGCCCCACCCTCTAGTTGTTTTTCCAGTTCCTTCCACAGATCGTATGCAGATTCACACGCATCTAAGGATTGGAAAAGGTCATTGGGTATGGCCATTATCAGAAGTCTCTTAGTCTTCTGAGCAACTTCATATTTTGCCCAATCAGGATCTGACCAGTTGTCCTTGGTCTTTGGTTTCGTGTGCTCAGGGATTTCAGGAGTGTCGTCTGTGGCAGGTACACGGGGTACTGTGATCATTGGTACGAAAGGAGGATTGTTGATATAGTACATGAGTTCTTTGTCAGTACCCTCGAAGAAGTGAATCATTCGTATCTTCCATTGAGGGTACTCATCTCCGAGTAGTGTGGGTGGTTTGGTTAAAGAACCAGCGGTGAAGAAGTTGTTTGTGTTTGTCATTGGTACGAAAATAGGGTATGAACAGTAAACCTTCAGAGAATGAAGTGGATGTTTCTATTAATTTTTATAAGCTTTAAAACCTTTGAACAATGCACTAAAATGGAGATTTAACCGAAGAAACAGATTTTGTAAGTTTACCAAAGTCGAAACAGGTCGAGAATGGCAGAAAAACAGATGCTGTTTTGAAAGATATGAAAAATAGGTTAAAAGTCCAAGTTTCTACCAAAAATCATTGTAAGTGAGGATCTCTTTATATAGAAAATCAAGAACCGCTCTGATACTGTAAGATCCCACATTGGTTGGGGAGGGGAACAAAGGTTGCCTTATAAGGGACTTGATACCTCCTCTATTAGACGCGTTTTAAAACCGTGAGTCCAGTTGTGCGGACAAAGCGGACAATATCTGGTACGGTTGGTCTGGGATGTTACAGATGGTATCAGAGCCACTCCTGTGCCGTTCGGGATGGTGGGGCAAACCTCATTGAGGACGATGAGTCCCTAAGGGGGGGTGTGTGTAACACCTTAGGCATATCCCACATCGACCGTGGACAGGAGAGATGCTGGGTATATTAGTAAACCTTGGCCTTACCAGACACAACGCGTTTTGGGGCCACAAGCATGCGGGTTCCTTGGGAACTCTATGGTTAAGCGTGCTTGGGTGGGAGTAGTACTACGATGGGTGACCTCCTGGGAAGTCCTTGCCATGTCGCCAAGAACAAAGCCGTGAGCCAGTGGGGCAAAGCGGACAATATTGTGTCGTGGTAAGCGGGGTGTTACAGTATGGTATCAGAGCCGGGAACCGGACTGGTGTGCCAGCGAGAACGCTGGGCTCCCGAGGGGGGTGGATTGAAAGATCCCACATTGGTTGGGGAGGAGAACTAAGGTTGCCTTATAAGATGGACTTGATACCTCCCCTATCAGACGCATTTTAAAATTGTGATTCCAGGTGTGAGGACAAAGCGGACAATATCTGGTACGGTTGGTCTGGGATGTTACAGATGGTATCAGAGCCACTCCTGTGCCGTTCGGGATGGTGGGGAAAACCTCATCGAGGACGATGAGTCCCTAAGGGGGGGTGTAACACCTTAGGCATATCCCACATCGGTCGTGGACAGGAGATATGCTGGGTATATTAGTAAACCTTGGCCTTACCAGACACAACGCCTTTTGGGGCCACAAGCATGCGGGTTCCTTGGGAACTCTGTGGTTAAGCGTGCTTGGGTGGGAGTAGTACCAGGATGGGTGACCCCCTGGGAAGTCCTCGCCAGGTCGCCAAGAACAAAGCCGTGAGCCAGTGGGGCAAAGCGGACAATATTGTGTCGTGGTAAGCGGGGTGTTACAAATCTGTAACATCTCAGACCAACCGTACCAGATATTGTCCGCTTTGTCCGCACAACTGGACTCACGGTTTTAAAACGCGTCTAATAGAGGAGGTATCAAGTCCCTTATAAGGCAACCTTTGTTCCCCTCCCCAACCAATGTGGGATCTTACAATCCACCCCCCTTGGGAGCCCAGCGTCCTCGCTGGCACACCAGTCCGGTTCCCGGCTCTGATACCATCTGTAACAACCCCCAGTCCACCACTTATGTCACGCATGAATCAATCCACACACTGAACTATTTGCAATAAAAAAAAATACTTAGTAACACGAACTCTCGAGAGGAAAGTTAAGCGACACTAGAATTCCAAACTCATTTTAAACAAATCATCAACAAAGTTGTAACTCTCGTTATAAAAAGGTTTCATGCACTTTCAAAGCCATAATTTAACATCTTGTGCGTGTGCTAAACATTTCCCAAAATTCCAAAACACAATCCATATAAGGATTGGAAACACAAAAATTAGTTATTGCAATCCTATTTTCAAAATAACTTCGTGCATGACTGATTCGGCATTCAACGTCTCGACCCATACTTCTTCGAAACTCTCCGGTCTACTATTGTCATCCAGACATTTAAACCTCTTAAGGAAAGTTGGGAATTCACATCAAATCATCTTACGGGTTTTCCTCAAATCAAAGTCGGCTCAAAAGCCTATAATTCTAGCACAATTGTCAATTTTTGAGCCGAATTGGTCTACAAATATTACCTCAGCAACCTCATCTACAAGTGTGAGGCACTAATTAATGGGTAGCCCCGCTATCAAACATCACTACAGCAGACACCGGGTTAACTAAGGACGTACTTAAACACACAGCTTAAGCAAAAAGCAACCATATACAAATATCAAGAGATGAAATATACCTGTCACCACTTTAAGCGTGGCCTGTGCCTCTTCCACCGTCAGTTAATGAACTCTACCTCGGCCGCCTCAGGTCCAGCCTGACCCACACGACCATCAATAATACGCAAGGGACCAGCCGCAGGAGCTCCTTGTGCCCCGCCCCCAACAGTAACTCTCGGATTCGGGCAGTTGACCTTCACGTGGCCCATCTATTTGCAGTTAAAACAGACCATTTGTGGTGGTTCCCTGCAGTCGCGACCGTAGTGCCCCACCTGGCCACACCGGAAACATTTGTCATTTCCCCTTCTGCTACCATTCATGGTTTTAAACCCACCGCTCCCTTGATTCAAGAGCGAGTCTGAAAACCTCGTTTTCTTTGGAACTGCCGATTCTGGTGCAACGTCCTGCGCTGTTTTCCTCTTCTTAGTCTGTTCCTCTAACTCAGGTTTCTGGCTCCGAGTAGCCTCCATCATCACTACCACCTCATCACGAACGACGGTAATAATCTCGGGGATTGCCTCCCTAATAGCACGCTTTACTTCAGCCGCGATCCACTCACGTATCTGCTCAGCAGTGATCCCGGCGCCAATCCCTGGCTCAGTAGTGTTGTTTCCCTTAGTGATGGCCATTTCTGGGGTAAAAATTACAACGAGTTATTAGCACATAATAACTCACACTAGCAACAGTCACACTCAACTCCTTGGGTTCCTCGCGACTTTTCCCGACTCGAGCATTGATCCTGTGCTTCCGGTAGTAGGAGCTCTACTACTACCATCCACACCTATCATCGCCCGTTCCGAGTTCCATCCCAAGGGGTCCAAGTAGTTTCTCGCCAAAACTATACACATACGCCCGCACCGGCATATGTACACACTCTTCCTAGCTCCCTAGGAATTCCATCCAAACCACTACCCTTGCTACTGCCAAATCCCTAATAGCAAGCAGCAGACATGCAATGCAGTGTAACAAGCGCCAAGCAATTTAGCATACATACTCCTATGTTCTAGAAAGCAATCTAGCACACGTACTCATACATAAACACCCTTCCCAGCTCCCTGGGAACTTCCTCTTATCCCACTACCCTTGCTACTACCGAATCCCTAATAATTATGACGGGTGATCTCGCGAATACCCGATTATATGCAGTGCGAAACAAATAGACAGTCGAATACAAGACTCTATCCTAGAACGGTTGGACTCAAACAAGAGCTGCGCAATAGAACTAAATCGAATATTCTAAGGCTATAAATCTCTTACTGCATACAATCTAGAGGGCATCCACTTAGTAACCTATCATAATTAGCATAAATTCCTAATAGCAAGTAGTTCAACATACAGCATAGTGTCCACAACAGGCAATCTAGCATGCATACTCTATGATCTAGAAAGCAATTAAACACTAAGTACTGTACCTTTCCCCTTTGGCTCCGGCTGACTGTACACACTGCGCCTCCGATCACCGTTCCTCGAACGCGTCTTTACTTTTTCTTTTAATTCCAAAAAGGTTTAATAAAGAATTTGAAGATTTCCCAGCCGCAACTTGAGACCAAACACACAGAGGTGCGTTTGATTCACTCAAGCTGTGCTCTGATACCATCTGTAACATCCCAGACCAACCGTACCAGATATTGTCCGCTTTGTCCACACACCTGGAATCACGGTTTTAAAACGCGTCTGATAGGGGAGGTATCAAGTCCCTCTTATAAGGCAACCTTTGTTCCCCTCCCCAACTAATGTGGGATCTTACAATCCACCCCCTTGGGAGCCCAGCGTCCTCGCTGGCACACCAGTCCGGTTCCCGACTCTGATACCATCTGTAACATCCCAGGCCAACCGTACCAGATATTGTCCGCTTTGTCCACACCTGGACTCACGGTTTTGTTCATGCCCGCACAGGCATACGCGGGACGTACCCAGACCGCACCCTGTGACAGGCAAAAGGCCTCATGCAAGGAAGGTATCCATCCACCCTTATAAGGAGGACTTCGTTCCCCCTCCTAGCCGATGTGGGATCTCACGACACAATATTAACACCCCGCTTACCACGACACAATATTGTCCGCTTTGCCCCACTGGCTCACGGCTTTGTTCTTGGCGACATGGCAAGGACTTCCCAGGAGGTCACCCATCCTGGTACTACTCTCACCCAAGCACGCTTAACCATAGAGTTCCCAAGGAACCCGCATGCTTGTGGCCCCAAAACGCGTTGTGTCTGGTAAGGCCAAGGTTTACTGTCAGGATCGATTCTTAACAAGAATTAAACTTCTTAGAAACAGAATTTAGAGAATCTTGCGGAATAGAACTCTAAATCAATTAAAGAACAATCAATAGAATTCAACACACTGTATATATCAAACTGTATTACTCACAAGCTTTACACCAAACCTCAATCTTGTTGAACAGGCTCAACAAGACGACTTCTACTTCTCTAGAAATAGGGTTCTTACACCTTGAGGTTAATTCTCTCTTGAATCGCTAAACAACCTTTTGAATGACTGTTCTCTATATCGTGTATATTCTATTGTCTCGTATATTCTAATAGCTATCTATCAATACTATTTATACAAAAGTAATTACAAATAACTATCAAAAGTAATTTGATCTTTTGAATCTTCGTTAAACATATCTTGATCAATTCCTTCTTTGTCTCCAAAAGTATCGCATACCAAACTTATCAAGTCAGCAGTATTAACAATGATTTGGCTCAGCAGCATTAACGAACCTTCAGCAGTATTAACCTTCACAGTCTTCTAGCAGTAGTATCTCAGCTCAGCAGTACTAACCATGTTTAGCAGTAGTAATTTGGTCTAGCAGCACTAATCGTGTTTAGCAGTAGTAACTTCGTCTAGCAGTAGTAACCTTGACTAGCAGTAGTAACGAAGAACTGGCAGTAGTAACATTGTCTTGGCAGTACTAACCATACTTAGCATATCTTCAGTTCCCAACAATCTCCCCCTAACTTGACTTTTAAGAAAAGAAGTCAAGTTCTTCAGATGATGCTTCCAAAACTTAGTCATCATATACGCATAGATCAGGACTTAAACCTAGACTCTGATTTGCAATTCTTCTTACCAAGAATCTTCCCATAGCAGACTCTTTGTTGTAGACCAACTTTACATGTAACATCCCGTTCAGTCTTTTCATGCAGTGTTTGTAGATTTCATCCACCAGATAATACTCCTGATATGTGTTGTCAATTGATATAACATACACTCCACAATTTTCATAGAGCATCCAGTTGGTTATTGCTTGAAAAGGTCTTGCTGTTATGTGCTGAACTACCTCTGGTCTGAACATTAGGCATAGGTATTCTAACACCATCTTTGTGATAGACATACCTCTTTCTGTCAACATGTTACCATAGATCTGCATGCCTACTTTGAACATCTCTTCCAAGTCAGATCTTGAGCATCTTCTTATAAATTTTCCCCATGTTCTGTAGACTTCAAACTGCCCATCAGCTCTCTTGAGTCTGATATACTCCTTTCTCTCATCTATCAAAGTATCCCAGTGACTGATTGCAGGAGGTTTTGAATCTAATGGAGTCACTTTGATTGGTTCAGTATCAACCATAGTGATGTACAAGTCACATTGTTCATTGCTAAGTGATTGTGCATTACTGGATTGACCTGTCTTACTATCTTCTTGTCCTTCATCCTTGGCAACTTCTTCTTCTACCACTGGTTTCTCAACAGGTTCTACTCTTTGCTTCTTTACAAGCTTCTTTTTAGTAGCCACAGACTTTGTTCTCTTTCTGCTGAAAACCATCTTTGCATCCTTAGTTTCTTCCTGTTTCTTGGCAGTTGGAGGTGTATCATGTTTGGCTTTGATTAAAGCCTCTGCAACCTCCACTTCTTCTACTGTAAGCTTCTCTGTTACTGTTTCAGCTTCTGTTTCTGTTACTGCTTTCTGCTCAGTTTCTGCTGCTTTTTCTGTTTGCCCTTCAGCAGCATTAACTGTTTCTGCTGCTTGTTCAAACTCAGCAGCATTAACAGTTTCTGCTGCTGTGGTTTCTGCTGCTGTTGTAGTTTCTGCTTCTTTAACAAGCTCTTCCACCTTTTCTGTCTCCCCCTTATTCTGTGCACTGGACTCCCCCTTAAACTGTGCATTATTAATTTCCATCTCAGTCTCCATCTGAACTGTCTCCCCCTCAACTTGTAGACCCTTTTTATTCAGTTTTGCTTCTGATTCTGACTCTGACTCCCCCTTTTTGGAAGCATCATCAGTTGGAATTCTTCTTCTCAGCACAAATCTTGCCTTTTTCTTTCTGTGCAACAACTTGGTGACCATCTTCTTGAGCTTCTCAATTTGAGACTGTTGGTAGGTGACCACAGCCTTCAGTTGCTCAATCTCCTTCTTCTGTGCCACAACATCCAAGTTGACATTTCCAATGGTTTCCATCAATTCATCATAGTTATATCTATCCTCACCTTGTTTAGAAGTGTTTACCTTCTTTAAAGGATCACTGGAAGTAGCCATCAATTCCTCTTTGTTATGTCTATCCTCACCCTTTTTAGAAGTTTTTACCTTCTTTAAGGGATCCTTGGAAGTTTTAGCAGAAGCCTTCTGCCTAGCAGAAGCCTTCTGCCTAGCAGAAGCACTAACTGCCCCCTTGGTTTCTTGGCACCTGGGTCCTCCTAATGATTTCTCATTTAGAGTTGCCATGGGGAAGGTATTATTTATGTTACCACTGTCCTTCTCTGTGCTAGCAGAAGTAGTGGCAGCCTTAGCACCCATATGCTCATCCTTCTCCCTAGAGAGCACCTTCTTGGGGTTGGGAGACACCCCTGTGGTTTCCCTGTTGATATTCTCAATTGGAGAATGCTCCAACTGAGGGCTTAAAGGCTTAGGGCTCTGAGTAGGTACATCAAGGGAAGGAACCTTGTGCACCTTTCTTCTTTGAAACTTGTTGGATAAAGCAGGAGTGGGCTTTTGAAGTATGTGCTGAGGGATATTTATAGTGAGTGAAGGTGGGGTTTGGTCATCAGTGGGATGATCTAATGAGGGCCTTGATCCTGATGCCATACCTTCAGAGGGGTGGGACACAACCATCATTGTAGAGAACAATGGTGTGTCAACTCCTTCCGAGTCCCTAGGAAGTCTTTTCATATTTGAAAAAACCTTCCCTTTAGGGGATTTGGGTACATATACCTCAGTAAACTGAGGTAAGTCCATCAATTCCTTGTTAATAACTTCTTGCACAAACCTTGGATACATGTAAAAGCTCTTTTTGGATTCCAGGTTTGATACAAGATCAGATAAAATCATTTGGGAGAAATTGAACTTTCTGGAAGTGGCCAAGCATACCAGAGCATAAGCAGTGGTACTCCTGAACTCACTCCATCCAGTTGTTTTCTTTGAGATGCAGTGCATAAGGGTATGAACAAGAAATCTCCATTGGGAAAAGAATTTTGACTTGAAAAATTTGAAAATACCAATAGAGCCTTCATACCCCATTCTTTGTATGGTAGAAAAGAGTTATTCATTAGGAATAGAAGATATACCTGAAGCATCATTCAACTGAAGATGTATGCGAATAATCTCCTCTGTTACTGTCAAGGGTTTATCACAAACCCTGGTTCGAATCTTCGTTTGCCCGTTTTCTGCCACCACAGTAGCATTATCCCAAAATTGTTTTTGATGTTCAATGAATATCTTGGGAGCCACTGTTAGTGCATAGGAGATATGCGAAGACGTGAGAAAATCGACAATTTCATGGAATCCTGCAGATTGCTTCGGCTTCTGAAGCATTGCAATCTCATTGTGTTCATCAACAAACTCTCTTTGAGCCATTGTATCTGAAAATCCTTGAGCAAACACAGAAATTCTTGGGAGAATAGGTTAGAAAGAGAGTGAGAGAGAATCGAGTTCAAAGAGACGTTATGAGCGAAGGCGGGCTTACAGGGTATTTATACGCAGTATTAACCCTGGAATTAACAAAAGCAGTATTAACCACTCAAAGCAGTATTAACTACACAAGCAGTATTAACTGCAAGCAGTATTAACTGCACAAGCAGTATTAACTGCTGAGCAGTATTAACTACACAAGCAGTATTAACTGCTGAGCAGTATTAACTACACAAGCAGTATTAACTGCTGAGCAGTATTAACTGCACAAGCAGTATTAACTGCACAAGCAGTATTAACTGCACAAGCAGTATTAACTACACAAGCAGTATTAACTGCTTAGCAGTATTAACTGCAAGGGCAGTATTAACTCTGCACTTTGCATTACTAGTCAAATCCTCAAATGTCATCTTACCTTCTGACACATCACCTTTACCACTTCTCTTACCTTCTGCAGGATTATTTCCAAAAGTAACATGTCCTCCATCAATTCATTTGAAAATTCTTGAGGCAGGCCATGTTACCTGTCATGTGCCTGGAGCAACCACTATCAACATGCCAGATGCTCTTCCCCTTGAGCTGTTGGTTGCCCTGCACATCTGATAAATCAATTAGTTTTTATTAGGGACCCAAGCCATAGTGGTCTTGGGTCTCCCTTGATCATCAAAATACTTACATTCTGTTTTGATGAGCTTGTCAAAGTGAGGAACATCAGTGCTTGAGTACTTTGTTTTGATGATTGGTCTAGAAGTAGTACTAACTGATGCAGAAGTACTAACTTTGTTAGCAGCACTAACACTGCTTCCAGAAGTACTAGCCTTCTCAGCAGTATTAACTAACTTAGCAGTACTAACACTAGAAGCAGTATTAATTGTTGAAGAGGTATTAACTGTGTTAGCAGTACTAACACTGCTAGCAACATTATTGCTTCCTGCAGTACTAACATTGTTAGCAGTACTAACTGAGTTGGCAGTATTATCATTAGTACCTTTAGGCATCCATACTCTAACACTTTCTGTTTCGGCCTTTTTCATGTGGCTTCTGGTTTTAACTTGTTTCTTTGCCACAACTTTCCTCACAGACTTTTTATAGCCACCATTCTTTCTGTAACCACCAGGTTTTTGAAAAGATCTTTGAGCATTAAACCTTTGGTTAACAGGATTGAAATAACAGTGTTTGGCTAAATGATTTAGCTTACCACAGATGAAACAAGGTTTTGGCCTGTTAATTCTGTTCAGATCAACTCCTTGTCTCATAGCCCACTGGTTATTCCAGTTCCTTTGATTTCCCCTCTGATTATCATGTTTTTGAGGCTTGTTCTCTTTAGATTTCCTGCAAGAACACTGTTTACAGGTATTGGGAGCCACAACTGTGGTCTGTGTGTATTGGACTCCCTTTTCTGTTTCTGTCCTATTCATCTCATTGTTCTTTCTCCAAGGATTTCCATCTTTCTCATTGGTCACAATTTCATTGTCTAAGGGAACCCTACTACTAATACTCTTATTCTTCTTGGATTCTTCCTTTTCTGTTTTATCCTTAACTACTACTTCTTTTTCACAAGGATCTATATTAATCTTTAATTCAGGTTCCTTCCTATCCTTGGTCTCTAACAAATCAGACTTAGGAGGTATGTAGTTGTTATTGTAGGGTGGAGGTGTGGCATTGTACCCTATCCCTACTTTCATCTTGTCATGGATTTGAGCTTTAATGATGGTATCCATGGTTTTAGAAGCACAGGTAAACTTTTCAACATCAAGTTTAACCTTCTTAAGCTCTTCTTTTAATTTCTCATTCTCCTCCCCAGACACTTTCAGCTTAATCTCATACTCATTCTTCTCCCACTTCCAATAGTTAGTATCATAGGAGTGTTGAAGTTCATTAGCTTGAAAAGCTCTAATCTGTTCCTCAAACCTTTCTACAATCCTAACATAATCTTTCACATCTTTCTCTAGCCTCTTAAGGTTATCACACATACCCTGATTGTGATCCCTATATCTTTTAACAGCATCAATGCAAGCTTGAGAACAGAGTTTAGATTGTACCTCAGTGGGAATATCAGATACTTCTGCCATAAGAGCTTGATTCTGACAGGCTTCCTCAGCTTGATCACTCCAATCAAATCCCATTCCTTGTTGAGAAACAAGGGCTTGAGAGGAGCTTCTGTTTTGGTTTCCATTTGGAGCCTGTTGATTTGATCCTCCACTTCTGCATTCTCTGGCAAAGTGTCCCATCTTGTGACACTTATAACACTCAACCTTGGACTTGTCAAAGCCTGCACCATCTTCTCTTCTCTGGGAGAAGTTGTTTCTCCCAGTCCTTTTGATGAATTTCTTCACCCTCATTGATAGCATAGCCATCTGCCACTTGATGTCCATCTCTTCCAGATCATCAGCATTAATCTGCTCTAAATCATCATTGATTAGAGAAGAGTGAACATGACTGGAAAAGAATGCTTCTAGTACAGAATCTGTAGTCTTCTCTTGATTAGTTCCACCAGCAGCATTAACAGAACCTGCAGTATTAACAGAATCAGGGTTAGCAGCATTATCAGAGGATGAAGATAATAAAGCAGCATTATAAACAAATCCAGATGGCCTTTTCTTGGCTTCAACTTCAGCCTCAAATACTCTCAGATCATTGTAGAGGTCATCTAGCTCTTTGTCCTCCAATTGGTCATTCTTTCTGAATGAGACTGTGTACATGGTCCATTCTTCTCCCAATGATCTAAGGAACTTTCTATTGACATCATCAGCATCCATGTGTACACCCACAGTTGCTAATTCTCCAATCAACTTGTTAAATCTGTCAAAAGTTTGAGTCATAGACTCATTCTTTGCAGACATGAAGTTCTCATATTGTTGCCTGAGAATAGCCTTTTGATTTCTCTTTGTGCTCTTTGTGCCAGTAAATCTTTTCTCCAGAGCATTCCACAACATCTGTGCATCTGTGCAGTGTTGGAATTGATGTTGGTACTCATTAGGAATAGCCAAAAGCAGAGTGCTTAAGGCCTTCATCTCTGTTTGTCTGACTTTCTTTTCAGCATCTGTCTTGGGAGGAGGTCTCTTTCCATCTGCTCCAATCTTTCCTTCATTACATGGGCCATTTTCTATGATGTCCCATATTGCATAATCAGTAAGAAGAATGTACTGCTTGATTCTCAGTTTCCACATGTCAAATTCATTGGGTTTGAGCATGGGAACCTTTGAAACAAGAGTACTGTGAGTATCCATTGAATTGTCCATAGCTTCTAAGATACCAAGGCTCTGATACCACTTGTCAGGATCGATTCTTAACAAGAATTAAACTTCTTAGAAACAGAATTTAGAAAATCTTGCGGAATAGAACTCTAAATCAATTAAAGAACAATCAATAGAATTCAACACACTGTATATATCAAACTGTATTACTCACAAGCTTTACACCAAACCTCAATCTTGTTGAACAGGCTCAACAAGACGACTTCTACTTCTCTAGAAATAGGGTTCTTACACCTTGAGGTTAATTCTCTCTTGAATCGCTAAACAACCTTTTGAATGACTGTTCTCTATATCGTGTATATTCTATTGTCTCGTATATTCTAATAGCTATCTATCAATACTATTTATACAAAAGTAATTACAAGATAACTATCAAAAGTAATTTGATCTTCTGAATCTTCGTTAAACATATCTTGATCAATTCCTTCTTTGTCTCCAAAAGTATCGCATACCAAACTTATCAAGTCAGCAGTATTAACAATGATTTGGCTCAGCAGCATTAACGAACCTTCAGCAGTATTAACCTTCACAGTCTTCTAGCAGTAGTATCTCAGCTCAGCAGTACTAACCATGTTTAGCAGTAGTAATTTGGTCTAGCAGCACTAACCGTGTTTAGCAGTAGTAACTTCGTCTAGCAGTAGTAACCCTGACTAGCAGTAGTAACGAAGAACTGGCAGTAGTAACATTGTCTTGGCAGTACTAACCATACTTAGCATATCTTCAGTTCCCAACATTTACTAATATACCCAGCATCTCTCCTGTCCACGGTCGATGTGGGATATGCCTAAGGTGTTACACACACCCCCCCTTAGGGACTCATCGTCCTCAATGAGGTTTGCCCCACCATCCCGAACGGCACAGGAGTGGCTCTGATACCATTCTGTAACATCCCAGACCAACCGTACCAGATATTGTTCGCTTTGTCCGCACAACTGGACTCACGGTTTTAAAACGTGTCTAATAGAGGAGGTATCAAGTCCCTTATAAGGCAACCTTTGTTCCCCTCCCCAACCAATGTGGGATCTTACAGATACCCATTGTTGGTTCCTGTTTTGCTTAACAATGAAGATTCTATCTAATTAGTTCAAACAATATATAATGCGGAAGCGTTTTAACGAACTAACAGATATAATGAGGTAGAATAACACACAATATAAAATATATGAAGTGTAAATAACACAGATAAATAGCTCAATGATTCACTGTATTTGATATAATAAGAACACCAAGAACACCGAAAGGTTTGATAAGAATGTGCTCTAAAGGTGTGTGTGTCGTGCAAGGCTTAATAGAAGAACTCAACATGAGTCTTCTATTTATACTACTTCTAAAGGGGACAAGATTTTAGATAATAAGGACCGAAGGTACTAGGATACAGTTGATGAACAGTTGTTGGAATGTACTAATACACTATTATGCCACTGTTGATACAACGTGCATTAAATGTTCCGTATTCTGCTTTAGGCTGAAACCTATCAGAGTTTGACACGTGGAGTTGTCAGGTCACGCCTTGTCAGAATGATCTTCAGAACCTTTGTATGGCAGATATTGTAAGAAGCATGTTTGTCCTTGTTTAGATCTTTTGCGTAGATCTTCTTTTTACTACAGAGGCTCTGTCAAGTATGACAGAAGCTCTGTGGCCTTGTCCGTTTAGAAGAGTCTTCTGTTGCTTCTCTACTTCGATCTTCTTGGCTAACCCGCCAGAACCTCTGTCGAAGACTTCTGTCTTCTCGGTTACTCGGCTACTCGGCAGAGCCTCTGTCGACGACTTCTATACTTAGCCTATTTTTCAATACTTCTATTAACAGAAAGATTGGAGCAAACAAACTTCATGTATAATTTCTTTTTTAAATAATTTTTTTATTAATTTGATTTTTCTATGTGTTTGAAATTCTTGCAGGATTAAATAAATAAGGGAGTTGGTTTAATGAGACTCTATTTTTAACCCTGAAGACAATGATTATAATATTCACAGGAAAGGTGAAAGAAGGGCCAGGATGTACGGAAAATGATTGTATACTTTATTTGTATTTTAATAGATATTTCATTTTAATGTATTTCTTTATTTCGTATGATTATATCCACCACCTATTTCTTAACTTTGTATCTCATCCTCAAATTTAGGGAGGAACATGGTACGGGGTACCATGTTTTTCTTTTCTCAATATCATGTAACAATCTATTATAATAAATTTATTTCACATACCAACCAACTCTACTTGCTATCAACTTAATTGGTACCAACCTTTTTCGATTGGTACATGTTGGTACGGTTTTGTACCAACATTTCAAAAGTTGAAACTACAATTAAATGAATTAATACAAACTGATGATACAAACCAGTTGACTGTCTAAATAACGTGTTGTTCAGCGTTGCGTTTGTGAAGAGAAGAGATTTAGGGAGTTAGGGATTCATATAATCGTATTTGCGTAATTTCACTAAGAAGAAAAGACAAAATAGTTAGAAAATTAGAGGCTTAAGAATAGGAAGTCAATGTTTAGTGAGTTGTAAGTCAATATCCAACAATCCATCTTTTAAAGTCCATTAAAAACAATCAGGTCAATATTTTCTCTACATTAAATCATTAATAAATATATACTTTATTTCATTTTCTATTTCATAAATAATAAAAATAATATATAAATATAAGTCGGTATGGATCGGTAATACCAAGTTGTGAAGTTGGTACGGTAGTACCATCCAATTTAATTGGTACCAATTTAGTTGGTACCATTTGAATTGGTACGGTTAATATTTAATTAATTGGGTTGTCATGATAAAAAATTGACACACCTACTTAAAACTTCAATAAAGGGAGATATAACTAGAATTCTTCTAATTATATTGTATTTCATTTCTTATAAAAACGTGTGATTTCATCAAGGGTTTAAAATGTAATTCAAAGAAAATACAAATTAATTAATCATGAAGTTAATTGGTTCAATTTTGAAAGTTTGGTTTTTTAAATAGACTATTAACATGAAGTTAGTTCAGTTTTAATATACTTATCTTTGATGGGAATAACAAAAGAGTTACGATCTGACAAAGAAGAAAAAAAATGAATAGAAAGAATATAAATACAAATCAAAGAGAATATATAAAATGTATTTTTCTTATAAGAATTTAAAAAAAAAGTAAAAATATTTTTAATTATATCACTGTAAGGATGGAGCCAGACAGACAGGAATTTATAGGAGAAGAGCACCATATAACATAAAATACAAGTTAACAATATGTAGGGCCAAAACAACAATATATATCCTTGCTTTTGATTTGTGAAAACATCTATATGAAAATCGCGAGAAAGCAGATTAGATAAATTTGGCTTATTTTTATTATGGATAAAAAGTGTTAACTCATTAAACATTTTAAAAATTAACCATAAATAAGCAAATAAATAAATAAAAATGGGTGAGGGGCGTCACTGCATTTTCTGGTGGTGCTAATGGCATCTCCACACTACTAAACAAATGACCTTTTCCGACGGACGTTTCCGACGGATTTTCCGGCGGAAATATTTCCGGCGGAAATATTTCCGGCGGATTTCCGACGGAATCAAGGAAAGTCAACAAAAGGCAACAAAAGCGTTAATCCGTCGGAAATCCGTCACTAAAGTTTTCAAAAAAACGAAATTTTATATTCTCGAAAATATTTGTGACGGATTTGTGACGGAAACTGTATCCGCCATAAATCTGTCACAAATATTTGTTTAATTACGATTAAGTTAGTTAAGTAATGTAATTAGCAATTAAATAATAAAATTACATTTAATGGATTAAACTAAATAGCAATTAAAAACTCAGATTAAAAAAACATTTGAATTTCCGATGGAAAATAAAAAAAATAAAAAAATTTAATTTTTCGTCGGAAATCCGTCGGAAATATCTTGAATTATATATATCTTTTATTTTTTTAATTCATTGTGAATATGATTTTAATTTTCCTTGAAATATATCTATACTATATATAAGCATTTAAGCAAAATGTCTTAAAGACAATCTTTAAAGCATAATGTACAAACTTTTAATGCACAAAAATAGAAAATCTCTTAAATACAAGGTTTAATGCATGATGTACAACTCCAAACTCTTTTTGCTTACACACGAAAAAAAATCGACAGCCTCACAACCTCACCATACCCACCACAATGCTACTTCTACCTCTACACCATACGTCCATACCCATAGTACAACCATACCCTCTACACCATGTCCATAGTACAGCCATTCCTCTCTTCTGATCAGTACTCTAAGACCATACCTTACTTTCTGAAATGGATGCTTTCACACGCTTCCTTTTCCATGGCTTGGTTATATATAAACTGTGTGAGACAGAGAAAGAATTAAGACACCGAAGATCAGATCAATCTTCATCCCTTCTCCAATCTCCATACCTAAAATCAAATTGGGCGACCTATTATGCTTCTCCAATCTCTATCGGTTCCTCACTGCATAATTTAGGTATGTTCTTCATCAATCTTCCCCTATTTTTCCCTTATTTGTCATGGTTTGATATTCAATTCAAGGACTCATCTTCTTTTCCAGAATGCATCATAAGTTTTTACCATCCAGGACTGAGAAAAACCAAACTAAACTTAGGGAATCATCTGTTTACATATTTCTACGGCTAAAGAAGGTGTTTAAATGACATGTTTGATTGTATTATATGACTCATTATTGGCTTTTTGTTTGATTTCCAAGGCTGGTCTTTCTGGTTCCAAGTTGAAGGTTACGAAATTGAGCAGACACAATTAGGAGCTTTGAATTCTTCCCAATATATCTTGTACAAAGTTCACATTGCACATCAAGATGTATTTCAAGTATTCATAATTACTTAGAAATGTTATTTTAAGCAAATAAAAATTCCTATTTGGTTTGCATTCCAGTAAGGGCTGCCTTTATCAAAAAAATCTAAGGGTTTATTCTGCTAGGATGGTTTCAGCTCATATGACTGCTTTGTGAGTTATTGGCATCAGATGGAATAATTGCTACTGTTTGTTCAAGTTGCTGCATATGTGTCCAACAGTAAAGTTGTTTTCCTTGTTCAGTTGTATTGGAGCTTTGTTGTAAACCCTATTTATTTATGTTATGGATGATTATAACAATGCAATTTTTTATTTGTTTTGATCCAAGAATGTTCAACTTCTAGGTTTATTTGCTCAAGGAGGGAAGTGGGATCATTTCTGTGGTCAAACATGTGTTACTAAAGATTCTCTTGTGATTTTCTTTTAGGTGAAATTTATTATTTGTGATATTCTTTGACGTGAAATTTATTATTTGTGATTTTCAGGAGGAGTTGGTTGTCTATCATTCTAAATTTTGTGTTTACCATCACTGTTGGTGTTCTTGCATTGAGAGGAGATTTTCTCAGTTGAGAGTTGTCTTCTTGATTGAGAGGAGATTTTCTCAATAAGGTTTTATCTTCTTTTTAATTAAGCTATGTCTTGAATTCATGTTTTGCAAAAAACGGTTTGATCTGGTCAAAATTTTGTGGTTACCTTGAAGAAGTGAAGGAGAGGTTTAAGGGGTTGTTTACCAAATCTTTACCCGACAAGTGCTTACCGGAGTCAAGACTTTAACTTAACTCACCAGTTAAGAGTTTCTGAAAGGTAACCCATAATCTATTTACTAAAGATTTGTAGTTTCTGAAATTTTGTCCTAAATGTACTCTAATCGTATATTCCTATCCGCTGCATGCCAACTATTAGATTTGGGGTCCTTGCCATAATCATTCGGTGAGGTAATGTGACTTGATAAGGGCTTACCTGTGTAAGCATTTGGTAAACGACCCACAAATATCACTCATAGGTAGTTCTGAGGGTAGGATGTGCACATATCTTGCCTCTACTTCAAGAGATAGAGTGACTGATTATATGAAAGTGATCCTTATGTGGTTATGGGTGTGAAAAATGCTATATTTATGTGGGTGGACGCACACAATGGCTCTGCTATGCTGTTTATGGTAGGTAACCAAGTTTAATTCTTCTCTTTGCATATATATTTTTAGTTAGTTCACGTTGGTATAATGATCTGTAGGTTTGGTGTTCTTCGTGCAATTTGTATTTGGATGCACAAGTTATACTTCCTCTTCGCCCACTTCATGAAACTGTTTACGTGTTTGAACTTCTTACATTAGTTTTAGTTTTTCTAATATTTTTATTGTCTTTTTGATATGGACGATTATTCAAATTGTAATATTTTCGTCTTCTCACACGCCTTTCTCTCAGACCGCTCTCCTATATATAGGAATCGAATCAGCCACGTTCCCCGGGTACTCTCACAAATACAATCCCTCACAAGTTGAATATGTTATTTCCTCTGTTCGTCAGGAAATCTCACGTTCTTCACGTTCTTCAAGTACAATTCAGTCATTCTAATATTACTTTATGTTCCAAATATTTTAGCAGCAAAAATTTGATTTTACACAATTTTACTTTTAAAGTGAAAGCCTCTTTGGGATGAATGAGGAGTAGGCAATATCTACATTATTCATTATTTGCGGAGACAAAACAATATGAGCTCCTCTATAACGAAAGTATAAAGAAATAATTATGTCAACAATAAGACGATATCTATTCATTCAATATTTTCATTTGATGTTTATATAGACCGGAGGGCACATGGCTTAACTGAACTGTAATACGGTTGCTTGCCGGTAGTTTTTGTTGTTTTGGGCTACTTTTTTATTACGTGCTAGAAAGGTTGTTCATCGTTTCACTCTGTTTGCTCCTGTCATCGCCTTTTCACTTCAGTTTTTAAAAACATTCTTTTCGCTTAGTTTTTGGATTGGAGGATCTCTATGGTGTGTGATTTATGTTGGTAGTTTAATTTAGGTCGGGCTTTTTCGTGGAGCCGAAAGCAATTAAGAAAACCACTATATAAATTGTCCGAAAAAGTGCAATATTTGTTTAAGCAAAAGTCTATATCCAAGTTTATTGTTTCTTCTAAATTGCAAATTGATGCATCTCTGTTCTCCATGTGCAGGTTAAATAGAAAAGAAACAGCAGAAAGACTTATGGAATAAATTCCTTGCAAAATCATTATTTGAATTGCAATTCGATTTTTTCAAGTAACCATTTTATGTAAGTTGTTAACTTCTCTGATTATTTGTTTTCCTACCAAGTGATTCTTATTCCTGCTCAGATTTCAGTATTTACCTTGTGTTATTAGGATTTTTAGGTTTAACTAACTACGACTCTTTTATTCTTTTTTTAGATGTGTGAATCGGAATGCCTCCTATCAATGTTTTGGTTCATGACTATAAGACAGAATTACGGGGAAGGGGTGAAATAATCTCCATTTCCAATCTATCTTGGTATCTATTTGCCAAACTGTGCATCTTAGTGGATATTTACCAAACGCTTACTCGGGTAAGCTCTTACCAACTCACATTACCTTACCGGATGAATATGGCAAGGACCAAGTGTCTTACCCAGTAAGTGAGGGTGAAGACTATTGTCACGGTTAGCACTTACCGGGAAAATTGTTGTATACGATACCGTTTTGGTGTACTAAAATCTTACTCGGTAAGCAAGTGATAGTACCGGTAAGTGCTTATCCGGGTAAGCGTTTGGTAAACGACCCCTTATGCTTGTTTTGAATGAGGATTCTACGATGAAAAGTTATGATGTTTGTAACAAATAGGCTCTCAAAATAACACATGCATTCATTGATATTTGAATATAAGGCTTTCACAATAACAATTATTCAAGTTCAACAAGTTGCTTTCTTTCTTTAGTAAGATGATCTTACAATGGCTAGCTCTGTGATGATGTATGCGCAAAGTTGATGGCCGCAGGAGCAGAACTACCAAAGAAACCCAAAGCTTCTTGCAGAGCAGAGGGTACTTCTGATAAGGGTCAGGATGACTCTGATGATGACCACACTGGTCCATCAGATCATCCTGAGGGGGAGAATACAAGGGAGAAAGCTACGAGCAGAGGACTTCCAGCTACACCAATAGCTGCAGAACCCATCAACCAAGCCCCTCCAAAACAAACCCAACAACAAACTCAACAGACCACAGAGACAACACCCATCTCTGTGGAATCAACTGCTGAAGAAACCCATGTACCAGAAACTACTCAACAGACCACAGAGGCAACAACCACCCCTGTGGTAATCATCTTGGAAGAAAGTCCTTTAACAAACCGACAACCCGGAGGAACAGAAGCTCAAAAGACCACAGAGGAAACACGCACCTCTATGGAATTCCCTACAATGTTTGGAGTAGATGCTCAACATCTGTCATCCTCTTCAGAAGAAGATCTTCCCTCCCCAACTACAAAACCAACAGAAAAACCCCAATCCATCCCAAGAAGAAAGTCTATTGCCCACAAACCAAAAAGAGCAAAGACCTCTGCTTCTTCTGTTCTAAGAAATATGCACAACACAATGACTGAACGAATGGCGCAAAGAGCAGAAGAAAGACAGAGCTTTACATCATCTTTCCGAATGGCAAGAAGATTCGACATTCCTCAACCCACAGAAACCGAGCTCACAGAAGAAGTCACCAAAGAACCTCCAACAGAGGTTACAGAGCCAATCAAGCCAACAGAACCAACGCCACAAAAGTCCTCTCAAACACAAGTGTCAAAACCTACAGAGGCAACACCCATCATTCCAACAGAAGCGCCAACACCCATCATACCAGATTGTTAGCTTTAATTAGCCCCTAATTTATATGAATGTTCTATAAAGAAATATTTTCTATATTGTTATTTGTATTTGTTGAGTGTCAAGGACTAAAATTGTAAATAGCCAATTGTTGTATTGGTTATAAAGTCTTGTTTAAGAGATATTTTAGAAAATATCTCAAAATATCTCATTTAAGAGATATTTTAGAAAAAGCCTCCAAGTATCTCTTTTTAGTTTTCATACGTACAAAAAGAAAGAGATAGAGCTTCATTTAGAGAGAGGGTGTTCTTCAATCTTATCCTGTAAACTCTCAATCATTACATATATATTGCATCAATTTCACTATTGTTACTTGTATTTGGGAACCAACACAGCTTCACTTCCTTAAAAGAAGGAACCTTGCGGAATTCCATGCCACAATAACGTGAATCCTTTACCAGAAAACAACCACTTAACTTGCCAACTTGGCACAAGGCCAACCTTGAACATCCGAATAAACTCACACCCAAGAGTTCCCTCATCCGATTACATGCAATTCTAGATTACTTCTCCCAACCACATACGTCTAACGCAGATAGTACCTCCTTTTTCGAAACACATCGACTACAGCTCATCAACTAATTCGTACGCTCCCACCACGTCATCATCCCACACTTAGACATAGCTAATAGCAAGAAAACTCCACAATCCCTCATTTGAAATGTCCACCTATCCGGACTGAACTTATCTTGAAGACACATTCAATTTCTCACTGCATTCCACAAACGTCCAACCATATATGAAATAACTCCAGGTTACCCTCACTCAACAAGGAGGGGTGACCATGTTCACGCAAAACTATTCCCATTAGGTTGTGAACGACCAGTTCACTTGAACATTTCTCACAATAACACCAACTTAAATCTAATGGCCTTCATTCCGAGCACCACATTCAACTACCTTTTTCCACTTCCTTCTCGGAACATAAAACATACATATATCCCCTTTACCATACCCTCACTAGGAGTTCATGTACCCGCCAAGTACAATTTGTATACGCTACTCCACATTTTCGGTGTCACTTTCCAAACGTCCTATTCCTAACTTACCCACTTATCCCGACATGATATATTCATCTCCTCGCGGTAGCTTGGATCAATGCCCACCAAACATTACTTACCCTCCTTTTTCTGACCGCTCTAAACGTGTCAACAGCGCATTCTCATTACTATACTTAACCAACGGTCCCACTAAAGTTCTCACTTGCGGTATCCAACCAAGTCATCCCGAAATGACACCCGCCACATGAAGCAACCACACACTTCTTATTCCCCAGCGGGGCTTGGCCTACTCATGAGGATTCTTTAACATACGAGAAATAATTCAACATTCCCAATGATTTCGCATCTACCACAAAACATAATAAGCTAACCCATCCAACATCGTCATCAATCTTTCAATGATCGAAAATGAACTCATCCAACCAAAAGCACATGGTTTCTCTTCTAGGTAACCACCATCTACCGTTCAATCCTTTTCATTCTGAAAAGCTTTACCATAATACCAATTGAAAAACCTTACATCTCAACAACATATTCAACATCATGTATAACTCATCAGAGATCTCCGAACACGAACTTCCATCTAAGCTTATCCTCTATTAAGAAGACATTACCACCCCAATACCCTGTTCACCTGCTTTGGAAAAAGATGCCACTAAATTATCCACACAATCACCACACCTCAGCATCACACCACGGACAAGGTTCTCACGACCATTTGTAACATAATAATTCTTGCTTCCATACCCACCAACGTGTATTTGAACTAAGGTTGTCTCACGACTTTGCCTTTCTCGAATCCAGACGAACCACAAAATCACGATAGTCTAGTCTACTCAAACAAGTCTTCGATCTTTATCGATTCATTGCAATCTCCAAGAATCCATTCCAAACAAAAAGACACATTCCCTTTTAGATCGATATAATCAATGCATCCACATCGGTGGCGCTAATTACCTCCTCCTTTTACAAACCGTCAAAACCTCGTAGAGAAACACTCATCAAAACAACAATCTTCCACAATCATAACACCCACACAAGGTGATCCACCATCATGGAAGTATACATTTTTCTTGGATGACCTCATACGTCTACACACACCAGGGTGATTTTCTCAACTTTCACCCTCCTGATCCAGGTGTTCAGCTTCAAACATCTTAAATAGTTGTTGACTTCAACATCAATAGACAACATGACGATGCTTCCAAAACCTTCCCGACAACAAAGGTTCCAAACGGGACCTACTTCTTCCAACATATCATAATCAACTTTATACTCCACCGTCTTCACTTGACGACAATTCAAGACTTACCTTGTGCGAGGTCAACATTACAAGACTACTCCTAACTTTTTAGGCTCATCGCCGACAATATTCATCAATGAATCTCAATGCTACATAAAACGAGTTACAAAAATAAATATCTTGACGACTTCCAGTCCTTCCCCCGGGCACAACCGTCCCTCAACGACCGCATCTCAAGTTACTGAACAAGAGTACAAACTACCACCATACAACCAACACCAAAGTCCATTTCTGACCCTTCCACTAATCACCTCTCTTCCTTAACACGAATACCAAAATCATAAATCATCCGCCACCCTTTTGACCGACACATCTCCACTCTCGAAATCCTTCCTTATCTTAAAATGTAATAACCTCCACGACCTAGTGAGTTCATAGCCTTCATGCATGACGACACAATATTTTAAACCATTTCATACATTTGGACATTCAGAAAAAGTACTACACCTAGAAACAACTCGAGTACACATGACCCATTACTCTCATAACTTCAATATCATGCATAACGATCTCGAGAACGTTCACACGCAACGTTTAAGTAAAACACAACTTTAACCATCCAAAACGATGTCGTTAGATCAGAAACAAATTGAATGAAACTTTTCCTATATGACTAGAAAAGTTCTGAATGAAATCACTGACTCGAAGTAAACCAGTCGGCTCCCACACTCATTTATATGATATCAACAGGTCAATACTCATTTTGATTATAAAAGATTCGTGGTCAAACGCTTTAATGATTTTCACAATGAATATTTTCTCAACATGAAAAATAGCGATATAATTCGCAAATCACTAAGTTCAAAAGTTTTATTGAGCAACGTATATAGTTTCGTCCTTTCCTTTAAACACACGCTTGCATGCGTCAACTCATTTCCAAACAAGAAATTCGTTATTTACGCAATTACTTTTAGTCATGAAAAAGCTCATGTAACACATATAAGGACATAATGCGTGAAACTCAACGTGCAATTGAAGGATATTCACTCTAACAAGGTCAACCGTTGTACCCACACAACTTATCATTGGAATTCTACCATTGACCAACGGTCGCTCTCTCGTCCTTGTAACAAATTGATGTTCATGAGTTTCACAGCCTACCTGCTCAACCATCCCATACAGTTTCATCTTGACCAGTTACTTCACATTCTACCCCTACACGCATTTCACTCCAACCCTGATATCTTCCCTTCATTGTTCCCACCACTAAAACGCTTGACTAAAGAGTCAGGGCTCCAATCCTCCACCCGCTCTTGAATTGAAGCTTTCAAGATTCCGATACCGTCCTTCCTTACCCTCCCAACTGATCTACACAACAATTTCGAGAACGAGAACCCACTAGAAACTAAGAGTTTTACTCTAAATCAGTCGTTCATTCCTTTTGAACCCAAGAAGTTCCTCCTCTAGATGCCTCATAACATTCCAAACAACACTTCTCCTAGAAGATATAAACATCATATCATGTGCGATCTCTCACGATACCTCAACCCTTTGCTATCATTGCAAGGTCAAAACTCACTACATACTACCACACCCATCGAGCTTCTCAACGAGAGCAATTGAGCACACTCATGTACCAGTAAATTCGCGATTACATTGGCCAAATGTAATTCCAAATTTACCTTACATGACGGTCCTCGCTACTCTATCACTAGCACACTTAAAGTGATCTTTTCTACATCATCCTATGTATCAGTTGTGCTCCCCCTCTACTTCATAGTTTAAGTTTAGGCCCATCCGGTCACCTAAACCCCTTAAACTATGGCTCTAATACCAATTGTAACAGCCCAACTCAATCATTAAAGCATAACGACAATAAAATAAATAACTTGCAAAACGACCTCAAAATACCATCTCAAACATACGAGTACAACACAAGGGTTGCGGAAACAACCTATTACACTGCTGAGATTTCCAAAGGCTATGCTTGACATGCTAAATATAACGGCTTCCTTCTAATCCGAAGCTTCACGCTCGCTCTTTCTCTTTGCCCTTACAAGAGCCTCCTACTAAGTGCTTACCTGAAAATGGTTTAGTTTTTGGAAATGTGAGGGTTAGACCATGAGGTCTAGTGAGTTCCCTTTAGAAACAAACATTTGCAGCACATAAAACATTTTAAACAGTTTATAGGCATTTATAAACTCTTCTTATCTTTAAAACATTTAAACTTTCACATGCAAGAACTACCCATGTATATGGCACACTGAAGTCACGACATCCGTGACAACGTGTCAGTCTCACACTTCCGTATTGGGTCATACCTCCCATGGCATAAATGGGACACCCCCCCCCGGTATGAGAAATGGCGGGCCACACCCCATGACTTAGCCAAAACATGCCCATATAAAGGATAAAACATGCAGTTTCATCATATCTCATGTATTTTAAGTAATACATAAATCAACGCATTTTCAGTTAGAAAGACTCATGTGCTCTTGCTCCTTACTTCTCACTTACGCTTCGAACCGTTAATTTGAACACCTATGATAAATACAAAAAATGAGAGTGACTATCCGGTCAAACCCCCCTCATCCGGAAACAAGTTATCCGGATACACATTGTCCGGACGTGATCCGGAACAACCCTATCCGTACTTGATCCGGAAACCAAATATCCGGATACCAAGCTCACCGGGTATCGACTTACCGGATACTTGCTTACTGGGTACCTGCTTACCGGGTACCTACTTCCCGGATACCGAGTTAACGAGTATCGCCTTACCGGATACCGACTTTCCGGATACCATCCGTCCGGACACTACTTACCGGGTGTAGTCCATCCAGATACCTCCCACATTAGATTACGCGTCCGGATTCCATCCCATCCGGAATGTTAGGCGATTTTTCCGGATACGGGGTTTTTACCGATCGCAAAACCAGAAACCCCAAAATCCACAACACACCTTGATTTTAAGCCTTTTAATTGAAATAATTTCAGGTCTAAAATTTTCTTGTCATTATAATAGCAGTTAATCCCAACCTCATCACCAAATCCCATTAACAGCAAACTTTTAGCCAGTTTCTTACAAAACTCCCTAACTTGATCTTTCAAGCGAAATCGAAGAACAAAATATAGCATAAGAGGTTACCTGGAAGAATTTGATGCAAAAACTATCTGCAATCCAACCCTCCTTGATTCCTTCTAACCGCACTTCCATTGGATTTATCAAAAATCTCTTTGCTCTCTCTCCAGCATCCACTTACACGAACAATGAAATAAAATAGAGTTTTAGGATTTTTATTACTTTTCTTTATTGCACAAAGTCCCTTTTCTTTTATTTGCATTTAGGCCCTTGAACTTAAATTTCCACCAAGAATCTCATCAACAACTAAATCCTGCACAAGCAAGTCACGGTTATTACATAGTATAAATAGGAGGATTGCACCTTCATTTCGAAAAGGCGGCCATCCCTGAACTACTTTGTGCCATAAGAAAATTATCCTTAATTTTATTTACTTCTTTCTTTCTATTTCTTAGTGCAAGAAATCTATGTGATTCTGTTAGCTTCAATCTTCCTAATCATAGAAGTATTTAGAAGTAGTGAAAAATAGGCTAAGTATAGAAAAGCCTCTCACAGAGGCTCTGCCACTTCTTCCAGGAGATCAAGTCCAGAAAGCCACAGAAGCTACAGAGGTAATCACAGAACCTCTGTAGTGCGCAAGAAGAAGATCAACTCGGAAACAAGTGGACTGCTCCACAGAAGGTCAGACCATAGAACCTCTGTAATGCCTTACAGAGCCTCTGTGGTCTGCTATGAAGACTTGGAAGATATTACTGGATATGTTCATCAACTTGCATGGAAAAGTACTGTCAAAACACGTGTCAAGCTCTGAGTGGACTCAATAGGGCATGGTACAAAATAGACGTCTGCGCCATTTAATGCATTTACCAATAGTACATCTGCTCCATTAAATGCGCATGGCTCAAACAACTGCTCACACCATCCAGTCCACTGTTCACACCATCCAGTTTACTATTCATGTCGTAAAAGGAACAGTGACCTACTTCATAGTCTTTTAAGAGTAGTATAAAAGGAAGTCGCATGTTGAGATCTTCCTAAGGACGATTACACAAGGAATCACTAATACTCTCAAGCTTTATTGTCAAATATCTGAGTGTTATATTCTCACACACACCAACAGTTCTTAATCTGTTCTTCATGTTGTTATTATATATTGAATAACAGTAACTGTTCAAGAAATCCTTTTCATTCTTTACTGTTTTCTTTATATGTGTGCGTTCTAATATCTATCAAACATATCTGTTAGTTTAATACGCTTCCGCATCAAACTCTAAACTCAACTAATAGACTGTTAATCTTGATTAAGTGTATCTGGGTTCCAACAATTGGTATCAGAGCCTTCCTTGATTTTCAATATCAAGTGATCCACTTATCAAGATTCGTGATATATATTATTGAGATTTAAAATTGTGTCTGGAAACTGCTTAAACCCAGAAAATCTTCAAGTTCATCGAAGTAACTCTTTAGTCATACTTTCTTTCTAAAATCTTCAAAAATGACAAATACAAATAATTTCTTTACTACTGGTTCTCTCACTAAACCTCCTACTCTTCTTCGAGATGAGTATCCTCAGTGGAAAATAAGAATGGTCCATTTTTTCGAGGGCACTGAAAGAAATCAAGTACAATATCTGTACAATCCTCCTCCTATTCCCATGACAGTAGTACCTCGTGTACCTGCTACTGCTGAATCTGCCGAAATCCCCGAACATCAAAAACCAAAGCCAAAAGGGAAGTGGTCAACCGAAGATAAAGCAGAAGATGAAGTTGCTCAGAAAACCAAGAGGACATTAATTATGGCAATACCCAACGAACTCTTTCAATCCTTGGATTCATGTGAAACAGCGCATGATCTGTGGAAAGAACTGGAAAGACAGTTGGAAGGAGGTGCTAAAACACAAAAAAACCGAAGAGCACAGTACATCAATGAATATCATGCATTCAGAGCCTCTGCAACAGAATCTCTGCAAACAACATACGACAGATTCAACTCTCTAATCAACAAGTGCAGAAAATCAGGCATTGATAGAACTTCTGAAGAAAACAATGTCATGTTTTTAAAAAGTCTAAATGAAGAATGGCTCCAGCTGTCTATGTCCCTACAGACAAATCAGGATCTAGACACCTGGACTCTCTCTGATCTTTACGGAACATTAGCCGCACAAGAACCTCAGATAGCACAGGCTAAAACACTAACCATTGCACCATATGCATTGGTTAGTAAAACTAAAGAGGATGCACAGAGACCAAGAAATGATAAAGCCACAGAGGAGAAGAAGAAGGAGAAGAAGAAGATGGTGATAATTGACAGTGAAGAAGAAGAGCAAGCAGAAAAGGAAATAACTCTTGCGTCACTAGCTAAATCTTTAGCTCTATTGACAAAAGAGTTCAGAGGAAACAGAAGAGGTTCCGGAAATGAAAGATATGATAGAGACAACCAGGATGACAGAAGAGACAACAGAAGAGATGACAGAAGAGGAGAAGAATCAAGTGGCCGACAGAGGTCAAGCGATAGAAATTACAGAGGGAATGACCGACATAGGTCAGATGACTCGGTAAGCCACACGCAGCAAGAATGCTACAAGTGCGGCAAACCTGGTCACTATGCAAATGAATGTAGATCAGAGAAAGGCGGAGACCTACAGAAGTCCAATGATCGAACAGGAAACACTCCTCAAGGGTGTTTTAACTGCGGAAAACCAGGCCATTTTGCGAATGAATGCAGAAGCAGATCAAATCGCCCACAGAGGGACATTGCTTTCAACAAAAAGAAAGCCGAATATTATGCTCAAAAATCCTTAATGGCAAAAGGACATTCTGAGGAGAACACAGAAGACTTCCAGTCAGACTCTACTTCTGACGATGAACATACCGCCAATGCCCTCTTCTGTGGCATGGCAGAAGTCGACTCCTGCACTGACTCTGAGGTATCTACTTCAAATTCCAACTCTTGTATTACCTCTGTAGATGATAATACACTTAGAATTAACATTGAATTAATTGAACTGAAAGAGATAAATCAAAGTATTCAGAAAAGACTCACTTTCAATGAGAGAGAAGTACGGCTTCTCACTCAAGAAAAAGCAAAGATTTTTGAGGAAAAAGAGAGAATAGAAAAGAAATGGAACAAAACTCTAGATCCTTTAAAAAACAAATTTCTGAATTAACCAATACTTTAAAAGATAAAACAAAAGAACTTTCAGTTTCAAGGAGCGAAACTACTGACATAAGAGCTCTTAAAGAATACTTTCAAAGAGAAAGAGAGGTATTATGGCAAGATTTACTCAGAAGAGAAGTTTTGCTTAAAAACTATAAAGATGCACAGAAAGTTTATGAAAAAATAAACTCACAAATAGGTAGACGAGGTATAGGGTATGATGATATCACCCTAGGTGTTGAAGGCAAAAGAAACAAACCTCTGTCCTCGTTATTTGTGATTGGAAAAACAAACAAACCAGATTTTCCAAATCTAATCTCTGTAAGCAAACGGGCAAAAATCTTTGTGGATCCTTACTTGAAGAAACATAAGAAGATGATTAACGTGTGGTTTGAAAACACAGACTCATCATCTTCAACCTCTGTCAATAGAGGTATCAAACCAAAGAAATATCTGAAAACACAAGATCAGATTGGTATCTTCAAGTTTGGTAAACCAGAGACCCAAACACAGGTTGCTTTTGTCTGTTTGATAAACGTTAAAAAGAAGTTATCAGCAGAAGCTCCTGAGTTTAAACCCATTTTTTCAGAAGAAAACTTTAAAAATTTAATTGAAAAAGAAATTTTGGAAATATGGAAATCAAGCGTTTTAGAAAAATTCTGTACATCTTCTATAGATAAAACTCTCACTGAAGAAATCTTATTAGAAACCTCTGCAATCTATGAAAACTTTTCTACAGAGGAAGAAAGCTTGTATGATGCATGTTCGGAAAATTCAACCTCTATTGAAAGAATTGACTCAACCTCTGTATACGAGGACGATTCATCCTCTGACGACTCAGAGACTGATTTCAAATCAGGGATAATTCACTGTGACACAGAGGATGTCAAATTCTCCTCTGAAGTTCCTCACAGAACTATTTCTCCAAAAGAGAAACTCACAGAGATTCCAATCTGCCAAGATTTTCTAAATTTGAATCTACATATCAAAACCTATGTTGAGCTTAAAATGTTACAGAAGACCTCTATTGATCCTATAAGTTCTAGATTTTCAAAACCCAAGGTTAATAAATCTTTTTCTTCTGTGACAGTGATGAAAGAAGTTCACCACAGAAGCAACCCACAGAAGGCAGGTCCTAAACAGAGCTTTTGCAAACAACATTCGAGTATTCATAGATCTTCTAGTAATAGGAAATCTAATGTAAAGAAAGAATGTAATGCCTCTGTGGCTGAGTTTAAAAAGTTCAATGAAAAGTTCAAGCAAATTACATCTCATATTCAATACTGTCATTGCTTTGATCTTATGTCTAAACTTAATAATCATTTTTCAAGTCAAGTCTGTTTACTCTCTACGACAATTCAAAAGTCAAATCCCACAAAGAAACAATCTGACTCTTCTGCAGAGAACAAAATGTATTTCAAGAATGCCAAGGCAAACTTGAAAAACTCTAACAATATTGGACCCATATGGATATGGGTACCTAAATCTCTGTGATTGTCCTGCAGAAGATGTATGTGCCAATCTGGTATCTAGATTTCGGATGCTCAAGGCACATGACTGGTGACAGAAGTGCACTATCCACGTACAAAGAAACACAAGATGGTGGATCTGTGACTTTTGGAGACAACAAGAAAGGACACATAAAAGGCTATGGAGTCATAAGGAAAGAAGACGTTTCTGTATACAAAGTTGCATATGTGGATGGCCTTAAGCACAACCTACTCAGTGTAAGTCAACTTTGTGATACAGGATTCAATGTGTTGTTCAAAAGAACTTTCTGCTCTCTACAAAGTGAAGAAACAAGTATGGAACTTCTGCGAGCTGAAAGAATAGGTGATCTATATCTAATGAACTTCAACTCAAAGAACAAGGACAAAGTTTGCCTTGTTGCCTGCAAAAGTGAAGAAGCCTGGTTATGGCACAACAGGTTCTGTCACTTGAATTTTCACACATTGGAAAAACTGGTCAAACTTGATCTAGTTAAAGGTTTGCCAAATGTTAAATTCAATAAGGATCATTTATGTTCTGCTTGTGAGATGGGAAAACTCAAAAGAGCTTCCCACAAAGGCAAAACAGATGTGTCTTGCACCAGGCCTCTCTGTACATGCTTCATGTCAACCTCTGCGGTCCCATTGCAATACAGAGCCTAGGTGGCAAGAAATATATACTTGTCTTAGTTGATGAGTATTCATGTTTCACATGGGTTGAATTTATCAGAAAGAAATCAGATGTTCCAATTATAGTGATAAATCTAATGAAAAGAATCCAAGTTCTTTATGACTGCAAAATACAGAAGTTAAGAAGTGACAACGGCACAGAATTCAAAAACTGTGTCATTGAAACTTATCTTTCAACAGAAGGAATTTCACAGAACTTATCTGCAGCTCGCACTCCACAACAGAACGGTGTTGTCGAAAGAAAGAATCGAACACTTGTGGAAGCCGCAAGAACTATGATGTCAGCATACGGATTATCAATGAACTTTTGGGCAGAAGCAATTTCTACTGCGTGTTATACTCAAAATCGATCAACCATTGTGAAAAGACACCTCGAGACGCCTTACGAATTGCTTAACAAACGGCGGCCAAACATCAAATTTTTCCATGTATTCGGATGCAAATGCTTCGTCTTAAACGACAGAGATTCAAGAGGAAAGTTTGATGTAAAAGCAGATGAAGGCAAATTCATTGGATACTCTGCCACTTCCAAAGCCTACAGAACATTCCTTACAAAGTCTCACAAGATTGTAGAAAGCATCAATGTTTCTTTTGATGATTCATTCCAAATGACTTCTGAGCAAATAAGTTCAGAACTCGGAATTAAAGGGAAATTCTCTGACATCTCAAGAACAAAAGAAGATTTGAATCTTCTATTTTTCGAGATGTTCCACAATGACATTGATCCTTCTGTCGGAACCATCAGAGTTTCTGAAGAACCATCCTCTGTCGGACAAAATCCTACAGGTATGACTCTAACTGGTCCAAATAATGCTTCATCTTCTTCTATAAATACTACAGATGCAATTGCCGAAGCAGAAGAAAGTGCAGAAGATGAAACATCAAGAAAAACGACCACAGAAGCTGCACAAACCACAGAAGAACCAATTACAGTGGAGATCGAGGACCAAGACTATACATCCTCAGAGGAACAAACTCGACCACCACTCGTACCAATCATTCCACAAACGGTAGAATCAACTACCAAGGCACGAAGAACATCAGAGGCTGCACAAGAAGAAACACAAGAAGCCTCTGAAGAAAGTTTTGATGACATTGATGATCATCTTCCACGCACAACTCAGTGGACAAAAAGCCATCCTCCAAGCGAAATAATTGGAGAACCTTCTGACTCAGTAAAAACAAGGTTTGCCACTGCTAATTTTTGTTTCTTTACAAATTTTATTAGTGTTATAGAACCAAAGAAGATTTATGAAGCCCTAGATGACCCAAACTGGGTAGACGCCATGCAAGAAGAACTTCTGTAATTTGAGCGTAACAGAGTATGGACTTTAGTACCTCTGCCAAGAGGGAAACAGGCCATTGGAACTAAATGGGTCTACAGAAACAAGAAGGATGAAGATGGAGTGGTCGTCAGAAACAAAGCAAGATTAGTAGCAAAAGGATATAGACCAGAAGAAGGCATAGACTACGATGAGACTTTTGCCCCTGTCGCACGTCTCGAAGCAATAAGAATATTCTTAGCCTTCGCAGCCCACAGAGGTTTTAAAGTTTATCAGATGGACGTAAAATCAGCTTTTCTAAACGGTGAAATCCAAGAAGAGGTTTACGTAAATCAGCCACCAGGTTTTGAAAGCTCAAAGTTTCCAAGGCATGTATACTACCTTGAAAAGGCTCTATACGGACTGAAACAGGCGCCAAGAGCATGGTACGAACGACTTTCTACCTTCCTTCTAGTCAATGGCTACAACAGAGGTACAACAGATACTACCTTATTCTATAAACGCAAAAATAGTGAGATAATGCTTGTACAAATATACGTAGATGACATAATTTTGAGTGAAAATTTTTTGAAAAAACTCATGCAGAGTGAGTTTGAAATGAGTATGATGGGAGAATTAACATTCTTCCTCGGACTTCAAATCAAACAATCTTCAGAGGGAATTTTTATAAATCAAGCCAAATATGTCTCTGACATACTTTTAAAATATAATCTCTCTGATACCTCTGCAATGAAGACTCCAATGGCCACTGGAAATAAGTTATTCTTAGATCCAAATGGTATTTCTGTAGAATGTACTCTCTACAGAGGCATGATTGGATCTCTGTTATACTTAACAGCAAGCAGACCTGACATTATGCTTGCCACATGTCTTTGTGCATGTTATCAAGCTAATCCAAAGAAATCACATTATGATGCTGTAAAAAGAATCTTTAGATACCTGAAGGGGACCAACAATCTTGGTCTCTGGTATCCACAGAACTCTGGTTTTAGTCTTAAAGCTTATACAGATTCAGACTATGGAGGATGCATGCTCGACAGAAAGAGTACCTCTGGGAGTTGTCAATTCCTAGGTGGTAAACTAGTCAGTTGGACCTCCAAGAAGCAGAATTGTGTCTCCACATCCACTGCAGAAGCTGAATACGTTGCTGCCGCTAGCTGTTGTTCTCAGGTTCTATGGATGAAGACTCAGCTAAAAGACTACGACCACATTCTGTTCAAAATACCCATCTTCTGTGATTCCAAAAGTGCTATTGCTATCTCTGCCAACCCTGTGCAACACTCAAAAACCAAGCATATCGATATAAGGTATCATTTCTTGAATCATCATGTTGAATACGGTACAATCGAAATGCATTTCGTGCCCACAGAATATCAACTCGCTGACTTATTCACCAAAGCATTAGACGAGAAAAGATTCAACTTCTTGGTGGGTAAGTTAGGAATGATAAACATGGTGTGAAAATCCTCTGTAAGTATAGCTTTATCTTCTGTAAATAAGTATAAATATCTATTATTACTAAGTTATTGCGTTGATAAATTTATTTCAGTTTATATTTTTATATATATAAAATAAATTGTTTACAGAGCCTCTGTGGGTCCGGTCAGATCTTCTGATATCCCTTACAGAACCTCTGGTAAACATAATCTATGCTCAATACAAATCTTACCATTCTTTGAACCAAGCATAGATCAAGGGGGAGAAAAAGGAAAATTCTTGATCTACAGAAGCGATTAGATCAAGGGGGAGCAAAAGGGACCCTGAAATGATCTACAGAGGTAAATCCTTCAAAGGAAAGCCAAAGAAGAATGTCGATAATTCTCCATCGACAGAAGAAAGACAAAACTGCCGAGAACAGAAGAACCAAAAGGTATGTCTCTCGCACGAAACGTTTTTAGAAAACAGTTTTCTAGGACAAGAATTGTCAAATATGTCCTAAATATACTATGAATAACATTTCAAAAATCAAAAGTTCAAAAGGTTTAACAAAATTCGAAATAGGAGAAATTTAAGGTCATAGAGCTTCTGCTGAGCTCAACAGAGCTTCTGCAGGAAATATGCTCTGTGATCACAAATTAACCTTCTGTCGATCTTTTGGAATGTTATCTCGGAAACCGACAACACACACCATGACCTTCTCGAACAAAACGTTTATCAAAATAGTTTTCTCGGACACCAACCTTCAAAAAATGTGCGAAAAACATCTCTTAACACAGATCAAAAATTGGATGATCAGAAAGTTAATAGAATTCAAGTTATAAGATTTTTTCTCTCATAGAGCTTCTGCTGGCTCTCGCAGAGCTTCTGCAAGTTCCATCAGAGCTACAAAACCTCTGTGAGTAAAATTTCTTGACAAAATCCTATTGATCCTCTCCAATGTCTTTACAAACGTTTTCGTTCAAAGAAGAACCTTCAGAGTCATGACAACAATGAGATATATGAGAAAAGGTTAAAACTCAAGATTATCAAAATCACAGAGCTTCTGTAAAACACAAAAGTTCTGCCACTTTGTTATCTGTGGTAATAACGGTTACTGTTACTGCGAGTGAAACTCATATGGCTAAAATCAACCTCACGCGCCTAGCATTAATGGGCCGCGCACGACGTCCTGTCATATTCTGACAAGGCCTACGTGTCCTATTTTCATTGGGCGTACATGGAACGTTTTTATTTGGAAAGTTGAACCCGTCGCTCAAACTCGAGTGCGGATTCCAAACTTTAATCCATTTCCATATATTTTACTCTTTCGAATTCTACCGTTTTACCATCCTATAAAAACAAAGCTTACCCTCTCATAAAACATTTTACAAACTCTCATCTTCTTCTCCGGCGAAACCCTGCAAAAAGCTTGCAAAAATCTTATTCTTAAAATCAAATGGCTTCATCTTCTCGAACTACATCCTCTGAACTCTCTCCGGCGAACTCACCGGAACACTCCCCTGCACATTCAGAACATTCTGAAAACCCCAGCCTTGCAAGAAATATTGAACAACAAGATTCCGGGGACTCAACAGACTTTGCTCCGACGACACACTTGCAAAACTTTATAGCAAAGGATCATTTCGAAGCCATTCTTCCTATCAAATCCAACAACTGCTATTTGGTCCCCTCACCCACTACTTTCGGCGAAGCCCACGCCATACTTCTGAACATCATGGAGAATCATGTCCTCTTCCCTCTACTATCAAGAACCCCGAACAAAATTCCAGTCCGTTATTTGAACCAATTTTGGCAAAGCTGCCGATTTGATAAAGACGATTCTCTTATCAAAGGGTACATTTCAAGACCTGATAAATCTGAGCATCTTGAAATCAAGTTCAACAGAACAATGTTCTCACTTGAATTCAACCTACCAACAAGGGGTCTTCTGGGATTGAAGAGTTATGCAGAGCAACCAACAGACGAAGAGCTCTGTCGATTCGTGGTAATGCTTGGGTACAACACCCAACTACGGAAGAGAAATGACTTCCGCAGAGGCCGATTACCACCTCTGTGGAACACTTTGTTCTCTATTCTTAACAGATGTCTGACAGGAAAGATAGGCAGTATTGACCAGAGCTCACATCAAATCTTGAGCATCATGTATGGGGTTTACTATGATCTTCCACTAGATTATGCGACCATAATGATGCAAGAGATCATAAACACCATCGACAGAAAGAACAACTCGAAAAGGGTCAAAGAGAACGATCCCAACTTTCTACCACCTCTGCAATTCCAAAGAATATTAGGAGTACTGTTCGAACCTCTGCTGCTAATCCAAAATTGGCCAATGGAAGGGCCAACTCCCAAACAGTTCCCGATGAACAAGAATACCCCCACTGATCATGCTGATGGCTACTCACACTGCATACCTCTGTCAAAGAAGCTTCTGCAATACGCATCGAATAAATCCCTTAAGAAAGAGTATATACGCGATCATAGAACTCCTAAACCGAGTCCTATGACACCCCCGCGTTTAGGTGTCCCCCTAGGAACAATGATAGTAAAACCTCTTTCCACTCAAGAAGAAAAGGATCAGAAGTTAGCAAAGCACATGGCTATTCAACTCAGCTTTATAGCCAAATGTGCAGAACTAATGGGAAAGAAGTCTTCATCAAGAACCTCTGCATCTACTCCAAAAGCTAAGAAGAGGAAAACTGCAGAAGGCACCTCAACAAGCGTTGCAGAAGATCAACCCTCACCTCCTCATGCCACAGAAATTGGCTCCTCTGCTCCTCCCTCCTCCCAAAAAATGAAGAAGAAAAGATCAAAATCAACAGAAGAAGGGGCACCAAATCCTAAGAGGAGGAAAACCAAAAAGAGGCATGGTAAATCACTTGCAAAGTTGGTAACCATTGCAGAAGAGGAAACTGCTGAAGAAGAAGTTGCAGAAGAAGAAATGGCTACAGAAAGGTATCAATCACCCTATCAATCTCCAGATAGATTTGCTCACCAAGGAGACCTGAACGACTTCTTACAGAACCCTGAAATTGCCAACACCCTAAATACAGCAGGGTGGATGGCACAACCTCTCGACCACCACTCTCCAGAAGAACAAGATTTCTTCATTTCGGGCATTGACACACATCTGCAAGAAGATGACACAACACCCAGAAATCAACCAGCCGAAACCCCTGTTATTTTACAAAACCCTTTCATTCAAGGATTGGATGTCCACAGAAGAAGTCCAAACCCAGCTTCAGAAGAAATAGAACAAACTGAAGCTGAATGGAACATAGGTGAAATTACAGAGGCTTCTGAGAACATGATGGAAGAAGAGAAAGAAAAAGGGGCCGAAGTTGTACAAAAAGAGGGATTAGCAACAACGGAGACAGAAATAGAGATCTTAGAGACAGATTCAGATGAAGAAGAAGCTGTCTGGATACGTAAGGGTCTTTATCATCCACATGTCATGAGATTATTTGGATCTCATCAAGTGTATGACCTCTTACGACCAGAGCAAGGAACTTCCACAGAACTTAGGGAAGAAGCACCAAGCCATAGGATAGTTACAGAGGATGATATGATAGAAAATGTAGTGCTTGGATGCTTAAAAGAGGAAGAAGCAAGAAAAGATGCCTGGATAAATAGAGGCACACAACCAAAACCAACTCCCAGTGCAACCCACATTTCTCACTCCGCAGGTCTAGCTGCAGAAGGACTTATTGAAAAAGAGCAGCACAGCTCGATCCTAACCCAACCCAACCAGCCAGAGGTTACTCTTTCAACCTCTGTGCCCACAGAAACCGGGGAATCCATTCCTAGGGAGTCTCCTCAAAGAGACTCAACTATTGTTCGTGATCAGTCGCCCAAGATCACCCTAGAACACCCTACAGAGGAATTCGTTTCCTCTGCCACGCACACATTAGGACCAAAACTTCTTTTAGAGAGAAGTAGAGAGCACCATGACGAAGAGACTCTAGACAAGTCTCCGAGTCAACAGAAGAATATTCTGATACCAACCTCTGGAGTGGATTTGGACAATGTTCTTCACATAACTTCTGTAGAAACTGAAACTCAGGTTTCTTCTCAAGGATCAGAAGGAAATCCTTCCATTCTCAACGTACAAACAGGAATGAAAGAAGGTATCCCAGGAACAGGGATTCACTCTGGAGACGAATGTGTTCCTCCAGAGGTTACCACCGGAACACAAGTTACAAGGGATGAGTTCCAAACCCTTGAGACCTCTGTGAACCAAACCTTGAAAGAGTTGCAAAGCTCTTTCAAATCTTTTGCAGAGACAACATCACTGGCACTGCTAAACCTGAACACCAAAATGGACAACCTGTCCACAGAGGTGAAAACTGCCATCTCACAGATAAAGTCTGCTGCTACCACATCCACCACTTCTGCCGCAACAACTACTCCTTCTTCGATTGAGAACTCCATCAACAAGTTCCTTGATCAATTGAACAAACAGACTTCAGTGTCAACGGGCATCACTCCTGCAGATCTACAGAAGGCCCTACAAAAAGTTCAAGAAGAAGCCATGCGAAATACCATGCTGATGCAACCCAAAGACTACATGACAAGAGCACAGCTGACAGAGCTTGGGCAGAACGTGATTAATCAAGTGACAGAAGTCATCCTTTCCTTCACCACTGCCAATGCTAACTTCGTCAAAGGTTTCAGAGCAAGTGTAGGAAGGATGAGATTCAAAACAGAGGCAGAGCTAGCAACTCTTCTTAGCCTCTGTGATGATGTCTGTGAAAAGTTGATGGCAGCAGGAGCTGAATTGCCGAAGAAGCCCAACACTTCTTGCAGAGTAGAGGGTACTTCTGATAAAAATCAGGATGATTCTGATGATGACCAACCTGGTCCATCAGATAATCCTGAGGGGGAGAATCTAAGAGAGAAAGCTACGAGCAGAGGAATACAAAGTCCACCAATCGCAGCAGAACCAATCAACCAAGCCCCTCCAGAAGAAACCCAACAACAAACCCAAAAGACCACAGAGACAACACCCATCTCTGTGGAATCATCTCCTGACGAAACCATATCTCCTGAAGCAGATCATCAAGCCACAGAGGCAACAACCGCCCCTGAGGTAATCATTTTGGAAGAAACAGATGAACAAACCACAGAGAAAACACCCACCTCTGTGGAAACACCCCAAACCATACCCAGAAGAAAGTCGATTGCCACCAAACCAAAGAGAGCAACGACCTCTGCTTCTGATGTTCTGAAAAGAATGCACACAACAATGAGTGATCGAATGGCACAGAGAGAAGAAGAAAGGAACAGGTTCACTTTAGCTTTCAAAATGGCAAGAAGATTTAATGTCAATACTTCATCAACAGAAACTGAGCTCGCAGAAGAAGTCATCAAACAACCTCCAACAGAGGTTACAGAGCAAGTCAAGCCAACAGAACCATCGCCACAAAAGTCCTCTAAATCACAATCATCAAACCAACAGAAGTGCCAACCTCAAAACCCATAGAAGCAACAGGTTCTGCCACGACAATAGCAAAAGATAAGGGCAAAGGGATACTGACAGAAGAGCCAAAGAAGAAGAAAACATTGCCAAAGCCAACAGAAAAACTAATGAAGAGTGCGTTTGACGCCTTTCAAACCCCAAAACCCGAAGAAGTTGGCTGGGCACATGGATTGAAGCCTCTGTCAGAAATTACTCTAACTGGTAGAGCTGCAGAAGTTGTTCAACAGATGGAGAGTCTCAGAAGACAAATTCCACGACCTGGTCCAACACATGAAGAGATGGAAGAAGTGGTATACAAATACCTCTACAAACAATCCTATCAGACAAATCATCCAGTAGATCATGTGACAGATCCAAGGATCAGAAAAGAATTTGAGAACATCTTCACAAGAACAAAGCCAAGAACCAAAGCAGATGTCTTCTCAATTCACAAAATCAAAAAGGTGATCTTCTGCAGATTCTCCTTCACAAGAACCTATCCAAGGGTCAGGTACAATCTTTACAAAGTCAGAAGAGAGAACAATTCAGAATCTACCTTCGCTGATGTTGACTTAAGAAACATCAATCCTTACGATCTACCTGACCTTCTGCAATGGACAAAAGACAACTACAACACAGAGCCTAATACCAGAGCCTATCAAGTGTTGAGAAAAGCAATGAGGGAAAAGCTTCTGCTATACAGCATGATAGATTTTCAGCTGGGAAAGGATCTTGGTCTCAAACATCTAGATCTACGACCACCAGAAGATCGCTGCCCACCAGACGATGTGCCCAACTCAATCATCAGAGAACCAAGATTTGGGTTAGTATTTCAAAACCCACAACACCAGGTTAAACTTTTTGTACTCATGGATTGTCAGAAGTACGCAACCAGTACTCTGAGCAAATTCAGAGCAAGCCTTGTAAAATACAGAGGTACAGAGAAAATGGATAGAGATGATGCAGATACTTTCATCAGAGAAATAGACTCAACAATCCGCCTAAGAGAACTCTGCATCAGATTCTACAAAGAGATCAGAAAAGTCGGAAGAGACAACATAAGCTACAACGATTTCAAAGATGCCAAAATCTGATTCTCAGACCTCAAATCTCTGCAAACAAAGTTAAAGTTTATCTTTCATTGTACTCAAATGTAAAATGCCTCTGCCATATTTCTAAATGAAAGAAATTTCGAGGTATTGTTTAACCTCTGTCTTATCTAACTTAGCCAAACTTAACTCAAGGTCAAATTTTTTATTTTTCACTACTTAGGGGGAGATTGTTAGCTTCAATCTTCCTAATCATAGAAGTATTTAGAAGTAGTGAAAAATAGGCTAAGTATAGAAAAGCCTCTCAGAGAGGCTCTGCCACTTCTTCCAGAAGATCAAGTCCAGAAAGCCACAGAAGCTACAGAGGTAATCACATAACCTCTATAGTGCGCAAGAAGAAGATCAACTCGGAAACAAGTGGACTGCTCCACAGAAGGTCAGACCATAGAACCTCTGTAATGCCTTACAGAGCCTCTGTGGTCTGCTATGAAGACTTGGAAGATATTACTGGATACGTTCATCAACTTGCATGGAAAAGTACTGTCAAAACACGTGTCAAGCTATGAGTGGACTCAATAGGTCATGGTACAAAATAGACGTCTGCGCCATTTAATGCATTTACCAATAGTACATCTGCTCCATTAAATGCGCATGGCTCAAACAACTGCTCACACCATCCAGTTCACTATTCACATCATCCAGTTTACTATTCATGCCGTAAAAGGAACAGTGACCTACTTCATAGTCTTTTAAGAGTAGTATAAAAGGAAGTCTCATGTTGAGATCTTCCTAAGGACGATTACACAAGGAATCACTAATACTCTCAAGCTTTATTGTCAAATATCTGAGTGTTATATTCTCACACACACCAAAAGTTCTTAATCTGTTCTTCATGTTGTTATTATATATTGAATAACAGTAACTGTTCAAGAAATCCTTTTCATTCTTTACTGTTTTCTTTATATGTGTGCGTTCTAATATCTATCAAACATATCTGTTAGTTTAATACGCTTCCGCATCAAACTCTAAACTCAACTAATAGACTGTTAATCTTGATTAAGTGTATCTGGGTTCCAACAGATTCTCATAGTTTGTTTAGATTAGGTCTTGTACTTTGTCTTATTCCGCAACAAACTGTAAATTGTTTGATTTATTCAATAAAGCAATTTAGAAAGATAAAACTCTTGTGTTTGTATTCAACCCCCCCTTCTACAAACTTATACTTGTATAACCCTTCGGAACCAACACTACTAGAAGTAAGATAAAGGAGAGACCCAATCATACCTCGAAAATTTGTAACATCAACAGATACACCATCTGGACCAGCATCAATTTTTAGAGGTGGTGCCATAGAAGTCTTCATGGAGGAGCAGTTGTGAAATTTAAACTTTTTGAGGAGATCATGAATGTATTTACTTTGATTTATAAAAATTCCTTCTAAAGTTTGTTTTACTTTGAGACCCAAGAAATATGTCAACTCTCCCATTATACTCATCTCATATTGACTTTTCATGACATATGCAAACTCATCACATAGTGAATCATTAGCAACACCAAAAATGATATCGTCCACATAAATTTGAACAAGAATGAGATTACTTGCAGTTTGCTTGATGAAAAGGGTGTTGTCTATCTTACCCCGAGAATATTTGTTTTTAGAAGAAAATCAGCCAGGGTGTCATACCAGGCACGAGGAGGTTGTTTAAGGTCGTATAAGGCCTTATCCAGTCTATACACATAGTTAGGGTGAGAGGGATCTTCAAATCCAAGAGGTTATTTCACATAGACTTTTTCAGCTAATTCTCCATTGAAGAATTCACTCTTCACATCTGTCTGGAAGACTCTGAAATTCTTGTAGGCAGCATGGGCAAGGAATATTCTTATAGCTTCAAGTCTAAAAAACAGAGCAAAAGTTTCATCATAGTGAATTCCTTCTTCCTGTCGATAGCCATGAGCTACCGGCCTGGCTTTATTTTTTTTATCATAGTACTTTCTTCATCCATTTTGTTAACGAAGGCCCACTTGGTTCCTATGATAGCTTTTCTGGAAGGGCGAGGAACCAGTTCCCATACTTTATTTCTTTCAAACTGAGAAAGTTATTCCTTCATAGCAGTGATCTAACATGGATCAACCAGAGCTTATTCAGCTTTCTTTGGTTTAATGATGGATAGAAAGATCACAAAGAGACAGATGTTGCCTATTCCTCTTCTGGTTTGGACACCTGCTTGTTGATCGCCAATTATTTGATCAATTGGATGATCCTTGGTCCATTCGGTAGCAGGAGGTAATGCTGGAGGAAAGGAAGGTGGTGATTGAGAGGTAGATGTGAGTTCCAGTTCCATGCAACGAACAATAGAAATCAATAGATAATGAACAGGTGTTATGATTTCAACTGGTCATCCAATTCACTTTCAATAATGCAGAGAGAATTACAATAGAGTTCTAAAAGTGGAAATTAACAACTAACTTAATTCTAAGCTAAACAAAACATTATATACTATGGGCCCGTGGTAACAAGCCCACGACCCGTTCACAATTAAAGCTCAAATTAAGGAAATTACAATTCAGCCCTTGAACTTCTATTCAACATAAATTTCACCCTAACAATCTCCCCCTTTGAATTGAAGTTCGAGTTCGCGCCAGTTCTCTACATATCTCTTTCGGAGCGCAAAGTGTATCTCGAACGTTCTGATGGCTCGGAGGTAGTCGATGCCTTCTTCAATCACTTCTAAAACATTCTGAGCAGTTGTCTCATTCGGGTTGGGAACATACGAATACCTTTTATTTTCGGATTCGTGAGTGATGATTTTTCGAAGAGCATCTTGGACTTTGAAGAGAGTGCTATCGCAGAATCCGTCGACCTGGCTGAAGCGGAGAAACCTCTTTTCTTTCTGGTCGTTGAGGTATACTATCCCAAATTCCGGTTATAGAAGCAGTGCGTTCTCGGGATACATCTTCAGTTCGGGCGCTTTCAGATTCGGTTTCAGCAGGTTTACCTTCTTTGCTCTGTTCTCGATTCCCATTTGAAACTCTGTGAGATAGGACATCATGATTGAGTGAATCAGAAATCGACGAACAGCTTCGAGCGCCTTTGTCACTTGAAGCGGTCGGATGGTTTTGGTTCGGAGGTCTTTCAGTATAGCAAGTAAGTGGAACGGTCTATGATTCTTAAAGTCAGCTTCAGAAATTTTCAATTAATTACCGTCTTCGCGTCGAACAGTGAAAACTGGAAACATGACTCTAAGGATTCGACCGGTTTAGATGTTTAGCACTTCAGTGATCTTGTGCTTGGTTCGGACTTGGCTAACTGGCAGACACCGCTTCATAGCATTTATGTACTGACTTGGTATTCTTTGTCGAAGTGAGAAATCCCAAGGCAAAACGTCGGCTCGATAGGGCGTAACCTGTGAACATACAACTTCTTCAGAGATTCCTCCAGGTGAGGAATAAAGATCATGATTTTCTCCCATCAGATTTGCTGGTGTTGAGGATGAGGATGATCAGATGCTGTCGGTTGCTGAAGAGATGTCGGATTTTCAGCAGTTGAGGTTTCGAGTCTTGTAGGAGTCTCAGCGGCCTGAGCTTTGTGATTGGGTGTGCCATATAGGTTTTGCAGCAGAAACTGGTCGTAGTCAACGTTGTCGTCTTCATCAGTAGGAAAGATCATGTTTACCTGGATATTTATCGCACTGGCGGCTTTTTCGTACCATGCATTTTCGGTCTCCAGGTCAATCTCGGTGTCTGGATCAATCAGATTGAGTGTCGGCCTATCTGATGCATAATATGTGACCAATTCCTGTGTTTCTCCCTCGGGCTTTTCAACCATTGGGTCTTCGTCGTCTAAGATTTCCATATCTATAACCATCTCGACGAGGCTCAACTGGGCTTCAGGTTCGTCTTCGGTTGCAGTTGCCGCAGTTGATGGTTCTGGTTGAACCACGGTAGTTTCAGGGATGATTGGAGTGGACTCAGACAAACGTAGTCTATTGTTCTCCCCCTCACGGTGATCAGGATCATCCTGGTCATTGTGCCCTCTTTTGAGTCCGCCAGCTTGACTCTTGCAAGTGACTTCGAGTGAACCGACTCTTTCGGACAACGTTTTGAGCGCTTGTTGAACGTCCTTGAGAGTCGTGTCAAGCTGGTCCAATCGAGTGGTAATGGATGACGAAGGAGCAGATACATGTGATCGTAGAACGGATATCAGTTCTACATCGGTAGAGGCATCGGTTTCGGTGTTCTGGAGCAGCTGAGCCAGAAGCATAGTCTTCAAGGTATCCACCGAATAAGTTGGTTGAACGGGAGCCGGTGGAGGTGTTGGTGCGGTTTCAGATTCGACTACCTTCTCTTTACCTTTGATCTAGCTTTTAAGTTTGTCGAGCTCGGTGGTGAGGTGCTGCTCCATTGCCTTGCGGACAGCCTTTAGGGTGCTGTCCAGAGATCCCTTTGACACAAAGTCGGGTAAAGTAACACCGGGATCAAATAGATTACGCGTTGAGGCATATACCTTAGAGGTAGAGCCACCTATGTTCACGGTTGGCGATGGTGTGGCCATGGTAGGATTTCCTTCCGATCCTCGCGTTCCGCTTAAAGGCGGAGACACTACGGAGGTTCCGATCGAGTCATGAAGAACATCGATTTGTTGAATCTCATCCTGTGTCCTAGCCGAAGAATGTATTATTTCAAGTGGCTCTAGACTCGATGGTGCTTTGAAAGAAGGCAAGATCGGGGGCTGCTGGTCTCTTGTTTCAATACCCATACTCTCCAAGTGAGAGATCGGTAGAAGTTGTGCTATATCATCGTGTGAAGTTGAAACATCCGTCTTTTGAGAGACGGATGAGTGGCCAGGGAGGTCGTTCACTTGAGCCGCTAGGTCCACGGTGGCTTCTTCAATACCCCATCCCAACGGATGAAACGAGATAGCAGATATGGCTACCTGGATGACGCTGATTTGGGGTCACTCAGAAGCCTCTGTATTTTTACGGCTTATTCTCTCTTGATTTGTTTTCGATCTCAATTCCATCCGTCTCACATGTTCCAATTCTTCAACTAATACTCCCTCTTGTCTCCTTATGTCTCCTGTATCAGGCTGGGTAGTAGGGATTAGAGGGTTTGTGGGTGAGTCGGATGGGATTCCTTCGGTCAAATGTGGGTTTGGTCCGATACGGGGAGGTATTAAGGATGCGCATAAGGCACGGTCCGTATCGGATTCTGTGGAGTCGGATTCCACTTGTTCAACCTGTCTAGGTGGTGAAGGGTCAGATATGTATGCTTCCGTGTCACGGTGAAGCATTGGGCGTTCGGTTTCAGTGACGACCTGGACCTCGTGTAGTCTAGTCGACGGTCCGGCTTCGGTCGTGGTACGTGTGATGGGAATGGGTTATTAGCTTGTACCAGCTTGAGTGGATCGGGTTGTACTGGCTCGCGTATCCAATGCACCGCCCATGCCTGTTCCCCTCCCATGTAATCTCAACACACCCCGTCCGGGAGCCCCAGCTGCCCGGACTCTACCACCTCTCGTTCTCGGACCCTCATGTCTCTCGGGTCTATCTCCCTAGGGAGGTCCCTCCGGCGCTGGCTGGACCATGGGAGTAGTTATATCTCTCTTATATTCTAACACACTCGGTACATTGGGGTCCACGTGTGCTAGTAGGGCTTCATGTAAGGGCATGGCTCTGGCGTCAGAAGGATTGCGAATAACCAGATATTGCAAGTGAAAGGGTGGACATACCAGATGGTTTATTTGCCGCGGTATGGCAGGATTCGCGTCCATGTGTTGTCTGACGACCAGTGACAAGAATAGAGGATAAGGTAGCAACTTCTTTTGCTTTGACCCGCCGATTTGCCGAATCGCCTGCACCATTTCGCGCCAGATGATCATCGCGAAGTCAATATGTCTGTTGTAGCACACAGCATGGAACAGACGCAGGAAGTCAGTTGTGCACTAGTCTATGCCCCTCCATCTGGATAAGAGACATCTGTTCAGTATGGTGAACAGCGTGTACCAGATGGACGCCAGATGTTTGCGGTTGAATGCTGAAGGTCGCTCGAGGGTGCGGTTGTAGCCGAGTGCACGTACTTGAGCACACAATGTCGTGTCATTGACCGCAAGGTCGTAGCCTTGGTATCCGCCGGCGTTGGCTTCTGGTAGGGATAGCAAGCGGCGGAACGCGTCAGGTGTGAGCGTGAAGGGATGGTTGTCGATCCATGCTGTGATGGTCTGAGAATTGGCAGCCGTGATGACTTGAGCAGTGAGCCACAGTTGATAAACATATAGTACTAGGATGTCGGCTGTGGTAGTGAGGGCCTCACGGAGAGGGTGACTAAGTAAAACGTCCACGACCATACGGTGTTGCTCTTGTGGTCGGAAATCGGCGGTGTCCGGTCTGGAAACCTATCCGGATAGATGGGTTTCCGGAAACCTGTCCGGACACTTTGTTATTTTTGACAAAAACTCCCCTGTTCATTCAAATTTTCAAGAAAATATGACTATTAGGATTTTGAAAGAACCTTCTCTCGCTCCCCCTCAAACTGAGCATGGGGATTTCTCTGCTCCCCCTCGGATTGTGCATTTGTGTGCAATAGAGAGACGAACACACAAAAAAGCTTTTATACAGTTAAAGAAAAAATTGTGTGTCGCTCCCCCTCAAATGATGAACATAAAGTTATATGCTCCCCCTCAGGATGTGCACAGAGTGATGTGAAGTGCACACGGGAATGTCGACACACACAAAAAAACTTTTCGGCAGTTAAAAAAATTTGTGTGTGACACTCCCCCTCAACGATAGAATGAACTTACCTGATACTTGTGCGTGCTCCCCTTGAACACATGACCACTTGTGAAAGCACAGATATATAGTGAAATAAACTAGACGACAGTAATAAATAAAAGAAACACACGTGGAAAGAAAATAAACAAGCGAAATCTACCTAATAAATACAGAGACTTAACCTAACTATGTGACTGATATAAGTAGAATACAGATGCGAGAAAGTGTATGCTCAATCATCTGGAGTGTGAACAACAGATGATGAGTAGACAGTTTCTCGTAGATGTATGGAACTTGAATCGGGCACACAATCAGAGAAAGTCTACAAATTTTGCATACCTAACCTGGACACTAGATAATTGAAGCGTTTTTCATCCAGGGGTTTTGTGAACAGGTCTGCTAACTGATGTTCTGTATTTACAAAAGAGAGTTCGACTGTACCTCTTTCAACGTGATCCTTGATAAAATGATACCGAACGTCTATGTGCTTTGTCTTCGTATGCTGGACCAGATTGCTGTATATTGCAATGGCGCTCTTCGAGTCGCAGTAGATGGGCACCTTGACGTATGTAAAGCCATAGTCCTTGAGTTGCGTGCGCATCCATATCACTTGTGAACAACAGCTCGTGGCAGCCATGTATTCCGCCTCGGCAGTCGACGTAGAGACGTCCTGCTGCTTCTTGGATGCCCAACTCACCAAGCTAACGCCCAAGAACTACACATGACCCGATGTGCTCTTCCGATCCATCATGCTGCCTGCGTGGTCCGCATCAGAGTATGCAGACAACTCAAAACCTGTCTTTTTCGAGTACCACGAGCCAAGATCAGCAATACCACGTAAATAACGAAAAATTCGTTTGACAGCTATTAAATGAGACTCTTTCGGTTTTGACTGAAACCGGGCGCAAAGAAGCGTTGAAAACATGATGTCCGGTCTACTAGCAGTTAGGTACATCAAAGAACCAATCATTCCCCTGTACGTTTTAGTGTCCACATCCTTTTCGTTAGGATCGGCGTGTAACTTTGTACCGGGTGCCATGGGAGTTTTCATTGGTGAGGACTGTTCCATATGGTATTTCTTAAGAATATCCCGGATGTACTTAGCCTGGTTTATGAATATCCCGGTCGACAGTTGTTTAACTTGAAGACCAAGTAAGAAATTCATCTCATATAACATACTCATTTTAAAAAATTGTCCCATTAACTTGGCAAAGTTCTTAGCATACTGGGGAATAGTAGAACCGAAGATTATGTCATTGACATACACCTGAACTAATACAATATGACCTGTTTCATTTTTGATAAAAAGAGTTGAATCGATTTTACCTTGTGTAAATTCCGATTTTATCAAAAACTTCGTTAATGTATCATACCAGGCCCATGGAGCTTGCTTTAATCCGTAGAGCGCCTTGTCTAGGATGTATACATGGTCAGGTCTCTTCTCGTCCACGAACCCTTCCGGTTGTGATACGTACACTTCTTCCTTCAGTTCGCTGTTAAGGAATGCGGTATTCACATCCATTTGGAAGACCGTAAAGTTCTTGTGCGCGGCGTATGCAAGGAATATACGTATAGCTTCTATCCTCGCCACCGGGGCGTATGTCTCTTCATAATCTATTCCTTCTTGCTGACGATATCCCTTAGACACGAGACGCGCCTTGTTGCGTACTACTATGTCGTCCTCGTCCTTCTTGTTCTTGAAGATCCACTTAGTGCCTGTTAGATCTGAAGTTTTGTCAATAAACCAAGTGTTGAAGATCTGATAAGAAGATTCAGAAGTTCTGAGAAGAAGAGTCAGAAGTTCTGAGAAGAAGAGTCAGAGATCTGAGAAAGAGAAGTCAGAAGTTCTGAGAAGCGTGATCAGAAGAATGTTCAGAAGTTCTGAACTACCTGTTCAGAACTTATGACGAGTTTCGTTATTTAGTAATGTGTAAACTAATTAGGACACGTGTTATGTTCTTATTAGTCTTTCTTATTTGTACTGTAGCTTTAAGATGTTTGTTGCAGTATAAATAGAGTGGTTAGCACTACGTTGCTAACTGATTGATTTTCCATATTACTTGTATTCTTTCCTTGTAATCTTTGAGGTGATCTCTCTCTTAGATCTGTAATTCTGTGCATCATTGAATACAATTGGGCTTGATCATACAATTTCTCAATTACTTCTTTCTATATTGATTGTAAGAATAGATCCTGCACTTTCAATTGGTATCAGAGCTAATCAACAAACAAATTCGTTCAAGATTGTGATTGCGAAGATCGATTGATCAATTTCTTGAAGATTTCTTGATTCATTCAAAATTCGATTCCGCTGCTAGGGCTAGTTCTTGAATTCTTAGCAATTCTTGAATTACCTGCTACTTTTCGATCAAGAAAATCGAATTTGTCCTTCTGTTGAATTTTCTTACAATCATGTCTTCTAAAGAATATCTAGCCATGGGATCCGAAACCAAACCGCCTGTTCTTATACCAGAAGAGTATCAGCAATGGAAAACTCGTATGATCCAATTCCTTGACAACATCGATGAAAATCTTATGATTTCTATACGAGAAGGTCCAATCGAAGTATATATCGATGTCGCCGCAACCCCTGCTACAGAGACAACTCCAGAAATTCCAGCGACCAGAGTAAAGAAGAATTATTCCCAATACACTGCTGAACAGAAAAATAGGCATGCTATTGACAAAAGAGCAATTACTTTGATGACTTTGGCTGTCCCGAATGAGGTTCTTAACAGGATTGACAGTGGATCATCAGCTAAAGAAATGTGGGACGAATTGGAAAGGCAAATGTTAGGAACTGTGAGATCTATTCAGGCAAAGTTAAATCAAAGCATAAATGCTTATGAAAGGTTCAAAGCAAAAGAGTCAGAAAGTTTGACACAGACATACAGTAAATTTTGCACTATTCTAAATGACTTGAGAAGAAATGGACTGAAGAAAACAAAATCAGAAATAAATTACAAATTTCTGAACAGTCTAAATTCAGAATGGTCATCATTTGCCATAAGTCTGCAAATGAACAAAGATATGTGTGAAGAAGACTTAAATGATTTGTTCTGTGTTCTTAATCAACATGAAGACTCTGTCAAGTTAGTTGTGGAAGAAAAGAAAAATGTTGCTGATCAGTTAGCGTTCTTATCAAAGTCCAAAGCAATCAAAGCACCCAAAAAGACTGCATATCTATCAGAAATACCAAGTCTGGAGGAATCTGACAAAGAAGAAGGATCAGAAGATGATGAAGATATCAAGATAATGGCTGAAAAGCTAGCTTTGCTGACAAATACTTTCAACAAAAGGTATGGGAAGGGCAGATTTCAAGGAAACTATAAGAGAGCTGGAAGTTCAGATTATAAGAAGAAAGATGACAGAGAAGAAAATAAGATTGAAAAGAGAATAGAGAGAAGTGAAGAAAACAAGGAAGAGAAGGAAGAGAGAAAAGAAAAGAATCTGTGTTTCAAGTGTGGAAAATCTGGCCATTATGCCAAGGATTGCAGAGTTAAAGTTGTGAAAGATTATGAATACTACACGAAGAAGGCTCAGCTTGCAAAGAAGAGAGATGACGAGATTGCGCTATTGGCTGAACAGGAGAATTGGCTGTACTACACTTCTGATGAAGATGATCATATCAACTTTCCACAGATGCGAAGCTATATGGCAAAAATGAGGAATGAGGATGATTCTGATTTTGAAGATGCTGATTCTGAGTCATCTGCTGAGGTACATTCTTCACTTGAATTAGAGTTAATGACACAGATTGGTGAAATGAAAACTGAATTTGCTAACCTAAGAAAACAGATAAAAGGAGAAAGAACTTTGGTTAACAAATTCAGAATTGAAAAAGAAGTAATAAACGAACAATATGAAGAATCTGAGGCTGAGAAACAGAAAGTTAAAGATGAAAATTCTGAATTGATGAAAAGGCTTTCTGAACTAAAAGTTGAGTTTTCAAAAATAAAGGATGAAAAAGGTGATTTACAAATAAAATTTGATATGTTATTTGAAGAAAGAAAGAATTTATACTCCAAAATCAAAGAATTGGAAGATTTGAATTTGAAAAGAGGTCAAACTCAGCAAACATTAAATCTTTTATTAAGCAATGTTAAAGATACAAGATTTTACAATCCAAAGAAGGGATTGGGATTGGAAGAAAATGTCATTTTAAAAAGAGCTCCAATACTTCAAGTTTCTAAGCCAAAAATCCCAGAAATTGTTGAAGTTTTCATAAGACCTGCTAGTTCTATAACAAGTTCTGACAATTTGCAAAGACCAAACTCTAAAAAGTCAGATGAGACAATTTCTGAGTCTAAAACAGAAAAGTCAGTTGGTTCAGAAGAAAAGGTTAAGAAAGAAGTTTCTAAACCAACAGATGAAAAGCCAAGATACAATGATACTAAATTCAAGTATGATTCCTTAAATGTCAGCTACAAAAATAAACAACCAAGTTTTTCATATCATGACATTGAGAGCATATTTGATACAAGTAAAAATTCTGAAACAGTCAATCAAAAGTCTGAAACTTCTAGTCAGGATTCTGAACTTTGTAGTCAGAATTCTGAGTCTAAAGATCAGACATCTGAGTCTGTAAATCAGAACTCTGACTCAGGTAGTCAGAAGTCTGATTCAACTGGATTTTCTGAAACAAAATCAGATGAATTTTTGCAACTTGAAAAGAGATTTAATCTTGTGAGTCAAGAACTTGAGGATTTAAGGAAAACTTATGATGAACTTGAAAATGATTTCTGTGAGGTGGATATTAAACTTGAAGAAGCTTTGAAAGAAAAGAATATTTTTATTCAGAAAATAACAGAGCTTGAAAAACTGAAGACTGAGTATGATCTTTTTAAAATTAATGCTTCAAGAGAAAATGATAAATTCTTTAATGAATCAAGTACATATGAAAAAGGTGAATCATCTAATTCTTCTAACAAAAAGAACTTGAATTTTTCAGAAAAAGAAGAAAGCAAAAGGAAAGATGATCTTGCAAAGTTGAACGATCTGAAAAGGGAACTTGAGAAGCTTAGAATGAAATCTACTTCTGAACTAAACGCTAGAAATTCTTGTAATAAGGGCAATTGTACTCTGAACAGTATAAATAAAAATGAAATGATCTATGTTTCAGATTTATTGTCACTTGCAAAGAAAAATCTTGTTTGTGTTAGATGTAAAAATGATTCATTCCAATATTCTCACAAATGTCAAGTCAAAATAACTTCTGTTTCATACATAAGAAAAGATATTCAGAAAGTTTCTGTTTCTCAAAATACAGAAAAGAAGAAAATTTTTGTTCCTCAGACTCAGAAGAAAGAAAAGATAAAAGAAAAGAAACTTGAAAACATAGCAAAACCAAAAGTTACAACTCTCAAAAAGAATTTGAACAAACTTGTAAGCAGAAAATGTTCTGACTTCATAAAAGTTCAAGGAAAGTGGTGTTTGAAGAAAGATTTTGAGTGGAGAGTAAAAGGTACTGATGTTAAATCCAATGACAAAGCTAACAAAGATGGACCCATTCCAAAATGGGTACCTAAACCTAACTGATCTTTTTGCAGGGCTGTCATGTGTGGTTTTTAGATTCAGGAGCTTCAAGACACATGACAGGTCAGAAGTCTTTTCTATCAAACTTCACAGAAAAGGCTGGAGGAGCAGTAAACTTTGGAAACAATAGCAAAGGTCAAGTCAAAGGTTATGGGGATTTAACTAAAGGGGATCTAACTATCCAAAAGGTTTTCTATGTTGAAGGATTACAACACAATCTTTTCAGCATAAGTCAGTTTTTAGACAGTCTTTGTCAAATTAAGTTTCAAATAACAGGTTGCATGATTCTAACTGAAAATGATGTCAAAGTCTTCTGGGCCAAAAGACATATGGACTTATTTGTAGTTAATTTTTCAAAATTGAAAATATTAAATACAGTTTGTCTTTTATCAAAATCAACTGCAAATGAATGCTGGCTTTGGCACAGAAGATGTTCTCATCTGAATTTCAAAGATCTTAATAATCTTGTTGCAAAACAGTTGGTTAAAGGCTTACCAAAGCTTAAATTTGAAAAAGAATCATTATGCTCAGCTTGTGAAATGGGCAAGATGAAAAAGAGTTCTCACAAATTAAAAATGGACTCATCTTGCAAAGCACCATTAGAAATGATTCATACTGATCTTTGTGGTCCAATTTCAGTTCAGTCGATGGGAGGAAAGAAATATATGCTTGTGATTGTTGATGAATTATCCAGATATACGTGGGTTGAGTTCCTAAGAGCTAAGTCAGAAGCTGCTACTACATTGATAAATTTTATCAAAAGGATTCAAGTTCTCTTACAACTTCAAGTTCAGAAAATCAGAAGTGATAATGGAACGGAGTTCAGAAATGAGACTCTTCAGAATTTTCTAGAAAGTTCTGGGATTTCTCACAATTTTTCTGCTGTCAGAACTCCTCAACAAAATGGTGTTGTTGAAAGGAAGAATAGAACTCTAGTTGAGGCTGCGAGAACAATGTTGGCTTATGCAAATCTTCCTACTTTCCTATGGGCTGAAGCAATTGCAACTGCTTGTTTTACACAAAATAGAACTTTAATCAATAAGAGATTAAATAAGACTGCTTATGAACTGATAAATAAAAGAAAACCATTAATCAAATTCTTTCATATTTTTGGTTGCAGATGCTACGTTCTCAGAGACAGAGAAAATCTTGCCAAATTCGATAAAAAGGCAGATGAAGGATACTTTGTGGGTTATTCTTTAACTTCCAAAGCATTCAGAATCTACAATAGAAGAACCAAGAGGATGATGGAGAGCATAAATGTAACTTTTGATGAAGCCAGAATGCGGACTTCTGAACAAGACAGTTCAGAACTCATGCTAAACAAGACAAAAATGACTTCTGATACAAATTCTAATCCTATTTGTTCAGAACTCAATTTACTGTTTAAGGATGCTTTTAGTGAACTAATTTCTGATTCTTATGCAGAATATGAAAACCCAAAGATGGTCAAAGAGATGAAAAATAAGACTCCAGAAATAGTTCAATCAACTGTAATTTCTGACAAAGGTCCATCGGAGGAGTGCCCAAATCTAATAAATACAAGTGGTGAAAACTCTGAACCTTGTAATCAGAATTCTGATTCTTGTACTCAGAACTCTGAACAAGTCAATCAGAACTCTGACTTCATTAATCAGAACTCAAACTTGGATGCAACTCCTACTCATACGTCAGAACAAGGTGACAGTTCAGAATTACAAGCAATCATTGATGAGAATGATGCAAACAACAATTATTCAGAGATTGATGTACTCCCTAGTGCTAACAAATGGACTAAAAATCACCCTATTCATCAAGTAATAGGTGATCCATCAGCAGGAGTAAAGACAAGATCAGCTACAGCAAATGAAGTAATGTTTGCTGGTTTCTTAAGTGTAATTGAACCAAAGAAAGCTAATGAAGCCCTAGAGGATCCAGACTGGATTTCAGCAATGCAAGAGGAATTGCTTCAATTTGAAAGAAATAAAGTTTGGAGACTCATTCCAAAGCCTGAAGGTAAATCTATAATTGGAACTAAATGGGTGTTCAGAAACAAAAAGGATGAATCAGGTGTTGTCATCAGAAACAAGGCAAGATTGGTTGCTAAGGGATACTGTCAACAAGAGGGAATTGATTATGATGAGACATTTGCACCAGTGGCAAGGATAGAGGCAATCAGAATATTTTTAGCCTATGCTGCACATAAAAACTTCAAGGTGTATCAAATGGATGTCAAATCAGCCTTTCTAAATGGCAAACTTAATGAAGAGGTGTATGTCCATCAACCTGAAGGTTTTGTTGATCCAGAATTCCCTGATCATGTTTATATTTTAGACAAAGCTTTATATGGTCTAAAACAAGCACCACGAGCCTGGTATGACACTCTTACTAAACACCTGTTAGGTTCAGGATTCAAGAAAGGTAAGATTGACACAACTTTGTTTTTAAAGAAACAGGGTAATGATTTGATTCTGATTCAGATTTATGTTGATGACATAATATTTGGTTCTACCAGTCCAGAATTATGTGATAATTTTTCAAAAGTCATGTCATCTGAATTTGAAATGAGCATGATGGGTGAACTGAATTTTTTCCTTGGTCTTCAAGTCAAACAACTACCAAAAGGTATTTTCATAAATCAAGGAAAATATGTCAGAGATATTCTGAAAAAGTTCAAAATGTCTGATTGTGCTTCTATGAGAACACCTATGGCAACTAACATAAAGTTAGATGCTGATCTCAAAGGTGTTTCAGCAGATATCAAACTTTATAGAGGCATGATTGGATCATTACTTTATTTGACTGCAAGTAGACCAGATATCATGTTTTCTACCTGTTTCTGTGCTAGATTTCAATCTAACCCAAAAGAATCACATATGTTGGCTGTCAAAAGGATTTTAAGATATCTCAAAGGAACACCTGATCTAGGTCTATGGTATCCAAAAGAAACTGACTTCAAATTGACTGCTTTCACTGATGCTGATCATGCAGGAAGTAGGTTGGACAGAAAGAGTACATCTGGTGCTTGTCACTTTTTGGGAGATAAAATAGTGAGTTGGGCATCAAAGAAACAGAATTGTGTATCCACTTCAACTGCTGAAGCAGAGTATGTTGCTGCTGCTGCTTCATGCTCTCAAACATTGTGGATGAGAACACAACTCATGGACTATGGATATCAGCTTAATAAGATTCCCATCTATTGTGACTCAGAAAGTGCAATTGCTATTACTCAGAACCCTGTTCAACATTCGAAGACTAAGCATATAGACGTGAGGTATCATTTTATAAAGGACTATGTGGAAAAAGGAACTATAGAGATGCACTTTGTGCATACAAAGTATCAATTGGCTGACTTGTTCACAAAGCCTCTTGATCACAAAAGGTTTTCTTTTCTCATATGTAAAATAGGAATGCTTAATCTGCCTAGTTGAAAATATTTTTTTCTTAAAAATGCTAAATTTTTCTAAGTGAAGTTGTCTGAGTAGTGTATTCAGAACTTCTGAGTCTTGAGTTCGGAACTTCTGAGTCTTGAGTTCAGAACTTCTGAGTCTTGAGTTCAGAACTTCTGAGTCTTGAGTTCAGAACTTCTGAGTCTTGAGTTCGGAACTTCTGAGTCTTGAGTTCAGAACTTCTGAGTCTTAAGATCAGAACCTCCAAATCTTAAGGTCAGAAATTCTGAGTCAATACTTCAGCAATCTAACTTTCAAAAAATTTATTTTTGAGAAATACAAATAACTTCAACTGTATGGATTATGCTTCTTCGATTATCTTGTTATCTCATCTTTATGTATCATTAATACTCAAATGCATGCTCAAGTCAAGGGGGAGCATCAAACTTCTTTTGGAAATCATTTTGTGATGCTTAAAAGATTTGTTTTCATTTCTTATCTGTTCAAACCTCTTCTGAATAATCAAAATGTTTTATATTGGTCAGAAGTTGATTTTAAAAGACATTTTGGTTACAAGGCAAAATTCTTCTGAGTCATGGAATCAGAACATCTGCGCGTGTTATTCAGATCTTTGACTTGAGTCAAAATTCTATCCACTAACACGTGTCAGCTTCATATTTGTTTGACAATGCCACGTATTTCATTTAAATCCTTTGTGGTATTTCACGTGTGTTGACTCCGTTATAACATTGATTTCGCTTTTCCGTTAAACCTTTCAACTTCGCGGATTTTAAATAGATCTTAAAATCCCTATTTCAAAGTTCTTTCAAATTCCAGAGCGAAACGTGAGATACGAATCAAATCCAGAGTTCTTTGAATCTGTTTTCTTCTTAAATCATGTCTGAAATACGAAGAAGTGGTCCAATTTCTCTACATTCTACAAAATCGATAATGGATTCATCTGATTCGGAAAGTGATGAAGTACAAAATAGAGTTGCAGAGGAAGGGGCAATAAGAAATGATGAAGAAGATGAACAAATGGATGAATCTGAAGGAAATGCGGATGAGGTAAATGTTAATATTGAACATGATCAGAGTGCTGCAGGTTCTATTATGTCAGATAGATCTATTCTAGTGGAAAGAGTTGTTCCTGAGAGTGAATGGTTGAAGTTATCTGAAAATAACTGTGTTATATTGTTTGAGGAAAGTCGTTTTAAGCCTGAACACAGAATTATCATGGAGTTATTCAAACATCATCCGTACAGAAAATGGTTTACAAGAAGTAAAAATGTGCCTGTTCAGTACATACAACAATGGTGGAAATATCTTAGGTTAGAAGATAATAAGTTTGTGTCTGAAATTGGAGGAGTGACATTTGTCTTATCTATCTCTGTACTAAGAGAGATGCTGAATCTACCAGAGAAAGATGATGTACAAAGAAGAACAGATTTTGAGGATTTACCCCTAACAGAGGAATTAATAGCAGAGTTTATGAAGTTGGGATACAATGAAGGATTGAGGACTCTCAGTTTGTTCAGAAGAAACAAATTACCACCTATTTGGGCTTGCTTCTTTCATGTGGTAAATAAATGTTTGTCAGGGAAAAATAGTTCTGCTGATCAAGGTTCTAAACAAATTCTTCAGATATTTCAAGGTTTAGTGAAGAATAGGCATTATGACTATACTTTAATACTTTGGGAAGATATGAAGAATACATTTGAGAAGAATCAGAAAGCAATTCAGAAGAAGACAAAGGATGCTCCACTGACATACATTCCCTACATAAGGTACTGGCAAATTGTTATTTGGTATGCCATGCAGGAAAACAGAACAATCTCAAGAAGAACAAATGAAGAGCATGGTCCTACATTTTATTTGGGTAAGATGACCTCAGTAACAAGACTTGAAAATTATCCCAATCATAAACTGTTGCCAAAATCACTTAGGAACTATATTCCAAGGGAGAGTGAGATTTTAAAAGCTTATTGCACCTCTATGGAAATTGAATTACCTCAAATCCCTACCCAAGAGGACCAACCTGAGAAGAGAGGTGAGGGGTCTAGTCGAATTAGAGAGGGGGAGGATGTTCAGATGGGTGAACATTCTGAGAGACTTGAGGGGGAAAATTCTGAGAGCTTGGTTAGACTCAGTGAGGAAAAACAGAATGAGAGTGGTGAGGATGAGAGATTGTTAACAGAGGTTCAAACAGAAAGAGATGCCTCTGAACCAGCTAATCTTGACCAGGTAACCACACATGCTATTGGTTCACATCTCTTGGTGTCCAATATTGAAACAAACACCATGGACCTAGTGGTGGATCTTGAACAACCCATCCATACCCACTCAGAAGCATTTCAACATGCTACTGTTTCACACAAATCCGGGGAACCATCCCAAACTCATTTGGAGGGAGGTGATAAATCCCAACTTATTTTTCAACACATTGAGTCTGAATATCACAGTCCTATTCATATTGAGCCTGAAATTCCTTTTGACACTTGCACAGATCAGGAATTTCGTACTCCTGAAACAACATTCATAGACATGCCTAATGTTGGGTGTCGAGGATTGGATGGAAGTCCTGGTGAGGTGAACATTACAAAAGCCTCATTCAAACGTGCATCTGTTGTACAAGATGACTGTGTGTTATCTACAGGCCATGAGCTCTCTGGGCACATGAAAACTGGACCATCTGTTGGTTCAGGTTCACTGTTAGAAACTTCTGAATTTGAAAAGATTCAGAAACAAAACAAGGAGATGGGGGAAAAAGTAGAAAATTTGGAGAAGAGGATGGAGGATCTGAATGATGAGGTATCAGATTTGAAAGTTGTGTTAGAGAAAAAGTTAATTTCTGTTGAAACCAAGGTAGATGATGTAAAGAAATCCTTGGATTCTCACAAAAAGGAGATCATGGATATAATGTCTGGTTTTCAAAAAGATATGTTAAAACAGATGCAGGGTATGCAGGAATCTATATTGAAAGCACTGAGTGTATCTTTGGCTTCTACTTCAAAGCCTCTTGATCCTGTTCCTATTGCAGAAGCTGAACCTGAAGTTGCTTTTAATCAGAACTTGAAAAGGAAGTTTGATGATAATGATCCTCATAATCATAAAAAGGGGGAGAAAAGACAAAGGTTAAGTTCTGATGATGATATTGGCATAGAAGATTTTGAGATAGCAGACATGCACTTAGCCAATACAAAAAGTACAGAAGATCAGACACAGGAAAATTTAAAGGAGATGATTCAGATAGTACAGCTTGACAGTTCAGATACAGAAGAAATGGAGTTGGGAAGTATTGATAGTAATGAATCAGATAAAACAGAGGAATTGAACTTGGATACTGAGATGGAAGGAAACTCAGATGAAACTGTAGCTATTGAGGAATCTGATTTGAGAATGGAAGAAATAGTGGAAAGTACAGTGGTAAACAGGTGTACAGATATTGTGGTTTATAACAGTGAAAGGGCAATGGAGTCTGAATCAGAAGAAAGGAGGTTGAATGAAGAATTGATCAGAAGAATGCATAATGAAGTAGTCAGAGCTTTGAGTGTTCAGAAAATTCATAAAGGAATAAAAGTGATAAGACCCATTGATCTAATGGGAGAAGAAGACAGAACTGTAGATTACACTCAGGATTTTAAAGATGATTTTAGGTTTAACTTTTGTGATGAGTTAAATACAGAAGAAGAGTATGTGAAAGTGAAAGACTTCTTTATGCCTTCTGAATATGTATTCAGAAAACCAATCGAGATTCCAAAGATTAAATTGCAAAGACTAGAAGAACCTTTGTGTGACTTCATTCTAGAGTTAAGTGATGTACCTTTAGCCAGACAATTTCATGATGATATTTTTCCTGAGGAAATATATGATAATCTCTACTACACAGAAGGAGAGTATGAGCTTTTGGAGAGTAATATTGATGGTTTTATGGATGACAGAGCTCAGATGGTCTACTCAGAAGCTTCTAATATGTTCAGAGTTCCTGACTCAAAACTGCATATTCAGAAAAGAATCGAGAAAGTTCTGATGTTTCAACAAGATGAATTCAATGGTTTAATGTTCGTTAGAATGGAAACACTGAAAGAAAGAAATACAAAGGTTTCCATGTCTACATTTGATTTTCACAGATTGACTCTTGATGATCAGATCTTTCTAGTCAAGTTCTTTGCTAGCACTGAAGAAGCCTTGATAGAAATTGAATGCAGAAGACTTCTGGGTATTTATGTCAGAAATACATACTTGTATGACTTCCAGTTGGCTATAGAAGAAAGAAAAGAAAAGTGCAATCTGAGTTCTCCCACAAAGAAAACAGAAGTTGATCTGCATGTGAAGGGTTTTGTGAATGAAGGAATGGAGGCAGAAGGGTTCACATATATGGTTCACGAAAGACTTGAATTATTCAGATTAAAAGAGTTGGTGAAGTACAGTGATGCAACTCTGAATTGGCTGTTGATTAGAATGGAAGTAAGTATGGATGCTGAAAAAGAGAGTTTAAAGAAGAGATGCATAAACTGTGTGAAGAGGAGGTTGGATTTTAGAAGAAAAATCAGAAACAGTAGTGAATGGTTGTTATCTGAGGTGAATCCCAAAAAGATTCTACATAATGATTTTGTGTTCCCAGCTGAGTATGAAGTGAATGAAATTTTGTCAGATGAGGCTGAAGAAGTTCAGGACACAACACCTCAGAATGTGCAGATAACTAATATTGATCAAGCTGAACAGTCTGAACCCAAAGAAGATGAAATATTCATTGATCTGAATGGATACTTTCTTGAATTTGATCTGCCTGAGTTCTTCAAACCAAAAGAGGTACAATTCTTGGATGTGTATTATGATAGGTCTAAGGAGACTCAGATCTGGTTGGCTGAAAAATCAAGATGTCTTGGCAAAACAAAGCAAGCCGTTTACTCAGATTTTCTAATCACTGGAATCAGAGAATTGAAGGTTAAGAAATTCAGAAAGATGGAGTACTTATCCTTTGAAGTTTTGAGAGAAGATGGCAAGGTTTATTATTTCACTGATGCAGATTTTGAGAAACTGTCAGTGGTTGACTTCTACAGATTACACAGCTTTCTATGTTTTAAAGAGTCAAGTAAAGATAGAAATGAAAGGAAGGCAAGAAGTGTGGTGATTGAGGCCATGTTCTATATCTTAAGGTGGCATTGCTATACAGATTTCCAAATAGCTCTGTATTTGCAAAAGTCATGTGTTTATCTGGCAAATCCCAATACAGATCATGAGCAGAAAAAGGTGTTAAAGACTGGAAGTGTTCACAGATATCCAGAGTTGGGAGTATTTTTGAAGAACAAAAGTGGAAAGATCTTCTTCAGAGCAAAGGAAACTGCAAAATATTGTTCTGGAACTTTAAGGATCATAAAGCACAATTTGGAGAAAAAGATGCTGAAAGTGAAGGAAGCAAACATGATTCAAGAAGTAATTAATCAGCAAGTTGAGATTATTCAAGAAATTATTGACAAGATTGATAAGAGGCTTAATCTGAGGAATGTGCTACTTCAGAAAATTGTTCCTGCTCTGAAAGAATTAGATGATGCAAAGTTTAAGTTTATTTGACAAAAAGGGGGAGATTGTTAGATCTGAAGTTTTGTCAATAAACCAAGTGTTGAAGATCTGATAAGAAGATTCAGAAGTTCTGAGAAGAAGAGTCAGAAGTTCTGAGAAGAAGAGTCAGAGATCTGAGAAAGAGAAGTCAGAAGTTCTGAGAAGCGTGATCAGAAGAATGTTCAGAAGTTCTGAACTACCTGTTCAGAACTTATGACGAGTTTCGTTATTTAGTAATGTGTAAACTAATTAGGACACGTGTTATGTTCTTATTAGTCTTTCTTATTTGTACTGTAGCTTTAAGATGTTTGTTGCAGTATAAATAGAGTGGTTAGCACTACGTTGCTAACTGATTGATTTTCCATATTACTTGTATTCTTTCCTTGTAATCTTTGAGGTGATCTCTCTCTTAGATCTGTAATTCTGTGCATCATTGAATACAATTGGGCTTGATCATACAATTTCTCAATTACTTCTTTCTATATTGATTGTAAGAATAGATCCTGCACTTTCAGTGCCTATCACCGTCTTGTGGGATGGACGTGGGACAAGTCGCCATACCTTTAGAGCCTCGAATTGGTTGAGCCCCTCTTGCATGGCCATGACCCAGTCTGGATCTTCGAGTGCTTCGCGGACGATAGTAGGATCGATCTTACTCAAGAAACCAGAGAAGAGGCAGAAATAGGCCGATGCTCCTTGCGTTTGGACTGGAGTGGAGGGATCACCGATGATCTGATGTAAGGGATGAGCTCTTGTCCATTTTGGGGTGTGTGGAAGCGGCTGCTGAGTAGAATGTGAGGCGTTCGGATCCACGTAGTTACCATATGGAAGGTCTTGTACTGCTTCAAGTGTCACGGGTTGATTTCGTGGAGGAGACGGGGGAGGATTCGTCGAGGGTTGAGTAACTTCTGGTTCCGAGGAATGCATAGGTTGATCAATGATTGTAGCAGATGACGAATCTTGTGGAGCGATCTATGGGTTAAGTACAGGTTCCTCCGGGGGGACGGTAGTATCAGTTGACGTTGAGGATGATGGTTGCAGTGTCTCCACAGTGATAGAAGGAGTGCTAGTCGAAGGCGGCGGACCGGATAGATTCGCCGAATCCTCGATTTGAGCAGCTTCAATTCTTGGTTGCGCTAAGACATGAGGGGTAGAAATGTTAAGCACATCATCATAGAAATATTGAAACAGTAAATCTAAATCTGAAAGATCAGCATTCGACGTAGATGCATGATTCGGATTTATTGTCGCTTGTGCAGATCCCGAACGTGGAAGTTCGGAAGCTAGCATGCCAGTTAAACCGGGTTCTGAACTGATGTGTTCAGAAGCCAAATCTGCGGCTTCATCGAATGTTACGTTTACACTCTCGGTAACGGTTTTAGTCCGTTTGTTGTAAAAACGATATGCCTTAGCCTGCATGGAGTATCCAATGAAAACTCCTTCGTCCGCCTTAGCCTGCATGGAGTATCCTTTGTCGTTGAGGACGTAGCACGTGCATCCAAACGCATGGAAGTACTTGATGTTCGTAACACGGTTGTTCATGATCTCGTACGGTGTCTTGTTGAACCGCTTGTTGATGATGGAGCGGTTTTGCGTGTAACAAGCTGTAGACACCGCTTCGGCCCAAAGAAATAACAGCAGGTTGGATTGAGAAAGCATTGTGCGAGCAGCTTCGACGAGGGTACGGTTGCGTCTTTCCACCACTCCGTTTTGTTGAGGAGTGCGTGCGGCCGAGAAGGTTTGCGAGATACCTACTGAAGTCAGGTAGTCGTTCACCGTTTGATTCTTGAATTCCGTCCCGTTGTCGGTCCTGATAGTCTGAACTTGACTTTGAAGATTCAGTTGGATGGTCTTCAAATGATTGATGATCAGCTCCGGGGTTTCATCTTTTGTGCGTAGGAACTTGACCCATGTGTAGCGTGAGAAATCATCCACCATCACTAGGACATACTTGCGCTTGTTGATGCTCTGAACACGCATCGGTCCACACAAATCCATATGGATAAGTTTAAGGGACCGGGACGTGCTCAGAGTTGCCTTCGGCTTATGCGTTTCTCGCTTCATCTTTCCCATTTCACATGCCCCGCAAAGTTGATCCTTCACGAATTGAAGATCGGGCATGCCTTTCACGTGTCCGCCCAGCACCAGTTTGTTGATACTCTTGAAGGTCAGGTGGGAGAGACGTCGATGCCAAATCCATGCTTGTTGAGAATTGGCCCTTGACATCAGGCAGACAGGGTTATCGGTCTTCAGGGCTCCGAGGTCAATGGTGTAGAGGTTGGTCTTGCGCTTTCCAACAAGTAGCCCCGTTCCATCGTCGGTGAGAATGCTACACCTTTTGGTATTGAACCAGACCTCGAGATCTTTGTCACAGAATTGGCCGATGCTGAACAGATTGTGTCCCAATCCCGTGACATGTGACACTTTCTTGATAGTGATCTTGTCTTGGACAATGTCGCCGTAGCCCAAAATCGGCGCCTTGTCATCGTTCCCAAATCTCACGTCTTCGTCATACTGTTCTTTGTAGTTCGTGAGAAGCTCCCTCCTTTCGGTCATGTGCTTGGAGCATCCAGAGTCTAAGTACCACACATGACCGTCCTGCAAAACGAGATTAGCGGAATTTAGGTACCCATATTTGCATGGGTCCTGGAGGGTTAGGTTTTACACCCTTCGGAGGAAGTTGCTTTGAAACAGTTTGCCTCTTGGGTGTAGGGTTTACACCTTTTGGAGGGACTTGTTTTGAAGCAGGTAGCCTCTTGGGTGTAGGTTTAACCTCTGTAGGAGGAACCCGTTTTGAAATGGGTTTCCAATCTTGCTTTGGTTTAACCTCTGATTGGGAACCCCTTTGTGTATGATGTTTCTTTTTGTTTTTACGGGGTTTGTGTTTTGGTGTATGGTTATATATATGATATTACCCAAACCAATCATTATTATTAATATCATCAAAGTCATTCCAACCACAGCTAGAACAACACAAACAATCATGTGATAATTGAATCAATTGCTGAATGGAATAAAGCTTAATCGGAAATTTAGTCTCATGTTTAACAAAATCATTCCTATGATTCCAAGCACAATCGTTTTTGTTCATTCTAGGATAAAAAACAGTATTAAATTACTTTGATGTTGCATCCTCGATAGGTTCCTTTGCTAGCCACTTTTGTTTATCCTGTTTAGCGCGACCGGTTTTATGTGAAACAACATTGACAGCATGGTCAGTGGCTTTTGAGGAAGCAGGATTTTTGCCAGTCGATCGCTCGGTCTTTTGCCTCGGCTGTGACTGTTTTTGAGAAACAACCTTAGTTTTAGAAATCTTAATCACAGTCGGTGTCTTTGTTGTGGAACAATCACCTTTTAGAAAATTGGCCGGTCGATTAACTACTGGTGACAGAAAATCAGTATGATTTGGAAGAGGTTTGTCGAAGGGAAACGACTCGAACTCTTCATCAGAATTGCCCTTGGATTTCATAAATTCTGAAAAATTAACATCCGGAAATACAGGACTTGGATCGGTCGAGGAAGGCGAGGAACACTTTGTGCTTGTGTGTTTCGGGGAATTTGGTGCGGAAGCTAGGAAAAATCAGAGTTCAAATTCCTTAAAACACTCTCATCTTGAGATTCTTTACTGTCTTGTGTAGAAGAGATTTTGCCAATGAAAGCTTTACACGAAGACGTGTCCGATGAGTTGGAGGAAGAATCAGGTGAAATCATCTTTTCAGATTGAAGTAGGTCAATCTGCTCTTTAAGCTGACCATTTCTCGTATGCTCCGTCATCGCTTCTGTTGCCAAGGCAGACCGTTTTGATGTGAGCTTGTTGATTTCACACCGAAGGATTTCCTGTCCTTCATCAGACACAACTTCGGTTTTGACGGATTTTAGATTCTCAAGTTCAGTGATTAGCGCTTGCTTTTCCTTTTGAAAACTGGACCTTTCTTTCTCGAGTGACTCCTCTAACTCGACTATCTTTTCTTCCAAGATGAGAGGGGGAACATAGAGCTTGAACTTATCCGTCTCAGTCTTGGTTTCAGTTTCTTAGACCTCATACTTTTTGGAGGAATCCTTGGCTTTACAACCTTATAGCAGTCAAAGTAGTCATTTGAGATATACTTCTTTTGACTTTTGTCATAATAATAGTTCAAAGGCTCATAACAGAAAGGAAGTTGCATTTTAGACGTGTGCTTTCGCTTATATTCCTCAATTTCCTCTTCCTTTTCAGGTTCAAGAGGACCAGTCCATTTAATCGCATATTCCGGATACTTTTTGTCTATTCCAAAACAGCCAAAATCATACAGAGTAGGTGTTTTGTAAATACCCTTTGTCAAGTAGTGTGGGTTATCATATCCGATTCCCCATTCCTTGTTAAAATAAGTGAACTCCTTGGGTTTATTCATATGGATGGTCTGATCAGTTTGACCTATTTTGTGGGGTTTTGTTTCAAGATCAAGTATTTTAGCGACAAACTCCTTGTGCTGAATTTGAAGAGCAGAGCATTGATAAACAATTTCTTCTTTCTCATTTACACACTGGTCAAGCTGTGATTGTAGTTTAGATATCTGGGCCCTTAAGTACTTAGGTGCTATTGAAAGTGTTTTGATAATGACCCTCTCATATACTTAGTGAAAATTGTAAGTAAACAATATGTATCAGAGTTTCACTATCGCTGATAAGTACTAAGATCTTACAGTACCGCTGATAGGAACTCTCGCTTTTTAGATTAAACATTCAACGAACAATGTTCACCATAATACTCTGAGTCTGTTCAGTACTTATGGTGATCGCTGATAAGTTAGTTGTTTACTTATGATCCCTGAAGACAAGTTTCACGTTAACATAGGTTCTACGCTGAAGTCGAAGATCAATCTCAAGAACCAGCGACAAATCTCCTAATGAACTGATGCGGATCAGCGAAGACTCAGATTTGTCCACTCAACGTGAAGTATTAAGTACAAGACTTTAGCTATCGCTGAACTCTATCATTCACTGATATATAGAATGATAGATCGCTGAATCAACTAAAAGCTGATCATGAAGTCCTCCGTACAAAGTACTTTTGTCTTAACCACCCTTGCACGTCTCCGTACGATATGTTAGAAAAAGAACCTCCTTATTGTCTGAAATCGTACAACCACTCTGATACCACACTGTTCAAACATGCGGCTACTAAGGTTGTCAACAAAGGTCAATGACGTACAACCAATGAGCTGTTGCCACGTGTAAAGTGTAAACTGCCATGCATTAAATGCATGCAGTATATAAGAAGAAGAACTCACTTCATTTTGAAGCAACTTGCTAACTCTGGACAAGTTCATCCTTCTTATCTTGAGATAGGTTATTATTAGTAATTTCATTCTCTTTCTTAGTGCAAGAAACTTAGTGTTCCAACTTGTTTAGATTTAGGTTTATCCTTAATCTTGTTTCCGCAACAAGCTGTAAATTGTTAATGATTTATCAATTAACAATAAAGTAAAATCTTAGTGTTTGTATTCAACCCCCCCCCCCCCCCCTTTCTACAAACTTGTATAGCCCTTCGGGACCAACAAGTGGTATCAGAGCGGATTTGTTTAATCTAATAAACAAGATCTAATCTATACTAAGATTTCTCTTCCTTGCTATTTCTGAAAATGGCTGCCAACACAAACACTAACTATATTGACAATGGTTCTCTTGCTAAACCCCCTAGATTCTCCAGAGATAATTTTAATCTATGGAAAAATAGGATGATTCTCTTCTTAGAAGGTGTAGACCCTACTATGCCTTACTATCTTGAAAACGGCCCATATATTCCTATAAGAATTGATCCTGCAGTTCCAGCCGCTGAGAATAGACCTGCTATTCCAGAAAGGCTGATGCCCAAGGAAGTTCATATATGGACTGGCGAAGATAAGAAGAAAGTGGCTATCGACACAAAAGCCAGATCCATACTATCCATGGCTCTTCCTGACGAAGTTTACCATTCCGTCATGAACTTGAAAACCCCAAAAGCCATGTGGGACACAATATGTGTTCAGTATGAAGGTACGTCTGAAGTCCAGGACTCTCGAAAGATCAACCTGGTAAGACAATACGAAAGTTTCATTTGTGGTAAGAATGAAACTTTCTCTGAAGTTCACCAACGTTTTAATTGCTTAATAATAGATCTGAAAACTGTTGGTAAGGAATATTCTAACTTTGAAGTGCTGACAAAGTTTCTACAATGTTTACCTGAAAGCTGGGACATTTTTTCTATGTGTCTCAAGCTGTCAAAAGATCTAAGATCGATGACCCTTGCTACCTTATATGGCACGATGCTGAATCATGAGCAATCGAGTCATCTTAAGAAGAATAATGTAAAAGATTCCAAAAGCACCCTTGTTGCTTTAATCTCAGAGGAACCTTCTACTCAGCGACCTATGGTCACTATCACTGAGTTAGAAAGTAACTCTGAAAGGTCATCAGAATCTGACTCTTCAGATGATGATGAATCTTTGGCTCTCCTCACTAAAAAGTTCAGGAGATTCGCCAAAAAGAAAATGTTTAGAAAGAACAAACCCCTTTCTATTACTGATAAGCCAAGATCATCAGCTCCTGTTAATAAGGCTATTGCTACTTGTTTTAACTGCAAAAAGATTGGACATTTCGCTAACGAGTGCAGGTCTAAGAAAGTTTCGAGAAACTCAGCGTTTCCCAAGAAATCCTTTATTCCCAGGAATAAAGATGACAAATACGCTAAGCTGAAAGAAAAGTATGCGAAGCTGAAAAGCTTTAAGAAGAAAGGCAAAGGCCTGATGGCTTATGATTGGGCTGCCTCTGATGAAGAATAATCACCATCTGACTCTGAAGATGATGAAGCCAATCTATGTCTTATGGACAAGATTGAAGATGAGGAAGAAAGCTCAGACATTCCCTCTACTTCAACGTCTGCTATTCAGGTATTGTTTGGGTAAAAACTCACACCCTCGACCGACTTGGGAAATCCCCTCGACATGACCCACGAACCACAATATCTACAAAAGACATACCCCCGGTCGACAAAGGTGGTACCCATTATTACTATATCCCCGACACACAATAATCGGGTATTAAAAGACATATTAGATCAATAGTCGTCTTACGTCTAATGATCGCACGTCACGCGTCGCACGACACGTGTCGCACGTAGTAACCACGACCAAGGTAAGGAAAACCCTTAATCCTTTTTCCGCGACGAAGGTAAAATCATAGTACTTTATCTCTTAATCGAAAGTCTTTTACCTTACGGCATTCGACCTCGACGTCGCCCGCTCCGCACGACCGTCGCATAAGATCATGCGACCTCGGCTGACTGACATATAACATTACTGTTACATTTGTTTGATCTTTAATGCAGGAGTCAACACTCTTAATGAACAATGGCTATAACCGACGAAGTCATTAACAGCCATTAACAGCCTTAAAGAAGACGGCGACCGTTACAACAAGCCATTAAAGACTTTAATGAGTTAATTAAAGCTCCCAAAGACTATAAATATGAAGCTAAATCATCATTCCGGGGGACAACAGATAATTCCAGAACGACAATGCGAGCTCAAGAACACACGAAGCAAAGAGTTTCCCTCTCGGAGAATCGCTTTCGACGCATGACATTTGCTCTCGACCAGCAGTCCACACATTGTTTTCACACACGACAAACACTTGTTTTATATTCTAAACACTTGTACTTTACATTTCGAAGTCTTTCCTTCACTTGTATTGTAATCATCTGTACGATCGGCAGAAGGACATCGCCCCTGATTGGCGACCATAGTACAACGACGACATCCACTGTCGTCCGCAGGTTTTTTCCCTCGTTCGGGGTTTTTCCTGCGTCATCAAAATCTCTTGTCTCGTCTATATTTCCTTCGTAAATTTTCTTGTTTATTTCAATGATCCAATCTTTAGTTGATAAGGTCCGAAACCGTACCTTAAATCGTATTTTATATGATTTTCGGCATAAGACAGTTTAATGCAATTTTTGGGATCTTTGGTGCGATTTTTGGCATTAACAGTTTGGCGCCTTCCTTCTTTACAAATATTGTTAATATTGATGAAGCTGATAGTCTTCGTAAAATCGATCTCTTGACTAGAAGTTTATATGAAGCCATGAATGGCAAAACTGTAGTTGAAAATCAAAACCTTGATCTCGCTGAACAGCTCTAAAACTGTCACCTTCAAATAGAAAAGCTTTCTAAAATTGAAGAAGATTTTAAAGATCAAGTGCATTTAAATCAACTAGTCAAAATCGAGCGAGAAGAAGCTATCTCTCCTTTAAGAGCTGAGAAAGCTACTGTTGAAGGATGGTGTAATTCTTCAACAAAGATCACTGAGATAATTAAGTCTCAGATTCCCCTGAGTGATAAATGTGGTCTTGGTTACAAAGATGATAATCTAGAACCAACCACTGATCGTTCCATGCTCTTATTTGGAACTTTCGTATCCTCAGTCGCTAATACTTCATCCTCTCAGTGTTCCTCGTCCAGACCGCCTATCCTTGAGGAAATTTCTACCTCTTCAAAAGGTAAAGAGAAAATAGTTTATCCAAAACCTACCTCTGTCTTTAAAGATAAAGGTAAAGGAATTGCTTTTAACCAAAATCCTCAGAAGGGTACCTTAGTACCTAAGCTGAATGCTTCTAAAGCTTTAGTGATTCATTCCTCTGGATCAAGGAATCATGGATCTATTCAGCGATCTACTCCTAGAATCAGAGTGGATGTCTCTGGCAAGAAATCCGAAGAACTGAATGTTCCTCCCATTTCAAAAGCCATCAGCTTACTTGGTGCTGGTACTTCTAATTCAAAATCTAAAGCTCAGCATTCAAATGGTCCTAGAACTACTTTTTGTTATAGGAAATGTTATCACTGTGGACTCACTGATCATATTGCTAGTAAGTGTCCCACAGCCACCAAAGCTGAAAAGATAGCTAAGGTGAAGATTGCCCCCAAGGCAAAGAAGACCACTGAGGTTAAGAAATTAACCAAAGTGAAGACTAACAAAGCTGAATCTTCAAATGCTGCAAAGATTGTTGAACCTTCCATTCCAACTACTTCCACTGACAAACGTGTACACATGGTTAAGTGGGTACCCAAGAAAAACTAATCTTCCTTTGTGATGCAGGTTAAGAAGGGTATCTGGTATCTCGATAGCGGATGCTCTAGATACATGACTGGAAGAAAAGCCTGCTCGCTGAATACAAGGAAGAGAAGGGTCCCTCTGTGACTTTTGGAGGAAATGGAAAAGGACATACCCGAGGGTTTGGTGTACTCTCTAATGGTACAACAACCTTCAGAAGAGTCGCATATGTTGAAGGGCTGAAGCATAATCTTTTAAGCATCAGTCAGCTTTGCGACAAGGATAACAAGGTAATCTTTACCAACGAATCCTGCTTTGTCACTGACAAAAAAGAGAAGATAGCTCTCAGCGGTTATCGTTTGGAAAATGTTTATGTAATAAACATGGACTCAACAACCACTGAGAACTCCTGTTTCTTCTCAAAAGCCTCATCTGATGTCAACTGGCTATGGCATAAGAGGCTCTCTCATCTGAATTTCAAGACACTGAACACTCTTTCTTCAAAAGAGTTAGTCACTGGTCTACCTCAGCACTCATACGCCAAAGAATCTTTATGTTCAGCGTGTGAGAAAGGGAAGCAGACCAAAGCAAGCTTTAAGTCAAAGCAAGTCTCCTCAGTGTCATCTCCTCTGCAACTTCTCCATATGGATTTGTTTGGCCCTGTTAACAAACAATCCATCGCTGGATATAAATATACACTGGTCATAGTTGATGAATTCTCTCGTTGTACATGGGTTATGTTTCTCAGTTCCAAGAGTGACACCCCTGAAGAACTCATCACCTTTGTTCGGAAGATGGAAACCCTGAACAATCTGACCGTTCGCTCAATAAGGAGTGATCATGGGACTGAATTCAAAAACAGTTCTCTTGATTCCTTCTTTTAGAGCAAGGGTATTTCTCACAACTTTTCATCGTTGAGAACACCGCAACAAAATGGAGTCGCTGAAAGAAGAAATAGAACAATTATTGAAGGTGCACGTTCAATGCTCAGCGATTCTCACCTGCCTACTCAGTTTTGGGCAGAAGCTGTCAACACTGCTTGTTTTACGCAAAACAGGTCGCTGATAGTCAAAATATTCAATTAAACAGCCTATGAACTTCTTCATGGGAGAAAGCCTTCAATCAGCTTTCTTCACATCTTTGGATGTCAGTGTTTCATACTGAACAACAGAGAAGCCCTTTGAAAGTTTGATCCTAAGGCTGATGATGGAATCTTTCTTGGATACTCCTCAGTCTCCAAAGCCTTCAGAGTCTTCAATCGAAGAAGACAAACTGTAGAAGAAACTATTCACGTCACGTTTGACAAATCCCGTTCATCGAACTCTAAACTGTCCGCTGATACTAAAGAACTGAATCAATGGATGTTTTCTCATCTTGGTGATTCAGAAGAAATTCCCACTCCTCGTACTCATACAGTTGAAGATGATAGTCCTACTATCATCCCAAATATGCAGAATAGTGAAGCTGAAACATCATGGGTCTCAGCTATTCCTCTAAACACTATAACTGCTTCTGAACCAAATGTCTCAGACATTCCATCTACTTCTCAGCAATCAGGGCATATAATGACAACTGCACCCATTCCTCTCTTAGCTGATACTCCAGAAGTTGCTGAAGCCTCATCTTCAGCTACTCCAGTTCAGGTTGAGTCAACGTCTCACACTCCGGCTCAGCGATGGACGGTAAATCACCCAATTGATCAAATTCTTGGTGATCCAAACGCTGGTATTCAGACTCGACGAAGTGCATGTAATATTTTTTTATTTGTAAACTTTATTTCTCTGACTGAACCAAAGAAAGTAGATGATGCCCTCAAAGATCCAAACTGGGTCAGCGCCATGCAAGAAGAGCTGACTGAATTCGAAAGAAACAAAGTTTGGAAACTTGTTCGAAGACCAACTAACAAAACAGTGTTAGGCACTAAATGGGTCTATTGAAACAAGTTGGACGAACATGGAACTGTAACCCGCAACAAGGCTCATCTTGTTGCTCAGGGATACATACAAGAGGAAGGCATAGATTATGACGAAACATTTGCTCCAGTAGCAAGACTAGAATCTATTCGTCTATTCTTAGCATACGTTGTACACAAAGACTTCAAAGTATATCAGATGGATGTTAAGTCAGCGTTTCTAAATGGAAAGCTGAATGAAGAAGTCTATGTGGAACAACCTCCAGGATTCTCAGATCCTAAGCATTCAGGTTATGTTTATAAACTGGATAAGGCACTTTATGGCTTGAAGCAAACTCCACGTGCATGGTATGACACTCTATCTACTTATCTCCATATTGAACAATTTGAGTGAGGTAAAATCGACAAAACTCTATTTTTCAGGAAAGTAAAAGGTCATATCATTCTTGTTCAGATATATGTTGATGACATTATATTTGGCTCTACTATGTGACAACCGTCAAATTTATACCTCAGGTTAGAACTACACTAAATATATCATTTTTCTCATGACATAGTTCACACAGTGCAAGTTTAGCAGTAAACACGGTACGATAGGAAAATTCGAGAAATTTTGCCTAAGAAACCCTTGAATTAGGAAATTATCCATAAATCTCATAAAACGCCAACTTGACCTACATTTATACTACGGGTATTTATATAATTGATAATTTATGTATTTCAATAATAGTATATATATATATATATATACTTTATTTTATATATAATTACTTTGTATTTCATTTATTAAGAAAATACTTGTATTTTAATTTTTAATCAAAAAGACAAGATTTGACAAATTATTTCTATCACTCACCCCCCCCCCCCCCCCTCTACTCCATAAGAATGCAACAAGTCTTCACAATCCATTTCATTATCTCATCTCACTCTCTCTCTCTCTAAAAGAATACTTGCAATTCTCTCTCTCTCCATCTTCAAATCTTCAAATCTTCATCTTCATCTTCACCTTCAAATCTTCATCCATCTTCATCCCAAATTCCAGCCCCTCAATCACTTTTCTTCAAAGGATAAAAATAATCCAAGGTAAATACAAGTGTGTTGGGTGAAATCCACACACACTCTTTTAAGTTATTTTCACTTTCTTGCATTTGATGAATGTTCTTCATCCCTTCTACACTTTCTTTAACTTTTTAAAAATCTTCTTTACAATGTCTTAATGTTTGTAGATTTACCACCATAACATCTTCTTCTTATTAAAATGGTGGTGAATCCAAAATCAAACCTATGTTAAGACCAGAGATGAACATTTTAAACACATGCATGTAGTTTTCTTGAGAAATCCATCTTCTTTTGTTCAAGAGTTTCATGAGTGTATCTTTGTAATCCACTAAAAACATACTTAAACAAACATGCATGAGCTCAAAATACACAATTTTAAGTTGCATGTTGATGTTCTTGGCAAGAACATCAACATTCTTCAAAATGAGTCTTTTACAAAAGTTTATAAAAGATGAGTTGATAGGTAACTTGCATGTATTTTAAATGGTTCAAAAATGTGTTTTGGAACTGAAATAAGTGTATGAAAAAGGGTCAAATCGGATTTTGCATGCAAAGGAATAAGAATTTTGGTTAAGAAGTCAATATAGGAGCACATGCACAAGGTGTAGTTTTGACAGCTTGCTGTCAGATTCCACACCTCTCTTCAAATGGTCATATCTCACTCAATAAAACTCTAAATTGAGTGATTCTTTTTCTGGAAATTATTTTTATCTGTTAGGATTCAAACCCAAGTGGTTTCACTTAAAAACTCAAAGATTTTGTCTATCAAACAGTTTTCACAGAAACAGTGCGCAAGCAGCAATGTCTTATGTCGAGTTTTACGTCAAGTATTATTTCATGTACTTAAACACTTCTAAAAATTATGAAACTTATGCCAAAAGTTTTCTAACTCATTAAACCCTTTGGACATAAAATATCTTGACCTAACTATACATGGAAGTTACCCAAAGATGGACACAAAGTGACACCAAAATCTGGACAGCAAAGGACAAATTTCTTATTATTATTAAGGACTAACTTCTAATCTCATTTCATCATTTTATGATGAAATAGTGGAATATATATGTATATCTTATATTTATATACATTTATGCATCTTACTTACTTATGCAATTTATTTATTCTTCATCCCTTTTCATCATTTTATGATGAAATTGTGGAATATACATATATATAATATATTTATATATATTTATGCAATTTATATATTGTTGATCCCATTTCATCATTTTATGATGAAATTGTGGAATATATATATATATATTATACATTTATATTTATGCACTTTAAATACTTGTCTTTACATTTAAAACCCTTAATTTTATCGTTTTTACGATAAAATTTTGGTTTATATATATATGTACTATATATATACGTTCTTTAAACCCTTTTCGTTACTTATTGTGACGAAATTGCGGAAACTTTAATCCAACGAGAACAAAGTATATATATTTGTTACGTTTATAATATTAAAACACAACAAGACATTTTATGGCGATTTGGATAATTAGTACCGAACCCTCGAGGCAAAAACTTACTAGTGACCTTGCGTTCATAGGTTCGAAGTAGGATCATCTCGAGGTACTTGTGGGAGATTCCCGGACACTACTACTTATCAAGTGAGTTATCACAGCCCCTTTTTCAATGTTTTACATATTTTGGGGTGAAAAGCATGCCGTTACTACAATTACTTTTACGCACTGGTTTACTTGTTTTATTGAAAACGTAAACTTTGCTACACTCATTTATGCTCTATAATATGTATGCTTTACGCGTGTTGTAAGTTTGAGCTTTCTCTCTATCATACGTAAGTCCCCGTTTAACTTACGTTACCCGTTTAACTCACGAGTGTGAGCCGTTGGTAATTATGAATAACGTTATTTGGTTGATACCCCACTCACAAGTATCGCTTGTTTGAGTGCATAATTATTGTTTTCCGTACGCATTGTTGGTGATAGAACATGCGCTGGGGCTGCCGTCATATAGGTCGGGTAACGGGCTCACAACTTAAACATAATACATACTATTACCATGAGCAAGTTTTTCATAACCGGTTGATTTATCCACTTGTATGGATTCAACTACTTTGACATATCCACTTGTGCGGATTTAAACTATTTTGCTATGATAAAAAATGTTGTACTCATTAAACCTGTGATCTCACCAACTAGTGCATTAGTTGACCTTTTTATTGACATTCTTTTCAGGAGAACGTCTTTAAGGTTGGGATCTAGGAAGGCTACATGTGATGAAGCTTTCTTTTCTATCTTTTATTCATGTTCATTTCCCCTTTCGTAAAAACGATTGTAAAAGACAAGGTTTTAACCTTTTGAATGTATTTTGATGGTTGATGTGATCTTGTAACTTTTGCTATGAAACTTGAGCTGCATATCCCGTGTTTCCGCTTTAGCGGGGTGTGAAAGATTTGGTATCAGAGCTAAAGGTTATAGAGAATACCGGTTTTCCTTTGGAAAACTGCAACTATAACCAAAAAAATGGGAAAGAACACTTAAATTGCTAAACATGTTGCTAGTATAACTAATTCGGGTATTGCATCATCGGTCTTTAATTAAACAAAGCCTGATCACCTATGTTTAATTAAAGAAAGAGTAATGCGAGACTGGAAATGGATATACTAGGAATATGTGTGTTTTTCGCACATGATGCTTCACGTTGTATGCCTAGTATGAGCGTAGTTATTGCCTATAGTATGCAATTGTATAGTACGTTTAGCCTTTACGCGACAAGTAATGTTATGCACTCTTAATTCAGTATCACTATGTCAACATCCTCATCACACTCTTACTTCAGCACCACTATGACATCGTCATCGTCGTCATCAAGCTCACGACCCTCCTACACGCCGTCAAGCGAACGTACCTCTGGAGGAGAACAAGACTCGTACGATGGGCCAAGGATACCACCGACTGTGGTTCCACCACAACCCACCCCGATAGTGGTACAACCTAGTCCTAGAGGGCCACACACGAAACTAACCGCTAGGAAGAGCGTCCCTATACCTAGACGAGTGTGTTTTAGGTCCGACCAGCGAGAGGCACCGGAACCCTCGCGAGTGATCGAGGGAGTGCCGATAAGTCATGCGCCTGGCATGACCTAGGACGAGGAATAGCATCTTAGGGATGTGACAACAGATTTGCATGGATGTCAGATGAGGGTCAGTCGTCAGAGTCAAGTCACGACAGAGCTAGTAGAGTTAAGTCACCTTTTGACCAACATGTCGTCCGACGCACTAAGTGGAGCTAGGATAGCTCGAAGGATAGCCCTAAGGGCCGAGATTGTGTGCATAGTAGTAGTGATGCTACTGACATTGATGGTGGCTTGGATCATGTTTGAGATGTACCGAGGAGGATATTGACAGGGATGGTGGAAGCTTCGTAATGTGGAATTTTATTTCTAGTTGTTCAAACGTTGTATTAAGTTTGTAATTCTGTCTTTCAAAAATATCCTAGTACTGATGTGTGATACACATCAGAAATTTTGTATCAAGCGAATATTATTAATGGTTTTAATGAAAAAAGGCAATTTCATGTTTTAATTATAAATGTGTGATCATGCGATAGTTGCTTCTATTAAATTTCCAATATTTCACTTGCAAATATATTTTTTTTCTACAAAACATCCGACTTGATTACACAAGATTTTAACCAAATCAACGTTTACAAACGTGTTTTAGAAAAATGCCACCAAGAAGATCCACACGTCGCACGGGAGAAAATCCCGATGATCGAAACCCCGATATCGCTCAAATCATAGCTCAACGTATCCAAGAGGCGATACCCGACATAGTAACCCAAGTCACCGCGGGCATCAATGAGCGTTATAGGAACGTCAATGTGGGAGGAGGAACTCCCAATGATGTTCATGACAGTAGGGGATGCAGCTACAAGACATTCATGACTTGTAAGCCCAAAGAATTTCATGGAACAGAGGGTGCTATAGGATTACTTTCATGGTTTGATAGCATGGAGTCGGTACTCCATATCAGTAAGTGCTCAGAGGATCGCATGGTAGAGTATGCGGCCTGTCAGTTGCAAAAGCGAGCTCTAACCTGGTGGAACATTCAAGTCCAAACCCGTGGAAGGGAGGATGCATACAAGCTGTCCTGGACTGAGTTCAAGGAATTACTCATTGAGGAATACTATCCCAAGAGTGAAGTTCAGAAATTGGAGGCCGAACTTTGGGATCTTACCATGGTTGGTTCGGGGATAGATCGATACACCGCTCGTTTTCACGAACTTGCAAAGTTAGTGCCCCACATGGTTACCCCGGAGAGAAAACGGATTGACCGATATTTGTGTGGATTGGCTCCAGAGATCCGAGGGATGGTTAAGTCAGCAAGTCCGACCACGATCCAAGCCGCAGTGGAATTAGCAACTAGTTTGACCCACGATGCGGTCAGAGCAGGAACTCTAACTCAGAGAGTCAGTCAGGAAAGGCGATTGGAGGTAGTTCAAGTAGGAACAAGAAGGTAGTGGGAAACTTTGGAATGAACGCTAAGGAAGTAGGGCGTTACCATGGAACCCTCCCGAAATGCAATCAGTGCAATTTGCATCATGAGGGAACCTGTCCCACCTGTGAACTTTGTAAGCAAAAGGGTCATTTCACCCGGTACTGTAAGAAGGGAAAGAGTGTGAAGGAGGAAGGAAGGGTATGCTATGAGTGCAGAAGTCCGGATCACTTCCGGAATGTGTGCCCAAGGTTGAAAAGGGGACCAATCAATAACAACGCTGTGTATCAAGCAAGACAAGCCAATCAGGGAAACCAAGGAGGACAAGCTCGAGGACGGGCATTTGTCTTAGGAGTAGAAGAAGCACGTCGAGACCCCAATGTAGTGACATGTACGTTCCTTCTAAACGATTATTATGCATCCGTATTATTCGACACTGGTGCCGATAAGAGCTTTGTTTCGTTAGATTTTAGGCCTTTGATCAATCTAGAATCTAAGAAAATGCCGAACGCTTATAGTGTTGAGGTTGCTAATGGGTTTGAATTAGAAGCTAAGGATGTAATCTTAGGCTGTACCTTGAACTTAGCTGATAAACTATTTAGTGTTGATCTTATTCCAATTGAATTGGGGAGTTTCGATGTAGTAATAGGCATGGATTGGTTATCTAAGAACCGAGCTGAGGTTAGTTGTTTTGAAAAGACGGTTAGGTTACCATTACAAGGTGGAGAAACCCTTGTTGTCCAAGGAGATAGAGTTGGAAGGAATCTGAAGATAGTATCATGTATGAAGGTCCATAAGTATTTGAGGAAGAAGTATGTTGCGTTCTTGGCGCAAGTAGTCGAGAAGAAGTCTGAGGAGAGGCGAGTTCAGGATATTCCTGTGGCGAAGGATCACCCAGAAGTATTTCCAGACGATTTGCCTGGACTTCCACCGTTTAGACAAGTCGAATTTCAGATTGACCTTATACCCGGAGCGGCGCCCGTAGCCAAGGCTCCGTATCGCCTAGCACCTGCAGAAATGCAAGAGTTTTCGAATCAACTTCAAGAACTTTTGGATAAGGGATTCATTCGACCAAGTTCATCACCCTGGGGAGCCCCGATTCTCTTCGTTAAGAATAAGGATGGATCGTTTCGAATGTGTATCGATTATAGGGAGCTAAATAAGTTGACAATCAAGAACCGATATCTTCTCCCTCGAATAGACGATTTGTTCGACCAGTTGCAGGGTGCAACTTACTTCTCTAAGATTGATCCTCGATCGGGATATCATCAGTTGAGAGTCCGAGAGGAAGATATTCCTAAAACAGCTTTTAGAACTCGCTATGGACACTACGAGTTTTTAGTTATGCCATTTGGTTTGACAAACGCGCCAACTGTATTTATGGATCTAATGAATAGAGTATGTAGGCCATACCTTGATAAGTTTGTGATTGTATTCATCGATGATATACTAATCTATTCTCAGAGTAAGAAGGATCACGAGCAGCATCTAAAAGTGATTTTAGAGCTTCTCAAGGAACAGAAGCTATATGCCAAATTTACTAAGTGTGAAATTTGGATTCGGGAAGTACATTTCTTAGGTCACGTAATCGGGGAGAAAGGGATTCACGTGGACCCGGCTAAAGTGGAAGCCATTAAGAAATGGGAAGCCCCAAGAACTCCAACGGAAATTCGCCAATTTTTAGGCTTGCCAGGGTATTATCGACGTTTTATCGAGAATTTTTCTATGATCGCTAAACCCCTTACCACATTAACTCAAAAGGAGAAGGAATTCGTTTGGGGAGTTCCACAAGAAGAAGCATTTCAACTTCTGAAGAAAAAGTTGTGCAATGCACCGATTTTAGCCTTACCGGAAGGAACGGAAAATTTTGTAGTGTATTGTGACGCATCACATCAAGGATTAGGTTGCGTATTGATGCAAAATGATAATGTGATAGCATACGCCTCGAGACAATTAAAAGTTCATGAGAAGAACTATACCACACACGATATGGAACTCGGAGCTGTGGTATTCGCTCTGAAGATATGGATACATTATCTATATGGTACCAAGTGCACTATTTTCACCGATCATAAAAGTCTTCAACACATCTTTGGTCAAAAGATGCTTAATATGAGGCAAAGGAGATGGGTAGAACTGCTCAGCGACTACGATTGTGAGATACGTTACCACCCAGGTAAGGCCAATGTGGTAGCCGATGCCCTGAGTAGGAAGCAAAGGATAAAACCTTCACGAGTCCGAGCGTTAGGAGCACTGGTTCAAACAAGTTTGAAAACCCGGATTTTTAAAGCTCAGATCGAAGCATTGAAATCTGAAAACCTGAAGGAAGAGACTCTTCACGGCTTAGAGTCTAGTTTTGAAACTAAGATTGATGGAGTACGCTACTTTAAGGGCAGAGTATGGATCCCAAAGGCTGACAACCTACGGGAAATGATTTTGGAGGAGGCTTATAAATCTAAGTTTTCAATCCATCCAGGAGCGGATAAGATGTACAAGGATTTAAGGGAATACTATTGGTGGTCAGGAATGAAGAAGGATATTGCCACATATATAGGAAAATGCATAACTTGTTCCAAAGTCAAGGCTGTTTATCAAAAGCCATCAGGATTGTTGCAGCAACCAGAGATTCCCCAGTGGAAATTGGAACAAATCACTATGGATTTCATAACCAAACTTCCAAGAAATGCCAAAGGACACGACTCGATTTGGGTTATAGTGGATCGATTTACAAAGTCTGCACATTTCTTGCCCATTCGGGAAGACTTTAAGATGGAGAAGCTTGCTCAAATCTACATCAAGGAAGTTGTCACTCGTCATGGAGTCCCAGTTTCTATCATATTAGATAGAGATAGTCGCTTCACATCTCGATTCTGGCAGTCGCTTCAAAGAGCGTTAGGTACGCAATTAAACTTGAGCACGACCTATCATCCTCAAACGGATGGTCAGAGTGAGCGAACCATTCAGACATTGGAGGACATGCTTCGAGCGTGTGTGATAGACTTTGGAGGAAGCTGGGATAACCACTTGCCGTTAGTTGAGTTTTCTTACAATAATAGCTATCACACCAGTATTCAGTGTGCACCATATGAAGCCATGTATGGACGCAAGTGTCGGTCGCCACTTTGTTGGTTGGAAATTGGAGATAGACAACTATCTAGTCCGGACATTGTCCAAGAAACCACCGACAAGATTGCAATCATCAGAGATAGGCTTAAAGCAGCTCAAGATCGTCAAAAGAACTATGATGACAATCGTAGGAAGCCTTTAGAATTTAAAGTTGATGACAGAGTCTTTTTGAAGGTATCCCCTTGGAAGGGAACAGTCCGATTCGGGAAAAGAGGAAAGCTGAGTCCACGATATGTTGGACCATTCAAGATCACAGAAAGAATCGGACCAGCGGCTTACAAGCTGGATTTGCCAATAGAGTTAAGTGCGATTCACAACACATTTCACGTGTCAAACTTAAAGAAATGTTTAGCCAACGAAGCAGTAACCGTGCCCTTGGAAGAAATCCAAATCAACGATAAACTGCATATCGTAGAGGAACCAACGGAAATACTCGATAGGGAAGTTAAGCGTCTTAAGGGAAGCAAAATCCCGATAGTAAAGGTTCATTGGAACACAAGGCGTGGGCCTGAGTACACATGGGAACGGGAGGATTACATGTTCCAAAAGTATCCTCATCTCTTTACTAGCAAGCCTGATAGCGCTAGCAACACTTGAATTTCGGGACGAAATTCTTCTAGCCGGGGGAGACTGTGACAACCGTCAAATTTATACCTCAGGTTAGAACTACACTGAATATAACATTTTTCTCATGACATAGTTCACACAGTGCAAGTTTAGCAGTAAACGCGGTACGATAGGAAAATTCGAGAAATTTTGCCTAAGAAACCCTTGAATTAGGAAATTATCCATAAATCTCATAAAATGCCAACTTGACCTACATTTATACTACAAGTATTTATATAATTGATAATTTATGTATTTCAATAATAGTATATATATATACTTTATTTTATATATAATTACTTTGTATTTCATTTATTAAGAAAATACTTGTATTTTAATTTTTAATCAAAAAGACAAGATTTGACAAATTATTTCTATCACTCACCCCCCCCCTCTCTCTACTCCATAAGAATGCAACAAGTCTTCACAATCCATTTCATTATCTCATCTCACTCTCTCTCTAAAGGAATACTTGCAATTCTTTCTCTCTCCATCTTCAAATCTTCAAATATTCAAATCTTCAAATCTTCATCTTCATCTTCACCTTCAAATCTTCATCCATCTTCATCCCAAATTCCAGCCCCTGAATCACTTTTCTTCAAAGGATAAAAATAATCCAAGGTAAATACAAGTGTGTTGGGTGAAATCCACACACACTCTTTTAAGTTATTTTCACTTTCTTGCATTTGATGAATGTTCTTCATCCCTTCTACACTTTCTTTAACTTTCTAAAAATCTTCGTTACAGTGTCTTAATGTTTGTAGATTTACCACCATAACAGCTTCTTCTTATTAAAAAGGTGGTGAATCCAAAATCAAACATATGTTAAGACCAAAGATGAACATTTTAAACACATGCATGTAGTTTTCTTGAGAAATCCGTCTTCTTTTGTTCAAGAGTTTCATGAGTGTATCTTTGTAATCCACTAAAAACATACTTAAACAAACATGCATGAGCTCAAAATACACAATTTTAAGTTGCATGTTGATGTTCTTGGCAAGAACATCAACATTCTTCAAAATTAGTCTTTTACAAAAGTTTATAAAAGATGAGTTGATAGGTAACTTGCATATATTTTAAATGGTTCAAAAATTTGTTTTGGAACTGAAAATAAGTGTATGGAAAAGGGTCAAATCGGATTTTGCATGCAAAGGAATAAGAATTTTGGTTAAGAAGTCAATATAGGAGCACATGCACAAGGTGTAATTTTGCTGTCAGATTCCACACCTCTCTTCAAAAGGTAATATCTCACTCAATAAAACTCTAAATTGAGTGATTCTTTTTCTGGAAATTATTTTTATGTGTTAAGATTCAAACCCAAGTGGTTTCACTCAAAAACTCAAAGATTTCATCTACAAAACAGTTTTCACAGGAACAGTGCGCAAGCAGCAACGTCTTCTGTCGAGTTTTACGTCAAGTATTATTTCATGTACTTAAACACTTCTAAAAATTATGAAACTTATGCAAAAGGTTTTCTAACTCATTAAACCCTTTGGACATAAAATATCTTGATCTAACTATATCTGGAAGTTACCCAAAGATGGACACAAAGTGACACCAAAATCTGGACAGCAAAGGACAAATTTCTTATTATTATTAAGGACTAACTTCTAATCCCATTTCATCATTTTATGATGAAATAGTGGAATATATATGTATATCTTATATTTATAAACATTTATGCATCTTACTTACTTATGCAATTTATTTATTCTTCATCCTTTTTCATCATTTTATGATGAAATTGTGGAATATACATATATATAATATATTTATATATATTTATGCAATTTATATATTGTTGATCCCATTTCATCATTTTATGATGAAATTGTGGAATATACATATATATTATACATTTATATTTATGCACTTTAAATACTTGTATTTACATTTAAAACCCTTAATTTTATCGTTTTTACGATAAAATTTCGGTTTATATATATATATGTACTATATATATATATACGTTCTTTAAACCCTTTTCGTTACTTATTGTGACGAAATTGCGGAAACTTTAATCCAACGAGAACAAAGTATATATATTTGTTACGTTTATAATATTAAAACACAACAAGGCATTTTATGACTATTTGGATAATTAGTACCGAACCCTCGAGGCAAAAACTTACTAGTGACCTTGCGTTCATAGGTTCGAAGTAGGATCATCTCGAGGTACTTGTGAGAGATTCCCGGACACTACTACTAATCAAATGAGTTATCACAGCCCCTTTTTCAATGTTTTACATATTTTGGGTGAAAAGCATGTCGTTACTACAATTACTTTTACGCACCGGTTTACTTGTTTTATTGAAAACGTAAACTTTGCTATACTCATTTATGCTCTATAGTATGTATGGTTTACGCGTGTTGTAAGTTTGAGCTTTCTCTCTATCATACGTAAGTCCCCGTTTAACTTACGTTACCCGTTTAACTCACGAGTGTGAGCCGTTGGTAATTATGAATAACGTTATTTGGTTGACACCCACTCACAAGTAGCGCTTGTTTGAGTGCATAATTATTGTTTTCCGTACGCATTGTTGGTGATAGAACATGCGCTGGGGCTGCCGTCATATAGGTCGGGTAACAGGCTCACAACTTAAACATAATACATACTATTACCATGAGCAAGTTTTTCATAACCGGTTGATTTATCCACTTGTATGGATTCAACTACTTTGACTTATCCACTTGTGCGGATTTAAACTATTTTGCTATGATAAACAATGTTGTACTCATTAAACATGTGATCTCACCAACTAGTGCATTAGTTGACCTTTTTATTGACATGCTCTTCAGGAGAACGTCTTTAAGGTTGGGATCTAGGAAGGCTACACGTGATGAAGCTTTCTTTTCTATCTTTTATTCATGTTCATTTCCCCTTTCGTAAAAACGAATGTAAAAGACAAGGTTTTAACCTTTTGAATGTATTTTGATGGTTGATGTGATCTTGTAACTTTTGCTATGAAACTTGAGCTGCATATCCCGTGTTTCCGCTTTAGCGGGGTGTGACATGCTAACCCTGATCTTTGTACTCGTTTCGCTGATAGAATGAAATATGAGTATAAAATGAGCATGATGGGTGAACTAACATATTTCCTTGGTCTTCAGATAAAGCAAAATGAAAAAGGAACTTTCATTAATCAGGGAAAGTATGTTAAAGATATGCTGAAGAAATTCGACTTAACACAAAGTTCAGCTATGAAAACCCCTATGGCACCACCGCTGACACTTGATAAGGATACTAAGGGTATTCCTGTTAATGTCACGCTGTACCGTGGGATAATCGACTCTCTCTTGTATCTTACAACTAGCCGACCCGATATTATGTACGCAACCTGTTTGTGTGCACGATATCAAGCTGAACCCAAGATGTCTCATATGACCGCTGTAAAGCGAATTTTTCGATACCTTAAGGGTACTACGAATCTAGGTCTTTGGTATCCCAAAGACTCAGGATTCGATCTAATTGCCTATTCAGATAGTGATTTGGCAGGTTGCAAATTGGATAAAAACACCACAGGAGGATGTCAGCTCCTGGGTGGAAAGCTGGTGAGTTGGACAAGCAAAAAGCAAAACTCAGTGTCCACCTCCACAGCTGAAGCTGAGTATGTAGCCGCTGGAAGCTGTTGTTCTCAGGTCTTGTGGATGAGAAATCAACTACTAGACTATGACCTTCAGCTCTCAAATATTCCAATCTATTGCGACAGCACAAGTGCCATCGCTATAGCCAGTAATCCAATACTACACTAAAAAACAAAACACATCGAAATCAGGTATCATTTTATCAGAGATCATGTGATGAATGGTGATATAGAACTTCACTTTATCCCAACTGATTATAAGTTAGCTGATCTGTTCACCAAACCCCTTGATGAGACAAGATTCAACTTTCTCATCAGCGAGCTTGGAATGCTGAACTTTGAAGAGTAAAATCTTCAGTGATTCACATTTGATCAGCGATAGGATAAAATCGACTTGTATAACCCATTCTATCATCTTCTCTCTGAATAAACTTGATTCGCTGATATTAAGGTATGTTTTTCTCTCTCTGACAATCGCATGTAAATGCAAGATTTCAAAATAAATTGCATCGCTGAATATCTCTTCCTTATCAGCGATACTTTGAAATTTCTAAAAACCATCACTGATATTTCTATTCAGTGCTTCATGTTTTCAAAAGTGTCCCTGAGTTCTCAAAACCCCAGAGACATCCAAGAATATGAAAGGATAGTTGTGACATCATTGCAACGGATAAGCCCTGGCACGTTTTTTTTCTGACACACGTTTGCACGTTTCGTTTACCTTCCAATCAAATGCAAACACGTGTCCGTGTCATGATGAAAATCTTTTCCCGCTCAAGATTTTCTCTCTCTCTAATCTCACTATATAAACTCATTCTGGGTTTATATTTTTCTTTTACGCGAACTTCTCCTCCAAGCAAGAAAAAGAAAATTACTGTTGCATTTGTGCTCTCAAGTTTTTCAAGAACTTAAGAACATCATCTTCTTCAACGAACCAGGTTTATAATTCTTTTATTTTACTTGTTTCTTCAAACTTGTTGATGATCTTCTCTTTGTTTTCACAAGATCAAACAAAATAATTTTTTTTAAAATGAAATCATTTCTTTCATGGTTTTATGAACACAACCTTTCATGGTTGTTCTTCAAGTTTAAACGCAAAATCTTAAGCTTGTTCTTCACACATTCGTTTTTCCAGAATCCTTATTCTCAAAAGAAACTGGAAAACAAGATTTTCATTGGGTTTGCATTTCGTTTTTCAAAAACAAGAAAAACCCTAATCTTCATTAAGACATTTTTGTCTGAATGAAATGGACAAAATTCGAACCATCTTATTGGAAAATCTTTCCACATTAAGATTATTCTTATTTGTTAATCTTTGGTTGAACTGATAATACAGAATGGCATCTTCTGACATCTCCCCTGCCAAGAACACCATCGCTGAGAACACTGCTACTGATAATACTACTGAAGAATTGGATATAATCAAGGCTCCTCAGGTCAAGTTCTATCTTGACAAACTGGATTGGACCAAGGAAAATAACCTCTATGCGCTTCTCGAGTTTCCTCCTTGAAAGCAAGTCACACATCTGGATGATGCTGTGAACTTCCTGAAGAATTGTTGTCTATCCACAACCCTGACCATAACACCTCCTGCACATCAGCTACTGCTATCCCAATTATGGTACTCTGCCAGACACTCTCAGCTACCATCCACCAAAGACTCCTAAAAAACAATCGACTGTATCCTCTGTGATACTGACTATGGTACTATATAGATCACCCGTGCTATTATCCGCAAAGCCTTGAGCCTTCCCTTGGCCACCAAAGAAAAACCTTTTGTTCCTCTCCCTGACCACAAGAAACTCTAAGATAGGGAAGCCATCACTGCATTCTTCGATGCAATGGGCTATGTATGGGAAACTGGGAGGGACATGAAGCCTGAGAAGAAGCTGACCCTCATCAAGAAGTCTAAAATGCCCAGCGAGATGAATTTCATCTTCGCTCACTTAATCAGCTGCATGACTGCAAAGACCGGCTCCTCAGATCAAGCCGCTCAGCCTCATCAAGCAATGGGATATGCCTTGCTGAAAGGTCTACATATAGACTGGGCATCAATACTCTACGATGATCTGGTACTTAGAGTAGACTCCGCCGCTGACAGATCTCCATGGGTTCCTTATCCTCGATTCATCAGCGCCGTATTCCAAACAGGCCTGAAGGACAGCTACCCAAAAGAGGGTGACCTAAGGTTCTCGACTTCAAGCCAGTGGCAAATGAGGTACGTCTTTCTACACTTTTAACTCTTCTCAACCCTACTTCTTCTACTTCTGCATCTCCTTCAGCGGACAAACCCACCGCTGATACCCAGGCTGCAACCTCCATTCCTTCTCTTTAAAGGAAACACTCCTCCGCCCAACTCAGTTCCAAAAGAACTAAGACAACCAAGGATCAACCCCAGCAATCTCTTGCTGAAGACTCCTCAGCTCATCTTAAAGAGCTGAAGGAACGTTCAGTGGTACGCTCTGCCACAGCTGAACAAGCCACCCATTCTATCCCAACTTCAGCGTCTCTAAACGCTGAGGTTACAAACTTGGAATCTACCCAACCTCCTTCAGTCTCTCAAAATACTGACGAAGCGATTCTCAGCGAATCCAAAGCTGAACTCCGCACCCAACCTCCATTCTTATCCTTCGCTTCTCCCTCTACTCAATTGGACTCTACTCTAGTTGTCACTGAAGCACCTGTCATTCCTCCAGAAGCTAAAGCTGACACTCAAGGAATGATGGGCGTAGGACCTGCAGAGATGACCATGCGTCCACGTACTTTAGCTGACGACATTGAACTTTTCTCATGACACCGAGATTTTGATGAATTCACCAATCCTCCTGCAGGTATACACCAACCCCTATACACTGTAACTGAACCCCAAACTTCTGAGCTTTCCTCTGTTCACAAGTTCTTATATGTTACAGGTCCTAATTTGAGAGACATCAACGCCTCTCTGAAGACAATAGAGACGAAGCTGACATGTCTCACCACTACTCTTTCCGACAACTCTTCAGCTGTAACAAACGCTGGAGAGAATCTTACAAAGCTGACAACCATGGTCGAAAAGAATGCCTACAAAGCTGACTTGGAGAAGGTTGATAAATCGCTCAGCGACTTTGCCAAATTTCTCGCTGACATCTACACAGACTACGTCGCCATCAAAACTTCAGTTAACACCATGTCCAACGAGGTCACAACGCTGAAGACATCGGTTGGAAAACTCGAAGGAGAGATGTCTGCTGTAAAGACTGAAGTCAGTACAGTAAAGACTGACATGCATTCGGTGAAGACCGACGTCAATACGATGAAGAATGACGTTGCTTCTCTGAAGAAAATGATGCAGCAGATCCTGACCAACACGACCGCCCCTGCCCCTGCCCCTTCATCTTTTACTCCGGCGGATCGTGCTGAACTCGTGAAGATCAATCCTGGTATTTCTGGTCTAGAGAATAGATTATCATCGATTGAAATCTGTGTGGGGATCCCTGGCCAAGAAGACAGGGAACCGACACTAGCTGATGAGTCATCGCATTCCTCCCCCACTCATCATGAAAAAGGGGGGGGGGGAGAAGAGTGCTGAAGACCTGTCCAATGATGAATCTATCAGGGGAGAGAAGACTGGAGACCTCACCTTTACTGAAGAGGGTGAGAAGACAATTGAAGCAACCGCTGGACCTCAGGGAGATGAAAACCCTGAGGGAACTGAGAAGCTTACCTCTGTATCTGAGGGGGAGTAACTCGAAGAAGAAGCTGAAGAATCTGAGTCTGAAGCTGAAGATGAAGAAGCCATTGACTTGTCTAATGATGAACCATCCTCTTCTACAAAGAATGATGATGATGATGATGATGATGATGATGACTCTTTTATCGTCAAGCCTGCTCAGAGGACTAAAGTTCTTAAAGGGATTCTGATAAATGAACCTACATGGGAGCGGACAAAGACAAAGCCATCAGCATCTGAAGCTGACAAAGGCAAAGGAAAAAGTGTCGCTGAAGAGGATGAAAATCTGACGATCTTGCTTAAAAAGCCGGTTTGTCAGGTACACTAACCTCTACTTTCACTGCATCCCTCCTCTCTATACACATTATCAGTTCTACCCTCACTAAAACCTCATACACTTTATCCCATTTTTTCTCTGTTCTACCCAAGTTCTTACTCGTAAGATTGCTGTATTTCAGCTAGTCCTCTCCCTTGTTTGAGGATATCGCTGAAGTTCCTACAGCTGCGACTTCACCAACAATAATCCCAGCTCCCAACGCTGAAGAAATAATCCCGGTCTTGGATTTGATCTCTGAGACTGATGAACCTAAAAACAGATGCTCTCTCATACAAACAGACCTTCCATGGCTCCTCAAAAGCTAAGTGAAGAGGATCAGAAAAGAAGAGATGAGATGATAAAGAAGTTCGAGGATCAACGAATCATTCTGAAGCGTGATCAACTTCCTTCTATTCCTCCAAAGTTCAAACTTTCAAAAAGGGAATACAAGGATCACCTCAGAGCTGAACGCCTAATCACTGAAAGAAGGGAAGCTGAAGAAAAAGACAGAGAACTCGCCATCCAGCTTGTCCAAAAATCAGTGAAAGACCCTAAGCTGAAAAGAACTCCCATTGACGTCCAACGTCAGCTATGGGATGATGCTCAAAGGATCGTTAAAGAAAAGACTAAGGTCTCTGATACGACTTTGGAATGGTGTAAAGAAATGCTGAACTATCGATCTCGACAATCCAAAATCATCAAAGTAAACATCAGAGGAAGACTGTACGCAGACATTCCTGTTGTTGAAGTTGATGTCTACAGAGAAGACAAAACCAAGCAAACCTTCTATGCTGCTTCTTTAGAGAAGTTTGGTCTCTCTGAATGGTTGGAAGTGAAATTAGCCATTCAGGTATCACGCTCAAAGTTCAAGAGCCATGTCGAGAAGATCTTAAACACTCAGATCAACGTGGTTTCTTCTGCTGTGGATATTCCTCCTTCTACTCTTCTTCCTCCTCAACAAAAAAGAGTCCCTGCAAAGGAAAAGAAAGTCTCAGACTCAGGTCCTCCTATACGGAATGAAACAGGTATTGGTTTCTCCCATGCTGAAGTTATTGGCCCTGATGCTGATCTCTCAGCGCTTGACACCTACCTACCACCTGGAGAAACTTTCATTCCTGGCACAGTTGTAAGTGATCCTTATGGTATATTCTTTCTAGACTACGAAGGAAACCATCACTTTCAACGCATCTCTGAGCTTCCAATCACTCCCATCGAACAACTCATAGATATCATATACTGGTGTGAAGTCAGACGCAACATTAAAGCTAGACACCTGAAGCCCTTGATTTTTGAAGAAGCTCTGAACAAAAAGAATCAAGGAGTAGATGTCCCTGACTGGATGATTCCCACATCAAAGACCCTCGATGAACTTCTCATTAAGGAAGAACCTTTTGACGGATAGGATCGCCTTGTAATTCTTTCTATCCTTATTTGTCTACATCTTTTGTACTTGTAATTTTATTTGCTGTACTTATAATTTTTCCACTTCCCTATGTAATCTTTACGTGGTTTAAAGAAAAATTTTAGCGAATGTACTTTACTCCATCAGTACAGAAAAGATCCCAGAAAACAGTAAAAGGGACAAATATTTTATGAGTTCTTTTTATCCTTATGTTTTCATTAAATAGCAATTTTCTCTGTTGCTATGTCATAATCAAATAGGGGGAGAGTGTTGATCTAAACCCTCAGTGATTTGATAATGACCCTCTCATATACTTAGTGAAAATTGTAAGTAAACAATATGTATCAGAGTTTCACTATCGCTAATAAGTACTAAGATCTTACAGTACCGCTGATAGGAACTCTCGCTTTTTAGATTAAACATTCAGCGAACACTGTTCACCATAATACTCTGAGTCTGTTCAGTACTTATGGTGATCGCTGACAAGTTAGTTGTTTATTTATGATCCCTGAAGACAAGTTTCACGTTAACATAGGTTCTACGCTGAAGTCGAAGATCAAGCTCAAGAACCAACGACAAGTCTCCTAATGAACTGATGCGGATCAGCGAAGACTCAGATTTGTCCACTCAACGTGAAGTATTAAGTACAAGACTTTAGCTATCGCCGAACTCTATCATTCGCTGATATATAGAATGATAGATCGCTGAATCATCGAAAAGCTGATCATGAAGTCCTCCGTACAAAGTACTTTTGTCTTAACTACCCTTGCACGTCTTCGTACGATATGTCAGAAAAAGAACCTCCTTATTGTTCAAACATGCGGCTACTAAGGTTGTCAACAAAGGTCAATGACGTACAACCAATGAGCTGCTGCCACGTGTAAAGTGTAAACTGCCATGCATTAAATGCATGCAATATATAAGAAGAAGAACTCACTTCATTTTGAAGCAACTTGCTAACTCTGGACAAGTTCATCCTTCTTATCTTGAGATAGGTTATTATTAGTAATTTCTTTCTCTTTCTTAGTACAATAAACTTAGTGTTCCAACTTGATTAGATTTAGGTTTATCCTTAATATTGTTTACGCAACAAGCTGTAAATTGTTAATGATTTATCAATAAACAATTTAGAAAAGTAAAATCTCAGTGTTTGTATTCTACCCCCCCCCTTCTACAAACTTGTATAGCCCTTTGGGACCAACAGAAATATTTTTGCATTTTTCTTTTAAATTAGCATTTTCGGACTTGTATTTCTCAGTTATTCAGTTTTGAACATCTAGCTTTTCAGATAGTGATCTAATCTCAAGCAGTTTTTCATCAGCGGTGGCTTTGTAGGAATCTATCCATTCAGCAAGAGATTGCATTTGATTAAAGAAATCTTGTTGGATAGGTTCACATACCTGACTTGACTTTTCCTTTTCTTCATCAGCAGGAGAGTGATATCCCATGAAAGCATCAATACCATCATATTCGATTTCATCATCAGAACGACCGAACCAGTAGTCGTCTTCTACAAATAGAGCTTCTCCTGCTTCTTTATGTTCTGCTAGAGCGAGCTTAGCCTTGTAATAACGAGGGTTCTTTACAACAGGCCTTCTACAGTCTTTGGCAAAATGACCAAGCTTCCCACAGTTATAACAAGTCACGGGTTCGTCTTTCTTCTAGCGGTCATCTTTCGCTGTCTTCTCCTTCTTGTCAGACTGGTCTAGCTCATCGACTTTCTTCTTTCCTTCATATTTTTCCAGATAATCATGGGACTTGTTGGAGGAGGTGGAGTAGCGCTGATTATTGGACGTCGGCTTCTTGTAGAACTTCTGCTGTTGGAAGATTTTGCAGAGCAGAGCCATAGCTTTCTTGATGGCAGATACTTCCCGATCAGAATCACTGTCCTCCTTTTCTTCAGACTCAGGCTCAGATTCACTTGGCTCTTTGGCACGTTTAGAATGCCGGCTGGAAGATTTCCCTCGTTTGGAGGACATAAGAGCAAGTGGGTCAGCAGATTGCTTGGATGCAGACTTCTTCTCGTTCAGAATCTCCATCACTTCATCTTCGTCCTGCAGTAGCATCTCATAGAGCTCGTGGATGCCGACTTTCTCCATCAAGTGGTTGTGCTTGACGTGAGATGCGTATACTTTCCACTCAGGCAAGTGGTTGTTGAGAAACTTGAGCGCGTTCTCCATTTTAGAACGGGTGATTTGGTTCTTGTGGAGCTCATTGAGTAGGAGACATAAGCGTTCATAGGTCTGAGAGAGGGATTCGCCGGTCTGAGACATAAGCGTTCATAGGTCTGAGACATAAGCGTTCATTGGTTATGGAGATGTTGATCTTCAGTTGATTCCCTACTTCGCTCCCGCAAATCATTTTCTCCACTTGATCCCACATGCCCTTTCCTGACTCTTTGTAGCTGTCGATGGCAGTGTAGATCGTGTTGGGTAGAGCTTGAACAAGGTACCTCTTAACATGCTTTTCTCCCTCAAGCATGCCTCTTTCGTCGGCAGTCATATCGGTGAGTGTCTTCTTCTCGACACGAGGTAGACCACCTGCTTCAGTTGGTGGAATAGTCTTCATGGGTTCAGGAATTGGCCCATCTCTTAGAGATCGCCAGATATACTCGAAGTTGTCCTTTGACTCAATGAAGATTATAAATCTGTCCCACCACTGGCTGTACTCACCTTGGTAGAGGCAAGGTGGTTTGGAATCGGTGCCGATAGCAAGAGCGTCGCGTGAAGACATCTCCAGTTGCACTAGAGTGATCGTCAGACGATTTGTTCGATTCAAAGTGATAACCTAACGCATGGCACTAAGAGTGAAGTCCTAACGCAGGTTCTACAAATGACTTGTACTAGAAACAGGTAAGAAATTGACCAAACAGCGCTTACCGGATAAGAATCCGGATGAAAGCTATCTGATCTGGAGGTGTCCGGATCAGATTGTGAAAATATAGCAATTAACAGAAGTGTTCCGATAATGACAAGGAGTCCGGATAAACAGTGGTTTCCGGATAACAATATGTTACCGGAAAGTCTTAGTTTACCGGATAGAATTTAGTTACCTGATGAAAAATAAAAAAACAGAACTTACCGGAAGATTTTGGTATCCGGATGAGAACAACACATTCAAAGCTCTGCCGACAGAATCTCTGCAGTCAACATATGACAGGTTCAACTCTCTTATTAACAAGTGTAAGAAGTTCGGGATTCACATAACTTTTGAAGAGAACAACGTCATGTTCCTAAAGAGCCTAAACAAAGAATGGCTCCAGCTGTCTATGTCTCTGCAAACTAATCAGGACCTAGACACCTGGACTCTGTCAGATGAAGAGTGGGCCTCTTGTACTTGTTGGTAAGGCTACAAAAGCAAAGGAGAAACCAAAGAACGAGAAGTTTGTGGAGGAGAAGAAGAGAAGAAGAAGAAGGTGTTAGTTATTGACAGTGAGGAAGAGGAATTGGTGGAAGAAAATGAGACAACAATGGCCTCAATAGCTAAATCATTAGCTCAATTGACAAGAGAGTTCAGCAGAGGGTACCAGAAGAAGTCAGGATATGAACGCAATGGGAGAGATGATCATAGCGGGAAGTACGAGCCAAGGAATTAGGGAAGAGAAGATGCGAACGACCAATAGAGGTCAAGTGACAAAAGTGACAGAGGTGGTGACCAACAGAGGTCAGGTGACAGAGCTGGGAATGCACCCCAAAATCAGGGATGTTTCAACTGTGGCAAGCCAGGCCACTATGCTGCAGACTGCAGGAGCAAACAAAATCACCCTCAGAGGGACTCTGCATTCTATAAAAAGAAGGCAGAATACTACGCTCAGAAGTCGCTCATGGTGGAGCAAGAGAACTGGCAGTCAGATGAATCCTCTGACGAAGGAGAAAAGAAGAACGCCCTGTTCTGCAGTATGGCAGAAGTCAGCTCCTCCGATTCTGACAATGAGGTATCCACTTCTGACTCTACTAATGAAACTGAAGTAAATTTTCTTAAACTGATAGAAGATTACGCTAAACTGAAAAGACTTGTGACAATATTCAGAAAAAGCTTGCATTCTTTGAGAGAGAAGCCAGACTTCTCACTCAAGAAAAGGCAAAAATATTTCAAGAAAAGGAAGAGATTGAAACTAATTGGCATAAACATCTAAACCCTTTAAAAGAAAAGATTTCAGAACTTAATTCTGCCCTTAATACTAAAACAAAGGAACTTTTGGACAATGAGAGTGACAGAATGAACTTTCTTGATATGAAGAACTTTTTTTCAAAAAGAAAGGGAAGTCCTACATCAAGACTTACTCAGCAGAGACCTTTAAATTAAGAAATATCAAGATGCACAGAAGGTGTACGAAAAGGTGAATACACAAATAGGGAGACGGGGAATTGGCTTCTTTGATATAGATCCTTGTACTGGAACCAAAAGAGACAAGTCCCTATCCTCTCTGTTTTGTATTGGAAGCACAAGAAAGCCAGGTTTTCCAAACTTAACCTCTGTTAGCAAAAGGAAAAAAGTCTCTGGGAGCCTCACAAGAGGAAACCTTTGAAGATGATAAATGTGTGGTTTGAAAACACATATCTGTTACCTTCACACTCTGTCAAAAGAGACTCCAAACCTAAGAGATCTCTGAAAACACAAGATCAGATAGGAATCTTAAAGTTTGGTGACCCCGAGACTCAAACCCATGTCGCCTTTGTCTGCACTATAGATTATGAAACAAAACTATTTGCAGAGGCACCTGAGTTTATGCCTGCTTTGTTAGAAGAAAAACCGAAACATATTTCTCAAAATGAGTTAATGGAAATCGGCAAAAACAACTTTTATGAGAACCCCTGTACATCCTCTGTTGATCAAAATCTCTCTGAGGAAATCTTGATAAATATTTCTGCTGATCTAGAAGATATTCCCAAAGATAAGGAAGAAAGCGAGTATGGCACATACTCAGAAAGTCATGCCTCTGTCAACAGAGATCTCAGTGACTCACCCTCTGTATATAAGGACGATTCATTCTCTGACGAATCTGAGACTGACTCAAATGAGTCAGAGATAATACCTGTGATTCAGAGGGATTTAAACTTCCCTCTGGAATTCTTAACAGAACCATTCCTCCTAAGGAGAAAATCACAAGGATTCCTATCTGTCCGGACTTTTTGGACATGTGTATACAAGCCAAAACCTCTGTTGAGCTTGAGAAATGTAAACAAGAAAAGGAAAAATCCTCTCAATGTCCAAAAGCACCAAACCTTTTAGGCATTTTCAAGAAAAACTAACTTGGCAACAAAAGGGAAAATGTGTGGAAAATAACAAATCTTTTACTTCTGTGACAGTGAAACCTGCAGAAGTTCACCACAGAGGAAGGGGTCCACAGAAGGCTACTCTCAACAGAGAATTTTCAAAACATCAATCTAGTCTGCATAGGTCTTCTTGTAATAGGAAGTCAAATGCCAGGGTAGATTGTAATATTAAAGCCTCTGTACCCTTATTCAGTGTTTTCAATGAAAAGTTTAAGCAATTGTCTTCGCATATTCATTATTGTAATTGTTTTGAACTTATGCATCAATTGAATCAACACTTCTCTAGTCCGCACTGTTTCCCCTCTAAAGCCAAAAAGAATGCAAAATTCAAGGGTAAGAAGAAACAACGTGGTTCTTCATCTGAAGTTAAAACCAAACCCAAGAATGCTAAGGCAACCTTGAAGCCCCCTAACAGAGCTGGACCCATTTGGATATGGGTACCTAAATCTCTCTAATTGTGTTATATAAGCAGTATGTGCCGATCTGGTATCTAGACTCCGGGTGCTCGCGGCACATGACTGGCGACAGAGGTCTACTATCATCTTACAAAGATAAACTCGATGGAGGATCTGTGACCTTTGGCGACAATATGAAGGAATATATAAAAGGCTATGGAGTCATTAAGAAGGAAAACATAACCATATGCAAAGTTGCATATATGGATGGTCTTAAGCACAATCTTCTCAGTGTTAGCCAACTTTGCGATACGGGTTTTGACGTCATGTTAAAAAGAACCTTTTACTATCTACAAGGTGAAGATACATGAGTCGAACTTCTGCGAGCTGAAAGAAAGGGTGATCTGTATCTCATGAACTTTAGTGTCAAGAACAAGAAAGACAAGCTCCTCTTTGTTGCCTGTAAGAACAAAGAAGCTTGGTTATGGCATAACAGGTTCTGCCATCTGAACTTTCATCCTCTAGATCATTTGTGCTCTACCTGTGAAATGGGCAAACTCAAAAGAGCTTCCCATAAAGGCAAGACTGACGTGTCTTGCCCTAGGCCTCTGTATATGCTACACGTTGACCTATGTGGTCCAATTGCCACACAGAGCCTAGGAGGCAAAAATTATTTGCTTGTGTTGGTTGATGAATACTCGAGATATACATGGGTGGAATTTGTCAGAAAGAAATCAGATGTTCCAAAAATTCTGATAAACCTAATGAAGAGAATCCAGGTTCTGTATGAGTGCAGGATTCAAAAGTTAAGAAGCGACAATGGCACATAATTCAAAAACTCTGTCATTGAAGCTTACCTTACAGAAGAAGGCATATCTCAGAACTTCTCTGCTGCACGCACCCCACAACAGAATGGCGTGGTTGAACGAAAGAACCGCACGCTTGTGGAGGCTACAAGAACTATGTTGACAGCATCTAGATTACCCATTTCTTTCTGGGCAGAAGCTGTATCAACCGCTTGCTACACCCAAAATCGATCAACAATAGTAAATAGGCACATCAAGACACCTTACCACTTGATCAATCAAAGGCGACCAAACATCAAATTCTTCCATGTATTTGGATGCAAGTGCTTCGTCCTAAGCGACAGATAAGCTAGAGGGAAGTTTGATGCGAAAGCAGACGAAGGAAAGTTCATAGGGTACTCTGCCACTTCAAAAGCCTACAGAGTTTACCTTCTGCGGTCTCGAGCAATTATGGAGAGTATCAATGTCTCTTTTGATGACTCCTTTCAAAAGACTTCTGAACAAATCAGTTCAGAACTCGGTCTGAAAAAGGAATCCTCTGGCATCTCTAAAACAAGAGAAACAGAACTGAATCTGCTATTTGAAGAGATGTTCAATGACGATATTGATCCCTCTGCCGGAGCCACCAGAGCCTCTAGAGAAACATCTTCTGCCAACCAGACTGAGTCAGGTATATCTCTAACTGGTCCATTAAATACTTCATCCTCTTCTGTAAATCATGAAGATGCAAGTGCTCAGGGGGAGCGAATAGAAGATGATACAAGCAAGAATACTACAGAGGCACTGGAATTACCTACTCCAGCAACTACAAAGGAAGCAATACCAGAGGAAAACGAAGATTATGTCTCTATATCCTTAGAGGAATCGATTCCAACTCTTATCAAAATACCTCGACAAGTTGAAGAACCAAGTTCAAGCACCGAAGAACCATCAACTACGGAGGTTGCACCAGAACCAACAAGTGCAACCACAGAAGTTCAACTGGATGATGCTAATGACCATCTCCCAAAGATGACAAAGCGGACGAAGAGCCATCCTCAGAGCCAAATCATCGGTGATCCTTCTGAAAATGTCAGACAAGATCAGCCACTGCTAACTTTTATTTCTTTACAAATTTTATCAGTGTGATCGAACCCGAACGTGTTTCTGAAGCCCTAGATGACCCAAACTGGGTAGATGCAATGCAAGAAGAGCTTCTACAGTGTGAGAGAAACAAGGTATGGACTCTAGTTCCTCCTCCAAGAAGGAAACAAGGTATAAGGACTAAATGGGTCTTTAGAAACAATAAGGATGAGGATGGGGTGGTCATTAGAAAGAAAGCGAGATTGGTGGCCAAGGGATATTGCCAAGCAGAAGGCATTGATTACGATGAGACTTTTTCCCCTGTCGCATGGCTCGAAGAAATAAGAATCTTCTTAGCCTTCGCAGCCCACAGAGGTTTTAAGGTCTTTCGAATGGATGTAAAATATGCCTTTCTAAAAGGTAAAATCCAAGAAGAAGTATACGTCCAGCAGCCACCAGGGTTTGATAGTACCAAGTACCCAAACCACGTCTATTTCCTTGATAAAAATAGGCTCCAAGAGCATGGAACGAACGCCTTTCAACCTTTCTCCTTAGTAACGATTTCGAAAGAGGTACAACAGATACTACTTTGTTTTATAAAAGAAAAGGTGATGAGATTCTGCTTGTACAGATATATGTAGACGACATTATTTTTGGTTCAACAAATGCACAACAATGCATAGATTTTGAGAAACTCATCCAGAGTGAGTTTAAAATTAGTATGATGGGAGAATTAAACTTCTTCCTATGACTCCAAGTCAAACAATCATCAGAGGGAATTTTTATAAATCAAGCTAAATATGTCTCTGACATTCTTTCAAAATTCAAGCTCTCTGATGCCTTTGTCATGAAGACCCCCATGTCCACTGGAAATAAGTTACACTCATATCCAGGTGGAAAATCTATAGAGTGCAAGCTCTACAGAGGCATGATTGGGTCTCTTTTATTGTCGGTTCCCGTTTTGTTTAAACAAGATTATTAGATCTATTAGTTCAAGTTTGAGTTTGATGCGGAAGCGTATTTGAATAACTAATAGATATGTTTGATAGATTTAGAACACAATATAAATAAACAGTGAACAGGAAATAATATCTCAAAGTTTACTGAATATATATATTAAGAACAAATTCAAGAACAGTGAGTAAGCAAAGCTTTAAAACAGATATGACTCTCAAAGTGTTTAAGCTGTGTGTTATGGTGATGTTTTTCTCTCAAAGTGTTCGATTGATCGATCGATGGATTGATTGATTAATAGGAAGAACTCAACATGAGTCTTCCTTATATACTACTCTAAGGGGACCATAAATCATATGCTACTATTCACAAAGGACGGTATGAATAGTTGGACGGATGGCATGAACAGTTGGACGTGTTGTATTGCATTTAATGCAGCAGACGTCTATTATGTACTAAGCCCTATTGAATCCAACCAGAGTTTGACACGTTGCAGTTGGACAGGGCATGCTACCATGCAAGTTGATGAATAGGTCCTGTAACAGTAGCAAGATATTATAAATATCTTTTAAGTATTTGTTGAAGACCGCAGAGGCTCTGTGAAGTGCCACAGAGGTTCTGCGGTTTGGTCCTTAGAAGAGCAGTCTTCACCGGATTCCGAGTCTTTGGTCTTCTTTGCGCGTATGACAGAGATTCTGTAGGGCGCCTCTTTAGCTTCTGTAGCTTCTTGACCTTGATCTCTCGGTAAGTTCGGCAGAGCCTCTGTAAGAGGCTTTCTTCACTTAGCCTATTTTTCACTACTTCTAAATACTTCTATGATTAGGAAGATTGAAGCTAACAATCTCCCACTAAGTAGTGAAAAATAAAAAATTTAACTTTTGTTTAGTTAGGCTAAGTTAGATAAGACAGAGGTTAAACAATACCTCGAAAGTTCTTTCATTCAGAAATATGCTAGAGGCATTTTACATTTGAGTACAATTAAAGATAAACTTTTGACTTGGTTAGCAGAGATTTGAGGTTTGAGAATCAGATTTTGGCATCTTTGAAATCGTTGAAGCTTCTTTTGTCTCTTCCGATTCTTCTGATCTCTTGGTAGAAACTGATGCAAAGTTCTCTTAGGAGGATTGTGGCATCAATCTCTCTGATGAAAGTATCTGCAGCATCTCTAACCATTTTCTCTGTACCTCTGTATTTTACAAGGCTTGCTCTGAACTTGTTCGGAGTACTAGTTGGGTACTTCTGACAATCCATGCACACAAATAGTTTGATTTCGCCTTGTGGGTTTTGAAATACTAACCCGAATCTTGGTTCTGTAATGATAGAGTTGGGCACGGCGTCGGGTGGGCAGCGGTCTTCTGGTGGTCGTAAATTTAGATGTTTGAGACCAAGATCTTTTCCCAGTTGAAAATCTATCATACTGAAGATCAGAAGCTTTTCCCTCATTGCTTTTCTTAACACTTGATAGGCTCTGGTGTTTGCCTCTGTTTTGTAGTTGTCCTTTGTCCATTGCAGAAGGTCAGGTAGATTATAAGGATTGATATTTTCTAGGTCAGCATCAGCGAAGGTGGTTTCTGAATTGTCTTCTCTTCTGACTTTGTAAAGATTGTACCTGACCCTTGGATAGGTTCTTGTAAAGGAGAACTTGCAAAAGATTACCTTTTTGATCTTGTGGATTAAGAAGACATATGCTTTGGTTCTTGCCTTTGTCCTTGTGAAGATGTTCTCAAATTCTTCTCTGATCCTTGAATCTGTCACATGATCTGTTGGATGATTGGTCTGAAAGGTTTGTTTATAGAGGTATTTGTATACCACTTATTCCACCTCTTCATGTGTTGGACCAGGTTGTGGTACTTGTCTTCTGAGACTCTCCATCTGTTGAACAACTTCTACAGCTCTGCCAGTAAGTGGAATGTCTGACAGGGGCTTTAATCCATATGCCCAATCAACTTCTTTAGGCTTTGGAGTTTGGAAGGCATCAAAGGCGCTCTTCATCAATTTCTCTGTAGGCTTGGGCAATGATTTCTTTTTCTTGGGCTCTTCTGTCAGTATTGCTTTGCCCTTGTCTTTGTCTTTTGGAGGTGCAGAACCTGTTTCTTCTATAGGTTTGGAGGTTGGTGATTCTGTTGGCTTGATGGTTGCCACTGTAGGTTTTGACACTTGTGTTTTAGAGGACTTTTGTGGCGATGGTTCTGTTGGCTTGAGTTGCTCTGTAACCTCTGTTGGAGGTTCTTTGGTGACTTCTTCTGTGAGCTCTATTTCTGTTGGTAAAGATTGGACATCGAATCTTCTTGCCATTTTGAAAGCTAATGTGAACCTGTGCCTTTCTTCTTCTCTCTGCGACATTCGATCAGTCATTGTATTGTGCATCTTTCTTAGAATATCAGAAGCAGAGGTCGTTGCTCTTATTGGTTTGGTGGCAATCGACTTTCTTCTTGGTATGGTTTGGGGTTTTTCTGTTGATTTTGTTGAAGGACTCTTTTCCAAGTTGATTACCACAGGGGTGGTTGTTGCCTCTGTGGTATGCTGATCAGCTTCTGGGATATTGGTTTCTTCAGGACTTGATTCCACAGAGATGGGTGTTGTCTCTGTGGTCTGTTGATTTTGTTGTTCCTCTTGGGTTTGTTCTGGAGGGGCTTGACTGATTGGTTCTGTTGCGATTGGCGGAGTTTGTATTCCTCTGGTCGTAGGTTTTTCCCTTATATTCTCCCCCTCAGGATTATCTGATGGACCAGGATGGTCATCATCAGAATAATCCTGACTTTTATCAGAAGTACCCTCTGCTCTGCAGGAAGGTTTGGGTTTCTTTGGTAGTTCTGCTCCTGCGGCCATCAACTTGGCACATACATCGTCACAGAGGCCGAAAAGAGTTGCAAGCTCTGCTTCTGTGTTGAAGCGCATTCTGCCGACACTTTTTCTGAACTCTTTGACGTAGTTGGCATTTGCAGCAGTGAAGGAGACAATGACTTATGTGACCTGGTTTATGACATTCTGGCCGAGCTCTGTTAGCTGTGCTCTGGTCATGTAGTCTTTAGGCTGCATCAGTTTTGCAGAGCCTTCTGTAGATCTGCGGGTGTGATGCTCTGTGATTTGTTGGATTGCTTGTTCATTTGTTCGAGGAAATGTTTTACTGATTCCTTGAATGCAGAAGTTGCGGTAATTCCAAAATCTTTAACATCATAAGTGGCTGTAGTTGTTGCAGTTGTTTGCGTAGAAGATTTCATCTCTGTGATGGCTGTTTTCACCTCTGTGGACAGATTGTCCATTTTGGTGTTCAGATTCAGTATGGCCGTTGATGTTTTCTCAGCAAAAGATGTGAAAGAGCTTTGCAACTCTTTCATGGTTTGGTTCACAGAGGTGACAAGGGTTTGGAACTCATCCCTTGATACTTGTGTCCCTGGTGTAACCTCTGGAGGAACACATTCGTCTCCAGAGTGAGTCCCTGCTCCTGGGACACCTTCGTTCACCCTTGTTTGTACGTTGGGGTGGAAGGATTTCCATCTGATATTCGAGCAGAAGCATCTAGTGCTTCAGACTCTACAGAAGTTCTGTGAACGACATTGTCTAGATCCACTTCAGAGGTGGGTACTAGATTATCCTTCTGTTGACTCGGAGACTTGTCTAGAGTCTCTTCGTCGTTGTGCTTACTACTTCTCTCTGAAAGAAGGGTTGGCCCTATTTCGTGCGTGGCAGAGGAAGCGAATTCCTCTGTAGGGTGTTTTAGTGTGATCTGGGGCGATTGATCATGAACTATAGGTGAGTCTCTTTGAGGAGACTCCCTAGGAATGGATTCCCCGGTTTTTGTGGGCGCAGAAGTCGAAAGAGTGACTTCTGGCTGGTTGGGTTGGGTTTGGATCGAGTTGTGCTGCACTATTTCAAAAACTCCCTCTGCAGCTAGACCTGCGGAGTTAGATGTGTGGGTTGCACTGGGAGTTGGTTTTGGTTGTGTGCCTCTATTAATCCAGGCATCTTCTCTTGTTTCCTCTGCTGTTAAGCATCCAAGCACTACATCATTGTCTATCTTTTCAGCTTATGTAGATATCCGATGGCTTGGAGCTTCTTCTCTATCTTCTGTTGAAGTTCCTTGCTCTGTGCCTAAGAAGTCATGCATTTGATGAGAGCCGTATAACCTCATGACGGGTGGATGATAGAGACCTTTCCGTATCCAGACAGCTTCTTCTTCGTCTGAATCTACCTCTGAGACCTCCATTCTTGTCTCTGTTAATTCATCTCTATTCCACTGAGCTTCTGTTTGTCCTATTTCTTCTGAAGCTGGGCTTGGACTCCTTCTGTGAACGTCCAATCCTTGCTGAATGAAGGGGTTCTGTAGAATAATAGGTGTCTCAGCTGATAGATCTCTTGGTGTTTGATCATCTTCTTGCAGATTGTTAGGTCTAGAGTTTTGTCAAAAACACAAGTGTTGAGTTCTGAGTAAGAAGACTAAAGAAGACTCAGAAGACTCAGAAGTTCTGAGTAGAAGACTCAGAAGTTCTGAGTGAGAAATCTCAAAAAGATTCTAAGTGTTGGATTCTGACTAGAAGATTCAGAGTTCTGAGTAGGAGACTCAGAACTTCTGACTATGAAGACAAATGTTCTGAAGCGCTTATTCAGAAGTATGTTCAGAATTCATATCTTGGGATATTCTCTGTTATATTCAGTTACTAATTAGGACACGTGTAATTGTTCTATTAGTCTGTTTCTTATATGTACTGTAGCTTTAGCTATTCTCTATAGTATATATAGGAGTTAGCAACTGTAGCTAACTGAATCTTTGGAGAATCTTTGATAGAATCTTTGGAGAATCTTTGATATAATCTTTGGTGAATCCATTTAGAGAAAAATTCATTGTAATATCTTGTAATTCACAGATTGTTAATAAATCATATGACCAGTTGCTGTGAATACGATCTTAATTGTTCATATTTGATTGTAAGAGTGTATCCTGGACTTTCAATTGGTATCAGAGCCAATCAACAAACAAATTCGTCCAAGAGTGTGTTTGATCACGTTCTTGAAGTTTCTTGATCAATTCGACAATTGATTCCGCTGCTTCTAACAATTCTTGAATTCCTAACAATTCTTGAATTCGTTTCTATCATTGATTCAAGAAATTTGAATTTGTCTTTCTGTTGAATTGATATCTTACAATCAAGTCATCCAAAGATTTTCTCTCTATGCTGATTAATTCTCGAAATTAAACAGAGATCACAGGTATGTTTTCGAAATTCTTGATTGGTTTCTGGATCAAAGTGATTATATCTGCTGCATGTTGATTAGTATTCAAATTTTTTGTTGAAAAGAAGATTTCATTAATTCATGTACTCTAACTGTTTTATGAAATGCATGTGACAGATTTGATTAATTCTTGCATGTTCTAGATTTGTGTTGATTCTCATTTTTTATCATAATTCATAGTTGATATTCGAATTTGTCATTTCATCATGCCTGAGATTATTGAAGTTTTTGTGAGTCCTGCAATTTCTATAACCAGTTCAGACAATTTACAAAAATTAAGTCCTGTAAAAGCAAAAGAAACAATTTCTGAACCAAAAACTGAGATTGTTCATTTTGAAAGCAAGATTGCTAATCTTCAAGCAAAACAAGACGAATATGCAAAAGTTATAAAGATTTTGCAAAAAGAGAAATCTGATTTTCTAAAGGATTTTGAAAAGGTTCAAGAAAACATAAAGTTGTTAGAAAAAGAGAATGTTGATTTGAAAGAGAAAGGCAATTTTAGAAGAAAGATGTTGACAGAGTCTGAAAATAGAATCAAATCATGTGAAATGAAAAATTGTCAACTCTTGAAACAGATCTATGATTTTGAACAAGTTCTTATACTTGAAAGAGTGAAATTTGAGAAAGAGAGAAGAGACTTTCAAACTGAGAGGAAAGGTTTTGAAACAAAGTCTGTTGAATTATCTTTGAAAATTTCTGATTTGGAGAAAATTCTTGCACAAGAAAGAAAAGAGTTTGAATGCAAGAAAAATGTTTTTCAAAAAGAAAAGATTGGTTTTGAGAAAAAGAAAACAGGAATGTTAAATGAGTTTTCTGTAAAAATCAATGAGTTGGAGAAAGAGTTAGAAGATGGAAGGAAAGAGACTGAAAAGAAGAAGGCAAATGGCTTTAAAGAAAAATGCTTAAAAGATGAGTTTGAGAAGGAAAAGAAAGTTTTTCATTTGGAGATAAGGAGGCTTATTAAGAAATTATCTGATTTATCAACTAAAATCATGATAGAGAGGAAGTCCAAATCTGATTTGCAGTCAAGGTTTGATTTGTATGTTAAAAAGTTTAGGGAATTTGAAACGAAAGTTGTTGACAAATCAAATCATAGTTCAAAAGATCAGATTCGTTCTTCTAATCTGTTTTATGATTCTGCTATTGATAAATCTTATAATTGTTCTTTTAAAAAGATAAAAATGGAATGGAGAGTTAAAGGAACAACTTCCAAGAAAGAAGTGCCAAAATCAAAAGTTCCTAATTCAAATGTCAAGAAGAACAATACATTTCAAAGAAAATCTTTTGTTAAACCTGATGTGATTTATTCTGTAAATCAATTAGTCAGAGTTGCACAAAAGAAACTTTGTTGTTCATATTGTGGGACTAATGATTTTGTGAACAAGAATTTTATTCAGCACTGGTATGGTTCTTATAGAATATCTGCATATGCTACTGCACCTAACAAACCTGGACCCAAGTTCATATGGGTACCAAAGTCAACTTAATCTGTTTTGCAGGTTATTCATGTGTAGAGCTGAATGATAATACTGACACATGACTTAAAACCGATGCTGTGCTTAAATTGAGAATCTTGACTTTTGGATAATTCAGTCCAAAACTCGGCCTGAATGTGATTATGGACTTACAATTTGTCCCATCTTGATTATGGATTTCTGATTCATACAGATCAATTTGTTGATTTTGAAGATTTTTTTTAAAAAGTTCTGTTTACTATGGGGTTATCGAACTCATAGTTGTGGGTGTTTTTAGTAGAAACTGATGCAAAGTTCTCTTAGGAGGATTGTGGCATCAATCTCTCTGATGAAAGTATCTGCAGCATCTCTAACCATTTTCTCTGTACCTCTGTATTTTACAAGGCTTGCTCTGAACTTGTTCGGAGTACTAGTTGCGTACTTCTGACAATCCATGCACACAAATAGTTTGATTTCGCCTTGTGGGTTTTGAAATACTAACCCGAATCTTGGTTCTGTAATGATAGAGTTGGGCACGGCGTCGGGTGGGCAGCGGTCTTCTGGTGGTCGTAAATTTAGATGTTTGAGACCAAGATCTTTTCCCAGTTGAAAATCTATCATACTGAAGATCAGAAGCTTTTCCCTCATTGCTTTTCTTAACACTTGATAGGCTCTGGTGTTTGCCTCTGTTTTGTAGTTGTCCTTTGTCCATTGCAGAAGGTCAGGTAGATTATAAGGATTGATATTTTCTAGGTCAGCATCAGCGAAGGTGGTTTCTGAATTGTCTTCTCTTCTGACTTTGTAAAGATTGTACCTGACCCTTGGATAGGTTCTTGTAAAGGAGAACTTGCAAAAGATTACCTTTTTGATCTTGTGGATTAAGAAGACATATGCTTTGGTTCTTGCCTTTGTCCTTGTGAAGATGTTCTCAAATTCTTCTCTGATCCTTGAATCTGTCACATGATCTGTTGGATGATTGGTCTGAAAGGTTTGTTTATAGAGGTATTTGTATACCACTTATTCCACCTCTTCATGTGTTGGACCAGGTTGTGGTACTTGTCTTCTGAGACTCTCCATCTGTTGAACAACTTCTACAGCTCTGCCAGTAAGTGGAATGTCTGACAGGGGCTTTAATCCATATGCCCAATCAACTTCTTTAGGCTTTGGAGTTTGGAAGGCATCAAAGGCGCTCTTCATCAATTTCTCTGTAGGCTTGGGCAATGATTTCTTTTTCTTGGGCTCTTCTGTCAGTATTGCTTTGCCCTTGTCTTTGTCTTTTGGAGGTGCAGAACCTGTTTCTTCTGTAGGTTTGGAGGTTGCTGATTCTGTTGGCTTGATGGTTGCCACTGTAGGTTTTGACACTTGTGTTTTAGAGGACTTTTGTGGCGATGGTTCTGTTGGCTTGAGTTGCTCTGTAACCTCTGTTGGAGGTTCTTTGGTGACTTCTTCTGTGAGCTCTATTTCTGTTGGTGAAGATTGGACATCGAATCTTCTTGCCATTTTGAAAGCTAATGTGAACCTGTGCCTTTCTTCTTCTCTCTGCGACATTCGATCAGTCATTGTATTGTGCATCTTTCTTAGAATATCAGAAGCAGAGGTCGTTGCTCTTATTGGTTTGGTGGCAATCGACTTTCTTCTTGGTATGGTTTGGGGTTTTTCTGTTGATTTTGTTGAAGGACTCTTTTCCAAGTTGATTACCACAGGGGTGGTTGTTGCCTCTGTGGTATGCTGATCAGCTTCTGGGATATTGGTTTCTTCAGGACTTGATTCCACAGAGATGGGTGTTGTCTCTGTGGTCTGTTGATTTTGTTGTTGATCTTGGGTTTGTTCTGGAGGGGCTTGACTGATTGGTTCTGTTGCGATTTGCGGAGTTTGTATTCCTCTGGTCGTAGTTTTTTCCCTTATATTCTCCCCCTCGGGATTATCTGATGGACCAGGATGGTCATCATCAGAATAATCCTGACTTTTATCAGAAGTACCCTCTGCTCTGCAGGAAGGTTTGGGTTTCTTTGGTAGTTCTGCTCCTGCGGCCATCAACTTGGCACATACATCGTCACAGAGGCCGAAAAGAGTTGCAAGCTCTGCTTCTGTGTTGAAGCGCATTCTGCCGACACTTTTTCTGAACTCTTTGACGTAGTTGGCATTTGCAGCAGTGAAGGAGACAATGACTTATGTGACCTGGTTTATGACATTCTGGCCGAGCTCTGTTAGCTGTGCTCTGGTCATGTAGTCTTTAGGCTGCATCAGTTTTGCAGAGCCTTCTGTAGATCTGCGGGTGTGATGCTCTGTGATTTGTTGGATTGCTTGTTCATTTGTTCGAGGAAATGTTTTACTGATTCCTTGAATGCAGAAGTTGCGGTAATTCCAAAATCTTTAACATCATAAGTGGCTGTAGTTGTTGCAGTTGTTTGCGTAGAAGATTTCATCTCTGTGATGGCTGTTTTCACCTCTGTGGACAGATTGTCCATTTTGGTGTTCAGATTCAGTACGGCCGTTGATGTTTTCTCAGCAAAAGATGTGAAAGAGCTTTGCAACTCTTTCATGGTTTGGTTCACAGAGGTGACAAGGGTTTGGAACTCATCCCTTGATACTTGTGTCCCTGGTGTAACCTCTGGAGGAACACATTCGTCTCCAGAGTGAGTCCCTGCTCCTGGGACACCTTCGTTCACCCTTGTTTGTACGTTGGGGGTGGAAGGATTTCCATCTGATATTCGAGCAGAAGCATCTAGTGCTTCAGACTCTACAGAAGTTCTGTGAACGACATTGTCTAGATCCACTTCAGAGGTGGGTACTAGATTATCCTTCTGTTGACTCGGAGACTTGTCTAGAGTCTCTTCGTCGTTGTGCTTACTACTTCTCTCTGAAAGAAGGGTTGGCCCTATTTCGTGCGTGGCAGAGGAAGCGAATTCCTCTGTAGGGTGTTTTAGTGTGATCTGGGGCGATTGATCATGAACTATAGGTGAGTCTCTTTGAGGAGACTCCCTAGGAATGGATTCCCCGGTTTTTGTGGGCGCAGAAGTCGAAAGAGTGACTTCTGGCTGGTTGGGTTGGGTTTGGATCGAGTTGTGCTGCACTATTTCAAAAACTCCCTCTGCAGCTAGACCTGCGGAGTTAGATGTGTGGGTTGCACTGGGAGTTGGTTTTGGTTGTGTGCCTCTATTAATCCAGGCATCTTCTCTTGTTTCCTCTGCTGTTAAGCATCCAAGCACTACATCATTGTCTATCTTTTCAGCTTATGTAGATATCCGATGGCTTGGAGCTTCTTCTCTATCTTCTGTTGAAGTTCCTTGCTCTGTGCCTAAGAAGTCATGCATTTGATGAGAGCCGTATAACCTCATGACGGGTGGATGATAGAGACCTTTCCGTATCCAGACAGCTTCTTCTTCGTCTGAATCTACCTCTGAGACCTCCATTCTTGTCTCTGTTAATTCATCTCTATTCCACTGAGCTTCTGTTTGTCCTATTTCTTCTGAAGCTGGGCTTGGACTCCTTCTGTGAACGTCCAATCCTTGCTGAATGAAGGGGTTCTGTAGAATAATAGGTGTCTCAGCTGATAGATCTCTTGGTGTTTGATCATCTTCTTGCAGATTGTTAGGTCTAGAGTTTTGTCAAAAACACAAGTGTTGAGTTCTGAGTAAGAAGACTAAAGAAGACTCAGAAGACTCAGAAGTTCTGAGTAGAAGACTCAGAAGTTCTGAGTGAGAAATCTCAAAAAGATTCTAAGTGTTGGATTCTGACTAGAAGATTCAGAGTTCTGAGTAGGAGACTCAGAACTTCTGACTATGAAGACAAATGTTCTGAAGCGCTTATTCAGAAGTATGTTCAGAATTCATATCTTGGGATATTCTCTGTTATATTCAGTTACTAATTAGGACACGTGTAATTGTTCTATTAGTCTGTTTCTTATATGTACTGTAGCTTTAGCTATTCTCTATAGTATATATAGGAGTTAGCAACTGTAGCTAACTGAATCTTTGGAGAATCTTTGATAGAATCTTTGGAGAATCTTTGATATAATCTTTGGTGAATCCATTTAGAGAAAAATTCATTGTAATATCTTGTAATTCACAGATTGTTAATAAATCATATGACCAGTTGCTGTGAATACGATCTTAATTGTTCATATTTGATTGTAAGAGTGTATCCTGGACTTTCAATTGGTATCAGAGCCAATCAACAAACAAATTCGTCCAAGAGTGTGTTTGATCACGTTCTTGAAGTTTCTTGATCAATTCGACAATTGATTCCGCTGCTTCTAACAATTCTTGAATTCCTAACAATTCTTGAATTCGTTTCTATCATTGATTCAAGAAATTTGAATTTGTCTTTCTGTTGAATCGATATCTTACAATCAAGTCATCCAAAGATTTTCTCTCTATGCTGATTAATTCTCGAAATTAAACAGAGATCACAGGTATGTTTTCGAAATTCTTGATTGGTTTCTGGATCAAAGTGATTATATCTGCTGCATGTTGATTAGTATTCAAATTTTTTGTTGAAAAGAAGATTTCATTAATTCATGTACTCTAACTGTTTTATGAAATGCATGTGACAGATTTGATTAATTCTTGCATGTTCTAGATTTGTGTTGATTCTCATTTTTTATCATAATTCATAGTTGATATTCGAATTTGTCATTTCATCATGCCTGAGATTATTGAAGTTTTTGTGAGTCCTGCAATTTCTATAACCAGTTCAGACAATTTACAAAAATTAAGTCCTGTAAAAGCAAAAGAAACAATTTCTGAACCAAAAACTGAGATTGTTCATTTTGAAAGCAAGATTGCTAATCTTCAAGCAAAACAAGACGAATATGCAAAAGTTATAAAGATTTTGCAAAAAGAGAAATCTGATTTTCTAAAGGATTTTGAAAAGGTTCAAGAAAACATAAAGTTGTTAGAAAAAGAGAATGTTGATTTGAAAGAGAAAGGCAATTTTAGAAGAAAGATGTTGACAGAGTCTGAAAATAGAATCAAATCATGTGAAATGAAAAATTGTCAACTCTTGAAACAGATCTATGATTTTGAACAAGTTCTTATACTTGAAAGAGTGAAATTTGAGAAAGAGAGAAGAGACTTTCAAACTGAGAGGAAAGGTTTTGAAACAAAGTCTGTTGAATTATCTTTGAAAATTTCTGATTTGGAGAAAATTCTTGCACAAGAAAGAAAAGAGTTTGAATGCAAGAAAAATGTTTTTCAAAAAGAAAAGATTGGTTTTGAGAAAAAGAAAACAGGAATGTTAAATGAGTTTTCTGTAAAAATCAATGAGTTGGAGAAAGAGTTAGAAGATGGAAGGAAAGAGACTGAAAAGAAGAAGGCAAATGGCTTTAAAGAAAAATGCTTAAAAGATGAGTTTGAGAAGGAAAAGAAAGTTTTTCATTTGGAGATAAGGAGGCTTATTAAGAAATTATCTGATTTATCAACTAAAATCATGATAGAGAGGAAGTCCAAATCTGATTTGCAGTCAAGGTTTGATTTGTATGTTAAAAAGTTTAGGGAATTTGAAACGAAAGTTGTTGACAAATCAAATCATAGTTCAAAAGATCAGATTCGTTCTTCTAATCTGTTTTATGATTCTGCTATTGATAAATCTTATAATTGTTCTTTTAAAAAGATAAAAATGGAATGGAGAGTTAAAGGAACAACTTCCAAGAAAGAAGTGCCAAAATCAAAAGTTCCTAATTCAAATGTCAAGAAGAACAATACATTTCAAAGAAAATCTTTTGTTAAACCTGATGTGATTTATTCTGTAAATCAATTAGTCAGAGTTGCACAAAAGAAACTTTGTTGTTCATATTGTGGGACTAATGATTTTGTGAACAAGAATTTTATTCAGCACTGGTATGGTTCTTATAGAATATCTGCATATGCTACTGCACCTAACAAACCTGGACCCAAGTTCATATGGGTACCAAAGTCAACTTAATCTGTTTTGCAGGTTATTCATGTGTAGAGCTGAATGATAATACTGACACATGACTTAAAACCGATGCTGTGCTTAAATTGAGAATCTTGACTTTTGGATAATTCAGTCCAAAACTCGGCCTGAATGTGATTATGGACTTACAATTTGTCCCATCTTGATTATGGATTTCTGATTCATACAGATCAATTTGTTGATTTTGAAGATTTTTTTTAAAAAGTTCTGTTTACTATGGGGTTATCGAACTCATAGTTGTGGGTGTTTTTAGTAGAAACTGATGCAAAGTTCTCTTAGGAGGATTGTGGCATCAATCTCTCTGATGAAAGTATCTGCAGCATCTCTAACCATTTTCTCTGTACCTCTGTATTTTACAAGGCTTGCTCTGAACTTGTTCGGAGTACTAGTTGCGTACTTCTGACAATCCATGCACACAAATAGTTTGATTTCGCCTTGTGGGTTTTGAAATACTAACCCGAATCTTGGTTCTGTAATGATAGAGTTGGGCACGGCGTCGGGTGGGCAGCGGTCTTCTGGTGGTCGTAAATTTAGATGTTTGAGACCAAGATCTTTTCCCAGTTGAAAATCTATCATACTGAAGATCAGAAGCTTTTCCCTCATTGCTTTTCTTAACACTTGATAGGCTCTGGTGTTTGCCTCTGTTTTGTAGTTGTCCTTTGTCCATTGCAGAAGGTCAGGTAGATTATAAGGATTGATATTTTCTAGGTCAGCATCAGCGAAGGTGGTTTCTGAATTGTCTTCTCTTCTGACTTTGTAAAGATTGTACCTGACCCTTGGATAGGTTCTTGTAAAGGAGAACTTGCAAAAGATTACCTTTTTGATCTTGTGGATTAAGAAGACATATGCTTTGGTTCTTGCCTTTGTCCTTGTGAAGATGTTCTCAAATTCTTCTCTGATCCTTGAATCTGTCACATGATCTGTTGGATGATTGGTCTGAAAGGTTTGTTTATAGAGGTATTTGTATACCACTTATTCCACCTCTTCATGTGTTGGACCAGGTTGTGGTACTTGTCTTCTGAGACTCTCCATCTGTTGAACAACTTCTACAGCTCTGCCAGTAAGTGGAATGTCTGACAGGGGCTTTAATCCATATGCCCAATCAACTTCTTTAGGCTTTGGAGTTTGGAAGGCATCAAAGGCGCTCTTCATCAATTTCTCTGTAGGCTTGGGCAATGATTTCTTTTTCTTGGGCTCTTCTGTCAGTATTGCTTTGCCCTTGTCTTTGTCTTTTGGAGGTGCAGAACCTGTTTCTTCTGTAGGTTTGGAGGTTGCTGATTCTGTTGGCTTGATGGTTGCCACTGTAGGTTTTGACACTTGTGTTTTAGAGGACTTTTGTGGCGATGGTTCTGTTGGCTTGAGTTGCTCTGTAACCTCTGTTGGAGGTTCTTTGGTGACTTCTTCTGTGAGCTCTATTTCTGTTGGTGAAGATTGGACATCGAATCTTCTTGCCATTTTGAAAGCTAATGTGAACCTGTGCCTTTCTTCTTCTCTCTGCGACATTCGATCAGTCATTGTATTGTGCATCTTTCTTAGAATATCAGAAGCAGAGGTCGTTGCTCTTATTGGTTTGGTGGCAATCGACTTTCTTCTTGGTATGGTTTGGGGTTTTTCTGTTGATTTTGTTGAAGGACTCTTTTCCAAGTTGATTACCACAGGGGTGGTTGTTGCCTCTGTGGTATGCTGATCAGCTTCTGGGATATTGGTTTCTTCAGGACTTGATTCCACAGAGATGGGTGTTGTCTCTGTGGTCTGTTGATTTTGTTGTTGATCTTGGGTTTGTTCTGGAGGGGCTTGACTGATTGGTTCTGTTGCGATTTGCGGAGTTTGTATTCCTCTGGTCGTAGTTTTTTCCCTTATATTCTCCCCCTCAGGATTATCTGATGGACCAGGATGGTCATCATCAGAATAATCCTGACTTTTATCAGAAGTACCCTCTGCTCTGCAGGAAGGTTTGGGTTTCTTTGGTAGTTCTGCTCCTGCGGCCATCAACTTGGCACATACATCGTCACAGAGGCCGAAAAGAGTTGCAAGCTCTGCTTCTGTGTTGAAGCGCATTCTGCCGACACTTTTTCTGAACTCTTTGACGTAGTTGGCATTTGCAGCAGTGAAGGAGACAATGACTTATGTGACCTGGTTTATGACATTCTGGCCGAGCTCTGTTAGCTGTGCTCTGGTCATGTAGTCTTTAGGCTGCATCAGTTTTGCAGAGCCTTCTGTAGATCTGCGGGTGTGATGCTCTGTGATTTGTTGGATTGCTTGTTCATTTGTTCGAGGAAATGTTTTACTGATTCCTTGAATGCAGAAGTTGCGGTAATTCCAAAATCTTTAACATCATAAGTGGCTGTAGTTGTTGCAGTTGTTTGCGTAGAAGATTTCATCTCTGTGATGGCTGTTTTCACCTCTGTGGACAGATTGTCCATTTTGGTGTTCAGATTCAGTATGGCCGTTGATGTTTTCTCAGCAAAAGATGTGAAAGAGCTTTGCAACTCTTTCATGGTTTGGTTCACAGAGGTGACAAGGGTTTGGAACTCATCCCTTGATACTTGTGTCCCTGGTGTAACCTCTGGAGGAACACATTCGTCTCCAGAGTGAGTCCCTGCTCCTGGGACACCTTCGTTCACCCTTGTTTGTACGTTGGGGGTGGAAGGATTTCCATCTGATATTCGAGCAGAAGCATCTAGTGCTTCAGACTCTACAGAAGTTCTGTGAACGACATTGTCTAGATCCACTTCAGAGGTGGGTACTAGATTATCCTTCTGTTGACTCGGAGACTTGTCTAGAGTCTCTTCGTCGTTGTGCTTACTACTTCTCTCTGAAAGAAGGGTTGGCCCTATTTCGTGCGTGGCAGAGGAAGCGAATTCCTCTGTAGGGTGTTTTAGTGTGATCTGGGGCGATTGATCATGAACTATAGGTGAGTCTCTTTGAGGAGACTCCCTAGGAATGGATTCCCCGGTTTTTGTGGGCGCAGAAGTCGAAAGAGTGACTTCTGGCTGGTTGGGTTGGGTTTGGATCGAGCTGTGCTGCACTATTTCAAAAACTCCCTCTGCAGCTAGACCTGCGGAGTTAGATGTGTGGGTTGCACTGGGAGTTGGTTTTGGTTGTGTGCCTCTATTAATCCAGGCATCTTCTCTTGTTTCCTCTGCTGTTAAGCATCCAAGCACTACATCATTGTCTATCTTTTCAGCTTATGTAGATATCCGATGGCTTGGAGCTTCTTCTCTATCTTCTGTTGAAGTTCCTTGCTCTGTGCCTAAGAAGTCATGCATTTGATGAGAGCCGTATAACCTCATGACGGGTGGATGATAGAGACCTTTCCGTATCCAGACAGCTTCTTCTTCGTCTGAATCTACCTCTGAGACCTCCATTCTTGTCTCTGTTAATTCATCTCTATTCCACTGAGCTTCTGTTTGTCCTATTTCTTCTGAAGCTGGGCTTGGACTCCTTCTGTGAACGTCCAATCCTTGCTGAATGAAGGGGTTCTGTAGAATAATAGGTGTCTCAGCTGATAGATCTCTTGGTGTTTGATCATCTTCTTGCAGATTGTTAGGTCTAGAGTTTTGTCAAAAACACAAGTGTTGAGTTCTGAGTAAGAAGACTAAAGAAGACTCAGAAGACTCAGAAGTTCTGAGTAGAAGACTCAGAAGTTCTGAGTGAGAAATCTCAAAAAGATTCTAAGTGTTGGATTCTGACTAGAAGATTCAGAGTTCTGAGTAGGAGACTCAGAACTTCTGACTATGAAGACAAATGTTCTGAAGCGCTTATTCAGAAGTATGTTCAGAATTCATATCTTGGGATATTCTCTGTTATATTCAGTTACTAATTAGGACACGTGTAATTGTTCTATTAGTCTGTTTCTTATATGTACTGTAGCTTTAGCTATTCTCTATAGTATATATAGGAGTTAGCAACTGTAGCTAACTGAATCTTTGGAGAATCTTTGATAGAATCTTTGGAGAATCTTTGATATAATCTTTGGTGAATCCATTTAGAGAAAAATTCATTGTAATATCTTGTAATTCACAGATTGTTAATAAATCATATGACCAGTTGCTGTGAATACGATCTTAATTGTTCATATTTGATTGTAAGAGTGTATCCTGGACTTTCAATTGGTATCAGAGCCAATCAACAAACAAATTCGTCCAAGAGTGTGTTTGATCACGTTCTTGAAGTTTCTTGATCAATTCGACAATTGATTCCGCTGCTTCTAACAATTCTTGAATTCCTAACAATTCTTGAATTCGTTTCTATCATTGATTCAAGAAATTTGAATTTGTCTTTCTGTTGAATCGATATCTTACAATCAAGTCATCCAAAGATTTTCTCTCTATGCTGATTAATTCTCGAAATTAAACAGAGATCACAGGTATGTTTTCGAAATTCTTGATTGGTTTCTGGATCAAAGTGATTATATCTGCTGCATGTTGATTAGTATTCAAATTTTTTGTTGAAAAGAAGATTTCATTAATTCATGTACTCTAACTGTTTTATGAAATGCATGTGACAGATTTGATTAATTCTTGCATGTTCTAGATTTGTGTTGATTCTCATTTTTTATCATAATTCATAGTTGATATTCGAATTTGTCATTTCATCATGCCTGAGATTATTGAAGTTTTTGTGAGTCCTGCAATTTCTATAACCAGTTCAGACAATTTACAAAAATTAAGTCCTGTAAAAGCAAAAGAAACAATTTCTGAACCAAAAACTGAGATTGTTCATTTTGAAAGCAAGATTGCTAATCTTCAAGCAAAACAAGACGAATATGCAAAAGTTATAAAGATTTTGCAAAAAGAGAAATCTGATTTTCTAAAGGATTTTGAAAAGGTTCAAGAAAACATAAAGTTGTTAGAAAAAGAGAATGTTGATTTGAAAGAGAAAGGCAATTTTAGAAGAAAGATGTTGACAGAGTCTGAAAATAGAATCAAATCATGTGAAATGAAAAATTGTCAACTCTTGAAACAGATCTATGATTTTGAACAAGTTCTTATACTTGAAAGAGTGAAATTTGAGAAAGAGAGAAGAGACTTTCAAACTGAGAGGAAAGGTTTTGAAACAAAGTCTGTTGAATTATCTTTGAAAATTTCTGATTTGGAGAAAATTCTTGCACAAGAAAGAAAAGAGTTTGAATGCAAGAAAAATGTTTTTCAAAAAGAAAAGATTGGTTTTGAGAAAAAGAAAACAGGAATGTTAAATGAGTTTTCTGTAAAAATCAATGAGTTGGAGAAAGAGTTAGAAGATGGAAGGAAAGAGACTGAAAAGAAGAAGGCAAATGGCTTTAAAGAAAAATGCTTAAAAGATGAGTTTGAGAAGGAAAAGAAAGTTTTTCATTTGGAGATAAGGAGGCTTATTAAGAAATTATCTGATTTATCAACTAAAATCATGATAGAGAGGAAGTCCAAATCTGATTTGCAGTCAAGGTTTGATTTGTATGTTAAAAAGTTTAGGGAATTTGAAACGAAAGTTGTTGACAAATCAAATCATAGTTCAAAAGATCAGATTCGTTCTTCTAATCTGTTTTATGATTCTGCTATTGATAAATCTTATAATTGTTCTTTTAAAAAGATAAAAATGGAATGGAGAGTTAAAGGAACAACTTCCAAGAAAGAAGTGCCAAAATCAAAAGTTCCTAATTCAAATGTCAAGAAGAACAATACATTTCAAAGAAAATCTTTTGTTAAACCTGATGTGATTTATTCTGTAAATCAATTAGTCAGAGTTGCACAAAAGAAACTTTGTTGTTCATATTGTGGGACTAATGATTTTGTGAACAAGAATTTTATTCAGCACTGGTATGGTTCTTATAGAATATCCGCATATGCTATTGCACCTAACAAACCTGGACCCAAGTTCATATGGGTACCAAAGTCAACTTAATCTGTTTTGCAGGTTATTCATGTGTAGAGCTGAATGATAATACTGACACATGACTTAAAACCGATGGTGTGCTTAAATTGAGAATCTTGACTTTTGGATAATTCAGTCCAAAACTCGGCCTGAATGTGATTATGGACTTACAATTTGTCCCATCTTGATTATGGATTTCTGATTCATACAGATCAATTTGTTGATTTTGAAGATTTTTTTTAAAAAGTTCTGTTTACTATGGGGTTATCGAACTCATAGTTGTGGGTGTTTTTAGTAGAAAACATTTCCAGAGAATGTGTTCAGAATCACATTTTGAGCAACCCTGCAAATTTTGGTTGAAAAATTCTGATTTTTGAGCAAGTTATGGTGGTTTGAAGTTCAGAATGTTCAAAAATCACAAAATCCAAAGTTTGGACCTGTGGCCTTTCTGGTTTGGGAGAGTAAGTCCTAAGGGGTGCTAGTCACCTAGTCCCTAAGACCAACTGGTCTGGGATCGGCTGACCCAAATCCTGCAATAGAACCAGATAGAAAGCCATGTTCTACTGGTACAAATGGGTTTAAGATATATCGATGTGGCCTTTCTGGTTTGGGAAATTAAGTTCCATGGGGTGCTTGTCACCTAGCACCTAAGACCAACTGGTCTGGGATATGCTGACCCAAATCCTGCTATAGAACCAGATAGAAAGTCATGTTTAACGATGTATCTTATTCTTACTAAACTTTTTGATTAAAAGATGCCAATGTGCACAAAATTAAAAGATACCAATGTGCACAAAATTAAAAGATGCCAATGAGCACACATCTCTTGAAACTTTGGGAAAATACAAAGTCGCAATAAACCTGTAAATTTGTGAAAATCCTAATTTTGGACAAATAGTGTAAGTAGAGCAAAGTATTCGTATATGTTTTTAGAATTGCATATTCTTGAAGCTAATCATATTTCGCATGCTAAGCACACCAAATAGATTTAATAAAGGGATTGAAACTGAACATTTTTAACTCGATATGCAATGATGACTTGTATTTGAATCCAAACACATGCATTTGATTTCATTTGATTGAAAAATCTGATAAATTTCATTAAGTTGGATTTCTTTTGTAAAGTTTTCAAATGATCAAATGTTAGTAGTTATCAAGTGTAGTTCAGTAAATCTTATTCTCCTTGTATAAATGTTTTCATTAAAGCACTATATTTGAAATGAATAATTTTAATGAAATATATGCATAATTTCAGGGGGAGAAAACAAACTGCTCCAGAATTCTTATTTTGAGGTGGAGCAAGGTTATTCATTAAGGAGGAGAAAAAGCATAGACTTCATTCGAAGAAAAAGCATCGCTAAAGTTTTGAAAATCAAGGGGGAGAAAAGCTAAAGATTTTGAAGATTGATATGGTTTTTGTACAGAAATAACAAAAGAGAGAAATGTTATTTTAAGAAGAAGAAGAGGAAAAGGAAACTGATCGGTTGTTTCTTATAAAGAAATCTTATGAAAGCTGAAATGAAGACGAGAATTGTCATTTCAAGGGGGAGCAAAGAAAAAGCAAATATATAACAGAAATCAATTTGGAAATAGTTGCTGCTGCTGATTAAAGACTGACCAGAAGTTGTTAACTCAGATTATTCAGAATTCTGAGCAAAAGTTGTCAAAGCATTCAGAAGAGCTCCTTCTGAAGATTGTTCATGCTCTAAGAATTTGATGATGAATAGTACAATTGTGTTTGTCAAAAACACAAGTGTTGAGTTCTGAGTAAGAAGACTAAAGAAGACTCAGAAGACTCAGAAGTTCTGAGTAGAAGACTCAGAAGTTCTGAGTGAGAAATCTCAAAAAGATTCTAAGTGTTGGATTCTGACTAGAAGATTCAGAGTTCTGAGTAGGAGACTCAGAACTTCTGACTATGAAGACAAATGTTCTGAAGCGCTTATTCAGAAGTATGTTCAGAATTCATATCTTGGGATATTCTCTGTTATATTCAGTTACTAATTAGGACACGTGTAATTGTTCTATTAGTCTGTTTCTTATATGTACTGTAGCTTTAGCTATTCTCTATAGTATATATAGGAGTTAGCAACTGTAGCTAACTGAATCTTTGGAGAATCTTTGATAGAATCTTTGGTGAATCCATTTACAGAAAAATTCATTGTAATATCTTGTAATTCACAGATTGTTAATAAATCATATGACCAGTTGCTGTGAATACGATCTTAATTGTTCATATTTGATTGTAAGAGTGTATCCTGGACTTTCACAGATGTGTGTCAATGCCAGAAATAGAGAAGTATTGTTCTTCTGGGGAATGGTGGTCGAGAGGTTGTGCCGTCTACCCTGCTGTATTTAAAGTGTTGGCAATGTCGGGGTTCTGTAGGAAATCGTTAATGTTTCCTTGGTGAGCAAAACGATCTGGGGATTGATGGGGCGATTGATATCCCTCTTCTGTCATTTCTTCTTCTGCATCTTCTTCTTCTGCAGTTCTTTTTTTGCGATTGCTTCCTCTTCTATGGTAACCAATTTTTCAAGTGGTTTACCATGCTTCTTTTTGGATTTCCTCCTCTTAGGTTTTGGTGCCCCTTCCTTTGTGGTTTTTGATTTTCTTTTCTTCTTCTGTTTTGGAGAAGAGGGAGGAGCAGAGGAGCCAATTTCAGTGGCATGAGGAAGTGAAGGTTGATCTTCTGCAGCGCTTGTAAAGGTGCCTTCTGCAGTTTTCCTCCTTTTTGATTTTGAAGAGGACTTCTTTCCCATGAGCTCTGCACGTTTGGCTATGAAGCTGAGTTGAATAGCCATGTGTTTTTCTAATTTGTTATCTTTTTCTTCTTGAGTGGAAAGGGGTTAATAGAATAAGGTAGTATCTGTTGTAGAATAAGGTAGTATCTGTTGTACCTCTGTTGTAGCCATTTATTAGAAGAAAGGTAGAAAGTCGTTCGTACCATGCTCTTGGAGCCTGTTTCAGTCCGTACAGAGCCTTTTCAAGGTAGTATACATGCCTTGGGAACTTTGAGCTTTCAAACCCTGGTGGCTGATTTACGTAAACCTCTTATTGGATTTCACTGTTGAGAAAAGCTGATTTTACGTCCATCTGATAGACTTTAAAACCTCTGTGGGCTGCGCAGGCTAAGAATATTCTTATTGCTTCGAGCCGTGCGACAGGAGCAAAAGTCTCATCATAATCTATGCCTTCTTCTTGTCTATAACCTTTGGCCACCAATCGTGCTTTGTTTCTGATGACCACTCCATCTTCATCCTTCTTATTTCTGTAGACCCACTTAGTCCCAATGGCCTGTTTCCCTCGTGGCAGAGGTACTAAAGTCCATACTCTGTTACGCTCAAACTGCAGAAGTTCTTCTTGCGTGGCGTCTACCCAGTTTGGGTCATCTAGTGCTTCAGAAATCTTCTTTGGTTCTATCACACTAATAAAATTTGTAAAGAAACAAAAATTAGCAGTGGCAGACCTGGTTTTTACTGAGTCAGAAGGTTCTCCGATTATTTGGCTTGGAGGATGGCTTTTTGTCCACTAAGTGGTGCGAGGAAGATGGTCATCAATGTCATCGAACCTTTCTTCAGAAGCTTCTTGTGGATCTTCTTCTAGTATAGCCTTCGTCAGCTTTTACCTCAAACTTTCCTCTTGAATCTCTGTCGTTTAAAACAAAGCATTTAAATCCAAACACATGGAAAAACTTGATGTTTGGCCGCCTTTTGTTGATCAGTTCGTAAGGAGTCTTGATGTGTCTTTTCACAATGGTTGACCAATTCTGTGTGTAACAAGCGGTAGAAATTTCTTCTGCCCAAAAGTTCATCGGTAATCCGTATGCTGATAGCATAGTTCTTGCGGCCTCCACGAGCGTTCGATTCTTCCTTTCAACTACGCCATTCTGCTGTGGAGTGCGTGCGGCAGAGAAGTTCTGTGATATTCCTTCTGTAGAAAGATAGGCTTCAATGACAGAGTTTTTAAATTCTGTGCCATTGTCACTTCTTAACTTCTGTATTCTGCATTCATAAAGAACTTGGATTCTTTCCAGTAGATTAATCAAGATGATTGGTACATCCGATTTCTTTCGAACAAATTCAACCCATGTGAAGCGCGAATACTCATCAATTAAGACAAGTATATATTTATTGCCACATAGGCTCTGTATGGCAATGGGACCGCAGAGGTCGACATGAAGCATGTACAGAGGCCTAGTGCAAGACACACCTGTTTTGCCTCTGTGGGAAGCTCTTCTGAGTTTTCCCATTTCACAGACAGAACACAAGTGATCCTTATTAAATTTAACATTAGGCAAACCTTTAACTAGATCAAGTTTGACCAGTTTATCCAAGGTGTGAAAGTTCAAGTGACAGAACCTGTTATGCCATAACCAGGCTTCTTTATTTTCGCAAGCTACAAGGCAAACTTTATCCTTGGTTGTTGAACAAAAGTTCATCAGATACAGATCACCTTTTCTTTCGGCTCGCAGAAGTTCCATTCCTATGTCTTCACTTTGTAGAGAGCAGAAAGTTCTTTTGAACAAGACATCAAATCCTGTATCACAGAGTTGACTTACACTGAGTAGGTTGTGTTTAAGGCCATTCACATATGCAACTTTGTATACAGAGACGTTTTCCTTCCGTATGACTCCATAGCCTTTGATGTGTCCCTTCTTGTTGTCTCCAAAAGTTACAGATCCACCATCGTGTGTTTCTTTGTATGTGGATAATAAACTTCTGTCGCCAGTCATGTGCCTTGAGCATCCAGAGTCAAGATACCAAATTGGCACATACCGCTTCTGTAAGACAATCACAGAGACTTAGGTACCCATATCCATATGGGTCCAATATTGTTAGAATTTTTCAAGTTTGCCTTAGCATTCTTGAAATACATTTTATCTTTTGTAGAAAGATCAGATTGTATCTCTCTAGGTTTTGACTTTGGAGTTTGAATTTTAGTGGAGAGTAAGCAATCTGGACTTGGGAAGTGATTTTTTAATCTGAACATAAGATCAAAACAATGACAGTATTTAATATGAGACATGATTTGTTTGAACTTTTCATTGAATTCATTGAAGTGAGTCACAGAGGCATTACATTCGTTCTTAACATTAGATTTCCTATTACAAGAAGATCTATGAATACTAGAATGTTTTTTGCAAAAATCTTGTTTAGTTCCTGCCTTTCGTGAGTCTCTTCTGTGGTGAACGTATGTCTTCACTGTCACAGAGGAAAGATATTTGTTAGCTTCAGGCCTTAGAGGTTTTGAAAATTTTGAGCTTTTAGGATTTTCAGAGGCCTTTTTCAAATTATCAAGCTCTGTAGAGGTTTTGACTTGTATACACATTTTTAGAAAATCTGGACAGATAGGTATCTCTGTGATTTTCTCTTTTGGAGAAATTGTTCTGTTAAGAATATCATAGGAGAATTTAACATCCTCTGTGTCACAGTGAATTATCCCTGAGTTAGAATCAGTCTCTGAGTCGTCAGAGGATGAATCGTCCTCATATACAGAGGTTGAGTCATTTCTTTCGACAGAGGCTGGATTTTCTGAGCATGTATCGTACGAGTTTTCTTCCTCTGTAGAAAAACTTTCATAGATGGCAGAGGTTTCAGATGAGATCTCTTCAGCGAGAATTTGATCTACAGAAGATGTATAGAGATTTTCTAAAGTATTTGATTTCAAAACATCCAAAATTTCTTTTTCAATTGATCTTTTAAGATTTTCTTCTGAAAAGATGGGTTTAAACTCAGGAGCTTTTGCAGATAATTTCTTTTTGACATCTATCATACAGACAAAATCGACCTGTGTTTGAGTCTCTGGTTTACCAAACTTAAATATACCAATATGATCTTGTGTTTTCAGATATTTCTTTGGTTTGATTCCTCTATTGACAGAGGTTGAAGATGATGAATCTGTGTTTTCAAACCACACATTGATCATCTTCGTATGTTTCCTCAAGTGAGGTTCTTCAGAGATTTTAACCCTTTTACTTACAGAGAGTAAGTTTGGAAAAATTGGTTTATTTGTTTTTCCTATCACAAACAGAGAAGACAAAGGTTTAAGTCTTTTGCCTTCAACACCTAGAGTAATATCATCGTACCCTATACCTCGTCTTCCTATTTGTGAGTTTACTTTCTCATACACCTTCTTTGCATCTTTGTAGTTTTTAAGTAAAACCTCTCTTCTGAGTAGATCTTGCCAAAGTACCTATCTCTCTTTTTGAAAGTATTCTTTGAGAGCTATTATGTCAGTTGTTTCACTCCTAGAAACTGAAAGCTCTTTAGTTTTGACTTTTAAAGCAGAGGTTAATTCAGAAATATGCCTTTTTAAAGGATCTACATTTTTGCTCCAATATTTTTCTACTCTTTCCTTTTCTTCAAAAATTTTGGCTTTTTCTTGAGTGAGAAGCCTTACTTCTCTCTCATTAAAGGTGAGTCTTTTCTGAATGCTTTCATTTATCTCTTTAAGTTCAATCAGTTCAATGTTACGTCTAACTGAATCATTTTCTACATATTTAATACAAGAGGTAGAGTTTGAAACAGATACCTCATTGTCAGTGCCCGAGTCGACTTCTGCCATGCCACAAAATAGGGCATTGGTGGTGAATTCATCATCAGAGGTAGAGTCTGACTCGAAGTCCTCCTTATTTGCTTCAGAATGCCCTTTGTTCGCCATTAGGGATTTTTGTGCATAGTATTCAGCCTTCTTTTTGTAAAAAGCCGAGTCCTTCTGTGGGCGATTTTGTCTACTTCTGCAATCTTTTGCGAAATGGCCTGGCTTGCGCAGTTGAAGCAACCTTGGGAGGTGTTTCCAGTTCGATCGTCGGACTTCTGTTGGTCTCCACCTTTCTCTGTTCGGCATTCGTTTGCATAATGACCAGGCTTACCACAGTTGTAGCATTCTTGTGTGTGGCCTACCTTGTCATCTGACCTCTGTCGGTCATTTCCTCTGTAGTTTCTGTCGCTCGACCTCTGTCGGTCACTTCTGTAGTCTGACCTCTGTCGGTCACTTGATTCTTCTCTTCTTTCATCATCTCTTCTATCCCTCTGGTTGTCTCTGCTATATCTGTCATTTCCAAAATTTCTTTCGTTACCTCTGAACTCTCTTGTCAATAGAGCCAATGATTTAGCTAATGACGCAAGAGTTATTTCTTCCTCTATCAGCTCGTCTTCTTCGCTATCAACCATCACTATCTTCTTCTTCTCCTTCTTCTTCTCCTATGTTGCTCTCTCATTTCCCGGTCTATCTGTAGCCTCTGTTGATTTACTAACCAATGCGTATGGTGCAATGGCTATTGTTTTAGCCTGTGCTATTTGAGGCTCTTATGCAGCTAGTGTTCCATAGAGATCAGAGAGTGTCCATGAGTCTAGTTCTTGGTTTGTTTGTAAAGACATAGACAGTTGAAGCCACTCATCATTCAGACTCTTTAGAAACATGACGTTATTTTCTTTCGAGGTTCTGTGAATGCCAGACTTTCTACATTTGTTTATGAGAGAGTTGAACCTATCGTACGTTGTTTGCAGAGATTCTGTTGCAGAGGCTCTGAATGCATGATATTCATTTATGTACTGTGCCCTTCGGTTCTTCTGTGTTTTAGCACCCCCTTCCAACTGTCTTTCTAATTCTTTCCAAAGATCGTGCACAGTTTCGCATGCATCTAAGGATTGAAAAAGCTCGTTGGGGATAGCCATTATCAGGATTCTTTTTGTTTTCTGTGCAACTTCATCTTCTGCCTTATCTTCATTTGACCATTCTTCTCTTGGCTTTGGTTTTTGATGTTCAGGGATTTCTGGAGATTCAGCAGTAGCTGGTACTCGTGGTACTGCTATCATGGGAACAGGAGGAAGGTTGTAAAGATATTGTACTAGATTTTTTTCAGTACCCTCAAAGAAATGAACCATTCTTATCTTCCATTGAGGATACTCATCTCGTAGGAGAGTAGGAGGCTTGGTGAGTGAACCAGCAGTAAAGAAGTTATTTGTATTTGTCATTGTTAAGGTTCTGAAAAGATAGTTTGATTAAAAAGTACGAGTCTGAAGATCTGGAAAGTTTTCTGGGTTTGAACAGTTCTCAGAGTACACTTTAATGGAGTTTTAACCTAGAGATGAGGAATAGGAAAAAATGATTTCTATCACTAATCTTGTAAAAACGAGGATCACTTGATATTGAAAATCAAGCTTCGCTCTGATACCAATTGTCGGTTCCCGTTTTGTTTAAACAAGATTATTAGATCTATTAGTTCAAGTTTGAGTTTGATGCGGAAGCGTATTTGAATAACTAACAGATATGTTTGATAGATTTAGAACACAATATAAATAAACAGTGATCAGGAAATAATATCTCAAAGTGTATTGAATATATATATTAAGAACAAATTCAAGAACACTGAGTAAGCAAAGCTTTAAAACAGATATGACTCTCAAAGTGTTTAAGCTGTGTGTTCTTGTGATGTTTTTCTCTCAAGGTGTTCGATTGATCGATCGATGGATTGATTGATTAATAGGAAGAACTCAACATGAGTCTTCCTTATATACAACTCTAAGGGGACCATAAAGCATATGCTACTATTCACAAAGGACGGTATGAATAGTTGGACAGATGGCATGAACAGTTGGACGTGCTGTATTGCATTTAATGCAGCAGACGTCTATTATGTACTAAGCCCTATTGAATCCAACCAGAGTTTGACACGTTGCAGTTGGACAGGGCATGCTACCATGCAAGTTGATGAACAGGTCCTGTAACAGTAGCAAGATATTATAAATATCTTTTAAGTCTTTGTTGAAGACCGTAGAGGCTCTGTGAAGTGCCACAGAGGTTCTACGGTTAGGTCCTTAGAAGAGCAGTCTTCACCGGATTCCGAGTCTTTGGTCTTCTTTGCGTGTATGACAGAGTTTCTGTAGGGCGCCTCTTTAGCTTCTGTAGCTTCTTGACCTTGATCTCTCGGTAAGTTCGGCAGAGCCTCTGTAAGAGGCTTTCTTCACTTAGCCTATTTTTCACTACTTCTAAATACTTCTATGATTAGGAAGATTGAAGCTAACATTTATACTTAACAGCCAGTAGACCTGATATAATGTATGCCACATGCCTCTGTGCAAGATATCAAGCTAACCCAAACGAATCACACCTTCTTGCTGTAAAGAGAATCTTCAGATACCTAAAGGAACCAAGAATCTTGGCCTCTGGTATCCAAATAACTCTGGCTTTGATCTTATGGCCTACACAGATTCAGACTATGGAGGATGCAAGCTCGACCGAAAAAGTACCTCTGGGAGTTGCCAATTCCTGGGTGGTAAACTAGTCAGCTGGACTTCAAAGAAGCATAATTGTGTGTTGACATCTACAGCAGAAGCCGAATACGTTGCTGTTGCTAGTTGTGGCTCACATGTTCTCTGCATACGAACTCAGCTAAAGGACTATGGTTTCGACATTTAGAAGATTCCCATCCTCTGTGATTCCAAGAGTGCCATTGCGATCTCTGCCAATCCTGTACAACACTCTAAAACAAAGCATATCGATATCCGTTACCGCTTTCTAAAGCATCATGTTGAACAAGGCACAATCGAGATGTACTTTGTGTCAACTGAATTCCAGCTTGCTGACTTATTCACCAAGGCACTCGATGAGAAAAGATTCCTTTTCTTGGTGGGTAAGTTGGGTATGTTAAACATGAGTTGATCCCTCTGTAAGTGAGACTTGATCTTCTTGTAAATATGTATATATTTAAACTCTTTTATATGTACATTCTTTATCATTGAAAGTTCAGTACCCAACAGAGCTTTTGTGGAATTGGTCAGAGCCTCTGTCAATTGCCACAGAACCTCTGGTGAGTTTGACCTATGTTTTATGCATTACTTATCACATCTGATCCAAGCATATGTCAAGGGGAGCAGAAGGAGGCCTTGAATTGATCTACAGAGGTTGATCATTCAAGGGGGAGCAAAAGAATGAGTAAAGATCGAACTCTTTCACAGAAGTCAGGTACTTTGCCGAACAAAGGAGAATCCAAGAGTAAGTACCTCGCACAAAACATCTCTCCAAAACAGTTTTCTAGGACACAAATTTCCACATATGTCCTAAAAACGCAGTTTAAAAGAGTAAAAACCTTGGATGATCAAAAAGTTTTATGAGCTCTTTGTTATTAGAAAATTTCGGTCACAAAACCACTGCCGAGCTCAACAGAGCTTCTGTTAGCCAGAGCCTATGCAATTTCAAATTTTGCACGGAGACTTTATCGATCATCTCCACTGTCTTTTCAAATGCGTTTGGTAAATGTGCAAGCTCAGAGGTTATGGAAGAAGGATTCAGAACACCTAGCTCATTCCATCACAGTGCTTCTGTCGATTTGACACTTGTGCGCATAAACGGGTTCTGTAGGTGCGGGTTATTTTCTACAGTGACAGTCATTTGTGAATAGAGACGCCTACGCGCTCAGCATTAATGTGCCGCGCACGACGTTTAATTGTGTTGTGCCACCTCTGACGTGGAATACCTCTATTTGTTGTGTCAGTCAGACGACGGTTCAGAGCGTGGTAACAGCTGTAGAGAACTTGAGTGTGGACCCCAAAATACATTAAATTCACTTTTACTGTGGAATTCTATCCGTTTCTACCCCTCACTATATAACCCCGTTTACGCATCTCTTTCATCCTTTACGGTCTTCATCTCCAAATATCTCCGGCGAAACCTGCAACTATTCTCTTTTCTACTCCTTTATGCAAGAAATCTTCAATGGCTTCCACCATAAACTCCCCAGCGAACTCCCCTGCTCGATCTGAGCACTCTCAACACCAATCCAGGCCTCACAATCAAGAACAAGAACATGGAGGTGAATCTGTTGATTTCACTCCGACCACTCATCTGCAGTTCTTCCTCGAGAATGAGCACTTCGAGAACTCATTACCCCTCAAACACAACAATCGCTACCTCGTGCCCTCAAGAACAGCTTTTGGAGCTGAACATGCCATTATGTTGAACATCCTTGAAAACCACCCCCTAAATACTCTGCTAACAAAGAACGTAACTTGTATCCCTGTCAGATACCTGAACCAGTTCTGGCAGATCTGCTATTATGATGCAGAAATAAGGGAAATCAAAAGCTACATCTCCAAACCTGATAAGTCTGAAAACATAGAGCTCAGATTCAACAGAACGATGCTATCCCTAGTGTTCAACCTTCCCACAAGAGGCCTTTTGGGGATTAAGGAATACCAGAGATCCCCTCTGACAGAGAGCTCTGTGACTTCGCAGAGATGTTAGGATATAATACCCACTTGAACAAGAGAAATGACTTCAGTAGGAATCGTTTCCCACCTCTATGGAACACATTGTTCTCATTCCTCAACAGGTGCCTCACATGTAAAGTAGGCAGCCCAGATCAAACCTCACACCAAATCCTTGCCATCATGTATGGTGTACAAGCTAGGTATGCTAAATCTGAAGACTTAATCATAATGTGTGCCCGTTTCAAGTTCCATACATCTACGCGTAACTGTCTACTCCTCATGAGTATACACTTCCTCGCACCTGTATTCTACTTGTCTCGGTCACACAGTTAGATTTTAGACTCTGTATTTATTAGGTAGATTTCGGTTATTTTCTTTCTTTCCTCGTGCGTTTATTTTATTTCATACTGTCGTCTGTTTTTCACTCTATTATCTCTGTGCTTTCACCATATGTTCTTGTGTTCAGGGGTAGCACTTTGCGGTATCAGGTAAGGTTCCTCATACTTTGAGGGGGAGCGTCACACACAGTTTTTTTCTTAAATGTCAAAAGTTTTTGTGTGTGTGTTATAGTCATCATCGGAGGGGGAGCGGCACAAGTTTTTCTTTAAAAGTCTAAAAGTATTTTTTTTGTCGGACTCCTCCACTACACTCCACTGCACTATCTGAGGGGGAGCGATATATCCCCATGTTCAGTTTGAGGGGGAGCGAGAGAAAGTTCTCTTCCAGTTCATATTCTAGAAAATCTTCACGGAACAGGACTATTCAGAGTTATCCGGACACCTCTTGTATCCGGACAACTCTCGCATCCGGACAACTATCGCATCCGGACACCTCTGGTATCCGGACACAATCCGGACCGGGTAGTTATCCGGGTCGGCCACGTACCCGGACTCCACCCGGGTATATACATACGTATCCGGCTTCACTCGTGCCTCTTATCAGGAAAATCGCGCAAAACCCCAAAACCCTACTGCTCTATCTCTCGCACTCGGACTCTCCCCTCTTTCACGATTCACCAGTGTTTTCGCCCTAATCTTCAGGTATGTTACTCGTTTCTCACTCTCGATCACATTTCGCCTCTTTCTGCACACCTCACACCGCAAACTGACCTCTGATTGGGTCGATCCAACAGTGCCGAAACCCTTAAGGGTTTTTCGTCGGTTTCGCTCCACTAGATGCGATTCATAGGTTGTCAGTACTCCAATAAGCTGATATTCGCTTTTGGACAACCCTTACGCACCCTAAAACTTGATTGGGATCTCCTCTTTGCCAATATGAACGATTGAGTTTTCGTCCGGACACATTCGTCGTGTCCGGACACCTTCAACACCATGCTGATCCATCCGGAAACAACCATCACCCGGAAACCTAGTTGTCCGGAAACCTTAGGGTTTTCGGTAAGTTCAACTACCGGTTAGTCTGGTGTCCGGACTATACTGTTATCCGAAAAAATCGTGTATCCGGGAACCTCTAACCGGGTTAATCATTCGTATCCGGATTTTCTTGTTATCCGGAATCCTTCTCTTATCCGGACAGTTTGTTGTCCGGACAGTTTGTCATCCAGAAACCTTCTCTTATCCGGTTTCTTTGGTTCTATCACTCCCTTTATCCGGATACCTTTGATGTGTCCATTTCAGTACCTGTTTTGTCACTGCCAGTCCTCGATCTGTCTCAGATTGAGCCAATCACAGTGAAGGTACGCGCCGACAATTGTTCATCCGTCTCAATTACTAACTGTGCTGTTATATTACAGATTACATATGGCGGATCAACAACAACACCCTTCCGCACAACAAGGAGAACAACAGCCGCCTCCTCAAGAGCAAATACCCCAAGAGGAGGACATTATAGACGAAGAAGCCGATGCTGCCCTGGTTAACCCTGACCATGGCACTGAACTGGAGGCAAATAATCACCACCTGGACCCGACACTGTTCAGACCCCAACCACTTCATCGAGTGCTTCTGGATATTTTCCTGAATCACCCTCTTCGTAAGGCCCTTACCAGAACAGCCGACGTCCCAGTACTGTACGTTCTCCAAGTATGGCACAGCGCCCGAGTCGTCACGGACCGTAACTCGCAGTCGATCATCACTCAGATCGATAACTATCCTTTCATGCTCACCGGACAAACTCCGCCGACTTCTATCACTTCCGGAGGCCACCGCCAACAATCATGAACGATACGATCCTACCGTAAATGATGACACACTTTGCGCTCAAATCCGCGCACTTGGCTACAACCATGACCTCAACCGGCCGTCCGCATTCAATCGCAAGTACTTGGCTCCGATATGGTACACCCTCTTTACGATCCTAAACCACTGTCTTTCCTCGCGCTAGAGAGGCATTGATCAGTGCACCGGCGACTTCCTTCGCCTAGTTTATGCTGTGTGGTATAACCGCCATATCGACTTCGCAATGATAATCTGGAGGGAGCTCGTCACCGCTATTCGTCACATCGGAGGGTCCAAACAGAAGAAGTTTCTTCCGTATCCGCGTTTCCTTTTGCTTGCAGTGCGTCAACACATGGACGCGAATCCTGCCATTCCTCGCCGCCTGAACCATCCGGTATGTCCTCATCACCACTTACAGTTCATGGTTATACGCAATCCATCTGATGCGGTAGCCGTGCCCATCCCTGAACCACTACTAGCCATTGCCGATCCCACTGCACCAGGGGTAGTAGCATACAGGGAAGGGTTAGGAAATCCCATGGTCCACCCAGAGCCGGAGGGACCTGCCCAGAGACATAGACCCAAGAGACGTGAGAGTCCGAGAGTAAGAGGTGGAAGGGCCCGACAAGCAGGTGCTGTCGGGCGGGGAACGTTAGTTGTGAGAGGAAGGGAAACGAGAGTAGGTGGTGAAGTGGAATCGCAACCCGGTTCCAGCTCAGCCCAAGCCGGTCAAGCCTCAGGACCGAGACTACATCACTCAACCGAGCCATATATCACTGAACCCCCCTCTCCCAGTCCACATGTTGAAGACGTGGAATCTGACTACACGGACTCCGATACCGACCGAAACGTACGCCTGAGACAAATACCTCACGGTATCGGACCCAACCCTGATTTTACCGTTGGAATCCCACTTGACTCACCTCCACATACTGGACCCGAACCTATTAGGACATCTGAGGGAGAACAAGTAGAGGAGTTAGGACACGCGAGCTGTAGAGAACTGCGTTCAAAGTTGAACCAGGAAAGATTGAGCCGTAAAGATAACGAGGCTCCTGAGCGGATCGAACCGAGCGATATCCGGGTAGCCACATCTGCTATCCCGTCTCATACGTTGGGACGGGGTATTGAAGAAACCTCCGTGGACCCAGCGGAGCAAATGCACGACCCCCTCAGCCACTCATCCGTCTCTCAAAAGACGGACGTTTCAGTCTCACACGGGGATTTAGCGCAACTTCCACTGGTCCCTCATTTGGAGGGTTCTGGTGTTGAAACAAGATACCAGCCTCCCCCGGTCTCTCTTTCAATTCGTGCATAATCGAGTCTAGCACCATTCGATATTAAACATTCTTCGGCTAGGACACTCGAAGCTGAGCAACACCAAGTCGAGACTCTCCGTGACTCGACCGGAACCACCGTAGTGTCTTCACCTCTTGGTGAAACACAAGGATCGGCGGGAAATCCTACCACAGCTAACATCACGCCAACTGTGAACGTAGGTGGCTCTGCCCCTGTGGTAGACGCCTCAACGGGCAATCTAAGTGATCCCGGGGTTAATTTACCCGACTTCGTGTCACCAGGGTCTCTGGACAGCACCCTTAAGGCTGTCCGCCAGGACATGGAGCAACAGATGCAACAACATGTAGCCGCTGAACTTGCCAAAGCGATGCGCGCTATCAAAGGTAAAGGCCACCTCGTCGATACTGAAACTGCCACTGTACCTCCACCGATTACACCACAACCTATCTATTCGGTGGACACCCTGAAGACGATGCTATTGGCCCAACTGCTCCAGGAATCCGACACAACCACCTCTACCGAAGCAGACCTGATCTCAGTTCTCCGATCCCAGGTCACTGCTCCATCTTCATCTATCACATCACGCCTTGACGCCATTGACTCGACCCTCAACGAATACAACAAAGCGCTCGCCGCGCTGTCTGAGAGGGTCCGCTCGCTCGAAGACACATGTAAGAGTCAAGCTGGCGGTCTAAAACGTAAAAACGATGACCAGGATGATCCTGATCACCGTGAGGGGGAGAAGTGACAACGCCAAACCGAGACCGCCTCCCTGATCCAGTCTGAAGCTACAACTGTGGTTCATCAGGAACCCCCAACTGCGGCAGCTACAACAGAAGCACCTGAAGCCGAGTTGCCTTTAGCAGACATGGTTATAGACATGGATATCTCAGATGAAGAAGACCCGACGGTTGAAAAGCCCGAGGGTTCAACACAGGAACTGGTTGATTTTGACTCATCAGACATACCGATTCTGGACATGATAGATCCAGATTGCAAATCCAACCCGGAGATCGAAGATGCATGGTACGAAAAAGCCGCCAGTGCCATAAATCTCCAGGTAAATTTGGTCTTCCCCACTGATGAGGACGCCAACATTGATTATGATCAGTTCCTGCTCCAAAATTTGTATGGAACATCCCCCGTTCACTATGCTCAACCCGCCGGAACACCATCAACAAGACCCGAGTCTACTACTTCCGATCTTCCGACAACTACTCCTCCCACGAAAGCTTCTGATCTTCCTCCTCCTCCTCATCTGGAGGAATCTTTGAAGAAGTTGTTCGTACACAAGCTTCGCCCGATCGAGCCGACCCTCTGTCTGGGTATCTACAACCTTGACCCAGAATTTCAACGCTGATATATCAGCACAATGCAGCGGTGTCTTCCAGTCAACCAGGTCAGAACCAAACTTCGAATCACAGAGGTAATCATCATCTATTCAAGATGTATTATGAGGATCGTCTACCCAATTTTCATTATTCGACGTGAAGATGGGAACGAATGGAAATTTTCAGAAGCTGATTTCAAGAACCTCCGACCACTCGACTTTCTGGTTATTCTGAAAGACTTACGTACAAGAACCATCCGACCGCTAGAGATTACAAAGGCACTCGAAGCTGTTCGTCGATACCTGGTCTGCACCATCATGATGTCTTATATAACGGACTTCCAAATGGCTATCGAGAACAAGGCGAAAAAGGTAAATCTGATCAAGCCTAATCTGAAAGCACCTGAGTTAAACATGTATCCTGAGTATGCTATGCTTCTGGAACCAGAATTCGGGATTGTTTACCTCAATGGGCAAAAGGAGATGAAATTCATGCGTTTCAGTCAGGTAGACAGATTTTGTGACGGCACGCTTCTAAAGGTCAGAGATGCTCTTCAAAAAATTATTCAGTACGAGTCTGAAAATCCAAGGTATTCTTATGTTCCGAATCCGAATGAAGTAACTGCTCGGAATGCCTTGGAAATGATTGAAGATCGCATCGACTATCGCCGCACCATCAGATTGTTCGAGGTACACTTCATGCTCCGCAAAAGATACGTCTTCAACTGGAGAGATCTAGAGCGCCAACTCAAACTTCAAATCAAAGGGGGAGATTGTTAGGGCAGGTTTTAATGTTGATTTAAAGTTCAAGGGTTGTTTTGTATTAATTCAATTTGAGCCTTTTTAGTGAACGGGCCGTGGGCTTGTTAACCACGGGCCCATTGTATTTAATGTTGATTAGCTTGGAAAAACAAGCAAATCATCTCTTAGCTTTCTAATTCGTACTGTAAAATTCTCTCTGAAAGTTAATGAAAGGGATGACCAGTTGAAATCATATTTCTTATTGCTTTATCATATTCGATTTCTAAACTGTTGCACGGATCTGGTAATAACACTCAGTTTTGGGCAGAAGCTGTCAACACTACTTGTTTTACGCAAAACAGGTCGCTGATAGTCAAAAGATTCAATAAGACAACCTATGAACTTTTTCATGGGAGAAAGCCTTCAATTAGCTTTCTTCACATCTTTGGATATCAGTGTTTCATACTGAACAACAGAGATGCCCTTAGAAAGTTTGATCCTAAGGCTGATGTTGGAATCTTTCTTGGATATTCTTCAATCTGCAAAGCCTTCAGAGTCTTCAATCGAAGAAGACAAACTGTAGAAGAAACTATTCACGTCACGTTTGACGAATCCCGTTCAGCGAACTCTAAACCGTCCGCTGATACTAAAGAACTGCATCAATGGATGTTTTCTCATCTTGGTGATTCAAAAGATATTCCCACTCCTCATACTCATACAGTTGAAGATGATAGTCCTACTATCATTCCAAACATGCAGAATAGTGAAGCTGAAACATCATGGGTCTCCGCTGTTCCTTTAAACACTATACCTGCTTCTGAACCAAATGTCTCAGAAATTCCATCTACTTCTCAGCAATCAGTGAATGAAATGACATCTGCACCTACTCTTCTCTTGGCTGATATAATAGAAGTTGTTGAAGCCTCATCTTCAGCTCCTCCAGTTCAATTTGAGTCAGCGACTTATGCTCTGGCTCAACGATGGGCTGTAAATCACCCAATTGATCAAATTCTTGGTGATCCAAAGAAAATATTTGTTTATTTGTTAACTTTATTTCTCTGATTGAACCAAAGAAAATAGATGATGCCCTCAAAGATCCAAATTGGGTCAGCGCCATGCAAGAAGAGCTGACTGAATTTGAAAGAAACAAAGTTTGGAAACTTGTTCGAAGACCAACTGACAAGGCAGTGATAGGCACTAAATGGGTCTATCGAAACAAGTTGGATGAACATGGAACTGTAACCCGCAATAAGGCTCGACTTGTTGCTCAGGGATACAGACAAGAGGAAGGCATAGATTACGACGAAACATTTGCTCCTGTAGCAAGACTAGAGTCTATTCATCTATTCTTAGCATACGATGTACACAAAGACTTCAAAGTATATCAGATGGATGTTAAGTCAGCGTTTCTAAATGGAAAGTTGAATGAAGAGGTCTATGTGGAACAACCTCCAGGATTCTCAGATACTAAGCGTCCAGGTTATGTTTATAAACTGGATAAGGCACTTTATGGCTTAAAGCAAGCTCCACGTTCATGGTATGACACTCTCTCTACTTGCCTCCATATTAAAAAAATTGAGCGAGGTAAAATCGACAAAACTCTATTTTTCAGAATATTGAAAGGTCATATCATTCTTGTTCAGATATATGTTGATGACATTATATTTGGTTCTACTAACCCTGATCTTTGTACTTGTTTCGCTGATAGAATGAAAGATGAGTACAAAATGAGCATGATGGGTGAGCTAACATATTTCCTTGGTCTTCAGATAAAGCATAATGAAAAAGGAACTTTCATTAATCATGGAAAGTATGTTAAATATATACCGAAGAAATTCGATTTAACTCAGAGTTCAGCTATGAAAACCCCTATGGCACCACCGCTGACACTAAACAAGGATTCAAATGGAATACCTGTTAATGTCATGCTGTACCATGGGATGATCGGCTCCCTTTTGTATCTTACAGCTACCCGACCCGATATTATGTACGCAACCTGTTTGTGTGCACGATATAAAGGTGAACCTAAGGAATCTCATATGACCGCTGTAAAGCGAATTTTTCGATACCTTAAGGGTATTGCGAACCTAGGTCTTTGGTATCCCAAAGACTCAGGGTTTGATCTAATCACCTATTCAGATAGTGATTTTGCAGGTTGCAAATTGGATAGGAAAGCACCACAGGAGGCTGTCAGCTCCTGGGTGGAAAGCTGGTGAGTTGGACAAGTAAAAAGCAAAACTCAGTGTCCACCTCCACAGCTGAAGCTGAATATGTAGCCGCTGGAAGCTGTTGTTCTCAGGTCTTGTGGATGAGTAATCAACTACTGGACTATGACCTACAACTCTCAAATATTCCAATCTATTGCGACAGCACAAGTGCCATCGCTATAGCCAACAATCCAGTGCTACACTCAAAGACAAAACACATCAAAATCAGGTATAATTTTATCATAGATCATGTGATGAATGGTGATATAGAACTTCACTTTATCCCAACTGATTATCAGTTAGCTGATATGTTCACCAAACCTCTTGATGAGACAAGATTCAACTTTCTCATCAGCGAGCTTGGAATGCTGAACTTTGAAGAGTAAAATCTTCAGCGGTTCGCATTTGATCAGCGATAGGATAAAAGCAACTTGTATAACCCATTCTATCATTCTCTCTCTGAACATAATTGATTCGCTGATGTCAAGGTATGTTTTTCTCTCGCTGACAATCGCATGAAAATGCAATATTTCAAGACAAATTGCATCGCTGAATATCTCTTCATTAATCAGCGATACTTTGAAATTTCTAAAACCAACACTGATATTTCTATTCAGTGCTTCATGTTTTCAAAAGTGTCCCTGAGCTTTCAAAACCTTAGAGACAACCTAAAATAAGAAAGGACATCCGTGACGTCATCGCAACGGATAAGCCCCGACACGTTCTTTTTCTGACACACGTTTGCACGTTTCGTTTACCTTCCAATCAAATGCAAACATGTGTCTGTGTAGTGATGAAAAACTTTCCAACTCGAGTTTTTCTCTCTCTCTAATCTCTCTATATAAACACATTTTGGGTTTATATTTTTCCTATACGCGAAAAACTCCTCCTCCAAGCAAGAAAAAGATTTACTGTTGCATTTTTGCTCTCAAGTTTTCAAGAACTGTTCATCTTCTTCTTCAACGAACCAGGTTAATACTCTTGTTATTTACCTACATTACTTGTTTATGATCTTCTCATTGTTTTTACAAGATCAAACAAAAGAACTTTTTCAAAAATTAAATCATTTCTTTCATGGTTTTTTGAACACAACCTTTCATGGTTGTTCTTCAAGTTTAATCGCAAATATCTTAAACTTGTTCTTCATACGTTTTTCCAGAATCCTAATCCTCAAAGGAAACTGGAAAACAAGACTTTTCATTGGGTATACATTTCGTTTTTCAAAAACAAGAAAACCCTAATCGTCATTGGAAAATCTTTCCACATTAAGATTATTCTTATTTGTTATATCTTTGGTTGAACTGATAATACAAAAATGGCCTCTACTGATATTCCTACTACTGAGAACACTGCTGCTGCTGAGGAACTGGAAATCACCAAGGCTCCTCAGGTCAAGTTCACACTTGTGGAACTGGATTGGACAAAAACAAACAACCTCTATGCGCTTTTCAAGTTTCCTCCTCGAAAGCAAGTCACACATCTAAATGAAGTTGTGAAATTCCTCAAAACCTGTTGCCTCTCTACAGCCCTGACCATAACACCTCCTGCACATCAGCTTCTACTATCTCAGTTCTGGTATTCTGCCAGACACACTCAGCTACCATCGACCAAAGACTCCTCAAAGAAAATCGATTGCATCCTCTGCGACACTGATTTTGGCACCATAAAAATCACCCCTGCCATTATCCGAAAAGCACTGAGCCTTCCCATCGCCACTAAAGAAAAACCTTTTGTTTCTCTCCCAGACCACAAGAAACATGCTGATAGGGAAGCCATCACTGCATTCTTTGATGCAATGGGTTATGTATGGGAAACTGGAAGGGACAAAAAGCCTGAGAAGAAGCTGACCCTCATTAAGAAGTCAAAAAAGCCAAGCGAGATGAACTTCATCTTCGCACACTTGATAAGCTGCATGACTGCAAAGACCGGCTCCTCTGATCAGGTCGCTCAACCTCATCAAGCAATGGGCTATGCGTTGCTGAAGGGTCTTCATATTGACTGGGCATCGATAATCTACGATGATCTAGTGCTCAAAGTAGACTCTGCCACTGACCGACCATCATGGGTTCCATATCCTAGATTCATCAGCGCCGTCTTCCAAACCGGCCTGAAGGACAACTACCCAAAAGTAGGAGACCTGAAACTCTCTTAGGTTGGCCCTAAGGTACTCGACTTCAAGCCAGTGGAAAACGAGGTACGTCTCTCTACTCTCTTAACTCTCCTAAATCCTTCTTCTTATACTTCTGCAGCTCCTTCAGTGGAAAAACCCACCGCTGATACCCCAGTTGCAACCTCCGTTCCTTCTAGAAAACGGAAACACTCAGCTACCCAACTTGGTTCCAAAAGGACTAAGAAAACCAAGGAGCAACCCCAGCAATCTCTGGCTGAAGACTCCTCAACACATCTTGAAGAGCTGATGGAAAGTTCAGTGGTACGCTCTGCCACAGCTGAACAAGCCACCCATTCCGTCCCAGCTTCAGCGTCTCTAAACGCTGAAGTTATAAACTTGGAATCTACCCAACCTCCTTCAGTCTCTCTACAGACTGAAGAAGTGATTCTCAGCGGATCCAATGTTGAACCCCGCACCCAACCATCTTTCTCAACCTTCGCTTCTCTCTCTAGTCCATTGGACTCTAATCCAGTTTTCACCACGACCACTGGAGCAACCGTCATTCTTCCAGGACCTGCAGGAATGTCCATGCGTACACGCACTCTAGCTGACGACATGGAACTCTTTTTAGGACACAGAAGTTTTGACGACTTCACCAACCCTCCTGCAGGTATACACCAACCCATATACACTGTAACTAAACCCCAAACTTTTGAGCTTTCCTTTGTTCATAAGTACTTAACTATTACAGGTCCTAATTTGGGAGACATCAACGCCTCTCTGAAGAACCTGGATACAAAGCTGACATGTCTCACCGCTACTCTATCAGACAACTCTTCAGCTGTAACAAACGCTGGGGAGAATCTCAACAAGCTGACACAAGTGGTTGACCAGAAAGCCTCCAAAGCTGATTTGGAGAAGGTTGATGGTACTCTCAGTGACTTTGCCAAAGTTCTTGCTGACATCTACACAGACTACACCTCTCTCAAAACAACAGTTCAAAACATGTCCAGCGAGTTCACAACGCTGAAGACATCAGTTGGAAATCTTCAGGGATAGATGACTGCTGTAAATACTGACGTGAGTTGAGTAAAGACTGACGTTAGTTCATTAAAGACTGACGTAAGTTCAGTGAAGACGATGGTACAGCAGATCCTCGAACGCATGAACGCCCCAGCCCCTGCCCCTGCACCTTCGCATTTTACTCCGGCGGATCATGCTGAACTTTTCAAGATCACTCCTGCTATTACTGGCCTAGAAGATAGAGTAGCAGCGATTGAAAATTATATTGGAATCCCTGGCCAAGAAGACAGGGAACCAGATCCATCTGATGAGTCTTCGCATTCCTCACCCACTCATCATAAGGAAGGGGGGGGGGGGGGGGGGGGGGGAGAAGAACTCTGAAGACCTTCCCCATGATGAATCTATCGAGGGGGAGAAGACTGAAAACCTTACCCTTACTGAAGAGGGTGAGAAGACAACTGAAGAAGTTACTGCTGGACCTCAGGGAGATGAAAACCCTGAGGGGACCGAGAAGCTTACCTCTGTATCTGAGGGGGAGCAACTCAAAGAAGCTGCTGAAGAATCTGAATCTGAAGTTGAAGATGTAGAAGCCGTCGACATCTCTGATGATGAACCATCATCCAGTGATAAAGGTGATGATGACGATGATGACTCATTTATCGTCAAGCCTGCTCAGAGGACTACAGCTCTTAAAGGGATCTTGATAAACGAACCTTCATGGGAGCGGACCAAGATAAAGCCTTCAGCGTCTGAAGCTGACAAAGGAAAAAACAAAGGCCTCGCTGAAGAAGACAATCTGACGCTCTTGCTTCCAAAACCAGTTTGTCAGGTACACTAAATCTTACTTCCTTATACTGCATCCCTCCTCTATCTATACACATTATCAGCTCTACTCTCCACAAAAAGCCTATACACTTAAAACCCATTTCTTTTCTCTGTTCTACCCAAGTTCTTATTCGTACGATCGCTGTGTTTCAGCTAGTCCTCTCCCCTGTTTGAGGATATCGCTGAAGTTTCTACAGTTGCGACTTCACCAACAATAATCCCAGGTCTCAACGCTGAAGAAATAATCCCGATCTTGGATTTGATCTCTGAGACTGATGAACCTGAAGAACAACTGCTCTCTCACAAAAACAGACCTTCCTTGGCTCCTCAAAAGCTGAGTGAAGAGGATTAGAAAAAGAGAGATGCAATGATCAAGAGATTCGAAGATCAGCGAATCATCCTGAAGCGTGATCAACTTCCTTCTATTCCTCCAAAGTTCAGACTTTCACAAAAGGAATAAAAGGATCACCTCAGAGCTGAAAGGTTAATCGCTGAAAGAAGGGAAGCAGAAAAAAATACAGAGAACTCGCCATCCAGCTTACTCAAGAATCGGTTGAAGACCCCAAGCTAAAACGAATTCCCATTCAAGTCCAACGTCAGCTATGGGAAGACGCCAAGAAGATCGTTGAAGAAAAGAGAACTGTGTCTCAATCTACTTTAATCTGGTGCAAAGAAAAGGTACACTTCAGATATCGTCCTGCCAGAATCAACAAGTGTTGGTCCCGAATGGCTATACAAGTTTGTAGAAGGGGGGGGGGGGTTGATTACAAACACACAGATTTTACTTTTCTAAATTGTTTATTGATAAATCATTAACAATTTACAGCTGGTTGAGGAACAAGATTAAGGATAAACCTAAATCTAAACAAGTTGGAACACTAAGTTTCTTGCACTAAGAAAGAGAAGGAAATTACTAATAATAACCTATCTCAAGATACAAAAGATGACTTGACCAGAGTTAGAAAGTGACTCGTCCAGAGTTTTCGAGTGCTTCAAAAATGAAGCTGGAGTCCTTCTTATATATATTGCATGCATTTAATGCATGACAGTTTATACTTTACACATGGCAGCAGCTCATTGGTTGTATGTCATTAACCTTCGTAGACAACCTTAGTAGCCGCATGTTTGAACAGTGTAGTATCAGAGTGGTGGTACGATTTCAGACAATAAGGAGGTTCTTTTCTGACATATCGTACGGAGACGTGCAAGGGTGGTTAAGACAAAAGTACTTTGTACGGAGGACTTCATGATCAGCTTTCGTTGATTCAGCGGTTTATCATTCTATATCAGTGAATGACAAAGTTCAGCGATAGCTGAAGTCTTGTACTTGATACTTCACGTTAAGTGGATAAATCTGAGTCTTCGCTGATCCGCATCAGTTCATTAGGAGACTTGTCGTTGGTTCTTTAGTATGATCTTCGATATCAGTGTAGAACCTATGTTGACGTGAAACTTGTCTTCAAGGATCATAAGTAAACAACTAACTTATCAGCGATCACCATACGGACTGAACAGGCTCAGAGCATTATGGTGAACAGTGTTCGCTGAATGTTTAATCTAAAGAGTGAGAGTTTCTATCAGCGGTACTGTAAGGTCTTAGTACTTATCAGCGATAGTGAAACTCTGATACATATTTTTTACTTACAATTTTCACTAAGTATTTTAAGAGAGGGTCATTATCAAATCACAGAGGGTTTGGATCAACAATCTCCCCCTATTTGATTATGACATAGCAACAGAGAAAAATACTATTTAATGAAAACATAAGGATAAAAAGAACTCATAAAACATTTGTCCTTTTTACTGTTTTCTGGGATCTTTTCCGTACTGATGGAGTAAAGTACTTTCGCTGAAATCTTTCTTTAAACTTCGTATCAGATTACAAAGGGAAGTGGAATGATTAGAAGTACAAGCGAAATAAATTACAAGTACAAAAGAATAATTGATAAAATAGAAGAATAAGGCGATCCTATCAGCTTATAGAGGTTCTTCCTTAATGAGAAGTTCATCAAGAGTCTTTGATGTGGGAATCATCCAGTCAGTACATTTACTCCTTGATTCCTTTTGTTCAGAGCTTCTTCAAAAATCAAGGGTTTAAGATGGCGTGCCTGAATGTCTCGTTAGAAATCACACCAGTAGATGAGACCCTTCAGATGTTCGATGGGAGTGATGGGTAGTTTAGAGATACGTTGAAAACCTTTTCGTCCACCATAGTCAATAAAGAATATCCCATAGGGTTTGCTTATGACTTTCCCAGGGATGAAAGTTTCACAAGGAGGAAGAGATGTGTCAAGCGTGGAAAGGTCAGGTTCTGGACCAAGAAATTCAGCACGAGAAAAACCAATACCTGTTTCGTTCCATATAAGAGGACCCGAGCCTGAAGGTTTATACTTTTTCTTCGCAGAGGCCCTTCTTTTCTAATTTGCAAGAGGAGGGGGAGGAGGAATATCCACACAAGAAGATACTAAGTCGATATGTCTATTTATCGGCTTTTCAAAATGATCCTTGTACTTAGATTGAGACTTCGGGATAAATAATCTGATCTCCAACCATTCAGAGAGACCGTACTTCGTGATGGCTTCAGCATAGAATTTTTCGTACTGTCCGTTCTCTCTGAATATCTCGATTTCAGCGATTGAAACTTTGAGGGTTGATTTTCCAATGATATGTACCTTGTTGATTTTGGCAGGACGATATTTGAAGTGTACCTTTTCTTTGCACCAGATTAAAGTAGATTGAGACACAGTTCTCTTTTCTTCAACGGTCTTCTTGGCATCTTCCCATAGCTGACGTTGGACTTGAATGAGAATTCGTTTCAGCTTGGGGTCTTCGACTTATTCTTGAGTAAGCTGGATGGCGAGTTCTCTGTCTTTTTCTTCAGCTTCCCTTCTTTCAGCGATTAACCTTTCAGCTCTGAGGTGATCCTTGTATTCCTTTTGTGAAAGTCTGAACTTTAGAGGAATAGAAGGAAGTTGATCACACTTCAGGATGATTCGCTGATCTTCGAATCTCTTGATCATTGCATCTCTCTTTTTCTGATCCTCTTCACTCAGCTTTTGAGGAGCCAAAGAAGGACTGTTTTTATGAGAGAGCAACTGTTCTTCATGTTGGTGAAGTCGCAGCTGTAGAAACTTCAGCGATATCCTCAAACAGGGGAGAGGACTAGCTGAAACACAACGATCGTACGAATAAGAACTTAGGTAGAACAGAGAAAAGAAATGGGTTTTAAGTATATAGGCTTCGTGTGGAGAGTAGACCTGATAATGTGTATAGATAGAGGAGGGATGCAGTGTAAGGAAGTAAGATTTAGTGTACCTGACAAATTGGCTTTGGAAGCAAGATCGTCAGATTGTCTTCTTCAGTGAGGCCTTTGTTTTTGCCTTTGTCAGCTTCAGACGCTGAAGGCTTTGTCTTGGTCTGCTTCCCTGAAGGTTCGTTTATCAAGATCCCTTTAAGAGTTGTAGTCCTCTGAGCAGGCTTGACGGTAAAGGAGTCATCATCACCCTTATCACTGGATGATGGTTCTTCGTCAGAGATGTCGACGGCTTCTTAATCTTCAGCTTCAGATTCAGATTCTTTAGCAGCTTCTTCGAGTTGCTCCCCCTCAGATACAGAGGTAAGCTTCTCGGTTCCCTCAGGGTTTTCATCTCCCTGAGGTCCAGCCGTAACTTCTTTAGTTGTCTTCTCACCCTCTTCAGTAAGTGTAAGCTTTTCAGTCTTCTCCCCCTCGATAGATTCATCATGGGGAAGGTCTTCAGAGTTCTCCCCCCCCCCCTTCCTCATGATGAGTGGGGGAGGAATGCGATGACTCAGCAGAAGGTTTTGGTTCCCTGTCTTCTTGGCCAGGGATTCCAATATAATTTTCAATCGCTGCTACTCCCCCTTCTAGGCCAGTAATAGCAGGAGTGATCTTGAAAAGTTCAGCATGATCCGCCGGAGTAAAATGCGAAGGTGCAGGGGCAGGGGCGTTCATGCGTTCGAGGATCTGCTGTACCATCGTCTTCACTAAACTTATGTCAGTCTTTACTGAACTCACGTCAGTCTTTACAGCAGTCATCTCTCACTAAAGATTTCCAACCGATGTCTTCAGCGTTGTGAAATCGCTGGACATTGTTTGAACTGTTGTTTTGAGAGAGGTGTAGTCTATGTAGATGTCAGCAAGAACTTTGGCAAAGTCACTGAGAGTACCATCAACCTTCTCCAAATCAGCTTTGGAGGCTTTCTGTTCAACCACTTGTGTCAGCTTGTTGAGATTCTCTCCAGCGTTTGTTACAGCTGAAGAGTTGTCTGAGAGAGTAGTGGTGAGACCTGTCAGCTTTGTATCCAGGTTCTTCAGAGTGGCGTTGATGTCTCCCAAATTAGGACCTGTAACAGATAAGTACTTATGAACAAAGGAAAGCTCAGAAGTTTGGGGTTTAGTTACAGTGTATATGGGTTGGTGTATACCTGTAGGAGGGTTGGTGAAGTCGTCAAAACTTCTGTGTCCTGAAAAGAGTTCCATGTCGTCAGCTAGAGTGCGTGTACGCATGGACATTCCTGCAGGTCCTGTATCCATCATTCCTTGAAAAGTATCAGCTTTAGCTTCTGGAAGAATGACGGTTGCTGCAGTGGTCGTGGTGAAAACTGGATTAGAGTCCAATGGAGTAGAGAGAGAAGCGAAGGTTGAGAAAGATTGTTGGGTGTGGGGTTCAACGTTGGATCCGCTGAGAATCACTTCTTCAATCTGTAGAGAGACTAAAGGAGGTTGGGTAGATTCCAACTTTATAACTTCAGCGTTTAGAGACGCTGAAGCTGGGATGGAATGGGTGGCTTGTTCAGCTGTGGCAGAGCGTACCACTGGACTTTCCATCAGCTCTTCAAGATGAGCTGAGGAGTCTTCAGCAAGAGATTGTTGGGGTTGCTCCTTGGTTTTCTTACTCCTTTTGGAACCAAGTTGGGTAGCTGAGTGTTTCATTTTTCTAGAAGGAATGGAGGTTGCAGTTGGGGTATCAGCGGTGGGTTTTTCCACTGAAGGAGCTGCAGTAGTAGAAGAAGAAGGATTTAGAAGAGTTAAGAGAGTAGAGAGACGTACCTCATTTTCCACTGGCTTGAAGTCGAGTACCTTAGGGCCAACCTGAGAGAGTTTCAGGTCTCCTACTTTTGGGTAGTTGTCCTTCAGGCCGGTTTGAAAGACGGTGCTGATGAATCTTGGGTATGGAACCCATGATGGTCGGTCAGCAGCAGAGTCTACTTTGAGTACAAGATCATCGTAGATTATCGATGCCCAGTCAACATGAAGACCTTTCAGCAATGCGTAGCCCATTGCTTGCTGAGGTTGAGCAGCTTGATCAGAGGAACCGGTCTTTACAGTCGTGTAACTTATCAAGTGTGCGAAGATGAAGTTCATCTCGCTTGGCATTTTTGACTTCTTGATGAGGGTCAGCTTCTTCTCAGGCCTCTTGTCCCTTCCAATTTCCCATACATAACTCGTTGCATCAAAGAATGCAGTGATGGCTTCCCTATCAGCATGTTTCTTGTGGTCAGGGAGAGAAACAAAAGGGTTTTCTTTAGTGGCGATGGGAAGGCTCAGTGCTTTTCGGATAATGGCAGGGGTGATTTTTATGGTACCAAAATCAGTGTCACAGAGGATGCAATCGATTTTCTTTGAGGAGTCTTTGGTCGATGGAAGCTGAGTGTGTCTAGCAGAATACCAGAACTGAGATAGTAGTACCTGATGTGCAGGAGGTGTTATGGTTAGGGCTGTAGAGAGGCAACAGGTTTTGAGGAATTTCACAGCATCATTCAGATGTGTGACTTGCTTTCGAGGAGGAAACTCGAAAAGTGCATAGAGGTTGTTTGTTTTTGTCCAATCTAGTTCCTCAAGTGTGAACTTGACCTGAGGAGCCTTGGTGATTTCCAGTTCCTCAGCAGCAGCAATGTTCTTAGCAGTAGGAATGTCAGTAGATGCCATTTCTGTATTATCAGTTCAACCAAAGATATAACAAATAAGAATAATCTTAATGTGGAAAGATTTTCCAATAAGATGGTTCGAATTTTGTTAATTTCATTCAGACAAAAATGTCTTAACGAAGATTTGGGTTTTCTTGTTTTTGAAAAACGAAATGTAAACCCAATGAAAAGTCTTGTTTTCTAGTTTTTTTTTTAGGATTAGGATTCTGGAAAAACTTGAAGAACAACCATGAAAGGTTGTGTTCATAAAACCATGAAAGAAATGATTTCATTTTTGAAAAAGTTCTTTTGTTTGATCTTGTAAAAACAATGAGAAGATCATAAACAAGTAATGTAGGTAAATAACAAGAGTATTAACCTGGTTTGTCAAGAAAGAAGAAGATGAACAGTTCTTGAAAACTTGAGAGCAAAAATGCAACAGTAAATCTTTTTCTTGCTTGAAGGAGAAGTTTTTCGCATAAAGGAAAAATATAAACCCAACAAGTTTTTATATAGTGAGATTTGAGAGAGAGAAATACTCGAGCGGGAAAGTTTTTCATCATGACACGGACACGTGTTTGCATTGGATTGGAAGGTAAACGAAACGTGCAAACGTGTGTCAGAAAAAGAACGTGTCGGGGCTTATCCGTTGCGATGACTTCACGTATGTCCTTTCATATTTTAGGTTGTCTCTGAGGTTTTGAAAGCTCAAAGACACTTTTGAAAACATGAAGCACTGAATAGAAATATCAGTGTTGGTTTTAGAAATTTCAAAGTATCGCTGATTAAGGAAGAGATATTCAGCGATGCAATTTGTCTTGAAATCTTGCATTTTCATGCGATTGTCAGCGAGAGAAAAACATACCTTGACATCAGCGAATCAATTATGTTCAGAGAGAGAATGATAGAATGGGTTATACAAGTTGATTTTATCCTATCGCTGATCAAATGCGAACCGCTGAAGAATTTATTCTTCGAAGTTCAGCATTCCAAGCTCGCTGATGAGAAAGTTGAATCTTGTCTCATCAAGAGGTTTGGTGAACAGATCAGCTAACTGATAATCATTTGGGATAAAGTGAAGTTCTATATCACCATTCATCACATGATCTCTGATAAAATGATACCTGATTTCGATGTGTTTTATCTTTGAGTGTAGCACTGGATTGTTGGCAATAGCGATGGCACTTGTGCTGTCGCAATAGATTGGAATATTTGAGAGCTGAAGGTCATAGTCTAGTAGTTGATTTCTCATCCACAAGACCTGAGAACAACAGCTTTCAGCGGCTACATATTCAGCTTCAGATGTGGAGGTGGACACTAAGTTTTTCTTTTTACTTGTCCAACTCACTAGCTTTCCACCCAGGAGCTGACATCCTCCTGTGGTGCTTTTCCGATCCAATTTGCAACCTGCCAAATCACTATCTGAATAGGCGATTAGATCAAACCCTGAGTCTTTGGGATACCAAAGACCTAGGTTTGCAGTACCCTTAAGGTATCGAAAAATTTGCTTTACAACGATCATATGAGATTCCTTAGGTTCAACTTGATATCGTGCACACAAACAGGTTGCGTACATAATATCGGGTCGGCTAGCTGTAAGATACAAGAGAGAGCCGATCATCCTATGGTATAGCGTGACATTAACAGGAATACCATTAGTATCCTTATCTAGTGTCAGCGGTGGTGCCATAGGGGTTTTCATAGCTGAACTCTGAGTTAAATCGAATTTCTTCAGCATATCTTTAACATACTTTCCCTGATTAATGAAATTTCCTTTTTCATTTTGCTTTATCTGAAGACCAAGGAAATATCTTAGCTCACCCATCATGCTCATTTTATACTCATCTTTCATTCTATCAGCGAAACGAGTACAAAGATCAGGGTTAGTAGAACCAAATATAACATAAGTAGAAAGAGTGCCATACCATACACGTGGAGCTTGCTTTAAGCCATAAAGTGCCTTATCCAGTTTATAAACATAACCTGGACGCTTAGGATATGAGAATCCTAGAAGTTGTTCCACATAGACTTCTTCATTCCGCTTTCCATTTAGAAACACTGACTTAACATCCATCTGATATACTTTGAAGTCTTTGTGTACAACGTATGCTAAGAATAGACGAATAGATTCTAGTCTTGCTACAGGAGCAAATGTTTTGTCATAATCTATGCCTTCCTCTTGTCTGTATCCCTGAGCAACAAGTCGAGCCTTATTGCGGGTTACAGTTCCATGTTCGTCCAACTTATTTCCATAGACCCATTTAGTGCCTATCACTGTCTTGTCAGTTGGTCTTCGAACAAGTTTCGAAACTTTGTTTCTTTCGAATTCAGTCAGCTCTTCTTGCATGGCGCTGACCCAGTTTGGATCTTTGAGGGCATCATCTATTTTCTTTGGTTCAATCAGAGAAATAAAGTTAACAAATAAACAAATATTACCTGCACTTCGTCGAGTCTGAACACCAGCGTTTGGATCACCAATAATTTGATCAATTGGGTGATTTAGAGTCTATCGCTGAGCAGGAGCATAAGTCGCTGACTCAAATTGAACTGTAGGAGCTGAAGATGAAGCTTCAGCAACTTCTAGAATGTCAGCCAAGAGAGGAGTAGGTGCAGATGTCATTTCGTTCACTGATTGCTGAGACATTTGGTTCAGAAGCAGGTATAGTGTTTAAAGGAACTGCTGAGACCCATGATCTTTCAGCTTCACTATTCTGCATTTTTGGGATGATAGTAGGACTATCATCTTCAACTGTATGAGTATGAGGAGTGGGAATATCTTCTGAATCACCAAGATGAGAAAACATTCATTGATTCAGTTCTTCAGTATCAGCAGACGGTTTAGAGTTCGCTGAAGGCTTTGGAGATTGAAGAATATCCAAGAAATATTCCATCATCAGCTTTAGGATCAAACATTCCAAGGGCATCTCTGTTGTTCAGTATGAAACACTGACATCCAAAGATGTGAAGAAAGTTGATTGAAGGCTTTCTCCCATGAAAAAGTTCATAGGCTGTCGTATTGAATCTTTTGACTATCAGCGACCTGTTTTGCGTAAAACAAGCAGTGTTGACAGCTTCTGCCCAAAACTGAGTAGGCAGGTGAGAATCGCTGAGAATTGAATGTGCAGCTTCAATAATTGTTCTATTTCTTCTTTCAGCGACTCCGTTTTGGTGCGGTGTTCTCAGTGATGAAAAGTTGCGAGAAATACCCTTACTCTCAAAGAAGGAGTCAAGGGAACTGTTTTTGAATTCAGTCCCATGATCACTCCTAATTGAGCGAACGGTCACGTTGTTCAGGGTTTCCATCTTCCGAACAAAGGTGATGAGTTCTTCAGGGGTGTCACTCTTAGAACGGAGAAACATTACCCATGTATAGCGAGAGAATTCATCAACTATGACCAGCGTATATTTCTTTCCAGCGATGGGTTGTTTGTTAACAGGGCCAAACAAATCCATATGGAGAAGTTGTAGAGGAGATGACACTGAGGAGACTTGCTTTGACTTAAAGCTTGCTTTGGTCTGCTTCCCTTTCTCACACGCTGAACAAAAGGACTCTTTGGCGTATGATTGTTGATGTAGACAAGTGACTAACTCTTTTGAAGAAAGGGTGTTCAGTGTCTTGAAGTTTAGATGAGAGAGCCTCTTATGCCATAGCCAGTTGACATCAGATGAGGCTTTTGAGAAGAAACAAGAGTTCTCAGTGGTTTTTGAGTCCATGTTTATTACATAAACATTTTCCAAACGATAACCGCTGAGAGCTATCTTCTCCTTTTTGTCAGCGACAAAGCAGGATTCCTTGGTAAAGATTACCTTGTTATCCATGTCGCAAAGTTGACTGATGCTTAGAAGATTATGCTTCAGCCCTTCAACATATGTGACTCTTCTGAAGGTTGTTGTACCATTAGATAGTACACCAAACCCTCGGGTATGTCCTTTTCCATTTCCTTCGAAAGTTACAAAGGGACCCTTCTCTTCCTTGTATTCAGCGAGCAGGCTTTTCTTTCTAGTTATATGTCTAGAGCATCCGCTATCGAGATACCAGATACCCTTCTAAACCAGCATTACAAAGGAAGATTAGTCTTTCATGGGTACCCACTTAACCATGTGTACACACTAGTCATTGGAGGAAGTTGGAATGGAAGGTTCAGCAGTCTTCGCAGCATTTGAAAATTCAGCTTTGTCAGTATTCACTTTGGTTAATTTCTTAACCTCAATGGTCTTCTTTGCCTTGGGGGCAATGATCTTCACCTTAGCTATCTTTTCAGCTTTGGTGGCTGTGGGGCACTTACTAGCAATATGATCAGTAAGTCCACATTGATAACATTTCCTATAACTAAAAGTAGTTCTAGGACCATTAGCATGTTGAGCTTTATATTTTGAATTAGAAGGACCAGCACCAAATAAGCTATTGGTTTTTGAAATGGGAGGAACATTTACTTCTTCGGATTTCTTACCAATGACCTCCACTCTGATTCAAGGAGTAGATCGCTGAAAAGATCCACGCTGAGTAGATCCAGAGATCTGATTCCTTGATCCAGAGGGATAGGTCACTGAAGCTTTATAAGCATTCAGCTTAGGTATACAGATACCCTTCTGAGGATTTTTGTTAAAAGCAATTCCTTTACCCTTATCTTTAAAGACAGAGGTAGGTTTTGGATAAACCATTTTCTCTTTACCTTTTGAAGAGGTAGAAATTTCCTCAGGGATGGATGGTTGAGAAGAGGAACACTGAGAGAATGAAGTATCAACGACTGAGGATACGAAAGATCCAAATAAGAGCATGGAACGATCAGTGGTTGGTTCTAGAGTATCATCTTTGTAACCAAGACCACGTTCTAGAGATCCCCTCTGACAGAGAGCTCTGTGACTTCGCAGAGATGTTAGGATATAATACCCACTTGAACAAGAGAAATGACTTAAGTAGGAATCGTTTCCCACCTCTATGGAACACATTGTTCTCATTCCTCAACAGGTGCCTCACATGTAAAGTAGGCAGCCCAGATCAAACCTCACACCAAATCCTTGCCATCATGTATGGTGTACAAGCTAGGTATGCTAAATCTGAAGACTTAATCATAATGTGTGCCCGTTTCAAGTTCCATACATCTACGCGTAACTGTCTACTCCTCATGAGTATACACTTCCTCGCACCTGTATTCTACTTGTCTCGGTCACACAGTTAGATTTTAGACTCTGTATTTATTAGGTAGATTTCGGTTATTTTCTTTCTTTCCTCGTGCGTTTATTTTATTTCATACTGTCGTCTGTTTTTCACTCTATTATCTCTGTGCTTTCACCATATGTTCTTGTGTTCAGGGGTAGCACTTTGCGGTATCAGGTAAGGTTCCTCATACTTTGAGGGGGAGCGTCACACACAGTTTTTTTCTTAAATGTCAAAAGTTTTTGTGTGTGTGTTATAGTCATCATCGGAGGGGGAGCGGCACAAGTTTTTCTTTAAAAGTCTAAAAGTATTTTTTTTGTCGGACTCCTCCACTACACTCCACTGCACTATCTGAGGGGGAGCGATATATCCCCATGTTCAGTTTGAGGGGGAGCGAGAGAAAGTTCTCTTCCAGTTCATATTCTAGAAAATCTTCACGGAACAGGACTATTCAGAGTTATCCGGACACCTCTTGTATCCGGACAACTCTCGCATCCGGACAACTATCGCATCCGGACACCTCTGGTATCCGGACACAATCCGGACCGGGTAGTTATCCGGGTCGGCCACGTACCCGGACTCCACCCGGGTATATACATACGTATCCGACTTCACTCGTGCCTCTTATCAGGAAAATCACGCCAAACCCCAAAACCCTACTGCTCTATCTCTCGCACTCGGACTCTCCCCTCTTTCACGATTCACCAGTGTTTTCGCCCTAATCTTCAGGTATGTTACTCGTTTCTCACTCTCGATCACATTTCGCCTCTTTCTGCACACCTCACACCGCAAACTGACCTCTGATTGGGTCGATCCAACAGTGCCGAAACCCTTAAGGGTTTTTCGTCGGTTTCGCTCCACTAGATGCGATTCATAGGTTGTCAGTACTCCAATAAGCTGATATTCGCTTCTGGACAACCCTTACGCACCCTAAAACTTGATTGGGATCTCCTCTTTGCCAATATGAACGATTGAGTTTTCGTCCGGACACATTCGTCGTGTCCGGACACCTTCAACACCATGCTGATCCATCCGGAAACAACCATCACCCGGAAACCTAGTTGTCCGGAAACCTTAGGGTTTTCGGTAAGTTCAACTACCGGTTAGTCTGGTGTCCGGACTATACTGTTATCCGAAAAAATCGTGTATCCGGGAACCTCTAACCGGGTTAATCATTCGTATCCGGATTCTCTTGTTATCCGGAATCCTTCTCCTATCCGGACAATTTGTTGTCCGGACAGTTTGTCATCCAGAAACCTTCTCTTATCCGGTTTCTTTGGTTCTATCACTCCCTTTATCCGGATACCTTTGATGTGTCCATTTCAGTACCTGTTTTGTCACTGCCAGTCCTCGATCTGTCTCAGATTGAGCCAATCACAGTGAAGGTACGCGCCGACAATTGTTCATCCGTCTCAATTACTAACTGTGCTGTTATATTACAGATTACATATGGCGGATCAACAACAACACCCTTCCGCACAACAAGGAGAACAACAGCCGCCTCCTCAAGAGCAAATACCCCAAGAGGAGGACATTATAGACGAAGAAACCGATGCTGCCCTGGTTAACCCTGACCATGGCACTGAACTGGAGGCAAATAATCACCACCTGGACCCGACACTGTTCAGACCCCAACCACTTCATCGAGTGCTTCTGGATATTTTCCTGAATCACCCTCTTCGTGAGGCCCTTACCAGAACAGCCGACGTCCCAGTACTGTACGTTCTCCAAGTATGGCACAGCGCCCGAGTCGTCACGGACCGTAACTCGCAGTCGATCATCACTCAGATCGATAACTATCCTTTCATGCTCACCGGACAAACTCCGCCGACTTCTATCACTTCCGGAGGCCACCGCCAACAATCATGAACGATACGATCCTGCCGTAAATGATGACACACTTTGCGCTCAAATCCGCGCACTTGGCTACAACGATGACCTCAACCGGCCGTCCGCATTCAATCGCAAGTACTTGGCTCCGATATGGTACACCCTCTTTACGATCCTAAACCACTGTCCTTCCTCGCGCTAGAGAGGCATTGATCAGTGCACCGGCGACTTCCTTCGCCTAGTTTATGCTGTGTGGTATAACCGCCATATCGACTTCGCAATGATAATCTGGAGGGAGCTCGTCACCGCTATTCGTCACATCGGAGGGTCCAAACAGAAGAAGTTTCTTCCGTATCCAAGTTTCCTTTCGCTTGCGGTGCGTCAACACATGGACGCGAATCCTGCCATTCCTTGCCGCCTGAACCATCCGGTATGTCCTCATCACCACTTACAGTTCATGGTTATACGCAATCCATCTGATGCGGTAGCCGTGCCCATCCCTGAACCACTACTAGCCATTGCCGATCCCACTGCACCAGGGGTAGTAGCATACAGGGAAGGGTTAGGAAATCCCATGGTCCACCCAGAGCCGGAGGGACCTGCCCAGAGACATAGACCCAAGAGACGTGAGAGTCCGAGAGTAAGAGGTGGAAGGGCCCGACAAGCAGGTGCTGTCGGGCGGGGAACGTTAGTTGTGAGAGGAAGGGAAACGAGAGTAGGTGGTGAAGTGGAATCGCAACCCGGTTCCAGCTCAGCCCAAGCCGGTCAAGCCTCAGGACCGAGACTACATCACTCAACCGAGCCATATATCACTGAACCCCCCTCTCCCAGTCCACATGTTGAAGACGTGGAATCTGACTACACGGACTCCGATACCGACCGAAACGTACGCCTGAGACAAATACCTCACGGTATCGGACCCAACCCTGATTTTACCGTTGGAATCCCACTTGACTCACCTCCACATACTGGACCCGAACCTATTAGGACATCTGAGGGAGAACAAGTAGAGGAGTTAGGACACGCGAGCTGTAGAGAACTGCGTTCAAAGTTGAACCAGGAAAGATTGAGCCGTAAAGATAACGAGGCTCCTCAGCGGATCGAACCGAGCGATATCCGGGTAGCCACATCTGTTATCCCGTCTCATACGTTGGGACGGGGTATTGAAGAAGCCTCCGTGGACCCAGCGGAGCAAATGCACGACCCCCTCAGCCACTCATCCGTCTCTCAAAAGACGGACGTTTCAGTCTCACACGGGGATTTAGCGCAACTTCCACTGGTCCCTCATTTGGAGGGTTCTGGTGTTGAAACAAGAGACCAGCCTCCCCCGGTCTCTCTTTCATTTCGTGCATAATCGAGTCTAGCACCATTCGATATTGAACATTCTTCGGCTAGGACACTCGAAGCTGAGCAACACCAAGTCGAGACTCTTCGTGACTCGACCGGAACCACCGTAGTGTCTTCACCTCTTGGTGAAACACAAGGATCGGTGGGAAATCCTACCACAGCTAACATCACGCCAACTGTGAACGTAGGTGGCTCTGCCCCTGTGGTAGACGCCTCAACGGGCAATCTAAGTGATCCCGGGGTTAATTTACCCGACTTCGTGTCACCAGGGTCTCTGGACAGCACCCTTAAGGCTGTCCGCCAGGACATGGAGCAACAAATGCAACAACATGTAGCCGCTGAACTTGCCAAAGCGATGCGCGCTATCAAAGGTAAAGGCCACCTCGTCGATACTGAAACTGCCACTGTACCTCCACCGATTACACCACAACCTATCTATTCGGTGGACACCCTGAAGACGATGCTATTGGCCCAACTGCTCCAGGAATCCGACACAACCACCTCTACCGAAGCAGACCTGATCTCAGTTCTCCGATCCCAGGTCATTGCTCCATCTTCATCTATCACATCACGCCTTGACGCCATTGACTCGACCCTCAACGAATACAACAAAGCGCTCGTCACGCTGTCTGAGAGGGTCCGCTCGCTCGAAGACACATGTAAGAGTCAAGCTGGCGGTCTAAAACGTAAACACGATGACCAGGATGATCCTGATCACCGTGAGGGGGAGAAGTGACAACGCCAAACCGAGACCGCCTCCCTGATCCAGTCTGAAGCTACAACTGTGGTTCATCAGGAACCCCCAACTGCGGCAGCTACAACAGAAGCACCTGAAGCCGAGTTGCCTTTAGCAGACATGGTTATAGACATGGATATCTCAGATGAAGAAGACCCGACGGTTGAAAAGCCCGAGGGTTCAACACAGGAACTGGTTGATTTTGACTCATCAGACATACCGATTCTGGACATGATAGATCCAGATTGCAAATCCAACCCGGAGATCGAAGATGCATGGTACGAAAAAGCCGCCAGTGCCATAAATCTCCAGGTAAATTTGGTCTTCCCCACTGATGAGGACGCCAACATTGATTATGATCAGTTCCTGCTCCAAAATTTGTATGGAACATCCCCCGTTCACTATGCTCAACCCGCCGGAACACCATCAACAAGACCCGAGTCTACTACTTCCGATCTTCCGACAACTACTCCTCCCACGAAAGCTTCTGATCTTCCTCCTCCTCCTCATCTGGAGGAATCTTTGAAGAAGTTGTTCGTACACAAGCTTCGCCCGATCGAGCCGACCCTCTGTCTGGGTATCTACAACCTTGACCCAGAATTTCAACGCTGATATATCAGCACAATGCAGCGGTGTCTTCCAGTCAACCAGGTCAGAACCAAACTTCGAATCACAGAGGTAATCATCATCTATTCAAGATGTATTATGAGGATCGTCTACCCAATTTTCATTATTCGACGTGAAGATGGGAACGAATGGAAATTTTCAGAAGCTGATTTCAAGAACCTCCGACCACTCGACTTTCTGGTTATTCTGAAAGACTTACGTACAAGAACCATCCGACCGCTAGAGATTACAAAGGCACTCGAAGCTGTTCGTCGATACCTGGTCTGCACCATCATGATGTCTTATATAACGGACTTCCAAATGGCTATCGAGAACAAGGCGAAAAAGGTAAATCTGATCAAGCCTAATCTGAAAGCACCTGAGTTAAACATGTATCCTGAGTATGCTATGCTTCTGGAACCAGAATTCGGGATTGTTTACCTCAATGGGCAAAAGGAGATGAAATTCATGCGTTTCAGTCAGGTAGACAGATTTTGTGACGGCACGCTTCTAAAGGTCAGAGATGCTCTTCAAAAAATTATTCAGTACGAGTCTGAAAATCCAAGGTATTCTTATGTTCCGAATCCGAATGAAGTAACTGCTCGGAATGCCTTGGAAATGATTGAAGATCGCATCGACTATCGCCGCACCATCAGATTGTTCGAGGTACACTTCATGCTCCGCAAAAGATACGTCTTCAACTGGAGAGATCTAGAGCGCCAACTCAAACTTCAAATCAAAGGGGGAGATTGTTAGGGCAGGTTTTAATGTTGATTTAAAGTTCAAGGGTTGTTTTGTATTAATTCAATTTGAGCCTTTTTAGTGAACGGGCCGTGGACTTGTTAACCACGGGCCCATTGTATTTAATGTTGATTAGCTAGGAAAAACAAGCAAATCATCTCTTAGCTTTCTAATTCGTACTGTAAAATTCTCTCTGAAAGTTAATGAAAGGGATGACCAGTTGAAATCATATTTCTTATTGCTTTATCATATTCGATTTCTAAACTGTTGCAGGGATCTGGTAATAACACTCAGTTTTGGGCAGAAGCTGTCAACACTACTTGTTTTACGCAAAACAGGTCGCTGATAGTCAAAAGATTCAATAAGACAGCCTATGAACTTTTTCATGGGAGAAAGCCTTCAATTAGCTTTCTTCACATCTTTGGATATCAGTGTTTCATACTGAACAACAGAGATGCCCTTAGAAAGTTTGATCCTAAGGCTGATGTTGGAATCTTTCTTGGATATTCTTCAATCTGCAAAGCCTTCAGAGTCTTCAATCGAAGAAGACAAACTGTAGAAGAAACTATTCACGTCACGTTTGACGAATCCCGTTCAGCGAACTCTAAACCGTCCGCTGATACTGAAGAACTGCATCAATGGATGTTTTCTCATCTTGGTGATTCAAAAGATATTCCCACTCCTCATACTCATACAGTTGAAGATGATAGTCCTACTATCATTCCAAACATGCAGAATAGTGAAGCTGAAACATCATGGGTCTCCGCTGTTCCTTTAAACACTATACCTGCTTCTGAACCAAATGTCTCAGAAATTCCATCTACTTCTCAGCAATCAGTGAATGAAATGACATCTGCACCTACTCCTCTCTTGGCTGATATAATAGAAGCTGTTGAAGCCTCATCTTCAGCTCCTCCAGTTCAATTTGAGTCAGCGACTTATGCTCTGGCTCAACGATGGGCTGTAAATCACCCAATTGATCAAATTCTTGGTGATCCAAAGAAAATATTTGTTTATTTGTTAACTTTATTTCTCTGATTGAACCAAAGAAAATAGATGATGCCCTCAAAGATCCAAATTGGGTCAGCGCCATGCAAGAAGAGCTGACTGAATTTGAAAGAAACAAAGTTTGGAAACTTGTTCGAAGACCAACTGACAAGGCAGTGATAGGCACTAAATGGGTCTATCGAAACAAGTTGGAAGAACATGGAACTGTAACCCGCAATAAGGCTCGACTTGTTGCTCAGGGATACAGACAAGAGGAAGGCATAGATTACGACGAAACATTTGCTCCTGTAGCAAGACTAGAGTCTATTCATCTATTCTTAGCATACGATGTACACAAAGACTTCAAAGTATATCAGATGGATGTTAACTCAGCGTTTCTAAATGGAAAGTTGAATGAAGAGGTCTATGTGGAACAACCTCCAGGATTCTCAGATACTAAGCGTCCAGGTTATGTTTATAAACTGGATAAGGCACTTTATGGCTTAAAGCAAGCTCCACGTTCATGGTATGACACTCTCTCTACTTGCCTCCATATTAAAAAAATTGAGCGAGGTAAAATCGACAAAACTCTATTTTTCAGAATAGTGAAAGGTCATATCATTCTTGTTCAGATATATGTTGATGACATTATATTTGGTTCTACTAACCCTGATCTTTGTACTTGTTTCGCTGATAGAATGAAAGATGAGTACAAAATGAGCATGATGGGTGAGCTAACATATTTCCTTGGTCTTCAGATAAAGCATAATGAAAAAGGAACTTTCATTAATCAGGGAAAGTATGTTAAATATATACTGAAGAAATTCGATTTAACTCAGAGTTCAGCTATGAAAACCCCTATGGCACCACCGCTGACACTAAACAAGGATTCAAATGGAATACCTGTTAATGTCCTGCTGTACCATGGGATGATCGGCTCCCTTTTGTATCTTAGAGCTACCCGACCCGATATTATGTACGCAACCTGTTTGTGTGCACGATATAAAGGTGAACCTAAGGAATCTCATATGACCGCTGTAAAGCGAATTTTTCGATACCTTAAGGGTATTGCGAACCTAGGTCTTTGGTATCCCAAAGACTCAGGGTTTGATCTAATCGCCTATTCAGATAGTGATTTTGCAGGTTGCAAATTGGATAGGAAAGCACCACAGGAGGCTGTCAGCTCCTGGGTGGAAAGCTGGTGAGTTGGACAAGTAAAAAGCAAAACTCAGTGTCCACCTCCACAGCTGAAGCTGAATATGTAGCCGCTGGAAGCTGTTGTTCTCAGGTCTTGTGGATGAGTAATCAACTACTGGACTATGACCTACAGCTCTCAAATATTCCAATCTATTGCGACAACACAAGTGCCATCGCTATAGCCAACAATCCAGTGCTACACTCAAAGACAAAACACATCGAAATCAGGTATAATTTTATCATAGATCGTGTGATGAATGGTGATATAGAACTTCACTTTATCCCAACTGATTATCAGTTAGCTGATATGTTCACCAAACCTCTTGATGAGACAAGATTCAACTTTCTCATCAGCGAGCTTGGAATGCTGAACTTTGAAGAGTAAAATCTTCAGCGGTTCGCATTTGATCAGCGATAGGATAAAAGCAACTTGTATAACCCATTCTATCATTCTCTCTCTGAACATAATTGATTCGCTGATGTCAAGGTATGTTTTTCTCTCGCTGACAATCGCATGAAAATGCAATATTTCAAGACAAATTGCATCGCTGAATATCTCTTCATTAATCAGCGATACTTTGAAATTTCTAAAACCAACACTGATATTTCTATTCAGTGCTTCATGTTTTCAAAAGTGTCCCTGAGCTTTCAAAACCTCTAAGACAACCTAAAATAAGAAAGGACATCCGTGACGTCATCGCAACGGATAAGCCCCGACACGTTCTTTTTCTGACACACGTTTGCACGTTTCGTTTACCTTCCAATCAAATGCAAACATGTGTCTGTGTAGTGATGAAAAACTTTCCAACTCGAGTTTTTCTCTCTCTCTAATCTCTCTATATAAAGACATTTTGGGTTTATATTTTTCCTATACGCGAAAAACTTCTCCTCCAAGCAAGAAAAAGATTTATTGTTGCATTTTTGCTCTCAAGTTTTCAAGAACTGTTCATCTTCTTCTTCAACGAACCAGGTTAATACTCTTGTTATTTACCTACATTACTTGTTTATGATCTTCTCATTGTTTTTACAAGATCAAACAAAAGAACTTTTTCAAAAATTAAATCATTTCTTTCATGGTTTTTTGAACACAACCTTTCATGGTTGTTCTTCAAGTTTAATCGCAAATATCTTAAACTTCTTCTTCATACGTTTTTCCAGAATCCTAATCCTCAAAGGAAACTGGAAAACAAGACTTTTCATTGGGTATACATTTCGTTTTTCAAAAACAAGAAAACCCTAATCGTCATTGGAAAATCCTTCCACATTAAGATTATTCTTATTTGTTATATCTTTGGTTGAACTGATAATACAAAAATGGCCTCTACTGATATTCCTACTACTGAGAACACTGCTGCTGCTGAGGAACTGGAAATCACCAAGGCTCCTCAGGTCAAGTTCACACTTGAGGAACTGGATTGGACAAAAACAAACAACCTCTATGCGCTTTTCAAGTTTCCTCCTCGAAAGCAAGTCACACATCTGAATGAAGTTGTGAAATTCCTCAAAACCTGTTGCCTCTCTACAGCCCTGACCATAACACCTCCTGCACATCAGCTTCTACTATCTCAGTTCTGGTATTCTGCCAGACACACTCAGCTACCATCGACCAAAGACTCCTAAAAGAAAATCGATTGCATCCTCTGCGACACTGATTTTGGAACCATAAAAATCACCCCTGCCATTATCCGAAAAGCACTGAGCCTTCCCATTGCCACTAAAGAAAAACCTTTTGTTTCTCTCCCAGACCACAAGAAACATGCTGATAGGGAAGCCATCACTGCATTCTTTGATGCAATGGGTTATGTATGGGAAACTGGAAGGGACAAAAAGACTGAGAAGAAGCTGACCCTCATTAAGAAGTCAAAAAAGCCAAGCGAGATGAACTTCATCTTCGCACACTTGATAAGCTGCATGACTGCAAAGACCGGCTCCTCTGATCAGGTCGCTCAACCTCATCAAGCAATGGGCTATGCGTTGCTGAAGGGTCTTCATATTGACTGGGCATCGATAATCTACGATGATCTAGTGCTCAAAGTAGACTCTGCCGCTGACCGACCATCATGGGTTCCATATCCTAGATTCATCAGCGCCTTCTTCCAAACCGGCCTGAAGGACAACTACCCAAAAGTAGGAGACCTGAAACTCTCTTAGGTTGGCCCTAAGGTACTCGACTTCAAGCCAGTGGAAAACGAGGTACGTCTCTCTACTCTCTTAACTCTCCTAAATCCTTCTTCTTATACTTCTGCAGCTCCTTCAGTGGAAAAACCCACCGCTGATACCCCAGTTGCAACCTCCGTTCCTTCTAGAAAACGGAAACACTCAGCTACCCAACTTGGTTCCAAAAGGACTAAGAAAACCAAGGAGCAACCCCAGCAATCTCTGGCTGAAGACTCCTCAACTCATCTTGAAGAGCTGATGGAAAGTTCAGTGGTACGCTCTGCCACAGCTGAACAAGCCACCCATTCCGTCCCAGCTTCAGCGTCTCTAAACGCTGAAGTTATAAACTTGGAATCTACCCAACCTCCTTCAGTCTCTCTACAGACTGAAGAAGTGATTCTCAGCGGATCCAATGTTGAACCCCGCACCCAACCATCTTTCTCAACCTTCGCTTCTCTCTCTACTCCATTGGACTCTAATCCAGTTTTCACCACGACCACTGGAGCAACCGTCATTCTTCCAGGACCTGCAGGAATGTCCATGCGTACACGCACTCTAGCTGACGACATGGAACTCTTTTTAGGACACAGAAGTTTTGACGACTTCACCAACCCTCCTGCAGGTATACACCAACCCATATACACTGTAACTAAACCCCAAACTTTTGAGCTTTCCTTTGTTCATAAGTACTTAACTATTACAGGTCCTAATTTGGGAGACATCAACGCCTCTCTGAAGAACCTGGATACAAAGCTGACAGGTCTCACCGCTACTCTATCAGACAACTCTTCAGCTGTAACAAACGCTGGGGAGAATCTCAACAAGCTGACACAAGTGGTTGAACAGAAAGCCTCCAAAGCTGATTTGGAGAAGGTTGATGGTACTCTCAGTGACTTTGCCAAAGTTCTTGCTGACATCTACACAGACTACACCTCTCTCAAAACAACAGTTCAAAACATGTCCAGCGAGTTCACAACGCTGAAGACATCGGTTGGAAATCTTCAGGGATAGATGACTGCTGTAAATACTGACGTGAGTTCAGTAAAGACTGACGTTAGTTCATTAAAGACTGACGTAAGTTCAGTGAAGACGATGGTACAGCAGATCCTCGAACGCATGAACGCCCCAGCCCCTGCCCCTGCACCTTCGCATTTTACTCCGGCGGATCATGCTGAACTTTTCAAGATCACTCCTGCTATTACTGGCCTAGAAGATAGAGTAGCAGTGATTGAAAATTATATTGTAATCCCTGGCCAAGAAGACAGGGAACCAGATCCATCTGATGAGTCTTCGCATTCCTCACCCACTCATCATAAGGAAGGGGGGGGGAGAAGAACTCTGAAGACCTTCCCCATGATGAATCTATCGAGGGGGAGAAGACTGAAAACCTTACCCTTACTGAAGAGGGTGAGAAGACAACTGAAGAAGTTACTGCTGGACCTCAGGGATATGAAAACCCTGAGGGGACCCAGAAGCTTACCTCTGTATCTGAGGGGGAGCAACTCAAAGAAGCTGCTGAAGAATCTGAATCTGAAGTTGAAGATGTAGAAGCCGTCGACATCTCTGATGATGAACCATCATCCAGTGATAAAGGTGATGATGACGATGATGACTCATTTATCGTCAAGCCTGCTCAGAGGACTACAGCTCTTAAAGGGATCTTGATAAACGAACCTTCATGGGAGCGGACCAAGATAAAGCCTTCAGCGTCTGAAGCTGACAAAGGAAAAAACAAAGGCCTCGCTGAAGAAGACAATCTGACGCTCTTGCTTCCAAAACCAGTTTGTCAGGTACACTAAATCTTACTTCCTTATACTGCATCCCTCCTCTATCTATACACATTATCAGCTCTACTCTCCACAAAAAGCCTATACACTTAAAACCCATTTCTTTTCTCTGTTCTACCCAAGTTCTTATTCGTACGATCGCTGTGTTTCAGCTAGTCCTCTCCCCTGTTTGAGGATATCGCTAAAGTTTCTATAGTTGCGACTTCACCAACAATAATCCCAGCTCTCAACGCTGAAGAAATAATCCCGATCTTGGATTTGATCTCTGAGACTGATGAACCTGAAGAACAACTGCTCTCTCACAAAAACAGACCTTCCTTGGCTCCTCAAAAGCTGAGTGAAGAGGATTAGAAAAAGAGAGATGCAATGATCAAGAGATTCGAAGATCAGCGAATCATCCTGAAGCGTGATCAACTTCCTTCTATTCCTCCAAAGTTCAGACTTTCACAAAAGGAATAAAAGGATCACCTCAGAGCTGAAAGGTTAATCGCTGAAAGAAGGGAAGCTGAAAAAAAGACAGAGAACTCGCCATCCAGCTTACTCAAGAATCGGTTGAAGACCCCAAGCTAAAACGAATTCCCATTCAAGTCCAACGTCAGCTATGGGAAGACGCCAAGAAGATCGTTGAAGAAAAGAGAACTGTGTCTCAATCTACTTTAATCTGGTGCAAAGAAAAGGTACACTTCAGATATCGTCCTGCCAGAATCAACAAGTGTTGGTCCCGAATGGCTATACAAGTTTGTAGAAGGGGGGGGGGGGGTTGATTACAAACACACAGATTTTACTTTTCTAAATTGTTTATTGATAAATCATTAACAATTTACAGCTGGTTGAGGAACAAGATTAAGGATAAACCTAAATCTAAACAAGTTGGAACACTAAGTTTCTTGCACTAAGAAAGAGAAGGAAATTACTAATAATAACCTATCTCAAGATACGAAAGATGACTTGACCAGAGTTAGAAAGTGACTCGTCCAGAGTTTTCGAGTGCTTCAAAAATGAAGCTGGAGTCCTTCTTATATATATTGCATGCATTTAATGCATGACAGTTTATACTTTACACATGGCAGCAGCTCATTGGTTGTATGTCATTGACCTTCGTAGACAACCTTAGTAGCCGCATGTTTGAACAGTGTAGTATCAGAGTGGTGGTACGATTTCAGACAATAAGGAGGTTCTTTTCTGACATATCGTACGGAGACGTGCAAGGGTGGTTAAGACAAAAGTACTTTGTACGGAGGACTTCATGATCAGCTTTCGTTGATTCTGCGGTTTATCATTCTATATCAGTGAATGACAAAGTTCAGCGATAGCTGAAGTCTTGTACTTGATACTTCACGTTAAGTGGATAAATCTGAGTCTTCGCTGATCCGCATCAGTTCATTAGGAGACTTGTCGTTGGTTCTTGAGTATGATCTTCGATATCAGTGTAGAACCTATGTTGACGTGAAACTTGTCTTCAAGGATCATAAGTAAACAACTAACTTATCAGCGATCACCATAAGGACTGAACAGGCTCAGAGCATTATGGTGAACAGTGTTCGCTGAATGTTTAATCTAAAGAGTGAGAGTTTCTATCAGCGGTACTGTAAGGTCTTAGTACTTATCAGCGATAGTGAAACTCTGATACATATTTTTTACTTACAATTTTCACTAAGTATTTTAAGAGAGGGTCATTATCAAATCACAGAGGGTTTGGATCAACAATCTCCCCCTATTTGATTATGACATAGCAACAGAGAAAAATACTATTTAATGAAAACATAAGGATAAAAAGAACTCATAAAACATTTGTCCTTTTTACTGTTTTCTGGGATCTTTTCCGTACTGATGGAGTAAAGTACTTTCGCTGAAATCTTTCTTTAAACTTCGTATCAGATTACAAAGGGAAGTGGAATGATTAGAAGTACAAGCGAAATAAATTACAAGTACAAAAGAATAATTGATAAAATAGAAGAATAAGGCGATCCTATCAGCTTATAGAGGTTCTTCCTTAATGAGAAGTTCATCAAGGGTCTTTGATGTGGGAATCATCCAGTCAGTACATTTACTCCTTGATTCCTTTTGTTCAGAGCTTCTTCAAAAATCAAGGGTTTAAGATGGCGTGCCTGAATGTCTCGTTAGAAATCACACCAGTAGATGAGACCCTTCAGATGTTCGATGGGAGTGATGGGTAGTTTAGAGATACGTTGAAAACCTTTTCGTCCACCATAGTCAATAAAGAATATCCCATAGGGTTTGCTTATGACTTTCCCAGGGATGAAAGTTTCACAAGGAGGAAGAGATGTGTCAAGCGTGGAAAGGTCAGGTTCTGGACCAAGAAATTCAGCACGAGAAAAACCAATACCTGTTTCGTTCCATATAAGAGGACCCGAGCCTGAAGGTTTATACTTTTTCTTCGCAGAGGCCCTTCTTTTCTGATTTGCAAGAGGAGGGGGAGGAGGAATATCCACACAAGAAGATACTAAGTCGATATGTCTATTTATCGGCTTTTCAAAATGATCCTTGTACTTAGATTGAGACTTCGGGATAAATAATCTGATCTCCAACCATTCAGAGAGACCGTACTTCGTGATGGCTTCAGCATAGAATTTTTCGTACTGTCCGTTCTCTCTGAATATCTCGATTTCAGCGATTGAAACTTTGAGGGTTGATTTTCCAATGATATGTACCTTGTTGATTTTGGCAGGACGATATTTGAAGTGTACCTTTTCTTTGCACCAGATTAAAGTAGATTGAGACACAGTTCTCTTTTCTTCAACGGTCTTCTTGGCATCTTCCCATAGCTGACGTTGGACTTGAATGAGAATTCGTTTCAGCTTGGGGTCTTCGACTTATTCTTGAGTAAGCTGGATGGCGAGTTCTCTGTCTTTTTCTTCAGCTTCCCTTCTTTCAGCGATTAACCTTTCAGCTCTGAGGTGATCCTTGTATTCCTTTTGTGAAAGTCTGAACTTTAGAGGAATAGAAGGAAGTTGATCACACTTCAGGATGATTCGCTGATCTTCGAATCTCTTGATCATTGCATCTCTCTTTTTCTGATCCTCTTCACTCAGCTTTTGAGGAGCCAAAGAAGGTCTGTTTTTATGAGAGAGCAATTGTTCTTCATGTTGGTGAAGTCGCAGCTGTAGAAACTTCAGTGATATCCTCAAACAGGGGAGAGGACTAGCTGAAACACAACGATCGTACGAATAAGAACTTAGGTAGAACAGAGAAAAGAAATGGGTTTTAAGTATATAGGCTTCGTGTGGAGAGTAGACCTGATAATGTGTATAGATAGAGGAGGGATGCAGTGTAAGGAAGTAAGATTTAGTGTACCTGACAAACTGGCTTTGGAAGCAAGATCGTCAGATTGTCTTCTTCAGTGAGGCCTTTGTTTTTGCCTTTGTCAGCTTCAGACGCTGAAGGCTTTGTCTTGGTCTGCTTCCCTGAAGGTTCGTTTATCAAGATCCCTTTAAGAGTTGTAGTCCTCTGAGCAGGCTTGACGGTAAAGGAGTCATCATCACCCTTATCACTGGATGATGGTTCATCGTCAGAGATGTCGACGGCTTCTTAATCTTCAGCTTCAGATTCAGATTCTTTAGCAGCTTCTTCGAGTTGCTCCCCCTCAGATACAGAGGTAAGCTTCTCGGTTCCCTCAGGGTTTTCATCTCCCTGAGGTCCAGCAGTAACTTCTTTAGTTGTCTTCTCACCCTCTTCAGTAAGTGTAAGGTTTTCAGTCTTCTCCCCCTCGATAGATTCATCATGGGGAAGGTCTTCAGAGTTCTCCCCCCCCCCTTCCTCATGATGAGTGGGGGAGGAATGCGATGACTCAGCAGAAGGTTTTGGTTCCCTGTCTTCTTGGCCAGGGATTCCAATATAATTTTCAATCGCTGCTACTCCCCCTTCTAGGCCAGTAATAGCAGGAGTGATCTTGAAAAGTTCAGCATGATCCGCCGGAGTAAAATGCGAAGGTGCAGGGGCAGGGGCGTTCATGCGTTCGAGGATCTGTTGTACCATCGTCTTCACTAAACTTATGTCAGTCTTTACTGAACTCACGTCAGTCTTTACAGCAGTCATCTCTCACTAAAGATTTCCAACCGATGTCTTCAGCGTTGTGAAATCGCTGGACATTGTTTGAACTGTTGTTTTGAGAGAGGTGTAGTCTATGTAGATGTCAGCAAGAACTTTGGCAAAGTCACTGAGAGTACCATCAACCTTCTCCAAATCAGCTTTGGAGGCTTTCTGTTCAACCACTTGTGTCAGCTTGTTGAGATTCTCTCCAGCGTTTGTTACAGCTGAAGAGTTGTCTGAGAGAGTAGTGGTGAGACCTGTCAGCTTTGTATCCAGGTTCTTCAGAGTGGCGTTGATGTCTCCCAAATTAGGACCTGTAACAGATAAGTACTTATGAACAAAGGAAAGCTCAGAAGTTTGGGGTTTAGTTACAGTGTATATGGGTTGGTGTATACCTGTAGGAGGGTTGGTGAAGTCGTCAAAACTTCTGTGTCCTGAAAAGAGTTCCATGTCGTCAGCTAGAGTGCGTGTACGCATGGACATTCCTGCAGGTCCTGTATCCATCATTCCTTGAAAAGTATCAGCTTTAGCTTCTGGAAGAATGACGGTTGCTGCAGTGGTCGTGGTGAAAACTGGATTAGAGTCCAATGGAGTAGAGAGAGAAGCGAAGGTTGAGAAAGATTGTTGGGTGTGGGGTTCAACGTTGGATCCGCTGAGAATCACTTCTTCAATCTGTAGAGAGACTAAAGGAGGTTGGGTAGATTCCAACTTTATAACTTCAGCGTTTAGAGACGCTGAAGCTGGGATGGAATGGGTGGCTTGTTCAGCTGTGGCAGAGCGTACCACTGGACTTTCCATCAGCTCTTCAAGATGAGCTGAGGAGTCTTCAGCAAGAGATTGTTGGGGTTGCTCCTTGGTTTTCTTACTCCTTTTGGAACCAAGTTGGGTAGCTGAGTGTTTCATTTTTCTAGAAGGAATGGAGGTTGCAGTTGGGGTATCAGCGGTGGGTTTTTCCACTGAAGGAGCTGCAGTAGTAGAAGAAGAAGGATTTAGAAGAGTTAAGAGAGTAGAGAGACGTACCTCATTTTCCACTGGCTTGAAGTCGAGTACCTTAGGGCCAACCTGAGAGAGTTTCAGGTCTCCTACTTTTGGGTAGTTGTCCTTCAGGCCGGTTTGAAAGACGGTGCTGATGAATCTTGGGTATGGAACCCATGATGGTCGGTCAGCAGCAGAGTCTACTTTGAGTACAAGATCATCGTAGATTATCGATGCCCAGTCAACATGAAGACCTTTCAGCAATGCGTAGCCCATTGCTTGCTGAGGTTGAGCAGCTTGATCAGAGGAACCGGTCTTTACAGTCGTGCAACTTATCAAGTGTGCGAAGATGAAGTTCATCTCGCTTGGCATTTTTGACTTCTTGATGAGGGTCAGCTTCTTCTCAGGCCTCTTGTCCCTTCCAATTTCCCATACATAACTCGTTGCATCAAAGAATGCAGTGATGGCTTCCCTATCAGCATGTTTCTTGTGGTCAGGGAGAGAAACAAAAGGGTTTTCTTTAGTGGCGATGGGAAGGCTCAGTGCTTTTCGGATAATGGCAGGGGTGATTTTTATGGTACCAAAATCAGTGTCACAGAGGATGCAATCGATTTTCTTTGAGGAGTCTTTGGTCGATGGAAGCTGAGTGTGTCTAGCAGAATACCAGAACTGAGATAGTAGTACCTGATGTGCAGGAGGTGTTATGGTTAGGGCTGTAGAGAGGCAACAGGTTTTGAGGAATTTCACAGCATCATTCAGATGTGTGACTTGCTTTCGAGGAGGAAACTCGAAAAGTGCATAGAGGTTGTTTGTTTTTGTCCAATCTAGTTCCTCAAGTGTGAACTTGACCTGAGGAGCCTTGGTGATTTCCAGTTCCTCAGCAGCAGCAATGTTCTTAGCAGTAGGAATGTCAGTAGATGCCATTTCTATATTATCAGTTCAACCAAAGATATAACAAATAAGAATAATCTTAATGTGGAAAGATTTTCCAATAAGATGGTTCGAATTTTGTTAATTTCATTCAGACAAAAATGTCTTAACGAAGATTTGGGTTTTCTTGTTTTTGAAAAACGAAATGTAAACCCAATGAAAAGTCTTGTTTTCTAGTTTTTTTTTTAGGATTAGGATTCTGGAAAAACTTGAAGAACAACCATGAAAGGTTGTGTTCATAAAACCATGAAAGAAATGATTTCATTTTTGAAAAAGTTCTTTTGTTTGATCTTGTAAAAACAATGAGAAGATCATAAACAAGTAATGTAGGTAAATAACAAGAGTATTAACCTGGTTTGTCAAGAAAGAAGAAGATGAACAGTTCTTGAAAACTTGAGAGCAAAAATGCAACAGTAAATCTTTTTCTTGCTTGAAGGAGAAGTTTTTCGCATAAAGGAAAAATATAAACCCAACAAGTTTTTATATAGTGAGATTTGAGAGAGAGAAATACTCGAGCGGGAAAGTTTTTCATCATGACACGGACACGTGTTTGCATTGGATTGGAAGGTAAACGAAACGTGCAAACGTGTGTCAGAAAAAGAACGTGTCGGGGCTTATCCGTTGCGATGACTTCACGGATGTCCTTTCATATTTTAGGTTGTCTCTGAGGTTTTGAAAGCTCAAGGACACTTTTGAAAACATGAAGCACTGAATAGAAATATCAGTGTTGGTTTTAGAAATTTCAAAGTATCGCTGATTAAGGAAGAGATATTCAGCGATGCAATTTGTCTTGAAATCTTGCATTTTCATGCGATTGTCAGCGAGAGAAAAACATACCTTGACATCAGCGAATCAATTATGTTCAGAGAGAGAATGATAGAATGGGTTATACAAGTTGATTTTATCCTATCGCTGATCAAATGCGAACCGCTGAAGAATTTATTCTTCGAAGTTCAGCATTCCAAGCTCGCTGATGAGAAAGTTGAATCTTGTCTCATCAAGAGGTTTGGTGAACAGATCAGCTAACTGATAATCATTTGGGATAAAGTGAAGTTCTATATCACCATTCATCACATGATCTCTGATAAAATGATACCTGATTTCGATGTGTTTTATCTTTGAGTGTAGCACTGGATTGTTGGCAATAGCGATGGCACTTGTGCTGTCGCAATAGATTGGAATATTTGAGAGCTGAAGGTCATAGTCTAGTAGTTGATTTCTCATCCACAAGACCTGAGAACAACAGCTTTCAGCGGCTACATATTCAGCTTCAGATGTGGAGGTGGACACTAAGTTTTTCTTTTTACTTGTCCAACTCACTAGCTTTCCACCCAGGAGCTGACATCCTCCTGTGGTGCTTTTCCGATCCAATTTGCAACCTGCAAAATCACTATCTGAATAGGCGATTAGATCAAACCCTGAGTCTTTGGGATACCAAAGACCTAGGTTTGCAGTACCCTTAAGGTATCGAAAAATTTGCTTTACAACGATCATATGAGATTCCTTAGGTTCAACTTGATATCGTGCACACAAACAGGTTGCGTACATAATATCGGGTCGGCTAGCTGTAAGATACAAGAGAGAGCCGATCATCCTATGGTATAGCGTGACATTAACAGGAATACCATTAGTATCCTTATCTAGTGTCAGCGGTGGTGCCATAGGGGTTTTCATAGCTGAACTCTGAGTTAAATCGAATTTCTTCAGCATATCTTTAACATACTTTCCCTGATTAATGAAATTTCCTTTTTCATTTTGCTTTATCTGAAGACCAAGGAAATATCTTAGCTCACCCATCATGCTCATTTTATACTCATCTTTCATTCTATCAGCGAAACGAGTACAAAGATCAGGGTTAGTAGAACCAAATATAACATAAGTAGAAAGAGTGCCATACCATACACGTGGAGCTTGCTTTAAGCCATAAAGTGCCTTATCCAGTTTATAAACATAACCTGGACGCTTAGGATATGAGAATCCTAGAGGTTGTTCCACATAGACTTCTTCATTCAGCTTTCCATTTAGAAACACTGACTTAACATCCATCTGATATACTTTGAAGTCTTTGTGTACAACGTATGCTAAGAATAGACGAATAGATTCTAGTCTTGCTACAGGAGCAAATGTTTTGTCATAATCTATGCCTTCCTCTTGTCTGTATCCCTGAGCAACAAGTCGAGCCTTATTGCGGGTTACAGTTCCATGTTCGTCCAACTTATTTCCATAGACCCATTTAGTGCCTATCACTGTCTTGTCAGTTGGTCTTCGAACAAGTTTCGAAACTTTGTTTCTTTCGAATTCAGTCAGCTCTTCTTGCATGGCGCTGACCCAGTTTGGATCTTTGAGGGCATCATCTATTTTCTTTGGTTCAATCAGAGAAATAAAGTTAACAAATAAACAAATATTACCTGCACTTCGTCGAGTCTGAACACCAGCGTTTGGATCACCAATAATTTGATCAACTGGGTGATTTAGAGTCTATCGCTGAGCAGGAGCATAAGTCGCTGACTCAAATTGAACTGTAGGAGCTGAAGATGAAGCTTCAGCAACTTCTAGAATGTCAGCCAAGAGAGGAGTAGGTGCAGATGTCATTTCGTTCACTGATTGCTGAGACATTTGGTTCAGAAGCAGGTATAGTGTTTAAAGGAACTGCTGAGACCCATGATCTTTCAGCTTCACTATTCTGCATTTTTGGGATGATAGTAGGACTATCATCTTCAACTGTATGAGTATGAGGAGTGGGAATATCTTCTGAATCACCAAGATGAGAAAACATTCATTGATTCAGTTCTTCAGTATCAGCAGACGGTTTAGAGTTCGCTGAAGGCTTTGGAGATTGAAGAATATCCAAGAAATATTCCATCATCAGCTTTAGGATCAAACATTCCAAGGGCATCTCTGTTGTTCAGTATGAAACACTGACATCCAAAGATGTGAAGAAAGTTGATTGAAGGCTTTCTCCCATGAAAAAGTTCATAGGCTGTCGTATTGAATCTTTTGACTATCAGCGACCTGTTTTGCGTAAAACAAGCAGTGTTGACAGCTTCTGCCCAAAACTGAGTAGGCAGGTGAGAATCGCTGAGAATTGAATGTGCAGCTTCAATAATTGTTCTATTTCTTCTTTCAGCGACTCCGTTTTGGTGCGGTGTTCTCAGTGATGAAAAGTTGCGAGAAATACCCTTACTCTCAAAGAAGGAGTCAAGGGAACTGTTTTTGAATTCAGTCCCATGATCACTCCTAATTGAGCGAACGGTCACGTTGTTCAGGGTTTCCATCTTCCGAACAAAGGTGATGAGTTCTTCAGGGGTGTCACTCTTAGAACGGAGAAACATTACCCATGTATAGCGAGAGAATTCATCAACTATGACCAGCGTATATTTCTTTCCAGCGATGGGTTGTTTGTTAACAGGGCCAAACAAATCCATATGGAGAAGTTGTAGAGGAGATGACACTGAGGAGACTTGCTTTGACTTAAAGCTTGCTTTGGTCTGCTTCCCTTTCTCACACGCTGAACAAAAGGACTCTTTGGCGTATGATTGTTGATGTAGACAAGTGACTAACTCTTTTGAAGAAAGGGTGTTCAGTGTCTTGAAGTTTAGATGAGAGAGCCTCTTATGCCATAGCCAGTTGACATCAGATGAGGCTTTTGAGAAGAAACAAGAGTTCTCAGTGGTTTTTGAGTCCATGTTTATTACATAAACATTTTCCAAACGATAACCGCTGAGAGCTATCTTCTCCTTTTTGTCAGCGACAAAGCAGGATTCCTTGGTAAAGATTACCTTGTTATCCATGTCGCAAAGTTGACTGATGCTTAGAAGATTATGCTTCAGCCCTTCAACATATGTGACTCTTCTGAAGGTTGTTGTACCATTAGATAGTACACCAAACCCTCGGGTATGTCCTTTTCCATTTCCTTCGAAAGTTACAAAGGGACCCTTCTCTTCCTTGTATTCAGCGAGCAGGCTTTTCTTTCTAGTTATATGTCTAGAGCATCCGCTATCGAGATACCAGATACCCTTCTAAACCAGCATTACAAAGGAAGATTAGTCTTTCTTGGGTACCCACTTAACCATGTGTACACACTAGTCATTGGAGGAAGTTGGAATGGAAGGTTCAGCAGTCTTCGCAGCATTTGAAAATTCAGCTTTGTCAGTATTCACTTTGGTTAATTTCTTAACCTCAATGGTCTTCTTTGCCTTGGGGGCAATGATCTTCACCTTAGCTATCTTTTCAGCTTTGGTGGCTGTGGGGCACTTACTAGCAATATGATCAGTAAGTCCACATTGATAACATTTCCTATAACTAAAAGTAGTTCTAGGACCATTAGCATGTTGAGCTTTATATTTTGAATTAGAAGGACCAGCACCAAATAAGCTATTGGTTTTTGAAATGGGAGGAACATTTACTTCTTCGGATTTCTTACCAATGACCTCCACTCTGATTCAAGGAGTAGATCGCTGAAAAGATCCACGCTGAGTAGATCCAGAGATCTGATTCCTTGATCCAGAGGGATAGGTCACTGAAGCTTTATAAGCATTCAGCTTAGGTATACAGATACCCTTCTGAGGATTTTTGTTAAAAGCAATTCCTTTACCCTTATCTTTAAAGACAGAGGTAGGTTTTGGATAAACCATTTTCTCTTTACCTTTTGAAGAGGTAGAAATTTCCTCAGGGATGGATGGTTGAGAAGAGGAACACTGAGAGAATGAAGTATCAACTACTGAGGATACGAAAGATCCAAATAAGAGCATGGAACGATCAGTGGTTGGTTCTAGAGTATCATCTTTGTAACCAAGACCACGTTCTAGAGATCCCCTCTGACAGAGAGCTCTGTGACTTCGCAGAGATGTTAGGATATAATACCCACTTGAACAAGAGAAATGACTTAAGTAGGAATCGTTTCCCACCTCTATGGAACACATTGTTCTCATTCCTCAACAGGTGCCTCACATGTAAAGTAGGCAGCCCAGATCAAACCTCACACCAAATCCTTGCCATCATGTATGGTGTACAAGCTAGGTATGCTAAATCTGAAGACTTAATCATAATGTGTGCCCGTTTCAAGTTCCATACATCTACGCGTAACTGTCTACTCCTCATGAGTATACACTTCCTCGCACCTGTATTCTACTTGTCTCGGTCACACAGTTAGATTTTAGACTCTGTATTTATTAGGTAGATTTCGGTTATTTTCTTTCTTTCCTCGTGCGTTTATTTTATTTCATACTGTCGTCTGTTTTTCACTCTATTATCTCTGTGCTTTCACCATATGTTCTTGTGTTCAGGGGTAGCACTTTGCGGTATCAGGTAAGGTTCCTCATACTTTGAGGGGGAGCGTCACACACAGTTTTTTTCTTAAATGTCAAAAGTTTTTGTGTGTGTGTTATAGTCATCATCGGAGGGGGAGCGGCACAAGTTTTTCTTTAAAAGTCTAAAAGTATTTTTTTTGTCGGACTCCTCCACTACACTCCACTGCACTATCTGAGGGGGAGCGATATATCCCCATGTTCAGTTTGAGGGGGAGCGAGAGAAAGTTCTCTTCCAGTTCATATTCTAGAAAATCTTCACGGAACAGGACTATTCAGAGTTATCCGGACACCTCTTGTATCCGGACAACTCTCGCATCCGGACAACTATCGCATCCGGACACCTCTGGTATCCGGACACAATCCGGACCGGGTAGTTATCCGGGTCGGCCACGTACCCGGACTCCACCCGGGTATATACATACGTATCCGACTTCACTCGTGCCTCTTATCAGGAAAATCACGCCAAACCCCAAAACCTTACTGCTCTATCTCTCGCACTCGGACTCTCCCCTCTTTCACGATTCACCAGTGTTTTCGCCCTAATCTTCAGGTATGTTACTCGTTTCTCACTCTCGATCACATTTCGCCACTTTCTGCACACCTCACACCGCAAACTGACCTCTGATTGGGTCGATCCAACAGTGCCGAAACCCTTAAGGGTTTTTCGTCGGTTTCGCTCCACTAGATGCGATTCATAGGTTGTCAGTACTCCAATAAGCTGATATTCGCTTCTGGACAACCCTTACGCACCCTAAAACTTGATTGGGATCTCCTCTTTGCCAATATGAACGATTGAGTTTTCGTCCGGACACATTCGTCGTGTCCGGACACCTTCAACACCATGCTGATCCATCCGGAAACAACCATCACCCGGAAACCTAGTTGTCCGGAAACCTTAGGGTTTTCGGTAAGTTCAACTACCGGTTAGTCTGGTGTCCGGACTATACTGTTATCCGAAAAAATCGTGTATCCGGGAACCTCTAACCGGGTTAATCATTCGTATCCGGATTCTCTTGTTATCCGGAATCCTTCTCTTATCCGGACAGTTTGTTGTCCGGACAGTTTGTCATCCAGAAACTTTCTCTTATCCGGTTTCTTTGGTTCTATCACTCCCTTTATCCGGATACCTTTGATGTGTCCATTTCAGTACCTGTTTTGTCACTGCCAGTCCTCGATCTGTCTCAGATTGAGCCAATCACAGTGAAGGTACGCGCCGACAATTGTTCATCCGTCTCAATTACTAACTGTGCTGTTATATTACAGATTACATATGGCGGATCAACAACAACACCCTTCCGCACAACAAGGAGAACAACAGCCGCCTCCTCAAGAGCAAATACCCCAAGAGGAGGACATTATAGACGAAGAAGCCGATGCTGCCCTGGTTAACCCTGACCATGGCACTGAACTGGAGGCAAATAATCACCACCTGGACCCGACACTGTTCAGACCCCAACCACTTCATCGAGTGCTTCTGGATATTTTTTTGAATCACCCTCTTCGTGAGGCCCTTACCAGAACAGCCGACGTCCCAGTACTGTACGTTCTCCAAGTATGGCACAGCGCCCGAGTCGTCACGGACCGTAACTCGCAGTCGATCATCACTCAGATCGATAACTATCCTTTCATGCTCACCGGACAAACTCCGCCGACTTCTATCACTTCCGGAGGCCACCGCCAACAATCATGAACGATATGATCCTGCCGTAAATGATGACACACTTTGCGCTCAAATCCGCGCACTTGGCTACAACGATGACCTCAACCGGCCGTCCGCATTCAATCGCAAGTACTTGGCTCCGATATGGTACACCCTCTTTACGATCCTAAACCACTGTCCTTCCTCGCGCTAGAGAGGCATTGATCAGTGCACCGGCGACTTCCTTCGCCTAGTTTATGCTGTGTGGTATAACCGCCATATCGACTTCGCAATGATAATCTGGAGGGAGCTCGTCACCGCTATTCGTCACATCGGAGGGTCCAAACAGAAGAAGTTTCTTCCGTATCCAAGTTTCCTTTCGCTTGCGGTGCGTCAACACATGGACGCGAATCCTGCCATTCCTTGCCGCCTGAACCATCCGGTATGTCCTCATCACCACTTACAGTTCATGGTTATACGCAATCCATCTGATGCGGTAGCCGTGCCCATCCCTGAACCACTACTAGCCATTGCCGATCCCACTGCACCAGGGGTAGTAGCATACAGGGAAGGGTTAGGAAATCCCATGGTCCACCCAGAGCCGGAGGGACCTGCCCAGAGACATAGACCCAAGAGACGTGAGAGTCCGAGAGTAAGAGGTGGAAGGGCCCGACAAGCAGGTGCTGTCGGGCGGGGAACGTTAGTTGTGAGAGGAAGGGAAACGAGAGTAGGTGGTGAAGTGGAATCGCAACCCGGTTCCAGCTCAGCCCAAGCCGGTCAAGCCTCAGGACCGAGACTACATCACTCAACCGAGCCATATATCACTGAACCCCCCTCTCCCAGTCCACATGTTGAAGACGTGGAATCTGACTACACGGACTCCGATACCGACCGAAACGTACGCCTGAGACAAATACCTCACGGTATCGGACCCAACCCTGATTTTACCGTTGGAATCCCACTTGACTCACCTCCACATACTGGACCCGAACCTATTAGGACATCTGAGGGAGAACAAGTAGAGGAGTTAGGACACGCGAGCTGTAGAGAACTGCGTTCAAAGTTGAACCAGGAAAGATTGAGCCGTAAAGATAACGAGGCTCCTCAGCGGATCGAACCGAGCGATATCCGGGTAGCCACATCTGCTATCCCGTCTCATACGTTGGGACGGGGTATTGAAGAAGCCTCCGTGGACCCAGCGGAGCAAATGCACGACCCCCTCAGCCACTCATCCGTCTCTCAAAAGACGGACGTTTCAGTCTCACACGGGGATTTAGCGCAACTTCCACTGGTCCCTCATTTGGAGGGTTCTGGTGTTGAAACAAGAGACCAGCCTCCCCCGGTCTCTCTTTCATTTCGTGCATAATCGAGTCTAGCACCATTCGATATTGAACATTCTTCGGCTAGGACACTCGAAGCTGAGCAACACCAAGTCGAGACTCTTCGTGACTCGACCGGAACCACCGTAGTGTCTTCACCTCTTGGTGAAACACAAGGATCGGTGGGAAATCCTACCACAGCTAACATCACGCCAACTGTGAACGTAGGTGGCTCTGCCCCTGTGGTAGACGCCTCAACGGGCAATCTAAGTGATCCCGGGGTTAATTTACCCGACTTCGTGTCACCAGGGTCTCTGGACAGCACCCTTAAGGCTGTCCGCCAGGACATGGAGCAACAGATGCAACAACATGTAGCCGCTGAACTTGCCAAAGCGATGCGCGCTATCAAAGTTAAAGGCCACCTCATCGATACTGAAACTGCCACTGTACCTCCACCGATTACACCACAACCTATCTATTCGGTGGACACCCTGAAGACGATGCTATTGGCCCAACTGCTCCAGGAATCCGACACAACCACCTCTACCGAAGCAGACCTGATCTCAGTTATCCGATCCCAGGTCATTGCTCCATCTTCATCTATCACATCACGCCTTGACGCCATTGACTCGACCCTCAACGAATACAACAAAGCGCTCGTCACGCTGTCTGAGAGGGTCCGCTCGCTCGAAGACACATGTAAGAGTCAAGCTGGCGGTCTAAAACGTAAACACGATGACCAGGATGATCCTGATCACCGTGAGGGGGAGAAGTGACAACGCCAAACCGAGACCGCCTCCCTGATCCAGTCTGAAGCTACAACTGTGGTTCATCAGGAACCCCCAACTGCGGCAGCTACAACAGAAGCACCTGAAGCCGAGTTGCCTTTAGCAGACATGGTTATAGACATGGATATCTCAGATGAAGAAGACCCGACGGTTGAAAAGCCCGAGGGTTCAACACAGGAACTGGTTGATTTTGACTCATCAGACATACCGATTCTGGACATGATAGATCCAGATTGCAAATCCAACCCGGAGATCGAAGATGCATGGTACGAAAAAGCCGCCAGTGCCATAAACCTCCAGGTAAATTTGGTCTTCCCCACTGATGAGGACGCCAACATTGATTATGATCAGTTCCTGCTCCAAAATTTGTATGGAACATCCCCCGTTCACTATGCTCAACCCGCCGGAACACCATCAACAAGACCCGAGTCTACTACTTCCGATCTTCCGACAACTACTCCTCCCACGAAAGCTTCTGATCTTCCTCCTCCTCCTCATCTGGAGGAATCTTTGAAGAAGTTGTTCGTACACAAGCTTCGCCCGATCGAGCCGACCCTCTGTCTGGGTATCTACAACCTTGACCCAGAATTTCAACGCTGATATATCAGCACAATGCAGCGGTGTCTTCCAGTCAACCAGGTCAGAACCAAACTTCGAATCACAGAGGTAATCATCATCTATTCAAGATGTATTATGAGGATCGTCTACCCAATTTTCATTATTCGACGTGAAGATGGGAACGAATGGAAATTTTCAGAAGCTGATTTCAAGAACCTCCGACCACTCGACTTTCTGGTTATTCTGAAAGACTTACGTACAAGAACCATCCGACCGCTAGAGATTACAAAGGCACTCGAAGCTGTTCGTCGATACCTGGTCTGCACCATCATGATGTCTTATATAACGGACTTCCAAATGGCTATCGAGAACAAGGCGAAAAAGGTAAATCTGATCAAGCCTAATCTGAAAGCACCTGAGTTAAACATGTATCCTGAGTATGCTATGCTTCTGGAACCAGAATTCGGGATTGTTTACCTCAATGGGCAAAAGGAGATGAAATTCATGCGTTTCAGTCAGGTAGACAGATTTTGTGACGGCACGCTTCTAAAGGTCAGAGATGCTCTTCAAAAAATTATTCAGTACGAGTCTTAAAATCCAAGGTATTCTTATGTTCCGAATCCGAATGAAGTAACTGCTCGGAATGCCTTGGAAATGATTGAAGATCGCATCGACTATCGCCGCACCATCAGATTGTTCGAGGTACACTTCATGCTCCGCAAAAGATACGTCTTCAACTGGAGAGATCTAGAGCGCCAACTCAAACTTCAAATCAAAGGGGGAGATTGTTAGGGCAGGTTTTAATGTTGATTTAAAGTTCAAGGGTTGTTTTGTATTAATTCAATTTGAGCCTTTTTAGTGAACGGGCCGTGGACTTGTTAACCACGGGCCCATTGTATTTAATGTTGATTAGCTTGGAAAAACAAGCAAATCATCTCTTAGCTTTCTAATTCGTACTGTAAAATTCTCTCTGAAAGTTAATGAAAGGGATGACCAGTTGAAATCATATCTCTTATTGCTTTATCATATTCGATTTCTAAACTGTTGCACGGATCTGGTAATAACACTCAGTTTTGGGCAGAAGCTGTCAACACTACTTGTTTTACGCAAAACAGGTCGCTGATAGTCAAAAGATTCAATAAGACAGCCTATGAACTTTTTCATGGGAGAAAGCCTTCAATTAGCTTTCTTCGCATCTTTGGATATCAGTGTTTCATACTGAACAACAGAGATGCCCTTAGAAAGTTTGATCCTAAGGCTGATGTTGGAATCTTTCTTGGATATTCTTCAATCTGCAAAGCCTTCAGAGTCTTCAATCGAAGAAGACAAACTGTAGAAGAAACTATTCACGTCACGTTTGACGAATCCCGTTCAGCGAACTCTAAACCGTCCGCTGATACTGAAGAACTGCATCAATGGATGTTTTCTCATCTTGGTGATTCAAAAGATATTCCCACTCCTCATACTCATACAGTTGAAGATGATAGTCCTACTATCATTCCAAACATGCAGAATAGTGAAGCTGAAACATCATGGGTCTCCGCTGTTCCTTTAAACACTATACCTGCTTCTGAACCAAATGTCTCAGAAATTCCATCTACTTCTCAGCAATCAGTGAATGAAATGACATCTGCACCTACTCCTCTCTTGGCTGATATAATAGAAGCTGTTGAAGCCTCATCTTCAGCTCCTCCAGTTCAATTTGAGTCAGCGACTTATGCTCTGGCTCAACGATGGGCTGTAAATCACCCAATTGATCAAATTCTTGGTGATCCAAAGAAAATATTTGTTTATTTGTTAACTTTATTTCTCTGATTGAACCAAAGAAAATAGATGATGCCCTCAAAGATCCAAATTGGGTCAGCGCCATGCAAGAAGAGCTGACTGAATTTGAAAGAAACAATGTTTGGAAACTTGTTCGAAGACCAACTGACAAGGCAGTGATAGGCACTAAATGGGTCTATCGAAACAAGTTGGAAGAACATGGAACTGTAACCCGCAATAAGGCTCGACTTGTTGCTCAGGGATACAGACAAGAGGAAGGCATAGATTACGACGAAACATTTGCTCCTGTAGCAAGACTAGAGTCTATTCATCTATTCTTAGCATACGATGTACACAAAGACTTCAAAGTATATCAGATGGATGTTAACTCAGCGTTTCTAAATGGAAAGTTGAATGAAGAGGTCTATGTGGAACAACCTCCAGGATTCTCAGATACTAAGCGTCCAGGTTATGTTTATAAACTGGATAAGGCACTTTATGGCTTAAAGCAAGCTCCACGTTCATGGTATGACACTCTCTCTACTTGCCTCCATATTAAAAAAATTGAGCGAGGTAAAATCGACAAAACTCTATTTTTCAGAATAGTGAAAGGTCATATCATTCTTGTTCAGATATATGTTGATGACATTATATTTGGTTCTACTAACCCTGATCTTTGTACTTGTTTCGCTGATAGAATGAAAGATGAGTACAAAATGAGCATGATGGGTGAGCTAACATATTTCCTTGGTCTTCAGATAAAGCATAATGAAAAAGGAACTTTCATTAATCAGGGAAAGTATGTTAAATATATACTGAAGAAATTCGATTTAACTCAGAGTTCAGCTATGAAAACCCCTATGGCACCACCGCTGACACTAAACAAGGATTCAAATGGAATACCTGTTAATGTCCTGCTGTACCATGGGATGATCGGCTCCCTTTTGTATCTTACAGCTACCCGACCCGATATTATGTACGCAACCTGTTTGTGTGCACGATATAAAGGTGAACCTAAGGAATCTCATATGACCGCTGTAAAGCGAATTTTTCGATACCTTAAGGGTATTGCGAACCTAGGTCTTTGGTATCCCAAAGACTCAGGGTTTGATCTAATCGCCTATTCAGATAGTGATTTTGCAGGTTGCAAATTGGATAGGAAAGCACCACAGGAGGCTGTCAGCTCCTGGGTGGAAAGCTGGTGAGTTGGACAAGTAAAAAGCAAAACTCAGTGTCCACCTCCACAGCTGAAGCTGAATATGTAGCCGCTGGAAGCTGTTGTTCTCAGGTCTTGTGGATGAGTAATCAACTACTGGACTATGACCTACAGCTCTCAAATATTCCAATCTATTGCGACAGCACAAGTGCCATCGCTATAGCCAACAATCCAGTGCTACACTCAAAGACAAAACACATCGAAATCAGGTATAATTTTATCATAGATCGTGTGATGAATGGTGATATAGAACTTCACTTTATCCCAACTGATTATCAGTTAGCTGATATGTTCACCAAACCTCTTGATGAGACAAGATTCAACTTTCTCATCAGCGAGCTTGGAATGCTGAACTTTGAAGAGTAAAATCTTCAGCGGTTCGCATTTGATCAGCGATAGGATAAAAGCAACTTGTATAACCCATTCTATCATTCTCTCTCTGAACATAATTGATTCGCTGATGTCAAGGTATGTTTTTCTCTCGCTGACAATCGCATGAAAATGCAATATTTCAAGACAAATTGCATCGCTGAATATCTCTTCATTAATCAGCGATACTTTGAAATTTCTAAAACCAACACTGATATTTCTATTCAGTGCTTCATGTTTTCAAAAGTGTCCCTGAGCTTTCAAAACCTCTGAGACAACCTAAAATAAGAAAGGACATCCGTGACGTCATCGCAACGGATAAGCCCCGACACGTTCTTTTTCTGACACACGTTTGCACGTTTCGTTTACCTTCCAATCAAATGCAAACATGTGTCTGTGTAGTGATGAAAAACTTTCCAACTCGAGTTTTTCTATCTCTCTAATCTCTCTATATAAAGACATTTTGGGTTTATATTTTTCCTATACGCGAAAAACTTCTCCTCCAAGCAAGAAAAAGATTTATTGTTGCATTTTTGCTCTCAAGTTTTCAAGAACTGTTCATCTTCTTCTTCAACGAACCAGGTTAATACTCTTGTTATTTACCTACATTACTTGTTTATGATCTTCTCATTGTTTTTACAAGATCAAACAAAAGAACTTTTTCAAAAATTAAATCATTTCTTTCATGGTTTTTTGAACACAACCTTTCATGGTTGTTCTTCAAGTTTAATCGCAAATATCTTAAACTTCTTCTTCATACGTTTTTCCAGAATCCTAATCCTCAAAGGAAACTGGAAAACAAGACTTTTCATTGGGTATACATTTCGTTTTTCAAAAACAAGAAAACCCTAATCGTCATTGGAAAATCCTTCCACATTAAGATTATTCTTATTTGTTATATCTTTGGTTGAACTGATAATACAAAAATGGCCTCTACTGATATTCCTACTACTGAGAACACTGCTGCTGCTGAGGAACTGGAAATCACCAAGGCTCCTCAGGTCAAGTTCACACTTGAGGAACTGGATTGGACAAAAACAAACAACCTCTATGCGCTTTTCAAGTTTCCTCCTCGAAAGCAAGTCACACATCTGAATGAAGTTGTGAAATTCCTCAAAACCTGTTGCCTCTCTACAGCCCTGACCATAACACCTCTTGCACATCAGCTTCTACTATCTCAGTTCTGGTATTCTGCCAGACACACTCAGCTACCATCGACCAAAGACTCCTCAAAGAAAATCGATTGCATCCTCTGCGACACTGATTTTGGCACCATAAAAATCACCCCTGCCATTATCCGAAAAGCACTGAGCCTTCCCATTGCCACTAAAGAAAAACCTTTTGTTTCTCTCCCAGACCACAAGAAACATGCTGATAGGGAAGCCATCACTGCATTCTTTGATGCAATGGGTTATGTATGGGAAACTGGAAGGGACAAAAAGCCTGAGAAGAAGCTGACCCTCATTAAGAAGTCAAAAAAGCCAAGCGAGATGAACTTCATCTTCGCACACTTGATAAGCTGCATGACTGCAAAGACCGGCTCCTCTGATCAGGTCGCTCAACCTCATCAAGCAATGGGCTATGCGTTGCTGAAGGGTCTTCATATTGACTGGGCATCGATAATCTACGATGATCTAGTGCTCAAAGTAGACTCTGCCGCTGACCGACCATCATGGGTTCCATATCCTAGATTCATCAGCGCCGTCTTCCAAACCGGCCTGAAGGACAACTACCCAAAAGTAGGAGACCTGAAACTCTCTTAGGTTGGCCCTAAGGTACTCGACTTCAAGCCAGTGGAAAACGAGGTACGTCTCTCTACTCTCTTAACTCTCCTAAATCCTTCTTCTTATACTTCTGCAGCTCCTTCAGTGGAAAAACCCACCGCTGATACCCCAGTTGCAACCTCCGTTCCTTCTAGAAAACGGAAACACTCAGCTACCAAACTTGGTTCCAAAAGGACTAAGAAAACCAAGGAGCAACCCCAGCAATCTCTGGCTGAAGACTCCTCAACTCATCTTGAAGAGCTGATGGAAAGTTCAGTGGTACGCTCTGCCACAGCTGAACAAGCCACCCATTCCGTCCCAGCTTCAGCGTCTCTAAACGCTGAAGTTATAAACTTGGAATCTACCCAACCTCCTTCAGTCTCTCTACAGACTGAAGAAGTGATTCTCAGCGGATCCAATGTTGAACCCCGCACCCAACCATCTTTCTCAACCTTCGCTTCTCTCTCTACTCCATTGGACTCTAATCCAGTTTTCACCACGACCACTGGAGCAACCGTCATTCTTCCAGGACCTGCAGGAATGTCCATGCGTACACGCACTCTAGCTGACGACATGGAACTCTTTTTAGGACACAGAAGTTTTGACGACTTCACCAACCCTCCTGCAGGTATACACCAACCCATATACACTGTAACTAAACCCCAAACTTTTGAGCTTTCCTTTGTTCATAAGTACTTAATTATTACAGGTCCTAATTTGGGAGACATCAACGCCTCTCTGAAGAACCTGGATACAAAGCTGACAGGTCTCACCGCTACTCTATCAGATAACTCTTCAGCTGTAACAAACGCTGGGGAGAATCTCAACAAGCTGACACAAGTGGTTGAACAGAAAGCCTCCAAAGCTGATTTGGAGAAGGTTGATGGTACTCTCAGTGACTTTGCCAAAGTTCTTGCTGACATCTACACAGACTACACCTCTCTCAAAACAACAGTTCAAAACATGTCCAGCGAGTTCACAACGCTGAAGACATCGGTTGGAAATCTTCAGGGATAGATGACTGCTGTAAATACTGACGTGAGTTCAGTAAAGACTGACGTTAGTTCATTAAAGACTGACGTAAGTTCAGTGAAGACGATGGTACAGCAGATCCTCGAACGCATGAACGCCCCAGCCCCTGCCCCTGCACCTTCGCATTTTACTCCGGCGGATCATGCTGAACTTTTCAAGATCACTCCTGCTATTACTGGCCTAGAAGATAGAGTAGCAGTGATTGAAAATTATATTGTAATCCCTGGCCAAGAAGACAGGGAACCAGATCCATCTGATGAGTCTTCGCATTCCTCACCCACTCATCATAAGGAAGGGGGGGGGGAGAAGAACTCTGAAGACCTTCCCCATGATGAATCTATCGAGGGGGAGAAGACTGAAAACCTTACCCTTACTGAAGAGGGTGAGAAGACAACTGAAGAAGTTACTGCTGGACCTCAGGGAGATGAAAACCCTGAGGGGACCGAGAAGCTTACCTCTGTATCTGAGGGGGAGCAACTCAAAGAAGCTGCTGAAGAATCTGAATCTGAAGTTGAAGATGTAGAAGCCGTCGACATCTCTGATGATGAACCATCATCCAGTGATAAAGGTGATGATGACGATGATGACTCATTTATCGTCAAGCCTGCTCAGAGGACTACAGCTCTTAAAGGGATCTTGATAAACGAACCTTCATGGGAGCGGACCAAGATAAAGCCTTCAGCGTCTGAAGCTGACAAAGGAAAAAACAAAGGCCTCGCTGAAGAAGACAATCTGACGCTCTTGCTTCCAAAACCAGTTTGTCAGGTACACTAAATCTTACTTCCTTATACTGCATCCCTCCTCTATCTATACACATTATCAGCTCTACTCTCCACAAAAAGCCTATACACTTAAACCCATTTCATTTCTCTGTTCTACCCAAGTTCTTATTCGTACGATCGCTGTGTTTCAGCTAGTCCTCTCCCCTGTTTGAGGATATCGCTAAAGTTTCTATAGTTGCGACTTCACCAACAATAATCCCAGCTCTCAACGCTGAAGAAATAATCCCGATCTTGGATTTGATCTCTGAGACTGATGAACCTGAAGAACAACTGCTCTCTCACAAAAACAGACCTTCCTTGGCTCCTCAAAAGCTGAGTGAAGAGGATTAGAAAAAGAGAGATGCAATGATCAAGAGATTCGAAGATCAGCGAATCATCCTGAAGCGTGATCAACTTCCTTCTATTCCTCCAAAGTTCAGACTTTCACAAAAGGAATAAAAGGATCACCTCAGAGCTGAAAGGTTAATCGCTGAAAGAAGGGAAGCTGAAAAAAAGACAGAGAACTCGCCATCCAGCTTACTCAAGAATCGGTTGAAGACCCCAAGCTAAAACGAATTCCCATTCAAGTCCAACGTCAGCTATGGGAAGACGCCAAGAAGATCGTTGAAGAAAAGAGAACTGTGTCTCAATCTACTTTAATCTGGTGCAAATAAAAGGTACACTTCAGATATCGTCCTGCCAGAATCAACAAGTGTTGGTCCCGAATGGCTATACAAGTTTGTAGAAGGGGGGGGGGGGTTGATTACAAACACACAGATTTTACTTTTCTAAATTGTTTATTGATAAATCATTAACAATTTACAGCTGGTTGAGGAACAAGATTAAGGATAAACCTAAATCTAAACAAGTTGGAACACTAAGTTTCTTGCACTAAGAAAGAGAAGGAAATTACTAATAATAACCTATCTCAAGATACGAAAGATGACTTGACCAGAGTTAGAAAGTGACTCGTCCAGAGTTTTCGAGTGCTTCAAAAATGAAGCTGGAGTCCTTCTTATATATATTGCATGCATTTAATGCATGACAGTTTATACTTTACACATGGCAGCAGCTCATTGGTTGTATGTCATTGACCTTCGTAGACAACCTTAGTAGCCGCATGTTTGAACAGTGTAGTATCAGAGTGGTGGTACGATTTCAGACAATAAGGAGGTTCTTTTCTGACATATCGTACGGAGACGTGCAAGGGTGGTTAAGACAAAAGTACTTTGTACGGAGGACTTCATGATCAGCTTTCGTTGATTCTGCGGTTTATCATTCTATATCAGTGAATGACAAAGTTCAGCGATAGCTGAAGTCTTGTACTTGATACTTCACGTTAAGTGGATAAATCTGAGTCTTCGCTGATCCGCATCAGTTCATTAGGAGACTTGTCGTTGGTTCTTGAGTATGATCTTCGATATCAGTGTAGAACCTATGTTGACGTGAAACTTGTCTTCAAGGATCATAAGTAAACAACTAACTTATCAGCGATCACCATAAGGACTGAACAGGCTCAGAGCATTATGGTGAACAGTGTTCGCTGAATGTTTAATCTAAAGAGTGAGAGTTTCTATCAGCGGTACTGTAAGGTCTTAGTACTTATCAGCGATAGTGAAACTCTGATACATATTTTTTACTTACAATTTTCACTAAGTATTTTAAGAGAGGGTCATTATCAAATCACAGAGGGTTTGGATCAACAATCTCCCCCTATTTGATTATGACATAGCAACAGAGAAAAATACTATTTAATGAAAACATAAGGATAAAAAGAACTCATAAAACATTTGTCCTTTTTACTGTTTTCTGGGATCTTTTCCGTACTGATGGAGTAAAGTACTTTCGCTGAAATCTTTCTTTAAACTTCGTATCAGATTACAAAGGGAAGTGGAAGGATTAGAAGTACAAGCGAAATAAATTACAAGTACAAAAGAATAATTGATAAAATAGAAGAATAAGGCGATCCTATCAGCTTATAGAGGTTCTTCCTTAATGAGAAGTTCATCAAGGGTCTTTGATGTGGGAATCATCCAGTCAGTACATTTACTCCTTGATTCCTTTTGTTCAGAGCTTCTTCAATAATCAAGGGTTTAAGATGGCGTGCCTGAATGTCTCGTTTGAAATCACACCAGTAGATGAGACCCTTCAGCTGTTCGATGGGAGTGATGGGTAGTTTAGAGATACGTTGAAAACATTTTCGTCCACCATAGTCAATAAAGAATATCCCATAGGGTTTGCTTATGACTTTCCCAGGGATGAAAGTTTCACAAGGAGGAAGAGATGTGTCAAGCGTGGAAAGGTCAGGTTCTGGACCAAGAAATTCAGCACGAGAAAAACCAATACCTGTTTTGTTCCATATAAGAGGACCCGAGCCTGAAGGTTTATACTTTTTCTTTGCAGAGGCCCTTCTTTTCTGATTTGCAAGAGGAGGGGGAGGAGGAATATCCACACAAGAAGATACTAAGTCGATATGTCTATTTATCGGCTTTTCAAAATGATCCTTGTACTTAGATTGAGACTTCGGGATGGCTAATCTGATCTCCAACCATTCAGAGAGACCGTACTTCGTGATGGCTTCAGCATAGAATTTTTCGTACTGTCCGTTCTCTCTGAATATCTCGATTTCAGCGATTGAAACTTTGAGGGTTGATTTTCCAATGATATGTACCTTGTTGATTTTGGCAGGATGATATTTGAAGTGTACCTTTTCTTTGCACCAGATTAAAGTAGATTGAGACACAGTTCTCTTTTCGTCAACGGTCTTCTTGGCATCTTCCCATAGCTGACGTTGGACTTGAATGAGAATTCGTTTCAGCTTGGGGTCTTCGACTTATTCTTGAGTAAGCTGGATGGCGAGTTCTCTGTCTTTTTCTTCAGCTTCCCTTCTTTCAGCGATTAACCTTTCAGCTCTGAGGTGATCCTTGTATTCATTTTGTGAAAGTCTGAACTTTAGAGGAATAGAAGGAAGTTGATCACACTTCAGGATGATTCGCTGATCTTCGAATCTCTTGATCATTGCATCTCTCTTTTTCTGATCCTCTTCACTCAGCTTTTGAGGAGCCAAAGAAGGTCTGTTTTTATGAGAGAGCAATTGTTCTTCATGTTGGTGAAGTCGCAGCTGTAGAAACTTCAGCGATATCCTCAAACAGGGGAGAGGACTAGCTGAAACACAGCGATCGTACGAATAAGAACTTGGGTAGAACAGAGAAAAGAAATGGGTTTTAAGTGTATAGGCTTTTTGTGGAGAGTAGACCTGATAATGTGTATAGATAGAGGAGGGATGCAGTATAAGGAAGTAAGATTTAGTGTACCTGACAAACTGGTTTTGGAAGCAAGAGCGTCAGATTGTCTTCTTCAGCGAGGCCTTTGTTTTTTCCTTTGTCAGCTTCAGACGCTGAAGGCTTTGTCTTGGTCTGCTTCCCTGAAGGTTCATTTATCAAGATCCCTTTAAGAGTTGTAGTCCTCTGAGCAGGCTTGACGGTAAAGGAGTCATCATCACCCTTATCACTGGATGATGGTTCATCGTCAGAGATGTCGACGGCTTCTTAATCTTCAGCTTCAGATTCAGATTCTTTAGCAGCTTCTTTGAGTTGCTCCCCCACAGATACAGAGGTAAGTTTCTCGGTTCCCTCAGGGTTTTCATCTCCCTGAGGTCCAGCAGTAACTTCTTTAGTTGTCTTCTCACCCTCTTCAGTAAGTGTAAGGTTTTCAGTCTTCTCCCCCTCGATAGATTCATCATGGGGAAGGTCTTCAGAGTTCTCCCCCCCCCCCCTTCCTCATGATGAGTGGGGGAGGAATGCGATGACTCAGCAGAAGGTTTTGGTTCCCTGTCTTCTTGGCCAGGGATTCCAATATAATTTTCAATCGCTGCTACTCCCCCTTCTAGGCCAGTAATAGCAGGAGTGATCTTGAAAAGTTCAGCATGATCCGCCGGAGTAAAATGCGAAGGTGCAGGGGCAGGGGCTGGGGCGTTCATGCGTTCGAGGATCTGCTGTACCATCGTCTTCACTAAACTTATGTCAGTCTTTACTGAACTCACGTCAGTCTTTACAGCAGTCATCTCTCACTAAAGATTTCCAACCGATGTCTTCAGCGTTGTGAAATCGCTGGACATTGTTTGAACTGTTGTTTTGAGAGAGGTGTAGTCTATGTAGATGTCAGCAAGAACTTTGGCAAAGTCACTGAGAGTACCATCAACCTTCTCCAAATCAGCTTTGGAGGCTTTCTGTTCAACCACTTGTGTCAGCTTGTTGAGATTCTCTCCAGCGTTTGTTACAGCTGAAGAGTTGTCTGAGAGAGTAGTGGTGAGACCTGTCAGCTTTGTATCCAGGTTCTTCAGAGTGGCGTTGATGTCTCCCAAATTAGGACCTGTAACAGATAAGTACTTATGAACAAAGGAAAGCTCAGAAGTTTGGGGTTTAGTTACAGTGTATATGGGTTGGTGTATACCTGTAGGAGGGTTGGTGAAGTCGTCAAAACTTCTGTGTCCTGAAAAGAGTTCCATGTCGTCAGCTAGAGTGCGTGTACGCATGGACATTCCTGCAGGTCCTGCATCCATCATTCCTTGAAAAGTATCAGCTTTAGCTTCTGGAAGAATGACGGTTGCTGCAGTGGTCGTGGTGAAAACTGGATTAGAGTCCAATGGAGTAGAGAGAGAAGCGAAGATTGAGAAAGATTGTTGGGTGTGGGGTTCAGCGTTGGATCCACTGAGAATCACTTCTTCAATCTGTAGAGAGACTAAAGGAGGTTGGGTAGATTCCAAGTTTATAACTTCAGCGTTTAGAGACGCTGAAGCTGGGATGGAATGGGTGGCTTGTTCAGCTGTGGCAGAGCGTACCACTGGACTTTCCATCAGCTCTTCAAGATGAGCTGAGGAGTCTTCAGCAAGAGATTGTTGGGGTTGCTCCTTGGTTTTCTAACTCCTTTTGGAACCAAGTTGGGTAGCTGAGTGTTTCATTTTTCTAGAAGGAATGGAGGTTGCAGTTGGGGTATCAGCGGTGGGTTTTTCCACTGAAGGAGCTGCAGTAGTAGAAGAAGAAGGATTTAGAAGAGTTAAGAGAGTAGAGAGACGTACCTCATTTTCCACTGGCTTGAAGTCGAGTACCTTAGGGCCAACCTGAGAGAGTTTCAGGTCTCCTACTTTTGGGTAGTTGTCCTTCAGGCCGGTTTAAAAGACGGCGCTGATGAATCTTGGGTATGGAACCCATGATGGTCGGTCAGCAGCAGAGTCTACTTTGAGTACAAGATCATCGTAGATTATCGATGCCCAGTCAACATGAAGACCTTTCAGCAATGCGTAGCCCATTGCTTGCTGAGGTTGAGCAGCTTGATCAGAGGAACCGGTCTTTACAGTCGTGCAGCTTATCAAGTGTGCGAAGATGAAGTTCATCTCGCTTGGCATTTTTGACTTCTTGATGAGGGTCAGCTTCTTCTCATGCCTCTTGTCCCTTCCAATTTCCCATACATAACTCGTTGCATCAAAGAATGCAGTGATGGCTTCCCTATCAGCATGTTTCTTGTGGTCAGGGAGAGAAACAAAAGGGTTTTCTTTAGTGGCGATGGGAAGGCTCATTGCTTTTCGGATAATGGCAGGGGTGATTTTTATGGTACCAAAATCAGTGTCACAGAGGATGCAATCGATTTTCTTTGAGGAGTCTTTGGTCGATGGAAGCTGAGTGTGTCTAGCAGAATACCAGAACTGAGATAGTAGTACCTGATGTGCAGGAGGTGTTATGGTTAGGGCTGTAGAGAGGCAACAGGTTTTGAGGAATTTCACAGCATCATTCAGATGTGTGACTTGCTTTCGAGGAGGAAACTCGAAAAGTGCATAGAGGTTGTTTGTTTTTGTCCAATCTAGTTCCTCAAGTGTGAACTTGACCTGAGGAGCCTTGGTGATTTCCAGTTCCTCAGCAGCAGCAGTGTTCTCAGCAGTAGGAATGTCAGTAGATGCCATTTCTGTATTATCAGTTCAACCAAAGATATAACAAATAAGAATAATCTTAATGTGGAAGGATTTTCCAATAAGATGGTTCGAATTTTGTTAATTTCATTCAGACAAAAATGTCTTAACGAAGATTTGGGTTTTCTTGTTTTTGAAAAACGAAATGTAAACCCAATGAAAAGTCTTGTTTTCTAGTTTTTTTTTAGGATTAGGATTCTAGAAAAACTTGAAGAACAACCATGAAAGGTTGTGTTCATAAAACCATGAAAGAAATGATTTCATTTTTTGAAAAAGTTCTTTTGTTTGATCTTGTAAAAACAATGAGAAGATCATAAACAAGTAATGTAGGTAAATAACAAGAGTATTAACCTGGTTTGTCAAGAAAGAAGAAGATGAACAGTTCTTGAAAACTTGAGAGCAAAAATGCAACAGTAAATCTTTTTCTTGCTTGGAGGAGAAGTTTTTCGCATAAAGGAAAAATATAAACCCAACAAGTTTTTATATAGTGAGATTTGAGAGAGAGAAATACTCGAGCGGGAAAGTTTTTCATCATGACACGGACACGTGTTTGCATTGGATTGGAAGGTAAACGAAACGTGCAAACGTGTGTCAGAAAAAGAACGTGTCGGGGCTTATCCGTTGCGATGACTTCACGGATGTCCTTTCATATTTTAGGTTGTCTCTGAGGTTTTGAAAGCTCAAGGACACTTTTGAAAACATGAAGCACTGAATAGAAATATCAGTGTTGGTTTTAGAAATTTCAAAGTATCGCTGATTAAGGAAGAGATATTCAGCGATGCAATTTGTCTTGAAATCTTGCATTTTCATGCGATTGTCAGCGAGAGAAAAACATACCTTGACATCAGCGAATCAATTATGTTCAGAGAGAGAATGATAGAATGGGTTATACAAGTTGATTTTATCCTATCGCTGATCAAATGCGAACCGCTGAAGAATTTATTCTTCGAAGTTCAGCATTCCAAGCTCGCTGATGAGAAAGTTGAATCTTGTCTCATCAAGAGGTTTGGTGAACAGATCAGCTAACTGATAATCATTTGGGATAAAGTGAAGTTCTATATCACCATTCATCACATGATCTCTGATAAAATGATACCTGATTTCGATGTGTTTTATCTTTGAGTGTAGCACTGGATTGTTGGCAATAGCGATGGCACTTGTGCTGTCGCAATAGATTGGAATATTTGAGAGATGAAGGTCATAGTCTAGTAGTTGATTTCTCATCCACAAGACCTGAGAACAACAGCTTTCAGCGGCTACATATTCAGCTTCAGATGTGGAGGTGGACACTAAGTTTTTCTTTTTACTTGTCCAACTCACTAGCTTTCCACCCAGGAGCTGACATCCTCCTGTGGTGCTTTTCCGATCCAATTTGCAACCTGCAAAATCACTATCTGAATAGGCGATTAGATCAAACCCTGAGTCTTTGGGATACCAAAGACCTAGGTTTGCAGTACCCTTAAGGTATCGAAAAATTTGCTTTACAACGATCATATGAGATTCCTTAGGTTCAACTTGATATCGTGCACACAAACAGGTTGCGTACATAATATCGGGTCGGCTAGCTGTAAGATACAAGAGAGAGCCGATCATCCTACGGTATAGTGTGACATTAACAGGAATACCATTAGTATCCTTATCTAGTGTCAGCGGTGGTGCCATAGGGGTTTTCATAGCTGAACTCTGAGTTAAATCGAATTTCTTCAGCATATCTTTAACATACTTTCCCTGATTAATGAAATTTCCTTTTTCATTTTGCTTTATCTGAAGACCAAGGAAATATCTTAGCTCACCCATCATGCTCATTTTATACTCATCTTTCATTCTATCAGCGAAACGAGTACAAAGATCAGGGTTAGTAGAACCAAATATAACATAAGTAGAAAGAGTGCCATACCATACTCGTGGAGCTTGCTTTAAGCCATAAAGTGCCTTATCCAGTTTATAAACATAACCTGGACGCTTAGGATCTGAGAATCCTAGAGGTTGTTCCACATAGACTTCTTCATTCAGCTTTCCATTTAGAAACACTGACTTAACATCCATCTGATATACTTTGAAGTCTTTGTGTACAACGTATGCTAAGAATAGACGAATAGATTATAGTCTTGCTACAGGAGCAAATGTTTTGTCATAATCTATGCCTTCCTCTTGTCTATATCCCTGAGCAACAAGTCGAGCCTTATTGCGGGTTACAGTTCCATGTTCGTCCAACTTATTTCCATAGACCCATTTAGTGCCTATCACTGTCTTGTCAGTTGGTCTTCGAACAAGTTTCGAAACTTTGTTTCTTTCGAATTCAGTCAGCTCTTCTTGCATGGCGCTGACCCAGTTTGGATCTTTGAGGGCATCATCTATTTTCTTTGGTTCAATCAGAGAAATAAAGTTAACAAATAAACAAATATTACCTGCACTTCGTCGAGTCTGAACACCAGCGTTTGGATCACCAATAATTTGATCAATTGGGTGATTTACAGTCTATCGCTGAGCAGGAGCATAAGTCGCTGACTCAAATTGAACTGTAGGAGCTGAAGATGAAGCTTCAGCAACTTCTAGAATGTCAGCCAAGAGAGGAGTAGGTGCAGATGTCATTTCGTTCACTGATTGCTGAGACATTTGGTCCAGAAGCAGGTATAGTGTTTAAAGGAACTGCTGAGACCCATGATCTTTCAGCTTCACTATTCTGCATTTTTGGGATGATAGTAGGACTATCATCTTCAACTGTATGAGTATGAGGAGTGGGAATATCTTCTGAATCACCAAGATGAGAAAACATTCATTGATTCAGTTCTTCAGTATCAGCAGACGGTTTAGAGTTCGCTGAAGGCTTTGGAGATTGAAGAATATCCAAGAAATATTCCATCATCAGCTTTAGGATCAAACATTCCAAGGGCATCTCTGTTGTTCAGTATGAAACACTGACATCCTAAGATGTGAAGAAAGTTGATTGAAGGCTTTCTCCCATGAAAAAGTTCATAGGCTGTCGTATTGAATCTTTTGACTATCAGCGACCTGTTTTGCGTAAAACAAGCAGTGTTGACAGCTTCTGCCCAAAACTGAGTAGGCAGGTGAGAATCGCTGAGAATTGAATGTGCAGCTTCAATAATTGTTCTATTTCTTCTTTCAGCGACTCCGTTTTGGTGCGGTGTTCTCAGTGATGAAAAGTTGCGAGAAATACCCTTACTCTCAAAGAAGGAGTCAAGGGAACTGTTTTTGAATTCAGTCCCATGATCACTCCTAATTGAGCGAACGGTCAAGTTGTTCAGGGTTTCCATCTTCCGAACAAAGGTGATGAGTTCTTCAGGGGTGTCACTCTTAGAACGGAGAAACATTACCCATGTATAGCGAGAGAATTCATCAACTATGACCAGCGTATATTTCTTTCCAGCGATGGGTTGTTTGTTAACAGGGCCAAACAAATCCATATGGAGAAGTTGTAGAGGAGATGACACTGAGGAGACTTGCTTTGACTTAAAGCTTGCTTTGGTCTGCTTCCCTTTCTCACACGCTGAACAAAAGGACTCTTTGGCGTATGATTGTTGATGTAGACAAGTGACTAACTCTTTTGAAGAAAGGGTGTTCAGTGGCTTGAAGTTTAGATGAGAGAGCCTCTTATGCCATAGCCAGTTGACATTAGATGAGGCTTTTGAGAAGAAACAAGAGTTCTCAGTGGTTGTTGAGTCCATGTTTATTACATAAACATTTTCCAAGCGATAACCGCTGAGAGCTATCTTCTCCTTTTTGTCAGCGACAAAGCAGGATTCCTTGGTAAAGATTACCTTGTTATCCATGTCGCAAAGTTGACTGATGCTTAGAAGATTATGCTTCAGCCCTTCAACATATGTGACTCTTCTGAAGGTTGTTGTACCATTAGATAGTACACCAAACCCTCGGGTATGTCCTTTTCCATTTCCTTCGAAAGTTACAAAGGGACCCTTCTCTTCCTTGTATTCAGCGAGCAGGCTTTTCTTTCTAGTTATATGTCTAGAGCATCCGCTATCGAGATACCAGATACCCTTCTAAACCAGCATTACAAAGGAAGATTAGTCTTTCTTGGGTACCCACTTAACCATGTGTACACACTAGTCATTGGAGGAAGTTGGAATGGAAGGTTCAGCAGTCTTCGCAGCATTTGAAGATTCAGCTTTGTCAGTATTCACTTTGGTTAATTTCTTAACCTCAATGGTCTTCTTTGCCTTGGGGGCAATGATCTTCACCTTAGCTATCTTTTCAGCTTTGGTGGCTGTGGGGCACTTACTAGCAATATGATCAGTAAGTCCACATTGATAACATTTCCTATAACTAAAAGTAGTTCTAGGACCATTAGCATGTTGAGCTTTATATTTTGAATTAGAAGGACCAGCACCAAATAAGCTATTGGTTTTTGAAATGGGAGGAACATTTACTTCTTCGGATTTCTTACCAATGACCTCCACTCTGATTCAAGGAGTATATCGCTGAAAAGATCCACGCTGAGTAGATCCAGAGATCTGATTCCTTGATCCAGAGGGATAGGTCACTGAAGCTTTATAAGCATTCAGCTTAGGTATACAGATACCCTTCTGAGGATTTTTGTTAAAAGCAATTCCTTTACCCTTATCTTTAAAGACAGAGGTAGGTTTTGGATAAACCATTTTCTCTTTACCTTTTGAAGAGGTAGAAATTTCCTCAGGGATGGATGGTTGAGAAGAGGAACACTGAGAGAATGAAGTATCAACGACTGAGGATACGAAAGATCCAAATAAGAGCATGGAACGATCAGTGGTTGGTTCTAGAGTATCATCTTTGTAACCAAGACCACGTTTATCACTCAGGGGAATCTTAGACTTAATTATCTCAGTGATCTTTGTTGAGGATTTATACCATCCATCAACAGTAGCTTTTTCAGCTTTTAATGCAGCGATAGCTTCTTCGCGCTCGATTTTGACTAGCTGATTTAGGTGAACTTGATCGTTAAAATCTTCTTCAATTTTAGAAAGATTTTCTATTTGAAGGTGACAGTTTTTAAGCTGTTCAGCGAGATCAAGGTTTTGATTTTCAACTACAGTTTTGCCATTCATGGCTTCATATAAACTTCTAGTCAATAGATCGATCTTTCGAAGACTATCAGCTTCATCAATATTTGCAATAGTGGTAAAGAAGGAAGGTGATACCTGAGTTGCGTAGGTTGAAGTAGAGGGAATGTCAGAATTGTCTTCCTCATCTTCAAGTTTGGCCAGAAGACAGAGATTGGCTTCATCATCTTTAGAGTCAGATGTTTCTTCCTCATCAGAGTCAGCCCAAACATAGTCAGTCATCAGGACTTTGCCTTTCTTCTTAAAGCTTTTCAGCTCCGCATACCTTTCTTTCAGCTTGGCGTATTTGTCATCTCTATTCCTGGGAATAAAGGATTTCTTGGGAAATGCTGAGTTTCTCGAAACTTTCTTTGACCTGCAGTCGTTAGCGAAATGTTCTATCTTTTCACAGTTAAAACAAGTAGCATTAGCCTTATCAACAGGAGCTGATGATCTTGGCTTGTCAGTAATGGAAAGAGGTTTATTCTTTTTGAACATTTTCTTTTTGGCGAATCTCCGGAAATTTTTAGTGAGGAGTGCCAAAGATTCATCAAGATCTGAAGTGTCATAATCTGATGACCTTTCAGAGTTACTTTCCAACTCAGTGATAGTGACCGATGGTCGCTGAGTGGAAGGTTCCTCTGAGATTAAAGCAACAGGGGTGCTATTGAAATATTTTACAAGATTCTTCTTAAGATAACTCGATTGCTCATGATCCAGCATCGTGCCATATAAGGTAGAAAGGGTCATTGATTTTAGATCCTTTGACAGCTTGAGACACATAGAATAACTGTCCCAACTTTCAGGTAAACATTCTAAAAACTTTGTCAGCACTTCAAAGTTAGAATATTCCTTACCAACGGTTTTCAGATCTATTATTAAACAGTTAAAACGTTGGTGTACTTCAGAGAGAGTTTCATTCTTACCAAAAATGAAGCTTTCATACTGTCTTACCAGGTTGATCTTTCGAAAGTCCTGGACTTCAAAAGTACCTTCATAAAGAACACAGATTGTGTCCCACGTAGCTTTTGAGGTTTTTAGGTTCATAACGGAATGATAGACTTCGTCATGAAGAGCCATGGATAGTATGGATCTGGCTTTGGTGTCGATAGCCACTTTCTTCTTATCTTCATCAGTCCACATATGAATTTCTTTAGGAATCAGCCTTTCTGGAATAGCAGGTCTATTCTCAGCGGCTGGAACTGCAGCAACAATTCTTACAGGAATATATGGGCCATTTTCAAGATAATAAGGCATAGTAGGGTCTACACCTTCTAAGAAGAGAATCATCCTATTTTTCCATAGATTAAAATTACCTCTGGAGAATCTAGGGGGTTTTGCAAGAGAACCATTGTCAATATAGTTTGTGTTTGTGATGGAATCCATTTTCAGAAATAGCAAGGAAGAGAAATCTTAGTATAGATCAGATCTTGTGTATGAGATTAAACAAATCTGCTCTGAAACCACTTGTTGGTCCCGAAGGGCTATACAAGTTTGTAGAAGGGGGGGGGGTTGAATACAAACACACAGATTTTACTTTTCTAAATTGCTTATTGATAAATCATTAACAATTTACAGCTTGTTGCGGAACAAGATTAAGGATAAACCTAAATCTAAACAAGTTGGAACACTAAGTTTCTTGCACTAAGAAAGAGAAGGAAATTACTAATAATAACCTATCTCAAGATAAGAAAGATGACTTGACCAGAGTTAGCAAGTGACTCGTCCAGAGTTTTCGAGTGCTTCAAAAATGAAGTTGGAGTCCTTCTTGTAGTACCTTTGTTGTTCGAAGGATTTGGTAAGCAGGGCTATGGCTTTTTTGAATTCGGCAACCTTTTCATCATCAGAATCGTCGTCTTGCTTATCTTCAGCTTCTGCCTCAGAAGAACGTTGCTTTGGAGCACGTCTGGAGTGACTTCTCGATGATTTTCCTTGCTTTGAGGAAATGAGAGCAATAGGATCAGCAGATGGCTTTGGTTCAGTCTTTTTCTCGCCTAGGAGCTCATTCACTTCATCTTCGTCTTGAAGAAGTGTCTCATACAGTTCGTTGATGCTGATATTCTCAATCAAATTGTTGTGCTTGACATGAGAAGCAAACACCTTCCATTCAGGTAGCAGATTGTTGAGAAACTTGAGCGCATTTTCCGTATTAGAAGGAACAATCTTGTTCTTGTTCAGTTCATTGAGAATTAGGCAAAACCTTTCATAGGTCTGGGTGAGGGATTCACCGTTGCGCTGCTTGAACCCATCGAACTTCGTTATCGCGCAATTTATATTCAGCTGATTTCCTACAACGCTCCCACGCATCACTCTGGCTACTTGGTCCCACATGCCCTTAGCCGTCTCTTTGTAACTATCTATGGCAGTGTAGATGGAATTAGGAAGAGCTTGAATCAGATATCTCTTTGCATGCTTTTCACCTTCAATCATGCCTCTTTCAAATTCTGTCATTTCAGCCAGAGTCTTTTCCTCACGTCGAGCTAGTGCAGTTGCAGTTGCAGCTATTTCCTTCATCGGTTTGTCAATTGGGCCATTATCCAGGGCTCTCTTGATGTACTCATAGTTGTCCTTGGACTCTATGAAGATCCTGAACCTATCTCGCCATTGGCTGTACTCGTTCGGATAGAGACACGGTGGCTTGGTGTCAGTGCCAATTGCGAGAGCATCACGAGAAGTGGACATCTTCGGTTGCAATGGAGTGATCGTCAGACGTGTAGATTGATTCAAAGGGTAAACCTAACGCAAGGCACTAAGAGTGAAATCCTAACGCAGGGTCTACGATTGATTTGAATAACTTGAACTTACTGGATAGGAATCCAAAATAAGTGATCTGATCTGGAAGTGTCTGGATCAGATTTGATGCAAATGGATCAATAAACAAAAACAGAAGTATCCGGATAAAGTGAAGAGACCGGATACTTGAATTGTCCGGATAACTGAAAGAGTCCAGATATCAGAAAGAATCCGGACAGAGTAAGCTTTCCGGATAACAGATACCACACACTTTCCGGATAACTGAGGTTACCAGATGTGAAATGATTTCGGATACACTGAAGTTTCCGGAGACAATGGAGTGTTCGGATAAGATATGTCCGGAAACACTGGGTTTCCGGATACAAATGTTACCCGGATTGAATAAGGAAAAATGACTTACCCGGATGCAGTACTTACCCGGAAAGGAGGACGAATCCGGATGGAAACACAATCGTCCGGACAAATTGGACTTGTCCGGAAACTACGGCTGAGTTTGTCCGGACTCTGCGGCTGTTTACTCAATTCAATCGATTTCTCGATTAGGGTTGCACACGAAGGTTCCTGAATGATTAGAATGAATCCCAAACACAAAAACAACACTAACCCAATCGATTTTAGAGCAAAAACAACAAGTTTTGATAGTAAAAATTCAATTTTTCAAGACGAACACAACCAAAACTTTTTGAGTTTGATTTGCTAAATTGACCACTTAAACGATTGAATTATGATGCTTAATTTTGCAGAAACACTAATGGTACTAATGCTAACACAACCCAATAAACAAAATCGAGTAATTCTAACAGAATCAAGGATATGAAAATTCCAGAATATGGCAGACGTGAAAAAGTCAAATCTTACCAGAAATCAATATGAATGCTCTGAATCGAATCCGTCCGTCTGCTCTGATACCAATTGTTATTACCAGATCCGTGCAACAGTTTAGAAATCGAATATGATAAAGCAATAAGAAATATGATTTCAACTGGTCATCCCTTTCATTAACTTCCAGGGAGAATTTTACAGTACGAATTAGAAAGCTAAGAGATGATTCGCTTGTTTTTCTAAGCTAATCAACATTAAATACAATGGGTCCGTGGTTAACAAGCCCACGGCCCGTTCACTAAAAAGGCTCAAATTGAATTAATACAAAACAACCCTTGAACTTTAAATCAACATTAAAACCTGCCCTAACACTGAGTAGGCAGGTGAGAATAGCTGAGCATTGAACGTGCAGCTTCAACAATTGTTCTATTTCTTCTTTCAGCGACCCCGTTTTGTTGCGGTGTTCTCACTAATGAAAAGTTGTGAGAAATACCCTTACTCTCAAAGAAGGAATCAAGGGAACTGTTTTTGAATTCAATCCCATGATAACTCCTTATTGAGCGAACGGTCAAGTTGTTCAGGGTTTCCATCTTCCGAACAAAGGTGATGAGTTCTTCAGGGGTGTCACTCTTAGAACGGAGAAACATTACCCATGTATAGCGAGAGAATTCATCAACTATGACCAGCGTATATTTCTTTCCAGCGATGGATTGTTTGTTAATAGGGCCAAACAAATCCATATGGAGAAGTTGTAGAGGAGATGACACTGAGGAGACTTGCTTTGACTTAAAGCTTGCTTTGGTCTGCTTCCCTTTCTCACACGCTGAACATAAGGACTCTTTGGCATATGAGTGCTGAGGTAGACCAGTGACTAACTCTTTTGAAGAAAGAGTGTTCAGTGTCTTGAAGTTTAGATGAGAGAGCCTCATATGCCATAGCCATTTGCCATCAGATGAGGCTTTTGAGAAGAAACAGGAGTTCTCAGTGGTTGTTGAGTCCATGTTTATTACATAAACATTTTCCAAACGATAACCGCTGAGAGCTATCTTCTCCTTTTTGTCAGGGACAAAGCAGGATTCCTTGGTAAAGATTACCTTATTATCCATGTCGCAAAGCTGACGGATGCTTAGAAGATTATGCTTCAGCCCTTCAACATATGCGACTCTTCTGAAGGTTGTTGTACCATTTGAGAGTACACCAAACCCTCGGGTATGTCATTTTCCGTTTCCACCGAAAGTTACAGAGGGACCCTTCTCTTCCAGTCATGTGTCTAGAGCATCCGCTATCGAGATACCGGATACCATTCTTAACCTGCATTTCAAAGGAAGATTAGTTTTTCTTGGGTACCCACTTAACCATGTGTACACATTTGACAGTGGAAGTAGTTGGAATGGAAGGTTCAGCAATCTTCGCAGCATTTGAAGATTCAGCTTTGTCAGTCTTCACTTTGGTTAATTTCTTAACCTCAGTGGTCTTCTTTGCCTTGGGGGCAATGATCTCCACCTTAGCTATCTTTTCAGCTTTGGTGGCTGTGGGGCTCTTACTAGCAATATGATCAGTAAGTCCATAGTGATAACGTTTTCTTTAACTAAAAATAGTTCTAGGACCATTTGAAAGTTGAGCTTTTGATTTTGAATTAGACGGACCAACACCAAATAAGCTATTGGATTTTGAAATTGGAGGAACATTTAGTTCTTCGGATTTCTTACCAAAGACCTCCACTCTGATTCTAGGAGTAGATCACTGAATAGATCCACGCTGAGTAGATCCAGAGATCTGATTCCTTGATCCAGAGGGATAGGTCACTGAAGCTTTAGAAGCATTCAGCTTAGGTATACAGATACCCTTTTGAGGATTTTGGTTAAAAGCAATTCCTTTACCTTTATCTTTAAAGACAGAGGTAGGTTTTGGATAAACCATTTTCTCTTTACCTTTTGAAGAGGTAGAAATTTCCTCAGGGATGGACGGTTGAGAAGAGGAACACTGAGAGAACGAAGTATCAGCGACTGAGGATACAAAAGTTCCAAATAAGAGCATGGAACGATCAGTGGTTGGTTCTAGAGTATCAGCATTGTAACCAAGACCACGTTTATCACCCAGGGGAATCTGAGACTTAATTATCCCAGTGATCTTTGTTGAGGAATTATACCATCCATCAACGGTAGCTTTTTCAGCTTTTAATGCTGCGATAGCTTCTTTGCGCTCGATTTTGACTAGCTGATTTAGGTGAGCTTGATCTTTAAAATCTTCTTCAATTTTAGAAAGATTTTCTATTTGAAGGTGACAGTTTTTAAGCTGTTCAGCGAGATCAAGGTTTTGATTTTCAACAACAGTTTTGCCATTCATGGTTTCATATAAACTTCTAGTCAAGAGATCGATCTTTCGAAGACTATCAGCTTCATCAATATTTGCAATATTGGTAAAGAAGGAAGGTGATACCTGAGTTGCGGAGGTTAAAGTAGAGGGAATGTCAGAATTGTCTTCCTCATCTTCAAGTTTGGCCAGAAGACAGAGATTGGCTTCATCATCTTCAGAGTCAGATGTTTCTTCCTCATCAGAGTCAGCCAAAACATAGTCAGCTATCAGACCTTTGCCTTTCTTCTTAAAGCTTTTCAGCTTCGCATACCATTCTTTCAGCTTGGCGTATTTGTCATCTCTATTCCTGGGAATAAAGGATTTCTTGGGAAACGCTGAGTTTCTCAAAACTTTCTTTGACCTGCACTCGTTAGCGAAATGTCCTATCTTTTCACAGTTAAAACAAGTAGCAGTAGCCTTATCAACAGGAGCTGATGATCTTGGCTTGTCAGTAATGGAAAGCGGTTTATTCTTTTTGAACATTTTCTTTTTGGCGAATCTCCGGAACGTTTTAGTGAGGAGAGCCAAAGATTCATCAAGACCTGAAGAGTCAGAATCTGATGACCTTTCAGAGTTACTTTCCAACTCAGTGATAGTGACCGATGGTCGCTGAGTGGAAGGTTCCTCTGAGATTAAAGCAACAGGGGTGCTATTGAAATCTTTTACAAGATTCTTCTTAAGATAACTCGATTGCTCATGATTCAGCATCGTGCCATATAAGGTAGAAAGGGTCATTGATTTTAGATCCTTTGACAGCTTGAGACACATAGAATAACTGTCACAACTTTCAGGTAAACATTCTAAAAACTTTGTCAGCACTTCAAAGTTAGAATATTCCTTACCAACAATTTTCAGATCTATTATTAAACAGTTAAAACGTTGGTGTACTTCAGAGAGAGTTTCATTCTTACCACAAATGAAGCTTTCATACTGTCTTACCAGGTTGATCTTTCGAGAGTCCTGGACTTCAGAAGTACCTTCATACTGAACACATATTGTGTCCCACTTCAGAAGTACCTTCATACTGAACACAGATTTTGAGGTTTTTAGGTTCATGACGAAATGGTAGACTTCATCAGGAATAGCCATGGAGAGTATGGATCTGGCTTTGGTGTCGATAGTCACTTTCTTCTTATCTTCATCAGTCCACATATGAATTTCTTTAGGAATCAGCCTTTCTGGAATAGCAGGTCTATTCTCAGCGGTTGGAACTGCAACATCAATTCTTACAGGAATATATGGGCCATTTTCAAGATAATAAGGCATAGCAGGGTCTACACCTTCTAAGAAGAGAATCATCCTATTTTTCCAGAGATTAAAAATATCTCTGGAGAATCTAGGGGGTTTTGCAAAAGAACCATTGTCAATATAGTTTGTGTTTGTGTTGGAAGCTATTTTCAGAAATAGCAAGGAAGAGAAATCTTAGTATAGATCAAATCTTGTTTATGAAATTAAACAAATCTGCCCTGATACCACTTGTTGGTCCCAAAGGGCTATACAAGTTTGTAGAAAGGGGGGGGGGTGAATACAAACACACAGATTTTACTTTTCTAAATTGTTTATTGATAAATCATTAACAATTTACAGCTTGTTGCGGAACAAGATTAAGGATAAACCTAAATCTAAACAAGTTGGAACACTAAGTTTCTTGCACTAAGAAAGAGAAGGAAATTACTAATAATAACCTATCTCAAGATAAGAAAGATGACTTGACCAGAGTTAGCAAGTGACTTGTCCAGAGTTTTCGAGTGCTTCAAAAATGAAGCTGGAGTTCTTCTTATATACTGCATGCATTTAATGCATGACAGTTTATACTTTACACGTGGCAGCAGGTCATTGGTTGTATGTCATTGACCTTTGTAGACAACCTTAGTAGCCGCATGTTTGAACAGTGTAGTATCAGAGTGGTTGTACGATTTCAGACAATAAGGAGGTTCTTTTCTGACATATCGTACGGAGACGTGCAAGGGTGGTTAAGACAAAAGTACTTTGTACGGAGGACTTCATGATCAGCTTTTGTTGATTCAGCGGTTTATCATTCTATATCAGTTAATGACAAAGTTCAGCGATAGCTGAAGTCTTGTACTTGATACTTCACGTTGAGTGGACAAATCTGAGTCTTCGCTGATCCGCATCAGTTCATTAGGAGACTTGTTGCTGGTTCTTGAGCTTGATCTTCGATTTTAGCGTAGAACCTATGTTGACGTGAAACTTGTCTTCAGGGATCATAAGTAAACAACTAACTTATCAGTGATCACCATAAGGACTGAACAGGCTCAGAGCATTATGGTGAACAGTGTTCGCTGAATGTTTAATCTAAAGAGTGAGAGTTCCTATCAGCGGTACTGTAAGGTCTTAGTACTTATCAGCGATAGTGAAACTCTGATACATATTGTTTACTTACAATTTTCACTAAGTATTTAAGAGAGGGTCATTATCAAATCACTGAGGGTTTGGATCAACAATCTCCCCCTATTTACCCACTTACCACATCTTTTTAGAGTTTTTTAGAAACTCTGAAATTTTTAGAGCACTAACTGAGTTTGACGACAACCTTCCCGAGCTCTACATCCAACAATGGTGGACTACGTGGCAGTACATTCCAGAGCAAGAGGGGATCAGTGGAAATGTTAATTCTGGTAGAGATGGAGGCGCATGTACAATCTGCATTCGTGCCAGCACTTTCAGAAGGATTTTCAGAAGAGGAAATTTACCAGCATTGTGGAACTTCATGTTTTCCAAACTAAATAGAACCCTAACTTGAAAATCTGGTAGCCAAGACAAAACCAGCACAAAGATTCTCCAAATCATGTATGGGTTGTTCTTCAACAGAAACTTTGACTATGCCACGATTCTCTACAATGATATTCTTGATGCTGTTAACACGAACACCTCAACCATAGCAAGAGGAGGAGTTGTTGGAGTCCACAAGTTCTTAAAGACCATCAAGTATCCTCAATTCATCAGTCTGGTAATAAGAAGAGCCTTCCAACGCTTGGATTTAACTCAACAGGGAAATGCCACACCTGTTTGGGTTATGTCTATGTTCCTTCCTACAACATCAGGTGACCATCCTTTTATTAGATGAGTACCAAGAACAATGTTCGCTCTAATTGACCCTCAACATATTTCTATCCAGAACTATAATACTACTGCTCAACCTCAAGAACCTGAGGTGAGAACCCCATCATACATAGGATATGAGCCATCTTTGGAGAGTTTGTGTGAGGAAATAGGAGAAGAAGTAAACAGACCAGAGGTAAGAGCACCCGAAGTGGGGTCTTCCTCTACAACAGTGTTGGAGGAGGAAGTACAGAACAGAGCATCCCCTATGGATACTGTTCATGAGGGAGTAAGGGAAACTACAGAGGTGGAAGTAATTTCGTCCTCCTCTGGTAGTAGTGAGCAAGAGGAAGGCGAGGGAGAGCATCCTGAGTCTTCTAAAACCCTAGTAGCCGAGGGAAATGCGAGCTTAGTACAAGATGTTCAAGAAAACACACATGTGATATTACCAAGCCCAACTCCCAATGCTACCACACAACCTATTCCTAGTGATCAAGACCAGAGGAATATTGAAACAGAGGTGCACACCTCGAACCCTAACCAGCAAGAACCACCAGAGGCACCTCTTCACGCCTCTGGTATGCACGAAACCGGGGAATCCATCTTTGGAAATGATGTTCCTTTGCCCCAGAACATCGATAGGTCACATCCACACGATGATGCCTCTGTGGCTCAAATAGATCTGTCACAACATAGCCTCGAGATCTTTCGTATCTCACGTAGGCTCTGTCCAACTCAAGGGCAGTGGAATGACTTAGTGGCACAAGGGAAAACTTTGCTTGATCCAAGTTGTTTCCATCACATCAGATTTCCTTCTTCAGAACCTGAGCTGGAAGAGGAACCTCTGATTAGAACACCTGTAGATATTTCCCCTGAAAAGGAACGTCAAGGATCGGGTGGAAGTCCTCCATGAGCCAACATAAACACAACTCTTGATGGAGGCACCTCTAAACTCGAGGTTGACTTGAATCCATGTGTTGGAGACAAGGTTACCCCCGCTGATATTGTCACCAGAGCAGAGTTCAAAAGCTTCTGTGACAATATTAACAACTCTTTGAATGAGTATAAACTTATCAATGAATCTAAAGAGGAGCTGATCCGCAAGGAGAATGCTTCTCTCAGAGAAGAGCTGCAACAGATTTCAGCAAAATATGCAGAGACAACACAAAAGTATGCAGATGCTGAAAAGGTCAGAGAAGAGGAGACTACAAAGATAACAACATAGCTAGCAGATCTGAAAAGAGTTATGGCAGAGAACCACACAGCTGCAATGAACAGAACGCTGCACATGCCTTCAATTCTTTTACCAGACTCCAATGTCATAACCTTGACAGAGTTAATCAACGACTCTGTTAAGAACGCAATCAAAGAAGCCACGACATCTTCTGCTACTTCGGTTAACATTTCTAGTCTAAGCCCCAATGACTTACCTATGACCGTTGGTCAGATGGGAGATTTCAGCAAATCTGTTCTAAGCAAAATGATGACTATTTCTTCTAAGTTCGTCATGAAAGCCCAGGCAACAGAGAGACTTGTGAAGACATCTCTTGACTCTCACAAATTCATTTTTGAGAGCCAATTAGATGAGGTCAGAGCAGCCGCAACAGAAGTTGAAGATACACTGAAAAGGGCAGTCAAAACTTTCACAGATACCATCTAACAGACTGCCACACTCAACAGACCTGCAGAAGGACCCCAGAAGAAGAACCTTCAAGCAAGAAGGCAAAGTTTGTTGCTCCGACCTCACCTATCACCACAAGACTGACTGACGAGGTGTGACAACCGTCAAATTTATACCTCAGGTTAGAACTACACTAGATATATCATCTTTTCATGACATAGTGCAATTTTAGCAGTAAACGCGATACGATAGGAGAATTCGAGAAATTTTGCCTAAGGAATCCTTGAATTAGGGAATTATCCATAAATCTCATAAAATGCCAACTTAACCTACATTTATACTACAAGTATTTATATATTTGATAATTAATGTATTTCAATCATATTATATATAGATACTTTATTTTATATAATTACTTTGTATTTTAATTATTATGAAAAATACTTGTATTTTAATTTTTAATCAAAAAGACAAGATTTGACAAATTTATTTTTATCACCTTCCCCCCCCCCCCCCCTTATGAGACCCCCCCCCCCCTCTCTACCCCATATGTATGGAACTAAGTCTCTCATTTTCATTCACAAACCCATCTTACTCTCTGTCACTAAAAGAATCCTCTCATCTCTTTCTCTCTCCATCTTCAAATCTTCATCCATCTTCAACCCAAACTTCAGCCCCTCAATCATCTTCCTTCAAGGGATAAAAATATTTCAAGGTAAATACAAGTGTGTTGGGTGAAATCCACACACACTCTTTTGAGTTAATTTCACTTTCTTGCATTTTGATGAATGTTCTTCATCTCCTTCTACACTTTCTTTAAACTTTTTTTTAAAATCATCTTTACAAGTCTTATTGTTTGTAGATTTACCACCATAACATCTACTTGTTATTAAAAAGGGTGGTGAATCCAAAATCAAACCTATGTTAAGACCAAAGATGAACTTTTTAAACACATGCGTGTAGTTTTCTTGAGAAATCCACTACTTTTTTTTCAAGAGTTTCATGAGTGGATCTTTGAAAATCACTAAAAACATACTTAAACAAACATGCATGAGCTCAAAATGAAAAATTTTAAGTTGCATGTTGATGTTCTTGGCAAGAACATCAACATTCTTCAAAATGAGTCTTTTACAATGGTTTATAAAAGTTGAGTTGATGGGTAACTTGCATGTATTTTAAATGGATCAAAAATGTGTTTTGGAACTGAAAATAAGTGTATGGAAGAGGGTCAAATCGGATTTTGCATGCAAAGGAATAAGAATTTTGATTAAAAAGTCAATATAGGAGCACATGCACAAAGTGTGGTTTTGACAGCTTGCTGTCAGATTCCACACCCCACTTCAATGGGTCATATCTCACTCAATATAACCCCAAATTGAGTGATTCGTTTTCTGGAAATCCTTTTTATGTGTTAGGATTCAACCCAAAGTGGTTTCACTCAAAAACCCAAAGATTTCATTTACCAAACAGTCCTCACAAAATCAGTGCGCAAACAACAACGTTTTCTGTCGGGTTTTACGTCGTGTATTATTTCATGTACTTAAACAGTTACAAAAATTATTAAACTTATGCCAAAAGTTTCCTAACTTATTTAACTACTTAGACATAAAATATCATGACCAAATTGTACCTGGAACTTATCCAAAGTTGGACACAAAGTGACACCAAATTATGGACACCAAAGGACAAATTTCTTATTACTATCAAGGACTTCTAACCCCATTTCCTCATTTTATGGTGAAATTGTGGAATATACATATATATAACATATCTATATATATTTACGCAATTTATTTATTCTTTATCCCGTTTCATCATTTTATGATGAAATTGTGGAATATACATATATACTATACATTTATATTTATGCACTTTAAATACTTGTCTTTTACATTTAAAACCCTTAATTTTATCGTTCTTACGATAAAATTTCCGTGTATATATATATACATGTACTATATATATATATATGTACGTTCTTTAAACCCGTTTCGTTACTTATTGTGACGAAATTTCGGAAACATTAAATCTCACAAGAACAATGTATACAATTGTTACGTTTATAATATTAAAACACAACAAGTCATTTTATGACGATTTGGATAATTAGTACCGAACCCTCGAGACAAAAACTTACTAGTGACCTTACGTTCATAGGTTAGAAGTAGGATCATCTCGGGATACTTGTGGGAGATTCCCGGACTCTACTGCTTATCAAATGAGTTTTCACAGCCCCTTTTTACTATTTTATACATTTTGGGGTGAAAAGCATGTCACGATTTTATTACGCATCGATTTCACTATTTATTCAAAATACTGAATATTTTCTCCGTATACTTATGCGCTATGGTATGTATGCTTATGTTAGTTGATTCTGAGTTTTGCTATTAAGTCCCTGGTGATTCTACATTACCCATTAGCTCATTGTGCGAGCCGCTTGGTATATTATGGATAACGTTATTTGGTTGACACCCCACTCACCTCGCGAGTGCATAGTTACCGTCTTCTTTATCATGTTTGTGAGGAACATGTGTCTAAATGGTCTTACCCATGTGAAATGATTTCACCGCTGAGGTAGGGCGTAAGGGGCGTGGAACAGTCAGTAGGTTTGGGAAGTGGCTCATTACTTTAACATATATTGCATACGATACTATACCTTACGCATGTTGACAACTGAAATCTTTATCCATTGTGCGGATTTACAAAGATGCTTTGAAACTACAACCGATTACTCAATCCATTTGTGCGGATTAAAACTGTTTTCTATGACAAACTTATATCCACTTGTGCAGATTAAAGTTGTTTTCTATGACAAACTTATATCCACTGATACGGATTAAAACTGTTTTCTATAACAAACTTATATCCACTTGTTTGGATTAAACATGTTTTCTATAACAAACTTATATCCACTCGTGCGGATTAAAACTGTTTCTATGACAAACTTTGATGTACTCATAAAACCTGTGAACTCACCAACTATTCAATAGTTGACCCTCTCATTTACATGTTTTTCAGGAAATAGCAAGTAAGATTGGAACTTTAAAATGCACCTCAAGTAGCTGCATTCAACACATTTTTCCTTATCATGTCGATTTGTGTTTTGGACAAACTTTATATTTTTGGAACAAGATGTATCATTTGTAAACTTTTTATGCAATGACGATTGTGTGTTGTCTTCTACCTTACGCAATGAAATCTTTAGGTGTGACATCCCGTATTTCCGCTTTAGCGGGGTGTGACAGAAATGGTATCAGAGCCGAAGATAATATAGAGAATACCGGTCTTTCTTTGGAAAAACCCGACTATAACCAAAAGTCCAAAGCCGACATGAAAACAACTGAACCTACTACTAGTATAACTAAGTCTAGAATGGCATTAACAAACTTTAATTAAACATAGCCTGATCACCTATGTTCGGTTAAGGATGGTTAATGCGAGGCTAGAAATGGTTATAGTAGGAGTATGTCGATTTTTACTTGCACTCTCTAGAAGCATGCTTAGTGCGTAGACATTGCATACGATAGACATATCACTTATGCGATTAGTTGCTAAGTACACTTTTGCTTCAGTTCCACTATGTTGTCATTGTCACCATCCTACACTCCCAATTCTTACTCGACCGATGTGTCGGATCACGTCACTGGTCAACCTCAAGTCAACCCACCCGACAGCCGGGAAGATGAAGATTCCAGTAGCACGAAGTCGGAAGAAGAAGTGTCAAGTTAACAAAACCCCTACGACGAACTAAGAATGTCACCGACACTAGTACTACCACGACCCATTCCGGAAATTTTTTGCAACCACACCTAGGAGGGACTCGCGTTGGGCAAACGACGAGAAGGAACATTCCAATTCCTAGACGGGTGATGGTTAGGACGGAGCGTCCGGAGGTACCGGAGCCGCCACGTGGGATCACCACTATGCCAATCGGACAAGTGACCGATATGACTTGGGCAGAATATCAACACATAAGAGCGATGACAATCGAGTTGCATGGTTGCCAGGTAAGGGTAACCCATCAATGCCAGGTCTTAACAGAACTATTAGAACTAGTACATCAATTGTCCACATTTCAGCCCAGGCTTTGGAAAGCGCTAGGACGGCTAGGCAGACCGCATTGAGGGCGTAGCTCGCATGCGTGATTAGAGGAGTAGTGCTAGCTATGCTTGTGTTGATGATCCTGATAGTTGTGTATTTGAGATGGTCTTGATGAAGATAGTGATAGTGGCAGCTTTTGATAAAACTTTTGGTACAAAGGAAAAGTATTTTCTTGAAGTTATTAAGAACTATATATTTTAAGTAAATTCTAGTATTTGGTGGTATTAGATTTAAAAACTATGGTATTAATGGTTGATGAACATCAAAATTTTGTATTAGCGGCATTATCTATAAATAGGAATGGATTTCGATCTTGATGTTATCTGGAGCACGGATAGGAAGGTAGTGAAAAATTTCGGAGTAAAGGCTTAGGACTCTAGACAGTTTAATGATCCACACCCAAAGTGTAGCAAATGTAACTACTATCATGAAGGAGCCAGTAATGTTTGTGGCAATTATAAGTGAGCGAGTCATTTCACTAAGTACTATTGGATGAAAAGGGGTGTCATTGATGAGAGAAGGGTATGTTTCAAGTGCGGAAGTCAGGATCACTTCTGGAGTAAGTGCCCGAGATTAGGTAAAAGGCTAAGCAATAGCAACAGTGGGAATCATGCTAGGCAAGCAAATCAGGGAAATCAAGAAGGCCAAGCTCAAGGACGGTCATTCGTCATTGGAGCTGACGAAGCATGTTGCGACCCTAATGTGGTGACAGGTATGTTTCTTCTAAACAATCACTATGCATCAGTATTATTTGACACTGGAACGGATAGAAGTTTTGTTTCATTGGAATTTAGGCGCTAATTAACTTGGAACCTAGGAGAATGTCGGATGCTTATATTATTGAGGTTGCTAATGGTCATAAATTGGAGGTTAAGGATGAAATTTTAGGTTGTACCTTGAATCTAGCCGATAAATTGTTTAGCATTGATCTTATTCCTATTGAATTGGGGAGTTTTGACGTAGTAATAATCATGGATTGGTTATCCAAGAATCGAGCGAAGATCAGTTGTTTTGATAAGACGATTAGAGTACCTTTACAAGACGGAGAAACCCTCGTTATACAAGGAAACAAAGTCGGAAGAAGCCTATAGATAGTATCAAGTGTGAAAGTACATAGGTACTTGAGGACGATGTACGTTGCATTTTTGGCTCACGTTGTTGAGAAGAGTCCGAGGAAGGGTGAATCCAAGACATTCCTTTGGTGAAGGATCACCCGGAGAAGTTCCCCAGCGATTTTCCTAGACTTCCCCCATTTAGACAAGTTGAATTTCCAAATTGACCTCGTACTTGGAGCAGCACCTGTAGCTAAAGCACTGTACCGCTCAGCACCTGTCGAAACGCAAGTGTTGTCAAGTCAACTCCAAGAACTTCTGGACAAGGACTTTATTAGGCCAAGTTCCTTGCCTTGGGGAGCTCCAGTCCTGCTCGTCAAGAAAAATGATGGATCTTTCGAATGTGCATCGATTATAGGGAGCTAAATAAGTTGACAATCAAGAACCGATATCATTTCCCTCGAATAGGTGTTTTATTCGACCAATTGCAAGGTGCAACTTATAGATTGATATTCGATCAGGTTATCACTAGTTAAGAGTCCGCGAGGAGGACATTCCTAATACATCTTTTAGAACTCGCTATGAACACTACGAGTTTTTACTCATGCCCTTCGGATTGACAAACGCGCCAGTTGTGTTTATGAACCTAATGAATAGAGTATGTAGACCTACCTTGATAAGTTTGTGATTGTATTCATCGATGATATTTTGATCTACTCTCGAAGTAAGGAGGATCACGAGCAGCACTTAAGATTAATCCTAGAACTTCTTAAAGAACAGAAACTGTACGCCAAATTCTCTAAGTATGAATTTTGGATTCGAGAGGTACACTTCTTAGGTCATGTGATTGGAGAGAAAGGAATTCACGTGGACCCGGCTAAAGTGGAAGCCATCAAGAAATAGGAAGCTCCTAAGACTTCAACAGAAATTCACAAATTTCTAGGTTTAATAGGTTATCATCGGCGTTTCATTGAGAATTTCTCTAGGATTGCTAAACCCCTCACTGCGTTAACCCAAAAAGGTAGGAATTCGTTTGGGGAGTTTAACAAGAAGAAGCATTCCAACGTTTGAAGAAAAAGTTGTGCAATGCACCAATTCTAGCTTTACCGGAAGGGACGTGTTAGGGCAGGTTTTAATGTTGATTTAAAGTTCAAGGGTTGTTTTGTATTAATTCAATTTGAGCCTTTTTAGTGAACGGGCCGTGGGCTTGTTAACCACGGGCCCGTTGTATTTAATGTGAGATTAGCTTCGAAAAACAAGCTAATCATCTCTTAGCTTTCTAATTCGTATTGTAAAATTCTATCTGAAAGTTAATGAAAGGGATGACCAGTTGAAATCATAACACTTATTGCTTATCATATTTGATTTCTGTATTGTTGCACGGATCTGGATTTCTGTTGTGTTAGCATTAGTACCATTAGTGTTTCTGCAAAATTACGCATCATAATTCAATCGTTTCAGTGGTCAATTTAGCAAATCAAACTCAAAAAGTTTTGGTTGTGTTCATGATCAAAAATCGAATTTTTACTATCCAAACTTGTTGTATTTGCTCTAAAATCGATTGGGTTAGTGTTATTTTTGTGTTTGGGATTGTTTCTAATCTTTCAGGAACCTTCGTGTGAAACCCTAATCGAGAAATCGATTGAATTGAGTAAACAGCCGCAGAGTCCGGACAAACTCAGTCGCAGTTTCCGGACAAGTCCAATTTGTCCAGACGATTGTGTTTCCATCCGGATTCGTCCTCCTTTCCGGGTAAGTACTGCATCCGGGTAAGTCATTTTTCCTTATTCAATCCGGGTAACATTTGTATCCGGAAACCCAGTGTTTCCGGACATATCTTATCCGGACGCTCCATTGTACCCGGAAACTTCAGTGTATCCGGAACCATTTCACATCCGGTAACCTCAGTTATCCGGAAAGTGTGTGGTATCTGTTATCCGGAAAACTTACTATGTCCTGATTCTTTCTGATATACGGACTCTTTCAGTTATCCGGACAATTCAAGTATCCGACATCTTCTCTTATCCGGATACTTCTGTTTTTGTTTATTGCTCAATTTGCATCAAATCTGATCCGGACACATCCAGATCAGATCACTTATTTTGGTTTCCTATCCAGTAAGTTCAGGTTAGTCAAATCACTCGTAGACCCTGCGTTAGGATTTCACTCTTAGTGCCTTGCGTTAGGTTTACCCTTTGAATCAATCTACACGTCTGACGATCACTCCGTTGCAACCGAAGATGTCTACTTCTCGTGATGCTCTCGCAATTGCCACTGACACCAAGCCCCCGTGTCTCTATCCGAACGAGTACAGCCAATGGCGAGATAGGTTCATGATCTTCATAGAGTCCAAGGACAACTATGAGTACATCAAGAGAGCTCTGGATAGTGGCCCAATTCCCAAGCCAATGAAGGACATAGCTGCAACTTCAACTGCAGTAGCTCGACGTGAGGAAAAGACTCTGGCTGAGATGACAGATTTTGAAAGAGGCATGGTTGAAGGTGAAAAGCATGCAAAGAGATATCTGATTCAAGCTCTTCCTAATTCCATCTACACTGCCATAGATAGTTACAAAGAGACGGCTAAGGGCATGTGGGACCAAGTAGCCAGAATGATGCGCGGGAGCGTTGTAGGAAATCAGCTGAAGATAAATAGCGCGATAACGAAGTTCGATGGGTTCAAGCAGTGCAACGGTGAATCCCTCACCCAGACCTATGAACGGTTTTCTCTACTTCTTAATGAACTGAACAAGAACAAGATTGCTCGTTCTAATACGGAAAACGCGCTCAAGTTTCTCAACAATCTGCTACCTGAATGGAAGGTGTTTGCTTCTCATGTCAAGCACAACAATTTGATTGAGAATATCAGCATCAATGAACTGTATGAGACACTTCTTCAAGACGAATATGAAGTGAATGAGCTCCTAGGCGAGAAAAAGACTGAACCAAAGCCATCTGCTGATCCTATTGCTCTCATTTCCTCAAAGCAAGGAAAATCATCGGGAAGTCACTCCAGACGTGCTCCAAAGCAAAGTTCTTCTGAGTCAGAAGGTGAAGATAAGCAAGACGACGATTCTGATGATGAAAAGGTTTCCGAATTCAAAAAGGCCATAGCTTTGCTTACCAAATCCTTCGAACAACAAAGGTACTACAGGAAGCCTTCATCCAATAGTCAGCGCTACTCCACTTCCTCCAATAAGCGCCATGACTACAAAGACCGATACGAAGGAAAGAAGAAGGTCAGTGAGCACGACAAGTCTGAGAAGAAGGGAAAGCCAGAGAAAGAAGAAGGGAAGAAGAGAGATGAACCCGTAAAGTGCTACAACTGCGGGAAACTTGGTCATTTTGCGAAGGATTGTCGCCAGCCAACAGTAAAGAACTTTCACTACTACGAGGCCAAGCTTGCATTGTTTGGTCAGAAGGAGGGTGGAGAAGCTATGTTTGCTGAAAACGACTACTGGTTGGAAAGATCTGATGATGAAGGCAATTTTGATGTTGTTGATGCCTTCATGGGATATCACTCCTCCGCCGAAGAAGAAACGGCTCCTACAAGTCAGGTATGTGATTCTTGCCAACCCGAATTCTTGAATAAAATGCAAGCATTTACTGATCAGGCAAATTCCTTCCAGGCGACCTCTAAACAACAAAAGCTTGAAATTGGGTCACTAAATGAAAAGCTTGATGTTCAAAGGAGAAAAACGGAGAAATATAAGTCTGATTATGTAAATTTAACGGATAGATGCAAAATTTTGTCATTAGCACCTAAAGACTTAAGAGCCAAATTATCTGATCTCCAGCGTCAGTTTGATCAGTGCAAGAAAGAGAAAGAAGAAATTGTTTATCAATGTTCTTCTCTTCAAATTCAGCACAAAGAGTTTGTTTCTAAAATTCTTGACCTCGAAACCAAACTTCACAAAAGGGGTCAAACTGATCAAACCATTTTTTTGAATAAACCCAAAGAGTTCACGTACTTCAACAAAGAGTGGGGAATCGGATATGATAACCCACACTACTTACAAAAGGGAAGATATCAAGTTCCAACCCTATATGATTTTGCGTGTTATGGGTTAGATAAAAACTACCCAGAATACGCAATTCAATGAACTGGTCCTCTTGAACCAGAAAAGGAGGAGGAAACCGAGGAACATAAACGCACACAAAAACGAGGAATTAAACTTCCATTTTGTTATGAACCTTTAAACTACTCGTATCAAAAGGACAAAAAGTACCTTTCCAATGACTACTTCGACCCCTACAAGGTAGCTACACCCAAGGATTCCTCCAAAAAGGATGAGGATCTAGCACCTGCAACGAAGACTGAGACGGATGAGTTTAAACTCTATGTTCCCCCTCTCATCTTGGAAGCAAAGATAGTCGAGTTGGAGGAGTCCATTCAGAAAGAAAGGTCAATGTTTCAAATGGAAAAGCAAGTTTTACTTACAAAGCTTGAGAATCTAAAATCAGTCAAAACCGACAATGTGTCTGGTGAAGGACAGGAAATCCTTCAGAATGAAATCAATCGACTCACATCACAATTGTCCGCTTTGGCAACAGAAGTGATGCAAGAGAAAGTGAGTAAAGGTCAACTCCAAGAGCAGTTTGACCAACTCCAATCTGAAAAAACGATTTCACCCGAACTTTCTTCTAGCTCATCGGACACGTCTTCGTGTAAAGCTTTCTTAGGAAAAAGTTTTTCAACACAAGACGATCAAGATTCTCAAGACGAGAGTGTTTTACGGAATTTAAACTCTGATTTTTTCTTAGCTTCCGCACCAAATTCCCGAAAACACTCAAGCACAAAGAGTTCCTCGCCTTCCTCACCAGATCCAAGTCCAGTACTCCCCAATATAATTTTTTCATAGTACATGAACTCCGAAGGTAACTGTGAAGAAGAGTTTGATTTGTTTCCCTTCGACAAACCTCTTCCAAGTCACACTGATTTTCTATCCCCCGTGGTTAATCATCCGGTTAATTCTTTAAAAGATAGTTGTTCTCAAACAAAGACCCCAGCTGTGATCAAGATTTCTCAGTCAAAACCAACCTCGAAACTTGTTTCCAAAAGGCAATCACAACCAAGGCAAGCGACCGGACCATTGATTGCCAACACCACTATTTCTCCAAGTCAACCTGATTTTTTGTCTCCAGTGGTTAATCGTTCGGTAAATTTTCTAAAGGGCGACTGTTCTCAATCCAAGACTCCGGCTGTGGTCAAGATTTAAAAGATAGTTGCTTCTCAAACACAATCACAGCCGAAGCAAAAGACCGAACGACCGACCACTAAGACCCCTGTTTCCTCAAAAGTCACTGATCATACTATCCCTGTTGTTTCAGATAAAAATGGTCGCGCTAATAAAGAAACACCAAAGTGGATAGAGAGGGAATCTGTCAAGAAGGTTGCGTCAAAGTCTTCCCCACCTGTTTTCAATTCTAGAATAGACAAAGACAATTATGCTTGGAATCATTGGAACCATTTTGATGTTTCTTTTCCCGTTAAAGTTAACTCTCTCAATCAATTGATACAGTTATCGCATGATTGTTTATGTTGTTCTAATTGTGGTTGGAATGAGTTTGATGATATTCACAACAATGATTGGTATGCGCCTTACTTTGTTGGTAACCTATTTCATAAGCGCAAACCCCATAATAATAAGCAACAACACCATTTCAAAAGGGGTACCAATCAAAAGGTTAAACCACAGCGGGAGACTCACCCCATTCCTACACGAGTTGCTCCTACTGGGGTTAAACCGGCACCCAGGTGGAAAGCTGCTACAAAACATGTTCCTCCAAAAAGGTGTACACTCTGCACCTAAGAGGAAACAAGTGCCACAACCAGTTCCCTCTAACAGTGTAAATCTTACACCTAATGGGAAAGCTAGAACAAAGCAAGCTTCCCCAAACGGTGCCAAACCTAACCCTCCAGGACCCAAACAAATTTGGGTACGGTCATGTGTGGTACTTAGACTCCGCATGCTCCAAGTACATGACCGGAAGGAGGGAGATTCTCGCGAACTACAAAGAAGAATACGGCGGACACGTGAGATTTGGGAATAACGAGAAGTCGCCGATCGTGGGCTATGGCGACATCATACAAAACAAGATAACAATCAAGAAGGTATCCCACATCGCAGGATTAGGACACAACCTCTTCAGCATCGGTCAATTCTGCGACAAGGATCTCGAGGTCAGCTTTAAAGCCACAAGGTGTAGAATCCTCAACAACGACGGAGAAGAGCTACTGGTTGGGACTCGAAAGACCAATCTATACACCATTGACCTCGCCGCACTCAAATCCGACAAACCTGTCTGCCTCTTGTCAAAAGCCGACTCTGATCAAGTTTGGCTCTGGGATAGACGTCTTTCGCACCTCAACTTCAGAAGTATCAATCAACTGGTTCTAGGCAAACACATCAGAGGCGTGCCCCAACTTCCGTTCGTGAAGGATCGTCTTTGTGGGGCATGCGAAAAGGGAAAGATGAAGCGCGCAACACATCCGCCGAAGGCAACTCCGAGCACGTCCCGGACCCTCGAACTCATTCATATGGATTTGGGTGGTCCAATGCATGTTCCGAGCATCAATAAGCGCAAATACGTGCTTGTGATGGTGGACGACTACTCACGCTACACTTGGGTGATGTTCTTACGCCCGAAGGACGAAACTCCATAGCTCATTATTGATCACCTGAAGACAGTCCAGAAGAACAAGCTTCAACACGTTCAGTCCATCAGAACTGACAACGGAACGGAGTTCAAGAATCAAAAGGTGGATGACTATATGAGGTCAGTGGGCATCACACACACCTTCTCTGCCGCACGCACTCCTCAGCAAAACGAAGTGGTAGAAAGACGGAACCGTACTCTCGTTGAAGCTGCCCGCACAATGCTTTCCCAAGCAAATCTACCTCTGTATCTCTGGGCTGAAGCGGTGTCTACGGCATGCTACACGCCAAACCGCTCTATCCTTCTCAAGCGGTTCAACAAGACGCCGTACGAGATCATGAATAATCACGTTCCAACCATCGGCTACTTTCACGCCTTCGGATGCTCGTGCTACGTGCTACGTGCTGAATGACAAGGATAATCTCGGCAAATTCAGCCCCAAGGCGGACGAACGAGTTTTTATTGGATACTCCATGCAGGATAAGGCGTATCGCGTTTACAACAAATGGACCAAAACCGTTGTTGAAAGCATAAATGTGACATTCGACGAAGCCGCAGATTTGGCTTCTGAACAACTCAGTTCAGAACCCGGTTTAACTGGAGTGCTAGCTTCCAGACCTTCGTGTTCGGGATCTGTACAAACAACAGTAAATCCGAATCATGCATCTTCATCGAATGCTGACTCTTCTGAATTAGATTTACTGTTTCAATATTTCTATGATGACATACTTAATTGTTCTGCTCCTGTCTCAGCGCAACCGCGACTTGAAGCTGCTCGCAATGAGGATTCGGCCATTTTATCAGGTCCGCCTCCTTCTTCGAGTACGCCGTCTACATCTATAGAGACAGCTCAACCATCATCTTCAGATACGCCTGCACCTGGTACTGTAACCCCCCCCCCCCCGGAGGAACCTATAATATCGGAGATCGCTCCTACTGATTCGTCATCTGCTTCAACCGATGCTCAACCTCTGAACTCCTCGAAACCAGAAGTTGGTCAACCATCGACGAATCCTCCCCCACTTCCTCCACGAAACACGACTGCTACTCTTGAACAAGTTCAAGACCTTCCATCAGGTTCATACGTGGATCCGGACACATCTCACTCTACCCAGCAGCCTCTTCCGCACTACACCAAATGGACGAAGGCCCATCCCCTTGTTGATCCAAACCCTCAGTGATTTGATAATGACCCTCTCTTATATACTTAGTGAAAATTGTAAGTAAACAATATGTATCAGAGTTTCACTATCGCTGATAAGTACTAAGATCTTACAGTACCGTTGATAGGAACTCTCGCTTTTTAAATTAAACATTCAGCGAACACTGTTCACCATTAATGCTCTGAGTCTGTTCAGTCATTATGATGATCGCTGATAAGTTAGTTGTTTACTTATGATCCCTGAAGACAAGTTTCACGTCAACAAAGGTTCTACGCTGAAGTCGAAGATCAAGCTCAAGAACCAGCGACAAGTCTCCTAATGAACTGATGCGGATCAGCGAAGACTCAGATTTGTCCACTCAACGTGAAGTATCAAGTACAAGACTTCAGCTATCGCTGAACTCTATCATTCGCTGATATGAAATGATAGATCGCTGAATCAACGAAAGCTGATCATGAATTCCTCCGTACAAAGTACTTTTGTCTTAATCTCCCTTGCACGACTCCATACGAAATGTCAGAAAAGAACCTCCGACTGTCTGAAATCGTACAACCATTCTGATACTACACTGTTCATCCATGCGGCTACTAAGGTTGTCAACCAAGGTCAATGACATGCAACCAACCAGCTGATGACACGTGTAAAGTGTATACTGACTTGCATTAAATGCATGCAGTATATAAAGAGATGAACCCACTTCATTTGAAGTAACTTGCTAACTCTGGACAAGTTCAATCTCTTATCTCAAGATAGGTTATTATTAGTAATTTCCTTATCTTTCTTAGTGCAAGAAACCTTAGTGTTCCAACTTGTTTAGATTTAGGTTTATCCTTAATCTTGTTTCCGCAACAAGCTGTAAATTGTTAATGATTTATCAATAAACAATTTAGAAAAGTAAAATCTGTGTGTTTGTATTCAAACCCCCCCCCCCCCCCCCCCTCCCCCTTCTACAAACTTGTATATGCCTTCGGGACCAACAAGTGGTATCAGAGCGGATTTGTTTAATCTCATAAAAAAGATCTAATCTAAGATATTTCTCTTCCTTGCTATTATCTGAAAAATAAATTTGTATTCAAGATAGGTTATTATTAGTAATTTCCTTATCTTTCTTAGTGCAAGAAACCTTAGTGTTCCAACTTGTTTAGATTTAGGTTTATCCTTAATCTTGTTTCCGCAACAAGCTGTAAATTGTTAATGATTTATCAATAAACAATTTAGAAAAGTAAAATATGTGTGTTTGTATTCAACCCCCCCCCCCTCCCCCTTCTACAAACTTGTATAGGCCTTCGGGACCAACAAGTGGTATCAGAGCGGATTTGTTTAATCTCATAAACAAGATCTAATCTAAGATATTTCTCTTCCTTTCTATTATCTGAAAATGGCCACCAACACAAACACAAATTATATAGACAATGGTTCTCTTGCTAAACCTCCCAGATTTTCGAAAGATAACTTCAACTTATGGAAAAATAGGATGACACTCTTCTTAGAAGGTGTAGACCCTACTATGCCTTACTATCTCGAGAATGGTCCATTCATCCCTGTAAGAATTGATGATGCAGTTCCAGGCGCTGAGAATAGACCTGCTATTCCAGAAAGGCTGGTACCTAAGGAAATCCTTCAATGGACTGAAGAAGATAAGAAGAAAGTGGCTATAGATACAAAAGCCAGATCCATACTATCCATGGCTCTTCCTGACGAAGTCTACCATTCCGTCATGAATCTGAAAACATCAAAAGCCATGTGGGACACAATATGTGTTCAGTATGAAGGAACGTCTGAAGTCCAGGACTCAAGAAAGATCAACCTGGTAACACAATACGAAAGCTTCATTTCTGGTAAGAATGAAACTCTCTCTGAAGTTCACCAACGTTTTAATTGTTTAATTATAGATCTGAAAACTGTTGGTAAGGAATATTCTAACTTTGAAGTGCTGACAAAGTTTCTAGAATATTTACCTGAAAGCTGGGACAATTATTCTATGTGTCTCAAGCTGTCAAAGGATCTAAAATCAATGACCCTTGCTACCTTATATGGCACGTTGCTGAATCATGAGCAATCAAGCCATCTTAAGACGAATCTTGTAAAAGATTCCAAAAGCACCCCTGTTGCTTTAATCTCAGAGGAACTCTCTACTCAGCGACCCTCGGTCACTATCACTGAGTTAGAGAGTAACTCTGATAGGTCATCAGATTCTGATTATTCAGATAATGATGAATCTTTGGCTCTCCTAACTAAGAAGTTCAAGAGATTTGCCAAAAAGAAAATGTTTAAAAAGAACAAACCTCTTTCCATAACTGACAAGCTTAGATCATCAGCTTTTGTTGACAAGGCTACTGCTACTTGTTTTAACTGCGAAAAGACAGGACATTTCGCTAACGAGTGCAGGTCAAAGAAAGTTTATAGACCCTCAGCTTTTGCAAAGAAACCCTTTGCTCCAAGAAATAAAGATGACAAATATTCAAAGCTGAAAGAAAAATATGCAAAGCTGAAAAGCTTTAAGAAGAAGAATAAAGGCCTGATGGCTGACTCTGAAGATGATGAAGCAAATCTATGTCTTATGGCCAAGATTGAAGAAGAGGAAGAAAGTTCATGCATTCCCTGCACTTCAACATCTGCTATTCAGGTATCACCTTCTTTCTTTACCAATATTACAAATATTGATGAAGCTGATAGTCTCCGTAAGATCGATCTCTTGACTAGAAGTTTATACGAAGCCATGAACGGCAAAACTGTGGTTGAAAACCAAAATCTTGATCTCGCTGAAAAGCTTAAAAACTGCCACCTTCAAATAGAAAAGCTTTCTAAAATTGAAGAAGATTTTAAAGATCAAGTATATTTAAATCAGCTAGTCAAAATCGAACGAGCAGAAGCTATCGCTGCATTAAAGGCTGAAAAAGCTACTGTTGAAGGATGGTGTAATTCTTCAACAAAGATCACTGAGATAATAAAGTCTCAGATTCCCCTGAGTGATAAACGTGGTTTGGGTTACAAATATGAAACTCCAAAACCAACCACTGAGCGTTCAATGCTTAAATTTGGAACGTTCGTATCCTCAGTCGCTGATACTTCATCTTCTCAGTGCTCCTCGTCCGTTACACCAATCCCTGAGGAAACTTCTACCTCCTCAAAAGGCAAGGAGAAAATGGTTTATTCAAAACCTACCTCTGTCTGTAAAGACAAAGGTAAATGAATTGTTATTTACCAGAATCCTCAGAAGGGTACCTTAGTACCAAAACTGAATGCTTCTAAAGCTTCAGTGGCTCATCCCTCTGGATCAAGGAAGCAGATATCTGGATTTATTCAGCGATCTACTCCTAGACTCAGATTGGATGTCCTTGGTAAGAAATCTGAAGAACTGAATGTTCGTCCCATTTCTAAAGCCAATAGTTTACTTGGTGCTGGCACTTCTAATTTGAAATTAAAAGCTCAGCATTTAAATGGTCCTAGAACTACTTTTAGATATAGGAAATGTTATCACTATGGACTTACCGATCATATTGCTAGTAAGTGCCCCACAGCCACCAAAGCTGAAAAGATAGCTAAGGTGAAGATTGCCCCCAAGGCAAAGAAGACCAACCCTGGTGCAAATAAGGTCAAGGTGAATTCTACCACTGAGGTTAAGAAATTAACCAAAGTGAAGAAAGACAAAGCTGAATCTTCAAATGCTGCGAAGACTGCTGAACCTTCCATTCCAACTACTTCCACTGACAAACGTGTATACATGGTTAAGTGGGTACCCAAGAAAAACTAATCTTCCTTTCTATTGCAGGTTAAGAAGGGTATCTGGTATCTTGATAGCGGATGCTCTAGACACATGACTGGAAAGAAAAGCCTTCTCGCTAAATACAAAGAAGAGAAGGGTCCCTCTGTGACTTTCGGTGGAAATGGAAAAGGACATACCCGAGGGTATGGTGTACTTTCAAATGGTACAACCTCCTTCAGAAGAGTCGCATATGTTGAAGGGCTGAAGCATAATTTTCTAAGCATCAGTCAGCTTTGCGACATGGATAACAAAGTAATCTTTACTAAGGAATCCTGCTTTGTCTCTGAAAAAAAGGAGAAGATAGCTCTCAGCGGTTATCGTTTGGAAAATGTTTATGTAATAAACATGGACTCAACAACCACTGAGAACTCCTGTTTCTTCTCAAAGGCCTCATCTGATGTCAACTGGCTATGGCATAAGAGGCTATCTCATCTAAATTTCAAGACACTGAACACTCTTTCTTCAAAAGAGTTAGTCACTGGTCTACCTCAGCATTCATACGCCAAAGAGTCGTTATGTTCAGCGTGTGAAAAAGGGAAGCAGACCAAAGCAAGCTTTAAATCAAAGCAAGTTTCTTCAGTGTCATCTCCTCTACAACTACTCCATATGGATTTGTTTGGCCCTGTTAACAAACAATCCATCGCTGGAAAGAAATATACGCTGGTCATAGTTGATGAATTCTGTCGCTTCAGTTGGGTAATGTTTCTCCGTTCTAAGAGTGACACCCCTGAAGAACTCATCAATTTTGTTCGGAATATGGAAACCCTGAACAATCTGACCGTTCGCTCAATAAGGAGTGATCATGGGACTGAATTCAAAACCAGTTCTCTTGATTCCTTCCTTGAGAGTAAGGGTATTTATCACAACTTTTCTTCAGTGAGAACACCGCAACAAAATGGAGTCGCTGAAAGAAGAAATAGAACAATTATTGAAGATGCACGTTCAATGCTCAGCGATTCTCACCTGCCTACTCAGTTTTGGGCAGAAGCTGTCAACACTGCTTGTTTTACGCAAAACAAGTCGCTGATAGTTAAAAGATTCAAAAAGACAGCCTATGAACTCTTTCATGGGAGAAAGCCTTCAATCAGCTTTCTTCACATCTTTGGATGTCAGTGTTTTATACTGAACAACAGAGATGCTCTTGGAAAGTTTGATCCTAAGGCTGATGATGGAATCTTTCTTGGATACTCCTCAGTTTCCAAAGCCTTCAGAGTCTTCAATCGTAGAAGACAAACTGTAGAAGAAACTATTCACGTCACGTTTGACGAATCCCGTTCAGCGAACTCTAAACCGTCCGCTGATACTGAAGAACTGAATCAATGGATGTTTTCTCATCTTGGTGATTCAGAAGATATTCCCACTAATGCTCATCCAGTAGAAGATGATAGTCCTATCATTCCAAATATGCAGAACAGTGAAACTGAAACTTCTTGGGTCTCAGCTGTTCCTATAAACACTATACCTAACGCTGAACCAAATGTCTCAGACATTCCATCTACTTCTCAGCAATCAGTGAATATAATGACAACTGCATCCATTCCTCTCTTGGTTGATACTCCTGACGTCACTGAAGCTTCATCTTCAGCTCCTCTAGTTCAAGTTGAGTCAGCGTCTCACGCTCCGACTCAGCGATGGACTATAAATCATCCAATTGATCAAATTCTTGGTGATCCAAACGCTGGGATTCAGACTCGACGAAGTGTAGGTAATATTTTTTTATTTGTAAATTTTATTTCACTAACTGAAACAAAGAAAGTAGATGATGCCCTCAAAGATCCAAACTGGGTCAGCACCATGCAAGAAGAGCTGACTGAATTCGAAAGAAACAAAGTTTGGAAACTTGTTCGGAGACCAACTGATAAAACAGTAATAGGCACTAAATGGGTCTATCGAAATAAGTTGGACGAACATGGTACTGTAACCCGCAACAAAGCTCGACTTGTTGCTCAGGGATACATACAAGAGGAAGGCATAGATTATGACGAAACATTTGCTCCTGTAGCAAGACTTGAATCTATTCGTCTATTCTTAGCATATGATGTACACAAAAACTTCAAAGTACATCAGATGGATGTTAAGTCAGCGTTTCTGAATGGAAAGCTGAATGAAGAAGTGTATGTGGAACAACCTCCAGGATTCTCAGATACTAAGCGTCCAGGTTATGTTTATAAACTGGATAAGGCACTTTATGGTTTGAAGCAAGCTCCTCGTGCATGGTATGACACTCTTTCTACTTATCTCCATATTGAAAATTTTGAGCGAGGTAAGATTGACAAAACTCTATTTTTTAGAAAAGTGAAAGGTCATATCATTTTAGTTCAAATATATGTTAATGACATTATATTTGGTTCTACTAACCCTGAGCTTTGTACTCGTTTCGCTGATAGAATGAAAGATGAGTATAAAATGAGCATGATGGGTGAACTAACATATTTCCTTGGCCTTCAAATAAAACAAAATGAGAAAGGAACTTTCATAAATCAGGGAAAATATGTTAAAGATATGCTGAAGAAATTCGACTTAACTGAAAGTTCCGCTATGAAAACCCCTATGGCACCACCGCTGACACTTGACAAGGACACTAAGGGTGTTCTTGTCAATGTCACGCTGTACCGTGGGATGATCGGCTCACTATTGTATCTTACAGCTAGCCGACACGATATTATGTTTGCAACATGCTTGTGTGCACGATATCAAGCTGAACCTAAGATATCTCATATGAAAGCTGTAAAGCGAATCTTTCGATATCTTAAGAGTACAGCGAATCTAGGTATTTGGTATCCCAAAGATTCAGGATTTGATCTAACCGCCTATTCAGATAGTGATTTTGCCGGTTGCAAAATGGATAGGAAAAGCACCACAGGAGGATGTCAGCTCCTGGGTGGAAAGCTGGTAAGTTGGACAAGTAAAAAGCAAAATTCAGTGTCCACTTCCACAGCTGAAGCTGAATATGTAGCTGCTGGAAGCTGTTGTTCTCAAGTCTTGTGGATGAGAAATCAGCTACTAGACTATGATCTTCAGCTCTCCAAAATTCCAATCTATTGCGATAGCACAAGTGCCATCGCTATAGCAAACAATCCAGTACTACATTCAAAGACCAAACATATAGAAATCAGATATCATTTTATCAGAGATCATGTGATGAATGGTGATATAGAACTTCATTTTATCCCAGCTGATTATCAGTTAGCTGACTTATTTACCAAACCTCTTGATGAGACAAGATTCAACTTTCTCATCAGCGAGCTTGGAATGCTGAACTTTGAAGGATAAAATCTTCAGCGGATCACTTTGATCAGCGAAAGGATAAAATCAACTTGTATAACCCACTCTATCATCTTCTCTCTGAATAAACTTGATTCACTGATATCAAGGTATGCTCTCTCTCTCTGACAATCGCATGAAAATGCAAGATTTCAAAACAAAATGCATCGCTGAATATCTCTTCCTTAACAGCGATATTTTTGAAATTTCTTAAAACCTTCACTGAATATTTTCATTCAGTGCTTCATGTTTTCAAAAGTATCTCTGAGTTTTTCAAAACCTCGGAGACAATCAAGAATATGAAAGGACAGTTGTGACGTCATTACAACAGATAAAACCCCGGCACGTTTTCTCTTCCTGACACACGTTTGCACGTCTCGTTCAAACTTCCAATCAAATGCAAACACGTGTCCGTGTCATGATGAAAATCTTTTCCCGCTCAAGATTTTCTCTTTCTAAAATCTCTATATAAACAAATTTTGTGTTTATATTTTTCTTTTACGCGATCAATCTTCCTCCGCAAGAAAGAATTCACTGTTGCATTTGTGATTTCAAAAACTTCAAGAACTGTTCATCATCTTCTTCATCAAACATCAAGGTTAATATGTTCTTATTTATTACCGAATGCGTATAACTTGTTTCCGATCTTCTCATTGTTTTAACAAGATCAAACAAAAGAACTTCGTAAAATGAAATCATTTTCTTTCGTGGTTTTATGAACACAACCATTTCATGGTTGTTCTTCAAGTTTAAATGCAAAATCTTAAACTTGTTCTTCATTCGTTTCCAGAATCTATTTCTTCATAGAAAACTGGAAAACAAGAAAATGGGTTTTACATTTCGTTTCAAAAATCAAGAAAACCCCTAATCTTCATTAAGACATTTTGTGTCTGAATGAAATGGATAAAATTCGAAACATCTTATTGGAAATTCTGTCCACATTAAGATTATTCTTATTTGTTAATCTTTGGTTGAACTGATAATACAGGAAATGGCAACATCTAACATTCCTACTACCGCTGAGAACTTCTCTACTGACTCTGAGGAAGTGGAAATCATCAAGGCTTCTCAGGTTAAGTTCAATCTTAATCAACTAGACTGGACTAAGATAAACAACCTTTTTGCGCTTCTCGAGTTTCCTCCTCGAAAGCAAGTCACACATCTGACAGATGCTGTGAATTTTCTGAAGAATTGCTGCATTTCAACAGCCCTGACCATTTTACCCCCTGCAAGTCAGCTGCTACTATCTCAGTTCTGGTACTCTGCCAGACACTCTCAGCTACCATCCGCCAAAGATCCCTCCAAAACAGTTGATTGTATCCTCTGCGATACTGAATATGGCACGATAAAGATCACACCCGCCATCATTCGCAAAGCTCTGAACTTTCCCATCGCTACAAAGGAAAAACCTTTTGTTCCTTTCCCTGACCATAAGAAGATCGCTGACAAAGAAGCTCTTATTGCATTTTTTGATGCAATGGGCTATGTATGGGAAATGGGCAGAGACAAGAAGCCTGAGAAGAAGCTAACACTGCTGAAGAAATCGAAAATGCCCAGCGAGATAAAACTCATCTTCGCTCACCTTATCAGCTGCATGACTGCCAAGACCGACTCTTCTGATCAAGCTGCTCAACCTCAGCAAGCTATGGGATACGCTCTGCTGAAAGGTCTACACATTGACTGGGCATCTCTCATCTATGATGACTTGCTGCAAAGAGTAGACTCTGCCGCTGACAGGCCTGCTTGGGTACCCTACCCCCGATTCATCAGCGCTATCTTTCAATATGGCCTAAAGAACACCTACCCGCAAGAGGGCGATCTAAAACTCTCTCAGATTGGCCCTAAGGTACTCGACTTCAAACCTGTTGAAAATGAGGTACGTCTTTCTACCCTCTTAACTCTTCTCAACCCTTCTTCTACTTCTGTGGCTCCTTCAGCGACAATACCCATCGCTGATTCCCTGGCCACAAAATCCTCTCCTTCTAAGAAAAGGAAACATTCTTCTACCCCACTTGATTCTAAAAGGATCAAGAAAACAAAGGAGCAACCCCATCAATCTCATGCTGAAGACTCCTCAGCTCTTTCTGCAGAGCTGAAGGAATGTTCAGTGGTACGCTCTGCCACACCTGAACAAGCCATCCCTTTTATCCCAACTTCAGCGTCTCTAAACGCTGAGGTTACAAACTTGGAACCGACCCAACCTCCTTCAGTCTCTCAAAAGACTGATGAAGTGATTGTCAGCGAATCCAACGCTGAAGTCATAACCCAACCCCCACTCTTATCCTTCGCTCCTCCCTCCACTCATTTGGTCTCTACTCCAGATCTAACTGGAGCTGCCATCATTTCCTCGGAACATAAAGCTGATTCTCCAGGAATGATGAAGACAGGACCTGCAGAAAAATCCATGGGCACTTTTGATGATGACATGGAACTTTACTCAGGAACCCGTGATTTTGATGAATTCACCAATCCTTCTGCAGATAAACAACAACCCATAAACACTATGACTAAACCCCAAACTTCTGAGCTTTCCTCTGTTCACAAGTTTTTATATGTTACAGGTCCTAATTTGGGAGATATCAACGCCTCTCTGAATCCATGGAGACAAAGCTGACAGGTCTCACCACTACTCTCTCCAATAACTCTACAGCTGTAACAAACGCTGGAGAGAATCTGAACAATCTGACAACGGTGGTGGAGAAGAAGGCTTCCACATATGACATGAAGCAACTTGATAAGACTCTTAGCGACTTCGCCAAGGTGCTCGCTGATATCTACACAGATTACACCTCTCTCAAAAATTCAGTTTCATCCATGTCCAGCGAGGTAACAACGATGAAGACATCGGTTGGAACACTGGAGGGAGATATGTCTGCTGTGAAGACAAATGTCAACACTCTGACGACTGACTTAAGCTCTGTAAAGACTGACGTTGGTTCAATGAAGACTATGATCGAACAGCTGCTGCACAAGGCGAATACTCCTGCTCCTGCCCCTGTCCCTGAATCTGAACATTTTACAGCGGCAGATCGCATTGAGCTCGGGAAGATCAATCCTGCTATTTCTGGCATTGAAGACAGATTAGCAAAGATTGAAGGTTGTGTAGGTCTCTCTGGCCAAGAAGACAGAGAACCTACCAACGCTGCTGAATCTAGCCATTCCTCCCCTAGTCATCATGAAAAAGAGGGGGAGAAGAGCGCTGAAGACCTCGCCAAGAGCGCTGAAGACCTTTCCCATGATGAATCTATCAGGGGAGAGAAGACGAATACTGAAGAAACCACCGCTGGACCTCGGGGAGATGAAAACCCTGAGGAAACCGAGAAGCTCGCCTCTGTATCTGAGGGGGAGCAACTCGAAGAACAAGCTGAGAAAACTGAATCCGAAGCAGAAGATGATGAAGCCGTCGACATCCCTGATGATGAACCATCTACTTCTCCAAAGAATGATGATGATGATGACGAAGATGACGATGAATTCTTTATCGTCAAACCTGCTCAAAAGATCAAAGCTCTTAAGGGAATATCGATAAATGAACCTTCAGGGGAGCGGACAAAGACAAAGCCCTCAGCCTCTGGAGCTGAGAAAGGAAAAGGCAAAAGCGTCGCTGAAGATGACAATCTGATGATCTTGCTTGAAAAGCCGGTTTGTCAGGTACACTAATCATCTCTCACTCCAACCCTCCTCTATCATACACTATCAGTTCCTTTACCCAAGCCTATACACTTGAACCAATTCTCTCTATCTGATTCTACCCAAGTTCTTACTCGTAAGATCGCTGTGTTTCAACTAGTCCTCTCCCCTGTTTGAGGATATTGCTGAAGGCTCCACAACTGCGACTTCACCAATAATACCAGCTGCTGCTGAAGAAATAATCCCAGTCTTAGATTTAATCTCTGAGACTGATGAACCAGAAGAACAGCTACTCTCGCACAATCGCAGACCTTCCTTAGCTCCTCAAAAGCTAAGTGAAGTGGATCAGAAAAGAAGAGAGGAGATAATAAAGCGATCCGAGGATCAGCGAATCATTCTGAGGCGTGATCAACTTCCTTCAGTTCCTCCAAAGTTCAGAATTTCCAAAGCTGAAAACCAGGAACACCTCAGAGCTGAACGCCTACTCGCTGAAAGAAAGGAAGCTGAAGAAAAAGACAAAGAATACTCCATCAAACTTACTCAACGATCAATAAAAGACCCCAAGCTGAAAAGAGTTCCCATTGATGTTCAACGTCAGCTATGGGATGATGTTCAAGAGATCGTTAGAGAAAAGACTAAGGTCTCTGATACGACTTTGGAATAGGCTAAACAAATGCTGACCTATCGATCTAGACCATCCAAAATCGTCAAGGCAAACATCAGAGGAAGACTGTACGCTGAAGTTCCTGTTGTTGAAGTGGACGTCTACAGAGAAGACAAAACCAAGCAAACTTTCTATGCTGCTACCTTAGAAAAGTTTGGTCTCTCTGAATGGTTAGAAACAAAATTAGCCATTCAGGGATCGCGCTCAAAGTTCAAAAGCCATGTCGAGAAGATCTTAAACAAACAGATCGACCTCCTTACATCTGCTGTGGATATTCGTCCTACTCTTCCTCAACCAAGAAAAGTCCCTGATAAGAAAAAGAAAGCCTCTGATTCAGGTCCTCGTATTCGGAATGAAACGGGCATTGGTTTCTCTCGTGCTGAATTTGTTGGCCCTGATGTCGATCTCTCAATGCTTGACACCTCTCTACCACCTGGAGAAACATTCATTCCTGGCACAGTTGTAAGTGATCCCTATGGTATATTCTTTTTAGACTACTAAGGAAATCATCACTTTCAACGTATCTCTAAGCTAGACATCGCTCCCATCGAACAACTCAGAGATCTCGTATACTGGTGTGAAGTCAGACGCAACATCAAAGCTAGACACCTGAAGCCCTTGATTTTTGAAGCAGCTCTAAAGAAAAAGAATCAAGGAGAAGATGTCCCTGACTGGATGATCCCCACATCAAAGACCCTTGATGAACTTCTCATTAAGGAAGAACCTTTATAAGCTGATATGATCGCCTTTTCTCTATTGTATTAGTTATTCTTCTGTACTTGTAATTTATTTCGCTCGTACTTGTAATCTTTTCATTTCTCTTTGTATCCTGATTCAAAGTTTTAAAGAAAGATTTCAGCGAATGTACTTTACTCCATCAGTACTGAAAAGATCCCAGAAAACAGTAAAAGTGACAAATAATTTATGAGTTCTTTTTATCCTTATGTTTTCATTTAATAGCAATTTTTTTTGTTGCTATGTCATAATCAAATAGGGGAAGATTGTTGATCCAAACCCTCAGTGATTTGATAATGACCCTCTCTTATATACTTAGTGAAAATTGTAAGTAAACAATATGTATCAGAGTTTCACTATCGCTGATAAGTACTAAGATCTTACAGTACCGCTGATAGGAACTCTCGCTTTTTAAATTAAACATTCAGCGAACACTGTTCACCATTAATGCTCTGAGTCTGTTCAGTCATTATGATGATCGCTGATAAGTTAGTTGTTTACTTATGATCCCTGAAGACAAGTTTCACGTCAACAAAGGTTATACGCTGAAGTCGAAGATCAAGCTCAAGAACCAGCGACAAGTCTCCTAATGAACTGATGCGGATCACCGAAGACTCAGATTTGTCCACTCAACGTGAAGTATCAAGTACAAGACTTCAGCTATCGCTGAACTCTATCATTCGCTGATATGAAATGATAGATCGCTGAATCAACGAAAGCTGATCATGAAGTCCTCCGTACAAAGTACTTTTGTCTTAATCTCCCTTGCACGACTCCGTACGAAATGTCAGAAAAGAACCTCCGACTGTCTGAAATCGTACAACCATTCTGATACTACACTGTTCATCCATGCGGCTACTAAGGTTGTCAACCAAGGTCAATGACATGCAACCAACCAGCTGATGACACGTGTAAAGTGTATACTGACTTGCATTAAATGCATGCAGTATATAAAGAGATGAACCCACTTCATTTGAAGTAACTTGCTAACTCTGGACAAGTTTAATCTCTTATCTCAAGATAGGTTATTATTAGTAATTTCCTTATCTTTCTTAGTGCAAGAAACCTTAGTGTTCCAACTTGTTTAGATTTAGGTTTATCCTTAATCTTGTTTCCGCAACAAGCTGTAAATTGTTAATGATTTATCAATAAACAATTTAGAAAAGTAAAATCTGTGTGTTTGTATTCAACCCCCCCCCCCTTCTACAAACTTGTATAGGCCTTCGGGACCAACACCCCTACATCAGATCATCGGTGATCCCTTGACTCCTGTTCGTACACGAGGCGCTTCTGCCAACTTCTGTCTATTTTCCGGCTTCTTAAGCAAGATTGAGCCGACGAACATACGCGAAGCGCTCGAAGATCCGGACTAGATCATAGCCATGCAAGAAGAGCTAAATCAATTCGAAGCTCTCAAGGTATGGCGACTGGTTCCTCGTCCAAAGCACAAGACGGTGATCGGCACCAAATTGATCTTCAAAAATAAGAAGGACGAAGACGGCATAGTTGTTCGCAACAAGGCGCATCTTGTGGCCAAAGGGTACCGACAACAAGAGGGGATCGACTATGATGAGACCTATGCTCCGGTCACACGCATTGAGGCAATCCCTATGTTTCTCGCTTATGCAGCGCACAAGAACTTCACAGTCTTCCGAATGGATGTGAAGACAACCTTTCTTTACAGCGACCTCCAAGAAGAAGTTTACGTGTCGCAACCCGACGGATTTATGGATGACTCGAAGCCTGATCATGTCTACATCTTAGACAAGGCACTATACGGCTTAAAGCAAGCTCCGCGAGCATGGTACAACACACTGTCAAAGTTCTTGTTAGAAGCCGAGTTCACTCGAGGTACCATTGATTCCACACTGTTTATCAAGAACGAAAAGGGCCACATAATTCTAGTCCAGGTATATGTCGATGACATCATTTTCGGTACTACTAGTCCTTTATATGCAAAGAACTTTGCCACTCTCATGGGGAAATTTTTTAAAATGAGTATGCTTTGTGAGATGAACTTTTTCCTTGGTCTTCAAGTTAAACAACTGTTGACAGGAATTTTCATAAACCAGTCCAAATACATTCAGGATATTCTTCGGAAATTCCAATTGGACCAGTCCTTACCAATGAAAACTCCCATGGCAACCAATACAAAGCTTGACGCAGATCCTAACGGAAAGGCTGTCAACGCCAAATTGTATCGGGGAATGATCGGTTCTTTAATGTACCTAACTGCCAGTAGACCGGACATCATGTTTTCGACATTTCTTTGCGCTCGTTATCAGTCAAACCCTAAAGAGTCTCATTACAATGCTGTTGATCTTGGCCTGCTGATCTTGGCCTTTGGTACCCGAAAGAGACAGGTTTTGGTTTATCCGCTTACTCTGATGCGGATCATGCGGGATGCATGTTGGACCGCAAGAGCATCTCGGGACATATTCAGTTCTTGGGAGATAGCCTGGTAAGTTGGGCTTCGAAGAAACAACAATGTGTTTCAACATCAACTGCTGAGGCGGAGTATGTAGCCTGGATGAGGACGCAACTCAGAGACTACGACTTTACGTATGTCAAAGTCCCTATCTACTGTGACTCGATGAGCGCAATTGCCATATCAAGGAACCCGGTCCAACACACCAAGACGAAGCACATCGACGTTCGGTATCATTTTATTAAGGATCACGTCGAAAGAGGTACAGTCAAACTCTACTTCGTAAAAACTGAGCATCAGTTAGCAGACCTATTTACCAACGCCTTGGACGAAAAACGTTTCAAATTTCTTGTGTTCAAGCTAGGTATGCTAAATCTGAAGACTTAATCCGAAAGTGTGCCTCTTACAAGTTCCATACATCTACGAGCAACTGTATACTCATCATCCAGTGTTCTCACTCCTGATAACTGAGCATACACTTTCTCGCACATGTATTCTACTTGTCTTAGCTACACATTTAGACCATTGTCTCTGTATTTATTAGGTAGATTTCGTGTATTTTCCTTTCTTCGTGTGTTTCTCTTATTTCATACTGTCGTCTGATTTCCGTTCACTATCTCTGTGCTTTCACCATATGTTCTTGTGTTCAGGGGGCGCACCTTGCGGTATCAGGTAAGATCTCTCATACTTTGAGGGGGAGCGTCACACACAGTTTTTCTCTTAAATGTCAAAAGTTTTTGTGTGTGTGGGCACTCCTATGTGCATGTTATGGTCATCGTTTGAGGGGGAGCGACACAAGTTTTTCTTGAAAAGTCTAAAAGTTTTTGTGTGTCGGACTTCTCCACTACAGTCTTCTGCACTATCCGAGGGGGAGCGATAAATACCTATGATCAGTTTGAGGGGGAGCGAGAGAAAGTCCTCTTCCGGTTCAGATTCCTGCAAAATTCCAAGGGAAAGGACCGGTTGGAGTTATCCGGACAGTATCCGGAAACCCCAAGGTTTCCGGACAGTATCCGGATCCGGTATGAATCCGGGTCGGCCAAGAATCCAGACACCATCCGGCTATATAAGCCACCCGGACTCCCTTTTGTTTTTCTTTATCCGGAAATTCGCCCTAAAACACTCAAAACCCTCGACGACTTTCTCTCTCGCCTGGACTCGCCCCACTCACTCGATTTGCACTTCGTTTTAGTCCCATATCCAGGTATGCTTCTCAATATCACATCATGTTAATGTTTACCCATGCTTTAATCACTTAAATGCCCGATTTATCCACGCGATTCGTTGATAGAACAGTGTCCAAATACCCATTAAGGGTTTCGTCATTTTTGGCCAAATGTGTGGGGTTTCGAGTTACATCGATGCCCTTGTAACCTAATTAGTGACTCTCGACAACATCCGTGGCCTACTACGTACTTGGGATTGCCTGTTCTGCTTTTGGACTGCTTGAGTCATCGTCCGGACACGTTCCTCATGTCCGGACACGTTCCTCATGTCCGGACACGTTCAACCACATGCTGATCCATCCGGAAACCAACATCACCCGGAGACCTAGTTGTCCGGATACCTTAGGGTTTCCGGTAAGTTAAACTACCGGGTAGTTTGGTGTCCGGAATCTAATGTTATCCGGAAGAAGAGTGTACTCGGACACCCCTGACACCCGGACTCCCTTGTCCGGAGTCCCCACATTATCCGGACACTCCCCTTTTCATCCGGATACCTCCGACATCCGGACACATGTGTTTTCCGGAAACAACTCGGTCCGGAAAACATGGCTTCCCCATTTTTGTCCGGACACCCCTGTTGCCATTTCTGTACCTGTTTTGTTACTGCCAGTCCTCGATCTGTCTCAGATTGAGCCAATCACAGCAAAGGTACGCGCCAACACTTGTTTATCCGTCCCAATTTCTAACTGTGTATTTATTTTACAGATTATCTATGGCGGATCAACAACAACCTCTTCTCGGACAACATGGAGACCCACAACCACCTCCTCAAGAGCAAATACCTCAAGAGGAGGATATTATTGACGACGAAGCCGATGCTGCCTTGGTTGACCCTGACCATGGTACTGAACTGGAGGCCAATAATCACCACCTGGACCCAACACTATTCAGGCCCCAGCCACACCATCGGGTCCTTCTGGAAATCCTTATGAATCACCCTCTCCGTGAGGCCCTTACCAGCACAGCCGACGTCCCAGTCTTGTACGTTCTGCAGGTATGGCTCACCGCCCGAGTCGTCACAGTCGGTAACTCGCAGTCGATCACCGCTCAAATCGATAACCAACCTTTCATGCTCACACCGAACTCATTCCGCCGACTTCTATCTCTTCCGGAGGCCACCGCCAATAATAACGAACGGTACGATTTTGCCGTAAATGATGACACACTGTGCGCTCAAATACGCGCACTTGGCTATAACCATGACCTCAACCGACCGTCTGCATTCAATCGCAAGTACCTGGCTCCGATATGGTACACTCTCTTTACAATCCTAAACCGTTGTCTTTCCTCGCGATGGAGAGGCATTGATCAGTGCACCGACGACTTCCTTCGCCTAGTTCATGCTGTGTGCTATAACCGCCACATCGACTTCGCAATGATCATCTGGAGAGAGCTCGTCACCGCTATTCGCCACATCGGAGGGTCTAAACAGAAGAAGTTTCTTCCGTATCCGCATTTCCTGTCGTTTGCGGTGCGTCAACACATGGACACGAATCCTGCCATTCCTCGCCGCTTGAACCATCCGGTATGTCCCCATCACCACTTACAGTTCATGGTTATCCGCAATCCATCTGATGCGGTAGCCATGCCCATCCCTGAACCACTACTAGCCATTGCCGATCCCACTGCACCAGGGGTAGTAGCATACAGGGAAGCGTTAGGAAATCCCATGGTCCACCCAGAGCCGGAGGGACCTGCCCAGGGACTTAGACCCGAGAGACATGAGGGTCCGAGAGTAAGAGGTGGAAGGGCCCGACAAGCAGGTGCTGTCGGGCGGGGAACATTAGTTGTGAGAGGAAGGGAAACGAGAGTAGGTGGTGCAGTGGAATCGCAACCCGGTTCCAGCTCAACCCAAGCCGGTCCATCCTCAAGACCGAGACTACATCACTCAACCGAGCCATATATCACCGAACCCCGCTCTCCCAGTCCACATGTTGAAGACGTGGAATCTGACTCCACGGACTCCGATACCGACCGAAATGTACGCCTGAGACAAATACCTCACGGTATCGGACCCAACCCTGATTTTACCGTTGGAATCCCACCTGACTCACCTCCACATACTGGACCCGAACCTTTTAGGACATCTGAGGGAGAACAAGTATATGAGTTAGGACATGCGAGCCGGAGAGAACTGCGTTCAAAGTTGAACCAGGAAAGATTGAGCGGTAAAGATAACGAGGCCCTTGAGCGGATCGAACCGAGCGATATCCGGGTAGCCACATCTGCTATCCCGTCTCATATGTTGGACGGGGTATTGAAGAAGCCTCCATGGACCCAGCGGAGCAATTGCACGACCCCCTCAGCCACTCATCCGTCTCTCAAAAGACGGATGTTTCAGTCTCACACGGGGATATAGCACAACTTCCACCGGTCTCTCACTCGGAGAGTACTGGTGTTGAAACAAGAGACCAGCAACCCCTGGTCTCGACTTCATTTCGTACACAATCGAGTCTAGCGCCTTTCGATATTGAACATTCTTCGGCTAGGACACTCGAAGCTGAGCAACACCAAGTCGAGACTCTTTGTGACTCGACCATAACCACCGTAGTGTCTTCACCTCTTGGTGAAACACAAGGATCGGCGGGAAATCCTACCACAGCTAACATCACGCCAACTATGAACATAGGTGGCTCTACCCCTATGGTAGATGCCTCAACGGGTAACCTAAGTGGTCCCGGAGTTAGTAACCCAGACTTCGTGTCACCAGGGTCTCTGGACAGCACTCTTAAGGCTGTCCGCCAGGATATGGAGCAACTGATGCAGCAACATGTAGTAGCTGAACTTGCCAATGCTATACGCGCTATCAAAGGTAAAGGCTACCTCGTCGATACTGAAACCGCCTTTGTACCTCCACCGATTCAACAACAACCAATCTATTCGGTGGAGACCCTGAAGACGATGATGTTGGCCCAACTGCTCAAGGAATCCGACACCACCGCATCTACCAAAGCATACCTGATCTCTGTTCTCCGATCACAGATCACTGCTCCGTCTTCATCCATTACCTCTCGCCTCGACTCCATCGACTCGACTCCATCGACTTGACCCTCAACGAATACAACAAAGCGCTAACCATGTTGTCTGAGAGGGTCCGTTCACTGGAAGACACTTGTAAGAGTCAAGCTGGCGGTCTCAAACGCAAGCACGATGACCAGGATGATCCTGATCACCGTGAGGGGGAGAAACGTCTACGCCAAACCGAGACCGCCCAGATCATGACTGCCGAAACTACAACAGTGGTTCAACAGGAAACCCCAACTGCAGCAACTACATCAGAAGCACCTGAAGCCGAGTTGCCACTAGCAGATATGGTCATAGATATGGAGATTTCAGATGAAGAAGACCCGACGGTTGAAAAGCCCGAGGGTTCAACACAGGAACTGGTCAATTTTGACTCGTCAGACAGACCGATACTGGACATGAAAGATCCAGAGTGTGAGACCAACCCAGGGACCGAAGACGCATGGTACGAAAAAGCCGCCAGTGCCGTAAATCTCCAGGTAAATTTGGTCTTCCCTACTGATGAGGACGACAATATTGACTACGATCGGTTCCTGCTCCAAAATTTATATGGAGCAACCCTCGTTCACTATGCTCAACCCGCCGGAACATCATCAACAAGACTCGAGTCTACTACTTCCAATCTACCGACAACTGCTCTTCCCACGACAGCTTCTGATCTTCCTCCCCCTCCTCAACAACAACAAATCCGTTGGGAGAAGATCATGGTACTTATCCCTCATCTGGAGGAATCTTTGAAGAAGTTGTTCGTACACAAGCTTCGCCCGATCGAGACGACCTTCTGTCTGGGTATCTACAACCTTGACCCAGAATTTCAACGCCGATATATCAGCACAATGCAGCGGTGTCTTCCAGTCAACCAAGTCAGAACCACACTTCGAATCACAGAGGTAATCAGTATCCATTCAAGACGTATTATGAGGATCGTCTACCAAGTTTTCATTGTTCGACGAGAAGATGGGAACGAATGGAAATTTTCAGAAGCTGACTTCAAGAACCTCCGACCACTCGACTTTCTGGTTATTCTGAAAGACTTACGTACAAGAACCATCCGACCACTAGAGATTATAAAGGCGCTCGAAGTTGTTCATCGATACCTGGTCCGCACCATCAAGATGTCTTATCTAACAGACTTCCAAATGTATCCCGAGAACGCTATGCTTCTGGAACCAGAATTCGGGATTGTTTACCTCAATGAGCAAAAGGAGAAGAAATTCATGCGTTTCAGTCAGGTAGACATATTTTGTGACGGTATGCTGCTAAAGGTCAGAGATGCTCTTCGAAAGATTATTCAGCACGAGTCTGAAAATCCAAGGTATTCTTATGTTCCGAATCTGAATGAAGTAACTGCTCGGAATGCCTTGGAAATGATTGAAGATCGCATCGACTATCGCCGCGCCATCAGATTATTCGAGGTACACTTCGCGCTCCATAAAAGATATGTCTTCAACTGGAGAGATCTAGAGCGTGTTGGTTCCCGTTTTTCTTATACAAGATTGTCAGATCTATTAGTTCGAATTTATGTTTGATGCGGAAGCGTATTTGAATAACTAACAGATATGATTGATAGATTTAGAACATAATATAAATAAATAGTGAACAGGAAATAATATCTCAAAGTTTACTGAATATATATATTAAGAACAGATTCAAGAACAGTGAGTAAGCAAAGCTTTTAAAACAGATATGACTCTCAAAGTGTTTAAAGCTATGTGTTCTTGTGATGTTTTTCTCTCTTGAATTCTTGATTGTTTGATTGATCGATCGATGGATTGATTGATTAATAGGAAGATCTCAACATGAGTCTTCCTTATATACTACTCTAAGGGGACCATAAAGCATATGCTACTATTCACAAAGGACGGTATGAATAGTTGGACGGATGGCATGAACAGTTGGACGTGTTGTATTGCATTTAATGCAGCAGACGTCTATTATGTACTAAGCCCTATTGAATCCAACCAGAGTTTGACACGTTGCAGTTGGACAGGGCATGCTACCATGCAAGTTGATGAACAGGTCCTGTAATAGTAGCAAGATATTATAAATATCTTTTAAGTCTTTGTTGAAGACCGCAGAGGCTCTGTGAAGTGCCACAGAGGTTCTGCGGTTTGGTCCTTAGAAGAGCAGTCTTCACCGGATTTCGAGTCTTTGGTCTTCTTTGTGCGTATGACAGAGCTTCTGTAGGGCGCCTCTTTAGCTTCTGTAGCTTCTTGACCTTGATCTCTCGGTAAGTTCGGCAGAGCCTCTGTAAGAGGCTTTCTTCACTTGGCCTATTTTTCACTACTTCTAAATACTTCTATGATTAGGAAGATTGAAACTAACTATCTCCCCCTAAGTAGTGAAAAATAAAAAATTTAACTTGAGTTTAGTTAGGCTAAGTTAGATAAGACAGAGGTTAAACAATACCTCGAAAGTTCTTTCATTCAGAAATATGCCAGAGGCATTTTACATTTTAGTACACTGAAAGATAAACTTTTGACTTGGTTTGCAGAGATTTGAGGTTTGAGAATCAGATTTTGGCATCTTTGAAATCGTTGTAGCTTCTGTTGTCTCTTCCGATTCTTCTGATCTCTTTGTAGAAACTGATGCAGAGTTCTCTTAGGCGAATTGTGGCATCAATCTCTCGGATGAAAGTATCTGCAACATCTCTATCCATTTTCTCTGTACCTTTGTATTTTACAAGGCTTGCTCTGAACTTGTTCAGAGTACTAGTTGTGTACTTCTGACAATCCATTCACACAAATAGTTTGATTTCGCCTTGTGGGTTTTGAAATACTAACCCGAATCTTGGTTCTGTAATGATAGAGTTGGGCACGGCGTCGGGTGGGCAGCGATCTTCTGGTGGTCGTAAATTTAGATGTTTGAGACCAAGATCCTTTCCCAATTGAAAATCTATCATACTGAAGATCAGAAGCTTTTCCCTCATTGCTTTTCTTAACACTTTATAGGCTCTGGTGTTTGCCTCTGTGTTGTAGTTGTCCTTTGTCCATTGCAGAAGGTCAGGTAGATCATAAGGATTGATATTTCTTAGGTCAGCATCAGCGAAGGTGGTTTCTGAATTGTCTTCTCTTCTGACTTTGTAAAGATTGTACCTGACCCTTGGATAGGTTCTTGTAAAGGAGAACTTGCAGAAGATTACCTTTTTGATCTTGTGGATTGAGAAGACATCTGCTTTGGTTCTTGGCTTTGTCCTTGTGAAGATGTTCTCAAATTCTTCTCTGATCCTTGAATCTGTCACGTGATCTGTTGGATGATTGGTCTGAAAGGTTTGTTTATAGAGGTATTTGTATACCACTTCTTCCATCTAAGTTGAATAGGCATGTGTTTTGCTAATTTGTTATATTTTTCTTCTTGAGTGGAAAGAGGTTCTGCAATCATTGTTCCTAAGGGGACACCTAAACGCGGGGGTGTCATAGGACTCGGTTTAGGAGTTCTATGATCGCGTATATACTCTTCCTTAAGGGTTTTATTCGAGGCATACTTCAGAAGTTTCTTTGACAAAGGTCTGCAGTGTGTGTAGCCATCTACATGATCAGTGGGAATATTTTTGCTCATTGGGAACTGTTTGGGAATTGGCCCTTCCATTGGTCATTTCTGTATTAGCTACAGAGGTTCGAACAAGACTCCCAGTATTCTTTGGAATTGCAGAGGTGGTAGAAACTTAGGATCGTTCTCTTTGACCCTTCTTGTGTTGTTCTTTCTGTCGATGGTGTTAATGATCTCTTGCATCATTATGGTCGCGTAATCCAGTGGGAGATCATAGTAAACCCCATACATGATGGTTAATATCTTATGTGAGCTCTGGTCAATACTGCCTATCTTCCCTGTCAGGCATCTGTTAAGAATTGAGAACAAGGTGTTCCACAGAGGTGGTAATTTGCCTCTGTGGAAGTCATTTCTCTTCCTCAGTGGTGTGTTGTACCCAAGCATTTCTAGGAAACGACAGATCTCGTCGTCTGTTGGTTGCTCTGCATACTTCTTTAATCCAAGAAGACCCCTTGTTGGTAGGTTGAATTCAAGTGAGAACATTGTTCTATTGAACTTGATTTCCAGATGCTCAGATTTGTCGGGTCTTGAAATGTATTCTTTGATAAGAGAATCATCTTTATCAAATCGGCAACTTTGCCAAAACTGGTTCAGATATCTTACTGGATTTTTCTTTGGGGTTCTTGAGAGTAAAGGGAAGAGGATATGATTTTCCATTATGTTTAGAAGAATGGCATGGGCTTCGCCGAAAGCAGTGGGTGAGGGAACCAAATAGCAATTGTTGGATTTGATTGGTAGTACTTTTTCGAAATGATCCTTTGCTATGAAGTTTTGAAGAAGTGTGGTTGGAGCAAAGTCTGCTGAATCGCCGGAATCTTCTAGTTCAATGTTTTGGGCAGGGTTGGGGTTTTCTGAATGTTCAGAATGAGCAGGTGAATGTTCTGGTGAGGTCGCCGGAGAGTGTGCAGGGGAGATAGCTTGAGAAGATGAAGCCATTTGGTACTGAGAATAAGAAATTTGCAGGTTTCGCCGGAGAAGAGTGAGAGTTTGTAAAAAGTTTATGAGAGGGTAAGCTTGGTTTTTAAAGGAGGGTAAAACGGTTGAATTCGAAAGAGTAAAATATATGGTAATGGATTAAAATTTGGAATCCGAACTCAAGTTAGAACGGCAGGTTCAACTTTCCACATAAAACGTTCCATGTACGCCCGATGAAAATGGGACACGTAGGCCATGTCAGAGGATGACAGGACGTCGTGCGCGGCCCATTAATGCTAGGCGTGTGGGGTTATTCTTAGCCACATGTAATTCACTCTCAGTAAAAGTAACCGTTATTACTTCAGAAATGCCCAAGTAACAGATTGACAGAACTTCTGTAGTTTACAGAAGTTCTGTGATTTTGAAAATCTCTGATGTGTATCCCTTTCTCATATCTCATTGTTATCATGACTTCTGTGGGGTTCCTATTTAACCAAAACGTTTTGTAAAGGCATTGGAGAGGATCAAAATAGGATTTTTAGTTAAGAGTTTTTACTCGCAGAGGTTTTGTGGCTCTGTTGGAACTTGCAGAAGTTCTGGGAGGGCCAGCAGAAGCTCTATGAGGGAAAAATATCTCATAACGAAAATTCTATTAACTTTTCTGATCATCCAATTTTTGATCTGTTTTAAGAGATATTTTTCGGACATATTTGAAAGTTGGTGTCCGAAAAAATTGTTATGGAAAAAGTTTTGTTCGAGAAAGTCATGGTGAGTCTGTTTGGTTTCCGAGATAACATTCCAAAAGATCGATAGAGGTTAAAGTTGCGATCTCAGAGCATATTTCTGGCAGAGCTTCTGTTGAGCTCAACAGAAGCTCTATGACCTTAAATTTCTCATAACTCAATTTTTATGAAACTTTTTGATCTTTTGATTTTTGAAATGTTATCCACAGTATATTTAGGACATATTTGACTATTTGTGTCCTAGAGAACTGTTTTAAAAACCCTTTTGTGCGAGAGACATACCTTTTGCCTTTTGGTTCTTCTTTTCTCGGCAGTGATGTATGACTTCTGTCGATATAGATTCATTGACATTCTTCTTTGGCTTTCCCTTGAAAGTTTTACCTCTGTAGATCATTTCAGGATCCCTTTTTGCTCCCCCTTGATCTAATCACCTCTGTAGATCAGGAATTTTCCTTTTGCTCCCCCTTGACCTATGCTTGGATCAAAGAATGATAAGTTTTGCTTGGAACATATGTCATATTTTCCAGAGGTTCTGTAAGGGTTGTCAGAGGTTCTGAGTAGACTTACAGAAGCTCTGTGATTTTAGGAACTATTTAAGATTGAGAACTTACATACAGAAATAAATTAATTAAAGCAAAAATAATTAGAAATATTTACATATTTACAGAAGATAAAGCTATACTTACAGAGGATTTTTACGTCATATTGATCATTCCTAACTTACCCACCAAGAAATTGAATCTTTTCTCGTCTAAAGCTTTGGTGAATAAGTCCGTGAGTTGGTATTCTATGGGCACGAAATGCATCTCGATTGTACCGTATTCAACATGATGTTTCAAAAAATGGTACCTTATATCGATATGCTTGGTTTTTTAGTGTTGCACAGGATTGGCAGAGATAGCAATGGCACTCTTGGAATCACAGAAGATAGGTATTTTGAATAGGATGTGGCCGTAGTCTTTTAGCTGAGTCTTCATCCATAGAATCTGAGAACAACAGCTAGCAGCAGCAACGTATTCAGCTTCTGCAGTGGATGTTGAGACACAATTTTGCTTTTTGGAGGTCCAACTGACTAGTTTACCACCTAGGAATTGACAACTCCCAGAGGTACTCTTTCTGTCGAGCATGCACCCTCCATAGTCTGAATCTGTATAAGCTTTAAGACTAAAACCAGAGTTCTGTGGATACCAGAGACCGAGATTTTTGGTCCCTTTAGATATCTAAATATTATTTTCACAGCATCATAGTGTGATTTCTTTGGATTAGCTTGATAACGTGCACAAGGACATGTGGCATGCATAATGTCAGGTCTTCTTGCAGTTAAGTATAACGGAGATCCAATCATGCCTCTGTAGAGAGTGCATTCTACAGAGATGCCATCTGGATCTAAGGATAACTTATTTCCAGTGGCCATTGGAGTTTTCATTGCAGAGGTATCAGAGAGGCTATACTTGAAAAGAATGTCAGAGACATATTTGGCCTGATTTATAAAAATTCCCTCTGATGTTTGTTTGACTTGGAGTCCGAGGAAGAATGTTAGTTCTCCCATCATACTCATTTCAAACTCACTCTGCATGAGTTTTTCAAAACTTTTGCACTATTCTGTGTTAGAAGACCCAAAAATTATGTCGTCCACATAGATTTGTACAAGCATTATTTCATTGTTTTTACGTTTATAGAGTAAGGTAGTATTTGTTGTACCTCTGTTGTAGGCATTTACTAGAAGGAAGGTAGAAAGCCGTTCGTACCATGCTCTTGGAGCCGGTTTCAGTCCGTACAGAGCCTTTTCAAGGTAGTATACATGCCTTGGGAACTTTGAGCTTTCAATCCCTGGTGGCTGATTTACGTAAACCTCTTCTTGGATTTCACCGTTTAGAAAAGCTGATTTTACGTCCATCTGATAGACTTTAAAACCTCTGTGGGCTGCGAAACCTAAGAATATTCTTATTGCTTCGAGCCGTGCGACAGGAGCAAAAGTCTCATCGTAATCTATGCCTTCTTCTTGTCCATAACCTTTGGCCACCAATCGTGCTTTGTTTCTGATGACCACTCCATCCTCATCCTTCTTATTTCTGTAGACCCACTTAGTTCCAATGGCCTGTTTCCCTCGTGGCAGAGGTACTAAAGTCCATACTCTGTTACGCTCAAGCTGCAGAAGTTCTTCTTGCATGGCGTCTACCCAGTTTGGGTCATCTAGTGCTTCAGAAATCTTCTTTGGTTCTATCACACTAATAAAATTTGTAAAGAAACAAAAATTAGCAGTGGCAGACCTGGTTTTTACTGAGTCAGAAGGTTCTCCGATTATTTGGCTTGGAGGATGGCTTTTTGTCCACTGAGTGGGGCGAGGAAGATGGTCATCAATGTCATCGAACCTTTCTTCAGAAGCTTCTTGTGGATCTTCTTCTTGTATAGCCTCTGTCGTTCTTCTTACCTTGGTAGAAGATTCTACCATTTGTGGAATGATTGGTATGAGTGGTGGTGGAGTTTGTTCCTCTGAGGACGTATAGTCTTGGTCCTCAATTACCTCTGTAATTGGTTCTTCTGTGGATTGTGGAGTTTGTTTTTCAGCAGCTTCTGTGGTCGTTTTTCTTGATGTTTCATCTTCTGCATTTTCTTCTACGACATTTGCATCTGTAGTATTTATAGAAGAAGATGAAGCATTATTTGGACCAGTTAGAGTCATACCTGTGGGATTTTGTCCAATAGAGGATGGTTCTTCAGAAACTTTGATGGTTCCAACAGAAGGATCAATGTCAACGTGGAACATCTCTAAAAATAGAAGATTCAAGTCTTCTTTCGTTTGCGAGATGCCAGAGGTTTCCCTTTTAAGTTCGAGTTCTGAACTGATTTGCTCAGAAGTCTTTTGGAAAGAATCATCAAAAGAAACATTGATACTTTCTACGATTTTGCGAGATCTTGTAAGGTATACTCTGTAGGCTTTGGAAGTGGCAGAGTATCCAATGAATTTGCCTTCGTCAGCTTTTACCTCAAACTTTCCTCTTGAATCTCTGTCGTTTAAAACAAAGCATTTACATCCAAACACATGGAAAAACTTGATGTTTGGCCGCCTTTTGTTGATCAGTTCGTAAGGAGTCTTGATGTGTCTTTTCACAATGGTTGACCGATTATGTGTGTAACAAGCGGTAGAAATTGCTTCTGCCCAAAAGTTCATCGGTAATCCGTATGCTGATAGCATAGTTCTTGCGGCCTCCACGAGCGTTCGATTCTTCCTTTCGACTATGCCATTCTGCTGTGGAGTGCGTGCGGCAGAGAAGTTCTGTGATATTCCTTCTGTAGAAAGATAGGCTTCAATGACAGAGTTTTTAAGTTCTGTGCCATTGTCACTTCTTAACTTCTGTATTCTGCATTCATAAAGAACTTGGATTCTTTTCATTAGATTAATCAAGATGATTGGAACATCCGATTTCTTTCAAACAAATTCAACCCATGTGAAGCGCGAATACTCATCAATTAAGACAAGTATATATTTCTTGCCACCTAGGCTCTGTATGGCAATGGGACCGCAGAGGTCGACATGAAGCATGTACAGAGGCCTAGTGCAAGACACATCTGTTTTGCCTCTGTGGGAAGCTCTTCTGTGTTTTCCCATTTCACAGGCAGAACACAAGTGATCCTTATTAAATTTAACATTAGGCAAACCTTTAACTAGATCAAGTTTGACCAGTTTATCCAAGGTGTGAAAGTTCAAGTGACAGAACCTGTTATGCCATAACCAGGCTTCTTTACTTTCGCAAGCTACAAGGCAAACTTTGTCCTTGGTTGTTGAACAAAAGTTCCTCAGATACAGATCACCTTTTCTTTCGGCTCGCAGAAGTTCCATTCCTGTGTCTTCACTTTGCAGAGAGCAGAAAGTCCTTTTGAATAAGACATCAAATCCTGTATCATAGAGTTGACTTACACTGAGTAGGTTGTGTTTAAGGCCATTAACATATGCAACTTTGTATACAGATACGTTTTCCTTCTGTATGACTCCATAGCCTTTGATGTGTCCCTTCTTGTTGTCTCCAAAAGTTACAGATCCACCATCGTGTGTTTCTTTGTACGTGGATAGTAAACTTCTGTCGCCAGTCATGTGCCTTGAGCATCCGGAGTCAAGATACCAAATTGGCACATACCGCTTCTGTAAGACAATCACAGAGACTTAGGTACCCATATCCATATGGGTCCAATATTGTTAGAATTTTTCAAGTTTGCCTTAGCATTCTTGAAATACATTTTATCTTTTGTAGAAAGATCAGATTGTATCTCTCTAGGTTTTGACTATAGAGTTTGAATTTTAGTGGAGAGTAAGCAATCTGGACTTGAGAAGTGATTTTTCAATCTGAACATAAGATCAAAACAATGACAGTATTTAATATGAGACGTGATTTGTTTGAACTTTTCATTGAATTCATTGAACTGAGTCACAGAGGCATTACATTCGTTCTTAACATTAGATTTCCTATTACAAGAAGATCTATGAATACTAGAATGTTTTTTGAAAAAATCTTGTTTAGTTCCTGCCTTCTGTGAGTCTCTTCTGTGGTGAACGTATGTCTTCACTGTCACAGAGGAAAGATATTTGTTAACTTCAGGCCTTAGAGGTTTTGAAAATTTTGAGCTTTTAAGATTTTCAGAGGCCTTTTTCAAATTATCAAGCTCTGTAGAGGTTTTGACTTGTATACACATTTTTAGAAAATCTGGACAGATAGGTATCTCTGTGATTTTCTCTTTTGGAGAAATTGTTCTGTTAAGAACCTCAGAGGAGAATTTAACATCCTCTGTGTCACAGTGAATTATCCCTGATTTAGAATCAGTCTCTGAGTCGTCAGAGGATGAATCGTCCTCATATACAGAGGTTGAGTCATTTCTTTCGACATAGGCTGGATTTTCTGAGCATGTATCGTACGAGTTTTCTTCCTCTGTAGAAAAACTTTCATAGATGGCTAAGGTTTTAGATGAGATCTCTTCAGCGAGAATTTGATCTATAGAAGATGTACAGAGATTTTCTAAAACATTTGATTTCAAAACTTCCCAAATTTCTTTTTCCATTGATCTTTTAAGATTTTCTTCTGAAAAGATGGGTTTAAACTCATGAGCTTTTGCAGATAATTTCTTTTTGACATCTATCATACAGACAAAAGCGACCTGTGTTTGAGTCTCTGGTTTACCAAACTTAAAGATACCAATCTGATCTTGTGTTTTCAGATATTTCTTTGGTTTGATTCCTCTATTGACAGAGGTTGAAGATGATGAATTTGTGTTTTCAAACCACACATTGATCATCTTCGTATGTTTCCTCAAGTTAGGTTCTTCAGAGATTTTAACCCTTCTACTTACAGAGAGTAAGTTTGGAAAAATTGGTTTATTTGTTTTTCCTACCACAAACAGAGAAGACAGAGGTTTAAGTCTTTTGCCTTCAACACCTAGAGTAATATCATCGTACCCTATACCTCGTCTTCCTATTTGTGAGTTTACTTTCTCATACACCTTCTGTGCATCTTTATAGTTTTTAAGTAAAACCTCTCTTATGAGTAGATCTTGCCAAAGTACCTCTCTCTCTTTTTGAAAGTATTCTTTGAGAGCTCTTATGTCAGTTGTTTCACTCCTAGAAACTGAAAGCTCTTTAGTTTTGACTTTTAAAGCAGAGGTTAATTCAGAAATTTGCCTTTTTAAAGGATCTACATTTTTGCTCCAATATTTTTCTACTCTTTCCTTTTCTTCAAAATTTTTGGCTTTTTCTTGAGTGAGAAGCCTTACTTCTCTCTCATTAAAGGTGAGTCTTTTCTGAATACTTTCATTTATCTCTTTGAGTTCAATCAGTTCAATGTTAAGTCTAACTGAATCATTTTCTACATATTTAATACAAGAGGTAGATTTGAAATGGATACCTCATTGTCAGTGCCCGAGTTGACTTCTGCCATGCCACAGAACAGGGCATTGGTGGTGAATTCGTCATCAGAGGTAGAGTCTGACTCGAAGTCTTCCTTATTTGCTTCAGAATGCCCTTTGTTCGCCATTAGGGATTTTTGTGCATAGTATTCAGCCTTCTTTTTGTAAAAAGCTGAGTCCTTCTGTGGGCGATTTTGTCTACTTCTGCAATCTTTTGCGAAATGGCCTGGCTTGCCGCAGTTGAAGCAACCTTGGGAGGTGTTTCCAGTTCGATCGTCGGACTTCTGTTGGTCTCCACCTTTCTCTGTTCGGCATTCGTTTGCATAATGACCAGGCTTACCACATTTGTAGCATTCTTGTGTGTGGCCTACCTTGTCATCTGACCTCTGTCGGTCATTTCCTCTGTAGTTTCTATCGCTCGACCTCTGTCGGTCACTTATGTAGTCTGACCTCTGTCGGTCACTTGATTCTTCTCTTCTTTCATCATCTCTTCTATCTCTCTGGTTGTCTCTGCTATATCTGTCATTTCCAAAATTTCTTTGGTTTCCTCTGAACTCTCTAGTCAATAGAGCCAATGATTTAGCTAATGACGCAAGAGTTATTTCTTCCTCTATCAGCTCATCTTCTTCGCTATCAACCATCACTATCATCTTTTTCTTCTTCTTCTTCTCCTCTATTGCTCTCTCATTTCTCGGTCTCTCTGTAGCCTCTGTTGATTTACTAACCAATGCGTATGGTGCAATGGCTATTGTTTTAGCCTGTGCTATTTGAGGTTCTTGTGCAGCTAGTGTTCCATAGAGATCAGAGAGTGTCCATGAGTCTAGATCTTGGTTTGTTTGTAAAGACATAGACAGTTGAAGCCACTCATCATTCAGACTCTTTAGAAACATGACGTTATTTTCTTCCGAGGTTCTGTGAATGCCAGACTTTCTACATTTGTTTATGAGAGAGTTGATCCTATCGTACGTTGTTTGCAGAGATTCTGTTGCAGGGCTCTGAATGCATGATATTCATTTATGTACTGTGCCTTTCGGTTCTTCTGTGTTTTAGCACCCCCTTCCAACTGTCTTTCTAATTCTTTCCAAAGATCGTGCGCAGTTTCGCATGCATCTAAGGATTGAAAAAGCTCGTTGGGGATAGCCATTATCAGGATTCTTTTTGTTTTCTGTGCAACTTCATCTTCTTCCTTATCTTCATTTGACCATTCTTCTTTTGGCTTTGGTTTTTGATGTTCAGGGATTTCTGGAGATTCAGCAGTAGCTGGTACTCGTGGTACTGCTATCATGGGAACAGGAGGAAGGTTGTAAAGATATTGTACTAGATTTTTTTCAGTATCCTCAAAAAAATGAACCATTCTTATTTTCCATTGAGGATACTCATCTCGTAGGAGAGTAGGAGGCTTGGTGAGTGAACCAGCAATAAAGAAGTTATTTGTATTTGTCATTGTTAAGGTTTTGAAAAGATAGTATGATTAAAATGTATGAGTCTGAAGATCTGGAAAGTTTTCTGGGTTTGAACAGTTCTCAGAGTACACTTTAATGGAGTTTTAACCTAGAGATGAGGAATAGAAAAAAATGATTTCTATCACTAATCTTGTAAAAACGAGGATCACTTGATATTGAAAATCAAGCTTTGCTCTGATACCAATTGTTGGTTCCCGTTTTGCTTATACAAGATTGTCAGATCTATTAGTTCGAATTTATGTTTGATGCGGAAGCGTATTTGAATAACTAACAGATATGATTGATAAATTTAGAACATAATATAAATAAACAGTGAACAGGAAATAATATCTCAAAGTTTACTGAATATATATATTAAGAACAGATTCAAGAACAGTGAGTAAGCAAAGCTTTTAAAACAGATATGACTCTCAAAGTGTTTAAAGCTATGTGTTTTTGTGATGTTTTTCTCTCTTGAATTCTTGATTGTTTGATTGACCGATCGATGGATTGATTGATTAATAGGAAGAACTCAACATGAGTCTTCCTTATATACTACTCTAAGGGGACCATAAAGCATATGCTACTATTCACAAAGGACGGTATGAATAGTTGGACGGATGGCATGAACAGTTGGACGTGTTGTATTGCATTTAATGCAGCAGACGTCTATTATGTACTAAGCCCTGTTGAATCCAACCAGAGTTTGACACGTTGCAGTTGGACAGGGCATGCTACCATGCAAGTTGATGAACAGGTCCTGTAACAGTAGCAAGATATTATAAATATCTTTTAAGTCTTTGTTTAAGACCGCAGAGGCTCTGTGAAGTGCCACAGAGGTTCTGCGGTTTGGTCCTTAGAAGAGCAGTCTTCACCGGATTTCGAGTCTTTGGTCTTCTTTGCGCGTATGACAGAGCTTCTGTAGGGCGCCTCTTTAGCTTATGTAGCTTCTTGACCTTGATCTCTCGGTAAGTTCGGCAGAGCCTCTGTAAGAGGCTTTCTTCACTTGGCCTATTTTTCACTACTTCTAAATACTTCTATGATTAGGAAGATTGAAGCTAACAGAGCGCCAACTCGAACTTCAAATCAAAGGGGGAGATTGTTAGGGCAGGTTTTAATGTTGATTTAAAGTTCAAGGGTTGTTTTGTATTAATTCAATTTGAGCCTTTTTAGTGAACGGGCCGTGGGCTTGTTAACCACGGGCCCATTGTATTTAATGTGAGATTAGCTTGGAAAAACAAGCTAATCATCTCTTAGCTTTCTAATTCGTATTGTAAAATTCTCTCTGAAAGTTAATGAAAGGGATGACCAGTTGAAATCATAACACTTATTGCTTATCATATTTGATTTATGTATTGTTGCACGGATCTGGATTCAACAGGACGGAAAATTTTGTGGTGTATTGTGACGCATCACGTCAAGGATTAGGTTGTGTATTGATGCAAAAGGACAAAGTTATAGCGTACGCCTCGCGACAACTAAAACTTCATGAGAAGAACTATACCACACACGACATGGAATTCGGAGCGGTGGTATTCGCTCTTAAGATTGGAGACATTATTTGTATGACACTAAGTGCGCTATTTTCATAGACCATAAGAGTCTTCAGCACATCCTAGACTAGAAAATGCTCAATATAAGGCAAAGAAGATGGGTGGAATTACTTAGTAAGTACGATTGTGAAATTCGTTACCACCCAGATAAGGCCAATGTAATTGCCTATGCCCTGAGTAGAAAAGAAAGGGTGAAACCTTCGCGAGTATGAGCATTGGGAGCGCTTGTGCAAATGAGTTTAAAGACTCGAATTCTTGAAGCTCAGATCGAGGCAATGAAAACGGAATAACTTGAAAGACGAAACCCTTCACAGTATAGGAAGTAGACTTGAAACTAAGATTGATGGAGTGCGTTACTTCAAGGACAGAGTTTGGTTTCCAAAAGCTAACAACGTACGCGAGACGGTTCTAGATGAAACCCACAAGTCTCGATATTCGGTTCATCCTGTACGGATAAGATGTATAAGGATTTAAGGGAACGAATAAAGGGAAAGAGAAAGAGAAAGCAAAAGAGGAAGAGGCAGAGATAGAAGAAGATACACAAGGAGACAAGGGGATGATAGAAGAATAAACACCAGAGATGACTATGGTAGTGTTTGACTACATGTTCAAAGATAGAATCATCAGAACACCAGAAGAGTCAACTCAACAACCACCAGAAATCATTATACTTGACACCCCTCCTCCATATCCAAGGACTGAACCAGAGAGATCAAACCCAATCTCTGCTGATGAACAAATAAGCCAAGCTCAACCCCAAATCCAACCCCAAGTCCTACAAGAGCCCGGACGCCATGTTGACATTCTTATGGCTGAAACCCATGAAGATCAGAACCCAATTCAACCAGAACAGAACCCAGAAACATCAACCCAACACACCGAGAAACCATCCTTAGAAGAGCTATTTTCCTATCTCTATGCGGACAGAGATATTATCCTTGTCAATGCCGTACCCATCAACCCACACCTAAACCCCAGCAGAATAAACATAATCTCTGATGCTAGGCTAAAGTTCATACAAACGAAGTCAAACCTGAACAAAGCCATAAACTAAAACTTTGGAATCCGCAGAATTATGAACATCAAGCACAGGAACTTCCAATATGACAGAGTTGTGTATCATGAGTACGTTGTTGAATCAACAGAAGGCAAGATCGAACACTTCAACGACAACGATCTTGTGCTTCTAAATCCATATGATTTGATAACACTCCACGTCTATTGCTTAAACTTCAACGACAGATATAAAGAAGCAAGAACAGCTTTCCCGGAGGTAAGATTCGCTATGCAAGAGCATGTCAATCTCAGAACACAGATCGACTTTCAGCTAGGCATAGAGTTCAAAGTTGAGAGACTGGCGATTGCACCCCTAAATGAAAACCTTGAGGGTTATGGCGATTACAGAACTGGAACCGTAGTTGGAGATCCTCCAGTCTTCATCTGCCGACAGAAGAAGATCAAGAAGGCCATCAAAGCTTCTGAAACCCACAAGTACTCAAATGAGTCGCTACAGTATCTCAAGAACGTGATCCATAATCCCCCAAGAGACAAGTGTCCAGAAGAGCAACTGAGGCTCTACATCAACCAGATAAATTTGATGCTGGACTTCCGTGAGCTGATCAGAAGATTCTACAGAATGCTAAGGGGAGATTACTATGGTTAAGTGTACTTATTCTTTTGCATTGTATTGTAATATCTTACAAGAATAGTGCAAAGTTTCACAGAGGTTAAAGTTCTCTGTCTTTTGTTTATATCTCTATAAAATTCAAATTTTTTATTTTCAATACTTAGGGAGAGATTGTTAGCCCCAAGTATCTCTTATGTAAAAGTATTGAAAATAGTACAAGTCAGAAGACCACCAGAGATTCAGCAGAAGACTTTGAAGAAGTTCAATCAGAAGACCAACAGAGCTCTGGCAGAAGACTTCTTCTATACACCAGAAGACCAACAGAGCTCTGGCGAAAGAGCTCTAGTGACTGAAGACCTCTGTGAAGCATAAGTCTCGTAGAAATCTCTAAGTGTTAGACACGTGTTCGTACTTTCCACGTAAGCCCTAAAAGGACGAAAACACACTTTCCACGTGTCATTCCAGGGTTAGATGGTACACTGTCTAATGCTTTATCAGGCTATAAATAGAGAGGTAGTGGAACAATAATTGTATGCTTTGGGAAGAATAGTTTTCCACAATTGTTAGAGCACACACTGCAGTATTCCATAGCATTACCTCCGTACGATCTTGTTCCCTGTGAGATTTCCGAATACACACACACTTGAACGTGTTCTTGGTGTTATTCATATTATCAATATACGAGTATCTTCTTATATTTGATCTTGTTATCATTCTACTGTCTATATTTGATACTCACTGTTGCATTATCGTATTACACAATCACTCACATTTTAATGGCTTTATATATAATGCTTCCGCTGTCTATTTCTTACCATTTATGTGATACAGCGTAAATCTGGGAACCTACAGTGTGAATCGTTTATAAATGTTTATAATCCATTTTAAATGATACTTTGTGGTGTGACGCTAAAAGTTGAGGGAACTCACTAGACCTCGTATCTAACTCTCGCTTTTTATAAAACTGAAAACATTTTCAGGTAAGTGTTTTGTTGGAAGTTCGTCTAAGAGAAAAGGGAAGAGAAGATGTCGTAGAAAAGACATGGTGGAGGCTTGTAGTTACCGTTTGGATGGACTGAACGGACTGTCATAAATTTACTTGTACATTCTTAAGAAATGAGATTATCAGCTCTTGCGTCTCATCCTTAGTGTGGAGGAATTTGACTCAAGTGTATCGGGAGAAGTTGTTGTTGGTCCCGAAGGGTTATACAAGTTTGTAGAAGGGGGGGGGTGAATACAAACACACATTTTTATCTTTCTAAATTGTTTATTGATATATATCAAACAATTTACAGTTTGTTGTGGAATAAGATCAAGTATAAAACCTAATTTAAACGAACTATGAGAAACACACAGATGTCTTGCACTAGAAATGATAGAGAGAAAATAAGACAACCTAAGGAGACATTTTCTTGCACTAAGTAGTTCAGTGAGAGGAAAGGCAAGGCACTTCAAAAATGAAGAAGGGTTTCCTATTTATATTGCATGCATTAAATGCAAGTCAGTACAACTTTACACGTGGCAGCCTCTGGTTGGTTGCATGGATTTGACTTTAGCAAACATCCTGGTGGCCGCATGATGAACAGTGTAGTTGCAGAGTGGTTTGTACAATCCTGGACAAAAGGGATGTCCATCTGACAAATCGTACGAGGCGTGGCAGGAAATAATACAAAAGTAACTTTTAGAACAAGCTTCATGATCAGTGATCACTGAATTGACCTTTATCAGTGAATTATAAAGTCCAGCTCTCGCAGAAGTCTTCTACTTGAAACTTCGCATGAAATGGACAAGTCTTGTTTTACGCTGATATCCGCATCAGGTCATTAGTAGACTTAGTCACTCGTTCGTCAGCTTGGTCTTCGATTTCAGCGTTGAACTCAGTTGTCATGAATCTTTTCTTCAGGGATCATAAGAAAACAATTACAAATGGAACTATCAGCGATCATCAGTGAGATTGAACAGGCTTAGGGCTCACTGATGAACATGTATCGTTGAAGCATAAATTTAAAGCACATGTTTCCTATCAGCGATACTAACCAGACTTAGTATATTTTTTTAGATGATGAAAACTGATACATATTGTTTACTTACAATTTTTCACTAAGTAGTTCTGAGAGTCATTATCAAATCACTGAAGTGTTTGGATCAACAATCTACCCCTATTTGATGATGGCAAAGCAATAAAAGAAAATTGCTAAGTTAAAAACATAAGGATAAAAAGGACTCATAAAGTATGTGTCCCATTTACTGTTTTCAGGGATCTTTTCTAGTACTGATGGAGTAAAGTACTTCACTGAAATTTTTCATTACTTCGTAAATACAAGATTACAAGGGAAGTTGAAAAATTACATGTACAGTGAAAAATAATTACAAGTACAAAAGTTTACAAGCTGATAAGATAGAAGAATTACAAGAGATTCTATCAAATATTCAGGTTCTTCCTTGAAGAGAAGTTCATCAAGGGTGTCAGTCTTTGAAATCATCCAATCAGGGACTTTCCAAGGAAGGATATGGGGTTTTATAAACTTTCCCGTCTTCGTTTGGCTTCACGATAGATATGGGGTTTTATGAACTTTCCAAGAAAGGAGCGATCACACCAGTATAATAGGTCTCTGAGTTGTTCGATAGGAGCGATGGGTGGCTCAGATAGGCGTTGATAGACTTGCGACCATAGTAATCAAGAAAGAATATGCCATAAGGTTCACTAACTACCTTTCCAGCTTCGAATTCTTCAGCAGGAGGTAGTGAGCTGTCGAGGCCTGAAAGATCAACATCTGGACCGAGTACAACTACACGAGAAAAGTCAACACCAGTCTTGTTCCGTATAACAGGGCCTGAAGATAGCGAAGCCTTTTTCTTTGGAGTGGGTTGTTTTTGTTGGATGGCTGGAGGAATAGGAAGATCAACAGCTGAAGAGACTTGGTTGATTAGCTTGTTAATAGCGTTTTCAACACAAGGCTTGTAGATTGATCGAGATTGCTGAATTGCGACCCGAATTTCCAACCATTCGTTAAGCCTAAGTTTTTCCAACTCTGGGAGATAACAGGTTCTCAACACTCCATTTTCCCTGATCAGATGGACATCGACAATAGCAGAACCTCTGACAGTCCTCCCCTTCAGGTTTACATATTTTATTCTTGTTGGTAACAGCCTGAAGTGGAGTTTCTTTTTACACCAGGCCAAGGGGGTTTCGCTTACCTTCGTCTTCTCTGTCTTCTTCTTGACAGCGTCTTCCAAGGCCTATAGAGTCTACGTTCTGCGGACCCGATCAATCGTAGAAAGCATTAATGTTTCGTTTGACGACTCTTTCCAAAAGACTTCTGTTAGGGTAATATTTGGTTGATTAGAAGTTCAAGGGGCTAATTGTAATAGATTAAATTAGGCCTTGTTAGTGAACGGGCTGTGGGCTTGTTAACCACGGGCCCGCCATATATAAAGCAATCTAGCCTTAGAAAAATAGGCTAGTTGTCTCATTTGCTTTCATCACTCTTTATTGTAATTCTCTCTAATATTGAAAGATTAATCAGAGATGACCAGTTGAAATCGTTAGGTACATTGTTTATCTATTTGATTTCATTATTGTTGCACGGATCTGAGACTCTCAACTTCTGAGCAAATCAGTTCAGAACTCGGGCTGAACAAAGAAACCTCTGGCGTTTCTAAATCAACGGAAGCAGAGCTTAATCTGCTATTTGAAGAAATGTCCAATGATGATGTTGATCCCTCTGCTGGAGCACCTAGAGCCTCTAGAGAGACATTCTCTGCAAAGCAGACAAACTCAGGTATATCTCTTACTGGTCCCTCAAGTTCTTCACCCTTTAATTTCACTCTTCTCTCGATCTCTTTGCGAGTTTCTTCTCAGCAACCAGTGTCAGCGGATCTGCTACAGGCTTCTCAACTTTCTTCTTGGCTTCTGCTATCTCCGACATCACTTCTTCATCATGCTTCAGGATCTTATAAACTTCATGAAGACCGATTTCAGCCAAAGTACTGTTCTCGCTTATCTGGGAAATGAACCTATTCCATTCCGGTTGTAGATTCTTTAAGAACTTCACATTGTTTGCAATGAGAGTCTTGTCAATCTTTGTTATATTAAATTAGCCCCAATCTAATGGAATGTTTTATAAAAAGTTATATTTTTGGGCTTTATAGCGAGCTTTATGGGCTTGAGCCTTTTTCATGTAAATGGACCTTATAAATAGATGCCCATGGCTCTTTTGCTCATTAGGGTTTTTGGAGAAGAATACATTTTCCACACATAGAGTAGGTTTTTCCATGAGAGTCGATTAATTTTTTAAGTGTGGTTTTCTTCCAAATTTTCCCTCCATGAGATGAGTTTATGGTCAATATTGTTCTTATTTTCTATCTTATCACTACTTTTATATGGAGTTCTTTTTTTGTTGCTTGTAATGGGATCCAACAAGTGCTATCAGTGCCGATTGAAGAAACGTTTCTTCAAATTCGGTCATCCATGACAACAATTGAATATTCAATTATTCTGTTGTTGTTTTGGTGCTTTGATTGATTCAATCACACGAGCCTAAACACAAATATCTATTTTGTCACTTATTCACTGTTTTGTGCTTATTTGGGATCATTGTTTGATTTAGATGAGATTTGGATAAGCTTTGATAGAATATTTGTTTGATTCTACACAAAATCTGTTTCTACACACCACATGTTTGATTAAATGCCTATGTAAAGATTTGATTCTATTTGGATTAAATATGATCATATTTATTAAGTGTGTGTTCTTGATCTTTCTCATTTATTGGTCTAATATTTGATAGCACTAAGTAGATGGTTGATCTATGAAAACACATTGATGAAAAAAAATCATGTTTTAAGATTTCATAGATTCGAAATTTAGACGGGTCATACGCATCGTTGAAGTGACAGCAGTGTGTTGTTGGAGAGATCTGCGTGACTGTGGTACATCAACCATATATTATTCGTCCGAGCTTAAAAAGAGGTGATTCTAGATGCTCAAAACAAATAACAAACCAATGCATACTTTTTATGTTTTGAGTTTTTGCAAACTGCAGAGCTATCATGGTCTAAACTAATGTCAAAGTTGGTGTAAAATTGTTGTTAGAGGTTGTTATGCACAGAGGTTGTTATGCGCAGAGGTTGTTATGCGCTGAGGATACCGTGCAAAGGTTTGTGAGAAGCCTCTATAAAGACACACATAATCTGTCTAGAGGGACGTGCAGAGCCTCTGCAAGGATGTCCAGAAGACGTGCAAAGGCTGATCAATAGATACTCTTTGTTATGAGCAGGGGTATGCACAGAGCCTCTATAAGCGGTCCAGAAGTAACATGGAGAGGCTCTGTGGACCAAAACCTCATAAAAGCAGCGACCAGAGGGGAGGAACAGAGGTAGACCAGAGCATGAACATCAGAGGTCGATGGTCTAGAGGTCGCAATGAGCCAAGAGCCCTTAGCCCGAAATTTTCAGATTTTCTGATAACTTTGCGATGTTTCAGAAACATGCGCACAACGTTTGCCTTGAAGCTCCGATTTACATGAGTCAAGTTGATTTGGAAAGATAAAATACATATGTACGACTTTGAAGTTTTGAGTTTTCTCAAATTACGTGAGCTGATATGCCAAAATCAGTGTCAAAGTCTGCATAAGAGTGTTGTACCAAAAGCATTGCATTTCACTTGTGCTATTTCCGCTTTCAAGAACGGTGTTTCCTCGTCGGTTCTTCATGGTTTTAAGATACAATTGTGACACATTGTTTGTCACTCCCTCCTCTGTTATTGAAGCCTAAGGATTGGAGCTGAACGTTTATTCAACGGGGTTTGAAGAGTCAAATTTTCTGTTTTGACGACCATTATGTGCAGCTGATGGAAAACTTGCACAACTCACTAATTTTTTATACAAAATGAATGAATCATATCTTGTGGGGAATCTAAAAGGATGGAGTTCAATGTGTATGTTTTAGGTTTTCTCTCACTCAGGCTCCTTGATGGTCAAAACAGCGGTGAAGTTGAGTCTTGAAAGCTAGACAAAATAGGGTAAATTGTCTCGGTTTTCAAGAATATGGGCCTACATTTGAGGGGGAGCTTGAAATGCTTCTAAGACTTGAATATTGGCACACCAAAACTTCTAAATAAATCTAGGGAGAGACTATATGATGATGCTTTCTTTTTAAAACATTAGGGGGAGATTGTTAGATTAAATGATCCCCAATTTAATGGAATATTTTATAATGAATTATATTTTTGGGTTTTGTAGCTAGCTTAATAGGCTTGAGCCTTTTTCATGTAAATTGGCCTTATAAATACGTGGCCATGCCTCTTTTGTTCATTAGGGTTTTTCGAGAAGAATACATTTTCCACACATAGACTTGGTGTTTTCCATGAGAGTCGATTAATTGTTCAAGTGTGGCGTTCTTCCAAATTTTCCCTCTATATCATGAATCAATGCATATGAGATGAGTTTATGGTCATTATTGTTCTTATTTTCTATATTATCTCTATTATATGGAGTTCTTTTTTTGTTGCTTGTAATGGGATCCAGCAATCTTGTTCTTTCTTAGTTCATTCAGGAGAAAGAAAAAACGGTCATACGTCTCTTCAAGAGAGTTGACTTCCTTGGCTTTGAAGTGTTCATAGCTATTGATGCAGTTTGTCACCTTTAGTTGATTTCCCATTTTAGTGCCCATCATCATCTTCTCTACCTGATCCCACATGCCCTTAATTGTAGCTTTGTAACTATATACGCTTGTGTAGATGTCATTGGGTAGGCTCTGAAGAAGGTATGTTTTTGCTAGTTGATCTCCTTTCATTCTATTTCTCTCTTTATCTTAGGGCTTGTCAGTAGGTTTTGGAATATCTTTACGAGGCTCACCCAGATACTGCAGGAGTAGTTATAGTATACACATTTGGACCCTCTTCCAGAGATGCTTTAATATCTTCATACCTATCCTTTGACTCAATGAAGTCCCAAAACATATCCCTCCATTGTGGATACTCACCTCTATAGAGTATTGGAGGTTTTGTATCAATCCCAATAGCCAATGCATCACCGGTAGTGCAAGACACCGGGACACTTCAGAAAATATTCCCCGAAGTTGAAGACTGGTAGTGCTCAGGTGAAGAAGGAGAACCCTCCGAGGGTTCCGGTTCGAGCTTTACAGGCGATCAAGGAGGAAGCCAAAGCGTCAACAGACATGGTATCGGGTACATTTGTTCTAAACTTTGTACCTGCTCATGTTTTGTTTTATTCAGTTGCAAGCTTCTCTTTTGTGTCGTACTCCTTTTGCTAAAAGCTTAATGTGCCTACTAGTGTGCTAGAGGATGCATTAGTAGTAGAGATAGCTAATGGTGGCCAAGTAGTGATCCGTGAGGTTTTGAGAGGTTGCACTTTAGAGATATATGGGAGAGATTTTTCAATCACATTTTTTCCCATGGTGAATAAAGGTTTCGATTTAGTGATAGGGATGGATTGTTTGGCGGAGAGCGAAGCAGAGATTATGTGTTCGAAGAAGTTGATCTGAATCTCAATTTTGGATGGTAAATGTGGTGCTTTGTTAGGTCCATATTTTGTATTTAACATATTTTCGGTGGTAATCATTGTTATATTCTTATCGTATCATTTTGACGTGGGCACCACATATTCTTTCAACATAAACGACTCTTGATTTTGATTAAAACATTGTTAATTTAATTGTTCATATGAAGAACATTCAAATATTTCATGAATCCTAGCCTTTTAGTGTTCTATTTGATAATATTCTTTAAATTTATAACAATATCTGACATTCAAGCAAGTCTAGAGAAATCAGTTTATTCTTTCGGTATTGTTGTTTTGAGAATTCTCCAAGCTCATATATTGATGATATATTTTTGAAGGCATTCATTCTCAAATGATGAGATTTCATTTGTTCAAATACAAACTCTTGAACAACAAAAATATGTTTTTAGGACATATTTCATGGGAACAATGTACATTTGAGCGAATTTTTGAACTTCTATGGATTCACCACAACCTGTGGATCCTACATAGGATGTAATCACATAGTGATTGAGGGGTAATGGGTCATACATCATAGAGTGGGGGAGGAAGCTCTTCGGGAGAGCAACCTCATAGTATGGAACGGTAAAATGGAAATGATAGTTTAGTTCTCCCCCGTCATCGCAAAATGAATTTTGGACTGTATGATACCTATATGTTTTATGTGGAAACAACTTACTTCATCATCATAAAAACTATTTATTGTTGTTTATACATTATTTTTAAATGTTTGTTCTCACTAGGCGTAAAGCCTAACACGTTTTCATAAATTAGGTGTATATTAGGTTCCATTAGTGGTGGGACTTCCAAGTCTCGAGGGACGAGCGATTGGCCAATAGTGGCAACTTTTGGAGATAGTCACTTTGGGATATATGACGTACAGATCTGAAAAGATTATTTTGGGAGATTGTGTTGACAACTATTTATAATTTAGACATAAATAGTTTCGATTAGCATGTAGTCAGTTATAATTTCCATCTATAGAACTGTAAACGCAATTAATATTTCCCCTTCTTTGGTGATTCCGTTTATGTAGATGTCATTATTACGTCATTATTCATGTATAAATTTAGCTCTATTTTTAGGGGTATTACAGTTTTTTTGTACAAATTCAGATGTTAATGGTAAAGTAACTAAGTATTGAACCATAATTAAAAAATGAACCCCCCGAGGTACGGCCCCTCCCCAATCTACGACCCCCTCTTCCCCGTCGTTGGTCATTATCACATCTTTATCTACGACTCCCCTTCCCCGTCGTCGGTACTTATCCCATCAATGCCTACGACCCCTCCTTCCCCGTCGCCAACCCTTTTTTCCTTCTCACAAGTGGCGGAAACGAAGGCAGATCGAGGCAGAAGGAGAATTGGCTGAACCCATTAAACAAACCACGAACATTGTCATCTCTAGACCACAAAACCAGGTAAGAAAACAAGACAGGAAACTAGATCTCATTTAGTTTGGAGAATGGAACGAAACCAGGTCAAGATCAAGGATGAGACAAAATCGGATTCATGTCGAGATTGTGACGAAACCAATTCCAAATTTGTCGATGGAGATTTCATCGAGTTTTAAATGGAGGTTTTTGATTTACTCTAGTAACGAAATCCCAACCATCCAAATCAATTTTTGAATGGAAGTTTTTGATTGGGACGAAAACAAATCCAAATCCATCCCTATATAATAATCCAACAAAATCTCAACCATGGCAACGGTTTCATCAAACCAAATTCGTCCATGTGTGTTATGGTGAAGTCTGGTTCAATGCTTTAATTACTTGTATCGTTGGCATCAAAATTTGTACAAGAAAGCATTATTAAAGTATTTAATAAAATGACGAGAATGCTATCATGAGTTAATAGAGTTAGGTCGAGGGACCTAATCCGTAACAAAATTGAAACCACATCAACTATGTCTATAATTATTTTGTTTTGAGGAATCCATTCATAATTTTCATATAATTACGTGAACGAAATTTGTAATCCACTCTATTATTATCTACATTTGCTTGTTGGTCTACTTATATCACATATAAAATGATGAACAATGATGGTTTGATATCATACGTGAAAAAGGAAACATTTATTTGTATTTATTACTTTAATCATTGACATGTTAGGTATGGTGTTTAAAACACATGGTATCTAAAGTTAAGATGTTGTTATTTGAACCATTTTTATGTATAGTTAATTCATAATTTTGAAATTGTTATAAGGCTATTTTGTATATGAAGGAAAAGCTATTAAAAACGAGAGGGGTTTAAATAACAACTAAAGTCTAAGGTGTCGTTTGTTTTTTAATAGGTCTGAAGTCTGAAATCTTATTTCAATTCTGATTTATAAGAGGCGGTGCTGAAGTTTGAAATCTAAATTATAATATTCTTTGTTTTTGTAACCCGAAGTCCGAATCTGAATTAAATTATATTACCATATATTTTTATTGTTAATAAATTTAAAAGAAAATTAAAACTAGAAGCCCAAATCGAAAGGGCTGAAATGCCATAACTCAAAATGGGCCTGAAACTCCTAAAAAGCCTACTATAAATTCACCAGTTCAACTACTAGGCCCCCCTCCCTACTTTCATCTTCCCCTACAAACCTCATAGAGAAGGGAGAAACAACCCATGAGAACCCACACGGATTGGGTCATCATAATCAACAACTCCTAGTTGATACTTTCCATCATCGTTTTCTTTCAAACCAAGAACAATCTTCTACTAATAGCAACTCCAAATTCTCAACCAATTTCATCCACTTATGGATCTTCATTATACACAATTGCAAGACTTCTCAACCAAATTCTAAGATACGCTTGAGAGATCAACAACTTGAGAAATCTGGAGGCGATGAGAATTCTGGAGGCGAGACGAGAGAGATAGAGAGAGAGTTTATGCGAATAAGAGGGATTAAGGGTTTATGTTACCACTTATGATTTTAGAGCACGGTCAGAGCTTTTCAGCTCTTATTTTGAATAAAAATCAAACGCCTTAAATAGGAAAATCTGACCGATTCAGATTTAAGACATATTACGAGTTTTTTTGTAAAAAACAAACAGCCCCTAAAGGTTCACTAAAAATCGCTTTTAAAACTACAATCAAACCATATATACCACACCATTTCGGATTGGAAATTGGCTCTACATAGGGCTTATGTATCATTGTTTTGGTACTACAACAGTGATGGATTTGTGAATTTTTTTGAGTAGGTGTATCTTTAAGGTGGATTAAAATGACCGTAAAATCGTGGTTTGACCTAAAGGAGAGTCACTTGTGTCAATTTAAGGAATAAATTACATTTTTTAAATGGAATCGACTTTAATCTCTAAACTAAATATATGTTGTCTTGACATTAAGTTAAAAAGTGACAATGACATTGGGGAGAAAAATAAGTCTTAAAAAGATTAATAAAATTGAAATGAGAGAAAAACTAACAAAAAATTATCTTGACATAGTGGTAGAATGTCTATAATTGTATTTAAAGTTGTAAGTTTGAACAATCTAAATTTACTTTTGCTATTAATATTTTATGAAATAACATTATATGGTCGGAACTAATATGCAACAATGTAGCATCAAATTAAACTTTCACTTGAAATAAGTTTCAAACCCATGACTTCTTTTATGTTGAATGTAAGAAAATCATCCTACTCATATTAATTTATGTTTTAAATTTGGTTTCAAAGTATTAAACGGCACCCTTCAAAATCAAACATGTGCACCTTTCACACACCAATTTTTTCTTACAATAATCGAGTTAGCAAGAACACATGAGCCCACTCACCTCTGTATAGGTCTGATGAGAATGATAAAAAGTGAAAAGGTTGAAAAGGTGAAAAATACAAAGGAATGTAAAAATATAATACTATTGATGTCATGTTAAAAAGAATATAATGTTTGTTTTATGGGTATACTTTGTTAAGCTGCAATTTTGATTACGTTTTAGTTATTTCGATTTACATGGTTAAAGGTCATCTTTTTAGGTTCGAAAAGATGGTCGATCACATCATTGAATTAAATTATCAGACGGTTGAGACATATATTCACATTCTCAATCATATGACGGTTGAGATACATTTTCATATTTGTCTTCACTTTTAATCATATCACGAACCTTTTCATACTTTCTATCATTTTTACATACATGAATTTGTTAAAGTTTTTGTCATGGTGATAAAAATAGATAAATTTAGGTAGTTGAAAGTAACTGAATATATATGAAGGTTTTGTTCTCACGAGATGCACAGTGGTGATGGTTTGTAGTCGCTACTATTTAGAAATTTCTATTTCATTTTGGGTATATATATATGGGATAAATCATATATAAGTCGTCTAAAAGTAGAAACTGTAAAATCCAGTTTGTATGTATTGTTTCATAGATGAAACAATACATGGGACATGTAGTGTTCATACAGTGTTGTTTTATATATGAAATGTCAAATAATGTCTTACATGTGAAAAAAAACACAAACATACATATACACACGAAACACACATCATACTCATACACAAGAATAAAACATGAGAAACAATATGATTAGTAGCTTAAAATCAAACCTATTAGATGATTTTGGTTGATTTTCACCGTTTTGGTTTTCACATGCATTTGTTTCATCTACGAGAGATTACATGAAACTGGTTTTCATGGGTTCTATATGATCAGCTATATATTTATATATAGGTTTAAGTCAAATGAGAAACATAAAAAGTTTGAGAATCATGAGAACCCATCTCAATCAAGATTAGATTTATATCTAATGGTTATGATTTATTTACGTAGTTTTAACAAAATTGTAATTTCCCTTTTTAATGGAGTTTTGCAGTTTCTGACTCCATATGTTATTTTACCTCATGAAATAAAACACAATTTTCATCTATATGTTATTTAACCTCGTGAAATCCAACATAATTTTCATATATATGTTATTTATGTAACAACCCAAAATCGATAAATCATAAATCATAACATTACAACCAAAAAAAGGTCCCAAAGCATACAAATTACATCAATTCTACTCTAGGTTCGCAGCGGTCAAACACCTTCACAACTGAGATGCTACAGGAAGCCCGATGGTAATCTACAAGTCTTCACTAGGCGATACCTCTTCTATAGCTCCGCAACTTTCCATCTTCACCAGATGGAATCCCATACAATTGACTCTAACCTGAAAATGGTTTTAGTTTTTGGAAAAAGCGAGGGTTAGACCATGAGGTCTAGTGAATTCCCTCTTAAAAACAGTTCCACATAAACACCAATTTAAAACGTTCAACTGTTACAATAATAAACGAAATTCCAGGTTAAATGCTCGACTCCACATAAGGGTATTGCACAGTGGTCTCAACTCCCATCACCTCATGTGATGTCCACACTCGGGGCCCCCAGTAGATCCCCACGGCCCCCCAGTAGATGTCGTACCCGTGTGCACAAGAAACAGATTCGAGGCACACGGTCCAATAAACTTTCCAAGGATTCTCAACAATCCGAGGTTCACTTCCCCACTGTGCAACCCGACACCACACATAACAACAACTCAAAAGAGCATGCATTCAACGCTTACGTAGGAAAGAACGTATAAACAACTTGCATGCATTAATAAACGTTTCCACATCATGTAATAATAAAGCTTTTCAAAGTGTTTAATCATGCCATCATGCTCAAAACCATATTCAGTTATGAAAACTTTAGCAAAACATTTCATTTAAACAAAAGAGTTAAGGGAACTCACCTAAGCTTTAGCAAATCGACACACGCTCCGAAACCCCCTTTAGCTCAAACCGAACACCTGAATTGGACGTCATAATAGTGGTGTTAACCCATCTAAATGCTTCCCAAACATCCCTAATAAACCCCAAAACAACCCTTAGATGATACCACAACCTTAGCCTTAAACAGTACGCGAAACAAGTGCCAAAAACACGCGACAGAGCTGGGCGCCAAGAACCGCATGGAACTCTGGACAGACCTTGGCGCTACTGCTCGCGTGGGTGGACCCACGCCTCCATCCGCGCAGAGCTCTTGCACTGATTTTTTAGCCGAAAACTCACCCTTTTCCAACCCCAACTCATCCTAAATCGATTTTAAGCCTCCAAAATGAAATAATTGATGTTCTAAACTTTGCCCCTCAATCACATCAAAACATCATTTAATCCAATGAAACCCATTCAAAACCCATTCATTGATTCATGATTCAAACCTAAAAACTCAAAACTCATTCCATGGCAAGAATGGAGATTACCAAGCAAAAGGATGAAATTTCATAATGACTTGATCAAAAATCATAAGGAAATCAATCCCAAAATCATTTGTTTCCTTTTCCATTGATTAGAAATCACAATCTCATGGTTTAACAAAATTTTAGACCATCAATCAAACTAACCACATAATGAGAAAGAAGGAGGATTAATCTTCCCTTGAATATGATACCACTAATTCCCTTGATGCTACCCTTCTTCCACACTCCTAATTTGGGGTTTTGGTTCTCTAATCCTTCTCTCTCCATTGCTCCAGCCGTCAATGATGAAGAATGAAAGGATTTTAGGAGTTTTACCCCATTTTATACATATATATATTTTCAGATTTTTCAACTTTAAAGTTGCACACTTCACACTTTAGCCCCAAAATTTCCAAAAGGTTCAGATTTTAAGGACTTGGGGTGTTACAATATCTCCCCCTCAAAAGAATTCCGTCCTCGGAATTCCATTGCTGAACAAATGTGGGCATTTGGAATTAGCTTCTGATTCCAAATCATACATTGTCTATTAACTTTTAAGAGTTGCAATTACATCTCTACAAGACCAACTTATTTGTATTTCAACCTCTCAACCATCCAGTCCAATGATCGTTTCCAACGATACAACAAAATCCAACTCCCCATCCATTCGCATTGTTTGCAAATATAACGCCATACTGCCTTCCAACCAACACTCTCTAAAATAGAGATGTGAAACATACTATGAATTTTCCATAACTTCATCGAGTACGTTCAATTCATACATTATCCCTCCAACTCTTTCGAAAACTGACATTGATCCAACAAAATGTGGCCCAACTTCAATTTCATCTCGGAACACGCTACACCACTCTATGGAGATGTCTTCCGCATCCATGTCCCTTGATTTGAGATTCAAAGACTCGTGTTTTACATCTAAACAACTTAGTTCCAATAAATTACTCATACATCTCTGATCGAAATCAACAACGTACGATATCCTTCGAAATCACCCATGTAACATCTGTAATATCCCAGGCCAACTGTACCAAATACTGTCCGTTTTGTCCACACCTGGACTCACGGTTTTAAAACGTGTCTAAATTAAGAGCTTCATGCACCAATTTAATTCTCTAACAACACGGATCCCCAACCAAAGAATACCCACTCGATTCACCACCATAACACGAAGTCAACCTTGGATCGTCACTTTGAACTCGCAATCATGAGTTCCTTAATCGGACCACATTCCCTTCAAAAAATTTATGTCTTTCCAAACTAGCATACGCCTGACACAAACAACACTTCACTCCTTTGTAACTCCATTGATCACACACTAATGTTAATGAACACACCATTACTCGCTTTCCATACAAAATTATAACAAGAAGGCATTCACGATCTAACATCTACAAAAGACGCCCACTTTTTCGAAATAAATTCAAACTTCACTTGCCCACTAGGGAGAGTGACCATACACTCACAGGATTATTCCAAATACTCTTAACAACCAAAACAAGTTCACTCGAAAGATTTTCTTTCCTGACGATACTACGGCTAATGCAATTGTCTTTCATCCAGAGCATTACATTCGACCACATATTTCCTCTTTTTCTCGAAAACATAAAACGCGCTTCCAAAGAACGGCTCACTATTCAGTGTAAGTTTTAGATCAGTCGCACAAAATCGGTTTCTCATACTTAAACCGTAACATATACCATGATCCTTTTATCATACCCTCGCTGGTAGATCCTAAGCTTTCCGATGACATAACTTTAGATTTTTGCTCCTCTTTTCCGGTGTCACTTACCAATCCTCTTACTCTCGTTTACCCACTTATTCAGACACACTGTCTCCACCTCTTACGCTAGCATGAAACATCGTCCACCCAACAACACCTACTCCATTTCCGACCATCCCAAGCATGTTGATAGTACGTTTACATTACTATGCCTAACCAATTGGTTGTACCACAATTCTCACCCGCAACAATCAGTTAGTCATCCTTGAAACAACACTCACTGCTCGAAAGCACCACGCGTTTCCCGTTCTCCAAACAGAGTTAACCTACTCAATAGAATATCTTTATACCCAGGAATATTTCAACCTTCCCAAAGAATTTTAAATCTACAACACAACACGATAAACTAATCGAATATGGCATCCTCATCGATACCCACTCAAAATTAGATGAACTCACAAAAAAATCCAACAGAACCGCGAAGAATACATGCTCTTCTTTTAGGTAGTCGCCAAATACCGCTCACTCTTTTGTTCTTAAACATCAAAAACACAACACCGTCTACAATTCCACACTTCAATCAAGCATACTTGCCATTCCTGATTACCTCCCATAAATCTTCAAATCAGGATTCACACCTAAACTTATCCCACATTACAACTCAAGTCCACCACCCAACACAACGGCAACCCATTGTCACAACAAGGACTTACACAACTCCTTTAGAATAAAATGCCACCAACTTGCCCACGCAACTATCGCACTACAACAAATTTTTCATGATCCACCCTTCTCACATATTAGATGTCACATACTTCATGCCAATCATAACGCCAATATATGAAGTAAAGTCATTTCATGACTTTGTCCTTCTCGAGTCCAATGAATTACAAAATCATGATTATCTAATTTACTCAAATAAGTCCTCTTTTCTCGTCGACTGATCACTATCTACTTCTGTTATGCTACACACTACACGCATAAACGAATCCTCAAACCTAATTGGAAATCACATACCCGCCCTAATGATTCTTGCGTTTTCCTAATGCCCACACGAGCCGGTCCAACATCATGGCAGTATACGTCTTTCCCCGAACTGCCTCTTACATCCACACCCAATAGAGTTACTTCTCAAGTTCTAATTTCCAGACAATGCCTTCAACTTGGGATAATATTACAATAACTGACCTCAATATCAATAGGCAACATGATGATGTTCCCATAATTCCTGACAAACCAGGGTTTCCAACGGAACCCACTCCACCCTACGCATCATAACCAACTTTATATCCCACTGTTCTCACTTGAGGAAAACACAAGACTTCCTTAACGCAAAATCTAATTGCATGACCACCTCATTACTTAGGATCAAAGCCGATAACATTTCGTCAAGTACCATAACACTACTTATTAACATGCCACCATTAGAATCACTTCGACAATCTTAAATTTCACCCCAAACTAAAACCATTCTCAAATAATCAAACGAGATTCTAAAGTTCAATCGTACTAACATTTCTGAATTCATTGCTCGAGACTTCCGCTATTCACCACCTTCTTCTAACGAAAACACGAAGGTCATAACTCGACCATATTCTGGTCAACCGATAATTTTAACTCCGCAAACCTTTCCTTAATCTCGATTGTAATATCCCTCCCAGCCTAGCGAGTTCGTTGCCTTCATGCATGATGACACAACGTTTGAAATCATTTGCACATTTGAAAATTTAATAGAGACAATGTTATAAAACAAGCTTGAGTATGCATGACACGACACCATTCAAGCTGAATGATCAAACACAATGACCGTAAGGGTCGCTCACATGTAACCCCACGATAATTCACAGCCTTGCCCAACCAAATCGATGTCGGCACAACAAAATATATCCAATAAAATATTTCTAATACAATTAGAGAAGTTCTGAACAAAATCACATACACCAAGTGAGTTAGTCGACTCTCACACTTATTTATATGATAATAGCGTGTCAATACTCATTTTGATTATATAAAAACCTTACAATTAAACGTTTCCATGATTTTTGCAACGAAGATTTTCTCAACATGAAAAAGGTGAAATACTTTGCAGATCACTAAGTTCAAAGTTTTTATCGTACAACGAAACAAGTTTGTCTTTTTCTTTAAAAACACACACTTGCGTACGTCAACTTATTTCCCAAAACAATAAGAAATTTATTATGTACGTATATACTTTTAACATGAAGGAGCTCAGGTAACACATTTAAAGACACGATGCATGAAACTCAATACACAATTGAAGGCTATTCACTCTAACAAGGTCAACTGTTATACTCACAACAACTTATCCTTGACGCTCTACTTGACCAACAGTCACTTTCTCGCCCTTGCAACAACTTGCTATATAGGTGTTTTACAACCCACCTGTTCGACCACCCTACACGGTTTACAAATTGACCAGTTACCTCACCTTCTACTCCTACACGTACTTCAATCCAATACTGATATCTTTCCTTCATTATCCCTGCCACTAAACCGCTTGACTAAACAGTCAAAGGCTAGATTCCCCCACTCGATCTTGAATTGAAGCTTTCAAGATTCCAACATAGTCCTCACTTCCTATCCCATCTGATCGACACATCAATTCCAAGAGTGGGGACTCACTATAACTAGGAGTTTGCCCTTAACCAACCATTCATCCCTTTGAATCTCAACAATTATACTCCTAGTTGGTTCACTGACATACCGAACAACACTTCTTCTAGAAGGTAAAAGCATCACATCATACGCAATCTCCCATGACATATCAGTCCTTTGCAATCAATTGTCAAGTTAGAACTTTCTACATACTGCCACGCTCACCACTCATCCCAACAACAGAGGTTGATTACACACATGCACCTGTAAATGAGGGTTCTCACTACCATTGTCAAGATATCCTATGATTAAGGTCTTTCTTATTGGCTTCCTATATCTCAGTTGTGTCTCACTCTACTCCACAGTTTAAGTTTAGGCCCATCCGGTCACCTAAATCCCTTAAACTATGGTTCTGATACCATTTGTAACAACCCAAATTCGATAAATCATGAATCATAACATTACAACCAAAAAAAGGTCCCAAAGCATACAAATTACATCAATTCTACCTCGGTAATCTGTCGGTAAATGTTACCTTACTGATGGATGAGTGACAAAATTTTAAAATATTACATTTTTAAGAAAGAAACTTTTTTATTTTAGTTTTAATAGTAGATAATAGGATCATATTGGAGTGTAATAGATCATATCAAATTGTAATGTGTGATATTGTTGTAATAGTTTTTATTGGGCTTTAATAATCATATTATGTTTTAATAGGTGATATTGGTTTGCACTTTGTAGTGAGTCTTATTGGGCTGTATTGAGCATTATTAGTTTTATTGGGCTACAATGAAAATTATTGAACTGTCTACAATACAACCAATGTGCTAAAGGGTTAAAGTGTCATAATATAACAATAACAATAAGTCATCTACAACTCATGTACTAAAGTGTTGAATAAATGTGTTAAAATACTTCTTGGTGGGTCAGAAATAGTCCATGTTAGAGCACAATATAAAATATATTTTTTGATACAAGTTTTGTTTTAGGCTATGTTTATTTATAATTGATAATAGGTAACAACTAATAATAATTTGAATTAGAATTAGAAAAAACTGTCAAGAAAATTTTAAGACGTTACTCTAACAACCGTTTCAATAAGTAGTTCATATTCATCCAAATAACATATATTCAAAAATAAGGTAGCTTATGTTTGCTGAGCAGCGTCTTAAATATTTAAAAATTTAAGATATATGTTGATCCAAACCCTCAGTGATTTGATAATGACCCTCACTTATATACTTAGTGAATATTGTAAGTAAACAATATGTATCAGAGTTTCACTATCGCTGATAAGTACTAAGATCTTACAGTACCGCTGATAGGAACTCTCGCTCTTTAGATTAAACATTCAGCGAACACTGTTCACCATAATACTCTGAGTCTGTTCAGTCCGTATGGTGATCGCTGATAAGTTAGTTGTTTACTTACGATCTCTGAAGACAAGTTTCACGTCAACATAGGTTCTACGCTGAAGTCGAAGATCAAGCTCAAGAACCAGCGACAGGTCTCCTAATGAATTGATGCGGATCAGCGAATACTCAGATTTGTCCACTCAACGTGAAATATCAAGTACAAGACTTTAGCTATCGCTGAACTCTATCAGTCGCTGATATAGAATGATAGATCGTTGGATCAACGAAAAGCTGATAATGAAGTCCTCCGTACAAAATAGTTTTGTCTTAACAACCCTTGCACGGTCCGTATGATATGTCAGAAAAATAAGCTCCTTATTGTCTGAAATCGTACAACCACTCTGATACTACACTATTCAAACATGCGGCTACTAAGGTTGTTCAGACAATCGACTATATCCTCTGTGATACTGACTATGGCACTATGAAGATCACCCCTGCCATTATTCGCAAAGCCCTGAGCCTTCCCATCGCAACCAAAGAAAAACCTTTTGTTCCTCTCCCTGACCACAAGAAACACTCAGATAGGGAAGCCATCACTGCATTCTTCGATGCAATGGGCTATGTTTGGGAAACTGGGAGGGACAAGAAGCCCGAGAAGAAGCTGACCCTCATCAAAAAGTCCAAAATGCCCAGCGAGATGAATTTCATCTTCGCTCACTTAATCAGTTGCATGACTGCAAAGACCGGCTCCTCTGATCAAGCCGCTCAGCCTCAGCATGCAATGGGATATGCCTTGCTGAAAGGTCTACATATACACTGGGCATCGATAATCTACGATGATCTGGTACTCAGAGTAAACTCCGCCGCTGACAGATCTCCATGGGTTCCTTCTCCTCGATTCATTAGCACCGTATTCCAAACAGGCCTGAAGGACAGCTACCCAAAAGAGGGTGACTTGAAACTCTCTCAGGTTGGCCCTAAGGTTCTCGACTTCAAACCTGTGGAAAATGAGGTACGTCTTTCTACACTTTTAACTCTTCTCAACCTTACTTCTTCTACTTCTGCAGCTCCTTCAGAGGAAAAACCCACCGCTGATACCCAGGCTGCAACCTCCATTCCTTCTCTTAAAAGGAAACACTCCTCCACCCAACTTAGTTCCAAAAGAACTAAGAAAACCAAGGAGCAACCCCAACAATCTCTTGATGAAGACTCCTCAGCTCATCTCAAAGAGCTGAAGGAACGTTCAGTGGTACGCTCTGCCACAGCTGAACAAGCCACCCATTCTATCCCAACCTCAGCGTCTCTAAACGTTGAGGTTATAAACTTGGAACCTACCCAACCTCCTTCAGTCTCTCCACAGACTGAAGAAGCATTTCTCAGCGAATCCAACGCTGAACTCCGCACCCAACCTCCATTCTTAACCTTCGCTTCTCCCTCTACTCAATTGGACTCTACTCCAGTTGTCACTGAAGCACCTGTTATTCCTCCAGAAGCTAAAGCTGACACTCAAGGAATGACGAACGTAGGACCTGCAGAGACGACCATGCGTACACGCACTCTAGCTGACGACATGGAACTTTACTCAGGACACCGAGATTTTGATGAATTCACCAATCCTCCTGCAGGTATACACGAACCCCTATACACTGTAACTGAACCCTAAACTTCTGAGCTTTCCTCTGTTCACAAGTTCTTATATGTTACAGGTCCTAATTTGGGAGACATCAACTCCTCTTTGAAGACAATAGAGACGAAGCTGACGGGTCTCACCACTACTCTTTCGGACAACTCTTCACATGTAACAAATGCTGGAGAGAATCTTACAAAGCTGACAACAGTGGTGGAAAAGAATGCCTCCAAAGCTGACTTGGAGAAGGTTGATAAATCCCTCAGCGACTTTGCCAAAGTTCTCGCTGACATCTACACAGACTACCTCTCCATCAAAACCTCAGTTCACACCATGTCTAGCGAGGTCACAACGCTGAAGACATCGGTTGGCAAACTCGAAGGAGATATGTCTGCTGTAAAGACCGACGTGAGTTCCTTGAAGACTGACGTAAGTTCCTTAAAAACTGACGTTAGTTCTGTAAAGACTGACGTAGGTTCGATGAAGACAATGATGCAGCAAATCCTGCACAACATGAAAGCCCCTGCTCCTGCACCTGAGCATTTTACTACGGCGGGTCGTGCTGAACTCGAGAAGATCAATCCTGCTATTTCTGGTCTAGAAAACAGATTAACAGCGATTGAAATTTGTGTGGGGATCCCTGGCCAAGAAGACAGGGAACCCAAACCTACTGCTGAATCCTCACATTCCTCCCCCACTCATCATGAGGAAGGGGGGGGGGGGAGAAGAGCGTTGAAGTCCTTCCCCATGATGAATTTGTCAAGGGGTGGGAAGACTGAAGACCTTACCCTTGCTAAAGAGGGTGAGAAGACAATTGAAGAAGCAGCCGCTGGACCTCAGGGAGATGAAAACCCTGAGGGAACCAAGAAGCTTACCCTTGTATCTGAGGGGGAGCAACTCGAAGAAGAAGCTGAGGAATCTGAATCTAAAGCTGAAGATGAAGAAGCCATCGACTTGTCTGATGATGAACCATCCTCTTCTCCAAAGAATGATGATGATGATGATGACTCTTTTATCGTCAAGCCTGCTCAGAGGACTAAAGTTCTTAAAGGGATCGTGATAAACGAACCTTCAGGGGAGCGGACCAAATCAAAGCCTTCAGCGTCTGAAGCTGACAAGGGCAAAGGAAAAGGTGTCGCTGAAGACAATGACAATCTGATGATCTCGCTTCCAAAGTCAGTTTGTCAGGTACACTAAATCTTCCTTAGACTCATCCCTCCTCTATCTATCTATACACATTATCAGTTCTACTTTCCACAGCCTATACACTTAAACCAATTTTCTCTATCTCTATTCTACCCAAGTTCTTACTCGTACGATCACTATGTTTCAGCTAGTCCTCTCCCCTGTTTGAGGATATCGCTGAAGTTCCTACAGCTACGACTTCACCAACAATAATCCCAGTTCCCAACGTTGAAGAAATAATCCCGGTCTTAGATTTGATCTCTGAGACTGATGAACCTGAAGAACATATGCTCTCACACAAAAACAGACCTTTCTTGGCTTCTCAATAGCTAAGTGAAGAGGATCAGAGAAGAAGAGAAGAGATAATAAAGAAGTTCGAGGCTCAGCGAATCATTCTGAAGCGTGATCAACTTCCTACCGTTCCTCCAAAGTTCAGAATTTCTCAAAAGGAATACAAGGAACACCTCAGAGCTGAACGCCTAATCGCTGAAAGAAGAGAAGTAGAAGAAAAAGACAGAGAACTCGCCATCCAAGCTGAAAAGAGCTCTAATCGAAGTTCAACGTCAGCTATGGGAAGAAGCTAAGAAGATCGTTGAAGAAAAGAGGACTGTGTCTCAATCTACCTTAGCCTGGTGCAAAGAAAAGGTACACTTCAGACATCGACCTTCCAGAATAATCAAGGTACTCATCACTGGAAGATCAACCCTCAAAGTTTCTATCGCTGAAATCGAGATATTCAGAGAGAATGAACAGTACGAAAAATTCTATGCTGAAGCTATCACGAAGTACGGTCTCTCTGAATGGTTGGAGATCAGATTAGCCATCCAGAAGTCTCAGTCTAAGTACAAGGATCATTTTGAAAAGCTGATAAACAAACAGATCGACTTAGTCTATTCTTGTGTGGGTATTTCTCCTCCTCCTCCTCTCCAAAGTCAGTAAAGAAAGGCCTCTGCAAAGAAAAAGTATAAATCTTCAGAAGGTCCTCAGATACGAAACGAAACAGGTATTGGCTTTTCTATAGCTGAAGTCCTTGGTCCAGAACCTGACCTTTCTGCACTTGACACATCTCATCCTCCTGATGAGACTTTCATCCCTGGGAAAGTCTTAAGCAAACCCTACGGGATATTCTTCATTGACTGGGATGGACGAAAACATTTTCAACGAATCTCTGAACTTCCCATCACTCCCATCGAACAGCTGAAAGATCTCATCTACTGGTGTGATTTCAAAAACGACATTCAGGCACGACATCTTAAACCCTTGATTTTTGAAGAAGCGCTGAACAAAAGAAATCAAGGAGTAAATGTCCCTGACTGGATGTCCCACATCAAAGACCCTTGATGAACTTCTCATTAAGGAAGAACCTTTATAAACTGATAGGATCGCCTTATTCTTCTATTGTATCAGTTACTCTTTTGTACTTGTAATTTGTATTCGTTGTACTTGTAATTTTTCCACTTCCCTCTGTAATCTTTACGAAGTTTAAAGAAAAATTTCAGCAAATGTACTTTACTCCATCAGTACATAAAAGATCCCAGAAAACAGTAAAAGGGACAAATATTTTATGAGTTCTTTTTATCCTTATGTTTTCATTATATAGCAATTTTCTCTGTTGCTATGTCATAATCAAATAGGGGGAGATTATTGATCCAAACCCTCAGTGATTTGATAATGACCCTCTCTTATATACTTAGTGAAAATTGTAAGTAAACAATATGTATCAGAGTTTCACTATCGCTGATAAGTACTAAGATCTTACAGTATCGCTGATAGGAACTCTCGCTCTTTAGATTAAACATTCAGCGAACACTGTTCACCATAATACTCTGAGTCTGTTCAGTCCTTGTGATGATCGCTGATAAGTTAGTTGTTTACTTATGATCTCTGAAGACAATTTCACGTCAACATAGGTTCTACGCTGAAGTCTAAGATCAAGCTCAAGAACCAGCGACAAGTCTCCTAATGAACTGATGCGGATCAGCGAAGACTCATATTTGTCCACTCAACGTGAAGTATCAAGTACAAGACTTTAGCTATCGCTGAACTCTATCATTCGCTGATATAGAATGATAAATCGCTGGATCAACGAAAAGCTTATCTTGAAGTCCTCCGTACAAAATACTTTTGTCTTAACCACCCTTGCACGACTACGTACGATATGTCAGAAAAAGAACATCCTTATTGTCTGAAATCGTACAACCACTCTGATACTACACTATTCAAACATGCGGCTACTAAGGTTGTCAACAAAGGTCAATGACGTACAACCAATGAGTTGCTGCCATGTGTAAAGTGTAAACTGCCATGCATTAAATGCATGCAGTATATAAGAAGAAGAACTCACTTCATTTTGAAGTAACTTGCTAACTCTGGACAAGTTCATCCTTCTTATCTTGAGATAGGTTATTATTAGTAATTTCCTTCTCTTTCTTAGTGCAAGAAACTTAGTGTTCCAACTTGTTTAGATTTAGGTTTATCCTTAATCTTGTTTCCTCAACAAGCTGTAAATTGTTAATGATTTATCAACAAACAATTTAGAAAAGTAAAATCTTAGTGTTTGTATTCAACCCCCCCCCCCTTTCTACAAACTTGTATAGCCCTTCGGGACCAACAATATATATATATTAAGGTAAATGTGTATAGATAAACGGCAGTAAGGTCGTTTCACTATTTAGGTTTTTTTGTATATTGTTTCCCTAATCTTATATAATGTGAGTGCTCCTGATTTTGGGGGCAAGCCGCAATTCCAAGGCTCTCCACATTGTATCAGAGCACCTAGGCTACCGATCAAACCTTTTCTCAATCTTCTTCCCAAAATATTTTTCTTCTTCTTCTTCTTATTTTTTATAGCTACTCAAGGAGATTCTTCTAACAGTGTTCCTCCTATGTGTTCTGGTTTCATTATGCCTCATATCAGCGTCACCACTCCGTTGTCATCTGCTTTACTCGTTACAACTTCAATGCCACTCCAGCCTTCTCCTCCATTATCGTCGACACTCAATGCATCTCTCCCGTCTTCAACACTATTGGCTTCCGATGTTGCTTCACCCACAGTGTCGCCACACCTATTCTCAGCAACTGGTTATTCTTCTCCTGTTTCTCAGGCTACTTCTAGTTATGGACATTTGATGCGACATCCTTTATCAATGACAACGACTCTTCCAATATCGTTATCTCCTCCTCCTCCTCCTTCTCCTCCTCAGTATTTATATCATCATTTGACAACACCCAATGTCACAAATCTCATCATGGTGAAGCTCTCTTGCCCAGGGGATTATATTACCTGGAAGACCAAATTTACTTGCCTGTTGATTTCTCATCAGCTGATTGTCTTTGTGGATTGGTACACTTCCTGCCCTTCTTCACACCTCTTGGATGAACAAGGAAATACTCACCCTAATCCTCAATATTTTGACTACTTGTGGATTGATCAAAGCATTCATTCTTGGATTTATGCTACTCTATATCGAGATGTACTAACCGATGTTCATGACCTCCACACATCTGTTGATGTTTGGAATCGTCTGAAAACTAGATTTATGAATGCTTGTATGGCTCGATCGATGGAACTCAAGAGTAAACTGACTTGTATTAAAATGGGAGCAAACCAAACTATGTATGCTTATTTACGAGAAATCAAAGTTACTGCAGATTCTCTTGCTGCGATTCAATGTCCCGTTTCTCAGAAAGATTTGGTTGAATACACTTTGTTTGGCTTAGACAGAGATTACGACACTCCGGTGACTACATTACAACATTATCCACCCGAATTAACCTTTGCCGGTCTCTGACCAAAGTTGTTGTTGCAAGAACAACGTATTAAATCCATGATAGATCATGACGATAATCCCTCTCATCATGCTTTTGTGGCAGTTCAATCTAAGGGTACTTCAGGTTCTTTCAAATTCATGCAACAAGGTATTGGTAGGGGACGTGGCAAAGGTCAAAACTATCGTGGAAGGGGCCGTGGAGGGGACGGCCGTGGACAAAGATACGAGGGGCAGCAAGGGACTGCTCCATTTTTTCATACTCAACGCATACTAATGCCTCTAATCGGTTTCAAAATGGTAAAAACAATTTCAGTGTATCATGTTTAAATTTGTCTTCCACCAATTTTGCTACTAATGATCATTGCTTAGCAGGAAGTAATTCATCTAGTGGTATATTGGGTTCTTCCCCCCACCTCCAACACTTGTGGTCTTTGTTGCTATCCAGGTCATTATGCTGCCTATTGTCCTTATCGTTTCAATCCAAGTTTTGTTCCCGGTCAAGATAATGTCACTTGAGCTTTTGTTGCTATGTTTGTTGGTGGTGAAACCAACGATTTTGTCTAGTATCCCGACTCTGGCGCTGCTTACCATATGTCTGCTCAGGATGATAAGTTTTCTTCTATATCTCTTTATAATGGTTCAAGTTGCGTTATGGTTGGTGACGGTACAAAGCTTCCTATTAAAGGCGTTGGAAAAATAACGTTACAAACCAATAATAAGCCTCTCGAGTTGACGCCTGTCTGTCATGTTCCGCACTTAAAACATAATTTAATTTCTGTTCAAAAATTATGTCTTGACAATGACAGTGTCGTGTCTTTTGATGGTTCTTCTGTTTGTGTTAAGGACAAGAGAACGGGAGCGATCCTTCTCCGTGGTCAAAGTAAAAACGGAGTCTACCCTCTTTGCCCACGTCTTCTATATCAGTCTCAGTCTATCCTGGCCTTGTCCGCTCATAAGGAGTCTGGAGATATTTGGCACACTCGTCTTGGTCACACATCATCTAGAATTATAGGACATTTATGCTCAAACAAAAGAAATTCAAGTTCTAGTTTTAGAGATGATTGTGTTTCTTGCAAATTAGGAAAAATACATCGATTACCTTTTGATTTGGTTGAACATCGTGCTCTGTATCCATTATATTTAATACACAGTAATCTTTGGCAATCTACTGTTTTATCTCATGGTAATAATCGATATTATGTTGTATTTGTGGATGCTTTTTCGAGATACTCTTTGTTGTATCCTTTAATTAAGAAGTCTGATGTTTACGAGCATTTTCTCATATTTCAAAATTAGTTGAGAACCTATTTAACTCTAATATTAAACAAATTCGCAGCGATGGTGGTAGGAGTTTGATAACTCTCCTTTACTTCGTCACTTTGAGAATAATGGTATTTTCTTTCAAAAATTTTGTCCTGGAACACAATCTCAAAATGGCATCGCTGAACGCAAGCATCCACACATAATTGAAATGGCACGAACCTTTTTAATTCAATCCGACATACCTGCTTCATTCATGGTTGTATATACAATCAACAGGTTGCCTAGTTCAGTTCTAGGGGGTGTCTCGGCTTATGAAAAATTGTTTAAACGGGTTCCCGATTATAATTTTTTGAAATCTTTTGGGTGTGAATGTTTTCCATTGTTAATGCAATCTTCTTTTCACAAGTTACAACCAAAGTCTAAAAGATGCGGGTTTTTTTATACGCAAATAATTACAAAGTGTAACACCCCGAAATTTCATTATATTATATTTAATATAAATGGGGTATATTTGTAAAATAGTCTAAGTTGTGGTTAAATTGTAAAGGTAAACTCCAGGGTTGAACTTGTAAATTTAACCAAAGTTTAAATGTGAGTAATGAAAATTAAACTAGAGTGTGTATTTGGTCATTCCTTGAAAGTTGATTACTTAAGAGTTAGGTTTAAGGTAATTGAGATATTATCTCAATCCATTTCTTGAGGATGGTTGAAAGTTAGAAGAGAGAAAGAAGAGAAAGGAAAAAGGAGAAGGAAGAAAAGAGAAATTGGGAGAGTGGTCGTGTGGTCGTGTGGTAAGAATCTGAATCATCTTCTTGTTTTCTTAATTAGATTGTTCTTATTCAGTTGAAAACATCTCTCAAATTAGGTTGTGAATCAGAGAAAGAATTGGGCTTCTGGGTTGAACTTCAAACAGGTGAGTTCATTCTGTTCTTTTTAAAAATTAACAGTTGAAATTGAATCAGATAAAGTGTATATTGTCTGAATGAACTGGTATAATTGTTTAGAAGTGGAATTGATCAATAAGCTGAATTTTAGATCAGTTAAGAATATTTTGACGTAAATTGGATAGAACGGTATCGTAGTTCCAGAAATTAAAATGAGTTCTGGTACTGAGTTTTGGGTTCCGGAATTGATTTGGGTTCCGATATTTGGATTGAATTCCGGAACAAATGAGTTCCGGTACACGGGTTTCGGAATGGGCTTTGAAATTGGTTACGGAATTGGGTTTGAAAATCTGTTCCGGAATTTTAAATACAAAATGGACTTGGGCCGCAAAAAGGGGTGGACCGGAATGAGTTTCGGAACAAATTAAAGTTCCGGTATGGGTCATGTTCCGGTATGGACTTTATCGATTCCAATATGGATTTATCAAATTCCAATATGGACTTTTATTTTCAATTCCAATACAGGGTTGGTAATTGGACCGACAATTGAAACAAAAATGGGATGGGTATTATTTAAGTCAAGCCTGTCAAGGTGTGGATTTTAATTAAATTAAAGTATGGATTTTAATTAAATTAAGGTGTGGGTTTTAATTAAATTGAGGTTTGGACTTCTATTAATAAAGTGGTGGATTTGTTTTATGGATTCGGTAAAACTAAATTTGGGAAATTAATTTTAGAACTAATTTTGGATTAATTTAGAAAATTAGTTTTAGAATTAATTTAGAAAATTAGTTTTAGGGTCCGAGATGGTTTTAATTAGGATGTAAGTTTGATTGAAACTTATTATCTCATTTTGGATCGAGGTTTCGGAATATCTTCTAAATAAAAAATTTAGAAGAACATTTGATTATCTGGTGTTTCTAGATTTTGGAAGTGTTATAGAATGCAGTGGGATATGTTTATATACATATACCTCATTGAATGGAATGGATCCATAGGCATTAGCAGTATGTGATCACATGGAATAGACCGGGTTCTAAATGGTAATTCCCGTTGGCCTATAATGTAGATTGTTAATCCCATTTCGGGAGGTGTTAGGACATTTAAGTTGTCCTAAATAATAGAAAGTTTTGTAAAGTAATGGATTTGGGCCTAATGGGCTTAGACATGTAAATGGGCTTGGGCTTACTTGTTGTAACAAGGGGGAAGGGCTATAAATAGGTCATTTCATGTTATTTGTAATCATAAGTTCATAATTCACAATGTAGCTATTAAACACTTTTGTGTTCTCTCTCTAGATTAGTTTACATTTCTATAATAAATTGTTCTCTCCTTCCTTATCTTGTTACAATTACCTGAAGTGTTGAAGATCATGGACTCACAATTGGTATCAGAGCCAAATCGACGATTCTTTTCTCGATACGGTCATCGGATCTCGACATTTCAAGTAAATTAGCCCGATCTACATGTAAGTTTGTTCAAATCTCTTATGCTCTTGAAGATTTGCTCGTCATTCGATTCCAGATCATCTCCAATTTTTAGAATCGAATTTCGACAAGTTTTGACGATTTTCGAAAGTTTTGAGAGTTTTTCGGTGTTCTTCGTGAAAATTCTTAAGATCCGAATGTTTTTGGTGCATGATTTGATTCTAGCTACACAGATCTATCTCTCTATTGTTTATGAAATGTTTGCAATGATTGGATCTGAAAATCTCATTCGACTTAATGAATTTAAGATATGAAAATGTTAACGGAGGGTTCTTTGAAGCTGTTAAATGATTTGTTGTTCAAACTTGTGGTTTTGAACGTTTTTGATGGATAATCCTTTCACAGATCTGTTAGTTTTTAATTTTCGAGCACTCTACATTTTTTAGGATCGAAAATTATCAACAAATGAGTTAAATCGAGGTTCTGGAAGTTGACAGTTCATTCTTCGCCGGAAAAATGCATCTGGCCGGAACAATTGAGAATTACATCGGAGATTCGCTGTTCTTTCATCCACAGATCAATTCATTCTGATGTTTTGATGACATAGCAACAATTAAAGTTGATTTCCAGCAACAATTTATCGTTTTAGAACTGTTAGAAGTCATCAGATCGGAAAACCGTGAGTTGCCGGATTCTGCACAACTTCGCCGAAAAAATGAATTTTAGCAGGATTTTCGTTGTTTATCATCACAGATCTATTGGTTTTTATGTTTCGATCAGTTTGCAATCGTTTGGTGTAATTTCCAGCAAGAAATCGAGAATTTATGGTTGTTGGAAGAACTCGCCGAAAAAAGTAGTTGTGTCGCCGTAAAGGTTTGTTACATCGCCGGAGTTGTTGCTGTTGTTTTTTTCAGGCTGCATGATCGGTTTTTCTGTCACGAATACATTTCTCCATGATCATTGAATGCAAATAAAAGATATTGAGGTTGCTTGAATGTGAAGCATGAATTCTTTTTAAGTTTCAAAAATCAACAGTGGTGCGTAAGCTTGAATATGGAGGTTGTTCTTCATTTTGCAAGACCAAAAGTTTCCATGGAAATATTTCTTAATGATATTTGAACCTCAAGAAAACAAAATGGAGTGGCTTTGAATGTGGAGTTATCAAAGAAAAGTGGATGAGAAAGTAACAGTTCGTTGGTGAATTTTGGAAGATGGTGAATAGTAAACTAACTGGTCAGTTAGTGGACAGTTAGTTTTTCTAACATTTTTGGTCCAAGTTCCGTTAAATTCGTCAAAATTCGTGGATTTTCCTAATGGAACTAGTGTGGCATCACTCCTACATCTCGTTTGTCACAAATTCATCTCCACGACATCGATTTGCGTACGATTCCTCGAAATCCCTACCGAGTAGCGCGTGTTTTTATCGTTCCTTCTTCGAGCGAATTCGGACCAATCTCTTAAGCTGAATTCTTACTCAACTCGTGGTCCAACGACGGATTCTTTGTTTTACATTAAATGCATACACTTTGAAGATGATTTTAGTGCATTTAGTCGGGGTTATGAAGTACATTGGATCCGATTTTTCAAAGTTGAAAATATGATGAATAAGAGCAACTTTCAAGGGGGGGCCGAGCCTACTTTTGAAGAATGCACCGTTAAAGTTTTTCAAGAAAATCAAGGGGGAGAGGAGTAAAGACTTTTAAGTGATTTTACTTTCCAAAACTTTAGGGGGAGAATGTTAGGACATTTAAGTTGTCCTAAATAATTAGAAAGTTTTTTGTAAAGTAATGGATTTGGACCTAATGGGCTTAGACATGTAAATGGGCTTGGGCTTATTTGTTGTAACAAGGGGGAAAGGCTATAAATAGGTCATTTCATGTTATTTGTAATCATAAGTTCATAATTCACAATGTAGCTATTAAACACTTTTGTGTTCTCTCTCTAGATTAGTTTACATTTCTATAATAAATTGTTCTCTCCTTCCTTATCTTGTTACAATTACTTGAAGTGTTGAAGATCATGGACTCACAGTAGGTGATAAGAATTAATTGAATAGACAAAGTAGAATTGCTATTCATGTTGAATTGAATAGGCAAAGTAGAATTGTTATTCATGTTGAATTGAATAGGCAAAGTAGAAATGCTATTCATGTTGATTGAGTAGGCAAAGTAAAGTTGCTATTCATAATTAAGAGGTGGAAAAAGTGGAATAGACAGAGTATAATTGTCATTTCTGTTTGTTTTAAGTGGATTAGAAATAGGCAATATATAGGTGCTATTTCTACGTCCATTTCAAGAATGAGGTATAGTGATCAAATGTAAGTCCTTGGACTTGATTGATGAACTAGAATCGGGATGATTCTTGGTGAGTTTTAGAACATGATGATATGACTTTCCGAATGATAGTCATCTTCACGGAATCGAGTATGTTTCCGTTATTATGAGATGAGCACGAGTACGGTAAGAATGGTGGAGAACAGGTTTGCTTATATGATTTGGATATTTCCAAAGTTGTTAAAGTTTTAATTTGAATTTGAATGTTCTCACCAGGCATAAGCCTAATTGTTCAAATTAAATTTTCTTACCAGGTACAGGCTCGGGGAAATAATTGGGATGCGGGACGAGAGCTTCTGAAGTATTCAACTTTTGGGATAAGTGGAGGATCTAGCTAACGGGATGAGGCTTTTTGGATGGATTACTTAGATAACCTAGTTAATCTGATTATAGTTAACATGATTAGATTAATAGGTTATTGGGAGAATTAATTACTTGTAAATATGAACCCTCATAGTTAGTTCTCTTCTTATATTTATAAAAGTTTCAATGTTGTTTTGTCATAACTTGTTACAATTCGAGGTTCAAATTAGCCCTGATTTTTAGGGTGTTACACAAAGGGTATCGATGTTTTGACCCAATTTCCCGAAAAATTTCATAAGTCGTCATGTCTTGTTTCATGAGCATAAATTCCCTTATCGTGACCTTGTGAAATCCTCTCCGAGTGTTTCCTTTACCTCTTGTGACACCACTCCTCTTTTTTTTGTCCCGAGTTGGTCTCCTACTGTGATTGGGTCCCCTGTTTTGCCCTTATCGGCAGCCTTGCCTACTCTAAGTGTGTCACCTGCTGATTTTCAACCTTCTACACAGCTGCCCAATAGTCCTTTCGGGTCTTTACCTACCAGCCCCAATCCTATCGTGTCCAACCAACCTTCTACAGAAATGTCCAGTCAACCTTTTGCCGAAATGTCCAGCTCTGAACTTGATCATTTTATGCAACAACCTATTGCCTCCTCCGCGACTTGTGTAAGTCTGTTGGTTAATCCATCTTATGTCGTCAACTCCTCTCAATGTTCTTGGGTGTCAAGTCCGGTTGTTGCTGCTCCTCCTAGCTCTTATGTTGTGGCTCTGCCTCCTCAACCTTCTCATCCCATGATCACTCGTCTCAAAGAGGGTATTACTAAGCCACGAACTTTGATGAATCTTAACACCGAATTTCTTGAAACTGAACAAAAATCATATAAACAGGCGTGTAAAGATTCATGTTGGCGACAAGCTATGGTTGATGAATATAAGGCTTTAATTGAAAATCACACATGGGAGCTTGTACCTAGAAACCATTCTCGTCACTTGCTCAGTTGTCAGTGGGTATATAAGATTAAATATAATTCTGACGACACATTAGAACGGCTCAAAGCTCGACTAGTTGTGCATGGGAACCATCAATAGGCAGGTATTGACTTCTTCGAAACCTTTAGTCTAGTTGTTAAACCCACTACCGTGAGGTTAGTTCTCACCCTTGCTGTTTCTTTTAAATGGACAATTCGCCAATTAGACGTCAAGAACGCTTTTCTTCATGGCTTCTTTGATGAAGATGTTTACATGAAGCAACCTTCGGGATATCGATCCTTCTCGCCTATATTTTGGTTGTCGTCTTAAGAAGTCCATTTATGGTCTGCGTCAAGCTCCTCGAGCATGGTTTTCTCATTTTAGCTATTTCCCTTTGTCTATTGGTTTCAAATGCAACAACAATGACTCTTCCATGTTCATTATTCGCTCTCAATGCCATCTAGTTATATTACTTTTGTATGTTGACGATATTGTGCTTACCGGTAGTAGTTCTGATATGGTTCATAAATTTATTCGTTTGCTTTCCATTCAATTTTCTATGAAAGATTTAGGGAATTTGCATTATTTTCTTAGCATTCAGGTTATACAGACTCCTTCAGGCTCACTTTTGTCTCAACATAAATACGTTCTTGATCTTCTTCGTAAGTTTAGCATACACACGGTTAAACCTCTTCGTACTCCTATTGTTTCTAGAGCCACATTATCTCACAATGATGGTGAACTTCTTTGTTAGGACCGAAAATGTCCTAATTATATGAAAGTTTTGTAAAGGGCTTATGTTTGTAATGGGCTTGGGTTTAGCATTTAGTTGGCCTTGGGCTTGACTATATAAAGTGTTAGGAGGCTCATTTGTAATGTGTGGCACAGTGTAAGGAGCATAATTGTAGAGAGAAAGAGTGAGTCTTCCATGTACTAAAATGATTAAAATCTAATATGAGGATGACTTCCGCATCTCGATCTCTCTCTTAATTACTTTAATTGTTGTTGATTTCTGGGATAACAAGTGGTATCATAGCAGAATCGAAGATATTTCTTCGATACGATCATTCGAATCTCGACAATTCAAGTGAAAAAGTGCCGAATTTTGAAGAATTTGAAGATTTTATAGTTTGATCTTCATGTAAGTGTGTTCTAATCACTTGATCTATTAAAGATCTGTTTGTTGTTCTATTCCAGATCAATTCCTATATTCAGAATCGATCAACGTGAACAATTCGGTATTTTGAAAGTTTTTAGAGTTTTTCGGTGTTTTCTTCATGTAAATCTTAAGATCCGAAAGATTCTACGTGCATGAGTAAATTCTAGCTTCTCAAAACTGTTAGTTTTTGGATTTCGAGCATTCTACATCTTTCGGAATCGAAATTCATCAAGAATTCAGTGAGTTATGATTTTCTGAACTGAATAGTGCCTCCTCGCCGGAAAAACACAATTTTGGCCGGAATTTGCTATTTTCACCGGAGTTTTGATGTTTAGATGCTCACAGATCTGTTCGGTATGACGTAACGACCTGTTTGCAATCATTTGGGGTGAAATTCAGCAAGATGTCGAGGATTTTGGGCTGTTATAAGTGTTCGTCGAAAAAGTTCGTAACTCTCGCACGATGATACTCATAACTGTCGGACAACAAAGGTCTTCAAATATTCATAACTGTCGTACGCTTAAGTGTTCATAATATTCATAACTGCCGCACGATACTAAAACTCATAACTGTTGTACAACATTTGACCGACTTCACATTTTAGTCGCACACGACACGTACGACAGTTACTATTCATTGTGTCTAGTCGTACAAGAGGCGTACGACTACGAATGTTCATTTGTGCTAGTCGTACAAGAGGCATACGACTACGACTGTTCTTTAGCGCTAGTCGTACAAGACCCATGCGACAGTTACTGTTCACCTGAGTTAGTCGTACAAGACTCCTACGACAGTTACTGTTCATTGATCAAAGTCGTACAAGACATGTCCGATAGTTACTGTTCACTGGAAGTTTTCGCACAAACGATACCAGATTACAACTTCTAGTCGCACAAAATTTGAGTTGATTTTAGCCCCTACTCGACCCGCGGTTCATTTACGGATTCTTTGTTATACACTGTGATTGCACCCGATTTGTCACTCAAAACTCGCTCGTTATCTTTCTTGTGAGCTTATCGGAACGAGCTTGAGTTTCTACTTTTTGAAGACGTGCTCGTGCATCCAGTCGAGGTTATGGTGCACATTGAATCCGGTTTTTCATGGTTGAATATTAGAAGAGTAAGAGTTTCTTTTAAGGGGGATCCTACACTTCATTCGAAGAAAAAGCATCGCTAAAGTTTTTCCAAGAAAATCAAGGGGGAGAGGAGCTAAAGATTTTCAAGTTTGATGTGATTTTGCTTTACAAAACTTTAGGGGGAGAATGTTAGGACCGAAAATGTCCTAATTATATGAAAGTTTTGTAAAGGGCTTATGTTTGTAATGGGCTTGGGCTTAGCACTTGGTGGGCTTGGGCTTGACTATATAATGTGTTAGGAGGCTTATTTGTAATGTGTGGCACAATGTAAGGAGCATAATTGTAGATAGAAAGAGAGAGTCTTCCATGTACTAAAATGATTAAAATCTAATATGAGGATGACTTCCGCATCTCGATCTCTTTCTTAATTACTTGAATTGTTGTTGATTTCTGGGATAACATTCTTGCTGATCCATATGATTATCATAACATGGTCGGTGCTTTGCAACATTTAACTATGACACGTCCTAACATTTCTTTTGCTGTCAATTCTGTTTCCCAATTTATGCATGCTCCCCGCACTACTCATCTTCATGATGTGAAGAGAATTTTCAGGTACTTGCAAGGTACTTCTGATCATGAACTCTTATTGCACTCTCATAGCGCTCCTTCTATTGTCATTGTGTATTCTGAAGCTGATTGGGCTGGGTGTCCGGATAGCCGTCGTTCAACTACAGGTTATGTTGTTTTTCTTGGCAAGAATCTTATCTCTTGGCGTTCCAAAAAGCAACCTACTGTTTCGAAATCCTCCACCGAAGCTGAATATCGAGCAGTTGCCTACACGGCTGCTAAAACAATCTGGCTAAAACAACTTCTTGCTGATCTTGGTATTTTTCTTCGACGACCCACCGTACTCTGTTGTGACAATGTCTCCGCGACATATCTGACAGTTAATCCCGTCCAACATGATCGGAGTAAGCATATAGACGTCGACTATCATTTTCTCCGTGAAATGGTTGCTAGTGGTGGTCTATGTGCTCGGCACATATCTACTCAGTTACAGGTTGCCGATATTTTTACTAAAGGTCTTACAAATGAATTGTTTAGTTGTCATAAGTCCAATATGTCCGTTATTTCACCTTCAGATTGAGGGGTGTATTAAGGTAAATGTGTAGATAAAGGGTAGTAAGGTCATTTCACTATTTAGAGTTTTTTGTATTTTGTTTCCCTAATCTTATATAATATGAGTGCTCCTGAAATTGGGGGCAAGCCGCAATTCCAAGGCTCTGCACAATATACATATAGAAATTATTATTGTTTTAATAAAATATATAATAAATTTATCTAATTAAATTAATACATACAAAAAAGTTTTTAGTTAAATAATAAAATATTTAGTATATGTTGAATATATAAAAGTGTTATAGTTAACCATTCAATTGTGGCGTACCGGTAAAGCTTTGGGGATGTATTGGAAAATCTCATCTATTCAGAGTTCAAATCCAGCCGCTGCCAAGGCCGTGGTATCCATGGAGGTTCACCTACGATGACTCTAGGAGATTCGTGGTCGTTGTGAGATTAGTCGATGTGCACAATCAAATCCGGAAACCCATGGTTACCACAAAATAAAAAATTAAAAAACCAAAAAACTAAAAGTGTTAAAATTGAGCACTAACATGTCGGAGAGAATAAGTGTTTTTATGATAGTGTAAATTTGAGTAATAAAATTTAGCACTAGTTTTATATTTAACATTGTTGGTCCCGGAGGGTTATACAAGTTTGTAGAAGGGGAAGGGGGGGGGGGGGTTGAATACAAACACACAATTTTATCTTTTTAAATTATTTATTGATATAATCAAACGATTTACAGTTTGTTGCGGAATAAGACTAAGTATAGAACCTAATCTAAACAACTATGAGAATCACACCGAATTCTTGCACTAGAATAATAATGAAAGAAGTTAAGAAAATCTAAGAATAGTTTTTCTTGGCGCTAAGAACTAAGAAGTTCAGGGAGGAAGAGCACTTCATAATGAAGTAGAACTTCCTATTTATACTACATGCATTAAATGCATGTCAGGATAACTTTACACGTGCCAGCACTTGGTTGGTTGCATGATTCTGATTTTTGCAAACATCATGTTGGCCGCTTGGAGAACAGTGTAGTGGGCAGAGTGGTTTGTACGATCCAGGACAGAGGTATGTCCTTTTGACAAATCGTACAATGGCGTGCAAAGGGTTAAGACAAATGTTCCTTGTAGAACAGGCTTCATGATCAACGATAGCTGAGTTGATCTTCATCAGGGAGGACGATGAAGGTCAGCTCTCACTGAAGTCTTCTACTTGAAACAGCGCGTGATTTGGACGACTCTTGGCTTCCCTGATATCCGCATCAGGTCATGAGTAGACTTAGTCACTTGTTCGTCAGCTTGGTCTTCGATTTCAGTGTTGAACACTTTTTCGCGAGTCTTGTCTTCAGGGATCATAAGCATACATTTACAGAGTGAACATTCAGCGATCATCAGCGAGACTGAACAGGCTCAGGTTTCACTGATGTACATTTATCGCTGAAGTATATTTAAAGAACAACAGTTTCACATCAACGATACTAAACAACCTTAGTATATTTTTCTTTGATGGTGAAACACTGATACATAATGTTTACTTACAATTTTCACTAAGTGATTCTAAGGGTCATCATCAAATCACTGAAGGGTTTGGATCAACAAACATCTTCAGTTGGAGAATATCTTAACGTATTAAGGTTGTTAATATCTAAGTAATGTTTGAATGACAATAGAAAAATATATAATAACAAATTTTATTTTACTACAACCTTTAAGGCTTTGTTTGGCAAGCTAGCTGGTACCTGCTATTGACTCATAAGCTAGCTGGTAGCTGATGAAGAAGTCACGTTTGACAAAACTAGCTTATAAACATGTAAAATGACAAAAAATGGCATCTTCAAAAACTTATCAATTACAATATTTAATTATATATATAAAACAAATTTATAGCAATATAATATATTAAATAATATAACCAATGTAGCAAAGAAAATTTAAATGATATAACATTTTAATTAAAAGAATTTAAAAATTATTATTACACATATACTATAAGCTTATCAGCTAGTTTACCAAATATAGCCTAAATATATTTGTAAATGCAAAAGGAATGATCATTTTGTACATGTCACTCATGTTGGACCATCTTTAGCGATCGATATTCTAACAACCTAACTTAACTCGGACGGAATTCTTCATTTAGAAAAAAAAGCCAAATAATAACAAAAAGTCTAAATGATAAAAACCAAGAGACAAATCAACTGGGATTTATTTAATTCATAATTATATTTATAATCATATTGTTCAATTATTACTTTAAACCTTGTGATTAGAAAATGACATTAATTTATAAATGCCATAGACAACAACTCAACAAGGTGTGTTTTTTTTAAAGACAATTGCATTTCGGGGGTATTCAGACTAATCCCCCTTCGACCCGGCCACGATTCGGCCACGATATAGCCCTCGACCCTGATATTCTAGCGTGCTCACCCCTGGATTCGAACCCGGGGTAGAAAGGGCTTCCACCACTTTCCTCCCAGACCTTAACCAGTGGGCTACAACATCTTTGGATAAAGATGTATCCAACTTTTCTACTGTCTTCATTTAATGATAAAAAAAGTATCAATTTCTAAGTATTGTTAGGGTATTTATAATATGAATATTAAAAATAGTAGTAAAAAACATCAACTCCATTCACAGTTAAAAAAACCTCTAAAAACATCTTTAATATATAGTAGTAATAAAATAATATTATTTAATGTATTAAACTATTAATTTATATATAAGTATAAACATTGAATAGAATATTATTATTTGGTATTAGAGGCTTAATTCATTGTCTTTTATAAAGACCATTTTTATTGAGTGTTTTTTAATGTTAGAATTGAATTTGAGAGAAAAACACTTCAATTTTCGTATTTTTAATATTGGTTGGAGATTGTCTTAAGGAGATCAAACGAGAATATAGAGGATATATAACAATGAATATTTATGAGCAAAATGGGAATAAAAGAACTATTTTCTAATTTGTTTTCCAAGAGACAAATTAGGAATTTAACAAGATTTAGGGGTGTTTAGGATTTGTTTATTTAAAGTGCGTATTAATTTATTTTTTTGGTCATCGTTGATAAATAATTTTTAATGTTTGGATGGAAGGAAAAAAACTGCTTATACCATTTTGTCACCGTTGATAAGGAGTTTTTAATAAGTAATTTCATTCTAACTTATTAACTTATTTGAAACAATTTATGAACTTTTTGGTTATTTTAAATTATAAGCAATCTCAAACACTATCTAAATAATAACGTATTGGTTTATTACGTTTTAGTACTACCATAAACTAATCCAAACACTTTTTATAAAACTCCGATTTAACACCATTAAAGTTTTGTTTTAAGAACGGTGGAATTTTATAAAACTAGCAAGAAGCTAGAAAAAAAACAATTACAAATAAATAATTGCAAGGGAAGGATTTAGTAGCTAACTAACCCAATTAACAGACAATTTGTTACTTCTATAGTTAACCCAAAAGTAAACACGAGTTATAGTGTTCTCCAAGATCATCGCCTTTTTTGGCTTCGGGTTGCCAAAGAGAATACCAGTTCGAAAGACTCATATAGACCACATACTTATAAGCATAACGTCATCGAAACACCAAAAAACCTCTTTCTTAAACCAGATTGAATCGATCCAATAGGTTTATTCAGAATAGGAGCGGATAGACGGGATATCAATTTGTCACCATCGACCAATAAGGGCCCATAAATCTTAAGCAACGAGACACGAGAAGAAAAGATTATTGCAATCCTCTACCCCCGTATCACAATTGGGACAAAAAACAGACAAAACATTGATACATCTTTTACCCAATTTAACCCGGGTAGGGAGCCGCCGCCTCGCGAACACGTTGACTTTGATGGGAACAAGTCTATTCCATCTACTAGGAAGAGACTTCACCTCCAAAATATGAGAATCAACACAACGCCTAATCGAGGCCACCAAAAATTCACCCGACCCGTCTAACAACCACACTCCATTTATCCTTTGGAGGTGAGGGTACTGATAACGCCCTTTTTGGTGTTATTTTAGCACCACTTTCCATGATTAAATTGCTTGAATTCCAAAAAACGAAGCGTATTTCCCGGTTTATTCATGAGTTTTCAGGAATCCATGGGTCGACAATAAACGAAGAATTTTGGTTTGAAAGGAGCTAATTATAGACGTGAATAAAGTATCCGATAAATTGATGGCAAATGGAGGATGTACTAGTCAAATCGTGGGTCAAAGTTCGGAGAAATGCGTTAAGGAAACTCAGAAAGATGTCACCGAGACTTGTCAAGTTGGGTCGTCAAGCAAATGAAAAATCTAATTTTTTGCAAAATAGTGCCTACCGGTACTTAAGTCTCGATGTAACTCCCGACAGTCCAAAATTCTGGAAAACAGTGGCCATCGGTACTTTAACTCCGGTGTAAGTATCGACGATGGGCTGATACGTTTTTTAAAGCCTTTTTCACCTAGGGTCTGGGACATTCTTCACCATATTGACTAGAGAGAAGCAAGGGGCGATTTTGGGGCAACTTGGGTCGATTTTCCATAGATTTTATCGCCGATTAACGCAACGAAATCATCGTGGAACGCTGGATTAACGAAGATCAATTCCTTGTTCGTGGGTATTGCGATTCAACAAAAAAGGGAGATTGTTCATACATTGATTTCTTGTTCAAGAGACCATGTCTACTCTACTTTTTTTCCTTTTTACTTTGTGTTTTAACACTCCCAACATGAACCAATCTTTAGATTGTTGGGGGTTGGATGAACTTTGGTTTGTTAGCATATGAACATGAAACCTTATGATTCTTATTAGTTTTTCTAATCAATGAAGCATATGAATTTGGTTGTAAAGCTTTTGTGAGCCTGATCACCTTGCAAATTGATTTAGTTGTTACGAATTAGATTCGAGAGAACGATTCCATAACTTGTCTTGAATTTGTATGCCTAGGGTGAAAAATTGGATAGAGATATACCATTTCGAAATTAGGAATTAGATTCGAGAGAACGATTCCATAACTTGGCTTGAATTTGTTTTCCGAGAGACAAATTAGGAATTTAACAAGATTTAGGGGTGTTCAGGATTTGCTTATTTAAAGTGCTTTATTAAGTTATTTTGTTTTGTCATTGCTGATAAATAATATTTAGTATTTGGATAAGAGAAAAAAAACTGCTTATACCGTTTTATCACCGCTGATAAGAAGTTTTTAATAAGTAATTTCATTCTAACTTATTAACTTATTTGATAACTTACGAATTTTTTGGTGATTTTACATGTATAAGCAATCTCAAACACTATCATAAACTAATCCAAACACTAGTTATAAAACTCTGGTTTAACACCATGTAAGTTTTTTTAAGAAGGGTGAAATTTTATAAAACTAGCAAGAAGCTAGAAAAAGTGTTAGGTCTAGAGTTTTGTCAAAAACACAAGTGTTGAGTTCTGAGTAAAAAGACTAAAGAAGACTCAGAAGACTCAGAAGTTCTGAGTAGAAGACTCAGAAGTTCTGAGTAGAAGACTCAGAAGTTCTGAGTGAGAAATCTCAAAAAGATTCTAAGTGTTGGATTCTGACTAGAAGATTCAGAGTTCTGAGTAGGAGACTCAGAACTTCTGACTATGAAGACAAATGTTCTGAAGCGCTTATTCAGAAGTATGTTCAGAATTCATATCTTGGGATATTCTCTGTTATATTCAGTTACTAATTAGAACACGTGTAATTGTTCTATTAGTCTGTTTCTTATATGTACTGTAGCTTTAGCTATTCTCTACAGTATATATAGGAGTTAGCAACTGTAGCTAATAGAATCTTTGGAGAGAATCTTTGACATAATCTTTGGTGAATCCATTTAGAGAAAATTTCATTGTAATATCTTGTAATTCACAGATTGTTAATAAATCATATGACCAGTTGCTGTGAATACGATCTTGAATGTTCATATTTGATTGTAAGAGTGTATCCTGAACTTTCAATTGGTATCAGAGCCAATCAACAAACAAATTCGTCCAAGAGTGTGTTTGATCGCGTTCTTGAAGTTTCTTGATCAATTCGACAATTGATTCCGCTGCTGCTAACAATTCTTGAATTCCTAACAATTCTTTACTTCGTTTCTATCATTGATTCAAGAAATTTGAATTTGTCTTTCTGTTGAATCGATATCTTACAATCAAGTCATCCAAAGATTTTCTCTCTATGCTGATTAATTCTCGAAATTAAACAGAGATCACAGGTATGTTTTCGAAATTCTTGATTGGTTTCTGGATCAAAGTGATTATATCTGCTGCATGTTGATTAGTATTCAAATTTTTTGTTGAAAATAAGATTTCATTAATTCATGTACTCTAACTGTTTGATGAAATGCATGTGACAGATTTGATTAATTCTTGCATGTTCTAGATTTGTGTTGATTCTCATTTTTTATCATAATTCATAGTTGATATTCGAATTTGTCATTTCATCATGCCTGAGATTATTGAAATTTTTGTGAGACCTGCAATTTCTATAACCAGTTCAGACAATTTACAAAAATTAAGTCCTGTAAAAGCAAAAGAAACAATTTCTGAACCAAAAACTGAGATTGTTCATTTTGAAAGCAAGATTGCTAATCTTCAAGCAAAACAAGACGAATATGCAAAAGTTATAAAGATTTTGCAAAAAGAGAAATCTGATTTTCTAAAGGATTTTGAAAAGGTTCAAGAAAACATAAAGTTGTTAGAAAAAGAGAATGTTGATTTGAAAGAGAAAGGCAATTTTAGAAGAAAGATGTTGACAGAGTCTGAAAATAGAATCAAATCATGTGAAATGAAAAATTGTCAACTCTTGAAACAGATCTATGATTTTGAACAAGTTCTTATACTTGAAAGAGTGAAATTTGAGAAAGAGAGAAGAGACTTTCAAACTGAGAGGAAAGGTTTTGAAACAAAGTCTGTTGAATTATCTTTGAAAATTTCTGATTTGGAGAAAATTCTTGCAAAAGAAAGAAAAGAGTTTGAATGCAAGAAAAATGTTTTTCAAGAAGAAAAGATTGGTTTTGAGAAAAAGAAAACAGGAATGTTAAATGAGTTTTCTGTAAAAATCAATGAGTTGGAGAAAGAGTTAGAAGATGGAAGGAAAGAGACTGAAAAGAAGAAGGTAAATGGCTTTAAAGAAAAATGCTTAAAAGATGAGTTTGAGAAGGAAAAGAAAGTTTTTCATTTGGAGATAAGGAGGCTTATTAAGAAATTATCTGATTTATCAACTAAAATCATGATAGAGAGGAAGTCCAAATCTGATTTGCAGTCAAGGTTTGATATGTATGTTAAAAAGTTTAAAGAATTTGAAACAAAAGTTGTTAACAAATCAAATCATAGTTCAAAAGATCAGATTCGTTCTTCTAATCTGTTTTATGATTCTTCTATTGATAAATCTTATAATTGTTCTTTTAAAAAGATAAAAATGGAATGGAGAGTTAAAGGAACTACTTCCAAGAAAGAAGTGCCAAAATCAAAGGTTCCTAATTCAAATGTCAAGAAGAACAATACATTTCAAAGAAAATCTTTTGTTAAACCTGATGTGATTTATTCTGTAAATCAATTAGTCAGAATTGCACAAAAGAAACTTTGTTGTTCATATTGTGGGACTGATGATTTTATGAACAAGAATTTTATTCAGCACTGGTATGGTTCTTATAGAATATCTGCATATACCACTGCACCTAACAAACCTGGACCCAAGTTCATATGGGTACCAAAGTCAACTTAATCTGTTTTGCAGGTTATTCATGTGTATAGCTGAATGAATGATCCATACCGACACATGACTGAAAACAGATGTTGTGCTTAATTGAGAATTTTGACTTTTGGATAATTCAGTCCAAAACTCGGTCTGAATGTGATTATGGACTTACAATTTGTCTCATCTTGATTATGGATTTCTGATTCATACAGATCAATTTGTTGATTTTGAAGCATTTTTTTTAAAAAAAGTTCAGTTTACTGTGGTGTAATCGAACTCATAGTTGTGGGTGTTTTTAGTAGAAAACATTTCCAGAGAATGTGTTCAGAATCACATTTTGAGCAACCCTGCAAATTTTGGTTGAAAAATTCTGATTTTTGAGCAAGTTATGGTGATTTGAAATTCAGAATGTTCAAAAATCACAAAATCCAAAAATTTTTCTAAGGAATTTTCTCTGGATAGTTTTATCAGAATTCTGACTCTGTTACTCAGAAGTTCTGACTCTACTACTCAGAATTCTGACTCAACTAATCAGAATTCTGACTCTGATACTTAGAATTTTGAACAAGTTACTCAGACTTCTGACTATACTACTCAGAATTCTGACTCAACTAATCAGAATTCTGACTCTGATACTTAGAATTTTGAACAAGTTACTCATAATTCTGACTTTTCTACTCAGAATTCTGACTCAACTACTCAGAATTTGGATTTTTGATATCTAATGAGGAATCATCGAAGATGATTACCAAAATCTCTTGATTTTGCAGGATTATCTTGATTTGAGAGGGAATATTGTCTCAAAATTTGATCTGATTGTTTCAAGATAATGTTCAAAACCCGTGATTCAACGTTTTAGGTTTTTGAACATATCAGTTCAAAACCCGTACTTAAATGACAATGGCTTCTGAATAATTCAGTTCAGGACCCGTACTTCAGAGACTAAGACTTCTAAACAAATCAGTTTAGAACTCATACTTCTCAGGTGATATCCTTAACTGTCATATTTTTCTGTTTCAAGGAACAAGTGGTGAAAGGTAACATTGTATTATGTTTTATTTCTATTGCTTTGAATGTTTGAATCTTAACAATTTAATTCAATGATATGATTTTTTTTTTCATTCAATGAATAAAATGTGTGTCAATGGTGCTTTTACAAGTATTTTTGTATTATCTGAGCTATATTTGTTTCAACTTTCACTTCTGAAATAAATCGAAAGGTTAGCAAATCATGAATGAAATTATGCTGAATGCTCAATGTTATGAAATTTAGACTTATATAGAATATAATGCTCAAAAAGCATAATTTGTCAGAATGTTGGATGGAAACGAAAATATGGGGGAAGTACTACGTTTTAGAACCAAGTGATTGAGATGCAATATATATATACAAAATCATTTAGTTTGAAAGTTTGTACCTGTGGCCTTTCTGGTTTGGGAGATTAAGTCCTAAGGGGTGCTAGTCACCTAGTCCCTAAGATCAACTGGTCTAGGATCGGCTGACCCAAATCCTTCTATAGAACCAGATAGAAAGCCATGTTCTACTGGTACAGATGGGTTTAAGATATATCGATGTGGCCTTTCTGGTTTGGGAAATTAAGTTCCAAGGGGTGCTTGTCACCTAGCACCTAAGACCAACTGATCTGGGATATGCTGACCCAAATCCTGCTATAGAACCAGATAGAAAGTCATGTTTAACGATGTATCTTATTCTTACTAAACTTTTTGATTAAAAGATGCCAATGTGCACAAAATTAAAAGATGTCAATGAGCACAAAAGAAAAGATGCCAATGAGCACGCATCTCTTGAAACTTTGGGAAAATACAAAGTCACAATAAACCTGTAAATTTGTGAAAATCCTGATTTTGGACAAATAGTGTGAGTAGAGCAAAGTATTCTTATATGTTTTTGAATTGCATATGCTTGAAGCTAATCATATTTCGCATGCTAAGCACACCAAATAAATTTAATAAAGGGATTGAAACTGAACATTTTTAACTTGATATGCAATGATGACTTGTATTTGAATCCAAACACATGCATTTGATTTCATTTGATTGAAAAATCTGTTAAATTTCATTAAGTTGGATTTCTTTTGTAACATTTTCAGATGATCAAATGTTAGTAGTTATCAAGTATAGTTCAGTGAATCTTATTTTCCTTGCATAAATGTTTCATTAAAGCACTATATTTGAAATGAATAATTTTAATGAAATATATGCATACTTTCAGGGGGAGAAAACAATTTGCTCCAGAATTCTTATTTTGAGGGGGAGCAAGGTTATTCATTAAGGAGGAGAAAAAGCATAAACTTCATCGCTAAAGTTTTGAAAATCAAGGGGGAGAAAAGCTAAAGATTTTGAAGATGATTTTGCTTTCCAAAACTTTAGGGGGAGAAAAGCTAAAGATTTTGAAGAGCTAAAGATTTTGAAGATTGATATGGTTTTTGTACAGAAATAACAAAAGAGAGAAAAGTTATTTTAAGAAGGAGAAGAGGAAAAGAAAAACTGATCGGTTGTTTCTTATAAAGAAATCTTATGAAAGCTGAAATGAAGATGAGAATTGTCATTTCAAGGGGGAGCAAAGAAAAAGCAAATATATAACAGAAATCAATTTGGAAATCGTTGTTGCTGCTGATTAAAGACTGACCAGAAGTTGTTAACTCAGATTATTCAGAATTCTGAGCAAAAGTTGTCAAAGCATTCAGAAGAGCTCCTTCTGAAGATTGTTCCTACTCTAAGAATTTGATGATGAAAAGTACAAGTGTGTTTGACAAAAAGGGGGAGATTGTTAGGTCTAGAGTTTTGTCAAAAACACAAGTGTTGAGTTCTGAGTAAAAAGACTAAAGAAGACTCAGAAGACTCAGAAGTTCTGAGTAGAAGACTCAGAAGTTCTGAGTAGAAGACTCAGAAGTTCTGAGTGAGAAATCTCAAAAAGATTCTAAGTGTTGGATTCTGACTAGAAGATTCAGAGTTCTGAGTAGGAGACTCAGAACTTCTGACTATGAAGACAAATGTTCTGAAGCGCTTATTCAGAAGTATGTTCAGAATTCATATCTTGGGATATTCTCTGTTATATTCAGTTACTAATTAGAACACGTGTAATTGTTCTATTAGTCTGTTTCTTATATGTACTGTAGCTTTAGCTATTCTCTACAGTATATATAGGAGTTAGCAACTGTAGCTAATAGAATCTTTGGAGAGAATCTTTGACATAATCTTTGGTGAATCCATTTAGAGAAAATTTCATTGTAATATCTTGTAATTCACAGATTGTTAATAAATCATATGACCAGTTGCTGTGAATACGATCTTGAATGTTCATATTTGATTGTAAGAGTGTATCCTGAACTTTCAAAAAGAAACAATTACAAATAAATAATAGCAAGGGAAAGATTTGCTAGCCAACCAACACAATTAATAGACAATTTGCTACTTCTATAGTTAACCCAAAAGTAAGCACGGGTTATAATGTTCTCCAATATCATCGCCTTTTTTGGCTTCTAGTTGCCAAAGAGAATACCATTTCCAAAGACCAATATAGACCACAAACTTATAAGCATAACGACCTAGAAACACCAAAAAACATCTCTCTTCAACCAGATTGAATCGATCCAAGAAGTACATTCAGAATAGGAGCGGATAGATTCTAACAACCCATACCAACTAAAAAGCCATAGATCCAATAATTAATTGAAATAAATGCCAAAACGGCACCACATTGTCACACACATTCAAAATCTCAAAATAAGACTTGGGTTCGCAGAAATAACCCTATTACAACTGAGAATTTGTATCTATAACTATAAAAAAAAGGAAGGTCCTCTAGATCCTTCTAGACGCAAGCTCCAGCTCACATCTTGCTCTTCCCCTTACTCAAGCCCTCTACCACTTGTCAGACACCCGGGAAAACCAACCCTCCTCCAAGAAGAATTGTGTTATGCCACCCCCCCCCCCCAGATCCGTATAGAGCGAAAGAGCTGCCTGGTGATCGCTAGGTCTCTCGCTTGGAAAGCAGGAACCGGTCTGCTTTGGAGATCCTGGATAAGTTCCCGGATCTTAAAAAGCTTCTTTTACCTGAAAAGGGTTTTACATTTTTGTAACGCGAGGGTTAGACCATGAGGTCTAGTGAGATCCCTAGAGACAACAACATCGCACCACGTATATCAATTTAAAAAGAGTTTAAATGAAACAATGAACAATTACGCCCTTATCAGTTTAGACAAACACATTTATGCTGATGATGAATGCACTGGTCACGAACACACATGTGACATCGTGTTAGGGCACACACCCACCCTTAATAATTATACGGAACCTATTCATTTATCCCGTATGGGACACACTCCCCATATCAATCATAATATTACCTCTTTAACATGCGTAATTAAGCCACGTAAAGACATGCAGTTCAATATATAAACGAACAAGTAATAAAGTTAAGTATCTCCAAAGCTTCGGTTTAGAAAGACTCACCTGATGTCCATGCTAAAACGTCCTCACTTGAGAATACTTCCCTCTAATCGCACACCTACATAATCACCCGACACGCAAGAGTGAATGAGCCGCTCCATAATTCACTCAGAGCCAAAATTGACGAAACACCTCCTAAAACACTCTGAAAATAGCTTATCCCGGACTCAGACAGTCCAGATTCCGGACACTGCCTTCCAGATCCGTGCCCCCCCTTTTCCGGACATAAATGATCCAGACTCTCCTGGATTCTCACTTTTCTCCGATACCGGTTTCCGGTACTGACTTCCGGATTCCCAAAGGTTTCTGGATGGATCATCCGATAATGACTTCCGGTAAGCTGATTCCCAAGTCACCCGGACAACTAGCCAAAATCCGATAACTTTCGGAGTTCCTCTAATTCGGAAAACCCTTATGGCGACTCCCCGAAGACGCGCAACCGTGTACTGTAATGTCTCGGGTATGTTCTTTTATTAATTTAGGGTGAGTTGGATCGATTTATAAGTTTAAGGGTGTATTCGTCATTCTAGTAAAGTTCAAACCCTCATTCTCAATTTTGGTTCACTATATAAACCATCACCTCCTCCTTTTTTATTTTTCATAAGTTGGTTTCCTGAGTTTAGTGTGTGGTGTGTGTGTTGAAGCCGATAGAAAAGGAGAAGAGTTTATCGTTCGATTATGGCCGAAGATTTAATTCGATTGAGAAGATTTGAGGTATAGCTTCTTTTCAGGTAATGTTTGTATCTAGTAATAGACAATTTATGTCGGTTTAGATTTGTCAAAACTCTTGATTTGTAGTTGGGTTAATCGAATATGTGTTCGATCTGTTTTCCGGATTCTTTGTAGTCCGGATGGTTTTCCGGATTCGAGTGTTTTTGGATGAAGTCACACCCGGATTTCCAGAGTTTTCCGAATAGAGTTTTCTGGATAAGTTACGGATAGTACCGGATTTGGTTTTCCAAAGAAGAACATTTGTTAGTGTTTTCTGGGTAGGGGTATGATGGGCTTATTTAGAATTTTTAGCCTGTCATTGAGTTGTATGTGGTAAATAGGTGTATGTATTTTTTGAAATTCAGATTTTGAGAGGTTGGTGGAAAAGTAAGGTTCTTGCAAGTTTTCAAGAAAAGGTGTTATTGCGTTATTTCTTTCAGGTGAGTTTTACTTTAAACATTTTCAAACTAGAATACATATATACTAGATAAGAATGTGGTAGGTAGTGTGATGATGTGCTTATGATTGAAATATGATATATTGAGATGTATGTTGTATTTATATAAGCATTACACTACACGAGTGCACGTTGGCCGGACTTAAGGTCGGTGGAGTATTGGTTGTACGGAGGGATATCGGAGTTGGCTGTATTTTAGTGCAACGAAGTAAATTGATTTGTTGGTTTAGCGCAACCAACTAATATGGCCATGGGAAAGAGTTTTACACAGGGCATACGAGTCATGCTTGGTATTCTAATACTTGTTGTCTATCTGTGTTTTACAAAATGATTACTAAACTGATAGGGATTTTCTCACTCAGACCAATTGGTCTAACCCTCGTTTTGTTTTAAAAAATATGTATTCCTGGTCAAGGAACTTTTAAAGGAAAGGGCAAGGATAAGGTGTAATATGCTTACGAAGTCTGCGCATCTATGACTATTTAAAAAGATCGTTTTGTATGGATAGTTTTTATGAATTGTAATGTAAATTGTTAGCGCAATGTTTGTACTGAATTATGTATTGTATAGTTTTGAGACTAAGGGACCGTATGTGGTATAATATGTATCTATGTTCTATTATGATGATATGTATATTATGTTATATGAAGTATGTTTGGGATGGGTTGTTACACGTATAACCCAAAAACCCCTCTAATCTATTTTTATTAACCAATAGAGATCGGATCGCATCTATTAATGATTAAGCCAGTCAACCCCAACAATTTCAGTACTGAATAAATTAGGTTATCACACACCCAGACCACATTTCACTTCTTCTTGAGAGATACCGATAAGCTCTCATATATCACACAAAACTTAAGGGATTTAGGAGAAGGAAGTTACCTTGATGACGATGATTCACAACCTTAAGCTCCCAATCCCAAGATTTTCCTTCCAATATCGAGACTTATGAGCCTCTTCTAGCACATGTTTCCGCATATCTCCAAACTTAGGAACCACACCCGATTTCCTAAGCATCTTACTCCACTGTTATTGACTTCTAGAGAAGGAACCAGTCCAATGATTCTCTCTCTTCAGGTTTTCTCCAGTTATCGCTTCCTCTTGGCATCTTGATTTCTTCTATGAGGTTGGGGATAACTTCGACTCTAAAAGCGATTACCTTGGTTGGTTCTCTTCTTTCCTTCCGACTCAGAGCATCAGCCACCACATTAACTCTACCTGGGTGGTAAAGTATCTCAAAGTCATAATCACTTAACAGTTCTATCCACCGCCTCTGTCTCATATTCAGTTCCTTCTAGTCGAACAGATGTCTAAGGCTGTTATGGTATAAGTAAATTTGGCACGTAACCCCATACAAATAATGTCTTCAAATCTTCAATGCGAACACCACCACTACCAGCTCCATGTCATGAGTGGGGTAGTTCCTCTCATGGTCTTTCAAATGACGGCATGCATAAGCGATTGCCTTTCCGTTCTGCATAAGCACACACCCTAAACCCAACTTAGACACGTCACTATAAATCACAAATCCTTTAGTACCACTAGGCAAGGTTAGGATTGACGCGCTACTCAATCTTTCTTTTAGCTCATTAAAAGCCACATTCTGAGCTTCTGACCACTCGAATTTAGCGCTCTTCTTGGTCAATGCGGTTAATGGCGTTGCTATCCGGGAAAAATTCTCTTGATCCCACATAAAGGCTCAATAATGATATTAATCTCGATAGTTCAAACAGTTTATATGCGGAAGCTTTTTAATAGAACTAAAGAGAAATATTTGGTAGAAAACACACACATAATCAAATAAGTAAAATAGTAATAGGACAAGAGTTTAGCTCAACGATTCACTTTCAATTGATTCTTTAAAGAACACCAAGAACACCGTAACTGTATGATACATATTAATATGCTCTAATCTGGTGTGTATGTGTAGTGCGAAAGTTACTCTAAAAGGTCTGGAAGAGACCTTCTATTTATACTACTTTACAGGGGACAATTGAGAGACAAAAAGTACTAAGGTAAAAAGACACGATTTTGGACTGAATCATGTACAACGTTAATGTAGTGCGCGCATTCTGCAAAGGCTGTAACCCATCAGAGGAGGACACGTTGTACCAACCCGGTTCCCAAACATACAACAAATAACATGTATTTCATAACATCGTTACATAACCAAAAGATTCATAATATAACAAGTAAGGTCCCTTAGTCTTTACATCCAGAATAGGGTATTTTGTTACAAACTTTTTGCTAATTACATACATGATATCTAGTTATAAAATTAGAATAGCAAAACACGTCTTAGTCTTCATAACATCCTTCTTCCAAAAGCTAAACACATAGTACTCTTCTCATTTGCTCTTACCCGATCCACGACCTGTAATACATATTTTTAAAACAAAATGAGGGTTAGACCTAGCGGTCTAAGTGAGAAAATCCCTGTTAGTTTTAAAACCATTTGCACAACCATCATATACATAACACAAATACAAATACCAGTTATGACTCATGCATCATATACCTTCCTGTCTCATTCTCTTGGCCATATTAGTTGGTTGCAAGCCAACTAATAAATTAACTCCGCTGTACGACAATTACAGCCAACACCGCTGTACGACTATTACAGCCAACACCACCGGTCCTAAGCCTGGCCAACGTAATCTCATATAGAGTATGCTCATGTAAATACAATATGTCAGTATATTATATTTCAAACATAAACATATAATCACACCATCTCTATTATTCCCACCCCACACATATATGTATTCCAGTTTGAAAACATTTTAAAGTAAAACTCACTTGTTTTCTTATCAAAAACTCTTTCCAGTCCCTTCCACAAGATTCAGCTTTCACTCCAAATTAACAGTATCTGAAACAATTAGATACAAGTATCTTTTTACCAAATAGAACACATAAGACTTACTAAAGCTAAAGGCTCTAGATAACTCTATCCTCAAATGTTACCACCAAACCCGAACTTAAGTCGAGTCCACAGTATATTCAATCCTCATTCTTTCCCTATCCAAGAGTCAACAAAATACAGGCTACTGGATACTCAAAAGTACCTGAATTCTCAAAAATGACCAAACAGCTCAAGTATCCGGACAACACAAAAACAATCCGGATAGCAGATCTTTCCGGACAGCATGACCAATCCGGACAGCATAACCTTTCCGGACTACCTAAACAATCCGGACAACATCCGGACACCAAAGCAATCCGGACACTATCCGGTATCTCTATTTAACCGAAAACTTAAAGAAAAGGGTACTTACCGGGTACAAGATCGTCCGGACACCTGTAAGAATAACTACCGGACACCATCAACAAAATTACCCGGACACATTCATATCGTGTCCGGAAACCTCTGTCGGTTTACCCATTTTTCACCAGATTCGACTGAAATCATTACTATACATGAAATCGACTATTCTACACCGATAGAAACCTTCTACTATCAATTACAAACATAAAACGTACAGAAACATACCTTAAAACACTTCCAATGAATCTGATTTGAAGCCTTAACCACACTTTTCTTCTTTTTCTTCCTTTCTTCCCAAAACACACACACACCCTTCTAATTCTGGATATTTTCTGATTATGAAAATATCTGAATTCTTAATGGGATATTATCAAACCAAATTTACTAATTTTGTCCTTGAGGTAATCATTAATGACCAAAATACCTTTAACTTATACATTTACCCAAACTTACCCTAAACATCCAACTTTAAAGTTAACTTTATTTAACGAAGAGGGAATTTAACTAACGAACTTACCCGAGGTATTACATCATCTCCCCCTCCAACGGATTCCGTCCCAGAATTCGGTTAGGCAAAAAGGTACGGGTACTTAGTTCTCATTTCTGATTCTGATTCCCAAGTAGCATCTTGACCCCTATGATGTCTCCACTGAACTTTCACTTGTCTGATTACTTTGTTCCGCAACACTTTAACTTTGTGGTCAACTATTGCTTCAGGTTCTTCCACATAATTCATCTTTTCATCCAATTGTATATCTGGTAGAGAAACGGCCTGATCTGGCGTAACTAGACACTTTCGAATATTCGATACATGAAATGCGTTGTGAATCCTGCTTAACTCTAGCGGAAGATCCAACCTGTAGGCTACTTCACCAATCCTTTCTATAATTGCTGTTGATCCAAACCCTCAGTGATTTGATAATGACCTTCTCTTTAATACTTAGTAAAAATTGTAAGTAAACAATATGTATCAGAGTTTCACTATCGCTGATAAGTACTAAGACCTTACAGTACCGCTGATAGGAACCCTCGTTCTTTAGATTAAACATTCAGTGAACGATGTTCACCATAATGCTCTGAGCCTGTTCAGTCCTTATGGTGATCGCTGATAAGTTAGTTGTTTACTTATGATCCCTGAAGACAAGTTTCACGTCAACATAGGTTCTACGCTGAAGTCGAAGATCAAGCTCAAGAACCAGCGACAAGTCTCCTAATGAACTGATGCGGATCAGCGAAGACTCAGATTTGTCCACTCAACGTGAAGTATCAAGTACAAGACTTCAGCTATCGCTGAACTTTATCATAAAAGCTGATCATGAAGTCCTCCGTACAAAGTACTTTTGTTTTAACCACCCTTGCACGACTCCGTACGATATGTCACAAAAGAACCTCCTTATTGTCTGAAATCGTACAACCACTCTGATACTACACTGTTCAAACATGCGGCTACTAAGGTTGTTTACAAAGGTCAATGACATACAACCAATGAGCTGCTGCCACGTGTAAAGTGTAAACTGCCATGCATTAAATGCATGCAGTATATAAGAAGGACTTCAGCTTAATTTTTGAAGCACTTGCTAACTCTGGACAAGTCATCTTTCTTATCTTGAGATAGGTTATTATTAGTAATTTCCTTCTCTCTCTTAGTGCAAGAAACTTAGTGTTCCAACTTGTTTAGATTTAGGTTTATCCTTAATCTTGTTCTGCAACAAGCTGTAAATTGTTAATGATTTATCAATAAACAATTTAGAAAAGTAAAATCTGTGTGTTTGTATTCAACCCCCCTTCTACAAATTTGTATAGCCCTTCGGGACCAACAAGTGGTATCAGAGCAGATTTGTTTAATCTCATAAACAAGATCTGATCTATACTAAGATTTCTCTTCCTTGCTATTTCTGAAAATGGCTACTAACACAAACACAAACTATATTGACAATGGTTCTCTTGCAAAACCCCCTAGATTCTCCAGAGATAATTTTAATCTATGGAAAAATAGGATGATTCTCTTCTTAGAAGGTGTAGACCCTACTGTGCCTTATTATCATGAAAATGGCCCATTTATTTCTGTAAGAATTGATGCTGCAGTTCCAGCCGCTGAGAAAAGACCTGTTATTCCAGAAAGACTGATTCATAAGGAAGTTCATATGTGGACTGATGAAGATAAGAAGAAAGTGGCTATCGACACCAAAGCCAGATCCATACTATCCATGGCTCTTCCTGACGAACTCTACCATTCCGTCATGAACCTGAAAACCTCAAAAGCTATGTGGAACACTATATGTGTTCAGTATGAAGGTACTTCTGAAGTCCAGGACTCTCGAAAGATCAACCTGGTAAGACAGTCGAAAGCTTCATTTGTGGTAAGAATGAAACTATCTCTGAAGTACACCAACGTTTTAACTGTTTAATAATAGCTCTAAAAACTGTTGGTAAGGAATATTCTAACTTTGAAGTGCTGACAAAGTTCTTAGATTGTTTACCTGAAAGCTGGGACAGTTATTCTATGTGTCTCAAGCTGTCAAAGGATCTAAAATCAATGACCCTATCTATCTTATATGGCACGATGCTGAATCACGAGCAATCGATCCATCTTAAGAAGAATCTTGTAAAAGATTCCAAAAGCACCCCTGTTGCTTTAATCTCAGAGGAACCTTCCACTGAGCGACCCTCGGTCACTATCACTGAGTTGGAGAGTAATTCTGAAAGGTCATCAGATTCTGACTCTTCAGATGATGATGAATCTTTGGCTCTCCTCACTAAAAAGTTCAGGAGATTCACCAAAAAGAAAATGTTCAGAAAGAACAAACCTCTTTCCATTACTGACAAGCCAAGATCATCAGCTCCTGTTGATAAGGCTACTGCTACTTGTTTTAACTGTGAAAAGATAGGACATTTCGCTAACGAGTGCAGGTCAAAGAAAGTTTCGAGAAACTCAGCGTTTCCCAAGATATCCTTTATTCCCAGGAATAGAGATGACAAATACGCTAAGTTGAAAGAAAGGTATGCGAAGCTGAAAAGCTTTAAGAAGAAAGGCAAAGGCCTGATGGCTGACTATGATTGGGCTGACTCTGATGAGGAAGAGTCATCTGACTCTGAAGATGATGAAGCCAATCTCTGTCTTATGGCCAAACATGAAGATGAGGAAGACAACTCTGACATTCCCTCTACTTCAACCTTTGCAACTCAGGTATCACCTTCTTTCTTTACCAATATTGCAAATATTGATGAAGCCGATAGTCTTCGAAAGATCGATCTCTTGACTAGAAGTTTATATGAAGCCATGAATGGCAAAACAATAGTTGAAAATCAAAACCTTGATCTCGCTGAACAGCTTAAAAACTGTCACCTTCAAATAGAAAATCTTTCTAAAATTGAAGAAGATTTTAAAGATCAAGTGCACTTAAATCAGCTTGTCAAAATCGGACGAGAAGAAGCTATCGCTGCATTGAAAGCTGAAAAAGCTATTGTTGATGGATGGTATAATTCCTCAACAAAGATCACTGAGATAATCAAGTCTCAGATTCCCCTGAGTGATAAACATGGTCTTGGTTACAAATCTAATACTCTAGAACCAACTACTGATCGTTCCATGCTCTTATTTGGAACTTTCGTATCCTCAGTCGCTGCTACTTCATCCTCTCAGTGTTCCTTTTCTAGACCACCTATCCCTGAAGAAATTTCAACCTCTTCAAAAGGTAAAGAGAAAATGGTTTATCCAAGACCTATCTCTGTCTCTAAAGACAAAGGTAAAGGAATTGTTTTTAACCAAAATCCTCAGAAGGGTATCTGTATAACTAAGCTGAATGCTTCTAAAGCTTCAGTGACCTATCCCTCTGGATCAAGGAATCAGATCACTGGATCTACTCAGCGTGGATCTATTCAGCGATCTACTCCTAGAATAAGAGTGGATGTCCTTGGTAAGAAATCCGAAGAACTAAATGTTCCTCCCATTTCAAAAGCCAATAGCTTATTTGGTGTTGGTCCTTCTAATTCAAAATCAAAAGCTCAGCATTCAAATGGTCCTAGAACTACTTTTAGTTATAGGAAATGTATCATTGTGGACTTACTGATCATATTGCTAGTAAGTGCCCCACAGCCACCAAAGCCGAAAAGATAGCTAAGGTGAAGATCATTGCCCTCAAGGCAAAGAAGACCACTGAGGTTAAGAAATTAACCAAAGTGAAGACTGACAAAGCTGAATCTTCAAATGCTGCGAAGACTGCTGAACCTTCCATTCCAACTACTTCCACTGACAAAAGTGTACACATGGTTAAGTGGGTACCCAAGAAAAACTAATCTTCCTTTGTAATGCAGGTTAAGAAGGGTATATGGTATCTCGATAGCGGATGCTCTAGACACATGAATGGAAAGAAAAGCCTGCTCGCTGAATACAAGGAAGAGAAGGGTCCCTTTGTAACTTTCGGTGGAAACGGAAAAGGACATACCCGAGGGTTTGGTGTACTCTCAAATGGTACAACAACCTTCAGAAGAGTCGTATATGTTGAAGGGCTGAAGCATAATCTTCTAAGCATCGGTCAGCTTTGCGACATGGATAACAAGGTAATCTTTACTAAGGAATCCTGCTTTGTCGCTGACAAAAAGGAGAAGATAGCTCTCAGCGGTTATTGTTTGGAAAATGTTTATGTAATAAACATGGACTCAACAACCACTTAGAGACTCCCGTTTCTTCTCAAAAGCCTCATCTGATGTCAACTGGCTATGGCATAAGAGGCTCTCTCATCTAAACTTCAAGACACTGAATACTCTTTCTTCAAAAGAGTTAGTCACTAGTCTACCTCAACACTCATACGCCAAAGAGTCCTTATTTTTAGCGTGTGAGAAAGGGAAGCAAACCAAAGCAAGCTTTAAGTCAAAGCAAGTCTCCTCAGTGTCATCTCCTCTACAACTTCTCCATATGGATTTGTTTGGCCCTGTTAACAAACAATCCATCGCTGGAAAGAAATATACGCTGGTCATAGTTGATGAATTCTCTCGCTTTACATGGGTTATGTTTATCCGTTCTAAGAGTGACACCCCTGAAGAACTCATCACCTTTGTTCGGAAGATGGAAACCCTGAACAACTTGACCGTTCGCTCAATAAGGAGTGATCATGGGACTGAATTCAAAAACAGTTCTCTTGATTCCTTCTTTGAGAGTAAGGGTATTTCTCACAACTTTTCTTCAGTGAGAACACCACAACAAAATGGAGTCGCTGAAAGAAGAAATAGAACAATTATTGAAGCCGCACGTTCAATGCTCAGCGATTCTCACCTGCCTACTCAGTTTTGGGCAGAAGCTGTCGGTACTGCTTGTTTTACGCAAAACAGGTCGCTGATAGTCAAAAGATTCAATAAGACAATCTATGAACTTTTTCATTTGAGAAAGCCTTCAATCAGCTTTCTTCACATCTTTGGATGTCAGTGTTTCATACTGAATAACAGAGATGCCCTTGGAAAGTTTGATCCTAAGGCTGATGATGGAATCTTTCTTGGATGTTCTTCAATCTCCAAAGCCTTCAGAGTCTTCAATCGAAGAAGACAAACTGTAGAAGAAAATATTCATGTCACGTTTGACGAATCCCGTTCAGCGAACTCTAAACCGTCCGCTGATACTGAAGAACTGAATCAATGGATGTTTTCTCATCTTGGTGATTCAGAAGATATTCCCACTCCTCATACTCATACAAGTTAATATGATAGTCCTACTATCATTCCAAATATGCAGAATAGTGAAGCTGAAACATCATGGGTCTCAGCTGTTCCTTTAAACATTATACATACTTCTGGCCCAAATGTCTCAGACATTCCATCTACTTCTCAGCAATCAGTAAATGAAATGACATCTGCACCTACTCCTCTCTTGACTGATATTCCAGAAGTCGTTGAAGCTTCATCTTCAACTCCTCCAGTTCTGTTTGAGTCAGCGTCTCACGCTCCGGCTCAGCGATGGACTGTAAATCACCCATTTGATCAAATTCTTGGTGATCCAAACGCTGGTGTTCAGACTCGACGAAGTGCAGGTAATATTTGTTTATTTGTTAACTTTATTTCTCTGACTGAACCAAAGAAAGTAGATGATTCCCTCAAAGATCCAAACTGGGTCAGCGCCATGCAAGAAGAGCTGACTGAATTCGAAAGAAACAAAGTTTGGAAACTTGTTCGAAGACCAACTGACAAGACAGTGATAGGCACTAAATGGGTCTATCGAAACAAGTTGGACGAACATGGAACTGTAACCCTCAACAAGGCTCGACTTGTTGCTCAGGGATACAGACAAGAGGAAGGCATAGATTACGACGAAACATTTGCTCCTGTAGCTAGACTAGAATCTATTCGTCTATTCTTAGCATACGCTGTACACAAAGACTTCAAAGTATATCAAATGGATGTTAAGTCAGCGTTTCTAAATGGAAAGCTGAATGAAGAAGTCTATGTGGAACAACCTCCAGGATTCTCAGATCCTAAGCGTCCAGGTTATGTTTATAAACTGGATAAGGCACTTTATGGCTTAAAGCAAGCTCCATGTGCATGGTATGACACTCTCTCTACTTATCTCCATATTGAAAATTTTGAGCGAGGTAAAATCGATAAAACTCTATTTTTCAGAATAGTGAAAGGTCATATCATTCTTGTTCAGATATATGTTGATGACATTATATTTGGTTCGACTAACCCTGATCTTTGTACTCGTTTCGCTGATAGAATGAAAGATGAGTATAAAATGAGCATGATGGGTGAGCTAACATATTTCCTTGGTCTTCAGATAAAGCAAAATGAAAAAGGAACTTTCATTAATCAAGGAAAGTATGTTAAAGATATGCTTAAGAAATTTGATTTAACTCAGAGTTCAGCTATGAAAACCCTTATGGCACCTCTGCTGACACTATATAAGGATACTAATGGTATTCCTGTTAATGTCACGCTGTACCGTGGGATGATCGGCTCTCTTTTGTATCTTACAGCTAGCCGACCCGATATTATGTACGCAACCTGTTTGTGTGCACGATATCAAGCTGAACCTAAGGAATCTCATATGATCGCTGTAAAGCGAATTTTCGATACCTTAAGGGTACTGCGAATCTAGGTCTTTGGTATCCCAAAGACTGAGGGTTCGATCTAATCGCCTATTCGGATAGTGATTTTGCAGGATGCAAATTGGATAGGAAAAGCACCACAGGAGGCTGTCAGCTCCTAGGTGGAAAGCTCGTGAGTTGAACAAGTAAAAAGAAAAACTCAATGTCCACCTTCACAGCTGAAGCTGAATATGTAGCCGCTGGAAGCTGTTGTTCTCAGGTCTTGTGGATGAGAAATCAACTACTGGACTATGACCTACAGCTCTCAAAAATTCCAATCCATTGCAACAGCACAAGTGCCATCGCTATAGCCAACAATCCAGTGCTACACTCAAAGACAAAACACATCGAAATCAGGTATCATTTTATCAGAGATCATGTGATGAATGGTGATATAGAACTTCACTTTATCCCAACTGATTATCAGTTAGCTGATCTATTCACTAAACCTCTTGATTAGACAAGATTCAACTTTCTCATCAGCGAGATTGGAATGCTGAACTTTGAAGAGTAAAATCTTCAGCGGTTCACATTTGATCAGCGATAGGATAAAATCAACTTGTATAACCCATTCTATCATTCTCTCTCTGAATAAACTTGATTCGCTGATATCAAGGTATGTTTTTCTCTCACTGACAATCGCATGTGAATGCAAGATTTCAAAACTAATTGCATCGCTGAATATCTCTTCAGTGCTTCATGTTTTTAAAAGTGTCCCTGAGTTTTCAAAACCTCAGAGACATCCTAGAATATGAAAGGACAGTTGTGATGTCATCACAACGGATAAGCCCCAGCACGTTCTTTTTCTGACACACGTTTGCATGTTTCGTTTACCTTCCAATCAAATACAAACACGTGTCCGTGTCATGATGAAAAACTTTCCCGCTCGAGTTTTTCTCTCTCTCTAGTCTCACTATATAAACAGTTTGTGGGTTTATATTTTTTCCTTTACGCGAAAAACTTCTCCTCCAAACAAGAAAAAGATTTACTGTTGCATTTGTGCTCTCAAGTTTTCAAGAACTATTCATCTTCTTTTTCAACGAACCAGGTTAATATTTCTGTTATTTACCTGTTTCTTAAACTTGTTAATGATCTTCTCATTGTTTTTACAAGATCAAACAAAAGAACTTTTTCAAATGAAATCATTTCTTTCATGGTTTTATGAACACAACCTTTCATGGTTGTTCTTCAAGTTTAAACGCAAAATCTTGAAGTTGTTCTTCATACGTTTTTTGCAGAATCCTAATTCTCAAAGGAAACTGGAAAACAAGATTTTTTTTGGGTTTGCATTTCTTTTTCAAAACCAAGAAAAACCCTAATCTTTATTAAGACATTTTTGTCTGAATGAAATGGACAAAATTCGAACCATCTTATTGGAAAATCTTTCCACATTAAGATTATTCTTATTTGTTATATCTTTGGTTGAACTGATAATACAGAAATGGCATCTACTGACATTCCGACTGCTGAGAACACTGCTGCTGCTGAGGAATTGGAAATCATCAAGGCTCCTCAGGTCAAGTTCACTCTTGAAGAACTTGATTGGACAAAAACCAACAACCTCTATGCGCTTCTCGAGTTTCCTCCTCGAAAGCAAGTCACACATCTGAATGATGCTGTGAATTTCCTGAAAAACTGTTGCCTATCTACAGCCCTGACCATAACACCTCCTGCACATCAACTACTACTATCTTAGTTCTGGTATTCTGCCAGACACTCTCAGCTACCATCACCCAAAGACTGCTCAAAGAAAATCGATTGCATCCTTTGTGATACTGATTTAGGCACCATTAAGATCACCCCTGCCATTATCCGCAAAGCCCTGAGCCTTCCCATCGCCACAAAAGAAAAACCTTTTGTTCCTCTCCCTGACCACAAGAAACATGCTGACAGGGAAGCCATCACTGCATTCTTTGATGCAATGGGCTATGTATGGGAAACTGGAAGGGACAAGATGCCTGAGAAGAAGTTGACCCTCATCAGGAATTCGAAAATGCCCAGCGAGATGAACTTCATCTTCGCTCACCTGATAAGCTGCATGACTGCAAAGACCGGTTCCTCTGATCAAGCCGCTAAACCTCAGCAAGCAATGGGATATGCTTTGCTGAAAGGTTTTCATATAGACTGGGCTTCAATAATCTACGATGATCTTATACTCAGAGTAGACTTTGCCGCTGACCGATCTCCATGGGTTCCATATCCTAGATTCATCAGCGACGTCTTCTAAACAGGCCTGGAGGACAACTACCCACAAGTAGGAGACCTGAAACTCTCTCAGGTTGGTCCTAAGGTACTCAACTTCAAGCCAGTGGAAAATGAGGTACGTCTCTCTACACTCTTAACTCTTCTCAATCCTCCTTCTTCTTCTACTTCTGCAGCTCCTTCAGTGGACAAAACCACCGCTGATACCCCAACTGCAACCTCCTCTCCTTCAAGAAAAAGGAAACACTCCTCTACCCAACTTAGTTCCAAAAGAACTAAGAAAACCAAGGAGCAACCCCAGCAATCTAATGCTGAAGACTCCTCAGCTCATCTTGAAGAGCTGAAGGAAAGTTCAGTGGTACACTCTACCACAGCTAAACAAGCCACCTTTTCCATCCCAGCTTCAGCGTCTCTAAACACTGAGGTTATAAACTTGGAATCTACCCAACCTCCTTCAGTCTCTCTAAAGACTGAAGAAGTGATTCTCAACGGATCCAACGCTGAACCCCACACCCAACCAACTTTCTCAACCTTCTCTTCTCTCTCTACTCCATTGGACTTTAATCCAGTTTTCACCACTATCACTAGAGCACCCGTCATTCCTCTAGAAGCTAAAGCTGATACTCTTCAAGGAGTGATGGATGCAGGACTTGAAGAACGGACCATGCGTACATGCACTCTAGCTGACGACATGGAACATTATTCAGGTCACAAAAGTTTTGATGACTTCGTCGACCCTCCTGCAAGTATACACCAACCCATATACACTGTAACTGAACCCCAAACTTCTGAGCTTTCCTCTGTTCATAAGTACTTATATGTTACATGTCCTAATTTGAGAGACATCAACGCCTCGCTGAAGAACCTGGATACGAAGCTGACAGGTCTCACCACTACTCTCTTAGACAACTCTTCAGCTGTAACAAACGCTGGAGAGAATCTCAACAAGCTGACGACAGTGGTTGAACAGAAAGCCTCCAAAGCTGATTTAGAGAAGGTTGATAAAACTCTTGGTGACTTTGCCAAAGTTCTTGCTGACCTCTACACAGACTACACCTCTCTCAAAACCTCAGTTCAATCCATGTCCAGCGAATTCACAACGCTGAAGACATCGTTGGAAAGATTCAGGGAGAGATGACTGCTGTAAAGAATGACGTAAGTTCAGTAAAGACTGACATGAGTTCTGTAAAGAATGACGTCAATTCAATGAAGACTGACGTCAATTCAATAAAGACAATGATGCAGCAGATCCTAAATAACATGACCGCCCCTGCCCCTGCACCTTCGCTATTTTCTACGGTGGATCGTGCTAAACTTTTGAAGATCACTCCTGCTATTACTGGACTAGAAGATAGAGTAGTAGCGATTGAAGATTATATGGGGATCCCTGGCCAAGAAGACAGGTAACCAAAACCAACTGCTGAGTCATCACATTCCTCCCCCACTTATCATAAGGAAGGGGGGAGAAGAACTCTGAAGACCTTCCCCATGATGAATCTATCAAGGGGGAGAAGACTGAAGACCTTACCCTTACTGAAGAGGGTGAGAAGACAACTGAAGAAGTTACTGCTGTACCTCAGGGAGATAAAAACCCTGAGGGAACCGAGAAGCTTACCTCTGTATTTGAGGGGGAGCAACTCGAAGAAGATGCTGAAGAATCTGAATCTGAAGCTGAAGATGAAGAAGCCATCGAATTATCTGATGATGAACCATCCTCTTCTCCAAAGAATGACGATGATGACGATGATGATGATGATGACTCCTTTATCGTCAAGCCTGCTCACAGGACTACAACTCTTAAAGGGATATTGATAAAAGAACCTTCAGGGGAGCGGACCAAGACAAAGCCTTCAGCGTCTGAAGCTGACAAAGGCAAAAACAAAGGCCTCGCTGAAGAAGACAATCTGACGATCTTGCTTCCAAAGCCAGTTTGTCAGGTACACTAAATCTTCCTTACACTACATCCCTCCGATATCTATCTATACACATTATCAGCTCTCCTCTCCATAAAACCTCTATACACAACCACATTCTTTCTCTATCTCTGTTCTACCCAAGTTCTTATTCATACGATCGCTGCGTTTCAGCTAGTCCTCTCCCCTGTTTGAGGATATCGCTGAAGTTTCTACAGTTGCGACTTCACCAACAATAATCCCAGCTCCCAACGCTGAAGAAATAATCCAGGTCTTGGATTTGATCTCTGAGACTGATGAACCTGAAGAACAGTTGCTCTCTCACAAAAACAGATCTTCCTTGGCTCCTCAAAAGCTTAGTAAAGAGGATCAGAAAAAAAAGAGATGCAATGATAAAGAGATTCGAAGATCAGCAAATCATTCTGAAGCGTGATCAACTTCCTTCTATTCCTCCAAAGTTCAGACTTTCACAAAAGGAATACAAGGATCGCCTCATAGATGAAAGGTTAATCGCTGAAAGAAGGGAAGCTGAAGAAAAAGATAGAGAACTCGCCATCCAGCTTACTCAACAATCAGTGAAATACCCCAAGCTAAAAATAACTCCAATCGAAGTTCAACGTCAGCTATGGGAAGACGCCAAGAAGATCGTTGAAGAAAAGAGAACTGTGTCTCAATCTACTTTAATCTGGTGCAAAGAAAAGGTACACTTCAGATATCGACCTGCCAGAATCAACAAGGTACTTATCACTGGAAGATCAACCCTCAAAATTTCAATCGCTGAAATCGAGATATACAGAGAGAACGGACAGTACGAAAAATTCTATGCTGAAGCCATCACGAAGTATGGTCTCTCTGAATGGTTGGAGATCAGATTAGCCATCCAGAAGTCTCAATCTAAGTACAAGGATCATGTCGAAAAGATGATAAATAAACAAATCGACTTAGTATCTTCTTGTGTGGATATTCCTCCTCCCCCTCCTCTCGCAAGTCAGAAAAGAAGGGCCTCTGCAAAGAAAAAGTCTAAACCTTCACACTCGGGTCCTCTTATACGAAACGAAGCAGGTATTGGTTTTTCTCGTGCTGAAGTTCTCGGTCCAGAACCTGACCTTTCCGCACTTGACACATCTCTTCCTCCTGGTGAGACTTTCATCCCTGGGAAAGTCATAAGCAAACCCTATGGGATATTCTTTATCGACTATGGTGGACGAAAGCATTTTCAACGTATCTCTGAACTTCCCATCACTCCCATCGAACAACTGAAAGATCTCATCTACTGGTGTGAATTCAAACGCGACATTCAGGCACGACATCTTAAACCCTTGATTTTTGAAGAAGCGCTGAACAAAAGGAATCAAGGAGTAAATGTCCCTGACTGGATGATCCACACATCAAAGACCCTTGATGAACTTCTCATTAAGGAAGAACTTCTCTAAGCTGATAGGATCGCCTTATTCTTCTATTTTATCAGTTATTCTTTTGTACTTGTAATTTATTTCGCTTGTACTTATAACCTTTCCACTCCCCTTTGTAATCTGATACGAAGTTTAATGAAAGATTTCAGCGAAAGTACCTTACTCCATCAGTACAGAAAAGATCCCAGAAAACAGTAAAAGTGACAAATATTTTATGAGTTCTTTTTATCCTTATGTTTTCATTAAATAGCAATTTTCTCTATTGCTATGTCATAATCAAATAGGGGAAGATTGTTGATCCAAACCCTCAGTGATTTGATAATGACCCTCTCTTTAATACTTAGTGAAAATTGTAAGTAAACAATACGTATCAGAGTTTCACTATCGCTGATAAGTACTAAGACCTTACAGTACCGCTGATAGGAACTCTCGTTCTTTAGATTAGACATTCAGCAAACACTGTTCACCATAATGCTCTGAGCCTGTTCAGTCCGTATGGTGATCGCTGATAAGTTAGTTGTTTACTTATGATCCCTAAAGACAAGTTTCACGTCAACATAGGTTCTACGCTGAAGTCGAATACCAAGCTCGAGAACCAGCGACAAGTCTCCTAATGAACTGATGCAGATCAGTAAAGACTCAGATTTGTCCACTCAACGTGAAGTATCAAGTACAAGACTTCAGCTATCGCTGAACTTTATCATTCGCTGATATAGAATGATAAACCGCTGAATCAACGAAAGCTGATCATGAAGTCCTCCGTACAAAGTACCTTTGTCTTAACCACCCTTGCACGACTCCGTACGATATGTCAGAAAAGAACCTCCTTATTGTCTGAAATCGTTCAACCACTCTGATACTACACTGTTCAAACATGCGGCTACTAAGGTTGTCTACAAAGGTCAATGACATACAACCAATGAGCTGCTGCCACGTGTAAAGTGTAAACTTCCATGCATTAAATGCATGCAGTATATAATAAGGACTCCAACTTCATTTTTGAAGAACTTGCTAACTCTGGACAAGTCATCTTTCTTATCTTGAGATAGGTTATTATTAGTAATTTCCTTCTCTCTCTTAGTGCAAGAAACTTAGTGTTCCAACTTGTTTAGATTTAGGTTTATCCTTAATCTTGTTCCGCAACAAGCTGTAAATTGTTAATGATTTATCAATAAACAATTTAGAAAAGTAAAATCTGTGTGTTTGTATTCAACCCCCCCTTCTACAAACTTGTATAGCCCTTCGGGACCAACAATTGCAAACGGCCCGATATACCTTGGACTAAGTTTACCTTGTTTCCCAAACCGAATGACTCCTTTCCAAGGTGAGACTTTTAACATTACAAAATCTCCAACTTGAAACTCTAACGGTTTTCGGCGTCGGTCCGCGTAGCTTTTCTGCCTGTTTTGAGCCATTTTCAAACGTTCCCGAATCTGAGTAATCTTATCCGAGGTTAACTGAACTATATCTGGCCCCACTAACTGTTTTTCTCCCACTTCATTCCAACATAGAGGCGTACGACATTTTCTACCATACAGAACTTCAAACGGTGCCGCTTGTATGTTGGAATGATAACTGTTGTTGTAGGCAAATTCGATCAATGGAAAATGCTTATCCCATGACCCCCCAAAATCAACAATGCAGGCTCGTAGCATATCTTCTAAAGTCTGAATCGTTCGTTCACTCTGGCCGTCAGTTTGAGGATGATACGTTGTACTTAACTTTATCTATGTACCCATTTCTTTTTTGAAAACTCCTCCAGAACCTTGAAGTAAAACGACTGTCACGATCAGAAATAATTGAGATTGGAACTCCATGTCGAGTTACTATTTCGTCGATGTACAACCTGGCTAGTGTTACCAATGAGTAAGTTTCTTTTATTGGCAGGAAGTGAGCAGACTTCGTCAATCTGTTAACGATCACCCAAATGGCATCAAATCCCTTCGGAGTCCTTGGTAGCTTCGTGATGAAACCCGTAGTAATCTGATCCCATTTCCACATAGGTATTTCTAACCGTTGCAACTGACCAAACGGCTTTTGATGTTCAATCTTTACTTTCTTACAAGTAGTACAACCTTCCACATGCTGAGCAATACTTCTTTTTATTCCCGGCCACCAAGAAAATTGTTTTAAATCTTTATACATCTTATTCGTACCTGGATGAATAGAGAAACGATATTGATGAGCTTCTTGTAGTACCCGATCACGTAAACCACCCAAACGAGGCACCGAGATTCTGTTTCCCAGACACAATAACCCACGATCATCTTTTACGAGTAATGCTGATATCCCCACTAACCGTTCTGATTTCAAATGTTCTTCTTGATAGGCTTCTACTTGACACTTCTTCAATTCGTCAAATATGTTAGGTAGAAGTTCAGCTCTTAGTGCAATGGTTTTTATTGTTCCACTCCTTTCTTGACGACTCAGTGCATCAGCTACCACATTCTCCTTTCCCGGATGATAAAGAATTTCACAGTCGTAATCATTCACCAGCTCGAGACATCTTCTTGCTTCATATTCAATTCCCGCTGATCAAAAAGATGTTGAAGACTCTTATGATCGGTATAAATTTGATATTTAGAGCCGTAAAGATAATGTCTCCAAATCTTTAGCGCGAAAACAACTACTGCAAGTTCCATGTCGTGTGTAGGGTACTGTCTTTCATGATCCTTCAGTTGCCGAGATGCATAGGCAATAACCTTTCCACGCTGCATTAGTACACATCCCAATCCTAGTTTGGAAGCATCACTGTAAACAACAAAATCATCAGAACCTTCAGGTAATGCTAGTATCGGCGCGCTACAGAGTTTCTCTTTCAGTATTCGGAATGCTTCATCCTCTTCTGCTTTCCATTCGAACTTTAGATTCTTCCGGGTCAGCTTAGTGAGAGGCGTGGCAATACGAGAAAAATCTTTTATAAACTTTCGGTAATACCCGGCTAAACCCAAAAAACTACGTACTTCGGTTGGCGTTCTTGGCGGTTCCCACTTTTCAGTCGCTTCCACTTTCATCGGATCAACTTGAATGCCTTTCTCAGAAACTACCTGCCCCAGAAACTGAACCTCTCGTAGCCAGAATTCACATTTAGAGAACTTAGCGTATAACTGTTCCTTCTTTAACAATTCCAGAATTAATCGAAGATGATGTGCGTGCTCCTCTTTGGATCGGGAGTAGATAAAGATATCATCGATAAATACAATAACAAATTTATCGAGATATGGCTTACATACCCGATTCACTAGATCCATAAAAGCAGCTGGAGCGTTCGTCAGTCCTAATGGCATCACCAGGAATTCATAGTGACCGTACCTTGTGCGAAAAGCAGTTTTCAGAACGTCTTCTTCTTTAACCTTCAGCTGATGATAACCAGATCTTAGATCAATCTTGGAGAAATAACAAGCTCCAACTAATTGATCGAAGAGGTCATCAATTCTGGGAAGCGGATACTTGTTCTTGATCGTGCGCTTATTCAGTTCCCGGTAATCGATACACATTCTCATCGAACCATCCTTCTTGTAGTTGTGCCATCATTTCTTTCATCTCTGGAGGTGCCAGACGATACGGTGCATGGGCTACCGGAGCGGCTCCAGGAATCAGATCTATACCAAACACTACTTGTCTAACGGGAGGAAGACTATTCAAGTCTTCGGGGAAAACTTCTAGAAATTCACGGACAACAGGAATATCTTCCAACTTATTCTTTTCTTGCTTAATATCTATCACATAAGCTATGTAACTCGGGCAACCCTTGCTGACACACTTACGAGCCTTTAACATAGATATAAGGCAAGACTGATGATTTATACGGTCACCATAAATCACTATGGGTCCCCTCTCAGACAAGACAACATTTATCAACTTCTTATCACAAACTATGCTAGCCTGATTCTCGGCTAACCAATCCATTCCCACTACCACATCAAACTCGATCAAAGCTATAGGAAATAGTTGAATAGGTAATCCACACCCCTATATATTTATCACACAACTATCAAATACCTCTTTAACCGATACTTGATTATCATTTGCAGTGTCTACCATTAAAGCATGACCTAACACTTTAGGCTTTAAATGCATATAAGCAGCAAATGAAGGAGATACGAACGATCGTGTAACACCCCGTTTCCCAATTTACGTGATTTAACTGTCTCTTTTGGGGTTGAGTTAATTTTTGGGTCGTTATGTACGTGTTCAGGAATCTAGGGGCCAGTTTATCAATTTTGTAAGATGAGGGTGTGTTTTGGCATGTATGTAAAGGGATGGAAACCCTAAACACCCTCATTTGCACCCATTTGTTTCTTTAGCATAGAAGAGAGAAAAGAGAAAGGGATTTTCGGAGTTCTTGTGAGCTGCTGTGAAAGATCGACCGATTCTCCTTCGTTAACCGTTGGATCGTCGTGAAATTTGGACAGCGACTTCACGACCCTCTAACGTACATTCTGACTGGAGGGATTTGGCATCGGAGTTCCCAGTAGAGAGAACCAAGTGTCCGAAGTTGCTGTATTTTCCAGGCGGAGTTCTTGTGAGCTGCTGTGAAAGATCGACCGATTCTCCTTCGTTAACCGTTGGATCGTCGTGAAATTTGGACAGAGACTTCACGACCCTCAACGTACATTATGACCGGAGGGATTTGGCATCGGAGGTCCCAGTAGAGAGAACCAAGTGTCCGAAGTTGCTGTATTTTCCAGGCGAAAGATTTGGTGATTTTGGAAGATTCAAGTTGTGAAAGGTTCTAGGAGGATTGTTGTTCGCGGTCTAGAATTGCAAGGTATGTGTATTATGTTTAGAAATCAATAGAAATGGGGTGTATGAAATAGGATGTTTGGCAAAGTTTTATGGTATTTGGACTATCCTAGCTATGTCATTTCGGGATGAGAGTTGGGATAGAATTAGAGTTCCATTTTTGGGCTTGTTATGATATGTGTATGTATGAATGTTATAGGTGGTATGAGGTGATTATTATACACTGTGAAGTACTTGGTAATTGACATCTTGACAGGTGAGTACTCTACCTATATTATGTAAGTTATGTGTATGTAGTTGGATTGCATGTGTGATTATGTGTATGTTGGCTTTGCCAAAGGAAAGAGTACCTATGGTGGTAGTAATACCCCTAGGGAATATGTTATGTATGAAGAGGCCTGGTACCAGTGTCTAGTTATGACATTCCTTATTGGCTTTGTGCCTTAAGGAATGGAAGGATGTTACATGTATGTGATTGCTATGTTTATGCAAGTATGTATGCATGATGATATGTGGTATAGGTGCGTGCTCACTAAGCGAAAGCTTACCCCGTTGTTATTCATCTTTTAGTGGCAGGTACATCTTCAAAGAATAAAGGAAAAGCTCCAGCTTGAAGCTTTTGGATTTGCGGCAGCTCAGCAGCTTATATTTTCTTTTGATGAATGATAGTTTTGGATTCTCTAAGCTTTTCAGTTGAATATTGTTTTTCTCAAACTTATTGGTTTTAAGTTGCAAACTTGTACTCTTTTCTATAAGATTATGGGATTTTATCTAAATGTTTTAATTACAAATCTTCCGCTGTATTTTAAGGTTACTTTCCGTTAAATGAGTGTTTTAAAGATAAGGGATGTTACAGTTGGTATCAGAGCCTTGGTTTAAGGGATTCGGGCATTCACAAGTGGTGAGTGTTTGAACTTAAACCCAAGTGCTCAAGTTTTCAAATAAGTAACCTTTAAAAAAAGCTGTTTCGTGTAAGAAAATGGTTTATAAGGAAAGGGTGTTTTAAAAGAAAAAGTTTCCACGGCTGAGCTGCGGTCCAGAGCATCAAGACGGGGGTGAGCACACTATTCCATATTAGGATTTATGATAAAGCATGTTCAGTTTTTGTGAAAGACCAGTTTTATAACTGTATTGGATGAGTAATTATGTTTATGTATGCTAGATATGGTCAATGTGACAAGGTTATGGTTTCAAGTATGTTTTGTTTGATGCATAATGTGAATTAGAATATGATTATAATGTTTATATGATAAGTGGTAGATATGGAAAATGTTGTGATATATATGTTAAAGGTACCAACTAAGCTGGGAATTGGAACCTTAGTGACGGTGTTGAGTCTAAACATGGAGGGTGTAATTATAATGGTATAAGGGCCCATACCATTGCAATTACATTGTACATGCCGGGACTTGATATAGTTGCAAAAGAATTCTATGAACCAGACAAGGTTGAGGGTTGGGTAGTAACATGCTAGAAAGGGATTTTGTTAAGAGAGTATAAGCAGAGGGTTTCTAAGGAGCATGTTAGAAAGAAAGACAACTAAGCTAGGACCTCTGGACTATGCTAGGAGTTTGCTCAAGGGGGGGGGATGTAGATGAATTATTCTAAAGTATCATGTTTATGTATCAGAATGGTGAACACTAGAAGGCAAGGCAAGAGACCGATTATTGAAGAGGATCAGGAAATTCCTGATATGAGAGGTGTGATCGCTGCTGAGGTCGGGGAGGTTCTTCACGAGTTACTCCCAAGTCTCTTTGAGCAGGTAAAGCAGTAACTGGCTAATGAAATTCGTAGTCAGGTAGAGGCAGCTGTGGCCAGCAGGGCCAGTGGATCAGGGGGCTTGTCAGGCGTACAACCACGGGGGACAAGCTACAGAGATTTCTCGGCCTGTCAGCCGCCACAGTTTGAGGGGCAGAAGGACCCCGTAACCAGCACTCGTTGGATAGCTGAGGTGGAGGGTGCTTTCCGCACCAGTTTTTGTACCGAGGAAGTCAAGGTTCGCTACGCATCGAACCTTCTGAGGAAGGCAGCGAAAGACTGGTGGAACCTTATTGTTCGTGCTCGGACGCCAGAACAAGTGGATAGCATGACTTGGGAACAGTTCAAGGAACTGTTCATGGAACAGTATGTGCCCCAAATTGAGGTAGAGAGACTCACAAATGAGTTTCTATCTATGGAGCAAACTACGGAGTCGGTGAACGAGATCACTGACAAGTTTTTGGAGCGGTCCCTTTTCTGTCCTGAGTATGTCAGGAATGAAAAGGCCAAAATGTACAGATATGGGAGAGTTTTGAAACAGGAGATTAGAGAATTTGTTGTTATGGCAAGGTGCACTGATTTTCAGCAGATGCACGAGGCGGCTCGGGCTAGAGAGCTCGAATTAGAGAGCCAAAGAAAGACAAGAAGGGCAGAAACGGTTCAGACTCAACCTCAGCAGACTAAGAGGTTCAAAACTGGGAGTCATAAACCGGAGGTAAAGAAAGAGTTCAAGAGAGAGCATCCCCGCTGTGGGAAGTGTGGACGACAGCATCCGGGAGAATGCCGTATGGGCTCCGGAACCTGCTACAAATGCGGGCAACCGGGTCATATCAGTCGAGACTGCAAGGCGACCGCAAAGATATGTTTTAAGTGCTACAAACCGGGCCACTTTGCTGACGAGTGCCCAATGAATACCGGGTCGGTCCAGAACTCGGGAACCGCACCGGTGAAGATGCTAGAGGGTGGATTGGGAAAGAAGAACGACGCACCCAGGACTCGGGGGCGAGTGTTCCAGATGATCGTAGATGAAGCAAAGGAGGAGCCACATGTCGTGACAGGTATTTTTCCTGTTAATGCATCACCTGCCCTTGTCTTATTTGACTCGGGAGCTACTAAATCTTTTGTTTCTTTATCGTTTTGTAAAGACTTTGCTATAGTAAAGGACAAGTTAGAGAGTCCGCTAGAAGTAGAAATAGCGGACGAGGAGTTTCGTTTTGTGAGTGATGTGTATAAAGGTAATGTAATAGAGATAGCCGGAGTGAAGTTTAGTATAGATCTTATTCCTATTGAGATGAGGGAAATAAATGTAGTAGTTGGGATAGATTGGCTTAGTCGGAATGGAGCGCGCATTGATTGTGAAAAACAGCAGGTAGTGATTCGAACCCCAAGTGGGGGAGAATTAACTATCTCGAGTGAAGGAAGAAAAGAGGTACCAAAGATGTGCACTTTGGCCAAAGCTAGAAGATATGTGCACCATGGTGGTAGCAGTTACTTGGCGTATATTGTTGATGAACGGGAGGAGAAAAAGAAGAGAACAGTGGCAGATGTACCAGTGGTCAGCGAGTTTCCGGATGTTTTCCCGGATGACTTGCCTGGCATTCCTCCCGGGAGGCAAGTGGAGTTCCGAATAGACTTTATTCCGGGGGCGGCACCGGTAGCAAAGGCTCCTTACCGTTTGGCACCTCCGGAGATGCATGAACTGTCTAAGCAGCTGGAGGAACTGTTGGATAAGGGTTTCATCCACCCCAGTAGTTCACCTTGGGGAGCCCCTATCCTTTTCGTGAAAAAGAAGGACGGGTCGATGCGGATGTGCATCGACTATAGAGAGCTTAACAAGCTTACGGTGAAGAACAGATACCCGTTGCCGAGGATCGACGATCTCTTCGATCAACTTCAGGGAGCCGTTTGGTTCTCTAAGATAGATCTTCGCTCAGGGTACCACCAGTTGAAGGTCAGGGAAGAGGATGTTCACAAGACAGCGTTCAGAACCAGGTACGGGCATTTCGAGTTCATCGTGATGCCATTTGGACTGACGAACGCACCGGCGGCATTCATGGATCTTATGAATAGAGTTTGCAGACCGATGTTGGATAGGTCAGTCATCGTGTTTATAGACGATATACTGATCTACTCCAAGTCGAAGGAGGATCATATGGAGCATCTACGCGAGGTTTTGGAGATTTTGCGTAAGGAGCAGTTATATGCAAAGTTCTCCAAGTGTGATTTCTGGTTACAAGAGGTTCAATTTCTTGGACATCTTGTGAACCGAGAGGGTATCAAGGTAGACCCAACGAAGGTGGAGGCAGTGATGAAGTGGGAAACCCCGAAGACTCCCACTGAGATTAGGAGTTTCCTTGGATTAGCCGGGTACTACCGCCGGTTCATCCAGGATTTCTCCAAGATAGCAGTTCCGTTGACGAAGCTGACGAGGAAGAACGAACGTTTCGTTTGGGGAGAGGAACAGAAAACAGCGTTCGAAACCTTAAGGAGAAAGTTATGCGAGGCTCCGGTGTTGACACTACCGGAGGGAGTTAAAGACATGACAGTCTACTGTGATGCGTCTTATCACGGGCTAGGCTGCGTTCTTATGCAGAGGGGAAGGGTGATTGCCTATGCGTCTCGTCAACTGAAGACACATGAGGTGAATTACCCGACTCACGATTTGGAGCTTGCGGCAGTGGTGTTCGCTCTCAAGTTATGGCAGCACTACCTGTATGGGGTGAAGTGTACTATCTATACGGACCACAAGAGTCTTCGTTATTTCATGGATCAACATAATTTGAACATGAGACAGCGGAGGTGGTTGGATGTGGTGAAGGATTATGATTGCGAGATTCTTTATCACCCGGGGAAGGCAAATGTCGTAGCGGATGCCTTGAGTAGAAGAGCGAGTAGTGTTCTACTTCGGGTACCGTTGATGAGACTAACAGTATCAACGTCGCTTCACGACTTGGTAAGAAGGTCTCAAGAGGAAGCGATCAAGGGTGAGAACCAGAAGAAGGAACGGATAAAGGGACAGGTGGATCAGTTAGTGCCCGACAGTCGAGGTCTATTGACTCGGTACGGTCGGGTATGGGTTCCAGTATCGTGTGAGGCAAGGCAGACACTTCTGGACGAGGCGCATAAGTCAAGGTTCTCTATCCATCCCGGTGCTACTAAGATGTATAGAGATCTGAAGACTGACTACTGGTGGCCGGGGATGAAGAGGGACGTGGCTAAGTACGTGGAGAAATGTTTGACTTGTTTAAGGGTCAAAGCAAAGCATCAGAGACCGCACGGGAAGTTACAGCCATTAGAGATACCAGAGTGGAAGTGGGAGCATATAACAATGGATCTGATTACCAAGTTGCCTCGAACACCTAGGAATCATGATGCCATTTGGGTGGTTGTAGATAGGCTGACAAAGAGTGCCCATTTTATCGCGATCCGTGAAAGTTCATCTGCAGAAAAGTTAGCTGACATCTATGTCAGTGAAATTGTAGCAAGGCATGGGGTACCGGTAACAGTGATATCAGACAGGGATGTTCGGTTTACGTCGCGGTTTTGGGGGAAGTTCCATGAAGATTTGGGTACGAGACTTCAGTTCAGTACAGCCTTTCACCCACAGACGGACGGGCAAAGCGAGAGAACAATTCAGACTCTTGAGGATATGTTGAGAGCCTGTGTTTTGGATTTTGGGGGCAGCTGGGATACGTATTTACCGTTGGCTGAGTTCTCATACAACAACAGTTTCCATGCCAGTATTGGCATGCCTCCGTATGAGATGTTGTACGGGAGAAGATGTAGGACTCCTATCTGTTGGGGAGAGGTAGGCCAGCGGGAGTTAAGCTGCACAGAAGTGGTTCAGAAAACGACGGAAAGTATTGAGATGATTCGGGATAGGCTACGAACCGCACAGAGTCGTCAAAAGAGTTACGCCGACAAGCGAAGGTCGGATCTGGAGTTCAACGTGGGAGATAATGTTTCATTGAAGGTGTCACCTTGGAAAGGGGTGATCCGATTCCGGAAGAGGGGCAAGCTAGGCCCTAGGTTTATCGGACCTTTCAAGGTGATAGCACGGGTTGGGAAGGTTGCGTACCGGCTGGAGCTTCCGCTGGAACTCAGTCTGATACACAACACCTTCCACGTGTCTCAGTTGAGGAAGTGTTTAGCTGACGAGTCGGCGCATGTCCCTATAGATGACATACAGGTCGACGAACGGTTGAATTATATTGAGAGACCGATAGCAATCTTGGAAGGGAAAACCAAATCCTTGCGAAACAAGGAGATCAGCTTAGTGAAAGTTCAGTGGGAACACCGAAAAGGATCAGAATGGACATGGGAACCGGAAGCTGAGATGAGATCGAATTATCCGGAACTCTTCCAAGTCTGATCGATTTCGAGGACGAAATTCTGGTAAGTGGGGGAGAGTTGTAACACCCCGTTTCCCAATTTACGTGATTTAACTGTCTCTTTTGGGGTTGAGTTAATTTTTGGGTCGTTATGTACGTGTTCAGGAATCTAGGGGCCAGTTTATCAATTTTGTAAGATGAGGGTGTGTTTTGGCATGTATGTAAAGGGATGGAAACCCTAAACACCCTCATTTGCACCCATTTGTTTCTTTAGCATAGAAGAGAGAAAAGAGAAAGGGATTTTCGGAGTTCTTGTGAGCTGCTGTGAAAGATCGACCGATTCTCCTTCGTTAACCGTTGGATCGTCGTGAAATTTGGACAGCGACTTCACGACCCTCAAACGTACATTCTGACTGGAGAGATTTGGCATCGGAGTTCCCAGTAGAGAGAACCAAGTGTCCGAAGTTGCTGTATTTTCCAGGCGGAGTTCTTGTGAGCTGCTGTGAAAGATCGACCGATTCCCCTTCGTTAACCGTTGGATCGTCGTGAAATTTGGACAGAGACTTCACGACCCTCTAACGTACATTATGACCGGAGGGATTTGGCATCGGAGGTCCCAGTAGAGAGAACCAAGTGTCCGAAGTTGCTGTATTTTCCAGGCGAAAGATTTGGTGATTTTGGAAGATTCAAGTTGTGAAAGGTTCTAGGAGGATTGTTGTTCGCGGTCTAGAATTGCAAGGTATGTGTATTATGTTTAGAAATCAATAGAAATGGGGTGTATGAAATAGGATGTTTGGCAAAGTTTTATGGTATTTGGACTATCCTAGCTATGTCATTTCGGGATGAGAGTTGGGATAGAATTAGAGTTCCATTTTTGGGCTTGTTATGATATGTGTATGTATGAATGTTATAGGTAGTACGAGGTGATTATTATACACTGTGAAGTACTTGGTAATTGACATCTTGACATGTGAGTACTCTACCTATATTATGTAAGTTATGTGTATGTAGTTGGATTGCATGTGTGATTATGTGTATGTTGGCTTTGCCAAAGGAAAGAGTACCTATGGTGGTAGTAATACCCCTAGGGAATATGTTATGTATGAAGAGGCCTGGTACCAGTGTCTAGTTATGACATTCCTTATTGGCTTTGTGCCTTAAGGAATGGAAGGATGTTACATGTATGTGATTGCTATGTTTATGCAAGTATGTATGCATGATGATATGTGGTATAGGTGCGTGCTCACTAAGCGAAAGCTTACCCCGTTGTTATTCATCTTTTAGTGGCAGGTACATCTTCAAAGAATAAAGGAAAAGCTCCAGCTTGAAGCTTTTGGATTTGCGGCAGCTCAGCAGCTTATATTTTCTTTTGATGAATGATAGTTTTGGATTCTCTAAGCTTTTCAGTTGAATATTGTTTTTCTCAAACTTATTGGTTTTAAGTTGCAAACTTGTACTCTTTTCTATAAGATTATGGGATTTTATCTAAATGTTTTAATTACAAATCTTCCGCTGTATTTTAAGGTTACTTTCCGTTAAATGAGTGTTTTAAAGATAAGGGATGTTACAGATCGGTTTGCACCGGAATCAAATAACACTTTAAAACGTGTAGAGTTTATTAAAAATGTACCTGTAACCACATCCGGAGTTTCCTCCGCTTCTTGAGCTGTCATCTAAAATGCATGGCCCCTTGCTCTTGGTTGCTCTGGCCTTTGTACTACTGGTTTAACACCCGCTGGTTTCCCCGACGTACCCCCTTGCTGTACTCTTCCCCTTGGACAATCAGACTGAATGTGATCCGGAGAATTACATGAGAAACAAAACCACGTTACTCGACAGTCCTTAGCAACATGTCCGGTCTTCCCACACCTATAACAAACCCGAGTATCAACTTGACAGTTTCCTTGGTGGATACGATTGCATTTCTGACAAGGTCTTTCCGCTGGTCGTAAAAGCGAACGGTTATCAAACCTCTGAAATCTGGATTTCTTTGGATCATACGGTGGTCCTTCCCACTTTATTTTTCCCATACCTTTATCACTAACGTTTCTCCCTTTATCCTGTTCCACAGTTTTCGCGGCGTCTACTGCGACTGAGAAAGTTTCTGGTCCTTTAGCAATCACCAGACTTCTGACTTCTGACTTCTGAATTCAACCCAAAAATAAACCTTTCAATCTTCATTGCCTCCGTGACAACGTAGTATTCCGCAAAACGAGACTTTTCCAGAAAACGAGCGGTGTAGTCCCGAACTGATAAATTCCCTTGCTGTAAGTTCATAAACTCCCCTTCCAATTGTTTAACTGCTGCTTGGGGACAAAACCGTTTCCTGAAAGCTATAACGAATTCTCCCCAAGAGAAAGTAGAATATATATCAGATCCTCCAGAAGAAATAAAAGCTTCCCACCAGTATAGAGCATCTGCCTTCAACATTGATGTTTCGTATAACACTCTATCTTCATCAGCACACTTACTGGTCTTGAAGATAGCTTCTATCTCCTTCAGCCACCTCATAGATTTCACTGGGTCTCTATCTCCTGAGTAAGTCAGAGGTTTGCAACTTAGGAACATTTTATAATCACACTTTTTTTGTACCGGTATCACAGTCCGTGTAATGGGCAATTCATCTTCCAGACCAGGATCTGGTATTTCTGTTTCAGTATCACGAGTTCGGTTGAACATAGCTTGGACATTCGCTTGTAATCTTCCCATTTCAGCCGCCAAGTCGCCTCTTGTAACAAATTCTGCACCTCGCGGCTGAACTCTGCCGCCTGTTCTGCCTCTACCTCTTTCTCCCCCTCTTCCCCTTGTCCCAACTGTTGGATTCGTCCTATTAGGATTTCCTCCTCCCTCCCGATTCGTTTGTCTAGTACCACTTGCCATTCTGTTGATTCAAACAAGATTAATATACACATAAGCACATACCCCATATAACAAGGTATTCCAGTTCAAACATGTACCTGTAAGATAACAATTACACTGGCCAGGTGTAATCTGAAATTACCTTACATGATGTTCCTTCTACCTTTTATACTTATTCATCCCAAGGTTCTACAATAATAGGAACATCCTACTTCACATGCAGTTTAAGTCTAGGTACAGATGCAAATACCTAAATCCCTTAAACTAGGGCTCTGATACCATCTGTAACAACCCGGTTCCCAAACATACAACAAATAACATATATTTCATAACATCGTTACATAACCAAGAGATTCATAATATAACAAGTAAGGTCCCTTAGTCTTTACATCCAGAATAGGGTATTTCGTTACAAACTTTTTGCTAATTACATACATGATATCTAGTTATAAAATTAGAACAGCAAAACACGTCTTAGTCTTCATAACACCCCTCTTCCAAAAGCTAAACACATAGTACTCTTCTCATTTGCTCTTACCCGATCCACGACCTGGAATACATATTTTTAAAACAAAATGAGGGTTAGACCTAGCGGTCTAAGTGAGTAAATCCCTGTTAGTTTTAAAACCATTTGCACAACTATCATATACATAACACAAATACAAATACCAGTTATGACTCATGCATCATATACCTTCCTGTCTCATTCTCTTGCCCATATTAGTTGGTTGCAAGCCAACTAATAAATTAACTCCGTTGTACGACAATTACAGCCAACACCGCTGTACGACAATTACAGCCAACACCACCGGTCCTAAGCCCGGCCAACGTAATCTCATATAGAGTATGCTCATGTAAATACAATATCTCAATATATTATATTTCAAACATAAACATATAATCTCACCATCTATCATATTCCCACCCCACACATATATGTATTCCAGTTTGAAAACATTTTAAAGTAAAACTCACCTGTTTGCTTATCAAAAACTCTTTCCAGTCCCTTCCACAAGATTCAGCTTTCACTCCAAATTCACAGTATCTGAAACAGTTAGATACAAGTATCTTTTTACAAAATAGAACACATAAGACTTACTAAAGCTAAAGTCTCTAGATAACTCTATCCTCAAATGTTACCCGCAAACCCGAACTTAAGTCGAGTCCACAGTATATTCAATCCCCATTCTTTCCCTATCCAAGAGTCAACAAAACACAGGCTACTGGATACTCAAAAGTATCTGAATTCTCAAAAATGACCAAACAACTCAAGTATCCGGACAACACAAAAACAATCCGGACAACAGATCTTTCCGGACAGCATGACCAATCCGGACAGCATAACCTGTCCGGACTACCTAAACAATCCGGACAACATCCGAACACCAAAGCAATCCGGACACTATCCGGTATCTGTATTTAACCGGAAACTTAAAGAAAAGGGTACTTACCGGGTACAAGATCGTCCAGACACCTGTAAGAATAACTACCGGACACCATCAACAAAACTACCCGGACACATTCATATCGTGTCCGGAAACCTCTGTCGGTTTACCTATTTTTCACCCAGATTCGACTGAAATCATTACTAGACATGAAATCGACTATTCTACACCGATAGAAACCTTCTACTATCAATTACAAACATAAAACGTACAGAAACATACCTTAAAACACTTCCAATGAATCTGATTTGAAGCCTTAACCACACTTTTCTTCTCTTTCTTCCTTTCTTCCCAAAACACACACACACCCTTCTAATTCTGGATATTTTCTGATTATGAAAATATCTGAATTCTTAATGGGATATTATCAAACCAAATTTACTAATTTTGTCCTTTAGGTATGTGAAATCCCAAATCTAGCAATATGTAAAGAACAAATGTAGAGAGAATTTAGAAAGCAAACTTGTCATCCATATATTGATCTCTAAAGTACAAATGACAAAATGCTCAAGAGGTTCCTAAAGGGATCTAGATTCCTTTCTAACTAAGAACTAGACATGCCTATTTATACCCATAACATACAAGGTATAAAGGCATTAGCAACTAATACAGTACATTGACTTTATAGTAAATCTTGAATACAATAATGCTCTAACAATCTCCCCCTTTGGATTCAAGATTTAAAAAAAATATGACAACAGTCTTCAGCTCTTTGTGAAGTCAATCGTCTCCAACATACACTTTGTCAAACCATCTTCAAGTCTTGTATATGAAAAACAGATCTTTATATAAAACCATCAATTCGGAACAAGAGGAATCAGAAACTATTAGAGTTTGGATCAGAAAGATGTGAAACTATCCACATTTTTGAACTTTTAGGTGTAAGCGCATTCCGAGAACAACTCAGAACTAAGATAACCAAATTCAGCAACATTTGGACTTCACATGATCCTTCTCCCCCTGATCTTCAGTCTTTGTTCACGAATCTTTGACTTGAAAGTTCTTTGACATGAAATATCTTTGACTTGAAAGCTCTTTGACATGAAATTGAATTAAACATTTCTCCCCCTTTTTCGATGAAAGTGAGCATCATTATCATCGAAAACCTTCTTCAATTTCAGTCGTGTCTCCTAGTATTACTAACAATCTCCTCCTTAGGCGGATAACCTTGCTCCCCCTTAAAATAAGAATTCTGGAGCAATTTGTTTTCTCCCCCTGAAAGTATGCATATATTTCAATAACGCACAATATACATATTTTAAAAAAAATTTACACAAGGAAAATAAAATTCATTGAACTTCATTTTATAACTACTAACATTTGATCATTTGAAAGCTTTACAAAAGAAATTCAACTTAATGAAGTATACCAGATTTTTCAATCAAATGAAATCAAATGCATGTGTTTGGATTCAAATACAAGTCATCATTGCATATCAAGTTAAAAATGTTCAGTTTCAACCCCTTTATTAAATCTATTTGGTGTGCTAGCATGCGAAATATGATTAGCTTCAAGCATATGCAATTCTAAAACATATAAGAATACTTTTCTCTACTCACACTATTTGTCCAAAAACAGGATTTTCACAAATTTACGGGTTTATCGCGACTTTGTATTTTCCCAAGTTTCAAGAGATTTGTGCTCATTGGCATCTTTTGATTTTGTGCTCATTGGCATCTTTTGATTTTGTTCTCATTGGCATCCTTTGATTTTGTGCTCATTGGCATCCTTTGATTTTGTGCTCATTGGCATCTTTTGATCAAAAAGTTTAGTAAGAATAAGATACACCGTTAAACATGACTTTCTATCTAGTTCTATAGCAGGATTTGGGTCAGCATATCCCAGACCAGTTGGCCTTAGGTGCTAGGTGACGAGCACCCCTTAGAACTTAATTTCCCAAACCAGAAAGGCCACATCGATATATCTTAAACCCATTTGTACCAGTAGAACATGGCATTCTATCTGGTTCTATTGCAGGATTTGGGTCAGCCGATCCCAAACCAGTAGATCTTAGGGACTAGGTGTCGAGCACCCCTTAGAACTTACTCTCCCAAACCAGAAAGGCCACAGGCACAAACTTTCAAACTAAATGATAGTGCAACAATTTTATCTCAATCACTTGGTTCTAAAACATAGTGCTTTTCCCATATTTTCATTTCCATCCATCATTCTGACATTTAGGCTTTTTGAGCATTATATTCTATATAAGTCCAGATTCACATAACTTTAAGCATTCAGCATAATTTCATTCATGTTTTGCTGACCTTTCGATTTATTTCAGAGATGAAAATTGAAGCAAATCTAACTCGGATAATACAAAGTTTCTTGTAAAATCATCTTTTAGCACACATTTAATTCATTGAGTGAAGATTGAAAATTTCATGTTATTGAATTAAATTTGTTAAAGATTCAAGTATTCAAAGTAGTAGAAACAAAATATAATTCAATGTTACCTTTCACCACTTGTTCCTTGAAGTAACAGATAGAACAGTTAAGGATATTACCTGAGAAATGTGAGTTCTAAACTGATTTGTTTAGAAGTCTTAGTCTTTTTATGTACGGGTCCTGAACTGAATTGTTCAGAAGCCATAGTCTTTGAAGCACGGGTTTTGAACTGATATGTTCAAAAGCCAAAGTCGTTGAAGCACGGGTTTTGAACTGATATGTTCAAAAGCCAAAGTCGTTGAAGCACGGGTTTTGAACTGATATGTTCAAAAGCCAAAAACATTGAAGCACGGGTCCTGAATTGATGTATTCAGAAACCAAAATCTCTTTTAAGTGCGGGTCCTAAACTGATATGTTTAAAAACCATAGGTCTTTGTCTCCCCCTTAATGATACAAATATTCTTCATAAAATACGCCGCTTCTCTTCTGTTTTTAGTCATGTGTGTGGTATGGATCTACAAATCAATACAACACATGAAGAACCTACAAAACAGATTAAGCAGATTTTGGTACCCAACGGCACTTGGGTCCTAGTGGGTTAGGTGTAGATTTCTTTGAAGGAATACTGTAAGTACCGTACCAAAAAGAAGTATGATTTTTATGCACAAAATCATTTGAACCACAGTAGGAACAACAAATTTTCTTATGTGCCAACCTAATTAGATGATATACAGAATGAATAGGATTAGGTTGAACAAAAGATTAACCTTTCGGCGCATTGTTCTTCTTGGCATTTGATGTAGAGGGAAATGATTTTGGCATATCTTTCTTTGGAACTGTTGTGCCTTTGACTCTCCATTCCATCTTCACCTTTTTGAAGACTGGAACTTCTTCAGGTTTGGAAGTATTAACTTTAGGCACTTTTGGTTTGTTATCTGATTTATCAATCAAAGGATTATAGAAGAGATTTGTTGAACGAATCTGATCTTTTGAGAAATCAGTTGATCTATTAAATTGTTTAGAAGAAATGTTTTTACTACTTGAACTTGAAGCAGTTTTGAAAGAGCATTCAGAATCATTTGTATTAACAAATGGAGTTTGAAAGATAGAATTATGACTGGTCTGCTTTGAGACATCAAATTTAAAAACGACGTCTTCAAGTTCTTTGACTTTGTTTATCAAAACATTTTTCTCTTTATAAATTAGATAAAATTTCTTTTGGAGATCAGATTTGAACTGTTGATCCTTCATAATATCAACTGATAAACCAGATAATCTTTTGGTAAGATTAAGAATCGTATCTTCAAAATATTCGCTTTCCGATTCAAAATCTTTTTTCAAAAACTTTCTTTTATCAGTAATCTCTTTGAAAATTTCCATATTTTTCTTTTTAAGGGTTTTACTTTCCTTTTCAAAGAGATTTTTCTTTTTCGTGAAATCTTTCCTTTCTTTTTCCAAAATCTTTTCTAGTTCAGAGATTTTCACGGAAAGTTCAGAACTTTTGATCTCAAATGATTTTCGTTTAGTGTCAAAAATAGCTCTTTCTTTTTCGAGCTTCTCTTTTTCAAAAAATAAAACTTTCTCAAAGTCAGAAACTTGTTTTGAAAGTTTTATACAATTAAGTTCAATTACTTCCTTTTCTTTAAGAATCTTCTCTCTCTTGTCTTCAATGCTCTTCAGATCAGCATTTTCTTTTTGAAGTGTTGTTACTTTCTCTTGAAGTTTCTCGATTTGATCGTGCAGACTTGAGTTGTCTTTGTCTTTCTTTGTTTCAAGACCTGCAATATATACTTCAAGATCAGTAATTCTTTTAGTAAGTTTAGCATTTGAAGAAGAAAAGTCTAAAATCTGTCTCTTTAGATCAACATTTTCTTCATCCAATGCTTTATTTAAATCAGAAAATGAAGGACTTGAAGCAACATCTTTAGCAATATATTGTTTCAAACTTTCATTATTTGGTTTAACAGAAACTTGTGGAGTTGAAGGTATTTCTGTTATAATAATTTGCTTCAAACCCATATTTAATATTGCTAGAAAATGATCGTTCAGAAGATCAAGAAGAAAGTGTATGAAAATACACTATACAAAAAATTTTATATAAAATTTTTTCTTGAAAAGTTCTTACAGTGTATGAAATACACTATAGAAAAAATTTCGGAATAAATTTTTTTCTCAAATTTTTTTTTAGTTAAATCACAAGATTTCAGATGTATAAGGATTCGAAATCAATGAATTCGAATGAAGTTGGATCCGAAATCAATGAATTCGGATGTATAAGGATTCGAAATCAATGAATTCGAATAAAGTTGGATCCGAAATCAATGAATTCGGATGTATAAGGATTCGAAATCATTGAATTCGAATGAAGTTGGATCCGAAATCAATGAATTCGGATGTAGAAGGATTCGAATTCAATCAATTCGGATGCTGAAGGAATTCGAATGCAGAAGGGTTCGAATTCAATCAATTCGAATGCAGAAGGGTTCGAATTCAAGACTTGTAAAAAATTAAGAACACTCCGAATTGTCCGAAATCAAGTAGAAAATCCCTTGAATGGTCCGAATTCCGTATGAATGATCCGAATTCACCAAGAACAATCCGAATTCTTCACTTTGAACACGAAAATCACTGATTCTGCCATAACTCTTACAATTCTTGATCAAATGAGATGAAACTTATATCGATTTGTTCGTAATCAAAATCCGCACACTTTTCTTGTTGATCACAACTCGCAATTCGATCGATTTGAATGACTTATGATCCAAAACAGTGAGTTTTGAATTTTCGAACAACAATTCAAAATTCGATCAAATTGTGTGAATTTGTGCAGTAAATGATGATAATCCAAGAATTAAAAGTGTTCAGTGATTAATTCCGAGTCTAATGATGCTAAGAAATGATCCAAGAAATCAAAATCTTGAAAAACTTCATGTTTGAATAATAAGTGTTCAGATGAACAGTGATGAACAACTGATCCGAATTCTTCAAGGTTAGTGCAAAAAATCTTCAATTTGGTCTTCGATCTGCTTGAATCTCCTATTTGGCTCTGATACCAAATGTGAAATCCCAAATCTAGCAATATGTAAAGAACAAATGTAGAGAGAATTTAGAAAGCAAACTTGTCATCCATATATTGATCTCTAAAGTACAAATGACAAAATGCTCAAGAAGTTCCTAAAGGGATCTAGATTCCTTTCTAACTAAGAACTAGACATGCCTATTTATACCCATAACATACAAGGTATAAAGGCATTAGCAACTAATATAGCACATTGACTTTACAGTAAATCTTGAATACAATAATGCTCTAACAAGGTAATCATTAATGACCAAAATACCGTTAACTTATACATTTACCCAAACTTACCCTAAACATCCAACTTTAAAGTTAGCTTTATTTAACGGAAAGGGAATTTAACTGACGAACTTACCCGGGGTATTACACATGTGGAATGAGCAGGGCACGCTGATAACTCTATTTTTAGAGTTATTATTTCATTTTATTTTACATTTTATTTTGTCAATTTTAGCCATTTCACTTCTTAAAACCCCCATTCTTGGTATATTTCATGAAAACGAGCAAAATGAGTGAACCATGATCTTTAATAAATTATTTGGTGGAGTTTGGGTGTTTTTCACGATTTTTATCCACAGTGACTTGCGGAGTGCCCACTCCGCTCCCCACTCCTGAGCTGACGAGAAGACAAACCAAAAAGCAATTTCTAGTTGGGATTTAAAAGATTTCTGGAGCAAGGGAGTATGGTGCATGGAATGGGTCAACAAGAGCTGAAAAAGTACACAAGACACCTTCTTTCTAAGTGAATAGTGAAAAAGTACAACTACTTTGTCCTTAAAGTAGTATTTGGTGAAAAGTGGAAGACTATTCATGGCATGGGTGCAAAATCAGATCTAAAGCATGGGACTTACCTAAGACTTTTTGTGCCATGGCCATACCTTCATGCAAGTATTTAAGGAAGCCAAGGGGTGCCATTTAAGAAATCGGTTTTTTATCAATTAGTTTTTATGCTTCTTAGTTCTAGTTGTTATTTACTCTCATAATAGCTTTGATAGATGTTGGTAACACTTAGCTTTAAATTCTCTTAGCTTTAACATTTATTTTCCTGCACTAGTTAGCTTTCCATTTCTGCATTACCTTTTGTAGTTCGTAACACACAGTGGGCAGTGACGAATTCTCGTTCCCCACTGTGAGCAGAAATCAAGTCATCTTCAGTTTTATTATGTGCAACTTCTACTCTTTTGCTTTCTTTACTTTAGTTATGAGCTAAACATCCTTAGGGATGTAGAAAGGAGAAGTACCTGGATTTTATTAAAAATGCTCGAGTAATCTTTATACTTGGAATATTTGTTGTTTTGGTCATTCATTCTCGATTCATGCCCAAGGATGCGAACAAGCCGATCACTTGCAAGGATCTAATATCTAGTTCTCAACTCAGAAATGAGTAGAACGCAGTGACACGAGCTTGGATGATGCTAGGGGATTCGAAAGAATTCTTGTGACACTTACGAAAGTGAGGTCGGCACAGTGAGCTAATCTCATCCCCCTGGAGTAGTAGGCAAGCTAGTTGGTGTATCTAAAACACTTAGAGTATTTGTCTCTACACATTCCATCGAGGCCTGAAAAGGTCCGTTTTTGAGATTACCATTGACAAAACAATAAATACTAAGAGTATGGGATTTTTATCTTAACGGTGTGAGTATTTTGTAACCGGCTTTTCTAGCGAAAATGCCCACCTCGAATACAAGGATCACTTTGAAGACCGAGTATTTAGTATAAAATCTAGGGAAAATCCAACCTACATTCCTTCTTTTAAATCTTTAGTAAAATCGTCGAAGTAACTATTTCACCAACCAAACCAAAGAATTATTTTCCTCTGTTATTGAAACTTGTAAAAGGAGCTCATGAGAACCGTATTGTCTTGATTGTCCAGTCTCTGTGGATTCGATTCTGGTATTTTACCAACTATTACTTGCTGTGACGATCATAGTGGACAGTGTACACTTGCACTTCCCACTGTGGACAGTTTGCAACCCACTGCGATTAAAACACATATTTCGCACGTACCAAGTTTTTGGCGCCGTTGCCGGGGACTGGCGTGATTTTAAATCTCAAGACATTAGTTTTTGTTCGAGCCCGAGTAACTCGTTTTTCTAAGCTTTTCGTGTTGCATGCCAAGGCAACAACACGAACCTTTGTTACCAATCGATCTTGAAATAGAGAAAACTTTTCGAAGAAGACGCAAAAACAGAAATCGACAACCCCCTGTGATCCCCACTGTGAACATGGCTGCAATACCGCCACCTGTAGTGGAGACCACAATCACGATTGCCGATAGCAAAGATCGAAAAATACGGGATTATGCTACTTCCGGAGTTGGTGATTTAAGCTCCGGAATTTTGAGACCCAATATTGTTGCAACGCATTTTGAACTCAAACCGGTGATGTTTCAAATGATCCAAGCCATGGGTCAATTTGGAGGATCGCCATCTGAGGATCCGCACTCGCACTTAAAATCTTTTTTAGAAATGACCGATTCCTTTCAGTTGCAAGGTGTTAGTGATGAGGCATTAAGACTAAGGCTTTTCCCTTTTTCATTAAGGGACAAGGCGAAGTCTTGGCTGAACGCACATGCACCTCACTCGATAACCACTTGGCAAGAGCTTGCCGATAGATTTTTGCAAAAATACTTTCCTCCAACAAGGAATGTTAGGTTTCGAAATGATATAATTTTGTTTAGGCAAGAGGAAGATGAGGCTGTTTCGGATGCATGGGAACGATTTAAAGATTTACTTCGAAAGTGCCCACATCATGGCATCCCACATTGCATCCAATTGGAGACCTTTTACAATGGTCTTTCCAATGCAGCCAAAATCATCTTAGATGCAACAGCGGGTGGAACATTTACGAGTATGACTTACAACGAAGGATATCAAATCTTAGAAAAAGTGTCCAACAACAATACCGAATGGTCAAATCCGAGAGCACCCATGTCAAAGACCAACACCATCGATTCCGAGGCACTCAAAACCATGAATGCACAATTAGTGGCCTTGACAAAAATCGTTTTAAATCAAAATCGAGGCCAAGTCAATTCCGTAACCCATCTCGCTGATAACTGCTCCCTTTGTGGAGAGGAGCATGTTTTTGATTATTGTCCAGCAAATCCCGAATCTGTTAATGTTATAGGGACCAACCCGAGGAACAACCCTTATTCGCAGACTTATAATCCAGGTTGGAGAAATCATCCGAATTTCTCTTGGTCTGGTAATCAAGGACTCCAACCCCAAGGGCCGAGTCATATCCAGCAAAGACCACACAACCCCCCTGGATTTCAATCACATCACAGTGGGCAATCCTCACATCACAGTGGGCAGCACCCACAGAACTTTTACCAAGGGCAGTCCTCACAACCATACCAACCACGATCCAACCAACCAGCTGAGGTTCAACAATCGATCGAGTCAATTCTCAAGGGTTTTATGAATCAAACTCAAGCAGCCATTAGGAATATAGAGACCCAAGTAGGACAACTAGCCGTTGAAGTTAAGAATAGACCACCAGGAACGTTACCTAGTGATACCGAGCAAGCTAGGGTGATAGGAAAAGGACCAGAACATGTCAAGTCCATAACTCTGAGGAGTGGAAAGGATCTGAAAAATATCATTTTTGAATCTGATGATTCGCCTCAAAAACCTACTGTGAGCACCACAGTGGGCACTCCTCAAGTCACTGTGATCCCCACAGTGGGGACCGACATCCCTGACCTTCCCACTCTTGGACCTGTCCCAAAGCCTACTATTCCAAAGCCAATATCACAGCAAGCTCAAATTGACCCACGAAGTATTCCTTTTCCTGAAAGAATGAAGCCGAAAAATGTCGATGTTCAATTTAAAAAGTTCTTAGACATTTTTAAACAACTTCACATTAACATACCCTTGGTAGAGGCTCTCGAGCAAATGCCAAGCTATGTTAAATTTTTAAAGGATATTTTGAACAAAAAAAGAAAGTTGGGTGAGTTTGAAACTGTGGCTTTGACCGAAGAATGTAGTGCCCTCCTTACTAGCAAGATTCCACCTAAGTTGAAAGACCCGGGTAGTTTCACGATTCCATGCACAATAGGAGGACAAGAAGTAGGTCAAGCACTCTGTGATCTAGGAGCTAGTGTCAATTTGATGCCGCTGTCCATTTTTAACAAGTTAGGAATTGGAGAGGCTAGACCCACAACCGTGACATTACAACTAGCCGACCGGTCCATTGCCTCTCCCAAAGGAAAAATAGAAGACGTTTTGGTCCAAGTGGATAAATTTATCTTCCCCGCCGATTTTCTAGTTCTAGATTATGAGGCCGATAAAGAAATCCCAATCATCTTAGGGCGTCCGTTTCTTGCAACCGGACGTACTTTGATTGATGTGCACAAAGGGGAACTCACGATGAGAGTTAATGACCAAGAGGTGACATTCAATGTTTTTAAGTCTCTTAAATATATAGACACCGAAGATTGTTTTGCCTTGAGTTCGATTTATGGAACCCACAGTCTTGACACACTGCCCACAGTGGGGAGTACAGTTCCCACAGTGGGGAATGACAGTGAGCACTCTGAATTAGAGAGTGATGACACTTTTGAGGATGAGTGTAACGAAATGGTTGCAGCTTTTGAACCTCTGGACTTTAAGGATAGAAATGTTCAACCCCCTTCAATAGAACAACCTCCCGAATTAGAGCTTAAACCATTGCCTTCCCATTTAAAATATGCTTATCTCGCTAAGGATAATAAACTTCCCGTTATTATCTCTTCCAAACTTAGTGAGAAACAAGAACAACTTCTGATCGATTTGTTGATGAAGCATAAGGGAGCAATTGGTTGGACCATAGCGGACATTCGAGGAATTAGCCCCTCTTTATGTCAACATAAGATTAACTTGGAGAGTGACCACCCGGGGAAAGTCCAACCTCAAAGAAGGTTGAACCCCATCATGAAGGAGGTAGTTAAGAAAGAGGTCTTGAAGTGGTTAGATGCCGGTATTATCTATCCCATTGCTAGTAGTAGTTGGGTGAGCCCCGTCCAATGTGTCCCTAAAAAGGGAGGGACGACCGTAGTAAAAAACGAAAAAAACGAGCTCATTCCCACTAGGACTGTCACGGGATGGAGAATATGCATGGATTATAGACAACTCAATTTGGCCACTAAGAAAGACCATTTCCCCTTACCTTTCATTGACCAAATGCTTGATAGGTTAGCGGGAAAGGAATTTTATTGTTTTCTAGATGGATACTCCGGATACAACCAAATCCACATAGCCCCCGAGGACCAAGAAAAGACCACCTTTACTTGTCCCTACGGTACCTTTGCATTCCGGAGGATGCCATTCGGTCTATGTAATGCCCCAGCCACTTTCCAACGTTGTATGATGGCCATTTTTTCCGACATGATTGAGGACACCATAGAAGTTTTTATGGATGACTTTTCTGTAATAGGGACATCATTCGACAACTGCTTGGGAAATTTAGAAAAAAGCTTAGTGAGATGTGAGGCCCACGACCTTATTTTAAATTGGGAAAAATGCCATTTTATGGTAGAAGAAGGTATTGTCCTAGGTCATCTTGTCTCAAAAAGAGGGTTGGAAGTCGATAAAGCCAAGCTTGAGGTAGTGGCACAACTTCCCGAACCCACAACGGTGAAAGGTATCCGAAGTTTTTTAGGACACGCAGGTTTTTATAGGAGGTTCATCAAGGATTTTTCGAAAATAACAAAACCCCTATGTAACCTATTACAACACGAAAAAGACTTCATTTTTACCCAAGAATGCCGAGAAGCTTTTAAAAAAATCAAGGAAGCTTTAGTCACAGCACCCATAGTGACCACTCCTGACTGGTCACTCCCATTCGAAGTGATGTGTGATGCCAGCGATTGGGCTGTGGGGGCTGTTCTCGGACAGAAAAAGAACAAAGTTTTTCACCCCATTTATTATGCAAGTAAAACGCTAATTGAAGCTCAGATTAATTACACTGTAACTGAAAAAGAATTACTTGCGGTGGTGTTTGCTTTTGATCGTTTCAGGTCATACTTGATAGGGACGAAGGTCATAGTGCACACTGATCATGCAGCAATAAAATATTTAATTACTAAGGCTGATTCTAAGCCTCGGTTAATTAGATGGGTTTTATTGCTACAAGAATTTGACCTTGAAATCGTCGACAGGAAAGGAACAAGCAATCAAGTAGCCGACCATTTGTCCAGGCTCGAGAAGATAGTGGGCACTGTTGATCCCACTCTGGTAAGAGAAAATTTTCCCGATGAGCAATTGTTATCCGCTCAACATCATGAAAATAATATTCCTTGGTATGCTGATATTGCGAACTTTTTAGCAAGTGGACTTAAGCCCCACGGGATGAATGGACAACCATTTAAGAAGTTTTTACATGACACTCGTCAATATGTTTGGGACGATCCTTTCTTATATAAGATAGGGACGGACCAAATATTGAGGCGATGTGTCCACGGGAGTGAGCAACATCAAATACTCCATGGTTGTCATGCATCCCACTACGGTGGCCACTTTGGTGGAAACCGCACTGCTGCAAAAATCTTGCAAAGTGGGTTCTTTTGGCCCACTGTGTTTAAAGACTCTTACGAGTGTGTAAAAAGTTGTGAGCAATGCCAACGCACCGGGAATATGTCGCAAAGAAATGAGATGCCTCTTAATAACATTCTAGAGGTAGAACTTTTTGATGTTTGGGGGATCGATTTCATGGGACCCTTTCCAAATTCCAATAATAATTTTTATATCTTGGTTGCGGTAGACTATGTTTCGAAATGGGTGGAAGCCATCGCATGTCACTCTAATGATGCCAACACCGTGGTGAAATTTTTGCATAAAAATATTTTCACTAGATTTGGAACACCACGGGCATTGATTAGTGACGAAGGCACCCATTTTATAAACAAAGTCATGGCCTCGGTTCTTGCTAAATATGACATACATCATAGAGTGGCCACCGCATACCATCCGCAAACCAACGGTTTGGCCGAGCTTTCAAACCGTGAGATCAAAGGAATTTTAGAAAAAGTTGTTAAACCGCACCGAAAAGATTGGTCAACCAAACTCGATGATGCTCTTTGGGCCTACCGAACGGCCTATAAAACTCCTTTGGGAATGTCTCCATTTAAATTAGTTTTTGGCAAAGCTTGCCATCTACCAATTGAATTGGAGCACAAGGCATTTTGGGCCCTTAAAGAGCTTAACATGAGTGAAGGTGTTGCGGGAATCAAAAGAACTCTACAGTTGCATGAGTTAGAAGAGTTGCGTTATCACTCTTATGAAAACGCAAAGTTGTATAAGGAGAAGACCAAGATGTGGCATGATCGTCGAATTAACCATAGGGAGTTCATGGAGGGACAACAGGTATTATTGTTCAATTCTCGTCTTAAACTCTTTCCAGGTAAGCTAAAATCTCGTTGGACGGGACCATATACCATTGTCAAGGTAAGTCCTTTTGGAACAGTGGAGTTAAAGTCCCCACAGTCGGGTCAAATATTCAAAGTCAATGGGCAGAGAGTGAAACACTTTCTGCATGAGAGTGCCCACATTCCATCCCACTCTCCACCCCACTATGGTTAAGAAACATCGGGATCGCTTGTAAATATTTTATTTCAGTTATTTGCTGTCTTTTTATTATTTTTGGTCTTTTTAACCTTGCATGGTAGTTTGTTTCAATGTGTGTAGGAGAAATTGCCGCTTTTTGGAGGAAAAATCAAGAAAAAGCTTCGCAGTGGGGAAATGCATGTCCCAATGTTCCCCACTCCACTTCTGAAGAAGGATAGGACAGTTTTTGAAGGACTCTGCTGCAGGTTCATCGCAAGCAACCCTGCCCCGTTGAATGGTTTCTTAAAACTTTGGTTCCACTCGTTTGCTCCCAAAAAAAAAAAAAAACAATTTTAATTTCTGTTTGATTTATGTTTTATGCCTATGGCTAGGCTTTTGACACTTTGCTGAATTCTTATTTTGGTTACTAATGCATGAAATCCTACCGTTCGGTAGGTACTTTTGGGTACTAACGTTTTTTGTGGTTTGAATGTTTGTTTGATCTCATTTCCTTCCAAAGGTACAACGTTCGATTTCCAACTTAAAAAGGTCCCTTTTGTAAGTACGAATCTCAACTTGTCCCATGAAATGATTTAAGCCATTTTTCATACCCAAACACGATCCTTTTTGTACCCCAAAAACCACCACCTTTGTTCGTTATTTCTATGTCACAGTGGGGACACTGTGAGATTTTAAGTTTGAGGTGGGGACTTCCAGAGTGACTTCCAGTCTGCCCACAGTGGGGACACTGTGAAGTCCAAGTTTGAGGTGGGTAAGCCATACCCACCTCCGAAAAAAAGCGAAAAACACAACAATACAAAAACAGAAGAAAATCGGAGTATCACTAACAAAATTGATGGTGTGCCTTTTTGGACCATCAAAGTGCTCACTCCCAGAAAAAGATGGTGTGCCTATTCTGGACCATCGGAATACCCACTTTCACAAAAATAGCCATACCCAAATAAAGCCTGAAAGTGTACGTACTTTTCATTGCAAAATACTAAACACCTGCTTTTCGAAATAAAAATCTCAAAGCGAGATCTTCGGTCCATGTTTGGAAATTCTTGCCAAAACCCTTGGGAAAAGATTCAAAGCCATAAACCCTTCAAACCCAACAAAGCCCTATTGATCAAATGGTAAACAAGGGAAAGATTTCGGCAAGTACAAAAGTGAAGTTTTTAAGTTTGGGACCGAAGGAAGTATCGAAGGAAGGAGATCAACGCCCATTCAAGTCAAGAAGTATGTAAGTCCCCCGAGGTTCGAATGCATTGTTTTTCATTTTATTTATTTCTTTTTATTACTTGGGGACAAGTAATGATTTAAGTTTGAGGTTGTGATAACTCTATTTTTAGAGTTATTATTTCATTTTATTTTACATTTTATTTTGTCAATTTTAGCCATTTCACTTCTTAAAACCCCCATTCTTGGTATATTTCATGAAAACGAGCAAAACGAGTGAACCATGATCTTTAATAAATTATTTGGTGGAGTTTGGGTGTTTTTCACGATTTTTATCCACAGTGACTTGCGGAGTGCCCACTCCGCTCCCCACTCCTGAGCTGACGAGAAGACAAACCAAAAAGCAATTTCTAGTTGGGATTTAAAAGATTTCTGGAGCAAGGGAGTATGGTGCATGGAATGGGTCAACAAGAGCTGAAAAAGTACACAAGACACCTTCTTTCTAAGTGAATAGTGAAAAAGTACAACTACTTTGTCCTTAAAGTAGTATTTGGTGAAAAGTGGAAGACTATTCATGGCATGGGTGCAAAATCAGATCTAAAGCATGGGACTTACCTAAGACTTTTTGTGCCATGGCCATACCTTCATGCAAGTATTTAAGGAAGCCAAGGGGTGCCATTTAAGAAATCGGTTTTTTATCAATTAGTTTTTATGCTTCTTAGTTCTAGTTGTTATTTACTCTCATAATAGCTTTGATAGATGTTGGTAACACTTAGCTTTAAATTCTCTTAGCTTTAACATTTATTTTCCTGCACTAGTTAGCTTTCCATTTCTGCATTACCTTTTGTAGTTCGTAACACACAGTGGGCAGTGACGAATTCTCGTTCCCCACTGTGAGCAGAAATCAAGTCATCTTCAGTTTTATTATGTGCAACTTCTACTCTTTTGCTTTCTTTACTTTAGTTATGAGCTAAACATCCTTAGGGATGTAGAAAGGAGAAGTACCTGGATTTTATTAAAAATGCTCGAGTAATCTTTATACTTGGAATATTTGTTGTTTTGGTCATTCATTCTCGATTCATGCCCAAGGATGCGAACAAGCCGATCACTTGCAAGGATCTAATATCTAGTTCTCAACTCAGAAATGAGTAGAACGCAGTGACACGAGCTTGGATGATGCTAGGGGATTCGAAAGAATTCTTGTGACACTTACGAAAGTGAGGTCGGCACAGTGAGCTAATCTCATCCCCCTGGAGTAGTAGGCAAGCTAGTTGGTGTATCTAAAACACTTAGAGTATTTATCTCTACACATTCCATCGAGGCCTGAAAAGGTCCGTTTTTGAGATTACCATTGACAAAACAATAAATACTAAGAGTATGGGATTTTTATCTTAACGGTGTGAGTATTTTGTAACCGGGCTTTTCTAGCGAAAATGCCCACCTCGAATACAAGGATCACTTTGAAGACCGAGTATTTAGTATAAAATCTAGGGAAAATCCAACCTACATTCCTTCTTTTAAATCTTTAGTAAAATCGTCGAAGTAACTATTTCACCAACCAAACCAAAGAATTATTTTCCTCTGTTATTGAAACTTGTAAAAGGAGCTCATGAGAACCGTATTGTCTTGATTGTCCAGTCTCTGTGGATTCGATTCTGGTATTTTACCAACTATTACTTGCTGTGACGATCATAGTGGACAGTGTACACTTGCACTTCCCACTGTGGACAGTTTGCAACCCACTGCGATTAAAACACATATTTCGCACGTACCACACGCCTTGTATGAATGATCATCAGAATCTTCGTACATCAGAGGCACGTGAGAGGCACAATTGTCTTTGTCTTTATCTTCAAGTATCTTCAACCTTCAAGTCTTCATACCACAGAGGCTCTGTCAAGGGTGACAAGAAGCTCTGTGGCCCTGTCCTCTGAAAGTCTTCTGTAGAATGGCTGCTCTTGGTGTCTCGGCAGAGGCTCTGTCGTTGATATTGACTTAGCCTGTTTTTCAATACTTCTCTTAACAGAAGTTGGAGCTAACAAATCCTGAATGAACTTTTGGTAGTAGCCTGCCAGACCAAGGAAGCTCCTCACTTCAGACGGCGACTTTGGTGGTTCCCACCCTTTAATTGTCTCAATCTTGGCTGGATCAACTTTGATTCCCTCTACTGACACTACGTGTCCTATAAATTGCACCCCCCACAGCCAGAATTCACACTTTGAGAACTTAGCATACAACTTCTCACGACGCAATAAGTCTAACACTAAACGAAGATGCTCTTCATGTTCACGTCGAGATTTGGAATAGACTAGAATGTCATCTATGAACACTATTACACACTTGTCCAAGAACGGACTACACACTCTGTTCATTAAATCCATGAATACCGCTAGAGCATTAGTCAAACCAAAAGGCATGACTAAGAATTCATAATTCCCATACCTAGTGCGAAATGCCGTCTTTGGCACATCTTACTCTTTTACCTTCAATTGATCATAACCAGACCTCAAGTCAATTTTTGAGAAGTAGCAGGTACTTGTTCTTGATGGTTACCTTATTCAACTCCCGATAGTCTATGGACATCCACATAGACCCATCTTTCTTCTTGACAAACAGTATTGGTGCTCCCCACGTCGATGAGCTAGGGTGTATAAAGCCCTTATCTAGCAGCTCCTACAACTGCGTCATAAACTCTTTCATCTCCGCCGGTGCTAAACGATACGGTGCTCGCACTTTTGGTGCCACCCCAGGCACCAACTCGATCCTAAACTAGACCTGACGATCCGGGGGTAAACCCGTCATATCCTCTGGGAATACCTCCGGGTACTCACACACTACATGTACGTCCTCCACTCCCTTCTTTTCCTTCTTAGCGTCTAACACGTATGCTAGAAACCCGCAACATCCTTTCCCTAAACAGCGCCTAGCCTTCATCCTAGAGATAAGGTGGGATTTATGCTCACGTCTATCTCCATAAATAACCACCTCCGAGGTATCGGACAAGGTAATTTGTATCATTTTCTCGTTACACACTATGTTGGCATTATTACTGCCAACCAATTCATCCCCACGACAACGTCAAAATTCCTCATATACATTGGGTATAACCGCAAAGGAAAAGGGTGACCATCTACATCTATACTACACCCCTCATATACTTCTCCCACCCAAACTCGACTATCGTCGGCAACTTCTACCTCAAACTCATCCTCTAACCTCTTAGGCTCAATATTCAAACCTCGCACAAAGATCGGCGATACAAACGAACGGTTTGAACCCGAGTCAAATAACAATTTATCAAGTACGGAGTTTACAAGAAAGGTACATGCTTCCGCAGATTAGTGTGGCTCTCCAGATCATTTGAAGTCGGACTGCTCGTAGTTGAAGAAGGGGTATTTGGGTAGCTTTGGTAGGGGACCAAGAGGAAAGGGTGGAGAGAGGAAGGTAGAACCTGCACGGGCAAAGGCAAGGGCATTTCTCATGACAACAGAAGAAGCTGTTGAAATACCTGATGTGGTAGTAGGTACCTTTCTTGTTAACTCCGTAATTTCTAAAGTGTTATTTGACTCGGGTGCAAACCGTTCGTTTGTATCGCCGACTTTTGTGCGTGGATTGAATATTGAGCCTAAGAGATTAGAGGATGGGTTTTAGGTAGAAGTAGCCGATGATAGACGAGTTTGGGTGAGAGAAGTCTATGAGGGGTGTAGCATAGACGTAGAAGGTCACCCCTTCCCTTTGCGGTTGTATCCGATGTATATGGGAGAGTTCGACGTGGTGGTGGGGATGGATTGGTTGGATAGTAATAATGCCAACATAGTGTGTAGCAAGAAAATGATACGAATTACCTTGCCTGATGCCTCTAAGGCGGTTATTTATGGAGATATACGTGAGCGTAAATCCTGCCTTATCTCTATGATGAAGGCTAGGTGCTGTTTAGGGAAAGGATGTCGCGGGTTTTTGTTAGCTCCATGTCTAAATGTTAGAAGTATTGAAAAATAGATAAGGAAAACTCTTGAAGAATCCTCTGCCAGATACACCAAGACATCAGAACCTCTAACGATGAACATCAGAAGAACACGTCCAAAACAGAATTCAAGACCACAGAGCCTCTGTTAATCTTGACAGAGCCTCTGTGGAACTAAAGACTGAAGATGATGATCAAGACTCTTAAATACAAAGACAAGTGTGTTGCTCACGTGCCTCTGCTGTACGATGATCTTGAAGATCAAATAGTACAAGGCACGTTCCTCTACTTTCCACGTGTCATCTTCTGAGAGGTTGCAGCTTTTGCAGAGAACTATCAAATGACGCACTACATTAACGTGTACCAGAATGCGTCCCACGACCTTGTATCCTGTACACCTTGTCCCTTTTGTCTTTAGTATAAATAGAGAGTCTTACCAGACCTTTTATGATAACGAAGCACAACACACACACACACACACCTACTAAGAGATAAACTGTTTGTAAGAAACACACACACTTTGTGGTGTTCTTGGTGTAAATCCAGTGAATTAATAGAGATGAGTCATTGAGCGTTATTTCTTGTTACATACTGCATTCATCTTTCTATTGTGTGTTCTCTACCATTGAAATCTAACTCAAACTGTTCTTTAAAACGCTTCCACACTTAAATCTTATTGTACCATATTTTTGAACGTTTGTGGTTTAAATATCATTGTTGAGTCTAAAGTGGGATCAACAATTGGTATCAAAGCCAACTTTGATTCTCAATATCAAAGGATCCACTCTGCAATGATCTCGACTCGTTTTTGGTAGATTTATGGATTGATTTTATGTTTTATTCTTCAGTTTCAAAACAGCCCCTGTTTTCTGTTTTTATCAACCTGTTTGATTCTGACAGATAAATAGGAACTGTTATCTTGTTAAAATCCTTCCATTTAGTGCTTTGTTCAGATATTTATAAAGTTCAATCCCTTAAGTAAATTCCATCGATTAAAGGTCACTGCACCTTACTCTGTTTCTTTGCTTCTTTTTGAAAACTCCTTCTTTCATAAAAAATGGCAAACGCAGCAAACTTCTTCACTGTTGGTTCTTCAACCAAACCACCAACCTTTCTAAGAGATGAATACCTTAAGAGGAAAATACGAATGATCCACTTTCTTGAAGGTGTTGACAAAGAGCTCTTGACTTATATTCATAATCCTCCTTATGTCCCCATGGCCAATGTCCCCAGGGTACTTGAAACTGCTACTACGCCAAAGGTACCTGAGTATGTGTTGGTCCCGGAGGGGTTATACAAGTTTGTTGAGGGGGGGGGGGGGGAGGGGGTTGAATACAAACACACGATTTTTACTTTTCTAAATTATGTATTGATATGTATCAAACAATTTACAACTTGTCGCGGAACATGATTAAGGAGTAAACCTAATATAAACAAGTTAAAAGAATCACTAAGAGTTCTTGCACTAGAATTAAGATAGAGAGAAGATAAGAATACTAAGGATAATATTCTAACACACAGAATAGTAAGAAAAGGAAATGGTCGAGCTCTTCATTTCTGAAGTAGAGTTTCCTTTATATACTACACGCATTTAATGCATATCAGTACAACTTTACACATGGCAACAGCTGATTGGTTACGTGGTTTTACCTTGGTAGACAACCTAGTAGCTGCATGATGAACATTGTAGAATCAGAGTTGGTTGTACGATTCCGGACAAAAGGGATGTCTATTGTGACAGATTATACGGAGACATGCAACGGGATAAGACAAAAGTAACTTGTAGATGAAGACTTCATGATCAGCGTTCGCTGAATAGTTCTTTATCATCAAGTGATAAAGTTCAGCGCTCGTTGAAGTCTTCTACTTGAAACTTCACGTTGAGTGGACAGGTATTGGCTTCGCTGATATTCGCATCAGTTCATTAGTAGACTTATCGCTGGTTCTTTGGCTTGATCTTCGACTTCAGCATAGAACATAGTTGAAGTGAAACTTGTCTTCAGGGATCATAAGTAAACAACATATTTTATCAGCGATCATCTGTGAGACTGAACTGACTTAGGGCTCACTGATGAACAGTATCGCTGAATTTATAAATTAAGTAACGAGAGTTCCTATCAGCGGTACTGTAACAATCTTAGTACTTATCAGCGATAGTGAAACTCTAATTCATATTGTTTACTTACAATTTTCACTAAGTGTTTCTCAGAGAGTCATTATCAAATCATTGAGGGTTTGGATCAACAATCTCCCCCTATTTGATTATGACATAGCAACAAAAGAAAATTGCTAAGTATGATAACATAAGGTTAAAAAGGACTCATAAAATATTTGTCCCATTTACTGTTTTTGGGGATCTTTTAAGTACTGATGGAGTAAAGTACATTCGCTGAAATTTTTCTTTAAACTTCGTATAAGTTACAAAGAGAAGTGGAAAAATTACAAGTACAACAAATAAAAATTACATGTACAAAAGATATAAGCTGATAAAGATAGAAGAATTACAAGGAATCCTATCAGCTATACAGGTTCATCCTTAATGAGAAGTTCATCAAGGGACTTTGTTATAGGGATCATCCAATCAGGGGCTTCATGAAGTGTCCGAGAAGGTCTTCTCTAAATCTGCACCAATAAATGAGATCCTTGAGCTATTCGATAGGAGTGATGGGTAGCTCAAAGATGCGTTGAAAGCATTATCGTCCATCGTAGTCTCTGAATAAGATACCATATGGATCGCTCAAGACTTTTCCAGGGATGAAGCGTTCACCAGGGGGCAGGGATATGTCGAGAGCTGAGAGATCAGGTTCAGGACCAAGAACTTCAGCGCGTGAAAAGCCAATTCCAGTTTTGTTTCTGATAAGAGGGCCTGAGTCTAAAGGTATTATCTTTTACTTTGCAGCAGGCCTTCCTCGTTGAGTATGAGCAGGAGGTGGAGGAGGAATATCCACGACAGATGTGTTGATCCAAACCCTCAATGATTTGATAATGACTATCTGAGAAACACTTAGTGAAAATTGTAAGTAGACAATATGAATTAGAGTTTCACTATCGTTGATAAGTACTAAGATTGTTACAGTACCGCTGATAGGAACTCTCGTTATTTAATTTATACATTCAGCGATACTGTTCATCAGTGAGCCCTGAGTCTGTTCAGTCTCACTGATGATCGCTGATAAAATATGTTGTTTACTTATGGTCCCTAAAAACAAGTTTCACGTCAACTATGTTCTACGTTGAAGTCACAGATCAAGCAAAAGAACAAGCGACAAGTCTACTAATGAACTGATGAGGATATCAGCGAAGCCAAGACCTGTCCACTCAACGTGAAGTTTCAAGTAGAAGACTTCAGCGAACGCTGAACTTTATCACTTGATGATACAGAACTATTCAGCGAACGGTGATCATGATGTCTTCCTCTACAAGTTACTTTTGTCTATTCCGTGGTTTCGCATCCAACTTAATCCGAATTCGTGTTGATATATATATATATACTAGCAGGATGCCCGCGCGATGCAGCGGGATGTCATTCTTTTTTTTGTGAATCGAAAAACAAACTCGAACATACTTGGTAGTCGATATAACTTAGTAAAAACCAGAGTATAAATGGATAAGACCTACACATGCATTCATGTACCCTAAATGATAAAGAGGCTTCACTCGCATATAATGTAGGACTTAACTTCATTGTTGTCGTACTCGAACCATTAAATAGAATGTTAGGATGTGAGCCTATTTAAAGTAAACTGCGAATTGAACCAAATACAGACATGTTATTCTGACGGGAGTATCATAGGAAAGAATTTAAATATCTTTTGGTTTAAGATATTACATAACATCTTGCAATTCAAAGCCCCAAAAAAATACAACCATTGCTGGTGATTCTAAAACTCCATGGAAATTCCAAGTCTTGTGCCATGGAATCGGTACTTGTGTTTAGGCAAGGCGCAAGGTTTCTTGTGTTTATGTTGTTGTTTGTGCAGGTCCTGCATAGTTTAAGAAACACACAAAAACACTGTTTTTACTTGGTATTATCATTTAGGTGCCATATCTTGCAGCCCAATCTCAAAAATGTTTTTACTTGGATCATCCAATAAAACTTCATCCCATCCTATCTCCACCTAGACCAAAATACAAATGCATTAACGTGTAATAATCAAGTGTTTCCCCATCTTCATCTGATAAATTTCAAAATAAATCATATCGCCAAGAAAATACTTAACAATTTTATTTTCATGCTAAAAAATATTAAGATTGCGTTCTAAATATTTATGTAGTATATATATGATATATAATAAAATAATTAAATATTGAAATATTCGATATTAGGTCAATTTCAAACGTATCAAAAAGACGATTATAATGGTGTAATTTGTTAAAATTAAAACGTATTTTTTTCTCTATTTTTTCTTCTCCAATTGTCGTTCATAATATCGTCTGTTGTATTTCTTTCTTTTTTCTGCAACGATATATGATAAATAATTAAATAAAAAAAATATTCAATATTAGGCTCATTTCGAACGTATCGAAGAGACGATTATAATGCTGTAATTTGTTAAAATTAAAACGTATTTTTTAAACGTATTTTAGCTAATATACGATTTTATATGTTAATACGATGAATGTGTAAAATAAAAATTAAAAAAATAAAAGGTATAAAGTAAACACCTGAAAATTTCAAACACGGAGATCGAAAACCAAAAAGGTGGTGGTGGGCTATTTGTTTTCTTTAAATAAAAAAAAATTGATGTTGGTGGTGATCACGTTAGCACACAATCTCGTGATAGAATGGTACCTATCATAATGAATTTGATGATGCTGCCAACCACTATTATATTTTTATCTTTATTAAAGTTACTATTTTTTATTTTTATTAAAGTTATTATATTTTTTATTTTTATTAAAGTTAATATAATTATATTTTTATTTTTATTAAAGGTCAGTACTAAGGCTCGGTTCTTGTAAACCCTCACTTGATTCAAGAAGAAACTATGCAGTTTCTTTCCCAAGAACCAGTCTTGTTTATGATGATGCATGTATCATATAGTAGTATATAATAATAATGTTCAAAAAAATACCCAATTCCCTTTACTATTTTATTTAAAAAAATCCAAACTCTGTTCAACTAAAAATTATTAAATCACTCTTTCTATGTTAAAAAGAACAGTTTTTAAGTTATATATTTTGTTGCTTTTATGTCTCAAAAAATGTTCTTACCTCAAAACTATTGACTTGTAATTTAATAAAATAAATCTGAAGAATAGAAGATGAAGTATAGAGTCAAAAAACTTTGATTTATGCATTTATGATTTCGATTCTTACCTTTATTTAACATCGAGGGTTTCGATACGGCATTTGAACAAAACCTGTAAATTGAGAGGCATTGAACAATAACTGCAATCGAACGAATAGAAGATAAAAAGACATGTCTATAACAACAAAAATACAATCGTACAACTAAAACTAAAACTAACCTTCATGGATGTATCCTCATCAACGATCTGACATTCAACATCAGCTACAACATAACCAGAAAATGAGAGAGAAAGAAAGAGAATAACAAACTGCAAGAAAAGGAAAAAAGATGAACTGATAATGGAATAAGATTCTAGCAACAAATACACAAAAACCAACGTTTTACTCATTGTTATGTGGTCAAGAACAAAATCAGAAGAAAGGAACCGGAGCAAAAAAATGAATAGAAGCAAATAGGGATGAACCAGCAAAGTCAGTTTCAATATTGACCAAGAAAATCGAAAAAAAAATTTGTTGCAACTACCTAGAATCAAGAGCAAATAAGGATGAAGAACAAAGGAAGGGAAAAGTATGGGAATTACCTCCAATCAGAAAGAGCACTCGATAATTATACACTCTTATTTGATGCATCCCTATTATATGATTTCTGACCTTCACATTTGCAGCATATAAGAATTATACCCTCTTTGCTAAACTTGTTTGAAAGAAGAAGCAGATTACTATCAGAGAGAGAGAGATGGCTGAATAGCGTATCCATGAAGAAATCAAAAGAGAATTTCAAGATTAGGGGTTTATTTACGGCCCTGAAAAGAGCATAGTTTACAATTTGAAAATTTGAATTTGAATTTTTAAAAGTTTGAATCTCTTTTGGTGTTAAAGCTGTGAAAAGCAAAATGATAAAAAGAAAATGATAGGTGGGTCTGCAGATAGGGGTGGAAGAAAGATGAAAAGTTTCATCTGTTGTACATTGTGCTATACATGTTGTAATTAAGAGTTTTTTGAATTTTCTGCATAAAATGGTGGTACTCCATGCTTGATGGCTTGCACTTAAGATATTAGTTGTATATGCTTATATATGTAGTGTATATATATATATATATATATAAATTTGAGAAAAAAATTTATTCTGAAATTTTTTCTATAGTGTATTTTATACACTTTAAGAGCTTTTCAAGAAAAAATTTATATAATTTTTTTTCTATAGTGTATTTCATACACTTTCTGCTTGATTTTCTGAAAGATCAACTTCTAGCAATACCAAAGAGAGAAATGGGTTTGAAGCAAACTATTAAAACAGAAATACCTCCAATATCACAAATTTTTGTTAAATCAAACAATGAAAGTTTGAAGCAAACTCTTACAAAGGAGATACCTCAAATCTCACAAACTTTTGTTAAATCAAATAATGAAAGTTTGAAACAAACTTTTGTCAAAGATAATGCTTTAAATCCTTCAACTCCTGTTTCAAATAAAGAGGAAGAAAATGCTGATTTGAAGAGGCAGATTTTAGACATTTCTTCTTCAAATGCTAAATTTACTAAAAGAATTACTGATCTTGAAGTTTATATTGCAGATCTTGAAGCTAAGAGAGACAACTCGAGTCTGCACGATCAAATCAAGAAACTTCAAGAGAAAGTAATAATCTTTCAAAAAGAAAATGCTAATCTGAAGAGCATTGAAGACAAGAGAGAGAAGGGGAACTCATATCTACGAGATCAAATAAAAAGAGTTCAAGAAAAGGAAACAACGTTGGAAAGAGAAAACGTTGAATTGAAAAAGAAGCTTTCAGAACGTGAAACAGAGTCACCTTCTTCAAAGAAAGTTCTTATAGTCGTTAATAGGGGACGGCTCATGTTTTTTAATCTTATGATCGCCAGTTATGGCAAGCGCAGGTTGCAATTTGTAGTCGTCAATACAGATGACTCACCTTTTTAATTTTATGATCGCCAATCATGGCAAACACAGGTTAAAATTCTCGGTTGCCAGGATAAAAATTCTCGGTCGCCAATAAAAGCGACTCGCATGTTGAAATCGCACGATCGCTAGTCATGACATATGTCGTCAATAAAGACGATTTATACATTGAATTTCACAATCACCAGTTATGGTGAGACGCATGCCAAAACGTAAAAGTCGCCAATAAGTGCGACTCGCACATTTTAATCTCATGATTGCCAATAAAGGCAAGTCGCCAGATTAACCATATAATCACAAGCAAAAGTCTTTCAAGAAGGCGACTACGTCCTCCGACGAGTGTTTCAAAGCACTCAAAAGCTTAATGCAAATAAACTTTTCTCTAAGTGGAAATGTCCTTATCGTATCTTAGAAGTTGTGGGTAAAGGTGCCTATCGGCTCCAAACCCTCGACGGTCGAAATATCCCAAGCAGCTGGAATGCAACGCTTCTGAAAAGGTATTTCCTCTAAGTTCTTTTCCTTTTTTCATACGATTTATTTTTTATCACGACGATTACTGACTTAAGCATCGGAGGGTCGTTGGCTAGCCAACGACCAACCTCCGACATTGTTTTATCGCAGGATCGCACGACATAAGTTACTAAGTCTATCATACGCCTTCAGTAAAATCGCACGATATAAACAATCAGTTCTATTAGACGACTCGATTGTATAGCTACAGGAACACATGGTCCAAGTTCATCGTATGATCAAATCACACGATCGTAAGGTCTAGCGACCCCCCAATCTAAGTTCTTTAACTTAGAAAAAAATTCGTGTTCTGAATGAATGCTTTGATCGCATGCGCTTATGTTTGCTTATACGATTCATAAATATGAAAATATTATGACTTACGTTCTAATCGTTGTATTACAATGGATGCCCAAGTCGCACGACTCTTTGTACTTAAAGAATTTTTTACAGTCGACATTACATCTGTCCATGACGTGTAGGAGTCGAAATAATACTCAGGGAGGTAAAACTTTTTACCGATTATAGCTAAAGCAAAACTTACACAACGTAACATAGGTCTCTAACGACCATATCGGCTGTAAGCGCCAGTCCAAAGGTCTATAACGACCATATCGGCTGGGAACGCCAGAACATATGTCTTTAACGACCGTATCGGCTCGGAACGCCAGAACATATGTCTCTAACGACCGTATCGGTTGTGAACGCCAGATCACAGGACCACGTCGACTAGGAACACCAACCTGACGACATGGACCCCTGTCTCCTCGATAGGAAAACGCTCCCTGAAAGACGGGAGCAAATATTTCCTTAGATGAGGAAACAACGTCGTCCCGTCTAGGACACCAACAACGTCGTCCCGTCTAGGACACCATCGGCCGATAACCCGTCCCCCTTGTCGGCAGACGCTGGGGACAACACCTTGGACACTAGCTTTGTCACTGTCGTCGGAAGCGCCGAATTTGCTGGTGTCGCGTCCATCGCACCAGAATGGCTGGATGACGCCCTCGCCTCCTTAGGCGTGACAACTCTCGACGAAACGTCAGCCCTCGAAGACGGTTCCTTCAGGACTACCGTCCTTGTCTTCTTCAAGATTCCCGACCCTGCTGTCGGGGCATTCTTTCCCGGCCTCGAAGGGCAAGCGCAACTTGCGTCGCCTTCTTTGGCTGACCAAGTCAGTTTTTCTTCTGATGATCTTAGCAAAGTAACACGTCTCCGTAGCAACGCATTAGTGCGAGATCTGAAATTCCAATGGCTTTGAAATTCAGATCTCGGGGTGCTAACTATTTGGGTAAAAAATCACTCTCGACCGACTTGGGAAATCCCCTCGACATGACCCATGGACATTGGTTACTGTTGGTCCCGAAGGCCTATACAAGTTTGTAGAAGGGGGGGTTGAATACAAACACACAGATTTTACTTTTCTAAATTGTTTATTGATAAATCACTAACAATTTACAGCTTGTTGCGGAAACAAGATTAAGGATAAACCTAAATCTAAACAAGTTGGAACACTAAGGTTTCTTGCACTAAGAGAGATAAGGAAATTACTAATAATAACCTATCTTGAGATAAGAGATTGAACTTGTCCAGAGTTAGCAAGTTACTTCAAAAGAAGTGGGTTCATCTATTTATATACTGCATGCATTTAATGCAAGTCAGTATACACTTTACACGTGTCATCAGCTGGTTGGTTGCATGTCATTGACCTTGGTTGACAACCTTAGTATCCGCATGGATGAACAGTGTAGTATCAGAGTGGTTGTACGATTTCAGACAGTCGGAGGTTCTTTTCTGACATTTCGTACGGAGTCGTGCAAGGGGGGTTAAGACAAAAGTACTTTGTACGGAGGACTTCATGATCAGCTTTTCGTTGATTCAGCGATTATCATTTTCTATTCAGCGAATGATAAAGTTCAGCGATAGCTGAAGTCTTGTACTTGATACTTCACGTTGAGTGGATAAATCTGAGTCTTCGCTGATCCGCATCAGTTCATTAGGAGACTTGTCGCTAGTTCTTAAGCTTGATCTTCGACTTCAGCGTAGAACCTTTGTTGGCGTGAAACTTGTCTTCAGGGATCATAAGTAAACAACTAACTTATCAGCGATCATCATAATGACTGAACAGACTCAGAGCATTAATGGTGAACAGTGTTCGCTGAATGTTTAATTTAAAGAGCGAGAGTTCCTATCAGCGGTACTGGAAGATCTTAGTACTTTTCAGCGATAGTGAAACTCTGATACATATTGTTTACTTACAATTTTCACTAAGTATATAAGAGAGGGTCATTATCAAATCACTGAGGGTTTGGATCAACAATCTCCCCCTATTTGATTATGACATAGCAACAAAGAAAATTGTTATTTAATTAAAACATAAGGATAAAAAGAACTCATAAAATATTTGTCCCTTTTACTGTTTTCTGGGATCTTTTCAGTACTGATGGAGTAAAGTACATTCGCTGAAATCTTTCTTTAAAACTTTGAATCATGTTACAAAGAGAAATGGAAAGATTACAAGTACGAGTGAAATAAATTACAAGTACAGAAGAATAACTGATACAATAGAGAAAAGGGTGATCATATCAGCTTATAAAGGTTCTTCCTTGATGAGAAGTTCACCAAGGGTCTTTGATGTGGGGATCATCCAGTCAGGGACATCTTCTCCTTGATTCTTTTTCTTCAGAGCTGCTTCAAAAATCAATGGCTTCAGGTGTCTATCTTTGATGGTGCGTCTGACTTCACACCAGTATACGAGATCGCTGAGTTGTTCGATAGGAGCGATGTCTAGCTCAGAGATACGTTGAAAGTAATGATTTCCATAGTAGTCTAAAAAGACTATACCATAGGGATCACTTACAACTATGCCAGGAATGAATGTTTCTCCAGGTGGTAGGGAGGTGTCAAGCATTGAGAGATCGGCATCAGGGCCAACAATTTCAGCACGAGAGAAACCAATGCCCGTTTCATTCCGAATATGAGTACCTGAACCAGAGGCTTTCTTTTTCTTATCAGAGACTTTTCTTGGTTGAGGAAGAGTAGGAGGAATATCCACAGCAGATGAAAGCAGGTCGATCTGTTTGTTTAAGATCTTCTCGACATGGCTTTTGAACTTTGAGCGCGATCCCTGAATGGCTAATTTTGTTTCTAACCATTCAGAGAGACCAAACTTTTCTAAGGTAGCAGCATAGAAAGTTTGCTTGGTTTCGTCATCTATGTAGACGTCCACTTCAACAACAGGAACTTCAGCGTACAGTCTTCCTCTGATGTTTGCCTTGACGATTTTGGAAGGTCTAGATCAATAGGTCAGCATTTGTTTAGCCCATTCCAAAGTCGTATCAGAGACCTTAGTCTTATCTCTAACGATCTCTTGAGCATCATCCCATAGCTGACGTTGAACATCAATGGGAACTCTTTTCAGCTTGGGGTCTTTTATTGATCGTTGAGTAAGCTTGATGGCGTATTCTCTGTCTTTTTCTTCAGCTTCCTTTCTTTCAGCGAGTAGGCATTCAGCTCTGAGGTGTTCCTGGTATTCAGCTTTGGAAATTCTGACCTTTGGAGGAACTGAAGGAAGTTGATCACGCCTCAGAATGATTCGCTGATCCTCGAATCACTTTATTATTTCCTCTCTTCTTTTCTGATCCTCTTCACTTAGCTTTTGAGGAGCTAAGGAAGGTCTGCCTCTGTGCGAGAGTAGCTGTTCTTCTGGTTCATCAGTCTCAGAGATTAAATCTAAGACTGGGATTATTTCTTCAGCAGCAGCTGGTATTATTGGTGAAGTCGCAGTTGTGGAGCCTTCAGCGATATCCTCAAACAGGGGAGAGGACTAGCTGAAACACAGCGATCTTACGAGTAAGAACTTGGGTAGAATCAGATAAAGAGAATTGGTTCAAGTGTATAGGCTTGGGTAGTAGAACTGATAGTGTATGATAGAGGAGGGATGGAGTGAGAGATGTTTAGTATACCTGACAAACCGGCTTTTCAAGCAAGATCATCAGATTGTCATCTTCAGCGACGCTTTTGCCTTTGCCTTTCTCAGCTCCAGAGGCTGAGGGCTTTGTCTTTGTCCGCTCCCCTGAAGGTTCATTTATCGAGATTCCCTTAAGATCTTTGATCCTCGGAGCAGGTTTGACGATAAAGAAGTCATCGTCATCTTCGTCATCATCATCATCATTCTTTGGAGAAGAAGATGGTTCATCATCAGGGATGTGGACGGCTTCATCATCTTCTGCTTCGGATTCAGTTTTATCAGCTTCTTCTTCGAGTTGCTCCCCCTCAGATACAGAGGCGAGCTTCTCGGTTTCCTCAGGGTTTTCATCTCCCTGAGGTCCAGCGGTGGTTTCTTCAGTGTCCTTCTTCTCTCCCCTGATAGATTCATCATGGGAAAGGTCTTCAGCGCTCTTGGAGAGGTCTTCAGCGCTCTTCTCCCCCTTTTTTTCATGATGACTGGGGGAGGAATGGGTAGATTCAGCATCGTTGGTAGGTTCTCTGTCTTCTTGGCCAGAGAGACCTATACAAACTTCAATCTTTGCTATTCTGTCTTCAAGGCCAGAAATAGCAGGATTGATCTTCTTTAGCTCAGTGCGATCCGCCGCTGTGAAGTTGTCAGATGCAGGGACGTGGGCAGGAGCAGGATCAGGAGTATTCGCTTTGTGTAGCAGCTTCTCGATCATCGTTTTCATCGAACTAACGTCGGTCTTTACAGAGCCTAAGTCAGTCTTCACAGTAGACATATCCCCCTCTAGTTGTCCAACCGATGTCTTCAGCGATGTAAATTCGCTGGACATGGACGAAACTGAGTTTTTGAGAGAGGTGTAGTCTGTGTAGATGTCAGCGAGCACCTTGGCGAAGTCGCTGAGAGTTTTATCCACCTGCTTCATGTCATCTGTGGAAGCCTTCTTCTCCACCACCGTTGTCAGCTTGTTCAGATTCTCTCCAGCGTTTGTTACAACTGTAGAGTTATTGGAGAGAGTAGTGGTGAGACCTGTCAGCTTTGTCTCCACGGACTTCAGAGAGGCGTTGATATCTCCCAAATTAGGACCTGTAACATATAAAAACTTGTGAACAGAGGAAAGCTCAGAAGTTTGGGGTTTAGTGACAGTGTTTATGGGTTGGTGTGTACCTGCAGGAGGATTGGTGAATTCATCAAAATCACGGGTTCCTGAGTAAAGTTCCATGTCATCTTCAAAAGTGCCCATGGATTGTTCTGCAGGTCCTGTCTTCATCATTCCTGGAGTAGTCCACCGACAAGCTCCAACACCAAAGTATGCTAGTACTTTTCTTGAGATGAGATGCAAGAATCACTTCTTTGTAAATACTACACTAGTATTTAAAAAGGGAAGAAAAGAAGAAAAAAATACACACACTAGGTGTGTGTGTATTTCGGCCGAAGCCAAGAGGAGAGGGTGAGAGCGAGAGCAAAATTCACTTTGGTGTTTTTCAAGTGTGTCCTTCAAAATGACTAGCTCACACCCCTTTGTAACCAAAGACTTCTTTCTCATTGGACCCAAAAATGGTCCAATAGAATTTGAAGCTTCCATGCAAAAGTTACACTTTGGTCCCTTGTAGTTTAAATTTGTTAAAATCACTATTTTAACTATTTAAACTTATTACATATAATCCCTACTTTTAACTTCTTATTAAATATGAACTCATCTCATTTTAATAAATAAGAAACTTTCATTTGCATCTAATATTATGAATTATATTCAATAATATAATTAATAATATTTATCAAGAAATAATAATATTTATCAAGAATCAAGTTCTTATAAATATTAAATCGGTGTCTACATGTTGTTCGGTGTGACCCTATAGGATCATATATTACCGGTAATATTATTTTATAATCATTCTTGAGCATATAGATCCAACAAGATCTGGAGTAGAGACCAAATGAGTAGAGGGAGGAGCGAAGGATAAGAATGGGGGTTGGGTTTTGAGTTCAGCGTTGGATTCGCTGACAATCACTTCATCAGTCTTTTGAGAGACTGAAGGAGGTTGGGTAGGTTCCAAGTTTGTAACCTCAGCGTTTAGAGACGCTGAAGTTGAAATTAAAGGGATGGCTTGTTCGGGTGTGGCAGAGCGTACCACTGAACGTTCCTTCAACTCTGCAGAAAGAGTTGAGGAGTCTACAGCATGAGATTGCTGGGGTTGCTCCTTTGTTTTCTTGATCCTTTTAGAACCAAGTGGGGTAGAAGAATGTTTCCTTTTCTTAGAAGGAGAGGATTTTGTGGCCAGGGTATCAGTGATGGGTATTGTCGCTGAAGGAGCTACAGAATGAGAAGAAGAAGGGTTGAGAAGAGACAAGAGTGTAGAAAGACGTACCTCATTCACCATCGGTTTGAAGTCGAGTATCTTTGGGCCGACTTGAGAGAGTTTCAGGTCACCTTCAGTTGGGTAGCTCTCCTTCAGGCCATATTGGAAGATGGCGCTGATGAATCGGGGGTAGGGAACCCATGGAGGTCTGTCAGCGACGGTGTCCACCCTTAGAACTAGGTCATCATAGATAATCGATGCCCAGTCTATGTTGAGACCTTTCAGCAGTGCATACCCCATTGCTTGCTGAGGTTTAGCGGCTTGGTCAGAGGAGCCGCTCTTTGCAGTCATACAGCTGATAATATGAGCGAAGATGAAATTCATCTCGCTGGGCATTTTCGATTTCTTGATAATCGTCAGCTTCTTCTCGGCCTTCATGTCTCTGCCGATTTCCCATACATAGCCCATTGCGTCGAATAATGCAATGATGGCTTCCCTGTCTGAGTTTTTCTTGGGGTCAGGGAGGAGAACGAATGGTTTTTCCTTGGTAGCGATGGGAAGGCTGAGAGCTTTGCTAATAATGGCAGGGGTGATCTTACGGAGACTATCAGCTTCATCAATATTTGCAATATTGGTAAAGAAAGAAGGTGATACCTGAATAGCAGAGGTTGAAGTGGAGGGAATGTCTGAACTTTCTTCCTCTTCTTCAATCATGGCCATGAGACATAGATTTGCTTCATCATCTTCAGAGTCAGATGATGATGCTTCTTCATCAGAAGGAGCCCAATCATAGTCAGCCATCAGGCCTTTATTCTTCTTCTTAAAGCTTTTCAGCTTTGCATATTTTTCTTTCAGCTTTGAATATTTGTCATCTTTATTCCTTGGAACAAAGGATTTCTTTGTAAAAGTTGAGGGTCTAGAAACTTTCTTAGACCTGCACTCGTTAGAGAAATGTCCTGTCTTTTCGCAGTTAAAACAAGTAGCAGTAGCCTTATCAACAAAAGCTGATGATCTAGGCTTGTCAGTTATGGAAAGAGGTTTGTTCTTTCTAAACATTTTCTTTTTGGCAAATCTCCTGAACTTCTTAGTTAGGAGAGCCAAAGATTCATCATTATCTGAATAATCAGAATCTGATGACCTTTTAGAGTTACTCTCTAACTCAGTGATAGTTACCGAGGGTCGCTGAGTAGAAGATTCCTCTGAGATTAAAGCAACAGGGGTGCTTTTGGAATCTTTTACAAGATTCTTCTTAAGATGGCTCGATTGCTCATGATTCAGCAATGTTCCATATAAGGTTGAAAGGGTCATTGATTTTAGATCCTTTGACAGCTTGAGACACATAGCATAGTTGTCCCAGCTTTCAGGTAAACATTCTAGAAACTTTGTCAGTACTTCAGAGTTAGAATATTCCTTACCAACAGTTTTCAGATCTATAATTAAACAATTAAAATGTTGGTGAACTTCAGAGAGAGATTCATTCTTACCAGAAATGAAGCTTTCGTATTGTCTTACCAGGTTGATCTTTCTTGAGTCCTGGACTTCAGACATTCCTTCATACTAAACACATATTGTGTCCCACATGGCTTTTGATGTTTTCAGATTCATGACGGAATGGTAGACTTCGTTAGGAAGAGCCATGGATAGTATGGATCCGGCTTTTGTATCTATAGCCACTTTCTTCTTATCTTCGTCAGTCCATTGAAAGATTTCCTTAGGTACCAGCCTTTCTGGAATAGCAGGTCTATTCTCAGCGGCTGGAACAGCAGCATCAATTCTTACAGGGATGAATGGACCATTCTCGAGATAGTAAGGCATAGTAGGGTCTACACCTTCTAAGAAGAGTGTCATCCTATTTTTCCATAAGTTGAAGTTATCTTTGGAAAATCTAGGGGGTTTTGCAAGAGAACCATTGTCTATATAATTTGTGTTTGTGTTGGTGTCCATTTTCAGATAATAGCAAGGAAGAGAAATATCTTAGATTAGATCTTGTTTATGAGATTAAACAAATCCGCTCTGATACCACTTGTTGGTCCCGAAGGCCTATACAAGTTTGTAGAAGGGGGGGGGGGGGGGGGTTGAATACAAACACACAGATTTTACTTTTCTAAATTGTTTATTGATAAATCATTAACAATTTACAGCTTGTTGCGGAAACAAGATTAAGGATAATCCTAAATCTAAACAAGTTGGAACACTAAGGTTTCTTGCACTAAGAGAGATAAGGAAATTACTAATAATAACCTATCTTGAGATAAGAGATTGAACTTGTCCAGAGTTAGCAAGTTACTTCAAAAGAAGTGGGTTCATCTCTTTATATACTGCATGCATTTAATGCAAGTCAGTATACACTTTACACGTGTCATCAGCTGGTTGGTTGCATGTCATTGACCTTGGTTGACAACCTTAGTAGCCGCATGGATGAGCAGTGTAGTATCAGAGTGGTTGTACGATTTCAGACAGTCGGAGGTTCTTTTCTGACATTTCGTACGGAGTCGTGCAAGGGGGGTTAAGACAAAAGTACTTTGTACGGAGGACTTCATGATCAGCTTTTCGTTGATTCAGCGATTATCATTTTCTATTCAGCGAATGATAAAGTTCAGCGATAGCTGAAGTCTTGTACTTGATACTTCACGTTGAGTGGACAAATCTGAGTCTTCGCTGATCTGCATCAGTTCATTAGGAGACTTGTCGCTAGTTCTTGAGCTTGATCTTCGACTTCAGCGTAGAACCTTTGTTGGCGTGAAACTTGTCTTCAGGTATCATAAGTAAACAACTAACTTATCAGCGATCATCATAATGACTGAACAGACTCAGAGCATTAATGGTGAACAGTGTTCGCTGAATGTTTAATTTAAAGAGCGAGAGTTCCTATCAGCGGTACTGGAAGATCTTAGTACTTATCAGCGATAGTGAAACTCTGATACATATTGTTTACTTACAATTTTCACTAAGTATATAAGAGAGGGTCATTATCAAATCACTGAGGGTTTGGATCAACAGTTACCCCCGACCGATAATGATAATACCCATTATTATCATATCCCCGACATACTATAAATAACCACGATAATTGACATCTTGCGTCAATAGTCATCTTACATCTAATGATCGCACGTCACGTGTCGCATGTTACACGTCGCACGTCGTATGACATACATCGTTAGCGACCTGTCGCTAGTCTTATGTCACTAGTCACACGTCACCAGTCCCATGTCGCCAGTTACGTGTCGCCAGTTACGACTCGTTGGTCTTACGTCGACAGTCTTCTGTCGTCAGTCGTATACTAACCGTTAACAGTCAAACATCTATTTCTGTTGTTCATTAACGCAGGTCCACAAGCATTATGGCACAACGGTCAATAACGGCCAAGCTCATCAATGACATTAAACACTCGACAGCGGTTACAAAGCCAAGTCATCAATTCACATTTAATGCCCGACAGCGGTTTCAAGACCAACCATAAAGCTCATTTATTACCAGTCGAAGCTACATAAAGGCCTTCGGACATCAAAAGAAGGAGGACAACAGATAATTCCAGAATGACACGGTGAACTCAAGAACACACGAAGCAAAGAGTTTCTCTCTCGAAGAATCGCTCTCGACGCACGACATTCGCTCTTGGCGCGCACGATAACCACTCACGACACATTGTTTTCACACACGACATACACCTGTTTTACATTACAAACACTTGTACTTTACATTTCGAAGCATTTTCTTCACTTGTATAGTAATCATCTGTACGATCGACGCAAGGACATCGCCCCTGATTGGCGACCATAATACATCGATGACATCCACTGTCGTCCGCAGGTTTTTTCCCTCGTTCGGGGTTTTTCCTGCGTCATCAAAATCTCTTGTCTCGCCCACATTTCCTTCGTATTTTTTCTTGCTTATTTCAATGGTTCAATATTTAGTTGATAAGGTCCGAAACCGTACCTTAAATCGTATTTTTATATGATTTTCGGCATAAGACAGTTTAATGCAATTTTTGGCATCTTTGGTGCGATTTTTGGCATTAACAGGTATTACCGGAATTTGTATCACTGGATCAGGTAGATTACTCTCTTTCTCGGAATCAGAATCAGGTTGAACATTTCCACCATCAAATACATCATCCATCTCCTCTTTAATCTTTACCACAGTTTGATCTTCATACGAGTTAATATAAATCAAATCCTGTAAGAACTCATCAGCCATTATTTCCTCATCAGTACTGTTATCACATCCTTGAGGCTTTTCAAACCTAGGATTGACATCATCCAGAACACCAACATCAGCACTTTGAACCCCTTGTGTGCCACCAACATTACCGGTACCCGTTTCCACGTTCATTTCCACATTTTCAGTAACATGAACACCCGAACCACTGCCTTGTTCCACCCTTCGTCTTACACTTCTCTCCCCCTCATGGTGATCATGATCGGGATCTTGATCATCATGCCTCTGTTTGGTGGTTTGGGCTTGAATGCCACACCTTTCTTCCACCACTTTGATTCGGTTAGATAGAGTTGTAAAGCCAGAAGAGATAGCATCGGTTAGGTTGGATATGGATTGTTGTAGGGTGTTAAGCGAATCTGGTAAAGTGGCTTGTATTTCGGTTTGGCGTCTAAGTAGACCAAGAATATCTACTTCTTCTTGAGTATTCGCATCGCCTTGTTCTAGTAAACGGGAAAGTAACTGGGATTTCAATTCATGTAAAGGTAAAGTATGATGTACCTTTGGATTCAGCTGAGATTCTGGTTGAGTGTCAGATGGTGCGAATGAAGAATCAGCAACAAACTTTCCTTTAACAAACTTTTGTACTTCAGCAGATAATTTCTTAACAATATTAGTCAATTCGGACACCTGAGCTTTATGAGTGTTGGATAGAGACTGGATGGCCATTTCAAGCAACTTCTTAGATACATAGTTGTGAGGAGGAGGACCCACCAAAGACTGAATATCACGCGCTTGTTCCAAGGTAACACCCAGACCACTTAGGTTACTGGTTTACATAGCAGTCATAGAGACTGTATGGCCTACGTTCAACGCTGGCATAGTGTTAACGTTGGTAGGACTTCCGCCCGGTCCTCGTGAAGCACCAACAAATGGCGGAAACACTCGGGGTATTCCGGTTGGGTCACACATAACACCAACGTTTTGAGTCACCATAGATGAAGTGACGAACGGTCTCCGTGTCCTAGGAAATGAAGTAAAATCGAAAGGTTCTAGACTCGATCTGTGAACAAATGAAGGTGGTGGCCGGGGCAGTTGCCATCCTGTTTCAATACCAGCCGACACTGAGTGTGTCGCCGATAGTGTTTGTGCTAATCCCCTGTGAGAAGATGAAACATCAACTTGTGAAGAAGTTGACGAGTGGATGAGTGGGGTTGTTAGAGCATTATTGTATTCAACATTTACTGTAAAATCAATGTACTGTATTAGTTGCTAATGCCTTTATACCTTGTATGTTATGGGTATAAATAGGCATGTCTAGTTCTTAGTTAGACATGAATCTAGAACTCTTGTAACACTTGTAGCATTTGTCATTTACTCTCTAAAGATCAATACATGAATGACTTGTACACTCTAGATTTTCTCTCTACATATCATTGCTAGATTTTGGGTTTTACATTTGGTATCAGAGCTAAACAGAAAATTCAAGCAGATTAAAGACCAAATTGAAGAATTTTTACACTGTTCTTGAAGATTTCGGATCCTTATGAGATTACTGTTCATCGAAGATTTCTAACCCTTCTTCGATAACTGTTCATCCAAAATCATTTTTTTTTCATTTTTTGATCTTTTGGTTTGATTCTTGGCATCACTAAACTCGATTTACATTCCTGAGCATCTTTAATTTTTGGATTTCTACCAAATTCTGCACAGAAATTGCAAATCTGACCATTTTATAATTTTTTTTTCGAAAACTTGTTCTTACTGTTTTTGGATCAAAAGTCGATTAATTTGATCGATTTAGGATTTGAAATCAACTAAGAAAGTGCGTGGATTCAAATTTCAAACAAATCTGTGCAAATTTCATAACAATTGATCAAGAATTGAAAAAGTTATGGCTGAATTAGTGTTTTTCGAGTTCGAAGTGAAGTGTTGGTTCCCGTTTTGCTTAAACAAGATTATCAGATCTATTAGTTCAAGTTTAATGTTTGATGCGGAAGCGATTTTGAAGAACTAACAGATATGTTTGACAGATTTAGAACGGAATATAAATAAACAGTGAACAGAATATAATTACTTCAAGGTTTACTGAATATATATATATATATATATATATATATATATATATATATATATCAAGAACAAATTTAGAACAAAGAGTAAGTAAAGCTTTAAAACAGATATGACTCTTAAGTTGTATAAGCTTTTTGTGTTCTTATGATGGTCGATTTATGAGATTGATTTATGATTCTTAAGGAAGAACTCAACATGAGTCTTCCTTATATACTACTCTAAAGGGGACCATAAAGCATATGCTACTATTCAGACGATACTGATGAATAGTTGAACGGATGTCGTGAACAGTTGCAAGAATGGCATGAACAGTAAGACGTGTTGTATTGCATTTAATGCAGCAGACGTCTAATATGTACTAAGCCCTACTGAGTCCAATCAGAGTTTGACACGTAGACGTTGGACAGGGCATGCTACCATGCAAGTTGATGAACGGGTCCTGTAACAGTAGCAAGATATTATAAATATCTTCAAGTCTTTCAGTGAGGACCACAGAGGCTCTGTAATGAGTTACAGAGGTTCTGTGGTCTGGTCCTCTGTGGAGCAGTCTTCACCGGATTCCAAGATATTGGTCTTCTTTGCGCGTATGACAGAGCTTCTGTAGCGCGCCTCTCTAGCTTTTGTAGATTCTTGATCTTGAGCCCTCGGTAAGTCCGACAGAGCCTCTGTAAGAGGATTTCATTACTTAGCCTATTTTTCACTACTTCTAAATACTTCTATGATTAGGAAGATTGAAGCTAACAATCTCCCCCTAAGTAGTGAAAAATAAAAAATTTGAACTTGAGTTAAGTTAGGCTAAGTTAGATAAGACAGAGGTTAAACAGTACCTCGAAATTTCTTTCATTTAGAAATATGCCAGAGGCATTTTACATTTGAGTACAATGAAAGATGAACTTTAACTTTGTTTGCAGAGATTGGAGGTCTGAGAATCAGATTTTGGCATCTTTGAAATCGTTGTAGCTTCTGTTGTCTCTTCCGACTCTTCTGATCTCTTTGTCGAATCTGATGCAGAGTTCTCTTAGGCGGATTGTGGCGTCTATCTCTCTGTACCTCTGTATTTTACAAGGCTTGCTCTGAATTTGTTCAGAGTACTGGTTGCGTACTTCTGACAATCCATGGGTACAAAAAGTTTGACCTCGCCTAGTGGGTTTTGAAATACTAACCCAAACCTTGGTTCTGTAATGATTGAGTTAGGTACGGCGTCCGGTGGGCAGCGATCTTCTGGTGGTCGTAGATCTAGATGTTTGAGACCAAGATCCTTTCCTAGCTGAAAATCTATCATGCTGTAGAGCAGAAGCTTTTCCCTCATCGCTTTTCTCAACACTTGATAGGCTCTTGTGTTTGCCTCTGTGTTGTAGTTGTCCTTTGTCCATTGCAGAAGGTCAGGTAGATCATAAGGATTGATATTTCTTAGGTCAGCATCAGCGAAGGTAGATTCTGAATTGTTCTCTCTTCTGACTGTGTAAAGATTGTACCTGACCCTTGGATAGGTTCTTGTGAAGGAGAATCTACAGAAGATCACCTTTTTGATCTTGTGGATTGAGAAGACATCTGCTTTGGTTTTTGGCTTTGTCCTTGGGAAGATGTTCTCAAATTCTTCTCTGATCCTTGGATCTGTCACATGATCTACTGGATGATTTGTCTGATAGGATTGTTTGTAGAGGTATTTGTATACCACTTCTTCCATTTCTTCATATGTTGGACCAGGTTGTGGTACTTGTCTTCTGAGACTCTCCATCTGTTGAGCAACTTCTGCGGCTCTACCAGTTAGAGGAATGTCTGACAGAGGCTTAAGTCCGTGTGCCCAGTCAACTTCTTCAGGCTTTGGGGTTTGAAAGGCATCAAACGCACTCTTCATTAGTTTCTCTGTTGGCTTTGGCAATGTTTTCTTCTTAGGCTCTTCTGTCAGTATTCCTTTGCCCTTATCTTTGGCTTTTGGCGGGGCAGAAACTGTTGCTTCTGTAAGTTTGGAGGTTGGCACTTCTGTTGGCTTGATGGGGGTTGCCTCTGTGGGTTTTCACATTTGTGATTTAGAGGACTTTTGTGGCGATGGTTCTGTTGGCTTTAGTTGCTCTGTAACCTCTGTTGGAGGTTGTTTGTTGACTTCTTCTGTAAGCTCGGTTTCTGTGGATTGAGGTATGTCGATTCTTCTTGCCATTTTGAACGCTAGTGTGAACTTGTGCCTTTCTTCTTCTCTCTGTGACATTCGATCAGTCATTGTATTGTGCATCTTTTTCAGAATGTCAGAAGCAGAGGTTGCAGAGGTCGTTGCTTTTATTGGTTTGGTGGCAATCGACTTTCTTCTCGGTATGGTTTGGGGTGTTTCCACAGAGGTGGGTGTTTTCTCTGTGGTTTGTTCATCTGTTTCTTCCAAAATGATTACCTCAGGGGCGGTTGTTGCCTCTGTGGTTTGCTGATCTGTTTCTGGAATTTTGGTTTCGTCAGGAGATGATTCCACAGAGATGGGTGTTGTCTCTGAGGTCTTTTGGGTTTGTTGTTGTTGGGTTTGTTCTGGAGGGGCTTGGCTGATTGGTTCTGCTGCGATTGGTGGACTTTGTATTCCTCTGCTCGTAGCTTTCTCTCTTAGATTCTCCCCCTCAGGATTATCTGATGGACCAGGTTGGTCACCATCAGAATCATCCTGACTTTTATCAGAAGTACCCTCTGCTCTGCAAGAAGTCTTGGGCTTCTTCGGTAATTCAGCTCCTGCTGCCATCAACTTTTCACAGACATCATCGCAGAGGCCAATCAATGTCGCAAGCTCTGCTTCTGTTTTGAAACGCATTATGCCTACACTCTTTCTGAAATCCTTGACATAGTTGGCATTTGCAGTTGTGAAGGAGACAATGACTTCTGTGACATGGTTAATGACGTTCTGTCCGAGCTCTGTAAGCTATGCTCTGGTCATATAGTCTTTTGGTTGCATCATTGTCGTGTTGCGTATTGCCTCTGCTTGGACTTGTGATAGGGCATTCTGTAAATCTGCAGGAGTAATGCCCTCTGCTCTGTTGGATTGCGTATTCATTTGTTCAAGGAAATTTTTAACAGAGTCCCTGAAAGCAGAAGTTGCAGTTGTTCCGAATTCCTGAGCTGCAGAAGTGGCTGTAGCTTTGGCAGTAGTTTCGGCAGAAGACTTCATCTCTGAGATGGCGGTTTTTACCACTGTGGACAGATTGTCTATTTTGGTGTTCATATTCAGGATAGCCGTAGATGTTGTCTCTGTAAAGGATTTGAAAGAGCTTTGCAACTCTTTCATTGTTTGGTTCACAGAGGTGACAAGGGTTTGGAACTCATCCCTTGATACTTGTGTTCCTTGTGTAACCTCTGGAGGAACACATTCGTCTCCAGAGTGAGTCTCTGTTCCTGGGACAACTTCGTTCACCCTTGTTTGTACGATGGGGGTTGAAGGATTTCCATCTGATCCTTGAGCAGAAGCAGCTAGTGCTTCAGACTCTACAGAAGTTCTGTGAATGACATTGTCTAGATCCACTTCAGAGGTGGGTACTAGATTATCCTTCTGTTGACTAGGAGACTTGTCTAGAGTCTCTTCGTCTCTGTGCTCACTACTTCTCTCTGAAAGAAGTTTTGGTCCTAATGTGTGCGTGGCAGAGGAAACGAATTCCTCTGTAGGGTGTTCTAGGGTAATATGGGGCGATTGATCACGAACAATAGGTGAGTCTCTTTGAGGAGACTCCCTAGGAATGGATTCCCCGGTTTCTGTGGGCACAGAGGTTGAAAGAGTAACCTCTGGCTGGATGGGTTGGCTTAGGATCGAGTTGTGCTGCTCTTTTTCAATAACTCCTTCTGCAGCTAGACCTGCGGAGTTAGAAATGTGGGTTGCACTGGGAGTTGGTTTTGGTTGTGTGCCTCTATTTATCCAGGCATCTTTTCTTGTTTCTTCCTCTGTTAAGCACCCAAACACTACATCACCGTCTATCATTTCAGCCTTTGTAACTATCCTACGGCTTGGTGCTTCTTCCCTTGCTTCTGTTGAGGTTCCTTGCTCTGTGCGTAAGAAGCCGTACATTTGATGAGAGCCGTATAATCTCATGACATGTGGATGATAGAGACCTTTTCTTATCCAGACAGCTTCTTCTTCATCTGAATCTACCTCTGAGACCTCCATTCTTGTCTCAGAAGCCTCTGTTACTTCACCTCTATTCCACTCAGTTTCTGTTAGTTCTTTTTCTTCTGAAGCTGGGTTTGGACTTCTTCTGTGGACGTCCTATCCCTGAATGAAAGGGTTCTGTAAAATAACAGGTGTGTTAGCTGGTTGATCTTTGGGTGTTGTGTCATCTTCTTGCAGATGTGTGTCAATGCCAGAAATGGAGAAATCTTGTTCTTCTGGAGAGTGGTGGTCGAGAGGTTGTGGCGTCCACCCTGTTGTATTTAGGGTGTTGGCAATGTCAGGGTTCTGTAAGAAGTCGTTCAGGTCTCCTTGGTGAGCAAATCTATCTGGAGATTGATAGGGTGATTGATACTCTTCTGTAGCCATTCCTTCTTCTGCAACTTCTTCTGCAGTTATTTCTTTTGCATTTTCTTCTTCTACAGTTTCCTCTTCTGCAATGGTAACCAACTTTTCAAGTGATTTACCATGCTTCTTTTTGGTTTTCCTTCTCTTAGGTTTTGGTGCCCCTACCTCTGTTGATTTCGATCTTCTTTTTTTCTTCAATTTTTGGGAAGAGGGAGGAGCAGAGGAGCCAATTTCTGTGGCATGAGGAGGTGAAGGTTGATCTTCTGCAACGCTTGTTGAGGTGCCTTCTGCAGTTTTTCTCTTCTTAGCTTTTGGAGTAGATGCAGAGGTTCTTGATGAAGACTTCTTTCCCATAAGTTCTGCACGTTTAGCTATAAAGCTAAGTTGAATAGCCATGTGCTTTGCTAACTTCTGATCCTTTTCTCCTTGAGTCGAAAGAGGTTCTGCTGTTATTGTTCCTAGGGGGACTCCTAAACGCGGGGGTGTCATAGGACTCGGTTTAGGAGTTCTATGATCGCGTATATACTCTTTCTTAAGGGTTTTATTCGAGGCATACTTGAGAAGTTTCCTTGACAAAGGTCTGCAGTGTGTGTAGCCATCTACATGATCAGTGGGGACATTTTTGCTCATCGGAAACTGTTTGGGACTTGGCCCTTCCATTGGCCATTTCTGTATCAGCAACAGAGGTTCGAATAATACTCCTAATATTCTTTGGAATTGCAGAGGTGGTAGAAAGTTGGGATCGTTCTCTTTGACCCGTTTGGTGTTGTTCTTTCTGTCGATGGTGTTAATGATCTCTTGCATCATTATCGTCGCGTAATCGAGTGGAAGATCATAGTACACCCCATACATGATGGTTAAGATCTGATGCGAGGTCTGGTCAATGATGCCTATCTTCCCTGTCAGGCATCTGTTAAGAATAGAGAAAAAGGTGTTCCACAGAGGTGGTAATCTTCCTCTGCGGAAGTCATTTCTCTTCCGTAGTTGTGTGTTATACCCAAGCATTTCTACGAACCGACAAAGTTCGTCGTCTGTTGGTTGCTCTGCATATTTCTTCAAACCAAGAAGGCCCCTCGTTGGTAGGTTGAACTCAAGTGGGAACATTGTTCTGTTGAACTTGATTTCAAGATGTTCAGATTTGTCAGGTCTTGAAATGTACCCTTTGATAATAGAGTCGTCTTTATCAAATCGGCAGCTCTGCCAAAACTGGTTCAAATATCTGACAGGTATTTTCTTTGGGGTTCTTGAGAGTAGAGGGAAGAGGATGTGATTTTCCATTATGTTCAGCAGAATGGCGTGGGCTTCGCCGAAAGCAGTGGGTGATGGGACCAAATAGCAGTTGTTGGATTTGATTGGTAGTACCTTTTCGAAGTGATCCTTAGCTATGTAGTTTTGCAGATGTGTTGTCGGAGCAAAGTCTGCTGAGTCGCCGAAATCTTCTAGTTCAAAGTTCTGGGCGGGGTTGGGGTTTTCTGAATGTTCAGAATGAGCCGGTGAATGTTCTGGTGAGGTCGCCGGAGAGTGTGCAGGGGAGATAGCTTGAGAAGATGAAGCTATTTTGATACTGAGAATAAGAATCTTTGCAGGTTTTTGCAGGGTTTCGCCGGAGAAGAATGAGAGTTTGTAAAAGGATTAGGAGAGGGTAAGCTTGGTTTTTATAGGAGGGTAAAACGGTAGTATTCGAAGGAGTAGAATATATGGTAATGGATTAAAATTTGGAATCCGTACTTGAGTTAGAACGGCGGGTTCAACTTTCCACAGAAAACGTTCCAAGTACGCCCAATGAAAATGGGACACGTAGGCCATGTCAGAGGATGACAGGACGACGTGTGCGGCCCATTAATGCTCGGCGCGTGGGGTTATTCTTAGCCATGTGAAATTCACTCTCAGTAAATGTTGATCCCATTTTTGAGCAACAATAGAAGAAATATAAAGTCCATATTTAAATATAGAGATAAGATATACATGAAGAACAATCATAAAGAAACTTATCTCATATTCATTGATGATTAAATATGGAGAGGAAAAATGTTGAAGAACACCACACTAAACATGAAATCGACTCTCATAAGAAACTAGTCTATGTGTGTTTTTGTCTGCTTTCCATATTTCTCACTTCTTAAAAAGACATATGGACACCTCTTATATAGGGCCATATTTACATTAGATATTTAAAATATCTAAAATCTAGACAAAAATATCTAAGAAAATATCTATTACAAAATATCTAAAACATTAAAATATCTTTATAAAACATTCATTTAATTAGGAGCTACTTAAAGCTAACAATCTCCCCCTAATGTTTTATAAAGAAAACATCATCTTATAGTCTCCCCTTTGCTTTCTTTAGAACCTTTGATGTTCCGTTCTTCAAGTCTTCAAAGGATCATGTGCTCCCCCTCAAATGTAGGCTCATCCACCGAGCTTTAAACGTGAATAACAGAGGATGGAGTGACATTTAAAATGTGACAAATGTAGCTTGACACCATGAAGAACCGTTGAGAGAACACCGTTCTTGAAAGCGGAAAGAGCATGAGTGAAATGCGATGCTTTCGGTGCAGCAAGAGTCCATTGACTTTGACACAGATTCTGACCATTAATTACACTGATTCATACCAAAGTCAAAACATGAAAAAGTTTCACCTGTGTCTTAGAAATTCAACGCAACTGGATTCATGCGAATCGGAGCACCGAGTAGGAAGTTATGCGCGTTTTTCTGAAACAGTGCAAAGCTGACAGCACTTTTCAGCGACAGTCGATAGCTTTCAATGGCTGACCTTCAGCGATGGCTTACTTCAGAGACAGCTGACCTTCAGTGATGGCTTACTTCAGTGACAGCTGACCTTCAGCGATGGCTGATCTCAGCGATGGCCTTCAGCGACAGCTCAGCGATGGTTCAACGATGGCTTCAGCGATGGTTTTCAGCGATGGTTTTCAGCTTTCAGCTCCAGCTTTCAGCGACAGCACTTAGGTTTCAGCCTTCAGCTTTCAGCGATAGCTTTTTTTCAGCTTTCAGCGAAGGCTTTCTTCAGCTTTCAGCGACAGCTATCATCTTTCAGCGATGGCTTTCTTCAGCTTTCAGCGACAGCCATCAGCTCACAGCTTTCCATCAGCACACTGTTGTCTACTTCAACGATGCATATGACCCTTATAAATTTCGAATCTCTGAATTCTCAAAACACGAGATCTGTTCATCTGTGTCTTAGGAATCCAGGGCCTTTTGAATCGCATCAATCGGTGTTTTTATGAGTGAGATATGATCAGTTTAATACAACAACGCAAATCTGTCATTAAATCTGATTTGATGTAAAAGATAAGACGATCTTCATATATTTTTTTTAAAACCGTGAGTGCAAATAATTCGATCTCTAATTGATCAAGTCAGAAAACTAATTAGAAGAACTCAAAGTTTTAAAAAAACGTTTCAGATCAGACTTTGAACATGTAACAAAACATCAAATCTTTCTCAAACAACTTTCTCATGACCCAAATGATTTTGTTATCCATATATAAATGTTTATGAGCAGCGGAAGACAAACAAAATCTTGATCAAAGATAGTCCAATCTTGAAAATAAAGGTCAGATCAAACAAAGATCAACATCCTTACTACCAAGATGCGAAAAGAAATGCTATGGACTTAAGCACACACAAGGATGAGATCAAAGATCAACCATCTACTTAGTGCTTATCAAATAAAATCAATGAATGGGAAAGAATCAAAACACACATATGAAGTATATCAGAAACTAAACCATCTAAAACTTCCATTGTTGCATAGATGATCGATTTTGAAGAAAAGTTTCTTCAATTGGCTCTGATACCAATTGTTGATCCCATTTTTGAGCAACAATAGAAGAAATATAAAGTCCATATTTAAATATAGAGATAAGATATACATGAAGAACAATCATAAAGAAACTTATCTCATATTCATTGATGATTAAATATGGAGAGGAAAAATGTTGAAGAACACCACACTAAACATGAAATCGACTCTCATAAGAAACTAGTCTATGTGTGTTTTTGTATGCTTTCCACATTTCTCACTTCTTAAAAAGACATATGGACACCTCTTATATAGGGCCATATTTACATTATATATTTAAAATATCTAAAATCTAGACAAAAATATCTAAGAAAATATCTATTACAAAATATCTAAAACATTAAAATATCTTTATAAAACATTCATTTAATTAGGAGCTAATTAAAGCTAACAGTAAAAGTAACCGTTATTACTCCAGAACTTCTGTACCTTACAGGAGCTCTGTGAATTTGAAAATCTTTGTTGTTTATTCCTTTCCTATATCTCATTGTTATCATGACTTCTGTGGGGTTCTTCTTTAACCAAAACATTTGTAAAGGCATTGGAGAGGATAAAATCGGATATTTGTCAAGAAATTTGCTTCGCAGAGGTTTTGTGGCTCTGTTGGAACTTGCAGAAGTTCTGTGAGGGCCAGCAGAAGCTCTATGATGGAAAAAATCTCATAATAAAAATTTTATTAAAATTTTTGATCATCCAATTTTTGATTTGGTTTAAGAGATGTTTTTCGGACATATTTGAAAGTTTGTGTCCGAGAAAACTATTAAAAACAAACGATTTGTTCGAGAAGGTCATGGTTTGTATTTTCGGTTTCCGAGATAACATTCCAAAAGATCGACAGAGGGTTAATTTGTGATCACAGAGCATATTTCCTGCAGAACCTCTGTTGAGCTCAACAGAAGCTCTATGACCTTAAATTTCTCCTAATTTGAATTTTGTGAAACTTTTTGAGCTTTTGACTTTTGAAATGTTATTCACAGCATATTTAGGACATATTTGACAATTCTTGTCATAGAACATTGTTTTCCAAAAACCTTTTGTGCGAGAGACATACCTTTTGGTTCTTCTTTTCTCGGTAGTGATGTTTGACTTCTGTCGATATGGAGTTATCGACATTCTTCTTTGGCTTTTCCTTGACAGTTTGATCCCTTTAGATCATTTCAGGGTCCCCTTTTGCTCCCCCTTGATCTAATCACCTCTGTAGATCAAGTAATTTCCTTTTGCTCCCCCTTGACCTATGCTTGGATCAAAGAATGATAAGTTTTGCATAGAACATAGGTCATTTTTTCCAGAGGTTCTGTAGGGGTCGTCAGAGGTTCTGAGTTGACTTACAGAAGCTCTGTGATTCTAAGAACTATTTGAGATTGAGAACTTACAAACAGAAACAAATTAAAAAATAAAGGAAATTTGTACATTATTTACAGAAGATAAAGTTATACTTACAGAGGCTCGTCACACCATGTTTATCATTCCTAACTTTCCCACCAAGAAATTCAACCTTTCTCGTCTAGTGCTTTGGTGAATAAGTCAGCGAGTTGATATTCTGTTGGCACGAAATGCATTTCAATTGTACCGTATTCGACATGATGTTTCAAGAAATGGTACCTTATATCGATATTCTTGGTTTTTGAGTGTTGCACAGGGTTGGCAGAGATAGCAATGGCACTTTTGGAATCACAGAAGATGGGTATTTTGAATAGGATGTGGCCGTAGTCTTTTAGCTGAGTCTTCATCAATAGAACCTGAGAACAACAGCTAGCAGCAGCAACGTATTCAGCTTCTGTTGTGGATGTTGAGACACAATTCTGCTTCTTAGAGGTCCAACTGACTAGTTTACCACCTAGGAATTGGCAACTCCCAGAGGTACTCTTTCTGTCGAGCATGCATCCTCCATAGTCTGAATCTGTATAAGCTTTAAGACTAAAACCAGAGTTCTGTGGATACCAGAGACCTAAATTTTTGGTCCCCTTCAGGTATCTAAAGATTCTCTTTACAACATCATAATGTGATTTCTTTGGATTAGCTTGATAACGTGCACAAAGACATGTGGCATGCATAATGTCAGGTCTGCTTGCAGTTAAGTATAACAGAGATCCAATCATGCCTCTGTAAAGAGTGCATTCTATAGAGATGCCATCTGGATCTAAGAATAACTTATTTCCAGTGGCCATTGGAGTTTTCATTGCAGAGGTATCAGCGAGGCTATACATGGAAAGAATGTCAGAGACATATTTGGCCTGATTTATAAAAATTCCCTCTGAAGTTTGTTTGACTTGAAGTCCAAGAAAGAATGTTAATTCTCCCATCATACTCATTTCAAATTCACTCTGCATGAGTTTTTCAAAACTTTTACACTCTTCTGAATTAGTAGACCGGAAAATTATGTCGTCCACATAGATTTGTACAAGCATTATCTCACCCTTTTTATGTTTATAGAATAAGGTAGTATCTTTTGTACCTCTGTTGTAGCCATTGACTAGAAGGAAGGTAGAGAGTCGTTCGTACCATGCTCTTGGAGCCTGTTTCAGTCCGTATAGAGCCTTTTCAAGGTAGTATACATGCCTTGGAAACTTTGAGCTTTCAAACCCTGGTGGCTGATTTACGTAAACCTCTTCTTGGATTTCACCGTTTAGAAAAGCTGATCTTACGTCCATCTGATAGACTTTAAAACCTCTGTGGGCTGCGAAGGCTAAGAATATTCTTATTGCTTCGAGTCGTGCGATAGGGGCAAAAGTCTCATCGTAGTCTATGCCTTCCTGTTGTCTATATCCCTTTGCTACTAATCTTGCTTTGTTTCTGATGACCACTCCATCTTCATCCTTCTTGTTTCTGTAGACCCATTTAGTCCCAATGGCCTGTTTCCCTCGTGGCAGAGGTACTAAAGTCCAGACTCTGTTACGCTCAAATTGCAGAAGTTCTTCTTGCATGGCGTCTACCCAGTTTGGGTCATCTAGGGCTTCAGAAATCTTATTTGGTTCTATCATACTAATAAAATTTGTAAAGAAACAAAAATTAGCAGTGGCAGACCTTGTTTTTACTGAGTCAGAAGGTTCTCCAATTATTTGGCTTGGAGGATGGATTTTTGTCCACTGAGTTGTGCGTGGAAGATGATCATCAATGTCATCAAAACTTTCTTCAGAGGCTTCTGGTGTTTCTTCTTCTCGTGTAGCCTCTGTCGTTTTTCGTGCCTTGGTAGTTGATCCTATCGTTTGCTGAATGATTGGTATGAGTGGTGGTGGAGTTTGTTCCTCTGAGGACGTATAGTCTTGGTCCTCAACTTCCTCTATAATTAGTTCTTCTGTGGATTGTGGAGTTTGATTTTCAGCAGCTTCCGTGGTCGTTTTTCTTGATGTTTCATCTTCTGCATTTTCTTCTTCGGCATTTGCATCTGTAGTATTTATAGAAGAAGATGAAGCATTATTTGGACCAGTTAGAGTCATACCTGTAGGATTTGGTCCGACAGGGGATGGTTCTTCAGAAATTCTGATGGTTCCAACAGAAGGATCAATGTCATTGTTGAACATCTCTAAAAATAGAAGATCCAAATCTTCTTTTGTTTTTGAGATGTCAGAGGATTTCCCTTTATTTCCGAGTTCTGAATTGATTTGTTCAGAAGTCATTTGGAATGAATCATCAAAAGAAACATTGATGCTTTCTACAATCTTGTGAGACTTGGTAAGGAATGTTCTGTAGGCTTTGGAAGTGGCAGAGTATCCAATGAATTTGCCTTCATCAGCTTTTACATCAAACTTTCCTCTTGAATCTCTGTCGTTTAAGACAAAGCATTTGCATCCGAATACATTGAAAAATTTGATGTTTGGCCGCCTTTTGTTAAGCAATTCGTAAGGCGTCTTGAGGTGTCTTTTCACAACGGTTGAACGATTCTGAGTATAACACGCAGTAGAAATTGCTCCTGCCCAAAAGTTCATTGATAATCCGCATGCTGACAGCATAGTTCTTGTGGCTTCCACAAGTGTTCGATTCTTTCTTTCGACAACACCGTTCTGTTGTGGAGTGCGAGCTGCAGAGAAGTTATGTGATATTCCTTCGGTTGAAAGATAGGTTTCAATGACACAGTTTTTAAATTCTGTGCCGTTGTCACTTCTTAACTTCTGTATTCTGCAGTCATAAAGAACTTGGATTCTTTTCATTAGATTTATCAATACATTTGGATCATCTGATTTCTTTCTAACAAATTCAACCCATGTGAAACGTGAATACTCATCAATTAGGACAAGTATGTATTTCTTGCCACCTAGGCTCTGTATGGCAATGGGACCGCAGAGGTCGACATGAAGCATGTACATAGGCCTAGTGCAAGAGACGTCTGTTTTGCCTTTGTGGGAAGCCCTTCTGTGTTTTCCCATTTCACAGGCCGAACACAAGTGATCCTTATTGAATTTAACATTTGGCAAACCTTTAACTAGATCGAGTTTTACTAGTTTATCCAAGGTGTGAAAGTTTAAGTGACAGAACCTGTTGTACCATAACCACGCTTCTTCACTTTTGCAGGATACTAGGCAAACTTTATCCTTGGATTTTGAAGTAAAATTCATTAGATATAAATCACCTCTTCTTTCAGCTCGCAGAAGTTCCATTCCTGTGTTTTCACTTTGAAGAGAGCAGAAAGTTCTTTTAAATAACACATCAAATCCTGTATCACAAAGTTGACTTACACTGAGTAAGTTGTGTTTGAGGCCATCCACATATGCAACTTTGTATACAGAGACATTTTCTTTTTGTATGACTCCATAGCCTTTGATATGTCCCTTCTTGTTGTCTCCAAAAGTTAAGATCCACCATCGTGTGTTTCTTTGTACGTGGATAGTAATCTTCTGTCGCCAGTCATGTGCCTTGAGCATTCAGAGTCAAGATACCATATTGGCACATGTAGCTTCTGTAAGAGAATCACAGAGATTTAGGTACTCATATCCATATGGGTCCAATACTGTTAGAATTTTTCAAGTTTGCCTTGGCATTCTTGAAATACATTTTATCCTTTTTAGAAGAATCAGATTGTTTCTCTTTTGGTTCTGACTTTTGAGTTTGAAAGTTGATGGAGAGTAAGCAATCTGGACTTGAGAAGTGTTTATTTAATTTGAACATAAGATCAAAACAATGACAGTATTGAATATGAGATGTGATTTGTTTGAACTTTTCATTGAATTCATTGAACTGAGCCACAGAGGCATTACATTCTTTCTTTACATTAGATTTCCTATTACAAGAAGATCTATGAATACTAGAATGTTGTTTGCAAAAGTCTTGTTTAGTTCCTGCCTTCTATGACTCTCTTCTGTGGTGAACATCTTTCTTCACTGTCATAGAGGAAAAATATTTTTTAGCTTCAGGCCATTTTCCCTTTTGTTGCCAAGTGGGATTCTCTTTAATTTTCCTTGAAGGTTTTGAAAATTTTGAGCTTTTAGGAGTTATAGAGACCTTTTTCAGATTTTCAAGCTCTGTAGAGGTTTTAACTTGAATATACATTTTGAGAAAATCTAGACAGATAGGGATCTCTGTGATTTTCTCTTTTGGAGAGATGGTTCTGTTAAGAACCTCAGAGGAGAATTTAACATCCTCTGTGTCACAGTGAATTATCCCTGATTTGAAATCAGTCTCTGAGTCGTCAGAGGATGAATCGTCCTCGTATGCAGAGGTTGGGTCATCTCTTTCGACAGAGGCTGGATTTTCTGAGCATGTATCGTACGAGCTTTCTTCCTCTGTAGAGATACTTTCATAGATGGTAGAGGTTTCTGGTGAGATTTCTTCAGAGAGTTTTTGATTTATAGAAGATGTACATAAACTTTCTAAAACATTTGATTTTAAAACTTCCAAAATTTCTTTTTCAATAGATTCTTCAAGTTTTTCTTCTGAAAAGATGGGTTTAAACTCAGGAGCTTATGCTGATAATTTCTTTTCGACATTTATCATGTAGACAAAAGCAACCTGTGTTTGAGTCTCTGGTTTACCAAACATAAAGATACCAATCTGATCTTGTGTTTTCAGATATTTCTTTGGTTTGATTCCTCTATTGACAGAGGTTGAAGATGATGAATCTGTGTTTTCATACCACACATTGATCATCTTTGTATGTTTCCTCAAGTGAGGTTCAGCAGAGATTTTAACCCTTTTACTTACAGAGAGTAAGTTTGGAAAGTTTGGTTTATTAGTTTTTCCCAAAACAAATACAGAAGACAGAGGTTTTAGTCGTTTATTTTCAACTCCTAAGGTAATATCACTGTACCCTATACCTAGTCTTGCTATTTGAGAGTTTACCTTTTCATACACCTTCTGTGCATCTTTATAGTTTTTAAGTAAAACTTCTCTTCTTAAAAGATCTTGCCAAAGTACCTCTCTTTCCTTTTGAAAGTATTCTTTGAGAGCTCTTATGTCTGTTGTTTCACTTTTTGAAACTGAAAGTTCTTTTGTTTTGATTTTTAAAGCATAGGTTAGATCAGAAATTTGCCTTTTTAAAGGATCTATATTTTTGCTCCAATATTTTTCGACTTTTTTTTCTTCAAAGATTTTGGCTTTTTCTTGAGTGAGAAGCCTTACTTCTCTCTCATTAAAGGTCAGTCTTTTCTGAATGCTTTCATTTACTTCTTTCACTTCAATGTTAAGTTTAAATAAATCATCATCTACAGAATCAGTACTTGAGATAGAGTTTGAAGTGGATACCTCATTGTCAGTGCCGGAGTTGACTTCTGCCATACCACATAACAAGGCATTTGTAGGGAATTCATCGTCAGAGGTGGATTCTGATTCAAAGTCCTCCTTGTATGCCTCTGAATGCCCTTTGTTCGCCATTAGAGATTTTTGTGCGTAATACTCGGCCTTCTTTTTGTAAAAAGCTGAGTCCTTCTGTGGGCGATTTGGTCTGCTTCTGCATTCTTTTGCGAAATGACCTGGCTTGCCGCAGTTGAAACAACCTTGGGAGGTGTTTCCAGTTCGGTCGTCAGACTTCTGTAGGTCTCCACTTTTCTCTGTTCGGCATTCGTTTGCGTAATGACCGGGTTTACCACATTTGTAGCATTCTTGTGTGTGGCCTACCTTGTCATCTGATCTTTGTCGATCATTTCCTCTGTAGCTTCTGTCGCTCGACCTCTGTTGGTCATCATTTCGGTAGTCTGACCTCTGTCGGTCACTTGATTCTTCTCTTCTTCCATCATCTCTTCTACCAGAATTCCTTTGGTTATTTCTAAACTCTCTTGTCAATAGAGCCATTGATTTAGCTAATGACGCAAGAGGTATCTCTTCTTCTATCAGCTCGTCTTCTTCGCTATCAACCATTACCATCTTCTTTTTCTCCTTCTTTTTCTCCTCTGTAGATCTCTCATTTCTTGGTCTGTCTGCAGCCTCTGTAGATTTACTAACCAATGCGTATGGCACAATGGTTAGTGTTTTGGCTTGAGCTATTTGAGGCTCTTGTGCAGCAAGTGTTCCATAGAGATCAGAGAGTGTCTAGGAGTCTAGATCTTGATTTGTTTGTAAAGACATAGACAACTGAAGCCACTCATCGTTCAGGCTCTTTAGAAACATGACGTTATTTTCTTCCGTGGTTCTGTGAATACCAGACTTTTTGCATTTGTTTATGAGAGAGTTGAACCGGTCGTATGTTGTTTGCAGAGATTCTGTTGCAGAGGCTCTGAAAGCATGATATTCATTTATGTATTGTGCCCTTCGGTTCTTCTGAGTTTTAGCACCCCCTTCCAACTGTCTTTCTAATTCTTTCCAGAGATCGTGCGCTGTTTCGCATGCATCTAAGGATTGAAAAAGTTCGTTGGGGATTGCCATGATCAATATTCTTTTTGTTTTCTGTGCAACTTCATCTTCTGCTTTATCTTCATTTGACCATTCTTCTTTTGGTTTAGGTTTTTGATGTTCAGGGATTTCAGGAGATTCAGCAGTAGCTGGTACACGTGGCATAGTTATCATAGGAACCGGAGGAAGATTGTATAGATATTGTTTGAGAGTTTTTTCAGTACCCTCAAAAAAATGAACCATTCTTATTTTCCATTGAGGATACTCATCTCTTAGAAGAGTAGGAGGTTTGGTTAATGAGCCAGCAGTAAAAAAGTTATTTGTATTTGTCATTTTGAGGAAAGGATAATCTGGTGGAGGATTTATGAGTATGAAGATCTGGGAGTTTTTCTGAGTACAACTAATATCCAGAAATATGATGATGAAGAGAAATGAAATCTATCAACAATGTTGTCAAACGAGGATCACTTGATATTGAAAATCAAGCTTCGCTCTGATACCAATTGTTGGTTCCCGTTTTGCTTAAACAAGATTATCAGATCTATTAGTTCAAGTTTAATGTTTGATGCGGAAGCGATTTTGAAGAACTAACAGATATGTTTGATAGATTTAGAACGGAATATAAATAAACAGTGAACAGAATATAATTACTTCAAGGTTTACTGAATATATATATATATCAAGAACAGAATTAGAACAAAGAGTAAGTAAAGCTTTAAAACAGATATGACTCTTAAGTTGTATAAGCTTTTTGTGTTCTTATGATGGTCGATTTATGAGATTGATTTATGATTCTTAAGGAAGAACTCAACATGAGTCTTCCTTATATACTACTCTAAAGGGGACCATAAAGCATATGCTACTATTCAGACGGTACTGATGAATAGTTGAACGGATGTCGTGAACAGTTGCAAGAATGGCATGAACAGTAAGACGTGTTGTATTGCATTTAATGCAGCAGACGTCTAATATGTACTAAGCCCTACTGAGTCCAATCAGAGTTTGACACGTAGACGTTGGACAGGGCATGCTACCATGCAAGTTGATGAACGGGTCCTGTAACAGTAGCAAGATATTATAAATATCTCCAAGTCTTTCAGTGAGGACCACAGAGGCTCTGTAATGAGTTACAGAGGTTCTGTGGTCTGGTCCTCTGTGGAGCAGTCTTCACCGGATTCCGAGATATTGGTCTTCTTTGCGCGTATGACAGAGCTTCTGTAGCGCGCCTCTTTAGCTTCTGTAGATTCTTGATCTTGAGCCCTCGGTAAGTCCGGCAGAGCCTCTGTAAGAGGCTTTCTTTACTTAGCCTATTTTTCACTACTTCTAAATACTTCTATGATTAGGAAGATTGAAGCTAACATGAAGGTTTCGGATTGTTCTTGATGGTTTCGGATCATTCATAAGGATTTCGGATCATTCAAGCTTGGTTTCGGATGCTTCATTGTTTACTGTTCATCATGGTTTCAAACCCTTAAGGAACCGAAACCAAGGATTTCGAACCCTTAAGGAACCGAAACCAAGGATTTCGAACCCTTAAGGATACGAAACCAAGGATTTCGAACCCTTCTTGGTCCGAATCCATTGATTTCGAACCCTTCTTGGTCCGAATCCATTGATTTCGAACCCTTCTTGGTCCGAATCCTTTTTGAGAAAAAATTTTATCCCGAAATTTTTTCTAAAGTGTTTTTCATACACTTTAAGAGCTTTTCAAGAAAAAATTTTATATAATTTTTTTCAATAGTGTATTTTATACACTTTCTGCTTGATTTTCTGAAAGATCAATATCTAGCAATACCAAAAAAAGAAATGAGTTTGAAGCAAACTATTTTTAAATCTAGTGGTGAAGATTTGAAGCAATCTTTTGTTAAATCAAATAATGAAATTTTACAACAAGTTCTTATAACAGAAATACTTCCAACTCCACAAATTTTTGTTAAATCAGATAGTGAAGGTTTGAAGCAAACTTTTGTTAAACCTAATACTTCAAATCCTTCATTTCCTGTTTTAAATAAAGCATTGGAGGAAGAAAATGTTGATCTAAAGAGACAAATTTTAGACATTTCTTCTTCAAATGCTAAACTTACAAAAAGAATTACTGATCTTGAAGTTTATAATGCAGGTCCTGAAACAAAGAAAGACAACTCAAGTCTGCACGATCAAATCAAGAAACTTCAAGAGAAAGTAACAACTCTTCAAAGTGAAAATGCTGATAAGAAGAGTAGAGAAATCGAGAGAGAGAAGGGGAACTCATATCTACAAGATCAAATAAAAAGAGTTCTAGAAAAAAGAACAACGTTGGAAAGTGAAAACGTTGAATTGAAGAAAAAGCTTTCAGAACGTGAAAGAGAGTCACTTTCTTCAAAGAAAGTTCTTAAAGAAAAGGACGCATTTGAACTGAGAAGTATAAAACTTTCAAAACAAGTTTCTGACTTTGAGAAAGTTTTATTTTTTGAAAAAGAGAAGCTTGAGAAAGAAAGAGCTAAATTTGAAACTGAACGAAAATCTTTTGAGATTAAAAGTTCTGAACTTTCCGTGAAAATCCTGATTTAGAAAATCTTTTGGAAAAAAAAAGAAAAGATTTTGCGGAAAAGAAAAATCTATATGAAAAGGAAAGCAAAACCCTTAAAAAGGAAAATATTGAAATTTTCAAAGAAATTACTGATAAAAGAAAGTTTTTGGAAAAAGATTTTGAATCGGAACGCGAATATTTTGAAGATGTGATTCTTAATCTTACCAACAGATTATCTGGTTTATCAGTTGATATTATGAAGGATCAATTGATCAAATCTGATCTCCAAAAGAAATTTGATCTAATTTCGAAAGAGAAAAATGTTTTGATAAACAAAGTCAAAGAACTTGAAGACGTCATTTTCAAATTTGATGTCTCAAAGCAGACCGATCATAATTCTATATTTCAGACTCCATTTGTTAATACAAATGATTCTGAATGCTCTTTCAAAACTTCTTCAAGTTCAAGTTTTAAAAACATTCCTTCTAAACAATTTAATAGATCAACTGATTTCTCAAAAGATCAGATTCGTTCAACAAATCTCTTCTATAATCCTCTGCTTGATAAATCAGATAACAAACCAAATGTGCCTAAAGTTAATACTTCCAAACTTGAAGAAGTTCCAATCTTCAAGAAGGTGAATATGGAATGGAGAGTCAAAGGCACAACAATTCTGAAGAAAGAAGTTCCAAAATCATCTTCATCCACATCAAAAGCAAAGAGGAACAATACTCCGAAAGGTAAATCTTCTGTTCCACCTAATCTTGTTTATTCTACAAATCATTTGATTAGGTTGGCATATAAGAAAACTTGTTCTTTTTGTGGATCAAATGATTTTGTACATAAAGATTATACTTCTTATTGGTACGGTACTTACAGTATTCCTTTTAAGAAATCTACACCTAACACGCTAGGACCCAAGTCCCGTTGGGTACCAAAATCTGCTTAATATGTTTTGCAGGTTCATCATGTGTGGTGCTGATTTGGAAACATAAACCACACACATTATTGAAAACAGAAGAGAAGCGGTGATTTTTTTAAGAAGAGTACTTGTGCCATTAAGGGTGAGCAAATAAATTTTGGTTTCTGAATACATCAGTTCAGGACCCGTGCTTCAACGTTTTTGGCTTTTGAACATATCAGTTCAAAACCCGTGCTTCAACGACTATGGCTTCTGAACAATTCAGTTCAGGACCCGTACCTCAAAGTCTAAGACTTCTAAACAAATCAGTTTAGAACTCATACTTCTCAGGTGATATCCTTAACTGTTACATCTTTTTGGTTCAAGGAACAAGTGGTGAAAGATAACATTGCATTATGTTTTATTTCTATTGAATTTGAAAGTTTGGACCTTCACAAATTTAATTCAATGAAATGAAAATTTTCAATTTTCATTCAATGAATAAAATGTGTGTCAAGGATGATTTTTCAAGTAATTTTGTATTATCTGAGTTATATTTGTTTCATCTTTCACTTCTGAAATTAATCGAAAGGTCAGCAAAACATAAATGAAATTATGCTGAATGCTCGATGCTATGTGAATCTGGACTTATATAGAATATAATGCTCAAAAAGCCTAAATGTCAGAATGATGGATGGAAATGAAAATATGGGGGAAGCACTATGTTTTAGAACCAAGTGATGCGAAACCAACGAATGTCAGATTGATACGACTTCCATGGTTTCGTATCCAACTTGATCCGACATCCGTTGGTTTCGCATATGCCTTGATCCGAATGCACATGGTTTCGAACCCTTATTGATTCGAATTCCATGGTTTCGCACCCAACATGATACAGAATCCATGGTTTCGCACCCAACTTGATACAAAACAGATGGTTTCGCACCCTCTTGCATCCGAATTCTACGATTTCGCATCCTTCTTGGTCCGAGATCTGATGGTTTCAGATCCTTAAAGTTAATATGAGAACTAAGGTTCTTGCATCAAGAAGGATACGAGAAGTTATTATTTGTCAAAGACTGATAAAGCTGCAAAGATCTGTTTTTCATGTACAAGACTTGAAGATGGTTTGATAAAGTGTCTGTTTGAGACGATTGACTTTACAAAGAGCTGAAGACTGCTGTCATATTTTTTAAATCTTGAATCCAAAGGGGGAGATTGTTAGAGCATTATTGTATTCAAGATTTACTGTAAAGTCAATGTACTGTATTAGTTGCCAATGCCTTTATACCTTGTATGTTATTGGTATAAATAGGCATGTCTAGTTCTTAGTTAGACATGAATCTAGAACTCTTGTAACACTTGTAGCATTTGTCATTTACTCTCTAAAGATCAATACATGGATGACTTGTGCACTCTAGATTTTATCTCTTCATATCATTGCTAGATTATGGGTTTTACATGGGTTGTGCTTTGCATAGCTGGGCAGACTATGTCTTCTTCAATGTCATGTGGCGACGAACGCGCACCGACAGTAGATGTGGCTACCCGGCTAGACACGGTTTGGAATGGATCATTAGTTAAAACTGTTGTTGATCCTGTCTCACACTCACCATCTTTTTTTCTTTCCTTATCAGTCAACCTCACTTGATTTTCTGTTTGAACTAATACTCCCTCATTTCCCCTTATCACTCCTCCATCACCACCAGAAGTAGTAGTGACGACCTTTTCAATTACATTATCAATATTCTCCATGACTTGATCGTTGTTGTTATCGTCATTGTTATCATAAGAACTATCATCGTCTTTCTCATCATCAGCATTCGCATTATCATCATCTGAACTGTATACAAGATTAGCAGGATCATCAATATCCGCATCAATATCCTCAGATTCTTCCTCAGTATCGTCGGAACCAAGATCTTCCTCATCATCGTCCTCAAAGATTTGAAGCTTTGAAGTTTTGGACGACTGGCCAAGAGCACCCCCAACTCCTTTTCCCCTTACATCACTTTTACCTCTCAACACGCCCTGTTCAGGTACCCCAGTAACCTGAACTCTCTTTCTAACTCTAGAACCCTCACCACGCTCACCTAATTGGTTGGCACCGTGGGTAGGCCCTACCGGTCCTGGCCGGGCCATCAGTGCATTCTCTTCTCTATACTCACTCAAATATTGTGACTTTTGGTCAGCGTAGGCGAGTAGTGCTTCTGGTAAAACCATAATAGGTGGAAAAGATAGACCTTTCGGAAGTCGGAGATACTTCATGTAATTGGTTGGACCAAGAACTGCATTCTCGCGTCTCGGAATTTGATCATTAGAATCCATGATAGAACGGATAATAATCTGAAGATATCGTTGAAATGGTACAAACGTTCTGTCTTTTGATGGCTTTGCTTTGTCGGTGACCACCTCGATCAAATCATTCCAAATAGAAATTGCAAAGTCAATCTTCCGGTCGAAAACAATCGCATGGAACATTCTGATTACTAAAATACTGGCTGTGTCGACTCCCGTGTGCTTTGAAGTCATACATCTATTCACAGCACTGAATAGTGTGTAATAGATCGGCGGTAGATAGTTCCTTTTCAACTTTGATGTACTGGTTAGCACTCTATAATTCGGACGTGGATCATTGTAACTCATTAGCATGATATATCGGCACAAATATTCTTCAGACAACATATCTTCAAAATTAGAAGAATAAGGAAGATCAAGAACTCGTCGTAACCTTTTCAAAGTCAGCTTGGCATCAAAATGATCTAGTTTCAGAGTGAAGTAGTTGTTATTAGGTACGTATTGGATGTTACGCCATACTTGTTGCAGATATATCTTCGGTACTTGTTGAGTTCTTTCAAGAGCAATACGAAGCGGGTGACCTTTGAGTATTTCCATGACAATATGATAATCCATAGTGACATTGAAATCTAAAGTGTAGTTGTTCGGCTTTAAATCTTTCTCATCTCTTGGAAGAATAAGTTCAGCATCTAGATCTCGAGCGTTCACCGATGGATGTGATGAACGATGAGATGGAAAGACTATGTTCTCGTCAGAAGAATTACCATCACCCTGCTCTTGCAAATGTGCCATAGTCTATGATTGACAGTGTAAGACCATATGGATATCAGTGCTTTTTTGTAAAAAAATTCAAAATTTTCCTAAGTATAGGCTACTATCGTACAATACATCAAGTCGCATGACATAAACTGTCGTATAAAACTGTACGACTTAAAAGTTGTCGTACAAGTTGTGTGCGACAGTTATGAGTTTCAGTTTTGTGCGACAGTTTTGAATGATGAAGAACACAGTATTGTACGACAGTTTTGAATGTTCGAATAATGATGAACACTCAAACCCAAAAACCTAAGATTTTTCAATGAAAGCTTATGAAACTAGTGCCCTATATGCGTTTAACTAACAAGAACACTATTCTAACATCTTTTCCTATCAGTTCTAACATAAAGATCAGAATACGAAGGGTTTTCTAAAAACCCCTTTTTCGACTTTTCTAATAATCAACACAGCAGATGATATGATCGATGAAAATAGATTATAAACGTAACCTGAATCGATTTGAATCCCCAGATGTGAAGAAACAGCAATAACGAACCAAATCGATGTCAAAAGTTGTGAGAGAATCAGACAGTACTAAAGTCGGAAAATGAAACAACTTTCAAAATCGCACTATATATAGATCTTAGGCTGTGTGGACACGGGTCAAGAAATGAATGGTCCAAAGGTTGACCGACACGTGTCAGATAGTCGTACGATACAATGTACGAGTATCTCGTCTTAGTCGTAGGATGAAGTGTACGACTAAGATATAATGATGAACAGTAACTATCGTACGATGCTTGTGCGACTAGGATTGCTAGTCGGTCAAAGCGTCTACGACTTGACCATATGAACAGTGACTGTCGTACGAAGCATGTACGACTAGGATTGCTAGTCGGGTAAGGCTTGTGCGACTGTCGTGCATGAACAGTAACTATCGTACAAGTTATGTACGAGTGTCGTGCTGGAACAGTAACTCTCGTACAAGGCTTGTACGACTACTTTCCAGACTTGAAAATTTTTCAGAAAATTTGAACTTTGAACTTTTAAAAAATTTTAACTTTTCAGTTTAAAATCAGTTTGGTGTTCTTGAAAACATTTTGCTCCCCCTACAAAGATGCATAAGTCTTGAGGAAATCATTTTCATCAAGTAGGGTTTGCGAAAATCATTTGAGATAGAACACTTACCTTTGTTGTTTGGATCAAATACCTCTTCTTTGTTGAATGCTCCCCCTTGAAACATGATCACAAATATTTATAGCTCCCCCTAAACATATGAACCACACATAAAACTGCACAAGTAAAAGCAATTGAAGTACATACGGTAAAAAGAATAAAATTGAAATCTAGTTTGTAAACTACTGAAATAAATCTAAATTTGAACAAATCATAATGAGTATTCAATATTATGAAAATAAGTATTCTTCACTCAAATTTATCAAAATTTGAAAGACTAAGAATTATTTTTAAAATGTTGAATAAAAATTATGACTTATCAAACTTTCAAATTCAACATTCCTAGCTTTGAGACAAGAAAGTTGAAACATTTCTCATCCAAAGCCTTGGTAAACAAGTCGGCTAGTTGAAATTCAGTAGAAACAAAATAGAGTTCAATTGTACCTTTTTCGACGTGATCTTTAATAAAATGATACCGTATTTCGATGTGCTTGGTTTTCGGGTCTTGAACCGGATTCACAGATATTGCTATTGCGGACTTGCTATCACAATAGATTGGAATCTTTTCTTACTTACACGCAAAATCCGTCAATTGGGTTTTCATTCAGATGACTTGTGAGCAACAACTAGCGGTCGAGACATATTCTGCCTCTGCCGTAGAAAGTGACACGCAGTTCTGTTTCTTAGATGCCCAACTTACCAACTTATCACCCAAGAATTGGATATGTCCGGATATGCTTTTCCGGTCCAATAAGCTACCACCATGATCCATGTCGGAATAGGCTGTTAGCTCGAATCCCGTGCCTTTGGGATACCATAGACCAAGGTTGGGAGTTCCTTTGAGATAGCGGAAGATGCGTTTGACGGCTCCTACATGAGATTCCTTAGGATTCCCCTGAAATCTCGCACAAAGACAAGTAGCGAACATAATATCCGGGCGACTAGCAGTTAAGTACATTAAAGATCCGACCATACCTCGATAGTGTCGTATATCAGTTTTCTTACCATGAGGATCTGGACCGATCTTTGATTGTTGGGCCATCGGTGTTCCAATGGAAGTACAATTTTCCATTTTGAATTTCTTCAAAATGTCAAATATATACTTTGATTGGTTGATGAATATCCCCGTGGAAAATTGTTTCACATGAAATCCTAGGAAGAAGTTAATCTCCCCCATCATGCTCATCTGAAATCTAGTAGTCATCATATCAGAAAACCATGTACATAAACCAGGGTTAGATGCACCGAATATTATATCATCTACATATATTTGTACTATTACCATCTCACCGTCTTCACGTTTGACAAACAAAGTCGTATCAACCTTACCTTTTTCAAAGCCAGAGACGAGTAGAAATTGAGATAGAACATCGTACCAAGCACGCGGGGCTTGTTTCAACCCATATAAGGCTTTATCCAAAATGTAAACGTGATTTGGATTCTCCTTGTCTACAAAGCCTTTGGGTTGTGAGACATATACCTTCTCTTTTAGCATTCCATTAAGAAATGCTGTCTTTACGTCCATCTGATAGACCGTAAAGTTTTTGTATGCCGCGTACGCCAAAAATATTCTGATTGCTTCAATGCGTGCGACTGGAGCATAAGTCTCATCGTAATCTATCCCTTATTGCTGTCGATGGCCTTTAGCTACAAGTCTCGCTTTGTTACGAACTATGATGCCTTCTTCATCTTTCTTGTTTTTGAATACCCTCTTTGTTCCAGTGATGCTTTTATCGGATGGTCTTAGAACTAACCTCCAAACTTTTAACGCTTCGAATTGATTTAGCTCTTCTTGCATAGCTAAAATCCAATCCGGATCATTTAAGGCTTCTTTTACTGTGAGTGGTTCAATGTTACTTAAAAACATTGAGAACATGCACTCATTTACGGTAGCACACAAAGCAGATGAACGAGTTTGAACTGGTGAACTTGGGTCACCGATTATTTGGTGAATCGGATGAGCCTTCGTCCACTTGGTTGTATGAGGGTGAGGAGCATAGGATTCTTGAACATTTTCAAGAGTAGCATTCGTCTCTTCTTCGGTTGGAGAAACCAGTGGTTCAACAGTTGGAAATTCTGTAGGAATACTAGAAGATTCCGGTTGTGACTGAGAAATGGTTGGTTCAGTAACTGAAGAACTTGGATTTTGTGTTGATCTTTCCACAATAGTTGTAGTCTCTTGTTGTGGAATAACAACTTCTGGTACTTGAACATTTTGAACATGAGTGGAAACATCAACCGTTGTTGAAGTAGATGCACCATTTTGAGTAGTTGTCGCAGCGGAAATAGTTGTAGGTGCTTGTACCATCCTGTTAGAATTAGTAGAATTATTACAAGTACCATAAAATTCATCATAGAATTCATCAAATAATAAAATCAAGATCAGTTAATTGAGATTTTGAGGTAGAAGGTTGATCCTGATTAGAAGTTGAAGCAGGTTCTGAACTGAGATGTCCAGAAGCTAATATTCCAGTTATAACGGGTCATGAACTGTTTTGGTCAGAAGCCAATTCATGATGTTCGTCGAATTTGACATTGACACTCTCCATTATATTTCTAGATTGCTTCAGATATATCCTATATGATGCCGATGAGAAAGAGTATCCAAAGAAGATACCATCAATCGCCTTTGGACTGAACTTGTTCCTTTGATCTTTATCGTTCAAGACATAACACCTACAACCAAAAACACAAAAATGTTTTATGTTAGGTTTCCGGTTATTCATGGGTTCATAAGGTGTAATACCCCGGGTAAGTTCGTTAGTTAAATTTCATTTTTTGTTAGAATTAATTAACTATAATATTGGAGGTTTAGGGTGATTTTTAATAGAGTTAAGGGTATTTTGAGTCATTAGTGGATAGTTTAAGGTTTAAAGGGTAAATTTATGTTAGATATTATCCCTTCCAATATTCAAATATTTCATAAAACAGAAATATCCAGATCTGTAGGTGTGTGTGTTGAGAGCAAAAAAAAAAGAAAAAGAAAGGGAAAGGTTAGGGCTTCAAATTGGAAGTGTTGGATGTGTTATTAAGGTATGTTCCTTTACATTTTATGCTCATAATTTCTTATAGATAGTTTATATCAGAGTAGAATAGTTGAATTCATGCCTGGTATGATTTTCTATCGAATCTGGCTTGAAAGGATGCAAACCGACAGAGGTGTCCGGACACTATGAATGTGTCCGGGTGGTTTTGTTGGTAGTGTCCGGGTGATTTTATTAGTGATGTCCGGGTAATGTTTTAAAGGTGTCCGGACGAGTTCTTCATCCGGGTAAGTTCTACTTTTCCTATGTTTTCCGGATAGAATTAGATACCGAATGGTATCCGGGTTACTTTGGTGTCCGGATGACGTCCGGTTTGTTTAGATTGTCTGGATTAATGGTGCTGTCCGTAAAAGTTACGATGTCCGGAAAAGTAGTGTTGTCCGGATAAACTGTGGTTACCGGATACTTTGGCTGATTGGTCAAATTGATGAGTTTAGATGATTTTAAGTGTCCAGTAGCCCGTGTCTTGTTAATTCATGGATAGGGAAAGAATAAGGACCGAAAGTACGGTGGACTTGATTTAAGTTCGGGTTGGGGAAGACAATTGAGGATAAGAGTTAGATAGAGTTATTTAAAGCTCTTAGTCCTAGCAAGCTCTATGTGTTCAAAGTGGTAAAACAATATTTGTACATGATTGTTTCAGATACTGTGAATCGAAGGTGAAAGCAGAATTCTTTGTGGAGGACTGAAAAGAGTGTTGTTAAGCAAACAGGTGAGTTTTACTTCAAAATATTTTAACTGGAATACATATATGTGTGGAATGGATATGTGATCAAGGTGTGAATATTATGTGTTTATAATATAGTAAGATATTATATTCATATGTGCATTACACTACACAAGTGCACATTAGTCGGGTTCCGGTGTGCGGACCGGTGAGTAGTCGGGTTCCGGTGTGCGGACCGATAACGTTGATTTTTATAAGTTGGCTTGCTATCAACTAGTATGGCCAGTTGTGGAGGAATAAGGTGGGATGAGATGTACGAGTCTTGAATGGTATTGAAATACGTGTAGTATATGGATGAATATGAAAAGTGTTATATAATTGGTTTTGATAATAAAGGTTTACTAAATTGATAGGGATTTCCTCACTAGACCATTAGGTCTAACCCTCATTTCTGTTTTAAAAATATGTATTCCAGGTGGCGGATCGGGTAAGAGCAAGTAATTAGGACTCTTGATGGATAGCCTTTGTGAAGATGTTGGTTATGAAGTTATGGATGTATTTTGTACTTATGACTTGTTATTAGTCAAACATGTAATTTACTTTGTAAAAAGTTTGTAAGGATTTACTTATTATGTTAATTAAGACTATGGGACCGAATGTGAAATACGATGTATCTTTTGAACATTTTATAATATAAAATTTATGTTATTTGTCTCTATGAATCGCGGGTTGTTACAGAAGTTTTATTAAACCGGCGGTGTATGACAGAACGATTATGTGTGTAACATGCGGTTGCTACAGCTTCGGCCCATAAGAAGAGAGGAATCTTTGAATATGCCAACATTGTTCTCGTAGACTCGACTAACGTTATGTTACGTCGTTCTACAACTCCGTTTTGTTCAGGAGTTCTGGCGGCAGAAAATTGTTGCATAATCCCATTTGTTTCATAGAAATCACCTAGGACTCTGTTCTTAAATTATGTACCATTATCCGAACGCACGATTTTTACTGAGATCTGCATGTTGTTTTGAGCTGCCTTGATAACCCCAATGAGAAGTTCTGAAGTTTCATCTTTTGATCGAAGAAACTTAACCCATGTATACCTTGAGAAATCATCGACAATTACCAAGACGTATTTCCTGCCATTTATCCCGAACCGAATCTCCTAAAACCAGCTTTTGAATGTATCGAAAATTTAGATGAGATAACCGTCGGTGCCATAGCCAACTTTGTTCTTCGGAAGCTTTGGATAAAAGACACACTTCATTGGTTGGTTTGATATCTGACAAGTTGATTGTATAGAGGTTTGACTTGCGAGTTCGCTAAAACGCTTTCGCACCCTAATCTATTTGAACTAATAGGTATTTATATCATTGTTAAGCAAAATAGGAACAAACAATGTCTAGTGGGTTCCCTCTAATGAAAAACATTCATGACAACAACAACATTTAAAACAGTTTATAAACATTTATAAACAAGTCTCCACTTTAAAACAATAAACTTTCAAACATAAGAACTACACATTAAATGGCACACTGAAGTCATGCACACCTGTGACAACGTGTCAGTCTCACATTGCCTTACTGGAACACACCCTCCATGGCATAAACGGGACACACCCCCCGGTATGAGCACTGGAGGGACACACCCCCCGACTTAGCCGTATCCTTTCCACTTTCAAATTTATGCATACAAAAAACTCAACCTTCTTACGACATAACAAACTTGCAGTTCCATATAGACAATAAAACATGCAGTTTCATAACATCTCTGCGTAAAGAAAATAGCATACGGATCGATTCATTTCAGTTAGGAAAACTCACCTGCTGTCCTAGATTAAGTCTCCTTACTTACGTCTCGGATCTCTAAATGGAACACTGTCAGGATCGAATCTTAACAAGACTAATAATACTTAGAATTCAGAATTAAAGAATCTGCGGAATAGAACTTTAATTCACACAATCAATGAACAATATATCAGAAAACACACAGCTGTTTGTATTCACTAATTCAACTCACAAGCTTACAACCAAACCTCAATCTTGATGAACAGGCTCAATCAAGACGACTTCTACTTCTCTAGAAATAGGGTTCTAAACCTTGAGGTTAATTCTCTCTAAAACAAAACGTATTTTCAGACTCTCGTATATCGCATATTGTATCTCGTCTTTTTGAATAGCTATCTATCAACATCTATTTATACTAAATAGTTACAAGATAACTATAAAAAATAAATTGATCTTCTGAATCTTCTTTAAGCATATATTCATCCATTCCATCTTTATCTCCAAAATCTTCGCATATCAAACTTATGATCACAAGCAGCATTAACATCTTTATGCACGAGCAGTATTAACTTCATTCAGCATGAGCAGTACTAATATTCTCCAGCAGCATTAATTCATTCCAGCAGCATTAACTCATTCCAGCAGCATTAACTCGTTCCAGCAGCATTAACTTATTCCAGCAGCATTAACTCGTTCCAGCAACATTAACTTAACTCAGCAGTACTAACCTTGCTTCATCAGTATTAATCTTGACAAGCAGTACTAACCTTGCTTCAGCAGTATTAATCTTGACAAGCAGTACTAACTTCACTCTAGCAGTATTAATTATGCCCTGGCAGTATTAAAGTTGTTCTGACAGTACTATCCATACATAGCAAATCTTTAGTTCCCAACAATCTCCCCCTAACTTGACTTTTCAGGTTGAGAAGTCAAGTTCTTCAGATGATGATGCTTCCAAAACTTAATCTTGAACACACAAGTCAGGATTCAATCCTAAACTTTGATTGATGATCCTTCTTACCAGGTATCTTGCCATCTTAGAATCTTTGTTGCCCACCAACTTAGCTTTTAGCATTCCATTCAACCTTGTCATGCTGTGCTTGTATACTTTATCCACCAAATAATACTCATGATATGCATAGTCAAGTGTTATGACATACACACCACAGTTTTCAATAAGCATCCAGTTGGTAACAGTTTGAAATTGCCTTTCTGTCAAATACTTAACTGCTTCTGTATTGAACATTAGACACAAGTATTCAAGTACCATTTTGGTGATGGACATTCCATTCTCAGTCAGCATATGTCCATAAAGCTTCATTCCCACCTTGAACATCTCCTCTATGTCAGATCTAGAGCACATCCTGATAAGTCTTCCCCATGTAGAACTGACCTCAAACTTCACATCTGCTCTTTTTACTCTAATGTACTCCTTTCTCTGATCTTTCAAAGTATCCCAGAAGATGATCTCAGGAGCCATAGAAGCTAATGGTTTAACTTTGATTGGACTAGTATCAACCACAGTAATATACATATCACATTGATCATTTGTATGTGATTGTACATTGCTTGGTTGACCTGATGGAGTTGCCACTTCTTCTTCAGCAACTTTATGATCAGCTTTCTCTTTCACAACTTCCTCCTTAGCTTCTTCTACACTGGGTTCCACCCTAGGCTTCTTTACAACTTTCTTCTTTGAAGCTATAGACTTTGTTCTTGGTCTTTTGTTTGACACCATCTTGGTTCTTTTAAGTGACTTAACAGCTTCAGGAATGGTTTCAGTTGTTTCCTTTGTTTCTGCTGCTTCAGGGATGGTTTCTGCTGCCTTATGTTTTTCAGCAACATTAACCATTTCTGCTGCTTGAATGGTTTCTGCTGCTTTTTGACTAGCAGCATTAATCATTTCTGCTGCTCTATCTGTTACTGCTTCTTTTACTATCTTTGATACTGCTGCTTCAACACTATTCTTCACAATCTCAATTACCTCTGCTTCAATCTCATATTTAGTTACTGTAGATACAGATACTGCTTCCTTCTCACTTTCAGATACTGCTGCATCAACAAGACTCTTCATAATTTTAGCTACTGCTGCTTCAATCTCAGATACTGCAGCATTAACTGTTTCTACTGCTTTTTCTGTGGTTTCTGCTGCTGCTGCTGCTTCAATTTCAGATACTGCAGCATTAACTGTTTCTACTGCTTTTTCTGTGGTTTCTGCTGCTAGAAACTCAGATACTACTTCCTTCTCATTTTCTGCAGTTTCAGTTACTGCTGCTTTCTCACGTTCTGTTTCCTTTGCAACTTCTGCAACCTTCTCAGCCTCCCCCTCAATCTTATGCTCATTCTCCCCCTCAACCTTTGCATCCTCCATGTTTAGTTCAGTTTCTAACTCACCCTTTTTGGAAGCATCAGTGGTTGATCTTCTCCTTTTCAGAACATACTGAGCTTTCTTCCTTCTTTGCAGCAGCTTGGTGATCATCTTCTTATTATTCTCTATCTTGGTGTGTTGATAAAGAATCACCTTCTTAAGCTCATCAATCTCCTTCTGTTGATTCATGACATCAATGTTGATGTTGGCAATGGTTTCCATCAATTCCTCATAAGTATATCTATCCTCACCTGGTTTAGAAGTGTTTACCTCCCTTTCAGGATCATTGGAAGTTTTAGTAGGTGTCTCTTGCCTGGCAAAAGCACATCCTACTCCCATGGTTTCTTGGCGCCTGGGTCCTCTGAATGTTTTCACATTCTGAGTTGCCGTGGGGAAGGTCTTAGTGATGTTACCACTGTCCTTCTCTTTGCTAGCAGAAGTAGTGGCAGCCTTGCAGCCCACATGCTCACCCTTCTCCTTAGAGAGCACCTTCTTGGGGTTGGGAGACACCCATGTGGTTACCCTTTTGATATTCTCTATTGGAGAATGCTCCAATAGAGGGCTTGTAGGCTTTGCGCTATTAGGAGATACACCAAGGGAAGGAACCTTGTGTACCTTTCTTCTTTCAAACTTCCTGGTGATTTTGGGAGTGGGTCTTAAAAGAATGGACTGTGGGATTTCTTTGGTGATGGAAGGTTGGGATTGGTCATCAGTGGGTGTGTCTAATGGGGGCCTTAACCCTGATGCCATACCTTCAGTGGTGTGGGACACAACCATCATTATAGAGAACAATGGTGTGTCAACTCTTTCCGAGTCCCTAGGAATTCTTCTCATATTTGAGAAAACCTTCCCTTTAGGGGGTTTTGGCACATATACCTCAGCAGACTGAGGTAAATCCGTCAATTCATGGTTAATTACTTCTTGGACAAACCTGGGATACATGTAAAAGCGCTTTTTGGATTCTAGGTTTGCCACAAGATCATTAAAAATCATTGCTGAAAAATTGAACTTTCTGGCAGTGGCTAAGCAGACCAAGGCATAAGCAATGGTACTTCTAAACTCACTCCATCCAGTTGTTTTCTTTGAAATACAGCGCATAAGAGTATGAACAAAAAAATCGCCATTGGGTGAAAAACTTTGACTTGTAGAATTTAAAAATTCCAACGGGACCTTCATACCCCATTCTTGGTAAGGTCGAGAAAAGTTCATCATTAGAGAGATAGGTTATACCTGAGGCATCATCTAAGTGAAGAGTGATGCGAATAACCTCCTCTGTGACCTTCAAGGGTTTGTCTCAAACCCTTGTTCGAATGATTTTCTGCCCATCTTCGAATATAACAGTGGCATTCTCCCAAAATTGCTTTTGATGCTCGATATATATGGTTGGGCACACTGTTAGGGCATGAGAGATGTATGTGGATTTGAGAAAATCCACAATATCATGAAATCCTGCGGCCTGCTTTGGCTTCTGAAGCATCGCAATCTCATTGTGCTCATCGACAAACTCCATTGTCGTCATTCTTCCTAAGGATTTGGATAGAAAACACAGAGATTCTAGGGAGAAAAGGTTAGAACGAGAGAGATAAAAATTGAATGCAAAGAGACGTTATGAACTTTGGCGGGTTGAAAGAGTATTTATAGCAGTACTAGCCCTGATTTTCTTTAAAAGCAGTATTAACGACTTAGCAGTATTAACGACTGAGCAGTATTAACTGCAAGGCAGTATTAACTACACAGCAGTATTAACTACTAAGCAGTATTAACAACAAAGCAGTATTAACTACTCATACAGTATTAACTACTAAGCAGTATTAACTACAAAGCAGTATTAACTACTAAGCAGTATTAACAACAAAGCAGTATTAACTACTCATACAGTATTAACTACTAAGCAGTATTAACTACAAAGCAGTATTAACTACTAAGCAGTATTAACTACTAAGCAGTATTAACTACAAAGCAGTATTAACTACTCATATAGTATTAACTACTAAGCAGTATTAACTACAAAGCAGTATTAACTACTAAGCAGTATTAACTACAAAGCAGTATTAACTACTAAGCAGTACGAACTATAAAGCAGTATTAGTTACACATGCAGTATTAACTACTAAGCAGTATTAACTACAAAGCAGTATTAACTACTAAGCAGTATTAACTACAAGTCAGTATTAACCACTAAGCAGTATTAACTACTAATTGGCAGTAGAAAATATGTACTAGCAGTAGTAACTATGCACTGGCAGTAGTAATTATACTTACACTTTGCAGCACTTGTCAATCTGAGTCATACTGAGGTTCTTTTGACACATCACTTTTACCACTTATCTTACCTCCTGCAGGATTATTTCCAAAAGCAACATGTCCTCCATCAATTCTTTTGAAATTCTTGAGGCAGGTCATGTTACCTGTCATGTGCCTGGAGCAACCACTATCAACATGCCAGATGCTCTTCCCCTTGAGCTGTTGGTTTCCCTGCACATCAGATAAATCAGTTAGTTTTTATTGGGAACCCAAGCCGAAGTGGTCTTGGGTCTCCCTTGCTCATCAAAGTACTTGCACTGGGTTTTGATGAGATTTTCAAACTTAGGTACTGCAGTACTGGAGAACTTTGTCAATATGATTGGTCTAGCAGCACAAAAACTAGAAGCAGTATTAACCTTAGAAGAAGTACTAACAGTGTTAGCAGCACTAACACTGCTAGCAGCAGCATTCTCTTTAAAAGAAGTACTAACAGTGTTAGCAGCACTAACACTGTTAGCAGCAGTATTGGCAGTAGTATTGCTTCTAGCAGCACTATCCTTGTCAGCAGTACTATCTGAGGTAGCAGTACTAACATTAGTGCTTTTGGGGATCCACATATTGACACATTCCTTTTCAGTCTGTTTTCTCATGTGGCTTTTGGATTCAGCTTGTTTCTTAGCCACATTATTCCTTGCAGGCTTCCTATAACCAGAAGATTTTTGAAAACTTCTTTGAAAACTTTTCCTTTGGTTAATAGGATTGAAATAACAGTGTTTGGCAAGATGATTCAATCTGCCACAAATAAAACAAGGTTTTGGTCTGTTAATCCTTTGCAGATCAACTCCTTGCTTTTGTGCCCACTGGTTATTCCAATTTCTTTGATTTCCCCTCTTTTTATCATGTTTTTGGGGCTTATTCTCTTGAGATTTCTTGCAAGAACAATGTTCACAAGTATTAGAGTTCACAACAGTGGTCTGTGTATAATGAACTCCCTTTCCCTTTCTAGTCCTTTTCATCTCATTGTTCTTAACACATGGACTTACACATTCCTCACCAGATCCTTCTTTTTCAGTCTTATCCTCAACAACCCCTTCATCTAATGGATCTACTTCAGTGGCTCCTTTAGGTAAGTCCTTCCTATCCATGGTTTCTAACAGGTCTGACCTAGGAGGGATGTATGTGTTGTTGTAGGGTGGGGGTGTGGCATTATACCCTAGGCCTGTTTTCATCTTACTGTGGATTTGAGTATTTATTATGGTGTCCATGACTTTAGAAGCTTTTGAAAACTTTTCAACATCAAGTTTTACTTTCTCAAGCTCTCCTTTTAGTTTCTCACACTCTTCCCTGGATTCTCTAAGCTGGAACTCTAGACCATCCTTTTCCCATTTCCAGTAGTTTGTATCATAGGAGTGTTGAAGTTCATTGGCTTGAAAAGCCCTAATCTGTTCTTCAAACTTCTCAACAATTACTACATAGTCTTTTCTGTCCTTTTCTAATCTCTTAAGGTCATCACACATTCCCTGATTGTGATCTCTATACCTTTTAACAGTGTCTATACAAGCTTGAGTACAGAGATTAGATTTTACCTCAGTGGGAAGATCTGAAAGTTCAGCCATAAGTGCTTGATTTTGGATGGCCTCTTCTGCTTGATCACTCCAATCAAATCCCATTCCTATGTCAAACTCATTGGGTCTGAGCATGGGAACCTTAGAAACAAGAGTACTGTTTGATTCAATAGAATTGTCCATAATAATTGTAGAATTCTAAGAAACACAGGCTCTGATACCACTTGTCAGGATCGAATCTTAACAAGACTAATAATACTTAGAATTCAGAATTAAAGAATCTGCGGAATAGAACTTTAATTCACACAATCAATGAACAATATACCAGAAAACACACAGCTGTTTGTATTCACTAATTCAAATCACAAGCTTACAACCAAACCTCAATCTTGATGAACATGCTCAATCAAGACGACTTCTACTTCTCTAGAAATAGGGTTCTAAACCTTGAGGTTAATTCTATCGAAAACAAAACGTATTTTCAGACTCTCGTATATCGCATATTGTATCTCGTCTTTTTGAATAGCTATCTATCAACATCTATTTATACTAAATAGTTACAAGATAACTATCAAAAATAAATTGATCTTCTGAATCTTCTGAATCTTCTTTAAGCATATCTTCATCCATTCCATCTTTATCTCCAAAATCTTCGCATATCAAACTTATGATCACAAGCAGCATTAACATCTTTATGCACGAGCAGTATTAACTTCATTCAGCATGAGCAGTACTAATATTCTCCAGCAGCATTAATTCATTCCAGCAGCATTAACTCATTCCAGCAGCATTAACTCGTTCCAGCAGCATTAACTTATTCCAGCAGCATTAACTCGTTCCAGCAGCATTAACTTAACTCAGCAGTACTAACCTTGCTTCAGCAGTATTAATCTTGACAAGCAGTACTAACCTTGCTTCAGCAGTATTAATCCTGACAAGCAGTACTAACCTTGCTTCAGCAGTATTAATCTTGACAAGCAGTACTAACTTCACTCTAGCAGTATTAATTATGCCCTGGCAGTATTAAAGTTGTTCTGGCAGTACTATCCATACTTAGCAAATCTTTAGTTCCCAACAAACACCTATGATAAATAATGAGAGCAATAAGTCACCCGAATAATCCTTGAGATTCACTCTTATTCCCACTTAGGGATACTTTAACTCATCTCGCATACAATTCGAATTCACATAAAAGAATGGAAATAATCAGAGTCAGGAGCATTCATCCGGATAACCCATCCGGATAGCATATCTGGATACCTACATCCGGATCCCAAATCCAGATAACACGTCTAGAATCCCTTTTCCGGATACCCGCATCCGGTTTCCAGAATACGGTTAACATATTCGGATACTCTTTTTCGGATACTGTTAAACCAAGATCATTCAAGATAGAGAAGATAGAGAATTTGTCATCCAATTACATCAAGAACATGTTACAAGATAAGAGTTCAGCACTGTTCTCTCTAAAGGTTCTCTCTTAACAGTTAGTGTAAGTGTTCTATAACAAACACTAAACAAGCCTATTTATACCTAGACACACAAGGTATAAACCACACAGTAACAACACAATAACATTGACTTTGACATTTGACTTTCTACATTAAACCTTGAAGACATATTAGCACTAACAATCTCCCCCTTGGATTCAAGGTTTAAACAAAATGAAAACAACAGTCTTTGGCATTCTTGAATCTTCAAAACTTTAAGACTTCAGCTCTTTGATCTTTAAAATTGCTTGTCAAAGTCAATATGTCACACAATCTTCAAACAAGAATTTACCGACTATCTTTCTTCGAACAGGAGAATATGGATCTTCACACAAAGCATATTAATACACAAAAGCCCAAGTTCAAGAAAAAGAGATCACAAAATGATCAATCGATTTTTCTCAAACTCTTGAAGAATTCTCCCCTTATTCTTTGACTTGAAAAATTCAAACTTCAGTATCGATATCTTCATAAAAGCACGAGTTCAAAAGAAAGAGATCACTAAATGATCAATCGATTTCTTATAAACTCTTGAAGAAGAAATCTCCCCCTATCCTTTCTTGAAACAAAGACTTCTTTCAACATTTCTCCCCTTTGACGTTAAAAAAAATCTTTGACATGAAACATAGGCCCTTGAACTTATGTTTCCACCAAAATTTCCTTCCTAAGGCTTGAGGCTTAGCTTCACCGCCACGCCTCACACCATTTAGAACCTTTAAAAAGATACATAATTACAGAATGATTTTTGTTTTATTAGAGAATAAACTATCGTAAAATTGGCTCTAAAACATTATAGAATAGGACGAAGTCTATTTATCTAATGGGAGTAATTTTACGTCAAACATCATTATGTCTTTGTAAACGAGTTGTATGATGTTATGCTCTTCTTTAACAACCGTTAATCTCTGTTGAAACAATTAAAACAATATTATTTTGTATATATTAGTTTACCCACAACTACATGAGCAAGTCCACAATTTCAGTTTTCTCTTTACATTCATATAATTAATTTATTAACGTATCATAAATCAATACAAATATAATTCATCAAAATATTATTTATATCAACTATATTAAAATTGTAAAAATGTTGAACTTAAATGACCATTTGGTAATTAAATACCAAAAAAAGCTTAACGATCAAATTTGATGTTATACTATTCACCAACAACAAAATGTTGGGTTAGAATGAATAAGTGTAAAAAATGAGATATGGTATTAGGGTGGAATTGCTCTTTATTTTATAGGAGTAAAAGTTTAATAAAGATCTCCGGTCTTGGATACTAGACAAAGGATTTTTAGCGACAAAGATCATCACCAAACTCCTTCAATGATATGTGACGAATAACAAGCTGCATGCCAACAGCATGAAACTTCACAATTGGGCCGATAACGAATAAAACACATGCTGATCCGTCAGTGAATTATAGAATTACCAAAGGATTACTAACAAATTCTTAAGTGATACTAATGATGACTATTTTCTAGCTAGTTTGCATTTTTTTCATACAAACTTCCAAATTTTGTCAATGATCCCTTGGTGACTTTTGAGCAATCACAGACGGTCTAAAAATTTCAATTAAAATGTTAACTAGTATCTGGTTGGACGGTGGTAAAAATTAATGTTTAAAAATAGAAATATGTTTTTATTGATTATTTTCATATATGACGTTTTAGTTCAATACATTGTAGCCATGTAGTATATGACTACGAATTAGTCATAAATACATATAATAATACCAAATTAGAAAAGTAAAGTTTTTGAATTGACTATGATATATATGTTTGATCATAAAACTATAGAATTTGAACAAAAATAGTACTACAAATAATAAAACAATTTAAAAATTGTACAATAAAGAAACATGAGTATGTGAGAGTTCAATCATGAATGAGCTCATGATATGAAATTAATACAAAATCATGAGGATGTTCAACCATGAATTCATTATAACTTGTTAGTTTGAATTGAAAACATAAATAAAACATAAAGCCGGCAGACATAAGAATTAACACACCAATTAATGTAGAGGAATTTCTAGTTGTATTACAAAAGATAATTCAACCAACCTCGAAATAACATGACAATTATGAGTATGTTATGTGTATTGTAATAAATAAAATTGATATCACCATATGCATGTGTTCGCGCACACACACACGTTGTAACAACCCCAACAAAAATATAAGCATAATATGGCATTGAATATAAAACAACATCCCATAAGGGTCCCAAAATTTCTCAAGTACATCTGTTTCAAAACTAGGTTGGCGGAAACAACCTATTCACAACTGAGAAAAATTAAAAGTCTAAGTAGCATAATTGACATCACTATCTCTAGAAGCATCCGTACTCTAAATCTTCTCTTTACTCTTATGTTGGTCCCGGAGGGGTTATACAAGTTTGTAAAGGGGGGGGGGGGTGAATACAAACACACAAATTTTACTTTTCTAAATTGTTTATCGATATTTATCAAACAATTTACAACTTGTTGCGGAAACAAGATTAAGGACTAATCCTAATCTAAACAAGTTATGAGAACACTAAGTTTCTTGCACTAGAATGAAGACAAAAGGAGATAAGGAAATTACGAATAATATCCTAACACAAAGATAGTAGAGATAAGAAGATGGCTGAGCTCTTCATTTCTGAAGTAGGGTTCTTCTTATATACTGCATGCATTTAATGCACATCAGTATAACTTTAGACGTGGCAGCAGCTGATTGGTTGCATGGTTTGAGCTTTGTAGACAACCTAATAGCCGCATGATGTATAGTGTAGAATCAGAGTTGGTTGTACGATACTGGACAAAAGGGATGTCCTTTCTGACTTTATCGTACGGAGGCGTACAAGGAGGAAAGACAACAGTAACTTGTAGAGGAAGACTTCATGATCAGCGTTCGTTGAACAATACTTTATCAGCGAGTGACAAAGCTCAGCGATCGCTGAAGTCTTCTACTTGTAACTTCACGTTGAGTGGACAAATCTTGGCTTCGCTGATATCCGCATCAGTTCATTAGTAGACTTGTCGGTGGTTCTTGGGCTTGATCTTCGACTTCAGCGTAGAACATGTTTGACGTGAGGCTTGTCTTCAGGGATTATAAGTAAACAACTGAGATCTTCAGCGAACGTCAACAAGACTGAAGAGGCTCAGGGCTTTATTGATGAACAGTATCGCTGAACATAATTTAATGAACATGAGTTTCCTATCAGCGGTACTGTAGAGACATAGTACTTATCAGCGATAGTGAAACTCTAATATATATTGTCTACTTACAATTTTCACTAAGTGTTACTTAAAGAGTCATTATCAAATCACTGAGGTTTGGATCAACAATCTCCCCTATCACTGACTTGTCAGATGGATGAGGAACAAGCTTCCAAACTTTGTTTCTTTCGAATCCAGTCAGCTCTTCAGGCATAGCGCTGACCCAGTTCGGATCTTGGAGGGTAACATTTGTTTTCTTTGGTTCAATCAGAAAAATAAAGTTAACAAATAAACAAATATTACCTGCACTTCGTCGAGTCTGAACACCAGAGTTTGGATCACCAAGAATTTGTTCAATAGGGTGATTTATAGTCCATCACTGAGCCGGAGCGTAAGTTGATGGCTCAATCTAAACTTCTAGAGGAGCTGAAGATGAGGCTTCAGCAAGTTCTGGTATATCAGCCAAGAGATGAATAGGTGCAGATGTCATTTCATTCACTGATTGCTGAGAAGTAGATGGTATATCTGAGATAGAAGGTTCAGAGGCAGGCATAGTGTTAATAGGAACAACTGAGACCCATGATGTTTCAGCTTCACTAGTCTGCATGCTTGGGATGATGGTAGGGTCATCATCTTCTACGGGATGAGAATGAGATAGAGGATTGGGAATGTCTTCTAAATCACCAAGATGAGAAAACATCCATTGATTCAGTTCTTCAGTATCAGCAGAAGGTCTAGAGTTCGCTGAACAGGATTCGTCAAAAGTGACGTGGATAGTTTCTTCTACAATTTTTCTTCGACGATTGAAGACTCTGAAGGCTTTGGAGATTGAGGAATATCCAAGAAAGATTCCATCATCAGCCTTAGGATCAAACTTTCCAAGGGCATCTCTTTTATTCAGTATGAAACACTGACATCCAAGGATGTGAAGAAAGCTAATTGAAGGCTTTCTCCCATGGAAGAGTTCATAGGTTGTCTTATTGAATCTTTTGAGTATCAGCGACCTGTTTTGAGTAAAACAAGCAGTGTTGACATCTTCTGCCCAAAACTGAGTAGGCAGGTGAGAATCGCTGAGCATTGAACGTGCATCTTCAATGATAGTTCGATTTCTTCTTTCAGCGACTCCGTTTTGCCGCGGTGTTCTCACTGATGAAAAGTTGTGAGAAATACCCTTACTTTGAAAGAAGGAATGAAGGGAACTATTTTTGGGTTCAGTACCATGATCACTCCTTATTGAGCGAACGGTCATGTTGTTCAGGACTTCCATTTTCCTGACAAAGGTGATGAGTTCTTCAGGGGTGTCACTCTTAGAACGGAGAAACATTACCCAGGTATAGCGAGAGAATTCGCCAACTATGACCAGTGTGTATTTCTTTCCAGTGATGGATTGTTTGTTAACAGGGCCAAACAAATCCACATAGAGAAGTTGTAGAGGAAACTTGCTTAGACTTGAAGCTAGCTTTTGTTTCTTTCCCTTTCTCACACGCTGAACATAAGGACTCCTTAGCGTATGAGTGTTGAGGAAGACCAGTGACCAACTCTTTAGAGGAAAGAGTATTCAGTGTCTTGAAGTTGAGATGGGAGATCCTCTTATGCCATAGCCAGTTGACACCAGATGAAGCTTTTAAGAAGAAACAGGAGTTCTTAGTGGTTGTTGAGTCCATGTTTATAACGCAAAACATTTTCCAGACGATAACCGCTGAGAGCTATCTTCTCCATTTTGTCAGTGATAAAGCAGGATTCCTTAGTGAAAATCACTTTGTTATCCTTGTCACATAGCTGACTAATGCTTAGAAGATTATGCTTCAGTCCTTCAACATATGCAACTCTTCCAAAGGTTGTTATACCATTTGAGAGTACACCAAACCCTCGGGTATAGCCTTTTCCATTTCCACCGAAGGTCACAGAGGGACCCTTCTCTTCCTTATATTCAGTGAGCAGGTTTTGCTTTCCAGTCATGTGTCTAGAGCATCCGCTATCAAGATACCAGATACCCTTCCGAACTTGCAATGAAAGGAAGATTAGTTTGACTTGGGCACCCATTTAATCATGGGTCCACACTTATCAGTGGTGGTAGAGGAAGTGGAAGGTTCAGCAATCTTCGCAGCATTTGAAGATTCAGCTTTGGTGTCAGTCTTCACTTTGGTTAATTTCTTACCCTCGGTGGTCTTCTTTACCTTGGGGGCATTGATCTTCACCTTAGCTAATTATTCAGCTTTGGTGGCTGTAGGGCACTTACTAGCAATGTGATCGGTAAGTCCACAGTGATAACATTTCCTATAGCTAAAAGTAGCTTTAGGACCATTTGCATGCGTAACCACTAATTTTAAATGAGCAGTGCCAGCACCAAGTATACCTTTGGAATTGGAAATGGGAGGAACAACCAGTTCTTCGGATTTCTTACCAATAATATCCACTCTGATTCTAGGAGTAGATCACTGAATAAATCCAGGGATCTTGTTCTTGGAAGTAGAGGGATAAGTCACTAAAGCTTTAGAAGCCTTCAGTTTTGGTCAAAGGTACCCTTCTGAGGTTTTTGATTTAAAACTTTTTCTTTACCTTTATCTTTAGTGATTAAGGCAGGTTTTTCCTCAGGGATGGGAGTTTTTGAAGAGGAACACTGAGATGAGAAAGTGTCAGGGATTGAGGACACGAACATTCCAAACTTAAGCATGGAATGGCCAGTGTTTGGTTTTTCAGCGTCAGCTTTGTAACCTAGACCACGTTTGTCACTCAGGGGTATCTGAGACTTAATTATCTCAGTGATCGTTGTTGAGGATTTACACCATCCTTCAACAGTAGCTTTTTCAGCTTTTAATGCAGCGATAGCTTATTCGCGCTTGATTTTGACTAGCTGATTTATATGAACTTGATCTTTTAAATCTTCTTCAATTTTAGAAAGCTTTTCTATTTGAAGGTGACAATTTTTAAGTTGTTCAGCGAGATCAAGGTTTTGATTTTCAATAACAGTTTTACCATTCATGGCATCATATAAACTCATAGTCAGGAGATCGATCTTTCGAAGATTATCAGCTTCATCAATATCTGAAATATTGGTAAAGAAAGAAGGTGATACCTTAGTAGCAGATGCTAAAGTAGAGGGAATGTCATAATTTTCTTCCTCATCTTCAATTTTGGCCATGAGACAGATATTGGCCTCATCATCATCTTCAGAGTCAGATGATTCTTCTTCGTCAGAAGCAGCCCAATCAAAGTCAGCCATCAGGCCTTTGCCTTTCTTCTTAAAGCCTTTCAGCTTTGCATTTTTTTCTTTCAGCTTTTGATACTTGTCATCTCTAGCCCTGGGGTTAGAGGATTTCTTGGAGAAAGCTGAGGGTCTAGAAACTTTCTTTGACCTGCACTCGCTAGCAAAATGTCCTATCTTTTCACAGTTATAGCAAGTAGTAGTAGGCTTATCAACAAGAGTTGATGATCTAGGCTTGTCAGTGAGAGCAAGAGGTTTGTTCTTTCTGAAATTTTTCTTTTTGGTGAATCTCCTTAACTTATTAGATAGGAGAGCCATAGATTCATCAAGATCTGAAGACTCAACATCTGATGAGCATTCAGAGTTAGTTTCCAACTCAGTGATAGTGATTGTAGATCGCTGAGTGGAAGGTGACTCTGAGATTAAAGCAACATGGGTGCTTTTGGAATCTTTTACAAGATTCTTCTTAAGGTAACTCGACTGCTCATGATTGAGCATAGTGCCATACAAGGTAGAAAGAGTCATAGATTTTAGATCCATAGATAGCTTGAGACACATTGAATATGTTAGCCCCAAGTATATGTTATGTAAAAGTATTGAAAATATTATCAAGTCAGAAGACCAACAGAGATTCAGCAGAAGACTTGGAAGAAGATCAACAAGAAGACCAACAGAGCTCAACAGAGCTCTGGCAGAAGATCAACATAAGAACTGTTCATTCCCGAAGACCAACAGAGCTCTGGTCTATGAGCTCTGGTGAAGTGAAGACCGCTGTGGTGCCTAAGTCTCGTAAGAAATCCAAAGTGTCAGACACATGTCCATACTTTCCACGTACGCCCTAAAGAAAGGAGACACACTTTCCACGTGTCATTCCAGGGTACGATAGTACACTGTCTACACTTTATCAGGGCTATAAATAGTGAGGTAGTGGAACAAACGATTGTAAGCTTTTGGAAGAATAGTTTTTCACAATTGTTTAAGTACACACTACATTAATCCCGAGCACTACCTCTGTATGATATTGTGTCCTGTGAGATTTCCGAACACACACTTGAACGTGTTCTTGGTGTAATTCATTATCAATATACGAGCAGCTTATATACTTGATCTTGTTATCATTATTACTGTTCTATAATTGAAACTCACAGTTATTATATCGTTTACACAATCACTCACATTAATGGCTTTATTTAATATGCTTCCGCTGTCTATTTTCATACCATTATTGTGATGCAACGTGAATTTGGGAACCTACAGTTGGTATCAGAGCTTACTTGATTTTCTTAAATCAAACAATCCAATCTACCAAGGTTGATTCACTGTTGTTGATTGTGTGTGTTTTTCAAAGCTTCCTAGTATACTCTGTTTTACAGTTTACTAGTTTAAAAGTTATTATATCTCTCATTTAAGCTTTCCAGTCTAGTTTAAAGATCTTATCTACTGTTCATTATTGTTCCATTGGTTACTGTTCTCTTACTTTCAACTTATTCTCTTTCAAAATCGTTTGAAACCATTATACTCTGTTTTTTTCTGAAAAATGGCTAACAACATCAACGCCATTTATACTGCTAGTTCTCCGACCAAGCCTCCTACTCTTCTGAGAGATGAATATCCTCAATGGAAGATTAGGATGGTTAACTTTCTTGATGGAATGGACATAGATTTAATGCGTTCTGTCACGGATGGACCTTGCAACCCCATGGTTTTGGTTCCACGTGTACCCGCAACAGAAACTACTGCTGAGATTCATGCTTATCTTAAACCTAAAACCACCGGGTTTACTGATGAAGAGAAACTTCAAATGGAAAATGACCTTAAGGCAATTAGACTTTTGATTATGGCCATTCATAACGAAATATTTCAAGAACTAGATTCATGTGTTACTGCTAAGGAAACCTGGGATCAGCTTCTTAATCAACTTGAGGGTGGAATTAAGACCCAGAAGAACAAAAGGACCCAATGTATAAATGAATACAATGATTTCAAGGCACTTCCTGAGGAAACCTTACAACAAACCTACAACAGATTTAATGTGTTGATAAACAAATGCAAAAAATGTGGGGTTGTTAGGTCGAAGGAAGATAACAATGTTCTGTTTTTGAAAAGTTTAAATGATGAATGGTTGAATCTGTCCATGTCTTTACAAGCTAACCAGGATCTAGATGCATGGTCTCTAACTGATGTGTATGGCACTCTCGTCGCACAAGAGAAGGATGTTGTCAAACAAAAGGGCAAATCCAGCATTGCAGATCCAATTGCTTTAGTTTCAGAGTCAAAGAATACCATTAAAGGAAAATCCAACAGAGAAAGTTCTAGCAGAGATAAGAAGAAAGAGAAGAAGAAGAGTAACAAGAGTCTGGTAGCAGAAGGTGATGCTGAAGAAAGTTCATCAGAAGATGATGACATAAATGCTTTTGCTAAATCTCTTGCATTAATCACTCAAAAATTTAACAAGAGATTTGGCAACAGAGCATTTGACAGAAGAGGTAGATACGAAAGAGAAGGGAAAGATGAGAACATAGGTTATGCTGCACAACAAAACTACCAGAACAGAGCTCCACAAGAACAAAGACCTTAACCACAACCTCAACAGAAGTATAATGCTCCAGTTCCTCAGAAAACTGATGTTGCCCAACCCATCAACCAGAATGATGGACGTTGCTTTAGATGTGGCAAACCTGACCATTTCTCTTCTAATTGTAGAGGTAAACTAGTAAAAGACCAGGATTACTATAAGAAAAAATACAAGTACAATTACAGAGAGAGAAGCTACGTTGCTGAGATGGAGAATTGGATCTCTGATTCATCCTCTGACGATGAACAAGAGCAAGCCAACTTCTGTGGAGTCGCTGTGGATGATGAGAGTTTGGGAGAAGTGGTTGATTGGATGACCGGAGAGAAGTTAGAAAGAACGACAGAAGAAGATTTGGCTCATGCATTTGCACTTACTGTGACAGAGCCAGACAACAGAGCGCTGGAGACCACCAGACCCAGTGCCAAGGTATGTTCTTCTGAATCTAAGTCCGACTCTGAGTTGGAAATGCACGTTTCTTTGCTAACAGAAGAATTTCAACTCCTAAAGCAAAAGCTTTCTGAAGAGAAAGAGTTAAGAAAGCTAGCTCAGAAGGATCTGTCCTTCTACAAGAGAGAGAAAACTCTCTTGGAATAGGAAAAGGAAGAAATATTCAAAGAGAAATCTGAGCTAGAGATCTTACAACAGAAGAAGGAAAGCATCTTTTCTGAAAAGGTTAAAGAGTTTGAAAATGTTTTGAAACAGAAGTCTGAAGAGGTTAAGAAGTCTGAAACTGAAAGACTTAACTCTGGTGCTTTAAAAGATTATTTTCAAAGAGAAAGGGAGGTTTTACATCAATCACAGCAGAGAAAAGAAATTCAAATCAAGAAGTACCAGGATGCACAAGATGTGCAGATTAAGATAAACTCACAGATGGATACACAAGGTCTTGGTTTCTCTGACCTTGTTCCCTATAACGAAAAGAATAAGACATCTCTGTCCTCTGCTTTTTGCGTTGGGAAAATCCAAGAGGATGTGATCTCTGGTACTGCTGCTTTCAAAAGAATCAAAACCTCATATGTTTTCAAAAGAACCAGAAGACTTGACTACAGGAATGTTAGCTATGACTCCTTAAATCATGAAAAGGTTATTAAACCATTTGAAAAGTTCATTCTTGATCAAGGAAGAGCTAGAATCATACTTCCTAACTCTGTTAATAGTCTGGATCCAAAAGAGATTTTTAATTTCAACTCTTTTAAGGGACAGAAGTCTGTTACTTCTGTGGACGAGTCCTCTGTTGATAAAACACAGAGCGAGCTAGACCCTGAAGCACCAGTCTTCTCTCCTTCCTCTGAATCAATCAGAACATCGTTTGAAGAGGATATTAAAAGAATACTTGAGGAAAATGCTGTTTTTGATGCATTAAAACCAAAGTTGAGAAAGTTTAAGTATGCTCAAGCTAATACCTCTGTGATACCTCAGGTGTCTAACACCTCCACCAGAGCCACCAGAGACTTTCAGTGCTCTGACAGTGACTCTGATTCTGAGGTGGATGAACAGATTTTTTGTGGTCAAAACAAAGTTTTGCATAAACCAAAGCAGATGCCCGCAGGATGTTTTGATTTGAAAAATGATATCTCATTTTTCAAGAAACAATCAAGATTCAAACCAGTAACTGAGTTTGGCAACAAAGGCTTCAAGACTCTTGCTTCTAATGTAGTAGAAGTAGAGAAAAGAGAGAAAGCCAGAAATATTCCAGTGAACAACACCTCAGTTCCCTTTGCTTTTAAACCATTCAGGTTTACACCAGAACAGAAGGGCAAACGGATAGTCAATGACAGACCTATTCCCAATTCTGGTGTAAATCAAAGAAATTCTTTTTGGTCACGTGAGTCAGTTCCAAAGAAAAACAACTTTGTGTCAATAGAGTTTGTTTCAATGAACAACAGCTTTAAGAAACCAAATCAGGACAGAATGTATGGTCCTAAAGTTTTTCAGAATCAAGCACCATTCAAACAACAGTTTTTGAATAAAAACAGCAATGTACACCAATTATCTTCATGTTCTATCAACTGCAATTGCATTCAACTGTTGTTAAAACTGCAAAACCATATGAATGGTCCTCACAGTGTTCTGAATCAGTCACCTCAAAGGAATAATCCCAAGACTATTCAGAATGCACAGAAAAAGACCTCTGGCACATCATCAAAGAATGAAAAGCCAGTAGGAAAGACTGTTAACACCTCAAAGCCTAACAAGAAAGGACCCATCATGCAATGGGTACCTAAAAAGAACTAATATGTCTTGCAGAAACCTCATATGCAGATCTGGTATTTAGATTTCGGATTCTCCAGGCACATGACGGGCAATAAGGAGCTGCTAACTTCTTTCAAGAACAAGAAAGGGAGTGCAGTGACCTTCGGAGGAGACAATGGTGGACAGATTAGAGGTTATGGTACTTTAGTTAATGGTGGTGTTTCAGTTTCTGAGGTTGCTTATGTTAAGGGATTAAATCATAATCTTCTCAGTATAAGTCAACTCTGTGATCATAGGTTCGGTGTCAATTTTAGGAAGAAGTATTGTTACTTGTTGCTTTCAGAGTCTGGTCAAGACCTTTTAAGAGCTGACAGAAAAGGCAATCTGTACAAAACGAACTTTAATCCAAAACAAGGAACTACAACAGAAAAACTCTGTTTAGTCTCTCTGTAAAATGAAGATGCCTGGCTCTGGCATAAAAGGTTTGCCCATTTGAACTTTTCAATTCTTGACAAGCTCGTGAAATTGAACTTAGTAAAAGGACTTCCTTCGCTAAAATTTGACAAAGACCATCTCTGTTCTGCTTGTGAGCTGGGTAAGATGGAAAGATCATCACACATAACTAAGAGTGATCACAATTGCCCAAGACCTTTGCATATGCTTCATGTGGATCTTTGTGGTCCAATCTCTATGCAAAGTCTGTCGGGTAAGAAATATATTCTTGTGCTAATTGATGAATTTTATAGATATACATGGATTGAGTTCATCAGAGTAAAATCTGATGTCCCAGAAATTCTGATAGGTTTGTTGAAAAGGATACAGGTTCAGTTAGGTCTCAAAATTCAAAAGTTGAGAAGTGATAATGGGACTGAGTTTAAGAATGTCAGAATAAATGCCTATCTTTCAGAAGAAGGAATCTCCCAAAACTTCTCAGCTGCCAGAACTCCACAACAGAATGGAGTAGTGGAGAGATAGAACAGAACTCTGGTATAAGCCGCAAGAACCATGTTGGCCGGTTCTGTCCTTCCCATCAACTTCTGGGCAGAGGCAGTCTCAACAGCCTGTTTTACCCAAAACAGAGTTGTAATAGTGAAGAGATTTAAGAAGACTCCCTATGAACTCATTAACAACAGAAGGCCAAACGTGAAATATTTTCATATTTTTGGCTGCAAGTGTTACATCTTGAATGACAGAGAACAGTTGGGTAAATTCGACAAGAAGGCGGACGAGGGAATCTTTATTGGTTATTCCTTAACCTCTAAAGCTTACAGAGTCTACAGTACCAGAACCCGTGTTATTCAAGAAAGTGTTAATGTGTTTTTTGATGAAAGTACATCAAGTTCCTCTGATCGAAAATCCACAGAGGGGACACAGAATGAGCAGAAGAAATGAAGTTCTTCTAAGACAAGGGAAGAAGATATCAATCTTGTGTTCGATGATTTCTTCGATGATGATGATTCCTCTGTCAACATCAACAGAGGCAATCAAGCTCAGAATTCAACAGGACAGAATCTGACAGGTACAACTCTTACTGGTCCCTCCAATACTTCTCTGTCTACAGGTGTTATTCAGAGAAATGAGGAACCACAATCAAATGTAGGAGAACCTGAACTAAAGCCATCATCACCTATGCTAACCAATATTGGCAGAGACTCCCAATTTGAAAGCTCACCTTCACAGAGCCCTGTTGGCAACTCCCAGAGCAATGAGGCCACTCTCCAGAGTTGTGTGCCACAGAGCCCTGGTGCCAATCCACAGAGCTCTGATGCTGAAGATCGTCTTTTCCCATCAGAAGCACAAACCCCTCCTGTTGTCCATGCTCCCATGACAAGATGGACAAAGGATCACCCCCATCATCTTATAATTGGTGCTGCGGAAGATGGTGTGAAGACAAGATCGGCCACAATCAATGAAGCTTTCTTTGTAAATTTTCTACGCATGATTGAGCCGAAGAAGATTTCTGAAGCCCTTGAAGACCCAAACTGGATAGAAGCCATGCAAGAGGAGCTTCTGGAGTTTGAAAGAAACAAAGTTTGGTCCTTGGTTCCACTTCCTCAAAATAAGACTGCTATTGGAACCAAGTGGGTGTTTAAAAATAAAAAGGATGAAGATGGGATTATCATCAGAAACAAAGCCCGTCTGGTTGCAAAGGGATATTGCCAAGAGGAAGGTATTGACTATGATGAAACCTTTGCTCCTGTGGCTAGGCTAGAAGCAATCAGAATCTTCTTAGCCTATGCTGCTCCAAGGGTTTTAAGGTCTATCAGATGGATGTGAAGTCTGCCTTTCTGAATGGCAAACTACAAGAGGAAGTTTATGTCCAGCAACCACCAGGCTTTGAAAGTTCAGAGTTTCCAGAACACGTTTAAAAGTTAGACAAAGCTCTGTACGGCCTTAAGCAAACTCCCAGAGCCTGGTATGAAACTCTATCCAACTTTTTGTTGACTAATCACTTCGAGAAAGGTACTGTCGATACAACTCTATTCTTTAGAAGGTACAAAAATGATTTACTTCTGGTGCAAATATACGTTGATGACATTATTTTTGGGTCTACACGACAAGAGTACAATGATAGGTTTGAGGATTTGATGAAAAGCGAATTCAAAATGAGCATGATGGGAGAACTTTCCTTCTTCCTTGGTTTACAAGTAAAACAATCCATCAGAGGGACTTTCATAAGTCAGTCCAAATACATCTCTGATATTTAAAAAAAATATAAGCTCAACAATTCAAATCCAATGAAAACTCCTATTGCCACTGGACTTAAACTTGACTCTGACCTTAAAGGTGAACCTACATATGTCAAGAACTACAGAGGCATGATAGGGTCACTTCTGTACTTAACAGCTAGCAGACCTGATATAATGTTTGCAACCTGTCTCTGTGCCAGATTTCAAGCAAATCCTAAAGAATCTCATTTGACTGCTGTCAAGCGCATATTCAAATATCTGAAAGGGACTCAATTTTTGGGTCTCTGGTATCCTCTTAATTCTGGTTTCGAGCTTGTAGCATATACAAATTCAGACTATGGAGGATGCAAGAATGACAGAAAGAGTACTTCTGGTAGCTGCCAATTGCTTGGTGAAAAATTGGTGAGCTGGACATCCAAGAAACAGAATAGCGTATCAACTTCTACAGCAGAAGCAGAATATGTTGCTGCTGCCAACTGTTGCTCTCAAGTGATATGGATGAAAACCCAACTCAAAGACTATGGCCTGGAGTATGGCAAAATTCCAATTCTGTGTGACTCCAACAGTGCCATCGCAATAACAGCTAATCCAGTTCAGCACTCCAAGACGAAGCATATCGACATAAGGTACCACTTCATAAAAGACCATGTTGAAAAAGAGACGATTGAAATGTATTTTGTTTCAACCGACTTCCAACTTGCTGACTTGTTTACAAAAGCCCTTGATGAAAGGAGATTTAACTTCTTAGTCAGCAAATGGGGTATGCTGAACATGTCTTCCTAACTCTATTTAAATTCAACAGGGCCTCTGATGATCATATCAGAGCTCTTTCAAATAGTTGGGTAGGATAGTTCAACAGAGCTTCTGATGTTCACCAGAACTCTGTCATGCATACTTTTTCACCAAAGCTCAGTGAATCTGTTTGTATAAAGTTTTTTTATCTTTCAAAAGGCTTAAAAGAAAATCTTTCAAATAAGCTCATATTTCAAGGGGGAGCTTATAAAGGAAATTGTGCATAGCTTTAGGGGGAGCAAGTCAAAATTCGATTTCCAAATCCAAAATGACTTTGCCTTTTAAACTTCAATGAAAAATCTTTTTGCAGAAAGAGGGAAAACCAGTTTTGATGAAAACCGTTTGATAACGTTAAGAACTCTGTGAAAACCAGAGCTTCTGTTGTTTCTCACCAGAACTCTGTGAAATTTCCGAGTCAGTTCTGTCTTTGTTCTTTGACTAGTTTCACATCAGATACAGAATTTTAAATGTTTTTGGGTAAAGGTGAAACATCTTGGGTTACTTGAAAGAAATGGAAAAGGTTACTCAACAGAGACAAAACTGTGCTAAGCTCCACCAGAGCTCTGTCGGTTTTAATGCCACGTCATCAGATATGTGGGTCATTCTTTAAGCGTCAACCACTTGTCACCTGCACATCTCTAACCGTGACGGTTTGCTTGCCCAAAAGATGTCAGAACCAAACCCCACGTGGCATTCTTTGATTGAAAGACAGACCACTAGCTGTTTCCACGTTCTACTGTAGAGGCCGTTCCACTATCTAAAACTCGAGTGCCTACAGTACCTACAACGTTAATCCAGCCACAATGTTTACGCTTTCGAATCATTCAAAACCCTTCATCATTCCCACTCAAAGAACAAAACCCTTGAGTTCTTCAAGAAACCCTAACCTGCAACAATGGTCGAACCACAACATTCTGCTGAATCAAGTAGAATAGGCCCTGTTGATGCCATTGTTATCCAACCCTACGAGTTTGCTGATAATAACTACCGTCTTGATGCAAACCCTAGTCTCTACTTACCCTTGTACCACATCTTTGTAGAGTTTTTCAGAAACTCTGAAGTTTTTTAGCACTAACCATGTATGACAACAACTTACCCGAGCTTTACGTCCAACAATGGTGGACCACTTGCCAATATATCCCGGAACAGAGAGGGGTTGTCGGAAACGTTGATGCGGGAAGAAACGCAGGAGGAGGATCCATACGCATTCGCGCCAGAACCTTCAGAAGAATTTTTGGGATGAAGACAAGAAGAGAATTAGGGATTCGAGCATATGAGAAACCCCCCAAAGTAGAGACTCTTCTAGATTTTGTAAAGTTCTTTGGTAACAACAAAGACATAAATAATATAGGAGAGTTCAGAAGACAAAACCTACCCACAGTGTGGAACTTCATGTTCTCCACACTGAACAGAACCCTTACCTATAAGTCTGGTATCCAAGATCAAACAAGCACAGAGATTCAACAAATCATGTATGGGTTATTTTTCAATAGAAACTTCGATTATGCCAAAATCCTTTACAAGGACCTTCTTGCTGCTGTGAATACCAAAACAAATGCTCTAGCCAGAGGTGGAGAAGTTGGAGTCCACAAGTTTTTGAAATCAATCAGGTTTCCTCGTTTTATAAGTCTGGTAATCCGTCATGTCAAAATTCCAACCGACGACTTCAGGTGAATATCCCTTCATCAGAAGAGTTCCAGGTACAATGCTTGCCTTTATTCATCCAGAACACCTCTCTATCCAAAACTATAATACTGCTGCTCAACCACAAGAACCTGAGGTGAGAACCCCAACATACTTTGGATCTGAGCCTTCATTAGAGAGTTTGAATGAGGAAATAGGAGAAGAAGTTAATAGACCAGAGGTAAGAGTACCCGAAGTGGGGTCTTCTTCTAGAGTAATGGAGGAGGATGTACAGAACAGAGCATCCACTATGGAGGCTGTTCATGAGGAAGAAATGGAAGCTACAGAAGAGGTGGCAGAGAGATCGCCCTCTTCTGGTAGGCGTGAGGTACATGTGTTAGAGAGTGAACAAGAGGAAATTGCTATACCCCTAGGAGCCGAAGGAAATGCGAGCTTAGAAGAAGATGTTCAAAATTTGAACACACATGTGAGATTCCAAAGCCCAATTCCCAGTGCTGCCACAATAACTATTCCTGGTGATCAAGGCCAACGGAATATTGAAACAGATGTGCACACCTCGAACCCTAACCAGCAAGATCCGCCAGAGGCACCTCTTCACGCCTCTGGTACGCACATACCTGGGGAATCTATTTTTGGTAATGATGTTCCTTTGCCCCAGAACATCAATAGGTCACCTCCACACGATGATGCCTCTGTGGCTCATATAGACTTGTCACAAAATAGACCTGAGATCTTTCGCATCTCACGTAGCCTATGTCCGACTCAGGGACAATGGGAGACCTTAGTTGAACAAGGGAAGATTTTGCTTGATCCAAACTCTTCTCATCACATCCGATTCCTTTCACTAGAACCTGAGCTGGAGGAGGAAATCGAGATCAGAATACCTGTAGATGCTTCTGTTCAAACAGTTCATCGAGGATCGGGTAGAAGTCCTCCAAGAGCCAACATAAACACAACTCTTCAGAGAGACACCTCTGAACTCGAGGTTGAACTAAATCCATCTATTGGAGTCAGGGTTACCCCCGTTGAAACTGTCACAAAAGCAGAGTTCACAAGCTTCTGTGATAGTATCAACAACTCCTTGAATGACTATAAACTTATCAATGCACAGAAGGAGGAGCTGACCGCTAGGAAAATCTTTCTCTTAAAGAAGAACTGCAAAGATTAACAGATAAATATGCAGAGTTACAAAAGAAGTATGTTGATGTCGAAAGAGCCAGAACAGAAGCTGAATGTGTCAGAGCAGTGGAAACAACAAAGACTTCGACAGAGCTTGCAGAGCTGAAGAGACTTATGTTAGAGAATCATACAGCTACAATGAACAGAACCTTGCCCATCCATACAGTTATTCTATCAGAATCAAACGTCAGAACCTTGACAGAGCTCATCAATAACTCTGTTAAGAAATCCATCAAAGAAGCCACGACATAATCTATTACTCCGCTCAACACCTCCAGCCCAAACCCCAATGACCTACCCATGTCAGTTGGCCAAATGAGAGAATTTCTCAAATCAGTTCTTAGCCGGATAATGACGATTTCTTCAAAGTTTGTGATGAAAGCCCCGGCAACAGAACGACATGTGCAAGCATCTCTTGACACTCATAAAGTTAACTTTGAGAGTCAAGTAGATGAGATCAGAACTGCCACAACAGAAGTCGAAGATACATTTGGAAAACGAATTAGACGTTCTAATCAAAGAGTCTGAGAAAGGGAAAGTTGAAGGTTTTAGATCAAAATGTTTAAAGATGATTTTTCACGAGAGAGAAAGATGTTCCAGTCTGAGATTTCTAAACTTACACAGAGATTATCTGGATTAGAAACTGAGACAATGAAGAAACAAATGATTAAATCTGATTCAAAGAATTTTGTCAAATCAAATGATTTTTCAAAAGATCAGATTCGACCTTCCAATCTTTTCTATAATTCACGTGTTGATAATACAGATAATCAATCTTTCAAGAAAGTAAAAATGGAGTGGAGAGTTAATGGAACCACTCCTGCTCCAAAGTCATCCGTCCCTTTAAAGAATGCCAAGAATAACACAACTTTCCATGCTAAATCTTTTGGGAAAACTGATCGTGTTTATTCTGTTAATAAACTGATCAGCTTATCTGCACAGAAGTTGTGTTGTTCTTATTGTGGAACAAGTGACTTTGTGAAGAAAGACCATGCTATGTATTGGTATGGTACTTATAGTATCCCCGGTCCTCACAGTCATAGGGCATCTAACCGACAAGGATCCATCCCAAGATGGATACCAAAATCCCTCTAATCTACTTTGCAGGAATGTCATGTGCGGTTTTAATTCCTATTATTCTTTTCACATGACTGCACTCAAAGGTTAGGCCAATTTTGAGGGGGAGTACTGTCGTCTGCAAGGTATGTGAACTCTAACTGAATCCAAAAACCATGGTAATTCATTCTGAATAACTAACTTGTGTTTGTTATTATCCAATCTTAACTTCCATGATTGCCACGTGTTATGTTTTATTGCTTAGTTATTTCCATGTCTCAAATGTTTGTTGATTTTTCGATGGAAATACACTCGTTTGAATTCATAGTTGATCTTCAAAGTTCGCTATTTCTTGCACATGATTCAATTCTTATCTGATATATTAATTGTGACATGTTCTTCACAATTAAACTTTCTAATCATTGTCTCATTTTTTTGCAAATAACGTGCTTACTGAGTCATTCTGTTTTGCGCTTGATCTTGTTTTTCTTGAAATTCCGTTATTTCAAACTATGACTTCTGATTACTTCAGACCAGAACTCGGACTTCATTTTAATGACTTCTGATCATCTCAGATCAGAACTCGATCTTAAAAGATGACTTCTAAACACTTCAGTTTAGAACTCGTACTTCACTGTTTTCGAAACTGTTCCACTCGATGCATGAATGAGTGTTAGGACTTACATCGTTTCTATTGTCAATCCAGAACCGGAAGGACCTACCCAAGAAACACATCCTTTATAGACAATAGTGAGGGGTCTATATGATAGATGAGTTTGGAGTGAAAAGAATATGGTGAGGCTGTGACAGAACTTAAAAGAAATATTGGTCCTTACCAAACCGAGTCAGTAATCCGGGTAACCACACAATCTATTCATTCTCGTTCTTTGGAGATGAATATTGAAACAGACATGGACCCAGTGTCGATAAATTGTGTCACCCCACCCAGCTACTCAAGTATCTCACAACAGATGCTTGTTTAAGATATTCACGGAGATTTAGCACATAATCTATCTATTCCTCACTCAGAGGTTTTAGATATTGAAACAGGAAGACAATAGCTCCGGTCTCCGAACTTTATATTCTAATCACTATGTCAAATGATTTTTACTTGTGTCTCGAGTTAAATCAATATTTTGAGCCAAACACATAGAATTTATTTCTTTCACACATGCACGAGTCTTTGTGATTCCATTTGCATATCTTTGTGATATTGCCGGAACAGTTTGAGAAGTAATTTTTAAAATTTTACTTCAGTGATAACTGAAAGTCCTATCAGAGATACCCCAATGCCAACTCTGAACATAGGCTACACAAAATTTTAATTGTTGTGATAACAGTTACTAATGTGTTTCTGTGTTAGATTTTTACCCCATTTTGATCTGGAATTTTTTTGCTACTCGTTACTATTGTCTTTGAACGTGCATGATGCTCCGGATGCTCCTACTCATCATGAGGGGGAGAAAAGGTACAGATTCAAAGACATCGGATATCAAGTTGAGTGGGAGTTAGCAAAAGCCGAGGGGGGTAAAGAAGTCCCCATGCAAAAGCCGAGGGGGAGTAACTTTTATTTGATCAGTTCCGAGATTTTATCAAAGCGAAAAGATTTCAATGTGCTTACAAGTAATCTACTCTTCTCATTCCTTATCAAGTGGTGTTCGCTTCAAATTTCTTCCTCCATCAAGCATATTGGTTCTACAAGTACTTTTAAAGCTGAATTCAAATTCAAGAGCTTTATTCAAGGGGGTGCGGTAAAAGACATGAATACAAGCAACGCCGAAGTGCTTCAAAGATTCAAGAAGAAGAGAAGATCAAGTCTTGAAGATTTCAAGACCGATTTTTATTTATATATCTTTAGTGGGAGATTGTTAGGACCATAAATGTCCTACATATTAGAAAGATATATAAATAATTATATAGTGCTTAACTAGATTAATTATTTTTGTAAAAGCCTTAATTATGGTATATGGGCTCATTTGTTTAATGGGCTTAGGCTTTGTTTGTTTAAAGGCCCAAGTATATAAGGTTAGTCTTAACTTTAGAATTCAGTTAGACGTTCGATAGACGATTCGTTATCATTCATGAGAGCTTAATTGTTTAGAGAGAGATAGTTAGGATTTTCATTCTAACGTTTGTAACTATCTTGATTATTGAATATGAGAGGGATGACAAGTTGAAATCATTATCTGTTCTTGTTATTTCTCATTGAATCGTTGTTACCTGATCAATCTAGGACTAACACAAACATTCATCACTCACCAAAACCCGACCCGAATCCACTTCTCGTCTCAAACCCCTGGTGGGTTTTCACCACCACCGCACCGCCACCGCCGGAATGGATTCAACCCATCAACGACACCTCAAACCTCATCACATCTCACCCCAAACCCTCACCATGGGTTGACCAAATCCTCAATCTTTTAAACGACGATTCATCCCAAATGGAGCACAAGTTGGATGCTTTTTGGGACAAATGGTTTATCAGATTACCACCCACTTTCGTTTCCTACATTCTTAATTCAGGTCGGGTCAAAACCCGACCCGATTTAGCTTTTCGGTTCTTCAAATGGGTAGGTAAGCAAAAGGGTGGTGGATACACTTATTCTCATAATCTTGAATGCTATGCTTTCTTGATTGATATTCTGTCGGGTTTTAAAGATTTAGATAGGGTTAAGTTTGTGTTCATTGAGCTTAAACAAAAGGGTTTCTTGATGAATATAATTTCTGCAAATTTATTGATCAAATCATTTGCGAATTTGGGGATGGTTGAAGAATTATTGTGGGTTTGGAGAGAAATGAAAGAAAACGGCATCGAACCGAGTTTGTTTACTTTCAATTTCTTGATAAATGGTTTGGTTAAATCGATGTTCATCGAGTCTGCTGAACAGGTTTTCGAAGTTATGGAAACCGAACTTATTAAGCCCGATACCGTAACATATAACACAATGATCAAAGGGTATTGTAAATCTGGTAGAACACAAAAAGCAGTTGAGAAATTTAGACAAATGGAGGAGATGAATGTAGAACGCGATAAGATTACGTATTTAACCTTGTTGCAGGCTTATTATTCGGATTCGGATTATGATTCTTGTTTGAAACTTTATAACGAAATGATGGAAAAAGAACTCGAAATCCCGCCACATGCTTATAGTTTAGTAATCGGAGGTCTTTGTAGAGATGGGAAGCCGATGGAAGCTTACATTTTGTTCGAAAATATGTTTCAAAAGGGTCGGAAAGGTAATGTTGCGATGTATACCGCTTTAATGTACGCTTATGCAAAAACCGAGCATACGGAAGAGGTGATTCCGATTTTCGAGCGGATGAATAATGACGGTTTTAACCCTGATGAGGTCACTTATGGCGTTATTGTTAATGTTTTATGCAAAACCGGGAGATTAGAGGAGGCGGTTAAGTATTTCGAGTTATGTCGAAAGAATAAAGTGGTCGTTAACGCGATGTTTTATTCGAGTCTTATTGACGGGTTTGGGAAATTCGGGAGATTAGATGAAGCCGAGAAGCTTTTTGAAGAAATGGTTAACGATGGCTGTAGTCGTGATTCTTTTTGCTATAATGCACTTCTTGATTCATATGTGAAGAATGGAAAGATTGATGAATCGTTGATTCTTTTTAAACGGATGGAAACCGAGGGTTGTGATCAAACCGTTTATCCGTACACGATCATAATGAACGGATTATTTAACAAACATCGAAATGAAGAGGCGTTAAAGATTTGGGATTTGATGATCGATAAGGGAATAACTCCGACAGCTGCTTCGGTTAGGGTTCTTGCAACCGGGTTTTGTCTTTCTGGGAAAGTTTCACGAGCGTGTAAGATTTTGGATGAGTTGGCACCAATGGGTGTGGTTATAGAAACGGCGTGTGAAGATATGATTAATGTTTTGGTGAAAGCGGGTCGTGTTCACCAAGCATGTAAATTGGCGGATGGGATTGTTGAAAGGGGTCGAGAGATACCCGGGAGGGTTCGTACGATTTTGATTAATGCGTTGAGGAAATCGGGAAATCATGAAATGGTGATGAAGTTGATGCATAGTAAGATCGGGATTGGGTATGATAGGATGGGTACGATTAAGAGGCGAGTGAAGTTTAAAGTGATCGTTGACAAGTGAATCCCGATTGCCGGACCGAGTTGTAATGTTGCAGACCGAGTTGTTGCCGGTTGGCCGAGTTAGTTGACTCGGTAAGTACTCTTAACTCATACTTCTAAGTTGCGCTTGTTTAACTAGGTTTTACTGCGATATATCTTGATTTTTTTTTCATTTAATTTTTGTCTTTGTTGATTTTATAGTACAGTTTTGTGTGTTTTGAGAAAGGGATGATTTTTTTTATTCAATTTAAATTTAATTTAGGTTTAATAATGATGTAATTTGGTTCAAGTTTAATAATATAATTTTTTTATAAAAAAAGATAATTAAGTATTCTGTTAAAATTCCATAATTATCCTAATTATATTTTAGATTCTTTATATTTAAAATCTGATGTTTGTCCTGAATTTGATTATATTTATCAGTTAGTTATGGATTCAAACATAAAGCTCTAAAAAGTTGTACTCATGCATCAATTACTTGTAAAGTTGAAAAGTAAGTAATTATGCATTAAATAGTAGTACATAATGCTTAAAAATTTGTTTTTAAGACTTTGAACCAAACGCTTTTATATAGTATAGATAGACACATGTATAAAAGCACCCCTTATCCTCAAATTTTGAATCTACAAATCCTGATATAAACTAATCGAAACCAAACAAACTTGTTATATCTTACCTTGTTTAGACCTTTTTCTATGTGGGATTCATTGGGTTCTTATAGTTTGGTGTAGGGCATGCGAATGTGTTTGTGGCACGGGACGCACGGTTGACATTGGGGGTGTTGGGTTCTCTAGGGGATTGTTGGAAGGGGCAGATTTAGTCACCCGCTCTCTTGTCTGCAGCAGAATAGAATGAAAAAACCACTTGATCTGACCTGCCTCTGAATGAAATATAGCGGGTTCATTTGGTTTGATATACTTTGGTTTAAGGGGCTGTCTGTTTACCTCTTAATGAGTGAGTAATAGGTATTGTGGTATCTTCTGCACACCAAAAGGAGTGTTGAACTACAAAGATTAAGAACTCATGACAGAGAGAAAGGTTTAAATATTGATGCGGAACTGTGGGAATTTTGAAAATCTACCATGTATTGTTACTTCAAGAATTGTCTACTACCTGTTTGATGAAATGCTTAAAAGAAACTGTAAGTTTAGTAATGTATAGGAGTGCACTTGCTGTTGGATTGAACATGCATATTTGTTATGTTTGAAGTTTTTAATCAATGTTGTATGACTGTTTAATAAAACTTTTTAGAATAAAATTTTGTAGAATGTTATGTGCAATGTTAACAGGGTTTTCGTGAGGAGGTAGGAGGTTGATGCCATGTTCAAATGTTAAGATTTTGAAATAAGAAAAGCCGTATGTAAACAACCCTAAAGAGTTATGCGAATAAGCCAAATAGACCAATAAGCCCAATTAAGTCGCGATTAAATAACACCTAAATCTTACAAACACTTAGCGGCTGTTTGGTTGGTTTTCCATTAAGTCCTGTATGAATAAAGTTGTTTGTGTGGATTAATCTGTCTGTATAGATTGAAAAAGTTTTTGTTTGGGAGGGTGTTTTCATAGATGGAAGGGCTATGTTTTTAATTGGGAGAGACCGGTTTGGACAAAACATGGCTTTTTGCATAAAGCTCCCTCCTAAAAGCTTAATAAATAAGTCACTTTCTATATCATTAAGCCACTACCAAACAGTCATGTATAGCTGACTGGATAAGCTATGTGTCCCATTAAGCTCATTAAGCTGCTAACAAACAGGCCCGTAGTTATTCAGTTTTTACCAAAAAGCCCCTAGTCTCTTTATATTCTATGCTTTCCTTTCTATGTGGCAACAGATGGCCCCTTGGTAGTTGTAGTTAAAGACAGATTAGCTGGTCTTCTTGTTTTTCTTTCTTGTCACTTAAAAGTTTTTAATGCCCCTGCTGGATCCAATTTGTCCTCCATGTGTCTAGTCATATGTGGTTGTTCAGTGCGAAATGACTAATTTGCCCTTGATGTCGAGTCTAAGACTGTTATTTTGCGCAGTTAGCCAGCCAGTCTTTGCTTTTTTTATCGCGCACAATTCTGTTGTTGCTCTCTTTGTTTTTCTTATTGATGTGTCGGGTTGTTCTCTTTGTTTTCTTCTTGATGTGTCGGGTAGTTCGTGGTTTTCCCAGGAGGGAAATGACCAACTTACCCCTTATGTCATACAGATTTAAAATGTCCCAGATAAGTTTTATTTGGATACAAGATGTATTAGCTAAATTCACATTTAATGTCATATATAACTGTATATGTAAATGAGGTCTTGGTTGGATTAGATGATCATAGTATACTGAGGAATATTATACGGAGGTAAATATTGTTGTGGGCAAAGGATATCAAGTTTTTATACATTACTGAGGAAAACGTGCAATGACTTTGTTGATCCAAACCCTCACTGATTTGATAATGACCCTCTCTTATATACTTAGTGAAAATTGTTAGTAAACAATATGTATCAGAGTTTCACTATCGCTGATAAGTACTAAGATCTTACAGTACTGCTGATAGGAACTCTCGCTCTTTAGATTAAACATTCAGCGAACACTGTTCACCATAATGCTCTGAGTCTGTTCAGTCCTTATGGTGATCGCTGATAAGTTAGTTGTTTACTTATGATCTCTGAAGACAAGTTTCACGTCAACATAGGTTCTACGCTGAAGTCGAAGATCAAGCTCAAGAACCAGCGACAAGTCTCCTAACGAACTGATGCGGATCAGCGAAGACTCAGATTTGTCCACTCAACGTGAAGTATCAAGTACAAGACTTTAGCTATCGCTGAACTCTATCATTCGCTGATATAGAATGATAGATCGCTGAATCAATGAAAAGCTGATCATGAAGTCCTCTGTACAAAGTACTTTTGTCTTAACCACCCTTGCACGACTCCGTACGATATGTCAGAAAAAGAACCTCCTTATTGTCTGAAATCGTACAACCACTCTGATACTACACTGTTCAAACATGCGGCTACTAAGGTTGTCAACAAAGGTCAATGACATACAACCAATGAGTTGCTGCCACGTATAAAGTGTAAACTGCCATGCATTAAATGCATTCAGTATGTAAGAAGAAGAACTCACTTCATTTTGAAGTAACTTGCTAACTCTGGACAAGTTCATCCTTCTAATCTTGAGATAGGTTATTATTAGTAATTTCCTTCTTTTTCTTAATGCAAGAAAGTTAGTGTTCCAACTTGTTTAGATTTAGGTTTATCCTTAATCTTGTTCCTCAACAAGCTGTAAATTGTTAATGATTTATCAATAAACAATTTAGAAAAGTAAAACTTGTGTGTTTGTATTCACCCCCCCCCCCCCCCCCCCTTCTACAAACTTGTATAGCCCTTCGGGACCAACAAGTGGTATCAGAGCAGATTTGTTTAATCTCATAAACAAGATCAGATCTATACTAAGATTTCTCTTCCTTGCTATTTCTGAAAATGGCTGCCAACAAACACAAACTATATTGACAATGGTTCTCTTGCAAAACCCCCTAGATTCTCCAGAGATAATTTTAATCTATGAAAAAATAGGATGATTCTCTTCTTAGAAGGTGTAGACCCTACTATGCCTTGTTATCTTGAAAACGGCCCATATATTCCTGTAAGAATTGATGCTGCAGTACCAGCCGCTGAGAATAGACCTGCTATTCCAGAAAGGCTGATACCCAAGGAAGTTCATATGTGGACTGATGAAGATAAGAAGAAAGTGGCAATCGACACCAAAGCCAGATCCATACTATCCATGGCTCTTCCTGACGAAGTCTATCATTCCGTCATGAACCTGAAAACCTCAAAAGCTTTGTGGGACACAATCTGTGTTCAATATGAAGGTACTTCTGAAGTCCAGGACTCTCGAAAGATCAACCTGGTAAGACAGTACGAAAGTTTCATTTGTGGTAAGAATGAAACTCTCTCTGAAGTTCACCAACATTTTAAATGTTTAATAATAGATATGAAAACTGTTGGTAAGGAATATTCAAACTTTGAAGTGCTGACAAAGTTTTTAGAATGTTTACCTGAAAGCTGGGACAGTTATTCCATGTGTCTCAAGCTGTCAAAGGATCTAAAATCAATGACCCTTTCAACCTTATATGGCACGATGCTGAATCATGAGCAATCAAGTCATCTTAAGAAGAATCTTGTAAAAGATTCCAAAAGCACCCCTGTTGCTTTAATCTCAGAGGAACCTTTCACTCAGCGACCCTCGGTCACTATCACTGAGTTGGAAAGTAACTCTGAAAGGTCATCAGATTCTGACTCTTCAGATGATGATGAATCTTTAGCTATCCTCACTAAAAAGTTCAGGAGATTCGCCAAAAAGAAAATGTTCAGAAAGAATAAACCTCTTTCCATTACTGACAAGGCAAGATCATCAGCTCTTGTTGATAAGGCTACTGCTACTTGTTTTAACTGCGATAAGATAGGACATTTCGCTAACGAGTGCAGGTCTAAGAAAGTTTCGAGAAACTCAACGTTTCCCAAGAAATCCTTTATTCCCAAGAATAAAGATGACAAATACACCAAGCTGAAAGAAAAGTATGCAAAGCTGAAAAGCTTTAAGAAGAAAGGCAAAGGCCTGATGGCTAACTATGATTGGGCTGCCTCTGATGAAAAAGATGATGAAGCCAATCTATGTCTTATGGCAAAGATTGAACATTAGGAAGAAAGTTCAGACATTCCCTCCACTTCAACCTCTGCTACTCAGGTATCACCTTCCTTCTTTACAAATATTGCAAATATTGATGAAGCTGATAGTTTTCGTAAAATCGATCTCTTGACTAGAAGTTTATATGAAGCCGTGAATGGCAAAACTGTAGTTGAAAATCAAAACCTTGATCTCGTTGAACAGCTTAAAAACTGTCACCTTCAAATAGAAAATCTTTCTAAAATTGAAGAAGATTTTAAAGATCAAGTGCATTTAAATCAGCTAGTCAAAATCGAGCTCGAAGAAGCTATCGCTGCATTAAGAGAGCTGAAAAAGCTACTGTTGATGGATGGTATAATTCCTCAACAAAGGTCACTGAGATAATTAAGTCTCAGATTCCCCTGAGTGATAAATGTGGTCTTGGTTACAAAGCTGATAATCTAGAACCAACCACTGATCGTTCCATGCTCTTATTTGGAACTTTCGTATCCTCAGTCGCTGATACTTCATCCTCTCAGTGTTCCTCTTCTATACCGCCTATCCCTGAGGAAATTTCTACCTCTTCAAAAGGTAAAGAGAAAATGGTTTATCCAAAACCTACCTCTGTCTTTAAAGATAAAGGTAAAGGAACCGCTTTTAACCAAAATCCTCAGAAGGGTACCTTAGTACCTAAGTTGAATGCTTCTAAAGCTTTAGTGATTCATTCCTCTAGATCAAGGAATCAGATCTCTGGATCTACTCAGCGTGGATCTATTCAGCGATCTACTCCTAGAATTAGAGTGGATGTCTCTGGTAAGAAATCCGAAGAACTGAATGTTCCTCCCATTTCAAAAGCCAATAGCTTACTTGGTGCTGGTACTTCTAACTCAAAATCTAAAGCTCAGCATTCAAATGGTCCTAGAACTACTTTTAGTTATAGGAAATGTTATCACTGTGGACTTACTGATCATATTGCTAGTAAGTTCCCCACAACCACCAAAGCTGAAAAGTTAGCAAAGGTGAAGATCATTGCCCCCAAGGCAAAGAAGACCACTGAGGTTAAGAAATTAACCAAAGTGAAGACTGACAAAGCTGAATCTTCAAATGCTGCGAAGATTGCTGAACCTTCCATTCCAACTACTTCCAGTGACAAAAGTGTACACATGGTTAAGTGGGTACCCAAGAAAAACTAATCTTCCTTTGTAATGCAGGTTAAGAAGGGTATCTGGTATCTCGATAGCGAATGCTCTAGACACTTGACTGGAAAGAAAAGCCTGCTCGCTGAATATAAGGAAGAGAAGGGTCACTCTGTGACATTCGGTGGAAATGGAAAAGGACATACCCGAGGGTTTGGTGTACTCTCTAATGGTACAACAACCTTCAGAAGAGTCGCATATGTTGAAGGGCTGAAGCATAATCTTTTAAGCATCAGTCATCTTTGCGACAAGGATAACAAAATAATCTTTACTAAGGAATCCTGCTTTGTCACTGACAAAAGGAAGAAGATACCTCTCAGCGGTTATCGTTTGGAAAATGTTTATGTAATAAACATGGACTCAACAACCACTGAGAACTCCTGTTTCTTCTCAAAAGCCTCATCTGATGTCAACTGGCTGTGGCATAAGAGGCTCTCTCATCTAAATTTCAAGACACTGAACACTCTTTCTTCAAAAGAGTTAGTCACTGGTCTACCTCAGCACTCATACGCCAAAGAGTCTTTATGTTCAGCGTGTGAGAAATGGAAGCAGACCAAAGCAAGCTTTAAGTCAAAGCAAATCTCGTCAGTGTCATCTCCTCTACAACTTCTCCATATGGATTTGTTTGGCCCTGTTAACAAACAATCTATCGCTGGAAAGAAATATACACTGGTCATAGTTGATGAATTCTCTCGTTATACATGGGTTATGTTTCTCCGTTCCAAGAGTGAGACCCCTGAAGAACTCATCACCTTTGTTCGGAAGATGGAAACCCTGAACAACTTGACCGTTCGCTCAATAAGGAGTGATCATGGGACTGAATTCAAAAACAGTTCTCTTGATTCCTTCTTTGAGAGTAAGGGTATTTCTCATAACTTTTCGTCAGTGAGAACACCACAACAAAATGGAGTCGTTGAAAGAAGAAATAGAACAATTAGAACAATTATTGAAGCTGCACGTTCAATGCTCAACGATTCTCACATGCCTACTCAGTTTTGGGCAGAAGCTTTCAACACTGCTTGTTTTACGCAAAACAGGTCGCTGATAGTCAAAAAATTCAATAAAACAGCCTATGAACTTTTTCATGGGAGAAAGCCTTCAATCAGCTTTCTTCACATCTTTGGATGTCAGTGTTTCATACTGAACAACAGAGATGCCCTTGGAAAGTTTGATCCTAAGGCTGATGATGGAATCTTTCTTGGATATTCTTCAATCTACAAAGCCTTCAATCCCGTTCAGCGAACTCTAAACCGTCCTCTGAAACTGAAGAACTGAATCAATTGATGTTTTCTCATCTTGGTGATTCAGAAGATATTCCCACTCCTCATACTCATACAGTTGAAGATGATAGTCCTACTATCATTCCAAATATGCAAAATAGGGAAGCTGAAAAATCATGGGTCTCAGCTGTTCTTTTAAACACTATACCTGCTTCTGAACCAAATGTCTCAGACATTCCATCTTTTTCTCAGCAATCAGGGAATATAATGACAACTGCACCCATTCCTCTCGTAGCTGATACTCCAGAAGTTGCTGAAGCCTCATCTTTAGCTCCTCCAGTTCAGGTTTAGTCAGCATCTCACACTCCGGCTCAGCGATGGACTGTAAATCACCCAATTGATCAAATTCTAGGTGATCCAAACGCTGGTGTTCAGACTCGACGAAGTGCAGGTAATATTTGTTTATTTGTTAACTTTATTTCTCTGATTGAACCAAAGAAAATAGATGATGCCTTCAAAGATCCAAACTGGGTCAGCGCCATGCAAGAAGAGCTGACTGAATTCGAAAGAAACAAAGTTTGGAAACTTATTCGAAGACCAACTGACAAGACAGTGATAGGCACTAAATGGGTCTATCGAAACAAGTTGGACGAACATGGAACTGTAACCCGCAACAAGGCTCGTCTTGTTGCTCAGGGATACAGACAAGAGGAAGGCATAGATTATGACGAAACATTTGCTCCAGTAGCAAGACTAGAATCTATTCGTCTATTCTTAGCATACGCTGTACACAAACACTTCAAAATATATCAGATGGATGTTAAGTCAGCGTTTCTAAATGGAAATCTGAATGAAGAAGTCTATGTGGAACATCCTCCAGGATTCTCAAATCCTAAGCGTCCAGGTTATGTTTATAAACTGGATAAGGCACTTTATGGCTTAAAGCAAGCTCCACGTGCATGGTATGACACTCTCTCAACTTATCTCCATATTGAAAAATTTGAGCGAGGTAAAATCGACAAAACTCTATTTTTTAGAATTGTGAAAGGTCATATCATTCTTGTTCAGATATATGTTGATGACATTATATTTGGTTCTACTAACCCTGATCTTTGTACTCGTTTCGCTGATAGAATGAAAGATGAGTATAAAATGAGCATGATGGGTGAACTAACATATTTCCTTGGTCTTCAGATAAAGCAAAATGAAAAAGGAACTTTCATTAATCAATGAAAGTATGTTAAAGATATGCTGAAGAAATTCGATTTAACTCATAGTTCAGCTATGAAAACCCCTATGGCACCACCGCTGACACTAGATAAGGATACTAATGGTATTCCTGTTAATGTCACGCTGTACTGTGGGATGATCGGCTCTCTCTTGTATCTTACAGCTAGTCGACCCGATATTATGTTCGTAACCTGTTTGTATACACGATATCAAGCTGAACCTAAGGAATCTCATATGATCGTTGTAAAGCGAATTTTTCGATACTTTAAGGGTACTGCGAATCTAGGTCTTTGGTATCCCAAAGACTCAGGGTTGGATCTAATCGCCTATTCAGATAGTAATTTTGCAGGTTGCAAATTGGATAGGAAAAGCACCACAGGAGGCTGTCAGCTCCTGGGTGGAAAGCTGGTGAGTTGGACAAGTAAAAAGCAAAACTCAGTGTCCACCTCCACAGCTGAAGCTGAGTATGTAGCCGCTGGAAGCTGTTGTTCTCAGGTCTTGTGGATGAGAAATCAACTACTGGACTATGATCTACAGCTCTCAAATATTCCAATATATTGCGACAGCACAAGTGCCATCGCTATAGCCAACAATCCAGTGCTTCACTCAAAGACAAAACACATCGAAATCAGGTATCATTTTATCAGAGATCTTGTGATGAATGGTGATATAGAACTTCACTTTATCCCAACTGATTATCAGTTAGCTGATCCATTCACTAAACCTCTTGATGAGACAAGATTCAACTTTCTCATCAGCGAGCTTGGAATGCTAAACTTTGAAGAGTAAAATCTTCAGCGGTTCACATTTGATCGACGATAGGATAAAATCAACTTGTATAACCCTGTTCTATCATTCTCTCTCTGAATAAACCTGATTCGCTGATATCAAGGTATGTTTTTCTCTCACTGACAATCGCATGTGAATGCAAGATTTCAAAACAAATTGAATCGCTGAATATCTCTTCCTTAATCAGCGATACTTTGAAATTTCTAAAACCAACACTGATATTTCTATTCAGTGCTTCATGTTTTCAAAAGTGTCCCTGAGTTTTCAAAACCTCAGAGACATCCTAGAATATGAAAGGACAGTTGTGACGTCATTGCAACGGATAAGCCCCGACACGTTCTTTTTCTGACACACGTTTGCACGTTTCGTTTAACTTCTAATCAAATGCAAACACGTGTCCGTATCATGATGAAAAACTTTCCCGGTCGAGTTTTTCTCTCTCTCCAATCTCACTATATAAACACTTTGTGGGTTTATATTTTTTCCTTTACGCGAAAAACTTCTCCTCCAAGCAAGAAAGAATTACTGTTGCATTTGTGCTCTCAAGTTTTCAAGAACTCCTTCTTCTTCAACGAACCAGGTTAATAATTCTGTTATTTACCTGTTTCATAAACTTGTTAATGATCTTCTCATTGTTTTTACAAGATCAAACAAAAGAACTTTTTCAAATGAAATCATTTCTTTCATGGTTTTATGAACACAACCTTTCATGGTTGTTCTTCAAGTTTAAACGCAAAATCTTAAACTTGTTCTTTATACGTTTTTCCATAATCCTAATTCTCAAAGGAAACTGGAAAACAAGATTTTTTTGTATTGGGTTTGCATTTCGTTTTTCAAAAACAAGAAAAACCCTAATCTTCATTAAGACATTTTTGTCTTGAATGAAATGGACAAAATTCGAACCATCTTATTGGAAAATCTTTCCACATTAAGATTATTCTTATTTGTTAATCTTTGGTTGAACTGATAATACATAAATGGCATCTACTGACATTTCCACTGCTAAGAACACCACCGCTGAGAACACTGTTGCTGCTGCTGCTGAGGAATTGGAAATCACCAAGGCTCCTCAGGTCAAGTTCACTCTTGAAGAACTTGATTGGACAAATTCAAATAACCTCTATGCGCTTCTCGAGTTTCCTCCTCGAAAGCAAGTCACACATCTGAATGATGCTGTGAATTTCCTGAAAAACTATTGCCTCTCTACAGCCCTGACAATAACACCTCCTGCACATCAGCTACTGCTATCTCAGTTCGGTATTCTGCCAGACACTCTCAGCTACCATCAACCAAAGACTCCTCAAAGACAATTGACTGCATCCTCTGTGATACTGATTTTGGCACTATGAAGATCACCCCTGCCATTATCCGCAAAGCCCTGAGCCTTCCCATCTCCACAAAAGAAAAACCTTTTGTTCCCCTCCCTGACCACAAGAAACATTCTGACAGGGAAGCCATCACTGCATTCTTCGATGCAATGGGCTATGTTTGGGAAACTGGGAGGGACAAGAAGCCTGAGAAGAAGCTTACCCTCATCAAGAAATCAAAAATGCCCAACGAGATGAACTTCATCTTCGCTCACTTAATAAGCTGCGTGACTGCAAAGACCGACTCCTCTGATCAAGTCGCTCAACCTCAGCAAACAATGGGATATGCATTGCTGAAAGGTCTACATATAGATTGGGCTTCAATAATCTACGCTGATCTGGTACTCAGAGTAGACTCCGCCGCTGACCGATCTCCATGGGTTCCTTATCCTATATTCAGCGGCGCCGTCTTCCAAACAGGCCTGAAGGACAACTACCCAAAAGATGGTGACCTGAAACTCTCTCAGGTTAGCCCTTAGGTACTCGACTTCAAACCAGTGGAAAACGATGTACGTCTCTCTACACTCTTAACTCTTCTCAACCCTACTTCTTCGACTTCTGCAGCTCCTTCAGCGGACAAACCCATCGCTGATACCCAAGCTGCAACCTCCATTCCTTCTCATAAAAGGAAACACTCCTCTACCCAACTTAGTTCCAAAAGACCTAAGAAAACCAAGGAGCAACCCCAGCAATCTCTTGCTGAAGACTCCTCAACTCATCTCGAAGAGCTGAAGGAACGTTCAGTGGTACGCTCTACCACAGCTGAACAAGCCACCCATTCCATCCCAACCTCAGCGTCTCTAAACACCGAGGTTATAAACTTGGAATCTACCCAAGCTCCTTCAGTCTCTCTACAGACTGAAGAAGTGATTCTCAGTGGATCCAACGCTGAACCCCGCACCCAACCAACATTCTCAACCTTCGCTTCTCTCTCCTCTCCATTGGACTTTAATCCAGTTTTCACCACGACCATTGGATCACCCATCATTCCTCCAGAAGCTAAAGCTGATACAGGACCTGTAGGAACGTCCATGCGTATACGCACTCTCGCTGACGACATGGAACATTTTTCAGGTCACACAAGTTTTGATGACTTCGTCGACCCTTCTGCAGGTATACACCAACCCATATACACTGTAACTGAACCCCAAATTTCTGAGCTTTCCTCTGTTCACAAGTACTTATATGTTACAGGTCCTAATTTGGGAGACATCAACGCCTCTCTGAAGAACCTAGAGACATAGCTGACAGGTCTCACCACTACTCTCTCAGACAACTCTTCAACTGTAACAAACGCTGGAGAGAATCTCACAAAGCTGACAACAGTGGTGGAACAGAAAGCCTCCAAAGGTGACTTGGAGAAGGTTGATAAAACTCTTGGTGACTTTGCCAAAGTTCTCGCTGACATCTACACAGACTACCTCTCCATCAAAACATCAGGTCATTCCATGTCCAACGAGGTCACAACGCTGAAGACATCGGTTGGAAAACTCGAAGGAGATATGTCTGCTGTAAAGACTGAAGTCAGTTCAGTAAAGACTGACATGAGTCCTGTAAAGAATGACGTCAATACAATGAAGACAGACGTCACTTCAATGAAGACAATGGTGCAGCAAATCCTGAACAACATGACCGTCCCTTCCCCTGCACTGACGCATTTTACTACGGCGGATCGTGCTGAACTTGTAAAGATCAATCCTGCTATTACTGGCCTAGAAAACAGAGTAGCAGAGATTGAAAATTATATGGGGATCCCTGGCCAAGAAGACAGGGAACCAAAACCAACTGCTGAGTCATCCCATTCCTCCCCCACTCATCATGACGAAGGAGGGGAGAAGAACTCTGAAGACCTTCCCCATGATGAATCTGTCAAGGGGGAGAAGACTGAAGACCTTACCCTTACTAAATAGGGTGAGAAGACAAATGAAGAAACAACCGTTGGACCTCAGGGAGATGAAAACCCTGAGGGAACCGAGAAGCTTAACCCTGTATCTAAGGGGGAGCAACTCGAAGAAAAAGCTGAAGAATCTGAATCTGAAGCTGAAGATGAAGAAGCCATCGACTTATCTGATGATGAACCATCCTCTTCTCCAAAGAATGATGATGATGACGATGATGATGATGATGACTCTTTTATCGTCAAGCCTGCTCAGAGGACTACAGCTCTTAAAGGGTTCGTGATAAACGAACCTTCAGGGGAGCGGACCAAATCAAAGCCTTCAGCGTCTGAAGCTGACAGGGGCAAAGGAAAAGGTTTCGCTGAAGACAATGACAATCTGACGATCTCGCTTGCAAAGCCAGTTTGTCAGGTACACTAAATCTTCCTTACACTCATCCATCCTCTATCTATACACATTATCAGCTCTCATCTCCATAAAAACCTCTATACATAACCACATTCTTTCTCTATCTCTGTTCTACCCAAGTTCTTACTCATACGATCGCTGTGTTTCAGCTAGTCCTCTCCCTTGTTTGAGGATATCACTGAAGTTTCTACAGCTGCGACTTCACCAACAATAATCCCAGCTCCCAACGCTGAAGAAATAATCCCGGTCTTGGATTTGATCTCTGACACTGATGAACCTGAAGAATAGATGCTCTCTCATACAAACAAACCTTCCTTGGTTCCTCAAAAACCAAATGAAGAGGATCAAAGAAGAAGAGATGAGATAATAAAGAAATTCGAAGCTCAGCGAATCATTCTGAAGCGTGATCAACTTCCTTCTATTCCTCCAAAGTTCAGAATTTCACAAAAGGAATACAAGGATCACCTCAGAGCTGAACGTCTAATCGCTTAAAGAAGGGAAGCTGAAGAAAAAGACGGAGAACTCACCATCCAGATTCTTCTACAATCGGTGAAAGACCCCAAGCTGAACTGAATTCCAATCGAAGTTCAACGTCAGCTATGGGAAGACGCCAAGAAGATCGTTGAAGAAAAGAGAACTGTGTCTCAATCTACTTTAACCTGGTGAAAAGAAAAGGTATACTTCAGATATCGAACTGCCAGAATCAACAAGGTACTTATCACTGGAAGATCAACCCTCAAAGTTTCAATCGCTGAAATCGAGATATTCAGAGAGAATGGACAGTACGAAAAATTCTATGCTGAAACCATCACGAAGTACGGTCTCTCTGAATGGTTGGAGATCAGATTAGCCATCCAGAAGTCTCAATCTAAGTACAAGGATCATTTCGAAAACCTGATAAATAAACAGACCGACTTAGTATCTTCTTGTGTGGATATTCCTCCTCCCCCTCCTCTCGCAAATCAGAAGAGAAGGGCCTCTGCAAAGAAAAAGTCTAAATCTTCAGACTCAGGTCCTCAGATACGGAACAAAACAGGTATTGGTTTTTCTCTTAAGGAAGTCATTGGTCCAGAACCTGACCTTTCTGCACTTGACACATCTCTTCCTCCTGTTGAGACTTTCAACTCTGGGAAAGTCTTAAGCAAACCCTATGGGCTATTCTTTATCGACTATGGTGGAAGAAAGCGTTTTCAACGTATCTCTGAACTTCCCATCACTCCCATCGAACAGCTGAAATATCTCATCTACTGGTGTGATTTCAAAAACGACATTCAGGCATGGCATCTTAAACCCTTGATTTTTAAAGAAGCACTGAACAAAAGAAATCAAGGAGTAAATGTCCCTGACTGGATGATCGCCACATCAACGACCCTTTATGAACTTCTCATTAAGGAAGAACCTTTATAAACTGATATGATCGCCTCATTCTTCTATTGTATCAGTTATTCTTTTGTACTTGTAATTTATTTCGCCTGTACTTGTAATCTTTCCACTTCCTTTTGTAATCTGATTCGAAGTTTAAAGAAAGATTTCAGCGAAAGTACTTTACTCCATCAGTACAAAAAAGATCCCAGAAAACAGTAAAAGGGACAAATATTTTATGAGTTCTTTTTATCCTTATGTTTTCATTATATAGCAATTTTCTCTGTTGCTATGTCATAATCAAATAGGGGGAGATTGTTGATCCAAACCCTCAGTGATTTGATAATGACCCTATCTTATATACTTAGTGAAAATTGTAAGTAAACAATATGTACTATCACTGATAAGTACTAAGATCTTACAGTACCGCTGATAGGAACTCTCTCTCTTTAGATTAAACATTCAGCGAACACTGTTTACCATAATGCTCTGAGTCTGTTCAGTCCTTATGGTGATCCCTGATAAGTTAGTTGTTTACTTATGATCTCTAAAGACAAGTTTCATGTCAACATAGGTTCTACGTTGAAGTCGAAGATCAACTCAAGAACCAGCGACAAGTCTCCTAATAAACTGATGCGGATCAGCGAAGACTCAGATTTGTCCAGTCAACGTGAAGTATCAAGTACAAGACTTCAGCAATCGCTGAACTTTATCATCCGCTGATAAACAATGGTAAAGCGCTGAATCAACGAAAAGCTGATCATGAAGTCCTCCGTACAAAGTACTGTTGTCTTAACCACCCTTGCACGACTCCGTACGACATGTCAGAAAAGAACCTCCTTATTGTCTGAAATCGTACAACCAATCTGATACTACACGTATCAAACATGCGACTACTAAGGTTGTCAACAAAGGTCAATGACATACAACCAATGAGCTGCTGCCACGTGTAAAGTGTAAACTGCAATGCATTAAATGTATGCAGTATATAAGAAGAAGAACTCACTTCATTTTGAAGTAACTTGATAACTCTGGACAAGTTCATCCTTCTTATCTTGAGATAGGTTATTATTAATAATTTCCTTCTCTTTCTTAGTGCAAGAAACTTAGTGTTCCAACTTGTTTAGATTTAGGTTTATCCTTAATCTTGTTCCGCAACAAACTGTAAATTGTTAATGATTTATCAATAAACATTTTAGAAAAGTAAAAGTTGTGTGTTTGTATTCAACCCCCCATTTCTACAAACTTGTAAAGCCATTCAGGACCAACAGACTTTTTTTTTAAATTCTATTCAATGTAATAAAGAATTTCTTTTTCATTAATTAATGTAATAAAACCAAAAAAAAATTGTGAAGGTACTTGACCGTTAATTTGTTGATACTGTACCATTAGATGATATAGATGTCAAGTTTATTGTCTAGTTTATCGAACCCTTTTATAGATTTTTGTGAACATATAGTTATGTCATTAAATGTTACAATATTAATAGATTACTAGTCAAAAACTCAAAATGAGTTCAAAAACTTGGTTGTACAAATTAAATTAAATCAAATTTTGTTACATTTTACTCCAAACAAAAACCTAAATACTCAAAATAAATGTATTTCTATATTAAGGGGCTGTTTACCAAACGCTTATCCGAGTAAGCGCTTATCGGTAAAATTAACACCATCATTTACTTACTGGGTAAGATTTTAGTCCATCAAAACGATATCGTGTGCAATAATTTTTCCGGTAAGCGCTAACCGTGGTAAGAGTCTTTACAATAGCTTACCGGGGTAAGACTCTCGGTCCTTACCTTAGCTCTTACAGGGTGAGATTCTTGGTCCTTCCCCTATTCTTAACCCTCGAGTGAGATGTAAGGTGATGTGACTAGGTAAGTGCTTAACCGAGTAAATGTTTAATAAACGGTCCCTAAATCATAATTGTTTTCTCTACAAAAAATCCTCCAAGACATTGAGAATAAGAGGGAGTTGTAAACGACGTCGTACTCCATAGACATTGGTTGATGCCATACCAACGGGGTGTTTGGGATTGCTTTATTTTCAAAAGTGTTTATCAAAACTTATGTCATGGTAAAAAGGAGTTAGGGGTAAAAATGTAATTTGGACAAATAAGTTATAAGCACTTTCAAATAAGTTAAAATGGATTAACTTATCAAAAACAACTTATTTGTGGTGGAGAAAAGTCATAAGCACTTTTTTTCAATCCAAACACTAAGACTATGTTTGGTAAACTAGCTGATAATCTAGCTTATGACTTTTAAGCTAGCTGATGAAAAAGTCACGTTGGCAAAAAGTAGCTTATAAACATTTAAATGACCAAAAAGGACATATTAAAAAAATAGTTGATAAATAATAAATAATATTAATGAGAGAATAATTGGAATATTTACAAAAAGCTACCCATAAGCTACTCCAAGTAGCTTTTCAAAAAGCTAGTTTGTCATCCAAACATGTACCAAAAAATAAGCTAGCTTATAAGCTAGTTTTTTTTTGCCAAACAATGCCTAAAAATAACTTATTTGCGGTGAGGAAAAGCAATAAGCAAATAAGTAAAAGAAACAAGCAATCCCAAACATCCGCTAAAGAAATATGAAACACTCCAGAGAAACAAGAAAAGTTGCCGTCGGAGCTTCGCCGGAAAAACGGAATCGCCGGAAGACAACTCGCATCAAACGTGATACGAGAAGTGTAACAACTCGCATCAAACGTGATACGAGAAGTGCAACAACTCGCATCCAACGTGATACGAGAAGTCCTGGTCGTCTGAAAATCTCCTCGACAGAAAAACGTTTTTTCTGGAAAATCATGGGTCACCGGACAAATCGTTGCATGATCGACTTTCTATGGTTGGATTTGATTGGGTTTCTATTAAGGATAACAACGAATCAAAAAACATCGATTTTCATCGAGAAACGAAGGAGATATTCGAGTTTGAAATCTGCATATCGTTAATGAGGATGATGATGAACAGTACTAACGAACGACCGTTAGTTTCGTTAGTTTTGTGACATTTTTGGTCCATTTTTCTGTTAAACCAGTTAGTTAAAGTTTCATTTTAGCAAGTTTGGCCCCTGGACTTATAAGTTTCAGATTGTGTTGGTTTTAGTCTCTATACTTAAACTTTCAGTTTCTGACATTTTTAGTCCCTGTGGTTTTAGTTTTAGAATTTTACATTTTTAGTCATTTGAGTATTATTTTTCAGTTTTTATCATTTTTAGTCTTTGTTTTTGTTGAGTCTTGGTATTTTTTACTTTTAGTCCTTATTTTTCGTATTAGTTTAATTTTTGTCAATTTTAGACCTTATATTTTGTATTTTTGTCATTTTCAGTTATTTTTGTGTCTTTTTAATCCTTGTTTTTCGTTTCATTTTGTTTTAGTCATTTCTTGGTCAATTTTTACCTGTAATTGATCATAACTGATAAAATTTTCTTGTATTTTGCAGGTTTATCAATTAAAGTCCAACATTTCTGCGTAAATTTTTTAGAATTAATTTTTGGAAGTCAAATTTATAATTTGTTTTTCAGATCTTATTTTTGAAAAAAATTCTAACTTTAATTGAGTTTTTCTGATTTTTACGAGTGTGCATATAATTCAACTTCTAATCGAAGTTTCTATTGACGATAACTCTATTAGGTAGTATTTTTGTTAATATTTTTGGTATTTTTTATCTAATTCTTTTTGTCTGTTTCATTTTTATAGGATTAAATCAAGATGTATCATATAGACGAGAAAGAGAGAAAATGGACTCTTCTTGGAGCTAAGGATGAGATCAGGCGTCTTGAATGTTTGGTTACAAAATACTTGCATCTTTTTTATGAAGAAGCAAATAAAATTAGAAAGATTAAAACTAAGAAAGCTTCTTTAGAAGACAAAGTCTCTTCTCTTGAATCCGAACTGAAAGCAACACAAGAGAAGAACAAGACACTTGACATCTCAATTCATCAAGATGATTTAAAAAAGCTTCAAGAGAATGTGAAAGCTGTAGAACGTGAAAACAATGAATTGAAGAATAAGTTTTTTGATATTGAAAAGGAGCTACTAGAGTTGAAAGAAGATCAAGCCAAAAAGGACAAAGTTGTCAAGAAACTTATGTTTGACAACACTGATTTTCAAAGCAGAAAAACTAATTTAGAAAAGAATTTTGAAACCGAAAGAAATTCTTTCAAAGAAAAGTGTTTTGAATTTTCCAGAAAAACATCTGTCTTGGAAATTGAAAATACTGATTTGAAAAGAAAATTTTCTGTTTTTGAATCTTAGTTTTCAAAAGACAAAGAAGAGCTTGAAAACATTTGTAATCAAAAGTTGTCATCTTTTCGAAGAAAGCTCTTGAAGAAAATAAAGAAATTGAGATTAAATATATAAAACTTTTGAAACAAGTCTCTGACTTTGAAAAAGTTTTATATCTTGAAAAAGAGAAGCAAGAGAAAGAAAGAACTGAATTTGAAACTGAACGAAAATCTTTTGAGATTAAAAGTTCTGAGCTTTCCGTGAAAATCTCTGAATTAGAAAATGTTTTGGAAAAGGAAAGAAAAGATTTCACAGAAATGAAAAATCTCTTTGAAAAGGAAAATAAAACTCTTAAAAAGAAAAAATATGGATACTTTCAAAGATATTATTGATAAAAGAAAGTTTTTGGAAAAAGATTTTGAATCAGAACGCAAATATTTTGAAGATGCAATTCTTAATCTTACCAAAAGATTATCTGGTTTATCAGCTGATATTATGAAGAATCAATTGATCAAATATATTCTCCAAAAGAAATTTGATATAATTTTTAAAGAGAAAAATGTTTTGATAAACAAAGTCAAAGAACTTGAAGACATCATTTTTAATTTTGATCAGGTCAGCCCTGATACTATCTTTCAGACTCCATTTGTTGATTCAAATGATTCTGAATGCTCTTTTAAAACTGATTCAAGTTCAAGCTTTAAAAACATTCCTTCCAAACAATTTAATAGATCAACTGATTTCTCAAAAGATCAGATTCGTTCAACAAATCTCTTCTATAATCCTCTGTTTGATAAATCAGATAACAAACCATACGTGCCTGAAGTTAATACTTCCAATTCTAAAGAAGTTCTAGTCTTCAAGAAAGTGAAGATGGAATGGATAGTCAAAGGCACAACACCTCCAAAGAAAGATATGTCAAAATCATTTGCCTCCACATCAAATGCCAAAAAGAACAATGCGCCGAAAGGTAAATCTTCTGCTAAACCTAATCATATTCACTCCGCAAATCATCTGATTAGGTTGGAACATAATAAAATTTGTTGTTCTTACTGTGGATCAAATGATTTTGTGCATAAAGATTATACTTCTTATTGGTACGGTACTTACAATATTTCTTCTAAGAAATCTACACATAACACACTAGGAACCAAGTACCGTTGGGTACCAAAATCTGCTTAATCTGTTTTGTAGGTTCTTCTTGTGTAGTGCTGATTTGGAAATGTATACCACACACATGACTGAAAAACAGAAGAGAAGCGGTGTAGATTTATTGAAGAGTACATGTACCATTAAGGGGGAGCAATGATATTGGTTTCTAATGTAATATCCCGGGTAAGTTCGTTAGTTAAATTCTAGTTTCGTTAAATTTAGTTTACTTTAAAAGTGGATGTTTAGGGTAAGTTTGGGTTAATTTATAAGTTAAGGGTGTTTTTGTCATTAATGAATAATTCATGTCCAAATTGGAAAAATTGGGTTTGATATTACCCCTTTAGGATTCCAGATATTTTCAAAAACAGAAAATATCAGATTAGTGTGTGTGTGTGTGTGTGTGTGTGTGTTTTGGAGATAAGAAGAAGAAGAAGAAAGAGTCTTGTGGTTAGAGCTTCAATTGGTGTACTTGGAAGTGATTTTTAGGTATGTTCCTTTACATTGTATGTTTATAATTGCTAGTAGATAGTTTCTATCGGAGTAGAATCATCAATTTCATGTCTGGGGTTAATTCCAGTCGATTTCTGGGTAAAAGTTGGTAAACAGTCAGAGGTTTCCGGACGAGATGATAGTGTCCTGTAGTTTTGGTTAATAGTGTCCGGAAGATGTTCTAATGGTGTCCGGAGGAGTCAATTATCCGGTAAGTTCCTCCTTTCTATGGTTTCCGGATGGAATTAGATACCGGATGGTATCCGGATTACCTTGGTGTTCGGATGTTGTCCGGATTGTTTATGCTGTCCGGGAGGTTGTATTGTCCGAATTGTTTATGTTGTCCGGATAGTTCTGTAGTATCCGGAAAGTTTAGCTGTTTGGTCACTTTTGAGAATTCAACTGCTTTTGAGTATCCGGTGGCTTTGTGTTTTGACGATTCTTGGATAGAGTATGGTTGAGGACTGTAATTTCTGTGGACTCGATTTAAGTTGGGTTTGGGGGAAACATTGAGGATAAGAGTTAGATAGAGTTATCTAAAGTTCTTAGTCCTACCAAGTATTATGTGTTCTATTCGGTAAAGAGATATTTGTATTTAATTGTTTCAGATTCTGTGAATCTGAGGTGAAAACTGAATCGTTTTGAGAAAAGCTTGGAAGCGTTTTTGATAAGCAAACAAGTGAGTTTTACTTTAAAATGTTTTCAAACTGGAATACATATATGTGTGGATTGAGAATGTTATAAACAGTGTACTAATGTGCATATGTATGAAGTATGATATATTGAAGTGTATATTATGTTTATACGTGCATTACACTACACGAGTACACGTTGGCCAGGCTTAGGACTGGTGGAGTTGGATGTACGAGGGGACAGCGGAGTTGGCTGTATATAAGTGCAGTGGAGTAAAATGAATAGTTGGCTCGCAACCAATTAATATGGCCAGGGGAATGAGACAAGAAAGTACACAATGCGTGAGTCATATTTGGTATTCATATTTGTGTTATGTATAGGGTGTCTGTGCAAATGGTTTTAAACTGACAGGGATTTTCTCAATTAGAACACTAGGTCTAACCCTCATTTTGTTTTAAAAATATGTATTCCAGGTCGTGGATCGAGTAAGAGCAAATAAGAAGGATAATCCGTGACTAGCTTTTGGAATAATATGTTTTGAAGACCATGACGTGTTTGTAGTTATAACTTTGTTATTTAGTAGCAAAAAGTTTGTAATGAAATACTTATTATGGTTGTAAAGACTAAAAGACCGTAAATGTTATATGATGTATCTTTTGTTATGTAACGATGTTATGCAATATATGTTATTTGATGCATGTTTGAGAACCGGGTCGTGACAGATGGTATTAGAGCCCTAGTTTAAGGGATTTAGGTATTCGGATCCATACCAAGACTTAAACTACATGTGAAGTATGATGTCCCTATTATTTTAGAACCTTGGGATGCTAAATATAAAAGGTAAAAGGAACATCATGTAAGGTAATTTCAAATTACATTTGGCCAGTGTAATCAGGAACTTACAGGTACATGCTTGAACTGGAATACCTTATTATATAGGCTATGTGCTTACGTGTATATTAACCTGGTTGAAATCAACAGAATGGCAAGTGGTACTCGACGTACAAATAGAGAGGGAGAAGGAATTCCTAATCGAACGAATCCAACAGTCGGGACAAGGGGAAGAGGGGGAGAACGAGGTAGGGGAAGAACAGGAGGCAGAGTTCAGTCGCGAGGTACATAATTTGTTACAAGGGATGATCTGACCGCTGAAATGGGAAGACTGCAAGCAAATATAGAAGCCATGTTTAACCGAACTTGTTATAGTGAAACTGAAATACCAGATCCTAGTCTGGAAGACGAGATGCCCATTACACCTACTGTCATATCGGTGCCAAGGAAGTGTGATTACAAGATGTTCTTAAGTTGCAAACCTCAATCAGCTTTCTTCGCATCTTTGGATGTCAGTGTTTCATACTGAACAACAGAGATGCCCTTGGAAAGTTTGATCCTAAGGCTGATGATGGAATCTTTCTTGGATATTCTTCAATCTACAAAGCCTTCAGAGTCTTCAATCGAAGAAGACACACTGTAGAAGAAACTATTCACGTCACGTTTGACGAATCCCGTTCAGCGAACTCTAAACCGTCCGCTGATACTGAAGAACTGAATCAATTGATGTTTTCTCATCTTGGTGATTCAGAAGATATTCCCACTCCTCATACTCATACAGTTGAAGATGATAGTCCTACTATCATTCCAAATATGCAGAATAGTGAAGCTGAAAAATCATGGGTCTCAGCTGTTCTTTTAAACACTATACCTGCTTCTGAACCAAATGTCTCAGACATTCCATCTTTTTCTCAGCAATCAGGGAATATAATGACAACTGCACCCATTCCTCTCTTAGCTGATACTCCAGAAGTTGCTGAAGCCTCATCTTCAGCTCCTCTAGTTCAGGTTGAGTCAGCATCTCACACTCCGGCTCAGCGATGGACTGTAAATCACCCAATTGATCAAATTCTAGGTGATCCAAACGCTGGTGTTCAGACTCGACGAAGTGCAGGTAATATTTGTTTATTTATTAACTTTATTTCTCTGATTGAACCAAAGAAAATAGATGATGCCTTCAAAGATCCAAACTGGGTCAACGCCATGCAAGAAGAGCTGACTGAATTCGAAAGAAACAAAGTTTGGAAACTTGTTTGAAGACCAACTGACAAGACAGTGATAGGCACTAAATGGGTCTATCGAAACAAGTTGGACGAACATGGAACTGTAACCCGCAACAAGGCTCGTCTTGTTGCTCAGGGATACAGACAAGAGGAAGGCATAGATTACGACGAAACATTTGCTCCAGTAGCAAGACTAGAATCTATTCGTCTATTCTTAGCATACGCTGTTGTTAGGACACTGAAGTTGTCCTTTATAATAGAAAGTTTTGTAAAGCAATAGCTGTGTTAAAGGGCTTATGCTTAATTGTTGTAGCAAGTGATGAAGACTATAAATAGGTCTTTACTTGTAGTTTGTAATAAGTGAATTCATTAATACAAGATGTAGATCTCTAATCACTTTGTGTTCTCTCTAGGTTAGATTTCTTTTTCAATAATGTTCTTCATCATCTTGTTACACAATACTTGGATTGTATGAAGATCATGGACCTAACAGCTGTACACAAAGACTTCAAAATATATCAGATGGATGTTAAGTCAGCGTTTCTAAATGAAAATCTGAATGAAGAAGTCTATGTGGAACAACCTCCAGGATTCTCAGATCCTAAGCGTCCAGGTTATGTTTATAAACTGGATAAGGCACTTTATAGCTTAAAGCAAGCTCCACGTGCATGGTATGACACTCTCTCTACTTATCTCCATATTGAAAAATTTGAGCGAGGTAAAATCGACAAAACTCTATTTTTTAGAATTGTGAAAGGTCATATCATTCTTGTTCAGATATATGTTGATGACATTTTATTTGGTTCTACTAACCCTGATCTTTGTACTCGTTTCGCTGATAGAATGAAAGATGAGTATAAAATGAGCATGATGGGTGAACTAACATATTTCCTTGGTCTTCAGATAAAGCAAAATGAAAAAGGAACTTTCATTAATCAAGGAAAGTATGTTAAAGATATGCTGAAGAAATTCGATTTAACTCAGAGTTCAGCTATGAAAACCCCTATGGCACCACCGCTGACACTAGATAAGGATACTAATGGTATTCCTGTTAATGTCACGCTGTACCGTGGGATGATCGGCTCTCTCTTGTATCTTACAGCTAGTCGACCCGATTTTATGTTCGTAACCTGTTTGTATGCAGGATATCAAGCTGAACCTAAGGAATCTCATATGATCGTTGTAAAGCGAATTTTTCGATACTTTAAGGGTACTACGAATCTAGGTCTTTGGTATCCCAAAGACTCAGGGTTCGATCTAATCGCCTCTTCAGATAGTGATTTTGCAGGTTGCAAATTGGATAGGAAAAGCACCACAGGAGGCTGTCAGCTCCTGGGTGGAAAGCTGGTGAGTTGGACAAGTAAAAAGCAAAACTCAGTGTCCACCTCCACAGCTGAAGCTGAGTATGTAGCCGCTGGAAGCTGTTGTTCTCAGGTCTTGTGGATGAGAAATCAACTACTGGACTATGATCTACAGCTCTCAAATATTCCAATCTATTGCGACAGCATAAGTGCCATCGCTATAGCCAACAATCCAGTGCTTCACTCAAAGACAAAACACATCGAAATCAGGTATCATTTTATCAGAGATCTTGTGATGAATGGTGATATAGAACTTCACTTTATCCCAACTGATTATCAGTTAGCTGATCTATTCACTAAACCTCTTGATGAGACAAGATTCAACTTTCTCATCAGCGAGCTTGGAATGCTGAACTTTGAAGAGTAAAATCTTCAGCGGTTCACATTTGATCGACGATAGGATAAAATCAACTTGTATAACTCTGTTCTATCATTCTCTCTTTGAATAAACCTGATTCGCTGATATCAAGGTATGTTTTTCTCTCACTGACAATCGCATGTGAATGCAAGATTTCAAAACAAATTGCATCGCTGAATATCTCTTCCTTAATCAGCGATACTTTGAAATTTCTAAAACCAACACTGATATTTCTATTCAGTGCTTCATGTTTTCAAAAGTGTCCCTGAGTTTTCAAAACCTCAGAGACATCCTAGAATATGAAAGGACAGTTGTGACGTCATTGCAACGGATAAGCCCCGACACGTTCTTTTTCTGACACACGTTTGCACGTTTCGTTTAACTTCTAATCAAATGCAAACACGTGTCCGTATCATGATGAAAAACTTTCCCGCTCGAGTTTTTCTCTCTCTCTAATCTCACTATATAAACACTTTGTGGGTTTATATTTTTTCCTTTACGCGAAAAACTTCTCCTCCAAGCAAGAAAGAATTACTGTTGCATTTGTGCTCTCAAGTTTTCAAGAACTCCTTCTTCTTCAACGAACCAGGTTAATAATTCTGTTATTTACCTGTTTCTTAAACTTGTTAATGATCTTCTCATTGTTTTTACAAGATCAAACAAAAGAATTTTTTCAAATGAAATCATTTCTTTCATGGTTTTATGAACACAACCTTTCATGGTTGTTCTTCAAGTTTAAACGCAAAATCTTAAACTTGTTCTTTATACGTTTTTCCATAATCCTAATTCTCAAAGGAAACTGGAAAACAAAATTTTTTTGTATTGGGTTTGCATTTCGTTTTTCAAAAACAAGAAAAACCCTAATCTTCATTAAGACATTTTTGTCTTGAATGAAATGGACAAAATTCGAACCATCTTATTGGAAAATCTTTCCACATTAAGATTATTCTTATTTGTTAATCTTTGGTTGAACTGATAATACATAAATGGCATCTACTGACATTTCCACTACTAAGAACACCACCGCTGAGAACACTGTTGCTGCTGCTGCTGAGGAATTGGAAATCACCAAGGCTCCTCAGGTCAAGTTCACTCTTGAAGAACTTGATTGGACAAATTCAAATAACCTCTATGCGCTTCTCGAGTTTCCTCCTCGAAAGCAAGTCACACATCTGAATGATGCTGTGAATTTCCTGAAAAACTATTGCCTCTCTACAGCCCTGACAATAACACCTCCTGCACATCAGCTACTGCTATCTCAGTTCTGGTATTCTGCCAGACACTCTCAGCTACCATCAACCAAAGGCTCCTCAAAGACAATTGACTGCATCCTCTGTGATACTGATTTTGGCACTATGAAGATCACCCCTGCCATTATCCGCAAAGCCCTGAGCCTTCCCATCTCCACAAAAGAAAAACCTTTTGTTCCCCTCCCTGACCACAAGAAACATTCTGACAGGGAAGCCATCACTGCATTCTTCGATGCAATGGGCTATGTTTGGGAAACTGGGAGGGACAAGAAGCCTGAGAAGAAGCTTACCCTCATCAAGAAATCAAAAATGCCCAACGAGATGAACTTCATCTTCGCTCACTTAATAAGCTGCGTGACTACAAAGACCGGCTCCTCTGATCAAGTCGCTCAACCTCAGCAAACATTGGGATATGCATTGCTGAAAGGTCTACATATAGATTGGGCTTCAATAATCTACGCTGATCTGGTACTCAGAGTAGACTCCGCCGCTGACCGATCTCCATGGGTTCCTTATCCTATATTCAGCGGCGCCGTCTTCCAAACAGGCCTGAAGGACAACTACCCAAAAGATGGTGACCTGAAACTCTCTCAGGTTAGCCCTAAGGTACTCGACTTCAAACCAGTGGAAAACGATGTACGTCTCTCTACACTCTTAACTCTTCTCAACCCTACTTCTTCGACTTCTGCAGCTCCTTCAGCGGACAAACCCATCGCTGATACCCAAGCTGCAACCTCCATTCCTTCTCATAAAAGGAAACACTCCTCTACCCAACTTAGTTCCAAAAGAACTAAGAAAATCAAGGAGCAACCCCAGCAATCTCTTGCTGAAGACTCCTCAGCTCATCTCGAAGAGCTGAAGGAACGTTCAGTGGTACGCTCTACCACAGCTGAACAAGCCACCCATTCCATCCCAACCTCAGCGTCTCTAAACACTGAGGTTATAAACTTGGAATCTACCCAAGCTCCTTCAGTCTCTCTACAGACTGAAGAAGTGATTCTCAGCGGATCCAACGCTGAACCCCGCACCCAACCAACATTCTCAACCTTCGCTTCTCTCTCCTCTCCATTGGACTTTAATCCAGTTTTCACCACGACCATTGGATCACCCGTCATTCCTCCAGAAGCTAAAGCTGATACAGGACCTGTAGGAACGTCCATGCGTATACGCACTCTCGCTGACGACATGGAACATTTTTCAGGTCACACAAGTTTTGATGACTTCGTCGACCCTTCTGCAGGTATACACCAACCCATATACACTGTAACTGAACCCCAAATTTCTGAGCTTTCCTCTGTTCACAAGTACTTATATGTTACAGGTCCTAATTTGGGAGACATCAACGCCTCTCTGAAGAACCTAGAGACAAAGCTGACAGGTCTCACCACTACTCTCTCAGACAACTCTTCAGCTGTAACAAACGCTGGAGAGAATCTCACAAAGCTGACAACAGTGGTGGAACAGAAAGCCTCCAAAGTTGACTTGGAGAAGGTTGATAAAACTCTTGGTGACTTTGCCAAAGTTCTCGCTGACATCTACACAGACTACCTCTCCATCAAAACATCAGGTCATTCCATGTCCAGCGAGGTCACAACGCTGAAGACATCGGTTGGAAAACTCGAAGGAGATATGTCTGCTGTAATGACTGAAGTCAGTTCAGTAAAGACTGACATGAGTTATGTAAAGAATGACGTCAATACAATGAAGACTGACGTCACTTCAATGAAGACAATGGTGCAGCAGATCCTGAACAACATGACCGTCCCTTCCCCTGCACTGACGCATTTTACTACGGCGGATCGTGCTGAACTTGTAAAGATCAATCCTGCTATTACTGGCCTAGAAAACAGAGTAGCAGAGATTGAAAATTATATGGGGATCCCTGGCCAAGAAGACAGGGAACCAAAACCAACTGCTGAGTCATCCCATTCCTCCCCCACTCATCATGACGAAGGAGGGGAGAAGAACTCTGAAGACATTCCCCATGATGAATCTGTCAAGGGGGAGAAGACTGAAGACCTTACCCTTACTGAATAGGGTGAGAAGACAAATGAAGAAACAACCGTTGGACCTCAGGGAGATGAAAACCCTGAGGGAACCGAGAAGCTTAACCCTGTATCTAAGGGGGAGCAACTCGAAGAAAAAGCTGAAGAATCTGAATCTGAAGCTGAAGATGAAGAAGCCATCGACTTATCTGATGATGAACCATCCTCTTCTCCAAAGAATGATGATGATGACGATGATGATGATGATGACTCTTTTATCGTCAAGCCTGCTTAGAGGACTACAGCTCTTAAAGGGTTCGTGATAAACGAACCTTCAGGGGAGCGGACCAAATCAAAGCCTTCAGCGTCTGAAGCTGACAAGGGCAAAGGAAAAGGTGTCGCTGAAGACAGTGACAATCTGACGATCTCGCTTCCAAAGCCAGTTTGTCAGGTACACTAAATCTTCCTTACATTCATCCATCCTCTATCTATACACATTATCAGCTCTCCTCTCCATAAAAACCTCTATACATAACCACATTCTTTCTCTATCTCTGTTCTACCCAAGTTCTTACTCATACGATCGCTGTATTTTAGCTAGTCCTCTCCCTTGTTTAAGGATATCACTGAAGTTTCTACAGCTGCGACTTCACCAACAATAATCCCAGCTCCCAACGCTGAAGAAATAATCCTGGTCTTGGATTTGATCTCTGACACTGATGAACCTGAAGAATAGATGCTCTCTCATACAAACAAACCTTCCTTGGTTCCTCAAAAACCAAATGAAGAGGATCAAAGAAGAAGAGATGAGATAATAAAGAAGTTCGAAGCTCAGCGAATCATTCTGAAGCGTGATCAACTTCCTTCTATTCCTCCAAAGTTCAGAATTTCACAAAGGGAATACAAGGATCACCTCAGAGCTGAACGTCTAATCGCTTAAAGAAGGGAAGCTGAAGAAAAATACAGAGAACTCACCATCCAGATTCTTCTACAATTGGTGAAAGACCCCAAGCTAAAATGAATTCCAATCGAAGTTCAACGTTAGCTATGGGAAGACGCCAAGAAGATCGTTGAAGAAAAGAGAACTGTGTCTCAATCTACTTTAACTTGGTGCAAAGAAAAAGTACACTTCAGATATTGAACTGCCAGAATCAACGAGGTACTTATCACTGGAAGATCAACCCTCAAAGTTTCAATCGCTGAAATCGAGATATTCAGAGAGAATGGACAGTACGAAAAATTCTATGCTGAAGCCATCATGAAGTACGGTCTCTCTGAATGGTTGGAGATCAGATTAGCCATCCAGAAGTCTCAATCTAAGTACAAGGATCATTTCGAAAACCTGATAAATAAACAGACCGACTTAGTATCTTCTTGTGTGGATATTCCTCCTCCCCCTCCTCTCGCAAATCAGAAGAGAATGGCCTCTGCAAAGAAAAATTCTAAATCTTCAGACTCAGGTCCTCAGATACGGAACAAAACAGGTATTGGTTTTTCTCTTAAGGAAGTCCTTGGTCCAGAACCTGACCTTTCTGCACTTGACACATCTCTTCCTCCTGTTGAGACTTTCATCCCTGGGAAAGTCTTAAGCAAACCCTATGGGCTATTCTTTATCGACTATGGTGGAAGAAAGCGTTTTCAACGTATCTCTGAACTTCCCATCACTCCCATCGAACAGCTGAAAGATCTCATCTACTGGTGTGATTTCAAAAACGACATTCAGGCACGACATCTTAAACCCTTGATTTTTGAAGAAGCGCTGAACAAAAGAAATCAAGGAGTAAATGTCCCTGACTGGATGATCGCCACATCAACGACCCTTGATGAACTTCTCATTAAGGAAGAACCTTTATAAACTGATAGGATCGCCTCATTCTTCTATTGTATCAGTTATTCTTTTGTACTTGTAATTTATTTCGCCTGTACTTGTAATCTTTCCACTTCCTTTTGTAATCTGATTCGAAGTTTAAAGAAAGATTTCAGCGAAAGTACTTTACTCCATCAGTACAAAAAAGATCCCAGAAAACAGTAAAAGGGACAAATATTTTATGAGTTCTTTTTATCCTTATGTTTTCATTATATAGTAATTTTCTCTGTTGCTATGTCATAATCAAATAGGGGGAGATTGTTGATCCAAACCCTCAGTGATTTGATAATGACCCTCTCTTATATACTTAGTGAAAATTGTAAGTAAACAATATGTGTCAGAGTTTCACTGTCACTGATAAGTACTAAGATCTTACAGTATCGCTGATAGGAACTCTCACTCTTTAGATTAAACATTCAGCGAACACTGTTTACCATAATGCTCTGAGTCTGTTCAGTCCTTATGGTGATCCCTGATAAGTTAGTTGTTTACTTATGATCTCTGAAGACAAGTTTCATGTCAACATAGGTTCTACGCTGAAGTCGAAGATCAAGCTCAAGAACCAGCGACAAGTCTCCTAATAAACTGATGCGGATCAGCGAAGACTCAGATTTGTCCAGTCAACGTGAAGTATCAAGTACAAGACTTCATCAATCGCTGAACTTTATCATTCGCTGATAAACAATGGTAAAGCGCTGAATCAACGAAAAGCTGATCATGAAGTCCTCCGTACAAAGTACTGTTGTCTTAACCACCCTTGCACGACTCCGTACGACATGTCAGAAAAGAACCTCCTTATTGTCTGAAATCGTACAACCAATCTGATACTACACTGTTCAAACATGCGACTACTAAGGTTGTCAACAAAGGTCAATGACATACAACCAATGAGCTGCTGCCACGTGTAAAGTGTAAACTGCCATGCATTAAATGTATGCAGTATATAAGAAGAAGAACTCACTTCATTTTGAAGTAACTTGATAACTCTGGACAAGTTCATCCTTCTTATCTTGAGATAGGTTATTATTAATAATTTCCTTCTCTTTCTTAGTGCAAGAAACTTAGTGTTCCAACTTGTTTAGATTTAGGTTTATCCTTAATCTTGTTCTGCAACAAGCTGTAAATTGTTAATGATTTATCAATAAACAATTTAGAAAAGTAAAGGTTGTGTGTTTGTATTCAACCCCCCCTTTCTACAAACTTGTATAGCCCTTCAGGACCAACAGACTTTTTTTTAAATTCTATTCAATGTAATAAAGAATTTCTTTTTCATTAATTAATGTAATAAAACCAAAAAAAAATTGTGCAGGTACTTGACCGTTAATTTGTTGATACTGTACCATTAGATGATATAGATGTCAAGTTTATTGTCTAGTTTATCGAACCCTTTTATAGATTTTTGTGAACATATAGTTATGTCATTAAATGTTACAATATTAATAGATTACTAGTCAAAAACTCAAAATGAGTTCAAAAACTTGGTTGTACAAATTAAATTAAATCAAATTTTGTTACATTTTACTCCAAACAAAAACCTAAATACTCAAAATAAATGTATTTCTATATTAAGGGGCTGTTTACCAAACGCTTATCCGAGTAAGCGCTTATCGGTAAAATTAACACCATCATTTACTTACTGGGTAAGATTTTAGTCCATCAAAACGATATCGTGTGCAATAATTTTTCCGGTAAGCGCTAACTGTGGTAAGAGTCTTTACAATCGCTTACCGGGGTAAGACTCTCGGTCCTTACCTTAGCTCTTACAGGGTGAGATTCTTGGTCCTTCCCCTATTCTTAACCCTCGAGTGAGATGTAAGGTGATGTGACTAGGTAAGTGCTTAACCGAGTAAATGTTTAATAAACGGTCCCTAAATCATAATTATTTTCTCTACAAAAAATCCTCCAAGACATTGAGAATAAGATGGAGTTGTAAACGACGTCGTACTCCATAGACATTGGTTGATGCCATACCAACGGGGTGTTTGGGATTGCTTTATTTTCAAAAGTGTTTATCAAAACTTATGTCATGGTAAAAAGGAGTTAGGGGTAAAAATGTAATTTGGACAAATAAGTTATAAGCACTTTCAAATAAGTTAAAATGGATTAACTTATCAAAAACAACTTATTTGTGGTGGGGAAAAGTCATAAGCACTTTTTTTTTCAATCCAAACACTAAGACTATGTTTGGTAAACTAGCTGATAATCTAGCTTATGACTTTTAAGCTAGCTGGTAGCTGATAAGCTAGCTGTTGACTGATAAGCTAGCTGGTAGCTGATAAGCTAGCTGATGAAAAAGTCACGTTGGCAAAAAGTAGCTTATAAACATTTAAATGACCAAAAAGGACATATTAAAAAAATAGTTGATAAATAATAAATAATATTAATGAGAGCATAATTGGAATATTTACAAAAAGCTACCCATAAGCTACTCCAAGTAGCTTTTCAAAAAGCTAGTTTGTCATCCAAACATGTACCAAAAAATAAGCTAGCTTATAAGCTAGTTTTTTTTTTGCCAAACAATGCCTAAAAATACCTTATTTGCGGTGAGGAAAAGCAATAAGCAAATAAGTAAAAGAAACAAGCAATCCCAAACACCCGCTAAAGAAATATGAAACACTCCAGAGAAACAAGAAAAGTTGTCGTCGGAGCTTCGCCGGAAAAACGGAATCGCCGGAAGACAACTCGCATCAAACCTGATACGGGAAGTGCAACAACTCGCATCCAACGTGATACGAGAAGTCCTGGTCGTCTGAAAATCTCCTCGACAGAAAAACGTTTTTTTTCCGGAAAATCATGGGTCACCGGACAAATCGTTGCATGATCGACTTTCTATTGTTGGATTTGATTGGGTTTCTATTAAGGATAACAACGAATCAAAAATCATCGATTTTCATCGAGAAACGAAGGAGATATTCGAGTTTGAAATCTGCATATCGTTAATGAGGATGATGATGATGAACAGTACTAACGAACGACCGTTAGTTTCGTTAGTTTTGTGACATTTTTGGTCCATTTTTCTGTTAAACCAGTTAGTTAAAGTTTCATTTTAGCAAGTTTGGCCCCTGGACTTATAAGTTTCAGATTGTGTTGGTTTTAGTCCCTATACTTAAACTTTCAGTTTCTGACATTTTTAGTCCCTGTGGTTTTAGTTTTAGAATTTTACATTTTTAGTCATTTGAGTATTATTTTTCAGTTTTTATCATTTTTAGTCTTTGTTTTTGTTGAGTCTTGGTATTTTTTACTTTTAGTCCTTATTTTTCGTATTAGTTTAATTTTTGTCAATTTTAGACCTTATATTTTGTATTTTTGTCATTTTCAGTTATTTTTGTGTCTTTTTAATCCTTGTTTTTCGTTTCATTTTGTTTTAGTCATTTCTTGGTCAATTTTTACCTGTAATTGATCATAACTGATAAAATTTTCTTGTATTTTGCAGGTTTATCAATTAAAGTCCAACATTTCTGCGTAAATTTTTTAGAATTAATTTTTGGAAGACAAATTTATAATTTGTTTTTCAGATCTTATTTTTGAAAAAATTTGTGACTTTAATTGAGTTTTTCTGATTTTTACGAGTGTGCATATAATTCAACTTCTAATCGAAGTTTCTATTGACGATAACTCTATTAGGTAGTATTTTTGTTAATATTTTTGGTATTTTTTATCTAATTCTTTTTGTCTGTTTCATTTTTATAGGATTAAATCAAGATGTATCATATAGACGAGAAAGAGAGAAAATGGACTCTTCTTGGAGCTAAGGATGAGATCAGGCGTCTTGAATGTTTGGTTACAAAATACTTGCATCTTTTTTATGAAGAAGCAAATAAAATTAGAAAGATTAAAACAGAGAAAGCTTCTTTTGAAGACAAAGTCTCTTCTCTTGAATCCGAACTGAAAGCAACACAAGAGAAGAACAAGATACTTGACATCTCAATTCATCAAGATGATTTAAAAAAGCTTCAAGAGAATGTGAAAGCTGTAGAACGTGAAAACAATGAATTGAAGAAGAAGCTTTTTGATATTGAAAAGGAGCTACTAGAGTTGAAAGAAGATCAAGCCAAAAAGGACAAAGTTGTCAAGAAACTTATGTTTGACAACACTGATTTTCAAAGAAGAAAAACTAATTTAGAAAAGAATTTTGAAACCGAAAGAAATTCTTTCAAAGAAAAGTGTTTTGAATTTTCCAGAAAAACATCTGTCTTGGAAATTGAAAATACTGATTTGAAAAGAAAAATTTCTGTTTTTGAATCTCAGTTTTCAAAAGACAAAGAAGAGCTTGAAAACATTTGTAATCAAAAGTTGTCATCTTTTTCGAAGAAAGCTCTTGAAGAAAAGAAAGAAATTGAGATTAAATATATAAAACTTTTGAAACAAGTCTCCGACTTTGAAAAAGTTTTATATCTTGAAAAAGAGAAGCAAGAGAAAGAAAGAACTGAATTTGAAACTGAACGAAAATCTTTTGAGATTAAAAGTTCTGAGTTTTCCGTGAAAATCTTTGAATTAGAAAATGTTTTGGAAAAGGAAAGAAAAGATTTCACATAAAAGAAAAATCTCTTTAAAAAGGAAAATAAAACTCTTAAAAAGAAAAATATGGATACTTTCAAAGATATTATTGATAAAAGAAAGTTTTTGGAAAAATGTAACACCCCGGATTTCGTTTTGTGTAGTTTTGTACTTATAATTACATGTTAAAGTATTATTTTGATATAGCAAGAATTTCATCTCGTTAGAATCTAGTTAAGGGCCGAAAAGTAGATCAAATGAGGCTTGGTGCCCTTTGGGCGATAGTGACCGGCGAGAGTGCCCATGTCACTATCGCGGTTGTCACAATCGCCGGGTTTGTACCGCAAGTTTGATCTTTCAGACATTTGGAATTCAGGCGATTATGCCTTGGGCGATAGTGACAGTGTCACTATCGCATGGTCACAATCGCTCAAGCTGTACCGAGAGTTTGGGGGTGTGGGCGATAGTGCCCCGGCGATAGTGACAGTGTCACTATCGCCATGTCACAATCGTTGCCGACCTATTTAGGTATAAAAAGAAGAGTTTCGGGATTTTATCTTATCTTTTGAAAAACTGAAGTTTGAGCAGTCGAATTCTCTGAGTAGAAAGGTAAGGTTTTGATACTTTTCCTCTTTTTCAGATAGTGATTAATTGATTAGAGTGTTTATAAACACTTATGCTAAATCATAGGTGATCAACATCATTATATTACAAGGTTCCTACTTTTCCTTCAAGAATCAGCTTCACCCACTTCATTTAGGGTTTTTGTGGTTTGCTGCAGATTTCCTAAGGTGAGTAAACTGAATTTAAGAGCTTAATTGATATATGAATCACAATATTGTTTGAATTCTTGTAACAACTTCATCTTAAAGTGATATTTGGGCCAATAAACTCTTGTCTCTTTAAAAAGGGATTCCAAGGAGCTTAAAGAGTGAAGTAAAGGTTATGTGACATTTATTTACTTGGAATTGTATAAATTACGATACTATTCAACTGAATTAAGCTGAGTCTTAATGACAGAAATGGATGCTACATAATGGAAATAATTGCATATGGAATTGGAATATGTACTATGCTACAATAAACTCATAACGTTACTTGGGTGTATGTGTGTAGTTGATATTTTAATGTGTATAGAAATCATATGCTAAATGAAATAGTTGGACTGTTTTATTGAAGTAAATGTATGGCTTTATGAACTGCTTGGAGTAGTTGTTTGTTGGTATTCACAAATTGGAGGAATCTCTAAGTAGGCATTGGGAAGGTATAGTCTTGGGCACTTACCTTGAGGGTTTGTGTATCGATCCACGCCTTCGGGATTTATACCATATAGGTAGTCCCGATGTGCCGGGCCTTGGGGCGTTACCTTGGAGGTAGACGCTAAGGTATATCTTCAAAGATGATGTAACTCGGATTGATGTTTGGGTTTCCCATGGAGTCCGATTTGTGAATGACCATGTTGATAATATTGTATATGAAATAAATTGTATGCTTTGCTATATGTTTACTCACTAGGCTTTTCAAGCCTAACACTTGTACTTGTTTAAAATGTGTCACAGCTTATAGTGGTGCCATTCCTAAGAAGGCATAGAGGAAGACTTGTGAGCATGGGGGGGTACTTGGAGATGCTATTATTAGAAGATTAAATTTACCCAATTATGACAATTTTTGTAATCTTATTTCTATAGTAGAGATTTGATTAGTTAGTTGTCATAGAGGTACATATAACTCTTTGTTGGTAAACAGGTATTATGTATTCCCACTTTTGTGAGCTCGTGCTTTGGCATTGTATATTTATATCACTCTTCCGTTTTATGGATGTTTTTGTTGACCCTGTTTTTAGGGTGTCACAAGTTGGTATCAGAGCTCTAGTTTAAGTGAACTAGGTGTTAATTATAGTATGCCTAGACTTAAGCTGAGATAGTGTCAATGACAAACCTTTATACGGGGTAGATATCTTAGGATGGGAGAGTGTTAGGAAGTTGTGGAATTTCATTTATTAAGACTTATGATGACGGTAACGAGAATGCTTGTGTATGACATGTTCATAATTTCACCCAGCTAATGCTATTATGAATGCGTTGTTACGTAAGTATACTTTAATACTATTATTATGATGATTAGTGAATGTATGAGTACACAACTTTAGTCTATTCCTTACCAAAATTCTCGCATGTTTGACAGACTGAGATGGTGAATACGCGCGGTCAACTCCAATCAACACTGGACGGTCAAGCTGCAACTGAATCTACTGCCGATCGACTGGCTAACGAAGAAGCGGCTGGAAGTCCTCCGAGACCACCCCTCATAGGTGGTGGACCGGAACTTGTATCGAGAATCCACGCAGGCACCTCCAATCCTGTAGTGGAGGATAATACTCTTGAAAACCGACTGAAGGATAGTATGCTTCAAGCTATGACTTCTGCCATGGATCAACAGAAAGAGCTGTTCATGAAATTATTAGAGGACCGGGATCAAAGTCATCGACGCATTGAGACAGTGGGGGATAATGCAGTGAATGGGTCGGGCGGTCTAAAGGATAGAATAACTACACGAGAGCCAGCAAATGTGCGTGATGGGAGAATAGAAAGGGGGTGTTCGTATAAGACCTTCCTTGGTTGAAAACCACCGGAATTCGCCGGAACTACCGACCCAGTTCAATGTATGTATTGGATCAGAGAGATGGAAATGGCGTTCGAGGCTAGTGAATGCGAAGATTCCCAACGAGTTAAATTTGCTTCTCATCTTCTTAGAGGTGAGGCTCTTACTTGGTGGAATCTCACCCGTTCGTCTCTCACGCCAGAATTGTTGACTCAACTTTCGTGGCCTTTGTTTAAAAAGAAGATTCTCGACAAGTATTGTAGTGAAAGGGCCCTAGACAAGATTGAAGAAGAGTTCCGGGGATTGAAGAAAGGGAAAATGTCAATGAACGACTATTCGAAAAAGTTTCTTGAGAAGTTAAGTTTGGTAGAACATCTGGCTCCCGATGAGAAAATGAAAATAAAAGCGTATCAACGGGGATTGCCCGCCGAGATGAAGACAGCCGTGAGGAATGCCAAGGTGACAACAGTACAAGAAGCAATTGAGGAATCGTTGTTGGTGGAAGACGATTTAACTCAAGGAAAGTTGGAAAGTGGTCAAGCAAGTGAGAAAAGGAAATGGGAAGGACCGTCGGGACCCATTCGACAACAAAGGCAGGTTACCGGAAATCGGGGCGGGGATAACCGTCGAGACGCAAGGTGGTGTAGTAAATGCCGGAAACACCACGTTGGTTCTTGTAGTACCCAACCATACTCGAACCCGCAAGGGTGTTACAAGTGTGGAAAGAGTGGACATTTTGGAAGGGATTGCCCCACGAAGGGACTGATTTGTTTTGAATGTCGCGAAGCAGGTCACATAAAAAGGGATTGCCCAAAGTTAAAGTCAAGTGGAAGTGGGGGACCCAAGACGGAGCCACCGAAAGTGAAGGGAAGAGCTTTTCAGATGACAACCGAGGAGGCAAAGACTTCGACAGACGTAGTGTCGGGTACGTTTCTTCTAAACTCCGTACCTACGCGTGTATTATTCGATTCGGGTGCAAGTTTTTCTTTTATGTCGATACCTTTTTGTCAAAAGTTATCTATGCCCACTAAATGTTTAGACGAAGCCCTAGTGGTAGAAATAGCCAATGGTGGTCAGGTTTTAGTTCGAGATATTTTGCGGGGTTGCAAAATTGAAATTGAAGGGAGGAAATTCTTAATTGATTTAATGCCGATAGAGATTGGAGGATTTGACGTGGTGATTGGAATGGATTGGTTATCCGCAAACCGAGCTGAAATCTTATGTGCCAAGAAATTAATTCGCCTACCTTCTCCGGACGGGAGTCACGTGATTGTCTATGGGGAACGAAGGAAGGGGGAGATACCAATTATTACAATGTTGAAGGCCCGGAAATGTTTAATCAAAGGGTGTGCGTCGTTTATTGCTTATGTTATCAATGCCAAGTTAGAGAAAAAGAAGATGGAAGATGTAAGAGTGGTGCGCGAGTTTCCAGACGTATTTCCGGAAGAATTACCGGGTTTACCACCAGAGCGCTAGGTGGAATTTAAGATAGACTTGGTGCCGGGGGCAGCTCCCATAGCTAGAGCTCCTTATCGATTGGCTCCGTCCGAGATGCAAGAAATGATGGCACAACTTCAAGAACTTTTGGAGAGGGGGTTCGTAAGGCCGAGTTCATCTCCTTGGGGAGCGCCGGTTTTATTTGTAAAGAAGAAAGACGGCACTATGCGCATGTGCATAGACTACCGGGAGTTGAATAAAGTAACGGTGAAGAACAAATATCCACTTCCTAGAATCGATGATTTATTCGACCAACTTCACGGGGCGGGATGTTTTTCAAAGATCGATTTACGTTCTGGTTATCATCAAGTGAAGGTTAAGGAAGGCGACGTTCCAAAGACAGCGTTCCGAACGCGGTATGGCCATTATGAATTTTTGGTAATGCCGTTCGGGCTGACAAATGCACCAGCAGTATTTATGGATTTGATGAATCGGGTGTGCCGACCCTTTCTTGACAAAACAGTGATTGTTTTCATAGATGATATTTTGGTATACTCTAAGAATAAATTAGAACATGAATTGCATCTACGAGAGGTGTTAGAAGTGTTGAGAAAAGAAAAACTGTACGCAAAATTCTCTAAGTGCGACTTTTGGTTGAAAGAGGTCCAATTTTTGGGTCATGTAATTGCTCGGGATGGGGTGAAAGTGGATCCATCCAAAGTTGAGGCGATGATGAATTGGGAACCGCCCAAGAGTCCAGGAGAAATCCGAAGTTTCTTAGGATTGGCGGGTTACTACCGGAGGTTCATCAAAGATTTTTCCAAGATTGCATCCTCATTGACGGCATTAACGCGGAAAAATGTGAACTTTGTTTGGACCGATGTGCAAGAGAAGTCATTTCGCACCCTCCAAAAGAAATTGTGTGAAGCGCCAATTCTCTCCTTACCCGAGGGACCGGAAGATTTCGTGGTTTATAGCGATGCATCTAAGATGGGCTTAGGGTGTGTGTTAATGCAACGGGGAAAGGTAATTGCTTACGCCTCGAGACAACTTAAGGTGCATGAAAAGAACTACCCTACGCATGATTTGGAATTAGCCGCGGTCGTTTTTGCATTGAAGTTATGGCGTCATTATTTATACGGCACGAAATGCATATTGTACACGGATCACAAGAGCTTGAAACATGTGTTCGACCAAAAAGAGCTGAATATGAGACAACGAAGATGGTTGGAGTTACTCAAAGACTACGACTGTGAATTACTTTACCACCCGGGTAAAGCGAATGTGGTCGCCGATGCCTTGAGTCGAAAGGAGTATAGCGGAAGCTTACGCGCCAACCTCTCAAGAATTGACATAGTGTCGAGTTTAGTAGAGCAAATTAGAATAGCACAATCCGAAGCACTAAAAGAAGAAAACCTCAAGGAAGAGGTAATGGTGAAACAAAGGCAACTGTTAATCGAAGATAGCCGTGGAGTTAAGCTGTTCAACGGGCGTGTGTGGGTACCTAAGATCGGTGGGAATAGGGGACTACTCATGGATGAGGTTCATAAATCCAAATACTCCATTCATCCCGGGAGTACTAAAATGTATCGGGATTTGAAGCAGCATTATTGGTGGCCAGTCATGAAGTTAGATGTGGCACGGTATGTGGGTCAATGCACGACTTGCTCGCAAGTAAAGGCTCAACATCAATTACCTTACGGTGAGTTGAAACCTTTGGAAATCCCCGAGTGGAAATGGGAGAAAATCACAATGGATTTTGTAACTAAATTACCAAAGACTATGAAGGGTCACGACACCATTTGGGTGATAGTGGATCAGTTGACGAAGAGTGCACACTTCTTAGCTATACGGGAGACTTTACCAATGGACAGGTTGGCAAAGCTTTACATTGATGAGGTAGTTTCACGACATGGAGTGCCCGTATCTATAGTATCTGATCGGGATAGCCGGTTCACATCAAGATTTTGGCAAGCGTTACAAGAAGAACTTGGTACGAGGGTAAATTTGAGCACGGCATATCACCCACAAACTGATGGTCAAAGCGAGAGGACCATTCAGACATTGGAGGATATGTTGAGGGCGTGCGTAATAGACTTTGGAGGCAGTTGGGATACTCACCTACCATTGGTAGAGTTCGCTTACAACAATAGTTATCACTCGAGTTTGAAGGCAGCACCATTCGAAGCCTTGTATGGAAGAAAGTGTAGAACTCCCGCGTGTTGGTTAGAAGCGGGAGAAAAGCAATTTACCGGACCAGAAATTGTACAAGAAACAGCTGATAAGGTTAAGGTGATTAGAGAACGATTGAAAGCAGCCCAAGATCGACAAAAGAGCTATGCCGATAAGAGACGGAAACCGATAGAGTTTCAAGTAGGAGAAAGAGTGATGTTGAAAGTGTCCCCTTGGAAAGGACTGATTCGTTTTGGAAAGCGCGGGAAGTTAAGTCCCCGTTTTCTCGGACCATTTACTATTCTAGAGCGTGTGGGTTTACAAGCCTACAAGTTAGATTTACCCCCGGAAATGGATGGAATACATCCAACATTCCATGTGTGTTATCTATGGAAATGCTTGGCGGAAGGAGAAAGTGTGATACCATTGTCAGAAATCCGGGTAGATGACAACCGATGTACCGAGGAACCCGAAGCTATTTTGGACAGAGTGGTTACGAAACTTCGACACAAGGAGGTAGCAAAGGTTAAAGTACAATGGAAACATCATAGGGGTGCCAATGTGACTTGGGAACCAGAGGAGGACATGAAGTGCCGGTATCCGCATCTGTTCGTACAACCTTAAATTTCGAGGACGGAATTTTATTCAAGTTGGGGAGAATTGTAACACCCCGGATTTCGTTTTGTGTAGTTTTGTACTTATAATTACATGTTAAAGTATTATTTTGATATAGCAAGAATTTCATCTCGTTAGAATCTAGTTAAGGGCCGAAAAGTAGATCAAATGAGGCTTGGTGCCCTTTGGGCGATAGTGACCGGCGAGAGTGCCCATGTTACTATCGCGGTTGTCACAATCGCCGGGTTTGTACCGCAAGCTTGATCTTTCAGACATTTGGAATTCAGGCGATTATGCCTTGGGCGATAGTGACAGTGTCACTATCGCATGGTCACAATCGCTCAAGCTGTACCGAGAGTTTGGGGGTATGGGCGATAGTGCCCCGGCGATAGTGACAGTGTCACTATCGCCATGTCACAATCGCTGCCGACCTATTTAGGTATAAAAAGAAGAGTTTCGGGATTTTATCTTATCTTTTGAAAAACTGAAGTTTGAGCAGTCGAATTCTCTGAGTAGAAAGGTAAGGTTTTGATACTTTTCCTCTTTTTCAGATAGTGATTAATTGATTAGAGTGTTTATAAACACTTATGCTAAATCATAGGTGATCAACATCATTATATTACAAGGTTCCTACTTTTCCTTCAAGAATCAGCTTCACCCACTTCATTTTGGGTTTTTGTGGTTTGCTGCAGATTTCCTAAGGTGAGTAAACTGAATTTAAGAGCTTAATTGATATATGAATCACAATATTGTTTGAATTCTTGTAACAACTTCATCTTAAAGTGATATTTGGGCCAATAAACTCTTGTCTCTTTAAAAAGGGATTCCAAGGAGCTTAAAGAGTGAAGTAAAGGTTATGTGACATTTATTTACTTGGAATTGTATAAATTATGATACTATTCAACTGAAATTGGTTATACTTAAATATTAGGGCTTGGAGCTTAATGAATTAAGCTGAGTCTTAATGACAGAAATGGATGCTACATAATGGAAATAATTGCATATGGAATTGGAATATGTATTATGCTACAATAAACTCATAACGTTACTTGGGTGTATGTGTGTAGTTGATATTTTAATGTGTATAGAAATCATATGCTAAATGAAATAGTTGGACTGTTTTATTGAAGTAAATGTATGGCTTTATGAACTGCTTGGAGTAGTTGTTTGTTGGTATTCACAAATTGGAGGAATCTCTAAGTAGGCATTGGGAAGGTATAGTCTTGGGCACTTACCTTGAGGGTTTGTGTATCGATCCACGCCTTCGGGATTTATACCATATAGGTAGTCCCGATGTGCCGGGCCTTGGGGCGTTACCTTGGAGGTAGACGCTAAGGTATATCTTCAAAGATGATGTAACTCGGATTGATGTTTGGGTTTCCCATGGAGTCCGATTTGTGAATGACCATGTTGATAATATTGTATATGAAATAAATTGCATGCTTTGCTATATGTTTACTCACTAGGCTTTTCAAGCCTAACACTTGTACTTGTTTAAAATGTGTCACAGGTTATAGTGGTGCCATTCCTAAGAAGGCATAGAGGAAGACTTGTGAGCATGGGGGGGTACTTGGAGATGCTATTATTAGAAGATTAAATTTACCCAATTATGACAATTTTTGTAATCTTATTTCTATAGTAGAGATTTGATTAGTTAGTTGTCATAGAGGTACATATAACTCTTTGTTGGTAAACAGGTATTATGTATTCCCACTTTTGTGAGCTCGTGCTTTGGCATTGTATATTTATATCACTCTTCCGTTTTATGGAAGTTTTTGTTGACCCTGTTTTTAGGGTGTCACAAAAAAGATTTTGAATCAGAACGCAAATATTTTGAAGATGCGATTCTTAATCTTACCAAAAGATTATCTGGTTTATCAGCTGATATTATGAAGAATCAATTGATCAAATCTGTTCTCCAAAAGAAATTTGATATAATTTTTAAAGAGAAAAATGTTTTGAGAAACAAAGTCAAAGAACTTGAAGACATCATTTTTAAATTTGATCAGGTCAGCCCTGATACTATCTTTCAGACTCCATTTGTTGATTCAAATGATTCTGAATGCACTTTTAAAACTGATTCAAGTTCAAGCTTTTAAAACATTCCTTCCAAACAATTTAATAGATCAACTGATTTCTCAAAAGATCAGATTCGTTCAACAAATCTCTTCTATAATCCTCTGTTTGATAAATCAGATAACAAACCATACGTGCCTAAAGTTAATACTTCCAATTATAAAGAAGTTCTAGTCTTCAAGAAAGTGAAGAAGGAATGGAGAGTCAAAGGCACAACACCTCCAAAGAAAGATATGTCAAAATCATTTGCCTCCACATCAAATGCCAAAAAGAACAATGCGCCGAAAGGTAAATCTTCTGCTAAACCTAATCATATTCACTCCACAAATCATCTGATTAGGTTGGAACATAATAAAATCTGTTGTTCTTACTGCGGATCAAATGAGTTTGTGCATAAAGATTATACTTCTTATTGGTACGGTACTTACAATATTTCTTCTAAGAAATCTACACCTAACACACTAGGAACCAAGTACCGTTGGGTACTAAAATCTGCTTAATCTGTTTTGTAGGTTCTTCTTGTGTAGTGCTGATTTGGAAATGTATACCACACACATGACTGAAAAACAGAAGAAAAGCGGTGCAGATTTATTGAAGAGTACATGTATCATTAAGGGGGAGCAATGATATTGGTTTCTAATGTAATATCCCGGGTAAGTTCGTTAGTTAAATTCTAGTTCCGTTAAGTTTAGTATACTTTAAAAGTGGATGTGTCAGGATCGAATCTTAACAAGACAATAAACACTTAGAATTCAGAATTAAAGAATCTGCGGAAAAGAACTTTAATTCTCACAATCAAGAACAATGTAACAGAAAATTCACCACTTTTTGTATTCACTGTTTCGAATCACAATATTAACAACCAAACCTCAATCTTGTTGAACAGGCTCAACAAGACGACTTCTACTTCTCTAGAAATAGGGTTCTTACACCTTGAGGTTAATTCTCTCTGAAAACGATATCGAATTCTATTTCACACGTATATTAACTCATCTTTCGTGTATTTGCTAATAGCTATCTATCAATACTATTTATACAAAAGTAATTACAAGATAACTATCAAAAAGTAACTTGATCTTCTAAATCTTCGTTAAACATATCTTGATCAATTCCTTCTTTGTCTCCAAAAGTATCGCATACCAACCTTAACGAACTCAGCAGTATTAACCTTCATTCTTCATGAGCAGTACTAACACTTTTCAGCAGTAGTAATATACCAGCAGTATTAACTTTGTTCAGCAGCATTAATGATGTACCAGCAGTAGTAACTTTGTTCAGCAGCATTAATGATGTACCAGCAGTAGTAACTTTGACAAGCAGTACTAACCTCACATAAGCAGTATTAATAATGTTCCAGCAGTATTAATATCTCAGCAGTACTAACCTTGAACTAGCAGTAGTATCTTTGTTCTGGCAGCACTAACATTGATCTGGCAGTACTAACTTGATCTGGCAGTAGTAATGTTGTTCTGGCAGTACTAACCATACTTAGCATATCTTTAGTTCCCAACAATCTCCCCCTAACTTGACTTTTCAGGATGAGAAGTTAAGTTCTTCAGATGATGCTTCCAAAACCTAGTCATCAACGCATAAATTTGGATCCAATCCCAGACTTTGATTGAGAATCCTTTTTACAAGGTATCTTGCCATTTTAGAGTCTTTATCACTCACCAACTTAGCATGCAGCATTCCATTCAACTTTTTCATGTTGTGCTTGTATACAACATCCACCAAATAATATTCATGAAATGTATTGTCAAGAGAGATGACATACACTCCACAATTCTCAATGAGCATCCAGTTGGTGATGATTTGAAAGTTCCTTGCCATCAAATGCTGAACTGCTTCTGGTTTGAACATTAAGCACAAGTATTCAAGAACCATCTTTGTGATAGACATACCTTGCTCTGTCAGCATGTTTCCATATAGCCTCATTCCCACCTTGAACATCTCTTCCAGGTCAGATCTAGAGCATGTTCTGATAAGTTTTCCCCAAGTAGGACAAACTTCAAACTTTCCATCTGCCCTTTTGATTCTGATGAACTCCTTTCTTCCATCCTTCAATGTGTCCCAGAAGATGATCTCAGGAGGCATGGAAGACAATGGTGTAGTCTTGATTGGATTAGTATCAACCACAGTAATATACAAATCACATTGAGCATTTGATTGTGATTGTACATTGCTTGGTTGACCTGATGAAGTTGCCACTTCTTCTTCAGCAACTTTTGGATTAGATTTCTCTTTAACTGCTTCCTCCTGTGCTTCTTCTACAGTTGGATCCACCCTTGGCTTCTTTATATCTTTCTTCTTTGAGGCTATTGACTTTGTTCTTGGCCTCTTTGTTCTTTTGAAAGATATAACAGCTTCAGGAGTGGTTTCAGCTGTTTCTTCTTTGTGGCTTTTAGCAGCACTAACAGTTTATGCTGCCTTTTGTTTTTCAGCAGCAGTAACCATTTCTACTGCTTTTGCAACCTCAACAGCAGTAACCGTTTCTGCTGCTGGTTCTGTTTCTGCTTCCTTTGTAATATCAGCAGCAGTAACGGTTTCTGCTGCTGTTTCTGTTTCTGCTTCCTTTGTAATATCAGCAGCAGTAACGGTTTCTGCTGCTGTTTCTGTTTCTGCTTCCTTTGTAATATCTGCAGCCTCCTCAGTCTCCCCCTCAACCTTGTACTCATACTCCCCCTCAATGTTTGCATCCTCCATGTTTAGATCTGAGTCTGACTCCCCCTTTTTGGAAGCATCATTGGTAGGGTTTCTTCTCCTAAGGACAAACTGAGCTCTCTTCTTTCTGTGCATCAACTTAGTGATCATCTTCCTTTGCTTCTCAAGCTGTGAGTTTTGATAGAGGACCACTTGCTTGAGTTCATCAATTTCCTTTTTCTGATCCATGACCTCAATGTTGATATTTGCAATAGTTTCCATCAATTCCTCGTACGTATATCTATCCTCACCCTGTTTAGGAGTTTTTACCTCCCTTAAAGGATCATTGGAAGTTTTAGCAGATGTCTCTTGCCTAGCAAAAGCACTATCTACCCCCTTGGTTTCTTGGCACCTGGGACCTCTGGATGATTTCTCACCCTGAGTTGCCGTGAGGAAGGGCTTAGTTATTTTACCACTGGCCTTCTCTTTGCTAGCAGAAGTAGTGGCAGCCTTGCGACTCACATGCTCAACCTTCTCCTTAGTGAGCACCTTCTTGGGGTTGGGAGACACCCCTGTGGTTTCCCTTTCGATATTCTCCATTGGAGAATGCTCCAACAGAGGGCTTAAAGGCTTCGGGCTCTTAGGAGATACATCAAGGGAAGGAACCTTGTGTACCTTTCTTCTTTCAAACATTTTGGTTATTATGGGAGTGGGTCGTTCAAGAATGGACTGAGGGATGTCTTTTGTGATGGAAGGTTGGGATTGGTCATCAGTGGGTGTGTCTAATGAGGGCCTTGACCCTGATGCCATACCTTCAAATGTGTGGGACACAACCATCATTGTAGAGAACAATGGTGTGTCAACTCCTTCCGAGTCCCTAGGAAGTCTTCTCATATTTGAGAAAACCTTCCCTTTAGGGGATTTTGGTACATATACCTCATCAAATAGAGGTATATCCGTCAATTCCTTAGTTATCACTTCTTGAACAAACCTTGGATACATATAAAACAGCTTTTTCGATTCCAGGTTTGCTACAAGATCATTGAAAAGCATTTGAGAAAAATTAAACTTCCTGTTAGTGGCTAAGCAGACTAGAGCATAAGCAATAGTACTGCTGAACTCACTCCATCCAGTAGTTTTCTTTGAAATACAATGCATTAGGGTATGAACAAAGAATCTCCATTGAGTAAAAAACTTTGACTTGTAGAATTTAAAAACTCCAATGGGACCTTCATACCCCATTCTTTGTAAAGTTGAGAATAGTTCTTCATTAGGAATAAAAGTTATACCTGAGGCATCATCTAATCGAAGAGTGATGCGAAGGAGTTCTTCTGAAACTTTCAAGGGTTTGTCACATACCCTTGTTTGAATGACTTTATGCCCATCTTCGGATTCTACGGTGGCATTGGCCCAGAATTGCGTCTGATGCTCGATGTATATTGTCGGATTCACCGTTAGGGCATACGAAATATGAGCGGACTTGAGAAAATCCACAATTTCATGAAATCCTTCGGCCTGCTTCGGCTTCTGAAGCATTGCAATCTCATTATGCTCGTCGACAAACTCCATAATCGTTGTGCTTCCTGAGGATTTGTAAAGAAAACACAGAGATTCTAGGGAGAAGAGGTTAGAACGAGAGAGAGAAGAAGTTAATGCGAAGAGTCGTTATGAACTTTGGCGGGCAAACAGGGGTATTTATAGCAGTATTTGCCCTAGATTTTCAAAAGCAGTATTAACGACATAAGCAGTATTAACTGCGAGGCAGTATTAACTACACAAGCAGTATTAACTACTGAGCAGTATTAACGACTGAGCAGTATTAACTACACAAGCAGTATTAACGACTGAGCAGTATTAACTACACAAGCAGTATTAATGACTGAGCGGTATTAACTACACAAGCAGTATTAACTGCTAAGCAGTATTAACTACACAAGCAGTATTAACTGCACCAGCAGTATTAACTGCTGAGCAGTATTAACTACACAAGCAGTATTAACTGCTGAGCAGTATTAACTGCTGAGCAGTATTAACTACAAAGCAGTATTAACCACACCTGCAGTATTAACTACAAAGCAGTATTAACCACACCCGCAGTATTAACTACAAAGCAGTATTAACTGCAAGGGCAGTATTAACTACTTAGCAGTATTAACTGCAAGGGCAGTATTAACTACTTAGCAGTATTAACTACTAGAACACTGGCAGTAGTAACTCTGCACTAGCAGTAGTAACTCTGTACTGGGAGTAGTAACTCGGCACTAGCAGTAGTAACTCTGCACTAGCAGTAGTAATTCTGCACTGGCAGTAGTAACTATACTTGCACTTTGCAGCATTAGTCAAATCCTCAAATGTCATCTTACCTTCTGACATCACCTTTACTTTTACCACTTATCTTACCTCCTGCAGTATTATTTTCAAAAGCAACATGTCCTCCATCAATTCTTTTGAAATTCTTGAGGCAGGCCATGTTACCTGTCATGTGCCTGGAGCAACCACTATCAACATGCCAGATGCTCTTTCCCTTGAGCTGTTGGTTGCCCTGCACATCTGATAAATCAGTTAGTTTTTATTGGGAACCCAAGCCGAAGTGGTCTTGGGTCTCCCTTGCTCATCAAAGTACTTGCACTTGGTTTTGATGAGATTTTCAACCTTAGGTACTGCAGTACTGGAGTACTTTGTCAATATGATTGGTTTAGCAGCACTAGAAGCAGTATTAACCTCAGAAGTACTAACAGTGCTAGCAGTACTAACACTGGGAGCAGCAGTATCAGCAGTACTAACAGAGTTAGCAGTATTAACAGGGTTAGCAGCACTAACAGGGTTAGCAGCACTAACAGAGTTAGCAACACTAACTGAGTTAGCAGTACTAACTGAGTTAGCAGCACTAACTGAGTTAGCAGCACTAACAGAGTTAGCAGCACTAACAGAGTTAGCAGCACTAACTGAGTTAGCAGCACTAATTTTTGAAGAATTACTAGCAGTATTAACACTGCTAGCAGCACTAACTCTTGAAGAAGTACTAACAGTATTAGCAGTACTAACACTGCTAGCAGCAGTATTATGTTTAGTGCCTTTTGTAACCCACATTGTAACACATTCCTTTTCAGGCTTTTTCTTCATGTGGCTTTTGGATTTAGCTTGTTTCTTAGCCACATGGTTCCTTGCAGGCTTCCTATAACCATTGGATTTATAAAAAGGTCTTTGAAAATTCATCCTTTGGTTAATAGGATTGAAATAACAGTGTTTGGCAAGATGATTCAATCTGCCACAGATGAAACAAGGTTTTGGTCTGTTAATCCTTTGCAGATCAACTCCTTGCTTTTGTGCCCACTGGTTATTCCAATTTCTTTGATTTCCCATCCTTTTATCATGTTTTTGGGGCTTATTCTCTTGAGATTTCTTGCAAGAACAGTGTTCACAAGTTTTAGAGTTCACAACAGTGGTCTGTGTATAGTGAACTCCCTTTCCCTTTTCAGTCCTTTTCATCTCATTTTTCTTGACACATGGACTTTCACATTCCTCATCAGATCCTACTTTGTCAGTCTCATCCTCAACAACTACTTTATCTAATGGATCTACTTCAGTGGCTCCTTTAGGTAAGTCTTTCCTATCCTTGGTTTCTAATAGGTCTGACTTAGGAGGGATGTAGTTGTTATTGTAGGGTGGGGGTGTGGCATTGTACCCTATTCCTGGTTTCAACTTACTATGGACTTGAGCATTTATTATGTTGTCCATGACTTTGGAGGCACAAGTAAACTTTTCTACATCAAGTTTAACTTTCTCAAGCTCTCCTTTTAGTTTCTCACACTCTTCCCTAGACTCTTTCAGTTGGAACTCCAGACCACCCTTTTCCCACTTCCAGTAGTTTGTATCATATGAGTGTTGAAGTTCATTGGCTTGAAACGCCTTAATTTGTTCTTCAAACCTTTCAACAATCAATACATAATCTCTTATGTCCTTTTCTAATCTCTTAAGGTCATCACACATTCCCTGATTGTGATCTCTATACCTTTTAACAGTGTCTATACAAGATTGAGAACAGAGATTAGATTTTACCTCCGTAGGAATATCTGAGACTTCTGCCATGAGTGCATGATTCTGGATTGCCTCTTCTGCTTGATCACTCCAATCAAAAGTACTGTTTGATTCAATAGAATTTTCCATAATGATTGTAGAATTCTAAGAAACACAAGCTCTGATACCACTTGTCAGGATCGAATCTTAACAAGACAATAAACACTTAGAATTCAGAATTAAAGAATCTGCGGAAAAGAACTTTAATTCTCACAATCAAGAACAATGTAACAGAAAATTCACCACTTTTTGTATTCACTGTTTCGAATCACAATATTAACAACCAAACCTCAATCTTGTTGAACATGCTCAACAAGACGACTTCTACTTCTCTAGAAATAGGGTTCTTACACCTTGAGGTTAATTCTCTCTGAAAACGATATCGAATTCTATTTCACACGTATATTAACTCATCTTTCGTGTATTTGCTAATAGCTATCTATCAATACTATTTATACAAAAGTAATTACAAGATAACTATCAAAAAGTAACTTGATCTTCTAAATCTTCGTTAAACATATCTTGATCAATTCCTTCTTTGTCTCCAAAAGTATCGCATACCAACCTTAACGAACTCAGCAGTATTAACCTTCATTCTTCATGAGCAGTACTAACACTTTTCAGCAGTAGTAATATACCAGCAGTATTAACTTTGTTCAGCAGCATTAATGATGTACCAGCAGTAGTAACTTTGTTCAGCAGCATTAATGATGTACCAGCAGTAGTAACTTTGACAAGCAGTACTAACCTCACATAAGCAGTATTAATAATGTTCCAGCAGTATTAATATCTCAGCAGTACTAACCTTGAACTAGCAGTAGTATCTTTGTTCTGGCAGCACTAACATTGATCTGGCAGTACTAACTTGATCTGGCAGTAGTAATGTTGTTCTGGCAGTACTAACCATACTTAGCATATCTTTAGTTCCCAACAGGATGTTTAGGGTAAGTTTGGGTTAATTTATAAGTTAAGGGTGTTTTTGTCATTAATGAATAATTCATGTCCAAATTGGAAAAATTGGGTTTGATATTACCCCTTTAGGATTCCAGATATTTTCAAAAACATAAAATATCAGATTAGTGTGTGTGTGTGTGTGTGTGTGTGTTTTGGAGATAAGAAGAAGAAGAAGAAAGAGTCTTGTGGTTAGAGCTTCAATTGGTGTACTTGGAAGTGATTTTTAGGTATGTTCCTTTACATTGTATGTTTATAATTGCTAGTAGATAGTTTCTATCGGAGTAGAATCATCAATTTCATGTCTGGGGTTAATTCCAGTCGATTTCTGGGTAAAAGTTGGTAAACAGTCAGAGGTTTCCGGACGAGATGATAGTGTCCTGTAGTTTTCATTAATAGTGTCCGGAAGATGTTCTAATGGTGTCCGGACGAGTCAATTATCCGGTAAGTTCCTCCTTTCTATGGTTTCCGGATGGAATTAGATACCGGATGGTATCCGGATTACCTTGGTGTTCGGATGTTGTCCGGATTGTTTATGCTGTCCGGGAAGTTGTATTGTCTGAATTGTTTATGTTGTCCGGATAGTTCTGTAGTATCCGGAAACTTTAGCTGTTTGGTCACTTTTGAGAATTCAGATGCTTTTGAGTATCCGGTGGCTTTGAGTTTTGACGATTCTTGGATAGAGTATGATTGAGGACTGTAATTTCTGTGGACTCGATTTAAGTTGGGTTTGGGGGAAACATTGAGGATAAGAGTTAGATAGAGTTATCTAAAGTTCTTAGTCCTACTAAGTATTATGTGTTCTATTCGGTAAAGAGATATTTGTATTTAATTGTTTCAGATTCTGTGAATCTGAGGTGAAAACTGAATCGTTTTGAGAAAAGCTTGGAAGCGTTTTTGATAAGCAAACAAGTGAGTTTTACTTTAAAATGTTTTCAAACTGGAATACATATATGTGTGGATTGAGAATGTGATAAACAGTGTACTAATGTGCATATGTATGAAGTATGATATATTGAAGTGTATATTATGTTTATACGTGCATTACACTACACGAGTACACGTTGGCCAGGCTTAGGACTGGTGGAGTTGGATGTACGAAGGGACAGCGGAGTTGGCTGTATATAAGTGCAGCGGAGTAAAATGAATAGTTGGCTCGCAACCAATTAATATGGCCAGGGGAATGAGACAAGAAAGTACACAATGCGTGAGTCATATTTGGTATTCATATTTGTGTTATGTATAGGGTGTCTGTGCAAATGGTTTTAAACTGACAGGGATTTTCTCACTTAGAACACTAGGTCTAACCCTCATTTTGTTTTAAAAATATGTATTCCAGGTCGTGGATCGAGTAAGAGCAAATAAGAAGGATAATCCGTGACTAGCTTTTGGAATAATATGTTTTGAAGACCATGACGTGTTTGTAGTTATAACTTTGTTATTTAGTAGCAAAAAGTTTGTAATGAAATACTTATTATGGTTGTAAAGACTAAAAGACCGTAAATGTTATATGATGTATCTTTTGTTATGTAACGATGTTATGCAATATATCTTATTTGACGCATGTTTGAGAACCGGGTCGTGACAGATGGTATCAGAGCCCTAGTTTAAGGGATTTAGGTATTCGGATCCATACCAAGACTTAAACTGCATGTGAAGTATGATGTCCCTATTATTTTAGAACCTTGGGATGCTAAATATAAAAGGTAAAAGGAACATCATGTAAGGTAATTTCAAATTACATTTGGCCAGTGTAATCAGGAACTTACAGGTACATGCTTGAACTGGAATACCTTATTATATAGGCTATGTGCTTACTTGTATATTAACCTGGTTGAAATCAACAGAATGGCAAGTGGTACTCGACGTACAAATACAGAGGGAGAAGGAAATCCTAATCGAACGAATCCAACAGTCGGGACAAGGGGAAGAGGGGGAGAACGAGGTAGGGGAAGAACAGGAGGCAGAGTTCAGTCGCGGGGTACATAATTTGTTACAAGGGACGATCTGACCGCTGAAATGGGAAGACTGCAAGCAAATATAGAAGCCATGTTTAACCGAACTCGTTACAGTGAAACTGAAATACCAGATCCTAGTCTGGAAGACGAGATGCCCATTACACCTACTGTCATATCGGTGCCAAGGAAGTGTGATTACAAGATGTTCTTAAGTTGCAAACCTCCAACCTACTCAGGGGAAAGAGATCCGGTGAAGGCTATGAGATGGCTAAAAGAAATAGAAGCTATCTTCAAGACCAGCAAATGTGCCGATGAAGATAGAGTGTTATACGGAACAGCGATGCTGAAGGTAGATGCTCTGTATTGGTGGGAAGCTCTTATTACATCTAGAGGGCCGGACATGTATTCTACTTTTACTTGGGAAGAATTCACCATATCTTTCAAAAGACAGTTCTGTCCTCAAGCAGCAGTTAGACAACTAGAAGATGAGTTTATGAATCTGCAACAGGGTAGTTTATCGGTTCGGGATTATACAGCTCGTTTTCTGGAAATGTCTCGTTTTGCCGAGTACTACGTCGCTACAGAGGCGCTTAAGATGGAAAGGTTTATCTTTGGGTTAAACTCAGAAATCCGAGGTCTAGTGATTGCCAAGGGACCAGATACTTTCTCAGCCGTAGTAGATGTCGTGGTAAATGTGGAACGGGATACAGGAAGAGATGCTAGTGATAAAAGTAATGGAAAGAGAAAATGGGAAGGACCACAGTATGATCCAAAGAAGTCCAGATTTCAGAGATTTGATAGTCGTACACCTTTCAGACCAGCTGAAAGACCTTGTCCAAAATGCAACTGTATTCATCAAGGAAATTTTCAAGTTGATCCTCGAGTTTGTTACAAGTGTGGAAAGACCGACCATATTGCTAAAGACTGTCGGGTAACTCGATTTTGTTTCTCATGCAATTCTCCTGATCACATTCAGTCTGATTGTCCACGTGGGAGAGTACATCGGGGTGGTACGTCAGTGAGACCAACGGGTGTTAGACTGGCAGTACCAAGGCCAGAGTTACCAAGAGCTAGGGGTCGTGCCTTTCAGATGACAGCACAAGAAGCGGAGGAAACTACTGATGTGGTTACAGGTACATTCTTAATAAACTCTACACGTGCTAAAGTGTTATTTGACTCCGGTGCAAACCGATCGTTTGTATCTCCTTCTTTTGCTGCTTATATGCATTTAAAGCCTAAAGTGTTAGATCATGCATTAATGGTAGATACTGCAAATGATAATCAAGTACCAGTTAAAGAGGTATTTGATAGTTGTGTTATAAATATAGATGGGTGTGTAGTACCTATTCAGTTATTTCCTATAGCTTTGATCGAGTTTGATGTGGTAGTGGGAATGGATTGGTTAGCCAAAAATCAGGCTAGTATAGTTTGTGATAAGAAGTTGATTAATGTTGTCTTACCTGAGAAGGGACCGGTAGTGATTTATGGAGACCGTAGAAATCATCAGTCTTGCCTTATCTCTTTGATGAAAGCTCGTAAATTTGTTAATAAAGGCTGCCCGAGTTACTTAGCTTATGTAATAGATACTAAGCTAGAAAAGAATAAGTTGGAAGATATTCCTGTTGTTTGTGAATTTCCAGAAGTTTTCCCAGAAGATTTGAATAGTCTTCCGCTAGTTAGACAAGTAGAGTTTGGTATAGATCTGATTCCTGGAGCCTCTCCTGTTGCTCGTGCACCGTATCATTTGGCACCTCCAGAGATGAAAGAAATGATGACGCAACTGCAAGATCTTTCAGATAAGGGCTTCATCAGACCCAGTTCTTCACCGTGGGGTGCACCGGTTCTGTTTGTGAAAAAGAAGGATGGTTCGATGAGGATGTGCATTGATTATCGGGAACTGAATAAGCGCACGATCAAGAACAAGTATCCGCTTCCCAGAATTGATGACCTCTTCGATCAATTAATTGGAGCTTGCTATTTCTCCAAGATTGATCTAAGATCTGATTATCACCAACTAAAGGTCAAAGAAGAAGACGTTCTGAAAACTGCTTTCCGCACAAGGTATGGTCATTACGAATTCTTAGTGATGCCCTTCGGCCTGACGAATGCCCTAGCTGCCTTTATGGATTTAATGAATCGGATATGTAAGTCATATCTCGATAAATTTGTTATTGTGTTTATTGATGATATCCTTATCTATTCCCGATCCAAAGAAGAACACGCACGACATCTTCGTTTGATTAATGAGTTGTTGAAGAAGGAACATTTGTATGCTAAATTTTCTAAATGTGAATTCTAGCTACGGGAAGTCCAATTTCTCGGACATGTAGTTTCAGAAGAAGGCATTCAAGTTGATCCGATGAAAGTAGAGGCAATTGAAAAGTGGGAACCGCTGAGAATGCCAACCGAAGTACGACGTTTTCTGGGTTTAGCTGGCTACTATCGAAAGTTTATACAAGATTTCTCTCGTATCGCTACGCCTCTGACCAAGCTGAATCGAAAGAATATAAAGTTTGAATGGAAAGCAGAACATGATGCAACATTCCGAATATTGAAAGAGAAACTCTGTAGCGCGCCGATACTATCACTACCTAAAGGTTCCAACGACTTTGTTGTTTACAGTGATGCTTCCAAACTAGGATTGGGATGTGTACTAATGCAGCGTGGGAAAGTTATTGCTTATGCTTCTCGTCAACTGAAGGATCATGAACGGCAGTATCCTACACACGACATGGAACTTGCAACAGTTGTTTTCGCGCTAAAGATGTGGAGACATTATCTCTACGGTTCTAAATGTCAAATTTTTACCGATCATAAGAGTCTCCAACATCTTTTTGATCAGCGGGAATTGAATACGAGGCAAAGAAGATGGTTAGAACTGGTGAATGACTACGACTGCGAAATTCTCTTTCATCCGGGAAAGGCAAATGTGGTAGCTGATGCACTGAGTTGTCAAGAAAGAAGTGGAACAATAAAAGCCAATGCACTACGAGCCGAACTCCTACCTAACATCTTTGACGAATTGAAGAAGTGTCAAGAAGAACACTTGAAACCAGAACGGTTGGTGGGTATATCAGCATCACTCGTAAAAGATGATCGTGGGTTACTATGTCTGGGAAACAAAATTTAGGTGCCTCGTCTGGGTAATTTACGTGATCGGATACTAAAAGAAGCTCATCAATCTCGTTTCTCTATTCATCCAGGTACGAATAAGATGTATAAAGATCTACGACAATTTTACTGGTGGCCGGGAATGAAAAGAAATATTGCTCAGCATGTGGAAGGTTGCTCCACTTGTAAGAAAGTAAAGATTGAACATCAAAAGCCTTTTGGTCAGTTACAACGTTTAGAAATACCTATGTCGAAATGGGATCAGATTACTACAGATTTCATCACGAAGTTACCAAGGACTCCGAAAGGATTTGATGCCATTTGGGTGATCGTTGACAGGTTGACAAAGTCTACTCACTTTCTACCGATAAAAGAAACCTATTCGTTAGAAAGACTAGCCAAAATGTACATCGACAAAATAGTAACTCGACATGGAGTTCCAATCTCTATTATTTCTGATCGTGATAGTCGTTTTACTTCAAGATTTTGGAAAACATTTCAAAAGGAAATGGAAACGCAAATAAAACTAAGTACAGCGTATCATCCTTAAACTGACGGTCAGAGTGAACGAACAATTCAGACTTTGGAAGATATGTTAGGGGTCTGCATTGTTAATTTTGGGGGATCATGGGATAAGCATTTGCCATTGATTGAATTCTCCTACAATAACAGTTATCATTCCAGCATACAAGCGACACCGTTTGAAGTTCTATATGGTAGAAAATGTAGAACTCCTCTGTGTTGGAATGAAGTGGGAGAAAAACAATTAGCGGGGCCAAATATAGTCCAGTTAACCGCGGATAAGATTTCTCAGATTCGGAAACGATTGAAAGTGGCTCAAGACAGACAGAAAAGCTACGCTGACCGACGCCGAAAACCGCTAGAATTCCAAGTTGGAGATTTTGTAATGTTAAAAGTATCACCTTGGAAAGGAGTCATTCGATTTAGGAAACAAGGTAAACTGAGCCCAAGGTACATTGGACCATTTGCAATTACAGAAAGAATAGGTGAAGTAGCATACAGGTTAGACCTTCCGTCTGAGTTAAGCAGTATCCACAACGCTTTTCACGTATCAAATTTTCGAAAGTGTTTAGTTACGCCAGATCAAGCAATTTCTCTACCAGATATTCAAGTTGATGAAAAGCTGAATTACGTGGAAGAACCTGAAGGCATTGTTGACAGTAAAGTCAAAGTTTTGCGGAATGGTAAGGAGATCAAGCAAGTAAAAGTTCAGTGGCGACATCATAAAGGGCAGGATGCTACTTGGAAATCAGAATTAGAAATGAGAACTAAGTACCCGCACCTCTTTGCCTAACCGAATTCCGGGACAGAATTCTTTTAAGGGGGGGATGATGTAATACCCCGGGTAAGTTCGTTAGTTAAATTCTAGTTCCGTTAAATTTAGTTAACTTTAAAAGTGGATGTTTATGGTAAGTTTGGGTTAATTTATAAGTTAAGGGTGTTTTTGTCATTAATGAATAATTCATGTCCAAATTGGTAAAATTGGGTTTGATATTTCCCCTTTAGGATTCCAGATATTTTCAAAAACAGAAAATATCAAATTAGTGTGTGTGTGTGTGTGTGTGTGTGTTTTTGGAGATAAGATGAAGAAGAAGAAAGAGTCTTGTGGTTAGAGCTTCAATTGGTGTACTTGGAAGTGATTTTTAGGTATCTTCCTTTACATTTTATGTTTATAATTGCTAGTAGATAGTTTCTATCGGAGTAGAATCATCGATTTCATGTCTGGGGTTAATTCTAGTCGATTTCTGGGTAAAAGTTGGTAAATAGTCAGAGGTTTCCGGACGAGATGATAGTGTCCGGTAGTTTTGGTTAATAGTGTCCGGAAGATGTTCTAATGGTGTCCGGACGAGTCAATTATCCGGTAAGTTCCTCCTTTCTATGGTTTCCGGATGGAATTAGATACCGGAAGGTATCCAGATTACCTTGGTGTTCGGATGTTGTCCGAATTGTTTATGCTGTCCGGGAAGTTATATTGTCCAAATTGTTTATGTTGTCCGGATAGTTCTGTAGTATCCGAAAAGTTTAGCTGTTTGGTCACTTTTGATAATTCAGATGCTTTTAAGTATCCGATGGCTTTGTGTTTTAATGATTCTTGGATAGAGTATGATTGAGGACTGGAATTTCTGTGGACTCGACTTAAGTTGGGTTTGGGGGAAACATCGAGGATAAGAGTTAGATAGAGTTATCTAAAGTTCTTAGTCCTAGTAAGTCTTATGTGTTCTATTCGGTAAAGCGATATGTGTATTTAATTGTTTCAGCTTCTGTGAATTTGAGGTGAAAGCTGAATCGTTTTGAGAAAAGCTTGGAAGCGTTTTTGATAAGCAAACAAGTGAGTTTTACTTTAAAATATTTTCAAACTGGAATACATATATGTGTGGATTGAGAATGTGAGAAATAGTGTAATAATGTGCATATGTATGAAGTATGATATATTGAAGTGTATATTATGTTTATACAAGCATTACACTACACGAGTACACGTTGGCCGGGCTTAGGACCGGTGGAGTTGGATGTACGAAGGGACATCGAAGTTGGCTGTATATAAGTGCAGCGGAGTAAAATGATTAGATGGCTCACAACCAATTAATATGGCCAGGGGAATGAGACAAGAAAGTACACAATGCATGAGTCATATTTGGTATTCATTTTGTGTTATGTATATGGTGTTTGTGCAAATGGTTTTAAACTGACAGGGATTTTCTCACTTAGACCACTAGGTCTAACCCTCATTTTGTTTAAAAAATATGTATTCTAGGTCGTGGATCGAGTAAGAGCAAGTAAGAAGGATAATCCGTGACTAGCTTTTGGAAGACTTATGTTTTGAAGACCATGACGTGTTTGTAGTTATAACTTTGTTATTTAGTAGCAAAAAGTTTGTAATGAAATACTTATTATGGTTGTAAAGACTAAAAGACCGTAAATGTTATATGATGTATCTTTTGTTATGTAACGATATTATGCAATATATGTTATTTGACGCATGTTTGAGAATTGGGTCGTTACATCTAAACACTTCAGTTTAAAACCCGAGCTTACAAGCTATATGGCTTCTAAGCACATCAGTTTAGGACCCGTACTTCAAAGAAATTATGGCTTCTAAACATCTCAATTTAGAACCCGTTCTTCAACGACAATGGCTTCTAAACATATAAGTTTAGGACCCGTACTTCAATGATTTTGACTTCGGATCATATCAGATCAGGACTCGTTCTTCAACGACTATGACATCTGAATTTATTTCAATCCTGGTAATTCAGAACTCGTTTTAATGATTAAGGATATTTTAATCCAAGTCTTGTTCTTTGTGCAGATTTTGTACACATAAAGATCTTTTGCACAAGTTAAGGGGGATCTTAATTGTTTTTAAAATCATTATATCATGATTTCAGGGGGAGCTTAAACATCTGAATGTAAGTATCTTCTGACCTTAAACTCGGATTGTTTGAAAGAACGACTTTCAAGCATGAAAAACATTTTTTCTTAAATGTTCAAACCACTTCTCTAATTCAAACAGATTTTATAATTTTAGAAGTGTGATTTTAAATGTTTTTCATATATATATATACATACATATATATATATATATATATCTCGGATTATTACAGCATCATTATTTCTAACCGTGTGTTTCCAAAAATTAATAATTGTGTATTATCTTTTCTATACTTTCAAGTATTCTTACACACCGGTTCAGCTTCATATTGATTTTGTTATTACCATGTCTCCAAACGAAACAATTTTTCGATGGAAATACTCCCGTTTGTATTTCAATTTTGTTGAGCATCATACAATTTTTTCGGCGTAAAACTTAAACGTTTTATTCAAAGATTGTTTATATTTGTTCATATAAACAAATTTCATTTCTTTGATACCCTATCCTTTTTATGATCACCATTCATAATATTTGATCTGATTGATACATTGTCAGATTCTCAAACAAATCTTTCGAATTCATTTCATTCGTTCAATATCCTTGTTTTGAGAAATCTTCAAAGTTCAAATGCTCAAATATTCATTGCGGATCATACATTCTGATGACAATGTCAAAATGCTGATATTCTTAATTGTTCAAGATAAACTGTTGAACAACACAAACTTTTAGGACAATTTCATGGGATCAGTGTGAGATTATTAAACTTCTATGGATTCACGTTAACCAATGTTTCATACCCAATAAGTTATCCTTGAGTGATTGAGGGGTCTACATCAAAGAGTGGGGGAGATTACTCATCCGGTTGAGTATCTCATTGTGCTGAGGTAAAATGTAAATGAGAGTTTGGGTAGAAGTGAGCGGATTACAAATAGAAAGAGGGTGTGAGAACAGAGTTAAAAGAATAAGAGAACTATGCACCATCCATTTTCTGAGCCGGGAAGCCACATTACTGATTGGTTCGCATTCTTTGGTGACCATCATTGAAACAGGCAGTTAGCCCATGCCAACTCTTGCTTTAACCCCACCAACCACTCATTTCTTTCTCAACAAAGAAATGTTTCATTTTTCTTGGGGACGCAGCATATAATCTATCTGATCTTCACTCGGAAGGTCTAGATATTGAAAAAGAAGGAAGTTTGCCCCACCTTCGCTCTTCATTCATGCACATTGAGTCCGTGGAAAATTGTTGGTGTCTCAACAGTTTACACATTTTGAGCCTATTATTCAAGCATAAGTTGCTTTATTCTTTCTACACAAGCACGTACACACAAGGAATATGTTTTCTTGTCTTAACGTTCATAGAAATTCCTTTGTGGTTTTTCGACGATTGAATGGAAGCCCTGGGGGAGTGAACATCAAAAAGCTCCTTTCCAATGTACATTCGTTGTACTAATTGGTTATGTGCTACTTACAGGCAGTTTAACTGATTCACCTGTTGTTTCAGGGTTACCACTTTCTATTTATCTGAATTTGAAAAGATTCGGATAAATATCTTTCGGAATTGACAGTTTATCAGATAAAAAGAAGAAGAATGTTACTTGTGGTGTATAAAAAGCGTGCTGAAGTTGATGAAGGTTTTGATGATCATGATGCTCACAAACATCAAAAAGGGGGAGAAATAGTATGCTGAAGAACAGGGGGAGAAATAATACCCTGAAGAAAAAGGGAGATTTATCAATGAAAGATTAAGGGGGAGAAATGATATGCTAAAGTCACGAAAACATTCTGAGATGTTTCAAGGGAGTTCGTTGTTCAATGTTCAAAGACAATTTCAAGGTCAAAGAAGATGAAGATACTAAGTTCAAGAAATCATTCAAAGATTCAATGCTTCAAAGTTTTCAAAGCTTCAAAGTTCAAAGCTACAAAGTTCAAAGGTACAAAGATCTGAAATTCACGTTCTAGACTTGAAGACAAATTGTTGAAGATTGTATTGAAGAAGATTGAATTTACATTGTGAAAGACAAAGACTTTTCAAAGCTAAGTTTTTAAAGAGTGTCAAAGCATATAGTTTGCTGTGAACTAGTGAAGATAAAGCTGTTTGAAGACTATCTGAGCTTCAAAGTTTAAAGCGGTCAAAGTTAAAGTTTTGAAGATCAAGTACTGAAAACTGCTGCTATATTTTTTAAATCATGAATCCAAAGGGGGAGAATGTTAGAGCATTATTGTATTCAAGATTTATTGTAAAAGTCTTGTAATGGTCAAACATTGTAAAAGTCATGTCAAAGTCAAAGTCATGTAAAGTCAATGTAATTAGTTAAAGGCCTTGTAATGTTTAGGAAGTATAAATAGGTTTGTTAGCTTAGATGTTAAGCAAGTCATTAGGTGAATGAGCATAATTGTAAATCTAAAGAGAGTTTTCTAGAGAGAGAATCTAGAGAGAGAAAGCTTGAATTCTTATGTAAAACTCTAGATTCTTTAAGATCAATGGTTGATTGCTTGATTACCTAATAGAACTGGTGTTTACAACAGGTTATTCTTGGAGGATTAAATATACTTGGTGACATTCTTTGCAAGTACTGAAGAGACATGAGTAGAAATTGAATGCAGAAGGCTCTTGGGAATCTATGTCAGAAATCTCTATGTGTATGATTTTCAATTAGCATTTGAAGCAAGAAAGACCAAATGTAATATGATCTATCCAAACAGAAGTCCAAAGCATGAAATCAACATTGTTGGATTTGTGAATGAAGGAATTGGAAATGAAGGTTTCATCTATTTAGCTTCTGAAAAGCATGTTTTATTCAGATTAAATGATCTTGTGAAATATAGTGATGCTACATTGAAATGGCTATTGATAATGATGAAGGCAATTGATGAAGTTGATAAAGCAACAGTGAAAGAAAAATGTATAAGGCATGTGAAGAAAATATTGGATCTCAGAATCAATGTCAGAAATTGTTGTGATATGTTGTTATCAGAAGTGAATCCCAAGAAAATTCCTCACATTGATTTTGTATTTCCTTTTGAATATGAAGTTAATGGTGTTTTTGATGATATTGCTGAAGAAATCATTCTAGAAGTTGCTAATGTTCAAGAAGATGTTCAGATGCAGGATGTTGAACAAAATCCTGAGACTTCAGAAGCTGGTTCATAACAGGTGCCAATTAATCTGAATGCAATGTTCTTGGAATTTGATCTACCAAAGTTTTTCGAATACAGAGATGTTCAGTACAATGATGTATTTCATGATATGCCTCAAGACTCTCAGAGGTTTATTACAGAACGGATCAGATGCATAGGAAAGTCAAGAGATGCTGTGTATTCTGAAAGTATGAACACTGGCCTTAGAGAAATTTGTGTAAAGAAGTTCATGAAAAATGACTATTATGGATTTGAAGTTCTAAGAGAAGATGGGAAAGTGTACTACTTTACTGAAGCTGATTTTGGAAAGATTTCTATATCTGATTTCTATGATTTGTATGGTTTTCTGGGAAACAAAAAAAATAGCAAATACAAGAAAGAAAGAGTAGTTTTGGCTGTTGTAAAGGAAGGGATGTTTCATGCATTGAGATGGACTACTTACAATGATTTTCAGATTGCCTTATCTGTTGGAAGACCAGTTGTCTATCTGTCACGACCAAACACTGATAATGAGCAACTGAATGTTTTGAATAAAGGATATATATGTACATGGCCAGAATTGGGAGTTATTATGGCTAATGCTCACAGTGAAAAGATGTTCTTCAGAGCTTCTGAAGTTGCCAAGTATAGCTCTGGAACACTCAGATTTATAAAGAGCAATATGGAACGAAAGCTGGCAAAGGGAGATAAGGTCAAAGAAATAAAATAAATTATTGAGAAGATTTACAGAAGATTAGCCCTGAGAAATTTGATTATGTTAAAGATTGTTACTGTTTTGAAAGAAGACAATGTTGACAAGTACAAGGTTGTTTGACAAAAGGGGGGAGATTGTTAGATCTGAAGTTTGTCAAAAACCTAAGTGTTGAAGTCTGAATAGAAGACTCATACTTCTGAGAAAGAAGGCTCAGAAGTTCTGAATGGAAAGTATTTGTCAAGGTGTCAGTGTTCAGATCTGAAGAGAAGACTCAGACTTCAGAGAATGAGAACTCAGAAGTTCTGAAGAAGAAGAAAAATGCCATATGCTCAAGTATAAATGTTCTGACTATGCTTTATCAGAAGAATGTTCAGAAGTTCTGAACATGTGTTTCAGAACTTATGTCTTAGACATTTTCTTTATAATTCAGTTACATATTAGAACACGTGTCTTTGTTCTAATGGTCTATTTTAAATATGTACTGTAGCTTTAGCATTTCCATACAGTATATATAGCTGTTAGCAAACTGTAAGCTAACTAACTTTCGTATTCACTTTGTAATCTTTGGGAGAATTCTCTCTCTAGACCTGTTCTCTGTTCGTTAATGAATACAAAGCATTTGCCATCAATTTTATCTATAATTGCATACTTTGATTGTGTTCTTGATTGATTAATTGATTGTGAGATCAATCCTGGTCCTACAGCTTCTAGCCTAACACTTGTTGTGGTGTAATTAGTTTACAGGTCCCCTAGCGGCGGATCTAGGATGGGTTGAGATGCCAACTGGTGCAACTAGGATCATCTAAGGAGTCGGGCTATTTTTGGGATCTTTCGTGAAGAGTGAAACTTTTGGATGACATAGTGACACCCATTTTAATCTAGATGTTAATATTTTAGATTATGCAGCTTGTTAATATTATGTCTCGTCATATTGATACTATTGGTTGTCTAAATTTCCCCATTATTGGGTTATAGTTGTTTTAGTATTTGGAAGTTATATGTTATTCGTTTTTTGACAAACATCCTATTTTATTGTTAAATTTGTAGGCTGTTACAAGTTGGTATAAGAGCCAGGTTTAAGTGAACTAGGTATAAAAGTAATATATATCTAGCCTTAAACCGAGACGTTAAGTTGTGATCTGTGATGAAAGAAGTAGACCCTTAAGACAGATAGAGAGTCTAGAGTTGACGGAAAGTATACAAATTAAAATTGTGATAATGGTAACGAGAATTATTGTGTATAACATGTTCATAATTTTACCTAGCTAATGCTATTATGAATATGCCAATACGTGGGTGTACTTGATGTGATCCCAGAAACAAGTGTGTAAAGATTCACTCAATTACCACTAGTCATCTCTCATCAATATGAATCTCAAGGTTACAAAGTGGTGTGAGAGTTACAAGTAGTAAGAGTTAGGAATGCTTAGGAATGCTTACAAAACGTAAAGGATCTAGGCTATTTATACCTAGCATCTACATTTACACAATTAGTCCTTTAACTTGGATACAATTATAAAAAATTTCACTAACAGTCTCCCCTTTGGATCCAAGTTTGAAAGCAAAAGACTATTGAAGCTGCTCTGGAGGACTATACTTCTTTCGAATCCCAAAAATAATCTCTAACCTCCTCGAGCATTTCTGTACTCCAATATGTTATCCATAGCTTCTACGGCTTTGTTGATCAACAACTTCTCGTTAGAATTCAAGGGCACCAACTTCTTTTCATCCAATCTAATCTTTTCAGTCAATTGAATCTTCAACAACTTGAAGGTTCAATCATTATACTTGTTCACCTCAAGAAACCTCATGAATTTCTTCGTCTTCTGAGCATTGAGATACACTATTCCAAATTCTGGTTTTTCAAGGATTTTGTACAAAGGAATACCTTGAGCATCAGATAATCTTTTGTTGGGTCTTAGGATGTTAACTCTGATCTAACCAACTTCCAATGCTATTTGGAAACCGGTTAAGTATGCAAAGTTCACCAAATTCTTCATGAAGCGTTTTACGGATTGATAAACTTCAGACCATATAATATCTTTGTTCGGAGTTCTGGCTAAAATGTCGTAGAGTCTGAAAAAGTCTTCACAAGTGAGTGACTTGAAATCAGCTTCGGTGAATGACCATTCTTTGCCATCTGTTCTATAAATGTTAGCCCCAAGTATCTCTTATGTAAAAGTATTGAAAATATTACAAGTCAGAAGACTACCATAGATCCCGCAGAAGACTTAGAAGAATATCAAGCAGAAGACCATCAGAGCTCGACAGAGCTCTGGCAGAAGACTTCTTCTATTCAACATAAGAACTGATCTCACTAGAAGACCATCAGAGCTCTGGCGTAAGAGCTCTGGTGAATGAAGACCTTTGTGAAGGACGGAGATACATTTTCCACGTGTCACCTTAGGGTTAGATAGTACAATGTCTAGTGCTTTATCAGGCTATAAATAGAACGTTAGTGGAGCACACAATTGTAAGCTTTTGGAAGAATTGTTTTCCACAATTGTGAGAGCACACACTGCAACCTTCCATAGCACTACCATTGTACGATTTGTTTCCTGAGAGATTTCAGAATACACACACTTGAACGTGTTCTTGATGTTATTCAAATATCAATATAACGAGCAGCTTATTTACTTGATCTTGTTATCATATTACTGTTCATTATTGATACTCTCATTGTTACATAATCGTTTACACAATCACTCACATTTAATGGCTTTATATAATGCTTCCGCTATCTGTTTTATGCTGTTTATGTGATACAACGTGAATCTGGGAACCTACAATTGGTATCAGAGCGGATTGATTTGCTAAAATCAAACTATCCAATCTAACCAGGTTGATTCATTGTTGTTGATTGTGCTTGGTTTCAAAAGCTTCAAAGTAAACTCTGTTTTTACTGTTCTTAGTTCAAACAAATTTTCAGAGTTCTTTAATCCTTGTTGGAAGTTTTCAAGTTAGTCTAAATATCTTCTTAACTCAAGTTACTGTTCCATTGGTTACTGATCATTAACTTTCAGTTTAATATTATTTCAAAATCTTTTGAAACCGTTATACTCTGTTTTTCCAAAAAAAAATGGCTAATAACAACATTAATGCCATCTACACTGCTGGTTCTCTTACCAAACCTCATACTCTTCTGAGAGATGAATATCCTCAGTGGAAGATTAGGATGGTTAACTTCTTTGATGGAATGGATAGAGATTTGATGCATTCTGTCACGGATGGACCATTCCAACCCATGGTTTTGGTTCGACGTGTACTCGCAACAAAAACTACTGCCGAGATTCCTGCTCACTTCAAAGCTAAAACCACCGGGTTTACTGAAGAAGAGAAACTAAAAATGGAAAATGACCTTAAGGCAGTTAGACTTCTGATTATGGCCATTCCAAACGATATTTTCCAAGAACTAGATTCATGTGTTACAGCTAAAGAAATCTGGGCTCAGCTTCTTAATCAACTTGAGGGTGGTATCAAAACCCAAAAGAACAGAAGGACCCAATGTATTAATGAATACAATGATTTCAAAGCAATTCCTGAGGAAACCCTACAACAGACCTACAACAGATTTAATGTTTTGATAAACAAATGTAAGAAGTGTGGGGTTGTTAGATCGAAGGAAAATAACAATGTTTTGTTTTTGAAAAGTTTAAATGATGAATGGTTGAATCTATCCATGTCTCTACAAGCTAACCAAGATTTGGATGCATGGACTCTCACTGATGTGTATGGCACTCTTGCTGCACAAGAGAAGGATGTTGTCAATCAAAAGGGCAAATCCACCATTGCAGGTCCAATAGCTTTGATATCTGATTCAAAGAAACCCACTGAAGGAAAGTCCAACAGAGAGAGCTCTAGCAGAGAGAAAAAGAAAGACAAGGTGATGAAAAAGAAGGGAAAGAAAAGTCTAGTTGCAGAAAGTTATGCAGAGGAAAGTTCATCAGAGGATGATGATATCAATGCTTTTGCCCAATCTCTTGCGTTAATAAGTCAACAGTTTAACAAGAGATTCGGGAACAAAGTGTTTGATAGAAGAGGAAGGTATGAGAGATAAGGGAAAGACGAGAAGAGAGGTTATGTTGTACCTCAACAGAACAACAACAGAGCTCCAACAGAGCAAAGACCACAACAGAAGTATAATCCTCCAGCCCCTCAGAAAACCGATGCTGCCCAACCCATCAACCAGAATGATGTACGCTGTTTTAGATGTGGCAAACCCGGCCATTTCTCTGCTAATTGTAGAGGAAAAATGGTAAAAGACTAGGATTACTACAAGAACAAATACAAGTACAATTACAAAGAAAGAAGCTATGTTGCTGAGATGGAGAATTGGATCTCTGACTCGTCCTCTGATGACGAACCAGAGCAAGCCAATTTTTACGTGGTTGCTGTTGATAACGAGAGTTTGGAAGAGGTAGCAGATTGGATGACTGGAGAGATGCCAGAGAGAACAACAGAGGAAGATTTGTCTCAGAATGCATATGCTCTTACTGTAACAGAGCCAAAAGAAAGAGCGCTAGAGACCACCAGACCCAGTGCCAAGGTTTGTACTTCTGAATCAAAGTCTGACTCTGAGTTGGAAATGCATGTGTCTTTACTAACAGAGGAATTTCAACTTTTAAAACAAAAGATTTCAGAGGAAAAAGAATTAAGAAAGCTAGCTCAGAAGGATCTGTCCTTCTACAAGAGAGAGAAAACTCTATTGGAACAGGAAAAGGAAGAAATCTTTAAAGAAAAATATGAGCTAGAAGTCTTACAACAACAGAAGGAAAACTCTTTTTCTGAAAAAGTTAATAAATATGAGGAAGTGTTAAAGCAAAAGACTGAAGAGGTTAAGAAATCAGAAACCGATAGACTTAACTATGTTGCTTTTAAAGACTACTTTCAAATGGAAAGGGGGGGGGGGTTGCATCAATCCCTACAGAGAAAGGAAATCTTAATCAAAAAGTACCAGGATGCACAAGATGTGCATATCAAGATAAACTCCCAAATGGATACACAAGGTCTTGGTTTCAATGACCTTGCTCCCTATAATGGAAGAAAGAAGACATATCTGTCCTCTGCCTTCTGTGTTGGGAAAATAGAGGAAGATGTGATCTCTGGTACTGCAGTTTTTACAAGAATCAAAACCTCAGATGTTTCAAGGACCAGAAGACTGAACTTCAAGAATGTAAGCTATGACTCCTTGGATCAATAAAAGGTTACAAAACCATCTGCAAAGTTCATTCTTGATAAAGGAAAAGCTGAAGTCAAATTTCTTGACTCTGTCAAAAGTCTGGATCCTAAAGAGATTTTTAACTTTAACTCTTTTAAGGGACAGAAGTATGTTACTTCTATGGCTGAGTCCTCTGATGTTAACTCACAGAGCAAGCTCAACCCTGAAGCCTCAGTCTTCTCTCCAACCTCTGAATCTATCAGAACATCCTTTAAAGAGGATCTTAACAGAGTTCTTAAGGAAAATGCTGCATCTGATGCCTTGAAACCCAAGTTAAGGAAGTTCAAGTCTGCCAAAGCTAATATCTCAGTGATACCCAAAGAGTCTAACACCTCCACCAGAGCCACCAGAGACTTTATAGGCTCTGACAGTGACTCTGATTCTGAGGTGGATGAGTAAATTTTCTGTGCTCAAGAGACTGTTTTACACAAACCAAAGCAAGCAACTGTTGAATCTGGACCTTTGAAAAATGTGTCCTTCTTTAAGAAACAATCCAGATTCATACCAGTTCCTAATTTTTAAAACAAGGGTATTATAATTCTCTCTTCTAATGAGATAAAAGAGAAGAGAAAAGAGAAAGCTAAAAGTGTTTATGTGACTCAAACCTCTGTTCCATTTGCTTATAAACCAACCCGGTTTACACCAGAGCAAAAGGGCAAGTGGATAGTCAATGACAAACCTGTTTCCAACTCTGTTGTAAATCAAAGAAGAAACTCCTTTTGGCCCAGTGAATCTATTCCAAAGAAAAACGGAAATTTCATGAAGCCAAACCAGGACAAAATGTATGCAAAGACAGCTGGTACTAAAGTTTTTCAAAATCAAGTACCATTCAATCAACAATTTTTGAATAAGAACAACATTTTGCATCAATCAACTTCACGTTCTATTAACTGTAATTGCATTCAACTGTTGTTAAAATTGCAGAATCACCTAAATGGTCCACACTGTGTTTTGAATCAGTCATTTCAAAAGATAAATCCCAAGACTGTTCAGAATACACAGAGAAAATCCACTGGCACACCATCACAGAATGGAAAGCCAGCAGGTAAACCTGTTAACACCCCCAAGTCTAACAAGAAAGGACCCATCATGCAATGGGTACCTAAAAAGAACTAATCTGTCTTGCAGAAGCCTCATGTGCAGATCTGGTATTTAGATTCAGGATGTTCCAGGAATATGACAGGCAATAAGGAGCTGCTGAGTTCATTCAAGAACAAAATGGAAAGTGCAGTAACCTTTGGAGGAGATGGTGGTGGACAGATTAGAGGCTATGGTACTTTAAATAATGGTGGTGTTTGAGAGTTCCAGATCCGTGCAACGAACAATATGAAATCAATAAGTAAGAACAGGTCGGCATGATTTCAACTAGTCATCCAATTAGCTTTCAATAGAGAGTGTTTACAATATGAATTAGAAAGCAATAATGAACAACTAGCCTAAACATAGGCTAAACAAAGCATTATATATGGCGGGCCCGTGGTTAACAAGCCCACGGCCCGTTCACTAATTAGGCTCAAATTAAAGAAATACAACTCAGCCCCTTGAACTTCTATTCAACATAAATTGACCCAAACAATCTCCCCCTTTGAATCGAAGTTCGAGTTCGCGCCAGTTATCAACATATCTTTTACAGAGCGCAAAGTGTACCTCGAACATTCGGATAGCACGACGATAGTTGATGCGTTCTTCAACCACTTCTAAGGCTTTTTTAGCAGTAGTTTCATTCGGATTAGGAACATATGATAGCCTTCGATTTTCTGATTCGAACGAGATGATTTTCCGAAGAGCATCTTGAACTTTGAAAAGCGTGCCGTCGCAGAATCTGTCTACCTGACTGAAGCGCAAAAATCTCTTTTCTTTTTGTTCGTTGATGTAGACAATCCCAAATTCTGGTTCCAGAAGCAGTGCGTTCTCGGGATACATCTTCAACTCAGGAGCTTTCAGATTCGGCTTTAACAAGTTTACCTTCTTAGCTCTGTTCACGATTGCCATTTGGAAGTCCGTGAGATAAGACATCATGATGGTACGGACAAGGAATCGACGAACAGCTTCGAGCGCTTTAGTTACAGGAAGCGGTCGGATAGTTCTTGTACGAAGGTCCTTCAGAATAGCATAGAAGTCGAATGGTCGGAGGTGCTTGAAGTCGGCTTCGGAAAATCTCCATTCATTTCCATCTTCGCGTCGGTCGGTGAATACTGGATAAACGACTTTCATAATACGGCCTAACTGGATGTTAAGCACTTCGGTGATCTTATGCTTGGTTCGGACTTGGCTAACTGGCAGACACCGCTTCATTGCGCTTATGTATCGGCGTTGGTATTATGGGTTGGAACTGTAGATACCAAGGCAAAAGGTAGGCTCGATGTTTCGTAACTTGTGAACAAACAACCTTTTCAAGGATTCCTCCAGGCGAGGAATAAATATCGTGATCTTCTCCCATCGGATCTGTTGCTGTTGAGGAGGAGGAAGATCATAAGCTGTCGGTTGTTGTTGAGGAGATGTCGGAATATCAGCGGTTGTAGATTCGGGTCTTGCAGAAGTTTCGGCGGCTTGAGCTGAGTGAATGGGAGTACCATACAAATTTTGCAACAGGAATTGGTCGTAGTCAACATTATCGTCTTCATCAGTAGGAAAGACCAGATTTAGCTGAAGATTTACGGCACTGGCGGCTTTTTCATACCATGCATCTTCGGTCTCTGGGTCGGTCTGTGTGTTTGGATCAATGAGGTTGAGTGTAGATCCATTTGATGTATCAAAGTTGATCAATTCCTGTGTTGATCCCTCAAGCTTTTCAACCGTCGGGTCTTCATCATCTGAAATATCCATATCAATTACCATCTCGGCTAACGGCAACTCGGCTTCGGGTACTTCTTCGGTTGTAGTAGCCGCAGTTGAGGGTTCCTGATGAACCACGGTAGTCGTTTCAGTGATGATCGGGGCGGTCTCGGTTAGTTGTTGTTTTTTCTCCCCCTCACGGTGATCAGGATCATCCTGATCATCGTGCTTGCGCTTCAGACCGCCTGCTTGACTCTTGCAGGTATCTACGAGTGAACGGACTCTCTCGGATAGCGTAGTGAGCGCTTGTTGAACGTCCTTAAGAGTCGAGTCAAGGGTATCCATCCGAGTGGTGATCGATGATGAAGGAGCAGTGACCAGGAATTTCAGAACGGATATCAGGTCTGCTTCGGTTGAGGGATCGGTTTTGGATTATTGGAGCAGTTGGGCTAGAAGCTTTGTCTTTAGGGTGTCCACCGAATAGATAGGTTGAACAGGAGCCGGTGGAGGTGTAGGGGCGATTTCAGCTTCGACGACCTTCTATTTACCTTTGATTAAGCTCTTAATTTTGTCGAGCTCATTGGTAAAGCACTGTTCCATAGCCTCGCGGACGGACTTTAGGGCACCGTCCAGTTATCCCTTCGACATAGAGTCGGTGGAAATAACGCCGGGATCACTTAGATTACCCGTTAAGGCATCTACCGCAGAGGCAGAGTCACCTATGTTCATGGATGGCGCAGGGATAGCCGTGGTAGGATTTCCTTCTGATCCTGGTGTTCCGCTTAAAGGCGGAGACTCTACGGAAGTTCCGATCGAGTCACGAAGAGCATCGATTTGGTGAGTCTCATCCTGTGTCCTAGCCGAAGAATGTTAAAAAACAAGTGGCTCTAGACTCAATAGTGCACTCAAAGAAGTTGAGACAGGGGGAGGCTGGTCTCGTGTTTCAATACCAGTACTCTCTGATTGAGTGACCGGTAGAAGTTGTGCTTGATCCCCGTGAGAAGTTGAAACACCCGTCTTTTGAGAGACGGGTGAGTGGCTGAGGAGGTTGTGCAATTGCGCCGCTGGGTCCACTGTGGCTTCTTCAATACCCCATCCCAATGGATGAGACGGGATAGCAGATGAGGCTACCCGGATGACACTCGGTTGGGGTCGCTCAGAAGCCTCTTTATCTTTACGGCTTAATATTTCTTGGTTTGCTTTCGACCGTAATTCCGTCCTTCTCACATGTTCTAACTCTTCAACTAATGCTCCCTCAGGTCTCCTTGCATCTCCCGTAGTAGGTTGGGTAGTAGGGATGAGAGGTGGAGTTGGTGAGTCAGATGGGATGCCTTCGGTAAAGTCTGGGTTTGGTCCGATACGGGGAGGGATAAGTGTTGCTCGTATGGTACGGTCCGTATCGGATTCCATGGTGTCAGATTCTACGTTTTCTACATGTCGAGAGGGTGAGGGCGGGTCATATATGTATGGTTCGGTGTCATGGTGGAGCATCGGTCGAGATGATGTACCGGCTTGATGGGATTGGCTAGTACTGGGACGCGTTTCCACTGCACCGCTCACTCCAGTTCCCCTCCCACGAATTCTCAACACACCCCGCCCAGGAGCCCCTGCTGCCCGGGCCCTTCCCCCTCTTGTCCTAGGACCATCACGTCCCTCGGTTCTATGTCCCTGGGGAGGTCCCTCCGGCGCTGGCTGGACCATGGGATTCCCTAACGCTTCCCTATATGCTACTACACTCAGTGTAGTGGGATCCGTGTGAGCCAGTAGGGCGTCAGGTATGGGCATGGCTATGGCGTTGGACGGGTTATGAATCATCATATATTGCAAGTGGTGAGGGGGATATACCGGATGGTTAAGACGTCGCGGTATTGCTGGATTCGTGTCCATATGATGTCGCACAGCCAGAGAGAGGAAACGTGGATATGGGAGGAATTTCTTTTGTTTCTTCCCACCAATTTGTCGAATAGCGGTAACTAACTCCCGCCAGATGATCATTGCACAGTCGATGTGGTGGTTGTAGCACACGGTATGAAATAATCGCAGGAAGTCGCCGGTGCACTGGTCGATGCCCTTCCATCTGGATGAGAGACATATGTTCAGAATCGTGAACAGTGTGTACCAGATGGGGGCCAGGTACTTTCTGTTGAACCCGAAAGGACGATTGAGGTCGTGGTTGTACCCGAGTGCGCGGACTTGAGCACACAGAGTCTCGTCATTTACCGCAGGGTCGTATCGATGATGTCCGTCGGCGATGGCTTCTGGAAGTGAAAGTAGACGTCGGAAGGACTCAGGTGTTAGCGTGAACGGTTGGTTGCCGATCTGCGCCGTGATTGTTTGTGAATTGGCCGCCGTATTGACTTGAGCAGAAAGCCACACCTGATACACATAAATGAACGGGACGTCGGCTGTGGCAGTGAGGGCCTCACGGAGAGGGTGATGCATTAGAATATCCACAATCACACGGTGTTGTGGTTGTGGTCGGAACTCAGCGGCGTCCAAATGATTGTTGTTGGGCTCTATCTCAGTGCCGTGGTCAGGGTCGACCAAAGCGTTATCAGCTGCTGCATCGATAAATTCCTCTTGAGGAGGAATTTGCTCTTCAGGATTTTGTTGAGGTTGTTGATCCGCCATGGAATATCTGTAAAAAGAACCAAAGTTAGTAATCGAGGCGGATGGACAAGTGACGGCGCGTACCTTTGCATTAAGTGGCTCAATCTGAGACATATTAAGGACTGCAGTGAAAACTAGGTACTTGACTGATAAACACAGAGGTGTCCGGACAAAACAATGGAATACATAACTTTCCGGACAAACCATACTATCCGGACAAAAGGTAACCGGACAACACAGTTTTCCGGATGAGATGAATGTTTCCGGACAAAATGGAGATTCCGGACAAAGTGGATTCAGGATGATTTGGATTACCAGACAAATATGATTCCGGACACCGTAACAATCTGATAGTTGAACTTACTAGAAACCCTGAGGTTTCCGCACACTTAGGGTTTCCGGTCGTTGAGTGTTTCCGGGAAGAATATCTATTCAAGAGAGAATCCGGACAAAACATCATAACTTTGATAGTTTCCGGACACGAAGTGTGTGTCTGGACGACATCCAAACTCATCAAACGAGGGAATCACAGTCCTAAACAGGTGTTAAAGCATATAGGGAGTGTTGATGAACACTTATAAACATAAAAGGTCGTCTAAAACGTCCTGTACTACACCTATTTAACCCGAAATCGAATAGACCCATGAGGGGTTTTGGGAGGCAAGCAATCGACCAAAGTTGTGGTCGATTCGTGGTGTGAGGTGCGAGAAACATGACCATTAATGATGTAAGTGGTGATGCGAATGACATACCTGATTTTAGAACGAAAGAGGAGTGAGAATCGAGGATTGCGAGATGATCCAGACGAGAGAGAGAAGGCACAGGGTTTTCGAGTGGTTTTAATATTTTCCGGATAATGATGATTAGGGTTTCCGGATCCTTATATAAGAACCAAGAGTCCGGGTGTGGTATTCGGGTTCCCATCCAATCCAGATAAGGACCCGGTCCGGAAACCTATCCGGAAAGATAGGGTTTCCGGATACATGTCCTGATACTCTAGAATTTTCAAAAACAAATTTCCCTGTTCCTGGAGATTTTGCAAAAATGGGACTAAGCGGATTTAAAAAACGGACCTTCTCTCGCTCCCCCTCAAACTGAGCAGGGGGGGTGACCTTTCTCCCCCTCGAATAATGCAAAATTATGCAATGAAGAGGCCGACACAAAAACTTTTAGACATTTAAAGAAAAACCTGTGTCGCTCCCCCTCAAATGATGAATCATGAATTGAAATGCTCCCCCTCAGAATGTGCGCGTATTGTGAAATGCACACGGGAGTATCCACACACATAAAAAAAGTTTTCATCAGTTAAAAAAAAATTGTGTGTGACTCTCCCCCTCAACAAGTGAGTGAACTTACCTGATACCGGTGAGTGCTCCCCCTGAACACATGAACACTCGTGAAAGCACATATATAAGTGTTAGATCTGAAGTTCTGTCAATAAACCAAGTGTTGAAGATCTGATGAGAAGTCAGATGTCTGAGATAAAGAGTCAGAAGACCTGAGAAGCGTTATCAGAAGAATGTTCAGAAGTTCTGAACAACCTGTTCAGAACTTATGACGAGATACTTTACTTAGTATTTTGTAAACTAATTAGGACACGTGTTATGTTCTTATTAGTCTTTCTTATTTGTACTGTAGCTTTAATATTTCCGTTGCAGTATAAATAGTAGTTAGCACTACGTTGCTAACTGATTGATTTTCTCGAAATTCTTGTATTCATTCTTTGTAATCTTTGAGATTCTCTCTCTCTTAGATCTGTATTTCTGTTCATCATTGAATACAATTGGGCTTGATCATACAACTTCTCAATTACTGCTTTCTATATTGATTGTAAGATAAGATCCTGTACTTTCAATTGGTATCAGAGCCAATCAACAAACAAATTCGTTCAAGATTGTGATCGCGAAGATCGATTGATCAATTTCTTGAAGATTTCTTGATTCGTTCAAAAATCGATTCCGCTGCTAGGGCTAGTTCTTGAATTCTTGGCAATTCTTGAATTACCTGTTACTTTTCGATCAAGAAACTCAAATTTGTCTTTCTGTTGAATTTTCTTACAATCATGTATTCTAAAGAATATCTAGCCATGGGATCTGAAACCAAAGCGCCTGTTCTTATACCAGAAGAGTATCAGCAATGGAAAATTCGTATGATCCAATTCCTAGACAACATTGATGAAAATCTTATGGTCTCTATTCGAGAAGGTCCAATTGAAGTGTATATCGATGTTGCTGCAACCCCTGCTACAGAGACAACTCCAGAAATTCCAGCGACCAGGGTGAAGAAGAATTATTCCCAATACACAGCTGAACAGAAGAATAGGCATGCTATCGACAAAAGAGCAATTACTTTGATGACTTTGGCTGTCCCAAATGAGGTTCTTAACAGGATTGACAGTGGATCATCAGCTAAAGAAATGTGGGACAAATTGGAAAGGCAGATGTTAGGAACTGTGAGATCTATTCAGGCAAAGTTAAATCAAAGCATAAATGCTTATGAAAGGTTCAAAGCAAAAGAGTCAGAAAGTTTGACACGGACATATAGTAAATTTTGTACTATTCTAAATGATTTGAGAAGAAATGGACTGAAGAAAACGAAGTCAGAAATAAATTACAAATTTCTGAACAGTCTAAATTCAGAATGGTCATCATTTGCCATAAGTCTGCAAATGAACAAGGATATGTGTGAAGAAGACTTAAATGATCTGTTCTGTGTTCTTAATCAACATGAAGACTCTGTCAAGTTAGTTGTGGAAGAGAAGAAAAATGTTGCTGATCAGTTAGCATTCTTATCAAAGTCCAAAGCAATCAAAGCACCCAAAAAGACTGCATATCTATCATAGATACCAAGTCTGGAGGAATCTGACAAGGAAGAAGGATCAGAAGATGATGAAGATATCAAGATAATGGCTGAGAAGCTAGCTTTGCTGACAAATACTTTCAACAAGAGGTATGGGAAGGGTAGATTTCAAGGAAATTATAAGAGAGTTGGGAGTTCAGATTATAAGAAGAAAGAAGACAGAGAAGAAAATAAGATTGAAAAGAGAGTAGAGAGAAGTGAAGAAAACAATGAAGAGAAGGAAGAGAGAAAAGAAAAGAATCTGTGTTTCAAGTGTGGAAAATTTGGCCACTATGCCAAGGATTGCAGAGTTAAAGTTGTGAAAGATTATGAATACTACACCAAGAAGGCTCAGCTTGCAAAGAAGAGAGATGATGAAATTGCGTTATTGGCTGAACAGGAGAATTGGATGTACTACACTTCTGATGAAGATGATCATATCAACTTTCCACAGATGCAAAGCTATATGGCAAATATGAGGAATGAGGATGATTCTGATTTTGAAGATGCTGATTTTGAGTCATATGCTGAGGTACATTCTTCACTTGAAATAGAGTTAATGACACAGATTGGTGAAATGAAAACTGAATTTGCTAATCTAAGAAAACAGATAAAAGGAGAAAGAAATTTGGTTAACAAGTTCAGAATTGAAAAAGAAGTAATAAAAGAACAATATGAAGAATCTGAGGCTGAGAAACAGAAAGTTAAAGATGAAAATTCTGAATTGTTGAAAAAGCTTTTTGAACTAAAAGTTGAGTTTTCAAAAATAAAGGATGAAAAAGGTGATTTACAAATAAAATTTGACATGTTATTTGAGGAAAGAACGAATTTATACACCAAAATCAAAGAATTGGAAGATCTGAATTTGAAAAGGGGTCAGACTCAGCAAACATTAAATCTTTTAATAAGCAATGTTAAATATACAAGATTTTACAACCCAAAGAAGGGATTGGGATCGGAAGAAAATGTCACTTTAAAAAGAGCCCCAATCAACTTGTATGATGTTGAAAAACTTCAAGTTCCTAAGCCAAAAATCCCAGAAATTGTTGAAGTTTTCATAAGACCTGCTAGTTCTATAACAAGTTCTGACAATTTGCAAAGACCAAACTCTAAAAAGTCAAATGAGAAAATTTCTGAGTCTAAAACAGAAAAGTCAGTGGTTTCAGAAGAAAAGGTTAAGAAAGAAGTTTCTAAACCAACAGATGAGAAGCCAAAATACAATGATACTAAATTCAAGTATGATTCTTTAAATGACAGCTACAAAAATAAAAAACCAAGTTTTTCATATCATGACATTGAGAACATATTTGACAAAAGTAAAGATTCTGAAACAGTCAATCAGAAGTCTGAAACTTCTAGTCAGAATTCTGAATTTTGTAATCAGAACTCTGAGTCTAAAGATCAGACATCTGAGTCTGTAAATCAGAACTCTGACTCAGGTAGTCAGAAGTCTGATTCAACTGGATTTTCTGAAACAAAGTCAGATGAATTTTTAGAACTTGAAAAGAGGTTTAATCTTGTGAGTCAAGAACTTGAGGACTTAAGGAAAGCTTATGATGAACATGAAAATGATTACTGTGAGGTGGATATTAAACTTGAAGAAGCTTTGAAAGAAAAGAATATTTTTATTCAGAAAATAACAGAGCTTGAAAAACTGAAGACTGAGTATGATTTTTTTAAAATTAATGCTCTAAAAGAAAATGATAAATTCTTTAATGAATCAAGTACATATGAAAAAGGTGAATCATCTAATTCTTCTAACAAAAAGGAGTTGAATTTTTCAGAAAAAGAAGAAAGCAAAAGGAAAGATGATCTTGCAAAGTTGAATGTTCTGAAAAGGAATCTTGAGAAGCTTAGAATGAAATCTACTTCTGAACTCAAGGCTAGAAATTCTTGTACTAAGGGCAATTGTACTCTGAACAGTATCAATAAAAATGAAATGACCTATGTTTCAGATTTATTGTCACTTGCAAAGAAAAATCTTGTTTGTGTTAGATGTAAAAATGATTCATTCCAATATTCTTATAAATGTCTAGTCAAAATAACTTATGTTTCATACATAAGAAAAGACATTCAGAATTCAGAAAAGAAAAATATTTCTGTTCTTCAGAATACAGAAAAGAAGAAAAATTTTGTTCCTCAGACTCAGAAGAAAGAAAAGATAAAAGAAAAGAAAGTTGAAAATGTTGCAAAATCAAAAGTTACAACTTTCAAAAAGAAATTAAACAAGTTTGTAAGCAGAAAATGTTCTGACTTCATAAAAGTTCAAGGAAAGTGGTGTTTGACGAAAGATTTTGAGTGGAAAGTAAAAGGTACTAATGTTAAATCCAATGACAAAGCTAACAAAGATGGACCCATTCCAAAATGGGTACCTAAAACTAACTGATCCTTTTGCAGGGCTGTCATGTGTGGTTTTTAGATTCAGGAGCTTCAAGACACATGACAGGGCAGAAGTCTTTTCTATCAAACTTCACAGAAAAGGCTGGAGGAGCAGTAAACTTTGGAAATAATAGCAAAGGACAAGTCAAAGGTTATGGGGATTTAACTAAAGGGGATCTGACTATCCAAAAGGTTTTCTATGTTGAAGGATTACAACATAATCTTTTCAGCATAAGTCAGTTTTTAGACAGTCTTTGTCAAATAAAATTTCAAATAACAGGTTGCATGATTTTAACTGAAAATGATGTTAAAGTCTTCTGGGCCAAAAGACATATGGACTTATTTGTGGTTAATTTTTCAAAATTGAAAACATTAAATACAGTTTGTCTTTTATCAAACTCAACTGCAAATGAATGATGGCTTTGGCACAGAAGATGTTCTCATCTGAATTTCAAAGATCTTAATAATCTTGTTGCGAAACATCTGGTTAAAGGTTTACCAAAGATTAAATTTGAAAAAGAATCATTATGCTCAGCTTGTGAAATGGGCAAGATGAAAAAGAGTTCTCACAAATTAAAAATGGACTCATCTTGCAAAGCACCATTAGAAATGATTCATACTGATCTTTGTGGTCCTATTTCAGTTCAGTCTATGGGAGGAAAGAAATATATACTTGTGATTGTTGATGAATACTCCAGATACACATGGGTTGAATTCCTAAGAGTCAAGTCAGAAGCTGCTACAACACTGATAAACTTTATCAAGAGGATTCAAGTTCTCTTACAACTCCCAGTTCAGAAAATCAGAAGTGATAATTGAACAGAGTTCAGAAATGAGACTCTTCAGAATTTTTTAGAAAGTTCTGGGATTTCTCACAATTTTTCAGTTGTCAGAACTCCTCAACAAAATGGTGTTGTTGAAAGGAAAAACAGAACTCTAGTTGAAGCTGCAAGAACAATGTTGGCTTATTCAAATCTTCCTACCTTCCTATGGGCTGAAGCAATTGCAACTGCTTGTTTTACACAGAATAGAACTTTAATCAATAAAAGATTAAATAAGACTGCTTATGAACTGATAAATAAAAGAAAACCATTAATCAAATTCTTTCATGTTTTTGGTTGCAGGTGCTATGTCCTTAAAGACAGAGAAAATCTTGCCAAATTTGATAAAAAGGCAGATGAAGGATACTTTATTGGTTATTCTTTAACTTCCAAAGCATTCAGAATCTACAATAGAAGAACCAAGAGGATGATGGAAAGCATAAATGTAACTTTTGATGAAGCCAGAATGAGGACTTCTGAACAAGACAGTTCAGAACTCATGCAGAACAAGACAAAAATGACTTCTGATACAAATTCTAAGCCTATTTGTTCAGAACTCAATTTACTGTTTAAGGATGCCTTTCTAGAACTAATTTCTGATTCTTATGCAGAATGTGAAAACCCAAAGATGGTAAAAGAGATGAAAAATAGGAATCCAGAAATAGGTCAATCAACTGTAATTTCTGACAAAGGTCCATCAGAGGAATGTCCAAATCTGATAAATACAAGTGGTGAAAATTCTGAACCTTGTAATCAGAATTCTGATTCTTGTACTCAGAACTCTGAACAAGTTACTCAGAAGTCTGACTTCATTACTCAGAATACAAACACACATGGAACTCCTACACATATATTAGAACAAGGGGACAGTTCAGAATTACAAGCAATCATTGATGAGAATGATGCAAACAACAATTATTCAGAGATTGATGTACTCCCTAGTGCAAATAAATGGACTAAAAATCATCCTATTCATCAAGTAATAGGTGATCCATCAGCAGGAGTAAAGACCAGATCAACTATAGCAAATGAAGCAATGTTTGCTGGTTTCTTAAGTGTGATTGAACCAAAGAAAGCTAATGAAGCCCTAGAGGATCCAGACTGGATTTCAGCAATGCAAGAGGAATTGCTCCAATTTGAAAGAAATAAAGTTTGGAGACTCATTCCAAAGCCTGAAGGTAAATCTATTATTGGAACTAAATGGGTGTTCAGAAACAAAAAGGATGAGTCAGGTGTTGTCATCAGAAACAAGGAAAGATTAGTTGCTAAGGGATACTGTCAACAAGAGGGAATTGATTATGATGAGACATTTGCACCAGTGGCAAGAATAGAGGCAATCAGAATATTTTTAGCCTATGCTGCACACAAGAACTTCAAGGTGTATCAGATGGATGTCAAATCAGCCTTTCTAAATGGCAAACTTAATGAAGAGGTGTATGTCCATCAACCTGAAGGTTTTGTTGATCCAGAATTCCATGATCATGTTTATATTTTAGACAAAGCTTTATATGGTCTAAAACAAGCACCACGAGCCTGGTATGACACTCTTACTAAACACTTGTTAGGTTCAGGGTTCAAGAAAGGTAAGATTGACACAACTTTGTTTTTAAAGAAACAGGGTGATGATTTAATTCTTATTCAGATTTATGTTGATGACATAATATTTAGTTCTACCAGTCCAGAATTATGTGACAATTTTTCAAAAATCATGTCATCTGAATTTGAAATGAGCATGATGGGTGAGCTAAATTTTTTCCTTGGTCTTCAAGTCAAACAATTACCAAAAGGTATTTTTATAAATCAAGGAAAATATTTCAGAGACATTCTGAAAAAGTTGAAAATGTCTGATTGTGCTTCTATAAGAACACCTATGGCAACAAACATAAAGTTAGATGCTGATCTCAAAGGTGTTTCAGCAGATATCAAACTATATAGAGGCATGATTGGATCTTTACTTTATCTGACTGCTAGTAGACCAGATATCATGTTTTCTACTTGTTTCTGTGCTAGATTTCAATCTAACCCAAAAGAATCACATATGTTGGTTGTCAAAAGGATTTTAAGATATCTCAAAGGATCACCTGATCTAGGTTTATGGTATCCAAAAGAAACTAATTTCAAATTGACTGCCTTCACTGATGCTGATCATGCAGGAAGTAGGTTGGACAGAAAGAGTACATCTGGTGCTTGTCACTTTTTAGGAGATAAAATAGTGAGTTGGGCATCAAAGAAACAGAATTGTGTGTCCACTTCAACTGCTGAAGCAGAGTATGTTGCTGCTGCTGCTTCATGCTCTCAAACCTTGTGGATGAGAACACAACTCATGGACTATGGATATCAACTCAACAAAATTCCTATCTACTGTGACTCAGAAAGTGCAATTGCCATTACTCAGAATCCTGTTCAACATTCAAAGACTAAGCATATAGATGTGAGGTATCATTTTATAGAGGACTATGTGGAAAAAGGAACTATAGAGATGCACTTTGTGCATACAAAGTATCAATTGGCTGATTTGTTCACAAAGCCTCTTGATCACAAAAGGTTCTCTTTTCTCATATGTAAAATAGGAATGCTTAATCTAACAAATTGAAAATATTTGTGTTTCTTAAAAATGATAAATTTTTCTAAGTAAAATTGTCTGAGTAGTGTACTCAGAACTCTGAGTCTTAAGATCAGAACATATGACTCTTAAGTTCAGAACTTCTGAGCCTTGAGATCAGATCTTCTGACTCTTCAGATCAGAACTTCTGAGTCTTGAGTTCAGAACTTCTGATTCTTGAGTTCAGAGACTCTGAGTCAATACTTCAGAAATCTAACTTTCAAGATTTTTTTTTTGAGAAATACAAATACTTCAACTATGTGGATTATGTCTTTTCTATTATCTTTTTATCTCATCTTTATGTATCATAAATAATCAAATGCATACTCAAGTCAAAGGGGAGCATCAAAATATTTTTTTTGGAAATCATTTTATGATGCTTAAAAGGTTTGTTTTCGTTTCTTATCTCTGATCATTCTAAGAAGAACAAGCTTTTAATGATAATTTTTTTTCTTCTTGTTCAAACTATATCTGAATTTCAAACATTTTCATATTCAGATATAAGATTTTAAATTTTTCAATCATCATAATATGAACAGAATTTTGATGATAAAATATGTTTCTATCTGTTCAAACCTCTTCTGAATAATCAAAATGTTTTATATTTGTCAGAAGTTGATTTTTAAATAAAATTTTGGTTACAAGGCAAAATTCTTCTGAATCATGGACTCAGAACTCTGAGTAGAACAATCAGATATCTGATAAAGGAAAGTCAAAACATCTGAGCGTGTTATTCAGATCTTTGACTTGAGTCAAATTTCTATCCACTAACACGTGTCAGCTTCATATTTGTTTGATTATGCCACGCATTTCATTTAAATCCTTTGTGGCATTTCAAATGTGTTGACTCCGTTATAACTTTGATTTCGCGTTTCCGTCAAACCTTTCAACTTCGCGGATTTTAAATAGGTCTTAAAATCCCTGTTTCAAATCTTTTCAAATTCCAGAGCGAAACGTGAGATACGAATCAAATCCAGAGTTCTTTGAGTTTGTTTTCTTCTTAAAATCATGTCTGGAATACGAAGGAGTGGTCCAATTTATCTACATTCTACAAAATCGATAATGGATTCATCTGATTCGGAAAATGATGAAGTACATAATAGAGCTGTAGAGGAAGGGGCAATAAGAAATGATGGAGAAGATGAACAAATGGATGAATCTGAAGGAAATGCAGATGAGGTAAACATTAATATTGAACATGAATAGAGTGTTGCAGGTTCTATTATGTCAGATAGACCTATTTTAGTGGAAAGAGTTGTTCCTGAGAGTGAATGGCTGAAATTATCTGAAAATAACTGTGTTATATTATTTGAGGAAAGTCGTTTTAAGCCTGAACACAGAATTATCATGGAGTTATTCAAACACCATCCGTACAGAAAATGGTTTACACGAAGTAAAAATGTCCCTGTTCAGTACATACAACAATGGTGGAAACATCTTAGGTTAGAAGATAATAAGTTTGTGTCTGAAATTGGAGGAGTGACATTTGCCTTATCTATCTCTGCACTAAGAGAAATGCTGAATCTACCAGAGAAAGATGATGTACAAAGAAGGACAGATTTTGAGGACTCACCCTTAACAGAGGAATTAATAGCTGAATTTATGAAATTGGGATACAATGAAGGATTGAGGACTCTCAGTTTGTTCAGAAGAAACAAATTACCACCTATTTGGGCTTGCTTCTTTCATGTGGTAAATAAATGTTTGTCAGGGAAGAATAGTTCTGCTGATCAAGGTTCTAAACAAATTCTTCATATCTTTCAGGGCTTAGTGAAGAATAGGCATTATGACTATACTTTAATACTTTGGGAAGACATGAAGAATACATTTGAGAAGAATCAGAAAGCAATTCAGAGGAAAACAAAGGATGCTCCACTGACATACATTCCTTATATAAGGTACTGGAAAATTGTTATTTGGTATACCATGCAGGAAAACAGAACAATCTCAAGAAGAACAAATGAAGAGCATGGTCCCACATTTTATTTGGGTAAGATGACCTCAGTAACAAGACTTGAAAACTATCTCAATCATAAACTGTTGCCAAAATCACTTAGGAATTATATTCCAAGGGAGAGTGAGATTTTAAAAGCTTATTGCACCTCTATGGGAATTGAATTACCTCAAATCCCTACCCAAGAGGACCAACCTGAGAAGAGAGGTGAGGGGTCTAGTCGAATTAGAGAGGGGGAGGATGTTCAGATGGGTGAAATTCTGAGAGACTTGAAGGGGAAAATTCTGATAGATTGGTTAGACTCAGTGAGGAAAAACAGAATGAGAGTGGTGAGGATGAGAGATTGTCAACAGAGGTTCAAACAGAAAGAGATGCCTCTGAACCAGCTAATCTTGACCAGGTAACCACAACTGCTATTGGTTCACAATTCTTGGTGTCCAATATTGAAACAAACACCATGGACCTAGTGGTGGATCTTGAACAACCCATCCATACCCACTCAGAAGCATTTCAACATGCTACTGTTTAACAAAATTCAGGGGAACCATCCCAAACTCATTTGGAGGGAGGTGATAAATCCCAACCTATTTTTCAACACATTGAGTCTGAATATCATAGTCCTATTCATATTGAGCCTGAAATTCCTTCTCACACTTGCACAAATCAGGAGTTTCGTATTCCTGAAACAACATTCATAGACATACCTAATGTTGGGTGTCGAGGATTGGATGGAAGTCCTGGTGAGGTGAACATTACAAAAGCCTCATTCAAACGTGCATCTGTTGTACAAGATGACTTTGTGTTATCTACAGGCCATGAGCCCTCTGGGCACATGAAAACTGGACCATCTGTTGGTTCAGGTTCACTGTTAGAAACTTCTGAATTTGAAAAGATTCAGAAACAAAACAAGGAGATGGGGGAAAAAGTAGAAAATTTGGAGAAGAAGGTGGAGGATTTGAATGATGAGTTGTCAGATTTGAAAGTTGTGTTGGAGAAAAAGTTGATTTCTGTTGAAACCAAAGTAGATGATGTAAAGAAATCCTTGGATTCTCACAAAAAGGAGATCATGGATATAATGTCTGGTTTTCAGAAAGATATGTTAAAACAAATGCAAGGTATGCAGGAATCTATACTAAAAGCACTGTGTGTATCAATGGCTTCTACTTCAAAGCCTCTTGATCCTGTTCCTGTTGCAGAAGCTGAACCTGAAGGTACTTCCAATCAGAACTTGAAAAGAAAGTTTGATGATAATGAACCTCATGATCATCAAAAGGGGGAGAAAAGACAGAGGTTAAGTTCTGATGATGACATTGGCATAGAAGATTTTGAGATAGCAGATATGCACTTAGCCAGTACAAAAAGTTCAGAAGATCAGACACAGGAAAATTTAAAGGAAATGATTCAGATAGTTCAGATACAGAAGAAATGGATTTGGGGAGTATTGATGGTAATGACACAGATAAAACAGAGGAATTAAACTTGGATACAGAAATGGAAGGAAATTCTGTTGAAACTGAAACTGTTAAAGAATCTGTATTGAGATCAGAAGAAACAGTGTGAAGTGCAGTGGTAAACAGGTGTATAGATATCATTGTTTATAACAAAAGAAGGATAAGTGAAGAATTGATAAGTACTGAATCAGAAGAAAGGAGGTTAAGTGAAGAGTTGATCAGAAGGATGCATAATAATTTAGTCAGAGCTTTGAATGTTCAAAAAGTTCAGCAAGGAATAAAAATGGTAAGACCTATTGATCTAATGGGAGAAGAAGACAGAACTGTGAATTATACTCAGGATTTTGAAGATGAGTTTAGATTTAACTTTTGTGATGAGTTAAATACAGAAGAAGAGTATGTGAAAGTGAAAGACTACTTTATGCCTTCTGAGTATGTATTCAGAAAACCAATTGAGATCCCAAAGATTAACTTGTAGAGACTAGAAGAACCTGTATGTGATTTCATCCTAGAGTTAAGTGATGTGCCATTAGCCAGACAATTTCATGATGATATTTTTCCTGAGGAAATGTATGATAATCTCTACTACACATAAGGAGAGTATGAGCTTTTGGAAAGTAACATTGATGGTGTTAGGACACTGAAGTTGTCCTTTATAATAGAAAGTTTTGTAAAGCAATAGATGTGTTAAAGGGCTTATGCTTAATTGTTGTAGCAAGTGATGAAGACTATAAATAGGTCTTTACTTGTAGTTTGTAAGTAGTGAATTCATTAATACAAGATGTAGATCTCTAATCACTTTGTGTTCTCTCTAGGTTAGATTTCCTTTTCAATAATGTTCTTCATCATCTTGTTACACAATACTTGGATTGTATGAAGATCAAGGACCTAACAAGTGGTATCAGAGCCAAATCGAAGAATTTTTCATCGATACGATCATCGGATCTTCACAATTCAAGCGTTTTTAGCCCTATTTTGCTCAGATTTCGGATTCTTATGGTGTTTGTTCAAGAAAAAGTCGAACTCACTTTTTGGATCAAAAGTATGCCAAATCGATCAAATTACAAGTTTTGATCAACTAGAAATCTGTTCATCTTCATTTTTCGAATAAGTCTGCGAAAGAATCACTGAAATTGGTCAAGAATTGAAGAAGTTTTGATGATTTTAGTGATTTTCGGATGCTGTTACTTGAATTCGGATTATTCTTGATGAATTCAGATTATTCTTGATGAATTCGGATCCTTCATCGTTTACTGTTCATTGATGATTTCGGATCCTTCATATTTTACTGTTCATGGTTTCGGATGCTACTATTGTTTGGATGGCTTAGATGGTTTCGAACTGTTCAGAGTTGTTGGTTTCGGATCTTGTGAAGTCCGAAATATTGCTGAATTTGGTCATCTTAGTTCTGAATTTCGGAATGTGCTTACACCTAAAGGTTCAAAGGTATGGATGGCTTCGCATCTTTCTAATCCTCATTCTAATGGTTTCGAATTCCATTTATTCAAGATAGGCATGGTTTCGCATCCAACATGACACGAAATTGCCATGATTTCGAACCCCTCATGATCCGAATTGTCTTGATTTCGAACCCAACATGATCCGAATTGAGTGAATTCGCACCCAGCATGATCCGAATTGAGTGAATTCGCACCCTACTTAATCCGAATTGAGTGAATTCGCACTCAACATGATCCGAATTGAGTGAATTCGCACCCTACTTAATCCGGATTCATTGGTTTCGGATGCTTCATGGTCCGAATTCTGATGGTTTCAGATCCAAGAAATTTATTAAAAAATATTTCTCATTAAAAAAATTGGTTTCGGATTGGAAGAGACGCTTGAATATTTGCAATCATTATTCTGAAGTTTTGTTGACGATGCTAGACCTTTGAGTGCTCTTTATCATTCTTCTGACTTGATCAACCAGAATTGTGAGAGCTTGCAATCATTGTTCTGGTGCTTTGGTTGTGATTCAGACTTTTGAGTGCTTATAATCATCCAGCTATTTCTTGAAGATTGAAGTTCTGGATTCTCTTCATTCAGTGGCTTGAAGTATTTTGAAGACGAGCATTTCTCTACAGTTGCTGAACAATGTTATTTGCTTGGGTCGTCTCATCCCTACCTAGTAGTGCGTGCTTATTACCGTTCCTCCTTCAAGCAAGACGGATTCTTTGTTTTTCACTAAATGCATACACTTTGAAGATGATTTTAGTGCATTTAGTCGAGGCTAAGAGCAACTTTCAAGGGGGAGCCAAGCCTACATTTGAAGAATGCACCGCTAAAGTTTTTACAAGGAAATCAAGGGGGAGGGGAGCTAATGATTTGAAGATGATTTGCTTTCCAAAACTTTAGGGGGAGAATGTTAGGACACTGAAGTTGTCCTTTATAATAGAAAGTTTTGTAAAGCAATAGATGTGTTAAAGGGCTTATGCTTAATTGTTGTAGCAAGTGATGAAGACTATAAATAGGTCTTTACTTGTAGTTTGTAAGTAGTGAATTCATTAATACAAGATGTAGATCTCTAATCACTTTGTGTTCTCTCTAGGTTAGATTTCCTTTTTAATGGGTTCCTTTAAATCTTCATCCAATTTTGTAATTGTATAAAAATTTTCAGGCGCTTTCTTTGATACCTCCACATCAGATAAACCAAGTCCCATTTTAGGATTAAAAAATCGTTTATCTTTTGGATTATTGGTTAATAATCTTAGAGTTTGCTCAGTCTGAAACTCTTTTATAGTTTAACTCTTCAAGTTCTTTGATTTTTGCAAGAGCTTCTATTCTTTCTTCAGTGAGAATATTAATTTTAAATTGACAGTCTATATTCTCATCACTTATATCAATCATTTTCTTCTTCAATTCAGAAATTTCAGATTCAAGTGTTTTAACTTTTGTTCTAATAACTTCCTTTTCATTTTCTCTATCTTCAGCAAGACATTTGTAAAGAAGTGCCTCATCGTGATATTTCATCATTGAACTTTTCTTATTTTCAAGTTCCTTTTGAACTTTTTCAAATTTCTTATTAAGTTCAATTATCACGAGTTGCATTTCTTCATATCTGTCATCTTCAGTTTCAGACTCATTATCAGAATTATCAGAAGAATGAAGAGATGATACCTCGGATTCCTGGTCATCTTCATCTAGTTTAGCCATTAAGCTATGCTTTACTTGAGTAAAGTGAGCTTCTTCATCATCAGAGGAATCCATAAGCCAAATTTCTTCCTCAGCATTGACTGGCTTTCCACTTTCTTTTGCTATTGCCAGATGTGCCTTTCGCTGATAATAGTCAGAATCCTTCACCTTCTTTAGCTTACAGTCTCTAGCATAATGACCTGGCTTTCCACAGTTAAAACAGTTTCGGTCATCTCTATCATTCGTTTCCTCTCTTTCCTTTTTCTCAACTCTCTCCTCTTTCTCCTCTTTCTTTTCCTCCTTGTTCTCATATTTCTTCTCAAATCTTTTATACTTGTTAGCTTTGTTGTATTCAGGTTTGGTTTTTGAATAAAACTTCTTTTTGCCAAACTTGTTTTGAAATCTGTTTGTTAATAAAGCCAACTTCTCAGCTATATCAGTCATTTCATCTCCAGAACTGCCACTATCATCATCATCAGAACTTATCTTCTTCTTGCTCATCCCAGAAATCAAAGCTTTTGTTTTCATAGCTTCACTCTTCTTATGTTTACTCAGAAGGGCTAAAGATTCTTCGACCTTTTTATCCTTTTCCTTAACAGCTTTTACTTTTTCTTCGTGTTGACCTAGAATACTGAAAATGTCGGTCAACTTTTCATCATCCATATCCCTTGACATTTGGAGCTGAATGGAGTAGGAATCCCATTCTGGTAGAAGATTCTTGACAAATTTGTAATTTATTTCTGATTCTGATTTGTCGACTCCATTTCTTCTCAAATCATTAAGGATGATATTGTATCTATAGTAGGTCTCTTTCAAAGGTTCGCCTTCTCTTGCTTTAAACCCTTCATAAGCATTGATGCTTTGATTCCTTTTGGTCTTCTTAGACTTTGATGATCCCTCAAACTGCCTTTCTAACTCATCCCATATCTCTTTCGCTGAGTCACGACTATCTACTCGATTGTAGATATCATTTGGAACTGCCATAGTCAAATAAGTCAAAGCCAGTTCATCAATTGCAATCCTATCTTTGTCATATTGATTAAAAAATCTGGGTTCTTTATCAATCCTTCTAGGAGCAATATACTGACTTGTAGCAGTTTCAGCTTGACCACCAATATCCATTTTTGGTGTGTGAGGACCTTCTTTGATTGAAACCATTAAATCTCTGTTCTGATGATTTAGAAACTGAGTCATTCTCTTCTTCCATTGGGCATATTCTTCCACTAGAAGAACTGGAGGCTTATTCTTTGATCCCATACTCATTAAATCTCTCGACATCTTTTCAAATAGCTAGGATAATTGATCGTTCAGAAGATCAAGCAGTAAGTGTAACAGAGATTACACTTAGAATCAACTGTTCAAGAAAGAAATCAGCACTTGGGTCCGAAACCAACACTTAGACAAATTCTGAGTGGTGCGAAACCTTCAGATTTCGGATGCTTTAGAATTTGAAACCTTCAGATTTCGGATGTAGTATGGTGCGAATTCCCTGAATTCGAATGCAACTGAGTACGAATTCCTTGAATTCGAATGCAACTGAGTACGAATTCCTTGAATTCGAATGCAACTGAATGCGAAATCAATACTTAGCCAAAATCAAAACCAATTACACTCTTCAACTCAGAATTCGGATGTAGATGAGTGCGGAATCACGGAATTCGAACTTAACAGATACGAATTCAACACTTGTACACCAATTCGAAATCACCGGAATTCGGACTTAACTATGTTCGAAACCTCAAGAATTCGAACTTAACAGGGTGCGACACCACGGATTTCGGGCTTAACTGGATCCGAAACCAATACTTGAGCACTTAGAAAATCTTGAATGATCCGAATTCACTATGAATAATCCGAATTCACTTTGAATAATCCGAATTCTGCACTTCGACCATCAAAATCACTAAATCTGCCATATCTTCCTCAATTCTTGATCAATTAACACGAACTTTGTACTGGTTTGCTCGAAATCAAAATCCACACACTTTCTTAGTTAATCACAAGATCTAATTCGATCAATTTAATCGAATTAAAGTCCAAAACAGTGAATTAGGGTTTTCGAACGAAAATTCAAAGAAATGAACAAATCTAATGTTTCTGTTTAGAAAATGATGATGATCCAAGAATTAATGTTGTTCAGATATCAATTCCGAGTTCAGTGATGCCAAGAATTGATCCAAGAAATTAGAATCTAGAAAAAATCTATGTCTGAATGAAAAGTGATCAGATGAACAGTGATGAACACCAGATCCGAATTCTTCATGTTTAGTATAAAAATTCTTCAATTTGGTCTTCGATCTGCTTGAATCTCCTGTTTAGCTCTGATACCAAATGTGAAATCCCAAATCTAGCAAGAAATCAAGAATGATGTAGAGAGAAAATCTAGAGTTCACAAGTCATCCATATATTGATCTTCAAAGTGTAAATGACAAAATGATCAAGTTGTTCCTAAAGGGATCTAGATTCTCTTCTAACTAAGAACTAGACATGCCTATTTATACCCATAACATACAAGGTATAAAGGCACAGCTGACTAATACAGTACATTGACTTTTTCAGTAAATCTTGAATACAACAATGCTCTAACAGATGGTTTTATGGATGACAGAGCTCAGTTAGTCTACTCAGAAGCTTCTAACAGATTCAGAGTTCCTGACTCAAGACTGCATATCCAGAAAAGAATTGAGAAAGTTTTGATGTTTCAACAAGAAGAATTCAGTGGTTTAATATTTGTTAGAATGGAAGTGCTGAAAGAAATAAATACAAAGGTTTCCATGTCTACTTTTGATTTTCACAGATTGACTCTTGATGATCAGATCTTTCTAGTCAAGTTCTTTGCCAGTACTGAAGAAGCCTTAATGGAAATTGAATGCAGAAGACTTCTGGGTATCTATGTCAGAAATATACACTTGTATGATTTCCAATTAGCCATTGAAGGAAGAAAAGAGAAGTGTAATCTGAGTTCTCCCACAAAGAAAACAGAAACTGGTATAGATCTGAAGGGATTTGTGAATGAAGGAATGGAGACAGAAGGGTTCACATATACAGTTCACGGAAGGCTTGAAATGTTCAGAATAAAAGAGTTGGTGAAGTACAGTGATGCAACTCTAAATTGGTTATTGATTGAAATGGAAGTAAGTGTGGAAACTGAAAGAAAGAGTTTAAAGAAGAGATGTATGAACTCTGTGAAGAGAAGGTTGGATCTTAGAAGAAAAATCAGAAACTGTAGTGAATGGTTGTTATCTGAGGTGAATCCCAAAAAGATTCTACATAATGGCTTTGTGTTTCCTGCTGAGTATGAAGTGAATGAAATTTTGTCAGATGAAGTTGAAGAAGTTCAGGACACAACACCTCAGAATGTGCAGATAACTAGTTTTGATCAAGCTGAACAGTCTGAACCCAAAGAAGATGAAATATCCATTGATCTAAATGGATACTTTCTTGAATTTTATCTGCCTGAGTTCTTCAAACCAAAAGAAGTACAATTCTTGGATGTGTATTATGATAGACCTAAGGAGACTCAGATCTGGTTGGCTGAAAAATCAAGATGTCTTGGCAAAACAAAGCAAGTTGTTTACTCAGATTTTTTGATCACTGGAATCAGAGAATTGAAGGTTAAGAAATTCAAAAAGTTGGAGTATCTATCTTTTGAAGTTCTGAGAGAGGATGGCAAGGTATATTATTTCACTGATGCAGATTTTGAGAAATTATCAGTGGTTGACTTCTATAGATTACACAGTTTTCTATGCTTCAAAGAGTCAAGTAAAGACAGAAATGAAAGGAAGGCTAGAAGTGTGGTGATTGAGGCTATGTTTTACATCTTGAGGTGGCATTGTTATACAGATTTTCAAATTGCTCTGTATCTACAAAGGCCATGTGTTTATCTGGCAAATCCCAACACAGAGCATGATCAGAAAAAGGTGTTAAAGACTGGAAGTGTTCTCAAACATCCAGATTTGGGAGTCTTTTTGAAAAACAAGAGTGGTAAGATTTTCTTCAGAGCAAAGGAAACTGCAAAATATTGTTCTGGAACTTTAAGGATCATAAAGCACAATTTGGAGAAAAAGATGCTGAAAGTGAAGGAAGCAAACATGACTCAAGAAGTAATCAATCAGCGAGTTGAAATTATTCAAGAAATCATTGTCAAAATTGATAAGAGGCTTAATCTGAGAAATGTGCTACTTCAGAAAATTGTTCCTGCTCTGAAAGAACTGGATGATGCAAAGTTTAAGTTTATTTGACAAAAAGGGGGAGATTGTTAGATCTGAAGTTTTGTCAATAAACCAAGTGTTGAAGATCTGATGAGAAGTCAGATGTCTGAGATAAAGAGTCAGAAGATCTGAGAAGCGTTATCAGAATAATGTTCAGAAGTTCTGAACAACCTGTTCTGAACTTATGACGAGATACTTTACTTAGTATTTTGTAAACTAATTAGGACACGTGTTATGTTCTTATTAGTCTTTCTTATTTGTACTGTAGCTTTAATATTTCCGTTGCAGTATAAATAGTAGTTAGCACTACGTTGCTAACTGATTGATTTTCTCGAAATTCTTGTATTCATTCTTTGTAATCTTTGAGATTCTCTCTCTCTTAGATCTGTATTTCTGTTCATCATTGAATACAATTGGGCTTGATCATACAACTTCTCAATTACTGCTTTCTATATTGATTGTAAGATAAGATCCTGTACTTTCAATAAGCAAATATAGTAGACGACAGTATGAAAGAAAAAAAAAACACCGGTAGAAAGAAAGGAAACAAACGAAAGTATTCGATGCCAAATCCAAGCTTGTTCGAAATTAGCCTTGGACATGAGGCAGACAGGGTTATCGGTCTTCAGGGCTGCGAGGTCAATGGTGTTGAGGTTGGTCTTGCGCTTTCCAACCAGTTGCTCCTCTCCGTCGTCGTTGAGTATTCTACACCTTTTGGCTTTGAACCGGACCTCGAGATCTTTGTCGCAGAATTGGCTGATACTGAACAGATTGTGTCCCAATCCCGCGACGTGTGATACCTTCTTGATGGTGATCTTATCTTGAACAATGTCGTCGTAGCCCATAATCGGCGACTTATGGTCGTTCCCAAATCTCACGTATCCGCCATATTCTTCTTTGTAGTTCGTGAGAAGCTCCCTCCTTCCGGTCATGTGCTTGGAGCATCCAGAGTCTAAGTACCACACATGACCGTGCTGCAAAAATAAGTTTAGCGGATTTTAGGTACCCATATTTGAATGGGTCCTGGAGGGTTAGGTTTGACACCTCACGGAGGAGCTTGCTTTGACACAGCTTTCCCCTTAGGTGTAGGTGTTACACTGTTTGAAGGAATTGGTTTTGGCACAGGTTGCCTCTTAGGTGTAGGATTTACACCTTTTGGAGGAACTGGTTTTGTAGCAGGTTGCCCCTTAAGTGTAACATCCTGAATTTTCAATAATAGTAATTTAATGAGAATTGGGATCTAATTGTATTTTGGTTTAAACCCTTGAATTATGTTGTAATTTATAATTCAATAGAGTTAAACTACAAAGGATTAAAGTAGGATACCACTTTTGGAAATAATGGAACTTGAGGGAGTATTGTGGTAATTTTAAATTTGTGTACGGATAAATCAACTGAGAATGAGAGAATATCTCATCTTGGGTTCTTTGAGTCGGCAGAGAGAGAAAGAAAAAGAGAGAAAAAGGGAGAAAGAAAGAAAGCAAGGGTGTGTCTTCATTTTTGGTAAGTAATTGACTATGGTTTATGATAAAATATGTTGTAGTTATGTGTGTGTAAACGAATTTGATTGTGGAATAGGTATTTGGAATCATAAACAACAGATTTGAAGAATCAGATTGTGCAAAGTGGGTATAACTTCCTTAAGAGGTGAGTTCATTTGTTGTTTGCTTAAATCAGTGTTTACATGTTAAATTAAACCTTGAAATAGCTGTATAAATTGTTTATGGATTGTATGAAATGGTTTGGAATGAGCTGAATAGAACAGACATAGGTGTAATCGAATTTTTAAGTTGCAGATGGAGTTTTCCGGACAAAATGTCGTGTCCGGAAACCACTGGGATGAATGTATCCGGATGCAGCAAGGTACCGGGCAAGTTACGAATTTCTTTAGTTGTCCGAATAAATATAGTTACCGGACAGTATCCGGGTTACTGTAGTTTCCGGGTGTTGTCCGGATTAGATGTTTGTCCAGAAAGTGTGTTGTCCGGATTAAGCATGTATCCGGTGAGTTATATTTATCCGGAAGGCTTAGGTATCCGAAAAATCAAAGTTATCCGGAAAACCCCTGTTGTCCAGACACTTCTGAGAAATTGGAAGATTGCAGATTTTGTTAATCATAGAAAGGTGCAATTTAGGAATAGAAAGGTAATCGTTATAGCCTGGACATACTTACAATTGAATGGTAGTGTGTTAGGCTTAAAGAATGTGCTAGTTTGATACTACGCAGGTGTGTAGTAAGTGTAATGGATCCATAAGCACTAGTGGTTATGTACACGTAGAATATATGAAGATTAATCATTATTCTGATGTGTGTGAGAAATCATGGAATAAACGTAATTCCTGATTTCTAAGGAAAAGAAGAGATTGGCATGTGTATATTGTAATCACTATTTCCTTCTCTAAGAAATAGGCATGTGTATATTGTTATTTCTTAGATGTGTACAGATATGGGCATGTGTATATTGCGGTTTCTGGAATAGATGTGTACGGAACTGGGCATGTGTATATTGCTATTTCTGAAATAGAAACATTACTCTAGAATCAGTGCAGATTCGTAGTGTAGCTTTGAGACATGATATGATGTTGGAATGTGTGTCAGGCATATTCATGGAATTGGGTAAAATCGTGTTAATGGAACAGAGTTACACGTATGGTAAGAAAAGGGTAATCAGGTTTGTTATAACTTGTTTACATTGATTTTGCAATTATTATTGGGGAAACGAATGTTCTCACTAGGCGTTGGCCTAATCGTTTCAATATAATGTTTTCTTACCAGGTACTAGCTCGGGGAAGTAAAGGATTGTGGGCCGAGCGTTTTGGAATAGCAGAGAAGTCATTTAACAGAAGGATATTTTGAGGGATTGCTTAGATAACTTGGTTAATCTGATTATAGTGAAATGATTAGATTAATAGGGTATTTGAAGGATTCTGTATTTTTAAATATACTCCTTATGGTTAATGCACTTCCTATATGAAAGTTTGAAGGTTATTATATCATAACTTGTTGAAATTTGAGGTTTAAATTAGCCCCGATTTTTTGGTGTTACAATATGGTATCAGAGCATTAGTTTAGGTGAACTAAGTATGCTGATGAGATACTTAGACTTAAGCTGTGATAAATTAAGTTATGATTCGTGAGAATGGGTAGAAATACTAAGACGGGATAGTCTTAGAGTCGACGGAAATACGTGAAATTAGTACTGTAACGATGGTAACGAGGATTCTCCTGTATAATATATTCACAATTTCAATTAGCTACTGTTATTTATGAATATATTGTTACATAAGCATGCTTGTTTCTAAATGGTTACAGTGACTAATGATCGGTATAGTATGTTTCGTATATTCGTATGTCTATAACCATTTCTTATGGTTATCCTCTTTTGTATATCAGAACGATGGTGAATACGCCGCCATTATCCCCTATTTCTGCGATGGATAGGTCCATGATTGATGGGACAGTTGAAAGGCAAACTGGATTAGGCGAAATTCATGAGACTCTGCCGGGGTTTCTTTCTCTTGGAGGAACATCAAGTCAGGTACATAGAACGGGTACCAGTACTGCCAACCCAAGAACACCAGAAGCAGGTATGGAAGGCCGAATGATGGAAAACATGACAAGAATGATGACGAACGCAATGGCTCAACAAACCGAAATGTTTATGAAAGCATTGAATGATCGAAGTACAGAGTTGCAGCGAACGGGAACCGATACTGGAGTAAATAATCCACTTTCTACTCCAGTAACAGAAACAGAAAGGAGAGTGGAAAGAGTTTGTTCGTACAAGACATTCCTAAGTTGTAAGCCACCCGAGTTTAAAGGAACAGATAATCCAGTAACATGTATGAATTGGATTAGGGAGATGGAACAAGCTTTTAGAGCTTGTGAATGTGATGAAAAGTCAAAAGTTAGATTTGCATCTCAAATGTTAAAAGGTAATGCACTGACATGGTGGAACATAGTGACCACTTCAATATCGGCTTCAGTATTGACTGCTATGACTTGGGAGTCATTCAAGAAGAATGTTTTGGAGGAATACTGTAATGAGAATGAGATGGATAGAATCGAAGAAGAGTTTCGGACTCTCAAGAAGGGTAACATGTCTGTGAGAAAGTATACTGAAACGTTTTTGGAGAAGCTGAATTTAGCGGGGCACGTGGCTCCAAATGAAAAAGAAAAGATTAAAGCTTACCTAAAGGGTTTGCCAGCGGACATGATGTCCCATGTAAGAAATGCTAAAGCTTCGACACTGAGGGAAACGATTGAAGAAGCTAAGGTAATGGAAGATGTTTACGCGGAGGATAAAGAAGAAAAGACCCAAGTTGGGGAGAAACAAAAATGGGAGAGCCGGTCAGAGTCTTTTCAGAGACATAAGGCAGCTGGTAAAGGTGTTCATTATGATTCACGTCGTGAACCAAATTGGTGTTCAAAGTGAAAGAGTAAACATTTTGCGCCGTGTCGGGTGACAGCATTGGAATGTTTCAAGTGTGGGAAAAGTGGGCATAGTATGAGCAATTGTCCAGTTCAAGGATTTACGTGTGAAGAATGCAAACAACCTGGTCACTTCCGTCGGGATTGTCCAAGGTTGAAAAAGGGCGGGGATCAAAGTATGAAACCAAGCGTTCCAAAGCCAGCTGGTCGGGCCTTCCATATGACAGCTGACGAAGCTAAGGAATCAAAAGACGTTGTTTCGGGTACATTCCTTGTTAATTCTTGTCGTGTGCGCATTTTATTTGACTGTGGTGCAAATTTGTCATTTGTGTCCAAGTCGTTCTTTCAAAAGTTAGCTATGCCTGTTACTACTTTGGAAGATGCCTTAGTAGTTGAGGTAGCTAATGGGGGTCAGGTCTTGGTTCGTGAAAGACTTGATGGTTGTTTTATTTCGATAGAAGAGACAAAATTTCCGATCGACTTGTTGTTGATGGAAATTGGAGGATTTGATGTGGTTGTGGGCATGGATTGGCTGATAGCCACTCAGGCAGAAATATTTTGTGCAAAGAAATTAATCCGGATTCCGATGGCTGATAGGGATGATGTACTCATCTTTGGGGAAAAGCGAAAAGGGGAAGTTGCGTTAATTTCTGTTGCGAAAGCGCGTAAATGTTTAATGAAAGGATGTTCATCCTATCTATCTTATGTTTTAGATGTAAAGTCAGAAAAGAAGCGAGTAGAAGATATCAAAGTGGTATGTGATTTTCTAGCCGTATTTCCCGATGATCTTCCAGGCCTACCGACTGAGCGGCAGGTAGAGTTCCGTATTGATCTCATTCCTGGATCGGCACCAATTGCGCGAGCACCTTATCGTCTAGCGCCGGCCGAAATGAAAGAGATGATGACTCAACTTCAAGAGTTGTTAGATAAAGGTTTTGTTAGACCGAGTTCTTCGCCGTGGGGAGCTCCGGTGTTGTTTGTTAAGAAGAAAGATGGTACTATGAGAATGTGTATAGATTACCGGGGGTTGAATAAGGTGACGATTAAGAATAAGTATCCACTTCCAAGGATCGATGATCTATTTGATCAACTCCAAGGTGCGGGATGTTTTTCTAAAATTGATTTAAGGTCTGGGTATCATCAAGTTCAAGTAAGAAATGAAGATATTTCTAAGACCGCGTTTAGAACAAGGTATGGGCATTATGAATTTCTTGAAATGCCATTTGGGTTGACAAATGCTCCTGCTGTGTTCATGGATCTGATGAACCGAGTATGTCGACCATTCCTAGATAAGTTTGTCATTGTATTCATTGATGACATACTTCTCTATTCGAAGATAGAAGAAGATCACGAAATTCACCTGCGTGCAGTTTTAGAAGTATTGAGAAGAGAGAAGTTGTACGCAAAGTTCTCAAAATGTGAATTCTAGTTAAAGGAGGTACAATTTCTAGGTCATGTGATCACTTCGGAAGGAGTTAAAGTAGACCCAACAAAGATAGAAGCTATGATGAATTGGGAGACACCAAGAAGTGCGTATGAAATAAGAAGTTTATTAGGTCTTGCGGGTTATTATCGGAGATTTATTAAAGACTTCTCGAAGATTGCTTCTACTTTGACTAGAAAGAACGTGAAGTTTGTCTGGACGGAGAAACAAGAATCGGCGTTCAGAACTTTACGTCAAAAGTTGTGTGAAGCCCCTATTTTTGCCTTACCAGAAGGAACAGAAGATTTTGTCGTTTACAGTGATGCTTCCAAGATGGGCCTGGGATGTGTATTGATGCAACGAGGCAAGGTAATTGCTTATGCATCAAGACAACTTAAAGAGCATGAGAAGAACTATCCAACGCACGATTTAGAGTTAGCAGCGGTTGTTTTTGCTTTGAAGATGTGGAGGCACTACTTGTATGGGACGAAATGTACTCTTTATACTGATCATAAGAGTTTGAAGCATGTCTTTGATCAGAAAGAGTTAAATATGAGACAACGACGCTGGTTAGAGTTACTTAAGGATTACGATTGTGAATTACATTACCATCCTGGTAAAGCAAATGTAGTACCCGATGCTTTAAGTACAAAAGAGTATAGTGGGTGTTTGAAGACGACCAATGCTAGGATTGATGTAATGTCCAGTCTGATTGAAAGGATAAAAGAGGCACAAGCGGAGGCCTTACTGGAGGAGAATCTAAAAGATGAAGTAATGAACAAACAACGTCTTCAACTGACTGAAGATGGCCGTGGAATTAAGTTGTTTCAAGGTCGTGTTTGGGTACCAAAGATTGGAGGGAATCGAGAGTTGATTCTAGAAGATGCTCATAGATCTAAGTATTCTATACATCCTGGAAGTACTAAGATGTATAGGGATTTGAAGTTACACTATTGGTGGCCAGCTATGAAAGTAGATGTGGCACGAATAGTGGAAAAGTGTACAACATGTTCTTTAGTGAAAGCTGAACATCAGAAGCCTTATGGAAGTTTCCAATCTTTGGAGATTCCAGAATGGAAGTGCGAAAAAATTACTATGGATTTTGTGACCAAGTTACCAAGGACTCAGAAAGGTAACGACACTATTTGGGTGATTGTGGATCGTTTGCCTAAGAGTGCTCATTTTCTAGCTATGAAAGATGCGTCACCAATTGAGAAATTATTAAAACTGTATATTGATGAAGTAGTGTCAATGCATGCTATATCGGTGTCGATAGTGTCAGATCGTGATAGTCGGTTTACCTCGAGATTTTGGCAGTCACTACAAGAAGAATTAGGTACAAAGGTAAATCTGAGCACTGCTTATCATCCACAAACTGATGGGCAAAGTGAAAGAACCATTCAAACTTTGGAAGATATGCTCAGGTGTTGTGTGTTAGATTTTGGAGGTAACTGGGATACGCATTTACCTTTAGTGGAATTTGCGTATAACAATAGTTATCATTCTAGTATTGGAAGAGCACCTTTCGAAGTCTTGTATGGTCGGAAATGTAGAACTCCGGTGTGTTGGTTAGAAGCCGGAGAAAAGCAGTTTGCTGGTCCGGAGTCAGTACAACAAACAGCTGATAAAGTGAAAGAAATTCGGTAGCATATGAAAGCAGCTCAAGACCGACAAAAGAGTTATGCTGATCCGAAAAGAAGACCAAAGGAATTCCAAGTTGGGGAGCGTGTGATGCTTAAAGTATCCCCATGGAAAGGTGTGATAAGGTTTGGTAAACGTGGGAAGTTAAGTCCTCGTTTTCTAGGACCTTTCACTATCACTAAGAGGGTCGGATTGCAAGCGTATCAGTTGGATCTTCCACCTGAATTGGAAGGAATCCACAATACCTTTCATGTTTGTTATCTTCAGAAAAGTCTAGCCGAAGAGGAATATGTGATTCCACTTACTGATGTAAGAGTGGATGAAAAGAGCCGATGTGTAGAAGAACCAGAGGCAATTTTGGAAAGATCGGTTAGAAAGCTACGTAGTGGTAAGGAAGTAGCTATGTTGAAAGTACAATGGAAACACCATCGAGGTGCTAATGTGACTTTAGAGTTGGAAGAGAGTATGAAGGATAGGTATCCCCATGTGTTTACCTGATCTTGATTTCGAGGACGAAATCATTTTCAAGTTGGGGAGTATTGTAACATCCTGAATTTTCAATAATAGTAATTTAATGAGAATTGGGATCTAATTGTATTTTGGTTTAAAACCTTGAATTATGTTGTAATTTATAATTCAATAGGGTTAAACTACAAAGGATTAAAGTAGGATACTACTTTTGGAAATAATGGAACTTGAGGGAGTATTGTGGTAATTTTAAATGTGTGTATGGATAAATCAGCTGAGAATGAGAGAATAACTCATCTTGGGTTCTTTGAGTCGGCAGAAAGAGAAAGAAAAAGAGAGAAAAAGAGAGAAAGAGAGAAAGCAAGAGTTTGTCTTCATTTTTGGTAAGTAATTGACTATGGTTTATGATAAAATCTGTTATAGTTATGTGTGTGTAAACGAATTTGATTGTGGAATAGGTATTTGGAATCATAAACAACAGATTTGAAGAATCAGATTGTGCAAAGTGGGTATGACTTCCTTAAGAGGTGAGTTCATTTGTTGTTTGCTTAAATCAGTGTTTACATGTTAAATTAAATCTTGAAATAGCTGTAAAAATTGTTTATGGACTGTATGAAATGGTTTGGAATGAGTTGAATAGAACAGACATAGGTGTAATCGAATTTTTAAGCTGCAGATGGAGTTTTCCGGACGAAATGTCGTGTCCGGAAACCTCTGGGATGAATGTATCCGGATGCATCAAGGTACCGGGTAAGTTACAAATTTCTTTAGTTGTCCGAATAAATATAGTTACCGGACAGTATCCGGGTTACTGTAGTTTCCGGGTGTTGTCCAGATTAGATGTTTGTCCAGAAAGTGTGTTGTCCGGATTAAGCATGTATCCGGTGAGTTATATTTATCCGGAAGGCTTAGTTATCGGGAAAATCAAAGTTATCCGGAAAACCCCTGTTGTCCGGACACTTCTGAGAAATTGGAAGATTGCAGATTTTGTTAATCATAGAATGGTGCAATTTAGGAATTGAAAGGTAATCGTTATAGCTTGAACATACTTACAATTGAATGGTAGTGTGTTAGGCTTAAAGACTGTGCTAGTTTGATACTAGGCAGGTGTGTAGTAAATGTAATGGATCAATAAGCACTAGTGGTTATGTACACGTCGAATATATGAAGATTAATCATTATTCTGATGTGTGTGAGAAATCATGGAATAAACGTAATTCTTGATTTCTAAGGAAAAGAAGAGATTGGAATGTGTATATTGTAATCACTATTTCCTTCTCTAAGAAATAGGCATGTGTATATTGTTATTTCTTAGATGTGTACAGAAATGGGCATGTGTATATTGCGGTTTCTGGAATAGATGTGTATGGAACTGGGCATGTGTATATTGCGATTTCCGGAATAGAAACATTACTTTAGATTTAGTGCAGATTCGTAGTGTAGCTTTGAGACATGATATGATGATGGAATGTGTGTCAGGCATATTCATGGAATTGGGTAAAATCGTGTTAACGGAACGGAGTTACACGTATGGTAAGAAAAGGGTAATCAGGTTTGTTATAACTTGTTTACATTGATTTTGCAATTATTATTGGGGAAACGAATGTTCTCACTAGGCGTTGGCCTAATCGTTTCAATATAATGTTTTCTTACCAGGTACTAGCTCGGGAAAGTAAAGGATTGTGGGCCGAGCGTTTTGGAATAGCAGAGAAGTCATTTAACAGAAGGAGATTTTGAGGGATTGCTTAGATAACTTGGTTAATCTGATTATAGTGAAATGATTAGATTAATAGGTTATTTGAAGGATTCTGTATTTGTAAATATACTCCTTATGGTTAATGCACTTCCTATATGAAAGTTTGAAGGTTATTATATCATAACTTGTTGAAATTTGAGGTTTAAATTAGCCCCGATTTTTGGGTGTTACATTGAGTGCCGGTTTAACCTCAGTAGGAGAAACCCGTTTGGGAATGGGTTTTCTCTCATGCTGTGGTTTAACCTCGGATTGGGAGCCCCGTTGAGTATGGTGTTTCTTTGTATTTTTACAGGGTTTGCTTTTGGGTGTATGATTATATATGTGATATGACCCAAACCAATCATTATTATTTATATCACCAAAGTCATTCCAACCACATTTAGAACAACACAAACAATCATGCGATAACTGAATCAATTGCTGAACGGAATAAAGTTTAATTGGAAAAGAAACATCACGTTTAACAAAATCATTCCTATGATTCCAAGCACAATCGTTTTTGTTCATCCTAGGGTAAAAAACAGTATTGAAAGACTTTGATGCTGCATCCTCGACAGGTTCCTTAGCTAGGCACTTTGGTTTTTTCTTGTTTAGCGCGACCGTTTTTATCTGTAACAACAGGGACAGCATGGTCAGTGACTTTTGAAGAAGCAGTATTTTTGGTAGGCAATAGCTTGGTCTTTTGCCTCGGCTGTGATTGGTTTTGAAAAACAGGTTGAGATTTAGAAATCTTAATCACAACTGGGGCCTTTGTTTTAGAACAGCTACCCTTTAGAAAATTGACCGGTCATTGACTCGGAAGAGGTTTGTCGAATGGTAACGACTCAAAGTCTTCTTCAGAATTTCCTTCCGGAGTTCTTATATTCAGAAAAAATGGACATCCGGAATTACAAGACTTGGATCGGTCGAGGAAGGCGAGGAACACTTAGTGCTTGTGTGCTTTGGGGAATTTGGTGCGGAAGCTAAAAACAAATCAGAGTTCAAATTCCTTAAAACACTCTTATCTTGAGAATCTTGATCGTCTTGTGTAGAAAATATTTTGCTAATGAAGGCTTTACACGAAGACGTATCAGATGAGCTTGAGGAAAGTTCGGGTGACATCTGCTTTTCAGATTTGAGTTGGTCAATCTGCTCTTGGAGTTGACCATTTTTCGTATGCTCTTTCATCGCATCTGTTGCCAAATCGGCCAGTTTTGATGTGAGCTTAGTGATTTCACACCGAAGGATTTCCTGTCCTTCATTTGATACAGATTCAGTTTTGACCTATTTTAGATTCTCAAGTTCCTGGATTAGCGCATGCCTTTCCTTTTGAACTTCGACCTTTCTTTCTCGAGTGACTCCTCCAACTCGACTATCTTTGCTTCCAAGATGAGAGGGGAACATAGAGCTTGTACTCATCTGTCTCAGTCTTGGTTTCGGTTGCTTGGACCTCATCCTTTTTGTAGGAATCTTTGGGCGTTGCAACCTTATAGCAATCGAAGTAGTCATTCGAGAGGTATTTTTTATTTTTCTGATAGGAATGATTTAAAGGTCCATAACAAAATGGAAGTTGCATTTTGGATGTGCGTGTGCGCTTGTATTCCTCAGTTTCCTCTTCCTTTTCAGGTTCAAGAGGACCAGTCCATTTAATTGCATATTCCGGATGCTCTTTGGCTATTCCAAGACAATTAAAATCATACAAAATAGGTCTTTTGGCTATACCCTTTTTCTGGTAGTGCGGGTTATCATATCCGATTCCCCAGTCCTTGTTGAAATACGTGAACTCCTTTGGTTTATTCATATGGATAGTTTGATCAGTTTGACCTCTTTTATGAAGTTTGGTTTCAAGATCAATAATTTTAGTAACAAATTCCTTGTGCTGAATTTGAAGAGCAGAACATTGATAAACAATTTATGCTTTCTCATTCATACACTGATCAAATTGAGACTGAAGTTCAGATATTTTGGCCCTTAAGTCCTTAGGTGCTGTTGAAATATTTTTGCATTTGTCTTTTAAATTAGCAACTTCATACTTATTGTTAGGACCATAAATGTCCTACATCTTAGAAAGATATATAAATAATTATATAGTGATTAATTAAATTATTTATTTATTGTAAAAGCCTTAATTGTTGTTAATTGGGCTTAGCTTTGGGTTTAATGGGCTTGGGCCTTGTTGTCTAATGCCTAGGTATATAAGGTTATGTTAACCTTGGAATTAGGTAAAAAGATTCATTAGAGAGATTATTGTTTAGAAATCGGTCCCTACATTGGATTAATACTTTGAATGAATGCGAGAGGGATGACAAGTTGAAATCATCAATTGTTCTTTGTTATTTCTTATTGATTCGTTGTTACCTGATCAAACTGGAACTCTCAATTGGTATCAGAGCATAATCGGTGATTTGAAGAAAGAAAAGAAATCGAACGAAAGCAAGAAAAAGCAAGAAATTCGTATTGATTTCTCTGAAAAAACACAGCGAGCCGTTTTGCCCATTCCCGCAGATTGAACCGTCGGATCGTCACGATTTTTGGACAGTAGCTTCACGACATTCCGTTTTACATTCTGAACGGTTGGATTAATCGTTTGAGATCCAGAAGGCATCCAGATTATTTTCGAAATAGTGCAGTTTTTCTTGAGGAAAATCGTTCTTCAATTGGGTTTGCAAAATTCTTTCGTTGCTTTATTAATTCGTTTGTTAGATCTCGATTGTTTACACGCGATTATCTGATGTTTATCTGCGTTTACATCGATTCTCAAAGGTTTAATTTTTCAATTTTAAAAATGAATTCTTGAATTTTTGGTGTTCTAAAAGTGTTGTGGTGATTATTGGAAAATAAGATATATTTTGCTTAGAAATCGATTTGGGTGTGTTTGTTTCTGTGTTTTTGGTCAAAATCTAACTCTACAGGAGTGAAATCAAGTAACCCTATCGATCCCAGATCCGAATTGCAACCACAGCCGCTTAGTCCGGGTAAGTTTCCTAATTTCTCATCACTTTCCGGACAAAACCAACTTTCCGGTCAAATTTCATTTTCCGGACAAAACTATAACTTTCCGGGTGATTTTTCCAAAGTTGCCGGATATTAATTTTCAAAGGTTACCGGATAGTTGTTTAGAAAAGTTACCGGATATTAATTGTCAAAGGTTACCGGATAGTGGTTTAGAAAAGTTACCGGACATAGTTTTTGGTTACCGGAAGTTATCACCTTTCCGGATGAAAGTCACCGTCATATATCATATATTATCATCCATGCATGCATCCATCTAATGCATACATACATAAACCATCCCATGCAAATACTTCATTTGTTTTAGTTGTTAACCATCGAAGCAGCTAATTGGATTCTTCTTCTCAACTTCATGCATTTCATATTAGAATACTTTAATGCCTAATTTTTTTTATGTTGAAGAAATAGTTGGGTTTTATCCGGTAAGTCACAACATTTTCATCCAGTATTCACCCGGTAAGTTCATTTGATTTTATTCATCCGGAAAGTGCTACACCCGGTAAGTGCCATTTTTGCGGTAATCTCATCTCATCCGGTAAGCTTTCACATCCGTTAAGTGTTCGTTTGTGTGGGAAACTCTCCTCATCCGGTAAGTCCTCTCATCATCCGGTAAGTTTAAATCTTTGTTGTCTCATTCTTCCTGTAAGTTGTGTTTGTTAATTATTGATTGGTTTCATTCTAGAAGTTTGATTTCGTTCGTTCCAACAATAATCAGATTTTAAATTTTTAAAGCGAATTTATTTTATAAATTTGTTTTTCTGATTTAATTTTTTATTTTTCTTCCGCAAATTTTTCTTCAAAATAACACCGATTAATGATCATTTTTTCAGGTAACAATGTCGCATTGCTTTAATCCTGCGTGTAAAGACTATAAAAGAATGTATGATTTCAATATCAAGATCCTCAAAGAACGGGAGGAACTGAAATTGCAAACAATTGAATATTATTAGAGCTTGCTAAAACTGAAGAAAGGCCACATATCTTAGAATATGAAAACACTGAGCTGAAAAGGAAGATTTCTGAATTGCCATCACAAGACGAGATAAAAGCACTTGAAAAGAAAGCACATCAAAGACTATGTGAAAAGAGTATCAAGCAAGCAGATGATTTGTGCAGCAAGTACATCAAGGAGCTGAAGGAACTGAAATCTCAAATCTGGAACAGTTCTGAGAAGCTTGCTGAAGAATAAGAAAAAAGGTAAACTCCTGAACTGTGAAAACCTCGAGCTTAAAATTAAACTATCTACTTTTGAAAAGGTTTTTGAAAAGGAGAAAGAATGTTTTGCAAAAGAAAGACAATTGCTTATTCAAAAGCAATCTAGGTTTTCAACCAAATCCCTTAAAGAGAAGAAGAGTCTTGAGCTTATGTGTCTAAAACTTTCAAAACAAATCTCCGACTTTGAAAAAGTTTTAATTTTAGAAAAGGAGAAGTTTGAAACTGAACGCAAATATTTTTCTAAAAATAATGGAGAACTTTCTTTTAAAATATCCGATCTGGAAAAAGAATTAGACATTCTAAGCAAAGAGACTGAGAAAAAGAAGGTTGAAGGTTTTAGAACTAAATGTTTGAAAGATGATTTTGCAAAAGAGAGAAAGATCTTTCAGACTGATATTTCTAAACTTACTAAGAGATTATCTGGATTAGCATCCGAGATTTTGAAGGAACAATTGGTTAAATCTGATTTACAAAATAAATTTGGTTTAATTCTCAAAGAACGAAATGCTTTATAAGTTATGGTCAAGAAACTTGAAGAAAACAATTTCAAAGGTGTCCAACCTTCATATGCTTAAAGTTCATTTTCTACAATTCGATCTTCAAAGAATTTTGTCAAATCAAATGGATTTTCAAAAGATCAGATTCGACCTTCCAATCTTTTTTATAATTCTCGTGTTGACAATAAAGATAATCCATCTTTCAAGAAAGTAAACATCGTTTGGAGAGTTAAAGGATCCGCTCCTACTCCAAAGCCATTTGTTCCTATTAAGAGTGAAAAGAACAACACAGCTTTCCACGCTAAACCATTTGTGAAAACTGATCGAGTTTACTCTGTTTTGCAGGAATGTCATGTGGGGTTTTAATTCCTATTACTCACATCACATGACGAACATTCAACGGTTATGCCAACTTTGAGTGGGAGTACTATCTTATGAAGGTAAGTTAACTCTAACTTAATTCAAAAACCATGGCAATTCATTCTGAATAACTTACTTGCGTTTGTTATTTTCTAAGTTTAACTTCCATGATTGCCATGTTCAAAACTATCTTGATTTAGTTTTTTCCATGTCTCAAATATTTGTTGATTTTTCTATGGAAATACACTAATTTTGAATTCCACTTTGTGTTCGTAGCTCATCATTTCACATCAATGATTCAATTCTTATCTGATATATTAATTGTGACTTGTTCTTCACAATTAAACTTTCTAATCATTGTTTCATTTCTTGCAAAATACCGTGCTTACTGAGTCATTCTGTTTTGCGCTTGATTTTGTCTCATTGAAATTCTGTTATTTCAAACAATGACTTCTGATCATCTCAGATCAGGACTCGTTCTTAAATGCTTTGACTTCTAAACATTTCAGTTTAGAACTCGTATTTTAACTATTTTCCTAAACTGTTATACTCGATGCATGAAATGAGTGTTAGGTCTTACATTGTTTCTATGGTCAAGCCAGAACCGAAAGGACCTACCCAAGAAACACATATTTTATAGACAACAGTGAGGGGTCTAGATTGTTAGATGAGTTTGGAGAGAAAAGAATATGGTGAGGCTGTGACAGGACTTAAAAGAATTACTGGTCCTTACCAAACCGAGTCAGTTATCCGGGTAACCACACAATCTATTCATTCTCGTTCTTTGGAGATGAGTATTGAAACAGACATGGACCCAGTGTCGATAACTCGTGTCACCCCACCCAGCCACTCAAGTATTTCACAACAGATGCTTGTTCAGATATTCACGGAGAATTAGCACATACTCTATCTATTCCTCACTCAGAGGTCTTAGATATTGAAAAAGGAAGACATCAGCTCCGGTCTCCGAACTTCATATTCTACTCACTGAGTCTATTGATTTTTAACTTGCGTCCCAGGTTTAATCAATTTTTGAGCCAAATAGATATAATTTGATTTTTTCACACATGCACGAGTCTTTGTGATTCCCATTGCATATCTTCGTGATATTGCCGGAACAGTTTGAGAAGTAATTTTTATATTTTACTATAGTGATAACTGGAACTCCTATCAGAGATACCCATTGCCAACTCTGAACATAGGCCACACAATTTTTTAAATTGTTGTGATAACAGTTACTAACGTGTTTCTGTGTTAGTTTTTTACCCCATTCTGGTTACTTAATGTTTGATCTGAATTTTTGCTACTCGTTACTATTGTCTTTGAACTTGCATGATGCTCCAGATGCTCCTACTCATCACGAGAGGGGAGAAAGAGTACAAATTCAAAGACACCGAATATGAAGTTGAGGGGGAGTTAGCAAAAGCCGAGGGGGAGTAAAGAAGTCCCCATGCAAAAGACAAGGGAGAGTAACAGTTCTGTTCCGAGATCCAAAGATTTCCAAAGTTCATACAAGTGCTCAAAATTTTTACAATTGATCAATTCTTCTCATCGTTTATCAAGTGGTGTTCGCTACAATTCAGTATTTCCTCCTTCAAGCATTTCGATTTTACAAAGTTCTTAGAGCTGAAGCTGAATGCAAATTCAACTCGCGGTTCAAAGACATATTCGTTGAAGATTAGAAGACCAAGAGCTTTATTCAAGGAGGAGCGCTGAAATGACATGAAGACAAGCAACATCAATGCGTTTCAAAGATTCAAAAGGAAGAGAAGATCAAGACCTGAAGATTTCAAGACCGATTTTTATTTTTATTTATATATCTTTAGGGGGAGATTGTTAGGACCATAAATGTCCTACATCTTAGAAAGATATATAAATAATTATATAGTGATTAACTAAATTATTTATTTATTGTAAAAGCCTTAATTATTGTTAATTGGGCTTAGCTTTGTGTTTAATGGGCTTGGGCCTTGTTGTCTAAGGCCTAGGTATTTAAGGTTATGTTAACCTTGGAATTAGGTAAAGAGATTCATTAGAGAGATTATTGTTTAGAAATCGTTCCCTACATTGGATTGTAATATTCTCTGAACGATTAATATTTTGAATGAATGCGAGAGGGATGACAAGTTGAAATCATCAATTGTTCTTGTTATTTCTTATTGATTCGTTGTTACTTGATCAAACTGGAACTCTCACTTATATTTCTCAGTTATTCTCTTTTGAACATCTAGCTTTTTAGATAGTGATCTAATCTCAAGCAGTTGTTCATTAGAGGTGGCCTTGAAGGAATCTACCCGTTCAGCAAGTGATTGCATTTGATTCAAGAAATCTTGCTGGTTAGATTCACATACCTGACTTGACTTTTCTTCATCGGCTGGAGAGTGATATCCCATGAAAGCATTGGCACCATCAGAATCGCTTTCATCATCAGAACGACCTAACCAGTAGTCGTCTTCCACAAACATAGCTGCTCCATCTTCCTTCTGCTCAGCCAATGCGAGTTTCGCCTTGTAGTAGTGAACATTCTTTACCACTGGCTTCCGACAATCTTTTGCAAAGTGACCAAGCTTTCCGCAGTTGTAACAGGTCTCGGGTTCATCTTTCTTCTTACTGTCATATTTCTCCGTCTTTTCCTTCTTCTCAGACTTATCTTGCTCATCGGCCTTTTTCTTTCCTTCATACTTGTCCTTATAATCGTGGCGCTTGTTGGAGGAGCTGGAGTAGCGCTGATTATTGGACGATGGCTTCTTATAGAACTTTTGTTGTTGAAAAGATTTGGAAAGTAGGGCTATCGCTTTCTTGAAATCAGATACTTCATCATCAGAATTACTGTCTTCCTTTTCTTCAGGTTCTGACTCCTACGAACTTTGCTTTTGAGCACGTTTGTAGTGACGGTCCGAAGATTTCCCTTGTTTGGAGGACAAGAGTGCTAGAGGATCAGCAACTGGTTTGGATGCGTCCTTCTTCTCTTTGAGTATTTCCATAACCTCATCTTCATCTTGAAGAAGCATCTCATACTGCTCGTGGATGTCAACTTTCTCCATCAGGTGGTCGTGCTTTACGTGTGAAGCAAAAACTTTCCACTCAGGCATAAGATTGTTGAGAAATTTAAGAGCATTCTCCGTGTTCGAACGAGTAATCTTGTTCTTATGGAGCTCGTTGAGATGAAGACAGAACCGTTCATACGTTTGGGAAAGGGATTCACCGGTGCGTTGTTTAAACCTATCAAACTTGGTTATTGAGCTATTAATCTTCAGTTGATTCCCGACTTCGCTCCCATGCACCATCTTTTCCACCTGATCCCACATGCCCTTAGCTGTATCTTTGTAACTGTCGATGGCAGTATAGATCGTGTTGGGGAGTGCTTGAACAAGGTACCGCTTAGCATGCTTTTCTCCCTCAAGCATGCCCTTTTCGTCGTCGGTCATATCGGTGAGAGTCTTTTTCACAATGAGTGTTTTCCCACCTTCTTGAGCGGGTGGAACGGTTTTCATAGGTGTAGGAATTGGCCCATCTTCTAAGGCTCGCCAAACGTACTCGAAGTTGTCCTTCGACTCAATGAAGATTTTGAATTTGTCCCTCCATTGGTTGTACTCACCGTGGTATAGACAAGGTGGTTTGGTGTCGGTACCTATTGCAAGAACGTCGTGTGAAGTCATCTTCAGTTGCACTAGAGTGATCGTCAGACGAATTGTTCGATTCAAAGTGATAACCTAATGCAAGACACTACGAGTGGTATCTTAACGCAGGTTCTACGACAGAATTGTACTAGGAACAGGTAAGAATTCAATCAGAAATGAACTTACCGGATAGGAATCCGGATGTGATGTCTGAGCTGGAAGTATTTGGATCACATTAAATGAAAAACAGTTCAACACACAGAAGTATCCGGATAAGATTGAAATAGTCCGGATAAACTAAGTTTCCGGATAACACTAGGTTACCGGATGCAAAAGTTTCCGAATGAAATCAGTAAAAATAAAACTTACTGGATGTGAAGAGTTTCCGGATGGACTGCTTTCCGGACGATAGGTTTCCGGATGATACGCTTTCCGAATGGAATAGGTTTCCGGATAAAATCAATTTTACCGGAAACTTTTAGTTGTCTGGATAAAATGTTTTACCGGAAACTTTGGGTTTCTGGAACAATTGTACCCGGAAAGATTAAGAATCAGTGAACTTACCCGGAAAGTGAATCGTACCGGGAAAGATTGAATGCGAACTTCCGGAAAGTGGGGCTGTTATCCGGAAAGTGCTGCTGTTGTCCGGAAAGTACGACTAGAGTTTCAAATTGGATTGAGAATCGACTAGGGTTGCTCAAAAACGTTCCTGAAAGATTAGAAACTCGAACAAATACAAAAATAACACTACCCAAATCGATTTTGAAGCAAAAACAACAAGTTTTGATGGTTAAAAATTCGATTTTTCTCAAGAACACAACCAAAACTTTTGACCTTTAATTTTCTTAAAACTCACTCAAACAATCGAATTAGAATACGAAAACTTGCAGAATCACTAATAAGGATGATACTAACAATATCCAATAAGCGAAATCGATCAATTTCAACAGAATCAAAAAGTAGATTGTCACCTAAGAACACAGCCGTATGAAAGAAGAAACTTACCAAAATTCGAATAGAACACTTTGAATCGATTGTCCGTCTGCTCTGATACCAATTGAGAGTTCCAGATCCGTGCAAAGAACAATATGAAATCAATAAGTAAGAACAGGTCGGTATGATTTCAACTGGTCATCCGATTAGCTTTCAATAGAGAGTGTGTACAATATGAATTAGAAAGCAACAATGAACAACTAGCCTAAACAGAGGCTAAACAAAGCATTATATATGGCGGGCCCGTGGTTAACAAGCCCACGACCCGTTCACTAACTAGGCTCAAATTAAAGAAATACAATTCAGCCCCTTGAACTTCTATTCAACATAAATTGACCCTAACAGTGTTTCAGTTTCTAAGGTTGCTTATGTTGAAGGATTAAATCATAATCTGCTCAATATAAGTCAACTTTGTGATCATGGGTTCGATGTCAATTTTAAGAAAAAATATTGTTCTTTGTTGCTTTCCGAGTCTGGTAAAAAACGTTTAAGAGCCGACAGGAAAGGCAATCTGTATAAAATGAATTTTAATCCAAACCAAAACTCTACAACAGAAAAACTCTATTTAGTGTCTTTGAAAAAGGAAGATGCCTGGCTCTGGCATAAAAGATTTGCCCATTTAAATTTCTCAAACCTTGACAAACTCGTTAAGTTGAACTTAGTGAAAGGTCTGCCTTCACTTAAATTTGACAAAGACCATCTCTGTTCTGCCTGTGAGTTGGGTAAGATGAAAAGATCTTCACACAGAATAAAGAGTGATCACAGTTGCCCCAGACCATTGCATATGCTTCATGTGGATCTCTGTGGTCCAATCTCTGTGCAAAGTCTGTCGGGTAAAAAGTATATTCTTGTGCTTATTGATGAATTTTCTAGATATATACTTGGATTGAGTTCATCAAAGTAAAATTTGATGTCCCAGAAATTTTGATAAGTTTGTTGAAGAGGATACAGGTTCTGTTAGGTCTAAAAGTCCAAAAGTTGAGAAGTGATAATGGGACAGAGTTTAAGAACGCCTGAATTGATGCCTACCTATCAGAGGAAGGAATCTCCCAGAACTTCTCAGCTGCCAGAACTCCACAACAGAATGGTGTGGTGGAGTGAAAGAACAGAACTCTGGTAGAAGCCGCCAGAACTATGTTGGCTGGTTCTATCCCTCCAATCAACTTCTGGGCAGAGGCCGTCTTAACAGCCTGTTTTACCCAAAACAGAGCTGTAATAGTGAAAAGATTCAAGAAGACTCCATATGAACTCATCAACAATCGAAGGCCAAATGTGAAATATTTTCATGTTTTCGGCTACAAATGTTATATCTTGAATGATAGAGAACAAATGGGCAAGTTTGATAAGAAGGCTGATGAAGGAATCTTTATTGGTTATTCTTTAACCTCTAAAGCCTACAGAGTCTAGAATACCAGAACCAGAGTCATTCAAGAGAGCATAAATGTGTCCTTTGATGAAAATACATCAAGTTCCTCTGATCGCAAATCACTAGAGGGGACACAGACAAAAGAGAAGCCTAGTTCTTCAAAGTCAAGGGAAGAAGATATCAACTTAGTATTCAACGATTTCTTCGATGATGATGATTCCTCTGTCAACATCACCAGAGTTGTAATTCAGAGAAATGAATGACCACAATCAGATGTAAGAGAACCTGAACAAGAGCCATCATCACCCCTTCTGACTCACATTGGGAGAGATTCCCTATTTGAAAGCTCACCCTCACAGAGCCCTGTTGGTACATCACAGAGCAATGAGGCCACTCTCCATAGCAGTGTGCCACAGAGCCCTGCTGCCAATCCACAGAGATCTGATGCTGAAGAACGTCTTTTCCCACAGAAGCACAGACTCCACCTGTTGTCCATGCTCCCATGACCAGATGGACAAAGGATCACCCCCATCATCTAATTATAGGTGCTGCTGAAGATGGTGTAAAGACAAGGTCTGCAACAATCCATGAAGCATTCTTTGTTAAATTTCTAAGCATGATTGAGCCGAAGAAGATTTCTGAGGCCCTTGATGACCCAAACTGGATTGAAGCCATGCAAGAGGAGCTTCTGAAATTTGAAAGAAATAAAGTTTGGTCCTTGGTTCCACTTCCTAAAGACAAACCTGCCATTGGAACCAAGTGGGTGTTCAGAAACAAAAAGGATGAAGATGGGATCATCATCAGAAACAAAGCTTGATTGGTTGCCAAGGGATACTTCCAAGAATAAGGCATCGATTATGACGAAACCTTCGCACCTGTGTCTAGGCTAGAAGCCATCAGAATCTTCTTAGCCTATGTTGCCCATAAAGGTTTCAAGGTCTACGAGATGGATGTGAAATCTTCTTTTCTAAATGGCAGACTACAAGAAGAAGTCTACGTTCAGCAACCACCAGGTTTTGAAAGCTCAGAGTTTCCAGACCACGTATACAAGCTAGACAAAGCTCTGTATGGCCTTAAACAAGCTCCCAGAGCCTGGTATGAAACTCTGTCAAACTTTCTGTTGACTAATCAGTTCGAGAAAGGTACCGTCGATAAAACTCTATTCATTAGGAGGTATAAGAATGATATTCTTCTGGTCCAAATATATGTTGATGACATTATTTTTGGGTCTACGAGGCAGGAATACTGTGATATGTTTGAGGATTTGATGAAAAGTGAATTTAAAATGAGCATGATGGGAGAACTTTCATTCTTCCTGGGTTTACAAGTTAAACAATCCATCAGAGGGACTTTCATAAGTCAATCAAAATACATCTCTGATATTTTGAAAAAGTATAAGCTCAACAATTCAAATCCTATGAAAACTCCTATTGCCACTGTAGTTAAACTTGATCATGATCCTCACGGTGAATCTGTGGATATCAAGAACTACAGAGGCATGATAGGGTCACTTCTGTATTTGACTGCAAGCAGACCTGATATAATGTTTGCAACATGTCTTTGTGCTAGATTTCAAGCAAATCCTAAAGAATCCCATTTGTCTGCTGTCAAACGCATATTTAAATATCTCAAAGGGACTCAAGTTTTGGGTCTCTGGTATCCTCTTAATTCTGGTTTCGAGCTTGTAGCATACACAGATTCAGATTATGGAGGATGCAGAAATGACAGAAAGAGTACTTCTGGTAGCTGCCAATTGCTTGGAGAAAAATTGGTGAGTTGGACATCCAAGAAACAGAACTGCGTATCAACTTCTATAGCAGAAGTAATGTATGTTGCTGTTGTTAGTTGTTGCTCTCAAGTGATCTGGATGAAAACACAACTCTAAGATTATGGCATGTAGTACAGCAAGATCCCAATTCTGTGTGACTCCAAGAGTGCCATAGCAATTACAGCTAATCCAGTCCAGCACTCAAAGACAAAGCATATCGACATAAAGTACCATTTTATAAAGGATCATGTTAAAAAATGGACGATTGAAATGTACTTTGATTCAACCGACTTCCAACTTGCTAACTTGTTTACAAAATCCCTTGATGAAAGGAGATTTAACTTCTTAATCAGCAAGATGGGTATGCTAAACATGTCCTCCTAACTCTGTTCAAAACTCAACAGAGCCTCTGATGTTCACACCAGAGCTCTGTCAAAATAGTTGGGTAGGATAGTTCACTAGAGCCTCTGATGATCATCTCAGAGCTCTGACAGCATACTTTTTCAATATTTTCCTGTGCATCTCATTTCTGTATATAATTTTGTCTTATTTTTTATTGTTGCAAGAAAAGAGACAAAAAAGGGAAAAATCTGTCAATTAAGCTCATGATTCAAGGGGGAGCTTAAAAGGAAAGATAAGCATGGTTTAAGGGGGAGCAAGTCAAAACAATTTCTAATGTAATTGACTCTGCTCATTGAACAAAATGGAAAATCTTTTCGAGAAAGGGAAAACCTGGTCTGATAAAAACATCTTTTGATAATGTCAAGAACTTACCAGAACTCTGACATTTCACCAGAGCCTCTGTTGATTCTCACCAGAACTCTGTGAAATTTCTGAGTCAGTTCTGCTTTCTTTCTTTGACTATTCTCACATCAGAAATAGGATTTTTAAATGATTTTTGGGTAAAGGTGAAATATCTTGGGTTACTTGAAAACCATGCTGAGTTCCACCAGAGCTCTGTCAGTTTTCTGCCACGTCATCAGAAGTGCTGTCATCAGAGATGCGGGTTATTTCTGAGTGTCAACCGCATGTCACCCACACATCTCTAACCGTGACGGTTTGATAGCCCAAAATTTGTCAGAACCCAAATCTACGTGGCACTCTCTGATTGAGAAACCAACCGTTAGATGTTCCCACATTCCACTGTTGAGGTCACTCCACTATCTGAAACTTGAGTGCCTACAGTACCTACGATGGTTATCCAGCCATACGTTTTGAGTATAAATACCCATTCCATTCGACCCATTTCATTTCTTACGCTTATTAAACATTCAAAACCCTCAACCTTTCCCTCGTTCGTTCAAAACCTTTGAGTTCTTCAATAACCCTAAACCTCCAACAATGGCTGAAAGACAAAACTCCGCAGAATCAAGCCGAATAGGACCCGTAGACGAAATCGTAATCCAACCTTACGAGTTCGCAGACAACAACTACCGTTTTGATGCTAACCCAACCAACTATCTACCCGTTTACCATGTTCTTGTTGAGTTTTTCAGAAACTCAGAAATCTTTCGAGCCCTCACAATGTTCGATTATAATCTCCCTGAACTCTATGTCCAACAATGGTGGACTACTTGTCAGTTCATTCCAGAACAAAAAGGGATTATCGGCAACGTTGCTTCTGGAAGAGGTGGAGAAGGTGGATCAGTACGCATCCGTGACAAGACTCTTAGGAGAATTTTTGGGATGCAGACACGAAGACAACTAGGAATTCAAGCGTACGAAAAGCCCTCAAAAGTTACTGTTCTTCTTGATTTCGTGAAATTCTTAGGTTACAACCACACTCTGAACAGGATAGGTGAGTTCAGAAGAGGCCATTTACCCCCAGTATGGAATTTCATGTTTTCCACACTGAACAGAACCTTAACCTGCAAATCTGGTAGCCAAGACCAGGCCAGCATAGAGATTCTTCAGATCATGTATGGCCTATACTTCAAAAGAAACTTTGATTATGCCAAGATCCTCTACAAAGACCTCTTATCTGCTGTTAATATCAAGACCTCAGCCCTAGCAAGAGGAGGAGAAGAAGGAGTCCACAGAAATCTGAAGGCCATAAGATATCCTCGTTTCATCAGTTTGGTCATCAGAGAAGCCTTCAAAATCTTGCAACTAACTCAACAGGGAAATCCAACACATGTTTGGGTAATGTGCAGGTTCTTGCCAACAACCACAGGTGAATATCCAAACGTACGAAGAGTACCAAGGACAATGCTTTCTTTAATAACCCCTACTCACATCTCTATCCAAAACTACAATCATGTTGCTCAACCTCAAGGACCTGAGGTGAGATCCCCAACATACTTAGGTCCTGAGCCTTCTTTAGAGAGTATGAGTGAGGTAAGAGAACCCGAAGTCGGGTCTTCCTCTGCCCATGTGGTGGAGGAGGAAGTAGTGGACAGAGCATCCCCTATGGAGGCTGTCCAAGAGGGAGAAAGGGAAGCTACAAAGGAGGTGGCAAAGAGTTCGCCCTCCTCTGGTAGTGGTGAGGAAGAAGAAAATGAGAAAGGGAAGAGTGAATCTGAGACTTCTTTATCCCTAAGAGCCGAGGGAAACGTGAGCTTAGAAAAAGATGTTCGAGTGAACACACATGTGCGTTTCCTTAGCCCAACTCCCAGTGCAAGCACTCAATCTATCCATGATGATCTAGATCAAATGGATATTGAAACAGAGGTGCACACATCGAACCCTAACCATCTTGAACCACCAGAGGCAACTCTTCACGCCTCTGGTACGCACGAAACCGGGGAATCCATTTTCGGTAATGATGTACAATTGCCCTAGGACATCAACAGGACAACTACACACGATGATGCCTCTGTGGCTCATCTTTCTAAAGAGGAACAACTTAGGTCCTTGGGTAATTTTTGTTTTACCCGTAGAGATTGCCTAACTCAGAGGCAATATGAAAGCCTAATTGCACAAGGATGAGAGGGCTGAAGAAACCAGAACGCATGTAGATGTATCCCCTCCAAAGGAACATCAAGGTTCGGGTGGAAGTCCTCCAAGAGCCAGCCTAAAAACAACTCTTGATGGAGGCACCTCTGAACTCGAGGTCGACTTGGATCCATGTGTTGGAACCAAGGTTACCTCCACTGATACTGTCACAAGAGCAGAGTTCAAAAGCTTCTGTGATAGTCTTAGCAACTCTTTGAATAAGTATAAACTTATCAATGAATCCAAAGAGGAGCTAATCCGCAAGGAGAATGCTTCTCTAAAAGAAGAACTGCAACAGATCACAGCTGAAAGGGCCAGAGCAGAGGAGACCACAAAACTAACATCAATGCTCAGTGATATGAAAACAACCATGGCAGAGAATCACACGACAGCGATGAACAGAACCCTGCCCATACCTTCCGTACTCATATCAGACTCAAATGTCAAAACCATGACAGAGTTAATTAACACCTCTGTCAAGAATGCAATCAAGCAGGCAACGGCACCAGAGGCACCCGTACCGTTTCCCAACAATCAACCAATCGACAGAGCTTATATGAGCGAATTCAGCAAGTCTGTCCTGAGCCGAATGATGACTGTATCTTCAAAGTTTGTCATGAAAGCTCAAGCAACAAAACGTCATGTCCAATCATCTCTTGACTCTCACAAATTCAACTTTGAGAGTCATGTTGATGAAATCCGAACTACTGCAACATAGGTCAAAGATGCACTGAAAAAGGCCGTTACAATCTTCACAGAGGCCATTGTTGGTCCCGAAGGCCTATACAAGTTTGCAGAAGGGGGGGGGGGGTTGAATACAAACACACATATTTTACTTTTCTAAATTGTTTATTGATAAATCATTAACAATTTACAGCTTGTTGCGGAGACAAGATTAAGGATAAACCTAAATCTAAACAAGTTGGAACACTAAGGTTTCTTGCACTAAGAGAGATAAGGTAATTACTAATAATAACATATCTTGAGATAAGAGATTGAACTTGTCCAGAGTTAGCAAGTTACTTCAAATGAAGTGAGTTCATCTCTTTATATACTGCATGCATTTAATGCAAGTCAGTATATACTTTACACGTGTCATCAGCTGGTTGGTTGCATGTCATTGACCTTGGTTGACAACCTTAGTAGCCGTATGGATGAATAGTGTAGTATCAGAGTGGTTGTACGATTTCAGATATTCGGAGGTTCTTTTCTGACAATTCGTACGGAGTCGTGCAAGGGTGGTTAAGACAAAAGTACTTTGTACGGAGGACTTCATGATCAGCGTTCGTTGATTCAGCAATTATCATTTACTATTCAGCGAATGATAAAGTTCAGCGATAGCTGAAGTCTTGTACTTGATACTTCACGTTGAGTGGACAAATCTGAGTCTTCGCTGATCCGCATCAGTTCATTAGGAGACTTGTCGCTGGTTCTTGAGCTTGATCTTCGACTTCAGCGTAGAACCTTTGTTGACGTGAAACTTGTCTTCAGGGATCATAAGTAAACAACTAACTCTGATACATATTGTTTACTTACAATTTTCACTAAGTATTTAAGAGAGGGTCATTATCAAATCACTGAGGGTTTGGATCAACAATCTCCCCCTATTTGATTATGACATAGCAACAAAGAAAATTGCTATTTAATGAAAACATAAGGATAAAAAGAACTCATAAAATATTTGTCCCTTTTACTGTTTTCTGGGATCTTTTCAGTACTGATGGAGTAAAGTACATTCGCTGAAATCTTTCTTTTAAAACTTTGAATCAGGATACAAAGAGAAATGGAAAGATTACAAGTACGAGCGAAATAAATTACAAGTACAAAAGGATAACTGATAAAATAGATGAAAGAGGCGATCCTATCAGCTTACAGAGGTTCTTCCTTAATGAGAAGTTCATAAAGGGTCTTTTCAGTGGGGATCATCCAGTCAGGAACCGTTACACTTCGTTTTCTTTTGTTCAGCGCTTCTTAAAAAATCTAGGGTTTTAGGTGTCGTGACTGAATGTCTTTTCTGAAGTCACACCAGTAGATGAGATCTCTGAGCTGTTCGATTGGAGTGATTGGAAGCTCAGCGATCCGTTGAAAACATTTACGTCCGTCGTAGTCGAGAAAGAATATTCCATAAGGATTACTGATGACTTTACCAGGGACGATAAGTTCACATGGTGGCAAAGAAATGTCAAGGGCAGATAGATCAGGGACAGGACCAAGCACTTCAGCGCGAGAGAAACCAATTCCAGTTTCATTTCGTATGACAGGACCTGAGTTTGAATCTTGACGTTTCTTCTTTGGAGAGGCCCTTTTTCTTTTCAGCTTAAGATCAGGAAGAGGAGGAATGTCCACACAAGAAGATATCAAATCGATATGTCTGTTTATCAGCTTTTCGAAATGATCCTTGTACTTAGATTGTGACGATTGGATAGCTAACCTCATCTCCAGCCATTCAGAGAGACCATACCTTTTTACAGTGTCAGCGCGAAAGGCTTCAGATTGGCCATCTTCTCTGAAAAGTTTGATGTCAACAATAGGTACTCCGATAGAGGTTCTTCCAGAGATGAATACCTTTTTGATCTTCGCTGGACGATATCTGAAGTGTATTTTCTCTTTACACCAGATCTGGGTGGTCTGAGAAACTTCAGTTTTCTTTTCCACGATCTTCTGGACTTCTTCCCAAAGCTTTCGCTGGACTTGAATGGGAACACGTTTCAACTTGGGGTCTTTGACAGATTCTTGAGTAAGCTTGATGGCGTATTCTCTGTCTTTTTCTTCAGCTTCCTTTCTTTCAGCGATGAGGCGTTCAGCTCTGAGGTGTTCCTTGTATTCAGCTTTTGAAATTCTGAACTTTGGAGGAACTGAAGGCAGTTGATCACGCCTTAGAATGATTCGCTGATCCTCGAATCGCTTTATTATTTCCACTCTTCTCTTTTGATCCCCTTCACTCAGCTTTTGAGGAGCTGGGGAAGGTCTGTTTCTGTGCAAGAGAGGTTGTTCTTTTGGTTCATCAGTCTCAGAAATCAAATCTAAGACTGGGATTATTTCATCAGTAGCAGCTGGCTTTATTTGTGAAGTCGCAGTAGTAGAACCTTCAGCGACATCCTCAAACAGGGGAGAGGACTAGCTGAAACACATCGATCTTACAAATAAGAACATGGGTAGAAGAACTTGGGTAGAAAGAGAAAGATGAATATGTTTAGGTGTAGGCTAGGGCAATAGAACTTATAGTGTGGAGGAGGGATGGAGTAAGAGATGTTTAGTGTACCTGACAAACCGGCTTTTCAAGCAAGATCATCAGATTGTCATCTTCAGCGACGCTTTTGCCTTTGCCTTTCTCAGTGCCAGAGGCTGAGGGCTTTGTCTTTGTCCTCTCCCCTGTTGGTTCATTTATTGAAATTCCCTTAAGAGCTTTGATCCTTGGGGCAGGTTTGACGATAAAGAAATCATCGTCATCTTCGTCATCATCATCATCATTCTTCTTTGGAGAAGAAGATGGTTCATCATCAGGGATGTCGATGGCTTCATCATCTTCTGCTTCGGATTCTTCAGCGTCTTCTTCGAGTTGCTCCCCCTCAGATACAGAGGCGAGCTTCTCGGTTCCCTCAGGGTTTTCATCTCCCTGAGGTCCAGCGATAAGATCTTCATTCTTCTCTCCCCTGATAGATTCATCACGGGAAAGGTCTTCAGCGCTCTTTTCAAGATTTTCAGCGCTCTTCTCAAGATCCTCAGCGCTCTTCTCATCGGTATGTTCAGCGCTCTTCTCCCCCTCTTTCTCATGATTGGGGGAGGAATGGGTAGACTCAGCATTTGTATTTTCTCTGTCTTCTTGGCCAGAGATTTTAATACAACTTTCAATCGCTGCTAATCTGTCTTCAAGGCCAGATATAGCAGGATTGATCTTTTCCAGCTCTTTGCGATCCGCCGCTGTGAAAGTTTCCAAAGTAGGGGCAGTGGCAGGTTCAGGAGCAGGAGTTCTCGCCTTGTTGAGCAGCTCTTCAATCATTGTTTTCATCGAACCAACGTCGGTCTTTACAGAGCCTAAGTCATTCGTCAGAGTTTGAACATTTGTCTTTACAGCAGACATATCACCCTCTAGTGCTCCAACCGATGTCTTCAGCGTTGTTACTTCGCCATACATGGAGGAAACTGATTGTTTGAGTGAGGTGTAGTCTGTGTAGATATCAGCGAGCACCTTAGCAAAGTCGCTGAGAGTCTTATCAACTTGCTTCAAGTCATCTGCGTAAGCCTTCTTTTCAACCACCGTTGTTAGCTTTGTCAAATTCTCTCCAGCATTTGTTACAGCTGTAGAGTTGTTGGAGAGTGTGGTGGTGAGATCTGTCAGCTTTGTTTCCACAGACTTCAGAGACTCGTTGATGTCTACCAAATTAGGACCTGTAACACATAAGTACTTGTGAACAAAGGAAAGCTCAGAAGTTTCAGGTTTAGTTAAAGTGTATATGGGTTGATTTGTACCTGCAGGAGGATTGACGAAGTCGTCAAAGTTACGGATTCCTGAAAAATGTTCCATATCTTCCTCAAAAGTTCGGTGAGGTATGGTGATCTCTGCAGGTCCTGTCTTCATCATTCGTTGAGAAGCGTCGGCGGTGGCTTCTGGAATGATGGCATCTCCAGTATTCTTTGGAGGAGTGTCCAAGTGAGTGGAGGGAGAAACGAAGGATAAGAATGGGGTTCGGGTACTGAGTTCAGCGTTGGAATCGTTGAGAATCACTTCATCAGTCTTTTGAGAGACTGAGGGAGGTTGGGTAGGTTCCAAGTTTCTAACCTCAGCGTTTGGAGACGCTGAAGTCTGGATTGAAGGGATGGCTTGAATCGGTGTGGCAGAGCGTACCACGGAACATTCCTCCAGCTCGTCAGAATGAGCTGAGGAGTCTTCAACATGGGATTGCTGGGGTTGCTCCTTGGTTTTCTTGATCCTTTTGGAATCAAGTTGGGTGTGAGAGTGTTTCCTTTTCTTAGAAGGAGAGGATTGCGTGGTCGGGGTATCAGCGATGGGTATTATCGCTGAAGGAGCCACATAAGTCGAAGAATTAGGGTTAAGAAGAGAGAGAAGGGTAGAGAGACGTACCTCATTGTCGACAGGTTTGAAATCGAGCACCTTAGGGCCAACCTGAGAAAGTTTCAGGTCACCCTCTTGAGGATAGCTGTCCTTCAGGCCATATTGGAAGATGGCGCTGATGAAACGGGGGTAGGGAACCCATGCAGGTCTGTCAACAGCAGAATATACTCTTTGAACTAGGTCATCATAAATGATAGATGCCCAGTCTATATGTAGACCTTTCAGCATTGTGTATCCCATAGCCTGCTGAGGTTGAGCGGCTTGATCAGAGGAGCCGGTCTTCGCTGTCATGCAGCTGATCAGGTCTGCGAAGATGAAATTCATCTCGCTAGGCATTTTGGACTTCTTTATCAGCGTCAGCTTCTTCTCGGGCTTCTTGTCCCTTCCAGTTTCCCAGATGTAACCCATTGCGTCGAGGAAAGCAATGATTGCTTCTCTGTCAGCATGCTTCTTATGGTCAGGGAATGGAACAAATGGTTTTTCTTTGGTAGCATTGGGGAAGTTCAGGGCTTTTCGAATGATAGCGGGGGTTATCTTAATTGTGCCATACTCAGTATCGCTGAGTATGCAATCGATGGTTTTGGATGCATCTTTGGCAGAGGGTAGCTGAGTGTGTCTGGCAGAGTACCAGAACTGGGATAGTAGTAGCTGACTAGCAGGAGGTGTGATGGTCAGGGCTGTTGAAATGCAGCAGTTTTTCAGGAAATTCACAGCATCATCCAGATGTGTGACTTGCTTTCGAGGAGGAAACTCGAGAAGCGCAGAGAGGTTGTTGACCTTAGTCCAATCTAGTTGATCCAGCTTGAACTTAACCTGAGGGGCTTTGATGATGTCTACTTCCTCAGAGTCAGCGGAGATGGACTCAGCCGTAACATTGATCTTTGAAGATGCCATTTCTCTGTATTATCAGTTCAACCAAAGATGTTAACAAATAAGAATTGTCTTAATATGGAAAGAATTTCCATTAAGATGGTTCGAATTTTGTCCATTTCATTCAGACATAAATGTCTTAATGAAGATTAGGGTTTTTCATGATTTTGAAACGAAATGTAAAACCCATAAAGTCTTGTATTCCAGTTTAAAAAAAAAAAACTGGATACGAATGAAGAACAAGTTTAAGATTTAGATTTAAAACTTGAAGAACAGCCATGAAATGGTTGTGTTCATAAAACCATGAAAGAAGTGATTTTATTTTTAAGTTCTTTTGTTTCATCTTGTTTAAAACAATGATAAGATCAGAAACAAGTTATCTGCATTTGAAAAATAAGAACATATTAACCTTGATGTTTTGATGAAAAAGATGATGAACAGTTCTTTGAAGATTTGAGAGCACAAATGCAACAGTAATTCTTTTCTTGCGGAGAAAGATTGTTCGCGTAAAAGACAAATATAAACCAAGAGTTGTTTATATAGGGAGTTTTAGAGAGAGAAAACCTTGAGCGGGAAAAGGTTTTCATCATGACACGGACACGTGTTTGCATTTGATTGGAAGTTTGAACGAAACGTGCAAACGTGTGTCAGAAAGAAGTCGTGCCTGGTGTTATCCGTTGCAATGACGTCACAACTGTCCTTTCACATTCTTTTAGGATGTCTCTGAGGTTTTGAAAGCTCAGGGACTTTTTTGAAAAACATGAAGCACTGAATAGAAAATATCAGTGAAGGTTTTAAGAACTTTCAAAATATCGCTGTCAGAGAGAGAAAACATACCTGGATATCAGTTTAACCAAGTTTATTCAGAGAGAAGATGATTGAATAGGTTATACGAGTTGATTTTATCCTATCGCTGATCAATGTGAACCGCTGAAGATTTTACCCTTCAAAGTTCAGCATTCCAAGCTCGCTGATGAGAAAGTTGAATCTTGTCTCATCAAGAGGTTTGGTAAATAAATCAGCTAACTGATAATCAGTTGGGATAAAATGAAGTTCTATATCACCATTCATCACATGATCTCTGATAAAATGATATCTGGTTTCTATGTGTTTTGTCTTTGAGTGTAGCACTGGATTGTTTGCTATAGCGATGGCACTAGTGCTGTCGCAATAGATTGGCATTTTAGAGAGCTGAAGATCATAGTCTAGTAGCTGATTTCTCATCCACAAAACCTGAGAACAACAGCTTCCAGCGGCTACATATTCAGCTTCAGCTGTGGAAGTGGACACTGAGTTTTGCTTCTTACTTGTCCAGCTTACCAGCTTTCCACCCAGGAGCTGACATCCTCCTGTGGTGCTTTTCCTATCCGTTTTGCAACCTGCAAAATCACTATCTGAATAGGCGGTTAGATCGAATCCTGAGTCTTTGGGATACCAAAGGCCTAGATTCGCTGTACCCTTAAGATATCGAAAGATTCGCTTTACAGCTTTCATATGAGATATCTTAGGTTCAGCTTGATATCGTGCACACAATCATGTTGCAAACATAATATCGGGTCGGCTAGCTGTAAGATACAATAGTGAGCCGATCATCCCACGGTACAGCGTGACATTGACAGGAACACCCTTTGTGTCCTTATCAAGTGTCAGCGGTGGTGCCATAGGTGTTTTCATAGCTGAACTTTCAGTTAAGTCGAATTTCTTCAGCATATCTTTAACATACTTTCCCTGATTTATAAAAGTTCCTTTTTCAGTTTGCTTAATCTGAAGACCAAGGAAATATGTTAGTTCACCCATCATGCTCATTTTATACTCATCTTTCATTCTATCAGCGAAACGAGTACAAAGCTCAGGGTTAGTAGAACCAAATATAATGTCATCAACATATATTTGAACTAAAATGATATGACCTTTCATTTTTCTAAAAAAATAGAGTTTTGTCAATCTTACCTCTCTCAAATTGTTCAATATGGAGATAAGTAGAGAGAGTATCATACCATGCACGAGGAGCTTGCTTTAAGCCATAAAGTGCCTTGTCCAGTTTATAAACATAACCTGGATGCTTAGGATCTGACAATCCTGGAGGTTGTTCCACATAAACTTCTTCATTCAGCTTTCCATTTAGAAACGCTGACTTAACATCCATCTGATGTACAGTGAAGTTTTTGTGTACAGCATATGCTAAGAAAAGACGAATAGATTCAAGTCTTGCTACTGGAGCAAATGTTTCGTCATAATCTATGCCTTCCTCTTGTCTGTATCCCTGAGCAACAAGACGAGCTTTGTTGCGAGTTACAGTACCATGTTCGTCCAACTTGTTTCGATAGACCCATTTAGTGCCTATTACCGTTTTGTCAGTTGGTCTACGAACGAGTTTCCAAACTTTGTTTCTTTCGAATTCAGTCAGCTCTTCTTGCATAGCGCTGACCCACTTTGGATCTCTGAGGGCATCATCTATTTTCTTTGATTCAGTTAGAGAAATAAAGTTAACAAATAAACAAATATTACCTGCACTTCTACGAGTCTGAATACCAGCGTTGGGATCACCAAGAATTTGATCGATTGGGTGATTTACAGTCCATCACTGAGCCGGAGCATACGTCGCTGATTCAGTCTGAACTGGAGAAACTGAAGATGAGGCTTCAGCTACTTCTGGATTATCAGCTAAGAGAGGAATGTTTGCATTTGTCACTTCATTCACTGATTGCTGAGAGGTAGATGGAATTTCTGAGACATTTGGATCAACTGCAGGTATAGTGTTAATAGGAACAGCTGAGACCCAAGATGTTTCAGCTTCACTATTCTGCATATCTGGAATGATAGTAGGACCATCATTTTCTACGGTGTGAGCATGAGGAGTGGGAACTTCTTCTGAATCACCAAGATGAGAAAACATCCATTGATTCAGTTCTTCAGTATCAGCGGATGGTTTGGAGTTCGCTGAACGGGATTCGTCAAACGTGACGTGAATAGTTTCTTCTACAGTTTGTCTTCTACGGTTGAAGACTCTGAAGGATTTGGAGACTGAGGAGTATCCAAGAAAGATTCCATCATCAGCCTTAGGATCAAACTTTCCAAGGGCATCTCTGTTGTTCAGTATGAAACACTGACATCCAAAGATGTGAAGAAAGCTGATTGAAGGCTTTCTCCCATGAAAGAGTTCATAGGCTGTCTTTTTGAATCTTTTAACTATCAGCGACATGTTTTGCGTAAAACAAGCAGTGTTGACAGCTTCTGCCCAAAACTGAGTAGGCAGGTGAGAATCGCTGAGCATTGAACGTGCAGCTTCAATAATTGTTCTATTTCTTCTTTCAGCGACTCCATTTTGTTGCGGTGTTCTCACTGACGAAAAGTTGTGAGAAATACCCTTATTCTCAAGGAAGGAATCAAGAGAACTGTTTTTGAATTCAGTTCCATGATCACTCCTTATTGAGCGAACAGTCATATTGTTCAGAGTTTCCATCTTCCGAACAAATGTGATGAGTTCTTCAGGGGTGTCACTCTTAGAACGGAGAAACATTACCCATGTGTAACGAGAGAATTCATCAACTATGACCAGCGTATATTTCTTTCCAGCGATGGATTGTTTGTTAACAGGGCCAAACAAATCCATATGGAGTAGTTGTAGAGGAGATGATACTGAGGAGACTTGCTTTGACTTGAAGCTTGCCTTGGTCTGCTTCCCTTTTTCACACGCTGAACATAAAGACTCTTTGGCGTATGAATGCTGAGGTAGACCAGTGACTAACTCTTTAGAGGAAAGAATATTCAGTGTCTTGAAATTTAGATGTGAGAGCCTCTTGTGCCATAGCCAGTTAACATCAGAAGATGCCTTTGAGAAGAAACAGGAGTTCTCAGTGGTTGTTGAGTCCATGTTTATTACATAAACATTTTTTAAACGATAACCGTTGAGAGCTATCTTCTCCTTTTTGTCAGTGACAAAGCAGAATTCCTTAGTGAAAATCACTTTGTTATCCATGTCGCAAAGCTGACTGATGCTCATAAGATTATGCTTCAGCCCTTCAACATATGCGACTCTTCTGAAGGAGGTTGTACCATTTGAAAGTACACCATACCCTCAGGTGTGTCCTTTTCCATTTCCACCGAAAGTCACAGAGGGACCCTTCTCTTCCTTGTATTCAGCGAGCAGGTTATTCTTTCCAGTCATGTGTCTAGAGCATCCGCTATCGAGATACCAGACACCCTTCTTAACCTGCATTTACAAAGGAAGATTAGTTTTGCTTGGGTACCCACTTAACCATGTATACACGTTTGTCAGTGGAGCTAGTTGGAATAGAAGGTTCAGCGGTCTTCGCAGCATTTGAAGATTCAGCTTTGTCTTTCATCACTTTGGTTAATTTCTTAACTTCAGTGGTAGGAGTCACCTTGACCTGATTTGCATCGGGGTTGGTCTTCTTTGCCTTGGGGGCAATCTTCACCTTAGCTATCTTTTCAGCTTTGGTGGCTGTGGGGCACTTACTAGCAATATGATCGGTAAGTCCACAGTGATAACATTTCCTATAACTAAAAGTAGTTCTAGGACCACTTGTATGCTGAGCTTTTAATTTCGAATTAGAAGTGCCAGCACCAAGTAAGCTATTGGCTTTAGAAATGGGACGAACATTCAGTTCTTCAGATTTCTTACCAAGGACATCCACTCTGAGTCTAGGAGTAGATCGCTGAATAGATCCAGAGATCAGCTTTCTAGATCCAGAGGGGTTGGTCACTGAGGCTTTAGAAGCATTCAGCTTTGGTACTAAGGTACCCTTCTGAGGATTTTGATAAATAACAATTTCTTTACCTTTGTCTTTAGAGACAGAGGTAGGTTTTGAATAAACCATTTTCTCCTTACCTTTTGAGGAGGTAGGAGTTTCCTCAGGGATTGGTGTAATGGACGAGGAGCACTGAGATGATGAAGTGTCAGCGACTGAGGATACGAACGTTCCAAATTTAAGCATTGAACGTTCAGTGGTTGGTTTTGGAGTATCATATTTATAACCCAGACCACGTTTATCACTCAGAGGAATTTGACCCTTAATTATCTCAGTGATCTTTGTTGAAGAATTACACCATCCTTCAACAGTAGCTTGTTCAGCTTTTAATGCAGCGACAACTTCTGCTCGTTCGATTTTGACTAGCTGATTTAAAAAGACTTGATCTTTAAAATCATCTTCAATTTTAGAAAGCTTTTCTATTTGAAGATGGCAGTTTTAAGCTTTTCAGCGAGATCAAGATTTTGGTTTTCAACCACAGTTTTGCCGTTCATGGCTTCGTATAAACTTCTAGTCAATAGATCGATCTTACGGAGACTATCAGCTTCATCAATATTTGCAATATTGGTAAAGAAAGAAGGTGATACCTGAATGGCAGATGTTGAAGTGGAGGGGATGTCTGAACTTTCTTCCTCTTCTTCAATCTTGGCCATGAGACATTGATTTGCTTCATCATCTTCAGAGTCAGATGATGATGCTTCTTCATCAGAAGCAGCCCAATCATAGTCAGCCATCAGGCCTTTTCCTTTCTTCTTAAAGCTTTTCAGCTTTGCATACTTCTCCTTCAGCTTTGAGTATTTGTCATCTTTATTCCTTGGAACAAAGTTTTTCTTTGAGAAAGCTGAAGGTCTCATGACTTTCTTTGACCTACACTCATTAGCGAAATGACCTGTCTTTTCGCAGTTGAAACAAGTAGCAGTAGCCTTATCAACAAAAGGTGATGATTTAGGCTTGTCAGTTATGGAAAGAGGTTTGTTCTTTCTAAACATTTTCTTCTTGGAGAATCTCCTGAACTTTTTAGTTAGGAGAGCCAAGGATTCATCATCATCTGAAGAATCAGAGTCTGATGACCTTTCAGAGTTACTTTCTAACTCAGTGATAGTGACCGAGGGTCGCTGAGTAGAAGGTTCCTCTGAGATTAAAGCAACATGGGTGCTTTTGGAATCTTTTACAAGATTCTTCTTAAGATGGCTAGATTGCTCAAGATTCGGCAATGTACCATATAAGGTTGAAAGGGTCATTGATTTAAGATCCTTTGACAACTTGAGACACATGGAATAATTGTCCCAGCTTTCAGGTAAACATTCTAGAAACTTTGTCAGCACTTCAAAGTTGGAATATTCCTTACCAACAGTTTTTAGATCTATAATTAAGCAATTAAAACGTTGGTGCACTTCAGAGAGAGTTTCATTCTTACCAGAAATGAAGCTTTCGTATTGTCTTACCAGGTTGATCTTTCTTGAGTCCTGGACTTCAGACGTTCCTTCATACTGAACACATATTGTGTCCCACATGGCTTTTGATGACTTCAGGTTCATGACGGAATGGTAGACTTCGTCAGGAAGGGCCATGGATAGTATGGATCTGGCTTTTGTATCTATAGCCACTTTCTTCTTATCTTCATCGGTCCACATGTGTATTTCCTTAGGAATCAGCCTTTCTGGAATAACAGGTCTAGTTGCAGTGGCTGGAACTAAAGGATCAATTGTTACAGGGATGTGTGGGCCGTTTTCAAGATAGTAAGTCATAGTAGGGTCTACACCTTCTAAGAAGAGTGTCATCCTATTTTTCCACAAGTTGAAGTTGTCTCTGGAAAATCTAGGGGGTTTTGCAAGAGAACCATTGTCTTTATAATGTGTGTTTGAGTTGGTGGCCATTTTCAGATAATAGCAAGGAAGAGAAATATCTTAGATTAGATCTTGTTTATGAGATTAAACAAATCTGCTCTGATACCACTTGTTGGTCCCGAAGACCTATACAAGTTTGTAGAAGGGGGGGGGGGGGGGGGGGGGGGGTTGAATACAAACACACAAATTTTACTTTTCTAAATTGTTTATTGATAAATCATTAACAATTTACAGCTTGTTGCGGAGACAAGATTAAGGATAAACCTAAATCTAAACAAGTTGGAACACTAAGGTTTCTTGCACTAAGAGAGATAAGGAAATTACTAATAATAACCTATCTTGAGATAAGAGATTGAACTTGTCCAAAGTTAGCAAGTTACTTCAAATGAAGTGAGTTCATCTCTTTATATACTGCATGCATTTAATGCAAGTCAGTATATACTTTACACGTGTCATCAGCTGGTTGGTTGCATGTCATTGACCTTGGTTGACAACCTTAGTAGCCGTATGGATGAATAGTGTAGTATCAGAGTGGTTGTACGATTTCATATATTCGGAGGTTCTTTTCTGACAATTCGTACGGAGTCGTGCAAGGGTGGTTAAGACAAAAGTACTTTGTACGGAGGACTTCATGATCAGCTTTCGTTGATTCAGCAATTATCATTTACTATTCAGCGAATGATAAAGTTCAGCGATAGCTGAAGTCTTGTACTTGATACTTCACGTTGAGTGGACAAATCTGAGTCTTCGCTGATCCGCATCAGTTCATTAGGAGACTTGTCGCTGGTTCTTGAGCTTGATCTTCGACTTCAGCGTAGACCCTTTGTTGACGTGAAACTTGTCTTCAGGGATCATAAGTAAACAACTAACTTATCAGCGATCATCATAATGACTGAACAGACTCAGAGCATTAATGATGAACAGTGTTCGCTGAATGTTTAATTTAAAAGAGCGAGAGTTCCTATCAGCGGTACTGTAAGATCTTAGTACTTATCAGCGATAGTGAAACTCTGATACATATTGTTTACTTACAATTTTCACTAAGTATTTAAGAGAGGGTCATTATCAAATCACTGAGGGTTTGGATCAACAGCCATTGTCCAAGCTGCTTCCAGAAAGAGGCTTGCAAAAGAAGGTGAACCTTCATCGAAGAAGGGTAAGTTTGTTACACCGGACTCTCCCAAAGCCACTGTGGCAACCTCTGGTGATGATGATGATGATCAGAATGATGACGATGATATCCACATAGATGCCACCGGGCCTTCAGATGCTCAAGCAGGAGAGTCCTCTGTGCAACAAAAGGAGGAGACAGATAAGGGAGACAAAGGGAAAGAGAAAGAGAAGGTGAAAGAGGCAGAGAAAGAAAAAGAAACACAAGGGGAGATGGAGACAAAGGAAACTCCAACAGAGGAAACTACAACAGAGACTGGGATGATTGCATTTGAGAAATTCGATTACATCTTCAAAGACAGAACAATAAAAGCACCAGAAGAGTCGACATCTCAACCACCAGTGGGTATCAAGAAAGCAATAAGATCAGAAGAAGCCCACAAGTATTCAAGTGAGTCGTTGCAGTATCTCCGAAGAATCATCTTGGATCTTCCAAGAGAAAAGTGCCCATAAGAAGCTCTGAAGAGCTACATTAACCAGATAGACCTCATGTTAGAATTCAGAGACCTGATCAGAAGATTCGACAGAATTCTAAGACGAAACTATTATAATTAGTATACTTGTTCTTTGCACTGTATTGTAATCTCTTTAAAAGAAAAGTATCAAGTTTCACAGAGGATGATCTTCTCCTCTTTGTCCTTTGTTTAAATTTTCTCTGTAAATTGAAATTTTTTATTTTTCAATACTTGGGGGGAGATTGTTAGCCCCAAGTATCTCTTATGTAAAAGTATTGAAAATATTACAAGTCAGAAGACCACCAGAGATCCTGCAGAAGACTTAGAAGAATATCAAGCAGAAGACCATCAGAGCTCGACAGAGCTCTGGCAGGACCATCAGAGCTCAACAGAGCTCTGGCAGAAGACTTCTTCTATTCAACAGAAGAACTGATCTCACCAGAAGACCATCAGAGCTCTGGCGTAAGAGCTCTGGTGAATGAAGACCTCTGTGAAGCTTAAGTCTCATAGAAATCTCTAAGTATTAGACACGTGTCCGTACTTTCCACGTAAGCTCTAAAAAGACGGAGACACACTATCCACGTGTCACCTCAGGGTTAGATAGTACACTGTCTGGTGCTTTATCAGGCTATAAATAGAACGTTAGTGGAGCACACAATTGTAAGCTTTTGGAAGAATTGTTTTCCACAATTATGAGAGCACACACTGCAACATTCCATAGCACTACACTGAACGATTTGTTTCCTGAGAGATTTCAGAATACACACACTTGAACATGTTCTTGGAGTTATTGAAATATCAATATAACGAGCTGCTTATTTACTTGATCTTGTTATCATATTACTGTTCATTATTGATACTCTCATTGTTACATAATCGTTTTCACAATCACTCACATTTAATGGCTTTATATAATGCTTCCAATATCTGTTTTTTGTTGTTTATGTGATTCAACGTGAATCTGGGAACCTACAATAAACGGTGAACCTCGGATACCTGACATTTCGTATCTTATGAGATTCTATCTTCACAATTCTTACTATCTCCTTATCTGTTTTGACCAACTTCAGATTCTGATCTTTGTTTTTCATCAAGTGTAAGTACTCCACCCGGTGTAGTGACGTAAGTTTTTCAATGGAATACAACTTCACAAGATCCATCGACTGAACTCTTCTTACAAACAAATATTTTCGGATGTCTTCTTGAAAAAGAGTAATAATTCTGATTCGGTGCCATCTCCTTTCAATAAGAGATTCTCTATCAATAAGCTATTGGAATTCCCGTATTTCAGCTTTAGAAACTGGATCTTTTATCTTCCCTTCTTGAATGTCAGGAATAACACGAATACCAATTTCTGGATCATCACATTTCGGAGTTTCCTCATCAGAATCAGATTCAACAGACTGAACATTAACTGTATCAAAAGCATCGTCTAACTCTTCTTTGACCTTGATCAAAGTATTCTCCGGCTCATCTTCAGAATCAACATAGACAATATCCTGAATTAAGCTATCAGCCATTCTCTCTTCTTCCATTCTTTTATCACTTCCTTCAGGCTATTCAACCGTAGGAATGATGTCATCAAGAACATTTTGAACATTACCCCCTGCTTGTTCAACATTTTCAACATTTACCCCAACATCAATACTTGCACTTTCCATTCCAACCCCGGATCCACTAGCCTCTCTAACTTTCTGTCTCTTACTCATCTCCCCCTCATGGTGATCATGATCTAGATCTTGATCATCATGCTTTCTCTTAGCACTTTGGGCTTGAGAACCACAAGTTTGCTCAAAAACTGTTATCCAATCAGAAAGTGATTTGAATCCAGAAGATATAGCTCGGGTCATATCATGGATTGATTGTTTTAAGGTGTGTATGTTGGATCTGGTCGGTAATTGGGTTTGTTATTCGGGTTGTCTTCTTAATAAACCAACAAACTCCACTTCTTCTCCAGAGTTATGGTCACCTTGTTCTAACAAACGGTTAAGAAGTTTGGATTTTAGTTCATCTATGGGTAAGATTGGTGGTGCTTGGGTAGGTTGTTTGGATTTTCCTTTCGGGTCAGATTGAGGATTGGTTTCAAAAACAGACTTTCCCTTAACAGCACAGCTAACTTCCTCATAGAATTGTTGCACAATCTTTCTCATCTCATCTGCCTGATTCTTGTAGGAAGTATTTAAGGATCCCATGGCAACTTCTAACAACTTCACCATCACAAACTTATGTGGAGGGGGTTCCACCAAAGATCTAATCTGTTGAGCATGAACGGGACTAACACCCAGACCACTTAGGTTACTAGTTTGCATGACAGTTAAAGTAACTGCATGGCCTGTGTTCAACGATGGTATGGTGTTAACGTTGACATGACTTTCACCCGGTCTTCGTAAAGCACCAACGAATGGCGACAATACTCGGGGCATTCCGATTGGAGCACGAAGTCCAATATTTTGGGTCAGCAACGGTGTCGTGACTGGCGATTATGTCCTAGGAAATTAAGCTGTACCAAATGGTCCTAGGCTCAATGTGCTCTGAATTAAAGTCGGTGGCCGGGGCAATTGCCTTCCTGTTTTAATACCAGCAAACACCGATTGTGTTGCTGATAGATTGTGTGCTTGATCTCCATGGGAAATTGAAACATTAACCTGTTGAGAGGTCAATGAGTGGCTTGGTGGGGTTGTGCAATACATAGCTGGGTCAAGTATGTCTTTTTCAATGTCTAATGGCGACGTACGCACATTGACAGTAGATGTGGCTACCCGGCTTGACACGGTTTGGATAGGATCATCATTTATTTCTTTTACTGATCCTTTCTCACTCTCCCCGTATTTGTTTCTTTCCATATCACTCAAGCTCACTTCTTTTTATAGTTCAACTAAAACTCCCTCAATCCGCCTTGTATCTCCTCGATAACCAGAGTTGGTCTCGGAATGAACAACTACCTCAAAGTTATCCATACCACCTTGATTATTATTATCATCGGAACTAGAACTATCATCCTCTTCAGCCTTATCATCTGCCTCTGATTCAAAACTAGAAGCAGTGTAAACATTCGTTGGATCATCAATATCCATAAAAAGATCTTCAATATCATCTTCAGAATCTCACGAACCAATACTTTCTTCGTCATTTTGAGCACCAGACGGCTGACCAGGATCACCCCCATCTCCAGTACCCCTCACATGAATATTTTCTCTCATCTCCACCTGTTCAGGTACCCCAGTATCCTGAAACGTCACACCTAAATCTATACCCTCACTCCACTCACCTAGTTGATTTTCACTTTAGGTAGGTCCCTCCGGATCTGGCCGGACCATAAGTGCATGTTCTTCTCTATACTCACTCACAAATGGCGATTCCTGGTCAGCGTAAGCAAGTACAGATTCAGGTATCACGTTGGTATTATCAAAGTTGATTGTATGAGGAATATGGATGTAGTGCATCCACTGATCTACTCCAAGTAGTGCTCCTTCTCTTCTTGGAATAGCCGGATTAAAATTCATGATACTTCGAATGATGATCTGAAGAAACCTCTGAAATGGAACAAACTTTCTGGCTTTTGTAGGATGAGCTTTATCATTTACAACTTCAATGAGCTCATTCCAGATAAGCACTACAAAGTCAATCTTTCTATCATAGGCAATGGCATGGAACATCCGAAGAACTGATATGCTGCATCTGTCTAACCCTGTATGCTTTGATGTCATACAACGATTGATAATGCTGAACAAAGTATACCAAATTGGAGGTAGATACTTCCTCTTGAAGTTGGAAGCTCTGACAAGAACACCATCCACAATATCTTTGTATCCCAAGCCATGATATCCCAGCATAAGTCTTCTTCAGATATCAGATCCTCAAACTCATTTGATCTCGGTAATTCCAGACATGTTCTTAACCTTTTCAATGTCAACTTCGCATCAAAATGATCAATCTTCATCGTGAAAATTTGATTTGTCTCGGAAACCGGAACAAAAGTTATCGTCTTCCATACTTGTTGAAGATAAATCAAAGGCACTAACTCAGTCTTCTCCAATGCAGTTCGGAGAGGATGACCCTTAAGAATCTACACGATTACATGATAATCCATCCGCACATTCATGTCAAACATGAAATTATTGTGTTGAATTTTCAGATAATCTCTAGACCGAATAAGTTCATCTTCTGGATTGCGAGCATTAACTGATAGATGAGAAGAACGATGTGATGGTATCACTGTGTTTTCAATAGATGAAGTTCCATCACCATGTTCTTGAAAATGTGCCATTTGATCTATTCTGGAATAAATTGGAATACGGGTGTGAAATTGTCAAGTAACCACTTTTGAGAAAATCTCAAAATTTCCTAAGTCTAGGAGGTTATCGCACAACACATCAAAGTCGCATAAAGATGCTAATAGGACAAAGCTTATGCGATGAAGGAAAGTTATCGCATGAAACTTCTGTGATCAGGATGAATAACAGTTTTGAGCGACAACTTTGAATACTTGAAGACAAGTACTGTGCGAATACTTTGAATTCTTGAACTAACTTTGAGTATTCGCCCCAGATTTCTAAGAATCAATCGAAAACACAAATAAACCAATACCCTAGTGTCGTTTTATATGAGTAGTCCTATCTTATCATCTTTTAAGTATAACACTAACACATAGAGTGAAATCCGATAGGAATACCAAAAGACACTATAAACTCGACTGAAATCAACAAAGTAAGAAACAAGATACGGATGAAATGAAGTACGAGTGATAGAATCACTAACCTGTAATGAGATCTAGCAGAATGCACAAGAAATAACAACAAAATCGATGATTTTGGGTAAAATCAGATGAGAGCTGTGACAACTGTCAAATTTACACCTCAGGTTAGAACTGCACTGGATATTTCAATTATTCATGTCATAGTTCAGTCAGTGCGATTTTAGCAGTAAACTCGGTACGGTAGGAAAATTTGAGAAATTTTGCCTAGGAACCCCTTGATTTAGGAAATTATCCATAAATCTCATAAAATGCCAACTTAAGCTACAATTATACCACAAGTATTATATAATTAACAACTTGATCTATTTTCAACTAAATTATATAAATACTTTACTTTTATATAATTACTTTGCTATTTATAATTTATGAGAAAATACTTGTGTTTTAAATAAATCAAAAAGACGAGATTAGACTTTATTATTGCATCACACCACACCCCCCCATGGAGAGCCCCCCCCCCCCCCCCCCCCCTTCTCTACTCCTTATGTATTTCTTTTGGCTATCACAATTCATTTACAAAACATTTCATTTTCTCTCTAAATTCTCACAAAATAATTCCTTCTTCTTTCTCTCTCCATCTTCATCCATCTTCATCAAATCTTCATCCACCTTCATCCACAAATTCAGCCTCTAAACACCTATTTCAAAGAGATAAAAGTGTTCAAGGTAAATACAAGTGTATTGGACGAAATCCACACAATCTCTTTTGTCTAAATTTTAATTTCTTGCATTTTCTTATGAATGTTCTTCAGCTTCTTCTACATTTCTTTAATATTGTTAAAAATCATCTTTACACATCTTAATGTTTGTAGATTTACCACCATAACACTTGCATGTTAGCAAAAAGGTGGTGAATCCATAATCAAAACCATGTTAAGATCAAAGATGAACTTTTAAACACATGCATGTAGTTTTCTTGAAAAATCCATACCCTTTTGATTCAAAGGTTTCATGAGTGGATCTTTAAATCCATTAAAAACATGTTTTAACCAACATGCATGAGCTAAAAATACACAATTTTATGATACATGATGAAAATCTTGACATAAACACCAAAAAGAACCATTTTCAAGATTTATAAAAGATGAGATGATGGGTAAACTTGCATGTAATTTAAATGGCTCAAAAACCTGTTTTAGAACTGAAAATAATTGTATGGGGATGAGTCAAATCGGATTGCATGCAAAGGAATATGAATTTTGGGTAAAAAGTCAATATAGGTGCACATGCACAAAGGGTGGTTTTGACAGTTTGCTGCCAGATTTCACACCTTTTTTCAAAAGGTCATATCTCACTCAATACTACTCCAAATTAAGTAATTATTTTTCTGGAAATTATTTTTATGTATTAGGATTCAAACCCAAGTGGTTTCACTAAAAAACTCAAAGATTTAGTCTATCAAACAGTCTTCACAAAAACAGTGCACAAACAGCAACGTTTTCTGTCGAGTTATACGTCAGGTATTTTTTCACGTACTTAAACACTTCTAAAAATTATGAACTTATGCCAAAAGTTTCCTAACTCATTAAACCACTTGGACATAAAATATCTTGACCTAACTATACCTGGAAGTTATCCAAAAATGGACACAAAGTGACACCAAAATCTGGACAGCAAAAGACAATTTTCTTGTTATGATTGAAAGTTAACTCGTGATCCCATTTCATCATTTTATGATGAAATTGTGGAATATATATATATATGCACACTATATATTTATATGTTTATCCATTTTATACACTCTTGATCCCATTTCATCATATTATGATGAAATTGTGGAATATATATATATATGCTATATATATTCATATAATTATGCAATTTATATACTTTAAACCCTTTCCATCCTTATTATGATGAAATTGTGGTATGTATAAATATATATATATGTACTATACATTTATAAAGTTATGCACTTTAAATATTTCATCTTTACATTTTGAACCCTTTTTATCATTCTTATGATAAAATTTCGGTATACATATATATACTATATATAAAGTCTTTGGACCCTTTTCGTTACTTATTATGACGAAATTGCGGTAACTTTAATCTAACAAGAATGAAGCATACTTATGTTACGATTACAAATGTTGGTAACTCCATACGATTTATAATATTTAAATCACAATAAAGGCATTTTATGACGATTTGGATAGTTAGTACCGAACCTTCGAAATTAAAAACTTACTAGTGACCTTACGTTCATAGGTTTGAAGTAGGATCATCTCGAAGTACTTGTAGGAGATTCTCGGATTCTATCGCTTATCAGGTGAGTTATCACAGCCCCTTTTTCAATATTTTACATATTTGGGGTGAAAAACATGTCGTTATTACAACTACTTTACGCACCGGTTAACTCGTTTACTTGAAAATGTAAACTTTGCTATACTCCTTTATGCTCTATGGTATGTATAGGTTACGCATGTTGTAAGTTTTTGAGCTTTTCTCTATCGTACGTATGTCCCCATTTGACTCTACGTTACCCGTTTAACTCACGAGTGTGAGCCGTTGGTAATTATGGATAACGTTATTTGGTTGACACCCCACTCACAAGTCGCGCTTGTTTGAGTGCATAATTAATGTTGTTCGTGCGCATTGTTGACGATAGAACATGCGTTGGGGAGGCTGTCATATAGGTCGGGTAACGGGCTCACTACTTAAACATAATACATACTATTTCCATGAGCAAGTGTTTTCATAACCGGTTGCCTTATCCACTTGTACGGATTTAAACTATTTTGCTATGATAAACAATGTTGTACTCATTAAACTTGTGATCTCACCAACTAGTGCATTAGTTGACCTTTTCATTGACATGCTTTTCAGGAGAACGTCTTTAAGGTTGGGATCTAGGAAGGCTACACGTGATGAAGCTTTCTTCATTATCTTTTAACTATGGCATTTCCGCTTTTGAAAAACGATTGTAAAAGACAATGTCTTCATCTTTTGAATGTATTTTGATGGTTGGTGTAATCCTGTAACTCTTGCTATGAAACTTGAGCTGCACATCCCGTGTTTCCGCTTTAGCGGGGTGTGACACACTTGGTATCAGAGCCAAAGGTTATAGAGAATACCGGTTTTCCTTTGGAAAACATCAACTATAACCAAAAACGGGAAATAACACTCAAATTACTAAACATATTGCTAGTATAACTAATTCGGGTATTGCATCATCGGTCTTTAATTAAACAAAGCCTGATCAGCTATGTTTAATTAAAGAAAGAGTAACGCGAGACCGGAAATGGATATACTAGGAATATGTGTGTTTTCGTACTTGATGCTTCACGTTGTATGCCTAGTATGAGCGTAGTTATTGCCTATAGTATGCAATAGTATAGTGCGCCTAGCCTTTATATTTGCGCGATAGTAATGTTATACACTCTTACTTCAGCACCACTATGTCGTCATCATCATCATCACACTCTCAACCCTCCTACACGCTGTCGAGCTAGCGATCATCGAAAGGCGAACAAGACCCGTATGATGGACCGAGGATACCACCGACCGCGGTTCCACCGCAACCCACTCCTATAATAGTACAACCAAACTCTAGAGGGCCACGTACTAGGATGACTGCTAGGAAGAGTGTCCCCATCCCTAGGCGAGTGTCGTTGAGGTCCGATCGTCCGGAGGCGCCGGAACCACCGCGAGTCATCACGGGAGTGCCCGTTGGTCATTTGTCTGGCATGACCTGGGCGGAGGATGCAGTTACAAGACGTTTATGTCTTGCAAGCCCAAAGAATTTCATGGAAAAGAAGGTGTTGTAGGATTGCTTTCATGGTTTGATAGCATGGAGTCGGTACTCCATATCAGTAAGTGCTCAGAGGATCACATGGTGGAATATGCGGCCTGCCAGTTCCAGAAGCGAGCTTTGACTTGGTGGAACATTCAGGTCCAAACCCGTGGAAGGGAGGAAGCTTACAAGCTGTCCTGGACAGAGTTTAAGGAATTACTCATTGAGGAATACTGTCCCAAGAGCGAAGTTCAGAAATTGGAGGTTGAACTTTGGGATCTTACCATGGTTAGTTCGGGGATAGATCAATACACCGCTCGTTTTCACGAACTTGCAAAGTTAGTGCCCCACATGGTTACCCCGGAGAACAAACGGATCGACCGATATTTGTATGGATTGGCCCCGAAGATCCGAGGGATGGTTAAGTCAGCAAGTCCGACCACGATCCAAGCCGCAGTGGCATTAGCAACTAGTTTGACCCATGATGCGGTCAGGGCAGGAACTCTGACTCAGAAAGGTGTCGGTAGTAAGAGAAGGCCAGAGAGTCAGTCAGGAAAGGCGATTGGAAGTAGTTCAAGTAGGAACAAGAAAGTAGTGGGAAACTTTGGGATGAATGCTAAGGAAGTTGGGCGTTACCATGGACCCCTCCCGAAATGCAATCAGTGCAATTTGCATCATGAAGGAACCTGTCCCACCTGTGGCATTTGTAAGCAAAAGGGTCATTTCACCCGGCACTGCAAGACGGGGAAGAATGTAAAGGAGGAAGGAAGGGTATGCTATGAGTGCGGAAGTCCAGATCACTTCCGGAATGCGTGCCCAAGGCTGAAAAGGGGACCAACCAATAACAATGTTGGGTATCAAGCAAGGCAAGCCAATCAGGGAAACCAAGGAGGAAAAGCTCGAGGACGGGCATTTGTTTTAGGAGCAGAAGAAGCACGCCGAGACCCCAATGTAGTGACAGGTACATTCCTCCTAAACGATTATTACGCGTCAGTATTATTTGACACTGGTGCCGCTAAGAGCTTTGTTTCGTTAGAATTTAGGCTTTTGATCAATCTAGAATATAAGAAAATGCCGAATGCTTATATTGTTGAGGTTAATAATGGATATGAGTTAGAAGCTAAGGATGTAATCTTAGGCTGTACTTTGAACTTAGTTGATAAGCTATTTAGTGTTGATCTTATTCCAATTGAATTGGGGAGTTTCGATGAAGTGATAGTAATGGATTGGTTATCTAAGAATCGAGCAGAGGTTAGTTGTTTTGAAAAGACTGTCAAGTTACCATTACAAGGCGGAGAAACCCTTGTTGTCCAAGGAGATAGTGCTGGAAGGAGCCTAAAGATAGTGTCATGTATGAAGGTCCATAAGTATTTGAGGAAGAAGTGCGTTGCGTTCTTGGCGCAAGTAATCGAGAAGAAGTCTGAGGAGAGGCGAGTCCAAGATATTCATGTGGTGAAGGATCACCCAGAAGTGTTTCCAGACGATTTGCCTGGACTTCCACAGTGTAGACAAGTCGAATTTCAAATTGACCTTATACCCGGAGCGGCGCCTATAGCCAAGGCCCCATATCGTTTAGCACCTGCCGAAATGCAGTAGTTGTCGAATCAACTTCAGGAACTTCTGGATAAAGGATTCATTCGACCAAGTTCATAACCCTGGGAAGCCCCGATTCTCTTCGTCAAGAAGAAGGTTGGATCATTTCGAATGTCCATCGATTATAGGGAACTAAAGTAGATAACAATCAAGAACCGATATCCTCTCCTTCGAATAGACGATTTGTTCGACCAGTTGCAGGGTGCAACTTACTTCTCGAAGTTTGACCTTCGATCGGGATATCATCAGTTAAGAGTCCTAGAGGAAGACATTCCTAAAACAACTTTTAGAACTCGCTATGGACAGTACGAGTTTTTAGTTATGCCTTTTGGATTGACGAACGCGCCAGCTGTGTTTATGGATCTAATGAATAGAGTATGTAGGCCATACCTTGATAAGTTTGTGATTGTATTCATCGATGATATATTGATCTATTCTCATAGTGAGAAAGATCACGAGCAGCATCTAAAAGTGATTCTAGAACTTCTCAAGGAGCAGAAACTGTATGCCAAATTCTCTGAGTGTGAATTTTGGATTCGGAAAGTACATTTCTTAGGTCACGTGATTGGAGAAAAAGGGATTCACGTGGACCCGACTAATGTGGAAGCCATTAGGAAATGGGAAGCCCCAAGGACTCCAACGGAAAATCGCCAATTTCTAGGTTTGGCAGGATATTATCGGCGTTTTATCGAGAATTTCTCTAAGATCGCTAAACCCCTCACCACGTTAACCCAAAAGGACAAGGAATTCGTTTGGGGAGCTTCACAAGAAGAAGCGTTTCAACTTTTGAAGAAAAAGTTGTGCCATGCACCGATTCTAGCTTTACCGGAAGGAACGGAAAGTTTTGTGGTGTATTCTAGCTTTACCGGAGAGCACAGAGGGTTTCTTTTAGCTTCAATCTTCCTAATCATATAAGTATTTAGAAGTAGTGAAAAATAGGCTAAGTGAAGAAAGCCTCTTACAGAGGCTCTGCCGAACTTACCGAGAGATCAAGGTCAAGAAGCTACAGAAGCTAAAAAGGCGTCCTACAGAAGCTCTGTCATACGCGCAAAGAAGACCAAAGACTCGGAATCCGGTGAAGACGGCTCTACAAAGGACCAAACCGCAGAACCTCTGTGACACTTCACAGAGCCTCTGCGGTCTTCAACAAAGACTTCAAAGATAATTATAATATCATGCTACTGTTCCTGGACCTGTTCATCAACTTGCATGGCAACGTACCCTGTCCAACTTCAACGTGTCAAAATCTGAGTGGACTCAATAGGGCTTAGTACATAATAGACGTTTGCTGCATTAAATGCAATACAGCACATCCAACTGTTCATGCCATCCTTCCAACTATTCATACCGTCTGGTCTGAATATTAGCTCATGCTTTATGGTCCCCTTTGTGTAGTATAAAAGAAAGACTCATGTTGAGTTCTTCCTAATCAAGAGAATCATTTATTAAAAAGAGAAAAACATCAAGAACACATAGCTTATATACTTTGAGAGTCATATCTGTTTTAAAGCTTTGCTTACTCACTGTTCTTGAATCTGTTCTTGATATATATATATATTCAGTAAACTTTGAGATATTATTTCCTGTTCACTGTTTATTTATATTGTGTTCTAAATCTATCAAACATATCTATTAGTTCTTCAAATACGCTTCCGCATCAAACATAAACTCGAACTAATAGATCTGAAAATCTTGCTTAAACAAAATGGGAACCAACAGTTTCAAAGTGGTCGAACAAAGAAAACTGATCCAAAAAATCGCGTTATATATAGATCCTAGGTGTGAGTGACACGTGGCAAGAAACGATTGGTCCAACGGTTGACCTTCCACGTGTGAACTTGACGCCTGAAACAATGGGCGAGAATTTCATCTTCATCACATGAAACATATGCGATGAAGGCATTCATCGACCTCGAACAAACCTTGTGCGATGAGCACTGTTTACCACTTTTAAACGCATGACACTTATGCGATGAGCAACTCTGATCGCATACCACTTGTACGATGAATATTGTTGGTCGCACATCTCTTATGCGACGAGGAAGGTTCTCGGTCAAAGCTTATGCGATGAGAAACTCTTATCGCCTAAGGCTTGAGCGACAACTTCCTACACTTAGACATTTTCTGAAAAATCAAAATTTTCAACTTTTTCAAACTTTTCAAACATTAATTTTCCACGTTAAAAGTTGTCCAATCTTTTAACTGTTATTCATCAGATGAATTTACAAATCATTTTGCTCCCCCTAAAATGATGCATAGAATTTTCAAAAACATATTTTCATCACAAAGGGTTTGCACAAAAAATTCAGATTAGAAGACTTACTTCCATCTTCAACGTCATGTTGAATTAACTGCACAAAGAACTCAGGCATGATATGATCAACACATAATTGAATGAAATATCTTGCTCCCCCTTAACCAATGATCATTACTTTTACTTTCTCCCCCTAAACACATGCACACACATTAACTTGCACAAAAACCATGAGGATATAAGAAATTGAAATTGAAATTGACAAACAAAAGTAAAAATTGAAACAAACTTTGTAAACTACTGAAAGCCATAAACTTTTGAATGAAAATAATAAAAATTCAATAAGATGAAAATTAATATTTTGCAATTAAGATAAGAAACTTGAATGAAAAATAGAGATTTTCAACTGATTGAATGAATATTATGAATATTTAAACTTTCATGTTCAACATGCCAAGCTTTGAGATTAGAAATTGGAAACATTTTTCAACCAAAGCTTTCGTGAAAAGATCAGCAAGTTGAAATTCAGTAAAAAAAGTAAAGTTCAATCGTACATTTTTTCACATGGTCCTTGATGAAGTGATAACGAATATCAATGTGCTTTGTCTTTTTATGTTGGACAAGATTCACTGAAATAGCAATAGCAGATTTAGTGTCACAATAAATTGAGATTTTATCATACTTACAGCCAAAGTCCACCAGTTGAGTCTTCATCATAAAACTTGTGAACAACAGCTCGCGACAATAACATACTCAGCTTCTGTCGTAGACGTTGACACACAGTTTTGTTTCTTAGACGCCCAACTCACTAATTTGTCTCCCAAAAATTGTACGTGACCGGTTGTGCTTTTCCTATCCACAAGACTTCTGCCATGATCAGCATCGGAATAAGCAGTCTGTTCGTATCCCGTTCCCTTTGGATACCATAAGTCTAAGTAGGGTGTACCCTTCAAATATCGGAAGATGTGCTTCACAGCTCCAAGATGTGACTCTTTTGGATTTGCCTGAAATCTTGCGCACAAACATGTAGCAAACATGATATCTGGATGACTAGAAGTTAAGTACATAAGTGAACATATCATACCTCTGTAAGTCCGAAGATCATCTTTCTTACCATTGGGATATGGACCGATGTTGGACCCTGGTGCCATCAGGGTTCCAATAGATGTACTATTTTCCATCTTGAACTTCTTCAAGATATCAAATACATACTTGGACTCATTTATTTGCACAATATCCGGATAATTTTTCCTGAAATTCCACTTTCCAAAAGATACCGGATCCCCAATATCCGGATAGGACAATCGAACCACCGAGTAATCGGATAAATCTGGTTTCTGGTAAACACAGTTCCCGGATCCATCCGGATGCCACATCTTCCGGACACCACCCAGTTTCCGAGACTTTCCGGACAACATACCACTTCTCGGTAATCGACCAAATCCGGATTCCTAGTATCCGGGTACGGTGATTCCCAAAAATCGCCCTGATCAAAACCCAAAACATCGATCTCCCCCTCAAAACTGGTAAATTTTACTTTAATGAAATCGATGGGTTATCACTTCGTCCTTCCTTATCGTTAGATATAGCATTAAATCATACAAGAGCCCCAATCTTGGATATAATCGGTTCGCAAAAAGTGATTAAACAAGGAACTCAGAAAAACAACATTTCCAACAATTACAAATATATTTAAGGAGGAAGTTTGGGATTACCTTCTTTGTGACTACTGAATACACACCAGAGTCTTTGATTTCTGATTTCTTATCAAGGATTTCAATATCCTTACACACACCAGTCGCACCTTCGCCGCACACAGGAATAGGGATGCTTTTGTGAGGGTCTTTATGGTTTTTCTTCTATTTACATCTGCCACACTAAAACACCAAACTTTTGTTTATCACACCTTGGCCACCAAACTTCAGTTTATTTCGTACACCAAAAACTAGGTTATTACAATTCTTGTGCAAGTGTCTGTGTGTATGCGTTTTTGTGTAAGACAAGAGTCGCAAGTGGGGTGGTGTAATACCCCGGGTAAGTTCGTTAGTTAAAAGTTAGTTTTGTTAAATCTATTTAACGTTATAATTAATAATTAGGGTGAATTTGGGATAAATTATGAGTTAAGGGTATTTTGAGTCATTAGTGGATAGTTTAAGGTTTAAAGGGTAAATTTGAGTTAGATATTATCCCTTGCAATATTCAGATATTTCATAAAAACAGAAATATCCAGATTTGTAGGTGTGTGTGTTGAGAGCAAAAGAAGAAGAAAAAGAAAGGGAAAGGTTAGGTCTTCAAATTTGATCCATTGGAAGTGTTTGAGGTATGTTTTCTTTACATATTATGTGTATAATTGATAGCTGAATGTTTCTATCGGAGTAGAATAGTTAGAATTACATCTGGTATTGAATCAGCAGATTTCTGGGTAGAAATAGGGCAAACCGACAGTAGTGTCCGGACACAGTAAAAAGGTGTCCGGGTAATTTTCTTGGTGGTATCCGGATGGTGTTCTTAAGGTGTCCGGACGGTTTCCTTTTTCGGGTAAGTTTCCTTTTTCCTATGTTTTCCGGATAGAATTGGATACCGGATAGTATCCGAATTACTTTGGTGTCTGAATGACGTCCGGATTGTATAGCTTGTCCGGAAAAGTCATGTTGTCCGGAAAAGTCATGATGTCCGGAAAACTGGTGTTGTCCGGATAAACTGTGGTTTCCGGATACTTTAGCTGTTTGACCAATTTTGTGATTTCGGATACTTTTGAGTGTTCGGATATAGTTTCCAAATGTATTTTGAGTTAAGTTGTTCCGAAAACTTTCTGGGGGCGGCCCCTTGACCCCATCTGCTAACCGGTAGCGGAACCCCCGTGTTAAGTCGACGTAGGGGAACAATTGAGGATAAGAGTTTGATAGGTTAATTAGGATTCTCAGTTGCTAAAGAGTCTCATGTGTTCTATATGGTAAAGAGATATTGTATCTGATTGTTACAGATTTTGTGAATCCTGAGTAAAGGACTGAATCTGTGGAAAAGGCTTGGAAGCATTTTGTTAAACTAACAGGTGAGTTTTTCTTCAAAATGTTTTTAAACTGGAATACATATACGTGTAGATTGAAAAGGGTGATAGATAATGTGATTAGGTGCTCATAAATGACAATATGATTTATTGAGATATATATTTGTTGGGAACTGAAGATATGCTAAGCATGGTTAGTACTGCCAGAACAACATTACTACTGCCAGTTCAAGGTTAGTACTGCTAGTTCAATGTTAGTGCTGCCAGAACAAAGTTACTACTGCTGGTACATGGTTAATGCTGCCTGAACAAAGTTAATACTGCTGGAACATTATTAATGCTGCTTATGTGAGGTTAGTGCTGCTTGTCAAAGTTACTACTGCTGGTACATCATTAATGCTGCTGAACAAAGTTAATACTGCTGGTATATTACTACTGCTGGAGATTGTTAGTACTGCTCATGAAGAATGAAGATTAATACTGCTGAGTTTGTTAAGATTGGTATGCGATACTTTTGGAGACAAAGAAGGAATTGATCAAGATATGTTTAACGAAGATTTAGAAGATCAAGTTACTTTTGATAGTTATCTTGTAATTATTCTTGTATAAATAGTATTGATAGATAGCTATTAGAATATACATGATAGACGAGTTAATATACGTGTGAAATAGAATTCGATATTGTTTTTAGAGAGAATTAACCTCAAGGTGTAAGAACCCTATTTCTAGAGAAGTAGAAGTCGTCTTGTTGAGCCTGTTCAACAAGATTGTGAGTCGATTTAGTGAATATACAAAGTGGAGAATTTTCTGTTACATTGTTCTTGATTGTGAGAATTAAAGTTCTTTTCCGCAGATTCTTTAATTCTGAATTCTAAGTGTTTGTTGTCTTGTTAAGATTCGATCCTGACAAGTGGTATCAGAGCAAGTGTTTCTTAGAATTCTACAGTCATTATGGAAATTTCTTTTGAATCAAACAGTACTCTTGTATCTAAAGTTCCCATGCTCAGACCCAATGAATTTGACATGTGGAAAATTAGAATCAAGCAGTACATTCTGCTTACTGATTATTCCATCTGGGATATCATTGAGAATGGTCCATGTGCTGAAGGAAGAACTGGACCAGATGGCAAAAGACCTCCTCCTAAGACTAATGCAGAGAGGAAAGTCAGACAGACAGAGATGAAGGCCTTAAGCACCCTGCTTTTGGCTATTCCCAATGAGTATCAGCATCAATTCCATCAGTGCACTGATGCTCAGATTCTATGGAATGCTTTGGAGAAAAGATTTACTGGCACCAAAAGCACAAAGAGAAATCAAAAGGCAATTCTCAAGCAGCAGTATGAAAACTTTACTTCTACCAAGAATGAGTCCATGACTCAAACGTTTGATAGATTTAATAAGCTGATTGGAGAATTAGCCACTGTAGGAGTCAAGATGGAGGCTGATGATGTCAACAGGAAGTTCTTAAGATCATTGGGTGAAGAATGGACAATGTACACTGTGTCCTTCAGACAGAATGACCAACTGGAAGATAAGGAACTTGATGATCTGTACAATGATCTTAGAGTATTTGAATCAGAGGTTGAAGCCAAAAAGAAGCCCTCTGGATATGTTCACAATGCTGCACTTCTTTCAGCATCACCTGATTCTACTGCTAACCATGAATCAGTTAGTACTGCTGGTTCAGTTAGTGCTGCTGGTTCAGTCAATCAGGAAAAGTCCAAAGATACAGTACTAGAAGCTTTCTTTTCCAGTCATATAAATTCCTCTTTGATTAATGATGATTTAGAACAGGTTAATGCTGATGATCTTGAAGAGATGGATATAAAGTGGCTGATGGCTATGCTGTCTATGAGAGTGAAGAGATTCATTAAGAGGACAGGGAGAAACAATTTTTCTCAAAGAAGAGAGGATGGTGCTGGATTTGACAAATCCAAAGTTGAATGCTACAAGTGTCACAAGATGGGACACTTTGCCAGGGAATGCAGAGGAGGAACATCTTACAACAGCCATCAACAAACTCAGGCTGGAAGTTCCAATCAAAACAGAAGCTCCATTCAAGCTCTTGTTTCTCAATAAGGAATGGGATTTGACTGGAGTGACCAAGCAGAAGAAGCCATCCAAAATCAAGCACTTATGGCTGAAGTTTCTGATCTTCCCACTGAGGTAAAATCTAATCTCTGTACTCAAGCTTGTATAGACACTGTTAAAAGGTATAGAGATCACAATCAGGGTATGTGTGATGATCTTAAAAGGTTAGAAAAGGATAGAAGAGACTATGTGTTGATTGTTGAGAGGTTTGAAGAACAGATTAGGGTCTTTCAAGCCAATGAACTTCAACACTCATATGATACTAACTACTGGAAGTGGGAAAAAGGTGGTCTGGAGTTCAAACTGAAATAGTCTAGGGAAGAGTGTGAAAAATTAAAAGAAGAACTTAAGAAAGTTACAGCTGATGTTGAAAAGTTTTCAAAAGCTTCTAAAGCCATGGACACAATAATAAATGCTCAAGTCCATGGTAAGATGAAAACAGGCCTAGGGTATAATGCCACTCCCCCACCCTACAACAACAACTATATCCCTCCTAGGTCAGACCTTTTAGAAACCTTGGATAGTAAGGACTTATCTGAAGGAGCCACTAGTGTAGACCCATTAGATGCAGTTGTTGTTGAAGATGGATCTGATGGGGAAGATTCTAAGAAGGACAGTGATGAGATCCCATTAGAAAATCACAACAAGACTAATGAGGAAGGTGGAAGGAGTAAGGAGATGAAAAGGACTGTAAAAGGAAAGAAAGTTCATTACACACAGCCCAAAGTTGTGAACTCTAATACTTGTAAACAGTGTTCTTGCAGGAAATCTCAAGAGTATAAGCCCCAAAATCATGATAATAAGAGGGGAAATCAAAGGAACTGGAATAACCAGTGGGCACTAAGGCAAGGAGTTGATCTGCAAAAGATTAACAGACCAAAACCTTGCTTTATTTGTGGCAAACTGAATCATCTTGCCAAATACTGTTTCTTCAATCCTATTAACCAAAAGAGAAGTTTTCAAAGAAGTTATCAAAAACCTTCTGGCTATAAGAAGCCTACAAGAACAAATGTGGCTAAGAAACAAGCTGAACCAAAAAGCCACATGAAGAAAAAGCCTGAAAAGGAATGTGTTACAATGTGGGTTACAAAAGGCACTAAAAATAATACTGCTGCTAGCAGTGTTAGTACTGCTAACACTGTTAGTACTTCTTCAAGAGTTAGTGCTGCTAGCAGTGTTAATACTGCTAGTAATTCTTCAAAAGTTACTGTTGCTAGCAGTGTTAGTACTGCTAACACTGTTAGTACTTCTTCAAGAATTAGTGTTGCTAACACTGTTAGTACTTCCTATTCAGATAATACTGCTGCTAGCAGTGTTAACTCTGTTAATACTGCTAACTCTGTTAGTACTGCTGACACTGCTGCTAGTACTGATAGTGCTGCTAACGATACTGCTGCTCCCAGTGTTAGTACTGCTAGCACTGTTAGTACTTCTGAGGTTAATACTGCTTCTAGTGCTGCTAAACCAATCATATTGACAAAGTACTCCAGTACTGCAGTACCTAAGGTTGAAAATCTCATCAAAACCAAGTGCAAGTACTTTGATGAGCAAGGGAGACCCAAGACCACTTCGGCTTGGGTTCCCAATAAAACTAACTGATTTATCTTAATGTGCAGGGCAACCAACAGCTCAAGGGGAAGAGCATTTGGCATGTTGATAGTGGTTGCTCCAGGCACATGACAGGTAACATGGCCTGCCTCAAAAATTTCAAAAAGATTGATGGAGGACATGTTGTATTTGGGAATAATCCTGATGGTGGAAAGATAAGTGGTAAGGGTGATGTTTCAAAAGGTAAGATGACCTTTGAAGATGTGTACTATGTTGAGCAATTGAGATACAACCTGTTAAGTGTATCACAGGTTTGTGACAAGAAGCATAGCATATTGTTTACTGATTCTGAATGTATTATCCTTGCTCCTGGATACAAAGTGGTTGATGAAAACATGATACTTCTGAGAACTCCTAAGAAGGATAATGTATATTGTTTAGATTTGGAAAGTGTGTCATCTGATTCATCCCTAAATTGTTTAGTTTCAAAAGCTTCTTTGGATGAATCATCACTTTGGCACAGAAGGATGTGTCACATGAACTTTAAAACAATGAATAAACTTGTTAAGAATAACCTTGTAAGGGGTTTGCCATCCAAAGTCTATTCATGTGATGATCATTGTGTTGCTTGTCTCAAAAGCAAACAACACAAAACTTCTCATAAGACCAAAGAGATAAACACTATCTCAAATCCTCTTCAACTGTTACATATGGATCTGTTTGGTCCTACTAATGTGATGAGTATTGGCAAGCAATCATACTGCTTAGTTTTTGTTGATGATTATTCTAGATTTACTTGGGTATACTTTCTGAGAACTAAAGATGAAACAAGTGGACTGATCAAATCTTTTATTCTCAAAATTGAAAACCAATCAAATCAAAGAGTGAAAGTCATTAGATCAGATAATGGAACTGAGTTTAAAAATTTTGATCTAAACACCTTTTGTGAAGAAAAAGGAATTGAGAGACAATACAGTGCTCCTAGGACTCCACAACAAAATGGTGTTGCTGAGAGAAGGAATAGGACACGGATTGAGGCTGCTAGATCTCTGTTAGCTGATTCAAAGTTACCAATTACTTTTTGGGCAGAAGCAGTTAATACTGCCTGCTATGTTCAAAACAGAGTTTTAGTTGTAAAGCCTAAAAACAAGACACCTTATGAGCTTTTCCATAAAAAGAAACCATATATTGGATTTTTCAAACCATTTGGATGTCCTTGTACCATTCTCAATACCAAATCTCACTTAGGTAAGTTTGATAGCAAAGCAGATGATGGTTTTCTTGTTGGGTATTCATCTCAAAGTAAGGCCTACAGAGTTTTTAATACCTCTTCTAGAATAATTGAAGAAACTGACAATGTCAAATGCAATGAGAACACACCAAATCCTATTGGTTCAGGTCCTAATTGGCTATTTGACATTGATTCACTCACTAATTCTTTGGGTTTCAGTAGTGATGTATATGCAGGACAAAGGGATACACCAACATCAGAACACAGAATTCAATCTGTGATATTTCCACTCCCTTCCATTGATCCTGTTGAATTCTGTGAACACCAAGAGGAGACTGAACCTATTCAGAATGAAGAAGAGAGGAGAGCAGAGGAAAATCAGTCTTCAGGTCCAAATTCCAGAGAATCTGAGGTGACTGAAGAAGCAGAAACAAATCCAGAATTAAATGAGTCAAATCTGGATGAGAACATACAAGAGGAAGCTGGTCATCCAACAAGAACTCAGAAAAATCATCATCCTGAGTTGGTGATTGGAGATATTGCATCTCCCATGATGACTAGAAAGCAAAGCAGACTCCAAGAGTTGCAAGAGCAGCAAAATACAGTTAATACTGTTCTTACTTGCTTTCTATCCCAGATTGAGCCCAAAAAGGCTTATGATGCTATGAAAGACCCAAGCTGGATAGAGGCAATGCAAGAGGAGCTGCTACAGTTCAAATTACAGGATGTTTGGGACTTGGTAGACCTTCCAAAAGGTCATAGAGCAATTGGCACCAAGTGGATTTTCAGGAACAAGAAGGATGATAGAGGGATTGTGATCAGAAACAAAGCTAGACTGGTTGCACAAGGGTACACTCAGGAAGAAGGAATAGATTATGAGGAAGTCTTTGCTCCTGTGGCAAGGATTGAAGCAATCAGGTTATTTCTAGCCTATGCCTCATACATGAAGTTCAAAGTGTACCAAATGGATGTCAAAAGTGCATTTCTGTATGGAAGTATTGAGGAAGAAGTATATGTCTGTCAACCCCCTGGATTTGAGAATCCATTGCACCCTGACAGAGTATACAAATTGAAGAAGGCTCTTTATGGTTTGCATCAAGCCCCAAGAGCATGGTATGACACCCTGTCTACCTATCTCTTGAAAAATGACTTTGAAAGAGGAGTAATTGACAAAACCCTGTTTATCAAGAGGAGAAAGAAAGACACATTACTTGTTCAGATCTATGTGGATGACATCATCTTTGGATCCACCAATGATCAAATGTGTAAAGAGTTTGAGGAGTTAATGCACAAAAGCTTCAAGATGAGTTCCATGGGAGAACTTACTTTCTTTCTTGGGCTTCAGGTAAAACAAAGGAAAGATGGGATTTTTATTAGCCAATCCAAGTATGTGAAAGACATCCTGGACAAGTTTGGTTTATCAGACTCAAAGCCAGCAAGCACACCTATAGAGACACACAAACAGCTCACTGCTGATCTTGAGGGGGAGGATGTGGATGTCCATCATTACAGATCAATGATTGGATCTCTCATGTATCTCACAGCCTCTAGACCAGATATTATGTTTTCAGTCTGTGTTTGTGCCAGATTTCAAGTTACACCAAAGCAATCTCATCTTCATGCAGTCAAGAGAATTTTCAGATACCTAAGAGGGCAACCTAGACTAGGTCTCTGGTATCCTTATGAATCATCTTTTGACTTGCTTGCATACTCAGATAGTGACTTGGGTGGAGCTAACATGGATAGGAAGTCTACTTCAGGTGGATGTCAGTTTTTGGGTACAAGACTAGTATCCTGGCAGTGTAAGAAACAAACCACAGTGTCCTTATCTACCACAGAGGCTGAGTACATAGCTGCTGCAAGCTGCTGCTCTCAGGTTCTATGGATTCAGAATCAGATGTTGGACTATGGGGTAACATTTCTTCACACTCCAATCTTCATTGATAACAACAGTGCTATTAGCATTGTTAATAATCCAGTCAAACACTAAAAAACAAAGCATATAGAGATAAGGTATCACTTTATAAGAGATTGCAATGAAAAGAAATTAATTCAGGTTGCTAAAGTTCATACAAATGACCAGTTTGCTGATCTATTCACAAAAGCTTTTGATGTGGTAGATTCACCTTTTTGGTAACAAGTGTGGGCATGATCAACCTAGAATAAATTCATGACTTTCTGTTTTTATACCTGTATTTCTTCATATATTTGGTGCTACTAACTCTCTTTCTCAGGATCCTCTGTTTCCCTCAGATTACCAAGTGCAGAAAAGTGTAAGTGTAGTTACTACTGCCTGTGCAGCGTTACTACTGCTAGTGCAGAGTTACTACTGCCAGTGCAGAGTTACTACTGCTAGTGCAGAGTTACTACTGCCAGTGCAGAGTTACTACTGCTAGTGCAGAGTTACTACTGCCAGTGTTCTAGTAGTTAATACTGCTAAGTAGTTAATACTGCCCTTGCAGTTAATACTGCTAAGTAGTTAATACTGCCCTTGCAGTTAATACTGCTTTGTAGTTAATACTGCAGGTGTGGTTAATACTGCTTTGTAGTTAATACTGCTTTGCAGTTAATACTGCTCAGTAGTTAATACTGCTAATGCACAGTTAATACTGCTTGTGTAGTTAATACTGCTCAGCAGTTAATACTGCTTGTGCAGTTAATACTGCTTGTGTAGTTAATACTGCTCAGCAGTTAATACTGCTTGTATAGTTAATACTGCTCAGTCGTTAATACTGCTTATGTCGTTAATACTGCTTTTGATAATCTAGGGCAAATACTGCTATAAATACCCCTGTTTGCCCGCCAAAGTTCATAACGTCTCTTCGCATTAACTTCTTCTCTCTCGTTCTAACCTAGTCTCCCTAGAATCTCTGTGTTTTCTTTACAAATCCTCAGGAAGCACAACGATTATGGAGTTTGTCGACGAGCATAATGAGATTGCAATGCTTCAGAAGCCGAAGCAGGCCGACGGATTTCATGAAATTGTGGATTTTCTCAAGTCCACTCATATTTCATATGCCCTAACGGTGAATCCAACAATATACATCGAGCATCAGACGCAATTCTGGGCCAATGCCACCGTGGAATCCGAAGATGGGCAGAAAGTCATCCAAACAAGGGTATGTGACAAACCCTTGAAAGTTTCAGAAGAACTTCTTCGCATCACTCTTCGACTAGATGATGCCTCAGGTATATCTTCTATTCCCAATGAAGAACTCTTCTCAACTTTACAAAGAATGGGGTATGAAGGTCCCATTGGAGTTTTTAAATTCTACAAGTCAAAGTTTTTTACTCAATGGAGATTCTTTGTTCATACCCTAATGCATTGTATTTCAAAGAAAACTACTGGATGGAGTGAGTTCAGCAGTACTATTGCTTATGCTCTAGTCTGCTTAGCCACTAACAGGAAGTTTAATTTTTCTCAAATGATTTTCAATGATCTTGTGGCAAACCTGGAATCCAAAAAGCGTTTCTATATGTATCCAAGGTTTGTTCAGGAAGTAATTACCAAGGAATTGACGGATATGCCTCAATTTGATGAGGTATATGTGCCAAAATCCCCTAAAGGGAAGGTTTTTTCAAATATGAAAAGACTTCCTAGGGACTCGGAAGGAGTTGACACACCATTGTTCTCTACAATGATGGTTGTGTCCCACACAAATGAAGGTATGGCATCAGGGTCAAGGCCCTCATTAGACACACCCACTGATGACCAATCCCAACCTTCCATCACAAAAGACATCCCTCAATCCATTCTTGAAAGACCCACTCCCACAATAACCAAAAGGTTTGAAAGAAGAAAGGTACACAAGGTTCCTTCCCTTGATGTATCTCCCAAGAGCCCGAAGCCTTTAAGCCCTCTGTTGGAGCATTCTCCAATGGAGCATATCGAAAGGGAAACCACAGGGGTGTCTCCCAACCCCAAGAAGGTGCTCACTAAGGAGAAGGTTGAGCATGTGAGTCGCAAGGCTGCCACTACTTCTGCTAGCAAAGAGAAGGCCAGTGGTAAAATAAATAAGCCCTTCCTCACGGCAACTCAGGGTGAGAAATCATCCAGAGGTCCCAGGTGCCAAGAAACCAAGGGGGTAGGTAGTGCTTTTGCTAGGCAAGAGACACCTGTTAAAACTTCCAATGATCCTTTAAGGGAGGTAAAAACTCCTAAACAGGGTGAGGATAGATATACGTACGAGGAATTGATGGAAACTATTGCAAATATCAACATTGAGGTCATGGATCAGAAAAAGGAGATTGATGAACTCAAGAAAGTGGTCCTCTTCCAAAACTCACAGCTTGAGAAGCAAAGGAAGATGATCACTAAGTTGATGCACAGAAAGAAGAGAGCTCAATTTGTCCTTAGGAGAAGAAACCCTACCAATGATGCTTCCAAAAAGGGGGAGTCAGACTCAGATCTAAACATGGAGGATGCACACATTGAGGGGGAGTATGAGCATAAGGTTGAGGGGGAGACTGAGGAGGCTGCTGATATTATAAAGGAAGCAGAAACAGAAACAGCAGCAGAAACCGTTACTGCTGCTGATATTACAAAGGAAGCAGAAACAGAAACAGCAGCAGAAACCGTTACTGCTGCTGATCTTACAAAAGAAGCAGAAACAGAACCAGCAGCAGAAACGGTTACTGCTGCTGAAGTTGCAAAAGAAGCTGAAAGTGAGAAGAAAGCAGAATCTGTTCCTACAGTAACTAAAGCAGAGATTGATGAAGAGATATATGGGATTGTGAAGGACAGTGTCGAAGCAGCAGTATTAAAGGTCATAAAAGAAGCAGTAACAGCGATAGCAGTAGAAATGGTTACTGCTGCTGAAAAACAAAAGGCAGCAGAAACTGTTAGTGCTGCTAAGAGCCACAAAGAAGAAACAGTTGAAACCACTCCTGAAGCTGTTAAATCTTTCAAAAGAACAAAGAGGCCAAGAACAAAGTCAATAGCCTTAAAGAAGAAAGATATAAAGAAGCCAAGGGTGGATCCAACTGTAGAAGAAGCACAGGAGGAAGCAGTTAAAGAGAAATCTAATCCAAAAGTTGCTGAAGAAGAAGTGGCAACTTCATCAGGTCAACCAAGCAATGTACAATCACAATCAAATGCTCAATGTGATTTGTATATTACTGTGGTTGATACTAATCCAATCAAGACTACACCATTGTCTTCCATGCCTCCTGAGATCATCTTCTGGGACACATTGAAAGATGGAAGAAAGGAGTTCATCAGAATCAAAAGGGCAGATGGAAAGTTTGAAGTTTGTCCTACTTGGGGAAAACTTATCAGAACATGCTCTAGATCTGACCTGGAAGAGATGTTCAAGGTAGGAATGAGGCTATATGGAAACATGCTGACAGAGCAAGGTATGTCTATCACAAAGATGGTTCTTGAATACTTGTGCTTAATGTTCAAACCAGAAGCAGTTCAGCATTTGATGGCAAGGAATTTTCAAATCATCACCAACTGGATGCTCATTGAGAATTGTGGAGTGTATGTCATCTCTCTTGACAATACATTTCATGAATATTATTTGGTGGATGTTGTATACAAGCACATCATGAAAAGGTTGAATGGAATGCTGCATGCTAAGTTGGTGAGTGATAAAGACTCTAAAATGGCAAGATACCTTGTAAAAAGGATTCTCAATCAAAGTCTGGGATTGGATCCAAATCTATGCGTTGATGACTAGGTTTTGGAAGCATCATCTGAAGAACTTAACTTCTCATCCTGAAAAGTCAAGTTAGGGGGAGATTGTTGGGAACTGAAGATATGCTAAGTATGGTTAGTACTGCCAGAACAACATTACTACTGCCAGTTCAAGGTTAGTACTGCTAGTTCAATGTTAGTGCTGTCAGAACAAAGTTACTACTGCTGGTACATCATTAATGCTGCTGAACAAAGTTAATACTGCTGGTATATTACTACTGCTGGAGATTGTTAGTACTGCTCATGAAGAATGAAGATTAATACTGCTGAGTTTGTTAAGATTGGTATGCGATACTTTTGGAGACAAAGAAGGAATTGATCAAGATATGTTTAACGAAGATTTAGAAGATCAAGTTACTTTTGATAGTTATCTTGTAATTATTCTTGTATAAATAGTATTGATAGATAGCTATTAGAATATACATGATAGACGAGTTAATATACGTGTGAAATAGAATTCGATATTGTTTTTAGAGAGAATTAACCTCAAGGTGTAAGAACCCTATTTCTAGAGAAGTAGAAGTCGTCTTGTTGAGCCTGTTCAACAAGATTGAGGTTTGGTTGTTAAGATTGTGAGTCGATTTAGTGAATATACAAAGTGGAGAATTTTCTGTTACATTGTTCTTGATTGTGAGAATTAAAGTTCTTTTCCGCAGATTCTTTAATTCTGAATTCTAAGTGTTTGTTGTCTTGTTAAGATTCGATCCTGACAATATTGTATTTATATGTGCATTACACTACACGAATATATGTTAGCCGAAATTATGGTCGGTGGTGTTTGCTGTAGTTGTTGTACAGCGGTGCTGTAATTGTCGTACAGCGGTGTTGTTGCCTCGCAACCAACTGATATGGCCAGGGGAAATGAGAATGAGAATGAGGATGAATTGAACACAGTGCACGAGTCTTGATTGGTATTTAATTACGTATGATATATATGTCTTTATATAAAAGATTTCATATAAATGGATTTTATAATGATTGTGAAAGGACAGGGGTTTTCTCACTTAGACCGCTAGGTCTAACCCTCATTTTTGTTTTAAAATATGTATTCCAGGTCGTGGATCGAGTAAGGACAAGTAGGAATGGTAATCGATGGATATCTTTTAGAAAAAGTGTGTTTTTGAAGATTATGGCATGTTTTACAGTCATGTCTTTATATTAGTTGTAATGTATTTAGCAAAAGAAAAGTTTGTAATGAAATTATGTATTTTGTTTATGACTAAAGGACCGAAGTTGTAATGTGATGTATCTTAGTTAAATACCGACGTTATGAAATTTATGCTATATAAACTATGTTTGGGATTACGGGTCGTTACAGATGGTATCAGAGCCCTAGTTTAAGGGATTTAGGTATTAGTACCTGTACCTAGACTTAAACTGCATGTGAAGTAGGATGTCCCTGTTATTGTAGAACCTTGGGATGTTAAATATAAAAAGGTAGAAGGAACATCATGTAAGGTAATTTCAGATTATACCTGGCCAGTGTAATTGTGATCTTACAGGTACATGTTTGGACTGGAATACCTTGTTATATGGGGTATGTGCTTATGTGTATATTAACCTTGTCTGAATCAACAGAATGGCGAGTGGTACGAGACAAACAAATAGGGAAGGAGGAGGAAACCCGAATAGAACCAATCCCACAGCCGGAGGAAGGGGAAGAGGGGGAGAAAGAGGCAGAGGCAGGACTGGGGGCAGAGTACATGGGCGAGGCACAAAGTTTGTTACGAGAGATGACTTAGCGGCTGAAATGGGAAGATTGCAGGCAAATATCCAGGCTATGTTTAACCAGACTCATAATACGGAAACGGAAAGACCAGATCCTAACTTTGAAGACGAGATGCCTATCACACCTACTGTCACTTCAGTACCAAGAAGGTGTTACTATAAAATGTTTTTAAGCTGTAAACCACCAACTTATGGAGGGGATAGATATCCAGTGAAGGCGATGCGTTGGCTGAAGGAAATTGAAGTTGTATTTAAAACCAGCAAACGTGCGGAAGAGGATAAGGTGTTATACGAAACTGCAATGTTAAAGGCAGATGCTTTATATTGGTGGGAGGCCCTTATTGACTCCAAGGGATCTGATGTATACTCAACCTTTACTTGGGGCGAATTTTCAAGGGCATTCAAGGAACAGTTTTGTCCACAAGCAGCAGTCAGACAATTGGAGGAATAATTCCTGAGTCTGCAACAAGAGAATTTATCAGTCAGAGACAATACTGCCCGTTTCTTAGAGAAGTCGCGTTTTGGAGAATATTATGATGCCACGGAGAAAATGAAGATGGAAAGGTTCATATTTGGATTGAATTCGGAAATTCGAAAGTTAGTGACTGCTACGAGACCTGATACCTTTTCAACAGCAGTAAATGCCGCGGAAAATGTGGAGCAGGATAATAGGAGCGATGCTGGTGATAAAAGTATGGGAAAGAGAAAATGGGAAGGACCTCAGTATGACTCAAAGAAGTCCAGATTTCAGATATATGATAACCGCCCGCTGTTCCGACCAACAGAAAGATCTTGTTCGAAGTGCAACCGTGTCCATCAAGGAAATTGTCAAGTTGACCCTCGGAATTGTTATAAGTGTGGGAGGACAGGGCATATTGCTAAAAATTGTCCAGTAACGCGGCTTTGTTTCTTGTGTAATTCTCCGGATCACATTCAGTCGGATTGTCTGCGGGGAAGAATACAGCAGGGTGGTACATCAGGGAGACCAGCAGTTGTTAGACCAGTAGTGCCAAGACTAGAACCACCAAGAACAAGGGGTCGTACATTTCAAATGACAACAAAAGAAGCGGAGGAAATTCCGGATGTGGTTACAGGTACATTTTTCATAAACTGTACACGTGCTAAGGTGTTGTTTGACTCCGGTGCAAACCAATCTTTTGTGTCTCCTTCATTTGTTGCTCACATGTATTTAGAGCCTAAAATGTTAGAACATGCCTTATTGGTAGACACTGCAAATGATAACCAAGTGTCAGTTAAAGAAATTTTTGATTGTTGTGTGATAAATATAGAGGGTGTGGAGTACCGATACAACTATATCCTATAGCCTTGATCGAGTTTGATGTGGTAGTAGGGATGGATTGGTTAGCTGAGAATCAGGCTAACATAGTTTGTGATAAGAAAATAATCAATGTCGTTTTACCTGATAAGAGGTCAGTAGTGATTTATGGTGATCGTAAGAATCATCAGTCTAGCCTAATATCTATGGTAAAAGCCCGTAAATGTGTCAGCAAGGGTTGCTCGAGTTACATAGCCTATGTGATAGATAGTAGGCCTGAAAAGATTAAGTTGGAAGATATCCCTATTGTTAGTGAATTTCCTGAAGTATTCCCTAAAGACTTGAATAGTCTTCCGCTCATTAGACAAGTAGAGTTTGGTATAGATCTGATTCCTGGAGCCGCTCCTATTGCTCGTGCACCGTATCGTCTGGCACCTCCAGAGATGAAAGAGATGATGACACAACTACAAGACCTATCCGACAAAGGCTTCATCAGACCTAGTTCTTCGCCGTGGGGAGCGCCAGTTTTGTTTGTGAAAAAGAAGGACGGTTCAATGAGAATGTGTATTGACTACCGGGAGTTGAATAAGCGCACGATCAAGAACAAGTATCCACTTCCAAGAATTGATGATCTTTTTGATCAATTAGTTGAAGCTTGTTATTTCTCCAAGATTGATCTCAGATCTGGCTACCATCAGTTGAAGGTTAAAGAAGAAGACGTTCTAAAGACTGCTTTTCGTACAAGGTACGACCACTACGAATTCTTAGTAATGCCGTTTGGACTGACGAACGCTCCAGCTGCCCTTATGGATTTAATGAATCAGGTATGTAAGTCGTATCTTGATAAATTCGTTATTGTATTTATTGATGATATCCTTATCTATTCCCGATCCAAAGAGGATCACGCACAACATCTTCGTTTGATTATGGAGTTGCTGAAGAAAGAAAAGTTGTACGCTAAGTTCTCTAAATGTGAATTCTGGTTGCGGGAAGTTCAGTTTCTGGGGCATGTCGTTTTAGAGAAAGGCATTCAAGTAGATCCGATGAAAGTGGAAGCGATTGAAAGATGGGAACCGCCAAAGACGCCAACCGAAGTACGTAGTTTTCTGGGTCTAGCTTGCTACTATCGGAAATTTATAAAAGACTTCTCTCGAATCGCGACGCCATTGACTAAGCTGACTCGGAAGAATCTAAAGTTTGAATGGAGAGCAGAACAGGATGAAGCATTCAGAATATTGAAAGAGAAACTCTGGAGTGCGCCAATATTAGCATTGCCAGAAGGTTCTGATGCTTTTGTTGTCTACAGCGATGCTTCCAAACTAGGATTAGGATGTGTACTTATGCAGCGTGGAAAGGTGATTGCTTATGCTTCTCGTCAACTGAAGGACCATGAAAGACAGTATCCTACACATGATATGGAGCTTGCAGCAGTTGTCTTCGCATTGAAAATTTGGAGACATTACCTTTATGGTTCTAAGTGCCAAATATTTACCGATCATAAGAGTCTCCAACATCTTTACGATCAGAAAGAATTGAATATGAGGCAAAGAAGATGGCTGGAATTGGTGAATGATTACGACTGTGAAATCCTTTATCATCCGGGAAAGGAGAACGTGGTAGCAGATGCACTGAGTCGTCAGGAAAGGAGTGGAACAATAAGAGTTATTTCACTACGGGCTGAACTGCTACCGAACATCTTTGAAGATTTGCAAAAGTGTCAAATAAAAGCCTTTCAAGAAGAACATCTAAAGTCAGAACGATTAGTGGGGGTATCAGCATTGCTAGAAAAAGATGTCCGTGGAATATTATGTTTGGGAAGCAGAATTTGGGTGCCTCGTATGGGTGGGTTACGTGAATGGGTACTACAAGAAGCTCATCAGTCTCGTTTTTCCATTCATCCGGGTACGAACAAGATGTATAAGGATCTGAAACAATTTTACTAGTGGCCGGGGGTAAAAAGATGCATTTCTCAGTATGTGGAAAAGTGTGATACTTGTAAGAAAGTGAAGATTGAACATCAAAGGCCGTTTGGTCAGTTACAATGTCTGGAGATACCAATGTGGAAATGGGATTAGATCACTACTGATTTCATTACCAAGTTACCTAGAACTCCGAAAGGATTTTATACTATTTGGGTGATTGTCGATAGATTAACGAAATCTGCTCACTTCTTACCGATAAAAGAAACTGATTCGATGGAACGCTTAGCCAAATTGTACATTGATGAAATAGTAACGCGACATGGAGTACCAATCTCGATTATTTCTGATCGAGATAGTCGTTTTACTTCTAGATTCTGGAGAATCTTTCAAAAAGAAATGGGAATACAGATAAAGTTAAGCACAGCATATCATCCTCAAACGGACGGTCAGAGTGAAAGAACAATCCAGACTTTAGAAGATATGCTCCGGGCTTGTATTATTGACTTTGGGGGATCATGGGATAAACATCTACCGCTGATCGAATTTGCTTACAACAATAGTTATCATTCCAGCATACAAGCGGCACCGTTTGAAGTTCTGTATGGTAGAAAATGTCGAACACCCTTATGTTGGAACGAAGTGGGGGAGAAACAATTAGCGGGGCCAGACATAGTACAGTTAACTGCAGATAAGATTACTCAGATTCGGGACAGATTGAAAATGGCTCAAGACAGACAGAAAAGCTATACTGACCGACGTCGGAACCCGTTAGAGTTTCAAGTTGGAGATTTTGTAATGTTGAAAGTCTCACCATGGAAAGGAGTCATTCGATTTGGAAAGCAAGGTAAACTGAGCCCGAGGTACATTGGACCATTTGTGATCATAGAAAGGATTGGTGAAGTAGCCTACAGGTTGGATCTCCCATCAGAGTTAAGTAGGATCCATAACGCGTTTCACGTTTCAAACTTTCGAAAGAGTTTGGTTACGCCAGATCAGGCCGTCTCTCTACCAGATATACAAGTGGATGAAAAGTTGAATTATGTGGAAGAACCGGAATCCATTTTAGACAGCAAAGTTAAAATCTTACGTAGTGGGAAGGAGATCAGACAAGTGAAAGTTCAGTGGAGACATCATAGGGGCCAGGATGCTACTTGGGAATCGGAGTCAGAGATGAGAACTAAGTACCCGCATCTTTTTGCTTAAACCGAATTCCGGGACGAAATTCTTTTAAGGGGGAGATGATGTAATACCCCGGGTAAGTTAGTTAAAAGTTAGTTTTGTTAAATTTATTTAACGTTATAATTAGTTGTGGAATCCAGATCCGTGCAACGATTATGTTTGTGAATAAGCAAATAAGAACAGTTGATATGATTCACAAAGGCTGCCCACTTAGCTATTGATTTAGAGAGAATTACAGTGTAAAGCAGAAAAGCTAAATGAGACAACTAGCTAATTTTCTAAGCTAATTGCACTTTAAATACGTTGGGCCCGTGGTTAACAAGCCCACGGCCCGTTCACTATGGACTAAGATTAATCTATTACAAAATAAACCCTTGAACTTAAAATCAACATAAATTCTACCATAACAATCTCCCCCTTTGATTTGAAGTTCGAGTTCGCGCTCTATCTCTTGCCAGTTATAGACATAGCGTTTGCGCAACGCGAAGTGAACCTCAAAGAATCTGATGGCGCGGCGGTAGTCGAGACATTCTTCAACCATATCCAAAGCAGTCTGAGCAGTTCTTTCATTCAGATTGGGTACATAGGATACCTTTGGATTTTCGGATTCGTGCTTGATGATCTTCCGAAGAGCGTCTTGAACTTTGAGCAGTGTGCCGTCGCAAAATCGACCTACCTGACTGAACCTCATAAACTTCTTTTCCTTCTGAGCATTGAGGAAGACGATCCCAAATTCCGGTTGAAGCAGCATTGCATTCTCGGGATACATCGACAGTTCAGGAGCTTTCAGATTCGGTTTGAGCAGATTTACCTTCTTCGCTCGGTTCCCGATTGCCATTTGAAAGTCCGTAAGATAAGAGATCACAATAGTAAGGACGAGGAATCGACGAACCGCTTCGAGCGCCTTTGTTGCAGCAAGCGGTCGGATGGTTCTGGTGCGAAGATCTCTCAGAATAACTAGGAGGTCGAACGGATGTAGATGCTTAAAGTCAGCTTCAGAAAAAATCCATTCTTTTCCGTCTTCACGTCGAACAGTGAACACGAGAAAGAAGATCTTCATAATTCGGTTTGACTGAATCTTTAGCACCTCTGAAATTTTATGTTTGGTTCGAACCTGGTCTCTCGGGAGACACCGCTTCATGGCTTCTACGTATCGAAGTTGGCGTGCTGGATCAGGACTGTAGATTCCAAGACAGAAGGTCGGCTCGATCGGGCGAATTCGGTGAACAAACAGCTTCTTCAGAGTTTCCTCCAGATGAGGAATGAGGACCTTGATCTTCTCCCAACGGTTTTGTTGCTGAGGAGGGGGAGGAAGATCAGGAGCTGTCGTTTGCTGAGGAGATGTCGGGATTTCTGTATTTGAGCTTTCGGGTTGATCTGAAGTCGTAGCGGGTTGAGTCGAGTGAACGGGAGGCGTACCATAGAGATTCTGAAGCAGAAACTGGTCGTAATCAACGTTGTCGTCTTCATCAGTGGGAAACACCAAGTTTACCTTGAAGTTTACGGCTCTGGCAGCTTTTTCGTACCATGCGTCTTCGGTTTCCGGGTTGGTTTCACATGCAGTATCAATCATGGTGAGCATTGGCATGTCTGATGGTTCTTGTGCGACCAATTCCTGTGTTGTACCCTCGGGCTTTTCAACCGTTGGGGCTTCGTCATCTGAAAAATCCATGTCGATGACCATCTGTGCTAATGGCAACTCGGCTTCGGGTGTTGCTGTTGAAGTTGCCGCAGTTGGGGGTTCCTGTTGAACTACTGTTATAGTTTCGGCAGTCACGATCTGGACGGTCTCGGTTTGGCGTAGACGCTTCTCCCCCTCACGGTGATCAGGATCATCCTGGTCATCGTGCTTGCGTTTGAGACTGCCGGCTTGACTCTTACAAGTGTCTTCTGGTGAGCGAACCCTCTCAGACAGCGTGGCAAGCGCTTTGTTGTAGTCGTTGAGGGTCGAGTCAATGGCGTCAAGGCGTGACGTGATGGACGAAGATGGAGCAGTGACTTGTGATCGGAGAACAGAGAGCAGGTCTGCTTCGGCAGATGCGGTTGTGTCGGATTCCTGGAGCAGTTGGGCTAAGAGCATCGTCTTCAGGGTGTCCATCGAGTAAGTAGGTTGCGGTTGAGTCGGTGGAGGCACAGAGGCGGTGTCAGTGTCTATGATGGGGCCCTTTCCTTTGATAGCACGCATCGCTTTGGCAAGTTCAGCGGCTACATGTTCCTGCATTTTGTGCTCCATAACCTGTTGGACAGCCTCAAGGGTGCTGTCCAGAGACCCTTTTGACACAAAGTCGGGTAAATTAACGCCGGGCTCACTTAGAGTACCCGTTGAGGCATCTACCTTAGAGGCAGAGCCACCTACGTTCACAGCTGGCGTGATATTAACTGTGGTAGGATTTCCGTCCAATCCTCGTGTTCCGAAAGTCGGAGACATTATAGACGTTCCGGTCGGGTCACTAAGAGCCGCGACTTGGTGTTGTTCCACATCAAGTGTCCTAGGTGAAGAATGTTCAGTAACAATAGGCTCTAGACTCGATGGTGCACGAAATGAAGTCGAGACCGGGGGCTGCTGGTCTCTTATTTCAACACCAACACTCTCCGAATGAGAGGCCGGTGGAAGTTGTGCTTGTTCCCCATGTAATATTGAAACATCCGTCTGTTGTGAGACGGAGGAGTGGATGAGGGAGTCGTGCAATTGCTCCGCTGGGTCCACGGAGGCTTCTTCAATACCCCGTCCCAACGGAATGAGACGGGATAGCAGATGTGGCTACCCGGATATGACGTGGTTGGTTTCGCTCAGGAGCCTCGTTATCTTTACGGCTCAATCTTTCTTGGTTCGCGTTCGACCTTAACACCCTACTTTTCACATGTTCTATGTCCCGGGGAAGGTCCCTCCGGCTCTGGCTGGACCATGGGATTCCCTAACTCTCGTATATATGCTATCACAGGTACGGTTTCAGGTATATGCATAGCACGGATATTATCCTGCTCCCCCTCAAAACATACATGTGGATTGACTTGCTCCCCCTCGGAGTGAGAATGGTATCAACACAAGAAAAAATATTTAGACTTTGTAAGAAAACAGTGTGACTCTTCCCCTCGGATTGAGGTTGTTGATCCACCATGGAATATCTGTAAAAAGACCCAAGGTTAGAAACTGAGGCGGATAAACAAGTTCCGGTGCGTACATTTGCATCAAGTGGCTCAATCTGGGACAAATTGAGGATTGGCAGTGACTAAACAGGTACTGGATAGACGGAACAGGGGTGGCCGGACAAAAATATGCAACAATGCAATACTTTCCGGACATGCCATAGTATCCGGACAAATCATACTTTCCGGATAGAAGGTATCCGGATGAAAGAGGATGGAATGGCAAACCTTTCCGGTCAAAACAAAGTATCCGGACAAAGGGTGTTTCCGGACAGAGTAGGGATTCCGGATAGTCGTACCCGGATTCCCATCCGGTCCGGAAAGTCATCCGGACTGATGGGTGTCCGGACACTTTTACACTTTAAAGAATAATTCCATATTTCAAAGAGATAAAGCCTGTAGAATTTTGGAAAAAATGGATCTCTTGTGTCAGGATCGATTCCAAACAAGAATAATTATACTTAGAAATCAGAATTAAAAAATCTTGCGGAATAGAACTTTAATTCAAACACACTCAATGAACAACTAATCAGAAAACACAATCTGTTTGTATTCAATACTTCAACTCACAAGTTTACAACCAAACCTCAATCTTGTTGAACAGGCTCCACAAGACGACTTCTACTTCTCTAGAAATAGGGTTCTAAACCTTGAGGTTAATTCTCTCTAAAACAAAAACGAATTCTAAAGAATCTCTCCGAATAGCTATCTATCAAAATCTATTTATACTAAATAATTACAAGATAACTATCAAAACAAAATTGATCTTCAGAATATTCTTTCATGCTTATCTTCAATCATTCCATCTTTATCTCCAAAATTCTCGCATTCCATAATTATGATCACAAGCAGCATTAACATCGTTATGCACAAGCAGTACTAACATTGTTCCAGCAGCATTAACTTTTACTTGTAGTACTAACTTTGCTCTGGCAGTAGTATTGTTGTTCTGGCAGTACTAACCATACTTGGCAAATCTTCAGTTCCCAACAATCTGCCCCTAACTTGACTTTTTAGGTTGAGAAGTCAAGTTCTTCAGATGATGCTTCCAAAACCTAATCATGAACACATAAATCAGGATTCAAACCCAGGCTTTGATTGATAATCCTTCTCACCAAGTATCTTCCCATTTCAGAATCCTTATTGCAAGCCAACTTAGCATGTAGCATTCCATTCAACCTTTTCTTGCTGTGCTTGTATGCAACATCCACCAAATAATACTCATGATATGTATAGTCAAGTGTGATGACATACACTCCACATTTTTCAATGAGCATCCAGTTGGTAATGGCTTGAAAACTTCTTTCTATCATATACTGAACTGCTTCTGGTTTGAACATTAGGCACAGGTATTCAAGAACCAATTTAGTGATAGACATCCCTTTCTCATTCAACATATTTCCATACAGCTTCATTCCAACCTTGTACATCTCCTCTACGTCAGATCTAGAGCACATTCTGATAAGTCTTCCCCATGTAGAACAGACCTCATACTTCCCATCTGCTATTTTGACTCTAATGTACTCCTTTCTCTGATCTACCAAGGTATCCCAGAAGATGATCTCAGGAGGCATGGAAGATAATGGGTCAACTTTGATTGGATCAGTATCAACCATAGTGATATACATATCACATTGAACATTACTTGGTTGACCTGATGGAGTTGCTACTTCTTCTTCAGCAACCTTTGTATCATCTTTCTTTTCTGGAACATCCTCTTCTTTTTCTTCTTCTACCACTGGTTCTACCCTAGGTTTCTTGACAAATTTCCTCTTGGTAGTTATAGACTTGGTTCTTGTTCTTTTAAGTGACACCAGCTTTTCACCCAGGGTTTCTTCTTGCTTTTTAGGAGTGTCATGTTTGGCTTTAATTAAAGCCTCTGCAACTTCAACTTCTTCCAAAGTAGGCTTTTTAGTTTCTGTTGCTTCCTTTGTTTCTGCTGCTTCTTCCTTTGTAGATACTGCTTCTTGCATGGTTTCTGCTGCTTCTTTTGTTTCTGCTGCCTCTGGAATGGTTTCTGCCGCTTCTGCTTTTTGACTTTCATCAGCATTAACCGTTTCTGCTGCATGATCAGTTTCTGCTTCTTTTGCAATTTCTTCAACACACTCATTCTCTCCCTTTTCCTGTGCACTCTCCATGTTGAATTCAGCTTCTGACTCCCCCTTTTTGGGAGCATCATCGTTGGGGCTTCTTCTTTTAAGAACATACTGAGCTTTCTTATTCCTGTGCATCAACTTTGTAATCAGCTTCTTATGCTTCTCAAGCTGTGTTTGTTGATATAGGACCACTTTCTTGAGTCCATCTATCTCCTTTTGCTGACTTACAACATCTGTGTTGATATTGGCAATGGTTTCCATCAATTCCTCATATGTATATCTATCCTCACCTTGTTTTGGAGTTTTTACTTCCTTTAAAGGATCACTGGAAATTTTAGTAGGTGTCTTTTGCCTAGCAAAAGCACTGCCTACCCCCGTGGTTTCTTGGCACCTAGGACCTCTGAATGATTTCTCATTCTGAGTTGCCGTGAGGAAGGTCTTAGTTATGTTACCACTGTCCTTCTCTGTGCTAGCAGAAGTAGTGGCAGCCTTGCTACTCACATGCTCAACCTTCTCCTTAGTGAGCACCTTTTTGGGGTTGGGAGACACCCCTGTGGTTTCCCTTTCGATATTCTCTATTGGAGAATGCTCCAATAGAGGGCTTAAAGGCTTTGGGCTTGTAGGAGGTACATCAAGGGAAGGAGCCTTGTGTACCATTCTTCTTGTAAACTTTTTGGTTATGTGAGGAGTGGGTCTTTGAAGAATGGACTGAGGAATTTCTTTGGTGATTGAAGGTGGGGTTTGGCTATCAGTGGGTTGGTCTAATGAGGGCCTTGACCCTGATGCCATACCTTCTTGTGTGTGGGACACACCCATTATTGTAGAGAACAATGGAGTGTCAACTCCTTCCGAGTCCCTGTAAGTTCTTCTCATATTTGAGAAGATCTTTCCTTTAGGGGGTTTAGGTACATATACCTCAGTAAATTAAGGAAAATCCGTCAATTCCTGAGTAATCACTGCTTGGACAAACCTTGGGTACATATAAAAACTCTTTTTGGATTCCAGGTTTGACACAAGATCATTGAAAATCATTTGTGAAAAATTAAACTTCCTGGCAGTGGCCAAGCAGACCAGGGCATAAACAATGGTACTGCTAAACTCACTCCATCCAGTAGTTTTCTTTGAAATGCAATGCATTAAGGTATGAACAAAGAATCGCCATTGTGTAGAAAATTTAGACTTGAAAAACTTAAAGAATCCAATGGGACCTTCATACCCCATTCTCGTTAAAGTTGAGTATAGATCGTCATTAGGAATAGACGTCATACCTGAGGCATCATCCAATCGAAGAGTGATGCGAATAAGCTCCTCTGTAACATTCAAGGGTTTGTCACACACCCTTGTTTTGATGATTTTCTGCCCATCTTCAGACACCACGGTGGCATTTTCCCAGAACTACTTCTGATGCTCGGTGTAGATTGTCGGGGTCACCGTTAGGGCATAGGATATATGCGTGTATTTGAGGAAATCCACAATGTCGTGAAAACCTTCGGACTGTTTTGGCTTCTGGAGCATGGCAATCTCGTTGTGTTCGTCGATAAACTCCATTGTACCTGAGGATTCTTGACAGAAAACAGAGATTCTTGGGAGAGAATAGTTAGAAAGAGAGAGAGATGAATAGAATTCAAAGAGACGTTATGAACTTTGGCGGGCTGAAAGAGGTATTTATAGCAGTATTAGCCCTAATTTTTCTTTTAAAGCAGTATTAACGACACGTGCAGTATTAAGTACGAAGCAGTATTAACTATGTACTGGCAGTAGTAACTATGCACTGGCAGTAGTAACTATGCACTGGCAGTAGTAACTATGCACTGGCAGTAGTAACTATGCACTGGCAGTAGTAACTATGCACTCGCAGTAGTAACTATGCACTGGCAGTAGTAACTATGCACTGGCAGTAGTAACTATGCACTGGCAGTAGTAACTTTTCAGCACTTGTCAATCTGAGTCATACAGAAGATCATGAGAAGAAGAGTTAGTAGTACCAAATATAGAAGGAAATACAGGTATAAAAACTGAAAATCATGACTTTATTCAAGGTTGATCATGCCCACACTTGTTACCAAGAAAGTGAATCTACCCACATCAAAAGCTTTTGTGAATAGATCAGCAAACTAGTCATTGGTATGAACTTTAGCAACTTGAATTAATTTTTTTTCATTACAATCTCGAATAAAGTGATACCTGATCTCTATGTGCTTTGTTTTTGAGTGTTTGACTGGATTGTTAACAATGCTAATAGCACTGTTGTTGTCAATGAAGATTGGAGTGTGAAGAAATGTTACCCCATAGTCCAACATCTGATTCTGTATCCATAGAACCTGAGAGCAGCAGCTTGCAGCAGCTATATACTCAGCTTCTATTGTAGATAAGGACACTGTGGTTTGTTTCTTACACTGCCAAGATACTAGTCTTGCACCCAAAAACTGACATCCACCTGAAGTAGACTTCCTATCCATGTTAGCTCCACCCATGTCACTATCTGAGTATGCAAGTAGATCAAAGGATGATTCATAAGGATACCAGAGACCTAATCTAGGTTGCCCTCTTAGGTATCTAAATATCCTCTTGACTGCATGAAGGTGTGATTGCTTTGGTGTAACTTGAAATCTGACACATACACATACTGGAAACATAATATCTGGTCTAGAGGCTGTGAGATACATGAGTGATCCAATCATTGATCTGTAATGATGGACATCCACATCCTCCCCCTCAAGATCAGCAATGATCTGTTTGTATGTCTCCATCGGTGTGCTTGCTGGCTTTGAGTCTGATAATCCAAACTTATCCAGGACGTCTTTCACATATTTGGATTGGCATATGAAAATCCCATCCTTCTTCTGTTTCACCTGAAGCCCAAGGAAGAAAGTAAGTTCACCCATGGAACTCATCTTGAAGCTCTTGTGCATTAACTCCTCAAAGTCTTTACACATGTGATCATTTGTGGATCCAAAGATAATGTCATCCACATAGATCTGAACAAGTAGGGTGTCCTTCTTTTTCCTTTTAATGAATAAGGTCTTATCAATGATTCCTCTTTCAAATCCATTTTTCAAGAGATAGGTAGACAGGGTGTCATACCATGCTCTTGGGGCTTGATGTAGACCATAAAGTGCCTTCTTTAACTTGTACACTCTATCAGGATACAATGGATTCTCAAATCCAGGGGGTTGACAGACATACACTTCTTCATCTATAGTCCCATATAGAAAAGCACTTTTTACATCCATCTGGCAGACCTTGAACTTCATATATGAGGCATAGGCTAGAAACAACCTAATTGCCTCAATCCTTGCAACTGGAGCAAAGACTTCCTCATAGTCTATACCCTCTTCCAGAGTATACCCTTGTGCAACCAGTCTGGCTTTGTTCTTGATCACAATTCCTCTCTCATCCTTCTTATTTCTGAAAATCCACTTGGTGCCAATTGCCCTATGACCTTTTGGAAGGTCCACTAAGTTCCAAACATTCTGTAGCTTGAACTGTAGCAGCTCCTCTTGCATTGCTTCTATCCAACTTGGATCTTTCATAGCATCATAAGCCTTTTTGGGCTCAATTTGGGATAGAAAGCAAGTGAGTACAGTATTAACTGTATTTTGCTGATCTTGTAGCTCTTGAAGTCTGCTTTGATTCCTAGTCATCATGGGAGAAGCAATGTCTCCAATTACCAACTCAGGAGGATGATTTTTCTGAGTACTTGATGGATGACCAGATTCCTCTTGTAAGTTCACATCCAGATTTGACTCATTTAAGTCTGGATTTTCTTCAGCTTCTTCAGTCACTTCAGACTCTCTGGAATTTGGACTTGAAGGTTGATTTTCCTCTATTCTTCTCTCTTCTTCATTCTGAATGGGTTCAACTTCCTTTTATTGTTCACAGAAGTCAACAGGATCAATGGTAGGGAGTGGAAATATCACAAACTGAATTCTGTGATCTGATGGTGGTGCATCCCTTTGTCCTGCATTTACATCACTACTGATACCCAAAGAATTAGTGAGTGAATCAATGTCAAATAGCCAATCAGGACCTGAACCAATAGGATTTGGTTTGTTCTCATTGCATTAAACATTGTCACTTTCTTCAATTATTCTAGAAGAGGTATTAAACACTCTGTAAGCCTTACTCTGAGATGAGTAACCAACAAGAAAACCATCATCTGCTTTGCTATCAAACTTACCTATGTGAGATTTGGTATTGAGAATTGTACAAGGACACCCAAATGGTTTGAAAAATCCAATAAATGGTTTCTTTTTCTGAAAAAGCTCATAAGGTGTCTTGTTTTTAGGCGTTTATTACTAAAACTCTGTTTTGGACATAACAAGCAGTATTAACTGCTTCTGCCCAAAAAGTAGTGGGTAATTTTGAATCAGCTAACAGAGATCTAGCAGCCTCAATCAGAGTCCTATTCCTTCTCTCAGCAACACCATTCTGTTGTGGAGTCCTAGGAGCACTGTATTGTCTCTCAATTCCTTTTTCCTCACAAAAGGTGTTTAGATCAAGGTTTTTAAATTCAGTCCCATTATCTGGTCTAATGACTTTCACTTTTTGATTTGATTGGTTTTCAATTCTAAGAATAAAAGATTTGATAAGTCCACTTGTCTCATCTTTAGTTCTCAGAAAATATACCCAAGTAAATCTAGAGTAATCATCAATAATAACTAAACAGTATGACTTCTTGCCAATGCTCATGACATTTGTAGGGCCAAACAGATCCATATGCAACAACTGAAGAGGATTTGGGATAGTGTTTATCTCTTTGGACTTATGAGAAGTTTTGTGTTGTTTGCCTTTGAGACAAGCAACACAATGATCATCACATGAATAAACTTTTGATGGTAAACCCCTAACAAGATTATTTTTAACATGTTTATTCATTGTTTTAAAATTCATGTGACACATCCTTCTGTGCCAAAGTGATGATTCATCCATTGAAGCTTTTGATACCAAACAGTTTAGGGATGAATCAGATGAAACACTTTCTAAATCTAAACAATACACATTATCCTTTCTAGGAGTTCTCAATAGTATCATGTTTTCATCAACTACATTGAATCCAGGAGCAAGAATAATGCATTCAGAATCAGTAAATAATATACTATGTTTCTTGTCACAGACCTGTGATACACTTAACAGGTTGTATCTCAATTGCTCAACATAGTAAACATCCTCAAATGTCATCTTACCTTTTGATACATCACCTTTACCACTTATCTTACCTCCTGCAGGATTATTCCCAAAAGCAACATGTCCTCCATCAATTCTTTTGAAATTCTTGAGGCAGGCCATGTTACCTGTCATGTGCCTGGAGCAACCACTATCAACATGCCAGATGCTCTTCCCCTTGAGCTGTTGGTTGCCCTGCACATAAGATAAATCAATTAGTTTTTATTGGGAACCCAAGCCAAAGTGGTCTTGGGTCTCCCTTGCTCATCAAAGTACTTACATTCAGTTTGGATAAGTTTTTCAACGTGAGGAACTTCAGTACTGGAGTACTTTGTCAATATGATTGGTCTAGCAGCACAAACACTAGAAGCAGTATTATCTTTAGAAGAAGTACTAACAGTGTTAGCAGTACTAACACTGCTAGCAGCAAGTATTGCTTCTAGAAGAAGTACTAACAGTGTTAGAAGCACCAACACTGCTAGCAGCAGTACTATCTGAGGCAGCAGTACTGACACTAGTGCTTTTAGGAACCCACATTGTGACACATTCTTTTTTAGTCTTTTTCCTCATGTGGCTTTTGGATTTAGCTTGTTTCTTAGCCACATGGTTTCTTACAGGCTTCCTATAACCATTTGATTTTTTAAAAGTTCTTTGAAAATTTATCCTTTGGTTAATAGGATTGAAATAACAGTGTTTGGCAAGGTGATTCAATTTGCCAAAGATAAAACAAGGTTTTGGTCTGTTAATCCTTTGCAGATCAACTCCTTGTTTTTGAGCCCACTGATTATTCCAGTTTCTTTGATTTCCCCTTTTTTTATCTTGTTTTTGGGGTTCATTCTTTTGAGAATTCTTGCAAGAACAATGTTCACAAGTATTGGAATTCACAACAGTGGTCTGTGTATAATGAACTCCCTTTCCTTTTTCAGATCTTTTCATCTCATTGTTCTTATCCCAGGGACTTCCACCTTCCTCATTAGTCTTGATGTAATTCTCTAAGGGGATCTCACCACTGACATTCTTGTTCCTTTTCTTAGACTCTTCTTTTTCAGTTTTATCCTCAACAACAACTTCATATAATGGATCTACTTTAGTAGCTCCTTCAGGTAAGTCCTTCCTATCCTTGGTTTCTAACAGGTCTGACCTAGGAGGGATGTATGTGTTGTTGTAGGGTGGGGGTGTGGCATTGTACCCTAGGCCTGGTTTCATCTTACTGTGGATTTGAGCATTTATTATGGTGTCCATGACTTTAGAAGCACATGAAAACTTTTCAACATCAAGTTTTACTTTCTCAAGTTCTTCTTTTAATTTCTCACATTCCTCCCTAGATTCTTTCAGTTGGAACTCCAAACCATTCTTTTCCCACTTCCAGTAGTTTGTATCATACGAGTGTTGAAGTTCATTGGCTTGAAAAGCCTTAATTTGTTCTTCAAACCTCTCAACAATCACTACATAATCTCTTCTATCCTTTTCTAATCTCTTAAGGTCATCACACATTCCCTGGTTGTGATCTCTATACTTTTTCACAGTGTGTATACAAGCTTGAGAACAGAGATTAGATTTTACCTCAGTAGGAAGATCTGAGACTTCTGCCATGAGTGCATGATTCTGAATTGCCTCTTCTGCTTGATCACTCCAATCAAATCCCATTCCTTGTTGAGAAACAAGGGCTTGAACAGAGTTTCTGTTCTGGTTGAAGCTTCCAGTCTGAGCTTGTTCATGGTTGTTTTGAGATACTCCACCTCTGCATTCTCTGGCAAAGTGTCCCATCTTATGACACTTGTAGCATTCCACCCTAGACTTGTCAAACCCAGCACCATCTTCTCTTCTTTGGGAAAAGCTTTTTCTCCCAGTCCTCTTTATAAACTTCTTCACCCTCATAGAAAGCATAGCCATCTGCCACTTGATATCCATCTCCTCAAGATCATCAGCATTAATCTGTTCTAAGTCATCATTAATTAATGAGGAGTTAACATGACTAGAAAAGAAAGCTTCTAGTACAGAATCATTGGCCTTCTCCTGATTGACTCCACCAGCAGTACTAATTGATTCAGGGTTAGCAGTAGAATCAGTTGATGCTGATAGGAGTGCAGCATTATACACATATCCTGAGGGCTTCTTCTTGGCTTCAACCTCTGCTTCAAATACCCTAAGATCATTGTAAAGATCATCAAGCTCTTTATCTTCTAACTGGTCATTCTGTCTGAAAGACACAGTATACATTGTCCATTCCTCACCTAATGATCTTAGAAACTTCCTGTTTACATCATCAGCCTCCATACGAACTCCAACTGTAGCCAATTCTCCAATCAACTTATTAAATCTATCAAAAGTTTGAGTCAAAGACTCATTCTTTGTAGAAGTAAAATTTTCATATTGTTGCTTAAGAATTGCCTTCTGGTTCCTCTTGGTGTTCTTGGTACCAGTGAATCTCTTTTCCAATGCATTCCATAAAATCTGAGCATCAGTGCAGTGATGAAATTGGTGCTGATACTCATTGGGAATAGCCAAAACCAGAGTGCTTAAGGCTTTCATCTCTGTTTGTCTAACCTTTCTTTCTGCATCAGTCTTTGGAGGGGGTCTTTTTCCATCTGGTCCAACCCTTCCTTCAGCACATGGACCATTCTCTATAATATCCCAGATGGAATAATCAGTAAGCAAAATATACTGCTTGATTCTAATCTTCCACATGTCAAACTCATTAGGCCTGAGCATGGGAACCTTTGAAACCAGAGTACTGTTTGATTCAACTGTGTTGTCCATAATGATTGTAGATTTCTAAGAAACCAAGCTCTGATACCACTTGTCAGGATCGATTCCAAACAAGAATAATTATACTTAGAAATCAGAATTAAAGAATCTTGCGGAATAGAACTTTAATTCAAACACACTCAATGAACATCCAATCAGAAAACACAATCTGTTTGTATTCAATACTTCAACTCACAAGTTTACAACCAAACCTCAATCTTGTTGAACAGGCTCCACAAGACGACTTCTACTTCTCTAGAAATAGGGTTCTAAACCTTGAGGTTAATTCTCTCTAAAACAAAAACGAATTCTAAAGAATCTCTCCGAATAGCTATCTATCAAAATCTATTTATACTAAATAATTACAAGATAACTATCAAAACAAAATTGATCTTCAGAATATTCTTTCATGCTTATCTTCAATCATTCCATCTTTATCTCCAACATTCTCGCATTCCATAATTATGATCACAAGCAGCATTAACATCGTTATGCACAAGCAGTACTAACATTGTTCCAGAAGTATTAACTTTTACTTGTAGTACTAACTTTGCTCTGGCAGTAGTATTGTTGTTCTGGCAGTACTAACCATACTTGGCAAATCTTCAGTTCCCAACATCTTGCTCCCCCTCAAACTGAGAATGGGGGAAAACTTGCTCCCCCTCGGATGGTGTATAGGGATGTGCAATGGAGAGTCTGACACACAAAAAAACTTTTAGGCATTGAAAGAAAAACACTGTGTCGCTCCCCTTCAACTGATGAACATCCAGTTGGATGCTCCCCCTCAGAATGTGTGCGTAGTGTGAAATGCACATGGGAGTATCCACACACACAATTATTTTTTAACATATTTAAGGAAAAAAATGTGTGTGACGCTCCCCCTCAACAGTAGAGTAATATACCTGATAGAGGATCATGCTCCCCCTAAACACGTGATCAGCTTGTTAACGCACAGGTATAGACAAACCTCACGTCTTCTTAATATTGTTCCTTGTAGATCGTGAGCAGCTCCCTCCTTGCGGTCATGTGTGTGGAGCATCCAGTGTCTAAGGACCACACATGACCGTCCTGCAAAACAAATTTAGCGGACCTTCGGTACCCAGATTTGCCTGGGTCCGGGAGGGTTAGGTTTGGTACCGTTTGGGGAAGCTTGCTTTGTCCCAACTTTCCCTTTAGGTATAGGAATTACACCGTTAGAGGGAACTGGTTTTGGCACTTGTTTCCTCTTCGGTGCAGAATTTACCCCTTTAGGAGGAACAGATTTTGTAGCAGCTTTCCACCTGGGTGCCGGTTTAACCTCAGTAGGAGCAACCCATCTAGGAGCAGGTTTGGTCTCCCGCTTTGGTTTAACCGCTGATTGGTAACCCCGTTTTTTATAGTGTCTTTGCTGGTTATTACGGGGTATGCGTTTGGGTGTATGATTAAACCTTTGATATGACCCAAACCAATCATTATTAGCAATGTCATCAAAATCATTCCAACTACAACTAGAACAACACAAACGATCGGGTGATAATTGAATCAATTGCTGAATGGAATAAATTTTCATCGGAAAATTAACATCTCTATTAACAAAATTATTCCTATGATTCCAGGCACAATCGTTTTTGTTCATCCTAGGATGAAAGACGGTATTGAATGACTTTGATGCATCATCCTTGACAGATTCCTTGGCTGTCCACTTTGGTTTTATTTGTTTAGCGCGACCGGTTTTATCCGAAACAACAGGGACAGTACGGTCAGTGACTTTTGAGGAAACAGGGATCTTAGCAGGTGGTTGACCGGACTTTTGCTTCGGCTGTGATTGTTTTTGAGAATTTGAAGCATTTTTAAGAATCTTGATCACAGCCGGAGTCTTGGATTGAGAACAGTCGCCCTTTTGAAAACTGACCGGACGATTAACCACTGGAGACAAAAAGTCAGAATGACTTGGAAGAGGTTTGTCGAAAGGGAACGACTCAAACTCTCTATCAGAATTACCTTCGGAGTTCATGTATTCTGAAAAATCTATCTCCGGAATTTCAGGACTTGGATCGGTCGAGGAAGGCGAGGAACACTTTGTGCTTTCTGTAGTGTGCTTTGAGGAATTTGGTGCGGAAGCGTTTGAAAAATCAGAGTTTCAATTCCTTGTAACACATTCATCTTGGGAATCTAAATCGTCTTGTGATGAAAAAGTTTTGCTAATAAAAGCTTTGCACGAAGACGTGTCAGATGAACTTGAGGAAAGTTCGTGTGAAATCTGCTTTTCAGTTTGGAGTTGGTCAATCTGCTCTTGAAGCTGACCATTACTCACTTTCTCTTGCATCACTTCTGTTGCCAAAGCAGACAATTGTGATGTGAGTCGATTGATTTCAGACCGAAGAATCTCCTGTCCTTCATCAGACATAACTTCGGTTTTGACCAGTTGTTGATTCTCATGTTTTTCAAGTAAAGCTTGCTTTTCCATTTGAAAATTGGACCTTTCTTTCTCTAATGACTCCTCCAACTCGACAATCTTTGCTTCCAAGATGAGAGGGGGATAATAGAGTTTGAACTCGTCCGTCTCATTCTTGGTTGCTGGTGCTTGGTCCTCATCCTTTTGGGCGGAATCCTTGGGCTTAGCAACCTTGTAGGGGTCGAAGTAGTCATTCGAGAGGTACTTCTTTGGATTTTTCTGATAAGAATAATTTAAAGGCTCATAACAAAATGGAAGTTGTATTCCTCGTTTGTGTGTGCGCTTATATTCCTCGGTTTCCTCTTCCTTTTCAGGTTCAAGAGGACCAGTCCATTGGATTGCATATTCCGGATACTTTTTATCTAACCCAAAGCAATCAAAATCATACAAAGTTGGTGTAAACCATCTTCCCTTTTTCAAATAATGTGGGTTATCATATCCGATTCCCCATTCTTTGTTGAAATAGGTGAACTCTTTGGGTTTATTCAGAAAGATGGTTTGATCAGTTTGACCCCTTTTGTGGAGTTTGGTTTCAAGATCAAGAATTTTCGCAACAAACTTCTTGTGCTGAATTTGAAGAGCAGAGCATTGATAAACAATTTATGCTTTTTCATTCAAGCACTGATCAAACTGTGACTGAAGTTCAGATAATTTGGCCCGTAGGTCTTTAGGTGCTATAGAAAGATTTTTGCATTTCTCCTTTAAAATAGCATTTTCAGACTTATATTTTTCAGTTATTTTCTTTTGAACATCTAGTTTTTCGGTTAGAGACCTAATCTCAAGCAATTGTTCTTTAGAAGTGGCCTTAAAGGTACCTACCCGTTCAGCAAGAGGTTTCACTCGGTCATAAAGTTCTGAAAAGATAGGTTCACATACCTGACACGGCCTTTTCATGTCTTCTTCAGCAGGAGACATCTTCAGTTGCACTGGAGTGATCGTCAGACGTGTAGATTGATTCAAAGTGTAAACCTAACGCAAGGCACTAAGAGTGGAATCCTAACGCAGGTTCTATGACTGGTATGAACTAAGAGTGATCTTATTGGATAGGAATCCATGTAAGGGTCTGACCAGGAAGTGTCCGAATCAGATCAATTAAGAACAGTTCAATAAATCACAAAGTGTTCGGGTAAAACAAAGAATCCGGATGGCACAGATTCACGAATACTTAAATATCCCCCTCCTGCGACTTAAAACAAATGAAATTTTGAAAAATGAGGGTTCAAAACAGCTCCCGGATAATGAATCCGGGTGGTTTCCGGATAGAGAATCCGGAAAAACCAGAAATCCGGATGAAATAGTCCGGATAGGTGAAGGAATCCGGATGTACTAAGTTTCCGGATAACAATGAAGTTTCCGGGTACAATGGATTGTCCGGATAAGATATGTCCGGAAACACTGGGTTTCTGGATACAAATGTTACCCGGATAGTATAAGGAATAGTGACTTACCCGGATTGCAGAACTTACCCGGAAAAATGGCTTACCCGAAGAAACTTGATTGTCCGTAAAAACTGGAAGAATCCGGATGGAAACACAAATGTCCGGACACTATCAACTTGTCCGGAAAACGCGACTGTTTTATCCGGACTCTGCGGCTGTTTTATCAGTTCGATCGATTTCTCAACTAGGGTTACTAAAGATTGTTCCTGAAAGATTATAAACAATACCAAGTACAAAAACAACACTAATCCAATCGATTTTAGAGCAAAAACAACACCTTTTGATGTCAAAAATCCGATTTTTAAATAAGAACACAACTAAAAGTTTCTGAACTTATTATGCGAAATTGACCAATCAAACGAACGAATTTGGATGTGAAAGTTTGCAGAAACACTTATAATTATGATGCTAACACAACCCAACAAGCAAAATTGAACAATTTACGCAGAATCACATATTTGAAAAATCAAGAAAAGTCAGACGTGGAAAAGTCAAACTAACCAAAAATCAATGAATTAGACTTTGAATCGAATCCGTCTGTCGGCTCTGATACCAATTGTTGAATCCAGATCCGTGCAACGATTAGGTTTGTGAATAAGCAAATAAGAACAGTTGATATGATTCACAAAGGCTGCCCACTTAGCTATTGATTTAGAGAGAATTACAGTGTAAAGCAGAAAAGCTAAATGAGACAACTAGCTAATTTTCTAAGCTAATTGCACTTTAAATACGCTGGGCCCGTGGTTAACAAGTCCACGGCCCGTTCACTATGGACTAAGATTAATCTATTACAAAATAAACCCTTGAACTTAAAATCAACATAAATTCTACCCTAACATTAATAATTAGGGTGAATTTGGGATAAATTATGAGTTAAGGGTATTTTGAGTCATTAGTGGATAGTTTAAGGTTTAAAGGGTAAATTTGAGTTAGATATTATCCCTTGCAATATTCAGATATTTCATAAAAACGGAAATATCCATATTTGTAGGTGTGTGTGTTGAGAGCAAAAGAAGAAGAAAAAGAAAGGGAAAGGTTAGGGCTTCAAATTTGATCCACTGGAAGTGTTTTAGGTATGTTTTCTTTACATATTATGTGTATAATTGATAGCTGAATGTTTCTATCGGAGTAGAGTAGTTAGAATTACATCTGGTATTGAATCAACGGATTTCTGGGTAGAAATAGGGCAAACCGACAGTAGTGTCCGGACACAGTAAGAAGGTGTCCGAGTAATTTTCTTGGTGGTATCCGGATGGTGTTCTAAAGGTGTCCGGACGGTTTCCTTATCCGGGTAAGTTTCCTTTTTCCTATGTTTTCCGGATAGAATTGGATACCGGATAGTATCCGGATTACTTTGGTGTCCGGATGACGTCCGGATTGTATAGGTTGTCCGGAAAAGTCATGTTGTCCGGAAAAGTCACGCTGTCCGGAAAAGTGGTGTTGTCCGGATAAACTGTGGTTTCCGGATACTTTAGCTGTTTGACCAATTTTGTGATTTCAGATACTTTTGAGTGTTCGGATATAGTTTCCAAATGTATTTTGAGTTAAGTTGTTCCGAAAACCTTTTGGGGGGCGGCCCCTTGACCCCATCCGCCAACCGGGTAGCGGAACCCCCGTGTTAAGTCGACGTAGGGGAACAATTGAGGATAAGAGTTTGATAGGTTAATTAGGATTCTCAGTTGCTAAAGAGTCTCATGTGTTCTATATGGTAAAGAGATATTGTATCTGATTGTTACAGATTTTGTGAATCCTGAGTAAAGGACTGAATCTGTGGAAAAGGCTTGGAAGCATTTTGTTAAGCTAACAGGTGAGTTTTTCTTCAAAATGTTTTTAAACTGGAATACATATACGTGTAGATTGAAAAGGGTGATAGATAATGTGATTAGGTGTTCCTAAATGACAATATGATATATTGAGATATATATTGTATTTATATGTGCATTACACTACACGAATATATGTTATCCGAAATTATGGTCGGCGGTGTTTGCTGTAGTTGTTGTACAGCGGTGCTGTAGTTGTTGTACAGCGGTGCTGTTGGCTCGCAACCAACTGATATGGCCAGGGGAAATGAGAATGAGGATGAGGATGAATTGAACACAGTGCACGAGTCTTGATTGGTATTTAATTACGTATGATATATATGTGTTTATATAAAAGATTTCATATAAATGGATTTTATAATGATTGTGAAAGGACAGGGGTTTTCTCACTTAGACCGCTAGGTCTAACCCTCATTTTTGTTTTAAAATATATATTACAGGTCGTGGATCGAGTAAAAGAATGGTAATGGATGGATAGCTTTTAGAAGAAGTGTGTTTTTGAAGATTATGGCATGTTTTACAGTCATGTCTTGTTATTAGTTGTAATGTATTTAGCAAAAGAAAAGTTTGTAATGAAATTATGTATTTTGTTTATGACTAAAGGACCGAAGTTGTAATGTGATATATCTTTGTTAAATAACGACGTTATGAAATTTATGCTATATGAACTATGTTTGGGATTACGGGTCGTTACAAGTGGTCATGAGATTGATGATGACTGCACGTGGGAAAAACCGCATAAACAACCAAAGAAACAAATAGTAAAAAAGATGTGCCCTGTCCTTCTTCCTTTTTTCTTAACGTTTTTGTCTGTACTCCATGTCCATCATCACCATTTCAACTCTCTATCATTTTTCTAAATATAATAAGTGCACTACAGGTTTAATCCATTTGGGTATCTCTTTTTTTTGTGTACCAAAATGATTGTAATAACCGAAATCTTTTTGTAACAGAATTTGGAGGATTAGTGGATTTTGTAGAAAGCTTGAACTTCTGGAACTATTTTGTAATAGTGGGAAAGGGGTTAAAACCCTAAAACCCTTTCTTCTAATCATTTTGCAAGTGTGTAGGCTAAGAAAACACCGTGAAAGGTGTGCATCATCAAGGTAATCTCTAACACTATCTCATAATTTCTTATTGTTGGTAAACCGAGTTGTTGGGTTTTGATGATAATTTTTTGTTTAATCGATCGATTACTATGAGGGTTGGGTATGAACGTGGATTAATGTTGTTGAAAAGAGTTAAGGAGAGTTTGGGCAATTAACTTATTCAAGCTGTAGGCTTATAAATCGATTTAAGTTGAGTTAATCCTCTGATTTGGGACATGAGAAATATCGTTGTTGGTTATCGCAGCATCCAAAAATCGCCATACCGGAAAGCGGGAATCCGGATGCAATACTCGGAAAGAGGGAATCCGGATGCCATACCTGGAAAGGGGAATACAGATGCGCTACCCAGAAAGCGGGAATCCGGATGCGATGCCTGGAAAGGGGGAATCCGGAAGCGATACCCGAAAAGGGGGAATCCGGAAGCGATACCCGAAAAGGGGGGAATTCGGATGCGGTACCTGGAACTGTGGAATACGGATGTGATATCCTGAATTGTGTTTTCGGGCTATATTGGCTTTAACTTTCGTGAGTATTCGAGCTTTTTACAAGCCGAGTTAAAAAAGGCGTATTGTTGATCGGGATGACTTATTGTTGATCCAAACTCTCTCAGTGATTTGACGACCACCCTTAGAATACTTAGTGAAAATTGTAATTTGACATCTGTATGTATTAGTGTTTCGCCATAAGCGATAACATGCTGAGTTTGTTCAATATCGTTGATAGCTTCTAATGTAATAGTGTTAGATGTAATCCCTAAAGACAAGCCTCACAACTAAAGAGTTCATCGCTGACATCGAAGACTAGGCTGATGAACAAGAACAAGTCTACTCATGATCTGAAGCGGCATTCCGTGAAACCAAGACAAGTCTACACACGCGCGACATTTCAAGAACAAGGCTTCAGCGATAGTTGACTTACATTTGGCCTTACTGATGAAAGAAGCCATCAGCGATCGCTGATCATGAAGCTTGTGGTTCAGGAATTGTTTGTGTTGGTTCCCAGATTCACTTTGTCTCATTCAATCAAACAACTATAACAGAGATAGCGGAAGCATAATATTACAGTTTGATAATGAGTGATTGTTTAATAAGAACAACGAGAGAGAATAATAATATACTAAACAGTGAACTAGATTAGAGTTAATAAACAAACTGCTCGTATATTAATATGAAGAACACCAAGAACACCTAAGTGTGTGTAATCTTCTGAATTCTCTCAGGCTACAATCGTACAAAGATAATGGAATGGAATGTGCAGTGAGCGTGTTCTTACAAGTATTCTTACAATTGTATGCTCTACTACCCACTTGTTATAGTCTGATAAACTGTAATACAGTGTACTATCAAACCCTAGAATGACACGTGTAAAGTGTGTAGTTGTCCTTTATGGCTGGCGTGGAAAGTGTAAACACTGAACTAACACTTAGAGAATTAAATGAGTCTTGGGCTTCACAGAGGTCTTGGTCATCAGAGGATATTTTCCAGAACTCTGATGGTCTTCTCGAGTCTTGCTCTCTGGCGTTTGGTCTCTGACGTACTTCTGTTGATCTTCTGCTAAGTCTTATGGGCTATCTCTGATGTCTTTTGACTTATGATAATTTCAATACTTTTACATATATAAATACTTGGAGCTAACAGTTTGTCTTATCCTCTTTCACAAAAAGTACGAAGGTACAAAAGAAAGTTTGCTTTTGTCCATAATCGTACAACCACTCCGCCACTACACAATTCACCATGCGGCCAAGAGCATGTCTTTGACAAAAGTCAGAAACATGTGCCCAATGAAGACCTGACACGTGTAAAGTGCTCCTGCCATGAATTAAAAGCATGAGGTATAAATAGGTGCAACATCCTTCATTTTGAAGGATTGATAAGCGGGTTTACACCCCCTTAATCTAACCGCAAGTGTACGATGTCGAAATCAAGTAATAGTACAGAAGTACGAGTATCAGACCAAAGGAAACAGGTGTCAAGTACCACAATGACTGTATAGACTATTAACTAGACGAACGCAAATTGGTTTGTTGGTTGGTGAAATAAGATTCAACGTACTTTACTAAGCAAAAAGTAATTTTCAAACCAGACAATGATATAATCAATTTAAAAGAAGAGCTGGAGGGTTGGATTCCTCAAAACCAACGCACTCACGCCTAAATAGACTTGACAATAACGAATTAATTTCAGGATGAAATGCTTAATCACAAACCATTACCATACTTCATGTAACACCCCGCTAAAGCGGAAACACGGAATGTACAACTCAAGTTTCATAGCAAAAGTTACAAGATCACATCAACCATCAAAATACATTCAGAAGGTTAAACCTTGTCTTTTACAATCGTTTTTACAAAAGGGGAATGAACATAAAATTAAAGATAGTAAAGAAAGCTTCATTACGTGTAGCCTCCCTAAGATCCCACCTTAAGGATGCTTCCCTGAAAAGCATGTAAATGAGAGTGTCAACTAATGCACTAGTTGGTGAGATCCCAGGTTTAATGAGTATAACACCGCTTGCCGTAGCAAAATAGTTTAAATCCACACAAGGGATAAATAAATCGGTTATGAAAACCCACTTGCTCAAGGTAATCGTATGTAAAATGCTAAGTTATTGAGCCCGTTACCCAGCCTATACCGACAGAATCGCCCCGACGCATGTTCTATCGCCAACAATGCGCAAATATAAACAATAATTATGCACTCAAACAAGCGCTGCTTGTGAGTGGGGTGTCAAACCAAATAACGTTATCCATAATTACCAACGGCTCACACTCGTGAGTTAAACGGGTAACGTAAAATAAACGGGGACTTTTGAACGATAGCAAAAGAAACTCAAACTTACAACATTTGCAACAACATAGATACCATAGAGCATAAACAAGTACAACAAGTTTCGTATTTCTAAGAAAACAAAATAATCGATGCGTAAAATAGTTGTAGTAACGACATGCTTTTCACCCCAAAATATGTAAAACATTGAAAAAGGGGCTGTGAACTCACATGATAAGCGATAGAATCCGGGAATCTCCCACAAGTACTCCGAGATGATCCTACTTCAAACCTATGAACGTAAGGTCACTAGTGAGTTCTCAATCTCGAAGGTTCGGTACTAACTATCCAAATCGTCATAAAATGCCTTGTTGTGTTTTAATATTATAACGTAATAAACGTATACATTGTTCTTATTAGATTAGAGTTTCCGCAATTTCGTCACAATAACTAACGAAAAGGGTTTTAAAGAACGTAAACATATATAGTACATTTATATGTATAAACCGAAATTTTATCTTAACAACGATAAAATTAGAGGTCGTAAACAAAATGACAAGTATTGAAATGTATAAATATATAGGTATAGTATATATTTATATTCCACGATTTCATCATAAAATGATGAAATGGGATCAAGAATATATATAAAATGCATAAATATATATAAATATATTATATATATGAACATTCTACAATTTCATCATAAAAGATGAAAAGGGATAAAGAATAAATAAAGTGCATAACTAAAATGCATAAATAAATAAATATAAGATATACATATATACTCCACTATTTCATCATAAAATGGTGAAATGGATTAGAAGTTAGTCCTTAATAATATTAATAATTTGTCCTTTGCTGTCCAGAATTTGATGTCACTTGGTGTCCAACTTTGGGTAACTTCCAGGTACAATTTGGTCATTAAATGTTATGTCCAATTAGTTCAATGAGTTAGGAAACTTTTGGCATCAGTTTCATAATTTTTGGAAGAGTATAAGTACATGAAATAATACACGACGTAAAACCTGACAGAAGACTTTACTGTTTGTGCATGGATTTTGTGAGGACTGTTTGGTAAATAAATTCTTTGACTTTTTGAGTGAGACCACTTGGGTTTGAATCTTAACATATAAAATGATTTCCAGAAAACGAATCACTCCATTTGGAGTTATATTGAGTGAGATATGACCCTTTGAAGTGGAGGGTGGAATTTGGCAGAAATCTGTCAAACCACACTTTGTGCATGTGCTCACATGTTGACTTATTAACCAAAATTCTTATTCTTTTGCATGCACAATCCGATTTGACTCTCTTCCATACACTTATTTTCAGTTCCCAAAACACATTTGTGATCCATTAAAAATGCATGCAAATTACCCATCAACTCAACCTTTGAAAACTTTTGAAAAAGACCCATTTTGAAGATTGTTGATGTTCTTATCAAGAACATCAACATGCAACTAAAAATTGAGTATTTTGAGCTCATGCATATTTGTTTAAGTATGTTTTTAATGGTTTTCAAAGATCCATTCATGAGACTCTTGAACAAAAGATGATGAATTTCTCAAGAAAACTACATGGATGTGTTCAAAATGTTCATCTTTGGTCTTAACATTGGTTTGATTTTGGATTCACCATCTTTTACTAACAAAAAGATGTTATGATGGTAAATCTACAAACATTAAGACATATAAAAGATGGTTTTTAAAAAAACATGAAGAAAGTGTAGAAAAGATGAAGAACATTCATAAAATGCAAGGAAGTTGAAAAAGATTTAAAAGAGTGTGTGTGAATTTCCCCCAACACACTTGTTTTTACCTTTGATTATCTTGAACCCTTGAAGAAATGTAGTTTAGGGGCTGGAGTTGGGATGAAGATTTGAGGATGAACACTTGAAGATTTGAAGATGGAGAGAGAAAGAGTGATGGCTAGTGAGAGAGTGAGATGAGAGAATGATTCAAAATTGTGAAGTGGAGTGTTTATTTTATGGAGTTTGAGAGAGAGGGGGGGGGGGGGTTCTCTAGGGGGGTGGGGGTGGTGTGGTGTGACAATTGTATTTAGTCACTTCATGTCTTTAAAAATTAAATTAAATACAAGTATTCTCCTTAAAGTTAAAATACAAAGTATATATATATATATATAAAGTATTTATATATATAATAAAATTGAAATATATAACTTATCAACTACATAAATACTTGTAGTATAAATGTATATTAAGTTGGCATTTTATGAGATTTATGGATAATTTCCTAATTCAAGGATTTCTTAGGCAAAATTTCTCGAATTTTTCTATCGTACCGTGTTTACTGCTAAAATTGCACTGTGTAGACTATGTCATAATAATAAGGTATCCAAAGCAGTTCTAACCTGAGATGTAAATTTGACAGTTGTCACAGTCTCCCCCGGTTGGAAGAATTTCGTCCTGAAATTCAAGTGTTACTAGTATTAACAGGTTTGCTTGCAAAGAGGTGAGGATACTTTTGTAACATGTAATCCTCCCGTTCCCAAGTGTATTCAGGCCCACGCCTCGTGTTCCAATGGACTTTTACTATCGGGATTTTGCTTCGCTTAAGACGCTTGACTTCCCTATCGAGTATTTCCATTGGTTCCTTTATTATGTGCAGTTTATCGTTGATTTGGACTTCTTCCAAAGGCATGGTTACTGCTTCGTCGGCTAAACACTTCTTTAAGTTTGATACGTGAAACGTTTTGTGGATAGCACTTAACTCCATTGGCAACTCCAGCTTATAAGCTACTGGTCCAATTCTTTCCGTGATCTTAAATGGTCTAACATACCGTGGACTCAATTTTACTCTTTTCCCAAATCGGACCGTTCCCTTCCAAGGTGATACTTTTAAAAAGACTCTGTCACCCACTTGAAATTCTAAAGGTTTCCTTCGATTGTCCGCATAGCTCTTTTGACGATCTTGAGCTGCTTTAAGCCTATCCCTGATGATTGCGATCTTGTCGGTAGTTTCTTGAACAATGTCCGGACTAGATAGTTGTCTATCTCCAATTTCCAACCAACAAAGAGGTGATCGACACTTGCGGCCATACAGAGCTTCATATGGCGCACACTAAATACTAGTCTGATAGCTATTGTTGTAAGAAAACTCAACTAACGGAAAGTGGTTATCCCAACTTCCTCCAAAGTCTATCACGCATGCCCGAAGCATATCTTCCAAAGTCTGAATGGTTCGCTCACTCTGACCATCCGTTTGAGGATGATAGGTCGTGCTCAAGTTTAACTGCATACCTAACACTTTTTGAAGTGACTGCCAAAATCGAGAGGTAAAACGACTATCTCTATCAGAAATGATGGAAACTGGGACTCCATGTCGCGTAACGATTTCCTTGATGTAGATCTGAGCAAGCTTTTCCATCTTATAATCTTCCCGAATAGGTAAGAAGTGTGCAGACTTCGTAAATCGATCTACTATAACCCAAATCGAGTCATGTCCTTTGGCAGTTCTCGGGAGTTTGGTTATAAAATCCATAGTGATTTGCTCCCATTTCCACTGGGAATCTCTGGTTGTTGTAACAGTCCCGATGGCTTTTGATGAACAGCCTTGACTTTTGCACACGTTATGCATTTTCCTACATATATGGCAATATCCTTCTTCATTCCTGGCTACCAATAGTATTCCCTTAAATCCTTGTACATCTTATCCGCTCCTGGATGGATTGAATACTTAGATTTATAAGCCTCCTCCAAACTCATTTCCTGTAGGTTGTCAGCCTTTGGGATCCATACTCTGCCCTTAAAGTAACGTACTCCATCAATATTAGTTTCAAAACTAGACTCTAAACCATGAAGAGTCTCTTCCTTCAGGTTTTCAGACTTCAATGCTTCGATCTGAGCTTCAAAAATCCGGGTTTTCAAACATGTTTGAACCAATGCTCCTAATGCTCGGACTCGTGAAGGTTTTACCCTTTCTTTTATACTCAGGGCATCGTCTACCACATTGGCCTTACCTGGGTGGTAACGTATCTCACAAGCGTAATCGCTGAGAAGTTCTACCCATCTTCTTTGCCTCATGTTCAACATCTTTTGATCAAAGATGTGTTGAAGACTTTTATGATCGGTGAAAATAGTGCACTTGGTACCATATAAATAATGTCCCAATATCTTCAGAGCGAATACTACAGCCCCGAGTTCCAAATCGTGTGTGGTATAGTTCTTCTCATGAACTTTTAATTGTCTCGAGGCATATGCTATCACCTTATCGTTTTGCATCAAAACGCAACCTAATCCTTGATGTGATGCGTCACAATACACTACAAAATTTTCCGTTCCTTCCGGTAAAGCTAAAATCGGTGCATTGCACAACTTTTTTTCTTCAGAAGTTGAAATGCTTCTTCTTGTGGAATTCCCCAAACGAATTCCTTCTCCTTTTGGGTTAATGTGGTAAGGGGTTTAGCGATCTTAGAAAAATTCTCGATAAAATGTCGATAATACCCTGCCAAGCCTAGAAATTGGCGAATTTCCGTTGGAGTTCTTGAGGCTTCCCATTTCTTAATGGCTTCCAATTTAGCCGGGTCGACGTGAATCCCTTTCTCCCCGATTACGTGACCTAAGAAATGTACTTCCCGAATCCAAAATTCACACTTAGTAAATTTGGCATATAGCTTCTGTTCCTTGAGAAGCTCTAAAATCACTTTTAGATGCTGTTCGTGATCCTTCTTACTCTGAGAATAGATTAGTATATCATCGATGAACACAATCACAAACTTATCAAGGTATGGCCTACATACTCTATTCATTAGATCCATAAACACAGCTGGCGCGTTCGTCAATCAAAATGGCATAACTAAAAACTCGTAGTGTCCATAGCGAGTTCTAAAAGCTGTTTTAGGAATATCTTCCTCTCGGACTCTCAACTGATGATATCCCGATCGAAGATCAATCTTAGAGAAGTAAGTTGCACCTTGCAACTGGTCGAACAAATCGTCTATTCGAGGGAGAGGATATCGATTCTTGATTGTCAACTTATTTAGTTCCCTATAATCGATACACATTCGAAACGATCCATCCTTCTTCTTGACGAAGAGAATCGGGGCTCCCTAGGGTGACGAACTCGGTCGAATGAATCCTTTATCCAGAAGTTCTTGAAGTTGATTCGACAACTCTTGCATTTCTGCAGGTGCTAAGCGATACGGGGCCTTGGCTACAGGCGCCGCTCCGGGTATAAGGTCAATCTGAAATTAGACTTGTCTAAACAGTGGAAGTCCAGGCAAATCGTCTGCAAATACTTCTGGGTGATCCTTCACCACAAGAATATCTTGGACTCGCCTCTCCTCAGACTTCTTCTCAATTACTTGCGCCAAGAACGCAACATACTTGTTCCTCAAATACTTATGGACCTTCATACATGATACTATCTTCAGATTCCTTCATACAAGGGTTTCTCCACCTTGTAATGGTAACCTAACCGTCTTTTCAAAACAACTAACCTCAGCTCGATTCTTAGATAACCAATCCATGCCTATTACTACATCGAAACTCCCCAATTCAATTGGAATAAGATCAACACTAAATAGTTTATCAGCTACGTTCAAGGTACAGCCTAAGATTACATCCTTAGCTTCTAATTCAAATCCATTAGCAACCTCAACAATATAAGCGTTCGGCATTTTCTTAGATTCTAGATTGATCAAAGGCCTAAAATCTAACGAAACAAAGCTCTTATCGGCACCAGTGTCGAATAATACGGATGCATAATAATCGTTTAGAAGAAACGTACCTGTCACTACATTGGGGTCTCGACGTGCTTCTTCTGCTCCTAAGACAAATGCCCGTCCTCGAGCTTGTCCTCCTTGGTTTCCCTGATTGGCTTGTCTTGCTTGATACCCAGCGTTGTTATTGATTGGTCCCCTTTTCAGCCTTGGGCACACACTTCGGAAGTGATCCGGACTTTCGCACTCAAAGCATACCCTTCCTTCCTCTTTCACATTCTTTCCCGTCTTGCAAAATCGGGCTAAATGACCCTTTTGCTTACAAATGCTACAAATGAGACAGGCTCCCTCATGATGCGAATTACACTGGTTGCACTTTGGGTGGGGTCTATTGTAACGTCCTACTTCCTTGGCATTCATCCCAAAGTTTCCCACTACTTTCTTGTTCCTACTTGAACTACTTCCAAGCGCCTTTCCTGACTGATTCTCCGGCCTTCGCTTGATACCGACACCTTTCTGAGTCATAGTTCCTGCCCTGACTGCATCATGGGTCAAACTAGTTGCTAATGCCACTGCGGCTTGGATCATGGTCGGACTTGATGACTTAACCATCCCTCGTATCTCCGGGGTTAATCCATACAAATATCGGTCAATCCGTTTGCTCTCCGGGGTAACCATGTGAGGTACTAACTTCGCAAGTTCGTGAAAACGAGCGGTGTAGCGATCTATCCTCGAACCAACCATGGTAAGATCCCAAAGTTCAGCCTCCAATTTCTGAACTTCGCTCTTGGGACAGTATTCCTCCATGAGCAATTCCTTGAACTCCGACCAGGACAGTTTGTATGCATCTTCTCTTCCACGGGTTTGGACTTGAATGTTCCACCAAGTTAGAGCTCGCTTTTGCAACTTACAGGCCGCATACTCTACCATGCGATCCTCTGAGCACTTACATATATGAAGTAGCGACTCCATACTATCGAACCATGAGAGTAATCCTATAGCACCTTCCGTTCCATGAAACTCCTTGGCCTTGCAAGTCATGAATGTCTTGTAGCTACATCCTCTATTGTCTTGAGTGTCATTGGGAGTTCCTCCTCCCACATTGACATTCCTTTGACGCTCATTAATGCCCGCGGTAACTTAGGCCATGATGTTAGGTATCGCCTCTTGGATACGTTGAGCTATGAGTTGGGCGATATCGGGATTTTGATCATCAGGATTTTCTCCCGTGTGACGTGTGGATCTTCTTGGTGGCATTTTTCTAAAACACAATTGAAAATATCGAGTTGGTTAAAATTTTGAGTAAATAAAGTCGGATGTTTTGTAAAGAATACATTTGAAACTTCGAAGTGTTGGAAATAAATAATTAATTATTGCATGTTCCACACATATATATAGTTAAAACACGAAATCGCCTTTTCATTGAAGTCATTAATAATAGCCGTTTGATACAAAATTTCTGATGTGCATCGCACATCAGTATAGAATTACAAACTGAAATTCAAGATTGAAACAACTAGAAATTTAAAAAGTTCCATTTTCTAAATTTATCCACCGTCCACGTCAATATCCGCCCCGATACACTTCAATCGAAACCCACAACACCAATAGCGTCAATAGCATCACTACTACCATGCTCATTATCTCGGCTCGTAAAGCTATCATCCGAGCTATTTTCGCTCCGTTCACGGCATCAGACGACATGTTGGTCAAAAGGTGACTTAATTCCACTAGCTCGGTCACGACTTGACTCTGGTGACTGGCCCTCATTTGACATCCGTGCAAATCCATTGTCACAGCCCTAAGGCGTTGCTCTTCGGCCCAGGTCATGCCAGGCGCTCGACTAATCGGCACTCCCTCGATCACCCGTGAGGGTTCCGGTGCGTCTCGCTGATCAGACCTAAAAGACACTCTTCTAGGTATGGGCACACTCTTCCTAGCGGTTTGCCTCGTACGTGGACCCCTAGGATTAGGTTGTATCACTACCGGAATGGGTTGTGGGGGAATCACAGTTGGAGGTATCCTCGGCCCATCGTACGGGTCTCGGTCCACGTCAGACGTACGCTCACTTGATGGCGTGTAGGAAGGTTGTGAGCTTGATGATGATGATGACGATAGTGTTGCTGAAGTAAGAATGTACTGAGGATGTTGACATAGTGATACTGAAGTAAAAGTGTATATAGGCAATAACTATCGCGCAATATAAAGGCTAAGCGTACTACACTATTGCATACTATAGGCAATAACTACGCTCATACTAGGCATACAACGTGAAGCATCGAGTGTGAAAACACACATATTCCTAGTATATCCATTTCCGGTCTCGAATTAATCTTTCTTTAGTTAAACATAGGTGATCAGGGTTTGTTTAATTAAAGACCGATGATGCAATACCCGAATTAGTCATACTAGCAACATGTTTAGTAATTTAAGTGTTCTTTCCCGTTTTTGGTTATAGTTGCAGTTTTCTAAAGGAAAACCGGTATTTTCTATAATCTTTAGCTCTGATACCAAATCTGTAACACCCCGCTAAAGCGGAAACACGAAATGTACAGCTCAAGTTTCATAGCAAAAGTTACAAGATCACATCAACCATCAAAATACATTCAGAAGGTTAAACCTTGTCTTTTACAATCGTTTTTACAAAAGGGAAATGAACATAAAATTAAAGATAGTAAAGAAAGCTTCATCACGTGTAGCCTCCCTAAGATCCCACCTTAAGGATGCTCCCCTGAAAAGCAAATAAATGAGAGTGTCAACTAATGCACTAGTTGGTGAGATCACAGGTTTAATGAGTGTAACACCGCTTGCCGTAGCAAAATAGTTTAAATCCGCACAAGGGATAAATAAATCGGTTATGAAAAACCACTTGCTCAATGTAATCGTATGTAAAATGCTAAGTTATTGAGCTCGTTACCCGACCTATACCGACAGAATCGCCCCGACGCATGTTCTATCGCCAACAATGCGCAAGTATAAACAATAATTATGCACTCAAACAAGCGCTGCTTGTGAGTGGGGTGTCAAACCAAATAACGTTATCCATAATTACCAACGGCTCACACTCGTGAGTTAAACGGGTAACGTAAAATAAACGGGGACTTTTGAACGATAGCAAAAGAGACTCAAACTTACAACATTTGCAACAACATAGATACCATAGAGCATAAACAAGTATAGCAAGTTTCGTATTTCCAAGAAAACTAAATAATCGATGCGTAAAATAGTTGTAGTAACGAAGGTTACTAGTGAGTTCTCAATCTCGAAGGTTCGGTACTAACTATCCAAATCGTCATAAAATGCCTTGTTGTGTATTAATATTATGTTGGGAACTGAAGATTTGCCAAGTATGGTTAGTACTGCCAGAACAACAATACTACTGCCAGAGCAAAGTTAGTACTACAAGTAACAGTTAATGTTGCTGGAACAATGTTAGTACTGCTTGTGCATAACGATGTTAATACTGCTTGTGATCATAATTATGGAATGCGAGAATGTTGGAGATAAAGATGGAATGATTGAAGATAAGCATGAAAGAATATTCTGAAGATCAATTTTGTTTTGATAGTTATCTTGTAATTATTTAGTATAAATAGATTTTGATAGATAGCTATTCTGTGTGATTTTTTAAAAATTCGTTTTTGTTTTAGAGAGAATTAGCCTCAAGGTTTAGAACTCTATTTCTAGAGAAGTAGAAGTCGTCTTGTTGAGCCTGTTCAACAAGATTGAGGTTTGGTTGTAAACTTGTGAGTTGAAGTAGTGAATACAAACAAATTGTGTTTTCTGATTAGTTGTTCATTGAGTGTGTTTGAATTAAAGTTCTATTCCGCAAGATTCTTTAATTCTGATTTCTATGTATAATTATTCTTGTTTGGAATCGATCCTGACAAGTGGTATCAGAGCTTGGTTTCTTAGAAATCTACAATCATTATGGACAACACAGTTGAATCAAACAGTACTCTTGTTTCAAAGGTTCCCATGCTCAGGCCTAATGAGTTTGACATGTGGAAGATTAGAATCAAGCAGTATATTTTGCTTACTGATTATTCCATTTGGGATATTATAGAGAATGGTCCATGTGCTGAAGGAAGGGTTGGACCAGATGGCAAACGACCCCCTCCAAAGACTGATGCAGAAAGAAAGGTTAGACAAACAAAGATGAAAGCCTTAAGCACTCTGCTTTTGGCTATTCCCAATGAGTATCAGCACCAATTTCATCACTGCACTGATGCTCAGATTTTATGGAATGCATTGGAAAAGAGATTCACTGGTACCAAGAGCACCAAGAGGAACCAGAAGGCAATTCTTAAGCAACAATATGAAAATTTTACTTCTACAAAGAATGAGTCTATGACTCAAACTTTTGATAGATTTAATAAGTTGATTGGAGAATTGGCTACAGTTGGAGTTCGTATGGAGGCTGATGATGTAAACAGGAAGTTTCTAAGATCATTAGGTGAGGAATGGACAATGTATACTGTTTCTTTCAGACAGAATGACCAGTTAGAAGATAAAGAGCTTGATGATCTTTAAAATGATCTTAGGGTATTTGAAGCAGAGGTTGAAGCCAAGAAGAATCCCTCAGGATATGTGTATAATGCTGCACTCCTATCAGCATCAACTGATTCTACTTCTAACCCTGAATCAGTTAGTACTGCTGGTGGAGTCAATCAGGAGAAGGCCAATGATTCTGTACTAGAAGCTTTCTTTTCTAGTCATGTTAACTCCTCATTAATTAATGATGACTTAGAACAGATTAATGCTAATGATCTTGAGGGGATGGATATCAAGTGGCAGATGGCTATGCTTTCAATGAGGGTGAAGAAATTTATAGAGAGGATTGGGAGAAACAACTTTTCCCAAAGAAGAGAAGATGGTGTTGGGTTTGACAAGTCTAAGGTGGAATGCTACAAGTGTCATAAGATGGGACACTTTGCCAGAGAATGCAGAGGTGGAGTATCTCAAAACAACCATCAACAAGCTCAGACTGGAAGCTTCAACCAGAACAGAAACTCTGTTCAAGCCCTTGTTTCTCAACAACGAATGGGATTTGATTGGAGTGATCAAGCAGAAGAGGCAATTCAGAATCATGCACTCATGGCAGAAGTCTCAGATCTTCCTACTGAGGTAAAATCTAATCTCTGTTCTCAAGCTTGTATACACACTGTGAAAAAGTATAGAGATCACAACCAGGGAATGTGTGATGACCTTAAGAGATTAGAAAAGGATAGAAGAGATTATGTAGTGATTGTTGAGAGGTTTGAAGAACAAATTAAGGCTTTTCAAGCCAATGAACTTCAACACTCATATGATACAAACTACTGGAAGTGGGAAAAGAATGGTCTGGAGTTCCAACTGAAAGAGTCTAGGGAGGAATGTGAGAAATTAAAAGGAGAACTTGAGAAAGTAAAACTTGATGTTGAAAAGTTTTCATGTCCTTCTAAAGTCATGGACAGCATAATAAATGCTCAAATCCACAGTAAGATGAAACCAGGCCTAGGGTACAATGCCACACCCCCACCCTACAACAACACATACATCCCTCCTAGGTCAGACCTGTTAGAAACCAAGGATAGGAAGGACTTACCTGAAGGAGCTACTAAAGTAGATCCATTATATGAAGTTGTTGTTGAGGATAAAACTGAAAAAGAAGAGTCTAAGAAAAGGAACAAGAATGTCAGTGGTGAGATCCCCTTAGAGAATTACATCAAGACTAATGAGGAAGGTGGAAGTCCCTGGGATAAGAACAATGAGATGAAAAGATCTGAAAAAGGAAAGGGGGTTCATTATACACAGACCACTGTTGTGAATTCCAATACTTGTGAACATTGTTCTTGCAAGAATTCTCAAAAGAATGAACCCCAAAAACATGATAAAAAGAGGGGAAATCAAAGAAACTGGAATAATCAGTGGGCTCAAAAACAAGGAGTTGATCTGCAAAGGATTAACAGACCAAAACCTTGTTTTATATGTGGCAAATTGAATCACCTTGCCAAACACTGTTATTTCAATCCTATTAACCAAAGGATAAATTTTCAAAGAACTTTTCAAAAATCAAATGGTTATAGGAAGCCTGTAAGAAACTATGTGGCTAAGAAACAAGCTAAATCCAAAAGACACATGAGGAAAAAGACTGAAAAAGAATGTGTCACAATGTGGGTTCCTAAAAGCACTAGTGTTAGTACTATTGCCTCAGATAGTACTGCTGCTAGCAGTGTTAGTGCTTCTAACACTGTTAGTACTTCTTCTAGAAGCAATACTGCTGCTAGCAGTGTTAGTACTGCTAACACTGTTAGTACTTCTTCTAAAGATAATACTGCTTCTAGTGTTTGTGCTGCTAGACCAATCATCTTGACAAAGTACTCCAGTACTGAAGTTCCTCAGGTTGAAAAACTTATCCAAACTGAATGTAAGTACTTTGATGAGCAAGGGAGACCCAAGACCACTTTGGCTTGGGTTCCCAATAAAAACTAATTGATTTATCTTATGTGCAGGGCAATCAACAGCTCAAGGGGAAGAGCATCTGGCATGTTGATAGTGGTTGCTCCAGGCACATGACAGGTAACATGGCCTGCCTCAAGAATTTCAAAAGAATTGATGGAGGACATGTTGCTTTTGGGAATAATCCTGCAGGAGGTAAGATAAGTGGTAAAGGTGATGTATCAAAAGGTAAGATGACATTTGAGTATGTTTACTATGTTGAGCAATTGAGATACAACCTGTTAAGTGTATCACAGGTCTGTGACAAGAAACATAGTATATTATTTACTGATTCTGAATGCATTATTCTTGCTCCTGGATTCAAAGTAGTTGATGAAAACATGATACTATTGAGAACTCCTAGAAAGGATAATGTGTATTGTTTAGATTTAGAAAGTGTTTCATCTGATTCATCCCTAAACTGTTTGGTATCAAAAGCTTCAATGGATGAATCATCACTTTGGCACAGAAGGATGTGTCACATGAATTTTAAAACAATGAATAAACTTGTTAAAAATAATCTTGTTAGGGGTTTACCATCAAAAGTTTATTCATGTGATGATCATTGTGTTGCTTGTCTCAAAGGCAAACAACACAAAACTTCTCATAAGTCCAAAGAGATAAACACTATCCCAAATCCTCTTCAGTTGTTGCATATGGATCTGTTTGGCCCTACAAATGTCATGAGCATTGGCAAGAAGTCATACTGTTTAGTTATTATTGATGATTACTCTAGATTTACTTGGGTATATTTTCTGAGAACTAAAGATGAGACAAGTAGACTGATCAAATCTTTTATTCTTAGAATTGAAAACCAATCAAATCAAAAAGTGAAAGTCATTAGATCAGATAATGGGACTGAATTTAAAAACCTTGATCTAAACACCTTTTGTGAGGAAAAAGGAATTGAGAGACAATACAGTGCTCCTAGGACTCCACAACAGAATGGTGTTGCTGAGAGAAGGAATAGGACACTGATTGAGGCTGCTAGATCTCTGTTAGCTGATTCAAAATTACCCACTACTTTTTGGGCAGAAGCAGTTAATACTGCTTGTTATGTCCAAAACAGAGTTTTAGTAATAAAGCCTAAAAACAAGACACCTTATGAGCGTTTTCAGAAAAAGAAACCATTTATTGGATTTTTCAAACCATTTGGGTGTCCTTGTACAATTCTCAATACCAAATCTCACTTAGGTAAGTTTGATAGCAAAGCAGATGATGGTTTTCTTGTTGGTTACTCATCTCAGAGTATGGCTTACAGAGTGTTTAATACCTCTTCTAGAATAATTGAAGAAAGTGACAATGTCAAATGCAATGAGAACACACCAAATCCTATTGGTTCAGGTCCTGATTGGCTATTTGACATTGATTCACTCACTAATTCTTTGGGTATCAGTAGTGATGTAAATGCAGGACAAAGGGATGCACCACCATCAGATCACAGAATTCAGTCTTTGATATTTCCACTCCCTACCATTGATCCTGTTGACTTCTGTGAACAAGAAAAGGAAGTTGAACCCATTCAGAATGAAGAAGAGAGAAGAATAGAGGAAAATCAGCCTTCAAGTCCAAATTCCAGAGAGTCTGAAGTGACTGAAGAAGCTGAAGAAAATCCAGACTTAAATGAGTCAAATCTGGATGTGAACTTACAAGAGGAATCTGGTCATCCATCAAGAACTCAGAAAAATCATCCTCCTGAGTTGGTAATTGGAGACATTGCTTCTCCCATGATGACTAGGAATCAAAGCAGACTTCAAGAGCTACAAGATCAGCAAAATACAGTTAATACTCTACTCACTTGCTTTCTATCCCAAATTGAGCCCAAAAAGGCTTATGATGCTATGAAAGATCCAAGTTGGGTAGAAGCAATGCAAGAGGAGCTGCTACAGTTCAAGCTACAGAATGTTTGGAACTTGGTGGACCTTCCAAAAGGTCATAGGGCAATTGGCACCAAGTGGATTTTCAGAAATAAGAAGGATGAGAGAGGAATTGTGATCAAGAACAAAGCCAGGCTGGCTGCACAAGGGTATACTCAGGAAGAGGGTATAGACTATGAGGAAGTCTTTGCTCCAGTTGCAAGGATTGAGGCAATTAGGTTGTTTCTAGCCTATGCCTCATATATGAAGTTCAAGGTCTACCAGATGGATGTAAAAAGTGCTTTTCTGTATGGGACTATAGATGAAGAAGTGTATGTCTGTCAACCCCCTGGATTTGAGAATCCATTGTATCCTAACAGAGTGTACAAGTTAAAGAAGGCACTTTATGGTCTACATCAAGCCCCAAGAGCATGGTATGACACCATGTCTACCTATCTCTTGGAAAATGGATTTGAAAGAGGAATCATTGATAAGACCTTATTCATTAAAAGGAAAAAAAAGGACACCCTACTTGTTCAGATCTATGTGGATGACATTATCTTTGGATCCACAAATGATCACATGTGTAAAGACTTTGAGGAGTTAATGCACAAGAGCTTCAAGATGAGTTCCATGGGTGAACTTACTTTCTTCCTTGGGCTTCAGGTGAAACAGAAGAAGGATGGGATTTTCATATGCCAATCCAAATATGTGAAAGACATCCTGGACAAGTTTGGATTATCAGACTCAAAGCCAGCAAGCACACCAATGGATACACACAAACAGATCAATGCTGATCCTGAGGGGGAGGATGTGGATGTCCATCATTACAGATCAATGATTAGATCACTCATGTATCTCACAGCCTCTAGACCAGATATTATGTTTCCAGTATGTGTATGTGCCAGATTTCAAGTTACACCAAAGCAATCACACCTTCATGCAGTCAAGAGAATATTTAGATACCTAAGAGGGCAACCTAGATTAGGTCTCTGGTATCCTTATGAATCATCCTTTGATCTACTTGCATACTCAGATAGTGACTTGGGTGGAGCTAACATGGATAGGAAGTCTACTTCAGGTGGATGTCAGTTTTTGGGTGCAAGACTAGTATCTTGGCAGTGTAAGAAACAAACCACAATGTCCTTATCTACAACAGAAGCTGAGTATATAGCTGCTGCAAGCTGCTGCTCTCAGGTTCTATGGATACAGAATCAGATGTTGGACTATGGGGTAACTTTTCTTCACACTCCAATCTTCATTGACAACAACAGTGCTATTAGCATTGTTAACAATCCAGTCAAACACTCAAAAACAAAGCACATAGAGATCAGGTATCACTTTATTCGAGATTGTAATGAAAAGAAATTAATTCAAGTTGCTAAAGTTCATACCAATGACCAGTTTGCTGATCTATTCACAAAAGCTTTTGATGTGGGTAGATTCACTTTCTTGGTAACAAGTGTGGGCATGATCAACCTTGAATAAAGTCATGATTTTCAGTTTTTATACCTGTATTTCCTTCTATATTTGGTACTACTAACTCTTCTTCTCAGGATCTTCTGTATGACTCAGATTGACAAGTGCATAGTTACTACTGCCAGTGCATAGTTACTACTGCCAGTGTATAGTTACTACTGCCAGTGCATAGTTACTACTGCCAGTGCATAGTTACTACTGCCAGTGCATAGTTACTACTGCCAGTACATAGTTAATATTGCTTCATACTTAGTACTGCATGTGTCGTTAATACTGCTTTAAAAGAAAAATTAGGGCTAATACTGCTATTAATACCTCTTTCAGCCCGCCAAAGTTCATAACGTCTCTTTGAATTCTATTCATCTCTCTCTCTTTCTAACTATTCTCTCCCAAGAATCTCTGTTTTCTGTCAAGAATCCTCAGGTACAATGGAGTTTATCGACGAACACAACGAGATTGCCATGCTCCAAAAGCCAAAACAGTCCGCAGGTTTTCACGACATTGTTGATTTCCTCAAATACACGCATATATCCTATGCCCTAACGGTGACCCAGACAATCTACACCGAGCATCAGAAGCAGTTCTGGAAAAATGCCACCGTGGTGTCTGAAGATGGGCAGAAAATCATCAAAACAAGGGTGTGTGACAAACCCTTGAATGTTACAGAGGAGCTTATTCGCATCACTCTTCGATTGGATGATGCCTCAGGTATGACGTCTATTCCTAATGACGATCTATACTCAACTTTAACGAGAATGGGGTATGAAGGTCCCATTGGAATCTTTAAGTTTTTCAAGTCTAAATTTTCTACACAATGGCGATTCTTTGTTCATACCTTAATGCATTGCATTTCAAAGAAAACTACTGGATGGAGTGAGTTTAGCAGTACCATTGCTTATGCCCTGGTCTGCTTGGCCACTGCCAGGAAGTTTAATTTTTCACAAATGATTTTCAATGATCTTGTGTCAAACCTGGAATCCAAAAAGAGTTTTTATATGTACCCAAGGTTTGTCCAAGCAGTGATTACTCAGGAATTGACGGATTTGCCTCAATTTACTGAGGTATATGTACCTAAACCCCCTAAAGGAAAGGTCTTCTCAAATATGAGAAGAACTTCTAGGGACTCGGAAGGAGTTGACACTCCATTGTTCTCTACAATGATGGGTGTGTCCCACACACAAGAAGGTATGGCATCAGGGTCAAGGCCCTCATTAGACCAACCCACTGATAGCCAAACCCTACCTTCAATCACCAAAGAAATTCCGCAGTCCATTCTTCAAAGACCCACTCCTCTCATAACCAAAAAGTTTACAAGAAGAATGGTACACAAGGCTCCTTCCCTTGATGTACCTCCTACAAGCCCAAAGCCTTTAAGCCCTCTACTGGAGCATTCTCCAATAGAGAATATCGAAAGGGAAACCACAGGGGTGTCTGTAAAGCCCGTGTCCCGGTACGTTTTTTTTTATCTAATTATTTTTTTCAGTAAATTAAAGTGTTTGCATCTAATTGTTTGTGGTTAGTGAGTTGGTGTAAATAAGGACCAAATGCCGACAGTTGTGAGTTAGTTGTAAGTTGTGAATGTTTTGGATTAGTCTAGGGGCTGATTATGTTTCTTTTTCAAAGTCCTTGCATGGGGCTCGGCCCATGGAAGAAACCGAGCCCCTCCCGTATTCTTTTTCCCTTCGTGATCACGCAACCACACAAGGTACCTAAACCCTAATCGTTTTTTCCCCCTAGTGCGTGTGTGTTAAGCCGTGAAGAGAGAGAGAAGGGCGAAGGGAGAAGAAGAAGCTGCCGGAGATCGCCGCCGCTAGTCGCCGGTGTCTTCTCCACAGGTCCGACCGGCGAGAGAGAGGTGGGAGTTGCGGGAGTGCGATTGTAAGAAGGAAGTTTCAGGCCGTTCAAGGTAAGTCTCGTTCCTTCTTGTCGTTCCTTCTTGCTTTATCGTCGATTTTCTTCCGTTCCAGCCACGACGCGGCAGCCTTGGCCGCCGCCGACCTGGCCGCCGTGAACCACCTGGGAGGTGGTGGCGTTGGGTGGTTCTGTTCAGCTGTGTGCGTGGATGTGCTTCGACGATAGGGTAGGGTCGAGGGGTCTCATGTGTTGTTTTCGAAAAAAAAAAATTTATCGTCGGTCGTCGCCGCCGCCGGCAACCACCGCTGCCGAAGGTGGCAGTGGGTGGCGCCTGCGGCCCAAAACCTAAAACCGCCTCGTTGGGACCCTGAGGCTGCCGGAGTCGAGCACTAAACCGCTTGATCTGTTTCAAAAAAAAAAAAAAATCACCGGTTATCATTTTATGTAAATTCTTTGTGTGCCGTCCAGTTTTCGTGTGACCGTAACTTTTCCGTCATAACTCCGATTGAGCCGAAACTGGCGCCCACGCTTCGAGCTCGGGACCGGGCACGTTTTCTGTGTTTTAGCCGAAAACTGGTTCGGCCTCGAGTTGGGAGAAAAAGTGGTCGCAAGTTCGGTGATTCGTCATTTTATGTAAAATTTTCTGGAATCTGCCACTGTTTTGCATGGACCATAACTTTTTACTCGTAACTCGTTTTGAGGTGATTTTGGTGGCCATAGTTCCCTATTCGAGTCGGGAAGGTTTTTCGTGTTTTGCCGAAAGTCTGATTTAAACCGTAGCTAGGCTGTTTTGGACCGTTTTTGCAGCTGGACCGAAACTGGCAGTTTCGGGTAACCGTTCGTATTTAATTCATAGTAAATTATAGAAAAATCGTTAGGAGGCGTATAATATGTCCTTGGAACCCTAACTCAGAGGACTTTCTGGTCATGAAATATTATTGGGATTTTTCTGGATTTAAGAGGGTCGAAATGGGTCCCGAACAGACCTGTTTTGGGGTGATCGGAAATTAGTTTAGTGACGTTTTAAGCGTGTGTCGTGTCCTAGGGTCCGGGTCTCGTGTTGACACGTTTTGACATGCGTTTAGGTGCTGGAAGGTGACCGTGATTGTGAAGCTTGATTCGTGTTGATTAAGCTAGGCGCGCATTTGAGGTGAGTTCTCTCACTGTGTAGTTAGGGGTTGTATGCATGTCATAATAGTTGCTTGTACTTCTGTCTTTGTGGTGTGAACTACTTGTTGTGGTGCAAATTATTTGATTGATTTGGATGTTTGGTATACTTGTGTTACCTTACGATTCGGTGGAACCGAGACCTCGATGGTACTGAGGTGTTGGTTACGTGACCGAGGCCTCGATGGTACTGAGGTGTTGGTTATGTTATAATTCGGCGGGACCGAGGCCTCGATGGTACTGAGGAGTTGGTTATCTTGCAATTCGGTGGGACCGAGGCCTCGATGGTACTGAGGTGGTGGGATACATAATTTCCTGTGGATGTTTACTCATTTTATGTATCTGTGATATTGCTGCTTATGTGCGGGTAGGGGTGATGTGTATATAATTCCTACCTGCGCATGTGTTTGAATTCACTAAGCTTCGTGCTTACCCTTTCCCAATAATCTGTGGTTTCAGGTACGAGTGGCTCTAAGGCGTGACGGGTACACACTGGCGCGCGGGATGAGCTGACTGTTATTTATTTTAATTATTAAACTTCGTTTCCGCTGGTTTCTGATTTCTTGAACAATATTTATGTCCTTGCAATTAATATGTTGGAATTATTTATTGAGTTTTTATATAAAGCGTTTAATTAAAAATTTTAAATTTTCTTGAAATTTTGGGGCGTTACAACTTGGTATCAGAGCACAGCTTGAGTGAATCAAACGCACCTCGGTGTGTTTGGTCTCAAGTTGCGGCTGGGAAATTTTCAAATTCTTTATTAAATCTTTTTGGAAATAAAGGAAAAAGTAAAAACCCGTTCGAGGAACGGTGATCGAGGGCGCAGTGTGTACAGTCAGCCGGAGCCGAAGGGAAAGGTACAATGCTTAGTGGTTATTTGCTTTCTAGATCATAGAGTATGCATGCTAGAGTGCCTGTTGTTGACACTATGCGGTATGTTGAATTGCTTGCTATTAGGAGTTTATGCTAATTATGATAGGTTACTAAGTGAATGCCCTCTAGGTTGTATGCAGTAAGAGACTTATAGCCTTAGAATATTCGATTTAGTTCTATTGCGCAACTCTTGTTTGAGTCCAACCGTTTTAGGATAGAATCTTGTATTCGACTGTCTATTTGTTTTGCACTGCATGTAATCGGGTATTCGCGAGGCCACTTTTTATGATTAGTGAGGGTTCATTAGTAGCAAGGGTAACGATTAGGATGGAATTCCTAGGGAGCTAGGAAGAGTGAGTATATATGCCGGTGTGGGCATATGTGTGTAATTGCGGCGAGAAGCTACTTGGACCCCTCGGGATGGGACTCGGAACGAGCGATGGTAGGCGTGGAAGGTAGTAGTAGAGCTCCTACTACCGGAAGCACAGGATCAGTGCTCGAGTCGGGAAAGTCGCGAGGATTCCAAGGAGTTGAGCGTGAGTGTTGTTGATGTGAGTTATTAGGTACTAATAACTCGTTGTATGTTTCTTCTTTATAGAATGGCCATCACTAGGAGGAGCAACGCGACTGAGCCGCGAACTGAGGCGGGGATCACGGAGGAGCAGATCCGAGAGATGATTGCAGCAGAGGTAGCGCATGCGGTCGGGGAGGCAATCCCCGAGATTATCACCGCCATACAAGATCAGGTGACGGTTCTGTTAGAGGAGCGCATTGCAGCGATTCCGCCGCTTGCTGGGGGACAGCCCCGTAATCGAGAGTTCCAGTACCGGGATCTCTCTGCCTGTTCTCCCCCGGAGTTCAGGGGAGACTCGAACCCAATTGTTAGCATGCGTTGGGTTTCTGATATGGAGTGTGCCTTCTTGACCTGCGGCTGCCCGGATAATCTGAAGGTCCGCTTTGCCGTGAATTTGCTTCGCGATGGGGCGAAGGATTGGTGCGCCTCAGCGCTGACTCTTATTGAGCGTACTACCCTTACGTGAGAGGAGTTCGTTACTCGTTTCCGTGCTGAATACGTGCCTCCGGTGGAGATGGAGAGGATAGCGAAGGAGTTCTTGGAGCTAACCCAGACCACAGAGACTATTAAAGAGATGAACAAGAAATTCACTGAGATGGCGCTGTTTTGTCCTCAATATGCCGCTTCGGAGGAAATGAAGATGGCTCGGTATAAAGATATGTTACGTACCGAGATCAGGGAGTTCGTGAGCACGGTACCGTACGCTTCTCTGTCAGCAATGATGGATGCAGCCCGGAGAAGGGAGCTGGAGCTAGAGACCCAAGCCAAAAAGAGGAAGGCAGCACAGGCTGTGACGCCAATCTCTGCGGTGCAGAAGAAGTCAAAGTTTTCTGATTCGCGCGGAAGTTCGAAGAGTGGTGGGTTTAATCACGGGGTTTCTAGTGGGAAGAAAACTGGCGGGTGTTTCAAATGTGGGCAGTCCGGTCATCACAGCCGGGATTGCAAGTCGCCATTGATGATCTGCTTTAGCTGCAAGCAGACGGGCCACGTGAGGGCCAATTGTCCGAATGCTAGGGCAACTGATGGGGGTGGTGCACAGAGGGCTCCTGCAAATGCCCCACTGCGCATCACTGACGGTCGTACGGGTCAGCCGGGGACAGAGGCAGCCCGAGGTAGAGTCCACCAGCTGAAGGTGGAAGAGGCGCAGGCGACGCCTAAGGTGGTGATAGGTATGTTTTATCACCCTCTTTCCTTTCGTCCTCCCTTTTCATGCCTTGTTTTCTTTGTTGTTGTTTATATATGTTGTTATCTGTATGTTAGGTACGTTTCTAGTTAACTCGGTGCCTGCGGTTGTAATGTTTGATAGCGGGGCTACTCATTCATTTGTGTCTCGCACTTTTAGCGAGAGTTTGGGCCGAGTGGTGGGACGGTTAGGATGTCCTTTGGTAGTCGAGGTTGCCGATGATCGAACCTTGACGGTTACGGATGTGTATCGGGGATGCACGTTGGAAATCTCGAGTGTGAGGTTTCCCATAGATTTGATTCCGATAGCTATGCGAGGGCTTTGTGTGATTGTGGGCATGGATTGGATGGACGCGTTTGATGCGGAAATTGTTTGTCGCCACAAACAAGTGCGGGTTCGAACCCCAAGCGGGGGAGAGCTGTTGATTCAGGGAGACTCGCCCAGACGGTCTACGGCAATATGTTCAGCGGCGAGGGCTCGGAGACACCTTCAGCATAGTGGTCAGGGGTATTTGGCGTATGTGATAGATACGCGCTTTGATGAGACGAAGAAGACTGCCGTAGATGTGCCAGTCGTGAGGGAGTTTGCCGATGTATTTCCCGACGAGTTACCGGGGATACCTCCCGAACGACAGGTGGAATTTCGAATCGATCTGATTCCGGGTGCTGCTCCGGTGGCCAAGGCACCCTATCGCCTGGCTCCACCGGAAATGAAGGAACTGTATGATCAGTTGCAGGAACTTCTCGAGAAAGAGTTCATTAAGCCGAGTTGTTCACCGTGGGGAGCTCCGATCTTGTTCGTGAAAAAGAAGGATGGATCTCAACGAATGTGCATTGATTACCGGGAGCTGAATAAGCTTACGGTAAAGAATCGTTATCCTCTGCCAAGGATTGACGACTTGTTCGATCAGTTGCAGGGAGCCTCGTGGTTCTCTAAGATTGACCTGAGATCCGGGTATCATCAGATGCGGGTACGAAGTGAGGATACGGAGAAAACGGCCTTCCGGACGCGGTATGGCCATTACGAGTTCGTGGTGATGCCTTTCGGGCTCACCAACGCACCAGCAGCGTTCATGGACCTCATGAACAGGGTATGCAGCCCGATGCTGGATCGCTCGGTGATCGTATTCATCGACGATATTCTCGTATACTCGAAGACGAAAGAAGAGCACGAGGTGCATTTGCGGGAAGTTTTGGATGTTTTGAGACGGGAGAAGCTTTATGCTAAGTTCTCCAAGTGTGAATTCTGGTTACGAGAGGTCCAATTCTTAGGACATGTCGTGAATCAGAACGGTATCATGGTCGATCCGGCCAAGATCTCAGCGGTAATGCGGTGGGAGGTGCCGAAAACTCCTACCGAGGTGCGGAGTTTTCTCGGGTTAGCAGGGTACTATCGGAGATTTATCCAAGATTTCTCCAAGATTGCCTTGCCTATGACTCGACTGACGAAGAAAACTGCAGCTTTCAGTTGGGGTGAAAAGCAACAGAAGGCGTTTGAGGAGCTACGCAGGCGTTTATGCGAGGCTCCTGTGTTAACTTTGCCCGAGGGTATGGAGGATTTGGTGGTTTATTGTGATGCTTCATATCAGGGGTTGGGTGCCGTGCTTATGCAACGCGGCAAGGTCATAGCTTACGCTTCGAGGCAGCTGAAGCCTCACGAAGCGAACTACCCGACTCATGACTTGGAGTTGGGAGCAGTGGTGTTTGCTCTGAAGATTTGGAGACACTATCTTTATGGTGTCAAGTGTACTATCTACACTGATCATAAGAGCCTTAAATACCTGATGGATCAGCAAAACCTTAATATGCGGCAGCGAAGATGGCTTGATGTGGTCAAGGATTACGACTGCGAGATACTTTACCACCCGGGTAAAGCGAATGTAGTCGCGGACGCACTTAGCAGACATCCGGTTGGGAGACCGCTGAAGGGTCTGTGTCAGCGGTTGACAGTGGTTGCACCTCTTTTGGAGGCGATAGGTGTCGCTCAGGAGGTGGCCGTGTTGGCGGAAAATGCAAAACGTGAAAGAGTTTCGGGAGAAGTTCCGAAATTAGTGCGGGATAGTCGAGGATTATTGACCCGTTATGGTAGAGTTTGGGTCCCATTCACCGGGGGAAAACGACAGATACTATTGGACGAGGCGCATAAATCCAAGTTTTCGATTCATCCGGGAGCGACCAAAATGTACAGAGACTTACGGGAAGGCTATTGGTGGCCCGGCATGAAGCGGGATGTAGCCAAGTGTGTGGAGGTATGTTTGACCTGTCGGAAGGTCAAGGCGGAGCACCAGCGACCGCACGGGAAATTGCAGCCTTTGGAGATTCCGGTGTGGAAATGGGAGCATATTACGATGGATTTCATCACGAAGCTTCCCAAAACTCAGCGAGGGAATGATACCATCTGGGTAATTGTGGATCGTCTGACTAAGAGCGCTCACTTCTTGGCGATTAAAGAGAGCTTCTCGGCGGATAAGCTCGCGGAGGTTTTCATCCGAGAGATTGTAACTAGGCACGGGGTGCCAGTCTCGATTGTCTCGGATCGGGATACTCGTTTCACCTCCCGGTTTTGGGAGAAGTTTCAGAATGAGATGGGTACGCGGTTGCATTTCAGTACAGCATTTCATCCTCAGACCGACGGGCAGAGTGAGCGTACTATTCAGACACTTGAGGACATGCTGCGAGCATGTGTGATTGACTTCGGGGGTAGTTGGGATCAGTATCTTCCACTAGCTGAGTTCTCCTACAATAACAGCTATCACGCTAGCATCGGTAGAGCGCCGTACGAGGTGTTGTATGGCAGGAAGTGTCGGACGCCCATTTGGTGGGGCGAGGTGGGCCACAGGGTGATGGGAAGCACCGATGTGGTGCTGAAGACGTCAGAGATGATTCAAATGGTGCGGGATCGGTTAGTCACTGCTCAGAGTCGACAAAAGAGTTACGCCGACAAGAGACGATCGGACTTGGAGTTCCAAGTCGGGGATTACGTTCTTTTGAAAGTGTCACCCTGGAAAGGGGTAATCCGTTTTCGCAAGCGGGGAAAGTTGGGTCCCCGATATATCGGACCGTACAGGGTCATCGCGCGTGTGGGGAAAGTAGCTTACCGATTGGAGCTACCAGAAGAGCTGAGCCTGATCCACAACACGTTCCATGTCTCTCAGTTGCGGAAGTGTGTGATGGATGAGTCTGCAGTAGTTCCCCTTGAAGATATTCAGATTGACGAGCGACTCAACTATGTGGAGAAGCCAATAGCCATAGTCGAGAGGAAGACGAAGACTCTGCGAAACAAAGTCATTGGATTGGTGAAGGTCCAGTGGCAGCACCGGAAAGGTTCAGAATGGACGTGGGAACCAGAAGCCGAGATGCGGGAGAATTACCCGGAGCTGTTTGCGGGCGTGGACTTCGGGGACGAAGTCTAATCCAAGCGGGGGAGAGTTGTAAAGCCCGTGTCCCGGTACGTTTTTTTTTATCTAATTATTTTTTTCAGTAAATTAAAGTGTTTGCATCTAATTGTTTGTGGTTAGTGAGTTGGTGTAAATAAGGACCAAATGCCGACAGTTGTGAGTTAGTTGTAAGTTGTGAATGTTTTGGATTAGTCTAGGGGCTGATTATGTTTCTTTTTCAAAGTCCTTGCATGGGGCTCGGCCCATGGAAGAAACCGAGCCCCTCCCGTATTCTTTTTCCCTTCGTGATCACGCAACCACACAAGGTACCTAAACCCTAATCGTTTTTCCCCCTAGTGCGTGTGTGTTAAGCCATGAAGAGAGAGAGAAGGGCGAAGGGAGAAGAAGAAGCTGCCGGAGATCGCCGCCGCTAGTCGCCGGTGTCTTCTCCACAGGTCCGACCGGCGAGAGAGAGGTGGGAGTTGCGGGAGTGCGATTGTAAGAAGGAAGTTTCAGGCCGTTCAAGGTAAGTCTCGTTCCTTCTTGTCGTTCCTTCTTGCTTTATCGTCGATTTTCTTCCGTTCCAGCCACGACGCGGCAGCCTTGGCCGCCGCCGACCTGGCCGCCGTGAACCACCTGGGAGGTGGTGGCGTTGGGTGGTTCTGTTCAGCTGTGTGCGTGGATGTGCTTCGACGATAGGGTAGGGTCGAGGGGTCTCATGTGTTGTTTTCGAAAAAAAAAATTTATCGTCGGTCGTCGCCGCCGCCGGCAACCACCGCTGCCGAAGGTGGCAGTGGGTGGCGCCTGCGGCCCAAAACCTAAAACCGCCTCGTTGGGACCCTAAGGCTGCCGGAGTCGAGCACTAAACCGCTTGATCTGTTTCAAAAAAAAAAAATCACCGGTTATCATTTTATGTAAATTCTTTGTGTGCCGTCCAGTTTTCGTGTGACCGTAACTTTTCCGTCATAACTCCGATTGAGCCGAAACTGGCGCCCACGCTTCGAGCTCGGGACCGGGCACGTTTTCTCTGTTTTAGCCGAAAACTGGTTCGGCCTCGAGTTGGGAGAAAAAGTGGTCGCAAGTTCGGTGATTCGTCATTTTATGTAAAATTTTCTGGAATCTGCCACTGTTTTGCATGGACCATAACGTTTTACTCGTAACTCGTTTTGAGGTGATTTTGGTGGCCATAGTTCCCTATTCGAGTCGGGAAGGTTTTTCGTGTTTTGCCGAAAGTCTGATTTAAACCGTAGCTAGGCTGTTTTGGACCGTTTTTGCAGCTGGACCGAAACTGGCAGTTTCGGGTAACCGTTCGTATTTAATTCATAGTAAATTATAGAAAAATCGTTAGGAGGCGTATAATATGTCCTTGGAACCCTAACTCAGAGGACTTTCTGGTCATGAAATATTATTTTGATTTTTATGGATTTAAGAGGGTCGAAATGGGTCCCGAACAGACCTGTTTTGGGGTGATCGGAAATTAGTTTAGTGACGTTTTAAGCGTGTGTCGTGTCCTAGGGTCCGGGTCTCGTGTTGACACGTTTTGACATGCGTTTAGGTGCTGGAAGGTGACCGTGATTGTGAAGCTTGATTCGTGTTGATTAAGCTAGGCGCGCATTTGAGGTGAGTTCTCTCACTGTGTAGTTAGGGGTTGTATGCATGTCATAATAGTTGCTTGTACTTTTGTCTTTGTGGTGTGAACTACTTGTTGTGGTGCATATTATTTGATTGATTTGGATGTTTGGTATACTTGTGTTACCTTACGATTCGGTGGAACCGAGACCTCGATGGTACTGAGGTGTTGGTTACGTGACCGAGGCCTCGATGGTACTGAGGTGTTGGTTATGTTATAATTCGGCGGGACCGAGGCCTCGATGGTACTGAGGTGTTGGTTATCTTGCAATTCGGTGGGACCGAGGCCTCGATGGTACTGAGGTGGTGGGATACATAATTTCCTGTGGATGTTTACTCATTTTATGTATCTGTGATATTGCTGCTTATGTGCGGGTAGGGGTGATGTGTATATAATTCCTACCTGCGCATGTGTTTGAATTCACTAAGCTTCGTGCTTACCCTTTCCCAATAATCTGTGGTTTCAGGTACGAGTGGCTCTAAGGCGTGACGGGTACACACTGGCGCGCGGGATGAGCTGACTGTTATTTATTTTAATTATTAAACTTCGTTTCCGCTGGTTTCTGATTTCTTGAACAATATTTATGTCCTTGCAATTAATATGTTGGAATTATTTATTGAGTTTTTATATAAAGCGTTTAATTAAAAATTTTAAATTTTCTTGAAATTTTGGGGCGTTACAGTGTCTCCCAACCCCAAGAAGGTGCTCACTAAGGAGAAGGTTGAGCATGTGAGTAGCAAGGCTGCCACTACTTCTGCTAGCACAGAGAAGGACAGTGGTAACATAACTAAGACCTTCCTCACGGCAACTCAGAATGAGAAATCATTCAGAGGTCCCAGGTGCCAAGAAACCACGGGGGTAGGCAGTGCTTTTGCTAGGCAAAAGACACCTACTAAAATTTCCAGTGATCCTTTAAAGGAAGTAAAAACTCCTAAACAAGGTGAGGATAGATATACATATGATGAATTGATGGAAACCATTGCCAATATCAACACAGATGTTGTAAGTCAGCAAAAGGAGATAGATGGACTCAAGAAAGTGGTCCTATATCAACAAACACAGCTTGAGAAGCATAAGAAGCTGATTACAAAGTTGATGCACAGGAGGAAGAAAGCTCAGTATGTTCTTAAAAGAAGAAGCCCCAACAATGATGCTCCCAAAAAGGGGGAGTCAGAAGCTGAATTCAACATGGAGAGTGCACAGGAAGAGGGGGAGAATGAGTGTGTTGAAGAAATTGCAAAAGAAGCAGAAACTGATCATTCAGCAGAAAAGGTTAATGCTGCTGAAATTCAGAAAGAAGCAGAAACTGAACCAACAGCAGAAACGGTTAATGCTGATGAAAGTCAAAAAGCAGAAGCGGCAGAAACCATTCCAGAGGCAGCAGAAACAAAAGAAGCAGCAGAAACCATGCAAGAAGCAGTATCTACAAAGGAAGAAGCAGCAGAAACAAAGGAAGCAACAGAAACTAAAAAGCCTACTTTGGAAGAAGTTGAAGTTGCAGAGGCTTTGATTAAAGCCAAGCATGACACTCCTAAAAGGCAAGAAGAAACCCTGGGTGAAAAGCTGGTGTCACTGAAAAGAACAAGAACCAGGTCTATAACTACCAAGAGGAAATTTGTCAAGAAACCTAGGGTAGAACCAGTGGTAGAAGAAGAAAAAGAAGAGGATGTTCCAGAAAAGAAAGATGATACAAAGGTTGTTGAAGAAGAAGTAGCAACTCCATCAGATCAACCAAGTAATGCTCAATGTGATATGTATATCACTATGGTTGATACTGATCCAATCAAAGTTGACCCATTATCTTCCATGCCTCCTGAGATCATCTTCTGGGATACCTTGGTAGATCAGAGAAAGGAGTACATTAGAGTCAAAAGAGCAGATGGGAAGTATGAGGTATGTTCTACATGGGGAAGACTTATCAGAATGTGCTCTAGATCTGACGTAGAGGAGATATACAAGGTTGGAATGAAGCTGTATGGAAATATGCTGAATGAGAAAGGGATGTCTATCACCAAATTGGTTCTTGAATACCTGTGCCTAATGTTCAAACCAGAAGCAGTTCAGTATATGATAGAAAGAAATTTTCAAGCCATTACCAACTGGATGCTCATTGAAAAATGTGGAGTGTATGTCATCACACTTGACTATACATATCATGAGTATTATTTGGTGGATGTTGCATACAAGCACAGCAAGAAAAGGTTGAATGGAATGCTACATGCTAAGTTGGCTTGCAACAAGGATTCTGAAATGGGAAGATACTTAGTGAGAAGGATTATCAATCAAAGCCTGGGTTTGAATCCTGATTTATGTGTTCATGATTAGGTTTTGGAAGCATCATCTGAAGAACTTGACTTCTCAACCTAAAAAGTCAAGTTAGGGGGAGATTGTTGGGAACTGAAGATTTCCCAAGTATGGTTAGTACTGCCAGAACAACAATACTACTGCCAGAGCAAAGTTAGTACTACAAGTAACAGTTAATGCTGCTGGAACAATGTTAGTACTGCTTGTGCATAACTATGTTAATACTGCTTGTGATCATAATTATGGAATGCGAGAATGTTGGAGATAAAGATGGAATGATTGAAGATAAGCATGAAAGAATATTCTGAAGATCAATTTTGTTTTGATAGTTATCTTGTAATTATTTAGTATAAATAGATTTTGATAGATAGCTATTCTGTGTGATTTTTTAAAAATTCGTTTTTGTTTTAGAGAGAATTAGCCTCAAGGTTTAGAACCCTATTTCTAGAGAAGTAGAAGTCGTCTTGTTGAGCCTGTTCAACAAGATTGAGGTTTGGTTGTAAACTTGTGAGTTGAAGTATTGAATACAAACAGATTGTGTTTTCTGATTAGTTGTTCATTGAGTGTGTTTGAATTAAAGTTCTATTCCGCAAGATTCTTTAATTCTGATTTCTAAGTATAATTATTCTTGTTTGGAATCGATCCTGACATATTATAACGTAATAAACGTATACATTGTTCTTATTAGATTAGAGTTTCCGCAATTTCGTCACAATAAGTAACGAAAAGGGTTTTAAAGAACGTAAACATATATAGTACATATATATGTATAAACCGAAATTTTATCGTAACAACGATAAAATTAGAGGTCGTAAACAAAATGACAAGTATTGAAATGTATAAATATATAGGTATAGTATATATTTATATTCCACGATTTCATCATAAAATGATGAAATGGGATCAAGAATATATATAAAATGCATAAATATATATAAATATATTATATATATGAACATTCCACAATTTCATCATAAAAGATGAAAAAGGATAAAGAATAAATAAAGTGCATAACTAAAATGCATAAATAAATAAATATAAGATATACATATATACTCCACTATTTTATCATAAAATGGTGAAATGGGATTAGAAGTTAGTCCTTAATAATATTAATAATTTGTCCTTTGCTGTCCAGAATTTGATGTCACTTGGTGTCCAACTTTGGGTAACTTCCAGGTAATATTTGGTCATGAAATTTTATGTCCAATTAGTTCAATGAGTTAGGAAACGTTTGGCATCAGTTTCAAAATTTTTGGAAGAGTATAAGTACATGAAATAATACACGACGTAAAACCTGACAGAAGACTTTACTGTTTGTGCACGGATTTTGTGAGGACTGTTTGGTAAATAAATTCTTTGAGTTTTTGAGTGAAACCACTTGGGTTTGACTCTTAACACATAAAAATGATTTCCAGAAAACGAATCACTCCATTTGGAGTTATATTGAGTGAGATATGACCCTTTGAAGTGGAGGGTGGAATTTGGCAGAAATCTGTCAAACCACACTTTGTGCATGTGCCTCACATGTTGACTTATTAACCAAAATTCTTATTCTTTTGCATGCACAATCCGATTTGACTCTCTTCCATACACTTATTTTCAGTTCCCAAAACACATTTGTGATCCATTAAAAATGCATGCAAATTACCCATCAACTCAACCTTTGAAAACTTTTGTAAAAGACCCATTTTGAAGATTGTTGATGTTCTTGCCAAGAACATCAACATGCAACTAAAAATTGAGTATTTTGAGCTCATGCATGTTTGTTTAAGTATGTTTTTAATGGTTTTCAAAGATCCATTCATGAGACTCTTGAACAAAAGATGATTTATTTCTCATGAAAACTACATGCATGTGTTCAAAATGTTCATCTTTGGTCTTAACATTGGTTTGATTTTGGATTCACCATCTTTTACTAACAAAAAGATGTTATGATGGTAAATCTACAAACATTAAGACATATGAAAGATGGTTTTTAAAAAAAACATGAAGAAAGTGTAGAAAAGATGAAGAACATTCATAAAATGCAAAGAAGTTGAAAAAGATTTAAAAGAGTGTGTGTGGATTTCACCCAACACAATTGTTTTTACCTTTGATTATCTTGAACCCTTGAAGAAATGTAGTTTAGGGGCTGGAGTTGGGATGAAGATTTGAGGATGAACACTTGAAGATTTGAAGATGGAGAGAGAAAGAGTGATGGCTAGTGAGAGAGTGACATGAGAGAATGATTCAAAATTGTGAAGTGGAGTGTTTATTTTATGGAGTTTGAGAGAGGGGGGGGGGGGGCTCTCTAGGGGGGTGGGGGTGGCGTTGTGTGACAATTGTATTTAGTCACTTCATGTCTTTCAAAATTAAATTAAATACAAGTATTCTCTTTAAAGTTAAAATACAAAGTATATATATATAAAATAAAGTATTTATATATATAATAAAATTGAAATATATAACTTATCAACTACATAAATAATTGTAGTATAAATGTATATTAAGTTGGCATTTTACGAGATTTATGGATAATTTCCTAATTCAAGGATTTCTTAGGCAAAATTTCTCGAATTTTCCTATCGTACCGTGTTTACTGCTAAAATTGCACTGTGTAGACTATGTCATAATAATAAGGTATACAAAGCAGTTCTAACATGAGATGTAAATTTGACAGTTGTCACACTTCATCAAGCTATAGATATTAATCATTCAAAACATTGTACTATCCCTCGATCTAACAATATTCAATTGAACAATTAGTGATTAAAAGCCACAAGAATGCAAAATCATATTTCTATCTCAATCACATCCAAGACATGTAAGATAAATCAAATCTCAAAACGTTTCTAACAGATTAAAGATTTATTGAATCAAATAAAAGTTGATCAGACTATTACAAGCATTAAGAACAATCTCACATGTTTCATCCATAAAAAATAATCCACCATATTCATTTACTTAGCTACAAGATTAGCTATTCATGATTCACACCAACCCCCCAACATGAACGAATTAGTTCATATTGGGGGTTTTCAAACACATAAATGAAAAGTTTAAAGCAAAGCTAAACATGGTTGTTTAATGGAAATGAACGTAATGACAACTCCCTGAAAAGCTTAATCCTCCGATCTAACGTACTCGATTCGCCTTCGATTTCCTTCCGAATTGTGTTTCTACTTTGTTCTTGCCTTCAAAAATCGCCTTCTAGTCTCCCAAAATTGCCTAGAGCAATAGAAAATCGTAACTGATGGTGACCCCCCAAACCCTAGCCGTTCAAGTGAATTAAAATGGCTAGATGCTTGGCGCTGATGTCGGCGCGGATGGAACCATGCGAAGAACCGCGCCAAACACTGGATTTAACGCGAATAGTCCTCCGTGCGGTTGGTGGCGCGACTTGGGTAGCGCGAGGTGCCGCGCCGAGCTCTGTTTGGCCCAGAAATGTGCTTTTTCCGATCTTTGCTCAAAATTGTCTGTTTCGTCCTTTAATCGTCCCAGAACTCGCCCAACTCCGAAAACTTGTGGTGACCTATACTTTCTCAACTAATGCTATTAAATTCACTATTTTACATGAAAACTCACAACAAAAATCCCCGATTTAGGTTCCAAGGTAATGTCGAAAAACGACATTATCAACAACCCCAAACCGAGCGTTGCTTGTCCCCAAGCAAAACAACGACAAATAGAAATAAACCATAAAGCAAACAATCGCAATTTCATGTTGTCGAGGATATCATTGGTGATCTATAGTCAACTCATCCATCACACATAATTACATGCAAGACGAACTACCAATCAACACACCTATCCATGGAGTTATAGTCAGCAAATCTTTGGGGAAGGGCACTATCAGGGACCACACCACACTACTAAGTACTTAGGCTAAACATGCACATAGAGGATTTTGCCTCGACCCTACCTCACTGGTTTCTCTCTTCACTCGAGCCCTATGTTTCACACATGTTGTCATGCTTTAGGAAGTTGGGTACAAAGAATTCACCACAGCATGCATGAACAACAAATAAAGAATGACGCACAAATGTACACAAATTGATCTCAGAAGGAATCCATTATCATGACTAGGACTAGAAGTGTTGCTTTGCTTCTCTTTACAAACTCTCTATGCGAAAACCAGATCTTTCTATTGGCTATGGTTGCTTCTCAGGAATGGGAGGTAAATGGATTCACAATCCTCAAAAGGTATTTAATGATAATTGGTTACCCTCCCATTTCTCTCTTATGCTTACGTCACAGCAAAACACTCTCAATCCTTTAACAGGCCCCTCAGATCAATTTTTTTTGAACCCTCACATTGTCATTCTAAGAAAATACCCTGATGAATGATCCACTATGTTTATGGCTGGGGTTGACAATTGGGCTTCTCACTTTATGAACTGTACTGAAAGGGCTGCAAAAAGGGTTAAGGCTGCAAGTGTTTGAGTCATGAAAAGCAACAACCAACATGCCTGATGTCTTTGCTCATGGTTTGTTCAAAAGATGGGAAAGAACTTCACTTCCTATGCCTATGGATGTCTTTGACAATAGATGCAAGTTATAGTGAGATCAGCTATAACAACGACCAAAGGACTAAGTGAGAAGTGTATCGATTAATGCATAGTCTCTCAGAATCGAAGTTAGTAGGTGTACGGCTCAAGAACCTCACGGGTGGTCTCCACTAATGTCTCTGATGCATGCAGTTACCCAAGTCCATCTTAATGCTATATTATCCCTTCTAGGTTCACCTGCACCCCCCCCCCCAAAAAAAATGGTGTTTTCGAAAATCCACATTAAAGCATGGCAGAAAGGGTCATCCGCTCTTAACAGTAATACAGTGATCGCTCAATCTACTGAGATAAAAAATTATAAACTCGACAATTCACCTCGAACCCTATGAGGAGGAACTAGTGCGGGAGTTCTACGCCTCGATGATACCACCCACCTGTAACGAGTACCATTCAGTGGTGGTGAGGGGCATAGTGGTACGCATGCCGATGGGTGCAATTTGTGCTCACTGTTGATCCAAACCCTCAGTGATTTGATAATGACTCTTTAAGAAACACTTAGTGAAAATTGTAAGTAAACAATATGTATTAGAGTTTTACTATCGCTGATAAGTATTATGTCTCTACAGTACCGCTGATAGGAAAATTATGCTTTTTAGATTAGACATTCAGCGAAACTGTTCATCAATAAATCCCCGAGCCTGTTCAGTCTTGTTGATTATCGCTGATAGTTTAGTTGTTTTCTTATGATCCCTGAAGACAAGTTTCACGTCAACTATGTTCTACGCTGAAGTCGAAGATCAAGCCCAAGAACCAGCGACAAGTCTACTAATGAACTGATGCGGATATCAACGAAGCCAAGATTTGTCCACTCAGCGTGAAGTTACAAGTAGAAGAACTCAGCGAACGCTGAACTTTATCACTCGCTGATAAAGATCTATTCAACAAACGTTGATCATGAAGTTTCATCTACAAGTTACTTTTGTCTTTCCCCCTTGCACGCCTCCGTACGATAATGTCAGAAAGGACATCCCTTTTGTCCAAGATCGTACAACCAACTCTGATTCTACACTGTACATCATGCGCCTACTAGGTTGTCTACAAAGGTCAAAGCATTCAACCAATCAGCTGCTGCCACGTGTAAAGTTATACTGCTATGCATTAATTTTTTTTGAAGGCATAGCGGCATCGACCCTTTCGATCAACTACCACGAACACAACGCACACACGCACGCACGCCTCCCCGGCGGTATCGGACATCCGAGGGCAGTCCACTAATTCGCCGTTGTCCCGGCCCAGCATACGCTGGACCTAAGGCCCAACCACAGGCTGGGGGGGGGGGGGGGGTAAGCCCAGTTAAAAACTGGACCACCCAAGGACTGGGTACTCCTCATGCCCTCAATTGCCTCCCCTTGGAATCGAACCCGGGTAGACTGGGATACCATCCATGCTATGTATTAAATGCATGCAGTATATAAGAAGAACCCTACTTCAGAAATAAAGTGCTCATCCATCTTCTCTCTACTATCTTTGTGTTAGGATATTATTCGTAATTTCCTTATTGTGACAACCGTCAAATTTACGTTTCAGGTTAGATTTGTACTGAACGTTTCAGTTATTCATATTTTAGACAACACAGTTGAATTTAGCCGTAAAAATAGTGTTGTTAGGAAAAATTTGAGACTTTTTGCCTAGCATTTGCCTAAGTGAGTGAATTATACATAAATCTCATAAAATGCCAATTCAAATACCCTAAATGCATATATATATATATATATGTACTTTGCAAAAATAAATACTTGCAAATAAAACAAGTATTATTGTTAATATAAATTAGTTTAAATATTTATCAAAAGACGAATAGGCAAAAGAAAACTGAAATTGAAATACAAACCTCTCTCTCTCTCTCCTCTCCCATGGCCGGCCCTAACCCCCCATATCCCCTCTCTCTCTTTCATTTTACTTCATTTCAAAACTCATTTCACCCTCTCACTTCTCTCTCTAACTTTTCTCTATAGAAATTTCTCTCATTCTCTCTTCTTTCTCTCTAAAACTCTCTCACATATTCAGCCTTTCAAGCTCAAGAACTACAAGTATTCAAGTGTTATTAAGGTAAAATCATATGTAGAGCAAAGCCTACCCATCTCTTTGTTTATATTCTTTCATTTTCTTTAAGTTTCCTCTTCTCCTACTCTAGTTTTACATATGTTTTGCTATATTTCTATCTTTGAAATCTTAATGTTTGTAGATTCATCACCAAAACACTTTGCATGTTGCTAAAAAGGTGAAGAATCCATGGTCGTTTGTATGTTAAGATCAAAGAAGGAACTTTTGCAAGTTTCTACTAGCAAGCACGTGTCTTCTCAAAAATCTACCTCTTAAACTCTAAGTAGTTTTATGAAAACTTATATTACACTAAAAACATGTTTTAATCATCATGAAACACTTTGCATGTGCTAAAAACTTGTTATGTTATATGGCAAACACAAATTCTTGGTTTGACCATTCATGAAATCTTCCAAAAAGAGAGCAAGAAAACTATTTTGGGGATTTTTGAAAGATATCTTTATTTAATATACATGCATGTGGTTCTAGAGGTTTAAAAATAAATATTCATCTGAAAATATTTGTTTGGGGAAGTGTCAAATCGGATTCTATGCAAAAGGAACAAAATCATGGCAAAACATAAAGTTAGAAGCATTTTCTTAAAAGATACCTTTTGAAAGCAAGCTGTCAGATTTCTACCTCTCTCTTTAAAAGGCCATAACTCCCTCAATATTTAATCAAATGAGGTGAAATTGCTTCTGGAATTTATGTTTATGTGTTCCGATTCGAACCCAAGTAGTCTCACGCAAAAACTCAAAGATTTCGACCTTCAAACAGACGTCACAAAAACAGTGTGCAAATAGCTATGTTTTCTGTAGTAGCTGCTTTATAAAACTTATTTGATGGACTTAAACATCTTCAAAAATTATGGTTTTTATGCCAAAAGTTCCCTAACACATAGTGTCATCTTGAGTAAAAATCTCCTGTCCAGAGAATCCTTGGAAAAAAGCTAAAAACGAACTGAAAGTGACACAAAGATTCTGGACAGAAAAGTAAATTTCCAAGTATTATTAAAAGGCATCTTTTAACCATTTTAAAATTTTATTTTATTAAATTAGAGACTTGTGTTAACTAATCAACTTAATAATGAGACATGCAAAATATTTTAGACCATCAACAAAAATATGAACCTTAAACAAAGTTCTACATAAGGCATTTTATGACATTGTGGATAAGTAGGTTTCACTAAACCCTTAGAATCAAGCTTGAATCTTACTAGTGACTCTTACGATTCGTAGGATCGGAGTAGGATCATATCACAAGTTGCACTTGTGAGCATCTCGGAAACATCTTCGCTTATCACCGTGAGTTTTCACATCCCCCATTTACTATTTTATACATTTTGGGGTGAAAACATGTTACGATTTAATTACGCATTGGTTGTACTATTTACTCAAAATGATTCATATTGCTACGAATGTTTATGCGCTATGGTATGTATGCTTATATTAGTTGATTCTGAGTTTCACATTCATTTTAAGTCCCTGGTTCAACTTTACATTACCCATTAGCTCATTGTGCGAGATGTTGGTATATTATGGATAATGTTATTTGGTTGACTCCCCACTCTCCTCGCGAGTGCATAATTACCGTATTCTTTATCATGTTTGTGAGGAACATGTGTCATTGGGGCGTGCAGTCAGTAGGTTTGGGTAGTGGGCTCATGGCTTTAACATTTTGCATACAATATTATACCTTGTGCATGTTGACAACCGAATTATTTATCCACTGTGTGGATTTACAATGATGCATTAAAAACTACAACCGAATACTCAATCCACTGTGCGGATTTACAAACATGCATTAAAACTGGTTGTGCATACTGAAATCATGTGAACTCACCAACTATTCAATAGTTGACCCTATCATTTACATGCTTTTCAGGAAATATCAAGTAAGGTTGGAACTTTAGAAGGCACCACTAGTAGCTACATCCAACACGATTTTCTTTATCATGTCAATTTGTGTTTTGAACAATTTGTATTTTGGAACAAGATGTAACTTTTGTAAGCTTTTTAATCTATGATGATTGTGTGTTGTCTTTTACCTTACGCAATGAAACCTTGAGTTGTGACATCCCGTATTCCCGCTTTAGCGGGGTGTGACACTTATCTCCTTTCTGTCTTAATTATAGTGCAAGAAACTTAGTGTTCTCATAACTTGTTTAGATTAGGCTTAGTCCTTAATCTTGTTCCGCAACAAGTTGTAAATTGTTTGATTATATTAATAAACAATTTAGAAAAGTAAAAATCGTGTGTTTGTATTCACCCCCCCCCCCCCCCAATCTACAAACTTGTATAACCCTTCGGGACCAACAAGTGGTATCAGAGCAGATTGTTTAATCTCATAAACAAGATCTTGCTTATACTAATCTTTTCTCTTCCTTACTATTTCTCATTATGGCTACCAACACAAACACAAACTATATTGACAATGGTTCTCTTGCAAAACCCCCTAGATTTTACAGAGATAACTTTAATCTATGGAAAAATAGGATGATACTCTTCTTAGAAGGTATAGATCCTACTATGCCTTATTACATCGAAAACGGCCCATATATTCCTGTTAGAATTGATCCTGAAGTTCCAGGATATGCTACTAGAGCTGTCATTCCTGAAAGATTGGTTCCCAAGGAAATTCATATGTGGACTGATGAAGATAAGAAGAAAGTGGCTATCGACACCAAAGCTAAATCCATTCTTTCTATGGCTCTTCCTGACGAAGTCTACCATTCCGTCATGAACCTGAAAACCTCCAAAGCCATGTGGGACACAATCTGTGTTCAATATGAAGGTACGTCTGAAGTTCATGACTCAATAAAGATCAACCTGGTAAGACAGTAAGAAATCTTCATTTGTGGTAAGAATGAATCTCTCTCTGAAGTACAACAACGGTTTAACTATTTAATAATACATCTGAAAACCGTTGGTAAGGAATATTCTAACTTTGAAGTTCTGACAAAGTTCTTAGAGTGTTTACCTGAAAGCTGGGACAGTTATTCAATGTGTCTCAAGCTATCTAAGGATCTAAAATCTTGACTCTTTCTACCTTATATGGCACTACGCTCAATCATGAGTAGTCGAGTCAGCTTAAGAAGAATCTTGTAAAAGATTCCAAAAGCACCCCTGTTGCTTTAATCTCAGAGTCACCTTCCACTCAACGATCCACTGTCACTATCACTGAGTTGGAAACTGTTGGGAACTGAAGATATGCTAAGTATGGTTAGTACTGCTAAGTCTTCATTACTACTGCCAGTTCTTCGTTACTACTGCTGGGCAAAGTTACTGCTGCTAGATGAAGTTAATGCTGCTAGTTGATGTTAATGCTGCTGAGCCAAATCATCATTAATACTGCTGAGTTGATAAGTTTGGGATGCGATGCTTTTGGAGACAAATAAGGAATTGATCAAGATATGTTTAACGAAGATTCAGAAGATCGATTTACTTTTTATAGTTATCTTGTAATTACTTTTGTATAAATAGTATTGATAGATAGCTATTAGAGAGATACAAAAAAAACAGAAGATAGATAATATACAGAATTCGATATTCAAGAGTGAATTAACCTCAAGATCATAGATCCTATTTCTAGAGAAGTAGAAATCGTCTTGTTGAGCCTGTTCAACAAGATTGAGGTTTGGTGTAAAACTTGTGAGTTATAACTGTTTGATATATATACAGTTTATTGAATTTCTATTGATTGTTCTTTAATTGATTTAGAGTTCTATTCCGCAAGATTCTCTAAATTCTGTTTCTAAGAAGTTTAATTCTTGTTAAGAATCGATCCTGACAAGTGGTATCAGAGCATTGGTATCTTAGAAATTATGGACAACTCAATGGATTCTCACAGTACTCTTGTTTCAAAGGTTCCCATGCTCAAACCCAATGAATTTGACATGTGGAAACTAAGAATCAAGCAGTACATTCTTCTTACTGATTATGCAATATGGGACATTATAGAAAATGGCCCATGTAATGAAGGAAAGATTGGAGCAGATGGAAAGAGACCTCCTCCCAAGACAGATGCTGAAAAGAAAGTAAGACAAACAGAGATGAAGGCATTAAGCACTCTGCTTTTGGCTATTCCTAATGAGTACCAACATCAATTCCAACACTGCACAGATGCACAGATGTTGTGGAATGCTCTGGAGAAAAGATTTACTGGAACAAAGAGCACAAAGAGAAATCAAAAGGCTATTCTCAGGCAACAATATGAAAACTTTATGTCTGCAAAGAATGAGTCTATGACTCAAACTTTTGACAGATTTAACAAGTTAATTGGAGAATTAGCAACTGTGGGTGTACACATGGATGCTGATGATGTCAACAGAAAGTTCCTTAGATCATTGGGAGAAGAATGGACCATGTACACTGTCTCATTCAGACAGAATGACCAATTGGAGGACAAAGAGCTAGATGACCTCTACAATGATCTAAGAGTATTTGAGGCTGAAGTTGAAGCCAAGAAAAGGCCATCAGGATTTGTTTATAATGCTGCTTTGTTATCTTCATCCTCTGATACTGCTGCTAATCCTGATTCTGTTAATACTGCAGGTTCTGTTAATTCTGCTAGTGGAACCAATCAAGAGAAGACCACAGATTCTGTACTAGAAGCATTCTTTTCTAGTCATGTCCACTCTTCTCTAATCAATGATGATTTAGAGCAGATCAATGCTGATGATCTGGAAGAGATGGACATCAAGTGGCAGATGGCTATGCTATCAATGAGGGTGAAGAAATTCATCAAAAGGACTGGGAGAAACAACTTTTCCCAAAGAAGAGAAGATGGTGCAGGCTTTGACAAGTCAAAGGTTGAATGCTATAAGTGTCACAAGATGGGACACTTTGCCAGAGAATGCAGAAGTGGAGGATCACAGACTCCAAATGGAAACCAAAACAGAAGCTCCTCTCAAGCCCTTGTTTCTCAACAAGGAATGGGATTTGATTGGAGTGATCAAGCTGAAGAAGCCTGTCAGAATCAAGCTCTTATGGCAGAAGTGTCTGATATCCCCACTGAGGTACAATCTAAACTCTGTTCTCAAGCTTGCATTGATGCTGTTAAAAGATATAGGGATCACAATCAGGGTATGTGTGATGACCTTAAGAGGCTAGAGAAAGATGTGAAAGATTATGTTAGGATTGTAGAAAGGTTTGAGGAACAGATTAGAGCTTTTCAAGCTAATGAACTTCAACACCACTATGATACTAACTATTGGAAGTGGGAGAAGAATGAGTATGAGATTAAGCTGAAAGTATCTGGGGAGGAGAATGAAAAGTTAAAAGAAGAGCTTAAAAAGGTTAAACTTGATGTTGAAAAGTTTACCTGTGCTTCTAAAACCATGGACACCATCATTAAAGCACAAATCCATGACAAGATGAAAGTAGGGATAGGGTACAATGCCACACCTCCACCCTACAATAACAACTACATACCTCCTAAGTCTGATTTGTTTGAGACCAAGGATAGAAAGGAACCTGAATTAATGATTAATATAGATCCTTATGAAAAAGAAATAGTTGTTGAAGATGAGACTGACAAAGTAGACTCTGATGAGGAATGTGAGAGTCCATGTGTCAAGAACACAGAGATCAAAAGGACTGAAGAGAAAAAGGAAGTTCATTACACACAGCCCAAAGTTGTGAACTCTAATACTTGTAAACAGTGTTCCTGCAGGAAATTCAAAGAGAACAAGCCCCAAAAACATGATAATCAGAGGGGAAATCAAAGGAACTGGAATAACCAGTGGGCTATGAGACAAGGAGTTGACCTGAAAAGAATCAACAGGCCAAAACCTTGTTTCATCTGTGGTAAGCTAAATCACTTAGCCAAACACTGTTATTTCAATCCTGTTAACCAAAGGTTTAATGCTCAAAGATCTTTTCAAAAACCTGGTGGTTACAGAAAGAATGGTGGATATAAAAAGTCTGCAAAGAAAAATGTGGCAAAGAAACAAGATAAACCCAAAAGCCACATAAAGAAAATGACTGAAAAGGAATGTGATACTATGTGGGTTCCAAAAAGCACTAAAAACAATACTGCTGCTAGCAGTGTTAGTACTGCTAACACTGCTAGTACTGCTTCAAAAGTTAGTGCTGCTAGCAGTATTAATACTGCTAGTAATCATTCCAAAGTTAGTACTGCTAGCAATATTAATACTGCTAGTATTCAGTCAAATGTTAGTGCTGCTAATACTGTTAGTGCTTCTTCTTCAGATAGTACTGCTGCTAGCAGTATTAACTCTGTTAATACTGCTTCTAGCAGTATTAACTCGGTTAATACTGCTACCTCTGTTAGTACTTCTGAGGTTAATACTGCTAGCACTGTTAGTACTGCTAGCACTGTTAGTACTGCTGCAAGTGCTGCTACACCAATAATTTTGACAAAGTATTCCAGCACAGCAGTACCAAAAGTTAAAAATCTCATCAAAACCAAGTGTAAGTATTTTGATGAGCAAGGGAGACCCAAGACCACTTCGGCTTGGGTTCCAAATAAAACTAACTGATTTATCTTGATGTGCAGGGCAACCAACAGCTCAAGGGGAAGAGCATTTGGCATGTTGATAGTGGTTGCTCCAGGCACATGACAGGTAACATGTCCTGCCTCAAAAATTTCAAAAAGGTTGATGGAGGACATGTTGCATTTGGGGATAATCCTGCTGGTGGAAAGATAAGTGGTAAGGGTGATGTTTCAAAGGGTAAGATGACCTTTGAAGATGTATACTATGTTGAACAATTGAGATACAACCTGTTAAGTGTATCACAGGTTTGTGACAAGAAGCATAGTATATTGTTTACAGACTCTGAATGTATTATCCTTGCTCCTGGATACAAAGTGGTTGATGAAAACATGATACTTCTGAGAACTCCAAGGAAGGATAATGTTTATTGTTTAGATTTGGAAAGTGTTTCATCTGATTCATCTCTAAATTGTTTAGTTTCAAAAGCTTCTTTAGATGAATCATCACTATGGCACAGAAGGATGTGTCACATGAACTTTAAAACAATAAATAAACTTGTTAAGAATAACCTTGTAAGGGGTTTGCCATCCAAAGTATATTCATGTGATGATCATTGTGTTGCTTGTCTCAAAGGCAAACAACACAAAACTTCTCATAAGTCCAAAGAGATAAACACTATATCAAATCCTCTTCAACTGTTACATATGGATCTGTTTGGTCCTACCAATGTGATGAGTATTGGCAAGAAATCATACTGCTTAGTTATTGTTGATGATTATTCTAGATTTACTTGGGTATATTTTCTGAGAACTAAAGATGAGACAAGTGGACTGATCAAATCTTTCATTCTCAAAATTGAAAACCAATCAAATCAAAGAGTGAAAGTCATTAGATCAGATAATGGAACTGAGTTTAAAAATTCTGATCTAAACACCTTTTGTGAAGAAAAAGGAATTGAGAGACAATACAGTGCTCCTAGGACTCCACAACAAAATGGTGTTGCTGAGAGAAGGAATAGGACACTGATTGAGGCTGCTAGATCTCTGTTAGCTGACTCAAAGTTACCAATTACTTTTTGGGCAGAAGCAGTTAATACTTCCTGCTATGTTCAAAACAGAGTTTTAGTTGTAAAGCCTAAAAACAAGACACCTTATGAGCTTTTCCATAAAAGGAAACCATATATTGGATTTTTCAAGCCATTTGGATGTCCTTGTACTATTCTCAATACCAAATCTCACTTAGGCAAGTTTGATAGCAAAGCAGATGATGGTTTTCTTGTTGGGTATTCATCTCAAAGTAAAGCCTACAGAGTCTTTAATACCTCTTCTAGAATAATTGAAGAAAGTGACAATGTCAAATGCAATGAGAACACACCAAATCCTATTGGTTCAGGTCCTAATTGGCTATTTGACATTGATTCACTCACTAATTCTTTGGGTTTCAGTGGTGATGTATATGCAGGACAAAGGGATACACCATCATCAGAACACAGAATTCAATCTGTGATATTTCCAATCCCTTCCATTGATCCTGTGGAATTCTGTGAACACCATGAGGAGACTGAACCTATTCAGAATGAAGAAGAGAGGAGAGCAGAGGAAAATCAGTCTTCAGGTTCAAATTCCAGAGAATCTGAGGTGACTGAAGAAGCAGAAACAAATCCAGAATTAAATGAGTCTAATCTGGATGAGGACTTACAAGAGGAAGCTGGTCATCAAACAAGAACTCAGAAAAATCATCCTCCTGAGTTGGTAATTGGAGATATTGCATCTCCCATGATGACTAGAAAGCAAAGCAGACTCCAAGAGTTGCAAGAGCAGCAAAATACAGTTAACACTGTTCTTACTTGCTTTCTGTCCCAGATTGAGCCCAAAAAGGCTTATGATGCCATGAAAGACCCAAGCTGGATAGAGGCAATGCAAGAGGAGCTGCTACAGTTCAAATTACAGGATGTTTGGGACTTGGTAGACCTTCCAAAAGGTCATAGAGCAATTGGCACCAAGTGGATTTTCAGGAACAAGAAGGATGACAGAGGGATTGTAATCAGAAACAAAGCTAGACTGGTTGCACAAGGGTACACTCAGGAAGAAGGAATAGATTATGAGGAAGTCTTTGCTCCTGTGGCAAGGATTGAAGCAATCAGGTTATTTCTAGCCTATGCCTCATACATGAAGTTCAAAGTGTACCAAATGGATGTCAAAAGTGCATTTCTGTATGGAAGCATTGAGGAAGAAGTATATGTCTGTCAACCCCCTGGATTTGAGAATCCATTGCACCCTGACAGAGTATACAAGCTGAAGAAGGCTCTCTATGGTTTGCATCAGGCCCCAAGAGCATGGTATGACACTTTGTCTACCTATCTCTTGATAAATGACTTTGAAAGAGGAGTCATTGACAAGACCCTGTTCATCAAGAGGAGAAAGAGAGGTACTTTACTTGTTCAGATCTATGTGGATGATATCATCTTTGGATCCACCAATGATCAAATGTGTAAAGAGTTTGAAGAATTGATGCACAAAAGCTTCAAGATGAGCTCCATGGGAGAACTTACATTCTTTCTTGGGCTTCAGGTAAAACAGAGGAAAGATGGAATTTTTATTAGCCAATCCAAGTATGTGAAAGACATCCTGGACAAGTTTGGTTTATCAGACTCAAAGTCAGCAAGCACTCCAATGGAAACACATAAACAGATCACTGCAGATCTTGAGGGGGAGGATGTGGATGTCCATCATTACAGATCAATGATTGGATCTCTCATGTATCTCACAGCCTCTAGACCTGACATTATGTTTTCAGTCTGTGTTTGTGCCAGATTTCAGGTTTCTCCTAAGCAATCACACCTTCATGCTGTCAAGAGAATATTCAGATACTTAAAAGGGCAACCTAGATTAGGTCTCTGGTATCCTCATGAATCCTCTTTTGACTTGCTTGCATATTCAGATAGTGATTTGGGAGGAGCCAACATGGATAGGAAGTCTACTTCAGGTGGATGTCAGTTTTTGGGTACAAGACTAGTATCTTGGCAGTGTAAGAAACAAACCACAGTGTCCTTATCTACCACAGAAGCTGAGTACATAGCTGCTGCAAGCTGCTGCTCTCAGGTTCTATGGATTCAGAATCAGATGTTGGACTATGGGGTAACTTTTCTTCACACACCAATCTTCATTGATAACAACAGTGCTATTAGCATTGTTAATAATCCAGTCAAACACTCAAAAACAAAGCATATAGAGATAAGGTATCACTTTATAAGAGATTGCAATGAAAAGAAATTAATTCAGGTTGCTAAAGTTCATACAAATGACCAGTTTGCTGATCTATTCACAAAAGCTTTTGATGTGGGTAGATTCACCTTTTTGGTAACAAGTGTGGGCATGATCAACCTAGAATAAATTCTTGATTTTCTGTTTTTATACCTATATTTCTTCCTATATTTGGTGCTACTCACTTTCTTTCTCAGGATCCTCTGTTTTACTACTGCCAGTACAGAAGTTACTACTGTCTGTGTTCTAGTAGTTACTACTGCTTGTGCAGTTACTACTGCTCAGTGGTTAATACTGCTCAGTGGTTAATACTGCTCGGTAGTTAATACTGCTAGGTAGTTAATACTGCTTGGCAGTTAATACTGCTTGGCAGTTAATACTGCTCGGTAGTTAATACTGCTCGGTAGTTAATACTGCTAGTGGAGTTAATACTGCTAGGTAGTTAATACTGCTTGGCAGTTAATACTGCTTGGCAGTTAATACTGCTCGGTAGTTACTACTGCGAGGTAGTTAATACTGCTTCTGATAATCTAGGGCATATAAATACCCCTGTTTGCCCGCCCATGTTCATAACGACTCTTCGCATTTACTTCTTCTCTCTCGTTCTAACCTAGACTCTCCAGAATCTCTGTGCTTTTCTTTCAAGAATCCTTAGGCATCATGGAGTTTGTGGATGAGCACAATGAAATAGCCATGCTTCAGAAGCCGAAACAAGCTGCTGGATTCCACGATATTGTCGATTTTCTAAAATCCTCGCACATCTCCTATGCACTCACAGTGAGCCCAACAATCTATATCGAACACCAGAAACAATTTTGGGAGAATGCCACTGTTAGTGTTGAAGAAGGGCAGAAAACCATTCGAACAAGGGTTTGTGATAAACCCTTGAAAGTCACTGAAGAGGTTATTCGCATCTCCCTTCAGTTGAATGATGCTTCAGGTATAACTTCTATTCCTAATGAAGAACTCTTTTCTACTTTACAAAGAATGGGGTATGAAGGTCCCATTGGTGTTTTTAAATTCTACAAGTCAAAATTTTTCAACCAATGGAGATTTCTTGTTCATACCCTGATGCACTGTATTTCCAAGAAAACTACTGGATGGAGTGAGTTCAGCAGTCCCATTGCATATGCCTTGGTCTGCTTATCCACTGCCAGAAAGTACAATTTCTCAGCAATGATCTTTACTGATCTTGTATCAAACTTGGAATCCAAAAAGACCTTTTTCATGTATCCAAGGTTTGTGCAAGAAGTTCTTAACAAGGAGTTGATGGACTTACCTCAGTTCACTGAGGTATATGTACCCAAATCCCCTAAAGGGAAGGTTTTTTTCAAATATGAAAAGACTTCCTAGGGACTCGGAAGGAGTTGACACACCATTGTTCTCTACAATGATGGTTGTGTCCCACCCCTCTGAAGGTATGGCATCAGGATCAAGGCCTTCATTAGATCAACCCACTGATGCCCAATCCCAACCTTCCATCTCAAAAGACATCCCACAGTCCATTCTTGAACAGCCCACTCCCACAATCACCAAAAGGTTTCAAAGAAGAAAGGTGCACAAGGCTCCTTCCCTTGTTGTACCTACTCCAAGCCCTACGCCTTTAAGCCCTCAATTGGAGCATTCTCCAATTGAGAATATCAACAGGGAAACCACAGGGGTGTCTCCCAACCTCAAGAAGGTGGTCTCTAAGGAGAAGGATGACCATATGGGTGGTAAGGCTGCCACTACTTCTGCTAGCACAGAGAAGGACAGTGGTAACATAAATAAGACCTTCCCCATGGCAACTCTAAATGAGAAATCATTAGGAGGACCCAGGTGCCAAGAAACCAAGGGGGCAGGTAGTGCTTCTGCTAGGCAGAAGGCTTCTGCTGAAACTTCCAAGGATCCTTTAAAGAAGGTTAATACTTCTAAACAAGGTGAGGATAGGTATAACTATGAGGAATTGATGGAAACCTTAGGGAATATCAACTTGGATGTCATGGCACAAAAGAAAGAGATTGAGCAACTTAAGACTGTGGTCACCTACCAACAGTCTCAAATTGAGAAGCTCAAAAAGATGGTCACCAAGTTGCTGAACAAAAGGAAAAAGGCAAGGTTTGTGCTAAGAAGGAGAACCTCAACTGATGATGCTCCCAAAAAGGGGGAGTCAGAGTCAGAAGCAGAACTGAAACTGAAGGGTCCACAAATTGAGGGGGAGACTGCTCACATAGAGACTGAGATGGAAATGGACTATGCACAGTTTAAGGGGGAGTCCAGTGAGACAGAAAAGGGGGAAGAGTGTGTCAAAGAAACCAAAGCAACAGAAACCAAAGCAGCAGAAACCAAAGCAGCAGAAACCACAGCAGCAGAAACCAAAGCAGCAGAAACCACAGCAGCAGAAACCACAGCAGCAGAAACCACAGCAGCAGAAACTGTTAATGCTGCTGAGCTTGAACAAGCAGCAGAAACAGTTAATGCTGCTGAAGGCCAAACAGTCAAAGCAGCAGAAACTGAGAAGGAAGCAGTAACTACAACTCAAGCTGAAATAGATGAAGAAATTTACTGGATTATAAAGAACAGTATTGAAGCAGCATCACTACATGTACTAAGAGAAGCAGTAACAGCCATAGCAGCAGAAATGGTTATTGCTGCTGAAAAACTTAAAGCAGCTGAACCAACTCCTGAGGCTGTCAAAACTCTTAAAAGAACCAAGATGATGTCCAAGAAAAGATCAAGAACCCAGCCCATAACTACAAAGAAGAAAAATGAAAAGAAACCAAGGGTGGAGTCATCTGCAGAAAAGGCCCAGGAGGAAACAGTGAAATCTGATGGAAAAGTTGCTGAAGAAGAAGTGGCAACTCCATCAGGGAAATCAGGCAATGTGCAATCACAAACGGATGCCCAATGTGACTTGTACATCACTAGTGTTGAATCTAACCCAATTCCACTTCAGGCTGAACCAATATCATCTAAGGCTCCTGAAATCATCTTTTGGGACACTTTGAAAGATGGTAGAAAGGAGTTCATTAGGATAAAAAGAGCTGATGGAAAATTTGAAGTATTTTCTACTTGGGGAAAGATTGTCAGAACTTGCTCAAGATCAGACTTAGAAGAGATGTTCAAAGTTGGGATGAAGATATATGGAAACATGCTGACTGAGCCAGGGATGTCAATCTCTAAAATGGTACTTGAATTCTTGTGCCAAATGTTCAAACCTGAAGCAGTTCAGCATAGGTTAAACACACAGTTTCAAGTCATTACCAACTGGATGCTCTATGAAAACTGTGGAGTATATGTCATCTCCCTTGACTCTGCAACTCATGAATACTATCTTGTAGATGAAATATACAATCACAGCATGAAGAGGCTGCAAGGAATGCTACACACTAAGCTGACCTGCAACAAGGATTCAGCAATGGGTAGATTCTTGGTAAAGAGGATTCTCAATCAGAGTCTAGGCCTAAGTCCTAATCTGTGTGTACATGATGACTAAGTTTTGGAAGCATCATCTGAAGAACTTGACTTCTTTTCCTAAAAGTCAAGTTAGGGGGAGATTGTTGGGAACTGAAGATATGCTAAGTATGGTTAGTACTGCTAAGTCTTCATTACTACTGCCAGTTCTTCGTTACTACTGCTGGGCAAAGTTACTGCTGCTAGATGAAGTTAATGCTGCTAGTTGATGTTAATGCTGCTGAGCCAAATCATCATTAATACTGCTGAGTTGATAAGTTTGGGATGCGATGCTTTTGGAGACAAATAAGGAATTGATCAAGATATGTTTAACGAAGATTCAGAAGATCGATTTACTTTTTATAGTTATCTTGTAATTACTTTTGTATAAATAGTATTGATAGATAGCTATTAGAGAGATACAAAAAAAACAGAAGATAGATAATATACAGAATTCGATATTCAAGAGTGAATTAACCTCAAGATCATAGATCCTATTTCTAGAGAAGTAGAAATCGTCTTGTTGAGCCTGTTCAACAAGATTGAGGTTTGGTGTAAAACTTGTGAGTTATAACTGTTTGATATATATACAGTTTATTGAATTTCTATTGATTGTTCTTTAATTGATTTAGAGTTCTATTCCGCAAGATTCTCTAAATTCTGTTTCTAAGAAGTTTAATTCTTGTTAAGAATCGATCCTGACAGAAACTAACTCCAAATGCTCATCAGATGCTGACTCTTCAGATCTTGATTAATCTATGGCTCTCCTATCTAATAAGTTCAGGAGATTCGCCAAAAAGAAAATTTTTAGAAAGAACAAACCTCTCGCACATACTGACAAGCCTAGATCATCAACCCCTGTTGATAAGGCTACTGCTACTTGCTATAACTGTGAAAAGATAGGACATTTTGCTAGCGAGTGCAGGTCAAAGAAAGCTTCTAGACCCTCGGCTTTCTCCAAGAAATCCTCTAACCCCAGGGCTAGAGATGACAAGTACAAAAAGCTGAAAGAAAAGTATGCAAAGTTGAAAGGCTTTAAGAAGAAAGGCAAAGGCCTGATGGCTGACTATGATTGGACTGCTTCTGATGAAGAAGAATCATCTGACTATGAAGACGATGATGAGGCCAATCTCTGTCTCATGGCCAAAATTGAAGTTGAGGAAGAAAATTCTGACATTCCATCTACTTCAGCCTCTGCTACTAAGGTATCACCTTCTTTCTTTACACATATTTCATATATTGATGAAGCTAATAGTCTTCGAAAAATCGATCTACTAACTATGAGTTTATATGATGCCATGAATGGCAAAACTGTTGTTGAAAATCAAAACCTTGATCTCGCTGAACAGCTTAAAAACTGTCACCTTCAAATAGAAAAGCTTTCTAAGATTGAAGAAGATTTAAAAGATGAGGTTCATATAAATCAACTAGTCAAAATCGAACGAGAAGAAGCTATCGCTGCATTAAAAGCTGAAAAAGCTATTGTTTAAGGATGGTGTAAATCCTCAACAACGATCACTGAGATAATTAAGTCTCAGATTCCCCTGAGTGACAAACGTGGTCTTGGTTACAAAGTTGACGCTGAAAAACCAACTATGATTTGGCTGCTTCTGATGAAGAAGAATCATCTGACTATGAAGATGATGATGAGGCCAATCTCTGTCTCATGGCCAAAATTGAAGATGAGGAAGAAAATTCTGACATTCCCTCTACTTCAGCCTCTGCTACTAAGGTATCACCTTCTTTATTTACACATATTTCATATATTGGTGAAGCTAATAGGCTTCGAAAAATCGATCTACTAACTATGAGTTTATATGATGCCATGAATGGCAAAACTGTTGTTGAAAATCAAAACCTTGATCTCGCTGAACAGCTTAAAAACTGTCACCTTCAAATAGAAAAGATTTCTAAGATTGAAGAAGATTTAAAAGATCAGGTTCATATAAATCAACTAGTCAAAATTGGACGAGAAGAAGCTATCGCTGCATTAAAAGCTGAAAAAGCTACTGTTGAAGGATGGTGTAAATCCTCAACAACGATCACTGAGATAATTAAGTCTCAGATTCCCCTGAGTGACAAACGTGGTCTTGGTTACAAAGTTGACGCTGAAAAACCAACTACTGATCATTCCATGCTTAAGTTTGGAATGTTCGTGTCCCCTATCCCTGACACTTCTTCATCTCAGTGTTCCTCTTCTAAAACTCCTATCCCTAAGGAAAAACCTAACTTAATCTCTAAAGGTAAAGGAAAAGAAAAAGTTTTCAACCAAAAACCTCAGAAGGGTACCTTTGTACCTAAGCTGAATGTTTTTAAAACATCAGTGATACATCCCTCTACTTCTAAGAACAAGATCCCTGGATTTATTCAGCGATCTACTCCTAGAATCAGAGTGGATGTTATTGGTAAGAAATCCGAAGAACCGATTGTTCCTCCCATTTCCAATGCCAAAGGTATACTTGGTGCTGGCCCTGCTCATTTAAAATTAAAGGGTAAGCATGCAAATGGTCCTAAAGCAACTTTTAGCTATAGGAAATGTTATCACCGTGGACTTACCGATCATATTGCTAGTAAGTGTCCCACAACCACCAAAGCTGAGAAGTTAGCTAAGGTGAAGATCAATACCCCAAAGGCAAAGAAGACCACTGAGGTTAAGAAATTAACCAAAGTGAAGACTGACACCAAAGCTGAATCTTCAAATGTTGCGAAGATTGTTGAACCTTCCACTTTCTCTACCACCACTGACAAATGTGGACCCATGGTTAAATGGGTGCCCAAGTCAAACTAATCTTCCTTTATTTGCAAGTTCGGAAGGGTTTCTGGTATCTCGATAGCGGATGCTCTAGACACATGACTGGAAAGAAAAACCTGCTCACTAAATACAAGGAAGAGAAGGGCCCCTCTGTGACCTTTGGTGGAAATGGAAAAGGCTATACCCGAGGGTTTGGTGTACTTTCAAATGGTACAATCACCTTTGGAAGAGTTGCATATGTTGAAGGACTGAAGCATATTCTGCTAAGCATAAGTCTGCTATGCGACAAGGATAACAAAGTAATCTTTACTAAGGAATCCTGCTTTGTCACTGACAAAAAGGAGAAGATAGCTCTTAGCAGTTATCGTCTGGAAAATGTTTACGTTATAAACATGGACTTCACAACCATTTAGAACTCTTGTTTCTTCTCAAAAGCCTCATCTGATGTCAACTGGCTATGGCACAAGAGGATCTCTCATCTCAACTTCAAGACACTGAATACTCTTTCTTCTAAAGAGTTAGTCACTGGTCTACCTCATCACTCATACGCCAAGGAGTCCTTATGTTCAGCGTGTGTGAAAGGGAAACAGACCAAAGCAAGCTTCAAATGTAAGCAAGTTTCCTCAGTGTCATCTCCTCTACAACTTCTCAATATGGATTTGTTTGGCCCTGTTAACAAACAATCCATCGCTAGAAAGAAATACACACTGGTCATAGTTGATGAATTCTCTCACTATACCTGGGTAATGTTTATCCATTCTAAGAGTGACACCCCTGAAGAACTCATTACTTTTGTCAGGAAAATGGAAGTCCTCAACAACATGACCGTTCGCTCAATAAGGAGTGATCATGGGACTGAATTCAAAATAGTTCTCTTGATTCCTTCTTTGAAAGTAAGGGTATTTCTCACAACTTTTCCTCAGTGAGAACACCACAGCAAAATGGAGTCGCTGAAAGAAGAAATTGAACTATCATTGAAGTTGCACGTTCAATGCTCAGCGATTCTCACCTACCTACTCAGTTTTGGGCAGAAGCCGTCAACACTGCTTGTTTTACTCAAAATAGGTCGCTGATCGTCAAAAGATTCAAGAAGACAGCATATGAACTTTTCCATGGGAGAAAGCCTTCAATTAGCTTTCTTCACATATTTGAATGTCAGTGTTTCATACTGAACAACAGAGATGCCCTTGGAAAGTTTGATACTAAGGATGATGATGGAATCTTTCTTGGATATTCTTCAATCTCTAAAGCCTTCAGAGTCTTCAATCGAAGAAGACAAACTGTTGAAGAAACTATCCACGTCACCTTTGACGAATCCCGTTCAGCTAACTCTAGATCTTTTGCTGATACTGAAGAACTGAATCAATGGATGTTTTCTCATCTTGGTGATTCAGGAGACATTCCCAGTCCTCCATCTCATACTCATCCCGCTGAAGATGATGACCCTACCATCATCCCAAGCATGCAGACAAGTGAAGTTGAAACACCATGGGTCTCAGCTGTTCCTCTAGACACTATGCCTGCCTCTGAACCTTCTATCTCAGATATATCATCAACTTCTCAGCAATCAATGAATGAAATGACATCTGCACCTTTTCCTCTCTTAGCTGATATACCAAAAGTTGCTGAAGCCTCATCTTCAGCTCCTCAAGTTCAGGTTGAGTCAGCGACTTACGCTCCGGCTCAGTGATGGCCTATAAATCACCCTATTGAACAAATTCTTGGTGTTTAGACTCGACAAAGTGCAGGTAATATTTGTTTATTTGTTAACTTTATTTCTCCGATTGAACCAACGAAAATAGATGATGCCCTCCAAGATCCGAGCTGGGTCAGTGCTATGCAAGAAGAGCTAACTGAATTTGAAAGAAACAAAGTTTGGAAGCTTGTTCCTCGTCCATCTGACAAGTCAATGATAGGCACTAAATGGGTCTATCGAAAAAAGTTGGATGAACATGGAACTGTAACCCGCAACAGGGCTCGACTTGTTGCTCATGGATACAGACAAGAGGAAGGTATAGATTATGATGAAACCTTTGCTCCAATGGCAAGACTAGAAGCCATTCGTCTATTCTTAGCTTACGATGTACCCAAAGACTTCAAAGTTTATCAAATGGATGTTAAGTCAGCATTCCTAAATGGAAAGCTGAATGAAGAAGTCTACGTGGAACAACCTCCAGGAGTCTCATATCCTAAGTATCCCGGTTATGTTCATAAGCTGGATAAGGCACTCTATGGCTTAAAGCAAGCTCCTTGTGCATGGTATGACACTTGCTCTACTTATCTCCATATTGAAAAATTTGAGCGTGGTCAAATTGATAAAACTCTATTTTTTAGAAAAGTAAAAGGTCATATTATTCTTGTTCAAATATATGTCGATGATATTATATTTTGTTCTACTAACCCTGACTTGTGTACTCGTTTCGCTGATAGAATGAAAGTTGAATATAAAATGAGTTTGATGGGTGAGTTAACATATTTCCTTGGTCTTCAAATCGAACAGAATGAAAAAGGAACTTTCATAAATCAGGGAAAGTATGTTAAGGATATGCTGAAGAAATTTGATTTAACTCAGAGTTCAGCTATGAAAACCCCTATGGCACCACCGCTGATACTAAACAAGGATCCTTCTGGAAAACCTGTTAATGTCACGATGTACTGTGGGATGATCGGTTCTCTCCTATATCATACAGCTAGCCGACCTGATATTATGTATGTAACCTGTTTGTGTGCACGATATCAAGCTGAACCTAAGGAATCTCATTTGATCGTGGTAAAGCGAATCTTTCGTTACCTTAAGGGTACTCCTAACCTAGGTCTTTGGTATCCCAAAGACTCAGGGTTTGATCTAATCGCCTATTCAGATAGTGATTTTGCAGGTTGCAAATTGGATAGGAAAAGCACCACAGGAGGCTGTCAGCTCCTGGGTGGAAAGCTGGTGATTTGGACAAGTAAAAAGCAAAACTCTGTGTCCACCTCAACCGCTGAAGCTGAGTACGTAGCCGCTGGAAGCTGTTGTTCTCAGGTCTTATGGATGAGAAATCAACTACTGGACTATGACCTTTAGCTCTCGAAGATTCCAATCTATTGCGACAGCACAAGTGCCATCGCTATAGCCAACAATCCAGTGCTACACTCAAAGACCAAAAACATCGAAATCATGTATTATTTTATCAGAGATCATGTGATAAATGGTGATATAGAACTTCATTTTATACCAATTGATTTTTAGTTAGCTGATCTTTTCACCAAACCTCTTGATGAGACAAGAATCAACTTTCTCATCAGCGAGCTTGGAATGCTGAACCTCGAAGAGTAAAATACTCAGCGGTTCACATTTGATCAGTGATAACAATGAACGTATATAACCTATTTATCATCCACTCCCTGAACAAAATTGATTCGCTGATATCAAGGTATGTTCTCTTTTACTCGCTGACGTTCGCCTATGAATGCAAGATTTCAAAACAAATTACATCGCTGAATATCTCTTCCTTTCAGTGATACATTGAAATTTCTAAATCTCACTGATATTTCTATTCAGTGCTTCATGTTTTAAAAAATGTCCATGAGTTTTAAAAATCCTCAGAGGCATTGTTGATACAAACCCTTAGTGATTTGATAATGACCCTCTCTTAAACACTTAGTGAAAATTGTAGGTAACGATATGTATTAGAGTTTCACTATCGCTGATAAGTACTATGTCTCTACAGTACCGCTGATAGGAAACTCACACTCTTTAGATTAAGACATTCAGCGAACACTATTCATCCAGTAGCTCTGAGTCTGTTCAGTCTTTGTGATGATTGCTGATAAGTTATAGTTGTTTACTTATGATCCTTGAAGACAAGTCTCACGTCAACAAAGGTTCTACGCTGAAGTCAAAGATCAAGCCCAAGAACCAGCGACAAGCCTACTAATGAACTGAAGCGGATATCAGCGAAGCAAGACCTGTCCATTTAACGTGAAGTATCAAGTAGAAAAATTCAGCAATCGCTGAGCTTTATCACTCGTTGATAAAGTACTGTTCAACGAACGCTGATCATGAAGTCTCCCTCTACAAGTTACTTTTGTCTTACCCCCTTGCACGTCTCCGTACGAAATGTCAGAACGGACCTCCCTTCTGTCTAGAATCGTACAACAAACTCTGATTCTACACTGTGCACCATGCGGCTACTAAGGTTGTCTACAAAGGTCAAAACATGCAACCACTCAGCTGGTGCCACGTGTAAAGTAACACTGCCATGCATTAAATGCATGCAGTATATAAGAAGATCCATACTTCAGAATTGAAGTGCTCGACCATCTTCTTCTTTCTCTCTTAGTGTTAGAATATTATTCGTACTATTCTTATCTTGTTTCTATCTTATTTCTAGTGCAAGAAACTTAGTGTTCTTAACTTGTTTAGATTAGGTTTATCCTTAATCTTGTTCCGCAACAAGTTGTAAATTGTTTGATTATATCAACAAACAATTTAGAAAGTAAAAATCATGTGTTTGTATTCTACCCCCCCCCCCCCCCCCCCCCTTCTACAAACTTGTATAACCCTTCGGGACCAACAAGTGGTATCAGAGCAGATTTGTTTAATCTCATAAACAAGATCTTATCTATACTAATCTTCTCTTCCTTGCTATTTCTTAAAACGGCTACCAACACAAACACTAACTATATTGACAATGGTTCTTTTGCAAAACCCCCTAGATTCTACAGATATAACTTTAATCTGTGGAAAAATAGGATGATTCTCTTGTTAGAAGGTGTAGACCCTACTATGCCTTATTATCTTGAAAATGGACCATATATTCCTGTTAGAATTGATCCTGAAGTTCCAGCAGCTGAGAATAGAGCTGCTATTCCAGAAAGGTTGGTTCCCAAGGAAATTCATATGTGGACTGATGAAGATAAGAAGAAAGTGGCTATCGACACTAAAGCCAGATCCATTCTTTCCATGGCTCTTCCTGACGAAGTCTACCATTCCGTCATGAACCTGAAAACCTCCAAAGCCATGTGGGACACAATTTGTGTTCAGTATGAAGGTACGTCTAAAGTTCAGGACTCACGTAAGATCAACCTGGTAAGAAGTACAAAAGCTTCATTTGTGGTAAGAATGAATCTCTCTCTGAAGTACATCAACGTTTTAACTGCTTAATAATAGATCTAAAAACCGTTGGTAAGGAATATTCTAACTTTGAACTTCTGACAAAGTTCTTAGAATGTCTACCTGAAAGCTGGGACAGTTATTCAATGTGTCTCAAGTTGTCAAATGATCTAAGATCCATGACTCTTTCTACCTTATATGGCACGATGCTTAATCATGAGCAATCGAGTCATCTTAAGAAGAATCTTGTAAAAGATTCCAAAAGCACCCCTGTTTCTTTAATCTCAGAGTCACCTACCACTCAACGATCTACTATCACTATCACTGAGTTGGAGACTAACTTTGAATGCTCATCAGATCCTGACTCTTCAGATCTTGATGAATCTACGGCTCTCCTTTCTAATAAATTCAGGAGATTCGCCAATAAGAAAAATTTCAGAAAGAACAAACCTCTTGCTATTACTGACAAGCCAAGATCATCAACTCCTATTGATAAGGCTACTGCTACTTGCTATAACTGCGAAAAGAAAGGACATTTTGCTAGCGAGTGCAGGTCAAAGAAAGTCTCTAGACCCTCAGCTTTTCCAAAGAAATCCTCTAACCCCGGGTCTAGAGATGACAAGTACCAAAAGCTGAAAGAAAGGTACGCGAAGCTGAAAAGATTTAAGAAGAAAGGCAAAGGCCTGATGGCTGACTATGATTGGGCTGCTTCTGATGAAGAAGAATCATCTGACTCTGAAGATGATGATGAAGCCAATCTCTGTCTTATGGCCAAACTTGAAGATGAGGAAGAAAATTCTGACATTCCCTCTACTTCAATCTCTACTACTAAGGTATCACCTTCCTTCTTTACCAATATTTTAAATATTGATGAAGCTGATAGTCTTCGAAAGATCGATCTCATGCCCAGAAGTTTATATGAAGCCATGAATGGCAAAACTGTTGTTGAAAATCAAAATATTGATCTCGCTGAACAACTTAAAAACTGTCACCTTCAAATAGAAAAGCTTTCTAAAATTGAAGATGACTTGAAAGATCAAGTTCATATAAATCAGCTAGTCAAAATGGAACGAGAAGAAGCTATCGCTGCATTAAAAGCTGAAAAAGCTACTGTTGATGGATGGTATAAATCCTCAACAACGATCACTGAGATAATTAAGTCTCAAATTCCTCTGAGTGACAACGTGGTCTTGGTTACAAAGCTAACGTTGAAGAACCAACCACTGACCATTCCATGCTTAAATTCGGAATGTTTGTCTCCTCTATCCCTGACACTTCATCTTCTCAGTGTTCCTCTTTAAAACCTCCTATTCCTGAGGAAATCTCTACCTCAACTTCTAAAGGTAAAGAGAAAATTGTTTATCCAAAACCTCAGATGGGTACCTTTGTACCTAAGCTGAATGCTTCTAAAGCTTCAGTGACTTATCCCTCTACTTCTAAGAACAAGATCCCTAGATTTATTCAGCGATCTACTCCTAGACTTAAAGTGGATATAATTGGTAAGAAATCTGAAGAACCGATAGTTCCTCTCATTTCCAATGCCAAAGGTATACTTTGTGCTAGCCCTGCTCATTTAAAACTAACGACTAAGAATGCAAATGGTCCTAAGACTACTTTTAGTTATAGGAAATGTTATCATTGTGGACTTACAAATCATATTGCTAGTAAGTGCCCTACAACCACCAAAGCTGAAAAGATAGCTAAGGTAAAGATCAATGCCCCCATGGTAAAGAAGACCACTGAGGTTAAGAAATTAACCAAAGTGAAGACTGAAAACAAAGCTGAATCTTTAAATGTTGCGAAGGCTGCTAAACCTTCCATTCCATCTACCTCCACTGACAAGTGTGTACACATGATGAAATGGGTACCCAAGTCAAACTAATCTTCCTTTGTAATGTAGGTTAAGAAGGGTATCTCGATAGCGGATGCTCTAGACATATGACTGGTAAGAAGAACCTGCTCACTGAGTATAAGGAAGAGAAGGGTCCCTCTGTGACTTTCGGTGGAAATGGAAAAGGACACACCCGAGTGTTTGGTGTACTCTCTAATGGTACATCAACCTTCAGAAGAGTCGCATATGTTGAAGGGCAGAAGCATAATCTTCTAAGCACCAGTCAGCTTTGCGACATGGATAACAAAGTAATCTTTACTATGGAATCCTGCTTTGTCGCTGACAAAAAGGAGAAGAAAGCTCCCAGCGGTTATCGTTTGGAAAATGTTTATGTAATCATGGACTCAACAACCACTGAGAACTCCTGTTTCTTCTCAAAAGCCTCATCTGATGACTGGCTATGGCATAAGAGGCTCTCTCACCTAAACTTCAAGACACTGAATACTCTATCTTCTAAAGAGTTAGTTACTGGTCTGTTAGCTTCAATCTTCCTAATCATAGAAGTATTTAGAAGTAGTGAAAAATAGGCTAAGTGAAGAAAGCCTCTTACAGAGGCTCTGCCGGACTTACCGAGGGCTCAAGATCAAGAATCTACAGAAGCTAAAGTGGCGCTCTACAGAAGCTCAGTCATACGCACAAAGAAGACCAATATCTCGGAATCCGGGGAAGACTGCTCCAACAGAGGACCAGACCGTAGAACCTCTGTAACTCATTACAGAGCCTCTGTGGTCCTCACTGAAAGACTTGAAGATATTTATAATATCTTGCTACTGTTACAGGACCTGTTCATCAACTTGCATGGTAGCATGCCCTGTCCAACGTCGACGTGTCAAACTCTGATTGGACTCAGTAGGGCTTAGTACATAATAGACGTCTGCTGCATTAAATGCAATACAACACGTCTTACTGTTCATGTCGTTCTTGAAACTGTTCACGACATCCGTTCAACTATTCATCAGTACCGTCTGAATAGTAGCATATGCTTTATGGTCCCCTTTGGAGTAGTATACAAGGAAGACTCATGTTGAGTTCTTCCTTAATAATCAATCAAAAATCGAAAATATCGACCATCATAAGAACACAAAAAGCTTATTCACCTTAAGAGTCATATATATTTTGAAGCTTTTCTTACTCATTGTTCTTAAATCTGTTCTTAATATATATTCAGTAAACTTTGAAAGATTATTTCATGTTCATTGTTTATTTATATTTTGGTCTAAATCTATCAAACTTATCTGTTAGTTCTTCAAATACGCTTCCGCATCAAACATTAACTTGAACTAATAGATCTGATAATCTTGTTTAAAGAGAAACGGGAACCAACAATTGGTATCAGAGCTAAGCTTGATTTTCAATATCAAGTGATCCTCGTTTTACAATTTTTTTCTGATAGATTATTTTCTCTCTTCATCACCAAATTTCTGGATATTAGTTATACCCAGAAAAACTTTCAGATCTTCATATTCATAAATCCTCCATCAGATTATCCTTTTCTCAAAATGACAAATACTAATAACTTTTTTACTGCTGGCTCATTAACTAAACCTCCTACTCTTCTTAGAGATGAGTATCCTCAATGGAAAATAAGAATGGTTCATTTTTTTGAGGGCACTGAAAAAAATCTCAAACAATATCTTTATAATCTTCCTCCGGTTCCTGTGATAACTATGCCACGTGTACCAGCTACTAACGAATCTCTTGAAATCCCTGAACATAAGAAACCTAAGCCGAAAGTAGACTGGTCAGATGAAGATAAGGCAGAAGATGAAGTTGCCCAGAAAACGAAAAGAATATTAATCATGGCTATCCCCAACGAAATATTTCAATCTTTAGATGCATGCGAAACAGCGCACGATCTTTGGAAAGAATTAGAAAGACAACTGGAAGGGGGTGCTAAAACACAGAAGAACCGAAGGGCACAATACATAAACGAGTATCATGCCTTCAGAGCCTCTGCAACAGAATCGCTGCAAACAACATACGATCGGTTCAACTCTCTCATAAACAAATGCAGAAAGTCTGGTATTCACAGAACCACGGAAGAAAATAACGTCATGTTTCTAATGAGTCTGAACGATGAGTGGCTTCAGTTGTCTATGTCTTTACAAACAAATCAAGATCTAGACTCCTGGACACTCTCTGATCTCTATGGAACACTAGCCGCACAAGAGCCTCAAATAGCTCAAGCTAAAACACTAACCATTGTACCATACGCATTGGTTAGTAAAACTACAGAGGCTACGGACAGACCAAGAAATGAGAGATCTACAGAGGAGAAAAAGAAGGAGAAAGAGAAGATGGTAATGATTGATAGCGAAGAAGACGAACTGAAAGAGGAAGAAATAACTCTTGCGTCATTAGCTAAATCAATGGCTCTATTGACAAGAGAGTTTAGAAATAACCAAAGGAATTCTGGTAGAAGAGATGATGGTAGAAGAGATGATGGTAGAAGAGATGAAGGAAGAAGAGAATAAACAAGTGACCGACTGAGGTCAGACTACAGAAATGACGACCAACATAGGTCGAGCGAAAGAAGCTACAGAGGAAATGACCGACAGAGATCAGATGACAAGGTAGGCCACACACAAGAATGCTACAAATGTGGTAAGCCTGGTCATTACGCAAACGAATACAGAACAGAGAAAGGTGGAGACCAACAGAAGTCCGAAGATCAAACTGGAAACCCCTCCCAAGGTTGTTTCAACTGCGGCAAGCCAGGTCACTTCTCTAAAGAATGCAGAGGTAGACAAAATCGCCCACAGAAGGACTCAGCTTTTTACAAAAAGAAGGTTGAGTATTATGCGCAAAAATCCCTAATGGCGAACAAAGGGCATTCTGAGGCAAGTAAGGTGGACTTCGAGTCAGACTCTACTTCTGACGATGAATGCCCCACAAATGCCCTGTTCTGTGGCATGGCAGAAGTTGACTCCAGCATGGACACTGAGGTATCCATTTCAAACTCTACCTCAAATATTAATACTGTAGACGATGATTTATTTGAACTTAACAATGAACTGAAAGAAGTAAATAAAAGCATTCAGAAAAGGCTGACCTTTAATGAGAGAGAAGTAAGGCTTCTCACTAAAGAAAAGGCCAAAATCTTTGAAGAAAAAGAAAAAATCGAAAAATATTGGAGCAAAAACGTAGATCCTTTAAAAAGACAAATTTCTGATCTAACCTATGCTTTAAAAATTAAAACAAAAGAACTTTCAGTTTCAAGAAGTGAAACAACAGGCATAAGGGCTCTCAAATAATACTTTCAAAAGGAAAGAGAGGTACTTTGGCAAGATCTTTTAAGAAGAGAAGTTTTACTTAAAAACTATAAAGATGCACAGAAGGTGTATGAAAAAGTAAACTCTCAAATAGAAAGACGAGGAATAGGGTACAGTGATATTACCTTAGGAGCTGAAAATAAACAACTAAAACCTCTGTCTTCTCTATTTGTTTTGGGAAAAACTAACAAACCAAACTTTCCAAACTTACTTTCTGTAAGTAAAAGGGTTAAAATCTCTGCAGAACCTCACTTGAGGAAACATACGAAGATGATCAATGTGTTGTTTGAAAACACAGATTCATCATCTTCAACCTCTGTCAATAGAGGAATCAAACCAAAGAAATATCTGAAAACACAAGATCAGATTGGTATCTTTAAGTTTGGTAAACCAGAGACTCAAACACAGGTCGCTTTTGTCTGCATGATAAACGATGGAAAAAATTTATCAGCAGAAGCTCCTGAGTTTAAACCCATCTTTTCAGAAGAAAAACTTGAAAAATCTATTGAAAAAGAAATTTTGGAAATTTTAAAATCAAATGTTTTAGAAAATCTCAGCACATCTTCTATAGATCAAATTCTCGCTGAAAAGATCTCATCAGATACCTATGCCATCTATGAAAGTCATTCTACAGAGGAAGAAAGCTCGTACGATACTTGCTCAGAAAATCCAGCCTCTGACGAAAGAGATGACTCAACTTCTATAAATGAGGACGATTCATCCTCTGAAGACTCGGAGACTGATTCTAAATCAGGGATAGTTCACTATGACACAGAGGATGTCAAAATCTCCTCTGAAGTTCTTAACAGAACTATTTCTTTAAAAGAGAAAATCACAGAAATACCTATCTGCCCAGATTTTCTGAACATAAATTTAAAAGTCAAAACCTCTGCTGAGCTTGATATGTTAAAGAAGACCTATGTATATCCCAAAAGTTCAAAATCTTCAAAACCTTTAAGGAAAAATAAAGAGAATCTCACTTGGCAACAAAAGGGAAAATGGCCTGAAGCTAACATATACTTTTCCTCTGTGACAGTGAAGAAAGATGTTCACCACAGAAGAGAGTCACAGAAGGCAGGTCCTAAACAAGACTTTTGCAAACAACATTCTAGTATTCATAGATCTTCTTGTAATAGGAAATCTAATGTTAAGAAAGAATGTAATGCCCCTGTGGTTCAGTTCAATAAATTCAATGAAAAGTTCAAACAAATCATGTCTCATATTAAATATTGTCATTGCTTTGATCTTATGTTCAAATTGAATAATCATTTCTCAAATCCAGATTGATTACTCTCCACTAAAATTCAAACTCTAAAGTCAAAACCTCGAGAGAAACAATCTGATCCTTCTACAAAGGATAAGATGTATTTCAAGAATGCTAAGGAAAACTTGAAAAATTCTAACAATATTGGACCCATATGGTTATGGGTACCTAAGTCTCTGTGATTGTCTTGCAGAAGCAACATGTGCCAATTTGGTATCTTGACTCCGGATGCTCAAGGTACATGACTGGCGACAGAAGATTACTATCCACATACAAAGAAACACACGATGGTGGATCTGTAACTTTTGGAGACAACAAGAAGGGACACATCAAAGGCTATGGAGTCATACAGAAAGAAAATATCTCTGTATACAAAGTTGCATATGTGAATGGCCTCAAACACAACCTACTAAGTGTAAGTCAACTCTGTGATACAGGATTCGATGTGTTATTCAAAAGAACTTTCTGCTCTCTACAAAGTGAAAACACAGGAATGGAACTTCTGCGAGCTGAAAGAAGAGGTGATCTATATCTAATGAATTTTACTTCAAAATCCAAGGACAAAGTTTGCCTAGTAGCCTGCAAAAGTGAAGAAGCATGGTTATGGCACAACAGGTTCTGTCACTTAAACTTTCACACCATGGATAAACTAGTAAAACTCGATCTAGTTAAAGGTTTGCCAAATGTTAAATTCAACAAGGATCACTTGTGTTCGGCCTGTGAAATGGGAAAACACAGAAGGGCTTCCCACAAAGGCAAAACAGACGTGTCTTGCACTAGGCCTCTGTACATGCTTCATGTCGACCTCTGCGGTCCCATTGCTATACAGAGCCTAGGTGGCAAGAAATACATACTTGTCCTAATTGATGAGTATTCACGTTTCACATGGGTTGAATTTATTAGAAAGAAATCAGATGTTCCAATTATACTGATAAATCTAATGAAAAGAATTCAAGTTCTTTATGACTGCAGAATACAGAAGTTAAGAAGTGACAATGGCACAGAATTTAAAAACTGTGTCATTGAAGCCTGTTAGAGCATTGTTGTATTCAAGATTTACTGTAAAAGTCAATGTACTGTATGAGTCTATACAGTATTGTGAATGCCTTTATACCTTGTATGTCATGGGTATAAATAGGCTTGTCTAGTTCATTTGTGTTGGTCCCGAAAGGCTTAAACAAGTTTGTAGAAGGGGGGGGGGGGGGGGGGGGTTGAATACAAACACACTATTTTACTTTTCTAAATTGTTTATTGATAAATCATTAACAATTTACAGCTTGTTGCGGAAACAAGATTAAGGATAAACCTAAATCTAAACAAGTTGGAACACTAAGGTTTTCTTGCACTAAGAAAGATAAGGAGATTACTAATAAAATCCTATCTTGAGAGATTTGAACTTGTCCAGAGTTAGCAAGTTACTTCAAATGAAGTGAGTTCATCTCTTTATATACTGCATGCATTTAATGCAATTCAGTATACACTTTACACGTGTCATCAGCAAATTGGTTGCATGTCATTGACCTTTGTTGACAACCTTAGGAGCCGCATGAATGAACAGTGTAGTATCAGAGTGGTTGTACGATTTCAGATTTTCGGAGGTTCTTTTCTGACATTTCGTACGGTGGCGTGCAAGGGAGGTTAAGACAAAAGTACTTTGTACGGAGGACTTCATGATCAGCTTTCGTTGATTCAGCGATTATCATTTACTATTCAGCAGATGATAAAGTTCAGCGATAGCTGAAGTCTTGTACTTGATACTTCACGTTGAGTGGACAAATCTGAGTCTTCGCTGATCCGCATCAGTTCATTAGGAGACATGTCGCTGGTTCTTGAGCTTGATCTTCGACTTCAGCGTAGAACCTTTGTTGACGTGAATCTTGTCTTCAGGGATCATAAGTAAACAACTAACTTATCAGCGATCACCATAAGGACTGAACAGACTCGGCGATATGGTGAACAGTGTTCGCTGAATGTTTAATCTAAAAGTGCGAGAGTTCCTATCAGCAGTACTGTAAGATCTTAGTACTTATCAGCGATAGTGAAACTCTGATACATATTGTTTACTTACAATTTTCACTAAGTATTTAAGATAGGGTCATTATCAAATCACTGAGGGTTTGGATCAACAATCTCCCCCTATTTGATTATGACATAGCAACAGAGAAAATTGCTATTTAATGAAAACATAAGGATAAAAAGAACTCATAAAATATTTGTCCCTTTTACTGTTTTCTGGGATCTTTTCAGTACTGATGGAGTAAAGTACATTCGCTGAAATCTTTCTTTAAATCTTTGAATCAGGTTACAATATGAATAAGAAAGATTACAAGTACAAGCGAAATAAATTACAAGTACTGAAGGATGACTGATACAATAGAGAAAAATGGTGATTGTTGTCAGCCTTCAAAGGGTTCTTCCTTAATGAGAAGTTCATCAAGGGTTGTCTTTTCAGTTGGAATCATCCAGTCAGGAACCTTTTCTCCTTTATTCTTTAGCTTCAGAGCAGCTTCAAAAATCAAGGGTTTTAGGTGTCGTGCCTGAATGTCTTTTCTGAAGTCGCACCAGTAGATGAGATCTTTGAGCTGTTCGATTGGAGTGATTGGAAGCTCAGCGATCCGTTGAAAGCATTTACGTCCGTCGTAGTCAAGAAAGAATATTCCATAAGGATTACTGATGACTTTACCAGGGACGAAAAGTTCACATGGTGGCAAAGAGATGTCAAGGGCAAATAGATCAGGATCAGGACCAAGTACTTCAGCGCGAGAGAAACCAATTCCAGTTTCATTTCGTATGACAGGACCTGAGTTTGAATCTTGACGTTTCTTCCTTGGAGAGCCCTTTTTTCTTTTCGGCTTTAGATCAGGAACAGGAGGAATATCCACACAAGAAGATATCAAATCGATCTGTCTGTTTATCAGCTTTTCGAAATGATCCTTGTACTTAGATTTTGATGGTTGGATAGCTAACCTCATCTCCAGCCATTCAGAGAGACCATACCTTTTTACAGTGTCAGCACGAAAGGTTTCAGATGAGTCATCTTCTCTGAACAGTTTGATGTCAACAATAGGTACTCCGATGGAGGTTCTTCCAGAGATGAATACCTTGTTGATCTTCGCTGGACGATATCTGAAGTGGATTTTCTCTTTACACCAGATCAGGGTGGTCTGAGAAACTTCAGCTTTCTTTTCCACGATCTTCTGGGCTTGTTCCCAAAGCTTTCGTTGGATTTGAATGGGAATACGCTTCAGCTTGGGGTCTTTGACAGATTCTTGAGTGAGCTTGATGGCGTATTCTCTGTCTTTATCTTCAGCTTCCTTCCTTTCAGCGATGAGGCGTTCAGCTCTGAGATGATCCTGGTATTCAGCTTTTGAAATTCTGAACTTAGGAGGAACTGAAGGTAGTTGATCGCGCCTTAGGATGATTCGCTGATCCTCGAATCGCTTTATCATTTCTTCTCTCCTCTTTTGAGGAACTGAGGAGGGTCTGTTTCTGTGCGAGAGAGGTTGTTCTTCTGATTCATCAGTCTCAGAGATTAAATCTAAGACTGGGATTATGTCTTCAGCGGTAGCTGGAATTATTGGTGAAGTCGCAATAGAAGATCTTTCAGCGATATCCTCAAACAGGGGAGAGGACTAGCTGAAACGCAGCGATCTTACAAATAAGAATTGGGTAGAAGAACTTGGGTAGAAAAGATAGAAAAAAAAATGTGGATGTGTATGGTGTTTGTGGAATGGATAACTGATTTTTCAGAGATGATCAGGGAAGGAAAAATAAGTTTAGTGTACCTGACAAATCGGCTTTGCAAGTAGGATCGCCAGATTATCATCTTCAGCGATGCCTTTGTCTTTGCTTTTCTCAGCGCCAGAGGCTGAGTGCTTTGTCTTTGTCTTCTCCCCTGAAGGTTCTTTTATTGAAATACCTTTAAGAGCTTTGGTTCGAGGAGCAGGTTTGACAACAAAGAAATCATCGTCATCTTCATCATCATCATCATCGTTCCTTGGAGAGGAGGATGGTTCAGCTTCAGGGATGTCGAAGTCTTCGTCTTCTTCTGCTTCGAATTCCTCAGCATCTTCTTCGAGTTGCTCCCCCTCGGATACAGAGGCGAGGTTCTCGGTTCCCTCAGGGTTTTCATCTCCCTGAGGTCCAGTAATCCAATCTTCATTACCCTCTCCCCTGATAGATTCATCATGGGAAAGGTCTTCAGCGCTCTTATTTTGATCTTCAGCGCTCTTCTCCTGTTCAGCGCTCTTCTCCCCCTCTTTCTCATGATGGGCGGGGGAGGAATGGGTAGATTCAGCATTGGTGTTGTCTCTGTCTTCTGGGCCAGAGACTTTCACACAACCTTCAAGCTTAGCTATTCTGTCTTCTAGGCCAGAAATAGCAGGCGTGATTTTCTTCAGCTCTTGGCGATCCTCTGCGGTGAATGAGTCCAAAACAGGTGCAGGGGCCGGAGCAGGAGCTGGATTATTTGCCTTGTTCACCAGCGTCTCGATCATTGTCTTGACAGAACTAAGATCGGTCTTCACTGAGCCCAAGTCGGTCTTGACCACTGACATATCACCTTCGAGTGTACCAACCGATTTCTTCAGCGTTGTAACCTCGCTGGAAATGGTGGAAACTGATGATTTGAGGTTGGTGTAGTCAGTGTAGATGTCGGAGAGCACTTTGGCAAAGTCGGCGAGAGTTTTATCAAGGTCTTTGATGTCATCAGAGGAGGCCTTCTTTTCCACCACAGTAGTCAGCTTCGTCAGATTCTCTCCAGCGTTTGTTACAGTTGTAGAGTTATTTGATAGACCGGTGGTGAGATCCGTAAGTTTCATCTCCATAGACTTCAGAGACTGGTTGATGTCTCCCAAATAAGGACCTGTAACATATAAGTACTTGTGAACAAAGGAAAGCTCAGAAGTTTCAGGTTTAGTTACAGTGTTTAAGGTGGGATCTGTACCTGCAGGAGCGTTGACGAACTCATCAAAGTTTCGAGTCCCTCCATAGTGTTCCATATCTCCCTCAAAAGTTCCGTGAGGGATGGAGATCTCTGCAGGTCCTTTCTTCGTCATTCGCTGAGAAGCTTCAACGGCTTCTTGAATGATGGCATCTCCAGTTTTGACTGGAGGAGTGTCCAAAGAAGTAGAGGGAGGAGCGAAGGATAAGAATTGGGGTTGGGTTTCAAGTTCAGCGTTGGATTCGCTGAGAAGTACTTCATCAGTCTTTTGAGAGACTGACGAAGGTTGGGTAGATTCCAAAGTTCTAACATCAGCGTTTAAGGACGCTGAAGTAGGTTTAGAAGGGATGGCTTGAATTGGTGTGGCAGAGCGTACCACGGAACTTTCCTTCAGCTCTTCAGAATGAGCTGAGGAGTCTTCAGCATGCAATTGCTGGGGTTGCTCCTTGGTTTTCTTGATCCTTTTGGAATCAAGAGGGGTAAGAGATTGTTTCCTTTTCTTAGAAGGAATGGATTTTGTGGCCTGGGAATCAGCGAGGGTTATAGTCGCTGAAGGAGCCACAGAAAGCGGAGAATTAAGTAGAGTGAGAAGGGTAGAGAGACGTACCTCGTTGGCGACAGGCTTGAAGTCGAGAACTTTAGGGCCAATCTGAGAGAGTTTCAGATCACCCTCTTCAGGATAGCTGTCCTTCAGGCCATATTGAAAGATGGCGCTGATGAATCGCGGGTAAGGAACCCATGCTGGTCGGTCAGCGGCAGAATCAACACGTTGAATGAGGTCTTCATAGATGATGGAGGCCCAGTCAATGTTGAGACCTTTCAGCAGTGCGTAACCCATGGCCTGCTGAGGTTGAGCGGCTTGATCAGAAGATCCGGATTTCGCTGTCATGCAGCTGATCAGGTGAGCGAAGATGAAGTTCATCTCGCTGGGCATCTTGGATTTCTTTATCAGCGTCAGCTTCTTCTCAGGTAGCTTGTCTCTTCCAGTCTCCCAGATGTAACCCATCGCATCAAGGAAAGCAATGATTTCTTCCCTGTCAGCGTGCTTCTTGTGGTCAGGAAATGGAATGAAAGGATTTTCTGAGGTAGCGTTAGGGAATTTCAGAGCTTTGCGGATTATTGCGGGGGTTATCTTGATGGTGCCATACTCAGTATCGCTGAGTATGCAGTCGATGGTTTTAGATGGATCTTTGGCTGAGGGTAGGTTGGTGTGTCTGGCAGAGTACCAGAATTGGGATAATAGACGCTGACTGGCAGGAGGAGTGATTGTCAGTGCTGTGTAGATGGGGCTATTCTTCAAAAAATTTACAGCGTCGTCTAGATGGGATACCTGCTTCCGAGGAGGAAACTCGAGAAGCGCTGAAAGGTTGTTTGCCTTTGTCCAGTCTAGTTGATCCAGCTCAAACATAACCTGAGGAGCTTTGGTGATTTCCAGTTCCTCAGAATCAGCGGAGATGGACTCAGCGGTAACATTCAGCTTTGAAGTTGCCATTTCACTTGAGTTTGATGAAGAAGATGATGAACAGTTCTTGAAGATTGAGAGCACAAAATGCAACAGTGTTCTTTTCTTGCGGAGAAAGATTGACTCGCATAAAAGACAAATATAAACTTTGAGAGTGTTTATATAGGAAGAGAGTAGAGAGAGAAAAACTTGAGCGGGAAAGTTTTTCATCATGACACGGACACGTGTTTGCATTTGATTGGATAGACAACGAAACGTGCAAACGTGTGTCAGAAAAGGAGCGTGCCTGGTGTTATCCGTTGCAATGACGTCACAACTGTCCTTTCACATTCTTTCGTTGTCTCTGAGGTTTTGAAAGAAAAACTCAAGGACTCTTTGGAAAATATGAAGCACTGAATAGAAATATCAGTGAGGGTTTTAAGAAATTTCAAAATATTATTCAGCGATGAAAGAATTTGAAATCTTGCATTTTCATGCGTTTTGTCAGAGAAAACATACCTTGATATCAGTTTAACCCAATTTATTCAGAGAGAAGATGATGAAATGGATTGTACAAGTTTATTTTATCCAGAGCCTATACAAGAATGTATAAACGTATCGCTGATTAAATGTGAACCGCTGAAGATTTATCCTTCAAAGTTCAGCATTCCAAGCTCGCTGATGAGAAAGTTGAATCTTGTCTCATCAAGAGGTTTGGTAAACAAATCAGCTAACTGATAATCAGTTGGGATAAAATGAAGTTCTATATCACCATTCATCACATGATCTCTGATAAAATGATATCTGATTTCTATGTGTTTTGTCTTTGAGTGTAGCACTGGATTGTTTGCTATAGCGATGGCACTTGTGCTGTCGCAATAGATTGGAATTTTGGAGAGCTGAAGATCATAGTCTAGTAGTTGATTTCTCATCCACAAGACTTGAGAACAGCAGCTTCCAGCGGCTACATACTCAGCTTCAGCTGTGGAAGTGGACACCGAGTTTTGCTTCTTACTTGTCCAACTTACCAGCTTTCCACCCAGGAGCTGACATCCTCCTGTGGTGCTTTTCCTATCCATTTTGCAACCTGCAAAATCACTGTCTGAATAGGCGGTTAGATCGAATCCTGAATCTTTGGGATACCAAAGACCTAGATTCGCTGTACCCTTAAGATATCGAAAGATTCGCTTTACAGCTTTCATATGAGATATCTTAGGTTCAGCTTTATATCGTGCGCACAGACATGTTGCAAACATAATATCGGGTCGGCTAGCTGTAAGATACAGTAGTGAGCCGATCATCCCACGGTACAGCGTGACATTGACAGGAACACCCTTTGTGTCCTTATCAAGTATCAGCGGTGGTGCCATAGGGGTTTTCATAGCTGAACTTTCAGTTAAGTCGAATTTTTTCAGCATATCTTTAACATACTTTCCCTGATTTATAAAAGTTCCTTTTTCAGTTTGCTTAATCTGAAGACCAAGGAAATATGTTAGTTCACCCATCATACTCATTTTATACTCATCTTTCATTCTATCAGCGAAACGAGTACAAAGCTCAGGGTTAGTAGAACCAAATATAATGTCATCAACATATATTTGAACTAAAATGATATGACCTTTTATTTTTCTAAAAAACAAAGTTTTGTCAATCTTACCTCTCTCAAAATTTTCAAGGTGGAGATAAGTAGAAAGAGTGTCATACCATGCACGAGGAGCTTGCTTCAAGCCATAAAGTGCCTTATCCAGCTTATAAACATAACCTGGACGCTTAGGATCTGAGAATCCTGGAGGTTGTTCCACATAAACTTCTTCATTCAGCTTTCCATTTAGAAACGCTGACTTAACATCCATTTGATGTACAGTGAAGTTTTTGTGTACAACATATGCTAAGAAAAGACGAATAGATTCAAGTCTTGCTACAGGAGCAAAGGTTTCGTCATAATCTATACCTTCCTCTTGTCTGTATCCCTGAGCAACAAGACGAGCTTTGTTGCGAGTTACAGTACCATGTTCGTCCAACTTGTTTGGATAGACCCACTTAGTGCCTATCACTGTTTTGTCAGTTGGTCTCTGAACAAGTTTCCAAACTTTGTTTCTTTCGAATTCAGTCAGCTCTTCTTGCATAGCGCTGACCCAGTTTGGATCTCTGAGGGAATCATCTATTTTCTTTGGTTCAGTTAGAGAAATAAAGTTAACAAATAAACAAATATTACCTGCACTTCTACGAGTCTGAATACCAGCGTTGGGATCACCAAGAATTTGATCGATTGGGTGATTTACAGTCCATCGCTGAGCCGGAGCATGCGTCGCTGACTCAGTCTGAACTGGAGAAACTGAAGATGAGGCTTCAGCTACTTCTGGATAATCAGCTAAGAGAGGAATGCTTGCATTTGTCACTTCATTCACTGATTGCTGAGAAATAGATGGAATTTTTGAGACATTTGGATCAACTGCGGGTATAGTATTTATAGGAACAGCTGAGACCCAAGATGTTTCAGCTTCACTATTCTGCATATTGGGAATGATAGTAGGACCATCATCTTCAGTTGTATGAGTATGAGTAGTGGGAACATCTTCTGAATCACAAAGATGAGAAAACATCCATTGATTCAGTTCTTCTGTATCAGCGTTCGGTTTAGAGTTCGCTGAACGGGATTCGTCAAACGTGACGTGAATAGTTTCTTCTACAGTTTGTCTTCTTCGGTTGAAGACTCTGAAGGCTTTGGAAACTGAGGAGTATCCAAGAAAGATTCCATCATCAGCCTTAGGATCAAACTTTCCAAGGGCATCTCTGTTGTTCAGTATGAAACACTGACAACCAAAGATGTGAAGAAAGCTGATTGAAGGCTTTCTCCCATGAAAAAAGTTCATAGGCTGTCTTTTTGAATCTTTTGACAATCAGCGACCTGTTTTGCGTAAAACAAGCCGTGTTGACAGCTTCTGCCCAAAACTGAGTAGGCAGGTGAGAATCGCTGAGCATTGAACGTGCAGCTTCAATAATTGTTCTATTTCTTCTTTCAGCGACTCCGTTTTGTTGTGGTGTTCTCACTGACGAAAAGTTGTGAGAAATACCCTTGCTCTCAAGGAAGGAATCAAGAGAACTGTTTTTGAATTCAGTTCCATGATCACTCCTTATTGAGCGAACAGTCATATTGTTCAGAGTTTCCATCCCGAACAAAGGTGATGAGTTCTTCAGGGGTGTCACTCTTAGAACGGAGAAACATTACCCATGTATAACGAGAGAATTCATCAACTATGACCAGCGTATATTTCTTTCCAGCGATGGATTGTTTGTTAACGGGGCCAAACAAATCCATATGGAGTAGTTGAAGAGGAGATGATACTGAGGAAACTTGCTTGGACTTAAAGCTTGCCTTGGTCTGCTTCCCTTTTTCACACGCTGAACATAAGGATTCTTTGGCGTATGAATGTTGAGGTAGACCAGTGACTAACTCTTTGGATGAAAGAGTATTCAGTGTCTTGAAGTTGAGATGTGAAAGCCTCTTGTGCCATAGCCAGTTGACATCAGAAGATGCCTTTGAGAAGAAACAGGAGTTCTCAGTGGTTGTTGAGTCCATGTTTATAACGTAAACATTTTCCAAACGATAACCGCTGAGAGCTATCATCTCCTTTTTGTCAGAGACAAAGCAGGATTCCTTGGTGAAAATCACTTTGTTATCCATGTCGCAAAGCTGACTGATGCTCAGAAGATTATGCTTCAGCCCTTCAACATATGCGACTCTTCTGAAGGATGTTGTACCATTTGAAAGTACACCATACCCTCGGGTGTGTCCTTTTCCATTTCCACCGAATGTCACAGAGGGACCCTTCTCTTCCTTGTATTCAGCGAGCAGGCTTTTCTTTCCAGTCATGTGTCTAGAGCATCCGCTATCGAGATACCAGATACCCTTCTTAACCTGCAATACAAAGGAAGATTAGTTTTGCTTGGGTACCCACTTCACCATGTATACGCATTTGTCAGTGGAAGTGGTTGGAATGGGTTCAGCAGTCTTCGCAGCATTTGAAGATTCAGCTTTGTCGTTCTTCACTTTGGTCAATTTCTTGACCTCAGCGGTAGGAGTCACCTTGACCTGACTTGCAACTGGTTTGGTCTTCTTTGGTGCTATCTTCACCTTAGTTATCTTATCAGCTTTGGTGGCTGTGGGACACTTACTTGCAATATGATCGGTAAGTCCACAGTGATAACATTTCCTATAACTAAAATTAGTTCTAGGACCACTTGTGTGCTGAGCTTTTAATTTGGAATTAGAAGTGCCAGCACCTAGTACACTATTGGTTTTTGAAATAGGACGAACATTCAGTTCTTCAGATTTCTTACCAAGGATATCTACTCTGAGTCTAGGAGTAGGTCGCTGAACTGATCCAGAGGTCTGATTTCTAGAACCAGATGAATGAATCACTAAGGCTTTGGAAGCATTCAGCTTAGGTACTAAAGTACCCTTCTGAGGATTTTGATAAATTACAATTCCTTTACCTTTATCTTTAGAGACAGAGGTAGGTTTTGAATAAACCATTTTCTCCTTACCTTTTGAGGAGGTAGGAGTTTCCTCAGGGATTGGTGTAATCGACGAGGAGTACTGAGATGAAGAAGTGTCAGCTACTGAGGATACGAACGTTCCAAATTTAAGCATTGAACGTTCAGTGGTTGGTATTGGAGTATCATATTTATAACCCAGACCACGTTTATCACTCAGAGGAATCTGAGCCTTAATTATCTCAGTGATCTTTGTTGAAGAATTACACCATCCTTCAACAGTAGCTTGTTCAGCTTTTAATGCAGCGATAGCTTCCGCTCGTTCAATTTTGACTAGCTGATTTAAATGGACTTGATCTTTAAAATCTTCTTCAAATTTAGAAAGCTTTTCTATTTGAAGGTGGCAATTTTTAAGCTTTTCAGCGAGATCAAGATTTTGGTTTTCAACCACAGCTTTGCCGTTCATGGCTTCGTATAAACTTCTAGTCAGTAGTTCGATTTTACGGAGACTATCAGCTTCATCAATATTTACAATATTGGTAAAGAAGGAGGGTGATACCTGAATGGCAGATGTTGAAGTGGAGGGAATGTTTGAACTTTCTTCCTCTTCTTCAATCTTGGCCATGAGACATTGATTTGCTTCATCATCTTCAGAATCAGATGATGAGGCTTCTTCATCAGAAGCAGCCCAATCATAGTCAGCCATTAGGCCTTTTCCCTTCTTCTTAAAGCTTTTCAGCTTTGCATACTTCTCCTTCAGCTTTAAGTATTTGTCGTCTTTATTCCTTGGAACAAAGGATTTCTTTGTAAAGGCTGAAGGTCTCATGATTTTCTTTGACCTGCACTCGTTAGCGAAATGACCTGTCTTTTCGCAGTTAAAACAAGTAGCAGTAGCCTTATCAACAAAAGCTGATGACTTAGGCTTGTCAGCTATAGAAAGAGTTTTGTTCTTTCTAAACATTTTCTTCTTGGCGAATCTCCTGAACTTTTTAGTTAGGAGAGCCAAGAATTCATCATCTGAAGAATCAGAATCTGATGATCTTTCAGAGTTACTTTCTAACTCAGTGATAGTGACCACGGGTCGCTGAGTAGAAGGTTCTTCTGAGATTAAAGCAACAGGGGTGCTTTTGGAATCTTTTACAAGATTCTTCTTAAGATGGCTAGATTGCTCATGATTCAGCAATGTGCCATATAAGGTAGCAAGTGTCATTGATCTTAGATCTTTTGACAGCTTGAGACACATGGAATAATTGTCCCAGCTTTCAGGTAAACATTCTAAAAACTTTGTCAGAACTTCAAAGTTAGAATATTCCTTACCAACCGTTTTAAGATCTATAATTAAGCAATTAAAACGTTGATGTACTTCAGAGAGAGTTTCATTCTTACCAGAGATGAAACTTTCGTATTGTCTTACCAGGTTGATCTTTCTTGAATCCTGGACTTCAGACGTTCCTTCATACTGAACACATATTGTGTCCCACATGGCTTTTGAGGATTTCAGGTTCATGACGGAATGGTAGACTTCGTCAGGAAGGGCCATGGATAGTATGGATCTGGCTTTTGTATCTATAGCCACTTTCTTCTTGTCTTCATCTGGAATAGCAGCTCTAGTTGCAGTGGCTGGAACGGCAGGATCAATCGTTACAGGGATGCGTGGACCGTTTTCAAGATAGTAAGGTATAGTTGGGTCTACACCTTCTAAGAAGAGTGTCATCCTATTTTTCCATAAGTTGAAGTTGTCTCTGGAAAATCTAGGGGGTTTTGCAAGAGAACCATTGTCGATATAGTGAGTGTTTGTGTTTGAGTTGGCCATTTTCAGATAATAGCAAGGAAGAGAAATATCTTAGATTAGATCTTGTTTATGAGATTAAACAAATCTGCTCTGATACCACTTGTTGGTCCCGAAAGGCTTAAACAAGTTTGTAGAAGAGGGGGGGGGGGGGGGTTGAATACAAACACACTATTTTACTTTTCTAAATTGTTTATTGATAAATCATTAACAATTTACAGCTTGTTGTGGAAACAAGATTAAGGATAAACCTAAATCTAAACAAGTTGGAACACTAAGGTTTTCTTGCACTAAGAAAGATAAGGAGATTACTAATAAAATCCTATCTTGAGAGATTTGAACTTGTCCAGAGTTTGCATGTTACTTCAAATGAAGTGAGTTCATCTCTTTATATACTGCATGCATTTAATGCAATTCAGTATACACTTTACACGTGTCATCAGCGGATTGGTTGCATGTCATTGACCTTTGTTGACAACCTTAGTAGCCGCATGAATGAACAGTGTAGTATCAGAGTGGTTGTACGATTTCAGATTTTCGGAGGTTCTTTTCTGACATTTCGTACGGTGGCGTGCAAGGGAGGTTAAGACAAAAGTACTTTGTACGGAGGACTTCATGATCAGCTTTCGTTGATTCAGCGATTATCATTTACTATTCAGCAGATGATAAAGTTCAGCGATAGCTGAAGTCTTGTACTTGATACTTCACGTTGAGTGGACAAATCTGAGTCTTCGCTGATCCGCATCAGTTCATTAGGAGACTTGTCGCTGGTTCTTGAGCTTGATCTTCGACTTCAGCGTAGAACCTTTGTTGACGTGAATCTTGTCTTCAGGGATCATAAGTAAACAACTAACTTATCAGCGATCACCATAAGGACTGAACAGACTCAGCGATATGGTGAACAGTGTTCGCTGAATGTTTAATCTAAAAGTGCGAGAGTTCCTATCAGCAGTACTGTAAGATCTTAGTACTTATCAGCGATAGTGAAACTCTGATACATATTGTTTACTTACAATTTTCACTAAGTATTTAAGATAGGGTCATTATCAAATCACTGAGGGTTTGGATCAACAATTTGTTAGTAAGCTTTAGTAATCTTTTAGAAACCTTTTGTAATCCTTTGAGCTCAATACATGGATGACATATTTGCTCTCTAGATTCTCTCTCACTACATTCATATCTTATTGCTAGAGATCTGGGATTTATCAATTGGTATCAGAGCTAAACAGAAGATTCAAGCAGATCGAAGACCAAATTGAAGATTTTTTACACTAAAGCTGAAGAATTCGGATTGGGTGTTCATCACTATTCATCACTGTTCATCAAGAATTCTAACCCTTCTTCATTTACTATTCATCCAGATTTCATTTTTTCATTTTTTGATCTTTTGGATTGATTCTTGACATCATTGCACTCGGATTTGATTCCTAAACATCTTTAATTCTTGGATTAACACCAAAATCTGCACAGAATTTGCAGATCTGATCCTTTTATATCATTTTTGTTCGAAAACTTTTTCTACTATTTTTGGATCAAAATTCGATTAAATTGATCGAATTAGGATTTGTGATTATCTAATAAAGTGTGTGGAATCAAATTTCGATCAAATCTGTGCAAATTTCATAACAATTGATCAAGAATTGAAAAAGTTATGGCTGATTTAGTGATTTTCGTGTTCAAAGTGCAGAATTCGGATCATTCTTGGTGAATTCGGATCATTCATACGGAATTCGGACCATTCAAGGGATTTTCTACTTGATTTTAGTCAATTCGGAGTGTTCTTGATTTTTTACAAGTGTTGAATTCAAACCCTTAAGCATCCGAATTCATAGAATTCGAACCCTTAAGCATTCGAATTCATAGAATTCGAACCCAGTTAGATTCGAATTGAGGAGAATTCGAACCGTGTTAGATTCGAATTGAGGAGAATTCGAACTGTGTTAGATTCGAATTGAGTTGATTAAATTTTCCAAGAAAAGAATTCGAACCAAGGTACATTCGAATTGAGTGAATTCGAACCAAGGTTCATTCGAATTGAGTGAATTCGAATCCTTCTTGATTCGAATTGAGTGAATTCGAATCCTTCTTGATTCGAATTGAGTGAATTCGAATCCTTCTTGATTCGAATTGAGTGAATTCGAATCCTTCTTCGTCCGAATTGGGTGAATTCGAATCCTTCTTGATTCGAATTGAGTGAATTCGAATCCTTCTTGATTCGAATTGAGTGAATTCGAATCCTTCTTGATTCGAATTGAGTGAATTCGAATCCTTCTTCATTCGAATTGAGTGAATTCGAATCCTTATACATCCAAATTCTTGTGAATTAAAAAAAAAAAAAAAATTATCCCGAAATTTTTTCTATAGTGTATTTCATACATTGTAAGAGCCTTTCAAGAAAAAAATTTATATAAATTTTTTTGTAAAGTGTATTTTCATACACTGTCTGCTTGATCTTCTGAACGATCAATTTCTAGCAATTTTCAAAATGGTTTTACAACAAGTTATTGTTAAAAGCAGTGGTGAAGATTTGAAGCAAACTCTGAAAAAGGAGATTCCTCCAATTGCAAAAGTTTTTGTTAAACCAAATGTAAAGTTGCAACAAGTCATTATAACAGAAACATCTGTTAATTCACATGTATTTGTTAAACCAAATAATGAAGTGTTGCAACAAGTCATAATAACAAAAACACCTCCAAAGCCACTTGAAAAAGCTAAGGCAAATAATGGAATTTTGCAACAAGTTATTTTATCAGAAACATCTCCTATATCAGAAACTTCTGTTAAAGATAATGCTTCAAATTCTTCAACTTCTATTTTAAATAAAGCATTGGAAGAAGAAAATGTTAATCTGAAAAGACAAATTTTAGACATTTCTTCTTCAAATGCTAAACTTACTAAAAGAATAACTGATCTTGAAGTTTATATTGCAGGTCTTGAAACAAAGAAAGACAAAAACAACTCAAGTCTGCACGATCAAATCGAGAAACTTCAAGAGAAAGTAACAACTCTTAAAAAGGAAAATGCTGATCTGAAGAGCATTGAAGACAGGAGAGAGAAGATTCTTAAAGAAAAGGAAATAATTGAACTTAATTGTATAAAACTTTCAAAACAAGTTTCTGACTTTGAGAAAGTTTTATTTTTAGAAAAAGACAAGCTCGAAAAAGAAAGAGCTAAATTTGAAACTGAACGAAATTTTTTTGAGATTAAAAGTTCTGAACTTTCCATGAAAATCTCTGAATTAGAAAATCTTTTGGAAAAGGAAAGAAAAGATTTCACGGAAAAGAAAAATCTCTTTGAAAAGGAAAGTAAAACCCTTAAAAAGAAAAATATGTAAATTTTCAAAGAGATTACTGATAAAAGAAGGTTTTTGGAAAAAGATTTTGAATCGGAACGTGTATATTTTGAAGATGTGATTCTTAATCTTACCAAAAGATTATCTGGTTTATCAGCTGATATTATGAAGGATCAGTTGATCAAATCTGATCTCCAAAAGAAATTTGATCTAATTTCTAAAGAGAAAAATGTTTTAATAAACAAAGTCAAAGAACTTGAAGACGTCATTTTTAAATTTGATGTCTCAAAGCAGGCTAGTCATAATTCTATCTTTCAGACTCCATTTGTTGATTCAAATGATTCTGAATGTTCTTTTAAAACTGCTTCAAGTTCAAGTTTTAAAAACATTCCTTCTAAACAATTTAAAAGATCAACAGATTTCTCAAAAGGTCAGATTCGTTCTTCTAATCTTTTCTATAATCCTCTGTTTGATAAATCGGATGATATTCTTAAGGTGCCTAAAATTAATACTTCCAAATCTGAAGAAGTTCCAGTCTTCAAGAGGGTGAAGATGGAATGGAGAATCAAAGGCACAACAGTTCCAAAGAAAGAAGTGCCAAAATCATCTGTATCCACATCAAATGAAAAGAAGAACAATGCGCCAAAAGGTAAATCTTATGCTAAACCTAATCCTATTTATTCTGTAAATCATCTGATTAGGTTGGCACATAAGAAAATCTGTTGTTCTTACTGTGGATCAAATGATTTTGTGTATAAAGATTATACTTCTTATTGGTATGGTTCTTACAGTATTCCTTGTAAGAAATCTACACCTAACCCACTAGGACCCAAGTGCCATTGGGTACCAAAATCTGCTTAATCTGTTTTGCAGGTTCTTCATGTGTTGTACTGATTTGTAGATACATACCACACACATGACTGAAAACAGAAGAGAAGCGGCGTATTTCTTTGAAGAATATTTGTACCATTAAGGGGGAGACAAATCATGTATGGTTTCTGAATACATCAATTCAGGACCCGTGCTTAAATGTAATTGGCTTTTGGACAAATCAGTTCAAAACCCGTTCTTCAAAGACTATGGCTTCTGAACAATTCAGTTCAGGACCCGTACTTCAACGACTAAGACTTCTAAACAAATCAGTTTAGAACTCACACTTCTCAGGTGATATCCTTAACTGTTACATCTTTCTGTTTCAAGGAACGTGGCAAAAGGTAACATTGGATTATATTTGTTTCTACTGATTTGAAAACTTGAATCTTTACAAATTTAATTCAATGAGATGCAATTTTCAATTTTCATTCAATGAATTAAATGCGTGCTAAAAGATGTTTTTTTTCAAGAATCTTTGTATTATCTGAGTTAGATTTGCTTCAACTTTCACCTCTGAAATAAATCGAAAGGTAAGCAAAACATGAATGAAATTATGTTGAATGCTCAAAGATATGTGAATCTGGACTTATATAGAATATAATGCTCAAAAAGCCAATTTATCAGAATGATGAATGGAAACGAAAATATGGGGGAAGAACTATGATTAAGAACCAAGTGATTGAGATATCATTCATATTTTGTGATGGAAATTCGAACTTATATAGAATATCATTTAGTTTGAAAGTTTGTGCCTGTGGCCTTTCTGGTTTGGGAGAGTAAGTCCTAAGGGGTGCTCGACACCTAGTCCCTAAGATCAACTGGTCTGGGATCGGCTGACCCAAATCCTGCAATAGAACCAGATAGAAAGCCATGTTTTACTGGTACAAATGGGTTTAAGATATATCGATGTGGCCTTTCTGGTTTGGGAAATTAAGTTCTAAGGGGTGCTCGACACCTAGCACCTAAGGCCAACTGGTCTGGGATCTGCTAACCCAAATCCTTCTATAGAACCAGATAGAAAGTCATGTTTAACGGTGTATCTTATTCTTACTAAACTTTTTGATTAAAAGATGCCAATGAGCACAAAATCAAAAGATGCCAATGCGCACAAAATCAAAAGATGCCAATGAGTACAAAATCAAAAGATTCAAATGTGCATAAAATCAAAAGATGCCAAAGAGCACACATCTCTTGAAACTTGGGGAAAATACAAAGTCGCGATAAACCCGTAAATTTATGAAATTCTGATTTTGGACAAATAGTGTGAGTAGAGCAAAGTATTCTTATATGTTTTAGAATTGCATACGCTTGATGCTAATCATATTTCGCATGCTAGCACACCAAATAGATTTAATAAAGGGGTTGAAATTGAACGTTTGTAACTTGATATGCAATGATGTCTTGTTTTTGAATCCAAACACATGCATTTGATTTTATTTGATTGAAATATTGTTAAATTTCATTAAGTTGAATTTCTTTTGTAAAGCATTCAAATGATCAAATGTTAGTAGTTATAAAATGAAGTTCAATGAATTTTATTTTCCTTGTGTAAATTTTTTTAAAATTTGTATATTGTGCGTTATTGAAATATATGCATACTTTCAGGGGGAGAAAATAAATTGCTCCAGAATTCTTATTTTGAGGGGGAGCAAGGTTATTCTGTAAGGAGGAGATTGTTAGCAATACTCAAAGACACGACTGAAATTGAAAATGGTTTTCGATGCTCACCATCATCGAAAAAGGGGGAGAAAAGTTTAATTTCAATTTCATGTCAAAGAATTTTCAAATCAAAGATATTTCAAGTCAAAGATTCGTGAACAAAGACTGAAGATTGGGGAGAAGGATCATGTGAAGTCCAAATGTTGCTGAATTTGGTTATCTTAGTTCTGAGTGGTTATCGGAATGCGCTTACACCTAAAAGTTCAACAATGTGGATGGTTTCACATCTTTCTGATCCAAACTCTAATCGTTTCTGATTTATCTTGTTCCGAATTGATGATTCTATATAAAGATATGAATTTCATGTTCAAGACTTGAAGACAATCTGTTGAAGATTTTATTGAAGAAGGTTGATTTTTCAAAGAAAAAGACAATGACTTTTCATGTTTGTCTGAAGATTAGTGGAGATAAAGCTACTTGAAGATAGTTTGATAAAGTGTATGTTGAAGAAGATTGACTTTACAAAGAGCTGAAGACTGCTGTCAAATTTTTTAAATCTTGAATCCAAAGGGGGAGATTGTTAGAGCATTGTTGTATTCAAGATTTACTGTAAAAGTCAATGTACTGTATGAGTCTATACAGTATTGTGAATGCCTTTATACCTTGTATGTCATGGGTATAAATAGGCTTGTCTAGTTCATTTGTTAGTAAGCTTTAGTAATCTTTTAGAAACCTTTTGTAATCCTTTGAGCTCAATACATGGATGACATATTTGCTCTCTAGATTCTCTCTCACTACATTCATATCTTATTGCTAGAGATGTGGGATTTATCAAAGCCTATCTTTCTACAAAAGGAATATCACAGAACTTCTCTGCCGCTCGAACTCCACAACAGAACGGTGTAGTCGAAAGAAAGAATCGAACACTTGTGGAGGCCGCAAGAACTATGCTATCCGCATGCGGATTATCAATGAACTTTTGGGCAGAAGCAATTTCTACTGCGTGTTATACACAGAATCGTTCAACCATTGTGAAAAGACAACTCAAGACGCCTTACGAATTACTTCACAAAAGGCGGCCAAACATCAAGTTTTTCCATGTATTCGGATGCAAATGCTTTGTTTTAAACGACAAAGATTCGAGAGGAAAATTTGAAGTAAAAGTTGATGAAGGCAAATTCATTGGATACTCTGCCACTTCCAAAGCCTACTGAACCTTCCTCACAAAGTCTCGCAAGATTGTAGAAAGCATTAATGTTTCTTTTGATGATTCATTCCAGATGACTTCTGAACAAATCGGTTCAGAACTCGGAATTAAAGGGAAATCCTCTGACATCTCAAAAACAAAAGAAGATTTGGATCTTCTATTTTTAGAGATGTTCAACAATGACATTGATCCTTCTGTTGGAACCATCAGAGTTTCTGAAGAACCATCCTCTGTCGGACAAAATCCTACAGGTATGACTCTAACAGGTCCAAATAATGCTTCATCTTCTTCTATAAATACTACAGATGCAATTGCCGAAGAAGAACATGCAGAAGATGAAACATCAAGAAAAACGACCAAAGAAGTTGCTGAAAAACAAACTCCACAATCCACAGAAGAACCAATTACAGAGGATATCGAGGACCAAGACTATACGTCCTCAGAGGAACAAACCCCACAACCACTCATACCAATATTACCACAAACGATAGAATCAACTACCAAGACACGGAGATCGACAGAGGCTACACAAGAAGAAACACAAGAAGCCGCTGACGAAAGGTTCGAGGACATTGATGATCATCTTTCACGCACAACTCAGTGGACAAAAAGCCATCCTCCAAGCCAAATAATCGGAGAACCTTCTGACTCAGTAAAAACCAGGTCTGCCACTGCTAATTTTTGTTTTTTTACTAACTTTATCAATGTGGTAGAACCAAAAAAGATTTCTGAAGCCCTAGATGACCCAAATTGGGTAGACGCCATACAAGAAGAACTTCTGCAGTTTGAGCGTAACAAAGTATGGACTTTAGTACCTCTGCCACGAGGGAAACAGGCCATTGGGACTAAATAGGTCTACAGAAACAAGAAGGATGAAGATGGAGTGGTCATCAGAAACAAAGCAAGATTAGTTGCAAAGGGATATAGACAAGAGGAAGGCATAGACTACGATGAGACTTTTGCCCCTGTCACACGGCTCGAAGAAATAGGAATATTCTTAGCCTTCGCAGCCCACAGATGGTTTTAAAGTCTATCAGATGGACGTAAAATCATCTTTTCTAAACGGTGAAATCCAAGAAGAGGTTTACGTAAATCAGCCACCAGGGTTTGAAAGCTCAAAGTTTCCAAGGCATGTATACTACCTTGAAAAGGCTCTATACGGACTGAAACAGGCTCCAAGAGCATGGTACGAACGACTTTCTACCTTCCTTCTAGTCAATGGCTACAACAGAGGTACAACAGATACTACCTTATTCTATAAACATAAAAAGGGTGAGATAATGCTTGTACAAATCTATGTGGATGACATAATTTTCGGGTCTACTAATTCAGAAGAGTGTAAAAGTTTTGAAAAACTCATGCAGAGTGAATTTGAAATGAGTATGATGGGAGAATTAACATTCTTCCTTGGACTTCAAGTCAAACAAACTTCAGAGGGAATTTTTATAAATCAGGCCAAATATGTCTCTGACATTCTTTCCAAGTATAGCCTTTCTGATACCTCTGCAATGAAAACTCCAATGGCCACTGGAAATAAGTTATTCTTAGATCCAGATGGCATCTCTGTAGAATGCACTCTTTACAGAGGCATGATTGGATCTCTGTTATACTTAATTGCAAGCAGACCTGACATTATGCATGCCACATGTCTTTGTGCATGTTATCAAGCTAATCCTAAGAAATCACATTATGATGCGGTGAAGAGAATCTTTAGATACCTAAAGGGGACCAAAGATCTAGGTCTCTGGTATCCACAGAACTCTGGTTTTAGTCTTAAAGCTTATACAGATTCAGACTATGGAGGATGCATGCTCGACATAAAGAGTACCTCTGGAAGTTGCCAATTCCTAGGTGGTAAACTAGTCAGTTGGACCTCCAAGAAGCAGAATTGTGTCTCAACATCCACAGCAGAAGCTGAATACGTTGCTGCTGCTAGCTGTTGTTCTCAGGTTCTATGGATGAAAACTCAACTAAAAGACTACGGCCACATCCTATTCAAAATACCCATCTTCTGGGATTCCAAAAGTGCCATTGCTATCTCTGCCAACCCTGTGCAACACTCGAAAATCAAGCATATCGATATAAGGTACCATTTCTTGAAACATCATGTTGAATACGGTACAATTGAAATGCATTTCGTGCCAACAGAATATCAACTCGCTGACTTATTCACCAAAGCACTAGACGAGAAAAGGTTTAATTTCTTGGTGGGAAAGTTAGGAATGATAAACATGGTGTGACGATCCTCTGTAAGTATAGCTTTATCTTCTGTAAATATGTACAAATTTCCTTTATTTTTGCATTAAGTTAATTTGTTTCTGTTTGTAAGTTCTCAATCTTAAATAGTTCTTAAAATCACAGAGCTTCTGTAAGTCAACTCAGAACCTCTGACGACCCCTACAGAACCTCTGGAAAACATGACCTATGTTCTATGCAAAACTTATCATTCTTTGATCCAAGCATAGGTCAAGGGGGAGCAAAAGGAAATTACTTGATCTATAGAAGTGATTAGATCAAGGGGGAGCAAAAGGAAATTACTTGATCTACAGAGGTGATTAGATCAAGGGGGAGCAAAAGGGGACCCTGAAATGATCTAAAGAGATCAAACTGTCAAGGAAAAGCCAAAGAAGAATGTCGATGACTCCATATCGACAGAAGTCAAACATCACTACCGAGAAAAGAAGAACCAAAAGGTATGTCTCTCGCACAAAAGGTTTTTGGAAAACAATTTTCTAAGACAAGAATTGTCAAATATGTCCAAAATATGTTGTGAATAACATTTCAAAAGTCAAAAGCTCAAAAAGTTTCACAAGATTCAAATTATGAGAAATTTAAGGTCATAGAGCTTCTTTTGAGCTCAATAGAGGTTCTGCAAGAAATATACTCTGTGATCACAAATTAACCCTCTGTCGATCTTTTGGAATGTTATCTCGGAAACCGAAAACACAAACCATGACCTTCTCGAACAAACCGTTTGTTTTTAATAGTTTTCTCGGACACAAACTTTCAAATATGTCCGAAAAACATCTCTTAAATCAAATTAAAAATTGGATGATCAAAAATTTTAATAAAATTTTTGTTATGAGATTTTTTCCTTCATAGAGCTTCTGCTGGCCCTCACAGAACTTTTGCAAGTTCCAACAGAGCCACAAACCCTCTGCGAAGCAAATTTCTTGACAAAAATCCGATTTTATCCTCTCCAATGCCTTTACAAATGTTTTGGTTGAAGAAGAACCCCACAGAAGTCACGATAACAATGAGATATGAAAGGGATAAACAACAAAGATTTTCAAATTCACAGAGCTTCTGTAAGGTACAGAAGTTCTGGAGTGATAACGGTTACTTTTACTTAGAGTGAATTTCACATGGCTAAGAATAACCCCACGCGCCGAGCATTAATGGGCCGCGCACATCGTCCTGTCATCTTCTGACATGGCCTACGTGTCCCATTTTCATTGGGCGTACATGGAACGTTTTCTGTGGAAAGTTGAACCCGTCGTTCTAACTCGAGTACGGATTCCAAATTTTAATCCATTACCATATATTCTACTCCTTCGAATACTACTGTTTTACCCTCCTATAAAAACAAAGCTTACCCTCTCATAAACCTTTTACAAACTCTCATTCTTCTCCGGCGAAACCCTGCAAGAACCTGCAAGTTTCTTATTCTCAGTATCAAAATGGCTTCATCTTCTCAAGCTATCTCCCCTGCACACTCTCCGGCGACCTCACCAGAACATTCACCGGCTCATTCTGAACATTCAGAAAACCCCAACCCTGCCCAGAACATTGAACTAGAAGATTCCGGCGACTCAGCAGACTTTGCTCCGACAACACATCTGCAAAACTTCATAGCTAAGGATCACTTCGAAAAGGTACTACCAATAAAATCCAACAACTGCTATTTGGTCCCATCACCCACTGCTTTCGGCGAAGCCCACGCCATTCTGCTGAACATAATGGAAAATCACATCCTCTTCCCTCTACTCTCAAGAACCCCAAAGAAAATACCAGTCAGATATTTGAACCAGTTTTGGCAGAGCTGCCGATTTGATAAAGACGACTCTATTATCAAAGGGTACATTTCAAGACCTGACAAATCTGAACATCTTGAAATCAAGTTCAACAGAACAATGTTCTCACTTGAGTTCAACCTACCCACGAGGGGTCTTCTTGGTTTGAAGAAATATGCAGAGCAACTCACAGACGACGAGCTCTGTCGATTCGTAGAAATGCTTGGGTATAACACACAACTACGAAAGAGAAATGACTTTCGCAGAGGAAGATTACCACCTCTGTGGAACACCTTGTTCTCTATTCTTAACAGATGCCTGACAGGGAAGATAGGCAGCATTGACCAGACCTCGCATCAGATCTTAACCATCATGTATGGGGTGTACTATGATCTTCCACTCGATTACGCGACGATAATGATTCAAGAGATCATTAACACCATCGACAGAAAGAACAACACCAAACGGGTCAAAGAGAACGATCCCAACTTTCTACCACCTCTCCAATTCCAAAGAATATTAGGAGTATTATTCGAACCTCTGTTGCTGATACAGAAATGGCCAATGGAAGGGCCAATTCCCAAACAGTTTCCGATGAGCAAAAATGTCCCCACTGATCATGTAGATGGCTACACACAATGCAGACCTTTGTCAAGGAAACTTCTCAAGTATGCCTCGAATAAAATGTTGATCCAAACCCTCAGTGATTTGATAATGACCCTATCTTAAATACTTAGTGAAAATTGTAAGTAAACAATATGTATCAGAGTTTCACTATCGCTGATAAGTACTAAGATCTTACAGTACTGCTGATAGGAACTCTCGCACTTTTAGATTAAACATTCAGCGAACACTGTTCACCATATCGCTGAGTCTGTTCAGTCCTTATGGTGATCGCTGATAAGTTAGTTGTTTACTTATGATCCCTGAAGACAAGATTCACGTCAACAAAGGTTCTACGCTGAAGTCGAAGATCAAGCTCAAAGAACCAGCGACAAGTCTCCAAATGAACTGATGCGGATCAGCGAAGACTCAGATTTGTCCACTCAACGTGAAGTATCAAGTACAAGACTTTAGCTATCGCTGAACTTTATCATTCGCTGAATAGTAAATGATAATCGCTGAATCAACGAAAGCTGATCATGAAGTCCTCCGTACAAAGTACTTTTGTCTTAACCTCCCTTGCACGCCATCGTACGAAATGTCAGAAAAGAACCTCCGAAAATCTGAAATCGTACAACCACTCTGATACTACACTGTTCATTCATGCGGCTACTAAGGTTGTCAACAAAGGTCAATGACATGCAACCAATCCGCTGATGACACGTGTAAAGTGTATACTGAATTGCATTAAATGCATGCAGTATATAAAGAGATGAACTCACTTCATTTGAAGTAACTTGCTAACTCTGGACAAGTTCAAATCTCTCTTAAGATAGGATTTTATTAGTAATCTCCTTATCTTTCTTAGTGCAAGAAACCTTAGTGTTCCAACTTGTTTAGATTTAGGTTTATCCTTAATCTTGTTTCCGCAACAAGCTGTAAATTGTTAATGATTTATCAATAAACAATTTAGAAAAGTAAAACAGTGTGTTTGTATTCAACCCCCCTTCTACAAACTTGTTTAGGCCTTTCGGGACCAACATAAAACCCTTAAGAAAGAGTATATACGCGATCATAGAACTCCTAAACCGAGTCCTATGACACCCCCGCGTTTAGGAGTCACCCTAGGAACAATAACAGCAGAACCTCTTTCGACTCAAGCAGAAAAGGATCAAAAATTGGCAAAACACATGGCTATTCAACTTAGCTTCATAGCCAAACGTGCAGAACTTCTGGGAAAGAAATCTTCTTCAAAAACCTCTGTATCTACTCCAAAAGCAAAGAAGAGAAAAACTGCAGAAGGAACCTCCACAAGAGCTGCAGAAGATCAACCCTCACCTCCCCATGCCACAAAAATTGGCTCCTCTGCTCCTCCCTCTTCTCCAAAACAGAAGAAGAAAAGAAAATCGAAAACCACAGAGGAAGGGGCACCAAAACCCAAGAGGAGGAAAACCAAAAAGAAGCATGGTAAATCACTCGATAAATTGGTTACCATTGCAGAAGAGGAACCCGACGTAGAAGAATCCGTAGAGGACAGAACTGCAGAAGAAGATGCAGAAAAAGGAATGGCAACAGAGGAATATCAATCACCCTATCAATCTCCAGATAGAATTGCTCACCAAGGAGATCTGAAAGACTTCCTACAGAACCCTGACATTGCCAATACCTTAAATACAGCAGGGTGGACGGCACAACCTCTCGACCACCACTCCCCGGAAGAACAATATTTCTCCATCTCTGGCATTAACACACATCTGCAAGAAGATGACACAACACCCAAAGATCAACCAGCCAACACACCTGTTATTTTACAGAACCCTTTCATTCAGGGATTGGACGTCCACAGAAGAAGTCCAAACCCAGCTTCAGAAGAAAAAGAACTAACAGAAACTGAGTGGAATAGAGGTGAAGTAACAGAGGCTTCTGAGACAAGGATAGAGGTCTCAGAGGTAGATTCAGATGAAGAAGAAGCTGTCTGGATAAGAAAAGGTCTCTATCATCCACATGTCATGAGATTATACGGCTCTCATGAAATGTACGGCTTCTTACGCACAGAGCAAGGAACCTCAACAGAAGCAAGGGAAGAAGCACCAAGCCGTAGGATAGCTACAGAGGAGAAAATAATAGACGGTGATGTAGTGTTTGGGTGCTTAACATAGGAAAAAACAAGAAAAGATGCCTGGATTAATAGAGGCACACAACAACAACCAACTCCCAGTGCAACCCACATATCTAACTCCGCAGGTCTAGCTGCAGAAGGAGTTATTGAAATAGAGCAGCACAGCTCGATCCAAACCCAACCCAACCAGCCAGAAGTCACTCTTTCGACTTCTGCGCCCACAGAAACCGGGGAATCCATTCCTAGGGAGTCTCCTTAAAGAGACTCACCTAAAGTTCGTGATCCATCGCCCCAGATCACAACAGAACACCCTACAGAGGAATTCGTTTCCTCTGCCACACACACACTAGGGCCAACACTTCTTTCAGAGAGAAGTAGTGAGCACAACGACGAAGAGACTCTAGACAAGTCTCCAAGTCAACAGAAGGATAATCTAGTACCCATCTCTGAAGTGGATCTAGACAATGTCATTCACAGTACTTCTGTAGAGTCTGAAGCACTAGCTGCTTCTGCTCAAGGATCAGATGGAAATCCTTCCACCCCCATCGTACAAACAAGGGTGAACGAAGGTGTCCCAGGAACAGGGACTCACTCTGGAGACGAATGTGTTCCTCCAGAGGTTACAAAAGGAACACAAGTATCAAGGGATGAGTTCCAAACCCTTGTCACCTCTGTGAACCAAAAAATAAAAGAGTTGCAAAGCTCTCTCAAATCTTTTACAGAGACAACATCAACGGCTATCCTGAAACTAAACACCAAAATGGACAATCTGTCCACAGAGGTAAATTTTGCAACCTCCGCGATGAAGTCTTCTGCCGAAACCACTGCCAAAGCTACAGCCACCTTTGCCGCTCAAGAAATCGGAACAAATGCAACTTTTGCGTTCAAGGACTCTGTCAAAAACTTCCTTGAACAAATGAATACGCAATCCAATAGAACAGAGGGCATTACTCCTGCAGATCTAAAGAATGCCCTAAAACAAGTACAAGCAGAGGCAATGCGAAACACGACAATGATGCAGCCAAAAGACTACATGACCAGAGCACAACTAACAGAGCTAGGACAGAACGTCATAAACCAGGTCACAGAATTCATTGTCTCCTTCACAACAGCAAATGCCAACTTTGTCAAGGATTTCAGAAAAAGTGTTGGAGGAATGCGTTTTAAAACAGAGGCAGAGCTTGCGACTCTACTTGGCCTCTGTGATGATGTTAGATCTGAAGTTTTGTCAATAAACCAAGTGTTGAAGATCTGATAAGAAGACTCAGATGTTCTGAGTAGAGGAGTCAGAGATCTGAGAAGAGAAGTCAGAGTTCTGAGAGAAAGAGTCAGAAGCTCTGAGAAGCGTTATCAGAAGAATGTTCAGAAGTTCTGAACTACCTGTTCAGAACTTATGACTACATACTTTACTTGGTATTTAGTAAACTAATTAGAACACGTGTTATGTTCTTATTAGTCTTTCTTATTTGTACTGTAGCTTTAACATGTCCGTTGCAGTATAAATAGAGTGGTTAGCACTACGTTGCTAATTGATTGATTTTCCCGTATATCTTTGTATTCATTCTTTGTAATCTTTGAGATTCTTTCTCTCTTAGATTTGTAATCCTGTTCATCATTGAATACAATTGGGCTTGATCATACAACTTCTCAATTACTGCTTTCTATATTGATTGTAAGATTAGATCCTGTACTTTCAATTGGTATCAGAGCCAATCAACAAAAAAATTCATTCAAGATTGTGATTGCGAAGATCGATTGATCAATTTCTTGAAGATTTCTTGATTCATTCAAAAATCGATTCCGCTGCTAGGGCTAGTTCTTGAATTCTTGGCAATTCTTGAATTACCTGTTACATTTCGATCAAGAAACTCAAATTTGTCTTTCTGTTGAATTTTCTTACAATCATGTCTTCTAAAGAATATCGAGCCATGGGATCTGAAACCAAACCGCCTGTTCTTATACCTGAAGAGTATCAGCAATGGAAAATTCGTATGATCCAATTCCTAGACAACATTGATGAAAATATTATGATATCCATTCGAGAAGGTCCAATTGAAGTGTATATCGATGTTGCCGCAACCCCTGCTACAGAGACAACTCCAGAAATTCCAGCGACAAGGGTGAAGAAGAGTTATTCCCAATACACAGCTGAACAGAAGAATAGGCATGCTATTGACAAAAGAGCAATTACTTTGATGACTTTGGCTGTCCCAAATGAGGTTCTTAACAGGATTGACAGTGGATCATCAGCTAAAGAAATGTGGGACGAATTGGAAAGGCAGATGTTAGGAACTGTGAGATCTATTCAGGCAAAGTTAAATCAAAGCATAAATGCTTATGAAAGGTTCAAAGCAAAAGAGTCAGAAAGTTTGACACAAACATACAGTAAATTTTGCACTATTCTAAATGACTTGAGAAGAAATGGACTGAAGAAAACGAAGTCAGAAATAAATTACAAATTTCTAAATAGTCTAAATTCAGAATGGTCATCATTTGCCATAAGTCTGCAAATGAACAAGGATATGTGTGAAGAAGACTTAAATGATCTGTTCTGGGTTCTTAATCAACATGAAGACTCTGTCAAGTTAGTTGTGGAAGAGAAGAAAAATGTTGCTGATCAGTTAGCGTTCTTATCAAAGTCCAAAGCAATCAAAGCACCCAAAAAGACTGCATATATCTATCAGAGATACCTAATCTGGAAGAATCTGACAAGGAAGAAGGATCAGAAGATGATGAAGATATCAAGATAATGGCTGAGAAACTAGCTTTGTTGACAAATACTTTCAACAAAAGGTATGGGAAGGGTAGATTTCAAGGAAATTATAAGAGAGTTGGGAGTTCAGATTATAAGAAGAAAGAAGACAGAGAAGAAAATAAGTTTGAAAAGAGAGTAGAGAGAAGTGAAGAAAACAAAGAAGAGAAGGATGAGAGAAAAGAAAAGAATCTGTGTTTCAAGTGTGGAAAATCTGGCCACTATGCTAAGGATTGCAGAGTTAAAATTGTGAAAGACTATGAGTACTACACCAAGAAGGCTCAGCTCGCAAAGAAGAGAGATGATAAAATTGCTTTATTGGCTGAACAGGAGAATTGGTTGTACTACACCTCTGATGAAGATGATCATATCAACTTTCCACAGATGCAAAGCTATATGGCAAAAATGAGGAATGAGGATGATTCTGATTTTGAAGATGCTGATTCTGAGTCATCTGCTGAGGTACATTCTTCACTTGAAATAGAGTTAATGACACAGATTGGTGAAATGAAAACTGAATTTGCTAATCTAAGAAAACAGATAAAAGGAGAAATAAATTTGGTTAACAAATTCAGAATTGAAAAGGAAGTAATAAAAGAACAATATGAAGAATCTGAGACTGAAAAACAGAAAGTTAAAGATGAAAATTCTGAATTGTTGAAAAAGCTTTCTGAACTAAAAGTTGAGTTTTCAAAAATAAAGGATGAAAAAGGTGATTTACAAATAAAATTTGATATGTTATTTGAAGAAAGAAAGAATTTATACACCAAAATCAAAGAATTGGAAGATCTGAATTTGAAAAGGGGTCAGACTCAGCAAACATTAAATCTTTTATTAAGCAATGTTAAAGATACAAGATTTTACAACCCAAAGAAGGGATTGGGATTGGAAGAAAATGTCACTTTAAAAAGAGCTCCAATCAACTTGTATGAAAAACTTCAAGTTTCTAAGCCAAAAATCCCAGAAATTGTTGAAGTTTTCATAAGACCTGCTAGTTCTATAACAAGTTCTGACAATTTGCAAAGACCAAACTCTAAAAAGCCAGATGAGAAAATTTCTGAGTCTAAAACAGAAAAGTCAGTTGGTTCAGAAGAAAAGGTTAAGAAAGAAGTTTCTAAACCAACAGATAAGAAGCCAAAATACAATGATACTAAATTCAAGCATGATTCTTTAAATGTCAGCTACAAAAATAAACAACCAAGTTTTTCATATCATGACATTGAGAGCATATTTGACACAAGTAAAAATTCTGAAACAGTCAATCAGAAGTCTGAAACTTCTAGTCAGGATTCTGAACTTTGTAGTCAGAACTCTGAGTCTAAAGATCAGACATCTGAGTCTGTAAATCAGAACTCTGACTCAGGTAGTCAGAAGTCTGATTCAACTGGATTTTCTGAAACAAAATCAGATGAACTTTTACAACTTGAAAAGAGATTTAATCTTGTGAGTCAAGAACTTGAGGACTTAAGGAAAGCTTATGATGAACTTGAAAATGATTTCTGTGAAGTGGATATTAAACTTGAAGAAGCATTGAAAGAAAATAATATTTTTATTCAGAAAATAACAGAGCTTGAAAAACTGAAGACTGAGTATGATCTTTTTAAAATTAATGCTCCAAGAGAAAATGATAAATTCTTTAATAAATCAAGTACATATGAAAAAGGTGAATCATCTAATTCTTCTAACAAAAAGGACTTGAATTTTTCAGAAAAGGAAGAAAGCAAAAGGAAAGATGATCTTGCAAAGTTGAATGATCTGAAAAGGGATCTTGAGAAGCTTAGAATGAAATCTACTTCTGAACTCAAAGCTAGAAATTCTTGTAATAAGGGCAATTGTACTCTGAACAGTATCAATAAAAATGAAATGATCTATGTTTCAGATTTATTGTCACTTGCAAAGAAAAATCTTGTTTGTGTTAGATGTAAAAATGATTCATTCCAATATTCTCATAAATGTCAAGTCAAAATAACTTCTGTTTCATACATAAGAAAAGATATTCAGAATTCAGAAAAGAAAATTGTTTCTGTTCATCAGAATACAGAAAAGAAGAAAATTTTTGTTCCTCAGACTGAGAAGAAAGAAAAGATAAAAGAAAAGAAAGTTGAAAATGTTGCAAAATCAAAAGATACAACTTTCAAAAAGAAAGTGAATAAGTTTGTAAGCAGAAAATGTTCTGACTTCATAAAAGTTCAAGGAAAGTGGTGTTTGAAGAAAGATTTTGAGTGGAAAGTAAAAGGTACTAATGTTAAATCCAATGACAAAACTAACAAAGATGGACCCATTCCAAAATGGGTACCTAAAACTAACTGATCCTTTTGCAGGGCTGTCATGTGTGGTTTTTAGATTCAGGAGCTTCAAGACACATGACAGGTCAGAAGTCTTTTCTAACAAATTTCACAGAAAAGGCTGGAGGAGCAGTAAACTTTGGAAATAACAGCAAAGGACAAGTCAAAGGTTATGGGGATTTAACTAAAGGGGATCTGACTATCCAAAGGGTTTTCTATGTTGAAGGATTACAGCATAATCTTTTCAGCATAAGTCAGTTTTTAGACAGTCTTTGTCAAATCAAGTTTCAAATAACAGGTTGCATGATTTTAACTGAAAATGATGTTAAAGTCTTCTGGGCCAAAAGACATATGGACTTATTTGTAGTTAATTTTTCAAAATTGTAAACATTAAATACATTTTGTCTTTTATCAAAATCAACTGCAAATGAATGTTGGCTTTGGCACAGAAGATGTTCTCATCTAAATTTCAAAGATCTTAATAATCTCGTTGCAAAACAACTGGTTAAAGGCTTACCAAAGCTTAAATTTGAAAAAGAATCATTATGCTCATCTTGTGAAATGGGCAAGATGAAAAAGAGTTCTCACAAATTAAAAATGGACTCATCTTGCAAAGCACCATTAGAAATGATTCATACTGATCTTTATGGTCCAATTTCAGTTCAATCTATGGGAGGAAAGAAATATATGCTTGTGATTGTTGATGAATTCTCCAGATACACATGGGTTGAGTTCCTAAGAGCTAAGTCAGAAGCTGCTGCTACATTGATAAATTTTATCAAAAGGATTCAAGTTCTCTTACAACTTCCAGTTCAGAAAATCAGAAGTGATAATGGAACAGAGTTCATAAATGAGACTCTTCAGAATTTTTTAGAAAGTTCTGGGATTTCTCACAATTTTTCTGCTGTCAGAACTCCTCAACAAAATGGTGTTGTTGAAAGGAAAAATAGAACTCTAGTCGAAGCTGCGAGAACAATGTTGGCTTATGCAAATCTTCCTACTTTTCTATGGGCTGAAGCAATTGCAACTGCTTGTTTTACACATAATAGAACTTTAATCAATAAGAGATTAAATAAGACTGCTTATGAACTGATAAATAAAAGAAAACCATTAATCAAATTCTTTCATGTTTTTGGTTGCAGGTGCTATGTTCTTATAGACAGAGAAAATCTTGCCAAATTCGATAAAAAGGCAGATGAAGGATATTTTGTAGGTTATTCTTTAACTTCCAAAGCATTCAGAATCTACAATAGAAGAACCAAGAGGATGATGGAGAGCATAAATGTAACTTTTGATGAAGCCAGAATGAGGACTTCTGAACAAGACAGTTCCGAACTCATGCTGAACAAAACAAATATGACTTCTGATACAAATTCTAATTCTATTTGTTCAGAACTCAATTTACTGTTTAAGGATGCTTTTATTGAACTAATTTCTGATTCTTATGCAGAATATGAAAACCCAAAGATGGTCAAAGAGATGAAAAATAAGACTCCATAAATAGTTCAATCAACTGTAATTTCTGACAAAGGTCCATCAGAGGAATGTCCAAATCTAATAAATACAAGTGGTGAAAATTCTGAACCTTGTAATCAGAATTCTGATTCTTGTACTCAGAACTCTAAACAAGTCCCTCAGAATTCTGACTTCATTGATCAAAACCCAAACTTGGATGTAACTTCTACTCATACATCAGAACAAGGGGACAGTTCAGAATTACAAGCAATCATTGATGAGAATGATGCAAACAACAATTATTCAGAGATTGATGTACTCCCTAGTGCAAATAAATGGACTAAAAATCATCCTATTCATCAAGTAATAGGTGATCCATCATCAGGAGTAAAGACCAGATCAGCTACAGCAAATGAAGCAATGTTTGTTGGTTTCTTGAGTGTGATTGAACCAAAGAAAGATAATGAAGCCCTAGAGGATCCAGACTGGATTTCAGCAATGCAAGAGGAATTGCTTCAATTTGAAAGAAATAAAGTTTGGAGACTCATTCCAAAGCCTGAAGGTAAATCTATTATTGGAACTAAATGGGTATTCAGAAACAAAAAGGATGAGTCAGGTGTTGTCATCAGAAACAAGGCAAGATTGGTTGCTAAGGGATACTGTCAACAAGAGGGAATTGATTATGATGAGATGTAACGTCCCAAAAATTACAAGCAAATTTAAAATTTTAAATAAACAATTCATTTATAACAACTCATTAAATGATCCCAGCGTTTCGTTTGCAAACTCATAATTAATATATTTATAATAAAAACCAGCGGAATAAACGTTTAATTAATAAAACCATAAAACAACCAGCTCTCCTCGCGCGCCAGTGTGTACTTGTCACGCCTTGGAGCCGCTCGGACCTGAAACCACAGTTTAATGGGAAAGGGTAAGCACGAAGCTTAGTGAATTCCAACACATGCGCAGATAGGAATTATATACACACCACCCCTATCCGCACATAAGCAACAACATCACAGTTACATAAAACGAGTAAACATCTACAAGTAATTATGTATCCAACACCTCGGTCCCACCGAATTGTACTGTAACACACTCGTCACACCGAGTTCCCACAACGTTCCTTTCCACTTCCTCGGTCCCACCGAACTGTAATGTATCACACTCGTCACACCGAGTTCCCACAACGTTTCTTTCCACTTCCTCGGTCCCACCGAAGTGTAATGTATCACACTCGTCACACCGAGTTCCCACAACGTTTCTTTCCACTTCCTCGGTCCCACCGAATTGTAATGTAAAACATTTATACTAAGCATTCAAACCAATCAAATATTACACACCACAAACAACTAGTTCACACCACAAAGACAGTAGTACATACAAACTATTATGACATGCATACAACCCCTAACTACACAGTGAGAGAACTCACCTCGAATGCGCGCCCAGCTTAATAACACAATTCAAGCTTCACAATTACGGTCACTTCCCAGCACCTAAATGCATGTTAAAACGTGTCAATATGAGACTCGGACCCTATGACACGACACACGCTTAAGCCGTCACTAAAACTAAATTCCGTTCTCACAAAACAGGTCTGTTCGGGACCTGTTTCGACCCCCTTAAACCCAGAAAATTCCCAATATTATTTCATTACCAGAAAGTACTCTGAGTTAGGGTTTCAAGGACATATTATACGCCTCCTAACGATTTTTCTACAAATTATTATGAATTAATTACGAACGACCACAGAAACTGTCCGTTTTCGGTCCAGCCTGCACAAACAGCCCAATACAGCCTAGCTACGGGCTTAATCAGACTTTCGGCAAAACACGAAAAACCTTCCCGACTCGATTTGGGAACTTTGGGCACCAATTTCACCTCAAAACGAGTTACGAACAAAAAGTTATGGTCCACACAAAACAATGGCAGATTCCAGAATTTTTCACATAAAATGACGAATCACCGAACTTGCGACCACTTTTTCGCCCAGTTAGAAACCGAACCAGTTTTTCACTAAAACACGGAAAACTTGCTCGACCCTGAACTTGAACCGTGGGCGCCAGTTTCGGCTCAAACGGAGTTACGACGGAAACGTTATGGTCGCGCGAAAACTGGACAGCACACTAGAATTTTCATAAAAACACGACTTATGAAAACGGTTCAAGGCTTAACGATTCGGGTCTTACGCTACGTGTGACACCCACTGCCACCACCCTCCACCTACAGCCACCGCAGCGGCGGCGTGCGACGGTGGTGGTCTCGCCGGAAAAAAGAAAAGGAAAAGAAGAGAACGAGACTAACGGGAACCACATACCTCACGACGGCGTCTCACCACCACAACCAAACCTCTCACCCTCGACTCCTCCGACGACAGCCGGTGGTGGTGGTCTCCGGCGACAGCAGCGGCTCCGGCGACAGCAGTTGCTGTGGTCTTTCTCCTCGTAACTCTCTTCTCGCGATCGCTCTTTCTCTCTTTTCTTTCACTTACAGCCGCACCTCACACCAAGGAATTAGGAGAATGAATTGAAATGTAGGGTTAAAGTTTTCTTTTCCTTTACTTCCACCTCACGACACAACCTACCAAAAAAACAATTGGGTCTCGGCAAAAGTTGAATGGGCCGAAACTCAAAAAGGGTGTTTGGCCCTTTGACATAACTAGCCCCTCAACTTACGTTCTCTCGCAACTAGCCACAATTTTCAGTACTTAACGAATTGACCCAACTCGGCTAACCCCGTTAACGTGAACCACTACAATACGAACTTAAAAGAAAATAAATAAGACTAATAAATTACATACCGGGATACGGGCTTTACATGAGACATTTGCACCAGTGGCAAGAATAGAGGCAATCAGAATATTTTTGGCCTATGCTGCACACAAAAACTTCAAGGTGTATCAGATGGATGTCAAATCAGCCTTTCTAAACGGCAAACTTAATGAAGAGGTGTATGTTCATCAACCTGAAGGTTTTGTTGATCCACAATTCCCTGATCATGTTTATATTTTAGACAAAGCTTTATATGGTCTAAAACAAGCACCACGAGCCTGGTATGACACTCTTACTAAACACTTGTTAGGTTCAGGGTTCAAGAAAGGTAAGATTGACACAACATTGTTTTTAAAGAAACAGGGTGATGATTTAATTCTGATTCAGATTTATGTTCATGACATAATATTTGGTTCTACCAGTCCAGAATTATGTAATAATTTTTAAAAAATCATGTCATCTGAATTTGAAATGAGCATGATGGGTGAGCTGAATTTTTTCCTTGGTCTTCAAGTCAAACAATTACCAAAAGGTATTTTTATAAATCAAGGAAAATATGTCAGAGACATTCTGAAAAAGTTCAAAATGTCTGATTGTGCTTCTATGAGAACACCTATGGCAACTAACATAAAGTTAGATGCTGATCTCAAAGGTGTTTCAGCAGATATCAAACTCTATAGAGGCATGATTGGATCATTACTTTATTTGACTGCAAGTAGACCAGATATCATGTTTTCTACCTGTTTCTGTGCTAGATTTCAATCTAACCCAAAAGAATCACATATGTTGGCTGTCAAAAGGATTTTAAGATATCTCAAAGGAACACCTGATCTAGGTTTATGGTATCCAAAAGAAACTGACTTCAAATTGACTGCTTTCACTGATGCTGATCATGCAGGAAGTAGGTTGGACAGAAAGAGTACATCTGGTGCTTGTCACTTTTTGGGAGATAAAATAGTGAGTTGGGCATCAAAGAAGCAGAATTGTGTGTCCACTTCAACTGCTGAAGTAGAGTATGTTGCTGCTGCTGCTTCATGCTCTCAAACATTGTGGATGACAACACAACTCATGGACTATGGATATCAGCTTAACAAGATTCCTATCTATTGTGACTCAGAAAGTGCAATTGCTATTACTCAGAACCCTGTTCAACATTCAAAGACTAAGCATATAGATGTGAGGTATCATTTTATAAAGGACTATGTGGAAAAAGGAACTATAGAGATGCACTTTGTGCCTACAAAGTATCAATTGGCTGACTTGTTCACAAAGCCTCTTGATCACAAAAGATTCTCTTTTCTCATATGTAAAATAGGAATGCTTAATTTGACTAATTGAAAATATTTGTTTTTCTTAAAAATGCTAAATTTTTTAAAGTAAAATTGTCTGAGTAGCGTACTCAGAACTCTGAGTCTTAAGTTCAGAACTTCTGAGTCTTGAGATCAGAACTTCTGAGTCTGAGTCAATACTTCAGCAATCTAACTTTCAAAAATTTATTTTTGAGAAATACAAATACTTCAACTGTGTGGATTATGCTTCTTCTATTATCTTTTTATCTCATCTTTATGTATCATAAATAGTCAAATGCATGCTCAAGTCAAGGGGGAGCATCAAAATTCTTTTGGAAATCATTTTATGATGCTTAAAAGATTTGTTTTCATTTCTTATCTCTGATCATACCAAGAAGAACAAACTTTTAATGATAAATTTTTTTTATTCAAACTATATCTGAATTAAAATTTTCATATTCAGATACAAGATTTTAAATGATTTATTTTAAAAATCATCATAATATGAACACAATTTTGATGATAAAAAGTGTTTCTATCTGTTCAAACTTCTTCTGAATAATCAAAATGTTTTATATTTGTCAGAAGTTGATTTTAAATGACATTTTGGTTACAAGGCAAAATTCTTCTGAGTCATGGAATCAAAACATCTGTGCGTGTTATTCAGATCTTTGACTTGAGTCAAAATTCTATCCACTAACACGTGTCAGCTTCATATTTGTTTGACAATGCCACGCATTTCATTTAAATCCTTTGTGGTATTTCAAATGTGTTGACTCCGTTATAACATTGATTTCGCTTTTCCGTTAAACCTTTCAACTTCGCGGATTTTAAATAGGTCTTAAAATCCCTATTTCAAATTTTTTCAAATTCCAGAGCGAAACGTGAGATACGAATCAAATCCAGAGTTCTTTGAGTCCGTTTTCTTCTTAAATCATGTCTGAAATACGAAGGAGTGGTCCAATTTCGCTACATTCTACAAAATCGATAATGGATTCATCTGATTCGGATAATGATGAAGTACAGAATAGAGCTGTAGAGGAAGAGGCAATAAGAAATGATAAAGAAGATGAACAAATGGATGAATCAGAAGGAAATGCAGATGAGGTAAACATTAATATTGAACATGAACAGAGTGCTGCAGGGTCGATTATGTCATATAGACCTATTTTCGTGGAAAGGGCTGTTCCTGAGAATGAATGGTTGAAATTGTCTGAAAATAACTGTGTTATATTGTTTGAGGAAAGTCGATTTAAACCTGAACACAGAATTATCATGGAGTTATTCAAACATCATCCTTATAGAAAATGGTTTACAAGAAGCAAAAATGTTCCTGTTCAGTACATACAACAATGGTGGAAACATCTGAGGTTAGAAGATAATAAGTTTGTGTCTGAAATTGGAGGAGTGACATTTGCCTTATCTATCTCTGCACTAGGAGAAATGCTGAATCTACCAGAGAAAGATGATGTACAAAGAAGGACAGATTTTGAAGACTCACCCCTAACAGAGGAATTAATAGCAGAATTTATGAAATTGGGATACAATGAAGGATTGAGGACTCTCAGTTTGTTCAGAAGAAACAAATTACCACCTATTTGGGCTTGCTTCTTTCATGTGGTAAATAAATGTTTGTCAGGGAAGAATAGTTCTGCTGATCAAGGTTCTAAACAAATTCTTCAGATCTTTCAGGGCTTAGTGAAGAATAGGCATTATGACTATACTTTAATACTTTGGGAAGACATGAAGAATACATTTGAGAAGAATCAGAAAGCAATTCAGAGGAAAACAAAGGATGCTCCACTGACATACATTCCTTATATAAGGTACTGGCAAATTGTTATTTGGTATGCCATGCAGGAAAACAGAACAATCTCAAGAAGAACAAATGAAGAGCATGGTCCCACATTTTATTTGGGTAAGATGACCTCAGTAAAAAGACTTGAAAACTATCCCAATCATAAATTGTTGCCAAAATCACTTAGGAATTATATTCCAAGGGAGAGTAAGATTTTAAAAGCTTATTGCACCTCTATGGGAATTGAATTACCTCAAATCCCTACCCAAGAGGACCAACCTGAGAAGAGAGGTGAGGGGTCTAGTCGAATTAGAGAGGGGGAGGATGTTCAGATGGGTGAACATTCTGAGAGACTTGAGGGGGAAAATTATGAGAGCTTGGTTAGATTTGGTGAGGAAAAACAGAATGAGAGTGGTGAGGATGAGAGATTGTCAACAGAGGTTCAAACAGAAAGAGATGCCTATGAACCAGTTAATCTTGACCAGGTAACCACAAATGCTATTGGTTCACATCTCTTGGTGTCCAATATTGAAACAAACACCATGGACCTAGTGGTGGATCTTGAACAACCCATCCATATCCACTCAGAAGCATTTCAACATGCTACTGTTTCACACAAATCCGGGGAACCATCCCAAACTCATTTGGAGGGAGGTGATAAATCCCAATCTATTTTTCAACACATTGAGTATGAATATCACAGTCCTATTCATATTGAGCCTGAAATTCCTTCTGACACTTGCACAAATCAGGAATTTCGTATTCCTGAAACAACATTCATAGACATACCTAATGTTGGGTGTCGAGGATTGGATGGAAGTCCTGGTGAGGTGAACATTACAAAAGCCTCATTCAAACGTGCATCTGTTGTACAAGATGACTTTGTGTTATCTACAGGCCATGAGCCCTCTGGGCACATGAAAACTGGACCATCTGTTGGTTCAGGTTCACTGTTAGAAACTTCTGAATTTGAAAAGATTCAGAAACAAAACAAGGAGATGGGGGAAAAAGTAGAAAATTTGGAGAAGAAGGTGGAGGATTTGAATGATGAGATGTCAGATTTGAAAGTTGTGTTGGAGAAAAAGTTGATTTCTGTTGAAACCAAAGTAGATGATGTAAAGAAATCCTTGGATTCTCACAAAAAGGAGATCATGGATATAATGTCTGGTTTTCAAAAAGATATGTTAAAACAAATGCAAGGTATGCAGGAATCTATACTGAAAGCACTAAGTGTATCATTGGCTTCTACTTCAAAGCCTCTTGATCATGTTCCTATTGCAGAAGTTGAACCTGAAGTTACTTTTAATCAGAACTTGAAAAGAAAGTTTGATGATAATGAGCCTCATGATCATCAAAAGGGGGAGAAAAGACAGAGGTTAAGTTCTGATGATGACATTGGCATAGAAGATTTTGAGATAGCAGATATGCATTTAGCCAGTACAAAAAGTTCAGAAGATCAGACACAAGAAAAGTTAAAGGCAATAACTCAGATAGTTCAAATTGATAGTTCAGATACATAGGAAATGGAGTTGGAAAGTACAGATGGTGGTGATTCAGATAAAACAGAGGAATTAAACTTAGACACAGAGATGGAAGGAAACTCAGATGAAACTGAAGCTATTGAGGAATCTGTATTGAGATCAGAAAAGACAGTGGAAAGTGAAGTGGTCAACATGTGTACAGATATTGTGGTGTATAACAAAGAAAATATGACGGATTCTGAATTAGAAGAAAGGAGGTTAAGTGAAGAGTTGATCAGAAGGATGCATAATAATTTAGTCAGAGCTTTGAATGTTCAAAAAGTTCAGCAAGGAATAAAAATGGTAAGACCTATTGATCTAATGGGAGAAGATAACAGAACTGTGAATTATACTCAGGATTTTGAAGATGATTTTATATTTAACTTTTGTGATGAGTTAAATACAGAAGAAGAGTATGTGAAAGTGAAAGACTACTTTATGCCTTCTGAATATGTATTCAGAAAACCAATTGAGATCCCAATGATTAACTTGCAAAGACTAGAATAACCTATATGTGATTTCATCCTAGAGTTAAGTGATGTGCCATTAGCCAGACAATTTCATGATGATATTTTTCCTGAGGAAATGTATGATAATCTCTACTACACAGAAGGAGAGTATGAGCTTTTGGAAAGTAATATTGATGGTTTTATGGATGACAGAGCTCAGATAGTCTACTCAGAAGCTTCTAACAGATTCAGAGTTCCTGACTCAAAACTGCATATTCAGAAAAGAATTGAGAAAGTTCTGATGTTTCAACAAGAAGAATTCAATGATTTAATGTTTGTTAGAATGGAAGTACTGAAAGAAAGAAATACAAAGGTTTCCATGTCTACTTTTGATTTTCACAGATTGACTCTTGATGATCAGATCTTTCTAGTCAAGTTCTTTGCCAGCACTGAAGAAGCCTTGATGGAAATTGAATGCAGAAGACTTCTGGGTATCTATGTCAGAAATATACACTTGTATGACTTCCAATTAGCTATTGAAGAAAGAAAAGAGAAGTGTAATATGAGTTCTCCCACAAAGAAAACAGAAATTGGTTTATATTTGAAGGTATTTGTGAATGAAGGAATGGAAACAGAAGGGTTCACATATACAGTTCACGAAAGGCTTGAAATGTTCAGATTAAAAGAGTTGGTGAAGTACAGTGATGCAACTCTGAATTGGTTATTGATTAAAATGGAAATAAGTGTGGAAACTGAAAGAGAGAGTTTAAAGAAGAGATGTATGAACTCTGTGAAGAGGAGGTTGGATCTTAGAAGAAAAATCAGAAACTGTAGTGAATGGTTGCTATCCGAGGTGAATCCCAAAAAGATTCTACGTAATGATTTTGTGTTTCCTGCTGAGTATGAAGTGAATGAAATTCTGTCAGATGAAGTTGAAGAAGTCCAGAACACAACACCTCAGAATGTGCAGATAACTAGTTTTGATCAAGCTGAACAGTCTGAACCCAAAGAAGATGAAATATCCATTGATCTAAATGGATACTTTCTTGAATTTGATTTGCCTGAGTTCTTCAAACCAAAAGAAATACAATTCTTGGACGTGTATTATGATAGACCTAAGGAGACTCAGATCTGGTTGGCTGAAAAATCAAGATGTCTTGGCAAAACAAAGCAAGCTGTTTACTCAGATTTTCTAATCACTGGAATCAGAGAATTGAAGGTTAAGAAATTCAGAAAGATGGAGTACTTATCCTTTGAAGTTCTGAGAGAAGATGGCAAGGTTTATTACTTTACTGATGCAGATTTTGAGAAACTATCAGTGGTTGACTTCTACAGATTACACAGCTTTCTATGCTTCAAAGAGTCAAGCAAAGACAGAAATGAAAGGAAAGCAAGAAGTGTGGTGATTGAGGCCATGTTCTACATCTTAAGGTGGCACTGTTATACAGATTTCCAAATACCTTTGTACTTACAAAAGCCATGTGTTTATCTGGCAAATCCCAACACAGATCATGAACAGAAAAAGGTGTTAAAGACTGGAAGTGTTCACAAATATCCAGATTTGGGAGTATTTTTGAAAAACAAAAGTGGAAAGATCTTCTTCAGAGCAAAGGAAACTGCAAAATACTGTTCTGGAACTTTAAGAATTATAAAGCATAATTTGGAGAAAAAGATGCTGAAAGTGAAGGAAGCAAATATAACTCAAGAAGTAATCAATCAGCAAGTTGAAATTATTCAAGAAATCATTGTCAAAATTGATAAGAGGCTTAATCTGAGAAATGTGTTACTTCAGAAAATCGTTCCTGCTCTGAAAGATCTGGATGATGCTAAATTCAAGTTTATTTGACAAAAAGGGGGACATTGTTAGATCTGAAGTTTTGTCAATAAACCAAGTGTTGAAGATCTGATAAGAAGACTCAGATGTTCTGAGTAGAAGAGTCAGGGATCTGAGAAGAGAAGTCAGAGTTCTGAGAGAAAGAGTCAGAAGCTCTGAGAAGCGTTATCAGAAGAATGTTCAGAAGTTCTGAACTACCTGTTCAGAACTTATGACTACATACTTTACTTGGTATTTAGTAAACTAATTAGAACACGTGTTATGTTCTTATTAGTCTTTCTTATTTGTACTGTAGCTTTAACATGTCCGTTGCAGTATAAATAGAGTGGTTAGCACTACGTTGCTAACTGATTGATTTTCCCGTATATCTTTGTATTCATTCTTTGTAATCTTTGAGATTCTCTCTCTCTTAGATTTGTAATCCTGTTCATCATTGAATACAATTGGGCTTGATCATACAACTTCTCAATTACTGCTTTCTATATTGATTGTAAGATTAGATCCTGTACTTTCAGATGACGTCTGTGCAAAGTTGATAGCAGCAGGAGCAGAATTACCGAAGAAAACCAAAGCTTCTTGCAGAGCAGAGGGTAGTTCTGATAAGAGTCAGGATGATTCTGATGATGACCATCATGGTCCATCAGATAATCCTGAGGGGGAGAATACAAGGGAGAAAGCTACGAACAGAGGAATATAAAATCCACCAATCGCAGCAGAACCAATCAGTCAAGTTCCTCCAGAACAAACCCAAGATCAACAACAAACTCAACAGCCCACAGAGACAACACCAATCTCTGTGGTAATCATTTTGGAAGAAAGTCCTTCAACAAAATCAACAGAAAAACCCCCAACCATACCAAGAAGAAAGTCGATTGCCACCAAACCAATAAAAGCAACGACCTCTGCAACCTCTGCTTCTGACATTCTGAAAAAGATGCACAATACAATGACTGATCGAATGTCACAGAGAGAAGAAGAAAGGCACAGGTTCACACTAGCGTTCAAAATGGCAAGAAGATTCGACATACCTCAATCCACAGAAACCGAGCTTACAGAAGAAGTCACCAAAGAACCTCCTACAAAGGTTCAGAGCAAAGAAAGCCAACAGAACCAACGCCACAAAAGTCCTCTAAAAAACAAGTGTCAAAACCTACAGAGGCAACCCCCATCAAGCCAACTGAAGCACCAACATCCAAACCTACAGAAGAAACAGGTTCTGCACCTTCAAAAGCCAAAGATAAGGGCAAAGCAATACTGACAGAAAAGCCCAAGAAAAAGAAGTTATTGCCCAAGCCTACAGAAAAATTAATGAAAAGCGCGTTTGATACCTTTCAAACTCCAAAGCCTGAAGAAGTTGACTGGGCATATGGATTGAAGCCTCTGTCAGACATTCTTCTAACTGGTAGAGCTGCAGAAGTTGTTCAAAAAATGGAGAGTCTCAAAAGATAAGTACCACAACCTGGTCCAACACATGAAGAGATGGAAGAAGTGGTATACAAATATCTCTATAAACAATCCTTTCAGACCAATCTTCCTACAGATCATGTGACTGATCCAAGGATCAGAGAAGAATTTGAGAACATCTTCACAAGAACAAAGCCAAGAACCAAAGCAGATGTCTTCTCAATCTCAAAGGTCAAAAAGGTAATCTTCTGCAAATTCTCCTTTACAAGAACCTATCCAAGGGTCAGGTACAATCTTTACAAAGTCAGAAGATAAGACAATTCAGAAACCACCTTCGCTGATGCTGACCTAAGAAATATCAATCCTTATGATCTACCTGATCTTCTGCAATGGACAAAGGACAACTACAACACAGAGGCAAACACCAGAGCCTATCAAGTGTTGAGAAAAGCGATGAGGGAAAAGCTTCTACTCTACAGCATGATAGAGTTCCAGCTGGGAAAGTATCTTGGTCTCAAACATCTGGATTTACGACCACCAGAGGATCGCTGCCCACCGGATGCCGTACCTAACTCAATCATCAAAGAACCACGGTTTGGGTTAGTATTTCAAAACCCACAAGGCGAAGTTAAATTGTTTGTGTGCATGGACTGTCAGAAGTACGCAACTAGTACTCTGAACAAATTCAGAACATGCCTTGTAAAATACAGAGGTACAGAGAAAATGGATAGAGATGCTGCAGATACTTTCATCAGAGAGATTGATGCCACAATCCGCCTAAGAGAACTCTACATCAGTTTATACAAAGAGATCAGAAGAGTCGGAAGAGACAACAGAAGCTACAACGATTTCAAAGATGCCAAAATCTGATTCTCAAACCTCAAATCTCTGCAAACCAAGTCAAAGTTTATCTTTCATTGTACTCAAATGTAAAATGCCTCTGGCATATTTCTAAATGAAAGAACCTTCGAGGTATTGTTTAACCTCTGTCATATCTAACTTAGCCTAACTTAACTCAAGTTCAAATTTTTTATTTTTCACTACTTAGGGGGAGATTGTTAGCTTCAATCTTCCTAATCATAGAAGTATTTAGAAGTAGTGAAAAATAGGCTAAGTGAAGAAAGCCTCTTACAGAGGCTCTGCCGGACTTACCGAGGGCTCAAGATCAAGAATCTACAAAAGCTAAAGTGGCGCTCTACAGAAGCTCAGTCATACGCACAAAGAAGACCAATATCTCGGAATCCGGGGAAGACTGCTCCAACAGAGGACCAGACCGCAGAACCTCTGTAACTCATTACAGAGCCTCTGTGGTCCTCACTGAAAGACTTGAAGATATTTATAATATCTTGCTACTGTTACAGGACCCGTTCATCAACTTGCATGGTAGCATGCCCTGTCCAACGTCGACGTGTCAAACTCTGATTGGACTCTGATTGAACTCAGTAGGGCTTACTGTTCATGTCGTTCTTGCAACTGTTCACGACATCCGTTCAACTATTCATCAGTACCGTCTGAATAGTAGCATATGCTTTATGGTCCCCTTTGGAGTAGTATATAAGGAAGACTCATGTTGAGTTCTTCCTTAATAATCAATCAAAAATCTAAAATATCGACCATCATAAGAACACAAAAAGCTTATTCACATTAAGAGTCATATCTATTTTGAAGCTTTTCTTACTCATTGTTCTTAAATCTGTTCTTAATATATATTCAGTAAACTTTGAAAGATTGTTTCCTGTTCATTGTTTATTTATATTTTGGTCTAAATCTATCAAACTTATCTGTTAGTTCTTCAAATACGCTTCCGCATCAAACATTAACTTGAACTAATAGATCTGATAATCTTGTTTAAAGCGAAACGGGAACCAACATGGTCTACTTCAACACTCATATGCTAAAGATTCCTTATGTTCAGCGTGTGAGAAAGGCAAGCAGACCAAAGCAAGCTTTAAGTCAAAGAAAGTCTCCTCAGTGTCATCTCCTCTACAACTTCTCCAAATGGATTTGTTTGGCCCAGTTAACAAACAATCCATTGCTGGAAAGAAATATACGTTGGTAATAGTTGATGAATTCTCTCGCTATACCTGGGTAATGTTTCTCCGTTCTAAGAGTGACACCCCTGAAGAACTCATCACGTTTGTCAGGAAAATGGAAGTCCTGAACAACATGATCGTTCTCTCAAAAAGGGGTAATCATCAGAGAATCATCAGGGAGGGGATAAAGACAAAGCCTGCAACGTCTGAAGCTGACAAAGGCAAGAACAAAGGTGTTTCCTCTGAAGACAACTTGGCTATTCTCTTCAGCAAGCCAGTTTGTTAGGTAACATATACTCTATTCCCTTATACTGCATCCCTCCTCTATCCCTTCTCAATCTCAGTTCTCCTCTCCATAAAACCTATTAACACTTAAAACCCATTCTTTTCTCTATCTCCTTCTTTCATAAATGATCTTACTTAAACGATCGCTGTGTTTCAGCTAGTCCTCTCCCCTGCTTGAGGATCCTGCTGAAGTCTCTCCTTCTACAACTACAACAATCCCAGCCACAAGAGCTGAAGAAATAATCCCAGTCTTAGACCTTGCTGAGACTGATGAACAAGAAGAACAACTGCTCTCTCACAAAAACAGACCTTCCTTGGCTCCTCAAAAGCTAAGTGAAGAGGAACATAAAAAGAGAGAAGCAATGATCAAGAAGCTTGAAGATCAGCGAATCATCCTTCCTCGCAACAAAGTCATCCCTAACCCTACAAAGTTCAGACTATCAAAGAAGGAGTTCGCTGATCACCTCAGAGCTGAAAGACTACTCGCCGATCGAAGGGAAACTGAAGAAAAAGATAAAGCCTACGCCATTCAACTTGTCCAAGAATCGGTGAAAGACCCTGAACTGAAGAAAACTCACATCGAGGTTCAACGTCAATTATGGGAAGAGGCCCAAAAGATCATTGAGGAAAAGACCAAGGTATCTGACTCAACCTTGGAATGGTGCAAAGAAAGACTGCACTATCGATCTCGGGCAGCCAGAATCAACAAGGTGAACATCAGGGGAAGAACGACAATAAGCGTTCCTGTCGTTGAAGTTGACATATTCAGAGAAAATGGTACCAAGGAGACCATCTATGCTGCTAAAATCAAGAAGTACGGTCTCTATGAATGGTTGGAGATGCGAATAGCCATTCAGCGATCTCGCTCACAATATAAAAGCCATGTCGAGAAAATTATAAATTCTCATATCGACTTGGTTTCATTCGCTGTGGATATTCATCCTCCGCCTCCTAATCCAACTCAACAAAGAAGGGCCTCTGCAAAGAAAAAGATATTACCTTCAGACTCAGGTCCTCCTATCCAGAACGAAACAAGTATTTTGTTTTTCACGTGCTGAAGTACTTGGTCCTGAACCTGACCTCTCAGCTCTCGACACCTCCCTGCCCCATGGTGAACGCTTCATTCCTGGAAAAGTCTTAAGCGAACCGTATGGCATCTTCTTTCACGACTACGATGGACGAGAACACTTTCAACGTATCTCTGAGCTTCCCATCACTCCCATCGAACAGCTCAGGGATCTCGTCTACTGGTGTGAATTCAGAAAAGATCTTCTAGGACAATACATGAAGCCCCTGATCTTTACTGAAGCACATAATAGACGAAATCTTGGTGAAGCCGTCCCTGATTGGATGATTCCCTCTACAAGAACCCTTGATGAACTTCTTGTTAAGGAAGAACCTTTCTAGCTGATAGGATTTTCTTGTAATTCCTCTATCTTTATCAGCTTATATCTTTTGTACTTGTAAATTTATTTGTTGTACTTGTAATTTTTCCACTTCCCTATGTAACCTTTACGAAGTTTAAAGAAAAATTTCAGCGAATGTACTTTACTCCATCAGTACTCAAAAGATCCCAGAAAACAGTAAAAGGGACAAATATTTTATGAGTTCTTTATATCCGTTTGTTTTCTTACTTAGCAATTTTCCCTCATTGCTATGTCAAAATCAAATAGGGGGAGATTGTTGATCTAAACCCTCAGTAATTTGATAATGACTCTTTAAGAAACACTTAGTGAAAATTCTAAGTAAACAATATGTATTAGAGTTTTACTATCGCTGATAAGTACTATGTCTCTACAGTACCGCTGATAGGAAACTTATGCTTTTTAGATTAGACATTCAGCGAAACTGTTCATCAATAAATCCCTGAGCCTGTTCAGTCTTGTTGATGATCGCTGATAGTTTAGTTGTTTACTTATGATCCCTGAAGACAAGTTTCATGTAAACTATGTTCTACGCTGAAGGCGAAGATCAAGCCCATGAACCAACGACAAGTCTACTAATAAACTGATGCGGATATCAGCGAAGCCAAGATTTGTCCACTCAACGTGAAGTTACAAGTAGAAGACTTCAGCGAATGCTGAACTTTATCACTCGCTAATAAAGATCTATTCAGCAAACGTTGATCATGAAGTTTCATCTACAAGTTACTTTTGTCTTTCCCCCTTGTACGCCTCCGTACGATGATGTCAGAAAGGACATCCCTTTTGTCCAGGATCGTACAACCAACTCTGATTCTACACTGTACATCATACGGCTACTAGGTTGTCTACAAAGGTAAAACCATGCAACCAATCAGTTGCTGCCACGTGTAAAGTTATACTGCTGTGCATTAAATGCATGAAGTATATAAGAAGAACCCTACTTCGGAAATGAAGTTCTCAGCCATCTTCTCTCCACTATCTTTATGTTATGATATTATTCGTAATTTCCTTATCTCCTTTCTATCTTAATTCTAGTGGAAGAAACTTAGTGTTCTCATAACTTGTTTAGATTAGGCTTAGTCCTTAATCTTGTTCCACAACAAGTTGTAAATTGTTTGATTATATTAATAAACAATTTAGAAAAGTAAAAATCGTGTGTTTGTATTCAACCCCCTTCTACAAACTTGTATAACCCTTCGGGACCAACACTCACTATAGAGTCCCTCGTCCCAAGCACATGGGAGCAACCTTTGGCCTTACTCCAATTCCGGGTGTGCGGGATGATAACCATTACAATGACGTCTTGTCTTCGGCATTGCGAAGGAGTGGGAGATCACAGTGGATACCACATACTGATGACATTAAGAAGAGCGAACTCCGGCCGGAGATAGCACTATGATTGAAATTTCTGAAGTGTAGCCTGATCCTTTCGACTCACGACAATACAGTTGATGTCTATGTTGCCAAGATCCTTTTCCACGTCTAGTTCAATCTGTCCATGGATATCGACCATGTTATCTAGCTTCAATTGATCGACGCAGCTTCCAGCCGCAACACCACCAGTATCTTACCCTTCCCTTGTTTGATAACAAAATTTTGCACGGATGCCGGATTTGAGGTCGGCAACACCATACCACCACTACCGCCCTTCGACCGAGTCACCTACAACGTACAGGTAGCTGCGGCGAATAGATTCGATAGGAAGGCAGCGGCGGAGAGAGAGAGCGCACAGATGTGCATTCCACATGAGGTGGATGATGAGGAAGCGGAGGAGGACGATGATACGGATTATGACCCAACGACGGACATTACAAGAGCGGATCTCCCGAATGACATTCCAGGTTTGGCGAGGGAGATACGCACGCTGGAAAATGATATGCGTTTCAGATTTGCTGATTTGAGAAGCTTGCTTACAGGAGATCAAAACCCATATACAGCGAGTCCTTCCAACCCAAATGAAGCGGGTCCTTCAAACCCACAAACATCTAAGAGGGTAAGAAGGCGACCCCAACGTAGTTCGGGTCGCCGAGCGCGTGATCAGTGATGGTTGGTTAGCTTTTTGATTTTGCTATTTTAATGATAACCGTTATTTTAACGCTTTAGTAGTTGGATGACCATACTCTATTTTCATATTTCATGGTTGTTTTTACCTGTTTCTATTTTTCATTACATTGGGAATAATGTATGGTTTTGGTTTAGGGTGAATTGTCGAGTTTATCATTTTTGATCTCAGTGGATTGAGCGATCATTGTATTACTGTTAAGAGCGGACAACCCTTTCTAGCATGCTTTAATGTAGATTTTTGAAAACACCAATTTTTTAGGGGGTGAACCTGTAAGAGATATTATAGCATTAAGATGGACATGGGTAACAGCATGCATCAAGGACATTAGTGGAGACCACTCATGAGGTTCTTGAGCCGTAGACCTGCTAACTTCGATTCTGAGAGACTATGCATTAATCGATACACTTCTCACTTAGTCCTTTGGTCGTTGTTATAGCTGATCTCACTATAACTTGCATCTATTGTCAAAGACATTCATAGGAATAGGAAGTGAAGCTCTTGCCCATCTTTTGAACAAACCATGAGCAAAGACATCAGGCGTGTTGGTTGTTGCTTTTCATGACTCAAACACTCGTAGCCTTAACCCTTTTTGCAGCCCTTTCAGTATAATTCATAAAGTGAAAGGCCCAATTATCAACCCCATCCATAAACATAGTGAATCTTTCATCAGGGGGTTTGCTTAGAATGACAATGTGAGGGTTCAAAAAAAATTAGCTGAGGGGCCTGTTCAAGGAATGAGAGTGATTTGCTGTGAAGTAAGCATAAGAGAGAAAGGGGAGGGTAAACAATTGTCATTAAATACCTTTTGAGGATTGTGAATCCGTTTACCTCCCATTCCTGAGCAACAAGCATAGCCAATAGAATGATCTGGTTTTCGCATGGAGAGTTTGTGAAGCAGAGCAACACTTCTAGTCCTAGTCTTGATAATGGATTCCTTCTGTTGATCCAAACCCTCAGTGATTTGATAATGACCCTCTCCATTCTACTTAGTGAAAATTGTAAGTAAACAATATGTATCAGAGTTTCACTATCGCTGATAAGTACTAAGATCTTACAGTACCGCTGATAGGAACTCTCGCTCTTTTAAATAAAACATTCAGCAAACACTATTCATCATTAATGCTCTGAGTCTGTTCAGTCATTATGACGATCACTAATAAGTTAGATGTTTACTTATGATCCCTGAAGACAAGTTTCACGTCAACAAAGGTTCTACGCTGAAGTCGAAGATCAAGCTCAAGAACCAGCGACAAGTCTCCTAATGAACTGATGCGGAATAGAAAATGATAATCGCTGAATCAACGAAAGCTGATCATGAAGTCCTCCATACAAAGTAATTTTGTCTTAACCCCCCTTGCACGACTCCGTACGAAATGTCAGAAAAGAACCTCCGACTGTCTGAAATCGTACAACCACTCTGATACTACACTGTTCATCCATGCGGCTACTAAGGTTGTCAACCATGGTCAATGACATACAACCAACCAGCTGATGACACGTGTAAAGTGTATACTGACTTGCATTAAATGCATGCAGTATATAAAGGGATGAACCCACTTCTTTTGAAGTAACTTGCTAACTCTGGACAAGTTCAATCTCTTATCTCAAAATAGGTTATTATTAGTAATTTCCTTATCTTTCTTAGTGCAAGAAACCTTAGTGTTCCAACTTGTTTAGATTTAGGTTTATCCTTAATCTTGTTTCCGCAACAAGCTGTAAATTGTTAATGATTTATCAATAAATAATTTAGAAAAGTAAAATTTGTGTGTTTGTATTCACCCCCCCCCCCCTTCTACAAACTTGTATAGGCCTTCGGGACCAACAAGTGGTATCAGAGCGGATTTGTTTAATCTCATAAACAAGATCTAATCTAAGATATTTATCTTCCTTGCTATTATCTAAAAATGGCCACCAACACAAACACAAATTATATAGACAATGGTTCTCTTGCTAAACCCCCTAGATTTTCCAAAGATAACTTCAACTTATGGAAAAATAGGATGACACTCTTCTTAGAAGGTGTAGACCCTACTATCCCTTACTATCTAGAGAATGGTTCATTCATCCCTGTAAGAATTGATGCTGTTGTTCCAGCCGCTGAGAATAGACCTGCTATTCCAGAAAGGCTGGTACCTAAGGAAATCTTTCAATGGACTGACGAAGATAAGAAGAAAGTGGCTATAGATACAAAAGCCAGATCCATACTATCCATGGCTCTTCCTGACGAAGTCTACCATTCCGTCATGAATCTGAAAACATCAAAGGCCATGTGGGACACAATATGTGTTCAGTATGAAGGAACGTCTGAAGTCCAGGAGTCAAGAAAGATCAACCTGGTAAGACAATACGAAAGCTTCATTTCTGGTAAGAATGAATCTCTCTCTGAAGTTCACCAACGTTTTAATTGTTTAATTATAGATCTGAAAACTGTTGGTAAGGAATATTCTAACTTTGAAGTACTGACAAAGTTTCTAGAATGTTTACCTGAAAGCTGGGACAATTATGCTATGTGTCTCAAGCTATCAAAGGATCTAAAATCAATGACCCTTTCAACCTTATATGGCACGTTGCTGAATCATGAGTAATCGAGCCATCTTAAGAAGAATCTTGTAAAAGATTCCAAAAGCACCCCTGTTGCTTTAATCTCAGAGGAACCTTATACTCAGCGACCCTCGGTCACTATCACTGAGTTAGGAAGTAACTCTGAAAGGTCATCAGATTCTGATTAATCAGATAATGATGAATCTTTGGCTCTCCTAACTAAGAAGTTCAGGAGATTTGCCAAAAAGAAAATATTTAGAAAGAACTAACCTCTTTCCATAACTGACAAGCCTAGATCATCAGCTTTTGTTGATAAGGCTACTGCTACTTGTTTTAACTGCGAAAAGACAGGACATTTCGCTAACGAGTGCAGGTCTAAGAAAGTTTCTAGACCCTCAGCTTTTACAAAGAAACCCCTTGTTCCAAGGAATAAAGATGGCAAATATTCAAAGCTGAAAGAAAAATATGCAAAGCTGAAAAGCTTTAAGAAGAAGAATAAAGGCCTGATGGCTGACTATGATTGGGCTGCTTCTGATGAAGAAGCATCATCATCTGACTCTGAAGATAATGAAGCAAATCTATGTCTTATGGCCAAGATTGAAGAAGAGGAAGAAAGTTCAGACATTCCCTCCACTTCAACATCTGCTATTCAGGTATCACCTTCTTTCTTTACCAATATTACAAATATTGATGAAGCTGATAGTCTCCGTAAGATCGATCTCTTGACTATAAGTTTATACGAAGCCATGAACGGCAAAATTGTGGTTGAAAACCAAAATATTGATCTCGCTGAAAAGCTTAAAAACTGCCACCTTCAAATAGAAAAGCTTTCTAAAATTGAAGAAGATTTTAAAGATCAAGTATATCTAAATCAGCTAGTCAAAATAGAACGAGCAGAAGCTATCACTGCATTAAAGGCTGAAAAAGCTACTATTGAAGGATGGTGTAATTCTTCAACAAAGATCACTGAGATAATAAAGTCTCAGATTCCCCTGAGTGATAAACGTGGTTTGGGTTACAAATATGAAACTCCAAAACCAACCACTGAGCGTTCAATGCTTAAATTTGGAACGTTCGTATCCTCAGTCGCTGATACTTCATCTTCTCAGTGCTTCTCGTCCGTTACACCAATCCCTGAGGAAACTCCTACCTCCTCAAAAGGCAAGGAGAAAATGGTTTATTCAAAACCTACCTCTGTCTCTAAAGACAAAGGTAAAGGAATTGTTATTTACCAGAATCCTCAGAATGGTACCTTAGTACCAAAGCTGAATGCTTCTAAAGCTTCATTGGCTCATCCCTCTGGATCAAGGAAGCAGATATATGGATCTATTCAGCGATCTACTCCTAGACTCAGATTGGATGTCCTTGGTAAGAAATCTGAAGAACTGAATGTTCGTCCCATTTCTAAAGCCAATAGTTTACTTGGTGCTGGCACTTCTAATTTGAAATTAAAAGCTCAGCATTCAAATGGTCCTAGAACTACTTTTAGTTATAGGAAATGTTATCACTGTGGACTTACCGATCATATTGCTAGTAAGTGCCCCACAGCCACCAAAGCTGAAAAGATAGCTAAGGTGAAGATTGCCCCCAAGGCAAAGAAGACCAACCCTGGTGGAAATCAGGTCAAGGTGAATCCTACCACTGAAGTTAAGAAATTAACCAAAATGAAGAAAGACAAAGCTGAATCTTCAAATGCTGCGAAGACTGCTGAATCTTCCATTCCAACTACTTCCACTGACAAATGTGTATACATGGTAAAGTGGGTACCCAAGAAAAACTAATCTTCCTTTGTAAGGCAGGTTAAGAAGGGTATCTAGTATCTCGATAGCGGATGCTCTAGACACATGACTGGAAAGAAAAGCATGCTCGCTGAATACAAGGAAGAGAAGGGTCACTCTGTGACTTTCGGTGGAAATGGAAAAGGACATACCCGAGGGTATGGTTTACTTTCAAATGGTACAACCTCTTTCAGAAGAGTCGCATATGTTGAAGGGCTGAAGCATAATCTTCTAAACATCAGTCAGCTTTGCGACATGGATAACAAAGTAATCTTTACTAAGGAATCCTGCTTTGTCCCTGACAAAAAGGAGAAGATAGCTCTCAGCGGTTATCGTTTGGAAAATTTTTATGTAATAAACATGGACTCAACAACCACTGAGAACTCCTGTTTCTTCTCAAAGGCCTCATCTGATGTCAACTGGCTATGGCATAAGAGGCTATCTCATCTAAACTTCAAGACACTGAACACTCTTTCATCAAAAGAGTTAGTCACTGGTCTACCTCAGCATTCATACGCCAAAGAGTCGTTATGTTCAGCGTGTGAAAAAGGGAAGCAGACCAAAGCAAGCTTTAAGTCAAAGCAAGTTTCTTCAGTGTCATCTCCTCTACAACTACTCCATATGGATTTGTTTGGCCCTGTTAACAAACAATCCATCGCTGGAAAGAAATATACGTTGGTCATAGTTGATGAATTCTCTCGCTTCACTTGGGTAATGTTTATCCGTTCTAAGAGTGACACCCCTGAAGAACTCATCAATTTTGTTCGGAAGATGGAAACCCTGAACAATCTGACCGTTCGCTCAATAAGGAGTGATCATGGGACTGAATTCAAAAATAGTTCTCTTGATTCCTTCCTTGAGAGTAAGGGTATTTCTCACAACTTTTCTTCAGTGAGAACACCGCAACAAAATGGAGTCGCTGAAAGAAGAAATAGAACAATTATTGAAGCTGCACGTTCAATGCTCAGCGATTCTCACCTGCCTACTCAGTTTTGGGCAGAAGCTGTCAACACTACTTGTTTTACGCAAAACAGGTCGCTGATAGTCAAAAGATTCAAAAAGACAGCCTATGAACTTTTTCATGGGAGAAAGCCTTCAATCAGCTTTCTTCACATCTTTGGATGTCAGTGTTTTATACTGAACAACAGAGATGCACTTGGAAAGTTTGATCCTAAGGCTGTTGATGGAATCTTTCTTGGATACTCCTCAGTTTCCAAAGCCTTCAGAGTCTTCAATCGTAGAAGACAAACTGTAGAAGAAACTATTCATGTCACGTTTGACGACTCCCGTTCAGCGAACTCTAAACCGTCCGCTGATACTGAAGAACTGAATCAATGGATGTTTTCTCATCTTGGTGATTCAGATGTTATTCCCACTACTCATGCTCATCCAGTAGAAGATGATAGTCCTTCTATCATTCCAAATATGCAGAACAGTGAAGCTGAAACTTCTTGGGTCTCAGCTGTTCCTATAAACACTATACCCAACGCTGAACCAAATGTCTCAGGCATTCCATCTACTTCTCAACAATCAGTGAATATAATGACAACTGCATCCATTCCTCTCTTGGCTGATACTCCCGACGTCGCTGAAGCTTCATCTTCAGCTCCTCCAGTTCAAGTTGAGTCAGCGTCTCACGCTCCGGCCTAGCGATGGACGATAAATCACCCAATTGATCAAATTCTTGGTGATCCAAACGCTGGGATTCAGACTCGACGAAGTTCAGGTAATATTTGTTTATTTGTAAATTTTATTTCACTAACTGAACCAAAGAAAGTAGATGATGCCCTCAAAGATCCAAACTGGGTCAGCGCCATGCAAGAAGAGCTGACTGAATTCGAAAGAAACAAAGTTTGGAAACTTGTTCAGAGACCAACTGATAAAACTGTGATAGGCACTAAATGGGTCTATCGAAATAAGTTGGACGTTCATGGTACTATAACCCGCAACAAAGCTCGACTTGTTGCTCAGGGATACAGACAAGAGGAAGGTATAGATTATGACGAAACATTTGCTCCAGTAGCAAGACTTGAATCTATTCGTCTATTCTTAGCAAATGATGTACACAAAAACTTCAAAGTACATCAGATGGATGTTAAGTCAGCGTTTCTAAATGGAAAGCTGAATGAAGAAGTGTATGTGGAACAACCTCCAGGATTCTCAGATTCTAAGCGTCCAGGTTATGTTTATAAACTGGATAAGGCACTTTATGGCTTGAAGCAAGCTCCTCGTGCATGGTATGACACTCTTTCTACTTATCCCATCGTGCATGGTATGACACTATTCATATCATTCTAGTTCAAATATATGTTGATGACATTATATTTGGTTCTACTAACCCTGAGCTTTGTACTCGTTTCGCTGATAGAATGAAAGATGAGTATAAAATGAGCATGATGGGTGAACTAACATATTTCCTTGGTCTTCAGATTAAGCAAACTGAAAAAGGAACTTTTATTAATCAGGGAAAGTATGTTAAAGATATGCTGAAGAAATTCGACTTAACTGAAAGTTCAGCTATGAAAACCCCTATGGCACCACCGCTGACACTTGATAAGGACACTAAGGGTGTTCCTGTCAATGTCACGCTGTACCGTGGGATGATCGGCTCTTTATTGTATCTTACAGCTAGCCGACCCGATATTATGTTTGCAACATGCTTGTGTGCACGATATCAAGCTGAACATAAGATATCTCATATGAAAGCTGTAAAGCAAATTTTTCGATATCTTAAGGGTACAGCGAATCTAGGTCTTTGGTATCCCAAAGATTCAGGATTCGATCTAACCGCCTATTCAGATAGTGATTTTGCAGGTTGCAAAATGGATAGGAAAAGCACCACAGGAGGTTGTCAGCTCCTGGGTGGAAAGCTGGTAAGTTGGACAAGTAAAAAGCAAAATTCAGTGTCCACTTCCACAGCTGAAGCTGAATATGTAGCTGCTGGAAGTTGTTGTTCTCAAGTCTTGTGGATGAAAAATCAGCTACTAGACTATGATCTTCAGCTCTCCAAAATTCCAATCTATTGTGACAGCACAAGTGCCATCGCTATAGCAAACAATCTAGTACTACATTCAAAGACCAAACATATAGAAATCAGATATTATTTTATCAGAGATCATGTGATGAATGGTGATATAGAACTTCATTTTATCCCAACTGATTATCAGTTAGCTGACTTATTTACCAAACCTCTTGATGAGACAAGATTCAACTTTCTCATCAGCGAGCTTGGAATGCTGAACTTTGAAGGATAAAATCTTCAGCGGTTCACATTAATCAGCGATAGGATAAAGTCAACTCGTTTAACCTATTCAATCATCTTCTCTCTGAATAAAACTTGGTTAAACTGATATCAATGTATGTTTTCTCTCCCTGACAATCGCATGAAAATGCAAGATTTCAAAACAAAATGCATCGCTGAATATCTCTTCCTTAACAGCGATATTTTGAAATTTCTTAAAACCTTCACTGAATATTTTCATTCAGTGTTTCATGTTTTCAAAAGTATCCCTGAGTTTTTCAAAACCTCAGAGACAACCAAGAATATGAAAGGACAGTTGTGACGTCATTACAACGGATAAAACCCCGGCACGTTTTCTCTTCCTGACACACGTGTGCACGTCTCGTTCAAACTTCCAATCAAATGCAAACACGTGTCCGTGTCATGATGAAAATCTTTTCCCGCTCAAGATTTTCTCTTTCTAAAATCTCTATATAAACAAATTCTTTGTTTATATTTTTCTTTTACGCGATAAATCTTCCTCCGCAAGAAAGAATTCACTGTTGCATTTGTGATTTCAAAAACTTCAAGAACTGTTCATCATCTTCTTCATCAAACATCAAGGATAATATGTTCTTATTATTTACCGAATGCAAATAACTTGTTTCTGATCTACTCTTTGTTTTAACAAGATCAAACAAAAGAACTTCTTAAAATGAAATCATTTTCTTTCATGATTTTCTGAACACAACCATTTCATGGTTGTTCTTCAAGTTTAAATGCAAAAAAAATCTTAAACTTGTTCTTCACACATTTGTTTTTTCCAGAATCTCTTTCTTCATAGAAAACTGGATAACAAGAATAAATGGGTTTTATATTTCATTTCTTAAAATCAAGAAAAACCCTAATCTTCATTAAGACATTTGTGTCTGAATGAAATGGATAAAATTTGAACCATCTTAATGGAAATTCTTTCCACATTAAGATAATTCTTATTTGTTAACAACTTTGGTTGAACTGATAATACAGAGAAATGGCTTCATCTGACATTCCTGCTACCGCTGAGAACATCTCCGCTGATTCCGAGGAAGTGGACATCCTCAAGGCTCCTCAAGTCAAGTTTGCCCTTGATAAACTGGATTGGACTAAGGTGAACAACCTCTATGCGCTTTTCGAGTTTCCTCCTCGAAAGCAAGTCACACATCTAGATGATGCTGTGAATTTTCTAAAGAATTGCTGCATCTCCACAGCCCTGACCATAACAACTCCTGCACATCAGCTTTTGCTCTCACAATTCTGGTACTCAGCCAGACACTCTCAACTACCTTCAGCCAAAGACCCCTCCAAAACAATCGATTGCATCCTCGGCGACATCGAATATGGCACGATGAAGATCACCCCTGCCACTATTCGCAATGCTCTCAGCCTTCCAATATCTACCAAGGAAAAACCTTTCGTTCCCCTCCCTGACCCCAAGAAAAACACAGACAGGGAAGCCATCATTGCATTTTTCGATACAATGGGCTATGTATGGGAAATCGGCAGAGACATGAAGGCCTAGAAGAAGCTGACGATTATCAAGAAATCGAAAATGCCCAGCGAGATGAATTTCATCTTCGCTCATCTTATCAGCTGTATGACTACAAAGAGCGGCTCGTCTGACCAAGCCGCTAAACCTCATCAAGCAATGGGTTATGCACTGCTGAAAGGTCTCAACATAGACTGGGCATCAATTATCTATGATGACCTAGTTCTAAGGGTGGACACCGTCGCTGACAGACCTCCATGGGTTCCCTACCCCCGATTCATCAGCGCCATCTTCCAATATGGCCTGAAAGAGAGCTACCCAACTGAAGGTGACCTGAAACTCTCTCAGGTCGGCCCAAAGATACTCGACTTCAAACCGATGGTGAATGAGGTACGTCTCTCTACACTCTTTGCTCTTCTCAACCCTTCTTCTTCTCATTCGGTGGCTCCTTCAGCGACAATACCCATCGCCGATACCCTGGCCACAAAATCCTCTCCTTCTAAGAAAAGGAAACATTCATCTACCCCACTTGGTTCTAAAAGGATCAAGAAAACAAAGGAGCAACCCCAGCAATCTCTTGCTGAAGACTCCTCAGCTCTTTCTGCAGAGCTGAAGGAACGTTCAGTGGTACGCTCTGCCACACCTGAACAAGCCATCCCTTTTATCCCAACTTTAGCATCTCTAAACGCTGAGGTTACAAACTTGGAACCTACCCAACCTCCTTCAGTCTCTCAAAAGACTGATGAAGTGATTGTCAGCGAATCCAACGCTGAACTCATAACCCAACCCCCATTCTTATCCTTTGCTCCTCCTTCCACTCATTTGGTCTCTACTCCAGATCTAACTGGAGCTGCCATCATTTCCTCGGAACCTAAAGCTGATTCTCCAGGAATGATGAAGACGGGACCTGCAGAACAATCCATGGGCACTTTTGAAGATGACATGGAACTTTACTCAGGAACCCGTGATTTCGATGAATTCACCAATCCTCCTGCAGGTAAACAACAACCCATAAACACTGTGACTAAACCCCAAACTTCTGAGCTTTCCTTTGTTCACAAGTTTTTATATGTTACAGGTCCTAATTTGGGAGATATCAACGCCTCTCTGAAGTCCGTGGAGACAAAGCTGACAGGTTTCACCACTACTCTCTCCAATAACTCTACAGCTGTAACAAACGCTGGAGAGAATCTGAACAAGCTGACAACGGTGGTGGAGAAGAAGGCTTCCACAGATGACATGAAGCAGGTTGATAAAACTCTCAGTGACTTCGCCAAGGTGCTCGCTGACATCTACACAGACTACACCTCTCTCAAAAACTCAGTTTCGTCCATGTCCAGCGAATTTACATCGCTGAAGACATCGGTTGGACATCTAGAGGAGGATATGTCTACTATGAAGACTGACTTAGGCTCTGTTAAGACCGATGTTGGTTCGATGAAAATGATGATCGAGCAGTTGCTACACAAAGCAAATACTCCTGATCCTGCTCCTGCCCCCGTCCCTGCATCTGACAACTTCACAGCGGAAGATCGCACTGAGCTGAAGAAAATCAATCCTGCTATTTCTGGCCTTGAAGACAGATTAGCAAATATTGAAGTTTGTGTAGGTCTCTCTGCCTAAGAAGACAGAGAACCTACCAACGCTGCTGAATCTACCCATTCCTCCCCCCGTCATCATGAAAAAGAGGGGGAGAAGAGCGCTGAAGACCTCGAGAAGAGCGCTGAAGACCTTTCCCATGATGAATCTATCAGGGGAGAGAAGATGAATACTGAAGAAACCACCGCTGGACCTCAGGGAGATGAAAACACAATAGAGAAGCTCGCCTCTGTATGTTAGTCCCAGATGGCTAAGCAAGTATTGTAGAAGGGGGGGGGGGGGGGGGGTTGAATACAATACTCAAAATTTTCACAATTTTAATTCTTTTTATTGAAAAACTTTCAACTAGAATTACACAAAGAAACTTAAGATTGTTGCGGAAAAGAACAGATAAACTATTCTAACAATCTTGCAAAGTATACAACAAAACAACTAAGAACACTGAGAGCAAAGCTATTGAGTTTTAAGGCTTAAAGGAAGATTTCTTGCACTGAGAGAATTCTTAAAAGTGTGCCTTTTGTATGGAGATGCCTTCTCCTTTTATAGTGCCAAGGAGTGCCCAAGCATTAAATGCTTGGGACACTTGTCATCTTTCAACTTGCTGAGTATGTTGACTTCTGGAGAGATGAAAGGTCCTTGTCACTTTTTACTAGGTACAGACAGAATAGCTCATGCAGATAAAAACGGATTTTAACTGATTATGGATAAAGAGACAAACTGTCACTTTTATCTGCTAGAGGATATTGTCCCATAATAAATGATCTTCCCTTTAAGACTTTGGCACCGAAGGAGGTTTCACCGAAAATAGAAGAACTTCGGTAGAGAGAGATCGACCACCGAAAATGTAAGAGCATTTCGGTGGTGAGGAGGGCCACCGAAGTTGTTCAGGTAATTCGGTGTAGTGTCCACCGAATTTGTCAAGGCTCATCGGTGGAAGACGATGCCACCGAAACTGTTCAGGCAATTCGGTGGTGATGTGGCCACCGAATCTGTCCAGGCAATTCGGTGGGAAGTGACCACCGAAACTGTCCAGGCAGTTCGGTGGAGATGACTTGTTTGTAAGTTGCCGAGAGTCTTCTATTTTCCACAAGTAGAGAGTCTTCAAGCTTGGTTTCGGTTGATCTTCGACTTCACCGAACATTTGATATTTTGTACAAGTCATTCAAAGAACCAAACTAAAATATTCTAAATAGGAGTTTTAGGGAAAACATAGGTGAGTCAATTTCAAATCCTTGGTGACCCAACAATCTCCCCCTATTTGAATTTGAGCTCCTTTTTTAGAATATTCAAGAGTAACTGAAAAGTAAGTGCATTTTGACCCTTTTTACTCTTTTGGGTTATTTTCACATAGACCATTCTTTTTGTTCTTTTTGATCTTTTTGTATGAGTATGTATACTATGTACAGTATTAACAGGTAACGAAAAGTAAAGTATGTACAGAAATAAAATTCAAATAGAGATACTTGTATTAAGATAAGTTCTCGTACAATTTACAAAATGAGAAACTAACTTTTACAAGTACCAAATGGAGAGAACTTACTTCTTTGAGGTTTTGCGGCGCTTGATTTCATCCAGTAAGTTTCTATAGAAAGGCTGAGCTTCGGGGATGTTCGGAAAGAGGTTGTGGATGCCTTCCAAAAAGATAGTATCAGCGAAGGGTATCTGGGCAAATCTGAAGAAGCACCGACGATCGAGACCATCGTTGAAGAACAATCCTGGTATTGGTGAGAGGCTTAAGGTTGTGGTAGGATAGGGGACCGAAGTGGGAATGGTGAGGTTTAGATTGTTCACATTTGGAATTTTACCTTCCCTCGCCATTTCCTTGAAGACTGAGTCAGGTGGGTTTTTAACTTTGGGAAGAATGACTTTTTCTTTCAAGGATTGAAGTTTGGCTCTTTCATCGGTGGAGAGAGTGATGTTGTGTTTTCTTTTGAATTCTTTCATCTTTCCCATCAGTCAATCAATGTACTTGACAAAGATGTCTTTCTTTGGATTTGGACTCCTGACAAGGTGTTGAGAGATTTCATACCATTCCGAGAGACCGAAGAGTTGGAGATGGCTTTCTTTCACACTCTTCATAGAACCATCTTCCCTGTGAATGATTAGCCTGATGTCTTTCGGGTTTGCTTTGGAGGTGGCAATCTTTACGGATGAAATCGGTGACCTGTTGTTTCGGTGATGCATGGTCTTTTTGTACCAGCTAATTTCATCATTCTTTTCTTTTTCTAGGGCACTCAGCACCGATTTTTGGATTTGAATGGCATCAGAGGATTTTGCTTTTGCAGCTTCTTCTTCAGCAGCTTTAAGGGATAGATCTTTGGATTTATCTAAGTTGATTTGAGCGATTTTGCATCCTCAATTTCTTGAGGGGAGAGACCGAGTTCGGTGGAGATTATATGAGAAGCAGGCTTGAGTTTAAGAGATTCAGCATCTTTAGGTCGAGCCCCATATTTTGCCAACTCCTTTTTCTTCTTTTCTTCCTTAGCCAAATCTTCGGCCGAAAAGACTTTCTTGCCTTTGTCTTTGGAAGCTTTACTGGATTGCTCCCCCTCAGTTGATGCACCAAGTTCTAGTGCTTCGGTGGTACCTGTATGTATCGGTGAAACAGAAGAGGATTTCGGTGAAGTGGTTTTCGGTGATGGTGGAGTGGTTTTCGGTGGAGGCTTGTTACTGGAAGATTTCTTTATGGATGGTAATTTCGGTGGAGCGGAGGTTTTCTCCCCCTCAGGAACAGCCGGAACCTTAAAACCCATTTCAGAAAACACCTTATCAAACTTGGAGTGTAGAAATGCCAAAGTACCAGAGATTGTGTTGGGAACCATAGAGAAATCACCCATATCCATTTCCCATTCTGACATTTCGGTGCTGGAGGCCTTGGAGAGGGACTCAACCTTAGAAGACAATGTAGTAAGAGAATCATTTATTGGTACAAGGGCATCGGTGATGGCATTGAGTAGCAATTGAGGTAACTTTGTCTCAAGGGTTGAGATTCGAGAATTGTCCTGGGAGATCAGAGAGATCGTGGATTGAAGGAAAGTGGAAGGTCGGTCGTGGTGGGATGGGGTGTGACCACCGATTTCGGGGAACGAACAGTGCCATCGAAGGGGATCCGCTTCGGGAAGCGGATGTCGTAAGTGAGGCGCGAGTTCGTCGGTGTATAGGGTTCGGGGAGATCGGGGAGGTGAGGGTGTTCGTTGTGGAGAGTGTTGCCTCGGCGAGGGAGGCTCGATGTGATGTTCTTCGGGGGACGGGATGGTTCGGGGAGAACCAGTGTCCGCTAAAAGAAATGCAAAGAAATCATGTGGGGGTGAAGTCTGTGGGGGGGAACCCTGATTGGGTTGTGCAATCTCATCGATCATAAACTGATCGGGTGAAAGGCTGTGAAGTGAAAAATCAGAACCCTCGAGAGGAGAGACCTCGAGGTCATCTCCACCACCCAAAGAATCGAGTGGGGAGGTTTGTTGAGGGTTCTCCAAGTGTACAACTGAGGCCTTTTGAGAGGCAACAGAGGAGTTGGTGGGGTTTGAAACGGATACCCTTGGCCCGGAGGGATGAAGTTCAATAACCGACGATTTTTGAGAATCGACAGTTGGATTTGTTGGTGGGGCCGATGGTTTCCGGGACCTCTTTGGAAGAGATCCCGAAGGGGAAGATGAGTGCCTCCGCTTATGAGAAGGGGTTTGAACCGGGGAAGCCTCTGAGGGAACTCTCGGTGACGTAGTTCGAGAAGCGGGTGCGGAGGTGTCGGTGGCCTTTTGTTGTTTCTTTTGAGTGCCACCCGACGTAACTCGGTAACGGGGAGTAGGGGCCACTACAGTTGGAGGGTCCTCGGGAATTTCTAGGTGTTGAAACCCGGGAATTTCCACATCACCCCAATGTAGTTCGGGAGAAAGAGCAAAAGAGATCATACCTGGTCGTAATGGGCGATCGGTGGCGAGTGGCTTAACGTTGAGAGTTTTGGTGCCTACACACGGAGAAGACCAGTCATAAGAGAAGCGCGGTAAAGGGGATTTGCGATCTGACTCCAATGCCTTAGAAAGTTTGTGCTGTATGATCATTGAGATGAAGCGTGGAAAGGCAACATAGCATTTCTTAGGTGTCTTGATGACCTCGACAAGCTCTGAGAAGAAATATTGGGCGAAGTCGACTTTTCTTTGGAAGATGAGGGCATGAGCGAGTTTGTTGACGTGTGAAGGCGATTGATCATGCCCATTTGTTTTGCGTGAGAGGCAATGGATAACGTGGGCAAAGAAGAAATTCCAAATGCTTCCCATTTTGCTGCGAAGAAGAGTACCGGGGCCTTTGGAGCTTTTGGAGGAGTCGTCAAGCACATAATGTCAGGATCGATTCTTAACAAGAATTAAACTTCTTAGAAACAGAATTTAGAGAATCTTGCGGAATAGAACTCTAAATCAATTAAAGAACAATCAATAGAAATTCAATAAACTGTATATATATCAAACAGTTATAACTCACAAGTTTTACACCAAAACCTCAATCTTGTTGAACAGACTCAACAAGACGATTTCTACTTCTCTAGAAATAGGATCTATGATCTTGAGGTTAATTCACTCTTGAATATCGAATTCTGTATATTATCTATCTTCTTTTTTTTTCGTATTTTCGTATTTTCTAATAGCTATCTATCAATACTATTTATACAAAAGTAATTACAAGATAACCATAAAAAGTAAATTGATCTTCTGAATCTTCGTTAAACATATCTTGATCAATTCCTTCTTTGTCTCCAAAAGTATCGCATACCAAACTTATCAACTCAGCAGTATTAATGATGATTTGGCTCAGCAGCATTAACAACCTTCAGCAGTATTAATCTTCACAGCCTTCAAGCAGTGGTAACTCAGCTCAGCAGTACTAACCATGTCTAGCAGTAGTAATTTGGTCTAGCAGCACTAACTTCATCTAGCAGCATTAACTTCATCTAGCAGCAGTAACCTTGCCCAGCAGTAGTAACGAAGAACTGGCAGTAGTAATGAAGACTTAGCAGTACTAACCATACTTAGCATATCTTCAGTTTCCAACAATCTCCCCCTAACTTGACTTTTAGGAAAAGAAGTCAAGTTCTTCAGATGATGCTTCCAAAACTTAGTCATCATGTACACACAGATTAGGACTTAGTCCTAGACTCTGATTGAGAATCCTCTTTACCAAGAATCTACCCATTGCTGAATCCTTGTTGCAGGTCAGCTTAGTGTGTAACATTCCTTGCAGCCTCTTCATGCTGTGATTGTATATTTCATCTACAAGATAGTATTCTTGAGTTGCAGAGTCAAGGGAGATGACATATACTCCACAGTTTTCATAGAGCATCCAGTTGGTAATGACTTGAAACTGTGTGTTTAACCTATGCTGAACTGCTTCAGGTTTGAACATTTGGCACAAGAATTCAAGTACCATTTTAGAAATTGACATCCCTGGCTCAGTCAGCATGTTTCCATATATCTTCATCCCAACTTTGAACATCTCTTCTAAGTCTGATCTTGAGCAAGTTCTGACAATTTTTCCCCAAGTAGAAAATACTTCAAATTTTCCATCAGCTCTTTTTATCCTAATGAACTCCTTTCTACCATCTTTCAAAGTGTCCCAAAAGATGATTTCAGGAGCCTTAGATGATATTGGTTCAGCCTGAAGTGGAATTGGGTTAGAGTCAACACTAGTAATGTACAAGTCACATTGGGCATCCGTTTGTGATTGCACATTGCCTGATTGCCCTGATGGAGTTGCCACTTCTTCTTCAGCAACTTTTCCATCAGATTTCACTGTTTCCTCCTGGGCCTCTTCTGCAGATGACTCCACCCTTGGCTTCTTTTCATTTTTCTTCTTTGAAGTTATGGGCTGGGTTCTTGGTCTTTTCTTGGACATCATCTTGGTTCTTTTAAGAGTTTTGACAGCCTCAGGAGTTGGTTCAGCTGCTTTAAGTTTTTCAGCAGCAATAACCATTTCTGCTGCTATGGCTGTTACTGCTTCTCTTAGTACATGTAGTGATGCTGCTTCAATACAGTTCTTTACAATCCAGTAAATTTCTTCATCTATTTCAGCTTGAGATGTAGTTACTGCTTCCTGCTCAGTTTCTGCTGCTTTGACTGTTTGGCCTTCAGCAACATTAACTGTTTCTGCTGCTTGTTCAAACTCAGCAGCATTAACAGTTTCTGCTGCTGTGGTTTCTGCTGCTGTGGTTTCTGCTGCTTTGGTTTCTTTAACACACTCTTCCCCCTTTTCTGTCTCACTGGACTCCCCCTTAAACTGTGCATAGTCCATTTCCATCTCAGTCTCTATGTGAGCAGTCTCCCCCTCAATTTGTGGACCCTTCAGTTTCAGTTCTGCTTCTGACTCTGACTCCCCCTTTTTGGGAGCATCATCAGTTGAGGTTCTCCTTCTTAGCACAAACCTTGCCTTTTTCTTTTTGTTCAGCAACTTGGTGACCGTCTTTTTGAGCTTCTCAATTTGAGACTGTTGGTAGGTGACCACAGTCTTAAGTTGCTCAATCTCTTTCTTTTGTGCCATGACATCCAAGTTGATATTCCCTAAGGTTTCCATCAATTCCTCATAGTTATATCTATCCTCACCTTGTTTAGAAGTATTTACCTTCTTTAAAGGATCCTTGGAAGTTTCAGCAGAAGCCTTCTGCCTAGCAGAAGCACTACCTGCCCCCTTGGTTTCTTGGCACCTGGGTCCTCCTAATGATTTCTCATTTAGAGTTGCCATGGGGAAGGTCTTATTTATGTTACCACTGTCCTTCTCTGTGCTAGCAGAAGTAGTGGCAGCCTTAGCACCCATATGGTCATCCTTCTCCTTAGAGACCACCTTCTTGAGGTTGGGAGACACCCCTGTGGTTTCCCTGTTGATATTCTCAATTGGAGAATGCTCCAATTGAGGGCTTAAAGGCGTAGGGCTTTGAGTAGGTACAACAAGGGAAGGAGCCTTGTGCACCTTTCTTCTTTGAAACCTTTTGGTGATTGTGGGGGTGGGCTGTTCAAGAATGGACTGTGGGATGTCTTTTGAGATGGAAGGTTGGGATTGGTCATCAGTGGGTTGATCTAATGAGGGCCTTGATCCTGATGCCATACCTTCAGAGGGGTGGGACACAACCATCATTGTAGAGAACAATGGTGTGTCAACTCCTTCCGAGTCCCTAGGAAGTCTTTTCATATTTGAAAAAACCTTCCCTTTAGGGGATTTGGGTACATATACCTCAGTGAACTGAGGTAAGTCCATCAACTCCTTGTTAAGAACTTCTTGCACAAACCTTGGATACATGAAAAAGGTCTTTTTGGATTCCAAGTTTGATACAAGATCATTAAAGATCATTGCTGAGAAATTGTACTTTCTGGCAGTGGATAAGCAGACCAAGGCATATGCAATGGGACTGCTGAACTCACTCCATCCAGTAGTTTTCTTGGAAATACAGTGCATCAGGGTATGAACAAGAAATCTCCATTGGTTGAAAAATTTTGACTTGTAGAATTTAAAAACACCAATGGGACCTTCATACCCCATTCTTTGTAAAGTAGAAAAGAGTTCTTCATTAGGAATAGAAGTTATACCTGAAGCATCATTCAACTGAAGGGAGATGCGAATAACCTCTTCAGTGACTTTCAAGGGTTTATCACAAACCCTTGTTCGAATGGTTTTCTGCCCTTCTTCAACACTAACAGTGGCATTCTCCCAAAATTGTTTCTGATGTTCGATATAGATTGTTGGGCTCACCGTGAGTGCATAGGAGATGTGCGAGGATTTGAGAAAATCGACTATATCGTGGAATCCCGCAGCTTGTTTCGGCTTCTGAAGCATGGCTATTTCATTGTGCTCATCCACAAACTCCATGATGCCTAAGGATTCTTGAAAGAAAAGCACAGAGATTCTGGGGAGTCTAGGTTAGAACGAGAGAGAAGAAGTAAATGCGAAGAGACGTTATGAACATGGGCGGGCAAACAGGGGTATTTATATGCCCTAGATTATCAGAAGCAGTATTAACTACCTCGCAGTATTAACTACCGAGCAGTATTAACTGCCAAGCAGTATTAACTGCCAAGCAGTATTAACTACCTAGCAGTATTAACTACCGAGCAGTATTAACTACCGAGCAGTATTAACTGCCAAGCAGTATTAACTACCTAGCAGTATTAACTACCAAGCAGTATTAACTACCGAGCAGTATTAACTCCACTAGCAGTATTAAATAAACTAGCAGTATTAACTACTGAGCAGTATTAACTACTGAGCAGTATTAACTGCCAAGCAGTATTAACTGCCAAGCAGTATTAACTACTTAGCAGTATTAACTACCGAGCAGTATTAACTACCGAGCAGTATTAACTGCCAAGCAGTATTAACTACCTAGCAGTATTAACTACCAAGCAGTATTAACTACCGAGCAGTATTAACTCCACTAGCAGTATTAAATGCACTAGCAGTATTAACTACTGAGCAGTATTAACTGCTGAGCAGTATTAACGACCAAGCAGTATTAACTACACTAGCAGTATTAACTGCACTAGCAGTATTAACTACTGAGCAGTATTAACTACTGAGCAGTAGTAACTGCACAAGCAGTAGTAACTACTAGAACACCGACAGTAGTAACTTCTGTACTGGCAGTAGTAACCACACTTACACTTTTCTTCACTTGGTAATCAGAGGAAAACAGAGGATCCTGAGAAAGAAAGTTAGTAGCACCAAATATATGAAGAAATATAGGTATAAAAACAGAAAGTCATGAATTTATTCTAGGTTGATCATGCCCACACTTGTTACCAAAAAGGTGAATCTACCCACATCAAAAGCTTTTGTGAATAGATCAGCAAACTGGTCATTTGTATGAACTTTAGCAACCTGAATTAATTTCTTTTCATTGCAATCTCTTATAAAGTGATACCTTATCTCTATATGCTTTGTTTTTGAGTGTTTGACTGGATTATTAACAATGCTAATAGCACTGTTGTTATCAATGAAGATTGGTGTGTGAAGAAAAGTTACCCCATAGTCCAACATCTGATTCTGAATCCATAGAACCTGAGAGCAGCAGCTTGCAACAGCTATGTACTCAGCTTCTGTGGTAGATAAGGACACTGTGGTTTGTTTCTTACACTGCCAAGATACTAGTCTTGTACCCAAAAACTGACATCCACCTGAAGTAGACTTCCTATCCATGTTGGCTCCTCCCAAATCACTATCTGAATATGCAAGCAAGTCAAAAGAGGATTCATGAGGATACCAGAGACCTAATCTAGGTTGCCCTTTTAAGTATCTGAATATTCTCTTGACAGCATGAAGGTGTGATTGCTTAGGAGAAACCTGAAATCTGGCACAAACACAGACTGAAAACATAATGTCAGGTCTAGAGGCTGTGAGATACATGAGAGATCCAATCATTGATCTGTAATGATGGACATCCACATCCTCCCCCTCAAGATCTGCAGTGATCTGTTTATGTGTTTCCATTGGAGTGCTTGCTGACTTTGAGTCTGATAAACCAAACTTGTCCAGGATGTCTTTCACATACTTGGATTGGCTAATAAAAATTCCATCTTTCCTCTGTTTTACCTGAAGCCCAAGAAAGAATGTAAGTTCTCCCATGGAGCTCATCTTGAAGCTTTTGTGCATCAATTCTTCAAACTCTTTACACATTTGATCATTGGTGGATCCAAAGATGATATCATCCACATAGATCTGAACAAGTAAAGTACCTCTCTTTCTCCTCTTGATGAACAGGGTCTTGTCAATGACTCCTCTTTCAAAGTCATTTTTCAAGAGATAGGTAGACAAAGTGTCATACCATGCTCTTGGGGCCTGATGCAAACCATAGAGAGCCTTCTTCAGCTTGTATACTCTGTCAGGGTGCAATGGATTCTCAAATCCAGGGGGTTGACAGACATATACTTCTTCCTCAATGCTTCCATACAGAAATGCACTTTTGACATCCATTTGGTACACTTTGAACTTCATGTATGAGGCATAGGCTAGAAATAACCTGATTGCTTCAATCCTTGCCACAGGAGCAAAGACTTCCTCATAATCTATTCCTTCTTCCTGAGTGTACCCTTGTGCAACCAGTCTAGCTTTGTTTCTGATTACAATCCCTCTGTCATCCTTCTTGTTCCTGAAAATCCACTTGGTGCCAATTGCTCTATGACCTTTTGGAAGGTCTACCAAGTCCCAAACATCCTGTAATTTGAACTGTAGCAGCTCCTCTTGCATTGCCTCTATCCAGCTTGGGTCTTTCATGGCATCATAAGCCTTTTTGGGCTCAGTCTGGGACAGAAAGCAAGTAAGAACAGTGTTAACTGTATTTTGCTGCTCTTGCAACTCTTGGAGTCTGCTTTTGCTTTCTAGTCATCATGGGAGATGCAATATCTCCAATTACCAACTCAGGAGGATGATTTTTCTGAGTTCTTGTTTGATGACCAGCTTCCTCTTGTAAGTCCTCATCCAGATTAGACTCATTTAATTCTGGATTTGTTTCTGCTTCTTCAGTCACCTCAGATTCTCTGGAATTTGAACCTGAAGACTGATTTTCCTCTGCTCTCCTCTCTTCTTCATTCTGAATAGGTTCAGTCTCCTCATGGTGTTCACAGAATTCCACAGGATCAATGGAAGGGATTGGAAATATCACAGATTGAATTCTGTGTTCTGATGATGGTGTATCCCTTTGTCCTGCATATACATCACCACTGAAACCCAAAGAATTAGTGAGTGAATCAATGTCAAATAGCCAATTAGGACCTGAACCAATAGGATTTGGTGTGTTCTCATTGCATTTGACATTGTCACTTTCTTCAATTATTCTAGAAGAGGTATTAAAAACTCTGTAGGCCTTACTTTGAGATGAATACCCAACAAGAAAACCATCATCTGCTTTGCTATCAAACTTGCCTAAGTGAGATTTGGTATTGAGAATAGTACAAGGACATCCAAATGGCTTGAAAAATCCAATATATGGTTTCCTTTTATGGAAAAGCTCATAAGGTGTCTTGTTTTTAGGCTTTACAACTAAAACTCTGTTTTGAACATAGCAGGCAGTATTAACTGCTTCTGCCCAAAAAGTAATTGGTAACTTTGAGTCAGCTAACAGAGATCTAGCAGCCTCAATCAGTGTCCTATTCCTTCTCTCAGCAACACCATTTTGTTGTGGAGTCCTAGGAGCACTGTATTGTCTCTCAATTCCTTTTTCTTCACAAAAGGTGTTTAGATCAGAATTTTTAAACTCAGTTCCATTATCTGATCTAATGACTTTCACTCTTTGATTTGATTGGTTTTCAATTTTGAGAATGAAAGATTTGATCAGTCCACTTGTCTCATCTTTAGTTCTCAGAAAATATACCCAAGTAAATCTAGAATAATCATCAACAATAACTAAGCAGTATGATTTCTTGCCAATACTCATCACATTGGTAGGACCAAACAGATCCATATGTAACAGTTGAAGAGGATTTGATATAGTGTTTATCTCTTTGGACTTATGAGAAGTTTTGTGTTGTTTGCCTTTGAGACAAGCAACACAATGATCATCACATGAATATACTTTGGATGGCAAACCCCTTACAAGGTTATTCTTAACAAGTTTATTTATTGTTTTAAAGTTCATGTGACACATCCTTCTGTGCCAGAGTGATGATTCATCTAAAGAAGCTTTTGAAACTAAACAATTTAGAGATGAATCAGATGAAACACTTTCCAAATCTAAACAATAAACATTATCCTTCCTAGGAGTTCTCAGAAGTATCATGTTTTCATCAACCACTTTGTATCCAGGAGCAAGGATAATGCATTCAGAGTCTGTAAACAATATACTATGCTTCTTGTCACAAACCTGTGATACACTTAACAGGTTGTATCTCAATTGTTCAACATAGTATACATCTTCAAAGGTCATCTTACCCTTTGAAACATCACCCTTACCACTTATCTTTCCACCAGCAGGATTATCCCCAAATGCAACATGTCCTCCATCAACCTTTTTGAAATTTTTGAGGCAGGACATGTTACCTGTCATGTGCCTGGAGCAACCACTATCAACATGCCAAATGCTCTTCCCCTTGAGCTGTTGGTTGCCCTGCACATCAAGATAAATCAGTTAGTTTTATTTGGAACCCAAGCCGAAGTGGTCTTGGGTCTCCCTTGCTCATCAAAATACTTACACTTGGTTTTGATGAGATTTTTAACTTTTGGTACTGCTGTGCTGGAATACTTTGTCAAAATTATTGGTGTAGCAGCACTTGCAGCAGTACTAACAGTGCTAGCAGTACTAACAGTGCTAGCAGTATTAACCTCAGAAGTACTAACAGAGGTAGCAATATTAACCGAGTTAACACTGCTAGAAGCAGTATTAACAGAGTTAATACTGCTAGCAGCAGTACTATCTGAAGAAGAAGCACTAAAAGTATTAGCAGCACTAACATTGGACTGAATACTAGCAGTATTAATACTGCTAGCAGCACTAACTTTGGAATGATTACTAGCAGTATTAATACTGCTAGCAGCACTAACTTTTGAAGCAGTACTAGCAGTGTTAGCAGTACTAACACTGCTAGCAGCAGTATTGTTTTTAGTGCTTTTTGGAACCCACATATTATTACATTCCTTTTCAGTTGTTTTCTTTATGTGGTCTTTGGGTTTATCTTGTTTCTTTGCCACATTTTTCTTTGCAGATTTTTTATATCCACCATTCCTTCTGTAACCACCAGGTTTTTGAAAAGATCTTTGAGCATTAAACCTTTGGTTAATAGGATTGAAATAACAGTGTTTGGCTAAGTGATTTAGCTTACCACAGATGAAACAAGGTTTTGGCCTGTTGATTCTGTTCAGGTCAACTCCTTGTCTCATAGCCCACTGGTTATTCCAGTTCCTTTGATTTCCCCTCTGATTATCATGTTTTTGGGGCTTGTTCTCTTTGAATTTCCTGCAGGAACACTGTTTACAAGTATTTGAGTTCACAACTTTGGGCTGTGTGTAATGAACTTCCTTTTTCTCTTCAGTCCTTTTGATCTCTGTGTTCTTGACACATGGACTCTCACATTCCTCATCAGAGTCTACTTTGTCAGTCTCATCCTCAACAACTATTTCTTTTTCACAAGGATCTATATCAATCTTTAATTCAGGTTCCTTTCTATCCTTGGTCTCTAACAAATCAGACTTAGGAGGTATGTAGTTGTTATTGTAGGGTGGAGGTGTGGTATTGTATCCTATCCCTACTTTCATCTTGTCATGGATTTGTGCTTTAATGATGGTGTCCATGGTTTTAGAAGCACAGGTAAACTTTTCAACATCAAGTTTAACCTTTTTAAGCTCTTCTTTTAACTTTTCATTCTCCTCCCCAGACACTTTCAGCTTAATCTCATACTCATTCTTCTCCCACTTCCAATAGTTAGTATCATAGTGGTGTTGAAGTTCCTTAGCTTGAAAAGCTCTAATCTGTTCCTCAAACCTTTCTACAATCCTAACATAATCTTTTACATCTTTCTCTAGCCTCTTAAGGTCATCACACATACCCTGATTGTGATCCCTATATCTTTTAACAGCATCAATGCAAGCTTGAGAACAGAGTTTAGATTGTACCTCAGTGGGGATATCAGACACTTCTGCCATAAGAGCTTGATTCTGACAGGCTTCTTCAGCTTGATCACTCCAATCAAATCCCATTCCTTGTTGAGAAACAAGGGCTTGAGAGGAGCTTCTGTTTTGGTTTCCATTTGGAGTCTGTGATCCTCCACTTCTGCATTCTCTGGCAAAGTGTCCCATCTTGTGACACTTATAGCATTCAACCTTTGACTTGTCAAAGCCTGCACCATCTTCTCTTCTTTGGGAAAAGTTGTTTCTCCCAGTCCTTTTGATGAATTTCTTCACCCTCATTGATAGCATAGCCATCTGCCACTTGATGTCCATCTCTTCCAGATCATCAGCATTGATCTGCTCTAAATCATCATTGATTAGAGAAGAGTGGACATGACTAGAAAAGAATGCTTCTAGTACAGAATCTGTGGTCTTCTCTTGATTGGTTCCACTAGCAGAATTAACAGAACCTGCAATATTAACAGAATCAGGATTAGCAGCAGTATCAGAGGATGAAGATAATAAAGCAGCATTATAAACAAATCCTGATGGCCTTTTCTTGGCTTCAACTTCAGCCTCAAATACTCTCAGATCATTGTAGAGGTCATCTAGCTCTTTGTCCTCCAATTGGTCATTCTGTCTGAATGAGACAGTGTACATGGTCCATTCTTCTCCCAATGATCTAAGGAACTTTCTGTTGACATCATCAGCATCCATGTGTACACCCACAGTTGCTAATTCTCCAATTAACTTGTTAAATCTGTCAAAAGTTTGAGTCATAGACTCATTCTTTGCAGACATAAAGTTTTCATATTGTTGCCTGAGAATAGCCTTTTGATTTCTCTTTGTGCTCTTTGTTCCAGTAAATCTTTTCTCCAGAGCATTCCACAACATCTGTGCATCTGTGCAGTGTTGGAATTGATGTTGGTACTCATTAGGAATAGCCAAAAGCAGAGTGCTTAAGGCCTTCATCTCTGTTTGTCTTACTTTCTTTTCAGCATCTGTCTTGGGAGGAGGTCTCTTTCCATCTGCTCCAATCTTTCCTTCATTACATGGGCCATTTTCTATAATGTCCCATATTGCATAATCAGTAAGAAGAATGTACTGCTTGATTCTTAGTTTCCACATGTCAAATTCATTGGGCTTGAGCATGGGAACCTTTGAAACAAGAGTACTATGAGAATCCATTGAGTTGTCCATAATTTCTAAGATACCAATGCTCTGATACCACTTGTCAGGATCGATTCTTAACAAGAATTAAACTTCTTAGAAACAGAATTTAGAGAATCTTGCGGAATAGAACTCTAAATCAATTAAAGAACAATCAATAGAAATTCAATAAACTGTATATATATCAAACAGTTATAACTCACAAGTTTTACACCAAAACCTCAATCTTGTTGAACAGACTCAACAAGACGATTTCTACTTCTCTAGAAATAGGATCTATGATCTTGAGGTTAATTCACTCTTGAATATCGAATTCTGTATATTATCTATCTTCTTTTTTTTTTTTCGTATTTTCGTATTTTCTAATAGCTATCTATCAATACTATTTATACAAAAGTAATTACAAGATAACCATAAAAAGTAAATTGATCTTCTGAATCTTCGTTAAACATATCTTGATCAATTCCTTCTTTGTCTCCAAAAGTATCGCATACCAAACTTATCAACTCAGCAGTATTAATGATGATTTGGCTCAGCAGCATTAACAACCTTCAGCAGTATTAATCTTCACAGCCTTCAAGCAGTGGTAACTCAGCTCAGCAGTACTAACCATGTCTAGCAGTAGTAATTTGGTCTAGCAGCACTAACTTCATCTAGCAGCATTAACTTCATCTAGCAGCAGTAACCTTGCCCAGCAGTAGTAACGAAGAACTGGCAGTAGTAATGAAGACTTAGCAGTACTAACCATACTTAGCATATCTTCAGTTTCCAACACATAACCGGTGGTAAGAACAATGTCTTCATGTATGGTGTCCGAACGCATGTTTTCATAGTCGGAAAAGGCGTCGATCTTGATAGCTAGACGAACATCATCGACCCCAAAAGTAAGGTCGTGATCACCGGCGTCGTCGGAAAGAATGGAGGCGTGAATGGCTTCGTTGGAGGGATCGTACACACATGTTAACCAAAATCTGCCAATGAGCATTTTACTCATCTTGGGGTTGCACGAAAAGGCATGAAGAAGAGGAGAGCGAGTGAGGAACTTTGCGACTATGGAGAACTCGGGATGAGCTGGATCGGGGTCGAAGCGGGCAACGTGATTGCATTGATTAAACTTAAGCTCCTCAAATCGTGTGGGAATATGGTATCGAGAAGAAGCCATGAGAGGTTTTCGAGAGAGAGATAAGGGGTTGCAGGTTTTGAAAAAGAAATGAGAGGGAAATATGCGAGGGTCATACAGATATATATAGAAGAGAGAAGGATAACCTGATGATAGTTTTTATGGGGAGATGGGGCAAGGCGGCTCGAAAGGAGGAGTGGGAAACGAGGAGTCGTGACACATAGCGGCTGACATGTGAAAGGTCTCCCATCACTGACACATTGGGAGTCGTATAAGATAAGAGAGTGGATCGGTGTAGGCTCGGTGGTCTTTCGGTGGTATATCGGTGGTATTTCGGTGGTAATTCGGTGTAGATATAAGAATGGTTTCACCGAAGTTGGAGAGTTCCACCGACATGAGACTTCGGTGGAAGAAGTCGCAGGTTTCCACCGATTTGAGATTTCGGGGGTAGATAAGTAGGGTTCCACCGATTACAGAATTCGGTGGAAGGGGTTGAAAGGTTCCACCGATATTCGATTTCGGTGGAAGAAGTCGAGGAGTTCCACCGATTTGAGATTTCGGTGTAAGAAAAGAAAATGAAGATGGTTGAGAAACACCTGTTTGTCCACCGATGAGAGATCGGTGGAGAATTAGAAGTGGAGAAGAAAATGTCCACCGATGTGAGATCGGTGGAGCAGAAACACATGTTTATTCTTGAAGGTTGCACATCCCAAGTTCACTTATGAGAAAGTTGAACCTGGTTTCATCAAGGGGTTTGGTGAATAGATCAGCAAGCTGCAAATTGGTGGGAATAAAGTGCAGTTCAATGTCACTTTTGGAAATGTGGTCCCTGATGAAATGATATCGGATATCTATGTGTTTAGATCTGGAGTGGAGAACAGGATTGTTAGCAATAGCTATTGCACTGGAATTATCACACAGAATTGGGATTTTAGAAAAGAATTGATTGTAATCCCTGAGTTGATTTTTCATCCATAGGATCTGAGCACAACAACTTCCCGCAGCTACATATTCAGCCTCAGCAGTAGAGGTTGACACGGTGTTTTGTTTCTTGCTGGACCAACTTACCAATTTACCACCAAGGAGTTGGCAGCTTCCTGTAGTGCTTTTTCTATTAACCTGAGAGCCTGCAAAATCTGAATCTGAATACCCAATTAGTTCAAAACCTGAGTCTTTGGGATACCAAAGACCCAAGTGTAAGGTACCCTTGAGATACCGAAAAATCCGTTTTACAGCCTTTAAGTGTGATACTTTTGGATTTGCCTGATAACGGGCACAAAGACATGTAGCAAACATAATGTCCGGTCTGCTAGCAGTTAAGTACAGAAGAGAACCAATCATGCCCCGATAAAGGGTAACATCCACAGATATACCGTTAGGATCGACATTTAGTTTCAACGGTGGTGCCATGGGAGTTTTCATAGGAGAGCTATCTAAAAAATTAAATTTCTTCAGAAGGTCACGAATATATTTACTTTGATTTATAAAGATTCCTTCTGAAGTTTGTTTGACCTGAAGGCCCAAGAAAAATGTAAGATCTCCCATCATGCTCATCTCATATTCACTCATCATGAGAGAAGCAAACTCATCACAAAGTGATTCATCAGTAGCACCAAAGATGATGTCATCAACATAGATTTGGACAAGAATGAGGTTACCTGAAGTTTCCTTGATGAAAAGAGTGTTGTCTATTTTACCTCTAGAGTATCCATGTTTTAGAAGGAAGTTGGCAAGAGTGTCATACCAAGCACGAGGAGCTTGCTTGAGACCATACAGTGCTTTGTCAAGTCTGTACACATAGTCTGGATGAGCTGGGTCTTCAAAGCCAGGAGGTTGTTTCACATAGACTTCCTCTGCAAGTTCCCCATTGAGGAAGGCACTTTTAACATCCATTTGAAAGACCCTAAAATTTCGGTAGGCAGCATGAGCCAGAAAGATCCTTATAGCTTCAAGTCTTGCAACAGGGGCAAATGTTTCATCATAGTCAATGCCCTCTTCCTGTCTGTATCCTTGAGCTACTAATCGGGCCTTGTTCCTGATAACAGTACCATCTTCATCCATTTTGTTCCTGAAGATCCATTTGGTTCCAATGATTGTCTTCTTTCGAGGTCTGGGAACCAATCTCCAAACTTTGTTTCTCTCAAATTGAGAGAGCTCTTCTTGCATGGCCGAGATCCAGCAGGGATCTGCTAGAGCTTCATCAATCTTTTTGGGTTCAAGAAGAGAGAGAAAATTCACACAGAGACAAATATTTCCAACTCCTCTACGTGTTTGGACACCTGCTTGTTGATCACCAATGATTTGGTCAATAGGGTGATCCTTAGTCCATTTTGAGGCAGGGGGTAGATGTGATGGAGTATATTGAGTGAGATGAGTCGAAGGAGTGGGATCAGAGGTTTGGTGGTAGGTAGGATTTTCGGTGGTGGGTGAAGGCTCATTTTCGGTGAGAGGAATGGTGTTGGTAGGCTGAGCAATTTCGGTATGAGGAGAAGAGGGTGACTCATTTTGGATACTAGAAGGAGATGGAATGGAGGGAGTGAGTTGAGTATCAATAGGATTAGACAAAGGAGCAGCACCGATGCATGATGATATCCATCTGTGCAAATCATCATCATCATTTGACAAAGATGAGGATCTAAGATCATCAAATTTGACATGGATAGACTCATCAATGCATTTTCTTCTGAGATTATACACCCTATAAGCTTTGGAGGATAAGGAATACCCAACAAAAATTCCCTCATCTGCTTTGGGATCAAACTTCCCAAGGTTTTCACGATCATTAAGAATGAAACACACACAGCCGAACACATGAAGGAATCCAATATTCGGTTTTCTGCCATGGAAGACTTCATATGGGGTTTTATCATGCCTTTTAGAAATCACAGACCTATTTTGGGTAAAGCAGGCAGTGTTAACAGCTTCAGCCCAAAAATAGGTAGGTAGATTTGATTCACATAGCATCGATCTGGCAGCTTCACATAGAGTTCTATTTTTCCTTTCCACCACTCCATTTTGCTGTAGAGTATGGACAGCAGAAAAGTTCTGAGAAATCCCTTTCTCAGTGAAGAAGTCCTCAAGAGCACTGTTTCTGAATTCAGTGCCATTATCACTTCTTACTGATCGAACAAGTTGGCCATTTAGAACTTCATTTTTCTTGACAAAGTTGATGATTTCTTCAGTTGCATCACTTTTGTACCTGAGAAAATACACCCAAGTATATCTGGTAAATTCATCAACAATTACAAGAATGTACCTTTTTCCTCCTAGACTCGGAGTGCTGACTGGTCCACATAGGTCCATGTGCGGCATCTGGAGAGGAGGAGTGATGGAAGAGCATTGCTTGGTCTTGAAGGAAGTTTTGGTGAGTTTCCCTTTCTCACATGCATCACACAGCTTTTCTTTGATAAAATTCAGCTTTGGCATGCCAGACACCAACTCTTTATTTGAAATTTTGTGGAGAGTTTTGAAGTTTAGATGAGAAAGACGTTTATGCCATAACCAGTTTCTTTTGGAAGAGTCATCTGACACGAAGCAGACATTTGATGAATTGTTGCATAGTCCCATGTCAATGACATAGACATTATCCATCCTTTTTCCAGATAGCATCACGTTGAAGTTCTTGTCCACAACCGTACAGATACAAAGTTCAAAGATAACTTTATATCCAAGATCACACAGTTGACTAATACTAAGAAGATTATGCATGAGACCTTCAACAAATGCCACTTTATTGAAAGTGACTGATCCATTTGTGAGAGTTCCGTAGCCTTTGGTGTAGCCTTTAGAGTTATCACCAAAAGTGACAGATGGACCCTTTTCATACACATAGTTGATGAGAAGAGATTTGTTTCCCGTCATGTGGCGTGAGCACCCACTGTCCAGATACCATATTTGATGGCGCTCAGAAACCTGCATGCACACAGATTAGTTCTTTGGTACCCATTTTGTAATGGGTCCTTTAGGATTAGAAGATGATGAGAGGTCCTTAGGTTTGGTTCTTTCGATTCTTTCCTTGGGACAGTTCTTAGCCATGTGAAAAGTGTCACCACAGTTATAGCATTTTCTATAGATAAAGACCTTTTTAACATTTTGAACACTTTTCCTATTTTGGTTTTTAGCATTGGTTTTTAAAACTTTGTTATGGGAGAACAAAGCAGGAGGTTTGGACCCAAGAATTCCTTTGGCAGAGATGTTAGTTGGAGAGTTGGAGGATTCTGTGGGGTTTGGCCTTTTCAAAAGTACTGATCTTGGAATTTGAAGAAAGGAAGAGTTACCATGAGAATTCTTTGAAGAGAACCTTTTGGGGTGGAAATCGGTCACAGAAACAGCCACCGATTTCCCTTTGTCAGAAGCTGAAAAACCTCTTGGGTGAACTTGAGGTTCTCTTTTGGGAATCTTTGAGGGATTAGTTTCAGTATACTCATCAACGTGAATAGATCTTAACACTTCATGGAGAGGAATGGGGGGATCATTGGTGTTGACATCGGTGGGCTTTGATCTTTTCAACAGAATGACTTGCGAGGAGTTAGAGGATGATGCTTCAACAATGTTTAAACTTTTTGAGAGATCAAGGGTGAGTTTTGAAACTTCATCTGAGTCAGAGTTTTCAGAAGGTTGATTTGAGGATGCCTCTTTTGCTTTAATGAACATTCCATATTTTAGAGCTTCACCCAGATCTAAAGAGTTTAAGGATATGGAATTACAAGAACTTGAATCAGAGGCATCATCCCACACACTTGAGGAAGGAAGAGGTGTATGGGAAGAAGTTTCAGAAGAGACTTTGCCAAATCCTAGACCGATTTTGCTCTTTCCACTGATTTGACTTTGAAAGAGTTGTTCAAGATTTTTTGACGAATCAGTCCATTTTCTCACCACCTCTTGCTCTCTTTTAAGTTTCTTAAACAGAGAGTTCTTTTCTTTTGAAATCACATGATTTATTGTTTTCAAGTCCTCAAGCTCATTTTTAATTTCCTCAAACCTTTTAAGCTTAGACATGCAAATTTCAAGTTCAACTTTGAGCTCTTTCACTTGAGCAGATTTTCTATTCTTACTGTCTTTAACAGAATAAAAATCTTGAGTTAAGGATTCATAGGCATCAATCTTTTCTTTATCTGACATATTATTAAAAGGATGTACCTGAGCATAAGCCGTCGAGCACTCAGTCGACACGAGAGCCATTGGAGAGGTTGCCTTTTCAGAAACTTCCATTTCTTCAGAGATAGCCATGAAACACCTATTTTGAGAGTCGCTTTCGGAGGTATCTTCATCATCCCAATCGTGAGTTTCTGCCATAAGACCCTTCCCTTTTCTTTCCAGACTTTCACTCCTTTCCTTCTCTTTCTTGTACTTGGCTTTATATTTCTCAGCACGCTCCTGATGAAAAGAGGAATGGGACTCCTTTTTGGGAAAGGTTGATTTGAAAGTCATATTTTTGGATTTTTCCCTTTTTGAGGATAGACCCTCAGAGAATGGGTTTTTAGACTTGGAGATAGGCTTACTCCTACACTCAGATGCAAAATGTCCTTTCTTGCCACAATTAAAACACTCCTCATTAGACTTATCAGAAGAAGTCTTAAAAGATGAGGTTTTTCTAAAAATTCTGGATTTGCTGAAAGGACGAAATTTATTTTTAGAACCAGCCATCATTGCCATTTCGTCTGACAATTGTTCAATCATAATATCCTCACCTTCATCATCAGCATCACTTAGATATGCCTCCGTTTGGTGGGTAGAATTTGACTGGTTGTCATTATCAGAGTCAGATGAAGGATAGGTGATTCTAGGGAGGTTTTGAGATTTTTTGGAATTTTCACTGATAAGAGCTATGGAAGAGCTCTTTATGTCTTTTATGAAAGAGTTCCTTTGAAGCTTGGTTTGATCAAAATTGAAGAGAGTACCATACAGAACTGTTAAGGGCATGAACTCAATATCCTTGGTAGTTTTGATGCAAGTACATATATTTTCCCAAAAATCTGGGAGACAATCCATGAATTTGCACAAGACTTCCTCATTGTCATAGATTCTGCCCAATAACTTAAGATCATTAAGAAGAGAGTTAAAACGGTTATAGAAGCTAGGAAGAGATTCTCCTTTTTCAAACGTGAAGAGTTCATACTTTCTTATAAGACCAATCTTTTTACACTTCTTAACTTCCTTTGTACCTTCGTACAGAACACATAGAGTGGTCCACATTTCTTTGGCAGTTTCAAAGTTCACCAAAGAGTGGTAGACCTCATCAGGAAGAGAGAGTGTAATAATAGCTCTTACTTTGGAGTCAAGAGAGACCAAACGTTTTTCCTCATCGGTAAACTTTTTGGGGTTTTTGAGAATATAACGACCAGTAGCACTGGATTTTTCTTCATCAGAATCACTAGAGATTTCTTTTTCAACAGTCTCTTTACCAGGCCTCTGCGTTTCATAGCGAGCCCAAACTCTGGGGATGATAGGTCCCTCTTTGAGAATGGTTGGATATCTAGTATCCACTCCTTCCATGAACAGCATCATGCGGCTTTTCCATAAAGAGAAGTTGTTAGCATTAAACTTAGGAGGTTTTGAGATGGACCCATTTTCAGCAAAGTTATTTTGAAAAGAGTTTTCAACAGTAGAAGAAGAGGCAGCCATCGCAGATCAAGTTTATGGAATTAAACTTTCTGCTCTGATACCACTTGTTAGTCCCAGATGGCTAAGCAAGTATTGTAGAAGGGGGGGGGGGGGTTGAATACAATACTCAAAATTTTCACAATTTTAATTCTTTTTATTGAAAAACTTTCAACTAGAATTACACAAAGAAACTTAAGATTGTTGCGGAAAAGAACAGATAAACTATTCTAACAATCTTGCACAAAGTATACAACAAAACAACTAAGAACACTGAGAGCAAAGCTATTGAGTTTTAAGGCTTAAAGGAAGATTTCTTGCACTGAGAGAATTCTTAAAAGCGTGCCTTTTGTATGGAGATGCCTTCTCCTTTTATAGTGCCAAGGAGTGCCCAAGCATTAAATGCTTGGGATACTTGTCATCTTTCAACTTGCTGAGTATGTTGACTTCTGGAGAGATGAAAGGTCCTTGTCACTTTTTACTAGGTACAGACAGAATAGCTCATGCAGATAAAAACGGATTTTAACTGATTATGGATAAAGAGACAAACTGTCACTTTTATCTGCTAGAGGATATTGTCCCATAATAAATGATCTTCCCTTTAAGACTTTGGCACCGAAGGAGGTTTCACCGAAAATAGAAGAACTTCGGTAGAGAGAGATCAACCACCGAAAATGTAAGAGCATTTCGGTGGTGAGGAGGGCCACCGAAGTTGTTCAGGTAATTCGGTGTAGTGTCCACCGAATTTGTCAAGGCTCATCGGTGGAAGACGATGCCACCGAAACTGTTCAGGCAATTCGGTGGTGATGTGGCCACCGAATCTGTCCAGGCAATTCGGTGGGAAGTGACCACCGAAACTGTCCAGGCAGTTCGGTGGAGATGACTTGTTTGTAAGTTGCCGAGAGTCTTCTATTTTCCACAAGTAGAGAGTCTTCAAGCTTGGTTTCGGTTGATCTTCGACTTCACCGAACATTTGATATTTTGTACAAGTCATTCAAAGAACCAAACTAAAATATTCTAAATAGGAGTTTTAGGGAAAACATCGGTGAGTCAATTTCAAATCCTTGGTGACCCAACACTGTATCTGAGGGGGAGCAACTCGAAGAAGAAGCTGAGAAAACTGAATCCGAAGCAGAAGATGATGAAGCCGTCGACATCCCTGATGATGAACCATCTTCTTCTCCAAAGAATGATGATGATGATGACGAAGATGACGATGACTTCTTTATCGTCAAACCTGCTCCGAAGATCAAAGATCTTAAGGGAATCTCGATAAATGAACCTTCAGGGGAGCGGACAAAGACAAAGCCCTCAGCCTCTGGAGCTGAGAAAGGCAAAGGCAAAAGCGTCGCTGAAGATGACAATCTGATGATCTTGCTTGAAAAGCCGGTTTGTCAGGTATGCTAAACATCTCTCACTCCATCCCTACTCTATCATACACTATCAGGTCTACTACCCAAGCCTATACACTTGAACAAATTCTCTCTATCTGATTCTACCCAAGTTCTTACTCGTAAGATCGCTGTGTTTCAGCTAGTCCTCTCCCCTGTTTGAGGATATCGCTGAAGGCTCCACAACTGCGACTTCACCAATAATACCAGCTGCTGCTGAAGAAATAATCCCAGTCTTAGATTTAATCTTTGAGACTGATGAACAGAAGAACAACTACTCTCGCACAGAGGCAGACCTTCCTTAGCTCCTCAAAAGCTAAGTGAAGAGGATCAGAAAAGAAGAGAGGAAATAATAAAGCGATTTGAGGATCAGCGAATCAATCTGAGGCGTGATCAACTTCCTTCAGTTCCTCCAAAGTTCAGAAGTTCCAAAAAGGAATACAAGGAACACCTCAGAGCTGAACGTCTAATCGCTGAAAGAAAAGAAGCTGAAGAAAAAGACAGAGAATACGCCATCCAGCTTTCTAAACGATCAATAAAAGACCCCAAGCTGAAAAGAGTTCCCATTGATGTTCAACGTCAGCTCTGGGAAAACGCCAAGAAGATAACTGAAGAAAAGAGAACTGTGTCTCAGTCAACTTTAGCCTGGTGAAAAGAAAAGGTCAACTACATAGACTCTCCTGCCAAAATCAACAAGGTATTCATCTCTGGAAGAACAACCCTTGTTTCATTCTCTGAAATCGAGATATTCAGGGAAGATAAGAAAGTACGAAAAATTCTATGCTGAAGCCATAACGAAGTACGGTCTCTCTGAATGGTTGGAGATCAGGTTAGCCATCCAGAAGTCCAAGTCGAAATACAAGGAACATGTTGGAAAGCTGATCAACAAACAAATCGACTTAGTCTACTCCTGTGTGGATATTCCTCCTCCTCCTCCTCTCAAAAGTCAGAAAAGAAAGGCCTCAGCGAAGAAGAAGAAATCTATATCTTCAATTGATGGCCCTGTCATTCGAAATGAAACAGGTATTGGTTTTTCACGTGCTGAAGTCCTTGGTCCTGATCCTGATCTTTCCATGCTTGACACATCTCTTCCTCCTGGTGAGACTTTCATCCCTGGCAAAGTCATAAGCGAACCCTACGGGAAATTTTTTCATGACTACGATGGTGGAAAGCTTTTTCAACGCATCTCTGAACTTCACATCACTCCCATCGAACAGCTGAGAGATCTCATCTACTGGAGTGACTTCAGGAATGACCCTAAGGCACGACATCTGAAACCCTTGATTTTTGAAGAAGCGCTGATCAAAAGAAAACAAGGTGTAACCGTTCCTGACTGGATGATTCCCACCACATCAATGACCCTTGATGAACTTCTCATTAAGGAAGAACCTTTATAAGCTGATATGGTCGCCCTTTTCTCTATTGTATCAGTTATTCTTCTGTACTTGTAATCTTTCCATTTCTCTTTGTAACCTGATTCAAAGTTTTAAAGAAAGATTTCAGCGAATATACTTTACTCCAGCAGTACTGAAAAGATCCCAGAAAACAGTAAAAGGGACAAATATTTTATGAGTTCTTTTTATCCTTATGTTTTCATTAAATAGCAATTTTCTTTGTTGCTATGTCATAATCAAATAGGGGGAGATTGTTGATCCAAACCCTCAGTGATTTGATAATGACCCTCTCCATTCTACTTAGTGAAAATTGTAAGTAAATAATATGTATCAGAGTTTCACTATCGCTGATAAGTACTAAGATCTTACAGTACCACTGATAGGAACTCTCACTCTTTTAAATTAAACATTCAGCGACCACTGTTCATCATTAATGCTCTGAGTCTGTTCAGTCATTATGATGATCGCTGATAAGTTAGTTGTTTACTTATGATCCCTGAAGACAAGTTTCACGTCAACAAAGGTTCTACGCTGAAGTCGAAGATCAAGCTCAAGAACCAGCGACAAGTCTCCTAATGAACTGATGCGGATCAGCGAAGACTCAGATTTGTCCACTCAACGTGAAGTATCAAGTACAAGACTTCAGCTATCGCTGAACTTTATCATTCGCTGAATAGAAAATTATAATCGCTGAATCAATGAAAGTTGATCATGAAGTCCTCCATACAAAGTACTTTTGTCTTAACCCCCCTTGCACGACTCCGTACGAAATGTCAGAAAAGAACCTCTGACTGTCTGAAATCGTACAACCACTCTGATACTACACTGTTCATCCATGCGGCTACTAAGGTTGTCAACCAAGGTCAATGACATACAACCAACCAGCTGATGACACGTGTAAAGTGTATACTGACTTGCATTAAATGCATGCAGTATATAAAGAGATGAACCCACTTATTTTGAAGTAACTTGCTAACTCTGGACAAGTTCAATCTCTTATCTCAAGATAGGCTATTATTAGTAATTTCCTCATCTCTCTTAGTGCAAGAAACCTTAGTGTTCCAACTTGTTTAGATTTAGGTTTATCCTTAATCTTGTTTCCACAACAAGCTGTAAATTGTTAATGATTTATCAATAAACAATTTAGAAAAGTAAAATCTGTGTGTTTGTATTCAACCCCCCCCCCCCCCCCCTTCTACAAACTTGTATAGGCCTTCGGACCAACACCTTCTAAGATCAATTTGTGTACATTTGTGCGTCATTCTTTATTTGTAGTTCATGCATGCTCTTGTGAATTATTTGTACCCAACTTCCTAAAGCAAGACAACATGTGTGAAACCTAGGGCTCCAGTGAAGAGAGAAACCAGTGATGTAGGGTCGAGGCAAAATCCTCTCTGTGCATGTTTAGCCCAAGTACTTAGTAGTGCGGTGTGGTCGCTTCCCTAAAGATTTGCTGACTAGAACTCCACGATTAGGTGTGTTGATTTCTATTTGTCGTTGTTTTGCTTGGGGACAAGCAACGCTCGGTTTGGGATTGTTGATAATGTCGTTTTTCGACATAGTTTTGAAACCTAAATTGAGGGTTTCTGTTATGAGTTTTCAAGTAAAATAGTGAATTTAATAGCATTAGTTGAGAAAGTACAGGTCACCACAAGTTTTCGGAGTTGGGCGGGTTCTGGGACGATTAAAGGATGAAACAGGCAATTCTGAGAAAATATCGGAAAAAGCATATTTCTGGGACAAACAGAGCTTGGCGCGGCTCCTCGGGCTACCCAAGTCGCGCCACCAACCGCGTGGAGGACTGTCCGCGTGAACTCCATTGTTTGGCGCGGTTCTTCACACGGTTCCATTTGCGCTGTCATCCGTGCCGAGCATCTGGCCGTTTTAATTCACTTGGACGGCTAGGGTTTGAGGGGTCAACATCAGTTACGATTTTCTATTGCTCTGGGCGACTTTGAGAGACTAGAAGGCGATTTTTGAAGGCAAGAACAAGGTAGAAACACAATTCGGAAGGAAATCAAAGGCGAATCGAGTACGTTAGATCGGAGGATTAAGCTTTTCAAGCAGTTGTCATTACGTTTATTTCCATTAAACAATCATGCTTACCTTTGCTTTAATCTTTTCATTTCTGTGTTTGAAAACCCCCAATATGAACTAATTCGTTCATGTTGGGGGGTTGGTGTGAATCATGAATAGCTAATCTTGTAGCTATGTAGATGAACATGGTGGTTTATTTTTTATGGATGAAACATGTGAGATTGTTCTTAATGTTTGTAATAGTCTGATCAACTATTATTTGATTCAATAATCTTTAATCTTTGAGAAAAGTTTTGAGATTTGATTTATCTTACATGTCTTGGATGTGATGGAGATAGAAATATGATTTTGCATTCTTGTGGATTTTAATCACTAATTGTTCAATTGAATATTGTTAGATCGATAGATAGTACAATGTTTTGAATGATTAATTGTTATAGCTTGATGAAGTATGGTAATGGTTTGTGATTAAGCATTTCATCCTGAAGTTAATTCATTATTGTCAAGTCTATTTAGGCGTGAGTGCGTTGTTTTTGAGGAATCCAACCCTCCAGCTCTTCTTTTAACTTGATTAAATCATTGTCTGGTTTGAAAATTACTTTTTGCTAAGAAAAGTACGTTGAATCTTATTTCACCAACCAACAAACCAATTTGCGTTCGTCTAGTTAATAGTCTATACAGTCATTGTGGTACTTGACACCTGGTTCCTTTGGTTCGATACTCGTACTTCTGTACTATTACTTGATTTCGACACCGTACACTTGCGGTTAGATTAAGGGGGGTGTAAACCCGCTTATCAAGTTTTTGTTAGGGTCGTTGACGTAAGTAATCCACCCACGTTCTGCAGCTATTTCTCGAACCCTTGCATTTGGTATCTCGCTCAGCTTCATTCCCCTCTCCGGCCATAGCAGCCGGTTCCTGAATTGCTCTCTTCTCTGATCGACCCTGTCATTGCTTCATTCGGTTAATGCTTCACGTTCGGCCTGACGCATGTTTTTATAGTGGAACCATCGTCTAGCGGTAGTCGGGTTGGGTCAAACCATCTTTCCTGAAAAGGAGTGTATTCATTAGAACAGATAATAGTAATTATGCCACCCCAAACCTAATCTTTAGATTAGGTTCTTTTTCATGACAAAGAGTTATGCAAAGTGAGTGTCAACATGAAAAAGGGGACCCCAAACCTTAGTGAAACCGATGTTTGCATAGGGGTGTTGTGTAGATGATCCTAAGTTGACACCCCAAACATAAGTTTGGTTAGCCATTTTACAATAATGTTGATCCAAACCCTCAGTGATTTGATAATGACTCTAAGAAACACTTAGTGAAAATTGTAAGTAGACAATATGTATTAATGTTTTGTCATCAAAGAAGATATACTAAGTCTGTTTAGTATCGTTGCTGAAAACATACGCTTTAAATTATGCATTCAGCGAACACTGTTCATCAGTGAGCCTTGAGCCTGTTCAGTCTCACTAATGATCGCTAATAACTTATGTTGTTTACTTATGATCCCCGAAGACAAGATTCACGTCAACCATGTTCTACGCTGAAGTAGAAGATCAAGCCAAAGAACCAGCGACTATGTCTACTAGTGACCTGATGCGGATATCATCGAAGCCAAGACTTGTCCACTCAATGTGAAGTTTCAAGTAGAAGACTTCAGCGAAGGCTGAACTTTATCATTCGTTGATAAAGAATCATTCAGCGAACGCCGATCATGAAGCTTCCTCTACAAGTAAACTTTGTTTTATCCCTTTGCACGCCTTCGTACGATTTTTGTCAGAACGGACATCCCTTTTGTCCAGAAGCGAACAACCAACTCTGATTCTGCACTATTCATCATGCGGCCACTAGGTTGTCTACTGAAGTCAAATCATGAAACCCTACTTCATTGTGAAGTGCTCGGCCATTCCTCTCGATGAACTTACTGTGTGCAAAAGAATACTCTCCTCAGTATTCTTAATTTTCTTAATCTCTATTTCTAGTGCAAGAAATCTTAGTGTTCTCATGGTTTGTTTAGATTTGGTTTATTCCTTAATCTTGTTCCGCAACAAAATGTAAATTGTTTGATATATATCAATAAACAATTTAGAAAGTTAAAAATCATGTGTTTGTATTCAACCCCCCTCCTTTCTACAAACTTGTATAACCCCTTTGGGACCAACAAGTGGTATCAGAGCAGATTGTTTATTCTAATAAACAAGATCTTGCTTATACTAATTTTTTTCTCTTCCTTACTATTTTTCATAATGGCTAACCCCACAAACACAAACTATATCAATAATGGTTCTCTTGCAAAACCCCCTAGATTTTCCAAAGATAACTTCAATCTCTGGAAAAATAGGATGATGCTCTTCCTAGAAGGTGTAGATCCCACTATACCTCACTATATCGAAAATGGACCATATGTCCCTTTCATGATTGACCCTGTTGTTCCTGCCACTGCTACTAGAGCTGCTATCCCTACACGAATCATCCCCAGGGAAGTCACTCACTGGACTAATGAGGACAAGAAGAAGGTGGCCATCGATACTAAGGACAAATCCATCATCTCTATGGCTCTTCCTGATGAAGTCTACCACTCTGTCATGAACCTGAAGGGTTCTAAAGCCATGTGGGACACTATATGTGTTCAATATGAAGGTACTACTGAAGTTCAGGATTCCAGAAAGATCAAACTGGTAAGATAGTACGAAAGTTTCATTTGTGGTAAGAATGAAACCCTCAGTGAAATACATCAACGGTTTAACTGTTTAATCATTGACTTAAAAACTTTTGGTAAAGAATATTCTAACTTTGAGATCCTGACAAAGTTTCCTAGAAAGTCTTCTTGAAAGTAGGGACAGTTATTCTATGTGTATTAAACTCTCAAAGGATCGGAAATCTATGACCCTCTCTACCTTACATGGCACTATGCTCAATCATGAGCAGTCGTGTCATCTTAAGAAGAATCTTGTAAAAGATTCCAAAAGCACACCTATTGCTTTACTCTCTTCAGAGTTGGTACCTACTCAGCGATCTACTGTCACTATCACTGAGTTGGAATCTAACTCTGATGACTTATCAGACACCGATCCTTCAGATCTTGATGAATCTCTGGCTCTCCTAACTAATTCTTTCAGGAGATTCGCCCGAAAGAGTAACTTCAGAAGAAATAAACCTTTTTCCCTCACTGACAAGCCATAATCTTCAACTCCTGTAGATAAGGCAACTGCCACTTGCTATAACTGTGAAAAGATAGGTCACTTTGCTAGTGAGTGTAGGTCAAATAAATCTTCAAACCCTCATCTTCTTCCTACAAGAAATCCTCTAACCCTAGGGCTAGAGATGACAAATACAGAAAGCTGAAAGAAAAATATGTAAAGCTGAAAAGCTTTAAGTAGAAAGGAAAATGCATGATCGCTGAAGATCATGACTGGGCTGCATTAGATGAAGATTCCTCTGACTCTGATGAATATGAGGCCAATCTCTGCCTCATGGCTCAAATAGAAGAAGAGGAAGAAATAGCTGAACTTCCCCTCTACTTCTACCTCCACCTCAGGTATCAAATCTTTACACTAATACTTCTACTTTAGTCGATAATGACGCTGATAGACGACGAACCGTCGATCTTTTGACTATTGTTTTATATGATGCCATGAATGGCAAGACCAAAGCTGAAAAACTAAATATTGATCTCGCTGAACAGCTTAAAAACTGTCATTTGCAAATTGAAAAGCTTTCTAAAATAGAAGAAAATTTCAAAGATCAAGTATGTATAAATCAAATCATTAGTATTGAGCGACAAGAAGCTATCGCTGCTGCATTAAAGGCCGAAAAGGATACTGTTGAAGGATGGTGTAAATCCTCAACAACGATTACTGAGATAATTCGTTCTCAGATTCCCCTGAGTGACAAAAGTGGTATTGGTTATAAAGCTGATGCTGAAGAACCAACCACTGATCGTTCCATGCTTATGTTTGGAATATTCGTATCCTCTATCCCTGACACCTCTTCGTCTCAGTGTTCTTCTTTAAATACTCCCATTCCTGAGGATAAACCTACCTTAATTTCTAAAGGTAAAGGTAAAGAACAAGTTTTTAATCAAAAACCTCATAAGGGTACCTTTGTACCTAAGCTGAATGTTTCTAAACATTCAGTGAATCATCCCTCTACGTCTAAGACCAAGATCCCTGGATTTATTCAACGATCTACTCCTAAACTGAAAGTTGATGTAATTGGTAAGAAATCTGAAAAATTGATAGTTCCTCCAATTTCCAATACCAAAGGTATACTTGGTGTTGGCCCTGCTCATTTAAAAATTTCGGCTAAGCATGCAAATGGTCCTAAAGATACTTTAAGCTATAGGAAATGTTATCACTGTGAACATACCGATCATATTGCCAGTAAGTGCCCTACAGCCACCAAAGCTGAAAAATTAGCTAAGGTGAATATCACTGCCCCCAAGGCAAAGAAGACCAATCCTGGTGCAAATCAGGTTAAGGTGAAATAACCACTGAGGTTAAGAAATTGACCAAAGTGAAGACTGTCACTGAAGCCGAATATTCAAATGCTGCGAAGATTGCTGAACCTTCTACTTTCTCCACCACCACTGACAAATGTGGACCCATAGTAAAATGGGTGCCCAAATCAAACTAATCTTCCTTTGTTTGCTGGTCCAGAAGGGTATCTGGTATCTAGATAGCGGATGCTCTAGACATATGACTAGCAAAAAGAACCTGCTCACTGAATATAAGGAAGAAAAAGGTCCTTCAGTGATCTTTAGTGGGAACGAAAAAGGCTATACCCGAGGGTTTGGTGTACTCTGTAATGGTACAACAACCTTTAGAAGAGTCGCATATGTCGAAAGGCTGAAGCACAATCTTCTGAGCATCCGTCAGCTATGTGACAAGGACTACAAAGTATAGGAATCCTGCTTTGTCACTGACAAAAAGAAGAAAGTCGCTCTCAGCGGATACCGTTTGGAAAATGTTTATGTTATAAACATGGACTCGACAATCACTAAGAATCCTTGTTTCTTCTCCATAGCCTCATCTGATGTCAACTGGCTATGGCATAAGAGGCTCTCTCATCTCAACTTCAAGACCCTGAACACTCTTCCTTCAAAAGAGTTGGTCACTGGTCTACCTCAACATTCATACGCTAAGGAATCTCTATGTTCAGCGTGTGAGAAAAAGAAACAAACCAAAGCAAGCTTCAAGTCAAAACAAGTTTCCTCAGTGTCATCTCCTCTTCAACTTCTTTACATAGATTTGTTTGGCACTGTTAACAAACAATCCATCGCTGGAAAGAAATATACACTGGTCATAGTTGATGAATTCTCTCGCTACACATGTGTTATGTTTCTCCGTTTTAAGAGTAACACCCCTCAAGAACTCATCTCTTTTGTCAGGAAAATGGAAGTCCTGAACAATATGACCGTTCGCTCAATAAGGAGTGATCATGTGACTGAATTCAAAAACAGTTCCCTTGAAAACTTCTTTGAAAGTAAGGGTATTTCTCACAACTTTTCATCAGTAAGAACACCGCAACAAAATGGAGTCGCTGGAAGAAGAAATAGAACGATCATCGAAGCTGGTCGTTCAATGCTCAGTGATTCTCATCTACCTACTCAGTTCTGGGCAGAAGCTGTCAACACTGCTTGTTTTGCTCAAAACAGGTCACTGATTGTCAAAAGGTTCAAGAAAACAGCCTACGAACTTTTCCATGGGACAAAGCCTTCAATTAGCTTTCTTCATATCTTTGGATGTCAGTGTTTCATACTGAACAACAGGGATGCCCTAGGAGAGTTTGATCCCAAGGCTGATGATGGAATATTTCTTGGACACTCTTCAAGCTCCAAAGCCTTCAGAGTCTTCAATCGTAGAAGACAAACTGTAGAAGAAACAATTCACGTCACTTTTGACGAATCCCGTTCAGCGAATTCTAGTTCTTCTGCTGATACTGAAAAACTCAATCAATGGATGTTTTCTCATCTTGGGGACTCGAAAAGTACTCCCAATCCTCAGGTCAACATCCCTACCGCTGATGATAATGATCCTACCATCATCCCAAGCATGCAAACAAGTGAAGCTGAATCGTCATGGGTTTCAGCTGTTCCTCTCAACACTATGCCTGCTTCTGAACCATCTACTTCTCAACAATCAGTGAATGACATAGTGTCTGAACCTCTTCCTCTTTTGCCTAACATACCTGAAGTTGCTGAGCCTCTTCTTCAGCTCCTCCAGAAGTTCAAATCGAGTCAGCGAATCATGTTGTGTCTCAGCGATGGACTATCAATCACCCCATTGATCATATTCTGGGTGATCCAAACGCTGATGTTCAAACTCGACGAGGTTCAGGTAACATTTGTTTATTTGTTAACTTTGTTTTTCTAGATGAACCAAAGAAAACAGATGATGCGCTCAGAGATCCAAACTGGGTCAGCGCTATACAAGAAGAGCTGACATAATTTGAAAGAAAAAAAGTTTGGAAACTCGTTCCAAGACCATCTGACAATTCAGTGATAGCACTAAATGGGTCTATCGAAACAAGTTGGCTGAACATGGAACTATAACCCGCAATAAGGCTCGTCTTGTTGCTCAGGGATACAGACAAGAGGAAGGCATAAACTATGACAAAACCTTTGCCCCATAAAGTATATCAAATGGATGTGAAATCAGCATTCCTTAACGGAAGGCTGAATGAAGAAGTCTATGTGGAACAACCTCCAGGATTCACTGATCCTAAGCATCCAGGTTATGTATATAAGCTGAATAAGGCACTCTATGGATTAAAGCAAGCTCATCGTGCATGGTATGACACACTCTCTACTTATCTCCATAATGAAAATTTTGAACGAGGTCAAATCGATAAAACTCTATTTTTCAAGAAAGTAAAAGGTCATATCATTCTTGTTCAAATATATGTCGATGATATTATATTTGGTTCTACTAACCCTGAATTATGTACTCGTTTCGCTGAAAGAATGAAAGTTGAATATAAAATGAGTATGATGGGTGAACTGACATATTTCCTTGGTATTCAAATCAAGCAGAATGAAATAGGCACTTTCATTCACCAAGGTAAGTATGTTAAAGATATGCTGAAAAAGTTTGATTTAACACAAAGCTCAGCTATGAAAACCCCAATGGTACCGTCGCTGACACTAAACAAGCATCCTTCAGGGAAACCTGTTAATGTCACAGCGTACCGTAGGATGATCGACTCTCTTTTATATCTTACATCTAGTCATCCTGATATTACATATGCAACTTGTTTATGTGTACGATATCAATCTGAACCTAAGGAATCTCATTTGATCACTGTAAAGCGTATTTTTTGATACCTTAAGGGTACTCCTAACCTAGGTCTTTGGTATCCCAAAGACTCAGGGTTTGATCTAATCGCCTATTCAGATAGTGATTTTGTAGGATGCAAATTAGATAGCAAAAGCACCACGGGAGGCTGTCAGCTCCTGGGTGGGAAGCTGGTGAGTTGGACAAGTAAAAAGAAAAATTCAGTGTCCACCTCAACCGCTGAAGCTGAGTACGTAGCCGATGGAAGCTGTTGTTCTCGGGTCTTATGGATGAGAAATCAACTATTGGACTATGACCTTCAGCTCTCCAAAATTCCAATCTATTGCGACAGTATCAGTGCCATCGCCATAGCAAACAACCCAGTGCTACACTCAAAGACCAAACACATCGAGACCAGGAATCATTTTATCAGAGATCATGTGATGAATGGTGATATAGAACTTCATTTTATTCCCACTGATTTTTAGTTAGATGATATGTTCACCAAACCTCTTGATGATACTAGACTCAACTTTCTCATCAGCGAGCTTGGAATGCTGAATCTGGAAGAGTAAAATCTTCAGTGGTTAGCATTAGATCAGTGATAAAATGAACTTGTATACCCCTATAATCATCTAATCTCTGAACAAATTTGATTCGCTGATATCAAGGTATGTTCTCTCTCTTAAACGCTGACATCCGCCTCAACATGCAAGATTTCAAAATAAATTACATCGCTGAATATCTCTTCCATTCAGTGATTATTTTGAAACTCTTAAATCTCACAGATATTTCTAATCAGTGCTTCTTATTTTTAAAATGTCCATGAGCTTTTCTAAAACCCTCAGAGACACCTTAAAATATGAAAGGACGTTTGTGACTTCATCACAACGGATAAACCATGGCACACCTTCTCGTCTGACACGCTCGCCCGTTTCGTTTTCTTCTCCAATAAGATTTAAGGGACATGTCACGTGTCATCATGAAAAACTTTTCCCGCTCTTAGTTTTTCTCTCTCTACTCACACTATATAAACCCTTCGAGTTTATGTTTTTACCTTATACGCGATTCTACTCTCTTAAGGCAATAGAACTCTCTTCATTCTCTTGCATTCGGATTATTTTATCAAGAACCTGTGTTCATGTTCTTCTACTACACAAAACAAGTTAACAATTCTTTTATTTTCCATCTTATAAACTTGTTTTTGATCTTATTATTGTTTTTAAAAGATCAAACAAAATAACTTTTCTCAAAATGAAATCATTTCATTCATGGTTTTATGCACACAATCTGTTACAGGTTGTTCTTCAAGTTTATAATCAAATCTTAAACATGAAACATTTCATACGTTTTTCCAGAATCTTTTTTTAAAAGGAAACTGGTAAAACAAGTTTTTTTTCAATAGCTTTTGTACTTCTTTTCAAAACTAGAAACCTTAGTTTACCATTTATTTCTCCAAATGGAAACTGAAAAACCCTAAAAATCTCATTGTGGAATCTCTTTCCATTTTAAGAAAATCCATCTTTGTGTGTTCTGAACAGAAATGGCAACCAACGACAACACCAACGCTGCATCTCCCGCATTATCTGAAAATGGTGAACTCCCAAAGGTACAAACATGCGCCATTCCCTGGACAAGATTCAATTTCCGTCCAACAACCCCCAACGCTCTCTTGGAATTCCCCAAGAAGAAGAACATTACCCATCTTGATGATGCTGTCAAATTCATCTAGACTTGTCCTATGGCGACAACCCTGACTATTAAACCACCTGCCTACAAGAAATTAGTTGCTTAGTTCTAGTACACTGCGCACCGTACCCAAACCTCCTCCACCAAAAATCCAAACAAAAAGTTCGATGTAATCGCCTTTGAAACCGAGCTTGGTGAAGCCCTAATCACCCCTTCATCTATAAGGGGAGCCCTGAACCTTCCTACAAGCTCTAAGGACAACAAGTTCGTCCCATTCCCTGACGTCAACTCTGCTGAAGGAAAGGCAAAGATCAACGCTTTCCTTGACGCCATGAAATACAACTGGAACACAGGACGTGACAAGCAATCTGAGAAGAAAATCACGACAGTGATGAAAAGAAAAATGGCCAGTGAGCTGAACTTCACATTTGCTCACATCATCACCTGTATGTCAGCGAAGACGGGGTCCACTGATCAGGCCTCAAAGCCCCAAACCGCTATGGGTTACGCACTCCTGAAGGGTCTACACGTCGACTGGGCTCGCCTTATCTTTCAAGATCTGATGGAAAGGGTTGAAGTCCCAGATCTTCCAGCGATGGTCCGTTCCCCGATTCCTCAGTGCCCTCTTTATGCATGGTCTGGGAGACAAGTACCCGACAGGGGGAGACCTGAGACTTTCTCAGGTTGGTCCGAGGGTGCTCGATTACAAGTCGATCTGTTAACACCAGTTCTATTAGGTAAACAACAAATCTTCCATTGATCTTGAGAAAATCTAGATATTACATAAGAATGAAGTTTTCTCTCTCTAGATTTTCTCTCTCTTGAATATTACAATAAGCTCTCTAATTTCTTGCTTTCTTATGACTTGCTTGCTTATAACTTTTTTAACATCTAAGCTAAGAAACCTATTTATATTTCCTAAACATTACAAAGCTTTAAACTAATTACATTGACTTTACATGACTTTGACTTTACAAGCTTTGACTAATACATTGACTTTTACAATAAATCTTGAATACAATAATGCTCGAACAGTCTTCAGCTCTTGATCTTCAAAACTTTAACTCTGACTGCTTTAAACATTGATGCTTTGACAGTCTTCAAACGGCTTTACAATCTTCAAACTTTCAACTTTGAACAGTTTTCAGTCAAACATGAAAAGTCTTCGTCTTCTTTTTGAAAAGTCAATCTTCATGAAATGTAATCTTCAACAAATATTCATCAAGTCTTGAACATAAATTTCAGATCTTTGCAACTTTGATCATTGAAGCTTTAGTCTTTGAAGATTTGAACTCAAACTTTGAATGATTTCTTGAACTTTGTATCTTCGTCTCTTTTAACTTTAAGAACACCTCAAGAACACATTCAATCAAAAAAATTTCAAAACTGATTTTTATGTATTAAAACTTGAAATTTATTATTGAAACATGTCTAAAAACACATTTTGGAAATGGTTTTGCACAGAAATGGATCAAATTACCAACAAATTGCAAAATCAAACTCCAAAAATTTTCAGAGCCCACTTTTCTTCTAGAACACAAAATTTTACAAAATCTTAAAATTGATCAAATCTTGACGTGTTTTCGCAAAATTGATGATGCAAATCTTGTTTATAATGATGGAGAAACACTTTGCAATCAAGATCAAATACAAAAACACACAAAAATTGCATAACCCATTTGTGATCTTCAAGAACTTCAAAAATGGAGATTTTCTTCAAAATCTTCAAAGTTCTTCAAATCTTCATGAATTTGGACGAATTTGTGCACACAATTCGATCTCCCAAAGCTCTGATACCAATTGTTAACACCAGTTCTATTAGGTAAACAACAAATCTTTCATTGATCTTGAGAAAATCTAGATATTACATAAGAATGAAGCTTTCCCTCTCTAGATTTTCTCTCTCTTGAATGTTACAATAAGCTCTCTAATTTCTTGCTTTCTTATGACTTGCTTGCTTATAACTTTTTTAACATCTAAGCTAAGAAACCTATTTATATTTCCTAAACATTACAAAGCTTTAAACTAATTACATTGACTTTACATGACTTTGACTTTTACATTTGACTTTACAAGCTTTGACTTTTACAACAAATCTTGAATACAATAATGCTCTAACACGATCCCTAACGAGGTACGTCTTTCTGAAGTCTTACCTCTTCTTCGATCTCCTTCTTCTCTTTCTGCAGCTACCTCAATAGCAGCGGTCGACCTAACCGCTGGTACCCAGGCTGCCACCACCTCCTCTTCCAAAAAGAGGAAACCCTCTGAATCCCCACTTGGCATCCATAAGACCATGAAGACCTCAATGGAGCAACCCAAGCCTTCCCAGGCTGAAGACTCCACGTCGGTCTCTTTACAGACGACGATAGAAGATTTCATGGTACACTCCGCCACATCTGCTGAACCATCCACTTCCATACCAATTTCAGTGCCTTAGTTCACTGAAATTCTTTTGGATACGAACCCCCAATCCTCAGCGCCTCTAAGCGTTGCGAAGGCTTTTCTCAGTGGATCTAACGCTGAATCTGCTACCCACACCCTCTTCACAACCTTCGCTTCTCCTTCTCATTCTTTGGTCTCTTCTAAATTCATTTTCCCCACTACATCACCTTCAAGAGTCATCCATCTGGACGACAGCTCTGCCGCTGAGCTACAACGATTGATGGACCTAAATAAAGGACCTGGAGGCGATTCCAATCAACGAACGATGAAATATGACATGGAACACCTGTCAGTATACCTATCAACACTTTTTCCAACCCGCCTCCAGGTAACCTAAACACTCCTCTCTCTGAACCCCCAACTTCCGAGCTTTCCTTTGTTCACAAGTTCTTTTCTTTTACAGGTCCTAATCTGGGGACTATTAGCAACTACCTCACGGAGCTCGCTAATAAGGTGGAAACTCTCACCACCAACATCACCAACAACTCCTCAGCGGTTACAGACGCTGGGGAGACGCTGAAAAAATTGGCTGAAGCTATGAACGACAAAGCTACAACCGCTGATGTCTCCACACTATATAGTGTTGCTGAGGCTCACACCAATAACTCTACAACCTTCAGCACACTCAACACTACCAACATGGGCCTCTCCTACAGCTTCTCCACTCCGTCCAACGAAGTCACACCGCTGAAGACAGACGTATCAAAACTTCAGGGGAGGTCGCGTCTCTAAAGACTAAGGTAGGCTCTCTCACTTAGGCGGTCGGCTCCTTGATTCTGGAGGCATGGTCTCAACGGTCCCACTGTCCCTCTGTCCCACTTTTCTCAGGATATCCGAGAAAAGATGGAGATGGCAGTGGACTTCATCGTTCAAAGCACCACTGCTATTTCTGGCCTGGAAGACAGAATGACAGTGGTGGAAACACATATTGGGATCCCTGGCCAAGAAGACAGGGACCCTAAGAGCACTGATACTGTTGCTGCTGCTGCCTCCGCCATCCAACATGTGGAAGATGGGGAGAAGGACAAAGATGAAGGCCTTCCCCATGTTTCTGAGGGGGAGGGTATTGCTAAAAAACCTCAGGGAGATGAAAAACCTGAGGGAACCGAGAAGAATCCTTCTCATTCCGAGGGGGAGCAACTCGAAGAACAGGTCGACTCTCTTATGCTTGTTGAATCCTCGGAAAATGAGGAAGAAAAGGATGAAGCTGAAGAAGAAGAAGACCTGGACATCCAGGATGACGAACCTTCATCATCACCCAAAAATGATGATGACGATGATGATGATGAAGATGAAGGTTTTGTATTCCATCTAAAACCGAGAAGAGCCCCTGCTCTAAAAGGGGTTGTTATAAAATAATCAGGGGAGGGGACCAAAACCATGCCTCCAGCGACTGCGGCCGACCAAGCCAAAAACAAAGGCCTCGCTGAGGACAACCTGAATATTCTCCTCAAGAAACCAGTTTGTCAGGTATGTTACATTCTTTTCCCTTACACTGCATCCCTCCTCTACCCTTCTCAATATCTATCCTACTCTCACTCAAACCTCTAAACACTTAAACCCATCTTTTCTGTATCTCTTCTCCTAAATGATCTTACCTCTGTGATCATTTTGTTTCAGCTAGTCCTCTCCCCTACTTGAGGGTCAAGGTGAAGCTTCCCGCAACTATCTAGTAATAATCCCAGCAACAAGAGCTGAAGAACAAATAATCATGGTCCTGAACCTCGATGGGACCGATGATCTTTTTAAAGAAGAAGAAGAAGAACTGCTCTCCAATCCCAACATACCTTCCTTGCCCATTAGAAGGGCAAGTGAAGATGAAACCTCAGCGATAGCAGCAATAATCAATAAGCTGGAAGATCAGTGCATTGTCTCTCCACAACTGAATATGTTATCAAACAGGGAAATCGCTGAAGCTTTCAAAGCAGAAAAACTCTTTGCTGAACGAAAGAAGGCTGAAGAAAAAGACAAAGAATATGGAACGACGCCAAGAAGATCGAAGAAGAGAAGACCAAGGTATATGATTCCACAGTTGCTTGGTGCAAGGAGAAATGTCATTTCTGACACCATGCCTCCAGAATCAAAACAGTCAACATCAAAGGAAGAACAACCAATGACATTTCGATCATTGATATTCAGATTATCAGGGAGAATGGTCATAAGGCAATCATCTACACTTCGTGGATTGATCATCTTGGTTTCTCTGAATGGTTGGAGATGCGGATAGCCATTCAACGGTCGCGTTTAAATTACAAATCCTTTGTCGAGAAAGCTCTGAACAAGCAGATCGACTTGGTAACATTAGCCGTTAATATCCCTCCTCTTCCAGTTCAAAATAGAAGGCCTGTTGCAAAGAAAAAGAAGAATCCCTCAGCTTCAGGTCCTCCTATACGAAATGAAACCGGCATCGAGTTCTCTCGAGAAGTTGTCCTTGGCCCTGATCCTGATCTATCAGCGCTTGATGTGTCCTTACCCCCTGGTGAAGATTTTATCCCTGGAAAGGTGTTCAGCGAACCTTATCGCATTTTCTTCATCGACTGCACCGGACGCAAATGCTTTCAACGCATCTCTGAGCTAGCCATCACTCCTATCGAACAACTCAAATATCTCATCTACTGGTGTGGTTTCAGACAAGACCTGCTCGGACACTTCATGAAGCCCTTAATCTACAAAGAAGCCAAGAAAAGAAGGGAACATGGAGTAAAAGTCCCTGATTGGATGGTCTCCGAATCAAATTCTCTTGATGAACTTCTTACAAAGAAAGAACCTGAATAGCTGATAGGATTCCCTTTGTAATTCTTCTATATTTTATCAACTTGTAACTTTTTGTACTTGTAAATATTAATTCACTGTACTTGTAATTTTTCCACTTCCCCTTGTAATCTCAGTGAAGTTAATGAAAAATTTCAGTGAATGTACTTTACTCCATCAGTACTTAAAAAGATCCCTAAAAACAGTAAATGAGACAAGTATTTATGAGTCCTTTTTATCCTTATGTTTTCTTACTTAGCAATTTTCCTTTATTGTTAGGTCATCATCAAATAGGGGGAGATTGTTGATCCAAACCCTCAGTGACTCTGAGAAACACTTAGTGAAAATTGTATGTAGACAATGTGTATTAATGTTTTGTCATAAAAAAAATATACTAATTCTGTTTGGTATCGCTGATGAAAATATACGCTTTAAATTATGCATTCAGCGAACACTGTTCATCATTGAGCCCTGAGCCTGTTCAGTCTCACTGATGATTGCTGATAACTTATGTTGTTTACTTATGATCCCTGAAGACAAGATTCACGTCAACCTGTTCTACGCTGAAGTCAAAGATCAAGACAAAGAACTAGTGACTAAGTCTACTAGTGACCTGATGCGGATATCAGTGAAGCCAAGACTTGTACACTCAACGTGAAGTTTCAAGTAGAAGACTTCAGCGAACGCTGAACTTTATCATTCACTGATAAAGAATCATTCAGCGAACGCTGATCATGAAGCCTCCTATAGAAGCAACTTTTGCCTTATCCCCTTGCACACCTCCATACGATTTTTGTCAGAACGGACATCCCTTTTGTCCAGAACCGTACAACCAACTCTGATTCTGCACTGTTCATCATGCGTCCACTAGGTTTTCTATTGAAGTCAAATCGTGCAACCAACCAGAAGCTGCCACGTGTAAAGGTATACTGACTTGCATTAAATGCATGCAATATATAAAGGAAACCGTACTTCATTGTGAAGTGCTTGGCCATTCCTCTCGCTGAACTTACTGTGCGAAAAAGAATACTCTCCTTAGTGTTCTTAATTTTCTTAATCTCTATTTCTAGTGCAAGAAATCTTAGTGTTCTCATAGTTTGTTTATATTAGGTTTATTCCTTAATCTTGTTCCGTAACAAACTGTAAATGTTTTGATATATATCAATAAACAATTTAGAAAGATAAAAATCGTGAGTTTGTATTCAACCCCCCCCCCCCCCCCCCCCCCTTCTACAAACTTGTATAACCCCTTTGGACCAACAAATTATATATCAAAAACAAAACCATCCACACAACAAGATGCAAACACAACCCAACAAAATTTATACTACCAACTCAAGCATCATGACCACAACATTGCATAAAACATCATCCTTCTTCATCGAGAATTACAAGAACCCCAAACCTTGGTGAAACCTAGGTTAGGTTTATCTTGAACAATTAAGCACAACAACACTAAAATGGAAGAACTGAAGTTATCCCATGATTTTTCCCTCAAAAGAATATTAAACCACAATTCCACAAAATAATTATACCTTTCATGCCAAACAACAAACCATTGAAGTTTTTCAACATCTTTAACAGGTAAGAACATGCACACTTAAAGTATTTGAGACAATTTCAATAGATGAAGTGTACCTTGGTTGGATGTAAAAAATCCTCAACATTGAGAGATTAGGGTAAGAAACATACCTTTTGATCTTGGTTTGAAGTGTGGATTGAGTAGAAATCGAAGCACCTTGGTGGAATGGGTTGAAATCGCCAATGGAAGGGTGTTTCTAGAGAGAAAACAGCTCCAAAGCTGCTAGGGTTTGTGGGAAAATACCACGGGGGCCGAAAATAGCTTAAATAACTGTGCAGAGGCCAGGCACGGATGACGGTGCGGTTCGGGTCGCGTCGTGGGTCGCGCAGGAGACTGGAGTCGAACCCATCAGTGATTCGCGCAGATGGTTGCACAAATGGTTGCGCGCCGTGGTTCCCTTCGAACACTGGAGTCTAATCACCTCAAATGGTGGTAGGGATAGTGGAGTGGGTCGGGTCGCGCCTCGGGTCGCGCCAACACTGGAACCCACACATAACAGAGCTCCGCACGGATGGCTGCGCGATTGGACCAGCGCCACCAGTAGCGCGGAGCACTGTTGTCCCCTGTTTTGCTTTGTTCGTGCTAACTTGCCTTTGGTCGTTCGGGATTGCCTTCAGGAGTCAAAACTAAACAAAAACACAAAAAACACAAAAACACAAAGCGACAAACAAAAACAAAAGAAACAAACACACAATATAAGATCATTCTCAAAATAAAATTTTACGTACGGTGGGTTGCCTCCCGCTAAGCGCCGTATTTTCTGTCGTGGCACGACTTCTCGAGCCAATTACTCCTTCCGTTCATACATATATATGCTCGCGATGCTTGTGATATCACCTCCCAAGTACGGTTTGACCCATTGGCCGTTTACCTTGAATGTTTGGCCATCAGTACCTTCTAACTCAACTGCTCCATAGGGAAACACCTCGACGACCTTAAACGGTTCGGACCACTTCAATTTCATCTTTCCTGGAAAGAGACGCAACCGTGAGTTTAATAGTAAGACATTCATACCAGGAGTGATTACCTTTTCACGGATGTTTCGATCATGGAATTTCTTTGTCCTCTCTTTGTAAATCGATGCATTCTCGAACGCATCAAGCCGGATTTCCTCTAGCTCGTTTAGTTGTAACAGTCTCTTTTTTCCGGCTGCGTCCAACTCCATGTTCAGCTTCTTGATTGCCCGGAATGCTCTACACTCTAACTCCACAAGTAAATGGCATGACTTCCCAAACATTAGGCGGTATGGGGTAGTTCCCAAAGGTGTTTTGAATGCCGTCCGGTACGCCCAAAGAGCAACATCTAACTTCAATGACCAATCCTTGCGTGATGCATTCACCGTCTTCTCTAGAATTTGTTTCAGCTCTCTGTTTGAAACTTCGGCCAACCCATTTGCTTGAGGGTGATAGGGCATGGTTACTCGGTGTTTTACCGAGTACTTCATGAGAACTGCATCAAGGTACCGGTTGCAAAAATGGCTACCCCCATCACTGATCAAGGCGCATGGGACCCCAAAGCGTGAAAAGATGTGCTTCCGCAAAAATTTGATCACCACCTTGGAATCGTTTGATGGCGTTGCAATGGCCTCAACCCATTTAGAGACATAATCTACCGCCACTAAGATTTACTCATTGCCGAATGAGTTTAGGAACTGTCCCATGAAATCTATTCCCTAAACGTCGAATAGCTCTACTTCCATGAAGATCTTCATGGGCATTTCGTCCATCTTTGTCATATCCCCTACTCTTTGGCATCGATCACATATGCTGATGAATTCCCTCGTTTCCTTGAACATAGACGGCCAAAAGAATCCCGACTGTAGAATCTTCGCGACAGTTCTATCAGTGCTAAAATGACCCCCACATTCTAGTGTATGGCAATGAGTAAGAATGTTGGTCTTTTCCTCGTCGGGTACACACCTTTGAATCATCCCATCAGCAAAACTTATGTAGAGTATGGTTCATCCCAATAATACCTCAAGGCATCGGACAAGAATTTCTTCTTTTGATGTGAATTCAGGTTGTACGGTACCACTCCACCCACCAAATATTTTATCAAATTCGCGTACCAAGGTTTCGAATGACTAACCTTTAGGAGTTGTTCATTCGAGAATGTATCGTTAATGACTGTTTGATCTTCACCTTGATATGCACTTCTTTCCAGTCTGGAGAGATGATCTGCTACCGTATTTTCTAAGCCCTTCTTGTCTAAGATCTCTAGATCAAACTCTTAAAGTAGTAGTACCCATCTGATAAGCCTCGGCTTGGCATCCTTCTTGGCCATCAAATATTTGAGAGCTGATTGGCCAGTGTAAACAATTAGTTTGGCTCCCACCAAATATGATCTAAACTTCTCACAAGTATATATGATCGCTAGCAGCTCCTTCTCTGTAGTGGCATAGTTCCCTTGGGCTTCGTCCAATTTCTTGCTCGCATAATAAATGACATGCATCCTTTTATCCTTCCTTTGCCCCAAAACTGCTCCGACTGCTGTGTCGCTTGCATCACACATGATAATGAAGGGAAGGCTCCAATCATGTTCTATGAGGATGGGTGCTGAGATTATCTCCTTTTTCAACCTGTCGAAAGCAAGCACACAATCATAAGTAAAATCGAACTTCGCATCCTTAAGGAGTAAAGTACACAAAGGTTTGCTGATTTTAGAAAAATCTTTTATGAAACGCCGGTAAAAACCGGCATGTCCCAAAAAGCTTCGAATTCCTTTGACCGAAATCGGATACGGTAAGTTTTCGATCACCGCCACTTTGGCCTTGTCAACTTCTATTCCTTCTTTCGACACTTTGTGTCGCAACACGATTCCTTCAGTCACCATGAAGTGACACTTCTCCCAGTTTAGCCCCAAACTCGTCTCCTTGCATCTTTTGAGAACGGCTTCCAAACGAGTCACACGTGTATCAAATGAAGGTCCAAACACCGAAAAGTCGTCCATGAAGATCTCTATGGTACGTTCCACCATATCCGAAAAAATTGTAACCATGCATCTCTGAAATGTGGCGGGCGCATTACATAACCCGAGAGCAATAAGTATTTGATTGTACCCGGAATATCCATGTAGAAAACAATAATACTCGTGCCCGGATAACTCTCTATCATCTGATCAATGAATGGTAGCGGAAAATGATCCTTCTGAGTGGCGTCATTCAGCTTCCTATAGTCAATGCAAACTCTCCATCCCATGATTGTTCGAGAAGGGATGAGTTCATTGTTGTCGTTGCGAACAACTGTAATACCACCCTTCTTTGGCACCACTTGAACTGGACTTACCCAAGGGCGATCGGGTACTGGATAGATGATTCCAGCATCCAACAGTTTCAAGATCTCCTTACGAACCACTTCCTTCATGTTTGGGTTTAGCCGGTATTGATGCGGAACCACCGGTCGGTGCCCCTCTTTTAGGTTGATCTGATGCGTAAAAAAGGTTGGACTTAAGTCTTTTAGATTGGCTATGGTCCATCCAATTGCCGTTTGATGTTCTCGTAGCACTCTTAACAACTTGTCTTTGTTCTCCAAGGTCAACTTTGATGAAATGATGACCGGTAGTGTCTCTTTCTCCCCCAAGAAAGAATACTCAAGCTATGATGGTAAGTGTTTGAGCTCTAGTTTCAGAGGATTATGTGATGATGGTTGAGATTTAGGTATTGGCTCCCCCAAATCCTCAACACTCGGTCTTCTCGGGCCTCTAAAAGATGGTAATGTATTGAGTTGCATCACACTTTCACTTTCCGGATTGTCATTGGTACCCATGATTACACTTTCCAATTGATCTTGAATAACTTACACCCCACACGTTTCTCTGATCGTGGATTCCATTATATCAACTCGGTAGCATTGATCCGCTTCCATGCAGTGCTTTGCGGCTCGGAACACATTAAAAACCGCTTCTTCTTCTCCCACTCATAGTGTCAACTTGCCTCCCTTGACATCAATCAATGCTCCACCCGTGGCGAAAAAGGGTCGGCCAAGAATTAGAGGAATCTCTTTAATCTGCACGTCCTCGATCACCCCGTATGGATATGTAATGGATCTGTCAGCTAACTGCAAAGTGACACTCGTTGGTTGCACCTCTCCAAGCCCCAATTTCCTGAAAATAGACATTGGCATCAAATTAATATTAGCTCCATGATCGTATAATGACTTACTAAATTCAGAATTGCCTATGTGAACAGGGATAGTAAAACTCCCTGGATCCTTAAGCTTCGGGAGAAGCTTATGCTGGATAATAGAACTGCACTCCTCAGTAAGTGAAACTGTGGCATGTTTCTCAAATTTTCTCTTGTTGGAGAGGATGTCCTTTAAAAACTTCACATAAGACGGCGTATGTGCTAAAGCATCTGCAAATGGAATGTTAATATGCAGTTTTTTAAACACTTCAAGAAACTTAGCAAAATTAATGTCATCTTTGTGGGGCCCTAAGCATGTTAGGATACGAGACTTTTGGTGTGACAGGCTTAACTGGCACTTGCTTGGGAGTAGGCGTGCTCTCTTCCTCATTTTTACTATCAGGCCTTTCCATCTCCACCTCTTCATCAACTTTCTCTTCCCCCATCTCTTCCGGTTCAACATCATTTACCTTGGTGTCACTTTTAACCGGTGGAGAATCTCTAGTAGGATCTCTAGCAAGTTGTTTGCCATTCCTCAAACTGATGGCTTTGCAATCTTCTCTACCTTTCTTTTCCGGTTGGCTCGAAAATTGCCCAGGAGCTCGGGTTTGTAAAACCCCAAAAATCTGCCCCACTTGTCTCTCTAGCATTCTGATTGAGGCGGTATTTTGGTCCGTGGTCGACTTCATAGTGTTCACAGTACCTGCCAATCCTTCCACTGCACCTTCAATCTTCGACATGAATTTCATCATCATGTCTTCCAATCCCGACTTCTTTTCTGAAGTTTGCCCCTCATCATACTTCCTCTGATTGTAACCCGGGGGACGATAAACACTGTTAGAATGAAAGGAATTTGAAGAGTTAGAATGATTATCGTACTGTTGCTGTTGTTGCTGTTGCCCCATTGTTTCTTTGGCTGGGCCTTGTTAAGGTTGACTCCAAGAAAAGTTGGGATGTCGCTTCCATCCCTCGTTATATGTGTTGGAAAATGGGTCATTCCTTGGCCGATTATTGCGGTTCTGAACAAACAGGACTTGTTCCGGCGATTGATATTCTTGAGAATTCGCGAATCGGTCTTGACCACCCATTGCATTCTGAACATTCGGTTAAATGGCGACTCCTTTCAATTGATTAGTCAGTGCAACCAATTGCGCCTTTATAGCCCTTCAACTCTTCCGTTTCTTGCACACTTGCTACTCTTCTAGTAGCGGCTTCGAGTGGCATAGCTATGTTTCTAAAAATTCTCTATCAACTCGACTGCATCCTCATAAGATTTGTTCATTAAAGCTCCACCCGCAGCGACTGTGATGTCATTCTAAAATTGAGGGTGCAACCCCACAAAAAGGGTTTGGATGATCATCCAATCTTGTAACCCATGATGAGGACACTTCTTAAGCATCCCTTTGTATCTTTCCCATGCCTCGTACAAAGATTCTTGGTCCCATTGAGAAAAATGGGTGATTTCGGATAGCAGTTGAGCCGTTCGCCCCGGTGGAAAGAATTTGTTGAGAAAAGCCGTCACCATATCATTCCAAGTTCGAATTTTCCCGATTGGAAAATTCTCTTCCCAGTAGCCCGATCCCTTAGTGAGAACGGGAACAAACGTATCTTGATCGCATCTTGATCAACACCATTCACTTTGAAAGTAATGCATATCTTCTTGAACGTTCGCAAATGTGCATGGGGATCTTCAGCTGCTGAACCCCCGAACATGTTTGCTTGCACCAATTGGATGGTACCAGTCTTGATTTCAAAATTATTTGCGGCTATCGGAGGTGCATATGGTCCACGTTGTGCAGCTCCCATGTTCGGGTTGGCAAAAGCTCTCAGAGGAACCCTTTGTTGACCTGGTGCTGGTGGTGGTGGTGGTGGTGACGGATGATTGATATTATTGTTGATACCATTGTTGGTACCATTGTTGACATTATTGTTCGGAATCCCACCATTGTTGACATGGTTATTCGGGATTGCACCATTGTTCGGAATAACAACATTATTGTTTGGAATTGCATTATGGAGTGGAGGACCGTTATTCAAGGGTGGACCATTGTTGATGTGGCCCCCATTCTTGACGGGCATCTCCTCCTCGTAGACATTTTCAACGTTGTCGCCGTCCATGTTCTGCACTTGTCTTGCTCGTGCTTGTCTTCTCAGGTCTCTGGCAGTCCATTCTATCTCCGGGTCAATTGGTAGTACTTCCCAAAATAGTCTACTTCTTGGCATAAACCAGGAGGTAACCTGAAACGGATAAGATAAAAATCTCAAAACCCAGAAATATATGAACTTTCAAAGCAAATAAAATAGAAATAGAAACAGGGTGTCTAATGTAATAATTTCTACAGCTGGTAGTGATATCAACACAAAGCAGTTTCCCCGGCAACGGCGCCAAAAACTTGATAGCAGGATTTACACCCCCTTTGATCTAACCGCCAGTGCACGGTGTCGAAATCAAGTAATAGTACAGAATATGAGTATCGAACCAAAGGAACCAGGTGTCAAGTACCACAGTGACTGTATAGACTATTAACTAGACGAACGCAAATTGGTTTGTTGGTTGGTGAAATAAGATTCAACGTACTTTACTAAGACAAAAGTAATTTTCAAACCAGACAATGATTTAATCAAGTTAAAAGAAGAGCTGGAGGGTTGGATTCCTCAAACACAACGCACTCACGCCTAAATAGACTTGACAATAACGAATTAACTTCAGGATGAAATGCTTAATCACAAACCATTACCATACTTCATCAAGCTATAGCAAATTAATCATTCAAAACATTGTACAATCTTTCGATCTAACAATATTCAATTGAACAATTAGTGATTAAAAGCAACAAGAATGCAAAATCATATTTCTATCTGATTACGCCAATTTTTGGCGTTATTTTCGATCCACAAACCACTGAGAGTGGATTGTTTTTAAAGCAAAAAGGCGGAATTTTATGGTTTTCCCAGTGAAATGCGCAGGTAATCCGGAAGAGAAAGATCATCGAGACATAAAGCCAAAAAAGGCTACAAAAGAGTCCAAACGAGAGCCCAAGACGAAGCCCAAGTCCAGACCCGAGCCTAAAACCAAACCTAGAACCATGCCTAACACAGAAACCGTGCGGCCTGCGCCGCGGCCTGAGGCCGCGGGCTAGGTAGCGCAACCCTCTGTTCCACCTTTTTGTTTGGTGATTTTCCGAAATTAGGGCACGAAACTCACACGGTCGACGGGAGGTTAAGAAGGGGCGATTTTCAGAGGGTTTTCCACCACTTTTGAGCCACGATAGAGAGCCGATTGGATAGGAGTTCACCACGAGAAGTGGATTAGAGCCGAGAGAAGGGATTTCATCAGTACAACTTTCACGTTCATGATCGTGATGTTTTCACACACTATTTTCTACCATTTTCTTGTGTTTCTGTCCACCCCCAACATGAACTAATCTTTAGATGTTGGGGGTTGGATTAACTATGGTTTTTAGTAGAGATGACGTGTAACTAAAGGGTTTTATCGATTTGATTAATGACGCATTGGTTTCAGTTTTAATACAATTGTAGCTTGATCACCTTCAATTGACTTTCATGGTTTTTGATTAAATTTGAGAGAATTAATTAATAACTAGATCAGATAATCAGGTGCCGGAAAGGAGATTCAGGTAGAGATAGCCGAATCACCTTTGTGTGTTTTAAAGCCACCAGCGGAAATCGAGAGATAAAACTAGTGAGTTTTAAGATAAAATCCGTTATTGCTTGAGAAAGAATAACGGTGAATTTCAAAACTAGGGTTCACAAAAATAATCGGTAATCATTGTTCGGGTTTTCGTTCATCGATATTATAACCATAGGAAGTCCAACCCTCAACCTTTTCTCTATCAAAATATTTCCCACATCTTCCATTAATCAATTTTAGTTTATTTAGTTCTAAACAAAATTGTAAACCACAAATCAAAATTTCGACCGTTCAGTTAATAGCAATTGTAGTCATTGTGATACTCAGTTCCTAGTTCATTTGGGCCGATACTCGTACTTTCCGTACTATTACTTGATTCAACCTGTACACTTGCGGTTAGAATAGGGGGTGTAAAGCTAGCTATCAAGTTTTTGGCGTCGTTGACGGGGAACTAGTTGCAACTGATAGCACTACCAACTATAAGCGCTATTACATTGAACATTTTTTTTACTTTTGTTATTTCGTTTTATTACTTTTGATTTATGGATTACGAATTTTGAATTACCTTTCTTTTCAGGTACTAGCTAGTTTATGCCAAGAACAACCCGAGGTAAAGACATAGAACCGATCGACCCAGAAATCGAAAGAACCGCTCGTCTACTACGAAAAGCATCTAAAGCTAAAAGACAACTGAAAATGGGCGAAGAAGATCCTCCGGAGAGACGTCCTATACGGTCGTTTGCTAATCCGAATGTGGCAGCCGCACGTATAGGTATCCAATCTCCCACTACTGGGGCAAACTACTTCGAAATCAAACCGAGTACTATCGTTATGGTACAACAGAACCAGTTTGGAGGAGCACCAATAAAAGATCCTCATGCATACCTCCGTGCATTTGAAAGGATATGCAACACCTTCAAAATCAACGGAGTGAATGATGATGCAATCAGGTTGCGATTGTTCAGCTTTTCACTCAAGGGCAATACATAAACCTGGACTGAATGTGTACAACCGGATCAGATCACCACCTGGGCGAAATTGAAGGCTACCTTCCTCCAGAAATTCTTCCCATTGAGTAGGACCGCCCATCTTATGGCCGAGATTACCCATTTTGCTCAATGGGACCAAGAGACGTTATATAAAGCATGGGAGAGGTACAAGGACATGTTAAAGAAATGCCCTCATCATGGGTTACATGGCTGGGTTGTTATCCAGGCGTTCTTCAGAGGACTTCACTTGTAGTTTAAAAACGATATTACGGTTACAGCGGGTGGAGCTCTAATGGATAAGTCATATGAGGAAGCATGTGAGTTGATCGACAACCTGGCCGAACACAACTATGCCACTCCGAGATCAGTAGTTAAACGTATTGTCAGTGTACAATAGAATGAAGAGTTGAAAGTCATCAAGGCTCAATTGGCCGCAATCACCAACCAATTAAAAGGGTCTTCTATCCAACCAACGTTTATGGTGGAAGAAGGTATGCCGGAGATGGCTCTACCAGTGAACGAACCTGAACAAGTCCAATTCCTACAGAATCGGAACAACCGACCACGAAACGACCCATTCTATAATACATACAATGAAGGCTGGAAAAGACACCCAAATTTCTCGTGGAGTCAACTGCAAGGCCAACCGAAGGAAACCATGGCCCAGCAACAACAACAACAATATGGTAACAATTCCAACTTTTCCAATTCTTCTCATTCTAACAATGTTTATGTTGGTTCTATATGCTCAAGAATGATCATAAAATGATATTGCCAATAACATATGATCCTATACGGTCACACCAATAACAAGTGGACACTGGTTGGGTAAAAAATCACACCTAACGACCGATGTTAGAAAACCTAGTGACATTTCTATAAGACCACCCTTGCACTAGGATACGGTCTTACGAGTTGCTCACGGACGTATGGTCGGTCGTACGTAATTATGCTGGTCGTACGTTCCGTACGACGACCTATGAGACTTAAGACGGTCGTACGCTTTATACTAACCGTTAACAGTCAAACATCCGTTTCTTTTGTTCATTAATGCTGGTTTTACAGCATTCATGGCGCAAACGGTCAGTAACGATCAGCTCATCAATGGCATTCAACGCCGGCAGCGGTTTCAAAACCAATCATCAAAGCGCCATTAATGGCCAACGGAAGCTATTAAAGAGCCTGTACTGCAACCGAAAAGGCATCTGGTTTTATCTGCTCCAATCTGTTCAAAAGAATACACCAAGCTATTTAACTCTGCTCCATCTATTTCCTAAGCATTTCTCCACCAGAAACGCACTAATTCAAAAGGAATTCGAACGAATATCGCTAAAGGCATCTTCGCACGACAGCAGTTCGAACCGCACGACGACAACTTATTTCACACGATTAACACACGACACACGTCACTTGCACACGACTAAATCTATTTTACATTTACTTGTAATCTGTTGTATACAAATCACCTATTACAAAAGGACGTTCGCCCCTGTTTGGCGAACATAGTGCACCGTCGACTCTCACAAGTCGACCGCGTTTTTTCCCCTCGTTTTGGGGTTTTCCACGTCACCAAATCTCTCGTCTTATTTACTTTTTCCCGCGATTGTGTTGCTTGGCCTTGAGATACGTTTCATTAGTTGTTAAAAGTCCAGATCAACCTTAAGTTGTGCTTTTGTGCAATTTTTGGCATTAACAGTTTGGCGCCATCCGTGGGACCCCATCTAGAGAAAATCTCAAGCCAACACACATCGCTCTAACGATCTTGCAAAAGTTTTTGTTGATTCCAGGATAATGGCAGCCCCATCTGATCCTGCAGCACAGCATTCACAGGCCCAGGACACCCCTGAATCTGAGGATGTCTATAGTCTGGAAAAAGTCATCTTAGATCAGAGCAAGGCTGATCAGATTGTCTTTATGGGGGAATCATTAGATCCTGCCATAAAAAGTCAACTAACCTCCTTTTTGGAGGAATATGCTGACTATTTCGCTTGGACGCACGAAGCCATGGTGGTTATAGACCCCAGTGTCACATCTCACAAGCTGAACGTCGATCCATCTTTTAAACCAGTAAAGCAAAAGCGTCGAAATTCGCTCCTGAGCGGAACAAAGTGATCGACGATGAGGTCGACAATTTGCTCAAGACCGGGAAGACTAGAGAGGTGAAATATCCCGACTGGTTAGCCAATGTCGTGGTCGTACAAAAGAAGAATGGGAAATGGCGAGTCTGCATCGACTTCACAGACCTTAATAAGTCTTGTCCTAAAGACCCATTCCCGTTACCTCACATCGACGCTATGGTCGACGCGACCGCAGGACATGAACTCTTGACGTTCACGGATGCCTATTCTGGGTGTAATCAAATTTTAATGCACAACGAAGACCAAGAGAAGACTGCTTTCATGACAGACAAAGGCATCTATTGTTACAAAGTCATGCCTTTCGGTCTGAAGAATGCAGGGTCGACCTATCAACGATTGGTTAACAGGATGTTCAAAGAACATCTTGGCGACACCATGGAGGTATACATTGATGACATGCTTGTCAAATCCAAGCAGACGACCGATCATATCACTCATCTGAAGAATTCCTCTGACATCCTGCGATAATACCAGATGAAATTGAATCCCACGAAATGCTCCTTCAGGGTAAGCGCAGGGAAATTCCTGGGCTATATGGTCACGCAACGTGGCATAGAGGCCAACCCAAATCAAATCAAGGCATTGATGAATATTAAGTCACCCATAAACTTTAAGGAGGTCCAATGACTCACGGGTCGTGTGGCCGCCCTAAATCTCTTTATCTCACGATCGTCGGATAAACGCCGTTTGTTCTATAACGTCCTTAGAAAAAACAAGGGCTTCGACCGGACGGACGATCACGATCAAGCGTTAAAATAATATATGGCCGTCCCACCATTACTTTCAAAACCAGAAGAACACGAGGTCTTACAACTGTACCTTGTCATAAGTCCTCACTCTGTAAGTGTCGTCTTAACTAGAGAGGACGATAGGCAGCAAATCCCGATTTACTACGTCAGTAAATCTTTGTTGGACACGGAAACCCGATATACGTCCACGAAAAAATTTCTTTTGTCACTAGTGACAGCGGCAAAGAAGTTACGACATTACTTTGAATCCCATCCCATTACGGTCGTCACGAGCTTTTCCTTTAAGTCGATTCTAAGGAAGCATGAGCTATCAGGACGACTAGCAAAATGGAGCATATACCTCAGCAGCTACGATATCGACTTTAAACCTCGTACAGCAATAAAATCGCAGGTCTTGGCTGATTTCGTCGCTGACTTCAGTCCTGAACTAGAGAAAGAAGCGCATACCGAAACTTGTACTGTGGCGACTATAAGCGGCACGACATGGGTACTCCACGTCGACGGTTCCTTGAACTCTAGAGGAGCAGGCCTCGGGGTCATCTTAAAATCCCCACAAGGGGGCTAGATGGTGTACTCCATACGATGCAATTTCAAAGCCACCAACAACGAGGCAGAGTACGAAGACCTGATCGTGGGCAGGGATATGGCTCGCGACTTAGGGGCAGTCGCGCTTCACGTCAGAAGTGATTCCCTACTGGTCGTAAACCAAATGAGCGGGGAATTTTCGGCCAAAGATTCCAAAATGATGGCCTACCTAAAAGTAGCCAAAGATAAATCCAAGATGTTTGACCCGTTCTCAATCGAACAAATTCCAGAGATCAAAACACTCAGGCGGACGCACTAGCTAACCTTGGGTCAGCACTCAATAAGCCATCGTTCGAAGCTATTCCCATGATCCATCTAGCGACCTCGTCTATTGAATACTCTAAAGAAATTTGTGATCTTAGCACGGAAGACAGTTGGTCGGCTGACATCATAAATTACCTTATGCACGACCAACTACCTGAAGATCGAATGGAAGCTTGCAAGATTCAATTTAAAGCATCAAAATATCTAATCATTGGCGATAGGCTCTATCGACGCTCGTCGACGGGTCTAAGCCTAAGATGCATCGACAACTACGAATAGGTACAAAATATCTTAAAGGAGATGCACGATGGCGAGTGTGGCAACCACTCAGGTGGTCGAAGTCTTGCGAATCGTATCTCACGACAAGGCTATTACTGGCCGACATTAAGGCAAGATTCCGTCAGGTATGTCCAAGGCTTTGACGCATGTCAATGACATTCAGGTATGACCCACCAACCCTCCAAATCTTTACATACGTCTAATTCCATGGCCTTTCATGAGGTGTTGAATGGATATCGTTGGCAAACTACCTCCTGCCCCGGGGCAGAAGGTCTTTCTGTTAGTCCTTACTGATTTTTTTTCTAAATTGATAGAAGCAGCCGCTTACTCATAGATTCGGGACAAATAAGTTATTTCTTTTATCCAAACTAATATCCTATGCAGGTTCAGAATCCCTTCCGAAATCGTGTGCGACAATGGGTCACAATTCATAAGCGATCATACACTACGATTTTGTGAGGATCGTAATATCAAACTTACGACCTCAACTCCACGTTATTTCATGAGGTGTTGAATGGATATCGTTGGCAAACTACCTCCTGCCCCGGGGCAGAAGGTCTTTCTGTTAGTCCTTACTAATTTTTTTTCTAAATTGATAGAAGCAGCCGCTTACTCATAGATTCGGGACAAATAAGTTATTTCTTTTATCCAAACTAATATCCTATGCAGGTTCAGAATCCCTTCCGAAATCGTGTGCGACAATGGGTCACAATTCATAAGCGATCATACACTACGATTTTGTGAGGATCGTAATATCAAACTTACGACCTCAACTCCACGTTATCCCCAATCTAATTGTCTTGCAGAATCAAGCAATAAAGTCATCATCAGTTCAATCAAGAAAAGACTTAAGGCCTCAAAAGGGAAGTGTATCGAAGAACTCCCATCGGTTCTATGGGCCAATCGTACGATGCCCAGAACACCGATAGGACAAACAGTGTTCTCATTGGTCTACGGTTGTGACGTCGTCCTACCCATCGAAACTCAGCTCCCGACATCAAGACATACATCTGTCGATCATAACTTGGTCGAACTAAGCTACGATCTCGACGCTCTTGAAGAGTTAAGAGAGTCTGCTTTGGTCAGTATGGCATCTCAGCGACAAGTCGTCGAACGACATTTCAAAAAAATGATAAGGCGAAAATCTTTCAGGTTGGCGATTACGTCTTACGACGAGTGTTCCAGAACACCAAGGAACCCAACGCAGGTAAGTTGTCCACCAAGTGGGAAGGGCATTATCAAATATCTGAGGTCGTCGGGATGGGTGCCTACAGGCTACAAACGCTCGACGACCAAGATATCCCACGAACCTGGAATGCAGTGCATCTAAAAAAGTACTTGTTTTGACAGACGGTTACTGACTACAGCATCGGAGGGTCGTTGGTCAAACCAACGACCACCTCTGGATCTTATATGACTGGTTTGCAGGATCGCATGAACATCAGTCTTACGATCCATATCGTGTAAAGATAAAGTCATGACTTATAATTCATGACCCATACGTCGGAAACTGAATCTCAGTCTACATAGTTTATAATCACAACAGGCTTTACAGTGCGAAGCTAGTCTCTAAGACTTGCATGCCACAAAAAGGAGTCTTACGATTTGTTACACATGTCTGGTGATCGTCGCCAGTATTCTTTCAGCTAAGTGTCGGAACCAAAGTCTTATGACTTGAGTTCCATACTTAGAATATTTACGGCCCAGTCGCCCGACTACTTACAAAGGTTATATACGCCTGTATCGTACGATTCTACGTTTGCCTTATCTATATTAGTTTATTTGGTTTATTTACGACAAAGTAAAACACACGAAAACATACTTGTATTAATTCTAAAAAACAATACAAGACAAGGCGCGACCACCAACGATCGCCCTAGAACGAAGTACAAATTACAAAAGATTATTGAGGGCCCTGGTTAACTCCAACCTCATCTTCCGCACGCCCATCATGGTCTCCGCGGAGTCAGTATCGTCGATCCTCTCCTCTTGGTCGAGATCCTCTTCGGTCCCGATGTGTTCGACGTAGGACGCGACCTCGGCCTCTGCGCTAGCTAGAGGGTTTTTCCCCTGCAAGCGACGGAGCATAAACGCCGCCCTGACCTTCAGATGGGTCAGCGCCACGAATGAGAGGAGCTTCTCCTCCAAAGCCCCCGTCTTGGCCTCTGCGGCCTTAACCGACGACTTAAGCTCCCCCACTTGTTTTTTGCGCATGCCGAGGGACGCCTTAGTCGTCGTCAACTATGCTTCATAAGTAGAGGCCCTTTCCAGCGTCTCCTTGAGACAATTTTGGAGCTCCTCCTTCTCCTCGACGACGTCTCCAGAAGACCCTTAAGATCATCCACTTGAACGGAGATAGCCTCCACTTTGGCCTTAGCCGCCCGTTCCTCCTCTCGAGCTTTGCGCTCTACCTCTTGCGCTCGCTGATGTTTCTCAGCGATGCAAGGAGAGGCCTTCTAGAGCTCCTCCAGTTGGCCGAAAAGGCACAACGATGCCTGGAACGCCTGCTGTTTGGGCAAATAATCACGTCGAACGACCACGACCAGAGCAGGTAAGACGCACGCTATAATCCAAATCTTGTATTAAGATAAGGTCTCAACAAGAACCCAGAAAACATCCGTCGTCTCCCTTAAAAGGTAAGTCGTACGCCTCTCATGACGCTCGACCATAGCATCGCCCGTCCCGTACGACCATCGCGTAAGATCATTGCACCTTCGACCAAAGCTAACGATAACCTTGACTATTACGTTTGTTAAGTATTTAATGCTGGCGACCGTTTCCAGCCGTTGTAGCCGTTGATCAAGTCATTAATGGAGCTAATTAATGGAATGAAGACTATAAAAACCAAGCTTAAGCCTCATTTCAAGGGAGATCAGTTAACATCTGATATACATCGACGAACATCACCAAATGTTGATCCAAACCCTCAGTGATTTGATAATGACCCTATCTTAAATACTTAGTGAAAATTGTAAGTAAACAATATGCATCAGAGTTTCACTATCGCTGATAAGTACTAAGATCTTACAGTACTGCTGATAGGAACTCTCGCACTTTTAGATTAAACATTCAGCGAACACTGTTCACCATATCGCTGAGTCTGTTCAGTCCTTATGGTGATCGCTAATAAGTTAGTTGTTTACTTATGATCCCTGAAGACAAGATTCACGTCAACAAAGGTTCTACGCTGAAGTCGAAGATCAAGCTCAAGAACCAGCGACAAGTCTCCTAATGAACTGATGCGGATCAGCGAAGACTCAGATTTGTCCACTCAACGTGAAGTATCAAGTACAAGACTTCAGCTATCGCTGAACTTTATCATTCGCTGAATAGTAAATGATAATCGCTGAATCAACGAAAGCTGATCATGAAGTCCTCCGTACAAAGTATTTTTGTCTTAACCTCTCTTGCACGCCACCGTACGAAATGTCAGAAAAGAACCTCCGAAAATCTGAAATCGTACAACCACTCTGATACTACACTGTTCATTCATGCGGCTACTAAGGTTGTCAACAAAGGTCAATGACATGCAACCAATCCACTGATGACACGTGTAAAGTGTATACTGAATTGCATTAAATGCATGCAGTATATAAAGAGATGCACTCACTTCATTTGAAGTAACTTGCTAACTCTGGACAAGTTCAAATCTCTCAAGATAGGATTTTATTAGTAATCTCCTTATCTTTCTTAGTGCAAGAAAACCTTAGTGTTCCAACTTGTTTAGATTTAGGTTTATCCTTAATCTTGTTTCCACAACAAGCTGTAAATTGTTAATGATTTATCAATAAACAATTTAGAAAAGTATAATAGTGTGTTTGTATTCAACCCCCCCCCCCCCCCCCCTTCTACAAACTTGTATAGGCCTTTCGGGACCAACAAGTGGTATCAGAGCGGATTTGTTTAATCTCATAAACAAGATCTAATCTAAGATATTTCTCTTCCTTGCTATTATCTGAAAATGGCCAACTCAAACACAAACACTCACTATATTGACAATGGTTCTCTTGCAAAACCCCCTAGATTTTCCAGAGATAACTTCAACTTATGGAAAAATAGGATGACACTCTTCTTAGAAGGTGTAGACCCTACTATACCTTACTATCTTGAAAACGGCCCACACATCCCTGTAACAATTGATCCTGCAGTTCCAGCCACTGCAACTAGGGCTGCTATTCCAGAAAGGCTGATTCCAAAGGAAATCCATCATTGGACCGATGAAGACAAGAAGAAAGTGGCTATAGATACAAAAGCCAGATCCATACTATCCATGGCCCTTCCTGACGAAGTCTACCATTCCGTCATGAACCTGAAATCTTCAAAAGCCATGTGGGACACAATATGTGTTCAGTATGAAGGAACGTCTGAAGTCCAGGATTCAAGAAAGATCAACCTGGTAAGACAATACGAAAGCTTCATCTCTGGTAAGAATGAAACTCTCTCTGAAGTACATCAACGTTTTAATTGCTGACAAAGTTTTTAGAATGTTTACCTGAAAGCTGGGACAATTATTCCATGTGTCTCAAGCTGTCGAAAGATCTAAGATCAATGACACTTGCTACCTTATATGGCACATTGCTGAATCATGAGCAATCTAGCCATCTTAAGAAGAATCTTGTAAAAGATTCCAAAAGCACCCATGTTGCTTTAATCTCAGAGGAACCTTCTACTCAGCGACCCGTGGTCACTATCACTGAGTTAGAAAGTAACTCTGAAAGGTCATCAGATTCTGATTCTTCAAATGATGAATCCTTGGCTCTCCTAACTAAAAATGTTTAGAAAGAACAAAACTCTTTCTATAGCTGACAAGCCTAAGTCATCAGCTTTTGTTGATAAGGCTACTGCTACTTGTTTTAACTGCGAAAAGACAGGTCATTTCGCTAACGAGTGCAGGTCAAAGAAAATCATGAGACCTTCAGCTTTTACAAAGAAATCCTTTGTTCCAAGGAATAAAGATGACAAATACTCAAAGCTGAAGGAGAAGTATGCAAAGCTGAAAAGCTTTAAGAAGAAGGGAAAAGGCCTGATGGCTGACTATGATTGGGCTGCTTCTGATGAAGAAGCCTCATCATCTGATTCTGAAGATGATGAAGCAAATCAATGTCTCATGGCCAAGATTGAAGAAGAGGAAGAAAGTTCAGACATTCCCTCCACTTCAACATCTGCCATTCAGGTATCACCTTCCTTCTTTACCAATATTGTAAATATTGATGAAGCTGATAGTCTCCGTAAAATCGAACTACTGACTAGAAGTTTATACGAAGCCATGAACGGCAAAGCTGTGGTTGAAAACCAAAATCTTGATCTCGCTGAAAAGCTTAAAAATTGACACCTTCAAATAGAAAAGCTTTCTAAATTTGAAGAAGATTTTAAAGATCAAGTCCATTTAAATCAGCTAGTCAAAATCGAACGAGCGGAAGCTATCGCTGCATTAAAAGCTGAACAAGCTACTGTTGAAGGATGGTGTAATTCTTCAACAAAGATCACTGAGATAATTAAGGCTCAGATTCCTCTGAGTGATAAACGTGGTCTGGGTTATAAATATGATACTCCAATACCAACCACTGAACGTTCAATGCTTAAATTTGGAACGTTCGTATCCTCAATAGCTGACACTTCCTCATCTCAGTACTCCTCGTCGATTACACCAATCCCTGAGGAAACTCCTACCTCAAAAGGTAAGGAGAAAATGGTTTATTCAAAACCTACCTCTGTCTCTAAAGACAAAGGTAAAGGAATTGTAATTTATCAAAATCCTCAGAAGGGTACTTTAGTACCTAAGCTGAATGCTTCCAACGCCTTAGTGATTCATTCATCTGGTTCTAGAAATCAGACCTCTGGATCAGTTCAGCGACCTACTCCTAGACTCAGAGTAGATGTCCTTGGTAAGAAATCTGAAGAACTGAATGTTCGTCCTATTTCAAAAACCAATAGTGTACTTGGTGCTGGCACTTCTAATTCCAAATTAAAAGCTCAGCACTCAAGTGGTCCTAGAACTAATTTTAGTTATAGTAAATGTTATCACTGTGGACTTACCGATCATATTGCAAGTAAGTGTCCCACAGCCACCAAAGCTGATAAGATAGCTAAGGTGAAGATAGCACCCAAGAAGACCAAACCAGTTGCAAGTCAGGTCAAGGTAACTCCTACCTCTGAGGTCAAGAAATTGACCAAAGTGAAGAAGGACAAAGCTGAATCTTCAAATGCTGCGAAGACTGCTGAACCCATTCCAACCTCTTCCACTGACAAACAAGTATACATGGCGAAGTGGGTACCCAAGCAAAACTAATCTTCCTTTGTATTGCAGGTTAAGAAGGGTATCTGGTATCTCGATAGCGGATGCTCTAGACACATGACTGGAAAGAAAAGCCTGCTCGCTGAATACAAGAAAGAGAAGGGTCCCTCTGTGACTTTCGGTGGAAATGGAAAAGGACACACCCGAGGGTATGGTGTACTTTCAAACGGTACAACATCCTTCAGAAGAGTCGCATATGTTGAAGGGCTGAAGCATAATCTTCTGAGCATCAGTCAGCTTTGCGACATGGATAACAAAGTGATTTTCACCAAGGAATCCTGCTTTGTCTCTGACAAAAAGGAGAAGATAGCTCTCAGCGGTTATCGTTTGGAAAATGTTTACGTTATAAACATGGACTCAACAACCACTGAGAACTCCTGTTTCTTCTCAAAGGCATCTTCTGATGTCAACTGGCTATGGCACAAGAGGCTCTCACATCTCAACTTCAAGACACTGAATACTCTTTCATCCAAAGAGTTAGTCACTGGTCTACCTCAACATTCATACGCCAAAGAATCCTTATGTTCAGCGTGTGAAAAAGGGAAGCAGACCAAGGCAAGCTTTAAGTCCAAGCAAGTTTCCTCAGTGTCATCTCCTCTTCAACTACTCCATATGGATTTGTTTGGCCCCGCTAACAAACAATCCATCGCTGGAAAGAAATATACGCTGGTCATAGTTGATGAATTCTCTGGTTACACATGGGTAATGTTTCTCCGTTCTAAGAGTGACACCCCTGAAGAACTCATCACCTTTGTTCGGAAGATGGAAACTCTGAACAATATGACTGTTCGCTCAATAAGGAGTGATCATGGAACTGAATTCAAAAACAGTTCTCTTGATTCCTTCCTTGAGAGCAAGGGTATTTCTCACAACTTTTCGTCAGTGAGAACACCACAACAAAACGGAGTCGCTGAAAGAAGAAATAGAACAATTATTGAAGCTGCACGTTCAATGCTCAGCGATTCTCACCTGCCTACTCAGTTTTGGGCAGAAACTGTCAACACGACTTGTTTTACGCAAAACAGGTCGCTGATAGTCAAAAGATTCAAAAAGACATCCTATGAACTTTTTCATGGGAGAAAGCCTTCAATCAGCTTTCTTCACATCTTTGGTTGTCAGTGTTTCATACTGAACAACAGAGATGCCCTTGGAAAGTTTGATCCTAAGGCTGATGATGGAATCTTTCTTGGATACTCCTCAGTTTCCAAAGCCTTCAGAGTCTCAATCGAAGAAGACAAACTGTAGAAGAAACTATTCACGTCACGTTTGACGAATCCCGTTCAGCGAACTCTAAACCGAACGCTGATACAGAAGAACTGAATCAATGGATGTTTTCTCATCTTGGTGATTGATAACTCTATTTTTAGAGTTATTATTTCCATTTATTTTCCACTCTATTTTGTCAATTTTAGCCATTTCACTTCTAAAAACCCCCATTCTTGGTATGATTTACGAAAACGAGCAAAAGGAGTGAACCATGGTCTTTAATAAATTATTTGGGGAAGTTTTGGGTGTTTTCTCGATTTTTCATCCACAGTGACGTATACAGTGCCCACTCCGGTTCCCCACTCTTCGAGCTGATAAAAAAGAAATCAAAAAGAAACTTTTAGTTGGGATCTAATTTTCTGGAGGAGGAAGGTTCATATGGCAGAGAAATGGCTGGAGAAGTACAAGGTAGTTCTCATTGAAGATAGCATCAAGTACACCTCTTTGTACTTGGAGATTGACTTGGAGAAGGGACCATTGGATAAAAGAATTGCACAAGGAGCTGAATTCTGCCACAACTCAGCAGTCTTTACCCATTGGAAGACCCACCTCTTTTGTGTAATACCCAACTTCTTCTCCTAGTATATAAAGGAGCACTTGGGTGCCATTAAATGCATGCTTGGTTTTCATCCTTGAATACTTTTAGTCTCAAATTCTCTCAACTACCACATTAGCTTTAGTCTTTTATTTACTGCAGTAACTAGCTTTAATTTTCAGTAATTTACTTTCTTAGTTTAAATTGTAGTTCGTATTACACAGTGCAGGGACGACTTCTCGTTCCCCACTGTGAGCAGTTAATTCAAATCACTTTCAGTTTTATTATGTGCAAATCTTCATCTTTTGTTTTCTTTACTTCGGAAATGTTAGGCTAAACATCCTTTGGGATGTAGGAAGGAGAAGTACCTGGATTTTATCAAAAATGCTTGAGTAATCTTTATACTTAGAATATTTGTTGTTTTGGTCTTTCATTCTCAATATTTACCCAAGGATGCGAACAAGCTGATCATTTGCAAGGATCTAAAGTCTAGTTCTTAACTTAGAAATAAGTAGAGCGCAGTGACACGAGCTTGAATGATGCTAGGGGATTCGAAAGAATTCTTTTGACACTTACGAAAGTGAGGTCGGCACAGTGAGTTAATCTCTGCCCACTGGAGTAGTAGGCAAGCTAATTTGTGTATTAAAAACACTTAGAGTATTTGTCTCTACACATTCCATCGAGGCCTGAAAAGGTCCATTTAGAGATTACCATTGACAAAACAACAAGTACTAAGAGTATGGGATTTTTATCTAACGGTGTGAGTATTTTGTAACCGGGCTTTTCTAGCGAAAATGTCCACCACGAATACGAGGATCACTCTAAGGACCGAGTATTTGAGATAAAATTTAGGGAAAATCCAACCTACATTCCTCCTTTTTAGCATTTAGTAAATCGTTTCAAGTAGCTATTTTACCAAACCAAACCAAAGTATTATTTTCCTCTCTAGTTGAAACTTGTAAAAGGAGCTCATGAGAACCGTATTGTCTTGATTGTCCAGTCTCTGTGGATTCGATTCTGGTATTTTACCAACTATTACTTGCTGTGACGATCATAGTGGACAGTGTACACTTGCACTTCCCACTGTGGACAGTTTGCAACCCACTGCGATTAAAACACACATTTCGCACGTAACAAGTTTTTGGCGCCGCTGCCGGGGACTGGCGTGATTTTAAATCTCAAGACATTAGTTTTTGTTCGAGCCCGAGTCACTAGTTTTTCTAAGCTGTTCGTATTGTATGCCACGGCGACAACTCGAACATTTGGTTCCAATAGATCTCGAAATAGAAAAAACGTTGCGAAAAACACGAAGAAGCAAGAAAACAAATCGACAACCTCCTGTGATCCCCACTGTGAACATGGCTGCAGTACCGCCACCTATAGTGGAGACCACAATCACGATTGCCGATAACAAAGATCGAAAAATACGGGACTATGCTACTTCCGGAGTTGGTGATTTAAGCTCCGGAATTTTGAGACCCAATATTGTTGCAACGCATTTTGAACTCAAACCGGTGATGTTTCAAATGATCCAAGCCATGGGTCAATTTGGAGGATCGCCATCTGAGGATCCGCACTCGCACTTAAAATCTTTTTTAGAAATGACCGATTCCTTTCAATTGCAAGGTGTTAGTGATGAGGCATTAAGACTAAGGCTTTTCCCTTTTTCATTAAGGGACAAAGCAAAATCTTGGCTGAACGCACATGCACCTCACTCGATAACCACTTGGCAAGAACTTGCCGATAGATTTTTGCAAAAATACTTTCCTCCAACAAGGAATGTTAGATTTCGAAATGATATAATTTTATTTAGACAAGAGGAAGATGAGGCTGTTTCGGATGCATGGGAACGATTTAAAGATTTACTTCGAAAGTGCCCACATCATGGCATCCCACATTGCATCCAATTGGAGACCTTTTACAATGGTCTTTCCAATGCAGCCAAAATCATCTTAGATGCAACAGCCGGTGGAACATTTACGAGTATGACTTACAACGAAGGATATCAAATCTTAGAAAAAGTGTCCAACAACAATACCGAATGGTCAAATCCGAGAGCACCCATGTCTAAGACCAACACCATAGATTCCGAAGCACTCAAAACCATGAATGCACAATTAGTGGCCTTGACAAAAATCGTTTTAAATCAAAATCGAGGCCAAGTCAATTCCGCAACCCATCTCGCTGATAACTGCTCCCTTTGTGGAGAGGAGCATGTTTTCGACTTTTGTCCAGCAAACCCCGAATCTGTTAATGTCATAGGGACCAACCAAAGGAACAACCCTTATTCGCAGACTTATAATCCAGGTTGGAGAAATCATCCGAATTTCTCTTGGTCCGGTAATCAAGGACTCCAACCCCAAGGACCGAGTCACATCCAGCAAAGACCATACAATCCCCCGGGATTTCAGCAACATCACAGTGGGCAATCCCCACATCACAGTGGGCAATCCCCACATCACAGTGGGCAGTCCCCACAACCATACCAACCACGATCCAACCAACCAGCTGAGGCTCAACAATCGATCGAGTCGATTCTCAAAGGTTTTATGAATCAAACCCAAGCAGCCATTAGGAATATAGAGACCCAAGTAGGACAGCTAGCCGTTGAAGTTAAGAATAGACCACCAGGAACGTTACCGAGTGATACCGAGCAAGCTAGAGTGATAGGAAAAGGACCAGAACATGTCAAGTCCATAACTTTAAGGAGTGGAAAGGATCTGAAAAATATCATTTTTGAATCTGATGATTCGCCTCAAAAACCCACTGTGAGCACCTCAGTGGGCACTCCTCAAGTCACTGTGATCCCCACAGTGGGGACCGACATCCCTGACCTTCCCACTTTTGGACCTGTCCCAAAGACTACTGTTCCAAAGCCAATACCACAGCAAACTCAGATTGACCCACGAAACATTCCATTTCCTCAAAGAATGAAGCCTAAAAATGTCGATGTTCAGTTTAAAAAATTCTTAGACATTTTTAAGCAACTTCACATTAACATACCCTTGGTAGAAGCTCTCGAGCAGATGCCAAGCTATGTTAAATTCTTAAAAGATATTTTGAACAAAAAGAGGAAGTTGGGTGAATTTGAAACTGTGGCTTTGACCGAAGAATGTAGTGCCCTCCTAACAAGCAAGATTCCACCTAAGTTGAAAGACCCGGGTAGTTTCACCATTCCATGCATTATAGGAGGACAAGAAGTAGGCCAAGCACTCTGTGATTTAGGAGCTAGTGTCAACTTGATGCCTTTGTCCATTTTTAACAAGTTAGGGATTGGAGAGGCTAGACCCACAACCGTGACATTACAACTAGCCGACCGATCCATTGCCTACCCCAAGGGAAAAATAGAAGACGTTTTGGTCCAAGTGGATAAATTTATCTTCCCCGCCGATTTTCTTGTTTTAGATTATGAGGCCGATAAAGAAATCCCAATCATCTTAGGACGTCCGTTTCTTGCAACCGGACGTACTTTGATCGATGTGCACAAAGGAGAACTCACGATGCGAGTTAATGACCAAGAGGTAACTTTTAATGTTTTCAAATCTCTCAAATATATAGACACCGAAGATTGTTTTGCCTTAAGTTCGATTTATGAAACCCACAATTTTGGCAATTTGCCCACAGTGGGGAGTACAGTTCCCACAGTGGGGATTGACAGTGAGCACTCTGAATCAGAGAGTAATGACACTTTTAAGGATGAGTGTAATAAGATGGTTGCAGCTTTTGAACCTCTGGACTTCAAGGATAGAGATGTTCAATCCCCTTCAATAGAACAACCTCCCGAGTTAGAGCTTAAACCATTGCCTTCCCATTTAAAGTATGCTTATCTCGCTAAGGATAATAAACTTCCCGTCATTATCTCTTCCAAACTTAGTGAGAAACAAGAACAACTTCTGATTGATTTGTTGATAAAGCATAAGGGAGCAATTGGTTGGACCATAGCGGACATTCGAGGGATTAGCCCCTCTTTATGTCAACATAAGATTAACTTGGAGAATGACCACCCGGGGAAAGTCCAACCCCAAAGAAGGTTGAACCCCATCATGAAGGAGGTAGTTAAGAAAGAAGTCTTGAAATGGTTAGATGCCGGTATTATCTATCCCATTGCCAGTAGTAGTTGGGTGAGCCCCGTTCAATGTGTCCCTAAAAAGGGAGGAACAACAGTGGTCAGAAATGAAAAGAACGAACTCATTCCAACTAGGACTGTTACGGGATGGAGAATATGCATGGATTATAGGCAACTGAATCTAGCAACAAAGAAAGACCATTTCCCGTTACCTTTTATTGATCAAATGCTTGATAGATTAGCGGGAAAGGAATTTTATTGTTTTCTAGATGGATACTCCGGATATAACCAAATCCACATCGCACCCGAAGACCAAGAAAAGACCACCTTTACTTGTCCATATGGTACTTTTGCATTCCGGAGAATGCCTTTTGGTTTATGTAATGCTCCCGCTACTTTTCAACGCTGTATGATGGCCATTTTTACTGATATGATAGAAGATACCATAGAAGTTTTTATGGACGATTTTTCTGTGATCGGCACATCATTTGATAACTGTTTGAGGAATCTAGAAAAAAGTTTGGTGAGATGTGAAACCCACGACCTTATTCTAAATTGGGAAAAATGTCATTTCATGGTCGAAGAGGGCATCGTTTTGGGTCATCTTGTGTCGAAAAAGGGTTTGGAAGTTGATGAAGCAAAACTAGAAGTAATCTCCCAACTTCCCGAGCCCACAACGGTAAAAGGCATTCGCAGTTTTTTAGGTCACGCAGGTTTCTATAGGAGGTTCATAAAAGATTTTTCCAAAATAACTAAACCCCTATGTAACCTGCTGCAACATGAAAGAGAGTTTGTTTTTACCAAAGAATGTAGAAACGCATTTGAAATAATCAAAAATGCCTTAGTTACTGCACCCATAGTGACCACTCCTGACTGGTCACTCCCATTTGAAGTCATGTGTGACGCCAGCGATTGGGCTATAGGTGCAGTACTAGGCCAACGAAAAGATAAGATTTTTCATCCAATATACTATGCAAGCAAGACTTTGATCGAGGCTCAAATCAACTACACTGTAACCGAAAAAGAACTACTTGTAGTAGTTTTTGCTTTTGATCGTTTCAGGTCTTACTTAATTGGAGCAAAGGTCATAGTACACACCGATCACGCAGCCATCAAATATTTGATCAACAAGGCTGACTCTAAACCGAGGTTGATCAGATGGGTGCTGTTGCTACAGGAATTTGACCTCCAGATCGTCGACAGAAAAGGAACAAGCAATCAGGTTGCTGATCATCTGTCCAGGCTCGAGAAGACAGTGGGCACTGTTGACCCCACTCCTGACCCCACTCCGGTAAAAGAAACTTTTCCCGATGAACAATTATTATCTGCGCAACATCATAATGAAACTCCTTGGTATGCTGATATTGCAAACTTTTTAGCAAGTGGATTTAAGCCCCACGGGATGAGTGGACAACCATTCAAGAAATTTTTACACGACACACGACAATACGTTTGGGACGATCCCTTCTTGTACAAGATAGGGGCGGACCAAATATTAAGGCGTTGTGTCCATGGGAGTGAACAACATCAAATACTCCATGGTTGTCACACATCCCACTACGGTGGCCACTTCGGTGGAAACCGTACCGCAGCAAAAATTTTGCAAAGTGGATTCTTTTGGCCCACTGTTTTTAAAGACTCATTTGAATTCGTGAAAAATTGTGAGCAATGTCAACGTACGGGGAATATATCGCAAAGAAATGAAATGCCTCTTAACAACATTCTAGAGGTCGAACTTTTTGATGTATGGGGGATAGATTTTATGGGACCTTTTCCAAATTCCAACAATAACTTTTACATCTTGGTTGCGGTAGATTATGTTTCAAAATGGGTAGAAGCCATTGCTTGTCACTCCAATGATGCTAACACTGTGGTGAAGTTCTTACACAAAAATATATTCACTCGCTTCGGAACACCACGAGCATTAATTAGTGACGAAGGCACCCATTTTGTAAACAAAGTCATGGCCTCGGTTCTTGCTAAATATGATATTCATCATAGAGTGGCCACCGCATACCACCCACAAACCAATGGGTTGGCCGAGCTTTCAAATCGTGAGATCAAGGGAATTTTGGAAAAAGTTGTTAAGCCACACCGTAAAGATTGGTCAATCAAACTCGATGATGCTCTTTGGGCCTATCGAACAGCCTATAAAACTCCTCTGGGAATGTCTCCATTCAAATTAGTTTTTGGCAAAGCTTGCCATTTACCGATTGAATTAGAGCACAAGGCGTTCTGGGCCCTTAAAGAGCTTAACATGAGTGGGGATGCCGCGGGAATCAAAAGGAGTCTGCAAATACATGAGCTAGAGGAGTTGCGATATCACTCCTATGAGAATGCAAAGTTGTACAAGGAAAAGACCAAGATGTGGCACGATCGTCGAATCAACCATAGGGAGTTCATGGAAGGACAACAGGTACTATTGTTCAATTCTCGTCTCAAACTCTTTCCAGGTAAACTTAAATCAAGATGGACGGGACCATACACCATTGTCAAGGTGAGTCCTTTCGGAACAGTGGAGTTGAAATCCCCACAATCGGGTCAAACCTTTAAAGTCAATGGGCAAAGGGTAAAGCATTTTTTGCATGAAAGTGCCCACATCCCTGCCCACTCTCCGCCTCGCTATGGTTAAGCAATGTCACAACCGTTTGTAAATATTTTATTTCAGTTATTTGCTGTCTTTTTATTATTTTTGGTCTTTTTAATTCTGCATGGTAGTTTGTTTTAATGTGTGTAGGAGAAATTGCCGCTTTTTGGAGGAAAAATCAAGAAAAAGCTTCGCAGTGGGGAGATGCATGTCCCTGCGTTCCTCACTCTCGGTCTGGCATAGGAAAAGACGGTTTGGGAGGGACCCACGGCTGACGCACATCATGCTTTTTCTTACAAACATCAACTTTTCCTGCCACTTGTCAAAAGCCCACCTATTCCCAAGATAAACCATCATTATCTTTTTCTCTCTCTACTAACCGTCCCCAATCAACTCAAAAACCATCACCCTCAAATCAGATTTTTACTTTAACTTCCCTAAACACACCAAGTTTCTTCATCTTCTCCATTTCTCTCTCAAAGAAAACCCACAAACCTAAAACCCTTCCTAAAACCCTAAAAATGGCAAGAACCAAGAGAATGAACACCAACCCCGATGCACTCACACGTGCGGCCGTCCGCCGCAGGACCGCCGAGGAACAACCACCGGAAGCCGTCACCAATGACCTGAACGAACCGCCACCGGTCTCCGGCGAAAACCCGATCATCTCCGGTGCAGCCGACGAGGGTTCTTCAAAGCACGAAAGCCCAAAAGATACTTCATCATCGCAAGTCTCAGACAACAGTATCACCCATTTCGAGACCGAGACACTTCTAGCCGAAGAAGAAGAGAGACGGTTAGCAGAGGAGTTCAAACAGAAAATGGAAGCCATTAGAAAAAGAAAGGAGGAGGTCGAGAGGAGGCGTCGAGAGGAAGAAGAAAGAATCAGAAAGGAAGAAGAAGAAAGAATCAAAAGAGAGGAGGAAGAGAGATTGAGGAGGGAAGAAGCCGCAAGATTGGCTAGAGAGGAGGAGGAGCGATTGAAAGAGGAAGAACGAAAGAAGGATGAAGAAGCAAGGATATTCGAGCAGAAAAAGAAACAAGCAGAGGAGGAGTGTTTGGCTCGTGAGGAAGAAGAAAGACAGAAGAAGATTAAGGAACAGACTCAGACATTAGACATTCCCCAGAACAAAAATGCTGATAGTGTGGAGGATGTCCACACCACTGCCCACAGTGAGGAAACCCCAACCAGAGCACTCCAGAGGAATAGGGGAATGGTTACACGATCTGGTGCATCCAAGAAGGCATCGTCTGCAAAACCAAAAAGAAAAGCGTCGAGGAAAGGTAAGGGTATCGAACCCTCTTTAAGTTCTTCTTCTAGTGATACTAATACGGGAAGTGAACAAAACCTTTCTGAAAATCCACATCTGTCCACTGTGGGGACTGCTCATGCCCCCAGTGGGATACCGAGGCAATTCACTTCCCCAGCTGCTAGAACCCACTTTGAGTATATTTGCACTCGGAAGTTGAATTTAGAGAGGGGTTTCGACCCCGACTTTGTAGAAGCAAATCCCTTTGTCAAAGATAAACTTGTAGCGCAAGATTGGGCAACCATTGCCACTGCCAATCGCCGCGCTAATGCATCATTAGTCCGAGAATTTTATGCTGAGGCCTCCCAAGCCAAAGAATCATTTGTTAAGATCAGAGGAAAGGTTGTGGACTTTACTCCAGGCAATATAAACCGAGTGTTAGGTAGAGGAGCTCCGGAACCTTGTGCTTTCGGACAGTTCCTGGCAAAGATGACTCCGGCTGATGAGGAATTGATTTTAAAAGAAATAGCAGTTGAGGGAAGGCCATGGAATCAGGATGGCCAAAGAAGGTGTCTATATGCTGGCAGCCTCACCACTGAGGCTGCTGTGTGGTTCCAATTCCTAAGGGCCTCGGTGGCCCCAACATCGCACGACACGACTCTCTCCATGCATAAGTGTGCCATGCTTTACTGCGTTCTCACTAAAAAGAAGATCAATCTGGGAATCATAATGCATGGTGCCATCCATCAGGCCAGAACACGAACCAAGGTAATCCTACCCCTTCCTTGCCTTATTACACTATTGCTAATAGATGCCGGAGTGCCCACAGCTGAAGAAGACCAGTGGATCATTTCCACGAAAAACATCAGTATTCAGACAATTAAGAAGATGAGAAGAGAGATAGGAGGCCCGTCTGTTGAGCCTGCCCAGGTACAGCCCAATGTGCGAATAGCCGACGAGCACATAGTGGGCACTGAAGTGCCCACTGTGGGGAAGAAGGGTACCCCACTCCATTCAACCGAGGCCGGATCATCAAGCAACCAAATGGGAGAGATTTTGGCAGCTTTAAAGAAGCTCACATACAGGATCGAGTTGCTGGAAAGTGAGCAGCGATACCAGAACCGGGCCACGCAGAAATTTTGGATGTATACAAGAGAACGAGATGAGGTGACGGGCCTGATGATAAAAGAGGCCAACCCAATGCTAGCTGCTCAGCTACCAGAATTCCCGAAAGATATCTGCCCGGTTAATGACAGTGAGGATGAGTTCGATGATGATGATGCGGATCTGTCACCGCAAGCCACCCAAACCCCGTGAATGGTTTGTTTTTAAAACAATGGTTTCGCTCTTTTGCTCACCAAAAACAATTTTATTTTGTTTGGTTGATCTTTTTGTGCCTATGGCTAGGCATTGACACTATTTGCTGTTTTAACTTTTTAAATATCGATGCATGAAAATCCTACCGGTAGGTAGGTACTTTTGGGTACTAACATATTGATTGTTTGAATGCTTGTTTGACCTCGTTTCCATTTCAAGGTACAACTTTCGGCTTCCGACTTAAAAGGTCACTTTTGTAAGTACAAATCTCAACTTGTCCCGTGAAATGATATAGGCCATTTTTCGCATCCAAACCACCACCTTTGTTCATTAATTAAATGTCACAGTGGGGACACTGTGAGATTTTAAGTTTGAGGTGGGAACTTCCAGAGTGACCTCCAGTTTGCTCACAGTGAGGACACTGTGAAGTCCAAGTTTGAGGTGGGTAAGCCGTACCCCCCTCCAAAAAAAAAAAAAAGAGAAAACACAAAAATACAAAAACAGAAGAAAATAGGAGTAGCACTAACAAAATTGATGGTGTGCCTTTTCTGGACCATCAAAGTGCTCACTCCCAGAAAACGATGGTGTGCCTATTCGGGACCATCAGAATACCCACCCTCACAAAAAAAATAGCCATACTCATTATACCCAAATAAAGCCTGAAAGTGTACGTTCTTATCATAGCAAAATACTAAACACCCACTTCTTGAAATAAAAATCTCAAAGCGAGATCTTCGGTCCATGTTTGGAAATTTTTGCCAAAACCCTTGGGAAAAGATTCAAAGCCATAAACCCTTCAAACCCAAGAAAGCCCTATTGATCAAAAGGTAAACAAGGGAAAGGTTTCGTCAAACACAAAAGTGAAATTTTCAAGTTTGGAACCGAAGGAAGTATCGAAGGAAGGAGATCAACGCACATTCAAGTCAAGAAATATGTAAGTCCATCAAAGACCTTTTATGCATTGTGTTTCATTTTATTTCTTTCTTTTTATTACTTGGGGACAAGTAATGATTTAAGTTTGAGGTTGTGATAACTCTATTTTTAGAGTTATTATTTCCATTTATTTTCCACTTTATTTTGTCAATTTTAGCCATTTCACTTCTAAAAACCCCCATTCTTGGTATGATTTACGAAAACGAGCAAAAGGAGTGAACCATGGTCTTTAATAAATTATTTGGGGAAGTTTTGGGTGTTTTCTCGATTTTTCATCCACAGTGACGTATACAGTGCCCACTCCGGTTCCCCACTCTTCGAGCTGATCAAAAAGAAATCAAAAAGAAACTTTTAGTTGGGATCTAATTTTCTGGAGGAGGAAGGTTCATATGGCAGAGAAATGGCTGGAGAAGTACAAGGTAGTTCTCATTGAAGATAGCATCAAGTACACCTCTTTGTACTTGGAGATTGACTTGGAGAAGGGACCATTGGATAAAAGAATTGCACAAGGAGCTGAATTCTGCCACAACTCAGCAGTCTTTACCCATTGGAAGACCCACCTCTTTTGTGTAATACCCAACTCCTTCTCCTAGTATATAAAGGAGCACTTGGGTGCCATTAAATGCATGCTTGGTTTTCATCCTTGAATACTTTTAGTCTCAAATTCTCTCAACTACCACATTAGCTTTAGTCTTTTATTTACTGCAGTAACTAGCTTTAATTTTCAGTAATTTACTTTCTTAGTTTAAATTGTAGTTCGTATTACACAGTGCAGGGACGACTTCTCGTTCCCCACTGTGAGCAGTTAATTCAAATCACTTTCAGTTTTATTATGTGCAAATCTTCATCTTTTGTTTTCTTTACTTCGGAAATGTTAGGCTAAACATCCTTTGGGATGTAGGAAGGAGAAGTACCTGGATTTTATCAAAAATGCTTGAGTAATCTTTATACTTAGAATATTTGTTGTTTTGGTCTTTCATTCTCAATATTTACCCAAGGATGCGAACAAGCTGATCACTTGCAAGGATCTAAAGTCTAGTTCTTAACTTAGAAATAAGTAGAGCGCAGTGACACGAGCTTGAATGATGCTAGGGGATTCGAAAGAATTCTTTTGACACTTACGAAAGTGAGGTCGGCACAGTGAGTTAATCTCTGCCCACTGGAGTAGTAGGCAAGCTAATTTGTGTATTAAAAACACTTAGAGTATTTGTCTCTACACATTCCATCGAGGCCTGAAAAGGTCCATTTAGAGATTACCATTGACAAAACAACAAGTACTAAGAGTATGGGATTTTTATCTAACGGTGTGAGTATTTTGTAACCGGGCTTTTCTAGCGAAAATGTCCACCACGAATACGAGGATCACTCTAAGGACCGAGTATTTGAGATAAAATTTAGGGAAAATCCAACCTACATTCCTCCTTTTTAGCATTTAGTAAATCGTTTCAAGTAGCTATTTTACCAAACCAAACCAAAGTATTATTTTCCTCTCTAGTTGAAACTTGTAAAAGGAGCTCATGAGAACCGTATTGTCTTGATTGTCCAGTCTCTGTGGATTCGATTCTGGTATTTTACCAACTATTACTTGCTGTGACGATCATAGTGGACAGTGTACACTTGCACTTCCCACTGTGGACAGTTTGCAACCCACTGCGATTAAAACACACATTTCGCACGTAACAGTGATTCAGAAGATGTTCCCACTACTCATGCTCATACAACTGAAAATGATGGTCCTACTATCATTCCCAATATGCAGAATAGTGAAGCTGAAACATCTTGGGTCTCAGCTGTTCCTATAAACACTATACCCGCAGTTGATCCAAATGTCTCAGAAATTCCATCTATTTCTCAGCAATCAGTGAATGAAGTGACAAATGCAAGCATTCCTCTCTTAGCTGATAATCCAGAAGAAGCTGAAGCCTCATCTTCAGTTTCTCCAGTTCAGACTGAGTCAGCGACGCATGCTCCGGCTCAGCGATGGACTGTAAATCACCCAATCGATCAAATTCTTGGTGATCCCAACGCTGGTATTCAGACTCGTAGAAGTGCAGGTAATATTTGTTTATTTGTTAACTTTATTTCTCTAACTGAACCAAAGAAAATAGATGATGCCCTCAGAGATCCAAACTGGGTCAGCGCTATGCAAGAAGAGCTGACTGAATTCGAAAGAAACAAAGTTTGGAAACTTGTTCGGAGACTGTTACGTGCGAAATGTGTGTTTTAATCGCAGTGGGTTGCAAACTGTCCACAGTGGGAAGTGCAAGTGTACACTGTCCACTATGATCGTCACAGCAAGTAATAGTTGGTAAAATACCAGAATCGAATCCACAGAGACTGGACAATCAAGACAATACGGTTCTCATGAGCTCCTTTTACAAGTTTCAACTAGAGAGGAAAATAATACTTTGGTTTGGTTTGGTAAAATAGCTACTTGAAACGATTTACTAAATGCTAAAAAGGAGGAATGTAGGTTGGATTTTCCCTAAATTTTATCTCAAATACTCGGTCCTTAGAGTGATCCTCGTATTCGTGGTGGACATTTTCGCTAGAAAAGCCCGGTTACAAAATACTCACACCGTTAGATAAAAATCCCATACTCTTAGTACTTGTTGTTTTGTCAATGGTAATCTCTAAATGGACCTTTTCAGGCCTCGATGGAATGTGTAGAGACAAATACTCTAAGTGTTTTTAATACACAAATTAGCTTGCCTACTACTCCAGTGGGCAGAGATTAGCTCACTGTGCCGACCTCACTTTCGTAAGTGTCAAAAGAATTCTTTCGAATCCCCTAGCATCATTCAAGCTCGTGTCACTGCGCTCTACTTATTTCTAAGTTAAGAACTAGACTTTAGATCCTTGCAAGTGATCAGCTTGTTCGCATCCTTGGGTAAATATCGAGAATGAAAGACCAAAACAACAAATATTCTAAGTATAAAGATTACTCAAGCATTTTTGATAAAATCCAGGTACTTCTCCTTCCTACATCCCAAAGGATGTTTAGCCTAACATTTCCGAAGTAAAGAAAACAAAAGATGAAGATTTGCACATAATAAAACTGAAAGTGACTTGAATTAACTGCTCACAGTGGGGAACGAGAAGTCGTCCCTGCACTGTGTAATACGAACTACAATTTAAACTAAGAAAGTAAATTACTGAAAATTAAAGCTAGTTACTGCAGTAAATAAAAGACTAAAGCTAATGTGGTAGTTGAGAGAATTTGAGACTAAAAGTATTCAAGGATGATAACCAAGCATGCATTTAATGGCACCCAAGTGCTCCTTTATATACTAGGAGAAGGAGTTGGGTATTACACAAAAGAGGTGGGTCTTCCAATGGGTAAAGACTGCTGAGTTGTGGCAGAATTCAGCTCCTTGTGCAATTCTTTTATCCAATGGTCCCTTCTCCAAGTCAATCTCCAAGTACAAAGAGGTGTACTTGATGCTATCTTCAATGAGAACTACCTTGTACTTCTCCAGCCATTTCTCTGCCATATGAACCTTCCTCCTCCAGAAAATTAGATCCCAACTAAAAGTTTCTTTTTGATTTCTTTTTGATCAGCTCGAAGAGTGGGGAACCGGAGTGGGCACTGTATACGTCACTGCGGATGAAAAATCGTGAAAACACCCAAAACTTCCCCAAATAATTTATTAAAGACCATGGTTCACTCCTTTTGCTCGTTTTCGTAAATCATACCAAGAATGGGGGTTTTTAGAAGTGAAATGGCTAAAATTGACAAAATAAAGTGGAAAATAAATGGAAATAATAACTCTAAAAATAGAGTTATCACAACCTCAAACTTAAATCATTACTTGTCCCTAAGTAATAAAAAGAAAGAAATAAAATGAAACACAATGCATAAAAGGTCTTTGAGGGACTTACATATTTCTTGACTTGAATGGGCGTTGATCTCCTTCCTTCGATACTTCCTTCGGTTCCAAACTTGAAAATTTCACTTTTGTGTTTGACGAAACCTTTCCCTTGTTTACCTTTTGATCAATAGGGCTTTCTTGGGTTTGAAGGGTTTATGGCTTTTTTTCTTTTCCCAAGGGTTTTGGCAAAAATTTCCAAACATGGACCGAAGATCTCGCTTTGAGATTTTTATTTCAAGAAGTGGGTGTTTAGTATTTTGCTATGATAAGAACGTACACTTTCAGGCTTTATTTGGGTATAATGAGTATGGCTATTTTTTTGTGAGGGTGGGTATTCTGATGGTCCAGAATAGGCACACCATCGTTTTCTGGGAGTGAGCACTTTGATGGTCCAGAAAAGGCACACCATCAATTTTGTTAGTGCTACTCCGATTTTCTTCTGTTTTTGTATTTTTGTGTTTTCTCTTTTTTTTTTTTTTTTTTTTTTTTTTTTTGGGAGGGGGTACGGCTTACCCACCTCAAACTTGGACTTCACAGTGTCCTCACTGTGAGCAAACTGGAGGTCACTCTGGAAGTTCCCACCTCAAACTTAAAATCTCACAGTGTCCCCACTGTGACATTGAATTAATGAACAAAGGTGGTGGTTTGGGGGTACAAAAAGGGTCGTGTTTAGATGCGAAAAATGGCCTAAATCATTTCACGGGACAAGTTGAGATTTGTACTTACAAAAGTGACCTTTTAAGTCGGAAGCCGAAAGTTGTACCTTGAAATGGAAACGAGGTCAAACAAGCATTCAAACAATCAATACGTTAGTACCCAAAAGTACCTACCTACCGGTAGGATTTTCATGCATCGATATTTAAAAAGTTAAAACATCAAATAGTGTCAATGCCTAGCCATAGGCACAAAAAGATCAACCAAACAAAATAAAATTGTTTTTGGTGAGCAAAAGAGCGAAACCATTGTTTTAAAACAAACCATTCACGGGGTTTGGGTGGCTTGCGGTGACAGATCTACATCATCATCATCGAACTCATCATCACTGGCATTGGTTGGGCAAATATCCTCAGGAAAATCTGGGAGCTGAGCAGCTAGCATTGGGTTGGCCTCTTTCATCATCAGGCCCGTCACCTCATCCCGTTCTCTTGTATACATCCAAAATTTCTGCGTGGCCCGGTTCTGATATCGCTGCTCACTTTCCAGCAACTCGATCCTGTATGTGAGCTTCTTCAAAGCTGCCAAAATCTCTCCCATTTGGTTGCTTGATGATCCGGCCTCGGTTGAATGGAGTGGGGTACCCTTCTTCTCCACAGTGGGCACTTCAGTGCCCACTATGTGCTCGTCGGCTATTCGCACATTGGGCTGTACCTGGGCAGGCTCAACAGACAGGCCTCCTATCTCTCTTCTCATCTTCTTAATTGTCTGAATACTGATGTTTTTCGTGGAAATGATCCACTGGTCTTCTTCAGCTGTGGGCACTCCGGCATCTATTAGCAATAGTGTAATAAGGCAAGGAAGGGGTAGGATTACCTTGGTTCGTGTTCTGGCCTGATGGATGGCACCATGCATTATGATTCCCAGATTGAACTTCTTTTTAGTGAGAACGCAGTAAAGCATGGCACACTTATGCATGGAGAGAGTCGTGTCGTGCGATGTTGGGGCCACCGAGGCCCTTAGGAATTGGAACCACACAGCAGCCTCAGTGGTGAGGCTGCCAGCATATAGACACCTTCTTTGGCCATCCTGATTCCATGGCCTTCCCTCAACTGCTATTTCTTTTAAAATCAATTCCTCATCAGCCGGAGTCATCTTTGCCAGGAACTGTCCGAAAGCACAAGGTTCCGGAGCTCCTCTACCTAACACTCGGTTTATATTGCCTGGAGTAAAGTCCACAACCTTTCTTCTGATCTTACCAAATGATTCTTTGGCTTGGGAGGCCTCAGCATAAAATTCTCGGACTAATGATGCATTAGCGCGGCGATTGGCAGTGGCAATGGTTGCCCAATCTTGCGCTACAAGTTTATCTTTGACAAAGGGATTTGCTTCTACAAAGTCGGGGTCGAAACCCCTCTCTAAATTCAACTTCCGAGTGCAAATACACTCAAAGTGGGTTCTAGCAGCTGGGGAAGTGAATTGCCTCGGTATCCCACTGGGGGCATGAGCAGTCCCCACAGTGGACAGATGTGGATTTTCAGAAAGGTTTTGTTCACTTCCCATATTAGTATCACTAGAAGAAGAACTTAAAGAGGGTTCGATACCCTTACCTTTCCTCGACGCTTTTCTTTTCGGTTTTGCAGACGATGCCTTCTTGGATGCACCAGATCGTGTAACCATTCCCCTGTTCCTCTGGAGTGCTCTGGTTGGGGTTTCTTCACTGTGGGCAGTGGTGTGGACATCCTCCACACTATCAGCATTTTTGTTCTGGGGAATGTCTAATGTCTGAGTCTGTTCCTTAATCTTCTTCTGTCTTTCTTCTTCCTCACGAGCCAAACACTCCTCCTCTGCTTGTTTCTTTTTCTGCTCGAATATCCTTGCTTCTTCATCCTTCTTTCGTTCTTCCTCTTTCAATCGCTCCTCCTCCTCTCTAGCCAATCTTGCGGCTTCTTCCCTCCTCAATCTCTCTTCCTCCTCTCTTTTTAATCTTTCTTCCTCCTCTCGTTTGATTCTTTCCTCTTCTTCCTTTCTGATTCTTTCTTCTTCCTCTCGACGCCTCCTCTCGACCTCTTCCTTTCTTTTTCTAATGGCTTCCATTTTCTGTTTGAACTCATCTGCTAACCGTCTCTCTTCTTCTTCGGCTAGAAGTGTCTCGGTCTCGAAATGGGTGATACTGTTGTCTGAGACTTGCGATGTTGAAGTAGCCTTTGGGCTTTCGTGCTTTGAAGAACCCTCGTCGGCCGCACCGGAGATGATCGGGTTTTCGCCGGAGTCCGGTGGTGGTTCGTTCAGGTCACGGGTGACGGCTTCCGGTGGTTGTTCCTCGGCGGTCCTGCGGCGGACGGCCGCACGTGTGAGTGCATCGGGGTTGGTGTTCATTCTCTTGGTTCTTGCCATTTTTAGGGTTTTGGAAGGGTTTTGCTGGTGGGTTTTTCGTAGAGAGAGAAATGAAGAAGAAAAAGTTTGCTGGGTAAATTTTGGTAGCAAAAGAGGTTAAGGTGGTTTTTGGAAATGTTTTCTTGTCAAAAATGGGGGGAAACCGCCGGTTTTAGGAGAGAGGGAGAGGATTGACAATGATAGCTTTGCTTGGGAAATGATGAACTATGACACCATGGCCTAAAAGTAGACTTGATGGCAGCAAAAGGTGAAAGCTTGTCAGCATTGGGCCCCAAAAATAGTCCTTTCATTCGTCAGGTGGGGAGTGGGGAGCGCAGTGACCTGATCCTTCCCCACTGCAAAGTACTTTCCTTGATTTTTCTTCAAAAAGTGGCACGTTCTTCTACACACATTAAAACAAACTACCATGCAGAATTAAAAAGACCAAAAATAATAAAAAGACAACAAATAAGTGAAATAAAATATTTACAAACGGTGGTGAATTTCTCTAACCATAGCGAGGCGGAGAGTGGGCAGGGATGTGGGCACTTTCATGCAAAAAATGCTTTACCCTTTGCCCATTGACTTTAAAGGTTTGACCCGATTGTGGGGATTTCAACTCCACTGTTCCGAAAGGACTCACCTTGACAATGGTGTATGGTCCCGTCCATCTTGATTTAAGTTTACCTGGAAAGAGTTTGAGACGGGAATTGAACAATAGTACCTGTTGTCCTTCCATGAACTCCCTATGGTTGATTCGACGATCGTGCCACATCTTGGTCTTTTCCTTGTACAACTTTGCATTCTCATAGGAGTGATATCGCAACTCCTCTAGCTCATGTATTTGCAGACTCCTTTTGATTCCCGCGGCATCCTCACTCATGTTAAGCTCTTTAAGGGCCCAGAACGCCTTGTGCTCTAATTCAATCGGTAAATGGCAAGCTTTGCCAAAAACTAATTTGAATGGAGACATTCCCAGAGGAGTTTTATAGGCTGTTCGATAGGCCCAAAGAGCATCATCGAGTTTGATTGACCAATCTTTACGGTGTGGCTTAACAACTTTTTCCAAAATTCCCTTGATCTCACGATTTGAAAGCTCGGCCAACCCATTGGTTTGTGGGTGGTATGCGGTGGCCACTCTATGATGAATATCATATTTAGCAAGAACCGAGGCCATGACTTTGTTTACAAAATGGGTGCCTTCGTCACTAATTAATGCTCGTGGTGTTCCGAAGCGAGTGAATATATTTTTGTGTAAGAACTTCACCACAGTGTGAGCATCATTGGAGTGACAAGCAATGGCTTCTACCCATTTTGAAACATAATCTACCGCAACCAAGATGTAAAAGTTATTGTTGGAATTTGGAAAAGGTCCCATAAAATCTATCCCCCATACATCAAAAAGTTCGACCTCTAGAATGTTGTTAAGAGGCATTTCATTTCTTTGCGATATATTCCCCGTACGTTGACATTGCTCACAATTTTTCACGAATTCAAATGAGTCTTTAAAAACAGTGGGCCAAAAGAATCCACTTTGCAAAAATTTTGCTGCGGTACGGTTTCCACCGAAGTGGCCACCGTAGTGGGATGTGTGACAACCATGGAGTATTTGATGTTGTTCACTCCCATGGACACAACGCCTTAATATTTGGTCCGCCCCTATCTTGTACAAGAAGGGATCGTCCCAAACGTATTGTCGTGTGTCGTGTAAAAATTTCTTGAATGGTTGTCCACTCATCCCGTGGGGCTTAAGTCCACTTGCTAAAAAGTTTGCAATATCAGCATACCAAGGAGTTTCATTATGATGTTGCGCAGATAATAATTGTTCATCGGGAAAAGTTTCTTTTACCGGAGTGGGGTCAACAGTGCCCACTGTCTTCTCGAGCCTGGACAGATGATCAGCAACCTGATTGCTTGTTCCTTTTCTGTCGACGATCTGGAGGTCAAATTCCTGCAGCAACAGCACCCATCTGATCAACCTCGGTTTAGAGTCAGCCTTGTTGATCAAATATTTGATGGCTGCGTGATCGGTGTGTACTATGACCTTTGCTCCAATTAAGTAAGACCTGAAACGATCAAAAGCAAAAACTACTGCAAGTAGTTCTTTTTCGGTTACAGTGTAGTTGATTTGAGCTTCGATCAAAGTCTTGCTTGCATAGTATATTGGATGAAAAATCTTATCTTTTCGTTGGCCTAGTACTGCACCTATAGCCCAATCGCTGGCGTCACACATGACTTCAAATGGGAGTGACCAGTCAGGAGTGGTCACTATGGGTGCAGTAACTAAGGCATTTTTGATTATTTCAAATGCGTTTCTACATTCTTTGGTAAAAACAAACTCTCTTTCATGTTGCAGCAGGTTACATAGGGGTTTAGTTATTTTGGAAAAATCTTTTATGAACCTCCTATAGAAACCTGCGTGACCTAAAAAACTGCGAATGCCTTTTACCGTTGTGGGCTCGGGCAGTTGGGAGATTACTTCTAGTTTTGCTTCATCAACTTCCAAACCCTTTTTCGACACAAGATGACCCAAAACGATGCCCTCTTCGACCATGAAATGACATTTTTCCCAATTTAGAATAAGGTCGTGGGTCTCACATCTCACCAAACTTTTTTCTAGATTCCTCAAACAGTTATCAAATGATGTGCCGATCACAGAAAAATCGTCCATAAAAACTTCTATGGTATCTTCTATCATATCAGTAAAAATGGCCATCATACAGCGTTGAAAAGTAGCGGGAGCATTACATAAACCAAAAGGCATTCTCCGGAATGCAAAAGTACCATATGGACAAGTAAAGGTGGTCTTTTCTTGGTCTTCGGGTGCGATGTGGATTTGGTTATATCCGGAGTATCCATCTAGAAAACAATAAAATTCCTTTCCCGCTAATCTATCAAGCATTTGATCAATAAAAGGTAACGGGAAATGGTCTTTCTTTGTTGCTAGATTCAGTTGCCTATAGTCCATGCATATTCTCCATCCCGTAACAGTCCTAGTTGGAATGAGTTCGTTCTTTTCATTTCTGACCACTGTTGTTCCTCCCTTTTTAGGGACACATTGAACGGGGCTCACCCAACTACTACTGGCAATGGGATAGATAATACCGGCATCTAACCATTTCAAGACTTCTTTCTTAACTACCTCCTTCATGATGGGGTTCAACCTTCTTTGGGGTTGGACTTTCCCCGGGTGGTCACTCTCCAAGTTAATCTTATGTTGACATAAAGAGGGGCTAATCCCTCGAATGTCCGCTATGGTCCAACCAATTGCTCCCTTATGCTTTATCAACAAATCAATCAGAAGTTGTTCTTGTTTCTCACTAAGTTTGGAAGAGATAATGACGGGAAGTTTATTATCCTTAGCGAGATAAGCATACTTTAAATGGGAAGGCAATGGTTTAAGCTCTAACTCGGGAGGTTGTTCTATTGAAGGGGATTGAACATCTCTATCTTTGAAGTCCAGAGGTTCAAAAGCTGCAACCATTTCATTACACTCATCCTTAAAAGTGTCATTACTCTCTGATTCAGAGTGCTCACTGTCAATCCCCACGGTGGGAACTGTACTCCCCACTGTGGGCAAATTGCCAAAATTGTGGGTTTCATAAATCGAACTTAAGGCAAAACAATCTTCGGTGTCTATATATTTGAGAGATTTGAAAACATTAAAAGTTACCTCTTGGTCATTAACTCGCATCGTGAGTTCTCCTTTGTGCACATCGATCAAAGTACGTCCGGTTGCAAGAAACGGACGTCCTAAGATGATTGGGATTTCTTTATCGGCCTCATAATCTAAAACAAGAAAATCGGCGGGGAAGATAAATTTATCCACTTGGACCAAAACGTCTTCTATTTTTCCCTTGGGGTAGGCAATGGATCGGTCGGCTAGTTGTAATGTCACGGTTGTGGGTCTAGCCTCTCCAATCCCTAACTTGTTAAAAATGGTCAAAGGCATCAAGTTGACACTAGCTCCTAAATCACAGAGTGCTTGGCCTACTTCTTGTCCTCCTATAATGCATGGAATGGTGAAACTACCCGGGTCTTTCAACTTAGGTGGAATCTTGCTTGTTAGGAGGGCACTACATTCTTCGGTCAAAGCCACAGTTTCAAATTCACCCAACTTCCTCTTTTTGTTCAAAATATCTTTTAAGAATTTAACATAGCTTGGCATCTGCTCGAGAGCTTCTACCAAGGGTATGTTAATGTGAAGTTGCTTAAAAATGTCTAAGAATTTTTTAAACTGAACATCGACATTTTTAGGCTTCATTCTTTGAGGAAATGGAATGTGTCGTGGGTCAATCTGAGTTTGCTGTGGTATTGGCTTTGGAACAGTAGTCTTTGGGACAGGTCCAAAAGTGGGAAGGTCAGGGATGTCGGTCTCCACTGTGGGGATCACAGTGACTTGAGGAGTGCCCACTGTGGTGCTCACAGTGGGTTTTTGAGGCGAATCATCAGATTCAAAAATGATATTTTTCAGATCCTTTCCACTCCTTAAAGTTATGGACTTGACATGTTCTGGTCCTTTTCCTATCACTCTAGCTTGCTCGGTATCACTCGGTAACGTTCCTGGTGGTCTATTCTTAACTTCAACGGCTAGCTGTCCTACTTGGGTCTCTATATTCCTAATGGCTGCTTGGGTTTGATTCATAAAACCTTTGAGAATCGACTCGATCGATTGTTGAGCCTCAGCTGGTTGGTTGGATCGTGGTTGGTATGGTTGTGGGGACTGCCCACTGTGATGTGGGGATTGCCCACTGTGATGTTGCTGAAATCCCGGGGGATTGTATGGTCTTTGCTGGATGTGACTCGGTCCTTGGGGTTGGAGTCCTTGATTACCGGACCAAGGGAAATTCGGATGATTTCTCCAACCTGGATTATAAGTCTGCGAATAAGGGTTGTTCCTTTGGTTGGTCCCTATGACATTAACAGATTCGGGGTTTGCTGGACAATAGTCGAAAACATGCTCCTCTCCACAAAGGGAGCAGTTATCAGCGAGATGGGTTGCGGAATTGACTTGGCCTCGATTTTGATTTAAAACGATTTTTGTCAAGGCCACTAATTGTGCATTCATGGTTTTGAGTGCTTCGGAATCTATGGTGTTGGTCTTAGACATGGGTGCTCTCGGATTTGACCATTCGGTATTGTTGTTGGACACTTTTTCTAAGATTTGATATCCTTCGTTGTAAGTCATACTCGTAAATGTTCCACCGGCTGTTGCATCTAAGATGATTTTGGCTGCATTGGAAAGACCGTTGTAAAAGGTCTCCAATTGGATGCAATGTGGGATGCCATGATGTGGGCACTTTCGAAGTAAATCTTTAAATCGTTCCCATGCATCCGAAACAGCCTCATCTTCCTCTTGCCTAAATAAAATTATATCATTTCGAAATCTAACATTCCTTGTTGGAGGAAAGTATTTTTGCAAAAATCTATCGGCAAGTTCTTGCCAAGTGGTTATCGAGTGAGGTGCATGTGCGTTCAGCCAAAATTTTGCTTTGTCCCTTAATGAAAAAGGGAAAAGCCTTAGTCTTAATGCCTCATCACTAACACCTTGCAATTGAAAGGAATCGGTCATTTCTAAAAAAGATTTTAAGTGCGAGTGCGGATCCTCAGATGGCGATCCTCCAAATTGACCCATGGCTTGGATCATTTGAAACATCACCGGTTTGAGTTCAAAATGCGTTGCAACAATATTGGGTCTCAAAATTCCGGAGCTTAAATCACCAACTCCGGAAGTAGCATAGTCCCGTATTTTTCGATCTTTGTTATCGGCAATCGTGATTGTGGTCTCCACTATAGGTGGCGGTATTGCAGCCATGTTCACAGTGGGGATCACAGGAGGTTGTCGATTTGTTTTCTTGCTTCTTCGTGTTTTTCGCAACGTTTTTTCTATTTCGAGATCTATTGGAACCAAATGTTCGGGTTGTCGCCGTGGCATACAATACGAACAGCTTAGAAAAACTAGTTACTCGGGCTCGAACAAAAACTAATGTCTTGAGATTTAAAATCACGCCAGTCCCCGGCAACGGCGCCAAAAACTTGTTACGTGCGAAATGTGTGTTTTAATCGCAGTGGGTTGCAAACTGTCCACAGTGGGAAGTGCAAGTGTACACTGTCCACTATGATCGTCACAGCAAGTAATAGTTGGTAAAATACCAGAATCGAATCCACAGAGACTGGACAATCAAGACAATACGGTTCTCATGAGCTCCTTTTACAAGTTTCAACTAGAGAGGAAAATAATACTTTGGTTTGGTTTGGTAAAATAGCTACTTGAAACGATTTACTAAATGCTAAAAAGGAGGAATGTAGGTTGGATTTTCCCTAAATTTTATCTCAAATACTCGGTCCTTAGAGTGATCCTCGTATTCGTGGTGGACATTTTCGCTAGAAAAGCCCGGTTACAAAATACTCACACCGTTAGATAAAAATCCCATACTCTTAGTACTTGTTGTTTTGTCAATGGTAATCTCTAAATGGACCTTTTCAGGCCTCGATGGAATGTGTAGAGACAAATACTCTAAGTGTTTTTAATACACAAATTAGCTTGCCTACTACTCCAGTGGGCAGAGATTAGCTCACTGTGCCGACCTCACTTTCGTAAGTGTCAAAAGAATTCTTTCGAATCCCCTAGCATCATTCAAGCTCGTGTCACTGCGCTCTACTTATTTCTAAGTTAAGAACTAGACTTTAGATCCTTGCAAGTGATCAGCTTGTTCGCATCCTTGGGTAAATATCGAGAATGAAAGACCAAAACAACAAATATTCTAAGTATAAAGATTACTCAAGCATTTTTGATAAAATCCAGGTACTTCTCCTTCCTACATCCCAAAGGATGTTTAGCCTAACATTTCCGAAGTAAAGAAAACAAAAGATGAAGATTTGCACATAATAAAACTGAAAGTGACTTGAATTAACTGCTCACAGTGGGGAACGAGAAGTCGTCCCTGCACTGTGTAATACGAACTACAATTTAAACTAAGAAAGTAAATTACTGAAAATTAAAGCTAGTTACTGCAGTAAATAAAAGACTAAAGCTAATGTGGTAGTTGAGAGAATTTGAGACTAAAAGTATTCAAGGATGATAACCAAGCATGCATTTAATGGCACCCAAGTGCTACTTTATATACTAGGAGAAGGAGTTGGGTATTACACAAAAGAGGTGGGTCTTCCAATGGGTAAAGACTGCTGAGTTGTGGCAGAATTCAGCTCCTTGTGCAATTCTTTTATCCAATGGTCCCTTCTCCAAGTCAATCTCCAAGTACAAAGAGGTGTACTTGATGCTATCTTCAATGAGAACTACCTTGTACTTCTCCAGCCATTTCTCTGCCATATGAACCTTCCTCCTCCAGAAAATTAGATCCCAACTAAAAGTTTCTTTTTGATTTCTTTTTGATCAGCTCGAAGAGTGGGGAACCGGAGTGGGCACTGTATACGTCACTGCGGATGAAAAATCGTGAAAACACCCAAAACTTCCCCAAATAATTTATTAAAGACCATGGTTCACTCCTTTTGCTCGTTTTCGTAAATCATACCAAGAATGGGGGTTTTTAGAAGTGAAATGGCTAAAATTGACAAAATAAAGTGGAAAATAAATGGAAATAATAACTCTAAAAATAGAGTTATCAGAGACCAACTGACAAAACAGTGATAGGCACTAAGTGGGTCTATCGAAACAAGTTGGACGAACATGGTACTGTAACTCGCAACAAAGCTCGTCTTGTTGCTCAGGGATACAGACAAGAGGAAGGCATAGATTATGACGAAACCTTTGCTCCAGTAGCAAGACTTGAATCTATTCGTCTTTTCTTAGCATATGCTGTACACAAAAACTTCACTGTACATCAAATGGATGTTAAGTCAGCGTTTCTAAATGGAAAGCTGAATGAAGAAGTTTATGTGGAACAACCTCCAGGATTCTCAGATCCTAAGCGTCCAGGTTATGTTTATAAGGTGGATAAGGCACTTTATGGCTTGAAGCAAGCCCCTCGTGCATGGTATGACACCCTTTCTACTTATCTCCACCTTGAAAAATTTGAGAGAGGTAAGATTGACAAAACTTTGTTTTTTTAGAAAAATAAAAGGTCATATCATTTTAGTTCAAATATATGTTGATGACATTATATTTGGTTCTACTAACCCTGAGCTTTGTACTCGTTTCGCTGATAGAATGAAAGATGAGTACAAAATGAGTATGATGGGTGAACTAACATATTTCCTTGGTCTTCAGATTAAGCAAACTGAAAAAGGAACTTTTATAAATCAGGGAAAGTATGTTAAAGATATGCTGAAGAAATTCGACTTAACTGAAAGTTCAGCTATGAAAACCCCTATGGCACCACCGCTGATACTTGATAAGGACACAAAGGGTGTTCCTGTCAATGTCACGCTGTACCGTGGGATGATCGGTTCACTACTGTATCTTACAGCTAGCCGACCCGATATTATGTTTGCAACATGTCTGTGCGCACGATATCAAGCTGAACCTAAGATATCTCATATGAAAGATGTAAAGCGAATCTTTCGATATCTTAAGGGTACAGCGAATCTAGGTCTTTGGTATCCCAAAGATTCAGGATTCGATCTAACCGCCTATTCAGACAGTGATTTTGCAGGTTGCAAAATGGATAGGAAAAGCACAACAGGAGGATGTCAGCTCCTGGGTGGAAAGCTGGTAAGTTGGACAAGTAAGAAGCAAAACTCAGTGTCCACTTCCACAGCTGAAGCTGAGTATGTAGCCGCTGGAAGCTGCTGTTCTCAAGTCTTGTGGATGAGAAATCAACTACTAGACTATGATCTTCTGCTCTCCAAAACTCCAATCTATTGCGACAGCACAAGTGCCATCGCTATAGCAAACAATCCAGTGCTACACTCAAAGACAAAACACATAGAAATCAGATATCATTTTATCAGAGATCATGTGATGAATGGTGATATAGAACTTCATTTTATCCCAACTGATTATCAGTTAGCTGATTTGTTTACCAAACCTCTTGATGAGACAAGATTCAACTTTCTCATCAGCGAGCTTGGAATGCTGAACTTTGAAGGATAAATCTTCAGCGGTTCACATTTAATCAGCGATACGTCTATACATTCTTGTATAGGCTCTCGGATAAAATAAACTTGTACAATCCATTTCATCATCTTCTCTCTGAATAAATTTGGTTAAACTGATATCAAGGTATGTTTTCTCTGACAAAACGCATGAAAATGCAAGATTTCAAATTCTTTCATCGCTGAATATCTCTTCCTTAACAGCGATATTTTGAAATTTCTTAAAACCCTCACTGATATTTCTATTCAGTGCTTCATATTTTCCAAATAGTCCCTGAGTTTTTCTTTCAAAACCTCAGAGACAACGAAAGAATGTGAAAGGACAGTTGTGACGTCATTGCAACGGATAACACCAGGCACGCTCTTTTTCTGACACACGTTTGCACGTTTCGTTGTCTATCCAATCAAATGCAAACACGTGTCCGTGTCATGATGAAAAACTTTCCCGCTCAAGTTTTTCTCTCTCTACTCTCTTCCTATATAAACACTCTCAAAGTTTATATTTGTCTTTTACGCGAATCAATCTTTCTCCGCAAGAAAAGAACACTGTTGCATTTTGTGCTCTCAATCTTCAAGAACTGTTCATCATCTTCTTCATCAAACTCAAGGTTAATATGTTCTTATCTATTATCAAATGCGGAAAACTTGTTTTCGATCTTATCATTGTTTTACACAAGATCAAACAAAAGAACTCAAAAATAAAATCATTTTCTTTCATGGTTTTATAAACACAATCATTTCATGGTTGTTCTTCAAGTTTTAAATCTAAAATCTTAAACTTGTTCTTCTTTCGTATCCATTTTTTTAAAACTGGAATACAAGGCTTATAGGTGTTATATTCGTTTTTTTTTAAAAAACAATGTTAGGACACTGAAGTTGTCCTTTATAATAGAAAGTTTTGTAAAGCAATAGCTGTGTTAAAGGGCTTATGCTTAATTGTTGTAGCAAGTGATGAAGACTATAAATAGGTCTTTACTTGTAGTTTGTAAGATGTGAATTCATTAATACAAGATGTAGATCTCTAATCACTTTGTGTTCTCTCTAGGTTAGATTTCCTTTTCAATAAAGTTCTTCATCATCTTGTTACACAATACTTGGATTGTATGAAGATCATGGACCTAACAAACAAGAAAAACCCTAATCTTCATTAAGACTTTTTTTGTCTGAATGAAATGGACAAAATTCGAAAAATCTTAATGGAAATTTTCTTTCCACATTAAGATATTTCTTATTTGTTAACATCTTTGGTTGAACTGATAATACAGTGAAATGGCAACTTCAAAGCTGAATGTTACCGCTGAGTCCATCTCCGCTGATTCTGAGGAACTGGAAATCACCAAAGCTCCTCAGGTTAAGTTTGAGCTGGATCAACTAGACTGGACAAAGGCAAACAACCTCTCAGCGCTTCTCGAGTTTCCTCCTCGGAAGCAGGTATCCCATCTAGACGACGCTGTAAATTTTTTGAAGAATAGCCCCATCTACACAGCACTGACAATCACACCTCCTGCCAGTCAGCGTCTATTATCCCAATTCTGGTACTCTGCCAGACACACCGACCTACCCTCCGCCAAAGATCCATCTAAAACCATCGACTGCATACTCAGCGATACTGAGTATGGCACCATCAAGATAACCCCCGCAATAATCCGCAAAGCTCTGAAATTCCCTAACGCTACCTCAGAAAACCCTTTCATTCCATTTCCTGACCACAAGAAGCACGCTGACAGGGAAGAAATCATTGCTTTCCTTGATGCGATGGGTTACATCTGGGAGACTGGAAGAGACAAGCTACTTGAGAAGAAGCTGACGCTAATAAAGAAATCCAAGATGCCCAGCGAGATGAACTTCATCTTCGCTCACCTGATCAGCTGCATGACAGCGAAATCCGGATCTTCTGATCAAGCCGCTCAACCTCAGCAGGCCATGGGTTACGCACTGCTGAAAGGTCTCAACATTGACTGGGCCTCCATCATCTATGAAGACCTCATTCAACGTGTTGATTCTGCCGCTGACCGACCAGCATGGGTTCCTTACCCACGATTCATCAGCGCCATCTTTCAATATGTCCTGAAGGACAGCTATCCTGAAGAGGGTGATCTGAAACTCTCTCAGATTGGCCCTAAAGTTCTCGACTTCAAGCCTGTCGCCAACGAGGTACGTCTCTCTACCCTTCTCACTCTACTTAATTCTCCGCTTTCTGTGGCTCCTTCAGCGACAATACCCCTCGCTGATTCCCAGGCCACAAAATCCATTCCTTCTAAGAAAAGGAAACAATCTCTTACCCCTCTTGATTCCAAAAGGATCAAGAAAACAAAGGAGCTACCCCAGCAATTCCATGCTGAAGACTCCTCAGCTCATTCTGAAGAGCTGAAGGAAAGTTCCGTGGTACGCTCTGCCACACCAATTCAAGCCATCCCTTCTAAACCTACTTCAGCGTCCCTACACGCTGAGGTTAGAACTTTGGAATCTACCCTACCTTCTTCAGTCTCTCAAAAGACTGATGAAGTACTTCTCAGCGAATCCAACGCTGAACTTGCAACCCAACCCCAATTCTTATCCTTCGATCCTCCCTCTACTTCTTTGGACACTCCTCCAGTTAAAGCTGGAGATGCCATCATTCAAGAAGCCGTTGAAGCTTCTCAGCGAATGACGAAGAAAGGACCTGCAGAGATCTCCATCCCTCACGGAACTTTTGAGGGAGATATGGAACACTATGGAAGGACTCGAAACTTTGATGAGTTCGTCAACGCTCCTGCAGGTACAGATCCCACCTTAAACACTGTAACTAAACCTGAAACTTCTGAGCTTTCCTTTGTTCACAAGTACTTATATGTTATAGGTCCTTATTTGGGAGATATCAACCAGTCTCTGAAGTCCATGGAGATGAAACTTACAGATCTCACCACCGGTCTATCAAATAACTCTACAGCTGTAACAAACGCTGGAGAGAATCTGACGAAGCTGACTGCTGTGGTGGAAAAGAAGGCCTCCTCTGATGACATCAAAGACCTTGATAAAACTCTCGCCGACTTTGCCAAAGTGCTCTCCGACATCTACACTGACTACACCAACCTCAAATCGTCAGTTTCCACCGTTTCCAGCGAGGTTACAACGCTGAAGAAATCGGTTGGTACACTCGAAGGTGATATGTCAGTGGTCAAGACCGACTTGGGCTCAGTGAAGACCGACCTTAGTTCTGTCAAGACAATGATCGAGATGCTGGTGAACAAGGCAAACAATCCAGCTCCTGCTCCGGCCCCTGCACCTATTTTGGACTCATTCACCGCAGAGGATCGCCAAGAGCTGAAGAAAATCACGCCTGCTATTTCTGGCCTAGAAGACAGAATAGCTAAGCTTGAAGGTTGTGTGAAAGTCTCTGGCCCAGAAGACAGAGACAACACCAATGCTGAATCTACCCATTCCTCCCCCGCCCATCATGAGAAAGAGGGGGAGAAGAGCGCTGAACAGGAGAAGAGCGCTGAAGATCAAAATAAGAGCGCTGAAGACCTTTCCCATGATGAATCTATCAGGGGAGAGGGTAATGAAGATCTGATTACTGGACCTCAGGGAGATGAAAACCCTGAGGGAACCGAGAACCTCGCCTCTGTATCTGAGGGGGAGCAACTCGAAGAAGATGCTGAGGAATCCGAAGCAGAAGAAGACGAAGACATCGACATCCCGGAAGCTGAACCATCCTCCTCTCCAAGGAACGATGATGATGATGATGATGAAGATGACGAATTCTTTGTCGTTAAACATGCTCCTCGAAATGCTCTTAAAGGGATCGTGATAACCGAATCCACAGGGGAGAAGACAAAAACAAAGACAAAGCACTCAGCCTCTGGCGCTGAGAAAAGCAAAGACAAAGGCATCGCTGAAGATGATAATCTGGCGATCCTACTTGCAAAGCCGATTTGTCAGGTACACTAAACTTATTTTTTCCTTCCCTGATCATCTCTGAAAAATCAGTTATCCATTCCACAAACACCATACACATCCACATTTTTTCTCTATCTTTTCTACCCAAGTTCTTCTACCCAGTTCTTATTTGTAAGATCGCTGCGTTTCAGCTAGTCCTCTCCCCTGTTTGAGGATATCGCTGAAAGATCCTCTATTGCGACTTCCCCAATAATTCCAGCTACCGTTGAAGACATAATCCCAGTCTTAGATTTAATCTCTGAGACTGATGAATCAGAAGAACAACCTCTTTCGCGCAGAAACAGACCTTCCTCAGTTTCTCAAAAGCTGAGTGAAGAAGATCAAAAGAGGAGAGAAGAAAAGATAAAGCGATTCGAGGATCAGCGAATCATCCTAAAGCGCGATCAACTATCTTCAGTTCCTCCTAAGTTCAGAATTTCAAAAGCTGAATACCAGGATCATCTCAGAGCTGAACGCCTCATCGCTGAAAGGAAGGAAGCTGAAGATAAAGACAGAGAATACGCCATCAAGCTCACTCAAGAATCTGTCAAAGACCCCAAGCTGAAGCGTATTCCCATTCAAATCCAACGAAAGCTTTGGGAACAAGCCCAGAAGATCGTGGAAAAGAAAGCTGAAGTTTCTCAGACCACCCTGATCTGGTGTAAAGAGAAAATCCACTTCAGATATCGTCCAGCGAAGATCAACAAGGTATTCATCTCTGGAAGAACCTCCATCGGAGTACCTATTGTTGACATCAAACTGTTCAGAGAAGATGGCTCATCTAAAACCTTTCGAGCTGACACTGTAAAAAGGTATGGTCTCTCTGAATGGCTGGAGATGAGGTTAGCTATCCAACCATCAAAATCTAAGTACAAGGATCATTTCGAAAAGCTGATAAACAGACAGATCGATTTGATATCTTCTTGTGTGGATATTCCTCCTGTTCCTGATCTAAAGCCGAAAAGAAAAAGGGGGTCACCAAAGAAGAAACGTCAAGATTCAAACTCAGGCCCTGTCATACGAAATGAAACTGGAATTGGTTTCTCTCGCGCTGAAGTACTTGGTCCTGATCCTGATCTATCTGCCCTTGACATCTCTTTGCCACCTTGTGAACTTTTCGTCCCTGGTAAAGTCATCAGTAATCCTTATGGAATATTCTTTCTTGACTACGACGGACGTAAATGCTTCCAACGGATCGCTGAGCTCCCAATCACTCCAATCGAACAGCTCAAAGATCTCATCTACTGGTGCGACTTCAGAAAAGACATTCAGGCACGACACCTAAAACCCTTGATTTTTGAAGCTGCTCTGAAGCTAAAGAATAAAGGAGAAAAGGTTCCTGACTGGATGATTCCAACTGAAAAGACAACCCTTGATGAACTTCTCATTAAGGAAGAACCCTTTGAAGGCTGACAACAATCACCACTTTCTCTATTGTATCAGTCATCCTTCAGTACTTGTAATTTATTTCGCTTGTACTTGTAATCTTTCTTATTCATATTGTAACCTAATTCAAAGATTTAAAGAAATATTTCAGCGAATGTACTTTACTCCATCAGTACTGAAAAGATCCCAGAAAACAGTAAAAGGGACAAATATTTTATGAGTTCTTTTTATCCTTATGTTTTCATTAAATAGCAATTTTCTTTGTTGCTATGTCATAATCAAATAGGGGGAGATTGTTGATCCAAACCCTCAGTGATTTGATAATTACCCTATCTTAAATACTTAGTGAAAATTGTAAGTAAACAATATGTATCAGAGTTTCACTATCGCTGATAAGTACTAAGATCTTACAGTACTGCTGATAGGAACTCTCGCACTTTTAGATTAAACATTCAGCGAACACTGTTCACCATATCGCTGAGTCTGTTCAGTCCTTATGGTGATCGCTGATAAGTTAGTTGTTTACTTATGATCCCTGAAGACAAGATTCACGTCAACAAAGGTTCTACGCTGAAGTCGAAGATCAAGCTCAAGAACCAGCGACAAGTCTCCTAATGAACTGATGCGGATCAGCGAAGACTCAGATTTGTCCACTCAACGTGAAGTATCAAGTACAAGACTTCAGCTATCGCTGAACTTTATCATTCGCTGAATAGTAAATGATAATCGCTGAATCAACGAAAGCTGATCATGAAGTCCTCCGTACAAAGTATTTTTGTCTTAACCTCTCTTGCACGCCACCGTACGAAATGTCAGAAAAGAACCTCCGAAAATCTGAAATCGTACAACCACTCTGATACTACAATGTTCATTCATGCGGCTACTAAGGTTGTCAACAAAGGTCAATGACATGCAACCAATCCACTGATGACACGTGTAAAGTGTATACTGAATTGCATTAAATGCATGCAGTATATAAAGAGATGAACTCACTTCATTTGAAGTAACTTGCTAACTCTGGACAAGTTCAAATCTCTCAAGATAGGATTTTATTAGTAATCTCCTTATCTTTCTTAGTGCAAGAAAACCTTAGTGTTCCAACTTGTTTAGATTTAGGGTTATCCTTAATCTTGTTTCCGCAACAAGCTGTAAATTGTTAATGATTTATCAATAAACAATCTAGAAAAGTAAAATAGTGTGTTTGTATTCAACGCCCCCCCCCCTTCTACAAACTTGTATAGGCCTTTCGGGACCAACACCAAACAGCAGAGAAAATCATCCAAACTCATAGCAAAGAACATTCAAACTCTAGAGATCAAGTACTGAAAGCCAGAACCATACAGCGAACTCAAGAACACTTGAAGGAAAGCTCAAGTATCGCTCTCGACGCATGGCAACAGCCCTCGACCAGAAGTTCACACTTTGTATTCACATACGACAAACACCTGTTTTTACATTTAAACACGTGTACTTTACATTTCGAAGTATTTCCTTCATTTGTATTGTAATCATCGTACGACTGACGCCAGTACCAAGGACGTCGCCCCTGATTGGCGACCAAAGTGCAACGACGACATCCCTTGTCGTCCGCAGGTTTTTTCCTCGATTGAGGTTTTTTCTGCGTCATCAAATCCCTTGTCTCGTTTATTTTTTCTCTCGTCGCATGTCTGGTCGAAAGATCCTTTCTTTAGTTGATTAAGTCCACATCGACCTTAAGTTGTCCCTTTGGGGCGATTTTTTCATTAACAGTTTGGCGCCATCCGTGGGACCTCATCTAGAGAAAATCCTCGACGAACGTGCACCCTACTAACAGTTTCTTGGAGTTTTTTCTGTTCTCTATTGCAGGAACAATGGCAGCCCCTGGAAATCCGCAGCAAGCTGTTGCTCAGATGTATCAAGAGCTCGAAGTCGCCAGGAATCAGCTCAATGCAATGGCAGAGCAGTTGAGGAGATCGCGCGGTTAAGAAATCCCCTTGAGCCTCAAAATGGTCCTAGGCCGTTTGTGTAGAACCCAATTCCAAGATCTTTCGACCAGAATGGCCCTAGACTATTTGTCCCGAATCCAGGTTCATCCGCGCAGAATCAACATCCAGGACCGTTCATGCAGAATCAACAGCCAGGGCCGTTCAACCCAAATCCTCAGTTTGGGCCAGTTCCTCCTCAGCACATAAGGCCACCATCCGTGAATAATGGGTCTCAGCCATTACAAGGGTCGCATCCTTTCCAGCAGGGGTCGCAACCATTTTAGCAGCCATTTCAGAATGGACTTCAAGGTGGATCTCAGCCACTCCACGGTGCATCGCAGCCTTTCCAGCAAGGATCGCAGTCGTTTCAGAATGGACCACAGCAATTCCACTATGGGTCACAGCCATATTTTGTCCCGTTCAATGGGGACACCAATGGTTCATCGCATGGTAATGGCACTAGTCCAGGGACCAATCCCTCTACAGGGGCAAATCCTGACCTTAACGATCCTGTCGCCCAGCGTTTGAAGATGTTAGAAGACCAAAATGAGTGTGTCATGTCCTTGCTCGCCAAGTTGCCTGGTGCAGCCGTGCCTGTCGACGTCGAGCCTCGCTTGGGGTATCAGGCGTCGCCCTTCATCGACGAGATCGCCACCGTCGAGGTCCCAAAGAAGTATAACATTCCTGCCTTCACTCCCAACTATTCGGGTGTGACCGATCCAACCGAGCATGTCGCGCAGTATAAGCAGCTCATGTGGACAATCTCGATTCCACACATGTACCAGGAAGTATGCATGTGCAAGAGTTTCGGGGCGACTCTCACTGGTCCAGCTCTCCAGTGGTTGATCAATCTCAAACCCAAATCTATCGGGTCGTTCGCCGAATTGGTCAACCAATTCTCTTGGCAATTCGCCAGCAGTCGCAAGATGGAAAAGCAGACTAGTGATCTGTAGTATGTCGTGCAGAAGACCAGTGAGTCTATTCGAAGTTATTTCAATAGATTCAAAGCCGAAATAATCAGTATCCGCAATTGTGACGTCAAAACCGTGATTGAAGCCTATAAGCGTGGTCTAGACGATAGTTCAGGTCTATATATCAATCTGACCAAGTATCCCCCAGAGACTTTCGAAGACGTCCGAGCTCGAACCTTAGCATATATGAGGGTCGAAGACGATGCATCCTTTCGTCGCAAACACACTAATGACAAGAAGTCGTTAGGCGTCAGAAAGCCAGAGTTCAAGCCAAAGGTTGTTTCCAGAATAGAGCCAGCGCGCCAAATTTCAAATGTTCGTTTCAAGACGAAAGCAGAGGCCAAGACCGCGACTAAGTTCAATCAGTACCCTAAGATATCCTCTTACGGATTCAAAGGATCTACAAAGGACCGAGTCGAAGCTCTGAAAAGTTCCCAAGCTACCATTCGATAGCCAAAGAAGTCCGACCTGGACGATGCTAAAAAAGACAAATCAAAGTGGTGCGACTTCCATGTCAATCATGGTCATGCGACAGACGACTGTATCGCATTGAAGAAGGAACTAGCAAATCATTTCCCGAAAGGAAATCTCAAGGACATCATCGACGATGTCGCTGTTCCAGCTAATGGCCATCGACCGTCGACTCCCGAACATGCAAAAGTTGTCAATTGAAATTCCATATGCGCTGGGGAATCCAGGAGTCGCTCGTGAGTGCTACAAGTCTACCTTGAAGCCGCGAAAATAAACTAAAGTCACAAGATCAGGCTCTCGACAGGTTCGTTTCTTCTATCCCTAAATTAATATCTTTTTCACAAAGATAAGTCTACTATGGTGCCCGGTCGCACGCCAACATAGTCAACGCAGGACAATATTTCTCCGTGTCATTCTGTCATTTAAAACCTATCTTTTCCTCCCAAAAAGGATACGGTAATAAATGACAGGGGGAAAATAGAGAGAACAGTCGAAATGGGTACATTCCCTAACTCTTTCTTATACGATTTTTTTCTCACAAAACGTTTACTGACTTAAGCATCGGAGGGTCGTTGGCTAGCCAACGACCAACCCCCGACATCGTTTTATCGCAGAATCGCACAACAGATTATCGCAGAATCGCATGGCAATAATCACTAAGTCTACTATATGACTTTAAATGCGCAGGGTCGCACGACATACATGATCAGGTATGTGACTTGATCATCCCTCCATAAGGGCATACGATACAAACTCATTGTACGATCTAATCGTACGATCGCAAAGTCTAAACGATTTTACCCCTAAGTCTTTTAACTTAGAAAATGCTTTAATCGCGTGTTCACATATTTGTTTTACTCATCGTATTACAATGTATGCCTCAGTCGCATGATTTCCTATGTGTCCTATGTTCAAATTCACAATTAAACATGGTTCGGATAAAGCATAAAGTTCAAACAAAAGTTGCGTTCATTATATAAGTCGTCGAGTATATAATCGACCACTAACGGTCGAGCAACACGAACAAACAAATACATTTTTTCTAAGGTTGTGGAGGAGCATCGATCACAACCTTGTCCGATACCTCATCCCGAAAACCCTCGTTAGCCACCTCCTTCTCGTCATCCAAGTCGAGATCTCTCTCGGTCCCGACTCTCTCATAAAAGAGACGCAGCTCATCTGACGCTGAAGCCAAAGGATCCTTGCCCTGCAGGTGACGTCGCATAACTGCCGAACGCGCAGTAAGTCGAGCATAAGAAAAGAAAGACTTATTTTCGTCCTTCAACTCATCAGACTCTGTTAGTACCAAAAATGTACTAATTATATGAAAGTTTTGTAAAGCTTGTATAAAGCTTACTATGCTTATGACTTGGGTGAGTGTCTCTATAAATAGGAGTTAGGAGCTCATTTGTAAAGGAGTGGCACAATGTAGACAGCTAATCTTGTGAGAGAAAGAGAGAGTCATCTTGTACTAAAATGATATTGAATCTAATATGAGGATGACGTTTGTATCTCGATCTCTCAATTACTTGAATTGTTGATGATATTCTGGGATCACAAGTGGTATCAGAGCAGAATTGAAGACATTTCTTCGATACGATCATCGGATCTCGACAATTCAAGTGAAAAAGTGCCGAATTTTGAAGAATTTGAATATTTTGGTGTTCGATCTTCAAGTAAGTATGTTCTAATCGCCTGATCTTGTACAGATCTGTTCGTTGTTCGATTCCAGATCAATTCTTATATTCAGAATCAATCAACGTGAATAAATCGGCGATTTAGAAGATTTTTTGAAGTTTTTCACTAAAATCTTAAGATCTAGAAGATTTTGTTATGCATGGATTGATTTTAGACATTCAGATCGTTTTCTGCATTGATTACGAAGAGAGTGCAACAATCAGATCAAAAAATGATGAAGAATTGAGTGAGTTACAATTTTCGGAAATGAACAGTGCCTATACACGCCGGAAAAATGATTTGGCCGGAATTTGCTGTTTCACCGGAGTTTTGATGTTTAGATGCTCACAGATCTGTTCGATATGAAGTAACGACCTGTTTGCAGTAATTTGGGGTGAAATTCAGCAAGAAATCGAGGTGTTTGGGCTGTTAGAAGTGTTCTTCGAAATTGTTCGTAAGTCTCGCAAGATGATACTCATAACTGCCGGACAACAAAGGTCTTCATAAACTCATAACTGTCGTACTCTTAATTGTTCATCATATTCATAACTGTCGTATGACACTAAAATTCATAACTGTCGTACAACATTGGACCGACTTCAAATTTTAGTCGCACAAGACACATACGACAGTTACTGTTCATGCACGACTGTCGCATGACTCTTATACGACAGTTACTGTTCATTGGGTCTAGTCGTACAAGAAGCATACGACTTCTACTGTTCATGTGCGCTAGTCATACAAGTGGCATACGACTACGACTATTCTTTCGCGCTAGTCGTACAAGAGGCATACGACTACGACTGTTCATTATCGCTAGTCGTACAAGACCCATGCGACTGTTACTGTTCACCTGAGTTAGTCGTACAGGACTCCTACGACAATTACTATTAATTGATCTAAGTCGTACAAGACATGTCCGATAGTTACTGTTCACTGGAAGTTTTCGCACAAAAGATGTCAGATTACACTTCTAGTCGCACAAATTTTGAGTTGAATTTAGCGGAACCCCCATGCTAAGTCTCGGGAGGGGGACATTTTTCTTGGAATTGATCATAAAGCGTGGGTGCTACATGACGTTTCCTTCTTCGAGCAAATCCGAACCAAGCTCTTAAGCCAAATTCCTACTAAACCCGCGGTTCATTGACGGATTCTTTGTTATACATTGTGATTGCACTCGGTTTGTCACTAAAAACTCGCTCGTTATCTTTCTTGTGAGGTTATCGGAACAAGATTGAGTGTCTACTTTTTGAAGATGTGCTTGTGCATCCAGTTGAGGTTATGGCGTACATCGAATCCGGTTTTTCATGGTTGAAAATTAAAAGGGTAAGAGCTTCTTTCAAGGGGAGCCTAGACTTTATTCGAAGAAAAAGCATCGCTAAGGTTTTTCCAAGAAAATCAATGGGGAGAGGAGCTAAAACGTTTGAAGATTGATATGATTTTGCTTTACAAACCTTTAGGGGGGAGAATGTTAGTACCAAAAATGTACTAATTATATGAAAGTTTTGTAAAGCTTGTATAAAGCTTACTATGCTTATGACTTGTGTGAGTGTCTCTATAAATAAGAGTTAGGAGCACATTTGTAAAGGTGTGGCACAATGTAGAGAGCTAATCTTGTGAGAGAAAGAGAGAGTCATCTTGTACTAAAATGATATTGAATCTAATATGAGGATGACGTTTGTAAAAAAAATAAAAAAATAAAAAAATAAATAAAAAATAATAATTTGAAGACATTTCTGAATTGAAACTAATTATATGAAAGTTTTGGAGAGATGAGCATAGAGAGGGATGACTATCTAGAGAGAGAGTCTAGAGAGAGAAAGTGGATCTCATTCTCATCTTTGTATTCTTTCTCTATTCTAATGAAGATCTAAGTGTTCATATCATTGTTACTTGATTAGATTAGGGTTCACAAGTGGTATCAGAGCAGAATTGAAGACATTTCTTCGATACGATCATCGAATCTCGACAATTTAAGTGAAAGAGTGCCGAAATTTGAAGAATTTTGAAGATTTTGGAGTTTGATCTTCTAGTAAGTGTGTTCTAATCACTTGATCTATTAAAGATCTGTTCGTTGTTCGATTCCAAATCCATTAATATATTCAGAATCGATCAATGGGAACAAATCGGTGATTTAGAAAGTTTTGAGTTTTTCGGAAAATCTTAGATCTATAAGATTTTGATGTGCACGGATTGATTTTAGCCAATCAGATCATTTTCTGCATTGATTATGAAGAGATTGCAACAATCAGATCCGAATTTAGTGAAGAAATGTGCGAAATACGATTTTTGGGGATGAACAGTAGCTACCTCGCCGGAAAAACGATTTTGGCCGGAATTTGCTATTTTCACCGAAGTTTTGATGATTAGATGCTCACAGATCTGTTCGGTATGTCGTAATGATCCGTTTGCAGTAATTTAGGGTGAAATTCAGCAAGAAATCGAGGTGTTGGGGCTGTTAAAAGTGTTTGACGGAAAACTCACTGTTGATGTTCATAACTGTCGAACAACAAGGGTCCTCATATATTCATAACTGTCGTACGCTTAAGTGTTCATCATATTCATAACTGCCGTATGACACTAAAACTCATAACTGTCATACATAACTAAAACTCACAACTGTCGTACAACATTGGACCGACTTCAAATTTTAGTCGCACAAGACACATACGACAGTTACTGTTCATGCACGACTGTCGCATGACTCTTATACGACAGTTACTATTCATTGGGTCTAGTCGTACAAGAAGCATACGACTTCTACTGTTCATGTGCGCTAGTCGTACAAGTGGCATACGACTACGACTGTTCTTTCGCGCTTGTCGTACAAGAGGCATACGACAACGACTGTTCATTATCGCTAGTCGTACAAGACCCATGCGACAGTTACTGTTCACCCGTGTTGTTGTACAAGACTCCTACGACAATTACTGTTCATTGATCAAAGTCGTACAAGATATGTCCGATAGTTACTGTTCACTGGAAGTTTTCGCACAAAAGATGCCAGATTACAACTTCTAGTCGCACATAATCTGAGTTGATTTTAGCCCATTTAAGTCTCGGGAGGGGGACATTTTTCTTGGAATTGTGTATAAAGCGTGGGTGCTACGTGAAGCTTCCTCCTTCGAGCAAATCCGAACCAAGCTCTTAAGCCGAATTCCTACTCAACCCGCGGTTCATTGACAGATTCTTTGTTATCTACTGTGATTGCACTCGGTTTGTCACTCAAAACTCACTCCTTATCTTTCTTGTGAGCTTATCAGAACGAGCTTGAGTTTCTACTTTTTGAAGATGTCTCGTGCATCCAGTCGAGGTTATGGCGTACATCGGATCCGGTTTTTCATGGTTGAAAATAAGAAGAGTAAGAGCTTCTTTCAAGGGGGAGCCTATTCTTCATTCGAAGAAAAAGCATCGCTAAAGTTTTTCCAAGAAAATCAAGGGGGAGAGGAGCTAAAGCTTTTGAAGATTGATATGATTTTGCTTTACAAAACTTTAGGGGGGGAATGTTAGTACCAAAAATGTACTAATTATATGAAAGTTTTGTAAAGCTTGTATAAAGCTTACTATGCTTATGACTTGTGTGAGTGTCTCTATAAATAGGATTTAGGAGCTCATTTGTAATGGAGTGGCACAATGTAGAGAGCTAATCTTGTGAGAGAAAGAGAGAGTCATCTTGTACTAAAATGACATTGAATCTAATATGAGGATGACGTTTGTATCTCGATCTCTCAATTACTTGAATTGTTGATGATATTCTGGGATCACATACTCCTTCTTCAAATTTATCACCTTAGCCTTGATTCCCTCGACTTCTTTCCTCTTCGCGGTTACGGATTCCTTCATCCCCTCCAGCTCCTCTCTCTGGTCGCACATCAAAGTCAGGGACTCCTTCAAATGCGAGTTTATCTCGTCTCTTGTATGACTTAGGGCATCCAATTCGTCCAGAGCATGGTCAAGGTACACCGACATCGCTTCTTCATGCTCCAGAGCAACTTTCTCTTTAGCTAACGCTGCATCTTCATCTTTGGTAACAGAAGCCGTTGAAACCTCTATATTCGTCGTTTCGGCCTGCAATGCCAGGGAAGCTTGGAACGCCTGAAGAAACATAATATGACCGGCATTAGTAAACAACGACAACGACAAACGACAAGTCTTGAAAGAAAGACTTACCAAGAATAAGAGTCCAGCTGTATGGAACTCTTTCTTCTCGAAAGAAAACCCGTCAAAACGCTCCCTGAAAGACGGAAGCAAATATTTTTCCAAATGGGGGAACAACTTCGTCTCGTCCAAGACATTGTCGTCCAGAAAACCCGACGGCAACGTAAAGTTGACCGTCGTTTCCCCCATAGGTCCCTTCTGCGCGCCTTTGCCCCTTTCGGCCGATGAAGGGCCGGATAGGACGACGGGAGACATCATCGCCAGTTGCGCAGTATCCACAGATTTCGCGCCGGTCGTGTCAAATGCAACCGATGCCTTCGCCTTCCTGGACAAGGCAACCCTCGATGGGTTACCAGTCTTCAAAGACGGTTCCCTCAGAACGGACACCTTCGTCCCCTTTAAGAGGCCCGACCCGGCTATCGGGACCTCTTTTCTCTTCAGGACTCTCGACCCAGTTGTCGAAACGTCCTTCTCCCTCGCCTCGCGAGCTACTTCGACTTGGGCCATCTTCCTAGCAACAGAAGACGTCTCTTGTGCTTGAGATTCACTTGTATGGTAAAAAAAGAAATTAGACGATTCAGAACAGAGAAAGACCAGGTCAAGCGAAAAGAAGACAAAAGGATACTTACCAATTATCTCTACCTCTGGTTCTTCGCTCTTCTCTTCCTCATTAGTCTTCTCAGAGTCCTCCTCTTCTTCTTTCTCCTCTCGACCCATCCTCATTCTATAGCTCAAGAAAACGGTGTCATCATCCTCGTCTATCAAATGACGCGTGACGTACGACTGGTCTTCAGTACTAAATTCCAAGAACTTTTCGATCTTAGCCCGAGAAGCATCATCCGGCTCTACCTTATCGAAATCAATATCTACGCATAAAAAAGAAGATCATTCGAAGAAACAATCGAGCAACAGAATAACATGAAAACGTATAATCAAAGGCTCACCCGTCATATTCAAACCCTCCCTAATCCAGTCAATGTCAGTGTCCAGCGTCGACGTCCGTATGAATACATACCTCTTCTTCCATCCACGGTCGTTGACCGCAGTATTTAAAACCAGGGTATGATCACCCTTGAACCTTGAAAACAAACTATAGCGACGGTACCGGTCATTCTTGATCTTATACGCCATCAGAAGGTCCCTCACATTCATCGATGGATTCCAGTTGGAGGTAAGTCGTTCGATGATCAAGATAACTCGCCAGAACTGGGGCATCAGTTGCCCCGGCGAAAGATCAAATTCACACATGAACTCTTTGACTAAAGGCGAATATGGCTATTGAAAGCCTATTTTGAACGGATATTCGTATATAACAATGTACCCCTCGGGGCATATTTCCGGTCGAACCTTGCCAACCTTGCTTACGGTAATCCCCATGGGAATCCTCGCTAGACTTCTAAAGTCATCGAGATCTTCTTCGTTTTAATGGTGCTTATAGGCTCTGTCGACATTGCCAGCCCCGTTAAATTGATTTGCACTTCTGAAAGGCCCCAGATATCCCATTTTTTTCTAGGCTTTCTAGCAATAGACTTGCGATGCACACGCAAACTGGAGGGTCGTATATTATATGATCTCAGAAAAATTTAAACTAGGTCAAAGATTCTTGCAAGATCTAATCGAAATCGCCAAGAAAAGATCCATCGTAATCTTTATTTATGCATTCGATCATGTCAGGTCGAGCCCTTTGATGATCACCGCGTGCTCTCGTCCCTTCGTATGACCGCAGGGATCGTCGACACCTGTCATCGACAGCTGGTAAGCACAATCGTGTGTCACCATGATGTCACGACCTCGTTCCCTTTTCAAATTCTCGTTCAGTTAAAGGCGAACCGGTCCAGTTCCACGACAACCAGGTAAGTCCCTTAACCCAGGTCACAAGTCTAACCGCTCGACAAGCAAAATTTAAAACTTAAATTTGACATTCAATTTTCAAATTTTGGGGGCAAACTGTTTGGGCAAAAAATCACGTCGTACGACCACGACCAGAGCAGGTAAGACGCACGCTATAATCCAAATCTTGTATTAAGATAAGTTCTCAAAAAGAACCCAGAAAACATCCGTCGTCTCCCCTAAAAGGTAAGTCGTACGTCTCTCACGACGCTCGACCATAGCATCGCCCGTCCCGTACGACCATCGCGTAAGATCATAGCACCTTCGACCAAAGCTAACGATAACCTTGACTGTTACGTTTGTTAAGTATTTAATGCAGGAGTCAAAGCCATTAACAACAAGCAGCCATAACGGACAAAGAGCATTATGGATAATCACTCCGGCGACCGTTTCCAGCAGTTGTAGCCATTGATCAAATCATTAATGGAGCTAATTAATGGCACGAAGACTATAAAAACCAAGCTAAAGCCTCATTTCAAGGGAGATCAGTTAACATCTGATATACATCGACGAACATCACCAAACAGTCGAGAAAATCACCAAACTCTGGAGATCAAGTACTGAAAGTCAGAACCTTACAGCGAACTCAAGAACACTTGAAGGAAAGCTCAAGTATCGCTCTCAACGCATGGCAATAACCCTCGACCAGAAGTTCACACTTTGTATTCATACACGACAAACTCCTGTTTTTACATTTAAACACTTGTACTTTACATTTCGAATTATTTCCATCATTTGTATTGTAATCATCGTACGACAGACGCCAGTACCAAGGACGTCGCCCCTGATTGGCGACCATAGTGCAGCGACGACATCCATTGTCGTCCGCAGGTTTTTTCCTCGATTGAGGTTTTTCCTGCGTCATCAAATCCCTTGTCGCGTTTATTTTTTCTCTCGTCGCACGTCTCGTCGAAATATCCTTTCGCGTTTAATGCAAAAAATCGCACCAAAGGGACAACTTAAGGTCGATGTGGACTTAATCAACTAAAGAAAGGATCTTTCGACGAGACGTGCGATGAGGGAAAAAATAAACGAGACAAGGGATTTGATGACACCGGAAAAACCTCAATCGAGGAAAAAACCTGCGGACGACAGTGGGTGTCGTCGTTGCACTATGGTCGCCAATCAGGGACGACGTCCTTGGTACTGGAGTCGGTCGTACGATGATTACAATACACATGAAGGAAATACTTCAAAATGTAAAGTACAAGTGTTTGAATGTAAAAACAGGTGTTTGTCGTGTGTGAATACAAAGTGTGAAATTCTGGTTGAGGGATGTTGTCGTGCGTCGAGAGCGATACTTGAGCTTTCCTTCGAGTGTTCTTGAGTTCGCGGTAGGGTTCTGGCTTTCAGTACTTGATCTCCAGAGTTTGAATGTTCTTCGCTGATGTATACTGTATGTTAACTGATGTGTCTTGAAATGACGCTTTAGCTTGTCTTTTATAGTCATCGTGTCATTGGTTAGCTCCATTAATGCTTTGATCAACAACTACAACGGCTGGAAACGGTCGCCGGAGTGATTATCCATAATGTTCTTCGTCCGTTACAGCTGCTTGCTGTTAATGGCTATCGATCGTTAATGGTTGTGTCGGTTATATCCGTTGCTCTTTAATGACTTTGACTCCTGCATTAAACACTTAACAAACGTAACAGTTATGGTTAACGTTAGCTTTGGTCGATGGTGCAATGATCTTACGCGATGGTCGTACGGGACGGGCGATGCTATGGTCGAGCGTCATGGGAGACGTACGACTTACCTTTTACGGGGGATGACGGATGTTTTCTGGGTTCTTGTCGAGACCTTATCTTAATGCAAGATTTTGATTATAACGTGCGTCTTACCTGCTCTAGTCGTGGTCGTACGACGTGATTTTTTGCCCAAACAGTTTGCCCCCAAAATTTGAAAGAAGGATAGAAAATCCGAGTTTTAAATTTTGTCAGTCGAAAAAATATGACAAGTGATGGAAATTACCTTAGTTACCTTGGAACTAGGCTGGTACGCTCTTAACTGAACGAGAAGTCGAAAGGAGAACGAGGTCATGACATCATCCTGATGTACGATGATACTTACCAGCTGTCGATGCCAGGTGTCAGTGATTTACTGGGGCATATGAAAGTCGGGGATGCGTGTCGATCTTTCAAAGGGCTCGACCTGTCACGATTTCCTGCATAAATAGAGATCAAAATGGATTGTTTTCTTTAAGCTTTCGAAAAGTCATCTTTTCCAGAATCTCGACTTTTTCCAAATCTTCGGTGACTAATGATCTACCGTGGGCTATTATATCCAAATCGATGACGTTGTTGGTTGCGATAGACGCCATGTCCGTAGATTATGCGCATCTGGCGACGATGTTTTCTGCTACCACGTCGACCCTTTCGTCAGCCGACAGGGGCGAGGGTGTAAAGACGGGAGAGAATGATGGGGATTTTATGGAGATCAACTTTGCGTTGTCTTCATCCCTCTTGACTGACTATGTCCTCGTCAGGACGAAGTCGCTTCCGCTTCTGGGGAAATATCAGCTCTTATATTTCAAGGAGCATTTTCCAGGGATCTCTATCGAAGAGATTGGACTGTGTTTAGCCGTACTGGCGCCTTTTGTAAGTTTTTCTTTCGAAACATGTGTTACCGATGTTTATTCCTTCGATGAGTGTTTTGCTAATGCGTTCCTTTTGTAATTGTGCAGATGTTTTTGTTTTCCTTCACTAAACACGTGAGGAAACTGGAGGTGTTGGAGTGGAGGTCGATTGTTCGAAGAGAAGATATTCCTTCCTCCAACCTTAACATTAATCTTAAGAGCCACATTCTCGGAATGCCATGGCGTGAAAGGTTGGGAGACAACTCTGGCGATACTCGTTTGATCCTTGCCTTAGTTCTTCAGGATTGTCAGGATTCCGAAGGCTGAGTTTTCTTTGGGCAAAGTTTGTGATTGCTATGTTTCCTTAGATCTTAGGATAGTTTCTTATTTTTTGCTGAACTCGTGTTTTTAATTACATATGTCGTGGATGAATGTAATATTGTTCATAAAAGTATGAAATAAACGTAGGATCGTGCGACTTAGGCTCTTATTGCAATATAACGGTTGAAACATAAATCATGTATTTGGACTGTAATAATAAACAAAAATATATATCATCGATGTGTTAGAACATACAAAGTTTTTCTAAGTTCCAGAAACTTAGATCGAGGGATCGTTTAGACCTAACATGTGACTGTATCGTATGATGAAACTTTAGAATATATGCCCCTGTGATCAAACTATCGAGTCATGTACTTGGATACTCATGTCGTGCGTTCCTGCGATAAAGTTCGTTAGAGGTCGGTTGTGGTTTTACCAACGATTTTGCGATGCTTACCGTCGTGCTGAAAACTTTGTATGATAGGAAGGCGATTTTAAAAGAAATATATTTTCAAATGCGTCGCATTCCAACTTTGTGGGATTTCCTGATTGTCGAGTGTTCGAAGTCGATAGGCTCCTTTACCAACGACTTCGAAGATACGATAGGGACCTTCCCACTTGGTAGAAAGTTTACCTGCGTTGAACTCCTGGGTATTCGGGAATACTCGACGGAGAACGTAATTGCCTTCTTGAAAGATTTTAACTTTGACGTGCTTATTGAAATGTCGCTCTACTGCCTGCTTCTTTGACGCCATTCTGATCAAGGCCGATTCTCTGAGCTCTTCAAGGGCGTCGTGGTTATAACTCAAATCAACCAAGTTGTGGTCGACGGATGTGTGCCTCGAAGTTGGGAGATGAACTTCGATCGGTAGGACGGCTTCGCAACCACAGACGAGAGAGAAGGGGGTTTACCCAGTGGACGTGCATGGCGTCGTGTGATTTACCCATAGGACCGAAGGGAGTTCTTCAACCCACCTTCCCTTTGCAGCTTTTAATCGTTTCTTGATCGAAGCTATAATAGTCTTATTGCTCAACTCGGCAAGTCCATTAGCTTGGGGATATCTCGGAGTCGAGGTTGTTAGTTTGATATTCCTGTCATCGCATAACTGTTGGGTCCTGTCGCTTATGAATTGGGATCCATTGTCGCAGACAATTTCGGATGGAATCCCAAACCTTCATATGATGTTAGTCTGCATAAAGGAGATAACTTATTTATCCCTAATTTGTGAGAAGGCAGCCGCTTCGACCCATTTAGAAAAGTAATCCGTGAGTACGAGGAGGAATACTTTTTGCCCCTGAGCATGTGGTAGTTTGCCGACAATATCCATTCCCCACCTCATGAAAGGCCATGGGACAAGCGTTGAGTGCAAAGGCTCCGAGGGTTTATGAGACATACCTGAGTGTCGTTGATAGGGGTCACAATTTTGGACATACTTGACAGCGTCTTGTCGCATTGTCGGCCAAAAATACCCTTGGCGGGAGATACGATTAGCCAAGCTACGACCTCCTGAGTGATTACCACATTCGCCGTCGTGCATCTCTTGGAGGATTTTCTGGGCTTGATTTTTGCTGATGACGCACCTTAAATTTAATCCCGTCGATGATCGCCGATAAAGTTTATTTTCAATCATGACGTACTTAGATGCTTTAAATCTAATTTTTCGAGCCTCCATTTTGTCTTCGGGGAGTTGGTCGTGCATGAGGAAATTTCGAATGTCGCGTGACCAATCATCTTCTTCGTCTTCGATCTGGATGACGTCTTTGTTTCCAATGGACGGCGTTGCCAGGTGAATCATAGGAATAACATCAAATATTGGTTCAACTAAAGCTGACCCAAGGTTCGCCAATGCGTCGGCTTGAGTGTTCTGGTCTCGCGGAATCTGTTCAATAGAAAAAGATTTAAATTTTCTGGAAATTTCTTTTGCCACGCTTAGATATGTTGTCATTTTTGAATCCTTGGTTGCGAATTCTCCATTGATTTGATTTACTACCAGCAGGGAGTCGCTCTTGACATGCAGTGCGGTTACCCCCGAGTCGTGGGCCATATTCATTCCCACGACCAGGGCTTCATATTCGGCTTCGTTGTTGGTAGCCTTGAAGTCGCATCGGACCGAGTATACCATCTTACCCCCATGTGGCGACTTTAAGACGACACCCAGTCCAGAGCCTCTAATGTTGGATGATCCGTCGATATGTAGGATCCAAGGCACGTCGTCGTGAGTCGCCACAGTGGACACTTTGAGCTCTGCTTCCAACTCAGGGCTGAAATCGGCGATAAAGTCTGCCAAGGCTTGTGATTTGATCGCGGTCATGGGCTTGAAATCGCTGTCGTAACTGCTGAGATATATGCTCCACTTTGCTAAGCGACCTGTCAACTCAGGTTTCCTTAAAACAGACTTAAGAGGAAAGTTAGTTACGACAGTAATAGGATGCGATTCGAAGTAGTGTCGTAATTTTTTAGCAGCTGTGACTAGGGACAAAAGCAGTTTTTCCATGGAAGAATACCTGGTTTCTGCGTCCAAGAGAGATTTACTTACGAAGTAGATTGGCAATTGTTGTTTTTCGTCCTCTCGTGTGATTACGGCGCTTACCGCATTTGGACTGACAGCTAAATACAATTGTAAGACCTCATGATCGTGAGGCTTCGACAACAGAGGAGGCGACGCCATATATTCCTTGAGTTTTTGCAATGCTTGCTCATGATCGTTGGTCCAGTTGAAACCTTTACTTTTCCTGAGGATGTTATAAAACAGATGACATCTATCTGAAGATCGGGAGATAAACCTGTTTAGGGCCGCTACTCGACCAGTAAGCCTTTGGGCCTCCTTGAAATTTCAAGGATATTTGATGTCGATGATGGCTTTGGTTTGGTCGGGGTTAGCTTCGATTCCTCGGCGAGTGACCATGTGGCCTAAGAACTTTCCAGCACTGACTCCGAAGGAACATTTGGTAGGGTTGAGCTTCATGCTATACTCCCGAAGGATGTTGAACGATTGTCTTAGATGCTCGACATGATCGACCGCTTGCTTTGACTTGACGAGCATGTCATCAATATATACCTCCATTGTGTCGCCGAGATGGTCTTTGAACATTTTATTCACTAGACGTTGATAGGTGGATCCTGCATTTTATAGTCCGAAAGGCATAACTTTATAACAGTAAATACCTCGGTCCGTCATAAAAGCGGTTTTCTCCTGGTCCTCGACGTGCATTAAGATTTGGTTATACCCAGAGTAGGCATCCATGAAGGTCAATAGTTCATGTCATGCGGTTGCGTCGACCATGGCGTCGATATGCGGTAATGGGAAAGGATCTTTCGGGCAAGCCTTATTGAGATCGGTGAAGTCGATACATACCCTCCATTTTCCATTCTTCTTAGCCACGACCACGACACTAGCAAGCCAGTCGGGAAACTTTACTTCTCGGATCTTTCCTGTCTTGAGGAGGTTATCGACCTCATCGTTTATTACCTTATTTCTCTCAGGAGCGAATTTACGGCGCTTTTTCTTGACGGGTTTAAACGATGGATCGATATTGAGCTTGTGAGAAATGATGTTAGGGTCAATGCCAACCATATCTTCATGCGACCAGGCGAAGCAGTCAGCATATTCCTGCAAGAAAGATATTATCTTTTGCCTAAGGTGGGAATCGAGAGATGATCCTATCAAGACTTTTTTCTCGGGCTTGCTTGGGTCTAAGACAACTTCTTCTAGGGAATAATCACCGATGGCTTTAGGAACATCTTGCACCTGTTCACGCTTTCCATGCGCTGGGTCGGCGGTTCGCTATGCGTTTCCGTTATCTGCCATTTTCCTGTGATAGAGAACAGAAGAAACTCTAAGAAACTATTAGTAGAATGCACGTTCGTCGAGGATTTTCTCTTGATGTAGTCCCACGGATGGCGCCAAACTGTTAATGCCAAAAATCGCACCAAAGGGACAACTTAAGGTCGATGTGGACTTAATTAACTAAAGAAAGGATCTTTCGACGAGACGTGCGATGAGGTAAAAAATAAACGAGATAAGGGATTTGATGACGCAGGAAAAACCTCAATCGAGGAAAAAACCTGCGGACGACAGTGGGTGTCGTCGCTGCACTATGGTCGCCAATCAGGGACGACGTCCTTGGTACTGGCGTCGGTCGTACGATGATTACAATACAAGTGAAGGAAATACTTCGAAATGTAAAGTACAAGTGTTTGAGTGTAAAAACAGGTGTTTGTCGTGTGTGAACTTCTGGTCGAGGGTTGTTGTCGTGCGTCGAGAGCGATGTTTGAGCTTTCCTTCGAGTGTTCTTGAGTTCGCGGTAGGGTTCTGCCTTTCAGTACTTGATCTCCAGAGTTTGAATGTTCTTTGCTATGAGTTTGGATGATTTTCTCTGCTGTTTGGTGATGTTCGCTGATGTATACTGGATGTGTCTTGAAATGAGGCTTTAGCTTGTCTTTTATAGTCATCGTGTCATTGATTAGCTCCATTAATGCTTTGATCAACGGCTACAACGACTGGAAACGGTCGCCAGAGTGATTATCCATAATGCTCTTCGTCCGTTACAGTGCTTGCTGTTATTGGCTATCGATCTTTAATGGTTGTGTCGGTTATATCCGTTGCTCTTTAATGACTTTGACTCCTGCATTAAACACTTAACAAACGTAACAGTTGTGGTTAACGTTAGCTTTGGTCGAAGGTGCAATGATCTTACGCGATGGTCGTATGGGACGGGCGATGCTATAGTCGAGCGTCATGGGAGACGTACGACTTACCTTTTACGGGGGACGACGGATGTTTTCTGGTTTCTTGTCGAGACCTTATCTTAATGCAAGATTTGGATTATAACGTACGTCTTACCTGCTCTGGTCGTGGTCGTACGACGTGATTTTTTGCCCAAACAGACCTTTCCCCTTCTCCTCCGCAGTGGACGACCTGAGCGGAGTCGTCCTTGGCACGTCCTAATACGTCTTTGCCTTCTCAGGAGTGGAGACCTTCAAAGGCTCTCCACCCGTCGACGACGGTTCCCTCGGGGGAACCGGCCTTCTCTTATTCGCAACCCTCGACCCCAAAGTCGGAGGATCCTTCCTCTTCAGTTCCTATGCCTTCTTAGCCAAGGCCAGCTGGGCATCTCTCTTCGCCTTGCCCGAAGCCGACTGCATGTCGGAACCACCTGCGAAAAATAAGAAATATTAGAAATCGTCGTACGACCCAGAGGGGATTAAAACACATACGACTAGTAGACACTTACTTGACGAAGTCTCTCGTTGACTTTTTTCTTCAGTCTCTAAAGTGCTGACGGTCGTACGACGGGGAGAGGCAAATAACTCTTCGACCCCACAAGAAAAAAGTCTCGCAACTTTTTCTTGAGAGTCAACTGCGGGACCAAACCTCGCAAAATCAATATCTGAAAACGACAAAAAAATAGCGAGAGGCAAAACTAAGTACTAAAAGACGTACGACAAAACGAAATTTATACCGATGGTGTTCCACCCAGACGCGACCCATGAAGTATCCTCATCTATACGACCGAGAGTCCGTACACGACCGAGAACATATTTGGCCTTCTACCCACGATCGCGGACCAGGGTGTCAGGAACCAATGTATATCCTTCTCTTAACCTAGGAGATAGGCTGTAACGGCGATAGTCGTCCTACTTCACGTCAAACACCGTTAACAGATCATGCACCGTGAAAGGGACATCCCAATCACTGGTGATCCGATCAATCTCCTGAAAATTTTGCCAGAACTTCGGCAGGATCTGACCAGGAGACAAATCAAATACGCCCAAAAACTCCCTAACCAGAGGAGTAAATGGCCATATAAATCCTATCCTAAAAGGATATTCGTACATGACAAAAAATCCTCCTAAACACTCAGGCGGCCTAAGTTGGTCAGGAGTGTATAAATGGATTTCGACGGGAATACCCACCAAATACCTAAAGGATTGCACCTCCTCATTTTCTTGGAGAAAGCTCGCCGGCTCGGAGGAGACGGAAAAATCTGGCACATAAATCTGTGACACATATAGGTCCATAAGGTCCTTAGACCCAGGAGCCTTTTTGGCTATCGACTTGAGTCGCATAATGAGAAGAGGGACAAGAGATCGTACCTTATGTGCCTAAAACCTCGAACGATCGAACGAATTTTGGAAAACTCTCTCGAAAACGTGATGAAAGCGTAAAAACCAAACGATTCCAGAAGCATGGTATATATGGCAAAGATCATGTCAGGTCAACCCGCTCGATGGTCAACACCTATCAAACGCCTTTTCGCATGCATCATGCCGATGGACGCCACCTATCCTCTAAACGTCTTTTCACTTCTGGCACGCCGTCGTGACATCACGACTACCTCATTTCTTCCAATCCAGATCAAACCAAGATGGTTGGAATTCGTCCAGAACTTCCCTTCGTGCGATACGTGTTGAAACACCTTCGTCCGGTTTAAAATTCGAATTTCACGCCTAAAATTCAAATTTTGGGGGAAAATTGTTTGGGTAAAAAATCACACCTCACGACCGACGTTAGAAAACCCAGATGACATTTCTATATGACCACCCTTGCACTAGGATACGGTCTTACGAGTTGCTCACGAACGTATGCTCGGTCGTACGTAATTATGCTGGTTGTACGTTCCGTACGACGACGTATGAGACTTAAGACGATCTTACGCATTATACTAACCGTTAACAGTCAAACATCCGTTTCTTTTGTTCATTAATGAAAGTTTAACAGCATTCATGGCGCAAACGGTCAGTAACGATCAACTCATCAATGGCATTCAACGCCGGTAGCGGTTACAAAACCAATCATCAAAGTGCCATTAATGGCCAGCGAAAGCTATAAAAGAGTCTGTACTGCAACCGAAAAAGGCATCCGGTTTTATCTGCTCCAATCCGTTCCAAAGAATACACCAAGCTATTTCACTCTGCTCCATCTATTTCCTAAGCATTTTTCCACCAGAAACGCAGTAATTCACAAGGCATTCGAACGAATATCGCTAAAAGCATCTTCGCACGACAGCAGTTCGAACGGCACGACGACAGCTTATTTCGCACGATTAACACACAGCACACGTCACTTGCACACGGCTAAGTCTATTTTACATTTATTTGTAATTTGTTGTACACAAATCACCTGTTACAAAAGGACTTTCGCCCCTGTTTGGCGAACATAGTGCACCGTCAACTCTCACAAGTCGACCGCGGTTTTTCCCTCATTTTGGGGTTTTCCACATCACCAAATCTATCGTCTTATTTACTTTTTCCCGCGATTGTGGTGCTTGGCCTTGAGATACGTTTCTTTAGTTGTTAAAAGTCCACGTCAACCTTAAGTTGTGCTTTTGTGCGATTTTTGGCATTAACAGACACCATATTGATTATTTTAACTAGTTGAATTTGATTCTTGTTAAAATATCATAACTCTTGTATTTATTATTTTTAATGGAAAATAATATCTTAATTCATATAGTATGAATTAATTTGTGTGTGGTAATTATATCATTTAAAGGTTAAATGATTTAATTAGTTTTATGTGACTTATTTATTTAATTAAAAGTTAAGTTACATAAATAAAATTCATATGGTATGAATTTATAAAGTCCATATATTTTATATAAAAGATGAAAGACAACATATGGGACCATAAGGAGTGTTGGTCCAATGCATGTACTTGAAAAGTTCAAGGCTCATGATTGTGTTTTGCATGTAAGAATTTTTTAATTAAGAAAGGCATTCATATTTCTTACTTGCACTTCCCTTTGAACAAAATTTTACACACACACACACACTCTAAAATTCTCTCTAAAAGAGTTAGTGAGAAGAAGAAAATCTCTCTCCCTCTCTTGAAGCAAAAATCGGATGTTTGGCTTCAACTTTAAGAGGTTTCCTAAGCTAGAGTTCGTACTAGCATACATTGGTGTTGGAGCTTGTTGGTGGACTTCTCTAGAGGAGCTCTCGGTTGAGTTCTTTCCATCTCCATCTTCGATTTCTAGAAGCTTTTTCAAAGGACTACAAAGGTTGTATTTTCTAGAAACCCCCTTATGTATGTTTTTAATCTTTCATGTTCTTGCAAATGGATCCTTGGTGGGTGTTATAAATGGTTTTAATGTTGTTCAAAAATTTAAGCTTCCGTTGCAAAATGTTATCCTTTTCAAATCGTATTTTGAACAAGACCCAACAAGTGGTATCAGAGCCACTTTTACATGCATGTTAAGATTATATGTTTATATGAAAAACTTGGTTTTTGGAAGCCATGGGTGATCTTCATCTTGCATGAAGAGTTCATGCATGGCATCTTTGGCATCTTTAAAAGTTTATAATTGTTATTTTATATGACCAAAATTTACATCCATTTTTGGGTCATAAAAGTTGCCTTAGAAAAACAAAGGGTTTGTTTATTTTGTTGTATGTAAATGATGTGTATAAACAAGCCAATGACCCCTTGTGATGATGGTTGTGTTGTTTATTCAAATGGTTGTAATATTTATTTATTCGTAAGGTATGTAATAGTAAATAGGCATTCTTTCATTTTGTTATTTTTTGTATATGATAGATTAATGTTAGATTAGTTTATTTACATAAAAATGTAACAAGTTTTAAGAATGAAGACCATTTGGAGATGATCTTGGTGCTCTCGGTTTTGGTGGTGGTTTACCACCACCTCTTGGCTTTCAAGGAGCAAAAACACACACCATGGAGTTCTTAGAAGATCTTGCATGAAATGGTTGATTTGGCAAGTGGGAGCTTGAACACATCATTTGGAGTTTTGGTCGTTTGTCCCTTAGGAATGGACTTGACATTCTTGTTTGGTTCACAAGAATTGTCACTGGAAAATATGGCATGGTTTATACACTTTTACATAATGTTGTTGAATGTTGTTGTTGATATTATCATGTGTGGTTGAAATAGGATTTTGCATGCTAGATAATATTTTGAACATAAATGTAAATCAACTTTTGGAGTTTGGCTTTTCAAAAATAACATTTTAATGTAAAATGATAAATTGAGTTTTTAAAATAAAAGGAGTTTTATTCTAAAAACTCTTAAAAAAAATTGAAATGGTAAAATGAGTTAAAATTGTGATTTTAAAACTCATCCAAACTCCATGTCTAAATAATAAAAGGTTGTTTTACTAAAAGACTAAAATTGGTTCTAATGCGCTCAAACTCGAACATTAATATAGGATATTAGTTTAAAATTAACCGCAACGAAATAGTTAATAGAATGAAGATTTTATTTTGAACTAAAAGAACCAATAAAAGAAAAATATGATTTTTCTATAATAGGTACCATGTGATATTAGATGCATGCAATATACATTATACAATATGTTTTTTAAAGCTAGAATTATAAAACATATAAAAATCCCTTTTTAAGCGCAATTCTATGTCGTCGTTTTGAAGAAACACTCGCACGTCATTTGTATGGTACTTGTGGGAAAAAAGGTTACCTAACCGCTTGGATTGTCTTTTGATGGACGAGGTGGTATTCGCGATTCCTATAACTAGTTATGGGCTTATTCCACAAGTTTTTCAAATTGGATGACTTGATCGGGAAGCTTTGTGAAAATGGTTACCTAAGCATTAGAGACCCGATGCATGGATGGGATCAAACATGCCAATTAACAAATGTTGTTAAGGAACCCATACTGCTAGGATTTACATTTGATGTAAATGGTAAACGTTACCTACCTTATTGAATTAAATAGACGGGAAAAAGGATACCTAACCGTTTATTTGGTTTACAACTTGGATTCTAGACTTTAAGTAATTAATGTTTTTGAAACATAAAGGGCATTAATTATTAAAGAGTTAACATCGAAAATACTAAATGAACTTTGTTAAATACCAATTACCTTCGATCCATCCTTGAGAAGGACAAGTTAAACCATACTAACTTCATTGATTGGCAACGGAATTGGAGAATTGTTCTCAAACCCGAGAAGAAGTTGTATGTGCTTGACACTCCTATTCCTGATGAGCCACCTGCCACTCCTAGGGCTCCTTACGCTGCTTGGTTGAAACATGTTGATGATTCAATTGAGATATCTAGTCTTATGCTTGCATCAATGATTCCAGAACTTTAGAAAGATCTGGAACATCACAGTGCATTTGACATGATTACGCAACTGAAGGAAATGTTCCAACAGCAAGCTAGAACCGAACGCTTTGAAACTGTTCGAGCGTTACATGGTTGTAAATGTGAGGAGGGCAAGGACGTGGGCAGTCATGTTCTAAGGATGAAGAGTCACATCGACCATTTGGAGAGACTTGGTTCTCCTTATCCAAATGATTTGGCAACGAATTTGATCCTTAACTCACTGCCAAAGTCGTATCACATGTTCATTATGAACTACAACATGAATGGCTGGGACAAGTCTATCTCGGAGTTGCATTCGATGATCAAAACTGCTAAGAAGAACATCCCTAAGAGAGCCTCTCATGTGCTCATGATAAGGGAGGGAGGAACCAAGAAATATAAACCCTCCAACTCCAAGGCTGAGGCGAAGGAGTTGCCCAAGCCCCACAGCCTAAGAAGAAGGCAAAGGTGGCCAAAGAAGATGCATGCTTCGAGTGTGGCATCACTGGCCATTGGAGGAGGAATTGTCGTACCTACCTTGCAGAGTTGAAGAAGTAGAAGGCTGGCGAAGGCCCTTCAGGTATATATATAATAGAGATAGACCTATTTACTTTTTCACCAAACACTTGGGTATTTGATACTGGGTGTGGAACTCACATTTGTAATTCATTACAGGGGTTCAGAAAGAGTACGCAACTGAGGATAGGCGAGATGGTACTCCACGTGGGCAATGGAGCAAGAGTTACGGTCCAAGCACTTGGAGATTTTGATTTGATCTTATCAAATGGCCTGTATTTGACATTAAACAATGTTTGTTTTCTATCTAGTTTGACTTGGAATATAATATAAGTTGCTCGTTTAAAACAATCTGGATTTACTTATCGTTTTATGTACGATTATATTCATGCATTCAAAGATGATATATTTTATTTTGAGGCAAGGCCTTTAAATGGAATATATGAAGTGAATCTAGATAGTTCTCCAAACAGTAGTTCTCTATACCATGGAAACACCAAAAGACCTAAATATGATTTGAGTGATTCTTATCTATGGCATTGTCTTCTTGGCCATATAAACAAGAAACGCATGTCCCAACTTCAAAATAGTGGTATTTTGAAGGCAAATGAACATGATTCATTTGATATATGCGATTCTTGGTTACAAGGCAAGATGACTAAAGCTCCTTTCTCTGGTTCAAGTGAAAGAGCTAAGGATTTGTTAGGAATCATACATACGGATGTGTGCGGTCCTTTCAAAACCATGACTAGATATGGTGACAGATACTTCATCACCTTCACTGACGACTTCAGTCATTTTGGTTATGTTTATTTGACGAAGCATAAGCATGAAGCATTTGAAATGTTCAAGTTGTTTCAAAGTGAAATTGAAAATCAACTCAACAAGACCATTAAAGTCCTTTGTCCTGATAGAGGAGGCGAGTACCTAAGTGATGAATTCATAAATCATCTAGTGAGTCATGGGATTATCTCACAACTGACTCCACCTAGAACACCACAACATAACGGTGTGTCTGAGAGGATGAACCGAACCCTATTAGATATGGTTCACTCTATGGTGAGCAGAAGTAGTCTCCCTTTGTCCTTTTGGAGTTACGCCTTACTTACTGATGCCCGTATTTTGAATATGGCACCAACGAAGAAAGTAGATAAGACACCTTATGAGATTTGGCATGGAAAGGTTCCATCCCTATCTTACTTAAGGGTGTGGGGATGTGAAGCTTATGTGAGACAAGAAGCTTCTAACAAACTTGATCCCAGATCTACTAAGTTCATATTTATAGGATATCCTAAAGGTTGTTTAGGGTATTATTTAATCAAACCGAGAATAGGATCTTTATTGCTCGGAAAGCTGAGTTCTTAGAAAGCAAGTTTCTGATGGACTAGGCCAGTAGGAGGCATGTGGAACTTGAAGAAGAACCACAACCTAATGCACAAGAGGTTGGCACTAGCTCTCAACAAGAAGTTGTTGAACCTGAACAAATAGTTGATCAGGAACTTAATGAAACACATAGTGTTCGCAAATCTGGTAGGAATCGTCAAGAACCAGAGAGATATGGATTTCTCATTGACGAATGCTTAATGGTGGATTCTGATGAACCCACCAACTACTAAAGTGCTATATCAGATTCTGAATCTCACAAATGAAAAGAAGCCACGAACACTGAGATGCAATCTATGTACGGTAATCAAGTATGGGACTTGGTTGATCTTCCTAATAGTAAGACTGTAGGGAGTAAATGCGTTTTCAAGAAGAAAACTGACATGGATGGAAATCTACACACTTATAAAGCAAGACTTGTCGCAAAAGGTTTCACTCAAACTCATGGTATTGACTATGACGAGACCTTTTCACCTATTGCAATGATTAAGTCTATTAGAATACTATTTTCCATAGCCGCATATTATGACTATGAGATATGGCAAATGGATGTCAAAACGTCTTTCCTCAATGGACACTAACTTGAAAATGTCTATATGGTTTAGCCTGAAGGTTTAGTAGATCCTAAGTATCCTAATAAAGTGTGTAAGCTTAAAAGATCCATTTATGGACTAAAGCAAGCATCTCGAAGCTGGAACCTTCACTTACTTGAAGATGTCTATATGGTTCAGCCTGAAGGTTTTGTCGATCCTAAGTATCCTAATAAAGTGTGTAAGCTTAAAAGATCCATTTATGGACTAAAGCAAGCATATCGAAGCTGGAACCTTCGTTTTAATGAGAAAATCAAAGAGTTTGGTTTTATTAAGAATGAGGACGAGCCTTGTGTTTATAAGAAGGCTAGTGGGAGCATTGTGACATTCCTAGTGTTGTATGTAGATGATATACTACTCTTTGGGAATGACATTCAAACGTTGAAAGGCGTTAAGGCATGGCTTAGTAATTGTTTATCAATGAAAGATTTAGGAGAAGCCGTCTATATTCTTGGAATAAAGATCTATAGAGGTAGATCAAGGAGACTTATAGGATTAAGTCAAAGTGCATATATTGACAAGATCTTGAAGAGGTTCAAGATACAAGACTCTAAGAGAGGCTTCTTGCCAGTGCCAAATGGCACCATTTTGAGCATGTCTCAATGCCCTAGCACAAAGGTTGAGCTAGAGAAAATGAATGGAATTCCATATGCTTCTGCAATTGGATCCATCATGTAAGACATGTTATGCACGAGACTGGACGTATCGTATGCTTTGAGTATGACGAGTAGATACCAACAGAATTCGGGAGAAGGTCATTGGATAGCCGTAAAGAACATTCTTAAGTACTTGCGAAGAACTAAAGAAATGTTTCTCATTTATGGAGGTTTGGAAGAAGATCTTAGTGTAAAATGTTACACCGATGCTAGCTTCCAAATAGATCGAGATGATTTTCGATCACAATCGGGGTATGTCTTCATTATGAATGGAGGTGCTGTTTCTTGGAAGTGTTCCAAGCAAAGCGTGGTTGCACAATACACAACAGAGTCATAATACATTGTGTGAAATCCCAAATCTAGCAAGAAATCAAGAATGATGTAGAGAGAAATTCTAGAGTACACAAGTCATCCATATATTGATCTTCAAAGTGTAAATGACAAAATGATCAAGTTGTTCCTAAAGGGATCTAGATTCTTTTTTAACTAAGAACTAGACATGCCTATTTATACCCATAACATACAAGGTATAAAGGCACAGCTAACTAATACAGTACATTGACTTTTACAGTAAATCTTGAATACAACAATGCTCTAACAATCTCCCCCTTTGGATTCAAGATTTAAAAAAAAATATGACTGTAGTCTTCAGCTCTTTGTAAAGTCAATCTTCTCAAACAGACACTCTATCAAACCATCTTCAAATAGCTTTATCTCCACTAGTTCACGGTGAACTATATGCTTTGACACTCTTTAAGAACTCAGCTTTGAAGAATCTTCAGACAAACATGAAAAGTCATTGTCTTTTTCTTTGAAAAATCAATATTCTTCAATACAATCTTCAACAGATTGTCTTCAAGTCTTGAACATGGATTTCATATCTTTATATAGAACCATCAATTCGGAACAAGATAAATCAGAAACGATTAGAGTTTGGATCAGAAAGATGTGAAACCATCCACATTGTTGAACTTTTAGGTGTAAGCGCATTCCGAGAACCACTCAGAACTAAGATAACCAAATTCGGTGACATTTGGACTTCACATGATCCTTCTCCCCCTAATCTTCAGTCTTTGTTCACGAATCTTGGACTTGAAATATCTTTGATTTGAAAGCTCTTTGTCATGAAATTGAAATTAAACTTTTCTCCCCCTTTTCCGATGATGGTGAGCATCATAATCAACGAAAACCATTTTCAATTTCAGTCGTGTTTTTTAGTATTGCTAACAATCTCCTCCTTACAGAATAACCTTTCTCCCCCTCAAAATAAGAATTCTGGAGCAATTTATTTTCTCCCCCTGAAAGTATGCATATATTTCAATAACGTACAATATTTGAAATTGTAGCATAAATTTTAAAACAAATTTACACAAGGAAAATAAAATTCATTGAATTTCATTTTATAACTACAAACATTTGATCATTTGAAAACTTTACAAAAGAAATTCAACTTAATGAAATTTAACAGATTTTTCAATCAACCGAAATCAAATGCATGTGTTTGGATTCAAGAACAAGTCATCATTGTATATCAAGTTAAAAATGTTCAGTTTCAACCCCTTTATTAAATCTATTTGGTGTGCTAGCATGCGAAATATGATTAGCTTCAAGCATATGCAATTCTAAAACATATAAGAATACTTTGCTCAAGTCACACTATTTGTCCAAAATCAGAATTTCACAAATATACGGGTTTATCGCAACTTTGTATTTTCCCAAGTTTCAAGAGATGTGTGCTCATTGGCATCTTTTCTTTTGTGCTCATTGGCATCTTTTGATTTGTGCACATTGGCATCTTTTGATTTTGTGCTCATTGGCATCTTTTGATCAAAAAGTTTAGTAAGAATAAGATACACCGTTAAACATGACTTTCTATCTGGTTCTATAGCAGGATTTGGGTTAGCATATCCCAGACCAGTTGGCCTTAGGTACTAGGTGTCGAGCACCCCTTAGAACTTAATTTCCCAAACCAGAAAGGCCACATCGATATATCTTAAACCCATTTGTACCAGTAGAACATGGCTTTCTATCTGGTTCTATAGCAGGATTTGGGTCAGCCGATCCCAGACCAGTTGATCTTAAGGACTAGGTGTCGAGCACCCCTTAGGACTTACTCTCCTAAACCAGAAAGGCCACAGATACAAACTTTCAAACTAAATGATATTCTATATAAGCTTGGATTTCCATCACAAAATATGAATGATATCTCAATCACTTGGTTCTAAAACATAGTGCTTCTCCCATATTTTCATTACCATCCATCATTCTGACATATAGGCTTTTTGAGCATTATATTCTATATATATCCAGATTCACATAACTCTGAGCATTCAGCATAATTTCATTCATGTTTTGCTGACCTTTCGATTATTTCAGAGGTGAAAATTGAAGCAAATCCAACTCAGATAATACAAAGTTTCTTGTAAAAGCATCTTTTAGCACACATTTAATTCATTGAGTGAAGATTGAAAATTTCATGTCATTGAATTAAATTTGTAAAGTTTCAAGTTTTCAAAGTAGTAGAAACAAAATATAATCCAATGTTACCTTTTACCACGTTCCTTGAAACAGAAAGATGTAACAGTTAAAGATATCACCTGAGAAGTGTGAGTTCTAAACTGATTTGTTTAGAAGTCTTAGTCTTTGAAGTACGGGTTTTGAACTGATATGTTCAAAAGCCAATAACATTGAAGCACGGGTCCTGAATTGATGTATTCAGAAACCAAAGTCACTTTTAAGTGCGGGTCCTAAACTGATATGTTTAGAAACCATTATTCTTTGTCTCCCCTTTAATGGTACAAATATTCTTCAAAAAACAAATCCACCGCTTCTCTTCTGTTTTCAGTCATGTGTGTGGTATGTATTTACAAATCAGTACAACACATGATAAACCTGCAAAACAGATTAAGCAGATTTTGGTACCCAATGGCACTTGGGTCCTAGTGGGTTAGGTGTAGATTTCTTAGAAGGAACACTATAAGTACCGTACCAAAAATAAGTATAATTTTTATGCACAAAATCATTTGTTCCACAGTAAGAACAACAAATTTTCTTTTGAGCTAACCTGATTAATTGATTTACAGAATAAACCAAATCAGGTTTGACAAAAGATTTACCTTGAAATGTATTGCTCTTCTTGGCATTTGATGTGGAAGCAGATGATTTTGGCACTTCTTTCTTCGGAATTGTTGTGCCTTTGACTCTCCATTCCATCTTCACCCTCTTGAAGATTGGAACTTCTTCAGATTTGGAAGTATTAACTTTAGGCACATTTGTTTTGTTATCTGATTTATCAAGTAGAGGTTTATAGAAGAGATTTGTTGAATGAATCTGATCTTTTGAGAAACGAGTTGATCTATTAATATGTTTAGAAGAAATGTTTTTAAAACTCGAACTTGAAGCCGTTTTAAAAGAGCATTCAGAATCATTTGAATTAACAAATGGAGTCTGAAAGATACTTTCAGGACTTACCTGGTTTGAGACATCAAATTTAAAAATGATGTCTTCAAGTTCCTTAACTTTGTTTATCAAAACATTTTTCTCTTTAGAAATTAGATCAAATTTCTTTTGGAGATCAGATTTTAACAATTGATCCTTCATAATATCCGCTGATAAACCAGATAATCTTTTGGTAAGATTAAGAATCGTATCTTCAAAATATTCGCGTTCCGATTCAAAATCTTTTTCCAAAAACTTTCTTTTATCAGTAATCTCTTTGAAAATTTCCATATTTTTCTTTTTAAGGGTTTTACATTCCTTTTCAAAGAGATTTTTCTTTTCCGTGAAATCTTTTATTTCCTTTTCCAAAAGATTTTCTAATTCAGAGATTTTCACGGAAAGTTCAGAACTTTTAATCTCAAAAGATTTTCGTTCAGTTTCAAATTTAGCTCTTTCTTTTTCGAGCTTGTCTTTTTCTAAAAATAAAACTTTCTCAAAGTCTGAAACTTGTTTTGAAAGTTTTATACATTTCAGCTCAGTCTCTTTCTTTTCTTCAAAAACATTCTTGTCTTCAAAAGAAAAATTAGACAGTTTTCTCTTTAGATCGACTTTTTCACTGTCCAAACTTTTTTCTTTAATTTCTTTTAATTGAGCATGTAACTTTAAGTTCCACTTCACTCTCTTTTCTTCTCTTCTCTTTAAATCGGCATTTTCTTTTTGAAGAGTTGTTACTTTCTCTTGAAGTTTCTCGATTTGATCGTGCAGACTTGAGTTGTCTTTGTCTTTCTTTGTTTCAAGACCTGCAATATATACTTCAAGATCAGTAATTCTTTTAGTAAGTTCAGCATTTTGTTCTTTCAAAATAGAATTTTCATTTGAAGAAGAAATGTCAAAAATTTGTCTCTTCAGATCAGCATTTTCTTCTTCCAATGCCTTTTTACTCCCTTGAAGCTCTTTCATATTTTCTTGATGAGTTGAGATATCAAGTGTCTTGTTCTTCTCTTCAAGAACTACAATCTTGCGAATCAAATATTTCAGCTCGGATTCAAGAGAAGAGACTTTGTCTTCTAATGAAGCTTTTTCAGACTTGAGCTTTATGTTTTTCATTCCCTCCTCATCAGAATATCTCATGTATTTAGAAACCAAACAATCAAGGCGCTTGATCTCATCCTTAGCTTCAAGAAGAGTCCATTTTCTCTCTTTCTCTATATGATACATTTTGAAGAATGCTAGAAGATTGATCGTTCAGAAAATCAAGCAGAAAAATTTTATATAAAATTTTTTCTTGAAAAGCTTTTAAAGTGTTTGAAAAACACTATAGAAAAAATTTCGGAATAAATTTTTTTTTTTTTAATAAATTCACAAGAATTCGGATGAATAAGGATTCGAAATCAATGAATTTGAATGAAGAAAGATTCGAATTCAATGAATTCGAATGCTGAAGGGTTCGAATTGAATGAATTCGGATGCTGAAGGGTTCGAATTTACCCAATTCGGACTTAACTGGGTTCGAATTCACCCAATTCGGACTTAACTTGGTTCGAATTCACCCAATTCGGACTTAACTTGGTTCGAATTCTTTACTAGGAAAATTAAACCAACTCAGATGAATCCATAACTTCTCAATTCAAATCTAACAGGGTTCGAATTCAACTCAATTCGAATGCTTCTTGAGTCGAATTCTATACTTGTGATGCCAAGAACACTCCGAATTCCCTTTGAATGATCCGAATTGTGTATGAATGATTCGAATTCACCAAGAATGATCCGAATTCTGCACTTCGAACACGAAAATCACTAAGTCAGCCATAACTTTTTCAATTCTTGATCAATTGTTATGAAATTTGCACAGATTTGTTCGAAATTTGATTCCACACACTTTCTTAGTTAATCACAAATCCTAATTCGATCAATTTAATCGAATTATGATCCAAAATAGTAAGAAAATGTTTTCGAACAAAAACAGATATAAAATGATCAGATCTGCAAATTCTGTGCAGATTTTGGTATATATCCTTGAATTAAAGATTTTCAGGGATGAAAATCGAGTGCAATGATGTCAAGAATCAATCCAAAAGATCAAAAAATGAAAAAAATGATGATTCTAGATGAACAGTAAATGAAGAAGGGTAAGAAATCATCATGAACAGTGATGAATGAAGGATCCGAAATCTTCAAGAACAGTGTAAAAAATCTTCAATTTTCTCTTTGATCTGCTTGACTTTTCTGTTTAGCTCTGATACCAAATGTGAAATCCCAAATCTAGCAAGAAATCAAGAATGATGTAGAGAGAAATTCTAGAGTACACAAGTCATCCATATATTGATCTTCAAAGTGTAAATGACAAAATGATCAAGTTGTTCCTAAAGGGATCTAGATTCTTTTTTAACTAAGAACTAGACATGCCTATTTATACCCATAACATACAAGGTATAAAGGCACAACTAACTAATACAGTACATTGACTTTTACAGTAAATCTTGAATACAACAATGCTCTAACACATTGCTGCTTCAGAAGCTGCACAAGAGGCTGCCTGGATGAAGAAGTTCATTGATGATCTAGGGGTAGTCCCTACCATTCAGGATCCCCTAAAAATCTTTTGTGACAATGAGGGTGCCATTGCGCAAGCTAAGGAACCCAGGTCACATCAGAAGACGAGGCACATTCTCCGAAGATTCAACTACATAAGGGATGAAGTTGAGAGAGGAGATATCAATATTAGCAAAATTCATACAGATCAGAATTTGGCGGACCCATTCACGAAGCCCCCTCCACAAGATAAACATGGGAGTCATGCGAGAGCTACAGGGCTTCGTTATTCTAGTGACTGTATCTGATTTGGATTTAGTATTTGGATGTTGGACCAAAGTAAACAACAACTATTGTATTGAAGTTGATATATGGGATATGATCTTTTCATTAATACTTGTTGTGTTCTATATTAGCATGTTTAATCCATGAATAATATAAATTATTCTAAATGTCCATAGTCGATCATAGTTGTGGGAGCAACTATGAAGGAAGACAAATATGAATTGGATTGGTTGATATTCATAGGATGAATATGGCAAAGCGTTGCAACCAAGTCTCATAGGTACTTGTTAGAGAACAAGTATTGGACATGACCCGCTTCAAGATCACTTAATGGATCGTCGTCATAAGTGATTCTGGAATAAAAGGTAGTATCTATGTATCCTTTGACCTGAGATGCATATTAGGGACTTAAGTGTTGTGAGTGCTGTGCTTTGATATGGTTAAACGCTGCTCTTTGACCAGGCAGTTATAAAGGCCATTATTGGGTATAGTATGAACTGCATAATAGGCGTATGTAATCAAGATGGGATTTGTTCCTCTTATGCGTTGAGAGTGAGACATCAAAGGCGCCTGACTTGAAGTTGAACAATAAATGAGAATGATAGTGATCCATGTCTCATGTTCAACATGATGTCCGAACAAAGGGATAACTGATACATCACCTTCTACATCAATTGAAGCTATGAGCTTATGGGAATTGGATGGTATTGAATGGCACTTCATCATGTCTCGTTGGGGGTAGTGAAATGTTGCTAGACGTTCACCACTGTCTGTATCATTCTATAGTGCAATCTTGAGCAAGTGGGAGATTGTTGGTTCTATATGCTCAAGAATGATCATAAAATGATATTGCCAATAACATATGATCCTATAGGGTCACACCAATAACAAGTAGACACCATATTGATTATTTTAACTAGTTGAATTTGATTCATGTTAAAAGATCGTAACTCTTGTATTTATTATTTTATGGAAAATAATGTCTTAATTCATATAGTATGAATTAATCTGTGTGTGATAATTATATCATTTAAAGGTTAAATGATTTAATTAGTTTTATGTGACTTATTTATTTAATTAAAAGTTAAGTTAAATAAATAATATTCATATGGTATGAATTTATAAAGTCCATATCTTTTATATAAAAGATGAAAGACAACATATGGGACCCATGAGGAGTGTTGGTCCAATGCATGTACTTGAAAAGTTCAAGACTCATGATTGTGTTTTGCATGTAAGACTTTTTTAAATAAGAAAGGCATTCATATTTCTTACTTGCACTTCCCTTTGAACGAAATTTTACACACACATACACTCTTAAATTCTCTCTAAAAGAGTTAGTGAGAAGAAGAAAAGCTCTCTCCCTCTCTTGAAGCAAAAATCGGATTTTTTGCTTCAAGCTTAAGAGGTTTCCTAAGCAAGAGTTCGTACTAGCATACATTGGTGTTGGAGCTTGTTGGCGGACTTCTCTAGAGGAGCTCTCGGTTGAGTTCTTGCCATGTCCATCTTCGATTTCTAGAAGCTTTTTCAAAGGACTATAAAGGTTGTATTTTCTCGAAACCCCCTTATGTATGTTTTTAATCCTTCATGTTCATGCAAATGGATCCTTGGTGGGTGTTATAAATGGTTTTAACGTTGTTCAAAGTTTTAAGCTTCCATTGCAAAATGTTATCCTTTTCAAATCGTGTTTTGAACAAGACCCAACAGTTTATCGTCCTCCAAGTTACAACTAAAGGAAATTCGATGAAGGACAATCCGGGGAGAAGAAGCTGGGGCTAGAGGACATGATGATGAAATTCATGTCTAAGATGGATAGCATGGTTGAGGGACTAGCCGGTACGGTGAGTACGGTCAAGGTGGCTACCGATCAGAATACGGCCTCTATAAAGCTTCTTGAAAGGCAAGTGGGGCAAATATCCGAGGCCCTACAAAATCGAGCACCCGGACAGTTTCCTAGTCAACCCGAAAGGGAACCCCGGGAAGATTGCAATTCCATTCATTTAAGAAGTGGTAAGGAGTTGATTAGAGACCCTACTCGAGAATCATCACCAAAGGGGACCGAGCCTAAGAGGCAAGACATTGAGATCATAGGAGTGGATGAGATGGAAGCCGATGAAGAGAGGTGGATGGTGAAAAACCCGAAGAGTGAAGAGAAAAAGCAAGAGCAACCAAATGTCCCAAAGCAACCACCGGTTAAACCGGTAGCTCCAAAAGTGTCATATCCGACTACTCTCAAAGCCCATAGGGATGATCTAAACTTTTCTAAATTTCTTGAAGTTTTTAAGAAATTGCATATTAACATCCCTTTTGCAAATGCATTGGCCCAAATGCCCTTATACGTGAAGTAATTGAAAGAGATCCTCTCCAATAAGAGGAAGATTGGGGAGCATGCAACAGTTGCACTTACTGAAGAGTGTAGTGCGATCATCCAACATAAGCTTCCCCCGAAGCTTAAGGATCCAGGGAGTTTTACTATCACTGTTCATATTGGAAACTCTGAATTTAGCAAAGCTTTATGTGCTCTTGGAGCTAGCATTAACTTGATGCCTTTGTCTATTTTCAGGAAACTCGGACTTGGAGAAGTGCAACCAACTAACGTGACTTTGCAACTCGTCGACAGATCAATCAAAGTGTACAAGTTCTATTTTCCGGTTGACTTCGTGGTCCTCGACATGGATGAAGACAAAGAGATACCATTGATCCTTGGCCGACCATTTTTGGCCTCGATATGTGAAAGGGGGAAAGCTCACATTGAGAGTGGGCGACAAAGAAGCCGTCTTCAATGTTTTTCGGGCAGCCAAGCAAGGCATGGGACCGAATGAGTGTTATCGGGTAGAGGTAATAGAATCGATGCTTCAAGAGATGTACAACCATCAAGTATCAGACAATCATATCATGAAGGCATTATTGGGAATTGATACCGATCAAGAAAGTGAGCCGGTATTGCAACTCAACACACTACCATCTTATAAAGGCCCGAGATGACCCATTATTGAGGATTTGGGAGAACCAATCCCCAAGTCCGAACCTTCATCGAAGACACCGCCAAAGCTTGAGCTCAAACCATTACCCGATCATCTCGAGTATGCATACTTGGGAGAAAAAGACACACTCCCGGTAATCAGATCGTCCAAGTTGAGTCTCGAAAATAAAGGAAATCTACTACGGGTTCTTAGAGAGCATCAAACCGCTATTGGATGGACGATAGATGATCTAAAGGGTTTAAGCCCCACGTTTTGCTCGCATCGCATAAATCTTGAAGACGGGCACCGACCGGTTGTCCAACACCAACACCGGTTAAACCCGAATATGAAAGAAGTGGTCCGTAAGGAAGTATTGAAACTCCTTGATGCTGGAATTATCTATCCAGTTCCTGACAGTCTGTGGGTGAGCGCAATTCAAGTAGTACCCAACAAGGGCGGCATCAAAGTGATCTGGGACAACAACAACGAACTGATCCCTTCTCGGACAATTACCGGTTGAAGGGTGTGTATAGACTACCGGAAGCTGAATGATGCAACTAATAAAGATCACTTTCCTCTTCCATTCATTGATCAGATGTTGGAACGGTTATCCGGACACGAGTATTACTGTTTCCTAGACGGCTATTTCGGGTACAACCAGATTCCTATAGCACCCGAGGACTAAGATAAGACTACATTCACTTATCCGTACGACACATTCGCGTACCGCCGTATGCCTTTCGGCTTGTGTAATGCTCCGGCCACCTTCCAGCGATTCATGACGGCAATATTCTCGGATATGGTGGAACGGACCATCGAGATCTTCATGGACAACTTTTCAGTGCTTGGGACTTCTTTCGACGCATGCTTAGAGCACTTGGAAGTCGTACTACAAACATGCAAAGAAACGAGTCTCATATTGAATTGGGAGAAGTGTCACTTCATGGTGACCGAAGGAATTGTGCTCGGCCACAAAGTATCAAAGGCGGGTATTGAGGTGGACAAAGCAAAGGTGGCGGTGATCGAGAATCTTCCGTATCTGAATTCCATCAAGGTAGTCCGAAGCTTCTTGGGACATGTCGGGTTTTACCGGCGGTTTATAAAGGACTTTTCTAAAATTACTATACTTTTGTGTTCCTTACTGCTTAAAGATGCTAAATTCGAGTTCACTAATGATTGTATCCTTGCTTTTGACAGGTTAAAGAAGGAATTGATTTCAGCACCTATCCTCACGGCCCCAAATTGGAATCTTCCGTTTGTGCTCATGTGTTATGCGAGTGACACCGTTGTTGGAGCGGTGTTGGGCCAAAGGAAAGAGAAGCGGATGCATGTGATATATTATGCGAGTAAGATGTTGGATGATGCTCAGATCAACTATACGACTACCGAGAAGGGATTGATAGCAGTCGTCTATGCTTGCGAAAAGTTTCGATCTTATCTAGTTGGGGCCAAGGTGATCGTGTACACCGACCATTCTGCTTTGAAGTATCTAATGGCCAAGAAAGATCCTAAGTCGAGACTCATCCGTTGGGTACTGTTACTCCAAGAATTCAATTTAGATATTCTAAACAAGAAGGGTTCCGAGAATACTATGGCAGATCACCTCTCGAGACTTACTGGAGGTGAAGATCAAAGCAAAGACAAGACCCTCATCAACGATTCTTTTCTGGATGAGAAACTTTTCAAGGTTAGTCACTCAGAACCTTGGTATGCAGACGTGGTGAATTATTTGGTAGGAGGAGTAGTGCCTTATCAAATGAACTCCCATGAAAATAAGAGATTCTTCTTCGAGGCCAAGAGATATTATTGGGACAAGCCGTATCTCTACAAGCTATGTGCAGACGGCATGATCCGGAGATGTGTACCGGACGAAGAGAAGGCCGACATTCTAAACCACTGTCATACCTTAGAATGCGGAGGCCTCTTCAGCACAGATAGAACAGTGGCAAAAGTTCTACAATTGGGTTTCTTTTGGCCGTCTTTGTTCAAGGAGAATCGAAACTTAATCTCCAAGTGTGATCGGTGCCAAATAACGGGGAACATATCCAAGAGAGATGAAATGGCCATGAGAATCTTCTTGGAGGTCGAGTTATTTGATGTTTGGGGGATCGACTTCATGGGTCCATTCCCAAACTCCCACCGCAATGAATACGTCTTGGTAGCGGTCGACTACGTCTCCAAGTGGGTGGAGGCAATCGTAAGCCCCACGAACGATTCCAAAGTGGTAATCAACATCTTGCGGAAGAACATCTTCTCAAGATTTAGGGTTCCAAAGGCACCACTAAGCGACGGTGGTAGCCATTTCTGCAACCGATACTTGGAAGCGATCCTCAAGAAGTATTCGGTAAAACACAAACCGACGACACCCTACCACCCACAAGCCAATGGCTTAGCCGAGGTGTCTAACCGGGAGCTAAAGCAAATTCTCAAGAAGACCGTGAATGCATCACAGAAAGACTAGTTAATCAAGTTAGACGACGCATTGTGGGCTTACCGAACCGCATTCAAGACACCGATTGGCACCACACCGTATCGGCTCGTGTTCGGGAAATCATGCCACCTACATGTCGAGCTTGAGCATAGAGCTTTTTGGGCAATCAAGAAGCTCAATATGGATTTCAAGGCAGCCGGGCAATGCCGATGTCTGCAACTGAACGAGCTCGAAGAGATCAAACGAGACGTATACGAGAATGCGGTTATCTACAAGGAGAGAAAGAAGCAATTCCACGACAAGGGTCTTCAACCAAAGCTAATCTCACCTGGAATGCAAGTTTCGTTATTTAATTCCCGGCTTCGTTTGTTTCCAGGTAAGTTGAAATCTAAGTGGTCCGGGCCATTCATTGTGAAAGAGGTGTTTCCTCATGGAACCGTGGAGCTACAAGGAAGTGATTGAGCGACGTTCAAGGTCAACGGACAGAGGGTGAAGCTATATTACGGAGGGGAAACGGTAGTAGCTGACGCCACATTTCTGGATGAACCGAAAGAATGAGAAGAAGGAAGGTCGAGCCACGACAGAAACCAAGGCGCTGGGTGGGAGGCAACCCACCGAGGTTTGTTTATTGCTTTTATTGAGTTAATTTTAGTGTGGTTTGATTAAAAAAAAGAACAATGACTTACGTGGGCTAGGCCGCGGGCTCAAGCCGCGAGCCAAGCCGCGTAGTCGTCTGTTTGAAAACCACTTTCTCCCACACGCGCGGGGTACCCTATGGGCTCAGGTCGCGGCCCTCGCCGCGCGGCCCCCTTTTGATTCTAGGGTTTCATGTTGCAGGTTCTTTTTGCTTTTTTGTTCTCTTCTTCTTCTTCTCTCTTTCATTTCTCCTTCTTTCTTCTTCATTTTGCTTTCTTTTCTTCCTACTCTCTCCATCTCTCTCGATCTTTCTCCTTATCCATACTCCATTGCAATATTTTTTTTCCGTGCTCTTCTTCAAGATCATCAAAGGTATGCACTCTCACTCTTGCTTCTCTGAGTTTTCATTTCAACTATTTTTGTGTAAGTATGCTCCTCTTCCCCTCCATTTTTAATGCTCCCCCATTTTTTTTCATGTTTACACCCAATTTCACATGATACTCGTTAAATCTTGAATTCTCGCACTTGATAAGTGTTTAAACGGGCTTAGATTGTCAAAGGATGCAATTTTTGTGTTTTAACGTCACATGAGAGTCTCCACTTTGTATGCAATCTAGTATGCCAAAATTTTGTGAGGATTTATTCTTAAAATGTGTGATTGGGGATTTTTGGGAAGTAATATGGGGGAAATTTTTTGGGATATCACGAGTTTGTGAACCACTCCCACTTTCGTGCGTAAATGTTACGTTTGGGACCTTTTGGGTGACATAAAGTCCTTACGTTATTTTTGTGGGATTGATTATTGCAAGCATCACCAAACCTCGGTTTCACCAAGGTTTGGGGTTGTTGAAATTGTCCAATGGTGAAAACCATTGATGACCTTTAGATGCATGCATTAGAGAAATTATGTAGCTACGAGCTTATTGAATAAGTTGCTTGTATTAAAAAGTCTATTTTATTGGCAACTCTGCATGCATGGGAGTTAGTGGGTGATGTTTGTAAGTTCAAGTAAGTTAAAGGATACAACAAACCTAAGTTTCACTTAGGTTGGGTGCCTTACGTTTTAACATCCACACACACATATACCCCATTGCAAACCTCGGTTTTACCGAGGTTTGGGGTGCCTTATTTGACCAGCATAGACCAAGGCCTAGGTTTGGGGTGGCCATGAACGAGATGACTCACTTGGGTTTATGTATTTTTGCAGACAATGAGGCATCACCCGAGCAGGTATATCTCTTTCCCGGAATATGAGCGCGTCCACCCAAACCTCCGGTTGGAGATGTTCGACCGCGAATGCCCCGACAAGGCCGCTCGGATAGCGAATATGGAGGAGAAGAAGTGCCAACCTTTCTGCGAGCGGCGCATCCAGCTCGAGACATTACCGGCCGACTCCTTGGTACCGGGAATTATCCGCCAACACTCGTGTGAAAGGTTTATTCAAACCCCACCCATGTATGACGCAGAAGTGGTCAAAGAGTTTTACGCTTGCATGATCCCTGCAGTCTATCATGATCGGCGCGTGGTGCGGATGGGAGACAGGATTGTCCGGATCTCTCCGGATGACATCTGCAAGTATTACCACTCTCCTCTCCGCCCAGAGTTGAGTGCGTCTTGCGGGTTGACACCAAATTAGGCATTCCGGGTCCGCCTTAGTCCGACCATCGCCGGCTCCGTACGGCGAACTGGGCATATCGGGTGGGACAAGATGGACTAGCACATCCTAAAGAGCGATCTCCACACCGATCTAGCATTCCTTATTCTCTTTGTGAAGGCTACCTTGAAGCCGTAGTCCCACAATACCACCACGGATAGTCAAGTCGCGGAGGTCCTTTACTCGCTCCAACATAATATATCGATGGATATCGGGCAAATCATTTGGATGGAGTTGCTCGACGCTGGTATGACTCTCGATGGTATTTTACCGTTTCCTTGCCTTATTATGAATTTTTGCAGGGAAGCCGGCGTCCCAATCGGACGTCTCACCGCATAGAGGGAGGACTTCAAGAAAAAGAAATACGACTACCAGATCAAGGCGCCTAAGGTGCTAGAAGCTAAACGGCGGATGAACCCAGACTATCAGAGGAGACTACTCACACCACCAATCGAGGATTCATCAGAGAGTGCATCGGATAGTGATCCAGATTTTGACCCATATGCACCTCCGGCGGACACTACCGAGCACTCCGGTGACACACCTCCATACATCCGGAAGTTGACCGAGCAGATGGAGGTCGGGTTCCGTGGCATGAACCAGTGGCTAGATGGCTTCAACACACGCCTCACTCAGGCCGGATTTCCAGAACCACCTGCACAATCCGAAGGCCGATGACGAGTACAAGGTCGGAAGTCCGGGGGAGCATCATCTTCTTCACGTCGGTAGTCATGGGTTTGATTTTACCATATATGTTCTGATCTTTGTGATGTATTGTACTGATTTGTCTTTCTTGTTGGATAATTGTAATAACTGCATAACTATACTCGTAACACCTTTGTATCGCCCAAGTCGATACTCACACATTGGGGACAATGTGTGGGTTAGGTTTGGGGTGGCCCAATCGGGTCCACTAATGCACTTAGATTTCCCGTACTTTTGAATGTCTAGATCATGTAAACTACTTTCTTGTTTTGGATGATTGAAACCAACCATTGAGGGAAGAATCTTGTGATAGCAATGTGACCAATAAAGGAAGACCGGGAAAAGGTATGACTAGGGACATTAGTGGAGACCACCCAATAGTGAGATTTGAGACTAAAATGACGTACTTTCATTGCGATTGAATTAAACACAAAATCTGATACACTTTTTCAAATTCCTTGTCGTGATTATAGATTGATCTCGCTATAATGTTGCGTTGGGTAGCAAAGACGACCATCGGGATACTAGGTAAGGGTATAGTAGACCTTATCGTGTGGACCTTAAGAGATGATTCCAGGCATTATGTGCATCTTGAACCCCGTGTTTTATCTATCGACCCCTTGACCCATTATGTGTGTACCCAAAAACCCCTTTGCAGCCAAACACTCACCAACTTTTCACTTCGGACCCACCATTAAACCCTAGCCAAAAGCCTTAGCCAACCCTTATCCAAAAGTGTGTCAATCATGAGCGGGAATGAACAACGGAAGATAAAGTAGAAAGAAAAGTACAGGCCAGTCATGAAGATAAATTGGGTCAGTCTAACCCAAGAGATAGAAAAGAGGGCCAATGTAGCCCCAACCAAATAAAGAGGGCCAATGATGCCCCACACAAAAAAATAGACAGTCATCTATTGTAAACACCAGATCTATTAGGTAATCAAGTAATCATACATTGATCTTCAAGAATCTAGAGTTTTACATAAGAATTCAAGCTTTCTGTCTCTAGATTCTCTCTCTAAAACTCTCTCAAGATTTACAATTATGATCATTCACCTAATGACTTGCTTGCTTAAGACTTGCTTAACAATTAAGCTAACTAATCCTATTTATACCTATGAATTACAATACAAGTATTAAATCTAAACTACTTTGACTTTACATGACTTTGACTTTTACATTTGAATTTACAATGTTTGACCATTACAAGACTTTACAATAAATCTTGAATACAATAATGCTCTAACATTCTCCCCCTTTGGATTCAAGATTTAAATATATGGCAACAGTTTTCATCTCTTAATCTTCAAAACTTTAACTTTTACCGCTTTAAACTTTGAAGCTCATATAATCTTCAAACAGTTGAATCTTCACAAGTTCACGTTGAACTTTGATGCTTTGGCAGTCTTCAAACTCTCATCTTTGATTAGTCTTTAGACAAAATTGAAAAGTCTTCGTCTTTCACATTGAAAAGTCAATCTTCTTCAATACAATCTTCAACAAATTGTCTTCAAGTCTTGAACGTGAAATTCAGATCTTTGCAGCTTTGAACTTTGTAGCTTTAAACTTTGAAGCTTTGAACTTTGAGGCTTTGAAATCTTTGAAGCTTTGAACTCAAACTTTGAATGATTTCTTGAACCTTGTATCTTCATCTTCTTTGACCTTGAACTGTCTTTGAATAACGAACTTTCTCGAAACATCTCAGAATATCTTCTTGACTTTAGCATATCATTTCTCCCCCTTAATCTGTCATTGACAAAACTTCCATTTCTTCAGGGTATAATTTCTCCCATGTTCTTCAATATACTATTTCTCCCCCTTTTTGATGATTGTGAGCATCATGATCATCAAAACCTTCTTCAATTTCAGCACGCTTTTTATACACCACAAGTAACATTCTCCTCCTTTTTACTTGATAAACCATCAATTCCAAAAGATATTTATCAGAATCTTTTCAAATTCAGATAAATAGAGAGTGGTAACCCTGAAACAACGGATGAATCAGTTAAAATGCCTGTAAGTAGCACGAAGCCACTTAGTACAACGGATGTACTTTGTAAAGAAGCTTTTTGATATTCACTCCCCCAGGGCTTCCATTCAATCATCGAAAAACACAAAGGAAATTCTATGAACGTTATGACAAGAAAACATATTCCTTGTGTGTACGTGCTTGTGTAGAAAGAATTAAAGCAACATATGCTTTAAAAAATTATAGGCTCAAATTGTGTAAACTGTTGAGACAGCGACAATTTTCCACGGACTCAATGTGCATGAATGAAGAGCGAAGGTGGGGCAAACTTCCTTCTTTTTCAATATCTAGACCTTCCGAGTGAAGATCAGATAGATTATATGCTGCGTCCCCAAGAAAAATGAAACATTCCTTTTGTTAAGAAAGAAATGAGTAGCTGGTGGGGTTAATTGCAAGAGTTGGCATGGGCTAACTGCCTGTTTCAATGATGGTCACCAAAGAATGTGAACCAATCAGTAATGTGGCTTCCCGGCTCAGAAAATGGATGGTGCAGAGTTCTCTTATTCTTTTAACTCTGTTCTCACACCCTCTTTCTGTTTTTAATCCGCTCACTTCTACCCAAACTCTCATTTACATTTTACCTCATCACAATGAGACACTCAACCGGATGAGTTATCTCCCCCACTCTTTGATTTCGACCACTCACCCCTCAATCACTCAAGAATAACTTCTTGGGTAGGAAACACTGGTTAACGTGGATCCATAGAAGTTTTATAATATCTCACACTGATTCCCATGAAATTGTCCTAAAATGATTTGTGTTGTTCAACAGTTTAGCTTGAACAAATAAACTTCAACATTTAAATGACATTGTCATCAGAATGGATGCTCTTCAATATTTGAGCGTTTGAACGATGAAGAATTTCTCAAAACAAGGATATTTGAATGAATAAAATGAATTCGAAATACTTGTTTGAGAATCGGACAATGTATCAATCAGATAAAAAATGAAATATAATCATGAAGAATAATCATGTAAGGTTTAGGGTATCAAAGAATTGAAATTTGTTTATATGAACAAATATAAACAATCATTGAATGAAACATTTAAGTTCTCACGCTGAAAAAAAATATGTGATGCTCAACAAAATAGGAATACAAACGAGAGTATTACCATCGAAAAATTGTTTCGTTTTGAGACATGGTAATAACAAAGTCAATATGAAGCTGAACCGATGTGTAAGAATACTTGAAAGTATAGAAAAGATAATACGCAAGTATTAATCTTTGGAAACACACGGTCAGAAACTGATGTGACGATAATCCGATATATATATATATATATATATATATATATATATATATATATATATGAAAAACATTTAAAATCACACTTCTAGATTCATAAAATCGGTTTGAGAATAGAGAAGTGGTTTGAACATTTAAGGAAAAATGTTTTTCATGCTTGAAAGTCGTTCTTCTTTCAAACAATCAGAGATTAAGGTCAGAAGATACGTACAGTTAGAAATATTTGAGCTCCCCCTCAAATCATGATAAGATTATTTAAAATCAGTTAAGCTCCCGCTTAACATGTGCAAAAGATCTTTATGTGTACAAAACCTGCACAAAGAACAAGACTTGGATTAAAATATCCATAATCATGAAAACGAGTTATGAATTCCCAGGATTGAAGATAAATTCAGATGTCATAGTCGTTGAAGAATGAGTCCTGGTCTGATATGATCAGAAGTCAAAAATCATTGAAGTACGGGTCCTAAACTGATATGTTTAGAAGCCAATATCTCTTTGAAGTACGAGTTCTAAACGGATGTGTTTAGAAGTCATTTAATCTTTTACTCCCCCTTAATGGCACATGTACTCTTCAATAAAAATTGCACCGCTTCTCTTCTGTTTTTCAGTCATGTGTGTGGTATATATGTAACATTCAGCACAACACATGATGAACCTGCAAAACAGATTAAGCAGATTTTGGTACCCAACGACACTTGGGTCCTAGTGTGTTAGGTGTAGATTTCTTTGAAGAAGTACTGTAAGTACCGTACCAATAAGAAGTAAAATCTTTATCCACAAAATCATTTGATCCACAGTAGGAACAACAAATTTTGTTATGTGCCAACGTAATCAAATGATTTGTGGAATAAACATGATTAGAAGGAACATAAGATTTACCTTTCAGAGCGTTGTTTCGCTTTGAATTTGATGTGGAATCAAATGATTTTGGTACATCTTTCTTCGGAATTGTTGTGCCTCTAACTCTCCATTCCATCTTCACCTTCTTGAAGACTGGAACTTCTTTAGAATTGGAAGTATTAACTTTAGGCACTTTTGGATGATTATCCAATTTATCAAACAGATGATTATAGAAGAGATTTGTAGAACGAATCTGATCTTTTGAGAAATCAGTTGATCTATTAAATTGTTTATAAGGAATGTTTTTAAAACTTGAACTTGAATCAGTTTTAAAAGAGCATTCAGAAGCATTTGAATTAACAAATGGAGTCTGAATGATAGTGTCAGGACTGAACTGCTTTGAAACATCAATTTTAAAAATGATGTCTTCATGTTCTTTAACTTTGTTTATCAAAACATTTTTCTCTTTAAAAATTAGATCAAATTTCTTTTGGAGATCAGATTTGATCATTTGATCCTTCATAATGTCTGCTGATAAACCAGATAATCTTTTGGTAAGATTAAGAATCGCATCTTCAAAATATTTGCATTCCGATTCAAAATCTTTTTCCAAGAATTTTATTTTATCAGTTATCTCTTTGAAAGTTTCCATATTTTTCTTTTAAGAGTTTTATTTTCCTTTTCAAATAGATTTTTCTTTTTCGTGAAATCTTTTATTTCCTTTTCTAAAACATTTTCTAATTCAGATATTTTCACGGAAATCTCATTACTTTTCATCTCAAAAGATTTTCTTTCAATTCCAAATTCAGCTCTTTCTTTTTCGAGCTTTTCTTTTTCTAAAAATAAAACTTTTCAAAATCGGAGATTTGCTTCAGAAGTTTTACATATTTAAGCTCAATTTCTTTCTTTTCTTCAAGAGCTTTCTTTTGGACATCTGTGGTGTCAAATACAAGCTTCTTGACTACTTTGTCCTTTTTGTTTTGCTCTTCTTTCAACTCTAGTAGCTCCTTTTCAAGATTAGAAAGCTTCTTATTCAATTCATCGTTTTCTCGTTCCACAGCTTTCATATTCTCTTGAAGCTCTTTCATATCATTTTGATGAGTTGAGATGTCAAGTGTCTTGTTCTTCTCTTCAAGAACTACAATCTTGCGAATCAAATATTTCAGCTCGGATTCAAGAGAAGAGACTTTGTCTTCTAATGAAGCTTTTTTAGACTTGAGCTTTACGTTTTTCATTGCCTCTTCATCAGAATATCTCATGTATTTAGAAACCAAACAATTAAGGCGTTTGATCTCATCCTTAGCTTCAAGAAGAGTCAATTTTCTCTCTTTCTCTATATGATACATTTTGATAGAATCTTGAAAAAATTAAACACACAAAAAAAAATTAGATGAAAGATATAAAAAATATTAAAAAAAATATACCTAATAGAGTGATCGTCAAGAGAAACTTTGCTTAGAAGTTAGAATTATGTGCATACTCGTAAAAATTAGAAAAATTATGACAACAAAATTTAACGAAAAAACAATGACTAAAAATGTAAAAATTCTAAAAACTAACAAGTCTAGGGACTTAAAATATAAAAACCTAAAACTTAACTACAAGGACCAAACTTGACAGATTCTGAAACTACTTACTACAAGGACCAAATCTGCCAAAACTTAAAATCTATTAACAACCTTAACTAAAACACTAACGAAAGGACCAAAAATGTTAAGAAATTAATGGAAAAACTAACAAAATCGTTAGTAAAGAGGCTCTAACCTAACTGACTAACACTTAACCTAAAAAGGACTAAAAATGAAACTAATCTAACAAAAATAACAGAAAAATAAACGATTCCTGATGAAACTTAACCGAAAAAAGACCAGATTTGTAAGAAATCTAACGGGATACTAACGATCACTGTTAGTACTGTTCATCACCATCAACCTCACGATCTGTTACTTTTTAAAATAGATATCTTCTTCGTTATTCAACCAAAATCGATGAAATTTGTTGCGTTGTGATCCTTAATCGAATACAAATCGAATCTAAACAATGAAACTCGTTCATGTAACGTTTTCCGGTGACCCACTATTATCCGGCGAAGTCTCCGGCGAATTTGAAACTTTTCGTATCACGTTGGATGCGAATAGTTTCACTTCTCGTATTAAGTTGGATGCGAGTAGTTTCACTTCTCGTATCACGTTGGATGCGAACTCCTGCTTGGAAGACTAATGCGAGAAGTTTTCCGGTGAAAAACGTTCTTCCGGCCAGACTATTCCAACAACTCTAAACCTGTGAAATCTTGCTGAAAATTAATTCTGGAAGTTTCTATATGATCGAGACAACACAACGAATTGACCTGTGAAGGTTTTGTGTCAAAACGCCGATGAAATATGAAATTTCCGGCTAAACCCGGTTTTCCGGTGAAACTCCGGCGAGGATGCGACAATGGAGGTGTTCGCAACAGGAAGGATGCGAATTCCTGAGGAGTTCGCAACGGGAAGGATGCGAATTCTTGAGGAATTCATAACAAGAAGGATGCTAGAAGTTGGTTTAGAAGGATGCGAATTATTGGATTTAGAAGGATGTGAATTCCTTTGTAAACACCAGACACACACACACAACTCACTTTTATAGACACACAACACACACACTCAACACACACTCACACACGCATGACACACACTCAACACACTACGTCACACACTTAAGCACACACCTCATGCATACAAGTCACGATTAAACACACACATGCATAAAAAAATCAGTTGACATTAAAAGTCAATTCTGTTGACTTTTTCCTTTCTTTCTTCTTCAATTTCACGACCAAACTTACTGTTGCTTGATTCACAACCTGCAAACAACAAACTTATAACAAAAATTAAAATATGATTTTAAAAATCAAACCACATCACAAACAACATTTAACAACATCTCATTAACAGAAATGGATCAAAAACTCAGATTTGAAAAATTTATCCAAGAACACTCAAGAACACCTCACGAACATTATCAATCCAAAATTTTCAAAAATGATTTTTATGGATTAAAACATGAATTTTTTTTGATTGAAACATGTCTAAAAACACATTTTGGAAATGATTTTACACAGAAATTGATCAAATTACCAACAAATTGCAAAATCAAACTCCAAAATTTTTCACAGCCCTCTTTTTCTCAAGAAAACAAAATATTCAAAAGTCTTCAAATTGATCAATTCTTAATGTGTTTTTGAGAAATTGATGATGCAAATCTTGTTTAGAATGATAAAGAAACACTTTGCAATCAAAATCAAACACAAAAACAATAAAAAATTGTATAACCCATTTGTGATCTTCAAGTTCTTCAAAAATGGAGATTTTCTTGAAAAATCTTCAAATCTTCATGAATTTGGACGAATTTTGCTCACAATTCAATCTACCAAGTCTCTGATACCAAATGTTAACACCAGATCTATTAGGTAATCAAGTAATCATCCATTGATCTTCAAGAATCTAGAGTTTTACATAAGAATTCAAGCTTTCTCTCTCTAAAACTCCCTCAAGATTTACAATTATGATCATTCACCTAATGACTTGCTTGCTTAAGACTTGCTTAACAACTAAGCTAACTAATCCTATTTATACCTATGAATTACAATACACGTATTAAATCTAAACTACTTTGACTTTACATGACTTTGACTTTTACATTTGACTTTACAATGTTTGACCATTACAAGACTTTACAATAAATCTTGAATACAATAATGCTCTAACATTTTCCCCCTTTGGATTAAAGGTTTAAAAATATGGCAGCAGTTTTCAGCTCTTGATCTTCAAAACTTTAATTTTGATCGCTTTAAACTTTGAAGCTCAGATAATCTTCAAACAGTTGAATCTTCACAAGTTCACGTTGAACTTTGATGCTTTGGCAGTCTTCAAACTCTCGTCTTTGATCAGTCTTTAGTCAAAATTGAAAAGTCTTCGTCTTTCACATTCAAAAGTCAATCTTCTTCAATACAATCTTCAACAAATTGTCTTCAAGTCTTGAACGTGAATTTCAGATCTTTGCAGCTTTGAACTTTGTAGCTTTTAACTTTGAAGCTTTGAAGTTTGAGGCTTTGAAATCTTTGAAGCTTTGAACTCAAACTTTGAATGATTTCTTGAACCTTGTATCTTCATCTTCTTTGACCTTGAACTGTCTTTGAATAACGAACTTTCTCGAAACATCTCGGAATATCTTCTTGACTTTAGCATATCATTTCTCCCCCTTAATCTGTCATTGACAAAACTTCCTTTTCTTCAGGGTATAATTTCTCCCCTGTTCTTCAATATACTATTTCTCCCCTTTTTTGATGATTGTGAGCATCATGATCATCAAAACCTTCATCAATTTCAGCACACTTTTTATACACCACAAGTAACATTCTCCTTCTTTTTACTTGATAAACCATCAATTCCGAAAGATATTTATCCGAATCTTTTCAAATTCAGATAATGTTAGGACCGAAAATGTCCTAATTATGTGAAAGTTTGTAAAGCTTGTGTAAAGCTTGCTATGCTTATGACTTGTGTGAGTGTCTCTATAAATAGAGGTTCGAGGCTCATTTGTAAGCCGTGGTACAATGTGAGAGCTAAAGTGTGAGAGAAAGAGAGAGTCTTCCCTTTGTACTAACTAGATTAAAATCTAATATGAGGATGACGTTTGTATCTCGATCTCTCTTAAATACTTGAATTGTTGTTGATTTATGGGATCACAAGTGGTATCAGAGCAGAATTGAAGATATTTCTTCGATGCGATCATTTGAATCTCGACAATTCAAGTGAAAAAGTGTCAAATTTTGAAGAATTTGAAGACTTTGGAGTTTGATCTTCAAGTAAGTGTGTTCTAATCACTTGATCTATTAAACATCTGTTCATTGTTCGATTCTACATCAATTCTTATCTTCAGAATCGATCAACGTGAATAATTGGTGATTTAGAAATTTTGAGAGTTTTCGGTGCTTTCTTCGTGAAAATCTTAGATCCGGAAGATTTCTTTGTGCATGAACAGATTCTAGCTTCTCAGATCTGCTAGATTTTAAATTTCGAGCTTTCTACATCTTTCAGAATAGAAATTCATCAAGAATTGAGTGAGTTATGAATTTCTGAAGTGAACAGTGCCTAATCTCGCCGAAAAAACGATTTTGGCCGGAAAGTTGATTCTCGCTGGAGTTTTGATGTTAGATGCTCATGGATTTGTTCGGTTTGAAGTAACGATCTATTTGTGATAATTCGGTGTGGAATTCAGCAAGAAATCGAGGTGTTGGGGCTGTTAAAAGTGCTCGTCAGAAATGTTCGTAACTCTCGCACGATGATACTCATAACTGTCGGACAACAAAGGTCTTCAAATATTCATAATTGTCGTACGCTTAAGTGTTCATCATATTCATAACTGTCGCATGATATTATCACTCATAACTGTCGTACAGCATTTGACCGACTTCACATTTTAGTCCCACATGACACGTACGACAGTTCCTATTCATTGGATCTAGTCGTACAAGAGGCGTACGACTACAACTGTTCTTTCGTGCTAGTCGTACAAGAGGCATACGACTACAACTGTTCATCAGCGCTAGTCGTACAAGACCCATACGATAGTTACTATTCATTCAAGCTAGTCGTACAAGACCGGTCCGATAGTTACTGTTCACTGGAATTTCGCACAAAAGATGCCAGATTACAACTTCTAGTCGATCAGTTTTTCTGAGTTGATTTTAGCCCCGGGAGGGGGACATTTTTCTTGGGAGGGGGACATTTTTCTTGGACTTGATCATAAAGCGTGGGTGCTACATGATGTTCCTCCTTCGAGCAAATTCGAACCAAGCTCTTAAGCCGAATTCCTACTCAACCCGCGGTTCATTGACGGATTCTTTGTTATACACTGTGATTGCACTCGGTTTGTCACTAAAAAGTCGTTCGTTATCTTTCTTGTGAGCTTATCTGAACGAGCTTGAGTTTCTACTTTTTGAAGATGTGCTCGTGCATCCATTCGAGGTTATGGCGCACATCAAATCCGGTTTTTCATGGTTGAAAATAAGAAGAGTAAGAGCTTATTTCAAGGGGGAGTCTAGACTTCATTCGAAGAAAAAGCATCGCTAAAGTTTTTCCAATAAAATCAAGGGGGAGAGGAGCTAAAGCTTTTGAAGATTGATATGATTTTGATTGACAAAACTTTAGGGGGAGAATGTTAGGACCGAAAATGTCCTAATTATGTGAAAGTTTTGTAAAGCTTGTGTAAAGCTTGCTATGCTTATGACTTGTGTGAGTGTCTCTATAAATAGAGGTTAGAGGCTCATTTGTAAGGTGTGGCACAATGTGAGAGCTAAAGTGTGAGAGAAAGAGAGAGTCTTCCCTTTGTACTAACTAGATTAAAATCTAACATGAGGATGACGATTGTATATCGATCTCTCTTAATTACTTAAATTGTTGTTGATTTATGTGATCACAGATAAATAGAGAGTGGTAACCCTGAAACTACGGATGAATCAGTTAAAATGCATGTAAGTAGCACGGAGCCACTTAGTACAACGGATGTACTTTGTAAAGGAGCTTTTTGATGTTCACTCCCCCAGGGCTTCCATTCAATCATCGAAAAACACAAATGAAATTCTATGAACGTTATGACAAGAAAACATATTCCTTGTGTATACGTGCTTGTGTAGAAAGAATTAAAGCAACATATACTTTAAAAAATTATAGGCTCAAATTGTGTAAATTGTTGAGACAGCAACAATTTTCCACGGACTCAATGTGCATGAATGAAGAGCGAAGGTGGGGCAAACTTCCTTCTTTTTCAATATCTAGACCTTCCGAGTGAAGATCAGATAGATTATATGCTGCGTCCCCAAGAAAAATGAAACATTCCTTTTGTTAAGAAAGAAATGAGTAGCTGGTGGGGTTAATTGCAAGAGTTGGCATGGGCTAACTGCCTGTTTCAATGATGGTCACCAAAGAATGTGAACCAATCAGTAATGTGGCTTCCCGGCTAAGAAAATTGATGGTGCAGAGTTCTCTTATTCTTTTAACTCTGTTCTCACACCCTCTTTTTGTTTTTAATCCGCTCACTTCTACCCAAACTCTCAATTACATTTTACCTCATCACAATGAGATACTCAACCGGATGAGTTATCTCCCCCATGCTTTGATTTCGACCCCTCACCCCTCAATCACTCAAGAATAACTTCTTGGGTAGGAAACACTGGTTAACGTGGATCCATAGAAGTTTTATAATATCTCACACTGATTCCCATGAAATTGTCCTAAAATGATTTGTGTTGTTCAACAGTTTAGCTTGAACAAATAAACTTCAGCATTTAAATGACATTGTCATCAGAATGGATGCTCTTCAATATTTGAGCGTTTGAACGATGAAGAATTTCTCAAAACAAGGATATTTGAATGAATAAAATGAATTCGAAATACTTGTTTGAGAATCGGACAATGTATCAATCAGATAAAAAATGAAATATAATCATGAAGAATAATCATGTAAGGTTTAGGGTATCAAAGAATTGAAATTTGTTTATATGAACAAATATAAACAATCTTTGAATGAAACATTTAAGTTCTCACGCTGAAAAAAATATGTGATGCTCAACAAAATAGGAATACAAACGAGAGTATTACCATCGAAAAATTGTTTCGTTTTGAGACATGGTAATAACAAAGTCAATATGAAGCTGAACCGATGTGTATCAATACTTGAAAGTATAGAAAAGATAATATGCAAGTATTAACCTTTGGAAACACACGGTCAGAAACTGATATGACGATAATCCGATATATATATATATATATATATGAAAAACATTTAAAATCACACTTCTAGATTCATAAAATCGGTTTGAGAATAGAGAAGTGGTTTGAACATTTAAGGAAAAATGTTTTTAATGCTTGAAAATCGTTCTTCTTTCAAACAATCAGAGATTAAGGTCAGAAGATACGTACAGTTAGAAATATTTGATCTCCCCCTCAAATCATGATAAGATGATTTAAAATCAGTTAAGCTCCCCCTTAACATGTGCAAAAGATCTTTATGTGTACAAAACCTGCACAAAGAACAAGACTTGGATTAAAATATCCATAATCATGAAAACGAGTTCTGAATTACCAGGATTGAAGATAAATTCAGAAGTCATAGTCGTTGAAGAACGAGTCCTGATCTGATATGATCAGAAGTCAAAATCATTGAAGTACGGGTCCTAAACTGATATGTTTAGAAGCCAATATCTATTTGAAGTACGAGTTCTAAACTGATGTGTTTAGAAGTCATTTAATCTTTTGCTCCCCCTTAATGGCACATGTACTCTTCAATAAAAATTGCACCGCTTCTCTTCTGTTTTTCAGTCATGTGTGTGGTATATATGTAACATTCAGCTCAACACATGATGAACCTGCAAAACAGATTAAGCAGATTTTGGTACCCAACGGCACTTGGGTCCTAGTGTGTTAGGTGTAGATTTCTTTGAAGAAATACTGTAAGTGCCGTACCAATAAGAAGTAAAACCTTTATGCACAAAATCTTTTGATCCACAGTAGGAACAACAAATTTTGTTATGTGCCAACGTAATTAAATGATTCGTGGAATAAACATGATTAGAAGGAACATAAGATTTACCTTTCGGAGCGTTGTTTCGCTTTGAATTTGATGTGGAAGCAAATGATTTTGGTACATCTTTCTTCGGAATTGTTGTGCCTTTAACTCTCCATTCCATCTTCACCTTCTTGAAGACTGGAACTTCTTAAGAATTGGAAGTATTAACTTTAGGCACTTTTGGATGATTATCCAATTTATCAAACAGAGGATTATAGAAGAGATTTGTAGAACGAATCTGATCTTTTGAGAAATCAGTTGATCTATTAATTTGTTTAGAATGAATGTTTTTAAACCTTGAACTTGAAGCAGTTTTAAAAGAGCATTCAGAAGCATTTGAATTAACAAATGGAGTCTGAAAGATAGTGTCAGGACAGAACTGCTTTGAAACATCAATTTTAAAAATGATGTCTTCAAGTTCTTTAACTTTGTTTATCAAAACATTTTTCTCTTCAAAAATTAGACCAAATTTCTTTTGGAGATCAGATTTGATCATTTGATCCTTCATAATGTCTGCTGATAAACCAGATAATCTTTTGGTAAGATTAAGAATCGCATCTTCAAAATATTTGCGTTCCGATTCAAAATCTTTTTCCAATAATTTTCTTTTATCAGTTATCTCTTTGAAAGTTTCCATATTTTTCTTTTTAAGAGTTTTATTTTCCTTTTCAAAGACATTTTTCTTTTCCGTGAAATCTTTTCTTTCCTTTTCCAAAACATTTTCTAATTCAGAGATTTTCACGGAAAGCTCATTACTTTTGATCTCAAAATATTTTCTTTCAATTCCAAATTCAACTCTTTCTTTTTCTAAAAATAAAACTTTTTTCAAAATCGAAGATTTGCTACAAAAGTTTTACATATTTAAGCTCAATTTCTTTCTTTTCTTCAAGAGGTTTCTTTTGGACATCTATGTTGTCAAGTACAAGCTTCTTGACAACTTTGTTCTATTTGTTTTGATCTTCTTTCAACTCTAGTAGCTCCTTTTCAAGATTAGAAAGCTTCTTCTTCAATTCATCGTTTTCTCGTCCATAGCTTTCATATTCTCTTGAAGCTCTTTCATATCATCTTGATGAGTTGAGGTGTCAAGTGTCTTGTTCTTCTCTTCAAAAACTACAATCTTGCGAATCAAATATTTCAGCTCGGATTCAAGAGAAGAGACTTTGTCTTCTAATGAAGCTTTTTCAGACTTGAGCTTTATGTTTTCATTGCCTCTTCATCAGAATATCTCATGTATTTAGAAACCAAACAATCAAGGCGCTTGATCTCATCCTTAGCTTCAAGAAGAGTCCATTTTCTCTCTTTCTCTATATGATACATTTTGATAGAATCCTGAAAAAATTAAACACACAAAAAAAATTAGATGAAAGATATAAAAAATATTAACAAAAATATACCTAATAGAGTGATCGTCAAAAGAAACTTCGCTTAGAAGTTAGAATTATGTCCACACTCGTAAAAAATTGAAAAATTATGACAAAAAAATTTAACGAAAAAACAATGACTAAAAATGTAAAAATTCTAAAAACTAACAAGTCTAGGGACTTAAAATGTAAAAACCTAAAACTTAACTACAAGGACCAAACTTGACAGATTCTGAAACTACTTACTACACGGACCAAAATCTGCCAAAACTTAAAATCTATTAACAACCTTAACTAAAACACTAACGGAAGGACCAAAAATGTTAAGAAATTAATGGAAAAACTAACAAAATCGTTAGTAAAGCGGCTCTAACCTAACTGACTAACACTTAACCTAAAAAGGACTAAAATGAAACTAATCTAACAAAAATAACAGAAAAATAAACGATTCCTGATGAAACTTAACGGAAAAGGGACCAGATTTGTAACAAATCCAACGGGATACTAACGATCATTGTTAGTACTGTTCATCACCATAAACCTCACGATCTGTTACTATTTAAAATCGATATCTTCTTCGTTACTCAACTAAAATCGATGAAATTTGTTGCGTTGTGATCCTTAATCGAATACAAATCGAATCCAAACATTGAAACTCGATCATGCAACGTTTTCCGGTGACCCACTATTTTCCGGCGAAGTCTCCGGCGAATTTGAAACTTTTCGTATCAAATTGGATGCGAATAGTTTCACTTCTCGTATTAAGTTGGATGCGAGTAGTTTCACTTCTCGTATCACGTTGGATGCGAACACCTGCTTGGAAGACTGATGCGAGAAGTTTTCCGGTGAAAAACGTTCTTCCGGCCAGACTATTCCAACAACTCTAAACCTATGAAATCTTGCTGAAAATTAATTCTGGAAGTTTCTATATGATCAAGACAACACAACGAATTGATATGTGAAGGTTTGGTGTCAAAACGCCGATGAAATATGAAAATTCCGGCTAAACCCGGTTTTCCGGTGAAACTCCGACGAGGATGCGAGAATGGAGTAGTTCGCAACAGGAAGGATGTGAATTCCTGAGGAGTTCGCAACGGAAGGATGCGAATTCTTGAGGAATTCGTAACAAGAAGGATGCGAGAAGTTGGTTTAGAAAGATGCGAATTCCTTTGTAAATACCAGACACACACACACAACTCACTTTTCTTGACACACAACACACATACTCAACACACTACGTCACACACTTAAGCACACACCTCATGCATACAAGTCACGATTAAACACACACATGCATAAAAAAAATCAGTTGACATTAAAAGTCAATTCTGTTGACTTTTTCCTTTCTTTCTTCTTCAATTTCACGACCAAACTTACTGTTGCTTGATTCACAACCTACAAACAACAAACTTATAACAAAAATTAAAATATGATTTTAAAAATCAAACCACATCACAAACAACATTTAACAACATCTCATTAACATAAATGGATCAAAAACTCAGATTTGAAAATTCTATCCAAGAACACCTCAAGAACATTATCAATCCAAATATTTCAAAAATGATTTTTATGGATTAAAACATGAAATTTTTTGATTGAAACATGTCTAAAAACACATTTTGGAAATGATTTTGCACAAAAATGGATCAAATTACCAACAAATTGCAAAATCAAACTCCAAAATTTTTCACAGCCCACTTTTTCTCAAGAACACAAAATATTCAAAAATCTTCAAATTGATCAATTCTTGATGTGTTTTTGAGAAATTGATGATGCAAATCTTGTTTAGAATGATGAAGAAACACTTTGCAATCAAAATCAAACACAAAAACAATCAAAAAGTGTATAACCCATTTGTGATCTTCAAGTTCTTCAAAAATGGAGATTTTCTTCAAAAATCTTCAAAAAAATCTTCAAATCTTCATGAATTTGGACGAATTTTGCACACAATTTAATCTCACAAGGCTCTAATACCAAATGTTAACACCAGATCTATTAGGTAATCAAGTAATCATCCATTGATCTTCAAGAATCTAGAGTTTTACATAAGAATTCAAGCTTTCTCTCTCTAGATTCTCTCTCTAAAACTCTCTCAAGATTTACAATTATGACCATTCACCTAATGACTTGCTTGCTTAAGACTTGCTTAACAACTAAGCTAACTAATCTTATTTATACCTATGAATTACAATACAAGTATTAAATCTAAACTACTTTGACTTTACATGACTTTGACTTTTACATTTGACTTTACAATGTTTGACCATTACAAGACTTTACAATAAATCTTAAATACAATAATGCTCTAACATCTACAGCAGATAAATAAGAGAGTCAAAGCGACTCCAGTGATGACAAAAAGGGCCGAGTGACAAAAATGAAGCAAGGAAAGTTCAGAACTGCTCAAGGTTGACACATTGAGGATTTTTGATACGCTTACCCTTCGTTTCCTAGCCAAACCCTAGCCCCGTTACAACCTTTGTAAAAGACTTGGATGATATTCTGGAAAATGTGATTAGGGTATATGACCACCTTTACCAATAGTCCCTGTCTTGCTACTTGATTCCTTCCTGAGATCAAAATTTTTGGACATTAGTGCGTCTTTCTTTAGAGTTGTCATGTAAATTCTCGGGTATCATTGTACTTAACTTCCTTATACATGACAACATGTGCGACAACCTAGGATCGAGTTAATAGAGAGCATCCCGTGAGTTAGGGTCGAGGCAAAATGTTTTCCCTAGCATTCTCGGACCTAGTATGACCTTAGTGCAATCGGAGCAGTTACGAGTTCAACTCACAATGGAAGGGCATTGATTATGTGAGGTCCATGATCTTCAACAATTCAAGTATTAGCAACAAGATGAGGTAGGAGAGGACTATTTATTTATTTAAATGAAAAACTAATCTAGAGAGAACACAATATGATTTGAGAGCTACATCTTGAATTATGGAATTGTTAAATGCAAAACTACATAACAAGTCCTATTTATAGTCCCCCTCCCTTGTTACAACAAGTAAGCCCAGGCCCATTAGATATTTAAAGCCTATTAGGCCCAATGCCTTTGCTTTACAAAACTTTCTTAAATAAAATGTCCTAACATTCTCCACCTAAAGTTTTGGAAAGCAAAATCATCTTGAAGTCTTTAACTCCTCTCCCCCTTGATTTTCTTGAAAAACTTTAGCGGTGCATTTATTCAAAATGTAGGTTTGGCTCCCCCTTGAAAATAGCTCTTACTCATCATATTTTCAACCTTGAAAAATCAGATTCAATGTACTCCATAAATCCGACTAAGTGCACGAAAAACATCTCCAAAATGTAGAAACTCGAGCTCGTTTCGATAAGCGCACAAGAATGATAACGAGTGAGTTCTGAGTGACAAGCCAAATGCATTCTTAGTTTAAACACAAAGAATCCGTCGTTAGACAACGAGGTGAGTAGGAATTCGGCTTAAGAGGTTAGTCCGAATTTGTTCGAAGGAGGAACGGTAAAAAGCACGCGCTACTCGGTAGAGGTTTCGAGGAATCGATCAAAAATCGATGTCGTGGAGATAGATGTGTGACAAACAAAATGTAGGAGTGATGCCACACGATTTTCGTTAGCAAAAACCACGAACCTTGACGAAGCTAACGGAATTTGGACCAAAAACGTTAGAAAAACTAACTGGCCACTAACTGAGCCGTTAGTTTACTATTCATCTCCATCAAGATCAACGAATCTGTTGATTTCACTTCCATTTTTCATTAAAAAAAACACGATCAAATCCACTTCTACTTGTTTCATTATCGTCACAAATCGTTAAAAAATAATTTTCATGAAAAATATTAATATGTAAATTTAAAACCATCTGATGAAACCATTCAAGTGAGACTTGCGATCAACTCCACTTCTTCCATTCTTTCACGTTCAAAAAGCTATTAAGTAAGTTCATATAGCTTAGAAACCATCAAGGAGCTTCTAGCAATCAAAAAACAAAGATCATGCATCGATAGAACAACAGCAGCGTTCACGCCGACAACCCACGTTTTTCCGGCGAGAATATGCAGATTCCGACGACGTTTTACAACAACCCAAAAAATACGAATTCTTGTTGTATTTCAATTCTAATTATTGAAATCTGCTATACATCAAACAACGAATTGATTTGAGAAAACATTTCTCGATTTCATCACACAAAATATCACAGATCAAACAGATCTGGCGAGATTTGCGACAAAAATTTCCAGATTCCGACGAGGTGATCTGTCGACTTTTAGATCTGAGATCTAACTTATTTCTTGATAATTTTCGATTCTAAAAGATGTAGAGTGCTCGAAAACATGAAATAAACAGATCTGTGATTAAGTATCAATCAATAATCATCTCAAACTTCAAGATCACACAAAAACTTCATGAAAGCTTCGAGAATACGCTGTCAACTTTTTTAAAATTCAAACTCATTGTTTTTTAGGTCATTTTCGAGATCTGAATGAAGCAAACTCCTCAAAACCAATATAGAAGAATATCTACAACATTAGAATCGAGGTCATTTTTGAGGTCATTTTTCAGATCTCAAGATCTTCACGAAGAACACCGAAAATCTCGAAAAAATTTAGAAAATCACCAAACATTGTCGAAATTCGATCCAAAATATTGGAGAAGATCTAGAATCACATAACGAGAAGATCTTCAAGAGCATAAGAGATTTGAACACACTGACATATAGATCGGGCAAAAATTCACTTGAAATGTCGAGATCCGATGATCGTATCGAAGAAAAATTCATCGATTTGGCTCTGATACCAATTGTGAGGTCCATGATCTTCAAGAATTCAAGTATTACCAACAAGATGAGGTAGGAGAGGACTAATTATTTATTGGAATGAAAAACTAATCTAGAGAGAACACAATATGATTTGAGAGCTACATCTTGAATTATGGAATTGTTAAATGCAAAACTACATAACAAGTCCTATTTATAGCCACCCTCCCTTGTTACAACAAGTAAGCCCAAGCCCATTAGATATTTAAAGCCCATTAGGCCCAATGCCTTTTCTTTACAAAACTTTCTTACATAAAATATCCTAACAGGATAAGGATGAGGCGAGGGTGAGATAATCATTCACGGGTATGGGAAATCAGACGTGCAATACGTGTTACCGATTGGGAGTTGTGCAGTTGTCATTTCATTGATGTATGCTTTCAGTCTTTTTATCTCTAATTTGCTTGAGGACAAGCAACGCTCGGTTTGGGGTTGTTGATAACGCCAATTTTTGGCGTTATTTTCGATCCACAAACCACTGAGAGTGGCTTCTTTTAAAGCAAAAAGGCAGAATTTTATGGTTTTCCCAGTAAAATGCGCAGGTAATCCGGAAGAGAAAGATCATCGAGACACAAAGAGAAAAAAGGCTAGAAAAGAGTCCAAAAGAGAGCCCAAGAGGAAGCCCAAGTCCAGACCCGAGCCTAAAACCAAACCTAGAACCATGCCTAACACAGAAACCGTGCGGCCTACGCCGCGGCCTGAGGCCGCGGGCTAGGTCGCACAACCCTCTGTTCCACCTTTTTGTTTGGCGATTTTCCGGAATTAGGGCACGAAACTCACACGGTCGACGGGAGGTTGAGAAGGGGCGATTTTTAGAGGGTTTTTCCACCACTTTTGAGCCACGATAGAGAGCCGATTGGATAGGAGTTCACCACGAGAAGCGGATTAGAGCCGAGAGAAGGGATTTCATCAGTACCTCTTTCACGTTCATGATCATGATGTTTTCACACACTATTTTCTACCATTTTCTTGTGTTTCTGTCCACCCCCAACATGAACTAATCTTTAGATGTTGGGGGTTGGATTAACTATGGTTTTTAGTAGAGATGACGTGTAACTGAAGGGTTTTATCGATTTGATTAATGAAGCATTGGATTTCAGTTTTAATACAATTGTAGCTTGATCACCTTCAATTGACTTTCATGGTTTTTGATTAAATTTGAGAGAATTAATTAATAACTAGATCAGATAATCAGGTGCCGGAAAGGAGATTCAGGTAGAGATAGCCGAATCACCTTTTTCTCTGTAAAGTTTAACCTAATGTGTTTTAAAGCCACCAGCGGAAATCTAGAGATAAAACTAGTAAGTTTTAAGATAAAATCCGTTATTGCTTGAGAAAGAATAACGGTGAATTTCAAAACTAGGGTTCATAGAAATAATCGGTAATCATTGTTCGGGTTTTCGTTCATCGATACTATAACCATAGGAAGTCCAACCCTCAACCCTTTCTCTATCAAAATCTTTCCCACATCTTCCATTAATCCATTTTAGTTTATTTAGTTCTAAATAATTTCTAAACCACAAATCAAAATTTCGACCGTTCAGTTAATAGCAATTGTAGTCATTGGGATACTCAGTTCCTAGTTCCCTTAGTTCGATACTCGTACTTTCCGTACTATTACTTGATTCGACCCGTACACTTGCGGTTAGAATAGGGGGTGTAAACCCAGCTATCACTATCTCAATCACATCCAAGACATGTAAGATAAATCAAATCTCAAAACTTTTATCAAAGATTAAAGATTTATTGAATTAAATAATAGTTGATCAGACTATTACAAGCATTGAGAACAATCTCACATGTTTCATCCATAAAAAATAATCCATCATGTTCATCTACATAGCTACGAGATTAGCTATTCATGATTCACACCAACCCCCCAACATGAACGAATAAGTTCATATTGGGGGTTTTCAAACACAGAAATGAAAAGATTAAAGCAAAGGTAAACATGATTGTTTAATTGAAATGAACGTAATGAAAACTCCCTGAAAAGCTTAATCCTCCGATCTAACGTACTCGATTCGCCTTCGATTTCCTTCCTAATTGTGTTTCTACCTTGTTCTTGCCTTCAAAAAATCACCTTCTAGTCTCCCAAAATCACCCAGAACAATAAAAAATCGTAGCTGATGCTGACCCCCAAACCCTAGTCGTCCAAGTGAATTAAAAACGTCCAGATGCTCGGCGCGGATGATGGCTGATGACACCACTTTTTGGCGTTATTTTCAGTCTACAAACCAATGAGATTGACTTGTGGTCTAGAAAAAGGCGGAATTTTATGGTTTATCGAGTGAAATGTGCAGGTAATCTAAAAGGAGGCAATCATCGAGAAAAGAAGCAGAAAAGAGTCTAAAAGAGAGTCTAAAACGAAGCCCAATGGAAGCCCGAGATTCAAGCCCAAGACCCGCACCCGAACCATGAACCAGACCTGACCCGAAGATAGCCAGAAACCGAGTGGTTTACAGCGAGGCTTTAAACCGCGGCAAAAACCGCGCAAGCCCCTGTTTCGTTTCTATACTTTGGTGTTTATTGGATTTAGGTCAGTATCTCGACACGTGCGACGGCAGATGGCTGTGGGGCGATTTTCAGAGGGTTTTTAGAGACTTTTGAGCCATGATAGAGGATCGGTTGATGAGACGTTCACCACGCGAAGCGGATTAGAGCCGAGAGAAGGGAGTTCACCATTACATTCATCACATTCACGTTCATCATGTTTACACACACTATTTCCCTTCCTTTTCTTATGTTTTTATCCACCACCAAGATGAACTAATCTTTAGATGTTGGGGGTTGGTTTGAATTTGGTTTAAGCTAATGAACACGTGAATTGAGACTTTTATCAGTTTTTCCTATTTAATGAAGCATGTGATTTGGGTTTTAATGCTTTTGTGAGTTTGGCCAACTTCCAATTGTTTTGTTTGATTTCAGTTAAGTTCGAGAGAATTAATTGTTAACTAGAACTAGAAATTGCATGCCTAGGGTGAGAAATTGGATAGAGATATACCAAGTAAGCCTTAGTCTTATTAAAATCTGGAGTTTAATGTGTTTTGAATCATATAGGTTGAGATCGAGAGATAAAACTTATACTTTAAAAATAAAATCCGTGGTTGCTTGAGAAAGAACCACGGTGATTTTAGAGATTGGGTATTCATTAAGGGGAATAACTGGTAATTATTTTAAGTCAAGTGTTTGTACGTGGAGACCTTAGGATTCCCAACCCTCAACTGTTTTCTCTATCCAAAGTTTCCTTAAGTTGTTTACTGTCTCGTTCGTGAGTTATCTTATTTGCAATTATTTAGTTAAGACCAACATCTCATATTTCGACCGTTCAGTTAATAGATTTTATAGTCATTGTGATACTTAGTTCCTAGTTCCCTGTGTTCGATACTAGTACTTTCAGTACTATTACTTGATTCAACCCGTACACTTGCGGTTAGATTTAGGGGGGGTGTAAACCCGCCTATCAAGTTTTTGGCGCCGTTGCCGGGAAACTAGTTGCAACTGATAGCACTACCAGCTATAAGCGCTATTACATTGAGCAATTTTATTGTTTTATTTTTGTTATTTTATTTCATCACTTTCAGTTTTTGGATTGCTAATTTTGTTTCCTTTCCATTTCAGGTACTAACTGGTTTATGCCAAGGAAGACCCGAGGGAAGGAAATCGAACCGATTGATCCGGAAATCGAAAGAACCGCCCGTCAGATACAAAAAGTATCCAAAGCTGAAAGACAATTGAAGATGGGTGACGAGAAACCTCCTCGCAATGACCCACCTCCACCACCTCCGGAAAGACGTCCTATGCGGTCGTTTGTCGATCCGAACGTGGCAGCCGCACGCATAGGCGTTCAATCGCCCGCTACCGGGCAAACTACTTTGAGATTAAAACGAGTACCATCGTTATGGTACAACAGAATCAGTTCGGAGGAGTCCCAACAGAAGATCCTCATGCACATCTCCATGCATTTGAGAGGGTATGCAACACGTTCAAGATCAATGGGGTGGACGAGAATGGAATCATGCTGAAGCTATTCAGTTTTTCCCTCAAGGGTAGAGCTAAATTATGGATAGAGGGACTACCATCGTATCAGATCACTACATGGGCAGGCCTGAAAGCTGTGTTCCTCCAGAAATTATTCCCACCGGGAAGAACCGCTCAACTGATGGCCGACATTACTCACTTCGCTTAATGGGACCAAGAGACTCTATACGAGGCATGTGAGCGATATAAAGACATGTTAAAAAAGTGTCCACATCATGGGTTACACGACTGGGTGATTATCCAAACGTTCTTTGGAAGCCTTCACCCGCAGTTCAAGAATGACATCACTGCTGCAGCGGGTGGAGCTCTCATGAATAAGACATATGAAGAAGCAGTCGATTTGATCGAGAACATAGCCGAGCATAGATATGCCACTCCACGATCTTCTGTCAGACGGGTAGTTAGTGCTCTAGAGTCAGACGAGTTGAAGGTGATAAAAGCTCAATTAGCTGCTATCACGAACCATTTGAAAGGAGGCAATCCAGAAGTGTTCCCCTCTTCACAAGAACATGAATATGTTCAGTTTCTACAGAACCGGAATAACCAGCCGAGGAACGACCCTTTCTCGAACACCTATAATGAGGGGTGGAAGAATCACCCTAATTTTTCATGGAGTCAACCTCAAGGGCAACAACAATACGGTAACTCTTCTAACTATTCTAACTCTTCTCAGTCTAACAATGTTTACCGTCCTCCAGGTTGCAACCAAAGGAAAGTCGACGAAGGACCAACTATAGAGAAGAATCCGGGACTAGAAGATATAATGATGAAGTTTATGACCAAGATGGACGGCACAGTTGGAGAATTAGCAAGCACGGTTAACACAGTCAAGGCGGCTACTGTCAGAACACCGCCTCCATCAAGCTCCTTGAAATGCAAGTGGGGCAGATATATGAAGTCTTACAAAACCGAGCCCCCGGTACATTCCCTAGTCAGACTGAAAGGAAATCAAGAGAATAGTGCAATGCCATTTATCTGAGAAGTGGCAAGGAGGTGACCAAGGAGGCGAATATTGGGCTGAAAGATGGTATTGCTAGTGATATGGTTGATCAGGAAGAGCCGAAGGAGAAAGAGGTGACACCTCCGTCAAAGCCGGTAATTAAGCCGTATGTGCCACCGCTACCATTTCCAAATCGGGTGATAGCACGTAACGACGAGGAACAATTCAAGAAATTTCTTGACATCTTCAAGAAGCTGCACATCAACATTCAATTTGCAGAATCACTTTGTAGGTTCCCAAATTCACGTTGTATCATATTAACGGTAGTGAAATAGACAGCGGAAGCATATTAAATAAAGCCATTAAAATGAGTGATTGTGTAAACGATAAATGAACTATGAGAATCAAATATTGAACAGTAAATGATAACAGGATCAGATATAAAAGCTGCTCATATATTGATAATGAATCACACCAAGAACATGTTCAAGTGTGTTCGGAAATCTCATAGGACAATAATATCGTACGGAGGTAGTGCTCGGAATTTCTGCTGTGTGTGTTTAAACAATTATGGAAAACTACTCTTCCAAAAGCTTACAATTGTTTGTTCCACTACCTCTCTATTTATAGCCCTGGAAAAGTGAAGGCAGTGTACTATCGTACCCTAGAATGACACGTGGAAAGTGTGTCTCCTGTTTTTAGGGCATACGTGGAAAGTATGGACACTTGTCTAACACTTGGGATTTCCTATGAGACTTAGGCTGACAGAGGTCTTCACTTCACCAGAGCCCTTTCGCAAGAGCTCTGTTGATCTTCTGTTAAACACTTGTTCTTCTGTTGGAAGTTTTCGACAGAGCTCTGTTGGTCTTCTTGAACTTCTTCCGAATCTTTTGTCTGATCTCTGTTGGTCTTATGACTTGAACTATTTTCAATACTTTTACATAACAGATACTTGGGGCTAACAATCTCCCCCTAAGTATTGAAAATAGAAATTTACAATTGACAAGAGACTAAACAAAAGAACAGAGAACTTTTACCTCTGTAGAAGCCTTGCACTAATCTTTTGGAATATTACATTGAGATTTAAAAGACCAATACATTTAAGCATAATTATCTCCCCTAAGAATTCTGTCGAATCTTCTGATTAGAGTGCGGAAGTCCAGCATCAGATCAATCTGGTCGATGAAGAGTTTCTGCTGTTCTTCTGGACACATGCTTCTTGGGAGATCTTGGATTATGTTCTTGAGGTATACTAGCGACTCACTCGAGTACTTGTGGGCTTCAGCTGCTCTGATGGCCTTCTTTGTGCCCTTCTATCGGCCGACAAAGACTGGAGGATCTTCTACTACGGTTCCAGTTCTGTGATGGCCATAACCTTCAAGGTTATCATTTGGAGGTGCAATCGCTAGTTTCTCTACATAAAACTCTATGCCTAGCTGATAATCAATCTGTATTCTGAGATTGATGTGCTCTTGCATAGCGAATCTGACTTCTGGTAGCGCAGTTCTGGTCGGCGTGTATCTTTTTGAGAAGTTCAAGCAGTATGCATGAAGTAAGGTCATGTCGTATGGGTTCAGAAGGACGAGAACATTGTCATTGAAGATTTCATTTCTGCCTTCTGTTGATTCCACAGTATACTCATGGTATGTGACCCTGTCGTGTTGAAACTTCTTGTGCTTGATGTCCAGAATTCAGCGGATACCGAACTTTATATTGATGGCTATGTTCTGATTTGACTTGATTTGGATGAACTTTAGCCTTGCATCAGAAATGGTGTTTATTCTGATTGGGTTAAGGTATGGGTTAATAGGTACGGCATTTACAGGGATGATGTCTCTGTCAGCATATAGAAATGCAAATACCGTTTCTAAGGCAGGTGTTTCGGTATGAAAGGTAGAGGTTTCTGGGTTCTGTTCTGTTACCGTTAGGTTTGGGTCATCATGGGTTTCTGCCATAAGGGTGTCGATGTGAGCATATTTCTGAGTAGCTTGAGGTTGGGCTCGACTTGTTTGTCCTTCAGCAGAGGATGGGTCTGTCCTCTCTGGTTCTGTTCTTGGAGATGTAGGAGGGGTATCTAGACAGATGATCTTTGGTGGTTCTTGTGTTGACGCTTCCGTTGGTTTGATGACTCTGTCCTTGAACATGTAGTCAAATGCCACCACCGTCATTTCTGGCATGTGTTCCTCTGTTATCCCCTTTTCTTCTACTGTAGCCTCTGTCTCAGTTGCTTCTGTGACTTTCCCTTTACCCTTGGCTTCTCTCTCTTTTTCAACCTCTTTCTCCTTCTCTTTCTCCTCCTTCTCCTTCTCTTTCTCCTTCTCCTCCTTCTCCTTCTCCTTCTCCCCATTTTGTTGTTCTGAGGACTCACCCAGTTGATTGTCTGATTGACCTTCTTGAGCATCTTCGAAATCATCATCATCGTCAGAATCGTCAATTCGAGCTGCTGGTGAGGACGGAACAACAAACTTCAGACCAGCTTTGTGTCTCTTGCTTGAGGGTTCGTCTGTGGGTTCTTCTTCTGCAGGTCTTTTCGATGTAGAGGTAGCCTGTAAAATAATCTCAGTAAAGTTTGAGGCTGCCTTTGTCAGTACATCTTCTACTTCTGTTGCAGCACCTCTGATCTCTTCCACTTGAGCCTTGAAGTTGACCTTGTGAGTATCAAGAGACGCTTTCACATGTTGTTCTGTTGCCTTAGCTTTCATTACAAATTTTGATGAGATCGTCATCATTTGGCTAAGAATTGATTTTCTGAAGTCTCCCATTTATCCAACTGTCATGGGTAGGTCATTTGGGTTAAGGATGGAGATGTTGAGTGGAGTAGCAGATGAGGTGGTTGCTTCTTTTATGGATTCCTTAACAGAGTTGGTAATTATCTCTATCAAGGTTCTGACGTTAGATTCTGAAAGAATAACCGTGGGGATGGGAAGGGTTATGTTCATCTGCGCTGTGTGGTTCTCTGTTATGAGTCGCTTTAGCTCTGGAAGATCTGTCGAAGTCTTTTTAACTTCCTCTGTTCTGACTGATCTTAGGTCGGCTATCTCTGTTGTCAGTTTTGCAATCTCTTCTCCTCTGACCCGTTCAGACGCTGTTCTGAGTGCTTCAGCCTCGGCATATTTTCGAGTTATTTCAGCATGCTTGTTTGAGATGTTCAGCAGTTCTTCCCTAAGAGAAGCATTTTCCTTGCGGATCAGCTACTCCTTTTGTTCATTGATAAGTTTATACTCGTTCAAAGAGTTGTTGATACTGTCACAGAAGCTTTCGAACTCTGCTCTTGTGACAGTGTCAATGGGGGTCTCCTTGGTTCCAACACATGGATCCAATTCTGCCTCGAGTTCAGAGGCGCCTCCATCAAGAGTTGTGTTGATGTTGGCTCTTGGAGGACTTCCACCTGATCCTTGATGTTCCCTTTGAGGGGAAACAACTACAGGTGTTCTGACCAAAGTTTCCTCTTCCAGCTTAGGTTCTGAAGAAGGAAATCTGGTGTGATGAGAAGCATTTAGATCAAGCAATGTCTTCCCTTGTTCTACTATGGTCTCCCATTGTCCCTGAGTCGTACAGATGCTACGTGAGATTACGAAGATCTCTGGTCTATTTCGTGTTGTGTCTAAATGAGCCACAGAGGCATCATCGTGTGGAGGTGACCTATTGATGTTCTGGGGCGAATGAACATCACTACCAAAGATAGATTCCCCGGCTTCGTGCGTATCAGAGGCATGAAGAGGTGCCTCTGATGGTATAGGCTGGTTGGGGTTCGAGGTGTGCACCTCTGTTTCAATAATCCTTTGGTCTTGATCACCAGGATTAGATTGTGTGGAAGCACTGGGATTTTCGTTAAGGATACCCTCAGATGTGCTCTGTTGAACATCCTTTTCTATTCTCACATTTTCCTCGGCTCCTATGGCTGTAGAACTCTCAGGATTCTCTCTGATGTTTTCTTCTTGCTCACCACTATCAGAAGAGATAGTTTCTACCTCTGGTGTTTCCTGTACTTCCTTATGGACAGCCTCTCTAAGAGATGCCCTGTCCTCTACTTCCTCTCTTCTAGAGGAAGACCCTACTTCGGGTACTCTTGCCTCTGGTCTGTTAACTTCCTCATCAATCTCCTCACTCAAGCTCTCCAAGGAAGGCTCAGATCCTAAGTATGATGGGGTTCTCACCTCAGGTTCTTGAGGTTGAGCAGCACTCTGATAGTTTTGGATAGAGATGTGGTCAGGGGCGATTAGGGCAAACATTGTACCTGGAATTCTTCTTATGAAGGGGTATTCGCCAGAAGTGGTGGGGAGGAATTTTGACATCGTCCAAACAGGCGTTGAGCGACCCTGATGAGTTAGTTTCAGTCTGTCGAAGGCTCTTCTGATCACCAGACTGATGAAGCGTGGAAACTTGATCATCTTCAGGAACTTGTGGGATCCAACGACCCCTCCTCTTGCGATGGATGAGGTTTTTGTGTTTATAGCCGTAAGAAGATCGTTGTAGAGAATGCTGGCGTAGTCAAAGTTTCGATTGAAGAACAATCCATACATGATTTGTAGGATTTCTGTTATGGCTTGGTCTTGACTACCAGATTTGCTGGTAAGGGTTCTGTTTAAGGTGGAGAACATGAAATTCCACATAGTGGGTAGATTCTGTCGCATGAACTCTCCAATCCTATTCAGATCCTTGTGTAACTCAGAAACTTCATGAAATCAAGAAGAACAGCTATTTTTGGTGGTTTCTCATAGGCGTCTATTCCTAGCTGTCGTTTGGTTTTCATTCTGAAGATTCTTCTTAAGGTACTTGCTCTAATGCGGATTGTTCCCGCTCCTCCATTACTTGCGTTGACGCTCCCAACTATCCCGTCTTGTTCTTCGATGTATTGGCATGTGGTCCACCATTGTTGGACATAGATCGCTGGAAGATGGTCATCGAACTCTGTTAGGGCTCTGAAGATATCATAGTTTCTAAAGAACTCAATGAAGACGTGATACAAGGGTAGATAGAGTCCTGGAGTGGGATCGAATCTGTAGTTGTTGTCAGCAAACTCGTATGGAAGAACAATGATATCATTAGTGGGTTCTATTCGGCTTGAATCAGCAGAGTTTTGGGGTTCCGCCATTGTTGCAGGTTTGGGTTTTTCTTGAAGAATACTGAGGATTTGAATAAAAGAGGGAAAGGTGAAAGGTTTAGGAAGTTTATAAAAGAAATGGGTCAACAGTACCTTTCTCGAAGTGATTGACCAACATAAATTTGGACAGAGTTTCATACCAGGCTCTGGGAGCTTGCTTAAGGCCGTACAGAGCTTTGTCTAACTTGTAAAGGTGGTCTGGAAACTCTGAACATTCAAAACCAGGTGGTTGCTGGACATAAACTTCTTCTTGCAGTTTGCCATTCAGAAAGGCAGACTTGACATCCATTTGGTAGACCTTAAAACCCTTATGAGCAGCATAGGCTAGGAAGATTCTGATGGCTTCTAGCCTAGCCACACTCGTCATAGTCAATGCCTTCTTCCTGTCTGTATCCCTTTGCAACCAGACGGGCTTTGTTTCTGATGATAATCCCATCTTCATCCTTTTTGTTTCTAAACACCCACTTGGTTCCAATGGCCGTTTTGCCGTTTGGGAGTGGAACCAAGGACCAAACTTTATTTCTTTCGAATTCCAGAAGCCCTTCTTGCATAGCTTCGATCCAATTTGGGTCCTCTAGGGCTTCAGGAATCTTCTTCGGCTCAATCATGCTTAAAAAATTTACAAAGAAGGCTTCATTAATTGTGGCCGATCTTGTCTTCACACCATCTTCAGCAGCACCAATGATAAGATGATGAGGATGATCCTTTGTCCATCGTGTCATGGGAGCATGGACAACAGGCGGGGTTTGTGCTTCTGATGGGAAATGATGAACTTCAGCGTCAGAGCTCTGTAGATTTGGACCAGGGCTCTGTGGCACACAACTTTGGAGAGTGGCCTCATTGCTCTGTGAGTTATTGACAGGGCTCTGTGAAGGTGAGCTTTCAAACAAGGAGTCTCTGCCAATATTAGTTAGCAGAGGTGATGATGGCTCTTGTTCAGGATCTCTCTCGTTCTGATGTGGTTCCTCATTTCTCTGAATCACTCCTGTAGACAGAGAAGTAGATGGTGAAATATTAGAGGGACCAGTGAGAGATGTACCTGTCAGATTATGTTCTGTTGAGTTCTGAGCTTGATCTCCTCTGTTGATGTTATTAGAGGAATCATCATCGAAGAAATCGTTGAACATGAGATTGATATCTTCTTCCCTTGTCTTTGAAGAAGTTGTCTTCTTCTGTTCTGTCTGTGTGCCTTCTGTTGATTTACGATCAGAGGAGCTTGATGTACTTTCATCAAAGGACACATTTACACTTTCTTGAATGACCCGACATCTGGAGTTGTAGACTCCATAGGCTTTAGAGATTAAGGAATAACCAATAAAGATTCCTTCGTCTACTTTCTTATCAAACTTTCCCAGCTGATCTCTATCATTCAATATGTAGCACTTGCAACCGAAAACATGAAAGAATTTCACGTTTGGTCTTCTATTATTGATGAGTTCATAAGGAGTCTTCTTAAATCTCTTTACTATCACAGCTCTGTTTTGGGTAAAGCAGGCTGTTTAGACTGCTTCTGCCTAGAAGTTTATTGGAAGGACAGAGCCAGCTAACATTGTTCTGGCGGCTTCTACCAGTGTTCTGTTCTTTCTCTCCACAACTCCATTCTGTTGTGGAGTTCTTGCAGCAGAAAAGTTCTGGGAAATACCTTCCTCTGTTAGGTAGGTATCTATTTTGGCATTCTTGAATTATGTCCCATTATCACTTCTCAACTTCTGTATCTTCAGATCTAACAGAACCTGTATCCTTTTTAACAAACATATCAAAATTTCTAGGACATCAGATTTTACTCTGATGAACTCAATCCAAGTATATCTAGAATATTCATCAATTAAAACAAGGATATACTTCTTGCCCGACAGACTTTGCACAGAAATTGGACCACAGAGATCCACGTGAAGCATATGCAAAGGTCTGGGACAACTATGATCACTCTTTGTTCTATGTGAAGATCTTTTCATCTTTCCCAGTTCACAAGCAGAACAGAGATGGTCTTTATCAATCTTCAGAGAGGGTAGTCCTTTTACTAACTTCAGTTTCACGAGCTTGTCAAGGTTTTGAAAGTTCAAATGGGCAAATCTTTTATGCCAGAGCCAGCCATCTTCATTTTTCAAAGACACTAAACAGAGTTTCTCGGTTGTAGAGTTTTGGTTTGGTTTAAAATTTATTTTGTAAAGATTTCCTTTTCTGTCAGCTCTTAAAAGTTCTCGACCAGACTCGGAAAGTAACAAGGAACAATATTTCTTCCTGAAATTGACATCGAACCCGTGATCACAGAGTTGACTTATACTGAGAAGATTATGATTTAATCCTTCAACATAAGCAACCTCAGAGACTGAAACACCACCATTTACTAATGTACCATGGCCCTTAATATGTCCGCCATTGTCTCCTCCGAAGGTTACTGCACTTCCCATCTTGTTCTTAAAAGAAGTTAACAGCTCCTTATTCCCCGTCATGTGCCTGGAGCATCCAGAATCCAAGTACCAGATCTGCACATGAGGTTTCTGCAAGACAGATTAGTTCTTTTTAGGTACCCATTGCATAATGGGTCCTTTGTTGTTAGGCTTAGGTTGGTTAACAGACTTTCCTTTGGGCTTTCCATACTGTGATGGTGTGCCAGAGGTTTTCCTCTGTGTATTCTGAACAGTCGTGGGATTTTTCTTTTGAACATACTGATTCAGAACACAGTGGGGACCATTCAGATGATTTTGCAATTTTAGTAACAGTTGAATACAATTGCAGTTGATGGAGCATGACTGATGCACATTGTTTTTATTCAAAAATTATTTGAATGGAGCTTGATTCTGAAATTTTTTAGGACCAGATGTCTTTGCATACAATGTGTCCTGGTTTTTTTCTTAAAACTGTTATTCCTTGGAACAGACTCTGTTGACATGAAGTTCTTTGGAATAGATTCATTTGACCAGAAAGGATTTCTTCTTTGATTTACACTAGAATTTGTAATAGATCTATTTTTTGCTATCCATTTTCCCTTCTGTTCTGGCGTGAATTTTACTGGTTTGAAAGCAAGAGTAACATTTGGGTTTACAAAAACACTTTTGTTTTTCTCTCTCTTCTCCACTTCTACTGCATTAGAAGCAAGAATCTTAAAACCTTTGTTGTTAAACTCAGTTACCGGTATAAACCTTGATTGTTTCTTGAAGAAAGAAACATCCTCATTTAGATCCGTAGATTCTATCGGTATCTGCTTTAACTTGTGTAGAATTTTCTTTTGAACACAAAAGATCTGTTCATCTACTTCAGAGTCAGAGTCACTGTCAGAGCCTAGAAAGTCTCTAGTGGCTCTGTCGGAAGTTTTAGTTTCAATGGGTATGACAGAGATATTTGTTTTGACAGTTCTGAACCTTCTCAACTTTGGCTTTAAAGAATCTGAAACAGCATTTTCCTTGATAACTTTCAACAAATATTCCTCAAAAGATGTTCTTATGGATTCAGGGGTAGGAGAGAAGACGGGGGCTTCTGGATTGAGTTTGCTCTGTGGGATTTCAACAGAGGACTCAGTCACAGAAGTAACAGACTTCTGTCCTTTGAATGAGTTGAAGTTAAAAATCTCTTTTGTATCCAAGTCCTTGACAGAGTTAGGAAGTATGATTCTAGCTCTTCCTTGATCAAGAATAAACTACGAGGATGGTTTTAAAACCTTTTCATGATCAGAGGAATCATAGCTGACGTTCCTAAAGTCAAGATTTCTTGGTTTTGATAAAGCATCTGAAGTTTTGGTTGTTTTGAAAACATCATTACCAGATATCACGTCCTCTTGGATTTTCCTAACACAAAAGGCAGAGGACAGAGATGTCTTCTTCCTTTCGTCATAGGGAGCAAGGTCAGAGAAACCAAGACCTTGCGTATCCATCTGTGAATTTACCTTGATGTGCACATCTTGTGCATCCTGGTATTTTTTTAATCTGAATTTCTTTTCTCTGTAGGGATTGATGCAGAATTTCCCTTTCTCTTTGAAAATAATCAGTTAGAGCAACAGAATTAAGTCTCTCTGTTTCAGAATTTTTCAGACTTCTGTTTCAAAACGTTTTCATATTCGTTAATTTTGTCATAAAACAGGCTCTTTTTCTTCTTTTGCAAGATTTCTAGCTCAGATTTTTCTTTGAAGATTTCTTCCTTTTCTTGTTCCAAGAGAGTTTTCTCTCTCTTGTAAAAGGACAGATCCTTCTGAGCTAGCTTTCTTAGCTCTTTTTCTTCAGAAAGTTTTTGTTTAAGAGTCAAACTTGGATTCAGATGAACATACCTTGGCACTGGGTCTGGTGGTCTCCAGCGCTCTGTCGTCAGACTCTGTCGTAGTAAGAGCAAATGCATGAGCTAGATCTTCTTCTTTTGTTGTTCCCTTCGTTATCTCTGGTTCTCCAGTCATCCAGTCAACAGCTTCTTCTAAACTTTAATCATCCACAGCAACTCCACAAAAGTTGGCTTGTTCTGGTTCATCATCAGAGGATGAATCAGAAACCCAGTTTTCCATTTCAGCAACATAGCTTCTTTCTCTGTAGTTGTACTTGTATTTGTTCTTGTAGTAGTCCTGGTCTTTTACCAGTTTGCCTCTATAATTAACAGAGAAGTGCCCAGGTTTGCCACATCTGAAGCAACGTCCATCATTCTGATTGATGGGTTGGGCAGCATCGGCCTTCTGTTGCTGGTGGATTTTCTCTTCTGTTTTGTGGAGGTTGTCTTTGTTCTGTGGTAACTCTGTTGTTACTTTGTTCTGGTGCAGCGTATTCTCTTCTGTCTTCTTGTCTCTCATATCTACCTCTTCTGTCAAACTTATTGCCAAATCTCTTGTTAAATTGTTGAGTTATTAGAGCAAAAGATTGAGCAAAAGCTTGAATGTCATCATCCTCTGATGAGCTTTCCTCTGTATCACGCTCTGCAACTAAACTTTTCTTTCCTTTCTTTTTAACTGACTTATCTTTCTTTTTCTCTCTGTTTGAACTCTCTCTGTTGGACTTTTCTGATGTGGTTTTCTTAGAATAAAAAATTAAAGCGATTGGGCCTGCAATGGTGGATTTGCCTTTTTGCTTGACAACATCCTTCTCTTGTGTGGCCAAAGTGCCATACACATCTGTTAGAGACCATGCATCTAAGTCCTGGTTATCTTGTAAAGACATGGACAGATTTAATCATTCATCATTCAAACTTTTCAAAAACAGAACATTGTTATCTTCCTTCGACCTGACAACCCCACATTTTTTGCATTTGTTGATCAACACATTAAATCTGTTGTAGGTTTGTTGTAAGGTTTCCTCAGGAAGTGCCTTGAAAAAGTTGTATTCATTTATACATTGGGTCCTTCTGTTCTTTTGGGTCTTGATACCACCCTCAAGTTGGTTAAGAAGTTGATCCCATATTTCCTTAGCAGTTACACATGAATCTAGTTCTTGAAATATTTCGTTTGGAATGGCCATTATCAGTAGTCTAATTGCTTTAAGAACATTTTCCATTTTTAGATTTTCCTCATCACTAAAACCTGTGGTTTTAATCTCATAATGAGCTGGAATCTCAGCAGTAGTTCCGGTTGCGGGTACACGAGGAACAAAAAACCATGGGTTGGTATGGTCCGTCCGTGACAGATCGCATTAAGTCTTTATCCATACCATCGAAAAAGTTAACCATCCTGATCTTCCACTGAGCATATTCATCTCTCAGAAGAGTAGGAGGTTTTGTTAATGAACCAGCAGTATAGATAGCATTTATAACGTTGTTCGCCATTTTGAGAAAAAATAGAGTACAGTTGTTAAAAAGAGTTTCAACTCAAAGATGAGTTTTAATAGTAACTAATGGAACAGTAACTTCTGAGATAAACGTTTAAACTAAGCTAGAAAGCTTTAAACACAGTTATATGAGCTATGAAAGCTTGTTTAGACTAGGAAGCAGTAAAAAACAGAGTATGTAATGAATCTTTTAAAGACACACAAACACAATCAACAACAGTGAGTCAACCTTAGTAGATTGGATCGTTTGTTTCAAGAAAACCAAAGAAGCTCTGATACCAATTGTAGGTTCCCATATTCACGTTGTATCATATTAATGGTAGTGAAATAGACAGCGGAAGCATATTAAATAAAGCCATTAAAATGAGTGATTGTGTAAACGATAAATGAACTATGAGAATCAAATATTGAACAGTAAATGATAACAGGATCAAATATATAAAAGCTGCTCATATATTGATAATGAATCACACCAAGAACATGTTCAAGTGTGTTCGGAAATCTCATAGGACAACAATATCGTACGGAGGTAGTGCTCGGAATTTATGCAGTGTGTGTTTAAACAATTGTGGAAAACTACTCTTCCAAAAGCTTACAATTGTTTGTTCAACTACCTCTCTATTTATAGCCCTGGAAAAGTGAAGGCAGTGTAGTATCGTACCCTAGAATGACACGTGGAATGTGTGTCTCCTATTTTTAGGGCATACGTGGAAAGTATGGACACTTGTCTAACACTTGAGATTTCCTATAAGACTTAGGCTGACAGAGGTCTTCACTTCACCAGAGCTCTTTCGCAAGAGCTCTGTTGGTCTTCTGTTAAACACTTGTTCTTCTGTTGGAAGTTTTCGACAGAGCTCTGTTGAGCTCTGTTGGTCTTCTTGAACTTCTTCCGAATCTTCTGTCTGATCTCTGTTGGTCTTCTGACTTGAACTATTTTCAATACTTTTACAAAACAGATACTTGGGGCTAACACACTTGCCCAAGTGCCAACATATCTCAAGTTCATGAAGGACATCTTATCCAAGAAGAGGGCAATTGAACATCAGGCTACCATTGCAGTTACTGAAGAGTGCAGTGCAATCATTCAGAACAAGCTTCCCTCGAAGCTTCAAGATCCGGGGAGTTTTTCTATACATATACAAATTGGAGATTTTTGTTTTAGGAAGGTATTATGCGATTTATGAGCAAGTATTAATCTAATGCCTCTTTCTATTTTCAGGAAACTTGGCATGGGGGAAGTGAAGCCTACAAACATGATGCTCTAACTCGTCGATAGATCAATAACATATCCATACGGAGTGATAGAGGATGTTCTAATTAAAGTTGACAAGTTCTACTTTCTGGTGGACTTCGTGGTGCTGGATATTGATGAAGATCCTTTCTGGCTATGAGCAAATCACTGATTGACATGGAAGAAGGCGAGATGACTTTGAGGGTTGGCGGCGAAAGGGTAACGTTCAAGATGTTCGAGAGTGGAAGATGTAGAGACGGAGATGGTCAAGGAAAGCCAGATGTGGAAGAATCTGCGGAGAATCGCAAGTGTGGGCGTTTCGACTCCGCGAATTCCGAGCCAAGTTGAGAGCCACAATTTTGTGCCACGACTTTAACTACGGCGCTGAGTGGGAGGCAACCCACCGAAGTTTGTGTTCTGTTTAATTTACGTTTTAGAGTGTGCTTTTCTTTAATTACAAAAAAAAATTAATACAGATAGTTAGATAGTTTTTACAGCAGCTAAATAAGAGAGTCAAAGCGACTCCGGTAGTGACAAAGAGGGCCAAGTGATAGAAAGTGAAGCCAAGAAGTCCAAAACTGCTAATGGTTGACAAGCCGAGGATCCTTGATCCAATCACCCTTCGTTTCTTAACCATAACCCTTGCCCCGTTACAACCCTTGTAAAGAGCTGGATGATCTTCTGGAAAATGTTATTAGGGTATACGACCACCTTTACCAATATTCCCTGTCTTGTTACTTGATTCCTTTCTGAGATCAACTTTTTGGACATTTGTGCGTCTTTCATTAGAGTTGTCATGTACTTATTGAGTATTCTTGCAACAAAATTCCTTATACATGACAACATGTGCGACAACCTAGGTTCGAGTGAAATAAGAGTATCCCATGAGGTAAGGTCGAGGCAAAATGTTTTTCCTTAGTATGTTTGGACCTAGTACAACCCTAATGAAATCGGAGCAGTCACGAGTTCAACTCACAATGGAAGGCCATAGATCAAACAGAATAAGGACGAGGCGAGGGTGAGACAGGCATTCATGGGTATGGGAAATCACCAGTGCATTATGTGGTACCAATTGGGAGTTGTGCAGTTATTAATTCTCCAATATATTCTTTTATTCTATTTTATCGCTGATTTGCTTGAGGACAAGCAACACTCGGTTTGGGGTTGTTGATAACGCCACTTTTTGGCGTTATTTTCAGTCTACAAACCAATGAGATTGGCTTGTGTTCTAGCAAAAAGGCAGAATTTTATGGTTTATCGAGTGAAATGTGCAGGTAATCTAAAAGGAGGCAATCATCGAGAAAGGAAGCAGAAAAGAGTCTAAAAGAGAGTCTAAAACGAAGCCCAACGGAAGCCCGAGATCCAAGCCCAAGACCCGCACCCGAACCATGAACCAGACCTGACCCGAAGATAGCCAGAAACAACGCGGTTTATTGCGCGGCTTTAAACCGCGGCACAAACCGCGCAAGTCCCTGTTTTGTTTCTATACTTTGGTGTTTTCCGAATTTAGGTCATTATCTCGACACGTGCAACGGCAGATGGCTGTGGGGCGATTTTCAGAGGTTTTTCAGAGACTTTTGAGCCACAATAGAGGATCGGTTGAGGAGACTGTTGGAACCCAGATACAATTAATCAAGATTAACAGTCTATTAGTTGAGTTTAGAGTTTGATGCGGAAGCGTATTAAACTAACAGATATGTTTGATAGATATTAGAACACACACATATAAAGAAAACAGTAAAGAATGAAAAGGATTTCTTGAACAATTACTGTTATTCAATATATAATAACAACATGAAGAACAGATTAAGAACTGTTGGTGTGTGTGAGAATATAACACTCAGATATTTGACAATAAAGCTTGAGAGTATTAGTGATTCCTTGTGTAATCGTCCTTAGGAAGATCTCAACATGAGACTTCCTTTTATACTACTCTTAAAAGACTATGAAGTAGGTCACTGTTCCTTTTACAGCATGAATAGTAAACTGGATGGTGTGAACAGTGGACTGGATGGTGTGAGCAGTTGTTTGAGCCATGCGCATTTAATGGAGCAGATGTACTATTGGTAAATGCATTAAATGGCGCAGACGTCTATTTTGTACCATGCCCTATTGAGTCCACTCCGAGCTTGACACGTGTTTTGACAGTACTTTTCCATGCAAGTTGATGAACGTATCCAGTAATATCTTCCAAGTCTTCATAGCAGACCACAGAGGCTCTGTAAGGCATTACAGAGGTTCTATGGTCTGACCTTCTGTGGAGCAGTCCACTTGTTTCCGAGTTGATCTTCTTCTTGCGCACTACAGAGGTTCTGTGATTACCTCTGTAGCTTCTGTGGCTTTCTGGACTTGATCTTCTGGAAGAAGTGGCAGAGCCTCTATGAGAGGCTTTTCTATACTTAGCCTATTTTTCACTACTTCTAAATACTTCTATGATTAGGAAGATTGAAGCTAACAATCTCCCCCTAAGTAGTGAAAAATAAAAAATTTGACCTTGAGTTAAGTTTGGCTAAGTTAGATAAGACAGAGGTTAAACAATACCTCGAAATTTCTTTCATTTAGAAATATGCCAGAGGCATTTTACATTTGAGTACAATGAAAGATAAACTTTAACTTTGTTTGTAGAGATTTGAGGTCTGAGAATCAGATTTTGGCATCTTTGAAATCGTTGTAGCTTCTTGTGTCTCTTCCGACTTTTCTGATCTCTTTGTAGAATCTGATGCAGAGTTCTCTTAGGCGGATTGTTGAGTCTATTTCTCTGATGAAAGTATCTGCATCATCTCTATCCATTTTCTCTGTACCTCTGTATTTTACAAGGCTTGCTCTGAATTTGCTCAGAGTACTGGTTGCGTACTTCTAACAATCCATGAGTACAAAAAGTTTAACCTGGTGTTGTGGGTTTTGAAATACTAACCCAAATCTTGGTTCTCTGATGATTGAGTTGGGCACAGCGTCTGGTGGGCAACGATCTTCTGGTGGTCGTAGATCTAGATGTTTGAGACCAAGATCCTTTCCCAGCTGAAAATCTATCATGCTGTATAGCAGAAGCTTTTCCCTCATTGCTTTTCTCAACACTTGATAGGCTCTGTGTTGTAGTTGTCTTTTGTCCATTGCAGAAGGTCAGGTAGATCGTAAGGATTGATGTTTCTTAAGTCAGCATCATCGAAGGTAGATTCTGAATTGTTCTCTCTTCTGACTTTGTAAAGATTGTACCTGACCCTTGGATAGGTTCTTGTGAAGGAGAATCTGCAGAAGATCACCTTTTTGATTTTGTGAATTGAGAAGACATCTGCTTTGGTTCTTGGCTTTGTTCTTGTGAAGATGTTCTCAAATTCTTCTCTGATCCTTGGATCTGTCACACGATCTACTGGATGATTTGTCTGATAGGATTGTTTGTAGAGGTATTTGTATACCACTTCTTCCATCTCTTCATGTGTTGGACCAGGTCGTGGAATTTGTCTTCTGAGACTCTTCATCTGTTGAACAACTTCTGCAGCTCTACCAGTTAGAGGAATTTCTGACAGAGGCTTCAATCCATGTGCCCAGTCAACTTCTTCGGGTTTTGGGGTTTGAAAGGCGTCAAACGGACTTTTCATTAGTTTTTCTGTTGGCTTTGGCAATGTTTTCTTCTTCTTTGGCCCTTCTGTCAGTATCCCTTTGCCCTTATCTTTTGCTATTGTCGTGGCAGAACCTGTTGCTTCTGTGGGTTTTGAGGTTGGCACTTCTGTTGATTTGATGGAGGTTGCCTCTGTGGATTTTGACGATTGTGATTTAGAGGACTTTTGTGGCGATGGTTCTGTTGGCTTGACTTGCTCTGTAACCTCTGTTGGAGGTTGTTTGATGACTTCTTCTGCGAGCCCAGTTTCTGTTGATGAAGTATTGACATTAAATCTTCTTGCCATTTTGAAAGCTAAAGTGAACCTGTTCCTTTCTTCTTCTCTCTGTGCCATTCGATCACTCATTGTTGTGTGCATTCTTTTCAGAACATCAGAAGCAGAGGTCGTTGCTCTCTTTGGTTTGGTGGCAATCGACTTTCTTCTGGGTATGGTTTGGGGTGTTTCCACAGAGGTGGGTGTTTTCTCTGTGGTTTGTTCATCTGTTTCTTCCAAAATGATTACCTCAGGGGCGGTTGTTGCCTCTGTGGCTTGCTGATCTGCTTCTGGAGATTTGGTTTCGTCAGGAGATGATTCCACAGAGATGGGTGTTGTCTCTGTGGTCTTTTGGGTTTGTTGTTGGGTTTCTTCTGGAGGGGCTTGGTTGATTGGTTCTGCTGCGATTGGTGGACTTTGTATTCCTCTGCTCGTAGCTTTCTCTCTTAGATTCTCCCCCTCAGGATTATCTGATGGACCAGGTTGGTCATCATCAGAATCATCCTGATTTTTATCAGAAGTACCCTCTGCTCTGCAAGAAGTGTTGGGCTTCTTCGGCAATTCAGCTCCTGCTGCCATCAACTTTTCACCGACATCATCACAGAGGCTAAGAAGAGTTGCTAGCTCTGCCTCTATTTTGAATCTCATCCTTCCTACACTTCCTCTGAAATCTTTGACGAAGTTAGCATTGGCAGTGGTGAAGGAAAGGATGACTTCTGTCACTTGATTAATCACGTTCTGCCCAAGCTCTGTCAGCTGTGCTCTTGTCATGTAGTCTTTGGGTTGCATCAGCATGGTATTTCGCATGGCTTCTTCTTGAACTTTTTGTAGGGCCTTCTGTAGATCTGCAGGAGTGATGCCCGTTGACACTGAAGTCTGTTTGTTCAATTGATCAAGGAACTTGTTGATGGAGTTCTCAATCGAAGAAGGAGTAGTTGTTGCGGAAGAAGTGGTGGATGTGGTAGCAGCAGACTTTATATGTGAGATGGCAGTTTTCACCTCTGTGGACAGGTTGTCCATTTTGGTGTTCAGGTTTAGCAGTGCCAGTGATGTTGTCTCTGCAAAAGATTTGAAAGAGCTTTGCAACTCTTTCAAGGTTTGGTTCACAAAGGTCTCAAGGGTTTGGAACTCATCCCTTGTAACTTGTGTTCCGGTGGTAACCTCTGGAGGAACACATTCGTCTCCAGAGTGAATCCCTGTTCCTGGGATACCTTCTTTCATTCCTGTTTGTACGTTGAGAATGAAAGGATTTCCTTCTGATCCTTGAGAAGAAACCTGAGTTTCAGTCTCTACAAAAGTTTTGTGAAGAACATTGTCCAAATCCACTCCAGAGGTGGGTATCGGAATATTCTTCTGTTGACTCGGAGACTTGTCTAGAGTCTCTTCGTCATGGTGCTCTCTACTTCTCTCTAAAAGAAGTTTTGGTCCTAATGTGTGCGTGGCAGAGGAAACGAATTCCTCTGTAGGGTGTTCTAGGGTGATCTGGGGCGACTGATCACGAACAAAAGTTGAGTCTCTTTGAGGAGACTCCCTAGGAATGGATTCCCCGGTTTCTGTGGGCACAGAGGTTGAAAGAGTAACCTCTGGCTGGTTGGGTTGGGTTAGGATCGAGCTGTGCTGCTCTTTTTCAATAACTCATTCTGCAGCTAGACCTGCGGAGTTAGAAATGTGGGTTGCACTGGGAGTTGGTTTTGGTTGTGTGCCTCTTGCTTCTTGAAAGTGAGTCTTTTCTGAATACTTTGATTTATCTCTTTCAGTTCAATTAATTCAATGTTAATTCTAAGTGTATTATCATTTACAGAGGTAATACAAGAGTTGGAATTTGAAGTAGATACCTCAGAGTCAGTGCAGGAGTCGACTTCTGCCATGCCACAGAAGAGGGCATTGGCTTGATACCTCTATTGAGTCTTTTCTTTGGTTTGATACCTCTATTGACAGAGGTTGAAGATGACGAGTCTGTGTTTTCAAACCACACGTTAATCATCTTCTTATGTTTCTTCAAGTAAGGATCCACATAGATTTTCGCCCGTTTGCTTACAGAGATTAGATTTGGAAAATCTGGTTTGTTTGTTTTTCCAATCACAAATAACGAGGACAGAGGTTTGTTTCTTTTGCCTTCAACACCTAGGGTGATATCATCATACCCTATACCTCGTCTCCCTATTTGTGAGTTTATTTTTTCATAAACTTTCTGTGCATCTTTATAGTTTTTAAGCAAAACTTCTCTTCTGAGTAAATCTTGCCATAATACCTCTCTTTCTCTTTGAAAGTATTCTTTAAGAGCTCTTATGTCAGTAGTTTCGCTCCTTGAAACTGAAAGTTCTTTTGTTTTATCTTTTAAAGTATTGGTTAATTCAGAAATTTGTTTTTTAAAGGATCTAGAGTTTTGTTCCATTTCTTTTCTATTCTCTCTTTTTCCTCAAAAATCTTTGCTTTTTCTTGAGTGGGAAGCCGTACTTCTCTCTCATTGAAAGTGAGTCTTTTCTGAATACTTTGATTTATCCCTTTCAGTTCAATTAATTCAATGTTAATTCTAAGTGTATTATCATCTACAGAGGTAATACAAGAGTTGGAATTTGAAGTAGATACCTCAGAGTCAGTGCAGGAGTCGACTTCTGCCATGCCACAGAAGAGGGCATTGGCTTGATACCTCTATTGAGTCTTTTCTTTGGTTTGATACCTCTATTGACAGAGGTTGAAGATGACGAGTCTGTGTTTTCAAACCACACGTTAATCATCTTCTTATGTTTCTTCAAGTAAGGATCCACAGAGATTTTCGCCCGTTTGCTTACAGAGATTAGATTTGGAAAATCTGGTTTGTTTGTTTTTCCAATCACAAATAACGAGGACAGAGGTTTGTTTCTTTTGCCTTCAACACCTAGGGTGATATCATCATACCCTATACCTCGTCTCCCTATTTGTGAGTTTATTTTTTCATAAACATTCTGTGCATCTTTATAGTTTTTAAGCAAAACTTCTCTTCTGAGTAAATCTTGCCATAATACCTCTCTTTCTCTTTGAAAGTATTCTTTAAGAGCTCTTATGTCAGTAGTTTCGCTCCTTGAAACTGAAAGTTCTTTTGTTTTATCTTTTAAAGTATTGGTTAATTCAGAAATTTGTTTTTTTAAAGGATCTAGAGTTTTGTTCCATTTCTTTTCTATTCTCTCTTTTTCCTCAAAAATCTTTGCTTTTTCTTGAGTGAGAAGCCGTACTTCTCTCTCATTGAAAGTGAGTCTTTTCTGAATACTTTGATTTATCTCTTTCAGTTCAATTAATTCAATGTTAATTCTAAGTGTATTATCATCTACAGAGGTAATACAAGAGTTGGAATTTGAAGTAGATACCTCAGAGTCAGTGCAGGAGTCGACTTCTGCCATGCCACAGAAGAGGGCATTGGCGGTATGTTCATCGTCAGAAGTAGAGTCTGACTGGAAGTCTTCTGTGTTCTCCTCAGAATGTCCTTTTGCCATTAAGGATTTTTGAGCCTAATATTCGGATTTCTTTTTGTAGAAAGCAGAGTCCCTCTGTGGGCGATTTGATCTTCTTCTGCATTCATTCGCAAAATGGCCTGGTTTTCCGCAGTTAAAACACCATTGAGGAGTGTTTCCTGTTCGATCATTGGACTTCTGTAGGTCTCCGCCTTTCTCTGATCTACATTCATTTGCATAGTGACCAGGTTTGCCGCACTTGTAGCATTCTTGCTGCGTGTGGCTTACCGAGTCATCTGACCTCTGTCGGTCATTCCCTCTGTAATTTCTATCGCTTGACCTCTGTCGGCCACTTGATTCTTCTCCTCTTCTGTCATCTCTTCTGTTGTCTCTTCTGTCATCCTGGTTGTCTCTATCATATCTTTCATTTCCGGAACCTCTTCTGTTTCCTCTGAACTCTTTTGTCAATAGAGCTAAAGATTTAGCTAGTGACGCAAGAGTTATTTCCTTTTCTGCTTGCTCTTCTTCTTCACTGTCAATTATCACCATCTTCTTCTTCTCCTTCTTCTTCTCCTCTGTGGCTTTATCATTTCTTGGTATCTGTGCATCCTCTTTAGTTTTACTAACCAATGCATATGGTGCAATGGTTAGTGTTTTAGCCTGTGCTATCTGAGGTTCTTGTTCGGCTAATGTTCCGTAAAGATCAGAGAGAGTCCAGGTGTCTAGATCCTGATTTGTCTGTAGGGACATAGACAGCTGGAGCCATTCTTCATTTAGACTTTTTAAAAACATGACATTGTTTTCTTCAGAAGTTCTGTCAATGCCTAATTTTCTGCACTTGTTGATTAGAGAGTTGAATCTGTCGTATGTTGTTTGCAGAGATTCTGTTGCAGAGGCTCTGAATGCATGATATTCATTGATGTACTGTGCTCTTCGGTTTTTTTGTGTTTTAGCACATCCTTCCAACTGTCTTTCCAGTTCTTTCCACAGATCATGCGCTGTTTCACATGAATCCAAGGATTGAAAGAGTTCGTTGGGTATTGCCATAATTAATGTCCTCTTGGTTTTCTGAGCAACTTCATCTTCTGCTTTATCTTCGGTTGACCACTCCCCTTTTGGCTTTGGTTTTTGATGTTCGGGGATTTCGGTAGATTCAGCAGTAGCAGGTACACGAGGTACTACTGTCATGGGAATAGGAGGAGGATTGTACAGATATTGTACTTGATTTCTTTCAGTGCCCTCGAAAAAATGGACCATTCATATTTTCACTGAGGATACTCATCTCGAAGAAGAGTAGGAGGTTTAGTGAGAGAACCAGTAGTAAAGAAATTATTTGTATTTGTCATTTTTAAAGATTTTAGAAAGAAAGTATGACTAAAGAGTTACTTCGATGAACTTGAAGATTTTCTGGGTTTAAGCAGTTTCCAGACACAATTTTAAATCTCAATAATATCTATCACGAATCTTGATAAGTGGATCACTTGATATTGAAAATCAAGGAAGGCTCTGATACCAATTGTTGGAACCCAGATACACTTAATCAAGATTAACAGTCTATTAGTTGAGTTTAGAGTTTGATGCGGAAGCGTATTAAACTAACAGATATGTTTGATAGATATTAGAACGCACACATATAAAGAAAACAGTAAAGAATGAAAAGGATTTCTTGAACAGTTACTGTTATTCAATATATAATAACAACATGAAGAACAGATTAAGAACTGTTGGTGTGTGTGAGAATATAACACTCAGATATTTGAAAATAAAGCTTGAGAGTATTAGTGATTCCTTGTGTAATCGTCCTTAGGAAGATCTCAACATGAGACTTCCTTTCATACTACTCTTAAAAGACTATGAAGTAGGTCACTGTTCCTTTTACGGCATGAATAGTAAACTGGATGGTGTGAACAGTGGACTGGATGGTGTGAACAGTTGTTTGAGCCATGCGCATTTAATGGAGCAGATGTACTATTGGTAAATGCATTAAATGGCGCAGACGTCTATTTTGTACCATGCCCTATTGAGTCCACTCAGAGCTTGACACGTGTTTTGACATTACTTTTCCATGCAAGTTGATGAACGTATACAGTAATATCTTCTAAGTCTTCATAGCAGACCACAGAGGCTCTGTAAGGAATTACAGAGGTTCTATGGTCTGACCTTCTGTGGAGCAGTCCACTTGTTTCCGAGTTGATCTTCTTCTTGCGCACTACAGAGGTTCTGTGATTACCTCTGTAGCTTATGTGGCTTTCTGGACTTGATCTTCTGGAAGAAGTGGCAGAGCCTCTGTGAGAGGCTTTTCTATACTTTGCCTATTTTTCACTACTTCTAAATACTTCTATGATTAGGAAGATTGAAGCTAACAGAGACGTTCACCACGTGAAGAGGATTAGAGCCGAGAGAAGGGAGTTCACCATTACATTCATCACGTTCACGATCATCATGTTTACACACACTATTTCCCTTCCTTTTCTTATGTTTTTATCCACCACCAACATGAACTAATCTTTAGATGTTGGGGGTTGGCTTGAATTTTGTTTAAGCTTATGAACACGTGAATTGAGACTTTTATCAGTTTTTCCTATTTAATGAAGCATGTGATTTGGGTTTTAATGCTTTTGTGAGTTTGGCCAACTTCCAATTGTTTTGTTTGTTTTCAGTTAAGTTCGAGAGAATTAATTGTTAACAAGAACTAGAAATTGCATGCCTAGGGTGGGAAATTGGGTAGAGATATACCATGTAAGCCTTGGTCCTATTAAAATCTGGAGTTTAATATGTTTTGAATCATATAGGTTGAGATCGAGAGATAAAACTTATACTTTCAAAATAAAATCCGTGGTTGATTGAGAAAGAACCACAATGATTTTAGAGATTGGGTATTCATTAAGGGGAATAACTGGTAATTATTTTAAGTCAAGTGTTTGTACGTGGAGACCTTAGGATTCCCAACCCTCAACTGTTTTCTCTATCCAAAATTTCCTTAAGTTGTTTACTGTCTCGTTCGTGAGTTATCTTATTTGCAATTAATTAGTTAAGGCCAACATCTCATATTTCGACCGTTCAGTTAATAGATTTTATAGTCATTGTGATACTTAGTTCCTAGTTCCCTGTGTTCGATACTCGTACTTTCAATACTATTACTTGATTCGACCCGTACACTTGCGGTTAGATTTAGGGGGGGTGTAAACTCGCCTATCAGCGGCGCAGATGGAACCGCACGAAGAACCGCACCAAACACTGGAGTTCACGCGGACAGTCCTCTGCGTGGTTGGTGGGGCGACTTGTGTAGCACGGAGAGCCGCACTGAGCTCTGTTTGGCCCATAAATGTGCTTTTTCTGATCTTTGCTCATAATTTCCTGTTTTGTCATTTAATCGTCCTAGAACTCGCCCAACTCCAAAAACTTGTGGTGGCCTGTACTTTCTCAACTAATGCTATTAAATTCACTATTTTACTTGAAAACTCACAACAAAAACCCCCGATTTAGGTTTCAAAATAATGTCGAAAAACGACATTATCAAGGATTTCCTATCTTCTTTGTGCATGTAGAAAAACCTCTATTTTTCTACTTATCCTTTCTTTCTAATTTCTAGTGCAAGAACCTTAGTGATTCTTAAGTTTGTTTAGATTATGTTTTACTTAATATTATTCCGCAAAAAAACTGTAAATTGTATTTTGGGTTATCAATAAACAATTTAGATAAATAATTTTTGTGTTTGTATTCAGTCCCCCGTTCTACAAGCTTTCACCCTTGTAGAACCCCTTCGGGACCAACAAGAGGTATCAGCGCAGATTGTTTAATATCATAGACAAAATCTTGCTTAAATCTCTCTTCCTTGCTATTATTCAAATGACATTCAACTCAAACACAAATTATATATATATAATGGTTCTCTTGCAAAACCTCCTCGATTCAGCAAAAATAACTTTAGTCTTTGGAAGATTCGAATTATGCTCTTTCTTGAAGGTATAGACCCTACTATGCCTTACTATGTTGAAAATGGACCCTATGTTCCATTTATCAGAGATGCTGCTATTCCTTCCACTGCTACAACTGAAGCCATACCTGAAAGGCAAATTGTAAAGGAACTCTCTAAATGGTCTGATGAAGACAATAAGGCATTGTTGATTTGGAAAGAGGATTCTGCATCAATCATCATCAAGGTAATCTCTAACACTATCTCATAATATCTTATTGTTGGTAAACCGAGTTGTTGGGTTTTGATGATAAATTTTTGTTTAATCGATCGATTACTATGAGAGTTGGGTATGAGCGTGGATTAATGTTGTTGAAAAGAGTTAAGGAGGGTTTGGGGAATTAACTTATTCGTGTTGGAGGCTTACAAATCTATTTAAGTTGGATTAATCCCTTGATTTAGTACTAAGCAATATCGATGTTGGTTATCGCAGCATCCGAAAATCGCCATACCCAGAAAGCGGGAATCCGGTTGCGATACCTGGAAACCGGGAATTCGGATGCGCTACCCTGAAAGCAGGAATCCGTATGCGATAACCGAAAAGGGGGTGTTGATCCAAACCCTCAGTGATTTGATAATGACCCTTAGAAACACATAGTGAAAATTGTAAGTAGACAATATGTATAAGAGTTTCACTATCGCTGATAAATACTAAGTCTATTTAGTACCACTGATAGGAAGCTCTCGTTATTTGATTCATACATTCAGCGAACACTGTTCATCAGTGAGCCCTAAGCCTGTTCAGCCTCACTGATGATGTTAGTTCCAGATACGTGCAACGATTATGAAATCAAACATATAAGCAATAGTGTATAATGATTTCAACTGGTCATCCCTGTATTATGCTTTCAAAGTAGAGAGAATTACAATACGAGTAGGAAAGCAAGTGAGACAACTAGCCTATTTTCTAAGGCTAAGCTATCTATTTATATGGCGGGCCCGTGGTTAACAAGCCCACGGCCCGTTCACTAATAAGCCTTAAAATAAAGAATTACAGTTTAAACCCTGAACTTTAAATCAACATAAATTGACCCTAACAATCTCCCCCTTTGATTTGAAGTTCGAGTTCGCGCTCTAGCTCTCGCCAGTTGTAGACATATCTTTTGTGAAGCGCAAAGTGAATCTCGAACCATCTGATAGCACGGTGGTAGTCGATGTGATCTTCAACCAATTCCAAGGCATTCCGAGCAGTTGTTTCATTCGGATTAGGAACATACGAAACCCTTGGATTTTCAGACTCGTGTTGCATGATCTTTCGAAGAGCATCTCGAACTTTGTAGAGCGTGCCGTTGCAGAATCTTTCTACCTGACTGAACAGCATAAATCTTTTCTCTTTCTGTTCATTGATGAAGACGATCCCAAATTCTGGTTCTAGAAGCATAGCGTTCTCGGGATACATATTCAACTCAGGAGCTTGCAGATTCGGCTTTATCAGATTTACCTTCTTCGCCCTGTTCTCGACAGCCATTTGAAAATACGTTAGATATAACATCATAATGGTGCGGACCAGGTATCGACGAACAGCTTCGAGTGCCTTTGTAACTTCAAACGGTCGGATGGTTCTTGTCCGAAGGTCTTTCAGAATAGCTAGGAAGTCGAACGGTCGGAGGTGCTGGAAGTCGGCTTCTGAGAATTTCCATTCATTCCCATCTTCACGTCGGACAGTGAATACTGGGTAGACGATTTTCGTGATGCGTCTTGAATGGATGTTAAGTACCTCTGTGATCTGATGCTTGGTTCTGACTTGGCTGACTGGAAGACACCGCTGCATTGCGCTGATATAACGATGTTGGTATTCGGGGTTGAGGTTGTAAATACAAAGGCAAAAGGTCTGCCCGATCGGGCGAAGCTTGTGGACGAACAACTTCTTCAAAGATTCCTCCAGATGAGGGATAAGTACCATGATCTTCTCCCAACGTATTTGTTGCTGAGGAGGGGGAGGAAGATCAGAAGATGTCGTTTGCAGAGGAGTTGTCGGAATATTGGCAGTAGTAGTTTCAGGTCTTGTTGAAGTTTCAGTGGGTTGAGCATAGTGAACGGGAGAAGTACCATAAAAATTCTGGAGCAGGAACTGATCATAGTCGATGTTGTCGTCTTCATCAGTAGGGAAAACCAAATTTACCTGGAGATTTACGGCACTAGCGGCTTTTTCATACCATGCATCTTCGGTCTCCAGGTTGGCTTTACAGTCTGGATCTATCATATCCAATAGCGGTCTGTTTGATGAATCAAAGTCGACCAATTCCTGTGTTGAACCCTCAGGCTTTTCAACTGTTGGATTTTCATCATCTGATATCTCCATATCTATTACCATGTCGGCTAATGGCAACTCGACTTCAGGTGCTTCTGTTGTAGCTGCCGCAGTGGGGGTTCCTGTTGAACCACAATTGGAGTTTCAGACTGGATCGGGGTGGCGGTCTCGGTTAGACGTTGTTGTTTCTCCCCCTCACGGTGATCAGTATCATCCTAGTCATCGTGCTTGCGTTTCAGACCACCTGCTTGACTCTTGCAGGTATCTTCGAGTGAGCGGACTCTCTCGGACAGCGTTGTGTGCGCTTGGTTGTAGTTCTTGAGAGTCGAGTCAATGGTGTCTAAACGAGTGGTAATGGAAGATGAAGGAGCAGTGACCTGGGATTTCAGAACGGATATCAGGTCTGCTTCGGTTGAGGCGTTGGTTTCGGATTCTTGGAGCAGTTGGGCAAGAAGCATCGTCTTTAGGGTGTCCACCGAGTAGGTAGGCTGAGTAGGAGCCGGTGGTGGTATGGGTGCGGATTCAGTGTCAACGATATGCCCTTTACCTTTGATGATGCGTTTGATGGTGTCGATTTCGGTGGCGACATGCTGCTCCATTTTCTCGCAGACAACCTTAAGGGTGCTGTCCAGGGACCCTTGTGACACAAAGTCGGGTGAGATAACTCCGGGGTCACTTAGAACACCCGTTGAGGCGTCTAACTTAGAGGCAGAGCCACCTACGTTCACAGTTGGCACAGGGGTAGCTGTGGTACGATTTCCGTCCGTTCCTCGTGTTCCGCCAGACGGAGACATTACAGACGTTTCGGTCGGGTCACGAAGAGCCTCGACAGTTGTTTCCTCGATCTGTGTCCTAGCCGAAGGATGTATATCTTGTACAGTATCAAGTGGCTCTAGACTCGATTGTACATGAAATGAAGGCGAGACCGGGGGTTGCTGGTCTCTTATTTCAACACCAGTACTCTCCGAATGAGAGACCGGTGGAAGTTGTGCTATTTCCCCGTGTGAAACTTAAACATCCATATTTTGAGAGACGGATGAGTGGATAAGGGGGTCGTGCAATTGCTCCGCTGGGTCCACATAGGCTTCTTCAATACCCTGTCCCAACGTATGAGGCGGGATAGCAGATGTGGCGACCCGGATATCACTCGGGTGCGTTCGCTCATGAGCCTCTTTATCTTTACGGCTCGATCTTTCTTGGTTCGCTTTCGACCTTAACTCCCTCCTTCTCACGTGTTCTATGTCCCGGGGAAGGTCCCTCTGGACCATGGGATTCCCTAACTCTCGTCTATATGCTATCACAGGTAGGGCTTCAGGCATATGCAAAGCACTGATATTATCCTGCTCCCCCTCAAAACATACATGGGAATTGACTTGCTTCCCCTCAGAGTGAGAGTGTTACTTACTTGGGAGTGATCAACAGGGTGAAGAAAAACATTTAGACTTTTAAGAAAAACAGGGTGAAGCTTCCCCTCGGATTTTGTTGAGGTTGTTGATCCGCCATGGAATATCTGTAAAAGATCCAAAGTTAGTAAACCAGACGGATAAACAAGTTCCGGCGCGTACCTTTGCTGTAAATGGATCAATCTGAGACAGATTGAGGACTGGCAGTAGGAAAACAATGTTGATCCAAACCCTCAGTGATTTGATAATGACCCTCTCTTATATACTTAGTGAAAATTGTAAGTAAACAATATGTATCAGAGTTTCACTATCGCTGATAAGTACTAAGATCTTACAGTACCGCTGATAGGAACTCTCGCTCTATAGATTTAAACATTTAGCGAAACTGTTTACCATAATACTCTGAGTCTTTTCAGTACTAATGGTGATCGCTGATAAGTTAGTTGTTGACTTATGATCCCTGAAGACAAGTTTCATGTTAACATAGGTTCTACGCTGAAGTCGAAGATCAAGCTCAAGAACCAGCGACAAGTCTCCTAATGAACTGATGCGGATCAGCAAAGACTCAGATTTGTCCACTCAACGTGAAGTATCAAGTACAAGACTTTAGCTATCGCTGAACTCTATCATTTGCTGATAAAGAATGATAGATCGCTGAATCAACAAAAAGCCGATCATAAAGTCCTCTGTACAAAGTACTTTTTGTCTTATCCACCCTTGCACGTCTCCGTACGATATGTCAAAAAAGAACCTCCTTATTGTCTGAATTCGTACAACCACTCTGATACTACACTGTTCAAACATGCGGCTACTAAGGTTGTCAACAAAGGTCAATGACATGCAACCAATCAGCTGCTGCCACGTGTAAAGTGTAAACTGCAATGCATTAAATGCATGCAGTATATAAGAAGATGAACTCACTTAATTTTGATGTAACTTGCTAACTCTGGACAAGTTCATCCTCCTTATCTTGAGATAGGCTATTATTAGTAATTTCCTTCTCTTTCTTAGTGCAAGAAACTTAGTGTTCCAACTTGTTTAGATTTAGGTTTATCCTTAATCTTGTTTCCGCAACAAGCTGTAAATTGTTAATGATTTATCAATAAACAATTTAGAAAAGTAAAATCTGTGTGTTTGTATTCAACCCCCCCCCCCCCCCCCTTCTACAAACTTGTATAGCCCTTCGGGACCAACAATTGGTATCAGAGCGGATTTGTTTAATCTCATAAACAAGATCTAATCTATACTAAGATTTCTCTTCCTTGCTATTTCTGAAAATGGCTACCAACACAAACACAAATTATATCGAAAATGGTTCTCTTGCAAAACCCCCTAGATTCTCCAGAGATAATTTTAATCTATGGAAAAATAGGATGACTCTCTTCCTAGAAGGTGTAGACCCTACTATGCCTTATTATCTTGAAAACGGCCTATTTATTCCTGTAAGAATTGATGCCGCTGAGAATTGACCTGCTATTCCAGAAAGGCTGGTAGCCATAGAAGTTCATACGTGGACTGACGAAGATAAGAAGAAAGTGACTATCGACACCAAAGCCAGATCCATACTATCCATGGCTCTTCCTGACGAAGTCTACCATTCCGTCATGAACCTGAAATCCTCAAAAGCCATGTGGGACACAATATGTGTTCAGTATGAAGGTACTGCTGAAGTCCAGGACTCTCGAAAGATCAACCTGGTAAGACGGTATGAAAGTTTCATCTGTGGTAAGAATGAGACTCTCTCTGAAGTTCACCAACGTTTTAATTGCTTAATAATATATCTGAAAACTGTTGGTAAGGAATATTCTAACTTTGAAGTGCTGACAAAGTTTCTAGAATGTTTACCTGAAAGCTGGGACAGTTATTCTATGTGTCTCAAGCTGTCAAAGGATCTAAGATCAATGACCCTTGCTACCTTATATGGCACGATGCTGAATCATGAGCAATCAAGCCATCATAAGAAGAATCTTGTGAAAGATTCCAAAAGCACCCCTGTTGCTTTAATCTCATAGGAACCCTCTACTCAGCGACCCTCGGTCACTAACACTGAGTTAGAGAGTAACCTTGAAAGGTCATCAGATTCTGACTCTTCAGATGATGATGAATCTTTGGCTCTCCTAACTAAAAAGTTCAGGAGATTCGCCAAAAAGAAAATGTTCAGAAAGAACAAACCTCTTTCTATAACTGATAAGCCAAGATCATCAACTCCTGTTGATAAGGCTACTGCTACTTGTTTTAACTGCGAAAAGACTGCACATTTCGCTAATGAGTGCATGTCTAAGAAAGTATCGAGAAACTCAGCGTTTCCCAAGAAATCCTTTATTCCCAGGAATAAAGATGACAAATACGCTAAGCTGAAAGAAAAGTATGCGAAGCTGAAAAGCTTCAAGAAGAAAGGCAAAGGCCTGATGGTTTACGATTGGGCTACCTCTGAAGAAGAAGAATCATCATCTGACTCTGAAGATGATGAAGCCAATCTCTGTCTTATGGCAAAGATTGAAGATGAGGAAGAAAGTTCAGACATTCCCTATACTTCAACCTCTGCAATTCAGGTATCACCTTCCTTCTTTACAAATATTTCAAATGTTGATGAAGCTGATAGTCTACGTAAAATCGATCTCTTGACTAGAAATTTAAATGAAGCAATGAATGGCAAAACTATAGTTGAAAACCAAAACCTTGATCTCGCTGAACAACTTAAAAACTGTCACCTTCAAATAGAAAATCTTTCTAAAATTGAAGAAGATTTTAAAGATCAAGTGCATTTAAATCAGATAGTCAAAATCGAACGAGCAGAAGCTATAGCTGCATTGAAAGCTGAAAAAGCTACTGTTGAAGGATGGTGTAATTCTTCAACAAAGATCACTGAGATAATTAAGTCTCAGATTCCCCTGAGTGATAAACGTGGTCTTGGTTACAAATATGAAACTCAAGAACCAACCACTGATCGTTCCATGCTCTTATTTGGAACTTTTGTATCCTCAGTCGCTGACACTTCATCTTCTCAGTGTTCGTCCTCTAGACCGCTTATCCCTGAGGAAATTTCTACCTCTTCAAAAGGTAAAGAGAAAATGGTTTATCCAAAACCTACCTCTGTCTTTAAAGATAAAGGTAAAGGAATTGCTTTTAACCAAAATCCTCAGAAGGGTACTTTAGTACCAAAGCTGAATGCTTCTAAAGCTTTAGTGATTTATTCCTCTGGATCAAGGAATCAGATCTCTGGATCTACTCAGCGTGGGTCTATCCAGCGATCTACTCCTAGACTCAGAGTGGATGTCCTAGGTAAGAAATCTGAAGAACTAAACGTTCCTCCCATTTCGAAAGCCAAAAGCTTATTTGGTGCTGGTCCTTCTAATTCTAAATCAAAAGTTCAACATTCAAATAGTCCTAGAACTACTTTTAGTTATAGGAAATGTTATCACTTTGGACTCACTGATCATATTGCTAGTAAGTGCCCCACAGCCACCAAAGCTGAAAAGATAGCTAAGGTGAAGATTGCCCCCAAGGCAAAGAAGACCACTGAGGTTAAGAAATTAACCAAAGTGAAGACTGACAAAGCTGAATCTTCAAATGCTGCGAAGATCGCTGAACCTCCCATTCCAACTACTTCCACTGACAAACGTGTACACATGGTTAAGTGGGTACCCAAGAAAAACTAATCCTCCTTTGTGATGCAGGTGAAGAAGGGTATCTGGTATCTCGATAGCGGATGCTCTAGACACATGACTGGAAAGAAAAGTCTGCTCGCTGAATACAAGGAAGAGAAGGGTCCCTCTGTGACTTTTGGAGGAAATGGAAAAGGACATACCCGAGGGTTTGGTGTACTCTCAAATGGTACAACCACCTTCAGAAGAGTCGCATATGTTGAAGGGCTGAAGCATAATCTATTAAGCATCAGTCAGCTTTGCGACAAGGATAACAAAGTAATCTTTACTAAGAAATCCTGCTTTGTCACTGACAAAAAGGAGAAGATAGCTCTCAGCGGTTATCGTTTGGAAAATGTTTATGTAATAAACATGGACTCAACAACCACAGAGAACTCCTGTTTCTTCTCAAAAGCCTCATCTGATGGCAACTGGCTATGGCATAACAGGCTCTCTCATCTGAATTTCAAGACATTGAAAACTCTTTCTTCAAAAGAGTTAGTCACTGGTCTACCTCAACACTCATACGTCAAAGAGTCTTTATGTTCAGCGTGTGAAAAAGGGAAGCAAACCAAATCAAGCTTTAAGTCAAAGCAAGTCTCCTCAGTGTCATCTCCTTTACAACTACTCCATATGGATTTGTTTGGCCCTGTTAACAAACAATCCATCGCTGGAAAGAAATATACACTGGTCATAGTTGATGAATTCTCTCGCTATACATGGGTTATGTGTCTCCCCAAGAGTGACACCCCTGAAGAACTCATCACCTTTGTTCGGAAGATGGAAACCCTGAACAATTTGACCGTTCGCTCAATAAGGAGTGATCATGGGACTGAATTTAAAAACAGTTCTCTTGATTCCTTCTTTGAGAGTAAGGGTATTTCTCACAACGTTTCTTCAGTGAGAACACCGCAACAAAATGGAGTCGCTGAAAGAAGAAATAGAACAATTATTGAAGCTGCACGTTCAATGCTCAGTGATTCTCACCTGCCTACTCAGTTTTGGGCATAAGCTGTCAACACTGCTTGTTTTACGCAAAACAGGTCGCTGATAGTTAAAAGATTCAATAAAACAGCCTATGAACTTTTTCATGGGAGAAAGCCCTCAATCAGCTTTCTTCACATCTTTGGATGTCAGTGTTTCATACTGAACAACAGAGACGCCCTTGGAAAGTTTGATCCTAAGGCTGATGATGGAATCTTTCTTCGATACTCCTCAGTCTCCAAAGCCTTCAGAGTCTTCAATCGAAAAAGGCAAACTGTTGAAGAAACAATTCACGTCACGTTTGACGAATCCCGTTCAGCGAACTCTAAACCATCCGCTGATACTGAAGAACTGAATCAACAAATGTTTTCTCATCTTGGTGATTCAGAAGATATTCCCACTCCTCGTGCTCATACAGTTGAAGATGATGGTCCTACTATCATTCCAAATATGCAGAATAGTGAAGCTGAAACATCATGGGTCTCAACTGTTCCTATAAACACTATACCTGCTTCTGAACCCAATATCTCAGACATTCCATCTACTTCTCAGCAATCAGTGAATATAATGACAACTGCATCCATTCCTCTCTTGGCTGATACTCCAGACGTCGCTGAAGCTTCATCTTCAGCTCCTCCAGTTCAAGTTGAATCAGAGTCTCACGCCCCGGCTCAGCGATGGACTGTAAATCACCCAATTGATCAAATTCTTGGTGATCCAAACGCTGGTATTCAGACTCGACGAAGTGCAGGTAATATTTGTTTATTTGTTAATTTTATTTCTCTAACTGAACCAAAGAAAGTAGATGATGCCCTCAAAGATCCAAACTGGGTCAGCGCCATGCAAGAAGAGCTGACTAAATTCGAAAGAAACAAAGTTTGGAAACTTGTTCGAAGACCAACTAACAAAACAGTGATAGGCACTAAATGGGTCTATCGAAATAAGTTGGAAGAACATGGAACTGTTACCCGCAACAAGGCTCGTCTTGTTGCTCAGGGATACAGACAAGAGGAAGGCATAGATTATGACGAAACATTTGCTCCAGTAGCAAGACGAGAATCTATTCGTCTATTCTTAGCATATGCTGTACACAAAGACTTCAAAGTATATCAGATGGATGTTAAGTCAGCGTTTCTAAATGGAAAGCTGAATGAAGAAGTCTATGTGGAACAACCTCCAGGATTCTCGGATCCTAAGCATCCAGGTTATGTTTATAAATTGGATAATGCACTTTATGGCTTAAAGCAAGCTCCACGTGCATGGTATGACACTCTGTTGGTCCTGAAGGGCTATACAAGTTTGTAGAAGGGGGGGGGGGGGGTTGAATACAAACACACAGATTTTACTTTTCTAAATTGTTTATTGATAAATCATTAACAATTTACAGCTTGTTGTGGAAACAAGATTAAGGATAAACCTAAATCTAAACAAGTTGGAACACTAAGTTTCTTGCACTAAGAAAGAAAAGGAAATTACTAATAATAACCTATCTCAAGATAAGAAGGATGAACTTGTCAAGAGTTAGCAAGTTACTTCAAAATGAAGTGAGTTCTTCTTCTTATATACTGTATGCATTTAATGCATTGCAGTTTACACTTTACACGTGGCAGCAGCTGATTGGTTGCATGTCATTGACCTTTGTTGACAACCTAAGTAGCCGCATGTTTGAACAATGTAGTATCAGAGTGGTTGTACGAATTCAGACAATAAGGAGGTTCTTTTTCTGACATATCGTACGGAGATGTGCAAGGGTGGTTTAGACAAAAGTACTTTGTACGGAGGACTTCATGATCAACTTTTCGTTGATTCAGCGATCTATCATTCTTTATCAGCGAATGATAGAATTCAGCGATAGCCAAAGTCCTGTACTTGATACTTCACGTTGAGTGGACAAATCTGAGTCTTCGCTGATCCGCATCAGTTCATTAGGAGACTTGTCGCTGGTTCTTGAGCTTGATCTTCGATTTCAACGTAGAACCTATGTTGACGTAAAACTTGTCTTCAGGGATCATAAGTAAACAACTAACTTATCAGCGATCACCATAAGTATTGAACACACTCAGAGTATTATGGTGAACAGTTTCGCTGAATGTTTAATCTAAAGAGCGAGAGTTCCTATCAGCGGTACTAGAAGATCTTAGTACTTATCAGCGATAGTGAAACCCTGATACATATTGTTTACTTACAATTTTCACTAAGTATATAAGAGAGGGTCATTATCAAATCACTGAGGGTTTGGATCAACAATCTTCCCCTATTTGATTATGACACAGCAACAACGAAAATTGCTATAAGAGAGGGTCATTATAAAAAGAACTCATAAAATATTTGTCCCTTTTACTGTTTTCTGGGATCTTTTCTGTACTGATGGAGTAAAGTACGTTCGCTGAAAATTTTCTATAAACTTTGTAAAGATTACAGAGGGAAGTGGAAAAATTACAAGTACAACAAATAAAATTTACAAGTACAAAAGATGTAGACAGATAAGGATAGAAAGAATTACAAGGCGATCCTATCCATCAAAAGGTTCTTCCTTAATGAGTTGTTCATCAAGGGTCATTGATGTGGCAACCATCCAATCAGGGACATCTACTCCTTGATTCTTTTTCTTCATAGCTTCTTCAAAAATCAAGGGCTTCAAGTATCTAGCTTTGATGTCGCGTCTGACTTCACACCAGTATATGAGATCTCTGAGTTGTTCGATGGGAGCGATGTGGAGCTCAGAGATACGTTGAAAGTGATGGTTTCCATCGTAGTCTAGAAAGAATATACCATATGGATCACTAACAACTGTGCCAGGAATGAAAGTTTCTCCAGGTGGTAGGGAGGTGTCAAGCGATGAGAGATCAGCATCAGGGCCAAGAACTTCAGCACGAGAGAAACCAATACATGTTTCATTCTGTATAGGAGGACCTGAATCAGAGACTTTCTTTTCCTTAGAAGAGACTTTTCCTTGTTGAGGAGGAAGAGTAGGAGGAATATCCACAGCAGAAGAAAGCAGGTCAATCTGTTTGTTTAAGATCTTCTCGACATGGCTTTTGAATTTTGAGCGCGATCCCTGAATGGCTAATTTCGTTTCTAACCATTCAGAGAGACCAAACTTTTCTAAGGTAGCAGCATAGAAAGTTTGCTTGGTTGTGTCTTCTCTGTAGACATCCACTTCAACAACAGGAACGTCGGCGTACAATCTTCCTCTGATGTTTACTTTGATGATTTTGGATGGTCTAGATCGATAGTTCAGCATTTGTTTAGCCCATTCCAAAGTCGTATCAGAGACCTTAGGGGGTGTTTGGTTCGCTGGAATGTTTTTGGATGGAATAGAATCTGTCAAAGGAATTTGACTTTGAAGGAATTGGAATGGAATGTTGTCAAGTTTGACCAGCTGTTTGGTTGACAGAATTGGAATGGAATTTGTTAAAGTAATTGGAATCTGTCTGTTTGGTTCCCAAAATGTAGCTTTGGAATTGGAATGAAATTTTGGTAAATTACCAAAATACCCTTTAGATAATTTTAATTGTTTTTTTCAAAAGCAATTGTTTTTTTTGGTGGTGGCGGTGGTGGCAGTGGTGGCGGTGGCGGTGGTGGTGGCGGTGGCGGCGGCGATGGTGGTGGTGGCGGTGGCGGTGGCGGGTGGCGGTGGCGGCGGTGGCGGTGGTGGCGGTGGCGGTGGCGGTGGTATTGGTGGCGGTGGCGGTGGCAGTGGCGGTGGTGGTGGTGGCGGTGGCGGTGGTGGTGGCGGTGGCGGTGGTGGCGGTGGCGGTGGCGGTGGTGGTGGCGGTGGCAGTGGCGGTGGTGGTGGTGGCGGTGGCGGTGGTGGTGGTGGCGGTGGTGGTGGTGGCGGCGGTGGTGGCGGTGGCGGTGGTGGTGGTGGTGGTGGCGGCGGTGGTGGCGGTGGCGGTGGCGGTGGTGGTGGCATGGGGGTAGTTTTGGTATTATGAAAATCAGACATTCCATTCCATTGAATTCCATGGTTTAAGGTGTGGAATGTTTTTTGGCTAAATGATGGAATTCAATGGAATTGTAGGGATTCCATTTGGCCAAAGGATTGAACCAAACGTTGGATTGGAATCTGGTCAACGGAATGTCACATTCCAATTCCACCATATTCCATCAAATTCCATCGAACCAAACGCCCCCATAGCTGACGTTGAACATCAATAGGAACTCTTTTCAGCTTGGGGTCTTTTATTGATCGTTGAGTAAGCTGGATGGCGTATTCTCTGTCTTTTTCTTCAACTTCCCTTCTTTCAGCGATTAGGCGTTCAGCTCTGAGGTGTTCCTTGTATTCCTTTTGGGAAATTCTGAACTTTGGAGGAACGGTAGGAAGTTGATCACGCTTTAGAATGATTCGATGATCTTCGAGTCTCTTTATCATTTCATCTCTCTTTTCTTGATCCTCTTCACTTAGCTTTTGAGGAGCCAAGAAAGGTCTGTTTTTGTGAGAGAGCATCTGTTCTTCAGGTTCAACAGTCTCATAGATTAAATCTAAGACTGGGATTATTTCTTCAGCGTTGGGAGCTGGGATTATTGTTGAAGTCGCAGCTGTAGGAACATCACCGATATCCTCAAACAAGGGAGAGGACTAGCTGAAACGCAGCGATCCTACAAGTAAGAACATGGGTAGAACAGAGATAGAGAAAGAATGGGATAGTGTATATAGGCTTGTGGAGAGTAGAGCTGATAAAGTGTATAGAAGAGGGATGTGGAGTAAGGAGTTAGTGTACCTGACAAACCGACTTTTTAAGCAAGATCGTCAGATTTTCATCTTCTGCGACACCTTTTCCTTTGCCTTTGTCAGCTTCAGATGCTGATGGCTTTATCTTTGTCCGCTCCCCTGAAGGTTCATTTATCTTGATCCCTTTAAGAGCTATGGTCCACTGAGCAGGCTTGACGATAAAAGAGTCATCATCATCATCATCTTCATCATCATCATTCTTTGGAGAAGAGGATGGTTCATCATCAGACAAGTCGATGGCTTCTTCATCTTCAGCTTCAGAATCAGATTCTTCAGCTTCTTCTTCGAGTTGCTCCCCCTCAGATATAGAGGCGAGCTTCTCGGTTCCCTCAGGGTGTTCATCTCCCTGAGGTCCAGCGGCTGCTTCAGCTTCAATTGTCTTCTCACCCTCTTCAGTGAAGGTGAGGTCTTCAGTCTTCTCTCCCCTGATAGATTCATCATGGGAAAGGTCTTCAGCGCTCTTGGAAGGGTCTTCAGCGCTCTTCTCCTCCTCTTTTTCTTGATGACTGGGGGAGGAATGTGATGATTCAGCAGCTGTGGGTTTCTTGCTGTTTTCTTTGCCAGGGACCCCCACATAAGTCTCAATCGTTGATAATCTGGTTTGAAGAGCAGAAATACCAGAATTGATTTTGACGAGTTCAACACGATCTGCCGTAGTAAATGCTCAGGTGCAGGAGCAGGGGCAGGTGCAGGGGCGGTGGTGTTGGTCAGGATCTGCTGCAACAAATTTTGAATAGAAGTGATGTCATTCTTCATCGTGTTGACATCAGTCTTCACAGAACTCATATCAGTTTTTACTAAACTAACATCAGCCTTTACAGCAGACATATCACCTTCAAGTGTGCCTACCGATGTCTTCAGCGTTGTGACTTCGCTGGACATGGTGTCAACTGATTTCTTGATGTCGAGGTAGTCTGTGTAGATGTCAGCTAGAACTTTGGCAAAATCACCGAGTGATTTATCAACCTTCTCCACGTCAGCTTTGGAGGCATTCTTTTCGACCTCAGTTATCAGCTTTGTGAGATTCTCTGCAGCGTTTGTTACAGCTGAAGAGTTTCCGGAAAGAGTAGACGTGAGACCTGTCAGCTTTGTCTCTATAGTCTTCAGAGACGCGTTGATGTCGCCCAAATTAGGACCTGTAACATATAAAAACTTGTGAACAGAGGAAAGCTCATAAGTTTGGGGTTTAGTAACAGTGTTTAGAGGTTGTTGTATACCTGCAGGAGGATTGATGAATTCATCAAAGTCTCGATGTCCTGAGATAAGTTCCATATCGTCAGCGAGAGAACGTTGACGTATGGTCATCTATGCAGGTCCTATGCCCGGTATTCCTTGTTTGTCAGCTTTAGCTTCTGGAGGAATGACCGGTGATTCAGTGATAACTGGAGTTGAGTCCAAATGAGTAGAGGGAGAAGCGAAGGGTAAGAATGAAGGTTGGTTGCTTAGTTCAGCGTTGGAATCGCAGAGAATCACTTCATCAGTCTTTTGAGAGACTGAGGGAGGTTGGGTAGTTGTCTTTCAGGCCTTTTTGGAAAACGGCGCTGATGAATCGGGGATAGGGAACCCATGGAGGTCTGTCAGCGACGGAGTCCACTCTGAGTACCAGGTCATCATAGATAATCGATGCCCAGTCTATATGTAGACCTTTCAGCAATGCATATCCCATTGCTTGCTGAGGCTTAGCGGCTTGGTCAGAGGAGCCTCTCTTGGCAGTCATGCAGCTGATCAAATGGGCGAAGATGAAATTCATCTCGCTGGGCATTTTCGATTTCTTGATAATGGTGAGCTTCTTCTCGGGCTTCATGTCCCTTCCAGTTTCCCATACATATCCCATTGCATCGAAGAATGCAATGATGGCTTCCCTGTCTGAGTTTTTCTTAGGGTCAGGGAGGGGAACAAAGGGTTTTTCTTTGGTTGCGATGGGAAGGCTGAGGGCTTTGTGAATGATGGCAGGGGTGATCTTCATGGTGCCATATTCGATATCGCAGAGGATGCAGTCAATTGTTTTGGAGGGGTCTTTGGCTGATGGTAGCTGAGAGTGTCTGGCAGAGTACCAGAATTGTGATAGCAAAAGCTGATGTATAGGAGGTGTTATGGTCAGGGCTGTGGAGATGCAGCAATTCTTTAGGAAGTTCACAGCATCATCTAGATGTGTGACTTGCTTTCGAGGAGGAAACTCGAGAAGTGCATAGAGGTTATTTACCTTGGCCCAATCTAGTGTGTCAAGAGAGAACTTGACCTGAGGAGCCTTGAGATGTCCATTTCCTCAGCAGTATCATCATCAGCAGTGTTCTCAGCGATGGTTTTCTTGGGAATGTCAGAAGATGCCATTTTCTGTATTATCAGTTCAACCAAAGATTAACGAATAAGAATAATCTTAATGTGGAAAGATTTTCCAATAAGATGGTTCGAATTTTGTCCATTTCATTCAGACAAAATGTTTTAATGAAGATTAGGGTTTTTCTTGTTTTTGAAAAACGAAATGCAAACCTAATATAAATCTTGTTTTCCAGTTTCCTTTGAAGATTGGGATTCTGGAAAAACGAATGTGTGAAGAACAAGTTTAAGATTTTGCGTTTAAACTTGAAGAAAAACCAGTAAAGGTTGTGTTCATAAAACCATGAAAGAAATGATTTCATTTTAAAAAGTTCTTTTGTTTGATCTTGTGAAAACAAAGAGAAGATCATTAACAAGTTTAAGAAGCAGGTAAAATAAAAGAGTTATTAACCTGGTTCGTTGAAGAAGATGAAGTTCTTGAACAAGTTTGAAGTTTTTGGAAAAATTCGAGAGCACAAATGCAACAATGATTTTTTCTTAGCTTGGAGAAGAAGTTCGCGTAAAAGAAAAATATAAACCCGGAATGAGTTTATATAGAGATTAGAGAGAGAGAGAGAGAGAGAAAATCTTGAGCGGGAAAAGATTTTCATCATGACACGGACACGTGTTTTCATTTGATTGGCGAGTAAACGAAACGTGCAAACGTGTGTCAGAAAGAAGAACGTGCCAGGGCTTATCCGTTGTAATGACGTCACAATTGTCCTTTCATATTCTTGGATGTCTCTGAGGTTTTGAAAACTCAGGGACACTTTTGAAAACATGAAGCACTGAATAGAAATATCAGTGACGGTTTTAGAAATTTCAAAATATCGCTGATAAGGAAGAGATATTCAGCGATGTAATTTATTTTGAAATCTTGCATTTACATGCGATTTGTCAGAGAAAAAAAACATACCTTGATATCAGCGAATCAATTTACTGAGAGAGAAGAAGATAGAATGGGTTATACAAGTTGATTTTATCCTATCGCTGATCAAATGTGAATCGCTGAAGATTTTACTCTTCAAAGTTCAGCATTCCATGCTCGCTGATGGGAAAGTTGAATCTTGTCTCATCAAGAGGTTTGGTGAACAGATCAGCTAACTGATAATCAGTTGGGATAAAGTGAAGTTCTATATCACCATTCATCACATGATCTCTGATAAAGTGATACCTGATTTCGATGTGTTTTGTCTTTGAGTGTAGCACTGGATTATTGGCTATAGCGATGGCACTTGTGCTGTCGCAATAGATTGGAATATTTGAGAGCTGAAGGTCATAGTCCAGTAGTTGATTTCTCATCCACAAGACCTGAGAACAACAGCTTCCAGCGGCTACATACTCAGCTTCAGCTGTGGAGGTGGACAATGAGTTTTGCTTTTTACTTGTCCAACTTACCAGCTTTCCACCCAGGAGCTGACATCCTCCTGTGGTGCTTCTCCTATCCATTCTGCAACCTGAAAAATCACTATCTGAATAGGCGATTTGATCGAATCCTGAGTCTTTGGGATACCAAAGACCTAGATTCGCTGTACCCTTAAGATATCGAAAAATTCGCTTTACAACTTTCATATGAGATATCTTAGGTTCAGCTTGATATCGTGCACACAAACATGTTGCAAACATAATATCGGGTCGGCTAGCTGTAAGATACAAAAGAGAGCCGATCATCCCACGGTACAGAGTGACATTGACAGGAATACCCTTAGTATCCTTATCAAGTGTCAGCGGTGGTGCCATAGGGGTTTTCATAGCTGAACTTTCAGTTAAGTCGAATATCTTCAGCATATCTTTAACATACTTTCCCTGATTAATGAAAGTTCCTTTTTCATTTTGTTTTATCTGTAAACCAAGGAAATATGTTAGTTCACCCATCATGCTCATCTTATACTCATCTTTCATTCTATTAGCGAAGCGAGTACAAAGATCAGGGTTAGTAGAGCCAAATATAATATCATCAACATATATTTGAACAAGAATGATATGACCTTTTACTTTCCTGAAAAATAGAGTTTTGTCGATTTTACCTCGCTTAAATTGTTCAATATGGAGATAAGTAGAAAGAGTGTCATACCATGCACGTGGAGCTTGCTTTAAGCCATAAAGTGCCTTATCCAGTTTATAAACATAACCTGGACGCTTAGGATCTGAGAATCCTGGAGGTTGTTCCACATAGACTTCTTCATTCAGCTTTCCATTTAGAAACGCTGACTTAACATCCATCTGATATACTTTGAAGTCTTTGTGTACAGCGTATGCTAAGAATAGACGAATAGATTCTAATCTTGCTACTGGAGCAAATGTTTCGTCATAATCTATGCCTTCCTCTTGTCTGTATCCCTAAGCAACAAGACGAGCCTTTTGCGAGTTACAGTTCCATGTTCGTCCAACTTGTTTCGATAGACCCATTTAGTGCCTATCACTGTTTTGCCATTTGGTCTTCGAACAAGTTTCCAAACTTTGTTTCTTTCGAATTCAGTCAGCTCTTCTTGCATGGCGCTGACCCAGTTTGGATCTTTGAGGGCATCATCTACTTTCTTTGGTTCAGTTAGTGAAATAAAATTAACAAATAAACAAATATTACCTTCATTTCGTCGAGTCTGAATACCAGTGTTTGGATCACCAAGAATTTGATCAATTGGGTGATTTACAGTCCATCGCTGAGCCGGAGCGTGAGATGCTGACTCAACCTGAACTGGAGGAGCTGAAGATGAGGCTTCAGCGACGTCTGGAGTATCAGCCAAGAGAGGAATGGATGTAGATGTCATTATATTCACTGATTGCTGAGAAGTAGATGGAATGTCTGAGACATTGGGTTTAGAAGCAGGTATAGTGTTTATAGGAATAGCTGAGACCCATGAAGTTTCAGCTTCACTATTCTACATATTTGGAATGATAGTAGGACCATCATCTTCAACGGTATGAGCACGAGGAGTGGGAATATCTTTTGAATCACCAAGATGAGAAAACATCCATTGATTCAGTTCTTCAGTAACAGCAGACGGTTTAGAGTTCGCTGAACGGGATTCGTCAAACGTGACGTGAATTGTTTCTTCAACAGTTTGTCTTCTTCGATTGAAGACTCTGAAGGCTTTGGAGACTGAGGAGTATCCAAGAAAGATTCCATCATCAGCCTTAGGATCAAACTTTCCAAGGGTGTCTCTGTTGTTCAGTATGAAACACTGACATCCAAATATGTGAAGAAAGTTGATTGAAGGATTTCTCCCATGAAAGAGTTCATAGGCTGTTTTATTGAATCTTTTAACTATCAGCGACCTGTTTTATGTAAAACAAGCGGTGTTGACAGCTTCTGCACAAAACTGAGTAGGCATGTGAGAATCGCTGAGCATTGAACGTGCAACTTCAATAATTGTTCTATTTCTTCTTTCAGCGACTCCATTTTGTTGCGGTGTTCTCACTGATGAAAAGTTGTGAAAAATACCCTTACTCTCAAAGAAGGAGTCAAGAGAACTGTTTTTGAATTCAGTCCCATTATCACTCCTTATTGAGCGAATGGTCAAATTGTTCAGGGTTTCCATCTTCCGAACAAAGGTGATGAGTTCTTCAGGGGTGTCACTCTTGGAACGGAGAAACATAACCCATGTATAACGAGAGAATTCATTAACTATGACCAGTGTATATTTCTTTCCAGCGATGGATTGTTTGTTAACAGGGCCAAACAAACCATATGGAGTAGTTGTAGAGGATATGACACTGAGGAGACTTGCTTTGATTTAAAGCTTGCTTTGGTCTGCTTCCCTTTTTCACACGCTGAACATAAAGACTCTTTGGCGTATGAGTGTTGAGGTAGACCAGTGACTAACTCTTTTGAAGAAAGAGTGTTCAGTGTCTTGAAATTCAGATGAGAGAGCCTCTTATGCCATAGCCAGTTGACATCAGATGAGGCTTTTGAGAAGAAACAGGAGTTCTCAGTGGTTGTTGAGTCCATGTTTATTACATAAACATTTTCCAAACGATAACCGCTGAGAGCTATCTTCTCCTTTTTGTTAGTGACAAAGCAGGATTCCTTAGTAAAGATTACTTTGTTATCCTGGTCGCAAAGCTGACTGATGCTTAAAAGATTATGCTTCAGCCCTTCAACATATGCGACTCTTCTGAAGGTGGTTGTACCATTAGAGAGTACACCAAACCCTCGGGTATGTCCTTTTCCATTTCCACCGAAAGTCATAGAGGGACCCTTCTCTTCCTTGTATTCAGCGAGCAGGCTTTTCTTTCCAGTCATGTGTCTAGAGCATCCGCTATCGAGATACCAGATACCCTTCTGAACCTGCATTACAAAGGAAGATTAGTTTTTCTTGGGTACCCACTTAACCATGTGTACACGTTTGTCAGTGGAAGTAGTTTTTCTTGGGTACCCGCTATCAACAGTCTTCGCAGCATTTGAAGATTCAGCTTTGTCAGTCTTCACTTTAGTTAATTTCTTAACCTCAGTGGTCTTCTTTGCCTTGGGGGCAATCTTCACCTTAGCTATCTTATCAGCTTTGGTGGCTGTAGGGCACTTACTAGCAATATGATCAGTGAGTCCACATTGATAACATTTTCTATAACTAAAAGTAGTTCTAGGACCATTTGAATGCTGAGCTTTTGATTTTGAATTAGAAGGACCAGCACCAAATAAGCTTTTGGCTTTAGAAATGGGAGGAACATTTAGTTCTTCAGATTTCTTTCCAAGGACATCCACTCTGAGTCTAGGAGTAGATCGCTGAATAGACCCACGCTGAGTAGATCCAGAGATCTGATTCCTTGATCCAGAGGAATAAATCACTAAAGCTTTAGAAGCATTCAGCTTTGGTACTAAAGTACCCTTCTGAGGATTTTGGTTCAACTCAATTCCTTTACCTTTATCTTTAAAGACAGAGGTAGGATTTGGATAAACCATTTTCTCTTTACCTTTTGAAGAGGCAGAGATTTCCTCAGGGGTAGGCGGTCTAGAGGACGAACACTGAGAAGATGAAGTGTCCGCGACTGAGGATACGAAAGTTCCAAATAAGAGCATGGAACGATCAGTGGTTGGTTCATGAGTTTCATATTTGTAACCAAGACCACGTTTATCACTCAGGGGTATCTGAGACTTAATTATCTCAGTGATCTTTGTTGAAGAATTACACCATCCTTCAACAGTAGCTTTTTCATCTTTCAAAGCAGCGATAGCTTCTGCTCGTTCGATTTTGACTAGCTGATTTAAATGCAATTGATCTTTAAAATCTTCTTCAATTTTAGAAAGCTTTTCTATTTGAAGGTGACAGTTTTTAAGCCGTTCAGCGAGATCAAGGTTTTGGTTTTCAACTATAGTTTTTCCATTCATGGCTTCATATACGCTTCTAGTCAAGAGATCAATTTTGCGAAGACTATTAGCTTCATCAATATTTGCAATATTTGTAAAGAAGGAAGGTGATACCTGAATAGCAGAGGTTGAAGTAGAGGGAATGTCTGAACTTTCTTCCTCGTCTTCAATCTTTGCCATAAGACAGATATTGGCTTCATCATCCTCAGAGTCAGATGATGATTCTTCTTCTTCAGAGGCAGCCCAATCGTAAACTATCAGGCCTTTGCCTTTCTTCTTGAAGCTTTTCAGCTTTGCATATTTTTCTTTCAGCTTAGAATATTTGTCATCTTTATTCCTGGGAATAAAGGATTTCTTGTGAAGCGCTGAGTTTCTCGATACTTTCTTAGACCTGCACTCGTTAGCGAAATGTCCAATCTTTTCGCAGTTAAAACAAGTAGCAGTAGCCTTATCAATAGTAGCTGATTATCTTGGCTTATCAGTTACAGAAAGAGGTTTGTTCTTTCTGAACATTTTCTTTTTGGCGAATCTCCTGAACTTTTTAGTTAGGAGAGCCAAAGATTCATCATCATCTGAAGAGTCAGAATTTGATGACCTTTCAGAGTTACTCTCTAACTCAGTGATAGTGACGGAGGGTCGTTGAGTAGAAGGTTCCTCTGAGATTAAAGCAACAGGGGTGCTTTTAGAATCTTTTACAAGATTCTTCTTAAGATGGCTTGATTGCTCATGATTCAGCATTGTGCCATATAAGGTAGCAAGGGTCATTGATCTTAGATCTTTTGACAGCTTGAGACACATAGAATAACTGTCCCAGCTTTCAGGTAAACATTCTAGAAACTTTGTCAGCACTTCAAAGTTAGAATATTCTTTACCAACAGTTTCCAGATCTATTATTAAGCAATTAAAACGTTGGTGAACTTCAGAGAGAGTCTCATTCTTACTACAAATGAAACTTTCATACTGTCTTACCAGGTTGATCTTCCGAGAGTCCTGGACTTCAGCAGTACCTTCATACTGAACACATATTGTGTCCGGCATGGCTTTTGAGGATTTCAGGTTCATGACGGAATGGTAGACTTCCTCAGGAATAACCATGGATAGTATGGATCTGGCTTTTGTGTCGATAGCCACTTTCTTCTTATCTTCGTCGGTCCACGTATGAACTTTTTTTGGTACCAGCCTTTCTGGAATAGCAGGTCTATTTTCAGCGGCGGGTACAGCGGCATCAATTCTAATAGGAATAAATGGGCCGTTTTCAAGATAATAAGGCATAGTAGGGTCTACACCTTCTAAGAAGAGAGTCATCCTATTTTTCCATAGATTAAAATTATCTCTGGAGAATATAGGGGGTTTTGCAATAGAACCATTGTCGATATAATTTGTGTTTGTGTCGGTAGCCATTTTCAGAAATAACAAGGAAGATAAATCTTAGTATAGATTAGATCTTGTTTATGAGATTAAACAAATCCGCTCTGATACCACTTGTTGGTCCCGAAGGGCTATACAAGTTTGTAGAAGGGGGGGGGGGTTGAATACAAACACACAGATTTTACTTTTCTAAATTGTTTATTGATAAATCATTAACAATTTACAGCTTGTTGCGGAAACAAGATTAAGGATAAACCTAAATCTAAACAAGTTGGAACACTAAGTTTCTTGCACTAAGAAAGAGAAGGAAATTACTAATAATAACCTATCTCAAGATAAGAAGGGTGAACTTGTCCAGAGTTAGCAAGTTACTTCAAAATGAAGTGAGTTCTTCTTCTTATATACTGCATGCATTTAATGCATTGCAGTTTACACTTTACACGTGGCAGCAGCTGATTGGTTGCATGTCATTGACCTTTGTTGACAACCTAAGTAGCCGCATGTTTGAACAGTGTAGTATCAGAGTGGTTGTACGAATTCAGACAATAAGGAGGTTCTTTTTCTGACATATCGTACGGAGATGTGCAAGGGTGGTTTAGACAAAAGTACTTTGTACGGAGGACTTCATGATCAGCTTTTCGTTGATTCAACGATCTATCATTCTTTATCAGCGAATGATAGAATTCAGCGATAGCCAAAGTCCTGTACTTGATACTTCACGTTGAGTGGACAAATCTGAGTCTTCCCTAATCCACATCAGTTCATTAGGAGACTTGTCGCTGGTTCTTGAGCTTGATCTTCGATTTCAGCGTAGAACCTATGTTGACGTGAAACTTGTCTTCAGGGATCATAAGTAAACAACTAACTTATCAGCGATCACCATAAGTACTGAACAGACTCAGAGTATTATGGTGAACATTTTCGCTGAATGTTTAATCTAAAGAGCGAGAGTTCCTATCAGCGGTACTGGAAGATCTTAGTACTTATCAGCGATAGTGAAACTCTGATACATATTGTTTACTTACAATTTTCACTAAGTATATAAGAGAGGGTCATTATCAAATCACTGAGGGTTTGGATCAACACACTCTTTCTACTTATCTCCATATTGAACAATTTGAGCGAGGTAAAATCGACAAAACTCTATTTTTCAGTAAAGTAAAAGGTCATATCATTCTTGTTCAGATATATGTTGATGACATTATATTTGGCTCTACTAACCCTGATCTTTGTACTCGTTTCGCTGATAGAATGAAAGATGAGTATAAAATGAGCATGATGGGTGAATTAACATATTTCCTTGGTCTTCAGATAAAGCAAAATGAGAAAGGAACTTTCATTAATCAGGGAAAATATGTTAAAGATATGCTGAAGAAATTCGACTTAACTGAAAGTTCAGCTATGAAAACCCCTATGGCACCACCGCTGACACTAGACAAGGATTTAAAAGGAGTTCCTGTTAATGTCACGCTGTACCGTGGGATGATCGGCTCACTGTTGTATCATACAGCTAGCCGACCCGATATTATGTATGCAACATGTTTGTGTGCACGATATCAAGTTGAACCTAAGATATATCATATGAAAGCTGTAAAGCGAATTTTTCGATACCTTAAGGGTACAGCGAATCTAGGTCTTTGGTATCCCAAAGACTCAGGATTCGATCTAATCGCCTATTCAGATAGTGATTTTGCAGGTTGCAAATTGGATAGGAAAAGCACCACAGGAGGATGTCATCTCCTGGGTGGAAAGCTGGTAAGTTGGACAAGTAAAAAGCAAAACTCAGTGTCCACCTCCACAGCTGAAGCTGAGTATGTAGCCGCTGGAAGCAGTTCTTCTCAGGTCTTGTGGATGAGAAATAAACTTCTGGACTATGACCTTCAGCTCTCAAATATTCCAATCTATTGCGACAGCACAAGTGCCATCTCTATAACCAATAATCCAGTGCTGCACTCAAAGACAAAACACATCGAAATCAGGTATCACTTTATCAGAGATCATGTGATGAATGGTGATATAGAACTTCACTTTATCCCAACTGATTATCAGTTAGCTGATCTATTCACCAAACCTCTTGATGAGACAAGGTTCAACTTTCTCATCAGCGAGCTTGGAATACTGAACTTTGAGGAATAAAATCTTCAGTTGTTCGCATGTGATCAGCAACAGGATAAAACCAACGTAAATAACCCATTCTATAATCTTCTCTCTGAATAAACTTGATTCGCTGATATCAAGGTATGTTTTCTCTCTCTGACAAAACGCATGAAAATGCAAGATTATAAAATAAACTACATCGCTGAATATCTCTTCTTTATCAGCGATACTTTGAAATTTCTAAAACCATCACTGATATTTCTATTCAGTGCTTCATGTTTTCCAAAGTGTCCCTGAGTTTTCAAAACCTCAGAGACATCCAAGCATATGAAAGGACAGTTGTGACGTCATTACAACGGATAAGCCCTGACACGTTCTTCTTTCTAACACACGTTTGCACGTTTCGTTTACTCGCCAATCAAATGCAAACACGTGTCCGTGTCATGATGAAAATGTTTTCCCGCTCAAGATTTTCTCTCTCTCTCTCTCTCTCTCTAATCTCTATATAAACTCATTCTAGGTTTATATTTTTCTTTTACGCGAACTTCTTCTCCAAGCTAAGAAAAAGAATTTACTGTTGCATTTGTGCTCTCGAATTTTTCAAGAACTTCATCTTCTTCAACGAACCAGGTTAATAATTCTTTTATTTAACCTGTTTATTCAAACTTGTTAATGATCTTCTCTTTGTTTTCACAAGATCAAACAAAAGAACTTTTTAAAATAAAATCATTTCTTTCATGGTTTTATGAACACAACCTTTCATGGTTGTTCTTCAAGTTTAAAACGCAAAATCTTAAACTTGTTCTTCATACGTTTTTCCAGAATCCCAATCTCTAAAGAATACTGGAAAACAAGATTTTTTTTGGGTTTGCATTTCGTTTTTCAAAAACAAGAAAAAACTTAATCTTCATTAAGACATTATGTCTGAATGAAATGGACAAAATTCGAACCATCTTATTGGAAAACTCTTTCCACATTAAGATTATTCTTATTTGTTAATCTTTAGTTGAACTGATAATACAGAAAATGGCATCTTCTGACATTCCCAAGAACACCATCGCTGAGAACATTGCTGATGATGATACTGCTGAGGAAGTGGAAATCCTCAAGGCTCCTCAAGTCAAGTTCTCTCTTGACAAACTGGATTGGACCAAGGTAAATAACCTCTATGCGCTTCTCGAGTTTCCTCCTCGAAAGCAAGTCACACATCTAGATGATGCTGTGAAATTCCTGAAGAACTGTTCCATCTCCACAGCCCTGACCATAACACCTCCTGCACATCAGCTACTGCTATCCTAATTCTGGTACTCTGCCAGACACTCTCAACTACCTTCAGCCAAAGACCCCTAAAAAACAATTGACTGTATCCTCTGCGATACTGACTATGGCACCATGAAGATCACCCCTGGCATTATTCGCAAAGCCCTCAGCCTTCCCATCGCAACCAAAGAAAAACCGTTTGTTCCTCTCCCTGACCACAAGAAAAACTCAGACAGGGAAGGCATCATTGCATTCTTCGATGCAATGGGCTATGTATTGGAAACGGGAAGGGACAAGAAGCCCGAGAAGAAGCTGACCCTCATCAAGAAATCGGAAATGCCCAGCGAGATGAATTTCATCTTCGCTCGTTTAATCAGCTGCATGACTGCCAAGTCCGGCTCCTCTGACCAAGCCGCTCAGCCTCAGCAAGCAATGAGATATGCATTGCTGAAAGGTCTACATATAGATTCGGCATCGATTATCTATGATGACCTGGTACTTAGAGTGGACTCTGTCGCTGACAGATCTCCATGGGTTCCCTATCCTCGTTTCATCAGCGCCGTATTACAAAAAGGCCTGAAGGACAACTACCCAACAGAGGGTGACCTGAAACTCTCTCAGGTTGGCCCTAAGGTACTCGACTTCAAACCGGTGGAAAATGAGGTACGTCTTTCTACTCTTTTAACTCTTCTAAACCCCACTTCTTCTACTTCTGCAGCTCCTTCAGCGGACAAACCCACCGCTGATACCCCGGCTGCAACCTTCATTCCTTCTCTAAAAGGAAACACTCTGAAACCCAACTTGTTTCCAAAAGAACTAAGAAAACCAAGGAGCAACCCCAGCAATCTATTGCTAAAGACACCTCAGCTCCTCTTGATGGGCTGAAGGAAAGTTCAGTGGTACGCTCTGCCACAGCTGAACAAGCCACCCACTCTATCCCAACTTCAGCGTCTCTAAACGCTGAGGTTACAAACTTGGAATCTACCCAACCTCCCCCAGTCTCTCAAAAGACAGACGAAGCGAATCCAACGCTGAACTCCGCACCCAACCTCCATTCTTATCCTTCGCTTCTCCCTCTACTCATTTGGACTATACTCCAGTTATCACTGAAGCACCTGTCATTCCTCCAGAAGCTAAAGAAAATACTCTTCAAGGAGTGATGGGCATAGGACCTGTAGAGATGACCATACGTCCACGCACTTTAGCTGACGACATGGAACTTTTCTCAGGAACCCGAGATTTTGATGAATTCACCAATCCTCCTGCAGGTATACACCAACCCCTATACACTGTTACTAAACCCCAAACTTCTGGGCTTTCCTCTGTTCACAAGTTCTTATATGTTACAGGTCCTAATTTGAGAGACATCAACGCCTCTCTGAAGGCAATAGAGACGACGCTGACAGGTCTCACTACTACTCTTTCCGACAACTCTTCAGCTGTAACAAACGCTGGAGAGAATCTTACAAAGCTGACAACTGTCGTCGAAAAGAATGCCTCCAAAGCTGACTTGGAGAAGGTTGATAAATCACTCACCGACTTTGCCAAAGTTCTCTCTGATATCTACACAGACTACCTCGACATCAAGAAATCAGTTGACACCATGTCCAGCGAGGTCACTACGCTGAAGACATCGGTTGGCACACTCGAAGGTGATATGTCTGCTGTAAAGGCTGATGTCCGTTCAGTAAAAACTGACATGAGTTCTGTGAAGACCGATGTCAATACGATGAAGAATGACATCACTTCTATTCAGACTTTGTTGCAGCAGATCCTGACCAACACGACCGCCCCTGCACCTTCCCCTACACCTCCATCCTTTACTACGGCGGATCGTGCTGAACTCGTGAAGATCAATCCTGGTATTTCTGGTATAGAAAACAGATTATCTGCGATTGAAATCTGTGTGGGAATCCCTGGCCAAGAAGACAGGGATACAACACAAGCTACTGAATCATCACATTCCTCCCCCACTCATCATGTAAAAGAGGGGGAGAAGAGCGCTTAAGACCTTTCCAAGAGCGCTGAAGACCTTTCCCATGATGAATCTATCAGGGGAGAGAAGACTGAGACCTCACCTTTATTGAAGAGGGTGAGAAGACAATTGAAGAAACAACAGTCGCTGGACCTCAGGAAGATGAACACCCTGAGGGAACCGAGAAGCTTACCTCTGTATCTGAGGGGGAGCAACTCGAAGAAGAAGCTGAAGAAACTGAGTCTGAAGATGAAGATGAAGAAGCCATCGACTTGTCTGCTGATGAACCATCCTCTTCTCCAAAGAATGATGATGATGAAGATGATGATGATGACTCTTTTATCGTTAAGCCTGCTCAGAGAACTATAGCTCTTAAAGGGATTCGGATAAATGAACCTTCAGGGGAGCGGACAAAGACAAAGCCATCACCATCTAAAGCTGATAAGGGCAAAGGAAAAAGTGTCGCTGAAGATGAAAATCTGATGATCTTGCTTAAAAAGCCGGTTTGTCAGGTACATTAACCTCTTCCTTACTCCACATCCCTCCTCTATACACATTATCAGTTCGACACTCCACAAACCTCCATACACTTTATCCCATTCTTTCTATCTCTGTTCTACCCAAGTTCTTACTTGTAAGATCGCTGTGTTTCAGCTAGTCCTCTCCACTGTTTGAGGATATCACTGAAGTTCCCACAGCTGCGACTTCAACAATAATCCCAGCTCCCAACGCTGAAGAAATAATCTCGGTCTTAGATCTGATCTCTGAGACTGATGAACCTGAAGAACAGATGCCCTCTCACAAAAACAGACCTTCCTTGGCTCCTCAAAAGCTAAGTGAAGAAGATCAAGAAAAGAGAAATGAAATGATCAAGAGACTCGAAGATCAGCGAATCATTCTGAAGCGTAATCAGCTTCCTTCGGTTCCTCCAAAGTTCAGAGTTTCCCAAAAGGAATACAAGGAACACCTCAGAGCTGAACGCCTAATCGCTGAAAGAAGGGAAGCTGAAGAAAAAGACAGAGAATACGCCATCCAGCTTACTCAACGATCAGTAAAAGACCCCGAGCTGAAAAGAGCTCCCATTGCTGTTCAACGTCAGCTATGGGATGATGCTCAAAAGATCGTTAGAGAAAAGACAAAGGTCTCTGATACGACTTTGGAATGGTCTAAAGAAATGTTGAACTATCGATCTAGACCATTCAAAATCATCAAAGTAAACATCAGAGGAAGACTGTACGTAGACGTTCCTGTTGTTGAAGTGGATGTCTACAGAGAAGACAAAACCAAGAAAACCTTCTATGCTGCTACCTTAGAAAACTTTGGTCTCTCTGAATGGTTAGAAACGAAATTAGACATTCAGGGATCGCGCTCAAAATTCAATAGCCATGTCGAGAAGATCTTAAACAAACAGATCGACCTGGTTTCCTCTGCTGTGGATATTCCTCCTTCCACTCTTCTTCCTCAACAAAGAAAAGTCTCTGCTAAGGAATAGAAAGTCTCAGACTCAGGTCCTCCTATACGGAATGAAACAGGTATTGGTTTCTCTCGTGCTGAAGTTCTTGGCCCTGATGCTGATCTCTCAGCGCTTGACACCTCCCTACCACCTGGAGAAACTTTCATTCCTGGCACAGTTCTAAGTGATCCTTATGGTATATTCTTTCTAGACTACGAAGGAAACCATCACTTTCAACGTATCTCTGAGCTTCACATCGCTCCCATCGAACAACTCGGAGATCTCATATACTGGTGTGAAGTCAGACGCGACATTAAAGCTAGACACCTGAAGCCCTTGATTTTTGAAGAGGCTCTGAAGAAAAACAACCAAGGAGTAGATGTCCCTGACTGGATGATTCCCACATCAAAGACCCTCGATGAAATTCTCATCAAGGAAGAACCTTTTGACGGATAGGATCGCCTTTTAATTCTTTCTATCCTTATCTGTCTACATCTTTTGTACTTGTAATTTTATTAGCTGTACTTGTAATTTTTCCACTTCCCTCTGTAATCTTTACAAAGTTTAAAGAAAAATTTCAGCGAATGTACTTTACTCCATCAGTACAGAAAAGATCCCAGAAAATAGTAAAAGGGACAAATATTTTAAGAGTTGTTTTTATCCTTATGTTTTCATTAAATAGCAATTTTCTCTGTTGCTATGTCATAATCAAATAGGGGGAGATTGTTGATCCAAACCCTCAGTGATTTGATAATGACCCTCTCTTATATACTTAGTGAAAATTGTAAGTAAACAATATGTATCAGAGTTTCACTATCGTTGATAAGTACTAAGATCTTACAGTACCGCTGATATGAACTCTCGCTCTTTAGATTTAAACATTCAGCGAAACTGTTCACCATAATACTCTGAGTCTGTTCAGTACTTATGGTGATCGCTGATAAGTTAGGTTATTATTAGTAATTTCCTTCTCTTTCTTAGTTCAAGAAACTTAGTGTTCCAACTTGTTTAGATTTAGGTTTATCCTTAATCTTGTTTCCGCAACAAGCTGTAAATTGTTAATGATTTATCAATAAACAATTTAGAAAAGTAAAATATGTGTGTTTGTATTCAACCCCCCCCCCCCCCCCCCCCTTTCTACAAACTTGTATAGCCCTTCGGGACCAACAAACAGGTACTGGATAGACGGAACAGGGGTGTCCGAACAACACACTGGAAGTGCAAAGCTTACCGGACAAACCCAACTATCCGGACAACGAAGGATTTCGGATGAATTGAATTTTTCTGGATAGGGACCCGGTCCGGAAACTCATCCGGACATATTGGGTATCCGCATACCTGTCCGAAAACTCTGGATTTTAAAAAAAACTTTTCATGTCCTTGTTGATTTTGTAGAAATAGGACTATGTGGATTTAAGAAACAAACCTTCTCTCGCTCCCCCTCAAATTGAGCGTGGGGATTACCTTGCTCCCCCTCGAATATTGCAAAGTTGTACAATGGAGAGTCCGACACACAGAAAAAACTTTTGAACGTTTAAAGAAAAACACTGTGTCGCTCCCCCTCAACTGATGAACATCCAGTTGGATGCTCCCCCTCAGAATGTGCGCGTAGTGTGAAATGCACACGGGAGTATCCACACACACAAAAAAAATTAAGCATTTAAAAAATTTTGTGTGACGCTCCCCCTCAATAGTAGAGTATACTTACCTGATGGCTGATCATGCTCCCCCTAAACACATGAGCAGTCGTGAAATTACAGGTATAGACAAATCTCACATCTTCTTAATGTGTTTCCTTGTAGATCGTGAGCAGCTCCCTCCTTCCGGTCATGTGTGTGTAGCATCCAGTGTCTAAGAGTCACACATGACCGTCCTGCAAAACAAGTTTAGCGGACCTTGGGTACCCAGATTTGCCTGGGTCCTGGAGGGGTAGATTTGACACCTTTCGAAGGAACTTGCTTTGAAGCAGGTGGCCTCTTACCTCAGTGGGAGGAACCTGTTTTGAATTAGGTTTCCTCTCCTGCTTTGGTTTAACCTCTGATTGGGAACCCCGTTTGGATTTAGACTTCTTTTTGTTCTTACGGGGTCTCCGTTTGGGTGTATGATTATTGTTGATCCAAACCCTCAGTGATTTGATAATGACCCTCTCTTAAACACTTAGTGAAAATTGTAAGTAAACAATATGTATCAGAGTTTCACTATCGCTGATAAGTACTAAGACTTTACAGTACCGCTGATAGTAACTCTCACTCTTTAGATTAGATATTCAGCGAACACTATTCATCATCATATAGCTCTGAGCCTGTTCAGTCTATGAGATGATCGCTGATAAGTTAGTTGTTTACTTATGATCCCTGAAGACAAGTTTCACGTCAACCAAAGTTCTACACTGAAGTCGAAGATCAAGCTCAAGAACCAGCGACAAGTCTACTCATGAACTGATGCGGATATCAGCGAAGCAAGACCTGTCCATTCAACGTGAAGTATCAAGTAGAAGACTTCAGCAATCGCTGAACTTTATCATTCGCTGATAAAGATCTGACTCAACGAAAGTTGATCATGAAGTCTCCCTGCATGTTACTATTGTCTTACCTCCCTTGCACGTCTCCGTACGAACTGTCAGAACGGACATCCCTTTTGTCTGTAATTGTACAACAACTCTGATTCTACACTGTGCACCATGCGGCTACTAAGGTTGTCTACAAAGGTCAATGACATGCAACCACTCAGCTGCTGCCACGTGTAGAGCCATACTGCCATGCATTAAATCCATGCAGTATATCAGAAGAACCTTACTTCAGTTTTGAAGTGTGCTCGGACCACCTTCTTATTTCTTATTGTTAAGTTATTATTCGTAATTTCTTTAACTCTTTCTAGTGCAAGAAACTTAGTGTTCTTAACTTGTTAAGATTAGGTTTATCCTTAATCTTGTTCCGCAACAAGTTGTAAATTGTCTTGATTTATCAATAAACAATTTAGAAAAGTAATAACGTGTGTTTGTATTCAACCCCCCCCCCATTCTACAAACTTGTATAGCCCTTCGGGACCAACAAGTGGTATCAGAGAGGATTTGTTTAATCTCATAAACAAGATCTGATCTATACTAAGATTTCTCTTCCTTGCTATTTCTAAAAATGGCTACCAACACAAACACAAACTATATTGACAACGGTATTCTTGCAAACCCCCCTAGATTCTCCAGAGATAATTTTAATCTATGGAAAAATAGGATGATTCTCTTCTTAGAAGGTGTAGACCCTACTATGCCTTATTATCCTGAAAACGGCCCATATATTCCTCTAAGAATTGATCCTGCAGTTCCAGCCGCTGAGAATAGACCTCCTATTCCAGAAAGGCTGATTGCTAAGGAAATTCAAATGTGGACTGATGAAGATAAGAAGAAAGTGGCTATCGACACCAAATCCAGATCCATACTCTCCATGGCTCTTCCTGACGAAGTCTACCATTCCGTCATGAACCTGAAAACCTCAAAAGCTTTGTGGGACACAATCTGTGTTCAGTATGAAGGTACTTCTGAAGTCTAGGACTCTCGAAAGATCAACCTGGTAAGACAGTATGAAAGCTTCATTTGTGGTAAGAATGAAACTCTCTCTGAAGTACACCAAGGTTTTAACTGCTTAATAATAGATCTAAAAACTGTTGGTAAGGAATATTCTAACTTTGAAGTGCTGACAAAGTTCTTAGAATGTTTACCTGAAAGTTGGGACAGTTATTCTATGTGTCTCAAGCTGTCAAAGGATCTAAAATCAATGACCTTTTCTACCTTATATGGCACGATGCTGAATCATGAGCAATCGAGTCATCTTAAGAAGAATCTTGTAAAAGATTCCAAAAGCACCCCTGTTGCTTTAATCTCAGATTCACCTTCCACTCTTCTTCCTCAACAAAGAAAAGTCTCTGCTAAGGAATAGAAAGTCTCAGACTCAGGTCCTCCTATACGGAATGAAACAGGTATTGGTTTCTCTCGTGCTGAAGTTCTTGGCCCTGATGCTGATCTCTCAGCGCTTGACACCTCCCTACCACCTGGAGAAACTTTCATTCCTGGCACAGTTCTAAGTGATCCTTATGGTATATTCTTTCTAGACTACGAAGGAAACCATCACTTTCAACGTATCTCTGAGCTTCACATCGCTCCCATCGAACAACTCGGAGATCTCATATACTGGTGTGAAGTCAGACGCGACATTAAAGCTAGACACCTGAAGCCCTTGATTTTTGAAGAGGCTCTGAAGAAAAAGAATCAAGGAGTAGATGTCCCTGACTGGATGATTCCCACATCAAAGACCCTCGATGAAATTCTCATCAAGGAAGAACCTTTTGACGGATAGGATCGCCTTTTAATTCTTTCTATCCTTATCTGTCTACATCTTTTGTACTTGTAATTTTATTAGCTGTACTTGTAATTTTTCCACTTCCCTCTGTAATCTTTACAAAGTTTAAAGAAAAATTTCAGCGAACGTACTTTACTCCATCAGTACAGAAAAGATCCCAGAAAATAGTAAAAGGGACAAATATTTTATGAGTTGTTTTTATCCTTATGTTTTCATTAAATAGCAATTTTCTCTGTTGCTATGTCATAATCAAATAGGGGGAGATTGTTGATCCAAACCCTCAGTGATTTGATAATGACCCTCTCTTATATACTTAGTGAAAATTGTAAGTAAACAATATGTATCAGAGTTTCACTATCGTTGATAAGTACTAAGATCTTACAGTACCGCTGATATGAACTCTCGCTCTTTAGATTTAAACATTCAGCGAAACTGTTCACCATAATACTCTGAGTCTGTTCAGTACTTATGGTGATCGCTGATAAGTTAGTTGTTTACTTATGATCCCTGAAGACAAGTTTCACGTTAACATAGGTTCTACGCTGAAGTCGAAGATCAAGCTCAAGAACCAGCCACAAGTCTCCTAATGAACTGATGCGGATCAGCGAAGACTCAGATTTGTCCACTCATTGTGAAGTATCAAGTACAAGACTTTAGCTATCGCTGAACTCTATCATTCGCTGATAAAGAATGATAGATCGCTGAATCAACAAAAAGCTGATCATAAAGTCCTCCGTACAAAGTACTTTTTGTCTTATCCACCCTTGCACGTCTCCGTACGATATGTCAGAAAAAGAACCTCCTTATTGTCTGAATTCGTACAACCACTCTGATACTACACTGTTCAAACATGCGACTACTAAGGTTGTCAACAAAGGTCAATGACATGCAACCAATCAGCTGCTGCCACGTGTAAAGTGTAAACTGCAATGCATTAAATGCATGCGGTATATAAGAAGATGAACTCACTTCATTTTGAAGTAACTTGATAACTCTAGAAAAGTTCATCCTCCTTATCTTGAGATAGGTTATTATTAGTAATTTCCTTCTCTTTCTTAGTTCAAGAAACTTAGTGTTCCAACTTGTTTAGATTTAGGTTTATCCTTAATCTTGTTTCCGCAACAAGCTGTAAATTGTTAATGATTTATCAATAAACAATTTATAAAAGTAAAATATGTGTGTTTGTATTCAACCCCCCCCCCCCCCCCCCCTTTCTACAAACTTGTATAGCCCTTCGGGACCAACAAACAGGTACTGGATAGACGGAACAGGGGTGTCCGAACAACACACTGGAAGTGCAAAGCTTACCGGACAAACCCAACTATCCGGACAACGAAGGATTTCGGATGAATTGAATTTTTCTGGATAGGGACCCGGTCCGGAAACTCATCCGGACATATTGGGTATCCGCATACCTGTCCGAAAACTCTGGATTTAAAAAAAAAACTTTTCATGTCCTTGTTGATTTTGTAGAAATAGGACTATGTGGATTTAAGAAACAAACCTTCTCTCGCTCCCCCTCAAATTGAGCGTGGGGATTACCTTGCTCCCCCTCGAATATTGCAAAGTTGTGCAATGGAGAGTCCGACACACAGAAAAAACTTTTGAACGTTTAAAGAAAAACACTGTGTCGCTCCCCCTCAACTGATGAACATCCAGTTGGATGCTCCCCCTCAGAATGTGCGCGTAGTGTGAAATGCACACGGGAGTATCCACACACACAAAAAAAAATTCAGCATTTAAAAAATTGTGTGTGACGCTCCCCCTCAATAGTAGAGTATACTTACCTGATGGCTGATCATGCTCCCCCTAAACACATGAGCAGTCGTGAAATTACAGGTATAGACAAATCTCACATCTTCTTAATGTGTTTCCTTGTAGATCGTGAGCAGCTCCCTCCTTCCGGTCATGTGTGTGTAGCATCCAGTGTCTAAGAGTCACACATGACCGTCCTGCAAAACAAGTTTAGCGGACCTTGGGTACCCAGATTTGCCTGGGTCCTGGAGGGGTAGATTTGACACCTTTCGAAGGAACTTGCTTTGAAGCAGGTTGCCTCTTGGGTGTGGGTTTTACCTCAGTGGGAGGAACCTGTTTTGAATTAGGTTTCCTCTCCTGCTTTGGTTTAACCTCTGATTGGGAACCCCGTTTGGATTTAGACTTCTTTTTGTTCTTACGGGGTCTCCGTTTGGGTGTATGTTTATTGTTGATCCAAACCCTCGGTGATTTGATAATGACCCTCTCTTAAACACTTAGTGAAAATTGTAAGTAAACAATATGTATCAGAGTTTCACTATCGCTGATAAGTACTAAGACTTTACAGTACCGCTGATAGTAACTCTCACTCTTTAGATTAGATATTCAGCGAACACTATTCATCATCATATAGCTCTGAGCCTGTTCAGTCTATGAGATGATCGCTGATAAGTTAGTTGTTTACTTATGATCCCTGAAGACAAGTTTCACGTCAACCAAAGTTCTACACTGAAGTCGAAGATCAAGCTCAAGAACCAGCGACAAGTCTACTCATGAACTGATGCGGATATCAGCGAAGCAAGACCTGTCCATTCAACGTGAAGTATCAAGTAGAAGACTTCAGCAATCGCTGAACTTTATCATTCGCTGATAAAGATCTGACTCAACGAAAGCTGATCATGAAGTCTCCCTGCATGTTACTATTGTCTTACCTCCCTTGCACGTCTCCGTACGAACTGTCAGAACGGACATCCCTTTTGTCTGTAATTGTACAACAACTCTGATTCTACACTGTGCACCATGCGGCTACTAAGGTTGTCTACAAAGGTCAATGACATGCAACCACTCAGCTGCTGCCATGTGTAAAGCCATACTGCCATGCATTAAATCCATGCAGTGTATCAGAAGAACCTTACTTCAGTTTTGAAGTGTGCTCGGACCACCTTCTTATTTCTTATTCTTAAGTTATTATTCGTAATTTCTTTAACTCTTTCTAGTGCAAGAAACTTAGTGTTCTTAACTTGTTAAGATTAGGTTTATCCTTAATCTTGTTCCGCAACAAGTTGTAAATTGTCTTGATTTATCAATAAACAATTTAGAAAAGTAATAACGTGTGTTTGTATTCAACCCCCCCCCCCCCCCTTCTACAAACTTGTATAGCCCTTCGAGACCAACAAGTGGTATCAGAGCGGATTTGTTTAATCTCATAAACAAGATCTGATCTATACTAAGATTTCTCTTCCTTGCTATTTCTAAAAATGGCTACCAACACAAACACAAACTATATTGACAACGGTATTCTTGCAAACCCCCCTAGATTCTCCAGAGATAATTTTAATCTATGGAAAAATAGGATGATTCTCTTCTTAGAAGGTGTAGACCCTACTATGCCTTATTATCTTGAAAACGGCCCATATATTCCTGTAAGAATTGATGCTGCAGTTCCAGCCGCTTAGAATAGACCTCCTATTCCAGAAAGGCTGATTGCTAAGGAAATTCAAATGTGGACTGATGAAGATAAGAAGAAAGTGGCTATCGACACCAAATCCAGATCCATACTCTCCATGGCTCTTCCTGACGAAGTCTACCATTCCGTCATGAACCTGAAAACCTCAAAAGCTTTGTGGGACACAATCTGTGTTCAGTATGAAGGTACTTCTGAAGTCTAGGACTCTCGAAAGATCAACCTGGTAAGACAGTATGAAAGCTTCATTTGTGGTAAGAATGAAACTCTCTCTGAAGTACACCAAGGTTTTAACTGCTTAATAATAGATCTAAAAACTGTTGGTAAGGAATATTCTAACTTTGAAGTGCTGACAAAGTTCTTAGAATGTTTACCTGAAAGTTGGGACAGTTATTCTATGTGTCTCAAGCTGTCAAAGGATCTAAAATCAATGACCTTTTCTACCTTATATGGCACGATGCTGAATCATGAGCAATCGAGTCATCTTAAGAAGAATCTTGTAAAAGATTCCAAAAGCACCCCTGTTGCTTTAATCTCAGATTCACCTTCCACTTAGCGATCGACTATCACTGTCACTGAGTTGGAAACTAACTCTGAAAGATTATCAGACTCTGACGTTTCAGATAATGATGAAACTCTGGCATTCCTGGCTAATAAGTTCAGGAGATTTGCTAGAAAGAGTAATTTCAAGAAGAATAAACCTCTTGGTATTACTGACAAGCCAAGATCATCAACCCCTGTTGATAAGGCTACTGCTACTTGCTATAACTGTGAAAAGATAGGACATTTTGCTAGCGAGTGCAGGTCAAGGAAAGTCTCTAGACCCTCAGCTTTTCGCAAGAAAAACTTTATTCCTAGGAATAGAGATGAAAAATATAAAAAGCTGAAAGAAAGGTATGCAAAGCTGAAAACCTTTAAGAAGGAAGGCAAAAGCCTCATGGCTGACTATGATTGGGCTGCCTCTGACGAAGAAGAATCATCCGACTCTGAAGATGATGATGAAGCCAATCTATGTCTCATAGCCAAACTTGAAGATGAGGAAGACAACTCTGACATTCCCTCTACTTCAACCTCTGCAACTCAGGTTAAGAAGGGTATCTGGTATCTCGATAGCGTATGCTCTAGACACATGACTGGTATGAAGAACCTGCTCACTGAGTACAAAGAAGAGAAGGGTCCATCTGAAACTTTCGGTGGAAAGGGAAAAGGACATACCCGAGGTTGTACTATCTAATGGTACAACAACCTTCAGAAGAGTCGCATATGTTGAAGGGCTGAAGCATAATCTTCTAAGCATCAGTCAGCTTTGCGACAGGGATAACAAAGTAATCTTTACTAAGGAATCCTGCTTTGTCGCTGACAAAAAGGAGAAGATAGCTCTCAGCGGTTATCGTTTGGAAAATGTTTATGTAATAAACATGGACTCAACAACCACTGAGAACTCATGTTTCTTCTCAAAAGCCTCATTTGATGTCAACTGGCTATGGCATAAGAGGCTCTCTCATCTAAACTTCAAGACACTGAACACTCTTTCTTCAAAAGAGTTAGTCACTGGTCTACCTCAGCACTCATACGCCAAAGAGTCCTTATGTTCAGCGTGTGAGAAAGGCAAGCAGACCAAAGCAAGCTTTAAGTCAAAGCAAGTTTCCTCAGTATCATCTCCTCTACAACTTCTCCATATGGATTTGTTTGGCCCTGTTAACAAACACTCCGTCGCTGGAAAGAAATATACGCTGGTCATAGTTGATGAATTCTCTCGCTATACATGGGTTATGTTTCTCCGTTCTAAGAGTGACACCCCTGAATAACTCATCACCTTTGTTCGGAAGATGGAAACCCTGAACAACTTGACCGTTCGCTCAATAAGAAGTGACCATGGGACTGAATTCAAAAACAGTTCTCTTGATTCCTTCTTTGAGAGTAATGGTATTTCTCACAACCTTTCTTCAGTGAGAACACCGCAGCAAAACGTAGTCGCTGAAAGAAGAAATAGAACTATTATTGAAGGTGCACGTTCAATGCTCAGCGATTCTCACCTTCCTACTCAGTTTTGGGCAGAAGCTGTCAACACTACTTGTTTTACGCAACACTAGTGTTAGCTTTAATTAGCTCCTAATTTAATGAATGTTTTATAAAGATATTTTTGTGTTTTAGATATTTTGTAATAGATATTTACTTAGATAGTTTATATAGATATTTTAGATATTGTCTAGACATTAGATATCTTAAATATCTAATGTGTAAATGGCCCTATATAAGAGGTGTCCATGGTTTTATTTCAAGAAGAGAAAATTTTTGGAGAGCACACAAAAACACACATAGACTAGATGAGAGTCGGTTTTACATGTTAAGTGTGGTGTTCTTCATGTTTTCTCCTCTCCATATTTAATCGTCAATGAATATGAGATAAGTTTCTTTATAATTGTTCTTCATGCATATCTTATCTCTATATTTAAATATGGATTCTATATTTCTTCTATTGTTGCTCATAAACGGGACCAACAATTGGTATCAGAGCAAATTGAAGAAACGTTTCTTCAAAATCGGTCATCATGGCAACAATAGAAGTTTTTTTTTTGAAAGATTTGGTGTTGTGCTACATGTTCAAAGTCTGATCTGAAAAGTTTTTATAACTTTGAGTATTTTTAATTAGTTCTCTGACCTGATCAATTAGAGATCTGAGTATTTGCACTCACGGTTCTAAAAGTTATATGGAGATCGTCTTGTTTTTCTACATCAAATCAGGTTTAATAACAACATGCTGGCAGATTTGCGATGCTGTAGTAAAATGGTCATATCTCACTACTCAAGACTCCGATTGATACGATTCAAAAGGCCCTGGATTCCTAAGACACAGATGAACAATTTCTGTGTTTTGAGAATTCAGAGATTCGAAATTTATAAGGGTCATATGCATCGTTGAAGTAGACATCAGTGTGCTGATGGAAAGCTGATGGACAGATCTGCGCAACTGTGGGAAATCAACCATATCTTTGTCGTACGAGCTCGAAAAGAGGTGATTCAAGATGATCTGAACTGCTAACAAACAAATTCAAGTTGTTTGTGTTTTGCATTCTTGCAAAATCCAGAGGTAAAATGGTCTAAATCAATGTCAAAGTAAGTATAACACTTATGTTATGCTTCTGCCGAGCGGCGACCAAGCTTCTGCCGCACGCGACCAAGCTTCTGCCGCACGCGACCAAGCTTCTGCCGCATGAGACCAGCTTCTGCAGAGCCGCGACCAAACTTCTGCAGAACCTTTGTCAAACGTTTGTCAAGCAACGATCACTTTTGTCGACCACTCAGACCAATTTCTGTGGACAACTCGTACTTTGGCTCGGATTTTTGCCGACCACCTTCTGTGGTACTGTTCACTACAGAACTTCTGTGAAACTCAGCAGAGCTTCTGTGGACCGAACTTCTGCAACCGAGCCTAAGAGCCCAAAGCGCAACGTTTTAGTGTTCTTGTTGTCAACTTTGCGCACCTGTCGTATTTGCAACATAACTTTTTCATCGAAGCTCCAAATTTGATGAATCCAGATGCGTTGGATTCCTAAGACATAGATGAACACTTTTCGTGTTTTGATCTTGGTCTGAATCGGTGTTATTCTTGGTCATAATCTCTGTTAAAGACAGTATACTTCTACTGGACAGAAAGTTGAGTTTGACAAATCATCATCAGAGCTCTATCGGCAGTACGAGCAACTTCTGCCGACCAACTTCTGCCGACTAACTTCTGTGTTACTGTTCACCACAGAACCTCTGTGAAACCCGACAGAGCCTCTGTGGACTGAACCTCTGTGACTCAACCTCAGAGCCCGATTTTTGTTTACTTGCTGTCAGCTTTCCGCTGCTTCAGAAACACGCGCATAACTTCCTACTCGGTGCTCCGATTCGCATGAGTCCAGTTGCGTTGAATTCCTAAGACACAGGTGAAACTTTTTCATGTTTTGATTTTGGTCTGATTCAGTGTGCTTAATGGTCAGAATCTGTGTCAAAGTCAATGGACTCTTGCTGCATCGAAAGCATCGCATTTCACTCATGCTCTTTCCGCTTTCAAGAACGGTGTTCTCTCAACGGTTCTTCATGGTGTCAAGCTACATTTGTCACATTTTAAATGCCACTCCATCCTCTGTTATTCACGTTTAGAGCTCGGTGGGTGAGCCTACATTTGAGGGGGAGCACATGATGCTTTGAAGACTTGAAGAACGGAACATCAAATGTTCTAAAGAAAGCAAGGGGGAGACTATAAAATGATGCTTTCTTTATAAAACATTAGGGGGAGATTGTTAGCTTTAATTAGCTCCTAATTTAATGAATGTTTTATAAAGATATTTTTGTGTTTTAGATATTTTGTAATAGATATTTACTTAGATAGTTTATATAGATATTTTAGATATTGTCTAGACATTAGATATCTTAAATATCTAATGTGTAAATGGCCCTATATAAGAGGTGTCCATGGTTTTATTTCAAGAAGAGAAAATTTTTGGAGAGCACACAAAAACACACATAGACTAGATGAGAGTCGGTTTTACATGTTAAGTGTGGTGTTCTTCATGTTTTCTCATCTCCATATTTAATCGTCAATGAATATGAGATAAGTTTCTTTATAATTGTTCTTCATGCATATCTTATCTCTATATTTAAATATGGATTCTATATTTCTTCTATTGTTGCTCATAAACGGGACCAACAACTAGTTATGTTTATAAACTGGATAAGGCACTTTATGGCTTAAAGCAAGCTCCCCGTGCATGGTATGACACTCTATCCTCTTATCTCCTAATTGAACAATTTGAGCGAGGTAAAATCGACAAAACTCTATTTTTCATAATAGTGAAAGGTCATATCATTCTTGTTCAGATATATGTTGATGACATTATATTTGGTTCTACTAACCCTGACCTTTGTACTCGTTTCGCTGATAGAATGAAAGAAGAGTATAAAATGAGCATGATGGGTGAGCTAACATATTTCCTTGGTCTTCAGATAAAGCAAAATGAAAAAGGAACTTTCATTAATCAGGGAAAGTATGTTAAAGATATGTTGAAGAAATTCGATTTAACTCAGAGTTCAGCTATGAAAACCCCTATGGCACCACCGCTGACACTAGACAAGGATTCAAATGGAATACCTGTTAATGTCACGATGTACCATGGGATGATCGGCTCTGTCTTGTATCTTACATCTAGCCGACCCGATATTATGTACGCAACCTGTTTGTGTGCACGATATCAAGCTGAACCTAAGGAATCTCATATGATCGCTGTAAAGCGAATCTTTCGTTACCTTAAGGGTACTATGAACCTAGGTCTTTGGTATCCCAAAGACTCAGGGTTTGATCTAATTACCTATTCAGAACTCAAAGATCTCAAAACTAATTGCATCGCTGAATATCTGTTCCTTAACAGAGATACTTTGAAATTTCTTAAACCAACACTGATATTTCTATTCAGTGCTTCATATTTTCAAAAGTGTCCCTGAGCTTTCAAAACCTCAGGGACATCCTAAAATATGAAAGGACAGTTGTGACGTCATCGCAACGGATAAGCTCTGGCACGTTCTTTTTCTGACACACGATTGCACGTTTCGTTTACCTTCCAATCAAATGCAAACACATGTTCGTGTCATGATAAAAAACTTTCCCGCTCGAGTTTTTCTCTCTCTCTACTCTCTATATATAAACCATTTTGGGTTTATATTTTTCTCTTTACGCGAAAAACTTCTCCTCCAAGCAAGAAAAATATTTACTGTTGCATTTTGAGCTCTCAAAATTTCCAGAAACTGTTCATCTTCTTCCTTGACGAACCAGGTTAATACTCTTATTTACCTACATTACTTGTTTATGATCTTATTCTTTACTTTTAACAGATCAAACAAAAGAACTTTTACAAAATGAAATCATTTTCTGTTCATGATTTTATGAATACAACCTTCATTGTTGTTCTTCAAGTTTATATCAAAACTCGTAAACTTGTTCTTCATATGTTTTTCCAGAATTCCTTCTTCAAATGAAAACTGGAAAACACATAATCTCTACGTTTTGTAACTCTTTCTCAAAACAAGAAAAACCCTAATCTTTCTCAAAGGGATTTTTGGCTGAATGAAATGGACAAAATTCAAAAACATCTTATTGGAAAATCTTTCTACATTAAGACTATTTGTTTTGTTGATCTATGGTTGAGCTGATTACAGAAATGGCTGCTCCTTCTACTGCTGAGAACACTCCTGCTGTTGAGGAACTTGAAATCAACAAGGCTCCTCAGGTCAAGTTCAAACTTGAGGATATCTCTTTTACAAAATCAAACAACCTCCATGCGCTGTTTGATTTTCCTCCGAAGAAACAAGTCAAGCATCTAGACGACGCTGTGAATTTTCTGAAAACCTGTTGCCTCTCTACAGCCTTAACCATAACACCCCCTGCTCATCAGTTACTATTATCTCAGTTTTGGTATACCGCCAGACACACTCAGCTACCATCTTCCAAAGACCCTACCAAACTACTTGATGTCATCCTCTGTGACACTGATTTTGGCACCGTCAAAATCAACCCTGCTATCATTCGGAAAGCACTGAATCTCCCTGTTGCCACCAAAGACAAACCATTTGTTCCTTTCCCTGACCCCAAGAGACATGCTGATAGAGAAACACTCGTTGCATTCTTTGATGCAATGAAGTACGTTTGGGATCAAGGCAGAGATGAAAAAGCCGGGAAGAAACTGACTGCAATCAAGAAGTCAAAGATGCCCAGCGAGATGAACTTCATCTTCGCACACCTAATAAGCTGCATGACAGCGAAGAGTGGCTCCTCTAATCAAGCTGCTCAACCTCAGCAAGCCATGGGCTATGCATTGCTGAAGGGTCTCCATGTTGACTGGGCCTCGATAATATACGACGATCTTGCGCTCAGAGTAGATTTTGCTGATAGACCATCATGGGTTCCATACCTAAGATTCCTCAGCGCCGTCTTCCAAACCGGCCTGAAGGATAACTAACAATCCATCGCTGGAAATAAATATACGATGGTCATAGTTGATGAATTCTCTCGCTATACATGGGTTATGTTTCTCCGTTCTAAGAGTGACACCCCTGAAGAACTCATCACCTTTGTTCGGAAGATGGAAACCCTGAACAACTTGACCGTTCGCTCAATAAGGAGTGATCATGGGACTGAATTCAAAAACTGCTCTCTTGATTCCTTCTTTGAGAGTAAGGGTATTTCTCACAACCTTTCTTCAGTGAGAACACCGCAGCAAAACGGAGTCGCTGAAAGAAGAAATAGAACTATTATTGAAGGTGCACGTTCAATGCTCAGCGATTCTCACCTTCCTACTCAGTTTTGGGCAGAAGCTGTCAATACTACTTGTTTTACGCAACACAGGTCGCTGATAATCAAAAGATTTAATAAAACAACCTATGAACTTTTTCATGGGAGAAAGCCTTCAATTAGCTTTCTTCACATCTTTGGATGTCAGTGTTTCATTCTGAACAACAGAGATGCCCTTGGAAAGTTTGATCCTAAGGCTGATGATGGAATCTTTCTTGGATATTCTTAAATCTCCAAAGCCTTCAGAGTCTTCAATCGAAGAAGACAAGCTGTTGAAGAAACTATTCACGTCACTTTTGACGAATCCCGTTCAGCGAATTCTCGACCTTCTGCTGATACTGAAGAACTGAATCAATGGATGTTTTCTCATCTTGGTGATTCAGAAAATATTCCCACTCCTCATACTCATACAGTTGGAGATGATAGTCCTACTATCATCCCAAACATGCAGAATAGTGAAGCTGAAACAACATGGGTCTCAGCTGTTCCTTTAAACACTATACCTACTTCTGAACCAAATGTCTCAGACATTCCATCTACTTCTCAGCAATCAGTAAATGAGATGACATCTGCACCTACTCCTTTCTTGGCTGATATTCCAGAAGTTGCTGAAGCTTCATCTTCAGCTCTTCCAGTTCAGGTTGAGTCAGTGTCTCATGCTCCTGCTCAGCGATGGACTGTAAATCACCCAATTGATCAAAATCTTGGTGATCGAAACGCTGGTGTTCAGACTCGACGAAGTGCTGGTAATATTTGTTTATTTGTTAACTTTATTTCTCTGAGTGAACCAAAGAAAATAGATGATGCCCTCAAAGATCCAAACTGGGTCAACGCCATGCAAGAAGAGCTGACTGAATTCGAAAGAAACAGAGTTTGGAAACTTGTTCGAAGACCAACTGACAAGACAGTGATAAGCACTAAATGGGTCTATCGAAACAAGTTGGGCGAACATGGAACTATAACCCGCAACAAGGCTCGTCTTGTTGCTCAGGGATACAGACAAGAGGAAGGCATAGATTACGACGAAACATTTGCTCCAGTAGCAAGACTATAATCTATTCGTCTATTCTTAGCATACGATGTACACAAAGACTTCAAAGTATATCAGATGGATGTTAAGTCAACATTTCTAAATGGAAAGCTGAATGAAGAAGTCTATGTGGAACAACCTCCAGGATTCTCAGAACCTAAGCGTCCAGGTTATGTTTATAAACTGGATAAGGCACTTTACAGCTTAAAGCAAGCTCCTCGTGCATGGTATGACACTCTATCCTCTTATCTCCTAATTGAACAATTTGAGCGAGGTAAAATCGACAAAACTGTATTTTTCAGAATAGTGAAAGGTCATATCATTCTTGTTCAGATATATGTTGATGACATTATATTTGGTTCTACTAACCCTGACCTTTGTACTCGTTTCGGTGATAGAATGAAAGAAGAGTATAAAATGAGCATGATGGGTGAGCTAACATATTTCCCTGGTCTTTAGATAAAGCAAAATGAAAAAGGAACTTTCATTAATCAGGGAAAGTATGTTAAAGATATGCTGAAGAAATTCGATTTAACTCAGAGTTTAGCTATGAAAACCCCTATGGCACCACCACTGACACTAGACAAGGATTAAAATGGAATACCTGTTAATGTCACGCTGTACCATGGGATGATCGGCTCTCTCTTGTATCTTACAACTAGCTGACCCGATATTATGTATGCAACTTGTTTGTGTGCACGATATCAAGCTGAACCTAAGGAATCTCATATGATCGTTGTAAAGCGAATCTTTCGTTACCTTAAGGGTACTATGAACCTAGGTCTTTGGTATCCCAAAGACTCAGGGTTTGATCTAATCACCTATTCAGATAGTGATTTTGGAGGTTGCAAATTGGATAGGAAAAGCACCACAGGAGGCTGTCAGCTCCTGGGTGGGAAGCTGGTGAGTTGGACAAGTAAAAAGCAAAACTCAGTGTCCACCTCAACTGCTGAAGCTGAGTATGTAGCCGCTAGAAGCTGTTGTTCTCAGGTCTTGTGGATGGGAAATCAACTACTAGACTATGACCTTAGCTCTCTAAAATTCCAATCTTTTGCGACAGCACAAGTGCCATCGATATAGCCAACAATCCAGTGCTACACTCAAATACAAAACACATCGAAATCAGGTATCATTTTATCAGAGATCATGTGATGAATGGTGATATAGAACTTCATTTTATCCCAATTGACTATCAGTTAGCTGATATGTTCACCAAACCTCTTGATGAGACAAGATTCAACTTTCTCATCAGCGAGCATGGAATGCTGAACTTTGAAGAGTAAAATCTTCAGTGGTTCACATTTGATCAGCGATAGGATAAAATCAACTTGTATAACCCATTCTATCATTCTCTCTCTGAACATAATTGATTCACTGATATCAAGGTATGTTTTCTCTCTTGCTCGCTAACGTTCGCCTAGAACTCAAAGATTTCAAAACTAATTGCATCACTGAATATCTGTTCCTTAACAGCGATACTTTGAAATTTCTTAAACCAACACTGATATTTCTATTCAGTGCTTCATATTTTCAAAAGTGTCCCTGAGCTTTCAAAACCTCAGGGACATCCTAAAATATGAAAGGACAGTTGTGACGTCATTGCAACGGATAAGCCCTGGCACGTTCTTTTTCTGACACACGATTGCACGTTTCGTTTACCTTCCAATCAAATGCAAACACATGTCCGTGTCATGATGAAAAACTTTCCCGCTCGAGTTTTTCTCTCTCTCTACTCTCTATATATAAACCATTTTGGGTTTATATTTTTCTCTTTACGCGAAAAACTTCTCCTCCAAGCAAGAAAAAGATTTACTGTTGCATTTTGAGCTCTCAAAATTTCCAGAAACTGTTCATCTTCTTCCTTGACGAACCAGGTTAATACTCTTATTTACCTACATTACTTGTTTATGATCTTATTCTTTACCTATAACAGATCAAACAAAAGAACTTTTACAAAATGAAATCATTTTCTGTTCATGATTTTATGAATACAACCTTCATTGTTGTTCTTCATGTTTATATCAAAACTCGTAAACTTGTGCTTCATATGTTTTTCCAGAATTCCTTCTTCAAATGAAAACTGGAAAACACATAATCTCTACGTTTTGTAACTCTTTCTCAAAACAAGAAAAACCCTAATCTTTCTCAAAGGGATTTTTGGCTGAATGAAATGGACAAAATTCAAAAACATCTTATTGGAAAATCTTTCTCCATTAAGACTATTTGTTTTGTTGATCTTTGGTTGAGCTGATTACAGAAATGGCTGCTCCTTCTACTGCTGAGAACACTCCTGCTGTTGAGGAACTTGAAATCAACAAGGCACCTCAGGTCAAGTTCAAACTTGAGGATATCTCTTTTACAAAATCAAACAACCTCCATGCGCTGTTTGATTTTCCTCCGAAGAAACAAGTCAAGCATCTAGAAGACGCTGTGAATTTTCTGAAAACCTGTTGCCTCTCTACAGCCTTGACCATAACACCCCCTGCTCATCAGTTACTATTATCTCAGTTTTGGTATACCGCCAGACACACTCAGCTACCATCTTCCAAAGACCCTACCAAACTACTTGATGTCATCCTCTGTGACACTGATTTTGGCACCGTCAAAATCAACCCTGCTATCATTCGGAAAGCACTGAATCTCCCTGTTGCCACCAAAGACAAACCATTTGTTCCTTTCCCTGACCCCAAGAGACATGCTGATAGAGAAACACTCGTTGCATTCTTTGATGCAATGAAGTACGTTTGGGATCAAGGCAGAGATGAAAAAGCCGAGAAGAAACTGACTGCAATCAAGAAGTCAAAGATGCCCAGCGAGATGAACTTCATCTTCGCACACCTAATAAGCTGCATGACAGCGAAGAGTGGCTCCTCTAATCAAGCTGCTCAACCTCAGCAAGCCATGGGCTATGCATTGCTGAAGGGTCTCCATGTTGACTGGGCCTCGATAATATACGACGATCTTGCGCTCAGAGTAGATTTTGCTGATAGACCATCATGGGTTCCATACCTAAGATTCCTCAGCGCCGTCTTCCAAACCGGCCTGAAGGATAACTAACAATCCATCGCTGGAAATAAATATACGCTGGTCATAGTTGATGAATTCTCTCGCTATACATGGGTTATGTTTCTCCGTTCTAAGAGTGACACCCCTGAAGAACTCATCACCTTTGTTCGGAAGATGGAAACCCTGAACAACTTGACCGTTCGCTCAATAAGGAGTGATCATGGGACTGAATTCAAAAAATGCTCTCTTGATTCCTTCTTTGAGAGTAAGGGTATTTCTCACAACCTTTCTTCAGTGAGAACACCGCAGCAAAACGGAGTCGCTGAAAGAAGAAATAGAACTATTATTGAAGGTGTACGTTCAATGCTCAGCGATTCTCACCTTCCTACTCAGTTTTGGGCAGAAGCTGTCAATACTACTTGTTTTACGCAACACAGGTCGCTGATAATCAAAAGATTTAATAAAACAGCCTATGAACTTTTTCATGGGAGAAAGCCTTCAATTAGCTTTCTTCACATCTTTGGATGTCAGTGTTTCATTCTGAACAACAGAGATGCCCTTGGAAAGTTTGATCCTAAGGCTGATGATGGAATCTTTCTTGGATATTCTTAAATCTCCAAAGCCTTCAGAGTCTTCAATCGAAGAAGACAAGCTGTTGAAGAAACTATTCACGTCACTTTTGACGAATCCCGTTCAGCGAATTCTCGACCTTCTGCTGATACTGAAGAACTGAATCAATGGATGTTTTCTCATCTTGGTGATTCAGAAAATATTCCCACTCCTCATACTCATACAGTTGAAGATGATAGTCCTACTATCATCCCAAACATGCAGAATAGTGAAGCTGAAACAACATGGGTCTCAGCTGTTCCTTTAAACACTATACCTACTTCTGAACCAAATGTCTCAGACATTCCATCTACTTCTCAGCAATCAGTAAATGAGATGACATCTGCACCTACTCCTTTCTTGGCTGATATTCCAGAAGTTGCTGAAGCTTCATCTTCAGCTCTTCCAGTTCAGGTTGAGTCAGTGTCTCATGCTCCTGCTCAGCGATGGACTGTAAATCACCCAATTGATCAAAATCTTGGTGATCGAAACGCTGGTGTTCAGACTCGACGAAGTGCAGGTAATATTTGTTTATTTGTTAACTTTATTTCTCTGATTGAACCAAAGAAAATAGATGATGCCCTCAAAGATCCAAACTGGGTCAACGCCATGCAAGAAGAGCTGACTGAATTCGAAAGAAACAGAGTTTGGAAACTTGTTCGAAGACCAACTGACAAGACAGTGATAAGCACTAAATGGGTCTATCGATACAAGTTGGGCGAACATGGAACTATAACCTGCAACAAGGCTCGTCTTGTTGCTCAGGGATACAGACAAGAGGAAGGCATAGATTACGACGAAACATTTGCTCCAGTAGCAAGACTATAATCTATTCGTCTATTCTTAGCATACGCTGTACACAAAGACTTCAAAGTATATCAGATGGATGTTAACTCAGCATTTCTAAATGGAAAGCTGAATGAAGAAGTCTATGTGGAACAACCTCCAGGATTCTCAGAACCTAAGCGTCCAGGTTATGTTTATAAACTGGATAAGGCACTTTACAGCTTAAAGCAAGCTCCTCGTGCATGGTATGACACTCTATCCTCTTATCTCCTAATTGAACAATTTGAGCGAGGTAAAATCGACAAAACTGTATTTTTCAGAATAGTGAAAGGTCATATCATTCTTGTTCAGATATATGTTGATGACATTATATTTGGTTCTACTAACCCTGACCTTTGTACTCGTTTCGGTGATAGAATGAAAGAAGAGTATAAAATGAGCATGATGGGTGAGCTAACATATTTCCTTGGTCTTTAGATAAAGCAAAATGAAAAAGGAACTTTCATTAATCAGGGAAAGTATGTTAAAGATATGCTGAAGAAATTCGATTTAACTCAGAGTTCAGCTATGAAAACCCCTATGGCACCACCACTGACACTAGACAAGGATTAAAATGGAATACCTGTTAATGTCACGCTGTACCATGGGATAATCGGCTCTCTCTTGTATCTTACAACTAGCTGACCCGATATTATGTACGCAACCTGTTTGTGTGCACGATATCAAGCTGAACCTAAGGAATCTCATATGATCGTTGTAAAGCGAATCTTTCGTTACCTTAAGGGTACTATGAACCTAGGTCTTTGGTATCCCAAAGACTCAGGGTTTGATCTAATCACCTATTCAGATAGTGATTTTGCAGGTTGCAAATTGGATAGGAAAAGCACCACAGGAGGTTGTCAGCTCCTGGGTGGGAAGCTGGTGAGTTGGACAAGTAAAAAGCAAAACTCAGTGTCCACCTCAACTGCTGAAGCTGAGTATGTAGCCGCTAGAAGCTGTTGTTCTCAGGTCTTGTGGATGGGAAATCAACTACTAGACTATGACCTTAGCTCTCTAAAATTCCAATCTTTTGCGACAGCACAAGTGCCATCGCTATAGCCAACAATCCAGTGCTACACTCAAATACAAAACACATCGAAATCAGGTATCATTTTATCAGAGATCATGTGATGAATGGTGATATAGAACTTCATTTTATCCCAATTGACTATCAGTTAGCTGATCTGTTCACCAAACCTCTTGATGAGACAAGATTCAACTTTCTCATCAGCGAGCTTGGAATGCTGAACTTTGAAGAGTAAAATCTTCAGCGGTTCACATTTGATCAGCGATAGGATAAAATCAACTTGTATAACCCATTCTATCATTCTCTCTCTGAACATAATTGATTCACTGATATCAAGGTATGTTTACTCTCTTGCTCGCTAACGTTCGCCTAGAACTCAAAGATTTCAAAACTAATTGCATCGCTGAATATCTGTTCCTTAACAGCGATACTTTGAAATTTCTTAAACCAACACTGATATTTCTATTCAGTGCTTCATATTTTCAAAAGTGTCCCTGAGCTTTCAAAACCTCAGGGACATCCTAAAATATGAAAGGACAGTTGTGACGTCATTGCAACGGATAAGCCCTGGCACGTTCTTTTTCTGACACACGATTGCACGTTTCGTTTACCTTCCAATCAAATGCAAACACATGTCCGTGTCATGATGAAAAACATTCCCGCTCGAGTTTTTCTCTCTCTCTACTCTCTATATATAAACCATTTTGGGTTTATATTTTTCTCTTTACGCGAAAAACTTCTCCTCCAAGCAAGAAAAAGATTTACTGTTGCATTTTGAGCTCTCAAAATTTCCAGAAACTGTTCATCTTCTTCCTTGACGAACCAGGTTAATACTCTAATTTACCTACATTACTTGTTTATGATCTTATTCTTTACTTATAACAGATCAAACAAAAGAACTTTTACAAAATGAAATCATTTTCTGTTAATGATTTTATGAATACAACCTTCATTGTTGTTCTTCATGTTTATATCAAAACTCGTAAACTTGTTCTTCATATGTTTTTCCAGAATTCCTTCTTCAAATGAAAACTGGAAAACACATAATCTCTACGTTTTGTAACTCTTTCTCAAAACAAGAAAAACCCTAATCTTTCTCAAAGGGATTTTTGGCTGAATGAAATGGACAAAATTCAAAAACATCTTATTGGAAAATCTTTCTACATTAAGACTATTTGTTTTGTTGATCTTTGGTTGAGCTGATTACAGAAATGGTTGCTCCTTCTACTGCTGAGAACACTCCTGCTGTTGAGGAACTTGAAATCAACAAGGCTCCTCAGGTCAAGTTCAAACTTGAGGATATCTCTTTTACAAAATCAAACAACCTCCATGCGCTGTTCGATTTTCCTCCGAAGAAACAAGTCAAGCATCAAGACGACGCTGTGAATTTTCTGAAAACCTGTTGCCTCTCTACAGCCTTGACCATAACACCCCCTGCTCATCAGTTACTATTATCTCAGTTTTGGTATACCGCCAGACACACTCAACAACCATCATCCAAAGACCCTACCAAACTACTTGATGTCATCCTCTGTGACACTGATTTTGGCACCGTCAAAATCAACCCTGCTATCATTCGGAAAGCACTGAATCTCCCTGTTGCCACCAAAGACAAACCATTTGTTCCTTTCCCTGACCCCAAGAGACATGCTGATAGAGAAACACTCATTGCATTCTTTGATGCAATGAAGTACGTTTGGGATCAAGGCAGAGATGAAAAAGCCGAGAAGAAACTGACTGCAATCAAGAAGTCAAAGATGCCCAGCGAGATGAACTTCATCTTCGCACACCTAATAAACTGCATGACAACAAAGAGTGGCTCCTCTGATCAAGCTGCTCAACCTCAGCAAGCCATGGGCTATGCATTGCTGAAGGGTCTTCATGTTGACTGGGCCTCAATAATCTACGACGATCTTGCGCTCATAGTAAATTTTGCTGATAGACCATCATGGGTTCCATACCCAAGATTCCTCAGCGCCGTCTTCCTAACCGGCCTGAATGATAACTAACAATCCATCACTGGAAAGAAATATACGCTAGTCATAGTTGATGAATTCTCTCGCTATACATGGGTTATGTTTCTCCGTTCTAAGAGTGACACCCCTGAAGAACTCATCACCTTTGTTCGGAAGATGGAAACCCTGAACAACTTGACCGTTCGCTCAATAAGGAGTGATCATGGGACTGAATTCAAAAATAGCTCTCTTGATTCCTTCTTTGAGAGTAAGGGTATGTCTCACAACCTTTCTTCAGTGAGAACACCGCAGCAAAACGGAGTCGCTGAAAGAAGAAATAGAACTATTATTGAAGGTGCACGTTCAATGCTCAGCGATTCTCACCTTCCTACTCAGTTTTGGGCAGAAGCTGTCAACACTACTTGTTTTACGCAACACAGGTCGCTGATAGTCAAAAGATTTAATAAAACAGCCTTTGAACTTTTTCATGGGAGAAAGCCTTCAATTAGCTTTCTTCACATCTGTGGATGTCAGTGATTCATTCTGAACAACATAGATGCCCTTGGAAAGTTTGATCCTAAGGCTGATGATGGAATCTTTCTTGGATATTCTTCAATCTCCAAAGCCTTCAGAGTCTTCAATCGAAGAAGACAAGCTGTTGAAGAAACTATTCACGTCACTTTTGACGAATCCCGTTCAGCGAATTCTCGACCTTCTGCTGATACTGAAGAACTGAATCAATGGATGTTTTCTCATCTTGGAGATTCAGAAAATATTCCCACTCCTCATACTCATACAGTTGAAGATGATAGTCCTACTATCATCCCAAACATGCAGAATAGTGAAGCTGAAACAACATGGGTCTCAGCTGTTCCTTTAAACACTATACCTACTTCTGAACCAAATGTCTCAGACATTCCATCTACTTCTCAGCAATCAGTAAATGAGATGACATATGCACCTACTCCTTTCTTGGCTGATATTCCAGAAGTTGCTGAAGCTTCATCTTCAGCTCCTCCAGTTCAGGTTGAGTCAGTGTCTCATGCTCCTGCTCAGCGATGGACTGTAAATCACCCAATTGATCAAAATCTTGGTGATCCAAACGCTGGTGTTCAGACTCGACGAAGTGCATGTAATATTTGTTTATTTGTTAACTTTATTTCTCTGATTGAATCAAAGAAAATAGATGATGCACTCAAAGATCCAAACTGGGTCAGCGCCATGCAAGAAGAGCTGACTGAATTCGAAAGAAACAAAGTTTGGAAACTTGTTCGAAGACCAACTGAAAAGACAGTGATAGGCACTAAATGGGTCTATCGAAACAAGTTGGACGAACATGGAACTATAACCCGCAACAAGGGTCGTCTTGTTGCTAAGGGATACAGACAAGAGGAAGGCATAGATTACGACAAAACATTTGCTCCAGTAGCAAGACTAGAATCTATTCGTCTATTCTTAGCATACGCTGTACACAAAGACTTCAAAGTATATCAGATGGATGTTAAGTCAGCATTTCTAAATGGAAAGCTGAATGAAGAAGTCTATGTGGAACAACATCCAGGATTCTCAGATCCTAAGCGTCCAGGTTATGTTTATAAACTAGATAAGGCACTTTATGGCTTAAAGCAAGCTCCTCGTGCATGGTATGACACTCTATCCTCTTATCTCCTAATTGAACAATTTGAGAGAGGTAAAATCGACAAAACTCTATTTTTCAGAATAGTGAAAGGTCATATCATTCTTGTTCAGATATATGTTGATGACATTATATTTGGTTCTACTAACCCTGACCTTTGTACTCGTTTCGGTGATAGAATGAAAGAAGAGTATAAAATGAGCATGATGGGTGAGCTAACATATTTCCTTGGTCTTTAGATAAAGCAAAATGAAAAAGGAACTTTCATTAATCAGGAAAAGTATGTTAAAGATATGCTGAAGAAATTCGATTTAACTCAGAGTTCAGCTATGAAAACCCCTATGGCACCACCGCTGACACTAGACAAGGATTCAAATGGAATACCTGTTAATGTCACGCTGTACCGTGGGATGATCAGCTCTCTCTTGTATCTTACAGCTAGCCGACCCGATATTATGTACGCAACCTGTTTGTGTGCACTATATCAAGCTGAACCTAAGGAATCTCATATGATCGCTGTAAAGCGAATCTTTCGTTACCTTAAGGGTACTATGAACCTAGGTCTTTGGTATCCCAAAGACTCAGGGTTTGATATAATCACCTATTCAGATAGTGATTTTTCAAGTTGCAAATTGGATAGGAAAAGCACCACAGGAGGCTGTCAGCTCCTGGGTGGAAAGCTGGTGAGTTGGACAAGTAAAAAGCAAAACTCAGTGTCCACCTCAACTGTTGAAGCTGAGTATGTAGCCGCTGGAAGCTGTTGTGCTCAGGTCTTGTGGATGAGAAATCAACTACTAGACTATGACCTTCAGCTCTCTAAAATTCCAATCTTTTGCGACAGCACAAGTGCCATCGCTATAGCCAACAATCCAGTGCTACACTCAAAGACAAAACACATCGAAATCAGGTATCATTTTATCAGAGATCATGTGATGAATGGTGATATAGAACTTCATTTTATCCCAATTGACTATCAGTTAGCTGATCTGTTCACCAAACCTCTTGATGAGACAAGATTCAACTTTCTCATCAGCGAGCTTGGAATGCTGAACTTTGAAGAGTAAAATCTTCAGCGGTTCACATTTGATCAGCGATAGGATAAAATCAACTTGTATAACCCATTCTATCATTCTCTCTCTGAACATAATTGATTCACTGATATCAAGGTATGTTTTCTCTCTTCCTCGCTAACGTTCGCCTAGAACTCAAAGATTTCAAAACTAATTGCATCGCTGAATATCTGTTCCTTAACAGCGATACTTTGAAATTTTTCTTAAACCAACACTGATATTTCTATTCAGTGCTTCATATTTTCAAAAGTGTCCCTGAGCTTTCAAAACCTCGGGGACATCCTAAAATATGAAAGGACAGTTGTGACGTCATCGCAACGGATAAGCCCTGGCACGTTCTTTTTCTGACACACGATTGCACGTTTCGTTTACCTTCCAATCAAATGAAAACACATGTCCGTGTCATGATGAAAAACTTTCCCGCTTGAGTTTTTCTCTCTCTCTACTCTCTATATATAAACCATTTTGGGTATATATTTTTCTCTATACGCGAAAAACTTCTCCTCCAAGCAAGAAAAAGATTTACTGTTGCATTTTGAGCTCTCAAAATTTCCAGAAATTGTTCATCTTCTTCCTTGACGAACCAGGTTAATACTCTTATTTACCTACATTACTTGTTTATGATCTTATTCTTTGCTTTTAACAGATCAAACAAAAGAACTTTTACAAAATGAAATCATTTTATGTTCATGATTTTATGAATACAACCTTCATGGTTGTTCTTCAAGTTTATATCAAAACTCGTAAACATGTTCTTCATATGTTTTTCCAGAATTCCTTCTTCAAATGAAAACTTTAAAACACATAATCTCTACGTTTTGTAACTCTTTCTCAAAACAAGAAAAACCCTAATCTTTATCAAAGGGATTTTTGGCTGAATGAAATGTACAAAATTCAAAAACATCTTATTGGAAAATCTTTCTACATTAAGACTATTTGTTTTGTTGGTATTTGGTTGAGTTGATTACAGAAATGGCTGCTCCTTCTACTGTTGAGAATACTCCTGCTGTTGAGGAACTTGAAATCAACAAGGCTCCTCAGGTCAAGTTCAAACTTGAGGATATCTCTTTTACAAAATCAAACAACCTCCATGCGCTGTTCGATTTTCCTCCGAAGAAACAAGTCAAGCATCTAGACGACACTGTGAATTTTCTGAAAACCTGTTGCCTCTCTACAGCCTTGACCATAACACCCCCTGCTCACCAGTTACTATTATCTCAATTTTGGTATACCGCCAGACACACTCAGCTACCATCATCCAAAGACCCTACCAAACTACTTGATGTCATCCTCTGTGACACTGATTTTGGCACCGTCAAAATCAACCATGCTATCATTCGGAAAGCACTGAATCTCCATGTTGCCACCAAAGACAAACCATTTGTTCCTTTCCCTGACCCCAAGAGACATGCTGATAGAGAAACACTCATTGCATTCTTTGATGCAATGAAGTACGTTTGGGATCAAGGCAGAGATGAAAAAGCCGAGAAGAAACTGACTGCAATCAAGAAGTCAAAGATGCCCAACGAGATGAACTTCATCTTCGCACACCTAATAAGCTGAATGACAGCGAAGAGTGGCTCCTCTGATCAAGCTGCTCAACCTCAGCAAGCCATGGGCTATGCATTGTTGAAGGGTCTCCATGTTGACTGGGCCTCGATAATCTACGACGATCTTGCATCAGAGTAGATTTTGCTGATAGACCATCATGGGTTCTATACCCAAGATTCCTCAGCGCCGTCTTCCAAACCTGCCTGGAGGATAACTACCCAAAAGTAGGAGTCCTGAAACTCTCTCAGGTTGGCCCTAAGGTGCTCGACTTCAAGCCCCTGCCAAACGAGGTACGTCTCTCTACTCTTTTATATATTCTCAATCCTCCTTCTTGTACTTCTGTGGCTCATTCAGTGGAAATCCCCACCGCTGATACCCCAGCTGCAGCCTCCACTCCTTCTAGAAAAAGGAAACAATCTACTACCCAACTTGGTTCCAAAAGAATCAAGAAAACCAAGGAGCACCCCCCAGTATTTACATGCCGAAGACTCCTCAGCTCATCTTGAAGAGCTGATGGAAAGTTCAGTGGTACGCTTTGCCACAGCTGAACAACCCTCCCCTTCCATCCCAGCTTCAGCGTCTCTAAACGCTGAAGTTATAAACTTGGAAATGAACCCACCTCCTTCAGCCTCTCTACAGACTGAAGTGATTCTCAGCGGATCCAACGCTGAACCCCGCACCCAACCACCATTCTCATCCTCTATTCCTCTCACCTCTTCTTTGGTCACTCAATCTATTCCCCTATTCTCTTCAGCAACCGCCATCCTCAGCGACACTACTGCTGAACATTTTCAGATGATGATAGGACACACCATAGGACCTGCACGTACTTCCAGTCGTCTAGGAAATATTGAAGACGACTACGAAACTTTTTCAGGACATCGAGGTTTCGACAACTTCGCCAACCCGCCTGCAGGTATACAAAAAATCCCACACACTTCTCTCTCTCAACCCCAAACTTTTGAGCTTTCTTCTGTTCATAAGTTTATAACTTTTTCAGGTCCTAATTTGGGGGATATCAACACCTCCCTGACGGCCCTGGAAACAAAGATGGAGTCTTTCAACAAAACTCTAACTGTCAACTCTTCAGCGGTTACAAACACTGGAGAGAACTTGAAGACTTTGACCACTGAGGTCGAAAAGAAAGCCTCCAAAGCTGATCTAGAGAAGGTGGATGGTAGCATTGCTAAATTTGCTACCACCCTCGCTGAAAACTCAACTTCCACAACCACTCTCTCAACAAACTTCACATCTCGGTCCAATGAAGTCACATCATTGAAGACAGAGGTTGGTTCTCTCAAGAGTGAAGTTTCCACGATCAAAACTGAAGTCTCTGCGGTCAAAGAGATTGTTCAGAAAGTGCTCGATCGCCTGAACACCCCAACTTCTCATTTCACTCAGGCCGATCGAGATGATCTCAAAAAGATCAGTACTGCTATTACTGGCCTAGAAGACAGTAATCCTATTGCTGATGCTGCTGCTGAAAAGTCCGTTACCTCCCCCAACCATGATGTGGAAGAGGGGGAGAAGCCTAAAGAATACCTTCCCCATAATGATGAGGGGGAGAAGAAAAATAAAGAAGACCTTCCCCATGCTGAAGGGTAGGGTATTAAGACTAAAGCTGATGCTACTTCTTCAAAACCTCAGGGAGTTGAAAACCCTGAGGGAACCGAGAAACCTTCCTCTGTATCTGAGGGGGAGAAACTCGAAGAGCAGAACATTGAAGTTGCTGCTGATGTAACCTCACCCTATGCTGACGAGGTTGAATCTGATGAAGACGAAGCTGAAGACGATGAAGCTGTCGATATCTCTGATGATGAACCATCTTCTTCTCCAAAGAATGATGATTATGACGATGATGATGATGATGACTCCTTTATCGTCAAGCCTGTTCAGAAGACTACGGCTCTCAAAGGGATTTCGATAAATGAACCTTCAGGGGAGCGGACAAAGACAAAGCCTACAGCTTCTGAAGCTGACAAAGGCAAAAACAAAGGCCTCGTTGAAGAAGACAATATGACGACCTTGCTTCCAAAGCCAGTTTGTCAGGTACACTACCTTATATTCCCTTACACTGCATCCCTCCTCTATCCCTTCTCAATCTCAATCCTTCAATCCATAAAACCTCTATACACTTAACCACATTCATTTCTCTATCTCTTTCTTCCCCAACTCTGCTTACTTAAACGATCGCTGTGTTTAAGCTAGTCCTATCCCCTGTTTGAGAATATCGCTGAAGTTCCTACAGCTTCGACTACACCAACAATAATCCCAGCTCCCAACGATGAAGAAATAATCCCGGACTTGGATTTAATCACTGAGACCGATGAACCTGAAGAACATCAGCTCTCTCACAAAAACAGACCTTCCTTGGCTCCTCAAAAGCTGAGTGAAGAGGATCAAGAAAAGAAAGATGCAATGATCAAGAGATTCGAAGATCAGCGAATCATCCTGAAGCGTGATCAACTTCCTTCTATTCCTCCAAAGTTCCGACTTTCACAAAAGGAATACAAGGATCACCTCATAGCTGAAAGGTTAATCGCTGAAAGAAGGGAATCTGAAAAAAAGACAGAGAACTCGCCATCCAGCTTGTCCAACAATCGGTGAAAGACCCCGCGCTGAAAAGAACTCCCATTGATGTCCAACGTCAGCTATGGGATGATGCCCAAAGGATCGTTGAAGAAAAGACGAAAGTATTTGATACGACTTTAAAATGGTGTAAAGAAATGTTGAATTATCGATCTCGACCATCCAAAATCACCAAAGTAAACATCAGAGGAAGACTGTTCGTTGACGTTCCTGTTGTTGAAATTGATGTATTCAGAGAAGACAAAACCAAGCAAACCTTCTATGCTACTACTTTAGAGAAGTTTGGTTTCTCTGAATGGTTGGAAGTGAAGTTAGCCATTCAGGGATCGTGCTCAAAGTTCAAGAGCCATGTCGAGAAAATGTTAAATACTCAGATCGACTTGGTTTTTTCTGTTGTGGATATTCCTCCTTCCATTCTTCTTCCTCCTCAACAAAGAAGAGTCTCTGCAAAGGAAAAGAAGGTCTCAGACTCAGGTCCTCCTATACGGAATGAAACAGGAATTGGTTTCTCTCGTGCTGAAGTTCTTGGGCCTGATGCTGATCTCTCAGCGCTTGACACCTCCCTACCACCTAGAGAAACATTTATTCCTGGCAAAGTTGTAAGTCATCCTTATGGTATATTCTTTCTAGACTACCAAGGAAATCATCACTTTCAACGCATCTTTGAGCTTCCAATCACTCCCATCGAACAACTCAGAGATCTCATATACTGGTGTGAAGTCAGACGCGACATTAAAGCTAGACACCTGAAGCCCTTGATTTTTGAAGAAGCTCTGAACAAAAAGAATCAAGGAGTAAATGTCCCTAACTGGATGATTCCCACATCAAAGACCCTCAATGAACTTCTCATCAAGGAAGAACCTTTTGACGGATAGGATCGCCTTGTAATTCTTTCTATCCTTATCTGTCTACATCTTTTGTACTTGTAATTTTATTTGTTGTACTTGTAATTTTTCTACTTCCCTCTGTAATCTGATAATGACCGTCTCTTAAACACTTAGTGAAAATTGTAAGTAAACAATATGTATCAGAGTTTCACTATCGCTGATAAGTACTAAGACTTTACAGTACCGCTGATAGTAACTTTCACTCTTTAGATTAGATATTCAGCGAACACTGTTCATCATCATATAGCTCTGAGTCTGTTCAGTCTATGAGATGATCGTTGATAAGTTAGTTGTTTACTTATGATCCCTGAAGACAAGTTTCACGTCAACCAAAGTTCTACGCTGAAGTCGAAGATCAAGCTCAAGAACCAGCGACAAGTCTGCTCATAAACCGATGCGGATATCAGCGAAGCAAGACCTGTCCATTCAACGTGAAGTATCAAGTAGAAGACTTCAGCAATCGCTGAACTTTATCATTCGCTGATAAAGATCTGACTCAACGAAAGCTGATCATGAAGTCTCCCTGCATGTTACTATTGTCTTACCTCCATTGCACGTCTCCGTACGAACTGTCAGAACGGACATCCCTTTTGTCTGTAATCGTACAACAACTCTGATTCTACAATGTGCACCATGCGGCTACTAAGGTTGTCTACAAAGGTCAATGACATGCAACCACTCAGCTGCTGCCACGTGTAAAGCCATACTGCCATGCATTAAATGCATGCAGTATATAAGAAGAACCTTACTTCAGTTTTGAAGTGTGCTCGGACCACCTTCTTATTTCTTATTGTTAAGTTATTATTCGTAATTTCTTTAACTCTTTCTAGTGCAAGAAACTTAGTGTTTTTAACTTCTTAAGATTAGGTATATCCTTAATCTTGTTCCGCAACAAGTTGTAAATTGTCTTGATTTATCAATGAACAATTTAGAAAAGTAAAAACGTGTGTTTGTATTCACCCCCCCCCCCCTTCTACCAACTTGTATAGACCTTCGGGACCAACAAGTGGTATCAGCTTTGTAACCAAGACCACGTTTATCACTCAGGGGAATCTGAGACTTAATTATCTCAGTGATCTTTGTTGAGGAATTATACCATCCATCAACAGTAGCTTTTTTAGCTTTTAACGCAGCAATAGCTTCTTCGCGCTCGATTTTGACTAGCTGATTTAGGTGAACTTGATCTTTAAAATCTTCTTCAATTTTAGAAAGATTTTCTATTTGAAGGTGACAGTTTTTAAGTTTTTCCATTCATGGCTTCATATAAACTTCTAGTCAAGAGATCGATCTTTCGATGACTATCAGCTTCATCAATATTTGCAATATGTGATATGACCCAAACCAATAATTATTATTAATGTCATCAAAGTCATTCCAACCACAACTAGAACAACACAAACAATCGTGCGATAATTGAATCAATTGTTGAGTGGAGTAAATTTTCATTGGAAAATTGACATCTCTTTTAACAAAATCATTCCTATGATTCCAGGCACAATCGTTTTTGTGGTTTAGCGCGACCGATTTTATCCGAAACAACAGGGACAGTGCGGTCAGTGACTTTTGAGGAAACAGGAATCTTAGTAGGTGATGGACCGGTCTTTTCCCTCGGCTGTGATTGTTTTTGAAAATTTGGCTTCGTTTTAGAAAGCTTAATCACAGTTGTGGCCTTGGTTTTAGAACAGTTACCCTTTAGAAAATTGACCGGTTGATTGACTACTGGTCACAAAAAATCAGTATGACTCGGAAGAGGTTTGTCGAAGGGGAATGACTCATATTCTTCCTCAGAATTGCCGTCGGAGTTCATATATTCAGAAAAATTGACATCCGGAGTTACAGGACTGGGATCGGTCGAGGAACACTTTGTGCTTGTGTGCTTTGGGGAATTCGGTGCGGAAGCTAGGAAAAAATCAGAGTTCAAATTCCTTAAAACACTCTCGTCTTGAGAATCTTGACCGTTTTGTGAAGTAGAAATCTTGCCTATAAAAGCTTTGCACGAAGACGTATCAGATGAACTTGAGGAAAGTTCGGGTGAAATCTGCTTTTCAGATTGGAGTTGGTCAATCAGCTCTTGGAGCTGACCATTTCTCACATGCTCTTTCATCGCATCTGTTGCCACAGCAGCCAGTTTTGATGTGAGCATATTAATTTCACTCCGAAGGATTTCCTGTCCTTCATCAGATACAACTTCGGTTTTGAACGGTTGTAGATTCTCAAGTTTCTCAATTAAAGCTTGCATTTCCATTTGAAAAATCGACCTTTCTTTCTCGAACGACTCCACCAATTCGACTATATTTGCTTCCAAGATGAGAGGGGGAACATAGATTTTAAACTCATCCGTCTCAAGCTTGGCTTCGGTCGCTTGGTCCTCATCTTTTTTTGAGGAATCCTTGGGCTTTGCAACCTTATAGCCATCGAAGTAGTCGTTCGAAATATACTTTTTGTTCTTCTTATAAGAATAATTTAAAGGTTCATAACAAAATGGAAGTTGCATTTTAGACGTGTTTGTGCGCTTGTATTCCTCAGTTTCCTCTTCCTTTTCAGGTTCAAGAGGACCAGTCCATCTAATCGCATATTCCGGATACTTTTTGTCTAATCCTAAACAGCCAAAGTCATACAGTGTTGGTGTATTCCAAAAACGCTTTTTCAAATGGTGTGGGTTATCGTAACCGATTCCCCACTCCTTGTTGAAGTAAGTGAACTCCTTGGGTTTATTCATGTGTATGGTCTGATCAGTTTGACCTCTTTTGTAGAGTTTTGTTTCAAGATCGGTGATTTTATTAACAAACTCCTTGTGCTGAATTTGAAGAGCAGAACATTGATAAACATATTCTGATTTCTCATTCAGACACTGATCAAACTGAGACTGAAGTTCAAATAACTTGGCCCTTAAGTCTTTAGGTGCTAATGAAAGGATTTTGCATCTGTCTTTTAAATCAGCATTTTCAGACTTATATTTTTCTGTTGTTCGTATTTGAACATCTAGCTTTTCGGTTAGTGATCTAATCTCAAGCTTTTGTTCTTTAGTGGTGGCCTTAAAGGAATCTGCCTGTTCAACAAGTGATTGCATTTGATTCAAGAAGTCTTGTTGGATAGATTCACATACCTGACTTGATTCTTCTGTGGCTGTAGACGTGGTGCCGATAGCATAAGCGTCGCGTGAAGACATCTTTGGTAGCAACGGAGTGATCGCCAGACGTGTAGATTGATTCAAAGTGGAACAGTATCAAGTATACTTAAATGTCCCCCTCCTGCGACTTAGCACGGGGTTCCCAGATGAATTTAGTTTCCGAATGAAAAATAAACACAGTACTTACCGGGTGATGTGGGTTTCCGGATGCGATTCTTACCGGGTGACAAGAGATTCCGGATAAAATGCTTACCGGATAAACTTGGTTACCGGATGCAAGATTGTCCGGGAAGATTGGTTACCGGAAACTTTGGGTTTCCGAAACTAATGTACCCGGAAAGATTTGAGTTTAAGTGACTTACCCGCAGAGATTTGACATACCCGGATAGAAGACGAATCTGGATGGAATAACACAAACGTCCGGACAGTGTTAACTTGTCCGGAAACCGTGGCTGTGTTATCCGGACTCTGCGGCTGACTTTTCCAAATCGATTGAAACTCGATTAGGCTTGCTCAAAAATGTTCCTGAAAGATTAGAAACACTACCAAACACAAAAATAACACTAACCCAATCGATTTTAAAGCAAAACAACAAGTTTTGATGGTAAAATATTGATTTTTAATGAAGAACACACTCAAAACTTTTGAATTTGATTTGCTTAATTACCCACTCAAATAGTCGAATTAGGATGTGAAAATTTGCAGAATAACTTATAACAACAATGCTAACACAACCCAATAAGCAGAAACAATCAATTTTGACAGAATCAAAATTTTGAAAATTCAAGAATGACACAGACGAGAAAAGTCAAGAAATTACAAAAAGTCAACTTGAATGCTTTGAATCAATCGTGTCCGGTTCTGGATACACCATAGAAACGATAAAAATCCTAACACTTCATACATGCAATGAGTAAAACAGTTTCGTAAAACAGTGAAATACGAGTTCTAAACTGAAGTGTTTAGAAGTCATAGCATTTAAGAACGAGTCCTGATCTGAGTTGATCAGAACTCATTACATTTAAGAACGAGTCCTGATCTGAGATGATCAGAAGTCAATAAAAAATTAAGTACGAGTTCTGAACTGAATTATTCAGAAGTCATTGTTGAATTACCAGAATTTCAAGGAACAGATTCAAGCGCAAAACAGAATGACTCAGTAAGCACGGTATGTTCAAAAATCAATCAATGATTAGAAAGTTTAATTGTGAAGAACAAGTCACAATTATTATATCAGACAAGAATTGAATCATTAACATGAAATGATGAACGGTGAACACAAAGTGGAATTCAAAACGAGTGTATTTCCATCAAAAATTCGACAAACATTTGAGACATGGAAATAACTAAGTCAAGAAAGCTTTGATCATGGCAATCATGGAAGTTAAACTTAGATAATAACAAACGCAAGTAAGTTATTCAGAATGAATTGCCATGGTTTTTGAATTCAGTTAGAGTTCACATACCTTGCATACGATAGTACTCCCCCTCAAAATTAGCTTAACCTTTGAATGCTCGTCATGTGAAAAGAATCTTCTAATTTAAATGCACATGACGTTCCTGCAAAACAGATTAGAGGGATTTTGGTATCCATCTTGGGATGGATCCTTGTCGGTTAGATGCCCTATGAGGACCAGGGAAACTATAAGTACCATACCAACACTTCGCATGGTCTTTCTTTACAAACTCACTTGTTCCACAATAAGAGCAACACAGCTTCTGTGTTGATAAGCTGATCAGTTTATAAACAGAGTAAACTCGATCAGTTTTCCCAAAAGGTTTAGCGTGGAAAGCTGTGTTGTTCTTTTCACTCTTAACAGGGACAAATGGCTTTGGAGTAGGAGCGGATCCTTTAACTCTCCAAACCAAGTTTACTTTCTTGAAAGATGGATTATCTTTATCGTCAACACGAGAATTATAGAAAAGATTGGAAGGTCGAGTCTGATCTTTTGAAAAAACATTTGATTTGAAAAAATTCTTTGAATCAGATTTAACCTTTTGTTTCTACAAAGTCTCGGTTGCAAATCCAGATAATCTCTGTGTATGTTTAGAAATCTCAGTCTGAAGGATCTTTCTTTCTTTTGCAAAATCATCTTTCAAACATTTAGTTCTAAAGCCTTCAACCTTCATTTTCTTAGTCTCTTTGCATAGAATGTCTAATTCTTTCTCCAGATCGGATATTTTCAAAGAAAGTTCTCCATTCCTTTTAGAAAAAGATTTGCGCTCAGTTTCAAACTTTTCTCTTTCTAAATTCAAAACTTTTTCAAAGTCGGAGATTTGTGTTGAAAGTTTTAGACATCTAAGCTCAAGACTTTTCTTCTCTTCAAGAGATGTGGTTGAAAAATCAGATTGCTTTTGTAAAAGCAATTGTTTTTCTTTTTCAAAACTTTCTTTCTCCTTTTCAAAAACCTTTTCTAAAACATATAGTTTACTTTTAAGCTCAAGGTTTTCACAGTTCAGGAGTTTACCTTTCTCTTCTTCTTTTGCAAGCTTCTCATAACTGTTTTAGATTTGAGATTTTAGTTCCTTCAGCTCCTTGATATATACTTGCTGCACAAATCATCTGCTTGCCTGACATTCTTTTCACATAGTCTTTGATGTGTTTTCTTTTCAAGTGCCTTTATTTCGTCTGGTGATGGCAATTTAGAAAGCTTCCTTTTCAGCTCCGTGTTTTCTGACTCTAAGGTTGTTGCCTTTCCTTCAGATTTAGCGTCGCGAATAAGATCAAATTGTCACAAAAAAATCTCAAATTTGCAAAAACGATCGTTAAGACAAATCGCAACTTTCATTGAAAAAAAAATCAATCACGAGACGTGCGGTAACTCGGGTACCGACGAAAACTTACCAACCAAAAACTTATCAAACACAACTTACCGGATGAAAGATGGACTTATCGGACGTGAAGAGATCCGGATGGAATGAGATTCCGGATGAAAATTGTGACTTACCGGACAACAACGAACTTACCGGGTACGAAGATACCGGATGGAGTCCGGATAAGATGGCTTACCGGGTGTTTATGATTTTCGCAAAAATTAGCACTTACCGGATGGATGAATAATCTGGATAAAATAACACTTACCGGGTGTGAATGCTTACCGGATGAAAAACTGCAGTGTACTTACCGGATAAAAATGTTCGCGACTTACCGGGTGAAATGTAGTTTCCGGATGCGATGAGATTTTACCGTGCGAAGTGATACCTTACCGGATAAATTTTGGTTCTCGATCAAAAATTAAACCAACAAACAAATTAAAACAAACAAAAAAAATTCCAACTAATTATATATGTATGTATTATGATCGATGGAAGCATGCACCAAAATTAATTGACAATTCAAAGATTCAAAGGAATGTTGGTCAACACTGCAAATTATGAAGGTAAAAAATTACGGCTTTATTGAGTTCACGTGTCCGGGGAAAAAAATGATGTCCGGAAAGAGTTTTAGCCGGAAAGATGTTTTTTGACCGGAAAAACAAATTTTGTCCGGAGACTTGATTCAAAAGATATTGTCCGGAAAGATGATTTTATTCCGAAAGCTTAAATTTCATCCGGACAGTTATGTTTTCATCCGGACAGTGATGAGAAATAGAAAACTTACCCGGACACTTCGGCTGAGGTTGCAATTCGGATCTGAGGTCGATAGGGTTGCTTGATTTCACTCCTGTAGGGTTAGATTTTGACCAAAAACACAAAAACAAACACACCTAAATCGATTTATAAGCAAAATATATCAGATTTTCCAATAATCACCACAAAAACTTTTAGAACACCAAAAACTCAAGATTTGATTTTTAACTTGAAAAATTAATACATTTGAGTTCTTGTAATCGCAGATAAAGACTAGATTAAGGCAATTAACCAATCGAGATATAACTAACGAATTATTAAAACAATGAAAGAACTTTGCAAACCGATTGAAGAACGATTTTCTTCAAAACATACTGCACTATTACGAAACTCTTTTGGATGCCTTCTGGACCTCAAACGATTAATCCAACCGGTCAGAATGTGAAACAAGATGTCCCGAAGCTACTGTCCAAAATTAGCGACGATCCGACGGTTGAATCTCCGGGAATAGGCGAAACGGCTCGCTGTGTTTTACAGAAAAATACACTACGAATATCCTTTGGTTTCTTGCTTTCGTTCGATTTTTTTCGTATCTTTAAATCACCGATTAGGCTCTGATACCAATTGTTAGTCCTAGATTGATCAGGTAACAACGATTCAATGAGAAATAACAAGAACAATTAATGATTTGAACTTGTCATCCCTCTCATATTCATAAATCAAGATACTTACAAAGGTTTGAATTGAAATCAAAACTATCTATCTCTAACAATTAAGCTCTAATGAATGATAATGAATCGTCTAACCTAATTCAAGGATAACACTAACCTTATATACTAAGGCCTATTAGCACAAAGGCCCATGGCCCATTAACTTAATCTAAGCCCATTTAACATAAATGAGGCTTTTACAATAATTAATTAAAACAATTAAGCACTATATAATTATTTATATATCTTTCTAATATGTAGAACATTTATGGTACTAACAGATGATCACTGATAACTTATGTTGTTTACTTATGATTCCTGAAGACAAGTTTCACGTCAACCATGTTCTTCGCTGAAGTCGAAGATCAAGCCAAAGAACCAGCGACAAAGTCTATTAATGAACTGATGCGGATATCAGTGAAGCCAAGACTTGTCCACTCAACGTGAAGTTTCAAGTAGAATACTTCAGCGAACGCTGAACTTTATCATCCGCTGATAAAGAATCATTTAGCAAACGCTGGTCATGAAGCCTCCTCTACAAGTAACTTTTGTCTTACCCTTTGCACGCCTCCATACGACTGTGTCAGAATAGACATCTCTTTTTTCCAGAATCGTACAACCAACTCTGATTCTATATTGTTCATCATGCGGCCACTAGGTTGTCTACTGAAGTCAAAACATGTAACCAACTAGAGGCTGCCACGTGTAAAGTTGTACTGTTGTGCATTAAATGCATGCAGTATATAAAGGAAACCCTAGTTCATTCTTTGAACAACTTCGGCCATTCCTTATCTTGTTGAATCTGTGTGTTAGAATATTTATCTTAAAGTATTCTTATTTCCTTCTCTCTTATTTCTAGTGCAAGAAATCTTAGTGATTCTCATAGTTTGTTTAGATTAGGTTTATTCCTTAATCTTGTTCCGCAACAAACTGTAAATTGTTTGATACATATCAATATACAATTTAGAAAGATAAAAATCGTGTGTTTGTATTCAACCCCCCCCCCCCCCCCCTTCTACAAACTTGTATAAACCCTTTGGGACCAACAAGTGGTATCAGAGCAGTTTGTTTAATCTGATAAGCAAGATCTTGCTTATACTAACTTCTTTTCTTTTCCTTGCTATTTTCTAAAATGGCTAACACCACAAACACAAATTATATTGATAATGGTTCTCTTGCAAAACCCCCTAGATTTTCCAAAGATAACTTCAATCTATGGAAAAATAGGATGATGCTCTTCTTGGAAGGTGTAGATCATACTATGCCTTACTACATCGAAAATGGTCCATATATTCCTGTTATGATAGACCCTGAACTTCCAGCCACCGCTACTAGAGCTGCCATTCTTGAAAGAATCATTCCCAGGGCAGTTAACACGTGGACTGATGAAGACAAGAAGAATGTGTAAAGCCCGTACCCCGGTAACTAATTTCTTTTATTAATTCTTTTCTTTTAAGTTGGATTTAATGTGGTTTCCATTAGCAGGGTTAGTCGAACCGGACCAAAAAGTTAAATGAGTCAACCTTTTTGGGTTTTTGCAAGGAAAGGAAAGTTGAGGGGCTAATTGGGGCATTTCACCAAAGTTTGGCAAGGGATCAGCCAAGAGACCCTCCCTTCATCTTCCCCTTCGGTTTCATGCTAGTGACTCCCCAAGAACCCTTTAGTCATTCCCCCCTCCCCCTTTTGGTGGTGTTCGACCGAGAGAGAGGGAAACCGGAGAGAGAGAGAGGGAAATCGAGAGGGAAAGGGAGTGTGGTCGCCGGCGAGAGGAGAGAGAGGGAGAGTGTTCGCCGGAGAGTGAGAGACGCCGGGAAGGAGAGGAACGCCGCTGCTTGCTACCGGAATCGAGAAGAAGGAGGAGTTGCAGCGAGGTAATCGTTCGTTTTCCTTTCCGTGTCTTTTCGTTTTGTTCGTCGCGAGAATACCGCCAGCCACCACCACCGCCGGAGGCGGAAGTGGGTGGTGCATGGTTTTTTTCAGCCCATGTTAACCCTAATTCAGTAAGTCTTGTTTCTTCGTGGGTCTGTTTGGATTAAGATAACTTATTGGGTTCAAGTTCAAAAGTTATCATTTTATGTAAATCGTGCAGTTTCTGCCCTGTTTTGTATAAGCTATATCTTCTGTTAGGAATGTCGGATTGGGATGGAACTGGTGCCAAACGTTCCCATTCTGAGTCTAGTAACTTTTATATGTTTTCTGGAAAAACCAGTTCGGGCCATAGCTAGTGTCAAATTGCCATTTTATACGGACAAGTCCTGTTTTAGCTACTCTGGGAGGTGTTTTTGTAAAATTCATATAGAGTGCTAGGAATATCGTTAGGACGCGTGCGATACGTCCCTGGAACCGTAAGACATTGAACTTCCTGAATGTGGAATTAGATTTTTGGTTTGATCAGTTTAGCAGGGGTAAAATGGGTCCCGAACAGACCTGCGTTTTTAGTATAAAAGCTGGATTTTTAGTTTTGTTAAACTAGTAAAAGTGTCGTGAGTTGGGACCTTCCGTTGACGTTCTTAGTGCGTATTTAGGTGGGAAAAAGTGAGGAAGGTTGACGTACTGGTGTTGCGGCTCGGGAGCGCGTCGCGTTGTTTTGAGGTGAGTTCTCTCACCGCGTAGTTAGGAATTTCATGCATATCGTTATTTTGTGTTACGTGTTATTATGTGTTATTACGTGTTTACGTGAATTAGTTGGGATGTGATATCTAGTTGTGATCTGTTGAATGTGTATGTGGATTAATTATGCTTGTGTACACCTCGGTGGGACTGGGGGGCTCGGTGAGACCGAGGGCTCGGTGGGACTGAGCTAGTACAATTGTATTATCTTTACTCGGTGGGACCGAGGGCTCGGTGGGACTGAGCTTGTATCAATGTCTTTACTCGGTGGGACCGAGGGCTCGGTGGGACTGAGCTTGTATCGATATATTTTTGGTGTGCTCGGTGGAACCGAGGTTTGTATTTATACGTTAATTATTATGTGGATTTATATTCGTGGTGATGGTGATGTTGCCTACTGGCGAGTAGGGGCGATATACGTGGGGTTGCTACCTACGTGTGTGGTAGGACTCACTAAGCGTTTAGCTTACCCTTTTCCCAATATGTTGTGATTTCAGGTGCGAGCGGCAGTCGGGCTTGACGGTACACACACTAGGCGCGGAGTGTCGAGAATTGTTTAAGTTTCACTTTCAAACCTTTGGATTTTATTTTATGAAATTTCCGCTGCATAAACTTTACTAACTGCTCGAGTTAACGACGTTAACTTCATTTGAGTTACGAATTATTAAATTGTGATTGTTTTATAATGAAATGCATGTTTTAAAATTTTAAATTCCTTGTAATTTTTGGGACGTTACAACTTGGTATCAGAGCACAGATTGAGTGAATCAAACACATCTCGGTGTGTTTGGTCTCAAGTTGCGGCTATGAAGTTTTTTTTACTCTCTTATTAAAATCTTTGAAAATAAATGAACGGAGAAAGCCCGTTTGGGAAACGGTGATCGTGGGCGCAGTGTGTACAGTCAGCCGACGCCAATTGGGAAGGTACAACACTTAGTGTATTTATTGCTTTCTAGGCATAGGGTATGCATGCTAGATTGCCTAGGTTGTTTACACTGTACTGTACGATGACTGCTTGCTAGTAGGAATCAATGCTAGTTATAGTAGGTTGTTAAGTGAAGGCCCTATAAGTTGTATGCAGTAAGAATCATATAGCCTTAGAATATTTGATTTAGTTCTATTGCGCAGCTCTTGTTTGAGTCTAACCGTTCTAGGATAGAATCTTGTATTCGAATGTCTATTTGATTCACGCTGCGTGCGACTGGGTATTCGCGAGGCAACTCGTTATGGCTAACAGGGATTCCGTTGTAGCAAGAGTAGTGGGATGAGATGAAATTCCTAGTGAGCTGGGAATAGCGTTTACATATGAGTACGTATGCTAGATTGCTTTCTAGAACATAGGAGTATGTATGCTAGATTGCTTACGTGGATTTTGTGGTACTGTATACTTGTTACTTGCTATTAGGAACTCATGCTAGCCTTGATAGGTTGTTATGTGAATGCACTTTCGGTTGTATGCAGTAGGAACTGAATAGCCTTAGAATGTGGGATTTAGTTCTATTGCGCAACTCTTGTTTGAGTCCAATCGTTGTAGGATAGAATCTTATATTCGAATGTCTATCTGGTTTCACTGTATACGACCGTGCGTTTACGAGGCGACTCGTCAGGGCTAGTGGGGGTTCCGTTCTAGCAAGGGTGGTGGGGTATTACGACTTTTCTAGGGAGCTAGGAAAAGTGTTTGCATATGCCGGAATGGGCATATATGTTTGTTTGTGATAAGCAACTACTTGGACGTCCCGGGACAGGACTCGAAACGAGTAAGGATAGGTGTGAAGGGTAGTAGCAGAGCGCCTACTATCTGAAGCACAGGATCCGTGCTCGAGTCGGGGAAAGTCACGAAGAATCCGAAGAGTTGAGTGTGAGCGTAGTTAGCAGGTTTTAATGTGTGCTAGTAGCTCGTTAAGGAGGAACAACAAGGTTGATCCAGATGCTGATGCTGGAATTATTGCTGATCAGATTCGTGAGATGTTTGCGGTCGAGGTGACGCATATTTTGAGGAGGCGATCCCCGAAATTATTACCGCCATTCGTGATGAGGTAAAAGTGTCGATGGAGGAGCGCATCGGGGCGATTCCACCCCCTACGGGTGGGCAGCCCTGAACAAGAGAGTCGGGATCGGTTATGGAGTGCACATTCCTTACCGGTGGTTGTCCTGCGAACTAGAAGGTTCGCTTCGCGGTGAATCTGTTACGAGACGGAGTGAAAGACTGGTGTGCTACTGCTTTGACGCTTAACGGGCGCACTACTTGACCTGGGAGGAGTTCTTCGTATGTTTCGTGTAGAGCATGTGCCTCTAGTGGAGATGGAGAGGAGTGCCAAAGAGTTCTTGGAGCTCTGTCAGACTGCGGAGGCCATAAAGGAGGTGAACCGAAAGTTCACGAAAATGACATTATTCTATCCTTAGCATGCTGCTTTTGAGGACATGAAGAGGACACGGTACAAGGATATGTTACGTACCAAGATCAGGGAGTTCGTGAGTACCGCGCAGTATGCTTCACTTGCTGTAGTGATGTAGGCGGCTTGAGGTAGAGTTCGTCAACTGGGAGTGGAGGCGGCACAAGCTACGTATAAAGTGGTGACAGGTACGTTCTTGGGTAACTCGGTGCTTGCTGTAGTGACGATTGATAGCGGGGCTACTCATCCTTCCGTGTCTCACATAGTCAGTGAGTGTTTGGGGCCGAGTTGTAGGACGGTTAGGCTATCCACTTGTGGTTGCAGTTACTGAAGACAGGACCTTGACGGCTACTGACGTGTACCGGGGGTGCACTTTGGAGATCTCTGGTGTGAGGTTCCCGATTGATTTGATTCCGATCGCTATGCGGGAGTTGTGCGTGACTGTGGGCATGGATTGGATGGATGCGTATGATGCGGAGATTGTTTGTCGTCGCAAACAAGTACGAGTTCGAACCCCAAGCGGGGGAGAAATGCTAGTTCAGGGCGTCTTGCCCAGGCGAACCTCAACGATATGTTCGGCTGCGAGGGCTCGGAGGTACTTGCAGCACAGTGGTCAGGGATTTTTGGCGTATGTGATCGACACGCGCGTCGACGGAGAGAAGAAGTCTGCGGAGGATGTGCCCGTTGTACGAAAGTTTGCTGACGTATTTTCCTGAGGAGTTACCGGGGATACCTCCCGAGCGACAGGTAGAGTTCCGCATTGATTTGATTCCGGATGCTGCTCCGGTGGCCAAGACACCTTATCGCCTGGCTCCACCGGAAATGAAGGAGTTGTACACTCGTTGCAGGAACTTACCGAAAAGGAGTTCATCAAGCCGAGTTGTCCACCGTGGGGAGCCCCGATTCTGTTTGTGAAAAAGAAAGACGGGTCCCAACGGATGTGTATAGACTACCGTGAGTTGAATAAGCTTACGGTAAAGAATCGTTATCCTCCGCCCAGGGATCGATGACTTGTTCGATCAGCTTCAGGGAGCCTCGTGGTTCTCTAAGGTTGATTTGAGATCGGGGTATCATCGGATGCGGGTGAGGAGAGAGGATACGGAGTAGACGGCCGTTCGTTCACGTTATGGCCATTTACAAGTTTGTGGTGATGCCTCTCGGGCTCACCAATGCACCCGCAGTGTTCATGAACCTCATGAACCGGGTATGTAGTCCTATGTGGGATCGATCGGTGATCGTGTTCATCGACGATATTCTCGTGTAATCGAAGTCGAAGGAAGAGCATGAGATGCATTTGCGAGAAGTTTTGGAAGTTTTGAGGCAGGAGAAGCTGTATGCTAAGCTCTCCAAGTGTGAGTTCTGGTTACGAGAGGTCCACTTTCGAGGGCATGTCGTGAACTAGAATGGTATTATGGTGGATCCGGCTAAGATTACGGCTGTGATGCGGTGGGAAGTGCCAAAGACTCTCACTGAAGTACGGAGTTTTCTTGGGTTAGCAGGGTACTTCCGGAGATCTATTCAGGATTTCTCCAAGATTGCTTTACCGATGACCCGATTGACGAAGAAATCTGCGGCTTTTAGTTGGGGTGAAGAGCAGCAGAGGGCTTTGAGGAGCTACGCAGGCGTTATGCGAGGCTCCGATGTTGACTTTGCCGGAGGGTATGTAAGATTTGGTTGTGTTTGCTCTCAAGATTTGGAGGCACTATTTGTATGGCGTCAAGTGTATACACTAACCATAAAAGCCTCCAGTACTTGATGACCGGTAAAACCTCAACATGCGTCAAAGGAGGTGGCTTGACATGGTCAAGGATTAGGATGGTGAGATACTTTACCACCCCGGTAAAGCGGATGTTGTTACGGACGCACTTAGTCGACATCTGGATGGTGAGCCACTGTGGGGCTTGTGTCAACAGTAAACAGTGGTTGCACCTCTTCTCGAGTCGATATGTAGTGCTCAGGAGGTGGTAGTTTTGGAGGAAAATGCCAAACGCGAGAGAGTTTCGGGGGAAATTCCGAATTTTGTCCGTGATAGTCATGGGTCAATTGCTCGGTCTTAATGGTCGGTTGGGTATCTCGGGGTGGGACTCCGGTATTCATGTGTTATGACCTTGACTTTCCAGTAGGCACTAAGAGGATACATTCTTGGGCACTTACCTGAGAGGTAGCTCCGATGTGCCGGGACTTGAGACGTACCTGAGAGGTAGGCGTTGGGGTGTAACTAGGCTTCGTAGAGCGAGTGTGAAAGATACGTCGATGGTGGAAGGTTGGGTATCCCACGCGTGTGGGTACTGTAGGCCGAATAGTATCGGTTAGGGAATGATGCCCTTTGTAATAAAGAGGATAAATGCGTTGAATTTTTGAGGTAAATAGTATACTTAGGTGTCGACTTTTGGGCTTGAGGCCAAATGCCTTAGTGTAATTGGGGAATTGTAGCCGATTTTAAGGAAATTATGTTGATGGTAGTAGTAATCCTGAGATGTTTGCTTGTGGTGAATGGTTATGGTGGAATGACCTTCTTGGATGATTATAAGTTTACTGGTTTGATGACCCGTGTGAAATAAATTTTGGGAGTCTATTAGAACTCGTGGAAGTTAATCGGCAGTAATGGTAGGAATGATCGGATTCGAGTATCCGGTAGGGTATATCGGGATGTGCGGAACATCTAAGGATGTGAGTCAACCGAAGTCGTTTGACTAGGAATGAATCCAGTTGTTGGAGTGTTCTTCCGATCATAATTTCGGTGTCCTTGAAGGAGTTTTGTTAGTAAGAAAAGTATTCGAGAACTATTCCGAGTTATTCGCCGGTCTAGACTTCGAGGACGAAGTATAATCCAAGTGGGGGAGAGTTGTAAAGCCCGTACCCCGGTATGTAATTTCTTTTATTAATTTTTTTCTTTTAAGTTGGATTTAATGTGGTTTCCATTAGCAGGGTTAGTCGAACCGGACCAAAAAGTTAAATGAGTCAACCTTTTTGGGTTTTTGCAAGGAAAGGAAAGTTGAGGGGCTAATTGGGGCATTTCACCAAAGTTTGGCAAGGGATCAGCCAAGAGACCCTCCCTTCATCTTCCCCTTCGGTTTCATGCTAGTAACTCCCCAAGAACCCTTTAGTCATTCCCCCCTCCCCCTTTTGGTGGTGTTCGGCCGAGAGAGAGGGAAACCGGAGAGAGAGAGAGGGAAATCGAGAGGGAAAGGGAGTGTGGTCGCCGGCGAGAGGAGAGAGAGGGAGAGTGTTCGCCGGAGAGTGAGAGACGCCGGGAAGGAGAGGAACGCCGCTGCTTGCTACCGGAATCGAGAAGAAGGAGGAGTTGCAGCGAGGTAATCGTTCGTTTTCCTTTCCGTGTCTTTTCGTTTTGTTCGTCGCGAGAATACCGCCAGCCACCACCACCGCCGGAGGCGGCAGTGGGTGGTGCATGGTTTTGTTCAGCCCATGTTAACCCTAATTCAGTAAGTCATGTTTCTTCGTGGGTCTGTTTGGATTAAGATAACTTATTGGGTTCAAGTTCAAAAGTTATCATTTTATGTAAATCGTGCAGTTTCTGCCCTGTTTTGTATAAGCTATATCTTCTGTTAGGAATGTCGGATTGGGATGGAACTGGTGCCAAACGTTCCCATTCTGAGTCTAGTAACTTTTATATGTTTTCTGGAAAAACCAGTTCGGGCCATAGCTAGTGTCAAATTGCCATTTTATACGGACAAGTCCTGTTTTAGCTACTCTGAGAGGTGTTTTTGTAAAATTCATATAGAGTGCTAGGAATATCGTTAGGACGCGTGCGATACGTCCCTGGAACCGTAAGACATTGAACTTCCTGAATGTGGAATTAGATTTTTTTTTGATCAGTTTAGCAGGGGTAAAATGGGTCCCGAACAGACCTGCGTTTTTAGTATAAAAGCTGGATTTTTAGTTTTGTTAAACTAGTAAAAGTGTCGTGAGTTGGGACCTTCCGTTGACGTTCTTAGTGCGTATTTAGGTGGGAAAAAGTGAGGAAGGTTGACGTACTGGTGTTGCGGCTCGGGAGCGCGTCGCGTTGTTTTGAGGTGAGTTCTCTCACCGCGTAGTTAGAAATTTCATGCATATCGTTATTTTGTGTTACGTGTTATTATGTGTTATTACGTGTTTACGTGAATTAGTTGGGATGTGATATCTAGTTGTGATATGTTGAATGTGTTGTTGGGTTTTGTTCAAAAATCGATTTCGAAAATCATAATATTTACAACGGAAGCTTAAAATTTTGAACAACATTAAAAACTTTAACACCCACCAAGGATCCATTTGCATGAACATGAAAAGATTAAATAAGAACAAACCAAGAGAGTTTAGACAATACAACCTTTGTAGACTTTGAATCCTCTTGGGAGGTTGGAAGTTGATGAAGATGGTAGAACCCAAAGTAGAGCTCCTCTAGAGTAGTCCACCGACAAGCTCCAACACCAAAGTATGCTAGTACCTTCTTGATGAAAAATGCAAAAGAGAACTTCTTGTTCAAGTATACAATAGACTTGAAATGAGAAGCACAAAACCACCACCAAACATGGTGGTTTCGGCCGAAGTGGAGAGGGAGGGAGAGGAGAGAGTTTTTGCTAATTATCAAGTATCAAAAACACTAGTCAAGTCTTCTATTTACAAAGAAAGCCTTTTAATCTTATTGGACCTTCAAAACGAACCAATAGAACTTGAGCCTTCCATGCAATTTTACACTTGAAGTCCCTCTAGTTTAATATTAGTTAAAATCTCTATTTTAACTATTTAAACATACTATATTTAGTCCTTCCTAGCAATTTCTAGTTATATATATTAAAATCATTATTTTTAATAAACTAGAATTCTTATTTGCATTTTATATTAAGAATTATATTCATTAATATAATTAATAATATTCATCAAGAATTAATATTTATCAAGAATCAAATTCTTATAAATATCAATTTAGTGTCTACTTGTTGTTCGGTGTGACCCTATAGGATCATATATTACTGGTAATATCATTTTATAATCATTCTTGAGCATACAGAACCAACAATCTCCCACTTGCTCAAGATTGTATTATAGAATAATATAGACAGTGGTGGACGTCTAGCAACATCTCACTGCCCCCAGCAACGTATGATTGTAAGTGCCATTCAACAACATCCAATTCCCATGAGCTCATAGCTTCAATTGGTGTATTAGGTGTGGTATCAGTTATCCCTTTGTTCGGACATCATGTTGAACGTGAGACATGGATCGCTATCATTCTCATCTGTTGTTCAACTTTTGGTAAGGCGCCTTAGATGTCACACTCTTAAAACATTAAGAGGAACAAATCCCCTCTTGAATACATACGCCTCTCATGCAGCTCATGCCATGCCTAATGATGGTCTTTATAACTGCCTTGTTAAAGATCAGCGTTTAACCATATCAAAGCATAGTACTCCCTACACTCAAGTCCCTAATATGCATCTCAGGTCAAAGGATACAAAGATACTACCTTTATTCAAGAATCACTTATGACGACGATCCATGAGGTGATCTTGAAGCGGGTCAGGTCCAGTACTCGTTCCCTAACAAGTACTTATGAACTTGGTTGCAACACTTTGCCACTTTTACTCTTAAAAGTCAACCAATCCAATTCATATTAGTCTTACTTCATAGTTGCTCCCACAACTATGATCGACTATGGACATTTAGAATAATTAATTTATTCAAGGATTTAAACATGCTAATATAGAACACAACGAGTATGAATAAGATCAAATCCTATATATCTAACTAAATACTATACTTGTTGCTTAACCTGTTCCATATCCAAATACTAAATTCAAACCAAATCCCATCACTAGAATAACGAAGTCCTAAAGCTTAAACATGACCCTTCAAGTTTAGCTTATATAAGGTGCTTCATGAATAGGTTCATCCAGAAACTTGATTTGGGTAAACTTTGTGAACACTAACATCTCCTTTTTTAACTTTATTCCAAATATAGTTAAATGTTTGGAGTAGATGCTTGGTACTCTGATGTGAGATAGGGTCCTTTAGCTTGCGTAATGCACCCATATTCTCACAAAGGATTTCTAGATGATCCTGAATGGGAGGCATCTACCTAGCTTTTCAATGAACTCTTTCATCCAAGCATCTTTCTTTTGCGGCTTCTAAAGCGGCAGTGTGTTCTTATTTGTAGTGTATTATGCAATTTGACCTTCGCCTTGAACCTTTTCAAACGAACTAGTTCTTCATTCACAATGAAGACATTTCCCCTTTTGTGATTGAGAACCTTCTCAATCTTTATGGAAGTTATCATTAGTGCAGTATTTTGGTATGATCTTCTTCCATTCCTCAGTTAAAGAACACTTCATTGGTTCTTTCTAAGTACCTTAAATCGTTCTTTATAGTCATCTAATGACCTTCCCTCGTTTTTCGTAGGTATCGTTTTCTAATGCTCTAAAGCATTTTGATACGCTCGATGTAGTGCATGTCATGGCATATATGATAGATCCAATTGCCGAAGCATATGGAATACTAATCATTTTATCTAGCTCATCTTTTGTGCTAGAATATTGAGACATGCTCAAAATGATGTCATATCATATTTGCAAGAAACTACCTTTAGAGCCTTGCATTTTGAATCTTTCAAGATCATGTCAACATATGCACTTTGACTTAAAACTATAAGTCGTCTTGATCTAATCTCTAAAGATTTTTATTCCAAGAATAAAATTAGCCCTTTCTAAGTCTTTTATTGAGGAAATACTGTCCGAGCCGAAACATGATGTTTTGCTATGTCGGAAAGTTAATTTCCAAAAACTAGTATGTCTTGCTCATATAGGTTTAGGAATTTTACTGCGCTCCCACTAGTTTTAGTAAATACATGAGTCATCTTTTATTTTGATGAAAATTAAACTTTTAATTTTCCTGTTAAAATAAAGATTCCAGTTTTGAGATACTTTGTACTGATCCATGAATGGATTGTATCTCAGTGTTCATGACTCTAAGCCACTCACCAGATTCAGAATCTGACATAACACTTTTAGCAGTTGATGGGTTTACTAGAACCCAGTCATACATCATTCTTTATGAGAGATTGATATCTCTCGAATTTTCTGAATGATTCTACTAGATTTGCGAACACTTGGTGTTTTTACTAAGTTTCTGACCAATCAAATCGCTCAGTTTTCAACGACCTTTGTTTGATAACTAGTGCCAACCAATAAGTGCATTAGGTTATGAAGTTCTTGATTCCCTTCACGTTCCTTAACACTCCCACTTGCCTTGTCCATTAAAAAACTTGCTTTCTAAGAACTTGGCTTTGGAACAATAAACAATTTTATTGTTTGTGGGTTTGTAGAATCGGTATATAAAACAATTTATAGTATATTCTACAACATATGCATTTGGTAGATATTGGGTCGAGTTTACTTGAAGCTTATTGTCTCACATGAGCTTCATAAACCCACGCCTTCAACTAAGATTAGGGATGAAAAAACTTTTCATACGAAATCTTATAAGGTGTTTTGTCTACCTTTTGGTTGGTGTCAAAAAGTACGGATTACTTTAACTAGGGCATAATTCCGAATTTGATATAGGAATAGTACATCTACTCATCATAGAGCGAACCATATTTAATAAGGTTCGGTTCATCCTTTCGGATGTATACAATTTCTATGATGATCCAAGAGTTCTTGGTTTAGTTACTATCCTCATATATCATAAAAGACTTTAATGGTCCTGCTGAGTTGTTTTCTTAATCTTCACTTTGAAACAACTTGAATTACATCAAATGCTTCATCTTTATGTTCCATAAACTTCAACAATTGAAATCGTCAGTGAAGGTATTATCTATCACCATATCTAGACTTGGTTTTGAGAGACCATATACATCAACATGCATCAATTCAAAAAAAATCTTTTTTTCTTCTCTATGAATTAGAGAAAAGAGCTATATTCAACTTTATCAAGATCGCATATATCAAATGAAAATATTTATATTTAGTTTCAAAATACCACAGTTTTGAAAAAATAAGATATGCGTTTAATTTTCTTGAATAAGTTGACTATTTCATGTGTAGATTTGATTCAAATCACATTTGAGTCTTATGGTGTTTATATAGAATTATGTTTTAGAAGGCTTTTGAGATTCACTTTATTATTCAATTAAGAGAACTATTTCTCGAAATAGAATAATTCATTTTGAATATGAATATAATCGTTTCCAAAACGGTTAAGTGAATTTCATTCAATCAACAAACATGTGACTGAAAAAATAATAATTTAGTCAAACTAAATTTAAGCATTGTTCGAAACAAACTTGTTTAACAATACAAGCCATATGGTTTCATAATAAAATCTCCTATAAGCTTGGTACGCAATCTTGCTTCCTTGCTTATATGGATCACCATTTTGCTTGTCTTTCAGTCATTTAACTTTCTTGATTATTTGTAACATATTACAAAAGTGAGTTCTACACTTAGTATCAAATACACAAGTGTAAGATAGAAAAGTAAAAGTTCTATCTTAAATATTGATACCTGAAGGACTTTCCTTCGTTAGAAAACATTTATTTCTCAGAAGGACAATCTCCTCTTCTATGACCAATGTTGCCTCATCTATCACTACATTCAGATTCTTGACAAAAAAACATCAAATGCGTTGGTCAGAGATTTGAGGATCACATCTATGGCTCTCCCATTGGAATAAGGATAGCCAAGTCTATCCAAATAGTCAAGGTGCGTCCTCATTTTGTGAATATGAGAGCTTACATATTGGTCTTTGTCCAATTGTATCGAAGCGTTCACGGACTATATACATTTGGTAATATTTTGGTAATCGGTTTACCATGTCAAATGCCCTTAGTGGAAACGTTTTCATTCTTTCTAGTAAGGATTGGAACCATGATTTCAAGCATAAGACGTGATACATTGATTGAATCATCATTATGTTTCAATCAAGTATCGTTAGCTTCTATGGAGGTAAGAGGAGGTTCTTGAGGAATAGGTACGAGGAGTACGTATAATTTGTTTTCACGTCTGAGAACGCGTCTCAATGTTTTGAAAACAAATTGGGAAGTTCTAAGTGGTTAACTTTTCTTCCAAAAGAAAAGGTCTTAGGGATGTGTTAGTTGTAGTGTTTGCATTTTAGGCCATCTACAAAATTTAACAAGGTTAATATAGTATTTTCAATATTAATTTTTTAGCAAATTAATTACCCTTTAGTTTTCTAAAACATTAATTTGCAAAAAATCTAGGATCCAACATTGCAAAACAAATGAAACGGTTAGGTGACCTTTATCCCGTCCATTTAATCCAACAAGGTAGATAACGTTTATCGATTACATCGAATGTAATTCCTAGCATTATGGGATCTTTAACAACTTGTTTGTTAATTGGCATGTTTGATCCCATCTATGCCTTGGGTTTCTAATGCTTAGGTGACCTTTATCACAAAAGATTCCCAATCAAGTCATCCTACTTGAAACAACGTGTGAAACTTACATCCATGCGGTTAGGTGACCTTTATCCCACAAAGACATAAGAATCACCTCATCCATCACAAGACAATCCAAGTGGTTAGGTGACCTTTATCCCACAAGGGTGTCATAGTGACGTATTGAATGTTTCTCAAAAGGACGGCATATGACTTGCGTTTTGAAAAAGGGATTTATAATGTTTTATAATTCTAGTTTTAAAAACATTTTAGTATTGCATGCATTTAATAATATATGGTACAAACTTATTTCTCATTAAATGGTTCCTATTAGTTTAAATAAAATCTTAATTTTATCAACTAAGTATGTGTCATCAATTTTTAATATCAAATATTAATTTTTGAGTTTGAGCACTATAAGAACCATTTATAGTCTCTTAATAAACATTTTTATTAATACTAGACTATGAGTTTGTATGAGTTTTGAAATTTCCATTTAAAATCTCAATTTTAATTTTTAAAACTCATGGTACCATATTATTGCATGCATCCAATAATCAATGTGTTCTTTTAAGAAACTATTTCTCAAAATAAATTTAAAATCTCTATTTTAAATAATTTGGTTAATTTTAAAATCTCTATTTTAAAACTAGGTTCATCATAAAATCTAATTTTAAAATTTGTCGCTTCAATTTTAAACGATCTTTAAATAAGCGCTTTTGAACCAATTTTATGTTCCTCTAAAATATCCTATATTTTAAAGCAAATAAAATCTAGAGTTTTATAATCATATAATGTCATGTATATTGCATGCATCCAATATCACATGACACTTGGAGTTTGTAAGAGTTTTTAAAATCGTCATTTTAATTTACTTTGACATTTCAAAATTTTATGGGTTTTTAGAATAAAACTCATTTTATTTATAAAACCCATTTTAACCATTTTACTTTTAAAATGTTACCTTTTAAAATAAACTCCTTTTATTTAAAACACATTTTTATCACTTTACTTTAAAATGTTATTTTGAAAGCCAAACTCCAAAAGATGATTTATTTTATGTTCAAAATATTATCTAGCATGCAAGAACCTATTTCAATCATACATGATAATATCAACATAAAATATAAACATATAAAATATGTAGAAAATGTATAAACCAAGCCAAAAAAACTAATGACAATTCTTGTGAACCAAACAAGAATGTCAAGTCCATTCTAAGGGACCAAAAAAGAAAAAAACTTCATGCTCCCACTTGATTTGTCATCTCTATGCAAAGAAGTCACCAAGCTCCATCTTCATGCTCCATGTTGATCTCCATTTCTTTGTTGTTTATAAAATAAAAAAAACTATTTCTAAACTAATCTAAAAAAAAATATTGGAGAATAATAAATCCTATTTACTATTACAAACCAACATGAATAAATCTAAAAACAATAATGGAGAATAATAAATCCTATTTACTATTACAAACCAACATGAATAATAAAATTACAACCATAAAACAAGGGGTCTTGGCTTGTTTATACATATCATTCATATGCAATAAAAATAAATAAAACAAACAAACACTTTGTTTTTCTAAGGCAACTTTTATGACAAAAAATGCATGTAAAATTTTGGTCACATAAAATAACAATTATAGACTAAAAAAATTGCCAAAGATGCCATGTATGAACTTCTTCTTACAAAATTAAAAATCATCAATGGCTTCCAAAAACCAAGCATTTTTCATATCAACAAAAAATCTAAACATGCATGCAAAAGAGGCTCTGATACCACTTGTTGGGTTTTGTTCAAAAATCGATTTCGAAAATCATAATATTTACAACGGAAGCTTAAAATTTTGAACAACATTAAAAACTTTAACACCCACCAAGGATCCATTTGCATGAACATGAAAAGATTAAATAAGAACAAACCAAGAGAGTTTAGACAATACAACCTTTGTAGACTTTGAATCCTCTTGGGAGGTTGGAAGTTGATGAAGATGGTAGAACCCAAAGTAGAACTCCTCTAGAGTAGTCCACCGACAAGCTCCAACACCAAAGTATGCTAGTACCTTCTTGATGAAAAATGCAAAAGAGAACTTCTTGTTCAAGTATACAATAGACTTGAAATGAGAAGCACAAAACCACCACCAAACATGGTGGTTTCGGCCGAAGTGGAGAGGGAGGGAGAGGAGAGAGTTTTTGCTAATTATCAAGTATCAAAAACACTAGTCAAGTCTTCTATTTACAAAGAAAGCCTTTTAATCTTATTGGACCTTCAAAAGGAACCAATAGAACTTGAGCCTTCCATGCAATTTTACACTTGAAGTCCCTCTAGTTTAATATTAGTTAAAATCTCTATTTTAACTATTTAAACATACTATATTTAGTCCTTCCTAGCAATTTCTAGTTATATATATTAAAATCATTATTTTTAATAAACTAGAATTCTTATTTGCATTTTATATTAAGAATTATATTCATTAATATAATTAATAATATTCATCAAGAATTAATATTTATCAAGAATCAAATTCTTATAAATATCAATTTAGTGTCTACTTGTTGTTCGGTGTGACCCTATAGGATCATATATTACTGGTAATATCATTTTATAATCATTCTTGAGCATACAGAACCAACATGTGTATGTGGATTAATTATGCTTGTGTACACCTCGGTGGGACTGGGGGGCTCGGTGAGACCGAGGGCTCGGTGGGACTGAGCTAGTACAATTGTATTATCTTTACTCGGTGGGACCGAGGGCTCGGTGGGACTGAGCTTGTATCAATGTCTTTACTCGGTGGGACCGAGGGCTCGGTGGGACTGAGCTTGTATCGATATATTTTTGGTGTGCTCGGTGGGACCGAGGTTTGTATTTATACGTTAATTATTATGTGGATTTATATTCGTGGTGATGGTGATGTTGCCTACTGGCGAGTAGGGGCGATATACGTGGGGTTGCTACCTACGTGCGTGGTAGGACTCACTAAGCGTTTAGCTTACCCTTTTCCCAATATGTTGTGATTTCAGGTGCGAGCGGCAGTCGGGCTTGACGGTACACACACTAGGCGCGGAGTGTCGAGAATTGTTTAAGTTTCACTTTCAAACCTTTGAATTTTATTTTATGAAATATCCGCTGCATAAACTTTACTAACAGCTCGAGTTAACGACATTAACTTCATTTGAGTTACGAATTATTAAATTGTGATTGTTTTATAATGAAATGCATGTTTTAAAATTTTAAATTCCTTGTAATTTTTGGGACGTTACAGAAGGTGGCTATCGACACTAAGACCATATCTATTCTACCTATGGCTCTTCCTGATGAAGTCTACCACTCCGTCATGAACCTAAAAAGTTCTAAAGCCATGTGGGACACAATATGTGTTCAATATGAAGGTACATCTGAAGTCCAGGATTCAAGAAAGATTAACCTGGTAAGACAGTACGAAAGCTTCATTTGTGGTAAGAATGAAACTCTCTCTGAAGTTCACCAAAGTTTTATCTGTTTAATCATTGACTTAAAAACTGTTGGTAAGGAATATTCTAACTTTTAGACCCTGACAAAGTTTCTAGAAAGTCTACCTGAAAGCTGGGACAGTTATTCAATGTGTCTTAAGCTATCAAAGAATCTGAAATTAATGACCTTTTCTATCTTATTTGGCACTATGCTCAATCATGAGCAGTCGTGTCATCTTAAGAAGAATCTTGTGAAAGATTCCAAAAGCACACCCGTTTCTTTACTCTCTTCAGAGTTGGTACCTACTCAGCAATCCCCTATCACTATCACTGGGTTGGAATCTAACTCTGATGAATCATCAGGAGCTGATCCTTCAGAAATTGATGAGTCACTGGCACTCCTGACTAATACATTCAGGAGATTCGCCAGAAAGAGTAACTTCAGAAGAGATAAACCTCTTTCCCTCACTGACAAGCCAAAATCTTCAACCCATGTAGATAAGGCTACTGCTACCTGCTTTAACTGTAAAAAGTAGGACACTTTGCTAGTAAATGCAAGTCAAAGAAAGTCTTCAAACCTTCATCTTCTTCCTACAAGAAATCCTCTAACCCCGGGGCTAGAGATGACAAATACCAGAAGCTGAAGGACAAATACCAAAAGCTGAAAAGCTTTAAGAAGAAAGGCAAAGGAAAGATCACTGAAGATCATGATTGGGCTCTCTCTGATGAAGAATCATCTGACTCTGAAGTTGATGGTGAGGCCAATCTCTGCCTCATGGCCAAAATAGAAGAAGAGGAAGAACAAACTGAAATTCCCTCTACTTCTACCTCCACCTCTCATGTATCAAACTCTCTCCCTGATACTCAAACTTCAGCACTCAGTGACATCGAAAGACGTCGGACCGTCGATCTTTTGACTATTGATTTATATGATGCCATGAATGGCAAGACCAAAGCTGAAAAATTAAATATTGATCTTGCTGAACAACTTAAGAATTGTCACTTAGAAATTCAAAGGCTTTCTGAATTTGAAGAAAATTTGAAAGATCAGGTCTGTATAAATCAAATCATTCGTATCGAGCGAGAAGATGTTGTCGCTGCATTAAATGCTGAAAAGGCAACTGTTGAAGGATGGTGTAAATCCTCAACAACGATCACTGATATATTAAGTGCTCAGATTCCCTTGAGTGACAAAAGTGGGCTTGGTTATAAAGCTGATACTAAAGAACCAACCACTGATCGTTCCAAGCTTAAGTTTGGAATGCTTGTGTCCTCTATCCCTGCCACTTCCTCGTCTCAGTGTTCCTCTTCTAAAACTCCCACTCCTGAGGAAAAATATACCTTAAACTTTAAAGGTAAAGGTAAGGAAAAAGTTTTCAATCAAAAACCTCAGAAGGATACCTTTGTACCTAAGCTGAATGTTTCTAAAACTTCAGTGATTCATCCCTCTACTTCTAAGAACAGGATCCCTGGATTCATTCAGTGATCTACTCCTAGAATCTGAGTCGATGTAATTGGTAAGAAATCTGAAGAACTGATAGTTCCTCCAATTTCCAATGCCAAAGGTATTCTTGGTGCTGGCCGTGCTCATTTAAAAATTTCGGCTAAGCATGCAAATGGTCCTAAAGCTACATTTAGCTATAGGAAATGTTATCACTGTGGACTTACCGATCATATTGCTAATAAGTTTCCCACAGCCACCAAAGCTGAAAAGTTATCTAAGGTGAAGATCACTGCCCCCAAAGCAAAGAAGACCAATCCTTGTGCAAATCAGGTTAAGGTGAAATGTAATACCCCAGGTAAGTTCGTTAGTTAAATTTCCTTTTTGTTAAAATTAGTTAACTTTAATATTTGATGATTAGGGTAAGTTTGGGTAATTTATAAGTTTAGGGGTGTTTTGGTCATTAGTGGATAGTTCAAGCCTTAATTGTAAATTATCTTTGATATTATCACCTTTAGTATCCAGATATTTTCAGAATTAGAAATCAGTGAGTGTGTGTGTGTGTGTGTGTGTGTGTGTTGGGAAGAAAAGAACAAGAAGAAGAAATAAGGCTAGGGATTCACTTGGATTGCTTGAAAGTGCAATTGAGGTATGTTTCCTTTACAATTTATGTTTGTAATTGCTAGTAGATAGTTCCAATTGGAGTAGAATCACCGATTTCATAACCGGTAGTAATTTATGTCGAATCTGGGTAGAAAAAGGGTAAACCGACAGAGGTTTCCGGACGATTTATGGTGGTGTCCGGTAGTCTTGTTGATAGTGTCAGGTAGTTCCTTTCGATGGTATCCGGACGAATCGATTATCCGATAAGTACTTTTTTTTATGGTTTCCAGATGAATTAGATACCGGATGCCATCCGGATTACTTTGGTGTCCGGATGATGGCCGGATTGTTGATGCTGTCCGGGAAGTTGGGTTGTCCGGATTGGTCTTGTTGTCCGAAAAGTTCATGTTGTCCGGATAGTTCTTGGTATCCGGAAACAATGGTTGGTTGGTCATTTTTAAGGATAAGAGTTAGATTGATTTATCTAGAGTTCTTAACCTGTTAGTAAGTCTTATGAGTTCTTTTGGTAAAGAGATATTTGTATGTAAATTGTTTCAGATTCTGAGAATTTTGGGTAAAAGATCGGATAACTTGGAGCCAAGCTTGGAAGGGTTTTTGATAAGCAATCAGGTGAGTTTTACTTTAAAACGTTTTCGAACTGGAATGCATATATATATATATATATATATATATATGAGATGAATATGTGGTAGGAATGTGATGACGTGTTTATAAATGAAAATATGATGTATATTTATTTATATGGGCATTACACTACACGAGCGCACGTTGGCCGGGCTTGGGACCGGTGGAGTTTTGGCTGTACGGAGGCACAACGGTGTTGGCTGTAATTTTAGTACATCGGAGTAACTGATTAGTTGGCTCGCAACCAACTAATATGGCTAGGAAAATGAGGAGAGGTACACGGTGCACGAGTCTTGCTTGGTGTTTAAATACTTGTTGTATATTTGTATTTTACAAAAGGATTACTAAACTGACAGGGATTATCTCACTAGACCGTTTGGTCTAACCCTCATTTTGTTTTCAAAAATATGTATTCCAGGTCGAGGAACTTTTAATAGCAAAGGAAAGGATAAAGTGTAGGATGCGGTTGATAGCTGACGAAGATTAGGAAATGCTTATGTTTTGTATTGTATAGTTTTGAGACTATGGGACCGTACGTGAATTATTATGTATCTTTTGTTATGAATGTAACGACGTTATGTATAACATGTTAATTGATGTATATTATGTATATTTTGGGATACCGGGTCGTTACAGATGGTATCAGAGCCCTAGTTTAAGGGATTTAGGTATTCGAATCTATACCTAGACTTAAACTGCATGTGAAGTAGGATGTCCTTGATATATTAGAACCTTGGGATGTTAAATATAAAAAGGTAGAAGGAACATCGTGTAAGGTAATTTCAAATTACATCTCGCCATTGTAATTGTGAACTTACATGTACATGTTTGAACCAGAATACCTTAATATATTGGGTATGTGCTTATGTGTATGGTAATCTCATCTGAATCAACAGAATGGCAAGCGGTACTCGAAATACGAATTGAGAGGGAGGAGGAAATCATAATAGAACAAATCCAACAGTCGGGACAAGGGGAAGAGGGGGAGAACGAGGTAGGGGCAGAACAGGAGGCAGAGTTCAGTCGCGAGGTACATAATTTGTTACAAGAGACGATTTGACGGCTGAAATGGGAAGACTACAAGCTAATATACAAGCTATGTTCGACCGAACTCGTCACACTGAGACTGAAATACCAGATCCTGGTCTGGAAGACGAGATGCCCATTACACCTACTATCATACCGGTGCTAAGGAAATGTGATTACAGAATATTTTTAAGCTGCAAACCTCCAACCTACTCCGGAGAAAGAGATCCGGTAAAGGCTATGAGGTGGCTGAAGGAAATAGAAGCCATCTTTAAGACTAACAAATGTGTCGATGAAGATAGAGTACTATATGGGACCGCGTTGTTAAAGGCCGATGCGATGTACTGGTGGGAAGCTCTTATTACTTCAAGGGGACCGGACGTGTATTCTACTTTCTCCTGGGAAGAATTTGCTAGTGTTTTTAAAAGGCAATTCTGTCCTCAAGCTGTCGTAAGACAGTTGGAAGAAGAATTCATGAATTTGCAACAGGGTAAGCTATCAGTTCGGGATTACACTGCGCGCTTTCTAGAGAAGTCCCGTTTTGCAGAATACTATGTGGCTACTGAAGCAATCAAAATGGAAAGGTTTATCTTTGGGTTAAATTCGGAAATCAGAGGTTTAGTGAATGCTAAGGGAACCGATACTTTCTCAGCCGTAGTAGATGCCGCGGAAAATGTAGAAAGAGATAAAGGGAGGGATGCTGGTGATAGAAGTTTTGGGAAAAGAAAATTGGAAGAAACAACGTACGATTTGGAGGAGTATGAATCCCCGAGCTTTGATAGTCATTCACTTTTCAGACCAGTTGAAAGACCATGTTCAAGATGCAATCGTGTTCATCAAGGAAACTGTTATGTGGAGTCCCGAAGTTGTTACAAGTGTGGGAAGACTGGTCACATTGCTAAAGATTTTTGGGTAACTCGATTTTGTTTCTCCTGCAACTCCCCTGATCATATTCAGTCAGATTGTCCACAATGGAAAGCATAGCATGGTAGTATGACGGTGAGACCAACGAGCGTTAGGCCAAGAGGGATACAAAGGCCTGAAGTACCGAAAGCAAAGGGTCGAGCCTTCCAAATGACAGTACAAGAAGCAGAGGAAATTCCGGATGAGGTTACAGGTACATTTCTAACAAACCCTATACGTGCTAAGGTGTCATCTGACTTCGGTGCAAAATGATCATTGATATTTTTGTTCTTTTGTTGCTTATCTGTGTTAGAGATATAGATGGGTGTGGGGTGTTTATTCAGTTAGTTTCTATGGCTTTGATTGAGTTCGAAGTAGTAGTGATAAGTATTCATACCTTTTCGTTTAACCGAATTCGGACGGAATTCGTTTAAGGGGGAGATGATGTAATACCCCGGGTAAGTTCGTTAGTTAAATTTCCTTTTCGTTAAAATTAGTTAACTTTAAAATTTGATGATTAGGGTAAGTTTGGGTAATTTATAAGTTTAGGGGTGTTTTGGTCATTAGTGGATAGTTCAAGCCTTAATTGTAAAATTAGTTTTGATATTATCACCTTGAGTATCCAGATATTTTCAGAATTAGAAATCAGTGAGTGTGTGTGTGTGTGTGTGTTTTGGGAAGAAAAGAAGAAGAAGAAGAACTAAGGCTAGGGATTCACTTAGTTTGCTTGAAAGTGCTATTGAGGTATGTTTCCTTTACAATTTATGTTTGTAATTGCTAGTAGATAGTTCCTATTGGAGTAGAATCACCGATTTCATAACTGGTAGTAATTTATGTCGAATCTGGGTAGAAAAAGGGTAAACCGACAGAGGTTTCCGGACGATTTATGGTGGTGTCCGGTAGTCTGGTTGATAGTGTCCGGTAGTTCCTTTCGATGGTATCCGGACGAATCGATTATCCGATAAGTACTTTTTTTATGCTTTCCGGATGAATTAGATACCGGATGGCTTCCGGATTACTTTGGTGTCCGGATGATGTCCGGATTGTTGATGTTGTCCGGGAAGTTGGGTTGTCCGGATTGGTCTTGTTGTCCAGAAAGTTCATGTTGTCCGGATAGTTCTTGGTATCCAGAAACATTGGCTGTTTGGTCATTTTTTAGGATAAGAGTTAGATAGATTTATGTAGAGTTCTTAGCCTGTTAGTAAGTCTTATGCGTTCTTTTGGTAAAGAGATATATGTAAGTAAATTGTTTCAGATTCTGAGAATTTTGGGGAAAAGATCGGATAACTTGGAGACAAGCTTGGAAGGGTTTTTGATAAGCAACCAGGTGAGTTTTACTTTAAAACGTTTTCGAACTGGAATGCATACATCTATATATATATATGAGATGAATATGTGGTAGGAATGTGATGACGTGTTTATAAATGAAAATATGATATATATTTATTTATATGAGCATTACACTACACGAGCGCACGTTGGCCGGGCTTGGGACCGGTGGAGTTTTGGCTATACGGAGGGACAGCGGTGTTGGCTGTAATTTTAGTACAGCGGAGTAACTTATTAGTTGGCTCGCAACCAACTAATATGGCCAGGAAAATGAGGAGAGGTACACGGTGCACGAGTCTTGCTTGGTGTTTAAATACTTGTTGTATATTTGTATTTTACAAAAGGATTACTAAACTGACAGGGATTATCTCACTAGACCGTTTGGTCTAACCCTCATTTTGTTTTCAAAAATATGTATTTCAGGTTGATGAACTTTTAATAGCAAAGGAAAGGATAAAGTGTAGGATGCGGTTGATAGCTGACGAAGATTAGGAAATGCTTATGTTTTGTATTGTATAGTTTTGAGACTATGGGACCGTACATGAATTATTATGTATCTTTTGTTATGAATGTAACGACGTTATGTATAACATGTTAATTGATGTATATTATGTATGTTTTGGGATACCGGGTCGCTACATGAAACCAACCGCTGAGGTTAAGAAATTAACCAAAGTGAAGCCTAGTCCTAAAGCTGAATCTTCTAATGCTGCGAAGATTGCTGAACCTTCCACATCCTCTACCACCACTGACAAGTGTGGACCCATAGTGAAATGGGTGCCCAAGTTAAACTAATCTTCCTTTGTTTGCAGGTCTTGAAGGGTATCTGGTATCTCGATAGCGGATGCTCTAGACATATGACTGGCAAAAAGAACATGCTCGCTGAATATAAGGAAGATAGAGGTCCCTCAGTGACCTTTGGTGGAAATGGAAAAGGCTATACCCGAGGGTTTGGTGTACTATCTAATGGTACAACAACCTTCAGAAGAGTCGCATATGTTGAAGGACTGAAGCCCAATCTCCTGAGCATCAGTCAGCTATGTGACAAGGACTACAAGGTGTGTTTCACTAAGGAATCCTGCTTTGTCACTGACAAAAGGGAGAAGATCACTCTCAGCGGATACCATTTGGAAAATGTTTATGTTATAAACATGGACTCGACAACCACTGAGAACTCTTGTTTCTTCTCAAAAGCCTCATCTGCTGTCAACTGGCTATGGCATAGGAGGCTCTCTCATCTAAACTTCAAGACACTGAATACTCTTTCTTCAACAGAGTTGGTCACTGGTCTACCTCAACATTCATACGCTAAGAAATCTCTATGTTCAGCGTGTGAAAAAGGGAAACAAACCAAGGCAAGCTTCAAGTCTAAGCAAGTTTCCTCAGTGTCATCTCCTCTTCAACTTCTCCACATGGATTTGTTTGGTCCTGTCAACAAACAATCCCTCGCTGGAAAGAAATATACACTGGTCATAGTTGATGAATTCTCTCGCTATACCTGGGTTATGTTTCTCCATTCTAAGAGTGACACCCCTGAAGAACTCATCGCTTTCGTCAGGAAAATGGAAGTCCTGAATAATATGACCGTTCGCTTAATAAGGAGTGATCATGGGACTGAATTCAAAAACAGTTCCCTTGATAACTTCTTTGAAAGCAAGGGCATTTCTCACAACGTTTCTTCAGTGAGAAAACCACAACAAAATGGAGTCGCTGAAAGAAGAAATCGAACGATCATCGAAGTTGCACGTTCAATGCTCAGCGATTCTCAACTACCTACTCATTTCTGGGCATAAGCTGTCAACACTGCTTGTTTTACTCAAAACAGGTCGCTGATTGTCAACGGATTCAAGAAGACAGCCTATAAACTTTTCCATGGGAGAAAGCCTTTAATTAGTTTTCTTCACATCTTTGGTTGTCAGTGTTTCATACTGAACAACAGGGATGCCTTAGGAAAGTTTGATCCCAAGGCTGATGATGGAATATTTCTTGGATATTCTTCTATCTTGAAAGCCTTCTGAGTCTTCAATCGAAGAAGACAAACTGTAGAAGAAACAATCCACGTCAGTTTTGACGAATCCCGTTAAGCGAACTCAAGACCTTCTGCTGATACTAAAGAACTGAATCAATGGATGTTTTCTCATCTTGGTGATTCAGAAGCTTCTCCTATCCCTCAAGTTAATACTCCTACCTCTGATTATGATCCTACTATCATGTCAAGCATGCAGACAAGTGAAGCTGAATCTTCATGGGTTTCAACTGTTCCTCTCAACACTAAGCCTGCTTCTGAACCATCTACCTCAGATATCCCATCTACTTCTCAGCAATCAGTGAATGAAATGACATCTGAACCTCTTCCTCTCTTGCCTGAAATACCAGAAGTTGCTGAAGCCTCTTCTTCAGCTCCTCTAGAAGTTCAAATTGAGTCAGCAAATCATGCTCCGACTCATCGATGGACTATAAATCACCCCATTAATCAAATTCTTGGTGATCCAAACGCTGGTGTTCAGACTCGACGAAGTGCAGGTAATATTTGTTTATTTGTTAACTTTATTTCTCTGATTGAACCAAAGAAAACAGATGATGCCCTCAGAGATCCAAACTGGGTCAGCGCTATGCAAGAAGAGCTGACAGAATTTGAAAGAAACAAAGTTTGGAATCTCGTTCCAAGACCATCTGACAAATCAGTGATAGGCACTAAATGGGTCTATCGAAACAAGTTGGATGAACATGGAACTGTAACCCGCAACAAGGCTTGTCTTGTTGCTCAGGGATACAGACAAGAGGAAGGCATAGACTACGACGAGACATTTGCCCCAGTGGCAAGACTCGAAGCTATTCGTCTATTCTTGGCATACACTGTTCACAAAGACTTCTAGGTGTATCAAATGGATGTGAAATCAGCATTCCTCAACAGAAGGCTGAATGAAGAAGTCTATGTTGAACAACCTCCAGGATTCACTGATCCTAACCATCCAGGTTATGTATATAAACTGGATAAGGCATTTTATGGCTTAAAGCAAGCTCCTCGTGCATGGTATGACACTCTCTCTACTTATCTCCATATGGAAAAATTTGAGCGTGGTAAAATCGATAAAACTCTATTTTTCAGAAAAGTAAATGGTCATATCATTCTCGTTCAAATATATGCCGACGATATTATATTTGGTTCTACTAACCCTGACTTATGTACTCGTTTCGCTGAAAGAATGAAAGCTGAATATTAAATGAGTATGATGGGTGAACTGAAATATTTCCTTGGTCTTCAAATCAAACAGAATGAAAAAGGTACTTTCACTCACCTAGGTAAGTATGTTAAAGATATGCTGAATTTTTTTGATTTAACTCAAAGCTGAGCTATGAAAACCCCAATGGCACCATCGCTGACACTTAACAAAGATCCTTCAGGGAAACCTGTAAATGTCACAGCATACCGTAGGATTATCGGCTCTCTTCTGTATCTTACAACTAGTCGTCCTGATATTATGTATGCAACCTGTTTGTGTGCACGCTATCAAGCTGAACCTAAGGAATCTCATTTGATCGTTGTAAAGCATATTTTTCGATACCTTAAGGGTACTCCTAACCTAGGTCTTTGGTATCCCAAAGACTCAGGGTTTGATCTAATCGCCTATTCAGATAGTGATTTTGCAGGATGCAAATTGGATAGGAAAAGCACCACAGGAGGATGTCAGCTCCTGGGTGGAAAACTGGTGAGTTGGACAAGTAAAAAGCAAAAGTCAGTGTCCACCTCAACCGCTGAAGCTGAGTACGTAGCTGTTGGAAGCTGTTGTTCTCAGGTCTTATGGATGAGAAATAAACTATTGGACTATGATCTTCAGCTCTCCAAAATTCCAATCTATTGCGACAGCACCAGTACCATCGCCATAGCAAACAATCCAGTGCTACACTCAAAGACCAAACACATCGAGAGCAGGTATCATTTTATCAGAGATCATGTGATGAATGGTGATATAGAACTTCATTTTATTCCCACTGACTTTCAGTTAGCTGATCTTTTCACCAAACCTCTTGATGAGACAAGATTCAACTTTCTCATCAGCGAGCTTGGGATGCTGAATCTGGAAGAGTAAAATCTTCAGTGGTTCACATTTGATCAGTGTTAAGATGAACTTGTATAACCCTATAAATCATATAGTCTCTAAACAAATTGACTCGCTGATATCAAGGTATGTTCTCTTTCTTAATCGCTGACGTTCGACTCAGCATGCTAGATTTCAAAACAAATTGCATCGCTGAATATCTCTTCCTTTCAGTGATACTTTGAGATTCTAAAAACACTGATATTTCCAATCAGTGCTTCTCTATTTTTTAAAATGTCCTTGAGTTTTTCAAAATCCTAAGAGACACCTTAAAATATGAAAGGACGTTTGTGACGTCATCTTTTGTATAATCCATGGCACGCCTTTTGGTCTGACACGTTCGCCCGTTTCATTTCCTTGTCCAATAAGATTAAAGGGACGTGTCCGTGTCATCATGAAAAACTTTTCCCGCTCTTAGTTTTTCTCTCTTTACACTCACTATATAAACCCTTTGAGTTTATATTTTTACCTCTTACGCGAACTTACTCTCTAAAGTAAGAATTCACTGTTGCATTTGGATTATTTTCTCAAGAACCTGTTAATCTTCATCTTCTACATCACACAACAGGTTAATATTTCTTTTATTTTCCATCAAATAAACTTGTTTTTGATATTATTATTGTTTTTAAAATATCAAACAAAAGAACTTTCTCAAAAGTAAAATCGTTTTATTCATGATTTTATCCCCACAATCTGTTTTCAGATTGTTCTTCGAGTTTATATTCAAAATCTTAAACTTGACACATTCATACGTTTTTCCATAATCCTTTCCATAAAAGGAAACTGGAAAACAAGATTTTTCACTATGTTTTGTACTTCTTTTCAAAACTAGAAAACCCTAGTTTCCATATCTTTCTTCAAATGGAAACTACAAAACCCTTAAAAACCCTTATTTTGGAATCTTCTACATTTTAAGAACTTCTCTTTATCTTCTTCATCTTCTTCATCTTTGTGTTGTATGAACAAAAATGGCAACTACTGACTCTACCAACACTCAATCTCCTACGACGTCTGACAAGGCTGAAATTACCAAAGCTCCAAACGTAAGCTTCTCAATGAAACAAATCACATTCCATGGTAACAACCCTTACGCCATATTCGACTTCCCTCCAAAGAAACGTATCACTCATCTTGATGATGCTGTAAACTTCCTCAAGAGCTGTCCTCTGGTGACAGCCCTGATAATCAAACCCCCAGCCCACAAGAACCTACTTGCCCAATTTTGGTATACTGCCAGAAAATCTCAGGTTGCCTCCATCAAAAACCCTAAAAAGATGGTGGACGTCATCCTCTTTGACACCGAATTTAGGGAAGCAAAGATCCATCCAGGGGCGATCAGGTCTGCTCTCAGTCTCGCTGGAAGTTCAAAAGACAGACGTTTCATTTCCTTACCTGATGTCAAAACCACGGAAGGTAAAGCTGAAATTGTTGCATTTCTGGATGCAATGAAGTACAAGTGGAACACAGGGAGAGATAACCTACCTGAGAAGAATCTCACGACCATCCTCAAGAGCAAAATGCCAAGCGAGATGAACTTCATCTTCACACATCTCATCAGCTGCATGACAGCAAAAGTCGGATCCACTGATCAGGCCTCAAAACCCCAGACTGATATGGGGTATGTGTCACACCCCGCTAAAGCGGAAACACGGGATATGCAGCTCAAGTTTCAAAGCAAAAGTTACAAGATCACATCAACCATCAAAATACATTCAAAAGGTTAAAACCTTGTCTTTTACAATCGTTTTTACGAAAGGGGAAATGAACATAAATAAAAGATAGAAAAGAAAGCTTCATCACGCGTAGCCTTCCTAGATCCCAACCTTAAAGACGTTCTCTTAAAAAGCATGTCAATAAAAAGGTCAACTAATGCACTAGTTGGTGAGATCACAGGTTTAATGAGTACAACATTGTTTATCATAGCAAAATAGTTTAAATCCGCACATGTGGATAAGTCAAAGTAGTTGAATCCGTACAAGTGGATAAATCAACCGGTTATGAAAAACTTGCTCATGGTAATAGTATGTATTATGTTTAAGTTGTGAGCCCGTTACCCGACCTATATGATGGCAGCCCCAGCACATGTTCTATCACCAACAATGCGTACGGAAAACAATAATTATGCACTCAAACAAGCGCTACTTGTGAGTGGGGTGTCAACCAAATAACGTTATTCATAATTACCAATGGCTCACACTCGTGAGTTAAACGGGTAACGTAAGTTAAACGGGGACTTACGTATGATAGAGAGAAAGCTCAAACTTACAACACATGTAAACTATACATACTATAGAGCATAACTGAGTATAGCAAAGTTTACGTTTTCAATAAAACGAGTTAATCAGTGCGTAAAAGTAATTGTAGTAACGACACGCTTTTCACCCCAAAATATGTAAAACATTGAAAAAGGGGCTGTGATAACTCACTTGATAAGCAGTAGTGTCCGGGAATCTCCCACAAGTACCTCGAGATGATCCTACTTCGAACCTATGAACGCAAGGTCAAGTTTTTGCCTCGAGGGTTCGGTACTAATTATCCAAATCGTCATAAATATAAATGTATAGTATTATAAACGTAACAAATATATATACTTTGTTCTCGTTGGATTAAAGCTACCGCAATTTCGTCGTAATAAGTAACGAAAAGGGTGTAAAGAATGTATATATATAGTACATATATATATATATATATATATAAACCGAAATTTTATCGTAAGAACGATAAAATTAAAGGTTGTAAATGTAAAGACAAGTATTTAAAGTGCATAAATATAAATGTATAGTATACATGTATATTCCACAATTTCATCATAAAATGATGAAATGAGATCAATAATATATAAATTGCATAAATATATTATATATATGTATATTCCACAATTTCATCATAAAATGATGAAAAGGGATGAAGAATAAATAAATTGCATAAATAAGTAAAATGCATAAATGTATATAAATATAAGATATACATATATATTCCACTATTTCCTCATAAAATGATGAAATGGGATTAGAAGTTAGTCCTTAATAATAATAAGAAATTTGTCCTTGCTGTCCAGAATTTCGTGTCACTTTGTGTCCAACTTTGGATAACTTCCAGGTACCATTTGGTCAAGATATTTTATATCCAAGTAGTTCAATGAGTTAGGAAACTTTTGGCATAAGTTTCATAATTTTTGGAAGAGTTTAAGTACATGAAATAATACACGACGTAAAACCCGACAGAAAACGTTGATGTTTGCGCACTGTTTTTGTGAAAACTGTTTGGTAGACGAAATCTTTGATTTTTTTAGTGAAACCACTTGGGTTTGAATCCTAACACATAAAAATAATTTCCAGAAAAAGAATCACTCAATTTAGAGTTTTATTGAGTGATATATGGCCATTTGAAGAGATGTGTAGAATCTGACAGCAAGCTGTCAGAACCACACCTTGTGCATGTGCTCCTATATTGACTTCTTAACCAAAATTCTTATTCCTTTGCATGCAAAATCCGATTTGACCCTTTTCCATACACTTATTTTCAGTTCCAAAACACATTTTTTAACCATTTAAATTACATGCAAGTTACCTATCAACTCATATTTTATAAACTTTTGTAAAAGACTCATTTTGAAGAATGTTGATGTTCTTGCCAAGAACATCAACATGCAACTTCAAATTGTGTATTTTGAGCTCATGCATGTTTGTTTAAGTTTGTTTTTAGAGGATTTCAAAGATCCACTCATGAAACTCTTGAACAAAAGAAGATGGATTTCTCAAGAAAACTACATGCATGTGTTTAAAATGTTCATCTTTGGTCTTAACAAAGGTTTGATTTTGGATTCACCACCTTTTTAATAACCAGAAGATGTTATGGTGGTAAATCTACAAACATTAAGACATTGTAAAGAAGATTTTTAGAAAGTTAAAGAAAGTGTAGAAGGGATGAAGAACATTCATCAAAAGGCAAGAAAGTGAAAATAACTTAAAAGAGTGTGTGTGGATTTCACCAAACACACTTGTATTTACCTTGGATTATTTTTATCCTTTGAAGAAAAGTGATTGAGGGGCTGGAATTTAGGATGAAGATGAAGATTCGAAGATTTGAAGATGGAGAGAGAAAGAATTGCAAGTATTCTTTTAGAGAGAGAGTGAGATGAGATAATGAAATGGATTGTGAAGACTTGTTGCATTCTTATGGAGTAGAGATAGGGGGGGGGGGGTGAGTGATAGAAATAATTTGTCAAATTAAAATGCAAGTATTTTCTTAATAAATGAAATACAAAGTAATTATATATAAAATAAGGTATATATATATATATATATACTATTATTGAAATACATGAATTATCAATTATATAAATACTTGTAGTATAAATGTAGGTCAAGTTGGCATTTTATGAGATTTATGGATAATTTCCTAATTCAAGGGTTTCTTAGGCAAAATTTCTCGAATTTTCCTATCGTACCGCGTTTACTGCTAAACTTGCACTGTGTGAACTATGTCATGAGAAAAATGATATATACAGTGTAGTTCTAACCTGAGGTATAAATTTGACGGTTGTCACAGTCTCCCCCGGTTATAAGAATTTCGTCCCGAAATTCTAGTGTTGCTAGCGTTAACAGGCTTGCTAGTAAAGAGATGAGGATACTTTTGGAACATGTAATCCTCCCGTTCCCAAGTGTACTCAGGCCCACGCCTTGTGTTCCAATGGACCTTTACTATCGGGATTTTGCTTCGCTTAAGACGCTTAACTTCCCTATCGAGTATTTCCATTGGTTCCTCTACGATATGCAGCTTATCGTTGATTTGGATTTCTTCCAAGGGCACGGTTACTGCTTCGTTGGCTAAACATTTCTTTAAGTTTGACACGTGAAATTTGTTGTGAATCGAACTTAACTCTATTGGCAAATCCAGCTTGTAAGCTACTGGTCCGATTCTTTCTGTGATCTTGAATGGTCCAACATATCGTGGACTCAGCTTTCCTCTTTTCCCGAATCGGACTGTTCCCTTCCAAGGGGATACCTTCAAAAAGACTCTGTCGTCAACTTGAAATTCTAAAGGCTTCCTACGATTGTCAGCATAGCTCTTTTGACGATCTTGAGCTGCTTTAAGCCTATCTCTGATGATTGCAATCTTGTCGGTGGTTTCTTGGACAATGTCCGGACTAGATAGTTGTCTATCTCCAATTTCCAACCAACAAAGTGGCGACCGACACTTGCGTCCATACAGGGCTTTATATGGTGCACACTGAATACTGGTGTGATAGCTATTGTTGTAAGAAAACTCAACTAACGGCAAGTGGTTATCCCAGCTTCCTCCAAAGTCTATCACACACGCCCGAAGCATGTCCTCCAATGTCTGAATGGTTCGCTCACTCTGACCATCCGTTTGAGGATGATAGGCCGTGCTCAAGTTTAATTACGTACCTAACGCTCTTTGAAGTGACTGCCAGAATCGAGATGTGAAGCGACTATCTCTATCTGATATGATGGAAACTGGGACTCCATGACGAGTGACAACTTCCTTGATGTAGATTTGAGCAAGCTTCTCCATCTTAAAGTCTTCCCGAATGGGCAAGAAATGTGCAGACTTTGTAAATCGATCCACTATAACCCAAATCGAGTCGTGTCCTTTGACAGTTCTTGGAAGTTTGGTTATGAAATCCATAGTGATTTGTTCCCATTTCCACTAGGGAATCTCTGGTTGCTGCAACAGTCCTGATGGCTTTTGATAAACATCCTTGACTTTGGAATAAGTTATGCATTTTCCTACACATGTGGCAATATCCTTCTTCATTCCTGGCCACCAATAGTACTCCCTTAAATCCTTGTACATCTTATATGCTCCTGGGTGAATTGATTACTTAGATTTATGAGCCTCTTCCAAAATCATTTCCCGTAGGTTGTCAGCCTTTGGGATCCATACCCTGCCTTTAAAGTAATGTACTCCATCAATCTTAGTTTCAAAACTCGATTCTAAACCATGAAGGGTCTCGTCCTTCAGGTTTTCAGACTTCATTGCTTCGTTTTGAGCTTCGAAAATCCGAGTTTTCAAACTTGTTTGAACCAGCGCTCCTAACGCTTGGACTCGTGAAGGTTTTACCCTTTCTTTCCTACTCAGGGCATCGGCTACCACATTGGCCTTTCCTAGGTGGTAACGTATCTCACAATCGTAGTCGCTGAGTAGTTCTACCCATCTTCTTTGCCTCATATTAAGCATCTTTTGATCAAAAATATGCTGAAGACTCTTGTGATCAGTGAAAATTGTGCACTTGGTACCGTATAGATAATGTCTCCATATCTTCAGAGCGAATACTACAGCTCCGAGCTACAAATCATGCGTGGTATAGTTCATCTCATGAACTTTTAATTGTCTCGAGGCCTATGCTATCACCTTATCATTTTGCATCAATACGCAACCTAATCCTTGATGCGACGCGTCACAATATACCACAAAATTTTCTGTTCCTTCCGGTAAGGCTAAAATCTGTGCATTGCACAACTTCTTCTTCAGAAGTTGAAACGCTTCTTCTTGTGAAACTCCCCAAACAAATCCCTTATCCTTTTGGGTTAACGTGGTGAGGGGTTTAGCAATCCTAGAGCAATTCTCGATGAAACGCCGGTAATATCCTGCCAAGCCTAGAAATTGGCGAATTTCCGTTGGAGTCCTTGGGGCTTCCCATTTCCTAACGGCTTCTACCTTAGCCGGGTCTACGTGAATCCCTTTATCCCCGATCACGTGACCTAAGAAATGTACTTCCCGAATCCAAAATTCGCACTTAGAGAATTTGGCATATAACTTCTGCTCCTTGAGAAGTTCTAAAATCACTCTTAGATGTTGTTTGTGATCTTTCTTACTCCGAGAATAGATCAGTATATCATCAATGAATACAATCACGAACTTATCAAGGTATGGTCTACATACTCTATTCATTAGATCCATAAACACAGCTGGCGCATTCGTCAACCCGAATGGCATAACTAAAAACACATAGTGTCCATAGCGAGTTCTAAAAGCTGTTTTAGGGATGTCTTCCTCTCGGACTCTTAACTGATGATATCCCGATCGACGATCAATCTTCGAGAAGTAAGTTGCACCCTGCAACTGGTCGAACAAATCGTCTATTCGAGGGAGAGGATATCGGTTCTTTATTGTTATCTTATTTAGCTCCCTATAATCGATGCACATTCAAAACGATCCATCCTTCTTCTTGACGAAGAGAATCGGGGCTCCCCAGGGTGATGAACTTGGTCGAATGAAACCTTTATCTAGAAGTTCCTGAAGTTGATTCAATAACTCCTGCATTTTGGCAGGTGCTAAACGATATGGGGCCTTGGCTACAGGCGCCGCTCAAGGTATAAGGTCAATATGAAATTCGATTTGTCTAAGCGGTGGAAGTCCAGCCAAATCGTCTGGAAACACTTCTGGGTGATCCTTTACCACAGGAATATCTTGGACTCGCCTCTCCTCGTACTTCTTCTCGATTACTTGCGCCAAGAATACAACTCACTTCTTTCTTAAATACTTATGGACCTTCATAGATGACACTATCCTTAGGCTCCTTCCAGCTCTATTTCCTTGGACAACAAGGGTTTCTCCGCCTTGTAATGGTAACTTGACAGTCTTTTCAAAACAACTAACCTCTGCTCGGTTCTTAGATAACCAATCCATGCCTATCACTACATCGAAACTCCCCAATTCAATTGGAATAAGATCAACACTAAATAGCTTATCAGCTAAGTTCAAAGTACAGCCTAAGATTACATCCTTAGCTTCTAACTCATATCCATTATCAACCTCAACAATATAAGCATTCGACATTTTCTTAGATTCTAGATTAATCAAAGGCCTAAATTCTAACGAAACAAAGCTCTTATCGGCACCAGTGTCGAATAATACGGATGCATATTAATCGTTTAGGAGGAACGTACATGTCACTACATTGGGGTCTCGGCGTGCTTCTTCTGCTCCTACAACAAATGCCCGTCCTCGAGCTTGTCCCCCTTGGTTTCCCTGATTGGCTTGCCTTGCATGGTGCCCAGCATTGTTATTGGTTGGTCCCCTTTTCATCCTTGGGCACACATTCCGGAAGTGATCCGGACTTTCGCACTCATAGCATACCCTTCCTTCCTCCTTTACACTCTTTCCCTTCTTACAGTACCGGGTGAAATGACCCTTTTGCTTACAATGTTCACGGGTGGGACAGGTTCCTTCATGATGCAAATTGCACTGATTGCATTTCGGGAGGGGTCCATGGTATCGCCCTACTTCCTTAGCATTCATCCCAAGTTTCCCACTACTTTCTTGTTCCTACTTGAACTACTTCCAGTCGCCTTTCCTAACTGACTCTCTGGCCTTCTCTTACTACCGACACCTTTCTGAGTTAGAGTTCCTGCTCTGACCGCATCGTGGGTCAAACTAGTTGCTAATGCCACTGCGGCTTGGATCGTGGTCGGACATGCTGACTTAACCATCCCTCGGATCTCCGGAGCCAATCCATACGAATATCGGTCAATCCGTTTGCTCTCCGGGGTAACCATGTGGGGCACTAACTTTGCAAGTTCGTGAAAACGAGCGGTGTATCGATCTATCCCCGAACCAACCATGGTAAGATCCCAAAGTTCAGCCTCCAATTTCTGAACTTCGCTCTTGGGACAGTATTCCTCAATGAGTAATTCCTTGAACTCAGTCCAGAACAACTTGTATGCATCCTCCCTTCCACGGGTTGGGACTTGAATGTTCCACCAGGTTAGAGCTCGCTTTTGCAACTGACAAGCCGCATACTCTACCATGCGATCCTCCGAGCACTTACTGATATGGAGTACCGACTCCATGCTATCAAACCATGAAAGTAATCCTATAGCACCCTCGGTTCCGTGAAATTCCTTTGGTTTGCAAGTCATGAATGTTTTGTAGCTGCAACCTCCATTGTATTGAATGTCATTGGGAGTTCCTCCTCCCACATTGACATTCATATGACTCTTATTGATGCCTGCGGTGACTTGGGTTACGATGTCGGGTATCGCCTCTTGGATATGTTGAGCTATGATCTGAGCAATATCGGGGTTTTGGTCTTCAGGATTTTCTCCCGTGCGAACCCTCCCCGATACACTTCGATCAGAACCCACAACACCAACATCGTCAGTAGCATCACTACTACTATGCACACTATCTCGGCCTGTAAAGCTATCCTCCGAGCAATTCTCGCTCCGCTTAGGGCGTCAGACGACATGTTGTTTAGGAGGTGACTTAACTCTACTAGTTCTGTCGTGACTTGACTCTGATGACTGACCCTCATCTGACGTCCGTGCAAATCTGCTGTCACAGCCCTAAGGTGCTGCTCTTCGGCCCAGGTCATGCCAGACGTACGACCAATAGGCACTCCTTCGATCACTCGCGAGGGTTCCGGCGCCTCTTGCCGATCGGACCTCAAACTCACTCGTCTAGGTATAGGGACGCTCTTCCTAGCGGTTAGTTTCGTGTGTGGCCCTCTAGGACTAGGTTGTACCACTATAGGAGTGGGTTGCGGTGGAACCACAGTCGGGGGTATCCTCGGCCCATCGTACGGGTCTTGGTCGCCTTCCGATGATCGCTCGCTCGACGGCGTGTAGGAGGGTTGAGAATGTGATGATGATGATGACGTAGTGATACTGAAGTAAGAGTGCATAACATTACTTGTCGCGTAGTGATAAAGGCTAAATGCACTATACTATTGCATACTATAGGCAATAACTACGTTCATCCTATGCATAAGACGTGAAGCATTTTTGTGAGAAAATACACACATGTTCCTAGCATATCCATTTCCGGTCTCGCATTACTCTTTCTTTAATTAAACATAGGTGATCAGGCTTTGTTTAATTAAAGACCGATGATGCAATACCAGAATTAGTTCTACTAGCAACATGTTTAGTAATTTAAGTGTTCTTTCCCGTTTTTGGTTATAGTTGCAGTTTTCTAAAGGAAAACCGGTATTCTCTATAACCTTTAGCTCTGATACCAAATCTGTCACACCCCGCTAAAGCGGAAACATGGGATATGCAGCTCAAGTTTCATAGCAAAAGTTACAAGATCACATCAACCATCAAAATACATTCAAATCGTTAAAACCTTGTCTTTTACAATCGTTTTTACGAAAGGGGAAATGAACATAAATAAAAGATAGAAAAGAAAGCTTCATCACGCGTAGCCTTCCTAGATCCCAACCTTAAAGACGTTCTCCTGAAAAGCATGTCAATAAAAGGGTCAACTAATGCACTAGTTGGTGAGATCACAGGTTTAATGAGTACAACATTGTTTATCATAGCAAAATAGTTTAAATCCGCATAAGTGGATAAGTCAAAGTAGTTGAATCCGTACAAGTGGATAAATCAACCGGTTATGAAATACTTGCTCATGGTAATAGTATGTATTATGTTTAAGTTGTGAGCCCGTTACCCGACCTATATGACGGCAGCCCCAGCGCATGTTCTATCACCAACAATGCGTATGTAAAACAATAATTATGCACTCAAACAAGCGCTACTTGTGAGTGGGGTGTCAACCAAATAACGTTATTCATAATTACCAACGGCTCACACTCGTGAGTTAAACGGGTAACGTAAGTTAAACGGGGACTTACGTATGATAGAGAGAAAGCTCAAACTTACAACACGTGTAAACTATACATACTATAGAGCATAACTGAGTATAGCAAAGTTTACGTTTTCAATAAAACGAGTTAATCAGTGCGTAAAAGTAATTGTAGTAACGACATGCTTTTCACCCCAAAATATGTAAAACATTGAAAAAGGGGCTGTGATAACTCACTTGATAAGCAGTAGTGTCCGGGAATCTCCCACAAGTACCTCGAGATGATCCTACTTCGAACCTATGAACGCAAGGTCACTAGTAAGTTTTTGCCTTGAGGGTTCGGTACTAATTATCCAAATCGTCATAAAATGCGTTGTTGTGTTTTAATATTATAAACGTAACAAATATATATATATATATACTTTGTTCTCGTTGGATTAAAGCTACCGCAATTTCGTCGTAATAAGTAACGAAAAGGGTTTAAAGAATGTATATATATAGTACATATATATATATATATATATGTATATATATATATATATAAACCGAAATTTTATCGTAAGAACGATAAAATTAAAGGTTGTAAATGTAAAGACAAATATTTAAAGTGCATAAATATAAATGTATAGTATACATGTATATTCCACGATTTCATCATAAAATGAAGAAATGGGATCAATAATATATAAATTGCATAAATATATATAAATATATTATATATATGTATATTCCACAATTTCATCATAAAATGATGAAAAGGGATGAAAAATAAATAAATTGCATAAATAAGTAAAATGCATAAATGTATGTATAAATATAAGATATACATATATATTCCACTATTTCATCATAAAATGATGAAATGGGATTAGAAGTTAGTCCTTAATAATAATAAGAAATTTGTCCTTGCTGTCCAGAATTTGGTGTCACTTTGTGTCCAATTTGGATAACTTACAGGTACAATTTGGTCATGATATTTTATGTCCAAGTATTTCAATGAGTTAGGAAACGTTTGGCATAAGTTTCATAATTTTTGGAAGAGTTTAAGTACATGAAATAATACACGACGTAAAACCCGACAGAAAACATTGATGTTTGCGCACCGTTTTTGTGAAAACTGTTTGGTAGACGAAATCTTTGAGTTTTTGAGTGAAACGACTTGGGTTGGAATCCTAACACATAAAAACAATTTCCAGAAAACGAATCACTCAATTTAGAGTTTTATTGAGTAAGATATGACCATTTGAAGAGAGGTGTGGAATCTGACAGCAAGCTGTCAAAACCACACCTTGTGCATGTGCTCCTATATTGACTTCTTAACTAAAATTCTTATTCCTTTGCATGCAAAATCCGATTTGACCCTTTTCCATACACTTATTTTCAGTTCCAAAACACATTTTGAACCATTTAAATTACATGCAAGTTACCTATCAACTCATCTTTTATAAACTTTTGTAAAAGACTCATTTTGAAGAATGTTGATGTTCTTGCCAAGAACATCAACATGCAACTTAAAATTGTGTATTTTGAGCTCATGCATGTTTGTTTAAGTATGTTTTTAGTGGATTTCAAAGATCCACCCATGAAACTCTTGAACAAAAGAAGATGGATTTCTCAAGAAAACTACATGCATGTGTTTAAAATGTTCATCTTTGGTCTTAACATAGGTTTGATTTTCGATTCACCACCTTTTTATTAACCAGAATATGTTATGGTGGTAAATCTACAAACATTAAGACATTGTAAAGAAGATTTTTAAAAAGTTAAAGAAAGTGTAGAAGGGATGAAGAACATTCATCAAAATGCAAGAAATTGAAAATAACTTAAAAGAGTGTGTGTGGATTTCACCCAACACACTTGTATATACCTTGGATTATTTTTATCCTTTGAAGAAAAGTGATTGAGGGGCTGGAATTTGGGATGAAGATGAAGATGAAGATTTGAAGATTTGGATATTTGAAGATGGAGAGAGAAAGAATTGCAAGTATTCTTTTAGAGAGAGAGTCAGATGAGATAATTGTATTGTGAAGACTTGTTGCATTCTTATGGAGTAGAGAGGGGGGGGGGGCTCACAAGGTGGGGGGAGGTGGTGAGTGATAGAAATAATTTGTCAAATCTTGTCTTTTTGATTAAAAATTAAAATGCAAGTATTTTCTTAATAAATGAAATACAAAGTAATTATATATAAAATAAAGTATATATATATATACTATTATTGAAATACATAAATTATCAATTATATAAATACTTGTAGTATAAATGTAGGTCAAGTTGGCATTTTATGAGATTTATGGATAATTTCCTAATTCAAGGGTTTCTTAGGCAAAATTTCTCGAATTTTCCTATCGTACCGCGTTTACTGCTAAACATGCACTGTGTGAACTATGTCATGAGAAAAATGATATATACAGTGTAGTTCTAACCTGAGGTATAAATTTGATGGTTGTCACAGTATGCGCTTATGAAAGGGCTCCATGTCGATTAGGCCAAATTAAACTTTGAAGACATGATGGCGAGGGTCGAAGAACTGAAGCGATCGACGAATGTCCGCTATCCTCGTTTCCTCAGTGCTCTCTTCAAGCAAACACTTGGGGATCAGTACCCTAAAGTGGGAGACCTGAGGTTGTCCCAGGTTGGCTGTAAGGTACTCGATTTCAAGCCACTCTCCAATGAGGTACGTCTCTCTACACTTTTACTTCTTATCCACCCTCCTACTTCTTCTACTTCTGCGGCTACCTTCTTGGCAGCGGTCGTCCCAACCGCTGGTACCCAGGCCGCACCAACCACTCCATCTCGAAAGAGAAAACAATCTGAAACCCCACTTGGCATCCATAAGACCAGGAAGACTTAGCAACCCCCAAGCCTTCCTAGGCTGAAGACTCCACGTCTGTCTCACTACAAAAGATGTTAGACGGTTTCGTGGCACGCTCCGCCACATCTGCTGAACCAACCTCTTCCGTACCTACTTCAGTGCATCAAGACACCGAAGTTATCCTGGATCAGGGACCCTTTTCTTCAGTACCTCCAAGTACTTCTAAAGTATTCTTCAGCGGATCCAACGCTGAATCTGCCACCCAATCCCTTTTCTTAACTCTTGTTCCTCCCTCATCTTCTTTGGTCACTCTAAACTTCATAATTCCCCCACTCTAAACCTCAGGCGTTAATCACCTGAGTGACACATCGGTTGATGATCTACAGCGGATGATAGATCAAAATCAAGGGCCTGTGGGCTCTCAACGTCAACCAACTCTGGAAGACGACTTCGAGCATTTTACTGGTCACCAACCCACCCGCAGGTATACATAAAACTCATAACACCGCTATCTCCAAAAACCCAACTTCTGAGCTTTCCTTTGTTCATAAGTTTTTATCTTTTACAGGTCCTAATTTAGGCACCATCAACAACTCCATCAAGGATTTTTCGAGTAAGGTGGCTTCTCTCACCACCACTCTCTCCACCAACTCCTCAGCGGTTACAGACGTTGGGGACGCTTTAAAGAAACTCACCACTGAGGTGAAAGACAAGGCATCCAGCGCTGACTTGCAAAGGCTGGAAGGTGGCCTTTCCAACGTTGCTACAGCTCTTGCCGATAACTCCACCTCCATCAACACCTTGAACACCACCAACAGCGAACTCTCTAACAACTTCACCACACTGTCCAGCGAGGTCACAACACTGAAGACAGTGTTGGGCAAACTTGAAGGAGAAGTCTATTCGTTGAAGACGGAGATGAGAGATCTAGGTAAAGAGGTCGACTTATCCAATGCTTTGATTCAACAGCTCCTGGATCGTCTCAATGCTCTCACTGTCCCTCTATCCCACTTCTCTCAGAATGACCAGGAGAAGGTGGAGATGGTAGTGGACTTCATAATCAATAGTACCCCTGCTATTTCTTGCCTGGAAGACAAAATGACAGTGGTGGAAACCACCCTTGGGATCCCTGGCCATGAAGACAAGGACCCTAAGGACGCTGCTGCTGACACTACTACCTCCCCCATCCGTCATGTGGAAGATGGGGAGAAGACTCAAGATGACCTTCCCCATAACTCTGAGGGGGATGAAAACCCTGAGGGGACCGAATTCTTTGACCCTGCAAATTCTGAGGGGGAGAATGTCGAAGAACATGCTGATTCTCCATGGCATGTTGAGTCTGAAGAAGAAGCTGAAGAAGAAGAAGACGATAAAGATCTTGATCTTCAAGATGACGAACCTTCATCATCACCTAAAGATGATGATGATGACGATGATGATGACGATGATGATGATGATCTCGACTTCTCCTTCCAGCCCAAGACAAGAAAACCCCAGCTCTAAAAGGGGTAATCATCAAAGAATCAGAGGAGGGGACCAAAACCAAACCTCCACCGTCTGAAGCTGACAAAGGCAAAAACAAAGGCCTTGCAAATGAAGGCAATCTGGCTATTCTCTACAGCAAGCCAATTTGTCAGGTAACTTACTTATTCTTCCCTTACAGTGCATCCCTCCTCTATCCTTTCTCAACCTAAGTTCTACTCTCCATATAGCCTCTATACATTTAACCTCATTCTTTCTCTATCTCTTCTCCCAAATGATCTTACCTATATGGTCGTTTTGTTTCAGCTAGTCCTTTCCCCTGCTTGAGGGTCAATCTGAAGCTCCTGCTACAACTCCAATAATCCCAGCCCTGAGTGCTGATGAAATAATCTCGGTCTTAGATTTCGCTGAGACTGATGAAAAAGAAGAAGAATTGCTCTCTCTCAAGAAAAGACCTTCCGTGGTTCCTCAAAATCCAAGTAAAGAAGAACTGAAAAAGAGAGCAACTATGATTCAAAAGCTTGAGGATCAACGCATTGTCCCTACTCATCTCAACATCCTATCAAAAGGGGAAATCGTTGAATCCCTCAGAGCTGAGAAACCCTTCGCTGAACGAAAGAAGGCTGAAGAAAAAGATAAAGAATATGCCTTAAAGCTTGCTTAGCGTTCAGTTGATGATCCATCCCTGAAGAAGTTTCCTATTGCTGTTCAAAAGAAACTGTTAAAGAACACACAGAAGAGCCACCAGAAGGAAAACACCAAAGTCAGTGACACCACACTCGAATGGTGCAAGAAAATGTGCCACTACAGACAACATGGATCAAGGATAAGCGCAGTAAACGTAATAGGGAGATATGTTATGAAATATCATAAAAAGGTACCGGTTGTTCGTGTCCAAGTAGTCAGAGAACGCGGCTACTTCAGAACTTTCTACATGTCAGACCTGGACAAATATGGTTTCCCTGAATGGTTGGAAATGAGAATCGCAATTTAGCGATCCCGCTCAACTTTCAAGACCTATGTTGAACAATCCATAAACAGGTTGATCGACTTAGTTACCTCAGCGGTTGATATTCCACCTGCTCCACTAATTCAGAAAGAACGAGCTGCTCCAAACAAAAAGAAAACTCCTTCCTCCCCAGGCCTGACAATAAGAAACGAGACAGGGATTGATTTCTCACGTGAAGCAGTTCTTGGCCCTGCCCCTGATCTCTCCGGACTCGACACATCTCTACCTCCCACTGAAGCTTTCTTCCCTGGTAAAGTCATCAGCGATCCTTATGGCATTTTCTTCTATGACTTCAATGGTCGCGAACGCTTTCAACGTATCTCTGAGTTATACAAAACTCCAATCGAACAACTCAGAGATTTACTCTACTGGTGCGAATACAAACGCGGTCTACTTGGATCACTCCTACAACCCCACATCTACCGCGAAGCAAAGAAAAGAAGGGAACAGGGAGTCACAGTCCCTAATTAGATGATTCCAAAGACTGATACTCTTGATGAACTCGTCAAGAAAGAACCTGAGTAGCTGATAAGATTTCTTTTGTAATTCTTCTATCTTTATCAGCTTGTATTCTTTTTGTACTTGTAATTATTATTCGTTGTACTTGTAATTTTTCCACTTCCTTTTGTAACTGATACGAAGTTTAATGAAAAATTTAAGTGAATGTACTTTACTCCATCAGTACTTAAAAAGATACCTGAAAACAGTAAATGGGACAAATTTTATGAGTCTTTTTTTTAACCTTATGTTTTCATACTAAACAATTTTCTTTTATTGCTATGTCATAATCAAATAGGGGAGATTGTTGATCCAAACCCTCAGTGATTTGATAATGACCCTGAGAAACACTTAGTGAAAATTGTAAGTAGACAATATGTATTAGAGTTTCACTATCGCTGATAAATACTAAGTCTATTTAGTACCGTTGATAGGAAGCTCTCGTTCTTTGATTCATACATTTAGCGAACACTGTTCATCAGTGAGCCCTGAGCTTGTTCAGCCTCACTGATGATCACCGATAACTTATCTTGTTTACTTATGATCCCTGAAAACAAGTTTCACGTCAACCATGTTCTACGTTGAAGTCTAAGATCAAGCCAAAGAACCATCGACAAAGTCTACTAATGAACTGATGTGGATATCAGTGAAGCCAAAACTTGTCCACTCAACGTAAAGTTTCAAGTAGAATACTTCAGCGAATGCTGAACTTTATCATTCGTTGATAAAGAATCATTCAGCAAACGCTGATCATGAAGCCTCCTCTACAAGTAACTTTTGTCTTACCCCCTTGCACGCCTCCGTACGACTGTGTCAGAATGGACATCTCTTTTGTCCAGAATCGTACAACCAACTCTGATTCTACACTGTTCATCATGCGACCACTAGGTTTTCTACTGAAGTCAAAACATGCAACCAACCAGAGGTTGCCATGTGTAAAGTTGTACTGTTGTGCATTAAATGCATGCAGTATATAAAGGAAACCCTAGTTCATTCTTTGAACAACTTCGGCCATTCCTTATCTTTTTGAATCTGTGTGTTAGAATATTTATCTTAAAGTATTCTTATTTCCTTCTCTCTTATTTCTAGTGCAAGAAATCTTAGTGATTCTCATAGTTTGTTTAGATTACGTTTATTCCTTAATTTTGTTCTGCAACAAACTGTAAATTGTTTGATACATATCAATATACAATTTAGAAAGATAAAAATCGTGTGTTTGTATTCAACCCCCTTTCTACAAACTGGTATAACCCCTTTGGGACCAACAGGGGGAATACGGAAGTGATACCCGGAAAGGGGGGAATCTGGATGCGGTACCCGGAACTGTGGAATCCGGATGTGATATCCGTAATTGTGTTTTTGGACTCCGTTGGCTTTAACTTTCGTAAGTATTCGAGCTTTTTGTAAGGCGAGTTAATAGAGTCTTGAGAGAGAGAGAGTTAAGAGTAAATCTCAAAGGATGATCGGGAGACTTATCACTCTCGTTTATTATCGTAGGGTTCAATTTAAAGACCCTAAAAGTGAGTAGATTTAAGAAAGAACAACATGTGAGTTTTTCTTACTACTCCAAATGTTTTACATGTTTTAAAACGTTGAACGTTTTTATGAAATGCATGGTATTACCGTGCTTGATTAAATTGCCGGTGTAGACTTTAATTGCATGCATTTGGGATGGGAACATGTGATGGCTTATGTGGGAGGTGTGACCCATTTGAATGCACGAATTTGTTTTGTATGATCTGGTAGAGGATAAGTGTGAGCCCCAACACGTTGTCAAAGGTGTGCGTGACCAAAGCGTGTTCCATCTCCATGTGTGTGTGTGTGCATGATGGATTTCTGAAAATTGGATTACTTATAAATGTGTTACTTCGCTTTAAATGATACCTGTGGTTGGTGGCGTGTTACTTGAGGGGACTCGCTAGACCACACGGTCTAAAACACGATTTTCAAAACGAAAACCCTTTTCAAGTTTGTGAGAGCTCTAGTAAGGGAAAGGAGAAGATGTGAGCGTGGAGCTCAAAAATAGAAGAAAGTTGTTATATTTAGCATACCAGACTTATTATATCATTGTTCTCAGTTGTGTAACAGGCTGTTTCCACAAACCTTATATGTACTCGTGTTTTCGAGATAGTATTTCGGGGCCATTTCGGCGAGTTATTTAATTATTGCTGTTAATGTTTCATTTGTTAAGTTGGATTGTTACAATGATGATGAAATTTATTAAGGGAGAAAAAGAAAATGCTTGACGTGATTTAGCATCTCCATTGCACTGAATAGAGATGTGGTGTTTGTCGTTTGATTTCATTTTCTAAAATTTTGTATTAGAAATTGCAGGTTTTGTTAGAGCATTATTGTATTCAAGATTTACTGTAAAAGTCAATGTACTGTATGAGTCTATACAGTATTGTGAATGCCTTTATACCTTGTATGTTATGGGTATAAATAGGCTTGTCTAGACCATTTGTTAGTAACACTAAAAAGGCATTTGTAATCTTTTAGAAACCTTTTGTAATCCTTTGAGCTCAATACATGGATGACATATTTGCTCTCTAGATTCTCTCTCACTACATTCATATCTTATTGCTAGAGATCTGGGATTTCACAATTGGTATCAGAGCTAAACAGAAGATTCAAGCAGATTGAAGACCAAATTGAAGATTTTTTACACTAAAGCTGAAGAATTCGGATTGGGTGTTCATCACTATTCATTACTGTTCATCAAGAATTCTGACCCTTCTTAATTTACTATTCATCCAGATTTCATCTTTTCTTTAATTTTTGATCTTTTGGATTGATTCTTGACATCATTGCACTCGGATTTGATTCCTGAACATCTTTAATTCTTGGATCAACACCAAAATCTGCACAGAATTTGCAGATCTGATCATTTTATATCATTTTTGTTCGAAAACTTTTTCTACTATTTTTGGATCAAAATTCGATTAAATTGATCGAATTAGGATTTGTGATTAACTAAGAAAGTGTGTGGAATCAAATTTCGAACAAATCTGTGCAAATTTCATAACAATTGATCAAGAATTGAAAAAGTTATGGCTGATTTAGTGATTTTCGTGTTCGAAGTGCAGAATTCGGATCATTCTTGGTGAATTCGGATCATTCTTGGTGAATTCGGATCATTCAAAGAAGAATTCGGAGTGTTCTTGGAAATACAAGTGTAGAATTCGACTCAAGAAGGATTCGAATTGATTGAATTCGAACCCAGCTAGATTCGAATTGAGGAGAATTCGAACCGTGTTAGATTCGAATTGAGGAGAATTCGAACTGTGTTAGATTCGAATTGAGTTGATTAAATTTTCCAAGTGTTGAATTCGAACCCTTAAGCATCCGAATTCATAGAATTCGAACCCTTAAGCATCCGAATTCATTGAATTCGAACCCTTAAGCATCCGAATTCATTGAATTCGAACCCTTAAGCATCCGAATTCATAGAATTCGAACCCTTAAGCATCCGAATTCATTGAATTTGAACCCTTAAGCATCCGAATTCATTGAATTCGAACCAAGTTAAGTCCGAATTGAGTGAATTCGAACCCTTCAGCATCTGAATTCATTGAATTCGAACCCTTCTTCATCCGAATTCATTGAATTCGAACCCTTATTCATCCGAATTCGTTGAATTCGAACCCTTACTCATCCGAATTCTTGTGAATTAAAAAAAAAAAAAAATGAGTTTTTTGAGAAAATTTTTTATCTCGAAATTTTTTCTATAGTGTATTTCATACACTGTAAGAGCTTTTCAAGAAAAATTTTTATATATTTTTTTTGTGTATTTTCATACACTGTCTGCTTGATCTTCTGAACGATCAATTTCTAGCAATATTCAAAATGGTTTTACAACAAGTTATTGTTAAAAGCAGTGGTGAAGATTTGAAGCAAACTCTGAAAAAGGAGAATCCTCCAATTGCAAAAGTTTTTGTTAAACCAAATGTAAAGTTGCAACAAGTCATTATAACAGAAACATCTGTTAATTCACATGTATCTGTTAAACCAAATAATGAAGTGTTGCAACAAGTCATAATAACAAAAACACCTCCAAAGCCACTTGAAAAAGCTAAGGCAAATAATGGAATTTTGCAACAAGTTATTTTATCAGAACCATCTCCTATATCAGAAACTCCTGTTAAAGATAATGCTTCAAATTCTTCAACTCCTATTTTAAATAAAGCATTGGAAGAAGAAAATGTTAATCTGAAAAGACAAATTTTAGACATTTCTTCTTCAAATGCTAAACTTACTAAAAGAATAACTGATCTTGAAGTTTATATTGCAGGTCTTGAAACAAAGAAAGACAAAGACAACTCATGTCTGCACGATCAAATCGAGAAACTTCAAGAGAAAGTAACAACTCTTAAAAAGGAAAATGCTGATCTGAAGAGCATTGAAGACAGGAGAGAGAAGATTCTTAAAGAAAAGGAGATAATTGAACTTAATTGTATAAAACTTTCAAAACAAGTTTCTGACTTTGAGAAAGTTTTATTTTTAGAAAAAGACAAGCTCGAAAAAGAAAGAGCTAAATTTGAAACTGAACGAAATTTTTTTGATATCAAAAGTTCTGAACTTTCCGTGAAAATTTCTGAATTAGAAAATCTTTTGGAAAAGGAAAGAAAAGATTTCACGGAAAAGCAAAATCTCTTTGAAAAGGAAAGTAAAACCCTTAAAAAGAAAAATATGGAAATTTTCAAAGAGATTACTGATAAAAGAAGGTTTTTGGAAAAAGATTTTGAATCGGAACGTGTATATTTTGAAGATGTGATTCTTAATCTTACCAAAAAATTACCTGGTTTATCAGCTGATATTATGAAGGATCAGTTGATCAAATCTGATCTCCAAAAGAAATTTGCTCTAATTTCTAAAGAGAAAAATGTTTTAATAAACAAAGTCAAAGAACTTGAAGACGTCATTTTTAAATTTGATGTCTCAAAGCAGACCAGTCATAATTCTATCTTTCAGACTCCATTTGTTGATTCAAATGATTCTGAATGTTCTTTTAAAACTGCTTCAAGTTCATGTTTTAAAAACATTCCTTCTAAACAACTTAATAGATCAACAGATTTCTCAAAAGGTCAGATTCGTTCGTCTAATCTTTTCTATAATCCTCTGTTTGATAAATCGGATGATATTGTTAAGGTGCCTAAAATTAATACTTCCAAATCTGAAGAAGTTCCAGTCTTCAAGAGGGTGAAGATGGAATGGAGAATCAAAGGCACAACAATTCCAAAGAAAGATGTGCCAAAATCATCTGTATCCACATCAAATGCAAAGAAGAACAATACGCCAAAAGGTAAATCTTATGCTAAACCTAATCCTATTCATTATGTAAATCATCTGATTAGGTTGGCACATAAGAAAATATGTTGTTCTTACTGTGGATCAAATGACTTTGTGCATAAAGATTATACTTCTTATTGGTATGGTTCTTACAGTATTCCTTGTAAGAAATCTACACCTAACCCACTAGGACCCAAATGCCATTGGGTACCAAAATCTGCTTAATCTGTTTTGCAGGTTCTTCATGTGTTGTACTGAATTGTAGATACATACCACACACATGACTGAAAACAGAAGAGAAGCGGCGTATTTTTTGAAAAATATTTGTACCATTAAGGGGGAGACAAATATTAATGGCTTCTAAACATCTCGGTTTAGAACCCGTGCTTCAACGACAATGGTTTCTAAACACATCAGTTTAGAACCCGGATTTCAACGTCAATGGCTTCTAAACATCTCGGTTTAGAACCCGTGCTTCAACGACAATGGTTTCTAAACACATCAGTTTAGAACCCGGATTTCAACGTCAATGGCTTTTGAACATATCAGTTCAAAACCCGTGCTTCAACGACTATGGCTTCTGAACAACTCAGTTCAGGACCCGTACTTTAAAGACTAAGACTTCTAAACAAATCAGTTTAGAACTCACACTTCTCAGGTAATATCCTTAACTGCTATATATTTTTGTTTCAAGGAACAAGTGGCAAAAGGTAACATTGGATTATATTTGTTTCTACTGATTTGAAAACTTGAAACTTTACAAATTTAATTCAATAAGATGAAATTTTCAATTTTCATTCAATGAATTAAATGTGTGCTAAAAGATGATTTTACAAGAAACTTTGTACTATCTGAGTTAGATTTGCTTCAATTTTCACTTCTAAAATAAATCGAAAGGTCAGCAAAACATGAATGAAATTATGCTGAATGCTCAAAGTTATGTGAATCTGGATATATATAGAATATAATGCTCAAAAAGCCTATATGTCAGAATGATGGATGGAAATGAAAATATGGGCAAAGCACTATGTTTTAGAACCAAGTGATTGAGATAAAATTGTTGCACTATTATTTAGTTTGAAAGTTTGTGTCTGTGGCCTTTCTGGTTTGGGAGAGTAAGTCCTAAGGGGTGCTCGACACCTAGTCCCTAAGATCAACTGGTCTGGGATCGGCTGACCCAAATCCTGCAATAGAACCAGATAGAAAGCCATGTTCTACTGGTACAAATGGGTTTAAGATATATCGATGTGGCCTTTCTGGTTTGGGAAATTAAGTTCTAAGGGGTGCTCGTCACCTAGCACCTAAGGCCAACTGGTCTGGGATCTGCTAACCCAAATCCTGCTATAGAACCAGATAGAAAGTCATGTTTAACGGTGTATCTTATTCTTACTAAACTTTTTGATCAAAAGATGCCAATGAGCACAAAATCAAAGGATGCCAATGAGCACAGAATCAAAAGATGCCAATGAGCACAAAATCAAAAGATGTCAATGTGCACAAAATCAAAAGATGCCAATGAGCACACATCTCTTGAAACTTGGGAAAATACAAAGTCGCGATAAACCCGTAAATTTATGAAATTCTGATTTTGGACACATAGTGTGAGTAGAGCAAAGTATTCTTATATGTTTAAGAATTGCATACGCTTGATGCTAATCATATTTCGCATGCTAGCACACCAAATAGATTTAATAAAGGGGTTGAAACTGAACGTTTGTAACTTGATATGCAATGATGTCTTGTTTTTTGAATCCAAACACATGCATTTGATTTCATTTGATTGAAATATCTGTTAAATTTCATTAAGTTGAATTTCTTTTGTAAAGCATTCAAATGATCAAATGTTAGTAGTTATAAAATGAAGTTCAATGAATGTTATTTTCCTTGTGTAAATTTGTTTTAAAATTTGTGCTACAATTTCAAATACTGTACGTTATTGAAATATATGCATACTTTCAGGGGGAGAAAATAAATTGCTCCAGAATTCTTATTTTGAGAGGGAGCAAGGTTATTCTCTAAGGAGGAGATTGTTAGTAATACTAAGAGACGCGACTGAAATTGAAGAAGGTTTTCGATGATTATGATGCTCACCATCATCGAAAAAGGGGGAGAAAAGTTTAATTTCAATTTCATGTCAAAGAGCTTTCAAATCAAAGATATTTCAAGTCAAAGATTCGTGAACAAAGACTGAAGATTGGGTAGAAGGATCATGTGAAGTCCAAATGTTGCTGAATTTGGTTATCTTAGTTCCGAGTGGTTATCGGAATGCGCTTACACCTAAAAGTTCAACAATGTGGATGGTTTCCCATCTTTCTGATCCAAACTCTAATCGTTTCTGATTTATCTTGTTCCGAATTGATGGTTCTATATAAAGATATGAAATCCATGTTCAAGACTTGAAGACAATCTGTTGAAGATTGTATTGAAGAAGGTTGATTTTTCAAAGAAAAAGTCAATGACTTTTCATGTTTGTCTGAAGATTCTTCAAAGCTGAGTTCTTAAAGAGTGTCAAAGCATATAGTTCACCGTGAACTAGTGGAGATAAAGCTATTTGAAGATGGTTTGATAGAGTGTCTGTTTGAGAAGATTGACTTTACAAAGAGCTGAAGACTGCTGTTATTTTTTTTAAATCTTGAATCCAAAGGGGGAGATTGTTAGAGCATTATTGTATTCAAGATTTACTGTAAAAGTCAATGTACTGTATGAGTCTATACAGTATTGTGAATGCCTTTATACCTTGTATGTTATGGGTATAAATAGGCTTGTCTAGACCATTTGTTAGTAACACTAAAAAGGCATTTGTAATCTTTTAGAAACCTTTTGTAATCCTTTGAGCTCAATACATGGATGACATATTTGCTCTCTAGATTCTCTCTCACTACATTCATATCTTATTGCTAGAGATTTGGGATTTATCAGGTTTCATTTGCAATGTTATCCAAGATTGATGAATAACCTTCATGGTTCCTCTATGTAGATGCAAACACATTATAAAGGGTGATACCGTATCATTATTAAACTAGTGCTCTGATACCAACTGTAACAACCCACACCGAACAATATAACAAAAGTTACTACTTTAATTAAAAACGCCAAAATGACCCAACATGTGTCACAATGTCAAAATTACAAAACTGGGTTCGCGGAAATAACCCTAACTATAGCTGAGAAATGTATGTAAATAATAAAAATGAAGTCTTCTAGTTCTTCTAGACGCAAGCTCCAGCTCACACCTTGCCATTGCCCTTACTCGAGACCTCATCTACCAGCTTACTTGAAAATGTTTTAAATTTTGAAAAGCGAGGGTTAGACCACGAGGTCTAGTGAGTTCCCTCTAGTTATCAACAGTTGCACCACAATAACCACAAAACGAGTTTATACGGATTTATAAACAGCTACACCTTTATCAGACAAATGTACGCACAACAGGTGCTGATGGTCCACGCCTTAGTCACGTACACACCTGTGACCACGTATTAAGGCTCACACCTTCCCTTAGCAATAATATGAAACAAATTCATATCTCATTCATGGGACACACTCCCCATAAATTCATTTAAAGCCATCGCATGTCCCGCCCCACGTATACCCGCAATTTGAGTAGCACACATGTATTAGGTATATTTTATATCAATGTAGAAGTATGCATTTCAATATATAGGAACAAGTAATATGTTCAAGCATTGATACAACTTTAGTTTAGAAAGACTCGCCTGGCGTCCATGCTAAACTTCCTTCTCACTTGGACTCGCTACTCTTAAACCGCACCCTACATTGCATCCAACACGGAACTGATAAGTCACCCTAACTTCTCACACTGAATGTCTCTCCTACATCCCGAGACTCTCTAACCGACACTCCAGGGTTGCTTGCAAGAGCCGATGAATCGCACAAAGGGACAGACCGACCCCGACAACCATTACCGGATACTCACATCCGGATTTCGGGTCCATCCGGATTCTATACATATCCAGGTGTCTACTTCCGGGTTTCGGCTACATCCGAAAATCTCATCCGAATTCCTCTATTATCCGGTATTCACCTTTTCCGGATTTCACCCTAGTCCGGACACTACCCCGTCCGGATTACAACCTTATCCGGATTACAACCTTATCCGGATATAGCACATCCGGACTCTGGCGATTCCGAATAGCGCACCTGATACGCATAACCCGCTGAAGTACATCTCGAATCTCAACTCGGTCCATCACATATTGGTTTTGGACCTTTACTTTGTATAAACTAACAACCTTAATCCTTTCCCACAACTATAATACTAAAAATCACTTAATCAACCACAACCCTACTCAAAAGGGTTATCGGTCACCTAGAACTCAACCAAAAACAAACCAAAATCCTCAAGGCTTTAAATTTTTTAAGGTTGATAAGTATTACCTTGAAGAAGAGAACACACCACACACACTTTATGATCTTAAATGCACCAATTCCTTGATGAACCTAGCAAGAGGTTTCCAATTGATTTTCTCCAGGCGCTCCCACAATACGCACAATAATGAAAAGTGAGGGTTTTAGGGGTTTTAACCCTCTTTTCTCTCATTTACACAAGGATCCTTCAAGTCTCACCTTTCACACCTTAGCCACCATCTTTACTTTATTTCTTCACACAAACCACACCACTTCATTATTATTTCCAAAATAAATCCGGTTATTACATATTATACATATGCTTACCTATATAACATGAAAAAGAATTTGAAGGGTTATTAATTCTTACAATTCCATGTGTCTGATATCCATTATATGTATCATGTATGTGTATCTTTTTGCCAATACACATGAAATATACATATATATACATATATATATATATATATATATATATATATATATATATATATATATATATATAAAGAGAAGGGGAGGGGAGAGAAATAGCCCACAGGTAATTTTAATAGTATATATAGTATGTAAAGATGCTTTGGCAGCTTGTTTGGTTCATACTTAAATAAAAATGCATATTTGAAGTTTTGAGTGTTGTGTCCTTCGTTTGTTTTATAAAACTTTTACTCTTTTATTTGCTTTTCATTTAACAATAAAAAGTATCTTTTTTATATAAGATTAATGTATATTCTTGTTACATACATCCACACATGTACTTATAGTATCAAATGCACAATTATTCATACAATTTTATATTAGTAGCATACAAAATGATGTTATTCTTATTATTTTTATTTTTATTTTTAATATATAATATTCCAGGAAAGAAAACACCACCATGATTTTCGTTGTACCACTTTGACAAAAAGGTTATAAAAATGAAATTGGAGGGAAAATTCAAGTTGATAAATTACTAAATCTTGAAAAATATCATTGTTCTAAAAGGCTTGCCGCGATAGCCGTCATGATGCGGCGTGACTCAAGGTTTGTGTCTCAGTCCACGTTATACTTGTGCCATTCCATGGCCTAATGTGCGGCCTTTTACAACGCAATATTTGATTTTCTTTACGTTTTTAATGTCTTATTTGCTAGTTTTTAATATATAAGATTATAACATAATTTAACTTGTTTATTGTCATTGATTAATAGTAGAAAACATATGTTTTTATATATAATAGTATATATGATATAGAGATTTGTTGTCATAAGTCATGCCTTGATAAAACGTCATGGCCTCGTCGTACCTGTAACAACCCAACTCAACAATTAAAGCATAAACATCACTGAATAAACATCTCGCCAAACGGCCCCGAAATACTATCTCGAAAACACAAGTACATACAAGGTTTGCGGAAACAACCTATTACACAGCTGAGAACGAGGATACACTAAGTCTGGTATGTTAAATATAACAACTTTCTTCTATTCTCAAGCTCCACGCTCACATCTTCCTCTTGCCCTTACTAGAGCCTTCTACTAAGCGTTTACCTGAAAATGGTTTAGTTTTTAAAAAGCGAGGGTTAGACCATGATGTCTAGTGGGTTCCCTCAAAAACAAACATTCGCGCCAACAACAACATTTAAAACAGTTTATAAACATTTATAAACAAGTCTCCACTTTAAAACAATAAACTTTCAAACATAAGAACTACACATGTAAATGGCACACTGGAGTCACGCACACCTGTGACAACGTGTCAGTCTCACACTGCCTTACTGGAACACACCCTCCATGGCATAAACGAAACACACCCCCCGGTATGAGCACTGGAGGGACACACCCCCAACCTAGACGTATCCTTTCCACTTTCAAATGTATGCATACGAAAAACTCAACCTTCTTACGACATAACAAACATGCAGTTCCATATAGACAATAAAACATGCAGTTTCATAACATCTCATGCGTAAAGAAAACAGCATACGGATCAATTCATTTCAGTTAGGAAAACTTGTAACGACCCGGTTCTCAAACATGTGTCAAATAACATATATTGCATAACATCGTTACATAATCAAAAGATACATCACATAACAACTTCGGTCCCTTAGTCTTTACAACTATATTACGGATTTCATTACAAACTTTTTGCTAATTAATTTACATTGTAACTAATAACGGAGTTATAACTACAAAATACATCATGGTCTTCAAAACATACATCTTCCAAAAGATAAGCACATATTACCCTTCTCATTTGCTCTTACTCGATCCACGACCTGGAATACATATTTTTAAAACAAAACGAGGGTTAGACCTAGGGTTCTAAGTGAGAAAATCCCTGTTAGTTTAAAACCATTTGTACATACACCATATACATCATTTCAAATATAAATACCAAGTATAACTCATGCATCGTGTACTTTCCTGTCTCATTTCCATGGCCATATTAGATGGTTGCGAGCCAACTAATAAATTTACTCCGTTGTACTAAATACAGCCAACATCGCTGTCCCTTCGTACAACCAACTCCACCGGTCCTAAGCCCGACCAACGTGCTCTCGTGTAGTGTAATACTCGTATAAATATAATATACACCTCAATTTATCATACTTTATACATATGCACATAATCACACTACTTATCACATACTCAATCCACATATATGTATTCGAGTTTGAAAACATTTTTAAAGTAAAACTCACCTGTTTGCTTATCAAAACGCTCCCAAGCTTTTCTCAAAACGATTCAGCTTTCACCCCAAATTCACCGAATCTGAAAGAATTAGATACAAACATCTCATTACCAAATGGGACACATAAGACTTACTAAGGCTAAGAACTCTAGATAAATCTATCTAACTCTTATCCTCAACTGTTTCCCCCAAACCCGAACTTAAGTCGAGTCCACAATATTTCAAGTCCTCATACATACTCTATCCAAGAGTCGACAAAACACAAAGCTACTGGATACTCAAAAGTATCTGAAATCTCAAAAATGACCAAACAGCTAAAGTTTCCGAATACTACAATACTATCCGGACAACACAACTTTTCGGACAACCTATACAATCCGGACAACACAACTTTCCTGACACATACCCAATCCGGATGACAAAACAATTCGGACAACTTAAACAATCCGGACGACATCCGAAAACCAAAGCAATTCGGTAACTAATTTCAACCGGAAACTATAGAAAGAGGAACTTACCTGGACACTTCATCCACCGGATACCTGCAAGGAAGAACTACCAGACACCACTAAAAGAAACTACCGGACACATTGAAATTGTGTCCGGAAACCTCTATCGGTTTACCTATTTTTAACCCAGAATCAATAGATTTTAACTCTAGACATGAAATTGATGATTATACTCCGATAGGAACTATCTACTAGCAATTATAAACAAAAAATGTAAAGGAAACATACCTCAAATCACTTCCAATGAATCCAAATGAAGCCTTAACCTCACTTTTCCTCTTTTCTTCCTTTTGTCTCCAAAAACACACACACACACACACACACACACTAATCTGAATGTTTTCTACTTTATGAAAATATCTGAATATCTTAAGAGATAATATTAAACCATATTTTCCAATTTAGACCTTGAACTTCTCAATAATGACCCAAACACCCCTAAACTTATAAATTAACCCAAACTTACCCTAAACACCCAATTTTAAAGTTAACTAAAATTAACAGAAATGAGAATTTTAACTAACGAACTTACCCGAGATATTACATCATCTCCCCCTTAAAAGAATTCCGTCCCGGAATTCGGGTAGGCAAAAAGGTACGGGCACTTAGTTCTCATTTCTGATTCTGATTTCCAAGTAGCATCCTGGCCTCTATGGTGTCTCCACTGCACTTTTACTTGCTTGATCTCCTTTCCATTCCGCAACACTTTAACTTTACTATCAACAATGGCTTCCAGTTCCTCCACGTAATTCAACCTTTCATCAACCTGTATATCTAGTAGAGAAACTGCCTGATCTGGCGTAACCAAACACTTTCAAAAATTTGAAACGTGAAAGGCGTTGTAGATTCTGCTTAACTCAGACGGAAGATCCAACATGTAGGCTACTTCACCAATTCTTTCTGTAATTGCAAACGGTCCAATGTACCTTGGGCTCAGTTTACCTTGTTTCCCAAATCGAATGACTCCTTTCCAAGGAGAGACTTTTAACATTATGAAATCTCCAACTTGGAATTCTAACGGTTTTCGGCGTCGGTCAGCATTGCTATTCTGTCTGTCTTGTGCCACTTTCAATCGTTCCCGAATCTGGGTAATCTTATCCGCGGTTAACTGAACTATATCTGGCCCCACTAATTGTTTTTCTCCCACTTCGTTCCAACACAGAGGAGTTCGACATTTTCTACCATATAGAACTTCGAACAGTGCCGCTTGTATGCTGGAATGATAACTGTTGTTGTAGGCAAATACAATCAACGGCAAATGCTTATCCCATGATCCCCTAAAATCAATAATACAGGCTCGTAGCATATCTTCCAAAGTCTGAATTGTACGTTCACTCTGACCATCAGTTTGAGGATGATACGCTGTACTTAACTTTATTTGTGTTCCCATTTCTTTTTGAAAACTCCTCCAGAACCTTGAAGTAAAACGACTATCACGATCAGAAATAATTGAAATTGGAACTCCATGTCGAGTTACTATTTAGTCGATGTACAATTTGGCTAGTCTTTCCAACGAATAGGTTTCTTTTATCGGTAAAAAGTGAGAAGACTTTGTCAACCTATCAATGATCACCCAAATGGCATCAAACCCTTTCGGAGTCCTTGGTAACTTTGTGATGAAATCTGTAGTAATCTGATCCCATTTCCACATAGGTATTTCTAAACGCTGTAACTGACCAAAAGGCTTTTGATGTTCAATCTTCACTTTCTTACAAGTGGTGCAACCTTCCACATGCTGAGTAATACTTCTTTTCATTCCCGGCCACTAGAAAAATTGTCGTAGATCTTTATACATCTTATTAGTACCTGGATGAATAGAGAAACGAGATTGATGAGCTTCTTGTAGTACCCGATCACGTAGACCACCCAAATGAGGCACCCAAATTCTGTTTCCCAGACATAATAACCCACGATCATCTTTTACGAGTGATGTTGATATACCCACTAACCGTTCTGGTTTCAAGTGTTCTTCTTGAAAGGCTTCTACTTGACACTTCTTTAATACGTCAAAGATGTTAGGTAGGAGTTCGGCTCGTAGTGCAATGGCTTTTATTGTTCCACTTCTTTCTTGACGACTCAGTGCATCAGCTGCCACATTTGCCTTTCCCGGATGATAGAGAATTTCACAGTCGTAGTCATTCACCAGTTCTAACCATCTTCTTTGCCTCATATTCAATTCCCGCTGATCGAAAAGATGCTGGAGACTCTTATGATCGGTATAAATTTGACATTTAGAGCGGTATAAATAATGTCTCCAAATCTTTAGCACAAAAACAACTGCTGCAAGTTCCATGTCGTGTGTAGGATATTGTCGTTCATGATCCTTTAGTTGACGAGAAGTGTTAGATCTAATCTTTCTGTTTGTAGAAATAGTGAAAATATTCTAAGTACAGAAGTCACCCACAGAGGCTCTGCAGAAGAACCCAAGAAGACAGAAGGCAAGAATCGACAAAATTGCTCCTGACAGAGGACCGAGCCACAGAACCTCTGTCACCTTTGACAGAGCCTCTGCGGTTTATACTGAAGACTTAGAAGATTAACAAATATCTTTCTACTGTTTCAAGATCCGTTCATCCACTTGTTTTAGGCGTGCCCTGACATCAACTACACGTGTCAAACTCTGATAGGGCTCTATCAGAACTGGAACATGCGCATTAAATGAACATCGTACTTGCTACTATTAATACGATCTTGTCTACTATAGATCCGTCCTCGTTGTCTAAACTATGTCCCCTTAAGAATTAGTATAAATAGAAGACTCATGTTGAGTTCTTATATTATGAAGAATCAGATAATTAAGCTACGCACAAACACACACACCAGCAGAATTCTTTTTATGTTCTTGGTGTTCTTGATAAATATCAAACAGTAATCTTGGAGATACTCATTTGTTCTTTACGTACTGTTTATTTGATATTGTGTGTTCTTCTACCTTTACAATATCTTTCAGTTCTTAAATACGCTTCCGCACCATATCAAAATCTGAACTAACTGAAAGTTAAGATCATTGTTAAGAAAACAGGAACCAACAATTGGTATCAGAGCAAACCTTGATATTTAATATCAATGGATCCACTCTAAACAATGATCGTTGGTAGAAACTTGGATTTTTAACCTAGTCTTCATATTAAACAAACAGTTTCTGTTTTTCTGCCATTTTTCGATTCATTCGAACTCTGGTAAAAGTATAGAATCTGTTATTCTGGTTAAAAACTCCATTTTAGTGCACTGTTTAAAAGCTTTTAAGCACAGAAACTTCATACGAAGCATCCACTTCATACTCTGAAAAGCTTGCTGTTCATACCCTTTTCTGGATAATTTATCTCTCTAAAAATGACGAATACAAACAACATCTTCACTGCTGGTTCTTTAACCAAACCTCCTACTCTTCTTAGAGACGAATACCCTCAATGGAAGATTCGAATGATTCACTTCTTTGAGGGTACTGACAAAGAATTAGTATATTATATCTGTAACCCTCCTTTCGTTCCCATGATAACTGTACCTTGTGTTCCTGGCACAGACGACACGCCAGAAATCCCTGAACACACGAAACCAAAGACCCATGATAAATGGTCTGAACCTGATTGGGCAAAATACGAAGTTGCTCAGAAAACCAAGAGAATTCTGATTATGGCCATTCCAAATGACCTTTTCCAATCCATGGATGCATGTGAATCTGCATATGATCTATGGAAAGAACTGGAAAAACAACTAGAAGGAGGAGCCAAAACCCAGAAGAACCGCATAGCCCAATACATAAAGGAATATTATGCTTTTAAAGCTCTGCCAACAGAATCTCTGCAGACTACGTATGATAGGTTCAACTCTCTAATCAACAAATGCAAGAAGTTCGTAATCCACAGAACTTCTGAAAAGAACAATGTTATGTTCCTGAAGTCTCTGGATGAAGAATGGCTCCAGTTATCTATGTCTCTGCAAACAAATCAAGACTTAGATTCCTGGACTCTATCAGACCTCTATAGAACATTAGCAGCATAAGAACCTCAAGTAGCACAGACAAAGGATCAGATCATTACTCCTCTTGCACTGGTTGGTAAGACTACAGAGGCTAAAGAGAAACCAAAGAAATAGAAAGCAGTAGAAGAGAGGAAAGAGAAGAAGAAGAAAATCATGATGGTGGAAAGTGGAGAAGAAGAATAGACGGCAACAGAAGAAGAAACGACTCTTGCCTCGATAGCTAAATCTTTAGCTCTCTTGACAAGAGAATTCAGTAGAGGATATCTGAAGAAGTCTGGTAATGAACGATACGAAGGAGATAATCGAGAAAGAGAAGGGTCAAACAACAGAACTGACAGAAGTGGTGATCGACAGAGATTAAATGACAGAATCGACCGAGGCACTGACCGACAGAGGTCGGACGACAAAGCTGGCAACACTCCACAGATTCAAGAGTGTTACAAATGTGGTAAGCCGGGCCACTACGCAAATGGATGCCGAACAGAAAGAAGTGGTGACCGACAGAGGTCAGACGACAGAGCTGGAAACTCTACACAGAACCAAGGATGCTACAACTGTGGAAAGCCAGGTCACTTCGCCAACGAGTACAGGAGAAAATCAAATCTCCCTCAGAGGGATGCAGCTTTCTACAAAAAGAAAGCTGAATACTATGCTCAGAAGTCACTTATGGTGAACAAAGAAATCTGGGAATCAGATACATCCTCTGACGAAGAAGAAACGAAAAATGCTCTATTCTGTGGCATGGCAGAAATCAGCTGTGACTCCGATAGTGAGGTATCTACTTCAAACTCTAACTATAAAACTGCAGAAGATGATTTAATTAAACTTAACATTGAATACACTGAAATGAAAAATACATGTGAAAGTATTCAGAAAAAGCTCACCTTCTATGAGAGAGAAGCTAGACTTCTCACTCAAGAAAAAACTAAAACTTTTCAAGAAAAGGAAGAAATTGAAACAAATTGGAATAAAAAATTAAAACCTTTAAAAGAAAAGATTTATGAACTTAATTCTTCTTTAAAAATAAAATCTAAATAACTTATGGACGCTGAGTGCGACAGAATGAATATCCTAGCCCTTAAAAATTATTTTCAAAAGGAAAGAGAAGTCCTCTGTCAAGATTTACTCAGAAGAGATCTTCAAATTAAAAAAATTCAAGACGCTCAGAAGGTGTACGAGAAAATTAATACACAAATAGGGAGACGGGGAATTGGCTTCTGTGATATAGATCCATATACAGGAAACAAAAGAGACAAATCTCTGTCCTCTCTATTTCATATAGGAGATACAAGAAAACCCGGATTTCCAAATCTTCTCTCTGTAAGTAAAAGGCAAAAAGTCTCTGGGGAACCTCACAAGAGGAAACCTTTGAAGATGACAAATGTGTGGTTTGAAAACACAAATTTGTCACCCTCTCTCTCTGTCAAAAGAGAATCCAAACCCAATAAGTATCTGAAAACTCAAGATCAGATAGGAATCTTCAAGTTTGGTAACCCCGAGACTCAAACTCAAGTTGCATTTGTCTGCATGATGAATTCTGAAAAGAAATTATCAGCAGAGGCATCGGATTTCAAGACAAACCTTACAAAAGAAAAACTTGATATCTCTGAAGAAAACCTCTGTACATCTTCAAGTGATCAAAATATCTCTGAAGAAAACTTAACAAATACTTATGTTGACTTTGGGGATAGTTCCTTAGAAAAGGAAGAAAGTGAGTATGGCACATGTTCTGAAAGTCCAGCCTCTATTGAAAGAGAACCAAGTGACTCAACCTTTGTATATGAGGACGACTCATCCTCTGACGAATCTGAGACTGACTCTAAGACAGAGATCGGACCTAGTGACACAGAGGATTTTAAACAAACCTCTGAAGTTCTTAACCGAACTATTTCTCCAAAGGAGAAAATCACTAGAGTTCATATCTGTCCAGACTTTGTGAATATGTGCATACAAGCCAAAACCTCTCTTGAGCTTGAGAAGTTCAAACAACAGAAGTTAATGACTACTCAAATTTCAACAAGTTCAAAGATTTTGAAACCCTTAAAAACTATCAAAGAAAAACAAACATGGCAATAGAAGGGTAAATGGACTAAAAATAACAAATCTTTTTCTTCTGTGACAGTGAAACCTGCAGAAGTTCACCACATAAGGGGTACACAAAAGGCCAAACTCAACAAAAGATTTTGCAAACAACAATCTAGCCTACATAAACCTTCTTGTAATAGAAAGTCTATTGTTGGGATAAATTGTAATGCCTCTGTACCCCCATTTAATGTCTTTAATGAAAAGTTCAAGCAAATCTCTTCGCACATTCAATACTGTTATTGCTTTGATCTTATGTTTAAGTTAAATCAACATTTCAAAAGTACACACTGTCATCTCTCTGTACCCAAAGAAAATAAAAATTCCAAGGGTAAGAAGAAACAAAATGTTTCTTCAAAAGAAGCTCAAACAAAGACCAAGGATGATAAGGCAAACTTGAAGACCCCTAACAAAACTGGACCCATTTGGATATGGGTACCTAAAACTCTCTGATTGTCTTACAGAAGCAGTATGTGCCAATCTGGTATCTAGACTCCGGAGGCTCGAGGCACATGACTGGCGACAGAGGTCTTCTATCCACATTCAAAGAAAAGATCGATGGTGGATCTGTGACCTTTGGAGACAATAAAAAGGGGTATATCAAAGGCTACGGAGTCATAAAGAAGGAAAATATAACCGTATCCAAAGTTGCATATGTGGATGGCCTAAAACACAATCTTCTCAGTGTCAGCCAACTCTGCGATACGGGATTCGACGTAATGTTCAAAAGAACCTTCTGCTCTCTACAGAGTGAGGACACAGGAATTGAACTTCTGCGACGCGAAAGAAGAGGAGATCTATATCTCATGAACTTCAATGCAAAGAACAAGAAAGAAAAAATCTGCCTTGGTGCATGCATAAGCGAAGAAGGCTGGTTATGGCACAACAAGTTCTGCCATTTAAACTTTCATACTCTGGATAAACTTGTAAAACTTGATCTAGTCAAAGGTCTACCAAACGTTAAATTTAATAAAGATCATTTATGCTCTGCCTGTGAAATGGGAAAACTCAAAAGAGCTTCCCATAAAGGCAAAACCGATGTATCTTTCCCTAGCCCTCTGTACATGCTACATGTTGACCTCTGCGGTCCAATATCTACACGGAGCCTAGGTGGCAAGAAATATCTACTTGTTTTGATCGATGAATTCTCAAGATTTACATAGGCTGAATTTGTCAGAAGGAAATCAGATGTTCCAAACATACTGATAAACTTAATGAAAAGAATCCAAGTTCTGTATGAGTGCAGGATCCAGAAACTGAGAAGCGACAATGGCACAGAATTCAAAAACTCTGTCATTGAAGCCTATCTTACAGAAGAAGGAATATCACAGAACTTCTCTGCTGCACGCACCCCACAACAGAATGGCGTGGTTGAACGAAAGAACCGAACGCTTGTGGAGGCCGCCGGAACTATGCCGACAACATGTGGATTACTAATGACATTTTTGGCAGAAGCAGTATCAACCGCTTGCTATACTCAAAATCGATCAACCATTGTAAAGAGACACATTAAAACACCATATCATTTGATCAACAGAAGACGACCAAACATCAAGTTCTTCCATGTATTTGGATGCAAGTGCTTCGTCTTAAATGATAGAGAAGCAAGAGGAAAGTTTGAAGTTAAAGCTGATGAAGGCAAGTTCATAGGATACTCTGCAACTTCCAAGGCCTACAGAGTCTATCTTCTACGATCAGGAACGATTGTAGAAAGCATAAACATTTCTTTTGACGATTCCTTCCAAAAGACTTCTGAAAAAATCAGTTCAGAACTCGGTCTAAAAGGGGAATCCTCTGGCATCTCAAAAACAAGAGAAGAAGACTTAAATCTTCTATTTCAAGAGATTTTCCATGACGACATTGATCCCTCTGCTGGAGCCGTCAGATCCTCTGTGGAATCATCTTCTGGTAGCCAGAACGCGATAGGTATATCTCTAACTGGTTCCTTAAATAATTCATCTTTCTCTGTTAATCATACAGATGCAAATGCCGAGGGGGAGCCAACAGAAGATGATACGACAAGGAAAACAACCATAGAAGCTACTGAAGAACCAACTCCAGAAACCACAGAGGAACCAATAACAGAGGAACAAGAAGACTTAGTCTCTAATTCCTCAGAGGAACAAACTCCGCCACACATTCCACTCATCCCACAATCTGTAGGATCAAGCACGAAAGCAAAATCTATGACAGAGGCTGCACAAGAACCACAGTTAGAAACCTCTGAAGATCAACTTGATGAAATCGATGACCATCTCCCAAGAACAACAAAATGGAGAAAAAGCCATCCTCCAAGTCTTATAATCGGCGAACCTTCTGAAAAGGTAAAAACAAGATCTGCCATTGCAAACTTTTGTTTCTTTACAAACTTTATTAGTGTGATCGAGCCAAAAAGGATCTCTGAAGCCCTTGACGACCCAAACTGGATAGACGCTATGCAAGAAGAGCTTCTACAGTTTGAACGAAACAAAGTCTGGACTTTAGTTCCTCTGCCACGAGGAAAACAAGCCATAGAAACTAAATGGGTCTTCAGAAATAAGAAGGATGAAGATGGGGTGGTCATAAGAAACAAAGCAAGATTGGTGGCCAAGGGATGTCGACAAGAAGAAGGCATAGATTACGATGAAACTTTTGCCCCTGTCGCACAGCTCGAAGCCGTAAGAATCTTCTTAGCCTTCGCAGCCCATAGAGGTTTTAAAGGTTTTCAAATGGACGTAAAATCCGCTTTTCTAAACGGTGAAATCCAAGAAGAAGTATACGTCCAACAGCCACCAGGGTTTGAAAGCTCTAAATACCCAATATACGTGTACTACCTCGATAAAGCTCTGTATGGACTGAAACAAGCTCCAAGAGCATGGTACGAAACACTTTCTACCTTCCTTCTCGATAATGGTTACGACAGAGGTATAACGGATACAACTTTGTTTTATAAACGAAAAAGTGATGAAATTATGCTTGTATAAATATACGTGGACGACATAATTTTTGGGTCTACAAATGCACAAGAATGCAAAGATTTCGAAAAACTTATGCAGAGTGAGATTCAAATGAGTATGATGGGAGAATTAACTTTCTTCCTCGGACTCCAAGTAAAACAATCATCAGAGGGAATTTTCATAAATCAAGCTAAATATGTCTCTGACATACTTTCAAAATACAGTCTCTCTGATGCCTCTGTAATGAGAACCCCAATGGCCACTTGAAATAAATTATTCTCAGATCCAAATGGCAAACCTGTAGAATGCACACTCTACAGAGGAATGATTGGGTCTCTGTTATACTTAACTGCAAGTAGACCTGACATAATGCATGCCACATGCCTCTGTGGAAGATATCAAGCTAACCCGAAGGAATCCCATTATAATGCTGTAAAGAGGATCTTCAGATACCTCAAAGGGACCAAAAATCGTGGCCTCTGGTATCCGAAGAACTCTGGTTTTGGTCTTAAAGCTTACACAGATTCAGATTATGGAGGTTGCATGCTCGACAGAAAGAGTACCTCTGGGAGTTGTCAATTCCTAGGTGGTAAACTAGTCAGCTGGACCTCTAAAAAGCTGAACTGCGTATCCTCATCTACAGCAGAAGCCGAATACGTTGCTGCTGCTAGCTGTTGCTCCCAAGTTCTGTGGATGAAAACTCAGCTTAAGGACTATGGCCACATCATATTCAAGTTTCCCATCTTCTGTGACTCAAAGAGCGCCATAGCAATCTCTGCCAATCCAGTACAACATTCCAAAACAAAGCATATCGACATTTGTTACCACTTTCTGAAACACCATGTTGAATATGGGACAATCGAAATGCACTTCGTGTCTACAGAGTACCAGCTTGCAGACTTATTCACCAAGGCACTAGATGAGAAAAGATTCCTTTTCTTGATGGGTAAGCTGGGAATGATAAACATGAGTTAAAACCTCTGTAAGTATAACTTAATCTTCTGTAAATATGTAAATACATTGTTTTTGTTTTGTAGTTTAAATTATTTATGTATGTAAATTCTCAATCACCAAGTGTTCAATACTCAACAGAGCTTCTATGGGATTGCTCAGAACCTCTGACAGTCCTTACAAGACCTCTGAAAGACTTGATCTATGTTCTATGCATTACTTATCATATTTGACCCAAGCATAGATTGAGGTGGAGCAGAAGGAGACCTTAAAATGATCTACAGAGGTTGATCATTCAAGGGGGAGCCAAAGAAGAATTGTGATCAACCACAATTAACAGAAGTCATGAAATACGCCGAACAATGGAAAGTCAAAAAGTGAGTATCTCGTACAAATCCTTCTAGAAAACAATTTTTTAGGACACAAATTTCCAAATAAGTCCTAAAAACATTACTTATGACATTCCAAATAAGAAATATTAAAAACAATTGATGAGCCTCCCTGTATGAGAAATTTAAGATTATAGAGCCTCTGTTGAGCTCAACAGAGCTTCTGTAAGTCAGACTCTCTATTACTAAAAATTACATATAGGAACTCGATCAATCATCATGAATGTCATACAGAAGGTTCTAGTCGAAAAGGTTCAATACACCACAGAACCTGTGCTGGCTAATCTTGATATTTGAAGAATACTCGCACAAAATCATTTTCAAAAACAGTTTTCTAGGACACAACTTTCAAAATATGTCCTAGAAACACTGCTTAAGACTTTTCACACTTCGAATATTCAAAAAGATTAATGAGTTTTCAAATATTAGAAATTTAAGCTCATAGAGCTTCTGCTGGGCTCAACAGAGGCTCTGCCAGATAAAGGTTCTATGATCGCAAATTTCAAATGGAAACTCTATCAATCAATTTTGAATATCCTCTAAAGAGTTCTCTTGTTTATTACACACCTAAAGGCAATGGAAGGTTATTCACAGAACCCATTTCATCACAAAAGCCTCTGTAGATTAACCTAGGCAAAAATAAGAGTTACTCGCACAAGTCCTTATCCAAAATTGTTTTCTAGGACACCAACTTTCAAATATGTCCTAAAAACAATTCTTAAAACAAATAAAAACCTGGATGATCAAAATGCTTAATAAATTTTTAGTTATGAGAAATTTCGACTCATAGAGCTTCTGCTGGCTCTGACAGAGCTCCAAAACCTCTGTGAATACAATTTCTACTCTAAAAATCTGTCGATCCTCTCCAATGCTTTTTCAAATACTTTTGGTAAAGGTGCAAGCAACAAAAGATAGAAAAGAAAGGTTTCAAAACCACAGAACTCTTACCACTACAGAGCCTCTGTCATTTTAAAAAATTTGGGAAATTCTGTAACAGTAACGGTAAATTTCTGCGAGTGAAAATATTCTGCAAGTTGCAAAACCCACTCGCCTAGCATTAATGGGCCGCGCACAACGTCCTGTCATACTCTGACACTGCTAACGTGTCTCATTTTTATTGGACGTACACGACACACGTTCTTCTGGAAAGTTGAACCTGCCGTTCACACTCAAGTGGACCCCAAATATTATTCACTTCCATATATTTACCTTTTTAGAATTCTAACCGTTACCCTTCAATATAAAACACAAGTTACCAATCCTAAAAAATGTTACGAACCTTCACTTTCTTCTCCGACGAATCATTGCAAAAAGCTGCAAATTTCTTATCTTTATCTTTAACATCCAAAGAAATGGCCTCCTCTTCTAAAGCTCAAGCTAACTCCCCTGCTCACTCTCTGGCAAACTCGCCTGAGCACTCTGAACACTCTGAAAACCCAGAAATCGCCAGAAACCTTGAACAGGACAACTCCGGCGATGAAGCAGATTTTGCTCAGACTACCCACCTTCAAAACTTCTTAGCACATGAACATTTTGCAAATGTTCTACCTTTAAAACCCAATAATCACTACCTTGTTCCTTCAAGAACCGGATTTGGGAAAGCACATGCTATACTTCTCCATATTTTGAAACAACATATTATCTACCCTCTTCTGACCAAAACCATGGACAAAATCCCTGCCAGATATATAAATCAATTTTGGCAAAGTTGCAGATTTGATCCAGAAGACCGACAGATCAAAGGGTACATCTCCAAACCCGATAAATCCGAACATCTTGAACTCAAGTTCAACAGAACTATGTTCTCTCTTGAGTTCAGTCTACCCACCAGAGGTCTTCTTGGCTTAAGGAGATACACATAGGAACCCACAGATGAAGAACTCTGCAGATTTGTCGAAATGTTAGGGTACAATACCACCCTAAGAAAGAGAAATGACTTCAGCAGAGGCAGATTACCACCTCTGTGGAATACACTCTTTTCCATACTAAACAGGTGTCTAACAGGGAAAGTGGGAAGTCCAGATCAATCCTCTCACTAAATCCTAGCCATCATGTACGAAGTCTACTATGACCTACCTCTGGACTTCGCCACACTCATGATGCAAGAAATGGTTAACACCACTGACAGGAAGATAACCATCCAGCAGAAAAGGTCACAAACGACAGGAGCTCTACCTCCTCTGCAGTTTCAAAGAATTATAGGAGTTCTGTTATAGCCTCTACTCCTACTCGAAAAATGGCCAATGGAGGGGCCAACAACCAAAATGTATGCCATGAACTAGAACTCCCCAACAAAACACGCTGATGGATACCTACACTGCAGACCTCTGTCAAAGAAACTTCTGGGATATGTCAAGGATAAAGAACTAGAACTAGAATACATACGCGATCACAGGACTCCAGACCCAAGTCCTGCGACACCCCTGCGTTTAGGAACCCCCATAGGCACAAAAGTATTAGATAGGTTGACAGATGAAGAATGGGCAGAGGATTTTCAGAAGCATGAAGAGGTTCAAGCCAGATTCTGTGCTCAGAGAGAATCCATCTTCTCTGCCTCAAAGAAACAAAAACTCTCTGCCTCAACTCCTAAAAAGAAAACAAAGAAGAGGAAAACCACAGAGGGTACTTCAACTTCTGCTGTCGAAGCTCAACAATCTCCACCTCATGCAACAGAGGTTGGATCATCTGCACCTCCCTCTCCTCCAAAGCACAAAAAGAAAAGAAAACATAAGTCCACAGAGGAGGTGGCACCCAAACCAAAGAGAAGGAAGAGCAAGAAAACAGGGAAACATATGTCTCCTATGCAACCAATAGAGAGGAAGAAGTGGCAGAAGAAGTGACAGAAAAGGTGACAGAAGAAGTCGCAGAAGAACAAACCCAAAAATCACCTGTGCATTCCCCAACTCCTCTCAACTATGCTCATCATGGAGATTTCTCTTCCTTCCTCCAACGCCCTCAATTTGCCAACACCCTTGATACTGTAGGATGGACTGCAGAAGCTCTGTCACATGAAACCACATAAGCCATAGAAGATCCAGATTTCACAATATCTGGAGTTGATTCTGATCTTGATGATGATGATCAAACTCCAAGGGATAATCCGGCTGAGACCCCAGAGGTACTGCAGAACCCTTTCCTTCACCCTAGCTATGATGTGCACAGAAGAAGTCCAGAGCAAGTAATCTCTACCTCTGACGGTACACAGGTTATGCACCCCCATGTACAACAACTTTTTGGTACTCATCCTATGTACGACTCCCTAGGTCCAAGGGAAGAAGAGGTAACAGGGGAAGTGATTAGGTTAAATGTATTGACAGAAGGGATCACAGAAGATGTGGATATGGAAGAAGTAGAAAAAGAGGGTGAAAAAGAAAATATGCCGGAGTTGTAGAAGGCACAAAACAACAACCATCTCCCAGTGAAACCCACACTTCTATTACCGCCAGTCTAGTGGCACAGGGTAATATTGAAAAAAAGCAGCACAGCTCGACCCCACCCCCAACCGACTGGGCAGTGTGTTGGAACCCAGATACACTTAATCAAGATTAACAGTCTATTAGTTGAGTTTAGAGTTTGATGCGGAAGCGTATTAAACTAACAGATATGTTTGATAGATATTAGAACGCACACATATAAAGAAAACAGTAAAGAATGAAAAGGATTTCTTGAACAGTTACTGTTATTCAATATATAATAACAACATGAAGAACAGATTAAGAACTGTTGGTGTGTGTGAGAATATAACACTCAGATATTTGACAATAAAGCTTGAGAGTATTAGTGATTCCTTGTGTAATCGTCCTTAGGAAGATCTCAACATGAGACTTCCTTTTATACTACTCTTAGAAGACTATGAAGTAGGTCACTGTTCCTTTTACGGCATGAATAGTAAACTGGATGGTGTGAACAGTTGTTTGAGCCATGCGCATTTAATGGAGAAGATGTACTATTGGTAAATGCATTAAATGGCGCAGACGTCTATTATGTACTAAGCCCTATTGAGTCCATTCAGAGTTTGACACGTGTTTAAGTTGGACAGGGCAAGTTGCCATGCAAGTTGATGAACAGGTCTTGGAACAGTAGCAAGATATTATAAATATCTTCAAGTCTCAGTGAGGACCACAGAGGCTCTGTAATGAGTTACAGAGGTTATGCGGTCTGGTCCTCTGTGGAGCAGTCTTCGCCGGATTCTGAGTCTTTGGTCTTCTTTGTGCGTATGACAGAGCTTCTGTAGGAAGCCTCTGCTGTTTCTGTAGCTTCTTGACCTTGATTTCTCGGTAATGTCGGCAGAGCCTCTGTAAGAGGCTTTCTTCACTTAGCCTATTTTTCACTACTTCTAAATACTTCTATGATTAGGAAGATTGAGCTAACAATCTCCCCCTAAGTAGTGAAAAATAAAAAATTTGAACTTGAGTTGAGTTTGGCTAAGTTAGATAAGACAGAGGTTAAACAATACCTCGAAATTTCTTTCATTTAGAAATATGCCAGAGGCATTTTACATTTGAGTACAATGAAAGATAAACTTTAACTTTGTTTGCAGAGATTGGAGGTCTGAGAATCAGATTTTGGCATCTTTGAAATCGTTGTAGCTTCTGTTGTCTCTGCCGACTTTTCTGATCTCTTTGTAGAATCTGATGCAGAGTTCTCTTAGGCGAATTGTTGAGTCTATTTCTCTGATGAAAGTATCTGCATCATCTCTATCCATTTTCTCTGTACCTCTGTATTTTACAAGGCTTGCTCTGAATTTGCTCAGAGTACTGGTTGCGTACTTCTGACAACCCATGAGTACAAAAAGTTTAACCTGGTGTTGTGGGTTTTGAAATACTAACCCAAATCTTGGTTCTCTGATGATTGAGTTGGGCACAGCGTCTGGTGGGCAGCGATCTTCTGGTGGTCGTAGATCTAGATGTTTGAGACCAAGATCCTTTCCCAGCTGAAAATCTATCATGCTGTATAGCAGAAGCTTTTCCCTCATCGCTTTTCTCAACACTTGATAGGCTCTGGTATTAGGCTCTGTGTTGTAGTTGTCTTTTGTCCATTGCAGAAGGTCAGGTAGATCGTAAGGATTGATGTTTCTTAAGTCAACATCAGCGAAGGTAGATTCTGAATTGTTCTCTCTTCTGACTTTGTAAAGATTGTACCTGACCCTTGGATAGGTTCTTGTGAAGGAGAATCTGCAGAAGATCACCTTTTTGATTTTGTGAATTGAGAAGACATCTTCTTTGGTTCTTGGCTTTGTTCTTGTGAAGATGTTCTCAAATTCTTCTCTGATTCTTGGATCTGTCACATGATCTACTGGATGATTTGTCTGATAGGATTGTTTGTAGAGGTATTTGTATACCACTTCTTCCATCTCTTCATGTGTTGGACCAGGTCGTGGAATTTGTCTTCTGAGACTCTCCATCTGTTGAACAACTTCTGCAGCTCTACCAGTTAGAGGAATTTTTGACAGAGGCTTCAATCCATGTGCCCAGTCAACTTCTTCGGGTTTTGGGGTTTGAAAGGCGTCAAACGCACTCTTCATTAGTTTTTCTGTTGGCTTTGGCAATGTTTTCTTCTTCTTTGGCTCTTCTGTCAGTATCCCTTTGCCTTTATCTTTTGCTATTGTCGTGGCAGAACCTGTTGCTTCTGTGGGTTTTGAGGTTGGCACTTCTGTTGGTTTGATGGAGGTTGCCTCTGTGGATTTTGACGATTGTGATTTAGAGGACTTTTGTGGCGATGGTTCTGTTGGAGGTTGTTTGATGACTTCTTCTGCGAGCTCAGTTTTTGTTGATGAAGTATTGACATTAAATCTTCTTGCCATTTTGAAAGCTAAAGTGAACCTGTTCCTTTCTTCTTCTCTCTGTGCCATTCGATCACTCATTGTTGTATGCATTCTTTTCAGAACATCAGAAGCAGAGGTCGTTGCTCTCTTTGGTTTGGTGGCAATCGACTTTCTTCTGGGTATGGTTTGGGGTGTTTCCACAGAGGTGGGTGTTTTCTCTGTGGTTTGTTCATCTGTTTCTTCCAAAATGATTACCTCAGGGGCGGTTGTTGCCTCTGTGGCTTGCTGATCTGCTTCTGGAGATTTGGTTTCGTCAGGAGATGATTCCACAGAGATGGGTGTTGTCTCTGTGGTCTTTTGTTGTTGGGTTTCTTCTGGAGGGGCTTGATTGATTGGTTCTGCTGCGATTGGTGGACTTTGTATTCCTCTGCTTGTAGCTTTCTGTCTTAGATTCTCCTCCTCAGGATTATCTGATGGACCAGGTTGGTCATCATCAGAATCATCCTGACTTTTATCAGAAGTACCCTCTGCTCTGCAAGAAGTGTTGGGCTTCTTTGGTAATTCAGCTCCTGCTGCCATCAACTTTTCACAGACATCAGCGCAGAGGCTAAGAAGAGTTGCTAGCTCTGCCTCTGTTTTGAATCTCATCCTTCCTACACTTGCTCTGAAATCTTTGACGAAGTTAGCATTGGCAGTGGTGAAGGAAAGGATGACTTCTGTCACTTGATTAATCACGTTCTGCCCAAGCTCTGTCAGCTGTGCTCTTGTCATGTAGTCTTTGGGTTGCATCAGCATGGTATTTCGCAGGGCTTCTTCTTGAACTTTTTGTATGGCCTTCTGTAGATCTGCAGGAGTGATGCCCGTTGACACTGAAGTCTGTTTGTTCAATTGATCAAGGAACTTGTTGATGGAGTTCTCAATCGAAGAAGGAGTAGTTGTTGCGGCAGAAGTGGTGGATGTGGTAGCAGCAGACTTTATCTGTGAGATGGCAGTTTTCACCTCTGCGGACAGGTTGTCCATTTTGGTGTTCAGGTTTAGCAGTGCCAATGATGTTGTCTCTGCAAAATATTTGAAAGAGCTTTGCAACTCTTTCAAGGTTTGGTTCACAGAGGTCTCAAGGGTTTGGAACTCATCCCTTGTAACTTGTGTTCCGGTGGTAACCTCTGGAGGAACACATTCGTCTCCAGAGTGAATCCCTGTTCCTGGGATACCTTCTTTCATTCCTGTTTGTACGTTGAGAATGGAAGGATTTCCTTCTGATCTTTGAGAAGAAACCTGAGTTTCAGTCTCTACAGAAGTTCTGTGAAGAACATTGTCCAAATCCACTCCAGAGGTGGGTATCGGAATATTCTTCTGTTGACTCGGAGACTTGTCTAGAGTCTCTTCGTCTCTGTGCTCACTACTTCTCTCTGAAAGAAGTTTTGGTCCTAATGTGTGCGTGGCAGAGGAAACGAATTCCTCTGTAGGGTGTTCTAGGGTGATCTGGGGCGACTGATCACGAACAATAGTTGAGTCTCTTTGAGGAGACTCCCTAGGAATGGATTCCCCGGTTTCTGTGGGCACAGAGGTTGAAAGAGTAACCTCTGGCTGGATGGGTTGGGTTAGGATCGAGCTGTGCTGCTCTTTTTCAATAACTCCTTCTGCAGCTAGACCTGCAGAGTTAGAAATGTGGGTTGCACTGGGAGTTGGTTTTGGTTGTGTGCCTCTATTTATCCAGGCATCTTTTCTTGCTTCTTCCTCTGTTAAGCATCCAAGCACTACTTCATTTTCTATTATATCATCCTCTGTAACTATCCTATGGCTTGGTGCTTCTTCCCTAAGTTCTGTGGAAGTTCCTTGCTCTGGTCGTAAGAAGTCATACATTTGATGAGATCCAAATAATCTCATGACATGTGGATGATAAAGACCCTTACGTATCCAGACACCTTCTTCTTCATCTGAATCTGTCTCTAAGATCTCTATTTCTGTCTCCGTTGTTGCTAATCCCTCTTTTTGTACAACTTCGGCCCCTTTTTCTTTCTCTTCTTCCATCATGTTCTCAGAAGCCTCTGTAATTTCACCTCTGTTCCATTCAGCTTCAGTTTGTTCTATTTCTTCTGAAGCTGGGTTTGGACTTCTTCTGTGGACATCCAATCCTTGAATGAAAGGGTTTTGTAAAATAACAGGGGTTTCGGCTGGTTGATTTCTGGGTGTTGTGTCATCTTCTTGCAGATGTGTGTCAATGCCAGAAATGAAGAAATCTTGTTCTTCTGGAGAGTGGTGGTCGAGAGGTTGTGCCGTCCACCCTGCTGTATTTAGGGTGTTGGCAATTTCAGGGTTCTGTAAGAAGTCGTTCAGGTCTCCTTGGTGAGCAAATCTATCTGGAGATTGATAGGGTGATTGATACCTTTCTGTAGCCATTTCTTCTTCTGCAACTTCTTCTTCAGCAGTTTCCTCTTCTGCAATGGTTACCAACTTTGCAAGTGATTTACCATGTGTTGGTTCCCGTTTTGCTTTAAACAAGATTATCAGATCTATTAGTTCAGGTTTAAGGTTTGATGCGGAAGCGTATTTGAAGAACTAACAGATATGTTTGATAGATTTAGAACACAATATAAATAAACAGTGAACAGGAAATAATATCTCAAAGTTTACTGAATATATATATATTAAGAACAGATTTAAGAACAGTGAGTATGCCAAGCTTTAAACAGATATGACTCTAAATGTGCATAAGCTATGTGTTTTTGATGTTCGATTGAAGTGTTCTTGTTTTTCTGTTTTTGTGTGTTGTTGTGTTGTGTGTTGGGAAGAACTCAACATGAGTCTTCCTTTTATACTACTCTTAGAAGACTATGAAGTAGGTCACTGTTCCTTTTACGACATGAATAGTGAACTGGATGGTGTGAGCAGTTGTTTGATCCATGCGCATTTAATGAAGCAGATGTACTTTTGGTAAATGCATTAAATGGCGCAGACGTCTATTTTGTACCATGCCCTATTGAGTCCACTCAGAGCTTGACACGTGTTTTGACAGTACTTTTCCATGCAAGTTGATGAACAGGTTTTGGAACGGTGGCAAGATATTATGAATATCTTCAAGTCTCAGTGAGGACCACAGAGGCTCTGTAATGAGTTACAGAGGTTCTGCGGTCTGGTCCTCTGTGGAGCAGTCTTCGCCGGATTCCGAGTCTTTGGTCTTCTTTGTGCGTATGACAGAGCTTCTGTAGGAAGCCTCTGCTGCTTCTGTAGCTTCTTGACCTTGATTTCTCGGTAATGTCGGCAGAGCCTCTGTAAGAGGCTTTCTTCACTTAGCCTATTTTTCACTACTTCTAAATACTTCTTTGATTAGGAAGATTGAAGCTAACAATCTCCCCCTAAGTAGTGAAAATAAAAAATTTGAACTTGAGTTAAGTTTGGCTAAGTTAGATAAGACAGAGGTTAAACAATACCTCGAAATTTCTTTCATTTAGAAATATGCCAGAGGTATTTTACATTTGAGTACAATGAAAGATAAACTTTGTTTGCAGAGATTGGAGGTCTGAGAATCAGATTTTGGCATCTTTGAAATCGTTGTAGCTTCTGTTGTCTCTGCCGACTTTTCTGATCTCTTTGTAGAATCTGATGCAGAGTTCTCTTAAGCGGATTGTTGAGTCTATTTCTCTGATGAAAGTATCTGCATCATCTCTATCCATTTTCTCTGTACCTCTATATTTTACAAGGCTTGCTCTGAATTTGCTCAGAGTACTGGTTGCGTACTTCTGACAAACCATGAGTACAAAAAGTTTAACCTGGTGTTGTGGGTTTTGAAATACTAACCCAAATCTTGGTTCTCTGATGATTGAGTTGGGCACAGCGTCTGGTGGGCAGCGATCTTCTGGTGGTCGTAGATCTAGATGTTTGAGACCAAGATCCTTTCCCAGCTGAAAATCTATCATGCTGTATAGCAGAAGCTTTTCCCTCATCGCTTTTCTCAACACTTGATAGGCTCTGGTATTAGGCTCTGTGTTGTAGTTGTCTTTTGTCCATTGCAGAAGGTCAGGTAGATCGTAAGGATTGATGTTTCTTAAGTCAGCATCAGCGAAGGTAGATTCTGAATTGTTCTCTCTTCTGACTTTGTAAAGATTGTACCTGACCCTTGGATAGGTTCTTGTGAAGGAGAATCTGCAGGAGATCACTTTTTTGATTTTGTGAATTGAGAAGACATCTGCTTTGGTTCTTGGCTTTGTTCTTGTGAAGATGTTCTCAAATTCTTCTCTGATACTTGGATCTGTCACATGATCTACTGGATGATTTGTCTGATAGGATTGTTTGTAGAGGTATTTGTATACCACTTCTACCATCTCTTCATGTGTTGGACCAGGTCGTGGAATTTGTCTTCTGAGACTCTCCATCTGTTGAACAACTTCTGCAGCTCTACCAGTTAGAGGAATTTCTGACAGAGGCTTCAATCCATGTGCCCAGTCAACTTCTTCGGGTTTTGGGGTTTGAAAGGCGTCAAACGCACTCTTCATCAGTTTTTTTGTTGGCTTTGGCAATGTTTTCTTTTTCTTTGGCTCTTCTGTCAGTATCCCTTTGCCCTTATCTTTTGCTATTGTCGTGGCAGAACCTGTTGCTTCTGTGGGTTTTGAGGTTGGCACTTCTGTTGGTTTGATGGAGGTTTCCTCTGTGGATTTTGACGATTGTGATTTAGAGGACTTTTGTGGCGATGGTTCTGTTGGCTTGACTTGCTCTGTAACCTCTGTTGGAGGTTGTTTGATGACTTCTTCTGCGAGCTCAGTTTCTATTGATGAAATATTGACATTGAATCTTCTTGCCATTCTGAAAGCTAAAGTGAACCTGTGCCTTTCTTCTTCTCTCTTCACCATACGATCACTCATTGTTGTGTGCATCCTTTTCAGAATGTCAGAAGCAGAGGTCGTTGCTCTTTTTGGTTTGGTGGCAATCGACTTTCTTCTGGGTATGGTTTGGGGTGTTTCCACAGAGGTGGGTGTTTTCTCTGTGGTTTGTTCATCTGATTCTTCCAAAATGATTACCTCAGGGGCGGTTGTTGCCTCTGTGGCTTGCTGTTCTGCTTCTAGAGTTTTGGTTTCGTCAGGAGATGATTCCACAGAGATGGGTGTTGTCTCTGTGGTCTTTTGGGTTTGTTGTTGTCGGGTCTGTTCTGGAGGTACTTGACTCAGAGGTTCTGCGGCTATTGGTGGACCTGTAAGTCCTCTGCTTGCAGCTTTCTCTGTAGTTTTCTCCCCCTCAGGATGATCTGATGGACCAGGTTGGTCATCATCATCAGAGTCATCCTGACCCTTGTCTGATGTACCCTCTGCTCTGCAGGAAGCATCGGGTTTCTTTGGCATTGTGGCTCCAGCAGCGATCAGTTTCGCGCAGACATCATCACAGAGGCCAAGAAGAGTTGCTAGCTCTGCCTCTGTTTTGAATCTCATCCTTCCTACACTTTCTCTGAAATCTTTGACGAAGTTAGCATTGGCAGTGGTGAAGGAAAGGATGACTTCTGTCACTTGATTAATCACGTTTTGCCCAAGCTCTGTCAGCTGTGCTCTTGTCATGTAGTCTTTGGGTTGCATCAGCATGGTATTTCGCATAGCTTCTTCTTGAACTTTTTGTAGGGCCTTCTGTAGATCTGCAGGAGTGATGCCCGTTGACACTGAAGTCTGTTTGTTCAATTGATCAAGGAACTTGTTGATGGAGTTCTCAATCGAAGAAGGAGTAGTTGTTGCGGGAGAAGTGGTGGATGCGGTTGCAGCAGACTTCATCTGTGAGATGGCAGTTTTCTCCTCTGTGGACAGGTTGTCCATTTTGGTGTTCAGGTTTAGCAGTGCCAATGATGTTGTCTCTGCAAAAGATTTGAAATAGCTTTGCAACTCTTTCAAGGTTTGGTTCACAGAGGTCTCAAGGGTTTGGAACTCATCCCTTGTAACTTGTGTTCCGGTGGTAACCTCTGGAGGAACACATTCGTCTCCAGAGTGAATCCCTGTTCCTTGGATACCTTCTTTCATTCCTGTTTGTACGTTGAGAATGGAAGGATTTCCTTCTGATCCTTGAGAAGAAACATGAGTTTCAATCCCAACAGAAGTTCTGAGAAGAACATTGTCCAAATCCACTCCAGAGGTGGGTATTGGAATATCCTTCTGTGGACTAGGAGACTTGTCTAGAGTCTCTTTGTCTTTGTGCTCTCTACTTCTCTCTGAAAGAAGTGTGGGTCTTAATAAGTGCGTGGCAGAGGAAACAAATTCCTCCGTTGGACGTTCTTCTGTGATCTAGGGCAATTGATCACGAACTATAGGTGAGTCTCTTTGAGGAGACTCCCTAGGAATGGTTTCCCCGGGTTTTGTGGGCACAGAGGTTGAAAGAATAACCTCTGGCTGGATGGTTTGGGTGAGGTTCGAGCTGTGCTGCTCTTTTTCAATGACACCTTCTGCAGCTAGACCTGCGGTGTCAGATGTGTGGGTTGCACTGGGAGGGGTTGAGGGATGTGTGCCTTCTGCAACTTCGGCATCTTTTCCTTTCTCATTTTCTTTTCCTCCAGACGTTTTTACCCTATCCTCTAAACCTATTTGCACCTCTTCTTCTGCAGTCTCTTGTCTTGGCAGAAGTGAATCAAGAACCTCTGTGAAGATTTGAGTTTGTAGAGGTGGTTCGATTCCTTCTGTTATTGTTTGCAGAGGAGAAGATGGTTTCTTCTTCTTTGATTTCCTCTTCTTTGGTTTTGGTGCTCCCTCCTCTGTAGATTTTGACTTTCTTTTTCTTTTGGAAGAGGGAGGGGCAGAGGGACCTTGGATTTGTGGTGGAGATGAGGGTTCTGTGGGATGTTCAGTGGGTGAAGAAGATGGTTCTGCAGGAGTTTGTTGGATAGCAGAAACAGAGGCAAGTTGTTCCTCTGTAGGGGTCTTGGTTTTCTTTCCCTTTTTCTTCTTCTTCTCTTTAGATCCCTCAGAAGACTTCCTCTTTGAAGAATAGAGGTCTTTCCTTATATCTCTGAAGTTCTTCTGGTTGGCCTTGTGTTTAGCCAACTTTATCTTCCATTCTTCTTCTGTAAGTCTCTCTACTACATTACCTCCTATGGGCATTCCTATACGCGGGGGTGTTACAGAACTGGGTTCAGGAGTTCTGTAAACGCGTGTGTACTCACTAACTAGTTCTTCATCACTAGCATAACCTAACATTACCTTTGATAGTGGCCTGATGTGTGGGTAGCCATCCTCATGTTCTGTAGGGGTGTTCTTGGATATAGGAAATTGCTTAGGTTTGGGACCGTCCATTGGCCATTTTTGGATAAGGAGTAGGGGTTCGAAAAGTACACTGAGGATTCGCTGGAACTGCAGAGGGGGTAACCAGTTGAGATTAGTCATTTTGGCTTTCTGGGAGGCGATTTTTTCGATCGATGGTGTTGATGATCTCTTGCATCATTATGGTGGCATAATCTAGGGGTAGATCATAGTATACACCATACATGATTGAGAGAATTTGAGGTGAGCTTTGATCGATGCTCCCTATTTTTCCCGTGAGGCAACGATTTAGGATGGAGAATAAGGTATTCCACAGAGGAGGTAGTCTTGCTCTGCGGAAATCGTTCCTCTTTTTCAACTGTTGGTTGTACCCTAACATGTGCAGAAAGTCGACAAGTTCTTCATTTGTTGGTTGGGGTGCATACTTTTTGATTCCCATGAGTCCTCTTGTTGGAAGGCCAAATTCTAATGAGAACATGGTGCGATTGAACATCAGTTCAAGGCTCTTACTTTGGTCAGGTTTAGAAATGTAGCCTCTGATCAAATCGGTGTCAGCGTCATAACGGCAAGATTGCCAAAACTGATGTAGGTAACGTACTGGTATTTGTTCAACGGTTTTGCTCAGAAGAGGGTAAAGAAAGTGGTTCTCTAGGATGTTTAGCAGGATGGCATGTTCTTTGCCAAATGCCGTAGGAGAAGGAACAAGATAACAGTTGTTCGATTTAATGGGAAGGGTTTGCTCAAAATGGTCATTTGAGAAAAATTGTTGCAGGTGGGTAGTGGGTACGAAGGATGCCTCGTTGCCGGAGTCATGTCTGTCGGCATCGGCGGCGATGTGTGGGTTGTGGGAGTTCTCAGAATGCACTGGAGAGGATGTCGGAGAGTTCGTTGGTGAAACGTGAGCAAATTTGGAACTGGAAGCCATTTGTAGGTTTGAAAGTTCTAGGTTTTCAGAAAGAAATAAGCAAGTTCGCCGGAGAAGATGAGAGAATAGTAAAGTTTTGAAAGTGATTTTAACTTGGGTTTTATACTGTGGTAACGGATAGAATTCGGAACGGTGAAAATGTGAGAAAGTTAATAAAATTTGAGGTCCACACTCGAGTTCCTTCGGCGTGGTGCAAGTTTCTAGGACGACGTGATATGTACGTCAATGAAAACTTGACACGTCATTAATGTCAGTGACGACGAGACGTCGTGGGCGGCCACATTAAATGAAAAACGCGTGGGTTTTAAATTTTCACCACAGAAAAGTTACCGTTACAGATACAGAAATTCCCAAGTGGAAATCTTTACAAAGGCTCTGTGGGTACAGAAGCTCTGTGAATTTAAAAAGAAACATTTATCTCTGTAGATTGTATCTTTAATGAAAAATCGTTTGAAAAACACGGAGAGGATCAATAAATTTTTAGTAGAGAGAAATTATCCTACAGAGGTTTTTGGACCTCTGCCAGAGCCAGCAGAGGCTCTGCGACAGAAAATTTCTAATAACTAATAATTTATAAACATTTTTAATCATCCAAGTTTTTGATCAGTTTTAACAATGTATTTAGGACCTATTTGAAAGTTGGTGTCCTAGAAAATTGTAAATCTCAAAGATTTTGTCCAGCAGAAGTCATTTGAATGATTTGAGTGATCTACAGAGGTTCTTTGGTTGAAAGAACTCTGTGGCTTATGACTTCTGTGGCATTGTGTGAGTGCGAGATACCAACCTATTTTTCTTCTTGATCGACGAATGTGATCTCTTCTGTCGTATTCTTTGCTTCCCCTTGACTTATAAATCTCTGTAGATTCAGCAAGGTCTCCTTTTTCGCTCCCCCTTGATCTAACAACCTTTGTAGGATTGATTTCTGTGGTTTGAAACCTCCCTATCCATCTCTTGAAGCTTGTACTTTTACCAAAAACGTTTGAAAAACATTGGAGAGGATCGATAAATCTTTAGTAGAGAGAAATTATCCTACAGAGGTTTTTGGACCTCTGCCAGAGCCAGCAGAGGCTCTGTTACAGGAAATTTCTAATAACTAATAATTCATAAAACTTCTTGATCATCCAAAGTTTTTATGTTTTTAAACATTGTTTTTAGGACATATTTGGAAATTTTTGTCCTGAAAAAAAAAACTGTTTTGGAAAAAGATTTTGTGCGACACATACCTTTTAGAGTGTCTAGTTTGGACGACAGAGACTCTTGTTGATCATAATCCTCCTTTGGCTCCCCCTTGAATGATCAACCTCTGTAGATCAATTTGAGGTCTCCTTCTGCTCCCCCTTGACCTATGCTTGAATCAATAGAGATAAATAATGCACAGAACATAGGTCAACCTTATCAGAGGTTCTGTGGAGATTGTCATAGGCTCTGAGCAATTCCACAGAGGCTCTGTGAAGTATTGAACCTTTGAAGGATGAGTCTTAAACAAAGTGTTTAAGAGTCATAGTGAACTTTGAAGCCTGAGTCCTTAATAGAAGTATTAAGGAGTCCATTGTTTGCTGAAGAGTGAGTCCTGATCTGTAATGATCAGAAGTCCTTTTCTCCTGTAAGACAGATCAAAGAACTTTTGATACCCATATCCAAATGGGTCCCTTTTTGTTAGGATTTGGAGCTGTCTTTAGGTCCTCTGGTTTGCCGATCTCTGTTGGTTTGCCAACTTTCTTTCTATGACCTTTCTCATTTTGGGTCTTTGGATTTTTCTTTTGAAATGACCCATTTTGTACACAGAAAGATTTAGAGAAAATGTTTCTTAATTGAAGCAGAAGATCAAAGCATTTATATGAATGAAAAGATGAAGGCTTTATAGAAACAAATGGCTTTGGAGCATTTTTGTCAGGAATAGAGTTTTTGACTTTCCAAACCAGTTTCATCTTTTTGTAAACATGATTATTTGAATTTTTAGCACAAGAGTTTTCTAAGACAAGGTTCTTAAGCCTTTTAGCTAAAACATCTTTTTCTTTAAGGTTTAAATCAAATTTTCTTAGAAGATCTGATTTATACCTCTTCTCCAACAGAATCTTGTTTGACAAATCGGATAGTCTCTTTGTTAAATTTGACATTTCAGCTTTAAAGACCTTTCTTTCCTTCTCAAACTTGTCTTTCAAACACTTTGTTTGAAATCCTTCTCTCTTCACCTTTTCAGACTCTTTTCTTTCAAAATCCTGCTCTTTCCTCTCTTTTCAAGAGATTTCTGTAATTTTGAGATTTTGAAAGAAAGTTCCATATTCTTTGTCTCAAGAAGAGTTTTCTCTTTTCCAAACTTTTCATTTTCACTGATTATAAGTTTTTCAAAGTTGGAAATCAGTTTAGAAAAGTTTAGACACTTAAGCTCAAGGATTTTCTTCTCTTCTTTAAAAACAGTCTTAACTTCCTCAACCTTCTCTTTCTCCTTTTTACCAAGCTCTTCTGACTCAGATAGTTTCCTTTTCAGTTCAAGATTTTCACAGTTTAGGAGTTTACCTGATTCTTCAAGCTTGGCAATGTTGTCTGAGTTAATAAGAATACTCTTGTTTCTTTCCTCTAATTCTTTCTCAAGAGTAGGAATTATTTTCTTAAAATTTGTGCTGAGTTTGAAATAATAATGAAAATCAGCATCAACACTAAATTTTAGTCTTGACATATTGAATGAAGTTTTTAACGAAAGAAACAGTTTCTAGGATGTTACCAGATCGAATAAATCGAAAATGGCAGTAAAACAGAATCTGTTTGAAGGAATGAAGAATAGGTTAAGAACAGACAGTTTCTATCAAAAAATCTTGTCTAAACGAGGATCACTTGATATTGAAAACAAAGCTTTGCTCTGATACCAATTGTTGGTTCCCGTTTTGCTTTAAACAAGATTATCAGATCTATTAGTTCAGGTTTAAGGTTTGATGCGGAAGCGTATTTGAAGAACTAACAAATATGTTTGATAAATTTAGAACACAATATAAATAAACAGTGAACAGGAAATAATATCTCAAAGTTTACTGAATATATATATATTAAGAACAGATTTAAGAACAGTGAGTATGCAAAGCTTTAAACAGATATGACTCTAAATGTGCATAAGCTATGTGTTCTTGATGTTCGATTGAAGTGTTCTTGTTTTTCTGTTTTTGTGTGTTGTTGTGTTGTGTGTTGGGAAGAACTCAACATGAGTCTTCCTTTTATACTACTCTTAGAAGACTATGAAGTAGGTCACTGTTCCTTTTACGGCATGAATAGTGAACTGGATGGTGTGAGCAGTTGTTTGAGCCATGCGCATTTAATGAAGCAGATGTACTTTTGGTAAATGCATTAAATGGCGCAGACGTCTATTTTGTACCATGCCCTATTGAGTCCACTCAGAGCTTGACACGTGTTTTGACAGTACTTTTCCATGCAAGTTGATGAACAGGTTTTGGAACAGTTGCAAGATATTATGAATATCTTCAAGTCTCAGTGAGGACCACAGAGGCAATGTAATGAGTTACAGAGGTTATGCGGTCTGGTCCTCTGTGGAGCAGTCTTCGCCGGATTCCGAGTCTTTGGTCTTCTTTGTGCGTATGACAGAGCTTCTGTAGGAAGCCTCTGCTGCTTCTGTAGCTTCTTGACCTTGATTTCTCGGTAATTTCGGCAGAGCCTCTGTAAGAGGCTTTCTTCACTTAGCCTATTTTTCACTACTTCTAAATACTTCTTTGATTAGGAAGATTGAAGCTAACACCATGCCTCTTTTTGGTTTTCCTCCTCTTAGGATTTGGTGCCCCTTCTTCTGTTGATTTTGATTTTTTCTTCTTCATTTTTGGGGAGGAGGGAGGAGCAGAGGAGCCAATTTCTGTGGCATGAGGAGGTGAGGGCTGATCTTCTGCAGCGCTTGTTGAGGTGCCTTCTGCAGTTTTCCTCTTCTTAGCTTTTGGAGTAGAGGCAGAGGTTCTTGATGAAGACTTCTTTCCCATTAGTTCTGCACGTTTGGCTATAAAGCTGAGTTGAATAGCCATGTGCTTTGCTAACTTCTGATCCTTTTCTTCTTGAGTGGAAAGAGGTTTTGCTATCATTGTTCCTAGGGGGACACCTAAACGCGGGGGTGTCATAGGACTCGGTTTAGGAGTTCTATGATCGCGTATATACTCTTTCTTAAGGGATTTATTCGATGCGTATTGCAGAAGCTTCTTTGACAGAGGTCTGCAGTGTGAGTAGCCATCAGCATGATCAGTGGGGGTATTCTTGTTCATCGGGAACTGTTTGGGAGTTGGTCCTTCCATTGGCCAATTTTGGATTAGCAGCAGAGGTTCGAACAATACTCCTAATATTCTTTGGAATTGCAGAGGTGGTAGAAAGTTGGGATCGTTCTCTTTGACCCTTTTCGAGTTGTTCTTTCTGTCGATGGTGTTTATGATCTCTTGCATCATTATGGTCGCATAATCTAGTGGAAGATCATAGTAAACCCCATACATGATGCTCAAGATTTGATGTGAGCGCTGGTCAATACTGCCTATCTTTCCTGCCAGGCATCTGTTAAGAATAGAGAACAAAGTGTTCCACAGAGGTGGTAATCGGCCTCTGCGGAAGTCATTTCTCTTCCGTAGTTGGGTGTTGTACCCAAGCATTTCCACGAATCGACAGAGCTCTTCGTCTGTTGGTTGCTCTGCATAACTCTTCAATCCCAGAAGACCCCATGTTGGTAGGTTGAATTCAAGTGAGAACATTGTTCTGTTGAACTTGATTTCAAGATGCTCAGATTTATCAGGTCTTGAAATGTACCCTTTGATAAGAGAATCGTCTTTATCAAATCGGCAGCTTTGCCAAAATTGGTTCAAATAACGGACTGGAATTTTGTTCGGGGTTCTTGATAGTAGAGGGAAGAGGACATGATTCTCCATGATGTTCAGAAGTATGGCATGGGCTTCGCCGAAAGTAGTGGGTGAGGGGACCAAATAGCAGTTGTTGGATTTGATAGGAAGAATGGCTTCGAAATTATCCTTTGCTATAAAGTTTTGCAAGTGTGTCGTCGGAGCAAAGTCTGCTGAGTCCCCGGAATCTTGTTGTTCACTATTTCTTGCAAGGCTGGGGTTTTCAGAATGTTCTGAATGTGCAGGGGAGTGTTCCGGTGAGTTCGCCGGAGAGAGTTCAGAGGATGTAGCTCGAGAAGATGAAGCCATTTGATTTTAAGAATAAGATTTTTGCAAGCTTTTTGCAGGGTTTCGCCGGAGAAGAAGATGAGAGTTTGTAAAATGTTTTATGAGAGGGTAAGCTTTGTTTTTATAGGATGGTAAAACGGTAGAATTCGAAAGAGTAAAATATATGGCAATGGATTAAAGTTTGGAATCCGCACTCGAGTTTGAGCGGCGGGTTCAACTTTCCAAATAAAAACGTTCCATGTACGCCCAATGAAAATGGGACACGTAGGCCTTGTCAGAATATGACAGGACGTCATGCGCGGCCCATTAATGCTAGGCGCGTGAGGTTGATTTTAGCCATATGAGTTTCACTCGCAGTAACAGTAACCGTTATTACCACAGATAACAAAATGGCAGAACTTTTGTGTTTTACAGAAGCTCTGTGATTTTGAAAATCTTGAGTTTTAACCTTTTCTCATATATCTCATTGTTGTCATGACTCTGAAGGTTCTTCTTTGAACGAAAACGTTTGTAAAGACATTGGAGAGGATCAATAGGATTTTGTCAAGAAATTTTACTCACAGAGGTTTTGTAGCTCTGATGGAACTTGCAGAAGCTCTGCGAGAGCCAGCAGAAGCTCTATGAGAGAAAAAATCTTATAACTTGAATTCTATTAAGTTTCTGATCATCCAATTTTTGATCTGGGTGAAGAGATGTTTTTCGCACATTTTTGAAGGTTGGTGTCCGAGAAAACTATTTTGATAAACGTTTTGTTCGAGAAGGTCATGGTGTGTGTTGTCGGTTTCCGAGATAACATTCCAAAAGATCGACAGAAGGTTAATTTGTGATCACAGAGCATATTTCCTGCAGAAGCTCTGTTGAGCTCAACAGAAGCTCTATGACCTTAAATTTCTCCTATTTCGAATTTTGTTAAACCTTTTGAACTTTTGATTTTTGAAATGTTATTCATAGTATATTTAGGACATATTTGACAATTCTTGTCCTAGAAAACTTTTTTCTAAAAACCTTTCGTGCGAGAGACATACCTTTTGGTTCTTCTGTTCTCGGCAGTTTTGTCTTTCTTCTATCGATGGAGAATTATCGACATTCTTCTTTGGCTTTCCTTTGAAGGATTTACCTCTGTATATCATTTCAGGGTCCCTTTTGCTCCCCCTTGATCTAATCGCTTCTGTAGATCAAGAATTTTCCTTTTTCTCCCCCTTGATCTATGCTTGGTTCAAAGAATGGTAAGATTTGTATTGAGCATAGATTATGTTTACCAGAGGTTCTGTAAGGATTATCAGAAGATCTGAGCGGACCCACAGAGGCTCTGTAAACAATTTCTTTTATATATATATAAAATATAAATTGAAATAAATTTATCAACGCAATAACTTAGATATTTATACTTATTAACAGAAGATAAAGCTATACTTACAGAGGATTTTCACACCATGTTAATCATTCCTAACTTACCCACCAAGAAGTTGAATCTTTTCTCGTCTAATGCTTTGGTGAATAAGTCAGCGAGTTGATATTCTGTGGGCACGAAATGCATTTCGATTGTACCGTATTCAACATGATGTTTCAAGAAATGATACCTTATATCGATATGCTTGGTTTTTGAGTGTTGCACAGGGTTGGCAGAGATAGCAATAGCACTTTTGGAATCACATAAGATGGGTATTTTGAACAGAATGTGGCCATAGTCTTTTAGCTGAGTCTTCATCAATAGAACCTGAGAACAACAGCTAGCGGCAGCAACGTATTCAGCTTCTGCAGTGGATGTGGAGATACAATTCTGCTTTTGGGAGGTCCAACTGACTAGTTTACCACCTAGGAATTGACAACTCCCAGAGGTACTCTTTCTGTCGAGCATGCATCCTCCATAGTCTGAATCTGTATAAGCTTTAAGACTAAACCCAGAGTTCTGTGGATACCAGAGACCAAGATTGTTGGTCCCCTTCAGGTATCTAAAGATTCTTTTTACAGCATCATAATGTGATTTCTTTGGATTAGCTTGATAACGTGCACAAAGACATGTGGCATGCATAATGTCAGGTCTGCTTGCTGTTAAGTATAACAGAGATCCAATCATGCCTCTATAGAGAGTACATTCTACAGAAATACCATTTGGATCTAAGAATAACTTATTTCCAGTGACCATTGGAGTCTTCATTGCAGAGGTATCAGAGAGATTATATTTTAAAAGTATGTCAGAGACATATTTGGCTTGATTTATAAAAATTCCCTCTGAAGATTGTTTGACTTGAAGTCTGAGGAAGAATGTTAATTCTCCCATCATACTCATTTCAAACTCACTTTGCATGAGTTTTTCAAAAAATTTGCACTCTTCTGAATTTGTAGACCCAAAAATTATGTCATCTACGTATATTTGTACAAGCATTATCTCACTATTTTTGCGTTTATAGAATAAGGTAGTATCTGTTGTACCTCTGTTGTATCCATTGACTAGAAGGAAGGTAGAAAGTCGTTCGTACCATGCTCTTGGAGCCTGTTTCAGTCCGTATAGAGCCTTTTCAAGGTAGTATACATGCCTTGGAAACTTTGAGCTTTCAAAACCTGGTGGCTGATTTACGTAAACCTCTTCTTGGATTTCACCGTTTAGAAAAGCTGATTTTACGTCCATCTGATAGACTTTAAAACCTCTGTGGGCTGCGAAGGCTAAGAATATTCTTATTGCTTCGAGACGTGCGACAGGGGCAAAAGTGTCATCGTAGTCTATGCCTTCTTCTTGTCTATATCCTTTTGCTACTAATCTTGCTTTGTTTCTGACGACCACTCCATCTTCATCCTTCTTGTTTATGTAGACCCATTTAGTCCCAATGGCCTGTTTCCCTCTTGGCAGAGGTACTAAAGTCCATACTCTGTTACGCTCAAATTGCAGAAGTTCTTCTTGCATGGCGTCTACCCAGTTTGGGTCATCTAGGGCTTCATAAATCTTCTTTGGTTCTATAACACTAATAAAATTTGTAAAGAAACAAAAATTAGCAGTGGCAGACCTTGTTTTTACTGAGTCAGAAGGTTTTCCAATTATTTGGCTTGGAGGATGGCTTTTTGTCCACTGAGTTGTGCGTGGAAGATGATCATCAATGTCATCAAAACTTTCTTCAGAGGCTTCTTGTGTTTCTTCTTGTGCAGCCTCTGATGTTCTTCGTGCCTTGGTAGTTGATTCTACCGTTTGTGGAATGATTTGTACGAGTGGTGGTGGAGTTTGTTCCTCTGAGGATGTATAGTCTTGGTCCTCGATCTCCTCTGTAATTGGTTCTTCTGTGGTTTGTGCAGCTTCTGTGGTCGTTTTTCTTGATGTTTCATCTTCTGCACTTTCTTCTGCTTCGGCAATTGCATCTGTAGTATTTATAGAAGAAGATGAAGCATTATTTGGACCAGTTAGAGTCATACCTGTAGGATTTTGTCCGACAGAGGATGGTTCTTCAGAAACTCTGATGGTTCCGACAGAAGGATCAATGTCATTGTGGAACATCTCCAAAAATAGAAGATTCAAATCTTCTTTTGTTCTTGAGATGTCAGAGAATTTCCCTATAATTCCGAGTTCTGAACTTATTTGCTCAGAAGTCATTTGGAATGAATCATCAAAAGAAACATTGATGCTTTCTACAATCTTGTGAGACTTTGTAAGGAATGTTCTGTAGGCTTTGGAAGTGGCAGAGTATCCAATGAATTTGCCTTCATCTGCTTTTACATCAAACTTTCCTCTTGAATCTCTGTCGTTTAAGACGAAGCATTTGCATCCGAATACATGGAAAAATTTGATGTTTGGCCGCCGTTTGTTAAGCAATTCGTAAGGCGTCTTGAGGTTTCTTTTCACAATGGTTGATCGATTTTGAGTATAACACGCAGTAGAAATTGCTTCTGCCCAAAAGTTCATTGATAATCCGCATGCTGACATCATAGTTCTTGCGGCTTCCACAAGTGTTCGATTCTTTCTTTCGACAACACCGTTCTGTTGTGGAGTGCGAGCCGCAGAGAAGTTCTGTTAAATTCCTTCTGTTGAAAGATAAGTTTCAATGACACAGTTTTTGAATTCTGTGCCATTGTCACTTCTTAACTTCTGTATTTTACAGTCATAAAGAACTTGGATTCTTTTCATTAGATTTATCAATATAATTGGAACATCTGATTTCTTTCTGATAAATTCAACCCATGTGAAACGTGAATACTCATCAACTAAGACAAGTATATATTTCTTGCCACCTAGGCTCTGTATTGCAATGGGACCGCAGAGGTCGACATGAAGCATGTACAGAGGCCTGGTGCAAGACACATCTGTTTTGCCTTTGTGGGAAGCTCTTTTGAGTTTTCCCATCTCACAGGCAGAACATAAATGATCCTTATTGAATTTAACATTTGGCAAACCCTTAACTAGATCAAGTTTGACCAGTTTTTCCAATGTGTGAAAATTCAAGTGACAGAACCTGTTGTGCCATAACCAGGCTTCTTCACTTTTGCAGGCAACAAGGCAAACTTTGTCCTTGTTCTTTGAGTTGAATTTCATTAGATATAGATCACCTATTCTTTCAGCTTGCAGAAGTTCCATACTTGTTTCTTCACTTTGTAGAGAGCAGAAAGTTCTTTTGAACAACACATTGAATCCTGTATCACAAAGTTGACTTACACTGAGTAGGTTGTGCTTAAGGCCATCCACATATGCAACTTTGTATACAGAAACGTGTTCTTTCCTTATGACTCCATAGCCTTTTATGTGTCCTTTCTTGTTGTCTCCAAAAGTCACAGATCCACCATCTTGTGTTTCTTTGTACGTGGATAGTGCACTTCTGTCACCAGTCATGTGCCTTGAGCATCCGGAGTCTAGATACCAGATTGGCACATACTTCTTCTGCAGGACAATCACAGAGATTTAGGTACCCATATCCATATGGGTCCAATATTGTTAGAGTTTTTCAAGTTTGCCTTGGCATTCTTGAAATATATTTTGTTCTCTGCAGAAGAGTCAGATTGTTTCTTTGTGGGATTTGACTTTTGAATTGTCGTAGAGAGTAAACAGACTTGACTTGAAAAATGATTATTAAGTTTAGACATAAGATCAAAGCAATGACAGTATTGAATATGAGATGTAATTTGCTTGAACTTTTCATTGAACTTTTTAAACTCAGCCATAGAGGCATTACATTCTTTCTTTACATTAGATTTCCTATTACTAGAAGATCTATGAATACTCGAATGTTGTTTGCAAAAGCTCTGTTTAGGACCTGCCTTCTGTGGGTTGCTTCTGTGGTGAACTTCTTTCATCACTGTCACAGAAGAAAAAGATTTATTAACCTTGGGTTTTGAAAATCTAGAACTTATAGGGTCAATAGAGGTCTTCTGTAACATTTTAAGCTCAGCAGAGGTTTTGATGTGTAGATTCAAATTTAGAAAATCTTGGCAGATTGGAATCTCTGTGAGTTTCTCTTTTGGAGAAATAGTTCTGTGAGGAACTTCAGAGGAGAATTTGACATCCTCTGTGTCACAGTGAATTAGCCCTGATTTGAAATCAGTCTCTGAGTCGTCAGAGGATGAATCGTCCTCGTATACAGAGGTTGAGTCAATTCTTTCAATAGAGGTTGAATTTTCCGAACATGCATCATACAAGCTTTCTTCCTCTGTAGAATAGTTTTCATAGATTGCAGAGGTTTCTAATAAGATTTCTTCAGTGAGAGTTTTATCTATAGAAGATGTACAGAATTTTTCTAAAACGCTTGATTTCCATATTTCCAAAATTTCTTTTTCAATTAAATTTTTAAAGTTTTCTTCTGATAAAATGGGTTTAAACTCAGGAGCTTCTGCTAATAACTTCTTTTCAACGTTTATCAAACAGACAAAAGCAACCTGTGTTTGGGTCTCTGGTTTACCAAACTTGAAGATACCAATCTGATCTTGTGTTTTCAGATATTTCTTTGGTTTGATACCTCTATTGACAGAGGTTGAAGATGATGAGTCTGTGTTTTCAAACCACACGTTAATCATCTTCTTATGTTTCTTCAAGTAAGGATCCACATAGATTTTCGCCCGTTTGCTTACAGAGATTAGATTTGGAAAATCTGGTTTGTTTGTTTTTCCAATCACAAATAACGAGGACAGAGGTTTGTTTCTTTTGCCTTCAACACCTAGGGTGATATCATCATACCCTATACATCGTCTCCCTATTTGTGAGTTTATTTTTTCATAAACTTTCTGTGCATCTTTATAGTTTTTTAGCAAAACTTCTCTATTGAGTAAATCTTGCCATAATACCTCTCTTTCTCTTTGAAAGTATTCTTTAAGAGCTCTTATGTCAGTAGTTTCGCTCCTTGAAACTGAAAGTTCTTTTGTTTTATCTTTTAAAGTATTGGTTAATTCAGAAATTTGTTTTTTTAAAGGATCTAGAGTTTTGTTCCATTTCTTTTCTATTCTCTCTTTTTCCTCAAAAATCTTTGCTTTTTCTTGAGTGAGAAGCCGTACTTCTCTCTCATTGAAAGTGAGTCTTTTCTGAATACTTTGATTTATCTATTTCAGTTCAATTAATTCAATGTTAATTCTAAGTGTATTATCATCTACAGAGGTAATACAAGAGTTGGAATTTGAAGTAGATACCTCAGAGTCAGTGTAGGAGTCGACTTCTGCCATGCCACAGAAGAGGGCATTGGCGGTATGTTCATCGTCAGAAGTAGAGTCTGACTGGAAGTCTTCTGTGTTCTCCTCAGAATGTCCTTTTGCCATTAAGGATTTTTGAGCATAATATTCGGCTTTCTTTTTGTAGAAAGCAGAGTCCCTCTGTGGGCGATTTGATCTGCTTCTGCATTCATTCGCAAAATGGCCTGGTTTTCCGCAGTTAAAACACCCTTGAGGAGTGTTTCCTGTTCGATCATTGGACTTCTGTAGGTCTCCGCCTTTCTCTGATCTACATTCATTTGCATAGTGACCAGGTTTGCCGCACTTGTAGCATTCTTGCTGCGTGTGGCTTACCGAGTCATCTGACCTCTGTCGGTCATTCCCTCTGTAATTTCTATCGTTTGACCTCTGTCGGCCACTTGATTCTTCTCCTCTTCTGTCATCTCTTTTGTTGTCTCTTCTGTCATCCTGGTTGTCTCTATCATATCTTTCATTTCCGGAACCTCTTCTGTTTCCTCTGAACTCTTTTGTCAATAGAGCTAAAGATTTAGCTAGTGACGCAAGAGTTATTTCCTTTTCTGCTTGCTCTTCTTCTTCACTGTCAATTATCACCATCTTCTTCTTCTCCTTCTTCTTCTCCTCTGTGGCTTTATCATTTCTTGGTCTCTGTGCATCCTCTTTAGTTTTACTAACCAATGCATATGGTGCAATGGTTAGTGTTTTAGCCAGTGCTATCTGAGGTTCTTGTGCGGCTAATGTTCCGTAAAGATCAGAGAGAGTCCAGGTGTCTAGATCCTGATTTGTCTGTAGGGACATAGACAGCTGGAGCCATTCTTCATTTAGACTTTTTAAAAACATGACATTGTTTTCTTCAGAAGTTCTGTCAATGCCTGATTTTCTGCACTTGTTGATTAGAGAGTTGAATCTGTCGTATGTTGTTTGCAGAGATTCTGTTGCAGAGGCTCTGAATGCATGATATTCATTGATGTACTGTGCTCTTCGGTTTTTTTGTGTTTTAGCACCTCCTTCCAACTGTCTTTCCAGTTCTTTCCACAGATCATGCGCTGTTTCACATGAATCCAAGGATTGAAAGAGTTCGTTGGGTATTGCCCTAATTAATGTCCTCTTGGTTTTCTGAGCAACTTCATCTTCTGCTTTATCTTCGGTTGACCACTCCCCTTTTGGCTTTGGTTTTTGATGTTCGGGGATTTCGGCAGATTCAGCAGTAGCAGGTACACGAGGTACTACTGTCATGGGAATAGGAGGAGGATTGTACATATATTGTACTAGATTTCTTTCAGTGCCCTCGAAAAAATGGACCATTCTTATTTTCCACTGAGGATACTCATCTCGAAGGAGAGTAGGAGGTTTAGTGAGAGAACCAGTAGTAAAGAAATTATTTGTATTTGTCATTTTTGAAGATTTTAGAAAGAAAGTATGACTAAAGAGTTACTTCGATGAACTTGAAGATTTTCTGGGTTTAAGCAGTTTCCAGACACAATTTTAAATCTCAATAATATCTATCACGAATCTTGATAAGTTGATCACTTGATATTGAAAATCAAGGAAGGCTCTGATACCAATTGTTGGAACCCAAATACACTTAATCAAGATTAACAGTCTAATAGTTGAGTTTAGAGTTTGATGCGGAAGCGTATTAAACTAACAGATATGTTTGATAGATATTAGAACGCACACATATAAAGAAAACAGTAAAGAATGAAAAGGATTTCTTGAACAGTTACTGTTATTCAATATATAATAACAACATGAAGAACAGATTAAGAACTGTTGGTGTGTGTGAGAATATAACACTCAGATATTTGACAATAAAGCTTGAGAGTACTAGTGATTCCTTGTGTAATCGTCCTTAGGAAGATCTAAACATGAGACTTCCTTTTATACTACTCTTAGAAGACTATGAAGTAGGTCACTGTTCCTTTTACGGCATGAATAGTAAACTGGATGGTGTGAACAGTTGTTTGAGCCATGCGCATTTAATGGAGCAGATGTAGTATTGGTAAATGCATTAAATGGCGCAGACGTCTATTATGTACTAAGCCCTATTGAGTCCATTCAGAGTTTGACACGTGTTTAAGTTGGACAGGGCAAGTTGCCATGCAAGTTGATGAACAGGTCTTGGAACAGTAGCAAGATATTATAAATATCTTCAAGTCTCAGTGAGGACCACAGAGGCTCTGTAATGAGTTACAGAGGTTCTGCGGTCTGGTCCTCTGTGGAGCAGTCTTCGCCGGATTCTGAGTCTTTGGTCTTCTTTGTGCGTATGACAGAGCTTCTGTAGGAAGCCTCTGCTGCTTCTGTAGCTTCTTGACCTTGATTTCTCGGTAATGTCGGCAGAGCCTCTGTAAGAGGCTTTCTTCACTTAGCCTATTTTTCACTACTTCTAAATACTTCTATGATTAGGAAGATTGAAGCTAACACAGAGGTAATTCTTTCTACCTCTGTACCAATCATACTCGGGGAAACCATTCCAGCGGAATCCTCTCAAAAGGATTTACCCTTAGTTCGTGATCAGTCGCCCCAGATCACAACAGAAATCCCAGCAGAGGAATTTGTTTCCTCTGCCACACGCACACAAATAGGTCCAAACATCTCTTCAGAGGAGATTAGAGTGCACAAAGACAAAGAGACTCTAGACAAGTCTCCAAGTCAACAGAAAGATAATATAGTACCCATCTCTGGAGTGGATCTAGACAATGTCATTCGCAGAACTTCTGTAGAGTCTGAAGCACTAGCTGCTTCTGCTCAAGGATCAGAAGGAAATCCTTCCGCCCCCAACATCAAAACAAGGGCGAAAGAAGGTGTCTCAAGAACAGAGACTCACTCTGGGGACGAATGTGTTCCTCCAGAGGTTACAACTAGTTCACATGTTTCAAGGGATGAGTTCCAAACCCTTGTCACCTCTGTGGACAATACATTAAAGGGGTTGAAAAGCTCCTTTGATTCTTTTGCAGATACTACATCCAGGGCAATCCTTGATCTAAACACCAAAATGGACACCTTGTCCACAGAGGTGCAAAACGCCTTAACCCAGATGAAGTCCACTGCAACACACACTGCTACTACCACTGCTACCTCTGCAGCTCAAGAATTCGGGAAAGCCGCAACTTCTGCCTTCAAAGAATATGTCAAGCACTTCCTTCAACAACTAAAACAACAATCATCTGCTTCTAAGGGCCTTACACATGAAGAACTCAAGAAGGCCTTAGAAGAGGTCCAAGAGCAAACAATCAGAAACACTCAGGCCATGCAGCCTTCTGACTACATGACCAGAGCTCAGCTGACAGAGCTTGGACAAGGGGTAATCAACCAAGTGACATAAGTAATCATCGCCTTCACTGCTACCAACGCAAATTATGTTAAAGACTTCCAGAAGAGCGTCGGCAAATTGTGCTTCAACACAGAAGCAGAGGTTGAAAAACTCCTCGGCCTCTGTGATGACTTATGCGCAAAGATGACTGCTGCAGGGCTGTTCCACCAAAGAAACCTGAAACTTCATGTAGAGCAGAGGGTACGACAGATAAAGGTCAGGATGACTCTGATGATGACCATCATGGTCCATCAGATCATCCTCAGGGGGAAAATCGAGGGGAGAAACAAAGGGAAATAGCTGCAAGCAGAGGTCAACCCGCTCCAACGGTATCCGGAAAACCAATATCCTCTGCACCCCCAACAAAGAACACAATAGTCCACAGAGGAAACAACCACCTCTGTGGAAATGGTCTCTAAAGAAACCCCTGCTACAACCCAAACACCTGAAACCCAAAGCAGAAACCAAACCACAGAGACAACAACCATCTCTGTGGAATCCATTCCTGAAGAAATCCAAATACCAGAAACAACCCATGTTCAACAACAGAAGACCACAGGGGCGATACCAACCTCTGTGGAATTTCCTTTTTTATTTGGAGAAGATGTCCAAATCCAAGAAGAGCTCCAACTCCTGACATCCTCCGAAGACGAACTACCTTCCCCAACACCCAAAATCAACCCAAGAATCAAAACCATTGCTCAAAAACAGAGGAAATATCTTAGCAAGACACCAGAAGCCTCTCCAACAGAAGCAACCCCAATCAAGCCCTCTGAAACTCAAGTGTCAAAACCTGCAGAGGCAACTCAATATCTACAAGAAGATCAGCCAAAGGCAAAAGACAAGGGCAAAGGAATAATGAAAGAGGAACCACAGAAGAAGAAGCCCAAGCATCAACCTCAAACAGAAAAAACTGATGAAGAGCTCTTTCGATGCTATTACGACACCAGAGCCAGAAGAAGAAGACTGGGCTTTTGGTACAACTCCTCTGTCAAATATTCTTGTTCTGGATCCAAAGGAAAAACCTTCAGAGGTTCGAGTAGCAGAAGTCAAGAACCAGTTAGATGCTCTGCGTAGAACCTTACCTCAACCACCACCACCACAAATGGAAGAAGTGGTATACAGGTACTTATACAACAAAATGGGCATAATGGATCAATCAGAACCAACCATTCAAGACCCTGACTTCCGTGTTGACCTCGAAAACCTCTTCACCAGAACAAAACCCAAGCCTAAATACGAAGTCTTCTCAACATCCAAGATCATCAAAGTCATCTATTGTAAGTTCTCCAAAACCAGAACCTGGCCCAAGGTCTCATACAATATATACAAGGTCAAAAGGGATAACAAATTCGAGAACCAATTCTCTGATGCGGATCTTAGAAACTTAAATCCTTATGACCTTCCTGACCTTCTGGACTAGACGAAAGAGAACTTCACAATAGATGAAGTTCGTAGAGCATACAGGGTGATTAGAAAGGCCATACGCGAGAAGCTTCTGCTATACAGCATGGTAGATTTCCAATTGGCTCGAAATCTTGGTGTAAAAAGCTTAACCGTTCAACCACCAGAAGACTACTGTCCTCCCTCTGCTACACCAAACTCAATCATCACAAATCCAAGGGTCGGGTTAGTATTTCTAGATCCTTCTGGTAAATCAAAGTTGTTCGTAGAGATGGACTGTCAGAAGTACGCAACAAGTACTTTGACAGAATTTAGATCGATCCTAGTGGAGGATAGAGGAACAGAGCTCATGGATCAAAGCCTAGCCGACAGACTGATAGAGATCATCGATGCAACAATCAACTTCAGAAAACTCTGCATCAGTTTCTATCACGAGCTAATACAACAAGGACTCGACCACAGAAGTTTCAATGACTTCAAAGATGCCAACGTCTGAGTCAGTCAAACAAATCCTTTGTAATTTTTTTTTCTTTTCAATACAATCAAATGTAAATGCCTCTGGCATATTCTAATGTGAAAAGAAAAATGTTCTTGTACTTAGAAAATCCTTGCACTTTCAAATATTTAATTTTCACTACTTAGGGGAGATTGTTAGATCCAATCTTTCTGTTTGTAGAAGTTGTGAAAATAGTCTAAGTACAGAAGTCACCCACAGAGGCTCTGCAGAAGAACCCAAGAAGACAGAAGGCAAGAATCGACAGAAGTGCTCCTCACAGAGGACCGAGCCGCATAACCTCTATCACCTTTGACAGAGCCTCTGCGGTTTATACTGAAGACTTAGAAGATTAACAAATATCTTTCTACTGTTTCAAGATCCATTCATCCACTTGTTCTAGGCGTGCCCTGACATCAACTACACGTGTCAAACTCTGATAGGGCTCTGTCAGAACTGGAACATGCGCATTAAATGAACATCGTACCTACTACTGTTCATACGATCTTGTCTACTGTAGATCAGTCCTCTTTGTCTAAAGTATGTCCCCTTAAGAATTAGTATAAATAGAAGACTCATGTTGAGTTCTTCTATTAAGAAGAATCAGATAATTAAGCTACGCAAAAACACACACACCAGCAGAATTCTTGTTATGTTCTTGGTGTTCTTGATAAATATCAAACAGTAATCTTGGAGATACTCATCTGTTCTTTACATACTGTTTATTTGATATTGTGTGTTCTTCTACCTTTACATTATCTTTCAGTTCTTAAATACGCTTCCGCACCATATCTAAATCTGAACTAACTGAAAGTTAAGATCATTGTTAAGAAAACAGGAACCAACAAGAAGCATAAGCTAACACTTTCCCACGCTGCATTAGTACACATCCCAGTCCTAGTTTGGAAGCATGACTGTAAACAACGAAGTCGTTGGAACCTTCAGGTAGTGACAGTATCGGCGCGCTACCGAGTTTCTCTTTCAATATTCAGAATGCAACATCCTGTTCTGCTTTCCAGTCGAACTTTAGATTCTTTCGGGTCAGCTTGGTCAAAGGCGTAGTGATACGAGAGAAGTCTTATATAAACTTTCGATAGTAGCCGGCTAAACCCAGAAAACTTCGTACTTCCGTTGGCGTTCTCGGCGGTTCCCACTTTTCAATTGCTTCTACTTTCGTCGGATCAACTTGAATGCCTTTCTCGGAAACTACATGCCCAAGAAATTAAACTTCCCGTATCCAGAATTCACATTTAGAAAATTTAGCATACAACTGTTCCTTTTTCAATAATTCAAGAATCAAACGAAGATGTTGTGCATGCTCTTCTTTGGATCGATAGTAGATAAGGATATCATCGATAAACACAATAACAAATTTATCGAGATACGGCTTACATACCCGATTCATTAAATCCATAAAAGCAGCTGGGGCATTCGTCAGACCGAAGGGCATTACTAAGAATTCGTAGTGGCCATACCTTGTGCGGAAAGCAGTTTTCAAAACGTCTTCTTCTTTAACCTTCAGCAGATGATAACCAGATCTTAGATCAATCTTGGAGAAATAGCAAGCTCCAACTAAATGATCGAAGAGGTCATCAATTCTGGGAAGCGGATACCTATTCTTGATCGTGCGCTTATTCAGTTCCCGATAATCAATACACATCCTCATCGACCCGTCTTTCTTTTTCACAAACAGCACTAGTGCTCCCCACGGTGAAGAACTGGGTCTGATGAAGCCCTTATCGGATAGATCTTGCTGTTGCGTCATCATTTCTTTCATCTCTGGAGGTGCCGAATGATCCGGTGCACGGGCTACAGGAGCGGCTCCAGGAAATCAGATCTATGCCAAACTCTACTTGTCTAACGGGCGGAAGGCTAGTCAAATCTTCTGGGAAAACTTCCGGAAATTCACACACGACCGGAATATCTTCCAATTTACTATTTTCTAGCTTAGTATCTATCACATAAGCTAAATAAATCGGGCAGCCTTTACTAACACATTTACGAGCTTTCAACATAGAGATAAGGCAAGACTGATGATTTCTACGGTCACCATAAATCACTACTGGTCCCTTCTCAGGTAAGACAACATTAATCAACTTCTTATCGCCAACTATACTAGCCTGATTCTCGGCTAACCAATCCATTCCCACTACTACATCAAACTCAATTAGAGCTATAGGAAATAACTGAATAGGCACTCCACACCCATCTATATTTATAACACAGCTATCAAATACCTCATTAACTGGTACTTGATTATCATTTGCAGTATGTACCATTAAAGCATGATCTAACACTTTAGGCTTTAAATGTATAAAAGCAGCAAATGAAGGAGACACGAACGATCGGTTTACACCGGAGTCAAATAACACTTTAGCACGTGTAGAGTTTATTAAGAATGTACCTGTACCCACATTAGGAGTTTCCTCTGCTTCTTGTGCTGTCATCTGAAAGGCACGACCGCTAGCTCTTGGTAACTCTGGCCTTGGTACTACCGGTCTAACACCCGTTGGTCTTACTGACGTACCACCCCGTTGTACTCTCCCCCGTGGACAATCAGACTGAATGTAATCAGGAGAATTGCATGACAAACAAAATCTAGTTACCCGACAGTCTTTAGCAATATGGCTGGTCTTTCCACACCTGTAGCAAACTCGAGGATCAACTTGACAATTTCCTTGATGAATACGATTGCACTTTGGACAAGGTCTTTCAGCTGGTCTGAAAGGTGTACGACTATCAAATCTCTGAAATCTAGACTTCTTTGGATCATACTGTGGTCCTTCCCATTTTCTTTTCCCAGTACTCTTATCACTAGCATCTCTTCCTCTATCCCGTTTCACATTTTCCGCGGCATCTACTGCGGCTGAGAAGGATTCCGGTCCCTTTGCAATCACTATACTTCGGATTTCTGACTTTAACCCGAAGATAAACCTTTCCATCTTCAGTGCCTCCGTTGCAACATAGTACTCTGCGAAACGAGACTTCTCCAGGAAACGAGCAGTATAATCCCTAACCGATAAACTACCCTGTTGCAGATTCATAAACTCCTCTTCCAATTGTCTTTTGAAAGATATGGTGAATTCTTCCCAAGTAAAAGTAGAATACACATCCGACCCTCTTGGCGCAATAAGAGCTTCCCACCAATATAAAGCATCTTCCTTCAACATCGATGTTCCGTATAATACTCTATCTTCATCAGCACATTTGCTGGTCTTGAAGATAGCTTCTATTTCTTTTAGCCATCTCATAGCCTTCACTGGATCTCTTTCCCTTGAGTAGGTTGGAGGTTTGCAGCTTAAGAACATCTTGTAATCACACTTCCTTGGCACCGGTATGACAGTAGGTGTAATGGGAATCTCGTGTTCCAGATTAGGATCTGGTATTTTAGTTTCAGTATTACGAGTTCGGTCGAACATAGCCTGTATACTTGCTTGCAGTCTTCCCATTTCAGCCGTCAAGTCGTTTCTTGTAACAAATTCATTACCCCGCGGCTGAACTCTGCCTCCCGTTCTGCCCCTGCCTCTTTCTCCCCCTCTTCCCCTTGTCCCGACTGTTGGATTAGTTCAACTAGGGTTTCCTTCTTCCTCCCTATTTGTACGTCGAGTACCACTTGCCATTCTGTAGATTTCAACAAGGTTAATATACACATAAGCACATACCCCATATTGTAAGGTTTTCCAGTTCAAACATATACCTGTAAGTTCATGATTACACTGGCCAAATGTAATTTGAAATTACCTTACATGATGTTCCTTCTACCCTTTATATTTAGCATCCCAAGGTTCTAAAATAATAAGGACATCCTACTTCACATGCAGTTTAAGTCTAGGTATAGAACCGAATACCTAAATCCCTTAAACTAGGGCTCTGATACCATCTGTAACGACCCGGTTCTCAAACATGTGTCAAATAACATATATTGCATAACATCGTTACATAATCAAAAGATACATCACATAACAACTTCGATCCCTTAGTCTTTACAACTATATTACGGATTCCATTACAAACTTTTTGCTAATTAGTTTACATTGTAACTAATAACGGAGTTATAACTAAGCACAGATTACCCTTCTCATTTGCTCTTACTTGATCCACGACTTGGAAAACATATTTTTAAAACAAAATGAGGGTTAGACCTAATGGTATAAGTGAGAAAATCCCTGTTAGTTTAAAACCATTTGTACAAACACCATATACATTGTTAGCTTCAATCTTCCTAATCATAGAAGTATTTAGAAGTAGTGAAAAATAGGCTAAGTGAAGAAAGCCTCTTACAGAGGCTCTGCCGACATTACCGAGAAATCAAGGTCAAGAAGCTACAGAAGCAGCAGAGGCTTCCTACAGAAGTTCTGTCATACGCACAAAGAAGACCAAAGACTCGGAATCCGGCGAAGACTGCTCCACAGAGGACCAGACCGCAGAACCTCTGTAATTCATTACAGAGCCTCTGTGGTCCTCAATGAAGACTTGGAAGATATTACTGGATACGTTCATCAACTTGCATAGAAAAGTACTGTCAAAACACGTGTCAAGCTCTGAGTGGACTCAATAGGGCAAGGTACAAAATAGACGTCTGCGCCATTTAATGCATTTACCAAAAGTACATCTGCTCCATTAAATGCGCATGGCTCAAACAACTGCTCACACCATCCAGTCCACTGTTCACACCATCCAGTTTACTATTCATGCCGTAAAAGGAACAGTGACCTACTTCATAGTCTTCTAAGAGTAGTATAAAAGGAAGTCTCATGTTGAGATCTTCCTAAGGGACGAATACACAAGGAATCACTAATACTCTCAAGCTTTATTGTCAAATATCTGAGTGTTATATTCTCACACACACCAACAGTTCTTAATCTGTTCTTCGTGTTGTTATTATATATTGAATAACAGTAACTGTTAAAGAAATCCTTTTCATTCTTTACTGTTTTCTTTATATATGTGCGTTCTAATATCTATCAAACATATCTGTTAGTTTAATACGCTTCCGCATCAAACTCTAAACTCTACTAATAGATTGTTAATCTTGATTAAGTGTATCTGGGATCCAACAATTGGTATCAGAGCCTTCCTTGATTTTCAATATCAAGTGATCCACTTATCAAGACTCGTGATAGATATTATTAAGATTTAAAATTGTGTCTGGAAACTGCTTAAACCCAGAAAATCTTCAAGCTCATCGAAGTAACTCTTTAGTCATACTTTCTTTCTAAAATCTTCAAATGACAAATACAAATAATTTCTTTACTACTGGTTCTCTCACTAAACCTCCTACTCTCCTTCGAGATGAGTATCCTCAGTGGAAAATAAGAATGGTCCATTTTTTCGAGGGCACTGAAAAAAATCAAGTACAATATCTGTACAATCCTCCTCCTATTCCCATGACAGTAGTACCTCGTATACCTGCTACTGCTGAATCTGCCGAAATCCCCGAACATCAAAAACCAAAGCCAAAAGGGGAGTGGTCAACCGAAGATAAAGCAGAAGATGAAGTTGCTCAAAAAACCAAGAGGACATTAATTATGGCAATACCCAACGAACTCTTTCAATCCTTGGATTCATGTGAAACAGCGCATGATCTGTGGAAAGAACTGGAAAGACAGTTGGAAGGAGGTGCTAAAACACAAAAAAACCGAAGAGCACAGTACATCAATGAATATCATGCATTCAGAGCCTCTGCAACAGAATCTCTGCAAACAACATACGACAGATTCAACTCTCTAATCAACAAGTGCAGAAAATCAGGCATTGACAGAACTTCTGAAGAAAACAATGTCATGTTTTTAAAAAGTCTAAATGAAGAATGGCTCCAGCTGTCTATGTCCCTACAGACAAATCAGGATCTAGACACCTGGACTCTCTCTGATCTTTACGGAACATTAGCCGCACAAGAACCTCAGATAGCACAGGCTAAAACACTAACCATTGCACCATATGCATTGGTTAGTAAAACTAAAGAGGATGCACAGAGACCAAGAAATGATAAAGCCACAAAGGAGAAGAAGAAGGAGAAGAAGAAGATGGTGATAATTGACAGTGAAGAAGAAGAGCAAGCAGAAAAGAAAATAACTCTTGCGTCACTAGCTAAATCTTTAGCTCTATTGACAAAAGAGTTCAGAGGAAACAAAAGAGGTTCCGGAAACGAAAGATATGATAGAGACAACCAGGATGACAGAAGAGACAACAGAAGAGATGACAGAAGAGGAGAAGAATCAAGTGGCCGACAGAGGTCAAGCGATAGAAATTACAGAGGGAATGACCGACAGAGGTCAGATGACTCGGTAAGCCACACGCAGCAAGAATGCTACAAGTGCGGCAAACCTGGTCACTATGCAAATGAATGTAGATCAGAGAAAGGCGGAGACCTACAGAAGTCCAATGATCGAACAGAAAACACTCCTCAAGGGTGTTTTAACTGCGGAAAACCAGGCCATTTTGCGAATGAATGCAGAAGCAGATCAAATCGCCCACAGAGGGACTCTGCTTTCTACAAAAAGAAAGCCGAATATTATGCTCAAAAATCCTTAATGGCAAAAGGACATTCTGAGGAGAACACAGAAGACTTCCAGTCAGACTCTACTTCTGACGATGAACATACCGCCAATGCCCTCTTCTGTGGCATGGCAGAAGTCGACTCCTGCACTGACTCTGAGGTATCTACTTCAAATTCCAACTCTTGTATTACCTCTGTAGATGATAATACACTTAGAATTAACATTGAATTAATTGAACTGAAAGAGATAAATCAAAGTATTCAGAAAAGACTCACTTTCAATGAGAGAGAAGTACGGCTTCTCACTCAAGAAAAAGCAAAGATTTTTGAGGAAAAAGAGAGAATAGAAAAGAATTGGAACAAAACTCTAGATCCTTTAAAAAAACAAATTTCTGAATTAACCAATACTTTAAAAGATAAAACAAAAGAACTTTCAGTTTCAAGGAGCGAAACTACTGACATAAGAGCTCTTAAAGAATACTTTCAAAGAGAAAGAGAGGTATTATGGCAAGATTTACTCAGAAGAGAAGTTTTGCTTACAAACTATAAAGATGCACAGAAAGTTTATGAAAAAATAAACTCACAAATAGGGAGACGAGGTATAGGGTATGATGATATCACCCTAGGTGTTGAAGGCAAAAGAAACAAACCTCTGTCCTCATTATTTGTGATTGGAAAAACAAACAAACCAGATTTTCCAAATCTAATCTCTGTAAGCAAATGGGCGAAAATCTCTGTGGATCCTTACTTGAAGAAACATAAGAAGATGATTAACGTGTGGTTTGAAAACACAGACTCATCATCTTCAACCTCTGTCAATAGAGGTATCAAACCAAAGAAATATCTGAAAACACAAGATCAGATTGGTATCTTCAAATTTGGTAAACCAGAGACCCAAACACAGGTTGCTTTTGTCTGTTTGATAAACGTTGAAAAGAAATTATCAGCAGAAGCTCCTGAGTTTAAACCCATTTTTCAGAAGAAAACTTTAAAAACTTAATTGAAAAAGAAATTTTGGAAATATGGAAATCAAGCGTTTTAGAAAAATTCTGTACATCTTCTATAGATAAATCTCTCACTGGAGAAATCTTATTAGAAACCTCTGCAATCTATGAAAACTATTCTTCAGAGGAAGAAAGCTTGTACGATGCATGTTCGGAAAATTCAACCTCTATTGAAAGAATTGACTCAACCTCTGTATACGAGGACGACTCATCTTCTGACGATTCAGAGACAGATGTTACATCTGGGATAACTCTCTATGACACAGAGGATGTTAAATACTCCTCTGAAGTTCCTCACAGAACTATTTCTCCAAAAGAGAAACTCACAGAGATTCCAATCTGCCAAGATTTTCTAAATTTGAATCTACATGTCAAAACCTCTGTTGAGCTTAAAAAGTTACAGAAGACCTCTATTGATCCTATAAGTTCTAGATTTTCAAAACCCAAGGTTAATAAATCTTTTTCTTCTGTGACAGTGATGAAAGAAGTTCACCACAGAAGCAACCCACAGAAGGCAGGTCCTAAACAGAGCTTTTGTAAACAACATCCGAGTATTCATAGATCTTCTAGTAATAGGAAATCTAATGTAAAGAAAGAATGTAATGCCTCTGTGGCTGAGTTTAAAAAGTTCAATGAAAAGTTCAAGAAAATTACATCTCATATTCAATACTGTCATTGCTTTGATCTTATGTCTAAACTTAATAATCATTTTTCAAGTCAAGTCTGTTTACTCTCTACGACAATTCAAAAGTCAAATCCCACAAAGAAACAATCTGACTCTTCTGCAGAGAACAAAATGTATTTCAAGAATGCCAAGGCAAACTTGAAAAACTCTAACAATATTGGACCCATATGGATATGGGTACCTAAATCTCTGTGATTGTCCTGCAGAAGAAGTATGTGCCAATCTGGTATCTAGACTCCGGATGCTCAAGTCACATGACTGGTGACAGAAGTGCACTATCCACGTACAAAGAAACACAAGATGGTGGATCTGTGACTTTTGGAGACAACAAGAAAGGACACATAAAAGGCTATGGAGTCATAAGGAAAGAAGACGTTTCTGTATACAAAGTTGCATATGTGGATGGCCTTAAGCACAACCTACTCAGTGTAAGTCAACTTTGTAATACAGGATTCAATGTGTTGTTCAAAAGAACTTTCTGCTCTCTACAAAGTGAAGAAACAAGTATGGAACTTCTGCGAGCTGAAAGAATAGGTGATCTATATCTAATGAACTTCAACTCAAAGAACAAAGACAAAGTTTGCCTTGTTGCCTGCAAAAGTGAAGAAGCCTGGTTATGGCACAACAGGTTCTGTCACTTGAATTTTCACACATTGGAAAAACTAGTCAAACTTGATCTAGTTAAAGGTTTGCCAAATGTTAAATTCAATAAGGATCATTTATGTTCTGCCTGTGAGATGGGAAAACTCAAAAGAGCTTCCCACAAAGGCAAAACAGATGTATCTTGCACTAGACCTGTGTACATGCTTCATGTCGACCTCTGCGGTCCCATTGCCATACAGAGCCTAGGTGGCAAGAAATACATACTTGTCCTAATTGATGAGTATTCGCGTTTCACATGGGTTGAATTCGTTAGAAAGAAATCAGATGTTCCAAATATATTGATAAATCTAATGAAAAGAATCCAAGTTCTTTATAATTGCAGAATACAAAAGTTAAGAAGTGACAATGGCACAGAATTTAAAAACTGTGTCATTGAAACTTATCTTTCAACAGAAGGAATTTCACAGAACTTCTCTGCAGCTCGCACTCCACAACAGAACGGTGTTGTCGAAAGAAAGAATCGAACACTTGTGGAAGCCGCAAGAACTATGATGTCACCATGCGGATTATCAATGAACTTTTGGGCAGAAGCAATTTCTACTGCGTGTTATACTCAAAATCGATCAACCATTGTGAAAAGACACCTCAAGACGCCTTACGAATTGCTTAACAAACGACGGCCAAACATCAAATTTTTCCATGTATTCGGATGCAAATGCTTCGTCTTAAACGACAAAGATTCAAGAGGAAAGTTTGATGTAAAAGCAGATGAAGGCAAATTCATTGGATACTCTGCCACTTCCAAAGCCTACAGAACATTCCTTACAAAGTCTCACAAAATTGTAGAAGGCATCAGTGTTTCTTTTGATGATTCATTCCAAATGACTTCTGAGCAAATAAGTTCAGAACTCGGAATTAAAGGGAAATTCTCTGACATCTCAAGAACAAAAGAAGATTTGAATCTTCTATTTTTGGAGATGTTCCACAATGACATTGATCCTTCTGTCGGAACCATCAGAGTTTCTGAAGAACCATCCTCCGTCGGACAAAATCCTACAGGTATGACTCTAACTGGTCCAAATAATGCTTCATCTTCTTCTATAAATACTACAGATGCAATTGCCGAAGCAGAAGAAAGTGCAGAAGATGAAACATCAAGAAAAACGACCACAGAAGCTGCACAAACCACAGAAGAACCAATTACAGAGGGGATCGAGGACCAAGACTATACATCCTCAGAGGAACAAACTCCACCACCACTCGTACCAATCATTCCACAAACGGTAGAATCAACTACCAAGGCACGAACAACATCAGAGGCTGCACAAGAAGAAACACAAGAAGCCTCTGAAGAAAGTTTTGATGACATTGATGATCATCTTCCACGCACAACTCAGTGGACAAAAAGCCATCCTCCAAACCAAATAATTGGAGAACCTTCTGACTCAGTAAAAACAAGGTCTGCCACTACAAATTTTTGTTTCTTTACAAATTTTATTAGTGTTATAGAACCAAAGAAGATTTCTGAAGCCCTAGATGACCCAAACTGGGTAGACGCCATGCAAGAAGAACTTCTGCAATTTGAGCGTAACAAAGTATGGACTTTAGTACCTCTGCCAAGAGGGAAACAGGCCATTGGGACTAAATGGGTCTACAGAAACAAGAAGGATGAAGATGGAGTGGTCGTCAGAAACAAAGCAAGATTAGTAGCAAAAGGATATAGACAAGAAGAAGGCATAGACTACGATGAGACTTTTGCCCCTGTCGCACGTCTCGAAGCAATAAGAATATTCTTAGCCTTCGCAGCCCACAGAGGTTTTAAAGTCTATCAGATGGACGTAAAATCAGCTTTTCTAAACGGTGAAATCCAAGAAGAGGTTTACGTAAATCAGCCACCAGGTTTTGAAAGCTCAAAGTTTCCAAGGCATATATACTACCTTGAAAAGGCTCTATACGGACTGAAACAGGCTCCAAGAGCATGGTACGAACGACTTTCTACCTTCCTTCTAGTCAATGGCTACAACAGAGGTACAACAGATACTACCTTATTCTATAAACGCAAAAATAGTGAGATAATGCTTGTACAAATATACGTAGATGACATAATTTTTGGGTCTACAAATTCAGAAGAGTGCAAAATTTTTGAAAAACTCATGCAGAGTGAGTTTGAAATGAGTATGATGGGAGAATTAACATTCTTCCTCGGACTTCAAGTCAAACAATCTTCAGAGGGAATTTTTATAAATCAAGCCAAATATGTCTCTGACATACTTTTAAAATATAATCTCTCTGATACCTCTGCAATGAAGACTCCAATGGCCACTGGAAATAAGTTATTCTTAGATCCAAATGGTATTTCTGTAGAATGTACTCTCTACAGAGGCATGATTGGATCTTTGTTATACTTAACAGCAAGCAGACCTGACATTATGCATGCCACATGTCTTTGTGCACGTTATCAAGCTAATCCAAAGAAATCACATTATGATGCTGTAAAAAGAATCTTGAGATACCTAAAGGGAACCAACAATCTTGGTCTCTGGTATCCACAGAACTCTGGTTTTAGTCTTAAAGCTTATACAGATTCAGACTATGGAGGATGCATGCTCGACAGAAAGAGTACCTCTGGGAGTTGTCAATTCCTAGGTGGTAAACTAGTCAGTTGGACCTCCAAGAAGCAGAATTGTGTCTCCACATCCACTGCAGAAGCTGAATACGTTGCTGCCGCTAGCTGTTGTTCTCAGGTTCTATGGATGAAGACTCAGCTAAAAGACTACGACCACATTCTGTTCAAAATACCCATCTTCTGTGATTCCAAAAGTGCTATTGCTATCTCTGCCAACCCTGTGCAACACTCAAAAACCAAGCATATCGATATAAGGTATCATTTCTTGAAACATCATGTTGAATACGGTACAATCGAAATGCATTTCGTGCCCACAGAATATCAACTCGCTGACTTATTCACCAAAGCATTAGACGAGAAAAGATTCAACTTCTTGGTGGGTAAGTTAGGAATGATTAACATGGTATGAAAATCCTCTGTAAGTATAGCTTTATCTTCTGTAAATAACAAGTAAATACATTGCTTAATTTATTGCTTTGATTGATTCTACTTCTGTATGTAAATTCTTAAAACCTTAAATAGTTCTTAAAATCACAGAGCTTTTGTAAGTCAACTCAGAACCTCTGACGACCCCTACAGAACCTCTGAAAGACCATGACCTATGTTCTATGCAAAACTTATCATTCCTTGATCCAAGCATAGGTCAAGGGGGAGCAAAAGGAAATTACTTGATCTACAGAGGTGATTAGGTCAAGGGGGAGCAAAAGGAAATTACTTGATCTACAGAGGTGATTAGATCAAGGGGGAGCAGAAGGGAACCCTGAAATGATCTAAAGGGATAAAACTTTCAAGGGAAAGCCAAAGAAAAATGTCGATGACTCCATATCGACAGAAGTCAGATATCACTGCCGAGAAAAGAAGAACCAAAAGGTATGTCTCTCGCACAAAAGGTTTTTGGAAAACAATTTTCTAGGACAAGAATTGTCAAATATGTCCTAAATATACTGTGAATAACATTTCAAAAATCAAAAGCTCAAAAAGTTTCACAAAATTCGAATTAGGAGAAATTTAAGGTCATAGAGCTTCTGCTGAGCTCAACAGAGCTTCTGCAGGAAATATGCTCTGTGATCACAAATTAACCTTCTGTCGATCTTTTGGAATGTTATCTCGGAAACCGAAAACGCAGATCATGACCTTCTCGAACAAGCCATTTTTTTAACAGTTTTCTCGGACACAAACTTTCAAATATGTCCGAAAAACATCTCTTAAACCAAATCAAAAATTGGATGATCAAAAATTCTAATAAAATTTATTTTATGAGATTTTTTCTCTCATAGAGCTTCTGCTGGCCCTCACAGAACTTCTGCAAGTTCCAACAGAGCCACAAAACCTCTGCGAAGCAAATTTCTTCACAAAAATCTGATTTTATCCTCTCCAATGGTTTTGGTTAAAAGAAGAACCCCACAGAAGTCATGATAACAATGAGATATATGAAAAAGGGATAAACATCAAAGATTTTCAAGATCACAGAGCCTCTGTAAACTACAGAAGCTCTGTCAATCTGATTACTTAGGCATCTCTGTAGTAATAACGGTTACTTTTACTGCGAGTGAAACTCATATGGCTAAAATCAACCTCAGGCGCCTAGCATTAATGGGCCGCGCACGACGTCCTGTCATATTCTGACAAGGCCTACGTGTCCCATTTTCATTGGGCGTACATGGAATGTTTTTTATTTGGAAAGTTGAACCCGCCGCTCAAACTCGAGTGCGGATTCCAAACTTTAATCCATTGCCATATATTTTACTCTTTCGAATTCTACCGTTTTACCATCCTATAAAAACAAAGCTTACCCTCACATAAAACCTTTTACAAACTCTCATCTTCTTCTCCGGCGAAACCCTGCAAAAAGCTTGCAAAAATCTTATTCTTAAAATCAAATGGCTTCATCTTCTCGAGCTACATCCTCTGAACTCTCTCCGGCGAACTCACCGGAACACTCCCCTGCACATTCAGAACATTCTGAAAACCCCAGCCTTGCAAGAAATATTGAACAACAAGATTCCGGGGACTCAGCAGACTTTGCTCCGACGACTCACTTGCAAAACGTTATAGCAAAGGATCATTTCGAAGCCATTCTTCCTATCAAATCCAACAACTGCTATTTGGTCCCCTCACCCACAACTTTCGGCGAAGCCCATGCCATACTTCTGAACATCATGGAGAATCATGTCCTCTTCCCTCTACTATCAAGAACCCCGAACAAAATTCCAGTCCGCTATTTGAACCAATTTTGGCAAAGCTGTCGATTTGATAAAGACGATTCTCTTATCAAAGGGTACATTTCAAGACCTGATAAATCTGAGCATCTTGAAATCAAGTTCAACAGAACAATGTTCTCACTTGAATTCAACCTACCAACAAGGGGTCTTCTGGGACTGAAGAGTTATGCAGAGCAACCAACAGACGAAGAGCTCTGTCGATTCGTGGAAATGCTTGGGTACAACACCCAACTACGGAAGAGAAATGACTTCCGCAGAGGCCGATTACCACCTCTGTGGAACACTTTGTTCTCGATTCTTAACAGATGCCTGACAGGAAAGATAGGCAGTATTGACCAGAGCTCACATCAAATCTTGAGCATCATGTGTGGGGTTTACTATGATCTTCCACTAGATTATGCGACCATAATGATGCAAGAGATCATAAACACCATCGACAGAAAGAACAACTCGAAAAGGGTCAAAGAGAACGATCCCAACTTTCTACCACCTCTGCAATTCCAAAGAATACTAGGAGTACTGTTCGAACCTCTGCTGCTAATCCAAAATTGGCCAATGGAAGGGCCAACTCCCAAACAGTTCCCGATGAACAAGAATACCCCCACTGATCATGCTGATGGCTACTCACACTGCAGACCTCTGTCAAAGAAGCTTCTGCAATACGCATCGAATAAATCCCTTAAGAAAGAGTATATACGCGATAATAGAACTCCTAAACCGAGTCCTATGACACCCCCGCGTTTAGGTGTCCCCCTAGGAACAATGATAGCAAAACCTCTTTCCACTAAAAAAGAAAAGGATCTGATGTTAGCAAAGCACATGGCTATTCAACTCAGCTTTATAGCCAAACGTGCAGAACTAATGGGAAAGAAGTCTTCATCAAGAACCTCTGCATTTACTCCAAAAGCTAAGAAGAGGAAAACTGCAGAAGGCACCTCCACAAGCACTGCAGAAGATCAACCCTCACCTCCTCATGCCACAGAAATTGGCTCCTCTGCTCCTCCCTCCTCTCCAAAAATGAAGAAGAAAAGATCAAAATCAACAGAAGAAGGGGCACCAAATCCTAAGAGGAGGAAAACCAAAAAGAGGCATGGTAACTCACTTACAAAGTTGGTAACCATTACAGAAGAGGAAACTGCTGAAGAAGAAGTTGCAGAAGAAGAAATGGCTACAGAAAGGTATCAATCACCCTATCAATCTCTAGATAGATTTGCTCACCAAGGAGACCTGAACGACTTCTTAAAGAACCCTGAAATTGCCAACACCCTAAATACAGCAGGGTGGACGGCACAACCTCTCGACCACCACTCTCCAGAAGAAGATTTCTTCATTTCGGGCATCGACACACATATGCAAGAAGATGACACAACACCCAGAAATCAACCAGCCGAAACCCCTGTTATTTTACAAAACCCTTTCATTCAAGGATTGGATGTCCACAGAAGAAGTCCAAACCCAGCTTCAGAAGAAAGAGAACAAACTGAAGCTGAATTGAACAGAGGTGAAATTACAGAGGCTTTTGAGAACATGATGGAAGAAGAGAAAGAAAAAGGGGCCGAAGTTGTACAAAAAGAGGGATTAGCAACAACGGAGACAGAAATAGAGATCTTAGAGACAGATTCAGATGAAGAAGAAGCTGTCTGGATACGTAAGGGTCTTTATCATCCATATGTCATGAGATTATTTGGATCTCATCAAGTGTATGACCAATTACGACCAGAGCAAGGAACTTCCACAGAACTTAGGGAAGAAGCAAGAAAAGATGCCTGGATAAATAGAGGCACACAACCAAAATCAACTCCCAGTGCAACCCACATTTCTGACACCGCAGGTCTAGCTGCAGAAGGTGTCATTGAAAAAGAGCAGCACAGCTCGAGCCTACCCCAACCCATCCAGCCAGAGGTTACTCTTTCAACCTCTGTGCCCACAGAAACCGGGGAATCCATTCCTAGGGAGTCTCCTCAAAGAGACTCACCTATAGTTCGTGATCAATTGCCCCAGATCACAGAAGAACGCCCAACAGAGGAATTTGTTTCCTCTGCCACGCACTTGTTAAGACCCATACTTCTTTCAGATAGAAGTAGAGAGCACAAAGACAAAGAGACTCTAGACAAGTCTCCTAGTCAACAGAAGGATATTCCAATACCCACCTCTGGAGTGGATTTGGACAATGTTCTTCTCAGAACTTCTGTAGGGATTGAAACTCAGGTTTCTTCTCAAGGATCAGAAGGAAATCCTTCCATTCTCAACGTACAAACAGGAATGAAAGAAGGTATCCCAGGAACAGGGATTCACTCTGGACACGAATGTGTTCCTCCAGAGGTTACCATCGGAACACAAGTTACAAGGGATGAGTTCCAAACCCTTGAAACCTCTGTGAACCAAACCTTGAAAGGGTTGCAAAGCTCTTTCAAATCTTTTGCAGAGACAACATCACTGGCACTGCTAAACCTAAACACCAAAATGGACAACCTGTCCACAGAGGTGAAAACTGCCATCTCACAGATGAAGTCTGCTGCTACTGCATCCACCACTTCTGCCGCAACAACTACTCCTTCGATTGAGAACTCAATCAACAAATTCCTTGATCAATTGAACAAACAGACTTCAGTGTCAACGGGCATCACTCCTGCAGATCTACAGAAGGCCCTACAAAAAGTTCAAGAAGAAGCCATGCGAAATACCATGCTGATGCAACCCAAAGACTACATGACAAGAGCACAGCTGACAGAGCTTGGGCAGAACGTGATTAATCAAGTGACAGAAGTCATCCTTTCCTTCACCACTGCCAATGATAACTTCGTCAAAGATTTCAGAGAAAGTGTAGGAAGGATGAGATTCAAAACAGAGGCAGAGCTAGCAACTCTTCTTGGCCTCTGTGATGATGTCTGCGCGAAACTGATCGCTGCTGAAGCCACAATGCCAAAGAAACCCGATGCTTCCTGCAGAGCAGAGGGTACATCAGAGAAGGGTCAGGATGACTCTGATGGTGATGACCATCCTGGTCCATCAGATCATCCTGAGGGGGAGAAAACTACAGAGAAAACTGCAAGCAGAGAACTTACAGGTCCACCAATAGCCGCAGAACCTCTGAGTCAAGCACCTCCAGAACAGACCCGACAACAACAAACCCAAAAGACCACAGAGACAACACCCATCTGTGTGGAATCATCTCCTGACGAAACCAAAACTCCAGAAGCAGAACAGCAAGCCACAGAGGCAACAACCGCCCCTGAGGTAATCATTTTGGAAGAAACAGATGAACCAACCACAGAGAAAACACCCACCTCTGTGGAAACACCCCAAACCATACCCAGAAGAAAGTCGATTGCCACCAAACCAAAAAGAGCAACGACCTCTGCTTCTGACATTCTGAAAAGGACGCACACAACAATGAGTGATCGTATGGTGAAGAGAGAAGAAGAAAGGCACAGGTTCACTTTAGCTTTCAGAATGGCAAGAAGATTCAATGACAACACTTCATCAACAGAAACTGAGCTCGCAGAAGTCATCAAACAACCTCCAACAGAGGTTACAGAGCAAGTCAAGCCAACAGAACCATCGCCACAAAAGTCCTCTAAATCACAAACGTCAAAATCCACAGAGGCAACCTCCATCAAACCAACAGAAGTGCCAACCTCAAAACCCACAGAAGCAACAGGTTCTGCCACGACAATAGCAAAAGATAAGGGCAAAGGGATACTGACAGAAGAGCCAAAGAAGAAGAAAACATTGCCAAAGCCAACAGAAAAACTAATGAAGAGTGCGTTTGACGCCTTTCAAACCCCAAAACCCGAAGAAGTTGACTGGGCACATGGATTGAAGCCTCTGTCAGAAATTCCTCTAGCTGGTAGAGCTGCAGAAGTTGTTCAACAGATGGAGAGTCTCAGAAGACAAATTCCACGACCTGGTCCAACACATGAAGAGATGGAAGAAGTGGTATACAAATACCTCTACAAACAATCCTATCAGACAAATCATCCAGTAGATCATGTGACAGATCCAAGGATCAGAGAAGAATTTGAGAACATCTTCACAAGAACAAAGCCAAGAGCCAAAGCAGATGTTTTCTCAATTCACAAAATCAAAAAGGCGATCTTCTGCAGATTCTCCTTCACAAGAACCTATCCAAGGGTCAGGTACAATCTTTACAAAGTCAGAAGAGAGAACAATTCAGAATCGACCTTCGCTGATGCTGACTTAAGAAACATCAATCCTTACGATCTACCTGACCTTCTGCAATGGACAAAAGACAACTACAACACAGAGCCTAATACCAGAGCCTATCAAGTGTTGAGAAAAGCGATGAGGGAAAAGCTTCTGCTATACAGCATGATAGATTTTCAGCTGGGAAAAGATCTTGGTCTCAAACATCTAGATCTACGACCACCAGAAGATCGCTGCCCACCAGACGCTGTGCCCAACTCAATCATAAGAGAACCAAGATTTGGGTTAGTATTTCAAAACCCACAACACCAGGTTAAACTTTTTGTACTCATGGATTGTCAGAAGTACGCAACCAGTACTCTGAGCAAATTCAGAGCAAGCCTTGTAAAATACAGAGGTACAGAGAAAATGGATAGAGATGATGCAGATACTTTCAACAGAGAAATAGACTCAACAATCCGCCTAAGAGAACTCTGCATCAGATTCTACAAAGAGATCAGAAGAGTCGGCAGAGACAACAGAAGCTACAACGATTTCAAAGATGCCAAAATCTGATTCTCAGACCTCCAATCTCTGCAAACAAAGTTTTATCTTTCATTGTACTCAAATGTAAAATGCCTCTGGCATATTTCTAAATGAAAGAAATTTCGAGGTATTGTTTAACCTCTGTCTTATCTAACTTAGCCAAACTTAACTCAAGTTCAAATTTTTTATTTTTCACTACTTAGGGGGAGATTGTTAGCTTCAATCTTCCTAATCATAGAAGTATTTAGAAGTAGTGAAAAATAGGCTAAGTGAAGAAAGCCTCTTACAGAGGCTCTGCCGACATTACCGAGAAATCAAGGTCAAGAAGCTACAGAAGCAGCAGAGGCTTCCTACAGAAGTTCTGTCATACGCACAAAGAAGACCAAAGACTCGGAATCCGGCGAAGACTGCTCCACAGAGGACCAGACCGCAGAACCTCTGTAATTCATTACAGAGCCTCTGTGGTCCTCAATGAAGACTTGGAAGATATTATTGGATACGTTCATCAACTTGCATGGAAAAGTATTGTCAAAACACGTGTCAAGCTCTGAGTGGACTCAATAGGGCAAGGTACAAAATAGACGTCTGCGCCATTTAATGCATTTACCAAAAGTACATCTGCTTCATTAAATGCGCATGGCTCAAACAACTGCTCACACCATCCAGTCCACTGTTCACACCATCCAGTTTACTATTCATGCCGTAAAAGGAACAGTGACCTACTTCATAGTCTTCTAAGAGTAGTATAAAAGGAAGTCTCATGTTGAGATCTTCCTAAGGGACGAATACACAAGGAATCACTAATACTCTCAAGCTTTATTGTCAAATATCTGAGTGTTATATTCTCACACACACCAACAGTTCTTAATCTGTTCTTCGTGTTGTTATTATATATTGAATAACAGTAACTGTTAAAGAAATCCTTTTCATTCTTTACTGTTTTCTTTATATATGTGCGTTCTAATATCTATCAAACATATCTGTTAGTTTAATACGCTTCCGCATCAAACTCTAAACTCTACTAATAGATTGTTAATCTTGATTAAGTGTATCTGGGATCCAACATACATCATTTCAAATATAAATACCAAGTATAACTCATGCATCGTGTACTTTCTTGTCTCATTTCCATGGCCATATTATATGGTTGCGAGCCAACTAATAAATTTACTCCGCTGTACTAAATACAGGCAACACCGATGTCCCTTCGTACATCCAACTCCACCGGTCCTAAGCCTGGCCAACGTGCTCTCGTGTAGTGTAATACTCGTATAAATATAATATACACCTCAATATATCATACTTCATACATATGCACATAATCACACTACTTATCACATACTCAATCCACATATATGTATTCGAGTTTGAAAACATTTTTAAAGTAAAACTCACCTGTTTGCTTATCAAAACGCTCCCAAGCTTTTCTCAAAATGATTCAGCTTTCACCCCAAATTCACCGAATCTGAAACAATTAGATACAAACATCTCTTTACCAAATGGAACACATAAGACTTACTAAGGCTAATAACTCGAGATAAATCTATTTAACTCTTATCCTCAACTGTTTCCCCCAAACCCGAACTTAAGTCGAGTCCACAATATTTCCAGTCCTCATACATACTCTATCCAAGAGTCGACAAAACACAAAGCTACTGGATACTCAAAAGTATCTGAAATCTCAAAAATGACCAAACAGCTAAAGTTTCCGGATACTACAATACTATCCGGACAACACAACTTTCCGGACACATACCCAATCCGGATGACAAAACAATCCGGACAACTTAAACAATCCGGACGACATCCGAAAACCAAAGCAATCCGGACACCATCCGGTAACTAATTTCAACCGGAAACTATAGAAAGAGGAACTTACCCGGAAACTTCATCCACCGGATACCTGCAAGGAAGAACTACTGGACACCACTAAAAGAAACTACCGGACACATTCAAATTGTGTCCGGAAACCTCTGTCGGTTTACCTATTTTTAACCCAGAATCGACAGATTTTAACTCTAGACAAGAAATTGATGATTCTACTCCGATAGGAACTATCTACTAGCAATTATAAACATAAAATGTAAAGGAAACATACCTCAAATCACTTCCAATGAATCCAAATGAAGCCTTAACCTCACTTTTCCTCTTTTCTTCCTTTTGTCTCCAAAAACACACACACACACTAATCTGAATGTTTTCTGCTTTATGAAAATATCTGAATATCTTAAGAGATAATATTAAACCATGTTTACCAATTTAGACCTTGAGCTTCTCAATAATGACCCAAACCCCCTAAACTTATAAATTAACCCAAACTTACCCTAAACACCCAATTTTAAAGTTAACTAAAATTAACGAAAATGAGAATTTTAACTAACGAACTTACCCGGGATATTACAAAACTCACCTGCTGTCCCAGATCAAGTCTCCTTACTTACGACTCGGATCTCTAAATGGAACACCTATGATAAATAATGAGAGCAATAAGTCACCCGAATAATCCTTGAGATTCACTCTCATTCTCACTTAGGGATACTTTAACTCATCTCGCATATAATTCGAATTCACATAAACGAATGGAAATAATCAGAGTCAGGAGCATTCATCTGGATAACCCATCCGGATAGCATATCCGGATATCTACATCCGGATCCTAAATCCGGATAACACGTCTAGAATCCCCTTTCCGGATACCCGCATCCGGTTTCCACAATACGGTTAACATATCCGGATACACATGTCCGGCTTCTTCATTCGGAAACCCCCTATCCGGATTCCCACCGTAATCGGATTCCAACATATCACGTATCCGGATACGAGGCTCAGGTACGAACCACATCCGGATACAACCACGTCTGAATTGTAACCCCTTTCCGGATACCGGCGATTACCCGGAAAATCACACTGTGCGATTGGGAGAAACTCCATTTTTTACGATTAGGCTCAACCCAAACCGTTCCAAGCCTTTAAAACCATTAGATTTTTGTATACCAAACACTTCCATACCAAAGATTAAACATCACAAACTCTTTTCCATCGAAATTCCACCATTATTAACTTTATTGCTATAAAACCCCCCATTTTAAGCATGAGAACCATCCACGAAAGAAATAATAGAGTAAGATAGAGAGTTTACCTTGAAGAGCTTGATGCAAGAGTTATCTCCAATCCAACACTCTCCTTGATTCCTTCCAAATCACACTCTCAATTTCACACACTCTCACACAGCGTTCCTCCGCCTCCACACTTGCACACAATGAAAAAGAGAGTAGGGTTTTAGGGTCTTTACCCCTCTTTTCCTTATTTGCACATAGGCCCTTGAACTTATGTTTCCACCAAAATTTCCTTCCTAAGGCTTGAGGCTTAGCCTCACCACCACGCCTCACACCATTTAGAACCTTTAAAAATATACATAATTACAGAATGATTTTTGTTTTATTAGAGAATAAACTATCGTAAAATTGGCTCTAAAACATTATAGAATAGGACGAGGTCTATTTATCTAATGGGAGTAATTTTACGTCAAACATCATTATGTCTTTGTAAACGAGTTGTATGATGTTATGCTCTTCTTTAACAACCGTAAATCTCTGTTGAAACAATTAAAACAATATTATTTTGTATATATTAGTTTACCCACAACTACATGAGCAAGTCCACAATTTCAGTTTTCTCTTTACATTCATATAATTAATTTATTAACGTATCATAAATCAATACAAATATAATTCATCAAAATGTTATTTATATCAACTATATTAAAATTGTAAAAATGTTGAACTTAAATGACCATTTGGTAATTAAATACCAAAAAAATCTTAACGATCGAATTTGATGTTATACTATTCACCAACAACAAAATGTTGGGTTAGAATGAATAAGTGTAAAAAATGAGATATGGTATTAGGGTGGAATTGCTCTTTATTTTATAGGAGTAAAAGTTTAATAAAGATCTCCGGTCTTGGGTACTAGACAAAGGATTTTTAGCGACAAAGATCATCACCAAACTCCTTCAATGATATGTGACGAATAACAAGCTGCATGCCAACAACATGAAACTTCACAATTGGGCCGATAACGAATAAAACACATGCTGATCCGTCAGTGAATTATAGAATTATCAAAGGATTACTAACAACTTCTTAAGTGATACTAATGATGACTATTTTCTAGCTAGTTTGCATTTTTTTCATACAAACTTCCAAATTTTGTCAATGATCCCTTGGTGACTTTTGAGCAATCACCGACGGTCTAAAAATTTCAATTAAAATGTTAACTAGTATCTGGTTGGACGGTGGTAAAAATTAATGTTTAAAAATAGAAATATGTTTTTATTGATTATTTTCATATATGACGTTTTAGTTCAATACATTGTAGCCATGTAGTATATGACTACGAATTAGTCATAAATACATATAATAATACCAAATTAGAAAAGTAAAGTTTTTGAATTGACTATGATATATATGTTTGATCATAAAACTATAGAATTTGAACAAAAATAATACTACAAATAATAAAACAATTTAAAAATTGTACAATAAAGAAACATGAGTATGTGAGAGTTCAATCATGAATGAGCTCATGATATGAAATTAATACAAAATCATGAGGATGTTCAACCATGAATTCATTATAACTTGTTAGTTTGAATTGATAACATAAATAAAACATAAAACTGGTAGACATGCATAAGAATTAACACACCAATTAATGTAGAGGAATTTATAGTTGTATTACAAAAGATAATTCAACCAACCTCGAAATAACATGACAATTGTGAGTATGTTATGTGTATTGTAATAAATAAAATTGATATCACCATGTGCATGTGTGCGCGCACACACACACACGTGCATATATATATATATATATATATATATATATATATATATATATATATATATATATATATATACTACATATATAAGCATTCAAGACAAAAGTCTTAAGTGCAACTTATAAAGCCTAACATACAACAATTTTATGCATAAAATCCAAAATCTCTTAAAATACAACTTAAGATGCCTACGGTACAAACTTTCAATGCATTTATTTAATAAATGAGAGAGGTTGCTTTTTCAGATACACACACAAACGCCCATACCGGAGTTTCTTCTTCTGCCTCTCCACACACACACACGCCTCTGCCATACCGGAGTTTCTGTTTCACGACTGCAATCAACGCTCCATACCCAAATACAACCATACCCAAATGCAACCATGTTTTTCTTCATCTACTTCTTCAAGACCATACCTTCAACACGCTTTCTACATCTTGCACGCTTTCTGAATCTTGCATATAAATCAAGACCATGGATTCAGAGAAATTTTCAAAAAATCGCACGGAGCTTCAACAAACATCACTTCTCCTCTCTTGTTCGATTTTGATTTTAGGTAAAAACCCTAACTCTTAGATTTTGATTTTTGATTTGGGTTCACAATTTGGTATCATATGATTTCAATATTGTGACAGAGAAAACCCTAACTGTGAAGGTGTGATTCGTTTTGAATTTGAATGAGAAACATATGATTTCAACATATGTTTCTGCTTCACAAATCACTTAACGACTTGGGTTCACAGATAGGATTTCAACATTGGTATCTTATGATTTCAACATTTTTATTTTGTTTTCGATTTTGTTCTCTGCTTCTTGGCATTCAACAAGTCGCACGGAATTAGTAAAGTGAATCAGTTTGCCATGCCTAATGGAATTGAAAGAAATATTTTACTTATTTCAGTTCAATATGACCTCAATCGAAGTGAAGGTAGATAAAGAAATGAGGTCTATTTTAAGCACAAATCTAAATTAAATCGGAGTTTAACACATATTTCATATCATCCTAATTCTTGACTTTGTTCGTAAGATTGATGTTTATGTTAAGACACACTCAAAGTTGAATGGATCAATCAAGTAGACAGTGAGTTGGAACAGATCAACCTGGGGCCACCTCTTATTTTTCCTGCAATTAAAGCTATCTTGAAATGTGTACTTCTATCTTCGATCTTATTTAATATATGAAGACAAAATCCACCCAGTAGAAAATGAATATGCAAGGGAGCCACACGAAATTATTCGAATTAAACATTTTTGTTACTTTTTTTGTAGTAAAAGTAATCACACATATAGCATTCCCTTTAAAAATGGACTTTTGTTGCACTCCTAAAAGGAGAAAGGTCTTGATACTTAAAAAGGGATACTTGCTGCAAATAGTAATCAAAGTTATAATCATAAGTAAACCAGTCAAAGTTATCTAGAAATAATTTGAGACACAAGTTATATAGATGTCGTTCAATCGTGTGTCAGTTGTGTTGTTTATGTTATTGATTTGGCGGGATCAAATATGAAATGTCGTGCTTCGTCTAATTACGGATCGGTGATAAAAATTTATTCGGATTGAGTTTTGTGAAATCGCTGAAAGATGTGGATTTTAGCTCTCGTATAATGCTTTCTAGCATATATATTTTTTTCCAGTATCCATTGATTATAAATCATGTTCTGTTAGATGTCCTTATCTTAAATGTTCAACTCTAATTTGGTTCTGTAAGATGGATTAAAATCATGGCTTTTGAGTCTTATATAAGTTGTATACATGGTTTACTCTGCCTTCAAATCTATGTAGTTCCATATGCTACAATTTTAGCAGTATTGAGTCACCCATTAGCTTACTCTCAACATTCAATGGAGTAATTATTATGAAACTATAGTAATTGTCTTATGTTGAATGTTGATTAGAATTAATCTAAAATTTGCAGCCACTTTCTTTACTTGCATCGTGTGGTTTCATAGGAAATTTCAAGTTCCTCTCTGCAGCCACACATACGTAGAACTCTGATTCAAACAGCAACAACTTCCATAAACTAAAATTGAACCGGCCCGTTCAGAATAGAGGCTTAGCTGGAAAAACCTTTTGTTCAGTGGGGATATGCACAGATCATGTGAGTGATAACGAATGTCGTTCACATGTTGAGGAGGAAAAAATTGGAGTACTTCTTTTGAATCTTGGAGGCCCAAATCCTGTGAGTGATAACGAATGTTATTTGTTTTATATATTTGGCTCTTTTCTACTGTTATATTTAGATACAATATATTGATCGAGATAAACTTTCTCCCATCCTTGCACTTTTGGCGTTGGTTCTCTTAAACAAGAAAGTCTTATCTTCATATACAATCGAACACGAATTTTAGACTGGAACTTTTTCTTGAGCGGGTAATTTTACTAAATTTCATTGCATCTTAAAAGTCGCCTCTAATCTTTGTTAGTTATAATGTAGGCCTAGGGACATATTTTTGTTTTATTTTTTCTCCAACCTGTGAACACTAAAACTAAACCTTTTCTTACAGCTTGGTATAAAAACTCGCCTTCTAAAATTGGAAAGTGGCTCTCCATTTTGAATCAAAACCATTGATGTTGGTTTGATCACAGTTTATTTATATTCACGAAAGGGTTAAACAAATCACATTTTGATGACGTTTAATGTGTTTGTAACGATTTTGGTTCTTCTGCTAAGTAATGGCTGCTCAAAGGGTTCAATATGCACCTTTGACTTTGAATCCAGTTTTACCAATGAATTAATGCTTTGAATTTGATGTGAGTAGGTCATTTGTGATGTTCAATTTATACAGCTATGGTGTTTTTTAAATTTTGACAAGTATTTATCTCAGATTTCCGTCAATTTCTTCAAACCATTGTCTCACTCCTCTCAAATGTATGTAATTTTCTTTTATGAGGGTTTGTGTATGTTTATGTACTTCATATATATATGGGTTGTTAGTTCTCAATTATTTTAGGAGTTGGACTTGGGTTTACTTCTAAACTATATATTGGCTTATTACTCGTATCATATGTTTGAAGAAATACTTTTATAATCACAACTGATTATGAAGAACCATGCAATATTTTGTTTCCAAGATGTTAGAAAATGATCTTATATAAGTGGATTTCATATGTATCTATTATTTTATGACATTTTTGTTGTTTTAATTTCATAAGATTGTTGATATAATATATCATATAGAGTTTTATATTTTGTTTGTTTTATTAATCGTTTAGTCAATCTACAATTTTGATACTCGTGTTTGCTCAAATGGGATAGGATATTCAACGCGTCGTTTGCTCCTCTTTTGCACGTTCCACGTACAGTGAGCAATTTAAATTTGTGTTATTAGCAGTTGAGTCGACTTCTATTAGCAACGACAATTTACTTTCTATATGTATATTGTTGAAGGTTGAATTCATGCCGAAGTTTAGTGTAAGGGGTATCCGGAAAAGATGGTGTGATTATCTTAATTTCTTTTCCTTTGTAGGTTCCAACCCTGTATACAAAGGCTATTTGCAATGTTCCAAACTTACAAGTTGTGTCAGCTTCAGCCGGGAGCCAACTGCGACCAATGGTGATCAACTCCTAGAGTTTATCTGGTTATATTAAATATATAAATAAGACCTACTACCATAGGGCACATGGTTAAGATATCTACTTGTTTCTCGTACTAAATTGGATTCATTAAGATCTCACACAACAAGGGAGACACGAGTTAAGTAATTTTTAGGCAAACCATGTAAATGAGTTCAATGGACCGTTTATCAATGGATCGTTTATCAAACTCTTACCGGATAAACAATTATTAAACGCACTTTAAGAACTCACTTTGAGGACAACATGTGGGGAGGTATTTTCAGAGTTGACTTAGTGATTGAGGGTAGTGGAGGGATTCAAGCCCGTCTCTCACTTGATTCGAACTTAAACTTCTTGTGTATTTGAACAAAGTTGTTCAACCCCTTTGCCAACTGAGCTACACGTTCGAGGGATTTTCATTTTTCTTCTACGATAAAATTTTCACGCCTTGCTCACCCGGTGCATTGCACGGGCTCAATGCTAGTATATATATATATACATATATATATATATGTATATATTACTACCTTAATATTGGTTTTGGTCAAAACTCTTAAAGACAAATTTTCATGCATGGTGTACAACAATTTCAAGCAGACATTTGAAAAATCTCTTAATTACTACTCTCTATGCATGATGTACTCCTGTTTGATGCAGGGGTTTTAAAACCTGACCATCAACTAAAAAGGAAGCTGATACCGTGGCTTTTCTTCCCTCAAAGAGTCGCAGGCTTCTTCTTCAGTCTCTTTTCTTTATATGCAGAAAATTTAAGCTTTACCAGTCAAGGTTTATCAATAAAAAATATGATTTATGTTTCCAAAGTTATTTCACTCTCTCAGACTTACCTTAAGTTCAGCCAAATTCAAATTTCAAATAAGAACCCTATTCCAGATCCAAATCCCTAATTAACATCTCTCACACTCTCCTTGAAGCAGCAACTCAGAGAACAATCTGGATTTAAAAATCTCTTTGCAAAAGTACACGATTACTTCACAGGCTAGATTCGTATACGAGCGGGGTTATGGATTTCTCCAAAATCTGTAAGTTTACATCCTCGATTCCTAGACTTTGTTTGATTTGTGTTTGATTTTTGTCGTCCACCTAAATCCATGGAGGTGGTAACTCCTACTGATCGTTGTTGCTTCTTCGTAGTTTAGGTGTGATCGATGAACTTAAAGAAGTATAAGGTATGGCTAGCGATTCTTGTAGTCCAATTGTCCCTCATAGTGTTCTCCAAAACCCCAACAACAAGTTTCTGATTCATCATGGTGATTCGCTTATCCCACTTGCTATTTCGATTGTGTAAAGTTATCATCACACACGTTTCATCATTTTTTTGTGCTCCAAGCAGGTGTCTGTATCCAAACAGAGACAAATGCTTGGAAGGTTCGTTTCTTCTGTTCTTGTTTCCAATTTTGTTCTTCAAGATTCAATTTATGGGGGTTTAACATTATATCTTGGAGTATAACATTATATATGTTATTTACGATATGGTTTCCTTCAACCTTTTGTTTGATCCATTGGAAAACTGTGCTTTGTGATGAACATTATTACCTTCCATTGTGATAGCATGTTTCAAACACGCATTCATATGGAAACCCACCAAAAAATTGCTAAATCTAAATTTCTAACACTTTTCATGGATACCTCGTGCAAATAGTTTCTTTTAACTTATGAGAAAGAGGAATATTTGTGATTAACTTATTTTTACATTTATTTTGGACCAAATTTGTTTCCTTTCCTCCACTCGGACTTCCTTTTTTTAACATATTGGAATTTCACCACTTTTTTTACTCCACCCATAGATGCAGACTTTGAGTGGTAGATGGGACAAAGTTTTACCAGCAACATCAAATCAGAATAGTTTCTGTTTTGGTTTTTGGTTTGGAGTAGTTACAATTTTGATTCTATTTTTTGGTTTTGAGGTTCTGATGCTGCATTGTTTATCATCTGTTGGTTTTGTGGCTTGAGAGTTTGTAGCAGACTCCAAGAGTTTGCTATCTGGCATTACTGATGAGCCTTTAATATACTGACAATGAAAATGACTCTTTCTTATCTGGTCATCTACAGGGGTTTGGAAGTGAAATCAATTTAATTCAGTATCCTTCCATTAAAAGAAGGGACAATTTACCTGAGCTAAAGTAAAAACAAAATGGTTGGTTTATGGTCGCAAATGATGATATTACGGTAAATGATCTCTTTAGTTTTTTGGTTTCATGTATATTCTTCTCCTGATTTCGTTCACTACTCATACAATTACTGTTCGGGAAGAGGCAATTTCCCATCATTGTTCTGCCATCTTCAGTTTTTGTAAGTGATTCATCCTTTGTTACACTTTTTATTGCATTGATATAAATATCCATCGAATGAACCATTGTTTTGAGTGGTTCTTACATCTACCTTAATTATTAAATCAATTAGGATGATACTATATTACTATGTGGGAATTTCATACAAATTTGTGTTTTTCTGTTTTCCAGGTTTGATCCTCTTTTCTAACATAATTCTTCTTCAATGCTTTGATGGTTGCCTCTCCAAAGTGAGAATTTTTCATCGTCTTCCTTATTGGTTTCCAAATATAATGAGATAAATAGTACAAAATGCTTATATTTGATTCTAAATTGATATTCGAGAAATATTCAACATGCGCCCCCATCCAAATTCAAGTAGAATTTGTAGTTTAAGATGTGTCAAATGATGCAATTTTCAATGTTTATTAGTATTCAGCTCATCAATAAATGGAAATGCCCACGTCGATTGAATGGGGGTTGCATTCTCAACTCCTAAAGATCTGTTTGCTGATGTTTTTTTTTTGCAGAAGAGTACCAATAATTGTTGCAACTTAGCGAATTATTGGTTAAAACGAAGTTACACGAATCAATATTTTACGTCAAGATTATGTTTTGAGTCTTGCCCAAGATTCTCTGTGTTCTTTATGTTACATTACACTCATAGAATGATCATAACCGTTGACAAGGTAGCTATCGATCTCTAAGCCGTCGATATTCAAGGGGAAATCGATCACTGTTCGACTTTTCTGTTTCGATTCATGTGTTCGATCCTTTGTTCGACTTTTCTACTATGTTTGTTCGACTTTTCATGTGCGGAATTTATTTTTCAGGTTCAAGCTATCATTTTGGTTTATGGGGTGGAGTTATAAGGTTGAGATGGAATGTGGAACACGTCTGTGCATTTTCTGCTTGTTATGTAATATGGTCTTTGGCCATTACATATATCTTTGGCTTTTTGAGTTGGAGGGATAAAGTGGTTTGGTTTAAATATGTGATTTTTACTCTTCATCAGCCTTGTACCAGATCTCTTCTCTGCAGTTTTATGATTCTGAGGATTTTATTGGTTCCACTGTGTGTGGATTTTGCCCATGCTCGTATCCTATTTCTTACATAGTGATATTGCACATGAGGTTTTTCTAGAATTAACAGTTAATCTTATAATCAATTGTTAGGAAGGGAATTTCTCTCTTTTTTTAACATATTTCAAAAGTTTCAATTTGTGACCACAAAATATTTTATTTATGATAGCTTGGGACACTGTAAATGGAAGACATGGATTGGATAATAGATCTCTTGTAAGCATCAAAATCATGAATCCGTGTGATGATGATATTGCATGATGATATTGATAAAGTAGAGAAGAAAAAAACTAGACTAAGCACTCTTAAAAGCACGAATCCGTGGCAATTTCAAGTATCACTTTTTGATGAATAAAAAAAAAACAAATGCAATTTCAAGTATCACATTTTGATGGATAAAACAGAAAACATTATATATTCAGTTTTCAGCTTGTAAAAAAAACAATTTTTTTAATTCCAATTTCAGACTTCCGCCACTTAAAAAATTAGATTTCAGCACCTTACTCCTTAGTCACTTCTGGCTTTTTTTTCTTTTTCTTTTTAGTAATAGCATTATAGTGTAGACATTTTCTAGAATTATATATACTGTCATTCAAAGCATTGAAATTGGGGTTTCCATGATGAAGATTTTGTTCATTAAGGTTTTGTAAGAACTTCCAATAAAATGTGTTGAAAATTTTGCTTTTTGTTTACTTTAAGGTTTTGTTAAATTAGAGATATGTATGTCTTAGTGAAACATATTTTTCTTAATATATGAAGTCTTTAAGGACTACATCTACTTAAATTAATATTCTATACTTGATGAACGAAAGAATAAGCATGATTAAGGGTTCAACTTAACGGCTTAAAGTTGACATGCAAATAATCCATACAAACTCATGAAAAAAATCGAGATGGACGGAGAAACATGATCGAGGGCTAAGCTTTTACTTCAGAATTGTCATTCACCCGCGCTGCATCGCACGGGTAGACAGCTAGTATATATATATATATATATATATATATATATATATATATATATATATATATATATATATATATATATATATATATATAGGGGCGGGTTCAAATGAGGAGCGCATCAAAACGTGAGAACGTGAGGAGCAATTGACAGTTATGAATCACATGTGATTGGCAGTTGTGGATCACATGTGATTCACAACTGATCTGGAGGAGCAATTGACAGTTATGAATCACATATGATTTACAACTAAAATCATTAATGATCCGCGACTTGCACGCCTCGCGAACCACCTCGCGCCACTTTTGCGCGAATTTTCGAGTTAATCCGATTTTTAGGGTTGTAAATCATATGTGATCAGAAGCATGAGAGTGCTCCTCACGTTCTCTTAAATTGATGCCCTCCTCACGTGAACCTTCCTCTCTCTCTCTCTCTCTCTCTCTCTCTCTCTCTATATATATATATATATATAGAAACTAAGCTCGAACCGTGTATTACACGGAGTAATTTAAAAAAATTAAATCATGCCAGAAAACTTATCAACTATTATGAAAGATTAATTTAAAGTGAACTGACGGGAAGCAGAACAATTTGACTTTGAAAATATCATTAACTAATCATCTGGTGATAATTGATATTATATAGTTCAATTAAATTAGAAAAAATAATATAATCATGATTAAGAAAGTATAAATAATTAAATATACTATATTAAAATATTTGAAAAAGGTTCGAACTCATAATCCAAAAGTCAGTTGATAAGTGATTTTTTTTCAAGTAATTAAATCACTTATGATAATTCTAAGGGTGATTTGTTTACAGAATGGAATTTGATAGAATTAGGGGTGACATAACCAGGTACCCGGCTAAATTTCATGGAACCGGAACCGGCGGTTCCTAGAATGAAGGAACCGGAACCGCTTACATCGGTTCTCTATATTTTGGAACCGGTCCTGGAACCGGCGGTTTCGGTTCCGGGAACCCCTATCAATTTTTTTAATTTTTTTAACATTTCATACAATAAAAATGTAACTTTAAGTCTATTGCAAACTACATAGTACCAAGTTAAAGAAATAAACACAACAAATAATGAAAAATAATCAGATAAAAACTAATTATTACATAAGTAAATTAGAAACTCCGTCGTATTGAGTCTTGACATCAACAAAACGACTTACATAACACATAGCGTCCTTACGTCAAGACATAACAATTAAAACGTTTTGATCAAAACGAATAAACCACCTAATAAAAACAATAACACATCATTAAATATTTAAATATAATAAATATATAAATAATTTTTATTAAAAAATAGCGGGTACCCGTCGGTTCCGGTTCTGGGTACCCGGCGGGTCTGGGTACTCGGTCCGGAAACCGGTCCTGACGGGTTCCCAGTGGATAACGGTTCCAAAAAAATGAGAACCAGGATCGGAACCAGTGCTAATCGGTTCCGTATTTTAGGAACCGAAACCGGAACCAATCACATCGGTCCCGGTTCTGGAACCGGCAGTTCCGGAGCGGTTCCGGTTCCAAAAGCGGGTACCTAATTCCGATGCTCACCCCTAGATAGAATTGTAATTCGTCGAAGTAATTCGACTTTGAAGTAAAAAATTGATATGAAATTGCAAAAAGAAAATCACGACAATTTAGTGATTATTTGTATCAAATCTCATACTAATTCCAACAAATCCGATACTAATCACGACACATTAATTCATATATATTTATGATATTTAATATTATAGCTAATCCAAAAATATTTAATATTGGGCTCATTTCGAAGGTATTGACGAAGCGATTACAATGGTATAATTTGTAAAAAATAGAAATGTTTTTAATGCATTTTAGTTCATATACATTGTTTATGTTAATATGATAAGAGTCTAAAATGAAAAATAAAAAAGTAAGGGGTTAAAAGTAAACTACATACCTGATTATAAGGGTAGTAAATGTAACGTATAAATTAAAAAAATTGAATTAAGGAGAGAATTAAGGAGGAATGAATGTGGGTGTGCTAATTGAACTTGTAATGTAAACCGCTTCCAGATATATGTTTAGGTGGGAAAATACTGAAGTCGGCGTGGCATGCTACTTACTTATTTATTATATATATATATATATATATATATATATATATATATATATATATATATATATATATATATATATATATATATATATATATTGTAACATCTCAAAAATTACAAGCAAATTTAAATTTTTAAATAAACATTTCATATATAAAAACTCCTTAAATAATACCAACGTTTCGTTTGCAAACTCATAAATACTGTTCACTTAGCAAAACCAGCGGAATAAATGTTTAATTAATAAGACCATAAAATAACCAGCTCATCCCGCGCGCCAGTGTGTACTCGTCACGCCTTGGAGCCGCCCGAACCTGAAACCACAAACTATTGGGAAAGGGTAAGCACGAATCTTAGTGAATTCAAACACCATAAATAATACAGTTATTCCACACTACCCCTAAAACAGATAGTGACACATAAACGATCATACAGGTCTACGAACAAATCATAAACATGTATATCCACAACCACCCGCCTAAAAGGCGCAAGTCGGTCCCACCGACCACATGATAACATCTTCGGCCCCGCCGAATCCCCGGTCCCACCGAGTCTCTACGCCACCCGCGTATAAAATCTCCGGCCCCGCCGGATCCTCGGTCCCACCGAGTCTCTACGCCACCCGCGTATAAAATCTCCGGCCCCGCCGGATCCTCGGTCCCACCGAGTTAACATGACAACATAGTATCAACTAGACACCCCACTATCTAGTTCCACAACACAATCACATAAAGCTACCACACACGTACTACAGCAATGATAAAACAACCGTTATTAGATATAGTGAGAGAACTCACCTCGAATGCGCGCCTAGCTTAACAATACAATTCAAGCTTCACAATTACGGTCACTTCCTAGCACCTAAAACCATTCAAGCTTCACAATTACAATTCAATACAAGACCCGGACCCTATGACACGACACACGCTTAAACCGTCACTAAAACCATTTTCCGCTCTCGCCAAACAGGTCTGTTCGGGACCTGTTTCGACCCCTTTAAACCCAGAAAATTTCCAATATTATTTCATGATTAGAAAGTACTCAGAGATAGGGTTCCAAGGACATATTATACACCTCCTAACGATTTTTCTACAATTTACTACGGATTTTACAAAAACAGTTTCCAGAACAGCGAAATTCAGCACCTTTCAGTATAAAACGACAGTTTGACCCATGCTACGTCCCGAACTGGATTTTTCACAAAACACAGAAACGTTTCTAGACTCAAAAAGGGAATTTTTGACACCGGTTTCACCCCAAACAGAGTTACGAGCAGAAAGTTATGGTTTTCTCAAGATCAAGGCAGATTCCAGAAATTTTCACATGAAATGACGAAACACCGAACTTGCGACCACTTTTTCGCCCAGCTAGAGACCGAACCAGTTTTCCGCTAAAACACGGAAAACGTGCCCGACCCCGAACTTGAACCGTGGGCACCAGTTTCGGCTTAAACGGAGTTACGAAGAGAAAGTTATGGTTGACGCAAAACAGTGGCAGAAGGACGTCTTTCACAAAAATTGACGATTTTATAAAACGGTTTACGCGATTCGAGTTTGCAACTAAGATTCACGTGATTAGGATTTTAGGTTATAAGGGCTGGGTCAACCTCGCACCACCCACTGCCACCTCCGGCAGTGGTGGTCGCCGTCGACGGCGGCGGCGGTGGTTTACGAAACTTTGGCGATAACAAGAAAACGAACAAGCCAACTAATCTTATCACGTCCACCCCCTTTACACACGTTCGACCCACCCTCAAACAGCCCACCATCACAGCCCCCGGCTGGTGGCGCACGGCGGCGGCAACTGGCGGCAGCCATGGTGGTGGTTTCGTGATGGCGCGATGGCAACGAAAAGAAACAAAAAGAGAGAAAACTCACCTCGCGACAATAAAACCCAGCAGCGTCTCGACGGGATCCCGGTCACCGGCTCGATCTTTCTCTTTCTCTCGCACCCCCTCTCTTTCTCGCTGCACTCTCTCTCCGGCGAAACTCAGCGGCGGCACCGGTGGTGGTGCTGGTGGTTTCCGGCAGCAGCGAAGAACAGGCAAGGAGAGGGTGTGACAACAATGGGGTTCACGGCATAGTATAGGAGAAGAAGGAAAAAGAGAAAACAAAACATTAGGGTTCTCCCCTTTTTCTTTTGGTGGCGACGAGAAATGAACGAGAGGTGGGTCGGTTCCATTATGGGCCGACCCCCATGCACCCCAAGTTTCTGAATTATCCCAAATAGTCCCTGCCCTTCTCCACCCTTCGATAAATGCCTAAAAATTTTAACTATAATACACACGTCGTCCCTCCGACAAACCCCGTTAATGCCAAAACGATGCGAGAAAGATAACTACTAATAAAGGGACATACAATTAAATAATTAAATAGCTAAAGTAAAATCATACTGGGACACGGGCTTTACACACACACATATATATATATATATATATATATATATATATATATATATATATATATATATATATATATATATATAGAGAGAGAGAGAGAGGGGGGAGGTTCAAGGGAAAACCTAAAAAAACGGAAAACTGAAGAACACGCTAGGGGCCCTTCATCTGGACTGTATGCATTTGTGCATACAGGTAAATTAAGTTGATTTTTATGCAAAAGTGCATTATGCATCTGTGCATGTTACAAATTACTTGTATGCACAAGTGCATACCGTCCAGATGAATGGCCCCTAGGGTGTTTTTCAGTTTCCGTTTTTTGAGGTTGTCCCTTGAACCTGACCCTATATATATATATACATATATATATATATATATATATACATATATAGAGGGAGGTTCACGGGAAAACCTAAAAAAAATGAAAAACTGAAGAACACCCTAATAGCCCTTCATCTACACGGTATGCACTTGTGCATTGTTGATCCAAACCCTCAGTGATTTGATAATGACCCTCTCTTATATACTTAGTGAAAATTGTAAGTAAACAATATGTATCAGAGTTTCACTATCGCTGATAAGTACTAAGATCTTACAGTACCGTTGATAAGAACTCTCGCCCTTTAGATTAAACATTCAGCGAACACTGTTCACCATAATACTGAGTATGTTCAGTGCTTATGGTGATCGCTGATAAGTTAGTTGTTTACTTATGATCTCTGAAGACAAGTTTCACGTAAACATAGGTTCTGCGCTGATGTCGAAGATCAAGCTCAAGAACCAGCGACAAGTCTCCTAATGACCTGATGCGGATCAGCGAAGACTCAGATTTGTCCACTCAACATGAATTATCAAGTACAAGACTTTAGCTATCGCTGGAATCTATCATTCGCTGATATAGAATGATAGATCGCTGAATCAACGAAAAGTTGATCATGAAGTCCTCCGTACAAAGTACTTTTGTCTTAACCACCCTTGCACGATTCCGTACGATATGTCAGAAAAAGAACCTCCTTATTGTCTGAAATCGTACAACCACTCTGATACTACACTGTTCAAACATGCGGCTACTAAGGTTGTCAACAAAGGTCAATGACGTACAACCAATGAGCTGTTGCCACGTGTAAAGTGTAAACTGCCATGCATTAAATGCATGTAGTATATAAGAAGAAGAACTCACTTCATTTTGAAGTAACTTGCTAACTCTGGACAAGTTCATCCTTCTTATCTTGAGATATGTTATTATTAGTAATTTCCTTCTCTTTCTTAGTGCAAGAAACTTAGTGTTCCAACTTGTTTAGATTTAGGTTTATCCTTAATCTTGTTTCCGCAACAAGATGTAAATTGTTAATGATTTATCAATAAACAATTTAGAAAAGTAAAATCTTAGTGTTTGTATTCAACCCCCCCCCCCCCCCCTTCTACAAACTTGTATAGCCCTTCGGGACCAACAAGTGGTATTAGAGAAGATTTGTTTAATCTCATAAACAAGATCTGATCTATACTAAGATTTCTCTTCCTTGCTATTTCTGAAAATGGCTTCCAACACAAACACAAATTATATTGACAATGGTTCTCTTGCAAAACCCCCTAGATTCTCCAGAGATAATTTTAATCTATGGAAAAATAGGATGATTCTCTTCTTAGAAGGTGTAGACCCTACTATGCCTTACTATCTTGAAAACGGCCCATATATTCCTGTAAGAATTGATGCTGCAGTATCAGCCGCTGAGAATAGACCTGCTATTCCAGAAAGGCTGATACCTAAGGAAGTTCATATGTGGACTGACAAAGATAAGAAGAAAGTGGCTATCGACACAAAAGCCAGATCCATACTATCCATGGCTCTTCCTGACGAAGTCTACCATTCCGTCATGAACCTGAAAACCTCAAAAGCCATGTGGGACACAATCTGTGTTCAGTATGAAGGTACGTCTGAAGTCCAGGACTCTCGAAAGATCAACCTGGTAAGACAATACGAAAGTTTCATTTGTGGTAAGAATGAAACTCTCTCTGAAGTTCACCAACGTTTTAACTTTTTAATAATAGATCTGAAAACTGTTGGTAAGGAATATTCTAACTTTGAAGTGCTGACAAAGTTTCTAGAATGTTTACCTGAAAGCTGGGACAGTTATTCTATGTGTCTCAAGCTGTCAAAGGATCTAAGATCACTGACCCTTGCTACCTTATATGGCACGATGCTGAATCATGAGCAATCGAGTCATCTTAAGAAGAATCTTGTAAAAGATTCCAAAAACACCCCTGTTGCTTTAATCTCAGAGGAACCTTCCACTCAGCGACCCTCGGTCACTATCACTGAGTTGGAAAGTAACTCTGAAAGGTCATTCAGATTCTGACTCTTCAGATGATGATGAATCTTTGGCTCTCCTAACTAAAAAGTTCAGGAGATTCGCCAAAAATAAAATGTTCAGAAAGAATAAACCTCTTTCCATTCCTGACAAGCCAATATCATCAGCTATTGTTGATAAGGCTACTGCTACTTGTTTTAATTGCGAAAAGATAGGACATTTCGCTAACGAGTGCAGGTCTAACAAAGTTTCGAGAAACTCAGCGTTTCCCAAGAAATCCTTTATTCCCAGGAATAAAGATGACAAATACGCTAAGCTGAAAGAAAAGTATGCGAAGCTGAAAAGCTTTAAGAAGAAAGGCAAAGGCCTGATGGCTTATGATTGGGCTGCCTCTGATGAAGAAGAATCATCATCTGACTCTGAAGATGATGAAGCCAATCTCTGTCTTATGGCAAAGATTGAAGATGAGGAAGAAAGTTCAGACATACCCTCCACTTCAACCTCTGCTATTCAGGTATCACCTTCCTTCTTTACTAATATTGCAAATATTGATGAAGCTGATAGTCTTCGTAAAAACGATCTCTTGACTAGAAGTTTATATGAAGCCATGAATGGCAAAACTGTAGTTGAAAACCAAAACCTTGATCTCGCTGAACAGCTTAAAAACTGTCACCTTCAAATAGAAAACCTTTCGAAAATTGAAGAAGATTTTAAAGATCAAGTGCACTTAAATCAACTAGTCAAAATCGAGCGCGAAGAATCTATTGCTGCATTAAGAGCTGAAAAATCTACTATTGATGGATGGTATAATTCCTCAACAAAGATCATTGAGATAATTAAGTCTCAGATTCCCCTGAGTGATAAACGTGGTATTGGTTACAAAGCTGATTTTTTAGAACCAACCACTGATCATTCCATGCTCTTATTTGGAACTTTCGTATCCTCAGTCGCTGATACTTCATCCTCTCAGTGTTCCTCATCCAGACCGCCTATCCCTGAGGAAATTTCTACCTCTTCAAAAGGTAAAGAGAAAATGGTTTATCCAAAACCTACCTCTGTCTTTAAAGATAAAGGTAAAGGAATTGCTTTTAACCAAAATCCTCAGAAGGGTACCTTAGTACCTAAGCTGACTGCTTCTAATGCTTTAGTGATTCATTCCTCTGGATCAAGGAATCAGATCTCTGGATCTACTCAGCGTGGATCTATTCAGCGATCTACTCCTAGAATCAGAGTGGATGTCTCTGGTAAGAAATCCGAAAAACTGAATGTTCCTCCCATTTCAAAAGCCATCAGCTTACTTGGTGCTGGTACTTCTAATTCAAAATCTAAAGCTCAGCATTCAAATGGTCCTAGAACTTTTAGTTATAGGAAATGTTATCACTGTGGACTCACTGATCATATTGCTAGTAAGTGCCCCACAGCCACCAAAGCTGAAAAGATAGTTAAGGTGAAGATTGCCCCCAAGGCAAAGAAGACCACTAAGGTTAAGAAATTAACCAAAGTGAAGACTGACAAAGCTGAATCTTCAAATGCTGCGAAGATTGCTGAATCTTCCATTCCAACTACTTCCACTGACAAACGTGTACACATGGTTAAGTGGGTACCCAAGAAAAACTAATCTTCCTTTGTGATGCAGGTTAAGAAGGGTATCTGGTATCTCGATAGCGGATGCTCTAGACACATGATTGGAGGGCTGAAGCATAATCTTTTAAGCATCAGTCAGCTTTGCGACAAGGATAACAAGGTAATCTTTACCAAGGAATCCTGCTTTGTCACTGACAAAAAGAGAAGATAGCTCTCAGCGGTTATCGTTTGGAAAATGTTTATGTAATAAACATGGACTCAACAACCACTGAGAACTCCTGTTTCTTCTCAAAAGCCTCATCTGATGTCAAATGGCTATGGCATAAGAGGCTCTCTCGTATGAATTTCAAGACACTGAACACTCTTTCTTCAAAAGAGTTAGTCACTGGTCTACCTCAGCACTCATACGCCAAAGGGTCTTTATGTTCAGCGTGTGTGAAAGGGAAGCAGACCAAAGCAATCTTTAAGTCAAAGCAAGTCTCCTCAGTGTCATCTCCTCTACAAGTTCTCCATATCGATTTGTTTGGCCCTGCTAACAAACAATCCATCGCTGGAAAGAAATATATACTGGTCATAGTTGATGAATTCTCTCGTTATACATGGGTTATGTTTCTCCGTTCCAATAGTGACACCCCTGAAGAACTCATCACCTTTGTTCGGAAGATGGAAACCCTGAACAACTTGACCGTTCGCTCAATAAGGAGTGATCATGGGACTGAATTCAAAAACAGTTCTCTTGATTCCTTCTTTGAGAGTAAGGGTATTTCTCACAACTTCTCATCAGTGAGAACACCACAACAAAATGGAGTCGCTGAAAGAAGAAATAGAACAATTATTGAAGCTGCACGTTCAATGCTCAGCGATTCTCACCTGCCTACTCAGTTTTGGGCAGAAGCTGTCAACAATGCTTGTTTTACGCAAAACAGGTCGCTGATAGTCAAAAGATTCAATAAAACAGCCTATGAACTTTTTCATGGGAGAAAGCCTTCAATCAGCTTTCTTCACATCTTTGGATGTTAGTGTTTCATACTGAACAACAGAGATGCCCTTGGAAAGTTTGATCCTAAGGCTGATGATGGAATCTTTCTTGGATATTCTTCAATCTCCAAAGCCTTCAGAGTCTTCAATCGAAGAAGAAAAACTGTAGAAGAAACAATTCACGTCACGTTTGACGAATCCTGTTCAGCGAACTCTAAACCGTCCGCTGATACTGAAGAACTGAATCAATGGATGTTTTCCCATCTTGGTGATTCAGAAGATATTCCCACTCCTCGTACTCATACAGGTGAAGATGATAGTCCTACTATCATTCCAAACATGCAGAATAGTGAAGATGAAACATCATGGGTCTCAGCTGTTCCTTTAAACACTATACCTACTTTTGAACCAAATGTCTCAGACATTCCATCTACTTCTCAGCAATCAGTGAATATAATGACAACTGCACCCATTCCTCTCTTAGCTGATACTCCAGAAGTTGCTGAAGCCTCATCTTCAGCTCCTCCAGTTCAGTTTGAGTCAACGTCTCACACTCCAGCTCAGCGATGGACTGTAAATCACCCAATTGATTAAATACTTGGTGATCCAAATGCTGGTGTTCAGACTCGACGAAGTGCATGTAATATATGTTTATTTGTTAACTTTATTTCTCTGACTGAACCAAAGAAAGTAGATGATGCCCTCAAAGATCCAAACTGGGTCGGCGCCATGCAAGAAGAGCTGACTGAATTCGAAAGAAACAAAGTTTGGAAACTTGTTCGAAGACCAACTGACAATACAGTGATAGGCACTAAAGGGGTCTATCGAAACAAGTTGGATGAACATGGAACTGTAACCCGCAACAAGGCCCGTCTTGTTACTCAGGGATACATACAAGAGGAAGGCATAGATTACGACGAAACATTTGCTCCAGTAGCAAGACACGAATCTATTCGTCTATTCTTAGCATACGCTGTACACAAAGACTTCAAAGTATATCAGATGGATGTTAAGTCAACGTTTCTAAATGGAAAGCTGAATGAAGAAGTCTATGTGGAACAACCTCCAGGATTCTCAGATCCTAAGCGTCCAGGTTATGTTTATAAACTGGATAAGGCACTTTATGGCTTGAAGCAAGCTCCACGTGCATGGTATGACACTCTATCTACTTATCTCCATATTGAACAATTTGAGCGAGGTAAAATCGACAAAACTCTATTTTTCAGGAAAGTAAAAGGTCATATCATTCTTGTTCAGATATATGTTGATGAAATTATATTTGGCTCTACTAACCCTGATCTTTGTACTCGTTTCGCTGACAGAATGAAAGATGAGTATAAAATGAGCATGATGGGTGAACTAACATATTTCCTTGGTCTTCAGATAAAGCAAATTGTTAGATCTGAAGTTTTGTCAATAAACCAAGTGTTGAAGATCTGATAAGAAGGTTCAGAAGTTCTGAGAAGAAGAGTCAGAAGGTCTGAGAAGAAGAGTCGGAGATCTGAGAAGAAGAGTCAGAGATCTGAGAAAGAGAAGTCAGAAGTTCTGAGAAGCGTGATCAGAAGAATGTTCAGAAGTTCTGAACTACCTGTTCAGAACTTATGACGAGTTTCGTTATTTAGTAATGTGTAAACTAATTAGGACACGTGTTATGTTCTTATTAGTCTTTCTTATTTGTACTGTAGCTTTAAGATGTTTGTTGCAGTATAAATAGAGTGGTTAGCACTACGTTGCTAACTGATTGATTTTCCCATATTACTTGTATTCATTCCTTGTAATCTTTGAGGTTATCTCTCTCTTAGATCTGTAATTCTGTGCATCATTGAATACAATTGGGCTTGATCATACAATTTCTCAATTACTTCTTTCTATATTGATTGTAAGAATAGATCCTGCACTTTCAATTGGTATCAGAGCCAATCAACAAACAAATTCGTTCAAGATTGTGATTGCGAAGATCGATTGATCAATTTCTTGAAGATTTCTTGATTCATTCAAAATTCGATTCCGCTGCTAGGGCTAGTTCTTGAATTCTTAGCAATTCTTGAATTACCTGCTACTTTTCGATCAAGAAAATCGAATGTCTTTCTGTTGAATTTTCTTACAATCATGTCTTCTAAAGAATATCTAGCCATGGGATCCGAAACCAAACCGCCTGTTCTTATACCAGAAGAGTATCAGCAATGGAAAACTCGTATGATCCAATTCCTTGACAACATCGATGAAAATCTTATGATTTCTATTCGAGAAGGTCCAATCGAAGTATATATCGATGTCGCCGCAACCCCTGCTACAGAGACAACTCCAGAAATTCCAGCGACCAGAGTAAAGAAGAATTATTCCCAATACACTGCTGAACAGAAAATTAGGCATGCTATTGACAAAAGAGCAATTACTTTGATGACTTTGGCTGTCCCGAATGAGGTTCTTAACAGAATTGACAGTGGATCATCAGCTAAAGAAATGTGGGACGAATTGGAAAGGCAAATGTTAGGAACTGTGAGATCTATTCAGGCAAAGTTAAATCAAAGCATAAATGCTTATGAAAGGTTCAAAGCAAAAGAGTCAGAAAGTTTGACACAGACATACAGTAAATTTTGCACTATTCTAAATGACTTGAGAAGAAATGGACTGAAGAAAACAAAATCAGAGATAAATTACAAATTTCTGAACAGTCTAAATTCAGAATGGTCATCATTTGCCATAAGTCTGCAAATGAACAAGGATATGTGTGAAGAAGACTTAAATGATTTGTTCTGTGTTCTTAATCAACATGAAGACTCTGTCAAGTTAGTTGTGGAAGAAAAGAAAAATGTTGCTGATCAGTTAGCGTTCTTATCAAAGTCCAAAGCAATCAAAGCACCCAAAAAGACTGCATATCTATCAGAAATACCGAGTCTGGAGGAATCTGACAAAGAAGAAGGATCAGAAGATGATGAAGATATCAAGATAATGGCTGAAAAGCTAGCTTTGCTGACAAATACTTTCAACAAAAGGTATGGGAAGGGCAGATTTCAAGGAAATTATAAGAGAGCTGGAAGTTCAGATTATAAGAAGAAAGATGACAGAGAAGAAAATAAGATTGAAAAGAGAATAGAGAGAAGTGAAGAAAACAAGGAAGAGAAGGAAGAGAGAAAAGAAAAGAATCTGTGTTTCAAGTGTGGAAAATCTGGCCATTATGCCAAGGATTGCAGAGTTAAAGTTGTGAAAGATTATGAATACTACACGAAGAAGGCTCAGCTTGCAAAGAAGAGAGATGACGAGAGTGCGCTATTGGCTGAACAGGAGAATTGGCTGTACTACACTTCTGATGAAGATGATCATATCAACTTTCCACAGATGCGAAGCTATATGGCAAAAATGAGGAATGAGGATGATTCTGATTTTGAAGATGCTGATTCTGAGTCATCTGCTGAGGTACATTCTTCACTTGAATTAGAGTTAATGACACAGATTGGTGAAATGAAAACTGAATTTGCTAACCTAAGAAAACAGATAAAAGGAGAAAGAACTTTGGTTAACAAATTCAGAATTGAAAAAGAAGTAATAAACGAACAATATGAAGAATCTGAGGCTGAGAAACAGAAAGTTAAAGATGAAAATTCTGAATTGATGAAAAGGCTTTCTGAACTAAAAGTTGAGTTTTCAAAAATAAAGGATGAAAAAGGTGATTTACAAATAAAATTTGATATGTTATTTGAAGAAAGAAAGAATTTATACTCCAAAATCAAAGAATTGGAAGATTTGAATTTGAAAAGAGGTCAAACTCAGCAAACATTAAATCTTTTATTAAGCAATGTTAAAGATACAAGATTTTACAATCCAAAGAAGGGATTGGGATTGGAAGAAAATGTCATTTTAAAAAGAGCTCCAATACTTCAAGTTTCTAAGCCAAAAATCCCAGAAATTGTTGAAGTTTTCATAAGACCTGCTAGTTCTATAACAAGTTCTGACAATTTGCAAAGACCAAACTCTAAAAAGTCAGATGAGACAATTTCTGAGTCTAAAACAGAAAAGTCAGTTGGTTCAGAAGAAAAGGTTAAGAAAGAAGTTTCTAAACCAACAGATGAAAAGCCAAGATACAATGATACTAAATTCAAGTATGATTCCTTAAATGTCAGCTACAAAAATAAACAACCAAGTTTTTCATATCATGACATTGAGAGCATATTTGATACAAGTAAAAATTCTGAAACAGTCAATCAGAAGTCTGAAACTTCTAGTCAGGATTCTGAACTTTGTAGTCAGAATTCTGAGTCTAAAGATCAGACATCTGAGTCTGTAAATCAGAACTCTGACTCAGGCAGTCAGAAGTCTGATTCAACTGGACTTTCTGAAACAAAATCAGATGAATTTTTGCAACTTGAAAAGAGATTTAATCTTGTGAGTCAAGAACTTGAGGATTTAAGGAAAGCATATGATGAACTTGAAAATGATTTCTGTGAGATGGATATTAAACTTGAAGAAGCTTTGAAAGAAAAGAATATTTTTATTCAGAAAATAACAGAGCTTGAAAAACTGAAGACTGAGTATGATCTTTTTAAAATTAATGCTTCAAGAGAAAATGATAAATTCTTTAATGAATCAAGTACATATGAAAAAGGTGAATCATCTAATTCTTCTAACAAAAAGAACTTGAATTTTTCAGAAAAAGAAGAAAGCAAAAGGAAAGATGATCTTGCAAAGTTGAATGATCTGAAAAGGGAACTTGAGAAGCTTAGAATGAAATCTACTTCTGAACTAAACGCTAGAAATTCTTGTAATAAGGGCAATTGTACTCTGAACAGTATAAATAAAAATGAAATGATCTATGTTTCAGATTTATTGTCACTTGCAAAGAAAAATCTTGTTTGTGTTAGATGTAAAAATGATTCATTCCAATATTCTCACAAATGTCAAGTCAAAATAACTTCTGTTTCATACATAAGAAAAGATATTCAGAAAGTTTCTGTTTCTCAAAATACAGAAAAGAAGAAAATTTCTGTTCCTCAGACTCAGAAGAAAGAAAAGATAAAAGAAAAGAAAGTTGAAAACATAGCAAAACCAAAAGTTACAATTCTCAAAAAGAATTTGAACAAACTTGTAAGCAGAAAATGTTCTGACTTCATAAAAGTTCAAGGAAAGTGGTGTTTGAAGAAAGATTTTGAGTGGAGAGTAAAAGGTACTAATGTTAAATCCAATGACAAAGCTAACAAAGATGGACCCATTCCAAAATGGGTACCTAAACTTAACTGATCCTTTTGCAGGGCTGTCATGTGTGGTTTTTAGATTCAGGAGCTTCAAGACACATGACAGGTCAGAAGTCTTTTCTATCAAACTTCACAGAAAAGGCTGGAGGAGCAGTAAACTTTGGAAACAATAGCAAAGGTCAAGTCAAAGGTTATGGGGATTTAACTAAAGGGGATCTAACTATCCAAAAGGTTTTCTATGTTGAAGGATTACAACACAATCTTTTCAGCATAAGTCAGTTTTTAGACAGTCTTTGTCAAATTAAGTTTCAAATAACAGGTTGCATGATTCTAACTGAAAATGATGTCAAAGTCTTCTGGGCCAAAAGACATATGGACTTATTTGTAGTTAATTTTTCAAAATTGAAAACATTAAATACAGTTTGTCTTTTATCAAAATCAACTGCAAATGAATGCTGGCTTTGGCACAGAAGATGTTCTCATCTGAATTTCAAAGATCTTAATAATCTTGTTGCAAAACATTTGGTTAAAGGCTTACCAAAGCTTAAATTTGAAAAAGAATCATTATGCTCAGCTTGTGAAATGGGCAAGATGAAAAAGAGTTCTCACAAATTAAAAATGGACTCATCTTGCAAAGCACCATTAGAAATGATTCATACTGATCTTTGTGGTCCAATTTCAGTTCAATCGATGGGAGGAAAGAAATATATGCTTGTGATTGTTGATGAATTTTCCAGATACACGTGGGTTGAGTTCCTAAGAGCTAAGTCAGAAGCTGCTACTACATTGATAAATTTTATCAAAAGGATTCAAGTTCTCTTACAACTTCAAGTTCAGAAAATCAGAAGTGATAATGGAACGGAGTTCAGAAATGAGACTCTTCAGAATTTTTTAGAAAGTTCTGGGATTTCTCACAATTTTTCTGCTGTCAGAACTCCTCAACAAAATGGTGTTGTTGAAAGGAAGAATAGAACTCTAGTTGAGGCTGCGAGAACAATGTTGGCTTATGCAAATCTTCCTACTTTCCTATGGGCTGAAGCAATTGCAACTGCTTGTTTTACACAAAATAGAACTTTAATCAATAAGAGATTAAATAAGACTGCTTATGAACTGATAAATAAAAGAAAACCATTAATCAAATTCTTTCATATTTTTGGTTGCAGATGCTATGTTCTCAGAGACAGAGAAAATCTTGCCAAATTCGATAAAAAGGCAGATGAAGGATACTTTGTGGGTTATTCTTTAACTTCCAAAGCATTCAGAATCTACAATAGAAGAACCAAGAGGATGATGGAGAGCATAAATGTAACTTTTGATGAAGCCAGAATGCGGACTTCTGAACAAGACAGTTCAGAACTCATGCTGAACAAGACAAAAATGACTTCTGATACAAATTCTAATCCTATTTGTTCAGAACTCAATTTACTGTTTAAGGATGCTTTTAGTGAACTAATTTCTGATTCTTATGCAGAATATGAAAACCCAAAGATGGTCAAAGAGATGAAAAATAAGACTCCAGAAATAGTTCAATCAACTGTAATTTCTGACAAAGGTCCATCAGAGGAGTGCCCAAATCTAATAAATACAAGTGGTGAAAATTCTGAACCTTGTAATCAGAATTCTGATTCTTGTACTCAGAACTCTGAACAAGTCAATCAGAACTCTGACTTCATTAATCAGAACTCAAACTTGGATGCAACTCCTACTCATACGTCAGAACAAGGTGACAGTTCAGAATTACGAGCAATCATTGATGAGAATGATGCAAACAACAATTATTCAGAGATTGATGTACTCCCTAGTGCTAATAAATGGACTAAAAATCACCCTATTCATCAAGTAATAGGTGATCCATCAGCAGGAGTAAAGACAAGATCAGCTACAGCAAATGAAGCAATGTTTGATGGTTTCTTAAGTGTAATTGAACCAAAGAAAGCTAATGAAGCCCTAGAGGATCCAGACTGGATTTCAGCAATGCAAGAGGAATTGCTTCAATTTGAAAGAAATAAAGTTTGGAGACTCATTCCAAAGCCTGAAGGTAAATCTATAATTGGAACTAAATGGGTGTTCAGAAACAAAAAGGATGAATCAGGTGTTGTCATCAGAAACAAGGCAAGATTGGTTGCTAAGGGATACTGTCAACAAGAGGGAATTGATTATGATGAGACATTTGCACCAGTGGCAAGAATAGAGGCAATCAGAATATTTTTAGCCTATGCTGCACATAAAAACTTCAAGGTGTATCAAATGGATGTCAAATCAGCCTTTCTAAATGGCAAACTTAATGAAGAGGTGTATGTCCATCAACCTGAAGGTTTTGTTGATCCAGAATTCCCTGATCATGTTTATATTTTAGACAAAGCTTTATATGGTCTAAAACAAGCACCACGAGCCTGGTATGACACTCTTACTAAACACCTGTTAGGTTCAGGATTCAAGAAAGGTAAGATTGACACAACTTTGTTTTTAAAGAAACAGGGTAATGATTTGATTCTGATTCAGATTTATGTTGATGACATAATATTTGGTTCTACCAGTCCAGAATTATGTGATAATTTTTCAAAAATCATGTCATCTGAATTTGAAATGAGCATGATGGGTGAACTGAATTTTTTCCTTGGTCTTCAAGTCAAACAACTACCAAAAGGTATTTTCATAAATCAAGGAAAATATGTCAGAGATATTCTGAAAAAGTTCAAAATGTCTGATTGTGCTTCTATGAGAACACCTATGGCAACTAACATAAAGTTAGATGCTGATCTCAAAGGTGTTTCAGCAGATATCAAACTTTATAGAGGCATGATTGGATCATTACTTTATTTGACTGCAAGTAGACCAGATATCATGTTTTCTACCTGTTTCTGTGCTAGATTTCAATCTAACCCGAAAGAATCACATATGTTGGCTGTCAAAAGGATTTTAAGATATCTCAAAGGAACACCTGATCTAGGTTTATGGTATCCAAAAGAAACTGACTTCAAATTGACTGCTTTCACTGATGCTGATCATGCAGGAAGTAGGTTGGACAGAAAGAGTACATCTGGTGCTTGTCACTTTTTGGGAGATAAAATAGTGAGTTGGGCATCAAAGAAACAGAACTGTGTATCCACTTCAACTGCTGAAGCAGAGTATGTTGCTGCTGCTGCTTCATGCTCTCAAACATTGTGGATGAGAACACAACTCATGGACTATGGGTATCAGCTTAATAAGATTCCCATCTATTGTGACTCAGAAAGTGCAATTGCTATTACTCAGAACCCTGTTCAACATTCGAAGACTAAGCATATAGATGTGAGGTATCATTTTATAAAGGACTATGTGGAAAAAGGAACTATAGAGATGCACTTTGTGCATACAAAGTATCAATTGGCTGACTTGTTCACAAAGCCTCTTGATCACAAAAGGTTTTCTTTTCTCATATGTAAAATAGGAATGCTTAATCTGCCTAGTTGAAAATATTTTTTTTTCCTTAAAAATGCTAAATTTTTCTAAGTAAACTTGTCTGAGTAGTGTATTCAGAACTTCTGAGTCTTGAGTTCAGAACTTCTGAGTCTTGAGTTCAGAACTTCTGAGTCTTGAGTTCAGAACTTCTGAGTCTTGAGTTCGGAACTTCTGAGTCTTGAGTTCGGAACTTCTGAATCTTGAGTTCAGAACTTCTGAGTCTTGAGATCAGAACCTCTGAATCTTAAGGTCAGAAATTCTGAGTCAATACTTCAGCAATCTAACTTTCAAAAATTTATTTTTGAGAAATACAAATAACTTCAACTGTATGGATTATGCTTCTTCGATTATCTTTTTATCTCATCTTTATGTATCATTAATACTCAAATGCATGCTCAAGTCAAGGGGGAGCATCAAAATTCTTTTGGAAATCATTTTGTGATGCTTAAAAGATTTGTTTTCATTTCTTATCTGTTCAAACCTCTTCTGAATAATCAAAATGTTTTATATTGGTCAGAAGTTGATTTTAAAAGACATTTTGGTTACAAGGCAAAATTCTTCTGAGTCATGGAATCAGAACATCTGTGCGTGTTATTCAGATCTTTGACTTGAGTCAAAATTCTATCCACTAACACGTGTCAGCTTCATATTTGTTTGACAATGCCACGTATTTCATTTAAATCCTTTGTGGTATTTCACATGTGTTGACTCCGTTATAACATTGATTTCGCTTTTCCGTTAAACCTTTCAACTTCGCGGATTTTAAATAGGTCTTAAAATCCCTATTTCAAATTTCTTTCAAATTCCAGAGCGAAACGTGAGATACGAATCAAATCCAGAGTTCTTTGAATCTGTTTTCTTCTTAAATCATGTCTGAAATACGAAGAAGTGGTCCAATTTCTCTACATTCCACAAAATCGATAATGGATTCATCCGATTCGGAAAATGATGAAGTACAAAATAGAGTTGCAGAGGAAGGGGCAATAAGAAATGATGAAGAAGATGAACAAATGGATGAATCTGAAGGAAATGCGGATGAGGTAAACGTTAATATTGAACATGAACAGAGTGCTGCAGGTTCTATTATGTCAGATAGATCTATTCTAGTGGAAAGAGTTGTTCCTGAGAGTGAATGGTTGAAATTATCTGAAAATAACTGTGTTATATTGTTTGAGGAAAGTCGTTTTAAGCCTGAACACAGAATTATCATGGAGTTGTTCAAACATCATCCGTACAGAAAATGGTTTACAAGAAGTAAAAATGTGCCTGTTCAGTACATACAACAATGGTGGAAATATCTTAGGTTAGAAGATAATAAGTTTGTGTCTGAAATTGGAGGAGTGACATTTGTCTTATCTATCTCTGCACTAAGAGAGATGCTGAATCTACCAGAGAAAGATGATGTACAAAGAAGAACAGATTTTGAGGATTTACCCCTAACAGAGGAATTAATAGCAGAGTTTATGAAGTTGGGATACAATGAAGGATTGAGGACTCTCAGTTTGTTCAGAAGAAACAAATTACCACCTATTTGGGCTTGCTTCTTTCATGTGGTAAATAAATGTTTGTCAGGGAAAAATAGTTCTGCTGATCAAGGTTCTAAACAAATTCTTCAGATATTTCAAGGTTTAGTGAAGAATAGGCATTATGACTATACTTTAATACTTTGGGAAGATATGAAGAATACTTTTGAGAAGAATCAGAAAGCAATTCAGAAGAAGACAAAGGATGCTCCACTGGCATACATTCCCTACATAAGGTACTGGCAAATTGTTATTTGGTATGCCATGCAGGAAAACAGAACAATCTCAAGAAGAACAAATGAAGAGCATGGTCCTACATTTTATTTGGGTAAGATGACCTCAGTAACAAGACTTGAAAATTATCCCAATCATAAACTGTTGCCAAAATCACTTAGGAATTATATTCCAAGGGAGAGTGAGATTTTAAAAGCTTATTGCACCTCTATGGGAATTGAATTACCTCAAATCCCTGCCCAAGAGGACCAACCTGAGAAGAGAGGTGAGGGGTCTAGTCGAATTAGAGAGGGGGAGGATGTTCAGATGGGTGAACATTCTGAGAGACTTGAGGGGGAAAATTCTGAGAGCTTGGTTAGATTCAGTGAGGAAAAACAGAATGAGAGTGGTGAGGATGAGAGATTGTTAACAGAGGTTCAAACAGAAAGAGATGCCTCTGAACCAGCTAATCTTGACCAGGTAACCACACATGCTATTGGTTCACATCTCTTGGTGTCCAATATTGAAACAAACACCATGGACCTAGTGGTGGATCTTGAACAACCCATCCATACCCACTCAGAAGCATTTCAACATGCTACTGTTTCACACAAATCCGGGGAACCATCCCAAACTCATTTGGAGGGAGGTGATAAATCCCAACTTATTTTTCAACACATTGAGTCTGAATATCACAGTCCTATTCATATTGAGCCTGAAATTCCTTTTGACACTTGCACAGATCAGGAATTTCGTACTCCTGAAACAACATTCATAGACATGCCTAATGTTGGGTGTCGAGGATTGGATGGAAGTCCTGGTGAGGTGAACATTACAAAAGCCTCATTCAAACGTGCATCTGTTGTACAAGATGACTGTGTGTTATCTACAGGCCATGAGCCCTCTGGGCACATGAAAACTGGACCATCTGTTGGTTCAGGTTCACTGTTAGAAACTTCTGAATTTGAAAAGATTCAGAAACAAAACAAGGAGATGGGGGAAAAAGTAGAAAATTTGGAGAAGAGGATGGAGGATCTGAATGATGAGGTATCAGATTTGAAAGGTGTGTTGGAGGAAAAGTTAATTTCTGTTGAAACCAAGGTAGATGATGTAAAGAAATCCTTGGATTCTCACAAAAAGGAGATCATGGATATAATGTCTGGTTTTCAAAAAGATATGTTGAAACAAATGCAAGATATGCAGGATTCTATACTGAAAGCACTGAGTGTATCACTGGCTTCTACTTCAAAGCCTCTTGATCCTGCTCCTATTGCAGAAGCTGAACCTGAAGTTGCTTTTAATCAGAACTTGAAAAGGAAGTTTGATGATAATGATCCTCATGATCATCAAAAGGGGGAGAAAAGACAAAGGTTAAGTTCTGATGATGATATTGGCATAGAAGATTTTGAGATAGCAGACATGCACTTAGCCAATACAAAAAGTTCAGAAGATCAGACACAGGAAAATTTAAAGGAGATGATTCAGATAGTACAGCTTGACAGTTCAGATACAGAAGAAATGGAGTTGGGAAGTATTGATAGTAATGAATCAGATAAAACAGAGGAATTGAACTTGGATACTGAGATGGAAGGAAACTCAGATGAAACTGTAGCTATTGAGGAAGCTGATTTGAGAATAGAAGAAATAGTGGAAAGTACAGTGGTAAACAGGTGTACAGATATTGTGGTTTATAACAGTGAAAGGGCAATGGAGTCTGAATCAGAAGAAAGGAGGTTGAATGAAGAATTGATCAGAAGAATGCATAATGAAGTAGTCAGAGCTTTGAGTGTTCAGAAAATTCATAAAGGAATAAAAGTGATAAGACCCATTGATCTAATGGGAGAAGAAGACAGAACTGTGGATTACACTCAGGATTTTAAAGATGATTTTAGGTTTAACTTTTGTGATGAGTTAAATTCAGAAGAAGAGTATGTGAAAGTGAAAGACTTCTTTATGCCTTCTGAATATGTATTCAGAAAACCAATTGAGATTCCAAAGATTAAATTGCAAAGACTAGAAGAACCTGTGTGTGACTTCATTCTAGAGTTAAGTGATGTACCTTTAGCCAGACAATTTCATGATGATATTTTTCCTGAGGAAATATATGATAATCTCTACTACACAGAAGGAGAGTATGAGCTTTTGGAAAGTAACATTGATGGTTTTATGGATGACAGAGCTCAGATGGTCTACTCAGAAGCTTCTAACATGTTCAGAGTTCCTGACTCAAAACTGCATATTCAGAAAAGAATCGAGAAAGTTCTGATGTTTCAACAAGATGAATTCAATGGTTTAATGTTTGTTAGAATGGAAATACTGAAAGAAAGAAATACAAAGGTTTCCATGTCTACATTTGATTTTCACAGATTGACTCTTGATGATCAGATCTTTCTAGTCAAGTTCTTTGCTAGCACTGAAGAAGCCTTGATAGAAATTGAATGCAGAAGACTTCTGGGTATTTATGTCAGAAATACATACTTGTATGACTTCCAGTTGGCTATCGAAGAAAGAAAAGAAAAGTGCAATCTGAGTTCTCCCACAAAGAAAACAGAAGTTGATCTGCATGTGAAGGGTTTTGTGAATGAAGGAATGGAGACAGAAGGGTTCACATATATGGTTCACGAAAGACTTGAATTGTTCAGATTAAAAGAGTTGGTGAAGTACAGTGATGCAACTCTGAATTGGTTGTTGATTAGAATGGAAGTAAGTATGGATGCTGAAAAAGAGAGTTTAAAGAAGAGATGCATAAACTGTGTGAAGAGGAGGTTGGATTTTAGAAGAAAAATCAGAAACAGTAGTGAATGGTTGCTATCTGAGGTGAATCCCAAAAAGATTCTACATAATGATTTTGTGTTCCCAGCTGAGTATGAAGTGAATGAAATTTTGTCAGATGAAGTTGAAGAAGTTCAGGACACAACACCTCAGAATGTGCAGATAACTAATATTGACCAAGCTGAACAGTCTGAACCCAAAGAAGATGAAATATTCATTGATCTGAATGGATACTTTCTTGAATTTGATCTGCCTGAGTTCTTCAAACCAAAAGAGGTACAATTCTTGGATGTGTATTATGATAGGTCTAAGGAGACTCAGATCTGGTTGGCTGAAAAATCAAGATGTCTTGGCAAAACAAAGCAAGCCGTTTACTCAGATTTTCTAATCACTGGAATCAGAGAATTGAAGGTTAAGAAATTCAGAAAGATGGAGTACTTATCCTTTGAAGTTTTGAGAGAAGATGGCAAGGTTTATTATTTTACTGATGCAGATTTTGAGAAACTGTCAGTGGTTGACTTCTACAGATTACACAGCTTTCTATGTTTTAAAGAGTCAAGTAAAGACAGAAATGAAAGGAAGGCAAGAAGTGTGGTGATTGAGGCCATGTTCTATATCTTAAGGTGGCATTGCTATACAGATTTCCAAATAGCTCTGTATTTGCAAAAGTCATGTGTTTATCTGGCAAATCCCAATACAGATCATGAGCAGAAAAAGGTGTTAAAGACTGGAAGTGTTCACAGATATCCAGAGTTGGGAGTATTTTTGAAGAACAAAAGTGGAAAGATCTTCTTCAGAGCAAAAGAAACTGCAAAATATTGTTCTGGAACTTTAAGGATCATAAAGCACAATTTGGAGAAAAAGATGCTGAAAGTAAAGGAAGCAAACATAACTCAAGAAGCAATAAATCAGCAAGTTGAAGTTATTCAAGAAATTATTGACAAGATTGATAAGAGGCTTAATCTGAGGAATGTGCTACTTCAGAAAATTGTTCCTGCTCTGAAAGAATTAGATGATGCAAAGTTTAAGTTTATTTGACAAAAAGGGGGAGATTGTTAGATCTGAAGTTTTGTCAATAAACCAAGTGTTGAAGATCTGATAAGAAGGTTCAGAAGTTCTGAGAAGAAGAGTCAGAAGGTCTGAGAAGAAGAGTCAGAGATCTGAGAAGAAGAGTCAGAGATCTGAGAAAGAGAAGTCAGAAGTTCTGAGAAGCGTGATCAGAAGAATGTTCAGAAGTTCTGAACTACCTGTTCAGAACTTATGACGAGTTTCGTTATTTAGTAATGTGTAAACTAATTAGGACACGTGTTATGTTCTTATTAGTCTTTCTTATTTGTACTGTAGCTTTAAGATGTTTGTTGCAGTATAAATAGAGTGGTTAGCACTACGTTGCTAACTGATTGATTTTCCCATATTACTTGTATTCATTCCTTGTAATCTTTGAGGTTATCTCTCTCTTAGATCTGTAATTCTGTGCATCATTGAATACAATTGGGCTTGATCATACAATTTCTCAATTACTTCTTTCTATATTGATTGTAAGAATAGATCCTGCACTTTCACAAAATGAAAAAGGAACTTTCATTAATCAGGGAAAGTATGTTAAATATATGCTGAAGAAATTTGACTTAACTCAAAGTTCAGCTATGAAAACCCCTATGGCACCACCGCTGACACTAGATAAGGATACTAATGGTATTCCTGTTAATGTCACGCTGTACCGTGGGATGATCGGCTCTCTTTTGTATCTTACAGCTAGCCGACCCGATATTATGTATGCAACCTGTTTGTGTGCACGATATCAAGATGAACCTAAGATATCTCATATGACCGCTGTAAAGCGAATTTTTCGATACCTTAAGGGTACTGCGAATCTAGGTCTTTGGTATCCCAAAGACTCGGGATTCGATCAAATCGCCTATTCAGATAGTGATTTTGCAGGTTGCAAATTGGATAGGAAAAGCACCACAGGAGGATGTCAGCTCCTGGGTGGAAAGCTGGTGAGTTGGACAAGCAAAAAGCAAAACTCAGTGTCCACCTCCACAGCTGAAGCTGAGTATGTAGCCGCTGGAAGCTGTTGTTCTTAGGTCTTGTGGATGAGAAATCAACTACTGGACTATGACCTTCAGCTCTCAAATATTCCAATCTATTGCGACAGCACAAGTGCCATCGCTATAGCAAATAATCCAGTACTACACTCAAAAACAAAACACATCGAAATCAGGTATCACTTTATCAGAGATCATGTGATGAATGGTGATATAGAACTTAACTTTATCCCAACTGATTATCAGTTAACTGATCTGTTCACCAAACCTCTTGATGAGACAAGATTCAACTTTCTCATCAGCGAGCTTGGAATGCTGAACTTTGAAGAGTAAAATCTTCAGCGGTTCACATTTGATCAGCGAAAGGATAAAATCAACTTGTATAACACATTATATCATTCTCTCTGAATAAACTTGATTCGCTGATATCAAGGTATGTTTTTCTCTCTCTGACAATCGCATGTAAATGCAAGATTTCAAAACAAATTGCATCGCTGAATATCTCTTCCTTAATCAGCGATACTTTGAAATTTCCAAAACCAACACTGATATTTCTATTCAGTGCTTCATATTTTCAAAAGTGTCCCTGAGTTTTTCAAAACCTCAGAGACATCCAAGAATATGAAAGGACAGTTGTGACGTCATTGCAACGGATAATCCCCGGCACGTTCTTTTTCTGACACACATTTGCACGTTTGGAAATGAAGGCGAGTGGAAGTTGTGCTAACTCCCCGTGTGAGACTGAAACATCCGTCTTTTGAGAGACGAATGAGTGGCTGAGGGGGTCGTGCAATTGCTCCGCTAGGTCCACGGAGTCTTCTTCAATACCCCGTCCCAACAGATGAGACGGTGTAGTAGATGTGGCTACCCGAATATCGCTCGTTTAGGGCCGCTCAGGAGCCTCTTTTTCTTTACGGCTCGTTCTTTCCTGGTTCAACTTTGAACGCAGTTCTCTCCGTCTCGCATGATCTAACTCCTCTACTTGTTCTCCCTCAGATGTCCTAGTAACAGGCCCGGTTCCAGTATGAGGTGGTGATTTAAGAGGGGTTGGGACATTGTAGTTTGGGTTGGGTCCGATACCGCGAGGTATGTGTGTCAGGCGTATGGTACGGGTGGTATCGGAGTCCGTGGAGTCAGATTCCACGTCTTCAACATTGTAAGATGGTGAGGGTGGTTCGGTGATATACGGCTCGGTCGAGTGATGTAGTATCGGTCTAGAGGATGGACCGGCTTGGGCTGAGCTGGAACCGGGTTGCGATTCCACTGCACCACCTACTCTCGTTCCCCTTCCTCTTACAACTAATGTTCCCCGCCCGACAGCACCTGCTTGTCGGGCCCTTCCACCTCTTACTCTCGGACCCTCGCGTCTCTCGGGTCTAAGTCCCTGGGCAGGTCCCTCCGGCGCTGGGTGGACCATGGGATTGCCTAACGCTCCCCTGTATGCTACTACCCCTGGTGTAGTGGGATCGGCAATGGCTAGTAGTGCTTCAGGGATGGGCATGGCTACCGCATCAGATGGATTGCGTATAACCATGAACTGTAAGTGGTGATGGGGACATACCGGATGGTTCAGGCGGCGAGGAATGGCAGGATTCGCGTCCATGTATTGACGCACCGCAAGGGAAAGGAAACGCGGATACAGAAGAAACTTCTTCTGTTTGGACCCTCCGATGTGGCGAATAGCGGTGACGAGCTCCCTCCAGATGATCATTGCAAAGTCGATGTGGCGGTTATAGCACACAGCATGAACTAGGCGAAGGAAGTCGCCGGTGCACTGATCAATGCCTCTCCATCGCGAGGAAAGACAGCGGTTTAGGATCGTAAAGAGAGTGTACCATAGCGGAGCCAGGTACTTGCGATTGAATGCGGATGGCCGGTTGAGGTCATGGTTGTAGCCAAGTGCGCGTATTTGAGCGCAAAGTGTGTCATCATTAACGGCAGGATCGTACCGTTCATGATTGTTGGCGGTGGCCTCCGGAAGAGATAGCAGTCGGCGGAATGAGTCTGGTGTGAGCATGAAAGGTTGGTTATCGATTTGAGCGGTGATCGACTGCGAGTTACCGCCTGTGACGACTCGCGCGGTGAGCCATACCTGCAGAACGTACAGGACTGGGACATCGGCTGTGCTGGTAAGGGCCTTACGGAGAGAGTGATTCATAAGAATGTCTAGGAGTACCCGATGAAGTGGTTGAGGTCTGAACAGTGTCGGGTCCAGGTGGTGATTGTTGGCCTCCAGTTCAGTGCCATGGTTAGGGTCAACCAAGGCAGCATCGGCTGTGTCATCAATAATATCCTCCTCTTGATGTATTTGCTCTTGAGGAGGTGGTTGTGGGTCTCCATGTTGTCCGGGAAGAGGTTGCTGTTGATCCGCCATAGATAATCTGTAAAATAAATACACAGTTAAAAATTGGGACGGATGAACAACCGTTTGGGCGTACCTTTGCTGTGAGTGGCTCAATCTGAGACAAATCCAGGACCGGCAGTAACAACACAGGACTGAAATGGACACAGCAGGGGTGTCCGGACAAAATGGGAATGCCAAGTTTTCCGGACAAAATTGTATTCGGACAACACATGTGTCCGGATGTTAGAGGTAACCTAATGAAGATGAGAGTCTCCGGATAAAGTAGGGACTCCGGACAAGGGAGTCCGGGTGTCAGAGGTTACCGGGTACACTATTTTCCGGAGAACAATAGAGTCCGGACACCAATCTACCCGGTAGTTGAACTTACCGGAAACCCTAAGGTTTCCGGACAACTAGGTATCCGGGTGATGGTAGTGTCCGGATGGATCATCGTGGTGTTGAAGGTGTCCGAACACGACGAATGTGTCCGGACGAAGACTCAATCGATCATTTTTGCAAACAGGGGATCCCAATCACTTGTACAGGTTATTGAGAGTCGAATATCAGCTTATGGGAGCATTGACACCTCTCAAAGCGCACGCAGTTGTCCTGAATGACTAGAAACCCTTGAGAGGTTTCGACCACTGTTGGATCGACTAAATCAGGTCTCGTTGTGCGGTGCGATGTGTGCAAAGGTAGGTGAAATGTGATCGAGAGGGAGAAATAAGTAACATACCTGAAGATGGGGACTAAAAACACCGTGAATCGTCTACGTGAGAGGAGTCCGTGTGCGAGAGAGAGAGAAGAGGGTTTAGGGTTTTTGCGATATCCGGATAAGTGAAGAATGAGAAGGCCGGATACCAATATATACCCGGGTGAAGTCCGGGTACCTAGCCGACCCGGATATCTACCCGGTCCGGAAGCTGTCCGGATGCGAGAGTTGTCCGTTTGCGAGAGTTGTCTGGATACTAGAGGTTTTCGGATAACTCTGAACAGTCCTGTTCCATGAAGATTTTCAGGAATTTGAACTGGAAGAGAACCTTTATCGCTCCCCCTCGGATAGTGCAGTAGAGTGTAGTGGAAGAGTCCGACACAACAAAAATACGTTTAGACTTTTAAAAGAAAAACTTGTGCCGCTCCCCCTCCGACGATGACTATAACACACACGCAGGAGTGCCCACACACACAAAACTTTTGTCATTTAAGAAAAAACTGTGTGTGACGCTCCCCCTCAAAGTATGAGGAAACTTACCTGATATTGCATTGTGCTCCCCCTGAACACGAGAACATTTGGTGAAAGCACAGAGATAGTGAAAGAAAAAATAGACGACAGTATTAGAAAATAGAAACACACGGAGAAAGAGTGAAAAGAAAACAAATCGATATCTACCTAATAAATACAGAGACTAAATCTAGCGGTGTGACTAGAACAAGTAGAATACAAGTGCAAGGAAGTGTGTGCTCATGCATTAGGAGGGTAAACACCGAATGATGAGAAGACAGTTACTCGTATATGTATGGAACTTGTAACGGGCACACAGTCGGATTAAGTCTTCAGATTTAGCATACCTAGCTTGAACACAAGAGTTTTAAAGCGTTTATCGTCCAAGGCTTTGGTAAAAAGGTCTGCTAACTGATGTTCTGTATTTACGAAGTAGAGTTCGATTGTACCTCTTTCGACATGATCCTTAATAAAATGATACCGAACGTCGATGTGCTTCGTCTTGCTGTGTTGGACCGGGTTGCTTAATATGGCAATTGCGTTCTTCGAGTCACAGTAGATCGGGACTTTGACATACGTAAAGCCGTACTCTTTGAGTTGCGTCCTCATCCAGATTACTTGGGAACAGCAACTTACGGCGGCTACATACTCCACCTCAACAGTTGATGTTGAAACACATCGTTGTTTCTTCGAAGCCCAACTTACCAGGCTATCTCCCAAGAACTGAATGTGTCCCGAGGTGCTTTTGCGGTCCAACATGCATCCTGCGTGATCCGCATCAGAGTAAGCGGATAGGCGAAAACCTGTCTCTTTCGAGTACCAAAGGCCAAGATCAGCAGTACCACGTAAATAACGAAAAATTCGTTTAACAGCATTGTAATGAGACTCTTTAGGGTTTGACTGATAACGGGCGCAAAGAAATGTCGAGAACATGATGTACGGTCTATTGGCAGTGAGGTACATTAAAGAACCGGTCATTCCCCGATACAATTTGGCGTTGACAGCCTTTCCGTTAGGATCGGCGTCAAGCTTTGTATTGGTTGCCATGGGAGTTTTCATTGGTGAGGACTGGTCCAATTGGAATTTTCGAAGAATATCCCGAATGTATTTGGACTGGTTTATGAAAATTCCAGTCGACAATTGTTTAACTTGAAGACCAAGAAAAAAGTTCATCTCACAAAGCATACTCATTTTAAAAAAAATTCCCATGAGAGTGGCAAAGTTCTTTGCATATAAAGGACTAGTAGAACCGAAAATGATGTCATCGACATATACCTGGACTAGAATTATGTGGCCCTTTTCGTTCTTGATAAACAGTGTAGAATCAATTGTACCTCGAGTGAACTCGGCTTCTAACAAGAACTTTGATAGTGTGTTGTACCATGCTCGTGGTGCTTGCTTCAAGTCGTATAGTGCCTTGTCTAGTATGTAGACATGATCAGGCTTCGAGTCATCCACAAATCCGTCGGGTTGTGACACGTAAACTTCTTCTTGGAGGTCGCCGTAAAGGAAGGCTGTCTTCACATCCATTTGGAAGACTGTGAAGTTCTTGTGCGCGGCATAAGCGAGAAACATACGGATTGCCTAGATTCGTGCTATCGGAGCGTAGGTCTCATCATAGTCGATCCCCTCTTGTTGTCGGTACCCTTTGGCCACAAGACGCGCCTTCTTGCGAACAACGATACCATCTTCGTCCTTTTTATTCTTGAAGATCCATTTGGTCCCGATTACCGTCTTGTGCTTAGGACGTGGAACCAGTCGCCATACCTTTAGAGCCTTGAATTGATTTAGCTCTTCTTGCATGGCGATGATCCAGTCTGGATCTTCGAGCGCTTCGTGTACGCTCGTCGGCTCAATCGTGCTCAAGAAGCCGGAGAATAGGCAGAAGTTGGCGGAAGTGCCTCGTGTACGAACAGGAGTCGAGGGATCACCGATGATCTGATGTAGGGGATGGGCCTTCGTCCATTTGGTGGAGTGCGGAAGCGGCTGCTGGGTAGAGTGAGAGGTGTCCGGATCCACGTATGCACCAGATGGAAGGTCTTGAACTTGTTCAAGAGTCGCAGTCGTGTTTCTTGGAGGAAGTGGTGGAGGATTCGTCAATGGTTGAACAACTTCTGGTTCCGAGGAGTTCAGAGGCTGAGCATCGGTTGTAGCAGAAGACGAATTTGTAGGAGCGATTTCAGAGATTATAGGTTTCTCCGGGGGGATTACAGTACCGGGTGCAGTTGTATCAGATGATGATGGTTGAGCTGTCTCTATAGATGTTGACGGCGTACTTGTAGACGGGGGCGGACCAGATAAAGTGGCCGAATCCGTATTGCGAGTAGCTTCAAGTCGCGGTTGCGCTGAGACAGAAGTGGAAGAATTAATAGTGTCATCATAAAAATATTGAAACAGTAAATCTAAATCAGAAGAGCCAGCATTCGATGAAGATGCTTGATTCGGATTTACTGTGGCTTGTGCAGATCCCGAACTCGAAGGTCCGGAAGCTAGCACTCCAGTTAAACCGGGTTCTGTACTGAGTTGTTTAGAAGCCAAATCTGCGGCTTCGTCGAATGTCACGTTTATGCTTTCAACAACGGATTTGGTCCGTTTGTTGTAAACGCGATATGCCTTAGCCTGCATGGAGTATCCGATGAAAACTCCTTAGTCCGCCTTGGGGATGAATTTTCCGAGATCATCCTTGTCATTTAGCACATAGCAAGTGCATCCAAATGCATGGAAGTAGCCGACGGTTGGAACGTGATTATTCATGATCTCGTACGGTGTTTTGTTGAACCGCTTGAGAAGGATAAAGCGGTTTTGCGTGTAGCATGCCGTAGACACCGCCTCAGCCCAGAGATCTAGCGATAGATTTGCTTGGGATAGCATTGTTCGAGCATCTTCAACGAGGGTACGGTTCCATCTTTCCACCACTCCGTTTTGTTGTGGAGTGCGTGCTGCAGAGAAAGTGTGTGTGATGCCCACCGTTCTCAGATAGTCATCCACCTTTTGATTCTTGAACTCCGTCCCGTTGTCAGTTCTGATGGACTGAACGTGTTGAAGCTTGTTCTGCTGGACAGTCTTCAAGTGATCAATGATGAGCTCCGGATTTTCGTCCTTCGAGCGTAACAACCGCACCCAAGTGTAGCGCGAGTAGTCGTCCACCATCACGAGCACGTATTTGCGTTTATTGATGCTTGGAACACACATTGGAACACACAAATCCATATGAATGAGTTCGAGAGTCCGGGTCGTGCTCGAAGTTGCCTTCGGCGGATGTGATGCGCGCGTCATCTTTCCCTTTTCGCATGCTCCACAGAGATGATCCTTCATGAACGGAAGTTGGGGCACGCCTCTGACGTGTTTGCCTAGAACCAGTTGATTTATACTTCTAAAGTTGAGGTGCGAAAAACGTCTATGCCAGAGCCAAACTTGGTCGGAGTCGGCTTTTGACAAGAGACATACTGGTTTGTCTGTCTTAAGAGCGGCGAGGTCAATGGTGTAGAGATTGGTCTTGCGAGTTCCAACTAGAAGTTCCTCTCCGTCGTTGTTGAGGATTCTACACCTTGTGGCTTTAAAGCTGACCTCGAGATCCTTGTCGCAGAATTGACCGATGCTGAATAGATTGTGTCTTAATCCTGCGATGTGGGATACCTTCTTGATTGTTATCTTGTGTTGTACTATGTCGCCGTAGCCCACGATCGGCGACTTCTCGTTATTCCCAAATCTCACGTCTCCACAATATTCTTCCTTGTAATTCGTGAGAAGCTCCCTTCTTCCGGTCATGTGCTTGGAGCATCCAGAATCTAAGTACCACACATGACCCTTCTGCAAAACAAGATTAGTGACGTTTAGGTACCCAAATTTGTTTGGGTCCTGGGGGGTTAGATTTGGCACAACCTGGGGAAATATGCTTTGACTCAGCTTTCCCTTTAGGTGTAGATTTTACACCGTTGGAGGGAACTGGTTTTGGCACTTGTTGCCTCTTGGGTGCAGAATTTACACCTTTTGGAGGAACAGATTTTGGGGCAGATTTCCACCTTGGTGCCGGGTTAACCTCAGTAGGAGCACCCCGTGTAGGAATGGGTCGGGTCTCCCGCTGTGGTTTAACCGTTTGATTGAAACCCCTTTTGAAATGATGTTGTTGCTTGTTATTATGGGGTTTCCGCTTATGAAATAGGTTACCAACAAAGTAAGGCGCATACCAATCATTATTGTGAATATCATCAAAATCATTCCAACCACAATTAGAACAACATAAACAATCATGCGATAACTGAATCAATTGATTAAGTGATTTAACTTTAACAGGAAAAGAAACATCAAAATGGTTCCAATGATTCCAAGCATAATTGTCTTTGTCTATTTTAGAATTGAAAACAGGTGGGGATGACTTTGACGCATCCTTCTCGACAGATTCCCTCTTTATCCACTTTGGTGTTTCTTTATTAGCGCGACCATTTTTATCTGAAACAGCAGGGATAGTATGATCAGTGATTTTGAGGAAACAAGAGTCTTAGTGGTCGGTCGTTCGGTCTTTTGTTTCGGCTGTGACTGTTTTTGAGAGTTGGAAACATTTTTAAGAATCTTGATCACAGCCGGAGTCTTGGGTTGAGAACAGTCGCGCTTTAGAAAATTGACCGGACGATTAACCACTGGAGACAAAAAACCAGGTTGACTTGGAGAAATAGTAGTGTAGGCAGTCAATGGTCCGGTAGCTTGCCTTGGCTGTGATTTCCTTTTGGAAACAGGTTTCGAGGTTGGTTTTGACTGGGAAATCTTGATCACAGCTGAGGCCTTTGTTTGAGAACAATTTTCTTTTAAAGAATTAACCGGATGATTGACCACGGGGGATAAAAAATCTGTGTGACTTGGAAGAGGTTTGTCGAAGGGAAACGAATCAAACTCTTCAGCACAGGTACCTTCGGAGTTCATATACTCTGAAAAATCTATCTTGGGAAGTACTAGACTAGGATCAGGTGAGGAAGGCGAGGAATACTTTGTGTTTGTGTGCTTAGGGGAACTTGGTGCGGAAGCGTTTAAAAATCAGTGTTTAAATTCCTTTGAGCACATTCGTCTTGAGAGACGTTTCTTTCTTGAGAAGAGATAATGAAGGCTTTACACGAGGATGTGTCAGATGAGTTAGAGGAAAGTTCAGGTGAAAATTGCTTCGCAGTTTGGAGCAAGTCAAGCTGCACTCGGAATTGACTATTTACCATATGCTCTTTCATCGTTTCTCTTGTCATTTCAGACAGTTTTGATGAGAGCGTATTGATTTCCCACTGAAATTTTTCCTTTTCCTCACTTGACACACCGTCGGTTTTCTCAGATTTGAGTTTCTCAATCTCAGAGATGAGCACTTTCTTTTCGTTTTGAAAGGTGGACCTTTCTTTCTCAATCGACTCCTCCAACTCGACAATTTTTGCTTCCAAGATGAGAGGAGGAACATAGAGTTTAAACTCATCCGTCTCAGTCTTGGTTGCAGGTGCTACATCCTCATCCTTCTTGGAGGAATCCTTGGGTGTAGCTACCTTGTAGGGGTCGAAATAGTCATTGGAAAGATACTTTTTGTCCTTTTGATACGAGTAGTTTAAAGGTTCATAACAAAATGGAAGTTGAATTCCTCGTTTGTGTGTGCGTTTATGTTCTCGGTTTCCTCCTCCTTTTCTGGTTCAAGAGGACCAGTCCATTGAATTGCGTACTTTGGATACTTTTTATCTAATCCATAGCAAGCAAAATCATACAGAGTAGGGATTTGATATCTTCCCTTTTTCAGATAATGTGGGTTGTCATATCCGATTCCCCATTCTTTGTTAAAGTACGTGAACTCTTTGGGTTTGTTCAAAAAAATGGTTTGAGCAGTTTGACCCCTTTTGTGGAGTTTGGTTTCAAGATCTAAATTTTTAGCTACATACTCCTTGTGTTGAATTTGAAGAGAAGAACATTGATAAGTAATGTCTTCTTTCTCATTCAAGCACTGATCAAACTGACGTTGGAGATCAGATAATCTGGCCCTTAAGTCTTTAGGTGCTAATGAAAGGATTTTGCATCTGTCTTTTAAATAAGAATTTTCAGACTTATACTTCTCAGTTAATTTCATTTGAACATTAAGCTTTTCAGTTATTGAAATAATTTCAAGCTTTTGTTCTTCATTTGTGGCCTTGAGGGAGTTTTCCTTTTCTGTGATGGTTTGCAGTTGAAGTATGAAGTTTTGTAAGCAAGAGTCACATACCTGATTTGTTGTTGCCTTATCTTCATCCGTAGACGATTGATATCCCACAAAAGCATCAGCACCTTCATAATCTTCCTCATCATCAGATATGCCTAGCCAGTACTCATTTTCAGCGAACATTACCTCCCCAGCCTCCTTCTGTCTGGCCAGTGCAAGCTTAGCCTCATAATAGTGAGAGTTCTTCACTGTAGGTTGACGGCAGTCTTTAGTGAAGTGACCGAGTTTCCCGCAGTTGTAGCATTTCACAGGTTCATCTCGCTTCTACCGGTCACCTTTCTCTGTCTTCTCCTTCTTCTCAGATCTATCTTGCTCTTCTACCTTCTTCTTTCCTTCATACCGGTCCTTATAGTCGTGACACTTATTGGAGGAGGTGGAGTAGCGTTGACTATTGGAAGAAGGCTTCTTGTAAAACTTTTGTTGTTTAAAGGATTTAGTCAGAAGGGCAATAGCTTTCATTGAGTCTGATGCTTCATCATCATCATCATTACCGTCTTTCTCGTCTTCAGGTTCTGAGTCGGAGGAGCTTTGCTGTGGACCGCGTCTGGATTGACTGCTTGAAGATTTCCCTTGTTTGGAAGTGATGAGAGCAATTGGATCAGCAGATGGTTTTGGCTCATTCTTCTTCTCTCCCAGAAGCTCATTCACTTCATCTTCGTCTTGGAGAAGTGTCTCATACAGTTCATTGATGCTGATGTTCTCTATCAAGTTGTTGTGCTTGACATGAGAAGCATACACTTTCCATTCAGGTAGCAAGTTGTTGAGGAACTTTAGTGCATTCTCAGTATTGGAACGAACGATTTTATTCTTGTTCAGTTCATTGAGGAGTAGACAAAAACGTTCATAGGTCTGGGTAAGGGATTCACCGTTGCGCTGCTTGAACCCATCGAACTTGGTTATCGCGCTATTTATCTTCAACTGATTTCCTACAACGCTCCCTCGCATCATTTTGGCTACTTGGTCCCACATGCCTTTAGCCGTGTCTTTGTAACTGTCTATGGCAGTGTAGATAGAATTAGGAAGGGCTTGAATCAGATATCTCTTTGCATGCTTTTCACCTTCAGTCATGCCTCTTTCAAATTCTGTCATCTCAGCAAGAGTCTTCTTCTCACGTCGAGCTATTGCAGTTGCAGTTGCAGCTATGTCCTTCATTGGCTCGGCAATTGGGCCATAATCCAGAGCTCTCTTGATGTACTCATAGTTGTCCTTGGACTCTATGAAGATCATGAACCTATCTCGCCATTGGCTGTACTCATTCGGATAGAGACACGGTGGCTTGGTGTCAGTACCAATTGCGAGAGCATCACGAGAAGTAGACATCTTCGGTTGCAACGGAGTGATCGTCAGATGTGTAGATTGATTCAAAGAGTAAACCTAACGCAAGGCACTAAAAGTGAAATCCTAACGCAGCGTCTACGAGTGATTTGACTAACCTGAACTTACTGGATAGGAATCCAAATAAGTTATCTGATCTGAAATTGTTCGGATCAGATTTGATGCAAATGGATCAAAAACCAAAAATAGAAATATCCGGATAAGATGGGGATACCGGATAATAGAATTGTCCGGATATCTGTAAGAGTCCGGATATCAGAAAGAATCCGGACAGAGTAAGCTTTCCGGATAGCAGATACCACACACTTTCCGGATAACTGAGGTTACCGGATGTGAACTGATTCTGGATGTGAAGTTTCCGGGTACAATGAAGTTTCCGGATACTGTGCAGTTTCCGGATACCACGAAGTTTCCGGGTAAAAAATGGATTTCCGGATAAAATTGATTTCCGGATACTTTGAGTTATCCGGAACAATATTACCTGGATAGGTTTGAGATTATAAGATACTTACCCGGATGGATGACTTACCCGGAAGAAACTGGTTGTCCGGAAAAATTGGAAGAATCCGGATGGAACCACAAACGTCCGGACAAAATGAACTTGTCCGGAAACTGCGGCTGGGTTTGTCCGGACACTTCGGCTGTTTACTCAGTTCGATCGATTTCTCAACTAGGGTTACTCAAAATTGTTCCTGAAAGATTAGAAACAATACCAAACACAAAACTAACACTAACCCAATCGATTTCTAAGCAAAAAGAACATGTTTTGATGGTAAAAATTCGATTTTTGTTGAAGAACACTACCAAAAACTTTGATCTTAAATTGCTAAATTGACCAATCAAACGAAAGAATTAGGATGTGAAAATTTGCAGAAACACTTATAACGATAATGCTAACACAACCCAATAAGCAAAAACAACCAATTTCGACTGAATCAAATATTCAAGAATTCAAGAATGGTCAGACGGGTAAAAGTCAAAGTAACCAGAAATTGATGAATGAAGCTTTGAATCGAATCCGTCTGTCTGCTCTGATACCAATTGTAGAATCCAGATCCGTGCAACAATACAGAAATCGAATATGATATGCAATAAGTAATATGATATCAACTGGTCATCCCTTTCATTAATCTTTCAGAGAGAATATTACAATAAGAGTTGAAAGTAAAAGAGATGATTAGCTTGTTTTTCCAAGCTAATCAACATTAAATACAATGGGCCCGTGGTTAATAAGCCCACGACCCGTTCACTAATAAGCTCTATTTTAATCAAATACAGTTTAACCCTTGAACTTTAAATCAACATTAAAACCTGCTCTAACAAGTTCTTAAAGGGATCGTGATAAATGAACCTTCAGGGGAGCGGACCAAATCAAAGCCTTCAGCGTCTGAAGCTGACAAGGGCAAAGGAAAAGGTGTCGCTGAAGACAATGACAATCTGATGATCTCGCTTTCAAAGCCAGTTTGTCAGGTACACTAAATCTTCCTTACGCTCATCCCTCTATCTATCTATACACATTATCAGTTCTACTCTCCTCAGACTATACACTTAAACCAATTTTCTCTCTCTGTTCTACCCAAGTTCTTACTCGTACGATCGATGTGTTTCAGCTAGTCCTCTCCCCTGTTTGAGGATATCGCTGAAGTTCCTACAGCTGCGATTTCACCAACAATAATCCCAGCTCCCAACGCTGAAGAAATAATCCCGATCTTATATTTGATCTCTGAGACAGATGAACCTGAAGAACAGATGCTCTCACACAAAAACAGACCTTCCTTGGCTCCTCAAAAGCTAAGTGAAGAGGATCAGAGAAGAAGAGAAGAGATAATAAAGAAGTTTGAGGCTCAGCGAATCATTCTGAACCGTGATCAACTTCCTTCCGTTCCTCCAAAGTTCAGAATTTCTCAAAAGGAATACAAGGAACACCTCAGAGATGAACGCCTAATCGCTGAAAGAAGAGAAGTTGAAGAAAAAGACAGAGAACTCGCCATCCAGCTTACTCAAAAATCGGTGAAAGACCCCAAGCTGAAAAGAGCTCCAATTGAAGTTCAACGTCAACTATGGGAAGAAGCTAAGAAGATCGTTGAAGAAAAGAGAACTGTGACTCAATCTACTTTATCCTGGTGCAAAGAAAAGGTACACTTCAGACATCGACCTTCCAGAATAATCAAGGTACTCATCGCTGGAAGATCAACCCTCAAAGTTTCTATCGCTGAAATCGATATATTCAGAGAGAATGGACAGTACGAAAAATTCTATGATGAAGCTATCACGCAGTACGATCTCTCTGAATAGTTGGGGATCAGATTAGCTATCCAGAAGTCTCAGTCTAAGTACAAGGATCATTTCGAAAAGCTGATATACAAACAGATCGACTTAGTCTATTCTTGTGTGGATATTTCTCCTCCTCCTCCTCTCGAAAGTCAGAAAAGAAAGGCCTCTGCAAAGAAAAAGTCTAAATCTTCAGAAGGTCCTCAGATACGAAACGAAACAGGTATTGGTTTTTCTCTAGCTGAAGTCCTTGATCCTGAACCTGACCTTTCTGCACTTGACACATCTCTTCCTCCTGATGAGACTTTCATCCCTGGGAAAGTCTTAAGCAAACCCTATGGGATATTCTTCATTGACTGGGCTGGACGAAAGCGTTTTCAACGTATCTCTGAACTACCCATCACTCCCATCGAACAGCTGAAAGATCTCATCTACTGGTGTGATTTCAAAAACGACATTCAGGCACGACATCTTAAACCCTTGATTTTTTAAGAAGCATTGAACAAAAGAAATCAAGGAGTAAATGTCCCTGACTGGATGATTCCCACATCAAAGACCCTTGATGAACTTCTCATTAAGGAAGAACCTTTATAAACTGATAGGATCGCCTTATTCTTCTATTGTATCAGTTATTCTTTTGTACTTGTAATTTGTATTCATTGTACTTGTAATTTTTCCACTTCCCTCTGTAATCATTACGAAGTTTAAAGAAAAATTTCAGCGAATGTACTTTACTCCATCAGTACAGAAAAGATCCCAGAAAACAGTAAAAGGGACAAATATTTTATGAGTTCTTTTTATCCTTATGTTTTCATTAAATAGCAATTTTATCTGTTGCTATGTCATAATCAAATAGGGGGAGATTGTTGATCCAAACCCTCAGTGATTTGATAATGACCCTCTCTTATATACTCAGTGAAAATTGTAAGTAAACAATATGTATCAGAGTTTCACTATCGCTGATAAGTACTAAGATCTTACAGTACCGCTGATAGGAACTCTCGCCCTTTAGATTAAACATTCAGCGAACACTGTTCACCATAATACTTAGTCTGTTCAGTCCTTATGGTGATCGCTGATAAGTTAGTTGTTTACTTATGATCTCTGAAGACAAGTTTCACGTCAACATAGGTTCTACGCTGAAGTCGAAGATCAAGCTCAAGAACCAGCGACAAGTCTCCTAATGAACTGATGCGGATCAGCGAAGACTCAGATTTGTCCACTCAACGTGAATTATCAAGTACAAGACTTTAGATATCGCTGAACTCTATCATTCGCTGATATAGAATGATAGATCGCTGAATGAACGAAAAGCTGATCATGAAGTCCTCCGTACAAAGTACTTTTGTCTTAACCACCCTTGCACGACTCCGTACGATATGTCAGAAAAAGAACCTCCTTATTGTCTGAAATCGTACAACCACTCTGATACTACAATGTTCAAACATGCGGCTACTAAGGTTGTCAACAAAGGTCAATGACGTACAACCAATGAGCTGCTGCCACGTGTAAAGTGTAAATTGTCATGCATTAAATGCATGCAGTATATAAGAAGAAGAACTCACTTCATTTTGATGTAACTTGCTAACTCTGGACAAGTTCATCCTTCTTATCTTGAGATAGGTTATTATTAGTAATTTCCTTCTCTTTCTTAGTGCAAGAAACTTAGTGTTCCAACTTGTTTAGATTTAGGTTTATCCTTAATCTTGTTTCCGTAACAAGCTGTAAATTGTTAATCATTTATCAATAAACAATTTAGAAAAGTAAAATCTTAGTGTTTGTATTCAACCCCCCCCCCCCCCCTTCTACAAACTTGTATAGCCCTTCGGGACCAACATGCATACAAGTAAGTTAAGTTGTTTTTTTGGTTTTATGCACAAGTGCATCATGCATTTGTGCATATATGCACAGGTGCATGTTACAAATTACCTGTATGCACAAGTGCATACCGTCCAGATATATATATATATATAATGATAGACGACGGATCATATAAGAAAAATAGTTAAGGTGAGAAGCTAAAAGATATTTGTAAACCCTTGATCACTTTTAGTCTCACCCCCACTCATGACTTGCGCTTCTCACGGATATTGATCTGATACATCTCAATGCATCTCAAGGTGGAGTGCATCCAAGGGTGGAGACCATTCTTATCCTTTTTACAATAACTTTCAATCTCACCGGAACCCAACCCTACAATATTATACATACTTAATTATATGTGTGGTGGGAGGCAACATGTAATTCAATGCATTTGTGTGTGTAACATACCATGTAATAATGTGCTAGTATGATATGTTTGTACATATAATTTGGCGTGAGGTTTTGATTTCAAACATTTGTTAAGGTAAATTAGTGGCATTCAACACATTTATCAAGACTCTTGGTATTTTTAACATATTATGTACTAAATGTGCTATTTTATAACTCTCACTTTTGAGTTTGTAATAAATATCTAGAAACTATAAGTGTTGAAACACTTGCGAGGGCAATACAAGTTTAACATGAACCCTTAGAATAAAAGTGATTAACAAAATAAACTACAAAATATTTTTCATTAATTTTAGAATTACACAATAACAATCAACAAATATACCTTATAAGCATAACTCATAGCAAACAAATGACCTCATTCCAATTGCAATGGACATTATTTGGCACCATAAACTTGATGGCCTGTATACATATACATAATAAACTGTACTTTATGTATGGTCTTCAACCTCACCTCCATTGTCATTAACACAAACCACAAAAATTAAATCATCTTTTTGTTTATCATAAAATAGAAATTAAATAAACTTTAGAAAATCAAACATATACAAATCAAATACAAAGTTAACTAATAAAAAAGCAAATACACATACTAAAGTCGTGCATATTGTTGGTTCCCGTTTTGCTTATACAAGATTATCAGATCTATTAGTTCGAGTTTATGTTTGATGCGGAAGCGTATTTGAAGAACTAACAGATAAGTTTGTGTAGAAACAATACAGAATATAAAGAAACAGTGATCAGAATATGATATCTCAAAGATTACTGAGTTTCAATATATAATAAGAACATCAAGAAGAGATTAAGATCTGTTTGGTGAAAGTGTAATGCTTAACAGATTTGACGATATAAAGTGTAAGCATGAAACTTAGATTCTTAGATTAGTTCTTAAGATTGTTAAAGAAGATCTCAACAAGAGACTTCCTTTTATACTACTCTAGGGGACCATAAAGCATGACCTGCTGTTAGAACGGATGGCATGAACAGTTAAACGTGTTGTATTTCATTTAATGGCGCAGACGTCTATGTTGTACTAAGCCCTATTGAGTCCACTCAGAGTTTGACACGTGTTGAAGTTGGACAGGGCAAGCTATCATGCAAGTTGATGAATAGGTCAGGAACAGTAGCAAGATATTATAAATATCTTCCAAGTCTTTAGTGAGGACCGCAGAGGCTCTGTAAAGTGTTACAGAGGTTCTGCGGTATGGTCCTTTGTAGATCAGTCTTCACCGGATTCCGAGTCTTTAGTCTTCTTTGTGCGTATGACAGAGCTTCTGTAGGACGCCTCTGTAGCTTCTGTAGCTTCTTGACCTTGATCTCTCGGTAAGTTCGGCAGAGCCTCTAGAAGAGGCTTTCTTCACATAGCCTATTTTTCACTACTTGTAACTACTTTCTATGATTAGGAAGATTGAGGCTAACAATCTCCCCCTAAGTAGTGAAAAATAAAAAAATTGAACTTGAGTTTAGTTAGGCTAAGTTTGATAAGACAGAGGTTAAACAATACCTCGAAAGTTCTTTCATTTAGAAATATGCCAGAGGCATTTTACATTTGAGTATAATGAAAGATAAACTTAAAAATGGTTTGCAGAGATTGGTTGTTTGAGAATCAGATTTTGGCATCTTTGAAATCGTTGTAGCTTCTGTTGTCTCTTTCGACTTCTCTGATCTCTTTGTAGAAACTGATGCAGAGTTCTCTTAAGCGGATTGTAGCATCAATCTCTCTGATGAAGGTATCTGCAGCGTCTCTATCCATTTGCTCGGTATCTCTGTATTTTACAAGGTTTGCTCTGAACATGTTCAGAGTACTAGTTGCGTACTTCTGACTGTCCATTGTCACAAAAAGTTTGACTTCGCCTTGTGGGTTTTGAAATACTAACCCGAACCTTGGTTGTGTAATGATTGAGTTGGGCATTGTGTCAGGTGGGCAGCGATCTTCTAGTGGTCGAAGGTTCAGATGTTTGAGAGCAAGATCCTTTCCCAGCTGAAAGTCTGTCAGACTGTAGATCAGAAGCCTTTCCCTCATTGCTTTTCTCAACACTTGATAGGCTCTGGTGTTTGGCTCTGTGTTGTAGTTGTCCTTCGTCCATTGCAGAAGGTCGGGTAGATCATAGGGATTCAGATTCCTTAGGTCAGCATCAGCGAAAGTGGTTTCTGAATTGTTTACCCTTCTGACTCTGTAAAGATTGTACCTGACCCGTGGATAGGTTCTTGTAAAGGAGTACCTACAGAAGATTACCTTTTTGATCTTGTGGATTGAGAAGACTTTTGCTTTTGTTCTTGGCTTTGTCCTGGTGAAGACGTTGTCAAATTCTTCTCTGATCTTTGGATCTGTCACATGATCTGTTGGATGATTGGTTTGGAAGGATTGTTTATAGAGGTATTTGTATACCACTTCTTCCATTTCTTCTTGTGTTGGACCAGGTTGTGGTACTTGTCTTCTGAGACTCTCCATCTTTCAAACAACTTCTGCAGCTCTACCTGTTAGAGGAATGTTTGAAAGAGGCTTCATTCTATATGCCCAGTCCTCTTCTTCAGGCTTTGAAGTTTGGAAGGCATCAAAGGCGCTCTTCATCAATTTCTCTGTAGGCTTGGGCAATGATTTATTTTTCTTGGGCTCTTCTGTCAGTATTGCTTTCCCTTTGTCTTTCGCTTTTGGAGGTGCAGAACCTGTTGTTTCTGTAGGTTTGGGTATTGCCTCTGTAGGTTTTGACACTTGTGTTTGAGAGGACTTTTGTGGCGTTGGTTCTGTTGGCTTGATTGGCTCTGTAACCTCTGTTGGAGGTTCTTTTGTGACTTCTTCTGTGAGCTTGGTTTCTGTGGGTTTAGGAATGTTGAATCTTCTTTCCATTCGAAAAGATGTTGTAAACCTCCTTCTTTCTTCTGCTCTTTGTGCCATTCGTGCAGTCATTGTGTTGTGCATATTTCTTAGAACATAAGAAGCAGCGGTCTTTGCTCTTTTTAGTTTGTGGGCAATAGACTTTCTTCTTGGGATGGATTGGGGTTTTTCAGTTGGTTTTGTAGTTGGGGAGGGAAGATCTTCTTCTAAGGAGGATGACAGATGTTGAACATCTACTCCAAACATTGTAGGGAATTCCACAGAGGTGGGTGTTTCCTCTGTGGTCTTTTGAGCTTCTGTTCCTCCGGGTTGTTGATTTGAAGGACTTTCTTCCCAGATGATTTCCGCAGGGGTGGTTGTTGCCTCTGTGGTTTGTTGAGTAGTTTCTAGTACATGGGTTTCTTCAGCAGTTGATTCCACAGAGATGGGTGTTGGCTCTGTGGTCTGTTGAGTTTGTTGTTCTTGGGTTTGTTTTGGAGGGGCTTGGTTGATGAGTTCTGCGGCTATTGGTGCTTCTGGAAATCCTGTGCTCGCAGCTTTCTCCCTTGTATTCCCCCCCTCAGGATGATCTGATGGACCAGGGTGGTCATCATCAGAGTCATCCTGACCCTTATCAGAAGTACCCTCTGCTCTGCAAGAAGCTTTGGGTTTCTTTGGTAGTTCTGCTCCTGCGGCCATCAACTTTGTGCACACATCATCACAGAGGCCGAATAGATTTGCAAGCTCTGCTTCTGTGTTGAAGCGCATTTTGCCGACACTTTTTCTGAATTCTTTAACGTAGTTGGCATTTGCAGAAGTGAAGGAGACGATGACTTCTGTGACCTGGTTTATCACATTCTGCCCGAGCTCTGTTAGCTGCGCTCTGGTCATGTAGTCTTTAGGCTGCATCAGCACAGTGTTGCGCATTGCTTCTTCTTGTACATGTTTCAGGGCCTTCTGTAGATCTTCAGGTGTAATGCCCTTTGCGTTGTTGGATTTCTCGTTCAGTTGTTCAAGGAAATGTTTGACTGATTCCTTAAACGCAGAAGTTGCGGCTATCCCAAATTCTTTGGCAGCAGAAGTGGTAGTTGTTTCAGCAGAAGACTTCATCTGGGTCATGGCAGATTTCACCTCTGTAGACAGATTGTTCATTTTGGTGTTCAGATTTAGTAAGGTCGTCGATGTTGTCTCTGCAAAAGATGTGAAAGAGCTTTTCAACTCTTTCATGGTTTGGTTCACAGAGGTGACAAGGGTTTTGAACTCATCCCTTGATACTTGTGTTCCTGTGGTAACCTCTGGAGGAACACATTCGTCTCCAGAGTGAGTCCCTGCTCCTGGGACACCTTCGTTCACCCTTGTTTGTACGTTGGGGGTGGAAGGATTTCCATCTGATCTTCGAGAAGAAACAATAGTTTCAATCTCTACAGAAGTTATGTGAAGAACAGTGTCCAAATCCACTCCAGAGGTGGGTATCGGAATATTCTTCTGTTGACTCGGAGACTTGTCTAGAGTCTCTTCGTCTTTGTGCTCACTACTTCTCTCTGAAAGAAGTTTTGGCCCTATATTGTGCGTGGCAGAGGAAACGAATTCCTCTGTAGGATGTTCTGGTGTGATCTGGGGCGATGGATCACGAACTGTAGGTGAGTCTCTCTGAGGAGACTCCCTAGGAATGGATTCCCCGGTTTCTATGGGCGCAGAGGTTGAAAGAATAACCTCTGGCTGGATGGTGTGGGTTTGGATCGAGCTGTGCTGCTCTTTTTCATTAACTCCTTCTGCAGCTAGACCTGCAGAGTTAGATGTGTGGGTTGCACTGGGAGTTGGTTTTGGTTGTGTGCCTCTATTAATCCAGGCATCTTTTCTTGTTTCTTCCTCTGTTAGGCATCCAAGCACTAGTTCATTATCTATCACTTCAGTCTCTGTCGCTATCCTACGGCTTGGTGCTTCTTCCCTAACTTATGTTGTAGTTCCTTCCTCTGTGACTAAGAAGTCGTAGACTGGATGAGAGCCGTATAATTGCATGACATGTGGATGATAGAGACCTTTCCGTATTTGGACAGCTTCTTCTTCATCTGAATCTACCTCTGAGAATGTAAGGGGTTTCAGATGGTTGATCTCTGGGGGTTTGATCATCTTCTTGCAGATTGGTGTCAATACCAGAGATAGAGAAGTGTTGTTCTTCTGTGGTGTGGTGGTCAAGTGGTTGTGCCGTCCACCCAGCTGTATTTAGGGTGTTGGCAATGTCAGGGTTTTGAAGAAAATCGTTTAAGCTACCTTGATGAGCGAATCGATATGGGGATTGATAAGGTGATTGATATCCCTCTTCTGCAACTTCGACTTCTGCATTCTCATCTTCTGCAGTTTCTTCGACCCGGGTTTTTGCGACCTCTTCTTGAACCACTTCTGCAGCTGCCTCTTCTGCGATGGTAACTGTTGGTTCCCATTTTGCTTATACAAGATTGTCAGATCTATTAGTTCGAGCTTATGTTTGATGCGGAAGCGTATTTGAAGAACTAACAGATATGTTTGATAGATTTAGAACACAATATAAATAAACAGTGAACAGAAAATAATATCTCAAAGTTTACTGAATATATATATATATATATCAAGAACAAATTCAAGAACAGTGAGTAAGCAAAGCTTTAAAACAGATATGACTCTCAAAGTATATAAGCTATGTGTTCTTGAAGTTTTTCCCTTTTTTTAATTCTCGATTCTTGATTATTATTCTTAGGAAGAACTCAACATGGGTCTTCCTTTTATACTACTCAAAGGGGACCATAAAGCATGAGCTACTATTCAGAACGGACGGTATGAATAGTTGGAAGGATGGCATGAACAGCTGGATGTGTTGTATTGCATTTTATGCAGCAGACGTCTATTATGTACTAAGCCCTATTGAGTCCACTCAGATTTTGACACGTTGAAGTTGGACAGGGTACGTTGCCATGCAAGTTGATGAACAGGTCCAGGAACAGTAGCAAGATATTATAAATATCTTTGAAGTCTTTGTTGAAGACCGCAGAGGCTCTGTGAAGTGTCACAGAGGTTCTGCGGTTTGGTCCTTTGTAGAGCAGTCTTCACCGGATTCCGAGTCATTGGTCTTCTTTGCGCGTATGACAGAGCTTCTGTAGGACGCCTCTTTAGCTTCTGTAGCTTCTCGACCTTGATCTCTCGGTAAGTTCGGCAGAGCCTCTGTAAGAGGCTTTCTTCACTTAGCCTATTTTTCACTACTTCTAAATACTTCTACGATTAGGAATATTGAAGCTAACAGTAACCATTTGATCAAGTGATTTCCCATGCCTCCTTTTGGTCTTTCTCCTGTTGGGTTTTGGTGCCCCTTCTTCTGTGGATTTTGATTTTCTTTTCTATTGTTTTGGAGAAGAGTGAGGAGCAGATGAGCCAACTTCTTTGATACGAGGAGGTGAAGGTTGATCTTCTGCAAAGTTTGTAGAAGTGCCTTCTGCAGTTTTCATCTTCTTTGTTTTTGGGGTATCGGCAGAGGCTTTCGAAGAAGACTTCTTTCCCATGAGTTCGTCACGTTTGGCCATAAAACTAAGTTGGATTGCCAAGTGTTTTGCTAGTTTTTGCTTCTTCGCTTCTGTAGATAGGGGTTCTACAACCATTGTTCCTAGGGGGACACCTAAACGCGGGGGTGTCACAGGGCTCGGTTTTGGAGTCCTATGATCGCGTATATACTCTAATTTAAGGGTTTTCTTTGTGGCATAGCTCAGAAGCTTCCTTGACAGAGGTCTGCAGTGGGTGTAGCCATCTATATGATCGGTGGGGATATTTTTGTTCATTGGGAACTGTTTGGGAGTTGGCCCTTCCATTGGCCAGTTCTGAATCATCAGCAAAGGTTCGAACAGGACTCCCAATATCCTTTGGTATTGCAGAGGCGGTAGACTTAGGATCGTTCTCTCTTGCCTTTTTGGTGTTGTTCTTTCTGTCGATCGTATTGATGATCTCCTGCAACATGATGGTCGAGTAATCGAGTGGGAGATCGTAGTAGACCCCGTACATGATGGTTAAGATCTGGTGCGAGCTCTGGTCAATGCTGCCTATCTTCCCTGTAAGGCATCTGTTGAGGATTGAAAACAAGGTGTTCCACAGAGGTGGTAGTCTGCCTATGCGAAAGTCATTTCTCTTCCTAAGGTGGGTTTTGTACCCCAAGCATTTCTACAAAGCGACAGAGTTCTTCGTCTGTTGGTTGATCTGCATATTTCTTCAGTCCAAGAAGACCCCTTGTTGGTAGATTGAACTCCAGAGAAAACATTGTTCTATTGAATTTGAGTTCCAAATGTTCAGATTTGTCTGGTTTTGAGATGTACCCTTTGATAAGAGAATCGTCTTTATCATATCGGCAACTTTGCCAAAATTGGTTCAAATACCTAACAGGTATTTTCTTTGGGGTTCTTGAGAGTAAAGGAAAGAGAATATGGTTTTCCATGATTTGTAGAAGAAGAGCATGGGCTTCGCCGAAAGCAGTTGGTGAGGGGACCAAGTAGCAGTTATTTGACTTTATGGGTAGTACCTTGTCAAAGTGTTCTTGAGGAATGAAGTTCTGGAGATGGGTGGTCGGAGCAAATTCTTCTGAGTCGCCGGAATCTTCTTGTTCGGCATTTTTGGCGAGGTGGGGGTTTTCTGAATGTTCAGAATGAGCAGGGGAGTGTTCTTGAGAGTTCGCCGGAGAGTGTGCAGGGGAGATAGCTTGGGAAGATGAAGCCAATTGTAATGAGAATAAGATACTTGCAGGTTTTTGCAGGGTTTCACCGGAGAAGAATGAGGGTTCGTAATGGTTTTATGAGAGGGTAAGCTTGGGTTTTATAGGTTGGTAAAACGGTAGAATTCGAAAGGCTAAAAATATTTGGCAAAGTATAAATATTTGGAATCCGTACTTGAGTTAGAACGGCGGGTTCAACTTTCCAAAAGAACGTGCCATGTACGCCCAATGAAAATGAGACACGTAGGCTATGTCAGATGATGACAGGACGTCGTGCGCGGCCCATTAATGCTAGGCGCGTGAGGTTCTTCTTAGACACATGATTTTCACTCTCAGTAAAAGTAACCGTTATTGTTACAGAAGCTCTGTGAATTTTTGAAAAACTTGATGTTTATCCCTTTCTTATATATCTCTTGTTATCATGACTCTATAGGTTCTTCTTTAACCAAAACATTTGTAAAGGCATTGGAGAGGATCGTTAAGATTTTAGTGAAGAATTTTTACTCAGAGGTTTTGTGGCTCTGTTGGAACTTGCAGAAGCTCAGTCAGGGCCAGCAGAAGCTCTGTCAGGGCCAGCAGAAGCTCTATGAGTGAAAATTTCTCATAACTAAAAATCTATTAACAATTTTGATCATCCAAGTTTTGATTTGTATTAAGAAATGGTTTTCGGACATATTAGAAAGTTGGTGTCCGAGAAAACTGTTTTGGAAAAAAAAATTGTGCGAGAAGGTCATGGTGTGTGTATTTGTGCGTATTCGGTTTCCGAGATGACATTCCAAAAGATCGATAGAGGTTAAATTTGCGATCACAGAGCATATTTCTGGCAGAACCTCTGTTGAGCTCAGCAGAGGCTCTATGACCTCAAATTTCTCATAACTCAAATTTTATGAAACTTTTTGATCTTTTGATTTTTGAAATGTTATCTACAGTATCTTTAGGATATATTTGACAATTTGAGTCCAGAAAACTGTTTTCAAAAACCTTTTGTACGAGAGACATACCTTTTGGTTCTTCTTTTCTCGGCGGTGATGTTTGACTTCTGTCGATAGATTCATCGACACTTTTCTTTTGGTTCCCCTTGAAAGATTAACCTCTGTAGATCATTTCAAGGTTTCATTTGCTCCCCCTTGATCTAACCATTTCTGTAGATCAAGTTATTTCCTTCTGCTCCCCCTTTACATATGCTTGGATCAAAATAGGATAAGTTTTGCATAGTACATAAGTCATGTTTACCAGAGGTTCTGTAGGGGTCGTCAGAGGTTCTGAGCAGACCCACAGAAGCTCTGTGATTTCAAGAACTATTTAAGATTGAGAATTTACATACAGAGAAATAAATCAAAGCAAATTAGTAAAGTAATAGAAATATATACTTATTCACAGAAGATAAAGCTATACTTACAGAGGATTTTCACGTCATATTAATCATTCCTAACTTACCCACCAAGAAATTGAATCTTTTCTCGTCTAGTGCTTTGGTGAATAAGTCCGCGAGTTGGTATTCTGTGGGCACGAAATGCATCTCGATTGTACCGTATTCAACATGATGTTTCAAGAAGTGGTACCTTATATCAATATGCTTGGTTTTTGAATGTTGCACAGGATTGGCAGAGATGGCAATGGCACTTTTGGAATCACAGAAGATGGGTATCTTGAATAGGATGTGGCCGTAGTCTTTTAGCTGAGTCTTCATCCACAGAACCTGAGAACAACATCTAGCAGCAGCAACGTATTCAGCTTCTGCCGTAGATGTTGAGACACAATTCTGTTTCTTGGAGGTCCAACTGACTAGTTTACCACCTAGGAATTGACAACTCCCAGAGGTACTCTTTCTGTCGAGCATGCATCCTCCATAGTCTGAATCTGTATACGCTTTAAGACAAAAACCAGAGTTCTGTGGATACCAGAGACCGAGATTTTTGGTCCCCTTTAGGTGTCTAAAGATTCTCTTTACAGCATCATAATGTGATTTCTTAGGATTAGCTTGATAACGTGCACAAAGACATGTGGCATGCATAATGTCAGGTCTGCTAGCAGTTAAGTATAACAGAGATCCAATCATGCCTCTGTAGAGAGTGCATTCTACAGAGATGCCATCTGGATCTAAGAATAACTTATTTCCAGTGGCCATTGGAGTTTTCATGGCAGAGGTATCATAGAGGCTATACTTGGAAAGAATGTCAGAGACATATTTGGCCTGATTTATAAAAATTCCCTCTGATGATTGTTTGACTTGGAGTCCGAGGAAGAATGTTAATTCTCCCATCATACTCATTTCAAACTCACTTTTCATGAGTTTTTCAAAACTTTTGCACTCTTTTGTATTAGAAGACCCAAAGATTATGTCGTCCACATAAATTTGTACAAGCATTATTTCACTGTTTTTACGTTTATAGAATAAGGTAGTATCTGTTGTACCTCTATCGTAGCCATTGACTAGAAGAAAAGTAGAAAGTCATTCGTACCATGCTCTTGGAGCCTGTTTCAGTCCGTACAGAGCCTTTTCAAGGTAGTACACATGCCTTAGGAACTCTGAGCTTTCAAACCCTGGTGGCTGATTTACGTAAACCTCTTCTTGGATTTCACCGTTAAGAAAAGCTGATTTCACGTCCATCTGATAGACTTTGAAACCTCTGTGGGCTGCGAAGGCTAAGAATATTCTTATTGCTTCGAGTCGTGCGACAGGGGCAAAAGTCTCATCGTAGTCTATGCCTTCTTTCTTGTCTATATCCCTTGGCCACTAATCGTGCTTTGTTTCTGATGACCACTCCATCTTCATCCTTTTTATTTCTGTAGACCCACTTAGTCCCAATGGCTTGTTTCCCCCGTGGCAGAGGTACTAGAGTCCAGACTTTGTTGCGCTCAAACTGCAGAAGCTCATCTTGCATGGCGTCTACCCAGTTTGGATCGTCAAGGGCTTCAAAAATCTTCTTTGGCTCTATCACACAATTATTTGGCTTGGAGGATGGCTTTTTGTCCACTGAGTTGTGCGTGGAAGATGGTCATCAATGTCATCAAATTGTTCTTCAGAGGCTTCTTGTTGTTCTTCTTCTTCTGGTGTAGCCTCTATCGTAGTGCGTGCCTTTGTAGTTGATCCTACAGTTTGTGGAATGATTGGTATGAGTGGTGGTGGTGTTTGTTCCTCTAAAGACATATAGACTTGATCCTCTATATCCTCTGTTATTGGTTCCTCTGTGGATTGTGGAGTTTGTTCTTCAGCAGCTTCTGTGGTCGTTTTCCTTTGTGTTTCATCTTCTGTAGACTCTTCCTCGGCATTTGCATCTGTAGCATTTACAGAAGAAGATGAAGCATTATTTGGACCAGTTAGAGTCATACCTGTAGGATTTTGACCGACAGAAGATGGTTCTTCGAAAGATCTGATGGTTCCAACAGAGGGATCAATGTCGTCATGGAACATCTCTAAAAATAGAAGATTTAAGTCTTCTTTTGTTTGTGAGATGCTAGAGGATTCCCCTTTAAGTCCGAGTTCTGAACTGATTTGCTCAGAAGTCTTCTTGAATGAATCATCAAAAGAAACATTTATGGTTTCTACGATCTTGCGAGACTTTGTAAGGTATACTCTGTAAGCTTTGGAAGTGGTAGAGTATCCAATGAATTTTACTTCGTCAGCTTTTACCTCAAACTTTCCTCTGGAATCTCTGTCGTTTAAAACAAAGCATTTACATCCAAACACTTGGAAAAACTTGATGTTTGGCCGCCTTTTGTTGATCAGTTCGTAAGGAGTCTTGATGTGTATTTTCACAATGGTTGAACGATTCTGTGTGTAACAAGCGGTAGAAATTGCTTCTGCCCAAAAGTTCATCGGTAATCCGCATGCTAATAGCATAGTTCTTGCGGCCTCCACGAGCGTTCGATTCTTTCTTTCGACTACGCCGTTCTGCTGTGGAGTGCGTGCGGCATAGAAGTTCTGTGATATTCCTTCTGTAGAAAGATAGGCTTCAATGACAGAGTTTTTAAATTCTGTGCCATTGTCACTTCTTAACTTCTGTATTCTTCATTCATAAAGAACTTGGATTCTTTTCATTAGATTAATCAAGATGATTGGAACATCTGATTTCTTTCGGACAAATTCAACCCAAGTGAAACACGAATACTCATCAATTAAGACAAGTATGTATTTATTGCCACCTAGGCTCTGTATGGCAATGGGACCGCAGAGGTCGACATGAAGCATGTATAGAGGCCTAGTGCAAGACACATCTGTTTTGCCTCTGTGGGAAGCTCTTCTGAGTTTTCCCATTTCACAGGCAGAACACAAATGATCCTTATTAAATTTAACATTAGGCAAACCTTTAACTAGATCAAGTTTGACCAGTTTATCCAAGGTGTGAAATTTCAAGTGACAGAACCTGTTATGCCATAACCAGGCTTCCTCACTTTTGCAGGCTACAAGGCAAACTTTGTCCTTGTTCTTGGAACTGAAATTCATCAGATATAGATCACCTCTTCTTTCGGCTCGCAGAAGTTCCATTCCTGTGTCCTCACTTTGAAGAGAGCAGAAAGTTCTTTTGAATAGCACATCGAATCCTGTATCACAGAGTTGACTTACACTGAGTAGGTTGTGTTTAAGGCCATCCACATATGCAACATTGTATATAGAGACGTTTTCTTTCTTTATGACTCCATAGCCTTTGATGTGTCCCTTCTTGTCGTCTCCAAAAGTTACAGATCCACCAACGAGTGTTTCTTTGTACGTGGATAGTAAACTTCTGTCGCCAGTCATGTGCCTTGAGCATCCGGAGTCTAGATACCAGGTTAGCATATACCGCTTCTGCAAGACAATCACAGAGACTTAGGTACCCATATCCACATGGGTCCAATATTGTTAGTATTTTTCAAGTTTGCCTTAGCATTCTTGAAATACATTTTGTCTTTTGTAGAAGAATCAGATTGTTTTTCTTTAGGTTTTGACTTTTGAATTTGAGTAGAGAGTAAACAATCTTGACTGGAGAAGTGATTATTTAGTTTGAACATAAGATCAAAGCAATGACAATATTGAATATGAGACGTGATTTGCTTGAACTTTTCATTGAATTCATTGAACTGAGTCACGGAGGCATTACATTCTTTCTTAACACTAGATTTCCTATTACAAGAAGATCTATGAATACTAGAATGTTGTTTGCAAAAGCTTTGTTTAGTTCCTGCCTTCTGTGAGTTTCTTCTGTGGTGAACATCTTCCTTCACTGTCACAGAGGAAAAAGATTTGTTAACCTTAGGCCATTTTCCCTTTTGTTGCCAAGTGGGATTTTCGTTAATTTGCCTTAAAGGTTTTGAAAGTTTTGAACTTTTAGGATCAGTATTGTGTTGCGCATTGCTTCTGCTTGAACGTTTTGCAGAGCCTTCTGTAGATCTGCGGGTGTGATGCTCTGTGATTTGTTGGATTGCTTGTTCATTTGTTCAAAGAAATGTTTGACTGATTCCTTGAATGCAGAAGTTGCGGCAATTCCAAAATCTTTAGCAGCAGAAGTGGCTGTAGTTGTTGCAGTTGTTTGCGCGGAAGATTTCATCTCTGTGATGGCTGTTTTAAACCCTGTGGACAGATTGTCCATTTTGGTGTTCAGATTCAGCAAGGCCGTTGATGTTTTCTCTGCAAAAGATGTGAAAGAGCTTTGCAACTCTTTCATGGTTTGGTTCACATAGGTGACAAGGGTTTGGAACTCATTCCTTGATACTAGTGTTCCTGGTGTAACCTCTGGAGGAACACATTCGTCTCCAGAGTGAGTCCCTGCTCCTGGGACACCTTCGTTCACCCTTGTTTGTACGTTGGGGGTGGAAGGATTTCCATCTGATCTTTGAGAAGAAACCTTAGTTTCAATCTCTACAGAAGTTATGTGAAGAACAGTGTCCAATCCCACTCCAGAGGTGGGTGTCGGAATGTTCTTCTGTTGACTCGGAGACTTGTCTAGAGTCTCTTCGTCTTTGTGCTCACTACTTCTCTCCGAAAGAAGTGTTGGCCCTAGTTGTGTGCGTGTGGCAGAGGAAACAAATTCCTCTGTAGGGTGTTCTGTTGTGATCTGGGGCGATTGATCATGAACTATAGGTGAGTGTCTCTGAGGAGACTTCCTAGGAATGGATTCCCCGGTTTCTGTGGGCGCAGAAGTCGAAAGAGTGACTTCTGGCTGGATGGGTTGGGTTTGGATCGAGTTGTGCTGCTCTTTTTCAATAACTCCTTCTGCAGCTAGATCTGCGGATTTAGATGTGTGGGTTGCACTGGGAGTTGGTTTTGGTTGTGTGCCTCTATTAATCCAGGCATCTTTTCTTGTTTCCTCCTCTGTTAAGCATCCAAGCACTACATCATTTTCTATCATTTCAGCTTCTATAGATATCCGATGGCTTGGAGCTTCTTCTCTAGCTTCTGTTGAAGTTCCTTGCTCTGTGCGTAAGAAGTCATACATTTGATGAGATCCGTATAATCTCATGACATGTGGATGATAGAGACCTTTTCGTATCCAGACAGCTTCTTCTTCGTCTGAATCTACCTCTGAGACCTCCACTGTTGTCTCCCATGTTCTAAATCCCTCTTCTTGTGCAACTTCTGCCTCTTTTCCTTTCTCTAAAGCCTCTGTTACTTCATCTCTATTCCACTCAGCTTCTGTTTGTTCTCTTTCTTCTGAAGTTGGGCTTGGACTCCTTCTGTGGACGTCTAATCCTTGTTGAATGAAAGGGTTCTGTAAAATAACAGGTGTCGCAGCTGATTGATCTCTGGGTATTTGATCATCTTCTTGCAGATGTGTGTCAATGCCAGAAATAGAGAAGTATTGTTCTTCTGGGGAGTGGTGGTCGAGAGGTTGTGCCGTCCACCCTGCCGTGTTTAAAGTGTTGGCAATGTCGGGGTTCTGTAGGAAATCGTTAATGTTTCCTTGGTGAGCAAATCGATCTGGGGATTGATGGGGCGATTGATATCCCTCTTCTGTCATTTCTTTTTCTGCATCTTCTTCTTCTACAGTTCTTTCTTCTGCGATTGCTTCCTCTTCTATGGTAACCAATTTCTCAAGTGATTTACCATGCTTCTTTTTTGTTTTCCTCCTCTTAGGTTTTGGTGCCCCTTCCTCTGTAGTTTTCGATTTTCTATTCTTCTTTAGTTTTGGAAGGAGGGAGGAGTAGAGGAGCCAACTTCGGTGGCATGAGGAGGTGAAGGTTGATCTTCTGCAGCGCTTGTAGAGGTGCCTTCTGCAGTTTTCCTCCTTTTTGATTTTGGAGTAGAGGCAGAAGATTTTGAAGAGGACTTCTTTCCCATGAGCTCTACACGTTTGGCTATGAAGCTAAGTTGAATAGCCATGTGTTTGCTAATTTGCTATCTTTTTCTTCTTGAGTGGAAAGAGGTTCTGCAATCATTGTTCCTAGGGGGACACCTAAACGCGGGGGTGTCATAGGACTCGGTTTAGGAGTTCTATGATCGCGTATATACTCTTTCTTAAGGGTTTTATTCGAGGCATACTTCAGAAGTTTCTTTGACAGAGGTCTGCAGTGTGTGTAACCATCTACATGATCAGTGGGGATATTTTTGCTCATTGGGAACTGTTTGGGAATTGGCCCTTTTATTGGCCATTTCTGTATCAGCAACAGAGGTTCGAACAAAACTCCCAGTATTCTTTGGAATTGTAGAGGTGGTAGAAACTTAGGATCGTTCTCTTTGACCCTTCTTGTGTTGTTCTTTCTGTCGATGGTGTTGATGATCTCTTGCATCATTATGGTCGCGTAATCCAGTGGGAGATCATAGTAAACCCCATACATGATGGTTAATATCTGATGTGAGCTCTGGTCAATACTGCCTATCTTCCCTGTCAGGCATCTGTTAAGAATTGATAACAAGGTGTTCCACAGAGGTGGTAATCTGCCTCTGCAGAAGTCATTTCTCTTCCTCAGTGGGGTGTTGTACCCAAGCATTTCTAGGAAACGACAGATCTCGTCGTTTGTTGGTTGCTCTGCGTACTTCTTCAATCCAAGAAGACCCCTTGTTGGTAGGTTATATTCAAGTGAGAACATTGTTCTATTGAACTTCATTTCCAGATGCTCAGATTTGTCAGGTCTTGAAATGTACCCTTTGATAAGAGAATCATCTTTATCAAATCGGCAACTTTGCCAAAACTGGTTCAGATATATCTAACTGGAATTTTCTTTGGGGTTCTTGAGAGTAAAGGGAAGAGGATATGATTTTCCATTATGTTTAGAAGAATGGCATGGGCTTCGCCGAAAGCAGTGGGTGAGGGGACCAAATAGCAATTGTTGGATTTGATTGGTAGTATGTATTCGAAATGATCCTTTGCTATGAAGTTTTGAAGATGTGTGGTCGGAGCAAAGTCTGCTGAATCGCCGGAATCTTCTAGTTCAAAATTTTGGGCAAGGTTGGGGTTTTCTGAATGTTCAGAATGAGCAGGTGAATGTTCTGGTGAGTTCGCCGGAGAGTGTGCAGGGGAGATAGCTTGAGAAGATGAAGCCATTGGTAAAGAGAATAAGATACTAGCAGGTTTTTGCAGGGTTTAGCCGGAGAAGAATGAGGGTTTGTAAAAAGTTTATGAGAGGGAAAGCTTGGTTTTTATAGAAGGGTAAAATGGTAGATTTTGAAAGAGTAAAATATATGGCAATGGATTAAAATTTGGAATCCGTACTCAAGTTAGAACGGCAGGTTCAACTTTCCACAGAAAACGTTCCATGTACGCCCAATAAAAATGGGACATATAGGCCATGTCAGAGGATGACAGGACGTCGTACGTGGCCCATTAATGCTAGGCGCGTGGGGTTGTTCTTAGCCACATGAGATTCACTCTCAGTAAAAGTAACCGTTATTACTACAGAAATGCCTAAGTAACAGATTGACAGAACTTCTGTAGTTTACAGAAGCTCTGTGATCTTGAAAATCTTTGATGTTTATCCCTTTCTCATATATCTCATTGTTATCATGACTTCTGTGGGGTTCTTCTTTAACCAAAACGTTTGTAAAGGCATTGGAGAGGATCAAATAGGATTTTTAGTTATGAGTTTTTACTCGCAGAGGTTTTGTGGCTCTGTTGGAACTTGCAGAAGCTCTGTGAGGGCCAGCAGAAGCTCTATGAGCGAAAAAATCTCATAACAAAAATTCTATTAACTTTTCTGATCGTCCAATTTTTGATCTGTTTTAAGAGATGTTTTTCGGATATTTTTGAAAGTTGGTGTCCGAGAAAACTGTTATGGAAAAAGTTTTGTTCGTGAAGGTCATGGTGTATGAATTCGGTTTCCGAGATAACTTTCCAAAAGATCGATAGAGGGTTAATTTGTGATCACAGAGCATATTTCTGGCAGAACCTCTGTTGAGCTCAGCAGAAACTCTATGATCTTAAATTTCTCCTAATTCGAAGTTTATGAAACTTTTTGAGCTTTTGATTTTTGAAATGTTATTCTCAGTATATTTAGGACATATTTGACAATTTGTGTCCTAGAAAACTGTTTTCAAAAACCTTTTGTGCGAGAGACATACCTTTTGGTTCTTCTTTTCTCGGTAGTGATGTCTGACTTCTGTCGATATAGATTCGTTGACATTCTTCTTTGGATTTCCCTTGAAAGTTTTACCTCTGTAGATCATTTCAGGGACCCTTTTTGCTCCCCCTTGATCTAATCACCTCTGTAGATTAAGTAATTTCCTTTTTCTCCCCCTTGACCTATGCTTGGATCATAAGAATGATAAGTTTTGCATAGAACATAGGTCATATTTTCCAGAGGTTCTGTAGGGGTTGTCAGAGGTTCTGAGTAGACTTACAGAAGCTCTGTGATTTTAAGAACTATTTAAGATTGAGAACTTACATACAGAAATAAATTAATTAAAGAAAAAAAATTAGAAATATATACATATTTACAGAAGATAAAGCTATACTTACAGAGTATTTTTACGTCATATTGATCATTCCTAACTTACCCACCAAGAAATTGAATCTTTTCTCGTCTAAAGCTTTGGTGAATAAGTCCGCGAGTTGGTATTCTGTGGGCACGAAATGCATCTCGATTGTACCGTATTCAACATGATGTTTCAAGAAATGGTACCTTATATCGATATGCTTGGTTTTTGAGTGTTGCACAGGATTGGCAGAGATAGCAATGGCACTCTTGGAATCATAGAAGATGGGTATTTTGAATAGGATGTGGCCGTAGTCTTTTAGCTGAGTCTTCATCCATAGAACCTGAGAACAACAGCTAGCAGCAGCAACGTATTCAGCTTCTGCAGTGGATGTTGAGACACAAATTTGCTTCTTGGAGGTCCAACTGACTAGTTTACCACCTAGGAATTGACAACTCCCAGAGGTACTCTTTCTGTCGAGCATGCATCCTCCATAGTCTGAATCTGTATAAGCTTTAAGACTAAAACCAGGGTTCTGTGGATACCAGAGACCGAGATTTTTGGTCCCCTTTAGATATCTAAAGATTCTCTTCACAGCATCATAGTGTGATTTCTTTGGATTAGCTTGATAACGTGCACAAAGACATGTGGCATGCATAATGTCAGGTCTGCTTGCAGTTAAGTATAACAGAGATCCAATCATGCCTCTGTAGAGAGTGCATTCTACAGAGATGCCATCTGGATCTAAGGATAACTTATTTCCAGTGGCCATTGGAGTTTTCATTGCAGAGGTATCAGAGAGGCTATACTTGAAAGGAATGTCAGAGACATATTTGGCCTGATTTATAAAAATTCCATCTGATGTTTGTTTGACTTGGAGTCCGAGGAAGAATGTTAGTTCTCCCATCATACTCATTTCAAACCCACTCTGCATGAGTTTTTCAAAAGTTTTGCACTCTTCTGTATTAGAAGACCTAAAAATTATGTCGTCCACATAGATTTGTACAAGCATTATTTCACTGTTTTTACGTTTATAGAATAAGGTAGTATCTGTTGTACCTCTGTCGTAGCCATTGACTAGAAAAAGGTAGAAAGTCGTTCGTACCATGCTCTTGGATCCTGTTTCAGTCCGTACAGAGCCTTTTCAAGGTAGTATACATGCCTTGGGAACTTTGAGCTTTCAAACCCTGGTGGCTGATTTACGTAAACCTCTTCTTGGATTTCATCGTTGAGAAAAGCTGATTTTACGTCCATCTGATAGACTTTAAAACCTATGTGGGCTGCGAAGGCTAAGAATATTCTTATTGCTTCGAGCCGTGCGACAGGAGCAAAAGTCTCATCGTAATCTATGCCTTCTTCTTCTCTATAACCCTTGGCCACCAATCGTGCTTTGTTTCTGATGACCACTCCATCTTCATCCTTCTTATTTCTGTAGACCCACTTAGTCCCAATGGCCTGTTTCCCTCGTGGTAGAGGTACTAAAGTCCATACTCTGTTACGCTCAAACTGCAGAAGTTCTTCTTGCATGGCGTCTACCCAGTTTGGGTCATCTAGGGCTTCAGAAATCTTCTTTGGTTCTATCACACTAATAAAATTTGTAAAGAAACAAAAATTAGCAATGGCAGACCTGGTTTTTACTGAGTCAGAAGGTTCTCCGATTATTTGGCTTGGAGGATGGCTTTTTGTCCACTGAGTGGTGCGTGGAAGATGGTCATCAATGTCATCGAACATTTCTTCAGAAGCTTCTTGTGGATCTTCTTCTTGTATAGTCTCTGACGTTCTTCTTACCTTGGTAGAAGATTCTACCATTTGTGGAATGATTGGTATGAGTGGTGGTGGTGTTTGTTCCTCTGAGGACGTATAGTCTTGGTCCTCACTTTCCTCTGTAATTGGTTCTTTTGTGGATTGTGGAGTTTGTTTTTCAGCAGCTTCTGTGGTCATTTTTCTTGATGTTTCATCTTCTGCATTTTCTTCTTCAGCATTTGCATCTGTAGTATTTATAGAAGAAGATGAAGCATTATTTGGACCAGTTAGAGTCATACCTGTAGGATTTTGTCCAACAGAGGATGGTTCTTCAGAAACTCTGATGGTTCCAACAGAAGGATCAATGTCATCGTGGAACATCTCTAAAAATAGAAGGTTCAAGTCTTCTTTCGTTTGCGAGATGTCAGAGGTTTCCTTTTTAAGTTCGAGTTCTGAACTGATTTGCTCAGAAGTCATTTGGAATGAATCATCAAAAGAAACATTGATACTTTCTACGATTTTGCGAGATCGTGTAAGGTATACTCTGTAGGCTTTGGAAGTGGCAGAGTATCCAATGAATTTTCCTTCGTCAGCTTTTACTTCAAACTTTCCTCTGGAATCTCTGTCGTTTAAAACAAAGCATTTACATCCAAACACATGGAAAAACTTGATGTTTGGCCGCCTTTTGTTGATCAGTTCGTAAGGAGTCTTGATGTGTCTTTTCACAATGGTTGACCGATTCTGTGTGTAACAAGCGGTAGAAATTGCTTCTGCCCAAAAGTTCATCGGTAATCCGTATGCTGATAGCATAGTTCTAGCGGCCTCCACGAGCGTTCGATTCTTCCTTTCGACTACGCCATTCTGCTGTGCAGTGCGTGCGGCAGAGAAGTTATGTGATATTCCTTCTGTAGAAAGATAGGCTTCAATGACAGAGTTTTTAAATTCTGTGCCATTGTCATTTCTTAACTTCTGTATTCTGCATTCATAAAGAACTTGGATTCTTTTCATTAGATTAATCAAGATGATTGGAACATCCGATTTCTTTCGAATAAATTCAACCCATCTGAAACACGAGTACTCATCAATTAAGACAAGTATGTATTTCTTGCCACCTAGGCTCTGTATGGCAATGGGACCGCAGAGGTCGACATGAAGCATGTACAGAGGCCTAGTGCAAGACACATCTGTTTTGCCTCTGTGGGAAGCTCTTCTGAGTTTTCCCATTTCACAGGCAGAACACAAGTGATCCTTGTTAAATTTAACATTAGGCAAACCTTTAACTAGATCAAGTTTGACCAGTTTATCCAAGGTGTGAAAGTTCAAGTGACAGAACCTGTTATGCCACAAGACTATCTTTATTCACAAACCAAACCAAACCAATCTTTATTAAAAAACTAATTTCCCTCTCTTCCACCTATCCAATCTTCAATTCCAATCTAATCTAACTTTTTTTATACTTTATTCACAATCCAAACCAATCTTAAGAATTATAATATAAAAATTATATATTTAATATTTTAGAATATATATATATATATATAAATAAAAATAAAAAATAAACAAAAATAAAAAATATATATACTAATACATAATATCACTATCCATACAACATTGTCAAAAGATTGGTGTGCTGAAAATATGTCAAGATTGGTCTCTATTTGTAGGGAATTGAAAAATATGGATTTTGGTATATTTTTTAATTTTTAATTTTTTTTATTAAAGTTATCTTTTTAATCAGATAAGTTTTATCCTAATAAAATTTAAACCAACCAATTAGATTTTGACACCTATTTATATCATTTATCTAAAAATCTTATTTAATTAATAAAAAATATTATTTTATTCCCCAAACAAAGTTTGCACCAGCAAACCGTTTGGGGGAGTTTGGTTTGCCTTATATTATTTTTTCTTTTCTTTTAATTAAAAAGTTTTTGTCTTATTATATTTTAGTTTGGTTTGGTTTGTTGATGAGAATGGTCTAACCAGGCTTCTTTACTTTCGCAAGCTACAAGACAAACTTTGTCCTTGGTTTTTGCACAAAAATTCAGTAGATACAGATCACCTCTTCTTTCGGCTCGCAGAAGTTCCATTCCTGTGTCTCCACTTTGCAGAGAGCAGAAGGTTCTTTTGAACAAGACATCAAATCCTGTATCACAGAGTTGACTTACACTGAGTAGGTTGTGTTTAAGGCCATTCACATATGCAATTTTGTATACAGAGACGTTTTCCTTCTTTATGACTCCATAGCCTTTGATGTGTCCCTTCTTGTTGTCTCCAAAAGTTACAGATCCACCATCGTGTGTTTCTTTGTACGTGGATAGTAAACTTATGTCGCCAGTCATGTGCCTTGAGCATCCGGAGTCAAGATACCAAATTGGCACATACTGCTTCTGTAAGACAATCACAGAGACTTAGGTACCCATATCCATATGGGTCCAATATTGTTAGAATTTTTCAAGTTTGCCTTAGCATTCTTGAAATACATTTTATCTTTTGTAGAAAGATCAGATTGTTTCTCTCTAGGTTTTGACTTTGGAGTTTGAATTTTAGTGGAGAGTAAGCAATCTGGACTTGAGAAGTGATTTTTCAATTTGAACATAAGATCAAAACAATGACAGTATTTAATATGAGACGTGATTTGTTTGAACTTTTCATTGAATTCATTGAACTGAGTCACAGAGGCATTACATTCGTTCTTAACATTAGATTTCCTATTACAAGAAGATCTATGAATACTAGAATGTTTTTGCAAAAATATTGTTTAGGTCCCGCCTTCTGTGAGTCTCTTCTGTGGTGAACGTCTGTCTTCACTGTCACAGAGGAAAGATATTTGTTAGCTTCAGGCCTTAAAGGTTTTGAAAATTTTGAGCTTTTAGGATTTTCAGAGGCCTTTTTCAAATTATCAAGCTCTGTAGAGGTTTTGACTTGTATACACATTTTTAGAAAATCTGGACAGATAGGTATCTCTGTGATTTTCTCTTTTGGAGAAATTGTTCTGTTAAGAACTTCAGAGGAGAATTTAATATCCTCTGTGTCACAGTGAATTATCCCTGATTTAGAATCAGTCTCTGAGTCGTCAGAGGATGAATCGTCCTTATATACAGAGGTTGAGTCATTTCTTTCGACAGAGGCTGGATTTTCTGAGCATGTATCGTACGAGCTTTCTTCCTCTATAGAAAAACTTTCATAGATGGTAGAGGCTTCAGATGAGATCTCTTCAGCGAGAATTTGATCTATAGAAGATGTACAGAGATTTTCTAAAACATTTGATTTCAAAACTTCCAAAATTTCTTTTTCAATTGATCTTTTAAGATTTTCTTCTGAAAAGATGGGTTTAAACTCGGGAGCTTTTGCAGATAATTTCTTTTTGACATCTATCATACAGACAAAAGCGACCTGTATTTGAGTCGCTGGTTTACCAAACATAAAGATACCAATCTGATCTTGTGTTTTCAGATATTTCTTTGGTTTGATTGCTCTATTGACAGAGGTTGAAGATGATGAATCTGTGTTTTCAAACCACACATTGATCATCTTCGTATGTTTCCTCAAGTGAGGTTCTTCAGAGATTTTAACCCTTTTACTTACATAGAGTAAGTTTGGAAAAATTGGTTTATTTGTTTTTCCTACCACAAACAGAGAAGACAGAGGTTTAAGTCTTTTGCCTTCAACACCTAGAGTAATATCATCGTACCCTATACCTCGTCTTCCTATTTGTGAGTTTACTTTCTCATACACCTTCTGTGCATCTTTATAGTTTTTAAGTAAGACTTCTCTTCTGAGTAGATCTTGCCAAAGTACCTCTCTCTCTTTTTGAAAGTATTCTTTGAGAGCTCTTATGTCATTTGTTTCACTCCTAGAAACTGAAATCTCTTTACTTTTAACTTTTAAAGCAGAGGTTAATTCAGAAATTTGCCTTTTTAAAGGATCTACATTTTTGCTCCAATATTTTTCTACTCTTTCCTTTTCTTCAAAAAATTTGGCTTTTTCTTGAGTGAGAAGCCTTACTTCTCTCTCATTAAAGGTGAGTCTTTTCTGAATACTTTCATTTATCTCTTTGAGTTCAATCAGTTCAATGTTAAGTCTAATTGAAACATTTTCTACATATTTAATACAAGAGGTAGAGTTTGAGATGGATACCTCATTGTCAGTGTCGGAGTCGACTTCTGCCATGCCACAGACCAGGGCATTGGTGGTGAATTCATCATCAGAGGTAGAGTCTGACTCGAAGTCCTCCGTATTTGCTTCAGAATGCCCTTTGTTCGCCATTAAGGATTTTTGTGCATAATATTCAGCCTTCTTTTTGTAAAAAACTGAGTCCTTCTGTGGGCGCTTTTGTCTACTTCTGCAATCTTTTGCGAAATGGCCTGGCTTGCCGCAATTGAAGCAACCTTGGGAGGTGTTTCCAGTTCGATCGTCGGACTTCTGTTGGTCTCCACCTTTCTCTGTTCGGCATTCGTTTGCGTAATGACCAGGCTTACCACATTTGTAGCATTCTTGTGTGTGGCCTACCTTGTCATCTGACCTCTGTCGGTCATTTCCTCTGTAGTTTCTATCGCTTGACCTCTGTCGGTCACTTCTGTAGTCTGACCTCTGTCGGTCACTTGATTCTTCTCTTCTTTCATCATCTCTTCTATCTCTCTGGTTGTCTCTGCTATATCTGTCATTTCCAAAATTTCTTTGGTTACCTCTGAACTCTCTTGTCAATAGAGCCAATGATTTAGCTAATGACGCAAGAGTTATTTCTTCCTCTATCAGCTCGTCTTCTTCGCTATCAACCATCACTATCTTCTTCTTCTCCTTCTTCTTCTCCTTCTTCTTCTCCTCTGTTGCTCTCTCATTTCTTGGTCTCTCTGTAGCCTCTGTTGATTTACTAACCAATGCGTATGGTGCAATGGCTATTGTTTTAGCCTGTGCTATTTGAGGCTCTTGTGCAGCTAGTGTTCCATAGAGATCAGAGAGTGTCCATGAGTCTAGATCTTGGTTTGTTTGTAAAGACATAGACAGTTGAAGCCACTCATCATTCAGACTCTTTAGAAACATGACGTTATTTTCTTCCGAGGTTCTGTGAATGCCAGACTTTCTACATTTGTTTATGAGAGAGTTGAACCTGTCGTACGTTGTTTGCAGAGATTCTGTTGCAGAGACTCTGAATGCATGATATTCATTTATGTACTGTGCCCTTCGGTTCTTCTGTGTTTTAGCACCCCCTTCCAACTGTCTTTCTAATTCTTTCCAAAGATCGTGCGCAATTTCGCATGCATCTAAGGATTGAAAAAGCTCGTTGGGGATAGCCATTATCAGGATTCTTTTTGTTTTCTGTGCAACTTCATCTTCTGCCTTATCTTCATTTGACCATTCTTCTTTTGGCTTTGGTTTTTTATGTTCAGGGATTTCTTGAGATTCAGCAGTAGCTGGTACTCGTGGTACTGCTATCATGGGAACATGAGGAAGGTTGTAAAGATATTGTACTAGATTTTTTTCAGTACCCTCAAAAAAATGAACCATTCTTATTTTCCATTGAGGATACTCATCTCGAAGGAGAGTAGGAGGCTTGGTGAGTGAACCAGCAGTAAAGAAGTTATTTGTATTTGTCATTTTTAAGGTTCTGAAAAGATAGTATGATTTAAAGAGTATGAGTCTGAAGATCTGGAAAGTTTTCTGGGTTTGAACAGTTCCCAGAGTACACATTAATGGAGTTTTAACCTAGAGATGAGGAATAGGAAAAAATGATTTCTATCACTAATCTTGTAAAAACGAGGATCACTTGATATTGAAAATCAAGCTCAGCTCTGATACCAATTGTTGGTTCCCGGTTTGTTTATACAAGATTTTTAGATCTATTAGTTCAAGTATGAGTTTGATGCGGAAGCATATTTGAAGAACTAACAGATATGATTGATAGATTTAGAACACAATATAAATAAACAGTGAACAGGAAATAATATCTCAAAGTTTACTGAATATATATATTAAGAACGGATTCAAGAACAGTGAGTAAGCAAAGCTTTTAAAACAGATATGACTCTCAAAGTGTTTAAAGCTATGTGTTCTTGTGATGTTTTCTCTCTTGAATTCTTGTTTCGATTGTTCGATTGATCGATTGATGGATAGGAAGAACTCAACATGAGTCTTCCTTATATACTACTCTAAGGGGACCATAAAGCATATACTACTATTCACAAAGGACGGTATGAATAGTTGGACGGATGGCATGAACAGTTGGACGTACTGTATTGCATTTAATGCAACAGACGTCTATTATCTACTAAGCCCTATTGAATCCAATCAGAGTTTGACACGTTGCAGTTGGACAGGGCATGCTACCATGCAAGTTGATGAACAGGTCCTGTAACAGTAGCAAGATATTATAAATATCTTTGAAGTCTTTGTTGAAGACCGCAGAGGCTCTGTGAAGTGTCACAGAGGTTCTGCGGTTTGGTCCTTAGAAGAGCAGTCTTCACCGGATTCCGAGTCTTTGGTCTTCTTTGCGCGTATTCCAGAGCTTCTGTAGGACGCCTCTTTAGCTTCTGTAGCTTCTCGACCTTGATCTCTCGGCAAGTTCGGTAGAGCCTCTGTAAGAGGCTTTCTTCACTTAGCCTATTTTTCACTACTTCTAAATACTTCTATGATTAGGAAGATTGAAGCTAACAGGTTTCTAATAAGATCTCTTCAGCGAGAAATTTATCTACAGAAGATGTACAGAAGTTTTCTAAGACGTTTGTTTCCAATATTTCCAAAATTTCCTTTTCAATTGTTTCTTTAAGTTTTTCTTCTGAAATGTGGGTTTAAACTCAGGAGCTTCTGCCGATAATTTCTTTTCGACATTTATCATACAGACAAAAGCAACCTGCGTTTGAGTCTCTGGTTTACCAAACATAAAGATACCAATCTGATCTTGTGTTTTCAGATATTTCTTTGGTTTGATTCCTCTATTGTAAGAGGTTGAAGATGATGAATCTGTGTTTTCAAACCACACATTGATCATCTTCGTATGTTTCCTCAAATGAGGTTCCACAGAGATTTTAGCCCTTTTACTTACAGAGAGTAAGTTTGGAAAATCTGGTTTGTTCGTTTTTCCTAACACAAACAGAGAAGACAGAGGTTTAATTCTTTTGCCTTCAACACCTAGGGTAATATCATCGTACCCTATACCCCATCTTCCTATTTGTGAGTTTACTTTTTCATACACCTTCTGTGCATCTTTATAGTTTTTAAGCAAAACATCTCTTCTGAGTAGATCTTGCCAAAGTACCTCTCTCTCTCTCTTTGAAAGTATTCTTTGAGAGCTCTTATATCTGTCGTTTCACTCCTAGAAACTGAAAGTTCTTTTGTTTTGATTTTTAGAGCAGAGGTTAATTCAGAAATTTGCCTTTTTAAAGGATCTAGATTTTTGTTCCAATTCTTTTCTACTCTTTCCTTTTTTTCAAAAATTCTGCCTTTTTCTTGAGTGAGAAGCCTTACTTCTCTCTCATTAAAGGTGAGTCTTTTCTGAATGCTTTCATTTAACTCTTTTAGTTCAATCAGTTCAATGTTAAGTTTAAGTGAATTATCATCTACAGAATTAGTACAAGAGGTAGAGTTTGAAGTGGATACCTCAGTTTCAGTGCCGAAGTCGACATCTGCCATGCCACAGAATAGGGCATTGGTGGTGTATTCATCGTCAGAGGTAGAGTCTGACTCGAAATCCTCCTTGTTCGCCTCAGAATGCCCTTTGTTCGCCATTAGGGATTTTTGCGCATAATACTCGGCCTTCTTTTTGTAAAAAGCTGAGTCCTTCTGTGGGCGATTTGGTCTACTTCTGCATTCATTTGCAAAGTGGCCTGGCTTCCCGCAGTTGAAACAACCTTGGGAAGTGTTTCCAGCATGATCGTCGGACTTCTGTCGGTCTCCACCTTTTTCTGTTCGGCCTTCGTTTGCGTAATGACCAGGCTTGCCGCACTTGTAGCATTCTTGTTGTGTGTGGCTCACCTTGTCATCTGACCTCTGTCGGTCATTACTTCTGTAGTTTCTGTTGCTTGACCTCTGTCGGTCATTTCTATCATCTGACCTCTGTTGGTCACTCGATTCTTCTCTTCTTCCATCATCTCTTCTATCATCTCGGTTGTTTCTGCCATATCGATCAATTCCTGAACCCCTCTGGTTTCCTCTGAACTCTCTTGTCAACAGAGCTAAGGATTTAGCTAATGACGCAAGAGTTATCTCGTCTTCTATCAGTTCGTCTTCTTCGCTATCGACTATCACTATCTTCTTCTTCTCCTCTGTTGCTCTCTCATTTCTCAGGTCTCTCTACAGCCTCTGTAGATTTACTAACCAATGCGTGTGGTGCAATGGTTAGTGTTTTAGCCTGTGCTATTTGAGGCTCCTGTGCAACTACTGTTCCATAGAGATCAGAGAGTGTCCAGGAGTCTAGATCTTGGTTTGTTTGTAAAGACATAGACAACTGGAGCCACTCATCATTTAGGCTCTTTAGAAACATGACGTTATTTTCTTCCGAGGTTCTGTGAATGCCAGATTTTCTGCATTTGTTTATGAGAGAGTTGAACCTGTCGTACGTCGTTTGCAGAGATTCTGTTGCAGAGGCTCTGAAGGCATGATATTCATTTATATATTGTGCCCTTCGGTTCTTCAGCGTTTTAGCACCCCCTTCTAATTGTCTTTCTAATTCTTTCCAAAGATCGTGCGCTGTTTCGCATGCATCTAAGGATTGAAAAAGTTCGTTGGGGATAGCCATGATCAATATTCTTTTTGTTTTCTGTGCAACTTCATCTTCTGCCCTATCTGCATCTGACCATTCTCCTTTTGGCTTAGGTTTTTGATGTTCAGGGATTTCAAGAGATTCAGCAGTAACTGGTACTCGTGGTACTATTGTCATGGGAACTTGAGGAGGGTTGTAAAGATATTGTACGAGAGATTTTTCAGTACCCTCAAAGAAATGGATCATTCTTATCTTCCATTGAGGATACTCATCTCGAAGGAGAGTAGGAGGCTTGGTTAGTGAACCAGCAGTGAAAAAATTATTTGTATTTGTCATTGTAAGAGTTTCGAAGGTTCTGAAAAGATAATATGACGAAAGAGTAGGAGTCTGATGATCTGGAAGGTTTTCTGGGTTTTAACAGTTCCCAGAGTGCACTTTAATGGAGTTTTAATCTGAAAAAAAATTGTTTCTTTGTAGAATACCACTTTCGAATAAATCGAAAGATGATAGAAAAACAGAAACTTTTCAATGAAATGAAGAACAGGTTAAAACAGAATGATGTCTACCACAAATCTTGTAACAAAGAGGATCACTTGATATTAAAAATCAAGGAAGGCTCTGATACCAATTGTTGGTTCCCGTTTTTCTTATACAAGATTATCAGATCTATTAGTTCGAGTTTATGTTTGATGCGGAAGCGTATTTGAAGAACTAACAGATAAGTTTGTGTAGAAACAATACAGAATATAAAGAAACAGTGATCAGAATATGATATCTCAAAGATTACTGAGTTTCAATATATAATAAGAACATCAAGAAGAGATTAAGATCTGTTTGGTGAAAGTGTAATGCTTAACAGATTTGACGATATAAAGTGTAAGCATGAAACTTAGATTCTTAGATTAGTTCTTAAGATTGTTAAAGAAGATCTCAACAAGAGACTTCCTTTTATACTACTCTAGGGGACCATAAAGCATGACCTGCTGTTAGAACGGATGGCATGAACAGTTGAACGTGCTGTATTTCATTTAATGGCGCAGACGTCAATGTTGTACTAAGCCCTATTGAGTCCACTCAGAGTTTGACACGTGTTGAAGTTGGACAGGGCAAGCTATCATGCAAGTTGATGAACAGGTCAGGAACAGTAGCAAGATATTATAAATATCTTCCAAGTCTTTAGTGAGGACCGCAGAGGCTCTGTAAAGTGTTACAGAGGTTATGCGGTATGGTCCTTTGTAGATCAGTCTTCACCGGATTCCGAGTCTTTGGTCTTCTTTGCGCGTATGGCAGAGCTTCTGTAGGACGCCTCTGTAGCTTCTGTAGCTTCTTGACCTTGATCTCTCGGTAAGTTCGGCAGAGCCTCTAGAAGAGGCTTTCTTCACTTAGCCTATTTTTCACTACTTGTAACTACTTTCTATGATTAGGAAGATTGAGGCTAACACATATGAATATCACCATTTTGTTGCAGATGAAAAAACAATTACATAAACATCGTTTTAGGCTTTTCTCCTGATTAGCAAACACATTGTTCTAAAAGTCTCGCCGCGAAAGCCGCCACGGCGCGCCGTGGCTTAAGGCTTGTGTCTCACGCCACGTTATGTCTGTGGCACGCCATGGCCTAATGTGCAGTCTTTTGTAACACAATATTTGATTTTTCTTGTTTTAATGGCTTATTGGCTAGATTTTTAATATATAACATAATTTAACTTGTATATTATCATTGACTCATCGATTAATAGTACAAAACATATGTTTTTATATATAATATTATATATGATATAGAGATTTGCCGCCATAAGTCACGCCTTGATAAACGCCATGGCCTCGCCGTGGCTCCCGCCGCCACGCCACGCCTCACGCCATTTAGAACCTTGGCAAACAATCACAATATATACTTATTTTTGCAGATGATTGTAATGCAAAATAATGACATCATGTTTATAACTGAGAAACTAAAATATGAAAAACTACAAAAACACAAAAGATAGAGAATAAAATCCAAAAAAAAACAAAAAGTAAAAACCTCACATAAATCATACTTTAGAGTATGATGGTTGTAATTAGAAAAAAATGATAACAATTGTAAAAACTTCATACACACAATTCCAAAAAACCATCATACTCTAAATCATACACACGTAAAAAGTAAAAAACCTCACATAAATCATACTTTAGAATACACACGACACATATATTATTTGGAATGTATGAGGGATAAACAACAATGATAACAATTGTTAAAAACTTCGGATAAAAAACCAAAAAACTCATTTATAGCAACAATATAATATCATACACAATTTAAAAAACTGACAAAAGAAGAACAATTAATGGTAGAAGAATTGAATAGATTTTAAGAAAAATATACACGCATCAACAACAATGTATAACTTGTACAAAACATGAAATAAAACATAAAAATTGTTACCTGCAAAATTTGTGGAGGAATAACAGTAATACCAGTAATACCGACGATATATAAATTCTGCAAAAAAGAAACAATAAAAAACATATAGCACCATAAAGCATAAAATCGAACATACTTGTTGCAACTTCCATTTGGTTTTAACTTATAATTAAATGAATCAAATAGATTCGCACACGATTATGAACAAATTCAACAACAAAACTAAATAACTCGTCTACTATTCAATTGTAACATGAATTTGATGTTTTGATGGATAAAAGATGAAAGGTCTAAGAGTGAAATGAAAAGTTTGAAACATTTATGTCTTAAATAATGATTCTAATAATTGAATCATGAAATCAATTAAATAGATGAAAAAATATTTAAAATTACAAAAATGGAGAAAAAAGTAAAGTTGAATTGTGATGTTTAGGAGATGGCACCTCATCACTCCATGGTTCTTTTATATATATATATATATATATATATATATATATATATATATATAGATGGAAATCAGGGTTCATTTTAATATATTTAAACCATCTACTCAAGTGGATTAAAAAGAAATAATAAAATGTCACATCAAAAAAATATGTGCCACATGGGATGAATACTTGTTTAATAGGTAAAATATGTACAAAATAGGAAAAAATGAAAGTTAGTTACATTAGTTGAGAGAAATAAGTTCTTTGTTACATTAAATAGGAAATAAATCAAACTTTATTACATTTTGATACATTTTGCCCTTATTTTACAATGAATCAAAAATAAAATAAACACTGAACTACATTGGTGGCCCTTGTGGTTTGGTTAAATTTTGGATTTGATCCTTAAAACAAATCATCTACACTGATAGTCCTAAGTTTTCAATTTCATAACAATCAAGGTTCCTAAAGTTAGCACCGTCAATTAACAACCGTTATAAAGGGACTAATTTGTGTTTAGCCAAACTATATAGACTAAAAATACACTCTAAAAAAATTGTCAATCACGTTTTAAAAAAAACTAGACCTCATGGTCTAACCCTCGCTTTCCAAAAACTAAAACCATTTTCAGGTGACTGTCGTGTTTGGGATTTCATCTGCTGATGATGGAAGGTTGTGGAGTTGTAGAAGAGCTAGAGTCTAATGAAGACTTGTAGATTATCATTGGCTTTCCTGTAGTATCTCAGTTGTGAGTGTGTTATCCGCTGCGAATTTAGTGTAGAAGAAATTTTAATTGTGTACTTTGGGGACCATTTTTGGTTGTATTGTTATAAGTTTTATTTAGTGAAAATTGGGCTGTTACAATAAATAACAAATTCATTCAAATAATCATAATACAAATTTGGTTTTCTTCTTGGCCGCAAATTCATTTACTTTTGCTATTGAAGAATCTAATGTGATATTGGTTGTTGAAGAAAGAGAAAAGAGTTGTGATATGTTGAATAATTATGAGAAGATCGCCGGATGCAATTTAAACTCTTATCAAATTACTATCTCTTCAAGCCTTGAAAGTAGTTTAAACTCTTATTCTTCCATTTGTGTAATAAAATATTTGGAGTAGTCTTTTCCATCACATATCTTTTTTTGATTCAATGTTGATGTCACTAAATGTGTAGTACTTGCGGAATACCTTGCGACGTACATTTGTAGAAGGGATTCAAATGCTAAAGGTTTGTAAAAATATAACATTGACACTCTCAACTAATACAACAAATGACGCTTACCCAAAAACTATTTTCTTATCGGGTATTGAAACTATTAATATGCATAAGTGAACTAAAATAGTTCTTCTTGCATATTTGAAACATAATCCAATAGAAAGTTAATGTTGAAGTAGATCCACTTGGTGTCTTTGCTACATGATAAAAACGATAGATCTTTTGAGGGGCACGAAGTTTCATGGTAGATTGTTTAGCCTCACGTAAGAATAACGAAAAAGACTTGCATCAAAGTGTATTGGTTATATTGCTAGATGTATGTAAAAATTTTACATTTAAAGAGAAGAGATGGCCACAATTTAATAGAAGAGGAAGCTATATAGGTTATTAACATATGATAAGTTGGGGGTTAACATGATACATTTAAGAGAAGGAAGTTAGAAAGGTTATGAGCATATGAAGAGTTAGAGGTGAAGATGTATGTAAAATTACCAAAAAAACTCATTTATTATGAACATACAATTTGTCTATAGGAGCATAAAAGACTTTAACTTAATTGACATTTTAATAAGTTGAAAAAAGGAGAAAAAAGATAGAGATGTTCCTAGTCTTTAGAAGATGCCACATCACTACATGTGGTTTTTGTTTTAATAACATGATACATTTAAGAGAAGGAAGTTAGAAAGGTTACCATGAGCATATGAAGAGTTAGAGGTGAAGATGAATGTAAAATTACCAAAAAAAAACTCATTTATTATGAACATACAATTTGTCTATAGGAGCATAAAAGACTTTAACTTAATTGACATTTTAATAAGTTGAAAAAAGGAGAAAAAAGATAGAGATGTTCCTAGTCTTTAGAAGATGCCACATCACTACATGTGGTTTTTGTTTTAATATATATACTAGTCTTTGGCTCGCGCGTTGCGCGACGGTTAATTTGTGTTTTATGTTAATTATTTGATGTTTAATAGTTGTTGAATAACTTTGAGACATGTACAATAGTCGATAAAAAGAAAACAAAAACTCCATAAAAAATGAATATTACCTTGAAGATAAAAATATCTCTATTAAGTTTGATACCTATTAAATGTCATTACTAAATGAATAAAATTATCAAACAAATACAAAATAATTAACTATTCAAAGTTCAAATGAAATTTAAATACATTCAAAATTATTGATGTTTTTTTTAGAACAAAGGTATCCACATAATGGATCAAGAATGTGCAATGTTATTGAAATCAACATCGATCTTTAATTATGATTTTAAATTAACAACCCTACAACTTTCCAAACACACAACAACTTTAAATAATTCCGCATTGCTTTAACAAATGCTTGACTTTGAACACCATATTCCTCATTATTGTTGTAGCCATTAGGGTTACTTTAAAAAAAGTGAAAAATGAAGTAAGTCACTATAAACTCATTATATATAATATTTGTAATTTAAACTTTTGACTGTATATTGATTCATGTTACAAACACAAACATGTGTTAACATCTAATAATCATTTACATTTTTCAAATCTTTCAACTTTACATAATTAATTGGAAAAAAAATAAAATATAAACAATAAAACCTCTCTATTTCTCTATAAATACACCTCACTTCGTATAAATAAACAACATAATTTTCTTCAAAAAATAAAAAAATAAATGGTGACAACAATTGTAATAAATGGTGTTTATGAACGTAAGTTAGATAATCAAAGAAAAACGTGAGTGAAAATACATAATGAAATAAAGTTTGTTTTAATGTGATAATTGCCTACATATTGTCAATAAACATAAATAATTCAAACACACATATCATGGAGATGGGTAAAGTGAACATGATCATGACTTTCGTTTGGCTAATCAAAACATCCTCAAAAATGGCAACTTAACTTTGTAAATAATGACAATATTATGGTTGTCAAAGCCTTTAATACACGAAAGTTTTAGTTGTTAACTTGAAACAAACAAAAAACGCCCACCTCATCAAGATAAAATCATAATACATGGTTCATGATGCAACTAAAACCCAAAATCAATAGAAAAAACATTTCAACATTCATCAAATAAAACGAACCTAACACCATGATTCATCAAAAACATAAACTACAGTTTCTAATTTATCAAAAGAACAAAATCCACTACAACAAATGTAGTCTATTGCGACGACAAAAATCGTTGCTAAAGATCAATATTGATATTTAGCGACGACAAAAGTCGTTGCTAAGATCAATATTGATATTTAGCGACGACAAAAGTCGTTGCTAAAGATCAATATTGATCTTAGCAACGACAAAAGTCGTCGCAATAGACTACATTTGTTGTAGAGATCTTGAAGAATGTTGTTAAAGTCTCTAGCATGTATTTTTGAAGGTCATCAAAGCCTTTAGTATGCATATATTTTGGTTACTAATTCCAAACAAACAAAAACAATCAACTCATAGTATTATAAAAAATAATAATACACATGATCCAACTAAAACATAAAAATTAATAGAAAAACATATCAATTTTTATCAAATAAAACAAACACAGGATCATAATTTGTCAAAATAACAAACTACAATTTATAATTGTACACGACTCCTTTGCTAGAAACAATGTAATACTTGAAAAAACAATACACAAATATTCTTTTAACTTGTGGGTTATGCTCCTGATAAAATATTTAGAAATGAGAGTTAAGGTAATAATACATATGTTGGAACCACCTTAAAAGTGACCGTCACTGATCGTTTATCATTCCTGATATGATAATTGACAATAACTGAAATCCCTATGTCTGGTAAATATATGATGGGCGTATTTACTATTATTGACATACTATAGGGTTTCCCATTAGGTGATTGGAACTATGGGGAATTATACTGCACATAATAAACACCAAAGGGTTGAAAGTGTAAGATACTCTTATTATAAATAGAGTATCCTAATCTTTCTTTCAACCCTAATGAGATATAGCTAATTACCCTAGCCGTGTGCCTCCCCTCGATCGGCTCTCCAAAGGAATCGATCATCATCCCATCATAATACGATCACCTCGTTCTGGGAACCCGACAATCAATGGCAAATATGTTTAATGCCTTCACTGGATCTTCAGGATCATCGGGTATGTTTTCTTGTCATCTTATTATCTATCAAATACAAATCATGATTATTCCAACATATGGTATCAGAGCCCCAGGTTCAAAATTGATTCATGATTTGTATTAGTTTTTGGTGGATTTATCCCTGTTTTATTTCGTTCTGGTATTCCGCAAAACATCGAAATTTTGCACTAAGTTGCAAAAAAATTTCTGCCGCCGCATCTCATTCCAGCGATTATAATGAAACATTTTTTTTAATTGCATTTTTTTTCCCTACTGCCGTCGTCAGGATATTATCGAATTGCATTGTTAATTCAAATTAAAATTACATTGAATTGCAAAAGGTTTTTGAATTGATAATTCAAATCAATTATGCCATGATAATTTCTGTCGCCATATTCAAAAGGGATTGCATTTTTTTAATATTCTATTTATGCCATGTTAATTGATCAAATGAAAAGAATCTTTTTTTTAGCGAAAACCTTACTTTTCGCAACTGTACATAGCGAAAACCTTACCAGAGCCGCCACATGTGATCACCACTGTGCCAATCGTACGGGTGACCGATATGACTTGGGCAGAAGATCAACACATAAGAGCGATGACAATCGAGTTGCATGGTTGCCATGTAAGGGTAACTCATCAAGGCCAGGTCTTAACATAACTAGTAGAACTAGTACATCAACTGTACATAGCGAAAACCTTACTTTTCGCTTCTGTACATAGCGAAAACCTTACTTTTCGCCACTGTACATAGCGAAAACCTTACTTTTCGCCACTGTACATTGCGAAAACCTTACTTTTCGCCACTGTACATTGCGAAAACCTTACTTTTCGCCACTGTACATTGCGAAAACCTTACTTTTCGCTACTGTACATAGCGAAAACCTTACTTTTCGCTTCTGTACATACCGAAAACCCTTGCACTAATATTTATGGTCTCATCATTTGTGCCCAAAGGTCAAATATGATTCTCATAATGCATTTTTTTTCCTTTTGCATAATGAACACTGAGTATATTAATTCTGCCCAAAGGTGATTTAATATACCTGTGTGTCAAAAGGACTTTCTACATGCATAATTCACACGATGCTTTATTTTGTGCCCAAAGGTCAAAAGATAAGCATTGCGTTGCATAACCCTAACGCTCATGTTTACTTAGATATTAGTTATTTCTGCCCAAAGGTGATGTAACATCTAAGTAGAGCCTTACTTTGACTTATTGTTTTGGTGTTTACAATAGGTATACTCATCACTAGCTTCATCACTAAAATGGTCATAGTTTCATTACTCTAAGGAATATTACTGTTAGGCCTGCTTACTTTAACATTACTTTGATTCCATTACTTTAAGAAACATTACTTTGTCCGCCTTTTATAGCTAACTACGTCACTATGATAGTCTTCTATAACTTATATCCTCCTCATTTCCTAATCAGTACCTAACTTTGGCATTGAGCCACTTACTGGTGCGAACTTTGCGTCATGGAAGGATCAATTACTTCTTACTCTGGGGATGCTAGACCTTGACCATGCTATTCGCCATGATGAACCCACTGCTATTACTGCTGCGTCCACTGCAGCTCAGAAAGCGGATTTTGAAAAGTGGGAAAGGGCAAATCGCTTGTCACTAATAATGGTCAAGAACTCCATTAACCTCAGTATCCGAGGAGCTATCCCTGACTCTGATAAAGTCAAAACTTACCTCAAATCTGTTGATGATCACTTCAAGGGATCATCTAAGGCTCATGCAAGTAGTTTAATGCTACAGATGCTCACTCTGAAATATGAAGGAAATAGCAGTGTCCGTGAACACATTATGAAAATGATTGATATGGCTCATAAGCTTAAGAGTCTTGAGATGGAAGTCTCTGATAATTTTCTTGTGCATTTCATAATGACCTCTTTGCCTGCTCGGTTCGACACCTTCAAAGTTAACTATAATGCTAAGAAAGATAAATGGTCGATAAGTGAACTGATTGCAATGTGTGTGCAAGAGGAGGATCGCCTAAAGCTGGTACAACCTGAAGCTGTTCACCTGACAACCACTACTAATTCTAAGAAAAGGAAGGGTAATCACAGTAATCAGACTGGAAATAAAGTCCAAAAGGATAATAATCATGGTGCCGTTGCCTCTGGCTCTAAATCCTTGTCTAACAAACCTAGCTGCAAATTTTGTCGTGCCAAGGGCACGGACAGAAAGATTGCCCTAAGTTCAAGGAATGGCTAGCTAAGAAAGGTAACATTCTTTATGTAATATTTGATTCCTTTACTACTGATGTCCCTATTAATACATGGTGGGGTGACTCTGGTTCTATGGTCCATGTGACAAACTCAATGCAGGGATTCCTTACAATCCAGAAGCTACCAAAGGGCCAAAGAAAACTTATAGTTGGAAGTGGTGATCTCTTAGATGTCGAAGCCATGGGAACTTTAAATTTACATATGAGTACCGGAAAGTGTATTAGACTAGTGGATACCTTATATGTACCGAGAATTACTCGGAACCTTGTATCCATATCTAGACTAGACCTTGAAGGTTATGTAATAATTCATGGTTGCGGCAAGATTGCTATTACTCATAATAATGAATTACTTGGTCGAGGTTTCTTGGATGGATTACTGTATAAATTGGAACTAGATCATAATTTCTCACAGTCTTTGTTGTCACTTAATATTGATGACGTAACTAAAACAACAAAATCACCTAAACAATTAGAGAATTCCTCCATGTTGTGGCATAAACGTCTCGGCCACATCTCACGAGATCGAATGACTCGACTCGTAAAGGATGGAATCTTACATTCTCTTGATTTTAGTGATTTTGAAACATGTATTAAATGCCTCAAAGGCAAAATGGCGAAAGGGAATAAGAAAGGAGCTACTAGAAGTTCCAACTTGTTGGAAATAATTCACACTGATATTAGTGGTCCTTATCCCGCATCAATCACAGGACATACATCATTTATTACATTCATTGACGATTATTCGCGTTATATGCACCTATATCTGATTAAGGAAAAATCTGAATCCTTACAAACTTTTATTGATTTTAAAACTTTGGTTGAAAACCAACTTGATCATAAAATAAAAGTTGTGAGATCAGATAGAGGAGGTGAGTATTATGGTAGACATACTGATATTGGTCAAGCTCCTGGTCCTTTCTATAACTTTTGCAAGGAACAAGGCATAATTAACCAATACACCATGCCTGGTTCTCCTCAACAAAATGGTGTTGCTGAAAGGAGATACAGAACCTTAATGGACATGGTGAGAAGTATGCTTGCTAACACTAACTTACCTACTTTCCTATGGACTGAGGCATTAAAAACAGCCGTTCATATACTCAATAGGGTTCCATCAAAATCTGTCCCTAAAACTCCTTATGAAATCTGGACAGGTAGGAAACCGAGTCTAAAATATATGAAAGTATGGGGCTGTCCTGCCGAAGCAAAAGTCTATAACCCTAACTTAAAGAAACTGTATCCTAAAACCCTTACATGTTTCTTTATCGGTTATCCTGATAACTCAAAAGGTTATCGTTTTTACTGTCCTTCCCACACTACGAGCATCATTGACACGCAGCATGCCACATTTCTTGAGAACTCAAAGATCAGTGGGAGCACGACAAATCATGACTCAGATTTGCAAGAAGTACAAGAAGCGGGGGGAAACCATTCTTCTGGTATCTTTATTCCTCCGATAATTCCTCTTGTACCCACCACTGCTCCTAATATCACTGATCCTGCTCCTCCTAACCAAAATACCGAGGGAACGTCATCATTACTTCCGAACGCTGATCCTAATATCACTGATTCTGCTCCTTCCGTTACTGAACCGGATAATCAACTAAGGAGATCGTCTAGGGCACGCAGGGCCACAAATTTTGATTATTTCGTAACCTTTTTATCTGAAGTTGAGGACATTGGAAAGCTTACTGATCCTACCTCTTATCGAGAAGCCATTAATAGTGATCAGGCCACTCAGTGGAATGAAGCCATGATTGAAGAGCTTAATTCCATGCAACATAATGATGTTTGGGACTTGGTTGAACTTCCTGAAGGATCCAAAACCATCGGTTGTAAATGGGTCTTCAAAACCAAATTAGACCCGAAAGGAAACATCGAACGCTATAAGGCCAGACTGGTTGCAAAAGGCTTTACTCAAAAGGAAGGAATTGATTATCAAGAGACCTTCTCTCCTGTCTCTCGTAAAGATTCTTTAAGGATTATTATGGCACTTGTAGCTCATTATGATTTAGAGTTACATCAGATGGATGTCAAAACCGCTTTCCTGAATGGAGACTTGCAGAAAGATGTATACATGCGACAACCTGAAGGATTCATTCCAGAAGGTAAAGAGCATATGGTCTGCAAGCTGAAGAAATCCATTTGTGGGTTGAAGCAGGCATCACGACAATGGTACCTCAAGTTCGATAAAATCATAAAGGGGCAAGGTTTTCTAAAGAATCAAGTGGATCAATGCACCTATCTCAAGATCAGTGGGAGTAACTTTATAATCCTTGTCTTGTACGTAGATGACATCCTACTAGCAAGTAACAACTTGGATATGCTGCATGAGTCGAAGCGGATGCTTTCGCAAAATTTCGACATGAAAGATCTCGGTGATGCCTCTTATGTCATTGGTATCGAAATACATCGAGATAGGCATAATGGTGTTTTGGGACTTTCTCAAAACGCATATATTGAGCGTATCTTAAAACGCTATAACATGCAGCACTGTACACCCACTGTAGCTCCAGTAGTTAAAGGAGACGTGTTTGGTTCTTTCCAAGCTCCGAGCACTGAGATTGAAAAGGAAGAAATGAGGATGATACCTTATTCGTCTGTAGTAGGGAGCATTATGTATGCTCAGGTCTGTACTCGTCCGGATATCGCTTATATCGCTGGTATGCTGGGACGTTACTTATCTAATCCCGGAATAGCACACTGGAAAGCGGCTAAAAAGGTTCTACGATATCTGCAAGGGACCAAAGACTACAAATTAACTTATAGAAGAAGTGACAACTTAGAAGTAGTAGGATATTCTGATTCCGATTTTGCTAAATGCAAAGAAGATAAGAAATCTACTTCTGGGTATATTTTTATGTTAGCTGGTGGACCTATCTCCTGGCGGAGTCATAAACAGAAGTTGACTACAACATCCACCATGATGGCTGAATACGTTGCCGTTTATAATGCCTCTTGTCATGGGATGTTGTTAAGGAACCTGGTCAGTGGACTCAAAATCGTCAACTCCATTTCTAGACCATTGAAGCTTTACTGTGATAACTCAGCTGCCGTAACTTTCTCGAACAGTAACAGTTCAACTGGCGCTGGGCTGTATCTTGATACAAAGTATCTGTTTGTGCGCGAACGGGTTGAGGAAAATGTCCTTTGTATCGAGTACATAAGTACAAAGAATATGCTAGCGGATCCGATGACCAAAGGTCTTCCTCCTAATGTCTTCGTAGGACACGTGTCGAAGATGGGGCTTACAAAAGACTTAATTTAATAACATACTGTACTTATTGGTCATTATTATTATCTTAATAAATTTTCCTCTATATTCAAATTTTGTTTGTCTATTAGTTACGCTTTGAGCTCATAATGGTGTATAGACATTATTATAACGAAATTTGTCTTAGTCAATTGATCATTGCTTATTCAGTTTTAAATTTGAGTCATAGTTTGACTAGTGGGGCTCCTGAGTTGATATTCTTCTCTACGGCTGTACTTATTAGCTATGATTTCAGTTTAAAACAAAATGAGTATTATCCCGGCCGGACTTATTGATACTCATAGATAAAAGATCGCTTGGTCAAGTGGGAGAATGTTGGAACCACCTTAAAAGTGACTGTCACTGATCGTTTATCATTCCTGATATGATAATTGACAATAACTGAAATCCCTATGTCTGGTAAATATATGATGGGCGTATTTACTATTATTGACATACTATAGGGTTTCCCATTAGGTGATTGGAACTATGGGGAATTATACTGCACATAATAAACACCAACGGGTTGAAAGTATAAGATACTCTTATTATAAATAGAGTATCCTAATCTTTCTTTCAACCCTAATGAGATATAGCTAATTACCATAGCCGTGTGCCTCCCCTCGATCGGCTCTCCAAAGGAATCGATCATCATCCCATCATAATACGATCACCTCGTTCTGGGAACCCGACAATCAATGGCAAATATGTTTAATGCCTTCACTGGATCTTCAGGATCATCGGGTATGTTTTCTTGTCATCTTATTATCTATCAAATACAAATCATGATTATTCCAACAACATAATGAAATTTTAAAATAGACAACATCAAAATAGATTGAAATGGATGAATAGTTGAATGAAAGCCTTACTTGTAGTATATGTGTACCGTGATGATGAAGCTTTACACATTTGATGATCTTTAGAGCTTGTTTCTGCTTGTGTCACTTACTACAAACAAAAACATAAAGATCATATGAAATCAACACAATATCAAAGAACTTAACTATAAACAAAAGTCCATATCCTATATCGATCTTTTAATGAGAGATAATGTGTTAGAAAGGAAGGAATGAGAGGTAGGTTATTGTATGACAAAGAAAAAAAAATACCAATAACATATCAAAAAATTTGTGCTTAAATAAGAGAAAATGAGTGATTAATAAAATAAGTGAGGGAATATGAATGGTTAATAAGATAAAAAAGTGGAAATAAATTATTTATTAACATAAATTGCAATAAAACAAATAATTAATATAGGAAGATGGATGGTTTAGGTAATCAAAGTTATATAAATTGGTGCCAAAATTACCAAAATACCCTCTTTTAAGTAAAAATGACATTTTTCATAGAAGGGCATTAAGGTCTTTAACATATCAAATATTTTAAAAAATCAAAAATCTAAGAAAAAAGAAAAGTAGGCATATAATGTTTAGGAGATGCCACATCATTGGCTTTGGTTTTTGTTTTAATATATATATTGATTGATGATTCGAACCACGTCCGTTTTTAATTTTTTTTTGTTAATTACTTAATAATTTTTACTAAAAGTACTTTACATCTCCAATTACTAAAATTTCTTAATTAAACTACATATGTAATATATAAAAAGATTTATATTAATTTAAAAAAACTATAAATTGATAAAATTACTTTTGCGTTAGAAATTTTTTTAGTTTAGAAAATTATCATTTGATTTAGATATTGAATTATGTAAACAAAGTATTGGAAGTTTTGTAAGATTAACGTGAGACAATTATATATTACAAATTGTTCGTTAGAAAAATGTTTATGTTTTAAAAGTTCAAATATTACGAGACATTATTAAATTGAATTATCAAATAATTTGGAATAAACCTTAACAATTAAATTGATATAATAATCAAATAATTATTAGAAGTGTAATAACTTAAAGGAATTTATATGGTTCTAGGATTAGAAAGAAAGAAAAAAACTACTTTTACGTCTTCTCTATAGTTTCTCGTTTTATCATATATGTATTGTACCGACCTCATATCATGCGTATAATAATTTATTCCTTCTCATGTAGATCCTGTTAAAAAAACCCCACCAAAATACATTGGTGTACAATTAAAAATTCTCATTTTTCTTTTTCGGTAATTTGTTTAATTCAAAATGTTATTATACTTTAAGATCTAAAAATAAAAAATATAGTTTATTTTAGTTTTTAAACATACAGTATTTTTGTGGATAAATATAGTGGAGACAAATTCTACAACTTAACTAATTCATAGGTTAGTTATTAGTTAGTTTTATTAAGTTTATAGTGTTTAAATAATTATATGCAACCAATAACTATTTGTAAACTTGAAAATTTGATGAAATATATATTACTAAGCAATGTCTAATTTTTAATAAGCATGTTTAAAACTGTTACCTTAAGATTTTATCTATACTATATTATAAAGTATTTGATTCAAAGTTTAAAAAATATGTTTTTTAGTATTATATATTACTATTTAATGTTAAATTACTTAATTTTTAATTTTACAAGTAAATGAGGCATCAGTACAACTTTTTAAAACCAAATTCTTAAATTAATAACTAATTGATAAACATAATAAAATACATGATAAACATCACATTTTAAATATAAAAAATTTAAAATATAATTAAGATAGTTATTGAATTTTTATGAAACATTTAGTTATTTTTTCCTATATAAAAAAAAATATATTATTAAACCTAAGAAAAATAAAATCACTGTTAGACCTAAATTATATTCAGTAAAACAACCATAAAATCAATAAAAATAAAAAAAACATCAAAATCGATATATAAAAGTCTTTTTAATATTATATAGTAGTTATAAGTTTTTTTTCTTTTCTGAAAGAAAGTAGTTATAAGTTACTTAAAAATCTCTTCGGTGTTGATTTTGCACATGTTGACTGCCATGAAATTTATATTGTGTTACAATGACATTTTTGAAAACTAATTGATATTGCATTGATGAGGATTATAGATAATAGACTTCTTTCAAAATTTATATTTGGTCCACGTGGGTTTGGTTTTTTTTTATTATAGTCTCTATTCTATGTTTATTATGGATACCGTCCTTGTCGTATGCAATATATTGTGGCTAGGGTCCTTCAACACTAACACCGTTAATTTTGAAAAGTTAAAGGAATCATGTGCGTTGCACATGATGGGTTTAAACTCTAATTTTGGTCCCTGTGGTTTATAGAAATCTTTGAAAGTGGTCCATGTGGTTTATTACTTTTTTTACATTTTTCCTTTAAAAACCAACAAAAATATAATTATATATATATATATATTATTAAAAAAATAAAAGTATATTATCTAATTCATATTCATGTATATTAATATATATAATTATTAAAAAATTATAATTTTTAATAATATTTTCATATATATAATTAATATTTTATTTTTTCGACAAAACTCGTCAATATTTTTCATATTTAAAATATATAAATAATATATATTTATTAAAATTATATAATTAATAAATTTAATGTCTCGTATTTAAATTTAATGTTTAAAATTTAAATTTTGACATGATATGTATTCCGATTCTTAATTTGATTAACCTACTTAAAATCTTCATTCTCGTATCTATGACAAATATATCTAGTAAAAAAAGCATGAATAAATTGTTTCAATCTTTGCAACAAAGGTATAATATGTTTTCTACTTTATAGATAAGATCACGCAAGAATTGTCATTCTTTGTAAGATTTGTAAGTTTTGTGAGAAATGTGAGAAGTATTTTTAAACCGCTGGTCACTTTTAATTAAATACTTTCCCATGAAGTGTGGTTTAATAGGGAATTGATCCGATACATTTCGGTGCATCTTAGCTCGATACATCTCATTCTAATGTTCGTCAATTTCTCATCCAACGGTTGATAACCGTTTCAAACAAAATTTACCATTTCTCACGGGAACTCAACCCTCCTACTTCCTACTTCATTTTCAAAGTTATAATATGTTTGTTAATTTGATCAAAGACATGATGTATTCACTTTAATTAAACAAATTAATATTGTACGTTTTTCAAATTACTTTTCTTTTTGAAAACATATCTTTCAAAAACCAAAGTGAGTGCATTTCATTTGCATGCGTACAATTAGTTCTAAAAATAGCACTCTCGTATTCTTCATCCGACATTCATAGTTGTGCGATGATGAACTGTCGTTTCTCAATTTGTAAAATAAAAGGATTTTTAATAAAATAATCAATTTTGAATAACGAAAGAAAACCAACTTATATATAACTAATATTTTCAACGTACTTTTAATTTATTTACATAATTTATTAGTATTTTATAATGTAAAATTGGAAGAATTTTAGCTATAAAAAGGATGAAGTGGTATGCTCAAAATCACAACTTAGATCCCGATGGGCACAAAAGAGAAGATGTCTCAAATGCCTACCATACTAATCACTCTTTCGGTGGTTATAGTTTCTTTAAGCTTGCCCTCATCAATCACGGCCACCTATTCCTACTCATCTCCGCCACCTGAGAAATATCCACCACCACCTACCGTTTACAAGCCACCACCTCCTAATCACGAGACTCCACCAAAGAAGCCGTATGAATACAAGTCGCCACCAGCTCCACCAAAGAAAGCTTATGAATACAAGTCACCACCTCCACCAAAGAAAGCTTATGAATACAAGTCACCACCACCTCGACAAGAGAAACCGTATGAATACAAGTCACCACCACCTCCACCAAAGAAACCTTATGGGCACAAATCATCACCTCCACCAAAGAAACCATATGAATATAAGTCACCACCTCCACCAAAGAAATTTTCTGAATACAAGTCACCACCACCTCCACAAGAGAAACCCTATGAATACAAGTCACCACCTCCACCAAAGAAATCTTATGAATACAAGTCACCACCTCCACCAAAGAAAGCTTATGAATACAAGTCACCACCACCTCCACCAAAGAAACCTTATGGGCACGAATCATCACCTCCACCAAAGAAATTTTCTGAATACAAGTCACCACCACCTCCACAAGAGAAACCCTGTGAATACAAGTCACCACCTCCACCAAAGAAATCTTATGAATACAAGTCACCACCTCCACCAAAGAAAGCTTATGAATACAAGTCACCACCACCTCGACAAGAGAAACCACATGAATACAAGTCACCACCACCTCCACCAAAGAAACCTTATGGGCACGAATCACCACCTCCACCAAAGAAACCATATGAATATAAGTCACCACCTCCACCAAAGAAATTTTCTGAATACAAGTCACCACCTCCACCAAAGAAATCTTATGAATACAAGTCACCACCACATCCACAAGAGAAACCGTATGAATACAAGTCACCACCACCTCCGTACCATTAAGGGATGACCTTCATGTAAGGCAATGTTGTCGTGTTTAAGTCAAGGTAATAAATTTCTTGTTCATCAACATTATGTATGTAAATACATTTATTTTAAATTCCGTTTGTATTTATTGATTACATTCTACATTTCTTTTTATTCATGCAGGATTAAGTAAATAAACAAGTACTTCGTGGACCTTCAAGATGATGAATATTATATTTGTCACGGAGAATTGGAAGAAAGAAGGGTTCAAAGTTCTATTGAAAGTGCTTGTATTTTGTGTATTTAGTTGATGAATAGTTGACATTCATCTTTCTTTTCGTTATTTCTACCATTTCTGTGTGTTTTGATGATAATGAAAATAATTACTCGATCAATCCTTACATAAACTATACTTGGTACTGTAGTTGATACTTTTTTCTCAACTAAACAACTAATTATTAGCTAATAAGTTATTTCTTAGATGATAAATAAATCATTTCTTAAAAGCTGATTGGTAATATAGAAAAATATTATAACATGACTTACAAAGAAAATGTAATTCATGCCATTTATAAGGTGCATAATTGAAAAAGGAAATGTTGGGAAACCCCCAATAAACCATTTCAAACTTTTTAGATATTAACATCAGATCTATTAGGTAAACGTTTAATCATTCATTGATCTTCAAGAATCTAGAGTTTTACATAAGAATGTGGAACTTTCTCTCTCTAGATTATCTCTTTAGAAACTCTCTCTAGATATTACTTGCTAATGACTTGCTTAACATCTAAGCAAACCTAACCTATTTATACTTCCTAATTACAACTCAATAAACTCTAATTATATTGACTTTTACTTAACTACTTTGACTTTGTCTATTTACTTTGACTTTACAATGTTTGACTATTACAAGACTTTAAAATAAATCTAGAATACAATATAATACTCTAACATTCTCCATTTTGGATTCAAGATTTAAAAAAAATATAGCAGCAGTTTTCAGCACTTGATCTTCAAAACTTTAACTCTGACCGCTTTAAACTTTGAAGCTCTGACAATCTTCAAACAACTTTTTCTTCAAAAAACTCACTTTGAACTTTGATGATTTGACAGTCTTTAAACTTTCAGCTTTGAAAATTCTTCAGTCAAACTTGAAAAGTCTTTGTCAATTTTTTTGAAAAGTCAATCTTCTTCAATACAATCTTCAACAAATTTTCATCAAGTCTTGAACGCGAATTTCAGATATTTGCAACTTTGATCTTTGAAGCTTTAGTCTTTGAAGCTTTGAACTCAAGCTCTCTAAACGATTTCTTGAACTTTGTATCTTCATCTCTTGAACATTGAACTTTGAACAATAAGAATCTTTGAACATCTTTGAACATCAAACTTTCTCGAAACATCTCGAAACATCTTATTGACATTGACAAATCTGTATGTTATTTCTCCCTCTTTATCTATCATTGACATATCTCCCATTTTCTTCATTAGGTTATGTCTCCCCCTTTTTGATGATTGTGAGCATCATGATCATCAAAACTCTATTCAATCTCAGCACGGTATTTGATCACCACTAACATTCTCCTCCTTTTGATATGATGTATCCGTCAATTCCAAAATATGTATATCCGAATCTTTTCAAATTCAGACAGAGTGAATGTGGTAACCCTGAAACAACAGATGAATCAGTTCAAATGCCTGTAAGTAGCACCGAGCCACTTAGTACAACGGATGTTCTTTGGAAAGGAGTTTTTTGATGTTCACTCCTCCAGGGCTTCCATTCAATCATCGAAAAACAGTAAGGAATTTCTATGAACGTTATGACAAGAAAACATATTCCTTGTGTGTACGTGCTTGTGTTAGAAATGATTGAAGAAACGTATGCTTGATTATTATATAGGCTCAAAGTGTGTAAATTGTTGAGACAACAACAAGTTTTCCATGGACTCAATGTGCATGATCGAAGTGCGAAGGTGGGGCAAACTTCCTTCTTTTTCAATATCCAAACCTTCTGAGTGAAGATCAGATAGATTATATGCTGCGTCCCCAAGAAAAATGAAACATTCCTTTGTTGAGAAAGAAATGAGTGGCTGGTGGGGTGAAATGCAAGAGTTGGCATGGGCTAACTGCCTGTTTCAATGATGGTCACCAAAGAATGTGAACCAATCAGTAATGTGGCTTCCCGGCTCAGAAAATGGTTAGTGCAGAGTTCTCTTATTCTTTTAACTCTGTTCTCACACCCTCTTTCTGTTTTTAATCCGCTCACTTCTACCCAAACTCTCATTTACATTTTACCTCAGCACAATGAGATACTCAATCGGATGAGTTATCTCCCCCACTCTTTGATTTCGACCCCTCACCCTGCAATCACTTAAGGATAACTTCTTGGGTAGGAAACACTGGTTAACGTGAATCCATAGAAGTTTAATACAATCTCACACTGATTCCCATGAAATTGTATCCTAAAATTTTTGTGTTGTTCAACAGTTTAGCTTGAACAAATATGAATATCGTCATTTGATTAACATTGCCATCAGAATGTATGCTCCTCAATAATCATGAAATATTTGAGCATTTGAACTTTGAAGATTTCTCAAAACAAGGATAATGAATGAATGAAATGAATTCGAAAGACCTGTTTGAGAATCTGTCAATGTATCAATCAGATCAAATATTGAAAGATAATCATGTGAGGTTTAGGGTATCAAAGAATTGAATTTTTTTATATGAACAAATATAAACAATCTTTGAATAAAACGTTTAAATTCTCACGCTGAAATGAATATATGATGCTCAACAAAATTAGAATACAAACGGGAGTATTACCATCGAAAAAATTGTTTCGTTTGGAGACATGGTAATAACAAAGTCAATATGAAGTTGTACCGGTGTGTATGAATACTTGAAAGTATAGAAAAGATAATACACAAGTATTAATCTTTAGAAATACACGGTCAGAAATGATGTTCTAGTACAATAATCCAAGATCTCCATGAAAAACATTTAAAATCACACTTCTAAATCCATAAAATATGTTTGAGAATAGAGAAGTGGTTTGAACATTTAAGGAAAAAACGTTTTTCGTGCTTGAAAGTCGTTCTTCTTTCAAACAATCGGAGAGTAAGATCAGAAGATACTTACATTCAGAAACGTTTGAGCTCCCCCTCGAATCATGATATAATGATTTAAAAATCATATAAGCTCCCCCTTAACATGTGCAAAAGATCTTTATTTTGAGGAAATCTGCACAAGTAACAACACTTGGATCAAAATATCCTTAATCATTAACACGAGTTCTGAATTACCAGGATTGAAGTAAATTCAGAAATCATAGTCGTTGAAGAACGAGTCCTGATCTGATATGATCAAAAGTCAAAATCATTGAAGTACGAGTTCTGAACTGAATTATTCAGAAGCCATTGCTTTGAAGTACGAGTCCTAAACTGATGTGTTTAGAAGTCAAAAAAATTGAAGAAAGAGTCCTGAGCTGATTTACTCAGAAGTCATAATTTCTTTTGCTCCCCCTTGGTAGCACATATTGTAACATCTCGATTTTTATATAAAGGATTACGTTTGGTTTATTAAATAATTTGAGTATAATTAATTGATAAGTCATGATCGGTTATTTGATAGATTAATTTTATAGTTTATCCCCGAGTAAGTTATATTATGTGTTTTATTGGAATAATAGGTAACGGGTAAACTTTAATTTTAATTTATAAGATGAGGGATTAATCTTGCCAAGTGATGAAAGTACGAGGGGCTGTTTGGTTAAGGTGATGAAAGATACATCACCATCACCGCCTTATTATGACCAAAATGAAGAAAAGGAGATATTTTAGTTTAGTCTTGTGTGTGTGTGTGTTAGGACAATGAAGTTGTCCTTTATAATAGAAAGTTTTGTAAAGCAATAGCTGTGTAAAAGGGCTTATGCTTAATTGTTGTAGCAAGTGATGAAGACTATAAATATGTCTTTACTTGTAGTTTGTAAGAAGTGAATTCATTAATACAAGATGTAGATCTCTAATCACTTTGTGTTCTCTCTAGGTTAGATTTCCTTTTCAATAATGTTCTTCATCATCTTGTTACACAATACTTGGATTGTATGAAGATCATGGACCTAACAGTGTGTGTTTTGTATTGCAAAAGAAAGAAGAGAGAAAGAATAGAGAGAAAGAAGAAGAAATAAGTTGAAATCTTGGGTAAGATTATAAAGATTTTGTAAGCTTGATATCAGTTACAAAATAGCATCCATATCTTAATCTGACTCTTCTAGGTGCTGTGTGATTTGAAGTTGGATTGTGCAGAAAGAAGTGGGTTTATCTCTGTTAGGTGAGTTCATTCACTTTTGTTTAAATCCATGTTTTTCTGTCAAATTAAACATTAAGACTCCTGTATAAACTGTTTTGGGACTGAGTGGATGTGTTTAACACAAGCTGAATGGAACAAACATGGTTTTGGGTTGAATTTTTAGACTGCAGGTCGAAGTTACCGGGTAAAAGATAATACCCGGTAACCTCTGTTTGAAGGTATCCGGACAAGGCAAAGTTATCCGGTAAGTTATTTATTTTGGTAGTTACCGGATGGTATCCGAGTTACTTAGTTTTTGGATGTCATCCGGATTGAAGATAATATCCGGTAAGTGTTTGTATCCGGTAAATGTTGTATCCGGTAAGTCTGTACCTGGTAAGTTGTGCATTACCCGGTAAGTGGTAAGTATCCGGTAACTTTGGTAGTACCCGGTAACTTTGGGTTTTTGTTAACTTATGAACAGAGTATAATTGCAGAACTGAAAGTAGCTTGAACACATCTATTTTTGGATGGTAGTGCGTTAGGCTTAAATGTTGCTTTAGTTTGATACTAAGCAGGTGAGTAGTATGTTATATAAATGTGATTTTCTTATAATGAATGTTATGAGAAATCTATATTAAGCATTAACTTGTACGAGTAAAAATAAGTGTAATGGATCCATAGGCCCTAGTTGTTATGAACACATGGAATGGGCGTGGATTAATCGTAATTCCAGTGTGTGTGAGAAATCGTGGAATAGGCGTGGACTAATCGTAATTCCCGGTTTCTAAGGAAGAGAAGGGATTGACATGTGTAATTGTAATCTCTACTTCCTTTCCAAGAAATTGGCATGTGTGATTCTAATTTCTTGGACATGAGCATTAATCTAGAATCCGTGGAGATTCGTAGTGTGGGCTTTGGAATAGACAAAGTATAATTGTTATTCCCATGTATCATTGAGAAGGAGGAATGGGCAAGGTATAATTGCTATTCTCGTGTATCCTTGAAATGTTTGAATAGGCATAGTATAATTTCTATTCAGGTTGAATGTTTGAATAGGCATAGTATTGTAATACCCCGGGTAAGTTCGTTAGTTAAATCCTAGTTCCGTTAAATTTATTTAACTTTATAATTGATATTTAGGGTAAGTTTGGGTTAATTTATAAGTGTAGGGTGTTTTGGTCATTAATGATTACCTCAAGGACTAAATTAGTAAATTTGGTTTGATAATATCCCATTAGCAGATCCTGACCAACACGACTGCCCCTGCCCCTGCCCCTGCACCTCCATCTTTGAGTACGGCGGATCGTGCTGAACTCGTGAAGATCAATCCTGGTATTTCTGGCATAGAAAACAGATTATCAGCGATTGAAATCTGTGTAGGGATCCCTGGCCAAGAAGACATGGATACAACACAAGCTGCTGAATCATCACATTCCTCCCCCACTCATCATGAAAAAGAGGGGGAGAAGAGCGCTGAAGACCTTTCCAAGAGCGCTGAAGACCTTTCCCATAATGAATCTATCAGGGGAGAGAAGACTGAAGACCTCACCTTTACTAAAGAAGGTGAGAAGACAACTGAAGCAGCAGTCGCTGGACCTCAGGAAGATGAACATCCTGAGGGAACCGAGAAGCTTACCTCTGTATCTGAGGGGGAGCAACTCGAAGAAGAAGCTGAAGAAACTGAGTCTGAAGCTGAAGATGAAGAAGCCATCGACTTATCTGATGATAAACCATCCTCTTCTCCAAAGAATGATGATGATGAAGATGATGATGATGATGACTCTTTTATCGTCAAGCCTACTCAGAGAACTATAGCTCTTAAAGGGATTCGGATAAATGAACCTACAGGGGAGCGGACAAAGACAAAGCCATCAGCATCTGAAGCTGACAAGGGCAAAGGAAAAAGTGTCGCTAAAGATGAAAATCTGATGATCTTGCTTAAAAAGCCGGTTTGTCAGGTACACTAATCCTTCACTACATCCCTCCTCTATACACATTATCAGTTCTACACTCCACAAACCTCCATACACTTTATCCCATTCTTTCTATCTCTGTTCTACCCAAGTTCTTACTTGTAAGATCGCTGTGTTTCAGCTAGTCCTCTCCCCTATTTGAGGATATCGCTGAAGTTCCTACAGCTGCGACTTCACCAACAATAATCCCAGCTCCCAACGCTGAAGAAATAATCCCAGTCTTAGATTTGATCTCTGAGACTGATGAACCTGAAGAACAGATGCTCTCTCACAAAAACAGACCTTCCTTGGCTCCTCAAAATCTAAGTGAAGAGGATCAAGAAAAGAGAGATGAAATGATCAAGAGACTCGAAGATCAGCGAATCATTCTGAAACGTGATCAACTTCCTTCGGTTCCTCCAAAGTTCTGAATTTCCCAAAAGGAATACAAGGAACACCTCAGAGCTGAACGCCTAATCGCTGAAAGAAAGGAAGCTGAAGAAAAAGACAGAGAATACGCCATCCGGCTTACTCAACGATCAGTAAAAGACCCCAAGCTGAAAAGAGCTCCCATTGATGTTCAACGTCAGCTATGGGATGATGCTCAAAAGATCGTTAGAGAAAAGACTAAGGCCTCTGATACGACTTTGGAATGGTCTAAAGAAATGTTGAATTATCGATCTAGACCATCCAAAATCATCAAAGTAAACATCAGAGGAAGACTGTACGCAGATGTTCCTATTGTTGAAGTGGATGTCTACAGAGAAGACAAAACCAAGCAAACCTTCTATGCTGCTACCTTAGAAAAGTTTGGTCTCTCTGAATGGTTAGAAACGAAATTAGCCATTCAGGGATCGCGCTCAAAGTTCAAAATCCATGTCGAGAAGATCTTAAACAAACAGATCGACCTGGTTTCCTCTGCTGTGGATATTCCTCCTTCTAATCTTCTTCCTCCTCAACAAAGAAAAGTCTCTGCTAAGGAAAAGAAAGTCTCAGACTCAGGTCCTCCTATACGGAATGAAACAGGTATTGGTTTCTCTCGTGCTGAAGTTCTTGGCCCTGATGCTGATCTCTCAGCGCTTGACACCTCCCTACCACCTGGAGAAACTTTCATTCCTGGCACATTTGTAAGTGATCCCTATGGTATATTCTTTCTAGACTACTATGGAAATCATCACTTTCAACGTATCTCTGAGCTCCACATCGCTCCCATCGAACAACTCAGAGATCTCATATACTGGTGTGAAGTCAGACGCGACATTAAAGCTAGACACCTGAAGCCCTTGATTTTTGAAGAAGCTCTGAAGAAAAAGAATCAAGGAGTAGATGTCCCTGACTGGATGATTCCCACATCAAAGACCCTCGATAAACTTCTCATCAAGGAAGAACCTTTTGACGGATAGGATCGCCTTGTAATTCTTTCTATCCTTATCTGTCTACATCTTTTGTACTTGTAATTTTATTCGCTGTACTTGTAATTTTTCCACTTCCCTCTGTAATCTTTACAAAGTTTAAAGAAAAATTTCAAAGAACGTACTTTACTCCATCAGTACAGAAAAGATCCTAGAAAACAGTAAAAGGGACAAATATTTTATGAGTTCTTTTTATCCTTATGTTTTCATTAAATAGCAATTTTCTTTGTTGCTATGTCATAATCAAATAGGGGGAGATTGTTGATCCAAACCCTCAGTGATTTTATAATGACCCTCTCTTTTATACTTAGTGAAAATTGTAAGTAAATATGTATCAGAGTTTCACTATCGCTGATAAGTACTAAGATCTTACAGTACCTGTGACAACTGTCAAATTTACACCTCAGGTTAAAACTACAATGGATACCTCATTTTCTCATGACATAGTTCACACAGTGCAATTTTATCAGCAAACGCGGTACGATAGGAAAATTCGAGAAATTTTGCCTAAGAAATCCTTGAATTAGGAAAATTATCCATAAATCTCATAAAATGCCAATTTAACCTACAAATATTTATGTAGTTGATAATTTATGTATTTCAATCATATTATATATAAATACTTTATTTTATATATAATTACTTTGTATTTTAATTATTAAGAAAATACTTGTATTTTAAATTTTAATCAAAAAGACAAGATTTGACAATTTATTTTTATCACACCACACACCCACCCCCCACCCTAGAGAGGCCGCCCCCTCTCTCTCTCAAATTCCATAAAATAAACACTTCACTTCACAATTTTGAATCATTCTCTCATCTCACTCTCTCACTAGCCATCACTCGTTCTCTCTCCATCTTCAAATCTTCAAGTGTTCATCTTCAAATCTTCATATCTTCATCCCAACTCTAGCCCCTAAATTACATTTCTTCAAGAGTTCAAGATAATCAAAGGTAAAAACAAGTGTGTTGGGTGAAATCCACACACACTCTTTTAAATCTTTTTCAACTTTCTTGCATTTTATGTGTTCTTCATCTTTTCTACACTTTCTTCATGTTTTTAAAAAACCATCTTTCATATGTCTTAATGTTTGTAGATTTACCATCATAACATCTTTTGTTAGTAAAAGACGGTGAATCCAAAATCAAACCAATGTTAAGACCAAAGATGAACATTTTGAACACATGCATGTAGTTTTCTTGAGAAATCCATCATCTTTTATTCAATAATTTTATGAGTAAGTCTTTGAAATCCACTAAAAACATACTTAAACAAACATGCAAGAGCTAAAGATGCACAATTTTAAGTTGCATGTTGATGTTCTTGGCAAGAACATCAACCTTTTCCAAAATGGGTCTTTTACAAGAATTTATAGAAGTTGAGTTGATAGGTAACTTGCATGCATTTTAATGGGATCAAAAATGTGTTTTGGGAACTGAAAATAAGTGTATGGAAGAGAGTCAAATCGGATTGTGCATGCAAAAGAATAAGAATTTTGGTTAATAAGTCAACATGTGAGCACATGCACAAAGTGTGGTTTGACAGATTTCTGCCAAATTCCACCCTCCACTTCAAAGGGTCATATCTCACTCAATATAACTCCAAATGGAGTGATTCTTTTTCTGGAAATCATTTTTATGTGTTAAGATTCAAACCCAAGTGGTTTCACTCACAGATTTCATCTACCAAACAGTCCTCACAAAATCAGTACGTAAACAGCAACATTTTCTGTCGGGTTTTACGTCGTATATTATTTCATGTACTTAGACTCTTCCAAAAATTCTGAAACTTATGCCAAAAGTTTCCTAACTCATTGAACTACCTGGACATAAAATTTCATGACCAAATTATACCTGGAAGTTACCCAAAGTTGGGCACAAAGTGACATCAAATTATGGACATCAAAGGACAAATTCTTACTATTATTAAGGACTAACTTCAAATCCCATTTCATCATTTTATGATGAAATAGTGGAATATATATGTATATCTTATACTTACATTTTATTTATGCATTTTATTTATGCACATTATTTATTCTTTATCCCTTTTCATCATTTTTGATGAAATTGTGGAATATACATATATATAATATATTTATATATGTTTTTGCATTTTATATATTCTTGATCCCATTTCATCATTTTATGATGAAATCGTGGAATATAAATATATACTATACCTATATATTTATGCACTTAAATATTGTCTTTACATTCAAAACCCTTCAAATCTTATCGTTCTTACGATAAAATTTCGGTTTATACATATATATGTACTATATATGTTTATGTTCTTTAAAATCCTTTTCGTTACTTAATGTGACGAAATTGCGGAAACTTTAATCCAACAAGAACAATGTATACGTTTATTACGTTATAATATTAAAACACAACAAGGCATTTTATGACGATTTGGATAGTTAGTACCGAACCTTCGAGATTGAGAACTCACTAGTGACCTTACGTTCATAGGTTTGAAGTAGGATCATCTCGGAGTACTTGTGGGAGATTCCGATATTCTATCGCTTATCATGTAAGTTCACAGCCCCTTTTTCAATGTTTTACATATTTGGGGTGAAAAGCATGTCGTTACTACAATTATTTTACGTAACGATTCTATTACGCATCGATTTCACTGTTTATTTAAAATACCGAATATTTTCTCCGTATACTTATGCGCTATGGTATGTATGCTTATGTTAGTTGATTCTGAGTTTTGCTATTAAGTCCCCGGTGATTTTACATTACCCATTAGCTCATTTTGCGAGCCGCTCGATATATTATGGATAACGTTAAATGGTTTTACCCATGTGGAATGATACCCACCGCTGAGGTAGAACTGAATATATGTCTAAATGGTCTTACCCATGTGGAATGATACCCACCGCTGAGGTAGGACTGAATATAACGTTAAATGGTTTACCCATGTGGAATGATACCCACCGCTGAGGTAGAACCGGACATGTGTCTAAATGGTCTTACCCATGTGGAATGATAGCCACCGCTGAGGTAGGACTGAACATGTGTCTAATTGGTCTTACCCATGTGGAATGATACCCACCGCTGAGGTAGGACGTACGGGGCGTGATACAGTCAGTAGGTTTGGGTAGTGGCTCATTACTTTAACATGTAATTGCATACAATACTTTACCTTGCGCATGCTGACAAATGAATTCTTTATCCACTTGTGCGGATTTAAAACTATTTTACGACCAGTTGTTTTATTCATTTGTACGGATTTCAACTGCTTTGATTTATCCACTTATGCGGATTTAAATCACTTTACAAAATCCATTTGTGCGGATTTAAACTATTTTGATTATCCCTTTGCGGATTTAAACTATTTTGACTTACCCACTTGTGCGGATTTAAACTATTTTGACTTACCCACTTGTGCGGATTTAAACTATTTTGATTTACCCACTTGTGCGGATTTAAACTATTTTGATTTACCCACTTGTGCGGATTTAAACTATTTTGACTTACCCACTTGTGCGGATTTAAACTATTTTGACTTACCCACTTCTGCGGATTTAAACTATTTTGACTTACCCACTTGTGCGGATTTAAACTATTTTGACTTACCCACTTGTGCGGATTAAAACTGTTTTCTATAACCGGTTGACTTATCCACTTGTGTGGTTTATAAACTATTTCGATGACAAACCGTGTTGTACTCATTAAACCTGTGATCTCACCAACTATTTTATAGTTGACCCTCTCATTTTCATGCTTTTCAGGAAATAGCAAGTAAGATTGGAACCTTAGAAGGCACCTCAAGTAGTTGCATTCAACACGTCTTTCCTTATCATGTCAAATTATGTTTTGGACAAATTTTATATTTTTGGAACAAGATGTATCTTTTGTAAACTTTTTATGCTATGACGATTGTGTGTTGTCTTCTACCTTACGCAATGAAATCTTTAGCTGTGACATCCCGTATTTTCGCTTTAGCGGGGTGTGACAGATTTGGTATCAGAGCCGAAGGTTATAGAGAATACCGGTCTTTCTTTGGAAAAACCAAACTATAACCAAAAGTCCAAAACTGACATGAAAACAACTGAACCTACTACTAGTATAACTAAGTCTAGAATGGCATTAACAGACTTTAATTAAACATAGCCTGATCACCTATGTTCGGTTAAGGAAGGTTAATGCGAGACTAGAAATGGTTATAGTAGGAGTATGTTGATTTTTACTTGCACTCTCTAGGAGCATGCTTATAGCGTAGACATTGCATAGGATAGACATATCACTTATGCGATTAGTTGCTAAACACACTTTTGCTTCAGTTCCACTATGTCATCATCGTCACTATCCTACACTCCCAATTCTTACTCGACCGATGTGTCGGATCACGTCACTGTTCAACCTCAAGATAACCCACCCGACATCCGGGAAGATGAAAATTCTAGTAGCATGGAGTCGGAAGAAGAAGTGTCAAGTGAATAAAACCCCTACGACGAACTAAGAGTGTCACCGAACCTAGTACTACCACGATCCACTCCGGAAAGTTTTTGCAACCACACCTAGGAGGGCCTCGCGTTGGGCAAACGACGAGAAGGAACGTCCCAAATTCCTAGACGGGGGATGGTTAGGACGGAGCGTCCGGAGGTACCAGAGCCGCCACATGTGATCACCACTGTGCCAATCGTACGGGTGACCGATATGACTTGGGCAGAAGATCAACACATAAGAGCGATGACAATCGAGTTGCATGGTTGCCATGTAAGGGTAACTCATCAAGGCCAGGTCTTAACATAACTAGTAGAACTAGTACATCAATTGTCCCACAATTTAAGCCAGGCTTTGGAAAGCGCTAGGACGGCTAGGCAAACCGCGTTGTGGGCGGAGCTCGCATGCATGATTAGAGGAGTAGTGCTAGCTATGCTTGTGTTGATGATCTTGATAGTTGTGTATTTGAGATGGTCTTGATTAAGATAGTTGATAGTGGAAGATTTTGATAAAACTTTTGGTTCAAAGGAAAAGTATTTTCTTGGAGTTATTAAGAACTATGTATTTTGAAGTAAATTCTAGTATTTGGTGGTATCAGATTTAAAAACTACGGTATTGATGGTTGACGAACATCAAAATTTTGTGTTAGCGGTATTATCTAAAAATAGGAATGGATTTCTATCTTGATGTTATCTAGAGCACGGATAGGAAGGTAGGGAAAATTTTCGGAATAAAGGCTTAGGACTTTTGGCAGTTTAATGGTCCACACCCAAAGTGTAGCAAATGTAACTACTACCATGAAGGAGCCTGTAAAGTTGTGGCAATTGTAAGTGAGCGAGTCATTTCGTTAAGTACTGTTGGATGGAAAGAAGTGTCATTGATGGGAAAAGGGTATGTTTCAAGTGCGGAAGTCGGGATCACTTCCGGAATAAGTGCTCGGAATTAGGTAAAAGGGTAAGCAATAGCAACAGTGGGAATCATGCTAGGCAAACAAATCAGGGAAATCAAGAAGGCCAAGTTCGAGGACGGACATTTGTCATTGGAGCTGACGAAGCACGTCGTGACCCTAATATGGTGACAGGTATGTTCTCCTAAACAACCACCATGCATCAGTATTGTTTAACACTGGAGCGGATAGAAGTTTTGTTTCATTGGAATTTAGGCCACTAATTAACTCGGAATCTAAGAGAATGTCGGATGCTTATATTATTGAGGATGCTAATGGTCATGAATTAGAGGCTAAGGATGTAATCTTAGGCTGTACCTTGAACTTATCTGATAAGCTTTTTAGATCTAATCCTATTCCTATTGAGTTGGGGAGTTTTGACGTAGTAATAGGCATGGATTGTTTATCTAGGAACCGAGCAGAGGTTAGTTGTTTCGAAAAGATTATCAGGTTACCCTTACAAGGCGGAGAAACCCTTGTTGTTCAAGGAGATAGAACTGGGAAAAGCCTGAAGATAGTGTCTTGTATGAAGGTCCATAAGTATTTGAGAAAGAAGTGCGTCGTATTTTTGGCACAAGTAATCGAGAGAAAGTCTGAGGAAAGGCGAATCCAAGACATTCCTGTGGTGAAGGATCTCCCGGAGGTGTTCTCTAACGATTTGCCTGGACTTTCCCCGTTTAGACAAATGGAATTTTAGATTGATCTCATACCTAGAACAACACCTATAGCTAAGGCACCATACCACTTAGCACCTGCCGAAATGCAAAAGTTGTCAAGTCAACTTCAAGAACTTCTAGATGAGGGATTCATTCGACCAAGTTCATCACCCTGGGGAGCCTCGATTCTCTTCGTCAAGAAGAAGGATGGATCGTTTCGATTGTGCATCGATTATAGGGAGCTAAATAAGTTGACAATCAAGAACCGATATCATTTCCCTCGAATAGGTGATTTATTCGACCAATTGCAAGGTGCAACTTATAGATTGATATTCGATCAGGTTATCACCAGTTAAGAGTCCGCGAGGAGGACATTCCTAAGACAGCTTTTAGGACATGATATCGACTCTACGAGTTTTTAGTCATGCCATTCGGATTGACAAACGCGCCAGCTGTGTTTATGGACCTGATGAATAGAGTATGTAGACCATACCTTGGCAAGTTTGTGATCGTGTTTATAGATGACATTTTGATCTACTCTCAAAGTAAGGATGATCATGAGAAGCATTTAAGATTAATCTTAGAACTTCTTAAGGAACAGAAACCGTACGCCAAATTCTCAAAGTGCGAATTATGGATTAGAGAGTACACTTTCTTGGTCACGTAATTGGAGAGAAAGGAATTAAACGTGGACCCGGCTAAAAGTGGTAGTCGATGCCCTGAGTAGAAAGGAAAGGGTGAAACCTTCGCGAGTACGAGCATTGGGAGCGCTGGTACAAACTAGTTTAAAGACTCGAATTCAAAAGCTCAGGTCCATACAATGAAAACGGAAAACTTGAAGGACGAGACCCTTCATGATTTAAAGACTAGATTTAAAACTAAGGGTGATGGAGTGCGTTACTTTAAGGGCAGAGTATGGATCCCAAAGGCTGGCAACCTACGGGAAATGATTTTGGAGGAGACTCATAAATCTAAGTATTCAACCCATCCAGGAGCGGATAAGATGTACAAGGATTTAAGGGAATACTATTGGTGGCCAGGAATGAAGAGGGATATTGCCATATATGTAGGAAAATGCATAACGTGTGCAAAAGTCAAGGCTGTTCGTCAAAAGCCATTGGGACTGTTACAACAACCAGAGATTCCCCAGTGGAAATGGGAGCCAATCACTATGGATTTTATAACCAAACTCCCAAGAACTGCCAAAGGACATGACTCGATTTGGGTTATAGTAAACCGATTCACGAAATCTGCACATTTCCTACCGATTAGGGAAGATTAGGAGATGGAATAGCTTGCTCGGATCTACATCAAGGAAATTGTTACACGTCATGGAGTCCTAGTTCCATCACATCTGATAGAGATAGCCGTTTCATATTTCGGTTTTGGCAGTCACTCCAAAGAGTGTTGGGTACGCAATTGAAATTAAGTACTGCCTACCATCCTCAAACGGATGGGCAAAGTTAACAAACTATTCAAACGTTAGAAGACATGCTTCGGCATGCGTTTTAGACTTCGGAGGAAGTTGGAATAATCACTTACCTTTGGTCAAGTTTTCTTATAGTAATAGCTATCACCCTAGTACTCAGTGTACACCATATGAAGCTCTGTATGGACGCAAGTGTCGATCACCACTTTGTTGGTTAGAGATTGGAGACACTCGATATGGAAGCCAAGCGTCTTAAGCGAAGCAAAATCCCGATAGTAAAAGTCTATTGGATCACAAGGCGTGGGCCTGAGTACACTTGGGAACGGGAGGATTACACAATTAATAACTATCCTCATCTCCTTGCTAGCAAACCTGTTAAAGCTAGTAACACTTGAATTTCGGGACGAAATTCTTTTAACCGGGGGAGACTGTGACAACTGTCAAATTTACACCTCAGGTTAGAACTACACTGGATACCTCATTTTCTCATGACATAGTTCACACAGTGCAATTTTAGCAGCAAACGCGGTACGATAGGAAAATTCGAGAAATCTTGCCTAAGAAATCCTTGAATTAGGAAAATTATCCATAAATCTCATAAAATGCCAATTTAACCTACAAATATTTATGTAGTTGATAGTTTATGTATTTCAGTCATATTATATATAAATACTTTATTTTATATATAATTACATTGTATTTTAATTATTAAGAAAATACTTGTATTTTAAATTTTAATCAAAAAGACAAGATTTGACAATTTATTTTTATCACACCACACACCCACCCCCCACCCTAGAGAGGCCGCCCCCCCTCTCTCTCTCAAATTCCATAAAATAAACACTTCACTTCACAATTTTGAATCATTCTCTCATCTCACTCTCTCACTAGCCATCACTCGTTCTCTCTCCATCTTCAAATCTTCAAGTGTTCATCTTCAAATCTTCATATCTTCATCCCAACTCCAGCCCCTAAATTACATTTCTTCAAGAGTTCAAGATAATCAAAGGTAAAAACAAGTGTGTTGGGTGAAATCCACACACTCTTTTAAATCTTTTTCAACTTCCTTGCATTTTATGAATGTTCTTCATCTTTTCTACACTTTCTTCATGTTTTTAAAAAACCATCTTTCATATGTCTTAATGTTTGTAGATTTACCATCATAACATCTTTTGTTAGTAAAAGATGGTGAATCCAAAATCAAACCAATGTTAAGACCAAAGATGAACATTTTGAACACATGCATGTAGTTTTCTTGAGAAATCCATCATCTTTTATTCAATAATTTTATGAGTAAGTCTTTGAAATCCACTAAAAACATACTTAAACAAACATGCATGAGCTAAAGATGTACAATTTTAAGTTGCATGTTGATGTTCTTGGCAAGAACATCAACCTTTTCCAAAATGGGTCTTTTACAAAAATTTATAAAAGTTGAGTTGATAGGTAACTTGCATGCATTTTAATTGGATCAAAAATGTGTTTTGGGAACTGAAAGTAAGTGTATGGAAGAGAGTCAAATCGGATTGTGCATGCAAAAGAATAAGAATTTTGGTTAATAAGTCAACATGTGAGCACATGCACAAAGTGTGGTTTGACAGATTTCTGCCAAATTCCACCCTCCACTTCAAAGGGTCATATCTCACTCAAACCCAAGTGGTTTCACTCAAAAACTCACAGATTTCATCTACCAAACAGTCCTCACAAAATCAGTACGCAAACAGCAACATTTTCTGTCGGGTTTTACGTCGTATATTATTTCATGTACTTAGACTCTTCCAAAAATTCTGAAACTTATGCCAAAAGTTTCCTAACTCATTGAACTACCTGGACATAAAATTTCATGACCAAATTATACCTGGAAGTTACCCAAAGTTGGGCACAAAGTGACATCAAATTATGGACAGCAAAGGACAAATTCTCACTATTATTAAGGACTAACTTCAAATCCCATTTCATCATTTTATGATGAAATAGTGGAATATATATGTATATCTTATACTTACATTTTATTTATTCATTTTATTTATGCACATTATTTATTCTTTATCCCTTTTCATCATTTTTGATGAAATTGTGGAATATACATATATATAATATATTTATATATGTTTTTGCATTTTATATATTCTTGATCCCATTTCATCATTTTATGATGAAATGGTGGAATATAAATATATACTATACCTATATATTTATGCACATAAATATTGTCTTTACATTCAAAACCCTTCAAATCTTATCGTTCTTACGATAAAATTTCGGTTTATACATATATATGTACTATATATGTTTATGTTCTTTAAAATCCTTTTCGTTACTTAATGTGACGAAATTGCGGAAACTTTAATCCAACAAGAACAATGTATACGTTTATTACGTTATAATATTAAAACACAACAAGGCATTTTATGACGATTTGGATAGTTAGTACCGAACCTTCGAGATTGAGAACTCACTAGTGACCTTACGTTCATAGGATTGAAGTAGGATCATCTCGGAGTACTTGTGGGAGATTCCCGGATTCTATCGCTTATCATGTGAGTTCACAGCCCCTTTTTCAATGTTTTACGTATTTGGGGTGAAAAGCATGTCGTTACTACAATTATTTTACGTACCGATTCTATTACGCATCGATTTCACTGTTTATTTAAAATACCGAATATTTTCTCCGTATACTTATGCGCTATGGTATGTATGCTTATGTTAGCTGATTCTGAGTTTTGCTATTAAGTCCCCGGTGATTTTACATTACCCATTAGCTCATTTTGTGAGCCGCTCGATATGTTATGGATAACGTTAAATGGTTTTACCCATGTGGAATGATACCCACCGCTGATGTAGAACTGAATATATGTCTAAATGGTCTTACCCATGTGGAATGATACCCACCGCTGAGGTAGGACTGAATATAATGTTAAATGGTTTACCCATGTGGAATGATACCCACCGCTGAGGTAGAACCGAACATGTGTCTAAATGGTCTTACCCATGTGGAATGATACCCACCGCTGAGGTAGGACTGAACATGTGTCTAATTGGTCTTACCCATGTGGAATGATACCCACCGTTGAGGTAGGGCGTACGGGGCGTGATATAGTCAGTAGGTTTGGGTAGTGGCTCATTACCTTAACATCTAATTGCATACAATACTTTACCTTGCGCATGCTGACAAATGAATTCTTTATCCACTTGTGCGGATTTAAAACTATTTTACGACCGATTGTTTTATCCATTTGCACGGATTTCAACTGCTTTGATTTATCCACTTATGCGGATTTAAATCACTTTACAAAATCCACTTGTGCGGATTTAAACTATTTTGAGTATCCCTTGTGCGGATTTAAACTATTTTGACTTACCCACTTGTGCGGATTTAAACTATTTTGACTTACCCACTTGTGCGGATTAAAACTAATTTGACTTACCCACTTGTGTGGATTTAAACTATTTTGACTTACCCACTTGTGCGGATTAAAACTGTTTTCTATAACCGGTTGACTTATCCACTTGTGTGGTTTATAAACTATTTCGATGACAAACCGTGTTGTACTCATTAAACCTGTGATCTCACCAACTATTTTATAGTTGACCCTCTCATTTACATGCTTTTCAGGAAATAGCAAGTAAGATTGGAACCTTAGAAGGCATCTCAAGTAGCTGCATTCAACACGTCTTTCCTTATCATGTCAAATTATGTTTTGGACAAATTTTATATTTTTGGAACAAGATGTATCTTTTGTAAACTTTTTATGCTATGACGATTGTGTGTTGTCTTCTACCTTACGCAATGAAATCTTTAGCTGTGACATCCCGTATTTCCGCTTTAGCGGGGTGTGACAGTACCGCTGATAGGAACTCTCGCTCTTTAGATTAACCATTCAGCGAACACTGTTCACCATAATACGCTGAGTCTGTTCAGTACTTATGGTGATCGCTGATAAGTTAGTTGTTTACTTATGATCCCTGAAGACAAGTTTCACGTTAACATAGGTTCTACGCTGAAGTCGAAGATCAAGCTCAAGAACCAGCGACCAGTCTCCTAATGAACTGATGCAGATCAGCGAAGACTCAGATTTGTCCACTCAACGTGAAATATCAAGTACAATACTTTAGCTATCGCTGAATTCTATTATTCGCTGAAAAGAATGATAGATCGCTGAATCAACGAAAAGCTGATCACAAAGTCCTCCGTACAAAGTACTTTTTGTCTTATCCACCCTTGCACGTCTCCGTACGATATGTCAGAAAAAGAACCTCCTTATTGTCTGAATTCGTACAAACAATATGATACTACACTGTTCAAACATGCGGCTACTAAGGTTGTCAACAAAGGTCAATGACATGCAACCATTCAGCTGCTGCCACGTGTAAAGTGTAAACTGCAATGCATTAAATGCATGCAGTATATAAGATGATGAACTCACTTCATTTTGCAGTAACTTGCTAACTCTGGACAAGTTCATCCTTCTTATCTTGAGATAGGTTATTATTAGTAATTTCCTTCTCTTTCTTAGTGCAAGAAACTTAGTGTTCCAACTTGTTTAGATTTAGGTTTATCCTTAATCTTGTTTCCGCAACAAGCTGTAAATTGTTAATGATTTATCAATAAACAATTTAGAAAAGTAAAATCTGTGTGTTTGTATTCAACCCCCTCCCCCTTCTACAAACTTGTATAGCCCTTCGGGACCAACACGTGATAATCATTTTTTCGACGAAGAAAGTTTTTAGACGACATAAACTTCTCATTCGGATGCAAGAACTCTCATTCATATGCGAGAAGTTCTCATTCAGATGCATGCGAGTTCTTTCATGAAACACTGATACGAGAAGTGGCATGCGAATTCTTGATGAAAACTGATACGAGTTCTTGAGATGAAAACTGATACGAGTTCTAGAGATGAAGGTTGCGAGTTATTTCTTTGAAGGTTGCGAGTTATTTCTTTGAAGGTTGCGAGTAGTTTAAAATACAAACTGACAGCGAGTTTTCCGACGATAAACTGCAGAATCCGGCAACCCGTTTTTCCGGCGAGTCTCCGGCGAAGAAACTTCCAGCAACACAAACTCGTTGAATTCTTGATGTTTTTGGAATCCAAAAGTTGCTGGATTATCGAAATTTAAAAACGAAACAGATCTGAGTGTTTAAATCGATTAAAACACATCAAATACACATACCAATCTTACATTCTCTAATAATTTAAAAATTATATTTATCAAACATAACAATAATCATAATATATAAGTAATTTGATAAATACTTTAATAAAAATACTTAAATTTATACTAATCGATTGTATTATATAATGAAAACGAATAAATTAAATGAAAGGATGCAAATATATAAATGTGTCACTAGACACCGGTTGGTTGCAATTTTTTGGAGTACTACTGAACATTTTCATCTATTTTCGTTTTCGATCAGACAAATCTATAATCTAGTATTTTTAATTGAATATCACAAATTAAAAAAATTTATTTATTTTAAGAGGAAATTGGAAAAATAAAGTACAACCCTTCCATCCCCACCTTGTATATCGAGGATTAGCTTCATTAGCTCCGAATACATAATCACAATTTGTGATTCCGATGTCTACTCCAATCATTCGGTTTCGATTTCTAAGCTTACGTTTTTAGATCACAATAAAACCTTCTGTACAAAAAAGTAAATAGATGGACTTTTGCTTTTTAAGAAAAAAATCAATAAAGGTAGAGATAAATACATAATTTATTTCAGTTGTAGCACAATATATTTCAATTGAGTTACATTGGGTAATAAAACAATTGGAAACTCACCATTGCCATTTACCCAAAAATCCCCACAATATTTTCTAGCAATGCAAGTTTAAACATGCATGTAAACCATGAACCAAGGCTTACAATATATAAGAATACTTGTATTTGCCTACAAAAGTAGGGTTCTAATTGTTTTATTTATAAATGTACACCTATTATTTGTCTACGAGTTCCATGATCCTTCACTCAAGGGCGGACCTACATGTGAATAAGGGACACAGATAATTGGTGACACAAAAAATCGTGTTAAGAGCAAGAACCTCAGACGATCATAAGTATTATCAATGCACTATGGACGTCAATAACGAACGTAGTCCTTTATAACTATTGTCGATATTACACTATGTCACTATTATGTATAGTCATGATTAACAATTCGAAAATAAATTCTAGTCGCACAGGTCCTTCGAGAGTAATTAAGTGTATGAGTCATTCGGTGTTCTTTGAGCTGATTTGGTCCCTATATTTATACCATGCTTGTTGTAATTGTTGTTTTAATATTCATAATATCATGAGAGGATATTGTGCGTCTTTCATGGGATCTAGAACTCTCGATTGTAGGTTATGATTTGTATAATAGTGGAAGAATCCTTGTAACAACCTGCAAATCCATATAACATATTGATATTACACATTGAGCCTCTTTACACAAAACTATACAATGGTATGAAAACTGCCACAAATGTTTTGCTAATAGAGTTCACAAACAATTGTTCACATTTCATGATCAAAAGAAAATATCCAAATAATCCTCAAAAGACTTCACAAATAAACATCTGAGCTGATAATCTCACATTTTCTTTTTCCCTTTACCTTCTACGCATGGTTGTCATGAAGTACATCATCTGCCTCTGATTCAGAACTAGAAGCAGTGTAAACCTTCGCTGGATCATCAATATCCATAAAAAGATCTTCAGTATCATCTTCAGAATCTGACGACCCGATACTTTCTTCGTCAGCTTGAGCACCAGACGGCTGACCAGGATCACCCCCATCTACAGTACCCCTCACATGAATATTTTATCTCATCTCCACCTGTTTAGGTACTCCAGTATCCTGAACCTTCTCACCTAAATCAATATTGTTGGTCCCAAAGGGGTTATACAAGTTTGTAGAAGGGGGGGGGGGGGGGGGTTGAATATAAACACAAGATTTTTTTCTTTCTAAATTGATTATTGATATGTATCGAACAATTTACAGTTTGTTGTGGAACAAGATTAAGGAATAAACCTAATCTAAACAAACTACGAGAACACACAGATTTCTTGCACTACAAATAAGAAGGAAAGAAGATTAAGAAAACTAAGGATGGTTTTCTTTCACACATTAGTTCAGCAAGAGAGGAATGACCGAGCACTTCAAAATGAAGTAGGGTTTCCTCTATATACTGCATGCATTTAATGCAATTCAGTATAACGTTAAACATGGCAGCCTCTGAGTGGATGCATGAATTTGACTTTTGCAGGGACATCCGTTTGGCCGCATGATGAACAGTATAGTTGCTTGTAGAGGAGGCTTCATGATCAGCGTTCGCTGAATGATTCTTTATCAGCGAATGATAAAGTTCAGCGTTCGCTGAAGTGTTCTACTTGAAACTTCACGTGAGATGGACAAGTCTTGGCTTCGCTGATATCCACATCAGGTCACTAGTAAACTTAGTCGCTGGTTATTTGGCTTGATCTTCGACTTCAGCGTAGAACATAGTTGACGTGAATCTTGTCTTCATGGATCATAAGTAAACAACATAATTTATCAACGATCATCAGTGAGACTAAACAGGCTCATGGCTCACTGATGTACAGGTATCGCTGAAGTGTATATTAAAGAGCTTGAGTTTCCTATCAGCGGTACTAAACAGACTTAGTATATTTTCTTTGATAGTGAAACTCTGATACATATTGTCTACTTACAATTTTCACTAAGTATTTCTCAGGCTCATTATCAAATCACTGAGGGTTTGGATCAACAATCTCTCCCTATTTGATGATGACATAGCAAAGAAAGGAAAATTGCTAAGTAAGAAAAGATAAGGTAAAGGAACTCGTAAAATGCGTGTCCCATTTACTGTTTCCAGGGATCTTTTCTAGTCCTGATGGAGTAAAGTACATTCACTGAAAATTTTCATTAACTTCGTAAAGATTACAAGGGGAAGTGGAAAAGTTACAAGTACAGTGAATAATAATTACAAGTACAAAAAGGTGATCCTATCAGCTATACAGGTTCTTTCTTGACAAGAAGTTCGTCAAGAGTGTCGGTTTAAGGAATCATCAAGTCTGGGACTTTTACTCCCGGATCTCTTCTTTTCTTTGCTTCTTTGAAGATCAGAGGCTTCATAAAGATTGCTTGGATGTCCTTGTTGTAGTCACACCAGTAAAGTAAATCTCTGAGCTGTTCGATGGGAGCTTTGTGTAGCTCAGAGACTCGTTGAAAACATTTGCGTCCAGTGCACTCATAGAAGAAGATGCCGTAAGGGTTGCTGAGAACATTACCAGGGATGAATGTTTCAGCGGGAGGTAGAGAGACGTTGAGTCCGGAGAGATCAGGATCGGGACCAAGAACTGCTTCACGAGAAAAGTCGATCCCTGTTTCATTCCTTATCAACTGTTGAGGCCACCATATTGATCATCCTGTTTAAGACTTTCTTGACATGGGTCTTGTATGTTGAGCTTGATCGTTGAATAACTACCCTCATCTCCAACCATTCAGGAAAGCCAAGCTTGTCAATGGCTGCCAAGTAGCGAGTTGACTTGTATCCATTTTCTCTAAGTATTTCGACGTCGACTACTGGAACATCGCTTTCCATTCTCCCTTTCAGGAAAAAAGATTTAATACTTGAACCGTGACTACTGTAATGGCACTTCTGTTTGCACCATGCCAGAGTAGAATCACTGACCTTTCTTTTTCATTTGACTGATCTTCTGTGCGTCTCTGATCAGCTTTCGTTGGACAGCCACAGGGAACCTTTTCAGATCTGGATCTTCCACTGAACGTTGAACGAGTTCTAAGGCATATTCTTTGTCTTTCTGTTCTGCCTTCTTTCGTTCATCTAGAAGTTGTTCAGCCTTTAGAGACTCAACGATTTCCCTGTTGGATAAGAACTTCAGATGAGGAGGGACAATGCGCTGATCTTCCAGCTTCTGGATCATCGCTACTCTCTTTAAGCTTTCGTCTTCACTTGACTTTTTAAGAGTCAAGGAAGGTCTGCTGGGGTGAGAGAGCAGTTCTTCTTCTTCATCAAGATTTTCATCGGTCTCATCGAAATTCAGGAACAGGATTATTTGCTGATCTTCAGCTCTTGCAGCTGGGATTGTTGGTGAAGCGTGGGGAGCTTCAGCTTGACCCTCAAGCAGGGGAGAGGACTAGCTAAAACAAAACAATCACAGAGGTTAGATCATTTGGGAAAAGAGATAGAGAAAGGAGAGAGCTAAGTGTTTAGAGGTATGCAAATGAGAAGGGTTGAGATTGAGAAGGGATAGAGGAGGGATGCAGTGTAAGGGAATAATATGTAACATACCTGACAAACTGGCTTCTTGAGTAAAATAGCCAGGTTGTCCTCAGCGAGGCCTTTTTGTTTTCCTTGGTTGGTTGCTTTCGTTGTAGATTTAGGTTTGGTCCCCTCCCATGATTCGTTGATGATGACCCCTTTTTGAGCAGGGGCTCTCATTTGCTTCGGCTAGAACATGAAGCCTTCATCATCAACATCGTCATCATCATCATCATCATCATCTTTTAGGGATGAAGATGGTTCGTCATCTTTATGATCGAGGTATTCGCCATCCTCAGCTTCAGCGTCCTCATCATCCTCTGAGGATTCAACAAGCACTGGAGTTTTTACCTGTTCTTCGAAATGCTCCCCCTCAGAATGAGAGGGACTTCTTTCGGTTCCCTCAGGATTCACATCATCCTGAGGTTGTTCAGTAATATCCTCCCCCTCAGAATCATGGGGAAGGTCTTCATCTTCCTTCTCCCCCTCTTCCTCATGATGAATGGGGGAGGTAGCAGCTTAAGCGGCAGCAACAACATGAGTCTTAGGGTCCCTGTCTTCATGGCCAGGGATCCCAAGTTGTGTTTCCACCACTGCTGTTTGAGTAAAAAGTCACACCCTCGACCGACTTGGGAAACTCCCTCGACATGACCCATGGACCTTGATTACCCTAAATCTACGACGGTCGTACCGCCGACTAACAAAAGTAATACCCATTACTGCCATACCCCCGTCACACGATAATTGGTTATTAAAAGCCATATTGGGTCAATAATCATCTTACATCTAATGATCGCACGTCACATGTCGCACGTCGCACATCACTAGTCTTACGTCATTAGTTTTACGTCGCCAGTTACGACTCTTAGGTCTTACGTCGACAATCTCTTATCATCGGTCTTATATCGCTCTGGTCCTGCGCCAGCATCATCCTGACATCCTGGTCTTACGACCTAGTCCTATGACATCGTCATCTTGGTCTTACGACCAAATGGTCTTACGACGTTTCTATAAGACCATTCTCATTTTAAGGTAAAATCATAGTACTTTACCTCCTGATTAAAGATAAAATCAAAAATCTTTTGCCTCACGACACTCGACCTCGACATCGCCTAGCTCACACGACCGTCGCATAAAACCATGCGACCTCGATCGACTAACGCGTTATACAACTGTTATATTTGTTCAGTGATTAATGCAGGAGTCAAAGTCATTAATGGACAACGGCTATAACCGACGAAATCAGTTATGAGCATCTAAACTCACATTGAAGACGACAACCATTACAACAACCATCAAAGATCTTAATGATTCAATTAAAGTCATCCGAAGACTATAAAATCCCAGCTCAATCATCAGTTCGAGAAATCTGATCAACACCTGATCAACATCGAATAATACAGAGAGAGAGAGAGAGATAGAACAAAAGCATCGAACAGCAGAAGCAAACACAAACACTCGAAGAATATTCATTCGAAGCAAAGAGATCATTCGTAGAAGATCACTCTCGACACAAGACTCTCGTTCTCGACCAACAGTTTATACACAATTTCACACACGACGCACACTGTTTTTACATTCCAAACACTTGTACTTTACATTTCGAAGTCTTTCCTTCATTTGTATTGTAATCTCTGTACGATCGACACCCGAAACACCAAGGACATCGCCCTTGATTGGCGACCATAGTGCAGCGACGACATCCATTGTCGTCCACAGGTTTTTTACTCGTTGAGGTTTTTCCTCGTCATCAAATCCTTTGTCTCATTTACATTTTTGTCTTTGTCGCACGCCTTTGTCGAAAGATTCCTTTCTTTAGTTGTTAAAGTCCACATCGACCTTAAGTTGTCCCTTTGGGGCCTTTTTTGGCATTAAAAGTTTGGCGCCATCCGTGGGACCCCATCTAGAGAAAATCTTCGACAAACGTGTGTCCTACTTACGTTTTCTTGGAGTTTCTTCTGTTCTCTGTTTCAGGAAAATAGCGAATAACAAACAAGCCGCTGTCCTATCACATGAGGGGCTCGAAAATGCATAAGATGCACTTGAAACAGTCAACGATTAGCGCATGGAAGAAGTCGTTCTAGATTCAAGCAGGCCTGACCAAAAAGTCTTAATCGGGTCGTCTCTCAATCCTTGTCTCAGGGAAAAGTTAATATCTTTTTTGCAGGAACATGCTGATGGTTTCGCCTGGTCGCATGAAGATATGGTCGGCATAGATCCTAACATCATCTCTACTTCTCCATCTTGCGACTGCCGGTGGATTGTAGTGAGATATGGTTGATCAAAACCGCCATCTAAGTCTACAAGCATGGTCTCGACGATGGCTTACATTTTTTACGATCGCCAAGCATGGATGACAAAAAGGACAAGACCAGGTGATCATGCATGGCCATGCGGCAGACAATTGTTTGGCTTTACAAAAAAAAAACCTTGGATGCATGACATGAAGGCAGTCCCTTCGACCTACCATCTGGCGATCAGATTCCCAACACCTTGGGGGCTGCAGGAAATCAAAAGTGAACAGAAGACCGCCCATGATTGTTGCAAAGCAACCTTTAAACCCAAAAATAAGAACAATACTATGGAAACTGCGCACGACACGACCAATCGATCCATACACCAGAAAAGTCAGAACATGGTATCGTCTCACAGTCTCTACAATGGCAAAATGATATACCCCATACAACGCTCGGTTTCACGACTGGAGGGCATGCAGACTTCACAATAGAGGTAAGTCTCTATAAACATCTTCAGGTACGTAACGCACGTCGACGACACTCAGGTATAAATTTTTACACATGTCCTTAATACCTCGACCCTTCATAAGGAAAGGACAGACATCGTTAATGAACTACCTCCTGCCCTAGAGCAGAAAATTATCCATACTAACGTTCTATGAAAAATTCGGAATTTCTTCCGAAATCATACACGACTATAACCTACAGGCTCGCAGGAACGCTCGAACGTCAGTCTTATGATTCATGTCATAAGAAATGACATCTTTAAAGACTGTTAGGTTATGACTGTGCATGTCAACCTCTCATGACTAACATGTTATGAAACAAATCTTGCGAGTCAATGCATAAATCGCAGGATCCAACAGGTACATCCAAAGCTAAGCTCTGAAGATAAAGTCGTATGACTTATCTCGAATATACGTTCGGCCCAGTCGCCCGGTCATTTCAAAAAATAGTTCCTTCCTTACGATTCATACCATAAGAAACATCAATCTTCTAACTCGTGTTGCGAAAAATAAAGTCTCTACGACTTAAACACAGGTCTTACGATTTATATCGTGAGAGATAAAGTCTCCACGACTCGAAGTGCAATTTGTAGTCGCCAATAAATGACGTCTCACATTTTAAATCTTGTGATCGCCAGTAATGGCAAACGCAGGTTACGATTTATAGTCGTTGATAAAAAACGACTCACATTTTTTGTATGATCGCCAGTCGCAGGTTAAAATTCTCTGTCACCAATAGAAGCGACTCACATGTCGAAATATCATGATCATTAGTCATGACATATGTCGTCAATAAAGATGACTTGTACATCGAAACTCACAATCACCAGTCATGGTAAAACGAATGTCAAAACGTAAAAGTCGCCAATAAGGGCGACTTGCACATTTTAATCTCAGGATCGCCAATAAAGGCAAGTCGCGAGATTAACCGTACAATAACGAGTTGGGTAAAAAATTACACCCTCGACCGACTTGGGAAACTCCCTCGACATGACCCATGGACCTTGATTACCCTAAATCTACGACGGTCGTACCCCCGACTAACAAAAGTAATACCCATTACTGCGATACCCCCGACACACGATAATTGGTTATTAAAAGCCATATTGGGTCAATAATCATCTTACATGTAATGATCGCACATCACGTGTCGCACGCCGCACATCACTAGTCTTACGTCATTAGTTTTATGTCGCCAGTTATGTGTCGCCAATTACAACTCGTCGGTCTTACGTCGACAGTCTCTTATCATCGGTCTTATATCGCTCTGGTCCTGCGCCAGCATCATCCTGACATCCTGGTCTTACGACCTAGTCCTATGACATCGTCATCTTGGTCTTACGACCAAATGGTCTTACGACGTTTCTATAAGACCATTCTCATTTTAAGGTAAAATCATAGTACTTTACCTCCTGATTAAAGATAAAATGGAAAGTCTTTTGCCTCACGACACTCGACCTCGACGTCGCCTAGCTCACACGACCGTCGCATAAAACCATGCGACCTCGACCGACTAACGCATTATACAACTGTTATATTTGTTCAGTGATTAATGCAGGAGTCAAAGTCATTAATGGACAACGGCTATAACCAACGAAATCAGTTATGGGCATCTAAACTCACATTGAAGACAACAACCGTTACAACAATAATCAAAGACCTTAATGATTCAATTAAAGTCATCCGAAGACTATAAAATCCCAGCTCAATCATCAGTTCGAGAAATCTGATCAACACCTGATCAACATCGAATAACACAGAGAGAGAGAGATAGAACAAGAGCATCGAACAGCAGAAGCAAACACAAACACTCGAAGAATATTCATTCGAAGCAAAGAGATCATTCATAGAAGATCACTCTCGACGTAAGACTCTCGTTCTTGACCAACAGTTTATACATAGTTTTCACACACGACGCACACTATTTTTACATTCCAAACACTTGTACTTCACATTTCGAAGTCTTTCCATCATGTTGGTCCCGAAAGGCCTAAACAAGTTTGTAGAAGGGGGGGGGGGGGTTGAATACAAACACACTATTTTACTTTTCTAAATTGTTTATTGATAAATCATTAACAATTTACAGCTTGTTGCGGAAACAAGATTAAGGATAAACCTAAATCTAAACAAGTTGGAACACTAAGGTTTTCTTGCACTAAGAAAGATAAGGAGATTACTAATAAAATCCTATCTTGAGAGATTTGAACTTGTCCAGAGTTAGCAAGTTACTTCAAATGAAGTGAGTTCATCTCTTTATATACTGCATGCATTTAATGCAATTCAGTATACACTTTACACGTGTCATCAGCGGATTGGTTGCATGTCATTGACCTTTGTTGACAACCTTAGTAGCCGCATGAATGAACAGTGTAGTATCAGAGTGGTTATACGATTTCAGATTTTCGGAGGTTCTTTTCTGACATTTCGTACGGTGGCGTGCAAGGGAGGTTAAGACAAAAGTACTTTGTACGAAGGACTTCATGATCAGCTTTCGTTGATTCAGCGATTATCATTTACTATTCAGCGAATGATAAAGTTCAGCGATAGCTGAAGTCTTGTACTTGATAGTTCACGTTGAGTGGACAAATCTGAGTCTTCGCTGATCCGCATCAGTTCATTAGGAGACTTGTCGCTGGTTCTTGAGCTTGATTTTCGACTTCAGCGTAGAACCTTTGTTGACGTGAATCTTGTCTTCAGGGATCATAAGTAAACAACTAACTTATCAGCGATCACCATAAGGACTGAACAGACTCAGCGATATGGTGAACAGTGTTCGCTGAATGTTTAATCTAAAAGTGCGAGAGTTCCTATCAGCAGTACTGTAAGATCTTAGTACTTATCAGCGATAGTGAAACTCTGATACATATTGTTTACTTACAATTTTCACTAAGTATTTAAGATAGGGTCATTATTAAATCACTGAGGGTTTGGATCAACAATCTCCCCCTATTTGATTATGACATAGCAACAAAGAAAATTGCTATTTAATGAAAACACAAGGATAAAAAGAACTCATAAAATATTTGTCCCTTTTACTGTTTTCTGGGATCTTTTCAGTACCGATGGAGTAAAGTACATTCGCTGAAATCTTTCTTTAAATCTTTGAATCAGGTTACAATATGAATAAGAAAGATTACAAGTACAAGCGAAATAAATTACAAGTACTGAAGGGTGACTGATACAATAGAGAAAGTGGTGATTGTTGTCAGCCTTCAAAGGGTTCTTCCTTAATGAGAAGTTCATCAAGGGTTGTCTTTTCAGTTGGAATCATCCAGTCAGGAACCTTTTCTCCTTTATTCTTTAGCTTCAGAGCAGCTTCAAAAATCAAGGGTTTTAGGTGTCGTGCCTGAATGTCTTTTCTGAAGTCGCACCAGTAGATGAGATCTCTGAGCTGTTCGATTGGAGTGATTGGAAGCTCAGCGATCCGTTGAAAGCATTTACGTCCGTCGTAGTCAAGAAAGAATATTCCATAAGGATTACTGATGACTTTACCAGGGACGAAAAGTTCACATGGTGGCAAAGAGATGTCGAGGGCAGATAGATCAGGATCAGGACCAAGTACTTCAGCGCGAGAGAAACCAATTCCAGTTTCATTTCGTATGACAGGACCTGAGTTTGAATCTTGACGTTTCTTCTTTGGTGAGCCCCTTTTTCTTTTCGGCTTTAGATCAGGAACAGGAGGAATATCCACACAAGAAGATATCAAATCGATCTGTCTGTTTATCAGCTTTTCGAAATGATCCTTGTACTTAGATTTTGATGGTTGGATAGCTAACCTCATCTCCAGCCATTCAGAGAGACCATACATTTTTACAGTGTCAGCACGAAAGGTTTCAGATGAGCCATCTTCTCTGAACAGTTTGATGTCAACAATAGGTACTCCGATGGAGGTTCTTCCAGAGATGAATACCTTGTTGATCTTCGCTGGACGATATCTGAAGTGGATTTTCTCTTTACACCAGATCAGGGTGGTCTGAGAAACTTCAGCTTTCTTTTCCACGATCTTCTGGGCTTGTTCCCAAAGCTTTCGTTGGATTTGAATGGGAATACGCTTCAGCTTGGGGTCTTTGACAGATTCTTGAGTGAGCTTGATGGCGTATTCTCTGTCTTTATCTTCAGCTTCCTTCCTTTCAGCGATGAGGCGTTCAGCTCTGAGATGATCCTGGTATTCAGCTTTTGAAATTCTGAACTTAGGAGGAACTGAAGGTAGTTGATCGCGCTTTAGGATGATTCGCTGATCCTCGAATCGCTTTATCATTTCTTCTCTCCTCTTTTGTTCTTCTTCACTCAGCTTTTGAGAAACTGAGGAAGGTCTGTTTCTGTGCGAGAGAGGTTGTTCTTCTGATTCATCAGTCTCAGAGATTAAATCTAAGACTGGGATTATGTCTTCAGCGGTAGCTAGAATTATTGGTGAAGTCGCAATAGAAGATCTTTCAGCGATATCCTCAAACAGGGGAGAGGACTAGCTGAAACGCAGCGATATTACAAATAAGAACTGGGTAGAAGAACTTGGGTAGAAAAGATAGAAAAAAAATGTGGATGTGTATGGTGTTTGTGGAAAGGATAACTGATTGTTCAGAGATGATCAGGGAAGGAAAAATAAGTTTAGTGTACCTGACAAATCGGCTTTGCAAGTAGGATCGCCAGATTATCATCTTCAGCGATGCCTTTGTCTTTGCTTTTCTCAGCGCCAGAGGCTGAGTGCTTTGTCTTTGTTTTTGTCTTCTCCCCTGTGGATTCGGTTATCACGATCCCTTTAAGAGCTTTTCGAGGAGCATGTTTGACGACAAAGAATTCGTCATCTTCATCATCATCATCATCATCGTTCCTTGGAGAGGAGGATGGTTCAGCTTCAGGGATGTCGATGTCTTCGTCTTCTTCTGCTTCGGATTCCTCAGCATCTTCTTCGAGTTGCTCCCCCTCAGATACAGAGGCGAGGTTCTCGGTTCCCTCAGGGTTTTCATCTCCCTGAGGTTCAGTAATCAGATCTTCATTACCCTCTCCCCTGATAGATTCATCATGGGAAAGGTCTTCAGCGCTCTTATTTTGATCTTCAGCGCTCTTCTCCTGTTCAGCGCTCTTCTCCCCCTCTTTCTCATGATGGGCGGGGGAGGAATGGGTAGATTCAGCATTGGTGTTGTCTCTGTCTTCTGGGCCAGAGACTTTCACACAACCTTCAAGCTTAGCTATTCTGTCTTCTAGGCCAGAAATAGCAGGCGTGATTTTCTTCAGCTCTTGGCGATCCTCTGCGGTGAATGAGTCCAAAATAGGTGCAGGGGCCGGAGCAGGAGCTGGATTGTTTGCCTTGTTCACCAGCGTCTCGATCATTGTCTTGACAGAACTAAGGTCGGTCTTCACTGAGCCCAAGTCGGTCTTGACTACTGACATATCACCTTCGAGTGTACCAACCGATTTCTTCAGCGTTGTAACCTCGCTGGAAACGGTGGAAACTGACGATTTGAGGTTGGTGTAGTCAGTGTAGATGTCGGAGAGAACTTTGGCAAAGTCGGCGAGAGTTTTATCAAGGTCTTTGATGTCATCAGAGGAGGCCTTCTTTTCCACCACAGCAGTCAGCTTCGTCAGATTCTCTCCAGCGTTTGTTACAGCTGTAGAGTTATTTGATAGACCGGTGGTGAGATCTGTAAGTTTCATCTCCATGGACTTCAGAGACTGGTTGATATCTCCCAAATAAGGACCTGTAACATATAAGTACTTGTGAACAAAGGAAAGCTCAGAAGTTTCAGGTTTAGTTACAGTGTTTAAGGTGGGATCTGTACCTGCAGGAGCGTTGACGAACTCATCAAAGTTTCGAGTCCCTCCATAGTGTTCCATATCTCCCTCAAAAGTTCCGTGAGGGATGGAGATCTCTGCATGTCCTTTCTTCGTCATTCGCTGAGAAGCTTCAACGGCTTCTTGAATGATGGCATCTCCAGCTTTAACTGGAGGAGTGTCCAAAGAAGTAGAGGGAGGATCGAAGGATAAGAATTGGGGTTGGGTTGCAAGTTCAGCGTTGGATTCGCTGAGAAGTACTTCATCAGTCTTTTGAGAGACTAAAGAAGGTAGGGTAGATTCCAAAGTTCTAACCTCAGCGTGTAGGGACGTTGAAGTAGGTTTAGAAGGGATGGCTTGAATTGGTGTGGCAGAGCGTACCACGGAACTTTCCTTCAGCTCTTCAGAATGAGCTGAGGAGTCTTCAGCATGAAATTGCTGGGGTAGCTCCTTGGTTTTCTTGATCCTTTTGGAATCAAGAGGGGTAAGAGATTGTTTCCTTTTCTTAGAAGGAATGGATTTTGTGGCCTGGGAATCAGCGAGGGGTATTGTCGCTGAAGGAGCCACAGAAAGCGGAGAATTAAGTAGAGTGAGAAGGGTAGAGTTTCAGATCACCCTCTTCAGGATAGTTGTCCTTCAGGCCATAATGAAAGATGGCGCTGATGAATCTTGGGTAAGGAACCCATGCTGGTCGGTCAGCGGCAGAATCAACATGTTGAATGAGGTCTTCATAGATGATGGAGGCCCAGTCAATGTTGAGACCTTTCAGCAGTGCGTAACCCATGGCCTGCTGAGGTTGAGCGGCTTGATCAGAAGATCCGGATTTCGCTGTCATGCAGCTGATCAGGTGAGCGAAGATGAAGTTCATCTCGCTGGGCATCTTGGATTTCTTTATCAGCGTCAGCTTCTTCTCAGGTAGCTTGTCTCTTCCAGTCTCCCAGATGTAACCCATCACATCAAGGAAAGCAATGATTTTTTCCCTGTCAGCGTGCTTCTTGTGGTCAGGAAATGGAATGAAAGGATTTTCTGAGGTAGCGTTAGGGAATTTCAGAGCTTTGCGGATTATTGCGGGGGTTATCTTGATGGTGCCATACTCAGGATCGCTGAGTATGCAGTCGATGGTTTTAGATGGATCTTTGGCGGAGGGTAGGTCGGTGTGTCTGGCAGAGTACCAGAATTGGGATAATAGACGCTGACTGGCAGGAGGTGTGATTGTCAGTGCTGTGTAGATGGGGCTATTCTTCAAAAAATTTACAGCGTCGTCTAGATGGGATACCTGCTTCCGAGGAGGAAACTCGAGAAGCGCTGAGAGGTTGTTTGCCTTTGTCCAGTCTAGTTGATCCAGCTCAAACTTAACCTGAGGAGCTTTGGTGATTTCCAGTTCCTCAGAATCAGCGGAGATGGACTCAGCGGTAATATTCAGCTTTGAAGTTGCCATTTCACTGTATTATCAGTTCAACCAAAGATGTTAACAAATAAGAAATATCTTAATGTGGAAAGAAAATTTCCATTAAGATTTTTCGAATTTTGTCCATTTCATTCAGACAAAAAAAGTCTTAATGAAGATTAGGGTTTTTCTTGTTTTAAAAAAAAACGAATATAACACCTATAAGCCTTGTATTCCAGTTTTTAAAAAATGGATACGAAAGAAGAACAAGTTTAAGATTTTAGATTTAAAACTTGAAGAACAACCATGAAATGGTTGTGTTTATAAAACCATGAAAGAAAATGATTTTATTTATGAGTTCTTTTGTTTGATCTTGTGTAAAACAATGATAAGATCGAAAACAAGTTATTCGCATTTGATAATAGATAAGAACATATTAACCTTGAGTTTGATGAAGAAGATGATGAACAGTTCTTGAAGATTGAGAGCACAAAATGCAACAGTGTTCTTTTCTTGCGGAGAAAGATTGATTCGCGTAAAAGACAAATATAAACTTTGAGAGTGTTTATATAGGAAGAGAGTAGAGAGAGAAAAACTTGAGCGGGAAAGTTTTTCATCATGACACGGACACGTGTTTGCATTTGATTGGATAGACAACGAAACGTGCAAACGTGTGTCAGAAAAAGAGCGTGCCTGGTGTTATCCGTTGCAATGACGTCACAACTGTCCTTTCACATTCTTTCGTTGTCTCTGAGGTTTTGAAAGAAAAACTCAGGGACTCTTTGGAAAATATGAAGCACTGAATAGAAATATCAGTGAGGGTTTTAAGAAATTTCAAAATATTGCTGTTAAGGAAGAGATATTCAGCGATGAAAGAATTTGAAATCTTGCATTTTCATGCGTTTTGTCAGAGAGAGAAAACATACCTTGATATCAGTTTAACCAAATTTATTCAGAGAGAAGATGATGAAATGGATTGTACAAGTTTATTTTATCCGAGAGCCTATACAAGAATGTATAAACGTATCGCTGATTAAATGTGAACCGCTGAAGATTTATCCTTCAAAGTTCAGCATTCCAAGCTCGCTGATGAGAAAGTTGAATCTTGTCTCATCAAGAGGTTTGGTAAACAAATCAGCTAACTGATAATCAGTTGGGACAAAATGAAGTTCTATATCACCATTCATCACATGATCTCTGATAAAATGATATCTGATTTCTATGTGTTTTGTCTTTGAGTGTAGCACTGGATTGTTTGCTATAGCGATGGCACTTGTGCTGTCGCAATAGATTGGAATTTTGGAGAGCTGAAGATCATAGTCTAGTAGTTGATTTCTCATCCACAAGAATTGGGAACTACAGCTTCCAGCGGCTACATACTCAGCTTCAGCTGTGGAAGTGGACACTGAGTTTTGCTTCTTACTTGTCCAACTTACCAGCTTTCCACCCAGGAGCTGACATCCTCCTGTGGTGCTTTTCCTATCCATTTTGCAACCTGCAAAATCACTGTCTGAATAGGCGGTTAGATCGAATCCTGAATCTTTGGGATACCAAAGACCTAGATTCGCTGTACCCTTAAGATATCGAAAGATTCGCTTTACAGCTTTCATATGAGATATCTTAGGTTCAGCTTGATATCGTGCGCACAGACATGTTGGAAACATAATATCGGGTCGGCTAGCTGTAAGATACAGTAGTGAGCCGATCATCCCACGGTACAGCGTGACATTGACAGGAACACCCTTTGTGTCCTTATCAAGTATCAGCGGTGGTGCCATAGGGGTTTTCATAGCTGAACTTTCAGTTAAGTCGAATTTCTTCAGCATATATTTAACATACTTTCCCTGATTTATAAAAGTTCCTTTTTCAGTTTGCTTAATCTGAAGACCAAGGAAATATGTTAGTTCACCCATCATACTCATTTTATACTCATCTTTCATTCTATCAGCGAAACGAGTACAAAGCTCAGGGTTAGTAGAACCAAATATAATGTCATCAACATATATTTGAACTAAAATGATATGACCTTTTATTTTTCTAAAAAACAAAGTTTTGTCAATCTTACCTCTCTCAAATTTTTCAAGGTGGAGATAAGTAGAAAGAGTGTCATACCATGCACGAGGAGCTTGCTTCAAGCCATAAAGTGCCTTATCCAGCTTATAAACATAACCTGGACGCTTAGGATCTGAGAATCCTGGAGGTTGTTCCACATAAACTTCTTCATTCAGCTTTCCATTTAGAAACGCTGACTTAACATCCATTTGGTGTACAGTGAAGTTTTTGTGTACAGCATATGCTAAGAAAAGACGAATAGATTCAAGTCTTGCTACTGGAGCAAAGGTTTCGTCATAATCTATGCCTTCCTCTTGTCTGTATCACTGAGCAACAAGACGAGCTTTGTTGCGAGTTACAGTACCATGTTCGTCCAACTTGTTTCGATAGACCCACTTAGTGCCTATCACTGTTTTGTCAGTTGGTCTCCGAACAAGTTTCCAAACTTTGTTTCTTTCGAATTCAGTCAGCTCTTCTTGCATGGCGCTGACCCAGTTTGGATCTCTGAGGGCATCATCTATTTTCTTTGGTTCAGTTAGAGAAATAAAGTTAACAAATAAACAAATATTACCTGCACTTCTACGAGTCTGAATACCAGCGTTGGGATCACCAAGAATTTGATCGATTGGGTGATTTACAGTCCATCGCTGAGACGGAGCATGCGTCGCTGACTCAGTCTGAACTGGAGAAACTGAAGATGAGGCTTCAGCTACTTCTGGATTATCAGCTAAGAGAGGAATGCTTGCATTTGTCACTTCATTCACTGATTGCTGAGAAATAGATGGAATTTCTGAGACATTTGGATCAACTGCGGGTATAGTGTTTATAGGAACAGCTGAGACCCAAGATGTTTCAGTTTCACTATTCTGCATATTGGGAATGATAGTAGGACCATCATTTTCAGTTGTATGAGTATGAGTAGTGGGAACATCTTCTTAATCACCAAGATGAGAAAACATCCATTGATTCAGTTCTTCTGTATCAGCGTTCGGTTGACCTTTGGAGACAAAAAAGGGGTACATTAAAGGCTATGGAATCATATAGAAGGAGAATATAACCGTATGCAAAGTTGCATATGTTGATGGCCTTAAACACAATCTTCTCATTGTTAGTCAACTCTGCAATACGAGATTCGACGTAATGTTCAAAAGAACCTTCTGCTCTCTACAGAGTGAGGACACAGGAATTGAACTTTTGCGAGCCGAACGAAGAGGAGATCTATATCTCAGGAACTTCAATGCAAAGAACAAGAAAGACAAAATCTGCATTGTTGCATGCAAAAGCGAAGAAGGCTGGTTATGGCATAACATGTTCTGCCATTTAAACTTTCATACTCTTGATAAAATTGTAAAACTTGATCTAGTCAAAGGTCTACCAAACGTTAAATTTAATAAAGGCTTCCCATAAAGGTAAAACAGATGTATCTTGCACTAGGCCTCTGTACATGCTCCATGTTGACCTCTGCGGTCCAATATCTACACAGAGCCTAGGTGGAAAGAAATATCTGCTTGTTTTGATCGATGAATTCTCTAGATTTACATGGGTTGAATTTGTCAGAAAGAAATCAGATGTTCCAAACATACTGATAAACTTAATGAAAAGAATCCAAGTTCTGTATGAGTGCAGGATCCATAAACTGAAAAGCGACAATGGCACATAATTCAAAAACTCTGTCATTGAAGCCTATATTACAGAAGAAGGAATTTCACAGAACTTCTCTGCTGCACGCACCCCACAACAGAATGGCGTGGTTGAACGAAAGAATCGCATGCTTGTGGAGGCCGCCAGAACTATGCTAACCGCATGCGGATTACCAATGACATTTTGGGCAGAAGCAGTATCAACCGCTTGCTATACCCAAAATCGATCAACCATCGTAAAGAGACGCATCAAAACACCATATCATTTGATCAACAAAAGACGACCAAACATCAAGTTATTCCATGTATTTGGATGCAAGTGCTTCGTCTTAAATGATAGAGAAGCAAGTGGAAAGTTTTAAGTAAAGGCAGATGAAGGCAAGTTCATAGGATACTCTGCAACTTCCAAGGCCTACAGAGTTTATCTTCTGTGGTCTCGAACGATCGTAGAAAGCATAAATGTTTCTTTTAACGGTACCTTCCAAAAGACTTCTGAACAAATCAGTTCAGAACTCGGTCTAAAAGGGGAATCCTTTGGCATCTAAAAAACAAGAGAAGAAGACTTAAATCTTCTATTTCAAGATATGTTCCATGATGACATTGATCCCTATGCTGGAGCCGTCAGAGCCTCTGGAGAATCATCTTCCGCCAGCCAGAACGCGATAGGTATATCTCTAACTGGTCCCTTAAATAATTCATCTTCCTCTGTTAATCATACAGATGCAAATGCCGAGGGGGAGCCAACAGCAGATGATACGACAAGGAAAACAACCACAGAAGCTACTGAAGAACCAACTCCAGAAACCACAGAGTAACCAATAACAGAGGAACAAGAAGACTTAGTCTCTACTTCCTCAGAGGAACAAACTCCGCCACACATTCCAAACATCCCACAATCTGTAGGATCAAGCACGAAAGCAAAATCTACGACAGAGGCTGCACAAGAACCACAGTTAGAAACCTCTGAAGATCAACTTGATGAAATCGAGGACCATCTCCCAAGAACAACAAAACGGACAAAAAGCCATCCTCCAAGTCTTATAATCGGCGAACCTTCTGTAAAGGTAAAAACAAGATCTGCCACTGCTAACTTTTGTTTCTGTTAGCCCCAAGTATCTGCAATGTAAAAGTATTGAAAATATTATCAAGTCAGAAGACCATAGAGATGCAGCAGAAGACTTAGAAGAAAAAGCTACAAGAAGATCAACAGAACTCAGCAGAGTTCTGGTGAAACTAACAGAGCTCAACAAAGCTCTGTCAAAAGATCAACAGAAGAACTGTTCACAACCGAAGACCAACAGAGCTCTGGTCTATGAGCTCTGTTGTAGTAAAGACCTCTGTGATGCCTAAGTCTCGTAAGAAATCCCAAGTGTTAGACAAGTGTCCATACTTTCCAGGTATGCTGTAAAATTAGGAGACACACTTTCCATGTGTCATTCTAGGGTACGATAGTACACTGTCTTCACTTTATCAGGGCTATAAATAGAGAGGTAGTGGAACAAACAATTGTAATCTTTGGGAAGAATAGTTTTCCACAATTGTTTAAGCACATACTGCATCAATCCCGAGCACTACCTCCGTACGATATTGTTCCCTGTGATATTTCAGGATACACCATTGATCTTGTTCTTGGTGTTATCCAATATCAATATACGAGCATTGTTTCTTATTTGATCTTGTTAACATTATCCTGTTCTATAATTGATTCTCACCAGTACAATATCATTTACACAATCACTCACCTTAATGGCTTTATATTTAAATGCTTCCGCTGTCTATATTACTACCATTAATGTGATAGAACGTGAATCTGGGAACCTACAATTGGTATTAGAGCTTGCTTGATTTTCTTAAATCAAACCATCCAATCTACCAAGGTTGATTCACTGTTGTTGATTGTGTGTGCATTTCAAAGCTTCCTAGTATACTCTGTTTTACAGTTTAAAGTTTAAAAGTTAGTACACCACTGTTTTAAGCTTTCCAGTCTAGATTAAAGATATTATCTACTGTTCATTACTGTTCCATTGGTTACTATTCACTTACTTTCAGTTTATACTCTTTCAAATCCAGTTGAAACTGTTATACCCTGTTTTTCTGAAAAATGGCAAATAACAATATCAACGCTATTTATACTGCTGGTTCGCTGACTAAGCTTCCTACTCTTCTGAGAGATGAATATCCTCAATGGAAGATTAGGATGGTTAACTTCCTTGAGGGGATGGACAGAGATTTAATGCGTTCAATCATGGATGGACCATTCAAACCCATGGTTTTGGTTCCACGTGTACCTGCAACACATACTACTGCTGTGATTCCTGCTCACCTTGAATCCAAAACCACCGGATTCACTAATGAAGAGACATTAAAAATGGAAAATGATCTAAAAGCAGTTAGACTTCTGATTATGGCCATTCCTAATAAAATATTTCAAGAACTAGATTCATGTGTTACTGCCAAAGAAATCTGGGATCAACTTCTTAATCAGCTTGAGGGTGGCATCAAAACCCAAAAGAACAGAAGGACCCAATGTATAAATGAGTACAACGATTTCAAAGCACTTCCTGAGGAAACCTTACAACAAACCTACAACAGATTCAATGTTTTGATAAACAAATGTAAAAAGTGTGGGGTTGTTAGGTCGAAGGAAGATAACAATGTTTTGTTCCTGAAAAGTCTTAATGATGAATGGTTAAATCTGTCCATGCCTTTACAAGCTAACCAAGATCTAGATGCATGGTCTCTTACCGATGTGTATGGCACTCTGGCCGCACAAGAGAAGGATGTTGTCAAACAAAAAGACAAATCCACCATTGCAGGACCTATTGCGTTAGTCTCTGAATCAAAGAAATCCACAGAAGGAAAAACCAACAGAGAAAGTTCCAGCAGAGGAAAGAAGAAGAAGAGTAAGAGTTTGGTAGCTGAAAGTTATACAGAAGAAAACTCGTCAGATGAAGATGACGATATAAATACGTTTGCTAAATCTCTCGCATTAATCACTCAACAATTCAACAAGAGATTTGGCAATAGAGCATTCGACAGAAGAGGTAGATATGAAAACGATGAGAACAAAGTTTATGCTGCACCCCCACAACAGAACCATCACAACAGAGCTACGACAGAACAGAGACAGCAACAGAAGTTCAATACTCCTGCTCCACAGAAGGCTGATGCCGCCTAATCCATCAATCAGAATGATGGACGCTGCTTTAGATGCGGCAAACCTGGCCATTTCTATGCTAACTGTAAATGAAAACTTGTAAAAGATCAAGATTATTACAAGAATAAATACAAGTACAACTTCAGAGAAAGAAGTTATGTTGCTGAGATGGAGAACTGGATCTCTGATTCATCTTCTGATGATGAACCATAGCAAGCCATTGTTGCTGTGGATGATGGAAGTTTGGAAGTCGATTGGATGACCGGAGGAAAAATAGAAAAGTTTGAAGAAGAAGATGTGGCTCATGCATTTGCCCTGACCGTAACAAAGCCAGACAACAGAGCGCTGGAGACAACCAGACCCAATGCCAAGGTACATTTCTCTGAATCCAAGTCTGACTCAGAACTTGAGATGCATGTGTCATTACTCACTGAATAGTTTCAACTCTTAAAACAAAAGCTTTTTGAGGAAAAAGAGTTAAGAAAACTAGCTCAGAAGGATCTGTCCTTCTACAAGAGAGAGAAAACTCTCTTGGAACAGGAAAAGGAAGAAATATCCAAAGAAAAGTCTGAGCTAGAAGTCTTACAACAAAAGAAAGAAAGCACATTTTCAAAAAGGGTTAAAGAGTTTGAAGAAATTTTGAAACAAAAAGCTGAAGAAGTTGCTAAATCTGAAAATGAACGTTTAAACTATGTTGCTCTAAAAGACTATTTTCAGAAAGAAAGGGAAATTTTACATCAATCCCTACAGAAAAAGGAGATTTTAATCAAAAAGTACCAGGATGCACAGAATGTGTATACCAAAATCAATTCTCAAGAAGGCAAGCAAGGTCTAGGTTTTAGTGACATTGTTCCTTACAAAAGAAGGTTAAAGGCATCTTATCCCTTTGCCTTCTCTATTGGAAAAACGCAAGAGGATGTGATCTCTGGAACTGATGTTTTCAAAAGAGCCAAAATATCAGATTTTACAAAAGCAAAAAGTCTAAGCTTAAGGAATGTCAGCTATGACTCCTTGAATCAAGAAAAGGTTACAAAACCATCTAAAAAGTTTATTCTTGATCAGGGAAGGGCAGAAATAAAGCTTACTGATTCCATCCAAAGTCTTGATCCAAAAGAAATCTTTTACTTCAAGTCTTTCAAGGAGGAGAAGTCTGTTACTTCCATTACAGAATCCTCGTGTGCTTCAGTACAGAGAGAACTCAACTCTGAAGTCCCAGTCTTCTCTCCATCCTCTGAAACCTTACGAACAACTTTTGAAGAGGATATTTTGAAAGTTATTGAAGAAAATGCTGCTTGTGATGCTTTAAAACCAAAAATAAGAAAGTTTAAATTCACCAGAGCTGTTAACTCTAAGATACCCAATGAGTCTAACACCTCTACCAGAGCCATCAGAGACTTTCTGTGCTCTGACAGTGACTCTGATTCTGAGGTAGATGCACAAACCTAAACAGGCAATTGTTGAATCTGGTTCTCTGAAAAACGTCTCATTCTTTAAGAAACAGAACAGATTTATACCTTTGCCAAATTTGAAAAATAAGGGTATCAGAATTCTTTCCTCAAATGAGATAGAAGAAAAGAAAAGAGGAAAAGCTAAGATTATTCACGAGGACTATACCTCTGTTCCTTACGCTTATGATTAAGTTAAATTTACAACAGAGCAGAAAGGAAAATGGAAACTCAATGACCAACCTACTCCTACACCTATTGTAAATCAAAAGAGAAACAGTTTCGTGTCAAGAGAGTTTGCTCCAAGAAACAACAATTTTAAATCACAGGACAGAATGTACGTAAAGACATCTGGTCCCAGAGTTTTTCAAAATCAAGCTCCCTTTAAACAACAGTCTTTGAATAAAAACGACAATTTGCATCAATCTTCATGTTCTATCAAATGCAATTGTATTCAACTTCTGTTACAGTTAAAGAACCATATGAATGGTCCTCACTGTGTTCTGAATCAGTCATTTCAAAGGAAAAATCCTAAGACTATTCAGAATGCACAGAAGAAACCCTCTGGCATACCATCCCAAAATGGAAAGCCAGAAGGAAATCCCATGAACCCCCCAAACCTAACAAGCAAGGACCTAAAATGCAATGGGTACCTAAAAGAAACTAATCTGTCATGCAGAAACCCCATGTGCAGATCTGGTATTTAGATTCAAGATGCTCAAGGCACATGACGGGGAATAAGGAGCTGCTTACTTCTTTCAAGAACAAATATGGAAGTGCAGTAACCTTTGGAGGAGATAATGGCGGACAGATTAGAGGATACGGTACATTAGTCAATGGTGGTGTTTCAGTTTCTGAGGTTGCTTATGTTGAAGGATTAAACCATAATCTGCTTAGCATATGTCAACTCTGTGATCATGGGTTCGATGTCAATTTTAGGAAGAAGTATTGTTCTCTGTTACTTTCCGAGTCTGGTCAAGAACTCTTAAGAGCCGACAGAAAAGGCAATCTTTACAAAATGAATTTCAATCCTAACCAAAACTCTACAACAGAGAAGCTCTGTTTAGTGTCTTTAAAAAATGAAGATGCCTGGCTTTGGCATAAAAGATTTGCCCATTTGAATTTTTCAAATCTTGACAAGCTCGTGAAATTAAATCTAGTAAAAGGACTTCCTCCACTAAAATTTGACAAAGACCATCTCTGTTCTGCCTGTGAATTGGGAAAGATGAAAAGATCTTCAAACAGAACTAAGAGTGATCATAGTTGTCCCAGACCTTTGCATATGCTTCATGTGGATCTCTGTGGTCCTATTTCTGTGCAAAGTCTGTCAGGCAAGAAGTATATTCTAGTACTTATTGATGAATTTTCTAGATACACTTGGATTGAGTTCATCAGAGTAAAATCTGATGTCCCAAAAATTCTAATAAGTCAGTTGAGAAGGATACAGGTTCTGTTAGGATTAAAAGTGCAAAAGTTGAGAAGTGACGATGGGACAGAATTCAAGAATACAAGAATAGATGCCTATCTTTCAGAAGAAGGAATCTCCCAGAACTTCTTGTTGATCCAAACCCTCAGTGATTTGATAATGACCCTATCTTATATATTTAGTGAAAATTGTAAGTAAACAATATGTATCAGAGTTTCACTATCGCTGATAAGTACTAAGATTTTACAGTACCGCTGATAGGAACTCTCGCTCTTTAAATTAAACATTCAGCGAACACTATTCACCATTAATGCTCTGAGTCTGTTCAGTCATTATGATGATCGCTGATAAGTTAGTTGTTTACTTATGATCCCTGAAGACAAGTTTCACGTCAACAAAGGTTCTACGCTGAAGTCGAAGATCAAGTTCAAGAACCAGCGACAAGTCTCCTAATGAACTGATGCGGATCAGCGAAGACTCAGATTTGTCCACTCAACGTGAAGTATCAAGTACAAGACTTCAGCTATCGCTGAACTTTATCATTCGCTGAATAGAAAATGATAATGCTCTGAATCAACGAAAGCTGATCATGAAGTCCTCCGTACAAAGTACTTTTGTCTTAACCCCCCTTGCACGACTCCGTACGAAATGTCAGAAAAGAACCTCCGACTGTCTGAAATCGTACAACCTCTCTGATACTACACTGTTCATCCATGCGGCTACTAAGGTTGTCAACAAAGGTCAATGACATGCAACCAACCAGCTGATGACACGTGTAAAGTATATACTGACTTGCATTAAATGCATGCAGTATATAAAGAGATGAACCCACTTCTTTTGAAGTAACTTTCTAACTCTGGACAAGTTCAATCTCTTATCTCAAGATAGGTTATTATTAGTAATTTCCTTATCTCTCTTAGTGCAAGAAACCTTAGTGTTCCAACTTGTTTAGATTTAGGTTTATCCTTAATCTTGTTTCCGCAACAAGCTGTAAATTGTTAATGATTTATCAATAAACAATTTAGAAAAGTAAAATCTGTGTGTTTGTATTCAACCCCCCCCCCCTCCCCTTCTACAAACTTGTATAGGCCTTCGGGACCAACACTTCTCAGCTGCCAGAACTCCACAACAGAATGGTGTAGTGGAAAGGAAGAACAGAACTCTGGTAGAAGCCGCCAGAACCATGTTGGCCGGCTCTGTCCTTCCCATCAACTTCTGGGCAGAGGCAGTCTCAACAGCATGTTTCACCCAAAACAGAGCTGTCATTGTAAAAAGATTTAAAAAGACTCCCTATGAACTCATCAACAGAAGGCCAAACGTAAAATTCTTTCACGTTTTTGGCTGCAAGTGCTACATCTTGAACGACAGAGAACAGCTGGGTAAATTCGACAAAAAGGCGGATGAAGGAATCTTTATTGGTTATTCCTTAACCTCTAAGGCCTACAGAGTCTACAACACCAGAACTCGTGTCATTCAAGAGAGCGTTAACGTTTCCTTTGATGAAAGTACATCAAGTGCCTCTGATCGCAAATCAACAGAGGGGACACAGACAGAACAGAAGAAGCCAAGTTCTTCAAAGACAAGGGAAGAAGACATCAATCTTGTGTTCGATGATTTCTTCGATGATGATATCTCCTCTGTGAACATCAACAGAGGCGATCAAGCTCAAAATTCAACAAAACAGAATCTGACAGGTACAACTCTTACTGGTCCATGCAATACTTCACCATCTACTTCTCTGTCTACAGGTGTAATTCAGAGAAATGAGGAACCACAATCTAATATAAGAGAACCTGAAAATGAGACATCATCACCTTTGCTGACCAATGTTGGGAGAGATTCCCTATTCGAAAGCTCACCTTCACAGAGCCCTGTTGGCAATTCACAGAGCAATGAGGCCACTCTCCAGAGTTGTGTGCCACAGAGCCCTGGTGCCAACCCACAGAGCTCTGATGCTGAAGTTCACCTTTTCCCATCAGAAGCATGAACCCCTCCTATTGTCCATGCTCCCATGACAAGATGGACAAAGGATCATCCCCATCATCAAATTATCGGTGCTGCTGAAGATGGTGTGAAGACAAGATCGGCCACAATCAATGAAGCTTTCTTCAAAAACTTTTTAAGCATGATTGAGCCAAAGAAAATTTCTGAAGCCCTTGAAGACCCAAACTGGATCGAAGCTATGGAAGAAGAGCTTCTGGAATTCGAAAGAAACAAAGTTTGGTCCTTGGTTCCACTCCCAAAAGGCAAAGCGGCCATTGAAACCAAGTGGGTATTTAGAAACAAAAAGGATGAAGATGGGATTATCATCAGAAACAAAGCCCGTCTGGTTGCAAAGGGATACAGACAGGAAGAAGGCATTGATTATGACGAAACCTTTGCCCCTGTGGCTAGGCTAGAAGCCATCAGAATCTTCCTAGCCTATGCTGCTCATAAGGGTTTTAAGGTCTACCAAATGGATGTCAAGTCTGCCTTTCTGAATGGCAAACTGCAAGAAGAAGTTTATGTCCAGCAACCACCTGGTTTTGAATGTTCTGAGTTTCCAGACAACGTTTACAAGTTAGACAAAGCTCTGTACGGCCTTAAGCAAGCTCCCAGAGCCTGATATGAAACTCTGTCTAATTTCTGTTGGTCAATCACTTCGAGAAAGGTACTGTCGATAAAACTCTATTCTTTAGAAGGTATAGGAATGATATACTTCTGGTACAAATATATGTTGATGACATTATTTTTGGGTCTACACAACAAGAGTACTGTGATAGGTTTGAGGATTTGATGAAAAGCGAATTCAAAATGAGCATGATGGGAGAACATTCTTTTTTCCTTGGTTTACAAGTTAAACAATCTGACATAGGGACTTTCATAAGTCAGTCCAAGTACATCTCTGATATGTTGAAAAAATATAAGCTCAATGATTCAAAACCAATGAAAACTCCTATTGCCACTGGAGTTAAGCTTGACTCTGATCTTAATGGTGAACCAACAGATGTCAAGTACTACAGATGCATGATAGGGTCACTTCTGTACTTAACTGCCAGCAGACCTGATATAATGTTTGCAACCTGTCTCTGTGCCAGATTTCAATCAAATCCTACAGAAACTCATTTAACAGCTGTCAAGCGTATCTTTAAATATCTGAAAGGGACTCAATTTTTGGGTCTCTGGTATCCTCTTAATTCTGGTTTCGAGCTTGTAGCATATACAGATTCAGACTATGGAGGATGCAAGAATGACAGAAAGAGTACTTCTGGTAGTTGCCAACTGCTTGGAGAAAAGTTGGTGAGTTGGACATCCAAGAAACAGAATTGCGTATCAACTTCTACAGCAGAAGCAGAGTATGTTGCTGCTGCTAGTTGTTGCTCTCAAGTAATATGGATGAAAACATAACTAAAAGATTATGGCTTGGAGTATGGTAAAATTCCAATTCTATGCGACTCCAAGAGTGCCATTGCCATAACAGCCAATCCAGTTCAACACTCGAAAACAAAGCACATCGACATAAGGTACCACTTCATAAAGGATCATGTTGAAAAAGGGACTATTGAAATGTATTTTGTTTCAACTGACCTCCAGCTTGCTGACTTGTTCACAAAAGCCCTTGATGAAAGGAGATTTAACTTCTTAATCAGCAAACTGGGTATGCTGAACATGTCCTCCTAACTCTGTTCAAATTCAATAGAGCCTCTGATGTTCCAACAGAGCTCTGTCAAAAGTTAGGAAGGATAGTTCAACAGAGTCTCTGTATTTCACCAGAACTCTGTCAAGCATACTTTTTCAACAAGCTTAGTGAATCTGTTTGTACATAGTTTTTTTTTGTAAAAGGGGAGTTTATAAAGTTTTACGCATGGTTTTAGGGGGAGCGAGTCAATTTTTTTTTAAAAATCAAAATGTCTTCGCTTTATGTTCTGAAAAGAAAAATCTTTTTGAAGAAAGAGGGAAAACATGTTCTGATGAAAACCCTTTGATAACGTCAAGAACCTACCAGAACTCTGATATTTCACCAGAGCTTCTGTTGATTTTCACCAGAACTCGGTAAAATTTCTATAGTCAGTTCGGTTCTCGTTCTTTGGCCATTTCCTCATCAGATACAGAATTTTAAATGATTTTGGGTAAAGGTGGAACACCAAAGGAGACTTGAAAAGAAAGAAAAAAGGTCACTCGTCAGAGGCAAAACTTGCAAAGCTCCAACAGAGCTTTGTCGGTTTATGCCACGTCATCAGAAGTAACTTCATCAGAGGTGCGGGTTATTTCTAAGCGTCGACCACTTGTCACTCACACATCTCTAACCGCGACGGTTTACTTGCACAAAAGTGGTCAGAACAAATCCACGTGGCACTCTCTAATTGAAAGCCAAACCACTAGCTGTCCCCACGATACACAATTCAGGCCACTCCACCTTCTGACACTCGAGTGCCTACAGTATCTACGTCGATTACCCAGCCATAAGTTCTGACTATAAATATCCATAACCTTGATCCATTTCATTTCGAAACCTCCTAAACCTTTCACCTTTCCATCTTTTATTCAAATCCTCAGTGTTCTTCAAGAAAACCCCAAACCTGCAACAATGGCGGAACCCCAAAACTCTGCTGATTCTAGCCGAATAGAACCCACTGATGATATCATTGTTCTTCCATACGACTTTGCTGACAACAACTACAGATTCGATCCCACTCCAGGACTCTATCTACCCCTGTATCATGTCTTCATTGAGTTCTTTAGAAACTCTGATATCTTTAGAGCCCTAACAGAATACAATAACCATCTTCCTGCGATCTATGTCCAACAATGGTGGACCACATGCCAATATATCGAAGAACAAGACGGGATAGTTGGGAGCGTCAACGCAAGTAATGGAGGAGCGGGAACAATCCGCATTACAGCAAGTACCTTAAGAAGAATCTTCCGAATGAAAACCAAGAGACAGCTAGGAATAGACGCCTATGAGAAACCACCAAAAACAGCTGTCCTTCTTGATTTCATGAAGTTTTTGGGCTACAACAAGGATCTGAATAGAATATGAGAGTTCAAGCGACAGAATCTACCCACTATGTGGAATTTCATGTTCTCCACCTTAAACAGAACCCTTACCAGCAAATCTGGTAGTCAAGACCAAGCCACAACGGAAATCCTACAAATCATGTATGGATTGTTCTTCAATCGAAATTTTGACTACGCCAGCATTCTCTACAACGATCTTCTCACGGCTGTTAACACAAAAACCTTATCCATCGCAAGAGGAGGAGTCGTTGGATCCCACAACTTCTTGAAAATGATCAAGTTTCCATGCTTCATCAGTCTGGTGATCAGAAGAGCCTTCGACAGACTGGAACTAACTCATCAGGGTCGCTCCACACCTGTTTGGACGATGTCCAAATTCCTTCCCACCACTTCAGGCGAATATCCCTTCATAAGAAGAATTCCAGGTACAATGCTTGCCCTTATCGTCCCTGACCACATCTCTATCCAGAACTATCAGAGTGCTGCTCAACCTCAAGAACCTGAGGTGAGAACCCCATCATACATAGTGGTGAGCGAGAGGAAAACATCAGAGAGAATCTTGAGAGTTCTACAACCATAGGAGGCGAGGAAAATGTGAGAATAGAAAAAGATGCTCAACAGAGCACATCTGAGGGTATCCTTAACCAAAATCCCAGTGCTTCCACACAATCTAATCCTGGCAATCAAGACCAAAGGATTATTGAAACAGAGGTGCACACCTCGAACCCCAACCAGCCTATACCATCAAAGGCACCTTTTCATGCCTATGATACGCACGAAGCCGGGGAAGCTATCTTTGGTAGTGATGTTCATTCGCCCCAGAACATCAATAGGTCACCTCCACACGATGATGCCTCTGTGGCTCATATAGACAGGTCACAAAATAGACCAGAGATCTTTGTAATCTCACGTAGCATCTGTCCGACTCAGGGACAATGGGAGACCATAATAGAACAAGGGAAGACATTGCTTGATCCAAATACTTCTCATCACACTAGATTTCCTTCTTCAGAACCTGAGCTGGAAGAGGAAACTTTGGTCAGAACACCTGTAGTTGTTTCCCCTCAAAGGGAACATCAAGGATCAAGTGGAAGTCCTCCAAGAGCCAACATCAACACAACTCTTGATGGAGGCGCCTCTGAACTCGAGGCAGAATTGGATCCATGTGTTGGAACCAAGGACACCCCCGTTGACACTGTCACAAGAGCAGAGTTCGAAAGCTTCTGTGACAGTATCAACAACTCCTTGAATGAGTATAAACTTATCAATGAACAAAAGGAGGAGCTGATCTGCAAGGAAAATGCTTCTCTCAAGGAAGAACTGCTGAACATCTCGAACAAACATGCTGAGATAACTCAAAAATATGCCGAAGCTGAAGTACTCAGAACAGAGTCTGAACGGGTCAGAGGAGAAGAAATTGCAAAGCTGACAACAGAGATAGCCGACCTAAGATCAGTCAAAACAGAGGAAGTTAAAAAGACTTCGACAGATCTTGCAGAGCTAAAGCGACTCATAACAGAGAACCACACAGCGCAGTTGAACAGAACCCTTCCCATTCCCACAGTTATCCTTTCGGAATCTAACGTCAGAACCTTGACAGAGATAATTACCTACTCTGTTAAGGAATCCATAAAAGAAGCAACCACCTCATCTGCTACTCCACTAAACATCTCCAGCCCTAACCCAAATGACCTACCCATGACAATTGGACAAATGGGAGACTTCAGAAAATCAATTCTTAGCCGAATGATGATGATCTCATCAAAATTTGTAATGAAAGCTAAGGCGACAGAACAACATGTGAAAGCGTCTCTTGATACTCACAAGGTCAACTTTGAGGCTCAAGTAGATGAGATCAGAGGTGGTGCAACATAGGTAGAAGATGTAATGACAAAGGCAGCCTCAAACTTTACTAATATTATTTTACAGTCTACCTCTACATCGAATAGACCTGCAGAAGAAGCACCTATAGATGAACCTTCAAGCAAGAGACACAAAGCTGATCCGAGATTTGTTGTTCCGCCCTCACCAAAAGCTCGAATTGACGATTCTGGCGATGATGATGATTTCGAAGATGCTCAAGAAGGTCAATCAGACGGTCAATTGGGTGAGTCCTCAGAACAACAAAAGGGGGAGAAGGAGAAGGAGAAGGAGAAGGAGAAAGAGAAGAAGAAGGATAAGGAAAAGGAGAAGGAGAAGGAAAAGGAGAAGGAGAAAGAAAAGGAGAAAGAGGCAGAGAAAGAGAAAGAGATTGAAGAAGAGAAAGAAGCCAAGGGTAAAGGGAAAATCACAGAAGCAACTGAGGCAGAGGCTACAGAAGGAGAAAAGGGGATAACAGAGGAAATCATGACAGAGATGACTGAAGTGGCATTCGACTACATGTTCAAGAACAGAAACATCAAACCAACAGAAGAGTCAACACAAGAACCACCAGAGATCATCTGCCTAGATACCCCTCCTACTTCTCCAAGAAAAGAACCAGAGAGGACAAACCCATCCTCCGCTGAAGGACAAACAAGTCAAGCCCAACCTCAAGCTACTAAAAAATCTGCTCACATCGACAGTATTATGGCAGAAACCCATGATGACCCAAACCCAATGGTAACAGAACAGAACCCAGAAACCTCTACCCTTCATACCGAAAAAACTTCCTTAGAAACGGTATTTGCATTTCTATATGCTGACAGAGACATCATCCCTGTAAATGTCGTACCCATTAACCCGTACCTTAACCCAATCAGAATAAACACCATTTCTGATGCAAGGCGAAAGTTCATCCAAACCAAGTTAAATCAGAACAGAGCCATCAATATAAACTTCGGTATCCGCAGAATTCTGGACATCAAGCACAAGAAGTTTCAATATGACAGAGTCACACACCATGAGTATACTGTGGAATAAACAGAAGGCATAAATGAAATCTTCAATGACAATGATCTCATCCTTCTGAACCCATACGACCTGATCTTACTTCACGCATACTGCTTGAACTTCTCAGAAAGATACACGCCGGCCAGAACTGCGCTACCAGAAGTCAGATTCGCTATGCAAGAGCACATCAATCTTAGAATACAGATTGTTTATCAGCTAGGCATAGAGTTTGAAGTAGAGAAACTAGCGATTGCACCACCAAATGAAAACCCTGAGGGTTATGGCCATCACAGAACTGGAACCGTAGTAGAAGATCCTCCAGTCTTTGTCTGTCGACAGGAGGGCACAAAGAAGGCCATCAGAGCAGCTGAAGCCCACAAGTACTCGAGTGAGTCGCTAGTATACCTCAAAAACATAATCCAAAATCTCCCAAGAAGTAAGTGTCCAGAAGAACAGCAGAAACTCTTCATCGACCAGATTGATCTGATGCTGGACTTCCGTACTCTAATCAGAAGATTCGACAGAATTCTTAGGGGAGATAACTATGCATAAATATACTACTTCTTACCATGCATTATAATATCTTAGAAGAATAGTACAAAGGCTAATAGGGGTAAATATTCTCTATTCTTTTTGTTTACATCTCTGTTTCAAATTTTTTATTTTCATTACTTAGGGGGAGATTGTTAGCCCCAAGTATCTGCAATGTAAAAGTATTGAAAATATTATTAAGTCAGAAGACCATCAGAGATGCAGCAGAAGACTTAGAAGAAAAAGCTTCAAGAAGATCAACAGAACTCAACAGAGTTCTGGTGAACCTAACAGAGCTCTGTCAGAAGATCAACAGAAGAACTGTTCACAACCGAAGACCAACAGAGCTCTGGTCTATGAGCTCTGTTGTAGTAAAGACCTCTGTGATGCCTAAGTCTCGTAAGAAATCCTAAGTGTTAGACAAGTGTCCATACTTTCCACGTATGCCCTAAAATTAGGAGACACACTTTCCACGTGTCATTCTAGGCTACGATAGTACACTGTCTTCACTTTATCAGGGCTATAAATAGAGAGGTAGTGGAACAAACAATTGTAAGCTTTGGGAAGAATAGTTTTCCACAATTGTTTAAGCACATACTGCATCAATCCCGAGCACTACCTCCGTACGATATTGTTCCCTGTGAGATTTCAGGATACACCATTGATCTTGTTCTTGGTGTTATCCATTATCAATATACGAGCAGCGTTTCTTATTTGATCTTGTTTTCATTTTCCTGTTCTATGATTGATTCTCACCATTACAATATCATTTACACAATCACTCACCTTAATGGCTTTATATTTAAATGCTTCCGATGTCTATATTACTACCATTAATGTGATACAACGTGAATCTGGGAACCTACAGTTTCTTTACAAACTTTATTAGTGTGATCGAGCCAAAAAGGATCTCTGAAGCCCTTGACGACCCAAATTGAGTAGACACTATGCAAGAAGAGCTTCTATAGTTTGAACGAAACAAAGTCTGGACTTTAGTTCCTCTGCCACGAGGAAAACAAGCCATAGGAACTAAATGGGTCTTCAGAAATAAGAACGACAAAGATGGGGTGGTCATTAGAAACAAAGCAAGATTGGTGGCCAAGGGATATCGACAAGAAGAAGGCATAGATTACGATGAAACTTTTGCCCTTGTCGCACGACTCGAAGCCATAAGAATCTTCTTAGCCTTCGCAGCCCACAGAGGTTTTAAAGTATTTCAAATGGACGTAAAATCCGCTTTTCTAAACGGTGAAATCCAAGAAGAAGTATACGTCCAACAGCCACCAGGGTTTCAAAGCTCCAAGTACCCAAAATACGTGTACTACCTCGATAAAGCTCTGAATGGACTGAAACAAGCTCCAAGAGCATGGTACGAAAGACTTTCTACCTTCCTTCTCGATAATGGTTATGACAGAGGTACAACGGATACAACTTTGTTTTATAAACGAAAAAATGATGAAATTATGCTTGTACAAATATATGCGGACGACATAATTTTTGGGTCTACAAATTCACAAAAATGCAAAGATTTCGAAAAACTTATGCAGAGTGAGTTTGAAATGAGTATGATGGGAGAATTAACTTTCTTCCTCGGACTCCAAGTAAAACAATCATCAGAGGGAATTTTCATAAATCAAGCTAAATATGTCTCTGACATACTTTCAAAATACAGTCTCTCTGATGCCATTGTAATGAGAACCCCAATAGCCACATGAAATAAGTTATTCTCAGATCCAAATGGCATACCTGTAGAATGCACACTCTACAGAGGAATGATTGGGTCTCTGTTATACTTAACTACAAGTAGACCTGACATAATGCATTCCACATGCCTCTGTGCAAGATATCAAGCTAACCCGAAGGAATCCCATTATAATGCTGTAAAGAGGATATTCAGATACCTCAAAGGGACCAAAAATCTTGGCCTCTGGTATCCGAAGAACTCTGGTTTTGGTCTTAAAGCTTACACTGATTCATATTATGGAGGATGCATGCTCGACAGAAAGAGTACCTCTGGGAGTTGTCAATTCCTAGATGGTAAACTAGTCAGCTGGACCTCTAAAAAAACAGAACTGCGTATCCACATCTACAGCAGAAGCCGAATACGTTGCTGCTGCTAGCTGTTGCTCCCAAGTTCTGTGGATGAAAACTCATCTTAAAGACTATGGCCACATCATATTCAAGATTCCCATCTTCTGTGACTCAAAGAGCGCCATAGCAATCTCTGCCAATCCAGTACAACATTCCAAAACAAAGCATATCGATATCCGTTGCCACTTTCTGAAACACCATGTTGAATATGGGACAATCGAAATGCACTTCGTGTCTACAGAGTACCAGCTTGCAGACTTATTCACCAAGGCACTAGATGAGAAAAGATTCCTTTTCTTGGTGGGTAAGTTGGGAATGATAAACATGAGTTAAAACCTCTGTAAGTATAACTTAATCTTCTGTAAATAGGTAAATACATTGTTTTTGTTTGGTAGTTTAAATTATTTCTGTATGTAAATTCTCAATCACCAAGTGTTCTTTAATTCACAGAACTTCTGTGGGTCTGCCCAGAACCTCTGACGGCCTCCACAGAACCTCTGATGAACTTGACCTATGTTCTATGCACAACTTATCTTATTTTGATCCAAGCATAGGTCAAGGGGGAGCAGAAGGAGACCTTGAAATGATCTACAAAGGTTGATCATTCAAGGGGGAGCCAAAGAAGAATTGTGATCAACCACAATCAACAGAGGTCAAGAATTTCGCCAAACGAAGGAAAGTCAAAAAGTTAGTATCTCGTACAAATCCTGCAAGAAAACAATTTTCTAGGACACAAAATTCCAAATATGTCCTAGAAACATTACTTATGACATTCCAAAAAGAAAATAATCAAAACGATTGATGAGTCTCCCTTTATGAGAAATTTAAGGTTCCAGAGCCTCTGTTGAGCTCAACAGAGCTTCTGTAAGTCAGATCCTCTATTACTACAAATTACATATAAGAACTCGATCGATCATCTTGAATGTCATACAGAAGGTCTCAAGTCAAAAAGTTTCATACACCACATAACTTGTGCTAACAAATCAAGATATTTGAAGTTTACACGTACAAAATCATTTTCGAAAACAGTTTTCTAGGACACAAATTTCCAAATATGTCCTAGAAACACTGCTAAAGACATTCCAAACTTCAAATATTCAAAAAGATTAATGAGTTCTTCATTATTATGCTGAGCTCAACAGAGGCTTTGCTAGGGAAAACCTCTATGATCAAAAATTTAAAATAGTAACTCTATCAATCTATTTAAATGTCCTCTACATAGATCTCTTGAACATTTGCACGCCAAAAGTCACTAAAAGGTTAGTCACAAAGCTCTTTCCAACACAAGAACCTCTGTTGATTAACCTAGGCAAAAATAAGAGTTACTCGCACATAACCATATCCAAAACAGTTTTCCAGGACACCAACTTCCAAATATATCCTAAAAACAATTCTAAAAACAATTAAAAACTTGGATGATCAAAAAGTTTAATAGATTTTTAGTTATGAGAAATTTCAACTCATAGAGCTTCTGCTGGCTCTGACAGAGCTTCAAAACCTCTGTGAATGCAATTTCTACACCAAAAAATTTATCGATCCTTTCCAATGCTTTTCAAACGTTTTTGGTAATGATACAAGCAACAGAGGATACGAAGAGAAAGTTTCAAATACCAGAGCTCTATCACTACAGAGCTTCTGTCATTTTCAAAATTGGGAAATTCCGTAACAGTAACGGTAAAATTCTGCGAGTGAAAATCATGTGGAGGTAAAGAAGCTCACGCGCCAAGCATTAATGGGAAAGTTGAACCAGACGTAAAGACTCAAGTACGGACCCCAAATTTTATTCACTCTCATATATTTACCTCTTCAGAATTCTAACCGTTACCCTTCACTATAAAACCCAAGTTACCTCTACTCATAAACCTTTACGAACTTACTTTCTTCTCCGACGCACAATTGCAAAAACCTGCAAAATTCTTATCTTCATACAAGAAATGGCCTCCTCTTCTCAAGCTAACTCCCCTGCACACTCACCGACGAACTTCCCTGAACACTCTGAACATTCAGAAAATCCTGAAATCGCCAGAAACCCGGAGCAAGATAACTCCGGCGATGAAGCAAATTTTTCTCCAAAATGGACAACTTGTCCACAGAGGTGCAATCTGCTCTTGCCCAAATGAGAACTGCTTCCACAACCTCTGCTACCACATCTGCATCTGCTGCTGCTGAGTTCGAGAAAGTCACGAATTCTGCATTCCAAAGCTCTGTAAAAGACTTGCTTGAAAAGATGAAAGAGCAATCCTCAACCTCTGCTGGCCTTACTTCTGAAGACTTAAAGAAGGCCCTAGCACAAGTTCACGAACAAACAGCAAGGGAGACTCTGATCATGCAGCCATCTGACTATATGACCAGAGCTCAGCTCACAGAACTTGGCCAAAGTGTGATCAACCAAGTAACAAAAATTATCAAGACCTTTACAATCGCCAACCACACCTATGTGAAGGACTTTCAGAAGAGCGTCGGCAGAATGCGCTTTAACACAGAAGCAGAACTCGCAACTCTTTTTGGCCTATGCGATGACGTATGCGCAAAACTTATAGCTGCAGGAGCCACTGCACAACCTAAAAAGCCAACAGCATCGTGCAGAACAGAAGGTACGATAGATAAGGGTCAGGATGGCTCTGATGATGACTCTGATGATTCATCAGATCATCCTGATGGGGAGAATACAAGGGAGAAACAAAGGGAAATAGTTGCAAGAAGAGGTCTACCCGTTCCACCGGTATCCGCAGAACCAATATCCTCTGCACCCCCAACTCAAACCCAACAAAGAACACAGCAGTTCACAGAGGCAACAACCACCTCTGTGGAAATGGTCTCTAAAGAAACCCCTGCTACAACCCAAACACCTGAAACCCAAAGCAGAAACCAAACCACAGAGACAACAAACATCTCTATGGAATCCATTCCTGAAGAAAACCAAATACCTGAAACCAACCAAGTTCAACAACAGAAGACCATAGAGGCAATACCAACCTCTGTGGAATTTCCTTCTGTATTTGGAGAAGATGTCCAAACCCAAGAGAACTTCCAAATTCTGACATCTTCTGAAGACGAACTACCCTCCCCAACACCCAAAACCAAGCCAATAATCAAAACCATTGCTCAAAAACAGAGAAAATATCTGAGCAAAACACCTGAAGCCTCTCCAACAAAACCCAAATCACCAATCAAGCCCTCAGAAACTAAAGTGTCAAAACCAACAGAGGCAACCCCCACAGAACCTCCTACAACCAAATCCTCTGAAACTCAAAAGCCAAAACCCACAGAGGATACCCCATCTCTACAAGAAGATCAGCCGAAGGCAAAAGACAAGGGAAAAGGAATAATGACAGAGGAACCACAGAAGAAAAAGCCAAAGCATCAACTGTTGGTCCCAAAGGGCTATACAAGTTTGTAGAAGGGGGGTTGAATACAAACACACAGATTTTACTTTTCTAAATTGTTTATTGATTAATCATTAACAATTTACAGCTTGTTGCGGAAACAAGATTAAGGATTAACCTAAATCTAAACAAGTTGGAACACCAAGTTTCTTGCACTAAAAAAGAGAAGGAAATTACTAATAATAACCTATCTCAAGATAAGAAGGATGAACTTGTCCAGAGTTAGCAAGTTACTTCAAAATGAAGTGAGTTCTTCTTCTTATATACTGCATGCATTTAATGCATTGCAGTTTACACTTTACACATGGGAGCAGCTGATTGGTTGCATGTCATTGACCTTTGTTGACAACCTTAGTAGCCACATGTTTGAACAGTGTAGTATCAGAGTGGTTGTACGATTTCAGACAATAAGGAGGTTCTTTTTCTGACATATCGTAGGGAGACGTGCAAGGGTGGTTAAGATAAAAAGTACTTTGTATGGAGGACTTTATGATCAGCTTTTCGTTGATTCAGCGATCTATCATTCTTTATCAGCGAATGATAGAGTTCAGCGATAGCTAAAGTCTTGTACTTGATACTTCACGTTGAGTGGACAAATCTGAGTCTTCGCTGATCCGCATCAGTTCATTAGGAGGCTTGTCGCTGGTTCTTAAGCTTGATCTTCGACTTCAGCGTAGAACCTATGTTGACGTGAAACTTGTCTTCAGGAATCATAAGTAAACAACTAACTTATCAGCGATCACCATAAGGACTGAACAGACTTAGAGTATTATGGTGAACCGTGTTCGCTGAATGTTTAATCTAAAGAGCGAGAGTTCCTATTAGCGGTACTGTAAGATCTTAGTACTTAACAGCGATAGTGAAACTATGATAAATATTGTTTACTTACAATTTTCACTAAGTATATAAGAGATGGTCATTATCAAATCACTGAGGGTTTGGATCAACAACAACCTTCAACAGAAAAACTAATGAAGAGCTCTTTCGATGCGTATAAAACACCAAAGCCTGAAGAAGAAGAAGACTGGGCTTTCAGCGCTACACCTCTGTCAAACATTTATGTTCTGGATCCAAAGGCAAAACCTTCAGAGGATCGAGTAACAGAAGTCAAGAACCAATTAGATGCTCTGCGCAGAACCTTACCTCAACCACCACCACCACAAATGGAAGAAGTGGTATACAGGTACTTATACAGCAGAATGGGCATAATGGATCAATCAAAACCAACCATTCAAGACCCTGACTTCCGTGCGGACCTCGAAAACCTCTTCACCAGAACAAAACCCAAGCCTAAACACGAAGTCTTCTCAACATCCAAGATCATCAAAGTCATCTATTGTATGTTTTCCAAAACCAGAACCTGGCACAAGGTCTCATACAATATATACAAGGTCAAAAGGGATGACAAATCCGAGAACCAATTCTCTGATGCGGATCTTAGAAACTTAAATCCTTATGATCTTCCTGACCTTCTGGACTGGACGAAAGAGAACTTCACAACATATGAAGTTCACAGAGCATACAGGGTGATTAGAAAGGCCATACGCGTGAAGCTTCTGCTATACAGCATGGTAGATTTCCAATTGGCTCGAGATCTTGGAGTAAAAAGCTTAACCGTTCAACCACCAGAAAACTACTGCCCTCCCTCTGCTACATCAAACTCAATCATCACAAATCCAAGGGTCGGGTTGGTATTTCTAGATCCTTCTGGTAAATCAAAGTTGTTCGTAGAGATGGACTGTCAGAAGTACGCAACAAGTACTTTGACAGAGTTTAGATCGATCCTAGAGGAGCATAGAGGAACATAGCTCATGGATCAAAGTCTTGCCGACAGACTGATAGAGGTTATCGATGCAACAATCAACTTCCGCATCAGCTTCTATCACGAGCTCATACAAGAAGGACTCGACCGCAGAAGTTTCAATGACTTCAAGGATGCCAATGTCTAAGTCAGTCAAACAAATCCTCTGTAATATTTTCTTTTCAATACAATCAAATGTAAATGCCCTGGCATAATCAAATGTAAAAAGAAAATTGTTCTTGTGCTTAGAAAATACTTGCACTTTCAAAAATTTTAATTTTCACTACTTAGGGGGAGATTGTTAGCTCCAATCTTTCTGTTTGTGAAAGTAGTGAAAATAGTCTACGTACAGAAGTAACCCACAGAGACTCTACAGAAGAACCCAAGAATACCGAAGACAAGAATCAGCAGAAGACTGCTCATAGAGGACCGAGCAGCAGAACCTCTGTCACCGTTGACAGAGCCTCTGCGGTTTATACTGAAGACTTAGAAGATTTTCAAATATATTTCTACTGTTCCAGGATCCGTTCATCCACTTGCTTAAGGCGTGCCCTGACATCAACTACACGTGTCAAACTCTGATAGGGCTCTGTCAGAATTGGAACATGCGCATTAAATGAACATCGTACCTACTACTATTCATACGATCTTGTCTACTGTAGATCAGTCCTCTTTTTCTAAAGTATGTCCCCTTAAGGAGTAGTATAAATAGAAGAATCATGTTGAGTTCTTCTATTAACAAGAATTAGATAATTAAGCTACGCACAAACACACACACCAGCAGAATTCTTGTTATGTTCTTGGTGTTCTTGATAAATATCAAACAGTAATCTTGGAGATACTCATATGTTCTTTACATACTGTTTATTCGATATTGTGTGTTCTTCTACCTTTACATTATCTTTCAGTTCTTAAATACGCTTCCGTACCGTATCTAGATCTGAACTAACTGAAAGTTAAGATCATTGTTAAGAAAACATGAACCAACAGACTACAATGCTAAAAGCAGATGCTCTATACTGTTGGGAAGCTCTTATTTATTCTGGAGGATCTGACATATATTCTACTTTCTCTAGGGAAGAATTCGTTATATCTTTCAGGAAATAGTTTTGTCCTCAAGCAGCTGTTAAACAATTGGAAGGGGTGTTTATGAACTTGCAGCAAGGGAATTTATCAGTTTGGGACTACACCGCTCGTTTTCTGGAAAAGTTTCGTTTCGCGGAATACTACGTTGCCACGGAGGCAATGAAGATTGAGAGGTTTATCTTTGGGTTGAATTCAGAAATCAGAAGTCTGGTGATTGCTAAAGGACCAGAAACCTTCTCAGTCGCAGTAGACGCCGCGGAAACCGTGGAACAGGATAAAGGGAGAAACGCTAGTGATAAAGGTATGGGAAAAAGAAAGTGGGAGGACCACAGTATGATCCAAAGAAGTCCAGGTTTCAGAGGTTTGATAACCGTCCGCCTTTCCGACCAGCAGAAAGACCTTGTCCGAAATGCAACCGTATCCACCAAGCAAATTGTCAAGTTGATCCTCGGGTTTCTTATAGGTGTGGGAAGACCGAACATGTTGCTAATGACTGTCGAGTAACGTGTTTTTGTTTCTTATGTAATTCTCCGGATCACATTCAGTCCGATTGTCCGAGGGGAAGAGTACAGCAAGGGGGTACGTCGGGGAGACCAGCGGGTGTCAGACCAGTAGTACAAAGGCCAGAGCAACATGTCCGGATGGGGTTACAGGTACATTTTTAATAAGCTCTACACGTGCTAAAGTGTTATTTGACTCCGATGCAAACCGATCGTTCGTATCTCCTTCATTTGCTGCTTATATGCATTTAAAGCCTAAAGTGTTAGATCATGCTTTAATGGTAGATACTGCAAATGATAATCAAGTATCCGTTAAAGAGGTTTTTGATAGTTGTGTGATAAATATAGAGGGGTGTGGAGTACCTATTCAATTATTTCCTATAGCCTTGATTAAGTTTGATGTAGTAGTGGGGATGGATTGGTTAGCCGAGAATCAGGCTAACATAGTGTGAAACCCAGAATCTAGCAAGGATATGTAGAGAGAAAATCTATAGTGCACAAGTCATCCATGTATTGATCTTTAGAGTGTAAATGACAAATGCTACAAGTGTTACAAGATTAACAAAGGAGTCTTCTTTATATAGTAGGGACATGACATGTCCATGCCTCTACTAAGAAGAACAGTACAAAATATTAATACTGTCTTGATAGCTAAAATAAAGCCCTAACAATCTCCCCCTAGCTATCAAGGCAGAAAGGGTCTTCTTCTTCTTCGAAACCCAAGATGCGTTTCAATCCTTCACATAGCCATTCTGAAATTCAATCTTTCATCTATCTCTTCAATGGCTCTTGACAAAACTCTTCTAGGTCTTGAAGACATCCAATTGAGTTTTCGTTCAACATCATGTCTTTTAAGCTTTTCAACTAACTGAAGTCTTACAATCTTGAGCGTACCGTCAGAATACTTTTCTAACTCATTAAACCGAATGAATATCTTATTTTCACCACTTCTGAACACAACACAAAACTCTGGTTCTCCAATCACGGTAAATAGATTCATCTTCATTAATCCAGGCAAACTTTGATTAGGCCTCAACAAGTTAACTCTTGGTTGATAACTCTCCACGGCCATTTGTAGATCATGACATTGAGTGAACAAGATGTGTCTTCTCAAAAATCTTTTGATGGCATTCAGTGCAAGAGTTACGTTTTCCCTTCTGATCTGAAGATCTCTGAAATGGTGAAACATGAACTCAAAATCTTCCATCGTTAAGTGACAAAAATCAGCTTCAGAGAATCTGTAATCTCTACAATCCTGCCTCTGAACTACAAACTCTGGATACCACATTTTGTAATACAATCTGGCCGTTACCTCCTTTATAGTCACAATCAACTTCTTGCTCCTCACCTCTCTTTTCTTTTGACACTTGTCTCTCAGAAAATACATATACTCGAACTTGTATTCGGCTGTTTGATCAGTAATTCCCAATACGGCGTAGGGATTCAAACTTCTGATTCTGTGCACAAACAGTCTTCTTTCAGACTCTTCCAAGAATGGTGTTCTCAGATACAAAGTTCTTTCACGCTGCTCAAGTTCAGACAGTTTTCTGCTCCGTGAGGATGATGGACCAGATTGATCAGCTGTATTGGAAGGACCAGCTTCGTCATGGGTAGGATTAACAGGTGGTATTAAAGGTGTAGAAGATGGAGGTTCGGTATCTTCAGGTTTAGGTTCTTTAAAGATTGGATTATGAGAAGGTTGAGATTCAGGTTGAATGGGAATGGATTCAGAAGTTGGAATTTGTTCAGATACTGGTGTAGTGGTTTGAGTTGAACTGGGTTGGTTTAGGTTAAAAGATAAAGGGATAACATCAGATTGAACATGTATAAAGGTACTTGAGATATGTTCAGGTGAATGAATAGGACTCATAATTATTTCCTCAGGAGTTTGTGGCCCATAGATTTCAGTTAGTATGTCTACCTCATCTTGTGTGAACCCAACACCTTGATTCTCTGGTTCATACGTAAGCACTGCAAATGGTTCTGCTTCCTCCTTTACTCTCCAATACTAATCGTATTCTCTTGCCAAATCATCATCACCTTCATCACCAGAACTGATTTCAATCAATTCAACAGATTCCACAAACCTGTCTACCACTTCCCTTATCTCCTCCTCATTTACCTCAGGCTTTTCAACCGTCGGTTCGGCATTCGGATCAACATACAATACAATCTGTTTTCCGCTTTCATCACCCATAGCTCCAGATTCAAACATATCAGAAATCTCAACAACAGTTGGATTCTTCTTTAAGCCTTGTGAACTATCAGACTCAGCCCTTCTCTTCTTACTCATCTCCCCCTCATGATCATGATCATCGGGATCCTGATCATGCTTTCTTTTCAAACCATGGGCTTGAGTCTTGCAACTCTGATTCAGTAATACTTTCAACTCGTCTAAGGACTGCTTCATATCATTCAAGGATTATACAACTGTTGTCTTGAAAGAAGTAAACTCCGTGGATAATTTTTGGAACTTCATGGATGTAACTGTAGATGTAGGTGTAGGTTGAGGTGGTGGTGGTGGTGTAGATTGGAAGTTATGTAGTAGCGATAATAGATTTTTACTTTGTTGATCTTCAGGGCTAATGGACATCAGCTTAGCATAAAACAGATCTCTTAACTCATCAATACCTTGATCCACTAGAGGTTGTTGAACTGAAGGATACTGAGTTACACGAGGTGGAGCCAAGTAAATTTCTGGTCGTGAACGAACCACGGGCTCTTCAATTGCCGGCCCTTTTCCTTTCAATAAATTTTTCACCCCTTGTATCTCCCGTGTGAATGATTCCTCAACAGCCTTTAGGGCGCCGTCGAGAATTTCCCTTGTCACAAAGACGGGTAACGTAACACCGGCACCACTTAGGTTCGCCGTTGACACAACAGTTGTTTCAACTGTGTGACCTACGCTCAGTGTTGGCAGAGTGTTAGCACTGGTAGGATTTCCACTCTGTCCTTGTAGTCCTATGAGAGGATCTACTCCGAGTGTTCCGGATGGGTCGCGAAGACTCACATCAGTGGTTTCAGAAAGTGTCCTATTCAAAGAATCGAAAATATTAGCAATAGGCACTAGACTCTCAACATGTGTAGAAATGAAGGTCGTGGACTGGGGAGGAGGTCGCTCTGTTTCAATACCCGAAATCTCCAAGTGAGATCCGGATAGATTATGTGCTAAAGCCCCGTGAGAAGATGAGACAGCTTCTTGTTGAGAAGAAGCTGAATGGTTGGCTGAGGTGTGCAATTGCATTACTGGGCGAGTAACGTCTTTTTCAACACCTGATCCCAACAAATGAGATCTGGTGGTGGATGTGGCTGCCCTTCTGGTATAGAAATGTTTGGTAGCACTCACACTCTCCATATTTTTTTCTTCATTTTCTCTCACAGACTCACATATATTTTCAACTAATTCTCCCTCGGTTCTCCTTATACCTCCCATTCCTTCACTAACTTGAGAAGTCATTAATGGCATGTCATCAAAGTTTAGCTCTTCCACATCAAAATTAGCTGACAAATTCATATTTGGAAAGACTAGGATATCATCAACATCACCAAACATATTTTCTGCATCAGCACCATCATTTCCATCATTGCCATCATTGTGATCATCAGAATCTCCATCATTTTGTTCCTCCGTGGGATCAGACGCGTTGTCAGACTCTGTACTATCATCAGAATAACCAACTAAAGGAGTAGCCCCAATGTGTTTAGGAACTACTTCTTCAGTATCGTCTTGTACAAGGTCATCTGTATGTGTGTCCTCAGACGATGACCCTGCATCTTCAAGTACAGGTGACTGACCCCTACCAGTTCCCCTCTCGGTATTTTCCCTCGACTCTCCCCGTTCAGTAGCCCTTGCATCCTGAACCCTCACAGACTCCTCTCGCCTAGGGGTTGAGTCTTGGGTAGGTCCCTCCGGTGCTGGCCGGACCATAGACTCTCTATAATCAACTATACACTCAGCGTCCTGATCCGCGTATCTAAGGAACCCTTCCGGTAATGGCATTTCATAAGGATAAGTCTTCTTCGGAAGTTGTAGATAATGCATTGCTTTTTCAGGTATAGAAGGATGATTTATACGCCTTGGAATCTCCCAGTTAGATCGAAGCATACTCTGAATAATAATCTGAAGACACCTCATGTATGGAATATAAGGCTTTCCTTTGTTTTGACGACGTAGTTCTATCTTCTCGTTCAGTTCATGCCAGAAGATGGCTGCATAATCTACGTGAAGATCATACACCACCGCATGAAATAATTTCAGAAACCCGATACTAGCATTGTCAGTTCCCGCATGTTTGGCAGTTAAGCATCGGTTAATAATGGAAAAGATAGCATGGTACAAAGGTGGTAGATTCGCCTTATTGAAGCCCTTCACTTTTGTCAGATTCGCGGTATATCCAATTGCGCGTATACCTTCAAACACTTCTTCCTCAGACGGATAAGGATCAAATTCAGTTCTGCCTTCTCTAGAATCAGGCTCAGGTAGCCTCAGTACAAGTCTCAATCTCTGGAAATCAAACTTTGTGATAAACTCGTCGATCTGGAATAAAAGAATAGGTCTTCCGTTCTCCATCGATGTAGTGATTGTCTTCCATGCTTGTTGAAGATATAGCATAGGCACATTGACTGTGTGAGTCAATGCGTATGCTAACGGGTGATTACGAAGCACTTCCTTGACCACCGGATGTATGTTGATCTTGTCAAAATCAACGTGATGATTATTCGGAATGATCTCGACATAATTGGTCGGATGAATAATAAGATGATCTGGATGACCTCCGGTAAGTGATTGATGTATGGATCGCGTCGATGGTAAAGGAACATCGGGTGTCGCATCGGGTATTCTTGGAATATGTTCACCAAAGCCCTGAACACGGCTTTGTTCTTCCTGATTTACCATCTGAACTGACATCTATGTGTTTCGTTTTGGAGTGTTGAACAGGATTCTTAGTTATTGCAATCGCGCTTTTGGAATCACAATATATTGGGATCTTGTTGAAGATATATCCATAATCCTTTAGCTGAGTCTTCATCTAAATTACTTGTGAACAGCAACTAGCGGCGGCCACAAACTCCGCTTCAGCCGTAGATGTTGATACACAAGTTTGCTTCTTTGATGACCAACTTAAAAGTTTATCTCCCAAAAATTGAAAAGCACCAGATGTGCTTTTCCTGTCCATCATATTTCCCGCATGATCTGCATCTGTGTAAGCAGTTAGCTCAAACCCAGAATCCGTAGGATACCAAAGACCCAAATTCTTTGTGCCTTTGAGATATCTAAAGATTCGCTTTACAGCCACAAAGTGAGATTCCTTCGGGTTAGCTTGAAAACGTGCACAAAAAGATGTTGCAAACAAAATATCCGGTCTACTTGCCGTTAGATATAGTAAAGATCCAATCATGCCTCGGTATAACTTGTGATCGACTGATATACCAGATGAATCAGCGTTCAAAAGCTTACCGGTAGCCATGGGAGTTTTCATGGTGGAAGAGGAATTTAAGTCAAATTTCTTAAGCATATCATTTATATATTTTGATTGATTAATGAAAATGCCTTCATTTGACTGTGTCACTTGAAGTCCAAGGAAAAATTTTAGCTCTCCCATCATACTCATTTGAAAACGGCTTTTCATCACCTCTTCAAAATCTTTACACATCTCGGGATTCGTAGATCCAAATATATTGTCGTCAACATATATTTGTACTAGTATTAAATCTTTACCTTTTCTTTTGAGAAAAAAGAGTTGTATCTATTGTACCTTTGGTGTATTCATTTTCAAGCAGATGAATAGTCAGAGTCTCATACCATGCCCTTGGTGCTTGTTTTAGACCGTAGAGTGCTTTGTCTAAAACATAGACATGGTTGGGATATTTTGGATCTACAAAGCCCTCAGGTTGACTTACATAAACCTCTTCATGAAGTATTCCGTTCAGAAACGCAGATTTGACGTCCGTCTGAAATACCTTCATGCTTTTATGCGCGCATATGGAAGAAAAAATCTGATGGCTTCAATCCTTGCTACTGGTGCATAGGTTTCATCATAATCTATTCCTTCTTGTTGATTATACCCTTTTGCAACCAGTCTTGCTTTGTTTCTGACTATAATTCCTGCTTCGTCTTTATTGTTCCTAAAGACCCATTTAGTTCCAACAATGGTCTTGTCTTTAGGACGCTTCACCAAATGCCAAACTTCGTTACACTTAAACTCAATTAACTCCTCTTGCATGGCGTTTATCCAATCTGGATCTTGTAAAGCTTCAGATGCTTTCTTGGGTTCTAACGTGCTTAGAAAGTTGACATACAAACATTCGTTTGTAGTCGCAGATCGTGTCTTCACTCCATCATTGAGATCACCAATAATATTTGGTGGGGGGTGTGCTTTTGTCCATTTATGTGTACTAGGAAGAGTTGGAATCTCTACACGAGTGTTCGATGAATCATTCTCATCCATAACTGCAAGAATCTCTTCAGTAGATTCAGGTGAAGATACATGTGACGGTTCTGGTACATTAACTTCTGGTTATTGTATTTCATGTGTAGGAACCTCCGATGATGTGTTTACTGAAACCGGAACTTCAGGCTGAATTGCAGGTTCAGAAATTGGAACAGTTGTAGGTTCACTTGGAGTCTCGTTGGTTGCCCCAGAAGTACTAGTACCGATGTCTTCAGATGGACCAGAGACATTAACACTCGTCTGTTGTGGAGATGTATTTACAGATGTGTTGGGTGATTCCATATCTGCACAATAATCCATAAATGCATCATGAAATAACAAATCTAAATCTTTAGTACTATTTTTATTTAATACAGAATTAGAAAACTGTTTTGCCACAGGTTCTACTCCGTTTTGAGTAGAAGCTTCAGATTTTTGTCCGAGTTCTGAACTGTGTTGTCCATAAGTCAAAGTCACACTCTCGTCAAACGTAACGTTGATGCTTTCGATGACTGATTTTGTACGATAATTGTAGATCCGATATGCTTTAGAATTCAAGGAATAGCCAATAAAAATCCCTTCATCAGCCTTGACTTGGAATTTTGCAAGGTGTTCTCGGTCTTTTAGGACAAAACATCTGCATCCAAAAACACGCAAAAATTTGATGTTAGGTTTGCGATTATTGATTATTTCATATGCAGTTTTATTAAGACGTTTATTTATAATTGTCCTGTTTTGTGTGAAACATGCGGTGGAAACTGCTTCAGCCCATAAACTTGGAGGTAGACCCGAATAGGCAAGCATAGTCCGAGCTGCTTCCACAAGCGTCCGATTCTTTCTTTCAACCACTCCATTTTGTTGTGGAGTAATTGGTGCAGAAAAATTGTGAGAGATGCCAACGGATTCAAGAAAAGATTGAAGAGTCGCATTCTTGAATTCAGTCCCGTTGTCGCTCCTTATCTTTTGAACTGGACGTTGTAGAAGAATTTGAATCTTTTTGATGAACTTGATTATCAGCTCAGGTGCTTCAGATTTGAGTCGAAGAAAATCCAACCAAGTGTAGCGTGAATACTCATCAATCATAACCAATATGTACTTCTTTCCCCCCATTGACTGAGTCCTCATCGGGCCATAGAGATCCATATGAATTAATTCCAAGGCGTTGTTGTAGTTAGACAAAGTTTTGGATTTGTGCGAGACGTGTTTCATCTTTCCCATTTCACACGCCGGACAGATAGAAACTTTGTCAATCTTCAATTCAGGAAGCCCGGAAACTAATCCATCTATTCTGAGGTTGTTGATGCTTCAAAAATTTTGATGTGAGAGTCTCCTATGCCACAACCAACATTCATCTTGAGAGGCTTTTGAAACAAGACAAACTTGATTAGAAGCAACAAGAGTCGCAAAATCTGTCATATATAGATCGCCGCATCGTTTTGCTCTGAAAATCTCTGACCAGTTCTCATCCACAACATAGCAAAACTTCTTGTAAAAAATTACCTTACAGTCCTTGTCGCAAAACTGACTAATACTGAAAAGGTTATGTCCTAATCCTTCAACATACAAGATCTTTTCTATTTGCAGCGAGTCATTCTTCAATGTTCCGAAGCCTCGAACGTGACCTATGGAGTCGTTACCAAAATCTAGAAGCTCCTGAATCAATGACCCACACATGACGGCCCTGTAAAAAGAAAAATTACCTTATTTTAGGTACCCATATCTGTATGGGTCCTATCTTGTTAGTACGGATCAGTTTTTTTATTACAGTTGATGAACCTTGAATTTTGCCTTTAAAGGTACGATTATTTTGTGAATTTGGTTTGTTGAGTTGATCTTTGGGTATCCAAACCATATTCACATCAACTGTTTTTGTTTCTTTCTTCTTATTCTGTTTCTTTGATCTGAAACCGAACATTTTAGCAAATTTGTTCGCTGAAGATTTTAAAGAAAAGGATGAAGTATTAGACTTTTTGTTCTTTGGATCATTTCTATTTAGCTTGAAATAGTTATCCCAACAATGAGCACAATGTATTCTTCTTTTTGCTTGTGTCAACAAAGTAGAATAAAAAATTGCGGAATTTTTATTTTCACAAACTTTGTAAACATTACACGAATGAATACAATTTTTATTTGAAGTAATACATTTCTCAGTATCGGTATTCCTATTCTTGCTATTCGAAACATTCTCCTTCAGATCCACGCACTTTTCTTCATCCATTTTTGAGAAAGAATGAGAAACATTGTCAGAACTCTTAGAACTAGAAGCATTATTTGGAAACAAATTTGATTTCGTTTCGAATAATTTTCCTTTTTCTTTTCTTTTCAGTTCTTGTTCCTTTTTGACATTAGATATATTTGATGAAAACTTTGTATGATATACTTCACAATATTTCAGTTCAATTTCAAGCTCAGTTCTTTCCTTTTTATGCTTCTCTTTCTCAAGAAAAAGCATTTTCTCAAAATCTGAAACTTGATTTGAAAGTTTTGAACATCTTAAAACAAGTTCTTTGTTTTCTTCAAAAAGAAATGAGAGATAAATACCCTCATCTTTTCGCTTAACCGAATTCCGGCAGAAATGAGAGATCATAGAGGTCAGGATGCTACTTGGGAATCAGAGTCAGAAATGAGAGATAAATACCCTCATCTTTTCCCTTAACCGAATTCCGGGACGGAATTCTTTTAAAGGGGAGATGTTGTAATAACCAGGCATGTTATTGGTCTAATTTAATCTTTATTAATTTGTGTTGGTTCCCGTTTTGCTTAAACAAGATTATCAGATCTATTAGTTCAAGTTTAAGGTTTGATGCGGAAGCGTATTTGAAGAACTAACAGATATGTTTGATAGATTTAGAACGAAATATAAATAAACAGTGAACAAAATATAATTACTTCAAGGTTTACTGAATATATATATCAAGAACAGATTAAGAACAAAGAGTAAGTAAAGCTTTAAAACAGATATGACTTTTAAGGTGAATAATCTTTTTGTGTTCTGTTTGATATATGTGATTAGTGATAAGTGATAAGGAAGAACTCAACATGAGTCTTCCTTATATACTAATCTAAAGGGGACCATAAAGCAGGTTACTATTCAGAACGGTACTGATGAATAGTAGAACGGATGTCGTGAACAGTTGGAGGGATGGCATGAACAGTCAGACGTGCTGTATTGCATTTAATGCAGCAGACGTCTAATATGTACTAAGCCCTACTGAGTCCAATCAGAGTTTGACACGTCTACGTTGGACAGGGCATGCTACCATGCAAGTTGATGAACGGGTCCTGTAACAGTAGCAAGATATTATAAATATCTTCAAGTCTTTCGGTGAGGACCACAGAGGCTCTGTAATGAGTTACAGAGGTTCTGTGGTCTGGTCCTCTATGGAGTAGTCTTCACCGGATTCCGAGATATTGGTCTTCTTTGTGCGTATGACAGAGCTTCTGTAGCGCGCCTCTTTAGCTTCTGTAGATTCTTGATCTTGAGCCCTCGGTAAGTCCGGCAGAGCCTCTGTAAGAGGCTTTCTTCACTTAGCCTATTTTTCACTACTTCTAAATACTTATATGATTAGGAAGATTGAAGCTAACAACCCCCCCCCCCCCCCCTAAGTAGTGAAAAATAAAAATTTGAACTTGAGTTAAGTTAGGCTAAGTTAGATAAGACAGAGGTTAAACAATACCTCGAACTTTCTTTCATTTAGAAATATGCCAGAGGCATTTTACATTTGAGTACAATGAAAGATAAACTTTAACTTTGTTTGCAGAGATTGGAGGTCCGAGAATCAGATTTTGGCATCTTTGAAATCGTTGTAGCTTCTGTTGTCTCTTCCGACTCTTCTGATCTCTTTGTAGAATCTGATGCAGAGTTCTCTTAGGCGGATTGTGGCGTCTATCTCTCTGATGAAGGTATCTGCAGCATCTCTATCCATTTTCTCTGTACCTCTGTATTTTACAAGGCTTGCTCTGAATTTGTTCAGAGTACTGGTTGCGTACTTCTGACAATCCATGGGTACAAAAAGTTTGACCTCGCCTAGTGGGTTTTGAAATACTAACCCAAACCTTGGTTCTGTAATGATTGAGTTAGGTACGGCGCCCGGTGGGCAGCGATCTTCTGGTGGTCGTAGATCTAGATGTTTGAGACCAAGATCCTTTCCTAGCTGAAAATATATCATGCTGTAGAGCAGAAGCTTTTCCCTCATCGCTTTTCTCAACACTTGATAGCCTCTGGTGTTTGGCTCTGTGTTGTAGTTGTCCTTTGTCCATTGCAGAAGGTCAGGTAGATCATAAGGATTGATATTTCTTAGGTCAGCATTAGCGAAGGTAGATTCTGAATTGTTCTCTCTTCTGACTTTGTAAAGATTGTACCTGACCCTTGGATAGGTTCTTGTGAAGGAGAATCTGCAGAAGATCACCTTTTTGATCTTGTGGATTGAGAAGACATCTGCTTTGGTTCTTGGCTTTGTCCTTGTGAAGATGTTCTCAAATTCTTCTCTGATCCTTGGATCTGTCACATGATCTACTGGATGATTTATCTGATAGGATTGTTTGTAGAGGTATTTGTATACCACTTCTTCCATCTCTTCATGTGTTAGACAAGGTTTTGGTATTTATCTTCTGAGACTCTCCATTTGTTGAACAACTTCTGCAGCTCTACCAGTTAGAGGAATGTCTGACAGAGGCTTCAATCCATGTGCCCAGTCAACTTCTTCAGGCTTTGGGGTTTGAAAGGCATCAAACGCACTCTTCATTAGTTTCTCTGTTGGCTTTGGCAATGTTTTCTTCTTAGGCTCTTCTGTCAGTATTCCTTTGCCCTTATCTTTGGCTTTTGGTGGGGCAGAAACTGTTGCTTCTGTAAGTTTGGAGGTTGGCACTTCTGTTGGCTTGATGGGGGTTGCCTCTGTTGGTTTTGACATTTGTGATTTAGAGGACTCTTGTGGCGATGGTTCTGTTAGCTTGACTTGCTCTGTAACCTCTGTTGGAGGTTGTTTGTTGACTTCTTCTGTGAGCTCAGTTTCTCTTGATGAAGTATTGACATCGAATCTTCTTGCCATTCTGAAAGCTAAAGTGAACCTGTGCCTTTCTTCTTCTCTCTGCGCCATACGATCACTTATTGTTGTGTGCATCCTTTTCAGAACGTTAGAAGCAGAGGTCGTTGCTCTTTTTGGTTTGGTGGCAATCGACTTTCTTCTCGATATGGTTTGGGGTGTTTCCACAGAGGTGGGTGTTTTCTCTGTGGTTTGTTCATCTGTTTCTTCCAAAATGATTACCTCAGGGGCGGTTGTTGCCTCTGTGGTTTGCTGATCTGCTTCTGGAATTTTGGTTTCGTCAGGAGATGATTCCACAGAGATGGGTGTTGTCTCTGTGGTCTGTTGGGTTTGTTGTTGTTGGGTTTGTTTTGGAGGGGCTTGGCTGATTGGTTCTGCTGCGATTGGTGGACTTTGTATTCATCTGCTCGTAGCTTTCTCTCTTAGATTCTCCCCCTCAGGATTATCTGATGGACCAGGTTGGTCATCATCAGAATCATCCTGACTTTTATCAGAAGTACCCTCTGCTCTGCAAGAAGTCTTGGGCTTCTTCGGTAATTCAGCTCCTGCTGCCATTAACTTTTCACAGACATCATCGCAGAGGCCAATCAATGCCGCAAGCTCTGCTTCTGTTTTGAAACGCATTCTGCCGACACTCTTTCTGAAATCCTTGACATAGTTGGCATTTGCAGTTGTGAAGGAGACAATGACTTCTGTGACCTGGTTAATGACGTTCTGTCCGAGCTCTGTAAGTTGTGCTCTGGTCATATAGTCTTTTGGTTGCATCATTATCGTGTTGCGTATTGCCTCTGCTTGGACTTGTGATAGGGCATTCTGTAAATCTGCAGGAGTAATGCCCTCTGCTCTGTTGGATTGCGTATTCATTTGTTCATGGAAATTTTTGACAGAGTCCCAGAAAGCAGAAGTTGCAGTTGTTCCGAATTCCTGAGCGGCAGAAGTGGCTGTAGCTTTGGCAGTAGTTTCGGCAGAAGACTTCATCTCTGAGATGGCGGTTTTTACCTCTGTGGACAGATTGTCCATTTTGGTGTTCAGATTCAGGATAGCCGTAGATGTTGTCTCTGTAAAGGATTTGAAAGAGCTTTGCAACTCTTTCATTGTTTGGTTCACAGAGGTGACAAGGGTTTGGAACTCATCCCTTGATACTTGTGTTCCTTGTGTAACCTCTGGAGGAACACATTCGTCTCCAGAGTGAGTCCCTGTTCCTGGGACACCTTCGTTCACCCTTGTTTGTACGATGGGGGTGGAAGGATTTCCTTCTGATCCTCGAGAAGAAACCTGAGTTTCGATCTCTACAGAAGTTCTGTGAAGAACAGTGTCCAAATCCACTCCAGAGGTGGGTATTGGAATGTCCTTCTGTTGACTAGGAGACTTGTCTAGAGTCTCTTCGTCTCTGTGCTCACTACTTCTCTCTGAAAGAAGTTTTGGTCCTAATGTGTGTGTGGCAGAGGAAACGAATTCCTCTGTAGGGTGTTCTTGGGTGATCTGGGGCGATTGATCACGAACAATAGGTGAGTCTCTTTGAGGAGACTCCCTAGGAATGGATTCCACGGTTTCTGTGGGCACAGAGGTTGAAAGAGTAACCTCTGGCTGGATGGGTTGGGTTAGGATCGAACTGTGCTGCACTTTTTCAATAACTCCTTCTGCAGCTAGACCTGCGGAGTTAGAAATGTGGGTTGCACTGGGAGTTGGTTTTGGTTGTGTGCCTCTATTTATCCAGGCATCTTTTCTTGCTGCTTCCCTTGTTGAAGTTCCTTGATCTGTGCGTAATGAGTTGTACATTGGATTAGTGCCATATAATCTCATGACATCTGGATGATAGAGACCTTTTCGTATCCAGACAGCTTCTTCTTCATCTGAATCCACCTCTGAGATTTCTATTCCTGTCTCTGTTGTTGCAAATCCCTCTTTTTGTACAACTTCGGCCCCTTTTTCTTTTTCTTCTTCCATTATTTTCTCAGAAGCCTCTGTTATTTTACCTCTATTCCACTCAACTTCTGTTTGTTCTATTTCTTCTGAAGCTGGGTTTGGACTCCTTCTGTGGACGTCCAATCCTTGAATGGAAGGGTTTTGTAAAATAACAGGGGTGTTGGCTGGTTGATCTTTGGGTGTTGTGTCATCTTCTTGCAGATGTGTGTCAATGCCAGAAATGGAGAAATCTTGTTCTTCTGGAGAGTGGTGGTCGAGAGGTTGTGCCGTCTACCCTGCTGTATTTAGGGTGCTGGCAATGTCAGGGTTCTGTAAGAAGTCGTTCAGGTCTCCTTGGTGAGCAAATCTATCTGGAGATTGATAGGGTGATTGATACTCTTCTGTAGCCATTCCTTCTTCTGCAACTTCTTCTTCAGTTCTTTCTTCTGCATTTTCTTCTTCTGCAGTTTCCTCTTCTGCAATGGTAACCAACTTTTCAAGTGATTTACCATGCTTCTTTTTGGGTTTCCTTCTCTTAGGTTTTGGTGCCCCTTCCTCTGTTGATTTCGATCTTCTTTTCTTCTTCATTTTTGGGGAAGAGGGAGGAGCAGAGGAGCCAATTTATGTGGCATGAGGAGGTGAAGGTTGTTCTTCTGCAGCGCTTGTTGAGGTGCCTTCTGCAGTTTTTCTCTTCTTAGCTTTTGGAGTAGATGCAGAGGTTCTTGATGAAGACTTCTTTCCCATAAGTTCTGCACGTTTGGCTATAAAGCTGAGTTGAATAGCCATGTGCTTTGCTAACTTCTGATCCTTTTCTTCTTGAGTGAAAAGAGGTTTTGCTATCATTGTTCCTAGGGGACACCTAAACGCGGGGGTGTCATAGGACTCGGTTTAGGAGTTCTATGATCGCGTATATACTCTTTCTTAAGGGATTTATTCGATGCGTAGCGCAGAAGCTTCTTTGACAGAGGTCTGCAGTGTGAGTAGCCATCAGTATGTTCAGTGGGGGTATTCTTGTTTATCGGGAATTGTTTGGGAGTTGGTCCTTCCATTGGCCAGTTTTGGATTAGCAGTAGAGGTTCGAACAGTACTCCCAATATTCTTTGGAATTGTAGAGGTGGTAGAAAGTTGGGATCGTTCTCTTTGACCCTTCTCGTGTTGTTCTTTCTGTCGATGGTGTTTATGATCTCTTGCATCATTATGGTCGCATAATCTAGTGGAAGATCATAGTAAACCCCATACATGATGCTCAAGATTTGATGTGAGCTTTGGTCAATACTCCCTATTTTCCCTGTCAGGTATCTGTTAAGAATAGAGAACAAAGTGTTCCAAAAAAAACGTTCCATATACGCCCAATGAAAATGCGACACGTACGCCTTGTCAGAATATGACAGGACGTCGTGCGCGGCCCATTAATGCTAGGCGCGTGAGGTTGTTTTTAGCCACATGAGTTTCACTCTCAATAAAAGTATCCGTTATTACTACAGAAATGCCCAGATAACAAAATGGCAGAACTTTTGTGTTTTACAGAAGCTCTGTGATTTTGAAAATCTTGATATTTAACCTCTTCTCATATATCTCATTGTTATCATGACTCTGTAGGTTCTTCTTTGAACGAAAACATTTGTAAAGACATTGGAGAGGATCAATAGGATTTTGTCAAGAAATTTTACTCACAGAGGTTTTGTGGCTCTGATGGAACTTGCAGAAGCTCTGTGAGAGCCAGCAGAAGCTCTATGAGAGAAAAAATCTTATAACTTGAATTCTATTAACTTTCTGATCAACCAATTTTTGATCTGTGTTAAGAGATGTTTTTCGCACATTATTGAAAGTTGGTGTCCGAGAAAACTGTTTTGAAAAACGTTTTGTTCGAGAAGGTCATGGTGTATCTATCCGATTTCCGAGATAACATTTCAAACGATCGATAGAGGGTTAATTTGCGATTATAGAGCTTTTTCTGACAGAACCTCTGTTGAGCTCAGCAGAAGCTCTATGACCTTAAATTTCTCCTAATTCGAATTTTGTTAAACTTTTTGAACTTTTGATTTTTGAAATGTTATTCATAGTATATTTATGACATATTTGACAATTCTTGTCCTAGAAAACTGTTTTCCAAAAACCTTTTGTGCGAGAGACATACCTTTTGGTTCTTCTGTTCTCGGCAGTTTTGTCTTACTTATGTCGATGGAGAATTATCGACATTCTTCTTTGGCTTTCCTTTGAAAGATTTACCTCTGTAGATCATTTCAGGGTCCCTTTTGCTCCCCCTTGATCTAATCACTTCTGTAGATCAAGAATTTTCCTTTTGCTCCCCCTTGATCTATGCTTGGTTCAAAGAATGGTAAGATTTGTATTGAGCATAGATCATGTTTACCAGAGGTTCTGTAAGGGTTATCAGAAGATCTGAGCGGACCCACAGAAGCTCTGTAACCAAGAATTATTTTTGCACAAAAAAAAAATTACATACAGAAATAAATTTATCAAAGCAATAGCTTAAGTAATAATAGATATTTATACTTATTTACAGAAGATAAAGCTATACTTACCGAGGATTTTCACACCATGTTAATCATTCCTAACTTACCCACCAAGAAGTTGAATCTTTTCTCGTCTAGTGCTTTGGTGAATAAGTCAGCGAGTTGATATTCTATGGGCACGAAATGCATTTCGATTGTACCGTATTCAACATGATGTTTCAAGAAATGGTACCTTATATCGATATGCTTGGTTTTTGAGTGTTGCACAGGGTTGGCAGAGATAGCAATGACACTTTTGGAATCACAGAAGATGGGTATTTTGAATAGGATGTGGCCGTAGTCTTTTAGCTGAGTCTTCATCCATAGAACCTGAGAACAACAGCTAGCAGCAGCAACGTATTCAACTTCTACAGTGGATGTGGAGACACAATTCTGCTTCTTGGAGGTCCAACTAACTAGTTTACCACCTAGGAATTGACAACTCCCAGAGGTACTCTTTCTATCGAGCATGCATCCTCCATAGTCTGAATCTGTATAAGCTTTAAGACTAAAACCAGAGTTCTGTGGATACCAAAGACCAAGATTGTTGGTCCCCTTCAGGTATCTAAAGATTCTCTTTACAGCATCATAATGTGATTTCTTTGGATTAGCTTGATAACGTGCACAAAGACATGTGGTATGCATATTGTCAGGTCTGCTTGCTGTTAAGTATAACAGAGATCCAATCATGCCTCTATAGAGAGTACATTCTACAGAAATACCATTTGGATCTAAGAATAACTTATTTCCAGTGGCCATTGGAGTCTTCATTGCAGAGGTATCAGAGAGATTATATTTTAAAAGAATGTCAGAGACATATTTGGCTTGATTTATAAAAATTCCCTCTGAAGATTGTTTGACTTGAAGTCCGAGGAAGAATGTTAATTCTCCCATCATACTCATTTCAAACTCACTCTGCATGAGTTTTTCAAAAATTTTGCACTCTTCTGAATTTGTAGACCCAAAAATTATGTCATCTACGTATATTTGTACAAGCATTATCTCACTATTTTTGCGTTTATAAAATAATGTAGTATCTGTTGTACCTCTGTTGTATCCATTTTCTAGAAGAAAGGTGGAAAGTCGTTCGTACCATGCTCTTGGAGCCTGTTTTAGTCCGTATAGAGCCTTTTCAAGGTAGTATACATGCCTTGGGAACTTTGAGCTTTCAAAAACTGGTGGCTGATTTACGTAAACCTCTTCTTGGATTTCACCGTTTAGAAAAGCTGATTTTACGTCCATCTGATAGACTTTAAAACCTCTCTGGGCTGCGAAGGCTAAGAATATTCTTATTGCTTCGAGCCGTGCGACAGGGGCAAAAGTCTCATCGTAGTCTATGCCTTCTTCTTGTCTATATCCTTTTGCTACTAATCTTGCTTTGTTTCTGATGACCACTCCATCTTCATCCTTCTTGTTTTTTGTAGACCCATTTAGTCCCAATGGCCTGTTTCCCTCTTGGCAGAGGTACTAAAGTCCAAACTCTGTTACGCTCAAATTGCAGAAGTTCTTCTTGCATGGTGTCTACCCAGTTTGGGTCATCTAGGGCTTCAGAAATCTTCTTTGGTTCTATCACACTAATAAAATTTGTAAAGAAACAAAAATTAGCAGTGGCAGACCTTGTTTTTACTGAGTCGGAAGGTTCTCCAATTATTTGGCTTGGAGGATGGCTTTTTGTCCACTGAGTTGTGCGTGGAAGATGATCATCAATGTCATCAAAACTTTCTTCAGAGGCTTCTGGTGTTTCTCCTTCTCGTGTAGCCTCTGTCGTTTTTCGTGCCTTGGTAGTTGATCCTACCGTTTGCTGAATGATTGGTATGAGTGGTGGTGGAGTTTGTTTCTCTGAGGACGTATAGTCTTGGTCCTCAACTTCCTCTATAATTGGTTCTTCTGTGGATTGTGGAGTTTGATTTTCAGCAGCTTCTGTGGTCGTTTTTCTTGAAGTTTCATCTTCTGCATTTTCTTCTTCGGCATTTGCATCTGTAGTATTTATAGAAGAAGATGAAGCATTATTTGGACCAGTTAGAGTCATACCTGGAGGATTTTGTCCGACAGAGGCTGGTTCTTCAGAAACTCTGATGGTTCCAACAGAAGGATCAATGTTATCGTGTAACATCTCTAAAAATAGAAGATTCAAGTCTTCTTTTGCTTGTGAGATGACAGAGGATTTTCCTTTAATTCCGAGTTCTGAACTGATTTGCTCAGAAGTCATTTGGAATGAATCATCAAAAGAAACATTGATGCTTTCTACAATCTTGTGAGACTTTGTAAGGAATGTTCTGTAGGCTTTGGAAGTGGCAGAGTATCCAATGAATTTGCCTTCATCAGCTTTTACATCAAACTTTCCTCTTGAATCTCTGTCGTTTAAGACAAAGCATTTGCATCCGAATACATGGAAAATTTTGATGTTTGGCCGCCTTTTGTTAAGCAATTCGTAAGGCGTCTTGAGGTGTCTTTTCGCAACGGTTGAACGATTCTGAGTATAACACGCAATAGAAATTGCTTCTGCCCAAAAGTTCATTGATAATCCGCATGCTGACAGCATAGTTCTTGCGGCTTCCACAAGTGTTCGATTCTTTATTTCGACAACACCGTTCTGTTGTGGAGTGCGAGCTGCAGAGAAGTTCTGTGATATTCCTTCTGTTGAAAGATAGGTTTCAATGACACAGTTTTTAAATTATGTGCCGTTGTCACTTCTTAACTTCTGTATTCTGCAGTCATAAAGAACTTGGATTCTTTTCATTAGATTTATCAATACATTTGGAACATCTGATTTCTTTCTAACAAATTCAACCCATGTGAAACGTGAATACTCATCAATTAGGACAAGTATGTATTTCTTGCCACCTAGGCTCTGTATGGCAATGAGACCACAGAGGTCGACATGAAGCATGTACAGAGGCCTAGTGCAAGACACGTTTGTTTTGCCATTGTGGGAAGCCCTTCTGTGTTTTCCCATTTCACAGGCCGAACACAAATGATCCTTATTGAATTTAACATCTGGCAAACCTTTAACTAGATTAAGTTTTACTAGTTTATCTAAGGTGTGAAAGTTTAAGTGACAGAACCTGTTGTGCCATAACCAAGCTTCTTCACTTTTGCAAGCTACTAGGCAGACTTTTTCTTTGGATTTTGAATTAAAATTCATTAGGTATAGATCACCTCTTCTTTCAGCTCGCAGAAGTTCCATTCCTGTGTTTTCACTTTGTAGAGAGCAGAAAGTTCTTTTAAATAACACATCGAATCCTGTATCACAAAGTTGACTTACACTGAGTAGGTTATGTTTGAGGCCATCCACATATGCAACTTTGTATACAGAGACATTTTCTTTTTGTATGACTCCATAGCCTTTGATATGTCCCTTATTGTTGTCTCCAAAAGTTACAGATCCACCATCGTGTGTTTCTTTGTACGTGGATAGTAATCTTCTGTCGCCAGTCATGTGCCTTGAGCATCCAGAGTCAAGATACCAGATTGGCACATGTAGCTTCTGTAAGACAATCACAAAGATTTAGGTACCCATATCCATATGGGTCCAATATTGTTAGAATTTTTCAAGTTTGCCTTGGCATTCTTGAAATACATTTTATCCTTTTTAGAAGAATCAGATTGTTTCTCTTTTGGTTCTGACTTTTGAGTTTGAAAGTTGGAGAGTAAGCAATCTGGACCTGAGAAGTGTTTATTTAATTTGAACATAAGATCAAAACAATGACAGTATTGAATATGAGTTGTGATTTGTTTGAACTTTTCATTGAATTCATTGAACTGAGCCACAGAGGCATTACATTCTTTCTTTACATTAGATTTCCTATTACAAGAAGATCTATGAATACTAGAATGTTGTTTGCAAAACTCTTGTTTAGTTCCTGCCTTCTGTGACTCTCTTCTGTGGTGAACATCTTTCTTCACTGTCACAGAGGAAAAATATTTGTTAGCTTCAGGCCATTTTCCCTTTTGTTGCCAAGTGGGATTCTCTTTAATTTTCCTTAAAGGTTTTGAAAATTTTGAGCTTTTGGGAGCTATAGAGACCTTTTTTAGATTTTCAAGCTCTGTAGAGGTTTTAACTTGAATATACATTTTGAGAAAATCTGGACAGATAGGGATCTCTGTGATTTTCTCTTTTGGAGAAATGGTTCTGTTAAGAACCTCAGAGGAGAATTTAACATCCTCTGTGTCACAGTGAATTATCCCTGATTTGAAATCAGTCTATGAGTCGTCAGAGGATGAATCGTCCTCATATGCAGAGGTTGAGTCATCTCTTTCGACAGAGGCTGGATTTTCTGAGCATGTATCGTACGAGCTTTCTTCCTCTGTAGATACTTTCATAGATGGTAGAGGTTTCTGATGAGATCTCTTCAGCGAGTTTTTGATTTATAGAAGATGTACAGAGACTTTCTAAAACATTTGATTTTAAAACTTCCAAAATTTCTTTTTCAATAGATTCTTCAAGTTTTTCTTCTGAAAAGATGGGTTTAAACTCAGGAGCTTCTACTGATAATTTTTTTTCGACATTTATCATGCAGACAAAAGCAACCTGTGTTTGAGTCTCTGGTTTACCAAACTTAAAGATACCAATCTGATCTTGTGTTTTCAGATATTTCTTTGGTTTGATTCCTCTATTGACAAAGGTTGAAGATGATGAATCTGTGTTTTCATACCACACATTGATCATCTTTGTATGTTTCCTCAAGTGAGGTTCTGCAGAGATTTTAACCCTTTTACTTACAGAGAGTAAGTTTGGAAAGTTTGGTTTATTAGTTTTTCCCAAAACAAATAGAGAAGACAGAGGTTTTAGTCGTTTATTTTCAATTCCTAAGGTAATATCACTGTACCCTATACCTCGTCTTGCTATTTGAGAGTTTACCTTTTCATACACCATATGTGCATCTTTATAGTTTTTAAGTAAAACTTCTCTTCTTAAAAGATCTTGACAAAGTACCTCTCTTTCTTTTTGAAAGTATTCTTTGAGAGCTCTTATGTCTGTTGTTTCACTTTTTGAAACTGAAAGTTCTTTTGTTTTGATTTTTAAAGCATAGGTTAGATCAGAAATTTGCCTTTTTAAAGGATCTATATTTTTGCTCCAATATTTTTCGACTTTTTCTTTTTCTTCAAAGATTTTGGCTTTTTCTTGAGTGAGAAGCCTTACTTCTCTCTCATTAAAGGCCAATCTTTTCTGAATGCTTTCATTTACTTCTTTCAGTTCAGTGTTAAGTTTAAATAAATCATCATCTACAGAATCAGTACTTGAGATAGAGTTTGAAGTGGATACCTCATTGTCAGTGCCGGAGTTGACTTCTGCCATACCACAGAACAGGGCATTTGTAGGGAATTCATCGTCAGAGGTGGAGTCTGATTCAAAGTCCTCCTTGTTTGCCTCTGAATGCCATTTGTTTGCCATTAGAGATTTTTGTGCGTAATACTCGGCCTTCTTTTTGTAAAAAGCTGAGTCCTTCTGTGGGCGATTTGGTCTACTTCTGCATTCTTTTGCGAAATGACCTGGCTTGCCGCAGTTGAAACAACCTTGGGAGGTGTTTCCAGTTCGGTCGTCAGACTTCTGTAGGTCTCCACCTTTCTCTGTTCGGCATTCGTTTGCGTAATGACCGGGTTTACCACATTTGTAGCATTCTTGTGTGTGGCCTACCTTGTCATCTGATCTCTGTCGATCATTTCCTATGTAGCTTCTGTCGCTCGACCTCTGTTGGTCATCATTTCTGTAGTCTGACCTCTGTCGGTCACTTGATTCTTCTCTTCTTCCATCATCTCTTCTACCAGAATTCCTTTGGTTATTTCTAAACTCTCTTGTCAATAGAGCCATTGATTTAGCTAATGACGCAAGAGTTATCTCTTCCTCTATCAGCTCGTCTTCTTCGCTATCAACCATTATCATCTTCTTTTTCTCCTTCTTTTTCTCCTCTGTAGATCTCTCATTTCTTGGTCTGTCTGCAGCCTCTGTAGATTTACTAACCAATGCGTATGGCACAATGGTTAGTGTTTTAGCTTGAGCTATTTTGAGACTCGTGTGCAGCAAGTGTTCCATAGAGATCAGAGAGTGTCCAGGAGTCTAGATCTTGATTTGTTTGTAAAGACATAGACAACTGAAGCCACTCATCGTTCAGGCTCTTTAGAAACATGACGTTATTTTCTTCCGTGGTTCTGTGAATACCAGACTTTTTGCATTTGTTTATGAGAGAGATGAACCGGTCGTATGTTGTTTGCAGAGATTCTGTTGCAGAGGCTCTGAAAGCATGATATTCATTTATGTATTGTGCCCTTCGGTTCTTCTGAGTTTTAGCACCCCCTTCCAACTGTCTTTCTAATTCTTTCCAGAGATCGTGCGCTGTTTCACATGCATCTAAGGATTGAAAAGGTTCGTTGGGGATTGCCATGATCAATATTCTTTTTGTTTTCTGTGCAACTTCATCTTCTGCTTTATCTTCATTTGACCATTCTTTTTTTGGTTTAGGTTTTTGATGTTCAGGGATTTCAGGAGATTCAGCAGTAGCTGGTACACGTGGCATAGTTATCATAGGTACCAGAGGAAGATTGTATAGATATTGTTTGAGAGTTTTTTCAGTACCCTCAAAAAAATAAACCATTCTAATTTTCCATTGAGGATACTCATCTCTAAGAAGAGTAGGAGGTTTGGTTAAAGAGCCAGCAGTGAAAAAGTTATTTGTATTTGTCATTTTGAGGAAAGGATAATCTGATGGAGGATTTATTAGTATGAAGATCTGGGAGGTTTTCTGGGTACAGCTAATATCCAGAAATATGGTGATGAAGAGAAATGAAATCTATCAACAATGTTGTCAAACAAGGATCACTTGATATTGAAAATCAAGCTTCGCTCTGATACCAATTGTTGGTTCCCGTTTTGCTTAAACAATATTATCAGATCTGAAAGTTCAGGATACACTCTTACAATCAAATATGAACATTCAAGATCGTATTCACAGCAACTGGTCATATGATTTATTAACAATCTGTGAATTACAAGATATTACAATGAATTTCTCTAAATGGATTCACCAAAGATTATATCAAAGATTCAGTTAGCTACAGTTGCTAACTCCTATATATACTGTAGAAGAAAGGCTAAAGCTACAGTACATATAAGAAACAGACTAATAGAACAATTACACGTGTCCTAATTAGTAACTGAATATAACAGAAAATCCAAGTCATAAGTTCTGAACATGTTGTTCAGAACTTCTGAACATACTTCTGAATAAGCGCTTCAGAACATTTGTCTTCATAGTCAGAAGTTCTGAGTCTCCTACTCAGAACTCTGAACCTTCTAGTCAGAATCCAACACATAGAATCTTTTTGAGTCTTCTACTCAGAACTTCTGAGTCTTCTACTCAGAACTTCTGAGTCTTCTTTAGTCTTCTTACTCAGAACTCAACACTTGTGTTTTTGACAAAACTCTAGACCTAACAATCTCCCCCTTTTTGTCAAACACACTTGTACTTTTCATCATCAAATTCTTAGAGCAGGAACAATCTTCAGAAGGAGCTCTTCTGAATGCTTTGACAACTTTTGCTCAGAATTCTGAATAATCTGAGTTAACAACTTCTGGTCAGTCTTTAATCAGCAGCAACAACGATTTCCAAATTGATTTCTGTTATATGTTTGCTTTTTCTTTGCTCCCCCTTGAAACGACAAATCTTATCTTCATGTGATCAAGTCAAATTTCTGTCTTTTTATGACTTTCTGACTTTCTTCTCCCTTTTTTTTAATCAATCAATCAGATTTTTCTTGTCCCCCTAAAGTTTTGGAAAGCAATATCATCTTCAAAATCTTTAGCTTTTCTCCCCCTTGATTTTCAAAACTTTAGCTATGAAGTCTATGCTTTTTCTCCTCCTTAATGAATAACCTTGCTCCCCCCTCAAAATAAGAATTATGCAGCAATTTGTTTTCTCCCCCTGAAAGTATGCATATATTTCATTAAAATTATTCATTTCAAATATAGTGCTTTAATGAAAACATTTATACAAGAAAAATAAGATTCACTGAACTACACTTGATAACTACTAACATTTGATCATTTGAAAATTTTACAAAAGAAATCCAACTTAATGAAATTTATCAGATTTTTCAATCAAATGAAATCAAATGCATGTGTTTGGATTCAAATACAAGTCATCATTGCATATCAAGTTAAAAATGTTCAGTTTCAATCTCTTTATTAAATCTATTTGGTGTGCTTAGCATGCGAAATATGATTAGCTTCAAGAATATGCAATTCTAAACACATATACGAATACTTTGCTCTACTCACACTATTTGTCCAAAATCAGGATTTTCACAAATTTACAGGTTTATTGCGACTTTGTATTTTCCCAAAGTTTCAAGAGATGTGTGCTCATTGGCATCTTTTAATTTTTTTGCTCATTGACATCTTTTAATTTTGTGCACATTGGCATCTTTTAATCAAAAAGTTTAGTAAGAATAAGATACATCGTTAAACATGACTTTCTATCTGGTTCTATTGCAGGATTTGGGTCAGCATATCCCAGACCAGTTGGTCTTAGGTGCTAGGTGACAAGCACCCCATGGAACTTAATTTCCCAAACCAGAAAGGCCACATCGATATATCTTAAACCCATTTGTACCAGTAGAACATGGCTTTCTATCTGGTTCTATTGCAGAATTTGGGTCAGCCGATCCCAAACTAGTTGATCTTAGGGACTAGGTGTCGAGCACCCCTTAGGACTTACTCTCCCAAACCAGAAAGGCCACAGGTACAAACTTTCAAACTAAATGATTTTATATATATTTATATTTCATCTCAATCACTTGGTACTAAAACGTAGTACTTCCCCCATATTTTCGTTTCCATCCATCATTCTGACATTTAGGCTTTTTGAGCATTATATTCTATATAAGTATAGATTTCATAACATTGAGCATTCGGCATAATTTCATTCATGTTTTGCTTACCTTTCGATTTAATTCAAAAGTGAAAGTTGAAACAAATATAGCTCAGATAATACAAAATACTTGTAAAATCACTCTTTGACACACATTTATTCATTGAATGAAAATTAAAAAAAATTCATATCATTGAATTAAATTTGTTAAGATTCAAACATTCAAAGCAATAGAAATAAACGTAATGCAATGTTACCTTTCACCACTTGTTCCTTGAAACATAAAAATATGACAGTTAAGGATATCACCTGAGAAATATGAGTTCTAAACTGATTTGTTTAGAAGTCTTAGTCTCTGAAGTACGGGTCCTGAACTGAATTATTCAGAAGCCATTGTCATTTAAGTACGGGTTTTGAACTGATATGTTCAAAAGCCTAAAACGTTGAAGCACGGGTTTTGAACTTCATCTTGAAACAATCAGATCAAATTTTGAGACAATATTCCCTCTCAAATCAAGATAATCCTGCAAAATCAAGAGATTTTGGTAATCATCTTCGATGATTCCTCATTAGATATCAAAAATCCAAATTCTGAGTAGTTGAGTCAGAATTCTGAGTAGAAAAGTCAGAATTCTGAGTAACTTGTTCAAAATTCTAAGTATCAGAGTCAGAATTCTGATTAGTTGAGTCAGAATTCTGAGTAGTATAGTCAGAAGTCTGAGTAACTTGTTCAAAATTCTAAGTATCAGAGTCAGAATTCTGATTAGTTGAGTCAGAATTCTGAGTAGTAGAGTCAGAACTTCTGAGTAGTAGAGTCAGAACTTCTGAGTAGTAGAGTCAGAACTTCTGAGTAACAGAGTCAGAATTCTGATAAAACTATCCGGAGAAAATGCCTTAGAAAAATGTTTGGATTTTGTGATTTTTGAACATTCTGAACTTCAAATCACCATAACTTGCTCAAAAATCAGAATTTTTCAACCAAAATTTGCAGGGTTGCTTAAAATGTGATTCTGAACACATTCTCTAGAAATGTTTTCTACGAAAAACACTCACATCTATGAGTACGATAACCTCATAGCAAACAGAACTTTTTCAAAAAAAAATCTTCAAAATCAACAAATTGATCTATATGAATCAGAAATCCATAATTACATTCAGACCGAGTTTTGGACTGAATTATCCAAAAGTCATAGACCTAACAAGATCTATTAGTTCAAGTTTAAGGTTTGATGCGGAAGCGTATTTGAAGAACTAACAGATATGTTTGATAGATTTAGAACGGAATATAAATAAACAGTGAACAGAATATAATTACTTCAAGGTTTACTGAATATATATATCAAGAACAGATTAAGAACAAAGAGTAAGTAAAGCTTTAAAACAGATATGACTTTTAAGGTGAATAAGCTTTTTGTGTTCTTTTTGATATATGTGATTAGTGATAAGTGATAAGGAAGAACTCAACATGAGTCTTCCTTATATACTAATCTAAAGGGGACCATAAAGCAGGTTACTATTCAGAACGGTACTGATGAATAGTAGAACGGATGTCGTGAACAGTTGGAGGGATGGCATGAACAGTCAGACGTGCTGTATTGCATTTAATGCAGCAGACGTCTAATATGTACTAACCCCTACTGAGTCCAATCAGAGTTTGACACGTCGACGTTGGACAGGGCATGCTACCATGCAAGTTGATGAACGGGTCCTGTAATAGTAGCAAGATATTATAAATATCTTCAAGTCTTTCGGTGAGGACCACAGAGGCTCTGTAATGAGTTACAGAGGTTCTGTGGTCTGGTCCTCTGTGGAGTAGTCTTCACCGGATTCCGAGATATTGGTCTTCTTTGTGCGTATGACAGAGCTTATGTAGCGCGCCTCTTTAGCTTCTGTAGATTCTTGATCTTGAGCCCTCGGTAAGTCCGGCAGAGCCTCTGTAAGAGGCTTTCTTCACTTAGCCTATTTTTCACTACTTCTAAATACTTCTATGATTAGGAAGATTGAAGCTAACAATTTGGTTTAAATAGTTTTATTAGTTAAGGGGTAAGTTTTAATTTTTATATAGAAGTTTAGGGGTATGTTTTGCCAAATAAGAGAAGTATAGGGTTTGATTGGTTAAGTTAACCAAACCTAAACACCACCACCGCCTCATGTGTTAAGAGAGGGTGAGGTGTATTCCCTTAAGCTAGTTTTGTATCTTGTGAGTGTGTGTGTATGTGTTTTCGGTTAGAAAGAAAAAGAGAGAGATAGGGCCGTAGAAAAGGAAGGAGGAGAAAGACAAGATTCTTGCTGGAATTAAAGGGTTCAACTTGTGAAGTTTAAAGGTATGCTTTCTCATAATCTACCCTTTTTTAGATAAAGTTTTACATGGGTTTAGAGATGGGTTTTGATAATTTATGGATAATTTGGGAAATCTGAGTACATGACTAGGTTATATTAATAGTCTTAAACATATCTGCAAAATATCAGAAACATTCATGGTCTAAAACTGTAAATTTCTGGGTTTAGGAGGAATTTAGTTAATTGAGATATTGATGAACATCATAGGTATCGCAACCTTGAGTTGCGACATTCATGAATATCGCAACCTTGGGTTGCGACAAGCTCTTGATATCGCAATGGTCAGTTGCGAATTGTGGTATATCGCAATAGTTGGTTGCGACATGATGTTTATCGCAACAGTTGGTTGCGATATGCTACTGTGTCGCAATAGTTAATTGCAATATGTGTGGTGTGTTGCGACATGGGCTTATCGCAGTAGTTGATTGCGATATGAGTCGAGGATTTTGGGATTTTAGAGATTTTAGTCTTAAAAAGATATTTGTATTTATGTGGTTACAGATTCTGTGAAATTGGGCTGAAAGATTGGAGTACTTGAAAATAGCTTGGAAGGATTTTGGTGATAAGCAAAACAGGTGAGTTTAACTTAAAAATATTTTCAAACTGGAATACATATATGTGGATTGATAATGTGATAATTTGTGTAATTATGTGCATATGTATGGAGTATGATATATTGAGATGTATATTATATTTATATGAGTATGACACTACACGAGTGCAAGTTGGCCGGGCTTAGGACAGGTGGAGTTGGCTGTACAGAGGGACAGCGGTGTTGGCTATAATTGTTGTACATCGGAGTTAATTTATTAGTTGGCTTGCAACCAACTAATATGGCCATGGAAAATGAGACAGGAAGTACACGATGCACGAGTCATAATTGGTATTCATCTTTGGATTATGTATATGGTATTTATGCAAAGGGTTTTAAAACTAACAGGGATTTTCTCACTTAGACCGCTAATGATTTCCAACTATCATCCCTTTCACTAACAGGGATTTTCTCACTTAGAAATCGTAATGATAAATCAATAAGAACAATGATTTCCAACTATCATCCCTTTCATTAACTTTCAGAGAGAATTTGCAATAAGAGTTTAGAAAGTAAAAGGATGATTAGCTTGTTTTTCCAAGCTAATTTTACATTAAATAATATGGGCCCGTGGCTAGCAAGCCCACGGCCCGTTCACTAATAAGGCTCAAAATGAATTAATACAAATCAACCCTTGAACTTTAAATCAACTATAAAACTTGCCCTAATAATCTCCCCCTTTGATTTGAAGTTCGAGTTCGCGCTTTAGCTCTCGCCAGTTGAACATGTATCGTTTGTGCAACGCGAAGTGTACCTCGAACCATCTGATTGCACGACGGTAGTCGATGCGATCTTCAATCATTTCCAAGGCATTCCGAGCAATAGTTTCATTCTGATTCGGAACATAAGAATACCTTGGATTTTCAGACTCGTGTGTAATGATCTTTCGAAGAGCATCTCGAACTTTAGAAGCGTGCCGTCACAAAATCTGTCTACCTGACTGAAACGCAAAAACTTCTTTTCGTTATGTTCGTTGATGTAGACTATCCCAAATTCAGGTTATAGAAGCAGTGAGTTCTCGGGATACATCTTCAGCTCAGGGGCATCCAGATTCGGCTTGATCAGATTTACCTTTTTCGCCTTGTTCTCGATAGCCATTTGGAAGTCCGTTAGATAACACATCATGATGGTGCGGACCAGGTATCGACGAACATCTTCGAGCGCCTTTCTAACCTCTAGCGGTCGGATGGTTCTTGTACGTAAGTCTTTCAGAATAACCAGAAAGTCGAGCGATCGGAGGTTCTTGAAGTCAGCTTCTGAAAATTCCATTCGTTCCCATCTTCACGTCGAATAATGAAAACTGGGTAGACGATCCTTATAATGCGTCTTGAATAGATACTGATTACCCCTTTGATCTGAAGTTTGGTTTTGACTTGGTTGACTGGAAGACACCGCTGCACTGCTAGTATATACCGGCGTTGAAATTCTGGGCTAAAGTTGTAAATACCCAGACAGAAGGTCGGCTCGATCGGGCGAAGCTTGTGGACGAACAACTTCTTCAAAGATTCCTCCAAGTAAGGGATAAGTACCATGATCTTCTCCCAACGGATTTGTTGCTGTTGAGGAGGGGGAGGAAGATCAGAAGCTGTCGTGGGAGGAGCAGATGTCGGAAGATCGGAGGTAGTAAACTCGGGTCTTGTTGATGATATTCCGGCGGGTTGAGCATAGTGAACGGGGGATGTTCCATACAAATTTTGGAGCAGGAACTGATCATAATCAATGTTGTCGTCCTCATCAGTGGGGAAGACCAAATTTACCTGGAGAATTATGGCACTGGCGGCTTTTTCGTACCATGCATCTTTGGTCTCCGGGTTGGCTTCACAGTCTGGATCTATCATGTCCAGAATCGGTATGTCTGATGAGTCAAAATCAATCAGTTCCTGTGTTGAACCCTCGGGCTTTTCAACCGTCGGGTCTTCTTCATTTGATATCTCCATGTCTATAACCATGTCTGCTAAAGGCAACTCGGCTTCTGGTGCTTCTGTTGTAGCTGCCGCATTTGGGGGTTCCTGATGAACCACAGTTGTAGCTTCAGTCTGGATCAGGGAGGCGGTCTCGGTCAGATGTTGTCTTTTCTCCCCCTCACGGTTATCAGGATCATCATGATCATCGTGTTTCTGCATCAGACTGCCCGCTTGACTCTTGCAGGCATCTTCGAGTGAGCGGACTCTCTCGGACAGCATTGTGAGCACTAGGTTGTAGTCCTTGAGGGTCGAGTAAATGGCGTCTAAGCGAGTGGTAATAGATGAAGATGGAGCAGTGACCTGTGTTCGGAGAACTGAGACCAGGTCTGCTTCAGTAGAGGCGGTTGTATCTGATTCCTGAAGCAGTTGGGCCAATAGCATCGTCTTCAGGGTGTCCACCGAATAGATAGGTTGCGGTTGAATCGGTGGAGGTACAGTAGCGGTTTCAGTTTCGACGAGGTGGCCTTTACCTTTGATAGCGCGCATAGCTTTGTCAAGTTCAGCGGCTACATGTTGCTGCATCTGTTGCTCCATATCCTGGCGGACAGCCTTAAGGGTGATGTCCAGGGACCCTGGTGACACAAAGTTTGGGTTACTAACTCCGGGACCACTTAGGTTACCCGTTGAGACATCTACAGCGGGGGTAGAGCCACCTACGTTCACAGTTGGCGTGATAATAGCTGTGGTAGGATTTCCGTCCGATCCTCGTGTTCCGACAGACGGAGACACTACAGACGTTCCGGTCAGGTCACTTAGAGCCGCGACTTGGTGTTGTTCCGCATCAAGTGTCCTAGTCAAAGAATCTTCAATAACAATTGGACCTAGACTCGATGGTGCACTGAAAGAAGTCAATACCGGGGGTTGCTGGTCTCTTGTTTCAACACCAGTACTCTTCGAGTGAGAGACCGGTGGAAGTTGTGCTATATCCCCGTGATGTACTGAAACATCCATCTTTTGAGAGACGGATTAGTGGATGAGGGGGTCGTGCAATTGCTCCGCTGGGTCCACGGAGTATTCTTCAATACCCCGTCCCAACAAATGAGACGGGATAGCAGATGTGGCTACCCGGATATCGCTCGGTTCGGTTCGCTCAGGAGCCTCTTTTTCTTTACGGATCGTTCTTTCCTTGTTCAACTTTGAACGCAGTTCTCTCCGCCTCGCATGATCTAACTCCTCTACTTGTTCTCCCTCAGATGTCCTAATAATGGGTCCGGTTCCAGTATGAGGAGGTGAGTCAAGAGGGATTCCAACAATGAAATCTGGGTTGGGTCTGATACCGTGAGGTATGTGTTTCAGGCGTACGGTACGGTCGGTATCGGAGTCCGTGGAGTCAGATTCCACGTCTTCAACATGGTGAGGTGGGGAAGGGGTTTCAGTAACATATTGTTCGGTCGAACGATGAAGTGCGGGTCTAGATTGGGGTTGGTTGGAGCCGGGTCGTGATCCTGCTGCACCGCCTACACTCGCTCCCCTTCATTTCACAACTAACACACCCCGCCCGACAGCACCTGCTTGTCGGGCCCTTCCACCTCTCATCCTCGGACCCTCACGTCCCTCGGGTCTATCTCCCTGGGCAGGTCCCTACGGCTCTGGAGGGACCATGGGATTACCTAACTCTCCCCTATAAGCAACTACCCCTGGTGCATTGGGATCAGCGACGACTAATAGGGTTTCAGGGATGGGCATGGCTACCGCATTGGATGGGTTGCAGATAACCATGAACTGAAGATGGCGGATAGGGCATACCGGATGTGCAGCACGTCTGGGTATTGCTGGATTAGCATCCATGTGTTGACGTATTGCGAGCGATAGGAAGCACGGGTACGGGAGGAACTTCTTCTGTTTCATTCCTCCGATGTGTCGGATGGCAGTAACAAGTTCACGCCAGATGATCATGGCGAAGTCGACATGGCGGTTGTAGCAGACGGCGTGAACTAGGCGTAGAAAGTCACCGATGCACTGATTTATACCGTTCCATCTAGAGGATAGACACCTGTTCAGAATCGTAAACAAGGTGTACCAGATGGGGGCTAGATATTTCCGGTTGAACGCTGAAGGTCTGGGAAGATCATGGTTGTAGCCGAGCGCGCGGATTTGTGCGCAGAGCGTGTCGTCATTTACGGTAGGATCGTACCGTTCATGTCCTGCGGCGTCGGCAGCCGGAAGAGAAAGGAGGCGGCGAAAGGAGTCAGGCGTCAGGGTGAACGGCTGGTTGTCGATCATTGCCATGATCGTCTGTGAAGTACCGGCCGTGCGGACCTATGCCGTGAACCACACTTGAAGAACGTAGATAAACGGGACGTCAGTAGTACGGGTGAGGGCCTCGCGAATAGGATGGCACAGGAGGATATCCAATATGACCTGGTGGTTAGGGTTGGGTCTGAAGAGCGCCGGGTCCAGGTAGTGATTGTTGGCCTCCATCTCAGTGCCATGGTCAGGGTCAACCAAGGCAGCATCTGCTTCGTCGTTTATGATTTCCTCTTCTTGAGGTATCTGCTCTTCCGGAGGGTGTTGTGGATTTTGTTGATCCGCCATTGCAATATCTGTAAAAGAACAGCACAGTTAGTTATTGAGACAGATGAACAAGTGTCGGCGCGTACCTTTGGTGTGATTGGCTCAATATGAGACAGATCGAGGACTGGTAGTGACAAAACAGGTACTGAAATGGACACAACAAGGGTGTCCGGATAAAGGGTGTCAAAGTGTCCGGACAATATAAAGAGTCCGGATAAGATTGATTTATCCGGACAGAGGTTCCCTGATATATCATTTTTCCGGATAAATATTATGTCCGGACCCCAAAACTACCCGGTAGTTGAACTTATCGGAAACCATAAGGTTTCCGGACAACTATGGTTCCGGGTGATTGGGAGTGTCCGGATAAATCAGCAAGATCTTGAATGTGTCCGGACACGATGAACATGTCCGGACGAGTTGAGAGATCATCGACAGAGGCTAAAACAGTTCCCAATCATCTAGATAATGATTCAATGGTATGCGAGGGACCTATACTAACAGACATGACCATCGTACGAGTCTTATTGACACAAAAGTGACACGTGGTCGTAAAAACCCGAATGGGTTTTGTGGTGTGTGGGAAACCATCAAATCGGTGGTCGATTCGTGGGAAAAATCAGGCAAGTGCACCCGATATATGAGTAAGAGTGAGAATCGAGCAATTTACCTGAGTTTGGGACTGAATGCGATGGTGAGTCGAGTGATCGGGGAGAGTCCGAGTAGGATTTAGGGTTTTGCGAGAAAATCCGGATAAATGGAAATGAGAGAACCCGGGTGCGTATATATACCCGAGTGGGGTCCGGGTCCTTATCCGACCCGGATACCTATCCGGTCCGGATTCTGTCCGGAGAATAGAGGTCTCCGGATGGTGTCCGGATAACTCCAAAAAATCCAGTTCCTTGGAATTTTGAACGAAGCATGACTGAAAACGGATTTTCTCTCGCTCCCCCTCAAACTGAGCATGGGGAATCCCTTGCTCCCCCTCGGATAGTGCAGTAGAGTGCAGTGGAGGGGTCCGGCACACAAAAAAAACTGTTAAGGCTTTATGAAAGAGACTGGTGCAGCTCCCCCTAAGATGATGACTATGACATACAAGCAGGAGTGCCCACACACACAAATACTTTGGATATTTAAGAAAAAACTATGTGTGACGCTCCCCCTCAAAGGATGAGGAAACTTACCTGATACCGCAATGTGCTCCCCCTGAACACAAGAGCATATGGTGAAAGCACAGAGATAATGAAGTGAAAAACAGACGACAGTATGAAATAAAAGAAACACACGAAGAAAGAAAGAAAATAAACGAAATCTACCAAATAAATACAGAGACTAAAATCTAACTGTGTGACTGAGACAAGTAGAATATAGGTGCGAGAAAGTGTATACTCAACCATCAGGAGTGAAACACCGGATGATGAGTAGGCAGTTACTCGTAGATGTATGGAACTTGTAGCAGGCACACATTCGGATTAAGTCTTCAGATTTAGCATACCCAGCTTGAACACAAGAGTGTTAAAACGTTTTTCGTCCAAGGCTTTGGTAAACAGGTCTGCTAACTGATGTTCAGTATTTACGAAGTAGAGTTCGATAGTACCTCTTTCAACATGATCCTTAATGAAGTGATACCGAGCGTCGATGTTCTTCCTCTTGGTGTGTTGGACAGGGTTGCTTGATATGGAAATTGCGCTCTTCGAGTCACAGTAGATCGGGACTTTAACATACGTAAATCCGTAGTCTTTGAGTTGCGTCCTCATCCAGATGACTTGGGAACAACAGCTTGCGGCGACCACATACTCCGCCTCGGCAGTTGACGTTGAGACGCATTGCTGTTTCTTCGATGCCCAACTTACCAGGCTATCTCCCAAGAATTGAATGTGCCCCGAGGTACTCTTGCGGTCCAACATGCATCCCGCGTGATTCGCGTCCGAGTAAGCGGATAGGCCAAAACCTGTCTCTTTCGGGTACCAAAGGACAAGATCAGCAGTACCACGTAAATAATGAAAATTTCGTTTAACAGCATTGTAATGAGACTCTTTAGGGTTTGACTGATAACGGGCGCAAAGAAATGTCGAAAACATGATGTCCGGTCTACTGGCAGTTAGGTACATTAAAGAACCGATCATTCCCCGATACAATTTGGTGTTGACAGCCATTCCGTGAGGATCGGCGTCAAGCTTTGTATTGGTTACCATGGGAGTTTTCATTGGCGAGGACTGGTCCAATTGGAATTTCCGAAGAATATCCCGAATGTATTTGGACTGGTTAATGAAAATTCCTGTCGACAGTTGTTTAACTTGAAGACCAAGGAAAAAGTTCATCTCACAATGCATACTCATTTAAAAAAAATTCCCATGAGAGTGGCAAAGTTCTTTGCATATAAAGGACTAGTAGAACCGAAAATGATGTCATCGACATATACCTGGACTATAATTATGTGACCCTTTTCGTTCTTGATAAAAAACAGAGTAGAATCAATGGTACCTCGAGTGAACTTGGCTTCTAACAAGAACTTTGACAGTGTGTTGTACCATGCTCACGGAGCTTGCTTTAAGCCGTAAAGTGCCCTGTCTAAGATGTAGACATGATCAGGCTTCGAGTCGTCCACAAATCCGTCTGGTTGCGACACATAAACTTCTTCTTGGAGGTCGCCGTAAAGAAAGGGTGTCTTCACATCCATTTAGAAGACCGTAAAGTTCTTGTGCGTGGCATAAGCGAGAAACATACAGATTGCCTCGATGCACACTACCGGAGCATAGGTCTCATCGTAGTCAATCCCCTCTTCTTGTCGGTACCCTTTGGCCACAAGACGCGCCTTGTTGCGAACAACGATGCCGTCTTCGTCCTTTTTATTTTTGAAGATCCATTTGGTGCCGATCACCGTCTTGTGCTTTGGACGTGGAACCAATCGCCATACCTTAAGAGCTTCGAATTCATTTAGCTCTTCTTGCATGGCTATGATCCAGTCCGGATCTTCGAGCGCTTCGCGTACGTCCGTCGGCTCAATCTTGCTTAAGAAGCTGGAAAATAGACAGAAGTTGGCGAAGCGCCTCGTGTACGAACATGAGTAGAAGGATCACCGATTATCTGATGTAGGGGATGGGCCTTCGTCCATTTGGTGGAATGCGGAAGCGGCTGCTGGGTGGAGTGAGACGCATCCGGATCCACATACGAACCAGATAGAAGGTCTTGAACCGCTTCAAGAGTAGCAATCTTGTTTCTTGGAGGAAGTGTGGAAGGATTTGTCGATGGTTGAACAACTTCTGGTTCCGAGGAGGTCAGAGGTTGAGCATCGGTTGTAGCAGATGACGAATCAGTAGGAGCTATCTCCGAGATTATAGGTTCCTCCGGGGGGTTACAGTACCAGGTGCATTCGTATCTGATGATGACGGTTGAGATGTCTCTATTGTTGTTGATGGCGTGCTCGTAGAAGGAGGCGGACCAGATAAAGCGGCCGAATCCTCATTGCGAGCAGCTTCAAGTCGCGGTTGCGCTGAGACAGGAGCAGAAGAGTTAAGTATGTCTTCATAGTAATATTGAAACATTAAATCTAAATCAGAAGAGTCAGCATTCGATGAAGATGCATGATTCGGATTTACTGTGGCTTGTGTAGATCCCGAACTCGAAGGTCCGGAAGCTAGCACTCCAGTTAAACCGGGTTCTGAATTGAGTTGTTCAGAAGCCAAATCAGCGACTTCGTTGAATGTCACGTTTATGCTTTCAACAACGGATTTGGTCCGTTTGTTGTAAACGCGATACGCCTTAGCCTACGTGGAGTATCCGCTGAAAACTCCTTTGTCCGCCTTGGGGCTGAATTTTTCAAGATCATCCTTGTCGTTCAGCACATAGCAAGTGCACCCGAAGGCGTGAAAGTAGCCGATGGTTGGAACGTGATTATTCATGATCTCGTACGGCGTCTTGTTTAACCGCTGGAGAAGGATAGAGCGGTTTTGCGTGTAGCATGCCGTAGACACCGGTTCAGCTCAGAGATATAGCGATAGATTTGCTTGGGAAAGCATTGTGCGGGCAGCTTCAATGAGAGTACGATTCCGTCTTTCCACCACTCCGTTTTGCTGAGGAGAGCGTGCGGCAGAGAAGGTGTGTGTGATGCCCACTGACCTCAGATAGTCATCCACCTTTTGATTCTTGAACTCCGTCGCATTTGTCAGTTCTGATGGACTGAACGTGTTGAAGCTTGTTCTTCTGGACAGTCTTCAGGTGATCAATAATGAGCTCCAGAGTTTCGTCCTCCGAGCGTAAGAACATAACCCAAGTGTAGCGTGAGTAGTCGTCCACCATCACAAGCACGTATTTGCGCTTATTGATGCGCGGAACACGCATTGGACCACACAAATCCATATGAATGAGTTCGAGGGTCTGGGACGTGCTCGGAGTTGCCTTCGGCGGATGTGATGCGCGCTTCATCTTTCCCTTTCTGCATGCCCCACAGAGACGATCCTTCACGAACGGAAGTTGGGGCACGCCTCTGACGTGTCTGCCTAACACCAGTTGATTGATACTTATGAAGTTGAGGTGTGAAAGACGTCTATGCCAGAGCCAAACTTGATCAGAGTCGGCTTTTGACAAGAGGCAGACAGGTTTGTCTGTCTTGAGAGCTGCGAGGTCAATGGTGTAGAGATTGGTCTTGCGAGTTCCAACCAGAAGTTCCTCTCCGTTGTTGTTGAGGATTCTACACCTTGTAGCTTTGAAGCTAACTTCTAGATCCTTGTCGCAGAATTGACCAATGCTGAATAGATTGTGTCCTAGTCCCGCGATGTGTGAGACTTTCTTGATGGTAATCTTGTCTTGAACTATGTCACCGTAACCCACGATCGGTGACTTCTAGTTATTCCCAAATCTCACATCTCCGCAGTATTCTTCCTTGTAGTTCGTGAGAAGCTCCCTTCTTCCGGTCATGTGCTTGGAGGGTCCTGGGGGGTTAGATTTGGCACTGCCTGGGGAAATTTACTTTGACTCAGTTTTCCCTTTAGGTGTAGATTTTACACCGATGGAGGGAACTGGTTTTGGCACTTGTTGCCTCTTGGGTGCAGAATTTACACCTTTTGGAGGAACAGATTTTGGGGCAGATTTCCACCTGGGTGCCGGTTTAATCTCAGTAGGAGCAACCTGTGTAGGAACAGGTTGAGCCTCCCGCTGTGATTTAACCGTTTGATTGGAACCCCGTGGAGAATGATGTTTCTTTTTGCTTTTACGGGGTTTTCTTTTGGGTGAAGGATTATTCATATGATATGACCCAAACCAATCATTAAGGTTAATTTTATCAAAATCATTCCAACCACATCTAGAACAACATAAACAATCACGTGATAATTGAATCAATTGATGAATAGAATTAAGTTTAATCGGAAAAGAAACTTCAAAACGATTCCAACTATTCCAAACACAATTGTCTTTGTTTATCCTAGAATTAAATGAAGTAGGGAAAGACTTTGATGTTGCATTCTTGACACGTTTCTTCTTTAGCCACTTTGGTGTTTCTTGGTTAACTCGACCATTTTTATCTGAAACAACAGGGACAGAATTATCAGTGACTTTAGGAGGAACAATATTGTTGGTTGGCAAATGTCCGGTCTCTTGCCTCGGCTGTGATTGCCTTTTTGAAACTGGTTTAGAAGTTGGTTTTGATTGAGAAATCTTTATCATAGCTGGGGCCTTTGTGTTAGAACACTGACCTTTTTGAAAATCGACCGTATGATTCACCACAGGAGATAAAAAATCAGTGTGACTTGGAAGAGGTTTGTCAAAGGGGAATGACTCAAACTCTTCATCACAGTTACCTTCGGAGTTCATGTACTCTGAAAAATCTATTTTGGGAATATCCGGAATGGGATCAGGTATGGAAGTCGAGGAACACTTTGTGCCTTCGGTTGTGTGCTTTGGGGAATTCGGTGCGGAAGCGTATGAAAAATCAGAATTTAAATTCCTTTTAACACACTCATCTTGAGATACTTCATTTTCTTGCAAAGAGATATTTCCGATGAAGGCTATACACGAGGATGTGTCAGATGAGTTAGAGGAAAGTTCAGGTGAAATCTGGTTTTCAGATTTAAGTTGGTCAATTTTCTCTTGGAGCTGACCATTTCTTGCATACTCCTCCATCTTTTCTGTTGCCAAAGCAGCCAGTTTCGATGTGAGCATGTTAATTTCACCTCGAATGATTTTCTGTCCTTCATTCGACACATCTTCGGTTTTCTCAGATTTGAGTTTCTCAAGTTCCTGAATTAGCGCTTTCTTCTCGTTTTGAAAAACAGACCCTTCTTTCACAAACGACTCCTCCAACACAACAATCATTGCTTCCAAGATGAGAGGGGGAACATAGAGTTTAAACTCGTCCGTCTCAGTCTTGGTTGCTGGTGCTTGGTCCTCATCCTTTTTGGAGGAATCCTTGGGAGTAGCAACCCTGTAGGGGTCGAAGTAATCATTTGAGAGATACTTTTTGTTCTTTTGGTACGAGTAGTTTAGAGGTTCATAACAAAATGGAAGTTGAATTCCTCGTTTGTGTGTGGGCTTATGTTCCTCGGTTTCCTCTTCCTTTTCAGGTTCAAGAGGACCAGTCCATTGAATTGGGTACTCCGGATACTTTTTATCTAACCCATAACACGCAAAATCATACAGAGTGGGAACTTGATATCTTCCCTTTTTCAAATAGTGTGGGTTATCATATCCGATTCCCCTTTCTTTGTTAAAGTACGTAAACTCTTTGGGTTTATTCAAAAAACTGGTTTGATCAGTTTGACCCCTTTTGTGGAGTTTGTTTTCAAGATCAAGGATTTTAGTCACAAACTCCTTGTGTTGAATTTGAAGAGAAGAACATTGATAAATAATTTATTCTTTCTCATTCAAGCACTTATCAAACTGAGACTGAAGATCAGATAACTTGGCCCTTAAGTCCTTAGGTGCTAATGAAAGATTTTTGCATTTGTCTTTTAGATTAGCATTTTCAGACTTGTATTTTTCAGTTATTCTCCTTTGAACATCTAGCTTTTCAGATAGTGATCTAATCTCAAGCATTGTTCATTAGAGGTGGCCTTAAAGGAATCTACCCATTCAGCAAGAGGTTTCATTCGGTCATAAAGTTCTGAAAAGATAGGTTCACATACCTGACACGGCTTTGTCATGTCTTCTTCAGCAGGAGACATCTTCAGTTGCACTGGAGTGATCGTCAGAAGATTGTTCGATTCAAAGTGGAATAGTATCAAGGATACTTAAATGTCGCCCACATGCGGCTTAGCACGGGTGGTTTCCGGATAAAGAATCTTGAAAATTGAAGTTACCGGACAATAAGAACTTACCGGGTGCAAAAGGTTCCGGATAAGAGGAAGAGTCCGGATAACTTGAGTTGTCCGGATAACCAAGGTTACCGGATGGCTTAAGTTACCGAATAGAAAAACTGAAACAAGATGTTTCCGGATACACTGAAGTTTCCGGGTACAATGGATTGTCCGGATAAGATATGTCTGGAACACTGGGTTTCCGGATACAAATGTTACCCGGATGGTATAAGGAATAATGACTTACCCGGATTGCAGAACTTACCCGGAAAAATGAGGAGTCCGGATGGAATTGGAATTACCCGGATGGAAATCACACAAACGTCCGGACACTTTGAAGTTATCCGGAAACGTCGGCTGGTTTATCCGGAAAAATCGACTGTTTGCTCAAATCGATCGAATTTTCGATTAGGGTTGCCCAAAATCGATCCTGGAAGATTAGTAACAATGCCAAACACAAAAGTCACACTAATCCAATGGATTTCAATGCAAAAACAACAAGTTTTGATGGTTAAAAATCCGATTTTTATCAAGAACACTACCAAAACTTTTGATCTTAAATTGCTTAATAAACCAATCAAACGATCGAATAAAGATGTGAAATTTTGCAGAATCACTATTAGTAATGAGGCTAACAATACCCACTGAGCTAAATCGATCAATTTAATCAGAATCAAGATTTCGAAAATTCAAGATGAACACATACGTGAAAAGTCAAAATCTTACCAGAAATCACTAGAGAGGCTTTGAATCGAATCCGTCCGTCTGCTCCGATACCAATTGTTAAATCCAGATCCGTGCAACAATATAGAAATCGTAATGATAAATCAATAACAACAATGATTTCCAACTGTCATCCCTTTCATTAACTTTCAGAGAGAATTTGCAATAAGAGTTTAGAAAGTAAAAGGATGATTAGCTTGTTTTTCCAAGCTAATCTTACATTAAATACTATGGGCCCGTGGCTAGCAAGCCCACGGCCCGTTCACTAATAAGGCTCAAAATGAATTAATACAAATCAACCCTTGAACTTTAAAATTCTATGAAATACTTTTGAAGACATATGTTTATGAAGATCCGTGATGTGTTTTTGTATCTATCATGTTAGTAGTTATTATGTAAATTATTAGCAAAAAGTTTGTACTGAAATACTTGTTTTGGATAGAAAGACTAAGGGACCGTAAATGAAATATGATGTATCTTCTATTATGAGACTGTGTTATGTTAAATATGTTATTTGTTGTATGTTTGGAAATCCGGGTTGTTACAACAATCTTCTCAGTGTTAGCCAACTTTGCGATATGGGTTTCGATGTCATGTTCAAAAGAACCTTCTGCTCTCTGCAAGGGGAAGATACAGGAGTTGAACTTCTGCGAGCCGAACGAAAGGGCGATCTGTACCTCATGAACTTTAGTGTCAAGAATAAGAAGGACAAGCTCTGCTTTGTTGCCTGTAAGAACGAAGAAGCTTGGTTATGGCATAACAGGTTCTGCCATCTAAACTTTCACACTCTAGATAAGCTTGTTAAACTCGATCTTGTTAAGGGTCTGCCAAATGTTAAATTCAGTAAAGATCATTTGTGTTATGTCTGCGAAATGGGTAATCTCAAAAGAGATTCCCATAAAGGCAAGACTGATGTGTCTTGCCCTAGGTCTCTGTATATGCTTCACGTTGACCTCTGCGGTCCAATTGCTACACAGAGCCTATGAGGCAAAAAGTATTTGCTAGTGTTGGTTGATGAATACTCGAGATATACATGGGTGGAATTTGTCAGAAAGAAATCAGATGTTCCAAACATTCTGATTAACCTAATAAAAAGAATCCAGGTTCTATATGAGTGCAGGATTTAAAAGTTAAGAAACGACAATAGAACAGAATTCAAAAACTCTGTCATTGAAGCTTACCTTACAGAAGAAGGCATATCTCAGAACTTCCTTGCTGCACGCACCCCATAACAGAATGGCGTGGTCAAACGCAAAAACCGCACGCTTGTGGAGGCTGCAAGAACAATGCTAACATCATCTGGATTGCCCATTTCTTTCTGGGCAGAAGCTGTGTCAACCGCTTGCTACACCCAAAATTGATCAACAACAGTAAAGATACACATCAAAACACCGTACCACTTGATCAACCAAAGGCGACCAAACATCAAGTTCTTCCATGTATTTTGATGCATGTGTTTTGTCTTAAACGACAGAGAAGCTAGAGGAAAGTTTGATGTAAAAGCAGACAAAGGCAAGTTCATTGGGTACTCTGCCACTTCAAAAGCCTACAGAGTTTACCTTCTGCGGTCTCGAACAATTGTGGAGAGTATCAATGTCTCTTTTGACGAGGAAAAGGAATCCCCTGGCATCTCCAAGACAAGAGAATTAGAACTAAATCTGCTATTTGAAGAGATGTTCAATGACGATATTGATCCCTCAGCTGGAGCTCCCAGAGCCTCTGGAGAAACATCTTCTACCAACCAGACTGAGTCAAGTATTTCTCTAACTGGTCCGTTAAATACTTCATCCTCTTCTGTGAATCGTGCAGATGCAAGTGCTGAGGGGGAGCGAGCAGAAGATGATGCAAGCAAGAATACTGCTACAGAGGCACTGGAAATACCTACTCCAGCTACAACAGAGGAAGTAATACTAGAGAAAAAGGAGGATTCAGTCTCAATGTCCTCAGAGGAATCAATTCCAACTCTTATGGAAATATCTCGACAAGCTGAAGAACCTGTTCCAGCACAGAAGTACATTCCACTACAGAGATTGCACCAGAACCAACAAGTGCAACCACAGAAGTTCAACTAAATGATGCTAATGACCATCTCTCAAAGATGATAAAGTGGACGAAGAGCCATCCTCAGAGCCAAATAATTGGCGATCCTTCTGAAAAACTCAAGACAAGACCAGCCACTGCTAATTTTTGTTTCTTTACAAACTTTATCAGTCTGATCGAACCCAAACGTGTTTCTGAAACCCTAGATGACCCAAACTGGGTAGATGCAATGCAAGAAGAGCTTCTACAGTTTGAGAGAAACAAGGTATGGACCCTAGTTCCTCTGCCAAAAGGGAAACAAGCAATAGGGACAAAATGGGTCTTTAGAAACAAGAAGGATGAGGATGGGGTGGTCATTTGAAACAATGCGAGATTGGTGGCCAAGGGATATTGCCAAGCAGAAGGAATTGATTACGATGAGACTTTTGCCCCTGTCGCACGGCTCAAAGTAATAAGAATTTTCTTAGCCTTCGCAACCCACAGAGGTTTTAAAGTTTTTCAAATGGATGTCAAATCCGCTTTTCTGAATGGTCAAATTCAAGAAGAAGTATACGTCCAGCAGCCACCAGGGTTCGAAAGGGCCAATTACCCAAACCATGTTTACTATATTGATAAAGCTCTATATGGACTGAAACAGGCTCCAAGAGCATGGTACGAACGCCTTTCTACCTTTCTCATTGGTAATGATTTCGAAAGAGGTACAACTAATACTACATTGTTTTATAAAAGAAAAGGTGAGGAGATTCTTCTTGTGAAGATCTATGTGGACGATATTATTTTTGGTTCTACAAATGCACAACACTGCACAGATTTTTAAAAAGTCATGCAGAGTGAGTTTGAAATGAGTATGATGGGAGAACTAAACTTCTTCCTAGGACTCCAAGTCAAACAATCATCAGAGGGAATTTTTATCAATCAAGCAAAATATGTCTCTGACATTCTTTCTAAGTTCAAACTCTCTGATGCCTCTGTCATGAAGTGTTAGCTTTTATTTTATATTGTATTCAATATTACTTGGTTAAATTGTAAAAGCCCAAATTAAATATGTGGGCTTTAGTTGCTAATGGGCTTAGGCCATAAAACCTTAGTACTTAATGTGTATCTTTGTTAGATTTTAGGTTAAGCCTCTAAAATCTCCCAGCCTCTAATTTCTAGTTTCATACGTATAGTGAGAGAGAGCTTCATTTTGAAAGAGAGTGTTCTTCAATCTTATCTTGTAAACTCTCAATCATTCAATATATTGCTATTATTATTGTTACTTGTTGTATCTGGGTTCCAACAATTGGTATCAGAGCCAAAGACAATTTTCGTTGATTCAAAGCAGACCTGATCGATTTTGCTGCTGTATTACTTTGTCAATCGATTTTTGGCTTTCACTGAAAACTCAAAGATTTCACACAGCCCTTATCAATCGATTCCAGCAACTCAGACACAGGTTCTGCAGAAGACTTCAAACAGCCCCTGTTTGATTTTTACGAATTTTCAGCATACGGCTTCTAATACAGGTTTATCAATTTCATACTCTTATACTTGACCTGCTGTCGTTTCAGATTTTAACTAATCTGACCTGCTGTATATTTACCTGATGTGTTTGAAATCAGTTTTTAAGTTCTTAATACTTAATCTGAACTGGGTAATTTGAAACTCTGTGTTTGCATTAATTTATGTGTTTTTGAATCAATACCATATTGTCTCACGATCATTCAAGTAACAACATGTTGAAAAAGTGTCTAAGTTCGAGTGCTGATTTTCACTACTACTCTAAACTCAGTACTAACTTTCGCAATGTGATTATCACTCTTGACAAAGAGTCGGAGGAAAGGAAGATAAGCCTTCTGATCGATTCAGAAAAAATTACCAAGCTAGAAGAGGCAGGTAAACTCTTAACCAATGAGAATATTGAACTGAAAAGGAAATTATTTGAGTCTGAAAAGTTTTGTGAAAAGGAGAAAGAGAAGTTTGAGGAAGTTAAGACTGTTTTTGAAGAAGAGAAGAAACGACTTGAACTTAAATGTTTAAGTTTTTCTAAACTGATTTCTGATTTTGAAAAACTTGTGATTTGTCAAAGAGAGAAGATTGAAAAAGAGAAAACCATTTTTGAAACAAAATCTATGGAGTTTTCTTGCAAAATTTCAGAGTTACAGAAAACTCTTGAAAAGGAGAGGAAAGAGTGTGATTTTGAAATAAAAGAGTCCGAAAAGTTGAAGGTTCAAGGATTTCAAGTGAAATGCCTAAAAGATGACTTTGAAAGAAAGTGATTGTACTTTAGATCTGAAGCAAAGAGAATGACAATAAGGTTCTTTGATTTATCTGCTGAGATTAGGAAAGAGAGGAAGTTGAAATCTGATTTACAATCACAAGTTGATCTGTGCATTAAAGAACGAAATGATTTGGTTCTCAAATTAAATTTTGAAAGTTCTGAAAGTTCTGTTAAAACAAAAGAGTTCTTTAAGCCAAACAAGTTTTCAACAAATCAGATCTCTAATTCTAATCCTTTCTATTATCGTAGGCTAGATCAATCAGTTAATCAAGTTTTTAGAAGAGTAAAAATGGTTTGGATAGTCAAAGGCTCTTCACTTGTTCAAAATGTTCGAAATCCATTTGTTTCTGTTGAACATAAGAAGATCAGCAAAACACTTCATGCAAATCCTAACAAAATAGGACCCATTTGGAAATGGGTACCAAAAATTGTTTGATTTGTCTTGCAGGTACACGAACTCCTAAACACATTTGTTTAGGACTCAATCTTCAGTTGAAATGGACTCCTTAATACATCTGTTAAGGACTCACACTTCAGTGGATAATGGATTCAAATCAAGACAGGGTTTATTGTTCATAATTGTTTATAAATCAATTTGTTGATTTTAAGAAAACTTTCTCGAAAAGGTTCAGGTTACTGTGGTGTGATCGAACTCATACTTGTAGGTGTTTTTAGTAGAAAAGTTCAGAATCACATTTCGAGTAACCCTGTAAAATTTCAATGCAAAATTCTGATTTTTGAGCAAGTTATTGATTTGAAGTTCTAAAAGTTCGAAAATCGCAAACCCCAGTTGTAAAATGATTTGTTGACTGTTGTTTCTTGTTAAATGATTTTATTTGTTGTATGTTGTTGTAATAACAGACTTAATGTTTCTATAACAATTCATTTGTGCAGGTCAGAGATAAGCCACACAGACCTGCAGTGCTTAATGTGCAAACAGACCTTGAGGTGTTAATCTGTTTCAAGCTGCTGTTTGATCACACGAAACAGAAATTTGCAGCCGTGAGTTTCCAATAAATCTGAAATGATTTTGATGGTTGGTTCACAACTGGAATGAAGATCAGCAATCAGAAGGACCTGATTCAGATTACGCCAAGACCTGTTCGTTTTTGGAAAATTATGTGCACTGCAGAATGTCAAACAAATAAGTATACAACTGTGTTTGCTGTATGAAAACAGAAGCCTTCAAAGTCACAAGCAGTTGCTGAAACAGTCGACCCAGCAGCTTTGATCATCCTCAGAATACACAGAGGTTGCAGTCTCTGTAGAACATACAAAACATAGTGCAGCAGAAGAAAAACGTGCAGACTTGGCAAATTGTTGTCTATTGCTGCCATTTATGATGTTGCAGAGGTGTTTAACAGCCTATCAGTGAAGCAACAAATCAATTTAGACCTCAGAAGCTCTGCCTATTGACTGGATCAGAAGTGAAATGTGCAGCAAAAAGTTATTGTTTGTTGTGCTCAAAAGAGAACTCTGAAGGTCAGTTTTAACAAGAAAGACAACAAACATGAAGAAGTTCACGCAGAAGCAACATCTAGACCTGTTGCAGGCTGTCCACATCTGCTGTGTTAAGCAGATTATGCAGATCGAAGTGGCCTTTGTATCTTTCATGAGTGCATGCTCAAAGTTCACGTAAAAAGGATGTTGATGTTCTTAATGTTCATACAGATAAAGGGTGCGATTCACAGAGCCTCTGTGGCTTATACGCAGAGCCTCTGTGAGCTATTAAGCTGCTCATTAAGCAGTTACTGATGTTAAACACCTGTTGTTGTCCAGAGCTGCATAACCTGCCATTAAGCTATAAAAAAGGGTTGATGCTGTGTGAAGTGGCTGTCTAGAAAAGCTACCAAGTTCTGTATTGGACTGATGCATGGTTGATTGAAGTGAAGATGTTCTCTGCAGAAGCGGTTAGCCTAACCAAATCCTGAACATAGCTCAAAGATGTCTGATTAGATCAGATCCAGATCACAGAGGGTGCACAGAGCCTCTGTGAAATTGTGCAGAGCCTCTGCGATCAGAGGTCGACTAGAAAGACGTTTTAGTGATGTGCTTAATGTTGTAGTTGTTAAGCTACTGCGTCTTGTGTGTCGTTGAGTGGAACAGATTGTGTGCAGAGCCTCTATAAGGCTTTACAGAGCTTCTGTGAGACTCAGCAGAGCCTCTGTGAGCCGTTAAGCTGCTCATCAAGCCGCTGCTACTGCTGCTATCTTGCAGAGCTTGTTCATAACAGTCCAGAAGCTTTGATCAAACTACAGAGTCTATTCATTCGCAATCACAGAGCCTCTGTAAAGCTGTTGATCGCAGAGGTTATGACAGAGTTGTTCTGTCGATCAGGCTGCACCACAGAGATTGCGACAGAGGTTGCGACAGAGGTTCATCAGAGGTGTTCATCAGAAGGAATGCAACAGAGCCTCTGTAGACCAAAATTTTATTTTTTTTACAACGGCCAGAAGGGACCACAGGTATTTCAGAGCACGTTTATTAGAAGCTGTTGGTCCAGAAGTCGCGATGATCCGAAAGCCCGGAGACCGAAAATTTGGATTTTCTTGACAGCTTTGCACTGCTTCAGAAAAACGCACACATCGTTCTACTCGGTGCTCCAAATTACACGACTCCAGTTGCATTGGAAAGATAATTCCCAGACACACGACTTTGAAGCTCTGAGTTTTCTCAAATTCAGTGATCTGATATGCCAAATTCACTGTCAAAGTCAGTAGATACTTGCTGGATCGAAAGCATCGCTTCACTCTCTCTATTGCCATAATTAGATCAGAACTTTGTTTCTACACACATCAGTGTAGGACCAGTACATCAATAGATCAGACTTTTACTGGTATTTCTAATCTCTAACCCCCAGCACCATGTTTCCTTTTAATTTGAATTAACTGTGCTTCTGGATATTCCTAACAAATGTGGAATCATCAAAGATGATTACCAACACTTTTTGATTCTTACAGGATATCTGATTACAAATTGAGCCTAAATGAGATTTATTGCTCAATTTGAGGGTGAGAATGCCAATCTGACCATATTCATGCAAAGGTAAAATCTCTAAACCTTTCATCATTTCTAGAGAATGGCCATCTTTAGAATGATAAAACCTCTTTCAAATGGTCAAACCACTTCTACATGCTAAAATGCTTTATCTGCTATAGAAGTTTGGATTTTAAATGCTTTTCTGAGACTACAAGTAGTAAGTGTGTGGAACAATACAATCTTTAGGACAACAATTTCATGGGATCAATGTGAGAGCATATATAGCACTTCTATGGATTCACTTAAACCTGTGTTTCATACCAAAGAAGTAAACCTTGAGTGATTGAGAGGTAAAGGGTCTACATTAAAGAGTGGGTGAGACAACTCGTCTGAGTTTTTCTCATTGTGCTTAAGAGGTAAAAATGAAAATAGAGTTTGGTTAGATGTGAGCTAAATGATAAAAAGAAAGAGGGTGTGAGAACAGAGTCAAAAGAATTATACAACTCTGCACTAACTTTTTCTGAGCCGGGCAAGCCACATTACTGATTTGTCACAATTCTTTGGTAATTATCATTGAAACATGCAGTTAGCCCATGCCAACTCTTGAATTAACCCCACTAGCTACTTATTTCCTTCTCAACAGGGAAATACTTCACTTTTCCACGGGGAAGCAGCATATATTCTATCTAATCTTTATTTGGAAGGTTGGATATCGAAAAGAAGGAAATTTGCCCCACTTTCACACTTCACTCATGCACATTGAGTCTGTAGACACCTGTTATGTCCAAACAGTTTACACACTTTTGAGCCTAATAGATAATATTCTATTTTTCTTCCACACAATATCACGAATCTTTGTGATTCCACATGCTTATCTATGTGATATTGCCAAGAACAGTTTGAGAAGTTTATTTTTTAATTTAGTTCAATGAAAACTGGAAGTCCTGTCAGGGCTTCATCATTGCCAACTCTGAGCATAGGCCACACATTTTTTTATAAATTGTTGTGATAATAGTTGCTATTGTTCTTCTATGTTAGATGATTACCCCTGGTTACTTATTCTTTAATGCAGATTCTCATGAGCAGAATGTATTTGCTACTCTTCATCTCCTAGCTGTTTATCTACTATCGGTTACTACTCAAACTGGATATACAAGCTTCAGCACATCAAATCGTTCTCTGATCGTTTTAGAGATAACTGAGACTAGAAAAGTAATGCAACAGTCAAGGGGGAGTACGCAAAGATAAAGGAGGAGTATGCAATGATCAAGGGGGAGTCAAAGGAGGAATTGAAGCAACTGACCTTGTGGAATATTGGACAATTTTTAATCTTGAATACAAAGGGGGAGATTGTTAGCTTTTATTTTATATTGTATTCAATATTACTTGGTTAAATTGTAAAAGCCCAAATTAAATATGTGGGCTTTAGTTGCTAATGGGCTTAGGCCATAAAACCTTAGTACTTAATGTGTATCTTTGTTAGATTTTAGGTTAAGCCTCTAAAATCTCCCAGCCTCTAATTTCTAGTTTCATACGTATAGTGAGAGAGAGCTTCATTTTGAAAGAGAGTGTTCTTCAATCTTATCTTGTAAACTCTAAATCATTCAATATATTGCTATTATTATTGTTACTTGTTGTATCTGGGTTCCAACATGAAGACCCACATGTCAACTGGAAATAAGTTACACTCAGATCCAGGTGGAAAATATGTAGAGTGCAAGCCCTACAGAGGCATGATTGGGTCTCTTTTATACTTAACTGGCAGTAGACCTGACATAATGTATGCCACATGCCTCTATGCAAGATATCAAGCTAACCCAAAGGAATCCCATCTTCTTGCTGTAAAGAGGATCTTTATATACCTAAAGGGAACCAAGAATCTTGGCCTCTGGTATCCAAAGAACTCTGGCTTTGATCTTATGGCCTACACAGATTCAGATTATGGAGGATGCAAGCTCGACCAAAAGAGTACCCCTGGGAGTTGCCAATTCATGGGTGGTAAACTAGTCAGAATTGTGTGTCGACATCTACAACAGAAGCTGAATACATTGCTGCTGCTAGTTGTTGCTCCCAGGTTCTATGGATGTGAACTCAGCTAAAAGACTACGGTTTCACCATTCAGAAGATTCCCATCCTTTGTGACTCAAAGAGTGCCATTGCGATCTCTGCCAATCTTGAACAGCACTCTAAAACCAAGCATATTGATATCTGTTACCACTTTCTAAAGCATCATGTTGAACAAGGCACAATCGAGATGTACTTTGTGTCAATAGAATTTCATCTTGCGGACTTATTCACCAAAGCACTTGATGAGAAAAGATTCCTTTTCTTGGTGGGTAAGTTGGGTATGTTAAACATGAGTTGATCCCTCTGTAAGTGAGACTTGATCTTCTCATAAATATGTATATATGTCAATTCTTTCGTATGTAAATTCTTTATCATTAATTGTTCGATACCCAACAGAGCTTCTGTTAAATTGGTCAGAGCCTCTGTCAATTGCCACAGAATCTTTGGTGAGTTTGATCTATGTTTTATGCTTTACTTATCACATATGATCCAAGCATAGGTCCAGGGGGAGCAGAAGGAGACCTTGAATTGATCTACAGAGGTTGATTATTCAAGGGGGAGCCAAAAAGGAGTATTGTTCAACCAAATCCACAGAAGTCAGGAACTTTGCCGAGCAAAGAAGAATCAGAGAATGAGTATCTCGCACAAAACCTTTTTCCAAAACAGTTTTCTAGGACACCAATTTCCAAATATGTCCTAAAAACACAGTCTAAAACAGTAAAAACGTTGGATGATCAAAAGGTTTTATGAGCTCTCCGTTATTAGAAATTTTCAGTCACAGAGCCTCTCCTGAGCTCAACAAAGCTTCTGTAAGCCAGATCCTCTGTAACTTCAAATGTTAACACAGAGACTCTATCGATCATCTCCATTGTCTTTTCAAATGTTGTTGGTAAAGGTGCAAGCTCAGAGGTTATGAAAGAAGGTTTCAAATCACAGAGCTTCTGTCGATTTGACATTTATACGCAGAAACGGGTTCTGTAGGTGCGCATTATTTTCCTACAGTGACAGTCATTTATGAATAGAGACGCCCATGCGCTCAGAATTAATGGGCCGCGCACGACGTCTAATCGCGCTCTGCCACCTCTGAAGTGGCATTCCACTATTGGTTGCGTCAGTCGAACGATGGTTCAGAGCGTTGCCCACAGCTGTAAGAACTCGAGTGCGGGCCCCAAATTTCATCAAATTCACTTTTTACTGTGGAATTCTATCCGTTTCTACCCTCGACTATATAACCAAATCCACAGAAGTCAGGAACTTTGCCGAGCAAAGAAGAATCAGAGAATGAGTATCTCGCACAAAACCTTTTTCCAAAACAGTTTTCTAGGACACCAATTTCCAAATATGTCCTAAAAACACAGTCTAAAACAGTAAAAACCTTGGATGATCAAAAGGTTTTATGAGCTCTCCGTTATTAGAAATTTTCAGTAACAGAGCCTCTCCCGAGCTCAACAAAGCTTCTGTAAGCCAGGTCCTCTGTAACTTCAAATGTTAACACAGAGACTCTATCGATCATCTCCATTGTCTTTTCAAATGTTGTTGGTAAAGGTGCAAGATCAGAGGTTATGAAAGAAGGTTTCAAATCACAGAGCTTCTGTCGATTTGACACTTATACGCAAAAACGGGTTCTGTAGTTGCGCATTATTTTCCTACAGTGACAGTCATTTATGAATAGAGACGCCCATGCGCTCAGAATTAATGGGCCGCGCACGACGTCTAATCGCGCTCTGCCACCTCTGAAGTGGTATTCCTCTATTGGTTGCGTCAGTCAAACGACGGTTCAGAGCGTTTCCCACAGCTGTAAGAACTCGAGTGCGGGCCCCAAATTTCATCAAATTCACTTTTTACTGTGGAATTCTATCCGTTTCTACCCTCGACTATATAACCCCGTTTATCCCTCTCCTTCATCCTTTATGATTTACTCTCAGAATTATCTCCGGCGAATAGTGCAAAACCTGCAACTATTCTTATTCTACTCCATTTCCTCAAGAAACCTTCCATGGCGTCTACCAGAAACTCTCCGGCGACATCCCCTGCTCGTTCTGAGCACCCACAATACCAAACCAGGGCCTTAAATCCAGAACAAGAACAAGGAGGTGAATCTGTTGATTTCACTCCATCTACACACCTACAGTTCTTTCTTGAGAATGAACATTTCGAGAACTCACTACCCCTCAAACCCATCAATCACTACCTCGTTCCCTCAAGAACAGCTTTTGGGGACGAACATGCCATTTTATTGAATATCCTTGAAAACCATCCCCTGAACACTATGCTTACAAAAAATGTCACTTGTATCCCTGCCAGATACCTTAACCAGTTCTGGCAGAGCTGTTCCTATAATGAAGAAGAGAGACAAATCATGGGCTGTGTCTCCAAACCTGTTAAATCTGAGAACATAGAGTTGAAGTTCAACAGAACCATGCTATCTATGGAATTCAACTTTCCCACAATAGGACTTTTGGGAATTAAGGAATACGCTGAGATCCCCTCTGATAAAGAGCTCTGCGACTTCGCAGAGACGTTGAGATACAACACCCGCGTGAACAAAAGAAATGAATTCAGAAGGAACCGCTTTCCACCTCTGTGGAACACATTGTTCTCAATCCTCAACAGGTGCCTCACAGGCAAAGTAGGGAGTCTAGACCAAACCTTGCACCAGATCCTTGCTATTATGTACGGGGTGTATTATGACCTGCCCCTTGACTTTGCAGCTCTAATGATGCAAGAGCTTGTGAACACAATCGACCATCGCATCTCCACACAGAAGGCCAAGGGACCAAACGTCAAATAACTTCCTGCCTTACAGTTCAAGAGGACTATCGGAGTCATTCTGGAACCTCTGCTGCTCATCAATAAATGGCCAATGTAAGGGCCTATTGTCAAAACCTACCTCATGGGCAGAATGGCCGCCACAAAGCACGCAGAAGGGTATGGTTTCTGCAGACCTCTGATAGCAAAACTTCTGAGCTACGCCACAGATGAACAACTTAGACTAGACTACATACGCGATCACAGGACTCCAGAACCGAGTCATGCGACACCCCTGCGTTTAGGAGCCCCCATAGGATCCATAGTGGTTGAAAAGATGAGCCCTGAAGAATACGCAGAAGCAGTGACCAAACACGAACAGAAGTTGGCCAAAATATGACTTTAGAGGAAGAAGATGATCTTCTCTGCCACCAAGAAAAGGCAGCTACCCCCTCCAGAACTCAAAAGGCTCTCAGAGCAAAGAAACCCTCAGAGGGTACATCTGCCAGTGCTGCACAGATCCCCCAACCACCACCAGAAACCGTTGTTGCATCCTCTGCACCCCCTTCTCCAAAAGAGAAGAAAAAAAAAGACAAAATCATCAGAGGAGGGAGCCCCAAAACTATAGAGGAAGAAGGCACAGAAGACTAAATCACCTCTGCAGAGCATAGCAGAGGAAGTAGTTGCAGAAGAAGAAGTCCACACTGAACAACCTCCGCAATCCCCCACCCCAATCCAATACGCAGAGGCCACAAACTTCTCTGCATTCCTTGAGAGACCAGACATAGTTGAAACCTTAGACACTTTTGGGTGGAATGCATAAGATATCCCAGTGTTCAACATCGACCCATCTCAAATGGATTTCACTGTGACAGTGGATGACTCCGATCTGGAGGACAGTGACAGACCCCCGAGGAAAATCAAGCAAACTCTCCTTCTGGCAGGATGCCCTTGGACCTATACGCTTCTCCTCCGAGCTACGATCTTGAACTACAGAACACAGAGGAGATGATCGAGACAGAGGATACTTGGGTAGAAATACAATCTAGGATAGAATCTCCTATCTTAGGGTGTTTGACAGAGGAGGAAGCTTTAAAAGATGTCGCAGAGTGTAGAGGCACACAACGTCAACCCCCTCCTAGTGCAACCCACATTTCTGACTATGCCAGTCTAGTGGCAGAAGGAGTCATTGAAAAAGAGCAGCACAGCTCAAACCCAACCCAAGCTAACCGGACAGAGGAACCTCTTTCTTCCTCTGTTCCATTATAATCCAGGGAAGCCATTCCAAGGGAGTCCTCTCCAAAGGACTCACCTTTAGTTCATGATCAATTGACCCTGATCACATTTGAAATCCCCGCAAAGGAATTCGTTTCCTCTTCCACACGCACACACATAGGACCAATCGGTTCTTCAGAGGAGCCTAGGGTGCATATGGACGAAGGGACTCTATACAAGTCCCCAAGTCAACTTAAGAATACTTTTGTACCCATCTCTGAAGTGGATCAGGACAATGTTCTTAACATAACTTCTGTAGTATGAGGCCTCAAAAACCTCTGCTCAAGGATCAGAAGGAAATCCTTCCGCTCTCAACCTAAATATAGGGGCTGTTGGTTCCCGTTTTGCTTATACAAGATTGTCAGATCTATTAGTTCGAATTTATGTTTGATGCGGAAGCGTATTTGAATAACTAACAGATATGATTGATAGATTTAGAACATAATATAAATAAACAGTGAACATGAAATAATTTCTCAAAGTTTACTGAATATATATATTAAGAACAGATTCAAGAACAGTGAGTAAGCAAAGCTTTTAAAACAGATATGACTCTCAAAGTGTTTAAAGCTATGTGTTCTTGTGATGTTTTTCTCTCTTGAATCCTTGTTTCGATTGTTCGATTGATCGATCGATGGATTGATGGATAGGAAGAACTCAACATGAGTCTTCCTTATATACTACTCTAAGGGGACCATAAAGCATATGCTACTATTCACAAAGGACGGTATGAATACTTGGACGGATGGCATGAACAGTTGGACGTGCTGTATTGCATTTAATGCAACAGACGTCTATTATGTACTAAGCCCTATTGAATCCAACCAGAGTTTGACACGTTGCAGTTGGACAGGGCATGCTACCATGCAAGTTGATGAACAGGTCCTGTAACAGTAGCAAGATATTATAAATATCTTTTAAGTCTTTGTTGAAGACCGCAGAGGCTCTATGAAGTGCCACAGAGGTTCTGCGGTTTGGTCCTTAGAAGAGCAGTCTTCACCGGATTCCGAGTCTTTGGTCTTCTTTGCGCGTATGACAGAGCTTCTGTAGGGCACCTCTTTAGCTTCTGTAGATTCTTAACCTTGATCTCTCTGTAATTTCGGCAGAGCCTCTGTAAGAGGCTTTCTTCACTTAGCCTATTTTTCACTACTTCTAAATACTTCTATGATTAAGAAGATTGAAGCTAACAATCTCCCCCTAAGTAGTGAAAAATAAAAAATTTAACTTGAGTTTAGTTAGGCTAAGTTAGATAAGACAGAGGTTAAACAATACCTCGAAAGTTCTTTCATTCAGAAATATGCCAGAGGCATTTTACATTTGAGTACCATGAAAGATAAACTTTTGACTTGGTTTGCAGAGATTTGAGGTTTGAGAATCAGATTTTGGCATCTTTGAAATCGTTGTAGCTTCTGTTGTCTCTTCCAATTCTTCTGATCTCTTTGTAGAAACTGATGCAGAGTTCTCTTAGGCGGATTGTGGCATCAATCTCTCTGATGAAAGTATTTGCAGCATCTCTATCCATTTTCTCTGTACCTCTGTATTTTACAAGGCTTGCTTTGAACTTGTTCAGAGTACTAGTTGCGTACTTTTGACAATCCATGCACACAAATAGTTTGATTTCTCCTTGTGGGTTTTGAAATACTAACCCGAATCTTGGTTCTGTAATGATAGAGTTGGGCACGACGTTGGGTGGGCAGCGATCTTCTGGTGGTCGTAAATTTAGATGTTTGAGACCAAGATCCTTTCCCAGTTGAAAATCTATCATACTGGAGATCAGAAGCTTTTCCCTCATTACTTTTCTTAATACTTGATAGGCTCCTGTGTTTGCCTCTGTGTTGTAGTTGTCCTTTGTCCATTACAGAAGGTCAGGTAGATCATAAGGATTGATATTTCTTAGGTCAGCATCAGCGAAGGTGGTTTCTGAATTGTCTTCTCTTCTGACTTTGTAAAGATTGTACCTGACCCTTGGATAGGTTCTTGTAAAGGAGAACTTGCAGAAGATTACCTTTTTGATCATGTGGATTGAGAAGACATCTGCTTTGGTTCTTGGCTTTGTCCTTATGAAGATGTTCTCAAATTCTTCTCTGATCCTTGAATCTGTCACATGATCTGTTAGATGATTGGTCTGAAAGGTTTGTTTATAGAGGTATTTGAATACCACTTCTTCCATCTCTTCATGTGTTGGACCAGGTTGTGGTACTTGTCTTATGAGACTCTCCATCTTTTGAACAATTTCTGCAGCTCTACCTGTTAGAGGAATGTCTGACAGAGGCTTTAATCCATATGCCCAATCAACTTCTTCAGGCTTTGGAGTTTGGAAGGCATCAAAGGCGCTCTTCATCAATTTCTTTGTAGGCTTGGGCAATGATTTCTTTTTCTTGGGCTCTTCTGTCAGTATTCCTTTGCCCTTGTCTTTGGCTTTTGGAGGTGCAGAACCTGTTTCTTCTGTAGGTTTGGAGGTTGGTGCTTCTGTTGGCTTGATGGTTGCCTCTGTAGGTTTTGACACTTGTGTTTTAGAGGACTTTTGTGGCGATGGTTCTGTTGGCTTGAGTTGCTCTGTAACCTCTGTTGGAGGTTCTTTGGTGACTTCTTTTGTGAGCTCTATTTCTGTTGGTGAAGATTGGACATCGAATCTTCTTGCCATTTTGAAAGCTAATGTGAACCTGTGCCTTTCTTCTTCTCTCTGCGACATTCGATCAGACATTGTATTGTGCATCTTTCTCAGAATAGAAAAAGCAGAGTTCGCAGAGGTCGTTGCTCTTTTTGGTTTGGTGGCAATCGACTTTCTTCTTGGTATGGTTTGGGGTTTTTCTGTTGATTTTGTTGAAGGACTCTTTTCCATGTTAATTACCACAGGGGTGGTTGTTGCCTTTGTGGTATGCTGATAAGCTTCTGGAATATTGGTTTCTTCAGGAGTTGATTCCACAGAGATGGGTGTTGTCTCTGTGGTCTGTTGATTTTGTTGTTGATCTTGGGTTTGTTCTGGAGGGGCTTGACTGATTGGTTCTGCTGCGATTGGTGGAGCTTGTATTCCTCTGGTCGTAGCTTTCTCCCTTATATTCCCCCCCTCAGGATTATCTGATGGACCAGGATGGTCATCATCAGAATCATCCTGACTTTTATCAGAAGTACCCTCTGCTCTGCAGGAAGCTTTGGGTTTCTTTGGTAGTTCTGCTCCTGCGGCCATCAACTTTGCACATACATCATCACAGAGGCCGAAAAGAGTTCCAAGCTCTGCTTCTGTGTTGAAGCGCATTCTGCCGACACTTTTTATGAACTCTTTGACGTAGTTGGCATTTGCAGTAGTGAAGGAGACAATGACTTCAGTGACCTGGTTTATGACATTTTGGCCGAGCTCTGTTAGCTGTGCTCTGGTCATGTAGTCTTTAGGCTGCATTAGTATTGTGGTGCGCATTGCTTCTGCTTGAACGTTTTGCAGAGCCTTCTGTAGATCTGCGGGTGTGATGCTCTGTGATTTGTTGGATTGCTTGTTCATTTGTTCAAGGAAATGTTTTACTGATTCCTTGAATGCAGAAGTTGCGGTAATTCCAAAATCTTTAGCAGCAAAAGTGGCTGTAGTTGTTGCAGTTGTTTGCGCAGAAGATTTCATCTCTGTGATGGCTGTTTTCACCTCTGTGGACAGATTGTCCATTTTGGTGTTCAGATTCCGCAAGGCCGTTGATGTTTTCTCTGCAAAAGATGTGAAAGAGCTTTGCAACTCTTTCATGGTTTGGTTCACAGAGGTGACAAGGGTTTGGAACTCATCCCTTGATACTTGTGTCCCTTGTGTAACCTCTGGAGGAACACATTCGTCTCCAGAGTGAGTCCCTGCTCATGGGACACCTTCTTTCACCCTTGTTTGTACGTTGACGATGGAAGGATTTCCATCTGATCTTCGAGCAGAAGCATCTAGTGCTTCAAACTCTACAGAAGTTCTGTGAACGACATTGTCTAGATCCACTTCAGAGGTGGGTACTAGATTATCCTTCTGTTGACTCGGAGACTTGTCTAGAGTCTCTTCGTCGTTGTGCTTACTACTTCTCTCTGAAAGAAGGGTTGGCCCTATTTCGTGCGTGGCAGAGGAAACGAATTCCTCTGTAGGGTGTTCTAGTGTGATCTGGGGCGATTGATCACGAACTATAGGTGAGTATCTTTGAGGAGACTCCCTAGGAATGGATTCCCCGGAATTTGTGGGCGCAGAAGTCGAAAGAGTGACTTCTGGCTGGTTGGGTTGGGTTTGGATCGAGCTGTGCTGCTCTATTTCAATAACTCCTTCTGCAGCTAGACCTGCAGAGTTAGATGTGTGGGTTGCACTGGGAGTTGGTTTTGGTTGTGTGCCTCTATTAATCCAGGCATCTTTTTCTTATTTCCTCCTCTGTTAAGCATCCAAGCACTACATCATTTTCTATCATTTCAGCTTCTGTAGCTATCTGATGGCTTGGTGCTTCTTCCCTAGCTTCTGTTGAAGTTCCTTGTTCTTTGCCTAAGAAGTCATACATTTGATGAGAGCCGTATAATCTCATGACATGTGGATGATAGAGACCTTTTCGTATCCAGACAGCTTCTTCTTCGTCTGAATCTACCTCTGAGACCTCCATTCTTGTCTATGTTACTTCATCTCTATTCCACTGAGCTTCTGTTTGTCCTATTTCTTCTGAAGCTGGGCTTGGACTCCTTCTGTGAACGTCCAATCCTTGCTGAATGAAGGGGTTTTATAGAATAATAGGTGTCTCAGCTGATTTATCTCTGGGTGAGCAAATCGATATGGGGATTGATGGGGCGATTGATATCCCTCTTATGTCATTTCTTCTTCTGCATCTTCTTCTTCTGCAGTTCTTTCTTCTGCGATTGCTTCCTCTTCTATGGTAACCAATTTCTCAAGTGATTTACCATGCTTCTTTTTGGTTTTCCTCCTCTTAGGTTTTGGTGCCCCTTCCTCTGTGGTTTTTGATTTTCTTTTCTTCTTATGTTTTGGAAAAAAGGGAGGAGCAGAGGAGCCAATTTCTGTGGCATGAGGAGGTGAAGGTTGATCTTCTGCAGCGCTTGTAGAGGTGCCTTCTGCAGTTTTCCTCCTTTTTGATTTTGGAGTAGAAGCAGAAGATTTTGAAGAGGACTTCTTTCCCATGCGCTCTGCACGTTTGGCTATGAAGCTAAGTTGAATAGCCATGTGTTTTGCTAATTTGTTATCTTTTTCTTCTTGAGTGGAAAGAGGTTCTGCAATCATTGTTCCTAGGGGGACACCTAAACGCGGGGGTGTCATAGGACTCGGTTTAGGAGTTCTATGATCGCATATATACACTTTCTTAAGGGTTTTATTCGAGGCATACTTCAGACGTTTCTTTGGCAAAGGTCTGTAGTGTGTGTAGCCATCTACATGATCAGTGGGAATATTTTTGCTCATTGGGAATTGTTTGGGAATTGGCCCTTCCATTGGCCATTTCTGTATTAGCAACAGAGGTTCGAACAAGACTCCCAGTATTCTTTGGAATTGCAGAGGTGGTAGAAACTTAGGATCGTTCTCTTTGACCCTTCTTGTGTTGGTCTTTCTGTCGATGGTGTTAATGATCTCTTGCATCATTATGGTCGCGTAATCCAGTGGGAGATCATAGTAAACCCCATACATGATGGTTAATATCTGATGTGAGCTCTGGTCAATACTGCCTATCTTCCCTGTCAGGCATCTGTTAAGAATTGAGAACAAGGTGTTCCACAGAGGTGGTAATCTGCCTCTGCGGAAGTCATTTCTCTTCCTCAGTGGTGTGTTGTACCCAAGCATTTCTAGGAAACGACAGATCTCGTCGTCTGTTGGTTGCTCTGCGTACTTCTTTAATCCAAGAAGACCCCTTGTTGGTAGGTTGAATTCAAGTGAGAACATTGTTCTATTGAACCTGATTTCCAGATGCTCAGATTTGTCGGGTCTTGAAATGTATCCTTTGATAAGAGAATCATCTTTATCAAATCGGCAAATTTGCCAAAACTGGTTCAGATATCTTACTGGAATTTTCTTTGGGGTTCTTGAGAGTAAAGGGAAGAGGATATGATTTTCCATTATGTTTAGAAGAATGGCATGGGGTTCGCCGAAAGCAGTGGGTGTGGGGACTAAATAGCAATTGTTGGATTTTATTGGTAGTACTTTTTCGAAATGATCCTTTGCTATGAAGTTTTGAAGATGTGTGGTTGGAGCAAAGTCTGTTGAATCGCCGGAATCTTCTAGTTCAATGTTTTGGGCAGGGTTGGGGTTTTCTGAATGTTCAGAATGAGCAGGTGTATGTTCTGGTGAGGTCGCCGGAGAGTGTGCAGGGGAGATAGCTTGAGAAGATGAAGCCATTTGGTACTGAGAATAAGAAATTTGAAGGTTTCGCCGGAGAGGAATGAGAGTTTGTAAAAAGTTTATGAGAGGGTACTTGGTTTTTATAGGAGGGTAAAACGGTAGAATTCGAAAGAGTAAAATATATGGTAATGGATTAAAATTTGGAATCCGAACTCAAGTTAGAACGGCGGGTTCAACTTTCCACAGAAAATGTTCCATGTACGCCCAATGAAAATGGGACACGTAGGCCATGTCGGAAGATTACAGGACGTCGTGCGCGGCCCATTAATGCTAGGCGCGTGGGGTTATTCTTAGCCACATGTAATTCACTCTCAGTAAAAGTAACTGTTATTACTACAGAAATGCCCAAGTAACAGATTGACAGAACTTCTGTAGTTTACAGAAGTTCTGTGATTTTGAAAATATTTGATGTGTATCCCTTTCTCATATATCTCATTGTTATCATGACTTCTGTGGGGTTCCTTTTTAACCAAAACGTTTTGTAAAGGCATTGGAGAGGATCAAATAGGATTTTTAGTTTAAGAGTTTTTACTCGCAGAGGTTTTGTGGCTCTGTTGGAACTTGCAGAAGCTCTGGGAGGGCCAGCAGAAGCTCTATGAGGGAAAAAATCTCATAACGAAAATTCTATTAACTTTTCTGATCATCCAATTTTTGATCTGTTTTAAGAGATATTTTTCGGACATATTTGAAAGTTGGTGTCCGAAAAAATTGTTATGGAAAAAGTTTTGTTCGAGAAGGTCATGGTGAGTCTGTTTGGTTTCCGAGATAACATTCCAAAAGATCGATAGAGGTTAAAGTTGCGATCTCAGAGCATATTTCTGGCAGAGCTTCTGTTGAGCTCAGCAGAAGCTCTATGACCTTAAATTTCTCATAACTCAAATTTTATGAAACTTTTTGATCTTTTGATTTTTGAAATGTTATCCACAATATATTTAGGACATATTTGACAATTTGTGTCCTAGAAAACTGTTTTCAAAAACCTTTTGTGCGAGAGACATACCTTTTGGTTCTTCTTTTCTCGGCAGTGATGTCTAACTTCTGTCGATTGACATTCTTCTTTGGCTTTCCCTTGAAAGTTTTACCTCTGTAGATCATTCCAGGATCCCTTTTTGCTCCCCCTTGATCTAATCACCTCTGTAGATCAGGAATTTTCCTTTTGCCCCCCCCTTGACCTATGCTTGGATCAAAGAATGATAAGTTTTGCATAGAACATAGGTCATATTTTCCAGAGGTTCTGTAGGGGTTGTCAGAGGTTCTGAGTAGACTTACAGAAGCTCTGTGATTTTAAGAACTATTTAAGATTGAGAACTTACATACAAAAATAAATTAATTAAAGCAAAAATAATTAGTAATATATGCATATTTACAGAAGATAAAGCTATACTTACAGAGGATTTTTACGTCATATTGATCATTCATAACTTACCCACCAAGAAATTGAATCTTTTCTCGTCTAAAGCTTTGGTGAATAAGTCCGCGAGTTGGTATTCTGTGGGCACGAAATGCATCTTGATTGTACCGTATTCAACATGATGTTTCAACAAATGGTACCTTATATCGATATGCTTGGTTTTTGAGTGTTGCACAGGATTGGCAGAGATAGCAATGGCACTCTTGGAATCACAGAAGATAGGTATTTTGAATAGGATGTGGCCGTAGTCTTTTAGCTGAGTCTTCATCCATAGAACCTGAGAACAACAGCTAGCAGCAGCAACGTATTCAGCTTCTACAGTGGATGTTGAGACACAATTTTGCTTTTTGGAGGTCCAACTGACTAGTTTACCACCTAGGAATTGACAACTCCTAGAGGTACTCTTTCTGTCGAGCATGCATCCTCCATAGTCTGAATCTGTATAAGCTTTAAGACTAAAACCAGAGTTCTGTGGATACCAGAGACCGAGATTTTTGGTCCCCTTACGATATCTAAAGATTCTTTTCACAGCATCATAGTGTGATTTCTTTGGATTAGCTTGATAACGTGCACCAAGACATGTGGCATGCATAATGTCAGGTCTGCTTGCAGTTAAGTATAACGGAGATCCAATCATGCCTCTGTAGAGAGTGCATTCAACAGAGATGCCATCTGGATCTAAGGATAACTTATTTCCAGTGGCCATTGGAGTTTTCATTGCAGAGGTATCTGAGAGGCTATACTTGAAAAGAATGTCAGAGACATATTTGGCCTGATTTATAAAATTTCCCTCTGATGTTTGTTTGACTTGGAGTCCGAGGAAGAATGTTAGTTCTCCCATCATACTAATTTCAATCTCACTCTGCATGAGTTTTTCAAAACTTTTGCACTCTTCTGTGTTAGAAGACCCAAAAATTATGTCGTCCACATAGATTTGTAGAAGCATTATTTCACTGTTTTTACGTTTATAGAATAAGGTAGTATCTGTTGTACCTCTGTCGTAGCCATTTATTAGAAGAAAGGTAGAAAGTCGTTCGTACCATGCTCTTAGAGCATGTTTCAGTCCGTACAGAGCCTTTTCAAGGTAGTATACATGCCTTGGGAACTTTGAGCTTTCAAACCCTGGTGGCTGATTTACGCAAACCTCTTCTTGGATTTCACCGTTGAGAAAAGCTGATTTTACGTCCATCTGATAGACATTAAAACCTCTGTGGGCTGCGAAGGCTAAGAATATTCTTATTGCTTCGAGCCGTGCGACAGGAGCAAAAGTCTCATCGTAATGTATGCCTTCTTCTTGTCTATAACCCTTGGCCACCAATCGTGCTTTGTTTCTGATGACTACTCCATCTTCATCCTTCTTATTTCTGTAGACCCACTTAGTCCCAATGGCCTGTTTCCCTCGTGGCAGAGGTACTAAAGTCCATACTCTGTTACGCTCAAACTGCAGAAGTTCTTCTTGCATGGCGTCTACCCAGTTTGGGTCATCAAGTGCTTTAGAAATCTTCTTTGGTTCTATCACACTAATAAAATTTGTAAAGAAACAAAAATTAGCAGTGGCAGACCTGGTTTTTACTGAGTCAGAAGGTTCTCCAATTATTTGGCTTGGAGGATGGCTTTTTGTCCACTGAGTGGTGCGTGGAAGATAGTCATCAATGTCATCGAACCTTTCTTCAGAAGCTTCTTGTGGATCTTCTTCTTGTATAGCCTCTGTCGTTCTTCTTACCTTGGTAGAAGATTCTACCATTTGTGGAATGATTGGTATGAGTGGTGGTGGAGTTTGTTCCTCTGAGGACGTATAGTCTTGGTCCTCAATTACCTCTGTAATTGGTTCTTCTGTGGATTGTGGAGTTTGTTTTTCAGCAGCTTCTGTGGTAGTTTTTCTTGATGTTTCATCTTCTGCATTTTCTTCTTCGGCATTTGCATCTGTAGTATTTATAGAAGAAGATGAAGCATTATTTGGACCAGTTAGAGTCATACCTGTAGGATTTTGTTCGACAGAGGATGGTTCTTCAGAAACTCTGATGGTTCCAACAGAATGATCAATGTGATCGTGGAACATCTCTAAAAATAGAAGATTCAAGTCTTCTTTCGTTTGCGAGATGCCAGAGGTTTCTCTTTTAAGTTCGAGTTCTGAACGGATTTGCCCAGAAGTCATTTGGAAAGAATCATCAAAAGAAACATTGATACTTTCTACGATTTTGCGAGATCTTGTAAGGTATACTCTGTAGGCTTTGAAAGTGGCAGAGTATCCAATGAATTTTCCTTCATCAGCTTTTACTTCAAACTTTCCTCTTGAATCTCTGTCGTTTAAAACAAAGCATTTACATCCAAACACATGGAAAAACTTGATGTTTGGTCGCCTTTTGTTGATCAGTTCGTAAGGAGTCTTGATGTGTCTTTTCACAATGGTTGACCGATTCTGTGTGTAACAAGCGGTAGAAATTGCTTCTGCCCAAAAGTTCATTGGTAATCCGTATGCTGATAGCATAGTTCTTGCGGCCTCCACGAGCGTTCGACTCTTCCTTTCGACTACGCCATTCTGCTGTGGAGTGCGTGTGGCAGAGAAGTTCTGTGATATTCCTTCTGTAGAAAGATTGGCTTCAATGACAGAGTTTTTAAATTCTGGGCCATTGTCACTTCTTAACTTCTGTATTCTGCAATCATAAATGAACTTGGATTCTTTTCATTAGATTAATCAGGATGATTGGAACATCCGATTTCTTTCGAATAAATTCAACCCATGTGAAGCGCGAATACTCATCAATTAAGGCAAGTATATATTTCTTGCCACCTAGGCTCTGTATGGCAATGGGACCGCAGAGGTCGACATGAAGCATGTACAGAGGCCTAGTGCAAGACACATTTCTTTTGCCTCTGTGGGAAGCTCTTCTGAGTTTTCCCATTTCACAGGCAGAACACAAGTGATCCTTATTAAATTTAACATTAGGCAAACCTTTAACTAGATCAAGTTTGACTAGTTTATCCAAGGTGTGAAAGTTCAAGTGACAGAACCTATTATGCCATAACCAGGCTTCTTTACTTTCGCAAGCTATAAGGCAAACTTTGTCCTTGGTTGTTGAACAAAAGTTCATCAGATACAAATCACCTTTTCTTTCGGCTCGCAGAAGTTCCATTCCTGTGTCTTCACTTTGCAGAGAGTAGAAAGTCCTTTTGAACAAGACATCAAATCCTGTATCACAGAGTTGACTTACACTGAGTAGGTTGTGTTTAAGGCCATTCACATATGCAACTTTGTATACATAGACGTTTTCCTTCTGTATGACTCCATAGCCTTTGATGTGTCCCTTCTTGTTGTCTCCAAAAGTTACAGATCCACCATCGTGTGTTTCTTTGTATGTGGTGAAAGAACAGGATCTAATCTCACAATCAATATAGAAAGCAGTAATTGAGAAGTTGTATGATCAAACCCAATTGTATTCAATGATGAACAGAAATACAGATCTATGAGAGAGAGAATCTCAAAGATTACAGAGAATGAATACAAAGTTATACGGGAAAAATCAATCAGTTAGCAACATAGAGCTAACTACTATTTATACTGGAACAATCATCTTAAAGCTACAGTACAAATAAGAAAGACTAATAAGAACATAACACGTGTCCTAATTAGTTTATAAAATACTAAGTAAAGTATCTTGTCATAAGTTCTGAACAGGTAGTTCAGAACTTCTGAACATTCTTCTGATAAAGCTTCTCAGATCTTCTGACTCCTCTACTCAGATTATCTGAGTCTTCTACTCAGACCATCTGACTCTTCTTATCAGACATCTGACTTCTCTTTCCACCGATCAATACTTCTGTCTTCACAGTCAGACCTCTGACTTCTCTACTCAGAACATCTGAGTCCTCTTATCAGATCTTCAACACTTGGTTTATTGACAAAACTTCAGATCTAACAATCTCCCCCTTTTTGTCAAATAAACTTAAACTTTGCATCATCCAGTTCTTTCAGAGCAGGAACAATCTTCTGAAGTAGCACATTTCTCAGATTAAGCCTTTTATCAATTTTGTCAATGATTTCTTGAATAATCTCAACTTGCTGATTAATTACTTCTTGAATCATGTTTGCTTCCTTCACTTTCAGCATCTTTTTCTCCAAATTGTGCTTTATGATTCTTAAAGTTCCAGAACAGTATTTTGCGGTTTCCTTTGCTCTGAAGAAGATCTTTCCACTTTTGTTTTTCAAAAATACTCCCAACTCTGGATATCTGTGAACACTTCCAGTCTTTAAATTCTTTTTCTGCTCATGATCTGTGTTGGGATTTGCCAGATAAACACATGACTTTTGTAGGTACAAAGCTATTTGAAAATCTGTATAGCAGTGCCACCTCAAGATGTAGAACATGGCCTCAATTACCACACTTCTGGCCTTTCTTTCATTTCTGTCTTTGCTCGACTCTTTGAAGCATAGAAAACTGTGTAATCTGTAGAAGTCAACTACTGATAGTTTCTCAAAATCTGCATCAGTAAAGTAATAAACCTTGCCATCTTCTCTCAGAACTTCAAAAGATAAGTACTCCATCTTTCTGAATTTCTTAACCCTCAACTCTCTGATTCCAGTGATTAAAAAATCTGAGTAAACAGCTTGCTTTGTTTTGCCAAGACATCTTAATTTTTCAGCCAACCAGATCTGAGTCTCCTTAGGTCTATCATAATACACATCCAAGAATTGTACCTCTTTTGGTTTGAAGAACTCAGGTAAATCAAATTCAAGAAAGTATCCATTTAGATCAATGGATATTTCATCTTCTTTTGGTTCAGACTGTTCAGTTTGATCAAAACTAGTTATCTGCACATTCTGAGATATTGTGTTCTGCATTTCTTCAGCTTCATCTGACAAAATTCCATTCACTTCATACTCAGCCGGGAACACAAAATCATTATGTAGAATCTTTTTGGGATTCACCTCAGATAGCAACCATTCACTACTGTTTCTGATTTTTCTTCTAAAATCCAACCTCCTCTTCACACAGTTTATGCATCTCTTCTTTAAACTCTCTTTTTCAGCATCCATACTTACTTCCATTCTAATCAACAACCAATTCAGAGTTGCATCACTGTACTTAACCAACTCTTTTAATCTGAACAATTCAAGTCTTTCGTGAACCATATATGTGAACCCTTCTGTCTCCATTCCTTCATTCACAAAACCCTTCACATGCAGATCAACTTCTGTTTTCTTTGTGGGAGAACTCAGATTGCACTTTTCTTTTCTTTCTTCGATAGCCAACTGGAAGTCATACAAGTATATATTTCTGACATAAATACCCAGAAGTCTTCTGCATTCAATTTCTATCAAGGCTTCTTCAGTGCTAGCAAAGAACTTGACTAGAAAGATCTGATCATCAAGAGTCAATCTGTGAAAATCAAATGTAGACATGGAAACCTTTGTATTTCTTTCTTTCAGTATTTCCATTCTAACGAACATTAAACCATTGAATTCATCTTGTTGAAACATCAGAACTTTCTCGATTCTTTTCTGAATATGCAGTTTTGAGTCAGGAACTCTGAACATGTTAGAAGCTTCTGAGTAGACCATCTGAGCTCTGTCATCCATAAAACCATCAATGTTACTTTCCAAAAGCTCATACTCTCCTTCTGTGTAGTAGAGATTATCATATATTTCCTCAGGAAAAATATCATCATGAAATTGTCTGGCTAATGGCACATCACTTAACTCTAGAATGAAGTCACACACAGGTTCTTCTAGTCTTTGCAATTTAATCTTTGGAATCTCAATTGGTTTTCTGAATACATATTCAGAAGGCATAAAGAAGTCTTTCACTTTCACATACTCTTCTTCTGTATTTAACTCATCACAAAAGTTAAACCTAAAATCATCTTTAAAATCCTGAGTGTAATCCACAGTTCTGTCTTCTTCTCCCATTAGATCAATGGGTCTTATCACTTTTATTCCTTTATGAATTTTCTGAACACTCAAAGCTCTGACTACTTCATTATGCATTCTTCTGATCAATTCTTCATTCAACCTCCTTTCTTCTGATTCAGACTCCATTGCCCTTTCACTGTTATAAACCACAATATCTGTACACCTGTTTACCACTGTACTTTCCACTATTTCTTCTATTCTCAAATCAGATTCCTCAATAGCTACAGTTTCATCTGAGTTTCCTTCCATCTCAGTATCCAAGTTCAATTCCTCTGTTTTATCTGATTCATTACTATCAATACTTCCCAACTCCATTTCTTCTGTATCTGAACTGTCAAGCTGTACTATCTGAATCATCTCCTTTAAATTTTCCTGTGTCTGATCTTCTGAACTTTTTGTATTGGCTAAGTGCATGTCTGCTATCTCAAAATCTTCTATGCCAATATCATCATCAGAACTTAACCTTTGTCTTTTCTCCCCCTTTTGATGATCATGAGGATCATTATCATCAAACTTCCTTTTCAAGTTCTGATTAAAAGCAACTTCAGGTTCAGCTTCTGCAATAGGAACAAGATCAAGAGGCTTTGAAGTAGAAGCCAAAGATACACTCAGTGCTTTCAATATAGATTCCTTCATACCTTGCATCTGTTTTAACATATCTTTTTGAAAACCAGACATTATATCCACGATCTCCTTTTTGTGAGAATCCAAGGATTTCTTTACATCATCTACCTTGGTTTCAACAGAAATCAACTTTTTCTCCAACACAACTTTCAAATCTGATACTTCATCATTCAAATCCTCCATCTTCTTCTCCAAATTTTCTACTTTTTCCCCCATCTCCTTGTTTTGTTTCTGAATCTTTTCAAATTCAGAAGTTTCTAACAGTGAACCTGAACCAACAGATGGTCCAGTTTTCATGTGCCCAAAGAGCTCATGGCCTGTAGATAACACACAGTCATCTTGTACAACAGATGCACGTTTGAATGAGGCTTTTGTAATGTTCACCTCACCAGGACTTCCATCCAATCCTCGACACCCAACATTAGGTATGTCTATGAATGTTGTTTCAGGAATACGAAATTCCTGATTTGTGCAAGTGTCAAAAGGAATTTCAGGCTCAATATGAATAGGACTGTGGTATTCAGACTCAATGTGTTGAAAAATAAATTGGGATTTATCACCTCCCTCCAAATGAGTTTGGGATGGTTCCCCGGATTCGTGTGAAACAGTAGCATGTTGAAATGCTTCTGAGTGGGTATGGATGGGTTGTTCAAGATCCACCACTAGGTCCATGGTGTTTGTTTCAATATTGGACACCAAGAGATGTGAACCAATAGCATTTGTGGTTACCTGGTCAAGATTAGCTGGTTCAGAGGCATCTCTTTCTGTTTGAACCTCTGTTGACAATCTCTCATCCTCATCACTCTCATTCTGTTTTTCCTCACCAAATCTAACCAAGCTCTCAGAATTTTCCCTCTCAGGTCTCTCAGAATGTTCACCCATCTGAACATTCTCCCCCTCTCTAATTCGACTAGACTCCTCACCTCTCTTCTCAGGTTGGTCCTCTTGGGTAGGGATTTGAGGTAATTCAATTCCCATAGAGGTGCAATAAGCTTTTAAAATCCGACTCTCCCTTGGAATATAGTTCCTAAGTGATTTTGGCAATAGTTTATGATTGGGATAGTTTTCAAGTCTTGTTACTGAGGTCATCTTACCCAAATAAAATGTAGGACCATGCTCTTCATTTGTTCTTCTTGAGATTGTTCTGTTTTCCTGCATGGCATACCAAATAACAATTTGCCAGTACCTTATGTAGGGAATGTATGTCAGTGGAGCATCCTTTGTCTTCTTCTGAATTGCTTTCTGATTCTTCTCAAATGTATTCTTCATATCTTCCCAAAGTATTAAAGTATAGTCATAATGCCTATTCTTCACTAAACCTTGAAATATCTGAAGAATTTGTTTAGAACCTTGATCAGCAGAACTATTTTTCCCTGACAAACATTTATTTACCACATGAAAGAAGCAAGCCCAAATAGGTGGTAATTTGTTTCTTCTGAACAAACTGAGAGTCCTCAATCCTTCATTGTATCCCAACTTCATAAACTCTGCTATTAATTCCTCTGTTAGGGGTAAATCCTCAAAATCTGTTCTTCTTTGTACATCATCTTTCTCTGGTAGATTCAGCATTTCTCTTAGTGCAGAGATAGATAAGACAAATGTCACTCCTCCAATTTCAGACACAAACTTATTATCTTCTAACCTAAGATATTTCCACCATTGTTGTATGTACTGAACAGGCACATTTTTACTTCTTGTAAACCATTTTCTGTACGGATGATGTTTGAATAACTCCATGATAATTCTGTGTTCAGGCTTAAAACGACTTTCCTCAAACAATATAACACAGTTATTTTCAGATAATTTCAACCATTCACTCTCAGGAACAACTCTTTCCACTAGAATAGATCTATCTGACATAATAGAACCTGCAGCACTCTGATCATGTTCAATATTAACGTTTACCTCATCCGCATTTCCTTCAGATTCATCCATTTGTTCATCTTCTTCATCATTTCTTATTGCCCCTTCCTCTGCAACTCTATTTTGTACTTCATCATTTTCCGAATCGGATGAATCCATTATCGATTTTGTAGAATGTAGAGAAATTGGACCACTTCTTCGTATTTCAGACATGATTTAAGGAGAAAACAGATTCAAAGAACTCTGGATTTGATTCGTATCTCACGTTTCGCTCTGGAATTTGAAAGAAATTTGAAATAGGGATTTTAAGACCTATTTAAAATCCGCGAAGTTGAAAGGTTTAACGGAAAAGCGAAATCAATGTTATAACGGAGTCAACACATGTGAAATACCACAAAGGATTTAAATGAAATACGTGGCATTGTCAAACAAATATGAAGCTGACACGTGTTAGTGGATAGAATTTTGACTCAAGTCAAAGATCTGAATAACACGCACAGATGTTCTGATTCCATGACTCAGAAGAATTTTGCCTTGTAACCAAAATGTCTTTTAAAATCAACTTCTGACCAATATAAAACATTTTGATTATTCAGAAGAGGTTTGAACAGATAAGAAATGAAAACAAATCTTTTAAGCATCACAAAATGATTTCCAAAAGAATTTTGATGCTCCCCCTTGACTTGAGCATGCATTTGAGTATTAATGATACATAAAGATGAGATAAAAAGATAATCGAAGAAGCATAATCCATACAGTTGAAGTTATTTGTATTTCTCAAAAATAAATTTTTGAAAGTTAGATTGCTGAAGTATTGACTCAGAATTTCTGACCTTAAGATTCAGAGGTTCTGATCTCAAGACTCAGAAGTTCTGAACTCAAGACTCAGAAGTTCTGAACTCAAGATTCAGAAGTTCTGAACTCAAGATTCAGAAGTTCCGAACTCAAGACTCAGAAGTTCTGAACTCAAGACTCAGAAGTTCTGAACTCAAGACTCAGAAGTTCTGAATACACTACACAGACAAGTTTACTTAGAAAAATTTAGCATTTTTAAGAAAAATTTTTTTTCAACTAGGCAGATTAAGCATTCCTATTTTACATATGAGAAAAGAAAACCTTTTGTGATCAAGAGGCTTTGTGAACAAGTCAGCCAATTGATACTTTGTATGCACAAAGTGCATCTCTATAGTTCCTTTTTCCACATAGTCCTTTATAAAATGATACCTCACATCTATATGCTTAGTCTTCGAATGTTGAACAGGGTTCTGAGTAATAGCAATTGCACTTTCTGAGTCACAATAGATGGGAATCTTATTAAGCTGATATCCATAGTCCATGAGTTGTGTTCTCATCCACAATGTTTGAGAGCATGAAGCAGCAGCAGCAACATACTCTGCTTCAGCAGTTGAAGTGGATACACAGTTCTGTTTCTTTGATGCCCAACTCACTATTTTATCTCCCAAAAAGTGACAAGCACCAGATGTACTCTTTCTGTCCAACCTACTTCCTGCATGATCAGCATCAGTGAAAGCAGTCAATTTGAAGTCAGTTTCTTTTGGATACCATAAACCTAGATCAGGTGTTCCTTTGAGATATCTTAAAATCCTTTTGACAGCCAACATATGTGATTCTTTCGGGTTAGATTGAAATCTAGCACAGAAACAGGTAGAAAACATGATATCTGGTCTACTTGCAGTCAAATAAAGTAATGATCCAATCATGCCTCTATAAAGTTTGATATCTGCTGAAACACCTTTGAGATCAGCATCTAACTTTATGTTAGTTGCCATAGGTGTTCTCATAGAAGCACAATCAGACATTTTGAACTTTTTCAGAATATCTCTGACATATTTTCCTTGATTTATGAAAATACCTTTTGGTAGTTGTTTGACTTGAAGACCAAGGAAAAAATTCAGTTCACCCATCATGCTCATTTCAAATTCAGATGACATGATTTTTGAAAAATTATCACATAATTCTGGACTGGTAGAACCAAATATTATGTCATCAACATAAATCTGAATCAGAATCAAATCATTACCCTGTTTCTTTAAAAACAAAGTTGTGTCAATCTTACCTTTCTTGAATCCTGAACCTAACAGGTGTTTAGTAAGAGTGTCATACCAGGCTCGTGGTGCTTGTTTTAGACCATATAAAGCTTTGTCTAAAATATAAACATGATCAGGCAATTCTGGATCAACAAAACCTTCAGGTTGATGGACATACACCTCTTCATTAAGTTTGCCATTTAGAAAGGCTGATTTGACATCCATTTGATACACCTTGAAGTTTTTATGTGCAGCATAGGCTAAAAATATTCTGATTGCCTCTATTCTTGCCACTGGTGCAAATGTCTCATCATAATCAATTCCCTCTTGTTGACAGTATCCCTTAGCAACCAATCTTGCCTTGTTTCTGATGACAACACCTGATTCATCCTTTTTGTTTCTGAACACCCATTTAGTTCCAATAATAGATTTACCTTCAGGCTTTGGAATGAGTCTCCAGACTTTATTTCTTTCAAATTGAAGCAATTCCTCTTGCATTGCTGAAATCCAGTCTGGATCCTCTAAGGCTTCATTAGCTTTCTTTGGTTCAATCACACTCAAGAAACCAGCAAACATTGCTTCATTTGCTGTAGCTGATCTGGTTTTTACTCCTGCTGAAGGATCACCTATTACTTGATGAATAGGATGATTTTTAGTCCATTTATTTGCATTAGGAAGTACATCAATTTCTGAATAATTGTTGTTTGCATCATTCTCATCAATGATTTATTGTAATTCTGAACTGTCCCCTTGTTCTGATGTATGAATAGGAGTCATATCCAAGTTTGGGTTCTGATTAATTAAGTCAGAATTCAGAGTGACTTGTTCAGAGTTCTGAGTACAAGAATCAGAATTCTGATTACAAGGTTCAGAATTTTCACCACTTGTATGTATTAGATTTGGACATTCCTCTGATGGACCTTTGTCAGAAATTACAGTTGATTGAACTATTTCTGGAGTCTTATTTTTCATCTCTTTGACCATCTTTGGGTTTTCATATTCTGCATAAGAATCAGACATTAGTTCACTAAAAGCATCCTTAAATAGCAAATTGAGTTCTGAACAAATAGGATTAGAATTTGTATCAGAAGTCATTTTTGTCTTGTTCAGCATGAGTTCTGAACTGTCTTGTTCAGAAGTCCGCATTCTGGCTTCATCAAAAGTTACATTTATGCTCTCCATCATCCTCTTGGTTCTTCTATTGTAGATTCTGAATGCTTTGGAAGTTAAAGAATAACCCACAAAGTATCCTTCATCTGCCTTTTTATCGAATTTGGCAAGATTTTCTCTGTCTCTGAGAACATAGCACCTGCAACCAAAAACATGAAAGAATTTGATTAATGGTTTTCTTTTATTTATCAGTTCATAAGCAGTCTTATTTAATCTCTTATTGATTAAAGTTCTATTTTGTGTAAAACAAGCAGTTGCAATTGCTTCAGCCCATAGGAAAGTAGGAAGATTTGCATAAGCCAGCATTGTTCTCGCAGCTTCAACTAGAGTTCTATTCTTCCTTTCAACAACACCATTTTGTTGAGGAGTTCTGACAGCAGAAAAATTGTGAGAAATCCCAGAACTTTCTAAAAAATTCTGAAGAGTCTCATTTCTGAACTCTGTTCCATTATCACTTCTGATTTTCTGAACTTGAAGTTGTAAGAGAACTTGAATCCTTTTGATAAAATTTATCAATGTAGTAGCAGCTTCTGACTTAGCTCTTAGGAACTCAACCCACGTGTATCTGGATAATTCATCAACAATCACAAGCATATATTTCTTTCCTCCCATCGATTGAACTGAAATTGGACCACAAAGATCAGTATGAATCATTTCTAATGGTGCTTTGCAAGATGAGTCCATTTTTAATTTGTGAGAACTCTTTTTCATCTTGCCCATTTCACAAGCTGAGCATAATGATTCTTTTTCAAATTTAAGCTTTGGTAAGCCTTTAACCAAATGTTTTGCAACAAGATTATTAAGATCTTTGAAATTCAGATGAGAACATCTTCTGTGCCAAAGCCAGCATTCATTTGCAGTTGATTTTGATAAAAGACAAACTGTATTTAATGTTTTCAATTTTGAAAAATTAACTACAAATAAGTCCATATGTCTTTTGGCCCAGAAGACTTTAACATCATTTTCAGTTAAAATCATGCAACCTGTTATTTGAAACTTAATTTGACAAAGACTGTCTAAAAACTGACTTATACTGAAAAGATTATGCTGTAATCCTTCAACATAGAAAACCTTTTGGATAGTCAGATCCCCTTTAGTTAAATCCCCATAACCTTTGACTTGTCCTTTGCTGTTATTTCCAAAGTTTACTTCTCCTCCAGCCTTTTCTGTGAAGTTTGATAGAAAAGACTTCTGACCTGTCATGTGTCTTGAGGCTCCTGAATCTAAAAACCACACATGACAGCCCTGCAAAAGGATCAGTTAGGTTTAGGTACCCATTTTGGAATGGGTCCATCTTTGTTAGCTTTGTCATTGGATTTAACATTAGTACCTTTTACTCTCCACTCAAAATCTTTCTTCAAACACCACTTTCCTTGAACTTTTATGAAGTCAGAACATTTTCTGCTTACAAGTTTGTTCAAATTCTTTTTGAGAGTTGTAACTTTTGGTTTTGCTATATTTTCAACTTTCTTTTCTTTTATCTTTTCTTTCTTCTGAGTCTGAGGAACAGAAATTTTCTTCTTTTCTGTATTTTGAGAAACAGAAACTTTCTGAATATCTTTTCTTATGTATGAAACAGAAGTTATTTTGACTTGACATTTGTGAGAATATTGGAATGAATCATTTTTACATCTAACACAAACAAGATTTTTCTTTGCAAGTGACAATAAATCTGAAACATAGATCATTTCATTTTTATTTATACTGTTCAGAGTACAATTGCCCTTATTACAAGAATTTCTAGCGTTTAGTTCAGAAGTAGATTTCATTCTAAGCTTCTCAAGTTCCCTTTTCAGATCATTCAACTTTGCAAGATCATCTTTCCTTTTGCTTTCTTCTTTTTCTGAAAAATTCAAGTTCTTTTTGTTAGAAGAATTAGATGATTCACCTTTTTCATATGTACTTGATTCATTAAAGAATTTATCATTTTCTCTTGAAGCATTAATTTTAAAAAGATCATACTCAGTCTTCAGTTTATCAAGCTCTGTTATTTTCTGAATAAAAATATTCTTTTCTTTCAAAACTTCTTCAAGTTTAATATCCACCTCACAGAAATCATTTTCAAGTTCATCATAAGCTTTCCTTAAATCCTCAAGTTCTTGACTCACAAGATTAAATCTCTTTTCAAGTTGCAAAAATTCATCTAATTTTGTTTCAGAAAATCCAGTTGAATCAGACTTCTGACTACCTGAGTCAGAGTTCTGATTTACAGACTCAGATGTCTGATCTTTAGACTCAGAATTCTGACTACAAAGTTCAGAATCCTGACTAGAAGTTTCAGACTTCTGATTGACTGTTTCAGAATTTTTACTTGTATCAAATATGCTCTCAATGTCATGATATGAAAAACTTGGTTGTTTATTTTTGTAGCTGACATTTAAGGAATCATACTTGAATTTAGTATCATTGTATCTTGGCTTTTCATCTGTTGGTTTAGAAACTTCTTTCTTAACCTTTTCTTCTGAACCAACTGACTTTTCTGTTTTAGACTCAGAAATTGTCTCATCTGACTTTTTAGAGTTTGGTCTTTGCAAATTGTCAGAACTTGTTATAGAACTAGCAGGTCTTATGAAAACTTCAACAATTTCTGGGATTTTTGGCTTAGAAACTTGAAGTTTTTCATACAAGTTAATTGGAGCTCTTTTTAAAGTGACATTTTCTTCCAATCCCAATCCCTTCTTTGGGTTGTAAAATCTTGTATCTTTAACATTGCTTAATAAAAGATTTAGTGTTTGCTGAGTCTGACCCCTTTTCAAATTCAGATCTTCTAATTCTTTAATTTTGGTGTATAAATTCTTTCTTTCTTCAAATAACATATCAAATTTTATTTGTAAATCACCTTTTTCATCCTTTATTTTTGAAAACTCAACTTTTAGTTCAGAAAGCCTTTTCATCAATTCAGAATTTTCATCTTTAACTTTCTGTTTCTCAGCCTCAGATTCTTCATATTGTTCTTTTATTACTTCTTTTTCAATTCTGAATTTGTTAACCAAAGTTCTTTCTCCTTTTATCTGTTTTCTTAGATTAGCAAATTCAGTTTTCATTTCACCAATCTGTGTCATTAACTCTAATTCAAGTGAAGAATGTACCTCAGCAGATGACTCAGAATCAGCATCTTCAAAATCAGAATCATCCTCATTCCTCATTTTTGCCATATAGCTCTGCATCTGTGGAAAGTTGATGTGATCATCTTCATCAGAAGTATAGTACAACCAATTCTCCTGTTCAGCCAACAAAGCAATTTTATCATCTCTCTTCTTTGCAAGCTGAGCCTTCTTGGTGTAGTACTCATAGTCTTTCACAATTTTAACTCTGCAATCCTTAGCATAGTGGCCAGATTTTCCACATTTGAAACACAGATTCTTTTCTTTTCTTTCATCCTTCTCTTCATTGTTTTCTTCACTTCTCTCTACTCTCTTTTCAAACTTATTTTCTTCTCTGTCTTCTTTCTTCTTATAGTCTGAACTCCCAACTCTCTTATAATTTCCTTGAAATCTACCCTTCCCATACCTTTTATTGAAAGTATTTGTCAACAAAGCTAGTTTCTCAGCCATTATCTTGATATCTTCATCATCTTCTGATCCTTCTTCCTTGTCAGATTCTTCCAGATTAGGTATCTCTGATAGATATGCAGTCTTTTTGGGTGCTTTGATTGCTTTGGACTTTGATAAGAACGCTAACTGATCAGCAACATTTTTCTTCTCTTCCACAACTAACTTGACAGAGTCTTCATGTTGATTAAGAACACAGAATAGATCATTTAAGTCTTCTTCACACATATCCTTGTTCATTTGCAGACTTATGGCAAATGATGACCATTCTGAATTTAGACTGTTCAGAAATTTGTAATTTATTTCTGATTTTGTTTTCTTCAGTCCATTTCTTCTCAAGTCATTTAGAATAGTGCAAAATTTACTGTATGTCTGTGTCAAACTTTCTGACTCTTTTGCTTTGAACCTTTCATAAGCATTTATGCTTTGATTTAACTTTGCCTGAATAGATCTCACAGTTCCTAACTTTTGCCTTTCCAATTCGTCCCACATTTCTTTAGCTGATGATCCACTGTCAATCCTGTTAAGAACCTCATTTGGGACAGCCAAAGTCATCAAAGTAATTGCTCTTTTGTCAATAGCATGCCTATTTTTCTGTTCAGCTGTGTATTGGGAATAACTCTTTTTCACCCTGGTCGCTGGAATTTCTGGAGTTGTCTCTGTAGCAGGGGTTGCAGCAACATCGATGTATACTTCAATTGGGCCTTCTCGAATAGAAATCATAAGGTTTTCATCAATGTTGTCTAAGAATTGGATCATTCGGATTTTCCATTGCTGATACTCTTCTGGTATAAGAACAGGCGGTTTGGTTTCAGATCCCATGGCTAGATATTCTTTAGAAGACATGATTGTAAGAAAATTCAACAGAAAGACAAATTCGAGTTTCTTGATCGAAATTTAACAGGTAATTCAAGAATTGACAAGAATTCAAGAACTAGCCCTAGCAGCGGAATTGAATTTTGAATGAATCAAGAACTCTTCAAGAAATTTATCAATTGATCTTCGCGATAACAATCTTGAACGAATTTGTTTGTTGATTTGCTCTGATACCAATTGAAAGAACAGGATCTAATCTCACAATCAATATAGAAAGCAGTAATTGAGAAGTTGTATGATCAAACCCAATTGTATTCAATGATGAACAGAAATACAGATCTATGAGAGAGAGAATCTCAAAGATTACAGAGAATGAATACAAAGTTATACGGGAAAAATCAATCAGTTAGCAACATAGAGCTAACTACTATTTATACTGCAACAATCATCTTAAAGCTACAGTACAAATAAGAAAGACTAATAAGAACATAACACGTGTCCTAATTAGTTTATAAAATACTAAGTAAAGTATCTTGTCATAAGTTCTGAACAGGTAGTTCAGAACTTCTGAACATTCTTCTGATAAAGCTTCTCAGATCTTCTGACTCCTCTACTCAGATTATCTGAGTCTTCTACTCAGACCATCTGACTCTTCTTATCAGACATCTGACTTCTCTTTCCACCGATCAATACTTCTGTCTTCACAGTCAGACCTCTGACTTCTCTACTCAGAACATCTGAGTCCTCTTATCAGATCTTCAACACTTGGTTTATTGACAAAACTTCAGATCTAACATGTGGATTGTAAACTTCTGTCGCCAGTCATGTGCCTTGAGCATCCGGAGTCAAGATACCAAATTGGCACATACCGCTTCTCATTGTCAGTGCCCGAGTCGACTTCTGCCATGCCACAGAACAGGGCATTGGTGGTGAATTCATCATCAGAGGTAGAGTCTGACTCGAAGTCCTCCATATTTGCTTCAGAATGCCCTTTGTTCGCCATTAGGGATTTTTGTGCATAATATTCAGCCTTCTTTTTGTAAAAAGCTGAGTCCTTCTGTGGGCGATTTTTTCTACTTCTGCAATCTTTTGCGAAATGGCCTGGCTTGCCGCAGTTGAAGCAACCTTGGGAGGTGTTTCCAGTTCGATCGTCGGACTTCTGTTGGTCTCCACCTTTCTCTGTTCGGCATTCGTTTGCATAATGACCAGGCTTACCACATTTGTAGCATTCTTGTGCGTGGCCTACTTTGTCATCTGACCTCTGTCGGTCATTTCCTCTGTAGTTTTTGTCGCTCGACCTCTGTCGGTCACTTCTGTAGTCTGACCTCTGTCGGTCACTTGATTCTTCTCTTCTTTCATCATCTCTTCTATCTCTCTGGTTGTCTCTTCTATATCTGTCATTTCCAAAATTTCTTTTGTTACCTCTGAACTCTCTTGTCAATAGAGCCAATGATTTAGCTAATGACGCAAGAGTTATTTCTTCCTCTATCAGCTCGTCTTCTTCGCTATCAACCATCACTATCTTCTTCTTCTCCTTCTTCTTCTCCTCTGTTGCTCTCTCATTTCTTAGTCTCTCTGTAGCCTCTGTTGATTTACTAACCAATGCGTATGGTGCAATGGCTATTGTTTTAGCCTGTGCTATTTGAGGCTCTTGTGCAGCTAGTGTTCCATAGACATCAGAGAGTGTCCATGAGTCTAGATCTTGGTTTGTTTGTAAAGACATAGACAGTTGAAGCCACTCATCATTCAAACTCTTTAGAAACATGACGTTATTTTCTTCTGAGGTTCTGTGAATGCCAGACTTTCTACATTTGTTTATGAGAGAGTTGAACCTATCGTACGTTGTTTGCAGAGATTCTGTTGCAGAGGCTCTGAATGCATGATATTCATTTATGTATTGTGCCCTTCGGTTCTTCTGTGTTTTAGCACCCCCTTCCAACTGTCTTTCTAATTCTTTCCAAAGATCGTGCGCAGTTTCGCATGCATCTAAGGATTGAAAAAGGTCGTTGGCGATAGCCATTATCAGGATTGTTTTTGTTTTCTGTGCAACTTCATCTTCTGCCTTATCTTCATTTGACCATTCTTCTTTTGGCTTTGGTTTTTGATGTTCAGGGATTTATGGAGATTCAGCAGTAGCTGGTACTCGTGGTACTGCTATCAAGGGAACGGGAGGAAGGTTGTAAAGATATTGTACTAGATTTTTTTCAGTACCCTCAAATAAATGAACCATTCTTATCTTCCATTGAGGATACTCATCTCGTAGGAGAGTAGGAGGCTTGGTGAGTGAACCAGCAGTAAAGAAGTTATTTGTATTTGTCATTTTTAAGATTCTGAAAAGATAGTATGATTTAAAGAGTATGAGTCTGAAGATCTGGAAAGTTTTCTGGGTTTGAACAGTTCCCAGAGTACACTTTAATGGAGTTTTAACCTAGATATGAGGAATAGAAAAAAATGATTTCTATCACTAATCTTGTAAAAACGAGGATCACTTGATATTGATAATCAAGCTTTGCTCTGATACCAATTGTTGGTTCCCGTTTTGCTTATACAAGATTGTCAGATCTATTAGTTCGAATTTATGTTTGATGCGGAATCGTATTTGAATAACTAACATATATGATTGATAGATTTAGAACATAATATAAATAAACAGTGAACAAGAAATAATTTCTCAAATTTTACTGAATATATATATTAAGAACAGATTCAAGAACAGTGAGTAAGCAAAGCTTTTAAAACAGATATGACTCTCAAAGTGTTTAAAGCTATGTGTTCTTGTGATGTTTTTCTCTCTTGAATCCTTGTTTCGATTGTTCGATTGATTGATCGATGGATTGATGGACAGGAAGAACTCAACATGAGTCTTCCTTATATACTACTCTAAGGGGACCATAAAGCATATGCTACTATTCACAAAGGACGCTACGAATAGTTGGACGGATTGCATGTACAGTTGGACGTGCTGTATTGCATTTAATGCAGTAGACGTCTATTATGTACTAAGCCCTATTGAATCCAACCAGAGTTTGACACGTTGCAGTTGGACAGGGCATGCTACCATGCAAGTTGATGAACAGGGCCTGTAACAGTAGCAAGATATTATAAATATCTTTTAAGTCTTTGTTGAAGACCGCAGAGGCTCTGTGAAGTGCCACAGAGGTTCTGCGGTTTGGTCCTTAGAAGAGCAGTCTTCACCGGATTCCGAGTCTTTGGTCTTCTTTGCGCGTATGACAGAGCTTCTGTAGGGCGCCTCTTTAGCTTCTGTAGCTTCTTGACCTTGATCTCTCGGTAATTTCGGCAGAGCTTCTGTAAGAGGCTTTCTTCACTTAGCCTATTTTTCACTACTTCAAAATACTTCTATGATTAAGAAGATTGAAGCTAACAGGGGCGAAAGAAGGTGTCCAAGGAACAAGGACAAACTCTGGGGAAGAATGTGTTCCCCCAAAAGTTACAACTTGTTCGTATGTCGCAAGGGGTGAGTTCCAAACCCCTGTCACCTCTATGACCACATCGTTGAAGGAGTTGAAAAGCTCTTTCGACACTTTTGTAGATTCAACTTCCAGGGCATTATCTGAACTGACCAACAAACTTGACAACCTGTCAACAGAGGTGAAAAATGCTAGCACCCAGATGAAAACAACTGAAACAACCTCTGCTGCTACTGCCGCCTCTGAATTCGAAAAGGCAACAGCCTCTGCATTTCAGGCCTCTGTCAAAGATCTCCTTGCGCAGCTGAAGAAAGAACAAACCACTACTTCTACGGGCCTTACACCAGTAGACCATAAAAAGGCCCTAGAGCAAATACAGGAGCAGACTGTAACAACCATGTTTCCCAAAACATACATAATATACATCAATTAACATGTTATACATAACGTCGTTACATTCATAACATAAGATACATAATAATTCACATACGGTCCCATAGTCTCAAAACTATACAATACAAAACATAAGCCTTTCCTAATCTTCGTCAGCTATCAACCGCATCCTACACTTTATCCTTTCCTTTATACCTTACTGAACCTGGAATACATATTTTTGAAAACAAAATGAGGGTTAGACCAAACGGTCTAGTGAGATAATCCCTGTCAATTTAGTAATCCTTTTTGTAAAAAACAAATATACCACATATAAAATAAATACCAAGCAAGACTCGTGCACCGTGTACCTTTCCTCATTTCCCTTGGCCATATTAGTTGGTTGCAAGATAACTAATCAATTACTCCACCGTACGACAATTACAGCCAACACCACCGTACGACTATTACAGCCAAAACTCCGTCGACTATTAGTTTGGCTAACGTATACTCGTGTAGTGTAATGCTCATATAAATAAATATAATTTACACCTCAATATATCATACTTTATTTATAAACACATCATCACATTCCTACCACATATTCATCTCATATATATATTCCAGTTTGAAAACGTTTTAAAGTAAAACTCACCTTGATCGCTTATCCAATAACACTTCCAAGGCTTTTCCAAAAGATTAGTCTTTCACCCGAAATTCACAGAATCTGAAACAGATTAAATACAAATATCCCCTAACTAAATGAACACATAAGACTTACTAGTAGGCTAAGGACTCTAGATAACTCAAATCCTCAAAAGTGACCAAACAGCTAAAGTATCCGGACACCTCAAACTACCCGGACAACACAACCTTTCCGGACAACATAACTAATCCGGACAGCATCACTTTCCGGATATCATAAGCAATCCGGTTAGCACCCGGACACCAAAGTAATCCGGACACTATCCGGTAACTCATTTTAACCGGAGACTTGAGGAAAAGAGGAACTTACCGGATACTGAACTCGTCCGGACACCATCAGAACTTCGTCCGGACACTAATAACCAAAACTTCCGGACACATTCAAAACATCCGGAAACCTCTGTCTGTTTCCCAATTTCTACCCAGAAACCAACCGAATTTAACCCAAAACTTGAAATCGACTATTCTAATCCGATGGAAACTATCTATTAGCAATTACAAACATAAAATACAAACCAACATACCTTGAATTCACTTCCAACATTACAATTTGAAGCCTTGACCCTTCCTTTCTTCTTTTGCTGCTTTTCTCCCCAAAACACACACACACACACACACTGAAGTTTGCTGAATTATGAAATATCCGAACTCCTAAAGGATATTATCAAACTCAAATTACATTTTAGACCTTAACCTATTCCATAATGACCCAAACACCCTTAACTTATAATTTAACCCAAACTTACCCTAAACTTCAAATTTTAAAGTTAACTTTATTAAACGGAACGGGATTTTAACTAACGAACTTACCCGCCGGGGTATTACATTATCTCCCCCTTAAAACAATTCCGTCCCGGAATTCGGTTAAGCGAAAAGGTATGAATACTTATCACTACTACTTCGAACTCAATCAAAACCATAGAAACTAACTAAATAGACACCCCACACCCACCTATATCTCTAACACAGATAAGCAACAAAATAACGGATATTCCATTGATCATTTTGCACCGAAGTCATATAACACCTTAGCACATATAGAGTCTATTAGAAATGTACCTGTAACCTCATCCGGATTTTCCTCCTCTTCTTGTGTTGTAATTTGGAAGACACGACCTTTTGCTTTCGGTACCTCAGACCCTTGTACCTCTCCCGACCTAACACCCGTTGCTCTCACCGTTATACTACCCTACTGTACTTTCCATTGTGGACAGTCTGACTGAATATGATCAGGGGAATTGCAAACGAAATAGAATCGAGTTACGTGACAGTCTTTAGCAATGTGACCAGTCTTCCCACACTTGTAACATCTTCGGGAATCCACATAACAGTTTCCTTGATGAACACGGTTGCATTTTGGGCATGGTCTTTCAGCTGGTCTGAAAGGTGAATGACTATCAAACCTCGGGGATTCGTATTCCTCCAAATCGTACGTCATTTCTTCCAATTTTCTTTTTCCAGTACTCTTATCACCAACGGCTCTCCTATTATCCCGTTCCATATTTTCCGCGGCATCTACTGCAGCTGAGAAGGTATCGGGTCCTTTTGCAATCACTAGCTTCCTAATTTCTGAATTTAACCTGAAAGTAAAGCTTTCCATCTTCAGCGCCTCCGTGGCAACATAGTACTCCGCAAAACGAGACTTCTCCAGAAAGCGAGCAGTGTAATCCCTAACCGATAAACTTCTCTGATGTAGGTTCATGAATTCCTCTTCCAGCTGTCTAACTGCTGCTTGAGGACAAAACTGTCCTTTGAAAGTTGTTGTGAATTCGTCCTAAGTAAAAGTTGAGTACACATCAGATCCTCTAGAGGTAATATGAGCCTCCCACCAAAATAGAGCATCTACCTTCAACATTGCAGTTCCGTATAGCACTTTATCTTCTTCTGCATACTTGCTGGTCCTGAAGACAGCCTTTATCTCTTTCAGCCACCTCATGGCCTCCACTGGATCTCTTTCTCCTGAATATGTCGGGGGTTTTCAATTTAAAAACATTTTATAGTCACACTTCCTTGGCACCGGTATGACAGTATGTGTAATGGGCATTTCGTCTTCTAGACTAGGATCTGGTATTCCAGTTTCAGTGTGACAAGTTCTATCAAACATAGCTTGTATATTGGCTTGAAGTCTTCCCATTTCCGCCGTCAAATCATTTCGTGTAACAAATTCGGTACCTTGCCCCTGAACTCTGCCTCCAGTTCTGCCCCTACCTCTTTCTCCCCCTCTTCCCCTTGTTCCGACTGTGAGATTCATTCTGTTAGGATTTCCTCCTCCCTCCCGATTCGTTTGTCTAGTAGCACTTGCCATTCTGTATTCTGTAGATTCAAACAAGATTAATACACACATAAGCACATACCCCATAAAACAAGGTATTCCAGTTCAAACATGTACCTGTAAGATCACAATGACACTGGCCAGGTGTAATCTAAAATTACCTTACATGATGTTCCTTCTACCTTTTATACTTCATCATCCCAAGGTTCTACAATAATAGGGACATCCTACTTCACATGCAGTTTAAGTCTAGGTACAAATACCAATACCTAAATCCCATAAACTAGGGCTCTGATACCATTTGTAACAACCCGGTTCCCCAAAACATACATCAATTAACATGTTATACATAACGTCGTTACATTAATAACATAAGATGCATAATAATTCACATACGGTCCCATAGTCTCAAAACTATACAATACAAAACATAAGCCTTTCCTAATCTTCGTCAGCTATCAACCGCATCCTACACTTTATCCTTTCCTTTATACCTTCCTGAACCTGGAATACATATTTTTGAAATCAAAATGAGGGTGAGACCAAACGGTCTAGTGAGATAATCCCTGTCAATTTAGTAATCCTTTTTGTAAAACACAAATATACCACATATATTATAAATACCAAGCAAGACTCGTGCACCGTGTACCTTTCCTCATTTCCCTTGGCCATATTAGTTGGTTGCAAGCCAACTAATTAATTACTCCACCGTACGACATTTACAGCCAACACCACCGTACGACTATTACAGCCAAAACTCCGCCGACTATTAGTTCGGCTAACGTATACTCGTGTAGTGTAATGCTCGTATAAATAAATATAATATACACCTCAATATATCATACTTCATTTATAAACACATCATCACATTCCTACCACATATTCATCTCATATATATATATTCCAGTTTAAAAACGTTTTAAAGTAAAACTCACCTTGATCGCTTATCAAATAACGCTTCCAAGCCTTTTCCAAAAGATTAGTCTTTCACCCGAAATTCACAGAATCTGAAACAGATTAAATACAAATATCCCCATACTAAATGAACACATAAGACTTACTAGTAGACTAAGGACTCTAGATAACTCAAATCCTCAAAAGTGACCAAACAGCTAAAGTATCCGGACACCTCAAACTACCCGGATAGCACAACCTTTCCAGACAATATAACTAATCCGGACAACATCACTCTCCGGATATCATAAGCAATCCGGTTAGCACCCGAACACCAAAGTAATCCGGACACTATCCGGTAACTCATTTTAACCGGAGACTTGAGGAAAAGAGGAACTTACCAGATACTGAACTCGTCCGGACACCATCAGCACATCGTCCGGACACTAATAACTGAATAGACACCCCACACCCACCTATATCTCTAACACAGATAAGCAACAAAAGAACGGATATTCCATTGACCATTTTGCACCGAAGTCATATAACACCTTAGCACGTATAGAGTTTATTAGAAATGTACCTGTAACCTCATCCGGAATTTCCTCCTCTTCTTGTGTTGTCATTTGGAAGACACGACCTTTTGCTTTCGGTACCTCAGACCCTTGTACCTCTCCCGACCAAACACCCGTTGGTCTCACCGTCATACTACCCTGTTGTACTTTCCATCGTGGACATTCTGACTGAATATGATAAGGGGAATTGCAAACGAAACAGAATCGAGTTACATGACAGTCTTTAGCAATGTGACCAGTCTTCCCACACTTGTAACATCCTCGGGAATCCACATAACAGTTTCCTTGATGAACACGGTTGCATTTTGGACATGGTCTTTCAGCTGGTCTGAAAGGTGAATGACTATCAAACCTCTGGGATTCGTATTTGTTGATCCAAACCCTCAGTGATATGATAATGACCCTCTCTTAAACACATAGTGAAAATTGTAAGTAAACAATATGTATTAGAATTTCACTATCGCTGATAAGTACTAAGACTTTACAGTACCGCTCATAGGAACTCTCGCTCTTTGAATTAGACATTCAGCGGAAACTGTTCACCATAATGCTCTTAGCCTGTTCAGTCCTTATGGTAATCGCTGATAGTTGGTTGTTTACTTATAATCCCTGAAGACAAGTTTCACATCAACATATGTTCTACGCTGAAGTCGAAGATCAAGCTCAAGAACCAGCGACAAGTCTACTAATGAACTGATGCGGATATCAGCGAAGCCAAGATTTGTCCATTCAACGTGAAGTATCAAGTAGAAGACTTCAGCAATCGCTGAACTTTATCATTCGCTGATAAAGATCTGACTCAACGAAAGCTGATCATGAAGTCTCCCTGTATGTTACTATTGTCTTACCTCCCTTGCACATCTCCGTACGAACTATCAGAACGGACATCCCTTTTGTCTGTAATCGTACAACAACTCTGATTCTACATTGTGCATCATGCGGCTACTAAGGTTGTCTATAAAGGTCAATGACATGCAACCACTCAGCTGTTGCCACGTGTAAAGCCATACTGCAATGCATTAAATGCATGCAGTATATAAGAAGAACCTTACTTCAGTTTTGAAGTGTGCTCGGACCATCTTCTTATCTTTCTCTCTTATTGTTAAGTTATTATTCATAATTTCTTTAACTATTTCTAGTGCAAGAAACTTAGTGTTTCTCAAGACTTGTTTAGTTAATCTTGTTCCGCAACAAGTTGTAAATTGTTTTGATTTATCAATAAACAATTTAGAAAAGTAAAAACGTGTGTTTGTATTCAACCCCCCCCCCTTCTACAAACTTGTATAGCCCTTCTGGACCAACAAGTGGTATCATAGCAGATTTGTTTAATCTAAAAAACAAGATCTGATCTATACTAAGATTTCTCTTCCTAGCTATTTCTGAAAATGGCTACCAACACAAACACCAACTATATCGACAATGGTTCTCTTGCAAAACCCCCTAGATTTTCCAGAGATGACTTTAATCAATGGAAAAAAAGGATGATACTCTTCTTAGAAGGTGTAGACCCAACTATACCTTATTATGTCGAAAATGGTCCATACATTCCTGTCAGAATAGATGTTGAAGTTCCAGCCACTGAGAATAGACCTGCTATTCCAGAAAGGCTGATTCCCAAGGAAATGCATATGTGGACTGATGAAGACAAGAAGAAAGTAGGTCTTGACACCAAAGCCAGATCCATACTTTCCATGGCTCTTCCTGACGAAGTCTACCATTCCGTCCTGAACCTGAAAACCTCAAAAGCTATGTGGGACATAATATGTGTTCAGTATGAAGGTACTTCTGAAGTCCAGGACTCTTGAAAGATCAACCTGGTAAGACAATACGAAAGCTTCATTTGTGGTAAGAATGAAACTCTCTCTGAAGTACACCAACGTTTTAACTGTTTAATAATAGATCTAAAAACTGTTGGTAAGGCATATTCTAACTTTGAAGTGCTAAGAAAGTTCTTAGAATGTTTACCTGAAAGCTAGGACAGTTATTCAATGTGTCTCAAGCTGTCAAAAGATCTTAGATCTATGACTCTTACTACCTTATATGGCACGATGCTGAATCATGAGCAATCAAGTCATCTTAAGAAGAATCTTGTAAAAGATTCCAAAAGCACCCCTGTTGCTTTAATCTCAGAGTCACCTTCCACTCAGCGATCGACTATCACTATCACTGAGTTGGAAACTAACTCTGAAAGATCATCAGACTCTGACGTCTCAGATAATGATGAAACTCTGGCATTCCTGGCTAATAAGTTCAGGAGATTTGTTAGAAAGAGTAATTTCAAGAAGAACAAACCTCTTGCTATTACTGACAAGCCAAGATCATCAACCCCTGTTGATAAGGCTACTACTACTTGCTATAACTGTGAAAAGATAGGTGATTTTGCTAGTGAGTGCAGGTCAAAGAAAATCTCTAGATCCTCAGCTTTTCCCAAGAAAAAATTTATTCCCAGTAATAGAGATGAAAAATATAAAAAGATGAAAACCTTTAAGAAGAAAGGCAAAGGCCTTATGGCTGACTATGATTGGGCTGCCTCTGACGAAGAAGAATCATCTGACTCTGAAGATGATGAAGAAAATCTATGTCTCATGGCCAAACTTGAAGATGAGGAAGACAACTCTAACATCCCCTCTACTTCAACCTCTGCTACTAAGGTATCACCTTCCTTCTTTACCAATATTGCAAATATTGATGAAGCTGATAGTCTTCGAAAGATCGATCTCTTGACTAGAAATTTATATGAAGCCATGAATGGCAAAACTTTTGTTGAAAATCAAAACCTTGATCTCGCTGAACAGCTTAAAAACTGTCACCTTCAAATAGAAAAGCTTTCTAAAATTGAAGAAGATTTTAAAGATCAAGTGCATTTAAATCAGCTAGTCAAAATCGAACGCGAAGAAGCTATCTCTGCATTAAAAGCTGAAAAAGCTACTGTTGATGGATGGTATAACTCCTCAACAAAGATCACTGAGATAATCAAGTCTCAGATCCCTCTGAGTGATAAACGTGGTCATGGTTACAAAGCTGATACTCTAGAACCAACCACTGATCGTTCCATGCTATTATTTGGAACTTTCGTGTCCTCAGTCACTGATACTTCATCCTCTCAGTGTTCCTCTTCAAAACCTCCTATCCCTGAGGAAATCTCTACTTTAACTTCTAAAGGAAAATAGAAAATGGTTTATCCAAAACCTACCTCTGTCGTTAAAGACAAAGGTAAAGGAATTGTTATTAACCAAAATCCTCAGAAGGGTACCTTTGTACCAAAGCTGAATGCTTCTAAAGCTTCAGTGACTTATCCCTCCGGTTCAAAGAATAAGATCCCTGGATTTATTCAGCGTGGATCTATTCAGCGATCTACTCCTAGAATCAAAGTGGAAATTCTTGGTAAGAAATCCGAAGAACTGAATGTTCCTCCTATTACAAAAACCAAAAGCTTACTTGGTGCTGGTCCTTCAAATTTAAAATCAAAAGCTCAGCATTCAAATGGTCCTAGAACTACTTTTAGTTAAAGGAAATGTTATCACTGTGGAGTTACTAATCATATTGCTAGTAAGTGCCCCACAGCCACCAAAGCTGAAAAGATAGCTAAGGTGAAGATCATTGCCCCCAAGGCAAAGAAGCGCACTGAGGTTAAGAAATTAACCAAAGTGAAGACTGACAAAGCTGAATCGTCAAATGCTGCGAAGACTGCTGAAGCTTCCACCTCCTCTTCTACCCCCACTGACAAATGTGTACACATGGTTAAGTGGGTACCCAAGACAAACTAATCTTCTTTTGTGATGCAGGTTAAGATGGGTATCTGGTATCTCGATATCGGATGCTCAAGAGAAATGACTGGAAAGAAAAGCCTGCTCTCTGAATACAAGGAAGAGAAGGGTCCCTCTGTAACTTTCGGTGGAAACGGAAAAGGACATACCCGAGGGTTTGGTGTACTCTCTAATGGTACAACAACCTTCAGAAGAGTCGCATATGTTGAAGGGCTGAAGCATAATCTTCTAAGCATCAGTTAGCTTTGCGACATGGATAACAAAGTAATCTTTACTAAGGAATCCTGCTTTGTCGCTGACAACAAGGAGAAGATAGCTCTCAGCGGTTATCGTTTGGAAAATGTTTATGTAATAAACATGGACTCAACAACCACTGAGAACTCATGTTTCTTCTCTAAAGCCTCTTCTGATGTCAACTAGTTATGGCATAAAAGGCTCTCTCATCTCAACTTCAAGACACTGAATACTCTCTCTTCAAAAGAGTTAGTCACTGGTCTACCTCAGCACTCATACGCCAAAGAGTCCTTATCTTCAGCGTATGAGAAAGGCAAGCAGACCAAAGCAAGCTTTAAGTCAAATCAAGTTTCCTCAGTGCCATCTCCTCTACAACTTCTCCATATGGATTTGTTTGGCCCTGTTAACAAACAATCCATCGCTGGAAAGAAATATACGCTGGTCATAGTTGATTAATTTTTTCGATATACATGGGTAATGTTTCTCCGTTCTAAGAGTGACACCCCTGAAGAACTCATCACCTTTGTTCGGAAAATGGAAACCCTGAATAACTTGACCGTTCGCTCAATAAGGAGTGATCATGGGACTGAATTCAAAAACAGTTCTCTTGATTCCTTCTTTGAGAGTAAGGGTATTTCTCACAACTTTTCTTCAGTGAGAACACCGCAACAAAACGGAGTCGCTTAAAGAAGAAATAGAACTATTATTGAAGCTGCATGTTCAATGCTCAACGATTCTCACCTACCTACTCAGTTCTGGGCAGAAGCTGTCAACACTGCTTGTTTTAGGCAAAATAGGTCGCTGATAGTCAAAAGATTTAATAAAACATCCTATGAAATTTTTCATGGGAGAAAGCCTTCAATTAGCTTTCTTCACATCTTTAGATGTCAGTGTTTCATACTGAACAACAGAGATGCCCTTGGAAAGTTTGATCCTAAGGATGATGATGGAATCTTTCTTGGATATTCTTCAATCTCCAAAGCCTTTAAAGTCTTCAATCGAAGAAGGCAAACTATTGAATAAACTATTCACGTCTCTTTTGACGAATCCCGTTCAGCGAATTCTCGACCTTCTGCTGATACTGAACAACTGAATCAATGGATGTTTTCTCATCTTGGTGATTCAGAAGATATTCCCACTCCTCATACGCATACCGTTGAAGATGATAGTCCTACTATCATCCCAAACATGCAGAATAGTGAAGCTGAAACATCATGGGTCTCATGTGTTCCTTTAAACACTATACCTGCTTATGAACCAAATGTCTCAGACATTCCATCTAATTCTCAGCAATCAGTGAATGAGATGACATATACACCTACTCCTCTCTTGCCTGACATTCCAGAAATCGCTGAAGCCTCATCTTCAGCCCCTCCAGTTCAGGTTGATTCAGCGTCTCACGCTCCGGCTCAGCGATAGACTGTAAATCACCCAATTGATCAAATCCTTGGTGATCCAAACGCTGGTGTTCAGACTCGACGAAGTGCAGGTAATATTTGTTTATTTGTTAACTTTATTTCTCTGATTGAACCAAAGAAAATAGATGATGCCCTCAAAGATCCAAACTGGGTCAGCGCTAAGCAAGAAGAGCTGACTGAATTCGAAAGAAACAAAGTTTGGAAACTTGTTCGAAGACCAACTGACAAGATAGTGATAGGCACTAAATGGGTCTATCGAAACAAGCTGGACGAACATGGAACTGTAACCCACAACAAGGCTCGTCTTGTTGCTCAGGGATACAAACAAGAGGAAGGCATAGATTACGGCGAAACATTTTCTCCAGTAGCAAGACTAGAATCTATTCATCTATTCTTAGCATACGTTTTACACAGAGACTTCAAAGTATATCAAATGGATGTTAAGTCAGCATTTCTCGATGGAAAGCTGAATGAAGAAGTCTAGGTGTAACAACCTCCAGGATTCTCAGATCCTAATCGTCCAGGTTATGTTTATAAACTGGATAAGGCACTTTATGGCTTAAAGCAAGCTCCACGTGCATGGTATGACACTCTATCCTCTTATCTACTAATTGAAAATTTTGAGCGAGGTAAAATCGATAAAACTCTATTTTTCAGAATAGTGAAAGGTTATATCATTCTTGTTCAGATATATGTTGATGACATTATATTTGGTTCTACTAACCCTGATCTTTGTACTCGTTTCGCTGATAGAATGAAAGAATAATATAAAATGAGTATGATGGGCGAGCTAACTGTTAGGGCAGGTTTTAATGTTGATTTAAAGTTCAAGGGTTGTTTTGTATTAATTCAATTTGAGCCTTTTTAGTGAATGGGCCGTGGGCTTGTTAACCACGGGCCCATTGTATTTAATGTTGATTAGCTTGGAAAGACAAGCTAATCATCTGTTAGCTTTCTAATTCGTACTGTAAAATTCTCTCTGAAAGTTAATGAAAGGGATGACCAGTTGAAATCATATTTCTTATTGCTTTATCATATTCGATTTCTAAATTGTTGCACGGATCTGGTAATAACCATTGGTATCAGAGCAGACGGACGGATTCGATTCAGAGCATTCATATTGATTTCTGGTAAGATTTGACTTTTTCACGTCTGCCATATTCTTGAATTTTCAAATTCTTGATTCTGTTAGAATTGCTCGATTTTGTTTATTGGGTTGTGTTAGCATTAGTACCATTAGTGTTTCTGCAAAATTACGCATCATAATTCAATCGTTTCAGTGGTCAATTTAGAAAATCAAACTCAAAAAGTTTTGGTTGTGTTCATCATCAAAAATTGAATTTTTACTATCAAAACTTGTTGTTTTTGATCTAAAATCGATTGGGTTAGTGTTGTTTTTGTGTTTGGGATTGTTTCTAATCTTTCAGGAACCTTCGTGTGCAACCCTAATCGAGAAATCGATTGAATTGAGTAAATAGCCGAAGAGTCCGGACAAACTCAACCGCAGTTTCCGGACAAGTCCAATTTGTCCGGACGATTGTGTTTCCATCCGGATTCGTCCTCCTTTCCGGGTAAGTCATTTTTCCTTATTCAATCCGGGTAACATTTGTATCTTATCCGGTGTTTGGTAACCCAGTGTTTCTGGACATATCTTATCCGGACACTCCATTGTCTCCGAAAACTTTAGTGTATCCGGAATCATTTCACATCTGGTAACCTCAGTTATCCGGAAAGTGTGTGGTATCTGTTATCCGGAAAGCTTACTCTGTCCGGATTCTTTCTGATATCTGGACTCTTTCAGTTATCCGGACAATTCAATTATCCAGTATCTTCTCTTATCCGGATACTTCTGTTTTTGTTTATTGCTCAATTTGCATCAAATCTGATCCGGACACTTCCAGATCAGATCACTTATTTTGGATTCCTATCCAGTAAGTTCAGGTTAGTCAAATCACTTGTAGACCCTGCGTTAGGATTTCACTCTTAGTGCCTTGCGTTAGGTTTACCCTTTGAATCAATCTACATGTCTGACGATCACTCCGTTGCAACCGAAGATGTCTACTTCTCGTGATGCTCTCGAAATTTGCACGGACACTAAGCCACCGTGTCTCTATCCGAACGAGTACAGCCAATGGCGAGATAGGTTCATGATCTTCATAGAGTCCAAGGACAACTATGAGTACATCAAGAGAGCTCTGGATAATGGCCCAATTCCCAAGCCAATGAAGGACATAGCTGCAACTTCAACTGCATTAGCTCGACGTGATGAAAAGACTCTGGCTGAGATGACAGATTTTGAAACAGGCATGATTGAAGGTGAAAAGCATGCAAAGAGATATCTGATTCAAGCTCTTCCTAATTCCATCTACACAGCCATATATAGTTACAAAGAGACGGCTAAGGGAATGTGGGACCAAGTAGCCAGAATAATGCGAGGGAGCGTTGTAGGAAATCAGCTGAAGATAAATAGCGCGATAACGAAGTTCGATGGGTTCAAGCAGCGCAACAGTGAATCCCTCACCCAGACCTATGAACGGTTTTGCCTACTTCTCAATGAACTGAACAAGAACAAGATTGTTCGTTCTAATACGGAAAATGCGCTCAAGTTTCTCAACAATCTGCTACCTGAATGGAAGGTGTTTGCTTCTCATGTCAACCACAACAATTTGATTGAGAATGTCAGCATCAACGAACTGTATGAGACACTTCTTCAAGACGAAGATGAAGTGAATGAGCTCCTAGGCGAGAAAACGACTGAACCAAAGCCATCTGCTGATCCTATTGCTCTCATTTCCTCAAAGCAAGGAAAATCATCGGGAAGTCACTCCAGACGTGCTCCAAAGCAAAGTTCTTCTGAGTCAGAAGCTGAAGATAAGCAAGACGACGATTCTGATGATAAAAAGGTTGCCGAATTCAAAATGGCCATAGCTTTGCTTACCAAATCCTTCGAACAACAAAGGTACTACAAGAAGCCTTCATCCAATAGTCAGCGCTACTCCACTTCCTTCAATAAGCGCCATGACTACAAAGACCGATACGAAGGAAAGAAGAAGGTCAGTGAGCACGACAAGTCTGAGTAGAAGGGAAAGCCAGAGAAAGAATAAGGGAAGAAGAGAGATGAACCCGTAAAGTGTTACAACTGCGGGAAACATGGTCATTTTGTGAAGGATTGTCGCCAGCCAACAGTAAAGAACTCTCACTACTACGAGGCCAAGCTTGCATTGTCTCGTCAGAAGGAGGCTGGATAAGCTATGTTTGTTGAAAACGACAACTGGTTGGAAAGATCTGATGATGAAGGCAATTTTGATGCTGCTGATGCCTTCATGGGATATCACCCCTCCGCCGAAGAAGAAACGGCTCCTACAAGTCAGGTATGTGATTCTTGCCAAACCGAATTCTTAAATAAAATGCAAGCATTTACTGATCAGGCAAATTCCTTTCAGGCCACCTCTAAACAACAAAAGCTTGAAATTAGGTCACTAAATGAAAAGCTTGATGTTCAAAAGAGAAAAACAGAGAAATATAAGTCTGATTGTGCTAATTTAACTGAGAGATGCAAAATTTTGTCAATAGCACCCAAAGACTTAAGGCTGCATTTGGTATGCAGACTACATGGGACGGGACTGGACAAAAAAAAATAGTCCCATGTTTGGTACGCCATGGGACAAGAATAACATGGGACAACATGGGACAATTTTTTAATTTTGTGGGACAAAACATGAGAATTCTTGTTCCACCAAAATAGGTGGAACAAGATGGGACTAAGGTGGGAGATTACCATTTTACCCTCATAAGTAATCTGATATATACAAACCTAGCCAAATTTGTGAGCCTCCATCTTCATTTTAGCAAGAACGACTTCATCTCTCTTCTCCATCTCGTTTCATCCCCTCGGTTTATCTCCATTTTGCAGGTACGATTTCTCTTCTTCTCCATCTCGTTTCATCCCCTCGATTTTGCAGGTACGATTTCTCCTGCTGTATGTATGTTTTGCTGCTGTATGTATGTTAGCTGCTGAACCGAATCACCCCCAAACCAGACCCAAACCATGAGACCTGCAGTAGACCGAATCTCCACCCAAACCATGAGACCTGCAGTATGTATGTTTCTGCTGTTGATTTTTCTACTGTTGTTTTTGCTGTTGTATGTATGTTTTGCTGCAGTATGTATGTTAGCTGCTGAACCGAATCTCCACCCAAACCATGAGACCTGCAGCTACTAACAAACAGCAATGTTAGCTACTGAACCGAATCACCCCCAAACAGACCCCAAAAGACCTTCACATGCAGGCCCAAAAAATTGCTATAAAAATGTATAAATTGTTTCTGTTGTTGATTTCTATGGAATATATGTTTCTGAGTCATAAAACTCTAATGTATGTTTCTGAGTCATAAAAATTGCTATAAAATTGCTATAAAAAACAGCGTAAATATTATAGATAAAGTTATTTAAATAAATTTTGCTTGATTTGTGTCATTTATAATCATTATATGATATAAAATAACATTAGACAGCGCTTAAGGGCAATTTGGTCATTTTAACAGTTTTGTCTTGTCCTGTCCAGCTTACCAAACGCAAAACAGACAATTAGTCCTGTCCTGTTCTAGTCGTACCAAACGTAGGACAAACAATTAGTCCTGTCCTATCCAGTCCTGTCCCGTTCTGTCCCGTCCTGTCCCGTCCCATCCAGTCTGCATACCAAACGCTACCTAAGAGCCAAATTATCTGATATTCAGCGTCAGTTTGATCAGTGCATGAATGAGAAATAAGAAATTGTTTATCTATGTTCTTCTCTTCAAATTCAGCACAATAAGTTTGTTACTAAAATTCTTGACCTCGAAACCAAATTCCACAAAAGGGGTCAAACTGATCAAACCATTTTTTTGAATAAACCCAAAGAGTTCACGTACTTCAACAAAGAGTGGGGAATCGGATATGATAACCCACACTACTTACAAAAGGGAAGATATCAAGTTCCAACCCTATAGGTTTTTGCGTGCTATTGGTTAGATAAAAAGTACCCAGAATACGCAATTCAATGGACTGGTCCTCTTGAACCAGATAAGGAGGAGGAAACCGAGGAACATAAACGCACACAAAAACGAGGAATTCAACTTCCATTTTGTTATGAACCTTTAAACTACTCGTATCAAAAGGACAAAAAGTACCTTTCCAATGACTACTTTGACCCCTACAAGTAAGCTGCACCCAAGGATTCCTCCAAAAAGGATGAGGATCTAGCACCTGCAACCAAGATTGAGACGGATGAGTTTAAACTCTATGTTCCCCCTCTCACCTTGGAAGCAAAGATAGTCGAGTTGGAGGAGTCCATTGAGAAAGAAAGGTCAATGTTTCAAATGGAAAAGCAAGTTTTACCTACAAAGCTTGAGAATCTAAAATCAGTCAAAATCGACAATGTGCCTGATGAAGGACAGGAAATCCTTCGGTTTGAAATCAATCGACTCACGTCACAACTGTCCGCATTGGCAACAGACGTGATGCAAGAGAAAGTGAGTAGAGGTCAACTCCAAGAACAGTTTGACCAACTCCAATCTGAAAAGACGATTTCACCCGAACTTTCTTCTAGCTCATCGGACCCGAACTTCCCCCTTAAGAAAAGTTTTTTTTTGTGTGTGGGCATTCCCGAGTGCACTTAACATCACACTCCGTGCACATTTTGAGGGGGAGCACTACTTTTAGTGTTCATCATTTGAGGGGGAGCGTCATGTTTTTCTTAAAAGTCTAAAAGTTTTTTTTTTGTCGACGTCTCCTAAGTAATCACATTCCTGTTCCGAGGGCGAGCAAGGGTATGCCTATGCATCAGTCAAGGGGGAGCAAAGTATTTTTCCCATGGTCCAGCCAGCGCCGGAGGGACCTCCCCAGGGACTTAGACCCGAGCGACGTGAGGGTCCTAGGACAAGAGGAGGAAGGTGAGCGGAGGGAGAGTTAGTTGAAAATCAAGAAGAAGTGAGACTGAGTGCAGTCAGGTCGAAAGCGAACCAAGAAAGATTGTGCCGTAAAGATAACGAGGCTCCTGAGAGACCTCAACCGAGCGATATCCGGGTAGGCACATCTACTATCCCGTCTCATTTGTTGGGACAGGGTATTAAAGAAGCCTCCGTGGACCCAGCGGAGCAATTGGACAACCCCCTTATCCACTCATCCGTCTCTCAAAAGACGGATGTTTCAGTCTCACACGGGGATCTAGCACAACTTCCACTGGTCTCTCACTCGGAGAGTACTGGTGTGGAAATAAGAGACCAGCAACCCCCGGTCTCGACTTCATTTCGTGCACCATTGAGTCTAGAGCCATTTGAAGTTGAACTTTCTTCGGCTAGGACACATGATGAGGAACACCAAATCGAGACTCTTCATGACTCGATCGGAACGTCTGTAGTGTCTCCGTCTGGCGGAACACGAGGATCGGACGGAAATCCTACCACGGCTATCCTTTTGCCAACCGTGAACGTAGGTGGCTCTGCCTCTATGGTAGATGCCTCAACGGGTAATCTAAGTGATCCCGGAGTTAAATTTCCCGACTTTGTGTCACCAGGGTCCCTGGACAACACCCTTAAGGTTGTCCGCGAGGCAATGGAGCAGCACAACGCAGCCGAGCTCAACAAAATTAAGAGCTTAATCAAAGGAAAAGAGAAGATCGTCGACGCTGAAACCGCACCTACACCTCCACCGGCCCCGACTCAGCAAATATATTCGGTGGATACCCTCAAGACAATGCTTTTAGCCCAACTTCTCCAACAATCTAAAACCGACGCCTCTACCAAAGCAGACCTGCTATCCGTTCTGAAATCTCAGGTCACTGCTCCTTCATCGTCCATTACCACTCGATTGGATACCATTGACTCGACTCTCAAAGACATCCAACATGCGATGACAACGCTGTCTGAGAGAGTCCGTTCACTCGAAGATACCTGCAAGAGTCAAGCTGGCGGTCTAAAGCGCAAACACGATGACCAGGATGATCCTGATCACCATGAGGGGGAGAAACAACTAAAACCTACCGAGACCGCCCCTATCCTCACCGAATCGACAATTGTGGTTCAATTGGAACCAGCAACTGCGGCAACAACAACCGACGCCGAACGTGAAGCCGAATTGCCTCTAGCCGAGATGGTCATATATATGGATATTTCAGACGACGAAGACCCGACGATTGACAAGCCTGAGGGTTCAACACAGGAACATGAGTGCAACCCGGAGACCGAAGACTGCGAGACCAACCCGGAGACCGAAGATGCATGGTATGAAAAAGTCGCCAGTGCCGCAAATCTCCAGGTTAATTTGGTCTTCCCTACTGAAGAAGATGACAATGTAGACTACGATCAGTTCCTGCTCCAGAACTTATATGGATCCCTCATTCACTCTGCTCAAGCCGCTGAAACTTCAACAAGACCCAAGACTACAACTGTCGATATTTCGACATCTCCTCAACAACAACCGATAGCTTCGGATCTTTCTCCACCTCCTTAACCGCAACAAATTCGTTTGGAGAAGATCCCGATATTTCTTCCTCACCTGGAGGAATCACTGAAGAAGCTGTTCGTCCACAAGCTTCGCCCAATCGAGCCGACCTTTTGCCTTGGTATTTACAACCTCAACCCCGAATACCAACGCCAGTTCATGAGTGCAATGAAGCGGTGTCTACCAATTAGCCAAGTCAGAACCAAGCATCAGATCACAGAGGTACCAACATACAGTCAAGCCGCATTATGAAAATCGTTTATCCTGTATTCACTGTTCGACGTGAAGATGGGAATGAATGGAAATTTTCCGAAGCTGACTTCCAACACCTCCGACCGTTCGACTTCCTGTCAATTCTGAAAGAACTCCGTACAAGAACCATCCGACCGCTATCTATCACAAAGGCACTCGAAGCTGTTCGTCGATTCCTGGTCCGTACTATTATAATGTCATATCTCACGAACATCCAAATGGCAATAAAGAACATGGCAAAGAAGGTAAATCTGATCAAGCCGAATCTGAAAGCTCCTGAGTTGATGATGTATTCCGAGAACGCACAGCTTCTGAAACCAGAATTTGGGATTGTCTTCATCAACGATCAGAATGAAAAGAAATTTCTGCGCTTCAGTCAGGTCGACTGATTCTGCGATGGCACGCTCTTCAAAGTCCAAAATGCTCTTCGCAAAATCATTTCATATGAATCAGAAAATCAGAAGGTTTCGTATGTTCCTAACTTGAATGAGATAACTGCACGAAACGCTTTAGAAGTGGTTGAAGAACGCATCGACTATCGCAGCGCTATCCAAATGTTCGAGATTCATTTTGCGCTTCGCAAAAGATATGTTTATAACTGGCGAGAGCTAGAGCGCGAACTCGAACTTCAAATCAAAGGGGGAGATTGTTAGGGTCAATTTATGTTCATTTTGCGCATCGACTATCGCCGCTTTAGACAGGTTTTGGCCTATCCGCTTACTCTGATGCGGATCACGTAGGATGCATGTAGGACCGCAAGAGCACCTCGGGACATATTCAGTTATTGGGAGATAGCCTTGTAAGTTGGGCTTCGAAGAAGCAACAATGCGTTTCAACATCAACTGTCGAGGCAGAGTATGTAGCCACCTTAAGCTGCTGTTCCCAACTAATCTGGATGAGGACGCAACTCATAGACTACGGCTTCAAGTATGTCAAAGTCCCGATCTACTGTGACTCAAAGAGCGCAATTTCCATATCAAGAAACCCGGTCCAACACACCAAGACGAAGCACATCGACGTTCGGTATCATTTTATCACCAGTAGTCAATCGACCGGTCAATTTTCTAAAGGGTGCATGTTCTAATACAAAGGCCCCAGCTGTGAATAAGATTTACAAATCTAAACTTGTTTCTCAAAACCAATCACAGTCGAGGCAAAAGACCGAGCGATTGCCTATCAAAAATCCTGTTTCTTCAAAAGTCACTGACCATGCTGTCAATGTGGGTTCAAATAAAACCGGCCAGCCTAAACAAGATAAACCAAAGAGGCCAGCTAGGCAATCTATTGAGAAAGAAGCGTCGAAGTCATTTAACACTGTTTTTTACCCTAGAATGAACAAAAACGATTGTGCTTGGAATCATAGGACTGATTTTGTTAAAAGGGATGTTAATTTTCCGATGAAAATTTACTCCATTCAGCAATTGATCCAATTATCGCACGATCGTTTGTGTTGTTCTAGTTGTGGTTGGACTGACTTTGATGGCATAAATAATAATGATTGGTTTGGGTCATATCACATATATAATCATACACCCAAACGTAAACCCTGTAAAAACAAAACGAAACACTATACTCCATGGGGTTCCCAATCAGAGGTTAGACCAAGGCAAGATAGGAAACCCACTTCAAAGAGGGTTCCTCCTACTGAGGTTAAACCTACACCTAAGAGGCAAAATGTTTCAAAGCAAGTTCATCCGAAAGGTGTCAAATCTAACCCTCCCGGACCCAAGCAAATCTGGGTACCAAAGGTCCGCTAATCTTGTTTTGCAGGACCGTCATGTGTGGTTCTTACACTCTGGATGCTCCACGCACATGACCGGAAGGAGGGAGCTACTCACGGACTACAAGGCACTATATGATGGAGACTGTTCGTGTGTTTAGGGGGACCACGACCAGCCATCAGGTATGATATTCTACTGTTAATGGGGAGTGTCACCCACGTTTTTTTACCTTCCAGAAAAGGTTTTTTGTGTGTGGCATTCCCGAGTGCACTTAACATCACACTCCGTGCACATTTTGAGGGGGAGCACTACTTTTAGTGTTCATCATTTGAGGGGGAGCGTCATGTTTTTCTTAAAAGTCTAAAAGTTTTTTTTTGTCGACGTCTCCTAAGTAATCACATTCCTGTTCCGAGGGCGAGCAAGGGTATGCCTATGCATCAGTCAAGGGGGAGCAAAGTATTTTTCCCATGGTCCAGCCAGCGCCGGAGGGACCTCCCCAGGGACTTAGACCCGAGCGACGTGAGGGTCCTAGGACAAGAGGAGGAAGGTGAGCGGAGGGAGAGTTAGTTGAAAATCAAGAAGAAGTGAGACTGAGTGCAGTCAGGTCGAAAGCGAACCAAGAAAGATTGAGCCGTAAAGATAACGAGGCTCCTGAGAGACCTCAACCGAGCGATATCCGGGTAGGCACATCTACTATCCCGTCTCATTTGTTGGGACAGGGTATTAAAGAAGCCTCCGTGGACCCAGCGGAGCAATTGGACAACCCCCTTATCCACTCATCCGTCTCTCAAAAGATGGATGTTTCAGTCTCACACGGGGATCTAGCACAACTTCCACCGGTCTCTCACTCGGAGAGTACTGGTGTGGAAATAAGAGACCAGCAACCCCCGGTCTCGACTTCATTTCGTGCACCATTGAGTCTAGAGCCATTTGAAGTTGAACTTTCTTCGGCTAGGACACATGATGAGGAACACCAAATCGAGACTCTTCATGACTCGATCGGAACGTCTGTAGTGTCTCCGTCTGGCAGAACACGAGGATCGGACGGAAATCCTACCACGGCTATCCTTGTGCCAACCGTGAACGTAGGTGGCTCTGCCTCTATGGTAGATGCCTCAACGGGTAATCTAAGTGATCCCGGAGTTAAATTTCCCGACTTTGTGTCACCAGGGTCCCTGGACAACACCCTTAAGGTTGTCCGCGAGGCAATGGAGCAACACAACGCAGCCGAGCTCAACAAAATTAAGAGCTTAATCAAAGGAAAAGAGAAGATCGTCGACGCTGAAACCGCACCTACACCTCCACCGGCCCCGGCTCAGCCTATATATTCGATGGATACCCTCAAGACAATGCTTTTAGCCCAACTTCTCAAACAATCTAAAACTGACGCCTCTACCGAAGCAGACCTGCTATCCGTTCTGAAATCTCAGGTCACTGCTCCTTCATCATCCATTACCACTCGATTGGATACCATTGACTCGACTCTCAAAGACATCCAACATGCGATGACAACGCTGTCTGAGAGAGTCCGTTCACTCGAAGATACCTGCAAGAGTCAAGCTGGCGGTCTAAAGCGCAAACACGATGACCAGGATGATCCTGATCACCATGAGGTGGAGAAACAACTAAAACCTACCGAGACTGCCCCTATCCTCACCGAATCGACAATTGTGGTTCAATTGGAACCATCAACTGCGGCAACAACAACCGACGCCGAACCTGAAGCCGAATTGCCTCTAGCCGAGATGGTAATATATAGGGATATTTCAGACTACGAAGACCCGACGATTGACAAGCCTGAGGGTTCAACACAGGAACATGAGTGCAACCCGGAGACCGAAGACTGCGAGACCAACCCGGAGACCGAAGATGCATGGTATGAAAAAGTCGCCAGTGCCGCAATTCTCCAGGTTAATTTGGTCTTCCCTACTGATGAAGATGACAATGTAGACTACGATCAGTTCCTGCTCCAGAACTTATATGGATCCCTCATTCACTCTGCTCAAGCCGCTGAAACTTCAACAAGACCCAAGACTACAAGTGCCGATATTTCGACATCTCCTCAACAACAACCGATAGCTTCGGATCTTTCTCCACCTCCTTAACCGCAACAAATTCGTTTGGAGAAGATCCCGATATTTATTCCTCACCTGGAGGAATCACTGAAGAAGCTGTTCGTCCACAAGCTTCGCCCAATCGAGCCGACCTTTTGCCTTGGTATTTACAACCTCAACCCCGAATACCAACGCCAGTTCATGAGTGCAATGAAGCGGTGTCTACCAATTAGCCAAGTCAGAACCAAGCATCAGATCACAGAGGTACCAACATACAGTCAAGCCGCATTATGAAAATCGTTTATCCTGTATTCACTGTTCGACGTGAAGATGGGAATGAATGGAAATTTTCCGAAGCTGACTTCCAACACCTCCGACCGTTCGACTTCCTGTCAATTCTGAAAGACCTCCGTACAAGAACCATCCGACCGCTATCTATCACAAAGGCACTCGAAGCTATTCGTCGATTCCTGGTCCGTACTATTATAATGTCATATCTCACGAACTTCCAAATGGCAATAAAGAACATGGCAAAGAAGGTAAATCTGATCAAGCCGAATCTGAAAGCTCCTGAGTTGAAGATGTATTCCGAGAACGCACAGCTTCTGAAACCAGAATTTGGGATTGTCTTCATCAACGATCAGAATGAAAAGAAATTTCTGCGCTTCAGTCAGGTCGACTGATTCTGCGATGGCACGCTCTTCAAAGTCCAAAATTCTCTTCGCAAAATCCTTTCATATGAATCAGAAAATCAGAAGGTTTCGTATGTTCCTAACTTGAATGAGATAACTGCACGAAACGCTTTAGAAGTGGTTGAAGAACGCATCGACTATCGCCGCGCTATCCAAATGTTCGAGATTCATTTTGTGCTTCGCAAACGATATGTTTATAACTGGCGAGAGCTAGAGCGCGAACTCGAACTTCAAATCAAAGGGGGAGATTGTTAGGGTCAATTTATGTTCATTTTGCGCATCGACTATCGCCGCTTTAGACAGGTTTTGGCCTATCCGCTTACTCTGATGCGGATCACGTAGGATGCATGTAGGACCGCAAGAGCACCTCGGGACATATTCAGTTCTTGAGAGATAGCCTGGTAAGTTGGGCTTCAAAGAAGCAACAATGCGTTTCAACATCAACTGTCGAGGCAGAGTATGTAGCCACCGTAAGCTGCTGTTCCCAACTAATCTGGATGAGGACGCAACTCAAAGACTACGGCTTCACGTATGTCAAAGTCCCGATCTACTGTGACTCAAAGATCGCAATTTCCATATCAAGAAACCCGGTCCAACACACTAAGACGAAGCACATCGACGTTCGGTATCATTTTATCACCAGTAGTCAATCGACCGGTCAATTTTCTAAAGGGTGCATGTTCTAATACAAAGGCCCCAGCTGTGATTAAGATTTACAAATCTAAACTTGTTTCTCAAAACCAATCACAGCCGAGGCAAAAGACCGAGCGATTGCCTATCAAAAATCCTGTTTCTTCAAAAGTCACTGACCATGCTGTCAATGTGGGTTCAAATAAAACCGGCCAGCCTAAACAAGATAAACCAAAGAGGCCAGCTAGGCAATCTATTGAGAAAGAAGCGTCGAAGTCATTTAACACTGTTTTTTACCCTAGAATGAACAAAAACGATTGTGCTTGGAATCATAGGACTGATTTTGTTAAAAGGGATGTTAATTTTCCGATGAAAATTTACTCCATTCAGGAATTGATCCAATTATCGCACGATCGTTTGTGTTGTTCTAGTTGTGGTTGGACTGACTTTGATGACATAAATAATAATGATTGGTTTGGGTCATATCACATATATAATCATACACCCAAACGTAAACCCTGTAAAAACAAAACGAAACACTATACTCCACGGGGTTCCCAATCAGAGGTTAGACCAAGGCAAGATAAGAAACCCACTTCAAAGCGGGTTCCTCCTACTGAGGTTAAACCTACACCTAAGAGGCAAAATGTTTCAAAGCAAGTTCATCCGAAAGGTGTCAAATCTAACCCTCCCGGACCCAAGCAAATCAGGGTACCAAAGGTCCGCTAATCTTGTTTTGCAGGACCGTCATGTGTGGTTCTTACACTCTGGATGCTCCACGCACATGACCGGAAGGAGGGAGCTACTCACGGACTACAAGGCACTATATGATGGAGACTGTTCGTGTGTTCAGGGGGAGCACGACCAGCCATCAGGTATGATATTCTACTGTTGAGGGGGAGAGTCACCCACGTTTTTTTACCTGCCAGAAAAGTTTTTTTTGTGTGTGGGCATTCCCGAGTGCACTTAACATCACACTCCGTGCACATTTTGAGGGGGAGCACTACTTTTAGTGTTCATCATTTGAGGGTGAGCGTCATGTTTTTCTTAAAAGTCTAAAAGTTTTTTTTTTGTCGACGTCTCCTAAGTAATCACATTCCTGTTCCGAGGGCGAGAAAGGGTATGCCTATGCATCATTCAAGGGGGAGCAAAGTATTTTTCCCATGGTCTAGCCAGCGCCGGAGGGAACTCCCCAGGGACTTAGACCCGAGCGACGTGAGGGTCCTAGAACAAGAGGAGGAAGGTGAGCGGAGGGAGAGTTAGTTGAAAATCAAGAAGAGGTGAGACTGAGTGCAGTCAGGTCGAAAGCGAACCAAGAAAGATTGAGCCGTAAAGATAACGAGGCTCCTGAGCGACCTCAACCGAGAGATATCCAGGTAGCCACATCTACTATCCCGTCTCATTTGTTGGGACAGGGTATTAAAGAAGCCTCCGTGGACCCAGCGGAGCAATTGGACAACCCCCTTATCCACTCATCCGTCTCTCAAAAGACGGATGTTTCAGTCTCACACGGGGATCTAGCACAACTTCCACCGGTCTCTCACTCGGAGAGTACTGGTGTTGAAATAAGAGACCAGCAACCCCCGGTCTCGACTTCATTTCGTGCACCATTGAGTCTAGAGCCATTTGAAGTTGAACTTTCTTCGGCTAGGACACATGATGAGGAACACCAAATCGAGACTCTTCGTGACTCGATCGGAACGTCTGTAGTGTCTCCGTCTGGCGGAACACGAGGATCGGACGGAAATCCTACCACGGCTATCCTTGTGCCAACCGTGAACGTAGGTGGCTCTGCCTCTATGGTAGATGCCTCAACAAGTAATCTAAGTGATCCCGGAGTTAAATTTCCCGACTTTGTGTCACCAGGGTCCCTGGACAACACCCTTAAGGTTGTCCGCGAGGCAATGGAGCAACACAACGCAGCCGAGCTCAACAAAATTAGGAGCTTAATCAAAGGAAAAGAGAAGATCGTCGACGCTGAAACCACACCTACACCTCCACCGGCCCCTGTTCAGCCTACATATTCGGTGGATACCCTCAAGACAATGATTTTAGCCCAACTTCTCCAACAATCTAAAACCGATGCCTCTACCGAAGCAGACCTGCTATCCGTTCAGAAATCTCAGGTCACTGCTCCTTCATCGTCCATTACCACTCGATTGGATACCATTGACTCGACTCTCAAAGACATCCAACATGCGATGACAACGCTGTCTGAGAGAGTCCGTTCACTCGAAGATACCTGCAAGAGTCAAGCTGGCGGTCTAAAGCGCAAACACGATGACCAGGATGATCCTGATCACCGTGTGGGGGAGAAACGACTAAAACCTACCGAGACCGCCCCTATCCTCACCGAATCGACAATTGTGGTTCAATTGGAACCAGCAACTGCGGAAACAACAACCGACGCCGAACCTGAAGCCGAATTGCCTCTAGCCGAGATGGTAATATATATGGTTATTTCAGACGACGAAGACCCGACGATTGACAAGCCTGAGGGTTCAACACAGGAACATGAGTGCAACCCGGAGACCGAAGACTGCGAGACCAACCCGGAGACCGAAGATACATGGTATGAAAATGTCGCCAGTGCCGCAAATCTTCAGGTTAATTTGGTCTTCCCTACTGATGAAGATGACAATGTAGACTACGATCAGTTCTGCTCCATAACTTATATGGATCCCTCATTCACTCTGCTCAAGTCGCTGAAACTTCAACAAGACCCAAGACTACAACTGCCGATATTTCGACATCTCCTCAACAACAACCCATAGCTTCAGATCTTTCTCCACCTCCTCAACCGCAACAAATTCGTTTGGAGAAGATCTCGATATTTATTCCTCACCTGGAGGAATCACTGAAGAAGCTGTTCGTCCACAAGCTTCGTCCAATCGAGCCGACCTTTTGCCTTGGTATTTACAACCTCAACCCCAAATACCAACGCCAGTTCATGAGTGCAATGAAGCGGTGTCTACCAATTAGCCAAGTCAGAACCAAGCATAAGATCACAGAGGTACTCAACATACAGTCAAGCCGCATTATGAAAATCGTTTATCCCGTATTCACTGTTCGACGTGAAGATGGGAATGAATGGAAATTTTCTGAAGCTGACTTCCAACACCTCCGACCGTTTGACTTCCTGGCAATTCTGAAAGACCTTCGTACAAGAACCATTCGACCGCTATCTATCACAAAGGCACTCGAAGCTGTTCGTCGATTCCTGGTTCGTACTATTATAATGTCATATCTCACGAACTTCCAAATGGCAATAAAGAACAGGGCAAAGAAGGTAAATCTGATCAAGCCGAATCTTAAAGCTCCTGAGTTGAAGATGTATTCCGAGAACGCACAGCTTCTGAAACCAGAAATTGGGATTGTCTTCATCAACGATCAGAATGAAATGAAATTTCTGCGCTTCAGTCAGGTCGACTGATTCTGCGATGGCACGCTCTTCAAAGTCCAAAATGCTCTTCGCAAAATCATTTCATATGAATCAGAAAATCAGAAGGTTTCGTATGTTCATAACTCGAATGAGATAACTGCACGAAACGCTTTAGAAGTGGTTGAAGAACACATCGACTATCGCCGCGCTATCCAAATGTTCGAGATTCATTTTGCGCTTCGCAAAAGATATGTTTATAACTGGCTAGAGCTAGAGCGCGAACTCGAACTTCAAATCAAAGGGGGAGATTGTTAGGGTCAATTTATGTTGAATTAAAGTTCAAGGGTCTGTATTGTAATAGTTGAATTTGAGCTTAGTTAGTGAACGGGCCGTGGGCTTGTTAACCACAGGCCCGTCATATATAAAGTGCATTAGCCTTAGAAAATAGGCTAGTTGTCTCATTTGCTTTCCTATTTTGTATTGTAATTCCCTCTCAATTGAAAGTTAATAGGGATGACCAGTTGAAATCATAAACTATATTGTTTTACATCTTTTGATTTCATTGTTCGTTGCACGGATCTGGAACTAACAAACTGTACGTGACCGGTTGTGCTTTTCCTATCCATAAGACTTCCGCCATGATCAACGTCGGAATAAGCAGTCAGTTCATATCCTGTTCCCTTTGGATTCCATAAGCCTAAGTAGGGTGTACCCTTCAAATATCGGAAGATGCGCTTCACAACTCTACGATGTGACTCTTTTGGATTTGCCTGAAATCTTGCGCACAAACATGTAGCAAACATTATAGATGGATGACTAGAAGTTAAGTACGTAAGTGAACCTATTGTACCTCTATAAGTCCGAAGATCATCTTTCTTACCATTGGGATCTGGACCGATCTTGGACCCTGGTGCCATCGGGGTTCCAATAGATGTACTATTTTCCATCTTGAACTTTTTCAAGATATCCAATACATACTTGGACTGATTTATGAATATCCCCATTAAAAACTTCTTCACTTGCAATCCGAGAAAGAAGTTGATCTCTCCCATCATGCTCATTTGAATCCTAGTCACCATGAGGTTAGAAAACCAGGTACACAATGCAGGATTAGTCGCACCAAAAATAATATGTTCTAAATAAATTTGCACAATTATAACGTCACCTTGTTCGCGCTTAATGAATAAATGCATGTTGATTTTACCTTTATCAAACCCAGACTTAAGTAGAAAGGTGGATAGTACTTCGTACCATGCTCGAGGGGCTTGTTTTAAACCGTATAAGGCTTTGTCCAGAATGTAGACATGATTTGGATGATCTTTGTCGACAAAACCTATAGCATGAGAAACATATACCTCTTCCTTGGCAACACCATTCAAAAATGCGGTTTTCACGTCCATTTGATAGACCGTGAATATCATATAAGCAGCGAATGCTAAGAATATGCGAATGTCTTCGATTCTCGCGATTGGAGCATATGTTTCATCGTAGTCAATGTCCTCTTGCTGACGATATCCCTTTGCTACGAGTCTAACTTTGTTTCGCACGATTATTCCATCTTCGTCCTTTTTATTCTTGAAGACCCACTTTGTACCAATAACACTTTTATCCTTGGGACGAGGTACTAACCGCCAAACTTTCAAAGATTCGAACTGATTTAAATCGTATTGCATAGCCAACACCCAATCTGAATCATCTAAAGCTTCAAATATTGTTAACGGTTCAATGTTGCTCAAGAAGATCGCAAATAAACACTAATTCACAGTAGCTTTAAAAGCTGATCTCGTTTTGACTGGCGAAGAAGGGTCACCTATTATTTGATGAATAGGATGAGCTTTCGTCCATTTTGTTGACTGAACATTGTCAAGGTTAGCATGTCCTTTTTTATCAACTAATGGTACATGAACTTCAGTATTCGGATTTTCTTGAGGATTATCATTTGTAGTAATTGGTTCTCCAGAAGGTTCTAATGGTTGTTGAGGTTCTGTTGTAGCATTAACTAAATAATCAATTTCTTGTGTTGGAACATTCACAGATGTAGAAATATAGTCTTGTGTCACAGCATTCTTTGGTAAATAATTATTCGAAACAGGAGTAGAAGCATCAACAATAAGAGGTTAACCTCCATCTGTTTGTGTAGTATCTATGACAGCGGAATCTGTTTTAGATGCTGGTTTCTTCCTGTTAAGAACATTAGAACAATGATTGTAAGTACCATAAAATTCATCATAAAGTTCTTCAAATAATAAATCAATATCAGATAAATTAGATTTGGATGTGGAAGCTTGATCCTGATTTGATTTTGGAACATGTCCTGAACTGATTTGTCTAGAAGCTAATATGCCAGTTAATATTGGTTCTGGTTTGTTTTGATCAGAAGCCACCTCTTCAGATTCAGCAATCTTCACATTCACGTTCTCAATAATTCTCTTTGATTGCTTCAGGTAAATTTTGTAAAATGTGTGATCCCAAAAACAAGTATGTAAAGATATGATCAACAATCACTATTCATCTCTCATTAACATCAAAGGTTGTTCTTACAGAGATAGAGAGAAAGTACAAGTGATCAAATATGGAAAGTTATGTTCTAAGAGTGAATCTAGGGTATTTATACCTAGACTAGGAAATTATAAAACAAGTCCCTTAACTTGGATACAATTAACATTTCGTGCATTAACAATCTTCCCCTTTGGATCCAAGTTAGAAGAACACAACATTTATCTCACCTGCTCTGGAGGTATGTATCTCTTCCTTATCCCAAAAATGATTTCAAACCTTCTAAGAGCATTTCTGTATTCCAGTCTTTTCTCAATAATATTCAGAGCTTTGTTGAAAGTCAGTCAGGTAAGCCAACCTTACTAGATTTTTCATAAATCTTTTCACAGTTTGATACACCTCAGACCATGTCTTATCTTTGTTGGGAATCCTGGCAGGAATGTCATATAATCGAAAAAAGTCTTCACATGTCAAAGACTTAGAATCTGCTGCACTGAACGACCATTCTTTACCATCAGTGTTGTACACTGTGAATCTTGGATACCACATATTCAGTATTCTTTCTGATTCAATCTTTGTAATCCTCACAATCTCTTTATTTGTTCTTACCAACCTCAACTCTTGGTCTTTGTGTTTCATCAAGTGTAAGTACTCAATCTGGTGTTGGGATGGTAACTTCTCAATGGAATACAACTTTATCTTATCAATTGGTTGAACTCTGATCACAAATAGATCTCTTCTTACATCCTCTTGAATGGAGTAAGATTCCTTATTCAGTGCCATCTTCTTTCAATCAAAGACTCTTGATCAATTAACTACTGGAATACTCTCATTTCTGCTTCAGATACCGTATCTTTTATCTTCCCTTCAGGTAAATCTGGTATGACTGGAACATCTATAACTGGATCATCTGCTTTAAAAACATTATCATCACCAGAATCAGAAACATCAGGTTGTACATTCACAGCATCAAACACATCATCAAGTTCCTCTTTTATCTTGATAACTGTATTTTCAGTTTCATCTTCAGAATCCACATAGATGTTATCCTGAATAAAATCATCAGCTATTTTCTACTCTTCCGTTCTTTTATCACTTCCTTCAGGCTTTTCAACCGTAGGAATGATATCATCAAGAACTCCATGTACATCACCTTCTTGTACATTTCCACCAGAACCACTTATACCAACATCCAAATCAACTGTTTCAACTTTTGTACCAGAACCACTTGTTTCCCCCACTTTTTGTCTTTTACTTATCTCCCCCTCATGGTGATCAGGATCAAGATCTTGATCATCATGCTTTCTCTTACTAGATTGTGCTTGAACACTGCAAGTTTGCTTTAAAACGGTGATACGGTCAGAAAGGGTTTTGAAGCCAAAGGTAATGGCTTGGATCATATCAGAATTGGATGGGTTTAAGGTTTGGATATAAGCTTGGGTAGGTTACGGGTTTTGTATTTCGGTTTGTCTTCTCAATAAACCAACTAAGTCCAACTCTTCTCTGGAGTTATTATCACTTTGCTCTAACAATCGAATTAACATCAGAGATTTAAGTTCATGTAAAGGTAGGTTAGGCGGTACCTTTCTTTGTGGTGTAGGCTAAGATTTTGGATCAGGTTGAGCTTCATATTCGGTAACTGGTGTTTCAATCAAAGATTTCCCTTTCAAAGCTCGACTCACTTCGCTAGAAAGTTTTTCCACAATCTTTCGCATTTCATCACGCTGAGCCTTGTCAAAAGTTTTACTGAAACAAAATTATGGGGAGGAGGACCCATCAAAGTTCTGATATTTTGTGCTTGAACCGGGGTAACACCCAGACAACTTAGGTTTCTGGTTTGCATGACAGTCGAAGAGACTGTATGGCATGTGTTCAACGCTGCCATGGTGTTAACGTTGACAGGACTTCCACCCGGTTCTCATAAAGTACCAATGAATGGCGGCAATACTCTGGGCGTTCCGATTGGATCACGATGAATTCCAATGTTTGGTGTCACCAACAGTGTCGTGACTGTCGTCATAAGTGTCCTAGGAAATAAAGTTGTTCTAAAGGGTCATAGACTCGAAGTGCTCAGAATTGAAGTCGGTGGCCGGGGCAAATGCCTACCTGTTTCAATACCAACTAACACTGATTGTGTTTTCGATAGAGTTTGTGCTAATCCTTGTGAGAAATTGAAACATCAACATGTTGAGAAGTCGATGAGTGGCTGAGTGGGGTTGAGCAACGCATAGTTGGGTCCACTATGTCTTTTTCAATGTCTAATGGCGACGAACGCTCATTGACAGTAGACGTAGCTACCCAGGTTTACTCAGTTTGGATAGGATCAGTAGTTAAAACTTTCATTGATCCTGTCTCACAGTCACCATCTTTTTTTCTTTCCTTCTCACTTAACCTCACTTCTTATTCTGTTTCAACTAATACTCTTTCAGAACACCTTATTTCTCCTCGAGCACCAGAGTTGGTCTCAGTATTTACAACAATCTCAAAATCATTATGATCATCATCATCATCATCCGAACTATCAGCTTCTGCCTCATCATCTGCCTCATCAGAACTTGAACTTGCAGAGTAAACATTGGCAGGATCATCTATATCAGCAAATATATCATCATTTTCTTCAGAATCAGAAGAACCAAGGCTTTCTTCATCAAGAGCACGGGACGACTGACCAGGAGCACCCCCTTCTCCAGTTCCCCTCACTGTATTTTTACCTCTCAACACGCCATGTTCAGGTACCCCAGTATCCTGAACTCTCTCTCTAAGATCTATACCCTCACTCCTCTCTCCTAGTTGGTTGACACTTTGGGTAGGTCCCTCCTGTTCTGGCCGGACCATTAGTGCATTTTCTTCTCTATACTCTCTCACAAATGGTGACTCCTGGTCAGCGTAAGCAAGTACAGCTTCAGGTATGACCATAATATGAGGAAATTGAATGTTGGTTGGAATGCGAATATAATGCATCCATTGGGCTGGACAAAGTACGGCTCCTTGTCGTCTCGGAATCTCCGGATTTGCATTCATGATTTTCTGAATAACAATATGTAAAACTCTTTGAAACGGTACAAAATTCGTTGCCTTAGATGGTTTATCTTTATACGTGACTACTTCGATCAGTTCATGCCAAATAATCACAGTAAAATCAATTTTCATGTCATATGCGATAGCATGGAACGTCCTCAGAATGAAGATGCTACACCTATAAAGTCATGTGTGCTTTGAGGTCAGACATCTGTTGATTGTGCTGAACAGAGTATACCTGATTGGTGGTAGATACTTTTTTTTGAAATTCGAAGCACGGACTAAAATACCATCAACAATATCATTGTATCCCAACACCATGATATCCCGATGCAGATCCTTTCAGAAATCATATCATCAAAGTTATTTGACATAGGTAGATCCAGAACGGTTCTGAGTCTCTTCAATGTAAGCTTTGCATCAAACTGATCAACTTTGAGTGTGAAAAACTGGTTGGTTTCAGAAACTGGCACAAACTGAATAGTAAACCATGCTTGTGTCAAATATATCAGAGGAACAAGTTCTGTCTTCTCTAATACGGTTCTGAGCGGGTGACCTTTCAAGATTTCGATTATGATGTGATAATCCATTTTTACATTCATATCGAAGGTAAAATTGTTGTGCTGAATCTTTAAACAATCATCAGGTCGGATCAGATCATCATCAAGGTTTCTAGTATTAACTGAAGGATGTGATGAATGATGTGATGGAACGACGGTGTTTTCGTCTGAGGAATTGCCATCATATTGCTCATGAACATGTGCCATTGGATCTGTTTGGAAACAAGTTACATCACCGGGATAAAATTTCCAAGTAGCCAGTTTTGAGAAAAATCTAAAAAATTCCTACGTTTGGGATGTTATCGCACAACACTAAAACTAGTCGCATGACACTTTGATCGCATGAAGCTTGTGCGATGAAAGAAGTTATCGCACAAGACTTGTGCGAGCAAGATGAATTTTAGAATTGAGCGACATCTATGAAGGTTTGAATACAAGGATCGTGCGATAACTTTGAATACTTAGAAGCTAAGTTTAAGTATTCAACCCAGATTCTAACAAACGCAATAAAATCACATAAAATCAAGAATCCTAGTGTCGTTTATCTAAGATTATCCCTATTGTATCATGTTTTAACACATACACTAACACATTGAATGATTATCAGATGAGAATATGAACAGTCTCATGTTCTTCGACATTTACCCAACTAAACATCAAATCAACAGTAATGGAATGGATAAACTAAAATGAAATTAAGATAATCACTAACCTGTAGTGATTGCGAATCGAATGCAAGAAAGATACAACAACAAATCACACACTTGATAAATTTCAGTTGAGAGAATAACTGGGTTTCAAAGAACTCGCAAAAGGTTAAAAGTTCGAATAACCGTTCTATTTATACAACTTAGGGTTTTAATGACACATGGCAGAATGTGATTGGTCCAACGGTTGACCTTCACGTTTCAAACTTATCACATGAACGATATACGAGAAGTTCATCTTCATCGCATGAAACGTATGCGATGAAGGCATTCAAAGTTTTCGAGAAAAACGTGTGCGAGAAGCACCGGTGAACAAATTTAATCGCATGACACATGTGCGATTAAAGTTTTGATCGAATGAAACGTATGCGATGAACATTGTTGATTGCATAAAACTTGTGCGATGAGGAATGTTTTTGGTCAAAGCTTGTGTGATTAAAACCTTGATCGCATGATGCTTTGAACGACAACTTCCAACACTTTTGAAAAACTTTTGAAAAACTTGATTTTCCAAGTTAAAAGATGTCCAACTTTTAACTGGTTCTTCCCAAACTTCTTTTTCAAAAACATTTTGCTCCCCCTACATTGATGCATAAATTTTGCAAAATAATTTTTCATCAAGTAGAGTTTGTAGAAAATTCATGTTAGAAACACTTACTTTGCTCTTCAATGAATGAATGTGATCAACTCATAAAGATATCATGCTCCCCCTAGACAAATAATCAAAACTTTTCTTTCTCCCTATAAACACATGCATACACACATCAAACTGCACAAATAAACCATGAAGATATAGAATTGAAATTGACAAACAAAAGATAAAAAATTGAAATAAACTTTGTGTACTACATAAAGACATAAAATTTTGAAATAATCATAATAAAGATTCAATAGGATGAAAATTAATATTTTTCAATCAAGATACCAAGCTTGAGTAAATAATAGAGATATTCAACTTATTGAATGAATATTATGAATATTCAAACTTTCATGTTCAACATGCCAAGCTTTGAAATTAAGAATTTGAAACGTTTCTCATCCAAAGCTTTAGTGAAAAGATCGGCAACTTGAAATTCAGTAGATACAAAGTAAAGTTAAATTGTACCTTTCTCCACATGGTCCTTTATGAAATGATATCGAATATCAATGTGCTTCGTCTTCGTGTGTTGGACCGGATTTACGGAAATAGCAATCGCAGATTTACTGTCACAATAAATGGGGATTTTGTCATACTTACAGCTAAAATCCATTAGTTGAGTCTTTATCCATAAGACTTGTGAACAACAGCTTGCGGTAGCAACATAGTCAGCCTCTGTCGTAGATGTTGAAACACAATTCGGTTTCTTCGACGCCCAACTCACTAATTTGTCTCCCAACAATTGAACATGTCCGATAGTTCTTTTCCTATCCATTAAGCTTCCACCATGATCCGCATCAAAATAAGCTGGTAGCTCGTATCCCGTCCCTTACGGATACCATGGTCTAAGATAAGTCATTCCTTCCAAATATCTGAAGATGCGCTTAACCGCTCCGAGATGTGACTCTTTCGGATTTTCCTAAAATCTTGCACATAAACATGTAGCAAACATAATACCTGCACGACTTGAAGTTAAATACATAAGTGACCCGATTATACCTGATAAGTCCTTAGATCTACCTTCTTACCATCGGGATCTGGACCGATCTTAGATCCTGGTGCCATAGGTGTTCCAATTGATGTACAATTGTCCATTTTGAATTTCTTCAAAATATTGAATATGCATTTTGATTGATTGATGAAGATTCTCGTCGAGAATTGCTTCACTTGCAATCCGAGAAAAAAATTGATCTCTCCCATCATGCATGGCTAATACCCAGTCTGGATCATTCAGAGCCTCAGAGACCGTTAAAGGGTCAATATTACTCAGAAAGATCGCAAAAAGACACTCATTCGCCAGAAGATATGTGTTGTTGCTGAGAGTCAGTTGTTGCATTGACTGAAGAAATTGGATCTTTTGTTGGAGCTTCCACATTTGTAGGAATTGAGTCTTGTGTTACATAATTATTTTGTACAATATTGTCTTGAACTGGAGTAGAAATGTCAACATTCGATTGCTGAGTTGCATCTTTTTCTGTATTGGCAGCGGAAACTGTTGTAGATGCATGTTTCTTCCTATTAAGAACATCAGAAGAATTATAAGTACCAAAATACTCATCATAGAAATATTCAAATAATAAATCAAGGTCAGACAAATGAGATTTAGAGGTTAAAGGTTGATCCTAATTCGTGTTTTGAGCAGGTCCTGAACTGATTTGTCCATAAGCTAAAATTCTAGTTATCACGGGTTCTGAAATGTTGTCATCAGAAGCCACTTCTTCAGACTCATCAAACTTTACTTTAACACTCTCAATAATCCTCCTTGATTGCTTCAGATACATTCGATAAGAAGCTGTGGAGAAAGAATAACCAACAAAGATTCCATCAATGGCCTTAGGACTGAACTTATTGCAATTCTCTTTGTCGTTTTAAACAAAGCATTTGCAACCAAAAACATGAAAATGCTTTATGGTTGGTTTCCGGTTGTTCATGATCTCATAAGGAGTTTTTCCAAACCGGCGATGAATTATTGAACGATTCTGAGTGTAACATGCTGCTGTGATAGCCTCAGCCCATAAAAATAATAGTAGATTAGAATAAACCAGCATTGTTCTTGCGGATTCGACTAACGTTCTGTTTTGCCTTTCCACAACACCATTATGTTCAAGAGTTCTAGCCGTGGAGAATTGTTGAGTAATCTCGTTTGAGTCAAAAAAATCTCCCAAGATTTTGTTCTTGAACTCCGTGCCATTATCTGAACGAACAATCTTAACAGATAGTTGCATATTGTTCTGTGCTGACTTGATGACGTTGATCAAATTGTCTGAAGTCTCATCCTTTGAACGAAGAAACTTGACCCATGTATAGCGAGAAAAATCATCAACAATCACCAACACGTATTTTCTACCATTTATGCTTTCAGTCTTCATAGGTCCACACAAATCCACATGTAGTAGCTCTAATACACTCTTTGTAGTAGGTTCAGGTTTTGGCTTGTGAGGAACCCTTTTCATCTTTCCTTTCTCGCAATCATCACAAATATTTTCAATTCCAAATTTCAACATCGAAAGACCCCGGACCAGCTCATCTATAACCAACTTCTATATATACCTGAAATTCAGATGAGATAATCGACGGTGCCATAGCCAACTTTGTCGAACTGAAGCCTCTGACAGTAGACACACATCACTTTCTAGTTTCACCGTTGACAAATTTATTGTATAAATATTTGATTTTCGTGCGCCGACTAAAAGTTCTTTTCCTTCCTCAGTTCTGACACAACACCTTTTTTCTTTGAAATTGACTTCCAAATCTTTATCGCAAAATTGTCCGACGTTGAACAGATTGTGTCCTAGTCCCTCAACATAACTAACCTTCCTTATGGTTAACTTGTCTTGCACAATATCACCAAAACCACGAATTGGAGCAAATTGGTTGTTGCCAAATCTAACTCGACCGCAGTTTTTCTCAACATAGTTTGATATCATGTCTTTTTGGCCGGTCATGTGTTTTGAACACTCTTAGTCTAGATACCATAATCTATTTTTCTGCAATCAAGCAGATCAAACGGTTTTAGCTACCCATTTGAAGATGGGTCCTTTTAGGTTAGTTGTGCGAGACACCTTTCGGTAACTTTGTGGTCTCTTTTTCATTGAAACATTGGTTTGGACATTAGAATTAGAAACATAGTAAGAATTAAACCAACAACATGAACCGGGCTTGGGAAAAAGATTACTACGACCACAAGCAGAACAAAAACTTTCATCATTTGAAAAATTCAACAATTGCTTATTTGAGTAACGCTTGTAAGAAGTTACAAGTTTTCGTTTATCATTCGCAACATGTTGTGAGTTATTTGAAAAACAAGTAGTTTTAACATTCAGCTTGTTCGGTAAAGTAGGATTTTGCTTCGCCCTTCATTCTTGCTTCACACCCTTCTTATTCACAAACTTATATGAAAAACCAGAAAATCTAGAGTCAAATGTCTTAGAATGATGAGAAGTATTTTTCTTTGATTTTCTATTCTTCTTTCTTTTCTTTAAGGGTTTTTCAGAAAAAGAATCATTCTTTGTGTTTGAACATTCACCCTTACAGAAAGTACTAGAAGGTTTTTCATCGAACAAAATAAAATCTTTATGATCGGGAAGCTTCTCCGAAAAATCAAATTCAAAAGTTATTCCTTTGTCACAAACTTCAGGTATTGATTTCTCCTTGGAAATGAAGTTAGAATGAAATTCATCATCAGAATCAACAGAATGAATTTCAAAATCTTTTTCAAAAAAAAGAATTTTCAGGATTAAACCACGTCTTTAAAGAAATTTCTTTTCTCTCATTCTCCAAATCAATTACTTTCTTGAAAAGCTCACTAATCTTTTATTTAAAAGATTTGCATTCAATTGTAAAATTAGCTTTCTCATTCTAAAATTGTTCATGCTCATAAATCAAACTTTTCTCAAGATCCGAAACTTTCTTTGAGAGTTGGAAACACTTTGATTAACTTTTTCTTTTTCATCAAAAAAATTCTTGAATGAATTTGAAATCTTTTTAATTCAAGATTTTTCAAGAATATCCTTTTCTTTTTCCAAATCTGTTTTGAAATTAGAAGATATTTCCATAAAAATATTTGTGTAAATAGTTGAAAGAAGATCCTTTTCAATTTCAAGTTCGCAAATTCTTCCTTCTAAAATCAAAGGCGGAACATATCTTTTTGCTTCAAATGGGTTTTTTACAATTTGGTTTAACAACAAAGATGTCAAAATAATCATTCAAAAGATTTCTTTTCAGATTCTTTCATATTTTGCATTTTCTTGAGTATAACAAAATGGATGTTGCATTTTTTTCGTGGTTGCTCTTTTCATCATTTCTTCTTTATCTATTTCTTCTGCGTTCATCCATTTCATAACACATTCAGCAAAATATCTACCATATCTTAAATATTTAAACTCATACATCGTTGGTAGATATGCAATTGCCTTTGCCAAATGTTTAGGATTTTCATAACCAAGTCCCCAATATTTGCGGAGAGAACTCACTAACCTTGGTTTGTTCAAATGAATAGTTTGATCAGATTGACCTCTCAAATAAAGCTTCTTTTCCAAATCTTTAATTTTGTCTAAAAACTCTGTATTTTGAGTATTAATATTTTTCAATGAAACTTCACTCTCACTATTCTTTTCTTCTAAATCTTTGATTTTCTTTGTAAGATCAAATATTTGAGAATCAAAAGATTTCTTATCCTTATCAAGCTTTTCTTGTTGATCTATGAGAGATTTAATTTTATCATTGTTCTTTTCTCTCTCAAGATTATCATCAAGAATAGTTTGACTTAGATTCTTGTTTTCTTCTTTTGCCCTTTGCAATTTAGCCCTTAACTCTTGAACAGCCGGTCTCATAATATCTAATTCACGGTATAGATTAGCTAATTCATGAGCAACATAAGAAGGTATAGGAATTGAGTTTACCTTAGACCCACTGTTAGAAGTGTTCTCTTCATCTGAATCAACTTCTGCTTGGCACATATTGGCTTGCTCTTCATTTTCAGCCTCAACATCGGTCATGTCTAGCCAGTATTCATCCTCAACAAGTAAAGCCTTCCCCTCTTCCGAACCACCATCTTCCTACAATCCTTAGCATAATGACCTGGTGTGCCACAGTTGTAACACTTTGGAATTTCAATTGGCTTTTTATCATCAAACCTTTTCTTTCCATCAGCTCTGTTCTTTTCCTCAAACTTTTTCTCAACTTCCTCATACTTTCTTTCATCAGACGGCCTTCCTTCAAATATATTCTTACTCTTAAATTTCCTTGAACCAGATGTGTATCTCAGTTTGTTAGAAGACGGAGTTTTATAAAATATTTTCTGAAAATCCTTGGTTAGTAAAAACATAGCTTGTTCTAACTCAGCTCCGTCATCCGAAATATTCCCCTTATAACCAGTCTCAAATTTGTCAGAACTCTCATCCGGAAAACAGTTTGAGTGTGAATCAACCTTGAGTGCCACCGGATCAGGAATTTATTTCTTCTTCTTCTTATTCCTTTTCTCTTTGACTTCTTCCATTTCTTCTTCATCTTGTTGTATGGTTTCAAACAACCCATGTAAAGGCATTGTGGATAATATCGAGTTTTGTTTCATTCTTCGACACACACTCTTCCACTCGGGTTGAAGGATGCTTAGAAAGTTAACATTGATCTATATTGCATCTTTCCTTATCTTGTTCTTGCTCAGGTCGTTCAGTAGAAAAATAAACCTATCATATGTCTGAGACAAACTCTTATCCTCTTTTGCCTTAAACTCTTCATATCTATTAATGCAGAGAGTTATCTTCCTCTGGTTTCCAATACGAGAGCCTTGTAACATCTTGTGTAACTGAGTCCACATCTCGTTCGCATTATCCTTATAGCTATCTATCTTGTTGTAGATTTCATTCGGTAAACTCATGATTAAGTAAGATCTGACTTTCTTATCTGCATCATAACGTTCCTTTTCTTCAGTTGAGTGTTCTCTAATAGGTTTCACCTTTTCAGCTGCAGTTCCTGCTTCTCCTTGTGCAGCAGGAATAGGAATAGGAATTTTAATTTCTTTCATCGGTCCTTCTTCCAAAGACAATCGTAGATTCGCTTGTAACGACCCGGATTCCCAAACAAGCATCAAATAACATATGTTGCATAACATCGTTACATAACAAAGATACATCATATAACAAGTACGGTCCCTTAGTGTTAGCTCCAATATTCTGAAATATTAGAAGTATTGAAAAATGGACAAGTACAGAAGAACTTCCACAGAAGCTCTGCTGAGTGCAATAGAAGCTCTGCCAGGCATCTCAGAAGAATCAAAGGAAGTTTGATCAAGAGTGATCAAAGAACGAGGAAACTACAGAAGGACGCTTTCAGAAGACCAAGACCGCAGAACCTCTGTTACCAATAACAGAGCCTCTGCGGACAACATCAGAAGACGAAGGAACCAAGAAGACTTCACAGAGGACCGAGCCACAGAACCTCTGCAACCTCTACAGAAGCTCTGTCATACGCACAAAGAAGACCAAAGACTCTGAATCCGGCGAAGACTGCTCCACAGAGGACCAGACCGCAGAACCTCTGTAACTCATTGCAGAGCCTATGTGGTCCTCACTGAGACTTGAAGATATTTATAATATCTTGCTACTGTTACAGGACTCGTACATCAACTTGCATGGTAGCATGCCCTGTCCAACATCGACGTGTCAAACTCTGATTGGACTCGGTAGGGCTTAGTACATATTAGACGTCTGCTGCATTAAATGCAATACAACACGTCTGACTGTTCATGCCATCCTTACAACTGTTCACGACATCCTCTCAACTATTCATACGTACCTTTTGAATAGTAGCATATGCTTTATGGTCCCCTTGTAGTAGTATAAAAGGAAGACTCATGTTGAGTTCTTCCTAATAAAATCATAAACAAGAACACAATCACGACGTCAGTTAAAATCAACACATAAGAACACATAGCTTATGCACATTTAGAGTCATATATGTTTAAAGCTTTGCATACTCACTGTTCTTAAATCTGTTCTTGATATATATATATATATATATATTCAGTAAACTTTGAGATATTATTTCCTGTTCACTGTTTATTTATATTGTGTTCTAAATCTATCAAACTTATTTGTTAGTTCTTTAAATACGCTTCCGCATCAAACCTTAAACCTGAACTAATAGATCTGATAATCTTGTTTAAAGCAAAACGGGAACCAACAATTGGTATCAGAGCGAAGCTTGGTTTTCAATATCAAGTGATCCTCGTTTAGACAAGATTTTTGATAGAAACTGTCTGTTCTTAACCTATTCTTCATTCCTTCAAACAGATTCTGTTTTACTGCCATTTTCGATTTATTCGATCTGGTAACATCCTAGAAACTGTTTCTTTCGTTAAAAACTTCATTCAATATGTCAAGACTAAAATTTAGTGATGATGCTGATTTTCATTATTATTTCAAACTCAGCACAAATTTTAAGAAAATAATTCCTACTCTTGAGAAAGAATTAGAGGAAAGAAACAAGAGTATTCTTATTGACTTAGACAACATTGCCAAGCTTGAAGAAACAGGTAAACTCCTAAACTGTGAAAATCTTGAACTGAAAAGGAAACTATCTGAGTCAGAAGAGCTTGGTAAAAAGGAGAAAGAGAAGTTTGAGGAAGTTAAGACTGTTTTTAAAGAAGAGAAGAAAAGCCTTGAGCTTAAGTGTCTAAACTTTTCTAAACTGATTTCCAACTTTGAAAAACATATAATCAGTGAAAATGAAAAGTTTGGAAAAGAGAAAACTCTTCTTGAGACAAAGAATATGGAACTTTCTTTCAAAATCTCAAAATTACAGAAATCTCTTGAAAAAGAGAGGAAAGAGCAGGATTTTGAAAGAAAAGAGTCTGAAAAGGTGAAGATAGAAGGATTTCAAACAAAGTGTTTGAAAGACAAGTTTGAGAAGGAAAGAAAGGTCTTTAAAGCTGAAATGTCAAATTTAACAAAGAGACTATCCGATTTGTCAAACAAGATTATGTTGGAGAAGAGGTATAAATCAGATCTTCTAAGAAAATTTGATTTAAACCTTAAAGAAAAAGATGTTTTAGCTAAAAGGCTTAAGAACCTTGTCTTAGCAAACTCTTGTGCTAAAAATTCAAATAATCCTGTTTACAAAAAGATGAAAATGGTTTGGAAAGTCAAAAACTCTATTCCTGACAAAAATGCTCCAAAGCCATTTGTTTCTACAAAGCCTTCATCTTTTCATTCATATAAATGCTTTGATCTTCTTCTTCAATTAAGAAACCTTTTCTCTAAATCTTTCTGTGTACAAAATGGGTCATTTCAAAAGAAAAACCCAAAGACCCAAAATGAGAAAGGTCATAGAAAGAAAGTTGGCAAACCAACAGAGATTGGCAAACCAGAGGACCTAAAGACAGCTCCAAATCCTAACAAAAAAGGACCCATTTGGATATGGGTACCAAAAGTTCTTTGATATGTCTTGCAGGTACACGGACTTCTGATCATTACAGATCAGGACTCGCTCTTCAGAAGAGAAAAGGACTCCTAAACACATCAGTTTAGGACTCGCACTTTAGTGAAATAGACTCTTAAACAAATCAGTTTAAGACTCGAGCTTCATCAGAAAATGACTTCTGACCATTACAGATCAGGACTCACTCTTCAGCAAACAATGGACTCCTTAATACTTCTATTAAGGACTCAGGCTTCAAAGTTCACTATGACTCTTAAACACTTTGTTTAAGACTCATCCTTCAAAGGTTCTATACTTCACAGAGCTTCTGTGGAATTGCTCAGAGCCTATGACAATCTCCACAGAACCTCTGATGAGGTTGACCTATGTTCTGTGCATTATTTTTCACTATTGATTCAAGCACATGTCAAGGGGGAGCAGAAGGAGACCTCAAATTGATCTACAGAGGTTGATCATTCAAGGGGGAGCCAAAGGAGGATTATGATCAACAAGAGTCTCTGTCGTTCAAACTAGACAATCTAAAAGGTATGTGTCGCACAAAATCTTTTTCCAAAACAGTTTTCCAGGAGAAAAATTTCTAAATATGTCCTAAAAACAATGTTTAAAACCATAAAAACTTTGGATGATAAAAAAGTTTTATAAACTATTAGTTATTAGAAATTTCCTGTCACAGAGCCTCTACTGGCTCTGGCAGAGGTCCAAAAAACATCTGTAGGATAATTTCTCTCTACTAAAGATTTATCGATCCTCTCCAATGTTTTTCAAACGTTTTTGATAAAAGTACAAGCTTCAAGAGATAAAAAGGCAGGTTTCAAACCACAGAGATCAATCCTACAGAGGTTGTTAGATCAAGGGGAGCGAAAAAGGAGACCTTGCTGAATCTACAGAGATTCATACGTCAAGGGGGAGCTAAGAATGCGACAGAAAAGATCACATTCGCCGATCAAAAAGAAATAGGTTGGTATCTCGCACTCAAAAAAAAATTAAAAAAAATTGCCACAGAAGTCATAAGCCACAGAGTTCTTTCAACCAAAGAACCTTTGTAGATCACTCAAATCATTCAAATGACTTCTGCTGCACAAAATCTTTGAGATTTACAATTTTCTAGGACACCAACTTTCAAATAAGTCCAAAATACATTGTTAAAACTGATCAAAAACTTGGATGATTAAAAATGTTTATAAATTATTAGTTATTAGAAATTTCCTGTCACAGAGCCTCTGCAGGCTCTGGCAGAGGTCCAAAAACCTCTGTAGGATAATTCCTCTCTACTAAAAATTTATTGATCCTCTCCGTGTTTTTCAAACGATTTTCATTAAAGATACAATCTACAGAGATAAACGTTTTTCAAAATCACAGAGTTCTGTACCCACAGAGCCTCTGTATAGATTTCCACTTGGGAATTTCTGTATCTGTAACGGTAACTTTTCTGTGGTGAAAATTTAAAACCCACGCGTTTTTCATTTAATGTGGCCGCCCACGACGTATCGTCGTCACTGACATTGATGACGTGTCAAGTTTTCATTGACGTACATATCACGTCGTCCTAGAAACTTGCACCACGCCGAATGAACTCGAGTGTGGACCTCAAATTTTATTAACTTTCTCACATTTTCACCGTTCCGAATTCTATCCGTTACCACAGTATAAAACCCAAGTTAAAATCACTTTCAAAACTTTACTATTCTCTCATCTTCTCCGGCGAACTTGCTTATTTCTTTCTGAAAACCTAGAACTTTCAAACCTACAAATGGCTTCCAGTTCCAAAGCTGCTCAGGTTTCACCAACGAACTCTCCGACACCCTCTCCAGTGCATTCTGAGCACTCCCACAACCCACACATCGCCGCCGATGCCGACAGACATGACTCCGGCGACGAGGCATCCTTCGTACCCACTACCCACCTGCAACAATTTTTCTCAAATGACCATTTCGAGCAAACCCTTCCCATTAAATCGAAAAACTGTTATCTTGTTCCTTCTCCTACGGCATTTGGCAAAGAACATGCCATCCTGCTAAACATCCTAGAGAACCACTTTCTTTACCCTCTTCTGAGCAAAACCGTTGAACAAATACCAGTACGTTACCTACATCAGTTTTGGCAATCTTGCCGTTATGACGCTGACACCGATTTGATCAGAGGCTACATTTCTAAACCTGACCAAAGTAAGAGCCTTGAACTGATGTTCAATCGCACCATGTTCTCATTAGAATTTGGCCTTCCAACAAGAGGACTCATGGGAATCAAAAAGTATGCACCCTAACCAACAAATGAAGAACTTGTCGACTTTCTGCACATGTTAGGGTACAACCAACAGTTGAAAAAGAGGAACGATTTCCGCAGAGCAAGACTACCCCCTGTGTGGAATACCTTATTCTCCATCCTAAATCGTTGCCTCACGGGCAAAATCGGAAGCATCGATCAAAGCTCACCTCAAATTCTCTCAATCATGTATGGTGTGTACTATGATCTACCCCTAGATTATGCCACCATAATGATGCAAGAGATCATCAACACCATCGATCGCAAAATCGCCTCCCAGAAAGCCAAAATGTCTGATCACAACTGGTTACCCCCTCTGCAGTTCCAGCGAATCCTCAGTGTACTTTTCGAACCCCTACTCCTTATCCAAAAATGGCCAATGGACGGTCCCAAACCTAAGCAATTTCCTATGTCCAAGAACACCCCTACAGAACATGAAGACGGCTACCCGCACAGCAGGCCACTGTCAAAGGTAATGTTAGGTTATGCTAGTGATGAGGAACTAGTTAGTGAGTACATACGCGTTTACAGAACTCCTGAACCCAGTTCTGTAACACCCCCGCGTATAGGAGTGCCAATAGGAGTAAGTATAATAGAGAGACTTACAGAAGAAGAATGGAAGATAAAGTTGGCTAAACACAAGACCAACCAGAAGAACTTCAGAAATCTAAGGAAAGACCTTTATCCTTCAAAAAGGAAGTCTTCTGAAGAATCTAAAGAAAAGAAGAAAAAGGGAAATAAATCCAAGACCCCTACAGAAGAACCACTTGCCTCTACTATCCAACCACCCTCTGCCCCTCCCTCTTCCAAAAGAAAAAGGAAGTCAAAATCTTCAGAGGAGGGGGCACCAAAACCAAAGAAAAGAAAATCAAAGACGAAACCATCTTCTCCTCTGCAAACAATAACAGAAGGAATCGAACCACCTCTGCAAACTCCAATCTTCACAGAGGTTCTTGATTCACTTCTGCCAAGACAAGAGAATGCAGAAGAAGAGGTGCAAATAGGTTTAGAGGACACGGTAGAAACGTCTGGAGGAAAACAAAATGAAAAAGAAAAAGATGCCGAAGTTGCAGAAGGCACACATCCCTCAACCCCTCCCAGTGCAACCCACACATCTGACACTGCAGGTCTAGCTGCAGAAGGTGTCATTGAAATAGAGCAGCACAGCTCGATCCTTACCCAAACCAAACAGCCAGAAGTCACTCTTTCGACTTCTGCGCCCACAGAAGCCGGGGAATCCATTCCTAGGGAGTCTCCTCAGAGAGACTCACCTATAGTTCGTGATCCATCGCCCCAGATCACACTAGAACACCCTACAGAGGAATTCGTTTCCTCTGACACGCACAAAATAGGGCCAAAACTTCTTTCAGAGAGAAGTAGAGAGCACCATGACGAAGAGACTCTAGACAAGTCTCCGAGTCAACAGAAGAATATTCCGATACCCACCTCTGGAGTGGATTTGGACAATGTTCTTCACAGAACTTCTGTAGAGACTGAAACTCAGGTTTCTTCTCGAGGATCAGATGGAAATCATTCCACCCCCAACGTACAAACAAGGGTGAACGAAGGTGTCCCAGGAACAGGGACTCACTCTGGAGAAGGAGTTGTTCCTCCAGAGGTTACCCAAGAGGAACATGTTATGAAGGATGAGTTCCAAGCCTTTGTAACCTCTGTAACTCAAACATTGAATGAGTTGCAAAGCTCATTCACGATTTTTTCAGATTCATCTTCAAACGCGCTTACGGGATTAAATACCAAAGTGGATACCTTATCCACAGAGGTTAAAACAGCCCTTGAAGAAATGTGCGACTAAAGTCATCTACAGAAACTTCTGCTACTGCTGCCATCGCCTCTGCCACTAACATTGCCAAAACAACCGCTGCAGAGTTCGAGAAAAGTGCGACTAAAGCCTTCAAAACTTCGATCGCAATCTACTTTGAAACAATGAAGAAAAATGCAGCAAGGCAAGCAGCTCAAGACACCTGCAGAACAGAAGTTGCTGCTAAAAGAAGGCAGGATGATCCTGATGATGGAGCATCTGGTCATCCTGAGGGGGAGAAAACAAAGGAAACAACGGAGGCTGCTTCTGCAAAAACTACAGAGAAAACTGCAGAACCCTCTACGACAGAAACCCAGAAGGGAAAACAACAGAGGCAAAACACCTCTATCTCACCAGAGGATGCACCAACCATAGAACCTAAGGTAATCAATCTTGCATCCTCATCCTCAGAACAAACTCCACCCTCACCCAAAGAACCAACACCAACCTCACAACCAATCCTGCGCAAAACAAGAGTAAAATCCATAGCTCGAAAACCCAAAAGACCAAAACGCACTGCAGAATTCATTCTTCGCAGAATGAAATTTGTATCTGCTTTTCAATCAGCAAAGCATTTTGACATCCCACCTCCAAGACCCGAAAACTCTTCACCAACAGAGTCCTCACAACCCGAAGTATCAAAACCTTCAGAGGCAACAACCAAAACATCAGAGCATCCAACCCCAAAACCCACAGAACCTCCAACTGTCAAATCAACAGAGGTTCCACCCACACAAATCCAAAACCCAATATCTGAAACCTCAAAGCCAAAAGATAAAGGCAAGGGAATAATGACAGAAGAAGAGCCAAAGAAGAAGATGCCAGTTGCTACAGAGAAATTGATGAAAGGTGCCTTTAATGCCTTCGTCACTCCTAAACCCGAAGAGGAAGACTGGGAATTCAACTTGAATCCTCTGTCAGAAAACACATCCCTGAATCCCACAGCTAAGGTAACAGAAGGTAGAGTAACAGACATCACTCGAAAGATGGATGAGCTAAGGAGACCAATTCCAAGATCTACTTCAACCATTGAACAAATGGAAGAACAAGTCTACAGTTATCTCTACAGACAGCACTTCCAGAGCGATCTGCCAGCCCATGTCCGAGATCAGAAGCTAAGAGAGGAATTTGATGCAATCTTCACCTCTACAAAGTCAAAACCAGTCAATCAAGTTTACTCCATTCACGATATAAAGAAGGTAATCTATTGCAAATACTCCAAAATGAGAACCTATCCTCATACGGTGTATAAAATCTGGAAAGTCAAAAGGTCTGACAGATCAGAGAATCAATTCTCTGATGCTGATATCCGAAACCTCAATCCCTGTGACTTACCTGACCTTCTGCAATGGACAAAAGACAACTTCAATGACGACTGCCACAAAAGGTCTTATCGAGTTCTCAGAAAGGCGATGCGTGAAAAGCTCCTAATCTACAGCATGCTCGACATTCAACTAGCCATCGATCTGGGCATAACTACTCTAAGTATCAGACCACCAGAGGATTTCTGCCCACCCAATGCCATACCCAATTCAATCATCAAAACTCCAAGGTACGGGTTAGTATTTAAGAATCCTGCTGATCAACTGAAACTGTTTGTGACAATGGACTGTCAGAAGTACACAACCCGTACTCTGAACATGTTCAGAAAGATACTAGAGGAGAATAAAGCAACAGAGCTTATGGACGAAGAATCTGCTCTGTTGATGATCCAAGAAATTGATGCTACACTCGACTTACGAAATCTCTGCCTAAAACTCTATGAAGAACTCAAGGAAGTAGGAAAAGACAACAGAAAGTTCAACGACTTCCCAAATGCAAAAATTTGAGTCTCTTCAAAGAACCTCTGTCAACGTTTATTTCTGTGTACTCAAATGTAAATGCCTCTGGCATAAATTCCAAAATGAATGAAATAATCTTCTGAGGTATTGTTTAACCTCTTCTTTACTTAGGTTAAAATGCATAAATTCAACCTTTTATTTTTCAATACTTAGGGGGAGATTGTTAGCTCCAATATTCTGAAATATTAGAAGTATTGAAAAATGGCCAAGTACAGAAGAACTTCCACAGAAGCTCTGCTGAGTGCAACAGAAGCTCTGTCGGGCATCTCAGAAGAATCAAAGGAAGTTTGATCAAGAGTGATCAAAGACCGAGGAAACTACAGAAGGACGCTTTCAGAAGACCAAGACCGCAGAACCTCTGTTACCAATAACAGAGCCTCTGCGGACAACATCAGAAGACGAAGGAACCAAGAAGACTTCACAGAGGACCGAGCCACAGAACCTCTGCCACCTCTACAGAAGCTCTGTCATACGCACAAAGAAGACCAAAGACTCTGAATCCGGCGAAGACTGCTCCACAGAGGACCAGACCGCAGAACCTCTGTAACTCATTGCAGAGCCTCTGTGGTCCTCACTGAGACTTGAAGATATTTATAATATCTTGCTACTGTTACAGGACTCGTACATCAACTTGCATGGTAGCATGCCCTGTCCAACATCGACGTGTCAAACTCTGATTGGACTCAGTAGGGCTTAGTACATATTAGACGTCTGCTGCATTAAATGCAATACAGCACGTCTGACTGTTCATGCCATCCTTGCAACTGTTCACGACATCCTCTCAACTATTCATACGTACCTTTTGAATAGTAGCATATGCTTTATGGTCCCCTTGTAGTAGTATAAAAGGAAGACTCATGTTGAGTTCTTCCTAATAAAATCATAAACAAGAACACAATCACGACGACAGTTAAAATCAACACATAAGAACACATAGCTTATGCACATTTAGAGTCATATCTGTTTAAAGCTTTGCATACTCACTGTTCTTAAATCTGTTCTTGATATATATATATATATATTCAGTAAACTTTGAGATATTATTTCCTGTTCACTGTTTATTTATATTGTGTTCTAAATCTATCAAACTTATCTGTTAGTTCTTTAAATACGCTTCCGCATCAAACCTTAAACCTGAACTAATAGATCTGATAATCTTGTTTAAAGCAAAACGGGAACCAACACTTAGTCTTTACAATCATATTAGATACTTCATTACAAACCTTTTGCTAACTAAATACATGATATCTAATAACGAGGTTATAATTGCAAAACACGTCATAGTATTCAAAATATAAGTCTTCCCAAAAGCTAGACACTGATTACCCTTTTCACATGCTCTTACCCGATCCACGACCTGGAATACATATTTTTAAAACAAAATGAGGGTTAGTCCTACTGGTCTATGTGAGAAAATCGCTGTTAGTTTAAAACCATTTGCACAAACACTATATACATCATTCAATTATAAACACAAATTATAACTCATGCAACATATACTTTCCTGTCTCATTTCCATGGCCATATTAGATGGTTGCGAGCCAACTAATAAATTTACTCCGATGTACTAAATACAGCCAACACCGTTGTCCCTCTGTACAGCCAACTTCACCGGTCCTAAGCCCGGCCAACGTGCTCTCGTGTAGTGTAATACCTGTATAAATATAATATACACTTCAATACATCATACTTTATACATATGCACATAATTACACCAATTATCACATTGTCAATCCACATATATGTATTCCAGTTTGAAAACATTTTAAAGTAAAACTCACCTGTTTGCTTATCAAAACGCTTCCAATCTTTTCTCAAAACGATACAACTTTCACCCCAAATCCACAGAATCTGAAACAAATCGATACAAGTATCTCCTTACCAAATAGAACACATAAGACTTACTAAAGCTAAAAACTCTAGATAATTCTAATCCTCGATTGATTCCCCCAAACCCGAACTGAAGTCCAGTCTACAGTACATTCAGTCCTCAATCATAAAATATCCAAGAGTCGACAAAACACAAGCCACTGGATACTCAAAAGTATCTGATTTCTCAAAAGTGACCAAACGGCTTAAAGTTTCCGGATACTACAGAACTATCTGGACAACTCAAACAATCCGGACAGCATAACTTTTCGGACAATCTAAATAAACCTGACAACACCACTTTCCGGACGACATAAACAATCCGGACGATACCCGGAAACAAAGAAATCCGGACACCATCCGGTAACTAATATCATCCGGAAACCATGGAAAAGAGGAACTTACCGGGTAGTTGATTCGTCCGGACACCATAAGAACAACTTCCGGACACTATCAAAAGAGACTACCAGACACCACCATAATGTGTCCGGAAACCTCTGTCGGTTTACCCCATTTTTACCCGGATTCGACGGAAATTATTACCAGACATGAAATCGACTATTCTACTCCGATAGAAACTATCTATTAGCAATTACCAACATAAAATGTAAAGGAAACATACCTCAATTCACTTCCAATGGATCTAAATGAAGCCTTAACCCTATTTCTTTATCTTCTTCTTCTTTTCTTCCCAAAATACACACACACACACACACACACTTACTGATTTTTTATTTCTGCTAATTGAAACTATCTGAAGCTTAAAGGGATAATATCCAACTATTTTTACCATCTAAACCTTGAACTAATCACAAATGACCAAAAACACCTTTAACTTTTAATTTAACCCAAACTTATCCTAAACATCCTATTTTAATGTTAACTAAATTTAGCGGAATTAGGATTTAACTAACGAACTTACCCGGGGTATTACATCATCTCCCCCTTAAAAGAATTATGTCCCGGAATTCGGTTAGGTAAAGAGGTACGGGTACTTAGTTCTCATTTCTGATTCCGATTCCCAAATAGCATTCTGCCCTTTATGATGTCGCCACTGAACTTTTACTTGCTTGATCTCCTTACCATTCCGCAAGACTTTGACTTTACTGTCTACAATGGCTTCAGGTTCCTCTACGAAATTCAGCTTTTCATCAACTTGTATATTTGGTAAAGAAACTGCCTGATCTGGCGTAACTAAACACTTTCAGAAATTTGATACGTGAAAAGCGTTGTGGATACTGCTTAACTCTGGCGGAAGATCTAACCTATAAGCTACTTCTCTGATTCTTTCTGTAATTGCAAACGGTCCAATGTACCTCGGACTGAGCTTACCTTGCTTCCCAAATCGAATGACTCCTTTCCACGGCGAGACTTTTAACATTAGAAAATCTCCCACTTGAAATTCTAACAGTTTTCGGCGTCGGTCAGCGTAGCTTTTCTGTCAGGATCGATTCCAAACAAGAATAATTATACTTAGAAATCAGAATTAAAGAATCTTGCGGAATAGAACTTTAATTCAAACACACTTAATGAACAACTAATCAGAAAACACAATCTGTTTGTATTCAATACTTCAACTCACAAGTTTACAACCAAACCTCAATCTTGTTGAACAGGCTCAACAAGACGACTTCTACTTCTCTAGAAATAGGGTTCTAAACCTTGAGGTTAATTCTCTCTAAAACAAAAACGAATTCTTAAGAATCTCTCTTACCGAATAGCTATCTATCAACATCTATTTATACTAAATAATTACAAGATAACTATCAAAACAAAATTGATCTTCAGAATATTCTTTCATGCTTATCTTCAATCATTCCATCTTTATCTCCAACATTCTCGCATTCCATAATTATGATCACAAGCAGTATTAACATCGTTATGCACAAGCAGTACTAACATTGTTCCAGCAGCATTAACTTTTACTTGCAGTACTAACTTTGCTCTGGCAGTAGTATTGTTGTTCTGGCAGTAGTATTGTTGTTCTGGCAGTACTATTGTTGTTCTGGCAGTACTATTGTTGTTCTGGCAGTACTAACCATACTTGGCAAATCTTCAGTTCCCAACAATCTCCCCCTAACTTGACTTTTTAGGTTGAGAAGTCTAGTTCTTCAGATGATGCTTCCAAAACCTAATCATGAACACATAAATCAAGATTCAAACCCAGGCTTTGATTGATAATCCTTCTCACCAAGTGTCTTCCCATTTCTGAATCCTTGTTGCAAGCCAACTTAGCATGTAGCATTCCATTCAACCTTTTCTTGCTGTGCTTGTATGCAACATCCACCAAATAATACTCATGATATGTTAAGTCAAGTGTGATGACATACACTCCACATTTTTCAATAAGCATCCAGTTGGTAATGGCTTGAAAATTTCTTTCTATCATATACTGAACTGCTTCTGGTTTGAACATTAGGCACAGGTATTCAAGAACCATTTTGGTGATAGACATCCCTTTCTCATTCAGCATATTTCCATACAGCTTCATTCCAACCTTGTACATCTCCTCTACGTCAGATCTAGAGCACATTCTGATAAGTCTTCCCCATGTAGAACAGGCCACAAACTTCCCATCTGCTCTTTTGACTCTAATGTACTCCTTTCTCTGATCTACCAAGGTATCCCAGAAGATGATCTCAGGAGGCATGGAAGATAATGGGTCAACTTTGATTGGATCAGTATCAACCATAGTGATATACATATCACATTGAGCATTACTTGGTTGACCTGATGGAGTTGCTACTTCTTCTTCAGCAACCTTTGTATCATCTTTCTTTTCTGGAACATCCTCTTCTTTTTCTTCTTCTACCACTGGTTCTACCCTAGGTTTCTTGACAACTTTCCTCTTGGTAGCTATAGACTTGGTTCTTGCTCTTTTCAGTGACACCATCTTTTCACCCAGGGTTTCTTCTTGCTTTTTAGGAGTGTCATGTTTGGCTTTAATCAAAGCCTCTGCAACTTCAACTTCTTCCAAAGTAGGCTTTTTAGTTTCTGTTGCTTCCTTTGTTTCTGCTGCTTCTTCCTTTGTAGATACTGCTTCTTGCATGGTTTCTGCTGCTTCTTTTGTTTCTGCTGCTTCTTTTGTTTCTGCTGCCTCTGGAATGGTTTCTGCCGCTTCTGCTTTTTGACTTTCATCAGCATTAATCGTTTCTGCTGTTGGTTCAGTTTCTGCTTCTTTCTGAATTTCAGCAGCATTAACCGTTTCTGCTGTTGGTTCAGTTTCTGCTTCTTTCTGAATTTCAGCAGCATTAACCTTTTCTGCTGCATGATCAGTTTCTGCTTCTTTTGCAATTTTTTCAACACACTCATTCTCCCCCTTTTCCTGTGCACCCTCCATGTTGAATTCAGCTTCTGACTCCCCCTTTTTGGGAGCATCATTGTTGGCGCTTCTTCTTTTAAGAACATACTGAGCTTTCTTCTTCCTGTGCATCAACTTTGTAATCAGCTTCTTATGCTTCTCAAGCTGTGTTTGTTGATATAGGACCACTTTCTTGAGTCCATCTATCTCCTTTTGCTGACTTACAACATCTGTGTTGATATTGGCAATGGTTTCCATCAATTCCTCATATGTATATCTATCCTCACCTTGTTTAGGAGTTTTTACTTCCTTTAAAGGATCACTGGAAATTTTAGTAGGTGTCTTTTGCCTAGCAAAAGCACTGCCTACCCCCTTGGTTTCTTGGCACCTGGGACCTCTGAATTATTTCTCATTCTGAGTTGCCGTGAGGAAGGTCTTAGTTATGTTACCACTGTCCTTCTCTGTGCTAGCAGAAGTAGTGGCAGCCTTGCTACTCACATGCTCAACCTTCTCCTTAGTGAGCACCTTCTTGGGGTTGGGAGACACCCCTGTGGTTTCCCCTTCGATATTCTCTATTAGAGAATGCTCCAATAGAGGGCTTAAAGGCTTTGGGCTTGTAGGAGGTACATCAAGGGAAGGAGCCTTGTGTACCATTCTTCTTGTAAACTTTTTGGTTATGAGAGGAGTGGGTCTTTGAAGAATGGACTGAGGAATTTCTTTGGTGATTGAAGGTGGGGTTTGGCTATCAGTGGGTTGGTCTAATGAGGGCCTTGACCCTGATGCCATACCTTCTTGTGTGTGGGACACACCCATCATTGTAGAGAACAATGGAGTGTCAACTCCTTCCGAGTCCCTGGAAGTTCTTCTCATATTTGAGAAGACCTTTCCTTTAGGGGGTTTAGGTACATATACCTCAGTAAATTGAGGCAAATCCGTCAATTCCTGAGTAATCACTGCTTGGACAAACCTTGGGAACATATAAAAACTCTTTTTGGATTCCAGGTTTGACACAAGATCATTGAAAATCATTTGTGAAAAATTAAACTTCCTGGCAGTGGCCAAGCAGACCAGGGCATAAGCAATGGTACTGCTAAACTCACTCCATCCAGTAGTTTTCTTTGAAATGCAATGCATTAAGGTATGAACAAAGAATCGCCATTGTGTAGAAAATTTAGACTTGAAAAACTTAAAGATTCCAATGGGACCTTCATACCCCATTCTCGTTAAAGTTTAGTATAGATCGTCATTAGGAATAGACGTCATACCTGAGGCATCATCCAATCGAAGAGTGATGCGAATAAGCTCCTCTGTAACATTCAAGGGTTTGTCACACACCCTTGTTTTGATGATTTTCTGCCCATCTTCAGACACCACGGTGGCATTTTTCCAGAACTGCTTCTGATGCTCGGTGTAGATTGTAGGGGTCACCGTTAGGGCATAGGATATATGCGTGGACTTGAGGAAATCCACAATGTCGTGAAAACCTGCGGACTGTTTTGGCTTCTGGAGCATGGCAATCTCATTGTGTTCGTCGATAAACTACATTGTACCTGAGGATTCTTGACAGAAAACAGAGATTCTTGGGAGAGAATAGTTAGAAAGAGAGAGAGATGAATAGAATTCAAAGAGACGTTATGAACTTTGGCGGGCTGAAAGAGGTATTTATAGCAGTATTAGCCCAAAATTTTCTTTTAAAGCAGTATTAACGACTCATGCAGTATTAATTACGAAGCAGTATTAACTATGTACTGGCAGTAGTAACTATGCACTGGCAGTAGTAACTATACACTGGCAGTAGTAAATATGCACTGGAAGTAGTAACTATGCACTGGCAGTAGTAACTATGCACTGGCAGTAGTAACTATGTTTCTTGTCACAGACCTGTGATACACTTAACAGGTTGTATCTCAATTGCTCAACATAGTAAACATCCTCAAATGTCATCTTACCTTTTGATACATCACCTTTACCACTTATCTTACCTCCTGCAGGATTATTCCCAAAAGCAATATGTCCTCCATCAATTCTTTTGAAATTCTTGAGGCAGGCCATGTTACCTGTCATGTGCCTGGAGCAACCACTATCAACAAGCCAGATGCTCTTCCCCTTGAGCTGTTGGTTGCCCTGCACATAAGATAAATCAATTAGTTTTTATTGGGAACCCAAGCCAAAGTGGTCTTGGGTCTCCCTTGCTCATCAAAGTACTTACATTCAGTTTTGATAAGTTTTTTAACCTGAGGAACTTCAGTACTGGAGTACTTTGTCAAGATGATTGGTCTAGCAGCAAAAACACTAGAAGCAGTATTATCTTTAGAAGAGGTACTAACAGTGTTAGCATTACTAACACTGCTAGCAGCAGTATTGCTTCTAGAAGAAGTACTAACAGTGTTAGAAGCACTAACACTGCTAGCAGCAGTACTATCTGAGGCAGCAGTACTAACACTAGTGCTTTTAGGAACCCACATTGTGACACATTCTTTTTCAGTCTTTTTCCTCATGTGGCTTTTGGATTTAGCTTGTTTCTTAGCCACATGGTTTCTTAGAGGCTTCCTATAACCATTTGATTTTTGAAAAGTTCTTTGAAAATTTATCCTTTGGTTAATAGGATTGAAATAACAGTGTTTTGCAAGGTGATTCAATTAGCCACAGATAAAACAAGGTTTTGGTCTGTTAATCCTTTGCAGATCAACTCCTTGTTTTTGAGCCCACTGATTATTCCAGTTTCTTTGATTTCCCCTCTTTTTATCATGTTTTTGGGGCTCATTCTTTTGAGAATTCTTGCAAGAACAATGTTCACAAGTATTGGAATTCACAACAGTGGTCTGTGTATAATGAAATCCCTTTCCTTTTTCAGATCTTTTTGTTAGCTCCAATATTATGAAATATTAGAAGTATTGAAAAATGGCCAAGTACAGAAGAACTTCCACAGAAGCTCTGCTGAGTGCAACAGAAGCTCTGCCGGGCATCTCAGAAGAATCAAAGGAAGTTTGATCAAGAGTGATCAAAGACCGAGGAAACTACAGAAGGACGCTTTCAGAAGACCAAGACCGCAGAACCTCTGTTACCAATAAAAGAGCCTCAGCGGACAACATCAGAAGACAAGGAACCAAGAAGACTTCTCACAGAGGACCGAGCCACAGAACCTCTGCCACCCTTGACAGAAGCTCTGCAGAAGTAAGCAACCAAAGACTCGGAATCCGGAGAAGACTACTTTACAGAGGAACCAGACCGCAGAACCTCTGTAACACATTACAGAGCCTCTATGGTCCTCTAAAGACTAGGAAGATATTTATAATATCTTGCTACTGTTCCAAGACCTGTTCATCAACTTGCATGGAAAAGTACTGTCAAAACACGTGTCAAGTTCTGAGTGGACTAAATAGGGCATGGTACAAAATAGACGTCTGCGCCATTTAATGCATTTACCAAAAGTACATCTGCTCCATTAAATGTGCATGGCTCAAACAACTGTTCACACCATCCAGTTTACTATTCATGCCGTAAAAGGAACAGTGACCTACTTCATAGTCTTCTAAGAGTAGTATAAAAGGAAGACTCATGTTGAGTTCTTCCTAAGAATATAGAACAACACACAAAAACAGAAAAACAAGAACACTTCAATCGAACATCAAGAACACATAGCTTATGCACATTTAGAGTCATATCTGTTTAAAGCTTTGTATACTCACCGTTCTTAAATCTGTTCTTGATATATATATATTCAGTAAACTTTGAGATATTATTTCCTGTTCACTGTTTATTTATATTGTGTTCTAAATCTATCAAACATATCTGTTAGTTCTTCAAATACGCTTCCGCATCAAACATAAACTCGAACTAATAGATCTGATAATCTTGTTTAAAGCAAAACGGGAACCAACAATTGGTATCAGAGCAAAGCTTGGTTTTCAATATCAAGTGATCCTCGTTTACACAAGATTCTTGATAGAAACTGTCTGTTCTTAACCTATTCTTCATTCCTTCAAACAGATTCTGTTTTACCGCCATTTTCGATTTATTCGATCTGGTAACATCCTAGAAACTGTTTCTTTCGTTAAAAACTTCATTCAATATGTCAAGACTAAAATTTAGTGCTGATGCTGATTTTCATTATTATTTCAAACTCAGCACAAATTTTAAGAAAATAATTCCTTCTCTTGAGAAAGAATTAGAGGAAAGAAACAAGATCATTCTTATTAACTCAGACAACATTGCCAAGCTTGAAGAATCAGGTAAACTCCTAAACTGTGAAAATCTTGAACTAAAAAGGAAACTATCTGAGTCAGAAGAGCTTGGTAAAAAGGAGAAAGACAAGTTTGAGGAAGTTAAGACTGTTTTTAAAGAAGAGAAGAAAAGCCTTGAGCTTGAGTGTCTAAACTTTTCTAAACTGATTTCCAACTTTGAAAAACTTATAATCAGTGAAAATGAAAAGTTTGGAAAAGAGAAAACTCTTCTTGAGACAAAGAATATGGAACTTTCTTTCAAAATCTCAAAATTACAGAAATCTCTTGAAAAAGAGAGGAAAGAGCAGGATTTTGAAAGAAAAGAGTCTGAAAAGGTGAAGAGAGAAGGATTTCAAACAAAGTATTTGAAAGACAAGTTTGAGAAGGAAAGAAAGGTCTTTAAAACTGAAATGTCAAATTTAACAAAGAGACTATCCGATTTGTCAAACAAGATTATGTTGGAGAAGAGGTATAAATCAGATCTTCTAAGAAAATTTGATTTAAACCTTAAAGAAAAAGATGTTTTAGCTAAAAGGCTTAAAAACCTTGTCTTAGCAAACTCTTGTGCTAAAAATTCAAATAATCCTGTTTACAAAAAGATGAAAATGGTTTGGAAAGTAAAAAACTCTATTCCTGACAAAAATGCTCCAAAGCCATTTGTTTCTACAAAGCCTTCATCTTTTCATTCATATAAATGCTTTGATCTTCTGCTTCAATTAAGAAACCTTTTCTCTAAATCTTTCTGTGTACAAAATGGGTCATTTCAAAAGAAAAATCCAAAGACCCAAAATGAGAAAGGTCATAGAAAGAAAGTTGGCAAACCAACAGAGATTGGCAAACCAGAGGACCTAAAGACAGCTCCAAATCCTAACAAAAAAGGACCCATTTGGATATGGGTACCAAAAGTTATTTGATTTGTCTTGCAGGTACAAAGACTTCTGATCATTACAGATCAGGACTCGCTCTTCAGTAGATCAGGACTCCTAAACACATCAGTTTAGGACTCGCACTTTAGTGAAATAAACTCTTAAACAAATCAGTTTAAGACTCGAGCTTCATCAGAAAATGACTTCTGACCATTACAGATCAGGACTCACTCTTCAGCAAACAATGGACTCCTTAATACTTCTATTAAGGACTCAGGCTTCAAAATACACTATGACTCTTATACACTTTGTTTAAGACTCATCCTTCAAAGGTTCTATACTTCACAGAGCCTCTGTGGAATTGCTCAGAACCTATGACAATCTCCACAGAACCTCTGATGAGGTTGACCTATGTTCTGTGCATTATTTATCTCTATTGATTCAAGCATAGGTCAAGGGGGAGCAGAAGGAGACCTCAAATTAATCTACAGAGGTTGATCATTCAAGGGGGAGCCAAAGGAGGATTATGATCAACAAAGAGTCTTTGTCGTCCAAACTAGACACTCTAAAAGGTATGTGTCGCACAAAATCTTTTTCTAAAACAGTTTTCCAGGACAAAAATTTCTAAATATGTCCTAAAAACAATGTTTAAAAACATAAAAACTTTGGATGATCAAGAAGTTTTATGAATTATTAGTTATTAGAAATTTCCTGTAACAGAGCCTCTGCTGGCTCTGGCAGAGGTCCAAAAACCTCTGTAGGATAATTTCTCTCTACTAAAGATTTATCGATCCTCTCCAATGTTTTTTTTTTCAAACGATTTTGGTAAAAGTACAAGCTTCAAGAGATGGATAGGCAGGTTTCAAACCACAGAAATCAATCCTACAAAGGTTGTTAGATCAAGGAGGAGCGGAAAAGGAGACCTTGCTGAATCTACAGAGATTCATAAGTCAAGGGGGAGCAAAGAATGCGACAGAAGAGATCACATTCACCGATCAAAAGGAAATAGGTTGGTATCTTGCCACAAAAGTCATAAGCCACAGAGTTCTTTCAACCAAAGAACCTCTGTAGATCACTCAAATCATTCAAATGACTTCTGCTGCACAAAATCTTTGAGATCTACAATTTTTCTAGGACACCAACTTTCAAATAAGTCCTAAATACATTGTTAAAACTGATCAAAAACTTGGATGATTAAAAATGTTTATAAATTATTAGTTATTAGAAATTTCCTGTCGCAGAGCCTCTGCTGGCTCTGGCAGAGGTCCAAAAACCTCTGTAGGATAATTTCTCTCTACTAAAAATTTATTAATCCTCTCCGCGTTTTTTCAAACGATTTTCATTAAAGATACAATCTACAGAGATAAACGTTTTTCAAAATCACAGAGCTTCTGTACCCACGGAGCCTCTGTAAAGATTTCCACTTGGGAATTTCTGTATCTGTAACGGTAACTTTTCTGTGGTGAAAATTTAAAACCCACGCGTTTTTCATTTAATGTGGCCGCCCACGACGTCTCGTCGTCACTGACATTGATGACGTGTCAAGTTTTCATTGACGTACATATCACGTCGTCCTAGAAACTTGCACCACGCTGAATGAACTCGAGTGTGGACCTCAAATTTTATTAACTTTCTCACATTTTCACCGTTCCGAATTCTATCCGTTACCACAGTATAAAACCCAAGATAAAATCACTTTCAAAACTTTACTATTCTCTCATTTTCTCCGGCGAACTTGCTTATTTCTTTCTGAAAACCTAGAACTTTCAAAACCTACAAATGGCTTCCAGTTCCAAATCTGCTCACGTTTCACCAACGAACTCTCCGACATCCTCTCCAGTGCATTCTGAGCACTCCCACAACCTACACATCGCCACCGATGCCGACAGACACGACTCCGGCGACGAGGCATCCTTCGTACCCACTACCCACCTGCTACAATTTTTCTCAAATGACCATTTCGAGCAAACCCTTCCCATTAAATCGAACAACTGTTATCTTATTCCTTCTCCTACGGCATTTGGCAAAGAACATGCCATCCTACTAAACATCCTAGAGAACCACTTTCTTTACCCTCTTCTGAGCAAAACCGTTGAACAAATACCAGTACGTTACCTACATCAGTTTTGGCAATCTTGCCGTTATGACGCTGACACCGATTTGATCAGAGGCTACATTTCTAAACCTGACCAAAGTAAGAGCCTTGAACTGATGTTCAATCGCACCATGTTCTCATTAGAATTTGGCCTTCCAACAAGAGGACTCATGGGAATCAAAAAGTATGCACCCCAACCAACAAATGAAGAACTTGTCGACTTTCTGCACATGTTAGGGTACAACCAACAGTTGAAAAAGAGGAACAATTTCCGCAGAGCAAGACTACCTCCTCTGTGGAATACCTTATTCTCCATCCTAAATCGTTGCCTCACGGGCAAAATCGGAAGCATCGATCAAAGCTCACCTCAAATTCTCTCAATCATGTATGGTGTGTACTATGATCTACCCCTAGATTATGCCACCATAATGATGCAAGAGATCATCAACACCATCGATCGCAAAATCGCCTCCCAGAAAGCCAAAATGTCTGATCACAACTGGTTACCCCCTCTGCAGTTCCAGCGAATCCTCAGTGTACTTTTCGAACCCCTACTCCTTATCCAAAAATGGCCAATGGACGGTCCCAAACCTAAGCAATTTCTTATGTCCAAGAACACCCCTACAGAACATGAGGATGGCTACCCACACATCAGGCCACTATCAAAGGTAATGTTAGGTTATGCTAGTGATGAAGAACTAGTTAGTGAGTACACACGCGTTTACAGAACTCCTGAACCCAGTTCTGTAACACCCCCGAGTATAGGAATGCCCATAGGAGGTAATGTAGTAGAGAGAGTTACAGAAGAAGAATGGAAGATAAAGTTGGCTAAACACAAGGCCAACCAGAAGAACTTCAGAGATATAAGGAAAGACCTCTATTCTTCAAAGAGGAAGTCTTCTGAGGGATCTAAAGAGAAGAAGAAGAAAAAGGGAAAGAAAACCAAGACCCCTACAGAGGAACAACGTGCCTCTGTTTCTGCTATCCAACAAACTCCTGCAGAACCATCTTCTCCACCCACTGAACATCCCACAGAACCCTCATCTCCACCACAAATCCAAGGTCCCTCTGCCCCTCCCTCTTCCAAAAGAAAAAGAAAGTCAAAATCTACAGAGAAGGGAGCACCAAAACCAAAGAAGAGGAAATCAAAGAAGAAGAAACCATCTTCTCCTCTGCAAACAATAACAGAAGGAATCGAACCACCTCTGCAAACTCAAATCTTCACAGAGGTTCTTGATTCACTTCTGCCAAGACAAGAGACTGCAGAAGAAGAGGTGCAAATAGGTTTAGAGGATAGGGTAGAAACGTCTGGAGGAAAAGAAAATGAGAAAGGAAAAGATGCCGAAGTTGCAGAAGGCACACATCCCTCAACCCCTCCCAGTGCAACCCACACATCTGACACCGCAGGTCTAGCTGCAGAAGGTGTCATTGAAATAGAGACGCACAACTCGATCCCTACCCAAACCAAACAGCCAGAAGTCACTCTTTCGACTTCTGCGCCCACAGAAACCGGGGAATCCATTCCTAGGGAGTCTCCTCAGAGAGACTCACCTATAGTTCGTGATAAATCGCCCCAGATCACACTAGAACACCCTACAGAGGAATTCGTTTCTTCTGACACGCACAATGTAGGGCCAAAACTTCTTTCAGAGAGAAGTAGAGAGCACCATGACGAAGAGACTCTAGACAAGTCTCCGAGTCAACAGAAGAATATTCCGATACCCACCTCTGGAGTGGATTTGGACAATGTTCTTCACAGAACTTCTGTAGAGACTGAAACTCAGGTTTCTTCTCGAGGATCAGATGGAAATCCTTCCACCCCCAACGGTAAAACAAGGGTGAACGAAGGTGTCCCAGGAACAGGGACTCACTCTGGAGAAGGAGTTGTTCCTCCAGAGGTTACCCAAGATGAACATGTTACGAAGGATGAGTTCCAAGCCTTTGTAACCTCTGTAACTCAAACATTGAATAAGTTGCAAAGCTCATTCACGATTTTTACAGATTCAACTTCAAACGCGCTTACGGGATTAAATACCAAAGTGGATACCTTATCCACAGAGGTTAAAACAGCCCTTGAAGAAATGAAGTCATCTACAGAAACTTCTGCTACTGCTGCCATCGCCTCTGCCACTAACATTGCCAAAACAACCGCTGCAGAGTTCGGGAAAAGTGCGACCAAAGCCTTCAAAACTTCGATCGCAATCTACTTTGAAACAATGAAGAAAAATGCAGCAAGGCAAGCAGCTCAAGACACCTGCAGAACAGAAGTTACTGCTAAAAGAAGGCAGGATGATCCTGTTGATGGAGCATCTGGTCATCCTGAGGGGGAGAAAACAAAGGAAACTACAGAGGCTGCTTCTGCAAAAACTACAGAGAAATCAGCAGAACCCTCTACAACAGAAACCCAGAAGGGAAAACAACAGAGGCAAAACACCTCTATCTCACCAGAGGATGCACCAACCACAGAACCTAAGGTAATCAATCATGCATCCTCATCCTCAGAACAAACTCCACCCTCACCCAAAGAACCAACACCAACCTCACAACCAATCCCGCACAAAACTAGAGTCAAAACCATAGCTCGAAAACCCCAAAGACGAAAACGCTCTGCAGAGTTCATTCTTCGCAGAATGGAATTTGTATCTGCTTTTCAATCAGCAAAGCGTTTTGACATTCCACCTCCAAGACCCGAAGACTCCTCACCAACAGAGACCTCACAACCCGAAGTATCAAAACCTTCAGAGGCAACAACCAAAACATCATAGCATACAACCCCAAAACCCACAGAACCTCCAACTGTCAAATCAACAGAGGTTCCACCCACACAAATCCAAAACCTAATATCTGAAACCTCAAAGCCAAAAGATAAAGGCAAGGGAATAATGACAGAAGAAGAGCCAAAGAAGAAGATTCCAGTTGCTACAGAGAAATTGATGAAAGGTGCATTTAATGCCTTCGTCACTCCTAAACCCGAAGAGGAAGACTGGACATTCAACTTGAATCCTCTGTCAGAAAACCATCCCTGAATCCCACAGCTAAGGTAACAGAAGGTAGAGTAGCAGACATCACTCGAAAGATGGATGAGCTAAGGAGACCAATTCCAAGATCTACTTCAACCATTGAACAAATGGAAGAACAAGTCTACAGTTATCTCTACAGACAGCACTTCCAGAGCGATCTGCCAGCTCATGTCCGAGATCAGAAGCTAAGAGAGGAATTCGATGCAATCTTCACCTCTACAAAGTCAAAACCAGTCAATCAAGTTTACTCCATTCACAAAATAAAGAAGGTAATCTATTGCAAATACTCCAAAATGAGAACCTATCCTCATACGGTGTATACCATCTGGAAAGTCAAAAGGTCTGACAGATCAGAAAATCAATTCTCTAATGCTGATATCCGAAACCTCAATCCCTATGACTTACCTGACCTTCTGCAATGGACGAAAGACAACTTCAATGACGACTGCCACAAAAGGTCTTATCGAGTTCTCAGAAAGGCGATGCGTGAAAAGCTCCTAATCTACAGCATGCTCGACATTCAACTAACCATCGATCTGGGCATAACTACTCTAAGTATCAGACCACCAGAGGATTTCTGCCCACCCAATGCCATACCCAATTCAATCATCAAAACTCCAAGGTACGGGTTAGTATTCAAGAATTCTGCTGATCAACTGAAACTGTTTGTGACAATGGACTGTCAGAAGTACACAACCCATACTCTGAACATGTTCAGAAAGATACTAGAGGAGAATAAAGCAACAGAGCTTATGAACGAAGAATCTGCTCTGATGATGATACACTCGGCTTACGAAATATCTGTCACAAATTCTATGAAGAACTCAAGGAAGTAGGTAAAGACAACAGAAAGTTCGACGACTTCCCAAATGCAAAAATCTGAGTCTCTTCAAAGAACCTCTGTCAACGTTTATTTCTGTGTACTCAAATGTAAATGCCTCTGGCATAAATTCCAAAATGAATGAAAAAATCTTCTGAGGTATTGTTTAACCTCTTCTTTACTTAGGTTAAAATGCATAAATTCAACCTTTTATTTTTCAATACTTAGGGGGAGATTGTTAGCTCCAATATTATGAAATATTAGAAGTATTGAAAAATGGCCAAGTACAGAAGAACTTCCACAGAAGCTCTGCTGAGTGCAACAGAAGCTCTGCCGGGCATCTCAAAAGAATCAAAGGAAGTTTGATCAAGAGTGATCAAAGACCGAGGAAACTACAGAAGGACGCTTTCAGAAGACCAAGACCGCAGAACCTCTGTTACCAATAAAAGAGCCTCTGCGGACAACATCAGAAGACAAGGAACCAAGAAGACTTCTCACAGAGGACCGAGCCACAGAACCTCTGCCACCCTTGACAGAAGCTCTGCAGAAGTAAACAACCAAAGACTCGGAATCCGGAGAAGACTACTTTACAGAGGAACCAGACCGCAGAACCTCTGTAACACATTACAGAGCCTCTATGGTCCTCTAAAGACTAGGAAGTTATTTATAATATCTTGCTACTGTTCCAAGACCTGTTCATCAACTTGCATGGAAAAGTATTGTCAAAACACGTGTCAAGCTCTGAGTGGACTCAATAGGGCATGGTACAAAATAGACGTCTGCGCCATTTAATGCATTTACCAAAAGTACATCTGCTCCATTAAATGCGCATGGCTCAAACAACTGTTCACACCATCCAGTTTACTATTCATGCCGTAAAAGGAACAGTGACCTACTTCATAGTCTTCTAAGAGTAGTATAAAAGGAAGACTCATGTTGAGTTCTTCCTAAGAATATAGAGTCATATCTGTTTAAAGCTTTGTATACTCACCGTTCTTAAATCTTTTCTTGATATATATATATATATATTCAGTAAACTTTGAGATATTATTTCCTGTTCACTGTTTATTTATATTGTGTTCTAAATCTATCAAACATATCTGTTAGTTCTTCAAATACGCTTCCGCATCAAACATAAACTCGAACTAATAGATCTGATAATCTTGTTTAAAGCAAAACGGGAACCAACACTTCTCTAAGGGGATCTCACCACTGACATTCTTGTTCCTTTTCTTAGACTCTTCTTTTTCAGTTTTATCCTCAACAACAACTTCATATAATGGATCCACTTTAGTAGCTCCTTCAGGTAAGTCCTTCCTATCCTTGGTTTCTAACAGGTCTGACCTAGGAGGGATGTATGTGTTGTTGTAGGGTGGGGGTGTGGCATTGTACCCTAGGCCTGGTTTCATCTTACTGTGGATTTGAGCATTTATTATGGTGTCCATGACTTTAGAAGCACATGAAAACTTTTCAACATCAAGTTTTACTTTCTCAAGTTCTCCTTTTAATTTCTCACATTCCTCCCTAGACTCTTTCAGTTGGAACTCCAGACCATTCTTTTCCCACTTCCAGTAGTTTGTATCATATGAGTGTTGAAGTTCATTGGCTTGAAAAGCCTTAATTTGTTCTTCAAACCTCTCAACAATCACTACATAATCTCTTCTATCCTTTTCTAATCTCTTAAGGTCATCACACATTCCCTGGTTGTGATCTCTATACCTTTTCACAGTGTCTATACAAGCTTGAGAACAGAGATTAGATTTTACCTCAGTAGGAAGATCTGAGACTTCTGCTATGAGTGCATGATTCTGAATTGTCTCTTCTGCTTGATCACTCCAATCAAATCCCATTCCTTGTTGAGAAACAAGAGCTTGAACAGAGTTTCTGTTCTGGTTGAAGCTTCCAGTCTGAGCTTGTTGATGGTTGTTTTGAGATACTCCACCTCTGCATTCTCTGGCAAAGTGTCCCATCTTATGACACTTGTAGCATTCCACCTTAGACTTGTCAAACCCAGCACCATCTTCTCTTCTTTGGGAAAAGTTGTTTCTCCCAGTCCTCTTTATAAACTTCTTCACCCTCATAGAAAGCATAGCCATCTGCCACTTGATATCCATCTCCTCAAGATCATCAGCATTAATCTGTTCTAAGTCATCATTAATTAATGAGGAGTTAACATGACTAGAAAAGAAAGCTTCTAGTACAGAATCATTGGCCTTCTCCTGATTGACTCCACCAGCAGTACTAACTGATTCAGGGTTAGCAGTAGAATCAGTTGATGCTGATAGGAGTGCATCATTATACACATATCCTGAGGGCTTCTTCTTGGCTTCAACCTCTGCTTCAAATACCCTAAGATCATTGTAAAGATCATCAAGCTCTTTATCTTCTAACTGGTCATTCTGTCTGAAAGACACAGTATACATTGTCCATTCCTCACCTAATGATCTTAGAAACTTCCTGTTTACATCATCAGCCTCCATACTAACTCCAACTGTAGCCAATTCTCCAATCAACTTATTAAATCTATCAAAAGTTTGAGTCATAGACTCATTCTTTGTAGAAGTAAAATTTTCATATTGTTGCTTAAGAATTGCCTTCTGGTTCCTCTTGGTGCTCTTGATACCAGTGAATCTCTTTTCCAATGCATTCCATAAAATCTGAGCATCAGTGCAGTGATGAAATTGGTGCTGATACTCATTGGGAATAGCCAAAAGCAGAGTGCTTAAGGCTTTCATCTCTGTTTGTCTAACCTTTCTTTCTGCATCAGTCTTTGGAGGGGGTCTTTTGCCATCTGGTCCAACCCTTCCTTCAGCACATGGACCATTCTCTATAATATCCCAGATGGAATAGTCAGTAAGCAAAATATACTGCTTGATTCTAATCTTCCACATGTCAAACTCATTAGGCCTGAGCATGGGAACCTTTGAAACAAGAGTACTGTTTGATTCAACTGTGTTGTCCATAATGATTGTAGATTTCTAAGAAACCAAGCTCTGATACCACTTGTCAGGATCGATTCCAAACAAGAATAATTATACTTAGAAATCAGAATTAAAGAATCTTGGGGAATAGAACTTTAATTCAAACACACTTAATGAACAACTAATCAGAAAACACAATCTGTTTGTATTCAATACTTCAACTCACAAGTTTACAACCAAACCTCAATCTTGTTGAACAGGCTCAACAAGACGACTTCTACTTCTCTAGAAATAGGGTTCTAAACCTTGAGGTTAATTCTCTCTAAAACAAAAACGAATTCTTAAGAATCTCTCTTACCGAATAGCTATCTATCAACATCTATTTATACTAAATAATTACAAGATAACTATCAAAACAAAATTGATCTTCAGAATATTCTTTCATGCTTATCTTCAATCATTCCATATTTATCTCCAACATTCTCGCATTCCATAATTATGATCACAAGCAGTATTAACATCGTTATGCACAAGCAGTACTAACATTGTTCTAGCAGCATTAACTTTTACTTGCAGTACTAACTTTGCTCTGGCAGTAGTATTATTGTTCTGGCAGTAGTATTGTTGTTCTGGAAGTACTATTGTTGTTCTGGAAGTACTAACCATACTTGGCAAATCTTCAGTTCCCAACATTTTATGTCTGTCTTGAGCCACTTTCAATCTTTCCCGAATGTGAGTAATCTTATCCGCGGTCAACTGAACTATATCTGGCCCTGCTAATTGTTTCTCTCCCACTTCGTTCCAACACAGAGGAGTTCGACATTTTCTACCATACAGAACTTCGAACGGTGCCGCTTGTATGCTGGAATGATAACTGTTATTGTAGGCAAATTCAATCAACGGCAAATGCTTATCCCACGATCCCCCAAAATCAACAATGCAAGCCCGTAACATATCTTCCAAAGTCTGAATCGTTCGTTCACTCTGACCGTCAGTTTGAGGATGATACGCTGTACTTAGCTTTATCTGGATTCCCATTTCTTTTTGAAAACTTCTCCAAAATCTTGAAGTAAAACGACTATCACGATCAGAGATAATCGAGATTGGAACTCCATGTCGAGTTACTATTTCGTCGATGTATAATTTGGCTAGTCTTTCTAACGGATAGGTTTCTTTTATCGATAGGAAGAGAGCAGACTTTGTCAACTTGTCAACGATCACCCAAATAGCGTCAAACCCTTTCGGAGTTCTTGGTAACTTCATGAGGAAATCTGTAGTAATCTGATCCCATTTCCACATTGGTATTTCCAAACGTTGTAACTAACCAAAAGGCTTTTGATGTTCAATATTTACTTTCTTACAAGTGGTACAACCTTCCACATGCTGGGCGATACTTCTTTTCATTCCCGGCCACCAGTAAAATTATCGTTGATCCTTATACATCTTATTCGTACCTGGATGAATAGAGAAACGAGATTGATGAGCTTCTTGTAGTACCCGATCACGTAAACCACCCAGACGAGGTACCCAAATTCTATTTCCCAGATACAGTAACTCACGGTCATCTGATATGAGTATTGCTGATATCCCTACTAACCGTTCTGGTTTCAAGTTTTCCTTTTGAAAAGCTTTTACTTGACATTTCTTCAATTCGTCAAAGATGTTAGGTAAAAGTTCAACTCGTAGTGCAATTGCTTTTATTGTTTCACTTCTTTCTTGACGACTCAATTGTAATAACCAGGTATGTTATTTATTTATTTAAATAGTATTATTTTAGTTAAGGTGGATTTGGGAAATTTTATAAGTTAAAAGTATTTTATGGAGTTAGAAGTTAAGGGGTAAGTTTTAATTTTAATTTAGAGGTTGGAGGGTTAAAGTTGCCATTAGAATAAAGTATGGGGTTTGTTTGGTAAATGTGAAAATATCTTTCACATCCACCGTCTCTTTTTAGACAAACGAGAGGTGAGGTGTCATTGTGTAGTTATCTTGAGATTTTGTTTTGTTTGTGTGTGTGTGTGGTTTTTTTTACGAAGAGAGAAAGAGAAAGAGATAGAACCGAAAGTAAAAGAAGAAGAAGAAGGAAAACAAGTATTTCAGCTGGATATTTTAAGGAACAACTGAAGAATCAAAGGTATTTATCCGATATGAATTCTCTCTTTTATGTATATTAAGTTTTATATGAGTTTAGAGATGGGTCTTGGTAATTTTAGAAGGATATGAGAATTTTGGGTTTAGAATAGTGTTCTAATGGTAGTCTAAAACTATTTGCAAAATATCAGAAACATTCATGGTCGAAATCAGTAATTTCTGGGTTTAAGATGATTTTAGTTAACTGAGATATGGATGAACATCATAGATATCGCAACCTTGGGTTGCGCCAAGCTCTTGATATCGCAATGGTCAGTTGCGACATAAAGGTATATCGCAGCAGTTGGTTGCGATATGGGGAGATATCACAATAGTTAATTGCGACATGGTACTTTGTCGCAGTAGTTGATTGCGGTATGTACTGTGTGTTGCGACATGGGGTTATCGCAGTAGTTGATTGCGATATGAGTCGAGGATTTTGGGATTTAGTCTTAAAAAGGTATTTGCATTTAATTGGTTTCAGATACTATGAATTCTGGGGTAACAGATAAGAGTGCTTGAGAAAGGCTTGGAAGGATTTTTGGTGAAAAGCAATCAGGTGAGTTTTACTTTAAAATGTTTTCAAACTGGGATACATATATATGATATATATATATATATATATATATATATATATATATATATGAGATGGATAAGTGTGAATTTGGAAGGTGATAGATGGTGTGATTATATGTTTATATATATGAGATGGATATGTGGAAGGAACGTGATGACGTGTTTATAAATGAAAATATCATATATTGAGATATGATTGGATATGTGATTATGTGCTTATGTTTGAAGTATAATATATTGAGATATTGTATTTACATGAGCATCACGTTGGTCGGGCTTAGGACCGGTGGTGTTGGCTGTAATATTCGTACGGCGATGTTGGCTGTAATTGTCGTACGGCGGAGTAATTTATTAGTTGGCTTGCAACCAACTAATATGGCCATGGGAATGAGGAGGAGTTGTACACGGTGCATGAGTCTTATGTGGTATTTAATTACTTGTGGTATATACGTGTTTTGACAAAGGTTTTATATAAACTATTTTTGATACGTGGTTTTATATAAATTGGTTATATAACGATTTTGAAATGACAGGTATTATCTCACTAGACCGTTTGGTCTAACCCTCATTTTGTTTTCAAAAATATGTATTCCAGGTCGAGGAATTTATAGTGGCAAAGGAAAGGATAAAGTGTAGGAGGCTTTTGATGACTGATGATGATTAAGAAGTTCATATGTATTTTATAGTTTCGAGACTTATGAGACCGAACGTGATTTATTGTGTATTTTTATTATGAATGTAACGATGTTATGCAATATATGTTATTTGACGCATATTTGGGAAACCGGGTCGTTACATATGGTATCAGAGCCCTAGTTTAAGGGATTTAGGTATTTGGATTTATACCTAGACTTAAACTGCATGTGAAGTAGGATGTCCCTATTATTTTAGAACCTTGGGATGTTAAGTATAAAAAGGTAGAAGGAACATCATGTAAGGTAATTTCAAATTACATTTGGCCAGTGTAATTGTGAACTTACAAGTACATGTTTGAACTCGAATACCTTATTATATGGGGAATGTGCTTATGTGTATATTAACCCTGTGAAAATCAACAGAATGGCAAGTCGGACTCGATGTATGGATAGGGACGAAGACAGGTATATTTCTATAAACTCTACACGTGCTAAAGTGCTATTTGACTTCGGTGCAAACCGATCAATTGTGTTTTCATTCTTTTGTCACTTAATTGCATTAGAAAAGAACTTGATATTTGTGTTGGCAATATAGATGGGTGTGGAATGCCTATTAAGTTATTTTCGATCATCTTGTTGGAATTCAAGGTAGTAGTAAACATAGGATGGTGTTGGAACTTGATCTTGTTAAAACATTTGACTAGGTAATGATAAGTAATCCTCGGTAATTCGGTATGAGAATATAAAGTTGATATACTGGAATAAGTGAGGTTATGATGAAAGTAAGGAATTGTTGGGGGATTGATTTAAAGTTTTCGATTGTTAGCAAATTCAATTGGAAGTGTAAAGGAAGAGTTGCAACATGGTTTGAGTCATCTTCTTCAAGGTTTGATTTCTTCTCCTTTTCTTCTCTTTATTGATTAGGCAAGTTTATGGTTGGGGATTTGATAATCCAATTGTTGGCTGAGTTTTAATCTATAAGAAAGAAGGCAAATGATTTTGGGATTGATTCCCTATGAATTTTGATCAAATCAATAAGAAGCTTCATCATGATTGCTTGATAATCTTCGTTTTTCCATGGATTGAGTTTTTGAGTTTTGGAGTTAAAAAATGATGAATCATTAGATGGATTTGATGGGTTGTATGTTGTTTAAAATGATGGTTATTGGTTCTTAATGTTTAAGGTATCGAAAATATCGATTTAGAAGCCTTAGAACTGACTTGGGAAAGTTTGGGGATGAGAAACCCTTGATTTTTGGAAGAAGACTCGCGAAAAGGGGGGGGGGGGGGGCAGACCAGTGTTCTGCGCGCCTGGCTGCGCGTTTGGAGACACGCCACCAGGGGCGCCAAGCCATGTTCCCCAAACCTTGTATCCGTTTCACCGTTCGTTCGGGTCTAGGATCGAGGTGTTGATTGGGGGTTTGGTCTTAGATATTATTGGGAATGTTTTAGGGATGTAATTAGATAATTTAACACCATTTTTTGTGGTGCCAATTTAGGTGTTCGGTTTGAACTAAAGTGTATCCCGGAGCGTGTGTCGAAGTACTAAGGCTAAGGTGAGTTCCCTTACCTTCTTTGTGAGAATGAAAGGTTTTACGAAAGGTTTTCATAACTGGTTATGGTTACGAGCATGTTGACCAGATTAAATTATTTGAAAGGTTTTATATTACGCGATGTGAAAACGTTTATTAAAGCATGGAGTTGTTTATATGTTCATTTCTACGTAATTGTTGATTGCATGATGTGGTGGTATTGTTACTATGTGTGGAGTCGGGTTGCACAGTGGAGAACAATTATGAATGTCGTGCCTGGCTTTGTAAGGTGAATGCCGTACCTGGCTTAATAAGGTGATGAAAAGTTGAGACCACTGTGCAATACCCTTATGTGGAGTCGAGCTTTTGAATTCGGAATGTCGGTATGATTGTAGTTTGAACTATTGCTTGGTTATGCAAGAATGGTTTTATTTACAGTAAGAGTTGAAAGGGTCGAAGTGAATTCTTGTGGTGGAATGACAATAAGTAGCGTTACGTTACTTGATGTAATGTTATCGGCAATGAGTCTGGGTACTGGGATAGGTTGAAAATTTGATTTTTGCACTATGAAAAGTCTTGTGTTTTTCATCAAGTGAGAACGGTGGGGGTATAAGTGGTTATGAAGCTTTGGATGAAGTGGGTTCTGTTAGGAACTCTAGAATGTCACAAAGGAATGGAATCAGCATGTAGTCAATTAATAAGGAGGTTTATGACTGTCTAACGTGTCTCAAGTTGGAGGTTTTATCAGGAGATTGAAACGCGAAAGTGAAACCATTGTGTGTGAACGGATGAGGTCGTCCGAGATTGTGTAAATAATATGGTATAGGAACACCTAGTAGGGGTTCATTCGATCTTTCTCGTGTTGATTCTGCGGAAGGACTTAGCCGAAGCAAGTATGGTTGTATTGTTAGAAAACATCGGAATGAATCAAAGGTGGAATGATGTGGGGGAAACGTTGGCGATTGTAGGTCGCAAGGTTAGAAAACTAGGTTGCTGATGGCCTAGACTTAAGCTGAGAGAGAATATTTATATTATATTAATAATGTTATAAGAAATTGATGCTTGAGAGTTTTCTTGGTATAGAAAAATGGTCCAAATGGGTTGAATGTTTACTTAATTCTTCCCTTGGATTGGAGGATTTAAGTTGTAAAATGGATTTATATTATTAGTGTTATGATTAGCGAGAAGAAAGCAATGAACAATAATTTTTATGGAAGTGTGATGAACTTTGTGGTATAGTTTGTAGTAGATTTATTATATGATTAGTTGGCGATTTTTACGGTTAAGTAAAGTGAGGGTAATGTTGATGAACTTTCTTATATAGTTGTTTAAGTTAAAGAGTGGTTTTAGACTTTATTTTAATTTGATGATGATATATTGATTGATGCGAAGAAGACGTAATTTGTTGAACGCGTCTGAAAGTTGTCATAAGGATTTTATGCTATCATTATTACGGTATAATATTTTGGTGTGGTATTTGTGCAATTACGAATTTGGCGTTGTAAGTTAAGGTAGATGCTTAAGTCTTTGACTCCTCTTTGAGTTTTGCAGTTACGTTAAGTGAAGACATTGAATTGTTATTGTAAACTATGTTATGATAGGAGTTCTGTTTGGAAGGTTCTTGATGGGAAGTTATGATTGAAAAGTGAAATCGATTACAGTATTAGGATTTAGAGACAATAATATGTTCATGTTTGGATGAGATTATTTTACTCCGATTGGACATCGGGTAAAGTATGTTAATTCATAGTGTTTATTATTTGTTTTAACTAATTTGAATTGAACTTTTGAAGTATGGTGATTTGGTTAACTATGTTTGGATATCGAGAAGTGTGTTGTATCTTGAAGCATTTAGTGTTATTTTTATTGTAACTTTTAGTGGAACCGTTTGAGTAGACTTGGTTTTGCATGTGTAAATATGATTTTGATGAATGATTTAGTGTCAAGTGCAATTAAGTATTGATGTGTGATTATCGTGGTTATGCTATGCTAGCATGAGAAATGGGAATGGTAGAATGAAGTATACGGGTTTGATAAAATTAAGAAACTTATCCGTGATATGAAATGATTTTTTTAGTATATTTTATTCCCTGAAAGAGCATAAGAAATAGGTTGTAATTGCTAAGCAAATTTTGTAGGGAAAGTGTATGATTATGTTTTCAAGTTAGTATTGAAAAGTGTAGAACACGACGTTTGTCATGAAAGGCTGATGGAGTTAAAAGTAGTATTAGCATGGTAAATGTTCCGAGTAAACATAAAATGGTGTGTCAATTGGATTAGTGTCATGTGAGTATAAGTTATTTCTTTTTTGTGATATAAGTGAGCTATCAAGTTATTTTGAACCTTCGTGGGATTTGATTATTGGGTGATACGGCAGAAAATTTCGATTATGGTTATTTTAAGATTTGGATTGACTTTGTGGGATGGATTAATTGAGTAAATTGCGGACGATGTATGTAAATTCAAATGAAGTGGTTAGTGTTAATAAGTTAGTGGTTATCGTTGTTTTAAAAGGGGCGGAATTTTTGTGTGAAATTAAAACTCTTGATGTTTTGGTAATATTGAGAATAATGTGTTGTATGAGTTTGAAAGCGATTTATGGTAATTGATTACCTCGTTTATTGCTTGAATGAATCACGGGACGGAATTCTTTTAAGGGGGAGATGTTGTAATAACCAGGTATGTTATTTATTTATTTAAATAGTATTATTTTAGTTAAGGTGGATTTGGGAAATATTATAAGTTTAAGTTATTTAAAAGTATTTTATGGAGTTAGAAGTTAAGGGGTAAGTTTTAAATTTAATTTAGAGGTTGGAGGGTTAAAGTTTCCATTAGAAGAAAGTATGGGGTTTGTTTGGTAAATGTGAAAATATCTTTCACATCCACCGTCTCTTTTTAGACAAAAGAGAGGTGAGGTGTCATTGTGTAGTTATCTTGAGTTTTTGTTTTGTTTGTGTGTGGGTTGTTTTTTTTTTACGAAGAGAGAAAGAGAAAGAGATAGAACCGAAAGTAAAAGAAGAAGAAGAAGAAGGAAAACAAGTATTTCAGCGGGATATTTTAAGGAACAACTGAAGAATCAAATGTATTAATTCTATATGAATTCTCTCTTTTATGTATATTAAGTTTTATATGAGTTTAGAGAAGGGTCTTGGTAATTTTAGAAGGATATGAGAATTTTGGGTTTAGAATAGTGTTCTAATGGTAGTCTAAAACATATCTGCAAAATAAAAGAAACATTCATGGTCGAAATCAGTAATTTCTGGGTATAGGATGATTTTAGTTAACTGAGATATGGATGAACATCATAGATATCGCAACCTTGGGTTGCGACAAGCTCTTGATATCGCAATGGTCAGTTGCGACATAAAGGTATATCGCATCAGTTGGTTGCGATATGGGGATATATCGCAGTAGTTAATTGCGACATGGTACTATGTCGCAGTAGTTGATTGCGATATGTACTGTGTGTTGCGACATGGGGTTATTGCAGTAGTTGATTGCGATATGAGTCGAGGATTTTGAGATTTAGTCTTAAAAAGCTATTTGCATTTAATTGCTTTCAGATACTGTGAATTCTGGGGAAACAGATAAGAGTGCTTGAGAAAGGCTTGGAAGGATTTTTGGTGAAAAGCAATCAGGTGAGTTTTACTTTAAAATGTTTTCAAACTGGGATACATATATATGATATATATATATATATATATATACTAGTTGTGTACCCGCGCGATGCAGCGCGGGTAAATCACAATTCAGGGTCACTAACTTAGCCTTCATGTCATGTTTCTCCATACATTTCAATTTTATTTCATGAGTTTGTGTGGCTTATTTGCAATCCAACTAATAAATTTTGAAATTTGTGCGTGAACCAAACATAAATACAATCGTGTGTAATAATGCACATCCATATATCTAGAATGTGGTTTTGTTCTCGTGAAGTGCTCAGTTGTAAACATGTTCTGTAAAAACATGAAAATATTTAATTGAAACATATTTATACCGTAAGATCATAAATTTCGTGTATGTAGTTCTCTTGTTATAATAGATTGAGGATTGGATGTCCGGACTTTGTTTATGGCATCCTGTTTGGCTTTCAATGGCTTTTCCCTTTCGACTAAAATCATAAACTCATGAAAATTATAACAATATATTTAAACATTCTTTGTGTCATAGAAAGTAGTGTATTAGTATATTTAGAGCATCTCCAACAGATTTGCTAAAATAGGAAAAAGGGGTTTTTGGGTTGCTATCCATCTCCAACAGATTTGCTAAATTTTTTGCTAAAATAGAAATTTTCTAAAAAAATCTCAATGGTTTGCTAAATATAGGAAAAAGCTCTATGGTTTGCTAAATTTAGCAATGCTGTTGGTGTTGAGCTGAAATTATTTTAGCAATGGTTTGCTAAAAATCTCTATTTTAAAAAAAAATTGGAAATGGTGTTGGAGATGCTCTTAAACATTCTTTGCATCATATAAAGTAGTGTATTATTATGGTGTATTATTAGTACATTTAGATATCTTTGTGTACTATAAAGTTTTGGTCTTGAAAGATGTGTTGTAGTAGTTAACTCTTAACAAAGATGTCCAAGCACAATAGTCCGAGTGTCTAAAGTCTAGACTTCAATAACCCACTTATGAGGATACATGTAAAAAATGTTTTATACAATGTCGTTTTAATAGATTAATCAAAGTGTGGGAAACGAATCTTATCCGATAAGGGTTTACCGAGTTTAGGATGCATACCAACAGTAAATTTTCATGTCCGATGAAGTTACACAATCCGATAAGGGTTTACTGAGTAATTCACATTCATATTCCTTTTCAAAAACACTTCTTCAATTTCATTAACACCCTTAAAGGTCTAAATACTGTTGGTTTCAACCAAATAATCACTCGGGTGAGCAAAATTTTAAGCACTTACAAGTGGCTAGCAGATCTATATACAAAATAAAATGACCAAATCATAAGATATAGACCATGACTAAAACAGAAGAGAAGTGTGTCAACCATCAGAATTTATATGTAGAGACTATTTGGTAAATGATACCAATAAGTGCTTACCTGGGTAAGTGTTAAGTAAACAGCTCCTTACAGGTTGTTTGGATACCAATTAAATATGTGACCATTAACAAATATTTGGTATACCATCCTAACAAATATGACCCAAAACATTTGCAACCAATTTATAAATCTTGAAGTTCATGACCAGTTTGAATGTCGGTACCATGGGAACTCAAGATAAGGACGTAATAGCTTTCCACAAAGGAATTAACAAAAAGACATGAAGATGAGTAGACCACAATCACATCCTTAAAGCCAACAAATCGAAACCAACCAAAACTCTGACAGAATTAAAGTTAAAGGCACGGTTTGCACAACTTAAACAGGAGAATGTACTAACAATGTTTAATTGAGCTAACGGGCACATTTCATAATCATGTCCAACAAAATCATTATATCAAAACAAGTTGGGATTTATGAGATAAATTAGAGAGTGTAATAACCATTCATACTTGTCTGCTATTTCTATCTTTTAGAAAAATCCACATAAAAACAATCGAACTTTCAAAGAGAATTGTTTTAGACAAATGTTGACCACAAGACCTACTAATAAGTACTTCTAGAAAATTCATTACATTAAATAATATGTTGTATGCAATTAACTGCATTTACAATCCACCTATAAATCAAATTTTAAGTTCAAATGGAAATTTACAATATAACTGGTTGCACTTTCCCAGATAAAATTGGACTAAAACATCACTTCTGAAAGTTTTATTAAGTTTAGATATTACCGGTCAAGCAAGTCGTAAGCCATGGTTATATGCAAAGCAGATAAGCAGTGAACATGAGGCATTCTTTGAGTCGTCTGCATATGTTGAATCTGTGCATTCTTTAATAACGCCAAACTATTTTCCGAGTCCTTTATGTAACATCCTGCAAGTAACAACACCTATGGCTACACCTAATAATCCTCCTAGTTTTGTCAAAGCAAATTGTAGCTTAAAAACTTGCATTTGAATTCAGGAAAATATGGAACAAAGCCATTATGCACTAATGCAAAGAGATGGGTAACATACCAATAGAAGAAGACTTGTTAAAATGATAATAACAATCAGGGAGAGAATTTTCTTTGGAGAAGGAATCGTCTGAGCTTTAAATCTTTAATCATATAATCACCACCAAGAGCCCTACTGTGAGCGATTGCAACGAAATCCCCCTGTGAAGAATGAAGGGACATTGTCTTAACTACATGCATGTGCAAACGCCTATTTGTAGTGCAATTTCTACATATTAAAACTTGAGAACAAATAAAAGTTTATAGAAAACATGAGATCATCCAATGAACTTCCAAATGAAATAACAAATGTTAACCAAGTCACTCGGTAATTCCTTGTGCTTGCTGTAGGAAAGAGTCGAATGGTGGCTTAACCATTCAGATGTTTTGGCTTATATGTTGCAGCTTCTGTTCGTGTGGGAGTAGGCTGGCTGTTTGGTGCTGCAGATCCTGGTGTGGCTGGCTAGTTGCAGTAAGCTGATGTTTGGCAACATTAAGTTGATGTTCGGTTTAAGCTGATGTCTGGCAGCTTTAAGCTGTTGTTTGGCAGCACTAAGCTGTTGCTTGACAGCATTAAGCTGCTGTTTGGCAGCATTAAGTTGCTGTTCTGCACTGTTGTTTGGTGGTTTCAGCTGCAGCAGTAAGCTGCTGGATCACAGCTACTGTTTTGTCTCAGCTATTGCGGTTCGTGGGTCGTGTCGTTGTAGTTTTCGGTCTTTGGTTCTGTTTTGGTGGATCTCTGTTTTGTTTTGGTTGTCTTTAATATGTTTTTTAAGATTCTTACTTAAAAGCTTTATAATATATTATAGATATACAAAGAACCAAATAGAGTGATCATGAACCAGCAACATTTGAAACACCAAAAGTAAAATAAAACCAGAACAATAGTAAAATCAAAGTTGCTTCTCCTCTGCATATATATATATATGAAATTTTAAACATAACAGCAGGGAAACATATTAACTTCTCTTCAAATAATTATTTAAGTTGTATATTATCAAACAATCAAAGTACCTGTTGACTCAACATCCCAAGATTTGTCTTCGGAGGAGGATCTTGTCCACGTCCGTTAGCGCTTAGAGTATCGGGTCTGAGGTGTTGAATTGGTTGCTGCAAATATACAAACCATCATGTAAAATTAGAATTAAGGGGTTGTTTATGCAAGCAGTTGCCCGGGTCTGAGTATCGGGTCTGAGTTGTTTATGTCAAGTAGTACTATGAACATATGTTTTATAAAGAAATATAAGTTTAATTTTTCAAAAGAAATCAGAAAGCTTACTATGGGAATCCAGAGACGAACTAACAACCAAGATGTAAAGAGTGTTTATCCTGATAATGGATACCATCAAAACTCACATCTGAAGCAAAAAAATTCAAGACCGACATGTACAAATGTCATTTTAGCAACAGGGAAAAAAATTATAAATCATAGCATACCATGTCAAAAATACATAGTACAAATGTACAATACAATTTTACTAAATCAAAAAAATATGAGAAGATGGTTGAAAGCAAAACGATGTTACCACTGTGAAACATATTTCTTTTTGTCGAGCTAAAAACATGCTTCTTTATGTGCCAATGCATAAGAAGTGTACATTTTGTCCCCTGCCATGCAACTTTTTTCCAACTTAACCTACTGATACTCAAAAAATGGAGCCCAAATGGTGTTTTTCTTTGATATTGGTCTTCTTGTTTGCAATTTGCAGTTTCACATACTTCCCTTTTGCATTGATGCAATTAATTAACAACCTTATATCTGTCTTTTTTAATTTTACTAATCAGCAGCATTGGTTATATTATCTTACTGCAGATTGCTATGACCCATTGGATCTAAATAGGAATGTTACAGTAGCTTTTGACATACTTGAATGGACCCATGATCTATGTGGTTAGTATTGTGATCAAAAGTTACTTCAATTTTTCTCTAATCAAATCAAGGTGCATTTTCAACTTGTTGATGCCTTCCCCTTGGGGCATAAATGAGAGTAATGGATGATCAGACCTAATGTTTCGATTTGGGCCATAAAAAAATGTTTACACAATTATAAACTCGAAGCAAATTCATAAATGATAGAAATTGATGATCAGAGACCTAATGTATCGATTTGAGGCATCAAGGATTGAGATTATAAACCCTAAAACATATCTAATTTACCTGATTAGCGACTGTTGTTGGCTTCCTGGATAGCAACGAAACAAGAGAAGAGAGCCTCAATTTGAAATCGATCGAGAAGTGATTTCTCTCTGAACCCATGCTCTTGATTTATATGCAACATGGCGTGCAAAAAGAAGTACCGAAGGTCTGGTAGAAGAAGTATTGTTGTACTGGTGGGGAAGAAAGCATTTTTTGGCGTGTGAAAACTTCTTAAACCAGACGTGAAGCGTGAAAGAGTTGGTATGGCAGGGTATGGCTGTAGTGTGAGGAAGTAAGGTAAGGGACTGAACCGTACTTTTTGTTGGTATGGTTTAAAACCCTTGCTTAAAAAGAGTTGTAAGTTGTGCTTTACAGTTTGCAATTAAGATAATTTCAAATTTTGTGCTTTAATTTGTTGTACACACTGCATAAAAACTTGTCTTTAAGACATTTTGCTTAAATGCTTATATATGTAGTATATATATATATATATATATATATATAAGATGGATATGTGTGAATTTGGAAGGTGATAGATTGTGTGATTATATGTTTATATATATATGAGATGGATATGTGGTAGGAACGTGATGACGTGTTTATAAATGAAAATATCATATATTGAGATATGATTGGATATGTGATTATGTGCTTATGTTTGAAATATAATATATTGAGATAATGTATTTACATGAGCATCACGTTGGCCGGGCTTAGGACCGGTGGTGTTGGCTGTAATATTCGTACGACGATGTTGGCTGTAATTGTCGTACGGCGGAGTAATTTATTAGTTGGCTTGCAACCAACTAATATGGCCATGGGAATGAGGAGGAGTTGTACACGGTGCATGAGTCTTATGTGGTATTTAATTACTTGTGGTATATGCGTGTTTTGACAAAAGTTTTATATAAACTATTTTTGATACGTGGTTTTATATAAATTGGTTATATAACGATTTTGAAATGACAGGTATTATCTCACTAGACCGTTTGCTCTAACCCTCATTTTGTTTTAAAAAATATGTATTCCAGGTCGAGGAAATTATAGCGGCAAAGGAAAGGATAAAGTGTAGGAGGCTTTTGATGACTGATGATGATTAAGAAGTTCATATGTATTTTATAGTTTCGAGACTTATGGGACCGAACGTGATTTATTGTGTATTTTTATTATGAATGTAACGATGTTATGCAATATATGTTATTTAACGCATGTTTGGGAAACCGGGTCGTTACATCAGTGCATCAGCTACCACATTTGCCTTTCCCGGATGATAGAGAATTTCACAGTCGTAGTCATTCACCAGTTCTAACCATCTTCTTTGCCTCATATTCAATTCTCGTTGATCGAAGAGATGTTGGAGACTCTTATGATCGGTATAAATTTGACATTTAGAGCCGTATAAATAATGTCCCCAAATCTTTAGCGCGAAAACAACCGCTGCAAGTTCCATGTCGTGTGTAGGATATTGCCGTTCATGATCCTTCAGTTGACGAGAAGCATAAGCTATAACTTTCCCACGCTGCATTAGTACACACCCCAATCCTAGTTTGGAAGCATCACTATAAATAACAAATTCGTTGGAACCTTCAGGTAGTGACAGTATCGGCGCGCTACAGAGTTTCTCTTTCAATATTCGGAATGCTTCATCCTGTTCTGCTTTCCAGTCGAACTTTATATTCTTTCGGGTCACCTTGGTCAAAGGCGTAGCAATACGAGAGAAGTCTTGTATAAACTTTCGATAGTAGCCGGCTAAACCCAGAAAACTTCGTACTTCCGTTGGCGTTCTCGGCGTTCCCACTTTTTAATTGCCTCTACTTTCATCGGATCAACTTGAATGCCTTTTTATGAAACTACATGTCCAAGAAATTGGACTTCCCGTAGCCAGAATTCACATTTAGAAAATTTAGCGTACAACTGTTCCTTCTTCAACAATTCTAGAATCAAACGAAGATGTTAGGCATGTTCTTCTTTAGATCGGGAGTAGATAAGGATATCATCTATAAACACAATAAAAAATTTATCGAGATATGGCTTACATACCCGATTCATTAAATCCATAAAAGCAGATGGAGCGTTCGTCAGACCGAAGGGCATCACTAAGAATTCGTAGTGACCATACTTTGTGCGAAAGGCAGTTTTCAGGACATCATCTTCTTTGACCTTCAGTTGGTGATAACCTGTAATACCCCGGGTAAGTTCGTTAGTTAAAATCTCGTTCCGTTAAATAAAGTTAACTAAATTTGAAGTTTAGGGTAAGTTTAGGTTAAATTATAAGTTAAGGGTGTTTGGGTCATTAGGGAATAGGTTAAGGTCTAAAATGTAATTTGAGTTTGATAATATCCTTTAGGAGTTCAGATATTTCGTAATTCAGCAAACTTCTGTGTGTGTGTGTGTGTTTTGGGGAGAAAAGTAGCAAAAGAAGAAAGGAAGGGTTAAGGCTTCAAATTGGATTGTTGGAAGTGAATTCAAGGTATGTTGCTTTGTATTTTATGTTTGTAATTGCTAATAGATAGTTTCCATCGGATTAGAATAGTCGATTTCATGTTTTGGGTTAAATTCAATCGATTTCTGGGTAGAAATTGGGAAACTGACAGAGGTTTCCGGATGTTTTGAATGTGTCCGGAAGTTTTGGTTATTAGTGTCTGGACGATGTTCTGATGGTGTACGGACGAGTTCAGTATCCGGTAAGTTCCTCTTTTCCTCAAGTCTCCAGTTAAAATGAGTTACCGGATAGTGTCCGGATTACTTTGGTGTCCGGGTGCTAACCGGATTGCTTATGATATCCGGAAAGTGATGTTGTCCGGATTAGTTATGTTCTCCGGAAAGGTTGTGCTGTCCGGGTAGTTTGTGGTGTCCGGATACTTTAGCTGTTTGGTCACTTTTGAGGATTTGAGTTATCTAGAGTCCTTAGCCTACTAGTAAGTCTTATGTGTTCATTTAGTAAGGGGATATTTGTATTTAATCTGTTTTAGATTCTGGGAATTTCGGGTGAAAGACTAATCTTTTGGAAAAGGCTTGGAAGTGTTATTGGATAAGCGATCAAGGTGAGTTTTACTTTAAAACGTTTTCAAACTGGAATATATATATGAGATGAATATGTGGTAGGAATGTGATGATGTGTTTATAAATGAAGTATGATATAATGAGGTGTATATTATATTTATTTATATGAGCATTACACTACACGAGTATACGTTAGCCGAACTAATAGTCGGCGGAGTTTTGGCTGTAATAGTCGTACGGTGGTGTTGGCTGTAATTGTCGTACGGTGGAGTAATTGATTAGTTGGCTTGCAACCAACTAATATGGCCAAGGGAAATGAGGAAAGGTACACGGTGCACGAGTCTTGCTTGGTATTTATATTATATGTGGTATATTTGTGTTTTACAAAAAAGGATTACTAAATTGACAGGGATTATCTCACTAGACCGTTTGGTCTAACCCTCATTTTGTTTTCAAAAATATGTATTCCAGGTTCAGGAAGGTATAAAGGAAAGGATAAAGTGTAGGATGCGGTTGATAGCTGACGAATATTAGGAAAGGCTTATGTTTTGTATTGTATAGTTTTGAGACTATGGGACCGTATCTGAATTATTATGTATCTTATGTTATGAATGTAACGACGTTATGTATAACATGTTAATCGATGTATATTATGTATGTTTTGGGAAACCGGGTTGTTACAGATGGTATCAGAGCCCTAGTTTAAGGGATTTAGGTATTGGTATCTGTACCTAGACTTAAACTGCATGTGAAGTAGGATGTCCCTATTATTGTAGAACCTTGGGATGATTACGTATAAAAGGTAGAATGAACATCATGTAAGGTAATTTCAGATTACACCTTGTAAAACTAGTTTCTATAAGGTAATCATCAAATCATCCATTGATCTTGAACATAATAGAGATTTACATAAGATTGATGCACTTTCTCTCTCTAGAATGCTCTCACTTCTCTCTCTAGAATATTACAATTAAGATCTCTAATGAATTGCTTTCTTTTGACTTTCTTGAGACTTGCTTAATATCTAAGCTAACTAATCTTATTTATACCTAGGATTACAAAGCATTAAATCTAATCTACTTTGACTTTTCATGACTTTGACTTTTACATTTGACTTTACAAGCTTTGACTAATTACAAGACTTTACAATAAATCTTGAATACAATAATGCTCTAACAATCTTCAAGATTTAAAAAATATAGCAGCAGTCTTCAGCTCTTGATCTTCTGTTAGCTCCAATATTCTGAAATATTAGAAGTATGGAAAAATGGCCATGTACAGAAGAACTTCCACAGAAACTCTACTGAGTGCAACAGAAGCTCTGCAGGGCATTTCATAAGAATCAAAGGAAGTTTGATCAAGAGTGATCAAAGACCGAGGAAACTACAGAAGGACGCTTTCAGAAGACCAAGACCGCAGAACCTCTGTTACCAATAACAGAGCCTCTGCGGACAACATCAGAAGACTAGGAACCAAGAAGACTTCTCAGAGGACCGAGCCTCAGAACCTCTGCCACCCTTGACAGAAGCTCTGCAGAAGTAAACAACCAAAGACTCGGAATCCGGTGAAGACTACTTTACAGAGGAACCAGACCGCAGAACCTCTGTAACACATTACAGAGCCTCTATGGTCCTCTAAAGACTAGGAAGATATTTATAATATCTTGCTACTGTTCCAAGACCTGTTCATCAACTTGCATGGAAAAGTACTGTCAAAACACGTGTCAAGCTCTGAGTGGACTCAATAGGGCATGGTACAAAATAGACGTCTGCGCCATTTAATGCATTTACCAAAAGTACATCTGCTCCATTAAATGCGCATGGTTCAAACAACTGCTCACACCATCCAGTTCACTATTCATGCCGTAAAAGGAACAGTGACCTACTTCATAGTCTTCTAAGAGTAGTATAAAAGGAAGACTCATGTTGAGTTCTTCCTAACACAAAAAAAATATATAGAACTACACACAAAAACAGAAAAAGAAGAACACTTCAATCAAACATCAAGAACACATAGCTTATGCACATTTAGAGTCATATCTGTTTAAAGCTTTGCATACTCACTGTTCTTAAATCTGTTCTTGATATATATATATTCAGTAAACTTTGAGATATTATTTCCTGCTCACTGTTTATTTATATTGTGTTCTAAATCTATCAAACATATCTGTTAGTTCTTCAAATACGCTTCCGCATCAAACATAAACTCGAACTAATAGATCTGATAATCTTGTTTAAAGCAAAACGGGAACCAACATCTTCAAAACTTTAACTTTGACCGCTTTGAACGTTGAAACTTAGATAATCTTCAAACAGCTTTATCTCCATTAGTTCACGGAGAACTAAATGTTTTGACACTCTTTAAAAACTCAGCTTTGAAGAATCTTCAGACAAACATGAAAAGTCTTTGTCTTTCTCTTTGAAAAGTCAACCTTCTTCAATACAATCTTCAACAAATTGTCTTCAAGTCTTGAACATGAATTTCAGATCTTTATATAAAACCATCAATTCGGAACAAGTGGAATCAGAAACTATTAGAGTTTGGATCAGAAAGATGTGAAACCATCCACATTTTTGAACATTTAGGTGTAAGCGCATTCCGAGAACCACTCAGAACTAAGATAACCAAATTCAGCAACATTTGGACTTCACATGATCCTTCTCCCCCTGATCTTCAGTCTTTGTTCACGAATCTTTGACTTGAAAGCTCTTTGACGTGAAATATCTTTGACTTGAAAGCTCTTTGACATGAAATTGAATTAAACATTTCTCCCCCTTTTTCGATGAAAGTGAGCATCATTATCATCGAAAACCTTCTTCAATTTCAGTCGCGTCTCTTAGTATTACTAACAATCTCCCCCTTAGTGGATAACCTTGCCCCCCCTCAAAATAAGAATTATGGAGCAATTTGTTTTCTCCCCCTGAAAGTATGCATATATTTCATTAAAAATATTCATTTCAAATACAGTGCATTAATGAAAACATTTATACAAGGAATATAAAATTCATTGAACCACATTTTATAACTACTAACATTTGATCATTTGAAAACTTTACAAAGGAAATCCAACTTAATGAAATTTAACAGATTTTTCAATCAAATGAAATCAAATGCATGTGTTTGGATTCAAATACAAGTCATCATTGCATACCAAATTAAAAATGTTCAGTTTCAACCCCTTTATTAAATCTATTTGGTTTGCTAGCATGCGAAATATGATTTGCTTCAAGCATATGCAATTCTAAAACATATAAGAATACTTTGCTCTACTCATACTATTTGTCCAAAAACAGGATTTTCACAAATTTATAGGTTTATCGCGACTTTGTATTTTCCCCAAGTGTCAAGAGATGTGTGCTCATTGGCATCTTTTAATTTTGTGCATATTGGCATCTTTTACTTTTGTGCATATTGGCATCTTTTGATTTTGTGCACAATGGAATCTTTTGATCAAAAAGTTTAGTAAGAATAAGATACACCGTTAAACATGACTTTCTATCTGGTTCTATAGCAGGATTTGGGTTAGCAGATCTGTAATACCCCGGGTAAGTCCGTTAGTTAAATCCCCATTCCGTTAAATTTAATTAACTTTAAAGTTGGAAGTTTAGGGTAAGTTTGGGTTAAATTAGGAGTTAAGGGTGTTTTGGGTCATTAATGGATAGTTTAGGGTTTAGAGGATAAATATTGGTTAGATATTATCTATTGGTAAATCAGATAATTCATAAAAAAATCAGAAAATCAGATATTATCATAAGGTGTGTGTGTGTTTTGTGGAGAAAAGAAGAAAAAAGAAGAAAAGAGGTTGTAGAATTAGGGTTTCAATTTGGTGCAATTGGAAGTAGTTACAGGTATGTTTCCTTTACTAATTATGTTTATAATGGTTAGTAGATTGTTTCTATCGGTCTAGAATCGACATAATCGAACTGGTGTAAACCTCAGCCGATTTCTGGGTGAATTTTGGGTAAACCGACAGTGGTGTCCGGATACGTTGAAGGTGTCCGGATAGCACTGTTGGTGGTGTCCGGGTAGTTTTGTTGATGTTGTCCGGGTACTGTTTGAAGGTGTCCGGACGAGTCCTTTATCCGGGAAAATCTCTCTTTTCTATAGTTGTCCGGAAAAGTCAAGTTGTCCGGAAAAGTCAAGTTGTCCGGAAAAGTCATGTTGGCCGGAAAAGTCATGTTGTCCGGGTAACTTGTGGTATCCGGATACTTTTGCTGTTTGGCCATTTTTGAGAGTTTTAGATGCTGTCAAGTATCCAGTAACCTGTATTTTGTTAACCACTAGATAGGGAGTGAATGAGGACTGACTATCCTGTAGTCTTGACTTGAGTACGAGTTTGGGGGCAACATTTGAGGGTTTGAGCTCTTTAGAGTTGGTAGCCTTAGTAAGACTTATGTGTTTTATGTGGTAAAGAGATGTCTGTATCTATGTGTTACAGATCTTGTGAATTCTGGGTAAAAGGCTGAACCGGTTAAGAAGACTTGGAAACGTGTTAATAAGCAATCAGGTGAGTTTTACTTTAAAAGTAATTTCAACTGGAATACATACGTATGGTTTGGGAATGTGATAATTAGTGATTATGTGTTTATATGTATGGTGTATGCGAATTACAATATAGTGAGATATTGTATTTACATGTGTATTATAAACGTGTTATAATACGTTGGCCGGGTTTAAGACCGGTGTGATTGGCTATAGAACTTGTATAGCGTTGTTTGGCTGTAGATGTTGTACAGCGTTGTATATTATTAGTTGGCTTGCTACCACTAATATGGCCAGGAGGAAATGAGAAGGAAGGGTACACGATGTGTGAGCTTAATTGGATATATGTAATTATGTGGCGTGATTTATATGAATGAAGTTTATATAAATGGTTTTTAAACTAACAGGGGTTTCTCACTTAGACCAACAGGTCTAACCCTCATTTTGTTTTAAAAATATGTATTCCAGGTGGCGGATCAAGTAAGGGCAAGTAAGTAGAGTATGAGATGGATGGCTAGTAAGGAAGACTATAAGACGAAGCTTTTGACTTATTTAGTAGTTGTAATGGAATGTTAAGTGTTATGGATGCAAATAGCACAAGGATTGTATTTCAAATGTTTTCTTTCTATTTGTAAAAGACTACCGGACCGTACATGTAAAGTGAAGTTTGTTTGTTATATCTAATTGTGTTATATTGTGTGATATGTCGTGTATATGGGATAAGGGATGTTACAAATGGTATCAGAGCCTTAGTTTAAGGGATTTAGGTATTTGTATCTGTACCTAGACTTAAACTGCATGTGAAGTAGGATGTCCCTATCATTATAGAACCTTGGGATGATGAAGTATAAAAGGTAGAAGGAACATCATGTAAGGTAATTTCATATTACACCTGGCCAGTGTAATCGTGATCTTACAGGTACATGTTTGAACTGGAATACCTTGTTATATGGGGTATGTGCTTATGTGTATATTAATCTTGTTTAAATCTACAGAATGGCAAGTGGTACAAGAAATTCGAATCGAGGAGGAGGAAGAAATCCAAACAGAACTAATCCGCCAGTAGGAACAGGGGACAGGGGAGGCAGAACAGGGGGCAGAACTGGAGGTAGACTTCGAGGTGGAGCTGGAGGTAGAACCGGAGGTAGAACTCAACAAAATAGTACGGATTTCATTACCAGAGCTGATTTAATGACAGAAATGGGGAGATTACAAGACAATATTCAAGCTATGCTCAACCAAGCTCATAATACTGAAACAGAAAGACCAGACCCTACTCTTGAAGAGGAGATGCCAATTACCCCAACGGTCTTACCGGTAATGAGAAAATGTGATTACAAAATGTTTCTTAGCTGCAAGCCTCCGACATTCTCAGGGGATCGGGATCCGGTGAAAGCAATGAGGTGGATGAAGGAAATTGAAGCCATTTTTAAAACGAGTAAGTGTACGGACGAAGATAGAGTATTGTACGGGGTAGCCATGTTGAAAGGAGATGCGTTGTATTGGTGGGAATCGTTTATTCATTCAAAAGGACCCGATGTTTATTCTACCCTCTCTTGGGAAGAATTTGTGATAGTCTACAGGAACGCATTTTGTCCCCAAGCAGCCGTCAAACAACTGGAAGGAGAATTCATGAATTTGCAACAAGGAAGCTTATCCGTTCGAGATTATACTGCTAGCTTTCTGGAAAAATCTCGATTTGCAGAATACTATGTCGCTACAGAAACGATGAAGATAGAAAGGTTTATCTTTGGGTTGAACTCAGAGATTAGAAGGTTAGTGACTGCAAAGGGACCCGATACCTTTTCAGCTGCAGTTGATGCAGCGGAAAATGTTGAACGAGATATGAGAAGGGATACGGGAGATAAGAGTATCGGAAAGAGAAAGTGGGAAGGACCACAATATGATCCGAAGAGGTCCCGGTTTCAGAGGTATGATAACCGTCCGCCGTTTCGACCAGCGGAAAGACCATGTCCGAAGTGCAATCGTGTCCATCAAGGAAACTGCCAAGGTGATTTGCGAGCATGTTATAAGTGTGGGAAGACTGGGCACGTCATTAAGGATTGTAAGGTAACACGGCTATGTTTCTTATGCAATTCTCCGGATCATTTCCAGTCAAACTGTCCGCGAGGGAGGATGCAGCAAGGTGGGTCATCAGGCAGGCCAGCAAATGTTAAACCAGTAGTGCCAAGACTGGAACCGCCAGTAACCAGAGGTCGCGCATTTCAGATGACTGAGAAAGAAGCGGAGGAAACTCCAGATGTGGTCACAGGTACATTTTTGATAAACTCTACACGTGCTAAGGTGTTATTTGATTCCGGTGCAAACCGATCGTTTGTGTCTCCTACATTTGCTGCTTGTTTGTGTTTGAAACCTAAAATGTTAGATCATTCTCTATTAGTAGATACAGCAAATGACAACCAAGTGTCGGTTAGTGAAGTATTTGATGGTTGTGTGATTAATATAGAGGGGTGTGGAGTGCCTATACAATTGTTTCCTATAACTTTGATAGAATTTGATGTAGTAGTGGGAATGGACTGGTTGGCTGAGAATCAGGCTAATATAGTGTGTGACAAGAAGATAATAAATGTTGTATTGCCTGAGAGAGGACCGGTAGTGATTTATGGTGATCGTAGGAATCATCAGTCCTGTCTTATATCACTAGTAAAGGCACGTAAGTGTGTGAATAAGGGTTGTCAGAGTTACTTGGCTTACGTGATAGATGTTAAGCCGAAAAAGATTAGGATGGAAGATATTCCTATCGTTAGTGAATTCCCTGAAGTATTCCCTGAAGACTTGAACAGTCTTCCGCCAGTTAGACAAGTCGAGTTCGGTATAGACTTAATTCCTGGAGCCACTCCTGTAGCCGTGCACCGTACCGTTTGGCACCTCCAGAGATGAAAGAGATGATGGCACAACTACAAGATCTATCCGATAAGGGTTTCATCAGACCTAGTTCTTCGCCGTGGGGAGCACCAGTGTTATTTGTGAAAAAGAAAGATGGGTCGATGAGAATGTGTATTGACTACCGAGAATTGAATAAGCGCACGATAAAGAACAAGTATCCGCTACCCCGAATTGATGATCTTTTTGTCCAGTTAGTTGGATCTTGCTATTTCTCCAAGATTGATCTAAGGTCCGGTTATCACCAGCTGAAGGTTAAAGAAGAAAACGTTTTAAAGACTGCTTTTCGAACGAGGTATGGTCATCATGAATTTTTAGTAATGCCATTTGGATTGACGAACGCTCCAGCTGCCTTTATGGATTTGATGAATCGGGTATGTAAGCCGTATCTCGATAAATTTGTAATTGTTTTTATCGATGATATTCTTATCTATTCTCGATACAAGGAAGAGCACGCGCAACATCTTCGTTTGATTCTAGAGCTGCTGAAGAAGGAAAGGTTGTATGCAAAATTTTCAAAATGTGAGTTCTGGTTACGGAAAGTACAATTTCTGGGGCACGTGGTTTCTGAGAAAGGTATACAAGTCGATCCGATGAAAGTAGAAGTAGTTGAAAAGTGGGAACAGCCCAAGACAGCAACCGAGGTACGCAGTTTTCTGGGTTTGGCCAGTTACTATCGGAAATTCATAAAGGACTTCTCTCGTATCGCAACGCCTTTGACTAAGCTGACCCGAAAGAATTTGAAGTTTGAATGGAAAGCGGAACAGGACGAGGCATTCAGAATATTGAAAGAGAAACTATGCAGCGCGCCAATTCTATCACTACCTGAAGGTTCTGAAGACTTTGTCGTTTACAGTGATGCGTCTAAATTGGGATTGGGTTGTGTGCTTATGCAGCGTGGAAAGGTTATAGCTTATGCTTCTCGCCAACTGAAGGATCATGAACGGCAGTATCCTACGCACGATATGAAGCTTGCTGCAGTCGTTTTCGCGTTAAAGATTTGGAGACATTATCTGTATGGTTCCAAATGTCAGATTTATACTGACCACAAGAGTCTTCAACATCTCTTTGATCAGAAGGAACTAAATATGAGACAAAGGAGATGGTTGGAATTGCTGAATGATTACGACTGTGAAATCCTTTTTCACCCGGGAAAGGCGAATGTAGTGGCAGATGCGCTCAGTCGTCAAGAAAGGAGTGGAACAATAAAAGTTATTTCAATACGAACTGAACTCCTACCCAACATATCTGACGAATTGCAGAAGTGCCAAGTGGAGGCTTATCAGGATGAACATCTGAAATCAGAACGGTTAGCGGGGATGTTAGCATTGCTAGTAAAAGATGATCGGGGGTTATTGTGTCTGGGAAACAGAGTGTGGGTACCTCGTTTGGGTGGGTTATGTGATCGTGTTTTACAAGAAGCTCATCAATCCCGTTTCTCTATTCACCCAGGTACAAACAAGATGTATAAAGACCTAAAGCAATTCTATTGGTGGTCGGGGATAAAAAGAGGGATTGCTCAGTATGTAGAACGGTGTGATACTTGTAGGAAGGTAAAGATCGAACATCAAAAGCCATTTGGTGAACTACAACGACTAGAAATACCTATGTGGAAGTGGGAGCAGATTACCACGGACTTTATCACAAAGCTACCAAGAACTCCGAAGGGATTCGATTCTATTTGGGTGATCGTCGACAGGTTGTCAAAGTCTGCACACTTCCTACCAATAAAGGAAACCGATTCATTGGAGCGATTAGCTAAGTTATACATTAATGAAATAGTAACTCGACATGGAGTTCCAATCTCGATCATTTCTGATCGTGATAGTCGTTTTACTTCAAGATTTTGGAGAAGCTTTCAAAGGGAAATGGGGACTCAGATAAAATTAAGTACGACGTATCATCCTCAAACAGATGGACAGAGTGAACGAACAATTCAGACCTTAGAAGATATGCTCCGGGCTTGTATTGTTGATTTTGGGGGATCGTGGGATAAGCATATGCCGTTAGTCAAATTTGCTTACAACAACAGTTATCATTCCAGCATACAAGCGGCACCGTTTGAAGTACTGTATGGTAGGAAATGTCGAACGCCTCTGTGTTGGAACGAAGTGGGAGAGAAACAGTTAGCGGGGCCGGAAATAGTTCAGTTAACCGCCGATAAGGTTACACAGATCCGAGAAAGATTGAAAGTGGCTCAAGATAGACAGAAGAGTTACGCTGATCGCCGTCGAAAGCCGTTGGAATTTCAAGTTGGGGATTACGTAATGTTAAAGGTTTCGCCGTGGAAAGGAGTCATCAGATTCGGTCGACAGGGTAAGCTTAGCCCAAGGTATATTGGACCATTTGCAATCACTGAAAGGATCGGGGAGGTAGCTTACAGATTAGATCTTCCACCAGAGTTGAGCAGAATTCATAATGCATTTCACGTATCAAACTTCCGAAAGTGTTTAGTTACTCAAGATCAGGCAGTCTCCCTACCAGAGATACAAGTCGACGAAAGACTGAATTATGTGGAAGAACCGGAAGCAATAGTTGATCATAAAGTCAAAGTGCTGCGGAATAAGGAGATCAGGCAAGTGAAGGTTCAGTGGAGGCATCATAGAGGTCAGGATGCCACGTGGGAATCCGAATCGGAAATGAGAACCAAATACCCTCATCTTTTTGCCTAACCAAATTCCGGGACAGAATTCTCTTAAGGGGGAGATGATGTAATACCCCGGGTAAGTCCGTTAGTTAAATCCCCATTCCGTTAAATTTAATTAACTTTAAAGTTGGAAGGTTAGGGTAAGTTTGGGTTAAATTAGGAGTTAAGGGTGTTTTGGGTCATTAATGGATAGTTTAGGGTTTAGAGGATAAATATTGGTTAGATATTATCAATGGGTAAATCAGATAATTCATACAAAAATCAGAAAATCAGATATTATCATAAGGTGTGTGTGTGTTTTGTGGAGAAAGGAAGAAAAAAGAAGAAAAGAGGTTTTAGAATTAGGGTTTCAATTTGGTGCAATTGGAAGTAGTTACAGGTATGTTTCCTTTACTAATTATGTTTATAATGGTTAGTAGATTGTTTCTATCGGTCTAGAATCGACATAATCGAACTGGTGTAAACCTCAGCCGATTTCTGGGTGAATTTTGGGTAAACCGACAGTGGTGTCCGGATACGTTGAAGGTGTCCAGATAGCACTGTTGGTGGTGTCCGGGTAGTTTTGTTGATGTTGTCCGGGTACTGTTTGAAGGTGTCCGGACGAGTCCTTTATCCGGGAAAATCTCTCTTTTCTATAGTTGTCCGGAAAAGTCAAGTTGTCCGGAAAAGTCAAGTTGTCCGGAAAAGTCATGTTGGCCGGAAAAGTCATGTTGTCCGGGTAACTTGTGGTATCCGGATACTTTTGCTGTTTGGCCATTTTTGAGAGTTTTAGATGCTGTCAAGTATCCAGTAACTTATATTTTGTTAACCACTAGATAGGGAGTGAATGAGGACTGACTATCCTGTAGTCTTGACTTGAGTACGAGTTTGGGGGCAACATTTGAGGGTTTGAGCTCTTTAGAGTTGTTAGCCTTAGTAAGACTTATGTGTTTTATGTGGTAAAGAGATGTCTGTATCTATGTGTTACAGATCTTGTGAATTCTGGGTAAAAGGCTGAACCGGTTAAGAAGACTTGGAAACGTGTTAATAAGCAATCAGGTGAGTTTTACTTTAAAAGTAATTTCAACTGGAATACATACGTATGGTTTGGGAATGTGATAATTAGTGATTATGTGTTTATATGTATGGTATATGCGAATTACAATATAGTGAGATATTGTATTTACATGTGTATTATAAACGTGTTATAATACGTTGGCCGGGTTTAAGACCGGTGTGATTGGCTATAGAACTTGTATAGCGTTGTTTGGCTGTAGATGTTGTACAGCGTTGTATATTATTAGTTGGCTTGCTACCACTAATATGGCCAGGAGGAAATGAGAAGGAAGGGTACACGATGTGTGAGCTTAATTGGATATATGTAATTATGTGGCGTGATTTATATGAATGAAGTTTATATAAATGATTTTTAAACTAACAGGGGTTTCTCACTTAGACCAACAGGTCTAACCCTCATTTTGTTTTAAAAATATGTATTCCAGGTGGCGGATCAAGTAAGGGCAAGTAAGTAGAGTATGTGATGGATGGCTAGTAAGGAAGACTATAAGACGAAGCTTTTGACTTATTTAGTAGTTGTAATGGAATGTTAAGTGTTATGGATGCAAATAGCACAAGGATTGTATTTCAAATGTTTTCTTTCTATTTGTAAAAGACTACCGGACCGTACATGTAAAGTGAAGTTTGTTTGTTATATCTAATTGTGTTATATTGTGTGATATGTCGTGTATATGGGATAAGGGATGTTACAAGATCCCAGACCAGTTGGCCTTAGGTGCTAGGTGTCAAGCACCCCTTAGAACTTAATTTCCCAAACCAGAAAGGCCACATCGATATATCTTAAACCCATGTGTACCAGTAGAACATGGCTTTCTATCTGGTTCTATAGCAGGATTTGGGTCAGCCGATCCCAGACCAGTTGATCTTAGGGACTAGGTGTCTAGCACCCCTTAGGACTTACTCTCCCAAACCAGAAAGGCCACAGGTACAAACTTTCAAACTAAATGATTTTTATTTGTTTACTTGATGCATCGCAATCACTTGGTTCTAAAAACATAGTGTTTCTCCCATATTTTCGTTTCCATCCATCATTTTGACAAATAGGCTTTTTTGAGCATTATATTCTATATAAGTCCAGATTCACATAACTTTGAGCATTCAGCATAATTTCATTCATATTTTGCTGACCTTTCGATTTATTTCAGAAGTGAATGTTGAAACAAATGTAACTCAGATAATACAAACACACTTGTAAAATCACCCTTGACACACATTTCATTCATTGAATGAAAATTGAAAAATTTAATCTCAATGAATTAAATTTGTAAAGATTCAAACATTCAAAGCAGTAGAAATAAAACATAATGCAATGTTACCTTTCACCACTTGTTCCTTGAAACAAAAGGATATAACAGTTAAGGATATCACCTGAGAAGTATGAGTTCTAAACTGATTTGTTTAGAAGTCTTAGTCTTTGAAGTACGGGTCCTAAACTGAATTGTTCAGAAGCCATAAATGTTGAAGCACGGGTTTTGAACTGATATGTTCAAAAGCCAAAAACGTTGAAGCACGGGTCCTGAACTGATGTATTCAGAAACCAAAATCTCTTTTAAGTGCGGGTCCTAAACTGATATGTTTAGAAACCATTATCTTTGCTCCCCCTTAATGGTACATATACTCTTCAAAAAAATTCACCGCTTCTCTTCTGTTTTCAATCATGTGTGTGGTATATATGTAACATTCAGCACAACACATGATGAACCTACAAAACAGATTAAGCAGATTTTGGTACCCAACGGGACTTGGGTCCTAGTGTGTTAGGTGTAAATTTCTTGAAAGGAATACTGTAAGTACCGTACCAATAAGAAGTATAATCTTTATGTACAAAATCATTTGATCCACAAAAAGAACAACAGATTTTCTTATGTGCCAACCTAATCAGATGATTTACAGAATGAATAGGATTAGGTTTAGCAGAAGATTTACCTTTTGGCGCATTGTTCTTCTTGACATTTGATGTGGAAGCAGATGATTTTGGTACATCTTTCTTTGGAATTGTTGTGCCTTTGACTCTCCATTCCATCTTCGCCTTCTTGAAGACTAGAACTTCTTCAGGTTTGGAAGTATTAACTTTAGACACTTTTGTTTTGTTATCTGATTTATCAAGCAGAGGATTATAGAAGAGATTTGTTGAACGAATCTGATCTTTTGAGAAATCAGTTGATCTATTAAATTGTTTAGAAGGAATGTTTTTAAAACTTGAACATGAAGCAGTTTTAAAAGAGCATTCAGAATCATTTGAATTAACAAATAGAGTCTGAAAGATAGGATTATGACCGGTCTGCTTTGAGACATCAAATTTAAAAAGGATGTCTTCAAGTTCTTTGATTTTGTTTATCAAAACATTTTTCTCTTTAAAGATTAGATCAAATTTCTTTTGGAGATCAGATTTGATCAACTGATCCTTCATAATATCAGCTGATAAACCAGATAATCTTTTGGTATGATTAAGAATCGCGTTTTCAAAATATTCGCATTCCGATTCAAAATCTTTTTCCAATAATTTTCTTTTATCAGTAATCTCTTTGAAAATTTCCATAATTTTCTTTTTAAGGGTTTTACTTTCCTTTTCAAAGAGATTTTTCTTTTCCGCAAAATCTTTTCTTTCTTTTTTCAAAAGATTTTCTAATTAAGAGATTTTCACGGAAAGCTCATTACTTTTGATCTCAAAAGATTTATTTTCAATTCCAAACTCAGCTCTTTCTTTTTCGAGCTTGTCTTTTTCTAAAAATAAAACTTTTTCAAAGTCAGAAACTTGTTTTGAAAGTTTTATACAATTCAGCTCAGTCTCTTTCTTTTCTTCAAGAGAAAAATTAGACAGTTTTCTCTTTAGATCAACATTTTCACTGTCCAGTGTTATTCTTTTCTCTTGAACTTCTTCTAATTGCCCTCTAAGATATGAGTTCTCCTTCTCTCTTTTGTCTTCAATGCTCTTCAGATCAGCATTTTCCTTTTGAAAGATTGTTACTTTCTCTTGAAGTTTCTTGATTAGATCGTGCAGACTCGAGTTGTCTTTCTTTGCTTCAAGATCTGTGTAAGTTCAGGATCTAATCTTACAATCAATATAGAAAGCAGTAATTAAGAAGTTGTATGATCAAGACCAATTGTATTCAATGATGAACAGAATTACAGATCTAAGAGAGAGAGAATCTCAAAGATTACAAAGAATGAATACAAAGATATATTGAAAACAATCAGTTAGCAACGTAGTGCTAACCACTCTATTTATACTGCAACGGACATGTTAAAGCTACATTACAAATAAGAAAGACTAATAAGAACATAACACGTGTCCTAATTAGTTTACTAAATACTAAGTAAAGTATGTAGTCATAAGTTCTGAACAGGTTGTTCAGAACTTCTGAACATTCTTCTGATAACGCTTCTCAGAGCTTCTGACTCTTTCTCTCAGAACTGACTTCTCTTCTCAGATCTCTGACTCCTCTACTCAGAACATCTGAGTCTTCTTATCAGATCTTCAACACTTGGTTTATTGACAAAACTTCAGATCTAACAATCTCCCCCTTTTTGTCAAATAAACTTGAATTTTGTATCATCCAGTTCTTTCAGAGCAGGAACAATTTTCTGAAGTAGCACATTTCTCAGATTAAGCCTCTTGTCAATTTTGACAATGATTTCTTGAATAATTTCAACTTGCTGATTGATTACTTCTTGAGTTATGTTTGCTTCCTTCACTTTCAGCATCTTTTTCTCCAAATTGTGCTTTATGATTCTTAAAGTTCCAGAACAGTATTTTGCAGTTTCCTTTGCTCTGAAGAAGATCTTTCCACTTTTGTTTTTCAAAAATACTCCCAAATCTGGATATTTATGAATACTTCCAGTCTTTAACACCTTTTTCTGCTCATGATCTGTATTGGGATTTGCCAGATAAACACATGGCTTTTGTAAGTACAGAGCTATTGGGAAATCTGTATAACAGTGCCACCTTAAGATATAGAACATGGCCTCAATCACCACACTTCTTGCCTTCCTTTCATTTCTGTCTTTGCTTGACTCTTTGAAGCATAGAAAGCTGTGTAATCTGTAGAAGTCAACCACTGATAGTTTCTCAAAATCTGCATCAGTAAAGTAATAAACCTTGCCATCTTCTCTCAGAACTTCAAAGGATAAGTACTCCATCTTTCTAAATTTCTTAACCTTCAATTCTCTGATTCCAGTGATTAGAAAATCTGAGTAAACAGCTTGCTTTGTTTTGCCAAGACATCTTGATTTTTCAGCCAACCAGATCTGAGTCTCCTTAGGTCTATCATAATACACATCCAAGAATTGTACTTCTTTTGGTTTGAAGAACTCAGGCAGATCAAATTCAAGAAAGTATCCATTTAGATCAATGGATATTTCATCTTCTTTGGGTTCAGACTGTTCAGCTTGATCAAAACTAGTTATCTGTACATTCTGAGGTGTTGTGTCCTGGACTTCTTCAACTTCATATGACAAAATTTCATTCACTTCATACTCAGCAGGAAACACAAAATCACTATGTAACATCTTCTTGGGATTAACTTCAGATAGGAACCATTCACCACAACTTCTGATCTTTCTTCTGAGATTCAACCTTCTTTTCATAGAGTTTACACACCTTTTCTTTAAATTCTTTCTTTCAGTTTTGGCACTTACTTCCATTTCAATCAGTAAGCAACTCAGAGTTGCATCACTATATTTTACCAGTTCTTTCAGTTTGAACATTTCAAGTCTCTCTTGAACTTTATATGCAAACCCTTCAGATTCCATTCCTTCATTTACAAATCCCTTCATACACACATCAAATACTGCAATATTTGTTGGACACCTCAGATTGCACTTCTCTTTTCTTCCTTCAATGGCTAGTTGAAAATCATATAAGTACATGTTTCTGACATAGATACCCAGAAGTCTTCTGCATTCAATTTCCATCAAGGCTTCTTCAGTACTAGAGAAAAACATGACTAGAAAGATCTGATCATCAAGTGTTAGTCTGTGGAAATCAAAACTGGACATGAAAACCTTTGTATTCCTTTCTTTCAGCACTTCCATTCTTACAAATATCAAACCATTGAATTCTTCTTGTTGGAACATTAGAACTTTCTCAATTCTTTTCTGGATATGCAGTCTTGAGTCAGGAATTCTGAATCTGATTGAGGCTTCTGTATAAATCATCTGAGCTCTTTCATCCATGAAACCATCAACATTGCTCTCTAAAAGCTCATATTCTCCTTCTGTGTGGTAGAGGTTTTCATACATTTCCTCAGGAAAAATGTCATCATGAAATTGTCTGGCCAAAGGTACATCACTTAATTCCAGGATAAAATCACAGATAGTTTCTTCTAAAATCTGTAAGTCAATCTTGGGAATCTCAATTGGTTTTCTGAATACATACTCAGAAGGCATAAAGTAATCTTCTAGTTTCTCATATTCTTCTTTTGTGTTCATCTCACCAGCATAGTTATATCTGAACTCATGCTTAAAATTCTGAGAATAATCATCAGTTCTATCTTCTTCTCCCAACAGATCAATAGGCCTTATCAGTTTTAACCCTTGTTGAATTTTCTGAACATTAAGTGCTCTGACTACCTCACTTTTCATTCTTCTGATCAATTCTTCACTCAACCTCCTTTCTTCTGATTCAGAATTCATCACATTTTCTTTGTTATACACCACAATATCTGTACACCTGTTTACCACTGCACTTTCCACTGTTTCTTCTGATCTCAATACAGATTCTTCAACAGTTTCAGTTTCAACAGAATTTCCTTCCATTTCTGTATCCAAGTTTAATTCCTCTGTTTTATCTGAATCACCACCATCTGTGCTTTCCAACTCCATTTCCTCTATATCTGAGCTATCAATCTGAACTATCTGAATCATTTCCTTTAAATTTTCCTGTGTCTGATCTTCTGAACTTTTTGTACTGGCTAAGTGCATATCTGCTATCTCAAAATCTTCTATGCCAATGTCATCATCAGAACTTAACCTCTGTCTTTTCTCCCCCTTTTGATGATCATGAGGCTCATTATCATCAAACTTTCTCTTCAAGTTCTGATTAGAAGTACCTTCAGGTTCAGCTTCTGCAATAGGAACATGATCAAGAGGCTTTGAAGTAGAAGCCAGTGATACACTCAGTGCTTTCAGTATAGATTCCTGCATACCTTGCATTTGTTTTAACATATCTTTTTGAAAACCAGACATTATATCCATGATCTCCTTTTTGTGAGAATCCAAGGATTTCTTTACATCATCTACTTTGGTTTCAACAGAAATCAACTTTTTCTCCAACACAACTTTCAAATCTGACACCTCATCATTCAAATCCTCCACCTTCTTCTCCAAATTTTCTACTTTTTCCCCCATCTCCTTGTTTTGTTTCTGAATCTTTTCAAATTCAGAAGTTTCTAACAGTGAACCTGAACCAACAGATGGTCCAGTTTTCATGTGCCCAGAGGGCTCATGGCCTGTATATAACACAAAGTCATATTGTACAACAGATGCACGTTTGAATGAGGCTTTTGTAATGTTCACCTCACCAGGACTTCCATCCAATCCTCGACACCCAACATTAGGTATGTCTATGAATGTTGTTTCAGGAATACGAAATTCCTGATTTGTGCAAGTGTCAGAAGGAATTTCAGGCTCAATATGAATAGGACTGTGATATTCAGACTCAATGTGTTGAAAAATAGGTTGGGATTTATCACCTCCCTCCAAATAAGTTTGGGATGGTTCCCCAGATTTGTGTGAAACAGTAGCATGTTGAAATGCTTCTGAGTGGGTATGGATGGGTTGTTCAAGATCCACCACTAGGTCCATGGTGTTTGTTTCAATATTGGACACCAAGAGATGTGAACCAATAGCATTTGTGGTTACCTGGCCAAAATTAGCTGGTTTAGAGGCATCTCTTTCTGTTTGAACCTCTGTTGACAATCTCTCATCCTCACCACTCTCATTCTGTTTTTCCTCACTAAGTCTAACCAAGCTCTCAGAATTTTCCCCCTCAAGTCTCTCAGAATGTTCACCCATCTGAACATCCTCCCCCTCTCTAATTCGACTAGACCCCTCACCTCTCTTCTCAGGTTGGTCCTCTTGGGTAGGGATTTGAGGTAATTCAATTCCCATAGAGGTGCAATAAGCTTTTAAAATCTCACTCTCCCTTGGAATATAATTCCTAAGTGATTTTGGCAACAGTTTATGATTGGGATAGTTTTCAAGTCTTGTTACTGAGGTCATCTTACCCAAATAAAATGTGGGACCATGCTCTTCATTTGTTCTTCTTGAGATTGTTCTGTTTTCCTGCATGGCATACCAAATAACAATTTTCCAGTACCTTATATAAGGAATGTGTGTCAGTGAAGCATCCTTTGTTTTCCTCTGAATTGCTTTCTGATTCTTCTCAAATGTATTCTTCATGTCTTCCCAAAGTATTAAAGTATAGTCATAATGCCTATTCTTCACTAAGCCCTGAAAGATCTGAAGATTTATTTACCACATGAAAGAAGCAAGCCCAAATAGGTGGTAATTTGTTTCTTCTGAACAAACTGAGAGTCCTCAATCCTTCATTGTATCCCAATTTCATAAATTCAGCTATTAATTCCTCTGTTAGGGGTGAGTCTTCAAAATCTGTCCTTCTTTGTACATCATCTTTCTCTGGTAGATTCAGCATTTCTCTTAGTGCAGAGATAGATAAGGCAAATGTCACTCCTCCAATTTCAGACACAAACTTATTATCTTCTAACCTAAGATGTTTCCACCATTGTTGTATGTACTGAACAGGAACATTTTTGCTTCTTGTAAACCATTTTCTATAAGGATGATGTTTGAATAACACCATGATAATTCTGTGTTCATGTTTAAATCGACTTTCCTCAAATAAGATAACACAGTTATTTTCAGATAATTTCAGCCATTCACTCTCAGGAACAACCTTTTCCACGAAAATAGGTCTATCTGACATAATCGACCCTGCAGCACTCTGTTCATATTCAATATTAATGTTTACCTCATCTGCATTTCCTTCTGATTCATCCATTTGTTCATCTTCTTCATCATTTCTTATTGCCTCTTCCTCTACAGCTCTATTCTGTACTTCATCATTATCCGAATCAGATGAATCCATTATCGATTTTGTAGAATGTAGCGAAATTGGACCACTCCTTCGTATTCCAGACATGATTTAAGAAGAAAACAAACTCAAAGAACTCTGGATTTGATTCGTATCTCACTTTTCGCTCTGGAATTTGAAAAAAATTGAAATAGGGATTTTAAGACCTATTTAAAATCCGCGAAGTTGAAAGGTTTAACGGAAAAGCGAAATCAATGTTATAACGGAGTCAACACATTTGAAATGCCACAGAGGATTTAAATGAAATGCGTGGCATAATCAAACAAATATGAAGCTGACACGTGTTAGTGGGTAGAAATTTGACTCAAGTCAAAGATCTGAATAACACGCTCAGATGTTTTGACTTTCCTTTATCTGATATCGGATTGTTCTACTCAGAGTTCTGATTCCATAACTCAGAAGAATTTTGCCTTGTAACCAAAATGTCATTTAAAATCAACTTCTGACAAATATAAAACATCTTGATTATTCAGAAGAGGTTTGAACAGATAGAAACACTTTTTATCATCAAAATTCTGTTCATATTATGATGATTTTAAAAAAAAATCATTTAAAATCTTATATCTGAATATGAAAACTTTTAATTCAGATATAGTTTGAACAACAAAAAATTTATCATTAAAAGCTTGTTCTTCTTAGAATGATCAGAGATAAGAAATGAAAACAAACCTTTTAAGCATCACAAAATAATTTCCAAACAAAAATTTGATGCTCCCCCTTGACTTGAGCATGCATTTGACTATTTATGATACATAAAGATGAGATAAAAAGATAATAGAAGAAGCATAATCCTCACAGTTGAAGTATTTGTATTTCTCAAAAATAAATTTTTGAAGTTAGATTGCTGAAGTATTGACTCAGAATCTGACCTCGAGACTCAGAAGTTCTGAACTCAAGACTCAGAAGTTCTGAACTCAAGACTCAGAAGTTCTGAACTCGAGACTCAGAAATTCTGATCTCAGTACTCAGAAGTTCTGAACTTAAGACTCAGAGTTCCGAGTACACTACTCAGACAATTTTACTTAGAAAAATTTAACATTTTTAAGAAAGACAAATATTTTCAATTAGTCAGATTAAGCATTCCTATTTTACATATGAGAAAAGAGAACCTTTTGTGATCAAGAGGCTTTGTGAACAAGTCAGCCAATTGATACTTTGTATGCACAAAGTGCATCTCTATAGTTCCTTTTTCCACATAGTCCTTTATAAAATGATACCTCACATCTATATGCTTAGTCTTTGAATGTTGAACAGGGTTCTGAGTAATTGCAATTGCACTTTCTAAGTCACAATAGATGGGAATCATGTTAAGCTGATATCCATAGTCCATGAGTTGTGTTCTCATCCACAATGTTTGAGAGCATGAAGCAGCAGCAGCAACATACTCTGCTTCAGCAGTTGAAGTGGACACACAATTCTGCTTCTTTGATGCCCAACTCACTATTTTATCTCCCAAAAAGTGACAAGCACCAGATGTACTCTTTCTGTCCAACCTACTTCCTGCATGATCAGCATCAGTGAAAGCAGTCAATTTTAAATCAGTTTCTTTTGGATACCATAAACCTAGATCAGGTGTTCCTTTGAGATATCTTAAAATCCTTTTGACAGCCAACATATGTGATTCTTTTGGGTTAGATTGAAATCTAGCACAGAAACAGGTAGAAAACATGATATCTGGTCTACTTGTAGTCAGATAAAGTAATGATCCAATCATGCCTCTATAGAGTTTGATATCTGCTGAAACACCTTTGAGATCAGCATCTAACTTTATGTTAGTTGCCATGTGTGTTCTCATAGAAGCACAATCAGACATTTTGAACTTTTTCAGAATGTCTCTGACATATTTTCCTTGATTTATAAAAATACCTTTTGGTAATTGTTTGACTTGAAGACCAAGGAAAAAATTCAACTCACCCATCATGCTCATTTCAAATTCAGATGACATGATTTTTGAAAAATTATCACATAATTCTGGACTAGTAGAACCAAATATTATGTCATCAACATAAATCTGAATCAGAATTAAATCATCACCCTGTTTCTTTAAAAACAAAGTTGTGTCAATCTTACCTTTCTTGAACCCTGAACCTAACAAGTGTTTAGTAAGAGTGTCATACCAGGCTCGTGGTGCTTGTTTTAGACCATATAAAGCTTTGTCTAAAATATAAACATGATCAGGGAATTTTGGATCAACAAAACCTTCAGGTTGATGAACATACACCTCTTCATTAAGTTTGCCATTTAGAAAGGCTGATTTGACATCCATCTGATACACCTTGAAGTTTTTGTGTGCAGCATAGGCCAAAAATATTCTGATTGCCTCTATTCTTGCCACTGGTGCAAATGTCTCATCATAATCAATTCCCTCTTGTTGACAGTATCCCTTAGCAACCAATCTTGCCTTGTTTCTGATGACAACACCTGACTCATCCTTTTTGTTTCTGAACACCCATTTAGTTCCAATAATAGATTTACCTTCAGGCTTTGGAATGAGTCTTCAAACTTTATTTCTTTCAAATTGAAGCAATTCCTCTTGCATTGCTGAAATCCAGTCTGGATCCTCTAGGGCTTCATTAGCTTTCTTTGGTTCAATCACACTTGAGAAACCAGCAAACATTGCTTCATTTGCTGTAGCTGATCTGGTCTTTACTCCTGCTGATGGATCACCTATTACATGATGAATAGGATGATTTTTAGTCCATTTATTTGCACTAGGGAGTACATCAATCTATGAATAATTGTTGTTTGCATCATTCTCATCAATGATTGCCTGTAATTCTGAACTGTCCCCTTGTTCTGATATATGTGTAGGAGTTCCATGTGTGTTTGTATTCTGAGTAATGAAGTCAGACTTCTGAGTAACTTGACCAGAGTTCTGACTACAAGGTTTAGAATTCTGATTACAAGGTTCAGAATTCTGAATACATGGTTCAGAATTCTCACTACTTGTATTTATCAGATTTGGACATTCCTCAGATGGACCTTTATCAGAAATTACAATTGATTGAACTATTTCTGGATTCTTATTTTTCATCTCTTTGACCATCTTTGGGTTTTCATATTCTGCATAAGAATCAGACATTAGTTCAATAAAAGCATCCTTAAACAGTAAATTGAGTTCTGAACAAATAGGATTAGAATTTGTATCAGAAGTCATTTTTATCAAAAGTTACATTTATGCTCTCCATCATCCTCTTGGTTCTTCTATTGTAGATTCTGAATGCTTTGGAAGTTAAAGAATAACCCACAAAGTATCCTTCATCTGCCTTTTTATCGAATTTGGCAAGATTTTCTCTGTCTCTAAGAACATAGCACCTGCAACCAAAAACATGAAAGAATTTGATTAATGGGTTTCTTTTATTTATCAGTTCATAAGCAGTCTTATTTAATCTCTTATTGATTAAAGTTCTATTCTGTGTAAAACAAGCAGTTGCAATTGCTTCAGCCCATAGGAAGGTAGAAAGATTTGCATAAGCCAGCATTGTTCTCGCAGCTTCAACTAGAGTTCTGTTTTTCCTTTCAACAACACCATTTTGTTGAGGAGTTCTGACAGCAGAAAAATTGTGAGAAATCCCAGAACTTTCTAAAAAATTCTGAAGAGTCTCATTTCTGAACTCTGTTCCATTATCACTTCTGATTTTCTGAACTGGAAGTTGTAAGAGAACTTGAATCCTTTTGATAAAATTTATCAATGTAGTAGTAGCTTCTGACTTAGCTTTTAGGAACTCAACCCATGTGTATCTGGAGAATTCATCAACAATTACAAGCATATATTTCTTTCCTCCCATAGATTAAACTGAAATTGGACCACAAAGATCAGTATGAATCATTTCTAATGGTGCTTTGCAAGATGAGTCCATTTTTAATTTGTGAGAACTCTTTTTCATCTTGCCCATTTCACAAGCTGAGCATAATGATTCTTTTTCAAATTTAAGCTTTGGTAAACCTTTAACCAGATGTTTTGCAAAAAAGATTATTAAGATCTTTGAAATTTAGATGAGAACATCTTATGTGCCAAAGCCAACATTCATTTGCAGTTGAATTTGATAAAAGACAAACTGTATTTAATGTTTTCAATTTTGAAAAATTAACTACAAATAAGTCCATATGTCTTTTGGCCCAGAAGACTTTAACATCATTTTCAGTTAAAATCATGCAACCTGTTATTTGAAACTTGATTTGACAAAGACTGTCTAAAAACTGACTTATGCTGAAAGGATTATGCTGTAATCCTTCAACATAGAAAACCTTTTGGATAGTCAGATCCCCTTTAGTTAAATCCCCATAACCTTTGACTTGTCCTTTGCTATTATTTCCAAAGTTTACTTCTCCTCCAGCCTTTTCTGTGAAGTTTGATAGAAAAGACTTCTGACCTGTCATGTGTCTTGAAGCTCCTGAATCTAAAAACCACACATGACAGCCCTGCAAAAGGATCAGTTAGTTTTAGGTACCCATTTTGGAATGGGTCCATCTTTGTTAGCTTTGTCATTGGATTTAATATTAGTACCTTTTACCTTCCACTCAAAATCTTTCTTTAAACACCACTTTCCTTGAACTTTTATGAAGTCAGAACATTTTCTGCTTACAAACTTGTTTAATTTCTTTTTGAAAGTTGTAACTTTTGATTTTGCAACATTTTCAACTTTCTTTTCTTTTATCTTTTCTTTCTTCTGAGTCTGAGGAACAGAAACTTTCTTCTTTTCTGTACTCTGAGGAACAGAAACATTCTTCTTTTCTGTTTTCTGAATATCTTTTCTTATGAAAGAAACAGATGTTATTGTGATTGGACTTTTCTGAGAATATTGAAAAGAGTTACTTTTACAACGAACACAACTAAGATTTTTCTTTGCAAGTAACAACAGATCTGTACCATAAGCTTTTTCATTTTTATTGTTGTTTTTCAAAGTACAAGTACATTTATCACAATAACTATGTGCTTTTGGTACAGTTACAGGAACCTCTTCATTCATCTCAGAAGTTCTTTTCACACCATCTTTCCTTTTGCTTTCTTCTTTTTCTGAAAAATTCAACTTCTTTTTGTTAGAAGAATTAGATGATTCACCTTTTTCATATGTACTTGATTCATTAAAGAATTTATCATTTTCTTTTAGAGCATTAATTTTAAAAAGATCATACTCAGTCTTCAGTTTTTCAAGCTCTGTTATTTTCTGAATAAAAATATTCTTTTCTTTCAAAGCTTCTTCAAGTTTAATATCCACCTCACAGTAATCGTTTTCAAGTTCATCATAAGCTTTCCTTAAGTCCTCAAGTTCTTGACTTACAAGATTAAACCTCTTTTCAAGTTCTAAAAATTCATCCGACTTTGTTTCAGAAAATCCAGTTGAATCAGACTTCTGACTACCTGAGTCAGAGTTCTGATTTACAGACTCAGATGTCTGATCTTTAGACTCAGAGTTCTGACTACAAAGTTCAGAATTCTGACTAGAAGTTTCAGACTTCTGATTGACTGTTTCAGAATTTTTATTTGTGTCAAATATGTTCTCAATGTCATGATATGAAAAACTTGGTTGTTTATTTTTGTAGTTGGCATTTAAAGAATCATACTTGAATTTAGTATCATTGTATTTTGGCTTCTCATCTGTTGGTTTAGAAACTTCTTTCTTAACTTTTTCTTCTGAAACAACTGACTTTTCTGTTTTAGACTCAGAAATTTTCTCATCTGACTTTTTAGAGTTTGGTCTTTGCAAGTTGTCAGAACTTGTTATAGAACTAGCAGGTCTTATGAAAACTTCAATAATTTCTGGGATTTTTGGCATAGGAGCTTGAAGTTTTTCATACAAGTTGATTGGAGCTCTTTTTAAAATGACATTTTCTTCCAATCCCAATCCCTTCTTTGGGTTGTAAAATCTTGTATCTTTAACATTGCTTAATAAAAGATTTAATGATTGCTGAGTCTGACCCCTTTTCAAATTTAGATCTTCCAATTCTTTGATTTTGGTGTATAAATTCTTTCTTTCCTCAAATAACATATCAAATTTTATTTGTAAATCACCTTTTTCATCCTATATTTTTTAAAAGTCAACTTTTAGTTCAGAGATCTTTTCAATAATTCAGAATTTTCATTTTTAACTTTCTATTTCTCAGCCTCAGATTCTTCATATTGTTCTTTTATTACTTCCTTTTCAATTCTGAATTTGTTAACCAAATTTCTTTCTCCTTTTATCTGTTTTCTTAGATTAGCAAATTCAGTTTTCATTTCACCAATCCGTGTCATTAACTCTATTTCAAGTGAAGAATGTACCTCAGCAGATGACTCAGAATCAGCATCTTCAAAATCAGAGTCATCCTCATTCCTCATTTTTGCCATATAGCTTTGCATCTGTGGAAAGTTGATATGATCATCTTCATCACAAGTGTAGTACAACCAATTCTCCTGTTCAGCCAATAAAGCAATTTTATCATCTCTCTTCTTTGCAAGCTGAGCCTTCTTGGTGTAGTACTCATAGTCTTTCACAATTTTAACTTTGCAATCCTTAGCATAGTGGCCAGATTTTCCACACTTGAAACACAGATTCTTTTCTTTTCTCTCTTCCTTCTCTTCTTTGTTTTCTTCACTTCTCTCTACTCTCTTTTCAAACTTATTTTCTTCTCTGTCTTCTTTCTTCTTATAATCTGAACTCCCAACTCTCTTATAATTTCCTTGAAATCTACCCTTCCCATACCTCTTGTTGAAAGTATTTGTCAGCAAAGCTAGCTTCTCAGCCATTATCTTGATATCTTCATCATCTTCTGATCCTTCTTCCTTGTCAGATTCCTCCAGATTAGGTATTTCTGATAGATATGCAGTCTTTTTGGGTGCTTTGATTGCTTTGGACTCTGATAAGAATGCTAACTGATCAGCAACATTTTTCTTCTCTTCCACAACTAACTTGACAGAGTCTTCATGTTGATTAAGAACACAGAACAGATCATTTAAATCTTCTTCACACATATCCTTGTTCATTTGCAGACATATGGCAAATGATGACCATTCTGAATTTAGACTGTTCAGAAATTTGTAATTTATTTCTGACTTCGTTTTCTTCAGTCCATTTCTTCTCAAATCGTTTAGAATAGTACAAAATTTACTGTATGTCTGTGTCAAACTTTCTGACTCTTTAGCTTTGAACCTTTCATAGGCATTTATGCTTTGATTTAACTTTGCCTGAATAGATCTCACAGTTCCTAACATCTGCCTTTCCAATTCGTCCCACATTTATTTAGCTGATGATCCACTGTCAATCCTGTTAAGAACCTCATTTGGGACAGCCAAAGTCATCAAAGTAATTGCTCTTTTGTCGATCGCATGCCTATTCTTCTGTTCAGCTGTGTATTGGGAATAATTCATCTTCACCCTGGTTGCTGGAATTTCTGGAGTTGTCTCTGTAGCAGGGGTTGCGGCAACATCGATATACACTTCAATTGGACCTTCTCGAATAGAGATCATAAGATTTTCATCAATGTTGTCTAGGAATTGGATCATACGAATTTTCCATTGCTGATACTCTTCTGGTATAAGAACAGGCGGTTTGGTTTCAGATCCCATGGCTAGATATTCTTTAGAAGACATGATTGTAAGAAAATTCAACAGAAAGATAAATTCGAGTTTCTTGATCGAAATGTAACAGGTAATTCAAGAATTGCCAAGAATTCAAGAACTAGCACTAGCAGCGGAATTGATTTTTGAACGAGTCAAGAAATCTTCAAGAAATTGATCAATCGATCTTCGCAATCACAATCTTGAATGAATTTGTTTGTTGATTGGCTCTGATACCAATTGTAAGTTCAGGATCTAATCTTACAATCAATATAGAAAGCAGTAATTAAGAAGTTGTATGATCAAGACCAACTGTATTCAATGATGAACAGAATTACAGATCTAAGAGAGAGAGAATCTCAAAGATTACAAAGAATGAATACAAAGATATATTGAAAACAATCAGTTAGCAACGTAGTGCTAACCACTCTATTTATTCTGCAACGGACATGTTAAAGCTACAGTACAAATAAGAAAGACTAATAAGAACATAACACGTGTCCTAATTAGTTTACTAAATACTAAGTAAAGTATGTAGTCATAAGTTCTGAACAGGTTGTTCAGAACTTCTGAACATTCTTCTGATAACCCTTCTCAGATCTTCTGACTCTTTCTCTCAGAACTGACTTCTCTTCTCAGATCTCTGACTCCTCTACTCAGAACATCTGAGTCTTCTTATCAGATCTTCAACACTTGGTTTATTGACAAAACTTCAGATCTAACAATCTGCAATATAAACGTCAAGATCAGTAATTCTTTTAGTAAGTTTACCATTTGAAGAAGAAATGTCTAAAATTTGTCTCTTTAGATCAACATTTTCTTACACCAATGCTTTTATACTTCCTTGAAGCTCCTTTATGTTATCTTGATGAGTTGATATCTCAAGTGTCTTATTTTTCTCTTGAGTAATTTCAAGCACTACAATCTTGTCATTCAAATCTTTCAGTTCGGACTCAAGAGAAGAGACTTTGTCTTCTAATAAACTTTCTCAGACATGAGCTTTGTATTTTTTCTTGCATCTTCATCAGAATGTCTTATGTATCTAGAAAGAAAACCATCAAGACGTTTGATCTCATCTTTAGCTTCAGGAAGAGTCCATTTTCTCTCTTTTCCTAACTGATTCCATATTCTCCCACTAAAATCCTGTATGTCAGACATCATCTTGATAAAATCCTGAAAAATTGAACAAAAAAAAATTAGATGAAAAATATCAAAAATAATAACAAGAATATACCTAATAGAGTGATCGTCAAGAGAAACTTCGCTTAGAAGTTAGAATTATGTGCACACTCTTAAAATTCAGAAAAAACACAATTAAAGTCAGAAAATTTTTCAAAAATAAAATTTGAAAAACAAATCTTAAATTTGTCTTCCAAAAATTAATTTCGAAAATTTTACGCGGATATGTTGGACTTTAATCGTCAAACCTGCAAAACACAAGAAAAATATGTCAGTTATGAATAAAAGCAGATAAAATGACAAAAATTCGACACTAAAATGACTAAAAAATGACACAAATACAAAAATGTAGGGACTAAAATGAAAAATACTAAGACTCAACAAAAACAAGGACTAAAATTGACAAAAACTAAATCTTAAGACTCTAAGGACTAAAAGTGTAAAATTCTAAAACTAACAAGTCAAGGGAATGAAAATGTAAAAACCTAGAACTTTAAAACTACAGGGACTGAAAATGTAATAAACTCAAACTAAACTACAAGGACTAAAACTGACAAATCTAAAACTAACTAAACTTGTCTTAACAGAAAACACTAACTGAGGACCAAAAATGTAATAAATATAACGGAAAAACTAACTGTCTGTTAGTAAAAAGACACTAACTAACTCTAACTGGCACTTAACGACAAAGGACTGAAAATGTAACAAAACTAACCAACTAATGAAACAAAACTAACTAACTTTGACGGATTTAACGGATAAAGGATCAAAATTGTTAGAAAACTAACAGAACTAACGGAGATCCGTTAGTGACTGTTCATCATCTTCACTAAAAAACCCACAACGATCTGATGCTTTCTTCTTCAGATTTCTTGCTCAATTCTCGACCAAAACGAGTGAAACTTGTTAAATTGCACTCCTTAAACGAAACCAAATCAAACCCAAACAATTAAACTCGATCATGCAACAAAAAACAATGACGTCTTCGGCGATCCCGTTTTTCCGGCGAGAAGACTTCAGGCGATGATAAGTCCTTCGTTTCTCAACCAAACTCAATGAAAATTGTTTTGTTATGATCCTTGAACGAAACCCAATCGAGTGAGACTAATCCATCTCGATCATGCACGATATTCCGGCGACCCACAACTTTTCCGGCAAGGCACGTTTTTCCGGCGAGATGATTTTAGACGACAATATCTTCTTCGTCTCTCAACCAAATTCGATAATTTTTTGTTGCAATGCTATCCTAAAGAAAATATCAATCGAATCTAAGCAACAAAACACGATCAAACACTGATTTTTGAAGACCCACTAGATTTTCCGGCGAGATGGTTTCGTATCAAAGAGGGTCCGAAATCATATGGTTTCGTATCTAAGAGGGTCCGAAACGATGATTTCGTATGCTTGATGGTCCAAAATCTGATTTAAGAAGGGTCCGAAACCAGTATACTCAAAGGGTCCGAAATTTGATTTCAAGAAGGGTCCGAATTGATGGTTTCGTACGCTGTGGAGTCCGAATTCTAAAGGATTCGTACCATGTAGGGTTCGAATTCAGTTGGGTTTCGTACGCAGTAGGATTCGAAATCTGTTGGGTTTCATACGTAGAAGGTTCGAAACCTGATTAGAAATAAGCACACACTCATGTAGGTTAAACACACACACTCACACCTCACATTTCATGCATATATCCGAAACCATTTGTTAAGCACATAGACAAGTTGCTCAAACACACAAACACACAGCTAAAAAAAATTATTATGCTTGATCCGTATCCATTCTTATGAAGCATCCGAATCCATTCTTGTGATTCGAAACCAAGAATTCGTATGCTTTTGACTTTTGAAAGTCAATTCTTTCTTTCTTCTCTTTTTTCCTGTTGATTTTCTGCAAAAATCAAACACTCAAAAACAATTGTTAGATTTGGAATTTTAATATTAATACAAATCAAAAACACATTTTAATAGCAGCTCAACAATTAATTTGGATCAAAATTCAAGATCTAAACAATTTTGCTCAATAACATGAAGAACACCTCAAGAACACATTCAAATCAAAATTTTCAAAAATGAAATTTATACGTTAAGACTTGAAATTTATGATTGAAACATGTCTAGAAACACTTTTTAGGAAGGATTTTGCACAAAAACGAATCAAAACATCAATATCTTCAAATTCATTAATTCTTGATGTGTTTTTGTAAATCTTTGGATGCAAAAATGATTTATATCAATGGAGAAATACTTTGCAATCAAAATCAAAACAAAAAACAAAAAACAAAAAAGAAATGCATAACCCATTTGTGTCTTCAAGTTCTTTAACAATGGAGATTTTCTTCAAAAATCTTAAAAAAATCTTCAAATCTTCATGAATTTGGACGAATTTTGCACACAATTCAATCTCCCAAAGCTCTGATACCAATTGTAAAACCAGTTTCTATTAGGTAATCATCAAATCATCCATTGATCTTGAACATAATAGAGATTTACATAAGATTGATGCATTTTCTCTCTCTAGAATGCTCTCACTTCTCTCTCTATAATATTACAATTAAGATCTCTAATGAATTGCTTTCTTTTGACTTTCTTGAGACTTGCTTAATAACTAAGCTAACTAATCCTATTTATACCTAGGATTACAAAGCATTAAATCTAATCTACTTTGACTTTTCATGACTTTGACTTTTACATTTGACTTTACAAGCTTTGACTAATTACAAGACTTTACAATAAATCTTGAATACAATAATGCTCTAACACACCTGGCCAGTGTAATTGTGATCTTACAGGTACATGTTTGAACTGGAATACCTTGTTATATGGGGTATGTGCTTATGTGTATATTAATCTTGTTTGAATCTACAGAATACAGAATGGCAAGTGGTACTTGTAATACCCCGGGTAAGTTCGTTAGTTAAATGTTCGATCCGTTAAAATTTTGTTAACTTTAAAGTTTAAGGTTTAGGGTAAGTTTGGTTAATTTAGAGGTTTAAAGGTGTTTTGGTTATTTTGGTTAGTTTAAGGTCTAAATGGTAATTATGGCTAGATATTACCTTAGGATTATTCAGATATTTCACAAAACCAAAAATCAGAAAGTGTTGTGTGTGTGTGAGAAGAAAAGAAGCAAAATAAGAAAAGGAAGCTAGGGATTCAAACTTGGTATACTTGGAGGTGTTTTGAGTATGTTTCTTTACATTTTATGTGTGTAATTACTAGTAGATGATTTCTGTCGGATTAGAATGATCAAATCTGGACTGGGGTTAAAATCAGTAGATTTCTGGGCTAAATTTGTGCAAACCGACAGAGGTTTCCGGACACCATGAATGTGTCCGGGTGGTTTGGTTGGTAGTGTCCGGGTAATATAGCTGGTGGTGTCTGAATGATGTTTTAAAGGTGTCCGGACAAGTCAAATATCCGGGTAAGTCTCTTTTTCTATAGTTTCCGGATGAGTTAAGATACCAGATGATGTCCGGATTACTTTGGTGTCCGGATGACGTCCGGATTGTATAGGTTGTCCGGAAAAGTAATGTTGTCCGGAAAAGTGGTGTTGTCCGGATAACTTATGGTATCCGGATACTTTTGCTGTTTGGTCAATATTGAGAGTTTAGATGCTGTCGAGTATCCAGTAACCTGTATTTTGTTAACCATTAGATAGGGAATGAATGAGAACTGACTATTCTGTGGTCTTGACTTGAGTACGGGTTTGGGGGCAACTTTTGAGGAATTGAGTTTTTTAGAGTTCTTAGCCTTAGTAAGACTTATGTGGTAAAAAGATATCTGTATCTATTTGTTACAGATCCTGTGAATTCTGGGTAAAGGACTTAACCTGTTTAGAAGGCTTGGAAACGTGTTAATAAGCAATCAGGTGAGTTTTACTTTAAAACGTTTTGAAACTGGAATACATATATGTGTGTATTGGATATGTGCTAAATGGTGTGACTATGTTTATATTTGAATTATGATATGTTGAGATATTATAATTACGTGAGTATTATATTATGTTATAATACGTTGGCCGGGCATAGGACCGGTGTGTTGGCTGTAGTTGTTGTACAATGTTGATTGGTTGTAGTTGTTGTACAGTGTTGATTGGATGTAGTTGTTGTACAACGTTGTTTATTAGTTAGCTTGCAACCAACTAATATGGCCATGGGAAGGAGACAGAGAATTACGCGATGAGTGAGTTATGATTGATAATTGTGTTTGTATTATGTGAATGTTGGTGTGCAAAGGATTTTCAAGGAAACAGGGATTTTCTCAGTTAGACCATTAGGTCTAACCCTCATTTTTGTTTTAAATATGTATTCCGGGTCGAGGATCAAGTAAGAGTAAATAGGACGGATAGTCGTTGCCTAGCTTTTGGGAAGACTTGTGTTATGAAGATCATGAAGTGTTTTGTATTTATGACTTTGTTGTTAGTCATAATGTAAATTATTTAGTTAAAAAGTTTGTACTGAAATTCTTATTATGTTTAGTAAGACTATTGGGACCGAATATGAAATATGATGTATCTTTTTGACGAAATTATGTTATGAAATGTATGTTATTTGTATATATGGAAACCGGGATGTTACAGATGGTATCAGAGCCCTAGTTTAAGGGATTTAGGTATTAGTATCTGTACCTAGACTTAAACTGCATGTGAAGTAGGATGTCCCTATTATTGTAGAACCTTGGGATGTTAAATATAAAAAGGTAGAAGGAACATCATATAAGGTAATTTCATTATTACACCTGGCCAGTGTAATTGTGATCTTACAGGTACATGTTTGAACTGGAATATCTTGTTATATGGGGTATGTATTTATGTGTATATTAACCTTGTCTGAATCAACAGAATGGCAAGTGGTACGAGACAAACAAATCGGGATGGAAGAGGAAACCCGAATAGAACCAATGGAAAGATTACAGGCAAATAGACAAACAAGTCGGAGGAAGGGGAAGAGGGGGAGAAAGAGGCAGAGGCAGAACTGGGGGCAGAGTTCAGGGGCGCGATACGAAATTTGTTACGAGAGACGACTTAGCAGCCGAAATGGAAAGATTACAGGCAAATATCCAGGATATGTTCAACCAAACTCATAATACCGAAACAGAGAGACCAGATCCTACTCATGAAGAGGAGATGCCCATTACACCTACTGTCGTACCAGTAGTGAAGAAGTGTGACCACAAAATGTTCTTAAGTTGTAAGCCTCCAACTTACTCAGGAGATCGGGATCCGGTGAAAGCTATGAAGTGGCTGAAGGAAATAGAAGCTATCTTCAAGTCTAGTAAGTGCGCGGAAGAGGATAGGGTACTTTATTGCGCCGCAATGTTGAAAGGTGACGCTTTATACTGGTCGGAAGCTCATATTTCTTCGGGAGGTTTTGACATATATTCTACCTTCTCGTGGGAAGAATTTGTTATAACTTTTAGGAAGCAGTTATGTCCTCATGCAGCGGTGTTGGTTCCCGTTTTGCTTTAAACAAGATTATCAGATCTATTAGTTCAAGTTAATGTTTGATGCGGAAGCGTATTTAAAGAACTAACATATAAGTTTGATAGATTTAGAACAAAATATAAATAAACAGTGAACAGAATATTATATCTCAAAGTTTACTGAATATATATATCAAGAACAGATTTAAGAATGCAGCAGACGTGCTGTATTGCATTTAATGCAGCAGACGTCTAATATGTACTAAGCCCTACTGAGTCCAATCAGAGTTTGACACGTCGACGTTGGACAGGGCATGCTACCATGCAAGTTGATGAACGGGTCCTGTAACAGTAGCAAGATATTATAAATATCTTCAAGTCTTTCAGTGAGGACCACAGAGGCTCTGTAATGAGTTACAGAGGTTCTGTGGTATGGTCCTCTGTGGAGCAGTCTTCACCTTTGTTTCCGAGACTTGGGTCTACTTTGAGTACAGCAGAGGTTCTGTAGGAAGCCTCTGCTGCTTCTGTAGCTTCTTGACCTTGATTTCTCGGTAATGTCGGCAGAGCCTCTGTAAGAGGCTTTCTTCACTTAGCCTATTTTTCACTACTTCTAAGTACTTTGATTAGAAAGATTGAAGCTAACAATCTCCCCCTAAGTAGTGAAAAATAAAAATTTGAACTTTGAGTTAAGTTAGGCTAAGTTTGTTAGGTCTAGAGTTTTGTCAAAAACACAAGTGTTGAGTTCTGAGTAAGAAGACTAAAGAAGACTCAGAAGTTCTGAGTAGAAGACTCATAAGTTCTGAGTGAGAAATCTCAAAAAGATTCTAAGTGTTGGATTCTGACTAGAAGGTTCAGAGTTCTGAGTAGGAGACTCAGAACTACTGACTATGAAGACAAATGTTCTGAAGCGCCTATTCAGAAGTATGTTCAGAAGTTCTGAACAACATGTTCAGAACTTATATCTTAGGATATTTTCTGTTATAATCAGTTACTAATTAGGACACGTGTAATTGTTCTATTAGTCTGTTTCTTATATGTACTGTAGCTTTAGCTATTCTCTACAGTATATATAGAAGTTAGCAACTGTAGCTAACATAATATTTGATAGAATCTTTGGAAAATCTTTGATAGAATCTTTGAGAGAATCTTTGATATAATCTTTGGTGAATCCATTTAGAGAAAAATTCATTGTAATATCTTGTAATTCACAGATTGTTAATAAATCATATGACCAGTTGCTGTGAATACGATCTTAATTGTTCATATTTGATCGTAAGAGTGAATCCTGGACTTTCAATTGGTATCAGAGCCAATCAACAAACAAATTCGTCCAAGAGTGTGTTTGATCGCGTTCTTAAAGTTTCTTGATCAATTCGACAATTGATTCCGCTGCTGCTAACAATTCTTGAATTCGTTTCTATCATTGATTCAAGAAATTTGAATTTGTCTTTCTGTTGAATCGATATCTTACAATCAAGTCATCCAAAGATTTTCTCTCTATGCTGATTAATTCTCGAAATTAAACAAAGGTTACAGGTATGTTTTCGAAATTCTTGGTTGGTTTCTTGATCAAAGTGATTATATCTGCTGCATGTTGATTAGTATTCAAATTTTTGTTGATAAGAAGATTTCATTAATTCATGTACTCTAACTGTTTGATAAAATGCATGTGACAGATTTGATTAGTTCTTGCATATTCTAGATCTGTGTTGATTCTCAGTTTTGATCAAAATTCATAGTTGATATTTGAATTTTTCATTTCATCATGCATGAGATTGTTGAAGTTTTTGTGAGACCTGCAATTTCTATAACCAGTTCAGACAATTTACAAAAATTAAGTCCTGTAAAAGCAAAAGAAATAATTTCTGAACCAAAAACTGAGATTGTTCATTTTGAAAGCAAGATTGCTAATCTTCAAGCAAAACAAGATGAAAATACAAAAGTTATAAAGATTTTGCAAAAAGAGAAATCTGATTTTCTAAAGGATTTTGAAAAGGTTCAAGAAAACATAAAGTTGTTAGAAAAAGAGAATGTTGCTTTGAAAGAGAAAGGCAATTTTAGAAGAAAGATGTTGACAGAGTCTGAAAATAGAATCAAATCATGTGAAATGAAAAATTGTCAACTCTTGAAACATATCTATGATTTTGAACAAGTTCTTATACTTGAAAGAGTGAAATTTGAGAAAGAGAGAAGAGACTTTCAAACTGAGAGGAAAGGTTTTGAAACAAAATCTGTTGAATTATCTTTGAAAATTCTGATTTGGATAAAATTCTTGCAAAAGAAAGAAAAGAGTTTGAATGCAAGAAAAATGTTTTTCAAAAAGAAAAGAATGGTTTTGAGAAAAAGAAAACAGGAATGTTAAATGAGTTTTCTGTAAAAATAAATGAGTTGGAGAAAGAGTTAGAAGATGGAAGGAAAGAGACTGAAAAGAAGAAGGTAAATGGCTTTAAAGAAAAATGCTTAAAAGATGAGTTTGAGAAGGAAAAGAAAGTTTTTCATTTGGAGATAAGGAGACTTATTAAGAAATTATCTGATTTATCAACTAAAATCATGATAGAGAGGAAGTCCAAATCTGATTTGCAGTCAAGGTTTGATTTGTATGTTAAAAAGTTTAAAGAATTTGAAACAAAAGTTGTTGACAAATCAAATCATAGTTCAAAAGATCAGATTCGTTCTTCTAATCTGTTTTATGATTCTCCTATTGATAAATCTTATAATTGTTCTTTTAAAAAGATAAAAATGGAATGGAGAGTTAAAGGAACTACTTCCAAGAAAGAAGTGCTAAAATCAAAGGTTCCTAATTCAAATGTCAAGAAGAACAATACATTTCAAAGAAAATCTTTTGTTAAACCTGATGTGATTTATTCTGTAAATCAATTAGTCAGAATTGCACAAAAGAAACTTTGTTGTTCATATTGTGGGACTGATGATTTTGTGAACAAGAATTTTATTCAGCACTGGTATGGTTCTTATAGAATATCTGCATATACCACTGCACCTAACAAACCTGGACCCAAGTTCATATGGGTACCAAAGTCAACTTAATCTGTTTTGCAGGTTATTCATGTGTAGAGCTGAATGAATGATCCATATCGACACATGACTGAAAACAGATGTTGTGCTTAATTGAGAATTTTGACTTTTGGATAATTCAGTCCAAAACTCGATCTGAATGTGATTATGGATTTCTGATTCATACAGATCAATTTGTTGATTTTGAAGATTTTTTTTGAAAAAGTTCTGTTTACTGTGGGGTTATCGAACTCATAGTTGTGGGTGTTTTTAGTAGAAAACATTTCTAGAGAATGTGTTCAGAATCACATTTTGAGCAACCCTGCAAATTTTGGTTGAAAAATTCTGATTTTTGAGCAAGTTATGGTGATTTGAAGTTCAGAATGTTCAAAAATCACAAAATCCAAACATTTTTCTAAGGAATTTTCTCTGGATAGTTTTATCAGAATTCTGACTCTCTTACTCAGAAGTTCTGACTCTACTACTCTGATAAATCCCAAATCTCTAGCAATAAGATATGAATGTAGTGAGAGAGAATCTAGAGAGCAAATATGTCATCCATGTATTGATCTCAAAGGATTACAAAAGGTTTCTAAAGTATTACAAAAGCTTTCTAAAGTGTTTTTAACAAATGGTCTAGACAAGCCTATTTATACCCATGACATACAAGGTATAAAGGCATTCACAATACTGTCATACAGTACATTGACTTTACAGTAAATCTTGAATACAACAATGCTCTAACAATCTCCCCCTTTGGATTCAAGATTTAAAAAAATAACAGCAGTCTTCAGCTCTTTGTAAAGTCAATCTTCTTCAACAAAATCTTCAACAGATTGTCTTCAAGTCTTGAACATGAAATTCAGATCTTTATATAAAACCATCAATTCGGAACAAGAGGAATCAGAAACTATTAGAGTTTGGATCAGAAAGATGTGAAACCATCCACATTTTTGAACTTTTAGGTGTAAGCGCATTCCGAGAACCACTCAGAACTAAGATAACCAAATTCAGCAACATTTGGACTTCACATGATCCTTCTCCCCCTAATCTTCAGTCTTTGTTCACGAATCATTGACTTGAAAGCTCTTAGACATGAGATATCTTTGACATGAAATTGAAATTAAACTTTTCTCCCCCTTTTTCGATGATGGTGAGCATCGAAAACCATTTTCAATTTCAGTCGTGTCTTTGAGAATTGCTAACAATCTCCTCCTTACAGAATAACCTTGCTCCCCCTCAAAATAAGAATTATGGAGCAATTTATTTTCTCCCCCTGAAAGTATGCATATATTTCAATAACGTACAGTATTTGAAATTGTAGCACAAATTTTAAAACAAATTTACACAAGGATAATAACATTCATTGAACTTCATTTTATAACTACTAACATTTGATCATTTGAAAGCTTTACAAAAGAAATTCAACTTAATGAAATTTAACAGATTTTTCAATCAAATGAAATCAAATGCATGTGTTTGGATTCAAGAACAAGTCATCATTGTATATCAAGTTAAAAAATGTTCAGTTTCAACCCCTTTATTAAATCTATTTGGTGTGCTAACATGCGAAATATGATTAGCATCAAGCATATGCAATTCTAAAACATATAAGAATACTTTGCTCTACTCACACTATTTGTCCAAAATCAGAATTTTCACAAATTTACGGGTTTATCGCGACTTTGTATTTTCCCAAGTTTCAAGAGATGTGTGCTCTTTGGCATCTTTTGATTTTATGCACATTTGAATCTTTTGATTTTGTGCGCATTGGCATCTTTTGATTTTGTGATCATTGGCATCTTTTGATTTTGTGCTCATTGGCATCTTTTGATCAAAAAGTTTAGTAAGAATAAGATACACCGTTAAACATGACTTTCTATCTGGTTCTATAGCAGGATTTGGGTTAGCAGATCCCAGACCAGTTGGCCTTAGGTGCTAGGTGACGAGCACCCCTTAGAACTTAATTTCCCAAACCAGAAAGGCCACATCGATATATCTTAAACCCATTTGTACCAGTAGAACATGGCTTTCTATCTGGTTCTATTGCAGGATTTGGGTCAGCCGATCCCAGACCAGTTGATCTTAGGGACTAGGTGTCGAGCACCCCTTAGGACTTACTCTCCCAAACCAGAAAGGCCACAGGCACAAATTTTCAAACTAAATGATATTCTATATAAGTTCGAATTTCCATCACAAAATATGAATGATATCTCAATCACTTGGTTCTTAATCATAGTGCTTCCCCCATATTTTCGTTTCCACTCATCATTCTGATAAATAGGCTTTTTGAGCATTATATTCTATATAAGTCCAGATTCACATATCTTTGAGCATTCAGCATAATTTCATTCATGTTTTGCTTACCTTTCCATTTATTTCAGAGGTGAAAGTTGAAGCAAATCTAACTCAGATAATACAAAGATTCTTGAAAAAAAAAACATCTTTTAGCACGCATTTAATTCATTGAATGGAAATTGAAAATTGCATCTCATTGAATTAAATTTGTAAAGATTCAAGTTTTCAAATCAGTAGAAACAAATATAATCCAATGTTACCTTTTGCCACTTGTTCCTTGAAACAAAAATATATAGCAGTTAAGGATATTACCTGAGAAGTATGAGTTCTAAACTGATTTGTTTAGAAGTCTTAGTCTTTGAAGTACGGGTCCTGAACTGAATTGTTCAGAAGCCATGGCCGTTGAAGCACGGGTTTTGAACTGATATGTTCAAAAGCCAAAGATATTTGTCTCCCCCTTAATGGTACAAATATTTTTCAAAAAATACGCCGCTTCTCTTCTGTTTTCAGTCATGTGTGTGGTATGTATCTACAATTCAGTACAACACATGATGAACCTGCAAAACAGATTAAGCAGATTTTGGTACCCAATGGCACTTGGGTCCTAGTGGGTTAGGTGTAGATTTCTTACAAGGAATACTGTAAGAACCATACCAATAAGAAGTATAATCTTTATGCACAAAATCATTTGATCCACAGTAAGAACAACAGATTTTCTTATGTGCCAACCTAATCAGATGATTTACAGAATGAATAGGATTAAGTTTAGCAGAAGATTTACCTTTTGGCGCATTGTTCTTCTTGGCATTTGATGTGAATACAGATGATTTTGGCACTTCTTTCTTTGGAACTGTTGTGCCTTTTACTCTCCATTCCATCTTCACCCTCTTGAAGACTGGAACTTCTTCAGGTTTGGAAGTATTAACTTTAGGCACTTTTGTTTTGTTATCTGATTTATCATACAGAGGATTATAGAAGAGATTTGTTGAACGAATCCGACCTTTTGAGAAATCTGTTGATCTATTAAATTGTTTAGAAGAAATGTTTTTAAAACTTGAACTTGAAGCAGTTTTAAAAGAGCATTCAGAATCATTTGAATCAACAAATGGAGTCTGAAAGATAGAATTATGACCAGTCTGCTTTGAGACATCAAATTTAAAAATGACGTCTTCAACTTCTTTGACTTTGTTTATTAAAACATTTTTCTCTTTAGAAATTAGATCAAATTTCTTTTGGAGATCAGATTTGATCAACTAATCCTTCATAATATCAGCTGATAAACCAGATAATCTTTTGGTAAGATTAAGAATCACATCTTCAAAATATTCACGTTCCGATTCAAAATCTTTTTCCAAAAACTTTCTTTTATCAGTAATCTCTTTGAAAATTTCCATATTTTTCTTTTTAAGAGTTTTACTTTCCTTTTCATAGAGATTTTGCTTTTCCGTGAAATCTTTTCTTTCCTTTTCCAAAAGATTTTCTAATTCAGAGATTTTCACGGAAAGTTCAGAACTTTTATTCTCAAAATATTTTCGTTCAGTTTCAAATTTAGCTCTTTCTTTTTCGAGCTTGTCTTTTTCTAAAAATAAAACTTTCTCAAAGTCAGAAACTTGTTTTGAAAGTTTTATACAATTAAGTTCAATTATTTCCTTTTCTTTAAGAATCTTCTCTCTCCTGTCTTCAATGCTCTTCAGATCAGCATAATCCTTTTTAAGAGTTGTTACTTCCTCTTGAAGTTTCTCGATTTGATCGTGCAGACTTGAGTTGTCTTTGTCTTTCTTTGTTTCAAGACCTGCAATATAAACTTCAAGATCAGTTATTCTTTTAGTAAGTTTAGCATTTGAAGAAGAAATGTCTAAAATTTGTCTTTTCAGATTAACATTTTCTTCTTCCACTGCTTTATTTAAAATAGGAGTTGAAGAATTTGAAGCATTATCTTTAACAGGAGTTTCTGATATAGGAGATGTTTCTGATAAAATAACTTGTTGGAAAATTCCATTATTTGCCTTAGCTTTTTCAAGTGGCTTTGGAGGTGTTTTTGTTATTATGACTTGTTGCAACACTTCATTATTTGGTTTAACAGATACATGTGAATTAACAGATGTTTCTGTTATAATGACTTGTTGCAACTTTACATTTGGTTTAACAAAAACTTTTGCAATTGGAGGAATCTCCTTTTTCAGAGTTTGCTTCAAATCTTCACCACTGCTTTTAACAATAACTTGTTGTAAAACCATTTTGAATATTGCTAGAAATTGATCGTTCAGAAGATCAAGCAGACAGTGTATGAAAATACACAAAAAAAATTATATAAATTTTTTTCTTGAAAAGCTCTTACAGTGTATGAAATACACTATAGGAAAGATTTCGGGATAAAAATTTTTCTCAAAATTTTTTTTTAAAAAATTTTTTTTCTTAATTTTTTTTTTTTAATTCTCAAGAATTCGGATGAAGAAGGGTTCGAATTCACTCAATTCGGACTTAACTTGGTTCGAATTCAATGAATTCGGATGCTTAAGGGTTCGAATTCAATGAATTCGGATGCTTAAGGGTTCGAATTCAATGAATTCGGATGCTTAAGGGTTCGAATTCTATGAATTCGGATGCTTAAGGGTTCGAATTCTATGAATTCGGATGCTTAAGGGTTCGAATTCTATGAATTCGGATGCTTAAGGGTTCGAATTCAACACTGGGAAAATTTAATCAACTCAATTCGAATCTAACACAGTTCGAATTCTCCTCAATTCGAATCTAACACGGTTCGAATTCTCCTCAATTCGAATCTAGCTGGGTTCGAATTCAATCAATTCGAATTTACTTAGGTTCGAATTCACTCAATTCGAATGTAATAGGGTTCGAATTCTCTATGAATGTTCCGAATTCTCTTTGAATGATCCGAATTCACCAAGAAGGATCCGAATTCTGCACTTCGAACTTCAAAATCACTTAATCTGCCATAACTTCTTCAATTCTTGATCAATTGTGATGAATCTTATATCAAATTGTTCGTAATTGAAATCTGCACACTTTTCCTGTTGATCACAATTCACAATTCGATCAATTTAATCGAATTAAGATCCAAACAGTGAACTTGAAGTTTTTGAAAAAATATTCAAGAATCGATCAGATCTGTCAATTCTGTGCAGATTTTGATGTTTATGCAAGAATTAAATGTGTTCAGAATCCAAATCCGAGTTGAACGATGCAAAGAAATGATTCAAAAACTCAAAATCTAGAAAATCTTCATGTCTGAATGTTAAGACTTCAGATGAACAGTAAACTTCTCTTGGTCCGAATTCTTGATGAACAGTGTAAAAATTCTTCAATTTGCTCTTTAATCTGCTTGAATCTTCTGTTTAGCTCTGATACCAATTGATAAATCCCAAATCTCTAGCAATAAGATATGAATGTAGTGAGAGAGAATCTAGAGAGCAAATATGTCATCCATGTATTGAGCTCAAAGGATTACAAAAGGTTTCTAAAGTATTACAAAAGCTTTCTAAAGTGTTTTTAACAAATGGTCTAGACAAGCCTATTTATACCCATGACATAAAAGGTATAAAGGCATTCACAATACTGTCATACAGTACATTGACTTTACAGTAAATCTTGAATACAACAATGCTCTAACATACTCAGAATTCTGACTCAACTAATCAGAACTCTGACTCTGATACTTGGAATTTTGAACAAGTCTCTCAGACTTCTGACTATACTACTCAGAATTCTGACTCAACTAATCAGAATTCTGACTCTGATACTTAGAATTTTGAACAAGTTACTCAGACTTCTGACTATACTACTCAGAATTCTGACTCAACTAATCAGAATTCTGACTCTGATACTTAGAATTTTGAACAAGTTACTCAGAATTCTGACTTTTCTACTCAGAATTCTGACTCAACTACTCAGAATTTGGATTTTTTATATCTAATGAGGAATCATCGAAGATGATTACCAAAATCTCTTGATTTTGCAGGATTATCTTGATTTGAGAGGGAATATTGTCTCAAAATTTGATCTGATTGTTTCAAGATAAAGTTCAAAACCCGTGCTTCAACGTTTTAGGTTTTTGAACATATCAGTTCAAAACTCGTACTTAAATGACAATGGCTTCTGAATAATTCGGTTCAGGACCCGTACTTCAGAGACTAAGACTTCTAAACAAATCAGTTTAGAACTCATACTTCTCAGGTGATATCCTTAACTGTCATATTTTTCTGTTTCACGGAACAAGTGGTGAAAGGTAACATTGTATTATGTTTTATTTCTATTGCTTTGAATGTTTGAATCTTAACAATTTAATTCAATGATATGATTTTTTTTTAATTTTCATTCAATGAATAAATGTGTGTCAAAAAGTGATTTTACAAGTATTTTGTATTATCTGAGCTATATTTGTTTCAACTTTCACTTCTGAATTAAATCGAAAGGTAAGCAAAACATGAATGAAATTATGCCGAATGCTCAATGTTATGAAATCTATAATTATATAGAATATAATGTTCAAAAAGCCTAAATGTCAGAATGTTGGATGGAAACAAAAATATGGGGGAAGTACTACGTTTTAGTACCAAGTGATTGAGATGAAATATAAATATATATAAAATCATTTAGTTTGAAAGTTTGTACCTCTGGCCTTTCTTGTTTGGGAGAGTAAGTCCTAAGGGGTGCTCGACACCTAGTCCCTAAGATCAACTGGTCTGGGATCGGCTGACCCAAATCCTGCAATAGAACCAGATAGAAAGCCATGTTCTACTGGTACAAATGGGTTTAAGATATATCGATGTGGCCTTTCTGGTTTGGGAATTTAAGTTCCATGGGGTGCTTGTCACCTAGCACCTAAGACCAACTGGTCTGGGATATGCTGACCCAAATCCTGCAATAGAACCAGATAGAAAGTCATGTTTAACGATGTATCTTATTCTTACTAAACTTTTTGATTAAAAGATGCCAATGTGCACAAAATTAAAAGATGTCAATGAGCACAAAATTAAAAGATGGCAATGAGCACACATCTCTTGAAACTATGGGAAAATACAAAGTCGCAATAAACTTTTAAATTTGTGAAAATCCTGATTTTGGACAAATAGTGTGAGTATAGCAAAGTATTCGTATATGTTTTTAGAATTGCATATTCTTGAAGCTAATCATATTTCGCATGCTAAGCACACCAAATAGATCTAATAAAGGGATTGAAACTGAACATTTTTAACTCGATATGCAATGATGACATGTATTTGAATCCAAACACATGCATTTTATTTCATTTGATTGAAAAATCTGATAAATTTCATTAAGTTGGATTTCTTTTGTAAAGTTTTCAAATGATCAAATGTTAGTAGTTATCAAGTGTAGTTCAGTGAATCTTATTCTCCTTGTATAAATGTTTTAATTAAAGCACTGTATTTGAAATGAATAATTTTAATGAAATATATGCATATATTCAGGGAGAGAAAACAAATTGCTCCAGAATTCTTATTTTGAGGGGGAGCAAGGTTATTCATTAAGGAGGAGAAAAAGCACAGACTTCATTCGAAGAAAAAGCATCGCTAAAGTTTTGAAAATCAAGGGGGAGAAAAGCTAAAGATTTTGAAGATGATTTTGCTTTCCAAAACTTTAGGGGGAGAAAAGCTAAAGATTTTGAAGATTGATATGGTTTTTGTACATAAATAACAAAAGAGAGAAATGTTATTTTAAGAAGAAGAAGAGGAAAAGGAAACTGATATGTTGTTTCTTATAAAGAAATCTTATGAAAGCTGAAATAAGATGAGAATTTTCATTTCAAGGGGGAGCAAAGAAAAAGCAAATATATAACATAAATCAATTTGGAAATCGTTGCTGCTGCTGATTAAAGACTGACCAGAAGTTGTTAACTCAGATTATTCAGAATTCTGAGCAAAAGTTGTCAAAGCATTCAGAAGAGCTCCTTCTGAAGATTGTTCCTGCTCTAAGAATTTGATGATGAAAAGTACAGGTGTGTTTGAAAAAAAGGGGGAGATTGTTAGGTCTAGAGTTTTGTCAAAAACACAAGTGTTGAGTTCTGAGTAAGAAGACTAAAGAAGACTCAGAAGACTCATAAGTTCTGAGTAGAAGACTCAGAAGTTCTGAGTGAGAAATCTCAAAAAGATTCTAAGTGTTGGATTCTGACTAGAAGGTTCAGAGTTCTGAGTAGGAGACTCAGAACTTCTGACTATGAAGACAAATGTTCTGAAGCGCCTATTCAGAAGTATGTTCAGAAGTTCTGAACAACATGTTCAGAACTTATATCTTAGGATATTTTATGTTATAATCAGTTACTAATTAGGACACGTGTAATTGTTCTATTAGTATGTTTCTTATATGTACTGTAGCTTTAGCTATTCTCTACAGTATATATAGAAGTTAGCAACTGTAGCTAACAGAATCTTTGATAGAATCTTTGGAAAATCTTTGATAGAATCTTTGAGAGAATCTTTGATATAATCTTTGGTGAATCCATTTGGAGAAAAATTCATTGTAATATCTTGTAATTCACAGATTGTTAATAAATCATATGACCAGTTGCTGTGAATACGATCTTAATTGTTCATATTTGATTGTAAGAGTGAATCCTGGACTTTCAAAGTTAGATAAGACAGAGGGTAAACAATACCTCGAAATTTCTTTCATTTAGAAATATGCCAGAGGCATTTTACATTTGAGTACAATGAAAGATAAACTTTAACTTTGTTTGCAAAGATTGGAGGTCTGAGAATCAGATTTTGGCATCTTTGAAATCGTTGTAGCTTCTGTTGTCTCTTCCGACTCTTCTGATCTCTTTGTAGAAGCTGATACAGAGTTCTCTTAGGTGGATTGTTGCGTCAATCTCTCTGATGATAGTATCTGCAGCATCTTTATCCATTTTCTTTGTACATCTGTATTTCACAAGGCTTGCTCTGAACTTTTTCAGAGTACTTGTTGCGTACTTCTGACCGTCCATGCATACAAATAGTTTAGTTTCGCCTTGAGGGTTTTGAAATACTAACCCAAACCTTGGTTCTGTGATGATTGAGTTAGGTACGACGTCCGGTGGGCAGCGATCCTCTGGTGGTCGTAAATCTAGATGCTTGAGACCAAGATCCTTTCCCAGCTGGAAATCTATCATGCTGTAGAGCAGAAGCTTTTCCCTCATCGCTTTTCTCAACACTTGATAGGCTCTGGTGTTTGCCTCTGTGTTGTAGTTGTCCTTTGTCCATTGCAGAAGGTCAGGTAGATCATAAGGATTGATATTTCTTAAATCAGCATCAGCGAAGGTAGTTTCTGAATTGTCTTCTCTTCTGACTTTGTAGAGATTGTACCTGACCTTTGGATAGGTTCTTGTGAAGGAGATTTTGCAGAAGATTACCTTTTTGATCTTGTGGATTAAGAAGACATCTGCTTTGGTTCTTGGCTTTGTCCTTGTGAAGATGTTCTCAAATTCTTCTCTGATCCTTGGATCTGTCACATGATCTGTTGGATGATTGGTCTGAAAGGATTGTTTATAGAGGTATTTGTAGACCACTTCTTCCATCTCTTCATGTGTTGGACCAGGTTGTGGTACTCGTCTTCTGAGACTCTCCATTTCTTGAACAACTTCTGCAGCTCTACCAGTTAGAGGAATGTCTGACAGAGGTTTCAATCCATATGCCCAATCAACTTCTTCAGGCTTTGGGGTTTGAAAGGCATCAAACGCACTCTTCATTAGTTTCTCTGTTGGCTTTGGCAATGTTTTCTTCTTAGGCTCTTCTGTCAGTATTCCTTTGCCCTTGTCTTTTCCTTTTGGCAGGGCAGAGGCTGTTGCTTCTGTACGTTTGGAGGTTGGCACTTCTGTAGGCTTGATGGGGATTGCCTCTGTGGGTTTTGACATTTGTGATTTAGAGGACTTTCGTGGCGATGGTTCTGTTGGCTTGAGTTGCTCTGTAACCTCTGTTGGAGGTTGTTTGTTGACTTCTTCTGTGAGCTCAGTTTCTGTTGATGAAGTATTGACATCGAATCTTTTTGCCATTCTGAAAGCTAAAGTGAACCTGTGCCTTTCTTCTTCTCTCTGCGCCATACGATCACTCATTGTTGTGTGCATCTTTTTCAGAACGTCAGAAGCAGAGGTCGTTGCTCTTTTTGGTTTGGTGGCAATCGACTTTCTTCTCGGTATGGTTTGGGGTGTTTCCACAGAGGTGGGTGTTTTCTCTGTGGTTTGTTCATCTGTTTCTTCCAAAATGATTACCTCAGGGGCTGTTGTTGCCTCTGTGGTTTGCTTATCTGCTTCTGGAGTTTTGGGTTCGTCAGGAGATGATTCCACAGAGATGGGTGTTGTCTCTGTGGTCTTTTGGGTTTGTTGTTGGGTTTGTTCTGGAGGGGCTTGGTTGATTGGTTCTGCTGCGATTGGTGGACTTTGTATTCCTCTGCTTGTAGCTTTCTCTCTTAGATTCTCCCCCTCAGGATTATCTGATGGACCAGGTTGGTCATCATCAGAATCATCCTGACTTTTACCAGAAGTACCCTCTGCTCTGCAAGAAGTGTTGGGCTTCTTTGGTAATTCAGCTCCTGCTGCTATCAACTTTTCACAGACATCATCGCAGAGGCCAATCAATGTCGCAAGCTCTGCTTCTGTTTTGAAACGCATTCTGCCGACACTCTTTCTGAAATCCTTGACATAGTTGGCATTTGCAGTTGTGAAGGAGACAATGACTTCTGTGACCTGGTTAATGACGTTCTGTCCGAGCTCTATAAGTTGTGCTCTGGTCATATAGTCTTTTGGCTGCATCATTGTCGTGTTGCGTATTGCCTCTGCTTGTACTTGTTTTAGGGCATTCTGTAGATCCGCAGGAGTAATGCCCTCTGCTCTGTTGGATTGCGTATTCATTTGTTCAAGGAAGTGTTTGACAGAGTCCTTGAACGCAGAAGTTGCAGCTTTTCCAAATTCTTGAGCGGCAGAAGTAGCTGTAGCTTTGGCAGTAGTTTCGGCAGAAGACTTCATCTCTGAGATGGCGGTTTTTACCTCTGTGGATAGATTGTCCATTTTGTTGTTCAGATTCAGGATAGCCGTAGATGTTGTCTCTACAAAAGATTTGAAAGAGCTTTGCAACTCTTTCATTGTTTGGTTCACAGAGGTGACAAGGGTTTGGAACTCATCCCTTGATACTTGTGTTCCTTGTGTAACCTCTGGAGAAACACATTCATCTCCAGAGTGAGTCCCTGTTCCTGGGACACCTTCGTTCACCCTTGTTTGTACGATGGGGGTGGAAGGATTTCCTTCTGATCCTCGAGAAGAAAACTGAGTTTCGATCTCTACAGAAGTTCTGTGAAGAACTGTGTCCAAATCCACTCCAGAGGTGGTTATTGGAATGGCCTTCTGTTGACTGGGAGACTTGTCTAGAGTCTCTTGGTCTCTGTGCTCACTACTTCTCTCTGAAAGAAGTTTTGGTCCTAATGTGTGTGTGGCAGAGGAAACGAATTCCTCTGTAGGGTGTTCTAGGGTGATCTGGGGCGACTGATCACGAACAATAGGTGAGTCTCTTTGAGGAGACTCCCTAGGAATGGATTCCCCGGTTTCTGTGGGCACAGAGGTTGAAAGAGTAACCTCTGGCTGGATAGGTTGGGTTAGGATCGAGCTGTGCTGCTTTTTTTCAATAACTCCTTCTGCAGCTAGACCTGCGGAGTTAGAAATGTGGGTTGCACTGGGAGTTGGTTTTGGTTGTGTGCCTCTATTTATCCAGGCATCTTTTGTTGCTTCTTCCTCTGTGAAGCATCCAAGCACTACATCATTGTCTATCATTTCATCCTCTGTAGCTATCTTCCCTTGGTTCTGTTGAAGTTTCTTGCTCTGGTCGTAAAAAGTCATACATTTGATGAGATCCGTATAATCTTATGACATGTGGATGATAGAGACCTTTACGTATCCAGACAGCTTCTTCTTCATCTGAATCCACCTCTATTGTTGTCTCTGTTGTTGCAAATCCCTCTTTTTGTACAACTTCGGCCCCTTTTTCTTTTTCTTCTTCCATCATTTTCTCAGAAGCCTCTGTAGTTTCACCTCTATTCCACTCAGCTTCTGTTTGATCTATTTCTTCTGAAGCTTGGTTTGGACTCCTTCTGTGGACGTCCAATCCTTGAATGAAAGGATTCTGTAAAATAACAGGGGTGTTGGCTGGTTGATCTTTGGGTGTTGTGTCATCTTCTTGCAGATGTGTGTCAATGCCAGAGATGGAGAAATCTTGTTCTTCTGGAGAGTGGTAGTCGAGAGGTTGTGCCGTCTACCCTGCTGTATTTAGGGTGTTGGCAATGTCAGGGTTCTGTAAGAAGTCGTTCAGGTCTCCTTGGTGAGCAAATCTATCTGGAGATTGATAGGGTGATTGACACTCTTCTGTAGCCATTTCTTCTTCTGCAACTTCTTCAGTTCTTTCTTCCGTATTTTCTTCTTCTGCAGTTTCCTCTTCTGCAATGGTAACCAACTTTTCAAGTGATTTACTATGCTTCTTTTTGGTTTTCCTTCTCTTAGGTTTTGGTGCCCCTTCCTCTGTTGATTTCGATCTTTTCTTCTTCATTTTTGGGGAAGAGGGAGGAGCAGAGGAGCCAATTTCTGTGGCATGAGGAGGTGAAGGTTGATCTTCTGCAGCGCTTGTTGAGGTGCCTTCTGCAGTTTTTCTCTTCTCAGCTTTTGGAGTAGATGCAGAGGTTCTTGATGAAGACTTCTTTCCCATAAGTTCTGCACGTTTGGCTATAAAGCTGAGTTGAATAGCCATGTGCTTTGCTAACTTCTGATCCTTTTCTTCTTCAGTGGAAAGAGGTTTTGCTATCATTGTTCCTAGGGGGACACCTAAACGCGGGGGTGTCATAGGACTCGGTTTAGGAGTTCTATGATCGCGTATATACTCTTTCTTAAGGGATTTATTTGATGCGTAGCGCAGAAGCTTCTTTGACAGAGGTCTGCAGTGTGAGTAGCCATCGGTATGATCAGTGGGGGTATTCTTGTTCATCGGGAACTGTTTGGTGGTTGGTCCTTCCATTGGCCAGTTTTGGATTAGCAGTAGAGGTTCGAACAGTACTCCCAATATTCGTTGGAATTGCAGAGGTGGTAGAAAGTTGGGATCGTTCTCTTTGAGCCTTTTCGTGTTGTTCTTTATGTCGATGGTGTTTATGATCTCTTGCATCATTATGGTCACATAATCTAGTGGAAGATCATAGTAAACCCCATACATGATGCTCAAGATTTGATGTGAGCTTTGGTCAATACTTCCTATTTTCCCTGTCAGGCGCCTGTTAAGAATAGAGAACAAAGTGTTCCACAGAGGTGGCAATCTTCCTCTGCGGAAGTTATTTCTCTTTCGTAGTTGGGTGTTGTACCCAAGCATTTCCACGAAGCGACAAAGCTCTTCGTCTGTTGGTTGCTCTACATAACTCTTTAATCCCAGAAGACCCCTTGTTGGTAGGTTGAATTCAAGTGAGAACATTGTTCTGTTGAACTTGATTTCAAGATGCTCAGATTTATCAGGTCTTGAAATGTACCCTTTGATAAGAGAATCGTCTTTATCAAATCGGCAGCTTTGCCAAAATTGGTTCAGATAACGGACTGGAATTTTGTTTGGGGTTCTTGAGAGTAGAGGGAAGAGGATGTGATTTTCCATTATGTTCAGAAGAATAGCATGGGCTTCGCCAAAAGCAGTGGGTGAGGGGACCAAATAGCAGTTGTTTGATTTGATAGGAAGTATGGTTTCGAAGTGATCTTTTGCTATGAAGTTTTGCAAGTGTGTCGTCAGAGCAAATTCTGCTGAGTCCCCGGAATCTTGTTGTTCAATAGTTCTTGCAAGGTTGGGGTTTTCTGAATGTTCAGAATGGGCAGGTGAGTGTTCTGGTGAGTTCGCCGGAGAGAGTTCTTGGGAGATAGCTTTAGAAGATGAAGCCATTTGATTTAGGAGCAATGTTTTTTGCAAGCTTTTGCAGGGTTTCGCCGGAGAAGAAGATAAGAGTTTGTAAAAGGTTTTATGAGAGGGTAAGCTTGGTTTTTATAGGAGAATAAAACGGTAGAAATCGAAAGAGTAAAATATATGGCAATGGATTAACATTTGGAATCCGTACTCGAGTTTGAGCGGCGGGTTCAACTTTCCAAATAAAAACGTTCCATGTACGCCCAATGAAAATGGGACACGTAGGCCTTGTCAGAATATGACAGGACATCGTACGCGGCCCATTAATGCTAGGCGCGTGAGGTTGTTTTTAGCCACATGAGTTTCACTCTCAGTAAAAGTAACCGTTATTACTACAAAAATGCCCAGAGAACAAAATGGCAGAACTTTTGTGTTTTACAGAAGCTCTGTGATTTTGAAAATCTTGATTTTTAACCTCTTCTCATATATCTCATTGTTATCATGACTCTGTAGGTTCTTCTTTGAACGAAAACGTTTCTAAAGACATTGGAAAGGATCAATAGGATTTTGTTAAGAAATTTGACTCACAGAGGTTTTGTGGCTCTGTTGGAACTTACAGAATCTCTGTGAGGGCCAGCAGAAGCTCTATGAGGAAAAAAATCTCATAACTAAAATTCTATTAGATTTTATTATCATCCAATTTTTGATCTGGTTTAAGAGATGTTTTTCGGATATATTTGAAAGTTGGTGTCCGAGAAAACTGTTTTGAAAAACGTTTTGTTCGAGAAGGTTATGGTGTGTGTTTTCGGTTTCCGAGATAACATTCCAAAAGATCGACAGAGGGTTAATTTGTGATCACAGAGCATATTTCCTGCAGAACCTCTATTGAGTTCAGCAGAAGCTCTATGACCTTAAATTTCTCCTATTTCGAATTTTGTTAAACCTTTTGAACTTTTGATTTTTTAAATGTTATTCATAGTATATTTATGACATATTTGACAATTCTTGTCCTAGAAAACTGTTTTCCAAAAACCTTTTGTGCGAGAGACATATCTTTTGGTTCTTCTGTTCTCGGCAGTTTTGTCTTACTTCTGTCGATGGAGAATTATCGACATTCTTCTTTGGCTTTCGTTTGAAAGATTTACCTCTGTAGATCATTTCAGGGTCCCTTTTGCTCCCCCTTGATCTAATCACTTCTGTAGATCAAGAATTTTCCTTTTGCTTCCCCTTGATCTATGCTTGGTTCAAAGAATGGTAAGATTTGTATTGAGCATAGATCATGTTTACCAGAGGTTCTGTAAGGGTTATCAGAAGATCTGAGCGGACCCACAGAAGCTCTGTAACCAAGAATTATTTTTGCACAAGAAAAATTACATACAAAAATTAATTTATCAAAGCAATAACTTAAGTAATAATAGATATTTATACTTATTTACAGAAGATAAAGCTTTACTTACAGAGGATTTTCACAACATGTTAATCATTCCTAACTTACCCACCAAGAAGTTGAATCTTTTCTCGTCTAGTGCTTTGGTGAATAAGTTAGCGAGTTGATATTCTGTGGGCACGAAATGCATTTCGATTGTACCGTATTCAACATGATGTTTCAAGAAATGGTACCTTATATCGATATGCTTGGTTTTTGAGTGTTGCACAGGGTTGGCAGAGATAGCAATGGCACTTTTGGAATCACAGAAGATGGGTATTTTGAATAGGATGTGGCCGTAGTCTTTTAGCTGAGTCTTCATCCATAGAACCTGAGAACAACAGCTAGCAGCAGCAACGTATTCAGCTTCTGCAGTGGATGTGGAGACACAATTCTGCTTCTTGGAGGTCCAACTGACTAGTTTACCACCTAGGAATTGACAACTCCCAGAGGTACTCTTTCTGTCGAGCATGCATCCTCCATAGTCTGAATCTGTATAAGCTTTAAGACTAAAACCAGAGTTCTGTGGATACCAGAGACCAAGATTGTTGGTCCCCTTCAGGTATCGAAAGATTCTCTTTACAGCATCATAATGTGATTTCTTTGGATTAGCTTGATAACGTGCACAAAGACATGTGGCATGCATAATGTCAGGTCTGCTTGCTGTTAACAGAGATCCAATCATACCTCTGTAGAGAGTACATTCTACAGAAATACCATTTGGATCTAATAATAACTTATTTCCAGTGGCCATTGGAGTCTTCATTGCAGAGGTATCAGAGAGATTGTATTTTAAAAGTATGTCAGAGACATATTTGGCTTGATTTATAAAAATTCCCTCTGAAGATTGTTTGACTTGAAGTCCGAGGAAGAATGTTAATTCTCCCAACATACTCATTTCAAACTCACTCTGCATGAGTTTTTCAAAGATTTTGCACTCTTCTGAATTTGTAGACCCAAAAATTATGTCATCTACGTATATTTGTACAAGCATTATCTCACTATTTCTGCGTTTATAAAATAATGTAGTATCTGTTGTACCTCTGTTGTAACCATTTTCTAGAAGAAAGGTGGAAAGTCGTTTGTACCACGCTTTTGGAGCCTGTTTTAGTCCGTATAGAGCCTTTTCAAGGTAGTATACATGCCTTGGGAACTTTGAGCTTTCAAAACCTGGTGGCTGATTTACGTAAACCTCTTCTTGGATTTCACCATTTAGAAAAGCTGATTTTACGTCCATCTGATAGACTTTAAAACCTCTGTGGGCTGCGAAGGTTAAGAATATTCTTATTGCTTCGAGCCGTGGGACAGGGGCAAAAGTCTCATCGTAGTCTATGACTTCTTCTTGTCTATATCCTTTTGCTACTAATCTTGCTTTGTTTCTGATGACCACTCCATCTTCATCCTTCTTGTTTCTGTAGACCCATTTAGTCCCAATGGCCTGTTTCCCTCTTGGCAGAGGTACTAAAGTCCAGACTCTGTTTCGCTCAAATTGTAGAAGTTCTTCTTGCATTGTGTCTACCCAGTTTGGGTCATCTAGGGCTTCAGAAATCTTCTTTGTTTCTATCACACTAATAAAATTTGTAAAGAAACAAAAATTAGCAGTGGCAGACCTTGTTTTTACTGAGTCAGAAGGTTCTCCAATTATTTGGCTTTGCGGATGACTTTTTGTCCATTGAGTTGTGCGTGGAAGATGATCATCAATGTCATCCAAACTTTCTTCAGAGGCTTCTTGTGTTTCTTCTTGTGTAGCCTCTGTCGTTCTTCGTGCCTTGGTAGTTGATTCTACCGTTTGTGGAATGATTGGTATGAGTGGTGGTGGAGTTTGTTCCTCTGAGGACGTATAGTCTTGGTCCTCGATTTCCTCTGTAATTGGTTCTTCTGTGGTTTGTGCAGCTTCTGTGGTTGTTTTTCTTGATGTTTCATCTTCTGCACTTTCTTCTGCTTCGGCAATTGCATCTGTAGTATTTATAGAAGAAGATGAAGCATTATTTGGACCAGTTAGAGTCATACCTGTAGGATTTTGTCCGACAGAGGATGGTTCTTCAGAAACTCTAATGGTTCCAACAGAAGGATCAATGTCATTGTGGAACATCTCCAAAAATAGAAGATCCAAATCTTCTTTTGTTCTTGAGATGTCAGAGGATTTCCCTTTAATTCCGAGTTCTGAACTGATTTGCTCAGAAGTCATTTGGAATGAATCATCAAAAGAAACATTGATGCTTTCTACAATCTTGTGAGACTTTGTAAGGAATGTTCTGTAGGCTTTGGAAGTGGCAGAGTATCCAATGAATTTGCCTTCATCAGCTTTTACATCAAACTTTCCTCTTGAATCTCTGTCGTTTAAGACAAAGCATTTGCATCCGAATACATGGAAAAATTTGATGTTTGGCCGCTTTTTGTTAAGCAATTCGTAAGGCGTCTTTAGGTGTCTTTTCACAACGGTTGAACGATTCTGAGTATAACACGCAGTAGAAATTGCTTCTGCCCAAAAGTTCATTGATAATCCGCATGCTGACAGCATAGTTCTTGCGGCTTCCACAAGTGTTCGATTCTTTCTTTCGACAACACCGTTCTGTTGTGGAGTGCGAGCTGCAGAGAAGTTCTGTGATATTCCTTCTGTTGAAAGATAGGCTTCAATGACAGAGTTTTTAAATTCTGTGCCATTGTCACTTCTCAACTTCTATATTCTGCAATCATAAAGAACTTGGATTCTTTTCATTAGATTTATCAATACATTTGGAACATCTGATTTCTTTCTAACAAATTCAACCCATGTGAAACGTGAATACTCATCAATTAGGACAAGTATGTATTTCTTGACACCTAGGCTCTGTATGGCAATGGGACCGCAGAGGTCGACATGAAGCATGTACAGAGGCCTAGTGCAAGACACGTCAGTTTTGCCTTTGTGGGAAGCCCTTCTGTGTTTTCCCATTTCACAGGCCGAACACAAATGATCCTTATTGAATTTAACATTTGGCAAACCTTTAACTAGATTGAGTTTTACTAGTTTATCCAAGGTGTGAAAGTTTAAGTGACAGAACCTGTTGTGCCATAACCACGCTTCTTCACTTTTGCAGGCTACTAGGCAAACTTTGTCCTTGGATTTTGAAGTAAAATTCATTAGGTATAGATCACCTCTTCTTTCAGCTCGCAGAAGTTCCATTCCTGTGTTTTCACTCTGTAGAGAGCAGAAAGTTCTTTTGAGTAACACATCGAATCCTGTATCACAGAGTTGACTTACGCTTAGTAGGTTGTGTTTGAGGCCATTCACATATGCAACTTTGTATACAGAGACATTTTCTTTCTGTATGACTCCATAGCCTTTGATGTGTCCCTTCATGTTGTCTCCAAAAGTTACAGATCCACCATCGTGTGTTTCTTTGTATGTGGATAGTAATCTTTTGTTGCCAGTCATGTGCCTTGAGCATCCGGAGTCAAGATACCAAATTGGCACATGTTGCTTCTGTAAGACAATCACAGAGATTTAGGTACCCATATCCACATGGGTCCAATATTGTTAGAATTTTTCAAGTTTGCCTTAGCATTCTTGAAATACATTTTATCTTTTGTTGAAGAATCAGATTGTTTCTCTTTTGGTTCTGACTATCGAATTTGAGTGGTGAGAAAGCAATCTGGACTTGAGAAGTGTTTATTCAATTTAAACATAAGATCAAAACAATGACAGTATTGAATATGAGACGTGATTTGTTTGAACTTTTCATTGAATTCTTTGAACTGAGCCACAGAGACATTACACTCTTTCTTTACATTAGATTTCCTATTACAAGAAGATCTATGAATACTAGAATGTTGTTTGCAAAAGTCTTGTTTAGTTCCTGCCTTCTGTGACTCTCTTCTGTGGTGAACATCTTTCTTCACTATCACAGAGGAAAAATATTTGTTAGCTTCAGGCCATTTTCCCTTTTGTTGCCAAGTGGGATTCTCTTTGATTTTCCTTAAAGGTTTTGAAAATTTTAAGCTTTTTGGATTTTCAGAGGCCTTTTTCAGATTTTCAAGCTCTGTAGAGGTTTTGACTTGTATACACATTTTGAGAAAAACTGGATGGATAGGTATCTCTGTGATTTTCTCTTTTGGAGAAATTGTTCTGTTAAGAACTTCATAGGAGAATTTGACATCCTCTGGGTCACAGTGAATTATCCCTGATTTGAAATCAGTCTCTGAGTCGTCAGAGGATGAATCGTCCTCATATGCAGAGGTTGAGTCATTTCTTTCGACAGAGGCTGGATTTTCTGAGCATGTATCATACGAGCTTTCTTCCTTTGTAGAAAAACTTTCGTGGATGGCAGAGGTTTCTGATGAGATCTCTTCAGCGAGTTTTTGATCTATAGAAGATGTACAGAAATTTTCTAAAATATTTGATTTCAAAACTTCCAAGATTTCTTTTTCAATAGATTCTTCAAGTTTTTCTTCTGAAAAGATGGGTTTAAACTCAGGAGCTTCTGCTGACAATTTCTTTTCGACATTTATCATACAGACAAAAGCGACCTGTGTTTGAGTCTCTGGTTTACCAAACTTAAAGATACCAATCTGATCTTGTGTTTTCAGATATTTCTTTGGTTTGATTTCTCTATTGACAGAGGTTGAAGATGATGAATTTGTGTTTTCAAACCACACATTGATCATCTTTGTATGTTTCCTCAAGTGAGGTTCTGCAGAGATTTTAACCCTTTTACTTACAGAGAGTAAGTTTGGAAAGTTTGGTTTGTTAGTTTTTCCCAAAACAAATAGAGAGGACAGAGGTTTTAGTCGTTTATTTTCAACTCCTAAGGTAATATCACTGTACCCTATACCTCGTCTTGCTATTTGAGAGTTTACCTTTTCATACACCTTCTGTGCATCTTTATAGTTTTTAATTAAAACTTCTTTTCTTAAAAGATCTTGCCAAAGTACCTCTCTTTCCTTTTGAAAGTATTCTTTGAGAGCTCTTATGTCTGTAGTTTCACTTCTTGAAACTGAAAGTTCTTTTGTTTTGATTTTTAAAGCATAGGTTAAATCAGAAATTTGCCTTTTTAAAGGATCTATATTTTTGCTCCAATATTTTTCGATTTTTCCTTTTTCTTCAAAGATTTTGGCTTTTTCTTGAGTGAGAAGCCTTACTTCTCTCTCATTAAAGGTCAGCTTTTTCTGAATGCTTTCAATTATATCTTTCAGTTCAATGTTAAGTTTAAATAAATCATCATCTACAGAATTAGTACTTGAGGTAGAGTTTGAAATGGATACCTCATTGTCAGTGTCGGAGTCAACTTCTGCCATGCCACAGAACAGGGCATTTTTGGGAAATTCATCATCAGAGGTAGAGTCTGATTCGAAGTCTTCTTTGTTTGCCTCATAATGCCCTTTGTTCACCATTAGAGATTTTTGTGCGTAATACTCGGCCTTCTTTTTGTAAAAAGATGAGTCCTTCTATGAGTGATTTTGTCTACTTCTGCATTCTTTTGCGAAATGACCTGGTTTGCCGCAGTTGAAACAACATTGGGAGATGTTTCCAGTTCGGTCGTCAGACTTCTGTAGGTCTCCACCTTTCTCTGTTCGGCATTCGTTTGCGTAATGACCGAGTTTACCACATTTGTAGCATTCTTGTGTGTGGCCTACCTTGTCATCTGATCTCTGTCGATCATTTCCTCTGTAGCTTCTGTCGCTCGACCTCTGTAGGTCATCATTTCTGTAGTCTGACCTCTGTCGGTCACTTGATTATTCTCTTCTTCCATCATCTCTTCTACCAGAAATCCTTTGGTTATTTCTTAACTCTCTTGTCAATAGAGCCATTGATTTAGCTAATGACGCAAGAGTTATCTCTTCCTCTATCAGCTCGTCTTCTTCGCTATCAACCATTACCATCTTCTTTTTCTCCTTCTTTTTCTCCTCTGTAGATCTCTCATTTATTGGTCTGTCTGCAGCCTCTATAGATTTACTAACCAATGCGCATGGCACAATGGTTAGTGTTTTAGCTTTAGCTATTTGAGGCTATTGTGCAGCAAGTGTTCCATAGAGATCAGAGAGTGTCCAGGAGTCTAGATCTTGATTTGTTTGTAAAGACATAGACAACTGAAGCCACTCATCGTTCAGGCTCTTTAGAAACATGACGTTGTTTTCTTCCGTGGTTCTGTGAATACCAGACTTTTTGCATTTGTTTATGAGAGAGTTGAACCGGTCGTATGTTGTTTGCAGAGATTCTGTTGCAGAGGCTCTGAAAGCATGATATTCATTTATGTATTGTGCCCTTCGGTTCTTCTGAGTTTTAGCACCCCCTTCCAATTGTCTTTCTAATTCTTTCCAGAGATCGTGCGCTGTTTCGCATGCATCTAAGGATTGAAAAAGTTCGTTGGGAATTGCCATGATCAGTATTCTCTTTGTTTTCTGTGCAACTTCATCTTCTGCCATATCTTCATTTGACCATTCTTCTCTTGGCTTAGGTTTTTGATGTTCAGGGATTTCAGCAGATTCAGCAGTAGCTGGTACACGTGGCATAGTTATCATCGGAACTGGAGGAAGATTGTAAAGATATTGTTTGAGAGATTTTTCAGTACCCTCAAAGAAATGAACCATTCTTATCTTCCATCGAGGATACTCATCTCTAAGAAGAGTAGGAGGTTTGGTTAGTGAGCCAGCAGTGAAAAAGTTATTTGTATTTGTCATTTTGAGGAAAGGATAATCTGATGGAGGATTTCTAAGTATGAAGATCTGGAAGGTTTTCTGGGTACAACTAATATCCAGAAATATGGTGATGAAGAAAAAGAGAATAATCTATCAAATAAAAGTTGTAAAACAAGGATCACTTGATATTGAAAATCAAGCTATGCTCTGATACCAATTGTTGGTTCCCGTTTTGCTTTAAACAAAATTATCAGATCTATTAGTTCAAGTTAATGTTTGATGCGGAAGCGTATTTAATGAACTAACAGATAAGTTTGATAGATTTAGAACAAAATATAAATAAACAGTGAACAGAATATTATATCTCAAAGTTTACTGAATATATATATCAAGAACATATTTAAGAATAGTGAAAAAGCTTTGGAACAGATATGAATTTTAAGGTGAATAAGCTTTTTGTGTTCTTGATGTTCTATATTTTGTGGTAAGGAAGAACTCAACATGAGTCTTCCTTATATACTACTACAAAGGGGACCATAAAGCATATGCTACTATTCAAAAGGTACGTTATGAATAGTAGAACGGATGTCGTCAACAGTTGTAAGGATGGCATGAACAGTCAGACGTGCTATATTGCATTTAATGCAGCAGACGTCTAATATGTACTAAGCCCTACTGAGTCTAATCAGAGTTTGACACGTCGACGTTGGACAGGGCATGCTACCATGCAAGTTGATGAACGGGTCCTGTAATAGTACCAAGATATTATAAATATCTTCAAGTCTTTCAGTGAGGACCACAGAGGCTCTGTAATGAGTTACAGAGGTTTGTAGGAAGCCTCTGCTGCTGTGGTCTGGTCCTCTGTGGAGCAGTCTTCACCTTTGTTTCCGAGACTTGGGTCTTCTTTGAGTACAACAGAGGTTCTGTAGGAAGCCTCTGCTGCTTCTGTAGCTTCTTGACCTTGATTTCTCGGTAATGTCGGCAGAGCCTCTGTAAGAGGCTTTCTTCACTTAGCCTATTTTTCACTACTTCTAAGTACTTTGATTAGGAAGATTGAAGCTAACAAGCGGTTAAACAATTAGAGGGGGAGTTTATGAACTTGCAACAAGGAAATTTATCTGTTCGGGACTACACTGCTCGTTTTCTGGAAAAATCTCGTTTTGCAGAATATTATGTTGCCACAGAGGCCATGAAGATTGAAAGGTTTATCTTCGGGTTGAATGCAGAAGTCAGGAGTTTGGTAATTGCTAACGGACCCAAAAATTTCTCCGCTGCAGTTGATGCCGCGGAAACCGTGGAATAGGATAAAGGAAGAAATACTAGCGACAAAGGTACAGGAAAAATGATGTGGGAAGGACCACAACACGATCCAAAGAAGTTCAGGTTTCAGAGATACGATAACCGTCCACCTTTCCGACCAATGGAAAGACCTTGTCTGAAATGCAACCGTGTCCACCAAGGGAATTGTCAGGTAGACTCGCGGGTTTGTTATAGGTGTGGGAAGACTGGGCATGTTGTTAAGGATTGTCGTGTAACGCGGTTCTGCTTTTCATGTAATTCTCCGGATCACATACAGTCTGACTGTCCGAGGGGAAGAATACAGCAAGGGGGTACATCAGGGAAACCAGCGGTTGTCAGACCGGTAGTACCAAGACTAGAGCCACCAAGAACAAGGGGACGTGCATTCCAAATGACAGAGCAAGAAGCAGATGAGACTCCTGATGTGGTTACAGGTACATTCCTAATAAATTCTACACGTGCTAAAGTGTTATTTGATTCCGGTGCAAACCGATCGTTTGTGTCACCTTCTTTTGCTGCATATATTCATTTAAAGCCTAAAGTGTTAGATCATGTGTTAATGGTATATACGGCTAATGATAATCAAGTACCGGTTAGTGAGGTATTTGATAGTTGTGTGATAAACATAGATGGGTGTGGAGTGCGTATTCAGCTATTCCATATAGCCTTGATCGAGTTTGATGTGGTGGTGGGAATGGATTGGTTAGCCGAGAATCAGGCTAGTATAGTTTGCAATAAGAAGTTGATAAATGTTGTTTTACCTGAGAAAGGACCAGTAGTAATTTATGTTGACCGTAGAAATCATCAGTCTTGCCTTATCTCCTTGTTGAAAGCTCGTAAGTGTATCAATAAAGGCTGCTCAAGTTACTTAGCTTATGTAATGGATGTTAAGCTAGAAAAGAATAAGCTGGGATATATTCCGATTGTTCGTGAATTTCCGGAAGTTTTTCCAGATGATCTGTCTAGCCTTCCGCCCGTTAGACAAGTAGAGTTTGGTATAGATCTGATTCATGGAGCCGCTCCTGTTGCCCGTGCACCGTATCGTTTGGCACCTCCCGAGATGAAAGAGATGATGACTCAACTACAGGATCTTTCGGATAAAGGCTTCATCAGACCCAATTCTTCGCCGTGGGGAGCACCGGTTCTGTTTGTGAAAAAGAAGGATGGTTCGATGAGAATGTGTATTGATTACCGAGAGCTGAATAAGCGCACGATCAAGAACAAGTATCCGCTTCCAAGAATTGATGACCTCTTTGATCAACTAGTTAGAGCTTGCTATTTCTCCAAGATTGATCTGAGATCTGGTTATCATCAGCTGAAGGTTAAAGAAGAAGACGTTCTGAAAACTGCTTTTCGCATGCGGTATGGTCACTATGAATTCTTAGTAATGCCTTTTGGATTGACGAATGCTCCAGCTGCTTTTATGGATCTAATGAACCGAGTATGTAAGCCATATCTAGATAAATTCGTTATTGTGTTTATCGATTATATCCTTATCTACTCCCGGTCCAAAGAAGAGCACGCTCAACATCTTCGTTTGATTCTGGAGCTACTGAAGAAGGAAAAGTTGTACGCTAAATTTTCGAAATGTGAATTCTGGCTACGGGAAGTTCAGTTTCTGGGGTATGTAGTTTCTGAGAAAGGTATTCAAGTTGACCCGACGAAGGTGGAGGCAATTGAAAGATGGGAACTGCCGAAGACACCAACGGAAGTAAGAAGTTTTCTGGGTTTAGCCGGGTATTATCGAAAGTTTATAAAAGACTTCTCTCGTATCGCGACGCCTTTGACTAAGCTGAATCGGAAGAATCTAAAGTTTGAATGGAAAGCAGAACAGGATGAAGCATTCCTGATATTGAAAGAGAAACTGTGCAGCGCGCCTATTTTGTCATAACCAGAAGGTTCCGAGGACTTTGTTGTTTATAGTGATGCTTCCAAATTGGGATTGGGGTGTGTACTAATGCAACATGGAAAGGTTATAGCTTATGCTTCTCGTCAACTAAAGGATCATGAAAGACAGTACCCTACACACGACATGGAGCTGGCAGCAGTTGTATTCGCGTTGAAGATTTGGAGACATTATCTGTACGGTTCTAAATGTCAAATTTATACCGATCATAAGAGTCTCCAACATCTTTTCGATCAGAAGGAACTAAATATAAGGCAAAGAAGATGGTTAGAATTGGTGAATGATTACGACTGTGAAATCCTTTATCATCCGGGAAAGGCGAATGTAGTAGCCGATGCATTGAGTCGTCAAGAAAGAAGTGGAACAATAAAGGCTATTGCACTACAAGCTGAACTCCTACCTAACATCTTTAGCGAATTGCAGAAATGTCAGATGGAAGCTTTTCAAGAAGAACACTTGAAACTAGAACGATTAGTGGGGTTATCAGCATTGCTAGTGAAAAATGATTGTGGGTTATTGTGTTTGGGGAACAGAATTTGGGTGCCTCGTTTGGATGGTTTACGTGATCGTGTACTACAAGAAGCTCATCAATCTCGTTTTTTTATTCATCCAGGTACGAATAAGATATATAACGACCTGAAACAATTTTACTGGTGGCTTGGAATAAAAAGGAGTATTGCCAGTATGTGGAAGGTTGTACTACTTGTAAGAAGGTAAAGATTGAACATCAAAAGTCGTTTGGTTAGTTACAACGATTAGAAATACCAATGTGGAAATAGGATCAGATTACTGCAGATTTCATCACAAAGCTACCAAGGACTCCGAAGGGATTTGATGCCATTTGTGTGATCGTTGACAGATTGACGAAGTCTGCTCACTTCCTACCGATAAAAGAAACTGATTCGTTGGAACGATTAGCCAAGTTGTACATCAATGAAATAGTATCTCGACACGGGGTTCCAATCTCGATTATTTCTGGTCGTGACAGCCGTGTCACTTCAAGATTCTGGAGGAGTTTTCAAAAAGAAATGGGTACACAGATAAAGCTAAGTACGGCGTATCATCCTCAAACTGACGGCCAGAGTGAACGAACAATCCATACTTTAGAAGATATGCTACGGGCTTGTATTGTTGACTTTGGGGGATTAGGGGATAAGCCTTTACCGTTGATTGAATTTGCCTACAACAACAGTTACCATTCCAGCATACAAGCGGCACCGTTTGAAGTTCTGTATGGTAGAAAATGCCGAACGCCTCTGTGTTGGAACGAAGTGGGAGAGAAACAGTTAGCAGGGCCAGATATAGTTCAGTTAACCGCGGATAAGATTACTTAGATTCTGAAAAGATTGAAAGTGGCTCAAGACAGAAAGAAAAGCTACGCCGACCGACGCCGAAAGCCGTTAGAATTCTAAGTTGGAGATTTTGTGATGTTAAAAGTCTCACCTTGGAAAGGAGTCATACGATTTGGGAAACAAGGTAAACTGAGCCCGAGGTACATTGGACCGTTTGCAATTACAGAAAGAATTGGTGAAGTAGCCTACAGGTTAGATCTTCCGCCAGAGGTAAGCAGAATCCACAATGCGTTCCACGTATCCAATTTCCGAAAGTGTTTGGTTACGCCAGATCAGGCAGTGTCTCTACCCGAATTACAGGTTGATGAAAAGTTGAATTATGTAGAAGAACCAGAAGCCATTGTTGACCACAAAGTTAAAGTGTTGCGGAACAAAGTAATCAGACAAGTGAAAGTTCAGTGGAGACATCATAGGGGTCAGGATGCTACATGGGAATCAGAGTCAGAAAAGAGAGCCAAATACCCTCATCTTTTTGCTTAAACTGAATTATGGGACGGAATTCTTTTAAGGGGGAGATGATGTAATACCCCGGGTAAGTTCGTTAGTTAAATGTTAGTTCCGTTAAAATTTTGTTAACTTTAAAGTTTAAGGTTTAGGGTAAGTTTGGTTAATTTAGAGGTTTAAAGGTGTTTTGGTTATTTTGGTTAGTTTAAGGTCTAAATGGTAATTATGGGTAGACATTACTTAGGATTATTCAGATATTTCACAAAACCAAAAATCAGAAAGTGTTGTGTGTGTGTGAGAAGAAAGGGAAGAAAAGGAAGCTAGGGATTCAAACTTGGTATATTTGGAGGTGTTTTGAGGTATGTTTCTTTACATTTTATGTGTGTAATTACTAGTAGATGATTTCTGTCGGATTAGAATGATCAAATCTGGACTGGGGTTAAAATCGGTAGATTTCTGGGCTAAATTTGTGCAAACCGACAGAGGTTTCCGGACACCATGAATGTGTTCGGGTGGTTTGGTTGGTAGTGTCCGAGTAATATAGATGGTGGTGTCCGGATTATGTTTTAAAGGTGTCCGGACAAGTCAAATATCCGGGTAAGTCTCTTTTTCTATAGTTTTCGGATGAGTTAAGATACCGGATGATGTTCAGCTTACTTTGGTGTCTGGATGACGTCCGGATTGTATAGGTTGTCCGAAAAAGTCATGTTGTCCGAAAAAGTGGTGTTGTCCGGATAACTTATGGTATCCGGATACTTTTGCTATTTGGGCAATATTGAGAGTTTAGATGTTGTCGAGTATCCAGTAACCTGTATTTTGTTAACCATTAGATAGGGAATGAATGAGAACTGACTATTCTGTGGTCTTGACTTGAGTACGGGTTTGGGGGCAACTTTTGAGGAATTGAGTTCTTTAGAGTTCTTAGCCTTAGTAAGACTTATGTGTTTTATGTGGTAAAGAGATATCTGTATCTATTTGTTACAGATCCTGTAAATTCTGGGTAAAGGATTGAACCTGTTTAGAAGGCTTGGAAACGTGTTAATAAGCAATCAGGTGAGTTTTACTTTAAAACGTTTTGAAACTGGAATACATATATGTGTGTATTGGATATGTGATAAATGGTGTGACTATGTTTATGTTTGAATTATGATATGTTGAGATATTATAATTACGTGAGTATTATATTATGTTATAATACGTTGGCCGGGCATAGGACCGGTGTGTTGGCTGTAGTTGTTGTACAATGTTGATTGGATGTAGTTGTTGTACAGTGTTGATTGGTTGTAGTTGTTGTACAACGTTGTTTATTAGTTGGCTTGCATCCAACTAATATGGCCATGGGAAGGAGACAGAGAATTACGCGACGAGTGAGTTATGATTGATAATCGTGTTTGTATTATGTGAATGTTGGTGTGGAAAGGATTTTCAAAGAAACAGGGATTTTCTCAGTTTGACCATTAGGTCTAACCCTCATTTTTGTTTTAAATATGTATTCCAGGTCGAGGATCAAGTAAGAGCAAATAGGAAGGATAGTCGTTGCCTAGCTTTTGGGAAGACTTGTGTTATGCAGATCCTGAAGTGTTTTGTATTTATGACTTTGTTGTTAGTCATAATGTAAATTATTTAGTTAAAAATTTGTACTGAAATTCTTATTATGTTTAGTAAGACTATTGGGACCGAATATGAAATATGATGTATCTTTTTGACGAAATTATGTTATGAAATGTATGTTATTTGTAAATATGGAAACCGGGATGTTACAGTACTAGACAAACGAATCGGGAGGGAGGAGGAAATCCTAACAGAACGAATCCCACAGTCGGAACAAGGGGAAGAGGGGGAGAAAGAGGTAGGGGCAGAACTGGAGGCAGAATTCAGGGGTGAGGTACCGAATTTTTTACACGAAATGATTTGACGGCGGAAATGGGAAGACTTCAAGCCAATATACAAGCTATGTTCGATAGAACTCGTCACACTGAAACTGGAATACCAGATCCTAGTCTGGAAGACGAAATGCCCATTACACATACTGTCATACCGGTGCCAAGGAAGTGTGACTATAAAATGTTTTTAAATTGCAAACCCCCGACATATTCAGGAGAAAGAGATCCAGTGAAGGCCATGAGGTGGCTGAAAGAGATAGAAGCTGTCTTCAGGTCCAGCAAGTGTGCAGAAGAAGATAAAGTGCTATACGGAACCGCGATGTTGAAGGCAGATGCTCTATTTTGGTGGGAGGCTCATATTACCTCTAGAGGATCTGATGTGTACTCAACTTTTACTTGGGACGAAATCACAACAGCTTTCAAAGGACAGTTTTGTCCTCAAGCAACCGTTAGACAGCTGGAAGAGGAATTCATGAACCTACATCAAAGAAGTTTATCGGTTAGGGATTACACTGCTCGCTTTCTGGAGAAGTCTCGCTTTGCAGAGTACTATGTTGCCACGGAGGCGCTGAAGATGGAAAGGTTTATTTTCGGGTTAAGTTCAGAAATTAGAAAGCTTGTGATTGAAAAAGGACCCGATACCTTCTCAGCCGCAGTAGATGTCGCGGAAAATGTGGAACGGGATAATAGGATAGACGTTGGTGATAAGGTTTGATAGTCATTCACCTTTCAGACGAGCTAAAAGACAATGTCCAAAATGCAACCGTGTTCATCAAGGAAACTGTTATGTGGATTCCCGAAGATGTTACAAGTGTGGGAAGACTGGTCACATTGCTAAAGACTGTCACGTAACTCGGTTCTGTTTTGTTTGCAATTCCCCTGATCATATTCAGTTAGACTGTCCACGATGGAAAGTACAGCAGGGTAGTATGACGGTGAGACCAACGGGTGTTAGGTCGGGAGAGGTACAAGGGTCTGAGGTACCGAAAGCAAAAGGTCGTGTCTTCCAAATGACAACACAAGAAGAGGAGGAAATTCCGGATGAGGTTATAGGTACATTTCTAAAAAACTCCATACGTGCTAAGGTGTTATATGACTTCGGTGCAAAATGGTCAATGGAATATCCGTTCTTTTGTTGCTTATCTGTGTTAGAGATATAGGTGGGTGTGGGGTGTCTATTCAGTTAGTTTCTATGGTTTTGATTGAGTTCGAAGTAGTGGTGATAATTATTCATACCTTTTCGCTTAACCGAATTCCGGGACGGAATTCTTTTAAGGGGGATATAATGTAATACCCCGGGGAAGTTCGTTAGTTAAAATCTCGTTCCGTTAAATAGGGTAAGTTTGGGTTAAATTATAAGTTAAGGGTGTTTGGGTCATTATGGAATAGGTTAAGGTCTAAATGTAATTTGAGTTTGATAATATCCTTTAGGAGTTCAGATATTTCATAATTCAGCAAACTTCAGTGTGTGTGTGTGTGTGTTTTGGGGAGAAAAGTAGCAAAAGAAAAAAGAAGGGTTAAGGCTTCAAATTGGATTGTTGGATGTGAATTCAAGGTATGTTGCTTTGTATTTTATGTTTGTAATTCCTAATAGATAATTTCCATCGGATTAGAATAGTCGATTTCATGTTTTGGGTTAAATTCAGTCGATTTCTGGGTAGAAATTGGGAAACAGACAGAGGTTTTCGGATGTTTTGAATGTGTCCGGAAGTTTTGGTTATTAGTGTTCGGACGATGTTCTGATGGTGTTCGGACGAGTTCAGTATCCGGTAAGTTCCTCTTTTCCTCAAGTCTCCGGTTAAAATTAGTTACCGGATAGTGTCCGAATTACTTTGGTGTCCGGGTGCTAACCGGATTGCTTATGATATCCGGAAAGTGATGTTGTCCGGATTACTTATGTTGTCCGGAAAGGTTGTGCTGTCCGGGTAGTTTGAGGTGTCCGGATACTTTAGCTGTTTGGTCACTTTTGAGGATTTGAGTTATCTAGAGTCCTTAGCCTACTAGTAAGTCTTATGTGTTCATTTAGTAAGGGGATATTTGTATTTAATCTGTTTCAGATTCTGTGAATTTTGGGTGAAAGAGTAATCTTTTGGAAAAGGCTTGGAAGTGTTATTTGAAAAGCGATCAAGGTGCGTTTTACTTTAAAACGTTTTCAAACTGGAATATATATATGAGATGAATATGTGGTAGGAATATGATGATGTGTTTATAAATGAAGTACGATATATTAAGGTGTATATTATATTTATTTATATGAGCATTACACTACACGAGTATACGTTAGCCGAACTAATAGTCGGTGGAGTTTTGGGTGTAATACTCGTACGGTGGTGTTGGCTGTAATTCTCGTACGGTGGAGTAATTGATTAGTTGGCATGCAACCAACTAATATGGCCAAGGGAAATGAGGAAAGGTACACGGTGCACGAGTCTTGCTTGGTATTTATATTATATGTGGTATATTTGTGTTTTACAAAAAGGATTACTAAATTGACAGGGATTATCTCACTAGACCGTTTGGTCTAACCCTCATTTTGTTTTCAAAAATATGTATTCCAGGTTCAGGAAGGTATAAAGGAAAGGATAAAGTGTAGGATGCGGTTGATAGCTGACGAAGATTAGGAAAGGCTTATGTTTTGTATTGTATGGTTTTGAGACTATGGGACCGTATGTGAATTATTATGTATCTTTTGTTATGTATGTAACGACGTTATGTATAACATGTTAATTGATGTATATTATGTATGTTTTGGGAAACTGGGTTGTTACATAACCAGATCTTAGATCAATCTTGGAGAAATAGCAAGCTCCAACTAGTTGATCAAAGAGGTCATCAATTATGGGAAGCGGATACTTGTTATTGATCGTGCGCTTATTCAGTTCCCGATAATCAATGCACATCCTCATCGAACCATCCTTCATTTTCACAAACAGAACCGGTGCACCCCACGGCGAAGAACTAGGTCTGATGAAGCCCTTATCTGAAAAATATTGTAGTTGCGTCATCATTTCTTTCATCTCTGGTGGTGCCAACGATACGGTGCAAAGGGCAACAGGAGCGGCTCCAGGTATCAGATCTATACCAAACTCTACTTGTCTAATGGGCGGAAGACTAATCAAGTCTTCAGGGAAAACTTCCGGAAATTCACAAACAACCGGAATATCTACCAATTTATTCTTTTCTAGCTTAGTATCTATCACATAAGCTATGTAACTCGGGCAGCCTTTACTGATACCCTTACGAGCTTTTAACATAGATATAAGGCAAGACTGATTATTTCTACGGTCACCATAAATCACTACCGGTCCCTTCTCAGGTAAAACAACATTGATCAATTTCTTATCACAAACTATACTAGCCTGATTCTTGGCTAACCAATCCATTCCCACTACCACATCAAACTCGATCAAAGCTATATGAAGCAATTGGATAGGTACTCCACACCCATCTATATTTATCACACAACCATCAAATACCTCTTTAACCGACACTTGATTATCATTTACCGTATCTACCATTAAAGCATGATCTAACACTTTAGGCTTTTAATGCATATAAGCAGCAAACGAAGGAGACACAAACGATCGGTTTGCACCGGAGTCAAATAACACTTTAGGACGTGTAGAGTTTATTAAAAATGTACCTGTAACCACATCAGGAGTTTCCTCCGCTTCTTGTGCTGTCATCTGAAAGGCACGACCCCTAGCTCTTGGTAACTCGGGCCTTGGTACTACCGGTCTTACACCCGCTGGTCTCACTGAAGTACCATCCTGTTGTACTCTCCCCCGCGGACAATCAGACTGAATGTGATCAGGAGAATTGCATAAGAAACAAAACCGAGTTACTTTACAGTCTTTAGCAATATGGTCGGTCTTTCCACACTTGTAACACACTCGAGGATCAACTTCACAATTTCCTTGATGAATACGGTTGCATTTTGGACAAGGTCTTTCAGCTGGTCTGAAAGGTGTACGACTATCAAATCTCTGAAATCTGGACTTCTTTGGATCTTACTGTGGTCCCTCCCATTTTCTTTTTCCAACACTCTTATCACCAGCATCTCTTCCTCTATCCCGTTCCACATTTTCCGCGACATCTATTGTTGCTGAGAAGGTTTCTGGTCCCTTTGCAATCACTAGACTTCTGATTTCTGACTTTAACATGAAGATAAACCTTTCCATCTTCAGTGCCTCCGTGGCTACATAGTACTCCGCGAAACGAGACTTCTCTAGAAAACGGGCAGTGTAATCTCTAACTGATAAACTTCCCTGTTGTAGGTTCATGAACTCTTCCTCTAGTTGTCTAACTGCTGCTTGAGGACAAAATTGTTGTTTGAAAGCTATTGTGAATTCATCCCAAGAGAAAGTGGAATACACATCAGATCCTCTAGAGGTAACGAGGGCTTCCCACCAGTATAACGCATCCGCCTTCAGCATTGCAGTTCCATATAGCACTCTATCTTCGTCGGCACATTTACTGGTTTTGAAGATGGCTTCTATCTCTTTTAGCCACCTCATAGCTTTTACTGGGTCTCTTTCTCCTGAGTATGTCGGAGGCTTGCAACTTAAAAACATCTTATTGTCACACTTCCTTGGCACCGGTATTACAGTAGGTGTAATAGGCATCTCGTCTTCCAAACCAGGATCTGGTATTTCAGTTTCATTATGACGAGTTTGGTCGAACATGGATTGTATATTTGCTTGCAGTCTTCCCATTTTCGCGGTCAGATCGTCCCTTGAAACAAATTCCGTACCTCGCGGCTGAACTCTACCTCCTGTTCTGCCCCTACCTCGTTCTCCCCCTCTTCCCCTTGTTCCGACCGTCGGATTCGTTCTATTAGGATTTCCTCCTCCTTCTCTATTCGTATTTCGAGTACCACTTGCCATTCTGTAGATTCAGACAAGATTAATATACACATAAGCACATACCCCATATAATAAGATTTTCCAGTTCAAACATGTACCTGTAAGTTCATGATTACACTGGCCAAATGTAATTTGAACTTACCTTACATGATGTTCCTTCTACCTTTTATATTTAACATCTCAAGGTTCTAATATAATAGGGACATCCTACTTCACATGCAGTTTAAGTCTAGGTACGGATACGAATACCTAAATCCCTTAAACTAGGGCTCTGATACTATTAGAGCATTATTGTAGCTATCAAGACAGTATTACTATCTTGTACTGTTCTTCTTAGTAGAGGCATGGACATGTCATGGCCCTACTATATAAAGAAGACTCCTTTGTTATTTCCTAACACTTGTAGCATTTGTCATTTTGTACTTTGAAGTCAATATATGGATGATACATTTTCTCTCTAGATTCTCTCAATATTACATTGCTAAATTCTGGGTTTATCAATTGGTATCAGAGCTAAACAGAAGATTCAAGCAGATTAAGAAGCAAATTGAAGAAATTTTACACTGAATTGAAGGATTCGGACCATTCATCATTCACTGTTCATCATGGTTTCTTATCAATCTTCGATTACTGTTCATCTGAGATTCATCACTTTCTATCATTTTTGATATTTTTGAACGATTCTTGGCATTATAGCACCCGGTTTTAATCCCTGGTCATCTTTAATTCTCAGATTATTACCAAATTCTGCTCAAAAATCATCGAATTGATCACTTTTCATCAATTTTGTTCGAAAACCCTAGTTTACTGATTTTAGATCAAAATTCGATTAAATCGATCGAATTAAGATTTGTGATTAACTAGAAAAGTGTGCGACAATTGATTTCGAACAAATCTGTGCAAATCTCGATTCAATTGAGCAAGAATTAAAAAAGTTAAGGGTGAATCAGTGGTTTTTTGGGGTTAAGTAAAGGTTTCGGATTGTTCATACGGGTTTCGGATTGTTCTTGAGGGTTTCAGATTGTTCATTAGGGTTTTCTGACCATTCAAGGAATTTCACTTGATTTCGAATCACATAGATAAAATCACAAGTGTTGGTTTCGGATCGATAATCATACGAAACCATTGGTTTCGAACTCAGCTATGTCCGAATTCTGTGGTTACGGATCAGTCTTCGTGTTGGTTTCGAATCAGAGTTGATTTGGATTTTGGTCAAGTGTTGATTTCAATTTCAGTTAGAGTCGAAATCCTTGGTTCCGTATAAAGTGAGGTTCGAATTCCGTGGTTTCGCACCCAGTTAGATTCGAATTCCGGGGTTCTGCATCCTGTTAGGTACAAAATTAGTGGTTTCGTAACTAATTACTTCCGACTTCCGTGGTTCCACACTCAGTTACGTCCGAAATAAGTGGTTCCGCACCCAGTTACGTCCGAAATCAGTGGTTCCGTATCCTGCTGCATCCGACATCTGTTAGTTTCGGATCTAAGATCATCCGAATTCTTGAGAGTTTTAGTTGCATTCGAATTCTAAGTGTAATTTGTGTTACACTCACTGCTTGATTTTCTGAACGATCATTTTGTAGCAATTTGTAAAGATGTCTAGAGAATTACTCAGTATGGGTTCAAAGAGTAATCCTCCAGTCTTAATGGCCGAAGAGTATTCTCAATGGAAAAAGAGAATGACTCAATTTCTGAATCATCAAAACAGAGAACTCATGCTGTCTATTCAAAATGGTCCCTACAAAGCATACATAGATATTGGTGGTATTGCTGAAACTACTACAAGTGAGTGTGTTCCTTCAAGAAGAGTTGAAAAAGAATACATAGATTACAATGAAGTTGACAAAGATAAAGTTGAAATTGATGAGTTAGCTTTGACATACCTGACCCAGACCATCCCAAATGATATCTACAATCGAGTAGATAGTCGTACTACAGCTAAGGAGATATGGGATGAGTTAGAAAGGCAGATTGAGGGATCAACAAAATCCATGAAGACTAAAAAGAATCAAAGCATCAATGCTTATGAAGGGTTTAAGGCAAAAGATGGCGAATCATTGAAAGAGACCTACAATCGCTACAACATCATCCTTAATGATTTGAGAAGAAATGGAGTCGACAAATCAGAATCGGAGATAAATTACAAGTTTATCAAGAATCTACTACCAGAATGGGATTCATACTCCATTCAGCTCCAAATGTCTAGGGATATGGATGATGAAAAGTTGACCGACATTTTCAGTATTCTAGGTCAACACGAAGATAAAGTAAAAGCTGTTAAGGAAAAGGATAAATAGGTCGAAGAGTCTTTAGCCCTTCTGAGTGAACATAGGAAGATTGGAGCTGTGAAAACAAAAGCTTTAATTTCTGGGATAAGTAAGAAAAAGATGAGTTCTGATGATGATAACAGTAGCAGTTCTGGAGATGATATGGAGGAAATTGCTGAAAAGTTGGCTTTGTTAACAAACAAATTTCAAAATAGGTTTGGCAAAAAGAAGTTTTATTCAAAAACCAGACCTGATTACAACAAAGCTAACAAATATAAAAGGTTTGAAAAAAGGAATGAGAAAAATGAAGAAGAGAAAGAAGAGAAAGAAGAGAAAGAGGAGAAAGAGGAGAAAGAGGAGAAAGTTGTGAAAAAGGAGAGGGAAGAAATGAAGGATAAAGATGACCGAAACTGTTATAACTGCAGAAAACCCGGTCACTTTGCCAGAGATTGTACACTGAAGAAAGTCAAGGATTCTGAGTACTATAAAAGAAAAGCTCACTTGGCAAAAGCCAAAGAAAGCGGAAAGCCAGTCCACGCTGAGGAAGAAATTTGGCTCATGGATTCTTCTGATGATGAAGAAGCGCACTTTACTGAAGTAAAGTACAGTCTGATGGCAAAGATGAATGAAGAAGACCAGGAATCCGAGGTATCATCTCTATATCCTTCCAATAATTCTGATAATAATGATAATTCTGAAAATGAGTCTGAAACTGAAAATGCTAGATATGAAGAGATGCAAATCGTGATATTTGAACTTAATGAGAAATTTGAAAAAGCTCAAAAGAAACTTGATAAAGTTCAAAAGAAACTTGAAGATGAGAAAAGTTCAAAGTTGAAATATCACGATGAAGCACTTCTTTATAAATGTTTAGCGGACGATAAAGAAAAACAAAAAGAAGTTATCAGATCAAAAGTTAAACCGCTTGAAACTGAAATTTCTGAGTTAAAGAAGAAAATGAAAGATATAAATGATGAAAACATAGATTTTCAGTTCAAAATCAAAGTTATTTCTGAAGAAAGAAAAGATGCTTTTGCAAAGATCAAGGAACTAGAAGATTTAAATTATAAAAGAGGTCAGACTGAGCAAACTCTGAAATTATTAACTAGCAACCCAAAAGATACTCGATTTTATAATCCAAAAATGGGTCTAGGATTATCTGATGTAGATGTTAGCTTCAATCTTCCTAATCATAGAAGTATTTAGATGTAGTGAAAAATAGGCTAAGTGAAGAAAGCCTCTTACCGAGGCTCTGCCGGACTTACCGAGGCTCTGCCGGACTTACCGAGGGCTCAAGATCAAGAATATACAGAAGCTAAAGAGGCGCGCTACAAAAGCTCTGTCATACGCACAAAGAAGACCAATATCTCGGAATCCGGTGAAGACTACTCCACAGAGGACCAGACCACAGAACCTCGGTAACTCATTACAGAGCCTATGTGGTCCTCACTGAAAGACTTGAAGATATTTATAATATCTTGCTACTGTTACAGGACCCGTTCATCAACTTGCATGGTAGCATGCCCTGTCCAACGTCGACGTGTCAAACTCTGATTGGACTCAGTAGGGCTTAGTACATATTAGACGTCTGCTGCATTAAATGCAATACAGCACGTCTGACTGTTCATGCCATCCCTCCAACTGTTCACGACATCCGTTCTACTATTCATCAGTACCGTTCTGAATAGTAACCTGCTTTATGGTCCCCTTTAGATTAGTATATAAGGAAGACTCGTGTTGAGTTCTTCCTCATCACTTATCATCACTTATCAAAAGAACACAAAAAGCTTATTCACCTTAAAAGTCATATCTGTTTTAAAGCTTTACTTACTCTTTGTTCTTAATCTGTTTTTGATATATATTCAGTAAACCTTGAAGTAATTATATTCTGTTCACTGTTTATTTATATTCCGTTCTAAATCTATCAAACATATCTGTTAGTTCTTCAAATACGCTTCCGCATCAAACCTTAAACTTGAACTAATAGATCTGATAATCTTGTTTAAGCAAAACGGGAACCAACAATTGGTATCAGAGCGAAGCTTGATTTTCAATATCAAGTGATCCTTGTTTGACAACATTGTTGATAGATTTCATTTCTCTTCATCACCATATTTCTGGATATTAGTTGTACCCAGAAAACCTCCCAGATCTTCATACTAATAAATCCTCCATCAGATTATCCTTTCCTCAAAATGACAAATACAAATAACTTTTTCACTGCTGGCTCTTTAACCAAACCTCCTACTCTTCTTAGAGATGAGTATCCTCAATGGAAAATAAGAATGGTTCATTTTTTTGAGGATACTGAAAAACTCTCAAACAATATCTATACAATCTTCCTCTGGTTCCTATGATAACTATGCCACGTGTACCAGCTACTGCTGAATCTCCTGAAATCCCTGAACATAAAAAACCTAAACAAAAAGAAGAATGGTCAAATGAAGATAAAGCAGAAGATGAAGTTGCACAGAATACTAAAAAGAATATTGATCATGGCAATCCCCAACGAACTTTTTCAATCCTTAGATCCATGCGAAACAGCGCACGATCTCTGGAAAGAATTAGAAAGACAGTTGGAAGGGGGTGCTAAAACTCAGAAGAACCGAAGGGCAAAATACATAAATGAATATCATGCTTTCAGAGCCTCTGCAACAGAATCTCTGCAAACAACATACGACCGGTTCAACTCTCTCATAAACAAATGCAAAAAGTCTGGTATTAACAGAACCACGGAAGAAAATAACGTCATGTTTCTAAAGAGACTGAACGATGAGTGGCTTCAGTTGTCTATGTCTTTACAAACAAATCAAGATCTAGACTCCTGGACACTCTCTGATCTCTATGGAACACTTGCTGCACAAGAGCCTCAAATAGCTCAAGCTAAAACACTAACCATTGTCCTATACGCATTGGTTAGTAAATCTACAGAGGCTGCAGACAGACTAAGAAATGAGAGATCTACAGAGGAGAAAAAGAAGGAGAAAAAGAAGATGGTAATGGTTGATAGCGAAGAAGACGAGCTGATAGAGGAAGAGATAACTCTTGCGTCATTAGCTAAATCAATGGCTCTATTGACAAGAGAGTTAAGAAATAACCAAAGGATTTCTGGTAGAAGAGATGATGGAAGAAGAGAAGAATCAAGTGACCGACAGAGGTCAGACTACAGAAATGATGACCAACAGAGGTCGAGCGACAGAAGCTACAGAGGAAATGATCGACAGAGATCAGATGAGAAGGTAGGCCACACACAAGAATGCTACAAATGTGGTAAACCCGGTCATTACGCAAACGAATGCCGAACAGAGAAAGGTGGAGACCTACAGAAGTCTGACAACCGAACTGGAAACACCTCCCAAGGTTGTTTCAACTGCGGCAAGCCAGGTCATTTCGCAAAAGAATGCAGAAGTAGACCAAATCGCCCACAGAAGGTCTCATCTTTTTACAAAAAGAAGGCCGAGTATTACGCACAAAAATCTCTAATGGCAAACAAAGGGCATTCAGAGGCAAACAAGGAGGACTTTGAATCAGACTCTACCTCTGACGATGAATTCCCTACAAATGCCCTGTTCTGTGGTATGGCAGAAGTCAACTCCGGCACTGACAATGAGGTATCCACTTCAAACTCTATCTCAAGTACTGATTCTGTAGATGGTGATTTATTTAAACTTAACATTGAACTGAAAGAAGTAATAGAAAGCATTCAGAAAAGACTGACCTTTAATGAGAGAGAAGTAAGGCTTCTCACTCAAGAAAAAGCCAAAATCTTTGAAGAAAAAGAAAAAGTCGAAAAATATTGGAGCAAAAATATAGATCCTTTAAAAAGGCAAATTTCTGATCTAACCTATGCTTTAAAAATCAAAACAAAAGACCTTTCAGTTTCAAAAAGTGAAACAACAGACATAAGAGCTCTCAAAGAATACTTTCAAAGAGAAAGAGAGGTACTTTGGCAAGATCTTTTAAGAAGAGAAGTTTTACTTAAAAACTATAAAGATGCACAGAAGGTGTATGAAAAGGTAAACTCTCAAATAGCAAGACGAGGTATAGGGTACAGTGATATTACCTTAGGAATTGAAAATAAACGACTAAAACCTCTGTCTTCTCTATTTGTTTTGGGAAAAACTAATAAACCAAACTTTCCAAACTTACTCTCTGTAAGTAAAAGGGTTAAAATCTCTGCAGAACCTCAATTGAGGAAACATACAAAGATGATCAATGTGTGGTATGAAAACACAGATTCATCATCTTCAACCTCTGTCAATAGAGGAATCAAACCAAAGAAATATCTGAAAACACAAGATCAGATTGGTATCTTTAAGTTTGGTAAACCAAAGACTCAAACACAGGTTGCTTTTGTCTGCATGATAAATGTCGAAAAAAAATTATCAGCAGAAGCTCCTGAGTTTAAACCCATCTTTTCAGAAGTAAAACTTGAAGAATCTATTGAAAAAGAAATTTTGGAAGTTTTAAAATCAAATGTTTTAGAAAGTCTCTGTACATCTTCTATAAATCAAAAACTCGCTGAAGAGATCTCATTAGAAACCTCTACATCTATGAAAGTATCTCTACAGAGGAAGAAAGCTCGTACGATACATGCTCAGAAAATCCAGCCTCTGTCGAAAGAGATGACTCAACCTTTGCATATGAGGACGATTCATCCTCTGACGACTCAGAGACTGATTTCAAATCAGGGATAATTCACTGTGACACAGAGGATGTTGAATTCTCCTCTGAGGTTCTTAACAGAACCATTTCTCCAAAAGAGAAAATCACAGAGATCCATATCTGTCCAGATTTTCTCAAAATGTATATTCAAGTTAAAACCTCTACAGAGCTTGAAAATCTAAAAAAGGTCTCTATAGCTCCTAAAAGCTCAAAATTTTCAAAACCTTTAAGGAAAATTAAAGAGAATCCCACTTGGCAACAAAAGGGAAAATGGCCTGAAGCTAACAAATATTTTTCCTCTGTGACAGTGAAGAAAGATGTTCACCACAGAAGAGAGTCACAGAAGTCAGGAACTAAACAAGACTTTTGCAAACAACATTCTAGTATTCATAGATCTTCTTGTAATAGGAAATCTAATGTAAAGAAAGAATGTAATGCCTCTGTGGCTCAGTTCAATGAATTAAATGAAAAGTTCAAACAAATCACATCTCATATTCAATACTGTCATTGTTTTGATCTTATGCTCAAATTAAATAAACACCTCTCAAGTCCAGATTGCTTACTCTCCAACTTTCAAACTCAAAAGTCAGAACCAAAAGAGAAACAATCTGATTCTTCTAAAAAGGATAAAATGTATTTCAAGAATGCCAAGGCAAACTTGAAAAATTCTAACAATATTGGACCCATATGGATATGGGTACCTAAATCTCTGTGATTGTCTTACAGAAGCTACATGTGCCAATCTGGTATCTTGACTCTGGATGCTCAAGGCACATGACTGGCGACAGAAGATTACTATCCACGTACAAAGAAACAAACGATGGTGGATCTGTAACTTTTGGAGACAACAAGAAGGGACACATCAAAGGCTATTGAGTCATACAAAAAGAAAATGTCTCTGTATACAAAGTTGCATATGTGGATGGCCTCAAACACAACCTACTCAGTGTAAGTCAACTTTGTGATACAGGATTCAATGTGTTATTTAAAAGAACTTTTTGCTCTCTACAAAGTGAAAACACAGGAATGGAACTTCTGCGAGCTGAAAGAAGAGGTGATCTATACCTAATGAATTTTAATTCAAAATCCAAAGAAAAAGTCTGCCTAGTAGCTTGCAAAAGTGAAGAAGCTTGGTTATGGCACAACAGGTTCTGTCACTTAAACTTTCACGCCTTAGATAAACTAGTAAAACTTAATCTAGTTAAAGGTTTGCCAGATGTTAAATTCAATAAGTATCATTTGTGTTCGGCCTGTGAAATGGGAAAACACAGAAGGGCTTCCCACAAAGGCAAAACAGACGTGTCTTGCACTAGGCCTCTGTACATGCTTCATGTCGACCTCTGCGGTCCCATTGCCATACAGAGCCTAGGTGGCAAGAAATACATACTTGTCCTAATTGATGAGTATTCACGTTTCACATGGGTTGAATTTGTTAGAAAGAAATCAGATGTTCCAAATGTATTGATAAATCTAATGAAAAGAATCCAAGTTCTTTATGACTGCAGAATACAGAAGTTAAGAAGTGACAACGGCACAGAATTTAAAAACTGTGTCATTGAAACCTATCTTTCAACAGAAGGAATATCACAGAACTTCTCTGTAGCTCGCACTCCACAACAGAACGGTGTTGTCGAAAGAAAGAATCGAACACTTGTGGATGCCGCAAGAACTATGCTGTCAGCATGCGGATTATCAATGAACTTTTGGGCAGAAGCAATTTCTACCGCGTGTTATACTCAGAATCGTTCAACCGTTGTGAAAAGACACCTCAAGACGCCTTACGAATTGCTTAACAAAAGGCGGCCAAACATCAAATTTTTCCATGTATTCGGATGCAAATGCTTTGTCTTAAACGACAGAGATTCAAGAGGAAAGTTTGATGTAAAAGCTGATGAAGGCAAATTCATTGGATACTCTGCCACTTCCAAAGCCTACAGAACATTCCTTACAAAGTCTCACAAGATTGTAGAAAGCATCAATGTTTCTTTTGATGATTCATTCCAAATGACTTCTGAGCAAATCAGTTCAGAACTCGGAATTAAAGGAAAATCCTCTGTCATCTCACAAGCAAAAGAAGGCTTGAATCTTCTATTTTTAGAGATGTTACACGATAACATTGATCCTTCTGTTGGAACCATCAGAGTTTCTGAAAAACCATCCTCTGTCGGACAAAATCCTACAGGTATGACTCTAACTGGTCCAAATAATGCTTCATCTTCTTCTATAAATACTACAGATGCAAATGCCGAAGAAGAAAATGCAGAAGATGAAACTTCAAGAAAAACGACCACCGAAGCTGCTGAAAATCAAACTCCACAATCCAGAGAAGAACCAATTATAGAGGAAGTTGAGGACCAAGACTATACGTCCTCAGAGGAACAAACTCCACCACCACTCATACCAATCATTCAGCAAACGGTACGATCAACTAATAAGGCACGAAAAACGACAGAGGCTACACGAGAAGAAGAAACATCAGAAGTCTCTGAAGAAAGTTTTGATGACATTGATGATCATCTTCCACGCACAACTCAGTGGACAAAAAGCCATCCTCCAAGCCAAATAATTGGAGAACCTTCTGACTCAGTAAAAACAAGGTCTACCACTGCTAATTTTTGTTTCTTTACAAATTTTATTAGTGTGATAGAACCAAAGAAGATTTCTGAAGCCCTAGATGACCCAAACTGGGTAGACGCCATGCAAGAAGAACTTCTGCAATTTGAGTGTAACAGAGTCTGGACTTTAGTACCTCTGCCAAGAGGGAAACAGGCCATTGGGACTAAATGGGTCTACAGAAACAAGAAGGATGAAGATGGAGTGGTCATCAGAAACAAAGCAAGATTAGTAGCAAAAGGATATAGACAAGAAGAAGGCATAGACTACGATGAGACTTTTGCCCCTGTCGCACGGCTCGAAGCAATAAGAATATTCTTAGCCTTCGCAGCCCACAGAGGTTTTAAAGTCTATCAGATGGACGTAAAATCAGCTTTTCTAAACGGTGAAATCCAAGAAGAGGTTTACGTAAATCAGCCACCAGGTTTTGAAAGCTCAAAGTTCCTAAGGCATGTATACTACCTTGAAAAGGCTCTAAAACAGGCTCCAAGAGCATGGTACGAACGACTTTCCACCTTTCTTCTAGAAAATGGCTACAATAGAGGTACAACAGATACTACATTATTTTATAAACGCAAAAATAGTGAGATAATGCTTGTACAAATATACGTAGATGACATAATTTTTGGGTCTACAAATTCAGAAGAGTGCAAAATCTTTGAAAAACTCATGCAGAGTGAGTTTGAAATGAGTATGTTGGGAGAATTAACATTCTTCCTCGGACTTCAAGTCAAACAATCTTCAGAGGGAATTTTTATAAATCAAGCCAAATATGTCTCTGACATACTTTTAAAATACAATCTCTCCGATACCTCTGCAATGAAGACTCCAATGGCCACTGGAAATAAGTTATTGTTAGATCCAAATGGTATTTCTGTAGAATGTACTCTCTACAGAGGTATGATTGGATCTCTGTTAACAGCAAGCAGACCTGACATTATGCATGCCACATGTCTTTGTGCACGTTATCAAGCTAATCCAAAGAAATCACATTATGATGCTGTAAAGAGAATCTTTCGATACCTGAAGGGGACCAACAATCTTGGTCTCTGGTATCCACAGAACTCTGGTTTTAGTCTTAAAGCTTATACAGATTCAGACTATGGAGGATGCATGCTCGACAGAAAGAGTACCTCTGGGAGTTGTCAATTCCTATGTGGTAAACTAGTCAGTTGGACCTCCAAGAAGCAGAATTGTGTCTCCACATCCACTGCAGAAGCTGAATACGTTGCTGCTACTAGCTGTTGTTCTCAGGTTCTATGGATGAAGACTCAGCTAAAAGACTACGGCCACATCCTATTCAAAATACCCATCTTCTGTGATTCCAAAAGTGCCATTGCTATCTCTGCCAACCCTGTGCAACACTCAAAAACCAAGCATATCGATATAAGGTACCATTTCTTGAAACATCATGTTGAATACGGTACAATCGAAATGCATTTCGTGCCCACAGAATATCAACTCGCTGACTTATTCACCAAAGCACTAGACGAGAAAAGATTCAACTTCTTGGTGGGTAAGTTAGGAATGATTAACATGGTGTGAAAATCCTCTGTAAGTATAACTTTATCTTCTGTAAATAAGTATAAATATCTTTTATTACTTAAGTTATTGCTTTGATAAATTTATTTCTGTATGTAATTTTTTTTTTGTGTGCAAAAATAATTCTTGGTTACAGAGCTTCTGTGGGTCCGCTCAGATCTTCTGATAACCCTTACAGAACCTCTGGTAAACATGATCTATGCTCAATACAAATCTTACCATTATTTGAACCAAGCATAGATCAAGGGGGAGCAAAAGGAAAATTCTTGATCTACAGAAGTGATTAGATCAAGGGGGAGCAAAAGGGACCCTGAAATGATCTACAGAGGTAAATCTTTCAAAGGAAAGCCAAAGAAGAATGCCGATAATTCTCCATCGACAGAAGTAAGACAAAACTGCCGAGAACAGAAGAACCAAAAGGTATGTCTCTCGCACAAAAGGTTTTTGGAAAACAGTTTTCTAGGACAAGAATTGTCAAATATGTCCTAAATATACTATGAATAACATTTCAAAAATCAAAAGTTCAAAAAGTTTAACAAAATTCGAATTAGGAGAAGTTTAAGGTCATAGAGCTTCTTCTGAGCTCAACAGAGGTTCTGTCAGAAAAAGCTCTGTAATCGCAAATTAACCCTCTATCGATCGTTTGAAATGTTATCTCGGAAATCGGATAGATACACCATGACCTTCTCGAACAAAACGTTTTTCAAAACAGTTTTTTCGGACACCAACTTTCAATAATGTGCGAAAAACATCTCATTACACAGATCAAAAATTGGATGATCAGAAAGTTAATAGAATTCAAGTTATAAGATTTTTTCTCTCATAGAGCTTCTGCTGGCTCTCACAGAGCTTCTGCAAGTTCCATCAGAGCCACAAAACCTCTGTGAGTAAAATTTCTTGACAAAATCCTATTGATCCTCTCCAATGTCTTTACAAACGTTTCCGTTCAAAGAAGAACCTACAGAGTCATGATAACAATGAGATATATGAGAATAGGTTAAATATCAAGATTTTCAAAATCACAGAGCTTCTGTAAAACACAAAAGTTCTGCCATTTTGTTATCTGGGCATTTCTGTAGTTATAACGGTTAATTTTACTGAGAGTGAAACTCATGTGGCTAAAAACAACCTCACGCGCCTAGCATTAATGGGCCGCGCATGACGTCCTGTCATATTCTGACAAGGCCTACGTGTCCCATTTTCATTGGGCGTACATGGAATGTTTTTATTTGGAAAGTTGAACCCGCCGTTCTAACTCGAGTACGGATTCCAAATTTTAATCCATTACCATATATTCTACTCCTTCGAATACTACCGTTTTACCCTCCTATAAAAACCAAGCTTACCCTCTCATAAACCTTTTACAAACTCTCATTCTTTTTCGGCGAAACCCTGCAAAAACCTGCAAGTTTCTTATTCTCAGTATCAAAATGGCTTCATCTTCTAAAGCTATCTCCCAAGAACTCTCTCCGGCGAACTCACTGGAACACTCACCTGCCCATTCTGAACATTCTGAAAACCCCAACCTTGCAAGAAATATTGCACAACAAGATTCCGGGGACTCAGCAGAATTTTCTCCGACGACACACTTGCAAAACTTCATAGCAAAAGATCACTTCGAAACCATACTTCCTATCAAATCCAACAACTGCTATTTGGTCCCCTCACCCACTGCTTTCGGCGAAGCCCATGCTATTCTTCTGAACATAATGGAAAATCACATCCTCTTCCCTCTACTCTCAAGAACCCCAAACAAAATTCCAGTCCGTTATCTGAACCAATTTTGGCAAAGCTGCCGATTTGATAAAGACGATTCTCTTATCAAAGGGTACATTTCAAGACCTGATAAATCTGAGCATCTTGAAATCAAGTTCAACAGAACAATGTTCTCACTTGAATTCAACCTACCAACAAGGGGTCTTTTGGGATTAAAGAGTTATGTAGAGCAACCAACAGACGAAGAGCTCTGTCGCTTCGTGGAAATGCTTGGGTACAACACCCAACTACGAAAGAGAAATGACTTCCGCAGAGGAAGATTGCCACCTCTGTGGAACACTTTGTTCTCTATTCTTAACAGGTGCCTGACAGGGAAAATAGGAAGTATTGACCAAAGCTCACATCAAATCTTGAGCATCATGTATGGGGTTTACTATGATCTTCCACTAGATTAGGCGACCATAATGATGCAAGAGATCATAAACACCATCGACAGAAAGAACAACACGAGAAGAGTCAAAGAGAACGATCCCAACTTTCTACCACCTCTGCAATTCCAAAGAATATTGGGTGTACTGTTCGAACCTCTACTGCTAATCCAAAACTGGCCAATGGAAGGACCAACTCCGAAACAATTTCCGATGAACAAGAATACCCCCACTGATCATACTGATGGCTACTCACACTGCAGACCTCTGTCAAAGAAGCTTCTGCGCTACGCATCGAATAAATCCCTTAAGAAAGAGTATACACGCGATCATAGAACTCCTAAACCGAGTCCTATGACACCCCCGCGTTTAGGTGTCCCCCTAGGAACAATGATAGCAAAACCTCTTTCCACTCAAGAAGAAAAGGATCAGAAGTTAGCAAAGCACATGGCTATTCAACTCAGCTTTATAGCCAAACGTGCAGAACTTATGGGAAAGAAGTCTTCATCAAGAACCTCTGCATCTACTCCAAAAGCTAAGAAGAGAAAAACTGCATAAGGCACATCAACAAGCGCTTTAGAAGATCAACCTTCACCTCCTCATGCCACAGAAATTGGCTCCTCTGCTCCTCCCTCTTCCCCAAAAATGAAGAAGAAAAGAAGATCGAAATCAACAGAGGAAGGGGCACCAAAACCTAAGAGAAGGAAAACCAAAAAGAAGCATGGTAAATCACTTGAAAAGTTGGTTACCATTGCAGAAGAGGAAACTGCAGAAGAAGAAAATGCAGAAGAAAGAACTGAAGAAGAAGTTGTAGAAGAAGGAATGGCTACAAAAGAGTATCAATCACCCTATCAATCTCCAGATAGATTTGCTCACCAAGGAGACCTGAACGACTTCTTACAGAACCCTGACATTGCCAACACCCTAAATACAGCAGGGTGGACGGCACAACCTCTCGACCACCACTCTCCAGAAGAACAAGATTTCTCCATTTCTGGCATTGACACACATCTGCAAGAAGATGACACAACACCCAAAGATCAACCAGCCAACACCCCTGTTATTTTACAAAACCCTTTCATTCAAGGATTGGACGTTCACAGAAGGAGTCCAAACCCAGCTTCAGAAGAAATAGAAAAAACAGAAGCTGAGTGGAATATAGGTAAAATAACAGAGGCTGCTGAGAAAATAATGGAAGAAGAAAAAGAAAAAGGGGCCGAAGTTGTACAAAAAGAGGGATTTGCAACAACAGAGACAGGAATAGAAATCTCATAGGTGGATTCAGATGAAGAAGAAGCTGTCTGGATACGAAAAGGTCTCTATCATCCAGATGTCATGAGATTATATGGCACTAATCCAATGTACGACTCATTACGCACAGATCAAGGAACTTCAACAGAGGAAGAAGCAAGAAAAGATGCCTGGATAAATAGAGGCACACAACCAAAACCAACTCCCAGTGCAACCCACATTTCTAACTCCGCAGGTCTAGCTGCAGAAGGAGTTATTGAAAAAGAGCAGCACAGCTCGATCCTAACCCAACCCATCCAGCCAGAGGTTACTCTTTCAACCTATGTGCCCACAGAAACCTGGGAATCCATTCCTAAGGAGTCTCCTCAAAGAGACTCACCTATTGTTCGTGATCAATCGCCCCAGATCACCCTAGAACACCCTACAGAGGAATTCGTTTCCTCTGCCACACACACATTAGGACCAAAACTTCTTTCAGAGAGAAGTAGTGAGCACAGAGACGAAGAGACCCTAGACAAGTCTCCTAGTCAATAGAAGGACATTCCAATACCCACCTCTGGAGTGGATTTGGACACTGTTCTTCACAGAACTTCTGTAGAGATCGAAACTCAGGTTTCTTCTCGAGGATCATAAGGAAATCCTTCCACCCCATCGTACAAACAAGGGTGAACGAAGGTGTCCCAGGAACAGGGACTCACTCTGGAGACGAATGTGTTCCTCCAGAGGTTACACAAGGAACACAAGTATCAAGGGATGAGTTCCAAACCCTTGTCACCTCTGTGAACCAAACAATGAAAGAGTTGCAAAGCTCTTTCAAATCCTTTACAGAGACAACATCTACGGCTATCCTGAATCTAAACACCAAAATGGACAATCTGTCCACAGAGGTAAAAACCGCCATCTCAGAGATGAAGTCTTCTGCCGAAACTACTGCCAAAGCTACAGCCACTTCTGCCGCTCAGGAATTCAGAACAACTGCAACTTCTGCTTTCAGGGACTCTGTCAAAAATTTCCTTGAACAAATGAATACGCAATCCAACAGAGCAGAGGGCATTACTCCTGCAGATTTACAGAATGCCCTATCACAAGTCCAAGCAGAGGCAATACGCAACACGACAATGATGCAACCAAAAAACTATATGACCAGAGCACAGCTTACAGAGCTCGGACAGAGCGTCATTAACCAGGTCACAGAAGTCATTGTCTCCTTCACAACTGCAAATGCCAACTATGTCAAGCATTTCAGAAAAAGTGTCGGCAGAATGCGTTTCAAAACAGAAGCAGAGCTTGCGACATTGATTGGCCTCTACGATGATGTCTGTGAAAAGTTGATGGCAGCAGGAGCTGAATTACCGAAGAAGCCCAACACTTCTTGCAGAGCAGAGGGTACTTCTGATAAAAGTCAGGATGATTCTGATGATGACCAACCTGGTCCATCAGATAATCATGAGGGGGAGAATCTAAGAGAGAAAGCTACGAGCAGAGGAATACAAAGTCCACCAATCGCAGCAGAACCAATCAGCCAAGCCCCTCCAAAACAAACCCAACAACAACAAACCCAAAAGACCACAGAGACAACACCCATCTCTGTGGAATCATCTCCTGACGAAACCAAAATTCCAGAAGCAGATCAGCAAACCACAGAGGCAACAACCGCCCCAGAGGTAATCATTTTGGAAGAAACAGATGAACAAACCACAGAGAAAACACCCACCTCTGTGGAAACACCCCAAACCATACCGAGAAGAAAGTCGATTGCCACCAAACCAAAAAGAGCAACGACCTCTGCTTCTAACGTTCTGAAAAGGATGCACACAACAATGAGTGATCGTATGGCGCGGAGAGAAGAAGAAAGGCACAGGTTCACTTTAGCTTTCAGAATGGCAAGAAGACTCGATGTCAATACTTCATCAACAGAAACTGAGCTCACAGAAGAAGTCAACAAACAACCTCCAACAGAGGTTACAGAGCAACTCAAGCCAACAGAACCATCGCCACAAAAGTCCTCTAAATCACAAATGTCAAAACCCACAGAGGCAACCCCCATCAAGCCAACAGTAGTGCCAACCTCCAAACTTACAGAAGCAACAGTTTCTGCCCCGCCAAAAGCCAAAGATAAGGGCAAAGGAATACTGACAAAAGAGCCTAAGAAGAAAACATTGCCAAAGCCAACAGAGAAACTAATGAAGAGTGCATTTGATGCCTTTCAAACCCCAAAGCCTGAAGAAGTTGACTGGGCACATGGATTGAAGCCTCTATCAGACATTCCTCTAACTGGTAGAGCTGCAGAAGTTGTTCAACAAATGGAGAGTCTCAGAAGACAAATACCAAAACCTGGTCCAACACATGAAGAGATGGAAGAAGTGGTATACAAATACCTCTACAAACAATCCTATCAGACAAATCATCCAGTAGATCATGTGACAGATCCAAGGATCAGAGAAGAATTTGAGAACATCTTCACAAGGACAAAGCCAAGAACCAAATCAGATGTCTTCTCAATCCACAAGATCAAAAAGGTGATCTTCTGCAGATTCTCCTTCACAAGAACCTATCCAAGGGTCAGGTACAATCTTTACAAAGTCAGAAGAGAGAACAATTCAGAATCTACCTTCGCTGATGCTGACCTAAGAAATATCAATCCTTATGATCTACATGACCTTCTGCAATGGACAAAGGACAACTACAACACAGAGCCAAACACCAGAGCCTATCAAGTGTTGAGAAAAGTGATGAGGGAAAAGCTTATGCTCTATAGCATGATATATTTTCAGCTAGGAAAGGATCTTGGTCTCAAACATCTAGATCTACGACCACTAGAAGATCGCTGCCCACCGGACGCCGTACCTAACTCAATCATTACAGAACCAAGGTTTGGGTTAGTATTTCAAAACTCACTAGGCGAGGTCAAACTTTTTGTACCCATGGATTGTCAGAAGTACGCAACCAGTACTCTGAACAAATTCAGAGCAAGCCTTGTAAAATACAGAGGTACAGAGAAAATGGATAGAGATGCTGCAGATACCTTCATCAGAGAGATAGACGCCACAATCCGCCTAAGAGAACTCTGCATCAGATTCTACAAAGAGATCAGAAGAGTCGGAAGAGACAACAGAAGCTACAACGATTTCAAAGATGCCAAAATCTGATTCTCAGACCTCCAATCTCTGCAAACAAAGTTAAAGTTTATCTTTCATTGTACTCAAATGTAAAATGCCTCTGGGATATTTCTAAATGAAAGAAATTTCGAGGTATTGTTTAACCTCTGTCTTATCTAACTTAGCCTAACTTAACTCAAGTTCAAATTTTTATTTTTCACTACTTAGGGGGAGATTGTTAGCTTCAATCTTCCTAATCATAGAAGTATTTAGAAGTAGTGAAAAATAGGCTAAGTGAAGAAAGCCTCTTACAGAGGCTCTGCCGGACTTACCGAGGGCTCAAGATCAAGAATCTACAGAAGCTAAAGAGGCGCGCTACAAAAGCTCTGTCATACGCACAAAGAAGGCCAATATCTCGGAATCCGGTGAAGACTACTCCACAGAGGACCAGACCACAGAACCTCTGTAACTCATTACAGAGCCTCTGTGGTCCTCACTGAAAGACTTGAAGATATTTATAATATCTTGCTACTGTTACAGGACCCGTTCATCAACTTGCATGGTAGCATGCCCTGTCCAACGTCGACGTGTCAAACTCTGATTGGACTCAGTAGGGCTTAGTACATATTAGACGTCTGCTGCATTAAATGCAATACAGAAGGTCTGACTGTTCATCCCATCCCTCCAACTGTTCACGACATCCGTTATACTATTCATCAGTACCGTTCTGAATAGTAACCTGCTTTATGGTCCCCTTTAGATTAGTATATAAGGAAGACTCATGTTGAGTTCTTCCTCATCACTTATCATCACTTATCAAAAGAACACAAAAAGCTTATTCACCTTAAAAGTCATATCTGTTTTAAAGCTTTACTTACTCTTTGTTCTTAATCTGTTCTTGATATATATATTCAGTAAACCTTGAAGTAATTATATTATGTTCACTGTTTATTTATATTCCGTTCTAAATCTATCAAACATATCTGTTAGTTCTTCAAATACGCTTCCGCATCAAACCTTAAACTTGAACTAATAGATATGATAATCTTGTTTAAGCAAAACGGGAACCAACAGTAGAGGTTCTTAAAAATGCACCTGAAAATCTTTACACAATTGAAAAATTGGGTGAAGGTTTAAAGGAAACTCTTAAAACTAAAGAACTTGAAATTAAAAGTAAGGTTTTGAAGCAAACAATTATAAAGGAGATTCCTCCAATTTCACAAGTTTTTGTTAAATCAAGTAATGAAGTTTTAAAGCAAATTATCATAACGGAGGTTCCTCCAATGACACAAACTTTTGTTAACTCTAATAATAAAAGTTGGAAACAAACTTTTGCTAAAGATGTTGCTTCAAATCCTTCAACTCCTACTTCAAATTTAGAGAAAGTAAAGACGGATAAAGGTTCGGAAGAAAAGCCTAGATTCAATACGACAAACTTTAAATACGATGAACTAAATTCTAGTTACAAAACCAAAAAGGTTGAACTAACTGAATTTAGTTTGTTATTTTCAAATGAATCTATGGCTAAAACAATTGATACAAATATCAATGAACCTGAATCTGTTAAAACTGAATCTAATGTTGAAATGGAGTCAAATACAAAATCAGATTCTGACAAAAAGGAGTTTGTTCATAAAATCTCTTATGAATTTCCTGATTTGAATTCAGCTTTACTCAAAATTGTTGATTTAGAAAATCAAATTTCTAAATGGCAATTAAACTTTGAAAAATTAGAGGATGGTTATGAAAACATTGGATTAGACCTTGATCAAACTCGAAAAGTCAATATTGACCTTAAGAGTGAGATTCAAAATTTAGAATCCAAATTATATGAAATATCAAACTCTAAGGTTTCAAAGATTTGTGAAAAATGTTTAAAACAAGGTGAATTAAAAGATCAGAATAAATCTTCAAGTACAACTGATTCTTTTGCAAATGATTCTTTAGAAAAGATTAATTTTTTACAGAAAAGAAAGCTCTTGAACTAAGATGTGTAGAACTTTCAAAACAAGTTTCAGATTTTGAGAAAGTTATATTTCTTGAAAAAGAGAAAAATAAAAAGGAAAGAACTGAGTTTGAAATAGAAAGAAAATATTGTGAAGTATATCATAAAGTGTTTTCATCAAATGTATCTATTGTCAAAACAGAACAAAATCTGAAAAGAAAAGAAAAGGGAAAATTATTCGAAACGAATCAAATTTGTTTCCAAATAATTCTTCTAGTTCTAAGAGTTCTAACAATGTTTCTCATTCTTTCTCAGAAATGGATGAAGAAAAGTGCGTGGATCTGAAGGAGAATGTTTCAAATAACAAGAATAGGAATACCGATACTGAGAAATGTAATTCTTCAAATAAAAATTGTATTCATTCGTGTAATGTTTACAAAGTTTGTGAAAATAAAAATTCCGCAATTTCTAATTCTACTTTGTTGACACAAGCAAAAAGAAGAATACAATGTGCTCATTGTTGGGATAACTATTTCAAGCTAAATAGAAATGATCCAAAGAACAAAAAGTCTAATACTTCATCTTTTTCTTTAAAATTTTCAGCGAACAAATTTGCTAAAATGTTCGGTTTCAGATCAAACAAACAGAATAAGAAGAAAGAAACAAAAACAATTGATGTGAATATGGTTTGGATTCCCAAAGATCAACTTAACAAACCAAATTCACAAAATAAACTTACTTTTAAAGGCAAAATTCAAGGTTCATCAACTGTAATAAACAAACTGATATGTACTAACAAGAAAGGACCCATACAGATATGGGTCCCTAAGATAAGGTAAATTTTCTTTTACAGGACCGTCATGTGTGGGTCATTGATTCGGGAGCATCTAGACACATGACGGGGTACAAGCACTTATTGCACGATTTTACTGTACATCCTGGCGGATCGGTGGGTTTTGGCAACAACTCCAAAGGTCACGTTCGAGGCTTCGGAACGTTGAAGAATGACTCGATGCAAATAGAAAAGATCTTGTATGTTGAAGGATTAGGGCATAACCTTTTCAGTATTAGTCAGTTTTGCGACAAGGACTATAAGGTAATTTTTGACAAGAAGTTTTGCTATGTTGTGGATGAGAACTGGTCAGAGATTTTCAGAGCAAAACGATGCGGCGGTCTATATATGACAGATTTTGCGACTATTGTTGCTTCCAATCAAGTTTGTCTTGTTTCAAAAGCCTCTCAAGATGAATGTTGGTAGTGGCATAGAAGACTATCACATCAAAACTTTCGAAGCATCAACAAGCTCAGAATAGATGGATTAGTTTCCGGGCTTCCTGCGTTGAAGATTGACAAAGTTTCCATCTGTCCGGCCTGTGAGATGGGAAAGATGAAACACGTATCTCACAAGTCAAAGACTTTGTCTAATTGCAACAATGCCTTGGAATTAATCCACATGGATCTATGTGGCCCGATGCGAACTCAGTCAATGGGAGGAAAGAAGTATATATTAGTAATAATTGATGAGTATTCGCGATATACTTGGCTGGATTTCTTACGACTCAAATCTGAAGCACCTGAGCTGATTATTAAGTTCATCAAGAAGATACAAATACTTCTACAACGCCCGGTTCGAAAAATCCGAAGTGACAACGGAACTGAGTTCAAGAATGCAACTCTTCAAACATTTCTTGAATCTGTTGGAATATCTCAGAATTTTTCTGCACCAGTTACTCCACAACAAAATGAAGTAGTTGAAAGGAAAAATCGGACTCTTGTAGAAGCAGCTCGAATAATGCTTGCCTATTCGGGTCTTCCACCAAGTCTATGGGCCGAAGCAGTTTCCACAGCGTGCTATACTCAGAACAAGACAATTATTAATAAACGCTTTAACAAAACTTCATATGAATTAATTAACAATCGCAAACCTAGCATCAATTTTTGCCTGTGTTTGGATGCAGGTGTTTTGTTATGAAAGATCGTGAAAACCTTGCAAAGTTCCAAGTTAAGGCTGATGAGGGAATCTTTATTGGATATTCCTTGAATTCTAAAGCATATCGGATCTACAATAATCATACAAAATCAGTCATCGAGAGCATCAACGTTACGTTTGACGAGAGTGTGACTTTGACTTCTGGACAACACAGTTCAGAACTCGGAAATAAATCTAAAGCTTCTACTAAAAAGGAGTAGAACCTGTGGCGAAACAGTTTTCTAATTCTATATTAGATAATAATAGTACTAAAGATTTAGATTTGTTATTTCATGATGCATTTTTGGATTATTGTGCAGATATGGAACCACCCATCTCATCTGTAAATGCATCTCCACAACGGACGAGTGTTAATGTCTCTGGTCCATCTGACGATGTCGGTGCTAGTACTTCTGGGGCAACCAACGAGACTCCAAGTGAACCTACAACTATTCCAGTTTCTGAACCTGAAATTCAGCCTGAAGTTCCGGTTTGAGTAAACACATCATCGGAGGTTTCTACACATGAAATACAACAACCAGAAGTTAATGTACCAGAACCGACACATGTATCTTCAGCTGAATCTACTGAAGAGATTCTTGCAATTTTGGATGAGAATGATTCATCGAACACTCGTGTAGAGATTCCAACTCTTCCCAGTACACATAAATGGACAAAAGCACACCCCCAACAGATATTATTGGTGATCTCAATGATGGAGTGAAAACACGATCTGCGACTACAAACGAATGTTTGTATGTCAACTTTCTAAGCACGTTAGAACCCAAGAAAGCATCCGAAGCTTTACAAAATCCAGATTGGATAAACGTCATGCAAGAAGAGTTAAATTAGTTTAAGCGTAACGAAGTTTGGCATTTGGTGAAGCGTCCTAAAGACAAGACCATTGTTGGAACTAAATGGGTCTTTAGGAACAAGAAAGACGAAGCAGGAATTATAGTCAGAAACAAAGCAAGACTGGTTGCAAAAGGGTATAATCAACAAGAAGGAATATATTATGATGAAACCTACGCACCAGTAGCAAGGATTGAAGCAATCAGAATTTTTCTTGCATACGCCGCACATAAAAGCATGAAGCTATTTCAGATGGACGTCAAATCTGCGTTTCTGAATGGAATACTTCATGAAGAGGTTTATGTAAGTCAACCTGAGGGTTTTATAGATCCAAAATATCCAAACCATGTCTACGTTTTAGACAAAGCACTCTACGGTCTGAAACAAGCACCAAGGGCATGGTATGAGACTCTGACTAGTCATCTTCTTGAAAATGGATACACCAAAGGTACAATAGATACAACTCTTTTTCTCAAAAGAAAAGGTAAAGATTTAATGCTAGTACAAATATATGTTGACGACATTATATTTGGCTCTACGAATCCCGATATGTGTAAAGATTTTGAAGAGGTGATGAAAAGCCGCATTCAAATGAGTATGATGGGAGAGCTAAAAAATTTCCTTGGACTCCAAGTGACACAGTCAAATGAAGGCATTTCCATTAATCAATCAAAATATATAAATGATATGCTTATGAAATTTGACTTAAATTCCTCTTCCACCATGAAAACTCCCATGGCTACCGGTAAGCTTTTGAACGCTGATTCATCTGGTATATCACTCGATCAAAAGTTATACCGTGGCATGATTGGATCTTTACTATATCTAACGGCAAGTAGACCGGACATTTTGTTTGCAACATCCTTTTGTGCACGTTTTCAATCTAACCCAAAGAAATCTCACCTTGTGGCTGTAAAGCGAATCCTTAGATATCTCAAAGGCATAGGGAATTTGGGTCTTTGCTATCCTAAGGATTCTGGGTTTGAGCTAACTGCTTACACAGATGCAGATCATGCGGGAAATATGATGGACAGGAAAAGCACATCTGGTGCTTGTCAATTTTTGGGAGATAAACTTGTAAGATGGTCATCTGTTAGGTCTATTCTCTTCATACAATTCAAGAACTAGTAACAAGAAGATGTAGAAGCTTTATTAGAAAAGTAAATCTAATCTAGAGAGAACACAATGTGATTAGAGAGCTACATCTTGAATTATGAAAACTTGTTATTACAAACTACATTACATGTCCTATTTATAGTCTACATCACTTGTTACAACAGTTAAGCATAAGCCCTTTAACACAGCTATTGCTTTACAAAACTTTCTAATATAAAGGACAACTTCAGTGTCCTAACATTCTCCCCCTAAAGTTTTGGAAAGCAAATCATCTTCAAATCTTTAGCTCCTCTCCCCCTTGATTTCCTTGAAAAAACTTTAGCGGTGCTTTCATCAAATGTTGGTTTGGCTCCCCCTTGAATGTTGCTCTTACTCATCATATTTTCAACCTTGAACAAAGTCAGATTCAATTTACTCCATAACCTCGACTAATTGCACTAAAATCATCTTCAAAGGGTATGTATTTAGTGTAAAACAAAGAATCCGTCATTGGACCATAAGTTGAGTAAGAATTCAGCTTAAGAGCTTGGTCCAAATTTGCTCGAAGGAGGAACGGTAAAAAGCACACGCTACTCGGTAGGGATGAGACGACCCAAGCAAATAACATTGTTCAGCAACTGTAGAGAAATGCTCATCTTCAAGATACTTCAAACCACTGAATGAAGAGAATCCAAAACTTCAATCATCAAGAAATATCTGGATGATTATAAGCACTCAAAAGTCTGAATCACAACCAAAGCACCAGAACAATGATTACAAGCTCTCATAATTCTGGTTGATCAAGTCAGAAGAATGATAAAGAGCACTCAAAGGTCTAGCATCGTTCACAAAACTTCAGAATAATGATTGCAAATACTCAAGCGTCTCTTCCAATCCAATTAAAGACTGAACTCCAACAATCAACTTCTGAAAATCTTGAAAGACTAGAGCCCTTTTAAACTTTGACAGTTGCTAAATGTATGTGGCAAGTTGAACATCAGAATGATGTCACACACGCGTTATGCTAAAATCCATGAACAATGTCCCCCTCCTGAGACTTAGCACGGGGGTTCGGATGTAGTTAGATTCGTAACCAAGGATTCGGATGCAAGAGGGTGCGAAACCATATGGATTCGGATGCAAGAGGGTGCGAAACCATCCATTTCGTATAAAGTTGGGTGCGAAACCATGGATTCCGTATCATGTTGGGTGCGAAACCATGGGATTCGAATCATGTAGAGTGCGAAATCAAGGAATCCGGATCAAGGCAAGTACGAAACCAACGGAAGTCGGATCAAGTTGGGTCCGAAACCATGGAAGTCGTATCAACAAGGATACGAAACCATGAGGATTCGTACCAAGGCAAGTGCGAAACCATACTAATTTGAATCAGAAGGATAGAAGGATGCGAAATCATCTATATTGTTGAACTTTTAGGTGTAAGCACATTCCGAAACGCTCAGAACTAAGATAACCAAATTCAGCAACATTTCAGACTTCACATGATCCGAAACTAATGCAATTTTGAACAATCCGAATCTAGCATGCGAATTTTGGACGTCTTGTATTTTGAATTTTGTTTATACACCTTTCTTTCCGTTTAATTTCATCAATGATGATCTTCTGCTATGCTTATTTTGTATCTGGGTTTATGCATTTGTCATGTTCTTCATAGGATTTCGAATCCTTCTTAGGTCAGAAATGCTTTTAGGGTTTCGAATTACTCTTGTTCTTGATGCTAAAATGTTTGAAGTCCTGATTTCGAATCCTTGTTGATACGAAATTGTGGACAAGTTTTTTTAGAAAAGGGTATATGCTATCATGTTATGATTTCGAATCCTTCTGGATACGAAATCATTGGTTTCGGTTCCTTATTGGATACGAAATCTGGGGTTTAAAATATATTTTTGGAAATTTTGAAATCAACTAAGTCATGGTTTCGGATCCGTCTTGATTCAAAGTCCTTGGTTTCGAATCCTCCTTGATTCGAAATCCTTGGTTCGAAATCCCTTGGTTTTGGATCCTTGTTCATCCGAATCCATTGTGTGTGTGTGTGATCCGAATCCTACACTTAGAAAATTTCAGAATTTTTTTTCAATTTTTTCTTCAAAATGATAACCTTTTTCAGAACTGTTTTGCTCCAAAACAACAGTTCAGATGGAAAATCAGGAAGAACAAAGTCGTGTTCAGGGCTTTGGTGAACCTGTTCCAAGAATACCCGATCTGACAGCTGATGTTCCTTTACCATCGACGAGATCCGTACATCAATCACTTACCGGAGGACATCCAGATCATCTTATTATTCATCCGATCAATTATGTCGCGATCATTCCGAATAATCATCACGTTGATTTTGACAAGAACAACATACATCCGGTGGTCAAGGAAGTGCTTCGTAATCACCCGTTATCATACGCGTTGACTCACACAGTCAATGTGCCTATGTTATATCTTCAACAAGCATGGAAGACAATCACTACATCAATGGAGAACGGAAGACCTATCTTTGTATTCCAGATCGACGAGTTTATCACAAAGCTTGATTTCCAGAGATTGAGACTTGTACTGAGGCTACCTGAGCCTGATTCTAGAGAAGGAAAGACTGAATTTGATCCTTATCCGTCTAAGGAAGAAGTGTTTGAAGGTATACGCGCAATGGGATATACCTTGAATCTGACAAAAGTGAAGGGCTTCAATAAGGCGAATCTACCACCTTTGTACTATGCTATCTTTTCCATTATTAACTGGTGCTTAACTACCAAACATGCGGGAACTAACAGTGCCAGTAACGGTTTTCTGAAATAATTTCATGCGGTGGTGTATGATGTTCACGTAGATTATGCAGCCACCTTCTGGCATGAACTGAACGAGAAGATAGAGCTACGTCGTCAAAACAAGGGAAAGCCTTATATTCCGTACATGAGGTTTCTTCAGATTATTATTCAGAGTATGCTTCGCTCTAACCGGGAGATTCCATGGCGTATAAATCATTCTTCTGTACCTAAAAAAGCAATGCAGTATCTTCAACTTCCGAAGAAGACTTATCCTTATGAAATGCCATTACCGGAAGGATTCCTTAGATACGCGGATCAGGACGCTGAGTGTATAGTTGATTATAGAGAGTCTATGGTCCGGCCAACACCGGAGGGACCTACCCAAGACTCAACCCTTAGGTGAGAGGAGTCCGTGAGGGTTCATGATGCAAGGGCTACTGAACGGGGAGAGTCGAGGGAAAATAGCGAGAGGGGAACTGGTGGGGGTCAGTCACCTATACTTGAAGATGCAGGGTCATCGTCTGAGGACACACATATAGATGATCTTGTACAAGACGATACTGAAGAAGTAGTTCCTAAACACATTGGGGATGCTCCTTTAGTTGAGTATTCTGATGATAGTACAGAGTCTGACAAAGCGTCTGATCCCGCGGAGGAACAAAATGATGGAGATTCTGATAATAACAATGATGGCAATGATGGAAATGATGGTGTTGCTGCACAAAATATGTTTGGTGATGTTGCTGATATACTAGAGTTTCCACAAATGAATTTGTCAGCTAATATTGATGTGGAAGAGCTCAAATTTGATGACATGCCATTGATGTCTACTCAAGTTAGTGAAGGAATGGGAGGTATAAGGAGAACCGAGGGAGAATTAGTTGAATATATATGTGAGTCTGTGAGAGAAAATGAAGAACAAAATTTGGAGAGTGTGAGAGCTACCAAACATTTCTATACTAGAAGGGCAGCCACATCCACCACCAGATCTCATTTGTTGGGATCAGGTGTTGAAAAAGACGTTACTCGCCCAGTAACGCAATTGCACACCTCAGCCAGCCATTCAGCTTCTTCTCAACATGGAGCTGTCTCATCTTCTCACGGGGCTTTAGCACATAATCTATTCGGATCTCACTTGGACATTTCGGGTATTGAAACAGAGCGACCTCCTCCCCGGTCCTCGACCTTCATTTCTGCACATGTTGAGAGTCTAGTGCCTATTGCTAATATTTTTTATTCTTTGAATAGGACACTTTCTGGAACACCTGATGCGAGTCTTCGTGACCCATCCGGAACACTCAGAGTAGATCCTCTCGCAGGACTACAAGGACAGAGTGGAAATCCTACCCGTGCTAACACTATGCCAACACTGAGCGTAGGTCACACAGTTGAAACAACTGTTGTGTCAACGGCGAACCTAAGTGGTGCCGGTGTTACTTTACCCATTTTCGTGACAAGGGAAATTCTCGACGGCGCCCTAAAGGCTGTTGAGGAAACATTCACACGGGAGTTACAAGGGGTGAAATCTTTATTGAAAGGAAAAGGGCCGGCAATTGAAGAGCCCGTTGTACGTTCACGACCAGAAATTTACTTGGTTCCACCTCGTGTAACTCAGCATCCTTCAGTTCAACAACCTCCAGTTGATCAAAGTATTGATGAGTTAAGAGATCTGTTTTATGCTAAGCTGATGTCCATTAGCCCTGAAGATCAACAAAGTAAAACTCTATTATCGCTACTACAGAACTTCCAATCTACACCACCTCCACCACCACCACCATCTCCACCTACACCTATATCTACAGTTACATCCAGGGAGTTCCAAACCTTATCCACAGAGTTTACTTCTTTCAAGTCAACAGTTGTACAATCTTTGAAAGATATGAAGCAGTCCTTAGATGAGTTGAAAGCATTACTGAATCAGAGTTGCAAGACTCAAGCCCATGGTTTGAAACGAAAGCATGACCAGGATCCCGATGATCATGATCATGAGGGGGAGATGAGTAAGAAGAGAAGGGCCGAGTCTGATAGTTCACAAGGCCTAAAGAAGAATCCAACTGTTGCTGAGATTTCTGATATGTTTGAATCTGGAGCTATGGGTGATGAAAGCGGAAAACAGATTGTATTATATGTTGATCCGAATGCAGAACCGACGGTTGAAAAGCCTGAGGTAAATGAGGAGGAGATAAAGGAAGTAGTAGACAGATTTGTGGAATCTGTTGAATTGATTGAAATTAGTTCTGGTGATGAAGGTGATGATCTGGCAAGAGAGTATGATCAGTATTGGAAAGTAAATGAGGAAGCAGAACCGTTCGCATTGCTTACTTATGAACCAGAGGATCAAGGTGTTGGATTCACACAAGATGAGGTAGACATACTAATAGAAATCTATGGGCCACAAACTCCTGAGGAAATAACTGTAAGTCCTATACATTCACCTGAACATATCTCAAGTACCTTTATACCTGTTCAATCTGCTGTTATACCTTTATCTTTTAACCTAAACCAACCCAATTAAACTCAAACGACTACACTAGTTTCTGAACCAATTCCAATTTCTGAATCCATTCCCATTCAACCTGAATCACATCCTATTCATGATCCATTCCTTAAAGAACCAAAATCTGAAAAATCTGAACCTCCATCCACTACACCTGTAGTACCACCTGTTATTCCTACCCATGACGAAGCTGGTCCTTCCAATACAGCTGGTCAACCTGGTCCATCATCCTCACGGAGCAGAAAGTTGTCTGAACTTGAACAGCGTGAAAGAACTTTGTATTTGAGAACACCATTCTTGGAAGAGTCTGAAAGAAGACTGTTTGTGCACAGAATCAGAAGTTTGAATCCCTACGCTGTGTTGGGAATTACTGATCAGACAGCCGAATACAAGTTCGAGTATATGTATTTTCTGAGAGACAAGTGCCAAAAGAAAAGAGAGGTGAGGAGCAAGAAGTTGATTGTGACTATAAAGGAGGTAACTGCCAGGTTATACTACAAAATGTGGTATCCAGAATTTGTTGTTCAGAGGCAGGATTGTAGGGATTACAGATTCTCTGAAGCAGATTTTTGTCACCTAACGATGGAAGAATTTGAATTCATGTATCATCATTTCAGAGATCTTCAGATCAGAAGGGAAAACATGACTCTTGCATTGAATGCCATAAATAGGTTTTTGAGAAGACACGTCTTGTTCACACAGTGTCATGATTTACAAATGGCCGTGGAGGGTTATCAACCAAGAGTTAACTTGTTGAGGCCTAATCAAGGTTTGCCTGGATTAATGAAGATGGGACTATTAGATGTGATTGGAGAACCAGAGTTTGGTGTTGTGTTCAGAAGTGGTGGAAATAAGATATTAAATTCGGTTTAATGAGTTGGAAAAGTATTCTGACGGTACGCTCAAGATTGTAAGACTTCAGTTGATTGAAAAGCTCAAAAGACATGATGCTGAACGAAAAGTTACTTGGATGCCTTCAAGACCTAGAAGAGTTCTGTCAAGAACCATTGAAGAGATAGATGAAAGATTGAATTTCAGAATGGCTATGCGAAGAATTGAAACGCATCTTGGGTTTCGAAGAAGAAGAAGACCATTCCTGCCTTGATAGCTAAGGGGGAGATTGTTAGGGCTTTATTGTAGCTATCAAGACAATATTAATATTTTGTACTGTTCTTCTTAGTAGAGGCATGGACATGTCATGGCCCTACTATATAAAGAAAACTCCTTGTTAACATCTAGAACACTTGTAGCATTTGTCATTTACTCTTTCAAGATCAACATATGGATGACTAGTGCTTTCTAGATTCTTTCTCTACATTGTTCTTGATTACTTGCTAGATTTTGGGTTTAACATCATCAAAGAAGCAAACTTGTGTGTCAACATCTACGACTGAAGCAGAGTACGTGGTCGCCGCTAGTTGCTGTTCACAAGTAATTTGGATGAAGACTCAACTAAAGGAATATGGATATATCTTCAACAAGATCCCAATATACTATGATTCCAAAAGCGCGATTGCAATAACTGAGAATCCTGTTCAACACTCCAAGACGAAACACATAGATGTCAGGTACCATTTTATCAAAGACCATGTTAAGAAGGGAACTATAGAAATGCATTTCGTACCAACAGAACTAGAGCTTGCTGATTTATTTACAAAACCTTTAGATGAAAAAAGGTTCACTTTTCTAATCAGCAAACTAGGAATGTTCAATACTTAGGCATTTCTTAGTTTTTCTTTAAAACATTGAGGGGGAGTATCTGTTCTTGTTTATTTAATTATATTCATATTTTGAGGCGGAGTTAGAATTTTTCATAAAGTGATACATCTAACATTTTGGACTCATGTTCTATGAGTACCAAATTTTTCATCTGTCTATGCAGATTTCTCTGAAGAAGAGACAGCAAATTGTGCATCTGTTTAGGGGGAGCAGATTGGCATAAGTCTGTAAGAATATAGAATATAGTATATACCATACAGTATAAAAAAATAATAATAATAAATAAATAAATAAAACCTTTTGAGAAAGTTTAAGTAAAAGACTACAAAGATTTTATCTGATGTAAGAGTTTTTGAACAGTTTGAAATCTTTTCTGAAAAAGTTGGATTTTTTTAAAATCCGTGAGGTTTCGGACCCTTAAGAATGCGAAACCAAAGGTTTCGAACACTTAAGGATACGAAATCCATGGTTTCGTACCTTAAGGATGCGAAACCAAAGGTTTCGAACCATTAAGGATGCGAAACCAAAGGTTTCGAACCCTTCAGGATGCGAAACTATTTGGTTTCGGATCTAAGAGGGTACGAAACCAATTCTGTTAAAAATCACAACTTTATCTGATTCTAATTCTTTTGGAACTTTTTGCATCTTTGTTCATGCCAAATGTTCAGATGATCAGTGCCATGTCTATTTTTCAGACATGCCTTTTTACTGTTTGCCAAGTGGGGTACTCTAAATCGTGCCAAGTGTCCAATTTTTTTAAGTATAATTAGAGTTCAAAATCTCATTTCCCACTTATTTCAAAATTGCAAATGATTCGAATCCTCTCATAAGTGCACTGTTCATCATCTTCTCCAATCGATCTTCATCTGTTCGATTCACACTCATCAGGTAACCATTTCTTCTGATTTTAATTTATTTAGAATCGATTTCATCTTGTGAATTTTTCCATCCAATCAATTTAATCGATAATGCTCATTTACTATGCTTATTTGATTGCGATCGATTGCGGTTACTGTTCACTCTACTGTTCATCTTTATAACTCTGTTCTTGGGTGTTCTTCATGAATTTTTGTGTATAAGTCGGTCTTTTTCTGAGTCTGATTAGGTTAAAGGTTTCGAATCCTTTAAGGTCATAAATGATTTTTGATGTTAAAATTGGTTAAGTCCAGATTTTGAATCCTATATGATACGAAATCTTGGGCAATTTTTGTTGAAAAGGATTTGTGCCAACATGTCATGGTTTCGGATCCATCAGGATACGAAATCATTGGTTTCGAATCCTTCTGGATACGAAATCATTGGTTTCGGTTCCTTTTGGATACGAAATCTGGTGTTTAAAAGATTTTTTTGAAAATGCTGAAATCAACTAAGTCTTGGTTTCGGATCCTTCTTGGTTCGAATTCTCTTGGTTTCGGATTCTTCTTGGTTCGAAATCCTTGGTTTCGGATTCTTGTTCATCCGAATCCATCGTGTGTGTATGTGTGATCCGAATCCTACACTTAGAAAATTTCAGAAATGTTTTCAATTTTGTTTTTCAAAATGATAACCTTTTTCAGAACTGTTTTGTTCCAAAACAACAGTTCAGATGGCAACTCAGGAAGAACAAAGTCGCGTTCAGGGCTTTGGTGAACATGTTCCGAGCATACCCGATCCGACACCTGATATTCCTTTACCATCAACGCGATCTGTACACCAATCACAAGCCGGAGTTCATCCCGATCACTTAATCATTCATCCGATCAACTATGTACAGATCATTTTTAACAACCATCATGTTGATTTTGACAAGATCAACATTCATCTAGTGGTAAAAGAAGTGCTCATAAATCACCCGCTAGCGTACGCATTGACTCACATAGTCAATGTGCCTATGCTATATTTACAGCAAGCCAGGAAGACGATAACCATATCCATGGAGAACGGCATACCGATCTTTGTATTTCAGATCGATGAATTTATCACGAAGCTCGACTTTCAAAGACTGAGACTTGTACTGAGGCTACCTGAGCCTGATTCTAGAGAAGGAAAGACTGAATTCGATGATTATCCGTCTGAGGAAGAAGTGTTTGAAGGCATACGTGCAATGGGATATACCGAGAATTTAACACGAGTGAAGGGTTTTAATAAGGCGAATCTACCACCTTTGTACTATACAATCTTTTCTATTCTAAACCGGTGCTTAACTGCCAAACATTCGGCAACTGACAGTGCCAGTATCGGATTTCTGAAGTTGTTTCATGCGGTGGTGTATGATCTTCACGTAGATTATACAGCCATCTTCTGGCATGAACTGAACGAAAAGATCGAGCTACGTCGTCAAAACAAGGGAAAGCCTTACATTCCGTACATGAGGTTTCTTCAAATCATCATTCAGAGTATGCTTCGTTCTAACCGATAAATTCCACGAAGAGTAAATCATTCTTATGTGCCCGAGAAACCAATGTAGTTCATTCAACTACCAAAGAGGAAATATGACTATGAAATGCCATTACCGGAAGGGTTCCTTTCATATGCGGATCAGGACGCTGAGTGTATCATTGATTATAGAGAGTCTATGGTCCGGCCAGCACCGGAGGGACCTACCCAAGACTCAACCCCTAGGCGAGAGGAGTCTGTGAGGGTTCAGGATGCAAGCGCTACTGAACGGGGAGAGTCAAGGGAAAATACCGAGAGGGGAACCGGTGGGGGTCAGTCACCTGTACTTGAAGATGCAGGGTCATCGTCTGAGGACACACATATAGATGACCTTGTACAAGATGATTCTGAAGAAGTAGTTCCTAAACACATTGGGGATGCTCCTTTAGTTGAATATTCTGATGATAGTACAGAGTCTGACAACGCGTCTGATCCCGCGGAGGAACAATATGATGGAGATTCTGATGATAATAATGATGGCAATGATGGAAATGATGGTGCTGATGCAGAAAATATGTTTGGTGATGTTGCTGATATTCTGGTGTTTCCACAAATTAATTTGTCAGCTAAAATTACCGTGGAAGAGCTCAACTTTGATGACATGCCCTTGATGTCTTCTTAAATTAGTGAAGGAATGGGAGGTATAAGGAGAACCGAGGGAGAATTAGTTGAAAATATATGTGAGTCTGTGAGAGAAAATGAAGAAAAAAATTTGGAGAGTGTGAGAGCTACCAAACATTTCTATACCAGAAGGGCAGCCATATCCACCACCGGGTCTCATTTGTTGGGATCAGGTGTTGAAAAAGACGTTACTCGCCCAGTAACGCAATTGCACATCTCAGCCAGCCATTCAGCTTCTTCTCAACAAGAAGCTGTCTCATTTTCTCACGGGGCTTTAGCACATAATCTATCCGGATCTCACTTGGAGATTTCGGGTATTGAAACAGAGCGACCTCCTCCCCGGTCCTCGACCTTTATTTCTGCACATGTTGAGCGTCTAGTGCCTATTGCTAATATTTTTGATTCTTTGAATAGGACACTTTCTGGAACAACTAATGCGAGTCTTCGTGACCCATCCGGAACACTCAGAGTAGATCCTCTCACAGGACTACAAGGACAGAGTGGAAATCCTACCAGTGCTAACACTATGCCAACACTGAGCGTAGGTCACACAGTTGAAACAACTGTTGTGTCAACGGCGAACCTAAGTGGTGCCGATGTTACTTTTCCCGTCTTTGTGACAAGGGAAACTTTCAATGGCGCCCTAAAGGCTATTGAAGATACTTTCATTCGGGAGTTACAAGGAGTTAAGACATTACTGAAAGGCAAAGGACCGGTGATTGATGAGCCCGCTGTACGTCCACGACCAGAAATTTTCTTTCCTCCGCCTCCACAAAGTCGTGTAACTCAGCCTCCTTCAGTTCAAAAACCTCCAATTGATCAAAGTATTGATGAGTTATGAGATCTGTTTTATACTAAGCTAATGTCCATTAGCCCTGAAGATCAACAAAGTAAAACTCTATTATCGCTACTACAGAACTTCCAATCTACACCACCTCTACCACCACCTCCACATACACCTACATCTACAGTTACATCCACGGAGTTCCAAACCTTATCCACGGAGTTTACTTCTTTCAAGTCAATAGTTGTACAATCTTTGAATGATATGAAGTAGTCCATAGATGAGTTGAAAGCATTACTGAATCAGAGTTGTAAGACTCAAGCCCATGGTTTGAAACGAAAGCATGATCAGGATCCCGATGATCATGATCATGAGGGGAGATGAGTAAGAAAAGAAGGGTTGAGTCTGAAAGTTCACAAGGCCAAAAGAAGAATCCGACTGTTGCTGAAATTTCTGAAATGTTTGAATCTGGAGCTATGGGTGATGAAAGAGGAAAACATATCGTATTATATATTGATCCGAATGCAGAACCGACGGTTGAAAAGCCTGAGGTAAATGAGGAGGAGATAAGGGATGTGGTAGACAGGTTTGTGGAATCTGTTGAATTGGTTGAAATCAGTTCTGGTGATGAAGGTGATGATCTGGTAAGAGAATATGATCAGTATTGGAAAGTAAAGGAGGAAGCAGAACCGTTCTTATTGCTTAGTTATGAACCAGAAGATCAAGGTGTTGGGTTCACACAACATGAGGTAGACATACTAACTGAAATTTATGGGCCATAAACTCCTGAAGAAATAACAGTAAGTCCTATACATTCCCCTGAACACATCCCAAGTACCTCAATACCCGTTCAATCTGATGTTACACCATTATCCTTTAACCTAAACCAACCCAGTTCAACCCAAACCACCTTACCAGTATCTGAACCATTTTCTGAAACCATTCCCATTCAATCTGAACCACGATCTTTTCATGATCCATTCTTAAAAGAACCAAAACCTGAAGAAACCGAACCTCCATCCACTACACCTTTAGTACCACCTGTCATTCCTACTCATGACGAAGCTGGTCCTTCCAATCCAGCTGATCAACCTGGTCCATCATCCTCACGAAGAAGAAAATTGTCTGAACTTGAACAGCGTCAAAGAACTTTGAATTTGAGAACACCATTCTTGGAAGATTCTGAAAGAAGACTGTTTGTGCACAGAATCAGAAGTTTGAATCCCTACGCCGTGTTGGGAATTACTGATCAGACAGCCGAAAATAAGTTAGAGTATATGTACTTTCTGAGAGACAAGTGCCAAAAGAAAAGAGATGTGAGGAGCAAGAAGTTAATTGTGACTATAAAGGAGGTAACTGCCAGATTATACTACAAAATGTGGTATCCAGAGTTTGGTGTTCAGAGGCAGGATTGTAGAGATTACAGATTCTCTAAAGCTGATTTTTGTCACCTAACGATGGAAGATTTTGAGTTCATGTATCATCATTTCAGAGATCTTCAGATCAGAAGGGAAAACGTGACTCTTGCATTGAATGCCATCAAAAGGTTTTTGAGAAGACACATCTTGTTCACACAGTGTCATGATTTACAAATGGCCGTTGAAAGTTATCAACCAAGAGTTAATTTGTTAAGGCCTAATCAAGATTTGCCTGGATTAATGAAGATGGCACTATTTGCTGTAATTGGAGAACCAGAGTTTGGTGTTGTGTTCAGAAGTGGTGGAAATAAGATATTCATTCGGTTTATTGAGTTGGAAAAGAATTCTGACGGTACGCTCAAGATTGTAAGACTTCAGTTGATTGAAAAGCTCAAAAGACATGATGCTGAACGAAAAGTTACTTGGATGTCTTCAAGACCTAGAAGAGTTTTGACAAGAGCCATTGAAGAGATTGATGAAAGATTGAATTTCAGGATGGCTATGCGAAGAATTGAAACGCATATTGGGTTTCGAATAAGAAGAAGACCCTTTCTGCCTTGATAGCTAAGGGGGAGATTGTTAGAGCATTATTGTAGCTATCAAGACAGTATTAATATCTTGTACTGTTCTTCTTAGTAGAGGCATGGACATGTCATGGCCCTACTATATAAAGAAGGCTCATTTGTTATTTCATAACACTTGTAGCATTTGTCATTTTGTACTTTGAAGTCAATATATGGATGACACATTTGCTCTCTAGATTCTCTCAATATTACATTGCTAAATTCTGGGTTTATCAGATACCATCTGTAAAGACTCGGATTCCCAGACAAGCATCAAATAACATATGTTGCATAACATCGTTAGATAACAAAGATACATCATATAACAAGTATGGTCCCTTAGTCTTTACAATCATATTAGATACTTCATTACAAACTTTTTGCTAACTAAATACATGATATCTAATAACGAGGTTATAATTGCAAAACACGTCATAGTCTTCAAAATATAAGTTTTCCCAAAAGCTAGCCACTGATTACCCTTTTCACTTGCTTTTACCCGATCCACGACCTGGAATACATATTTTTAAAACAAAATGAGGGTTAGACCTAGTGGTCTAAGTGAGAAAATCCCTGTTAGTTTAAAACCATTTGCACAAACACTATATACATCATTCAATTATAAACACCAATTATAACTCATGCAACGTATACTTTCCTGTCTCATTTCCATGCCGATATTAGATGGTTGCGAGCCAACTAATAAATTTACTCCGCTGTACTAAATACAACCAACACCGCTGTCCCTCTGTACAGCCAACTCCACCGGTCCTAAGCCCGGCCAACGTGCTCTCGTGTAGTGTAATACTTGTATAAATATAATATACCCTTCAATACATCATACTTTATACATATGCACATAATTACACCAATTATAACATTGTCAATCCACATATATGTATTCCAGTTTGAAAACATTTTAAAGTAAAACTCACCTGTTTGCTTATCAAAACGCTTCCAATCTTTTCTCAAAACGATACATCTTTCACCCCAAATCCACATAACCTGAAACAAATCGATACAAGTATCTCCTTACCAAATAGAACACATAAGACTTACTAAAGCTAAAAACTCTAGATAATTCTAATCCTCAATTGATTCCCCCTGTTGGGTCTAGAAAGCCCCAATTATATAGAAAGTTTTATAAAGTCCATGTAAAGTCAATGAAAGTCAAATGTATTGTAATTAGCTTTATTAGTCTTTTGGGCTTTGGGAGTTTAATGGGAGTTAAATGGGCTTGGGCCCATGTCATGTAATTAGACACTATAAATAGGTGTCTTGGGCTTACATTGTCATTTGAGACTTTGATACAATTAAGAGAATACACAGTGAGTCTTGAAAGAGTCGTATATCAATTCTCCCTCCATTGTAATGTAAAGCATATGAATAGAGATCATTCAGATTAAATTGTTCTTCATGTCTATCTCTATTCTACTTTCTATGGAGTATTCTTGATTGTTGCTTCAACTACGGGACTTACACCCCCAAACCCGAACTAAAGTCCAGTCTACAGTACATTCATTCCTCATTCATAAACTATCTAAGAGTCGACAAAACACAAGCCACTGGATACTCAAAAGTATCTGATTTCTCAAAAGTGACCAAACGGCTTAAAGTTTCCGGATACTACAGAACTATCCGGACAACTCAAACAATCCGGACAGCATAACTTTCCGGACAATCTAAATAAACCGGACAACACCACTTTCCGGACGATATAAACAATCCGTACGATACCCGGAAACCTAAGAAATCCGGACACCATCCGGTAACTAATATCATCCGGAAACCATGGAAAAGAGGAACTTACCGGGTAGTTGATTCGTTCGGACACCATAAGAACAACTTCCGGACACTATCAGAAGAGACTACCGGACACCACCATAATGTGTCCGGAAACCTCTGTCGGTTTACCCCATTTTTACCCGAATTCGACGGAAATTATTACCAGACATGAAATCGACTATTCTACTCCGATAGAAACTATCTATTAGAAATTACCAACATAAAATGTAAAGGAAACATACCTCAATTCACTTCCAATGGATCCAAATGAAGCCTTAACCCTATTTCGTTGTCTTCTTCTTCTTTTCTTCCCAAAATACACACACACACACACACTTACTTATTTTAATTTCTGCTAATTGAAAATATATGAAGCTTAAAGGGGTAATATCCAACTATTTTTACCATCTAGACCTTGAACTAATCACAAATGACCAAAAACACCTTTAACTTATAATTTAACCCAAACTTATCCTAAACATCCTATTTTAAAGTTAACTAAATTTAGCGGAATTAGGATTTAACTAGCGAACTTACCCGGGGTATTACATCGCTCCATTATCTTGTTTTTCAATAAAGTCCAAGAATTTGTCTATCCATTGTTCATACTCATTCTCGAACAGAATGGGAGGTCTAGATTTAGTACCAAGAGACATCATTACTTCATTTTTCATCATCTTTACTAGATACCTGTTAACGATCTTTAAACAGAAAAACAAGCAAAATCAGTGAAGTTATCGCACAAAATCTATGCGATGAATAGTAGTATTCGCACAACAAGTATGCGATGAGGATGTGAACAGTATTTATCGGGTAAGTCTTCTGCGATCAAAGAGGTTCTCGGTCACAACTCTGTGCGATCAAGAAAGTTATCGGTCAGCCCTGAGAAATGAACAGTAGTTTTCGGTCACTATTTATGCGATCAGAACTAGTGAATAGTACTTGTCGGTCAGCCCTTGTGCGATTAGAAATCTTATCGCTCAAGGTTTGTGCGATAATGATGAATCACCACTTTAGGCGACAACTTTGAATCTTTGAAGATTAGGTTTATGCGGCTAGAATGAACTTCAAACCAAACTTTCTGCTAAATCCAAAAATCACTTTAAACACATCCAATTGATTCCAAACTTGGAACGAAGGTTCGCACCACTAGTCTTAACAACTCTTGCGAAGGAAACAACACCAAAAACTAACAAAATCGACGTTATTCGATCCAAAGCAGTAAACCACGAAAAACTCCTAAAAATCCATATAAATAGATTGTAATGTGTTCCCTCGATCAATCCAAATGCACCGATTTCTTCACCTCATCAAAACCAACTTTGTATCTGAAATTCAAATGAGATAGTCTCCGGTGCTATAACCAACTTTGTTGAACAGAAGCTTTCGAAAGAAGACACACATCCCCTTTAGGTTTAACTATCGACAGATTGATTGAGTAGAGATTGGATTTCCTTGTTTCAACCAGAAGTTCTTTACCTTTTTCGGTTCTCACACAAAATCGTTTCGGTTTGAAATTGACCTCTAAATCTTTATCGCAAAACTGTCCAATCCTAATGAGATTGTGTCCAAGACCTTAACGTAACTGACCTTCTTGATTGTAAGGCTATCTTGCACAATGTCACCGTAACCTAGAATATGTGCGAACTGATTGTTGCCAAATCAGACTCGACCACCGTTTTTCCCTTTATAATTCTTCAAAATTTCTTTTCGGCCGGTCATGTGTTTAGAACACCCTGAGTCTAAGTACCATAAATTATTCTTCTGCAATAAATCAGATCAAGCAGTTTTAGGTACCCATTTGAAGATGGGTCCTTTGTGGTTAGTTGTGCTAGATACCTTTTTATAAATTGGTCGTCTCTTTTTCTATGAAAAACTCTTTTTGAAATTAGCAGAAGGAACATAATACGAATTATACCAACAACATGAACCAGGTTTAGCAGAAAAATCATTTCAACCACAAGCAGAGCAAAACCATTCAGCATTTGCAAAACCAAACAATTGTTTATTACAATATCTCTTGTAAGAATTTACAAGTTTTTGTTTATCATGTGCAACTGGTTTTGGAACATTTGAAAAAGAACTAGTTTTCTCAGTCTGCATGGTCGGCAAAAATGACTTCTTCTTCACCCTCCATTCTTGCTTCACTCCTTTCTTTCTTACAAAATTATCTGAAAACCCATAAGATTTAGAATCAGATGATTTAGAATAGTGAGAATTTTTCTTCTTTGACTTTCGCTTCCTTCGTCTTTTCTGTGATGGTTTATCGATGTTAGAATTCATTATTTGTCTTTGAACACTCACCTTCACAGAAAATACTAGGAGGTTTGTCATCATTTAAAACAATGTCCTTATGGTCCAGAAGCTTTTTAGAGAAATCAAATTTACAAGCTTTTTCTTTATCACAAACCTCAGGTTTTGGTTTCTCCTTAGAGTCAAGCTCATTTTCAAAATCAACTTTAAAATCTTTATTAAAATCAAATTTGTACATAGGGTTTTCAAAAACAGCTTCATAAGAAACAAAGTTTCTATTATAATCAAAAGAATGAACTTCAAAATCATTCTCATAAAATTTATTTTCAAAAGTAAAATCTCCCACAAATGCCTTGCATGAAGATTCATCCGAATCAGTTGATTTAGATGTTTCCACATGTTTGGTATCTGTGATCCCAGATCTAATCAAGTAACAATGTAAGAATCGTGATCTTCTTCATAGAATAGAGAAAGAATACAAAGATTGGATTGAGATCCACTTTCTCTCTCTAGTTTCTCTCTCTAGATGTCATCTCTCTATTACAAGTATTTCTCACGTATGAATCACTTCAATAGACTTTCACAATGACAACTACTTACGATTCCCTTACAAACACCTATTTATACCTCTTGACTATCTCACTAAAGTATGTTGACTTTGAGTCTTTAAAACCTCTACTTTGACTTTATCTATTACATTTGACTCTTTACATTTATACAAATATACATTAAATCTTGAATACATTTTATGCACTAACAATCTCCCCATATGGATTCAAGATTTAAAAAACTGTTGACGATAGTCTTCAGCTCTTTGTATCTTCAGATCTTCAACACTTTAGCTCTTTGAACAGTCTTCTTCTTCGCTTTGAAGGAAGATCAATCTTTGAAAAATAACTCTGAAGAATCTTCAAGTAAGCGTTGTCTTCAGAAATCCAATTTGACTGCTTTAGTCTTCAACTGGATCTTCAAAGTCAAATAGTCAACAAAGTCTCGAATCGTAAACTTCACCTCTTCGCGGTGTAGGTCAAACTCTTCAAACAAAATCTTCATCTTTTTAAATCTTCGTATCACTGATCTTTGAAACACGGATCTTTGAAACATTGTAGCACGGATCTTTGCATCTTTGAGATTGAAAAATATCTTCAGTCTTTTAACATGAAATGGCTTTTGAGCTTTAACGGATTTTGAGCTTTAACGGGCTTTGAATGTCTTGAACTTTGTATCCTCACTTCTTCAACAATGAACATCTTTGAATTTTGAATCTTTGTCTAATCATCTCGAAACATCTTGATACATCTTGAACTTTTTATCTCGATTTTCTTGACTCCAATAAAACTTCACTTTATCTTGAAATTGAAACTTTCATAGCTTCTCCCCTTTTTTGATGATTGTGAGCATCATGATCATAAAACTTCTTTTCAATTTCAGCAGTCTTTGAATATATCAATAACAATCTCCTCCTTTTTATCTGAATACTCATCAAATCCAAAAATAGTTATCCGAATCTTTTCAAATTCAGATAATAGTAACGTGGTAACCCTGAAACAACGGATGAATAAGTTAAAATGCCTGTAAGTTGCACGGAGCCACTTAGTACAACGAATGCACTTTGGAAAATGAGCTTTTTGATGTTCACTCCCCCAGGGGTTCCATTCAATCATTGAAAATCACAATATTATTTCTATGAACGTTATGACAAGAAAACATATTCCTTGTGTGTACGTGCTAGTGTACAAATGATTAAAGCTACAAATGCTTTATTAATATAGGCTCAAATTGTTTAAACTGTTGAGACAACAACAAGTTTTCCACGGACTCAATGTGCATGAATTTAGAGCGAAGGTGGGGCAAATTTCCTTCTTTTTCAATATCCAAACCTTCCAAATGAAGATTAGATAGATAATATGTTGCTTCCCCAAGAAAATTGAAACATTTCTTTGTTAAGAAAGAAATGAGTGGCTGGTGGGGTTAAAGCAAGAGCTGGCATGGGCTAGTTGCCTGTTTCAATGATGGTCACCAAAGAATGTGAACCAATCAGTAATATGGCTGCCCGACTCAGAAAATGGATAGTGCAGAGTTCTCTTGTTCTTTTAATTTTGTTCTCACACCATCTTTCTGTTTTTAATCTGCTCACTTCTAACCAAACTATCATTTACATTTTACCTCAGCACAATGAGATACTCAACCGTATGAGTTATCTCCCTCACTCTTTGATTTCGACCCCTCACCCCTCAATCACTCAAGGATAACTTCTTGGGTAGGAAACACTGGTTAACGTGGATCCATAGAAGTTCTTTTAAATTCTCACACTGATTCCCATGAATTTTTTTTCCTAAAATGGTGTGTTGTTCAACAGTTTAGTTTGAACATATACGAATATCGGCATTTGATTAAAATTGCCATCAGAATGTATGCTCCTCAAGAATATCATGAATATTTGAGCATTTGAACTTTGAAGATTTCTCACAAGAAGAATATTGAAAGAATGAAATGAATTCAAAAGTGAATGATAGAAATGAAATCGAAATTCTTGTTTGAGAATCTGACAATGTATTAATCAGATCAAATATGAAATATAATAATGAAGGATAATCATGTAATGTTTAGTGTATCAACGAATTGGATATTTTGTTTAAATGGACAAATATAAACAATCTTTGAATGAAATGTTTAAGCTCTTACGCTGAAATGAATATGATGCTCAACAAATTTTGAAATCAAACGGGAGTATTACCATCGAAAAATGTTTCGTTTTGAGACATGGTAATAACAAAGAAAATAAGAAGCTGTACCGGTGTGTATGAATACTTGAAAGTATAGAAAAGATAATACGCAAATATTAATCTTTGGAAACACATGGTCAGAAATAATGATGTTACGAGCATTCGAGATTTCCATGAAAATCATTTAAAATCACACTTCTTAATTCATAAAATTTGAATGAGAATTGAGAAGTGGTTTGAACATTTAAGAAAACATTTTCCATGCTTGAAAGTCGTTCTTCTTTCAAACAATCTTAGATTAAGTTCAGAAGATACTTACAGTAAGATGTTTAAGCTCCCCCTCAAATCATGATAGACTGATTTAAAATCAGATAAGCTCCCCCTCAAAATCTGCAAAAGATCTTAGTCAAACAAAATTAGTATGTATAGAAATCAAAGTCTAAAAACAATGAAATACGAGTTCTAAACTTATGTGTTTAGAAGTCAAACTCTTTGAAGTGCGGGTTCTGAACTGAATTATTCGGAAACCATCGTTTCTTTGAAGTACGGGTCCTAAACTGATATGTTTAGAAGCCATAGTTTCTTTAAAATCCGGGTTCTAAACTGGTGTGTTTAGAAACCATAGTTTCTGTTAGGACACTGAAGTTGTCCTTAATGTTAGAAAGTTTTGTAAAGCAATGGGCTTATGCTTAAGTGTTGTAACAAGAGATGTAGACTATAAATAGATCATTACATGTAATATTGTAATGTGTGAATTGATAATACAAAATGTAGCCTTCTAATCATCTTGTGTTCTCTCTAGTTTAGATTTACTTTTCTAAATAATGTTTTAGTCATCTTCTACATCTTCTTGTTACTAGATCTTGGATTGTTTGAAATCCGGGTTCTAAACTGATGTGTTTAGAAACCATAAAGAAAAATATGTCAATAAGCACAAATATGTCAATAAGCACAAATATGTCAAAAACATAAACCAAGTATTAGAATTTCTCCCCCTAAAATTATGCATATATTTCAGCATAAGTACTCTTCTTCAAATTGCACACTTCTCTTTTGTTTTCCAGTCATGTGTTTGGTATAATTCTGACATTCAGTATTACACATGATGAACCTGTAAAACAGATTAAGTAGATTTTGGCACCCAATGGAACTTAGGTCCTGGTTTGTTATGTGCATTCTTATTTGAATAAATTTTGTAAGTATCATACCAAAAATGAACATTTTTCTGCTTACCAAATGCATGAGTTCCACAAGAAGAGCAACAAAGTTTCTTTTGTGCCAACCTAATCAAATGATTTGCATAATAAACAGGATTAGGTTTAGCAAAAGACTTACCTTTGTGAGCATTGTGCTTCTTGTTGACCGTCGGTGGAGGAACAAATGATTTCGGGGCATCTTTTTCAGGAATAGTTCCTTTTACTTTCCAACCCATCTTAACCGGCTTAAAGATAGGATCTTTGAGAACATAGCATCTGCAACCAAAAACATGAAAGAATTTAATCAGTGGTTTTCTTTTATTAATCAGTTCATAAGAAGTTTTATTTAATCTCTTATTGATCAAAGTTCTGTTCTGTGTAAAACAAGCAGTAGCAATTGCTTCAGCCAATAGGAAGGTTGGAAGATTTGAATAAGCCAACATGGTTCTTGCAGCTTCAACCAGAGTTGTGTTCTTCCTTTCAACAACACCATTTTGTTGAGGAGTTCTGACAGCCGAAAAATTATGAGAGATTCCAAAGCTTTGCAAAAGGTTGTTAAATCCAGATCCGTGCAACTAATATGAAATCGAATATGATAAGCAATAAGAATTATGATTTCAACTGGTCATCCCTTTCATTAACTTTCAGAGAGAATTTTACAATACGAAATAGAAAGCTAAAGAGATGATTTGCTCGTTTTTCCAAGCTAATCTCACATTAAATACATCGGGCTCGTGGTTAACAAGCCCACAGCCCGTTCACTAATAAGCTCTAATTTAAACAAATACAATTCAACCCTTGAACTTTAAATCAGCTATAAAACCTGCCCTACCAAAAGTTCTGAAGAGTCTCATTTCTGAACTCTGTTCCATTGTCACTTCTTATTTTCTGAACTGGACGTTGTAAGAACACTTGAATTCTTTTGATCAAATTAATCAGTGTTTCAGCAGCCTCAGATTTTGCTCTTAAGAATTCAACCCATGTGTATCTTGAATACTCATCAACAATGACAAGTATATACTTCTTTCCTCCCATTGATTGAACTGAAATAGGACCACATAGATCTGTATGTAGCATTTCTAACGGTGACATGCACGAAGAATCCATTTTCAACTTGTGAGAACTCTTCTTCATCTTGCCCATTTCACATGCTGAACATAATGATTCCTTCTCAAATTTGATCTTTGGAAGTCCTTTGACCAATTGCTTGCCAACAAGATTGTTCAGATCCTTGAAATTCAAATGAGAACACCTTCTGTGCCATAGCCAACATTCATTTGCAGTTGCATTTGACAATAGAAATATTGGGGGTTAAAGCTTGAATTTTTGTGAAATTAACCACAAATAAGTCCATATGTCTTTTGACCCAAAACACTTTTATATCCTTCTGATAATCCCAAATCAATCAAGCAAAATCGATAAGAATTCTAGAGAGAGAAAGTAGAGAGAGAAAGTAGATCTAGAATTCTATTAGCTTTGTATTAAAAGATGAGAGTTCTGACCAAAAGCTTGATTGATTTGGGATTAACAATTGGTATCAGAGCAAGTTAATGAAGATTTGCTGAAGAAATTACACGAATCGAGATCAAATTTGTTAGGTTTTTGAGAGAAATCGATTGATTTTCTTGATTTTTTCAAGAAAATATGTTTTCTCAAATTCTTACATTTTTTTAGTTTGATTCGTCTGGATATCGAGTTTTTGGTGTTAGAAATCACATTTGGAGCAATTTCTATTCAAGAATCGAGGGTTAATTTCATGTTTTTGAGGTCAATTTGAAGAAATTGGAAGTTTCTGTTCGGTTCGATCATTTCAGTCTGTTCGATCATTCAGACATCGATTAAGTGGTTTTCAGCGAAATTGGTTCACCTAATCATGTTAGAAACTGATTATCAAACATCCCTGCAGATTTTGGTTTATTAATTCAGAGATTTGATCAGTTTTTTATGAATTTTTGAAGTTTGCGCCAGATTCAAAGTTTGCGCCAGTTCATCTGAAAATTTCAAGATTCTGTCCAAGTCTACTTTGCGCCACCAACGGGTAGCGCAAACTTCACTTTGCGCCATCAACGTGTAGCGCAAACTTCACTTTACGCCAGCATCTACTTTGCGCCACCCTCTTCTAGGGCAAACCTCACTTTGCGCCACCCACGTCTCGCGCACACCTCACTTTGCGCCACTTGCGAAGAGTATTTTGAGAAAAAAAATTATACTGAAATTTTTTCTATAGTGTATTTCATACACTTTAAGAGTTTTTCAAGAAAACGTTTTATATAATATTTTTTCTGATTGTTCATTTTCCGCAGATTCAGTAGATTTTTCATTATAAAGATCTTTTAATCGTCAAGCGAACATGAACCGACTTCCAGTGCTGATCAAAGAATCTGATTTTGAACAATGGAGTGTTTCGTTCATCGACTTTATTGCGAGTATAGAAAATGGAGAGAATATGATAAAATCTTTCTCCGAAGGTCCAATGATCAGATATAAAATGGAGAATGATTTTACAGAATAAGAGATTAAAAGGAAGCTTCATCCAGCTTAATCTTTGCACTGAATCAACTTCCGCAACACATTTACAAACGCGTTGAATGTTTCAAACACAACCCAATGCAGATGTGGAATGCGTTATCTAAGTAAATGCATGGATCTGAAGTTGCATTTAAAAAGAGAAAGGAAGAAGAAAAGAAAGTCGAGAAAGAGGACAAGGAACAGAACATGTCAGAAGCTGAAAATAAAGATCTTAAGGAAAAGGTCATTGAGCTTACAAAGAAGTTATCTGACATGGAAAAGCTGCTCAAAGTAGAAAGTGTAACGACCCGGTTTCCCAAACATGCTTCAAATAACATACATTGCATAACTTCATTACATTCATAATAAAAGATACATAATAAACCACAAACGGTCCTTTCGGTCTCGAAACTACAAAATACATTAAGCTCCCTAATCAACGCCCATCAAAAGCTCCTTACACTTAATCCTTTCCTTTGCCGATCCTTAACCTGGAAAACATATTTTTGAAAACAAAATGAGGGTTAGACCAAACGAGTCTAGTGAGTTAATCCCGGTCCTTTCCAAAATCATTATAAAACCTTTTATGTAAATCCCTTGTATCAAAATAGTTTAGATAAACCTTTGGTAATTCTTTCGTAAAATATAAACATATCGCACGTATTTAAATACCAATCAAGACTCGTGCATCGTGTACATCTCATTCACCTTATTCCTCCACAAATGGCCAAATTAGTTGGTAGCAAGCCAACTCATAAATCAACAACCGGTCCGCTCACCGGAACCCGGCTACCCGTCGGTCCACACACCGGAACCCGACTACTCACCGGTCCGCACACCGGAACCCGGATACACACCGGTCCGCTCACCGGAACCCGACAACAAGTGCACTCGTGTAGTGCAAAGCTTATATAAATACAATATATAACTCATTACATCATATTGTCATTTATATACACATAATCATATTCCTACCACATAATCATCTCATATATATATATACACATATATATGTATCCCAGTTCAAAAACGTTTTAAAGCAAAACCCACCTCGATCGCATATTCATAAACACTTCCAAGCTTTTCTCCAAAAGATTCAGTCTTTCAATCCAAATCCACAAGATCTGAAACAAATTAAATACAAATATCCCCTTACCATTTGAACACGTAAACTCTAGATAAATCTACCTAACTCTCGCCATCAAAACAACCAAACAGCTACAGCTTCCGGACAGCCCAAAGCCACCCGGACAACCCAACTTTTCCAGACAGCATCACAAACCCGGATAACATGAATTATCCGGACAACTCGACTTTTCCGGACAACACAAGGAATCCGGACACCAAAGTAATCCGGACGTCATCCGGAAAACATAAGAAAAGAGGAACTTACCCGGACAACACCCTGTCCGGACACCTTCAGAAAGTCATCCGAACACCATCAACAAAACTACCCGGACACCTTCTACTTTATCCGGACACCACTGTCGATTTATCCCATTTTCACCCAGAAATCGACTGAATCAATAACAGATGTGATTTTGACTATTCTACTCCGATAGGAACTATCTAAAAGTAATTACAAACATAAAATACAAAGAGACATACCTCAGATTCACTTCCAAGCATACCAATTGAAGCCTTAACCTATCTTTTCTTCTTTTCTCCTTCTTGCTCTCTCTCAACACACATACACACACACACACACTAAACTGAAATCTGGATAATAACTGAGTTGTGAAATATCTGATATGCTTAAGAGATAATATCAAACATAATTACCACTTTGGTCTTTGAACTTCTCACTAATGCCCCAAACACCATTAACTTATAATTTAACCCAATCTTACCCTAAACTCCAACTTTAAAGTTAACTTTACATAACGGAAAAAGGGATTTTAACCAACGGATTTACCCGGGGTATTACAACATCTTCCCCTTAAAAGAATTCCGTCTCGGAATTCGGTTAAGCAATAAACGAGGGTAACTACTTATCACGTCCTATCCAAAGGTCCTTCACTCTGATCATTACATTCGTCTACTTTCTCCCACTCTCTTCTCAACATAAAACACGTTTTCCCAAGGATAGCTCACTAGGAGGTACTCACTCTTAACGAATCCTATGAGCTAGCTTTCTTTCACCTCCAAACCAATTGCACGTACCCCATTTCAACAACTACTATACTTTACTAACAATATCACCATACCTCATATTAGGAACTTAATCGAGTCAATCTGAAATCACACTCAAAGCTCGAAACAACTACACGTTTTCCATTTCTCAAACGGTAATACTCCATTCTTTAGCTAACCATCTACTGCCACTCCATTCTCTTATTCTTGAATAACACTACTACACACTGCCTAGACATCCATACCTCTCCCCACATACTTTTGGCACCTCTACACAACTTACAAACAAAATTCCGAGCAGAGGTTTCCACTTATACTCACCCCATATCATCACAAATCCACCACTTAATCTCACGAAATTCATTACTACTACACCCCGCACATTCACTAATTATAAATTGCCACCATCTTATCCACATCACCCCACTCATTTAAACAATACCTTTCTTGATAGCGTCAACAATAATATTAAGTATAATCTACACAACATACTAAACTGTCGCCTTCATGACTAGGTCAAGACTTCACGCACTATCGTTACCTTCCACCCACAATCGTCACGTTCTACATACTGCTATTATTCTTTACACTCAAGCCATCACACTCCACACACTAACAAATTAAAACAACAATAATTAAACACACCCTTCTATATCTCTAACACAATTATCAAATATTTTTCTAACACAAATAATAAAATTGAAAACACAAAAGAATCGGTTTGCACCGAAGTCAGATAACACCTTAGCACGTATAGAGTTTATAGAAATATACCTGTCTTCGCCTCTATTCATACATCGAGCCCGACTTGCCACTCTGTTGATTTCAACAAGGTTAATATACACGTAAGCACATACCCAATATAACAAGATATTCCGGTTCAACATGTACTTGTAAGTTCACGCTTACACTGGACAGGTGTAATTTGAACATACCTTACATGATGTTCCTTCTACCTTTTTATAATTAACATCCCAAGGTTCTAAATTAATAGGGACATCCTACTTCACATGCAGTTTAAGTCTAGGTATAAATCCAAATACCTAAATCCCTTAAACTAGGGCTCTAATACCATTTGTAACGACCCGGTTTCCCAAACATGCTTCAAATAACATACATTGCATAACTTCATAACATTCATAATAAACCACAAACGGTCCCTTCGGTCTCGAAACTACAAAATAAATTAAGCTCCCTAATCAACGCCCATCAAAAGCTCCTTACACTTAATCCTTTCCTTTGCCGATCCTTAACCTGGAAAACATATTTTTGAAAACAAGATGAGGGTTAGACCAAACGGGTCTAGTGAGTTAATCCCGGTCCTTTCCAAAATCATTATAAAACCTTTTATGTAAATCCTTTGTATCAAAATAGTTTAGATAAACCTTTGGTAATTCTTTCGTAAAATATAAACATACCACACGTATTTAAATACCAATCCAGACTCGTGCATTGTGTACATCTCATTCACCTTATTCCTCCACAAATGGCCATATTAGTTGGTAGCAAGCCAACTAATAAATCAACAACCGGTCTGCTCACCGGAACCCGGCTACCCGTCGGTCCGCACACCGGAACACGACTACTCACTGGTCCTCACACCGGAACCCGGCTACACACTGGTCCGCTCACCGGAACCCGACAACAAGTGCACTCGTGTAGTGCAAAGCATATATAAATACAATATATAACTCATTACATCATATTGTCATTTATATACACATAATCATATTCCTACCACATAATCATCTCATATATATATACACATATATATGTATCCCAGTTCAAAAACGTTTTAAAGCAAAACTCACCTCGATCGCTTATTCATAAACACTTCCAAGCTTTTCTCCAAAAGATTCAGTCTTTCAATCCAAATCCACAAAATCTGAAACAGATTAAATACAAATATCCCCTTACCATTTGAACACGTAAACTCTAGATAAATCTACCTAACTCTCGCCATCAAAACAACCAAACAGCTATAGCTTCTGGACATCCCAAAGCCACCCGGACAACCCAACTTTTCCGGACAGCATCACAAACCCGGATAACATGAATTATCCGGACAACTCGACTTTTCCGGACAACACAACGAATTCGGACACCAAAGTAATCCGGACGTCATCCGGAAAACATAAGAAAAGAGGAACTTACCCGGACAACACCCTGTCCGAACACCTTCAGAAAGTCATCCAGACACCATCAACAAAACTACCCGGACACCTTCTACTTTATCCGGACACCACTGTCGGTTTATCCCATTTTCAACCAGAAATCGACTAAATCATTAACAGTTGTGATTTTGACTATTATACTCCTATAGGAACTATCTAAAAGTAATTACAAACATAAAATACAAAGAGACATACCTTATATTCACTTCCAAGCATACCAATTGAAGCCTTAACCTATCTTTTCTTCTTTTCTCCTTCTTGCTCTCTCTCAACACACACACACACACACACACACACTAAACTGAAATCTGGATAATAAATGAGTTGTGAAATATCTGATATGCTTAAGAGATAATATCAAACATAATTACCACTTTGGTCCTTGAACTTCTCACTAATGGCCCAAACACCCCTAACTTATAATTTAACCCAATCTTACCCTAAACTCCAACTTTAAAGTTAACTTTACATAACGGAAAAAGGGATTTTAACCAACGGATTTACCCGGGGTATTACAGAAAGAGAGGATTTCAGAAAAGAAAGAGCTAATCGTTTAAATGACAAAAATTGCTATGCAAAGCAAATTCTTTCTCTTTCTCAGAAAATTTCTGAACTTGAAAAGAATTCAATTTCTGAGAAGAAAGAAAAGGAAGAAAAGAAAGCTCTTGAACTCCGATGCATAATACTTTCGAAGCAAAATTCAGACTTTGAGAAGGTTTTATTTCTTGAAAAGGAGAAATTGGAGAAGGAAAGGCTTGAATTTGAAAATAAAAGGAAAGTCTTTGAAGCGAACAATGAGAAATTGTCAAAGCAAATTTCTAAGCTTCAAAAGGAATTAGATGAAGAATGATAAGAGCTAGAAAAGAGGAAGAAAGCTGAATTTCAAGCTAGGAGCGTTAAAGATGAATTTTCTGTTGAACGGAAGATATTTCAGCAAGAAATACGTAAGCTGACAAGGAATTTGGTTGTGTTATCATTGATATCATGATAGAAAAGAGGGTTAAGTGTGATATTCTGAAGAAGCTTGATTTTGTGACCAAAGAACGGAATGACTTAGCTTTCAAAGTGAAGTCATTTAACAAATCCAAAAGCTATTCAGAAAGTCCGATTCGACCTTCTAATCTCTTCTATGATCATTCAGTGGATAATTCTTCCAAGTATTAATCTGCCGATCTTCCTTCATATAAGAAAGGCAACATGCAATGGAGAGTGAAAGGTACGATTCCTCAAAAAGATTTACCAATACCATCTGTTCCCAACAAGAACACTAACCTGAAAGGTAAATCTTTTGCTAAACCTGGTTCATTATATTCCACAAATAATTTAATCAGGTTTGCACAAAAGAATATTTGTTGTTCTTATTGTGGAAATAATGATTTTGTTAAAAATAATGATGCGCAATTTTGGTATGGCACTTATCATTTTCCTTCCTATACAGCTCCGCTTAACAAGTCAGGACCCAAGACGCGTTGGGTACGAAAATCTACTTAATCTGTTTTTGCAGATTTAGAAGCAAAGCGTTGAACTCTCGGAAGAAGATGTATTTGTGCATTTAACGTAATTGGTTTCTAAATACATCAGTTCAGGACCCGTGCTTCAACGACAATGTCTTATGGACAAATCAGTTCAGGACCCGTACTTCAATGGCTAAGACTTCTAAACAAATCAGTTTAGAACTCGTACTTATCAGGTTAAATGTTTTACCGCATGATCATACTTCTCAGGTGATATCCTTAACTGTCACATCTTTCTATTTCAAGGAACAAGTGGTAAAAGGTAACATTGTATTATACTTTGTTTCTACTTCTTTGAAAATTTGAATCTTTACAAATTTAATTCAATGAGATGAAATTTTCAATTTTCATTCAATGAATTAAATGTGTGCTAAAAGATGATTTTACAAGTATTTTTGTATTATCTGAGTTACATCTGTTTCATCTTTCACTTCTGAAATAAATTGAAAGGTCAGCAAAACATGAATGAAATTATGCTGAATGCTCAAAATTATGGATTTCTGGACTTATATAGAATATAATGCTCAAAAAGCCTAGATGTCAGAATGATGGATGGAAACGAAAACATGGGGGAAGCACTATGTTTTTGAACCAAGTGATTGAGATGCTCTAAGTTTTAAATCTAATCATTTAGTTTGAAAGTTTGTGCCTGTGGCCTTTTTGGGTTGGGAGATTAAGTCCTAAAGGGTGCTCGACACATAGTCCCTAAGGCCAACTGGTCTGGGATCGGCTGACCCAAATCCTTCTAAAGAACCAGATAGAAATCTATGTTCTACTGGTACAAATGGGTTTACGATATATCGATGTGGCCTTTCTGGTTTGGGAAAGTAAGTTCTAAGGGGTGCTCGACACCTAGCACCTAAGGCCAACTGGTCTGGGATCCGCTGACCCAAATCCTGCTATAGAACCATATAGAAAGCCATGTTTAACGGTGTATCTTATTCCTACTAAACTTTTTGATTAAAAGATGCCAATGAGGACAAAATCAAAAGATGTCAATGATGACAAAATCAAAAGATGCCAATGAGCACAAAAGAAAAGATGCCAATGAGCACACATCTCTTGATACTTGGGGAAAATACAAAGTCGCAATAAACCTGTAAATTTGTGAAAATCCCGATTTTGGACAAATAGTGTAAGTAGAGCAATGTATTCTTATATGTTTTAGAATTGCATATGCTTGGTGCTAATCATATTTCGCATGCTAGCGCACCAAATAGATTTAATAAAGGGTTGATACTGAACATTTTTAACTTGATATGCAATGATGTCTTGTATTTGAATCCAAACACATGCATTTGATTTCATTTGATTGAAAAATCTGTTAAATTTCATTAAGTTGAATTTCTTTTGTAAAGTTATCAAATGATCAAATATTAGTAGTTATAAAGTGTAGTTCAATGAATTTTATCTTCCTTGTATCAATTCTTTTAAATCTGTGCTAAAATTTCAAATACTGTTCATTAATGAAATATATGCATATTTTCAGGGGGAGAATACAACATGCTCCAGAATTCTTATTTTGAGGGGGAGCAATGTTATTCTTTAAGGAGGAGATTGTTAGTGATAATCAGAGACGAGACTGAAATTGAAGAAGGTTTTCGATGATCATGATGCTCACTTTCATCGAAAAAGGGGGAGAAATGTTTATTTCAATTTCATGTCAAAGAGCTTTCAAGAAGATTCCGTCTCAAGAAAGAAAAAGGGGGAGAATTCTTCAAGAGTTTAAGAGAAATCGATTGATCATCTTGTGATCTCTTTTTCTTAAACTTGTCCTATATGGTGAATATCCTTACTGAAGTTTGAAGTTCTCAAGTCAAAGAAAGAACAGGGGGAGAATTCTTCAAGAATTTAAGAAAAATCGATTGATCATCTTGTGATCTCTTTTTCTTAAATTTGTGCTAATCTGTATCAAAATGCCTTGTGTGAAGAATCAAGCTCTCCATTTCAAAGAAAGAAAATCTCCGTCAGATCCTCGTCTGAAGATTTTGTGACAATTTTACTTTGACAAGCCAAGCCAAAGACTGTTGTTCTCAAATGTTTAAATCTTGAATCCAAGGAGGAGATTGTTAGGTTTAAATATGTCTTCAAGATTTAATATTCTTGATAAAGTCAAAGTCAATGTATTTAGTCAAGTGTAGAAATTCAAAGCTAGCTTATTTCCTTAATAAGTCTTAGGGTATATAAGGCTTTGTTTAGACTTTCATTGTAAGCTTTTTGTAAGATCTCTCATCTTCTAATACAAAGCTAATAGAATTCTCTCTCTACATTCTCTCTCTACTTTCTCTCTCTAGAATTCTTATCGATTTCCTGGTTGCTTGATTGATTTGGGATTATCACCTTCTCAGTCAGAATTAAGCAACCTGTTATGTTGAACTTGATCTGGCAGAAACTATCTAAAAACTGACTTATGCTGAACAAATTATGCTGTAAACCTTCCACATAGAAAACTTTCTGAATGGTCAGATATCCTTTTGTTAAATCCCCATAACCTCTAACATGTCCTTTATTGTTATTGCCACCCTCCAGCCTTTTATGTTAAATTTGTTAGAGAAGACTTATGACCTGTCATGTGTCTTGATGCTCCAGAATCTAAAAACCACACATGACAACCATGCAAAAACAATAAGTTAGATTTAGGTAACCATATTGGAATGGGTCCTTCTTTGTTAGCTTTAATATCTGATTTAACATATGTTCCTTTGACTTTCCATTCAAAGTTTTCTTTGAAACACCATTTTCCCAGAACTTTTATGAAATCAGAACATTTTCTGTTCACAAAGTTGTTTCTTTTCTTCTTAAAATTTTTTTTGTTGAGACTGAGAAACACTTTCAGTCTTATTTTCATTGGATTTAAACATGTTTTCATTGTTCTTTCCTTTTGATTTAGATTGAGTATTGTTTTCAATCTTCTTTCTTTTTATCTGAGTCTGAGAAACCAAAACAGTCTTCTTTTCTGAATTCTGATTTGCTTTGTTTGTATAAGAAATCTTAGAAGATGTTTTTGAATTTTGACTTTTCTGAGAGAATTGAAATGAATGACTACCACATTTAACACATTTAAGACTCTTTCTTGCAATTGACAACAGATCTGAATCAAAAATCTTTTCACATTTATTGATAATATTCAGATTACAACTGTATCTATTACAAGAAGTACTAGCTTTAGGTTCAGAAGTAAAATTCAATCCAATCTCCTCATAAATTCTTTTTAGATCATCTTCCCTTTTGCTTTCCTCTTTTTCTGAAACATTCAACTTTTCAGAATTAGCATATGATTTGGATGATTCACCATTCTCAAATGTACTTGATTTATCAAAGATTTCTTATTTTCTTTTAAAGCATTAATCTTGAAAATATCATACTCAACGTTTAACTTCTCAAGCTCTGTTATTTTCTGGACATAAGTTTTATTTTCCTTTAAAACTTGGTCCAGTTTAAAATCAACATCACAGTAATCATTTTCAAGTTCATCAAAAGTTTTCCTCAAGTCCTCAAGTTCTTGATTAACCAATTTAAACCTCTTTTATAGTTCTAAGAAACTTTCTGAATTAGATTGAGAAATTTCAGTTGACTCAGAATTTTTACCAATAGTCTCAGAATCCTGACTTATGGAGTCAAAATTCTGACTAGAAGACTCAGACTTCTGACTGACTGCTTCAGAAACTTTACTTGCATCAAATATACTTTCAATGTCAGGATAAGAAAATTTGGGTTGTTTATTTTTGTAACTGTCATTCAGAGAGTCATATTTGAATTTGGCATCATTATATCTTGGTTTCTCTTCTGTTGGTTTTGAAATTTCTTTCTTAACCTTGTCTTCTGAAACTTCTGACTTCTCAATTTTTGGTTCAGAAATTGTTTCCTTTGCTTTCACATGACTTGATTTTTGTAAACTATCTGAACTTGTTATAGAAATAGCAGGTCTCACAAAAACTTCATCAATTTCTGGGATTTGTGGTTAGGGAACCTGTAATTTATCAAAATCATAAAGATTTGTTGGTACCTATTTTTGGATTATAAAATCTTGTGTCTTTAACATTGCTTGTGAGAAGATTTAAGGTTTGTTGAGTTTGACCCCTTTTCAAATTAAGATCTTCCAACTCTTTGAGTTTTGTGTACAAATTCTTTCTTTCCTCAAATAACATATCAAATTTAATTTGTAAATCACCCTTTCCATCTTTAACTTCTGAGAGTTCATTTTTCAATTCAGAAATCTTTTTCAAAAGATAAAAATTCTCTTTTCTGACTTTTTGTTTCTCAACCTCAGATTCTTCAAATTGTTCTTTAATTATTTCCTTTACTGTTCTGAATTTGTTAACCATAATTCTTTCACCTTTTATCTGTTTTCTGAGTTTAACAAATTCAACATTCATATTTCCAATCTGAGTCATTAAATCAATTTCAAGTCCAGAATGTACCTTAGTTGAATATTCAGAACCTGCATCCTCATAGTCAGAATCATCTTCATTTTTCATCTTAGCCATATAGCTTTGCATCTGAGAAAAATGAATGCAGTCCTCTTCATCAGAAGTATTGTATAACCAATATTCTTGTTCTGCAAGCATTGTTATACCACTGTCTTTGGTTTTGGCTAGCTGAGCCTTCTTTGTATAGTATTCATAGTCCTTGACTACTTTCACTCTGCAGTCCGTTGCATAACGACCTGATTTTCCACACATAAAACAAAGATCTTTCTCTTTTTGTTTCTTCCTTCTCCTCTTTCTTGTCATTCTTACTTTCTTCTCTATCTTCCTTCTTCTTGTATTTCTCTTCTGAACTCCCCTGTTCTCTTCTGTATTTACCCTGAAACTTATTCTTTCCATATCTCTTGTTGAAAGTATCAGTCAACAAGGCTAATTTCTCAGCAATCAGCTTGATATTATCATCTTCTTCAGATCCTTCTTCTTTCTCAGATTCCTCCTCTAACTTTGGTATTTCAGACAAAAAACACAGATTTCTTGGATGTTTTGGTGATTTTGGATTTTAAAAGCAAAGCTAACTGGTCAGAAACACTCTTCTTTTCCTCAACCACTTGCTTAACAGAATCCTCATGTTGATTCAGAACACAAAACAGATCATTCAGATCTTCTTCACACATATCCTTGTTCATCTGAAGACTAATTGCAAAAGATGACCATTCTGAATTAAGACAATTCAGAAATTTATAATTGATTTCTGACTTTGTTTTCTTCAGCCCATTCCTCCTAAGGTCATTCAATATTGTGCAAAGTTTACTGTATGTCTGGGTTAAACTTTCTGATTCCATTGCTTTGAATCTTTCATAAGCATTGATGCTTTGATTCAATTTTGCTTGAATTGATTTGAGTGTACCCAGCATCTTCTTTTCCAATTCATCCCACATTTCCTTTGCAGATGTTCCACTGTCAATTCTATTGAAAACCTCATTTGGAACTGCCAATGTCATTAAAGTAATAGCTCTTTTGTCTATTGCATGTCTTTGTTTCTGCGCTTCTGTATATTGTGAAAAATTCTTCTTCACTCTAGTAGCAGGAATCCCCGGAGTAGTATCAGTTGCAGGTGCAGCAGCAACATCTACATAGACTTCAATAGGACCTTCACGAATAGAGATCATCAAGTTCTCATCAATATTATCTAGAAATTAAATCATACGAATCTTCAATTGCTGATATTCTTCCGGAATAAGAACAGGTGGTTTTGTCTCAGCTCCCATCGAGATGATTCAACAGAAATACAAATTCGAATTTCTTGATCGAAAAACATAACAAATTCAAGAATTGCTAAGAATTCAAGAGTTAAAGGTAGCAGCGGAATCAATTGACGAATTGATCAAGAAATCTTCAAGAACACGATCAAGAACCTTCACGATCACGATCTTGAACAACTTTGTTTGTTGATTAGCTCTGATACCAATTGTAGAAACCATGATTCAATCTTACAATCAATTATGAACAATCAAAAGTAAATGATAGAGATTTGGATCAAACAAACTTGTATTCAATCAAGAATAGATTACAGATCTTAGAGAGAGAATCTCTCAAAGATTACAAAGTGAATACAATGTTATGCGGGACAGTTAGTTAGTGTTAGGGCAGTTAATTGGTTGATCAGAAGTTCAAGGGTCTATTTGTATTTGTTTAAACATGGTCTAGTTAGTGAATGGGCCGTGGGCTTGTTAACCACGGGCCCGAATATATATTGTAATCTAGCTTCAGAAAATTAAGCTAGTTGTCTGATTTGCTTTCATTCATTCGTATTGTAATTCTCTCCTATTGAAAACATAATACAGGGATGACCAGTTGAAATCATTACTCATATTGTTTATCTATTCGATTTCATAATTGTTGCACGGATCTAGAACTAACAATTGGTATCAGAGCAGACGGACACAATTGATTCAAAGCCTTCAAGTTGAGTTTTGGTAATTTCTTGACTTTTCTCGTATGTGTCTCACTTGATTGTTCAAAATTTTGATTCTGATTAAATTGATCGATTTCGCTTATTGGGTATTGTTAGCATCATTACTATTAGTGATTCTGCAAATTTTCACATCTTAATTCGATCGTTTGAGTGGTTTATTAAGCAATTTAAGATCAAAAGTTTTAGTAGTGTTCTTGATCAAAATCGGATTTTTAGCCATAAAATCGTGTTGTTTTTGCTCTAAAATCAATTGGGTTAGTGTTGTTTTTGTGTTTGGCATCGTTTCTAATAGTTCAGGAACATTATTGAGCAGCCCTAATCGAGTTCCAATCGAATTTGAGAAAGCAGCCGCAGAGTCCGGACAACCCTGCCGCAGTTTCCGTACAAAATCTACTTTCCGGGTAATTGTGTTATTCCATCCGGACTCACCTTTCTTTCCGGGTAAACCATTCAGTCCGGGTAAGTCAACATTCTGGGGAAGTCTTTATTTTCTAAATCATTCCGGGTAATTTGTTCCGGAAACCCTGCTCTTTCCGGTAAAGTAATTTTTCCGGACAAGCCAAGGTTTCCGGTAATCATTTTCATCCGGAATCTCTGTCATCCGGTAAGTTTTGTGTTTTATAATTCTATCCGGACATATCATCATCCGGTAAGTAATACGTCTATTTGCCATATCCGGACAGTTCTGTCTTCCGGTAACCTTCTGTTATCCAGACACTCCAAGCTATCCGGACTCTCCTACTTTATCCGGATACTTTGTGATTTTTAGCTGTTTTTGTCATTTGATTTGATCTGGACACTACCTGATCAGACTCTTACTTGGATTCCTATCCAGTAAGATCACTCTTAGTTCATATTATTCGTAGAACCTGCGTTAGGATCACTCTTAGTGCCTTGCGTTAGGTTTACTCTTTGAATCAATCTACACGTCTGACGACCACTCCATTGCAACCTACGATGACTTCACGTCACACACTTGCTATTGGGACCGACTCCAAACCACCTTGTCTCTATCAAGGTGAGCATAGCCAATGGCGAGATAGATTCATGATCTTCATTGAATCTAAGGACAACTATGTGTACATCAAGAAAGCTCTTGAAGATGGTCCAATTCCTTGGCCGAAGAAGACCATTGCACCAACTGCAGCAAATTATGTGACTAGTTATGAGGACAAGACTGAAGCCGACCTGACCGAAGAGGAAAGTGGCAGAATAGAAGGCGAAAAAGCATGCTAAGAGATACCTTGTCCAAGAACTTCCCAACCCAATTTATACAGCTATCGACAGCTACAAAGGTACGGCAAAAGGCATGTGGGATCAAGTGGCTAGAATGATGCGTGGGAGCGCTGTCGGTAATAAACTAAAGATCAACAGCGCAATAACCAAGTTCGATGGTTTCAAGCAGCGCAATGGCGAGACTCTCACCCAAGCATATGAACGCTTCTGCTTACTTCTCAATGAACTGAACAAGAACAAGATTGTTCGTTCCAACACGGAGAACGCGCTCAAGTTCCTCAACAATCTACTACCCGAATGGAAGGTGTTTGCGTCTCATGTTAAGCAGAACAACTTGATAGAGAACATTGGCATCAATTGTAACAACCCCATTTCCATATATACAAATAACATACATTTTACAACATAATTTCATCAAAAAGATACATCATATTTCATATTCGGTCCCATAGTCTTACTAAACATAATAAGTAATTCAGTACAACCTTTTTCACTAATTAATTTACATTAAGACTAACAACAAAGCCATAAGTACAAAAACACTTCATGATCTTCATTACAAAAGTCTTCACCAAAGCTATCCATCCATTTCTCTATTCATTTGCTCTTACCCGATCCATCACCTGGACTACATATTTTTAAAACAAAATGAGGGTTAGACCTAGTGGTCTAAGTGAGAAAATCTATGTCAGTTTGAAATCATTTATATAAACTCCATTTACATAAATTACATTCATATGACACAATCACATATATCAATTTGAACTCACTCTTCATTTACTTTCTCTTCTCATTCCCATGGCCATATTAGTTGGTTGCAAGCCAACTAATAAATTATCTCCACCGTACAACTTCTACGGCCAAAGCCACCGTACAACTACTACGGCCAACACCACCGTACAAATACTACGACCAATATCACCGGTCCAAAGATCAGCCAATATACTCTCGTATAATACTCATGCAAATAAAATATAATCTTCACATACTATATTTCCAATATAAGCATATAAACACATCATTTATCACATATTCTGTACACACATATATGTATTCCAGTTTAAAAACATTTTCAAATAAAACTCACCGGTTTGTCTTATCAAAACGTTCTCCAAGCTTTTCTCAAACAATCTAGCTTCACTTCAATTTCACAGAATCTGAAACAATCATATCCAAGTATTGCTTTACCACTTTGAACACTTAGGGCTTGCTAGGACTAAAAGCTTTAGATAACTCTATCTAACTCTTATCCTCAGTTGTCTTCCCCAAGCCCGAACTTAAGTCAAGTCCATAGTATTTTAGTCCTCATTCATATTCTATCTAAGAATTAACAAACACAGGTTACTGAATACTCAAAAGTGTTTAAATTCTCCAAAATGACCAAACATCAAAAGTATCCGGATACCTCAAATTATCCGGACAACACAACTTTTCCGGACAGCGTGACTTTTCCGGACAACATGACTTTTCCGGACAACCTAAACAATCCGGACGTCATCCGGACATCAAAGTAATCCGAATACCATCCGGTATCCAATTCTATCCAGAAACCATAGGAAAAAGGAACTTACCCGGATAAAGAACACGTCCGAACACCTGTAGAACATTAACCGGACACCACCCACAACCTACCCGGACACTACCCATAAAACCACCCGGACACATTCATGGTGTCCGGAAACCTCTGTCGGTTTGGTGCTTTTTACCCAGAAAACCGACTGAATCATTAACAGATATAAAATTGACTATTCCAATCCGATAGAAACTACCTAATAGCAATTATACACATAAACTGTAAAGGAAACATACCTGAATTCAGTCCCAAGTGCACCAATTGACGCCTTAACCTAGCTTTTCTTCCTTTCTTCTTTTCTTCCAAAACACACCCACACCGTAAGCTACTTTTCTGGATAATACTGAATTTAGGAAATATCTAATTCCATTAAGGTTAATATCTAATCCAATTTACCATTTTAGTCCTTAAGTTATTCCTTAATGACCAAAAACACCCTTTACATATATATCTACCCAAACATACCTTTAACTTCACATTTTAAAGTTAACAAAGTTTAAAGGAACTAACATTTAACTAACGAACTAACCCTGGGGTATTACATCAATGAACTGTATGAGACGCTTCTTCAAGACGAGGATGAAGTGAATGAACTTTTGGGCGAGAAGAAAGATGCAACCAAGCTAGCTGCTGATCCTATAGCACTCATATCCTCAAAGAAAGGGAAATCTTCGGGCCATCATTCTAAACGTGCTCAAAGGAAAAGCTCTTCCGAATCTGAAAAGGAAGACAGTGACTCGAATGATGAAGTAGCTGACTTCAAGAAAGATGTTGCTCTACTCACTAAATCTTTTCAACAACACCGATTCTATAAGAAGCCAACGTCTAATAATCAGCGCTACTCCACCGCCTCCAACAAGCGCCATGATTATCAAGACAAGCACAAGGGAAAGAAGAAAGTTGATGAGCAGGACACGTCTGAGAAGAAAGAGAAAGATGATAGAAAGAAGGGAGATGAACCAGTGACCTGCTACAACTGTGGAAAGCTTGGTCATTTTGCTAAAGACTGCACAAGGCCTGTAGTAAAGAATTCTCACTACTACAAGGCCAAGCTGGCAATGGCTGAGCAGAAGGAAGCTGGAGAAGCTATGTTCGTGGAAAACGACTACTGGTTGGGTCATTTTGATGATGAAAGCGATTCTGATGGTGCAAATGCTTTAATGGGCTATCACTCTCCAGCTGATGAAGAGAAGACAAATCAGGTATGTGATTCTTCCGAACAAGATTTCCTGAATAAAATGCAATCTTTTACCGACCAGGCAGACTCCTTTAAGACCACAACTAAAGAACAAAAGCTTAAGATTAGTTCACTAACCGAAAAGCTAGATGTTCAAACAAGAATAACTGAAAAACATAAGTCTGAAAATGCTATGTTAAAGGAAAGATGCAAAATTCTTTCAATACCACCCAAAGACTTAAGGGCCAAATTATCTGATCTTCAGTCTCTATTTGATCAGTGCATGAATGAGAAAGAAGAACTTGTTTATCAATGTTCCTCTCTTCAAATTCAGCACAAGGAGTTTGTTAGTAAAATTCTTGATCTTGAAACCAAACTCCACAAAAGGGGTCAAACTGATCAAACCATCTTTCTGAATAAACCCAAAGAGTTCACTTATTTTAACAAAGAGTGGGGAATCGGATATGATAACCCACACTATTTGAAAAAGGGAAGATATCAAACTCCTACTCTGTATGATTTTGCATGTTTTGGGTTAGATAAAAAGTATCTGGAATATGCCATTCAATGGACTGATCCTCTTGAACCTGAAAAGGAAGAGGAAACCGAGGAATATAAGCGTGCACACAAACGAGGAATACAGCTTCCGTTTTGTTATGAACCTTTGAATAATTCGTATAAAAAGAATAAAAAGTATCTCTCAAATGACTACTTCGACCCTTACAAGGTTGTTAAGCCCAAGGATTCCTCCAAATTATATTAGGACCAAGCACCCGCAACCAAGAATGAGACGGACGAGTTTAAACTCTATGTTCCTCCTCTCATCTTGGAAGCAAAGATTGTCGACTTGGAGTAGTCGTTTGAGAAAGAAAGGTCTGTTTTTCAAAACGAAAAGAAATCGCTAATCCCTGAGATTGAGAAACTCAATTCTGAGAAACTTGAGAATCCACAACCGGACAAAACCGAAACTGTGTCGGGTGAGGGACAGGAGATCCTTCGGTTTGAAATCAATCGACTCATATCACAACTATCCGCTTTGGCAACAGAAGTGATGCAAGAGAAAGTGAGTAAAGGTCAACTCCAAGAGCAGTTTGACCAACTCCAATCTAAAATGAAGATTTCACCCGAACTTTCCTCTAACTCATCTGACACATCCTCGTGTAAAGCCTTCATCGGAAATATCTCTTCGCAAGAAAATAAGGTTTCTCAAGATGAGTGTGTTAAAAGGAATTTAAACTATGATTTTTCAATTGCTCCCGCACCGAATTCCCCAAAGCACACAACCGAAAGAACAGCGTGTTCCTCGCCTTCCTCACCTAATCCAAGTCCTGAAATTCCGTAGATTGATTTTTCAAAATACATGAACTCTGAAGGCAATTCTGATGGAGAGTTTGAGTCGTTCCCTTTCGACAAACCTCTCCTGTGTCACACGAACTTTTTGTCTCCAGTAGTCAATTGTCCGGTCAATTTCTTAAAGGGTAACAGTTCTAACACAAATGCCCCATCTATGATCAAGATTTCACAATCAAAACCGACTTCTAAACCTGTTTCTAGACAGCAATCACAGCCGAGGCAAAAGACCGAGCAATTGCCTTCCAAAGATACCGTTCCTTCAAAAGTCACTGACCATTCCGTCCCTGTTGTTTCAGATAAAATTGGTCAAGAAAAACAAGAAAAACCAAAGTGGCTGAACAAGGAACCTGTCAAGAAGGAAGCATCAAAGTCTTTCCCTACTGCATTCAATTCTAGAATAAACAAAGACAATTGTGTTTGGAATAATTGGAATCGTTTTGAAGTTTCTTTTCCGATTAAACTTAATTCAGTTCATCAATTGATTCAATTATCGCATGATTGTTTATGTTGTTCTAGATGTGGTTGGAATGATTTTCATGAAATTAATTTAAATGATTGGTTTGGGTCATATCACATGTACAATCATAAACCCAAAAATAAACCCCGTAATAATAAACAGAAATACTATAAACAACGGGGTTTCCAATCTTAGGTTAAACCACAACGGGAGACCAAATCCACTCCTAGATGGGTAGCTCCTACTGAGGTTAAACCGGCACCAAAGAGGCAACCTGCCAAAAATCCTGTTCCTCCACAAGGTGTAAAATCTACACCAAGGAGGCAACCTGTGCCAAAACCAGTTTCCGTAAATGGTGTACAACCTGCACCTAAGGGGAAAGCTATGTCAAAGAAAGTTCCTCCAAGAGGTGCCAAACCTAACCCTCTAGGACCCAATCAAATTTGGGTACATAAAATCTGTTAACTCGATTTTGCAGCACGATCATGTGTGGTACTTAGATTCTGGATGCTCCAAGCACATGACTGGAAGGAAGGAGCTTCCCACAAACTACAAGGAAGAATATGGTGGAGACGTGAGATTTAGGAACGACCCCAAAGCGTCGATCGTGGTCCACGGTGACATTGTACAATACAAGATCACAATAAAGAAGGTATCACACGTCGCGGGATTGGGACACAATTTGTTCAGCATCGGGCAGTTCTGCGACAAAGATCTTGATGTCAGCTTCAAAAAGACACGGTGTAGAATCCTCAACGACGACGGGGAGGAACTACTGGTTGGAAAACGCAAGACCAACCTCTACACAGTCGACCTCGCAGCCCTCAAGAATGATAACCCTGTCTGTCTCATGTCAAAGGCCAATTCTCAGCAAGCTTGGATTTGGCATCGATGTCTTTCGCACCTCAATTTCAAAACAATCAACAAACTGGTGCTGGGCGGACACGTGAAAGGAATGCCTGATCTTCAATTCGTGAAGGATCATCTCGGCGGGGCATGTGACATGGGAAAGATGAAGAGAGTACCACATCAGCCGAAGGCAACTCCGAGCACGTCCCGGACCCTCGAACTTATCCATATGGATTTGTGTGGACCGATGCGTGTTCCGAGCATTAACAAGCGCAAATACGTTCTCGTGATGGTAGACGACTTCTCGCGCTACACTTGGGTACTGTTTATATGCTCAAAGGATGAAACACCAGAGCTAATCATTAATCACCTGAAGACTGTCCAGCTGAATAAACTACAACAAGTTCAGTCTATCAGAACCGACAATGGGACGGAGTTCAAGAATCGAACGGTGGACGACTATCTGACGTCCGTTGGCATCTCGCACACTTTTTCTGCCGCACGTACACCTCAGCAAAACGGAGTGGTGGAACGACGCAACCGTACCCTGGTCGAAGAAGCTCATACCATGCCTTCCCAATCCAACCTTCCGCTATTTCTATGGGCCGAAGCGGTGTCTACGGCTTACTATACGCAAAACCGCTCCATCCTTATCAAGCGGTTCAACAAGACGCCGTACGAGATCATAAACAATCACGTTCGGAACATTAGCTACTTTCATGCGTTTGGATGCACGTGCTATATTCTGAATGACAAAGATGATCTTGGCAAATTCAGCCCCAAGGCGGACAAAGGAGTCTTCATCGGATACTTCATGCAGGCTAAGGCGTATCACATTTACAACAAACAGACCAAATCCTTTGTTGAAAGCATAAGCGTGACATTCTACGAAGCCGCAGATTTGGCTTCTGAACAAAACAGTTCAGAACCCGGTTTAACTGGCGTGTTAGCTTCCGGACCTCCAAGTTCGGGATCTACACAAGCGACAGTAAATCCGAATCATGCATATAAAGGAAAATATCTTGTCATAAGTTCTGAACATTCTTCTGATAAAGCCCTTTAGAACATCCTTCAAGTACTTGGATATTTTCAACTTTGTCTTTAGAAGTTCTGAGTCTCCTACTCAGAACTCTGACCCTTCAGTTCAGACATTCACACTTAGTAATCTTCTCAAGATTCTTCATCAGAAGTTCTGAGTCTCTTACTCAGAACTCTGAGTCTTCTGCTCAGAAGCCAACACTTGTGTTTATTGACAAAACTTCAGATCTAACACTTTTCTTCTTGAAAACTTTAGGTTGATACTGAGAAACACTTTCAGTTTTCTTTTCTTTTGTTTGAAACAAGTTTTCATTCTTCTTTCCTTTTGATTTAGATTGAGAAATGTTTTCAATCTTCTTTCCTTTTATCTGAGTTTGAGAAACCATTGCAGTCTTCTTTTCTGAATTCTGATTTGCTTTGTTTGTATAAAAAGCTTTAATATTTTGACCTTTCTGAGAGAATTGAAATGAATGACTACCACATTGAAGACATTTAAGATTCTTTCTTGCAAGTGACAACAGATCTGAATCAAAACTCTTTTTGCTTTTATTGATAGTATTCAGATTACAATTGCATCTATTACAAGAATTACTAGCTTTAGGTTCAGAAGTAGTATTCAATCCAATCTCCTCATAAATCTTTTCCAGATCATCTTCCGTTTTGCTTTCCTCTCTTTATGAAACATTCAATTTTTCAGAATTAGTAGAAGATTTAGATGATTCACCATTCTCAAATGTACTTGATTCATCAAAGAATTTCTTATTTTCTTTTAAGGCATTAATTTTGAAAAGATCATACTCAGCCTTTAACTTCTCAAGCTCTGTTATTTTCTGGACATAAGTGTTGTTTTCCTTTAAAACTTGTTCTACTTTAAAATCAAAATCACAAAAATCATTTTCAAGTTCATCAAAACTTTTCCTTAACTCTTCAAGTTCTTGGTTAACTAGTTTAAACCTCTTTTCAAGTTCTGAGAAGATTTTTGAATTAGTCTCGGAATTTTCAGTTGACACATAATTCTGACAAACAGACTCAGAATTATGATTAGAAGCCTCAGAATTCTGACTAGCTGTCTCGGAATTTTCTTTGTGTTCAGAAACCTTGCTTGTAAATATACTCTCAATTTCTGTATAAGAAAAACTTGGTTGTTTATTTTTGTAACTAACATTCAGAGAGTCATATTTGAATTTAGCATCAATATATCTTGGTTTCTCTTCTGCTGGTTTTGAAATTTATTTCTCAACCTTGTCTTCTGAAACTTCTGATTTTTCAACTTTTGGTTCAGAAAGAATTTCCTTTGCTTTTCCAGAACATGATTTTTGTAGATTATCAGAACTAGTTATTGAACTTGCAGGTCTCACAAAGATTTCAGCAATCACTGGGATTTCTGGTTTAGGAACTTGTAATTTATCAAAATCATAAAGATTTGTTGGAGCCCTTTTCAAAACAACATTTTCCTCCAAACCTAATCCCAATTTTGGATTATAAAATCTTATGTCTTTAACATTACTTGTGAGAAGATTCAAGTTTTGTTGAGTTTGACCTCTTTTCAAACTAAGATCTTACAACTCTTTGAATGTTGTATATAAATTTTTTCTCTCATCAAGCAACATATCAAATTTAATTTGCAAATTAACCTTTCCCTCTTTTACTTCTGAGGGTTCACTTTTTAATTCAGAAATCTTTTTCAAAAGATCAGAATTCTCTTTTTTGACTTTTTGTTTCTCAACCTCAGATTCTTCAAATTGTTCTTTAACTATTTCTTTTTCTGTTCTGAATTTGTTAACCAGAATTCTTTCACATTTTATCTGTTTTCGGAGTTTAACAAATTCAGATTTCATATTACCAATTTGAATCATTAAATCAATTTCAAGACTAGACTGTACCTCAGCTGAAGATTCAGAACCTCCTTCCTCATAATCTGAATCATCCTTATCTCCTATCTTAGCCATATAACTTTGCATCTGTGAAAAATGAATGCAATCCTCTTCATTAGAAGTATAATACAGCCAGTTCTCTTATTCTGCTAATAGAGCAATCTCACTATCTCTAGTTTTGGCCAATTGAGCTTTCTTTGCATAATACTCATAGTCTTTCACAATCTTTACTTTGCAATCTCTGGCAAATGACCAGGTTTTCCACACGTGAAACACAAATCCTTCTCTTTTCTTTCTTCCTTCTCTTCTTTCTTCTCAAACTTACTTTCTTCTCTATTTTCCTTCTTTTTATATTTCTCTTCTGAACTCCCCTGTTCTTTCCATACCTCTTGTTGGTTCCTGTTTTGTTTAGACAAGATTATCAGATCTATTAGTTCAAGTTTGAGTTTGATGCGGAAGCGTATTTGAAGAACTAACAGATATGTTTGATAGATTTAGAACATAATATAAATAAACAGTGAACAGGAAATAATATCTCAAAGTTTACTGAATATATATATTAAGAACAGATTCAAGAACAGTGAGTAAGCAAAGCTTTAAAACAGATATGACTCTCAAAGTGTTTAAGCTGTGTGTTCTTGTGATGTTTTTCTCTCTTGTTTTGTTGTTTCGATTGTTCGATCGATAGGAAGAACTCAACATGCGTCTTCCTTATATACTACTCTAAGGGGACCATAAAGCATAAGCTACTATTCATAATGGATGGTAGGAATAGTTGGACGGATGGCATGAACAGTTTGGACGTGCTGTATTGCATTTAATGCATCAGACGTCTATTATGTACTAAGCCCTATTGAATCCAATTAGAGTTTGACACGTTGCAGTTGGACAGGGCATGCTATCATGCAAGTTGATGAACAGGTCCAGTAACAGTAGCAAGATATTATAAATATCTTTGAAGTCTTTGAATAGGACCACAGAGGCTCTGTAAAGTATTACAGAGGTTCTGTGGTCTGGTCCTTTGTAGAGCAGTCTTCCCTGGATTCCGAGTCATTGGTCTTCTTTGAGCGTATGACAGAGCTTCCGTAGGGCGCCTCTTTAGCTTCTGTAGCTTCTTGACCTTGATCTCTCGGTATGTTAGGCAGAGCCTCTGTAAGAGGCTTTCTTCACTTAGCCTATTTTTCACTACTTCTAAATACTTCTATGATTAGGAAGATTGAAGCTAACAATCTCCCCCTAAGTAGTGAAAAATAAAAAATTGAACTTGAGTTTAGTTAGGCTAAGTTAGATAAGACAGAGGTTAAACAATACCTCGAAAGATCTTTCATTCAAAAATATGCCAGAGGCATTTTACATTTGAGTACAATGAAAGATAAACTTTGACTTGATTTGCAGAGATTTGAGGTTTGAGAATCAGATTTTGGCATCTTTGAAATCGTTGTAGCTTCTGTTGTCTCTTCCGATTCTTCTGATCTCTTTGTAGAAACTGATACAGAGTTCTCTTAGGCGGATTGTGGCATCAATCTCTCTGATGAAAGTATCTGCAGCATCTCTATCCATTTTCTCTGTACCTCTGTATTTTACAAGGTTTGCTCTGAACTTGTTCAGAGTACTAGTTGCGTACTTCTGACAGTCCATGCACACAAACAGTTTGACTTCGCCTTGTGGATTTTGAAATACTAACCCGAATCTTGGTTATGTAATGATAGAGTTGGGCACGGCGTCGGGTGGGCAGCGATTTTCTAGTGGTCGTAAATTCAGATGTTTGAGACCAAGATCCTTTCCCAGTTGAAAATCTATCATACTGTAGATCAGAAGATTTTCCCTCATTGCTTTTCTTAACACTTGATAGGCTCTGGTGTTTGCCTCTGTGTTGTAGTTGTCCTTTGTCCATTGCAGAAGGTCAGGTAGATCATAAGGATTGATATTTCTTAGGTCAGCATCAGCGAAGGTGGTTTCTGAATTGTCTTCTCTTCTAACTTTGTAAAGATTGTACCTGACCCTTGGATAGGTTCTTGTAAAGGAGAACCTGCTGAAGATTACCTTTTTGATCTTGTGGATTGAGAAGACATCTGCTTTGGTTCTTGGCTTTGTCCTTGTGAAGATGTTCTCAAATTCTTCTCTGATCCTTGAATCTGTCACATGATCTGTTGGATGATTGGTCTGAAAGGTTTGTTAATAGAGGTATTTGTATACCACTTCTTCCATCTCTTCATGTGTTGAACCAGGTTGTGGTACTTGTCTTCTGAGACTCTCCATCTTTTGAACAACTTCTGCAGCTCTGCCAGTTAGAGGAATGTCTGTCAGAGGCTTTAATCCATATGCCCAGTCCTCTTCTTCATGCTTTGGACTTTGAAAGGCATCAAAAGAGCTTTTCATCAATTTTTCTGTAGGCTTGGGCAATGATTTATTTTTCTTGGGCTCTTCTGTCAGTATTTCTTTGCCCTTGTCTTTGGCTTTTGGAGGTGCATAACCTGTTTCTTCTGTAGGTTTGGAGGTTGGTGCTTCTGTTGGCTTGATGGTTGCCTCTGTAGGTTTTGACACTTGTGTTTTAGAGGACTTTTGTGGCGATGGTTCTGTTGGCTTGAGTTGCTCTGTAACCTCTGTTGGAGGTTCTTTGGTGACTTATTCTGTGAGCTCTGTTTCTGTTGATGAAGATTGGACATCGAATCTTCTTGCCATTTTGAAAGCTAATGTGAACCTGTGCCTTTCTTCTTCTCTCTGCGCCATTCGTTCAGTCATTTTATTGTGCATCTTTCTCAGAGTATTAGAAGCAGAGGTCGTTGCTCTTTTTGGTTTGGTGGCAATAGACTTTCTTCTTGGTATAGTTTGGGGTTTTTCTGTTGATTTTGTTGACGAACTTTCTTCCAAAATGTTTACCACAGGGGTGGTTGTTGCCTCTGTGGTTTGCTGATCAGCTTTTGGAATATTGGTTTCTTCAGGAGTTGATTCCACAGAGATGTGTGTTGTCTCTGTGGTCTGTTGATTTTGTTGTTGATCTTGGGTTTGTTCTGGAGGGGCTTGACAGATTGGTTCTGCTGCGACTGGTGGAGCTTGTAATCCTCTGGTCGTAGCTTTCTCCCTTATATTCTCCCCCTCAGGATTATCTGATGGACCAGGATGGTCATCATCAGAATCATCCTGACTTTTATCAGATGTACCCTCTGCTCTGCAGGAAGCTTTGGGTTTCTTTGGTAGTTCTGCTCATGCGGCCATCAACTTCGCACATATATCATCACAGAGGCCGAATAGAGTTGCAAGCTCTGCTTCTGTGTTGAAGCGCATTTCACCGACACTCTTTCTGAAATCTTTGACGTAATTGGCATTTGCAGTAGTGAAGGATACAATGACTTTTGTGACCTGGTTTATGACATTTTGACCGAGCTCTGTCAGCTGTGCTCTGATCATGTAATCTTTTGGCTGCATTATTGTAGTGTTGCGCATTGCCTTTTCTTGAACATTTTTTAGAGCCTTCTGTAGTTCTGCAGGTGTGATGCTCTGTGATTTGTTGGATTGCTTGTTCATTTGTTCAAGGAAATGATTTACTGATTCTTTGAATGCAGAAGTTGCAGCTATTCCAAAATCTTTAGCAGCAGAAGTGGTTGTAGTTGTGGCAGTTGTTTGAGCAGAAGATTTCATCTCTGTGATGGCTGTTTTCACCTCTGTGGACAGATTGTCCATTTTGGTGTTCAGATTCAGCAAGGTCGTTGATGTTTTCTCTGCCAAAGATGTGAAAGAGCTTTGCAACTCTTTCATGGTTTGGTTCACAGAGGTGACAAGGGTTTGGAACTCATCCCTTGATACTTGTGTCCCTGGTGTAACCTCTGGAGGAACACATTCGTCTCCAGAGTGGGTCTCTGCTCTTGGGACACCTTCGTTCACCTTTGTTTGTATGTTGGGGGTGGAAGGATTTCCATCTGATCTTTGAGCAGAAGCATCTAGTGCTTCAGACTCTACAGAAGTTCTGTGAATGACATTGTCTAGATCCACTTCAGAGTTGGGTACTAGATTATCCTTCTGTTGACTAGGAGACTTGTCTAGAGTCTCTTCGTCGTTGTGCTCACTACTTCTCTCTGAAAGAAGGGTTGGCCCTATTTCGTACGTGGCAGAGGAAACGAATTCCTCTAGGGTGTTCTAGTGTGATCTGGGGCGATTGATCCCGAACTATAGGTGAGTCTCTCTGAGGAGACTCCCTAGGAATATATTCCCCGGTTTCTGTGGGCGCAGAAGTCGAAAGAGTGACTTCTGGCTGGATGGGTTGGGTTTGGATCGAGTTGTGCTGCTCTTTTTCAATAACTCCTTCTGCAGCTAGATCTGCGGAGTTAGATGTGTGGGTTGCACTGGGAGTTGGTTTTGGTTGTGTGCCTCTATTAATCCAGGCATCTTTTCTTGTTTCCTCCTCTGTTAAGCATCCAAACACTACATCATTTTCTATCATTTCAGCTTCTATAGCTATCCGATGGCTTGGTGCTTCTTCCCTAGCTTCTGTTGAAGTTCCTTGTTATTTTCCTAAGAAGTCATACATTTGATGAGAGCCGTATAATCTCATTACATGTGGATGATAGAGACCTTTTTGTATCCAGACATCTTCTTCTTCATCTGAATCTACCTCTGAGACCTCCACTCTTGTCTCCCATGTTTTAAATCCCTCTTCTTGTACAACTTCTGCCTCTTTTCCTTTCTCTAAAGCCGCTGTTATTTCATCTCTATTCCACTCAGCTTCTGTTTGTTCTATTTCTTCTGAAGCTGGGCTTGGGCTCCTTCTGTGGACGTCCAATCCTTGTTGAATGAAGGGGTTTTGTAGAATAATAGGTGTCTCGGCTGATTGATCTCTGGGTGTTTGATCATCTTCTTGCAGATGTGTGTCAATGCCAGAAATAGAGAAGTATTGTTCTTCTGGGGAGTGGTGGTCGAGAGGTTGTGCCGTCCACCCTGTTGTATTTAAAGTGTTGGCAATGTCAGGGTTCTGTAGGAAATCGTTTAAGTTTCCTTGGTGAGCAAATCGATCTGGGGATTGATGGGGCGATTGATATCCCTCTTCTGTCATTTCTACTTCTGCATCTTCTTCTTCTGCCGTTCTTTCTTCTGCGATTGCTTCCTCTTCTATGGTAACCAATTTCTCAAGTGATTTACCATGCTTCTTTTTGATTTTCCTGCTCTTAGGTTTTGGTGCCCCTTCCTCTGTAGTTTTCGATTTTCTTTTCTTCTTTAGTTTTGGAGAGGAGGGAGGAGCAGAGGAGCCAATTTCTGTGGCATGAGGAGGTGAAGGTTGATCTTCTGCAGCTCTTGTAGAGGTGCCTTCTGCAGTTTTCCTCCTTTTTGATTTTGGAGTAGAGGCAGAAGATTTCGAAGAGGACTTCTTTCCCATGAGCTCTGCACGTTTGGCTATGAAGCTAAGTTGAATAGCCATGTGTTTTGCTAATTTGTGATCTTTTTCTTCTTGAGTGGAAAGAGGTTCTGCAATCATTGTTCCTAGGGGGACACCTAAACGCGGGGGTGTCATAGGACTCGGTTTTGGAGTTCTATGATCGCGTATAAACTCTTTCTTAAGGGTTTTATTCGAGGCATACTTCATAAGTTTCTTTGACAGAGGTCTGCAGTGTGTGTAGCCATCTACATGATCAGTGGGGGTATTTTTGTTCATTGGGAACTGTTTGGGAATTGGCCCTTCCATTGGCCATTTCTGTATCAGCAACAGAGGTTCGAACAAAACTCCCAGTATTCTTTGGAATTGCAGAGGTGGTAGAAACTTAGGATCGTTCTCTTTGACCCTTCTTGTGTTGTTCTTTCTGTCGATGGTGTTGATGATCTCTTGCATCATTATGGTCGCGTAATCTAGTGGGAGATCATAGTAAACCCCATACATAATGGTTAATATCTGATGTGAGCTCTGGTCAATATTGCCTATCTTCCCAGTCAGGCATCTGTTAAGAATTGAGAACAAGGTGTTCCACAGAGGTGGTAATCTGCCTCTGCGGAAGTCATTTCTCTTCCTCAGTGGGGTGTTGTACCCAAGCATTTCTAGGAAAAGACAAATCTCGTCGTCTGTTGGTTGCTCTGCATACTTCTTCAATCCAAGAAGACCCCTTGTTGGTAGGTTGAATTCAAGTGAGAACATTGTTCTATTGAACTTGATTTCCAGATGCTCAGATTTGTCAGGTCTTGAAATGTACCCTTTGATAAGAGAATCATCTTTATCAAATCGGCAACTTTGCCAAAACTGGTTCAAATATCTAACTGGAATTTTCTTTGGGGTTCTTGAGAGTAAAGGGAAGAGGATGTGATTTTCCATTATGTTTAGAAGAATGGCATGGGCTTCGCCGAAAGCAGTGGGTGAGGGGACCAAATAGTAATTGTTGGATTTGATTGGTAGTACCTTTTCGAAATGATCCTTTGCTATGAAGTTTTGAAGATGTGTGGTCAGAGCAAAGTCCGCTGAATCGCCAGAATCTTCTAGTTCAATATTTTGGGCAAGGTTGGGGTTTTCTGAATGTTCAGAATGAGCAGGTGAATGTTCTGGTGAGTTCGTCGGAGAGTGTGCAGGGGAGATAGCTTGAGAAGATGAAGCCATTTGGTAATGAGAATAAGATACTTGCAGGTTTTTGCAGGGTTTCGTCGGAGAAGAATGAGAGTTTGTAAAAAGTTTATGAGAGGGTAAGCTTGGTTTTTATAGGAGGGTAAAACGGTAGAATTCGAAAGAGTAAAATATATGGCAATGGATTAAAATTTGGAATCCGTACTCAAGTTAGAACGGCGGGTTCAACTTTCCACAGAAAACGTTCCATGTACGCCCAGTGAAAATAGGACACGTAGGCCATGTCAGAAGATGACAGGATGTCGTGCGCGGCCCATTAATGCTAGGCGCATGGTGTTGTTCTTAGCCACATGTGATTCACTCTCAGTAAAAGTAACAGTTATTACTACAGAAATGCCCAAGTAACAGAATGACAGAACTTCTGTAGTTTACATAAGCTATGTGATCTTTAAAATCTTTGATTTTTATCCCTTTCTCATATATCTCATTGTTATCATGACTTCTGTGGGGTTTTTCTTTAACCAAAACGTTTGTAAAGGCATTGGAGAGGATCAATAGGATTTTTAGTTAAGAGTTTTACTCGCAGAGGTTTTGTGGCTCTGTTGGAACTTGCAGAAGCTCTGTGAGGCCCAGCAGAAGCTCTATGAGGGAAAAAATCTCATAACAAAAATTCTATTAAATTTTCTTATCATCCAATTTTTGATCTGTTTTAAGAGATGTTTTTCTGACATATTTGAAAGTTGGTGTCCGAGAAAACTGTTATGGAAAAAAGTTTTGTTCGTGAAGGTCATGGTGTATGTATTCGGTTTCCGAGATAACATTCCAAAAAAATCGATAGAGGGTTAATTTTGGATCACAGAGCATATTTCTGGCAGAACCTCTGTTGAGCTCAGTAGAACCTCTATGATCTTAAATTTCTCCTAATTCGAATTTTATGAAACTTTTTGAGCTTTTGATTTTTGAAATGTTATTCTAAGTATTTTTAGGACATATTTGACAATTTGTGTCCTAGAAAACTGTTCTCAAAATCCTTTTGTGCGAGAGACATACCTTTTGGTTCTTCTTTTCTCGGCAGTGATGTCTGACTTCTGTCGATATAGATTCATCGACATTCTTCTTTGGCTTTCCCTTGAAAGTTTTACCTCTGTAGATCATTTCAGGGTCCCTTTTTGCTCCCCCTTGATCTAATCACCTCTGTAGATCAAGTAATTTCCTTTTGCTCCCCCTTGACCTATGCTTGGATCAAAGAATGATAAGTTTTGCATAGAACATAGGTCATGTTTTCCAGAGGTTCTGTAGGGGTCGTCAGAGGTTCTGAGTAGACCCACAGAAGCTCTGAGATTTCAAGATTTATTTATTATTGAGAATTTACATACGGAAATAACTCAATTAAAGCAATAAGTAAAATTATAGAAATATATACATATTTACAGAAGATAAAGCTATACTTACAGAGGATTTTCACGTCATATTGATCATTCCTAACTTACCCACCAAGAAATTGAATCTTTTCTCGTCTAAAACTTTGGTGAATAAGTCCGCGAGTTGGTATTCTGTGGGCACGAAATGCATCTCGATTGTACCGTATTCAACATGATGTTTCAAGAAATGGTATCTTATATCGATATGCTTGGTTTTTTAGTGTTGCACAGGATTGGCAGAGATAGCAATGGCACTTTTGGAATCACAGAAGATGGGTATTTTGAATAGGATGTGGTCGTAGTCTTTTAGCTGAGTCTTCATCCATAGAACCTGAGAACAACAGCTTGCAGCAACAACGTATTCAGCTTCTGCAGTAGATGTTGAGATACAATTTTGCTTCTTGGAGGTCCAACTGACTAGTTTACCACCTAGGAATTGACAACTCCCAGAGGTACTCTTTCTGTCGAGCATGCATCCTCCATAGTCTGAATCTGTATAAGCTTTAAGACTAAAACCAGAGTTCTGTGGATACCAGAGACCGAGATTTTTGGTCCCCTTTAGATATCTAAAGATTCTTTTCACAGCATCATAGTGTGATTTCTTAGGATTAGCTTGATAACGTGCACAAAGACATGTGGCATGCATAATGTCAGGTCTTCTTGCAGTTAAGTATAACAGAGATCCAATCATGCCTCTGTAGAGAGTGCATTCTACAGAGATGCCATCTGGATCTAATGATAACTTATTTCCAGTGGCCATTGGAGTTTTCATTGCAGAGTTATCAGAGAGGCTATATTTGAAAAGAATGTCAGAGACATATTTGGCCTGATTTATAAAAATTCCCTCTGATGTTGGTTTGACTTGGAGTCCGAGGAAGAATGTTATATCTCCCATCATACTCATTTCAAACTCACTCTGCATGAGTTTTTCAAAACTTTTGCACTCTTCTGTATTAGAAGACCCAAAAATTATGTCTTCCATATAGATTTGTACAAGCATTATTTCACTGTTTTTACGTTTATAGAATAAGGTAGTATCTGTTGTACCTCGGTCGTAGCCATTTACTAGAAGGAAGGTAGAAAGTCGTTCGTACCATGCTCTAGGAGCCTGTTTCAGTCCGTACAGAGCCTTTTCAAGGTAGTATACATGCCTTGGGAACTTTGAGCTTTCAAACCCTGGTGGCTGATTTACGTAAACCTCTTCTTGGATTTCACCGTTGAGAAAAGCTGATTTTACGTCCATCTGATAGACTTTAAAACCTCTGTGAGCTGCGAAGGCTAAGAATATCCTTATTGCTTCAAGCCGTGCAACAGGAGCAAAAGTCTAATCGTAATCTATGCATTCTTCTTGTCTATAACCCTTAGACACCAATCATGCTTTGTTTCTGATGACCACTCCATCTTCATCCTTCTTATTTCTGTAGACCCACTTAGTCCTAATGGCCTGTTTCCCTCGTGGCAGAGGTACTAAAGTCCATACTCTGTTACGCTCAAACTACAGAAGTTCTTCTTGCATGGCGTCTACCCAGTTTGGGTCATCTAGGGCTTCAGAAATCTTCTTTCGTTCTATCACACTAATAAAATTTGTAAAGAAACAAAAATTAGCAGTGGCAGACCTGGTTTTTACTGAGTCAGAAAGTTCTCCGATTATTTGGCTTGGAGGATGGCTTTTTGTCCACTAAGTGGTGCGTGGAAGATGGTCATCAATGTCATCGAACCTTTATTCAGAAGCTTCTTGTGGATCTTCTTCTTGTGTAGCCTCTGTCGTTCTTCTCGCCTAGGTAGTTGATTCTACCATTTGTGGAATGATTGGTATGAGTGGTGATGGTGGAGTTTGTTCCTCTGAGGACGTATAGTCTCGGTCCTCAATTTCCTCTGTAATTGGTTCTTCTGTGGATTGTGGAGTTTGTTTTTCAGCAGCTTCTGTGGTCGTTTTTCTTGATGTTTCATCTTCTGCATTTTCTTCTTCGGCATTTGCATCTGTAGTATTTATAGAAGAAGATGAAGCATTATTTGGACCAGTTAGAGTCATACCTGTAGGATTTTGTTCAACAGAGGATGGTTCTTCAGAAACTCTGATGGTTCGAACAGAAGGATCAATGTCATCGTGGAACATCTCTAAAAATAGAAGATTCAAGTCTTCTTTCGTTTGCGAGATGCCAGAGGTTTCTCTTTTAAGTTCGAGTTCTGAACTGATTTGCTCAGAAGTCTTTTGGAATGAATCATCAAACGAAACATTGATACTTTCAACGATTTTGCGAGATCTTGTAAGGTATACTCTGTAGGCTTTGGAAGTGGCAGAGTATCCAATGAATTTGCCTTCGTCAGCTTTTACCTCAAACTTTCCTCTTGAATCTCTGTCGTTTAAAACAAAGCATTTACATCCAAACACGTGGAAAAACTTGATGTTTGGCCGCCTTTTGTTGATCAGTTCGTAGGGAGTCTTGATGTGTCTTTTCACAATGGTTGACCTATTCTGTGTGTAACAAGCGGTAGAAATCGCTTCTACCCAAAAGTTCATCGGTAATCCGTATGCTGATAGCATAGTTCTTGCGGCCTCCACGAGCGTTAGATTCTTCCTTTCGACTACGCCGTTCTGCTGTGGACTACGTGCTGCAGAGAAGTTCTGTGATATTCCGTCTGTAGAAAGATAGGGTTCAATGACAGAGTTTTTAAATTCTGTGCCATTGTCACTTCTTAACTTCTGTATTCTGCATTCATAAAGAACTTGGATTCTTTTCATTAGATTAATCAAGATGATTGGAACATCCGATTTCTTTTGAATAAATTTGTAACGTCCCAAAAATTACAAGGAAATTTTTATTTTCTAAAACATATATTCCATTTTAAAACAACCACATTTTAATAAACCGTAACTCAATTTAAGTTAATGCCGTCAACTCAAACAGTCAAAAGAATTTATGCAGCGGAAATATTATAAATAAAATCTAAAAGTTTAAAAGTGTAAATTCCAACAATTCTCGGCGCCCGCGCTTTGTGTGTGTACCGTCAAGCCCGCCTGCCGCTCGCACCTGAAATCACAACATATTGGGAAAGGGTAAGCTAAACGCTTAGTGAATCCAACCACACACGTAGGTAGCGACCCCACGCATATCACCCCTACTCGCCAGTAGGCAACATCACCATCACCACGAATATCAAACCACATAATGATTATTATATAAGTACGAACCTCGGTCCCACCGAGTACACAAATTACATTAATACAAGCTCAGTCCCACCGAGCCCTCGGTCCCACCGACTACACAAGTTACATTAATATAAGCTCAGTCCCACCGAGCCCTCGGTCCCACCGAGTAAAGATTACTGTACTAGCTTAGTCCCACCAAGCCCTCGGTCCCACCGAGCCCCTCAGTCCCACCGAGGTGTACACATGCATAAATATTCCACATACGAATTCAACAAATCACAACCAGTTATCACATCCCAACTAGTTCATGTAAGCACATAAATACACGTAATAACACGTAACACAAAAGAACGACATACATGAAATTCCTAACTACGCGGTGAGAGAACTCACCTCGAATGCGCGCCTAGCTCACAAACAATAGTCCAAGCTCCACAATCCAAAATCACTTCCCAGCACCTAAACGCATGTTAAAACGTGTCAATACGAGACTCGGACCCTATGACACGACACACGCTTAAACCGTCACTAAAACTATTTTCCGTTCTCGCCAAACAGGTCAGTTCGGGACCTGTTTCGACCTCTCTAAACCCATAAAATTCTCAATATCATTTCATGACCAGAAAGTACTCTGAGATAGGGTTTCAAGGACATATTATAAGCCTCCTAACGATTTTTCTACAATTAATTACGGATTTTATAAGATCAGCCCGCAGAACAGCGAAAAACAGCACTTATCAGTATAAAACGACGATTTGGCCTAAGCTACGTTCCGAACTGGATTTTGCACAAAACACAGAAACGTTTATAGACTGAAAAAGGGAACTTTTGGCACCGGTTTCACCACAAACCGAGTTACGAGCAGAAAGTTATGATTTTCGAAAGATCAAGGCAGATTCCAGAAATTTTCACATGAAATGACGAAACACCGAACTTGCGACCACTTTTTCGTCCAGCTAGAGACCGAACCAGTTTTCCGCTAAAACACGGAAAACGTGCCCGACCCCGAACTTGAACCGTGGGCGCTAGTTTCGGCTCAAACGGAGTTACGACAGAAAAGTTATGATCAAACGAAAACTGGACAGCGCACATAGAAATTACATAAAAAGACGATTTATGAACGGTTCAAAGTTTAAACGATTCGGGTCAAGCGATCAGTTTTAGATTCCTCGATTAGGGTTAAGGTTCTACGAATTGGACGATTTCCAGCACCACCCCCTGCCACCTCCGGCAGTGGTGGGCGGCGGCGGCGGCCACCGGTGATTTACGAAAACTTAACGAGACGATTAGTTGACCCGACAAATCACTAGACCACACACCCTCCCCCCGCACCGCACCTGCCCTCACGACCACCACGCTGGTGGTTTCCGGCGGCACCCACCGGCGGCAGCCATAGCTATGCCGGCGGTGGTAGGGTTGTGGCGTATAGATGGCAGCGAAAGAAAGAATCAAAGGGAACGAGTCTTACCTTGACGATGACGACACAGCAGCGGCGCCCACTCCGGCGACTCTTTCTTCCTCAATCCCTCCCTCTCTCGCTGGACTCTCTCACCGGCGAACCTGCGATGGCGGCGGTGGCTGCTGCCTGGGTGGTCGGTGGCAGCAGAAAAGAAGGGAAAAGGAGGTGTTGGTGGTTCACGGCGCAAGGGAGAAAATGAAAAGAAGCAATAGGGTTTTTTTTTTCTTCTTAGACAATCTCGAGACCAAAACAAAACCAGCAAAATGGGTCTCGGTTCCATTGCATGAGCCGACCCCATGCTTGAACTTTGGCCTACTTGCCACTCTAGGTCCCTCAACTAAACTCTTCTCGCAAACCAAAAAAATTCGACCATTTAACGATTTGACCCAACTCGACTAACCCCGTCAAATAATTTCGTTAAATAAACAGTATAATAATTAAATGAAATGTATATCGGGACACGGGCTTTACAATTCTCCCCCACTTGGATTAGACTTCGTCCTCGAAGTCTATGCCCGTGAATAGCTCTAGATAGTTCTCCCTCATCTCAACCTCAGGTTCCCAAGTCCACTCGGAATCCTTTCGGTGCTTTCACTGGACCTTCGCCGACTGGAATCTAAATTTCTCACTCCGCCCAAAAAAAAAATTCTCGAATACTTTTCTTACCACCACTCCTTCAAGAACACAAAAATTATGATCGGACGAACACTCCCACAACTGGAATCATTCCTAGTTAGACGACTTCGGTTGTCTCCCAACCTTAGATATTCCAACCATCCCTATTCAAATTTCAAACTCTAACCATTCTAAAAGTGCTCACCAATATACCCTACAGGATACTCGAACCCGATCATTCCTACCATTAACTGTCGATTAATTTTCACGAGTTCTAATAGACTCCCCAAAATTTATTTTTAATCTATATTAACAAAACATCGACCCCCTGCCGAACATCGGTCCAACCGATTACAATAACAAACATCGGCCACCCGCCGAACATCGGTCCAACCGATTACAATAACAAACATAAGCGTGGTATTATCCTAGACACTAACACAAATAGATGTCCCCCACAACCAAATCAACTAACACACACGTAGGTCATTCCACCATAACCATCCATCACAAGTGATCATTTCAGGGTTACTACTACCGTCACCATGATTATCTTAAAATCGGCTACAACTCTCCGATTATACTAAAGGTGTTTGGCCTCAAGCCCAAACGTCGACACCTAAATATACCACCTACCTCAAAATGGTTGATGCGCATTTATTCTCTAAATAACAAAGGCATCAATCCCTTAATCGATACTATTCGGCCTACAGTACTAACGCGCGTGGAATATCTACCTTCCACCGTCGACGTATCATCCACACTTGCTCTACGAAGCCAAGTCACACCGTATCGAGGATACACCTTGACGTCTACCTCCCAGGTAACGCCTCAAGACCCAGCACACCGGAACTACCTCCTAGGTAAGTGCCCACAACTATATCCTCCTAGTACCTACTGGAAAGTCTAGGTTAAAACACATGAATACCGGGGTCCCACCCCGAGAGACCCAACCGACCATTACCAACGTCTGACTAACGTGTCTAAGGATCCAAAGCAAACAGCCTACCAACAACATGCCTATTCCGGATTGACTCACTCACCCAAACATGTAAACACTCAACGTGCAAAGAATGCCAAACGGTGCGACAAAAACAACTCATCAATTAAACTCCACATCGAGCCATTAAAACCGGGCAATTGGCCCATGACTAACTCCAAGTCAAAACCGAGCAAAATGCTCCACGCTTGCTAGACCCATAGGTCGGAAAATGCGTTTAAACAAAGTTTAAGCAAGCAATACTCTGAAATCAACCTTAGTCTCAGACTTAACACGGGTTAAATAAAAGAGTTTTCCAAAAGGACTCACACCCAAAAAAATTCTCGAAATGACACATGACAATTAAAAGCACATTTCCCCAAATGGTTTACAAAATCATTTACGAAATGTTTTCAACGTCAGGATTTTCATCTCAAAAAGATCGTATGTAATAAAACTACTATTACCTGATCGATAGTTATGCAAAACTGGACACGCTCGTCCCACATAGGAAAATTCATGTTGAAAATTGTTCCATTGCAGTTCAGTTTACTCACACAAAAGCAAGCGTAAAAAGTAATTTCTTTAAAAAGAACCGTCTCGATTCCAGTATGGATTGACTCATGACATGCACTTAAAGTAACCGCTCGACCTTACACCGGGTGCGACAAAAGTGTGCACATAACTCAAATAAGTTTCACGACATTTGATTCAAAAATTCTTCTTTTTAATCATAAAAATGACGTGGCACAGAGTTCGCCACAAATTTTTCGCGCGTCAGCTAATCACACAAAACGATGACACGGTTTACAAATATATTTTTGTCAAAACACAACTGTCTCGTGTAAGTTCAAGCTTGAAAACAGCAACCAGTCCGCTTCTATTAATTGGAAATATCGACTAAAACCTCATAAAATCTCAAACTGGGGGCAGGCATGCAAGCTTGTAACACTTCCTCAAGTTTCGTACTTGGGACATATAACGTCAAAACATTATAGTTTTAAAAAAAATGTATTTATCGAAATTGCTCAAAATACTCGTTTCCTCCAAAGCGAAAGTTTTTAATTTCCAAAAGAAATGATCGGTAATTCTAAATTGTCCGAATGTCAAAAATCTACGCATTTATATTTCCAAAATATAACACATTGTAATAGTATGCATGATGTTCACAACATTAAAACACTCCTTGGATCAAATGGTCTTTCATTTCGACAAAAAGGAACTAAAACATTGTCATGCACGACTCGTTTATCAAAATGTCGAGAACAAAGGTTACCCCAGTATGCATACCCCTAAGTCGATAAATCGCATTTTCATCGAAATGTCAATAAAACCTTTAGCTGACTGAAAAGCGCACTAAACAACTCCTTATGAAATGTTACCAAAATTCCTCCATGCACCACTTATGTCACGCATGAATCAATCCACACACTGAACTATTTGCAATAAAATACTTAGTAACACAAACTCTCGAAAGAAAAGTTAAGCGACACAAGAATTCCAAACTCATTTTAAACAAATCACCAACAAAATTTGTAACTCTCGTTATAAAAAGGTTTCATGCACTTTCAAAACCATAATTCGACATCTTGTGTGTGTGCTACACATTTCCCCAAAATTCCAAAACACAATCCATATAAGGATTGGAAACACAAAAAATTAGTTAATGCAATCCTATTTTTAAAATAGACTTTGTGCATGGCTCAGTCGGCATTCGATGTCTCGACTCATATCCCCCCCAAAACTCCCCGATCCACAATCGTCATCCGGACATTTAAATCTCTTAAGGCAAGTTGGGAAATCACATCAAATCATCTTACGGGTTTTCCTCAAATCAAAGTCGGCTCAAAAGCCTATGATTCTAGCACAATTGCCAATTTTTGACCCGAAATGGTCTACTTAAAACAAACCACATCCTTGTCGTCACCCCAGGTGATTGATACTAGACACGTCCTCCTATCCCAACGACTACTAGTCTAGAACATTCATCACTACCCCAACGATCATCACCTCAAGCAAATCAAGTACACACTTGTACTAGCAGGTTTACTATATTTGTCTCTCCTCGTGACGGCTATTAAGGGTAGATAATACAACGCGTTATTAGCACATAACAACGCACACTAACAACACTCACGCCCAACTCCTTGGATTCCTCGTGACTTCCCCGACTCGAGCATTGATCATGTGCTTCCGGTAGTAGGAGCTCTACTACTACCTTCCACACCTATCATCGCTTGTTCCGAGTCTCATCCCGAGGGTCCAAGTAGTTTCTCGCCGAAACTATACACATAATACAATTAATCCACACATGCCAGTTCAAGAACATATCCTAAACAGGCAAACTCATACAACTACTGTATATACAAAACCAGCGGTCTCCCCGATCAGACAGCCACAATTGTATACATAATAAACCATCGGTCACCCCGATCATTCAACAACAATTAAATATATAATTAACCATATGCCCGCACCAGCATATATATACACCCACCCTTCCTAGCTCCCTAGGAATTTCCTCTTATCCCACTACCCTTGCTACTACCGAATCCCTACTAATTATGACGAGTGACCTCGCGAATACCCGATTATATGCAGTGCGAAATAAATAGACAGTCGAATACAAGACTCTATCCTAGAACGGTTGGACTCAAACAAGAGCTGCGCAATAGAACTAAATCGAATATTCTAAGGCTATAAATCTCTTACTCCATACAACCTAGAGGGCATCCACTTAGTAACCTATCATAATTCGCATAAATTCCTACTAGCAAGTAGTTCAACATACAGCATAGTGTCCACAACAGGCAATCTAGCATGCATACTCTATGATCTAGAAAGCAATAAAACACTAAGTACTGTACCTTTCCCTTTGGCTCCGGCTGACTGTACACACTGCGCCTCCGATCACCGTTCCTCGAACGGGTCTTTACTTTTTCTTTTATTTCCAAAAAGATTTAATAAAGAATTTGAAAATTTTCCAGCCGCAACTTGAGACCAAACACACCGAGGTGCGTTTGATTCACTCAAGCTGTGCTCTGATACCAAGTTGTAACGTCCCAAAAATTACAAGGAAAATTTTATTTTCTAAAACATATATTCCATTTTAAAACAACCACATTTTAATAAACCGTAACTCAATTTAAGTTAATGCCGTCAACTCAAACAGTCAAAAGAATTTATGCAGCGGAAATATTATAAATAAAATCTAAAAGTTTAAAAGTGTAAATTCCAACAATTCTCGGCGCCCGCGCTTTGTGTGTGTACCGTCAAGCCCGCCTGCCGCTCGCACCTGAAATCACAACATATTGGGAAAGGGTAAGCTAAACGCTTAGTGAATCCAACCACACACGTAGGTAGCGACCCCACGCATATCACCCCTACTCGCCAGTAGGCAACATCACCATCACCACGAATATCAAACCACATAATGATTATTATATAGGTACGAACCTCGGTCCCACCGAGTACACAAATTACATTAATACAAGCTCAGTCCCACCGAGCCCTCGGTCCCACCGAGTACACAAGTTACATTAATATAAGCTCAGTCCCACCGATCCCTCGGTCCCACCGAGTAAAGATTACTGTACTAGCTTAGTCCCACCAAGCCCTCGGTCCCACCGAGCCCCTCAGTCCCACCGAGGTGTACACATGCATAAATATTCCACATACGAATTCAACAAATCACAACCAGTTATCACATCCCAACTAGTTCATGTAAGCACATAAATACACGTAATAACACGTAACACAAAAGAACGACATACATGAAATTCCTAACTACGCGGTGAGAGAACTCACCTCGAATGCGCGCCTAGCTCACAAACAATAGTCCAAGCTCCACAATTCAAAATCACTTCCCAGCACCTAAACGCATGTTAAAACGTGTCAATACGAGACTCGGACCCTATGACACGACACACGCTTAAACCGTCACTAAAACTATTTTCCATTCTCGCCAAACAGGTCAGTTCGGGACCTGTTTCGACCCCTCTAAACCCAGAAAATTCTCAATATCATTTCATGACCAGAAAGTACTCTGAGATAGGGTTTCAAGGACATATTATACGCCTCCTAACGATTTTTCTACAATTAATTACGGATTTTATAAGATCCGCCCGCAGAACAGCGAAAAACAGCACTTATCAGTATAAAACGACGATTTGGCCTAAGCTACGTTCCGAACTGGATTTTGCACAAAACACAGAAAAGTTTATAGACTGAAAAAGGGAACTTTTGGCACCGGTTTCACCCCAAACCGAGTTACGAGCAGAAAGTTATGATTTTCGCAAGATCAAGGCAGATTCCAGAAATTTTCACATGAAATGACGAAACACCGAACTTGCGACCATTTTTTCGTCCAGCTAGAGACCGAACCAGTTTTCCGCTAAAACACGGAAAACGTGCCCGACCCCGAACTTGAACCGTGGGCGCCAGTTTCGGCTCAAACGGAGTTACGACAAAAAAGTTATGATCAAACGAAAACTGGACAGCGCACATAGAAATTACATAAAAAGACGATTTATGAACGGTTCAAAGTTTAAACGATTCGGGTCAAGCGATCAGTTTTAGATTCCTCGATTAGGGTTAAGGTTCTAAGAATTGGACGATTTCCAGCACCACCCCCTGCCACCTCCGGCAGTGGTGGGCGGCGGCCACCGGTGATTTATGAAAACTTAACGAGACGATTAGTTGACCCGACAAATCACTAGACCACACACCCTCCCCCCGCACCGCACCTGCCCTCACGACCACCACGCTGGTGGTTTCCGGCGGCACCTGCCGGCGGCAGCCATAGCTATGCCGGCGGTGGTAGGGTTGTGGCTTATAGATGGCAGCGAAAGAAAGAATCAAAGGGAACGAGTCTTACCTTGACGATGACGACACAGCAGCGGCGCCCACTCCGGCGACTCTTTCTTCCTCAATTCCTCCCTCTCTCGCTGGACTCTCTCACCGGCGAACCTGCGATGGCGGCGGTGGCTGCTGCCTGGGTGGTCGGCGGCAGCAGAAAAGAAGGGAAAAGGAGGTGTTGGTGGTTCACGGCGCAAGGGAGAAAATGAAAAGAAGCAATAGGGTTTTTTTTTTCTTCTTAGACAATCTCGAGACCAAAACAAAACCATCAAAATGTGTCTCGGTTCCATTGCATGAGCCGACCCCATGCTTGAACTTTGGCCTACTTGCCACTCTATGTCCCTCAACTAAACTCTTCTCGCAAACCAAAAAAATTCGACCATTTAACGATTTGACCCAACTCGACTAACCCCGTCAAATAATTTCGTTAAATAAACAGTATAATAATTAAATGAAATGTATATCGGGACACGGGCTTTACAAAATTCAACCCATGTGTAACGCGAGTACTCATCAATTAAGACAAGTATGTATTTCTTGCCACCTAGGCTCTGTATGGCAATGGGAGCGCAGAGGTCGACATGAAGCATGTACAGAGACCTAGTGCAAGACACATCTGTTTTGCCTCTGTGGGAAGCTCTTCTGAGTTTTCCCATTTCACAGGCAGAACACAAGTGATCCTTGTTAAATTTAACATTAGGCAAACCTTTAATTAGATCAAGTTTGACCAGTTTATCCAAGGTGTGAAAGTTCAAGTGACAGAACCTGTTATGCCATAACCAGGCTTCTTTACTTTCGCAAGCTACAAGACAAACCTTGTCCTTGGTTTTTGAACAAAAATTCATCAGATACAGATCACCTCTTCTTTCGGATCGTAGAAGTTCCATTCCTGTGTCTTCACTTTGCAGAGAGCAGAAAGTCCTTTTGAACAAGACATCAAATCCTGTATCACATAGTTGACTTACACTGAGTAGGTTGTGTTTAAGGCCATTCACATATGCAACTTTGTATACAGAGACGTTTTCTTTCTGTATGACTCCATAGCCTTTGATGTGTCCCTTCTTGTTGTCTCCAAAGGTTACAGATCCACCATCGTGTGTTTCTTTGTACGTGGACAGTAAACTTCTGTCGCCAGTCATGTGCCTTGAGCATCCGGAGTCAAGATACCAAATTGGCACATACCGCTTCTGTAAGACAATCACAGAGACTTAGGTACCCATATCCATATGGGTCCAATATTGTTAGAATTTTTCAAGTTTGCCTTAGCATTCTTGAAATACATTTTATTTATTGTAGAAAAATCAGATTGTTTCTCTATAGGTTTTGACTTTGGAGTTTGAATTTTAGTGGAGAGTAAGCAATCTGGACTTGAGAAGTGATTATTCAATTTGAACATAAGATCAAAGCAATGACAGTATTTAATATGAGACGTGATTTGTTTGAACTTTTCATTGAATTCATTGAACTGAGTCACAGAGGCATTACATTCTTTCTTAACATTAGATTTCTTATTACAAGAAGATCTATGAATACTAGAATGTTGTTTGCAAAAATCTTGTTTAGGTCCTGCCTTCTATGAGTCTCTTCTGTGGTGAACGTCTGTCTTCACTGTCACAGAGGAAAGATATTTGTTAGCTTTAGGCCTTAAAGGTTTTGAAAATTTTGAGCTTTTAGGATTTTCATAGGCCTTTTTCAGATTATTAAGCTCTGTAGAGGTTTTGACTTGTATACACATTTTGAGAAAATCTGGACAGATAGGTATCTCTGTGATTTTGTCTTTTTGAGAAATTGTTCTGTTAAGAACCTCAGAGGAGAATTTAACATCCTTTGTGCCACATTGAACTATCCCTGATTTAGAATCAGTCTCTAAGTCGTTAGAGGTTGAATCGTCCTCATATACAGAGGTTGTGTCATCTCTTTCGACAGAGGCTGGATTTTCTGAGCATGTATCGCACGAGCTTTCTTCCTCTGTAGGATAACTTTCATAGATGGCAGAGGTTTCTGATGAGATCTCTTCAGCGAGAATTTGATCTATAGAAGATGTACAGAGATTTTCTAAAACATTTGATTTCAAAACTTCCAAAATTTCTTTTTCAATTGATCTTTTAAGTTTTTCTTCTGTAAAGATGGGTTTAAACTCAGGAGCTTTTGCAGATAATTTCTTTTCGACATCTAACATACAGACAAAAGCAACCTGTGTTTGAGTCTCTGGTTTACCAAACTTGAAGATACCAATCTGATCTTGTGTTTTCAGATATTTCTTTGGTTTGATTCCTCTATTGACAGAGGTTGAAGATGATGAATCTGTGTTTTCAAACCACACATTGATCATCTTCGTATGTTTCCTTAAGTGAGGTTCTGCAGAGATTTTAACCCTTTTACTTATAGAGAATAAGTTTGGAAAAGATGGTTTATTTGTATTTCCTATTACAAACAGAGAAGACAGAGGTTTAAGTCTTTTGCCTTCAACACCTAGAGTAATATCATCGTACCCTATACCTCGTCTTCCTATTTGTGAGTTTACTCTCTCATACACCTTCTGTGCATCTTTATAGTTTTTAAGTAAAACTTCTCTTCTGAGTAGATCTTGCCAAAGTACCTCTCTCTCCTTTTGAAAGTATTCTTTGAGAGCTCTTATGTCCGTTGTTTCACTCCTAGAAACTGAAGCTCTTTAGTTTTGAATTTTAAAGCAGAGGTTAATTCAGAAATTTGCCTTTTTAAAGGATCTACATTTTTGCTCCAATATTTTTCTACTCTTTCCTTTTCTTCAAAATTTTTGGCTTTTTCTTGAGTGAGAAGCCTTACTTCTCTCTCATTAAAGGTGAGTTTTTTTTAATGCTTTCATTTATTTCTTTTAGTTCAATCAGTTCAATGTTAAGTTTAATTGAATCTTTATCTACAGATTTAATACAAGAGGTAGAGTTTAAAATGGATACCTTATTTTCAGTGTCGGAGTCGACTTCTGCCATGCCACAGAACAAGGCATTGGTTGTGAATTCATCATCAGAGGTAGAGTCTGACTCGAAGTCCTCCTTATTTGCTTCAGAATGCCCTTTGTTCGCCATCAGGGATTTTTGCGCATAATATTCAGCCTTCTTTTTGTAAAAAGTCGAGTCCTTCTGTGGGCGATTTTGTCTACTTCTGCATTCCTTTGCGAAATGGCCTGGCTTGCCGCAGTTGAAGCAACCTTGGGAGGTGTTTCCAGTTCGATCGTCGGACTTCTGTTGGTCTCCACCTTTCTCTGTTCGTCATTCGTTTGTATAATGACCACATTTGTAGAATTCTTGTGTGTGGCCTACCTTGTCATCTGACCTCTGTCGGTCATTTCCTCTGTAGTTTCTGTCGCTCAACCTCTGTTGGTCATCATTTCTGTACTCTGACCTCTGTCGGTCACTTGATTCTTCTCTTCTTCCATCATCTCTTCTATCTCTCTGGTTGTTTCGGCTATATCTGTCATTTCCAAAATTTCTTTGGTTACCTCTGAACTCTCTTGTCAATAGAGCCAATGATTTAGATAATGATGCAAGAGTTATTTCTTCCTCTATCAGCTCGTCTTCTTCGCTATCAACCATCACTATCTTCTTCTTCTACTTCTTCTTCTCCTCTGTTGCTCTCTCATTTCTCGGTCTCTCTGTAACCTCTGTTGATTTACTAACCAATGCATATGGTGCAATGGCTATTGTTTTAGCCTGTGCTATTTGAGGCTCTTGTGCATCTAGTGTTCCATAGAGATCAGAGAGTGTCCATGAGTCTAGATCTTGGTTTGTTTGTAAATACATAGACAGTTGAAGCCACTCATCATTCAGGCTCTTTAGAAACATGACGTTATTTTCTTCCGAGGTTCTGTGAATGCCAGACTTTCTGCATTTGTTTATAAGAGAGTTGAACCTGTCGTACGTTGTTTGCAGAGATTCTGTTGCAGAGGCTCTGAATGCATGATATTCATTTATGTACTGTGCCCTTCGGCTCTTCTGTGTTTTAGCACCCCCTTCCAACTGTCTTTCTAATTCTTTCCAAAGATCGTGCGCAGTTTCGCATGCATCTAAGGATTGAAAAAGCTCGTTGGGGATAGCCATTATCAAGATTCTTTTTGTTTTCTGTGCAACTTCATCTTCTGCCTTATCTTCATTTGACCATTCTTCTTTTGGCTTTGGTTTTTGATGTTCAGGGATTTCAGGAGATTCAGCAGTAGCTGGTACTCGTGGTACTACTATCATGGGAACAGGAGGAAGGTTGTAAAGATATTGTACTATATTTTTTTCAGTACCCACAAAGAAATGAACCATTCTTATCTTCCATTGAGGATACTCATCTCGTAGGAGAGTAGGAGGCTTGGTGAGTGAACCAGCAGTAAAGAAGTTATATGTATTTGTCATTGTTAAGGTTCTGAAAAGATAGTATGATTAAAGAGTATGAGTCTGATGATCTGGAAAGTTTTCTGGGTTTGAACAGTTCCCAGAGTACACTTTAATGGAGTTTTAACCTAGAAATGAGGAATAGGTTAAAAAAGGAATGATGTCTATCACTAATCTTGTAACAAAGAGGATCACTTGATATTGAAAATCAAGCTTTGCTCTGATACCAATTGTTGGTTCCTGTTTTGTTTAGACAAGATTATCAGATCTATTAGTTCAAGTTTGAGTTTGATGCGGAAGCGTATTAGAAGAACTAACAGATATGTTTGATAGATTTAGAACATAATATAAATAAACAGTGAACAGGAAATAATATCTCAAAGTTTACTGAATATATATATTAAGAACAAATTCAAGAACAGTAAGTAAGCAAAGCTTTAAAACATATATGACTCTCAAAGTGTTTAAGTTGTGTGTTCTTGTGATGTTTTTCTCTCTTGTTTTCTTGTTTCGATTGTTCGATCGATAGGAAGAACTCAACATGAGTCTTCCTTATATACTACTCTAAGGGGACTATAAAGCATAAGCTACTATTCATAATGGATGGTAAGAATAGTTGGACGGATGGCATGAACAATTTGGACGTGCTGTATTGCATTTAATGCATCAGACGTCTATTATTTACTAAGCCCTATTGAATCCAATCAGAGTTTGACACGTTGCAGTTGGACATGGCATGCTATCATGCAAGTTGATGAACAGGTCCAGTAACAGTAGCAAGATATTATAAATATCTTTGAAGTCTTTGAAGAGGACCACAGAGGCTCTGTAAAGTATTACAGAGGTTCTGTGGTCTGGTCCTTTGTAGAGCAGTCTTCCCCGGATTCCGAGTCATTGGTCTTCTTTGAGCGTATGACAGAGCTTCTGTAGGGCGCCTCTTTAGCTTCTGTAGCTTCTTGACCTTGATCTCTCGGTAAGTTAGGCAGAGCCTCCGTAAGAGGCTTTCTTCACTTAGCCTATTCTTCACTACTTCTAAATACTTATATGATTAGGAAGATTGAAGCTAACACCTCTTGTTGAAAGTATTAGTCGACAAAGCTAATTTCTCAGCAATTAACTTGATATCATCATCTTCCTCAGATCCTTCTTCTTTCTCAGATTCCTCCTCTAACTTTGGTATTTTAGACAAAAACACATATTTCATGGATGTATTGTGACCTTTGTTTTCCTTTCTGAAAGCAGAGCTAATTGATCTGAAACACTTTTCTTTTCCTCAACCACTTGCTTAATAGAATCCTCATGCTGATTAAGAACACAAAACAGATCATTCAGATCTTCTTCACACATATCCCTATTCATCTGGAGACTGATGGAAAAATATGACCATTCTGAATTAAGACAATTCAAAAACTTGCAGTTTATCTTTTACTTAGTTTTCTTCAGCCCATTCCTTCTGAGATCATTCAAAATAGTGCAAAACTTGTTATATGTCTGAGTTAAACTTTCACTCATTTGCTTTGAATCTTTCACAAGCATTTATGCATTGATTTAACTTTGCTTGAATTGATTTGGTAGTTCCAAGCATTTGTTTCTCAAGTTCATCCCACATTTGGAAAACCTCATTTGGAATAACCAAAGTCAACAAGGTTACTGCTCTGTTTCTGTACTTCTGTGTATTGTGAAAAACTATTCTTCACTCTGGTAGCAAGAATCTCTGGTGAAGTATCTGTTGCAGTTGTAGGTGTAGCAACAACATCTACATAATCTTCAATAGGACCTTCACGAATTGAAATCACAAGATTCTCGTTGATATTATCCAAGAACTGAATAATACGAATCTTCCATTGCTCATACTCTTCCGAAATAAGAACACATGGTTTTATCTCATATCCCATCGAGAGAAATTCTTTAGAAGACATGATTGTAAGATGATTCAACAGAAAGACAAATTCGAATTTCATGATCAAAAATAGAACGAATTGAAGAATTACTGAGAATTCAAGAATTACAAGTAGCAGCGGAATCAATTATCGAATTGATCAAGAAATATTCAAGAACACGATCTAGAAACCCTCAAGAACACGATTTTGAACAAATTTGTTTGTTGATTAGCTCTGATACCAATTGTAGAAACCACGATTCAATCTTACAATCAATTAAGAACAATCAAATAGTAAAATGATAGAGAATTCGATCAAACAGCTTTGTATTCATTCAAGAACAGATTACAGACCTAGAGAAAGAATCTCTCAAAGATTACAAAGTGAATACAAAGATATGCGGAAAGTTAGTTAGCAGACTAGCAGAACAATTACACGTGTCCTAATTAGTAATAGAGTATAAATGAAAATATCCTAAGACATAAGTTCTGAACAACATGTTCAGAACTTCTGAACATCCTTCTAATTGAGCTCTTCAGAACATCTTTCAAGCACTTGGACATTTTCATCTTCAACATCAGATGTTCTGAGTTTCCTACTCAGAACTCTGAACCTTCTATTCAAACTTTCACACTTAGTAATCTTTTTCAAGTAATGTGGGTTATCGTACCCAATTCCCAATTCCTTGTTAAAATACGTGAATTCCTTTGGTTTGTTCATGTGAATTGTCTGGTCAGTTTGACCTCTTTTGTGAAGTTTAGTTTCAAGATCGGTTATTTTCGCAACAAAGTCTTTGTGTTGGATTTGAAGAGAAGAGCATTGTTAGATAATCTTTGCTTTCTCATCCTCACACCGATTAATCTTTAAATTCAATTCAAATATCGTGGCCCTTAAGTCCTTTGGTGCTATTGAAAGATTTGTGCATTTTTCTTTTAGGTTAAAATTATCGGACTTGTATTTTTCAGTGATGCGCTTTTCAACATCTAGCTTTTCTTCTAACGAGTTAATTTCAAGCAGTTGTTCATTAGTGGATGCCTTATAAGATTCTATTCGTTGAACAAGTGGTTTTATTTGTTCGACTAAGCTTTGATTGATAGGGGCACATACCTGACAAAGATTTGCTTTTTCTGACGGAGGGGAATGGTTGCCCATGAAAGCATCAGCATCTTCGGAATCGCTTTCGCTGTCGGAACGATTTAGCCAGTGGTCGTCTTCAACTAGCAGTGCCTTTCCTGCAGCTTTCTTATCTGCCAATAGAAGTTTTGCTTTGTAGTAGTGTACGTTTTTCTCAACTGGATTTCTACAGTCCTTGGTAAAATGACCCAATTTGCCGCAGTTATAGCAAGTGACAGACTCGTCCTTCTTATTTGACTTGGGCTTGCAATCGTTCTTCTCATTCTTCTCCTTGTGGTCAGATTGTTTATGCTCATCAGTCTTTCTCTTACATTCATATTTCTCCTTGTAATCATGGCGCTTGTTGGGGGTTGTGAAGTAGCGTTGATTATTGGATGAAGGTTTCTTGTAGAACTTGTTTCTCTGAAATGACTTGGTGATGGGGGGAATTGCTTTCTTTATTTGAGTTAGCTCAGGGTCAGAGTCACTTTCTTCTGATTCTTCAGACTATGGTTCTAACTCGATGGACTCTGGGATTCTCTTGGAGTGAGGGCTGGAAGATTTGCCTCTTTTGGAAGACACAAGAGCTAGTGGATCGGCATGTTACATGGAAGAGGATTTATGACTGCTCATTATCTCCATGACATCATCCTCGTCCTGCATTTGCATCTCGTAGAGTTAACGGATTGGAACGTTCTCAATCAAATTATTGTGTTTGATGTGAGAAGCGAACACTTTCCATTCTGGCAGGAGATTGTTTGGGAACTTGAGGTCATTCTCCGTGTTGGATCGAGTGATCTTGTTCTCATGTAGCTCGTTCAAAAGAAGGTAGAATCGTTCATACGCCTGAGAGATTGATTCGCCCTTGCGTTGCTTGAAGCCATCAAATTTGGTGATGCAGCTGTTAACCTTCAGTTGGTTTTCTACTTTACCACCGCTCATCATCTTCTCTACTTGATCCCACATGCCTTTGGAAGTCTCCTTGTAGCTGTCTATGGCCGTGTAGATCTCATTCGGTAGACTCTGGACTAGATATCGCTTGGCATGTTTTTCACCATCAAATCTGTTCTTTTCCTCTTCGGTCATCTGCAAGTATGTCTTAGGCTGAGGTCGAGCTGCCGAACCACTTGTTGCTTGAGCTGGTACGGCTTCCATTGGAGTTTCTTGTGGGTCATCAGAGAGAGCTCGCCAGATGTTGTCGAAGTTGTCTTTAGCTTCGATGATGATGAGGAATCTGTCTCGCTATTGACTGTATTCGCCTCGATAGAGAGTCGGAGGCTTGGCATCGGTACCGATTGCTAGCGCATCACCAGACATCTTTGAAGTGTGCACTAAAGTGATTGTCAGATGTAGGATTGATTCAAAGTGAGATCATAACGCAAGGCACTACGAGTGAAAGTCCTAACGCAGGTTCTAAAAGTGACTTAAAGAGAAACTGGTAAGTTATGAACTAAACAAAACTTACCAGATAGCAATCCGGATAACAGAAGTGTCCGGATCAGGTTGTGACCAGATCTGGGTGTGTGAAGTGTTTGAATAACAAAAGTATCCGAATAAATTAAGTGACCGAACAAATGACTTACCGGAAAGAGATACTTACAGGGAAGATGAAGTGTCTGAATTGAGACTTACCGGATAGCTGAAGTGATCAGACAAGAGTGCTTACCGGATAGGTTACCGGATACAAATGAGGTACCCGGGAACTTTGAGGTTACCGGAAACTTTACCGGATACAATGTCGTCCGGATAAGTATGGAATCCGGAAGAGCTTACTGGATAGCTTTGTCCGGAAAGTGACTGGAATATGCAAACTTACCCGGAAACGAAGAGAATGTCCGGACACGGCGGCTGTGCTCAACAAATGGACTCGGATGCGATTAGGGTTGATAAAGATTGCTCCTGAAAGATTAGAAAACCAACAAAACACCAAAATAACAATGCCCTAATCGATTTCTAAAGCAAATAACAAGATTTTGATGAAAAAAGTTTGATTTTTTACAAGAACAGAGACAAAACTTGTTGACTCAATTTTGGACAAAAATCTGCTCAAACGATCGAATTAGACTATGTAAAATCACAGAAACGCTAATCACCCCAACGCTAAGTGTTAACACCAGATCTATTAGGTAATCATGAAATCAAAAGATGATATTTTAGAATTCAAGAACACAGTCGACAAAACTAACCAGAAAACTTACCAAAAACCTTGAATCAACCAATCTGTATGCTCTGATACCAATTGTGGATCCCAGATTAGTGCAAAGTAAAAGAAATCAATAGAATAATTCAACGATCAATATGATTTCCATTCGTCATCCATATAACATTCATAAACATTTTCAGAGTATTTACAATGTATTTTGCAATTGAATAATGACGATTTATGAACTACTAACATAAACAAGGTTTTAAGCTAACTCTATATACCAAGGCCTAATCTTCAAGCCCATGGCCTATTAAGCTTTGCTAAGCCCATTAAGCATTAAAGGCTTTTACAACTAATAATCTTTTCTTTATATCACCTTCTATATTATAGGACATTTATGGTCCTAACAAATAATCATCAGAAACAAAGCAAGGTTAGTTCCAAAAGGATATTGCCAAGAAGTGGGCATTGATTATGATGAAACCTTTGCACCATTGGCTAGGCTAGAGGCAATCATAATCTTTCTAGCCTATGCCGCTCACAAACGATTCAAGGTTTATGAAATGGATGTTAAATCTGCCTTTCTGAATGGCAAACTACATGAAGAAGTATATGTCCAACAACCTCCAGGCTTTAAAAGCTCAGAGTTTCCAGATCATGTGTACAAGCTAGACAAAGCTCTATATGGCCTTAAACAAGCTCTTAGAGCCTGGTATGAAACTCTGTCCACTTTTTTGTTGATCAACCACTTTGAATAAGGTATTGTAGATACTACCTTACTCTTTAGGAGATATAAAAATGATATACTTCTGGTACAGATTGTGAGTTCCACATTTGTGCAACAAGTAATAGAAATCAATAGATATCAAACAATGTTATGATTTCAACTAGTCATCCAATTCACTTTCAATATGAGAGAGTTTACAATATGCTTAGGAAAGTAAAATGACAACTAGCTTAATTTTCTAAGCTATACAAACATTATATACTAATGGGCCCATGGCATTAACCCCCTGGCCCGTTACACATAATAGGCTCAAATATGAATAATAACAATTAAACCCATAAACTTCTATTCAACCACATTTGACCCTAACAATCTCCCCCTTTGAATTGAAGTTCGAGTTCGCGTCAGTTATCGACATATCTCTTTCGAAGCGCAAAGTGTATCTCGAACGTTCTGATGGCTCGGCGGTAGTCAATGCATTCTTCAATCACTTCTAAGGATTTTTGAGCAGTTATATCATTGGAGTTGGAAACATACGAGAGCTTTCGATTTTCGGATTCGAAAGTAATGATGTTTCGAAGAGCATTTTGAACTTTGAAGAACGTGCCATCGCAAAATCTGTCGACCTGGATGAAGAAGATAAACCTCTTTTCTTTCTGTTCGTTAAAGTATACAATCCCAAATTCTGGTTCCAGAAGGATTGCGTTCTCGGGATACATCTTCAGTTCAGGCGCTTTCATATTCGGTTTTATTAGGTTTATCTTCTTTGCGCGGTTCTTGATTCCCATTTGAAAGTCTGTGAGGTAAGACATCATGATTGTACGGATCAGGAATCGACGAACGGCCTCAAGCGCTTTAGTCACATGAAGAGGTCGGATGGTTCTGGTTCGGAGGTCTTTCAGTATAGCAAGTAAGTCGAACGGTAAAAGATTCTTAAAGACCGCTTCAGAAATTTTCCATTCATTACCGTCTTCGCGGCGGACAGTGAAAACTGGAAACATGACTCTAAGGATTCGGTTGGTTTGAATCTTGAGCACTTCAGTGATCTTGTGCATTGTTCGGACTTGGCTAACTCGCAGACACCGCTTCTTGGCTTTTATGTACTGATCTTGGTATTCCGCGTCAAAGTGAGAAATCCAAAGACAGAAGGTTGGCTCGATGGGGCATAACCTGTGGACGTATAGCTTCTTCAGAGAATCCTCCAGGTGAGGAATAGATATCATGATCGTCTCCCATCGGATTTGTTGCTGAGGAGGAAGAGGAAGACCAGAAGCTGTCAGTTGTTGAGGAGATGTCGGATTTGCAGCAGTTGAAGTTTCGGGTCTTGTAGAAGTTTCGACGGCTTGAGCAGTGTAAATGGGTGTACCATATAGGTTTTGCAGCAGAAGCTGGTTCTAGTAAATGTTGTCGTCTTCATCAGTAGAAAAGATCAGGTTTACCTGTAGATTTATCGCACTGGCGGCTTTTTCGTACCATGCATTTTCGGTCTCCGGGTCGATCTCGGAATATGGATCAATCAGGTTGAGTGTAGGCCTATCTGATGCTGAATGTGTGACCAATTACTGTGAATCTCCCTCGGTCTTTTCAACCGTTGGGTCTTCGTCGTCTGAGATGTCCATGCCTATTTCCATCTCAGCGAGGCTCAACTGGGCTTCAGGTTCGTCTTCGGTTGCAGTTGCCACAGTTGATGGTTCCGGTTGAACCACAGTAGTTTCAGTGTCTGCGCTTTAGACCGCCTGCTTGACTCTTGCAGGTTTCTTCCATGGAGGTGACTCTCTCGGACAGCATTTTGAGCGCTTGTTGAACGTTCTTGAGAGTCGTGTGGTAATGGATGATGAAGGAGCAGTGATCTATGAACGTAGAACGGAGATCAGGTCTACTTCGGTAGAGGCATCGGTTTTGGATTGCTGGAGCAGCTGAGCTAAGAGCATAGTCTTCAAAGTGTCCACCGAGTAAGTTGGTTGAACGGGAGCCGGTGGAGGTGTTGGGACGGTTTCAGCTTCGACTACCTTCTATTTTCCTTTGATCAGGCTTTTTAGTTTATCGAGCTCTGCGGTGAGGCGCTGCTCCATTGCCTCGCGGGCAGCCTTTAGGGTGCCGTCCAGAGATCCCTAAGACACAAAGTCGGGGAAAGTAATTCCGGGATCACTTAGATTACCCATTGAAGCATCTACCTTAGAGGTAGAGCCACCTACGTTCACGTTTGGAAATGATGTGTCCGTGGTAGGATTCCCTTCCGATCCTCGCGTTCCCCTTAAAGGCGGAGACACTACGGAAGTTCCGATCGGGTCACGAAGAGCCTCGATTTGTAGAATCTCATCTTGTGTCCTAGCCGAAGAATGTTCAATAACAAGTGGCTCTAGACTCGATGGTGCTTTGAAAGAAGGCGAGACCGGGGGAGGCTGGTCTCTTGTTTCAATATCGGTATTCTTCGAGTCAGAGACCGGTAGAAGTTGTGCTATATCCCCGTGCAAAAATGAAACATCCGTCTTTTGAGAGACGGATGAGTGGCGAGGGAGGTTGTGCACTTGTGCCGCTAGGTCCACGACGGCTTCTTAAGTACCCCGTCCCAACGGATGAGACGAGATAGCAAATGTGGCTACCTGGATGACGCTGGTTTGGGGTCGCTCAAAAGCCTCTATATTTTTACGGCTTATTCTCTCTTGATTTGTTTTCGATCTCAATTCCCTCCGTCTCACATGTTCCAATTCTTCAACTAAGACTCCCTCCTCTCTCCTTATGTCTCCCGTATCAGACTGGGTGGTAGGGATTAGAGGGTTTGTGGGTGACTCAGAAGGGATTCATTCTGTAAAATCTGGGTTTGGTCCGATACGGATAGGGATTAAGGATGCCCGTATAGTACGGTCCGTATCGGATTCGGTGGAGTCAGATTCCATATCCTCAACCTGTCTGGTCGGTGAGGGGTCAGATATGTAGGGCTCCGAGTCACGGTGAAGCATTGGTCTAGACGACGTTCCAACTGCGGTCGTCGTTCGGGTTATGAGAATGGGGGGTTGTTGGCTTGTTCCGGCTTGTCTGGGTTGGGTAGTACTGGCTCGCGTATCCAATGCACTGCCGACGCCTGTTCCCCTCCCATGCAATCTCAACACACCCCGCCCGGGAGCCCCTGCTGCCCGGTCCCGTCCTCCTCTCGTCCTAGGACCCTCACGTCTCTCAGGTCTATCTCCCTGAGGAGGTCCCTCCGGCGCTGGCTGGACCATGGGAGCAGCTATCTCGCTCCTATATTCCAACACACTCGGTGCATTGGGGTCCGTGTGTGCCAGTACGGCTTCAGGTATAGGCATGGCTATGGCGTTGGACGGGTTCCGAATCACCATATATTGTAAATGGAAAGGAGGACATACCGGATGGTTAATGCGTCGCGGTATCCCTGGATTTGCGTCCATGTGTTGTCGCACAGCCAGTGAGAGGAAACGAGGATAAGGTAGAAATTTCTTTTGCTTCGTACCGCCGATTTGACGAATAGCTTGAACCATCTCGTGCCATATAATCATCGCGAAGTCGACGTGTCTGTTGTAGCATACAGCATGGAACAGGCGCAAGAAATTGGTTGTGCACTTATCGATGCCCCTCCATCTGGATGAGAGACACCTGTTCAGTATGGTGAACAGCGTGTACCAGATAGGCGCAAGGTACTTTCTGTTGAAGGCTGAAGGACACACGAGGGCATGGTTGTATCCGAGTTCGCGTACTTGAGCACACAATGTCGTGTCGTTGACCGCGGGGTCGTAGCCTTGGTCTCCGCCGACGTTGGCCTCCAGTAGGGATAGCAGGCGACGGAACGAGTCAGGTGTGAGCGTGAAGGGATGGTTGTCGATCTGCGCCGTGATGGTTTGAGTGTTGCCAGTCGTGATGACCTGTACAGTGAGCCACACTTGATATACATATAGTACAGGGATGACGGCTGTGGCAGCGAGGGCCTCACGGAGAGGGTGACATAGTAGGATGTCCACGATCACACGGTGTTGCTCCTGTGGTCGGAACTCAGTGGCATCCAATTGATGATTGTTGGCTACTAGCTCAATGCCATGGTCAGGGTTGACCAAAGCATTATCGGCTGCTTCGTCGATAAATTCCACTTTAGGAGGAATTTGCTCTTGGTGTTGTTGTTGTTGTTCCTGGTCGCCCATTACGAATATCTGAAAAAGGAACTGTGAAATCCCAAATCTAGCAAGAAATCAAGAATGATGTAGAGAGAGAATCTAGAGAGAACTTGTCATCCATATATTGATCTCTAAAGTGTAAATGACAAAATGATCAAGAAGTTCCTAAAGGGATCTAGATTCCTTTCTAACTAAGAACTAGACATGCCTATTTATACCCATAACATACAAGGTATAAAGGCACTAGCATCTAATACAGTACATTGACTTTACAGTAAATCTTGAATACAACAATGCTCTAACAATCTCCCCCTTTGGATTCAAGATTTAAAAAAATATGACAGCAGTCTTCAGCTCTTTGTAAAGTCAATCTTCTTCAACAGACACTCTATAAACCATCTTCAAATAGCTTTATCTCCACTAGTTCACGGCTAACTATATGCTTTGACACTCTTTAAGAACTCAGCTTTGAAGAATCTTCAGACAAACATGAAAAGTCATTGTCTTTTTCTTTGAAAAATCAATCTTTTTCGATAAAATCTTCAACAGATTGTCTTCAAGTTTTGAACATGAAATTCCGATCTTTGTATAAAACCATCAATTCGGAACAAGATGAATCAGAAACGATTAGAGTTTGGATCAGAAAGATGTGAAACCATCCATATTGTTGAACTTTTGGGTGTAAGCGCATTCCGAGAACCACTCAGAACTAAGATAACCATATTCGGTGTAAGCGCATTCCGAGAACCACTCAGAACTAAGATAACCAAATTCAGCAACATTTTGACTTCACATGATCCTTCTCCCCCTGATCTTCAGTCTTTGTTCACGAATCTTTGACTTGAAAGTTCTTTGATTTGAAAGGTCTTTGACATGAAATTGAAATTAAACTTTTCTCCCCCTTTTTCGATGATGGTGAGCATCATAATCATCGAAAACCATTTTCAATTTCAGTCGTGTCTTTGAGTATTGCTAACAATCTCCTCCTTAGAGAATAACCTTGCTCCCCCTCAAAGTAAGAATTCTTGAGCAATTTGTTTTCTCCCCCTGAAAATATGCATATATTTCAATAACGATATTCATTTCAAGTACAATGCGTTAATGAAAACATTTATACAAGGAAGATAAAATTCATTGAACTACATTTTATAACTACGAACATTTGATCATTTGAAAACTGAACAAAAGAAATTCAGCTTAATGAAATTTAACAGATTTTTCAATCAAATGAAATCAAATGCATGTGTTTGGATTCAAGAACAAGTCATCATTGTATATCAAGTTAAAAATGTTCAGTTTCAATCCCTTTATTAAATCTATTTGGTGTGCTAGCATGCGAAATATGATTAGCTTCAAGCATATGCAATTCTAAAACATGTAAGAATACTTTGCTCAAGTCACACTATTTGTCCAAAATCAGAATTTCACAAATTTACGGGTTTATCGCAACTTTGTATTTTCCCAATGAAAGAACAGGATCTAATCTTACAATCAATATAGAAAGCAGTAATTGAGAAGTTGTATGATCAAGCCCAATTGTATTCAATGATGAACAGAATTACAGATCTAAGAGAGAGAGAATCTCAAAGATTACAAGGAATGAATACAAAGTTATACGGGAAAAATCAATCAGTTAGCAACATAGAGATAACTACTATTTATACTGCAACGGACATCTTAAAGCTACAGTACAAATAAGAAAGACTAATAAGAACATAACACGTGTCCTAATTAGTTTATAAAATACTAAGTAAAGTATCTCGTCATAAGTTCTGAACAGGTAGTTCAGAACTTCTGAACATTCTTCTGATAAAGCTTCTCAGATCTTCTGACTCCTTAACTCAGACATCTGACTTCTCTTTCCAGACTTCTGAGCTTTCACTGATCAATACTTCTGAGCTTTCATAGTCAGACCTCTGACTTCTCTACTCAGAACATCTGAGTCTTCTTATCAGATCTTCAACACTTGGTTTATTGACAAAACTTCAGATCTAACAATCTCCCCCTTTTTGTCAGATAAACTTAAACTTTGCATCATCCAGTTCTTTCAGAGCAGGAACAATTTTCTGAAGTAGCACATTTCTCAGATTAAGCCTTTTATCAATTTTGTCAATGATTTCTTGAATAATCTCAACTTGCTGATTGATTACTTCTTGAGTCATGTTTGCTTCCTTCACTTTCAGCATCTTTTTCTCCAAATTATGCTTTATGATTCTTAAAGTTCCAGAACAGTATTTTGCGGTTTCCTTTGCTCTAAAGAAAATCTTTCCACTTTTGTTTTTCAAAAATACTCCCAAATCTGGATATTTGTGAACACTTCCAGTCTTTAACTTCTTTTTCTGTTCATGATCTGTGTTGGGATTTGCCAGATAAACATATGACTTTTGTAGGTACAAAGCTATTTGAAAATCTGTATAACAATGCCACCTTAAGATGTAGAACATGGCCTCAATTACCACACTTCTGGCCTTCCTTTCATTTCTGTCTTTGCTCGACTCTTTGAAGCATAGAAAGTTGTGTAATCTGTAGAAGTCAACTATTGATAGTTTCTCAAAATCTGCATCAGTAAAGTAATAAACCTTGCCATCTTCTCTCAGAACTTCAAAAGATAAGTACTCCATCTTTCTGAATTTCTTAACCCTCAATTCCCTGATTCCAGTGATTAAAAAATCTGAGTAAACAGCTTGCTTTGTTTTGCCAAGATATCTTAATTTTTCAGCCAACCAGATCTGAGTCTCCTTAGGTCTATCATAATACACATCCAAGAATTGTACCTCTTTTGGTTTGAAGAACTCAGGTAAATCAAATTCAAGAAAGTATCCATTTAGATCAATGGATATTTCATCTTCTTTTGGTTCAGACTGTTCAGCTTGATCAAAACTAGTTATCTGCACATTCTGAGATATTGTGTTCTGCACTTCTTCAATTTCATCTGACAAAATTTCATTCACTTCATACTCAGCAGGAAACACAAAATCATTATGTAGAATCTTTTTGGGATTCACCTCAGATTACAACCATTCACTACTATTTCTGATTTTTCTTCTAAGATCCAACATCCTCTTCACACAGTTTATACATCTCTTCTTTAAACTCTCTTTTTCAGCTTCCATACTTACTTCCATTTTAATCAATAACCAATTCAGAGTTGCATCACTGTACTTCACCAACTCTTTTAATCTGAACAATTCAAGCCTTTCGTGAACTATATATGTGAACCCTTATGTCTCCATTCCTTCATTCACAAATCCCTTCACATGCAAATCAACTTCTGTTTTCTTTGTGGGAGAACTTAGATTACACTTTTCTTTTCTTTCTTCAATAGCTAATTGGAAGTCATACAAGTATATATTTCTGACATAAATACCCAGAAGTCTTCTGCATTCAATTTCTATCAAGGCTTCTTCAGTGCTAGCAAAGAACTTGACTAGAAAGATCTGATCATCAAGAGTCAATCTGTGAAAATCAAAGGTAGACACGGAAACCTTTGTATTTCTTTCTTTCAGTACTTCCATTCTAACAAACATTAAACCATTGAATTCATCTTGTTGAAACATCAGAACTTTCTCAATTCTTTTCTGAATATGCAGTTTTGAATCAGGAACTCTGAACCTGTTAGAAGCTTATGAGTAGACCATCTGAGCTCTGTCATCCATAAAACCATCAATGTTACTTTCCAAAGGCTCATACTCTCCTTCTGTGTAGTAGAGATTATCATATATTTCCCCAGGAAAAATATCATCATGAAATTGTCTGGCTAATGGCACATCACTTAACTCTAGAATGAAATCACATACAGGTTCTTCTAGTCTTTGCAATTTAATCTTTGGGATCTCAATTGGTTTTCTGAATACATACTCAGAAGGCATAAAGAAGTCTTTCACTTTCACATACTCTTCTTCTGTATTTAACTCATCACAAAAGTTAAATCTAAAATCATCTTCAAAATCCTGAGTATAATTCACAGTTCTGTCTTCTTCTCCCATTAGATCAATAGGTCTTATCATTTTTATTCCTTGCTGAACTTTTTGAACATTCAAAGCTCTGACTAAATTATTATGCATCCTTCTGATCAACTCTTCACTTAACCTCCTTTCTTTTAATTCAGAATCCGTCATATTTTCTTTGTTATACACCACAATATCTGTACACATGTTGACCACTTCACTTTCCACTGTCTTTTCTGATCTCAATACAGATTCCTCAATAGCTTCAGTTTCATCTGAGTTTCTTTCCATTTCTATGTCTAAGTTCAATTCCTCTATTTTATCTGAATCACCACCATCTGTACTTTCTAACTCCATTTAAATTGGTATCAGAGCCAATCAACAAACAAATTCGTTCAAGATTGTTATAGCGAAGATCAATTGATCAATTTCTTGAAGATTTCTTGATTCATTCAAAATTCGATTCCGCTGCTAGGGCTAGTTCTTGAATTCTTGGCAATTCTTGAATTACCTGTTACATTTCGATCAAGAAACTCGAATTTGTCTTTCTGTTGAATTTTCTTACAATCATGTCTTCTAAAGAATATCTAGCCATGGGATCTGAAACCAAACCGCCTGTTCTTATACCAGAAGAGTATCAGCAATGGAAAATCCGAATGATCCAATTCCTAGACAACATTGATGAAAACCTTATGATCTCTATTCGAGAAGGTCCAATTGAAGTGTACATCGATGTTGCTGCAACTCCTGCTATAGAGACAACTCCAGAAATTCCAGCAACCAGGGTGAAAAAGAGTTATTCCCAATACACAGCTGAACAGAAAAATAGGCATGCTATTGACAAAAGAGCAATTACTTTGATGACTTTGGCTGTCCCAAATGAGGTTCTTAACAGGATTGACAGTGGATCATCAGCTAAAGAAATGTGGGACGAATTGGAAAGGCAGATGTTAGGAACAGTAAGATCTATTCAGGCAAAGTTAAATCAAAGCATAAATGCTTATGAAAGGTTCAAAGCAAAAGAGTCAGAAAGTTTGACACAGACATACAGTAAATTTTGCACTATTCTAAATGACTTGAGAAGAAATGGACTGAAGAAAACGAAGTCAGAAATAAATTACAAATTTCTGAACAGTCTAAATTCAGAATGGTCATCATTTGCCATAAGTCTGCAAATGAACAAGGATATGTGTGAAGAAGACTTAAATGATCTGGCCACCGTAGTGGGATGTGTGACAACCATGGAGTATTTGATGTTGCTCACTCCCATGGACACAACGCCTCAATATTTCTGTTCTGTGTTCTTAATCAACATGAAGATTCTGTCAAGTTAGTTGTGGAAGAGAAGAAAAATGTTGCTGATCAGTTAGCATTCTTATCAAAGTCCAAAGCAATCAAAGCACCCAAAAAGACTGCATATCTATCAGAGATACCTAATCTGGAAGAATCTGACAGGGAAGAAGGATCAGAAGATGATGAAGATATCAAGATAATGGCTGAGAAACTAGCTTTGTTGACAAATACTTTCAACAAAAGGTATGGGAAGGGTAGATTTCAAGGAAATTATAAGAGAGTTGGGAGTTCAGATTATAAGAAGAAAGAAGACAGAGAAGAAAATAAGTTTGAAAAGAGAGTAGAGAGAAGTGAAGAAAACAAAGAAGAGAAGGATGAGAGAAAAGAAAAGAATCTGTGTTTCAAATGTGGAAAATCTGGCCACTATGCTAAGGATTGTAGAGTTAAAATTGTGAAAGACTATGAGTACTACACCAAGAAGGCTCAGCTTGCAAAGAAGAGAGATGATAAAATTGCTTTGTTGGCTGAACAGGAGAATTGGTTGTACTACACTTCTGATGAAGATGATCATATCAACTTTCCACAGATGCAGAGCTATATGGCAAAAATGAGGAATGAGGATGATTCAGAAAGATGGAGTACTTATCTTTTGAAGTTATGAGAGAAGATGGCAAGGTTTATCTTAGCAACCAATCTTGCCTTGTTTCTGATGACAACACCTGATTCATCCTTTTTGTTTCTGAACACCCATTTAGTTCCAATAATAGATTTACCTTCAGGCTTTGGGATGAGTCTCCAGACTTTATTTCTTTCAAATTGAAGCAATTCCTCTTGCATTGCTGAAATCCAGTTTGGATCCTCTAGAGCTTCATTAGCTTTCTTTGGTTCAATCACACTCAAGAAACCAGCAAACATTGCTTCATTTGCTGTAGCTGATCTGGTCTTTACTCCTGCTGATGGATCACCTATTACTTGATGAATAGGATGATTTTTAGTCCATTTATTAGCACTAGGGAGTACATCAATCTCTGAATAATTGTTGTTTGCATCATTCTCATCAATGATTTCTTGTAATTCTGAACTGTCCCCTTGTTCTGATGTATGAATAGGAGTTATATCCAAGTTTGGGTTCTGATTAATAAAGTCAGAATTCTGAGTGACTTGTTCAGAGTTCTGAGTACAAGAATCAGAATTCTGATTACAAGGATCAGAATTTTCACCACTTGTATTTATTAGATTTGGACATTCCTCTGATGGACCTTTGTCAGAAATTACAGTTGATTGAACTATTTCTGGAGTCTTATTTTTCATCTCTTTGACCATCTTTGGGTTTTCATATTCTGCATAAGAATCAAAAATTAGTTCACTAAAAGCATCCTTAAACAGTAAATTGAGTTCTGAACAAATAGGATTAGAATTTGTATCAGAAGTCATTTTTGTCTTGTTCAGCATGAGTTCTGAACTGTCTTGTTCAGAAGTCCGCATTCTGGATTCATCAAAAGTTACATTTATGCTCTCCATCATCCTCTTGGTTCTTCTATTGTAGATTCTGAATGCTTTGGAAGTTAAAGAATAACCCACAAAGTATCCTTCATCTGCCTTTTTATCGAATTTGGCAAGATTTTCTCTGTCTCTAAGAACATAGCACCTGCAACCAAAAACATGAAAGAATTTGATTAATGGTTTTCTTTTATTTATCAGTTCATAAGCAGTCTTATTTAATCTCTTATTGATTAAAGTTCTATTTTGTGTAAAACAAGCAGTTGCAATTGCTTCAGCCCATAGGAAAGTAGGAAGATTTGCATAAGCCAGCATTGTTCTCGCAGCTTCAACTAGAGTTCTATTCTTCCTTTCAACAACACCATTTTGTTGAGGAGTTCTGACAGCAGAAAAATTGTGAGAAATCCCAGAACTTTCTAAAAAATTCTGAAGAGTCTCATTTCTGAACTCTGTTCCATTATCACTTCTGATTTTCTGAACTGGAAGTCGTAAGAGAACTTGAATCCTTTTGATAAAATTTATCAATGTAGTAGCAACTTCTGACTTAGCTCTTAGGAACTCAACCCATGTGTATCTGGAGAATTCATCAACAATCACAAGCATATATTTCTTTCCTCCCATAGATTGAACTGAAATTGGACCACAAAGATCAGTATGAATCATTTCTAATGGTGCTTTGCAAGATGAGTCCATTTTTAATTTGTGAGAACTCTTTTTCATCTTGCCCATTTCACAAGCTGAGCATAATGATTCTTTTTCAAATTTAAGCTTTGGTAAGCCTTTAACCAGATGTTTTGCAACGAGATTATTAAGATCTTTGAAATTCAGATGAGAACATCTTCTGTGCCAAAGCCATCATTCATTTGCAGTTGATTTTGATAAAAGACAAACTGTATTTAATGTTTTCAATTTTGAAAAATTAACTACAAATAAGTCCATATGTCTTTTGGCCCAGAAGACTTTAACATCATTTTCAGTTAAAATCATGCAACCTGTTATTTGAAACTTAATTTGACAAAGACTGTCTAAAAACTGACTTATGCGAAAAGATTATGCTGTAATCCTTCAACATAGAAAACCTTTTGGATAGTAAGATCCCCTTTAGTTAAATCCCCATAACCTTTGACTTGTCCTTTGCTGTTATTTCCAAAGTTTACTGCTCCTCCAGCCTTTTCTGTGAAGTTTGATAGAAAAGACTTCTGACCTGTCATGTGTCTTGAAGCTCCTGAATCTAAAAACCACACATGACAGCCCTGCAAAAGGATCAGTTAGGTTTAGGTACCCATTTTGGAATGGGTCCATCTTTGTTAGCTTTGTCATTGGATTTAACATTAGTACCTTTTACTCTCCACTCAAAATCTTTCTTCAAACACCACTTTCCTTGAACTTTTATGAAGTCAGAACATTTTCTGCTTACAAGCTTGTTCAAATTCTTTTTGAGAGTTGTAACTTTTGGTTTTGCTATATTTTCAACTTTCTTTTCTTTTATCTTTTCTTTCTTCTGAGTCTGAGGAACAGAAATTTTCTTTTTTTCTGTATTTTGAGGAACAGAAACTTTCTGAATATCTTTTCTTATGTATGAAACATAAGTTATTTTGACTTGACATTTATGAGAATATTGGAATGAATCATTTTTACATCTAACACAAACAAGATTTTTCTTTGCAAGTGACAATAAATCTGAAACATAGGTCATTTCATTTTTATTGACACTGTTCAGAGTACAATTGCCCTTATTACAAGAATTTCTAGCTTTGAGTTCAGAAGTAGATTTCATTCTAAGCTTCTCAAGATCCCTTTTCAGATCATTCAACTTTGCAAGATCATCTTTCCTTTTGCTTTCTTCTTTTTCTGAAAAAGTCAAGTTCTTTTTGTTAGAAGAATTGGATGATTCACCTTTTTCATATGTACTTGATTCATTAAAGAATTTATCTTTTTCTCTTGAAGCATTAATTTTAAAAAAATCATACTCAGTCTTCAGTTTTTCAAGCTCTGTTATTTTCTGAATAAAAATATTCTTTTCTTTCAAAGCTTCTTCAAGTTTAATATCCACCTCACAGAAATCATTTTCAAGTTCATCATAAGCTTTCCTTAAGTCCTCAAGTTCTTGACTCACAAGATTAAATCTCTTTTCAAGTTGAAAAAATTCATCTGATTTTGTTTCAGAAAAACCAGTTGAATCAGACTTCTGACTACTTGAGTCAGAGTTCTGATTTACAGACTCAGATGTCTGATCTTTAGGCTCAGAGTTCTGACTACAAAGTTCAGAATCCTGACTAGAAGTTTCAGACTTCTGATTGACTGTTTCAGAATTTTTACTTGTGTCAAATATGCTCTCAATGTCATGATATGAAAAACTTGGTTGTTTATTTTTGTAGCTGACATTTAAAGAATCATACTTGAATTTAGTATCATTGTATCTTGGCTTCTCATCTGTTGGTTTAGAAACTTCTTTCTTAACCTTTTCTTCTGAACCAACTGACTTTTCTGTTTTAGACTCAGAAATTTTCTCATCTGACTTTTTAGAGTTTGGTCTTTGCAAATTGTCAGAACTTGTTATAGAACTAGCAGGTCTTATGAAAACTTCAACAATTTCTGGGATTTTTGGCTTAGAAACTTGAAGTTTTTCATACAAGTTGATTGGAGCACTTTTTAAAGTGACATTTTCTTCCAATCCCAATCCCTTCTTTGGGTTGTAAAATCTTGTATCTTTAACATTGCTTAATAAAAGATTTAGTGTTTGCTGAGTCTGACCCCTTTTCAAATTCAGATCTTCTAATTCTTTAATTTTGGTGTATAAATTCTTTCTTTCTTCAAATAACATATCAAATTTTATTTGTAAATCACCTTTTTCATCCTTTATTTTTGAAAACTCAACTTTTAGTTCAGAAAGCCTTTTCATCAATTCAGAATTTTCATCTTTAACTTTCTGTTTCTCAGCCTCAGATTCTTCATATTGTTCTTTTATTACTTCTTTTTCAATTCTGAATTTGTTAACCAAATTTCTTTCTCCTTTTATCTGTTTTCTTAGATTAGCAAATTCAGTTTTCATTTCACCAATCTGTGTCATTAACTCTAATTCAGGTGAAGAATGTACCTCAGCAGATGACTCAAAATCAGCATCTTCAAAATCAGAATCATCCTCATTCCTCATTTTTGCCATATAGCTCTGCATCTGTGGAAAGTTGATATGATCATCTTCATCAGAAGTGTAGTACAACCAATTCTCCTGTTCAGCCAACAAAGCAATTTTATCATCTCCCTTCTTTGCAAGCTGAGCATTCTTGGTGTAGTACTCATAGTCTTTCACAATTTTAACTCTGCAATCCTTAGCATAGTGGCCAGATTTTCCACATTTGAAACACAGATTCTTTTCTTTTCTCTCATCCTTCTCTTCTTTGTTTTCTTCACTTCTCTCTACTCTCTTTTCAAACTTATTTTCTTCTCTGTCTTCTTTCTTCTTATAATCTGAACTCCCAACTCTCTTATAATTTCCTTGAAATCTACCCTTCCCATACCTTTTGTTGAAAGTATTTGTCAACAAAGCTAGTTTCTCAGCCATTATCTTGATATCTTCATCATCTTCTGATCCTTCTTCCTTGTCAGATTCTTCCAGATTAGGTATCTCTGATAGATATGCAGTCTTTTTGGGTGCTTTGATTGCTTTGGACTTTGATAAGAATGCTAACTGATCAGCAACATTTTTCTTCACTTCCACAACTAACTTGACAGAATCTTCATGTTGATTAAGAACACAGAACAGATCATTTAAGTCTTCTTCACACATATCCTTGTTCATTTGCAGACTTATGGCAAATGATGACCATTCTGAATTTAGACTGTTCAGAAATTTGTAATTTATTTCTGACTTCGTTTTCTTCAGTCCATTTCTTCTCAAGTCATTTAGAATAGTGCAAAATTTACTGTATGTCTGTGTCAAACTTTCTGACTCTTTTGCTTTGAACCTTTCATAAGCATTTATGCTTTGATTTAACTTTGCCTGAATAGATCTTACTGTTCCTAACATCTGCCTTTCCAATTCGTCCCACATTTCTTTAGCTGATGATCCACTGTCAATCCTGTTAAGAACCTCATTTGGGACAGCCAAAGTCATCAAAGTAATTGCTCTTTTGTCAATAGCATGCCTATTTTTCTGTTCAGTTGTGTATTGGGAATAACTCTTTTTCACCCTGGTTGCTGGAATTTCTGGAGTTGTCTCTGTAGCAGGAGTTGCAGCAACATCGATGTACACTTCAATTGGACCTTCTCGAATAAAGATCATAAGGTTTTCATCAATGTTGTCTAGGAATTGGATCATTCGGATTTTCCATTGCAGATACTCTTCTGGTATAAGAACAGGCGGTTTGGTTTCAGATCCCATGGCTAGATATTCTTTAGAAGACATGATTGTAAGAAAATTCAACAGAAAGACAAATTCGAGTTTCTTGATCGAAATGTAACAGGTAATTCAAGAATTGCCAAGAATTCAAGAACTAGCCCTAGCAGCGGAATCGAATTTTGAATGAATCAAGAAATCTTCAAGAAATTGATCAATTGATCTTCGCTATAACAATCTTGAACGAATTTGTTTGTTGATTGACTCTGATACCAATTGAAAGAACAGGATCTAATCTTACAATCAATATAGAAAGCAGTAATTGAGAAGTTGTATGATCAAGCCCAATTGTATTCAATGATGAACAGAATTACAGATCTAAGAGAGAGAGAATCTCAAAGATTACAAGGAATGAATACAAAGTTATACGGGAAAAATCAATCAGTTAGAAACATAGAGCTAACTACTATTTATACTGCAACGGACATCTTAAAGCTACAGTACAAATAAGAAAGACTAATAAGAACATAACACGTGTCCTAATTAGTTTATAAAATATTAAGTAAAGTATCTCGTCATAAGTTCTGAACAGGTAGTTCAGAACTTCTGAACATTCTTCTGATAAAGCTTCTCAGATCTTCTGACTCCTTAACTCAAACATCTGACTTCTCTTTCCAGACTTCTGAGCTTTCACTGATCAATACTTCTGAGCTTTCACAGTCAGACCTCTGACTTCTCTACTCAGAACATCTGAGTCTTCTTATCAGATCTTCAACACTTGGTTTATTGACAAAACTTCAGATCTAACACCCAAGTTTCAAGAGATGTGTGCTCATTGGCATCTTTTCGTTTGTGCTCATTGGCATCTTTTGATTTTGTGCACTGTTGGTCCCGAAAGGCCTATACAAGTTTGTAGAAGGGGGGTTGAATACAAAGACACAGATTTTACTTTTCTAAATTGTTTATTGATAAATCATTAACAATTTACAGCTTGTTGCGGAGACAAGATTAAGGATAAACCTAAATCTAAACAAGTTGGAACACTAAGGTTTCTTGCACTAAGAAAGATAAGGAAATTACTAATAATAACCTATCTTGAGATAAGAGATATGAACTTGTCCAGAGTTAGCAAGTTACTTCAAAAAGAAGTGAGTTCATCTCTTTATATACTGCATGCATTTAATGCAAGTTAGTATACACTTTACACGTGTCATCAGCTGGTTGGTTGCATGTCAATGACCTTGGTTGTCAACCTTAGTAGCCGTAAGGATGAACAGTGTAGTATCAGAGTGGTTGTACGATTTCAGATATTCGGAGGTTCTTTTCTGACATTTCGTACGGAGGCGTGCAAGGGTGGTTAAGACAAAAGTACTTTGTACGGAGGACTTCATGATCAGCTTTCGTTGAATCAGCGATTATCATTTACTATTCAGCAGATGATAAAGTTCAGCGATAGCTGAAGTCTTGTACTTGATACTTCACGTTGAGTGGACAAATCTGAGTCTTCGTTGATCCGCATCAGTTCATTAGGAGACTTGTCGCTGGTTCTTGAGCTTGATCTTCGACTTCAGCGTAGAACCTTTGTTGACGTGAAACTTGTCTTCAGGGATCATAAGTAAACAACTAACTTATCAGCGATCATCATAATGACTGAACAGACTCAGAGCATTTATGGTGAACAGTTTCGCTGAATGTTTAACTTAAAGAGCGAGAGTTCCTATCAGCGGTACCGGAAGATCTTAGTATTTATCCGCGATAGTGAAACTCTGATACATATTGTTTACTTACAATTTTCACTAAGTATATAAGAGAGGGTCATTATCAAATCACTGAGGGTTTGGATCAACAATCTCCCCCTATTTGATTATGACATAGCAACAAAGAAAATTGCTATTTAATGAAAACATAAGGATAAAAAGAACTCATAAAATATTTGTCCCTTTTACTGTTTTCTGGGATCTTTTCAGTACTGATGGAGTAAAGTACATTCGCTGAAATCTTTCTTTAAAACTTTGTATCAGGTTACAATGAAGAACAGAAAGATTACAAGTACAAGCGAAATAATTTACAAGTACAGAAGGATGACTGATGCAATAGAGAAAAAGGAGATTATATCAGCCTTCAAAGGGTTCTTCCTTAATGAGGAGTTCATCAAGGGTCTTGTCAGTGGGGATCATCCAGCTAGGGACGTCGTGTCTAGCTTCAAAAATCAAGGGCTTCAGGTGTCTAGCTTTGACGTCGTGTCTGACTTCACACCAGTGTACGGGATCTCTGAGTTGTTCGATTGGAGTGATGTGGATCTCTGAGTTGTTCGATTGAAAGTGAGGATTTCCATCATAATCTAAAAAGAATATACCATATGGATCACTTACCACTGTGCCAGGGATGAAAATTTCTCCAGGTGGTAGGGAGGTGTCAAGCATTGAAAGATCAGCATCAGGGCCAAGAACTTCAGCACGAGAGAAACCAATACCTGTTTCATTTCGAATGACTGGACCTGAGTTAGAAACTTTCTTCTTCTTTGCAGAGGATTTCTTCGGTTGAGGAAGAGTAGGAGGGATGTCCACAGCAGATGAAAGCAAGTCGATCTGTTTGTTTAAGATCATCTCAACATGGCTTTTGAATTTTGAGCGTGATCCCTGAATGGCTAATTTTGTTTCTAACCATTCAGAGAGACCAAACTTTTCTAATGAAGCAGCATAGAAGGTTTGCTTGGTTTTGTCATCTCTGTAGATATCCACTTCAACAACAGGAACATCAACGAACATTTTTCCTCTGATGTTGCCTTTGATTTTCTTGGATGGTCTTGATCGATAGGTCATCATTTGATTAGCCCATTCCAAGGTTGTATCAGAGACCTTTGTCTTTTCTCTAACGATCTCTTGAGAATCATCCCAGAGCTGACGTTGAACATCAATGGGAATTCTTTTCAGCTTGGGGTCTTTGATTGATCGTTGAGTAAGCTTGATGGCGTATTCTCTGTCTCTCTCTTCAGCTTCCTTTCTTTCAGCGATGAGGCGTTCAGCTCTGAGGTGTTCCTTGTATTCAGCTTTTGAAATTCTGAACTTTGGAGGAACAGAAGGCAGTTGATCACGCCTTAGAATGATTCGCTGATCCTCGAATCGCTTTATCATTTATTCTCTTCTCTTTTGATCCTGTTCACTCAGCTTTTGAGGAGCTGAGGAAGGTCTGTTTCTGTGCGAGAGGGGTTGTTCTTCTGGTTCATCAGTCTCAGAGATCAAATCCAAGACTGGGATTATGTCTTCAGCGGCAGCTGGAATTATTGGTGAAGTCGCAGTTGTAGAGCCTTCAGCGATATCCTCAAACAGGGGAGAGGACTAGCTGAAACGCAGCGATCTTACTAATAAGAACTGGGTAGAAGAACATGGGTAGAAAAGATAGAAAAAGATTGTGGATGTGTAGAGAGGTTGTTGAGTAGAGAACTGATTGTGTATAGAGATGTTCAGGGAAGGAATATAAGTAAAGTTTAGTGTACCTGACAAACCGGCTTTTCAAGCAAGATCGCCAGATTTTCAAATTCAGCGAGGCCTTTGCCTTTGCTTTTCTCAGCGCCAGAGGCTGAGGGCTTTGTCTTTGTCTTCTCCCCTGAAGGTTCTTTTATTGAGATTCCCTTAAGAGCTTTGATCCTTGGGGTAGGTTTGACGATAAAGAAATCATCATCATCTTCATCATCATCATCATCATCCTTCCTTGGAGAGGAGGATGGTTCATCTTCAGGGATGTCGATGTCTTCATCTTCTTCTGCTTCGGATTCCTCAGCATCTTCTTCGAGTTGCTCCCCCTCAGTTACAGAGGCGAGCTTCTCGGTTCCCTCAGGGTTTTCATCTCCCTGAGGTCCAGCAGTTAGATCTTCATTCCTCTCTCCCCTGATAGATTCATCATGGGAAAGGTCTTCAGCGCTTTTGTTTAGATCTTCAGCGCTCTTCTCAAGATTTTCAGCGCTCTTCTCCCTGGTATGTTCAGCGCTCTTCTCCCCCTCTTTCTCATGATTGGGGGAGGAATGAGTAGACTCAGCATTGGTGTTATCTCTGTCTTCTGGGCCAGAGATTTTCACACAACCTTCAAGCTTTGCTATTCTATCTTCTAGGCCAGAAATAGCAGGCGTGATTTTCTTCAGCTCTGTGCGATCCGCCGCAGTGAAAGATTCCAAAATAGGGGAAGGGGCAGGAGCAGGATTATTTGCCTTGTTGACCAGTGTCTCGATCATCGTCTTCATAGAACCAACGTCGGTCTTTACAGAGCTAAGTCAGTCTTGACCGCTGACATATCACCCTCGAGTTTTCCAACCGATGTCTTCAGCGTTGTTACTTCGCTGGACACGGTCGAAACTGAGCTTTTGAGGCTGGTGTAGTCAGTGTAGATGTCAGAGAGCACCTTGGCAAAATCGGCGAGAGTCTTATAAAGTCCCTTGATGTCTTCAGTGGAAGCTTTCTTCTCCACCACCGTTGTCAGCTTTGTCAAATTTTCTCCAGCGTTTGTTACAGCTGTAGAATTTTTGGATAGTGTGGTGGTGAGACTGGTTAGCTTTGTTTCCACGGACTTCAGAGAAGCGTTGATGTCTCCCAAATTAGGACCTGTAACATATAAGTACTTGTGAACAAAGGAAAGCTCAGAAGTTTCAGGTTTAGTTACAGTGTTTAAGGTGGGATTTGTACCTGCAGGAGGATTGATGAACTCGTCAAAGTTTCAAGTTCCTGAATAATGTTCCATATCCTCTTCGAAAGTACGGTGAGGTATGGTGATCTCTGCAGGTCCTTTCTTCATCATTTGATGAGAAGCGTCAGCGGCGGCTTCTGGAATGATGGCATCTCCAGTGTTAGCTGGAGGAGTGTCCAAAGAAGTGGAGGGAGGAGCGAAGGATAAGATTGGGATTCGGGTTCTGAGTTCAGCGTTGGAATCGCTGACAATCACTTCATCAGTCTTTTGAGAGACTGAGGGAGGTTGGGTAGTTTCCAAGTTTCTAACCTCAGCGTTTAGAGACGCTGAAGTCTGGATTGGAGGGATGGCTTGAACGGGTGTGGCAGAGGGTACCACGGAACTTTCCTTCAGCTCGTCAGAAAGAGCTGAGGAGTCTTCAGCAAGGAATTGTTGGGGTTGCTCCTTGGTTTTCTTGATCCTTTTGGAATCAAGTTGGGTGTGAGAGGGTTTCCTTTTCTTAGAAGGAGAGGATTTTGTGGCCGGGGTATCAGCGATGGGTATTGTCGCTGAAGGAGCCACAGAAAGCGGAGAATTTAGAAGAGTGAGAAGAGTAGAGAGACGTACCTCATTTGCGACAGGCTTGAAGTCGAGAACCTTAGGGCCAATCTGAGAAAGTTTCAGATCACCCTTTTCAGGATAGCTGTCCTTTAGGCCATATTGAAAGATGGCGCTGATGAATCGTGGGTAAGGAACCCATGCTGGTCTGTCAGCGGCAGAATCGACACGTTGAATCAGGTCATCATAAATAATGGAGGCCCAGTCAATGTTTAGACCTTTCAGCAGTGCGTATCCCATGGATTGCTGAGGTTGGGCGACTTGATCAGAAGAGCCGGACTTCGCTGTCATGCAGCTGATCAGGTGTGCGAAGATGAAGTTCATCTCGCTGGGCATCTTGGATTTCTTTATCAGCGTCAGCTTCTTCTCAGGCTTCTTGTCCCTTCCAATATCCCAGATATAACCCATTGCATCAAGGAAAGCAATGATTTCTTCTTTGTCAGTGTGCTTCTTGTGGTCAGGGAATGGAACGAAGGGTTTTTCTTTGGTAGCATTTGGGAAGTTCAGGGCTTTTCGGATTATGGCAGGGGTTATCTTGATGGTTCCATACTCAGTATCGCTGAGTATGCAGTCGATGGTTTTGGATGCATCTTTGGCAGAGGGTAGCTCAGTGTGTCTGGTAGAGTACCAGAACTGGGATAAGAGCCGCTGACTGGCAAGAGGTGTTATGGTCAGGGCTGTGTAGATGGGGTTGTTCTTCAGAAAACTCACAGCATCGTCCAGATGTGATACTTGCTTCCGAGGAGGAAACTCGAGAAGAGCTGAGAGGTTGTTGGCCTTAGTCCAATCTAGTTGATCCAGCTCGAACTTAACCTGAGGGGCTTTGACGATGTCCACTTCCTCAGATTCAGAAGAGATGGACTCAGCGGTGACATTGATTTTTGAAGATGCCATTTCTCTGTATTATTAGTTCAACCAAAGATGTTAACAAATAAGAATTGTCTTAGTATGGACAGAATTTCCATTAAGATTTTTCGAATTTTGTCCATTTCATTCAGACATAAATGTCTTAATGAAGATTAGGGTTTTTCTTGATCTTGAAATGTAAAACCCATAAAGTCTTGTATTCCAGTTTCTGAAAGAAAACTGGATACGAATGAAGAACAAGTTTAAGATTTTAGATTTAAAACTTGAAGAACAACCATGAAATGGTTGTGTTCATAAAACCATGAAAGAAATGATTTTATTTTACAAAGTTCTTTTGTTTGATCTTGTAAAAACAATGAGAAGATCGAAAACAAGTTATACGCATTTGATAAAAGATAAGAACATATTAACCTTGATGTTTTGATGAGGAAGATGATGAACAGTTCTTGAGGTTTTTGAGAGCACAAATGCAACAGAGGATTCTTTTCTTGCGGAGAAAGATTGTTCGCGTAAAAGACAAATATAAACCAAGAGTTGTTTATATAGGGAGTTTTAGAGAGAGAAAATCTTGAGCGGGAAAAGGTTTTCATCATGACACGGACACGTGTTTGCATTTGATTGGAAGTTTGAACGAAACGTGCAAACGTGGGTCAGAAAGAAATCGTGCCTAGTGTTATCCGTTGCAATGACGTCACAATTGTCCTTTCACATTCTTTTATGATGTCTCTGAGGTTTTGAAAGCTCAAGGACTCTTTTGAAAAACATGAAGCACTGAATAGAAAATATCAGTGAAGGTTTAAAGAACTTTCAAAATATCGCTGTTAAGGAAGAGATATTCAGCGATGTAATTTATCTTGAAATCTTGTATTTACATGCGATTTGTCAGAGAGAGAAAACATACCTGGATATCAGTTAAACCAAGTTTATTCTGAGAGAAGATGATGAAATGGATTATATATGTTGATTTTATCCCGAAGGCTATACAAGATTGTATAAACGTATCGCTGATCAAATGTGAACCGCTGAAGATTTTACCCTTCAAAGTTCAACATTCCAAGCTCGCTGATGAGAAAGTTGAATCTTGTCTCATCAAGAGGTTTGGTAAACAAATCAGCTAACTGATAATCAGTTGGGATAAAATGAAGTTCTATATCACCATTCATCAAATGATCTCTGATAAAATGATATCTGATTTCTATGTGTTTTGTCTTTGAGTGTAGCACTGGATTGTTTGCTATAGCGATGGCACTAGTGCTGTCGCAATAGATTGGAATTTTGGAGAGCTGAAGATCATAGTCTAATAGCTGATTTCTCATCCACAAGACTTGAGAACAACAGCTTCCAGCGGCTACATATTCAGCTTCAGTTGTGGAAGTGGACATTGAGTTTTGCTTCTTACTTGTCCAACTTACCAGCTTTCCACCCAGGAGCTGACATCCTCCTGTGGTGCTTTTCCTATCCATTTTGCAACCTGCAAAATCACTGTATGAATAGGCGGTTAGATCGAATCCTGAGTCTTTGGGATACCAAAGACCTAGATTCGCTGTACCCTTAAGATATCGAAAGATTCGCTTTACAGCTTTCATATGGGATATCTTAGGTTCATCTTGATATCGTGCGCACAAGCATGTTGCAAACATAATATCGGGTCGGCTAGCTGTAAGATACAATAGTGAGCCGATCATCCCACGGTACAGCGTGACATTGACAGGAACACCCTTTGTGTCCTTATCAAGTGTCCGCGGAGGTGCCATAGGGGTTTTCATAGCTGAACTTTCAGTTAAGTCGAATTTCTTCAGCATATCCTTAACATATTTTTCCTGATTTATAAAAGTTCCTTTTTCAGTTTGCTTAATCTGAAGACCAAGGAAATATGTTAGTTCACCCATCATGCTCATTTTATACTCATATTTCATTCTATCAGCGAAACGAGTGCAAAGCTCAGGGTTAGTAGAACCAAATATAATGTCATCAACATATATTTGAACTAAAATGATATGACCTTTCACTTTTCTAAAAAATAAAGTTTTGTCAATCTTTCCTCTCTCAAATTTTTCAATGTGGAGATAAGTAGAGAGAGTATCATACCATGCACGAGGAGCTTGCTTCAAGCCATAAAGTGCCTTGTCCAGTTTATAAACGTAACCTGGACGCTTAGGATCTGAGAATCCTGGAGGTTGTTCCACATACACTTCTTCATTCAGCTTTCCATTTAGAAATGCTGACTTAACATCCATCTGATGTACAGTGAAGTTTTTGTGTACAGCATATGCTAAGAAAAGACAAATAGATGCAAGTCTTGCTACTGGAGCAAAAGTTTCGTCATAATCTATGCCTTCCTCTTGCCTGTATCCCTGAGCAACAAGACGAGCTTTGTTGCGAGTTACAGTACCATGTTCGTCCAACTTGTTTCGATAGACCCACTTAGTGCCTATCACCGTTTTGTCAGTTGGTCTTCGAACAAGTTTCCAAACTTTGTTTCTTTCGAATTCAGTCAGCTCTTCTTGCATAGCGCTGACCCAGTTTGGATCTCTGAGGGCATCATCTATTTTCTTGGGTTCAGTTAGAGAAATAAAGTTAACAAATAAACAAATATTACCTGCACTTCTACGAGTCTGAATACCAGCGTTGGGATCACCAAGAATTTGATCGATTGGATGATTTACAGTCCATCGCTGAGCCGGAGCATACATCGCTGACTCAGTCTGAACTGGAGAAACTGAAGATGAGGCTTCAGCTACTTCTGGATTATCAGCTAAGAGAGGAATGTTTGCATTTGTCACTTCATTCACTGATTGCTGAGAAATAGACGGAATTTCTGAGGCATTTGGATCAACTGCAGGTATAGTGTTTATAGGAACAGCTGAGACCCAAGATGTTTCAGCTTCACTATTCTGCATATCTGGAATGATAGTAGGACCATAATTTTCTACGGTATGAGCATGAGGAGTGGGAACTTCTTCTGAATCACCAAGATGAGAAAACATCCATTGATTCAGTTCTTCAGTATCAGCGTTCGGTGTAGAGTTCGCTGAACGGGATTCATCAAACGTGACGTGAATAGTTTCTTCTACAGTTTGTCTTCTACGGTTGAAGACTCTGAAGGCTTTGGAGACTGAGGAGTATCCAAGAAAGATTCCATCATCAGCCTTAGGATCAAACTTTCCAAGGGCATCTCTGTTGTTCAGTATGAAACACTGACAGCCAAAGATGTGAAGAAAGCTGATTGAAGGCTTTCTCCCATGAAAGAGTTCATAGGCTGTCTTTTTGAATCTTTTAACTATCAGCGACCTGTTTTGCGTAAAGCAAGCAGTGTTGACAGCTTCTGCCCAAAACTGAGTAGGCAGGAGAGAATCGCTGAGCATTGAACGTCCAGCTTCAATAATTGTTCTATTTCTTCTTTCAGCGACTCCATTTTGTTGCGGTGTTCTCACTGACGAAAAGTTGTGAGAAATACCCTTACTCTCAAGGAAGGAATCAAGAGAACTGTTTTTGAATTCAGTTCCATGATCACTCCTTATTGAGCGAACAATCATATTGTTCAGAGTTTCCATCTTCCGAACAAAGGTGATGAGTTCTTCAGGGGTGTCACTCTTAGAACGGGGAAACATTACCCATGTGTAACGAGAGAATTCATCAACTATGACCAACGTATATTTCTTTCCAGCGATGGATTGTTTGTTAACGGGGCCAAACAAATCCATATGGAGTAGTTGTAGAGGAGATGACACTGAGGAGACTTGCTTTGACTTGAAGCTTGCCTTGGTCTGCTTCCCTTTTTCACACGCTGAACAAAAAGACTCTTTGGCGTATGAATGCTGAGGTAGACCAGTGACTAACTCTTTGGAGGAAAGAGTATTTAGTGTCTTGAAATTTAGATGTGAGAGACTCTTGTGCCATAGCCAGTTGACATCAGAAGATGCCTTTGAGAAGAAACAGGAGTTCTCAGTGGTTGTTGAGTCCATGTTTATTACATAAACATTTTCCAAACGATAACCGCTTAGAGCTATCTTCTCCTTTTTGTCAGAGACAAAGCAGGATTCCTTGGTGAAAATCACATTGTTATCCATGTCGCAAAGCTGACTGATGCTTAGAAGATTATGCTTCAGCCCTTCAACATATGCGACTCTTCTGAAGGAGGTTGTACCATTTGAAAGTACACCATACCCTCGGGTGTGTCCTTTTCCATTTCCACCGAAAGTCACAGAGGGACCCTTCTCTTCCTTGTATTCAGCGAGCAGGTTTTTCTTTCCAGTCATGTGTCTAGAGCATCCGCTATCGAGATACCAGATACCCTTCTTAACCTGAATGGCAGATGTTGAAGTGGAGGGAATGTCTGAACTTTCTTCCTCTTCTTCAATCTTAGCCATGAGACATTGATTTGCTTCATCATCTTCAGAATCAGATGATGAGGCTTCTTCATCAGAAGCAGCCCAATCATAGTCAGCCATCAGGCCTTTTCCTTTCTTCTTAAAGCTTTTCAGCTTTGTATACTTCTCCTTCAGCTTTGAGTATTTGTCATCTTTATTCCTTGGAACAAAGGATTTCTTTATAAAATGTTGATCCAAACCCTCTGTGATTTGATAATGACCCTATCTTAAATACTTAGTGAAAATTGTAAGTAAACAATATGTATCAGAGTTTCACTATCGCTGATAAGTACTAAGATCTTACAGTACTGCTGATAGGAACTCTCGCACTTTTAGATTAAACATCCAGCGAACACTGTTCACCATATCGCTGAGTCTGTTCAGTCCTTATGGTGATCGCTGATAAGTTAGTTGTTTACTTATGATCCCTGAAGACAAGATTCACGTCAACAAAGGTTCTACGCTGAAGTCGAAGATCAAGCTCAAGAACCAGCGACAAGTCTCCTAATGAAGTATCAAGCTCAAGAACCAGCGACAAAGGTTCTATGCGGATCAGCGAAGACTCAGATTTGTCCACTCAACGTGAAGTATCAAGTACAAGACTTCAGCTATCGCTGAACTTTATCATCTGCTGAATAGTAAATGATAATCGCTGAATCAACGAAAGCTGATCATGAAGTCCTCCGTACAAAGTACTTTTGTCTTAACCTCCCTTGCACGCCACCGTACGAAATGTCAGAAAAGAACCTCCGAAAACCTGAAATCGTACAACCACTCTGATACTACACTGTTCATTCATGCGGCTACTAAGGTTGTCAACAAAGGTCAATGACATGCAACCAATCCGCTGATGACACGTGTAAAGTATATACTGGATTGCATTAAATGCATGCAGTATATAAAGAGATGAACTCACTTCATTTGAAGTAACTTGCTAACTCTGGACAAGTTCAAATCTCTCAAGATAGGATTTTATTAGTAATCTCCTTATCTTTCTTAGTGCAAGAAAATCTTAGTGTTCCAACTTGTTTAGATTTAGGTTTATCCTTAATCTTGTTTCCGCAACAAGCTGTAAATTGTTAATGATTTATCAATAAACAATTTAGAAAAGTAAAATAGTGTGTTTGTATTCAACCCCCCCTTCTACAAACTTGTTTAAGCCTTTCGGGACCAACAAGTGGTATCAGAGCAGATTTGTTTAATCTCATAAACAAGATCTAATCTAAGATATTTCTCTTCCTTGCTATTATCTGAAAATGGCCAACTCAAACTCAAACACTCACTATATTGACAATGGTTCTCTTGCAAAACCCCCTAGATTTTCCAGAGACAACTTCAACTTATGGAAAAATAGGATGACACTCTTCTTAGAAGGTGTAGACCCTACTATACCTTACTATCTTGAAAACGGTCCACACATCCCTGTAACGATTGATCCTGCCGTTCCAGCCACTGCAACTAGAGCTGCTATTCCAGAAAGGCTGATTCCAAAGGAAATCCATCATTGGACCGATGAAGACAAGAAGAAAGTGGCTATAGATACAAAAGCCAGATCCATACTATCCATGGCCCTTCCTGACGAAGTCTACCATTCCGTCATGAACCTGAAATCCTCAAAAGCCATGTGGGACACAATATGTGTTCAGTATGAAGGAACGTCTGAAGTCCAGGATTCAAGAAAGATCAACCTGGTAAGACAATACGAAAGTTTCATCTCTGGTAAGAATGAAACTCTCTCTGAAGTACATCAACGTTTTAATTGCTTAATTATAGATCTTAAAACGGTTGGTAAGGAATATTCTAACTTTGAAGTTCTGACAAAGTTTTTAGAATGTTTACCTGAAAGCTGGGACAATTATTCCATGTGTCTCAAGCTGTCAAAAGATCTAAGATCAATGACACTTGCTACCTTATATGGCACATTGCTGAATCATGAGCAATCTAGCCATCTTAAGAAGAATCTTGTAAAAGATTCCAAAAGCACCCCTGTTGCTTTAATCTCAGAGGAACCTTCTACTCAGCGACCCGTGGTCACTATCACTGAGTTAGAAAGTAACTCTGAAAGATCATCAGATTCTGATTCTTCAGATGATGAATCCTTGGCTCTCCTAACTAAAAATTTCAGGAGATTCGCCAAGAAGAAATTGTTTAGAAAGAACAAAACTCTTTCTATAGCTGACAAGCCTAAGTCATCAGCTTTTGTTGATAAGGCTACTGCTACTTGTTTTAACTGCGAAAAAACAGGTCATTTCGCTAACTAGTGCAGGTCAAAGAAAATCATGAGACCTTCAGCCATTACAAAGAAATCCTTTGTTCCAAGGAATAAAGACGACAAATACTTAAAGCTGAAGGAGAAGTATGCAAAGCTGAAAAGCTTTAAGAAGAAAGGAAAAGGCCTGATGGATGACTATGATTGGGCTGCTTCTGATGAAGAAGCCTCATCATCTGATTCTGAAGATGATGAAGCAAATCAATGTCTCATGGCCAAGATTGAAGAAGAGGAAGAAAGTTCAGACATTCCCTCCACTTCAACATCTGCCATTCAGGTATCACCCTCCTTCTTTACCAATATTGTAAATATTGATGAAGCTGATAGTCTCCGTAAAATCGAACTACTGACTAGAAGTTTATACGAAGCCATGAACGGCAAAGCTGTGGTTGAAAACCAAAATCTTGATCTCGCTGAAAAGCTTAAAAATTGCCACCTTCAAATAGAAAAGCTTTCTAAATTTGAAGAAGATTTTAAAGATCAAGTCCATTTAAATCAGCTAGTCAAAATCGAACGAGCGGAAGCTATCGCTGCTTTAAAAGCTGAACAAGCTACTGTTGAAGGATGGTGTAATTCTTCAACAAAGATCACTGAGATAATTAAGGCTCAGATTCCTCTGAGTGATAAACGTGGTCTGGGTTATAAATATGATACTCCAATACCAACCACTGAACGTTCAATGCTTAAATTTGGAACGTTCGTATCCTCAGTAGCTGACACTTCTTCATCTCAGTACTCCTCGTCGATTACACCAATCCCTGAGGAAACTCCTACCTCCTCAAAAGGTAAGGAGAAAATGGTTTATTCAAAACCTACCTCTGTCTCTAAAGATAAAGGTAAAGGAATTGTAATTTATCAAAATCCTCAGAAGGGTACTTTAGTACCTAAGCTGAATGCTTCCAAAGCCTTGGTGATTCATTCATCTGGTTCTAGAAATCAGACCTCTGGATCAGTTCAGCGACCTACTCCTAGACTCAGAGTAGATGTCCTTGGTAAGAAATCTGAAGAACTGAATGTTCGTCCTATTTCAAAAACCAATAGTGTACTTGGTGCTGGCACTTCTAATTCCAAATTAAAAGCTCAGCACACAAGTGGTCCTAGAACTAATTTTAGTTATAGGAAATGTTATCACTGTGGACTTACCGATCATATTGCAAGTAAGTGTCCCACAGCCACCAAAGCTGATAAGATAGCTAAGGTGAAGATAGCACCCAAGAAGACCAAACCAGTTGCAAGTCAGGTCAAGGTGACTCCTACCGCTGAGGTCAAGAAATTGACCAAAGTGAAGAAAGACAAAGCTGAATCTTCAAATGCTGCGAAGACTGCTGAACCCATTCCAACCACTTCCACTGACAAACGCGTATACATGGTGAAGTGGGTACCCAAGCAAAACTAATCTTCCTTTGTATTGCAGGTTAAGAAGGGTATCTGGTATCTCGATAGCGGATGCTCTAGACACATGACTGGAAAGAAAAGCCTGCTCGCTGAATACAAGGAAGAGAAGGGTCCCTCTGTGACTTTCGGTGGAAATGGAAAAGGACACACCCGAGGGTATGGTGTACTTTCAAATGGTACAACATCCTTCAGAAGAGTCGCATATGTTGAAGGGCTGAATCATAATCTTCTAAGCATCTGTCAGCTTTGCGACATGGATAACAAAGTGATTTTCACCAAGGAATCCTGCTTTGTCTCTGACAAAAAGGAGAAGATAGCTCTCAGCGGTTATCGTTTGGAAAATGTTTACGTTATAAACATGGACTCAACAACCACTGAGAACTCCTGTTTCTTCTCAAAGGCATCTTCTGATGTCAACTGGCTATGGCACAAGAGGCTTTCACATCTCAACTTCAAGACACTGAATACTCTTTCATCCAAAGAGTTAGTCACTGGTCTACCTCAACATTCATACGCCAAAGAATCCTTATGTTCAGCGTGTGAAAAAGGGAAGCAGACCAAGGCAAGCTTTAAGTCCAAGCAAGTTTCCTCAGTGTCATCTCCTCTTCAACTACTCCATATGGATTTGTTTGGCCCCGTTAACAAACAATCCATCGCTGGAAAGAAATATACGCTGGTCATAGTTGATGAATTCTCTCGTTACACATGGGTAATGTTTCTCCGTTCTAAGAGTGACACCCCTGAAGAACTCATCACCTTTGTTCGGAAGATGGAAACTCTGAACAATATGACTGTTCGCTCAATAAGGAGTGATCATGGAACTGAATTCAAAAACAGTTCTCTTGATTCCTTCCTTGAGAGCAAGGGTATTTCTCACAACTTTTCGTCAGTGAGAACACCACAACAAAACGGAGTCGCTGAAAGAAAAAATAGAACAATTATTGAAGCTGCACGTTCAATGCTCAGCGATTCTCACCTTCCTATTCAGTTTTGGGCAGAAGCTGTCAACACGGCTTGTTTTACGCAAAATAGGTCGCTGATAGTCAAAAGATTCAAAAAGACTGCCTATGAACTTTTTCATGGGAGAAAGCCTTCAATCAGCTTTCTTCACATCTTTGGTTGTCAGTGTTTCATACTGAACAACGGAGATGCCCTTGGAAAGTTTGATCCTAAGGCTGATGATGGAATCTTTCTTGGATACTCCTCAGTTTCCAAAGCCTTCAGAGTCTTCAACCGAAGAAGACAAACTGTAGAAGAAACTATTCACGTCACGTTTGACGAATCCCGTTCAGCGAACTCTAAACCGAACGCTGATACAAAAGAACTAAATCAATGGATGTTTTCTCATCTTTGTGATTCAGAAGATGTTCCCACTACTCATACTCATACAACTGAAAATGATGGTCCTACTATCATTCCCAATATGCAGAATAGTGAAGCTGAAACATCTTGGGTCTCAGCTGTTCCTATAAACACTATACCCGCAGTTGTTCCAAATGTCTCAGAAATTCCATCTATTTCTCAGCAATCAGTGAATGAAGTGACAAATGCAAGCATTCCTCTCTTAGCTGATTATCCAGAAGTAGCTGAAGCCTCATCTTCAGTTTCTCCAGTTCAGACTGAGTCAGCGACGCATGCTCCGGCTCAGCGATGGACTGTAAATCACCCAATCGATCAAATTCTTGGTGATCCCAACGCTGGTATTCAGACTCGTAGAAGTGCAGGTAATATTTGTTTATTTGTTAACTTTATTTCTCTAACTGAACCAAAGAAAATAGATGATGCCCTCAGAGATCCAAACTGGGTCAGCGCTATGCAAGAAGAGCTGACTGAATTCGAAAGAAACAAAGTTTGGAAACATGTTCGGAGACCAACTGACAAAACAGTGATAGGCACTAAGTGGGTCTATCGAAACAAGTTGGACGAACATGGTACTGTAACTCGCAACAAAGCTCATCTTGTTGCTCAGGGATACAGACAAGAGGAAGGTATAGATTATGACGAAACCTTTGCTCCAGTAGCAAGACTTGAATCTATTCGTCTTTTCTTAGCATAAGCTGTACACAAAAACTTCACTGTACATCAAATGGATGTTAAGTCAGCGTTTCTAAATGGAAAGCTGAATGAAGAAGTTTATGTGGAACAACCTCCAGGATTCTCAGATCCTAAGCGTCCAGGTTATGTTTATAAGCTGGATAAGGCACTTTATGGCTTGAAGCAAGCTCCTCGTGCATGGTATGACACTCTTTCTACTTATCTCCACCTTGAAAAATTTGAGAGAGGTAAGATTGACAAAACTTTGTTTTTTAGAAAAATAAAAGGTCATATCATTTTAGTTCAAATATATGTTGATGACATTATATTTGGTTCTACTAACCCTGAGCTTTGTACTCGTTTCGCTGATAGAATGAAAGATGAGTATAAAATGAGTATGATGGGTGAACTAACATATTTCCTTGGTCTTCAGATTAAGCAAACTGAAAAAGGAACTTTTATAAATCAGGGAAAGTATGTTAAAGATATGCTGAAAAAATTCGACTTAACTGAAAGTTCAGCTATGAAAACCCCTATGGCACCACCGTTGATACTTGATAAGGACACAAAGGGTGTTCCTGTCAATGTCACGCTGTACCGTGGGATGATCGGCTCACTACTGTATCTTACAGCTAGCCGACCCGATATTATGTTTGCAACATGTCTGTGCGCACGATATCAAGCTGAACCTAAGATATCTCATATGAAAGCTGTAAAGCGAATCTTTCGATATCTTAAGGGTACAGCGAATCTAGGTCTTTGGTATCCCAAAGATTCAGGATTCGATCTAACCGCCTATTCAGACAGTGATTTTGCAGGTTGCAAAATGGATAGGAAAAGCACCACAGGAGGATGTCAGCTCCTGGGTGGAAAGCTGGTAAGTTGGACAAGTAAGAAGCAAAACTCAGTGTCCACTTCCACAGCTGAAGCTGAGTATGTAGCCGCTGGAAGCTGCTGTTCTCAAGTCTTGTGGATGAGAAATCAACTACTAGACTATGATCTTCAGCTCTCCAAAATTCCAATCTATTGCGACAGCACAAGTGCCATCGCTATAGCAAACAATCCAGTGCTACACTCAAAGACAAAACACATAGAAATCAGATATCATTTTATCAGAGATCATGTTATGAATGGTGATATAGAACTTCATTTTATCCCAACTGATTATCAGTTAGCTGATTTGTTTACCAAACCTCTTGATGAGACAAGATTCAACTTTCTCATCAGCGAGCTTGGAATGCTGAACTTTGAAGGATAAATCTTCAGCGGTTCACATTTAATCAGCGATACGTTTATACATTCTTGTATAGGCTCTGGATAAAATAAACTTGTACAATCCATTTCATCATCTTCTCTCTGAATAAATTGGGTTAAACTGATATCAAGGTATGTTTTCTCTGACAAAACGCATGAAAATGCAAGATTTCAAATTCTTTCATCGCTGAATATTATTTTGAAATTTCTTAAAACCCTCACTGATATTTCTATTCAGTGCTTCATATTTTCCAAAGAGTCCCTGAGTTTTTCTTTCAAAACCTCAGAGACAACGAAAGAATGTGAAAGGACAGTTGTGACGTCATTGCAACGGATAACACCAGGCACGCTCTTTTTCTGACACACGTTTGCACGTTTCGTTGTCTATCCAATCAAATGCAAACACGTGTCCGTGTCATGATGAAAAACTTTCCCGCTCAAGTTTTTCTCTCTCTACTCTCTTCCTATATAAACACTCTCAAAGTTTATATTTGTCTTTTACGCGAATCAATCTTTCTCCGCAAGAAAAGAACACTGTTGCATTTTGTGCTCTCAATCTTCAAGAACTGTTCATCATCTTCTTCATCAAACTCAAGGTTATTATGTTCTTATCTATTATCAAATGCAAATAACTTGTTTTCGATCTTATCATTGTTTTACACAAGATCAAACAAAAGAACTCAAAAATAAAATCATTTTCTTTCATGGTTTTATAAACACAACCATTTCATGGTTGTTCTTCAAGTTTTAAATCTAAAATCTTAAACTTGTTCTTCTTTCGTATCCATTTTTTTTAAAACTGGAATACAAGGCTTATAGGTGTTATATTCGTTTTTTTTTAAAACAAGAAAAACCCTAATCTTCATTAAGACTTTTTTGTCTGAATGAAATGGACAAAATTCGAAAAATCTTAATGGAAATTTTCTTTCCACATTAAGATATTTCTTATTTGTTAACATCTTTGGTTGAACTGATAATACAGTGAAATGGCAACTTCAAAGCTGAATGTTACCGCTGAGTCCATCTCCGCTTATTCTGAGGAACTGGAAATCACCAAAGCTCCTCAGGTTAAGTTTGAGCTGGATCAACTAGACTGGACAAAGGCAAACAACCTTTCAGCGCTTCTCGAGTTTCCTCCTCGGAAGCAGGTATCCCATCTAGACGACGCTGTAAATTTTTTGAAGAATAGCCCCATCTACACAGCACTGACAATCACACCTCCTGCCAGTCAGCGTCTATTATCCCAATTCTGGTACTCTGCCAGACACACCAACCTACCCTCGGCCAAAGATCCATCTAAAACCATCGACTGCATACTCAGCGATACTGAGTATGGCACCATCAAGATAACCCCCGCAATAATCCGCAAAGCTCTGAAATTCCCTAACGCTACCTCAGAAAATCCTTTCATTCCATTTCCTGACCACAAGAAGCACGCTGACAGGGAAGAAATCATTGCTTTCCTTGATGCGATGGGTTACATCTGGGAGACTGGAAGAGACAAGCTACCTGAGAAGAAGCTGACGCTGATAAAGAAATCCAAGATGCCCAGCGAGATGAACTTCATCTTCGCTCACCTGATCAGCTGCATGACAGCGAAATCCGGATCTTCTGATCAAGCCGCTCAACCTCAGCAGGCCATGGGTTACGCACTGCTGAAAGGTCTCAACATTGACTGGGCCTCCATCATCTATGAAGACCTCATTCAACGTGTTGATTCTGCCGCTGACCGACCAGCATGGGTTCCTTACCCGCGATTCATCAGCGCCATCTTTCAATATGGCCTGAAGGACAGCTATCCTGAAGAGGGTGATCTGAAACTCTCTCAGATTGGCCCTAAAGTTCTCGACTTCAAGCCTGTCGCCAACGAGGTACGTCTCTCTACCCTTCTCACTCTACTTAATTCTCCGCTTTCTGTGGCTCCTTCAGCGACTATACCCCTCGCTGATTCCCAGGCCACAAAATCCATTCCTTCTAAGAAAAGGAAACAATCTCTTACCCCTCTTGATTCCAAAAGGATCAAGAAAACCAAGGAGCAACCCCAGCAACTCCATGCTGAAGACTCCTCAGCTCATTCTGAAGAGCTGAAGGAAAGTTCCGTGGTACGCTCTGCCACACCAATTCAAGCCATCCCTTCTAAACCTACTTCAGCGTCCTTAAACGCTGAGGTTAGAACTTTGGAATCTACCCAACCTTCTTCAGTCTCTCAAAAGACTGATGAAGTACTTTTCAGTGAATCCAACGCTGAACTTGAAACCCAACCCCAATTCTTATCCTTCGCTCCTTCCTCTACTTCTTTGGACACTCCTCCAGTCAAAACTGGAGATGCCATCATTCAAGAAGCCATTGAAGCTTCTCAGCGAATGACGAAGAAAGGAACTGCAGAGATCTCCATCCCTCACGGAACTTTTGAGGGAGATATGGAACACTATGGAGGGACTCGAAACTTTGATGAGTTCGTCAACGCTCCTGCAGGTACAGATCCCACCTTAAACACTGTAACTAAACCTGAAACTTCTGAGCTTTCCTTTGTTCACAAGTACTTATATGTTACAGGTCCTTATTTGGGAGACATCAACCAGTCTCTGAAGTCTATGGAGATGAAACTTACGGATCTCACCACCGGTCTATCAAATAACTCTACAGCTGTAACAAACGCTGGAGAGAATATGACGAAGCTGACTACTGTGGTGGAAAAGAAGGCCTCCTCTGATGACATCAAAGACCTTGATAAAACTCTCGCCGACTTTGCCAAAGTGCTCTCCGACATCTACACTGACTACACCAACCTCAAATCATCAGTTTCCACCATTTCCAGCGAGGTTACAACGTTGAAGAAATCGGTTGGTACACTCGAAGGTGATATGTCAGTGGTCAAGACCGACTTGGGCTCAGTGAAGACCGATCTTAGTTCTGTCAAGACAATGATCGAGACGCTGGTGAACAAGGCAAATAATCCAGCTCCTGCTCCGGCCCCTGCACCTATTTTAGACTCATTCACCGCAGAGGATCGCCAAGAGCTGAAGAAAATCACGCCTGCTATTTCTGGCCTAGAAGACAGAATAGCTAAGCTTGAAGGTTGTGTGAAAGTCTCTGGCCCAGAAGACAGAGACAACACCAATGCTGAATCTACCCATTCCTCCCCCGCCCATCATGAGAAAGAGGGGGAGAAGAGCGCTGAACAGGAGAAGAGCGCTGAAGATCAAAATAAGAGCGCTGAAGACCTTTCCCATGATGAATCTATCAGGGGAGAGGGTAATGAAGATCGGATTACTGGACCTCAGGGAGATGAAAACCCTGAGGGAACCGAGAACCTCGCCTCTGTATCTGAGGGGGAGCAACTCGAAGAAGATGCTGAGGAATCCGAAGCAGAAGAAGACGAAGACTTCGACATCCCTGAATCTGAACCATCCTCCTCTCCAAGGAACGATGATGATGATGATGAAGATGACGATGATTTCTTTGTTGTCAAACCTGCTCCTCGAACCAAAGCTCTTAAAGGTATTTCAATAAAAGAACCTTCAGGGGAGAAGACAAAGACAAAGCACTCAGCCTCTGGCGCTGAGAAAAGCAAAGACAAAGGCATCGCTGAAGATGATAATCTGGCGATCCTACTTGCAAAGCCGATTTGTCAGGTACACTAAACTTATTTTTCCTTCCCTGATCATCTCTGAAAAATCAGTTATCCATTCCACAAACACCATACACATCCACATTTTTTTCTATCTTTTCTACCCAAGTTCTTCTACCCAGTTCTTATTTGTAAGATCGCTGCGTTTCAGCTAGTCCTCTCCCCTGTTTGAGGATATCGCTGAAAGATCTTCTATTGCGACTTCACCAATAATTCCAGCTACCGCTGAAGACATAATCCCAGTCTTAGATTTAATCTCTGAGACTGATGAATCAGAAGAACAACCTCTCTCGCACAGAAACAGACCCTCCTCAGTTCCTCAAAAGAGGAGAGAAGAAATGATAAAGCGATTCGAGGATCAGCGAATCATCCTAAGGCGCGATCAACTACCTTCAGTTCCTCCTAAGTTCAGAATTTCAAAAGCTGAATACCAGGATCATCTCAGAGCTGAACGCCTCATCGCTGAAAGGAAGGAAGCTGAAGATAAAGACAGAGAATACGCCATCAAGCTCACTCAAGATCGCTGTCAAAGACCCCAAGCTGAAGCGTATTCCCATTCAAATCCAACGAAAGCTTTGGGAACAAGCCCAGAAGATCGTGGAAAAGAAAGCTGAAGTTTCTCAGACCACCCTGATCTGGTGTAAAGAGAAAATCCACTTCAGATATCGTCCAGCGAAGATCAACAAGGTATTCATCTCTGGAAGAACCTCCATCGGAGTACCTATTGTTGACATCAAACTGTTCAGAGAAGATGACTCATCTGAAACCTTTCGTGCTGACACTGTAAAAAGGTATGGTCTCTCTGAATGGCTGGAGATGAGGTTAGCTATCCAACCATCAAAATCTAAGTACAAGGATCATTTCGAAAAGCTGATAAACAGACAGATCGATTTGATATCTTCTTGTGTGGATATTCCTCCTGTTCCTGATCTAAAGCCGAAAAGAAAAAGGGGCTCTCCAAGGAAGAAACGTCAAGATTCAAACTCAGGTCCTGTCATACGAAATGAAACTGGAATTGGTTTCTCTCGCGCTGAAGTACTTGGTCCTGATCCTGATCTATCTGCCCTTGACATCTCTTTGCCACCATGTGTACTTTTCGTCCCTGGTAAAGTCATCAGTAATCCTTATGGAATATTCTTTCTTGACTACGACGGACGTAAATGCTTTCAACGGATCGCTGAGCTTCCAATCACTCGAATCGAACAGCTCAAAGATCTCATCTACTGGTGCGACTTCAGAAAAGACATTCAGGCACGACACCTAAAACCCTTGATTTTTGAAGCTGCTCTGAAGCTAGAGAATAAAGGAGAAAAGGTTCCTGACTGGATGATTCCAACTGAAAAGACAACCCTTGATGAACTTCTCATTAAGGAAGAACCCTTTGAAGGCTGACAACAATCACCATTTTTCTCTATTGTATCAGTCATCCTTCAGTACTTGTAATTTATTTCGCTTGTACTTGTAATCTTTCTTATTCATATTGTAACCTGATTCAAAGATTTAAAGAAAGATTTCAGCGAATGTACTTTACTCCATCAGTACTGAAAAGATCCCAGAAAACAGTAAAAGGGACAAATATTTTATGAGTTCTTTTTATCCTTGTGTTTTCATTAAATAGCAATTTTCTCTGTTGCTATGTCATAATCAAATAGGGGGAGATTGTTGATCCAAACCCTCAGTGATTTGATAATGACCCTATCTTAAATACTTAGTGAAAATTGTAAGTAAACAATATGTATCAGAGTTTCACTATCGCTGATAAGTACTAAGATCTTACAGTACTGCTGATAGGAACTCTCGCACTTTTAGATTAAACATTCAGCGAACACTGTTCACCATATCGCTGAGTCTGTTCAGTCCTTATGGTGATCGCTGATAAGTTAGTTGTTTACTTATGATCCCTGAAGACAAGATTCACGTCAACAAAGGTTCTACGCTGAAGTCGAAGATCAAGCTCAAGAACCAGCGACAAGTCTCCTAATGAACTGATGCGGATCAGCGAAGACTCAGATTTGTCCACTCAACGTGAAGTATCAAGTACAAGACTTCAGCTATCGCTGAACTTTATCATCTGCTGAATAGTAAATGATAATCGCTGAATCAACGAAAGCTGATCATGAAGTCCTCCGTACAAAGTACTTTTGTCTTAACCTCCCTTGCACGCCACCGTACGAAATGTCAGAAAAGAACCTCCGAAAATCTGAAATCGTACAACCACTCTGATACTACACTGTTCATTCATGCGGCTACTAAGGTTGGTAACAAAGGTCAATGACATGCAACCAATCCGCTGATGACACGTGTAAAGTATATACTGGATTGCATTAAATGCATGCAGTATATAAAGAGATGAACTCACTTCATTTGAAGTAACTTGCTAACTCTGGACAAGTTCAAATCTCTCAAGATAGGATTTTATTAGTAATCTCCTTATCTTTCTTAGTGCAAGAAAATCTTAGTGTTCCAACTTGTTTAGATTTAGGTTTATCCTTAATCTTGTTTCCGCAACAAGCTGTAAATTGTTAATGATTTATCAATAAACAATTTAGAAAAGTAAAATAGTGTGTTTGTATTCAACCCCCCCTTCTACAAACTTGTTTAAGCCTTTCGGGACCAACATAAAAGCTGAAGGTCTCATGATTTTCTTTGACCTGCACTCATTAGCGAAATGACCTGTCTTTTTGCAGTTGAAACAAGTAGCAGTAGCCTTATCAACAAAAGCTGATGATTTAGGCTTGTCAGTTATGAAAAGAGGTTTGTTCTCTCTAAACATTTTCTTCTTGGCGAATCTCCTGAACTTTTTAGTTAGGAGAGCCAAAGATTCATCATCATCTGAAAAATCAGAATCTGATGACCTTTCAGAGTTACTCTCTAACTCAGTGATAGTGACCGAAGGTCGCTGAGTAGAAGGTTCCTCTGAGATTAAAGCAACAGGGGTGCTTTTGGAATCTTTTACAAGATTCTTCTTAAGATGGCTAGATTGCTCATGATTCAGCAATGTGCCATATAAGGTAGCAAGGGTCATTGATCTTAGATCCTTTGACAGCTTAAGACAAATGGAATAATTGTCCCAGCTTTCAGGTAAACATTCTAGAAACTTTGTCAGCACTTCAAAGTTAGAATATTCCTTACCAACAGTTTTCAGATCAATAATTAAACAATTAAAACGTTGGTGAACTTCAGAGAGAGTTTCATTCTTACCAGAAATGAAGCTTTCGTATTGTCTTACCAGGTTGATCTTTCTTGAGTCCTGGACTTCAGACGTTCCTTTATACTAAACACATATTGTGTCCCACATGGCTTTTGATGATTTCAGGTTCATGACGGAATCGTAGACTTCGTCAGGAAGGGCCATGGATAGTATGGATCTGGCTTTTGTATCTATAGCCACTTTCTTCTTATCTTCTTCGGTCCACTGATGGATTTCTTTAGGAATCAGCCTTTCTGGAATAGCAGGTCTATTTGCAGTGGCTGGAACTAAAGGATCAATTGTTACAAGGATGTGTGGGCTGTTCTAAAGATAGTAAGGTATAGTAGGGTCTACACCTTCTAAGAAGAGTGTCATCCTATTTTTCCACAAGTTGAAGTTGTCTCTGGAAAATCTAGGGGGTTTTGCAAGAGAACCATTGTCTATATAATTTGTGTTTGTGTGGGAGGCCATTTTCAGATAATAGCAAGGAAGAGAAATATCTTAGATTAGATCTTGTTTATGAGATTAAACAAATCTGCTCTGATACCACTTGTTGGTCCCGAAAGGCCTATACAAGTTTGTAGAAGGGGGGGGGGGGGTTGAATACAAACACACTGATTTTACTTTTCTAAATTGTTTATTGATAAATCATTAACAATTTACAGCTTGTTGCGGAGACAAGATTAAGGATAAACCTAAATCTAAACAAGTTGGAACACTAAGGTTTCTTGCACTAAGAAAGATAAGGAAATTACTAATAATAACCTATCTTGAGATAAGAGATATGAACTTGTCCAGAGTTAGCAAGTTACTTCAAAATGAAGTGAGTTCATCTCTTTATATACTGCATGCATTTAATGCAAGTTAGTATACACTTTACACGTGTCATCAGCTGGTTGGTTGCATGTCATTGACCTTGGTTGACAACCTTAGTAGCCGTAAGGATGAACAGTGTAGTATCAGAGTGGTTGAACGATTTCAGATATTCGGAGGTTCTTTTCTGACATTTCGTACGGAGTCGTGCACGGGTGGTTAAGACAAAAGTACTTTGTACGGAGGACTTCATGAGCAGCTTTCGTTGAATCAGCGATTATCATTTACTATTCAGCAGATGATAAAGTTCAGCGATAGCTGAAGTCTTGTACTTGATACTTCACGTTGAGTGGACAAATCTGAGTCTTCGCTGATCCGCATCAGTTCATTAGGAGACTTGTCGCTGGTTCTTGAGCTTGCTCTTCGACTTCAGCGTAGAACCTTTGTTGACGTGAAACTTGTCTTCAGGGATCATAAGTAAACAACTAACTTATCAGCGATCATCATAATGACTGAACAGACTCAGGGCATTTATGGTGAACAGTTTCGCTGAATGTTTAACTTAAAGAGCGAGAGTTCCTATCAGCGGTACTGGAAGATCTTAGTATTTATCCGCGATAGTGAAACTCTGATACATATTGTTTACTTACAATTTTCACTAAGTATATAAGAGAGGGTCATTATCAAATCACTGAGGGTTTGGATCAACATGCACATTGGCATATTTTGATTTCGTACACATTGGTATCTTTTGATCAAAAAGTTTAGTAAGAATAAGATACACCGTTAAACATGACTTTCTATCTGGTTCTATAGCAGGATTTGCGTTAGCAGATCCCAGACCAGTTGGCCTTAGGTGCTAGGTGTCGAGCACCCCTTAGAACTTAATTTCCCAAACCAGAAAGGCCACATCGATATATCTTAAACCCATTTGTACCAGTAGAACATGGCTTTCTATCTGGTTCTATTGCAGGATTTGGGTCAGCCGATCCCAGACCAGTTGATCTTAGGGACTAGGTGTCGAGCACCCCTTAGGACTTACTCTCCCAAACCAGAAAGGCCACAGGCACAAACTTTCAAACTAAATGATAATGCAATAATTTTATCTCAATCACTTGGTTCTAAAACATAGTGCTTCTCCCATATTTTCATTTCCATCCATCATTCTGACATATAGGCTTTTTGAGCATTATATTCTATATAAGTCCAGATTCACATAACTTTGAGCATTCAGCATAATTTCATTCATGTTTTGCTGACCTTTCGATTTAAATCAGAAGTGAAAGTTGAAACAAATATAACTCGGATAATACAAAAATACTTGTAAAATCATCTTTTAGCACACATTTAATTCATTGAATGAAAATTGAAAATTTCATCTCATTGAATTAAATTTGTAAAGATTCAAGTTCTCAAAGCAATAGAAACAAAATATAATACAATGTTACCTTTTACCACTTGTTCCTTGTAACAGAAAAATGTGATTGTTAAAGGATATCACCTGAGAAGTATGAGTTCTAAGCTGATTTGTTTAGAAATCTTAGTATTTGAAGTACGGGTCCTGAACTGAATTGTTTAGAAGCCATAGTCGTTGAAGCACGGGTTTTGAACTGATATGTTCAAAAGCCAAAAACATTGAAGCACGGGTCCTGAATTGATGTATTCAGAAATTAAAGTCGCTTTTAAGTGCGGGTCCTAAACTGATATGTTTAGAAACCATAGACGTTGAAATCCGGGTTCTAAACTGATGTGTTTAGAAACCATTAACGTTGAAGCACGGGTTCTAAACTGAGATGTTTAGAAGCCATTGTCTCTTTACTCCCCCTTAATGGTACAAGTAATCTTCTTCCAAGAGTTCAACACTTTGCTTCTAAATCTGCAAAAACAGATTAAGTAGATTTTGGTACCCAACGTGTCTTGGGTCCTGGCTTGTTAAGCGAAGCTCTATAGGAAGGAAAATGATAAGTACCATACCAATATTGAACACTTTCATTTTTAATAAAATCATTAGTACCACAATAAGAACAACAAAAATTCTTTTGTGCTAACCTGATTAAATGATTTGCGGAATAGAATGAATCATGATTAGCAAAAGATTTAGCTTTCAGATTAGTGTTCTTGTTGGGAACAGAGGATTTTGGCTCACCTTTTTCAGTTGACGTACCTTTTACTCTCCATTGCATGTTAACTTTCTTATATGAAGGAAGATCAGCATATTGATACTTGGAAGAATTATCCACCGAGTGATCATAGAATAGATTAAAAGGACGAATCAGACATTCTGAATAGCATTTGGATTTGTTAAATGACTTCACTTTGTAAGATAAGTCATTCCGTTCCTTGGTCACCAAATCAAGCTTCTTCTGAATATTAGACTTGACCCTCTTCTCTTTCATGATGTCAGTCGATAATGCAGCCAAATTCATTGTCAATTTATGAATTTCCTGCCGAAATATCTTCCTTTCTTTAGAAAAGTCGTCTTTAACGCACCTAGCCTGAAAGTCAGCTTTCTTCATCTTTTCTAGCTCTTGACTTTCTTTATCTAGCTCTTGTCTTTCCTTTTCTAAGTCCTTATGAAGATCAAAAATTTTCTTTGACAATTTCGCATTCTTCGCTTCAAAGCTTTTCTTTTCTTTTTCATACTCGACCCTTTCCTTCTCCAACTTCTCCTTTTCAAGAAATAAAACTTTCTCAAAGTCAGAAACTTGTTTTGAAAGTTTTATACAATTACGTTCAATTACTTCCTTTTCTTTAAGAATCTTCTCTCTCTTGTCTTCAATGCTCTTCAGATCAGCATTTTCTTTTTGAAGAGTTGTTACTTTCTCTTGAAGTTTCTCGATTTGATCGTGCAGACTTGAGTTGTCTTTGTCTTTCTTTGTTTCAAGACCTGCAATATATACTTCAAGATCAGTAATTCTTTTAGTAAGTTCAGCATTTTGTTCTTTCAAAATAGAATTTTCATTTGAAGAATAAATGTCAAAAATGTGTCTCTTCAAATCAGCATTTTCTTCTTCTAATGCTTTTATACTCCCTTGAAGCTCCTTTATGTTATCATGATGAGTTGAGATCTCAAGTGTCTTATTTTTCTCTTGAGTAACTTCAAGCACTACAATCTTGTCATTCAAATGTTTCAGTTCGGACTCAAGAGAAGAGACTTTGTCTTCTAATAAAGCTTTCTCAGACTTGAGCTTTGTAATTTTTCTTGCATCTTCATTAGAATGTGTTATTTATCTAGAAAGAAAACCTTCAAGACGCTTGATCTCATCTTTAGCTTCAGAAAGAGTCCATTTTCTCTCTTTTCCTAACTGATACCATATTCTCCCACTTAAATCCTGTATGTCAGACATCTTTTCAAATAGCTAGAATAATTGATCGTTCAGAAGATCAAGCAGAAAGTGTATGAAAATACACTATACAAAACAATTATATAAATTTTTTTCTTGAAAAGCTCTTACAGTGTATGAAATACACTATAGAAAAAAATTCGGGATCAATTTTTTTTTCAAAAATTCGGATGAATAAGGATTCGAAATCAATGAATTCGGATGAAGAAGGATTCGAATTCAATGAATTCGGATGCTGAAGGATTCGAATTCAATGAATTCGGATGAAGAAGGATTCGAATTCACCCAATTCGGACTTAATTGGGTTCGAATTCACTCAATTCGGAATTAACTTGGTTCGAATTCTTTACTTGGAAAATTAAACCAACTCAGATGAATCCACAACTTCTCACTTCGAATCTAACAGGGTTCGAATTCAACTCAATTCGAATGCTTCTTCAGTCGAATTCTATACTTGTGATGCCAAGAACACTCCGAATTCCCTTTGAATGATCCGAATTGTGTATGAATGATCCGAATTCACCAAGAATGATCCGAATTCTGCACTTCGAACTTTAAAATCACTTAATCTGCCATAACTCTTTCAATTCTTGATCAAATGAGATGAAACTTGTATCGATTTGTTCGAAATTGAAATCCGCAAACTTTTCTTCTTGATCACAACTCGTAATTTGATCGATTTAAACAACTTTTGATCCAAAACAGTGAATTAGGGTTTTCGAACAAAAATCCAAAGAAATGATCAAATCTAATGATTCTGTTTAGAAAATGATGATGATCCAAGAATTAATGTTGTTCAGATATCAATTCCGAGTTCAGTGATGCCAAGAATCGATCCAAGAAATCAGAATCTAGAAAAAAATTCTATGTCTGAATTAAAAGTGATCAGATGAACAGTGATGAGTGCTTGGTCCGAATTCTTCAAAATCAGTGCAAAAAATCTTCAATTTGGTCTTTGATCTGCTTGAATCTCCTGTTTCGCTCTGATACCACTTGTTAGGTCCATGATCTTCATACAATCCAAGTATTGTGTAACAAGATGATGAAGAACATTATTGAAAAGGAAATCTAACCTAGAGAGAACACAAAGTGATTAGAGATCTACATCTTGTATTAATGAATTCACTTCTTACAAACTACAAGTAAAGACCTATTTATAGTCTTCATCACTTGCTACAACAATTAATCTTAAGCCCTTTAACACAGCTATTGCTTTACAAAAACTTTCTATTAGTAATCAAGGAGGATGAACAATTGTAGGCGCGTACCTTTGCAGTAATTAGGGCAATCCGAGACATATTGAGAACAGGCAGTGAGATAACTGGGTACTGGAATGATGAATACAGGGGTGTCCGGACAAAATGCATTTGAGACAAAGGTTTTCGGACAAACCATAGTGTCCGGACAAAAGTATCCGGAGAACCAAGGTTTCCGGATGTGATGATGCTTTCTGGACAAGGTAACAATCTGGACAAAAGTCGATTTCCGGATAAGATATGCGTTTCCGGATGACTTTGGATACCGGACACCTCAACTATCCGGATAGTTGAACTTACCGGAAACCCTTAGGTTTCCGGACAACTAGGGTTACCGGACGTTGAAGGTTTCCGGATAAAATATGTTGACCACGAGTGTTTCCGGATGAATTTGAATGTGTCTGGATAGTTCAACACTATCCCAACGACATCCGGATTGGTTCAATCATGCTAATCACAGCCTCAAGCATGTTTTAAACGATTCTAGCAGTATCGATATTAGTCTATGTGCACACTAAGACAAGTATATCGACCGGAAATGCACTGATTTGACCCGAACTCGAAAAAGCGAGAAATGGGTTTTCGGAACCCCTGATGCGAGCAAATCAGTGGTCGATATGTATGTGAAAGTACATGAGATGAGCACATTCGAGATCGAGATAGATAGGAGAGAAGTATACCTGATTGTAGAACGAAAATCGAGTGCGATTCGTCGATTGAGAAGTTTTAGGGTTTTTCGAGGATTCCAGATAAAATGAACTAATGAGTGTCTGAAATCCTTTTATATGGAACCAAGAGTCCGGGTGGGTCATCCGGATTCCCATCCGATCCGGATAGGGGTCCGGTCCAGAAACCTCTCCGGATAGATGGGTTTCCGGAAACCTGTCCGGACACTATGGTATTTTTCACAGAAACTCCCTGTTCTTTCAGATTTTCAATAAAAATAGGACAATTTGGATTTGGAAAGAACCTTCTCTCACTCCCCCTCAAACTGAGCATTGGGACTTCTCTGCTCCCCCTCAGATTGTGCAACTGTGTGCAACAGAGAGGTCGAACAAAAAAAAACTTTGATACTTTTAAAGAGAAAAAGTTGTGTCGCTCCCCCTCAAATTATGAACATAAAGTTTTATGCTCCCCCTCAGAATGTGCTCGTAGAGTGATGTGAAGTGCACTCGGGAATGTCAACACACACACACAAAAACTTTGCTGGCAGATAAAGAAAAACGTGTGTGACACTCCCCCTCAACAGTAGAATAAACTTACCTGATACCTGTGCATGCTCCCCCTGAACACATGAACACTTGTGAAAGCACAGAGATAATCAAATAAATTAGACGACAGAATTAAATAAAAGAAACACATGTGGAAAGAAAGTAAACAAGCGAAATCTACCTAATAAATACAGAGATTCAACTTAACTATGTAACTGATACAAGTAGAATACAGATGCGAGAAAGTGTATACTCAATCATTTGGAGTGTGAACAACAGATGATGAGTAGACAGTTTCTCGTAGATGTATTGAACTTGTATCGAGAACACAATCAGATCAAGTCGTCAGATATAGCATACCCAACCTGGACACAAGATAGTTAAAGCGTTTTTCGTCCAGGGGTTTTGTAAACAGGTCTGCTAACTGATGTTCTGTATTTACAAAATAGAGTTCGACTGTACCTCTTTCAACGTGATCCTTGATAAAGTGGTACCGAACGTCTATGTGCTTTGTCTTCGTATGCTGGACCGGATTGCTGGATATTGCGATTGCGCTCTTCGAGTCGCAGTAGATGGGTACCTTGACGTATGTGAAGCCGTAGTCCTTGAGTTGTGTGCGCATCCATATTACTCGTGAACAGCAGCTTGCGGCGGCCACATATTCCGCCGAGGCAGTCGATGTAGAGACGCACTGCTGCTTCTTTGATGCCCAACTCACCAAGCTATCGCCCAAGAAATGCACATGACCTGATGTGCTCTTCTGATCCATCATGCTTCCTGCGTGGTCCGCATCAGAATTTGCAGACAGCTCAAAACCTGCCTCTTTCGGGTACCACAAGCCAAGATCAGCAGTACCACGTAAATAACGAAGAATTCGTTTGACAGCTATTAAATGAGACTCTTTTGATTTTGATTGAAATCGGGCGCATAGAAATGTGGAAAACATGATGTCCGGTCTACTAGTGGTTAAGTACATCAAAGAAACAATCATTCCCCGGTACGTTTTAGTGTCCACATCCTTTCCGTTAGGATCGGCGTGTAACTTTGTACCGGGTGACATGGGAGTTTTCATCGGTGAGGACTGTTCCATCTGGATTTCTTAAGAATATCCCGGATGTACTTAGCCTGGTTTATGAATATCCCGGTCGACAGTTGTTTAACTTGAAGACCAAGGAAGAAGTTCATCTCACATAACATACTCATTTTAAAAAATTGTCCCACGAGCTTTGCAAAGTTCTTAACATACTGAAGATTAGTAGAACCGAAAATTATGTCATCGACATATACCTGAACTAATACAATGTGACCTTTTTCGTTTTTGATAAAAAGAGTTGAAGATTTTACCTCGTGTGAATTTCGATTTTATCAAAAACACTGTTAACGTATCATACCAGGCACGTGGAGCTTGCTCCAACCCGTAGAGTGCTTTGTCTAGGATGTAGACATGATCAGGCTTCTTCTCATCCACGAACCCGTCCGGTTGCGATACGTACACTTCTTCCTTGAGTTCGCCGTTAAGGAATGCGGTCTTCACATCTATTTGGAAGACCGTGAAGTTCTTGTGCGCGGCGTATGCAAGGAACATACGTATAGCTTCGATCCTCGCCACTGGAGCGTATGTCTCGTCGTAGTCAATCCCTTCTTGTTGACGATATCCCTTAGCCACTAGACGCACCTTGTTGCGTACTATGATGTCGTCCTCGTCTTTCTTGTTCTTGAAGATCCACTTAGTGCCGATCACCATCTTATGGGTTGGACGTGGGACAAGTCGCCATAACTTTAGAGCCTCAAATTGGTTGAGGTCCTCTTGCATGGCCATGAACCAGTCCGGATCTTCGAGTGCTTCGCGTACGGTGGTAGGCTCGATCTTACTCAAGAAGCCGGAGAAGAGGCAGAAATTGGCTGATGCTCCTCACGTTTGGATAGGAGTGGATGGATCACCGATGATTTGGTGCAGGGCATGAGCTCTCGTCCATTTGGTGGTATGTGTAAGCGGCTGCTGAGTGGAATGTGAGGCGTCCGGATCCACGTAGTCAGCAAATGGAAGGTCTTGTACCGCTTTAAGTGTAGCCAGTTGGTTTCTCGGAGGAGATGGGGGAGGATTCGTCGAAGGATGACCAACGTCTGGTTCCGAGGAATGCAGATGCTGATCATTGATTGTAGCAGATGACGAATCTTGAGGAGCGATCTCCGTGTTGTGTACTGGCTCCTCCAGGGGGATGGTAGTATCAGTTGATGTTGTATCAGTAGATGTTGACGATGATGACTGAGGTGTCTCCAATGTGATGGATGGAGTGCTAGTCAAGGGCGGTGGACCGGAGAGATTCACCGAATCCTCGATTTGAGCAACTTTAAGTCTTGGCTGCAACTTTAAGTCTTGGCTGCAAATGTTAAGCATATCATCATAAAAATATTGGAACGGTAAATCTAAATCTGAAAGATCAGCATTCGATGTAGATACATGATTCAGATTTACTATCGCTTGTGCAGTTCCCGAACGTGGAAGTTCGGAAACTAGCACGCCAGTTAAATCGGGTTTTGAACTGATGTGTTCAGAAGCCAAATATGCGGCTTCGTCGAATGCCACATTTACACTCTCGGTAACGTTTTAGTCTGTTTGTTGTAAACGTGATACGCCTTAACCTGCATGGAGTATCCTATGAACACTCCCTCATTCGCCTTTGGGCTGAATTTGCCAATATCATCTTTGTCATTGAGGACGTAGCACGTGCATCCGAACGCGTGGAAATACTTGATGTTCAGAACGCGGTTGTTCATGATCTCGTATGGCGTCTTGTTGAACCGCTTGTTGATAATGGAGCGGTTTTGCGTGTAACAAGCTGTAGACACCGCTTCGGCCCATAAAAATAGTGGGAGCTTGGACTGAGAAAGCATCGTGCGAGCAGCTTCGACGAATGTACGGTTGCTTCTTTCCACCACTCCGTTTTGTTGAGGAGTGCGTGCAGCCGAGAAGGTTTGTGAGATACCGACTGAAGTCAGGTAGTCGTTCACCGTTTGATTCTTGAATTTCGTCCCGTTGTCGGTCCTGATAGTCTGAACTTGACTTTGAAGGTTCAGTTGGATGGTCTTCAAATGGTTGATGATCAGCTACGGAGTTTCGTCCTTCGTACGTAGGAACTTGATCCATGTGTAGCGTGAGAAATCATCCACCATCACCAGGACATACTTGCGCTTGTTGATGCTTTGAACACGCATCGGTCCACACAAATCCATATGGATATGTTGGAGGGACCGGGACGTGCTCGGAGCTGCCTTCGTCTTATGCGTCGCTCGCTTCATCTTTCCCTTTGCACATGCCCCACAGAGTCGATCCTTCATGAATTGAAGATTGGGCATGCCTTTCACGTGTCCGCCTAGCACCAGTTTGTTGATACTCTTGAAGTTCAGGTGCGAGAGACGTCGATGCCAAATCCATGCTTGTTGAGAATTGGCCTTTGACATCAGGCAGACAGGGTTATCGGTCTTCAGAGCTGCGAGGTCGATGGTGTAAAGGTTGGTCTTTCGCATTTTAACCAGTAGCTCCGTTCCGTCGTCATTGAGGATTCAACACCTTTTGGCTTTGAATCTGACCTCGAGATCTTTGTCGCAGAATTGGCCGATACTGAACAGGTTGTGTCCCAATCCCGCGACGTGTGAAACCTTCTTGATGGTGATCTTGTTTTGGACAATGTCGTCGTAGCCCTAAATCGGCGCTTTGTCATTGTTCCCGAATCTCACGTCTTTTCCATATTGTTCCTTGTAGTTCGTGAGAAGCTCCCTCCTTCCGGTTATGTGCTTAGAGCATCCAGAGTCTAAGTACCACACATGACCGTCCTGCAAAACGAGATTAGCGGATTTTAGGTACCCATATACGCATGGGTCCTGTAGGGTTAGGTTTTACACCTTTCGGAAGAACTTGTTTTGAAGCAGGTTGCCTCTTGGGTGTAGGATTAACCTCAGTAGGAGGAACTCGTTTTGAAACGGGTTTCCTTTCTTGTTGTGGTTTAACCTCTGATTGAGAACCCCGTGTAGATTTAGATTTCTTTTTGCTTTTACGGGGTTTGCGTTTGGGTGAATGATTATATATATGATATGACCCAAACCAATCATTATTATTAATGTCATCAAAGTCATTCCAACCACAACTAGAACAACACAAACAATCATGCGATATTTAAATCAATTGCTGAATGGAATAAAGTTTAACCGGAAAATTAACTTATTGTTTAACAAAATCATTCCTTTTATTCCAAGCACAATCGTTTTTGTTCATTCTATGATAGAAAACAGTATTAAATGACTTTGATGCAGCATCCTCGACAGATTCATTAGCTAGCCACTTTTGTTTATCCTGTTTAGCGCGATCGGTTTTATCTGAAACAACATTGACAGTGTGGTCAGTGGCTTTTGAGGAAAGGGGATTATTTGCAGTCGATCGATCGGTCTTTTGCTTCGGATGTGATTGTAATTTAGAATTTGAAGCATTTTTAGAAATCTTAATCACAGCCGGAGTCTTTGATTGAGAACAATTGCCCTTTTGAAAATTGACCGGTCGATTAACTACTGGCGAAAGAAAGTCAGTATGTCTTGGAAGAGGTTTGTCGAACGGGAACGATTCAAACTCTTCATCAGAATTGCCTTCGGAGTTCATATATTCTAAAAAATCAATATCCGGGATAATGGGATTTGGATTGGCCGAGGAAGGCGAGGAACACTTAGTGCCTGTGTGTGTCGGGGAATTCGGTGTGGACGCTAGGAAAAAATCAGAGTTTAAATTCCTTAACACACTTTTATCTTGAGACTCATTGTCGTCTTGTGAAAAGATTTTGTTAACGAAAGCTTTACACGAGGATGTCTCAGATGAGTTAGAGGAAAGTTCTGGTGAAATCTGTTTTTCATTTTGGATTAGGTCAATCTTCTCTTGGAGTTGACCATTTCTCGTGTGCTCGTACATATCTTCTATTGCCAAGGCAGACAGTTTTGCGGTGAGCTTATTGATTTCACACCGAAGTATTTCCTCTCCCTCATCAGATACAACTTTGGTTTTTACAGACTTGAGATTCTCAAGTTCTGAGTGAAGCGCTTGCCTTTCCTTTTGAAAACTTGACCTTTCTTTCTCGAGTGACTCCTCTAACTCTACTATCTTTGCTTCCAAGATGAGAGGGGGAACATAGAGCTTGAACTCAGACGTCTCAGTCTTGGTTTCGGTTGTTTGGACCTCATCCTTTTTGGAGGAATCCTTGGGCATTACAACCTTATAGCAGTCAAAGTAGTCATTTGAGAGGTAGTTTTTTTTATTTTTCTCATAATAATAGTTTAAAGGCTCGTAACAAAAAGGAAGTTGCATTTTAGACGTGTGTGTGCGATTGTATTCCTCAGTTTCCTCTTCCTTTTCAGGTTCAAGAGGACCAGTCCATCTAATCGAATATTCCGGATACTTTTTGTCTAGTCCAAAACAACCAAAATCATACAGAGTATGTGTGATGTAAATACCCTTTTTCAAATAGTGTGGGTTATCATATCCGATTCCCCACTCTTTGTTAAAATAAGTGAACTCCTTGGGTTTATTCATGTGTATGGTCTGATCAGTTTGACCTCTTTTGTGGAGTTTGGTTTCTAGGTCAACTATTTTAGCGATAAACTCCTTGTGCTGAATTTGAAGAGTAGAGCATTGATAAACAATTTCTGCTTTCTCATTCTCACACTGATCAAGCTGTGACTGTAGTTCAGATATTTTGGCCCTTAAGTCCTTAGGTGCTATTGAAAGATTTTTACATTTTTCTGTTAAATTAGCATTTTCGGACTTGTGTTTCTCAGTTATTCGCTTTTGAACATCTAGCTTTCCAGATAGTGATCTAATCTCAAGCAGTTGTTCATTAGCGGTGGCCTTGTTGGAATCTATCCGTTCAGCAAGAGGTTGCATTCGGTTAAAGAGATCTAGATAGATAGGTTTACATACCTGACACAGCCTTGTCTTTTCTTCTTCAGCGGGGGAATGATAGCCCATGAAAGCATTAGCTCCTTCAGAATCGCTTTCACTGTCAGATCGACCCAGCCAATATTTATCTTCCATAAATAAAGCTTCTCCAGCTTTCTTTTGTTCGGACAATGCGAGCTTTGCCTTGTAATAATGTGCATTCTTCACAACAGGCTTCCTACAATCTTTTGCAAAGTGAACAAGCTTCCCGCAGTTATAGCAAGTCACGGGTTCGTCTTTCTTTTTGCGGGCAACTTTCTTTCTCTTCTCCTTCTTGTCAGACTGGTCAGGATCATCGTCTTTCATCTTTCCTTCATATTTGTCCTGATAATCATGGCGCTTGTTGGAGGAGGTGGAGTAGCGCTGATTATTGGACGTCGGCTTCTTGTAGAACTTCTGTTGCTGGAAGGATCTGGAGATCAAAGCCATAGCATTCTTCAAAGCTGTTAGTTCAGGATCAGCATAATTATCTTCTTCTTCCTCTTGTTCGGGCTCAGAATCACTTGGCTCTTGAGCTCGTTAGGAACGATGGCCAGAAGATTTTCCTCGTTTTAAAGACATGAGTGCTAATGGATTAGCAGTTGGCTTGGATACAGACTTCTTCTCGCTTAGAATTTCTGCTGGTCCCGAAGGGCTATACAAGTTTGTAGAAGGGGGGGGGGGGTTGAATACAAACACACGTTTTTACTTTTCTAAATTGTTTTTTGATAAATCAAGACAATTTACAACTTGTTGCGGAACAAGATTAAGGATAAACCTAATCTAAACAACTCTTGAGAAACACTAAGTTTCTTCCTCTGATGTTTACTAGTTTCTTGCACTACAAGTCTTGAGAAACACTAAGTTTTTTGATTAATCAAGACAATTTACAACTTGTTACACTAACTTAACAATAAGATAGAAAGATAAGAAGATGGTCCAAGCACACTTCAAAACTGAAGTAAGGTTCTTCTTATATACTGCATGCATTTAATGCATTGCAGTATGGCTTTACATGTGGCAGCAGCTCAGTGGTTGCATGTCATTGACCTTTGTAGACAACCTTAATAGCCGCATGGTGCACAATGTAGAATCAGAGTTGTTGTACGATTACAGAAAAAAGGGATGTCCGTTCTGACAGTTCGTACGGAGACGTGCAAGGGAGGTAAGACAATAGTAACATACAAGGAGACTTCATGATCAGCTTTCGTTGAGTCAGATCTTTATCAGCGAATGATAAAGTTCAGCGATTGCTAAATTCTTCTACTTGATACTTCACGTTGAATGGACATATCTTGTCTTTGCTGATATCTGCATCAGTTCATTAGTAGACTTGTCGCTGGTTCTTGAACTTGATCTTCGACTTCAGCGTAGAACATATGTTGACGTGAAAATTGTCTTCAGGGATCATAAGTAAAAAAACTAACTATCAACGACTACCATAAGGACTGAACATGCTCAGAGCATTATGGTGAACAGTGTTCGTTGAATGTCTAATTCAAAGAGCGAGAGTTCCTATCAGCGGTACTGTAAAGTCTTAGTACTTATCAGCGATAGTGAAACTCTAATACATATTGTTTACATACAATTTTCACTAAGTGTTTAAGAGAGGGTCATTATCAAATCAATGAGGGTTTGGATCAACAATCTCCCCCTATTTGATTATGACATAGCAACAGAGAAAATTGCTATTTAATGAAAACATATGGATAAAAAGAACTCATAAAATATTTGTCCCTTTTACTGTTTTCTGGGATCTTTTCAGTACTGATGGAGTAAAGTACATTCGCTAAAAAATTTCTTTAAACTTCGCAAATATTACAGAGGGAAGTGGAAAAATTACAAGTACAGCAAATAAAATTACAAGTACAGAAGATGTAGACAGATAAGGATAGAGAGAATTACAAGGCGATCCTATCCGTCAAAAGGTTCTTCCTTGATGAGAAGTTCATCGAGGGTCTTTGATGTGGGAATCATCCAGTCAGGGACAGTGACACCTTGTTCCTTTTTGTTCTTTGCTTCTTCAAAGATCAGGGGCTTGAGGTGCCGTGCCTTAATGTCGCGTTTGACTTCACACCAGTATATGAGATATCTGAGTTGTTCGATGGGAGTGATTGGAAGCTCAGAGATGCGTTGAAAGTGATGATTTCCTTGGTAGTCTAGAAAGAATATACCATATGGATCACTTACGACTTTGCCAGGGATGAAAGGTTCACCAGATGGTAGGTAGGTGTCAAGCGCTGAGAGATCAGCATCAGGGCCAAGAACTTCAGAACGAGAGAAACCAATACCTGTTTCATTCCGTATAGGATGACCTGAGTCTGAGACTTTCTTTTCCTTTGCAGAGACTCTTTTTTGTTGAGGAGGAATGAGAGTGGAAGGAGGAATATCCACAGCAGAAGAAACCAAGTCGATCTGAGTATTTAAAATCTTCTTGACATGGCTCTTGAACTTTGAGCCCGATCCCTGAATGGCTAATTTCACTTCCAACCATTCAGAGAAACCAAACTTCTCTAAAGTAGCAGCATAGAAGGTTTGCTTGGTTTTGTCTTCTCTGAATACATCAAGTTCAACAACAGGAACGTCTACGAACAGTCTTCCTCTGATGTTTACTTTGATGATTTTGGATGGTCGAGATCGATAATTCAGCATTTCTTTACACCATTTCAAAGTCGTATCAGATACTTTAGCCTTTTCTTCAACGATCCTTTGGGCATCATCCCATAGCTGACGTTGGACATCAATGGGAGTTCTTTTCAACGCAGGGTCTTTCACCGATTATTGGACAAGCTGGATGGCGAGTTCTCTGTCTTTTTCTTCATCTTCCCTTCTTTCAGCGATTAACCTTTCAGCTCTGAGGTGATCCTGGTATTCCTTTTGTGAATGTCTGAACTTTGGAGGAGTAGAATGAAGTTGATCACGCTTCAGGATGATTCGCTGATCTTTGAATCTCTTGATTAGTTCCTCTCTCTTTTTCTGATCCTCTTCACTTAGGTTTTGAGGAGCCAAGGAAGGTCTATTTTTGTGAGAGAGAGTCTGTTTTTCAGGTTCATCGGTCTCAGTGATTAAATCCAAGACCGGGATTATTTCTTCAGCGTTGGGAGCTGGGATTATTGTTGGTGCATGTAACACCTTAAAAAACAGGGCTAATTTAAACCTCAAATTATTACAAGTTTTAATCATAAACTTTCTAAACTTTATATATAAGCAAAGATACAACCTTGAGGATCATATTTACATATATAGAATTCTTCAAATAACCTATTAATCTAATCATGTCACTATAATCAGATTAACTAGGTTATCTAAGTAAACTATCCAAAAACCTCAGTATTCAAAAATCTTCTTTGCTAATCCAAAATCTCTCGTCTCACATCCCTTTACCTTCCCGAACCTGAACCTGGTAAGAAAACATTATTTGAAACGATTAGGCTGACGCCTAGTGAGAACATTCAGTTTCAAAATAATACTTATAAAATCAAATGTAAACAAGTTATAACAAACCTGGTTACTCTTTTCTTACCGTTCACATAACCATCCATTTTGATTAAAATCCAGTTCCATAACTATGACCTGACCCTAAGTCAACCATTTCTCATGATCTAGAGCCGCACTACGAATCTTTACTGACTCTAGCTTTAAGCTCTTATCCAATAAATCGCAATAACACATGCCCATTTATTAGAAAGGAAGTAGAGATTACAAGCACTTATGTCAACCCGTTTTTCTTCCTTAAGAATCCGGAATTACGTTTATTCCACGATTTCTCACGTACATCAGAATTATGAATAACCCTCATACATTCTACGTACACATAACCATTTCTCACGTACATCAGAATTATGAATAACCCTCATACATTCTACGTACACATAACCATTTCTTACGTACATCAGAATTATGAATAACCCTCATACATTCTACGTACACATAACCTGTAACACCCCGCTAAAGCAGAAACACGGAATGTACAGCTCAAGTTTCATAGCAAAAGTTACAAGATCACATCAACCATTGAAATACATTCAAAAGGTTAAAACCTTGTCTTTTACAACCGTTTTTACAAAAGGGGAATAAACATAAAATTAAAGATAGTAAAGAAAGCTTCATCACGTGTAGCCTCCCTAAATTCCAACCTTAAGGATGTTCCCCTGAAAAGCATGTAAATGAGAGTGTCAACTAATGCACTAGTTGGTGAGATCACAGGTTTAATGAGTATAACATTGTTTGCCATAGCAAAATAGTTAAAATCCACACAAGGGATAAATAAATCGGTTATAAAAAAAACCACTTGCTCAAGGTAATCGTATGTAAAATGTTTAAGTTATGAGCCCGTTACCCGACCTATACCGACAGAATCGCCCCGACGCATGTTCTATCCCCAACAATGCGCAAATACAAACAATAATTATGCACTCAAACAAGCGCTACTTGTGAGTGGGGTGTCAAACCAAATAATGTTATCCATAATTACCAACGGCTCAATACATGAGTTAAACGGGTAACGTAAAAATAAACGCGGACTTTTGAACGATAGCAAAAGAAACTCAAACTTACAACATTTGCAAAACATAGATACCATAGAGCATAAACAAGTATAGCAACTTTCGTATTTCCAAGAAAACGAGATAATCGGTGCGTAAAATAGTTGTAGTAACGACATGCTTTTCACCCCAAAATATGTAAAACATTGAAAAAGGGGCTGTGAACTCACATGATAAGCGATAGAATCCGAGAATCTCCCACAAGTACTCCGAGATGATCCTACTTCAAACCTATGAACGTAAGGTCACTAGTGAGTTTTCAATCTCGAAGGTTCGGTACTAACTATCCAAATCGTCATAAAATGCCTTGTTGTGTTTTAATATTATAACGTAATAAACGTATACGTTGTTCTTGTTAGATTAAAGTTTCCGCAATTTCGTCACATTAAGTAACGAAAAGGGTTTTAAAGAACATAAACATATATAGTACATATATACGTATAAACCGAAATTTCATCGTAAGAACGATAAAATTAAACGTTCTAAATGTAAAGACAAATATTTAAAGTGCATAAATATAAATGTATAGTATACATGTATATTCCACAATTTCATCATAAAATGATGAAATGGGATCAATTATATATAAATTGCATAAATATATATAAATATATTATATATATGTATATTCCACAATTTCATCATAAAATGATGAAAAGGGATGAAGAATAAATAAATTGCATAAATAAGTAAAATGCATAAATGTATATAAATATAAGATATACATATATATTCCACTATTTCATCATAAAATAATGAAATGGGATTAGAAGTTAGTCCTTAATAATAATAAGAAATTTGTCCTTGCTGTCCAGAATTTGGTGTCACTTTGTGTCCAACGTTGGATAACTTCCAGGTACAATTTGGTCATGAAATTTTATGTCCAATTAGTTCAATGAGTTAGGAATATTTTGGCATCAGTTTAATAATTTTTGGAAGAGTATAAGTACATGAAACAATAGACGACGTAAAACCCGACAGAAGACTTTGATGTTTGTGAATGGATTTTGTGAGGACTGTTTGATAAATGAAATCTCTGGGTTTTTGAGTGAAACCACTTGGGTTTTAATCTTAACACATAAAAATGATTTCCAGAAAATTAATCACTCCATTTGGAGTTATATTGAGTGAGATATGACCCTTTGAAATGGGGTGTGGAATTTGGCAGCAATCTGTCAAAATCACACTTTGTGCATGTGCTCACATGTTGACTTATTAACCAAAATTCTTATTCTTTTGCATGCACAATCCGATTTGACTCTCTTCCATACACTTATTTTCAGTTCCAAAACACATTTTTGATCCATTTAAAATGCATGCAAGTTACCTATCAACTCAACTTTTATAAACTCTTGTAAAAGACACATTTTAGAAAAGGTTGATGTTCTTGCCAAGAACATCAACATGCAACTTAAAATTGTGCATCTTTAGCTCATGCATGTTTGTTTAAGTATGTTTTTAGTGGATTTCAAAGACTTACTCATAAAATTCTTGAATAAAAGATGATGTATTTCTCAAGAAAACTACATCCATGTGTTTAAAATGTTCATCTTTGGTCTTAACTTAGGCTTGATTTTGGATTCACCATCTTTTACTAACAAAAAGATGTTATGATGGTAAATCTACAAACATTAAGACATAGTAAAGATGGTTTTTAACAATATAATGAAAGTGTAGAAAAGATGAAGAACATTCATAAAATGCAAGAAAGTTGGAAAAAGATTTAAAAGAGTGTGTGTGGATTTCACCTAACACACGTGTTTTTACCTTTGATTATCTTGAACTCTTGAAGAAATATGATTTAGGGGATGGAGCTGTGATGGAGATTGAAGATGAATATGAAGATGAGGATGAAGGTTTGAAGATGGAGAGAGAAGGAGATGATAACTTTCTCTTAGTGAGAGAGTGAAATGAGACAATGAGGTGAAATGATGAGTGTTGTTGCATACATATGGAGAGAGGGGGAGGTGTGGCCGGCCTCTCTATGGGTGTGGGGTGTGGTGTGACACAAATGTATTTAGTCACTTCTTGTCTTTAAAGATTAAAATTAAAATACAAGTATTTTTTTAAAACTTAAAATACAAAGTAGGTATATATAAATTAAGGTATTTATATATATATATATATATATATATATATATATAATATGATTGAAATATATATATAAATTATCAACTACATAAATACTTGTAGTATAAATGTATATTAAGTTGGCATTTTATGAGATTTATGGATAATTTCCTAATTCAAGGATTTCTTAGGCAAAATTTCTCTAATTTTTTCCTATCGTACCGTGTTTACTGCTAAAATTGCACTGTGTAAACTATGTCATGAAAATAAGGTATCCAAAGTAGTTCTAACCTGAGGTGTAAATTTGACAGTTGTTACAGTCTCCCCCGGTTAGAAGAATTTCGTCCCGAAATTCAAGTGTCACTAGTGTTAACAGGTTTGCTTGCAAAGAGGTGAGGATACTTTTGTAACATGTAATCCTCCCGTTCCCAACTGTATTCAGGCCCATGCCTTGTGTTCCAATGGACTTTTACTATCGGGATTTTGTGTAAAGCCCGTGTCCCGTTAATTGTTTTGGTTCGGGGTTTGATGTCGTTAAGGACCAAAATGTTAAATCCATATTTTATTCTAGGGTAGTTTGTGAAGGGAGAATAGTAGGGGGGCTAAAAGGAAAGTTTTGGAAAAGTTTGCATGGGTTTTCGGCCCATGGCCGACTCCTTCCGTTTCTTATCTACGTGAAAGCCAAGGGATCCCATACTATCCCACACGAAACCCTACGGCAGCCGTTTCCTTTTTTTTTGGTGCGATCGTGAGCAACGAGCGAGAGTTAGATAGAGATAGGGAAGGACCGAGAAAGGGTGGGAGTGAGAGAGAGCTTCGTCGGAGGTGAAAGACGCCGGAGAAGGTGCCACTGCCGCTGCAGTCGCCGGAAAAGTTTCTGCTGTCGCCACCTCCCGCTGTTCGCCGGAGTCTCGAGGGAAGGAGGATCGTGTACGTTTACGTAGCGTCGTCGTAAGGTAATCACTTTTCTTGCTTCGCTTTCCTTCCTTCTCGTTCCCGTCGCCGCCGCCGTTCGCCGCCGCTGTGGCGGTGGTGGATGGACGGCCGTGGCTGCCGTTGTGGGTGCGTATGCGTGAGAATGGCCGAGAGAATGAGAGAGAATGGTCGGGTGTTGTCTCGTGCGTTCGTAATCGAAAATCCACCGCCGGCCGCCGCTGGCCGCCGCCGGTCGCCGCCGGCAACCACCACTGCCGGAGATGGCAGTGGGTGGCGAGAGGCCGTAACCAGACCTTAGTAGCTTCAGAGCCTTAAACCGTGACTTAATCGTTAAGCCGTATAACTTAAACCGTTGCTTCTAAAATCTTTCTTTTATGCGAAAAATGGTCCAGCCCCTGTTTTGTGACGGCAATAACTTCTCCGTCGTAACTCCGATTGAGCCGAAACTGGCGCCCACGCTTCGAGCTCGGGACCGAGTACGTTTTCTGTGTTTTGGCGGAAAACTGGTTCGGCCTCGAGTTGGGAGAAAAAGTGGTCGCAAGTTCTGCGGTTCGTCATTTTATGTGAATTTCCTGGAATCTGCCACTGTTTTGCGTGGACCGTAACATTTTACTCGTAAGTCGTTTTAACTTGAGGTCAGTGGCCATTTTTCCTAAATTGAGTTAGGCACGTTTTTCGTGTTTCGCCGAAAGGCTGAATCGGCCCAGAACCGGGCTGTTCGGAGCTGTTAGTGCGAACTGGTCCGAAAACGGACAGTTCCGGTAGGCGAACTTAATAAATTCATAATTAATTATAGAAAAATCGTTAGGAGGCGTGTAATATATCCTCGGAAAGGTATTTCAGGGCACTTTTCAACCGTGTAATAAATCTGAGTTTTTCTGGAGTTTTAGTGGTCAAATCAGGTCCCGAACAGACCTGTTCGGTGTGACCGAAAGTTAGTTTTAGTGACAATTTGGGGTGTGTCGCGTCGTGGGGTCCGGGTCTCGTATTGACGTATTTTATCGTACGTTTAGGTGCCGGAAAGTGATCGTCGTTGTGTGGAGCTACTTACTATTTTTAGCTAGGCGCGCACCCGAGGTGAGTTCTCTCACTACAATTAATTAATAGTTGTTTATTATTACTGTAGCACGTGTGTGAAAATTGTATGCGGGATGGTTGGGGGCTAGATAGTGGGACGTCTAGTTAACATTATGTGCTACATTATTCGGCGGGGCCGAGTCCCGACGGGGACGGAGGTGTTTTACGCAGTAGGCGTAAAAGGGGCGTTTACGCAGTAGGCGTAAAAAGGATGTCATACGCAGTAGGCGTAAAACGGGTGTTTCCCGCAGTAGGCGGAAACGTGCGGCGGGGCCGTAGACCCGACATCCGCCCGGGGATTTTTTTATGTGGTGGTTATTATACTTGTTTATGATTTGTTCGTAGACTTGTATGTGGTGGTGTGATCCTCTTTGCTTTAGGGGTAATATGAGATAACCATTGTTAATTGTTGTGTTTGAATTCACTAAGCTTCGTGCTTACCCCTCCCAATTTACAGTGGCTGCAGGTACAAGTGGTACGAAGGCATGACTGGCACACACTGACGCGCAAGATGGATGGGTCGAAGGATTTGCTTATTAAACATTTTCCCGTTATTGAATAAACAATTTAATTTCCGCTGTTGACTTATGTTTTAATAACGCTCGTGGTTGGAATTATTATTTTGGGTTTAATAAATGGAGACTTATTATTAAATATGCGCGTTTAAAAATTTTTAAATTTTCTTGAAATTTTGGGGCGTTACAACTTGGTATCAGAGCACAGCTTGAGTGAATCAAACGCACCTCGGTGTGTTGGGTCTCAAGTTGCGGCTGGGAAATTTTCAATTACTTTATTAAATCTTTTTAGAAATAAAAGGAAAAGTAAAAAAAAAAAACCCGTTCGAGGAACGGTGATCGAGGGCGCAGTGTGTACAGTCAGCCGGAGCCAAGGGAAAGGTACAATGCTTAGTGTTTTCTCATTTTATCGCTTTCTAGAACATAGGGTATGCATGCTAGATTGCCTGAGGTTGACACTATGCGATACGTTGGATTACTTGCTATTATGATTTTCTTGCTAATTATAGTAGGTTTCTAAGTAGGTGCCCTATAAATCGTATGCGGTAAGAGGCTAATAGCCTTAGAATATTCGATTTAGTTCTATTGCGCAGCTCTTGTTTGAGTCCAACCGTTCTAGGATAGAATCTAGTATTCAAATGTCTATTTGTCTTGCACTGCATATGATTGGGTATTTGCGCGGCCACTCATTATGATTAACAGGGTTTTTATAGTAGCGAGGGTAGTGGGTGGAATATAATTCCTAGGGAGCTAGGAAGGGTGAGTGCATATGCCGGTGCGGGCATATGTGTTGAGTTGCGGCGAGAACTACTTGGACCCTCGGGATGGGACACGAAACGGGTAATGATAGGTGTGGAAGGTAGTAGTAGAGCTCCTATTACCGGAAGCACAGGATCAGTACTCGGGTCGGGGAAGTCACGAGGAATTCAAGGAGTTGAGCGTATGTGTTGATAGTGTGAGTTATTAGCTGATAATAACTCTTTGAATTTCTCCTTCTTATAGAATGGTCAACACTAGGAGGCGCGGTGAGGCTGAGCCGAGGGCTGAAGCCGGGATCACTGAGGAACGGATCCGAGAGATGATTGCAATTGAGGTTGCACGAGCTGTTGGGGATGCAATTCCCGAGATTATCACCGCGATTCAGGATCAACTGGTGACTCTAGTGGAGGAGCGGTTTGCAGCGATGCCGCCGCCTGTTGGGGGACAGCCCCGTGCCCGAGACTTCCAGTATCGGGATCTTTCTGCCTGCTCTCCACCAGAATTCAAGGGTGACTCTAACCCTATCGTTAGCATGCGCTGGATATCCGACATGGAGTGCGCTTTTCTGACAAGCGGCTGTCCGGATAACTTGAAGGTTCGATTTGCAGTGAATCTACTTCGCGAGGGAGCGAAAGACTGGTGCGCCACAGCATTGACTCTGGCCGAGCGTACCACTCTTACTTGGGACGAGTTCGTTGCTCGTTTCCGTGCTGAGTACGTGCCGCCGATAGAGATGGAAAGAATAGCGAAGGAGTTCTTGGAGCTGAACCAGACCACGGAGACCATAAAGGAGATGAACAAGAAGTTTACCGAAATGGCGCTATTCTGTCCCCAATATGCGGCCTCAGAAGAAATGAAGATGGCGAGGTACAAGGACATGCTTCGGACCGAGATCCGAGAAATTGTGAGCGCAGTGCAACATCCTTCGCTGTCGGCTATGATGGATGCAGCGCGGAGAAGAGAGTTAGAGTTGGAGACCCAAGCGAAGAAGAGGAAGGCGGCACAGGCAGTGACGCCTATCTCTGCAGTGCCAAAGAAATCGAAGTTTGTGGATTCTCGTGGGCACACGAAGAGTAGTGGTTCTAAGGCCCGGGATGTGAGTGGTAGAAGATCTGATGCATGTTACAAGTGTGGGCAGCCTGGCCATCTCAGTAGAGATTGCAGGTCGCCACTGATGTTATGTTTCGGCTGTAAACAGGCTGGCCATGTGAAGGCCAACTGCCCGAATGCTAGGGCAACTGATGGGGGTGGTGCACAGAGGGCTCCTGCGAATGCCCCGCTGCGCATCACCGACGGCCGTACGGGTCAGCCCGGGACGGAGGCGGCCCGAGGGAGAGTCCACCAGCTGAAGGTGGAGGAGGCGCAGGCGACGCCTAAGGTGGTGACAGGTATGTTTCATCACTCTTTTCTTTTGTCTTTCCTTTTCATGCCCTGTGTTTATGTATTGTTATTCTTTATATATTAGGTACGTTTCTAGTCAATTCTGTACCTGCGGTTGTAATGTTTGATAGCGGGGCTACTCATTCATTCGTGTCTCGCACTTTTAGCGAGAGGTTGGGTCGAGTGGTGGGACGTCTAGGATGTCCTTTATTGGTCGAGGTCGCCGATGATAGGACCTTGGCGGTTACGGACGTGTATCGGGGATGCACGTTGGAAATCTCGGGTGTGAGGTTTCCTATCGATTTTATCCCTATAGCGATGCGAGAGCTTTGCGTGATAGTGGGCATGGATTGGATGGACGCGTTCGATGCAGAGATTGTTTGCCGTCGCAAACAAGTATGGGTTCGAACCCCAAGCGGGGGAGAACTGTTGATTCAGGGAGACTCGCCTAGTCGGGTTACGGCTATTTGTTCTGCGGCGAGGGCTCGGAGATACCTTCAGCATAGTGGGCAGAGGTTCTTGGCGTATGTGGTGGATACGCGTGTCGATGAGACGAAGATTAGTGCCGAGGATGTGCCAGTCGTGAGGGAATTCACCGATGTATTCCCCGATGAGTTGCCAGGGATACCTCCCGCGCGACAGGTGGAGTTTCGAATCGACCTGATTCCAGGTGCTGCTCCGGTGGCCAAGGCACCTTATCGCTTGGCTCCACCGGAAATGAAGGAGCTTTATGAGCAGCTGCAGGAGCTTCTGGAGAAGGAGTTCATCAAACCGAGTTGTTCACCGTGGGGAGCTCTGATCTTGTTCGTGAAAAAGAAAGATGGATCTCAGCGGATGTGCATTGACTACCGGGAGCTGAATAAGCTTACGGTGAAGAATCGTTATCCTTTGCCAAGGATTGATGATTTGTTTGATCAGTTGCAGGGAGCCTCGTGGTTCTCTAAGATTGACTTGAGATCCGGGTACCATCAGATGCGGGTGCGTAGCGAAGATACGGAGAAGACGGCCTTTCGCACGCGTTACGGCCATTACGAGTTCGTGGTGATGCCTTTCGGGCTCACCAATGCACCAGCAGCGTTCATGGACCTCATGAACAGGGTGTGTAGCCCGATGTTGGATCGTTCGGTGATCGTGTTCATCGACGACATTCTTGTATATTCCAAGACGAAGGAAGAGCACGAGGTGCATTTGCGGGAAGTGTTAGAAGTTTTGAGACGGGAGAAGCTTTATGCTAAGTTCTCCAAGTGTGAATTCTGGTTACGAGAGGTCCAATTCTTAGGACATGTCGTGAATCAGAATGGTATCATGGTCGATCCGGCCAAGATTTCGGCAGTTATGCGGTGGGAGGTGCCGAAAACTCCTACCGAGGTGCGAAGTTTTCTCGGTTTAGCAGGGTATTATCGGAGATTTATCCAAGATTTCTCCAAAATCGCCTTGCCTATGACGAAACTGACGAAGAAAACTGCAGCTTTCAGTTGGGGTGAAGAGCAACAGAAGGCGTTTGAGGAGCTACGCAGGCGTTTATGTGAGGCTCCTGTGTTAACCTTGCCTGAGGGCATGGAAGATTTGGTGGTTTACTGTGATGCTTCGTACCAAGGGTTGGGTGCCGTGCTTATGCAACGCGACAAGGTCATCGCTTACGCGTCGAGGCAGTTGAAGCCTCATGAGGCGAACTACCCGACTCATGATTTGGAGCTGGGAGCGGTGGTGTTTGCTTTAAAAATATGGAGACACTATCTTTATGGTGTCAAGTGCACGATCTATACCGATCACAAGAGCCTTAAATACCTGATGGACCAGCAAAATCTTAATATGCGTCAGCGGAGGTGGCTTGATGTGGTCAAGGATTACGACTGCGAGATACTTTACCACCCTGGTAAGGCGAATGTAGTCGCGGATGCACTTAGTCGACATCCGGTCGGGGGATCTTTGAAGGGTTTTTGTCAGCGATTAACGGTAGTTGCACCACTCTTGGAGTCGATCGGTATCGCTCAAGAGGTGGCCGTGTTGGAGGAAAATGCTAAACGAGAGAGAGTTTCGGGAGAAATTCCGAAGTTAGTACGGGATAGTCGGGGACTGTTAACCCGTTATGGTAGAATTTGGGTTCCATACACTGGTGGGAATCGCCAGACACTATTGGACGAGGCGCATAAGTCCAAGTTTTCGATTCATCCCGGAGCTACCAAGATGTACAGAGACCTGCGTGAAGACTATTGGTGGCCCGGCATGAAGCGGGATGTAGCCAAATGTGTGGAAGTATGTTTGACCTGTCGGAAGGTCAAAGCGGAACACCAACGACCGCATGGGAAATTGCAGCCGTTGGAGGTTCCGGTGTGGAAGTGGGAGCAAATCACAATGGATTTCATCACTAAGCTTCCCAAGACTCAGCGAGGGAATGATACTATCTGGGTGATCGTGGATCGCCTGACGAAGAGCGCTCATTTCTTGGCGATTAAAGAGAGCTTTTCGGCGGATAAGCTTGCGGAGGTTTTCATTCGGGAAATTGTAACTCGGCACGGGGTGCCAGTCTCAATTGTCTCGGATCGGGATACTCGTTTCACCTCCCGATTTTGGGAGAAGTTTCAGAATGAGATGGGTACGCGGTTGCATTTCAGTACAGCATTTCATCCTCAGACGGACGGACAGAGTGAGCGTACTATTCAGACACTTGAGGACATGCTGCGAGCATGTGTGATTGACTTTGGTGGTAGTTGGGATCAGAATCTTCCACTAGCTGAGTTCTCCTACAATAACAGCTATCACGCTAGCATCGATAGAGCGCCGTACGAAGTGTTGTATGGCAGGAAGTGTCGGACGCCCATTTGCTGGGGCGAGGTTGGTCACAGAGTGCTGGGGAGCACCGATATTGTGCTAAAGACGACGGAAATGATTCAGATGGTGCGGGATCGGTTAGTCACCGCTCAGAGCCGACAAAAGAGTTACGCCGATAAGAGACGATCGGACTTGGAGTTCCAAGTCGGGGATTATGTTCTTTTGAAAGTGTCACCCTGGAAGGGGGTAATCCGTTTTCGCAAGCGGGGAAAGTTGGGTCCCCGATATATCGGACCATACAAGGTCATCGCGCGTGTGGGGAAAGTAGCTTACCGATTGGAGCTACCGGAGGAACTGAGCCTGATCCACAACACGTTCCATGTCTCTCAGTTGCGGAAGTGTGTGATGGATGAGTCTGCAGTAGTTCCCCTTAAAGATATTCAGATTGACGAGCGACTCAACTATGTGGAGAAGCCGGTAGCCATCGTCGAGAGGAAGACGAAGACTCTAAGGAACAAAGTCATTGGATTGGTGAAGGTCCAGTGGCAGCACCGGAAAGGTTCGGAATGGACGTGGGAACCAGAAGCCGAGATGCGGGAGAATTACCCGGAGCTGTTTGCAGGCGTGGACTTCGGGGACGAAGTCTAGTCCAAGCGGGGGAGAGTTGTAAAGCCCGTGTCCCGGTACGTTTTTCTTTTATTTTTTTAATTAATTTAAAGTGTGTACCGTTAATTGTTTTGGTTCGGGGTTTGATGTCGTTAAGGACCAAAATGTTAAATCCATATTTTATTCTAGGGTAGTTTGTGAAGGGAGAATAGTAGGGGGGCTAAAAGGAAAGTTTTGGAAAAGTTTGCATGGGTTTTCGGCCCATGGCCGGCTCCTTCCGTTTCTTATCTACGTGAAAGCCAAGGGATCCCATACTATCCCACACGAAACCCTACGGCAGCCGTTTCCTTTTTTTTGGTGCGATCGTGAGCAACGAGCGAGAGTTAGATAGAGATAGGGAAGGACCGAGAAAGGGTGGGAGTGAGAGAGAGCTTCGTCGGAGGTGAAAGACGCCGGAGAAGGTGCCACTGCCGCTGCAGTCGCCGGAAAAGTTTCTGCTGTCGCCACCTCCCGCTGTTCGCCGGAGTCTCGAGGGAAGGAGGATCGTGTACGTTTACGTAGCGTCGTCGTAAGGTAATTACTTTTCTTGCTTCGCTTTCCTTCCTTCTCGTTCCCGTCGCCGCCGCCGTTCGCCGCCGCTGTGGCGGTGGTGGATGGACGGCCGTGGCTGCTGTTGTGGGTGCGTATGCGTGAGAATGGCCGAGAGAATGAGAGAGAATGGTCGGGTGTTGTCTCGTGCGTTCGTAATCGAAAATCCACCGCCGGCCGCCGCTGGCCGCCGCCGGTCGCCGCCGGCAACCACCACTGCCGGAGATGGCAGTGGGTGGCGAGAGGCCGTAACCAGACCTTAGTAGCTTCAGAGCCTTAAACCGTGACTTAATCGTTAAGCCGTATAACTTAAACCGTTGCTTCTAAAATCTTTCTTTTATGCGAAAAATGGTCCAGCCCCTGTTTTGTGACGGCAATAACTTCTCCGTCGTAAGTCCGATTGAGCCGAAACTGGCGCCCACGCTTCGAGCTCGGGACCGAGTACGTTTTCTGTGTTTTGGCGGAAAACTGGTTCGGCCTCGAGTTGGGAGAAAAAGTGGTCGCAAGTTCTGCGGTTCGTCATTTTATGTGAATTTCCTGGAATCTGCCACTGTTTTGCGTGGACCGTAACTTTTTACTCGTAAGTCGTTTTAACTTGAGGTCAGTGGCCATTTTTCCTAAATTGAGTTAGGCACGTTTTTCGTGTTTCGCCGAAAGGCTGAATCGGCCCAGAACCGGGCTGTTCGGAGCTGTTAGTGCGAACTGGTCCGAAAACGGACAGTTCCGGTAGGCGAACTTAATAAATTCATAATTAATTATAGAAAAATCGTTAGGAGGCGTGTAATATATCCTCGGAAAGGTATTTCAGGGCACTTTTCAACCGTGTAATAAATCTGAGTTTTTCTGGAGTTTTAGTGGTCAAATCAGGTCCCGAACAGACCTGTTCGGTGTGACCGAAAGTTAGTTTTAGTGACAATTTGGGGTGTGTCGCGTCGTGGGGTCCGGGTCTCGTATTGACGTATTTTATCGTACGTTTAGGTGCCGGAAAGTGATCGTCGTTGTGTGGAGCTACTTACTATTTTTAGCTAGGCGCGCACCCGAGGTGAGTTCTCTCACTACAATTAATTAATAGTTGTTTATTATTACTGTAGCACGTGTGTGAAAATTGTATGCGGGATGGTTGGGGGCTAGATAGTGGGACGTCTAGTTAACATTATGTGCTACATTATTCGGCGGGGCCGAGTCCCGACGGGGACGGAGGTGTTTTACGCAGTAGGCGTAAAAGGGGCGTTTACGCAGTAGGCGTAAAAAGGATGTCATACGCAGTAGGCGTAAAACGGGTGTTTCCCGCAGTAGGCGGAAACGTGCGGCGGGGCCGTAGACCCGACATCCGCCCGGGGATTTTTTTATGTGGTGGTTATTATACTTGTTTATGATTTGTTCGTAGACTTGTATGTGGTGGTGTGATCCTCTTTGCTTTAGGGGTAATATGAGATAACCATTGTTAATTGTTGTGTTTGAATTCACTAAGCTTCGTGCTTACCCCTCCCAATTTACAGTGGCTGCAGGTACAAGTGGTACGAAGGCATGACTGGCACACACTGACGCGCAAGATGGATGGGTCGAAGGATTTGCTTATTAAACATTTTCCCGTTATTGAATAAACAATTTAATTTCCGCTGTTGACTTATGTTTTAATAACGCTCGTGGTTGGAATTATTATTTTGGGTTTAATAAATGGAGACTTATTATTAAATATGCGCGTTTAAAAATTTTTAAATTTTCTTGAAATTTTGGGGCGTTACGTTTTGCTTCACTTAAGACGCTTGACTTCCCTATCGAGTATTTCCATTGGTTCCTCTATTATGTGCAGTTTATCGTTGATTTGGACTTCTTCCAAAGGCACGGTTACTGCTTCGTCAGCTAAACACTTCTTTAAGTTTGACACGTGAAATGTGTTGTGAACCTCACTTAACTCTATTGGCAAATCCAGCTTGTAAGCTACTGGTCCGATTCTTTCTGTGATCTTCAATGGTCCAACATATCGTGGACTCAGCTTTCCTCTTTTCCCGAATCGGACTGTTCCCTTCCAAGGGGATACCTTCAAAAAGACTCTGTCACCATCTTGAATTTCTAAAGGCTTCCTTCGATTGTCCGCATAGCTCTTTTGACGATCTTGAACTGCTTTAAGCCTATCTCTGATGATTGCAATCTTGTTGGTGGTTTCTTGGACAATGTCCGGACTAGATAGTTGTCTATCTCTAATTTTCAACCAACAAAGTGGCGACCGACACTTGCATCCATACAGGGCTTTATATGGTGCACACTGAATACAGGTGTGAAAGCTATTGTTGTAAGAGAATTTAACTAACGGTAAGTGGTTATCCCAACTTCCTCCAAAGTCTATCACACATGCCCGAAGCATGTCCTCCAAAGTCTGAATGGCTCGCTCACTCTGACCATCCGTTTGAGGATGATAGGCCGTGCTCAAGTTTAACTGCGTACCTAACGCTTTTTGGAGTGACTGCCAAAATCGAGAGGTAAAACGACTATCTCTATCTGAAATGATGTAAACTGGGACTCCATGTCGCGTAACGATTTCCTTGATGTAGATCTGAGCAAGCTTTTCCATCTTATAATCTACCCGAATAGGTAAGAAATGTGCAGACTTCGTAAATCGATCTACTATAACCCAAATCGAGTCATGTCCTTTGGCAGTTCTCGGGAGTTTGGTTATAAAATCCATAGTGATTTGCTCCCATTTCCACTGGGGAATCTCTGGTTGTTGTAACAGTCCTGATGGCTTTTGATGAACAACCTTGACTTTTGCACACGTTATGCATTTTCCTACATATATGGCAATATCCTTCTTCATTCCTGGCCACCAATAGTATTCCCTTAAATCCTTGTACATCTTATCCGCTCCTGGATGGATTGAATACTTAGATTTATGAGCCTCCTCCAAAATCATTTCCCGTAGGTTGTCAGCCTTTGGGATCCATACTCTGCCCTTAAAGTAGCGTACTTCATCAATCTTAGATTCAAAACTAGACTCTAAGCCGTGAAGAGTCTCTTCCTTCAGGTTTTCAGATTTCAATGCTTCGATCTGAGCTTCAAAAATTCGGGTTTTCAAGCTTGTTTGAACAAGTACTCCTAACGCTCGGACTCGTGAAGGTTTTATCCTTTCTTTCCTACTCAGGGCATCAGCTACCACATTGGCCTTACCTGGGTGGTACCGTATCTCACAACCGTAGTCGCTGAGCAGTTCTACCCATCTTCTTTGCCTCATATTAAGCATCTTTTTATCAAAGATGTGTTGAAGACTTTTATGATCGGTGAAAATAGTGCACTTGGTACCATATAGATAATGTCTCCATATCTTTATAGCGAATACCACAGCTCCGAGTTTGAAATCGTGTGTGGTATAGTTCTTCTCATGAACTTTTAATTGTCTCGAGGCGTGTGCTATCACCTTATCATTTTGCATCAATACGCAACCTAATCCTTGATGTGATGCGTCACAATACACCACAAAATTTTCGGTTCCTTCCGGTAAAGCTAAAATCGGTGCATTGCACAACTTTTTCTTCAGAAGTTGAAATGCTTCTTCTTGTGGAACTCCCCAAACGAATTCCTTCTCCTTTTGGGTTAATGTGGTAAGGGGTTTAGCGATCTTAGAAAAATTCTCGATAAAACGTCGATAATACCCTGCCAAGCCTAGAAATTCACGAATTTCCGTTGGAGATCTTGGGGCTTCCCATTTCTTAATGGCTTCCACTTTAGCCGGGTCCACGTGAATCCCTTTCTCCCCGATTACGTGACCTAAGAAATGTACTTCCCGAATCCAAAATTCACACTTAGTAAATTTGGCATATAGCTTCTGTTCCTTGAGAAGCTCTAAAATCACTTTTAGATGCTGCTCGTGATCCTTCTTACTCTGAGAATAGATTAGTATATCATCGATGAATACAATCACAAACTTATCAAGGTATGGCCTACATACTCTATTCATTAGATCCATAAATACAACTGGCGCGTTTGTCAAACCAAATGTCATAACTAAAAACTCGTAGTGTCCATAGCGAGTTCTAAAAGTTGTTTAGGAATATCTTCCTCTCGGACTCTCAACTAATGATATCCCGATCGAAGATCAGTCTTAGAGAAGTAAGTTGCACCCTGCAACTAGTCGAACAAATCGTCTATTCGAGGGAGAGGATATCGGTTCTTGATTGTCAACTTATTTAGCTCCCTATAATCGATACACATTCGAAACGATCCATCCTTCTTCTTAACGAAGAGAATCGGGGCTCCCCAGGGTGATGAACTTGGTCGAATGAATCCCTTATCCAAAAGTTCTTGAAGTTGATTCGACAACTCTTGCATGTCCGAAGGTGCTAGGCGATACGGAGCCTTGGCTACGGGCGCCGCTCTGGGTATAAGGTCAATCTGAAATTCGACTTGTCTAAAGGGTGGAAGTCCAGGCAAATCGTCTGGAAATACTTCTGGGTGATCCTTCGCCACAGGAATATCCTGAACTCGCCTCTCCTTAGACTTCTTCTCGACTACTTGCGCCAAGAACGCAACATACTTATTCCTCAAATACTTATGGACCTTCATACATGATACTATCTTAAGATTCCTTCCAACTTTATCTTCTTGGAAAACAAGGGTTTCTCCGCCTTGTAATGGTAACCTATCTGTCTTTTCAAAACAACTAACCTCAGCTCAATTCTTAGATAACCAATCCATGCCTATTACTACATCGAAACTCCCCAATTTAATTGGAATAAGATCAACACTAAATAGTTTATCAGCTAAGTTCAAGGTACAACCTAAGATTACATCCTTAGCTTCTAATTCAAATCCATTAGCAACCTCAACAATATAAGCGTTCGGAATTTTCTTAGATTCTAGATTGATCAAAGGCCTAAAATCTAAAAAGCTCTTATCGGCACAAGTGTCGAATAATACGGATGCATAATAATCGTTTAGAAGGAGCGTACCTGTCACTACATTGGGGTCTCGACGTGCTTCTTCTGCTCCTAAGACAAATGCCCGTCCTCGAGCTTGTCCTCCTTGGTTTCCCTGATTGGCTTGTCTTGCTTGAAACCCAGCGTTGTTATTGATTGGTCCCCTTTTCAGCCTTGGGCACACATTTCGGAAGAGATCCGGACTTCCGCACTCATAGCATACCCTTCCTTCCTCTTTCACATTCTTTCCCGACTTGCAAAATCGGGCTAAATGACCCTTTTGCTTACAAATGCAACAAATGAGACAGGCTCCCTCATGATGCGAATTACATTGGTTGCACTTTGGGGGGGGTCTATTGTAACGTCCTACTTCCTTGGCATTCATCCCAAAGTTTCCCACTACTTTCTTGTTCCCACTTGAACTACTTCCAATTGCCTTTCCTGACTGATTCTCCGGCCTTCGCTTGATACCAACACCTTTCTGAGTTAGAGTTCCTGCTCTGACCGCATCATGGGTCAAACTAGTTGCTAGTGCCACGGTGGCTTGGATCGTGGTCAGACTTGATGACTTAACCATTCCTCGAATCTCCGGGGTTAATCGATACAAATATCGGTCAATCCTCTTGCTCTCCGGGGTAACCATGTGAGGTACTAACTTCGCAAGTTCGTGAAAACGAGCGGTATAGCGATCTATCCCCGAACCAACCATGGTAAGATCCCAAAGTTCAGCATCCAATTTCTGAACTTCGCTCTTGGGACAGTATTCCTCCATGAACAATTCCTTGAACTCAGACCAGGACAATTTGTATGCATCTTCTCTTCCACGGGTTTGGACTTGAATGTTCCACCAAGTTAGAGCTCGCTTTTGCAACTGACAGGCCGCATACTCTACCATGCGATCCTCTGAGCACTTACAGATATGAAGTACCAACTCCATACTATCGAACCATGAAAGTAATCCTATAGCACCCTCCGTTCCATGAAACTCCTTGGGCTTGCAAGTCATGAATGTCTTGTAGCTACATCCTCTATTATCTTGAGTGTCATTGGGAGTTCTTCCTCCCACATTGACATTCCTTTGACGCTCATTAATGCCCGCGGTAACTTGGGCCATGATGTTAGGTATCGCCTATTGGATACGTTGAGCTATGAGTTGCGCGATATAGGGGGTTTTGATCATCAGGATTTTCTCCCGTGTGACGTGTGGATCTTCTTGGTGGCATTTTTCTAAAACACAATTGAAAATATCGAGTTGGTTAAAAATTTTAGTAAATAAAGTCGGATGTTTTGTAAAGAATACATTTGAAACGCGAAATTGCTTTTTCATTGAAGTCATTAATAATAGCCGTTTGATACAAAATTTCTGATGTGCATCGCACATCAGTATAGAATTACAAACTGAAATTTAAGATTGAAACAACTAGAAATAAAAGTTCCATTTTCTAAATTTTCCACCATCCACGTCAATATTCGCCCCGATACACTTCAATCGAAACCCACAACACCAATAACGTCAGTAGCATCACTACTATTATGCTCATTATCTCGGCTCGTAACGCTATCCTCCGAGCTATTTTCGCTCCGTTTACGGCATCGGACGACATGTTGGTCAAAAGGTGACTTAATTCCACTAGCTCGGTCACGACTTGACTCTGGTGACTGACCCTCATTTGACATCCGTGCAAATCCACTGTCACGGCCCTAAGGCGTTGCTCTTCGGCCTAGGTCATGCCAGGCGCTCGACTAATCGGCACTCCCTCGATCACCCGTGAGGGTTCCGGTGCGTCTCGCTGATCAGACCTAAAACACACTCGTCTAGGTATGGGCACGCTCTTCCTAGCGGGTTGTCTCATACGTGGACCCCTAGGATTAGGTTGTATCACTACCGGGATGAGTTGTGGGGGAACCACAGTCGAAGGTATCCTCGGCCCATCGTACGGGTCTCGTTCCACGTCAGACGTACGCTCACTTGATGGCATGTAGGAAGGTTGTGAGCTTGATGATGATGATGACGACATAGTATTGCTGAAGTAAGAGTGTGATGAGGATGTTGACATAGTGATACTGAAGTAAGAGTGTATAATATTACTATCGCGCAATATAAAGGCTAAGCGTAATATACTATCGCATACTATAGGCAATAACTACGCTCATACTAGGCATACAACGTGAAGCATCGAGTGTGAAAACACACATATTCCTATTATATCCATTTCCGGTCTCGCATTACTCTTTCTTTAATTAAATATAGGTGATCAGGCTTTGTTTAATTAAAGACCGATGATGCAATACCCGAATTAGTTATACTAGCAACATGTTTAGTAATTTAAGTGTTCTTTCCCGTTTTTTGGTTATAGTTGCAGTTTTCCAAAGGAAAACCGGTATTCTCTATAACCTTTAGCTGTGATACCAAATCTGTAACACCCCGCTAAAGCGGAAACACGGAATGTACAGCTCAAGTTTCATAGCAAAAGTTACAAGATCACATCAACCATTGAAATACATTCAAAAGGTTAAAACCTTGTCTTTTACAACCGTTTTTACAAAAGGGAAATGAACATAAAATTAAAGATAGTAAAGAAATCTTCATCACGTGTAGCCTCCCTAAATTCCAACCTTAAGGATGTTCCCCTGAAAAGCATGTAAATGAGAGTGTCAACTAATGCACTAGTTGGTGAGATCACAGGTTTAATGAGTATAACATTGTTTGCCATAGCAAAATAGTTTAAATCCACACAAGGGATAAATAAATCGGTTATAAAAAAAACCACTTGCTCAAGGTGTATGTAAAATGTTTAAGTTATGAGCCCGTTACCCGACCTATACCGACAGAATCGCCCCGACGCATGTTCTATCGCCAACAATGCGCAAATAAAACAATAATTATGCACTCAAACAAGCGCTACTTGTGAGTGGGGTGTCAAACCATATAACGTTATCCATAATTACCCACGGCTCAATACATGAGTTAAACGAGTAACATAAAAAGAAACGGGGACTTTTGAACGATAGCAAAAGAAACTCAAACTTACAACATTTGCAAAACATAGATACCATAGAGAATAAACAAGTATAGCAAGTTTCGTATTTCCAAGAAAACGGGATAATCGGTGCGTAAAATAGTTGTAGTAACGACATGCTTTTCACCCCAAAATATGTAAAACATTGAAAAAGGGGCTGTGAACTCACATGATAAGCGATAGAATCCGGGAATCTCCCACAAGTACTCCGAGATGATCCTACTTCAAACCTATGAACGTAAGGTCGCTAGTGAATTTTCAATCTCGAATGTTCGGTACTAACTATCCAAATCGTCATAAAATGCCTTGTTGTGTTTTAATATTATAACGTAATAAACATATACGTTTTTCTTGTTAGATTAAAGTTTCCGCAATTTCGTCACATTAAGTAACGAAAAGGTTTTTAATGAACATAAACATATATAGTACATATATATGTATAAACCGAAATTTTATCGAAAGAACGATAAAATTAAAGGTTCTAAATGTAAAGACAAATATTTAAAGTGCATAAATATAAATGTATAGTATACATGTATATTCCACAATTTCATCATAAAATGATGAAATGGGATCAATAATATATAAATTGCATAAATATATATAAATATATTATATATATGTATATTCCACAATTTCATCATAAAATGATGAAAATGGATGAAGAATAAATAAATTGCATAAATAAGTAAAATGCATAAATGTATATAAATATAAGATATACATATATATTCCACTATTTCATCACAAAATGATGAAATGAGATTAGAAGTTAGTCCTTAATAATAATAAGAAATTTGTCCTTGCTGTCCAGAATTTGGTGTCACTTTGTGTCCAACTTTGGATAACTTCCAGGTACAATTTGGTCATGAAATTTTATGTCCAATTAGTTCAATGAGTTAGGAATATTTTGGCATCAGTTTCATAATTTTTGTAAGAGTATAAGTACATGAAATAATACACGACGTAAAACCCGACAGAAGACTTTGTTGTTTGTGCACGGATTTTGTGAGGACTGTTTGATAAATGAAATCTTTTGGTTTTTGAGTGAAACCACTTGGGTTTGAATCTTAACACATAAAAATTATTTCCAGAAAACGAATCACTCCATTTGGAGTTATATTGAATGAGATATGACCCTTTGAAGTGGGGTGTGGAATTTGGCAGCAATCTGTCAAAATCACACTTTGTGCATGTGCTCACATGTTGAATTATTAACCAAAATTCTTATTCTTTTGCATGCACAATCCGATTTGACTCTCTTCAATACACTTATTTTCAGTTCCAAAACACATTTTTGATCCATTTAAAATGCATGCAAGTTACCTATCAACTCAACTTTTATAAACTCTTGTAAAAGACACATTTTAGAAAAGGTTGATGTTTTTGCCAAGAACATCAACATGCAACTTAAAATTGTGCATCTTTAGCTCATGCATGTTTGTTTAAGTATGTTTTTAGTGGATTTCAAAGACCTACTCATAAAATTCTTGAATAAAAGATTATGTATTTCTCAAGAAAACTACATGCATGTGTTTAAAATGTTCATCTTTGGTCTTAACTTAGGTTTGATTTTGGATTCACCATCTTTTACTAACAAAAAGATGTTATGATGGTAAATCTACAAACATTAAGACATAGTAAAGATGGTTTTTAACAATATAATGAAAGTGTAGAAAATATGAAGAACATTCATAAAATGCAAGAAAGTTGGAAAAAGATTTAAAAGAGTGTGTGTGGATTTCACCCAACACACTTGTTTTTACCTTTGATTATTTTGAACTCTTGAAGAAATATGATTTAGGGGTTGGAGTTGTGATGCAGATTGAAGATGAATATGAAGATGAGGATGAAGGTTTGAAGATGGAGAGAGAAGGAGATGATAACTTTCTCTTAGTGAGAGAGTGAAATGACACAATGAGGTGAAATGATGAGTGTTGTTGCATACATATGGAGAAAGGGGGAGGTGTGGCCGGCCTCCCTAGGGGGGTGGGGTGCGGTGTGACATAAATGTATTTAGTCACTTCTTGTCTTTAAAGATTAAAATTAAAATACAAGTATTTTCTTAAAACTTAAAATACAAAGTAGGTATATATAAATTAAGGTATTTATATATATAATATGATTGAAATATATATATAAATTATCAACTACATAAATACTTGTAGTATAAATGTATATTAAGTTGGCATTTTATGAAATTTATGGATAATTTCCTAATTCAAGGATTTCTTAGGCAAAATTTTCTCGAATTTTTCCTATCGTACCGTGTTTACTGCTAAAATTGCACTGTGTAAACTATGTCATGAAAATAAGGTATCCAAAGTAGTTCTAACCTGAGGTGTATATTTGACAGTTGTCACATAACCATTTCTTACGTACATCAGAATTATGAATAACCCTCATACATTCTATGTACACATAACCATTTCTTACGTACATCAGAATAATGAATATTCCTCATATATTCTACGTACACATAACCACTAGTGCCTATGGATCCATATCACCTACTTGTACTCATACAGGTATTTACTCAATATAAAATCCTTATAACAATCGTATAAGCGAATTATTTATATCACATAGATTCCTCATAGCAACCATATGAACGAACCTCCTTTATAAATCCTTTATATAATTTATTATAAGAAAATCACATTTACTACGTCAATTTTCTTATAATAAAAGTCTAACCATCCATATTATCACTTACGGTCTTTAATATAAATATTGTTGTAATTCACTTGTCCACTAAATAAAACAATTACAACTCGTACATATTTTGTTGTAAGTCACTTTCCAATATCTTTAACGATTTTAAGCACAACCATTAATTTGAAATAACAAACTTTATTTTATAAATCCTTTTTCCAAAATCCACCCAAAACAATTCATTTGTAAAATACACCTTACCACAATTTAAAACATTTATAAAAAGGTAAGGTAAAAATGAACTTACCTGGTAGTAGTCGCGCTACTGCTACTTCTTCCAAGTCTTAGTATTTTCTATCATTGACTTCACAGGACCTGAAATACCCCTACATATTTTGTATTGGTATTAAACTACTGTTTTAAAACATTTAAATGCTAACATCCTAAAATCCTTATCTCTATCGCAACCACCTTACTTGCAACAGTTTCCTATCGCAATGCACAGTGATTGTCGCAAGCAACTACTGCGACACCAACCCTTTATCGCAACCCAAAATACCTATCGCAACCCGTAGTTGCGATAGTTCCTTCCCATCGCAATCAACTATCGCGACACCTAGCCTTATCGCAATTAACTGCTGCGATTAATACTTTATCGCAAACAACTATTGCGAGTGACTCCTTTATCGCAACAGACTGTTGCGACTCTTATGAGTTTGTCGCAACCCATGGTTGCGACATTTATGAATCTTCAAATATTCATAATTATCGCAGCTCACTTAAACGTACCAAACCCAGAATTTTGTCAAATTTTAAGAAATGCATGTAGCTATAAACTTCCAGATATGTTGAACATTACTATTCTAACATATCTATTAACCCAAAATTTTCAAAACATTCCAGAATCATCAAAACCCATTTTAAACTCATGAAAGCGTATGAACACAAATCTGCAGATATGTTTAGGACTACTAACATAACAAGATTTTCAGTTCAGATTATCATAATCTTCAAAATCATCTAAAACCCATTTCCAAATATCCATCAACTCAAACTACATAAAATCTTAACAAATTAATGTTTAGAACATACCTTTAATTTCGTAGTTTCCTCTAGATATCCAGCATGAACTCCAGTTTTTCTTCTCCTTATCTTCTTTCTTTTCTCGATCTCTTTCTAAAATCCCTCTCTTTCTTTTGTTTTTCCGTAAAAGAGCACCCACACACACAGTATCCCTTTTAAGAAATGAAGACACCTCTTCCTGTACTTCCATACTTTTGCTGAGGATTTGACACTTCATAACCAACATCCCTAGCCAACCTTAAACTATCAACATTTGGCAAATTCCATCCTTCCATATATAATTAAATTAAAGTTTATCCCATACTTAATATTTCAATAAAATACATAACAAATATTACTCAAGGTTAAACTCTTAAAATAATCTACCAAATAACCGATCACAACTTATCAAATAAATATACTCAATTTATTTAATAAACCCAGCATCATCTTTTATAAAAATCGAGATGTTACAATACTCCCCAACTTGAAAATGATTTCGTTCTCGAAATCCAAGTTAGATAAACAAATGAGGATATTTAATCTTCATATCCTCTTCCAACTATAAGGTCACATTAACATCTCAATGATATAATACCACATCTTTAGGTCACAACTTCTTAACTGATATTTTTATAGTTCCTTACAGTTCCTCCAAACAACTACTCGTATCGTCCTCTCTTACTTTAATAGTGAAATCACATCATACCAACATGAAATATATTATATATATCTCTTCATTTCAAGTCTTACATACTTAATCACAGATAAATGTCCAGAAATAACAAGGATTCATCTTTTCGTATTTTCTGAACATTACCTCTTTCATCATTACTCGCTCCCCAACTTTGATTTGCAAGCCTCCTTAGAGTAACTGTTTATCATTAATTCTTTATCCGATTATTACTTGATCTACCATACCGTCATCAACCGTAACTCAATCTCCGGGTCTCAAAATAACATTAACGTATATTGCTTAAAAAATCCACACTCTCTTTAATTTGAGCATATTCACCACTTTTGAATACTTCGATAATTACGGCAAACCATCATTACATCCATGACTCACATGTTTCTTCAGTACAAAGTGTAACAACCTATAATCCAAATATACATAACATATAATTCATAACATGTTTTCAACAAAAGTACTTCATATTTCACATTTGGTCCCAACTAAAGTCTGAACATAATAAGAAATTCAGTACAACTTGATCCTATTTAAATTTACAACATGTTGGGAACTGAAGATATGCCAAGTATGGTTAGTACTGCCAGAACAACATTACTACTGCCAGTTCAAGGTTAGTACTGCTAGTTCAATGTTAGTGCTGCCAGAACAAAGTTAGTACTGCTAGTTCAATGTTAGTGCTGCCAGAACAAAGTTACTACTGCTGGTACATGGTTAATGCTGCCTGAACAAAGTTAATACTGCTGGTATATTAATACTGCTGGAACATTATTAATGCTGCTTATGTGAGGTTAGTGCTGCTTGTCAAAGTTACTACTGCAAGTCAAGATTACTACTGCTGGTACAAAGTTAATACTGCTGGAGATTGTTAGTACTGCTCATGAAGAATGAAGATTAATACTGCTGAGTTTGTTAAGATTGGTATGCGATACTTTTGGAGACAAAGAAGGAATTGATCAAGATATGTTTAACGAAGATTTAGAAGATCAAGTTACTTTTGATAGTTATCTTGTAATTATTCTTGTATAAATAGTATTGATAGATAGCTATTAAGATATACATGATAGACGAGTTAATATACGTGTGAAATAGAATTCGATATTGTTTTTAGAGAGAATTAACCTCAAGGTGTAAGAACCCTATTTCTAGAGAAGTAGAAGTCGTCTTGTTGAGCCTGTTCAACAAGATTGAGGTTTAGTTGTTAATATTCGATTTAGTGAATATACAAAGTGGAGAATTTTCTGTTACATTGTTCTTGATTGTGAGAATTAAAGTTCTTTTCCGCAGATTCTTTAATTCTGAATTCTAAGTGTTTGTTGTCTTGTTAAGATTCGATCCTGACATTAATCCATACAATCTTTACTTTTATGTATAGGAAGTTTTTACATGGGTTTTGAAGTGGGTTTTGATGATTTATGGATGTTTTGGGAAATCTAAGCTTAAGGTTAGGTTATGTTCATAGTCTTAAACATATCTTCACCTTTACAGTAACATGCATAGCTTAAAAGTACGATTTATGGGTTTTTAGGATGCACAGGGAACTGAGACATTCAACGAAGTCGCAATGGTTGATTGCGATATTCAACGAAGTCGCAATGGTCGGTTGCGACTTGGCTTTGGAATCGCAATGGTCGGTTGCGACTTGGTTTGGAATCGCAGTAGTTGATTGCGATTTGGGTTTGGAATCGCAGTAGTGGACTGCGACTTGAGATTGGAATCGCAATAGTGGGTTGCGATTTAGGGTGAAGTCGCAGTAGACGGTTGCGATTTGGCACTATGCATTGCGATTCTAATTTACTTTTAATAGGTTGCGACTTGAGTCGAGGATTTTATAAGTTTAGTTTTAAAAAAGAGATATTTGGTATTTTGCATGATTTCAGATTCTGTGAAGGATTGAAGTACTGATAATTAACTTGGAAAGACTTTGGTGATAAACAAAACAGGTGAGTTTTACTTTAAAGTATTTTTACTGGAATACATTATGTGAATAACAAATACTTGATAAATTGTATGAATATGACATACGTGGGTGATTATAATATATTGAGATATTATAATTACGTGAGTATAATATGAGAATATAATATGTGGCCGGGCTTTGGACCGGTGTGTTAAAATTGGCTCGCAACCAATAAAGTTGGACACTGGTGGAGTGATAAGGTGGGATGAGACAGGTATGATGCATCAATCTTGACTGGTATTAATTTATGTGTGATATATGTGTATTTATATAAAGAGTATTTTATATAAATGAATTTTAATGATTTCCAAATGTCAGGGATTTGCTCACTAGACCCTTAGGTCTAACCCTCATTTTCTGTTTTAAAAATATGTATTCCAGGTGGTGATTCCAGTAAGACCAAGTGATCTGAAAACTTGATGGGTAGCTTTTGGGAAGATAATTATTATGAAATTGTGGATGCTCTTGTACTTACAACTAGGTTTTTATTATTATGTTGAATCTTAACAAGACAACAAACACTTAGAATTCAGAATTAAAGAATCTGCGGAAAAGAACTTTAATTCTCACAATCAAGAACAATGTAACAGAAAATTCTCCACTTTGTATATTCACTAAATCGAATATTAACAACCAAACCTCAATCTTGTTGAACAGGCTCAACAAGACGACTTCTACTTCTCTAGAAATAGGGTTCTTACACCTTGAGGTTAATTCTCTCTAAAAACAATATCGAATTCTATTTCACACGTATATTAACTCGTCTATCATGTATATCTTAATAGCTATCTATCAATACTATTTATACAAGAATAATTACAAGATAACTATCAAAAGTAACTTGATCTTCTAAATCTTCGTTAAACATATCTTGATCAATTCCTTCTTTGTCTCCAAAAGTATCGCATACCAATCTTAACAAACTCAGCAGTATTAATCTTCATTCTTCATGAGCAGTACTAACAATCTCCAGCAGTATTAACTTTGTACCAGCAGTAGTAATCTTGACTTGCAGTAGTAACTTTGACAAGCAGCACTAACCTCACATAAGCAGCATTAATAATGTTCCAGCAGTATTAATATACCAGCAGTATTAACTTTGTTCAGGCAGCATTAACCATGTACCAGCAGTAGTAACTTTGTTCTGGCAGCACTAACATTGAACTAGCAGTACTAACTTTGTTCTGGCAGCACTAACATTGAACTAGCGGTACTAACCTTGAACTGGCAGTAGTAATGTTGTTCTGGAAGTACTAACCATACTTGGCATATCTTCAGTTCCTAACAATCTCCCCCTAACTTGACTTTTCAGGATGAGAAGTTAAGTTCTTCAGATGATGCTTCCAAAACCTAGTCATCAACGCATAGATTTGGATCCAATCCCAGACTTTGATTGAGAATCCTTTTTACAAGGTATCTTGCCATTTTAGAGTCTTTATCACTCACCAACTTAGCATGCAGCATTCCATTCAACTTTTTCATGCTGTGCTTGTATACAACATCCACCAAATAATATTCATGAAATGCATTGTCAAGAGAGATGACATACACTCCACAATTCTCAATGAGCATCCAGTTGGTGATGATTTGAAAGTTCCTTGCCATCAAATGCTGAACTGCTTCTGGTTTGAACATTAAGCACAAGTATTCAAGAACCGTCTTTGTGATAGACATACCTTGCTCTGTCAGCATGTTTCCATATAGCCTCATTCCCACCTTGAACATCTCTTCCAGGTCAGATCTAGAGCATGTTCTGATAAGTTTTCCCCAAGTAGGACAAACTTCAAACTTTCCATCTGCCCTTTTTATTCTGATGAACTCCTTTCTTCCATCCTTCAATGTGTCCCAGAAGATGATCTCAGGAGGCATGGAAGACAATGGTGTAGTCTTTATTGGATTAGTATCAACCACAGTAATATACAAATCACATTGAGCATTTGATTGTGATTGTACATTGCTTGGTTGACCTGATGAAGTTGCCACTTCTTCTTCAGCAACTTTTGGATTAGATTTCTCTTTAACTGCTTCCTCCTGTGCTTCTTCTACAGTTGGATCCACCCTTGGCTTCTTTATATCTTTCTTCTTTGAGGCTATTGACTTTGTTCTTGGCCTCTTTGTTCTTTTGAAAGATTTAACAGCTTCAGGAGTGGTTTCAGCTGTTTCTTCTTTGTGGCTCTTAGCAGCACTAACAGTTTCTGCTGCCTTTTGTTTTTCAGCAGCAGTAACCATTTCTACTGCTATAGCTGTTACTGCTTCTTTTATGACTTTTAATACTGCTGCTTCGACACTGTCCTTCACAATCCCATATATCTCTTCATCAATCTCTGCTTTAGTTACTGTAGGAACAGATTCTGCTTTCTTATCACTTTCAGCTTCTTTTGCAACTTCAGCAGCAGAAACCGTTTCTGCTGTTGGTTCTGTTTCTGCTTCTTTTGTAAGATCAGCAGCAGTAACGGTTTCTGCTGCTGTGTCTGTTTCTGCTTCCTTTGTAAGATCAGCAGCCTCCTCAGTCTCCCCCTCAACCTTATACTTCCCCTCAATGTTTGCATCCTCCATGTTTAGATCTGAGTCTGACTCCCCCTTTTTGGAAGCATCATTGGTAGGGTTTCTTCTCCTAAGGACAAATTGAGCTCTCTTCTTTCTGTGCATCAACTTAGTGATCATCTTCCTTTGCTTCTCAAGCTGTGAGTTTTGAAAGAGGACCACTTTCTTGAGTTCATCAATCTCCTTTTTCTGATCCATGACCTCAATGTTGATATTTGCAATAGTTTCCATCAATTCCTCGTACGTATATCTATCCTCACCCTGTTTAGGAGTTTTTACCTCCCTTAAAGGATCATTGGAAGTTTTAGCAGATGTATCTTGCCTAGCAAAAGCACTATCTACCCCCTTGGTTTCTTGGCACCTGGGACCTCTGGATGATTTCTCACCCTGAGTTGCCGTGAGGAAGGGCTTAGTTATTTTACCACTGGCCTTCTCTTTACTAGCAGAAGTAGTGGCAGCCTTGCGACTCACATGCTCAACCTTCTCCTTAGTGAGCACCTTCTTGGGGTTGGGAGACACCCCTGTGGTTTCCCTTTCGATATTCTCCATTGGAGAATGCTCCAACAGAGGGCTTAAAGGCTTCGGGCTCTTAGGAGATACATCAAGGGAAGGAACCTTGTGTACCTTTCTTCTTTCAAACCTTTTGGTTATTGTGGGAGTGGGTATTTCAAGAATGGACTGAGGGATGTCTTTTGTGATGGAAGGTTGGGATTGGTTATCAGTGGGTGTGTCTAATGAGGGTCTTGACCCTGATGCCATACCTTCATTTGTGTGGGACACAACCATCATTGTAGAGAACAATGGTGTGTCAACTCCTTCCGAGTCCCTAGGAAGTCTCCTCATATTTGAGAAAACCTTCCCTTTAGGGGATTTTGGTACATATACCTCATCAAATAGAGGTATATCCGTCAATTCCTTAGTTATCACTTCTTGAACAAACCTTGGATACATATAAAAACGCTTTTTGGATTCCAGGTTTGCTACAAGATCATTGAAAATCATTTGAGAAAAATTAAACTTCCTGTTAGTGGCTAAGCAGACTAGAGCATAAGCAATAGTACTGCTGAACTCACTCCATCCAGTAGTTTTCTTTGAAATACAATGCATTAGGGTATGAACAAAGAATCTCCATTGAGTGAAAAACTTTGACTTGTAGAATTTAAACACTCCAATGGGACCTTCATACCCCATTCTTTGTAAAGTAGAGAAGAGTTCTTCATTGGGAATAGAAGATATACCTGAGGCATCATCCAGTCGAAGAGTGATGCGAAGAAGTTCTTCTGAAACTTTCAAGGGTTTGTCACATACCATTGTTTGGATGACTTTCTGCCCATCTTCGGATTCCACGGTGGCATTGGCCCAGAATTGCGTCTGATGCTCGATGTATATTGTTGGATTCACAGTTAGGGCATATGAAATATGAGTGGACTTGAGAAAATCCACAATTTCATGAAATCCGTCGGCCTGCTTCGGCTTCTGAAGCATTGCAATCTCATTATGCTCGTCGACAAACTCCATAATCGTTGTGCTTCCTGAGGATCTGTAAAGAAAACACAGAGATTCTAGGGAGACTAGGTTAGAACGAGAGAGAAGAAGTTAATGCGAAGAGTCATTATGAACTTTGGCGGGCAAACAGGGGTATTTATAGCAGTATTTGCCCTAGATTATCAAAAGCAGTATTAACGACATAAGCAGTATTAACGACATAAGGAGTATTAACGACTGAGCAGTATTAACTACACAAGCAGTATTAACTGCTGAGCAGTATTAACTACACAAGCAGTATTAACTGCACAAGCAGTTTTAACTGTTGAGCAGTATTAACTACGCAAGCAGTATTAACTGTGCATTAGCAGTATTAACTACTGAGCAGTATTAACTGCAAAGCAGTATTAACTACAAAGCAGTATTAACCACACCTGCAGTATTAACTACAAAGCAGTATTAACTGCAAGGGCAATATTAACTACTTAGCAGTATTAACTGCAAGGGCAGTATTAACTACTTAGCAGTATTAACTACTAGAACACTGGCAGTAGTAACTCTGCACTAGCAGTAGTAACTCTGCACTGGCAGTAGTAACTCTGCACTAGCAGTAGTAACTCTGCACTAGCAGTAGTAATTCTGCACTGGCAGTAGTAACTATATTTGCACTTTGCATTACTAGTCAAATCCTCAAATGTCATCTTACCTTCTGACATCACCTTTACTTTTACCACTTATCTTACCTCCTGCAGGATTATTTTCAAAAGCAACATGTCCTCCATCAATTCTTTTGAAATTTTTGAGGCAGGCCATGTTACCTGTCATGTGCCTAGAGCAACCACTATCAACATGCCAGATGCTCTTTCCCTTGAGCTGTTGGTTGCCCTGCACATCTGATAAATCAATTAGTTTTTATTGGGAACCCAAGCCGAAGTGGTCTTGGGTCTCCCTTGCTCATCAAAGTACTTGCACTTGGTTTTGATGAGATTTTCAACCTTAGGTACTGCAATACTGGAGTACTTTGTCAATATGATTGGTTTAGCAGCACTAGAAGCAGTATTAACCTCAGAAGTACTAACAGTGCTAGCAGTACTAACACTGGGAGCAGCAGTATCGTTAGCAGCACTATCAGTACTAGCAGCAGTATCAGCAGTACTAACAGAGTTAGCAGTATTAACAGAGTTAACACTGCTAGAAGCAGTATTAACAGAGTTAACACTGCTAGCAGCAGTATTATCTGAATAGGAAGTACTAACAGTGTTAGCAGCACTAATTCTTGAAGAAGTACTAACAGTGTTAGCAGCACTAATTCTTGAAGAAGTACTAACAGTGTTAGCAGTACTAACACTGCTAGCAGCAGTAACTTTTGAAGAATTACTAGCAGTATTAACAATGCTAGCAGCACTAACTCTTGAAGAAGTACTAACAGTGTTAGCAGTACTAACACTGCTAGCAGCAGTATTATTTTTAGTGCCTTTTGTAACCCACATTGTAACACATTCCTTTTCAGGCTTTTTCTTCATGTGGCTTTTTGGTTCAGCTTATTTCTTAGCCACATTTGTTCTTGTAGGCTTCCTATAGCCAGAAGGTTTTTGATAACTTCTTTGAAAACTTCTCTTTTGGTTAATAGGATTGGAGAAACAGTATTTGGCAAGATGATTCAGTTTGCCACAAATAAAGCAAGGTTTTGGTCTGTTAATCTTTTGCAGATCAACTCCTTGCCTTAGTGCCCACTGGTTATTCCAGTTCCTTTGATTTCCCCTCTTATTATCATGATTTTGGGGCTTATACTCTTGAGATTTCCTGCAAGAACACTGTTTACAAGTATTAGAGTTCACAACTTTGGTCTGTGTGTAATGAACTTTCTTTCCTTTTACAGTCCTTTTTATCTCCTTACTCCTTCCACCTTCCTCATTAGTCTTGTTGTGATTTTCTAATGGGATCTCATCACTGTCCTTCTTAGAATCTTCCCCATCAGATCCATCTTCAACAACAACTGCATCTAATGGGTCTACACTAGTGGCTCCTTCAGATAAGTCCTTACTATCCAAGGTTTCTAAAAGGTCTGACCTAGGAGGGATGTAGTTGTTGTTGTAGGGTGGGGGAGTGGCATTATACCCTAGGCCTGTTTTCATCTTACCATGGACTTGAGCATTTATTATTGTGTCCATGGCTTTAGAAGCTTTTGAAAACTTTTCAACATCAGCTGTAACTTTCTTAAGTTCTTCTTTTAATTTTTCACACTCTTCCCTAGACTCTTTCAGTTGGAACTCCAGACCACCTTTTTCCCACTTCCAGTAGTTAGTATCATATGAGTGTTGAAGTTCATTGGCTTGAAAGACCCTAATCTGTTCTTCAAACCTCTCAACAATCAACACATAGTCTCTTCTATCCTTTTCTAACCTTTTAAGATCATCACACATACCCTGATTGTGATCTCTATACCTTTTAACAGTGTCTATACAAGCTTGAGTACAGAGATTAGATTTTACCTCTGTAGGAATATCTGAGACTTCTGCCATGAGTGCATGATTCTGTATTGCCTCTTCTGCTTGATCACTCCAATCAAAAGTACTGTTTGATTCAATAGAATTTTCCATAATGATTGTAGAATTCTAAGAAACACAAGCTCTGATACCACTTGTCAGGATCGAATCTTAACAAGACAACAAACACTTAGAATTCAGAATTAAAGAATCTGCGGAAAAGAACTTTAATTCTCACAATCAAGAACAATGTAACAGAAAATTCTCCACTTTGTATATTCACTAAATCGAATATTAACAACCAAACCTCAATCTTGTTGAACAGGCTCAACAAGACGACTTCTACTTCTCTAGAAATAGGGTTCTTACACCTTGAGGTTAATTCTCTCTAAAAACAATATCGAATTCTATTTCACACGTATATTAACTCGTCTATCATGTATATCTTAATAGCTATCTATCAATACTATTTATACAAGAATAATTACAAGATAACTATCAAAAGTAACTTGATCTTCTAAATCTTCGTTAAACATATCTTGATCAATTCCTTCTTTGTCTCCAAAAGTATCGCATACCAATCTTAACAAACTCAGCAATATTAATCTTCATTCTTCATGAGCAGTACTAACAATCTCCAGCAGTATTAACTTTGTACCAGCAGTAGTAATCTTGACTTGCAGTAGTAACTTTGGCAAGCAGCACTAACCTCACATAAGCAGCATTAATAATGTTCCAGCAGTATTAATATACCAGCAGTATTAACTTTGTTCAGGCAGCATTAACCATGTACCAGCAGTAGTAACTTTGTTCTGGCAGCACTAACATTGAACTAGCAGTACTAACTTTGTTCTGGCAGCACTAACATTGAACTAGCAGTACTAACCTTGAACTGGCAGTAGTAATGTTGTTCTGGCAGTACTAACCATACTTGGCATATCTTCAGTTCCCAACAATTAATACCTTGATTTCTCTTGGATAATTTCCTAAACCTTGCTGCAGATTCTTCTGATTTCTTCTCCTTCTTAACTTTCTTTGATTTCTCTCTTTTCTCCCTTCTCTTCACGATTCTATCTCTCTCTCTCTCTTCTCTTCTTCACGTAAAACACACACACACACCATGAATGGTTTTAGCTAAGTGTTCCATAAAGAGGACACCTCCTCCTCTACAGAAAATGTGGCGGTGGTGGTGGGTAGTTTGGTAGAAAGACCCAAACAATCCCTAAACTTATCTCACTTGACAATAAATACCCCTAAACTTTCAAATAAAAATTAAAACTTACCCCTTAACTTCTTACTCCATAAAACACTAATATAAAACTTAAAAAAAAAATCAAATTTAACTTAGATAAAATACCTGGTTTATACAACATCTCCCCCTTAAAAAAATTCCGTCCCGGAATTCAATTTAAGCGAACAGATGAGGGTATTTGGTTCTCATTTCCGCCTCTGATTCCCACGTCGCATCCTGACCTCTATGATGTTTCCACTGAACCTTTACCTGTCTGATCTCTTTGTTCCTCAATACTTTGACTTTGTGATCAACTATAGCTTCCGGTTCCTCTACATAACTCAACTTTTCGTCAACCTGGATATCTGGTAGAGAGACTGCCTGGTCTGGTGTAATCAAACACTTTCGAAAATTTGATATATGAAAGGCGTTGTGAATCCTGCTTAATTCCGGCGGAAGATCCAATCTGTAAACTACTTCACCAATTCTTTACGTAATTTCAAATGGCCCAATATACCGCGGACTGAGTTTACCTTGCTTTCCAAAACGTATGACTCCTTTCCAGGGCGAAACTTTCTACATCACAAATTCCCCGACTTGGAATTCTAACGGTTTCCGGCGTCGATCTGCATAACTTTTCTATCTGTCTTGAGCCACTTTTAATCTGTCCCGAATCTGAGTGATCTTATCCGTCGTTAACTGTACTATTTATGGCCCTGCTAATTGTTTCTCCCCCACTTCATTCCAATACAGAGGCGTTCGGCATTTTCTACCATACAATACTTCAAACGGTGCCGCTTGAATGCTAGAATGATAACTGTTGTTGTAGGCAAATTCTATCAAAGGCAGATGTTTATCCCACGATCTCCCAAAATCAACTATACAAGCCCGAAGCATATCTTCTAAAGTTTGGATTGTTCTTTCACTCTGTCCGTCAGTCTGAGGATGATATGCTGTGCTCAACTTTATCTGTGTTCCCATCTCTTTTTGAAAGCTTCTCCAGAATCTGGAAGTAAAACGACTATCTCGATCAGAAATAATCGAGATTGGAACTCCATGTCGAGTTACTAATTCATTTATGTACAATTTGGCCAAACGTTCCAAGGAATCAGTTTCTTTTATCGGCAAGAAATGAGCAGACTTCGTCAATCTATCCACAATTACCCATACATTTTATTTGTACCTGGATGAATAGAAAATCGAGATTGATGAGCCTCTTGTAGTACCCGATCACGGAATCCACCCAAACGAGGCACCCAAATTCTGTTCCCCATACACAATAACCCATGGTCATCTTTCCCAAGCAATACTGAAATTCCCACTAACCGTTCTGATTTCAAACTTTCTTCCTGATAAGCATCTATTTGGCACTTCAGTAATTCGTCAAAGATATTTGGAAGGAGTTCAGCTCGTAGCGATATCGCTTTTATCGTTCCACTTCTTTCTTGGCGACTTAGCGCATCTTCCACCACATTCGCCTTCCCGAGGTGATAAAGGATTTCACAATCATAGTCATTTACTAATTCTAACCATCTTCTTTGCCTCATATTCAGTCCTTCTGATCGAAAAGATGTTGGAGACTCTTATGGTCAGTGAAAATTTGGCATTTAGAACCATAAAGATAATGTCTCCAAATCTTCAATGCGAAGACAACTGCTGCAAGATCCATATCATGAGTAGGATATTGTCTTTCGTGATCCTTTAATTGACGAGAAGCATAGGCAATCACTTTTCCACGTTGCATAAGTACACATCCCAATCCCAGCTTAGAAGCATCAATGTATACCACAAAATCATCGGAACCTTCTGGCAATGCTAATATCGGCGCGCTGCAGAGTTTCTCCTTCAATATTCTGAATGCCTCATCCTGTTCTGCTCTCCATTCAAACTTTAGATTCTTACGAGTTAGCTTAGTCAATGGCGTCGTGATTCGAGAAAAGTCTTTTATAAATTTCCGATAGTATCCAGCTAGACCCAGAAAACTACGTATATCAGTTGCCATTTTCGGCGGTTCCCATCTTTCAATTGCTTCCACTTTCGCTGGATCAACTTGTATACCCTTCTCTGAAACTACATGACCCAAAAACTGAACTTCTCGTAGCCAGAATTCACACTTCGAAAATTTAGCATATAACTTCTCTTTCTTTAACAACTCTAGAATCAAACGAAGGTGTTGTGCGTAATCCTCTTTGGATCCAGAATAAATAAGTATATCATCGATAAACACAATGACAAATTTATCGAGATAAGGCTTATATACCCGATTCATTAGATCCATAAAAGCGGCCGGAGCGTTCGTTAGTCCGAAGGGCATCACCAAAAATTCGTAGTGACCGTACCTCGTACGAAAAGCAGTCTTCAGAACGTCTTCTTCCTTAACCTTCACCTGATGGTAGCCAGATCTGAGATCAATCTTGGAGAAGTAACAAGCCCCAACTAACTGATCGAAGAGGTCATCAATTCTTGGAAGTGGATACTTGTTCTTGATCGTGCGCTTGTTCAACCCTCGGTAGTCGATACACATTCTCATTGAACCGTCTTTCTTTTTCACATATAGAACTGGTGCACCCCACGGCGAAGAGTTGGGTCTGATGAAGCCCTTATCAGACAAGTCTTGAAGCTGTGCCATCATTTCTTTCATCTCTGGAGGTGCTAATCGGTACGGCGCACGAGCGATAGGAGCGGCTCCTGGGATTAAGTCAATACCAAATTCTACTTGTCTAACAGGAGGAAGACTATTCAAGTCTTCAGGGAAAACTTCTGGATATTCACTAACGATAGAAATATCCTCCAGCTTAATCTTTTCAGGCCTACTGTCTATCACATAAGCTAAATAACTAGAGCAACCCTTGTTGACACATTTACGGGCTTTTACCATAGATATAAGACTGGACTGATGATTCTTACGATCTCCATAAATCACTACTGATCTCTTATCAGGTAAAACGACATTGATTATTTTCTTATCACAAACTATGTTAGCCTGATTCTCAGCTAACCAATCCATTCCTACTACCACATCAAATTCAATCAAAGCTATTGGAAATAGTGGTATCGGTACTCCACACCCCTCTATATTTATCATGCAATGATAAAAAACTTCTTTAACTGCCACCTGGCTATCATATGCAGTATCTACTAATAAAGCATGTTTTAACATTTTAGGCTCTAAATACATGTGAGCAGCAAAGGAGGGAGACACAAAAGATCGATTTGCACCAGAATCAAATAACACTTTAGCACGCGTGGAGTTTATGAAAAATGTACCTGTGACCACATCCGGAGTTTCCTCCGCCTCTTTAGCTGTCATTTGGAATGTACGACCCCTCGTTTTCGGTGGTTCTATTCTTGGGACAATTGGTCTAGTAATGGTTGGTTTCCCGGATGTACCCCCTTGTTGTATTCTACCTCGTGGACAATCTGATTAGAGGTGATCCGGAGAATTACACAAAAAGCAAAACCGTGTTAATCGACAATCTTTAACAACATGACCGGTTTTCCCACACTTAAAACAAACCCGAGATTCCACTTGACAATTTCCCTGATGGTAGCGATTACATCTCGGACATGGTCTTTACGCTGGTCGAAACGACGGACGGTTATCGAACCTATGGAATCTAGACTTCTTTGGATCCTGTGGTGGTCCTTCCCATTTCCTTTTCCCCAAACTCTTATCACCGGCATCCCTTTTATTGTCTCGTTCGACATTTTCTGCAGCATCCACTGCAGCTGTAAAAGTATCTGGCCTTGTTGCAGTCACTAGTCTTCGAACTTCTGAATTCAACCCATAGATAAATCTCTCCATTTTCATCTTTTCTGTAGCAACATAATATCCTGCAAAACGAGATTTTTCTAAAAATCGTGCAGTATAGTCTCTGACTGACAAATTCCCTTGCTGTAGATTCATAAATTCTTCTTCCAATTGTCTGACAGCAGCTTGTGGACAGAAGTGTGTTGTGAAAGCTAACACGAATTCCTCCCATGAAATAGTAGAATATACATCCGCTCCTCTCGATTCTATATGAGCCTCCCACCAATACAGAGCATCACCTTTTAGCATTGCAGTTCCATAAAGTACTTTATCTTGTTCAGCACATTTACATGTTTTGAAGATAGCCTCGATTTCTTTCAGCCATCTCATAGTTTTTACCGGATCCCGATCTCCTGAGTATGTAGGGGGCTTACAACTAAGAAACATTTTATAGTCACACCCTTTCATTACCAGTAAAACAGTAGAGGTAAGTGGCATCTCCACTTCATGTTCCGGATCTGGTCTTTCAGTTTCATTATGACGATTACGTTCGAACATGGCTTGAATGCTATCCTGTAATCTCCCCATTTCAGCGGTCAGATCATCCCGTGTAACAAACTCCGTACCATGCGGTTGTGTTCTACCCCCAGTTCGGCCCCCAGTCCCCCTTCCGTTTCTGACTCTACCACGATCTCCTCCTCTTCCCCCTGTTCCTATTGGTGGATTCTCTTCACCCGAATTCCTTCCTCTCCTCTGATTCCTTTGTCTAGTGCCACTTGCCATTCTGTGGATTCAAACAAAGTTATTATACACATAAGCACATACCCCATATAATAAGGTATTCCAGTTCAATCATGTACTTGTAAGATCATAATTACACTGGCCAGGTGTAATCTGAAATTACCTTACATGATGTTCCTTCTACCTTTTATACGTAGCATCCCCAGGTTCTAAAATAATAGGGACATCCTACTTCACATGCAGTTTAAGTCTAGGTACTGATACTAATACCTAAATCCCTTAAACTAGGGCTCTGATACCATCTGTAACAACCCACAATCCAAATATACATAACATATAGTTCATAACATGTTTTCAACAAAAGTACTTCATATTTCACATTTGGCCCCAACTAAAGTCTGAACATATTAAGAAATTCAGTACAACTTGATCCTATTTAAATTTACAACATAATAATAAAAACCTAGTTGTAAGTACAAGAGCATCCACAATTTCATAATAATTATCTTCCCAAAAGCTACCCATCAAGTTTTCAGATCACTTGGTCTTACTGGAATCACCACCTGGAATACATATTTTTAAAACAGAAAATGAGGGTTAGACCTAAGGGTCTAGTGAGCAAATCCCTGACATTTGGAAATCATTAAAATTCATTTATATAAAATACTCTTTATATAAATACACATATATCACACATAAATTAATACCAGTCAAGATTGATGCATCATACCTGTCTCATCCCACCTTATCCCTCCACCAATGTCCAACTTTATTGGTTGCGAGCCAATTTTAACACACCGGTCCAAAGCCCGGCCACGTATTATATTCTCATATAATACTCACGTAATTATAATATCTCAATATATTATAATCACCCACGTATGTCATATTCATACAATTTATCAAGTATTTGTTATTCACATAATGTATTCCAGTAAAAATACTTTAAAGTAAAACTCACAGAATCTGAAATCATGCAAAATACCAAATATCTTTTTTTAAAACTAAACTTATAAAATCCTCGACTCAAGTCGCAACCTATTAAAAGTAAATTAGAATCGCAATGCATAGTGCCAAATCGCAACCATCTACTGCGACTTCACCCTAAATCGCAACCCACTATTGCGATTCCAATCTCAAGTCGCAATCCACTACTGCGATTCCAAACCCAAATCGCAATCAACTACTGCGATTCCAAACCAAGTCGCAACCGACCATTGCGATTCCAAAGCCAAGTCGCAACCGACCATTGCGACTTCGTTGAATATCGCAATCAACCATTGCGACTTCGTTGAATGTCTCAGTTCCCTGTTCATCCTAAAAACCCAGAAATCGTACTTTTAAGCTATGCATGTTACTGTAAAGGTGCATATATGTTTAAGACTATGAACATAACCTAACCTTAAGCTTAGATTTCCCAAAACATCCATAAATCATCAAAACCTACTTCAAACCTCATGTAAAAACTTCCTATACATAAAAGTAAAGATTGTATGGATTAATACCTTGATTTCTCTTGGATAATTTCCTAAACCTTACTGCAGATTCTTCTGATTTCTTCTCCTTCTTAACTTTCTTTGATTTCTCTCTTTTCTCCCTTCTCTTCACGATTCCATCTCTCTCTCTTTTCTTCTTCACGTAAAACACACACACACACCATGAATGGTTTTAGCTAAGTGTTCCATAAAGAGGACACCTCCTCCTCTACAGAAAATGTGGCGGTGGTGGTGAGTAGTTTGGTAGAAAGACCCAAACAATCCCTAAACTTATCTCACTTGACAATAAATACCCCTAAACTTTCAAATAAAAACTAAAACTTACCCCTTAACTTCTTACTCCATAAAACACTAACATAAAACTTATAAAATTTTCAAATTTAACTTAGATAAAATACCTGGTTATTACACAAAGTGCTACTACTTCTTCACACCACTATCGCACTACGCGACCACATTGCAACTAAGCACCAAAATGTTGTATAACAAATGTGATAATTACATTGAACCTGTAGTATAACTACATTTTTAGGTCCGACCTTTCTATCAATACTTCCCACATTAGCGTGGAGCACTACCCTCCAAACATTACTTGTCTCTTTATCCTAACTTTTCCACATGCCAATAACTTATTCTCATTACCAAACAGTTGCACCAAAATTCTAACTTAAGGCATTCATTCAAGTCACCTTGAAACTACAACACCGATCGAAGTTACTACATATTCTTTGATATTCAACTAATACTTTCTCAGAAAATTCTTTCACACCCAAGAAGCAACTCCCATTCCTTAAGGATTTTGCATCTACTATACTACATTTTGACTAACACACCCATCATTTTTGTTAAACTTCAAATGTTTCAAAAACATAAACTTACTTAGCGACTCACACCATCAAAATCACTTTAGATGAACACCCACTACCACTCTGACATTCTATTCTGATTTTAGCCATATGTTCCAACAACTTTATTGACAAATAATACACTTCATCCGAAATTTCCGATAAAACTTCTATCGGATGCTTCCTCTTACTAACTTCACATTACATACTAGTTGACACATTTATCTTGGTAATTAGTGCCATTACTCATTTGTACATTCTCCATCCATAACATCTCACAGCAAACCAGGTCTTTCATGGTCATTCGTTCCTAATTCAAACGTACTTCATGTTCTCCCGTATGATTAATCGAGTCTATTTCACTAATATATTTCTTCCCAACTTTAGTTGAACCACAACTCACGGGTTTCTAATTAATTTAATCTTACTCGTTTCTTGCTAGCTCTTTGTGATTCCAAACCATTACATAGACCGGGCACAATCCCTCACAAATCAACATAGTCCATACACTCACTTCGTTTGTACCTAATACGTCATCCTTTATAAAACATCCACACCGTAAGTAAAATGCTCATCTACAACAATAGTCTTTCACTATCCTAACACCCCTACAAGTGGTCCTTTAATTTTTAAATCTTCCGAGTCAAAACTTAACATTCATACATGACCTCAAAAGAATAACAATTGTATTCACATCATGTAAACTTCAATTATAATACAATCCATGTAATTCCAAACCCAAACCTACGTCGAGCTTATTAAACCGGGCGAATACCCCCAAGACTCAACCGAGCCCAAAACCGAGCCATCTGCTCAAAGGATCTAATGATCATTTATCAATATCAACTCATGCAATTTAAATACATCTAACCCACATCATACGACACACGCTCCAAGGCGTAATAATCTCACAACCCCTTCATTGCTACCTTCTCAATGAAGTCAATTTATATATGTATCGATATGTACACGTATATGCAACTCTTTTATACTCAACACTATATATATATATATATATATATATATATATATATATATATATATATATATATATTACCAAAGTTCATTAGTACCAAAGGTACGAAGAATACCAGATCATCAAACGGTCCTTACACATAAGACCAATACTTAAAACGACACTTATTTAAATAAAACGCAAGTAAGCACATAACACATCGTAATTATTGCACAAGCACAATAAACTCTAAAAGCGTATTTTGACCACATAGCTTTCACTTATGCACTAATTTAACAAAAACCTCTTTCACCCGTGATTTATTCATCCATCACTAAAAATCCCCAAATATGGGTGTTTCACAAGATATATACCATTCTGTAACGAGCTAGTAACATCCCCAGTCCACCATACACGATAATGTTCGCTTTGCGCATACCCTCTGCATCACAGCATACAGGTACCGCTCACGGTTTTGTTCCTGCCCGCACAAGCATACGCGAGACGCACCCAGACCGCACCCAGTGACAGGCAAAAGGCCTCATATACCTTACACAACTGCCGACTTCAAAGTCAGTAGTCGACCTGTCGATACTTCCTTAACCCATTCTCTAATCTAATCCTTCCAACATATCATAATCCAATTCACAAGATCACCATAAATTCTTATTTGACATCAAGGATGTTTCCTTTCCGTCTCATCACACAACTCATAGCGAGTTGCTAACTCCATCACCTCTCCACTCTCGAAGTTCTTTCTTAGCTTATAATATAATGCTCTATGACCTAGTGAGTTCATAGCCTTCATGCATGACAACGTGATAGATAAACCATTTCGCACATTTTCTCATTTTAAAGAACAACACTTGGAACAAACTTGGGTACATATGACCCCAACATTCTCATAACTCCAATGTACTGCACGACGATCTCGAGAATCGTTTTGCATACAACTTTCCGTAAAACTTAATCTTTCTCAACCAAAACGATGTTGTTACGACAGTAATATATTTTAAATGAAAGTCTTTTCATACAAAAATTTAAAAGAATTTACCGACACGAAGTAAGCTAGTCGGTCCTCACATTCGTTTATATGATATCATTAAGTCAATACTCTTGTTGGTTATAAAAGTTTTGTTGGCCAATGTTTTCTTGACCTTTTTGCTACAATTTAACTTTTCATGTAAATTACGAAATATTTTGCAAATTGCTAAACTCAAAATTTCATTGTGCGTCGTAAATGAAGTTACCTTTTTCTTTAAATACACAGTTGTGCATGCTGACTCAACCTCGACTAAAATTGTTATTTATGCAATTGTTTTAAAATCACCAAAAACTCATATAACACACACACTAGGACACCATGCATAAAACTCTACTTGCAATTGAAGGCTACTCACTTAAACCAGGTCAATCGTTTTACTCACGCAACTTATCATTGACACTCTACTTCCAACCAGTGGTTGCCCTCTCTGCCTTATAAAACTTGCTATACATGCATTCCACGACCCACTTACTCAACCATTTAATACTATTACTGTCTTGATCAATCAACTCACATTCTATCTCTACATATTTCAATTCACCTATTGAAGTTTGCCTCGGCGGACTTTCATGAGTCCCGCCAGTTCCAGGTTGTCCTTCCAACCTCCAATCATTTACCGTTCTGACCTCAAAAGAATTAGAGGACCTTAGTGGTGTATTCACCATCGTTGTGCTATAATACAAAAGCATATCCACAAGAAAAGGTTACATCTATTTAAACATACAAAGCATATAAAACCAATCGTTAGTCACTGTAACAATTAATAAACAAGTATACTCATGTAGTAATATATTCATAATAACAGTAACTAATTGAAATTGTGAATATATCGTACATAAGAGTTCTCGTTACCATCGCTACAGTACTAATTTCACAAATTTCCGTCGACTCTAAGACTAGCCCGTCTTAGTATTTCTACCCAGATCTCACAAATAATAACTTAATTCATCTCAGCTTAAGTCTAAGTATCTCATTAGCATACTTAGTTCGCTTAAACTAATGCTCTTATACCAATTTGTAACACCTTAAAAAAACAGGGCTAATTTAAAACCTCAAATTATTACAAGTTTTAATCATAAACATTCTAAACTTTATATATAAGCAAAGATTCAACCTTGAGGATCATATTTACATATATAGAATTCTTCAAATAACCTATTAATCTAATCATGTCACTATAATCAGATTAACTAGGTTATCTAAGTAAACTATCCGAAAACCTCATTATTCAAAAATCTTCTTTGCTAATCCAAAAGCTCTCGTCCCACATCCCTTTACCTTCCCGAACCTGAACCTGGTAAGAAAACATTATTTGAAACGATTAGGCTGACGCCTAGTGAGAACATTCAGTTTCAAAATAATACTTATAAAATCAAATGTAAACAAGTTATAACAAACCTGGTTACTCTTTTCTTACCGTTCACATAACCATCCATTTAGATTAAAATCCAGTTCCATAACTATGACCTGACCCTAAGTCAGCCATTTCTCATGATCTAGAGCCGCACTACGAATCTTTACTAACTCTAGCTTTAAGCTCTTATCCAATAAATCGCAATAACACATGCCCATTTATTAGAACGGAAGTAGAGATTACAAGCACTTATGTCAATCCCTTTTTCTTTCTTAAGAATCGGGAATTACGTTTATTCCACGATTTCTCACGTACATCAGAATTATAAATAACCCTCATACATTCTACGTACACATAACCATTTCTCACGTACATCAGAATTATGAATAACCGTCATACATTCTACGTACACATAACCATTTCTTACGTACATCAGAATTATGAATAACCCTCATACATTCTACGTACACATAACCATTTCTTACGTACATCAGAATTATGAATAACCCTCATACGTTCTACGTACACATAACCATTTCTTACGTACATCAGAATAATGAATAATCCTAATATATTCTACGTACACATAATCACTAGTGCCTATGGATCCATATCACCTACTTGTACTCATACAAGTATTTACTCAATATAAATTCCTTATAACAATCGTATAAGCGAATTATTTATATCACATAGATTCCTCATAGCAACCGTATGAACGAACCTCCTTTATAAATCCTTTATATAATTTATTATAAGCAAATCACATTTACTACGTCAATTTCTTATAATAAAAGTCTAACCATCCATATTATCACTTACGGTCTTTAATATAAATATTGTTGTAATTCACTTGTCCACTAAATACAATAATTACAACTCGTACATATTTTGTCGTAAGTCACTTTGCAATATCTTTAATGATTTTAAGCACAACCATTAATTTGAAATAACAAACTTTATTTTATAAATCCTTTTTCCAAAATCCACCAAAAACAATTCATTTATAAAATACACCTTACCACAATTTAAAACATTTATAAAAAGGTAAGGTAAGAATGAACTCACTAGGTAGTAGTCGCGCTACTGCTACTTCTTCCAAGTCTTAGTATTTTCCGTCATTGACTTCACAGGACCTGAAATACCCATACATATTTTGTATTGGTATTAAACTACTGTTTTAAGACATTTAAATGCTAACATCCTAAAATCATTATCTCTATCGCAACCAACTTACTTGCAACAGTTTCCTATCGCAATGCACAGTGATTGTCGCAAGCAACTACTGCGACACCAACCCTTTATCGCAACCCATAATACCTATCGCAACCCATAGTTATGATAATTCCTTCACATCGCAATCAACTATCGCGACACCTAGCCTTATCGCAATTAACTGCTGCGATTAATACTTTATCGCAAACAACTATTGCGAGGGACTACTTTATCGCAACAGACTGTTGCGACTCTTATGAGTTTGTCGCAACCCATGGTTGCTACATTTATGAATATTCAAATATTCAAAATTATCGCAGCTCACTAAAACGTACCAAACCCAGAATTTTGTCAAATTTTAAGATATGCATGTAGCTATAAACTTCCAGATATGTTGAACATTACTATTCTAACATATCTATTAACCCAAATTTTTCAAAACATTCCAGAATCATCAAAACCCATTTTAAATTCATGAAAGCTTATGAACACAAAATTCATACTTTCCAACTATGCATGTTTCTATAAATCTGCAGATACGTTTAGGACTACTAACATAACAAGATTTTCAGTTCAGATTATCATAATCTTCAAAATCATCTAAAACCAATTTCTAAATATCCATCAACTCAAACTACATAAAATCTTAACAAATTAATGTTTAGAACATACCTTTAATTTTGTAGTTTCCTCTAGATATCTAGCACGAACTCCAGTTTTTCTTCTCCTTATCTTCTTTCATTTATCGATCTCTTTCTAAAATCCCTCTATTTCTTTTGTTTTTCCGTAAAAGAGCACCCACACACACAATATCCCTTTTAAGAAATGAAGACACCTCTTCCTGTACTTCCCTACTTTTGCTGAGGATTTGACACTTCATAACCAACATCCCTAACCAACCTTAAACTATCAACATTTGGCAAATTCCATCCTTCCATATATAATTAAATTAAAGTTTATCCCATACTTAATATTTCAATAAAATACATAACAAATCTTACTCGAGGTTAAACTCTTAAAATAATCTACCAAATAACCGGTAACAACTTATCAAATAAATATACTCAATTTATTTAATAAACCCAACATCATCTTTTATAAAATCGAGATCTTACAGTGCAGCTGTAGAGACTTCAGCTGGATCCTAAAGCAGGGGAGAGGACTAGCTGAAACACATCGATCGTTTAAGTAAGAAGAGTTGGGGATTAAAGAGATAGAGAAAGGAATGTGGTTAAGTGTATAGAGGTTTTATGAAGAGAAGGGTTAAGATTGAGAAGGGATAGATGAGGGATGCAGTGTAAGGGAATAGAAGGTAGTATACCTGACAAACTGGCTTTTGAAGCAAGATCGTCAGTTTGTCTTCTTCAGTGAGGCCTTTGTTTTTGCCTTTGTCAGCTTCAGACACTGCAGGCTTTGTCTTCCCCCCTGATTGTTCGTTTATCGAAATCCCTTTGAGAGCTGTAGTCTTCTGAACATGCTTGACGATAAAGGAGTCATCATCATCATCGTCATCATCATCATTCTTTGGAAAAGAAGATGGTTCATCATCAGATATGTCGACAGCTTCATCGTCTTCAGCTTCGTCTTCATCAGATTCAACCTCTTCAGCGTAGGGTGAGTTTACATCAGCAGCAACTTCAATGTTCTGCTCTTCGAGTTGCTCCCCCTCATATACAAAGGAAGGTTTCTCGGTTCCCTCAGGGTTTTCAACTCCCTGAGGTTTTGAAGAAGTAGCATCAACTTCAGTCTCAATACCCTCCCCCTCAGCATGGGGAAGGTCTTCTTTATTTTTCTTCTCCCCCTCATCATTATGGGGAAGGTCTTCTTTAGGCTTCTCCCCCTCTTCCACATCATGGTTGGGGGAGGTAACGGACTTTTCAGCGGCAGCAGCAGCCATAGGATTACTGTCTTCTTGGCCAGTAATTCTTATGCAGTTTGTAACCGCTGAAGAGTTGGCAGTTAGAGTGTTGTTGAAAGACTCCATCTTTGTTTCCAGGGCCGTCAGGGAGGTGTTGATATCTCCAAAATTAGGACCTGAAAAAGTTAACAACTTATGAACAAAGGAAAGCTCAGAAGTTTGGGGTTGAGAGAGAGAAGTGTGTGGGATTTTGTGTATACCTGCAGGCGGGATGACGAAGTTGTGGAAACCTCGATGTCCTGAAAAGGTTTCGTAGTCGTTTTCAATATTTCCTAGATGACTGGAAGTACCTGCAGGTCCTGTGGTGTGTCCTATCATCCTCTGAAAATGTTCAGCAGTAGTGTCGCCGAGGATGACGGTTGTTGATGGGAATAGGGGAACAGATTGAGTGACCAAATAAGAGGTGAGACGAATGGAGGATGAGATGGTTGGATGGGTACGGGGTTCAGCGTTGGATCCACTGAAAATCACTTCAGTCTGTAGAGAGGCTGAAGGAGGTGGGTTATGTTCCAAGTTTATAACTCCAGCGTTTAGAGACGCTAAAGCTGGGATGGAAGGGGTGGCTTGTTCAGCTGTGTCAGAGCGTACCACGGAACTATCCATCAGCTCTTCAAGATGAGTTGAGGAGTCTTTAGCATGGGAATGCTTTGAGGGTTGCTCATTGGTTTTCTTGGTCCTTTCAGAGCCAAGTTGGGAAGATGAGTGTTTCCTTTTTCTAGAAAGAGTGGAGGTTGCAGCTGGGGTATCAGCGTTGGGATTTCCACTGAATGAGCCGTAGAAGTAGAAGAAGGAGGATTAAGAATAGATAAGAGAGTAGAGAGACGTACCTCGTTTGGCAGGGGCTTGAAGTCGAGCACCTTAGGGCCAACTTGAGAGAGTTTCAGTTCTCCTACTTTTGGGTATTTATCCTTAAGGCCGGTTTGGAAGATGTCGCTGAGGAATCTTGGGTATGGAACCCATGATGGTCTATCAGCAAAATGTACTCTGAGCGCAAGATCGTCGTAGATAATCGAGGCCCAGTCAACATGGAGACCCTTCAGCAATGCATAGCCCATGGCTTGCTGAGGTTGAGCAGCTTGATCAGTGGAGCCACTCTTCGCTGTCATGCAGCTTATCAGGTGTGCGAAGATGAAGTTCATCTCGCTGGGGATCTTTGACTTCTTGATTGCAGTCAGTTTCTTCTCGGCTTTTTCATCTCTCCCTTGATCCCAAACGTACTTCATTGCATCAAAGAATGCAATGAGTGTTTCTCTATCAGCATGTCTATTGGGGTCAGGAAAAGGAACAAATTGTTTATCTTTGGTGGCAGCGGGGAGATTAAGTGCTTTTCGAATGATAGCAGGGTTGATTTTGATGGTGCCAAAATCAGTGTCACAGAGGATGACATCAAGTAGTTTGGTAGGGTCTTTGGATGATGGTAGATGAGTGTGTCTGGCGGTATACCAGAATTGAGATAATAGTAACTGATGAGCAGGGGGTGTTATGGTCAACGCTGTACTGAGGCAACAGGTTTTCAGAAAATTCCCAGCATCGTCTAGATGCTTGACTTGGTTTTTCGGAGGAAAATCGAACAACGCATGGAGGTTGTTCGATTTTGTAAAAGAGACATCCTCAAGTTTGAACTTGACCTGAGGAGCCTTGGTGATTTCAAGTTCCTCAACAGCAGGAGTGTTCTCAGCACTAGGAATATCAGTAGAAGATGCCATTTCTGTTAAACATGAACATAGATAAAGAATGCAGTCTTAATGTGGAAAGATTTTCCAATAAAATGTTTTTGAACTTTGTCCATTTCATTCAGCCAAAAATCCCTTTGAGAAAGATTCGGGTTTTTCTTGTTTTTAGAAAGAGTTACAAAACGTAGATATTATGTGTTTTCCAGTTTTGATTTGAAGAAGAAGTTCTGGAAAAATATATGAAGAACAAGTTTACGAGTTTTGATATAAATTTGAAGAACAACCATGAAGGTTGTATTCATAAAATCATGAACAGAAAATGATTCCATTTTATAAAAGTTCTTTTGTTTGATCTGTTAAAAGCAAAGAATAAGATCATAAACAAGTAATGTAGGTAAATAATAACAGTATTAACCTGGTTCGTCAAGGAAGAAGATGAATAGTTTCTGGAAATTTTGAGAGTTCAAAATGCAACAGTAAATCTTTTTCTTGCTTGGAGGAGAAGTTTTTCGGGTAAAGAGAAAAATATACACCCAAAATGGTTTATATAGAGAGAGTAGAGAGAGAGAGAAAATCTTGAACGAGAAAAGATTTTCATCATGACACGTACACGTGTTTGCATTTGATTGGAAGGTAAACGAAACGTGCAAACGTGTGTCAAAAAAAGAACGTGCAAGGGCTTATCCGTTGCGATGACGTCACAACTGTCCTTTCATATTTTAGGATGTCTCTGAGGTTTTGAAAGCTCAGGGACACTTTTGAAATTATGAAGCACTGAATAGAAATATCAGTGTTGGTTTAAGAAATTTCAAAGTATCGCTGTTAAGGAAGAGATATTCAGCGATGCAAGATGTTTTGAAATATTTTAGTTCTAGGCGAACGTCAGCGAGTAAGAGAGAATACATACCTTGATATCAGCGACTCAATTTTGTTTAGAGAGAGAAGGATAGAATGGGTTCTACAAGTTGATTTTATCCTATCGCTGATCAAATGTGAACCGCTGAAGATTTTACTCTTCAAAGTTCAGCATTCCAAGCTCGTTGATGAGAAAGTTGAATCTTGTCTCATCAAGAGGTTTGGTGAACAGATCAACTAACTGATAGTCAGTTGGGATAAAATGAAGTTCTATATCACCATTCATCACATGATCTCTGATAAAATGATACCTGATTTCGATATGTTTGGTCTTTGAGTGTAGCACTGGATTGTTGGCTATAGCAATGGCACTTGTGCTGTCGCAATAGATTGGAATTTTCGAGAGCTGAAGGTCATAGTCTAGTAGTTGATTTCTCATTCACAAGACCTGAGAACAACAGCTTCCAGCGGCTACATATTCAGCTTCAGCAGTTGAGGTGGACACTGAGTTTTGCTTTTACTTGTCCAACTCACCAGCTTTCCACCCAGGAGCTGACAGCCTCCTGTGGTGTTTTTCCTATCCAATTTGCAACCTGCAAAATCACTATCTGAATAGGCGATTAGATCAAACCCTGAGTCTTTGGGATACCAAAGACCTAGGTTCAAATTACTTTTACGGTAACGAAAGATTCGCTTTACAACGGTCATATGAGATTCCATAGGTTCAGCTTGATATCGTGCACACAAACAGGTTGCGTACATAATATCGGGTCGGCTAGCTGTAACATACAAAAGACAGCCGATCATCCCACGGTATAGCGTGGCATTAACAGGTATTCCATTTGAATCCTTGTTTAGTGTCAACGGTGGTGCCATAGGGGTTTTTATAGGTGAACTCTGAGTTAAATCGAATTTCTTCAGCATATCTTTAACATACTTTCCCTGATTAATGAAAGTTCCTTTTTCATTTTGTTTTATCTGAAGACCAAGGAAATATGTTAGCTCACCCATCATACTCATTTTATATTCTTCTTTCATTCTATCAGCGAAACGAGTACAAAGATCAGGGTTAGTAGAACCAAATATAATGTCATCAACATATATATGAACAAGAATGATATGACCTTTCACTATTCTGAAAAAATAGTGTTTTGTCGATTTTACCTCGCTCAAAATTTTCAATTAGGAGATAAGTGAAAGTCCAGGTTACACTCTTACAATCAAATATGAACAATTAAGATCGTATTAATAGCAACTGGTCATATGATCTATTAAAGATATTACAATGAATTTCTCTCTCAATCGATCTAACAATTTATGCGTAAAGAGTGATCCAAAAGGTTAGCCAAAGATTCTCTCCAAAGATTCAGTTAGCTACAGTTGCTAACTCCTATATATACTGTAGATAATAGCTAAAGCTACAGTACATATGAGAAACAGACTAATAGAACAATTACACGTGTCCTAATTAGTAACTGAATATAACAGATAATATCCCAAGATATGAATTCTGAACATACTTCTGAATAAGCGCTTCAGAACATTTGTCTTCATAGTCAGAAGTTCTGAGTCTCCTACTCAGAACTCTGAACCTTCTAGTCAGAATCCAACACTTAGAATCTTTTTGAGATTTCTCACTCAGAACTTCTGAGTCTTCTACTCAGAACTTCTGAGTCTTCTGAGTCTTCTTTAGTCTTCTTACTTAGAACTCAACACTTGTGTTTTTGACAAAACTCTAGACCTAACAATCTCCCCCTTTTTGTCAAACACACTTGTACTTTTCACCATCAAATTCTTAGAGCAGGAACAATCTTCAGAAGGAGCTCTTCTGAATGTTTTGACAACTTTTGCTCAGAATTCTGAATAATCTGAGTTAACAACTTCTGGTCAGTCTTTAATCAGCAGCAGCAACGATTTCCAAATTGATTTCTGTTATATATTTGCTTTTTCTTTGCTCCCTCTTGAAATGACAATTCTCATCTTCATTTCAGCTTTCATAAGATTTATTTATAAGAAACAACCGATCAGTTTCCTTTTCCTCTTCTTCTTCTTAAAATAACATTTCTCTCTTTTGTTATTTCTGTACAAAAACCATATCAATCTTCAAAATCTTTAGCTTTTCTCCCCCTAAAGTTTTGGAAAGCAAAATCATCTTCAAAATCTTTAGCTTTTCTCCCCCTTGATTTTCAAAACTTTAGCGATGCTTTTTCTTTCTTTTGCAAGAATTTTCTCTAAATCAGAAATTTTCAAAGATAATTCAACAGACTTTGTTTCAAAACCTTTCCTCTCAGTTTGAAAGTCTCTTCTCTCTTTCTCAAATTTCACTCTTTCAAGTATAAGAACTTGTTCAAAATCATAGATCTGTTTCAAGAGTTGACAATTTTTCATTTCACATGATTTGATTCTATTTTCAGACTCTGTCAACATCTTTCTTCTAAAATTGCCTTTCTCTTTCAAATCAACATTCTCTTTTTCTAACAACTTTATGTTTTCTTGAACCTTTTCAAAATCCTTTACAAAATCAGATTTCTCTTTTTGCAAAATCTTTATAACTTTTGCATATTCGTCTTGTTTTGCTTGAAGATTAGCAATCTTGCTTTCAAAATGAACAATCTCAGTTTTTGGTTCAGAAATTGTTTCTTTTGCTTTTACAGGACTTAATTTTTGTAAATTGTCTGAACTGGTTATAGAAATTGCAGGTCTCACAAAAATTTCAATAATCTCAGGCATGATGAAATGACAAATTCGAATATCAACTATGAATTATGATAAAAAATGAGAATCAACACAAATCTAGAACATGCAAGAATTAATCAAATCTGTCACATGCATTTCATCAAACAGTTAGAGTACATGAATTAATGAAATCTTCTTTTCAACAAAAAATTTGAATACTAATCAACATGCAGCAGATATAATCACTTTGATCCAGAAACCAATCAAGAATTTCGAAAACATACCTGTGATCTCTGTTTAATTTCGAGAATTAATCAGCATAGAGAGAAAATCTTTGGATAACTTGATTGTAAGATATCGATTCAACAGAAAGACAAATTCAAATTTCTTGAATCAATGATAGAAACGAATTCAAGAATTGTTAGGAATTCAAGAATTGTTAGCAGCAGCGGAATCAATTGTCGAATTGATCAAGAAACTTCAAGAACGCGATCAAACACACTCTTGGTCGAATTTGTTTGTTGATTGGCTCTGATACCAATTGAAAGTCCAGGTTACACTCTTACAATCAAATATGAACAATTAAGATCGTATTAATAGCAACTGGTCATATGATCTATTAAAGATATTACAATGAATTTCTCTCTCAATCGATCTAACAATTTATGCGTAAAGAGTGATCCAAAAGGTTAGCCAAAGATTCTCTCCAAAGATTCAGTTAGCTACAGTTGCTAACTCCTATATATACTGTAGATAATAGCTAAAGCTACAGTACATATGAGAAACAGACTAATAGAACAATTACACGTGTCCTAATTAGTAACTGAATATAACAGATAATATCCCAAGATATGAATTCTGAACATACTTCTGAATAAGCGCTTCAGAACATTTGTCTTCATAGTCAGAAGTTCTGAGTCTCCTACTCAGAACTCTGAACCTTCTAGTCAGAATCCAACACTTAGAATCTTTTTGAGATTTCTCACTCAGAACTTCTGAGTCTTCTACTCAGAACTTCTGAGTCTTCTGAGTCTTCTTTAGTCTTCTTACTTAGAACTCAACACTTGTGTTTTTGACAAAACTCTAGACCTAACAATAAGAGGATAGAGTGTCATACCATGCACGTGGAGCTTGCTTTAAGCCATAAAGTGCCTTATCCAGTTTATAAACATAACCTGGACTCTTAGGATCTGAGAATCCTGGAGGTTGTTCCACATAGACTTCTTCATTCAGCTTTATATTGAGAAATGCTGACTTAACATCCATTTGATATACTTTGAATTCTTTGTGTACAGCGTATGCTAAGAATAGACGAATAGATTCTAGTCTTGCTACTGGAGCAAATGTTTCGTCGTAATCTATGCCTTCCTCTTGTCTGTATCCCTGAGCAACAAGACGAGCCTTGTTGCGGGTTACAGTTCCATGTTCGTCCAACTTGTTTCAATAGACCCATTTAGTGCCTATCACTGTCTTGTCAGTTGGTCTTCGAACAAGTTTCCAAACTTTGTTTCTTTCGAATTCAGTTAGCTCTTCTTGCATAACGCTGACCCAGTTTGGATCTTTGAGGGCATCATCTATTTTCTTTGGTTCAATCAGAGAAAAAAAGTTAACAAATAAACAAATATTACCTGCACTTCATCGAGTCTGAACACCAGCGTTTGGATCACCAAGGATTTGATCAATTGGGTGATTTACAGTCCATCGCTGAGCCGAAGCGTGAGACGCTGACTCAACCTGAACTGGAGGGGCTGAAGATGAGGCTTCAGCAACTTCTGGAATATCAGCCAAGAGAGGAGTAGGTGCAGATGTCATCTCATTCTATGATTGCTGAGAAGTAGATGGAATGTCTGAGACATTTGGTTCAGAAGCAAGTATAGTGTTTAAAGGAACAGCTGAGACCCATGATGTTTTAGCTTCACTATTCTGCATGTTTGGGATGATAGTAGGACTATCATCTTCAACGGTATGAGTATGAGGAGTGGGAATATATTCTGAATCACCAAGATGAGAAAACATCCATTGATTCAGTTCTTCAGTATCAGCAGAAGGTCGAGAATTCGCTGAACGGGATTAGTCAAATGTGACGTGAATAGTTTCTTCAATAGTTTGTCTTCTTCGATTGAAGACTCTGAAGGCTTTGGAGATTGAAGAATATCCAAGAAAGATTCCATCACCAACCTTAGGATCAAACTTTCCAAGGGCATATCTGTTGTTCAGTATGAAACACTGACATCCAAAGATGTGAAGAAAGCTAATTGAAGGCTTTCTCCCATGAAAAAGTTCATAGGCTGTTTATTAAAAAGATTTGAAACAATTTTATTGGTGGTCGGGAATTAAAAGAAGCATTGCTCAGTATGTGGAAAATTGTACTACTTGTAAGAAGGTAAAGATTGAACATCAAAAGCCATTTGGTCAGTTACAACGATTGGAGATACCGATGTGGAAATGGGATCAGATTACTACAAATTTCATCACAAAGCTGCCAAGGACTTCAAAGGGATTTGATTCTATTTGGGTGATTGTAGATAGGTTAACAAAGTCTGCTCATTTCTTACCGATAAAGGAAACTGATTCGATGGAACGCTTAGCCAAATTGTACATTGACGAAATAGTAACTCGACATGGAGTTCCAATCTCAATTATTTCAGATCGGGATAGTCGTTTTACTTCAAGGTTCTGGAGAAGTTTTCAAAAGGAGATGGGAACGCAGATAAAGTTAAGTACAACTTACCTTCCTCAAACTGACGGTCAGAGTGAACGAACGATTCAGACTTTAGAAGATATGCTCCGGGCTTGCATTGTTGACTTTGGGGGATCGTGGGATAAGCATTTACCGTTGATCGAATTTGCCTACAACAACAGTTATCATTCCAGCATACAAGCGGCACCGTTTGAAGTTTTGTATGGTAGAAAATGTCGAACGCCTCTGTGTTAGAATGAAGTGGGAGAGAAACAGTTAGCATGACCAGATATAGTACAGTTAACAGCGGATAAGGTTACTCAGATTCGGGAAAGATTGAAAGTGGCTCAAGATAGACAGAAAAGTTATGCTGACCGACGCCGGAAACCGTTAGAGTTCCAAGTTGGAGATTTTGTAATGTTAAAAGTCTCACCTTGGAAAGGAGTCATTCGATTTGGAAAGCAAGGTAAACTTAGTCCGAGATATATTGGACCATTTGCAATTACTGAAAGAATTGGGGAAGTAGCTTATCGACTAGATTTACCTCCAGAGTTAAGCAGGATTCACAACGCTTTTCATGTGTCGAATTTTCAAAAGTGTTTGGTTACACCAGATCAGGCAGTGTCTCTACCAGATATACAGGTTGATGAAAAACTGAATTATGTGGAGGAACCTGAAGCTATTGTTGACCGAAAAGTCAAAGTCCTACGGAATAACGAGATAAGACAAGTGAAAGTTCAGTGGCGACATCATAGGGGTCAGGATGCTACGTGGGAATCAGAGTCAGAAATGAGAACCAAATACCCTCATCTGGTCACTTAGCTGAATTCTGGGACGGAATTCTTTTAAGGGGGAGATGTTGTAATAACCAGGTATGTCATTGATTTAATTAATGTTATTATTTGAATTTAAGAAGGGTTTGGAGTTAGTTTTATATATGTTAGTTGAGTAGTTATGGAGTTAGAAGTTAAGGGGTAAGTTTTAATTTTGATATGGAAATATAGGGATGTATTTTGCCATATAGAATAAGTTTGAGGTTTGTTTGGTATTTTTGCCAAACAACACCTCCACCACCGCCTTTACCACCTCACAAGAAGGAGGTGTCTCCTTTGGAACATAATTAGCAAAAATCCTAATCTAAAGTGTGTGGGTTAGGTTGAGAGAAAGAAGAAAAAAGGTAGAAAAATCGAAAGAAGAAGAAGAAGGCTAGATTCAGCTGAGTATTTAAGGATTCACAGCAAGAGAAACAAAGGTATTAATCCATACAAATCCTTACTTTTATGTGTATTAGATTTTACATGAGTTTTGAAGTGGGTTTTAATGATTTAAGGATGTTTTGGAAAATCTGAGCTTATGGTTAGGTTATGTTAGTAGTCTTAAACATATCTGCATAATTACAGCAACATGCATAGCTTAAAAGTTTAGATTCCTGGGTTAAGAACGAACTAGTTGACTGAGACATTCAAGCAAGTCGTAACAATGAGTTGCGACATGGTTGAATGTTATGATCTTCATGAATGTCGCAACCTTGAGTTGCGACTTGCTCATGAAGTCGCAATAGTGGGTTGCGATTTGTTACTATGTCGCAACAGTTGGTTGCGACTTGAGGGGGTTGTCGCAACAGTTGGTTGCGACATGAAGGGGAAGTCGCAATAGTTGATTGCGACTTGGTACTGTGTCGCAGTAGTTGATTCCGACTTGGTGTAGTGTATTGCAACATAGAGTAATTCCATAGTTGATTGCGACTTGAGTCGAGGGTTTCAGAACTTACAGATTTTTTTAGTCTTAAAAAGAAATATTGGTATTTATTTGATACAGATTCTGTGAAACTGAACTGAAGAAGTTGGAATGCTCGGTAAATAGCTTGGGAGGATTTTGGAATTAAGCGAAACATGTGAGTTTTTACTTAAAATGTTTTCAAATGGAATACATGTATGTGAATGAATGTAATATTATGCATATGGTGTTTATATGAGTATTACATTGTATGGGTGCTAGTTGGTCGGGCTTAGGACCGGTGAAAGTTGGCTGTACAAAGGGACAGTGGTGTTGGCTGTATTTAGTACAGCGGTGTATATTGATTAATTGGCTTGCTACCAATTAATATGGCCAAAAGAAAGAGAAAGAGAAGGAGAAAGAGATGAAAAGATACATGATGCATGAGTCATAGTTGGTATTCTTATGTGAATTATGTGTATTATGTTGTGCAAATGTTTTCTTTAACTAACGGGGATTTCTCACTAGACCTCAAGGTCTAACCCTCATTTTTGTTTTAAAATATGTATTCCCGGTCAAGGAGCAAATAAGGGACAGTGATAGGATATATCATGTTTATTTTTTTGGAAGATGCATAAATATGAAGATTCGAGATGTGTTTTGTATATGTTATGTTGCTATGACATTTTTTACTTTGTTATAAAAGTTAAAGTTTGTACTGAAAGACCTATCTTGTTAATCTAAGGGACTGTAGATGAAATATGATGTATTTTGTGGTGAAATTATGTTATGAAATATATGTTACTTGTATATTGGGAATCGGGTTGTTACAGCTGCCCAATCATAGTCAGCCATAATGCCTTTGCCTTTCTTCTTAATGGTTTTCAGCTTTGCATACCTTTCTTTCAGTTTTTTATATTTTTCATCTCTATTCCTGGGAATAAGGTTTTCTTGGGAAAAGCTGAGGATCTAGAGATTTTCTTTGACCTGCACTCGCTAGCAAAATGACCAATCTTTTCACAGTTATAGCAAGTAGTAGTAGCCTTATCAACAGGGGTTGATGATCTTGGCTTGTCAGTAATAGCAAGAGGTTTGTTCTTCTTGAAATCACTCTTTCTAGCAAATCTCCTGAACTTATTAGCCAGGAATGCCGGAGTTTCATCATTATCTGAGATATCAGAGTCTGATGATCTTTCAGAGTTAGTTTCCAACTCAGTGATAGTGATAGTCGATCGCTGAGTGGAAGGTGACTCTGAGATTAAAGCAACAGGGGTGCTTTTGGAATCTTTTACAAGATTCTTCTTAAGATTACTCGATTGCTCATGATTCAGCATCGTGCCATATAAGGTAGAAAGAGTCATAGATCTAAGATCTTTTGACAGCTTGAGACACATTGAATAATTGTCCCAGCTTTCAGGTAAACATTCTAACAACTTTGTCAGCACTTCAAAGTTAGAATATTCCTTACCAACAGTTTTTAGATCTATTATTAAATAGTTAAAATGTTGGTGTAATTCAGAGAGAGTTTCATTCTTACCACAAATGAAGCTTTCGTACTGTCTTACCAGGTTGATCTTTCGAGAGTCCTGGGCTTCAGAAGTACCTTCGTCAGGAAGAGCCATGGAAAGTATGGATTTGGCTTTGGTGTCAAGACCTACTTTCTTCTTGTCTTCATCAGTCCACATATGCATTTCCTTGGGAATCAGCCTTTCTGGAATAGCAGGTCTATTCTCAGCGGCTGGAACTTCAGCATCTATTCTGACAGGAATGTATGGACCATTTTCGACATAATAAGGTATAGTTGGGTCTACACCTTCTAAGAAGAGTATCATCCTATTTTCCATAGATTAAAGTTATCTCTGGAAAATCTAGGGGGTTTTGCAAGAGAACCATTGTCGATATAGTTGGTGTTTGTGTTGGTAGCCATTTTCAGAAATAGCTAGGAAGAGAAATCTTAGTATAGATCAGATCTTGTTTATGAGATTAAACAAATCCGCTCTGATCCACTTGTTGGTCCCGAAGGGCTATACAAGTTTGTAGAAGGGGGGGGGGGGGGTTGAATACAAACACACGTTTTTACTTTTCTAAATTGTTTATTGATAAATCAAGACAATTTACAACTTGTTGCGGAACAAGATTAAGGATAAACCTAATATAAATTAGTCTTGAGAAACACTAAGTTTCTTGCACTAGAAAGAGTTAAAGAAATTACGAATAATAACTTAACAATAAGAGATAAAGATAAGAAGATGGTACGAGCACACTTCAAAACTAAAGTAAGGTTCTTCTTATATACTGCATGCATTTAGTGCATAGCAGTATGGATTTACACGTGGCAGCAGCTGAGTGGTTGCATGTCATTGACCTTTGTAGACAACCTTAGTAGCCACATGGTGCACAGTGTAGAATCAGAGTTGTTGTACGATTAAAGACAAAAGGGATGTCCGTTCTGACAGTTCGTACGGAGACGTGCAAGGGAGGTAAGACAATAGTAACATACAGGGATACTTCATGATCAGCTTTCGTTGAGTCAAATCTTTATCAGCGAATGATAAAGTTCAGAGATTGCTGGAGTCTTCTACTTGATACTTCACGTTGAATTCACAAATCTTGGCTTTGCTGATATCCGCATCAGTTCATTAGTAGACTTGTCGCTATTCTTGAGCTTGATCTTCGACTTCAGCGTAGAACATATGTTGACGTGAAACTTGTCTTGAGGGATCATAAGTAAACAACTAACTATCAGCGATTACCATAAGTACTGAACAGGCTCAGAGCATTATTGTGAACAGTGTTCGCTGAATGTCTAATTCAAAGAGCGAGAGTTCCTATCATCGGTACTATAAAGTCTTAGTACTTATCAGCGATAGTGAAACTCTAATACATATTGTTTACTTACAATTTTCACTAAGTGTTTAAGAGAGGGTCATTATCAAATCACTGAGGGTTTGGATCAACAATTTCATTCACTTCATCTTCGTCTTGAAGAAGCGTCTCATAGAGTTCGTAGATGCCAACGTTCTCTATCAAGTGGTTGTGCTTGACATGAGATGCAAATACCATCCATTTAGGCAACAGGTTGTTGAGAAACTTGAGTTGATTAAACCCATCGAACTTGGTTATGGCGTTGTTGATTTTCAGTTGATTCCGACATCGCTCCCGCGCATCATTTTCTCCACTTGATCCCACATACCCTTTGCTGTCTTTTTGTAGCTGTCGATGGCAGTGTAGATCGTGTTGGGTAGAGCTTGAACAAGGTACCTCTTGGCATGCTTTTCTCCCTCTATCATGCCTCTTTCGTCGGCAGTCATATCGGAGAGTGTCTTTTTCTCGGTACGAGCTGGAGCATTTGCAGTGGCTGGTATTGTCTTCATGGGATCAGGAATTGGCCCATCTTCTAGAGCTCGCCAGATATACTCGAAGTTGTCCATAGACTCAATGAAGATTATAAATCTGTCCCGCCACTAGCTGTACTCACCTTGGTAGAGGCAAGGTAGTTTGGAATCGGTGCCGATAGCAAGAGCGTCACGTGAAGACATCTTTAGTTGCACTAGAGTGATCGTCAAACGATTTGATCGATTCAAAGTGATAACCTAACGCAAGGCACTAAGAGTGAAGTCCTAACGCAGGTTCTACGAATGAGTTATACTAGAAACAGGTAAGAAATTGACCAAACAGAGCTTACCGGATAGGAATTCGGATGAAAGCTATCTGATCTGGAGGTGTCCGGATCGGATTGTGAAAAACAGATCAAATCACAGAAGTGTCCAGATAATCAAGAGTTTCCGGATACACTGATGTTTCCGGAAAACAAGAGATTACCGGATAGAAAGGGTTTCCGAATAAAAAAAATAGTAAAAGCAGTACTTACCAGATGAATTGAGTATCCGGATGAGATGCTTTCCGGATGCCAGTGTCCGGAAATAATCAATTTTACCGAAAACTTTGAGGTGTCCGGATAAAATAGATTATCTTACACTTTGAGTTGTCCGGAACAATTGTACCAGAAAACTTGGAAATGAGGACTTACCCGGATAGTTGAAGCGATTTACCGAAAAGTTGAGTGGTATCCGGAAAGGACGGCTAGGTGTCTGGATACTGCGGCTGAAGTTGAGATTGCGACTAGAATTCGATTAGGTTTGCCCAAAAACTTTCCTGAAAGATTAGATCATTTCCAAAATAGCAAAATAACAATACCTAATTCGAATTTTCAAGAAAAAAACACGAATTTGAATGGTAAAAATATGAACTTTCAAGAACAGAGTCTAAAACCCAAGAAACTTGATTTTGCTTAAAAACAAGTCGGATGATCGAATTAAGTCACGAAAACTTGCAGAATTACTTATAATGACAATGCTAACGGGATGCAATAAACGAGAATAAGTAATTTTCGCAGAATCAAAATATGGATTTCAAGTCAAGAACACAGGCGTATGATCAGAAAACTTACCAGAATTCAAAAAGAACACTTTGAATCGATTTGTCCGTCTGTTCTGATACCAATTGTGAGTTCCAGATTCGTGCAACAAGTAATAGAAATCAATAGATATCAAACAATGTTATGATTTCAATTGGTCATCCAATTCATTTTCAATATGAGAGAGTTTACAATATGCATAGGAAAGTAAAATGACAACTAGCTTAATTTTCTAAGCTAAACAAACATTATATACTAATGGGCCCATGGCATTAATCCCATGGCCCGTTACACATAATAGGCTCAAATATGAATAATAACAATTAAACCCTTGAACTTCTATTCATCCACATTTGACCCTAACACATATATATGTTGATGACTTTATCTTTGGGTCTACTAACCAAAAGTATTGTGATAGGTTTTCTGAGTTGATGAAAAGTGAATTTAAAATTAGCATGATGGGAGAACTTTCTTTCTTCCTTGGTTTACAAGAAAAACAAACTATCAGACGCACTTTTATATGTCTATCAAAATATGTCTCTGATATTTTTAGAAAATATAAGCCCAACAACTCAAATCCAATGAAAATAGCTATTGCCACTGGATTTAAACTTGACAATGTTCCATAGGGTCAATCTGTGGATGTTAAGACCAAGAGAGGCATGATAGGATCACTTCTGTACTTAACAACAAGCAGGCCTGATATAGTGTTTGCAACCTGTCTCTGTGCTAGATTCCAAGCTAATCCTAAGGAATCTCATTTGTCTGTTGTCAAAAGAATATTCAAATATCTCAAAGGGACTCAATATTTAGGTCTCTGGTATCCTCTTAACTCTGGCTTTGAGCTTATGGCACATACAGATTCAAACTATGGAGGATGCAGGAATAACAGAAAGAGTACTTCTGGTAGCTGTCAATTGCTTGGAGACAAACTTGTGAGTTGGACATCCATGAAGCAGAACTGTGTGTCAACCTCTACAGCAGAAGCAGAATATGTTGCTGCTGCTAGTTGCTGTTCACAAGTCATATGGATGAAAACACAACTCAGAGACTATGGCTTGGAATACAACAGAGTTCCAATTCTCTGTGACTCCAAGAGTGCAATATCAATCACATCAAATCCAGTTCAACACTCCAAGATTAAGCACATTGACATAAGGTACCACTTTTACAAAGATCATGTTGAAAAAGCGACAATTGAAATCTATTTTGTTTCAACTGACTTCCAGCTTGCTGATTTGTTTAGAAAATACCTTGATGAAAGGAGATTTAACTTCTTAATCAGCAAAATAGGTATGTTGAACATGTCTTCCTAAACTCTGTTCAAATCATCAAAGCCTCTGATATCCATCTCAGAGCCTCTGACATAGTAATTAGGTAGTCCATGTTAACAGAGCCTCTGTCGTTCTCTTCAGAGCTATGCCAGTATAGTTTTTCAATATTTTATTGTTTCCATAATAATTTCAATATTGTCGTTTCAGAAACTCCATTGTTCATAGTTCTCTTCATAAATCTTTTCAAAAGTTGTACGAGTTAAGAGGGAGTTCAAAAGTTAAATATGTGGTTAAGCTCATCAGTCTAGGGGGAGCTTAAAAGAAAATAAGCTATGTTTAAGGGGGAGCAAGTCAAAAATTTAAAATCTTCATGACATGGCTTGATAGTCAAAAGAAAAGCTTTTTGGAAAAGTGAAAACCTATTCTGATGAAAACAACTTTGATTATATATCGGAACCTATATTCATAATCGGGTCTCTAAGATTTCATCAGAGCCTCTGACATAATCATCAGAGCTTTGTGAACTCTTTGAGAAACTTCTATTGTATTAGTTCTCTGATTATTTTCTTCATCGGAGATAGGATTTGCAAATGATTTTGGTAAAGGTGACACATGAAATGGGATCATTTATGAGTATCAGATGAGGTCACTCATCAGAACCAAGTGTGGGTTATTTCTGAGCCTCAACCACCTGTCACCTACTAAACGCTAATCGTAACGTTTCCATCTCATAAAGTTGTCAGTTCCAATAACACGTGGCATTTTTCAATTGGATACTTGACCACTAGCTGTAACCACGACTCAAATCAGATGTCGTTCCACTACCTGGCACTCAAGTACCCCCCCAATATTATCTCTAAAATCCCTTGAGTATAAATACCCATTCCAAAACCCTTTCGTTCTTTACGCTCATTCATCATTTGAATTCCTAGAAATTTTGTTGGTCCCGAAGGGCTATAAAAGTTTGTAGAAGGGGGGTTGAATACAAATACACGATTTTTACTTTCTAAATTGTTTATTGATAAAACTTAAAACAATTTACAACTTGTTGCGGAACAAGATTAAGGATAAACCTAATCTAAACAAGTTAAGAACACTATGTTTCTTGCACTAGAAATAAGATAGAAAGGAGATAAGAATATTACGAATAATATTCTAACACTAACAGAGAAAGAAGAAGATGGCCGAGTACTTCAATTCTGAAGTAGGGTTCTTCTTATATACTGCATGCATTTAATGCATAGCAGTGTTACTTTACACGTAGCAGCAGCTGAGTGGTTGCATGTTTTGACCTTTGTAGACAACCTTAGTAGCCGAATGGTGCACAATATAGAATCAGAGTTTGTTGTACGATTCTAGACAGAAGGGGGGTCCGTTCTGACATTCCGTACGGAGACGTGCAAGGGGATAGACAAAAGTAACTTATAGAGTAGACCTCATGATCAGCGTTCGTTGAACAGTTCTTTATCAGCGAATGATAAAGCTCAGCGATTGCTAAAGTCTTCTACTTGATACTTCACGTTGAATGGACAGGTCTTGCTTCGCTGATATCCGCATCAGTTCATTAGTAGACTTGTCGCTGGTTGTTGGGCTTGATCTTCGACTTCAGCGTAGAACCTTTGTTGACGTCAAACTTGTCTTCAGGGATCATAAGTAAACAACTAAACTATCAACGATCATCACAGAGACTGAACAGGCTCAGAGCTACTAGATGAACAGTGTTCGCTGAATGTCTAATCTAAAGTGCGAGAGTTCCTATCAGCGGTACTGTAAAGTCATAGTACTTATCAGCGATAGTGAAACTCTAATACATATTGTTTACTTACAATTTTCACTAAGTGTGTAAGAGAGGGTCATTATCAAATCACTGAGGGTTTGGATCAACAATCTCCCCCTATTTGATTATAAAATAGCAACAAAGAAAATTGCTAAGTATGAAAACATAAGGATAAAAAGAATTCATAAAATATTTGTCCCTTTTACTGTTTTCTAGGATCTTTTAAGTACTGATGGAGTAAAGTACATTCGCTTAAATTTTTCTTTTAACTTCGTATAAGATTACAGAGGGAAGTAGAAAAATTACAAGTACAACAAATTTAAATTACAAGTACAAAAGAGGGAAGCTGATAAAGATAAAAAGATTACAAGGAAATCCTATCAGCCTCCAAAAGGTTCTTCCTTAATGAGAAGTTCATCAAGGGGTATTTGTTGTGGGTATCATCCAGGTAGGCACCGTTACTCCTTGATCTCGTTTATTCTTTGCTTCAGCAAAGATTAAGGGCTTGAGATATCGTGCCTGAAGTTCGCGTCTGAATTCACACCAATAGATGATATCCCTGAGCTATTCAATGGAAGCGATGGGAAGCTCAGATACACGTTGAAAACGTTGTCCTTCATCATAGTCGTGAAAGAAGATACCATAAGATTCGCTTATGACCTTTCCAGGGATGAATCGTTCACCAGGAGGCAGGGAGGTGTCAAGCGTTGAGAGGTCAGGTTTAGGACCAAGTACTTCTTCGCGTGAGAAACCAATTCTTGTTTCGTTCCGGATACGAGGAACTGAATCTGAAGGTTTTGACTTTTTCTTTGCAGAGGCCCTTCTTTATTGAGTTGCAATAGGAGGAGGAGGAATATCCACAGCAGAAGAAACCAAGTCGATCTGAGAATTTATGATTTTCTCGACATGGCTCTTATATTGTGAGCTAGATCGCTGAATAGCTATTCGCATCTCCAACCATTCAGAGAAACCGTACTTCATGATCGTAGCAACGTAGATGTTTTCCTTGGTACCATTTTCTCTGAGTAGATCGCCCTTAACAACTGGAACATCTATGGACGTTTTTCCTCTGATGAACACCTTGTGAATTCTGGCAGCCCGATATCGATAGTGCAACCTTTCTTTGCACCATTCCAAGGTAGAATCAGATACCTTGGTCTTTTCTTCAACGATCTTCTGGGCGTCTTCCCATAACTGGCGTTCGACTTCGATGGGAGTTCTTTTCAGTTTGGGGTCATTCTCAGATTAAACTTTTAGGCTCCCCCTTGAAATGTGCATGATTTGAAAAGTATTTACAGAATAGACATTAAATGAAGCAAACAAGAGTCTCGGATGGACAAATCAGAGGCTTAGAGAACAAGAAAAATGTTGAAAGTATGCTAACAGATCTCTGAAGAGAACAACAGAGGTTATGACAATGTACTACCTAATTACTCTATCAGAGGCTCCGAGATGGATGTCAGAGACTCTGATGTTTTGGCCAGAGATTAGGAAGACATGTTGAGCATACCCAACTTACTGATTAAGAAATTAAATCTCCTATCATCAAGGGCTTTTGTAAACAGATCAGCAAGTTGAAAGTCAGTTGAAACAAAGTACATTTCAATTGTTCCTTTTTCAACATGATATTTGATAAAGTGGTACCTTATATCAATGTGCTTTGTCTTTAAGTGTTGAACTGGATTTGTTGTTATGGCTATTGCACTCTTGGAGTCACAGAGGATTGGAACTCTGTTGTACTCAAGACTATAGTCTCTGAGCTGAGTCTTCATTCATATTACTTGTGAACAATGACAAGCAGCAGCAATATATTCTGCTTCTGCTGTTGAGGTTGTCACACAATTTTGCTTCTTGGATGTCCAACTCACTAGTTTGTCTCCAAGCAATTGACAGCTTTCAGAAGTACTCTTTTTGTCATTCCTGTATCGTCCATAATTTGAATCTGTGTATGCTACATGCTCAAAGCCAGAGTTAAGAGGATACCAGAGACTCAAAAATTGAGTCCCTTAGAGATATTTACCTTTTTTTTACAGCAGACAAATGAGATTTCTTAGGATTTTCTTGAAATCTGGCACAGAGATTGTTTGCAAACATTATATCAGGTCTGCTTGCTGTTAAGTACAAAAGTGATCCTATCATGCCTCTATAAGTTTTGACATCCACAAATTGACCATCTGGATCATGGTAAAGTTTAACTCTACTGACAATAGGTGTTTTCATAGGATTTGATTTGTTGAACTTATATTTTCTCAAAATATCAGAGACATATTTAGATTGGCTTAAAAGGTGCCTCTGATGGTTTGTTTAACTTATAAGCCAAGGAAGAATGAAAGTTCTCCCATCATGCTTATTTTGAATTCACTTTCAACTCAGAAAACCTATCACAATACTTTTGGTTTGTAGACCCATAGATAATGTCATCAACGTATATTTGTACCTAAAGAAGATCATTTTTATATCTCATAATGAATAAGGTAGTATCCACAGTACCTTTCTCAAAGTGATTTTTCAACAGAAAAGTAGACAGAGTTTCATACCAGGCTCTGGGGGCTTGTTTAGACCATAAAGAGCTTTGTCAAGCAGGTACACATGGTCTAGAAACTCTGATCTTTCAAAGGCTGTAGGTTCTTGGACATAGACTTTGTTAGACAACCTAAGGGGGGGTAAGGTTGTATTTAAAACTTTTACTTTCAAAAATTCTTTTTATAAAAATATCTTAATAATGTAAATACAACAGAGTATATGAAAACACAACAGATACGTATAAATACAGGATAGTATAAATATAGTAAATAAAGCAGAGTATAAATGCAATGAATATACAATAATTATATAAACAGATATAATTAAATGCACAGCGGAAATATAAAGAGATAAGGGATAGAGATACTTGACACGGAGATTTAGTGATTTACCACAACTTGGTAAATCACTAGCCGAGACACTTCCCGACACGATCCAATAAACGTATTCTTTACGGTAGAATACAAACCAAATACAAAGGAAAGCAATAGGCTCTCAAGCTCTAGCTTATTGAGATATACAAGATCACACACCCGTTATTCAAACACTTACAAGAGGAGTATAACTCACAATGGTAATCACTCTTGTATAATATTTATCACTTGGATATTTTATAAAAACGTTTTATAAAATAAATATGTAGTGATAATATGTAGTATGGAATATTAGTTGGGAGAGATCAGATGAGGAGATGGCTGTTGGTTTGTATCTGTATATGTTTGATTTCTTCTCCACCATCGCATGCATTATATATAGCAGCTCTTCCAACGGATATATGCATCCGCGGTATACCGCCAAAAGCACGCGGTATACCGTGCAGTAAAAGTAGCTTCCAACCAATCAGAATTGTACACCACGCCTACCGCGGTATACCGCCTGTACCTTCGCGGTATACCGGCCAGAGAAAAAGGACACCCTGCAAAACAGAACGTAAATATGTACCCGCGGTATACCGGGCATTCTTCGCGGTATACCTGCGTCAGAATATGTACCCGCGGTATACCTGGCATTCTTCGCGGTATACCTGCGTCAGAATAAGTAGCTTCCAGGACGCAACCAATCTTTCTCAATAAACCCTATTTAATTAAAATCATTTATTGGGTTTTTAGAAATATCCAAGTGGTATATTATTTTAGGGTGTTTATCATTATAAATTATAAACACTAAAGACAACGTAAAACTTCCGTCTTGAACTCTTCAGATAAAATCTTCGTGTTCTTCAAGAACTGTACACTTGGATTGGATTGTTAGATAAACAATAATACGGTGTGTTTGTAATCATCAAAATAAATATATATAAATATATAGAGATGTGGTACACTTGCACCAACAATCTCCCCCTTTTTGATGATGACAAACACAACCGCTAAGCATGAGCATATGCGGTTTCTCTCCCACGTTTGTCGAAACAAAAAGGGTCAAGAAAGACGGTATGCTTCCCCTCGAGAGATGCTCCCCCTCAAAATATGCATATAATTGAGGTAGCATAAACTCATGGGTAAAGATAATAAAACGCTCCCCCTCAAATTAATAACGATATTAATTGTTGATTTTAAAAAAATTGAGGGAAAAAAAAATATGCATAAAAAAATACGCATATAATTGACATGAAACAAAATAACCAAAAAGAAACACTTGCACCAAAAAAGGATCTTAAGGCTTCGATTTTTCGGTTAATTTTATGTGAGCAAAAAATTACCACGTATTATGTCCTCGTCAGGGAACACGTATTATATCCTCGTTAGGAAACACGTATTATATCCTCGTCAGGAAACACGTATTATATCCTCGTCAGGAAACACGTATTATATCCTCGTCAGGAAACACCTACAAAAGGCAAAGAAAATATTTCGTGGTACCCTTTTCTTATGGGTCCTTTTAACAGTTAGTATAAAACATAAACTGCAAATAAAAAAATTAAAATATGTTGTCGACATAAAATAAAACATGACAACATACAATCCACAAAATTTGTTTAAAACCACAAACGCATCCCACCGGGATTGTCAACATTAAACATTCCTTTCGGAATCCATTTTCTAACCATTCTAATTTTGCGATTGTATTTATCATACACATAAAATGAAGCATTTATATTCGCATTAGGTCTAGAAAAATTACTATTATACATACGAGCATACGGTTTCCTCGTATTATAATTTACATTATGCATTTTAGGTACATACGGAGGTTTTTGCATATACGGCTTTCGTGTATTAAACTTAGGTGGTTCATAACATCTTTTAATAGGCATGCAATTACATTTTTCAACACATGTATTTGAACCTATACCTTTTCTACAATTTATGCGATTAGACATATTTAGCATTTTTAACACTTTATCATTGCTATTTTGAAATGCTTTAGCTAACATATTATCTTTTTCATATAAATCGCATTTAGCTTTTAAACAAGCATTATCATTTATGAGAATATCACATTTTGCACATATGTCATTTTCTTCTATTCTTTTATCTAAACATGCAAGTTTCTCATTTAAAACATCACATGATTTGCAAACAATATTTTCGCATGCTTTCTTTTCTAAAGTGATAACTTTATCATTTAACTCATTTTTGATTTTATTATCACATGCAATGGTTTGTTTACAATTATTCGACTCATTTTGACATAATAATAATTCTTCTTTTAATTTAGCATTCTCATTTTTATAACTATTTACGAGAACAATCAATTTTTGAAAAGAGACATTTAACATATCAATATCATCATCGTTATCACTACAACTAGAATAACTTGAGTATGAAGTACATACCTCTTTCTCGCAGTCGACGATGAGACAAGTTTCTTCATTTCTTTGATCTCGGGTTTCGTCTCTCTTTTCTTTTGAGTTTTCACCATAGGTGATGTTCAAGTTCTCCCAAATATCACGAGCAGTTTCAAAGAGATAAACACGCTCAATATCATCGTTAGTAAGAACCGAAAAGAGAAAATTTTTGGCTTCATAATTTAAACAACAATTATCCTTATCTTCGTCGGACCATTCCGAGCTAGGTTTTTCAACAACTTTGTTGTTTTGAAATTTTGTGGGTTTGAAATTTCCTTTAATAATAATATCCCAAATTTTTTGATTTATCCCACGAACATAACGTTCAAAAGAATTTGCCCAAAGATCAAAATTTTCAAAATCAATAAGAAGAGATTTAGAAAACCAAGCATTTTGTTGAGCCATTAAATAAAAGATATAACTTTAAAAATTTAAACAGATAATTTTTGAAAGCCCTGCTCTGATACCAATTGTTAGACAACCTAAGGGGGGGTAAGGTTGTATTTAAAACTTTTACTTTCAAAAATTCTTTTTATAAAAATATCTTAATAATGTAAATACAACAGAGTATATGAAAACACAACAGATACGTATAAATACAGGATAGTATAAATATAGTAAATAAAGCAGAGTATAAATGCAATGAATATACAATAATTATATAAACAGATATAATTAAATGCACAACGGAAATATAAAGAGATAAGGGATAGAGATACTTGACACGGAGATTTAGTGATTTACCACAACTTGGTAAATCACTAGCCGAGACACTTCCCGACACGATCCAATAAACGTATTCTTTACGGTAGAATACAAACCAAATACAAAGGAAAGCAATAGGCTCTCAAGCTCTAGCTTATTGAGATATACAAGATCACACACCCGTTATTCAAACACTTACAAGAGGAGTATAACTCACAATGGTAATCACTCTTGTATAATATTTATCACTTGGATATTTTATAAAAACGTTTTATAAAATAAATATGTAGTGATAATATGTAGTATGGAATATTAGTTGGGAGAGATCAGATGAGGAGATGGCTGTTGGTTTATATCTGTATATGTTTGATTTCTTCTCCACCATCGCATGCATTATATATAGCAGCTCTTCCAACGGATATATGCATCCGCGGTATACCGCCAAAAGCACGCGGTATACCGTGCAGTAAAAGTAGCTTCCAACCAATCAGAATTGTACACCACGCCTACCGCGGTATACCGCCTGTACCTTCGCGGTATACCGGCCAGAGAAAAAGGACACCCTGCAAAACAGAACGTAAATATGTACCCGCGGTATACCGGGCATTCTTCGTGGTATACCTGCGTCAGAATATGTACCCGCGGTATACCTGGCATTCTTCGCGGTATACCTGCGTCAGAATAAGTAGCTTCCAGGACGCAACCAATCTTTCTCAATAAACCCTATTTAATTAAAATCATTTATTGGGTTTTTAGAAATATCCAAGTGGTATATTATTTTAGGGTGTTTATCATTATAAATTATAAACACTAAAGACAACGTAAAACTTCCGTCTTGAACTCTTCAGATAAAATCTTCGTGTTCTTCAAGAACTGTACACTTGGATTGGATTGTTAGATAAACAATAATACGGTGTGTTTGTAATCATCAAAATAAATATATATAAATATATAGAGATGTGGTACACTTGCACCAACAGACTTCTTCATGTAGCTTGCCATTCAGAAAGGCAGATTTGACATCCATTTGATAAACTTTGAATCCTTTGTGGGCTGCATAGGCTAGAAAGATGCTGATGGCTTCTAGCCTAGCAACTGGAGCAAAAGTTTCATCACAATCAATGCCTTCTTCTTGGTAGTATCCTTTTGCAACCAATCTGGCTTTGTTGGTCCTGAAGGGGTTATACAAGTTTGTAGAAGGGGGGGGGGGGGTTTGAATACAAACACACGGTTTTTACTTTTCTAAATTGTTTATTGATATGTATCAAACAATTTACAACTTGTTGCAGAACACGATTAAGGAATAAACCAAATCTAAACAAGTTAAGAGAATCACTAAGATTTCTTGCACTATAAATAAGAGAGAAGGAATTAAGAACACTTAAGCTAAGTATTCTATCACACAGAGTTTTAGCAAGGAGAAGGAATGGCCGAAGGTTGTTCAAGAAATGAAGTGGGTTTCTATTATATAGTGCATGCATTAAATGCATATTAGTACAACTTTACACGTGGCAGCTTCTGGTTGGATGCATGGTTTGACCTTGGTAGACAACTTAGTTGCCACATGATGAATAGTGTAGAATCAGAGTTGGTTGTACGATTCTGGACAAAAGGGATGTCCGTTCTGATAGATCGTACGGAGATGTGCAAGGGGATAATACAAAAGTAACTTGTTGACGAAACTTCATGAACAACGTTCGCTGAATAAATCTTTATCAATGAGTGATAAAGTTCAGCGTTCGCTGAAGTCTTCTACATGAAACTTCACGTTGAGTGGACAGGTCTTGGCGTCGCTGATATCCGCATCAGTTCATTGGTAGACTTGTCGCTGGTTCTTTGGCTTGATCTTCGACTTCAGCGTAGAACATAGTTGACGTGAAACTTGTCTTCAGGGATCATAAGTAAACAACATATTTTATCGGCGATCATCAGTGAAACTGAACAAACTCAGGGCTCACTGATGAAGTCATAGAAGAAAATGCCACAAGGATGCTGATAACTCTGCCATGGAAGAAGGCTTCAGTAGGAGGTACATATACGTCGAGTCCGGAGAGGTCAGAGGAAGGGCCAATAACTGCTTCACGAGATAATTCAATCCATGTCTCGTTTTTTATTGTCGGGCCTAGAGAGGAAGGGGTCTTCTTCTTCTTTGAAGTAGCTTGTTTCTTCTGAATTGGTGGTGGAGGTGGAATATCAACCGCTGAGGTAACTAAGTTGATCTACCTGTTTATGGCTTGTTCAACATAGGTTTGAAAGTTGAGAACAAATTTGTTCAGAGCTGACATGTAGCAAGTTCTGTTGTAGACGTTTTCTCTGACTACTTGGACATGAACGATCGGTACCTTTATGTTATTTTTCAGTGCATATCTTCCTTTGACATTTACATCTTTTATCCTTGAAGGATGTTGTCTGAAGTGGCACATCTGTTAGCTCCAACTTATGTAGTTAAAGAAGTATTGAAAAATAGGCTAAGTGTAAAGTCATCGACAGAGGCCTCTGCCAAGACACCGAGCAAGATTAAACAGAAGCTGTTCTCAGAATACAAGGCCACAGAGCCTCTGTCATCCTTGACAGAGCCTCTGTGGTATGAAGACTGAAGACTTGGAAGATTATTTGAAGATCAATATGAAGACGATCGTGCCTCTCACGTTTCCTGCTTTACGAAGATCCTCAAGATCATTCGTACAAGGCGTGCCCTGCCAACTCCAAGTGTTAAACTCTGATGGGTTACAGCTTTAGCAGAAGACAGCGCACTACATTAACGTTGTACCTGTAGCAGTCCCACGATCGTGTCTTTATACCCTTAGTACTCCTTGTCTCCCCATTGTCCCCTAATGAATAGTATAAATAGAAGGCTCATGTTGAGCTCTTCTATTAACTTTGCACAAACGCACACACCTTTAGAGCATAATTCATTTTACCTTCGGTGTTCTTGGTATTCTTGGCTAATCCATATACAATGATTTATTGAGTTAATCTTTTGTGTTATTATATCACGTATTTGATTGTGTATTATTTTCTACCATAAATATCTCTTTAGTTCGCTAAAAACGCTTCCGCACAATTACTTGTTTGAACTGATAGATATAAATATCATTGTTGAGTAAAATCGGGATCGACAATTGGGATCAGAGCCATCCTTGATTTTCTATATCAAGAGATCCTCTCTTACAATGATTTTTGGTAGAAACTTGGATTGATTTTAACCTATTCTTCATTTATTTCAAACAGCCTCTGTTTTTATGCCATTCTCGACCAGTTAGACTTTGGTAAACTTACAGAACCTGTTTCTTTGGTTAAAACTTTCCATTTTAGTGCATCGTTCAAGGTTTTAAGCTTATAAACTCATTTAGAAAATTCCACTCCACCATCTGAAAGTTTGTTGTTCATACTCTGTTTTCTGGTATTTTTTTCCTTCTTTCAAAATGGCAAACGCGAACAATTTTTTCACTGCTGGTTCCTTAACAAAATCACCCACCTTGCTCAGAGATGAGTACCCTCAGTGGAAGATACGAATGATTCACTTCTTTGAGGGTACTGACAAAGAACTCGTTCACTATATCCGCAACCCTCATTTTGTTCCCATGGTCACCGTACCACGTGTACCTGCCACAGATGATACTCCAGAGATTCCTGAGCACGAGAAACCTAAGACAAAGGATAAATGGTCTGCACCTGACTGGGAAAAATATGTGGTCGCTCAGAAGACCAAGCGACTTCTGATAATGGCCATACCCAATGACCTCTTCCAATCCCTAGATGCGTGTGAATCTGCATACGATCTATGGAAAGAACTGAAGAAACAATTGGAGGGAAGGGCCAAGACTCAGAAGAATCGCAGAGCCCAATGTATCAACGAATACTACGCATTCAAAGCTCTATCGACAGAATCTCTGCAAGCAATATACGACAGGCTCAACTCTCTTATCAACAAGTGTAAGAAGTTCGGGATTCACAGAACATCTGAGGAGAACAACGTCATGTTCCTAAAGAGCCTAAACGAAGAATGGCTCCAGCTGTCTATGTCCTTGCAAACTAATCAGGAATTAGACACCTGGACTCTGTTAGATCTCTATGGAACACTGGCTTCCCAAGAACCTCAAATTGCTCAAGCAAAAGCTCAAACCGATGGGCCTCTGGCACTTGTTGGTAAGGTTACAGAAGCTAAAGAAAAGACAAAGAAGGAGAAAGTTGTGGAGGAAAAGAAGGAGAAGAAGAAGAAGGTATTGGTGGTTGATAGTGATGAGGAGGAATTAGTGGAAGAAGAGGAGGCAACAATGGCCTCCATAGCTAAATCGTTAGCTCTTTTGACAAGGGAATTCAGCAAAGGGTACCAGAAGAAGTCGGGTTATGAACGCAATGGGAGAGATGATCGTGGTGATTTAAGGAATCAAGGAAGAGAAGGGTCGAATGACCAACATAGTCAAATGACAAAAGCGACAGAGGTGGTGACCAACAGAGGTCAGGCGATAGAGCTGGGAATGCACCCCAGAATCAAGGTTGTTTCAATTGTGGGAAGCCAGGCCACTATGCTGCAGATTGCAGGAGCAAACCAAACCGCCCTCAGAGGGACTCTGTTTTCTATAAAAAGAAAGCAGAATTTTATTCTCACAAGTCGCTCATGGTGGAGCAGGAAAACTGGCAGTCAGATACATCCTCTGACGAAGGTGAAAAGAAGAACGCCCTGTTATGCGGGATGGCAGAGGTCAGCTCCTCCGACTCTGATAGTGAGGTATCCACTTCTGACTCTTACTCTAATCAAGAAGAAGCAGATTTTGTTGGTCCCGAAAGGCTTAAACAAGTTTGTAGAAGGGGGGGGGGGGTTGAATACAAACACACTATTTTACTTTTCTAAATTGTTTATTGATAAATCATTAACAATTTACAGCTTGTTGCGAAAACAAGATTAAGGATAAACCTAAATATAAACAAGTTGGAACACTAAGGTTTTCTTGCACTAAGAAAGATAAGGAGATTACTAATAAAATCCTATCTTGAGAGATTTGAACTTGTCCAGAGTTAGCAAGTTACTTCAAATGAAGTGAGTTCATCTCTTTATATACTGCATGCATTTAATGCAATTCAGTATACACTTTACACGTGTCATCAGCGGATTGGTTGCATGTCATTGACCTTTGTTGACAACCTTAGTAGCCGCATGAATGAACAGTGTAGTATCAGAGTGGTTGTACGATTTCAGATTTTCGGAGGTTCTTTTCTGACATTTCGTACGGTGGCGTGCAAGGGAGGTTAAGACAAAAGTACTTTGTACGGAGGACTTCATGATCAGCTTTCGTTGATTCAGCGATTATCATTTACTATTCAGCAGATGATAAAGTTCAGCGATAGCTGAAGTCTTGTACTTGATACTTCACGTTGAGTGGACAAATCTGAGTCTTCGCTGATCCGCATCAGTTCATTAGGAGACTTGTCGCTGGTTCTTGAGCTTGATCTTCGACTTCAGCGTAGAACCTTTGTTGACGTGAATCTTGTCTTCAGGGATCATAAGTAAACAACTAACTTATCAGCGATCACCATAAGGACTGAACAGACTCAGCGATATGGTGAACAGTGTTCGCTGAATGTTTAATCTAAAAGTGCGAGAGTTCCTATCAGCAGTACTGTAAGATCTTAGTACTTATCAGCGATAGTGAAACTCTGATACATATTGTTTACTTACAATTTTCACTAATTATTTTAGATAGGGTCATTATCAAATCACCGAGGGTTTGGATCAACAATCTCCCCCTATTTGATTATGACATAGCAACAGAGAAAATTGCTATTTAATGAAAACATAAGGATAAAAAGAACTCATAAAATATTTGTCCCTTTTACTGTTTTCTAGGATCTTTTCAGTACTGATGGAGTAAAGTACATTCGCTGAAATCTTTCTTTAAATCTTTGAATCAGGTTACAATATGAATAAGAAAGATTACAAGTACAAGCGAAATAAATTACAAGTATTGAAGGATGACTGATACAATAGAGAAAAAAATGGTGATTGTTGTCAGCCTTCAAAGGGTTCTTCCTTAATGAGAAGTTCATCAAGGGTTGTCTTTTCAGTTGGAATCATCCAGTCAGGAACCTTTTCTCCTTTATTCTTTAGCTTCAGAGCAGCTTCAAAAATCAAGGGTTTTAGGTGTCGTGCCTGAATGTCTTTTCTGAAGTCGCACCAGTAGATGAGATCTTTGAGCTGTTCGATTGGAGTGATTGGAAGCTCAGCGATCCGTTGAAAGCATTTACGTCCGTCGTAGTCAAGAAAGAATATTCCATAAGGATTACTGATGACTTTACCAGGGACGAAAACTTCACATGGTGGCAAAGAGATGTCAAGGGCAGATAGATCAGGATCAGGACCAAGTACTTCAGCGCGAGAGAAACCAATTCCAGTTTCATTTCGTATGACAGGACCTGAGTTTGAATCTTGACGTTTCTTCCTTGGAGAGCCCTTTTTTCTTTTCGGCTTTAGATCAGGAACAGGAGGAATATCCACACAAGAAGATATCAAATCGATCTGTCTATTTATCAGCTTTTCGAAATGATCCTTGTACTTAGATTTTGATGGTTGGATAGCTAACCTCATCTCCAGCCATTCAGAGAGACCATACCTTTTTACAGTGTCAGCACGAAAGGTTTCAGATGAGTCATCTTCTCTGAACAGTTTGATGTCAACAATAGGTACTCCGATGGAGGTTCTTCCAGAGATGAATACCTTGTTGATCTTCGCTGGACGATATCTGAAGTGGATTTTCTCTTTACACCAGATCAGGGTGGTCTGAGAAACTTCAGCTTTCTTTTCCACGATCTTCTGGGCTTGTTCCCAAAGCTTTCGTTGGATTTGAATGGGAATACGCTTCAGCTTGGGGTCTTTGACAGATTATTGAGTGAGCTTGATGGCGTATTCTCTGTCTTTATCTTCAGCTTCCTTCCTTTCAGCGATGAGGCGTTCAGCTCTGAGATGATCCTGGTATTCAGCTTTTGAAATTCTGAACTTAGGAGGAACTGAAGGTAGTTGATCGCGCCTTAGGATGATTCGCTGATCCTCGAATCGCTTTATCATTTCTTCTCTCCTCTTTTGAGGAACTGAGGAGGGTCTGTTTCTGTGCGAGAGAGGTTGTTCTTCTGATTCATCAGTCTCAGAGATTAAATCTAAGACTGGGATTATGTCTTCAGCGGTAGCTGGAATTATTGGTGAAGTCGCAATAGAAGATCTTTCAGCGATATCCTCAAACAGGGGAGAGGACTAGCTGAAACGCAGCGATCTTACAAATAAGAACTGGGTAGAAGAACTTGGGTAGAAAAGATAGAAAAAAAATGTGGATGTGTATGGTGTTTGTGGAATGGATAACTGATTTTTCAGAGATGATCAGGGAAGGAAAAATAAGTTTAGTGTACCTGACAAATCGGCTTTGCAAGTAGGATCGCCAGATTATCATCTTCAGCGATGCCTTTGTCTTTGCTTTTCTCAGCGCCAGAGGCTGAGTGCTTTGTCTTTGTCTTCTCCCCTGAAGGTTCTTTTATTGAAATACCTTTAAGAGCTTTGGTTCGAGGAGCAGGTTTGACAACAAAGAAATCATCGTCATCTTCATCATCATCATCATCGTTCCTTGGAGAGGAGGATGGTTCAGCTTCAGGGATGTCGAAGTCTTCGTCTTCTTCTGCTTCGGATTCCTCAGCATCTTCTTCGAGTTGCTCCCCCTCAGATACAGAGGCGAGGTTCTTGGTTCCCTCAGGGTTTTCATCTCCCTGAGGTCCAGTAATCCGATCTTCATTACCCTCTCCACTGATAGATTCATCATGGGAAAGGTCTTCAGCGCTCTTATTTTGATCTTCAGCGCTCTTCTCCTGTTCAGCGCTCTTCTCCCCCTCTTTCTCATGATGGGCGGGGGAGGAATGGGTAGATTCAGCATTGGTGTTGTCTCTGTCTTCTGGGCCAGAGACTTTCACACAACCTTCAAGCTTAGCTATTCTGTCTTCTAGGCCAGAAATAGCAGGCGTGATTTTCTTCAGCTCTTGGCGATCCTCTGCGGTGAATGAGTCCAAAACAGGTGCAGGGGCCGGAGCAGGAGCTGGATTATTTGCCTTGTTCACCAGCGTCTCGATCATTGTCTTGACAGAACTAAGATCGGTCTTCACTGAGCCCAAGTCGGTCTTGAGCACTGACATATCACCTTCGAGTGTACCAACCGATTTCTTCAGCGTTGTAACCTCGCTGGAAATGGTGGAAACTGATGATTTGAGGTTGGTGTAGTCAGTGTAGATGTCGGAGAGCACTTTGGCAAAGTCGGCGAGAGTTTTATCAAGGTCTTTGATGTCATCAGAGGAGGCCTTCTTTTCCACCACAGTAGTCAGCTTCGTCAGATTCTCTCCAGCGTTTGTTACAGCTGTAGAGTTATTTGATAGACCGGTGGTGAGATCCGTAAGTTTCATCTCCATAGACTTCAGAGACTGGTTGATGTCTCCCAAATAAGGACCTGTAACATATAAGTACTTGTGAACAAAGGAAAGCTCAGAAGTTTCAGGTTTAGTTACAGTGTTTAAGGTGGGATCTGTACCTGCAGGAGCGTTGACGAACTCATCAAAGTTTCGAGTCCCTCCATAGTGTTCCATATCTCCCTCAAAAGTTCCGTGAGGGATGGAGATCTCTGCAGGTCCTTTCTTCGTCATTCGCTGAGAAGCTTCAACGGCTTCTTGAATGATGGCATCTCCAGTTTTGACTGGAGGAGTGTCCAAAGAAGTAGAGGGAGGAGCGAAGGATAAGAATTGTGGTTGGGTTTCAAGTTCAGCGTTGGATTCGCTGAGAAGTACTTCATCAATCTTTTGAGAGACTAGCGAAGGTTGGGTAGATTCCAAAGTTCTAACCTCAGCGTTTAAGGACGCTGAAGTAGGTTTAGAAGGGATGGCTTGAATTGGTGTGGCAGAGCGTACCACGGAACTTTCCTTCAGCTCTTCAGAATGAGCTGAGGAGTCTTCAGCATGCAATTGCTGGGGTTGCTCCTTGGTTTTCTTGATCCTTTTGGAATCAAGAGGGGTAAGAGATTGTTTCCTTTTCTTAGAAGGAATGGATTTTGTGGCCTGGGAATCAGCGAGGGGTATAGTCGCCGAAGGAGCCACAGAAAGCGGAGAATTAAGTAGTGTGAGAAGGGTAGAGAGACGTACCTCGTTGGCGACAGGCTTGAAGTCGAGAACTTTAGGGCCAATCTGAGAGAGTTTCAGATCACCCTCTTCAGGATAGCTGTCCTTCAGGCCATATTGAAAGATGGCGCTGATGAATCGCGGGTAAGGAACCCATGCTGGTCGGTCAGCGGCAGAATCAACACGTTGAATGAGGTCTTCATAGATGATGGAGGCCCAGTCAATGTTGAGACCTTTCAGCAGTGCGTAACCCATGGCCTGCTGAGGTTGAGCGGCTTGATCAGAAGATCCGGATTTCGCTGTCATGCAGCTGATCAGGTGAGCGAAGATGAAGTTCATCTCGCTGGGCATCTTGGATTTCTTTATCAGCGTCAGCTTCTTCCCGGGTAGCTTGTCTCTTCCAGTCTCCCAGATGTAACCCATCGCATCGAGGAAAGCAATGATTTCTTCCCTGTCAGCGTGCTTCTTGTGGTCAGGAAATGGAATGAAAGGATTTTCTGAGGTAGCGTTAGGGAATTTCAGAGCTTTGCGGATTATTGCGGGGGTTATCTTGATGGTGCCATACTCAGTATCGCTGAGTATGCAGTCGATGGTTTTAGATGGATCTTTGGCTGAGGGTAGGTTGGTGTGTCTGGCAGAGTACCAGAATTGGGATAATAGACGCTGACTGGCAGGAGGTGTGATTGTCAGTGCTGTGTAGATGGGGCTATTCTTCAAAAAATTTACAGCGTCGTATAGATGGGATACCTGCTTCCGAGGAGGAAACTCGAGAAGCGCTGAAAGGTTGTTTGCCTTTGTCCAGTCTAGTTGATCCAGCTCAAACTTAACCTGAGGAGCTTTGGTGATTTCCAGTTCCTCAGAATCAGCGGAGATGGACTCAGCGGAAACATTCAGCTTTGAAGTTGCCATTTCACTGTATTATCAGTTCAACCAAAGATGTTAACAAATAAGAAATATCTTAATGTGGAAAGAAAATTTCCATTAAGATTTTTCGAATTTTGTCCATTTCATTCAGACAAAAAAGTCTTAATGAAGATTAGGGTTTTTCTTGTTTAAAAAAAAAAACGAATATAACACCTATAAGCCTTGTATTCCAGTTTAAAAAAAATGGATACGAAAGAAGAACAAGTTTAAGATTTTAGATTTAAAACTTGAAGAACAACCATGAAATGGTTGTGTTTATAAAACCATGAAAGAAAATGATTTTATTTTTGAGTTCTTTTGTTTGATCTTGTGTAAAACAATGATAAGATCGAAAACAAGTTATTTGCATTTGATAATAGATAAGAACATATTAACCTTGAGTTTGATGAAGAAGATGATGAACAGTTCTTGAAGATTGAGAGCACAAAATGCAACAGTGTTCTTTTCTTGCGCAGAAAGATTGACTCGCATAAAAGACAAATATAAACTTTGAGAGTGTTTATATAGGAAGAGAGTAGAGAGAGAAAAACTTGAGCGGGAAAGTTTTTCATCATGACACGGACACGTGTTTGCATTTGATTGGATAGACAACGAAACGTGCAAACGTGTGTCAGAAAAAGAGCGTGCCTGGTGTTATCCGTTGCAATGACGTCACAACTGTCCTTTCACATTCTTTCGTTGTCTCTGAGGTTTTGAAAGAAAAACTCAGGGACTCTTTGGAAAATATGAAGCACTGAATAGAAATATCAGTGAGGGTTTTAAGAAATTTCAAAATATTATTCAGCGATGAAAGAATTTGAAATCTTGCATTTTCATGCGTTTTGTCAGAGAAAACATACCTTGATATCAGTTTAACCCAATTTATTCAGAGAGAAGATGATGAAATGGATTGTACAAGTTTATTTCATCCAGAGCCTATACAAGAATGTATAAACGTATCGCTGATTAAATGTGAACCACTGAAGATTTATCCTTCAAAGTTCAGCATTCCAAGCTCGCTGATGAGAAAGTTGAATCTTGTCTCATCAACAGGTTTGGTAAACAAATCAGCTAACTGATAATCAGTTGGGATAAAATGAAGTTCTATATCACCATTCATCACATGATCTCTGATAAAATGATATCTGATTTCTATGTGTTTTGTCTTTGAGTGTAGCACTGGATTGTTTGCTATAGCGATGGCACTTGTGCTGTCGCAATAGATTGGAATTTTGGAGAGCTGAAGATCATAGTCTAGTAGTTGATTTCTCATCCACAAGACTTGAGAACAGCAGCTTCCAGCGGCTACATACTCAGCTTCAGCTGTGGAAGTGGACACCGAGTTTTGCTTCTTACTTGTCCAACTTACCAGCTTTCCACCCAGGAGCTGACATCCTCCTGTGGTGCTTTTCCTATCCATTTTGCAACCTGCAAAATCACTGTCTGAATAGGCGGTTAGATCGAATCCTGAATCTTTGGGATACCAAAGACCTAGATTCGCTGTACCCTTAAGATATCGAAAGATTCGCTTTACAGCTTTCATATGAGATATCTTAGGTTCAGCTTGATATCGTGCGCACAGACATGTTGCAAACATAATATCGGGTCGGCTAGCTGTAAGATACAGTAGTGAGCCGATCATCCCACGGTACAGCGTGACATTGACAGGAACACCCTTTGTGTCCTTATCAAGTATCAGCAGTGGTGCCATAGGGGTTTTCATAGCTGAACTTTCAGTTAAGTCGAATTTTTTCAGCATATCTTTAACATACTTTCCCTGATTTATAAAAGTTCATTTTTCAGTTTGCTTAATCTGAAGACCAAGGAAATATGTTAGTTCACCCATCATACTCATTTTATACTCATCTTTCATTCTATCAGCGAAACGAGTACAAAGCTCAGGGTTAGTAGAACCAAATATAATGTCATCAACATATATTTGAACTAAAATGATATGACCTTTTATTTTTCTAAAAAACAAAGTTTTGTCAATCTTACCTCTCTCAAATTTTTCAAGGTGGAGATAAGTAGAAAGAGTGTCATACCATGCACGAGGAGCTTGCTTCAAGCCATAAAGTGCCTTATCCAGCTTATAAACATAACCTGGACGCTTAGGATCTGAGAATCCTGGAGGTTGTTCCACATAAACTTCTTCATTCAGCTTTCCATTTAGAAACGCTGACTTAACATCCATTTGATGTACAGTGAAGTTTTTGTGTACAGCATATGCTAAGAAAAGACGAATAGATTCAAGTCTTGCTACAGGAGCAAAGGTTTCGTCATAATCTATACCTTCCTCTTGTCTGTATCCCTGAGCAACAAGACGAGCTTTGTTGCGAGTTACAGTACCATGTTCGTCCAACTTGTTTCGATAGACCCACTTAGTGCCTATCACTGTTTTGTCAGTTGGTCTCCGAACAAGTTTCCAAACTTTGTTTCTTTCGAATTCAGTCAGCTCTTCTTGCATAGCGCTGACCCAGTTTGGATCTCTGAGGGCATCATCTATTTTCTTTGGTTCAGTTAGAGAAATAAAGTTAACAAATAAACAAATATTACCTGCACTTCTACGAGTCTGAATACCAGCGTTGGGATCACCAAGAATTTGATCGATTGGGTGATTTACAGTCCATCGCTGAGCCGGAGCATGCGTCGCTGACTCAGTCTGAACTGGAGAAACTGAAGATGAGGCTTCAGCTACTTCTGGATAATCAGCTAAGAGAGGAATGCTTGCATTTGTCACTTCATTCACTGATTGCTGAGAAATAGATGGAATTTCTGAGACATTTGGATCAACTGCGGGTATAGTATTTATAGGAACAGCTGAGACCCAAGATGTTTCAGCTTCACTATTCTGCATATTGGGAATGATAGTAGGACCATCATTTTCAGTTGTATGAGTATGAGTAGTGGGAACATCTTCTGAATCACAAAGATGAGAAAACATCCATTGATTCAGTTCTTCTGTATCAGCGTTCGGTTTAGAGTTCGCTGAACGGGATTCGTCAAACGTGACGTAAATAGTTTCTTCTACAGTTTGTCTTCTTCGGTTGAAGACTCTGAAGGCTTTGGAAACTGAGGAGTATCCAAGAAAGATTCCATCATCAGCCTTAGGATCAAACTTTCCAAGGGCATCTCTGTTGTTCAGTATGAAACACTGACAACCAAAGATGTGAAGAAAGCTGATTGAAGGCTTTCTCCCATGAAAAAGTTCATAGGCTGTCTTTTTGAATCTTTTGACTATCAGCGACCTGTTTTGCGTAAAACAAGCCGTGTTGACAGCTTCTGCCCAAAACTGAGTAGGTAGATGAGAATCGCTGAGCATTGAACGTGCAGCTTCAATAATTGTTCTATTTCTTCTTTCAGCGACTCCGTTTTGTTGTGGTGTTCTCACTGACGAAAAGTTGTGAGAAATACCCTTGCTCTCAAGGAAGGAATCAAGAGAACTGTTTTTGAATTCAGTTCCATGATCACTCCTTATTGAGCGAACAGTCATATTGTTCAGAGTTTCCATCTTCCGAAGAAAAGGTGATAAGTTCTTCAGGGGTGTCACTCTTAGAACGGAGAAACATTACCCATGTATAACGAGAGAATTCATCAACTATGACCAGCGTATATTTCTTTCCAGCGATGGATTGTTTGTTAACGGGGCCAAACAAATCCATATGGAGTAGTTGAAGAGGAGATGACACTGAGGAAACTTGCTTGGACTTAAAGCTTGCCTTGGTCTGCTTCCCTTTTTCACACGCTGAACATAAGGATTCTTTGGCGTATGAATGTTGAGGTAGACCAGTGACTAACTCTTTGGATGAAAGAGTATTCAGTGTCTTGAAGTTGAGATGTGAAAGCCTCTTGTGCCATAGCCAGTTGACATCAGAAGATGCCTTTGAGAAGAAACAGGAGTTCTCAGTGGTTGTTGAGTCCATGTTTATAACGTAAACATTTTCCAAACGATAACCGCTGAGAGCTATCTTCTCCTTTTTGTCAGAGACAAAGCAGGATTCCTTAGTGAAAATCACTTTGTTATCCATGTCGCAAAGCTGACTGATGCTCAGAAGATTATGCTTCCGCCCTTCAACATATGCGACTCTTCTGAAGGATGTTGTACTATTTGAAAGTACACCATACCCTCGGGTGTGTCCTTTTCCATTTCCACCGAAAGTCACAGAGGGACCCTTCTCTTCCTTGTATTCAGCGAGCAGGCTTTTCTTTCCAGTCATGTGTCTAGAGCATCCGCTATCGAGATACCAGATACCCTTCTTAACCTGCAATACAAAGGAAGATTAGTTTTGCTTGGGTACCCACTTCACCATGTATACGCGTTTGTCAGTGGAAGTGGTTGGAATGGGTTCAGAAGTCTTCGCAGCATTTGAAGATTCAGCTTTGTCTTTCTTCACTTTGGTCAATTTCTTGACCTCAGCGGTAGGAGTCACCTTGACCTGACTTGCAACTGGTTTGGTCTTCTTTGGTGCTATCTTCACCTTAGCTATCTTATCAGCTTTGGTGGCTGTGGGACACTTACTTGCAATATGATCGGTAAGTCCACAGTGATAACATTTCCTATAACTAAAATTAGTTTTAGGACCACTTGTGTGCTGAGCTTTTAATTTGGAATTAGAAGTGCCAGCACCAAGTACACTATTGGTTTTTGAAATAGGACGAACATTCAGTTCTTCAGATTTCTTACCAAGGATATCTACTCTGAGTCTAGGAGTAGGTCGCTGAACTGATCCAGAGGTCTGATTTCTAGAACCAGATGAATGAATCACTAAGGCTTTGGAAGCATTCAGCTTAGGTACCAAAGTACCCTTCTGAGGATTTTGATAAATTACAATTCCTTTACCTTTATCTTTAGAGACAGAGGTAGGTTTTGAATAAACCATTTTCTCCTTACCTTTTGAGGAGGTAGGAGTTTCCTCAGGGATTGGTGTAATCGACGAGGAGTACTGGGATGAAGAAGTGTCAGCTACTGAGGATACGAACGTTCCAAATTTAAGCATTGAACGTTCAGTGGTTGGTATTGGAGTATCATATTTATAACCCAGACCACGTTTATCACTCAGAGGAATCTGAGCCTTAATTATCTCAGTGATCTTTGTTGAAGAATTACACCATCCTTCAACAGTAGCTTGTTCAGCTTTTAATGCAGCGATAGCTTCCGCTCGTTCAATTTTGACTAGCTGATTTAAATGGACTTGATCTTTAAAATCTTCTTCAAATTTAGAAAGCTTTTCTATTTGAAGGTGGCAATTTTTAAGCTTTTCAGCGAGATCAAGATTTTGGTTTTCAACCACAGCTTTGCCGTTCATGGCTTCGTATAAACTTCTAGTCAGTAGTTCGATTTTACGGAGACTATCAGCTTCATCAATATTTACAATATTGGTAAAGAAGGAGGGTGATACCTGAATGGCAGATGTTGAAGTGGAGAGAATGTTTGAACTTTCTTCCTCTTCTTCAATCTTGGCCATGAGACATTGATTTGCTTCATCATCTTCAGAATCAGATGATGAGGCTTCTTCATCAGAAGCAGCCCAATCATAGTCAGCCATTAGGCCTTTTCCCTTCTTCTTAAAGCTTTTCAGCTTTGCATACTTCTCCTTCAGCTTTAAGTATTTGTCGTCTTTATTCCTTGGAACAAAGGATTTCTTTGTAAAGGCTGAAGGTCTCATGATTTTCTTTGACCTGCACTCGTTAGCGAAATGACCTGTCTTTTCGCAGTTAAAACAAGTAGCAGTAGCCTTATCAACAAAAGCTGATGACTTAGGCTTGTCAGCTATATAAAGAGTTTTGTTCTTTCTAAACATTTTCTTCTTGGCGAATCTCCTGAACTTTTTAGTTAGGAGAGCCAAGGATTCATCATCTGAAGAATCAGAATCTGATGATCTTTCAGAGTTACTTTCTAACTCAGTGATAGTGACCACGGGTCGCTGAGTAGAAGGTTCCTCTGAGATTAAAGCAACATGGGTGCTTTTGGAATCTTTTACAAGATTCTTCTTAAGATGGCTAGATTGCTCATGATTCAGCAATGTGCCATATAAGGTAGCAAGTGTCATTGATCTTAGATCTTTTGACAGCTTGAGACACATGGAATAATTGTCCCAGCTTTCAGGTAAACATTCTAAAAACTTTGTCAGAACTTCAAAGTTAGAATATTCCTTACCAACCGTTTTAAGATCTATAATTAAGCAATTAAAACGTTGATGTACTTCAGAGAGAGTTTCATTCTTACCAGAGATGAAACTTTCGTATTGTCTTACCAGGTTGATCTTTCTTGAATCCTGGACTTCAGACGTTCCTTCATACTGAACACATATTGTGTCCCACATGGCTTTTGAGGATTTCAGGTTCATGACGGAATGGTAGACTTCGTCAGGAAGGGCCATGGATAGTATGGATCTGGCTTTTGTATCTATAGCCACTTTCTTCTTGTCTTCATCGGTCCAATGATGGATTTCCTTTGGAATCAGCCTTTCTAGAATAGCAGCTCTAGTTGCAGTGGCTGGAACGGCAGGATCAATCGTTACAGGGATGTGTGGACCGTTTTCAAGATAGTAAGGTATAGTAGGGTCTACACCTTCTAAGAAGAGTGTCATCCTATTTTTCCATAAGTTGAAGTTGTCTCTGGAAAATCTAGGGGGTTTTGCAAGAGAACCATTGTCGATATAGTGAGTGTTTGTGTTTGAGTTGGCCATTTTCAGATAATAGCAAGGAAGAGAAATATCTTAGATTAGATCTTGTTTATGAGATTAAACAAATCTGCTCTGATACCACTTGTTGGTCCCGAAAGGCTTAAACAAGTTTGTAGAAGGGGGGGGGGGGGGTTGAATACAAACACACTATTTTACTTTTCTAAATTGTTTATTGATAAATCATTAACAATTTACAGCTTGTTGCGGAAACAAGATTAAGGATAAACCTAAATCTAAACAAGTTGGAACACTAAGGTTTTCTTGCACTAAGAAAGATAAGGAGATTACTAATAAAATCCTATCTTGAGAGATTTGAACTTGTCCAGAGTTAGCAAGTTACTTCAAATGAAGTGAGTTCATCTCTTTATATACTGCATGCATTTAATGCAATTCAGTATACACTTTACACGTGTCATCAGCGGATTGGTTGCATGTCATTGACCTTTGTTGACAACCTTAGTAGCCGCATGAATGAACAGTGTAGTATCAGAGTGGTTGTACGATTTCAGATTTTCGGAGGTTCTTTTCTGACATTTCGTACGGTGGCGTGCAAGGGAGGTTAAGACAAAAGTACTTTGTACGGAGGACTTCATGATCAGCTTTCGTTGATTCAGCGATTATCATTTACTATTCAGCAGATGATAAAGTTCAGCGATAGCTGAAGTCTTGTACTTGATACTTCACGTTGAGTGGACAAATCTGAGTCTTCGCTGATCCGCATCAGTTCATTAGGAGACTTGTCGCTGGTTCTTGAGCTTGATCTTCGACTTCAGCGTAGAACCTTTGTTGACGTGAATCTTGTCTTCAGGGATCATAAGTAAACAACTAACTTATCAGCGATCACCATAAGGACTAAACAGACTCAGCGATATGGTGAACAGTGTTCGCTGAATGTTTAATCTAAAAGTGCGAGAGTTCCTATCAGCAGTACTGTAAGATCTTAGTACTTATCAGCGATAGTGAAACTCTGATACATATTGTTTACTTACAATTTTCACTAAGTATTTAAGATAGGGTCATTATCAAATCACTGAGGGTTTGGATCAACAGATTTTTTTAAACTGACCATTGAATACACTGAACATAAAAAGACCTGCGAAAATGTCCCGAAGAAGCTTGCATTCTTTTAAAGAGAAGCTAGACTTCTCACTCAAGAAACGGCTAAAATATTTAAAGAAAAGGAAGAGATTGAAACAAATTGGCACAAACATCTAAATATTTAAAAGAAAAGATTTCAGAACTCAACTCAGCCTTAGAAGCTAAATCTAAAGAACTTAAGGATGTTGAGAGCGACAGAATGAATATTCTTGCTCTTAAACACTATTTTCAAAAGGAAAGATAAGTCCTTCATCAAGACCTACCCTGTTGGTTCCCAGATTCAAGTTGTCTCCTAATAATAACACAAAACAGATAGCGGAAGCATTATATAAAGCAATTTAAATGTGAGTGATTGTGTAAACGATTATGTAACAATGAGAGTATCAATAATGAACAGTAAGATGACAACAAGATCAAGTAAATAAGCTGCTCGTTATATTGATATTTGAATAACACCAAGAACACGTTCAAGTGTGTGTATTCTGAAATCTCTCAGGAAACAAATCGTACAGTGGTAGTGCTATGGAATGTTGCAGTGTGTGCTCTCACAATTGTGGAAAACAGTTCTTCCAAAAGCTTACAATTATGTGCTCCACTAACGTTCTATTTATAGCCTGATAAAGCACTAGACAGTGTACTATCTAACCCTACGGTGACACGTGGAAAGTGTGTCTCCGTCCTTTTAGGGCTTACGTGGAAAGTACGAACACATGTCTAACACTTAGAGATTTCTACGAGACTTAAGCTTCACAAAGGTCTTCATTCACCAGAGCTCTTACACCAGAGCTCTGATGGTGTTCTGGTAAGATCAGTTCTTCTGTTGAATAGAAGAAGTCTTTTGCCCGAGCTCTATCGAGCTATGATGGTCTTCTGCTTGATATTCTTCTAAGTCTTCTGCATGATCTCTGGTGGCCTTCTGACTTGTAATATTTTCAATACTTTTACATAAGAGATACTTGAGGCTAACAATCTCCCGCTAAGTATTGAAAATAAATAAAAAATACAAATTACAGAGATATTAAACAAAAGACAAAGAGGAGAAGATCATCCTCTGTGAAACTTGATACTTTTCTTTCAAAGATATTACAATACAGGTCAAAGAACAAGTATACTAATTATAATAGTTTCCTCTTATAATTCTGTCGAATCTTCTGATCAGGTCTCTGAATTCTAACATGAGGTCTATCTGGTTAATGTAGCTCTTTAGAGCTTCTTCTGGGCACTTTTATCTTGGAAGATCCAAAGTAATTCTTCTGAGATACTGCAATGACTCACTTGAGTACTTGTGGGCTTCTTCTGATCTTATTGCTTTCTTGATGCCCTTCTGTCGGTAGATAAGTATTGCTAGATCTCCAACAACAGTTCATGTTCTGTGATGATCAAGACCCTCAATACTCTCATTTGGTGCATTGATCACCAGTTTCTCAACATCAAATTCCATGCCAAGTTGAAAATCAGTTTGCGTTGTGAGATCGACGTGTTCTTGCATAGCAAGCTGAATTTCCCTCATGGCGGTTTCTGTGCCTCTATATATGTCGATGTGGTTTTTACAATAGCCATGAAGAGTTATCAAGTCGTAGGGATTTAGAAGAACAAGGTCGTTGTCATTGAAACTTTGTATTTTATTGTCTTCTGATTCCACTATGTAGACATCGTACAGAACTCTGTCATGTGAAAACTTCTTCGCTTCTATCTTCAGAATTCTGTTGATCGAGAAGTGTGAGTTTATGGCTTTGTTCAGATGAGATTTGGTTTCGATGAACCTACGCCTTTCATCCGTGAGTTTATTAGCTCTGATCGGATTTAGATATGGGTTGTTGGGTACAACACTCACTGGGATAATACCTCTGTCAGCATAGAGATAGGAGAATACCTTTTCGATTGCAGGTTTCTCTGAGTGTCGAGCTTCAGGGTTCTGCTCTGGTTTGTTTTGGGTTGGGTTCTGGTCGTCGTGAGTGTCAGCCATTAGGAAGTCAGCAAGGCTTTCAGGTTCAGGCTCTTGTGCAGTTTAGGGTTGGTTTTGGTTCATTTGTTCATCAGCAGATAATGGTTCTGTTCTCTCTGGTTCAGTCCTTGGGGATTGGGGAGGAGTGTCAAAAATTATTACCACTGGTGGTTGAGATGTCGACGCTTCTGGTGGTGTGACCGTTCTGTCTTTGAAGATGTAGTCGAATTCTTCAAACTCAACCATCCCTGTCTCTGTCGAAGTTTCCTCTATCTCCATCTCCCCTTGTGTTTCTTTTTCTATCTCGGCCTCTGTCTCGGTCTCTTTCTCTTTCCCTTTCTCTTGCTCTTTCTCCTTCTCCTTCTCCTTTTCTTTCTCTGTCTCTTTCTCCTTCTCCCCCTTTTGTTGCTCTAAGGACTCACCCAAATGATTATCTGAGTTGCCTTCTGCAGCATCATGGAAATCATCATCATCAGAAGCTGCAATTCCGGCATCCGGTGAGTCTGGAACAACAAACTTCGGATCAGACTTACCCCTTTTGCTTGAAGGCTCTCCTTATGGGGGTCCTTCTGCAGGTCTTTTGAGTGTAGCAGTCTGTAAGATGGAATCTATGAAGATAGTGACTGCCTTTTTCAATGCATCTTCGACCTCTATTGCAGCAGTTCTGATTTCATCAACTTGACTCTCAAAGTTAAATTTGTGAGAGTCAATAGATGATTGGACGTGACATTCTGTTTCTTGAGCTTTCATGACAAACTTTGAAGATACGGTCATCATTCGGCTCAGGACAGACTTGCTGATTCCGCTCATATAAGCTCTGTCGATTGGTTGGTTGATGGGAAATGGTACAGGAGCAGCTGGGGCAGTGGCTTCTTTGATGGCATCCTTGACAGAGGTATTGATTAACTCTGTCAAGGTTCTGATGTTGGAGTCTGACAAGAGAATGGAAGGAATTGGTAGAGTTCTATTCATCGTTGCGGTATGGTTCTCTGTCATCTTCGTCTTTAGGTCAGAGAGCTCTGTCGTCATTTTCTGTGTCTCCTCTGCTCTGGCCCGTTCCAAGTCAACAACTTTTTGTGAAGTCTCTGCATATTTCATTGTAATCTGCTGCAGCTCTTCTTTGAGAGCATCATTCTCCTTGCGGATCAGCTCCTCTTTTGCTTCATTGATAAGTTTATACTCATTCAAGGAGTTGCTAATACTGTCACCGAAGCTTTTGAGCTCTGCTCTGGTGACAGTGTCAACGGGGGTAACCTTGGCTCCAATACATGGATCCAAGTCAAACTCGAGCTCAGAGGTGCTTCCATCAAGAGTTGTTTTTAGGTTGGCTCTTGGAGGACTTCCACCCGATCCTTGATGTTCCTTTTGAGGGGATACATCTACAGGCGTTCTGATCAGAGTTTCCTCTTCCAGCTCAGGTTCTGGAGAAGGAAATCTGATGTGTTGAGAAGATCTGTGATCAAGACAGGTCTTCCCTTGTGCAACTAGGTCAAACCAATATCCCTGAGTTGGACATTGCCTACGTGAGATACGAAAGATCTCAGGGCTAGTTTGTGACAGATCTATGCAAGCCACAGAGGCCTCAACGTGTGTAGGTGACCTATTGATGTTATGGGGCGATGCAACATATGTACCAAAAATGGATTCCTCGGTTATGTGCATACCAGAGGCGTGAAGAGTTGCCTCTGGTGGTTCTTGCTGGTTTGGGTTCGAGGTGTGCACCTCTAATTCAATATCCCTCTGGTCTTGATCACGAGGGATAGGTTGTGTGGTTACATTGGGAGTTGGCTTCGGAAACGCACATGTGTGTTCACTTGAACATCTTTTTCTATGCTCGCATTTCCCTCGGTTCCTAGGGTTTTAGCAGACTCAGTTTCTCCCTCACTACTCTCCTCTTCCTCACTACTACCAGAGGAGGGCGAACTCTCTGCCACCTCCTCTGTAGCTTCCCTTTCTTCCTCTTGGACAACCTCCATAGGGGATGATCTGTCCACTATTTCCTCTTCCACCACATTAGCAGAGGAAGACCCCACTTCGGGTACTCTTACCTCTACTCTGTTCGCTTCGGCTTCTCCTCTTTCGTCACTCATACTCTCTAAAGAAGGCTCAGGACCTAAGACTGTTGGGGTTCTCACCTCAGGTTCTTGAGGTTGAGGAGCATGATTATGGTTTTTGATAGAGATGTGAGTAGGGTTTATTAAAGAAAGCATTGTTCCTGGGACTCTTCGTACGTTTGGGTATTCACCTGCGGTTGTTGGCAAGGACCTGGACATTACCCAAACAGGTGTTGGATTTCTCTGTTGAGTTAGTTGCAAGATGGGGAAGGCTTCTCTGATGACTAGGCTGATAAAACGAGGATATCTGATAGCTTTCAGACTTCTGTGGACTCCTACTTCACCTCCTCTTGCCAGAGCTGTGGTCTTGGTATTAACAGCAGAAAGAAGGTCTTTGTAGAGTATCTTGGCATAATCGAAGATTCTTTTGAAGTATAGGCCATACATAATCTGAAGTATCTCCGTACTGGCTTGGTCTTGGCTACCAGATTTGTAGGTTAGGGTTCTGTTTAGTGTGGAAAACATGAAATTCCACACTGGGGTAAATAGCCTCTTCTGAATTCGCCAATCTTGTTGAGGGTGTGGTTGTAACCTAAGAACTTTATGAAGTCAAGAAGAACGGACATCTTTGGGGGCTTTTCATATGCTTGAATCCCCAATTGTCTATTGGTCTGCATCCCGAAAATTCTCCCGAGGGTCTCGTCACGGATGCGTATTGATCCACCTTCTCCACCTCTTCCAGAATCAACGTTGCCGATAATCCCTTTTTGTTCTGGAATGAACTGACAAGTAGTCCACCATTGTTGGACATAGAGTTCAGGGAGATTATCGTTGAACATTTTGAGGGCTCGAAAGATTTCTAAGTTTCTGAAAAACTCAACAAAAACATGGTAAACGGGTAGATAGTTGGTTGGGTTAGCATTGAAACGGTAGTTGTTGTCTGCGAACTCGTAAGGTTGGATTACGATTTCGTCTATGGGTCCTATTCGGCTTGATTCTGCGGAGTTTTGTCTTTCAGCCGTTGTTGCAGGTTTAGGGTTTTTGAAGAACTCAAAAGTTTTTAACAAAAGAGGGAAAGGTTGAGGGTTTTGAATGTTCAGTAAGCGTAAGAAATGAAATGGGTCGATTGGAATGGGTATTTATACTTGAAATGTATGGTTGGATAACCATCGTAGGTACTGTAGGTACTCGAGTTTCAGATAGTGGAGCGACCTCAACAGTGGATCGTGGAAACAGCTAACGGTTGGTTTCTCAACCAGAGAGTGCCACGTGGATTTGGGTTCTGACAACTTTTGGGCTATCAAACCGTCACGGTTAGAGATTTGAGAGTGACATGTGGTTGACGCTTAAGAAATAACCCACATCTCTGATGACAGCACTTCTGATGATGCGGCCGAAAACTGGCAGAGCTCTGGTGGAACTCAGCATAATTTTACCTCTATTGAGTCACCTTTCTCATTCTTTTCAAGTAACCCAAGATGTTTCACCTTTATCCTAAAATCATTTTAAAAAATCCTATATCTGATGTGAGAATAGCCAAAAGAACGAAAGCAGAACTATCTCAGAGATTTCACAGAGTTCTGGTGAAAGATCAGCAAGAGGCTCTGGTGAAATATCAGAGTTCTGGTAAGTTCTTGACATTATAAAAAAGGTTTTCATCAGAACAGGTCTTCCCTCTTTAAAAAAGATTTCCTTTTCTTGTTCAACGAGCAAAGTCAATTAGATTTGGAGTTTGATTTGACTTGCCCCCCCTTAAACCATGCTTGATTTCCTCTTAAGCTTCCCCTAAAATAGTGAGCTTAATTGACAGATTTTTCTTTTCAACTTTTTGAATGATAAAAAAATAAAGTATATACAAATTGAAATTTACAGAAGAAAATATTGAAAAAGTATGCTTCCAGAGCTCTGGTGAACATCAGAGGCTCTGGTGAACTCTCCTACCCAACTTCTGTTGATTTTTAAACAGAGTTAGGAGGACATGTTCAGCATATCCATCTTGCTGATTAAGAAGTTAAATATCCTTTCCTCAAGGGCTTTTGTAAACAAGTCAGCAAGTTGAAAGTCGGTTGAAACAAAGTACATTTCAATCGTCCCTTTTTCAACATGGTCCTTTAAAAAATGGTACATTATGTCGATATGCTTTGTCTTCGAGTGCTGGACTGGATTAGCTGTAATTGCTATGGCACTTTTGGAGTCACATGGAATTTGGATCTTGCTGTACTCCATGCCATAATCTTTGAGTTGTGTTTTCATCCAGATCACTTGAGAGCAACAACTAGCAGCAGCAACATACTCTGCTTCTGCTATATAAGTTGATACGCAGTTCTGTTTCTTGGATGTCCAACTCACCAATATTTCTCCAAGCAATTGGCAGCTACCAGAAGTACTCTTTCTGTCATTCCTGCATCCTCCATAATCTGAATCTGTGTATGCTACAAGCTCGAAACCAGAATTAAGAGGATACCAGAGACCCAAAAATTGAGTCCCTTTGAGATATTTAAAAATTCGTTTGACAGCATATTGTTGATCCAAACCATCAGTGATTTGATAATGACCCTCTCTTATATACTTAGTGAAAATTGTAAGTAAACAATATGTATCAGAGTTTCACTATCGCTGATAAGTACTAAGATCTTACAGTACTGCTGATAGGAACTCTCGCTCTTTTAGATTAAACATTCAGCGAACACTGTTCACCATATCGCTGAGTCTGTTCAGTCCTTATGGTGATCGCTGATAAGTTAGTTGTTTACTTATGATCCCTGAAGACAAGATTCACGTCAACAAAGGTTCTACGCTGAAGTCGAAGATCAAGCTCAAGAACCAGCGACAAGTCTACTAATGAACTGATGCGGATCAGCGAAGACTCAGATTTGTCTACTCAACGTGAAGTATCAAGTACAAGACTTCAGCTATCGCTGAACTTTATCATTCGCTGAATAGTAAATGATAATCGCTGAATCAACGAAAGCTGATCATGAAGTCCTCCGTACAAAGTACTTTTGTCTTAACCTCCCTTGCACGCCAACGTACGAAATGTCAGAAAAGAACCTCCGAAAATCTGAGATCATACAACCACTCTGATACTACACTGGTCATTCATGCGGCTACTAAGGTTGTCAACAAAGGTCAATGACATGCAACTAATCCGCTGATGACACGTGTAAAGTGTATACTGAATTGCATTAAATGCATGCAGTATATAAAGAGATGAACTCACTTCATTTGAAGCAACTTGCTAACTCTGGACAAGTTCAAATCTCTCTCAAGATAAGATTTTATTAGTAATCTCCTTATCTTTCTTAGTGCAAGAAAACCTTAGTGTTCCAACTTGTTTAGATTTAGGTTTATCCTTAATCTTGTTTCCGCAACAAGCTGTAAATTGTTAATGATTTATCAATAAACAATTTAGAAAAGTAAAATAGTGTGTTTGTATTCAACCCCCCCCCCCCCCCCCCCTTCTACAAACTTGTATAGGCCTTTCGGGACCAACAAGTGGTATCAGAGCAGATTTGTTTAATCTCATAAACAAGATCTAATCTAAGATATTTCTCTTCCTTGCTATTATCTGAAAATGGCCTCCCACACAAACACAAATTATATAGACAATGGTTCTCTTGCAAAACCCCCTAGATTTTCCAGAGACAACTTCAACTTATGGAAAAATAGGATGATGCTCTTCCTAGAAGGTGTAGACCCTACTATGACCTACTATCTTGAAAACGGCCCACACATCCCTGTAACTATTGATCCTTCAGTTCCAGCCACTGCAACTCGAGCTGCTATTCCTGAAAGGCTGATTCCAAAGGAAATACACATGTGGACCGATGAAGATAAGAAGAAAGTGGCTATAGATACAAAAGCCAGATCCATACTATCCATGGCCCTTCCTGACGAAGTCTACCATTCCGTCATGAACCTGAAATCCTCAAAAGCCATGTGGGACACAATATGTGTTCAGTATGAAGGAACGTCTGAAGTCCAGGATTCAAGAAAGATCAACCTGGTAAGACAATACGAAAGCTTCATTTCTGGTAAGAATGAAACTCTCTCTGAAGTTCATCAACGTTTTAATTGCTTAATTATAGATCTAAAAACGGTTGGTAAGGAATATTCTAACTTTGAAGTGCTGACAAAGTTTTTAGAATGTTTACCTGAAAGCTGGGACAATTATTCCATGTGTCTCAAGCTGTCAAAAGATCTAAGATCAATGACACTTGCTACCTTATATGGCACATTGCTGAATCATGAGCAATCTAGCCATCTTAAGAAGAATCTTGTAAAAGATTCCAAAAGCACCCCTGTTGCTTTAATCTCAGAGGAACCTTCTACTCAGCGACCCGTGGTCACTATCACTGAGTTAGAAAGTAACTCTGAAAGGTCATCAGATTCTGATTCTTCAGATGATGATGAATCCTTGGCTCTCCTAACTAAAAAGTTCAGGAGATTCGCCAAGAAGAAAATGTTTAGAAAGAACAAAACTCTTTCTATAGCTGACAAGCCTAAGTCAACAGCTTTTGTTGATAAGGCTACTGCTACTTGTTTCAACTGCGAAAAGACAGGTCATTTCGCTAACGAGTGCAGGTCAAAGAAAATCATGAGACCTTCAGCTTTTACAAAGAAATCCTTTATTCCAAGGAATAAAGACGACAAATACTCAAAGCTGAAGAAGAAGTATGCAAAGCTGAAAAGCTTTAAGAAGAAAGGAAAAGGCCCGATGGCTGACTATGATTGGGCTGCTTCTGATGAAGAAGCCTCATCATCTGATTCTGAAGATGATGAAGCAAATCAATGTCTCATGGCCAAGATTGAAGAAGAGGAAGAAAGTTCAGACATTCCCTCCACTTCAACATCTGCCATTCAGGTATCACCTTCCTTCTTTACCAATATTGCAAATATTGATGAAGCTGATAGTCTCCGTAAAATCGAACTGCTGACTAGAAGTTTATACGAAGCCATGAACGGCAAAGTTGTGGTTGAAAACCAAAATCTTGATGTCGCTGAAAAGCTTAAAAACTGCCACCTTCAAATAGAAAAGCTTTCTAAATTTGAAGAAGATTTTAAAGATCAAGTCCATTTAAATCAGCTAGTCAAAATCGAACGAGCGGAAGCTATCGCTGCATTAAAAGCTGAACAAGCTACTGTTGAAGGATGGTGTAATTCTTCAACAAAGATCACTGAGATAATTAAGGCTCAGATTCCTCTGAGTGATAAACGTGGTCTGGGTTATAAATATGATACTCCAATACCAACCACTGAACGTTCAATGCTTAAATTTGGAACGTTCGTATCCTCAGTAGCTGACACTTCTTCATCCCAGTACTCCTCGTCGGTTACACCAATCCCTGAGGAAACTCCTACCTCCTCAAAAGGTAAGGAGAAAATGGTTTATTCAAAACCTACCTCTGTCTCTAAAGACAAAGGTAAAGGAATTGTTATTTATCAAAATCCTCAGAAGGGTACCTTAGTACCTAAGCTGAATGCTTCCAAAGCCTTAGTGATTCATTCATCTGGTTCTAGAAATCAGACCTCTGGATCAGTTCAGCGACCTACTCCTAGACTCAGAGTAGATGTCCTTGGTAAGAAATCTGAAGAACTGAATGTTCGTCCTATTTCAATAACCAATAGTGTACTTGGTGCTGGCACTTCTAATTCCAAATTAAAAGCTCAGCACTCAAGTGGTCCTAGAACTAATTTTAGTTATAGGAAATGTTATCACTGTGGACTTACCGATCATATTGCAAGTAAGTGTCCCACAGCCACCAAAGCTGATAAGATAGCTAAGGTGAAGATAGCACCCAAGAAGACCAAACCAGTTGCAATTCAGGTCAAGGTGACTCCTACCGCTGAGGTCAAAAAATTGACCAAAGTGAAGAAAGACAAAGTTGAATCTTCAAATGCTGCGAAGACTGCTGAAATGGGTACCCAAGCAAAACTAATCTTCCTTTGTAAATGCAGGTTAAGAAGGGTATCTGGTATCTTGATAGCGGATGCTCTAGACATATGACTGGAAAGAAAAACCTGCTCGCTGAATACAAGGAAGAGAAGGGTCCCTCTGTGACTTTCGGTGGAAATGGAAAAGGACACACCCGAGGGTATGGTGTACTTTCAAATGGTACAACATCCTTCAGAAGAGTCGCATATGTTGAAGGGCTGAAGCATAATCTTCTAAGCATCAGTCAGCTTTGCGACATGGATAATAAAGTGATTTTCACTAAGGAATCCTGCTTTGTCTCTGACAAAAAGGAGAAGATAGCTCTCAGCGGTTATCGTTTGGAAAATGTTTATGTAATAGACATGGACTCAACAACCACTGAGAACTCCTGTTTCTTCTCAAAGGCATCTTCTGATGTTAACTGGCTATGGCACAAGAGGCTCTCACATCTCAACTTCAAGACGCTGAATACTCTTTCCTCCAAAGAGTTAGTCACTGGTCTACCTCAACATTCATACGCCAAAGAGTCGTTATGTTCAGCGTGTGAAAAATGGAAGCAGACCAAGGCAAGCTTTAAGTCAAAGCAAGTTTCCTCAGTGTCATCTCCTCTACAATTACTCCATATGGATTTGTTTGGCCCTGTTAACAAACAATCCATTGCTGGAAAGAAATATACGCTGGTCATAGTTGATGAATTCTCTCGTTACACATGGGTAATGTTTCTCCGTTCTAAGAGTGACACCCCTGAAGAACTCATCACCTTTGTTCGGAAGATGGAAACTCTGAACAATATGACTGTTCGCTCAATAAGGAGTGATCATGGGACTGAATTCAAAAACAGTTCTCTTGACTCCTTCCTTGAGAGTAAGGGTATTTCTCACAACTTTTCGTCAGTGAGAACACCGCAACAAAATGGAGTCGCTGAAAGAAGAAATAGAACAATTATTGAAGCTGCACGTTCAATGCTCAGCGATTCTCACCTGCCTACTCAGTTTTGGGCAGAAGCTGTCAACACGGCTTGTTTTACGCAAAACAGGTCGCTGATAGTCAAAAGATTCAAAAAGACAGCCTATGAACTTTTTCATGGGAGAAAGCCTTCAATCAGCTTTCTTCACATCTTTGGTTGTCAGTGTTTCATACTGAACAACAGAGATGCCCTTGGAAAGTTTGATCTTAAGGCTGATGATGGAATCTTTCTTGGATACTCCTCAGTTTTCAAAGCCTTCAGAGTCTTCAACCGAAGAAGACAAACTATAGAAGAAACTATTCACGTCACGTTTGACGAATCAGTTATCATTTTATCAGAGATAGATCATGTGATGAATGGTGAAATAGAACTTCATTTTATCCCAACTGATTATCAGTTAGCTGATCTTTTTACCAAACCTCTTGATGAGACAAGATTCAACTTTCTCATCAGCGAGCTTGGAATGCTGAACTTTGAAGGATAAAATCTTTAGAGGTTCACATTTGATCAGCGATAAGATTATACAAACTTATATAGGCTCTCGGATAAAATAAACTTGTACAATCCATTTCATCATCTTCTCTCTGAATAAATTTGGTTAAACTGATATCAAGGTATGTTTTCTCTCTCTGACAAAACGCATGAAAATGCAAGATTTCAAATTCTTACATCGCTGAATATATCTCTTCCTTAACAGCGATATTTTGAAATTTCTTAAAACCCTTACTGATATTTCTATTCAGTGCTTCATATTTTCCAAAGAGTCCTTGAGTTTTTTCAAAACCTCAGAGACAACGAAAGAATGTGAAAGGACAGTTGTGACGTCATTGCAACGGATAACACCAGGCACGCTCTTTTTCTGACACACGTTTGCACGTTTCGTTGTCTATCCAATCAAAAGCAAACACGTGTCCGTGTCATGATGAAAAACTTTCCCGCTCAAGTTTTTCTCTCTCTACTCTCTTCCTATATAAACACTCTCAAAGTTTATATTTGTCTTTTACGCGAATCAATCTTTCTCCGCAAGAAAAGAACACTGTTGCATTTTGTGCTCTCAATCTTCAAGAACTGTTCATCATCTTCTTCATCAAACTCAAGGTTAATATGTTCTTATCTATTATCAAATGCGAATAACTTGTTTTCGATCTTATCATTGTTTTACACAAGATCAAACAAAAGAACTCAAAAATAAAATCATTTTCTTTCATGGTTTTATAAACACAACCATTTCATGGTTGTTCTTCAAGTTTTAAATCTAAAATCTTAAACTTGTTCTTCTTTCGTATCCATTTTTTTTAAGAAACTGGAATACAAGGCTTATGGGTGTTATATTCGTTTTTTTTTTAAAACAAGAAAAACCCTAATCTTCATTAAGACTTTTTTGTCTGAATGAAATGGACAAAATTCGAAAAATCTTAATGGAGATTTTCTTTCCACATTAAGATAATTCTTATTTGTTAACATCTTTGGTTGAACTGATAATATAGTGAAATGGCAACTTCAAAGCTGAATGTTACCGCTGAGTCCATCTCCGCTGATTCTGAGGAACTGGAAATCACTATAGCTCCTCAGGTTAAGTTCGAGCTTGATCAACTAGACTGGACAAAGGCAAACAACCTCTCAGCGCTTCTCGAGTTTCCTCCTCGGAAGCAGGTATCCCATCTAGACGACGCTGTAAATCTTTTGAAGAATAGCCCCATCTACACAGCACTGACAATCACACCTCCTGCCAGTCAGCGTCTCTTATCCCAATTCTGGTACTCTGCCAGACACACCGACCTACCCTCCGCCAAAGATCCATCTAAAACCATCGACTGCATACTCAGCGATACTGAGTATGGCACCATCAAGATAACCCCCGCAATAATCCGCAAAGCCCTGAAATTCCCCAACGCTACCTCAGAAAATCCTTTCGTTCCATTACCTGACCACAAGAAGCACGCTGACAGGGAAGAAATCATTGCTTTCCTTGATGCAATGGGTTACATCTGGGAGACTGGAAGAGACAAGCTACCTGAGAAGAAGCTGACGCTAATAAAGAAATCCAAGATGCCCAGCGAGATGAACTTCATCTTCGCTCACCTGATCAGTTGCATGACAGCGAAATCCGGATCTTCTGATCAAGCCGCTCAACCTCAGCAGGCCATGGGTTACGCACTGCTGAAAGGTCTCAACATTGACTGGGCCTCCATCATCTATGAAGACCTCATTCAACGTGTTGATTCTGCCGCTGACCGACCAGCATGGGTTCCTTACCCACGATTCATCAGCGCCATCTTTCAATATGGCCTGAAGGACAGCTATCCTGAGGGTGATCTGAAACTCTCTCAGATTGGCCCTAAAGTTCTCGACTTCAAGCCTGTCGCCAACGAGGTACGTCTCTCTACCCTTCTCACTCTACTTAATTCTCCGCTTTCTGTGGCTCCTTCAGCGACAATACCCCTCGCTGATTCCCAGGCCAAAAAATCCATTCCTTCTAAGAAAAGGAAACAATCTCTTACCCCTCTTGATTCCAAAAGGATCAAGAAAACCAAGGAGCAACCCCAGCACTTCAATGCTGAAGACTCCTCAGCATTAAATATTCCTTCGTCAGCCTTCTTGTCGAACTTGCCCAGTTGTTCTCTGTCATTCAAGATGTAGCATTTGCAACCGAAAACATGAAAGAATTTCACATTTGGCCTTCGACTGTTGATGAGTTCATAGGGAGTCTTCTTGAATCTTTTCACTATTACAACTCTGTTCAGGGTAAAACAGGCCGTTGAGATTGCCTCTGCCCAGAAGTTGATTGGGAGAATAGATCCAGCCAACATAGTTCTGGCGGCTTCTACCAGAGTTATGTTCTTTCTTTCCACAACACCATTCTGTTGGGGAATTCTGGCAGCTTAGAAGTTCTGGGAGATTCCTTCCTCTGATAGGTAGGCATCAATTTTTGCATTCTTAAATTCTGTCCCATTATCACTTCTCAACTTATGGATTTTAAGACCTAACAGAACTGTACTGAACGTCTCAATTATTCATATTATAGACAACACAGTCGAATTTAGCAGTTAGAAACAACGTCTTTAGAAAAACTGAGAAATTTTGCTTAGCCTTCACTTAAATGAGTGAATTATCCATAAATCTCATAGAATGCCAATCCAAATGCCTTATATATATATATATGTACTTTGCAAAATTCTATCCCTCCCATAACCGTCCACCACCCCCAATAACCCCCTCTGTTTATCCTTTCACCTCATTTCACAACGCTCATTCAACACTACATCTCTTTCTCTCTAACTTCTCTCTATAGAATTCTTCCTTCTTTCCTCTCTAATTTCTCTCTACTCTCTCTCAAATAACATCCATACTTCAGCCAAGAAACTCAAGAAACTACAAGTATTCAAGTGATTCTTAAGGTAAAATTATATGTAGAGCAAAGCCAACACATCTCTTTGTTATTGTTCTTTAATTTTCTTTAAGCTTTCTTCTTCTTCTACTCTAGTTTTACTCTGTCTTACTAGAAACATCTTGAAATCTTAATGTTTGTAGATTCATCACCATAACATCTTGCGTGTTGTTAAAAAGATGATGAATCCATGATCAAACCTATGTTAAGATCAAAGAAGGAACCTTTGCAAATTTTTACTAACAAGCATGTGTTCTCCTTCAAAAATCTATTTTTTTATGTTCTAAAAGTTTTATAAAAACCTTCTACTACACAAAATGCATATTTTAATCTTCATGCATGTGGTGTAAACTTTGTATTTTATGTGGCAAAAACAAGCTCTAGGCTTGATGTTCAAAGAAATCTTCAAAAAGAAAGCAAAATGATAAATTTTGGGATTTTAGAAAAATATCTTTGCTTGACATACATGCATGTAGTTCTAGAGATTTAAAAACAAATATTCATCTGAAAATATTTGTTTGGGGAGGTGTCAAATCGGATTCCATGCAAAATGAACAAAATCATTGCAAAAGGTCTCTATTCATTCCATCAAAGAAGTTAACCATCCTAATCTTCCATTGAGGATATTCATCGCTCGTAAGAGTAGGAGGTTTGGTCAGAGAACCAGCTATGTAGATAGCATTAATTTTGTTGTTAGCCATCTTTTTAGAAAACAGAGTATGAAGGTTTCAGAAACTTTTAAATGGGTTTTGAACTAAAAGTAGATGAACAGTAACCAATGGAACAGTAACTTGAGTAGAGAAGATTTTCAGACTATCTAGAAAGCTTAAACGGGGATTATAGAACTCTGAAAACTTAGAACAGTAAAAACAGAGTATACTTATGAAGCTATTGAATAACAAACACAATCAACAACTATGAATCAACCTGGTTAGATTGGATCGTTTGATTTGAGCAAATTAATCCGCTCTGATACCAATTGTTGGTTCTCAGATTCAAGTTGTCTCACAATAATAACACAAAACAGATAGCGGAAGCATTATATAAAGCCATTTAAATGTGAGTGATTGTGTAAACGATTATGTAACAACGAGAGTGTGACAACCGTCAAATTCGCGTTCAGGTTAGAACTGCACTAAACACATCATATACTGATACTATATGTCACACTGTCCAATTTTAGCAGTCAACCCGGTACAGTAGGAAAAATTCAGAATTTTTGCCTAAACCCCCTCAAATTAGGGAATTATCCATATATCTCATAAAATGCCAACCAAAAATATCTTAAATACACACACACACATATATATATATATACTAGTTGGATACCCGCGCAATGCGGCGGGATGTAAAAGTTTCTTCAAGATGCATTTAATTTTGATGTGTGCTACCTTTCTTTGTGTATGTGTTAGGTTCAAATTTCCATCCAAAATAAATGATAGTGTTAGTGGCTTGTGCGACCATCATTATAAAAACAAATAGTTTATGTGGAATAAATTCATTTTTGGCAATATGGCTGGTAAAAACATCAAAAAATTCAACTAAATCTAGTAAGGAAGAAACAGAGTAGAAGTCAGTCGAATAAACAATTTAGAGGGTCTCGTCGATTTGAATATAAAGGGCCTCATGATATAGAGGACTGCAAAAAAATATGTTAAATCTTAGTGTTACCGGATGAAGAAACATAATAAAGAAAACAAAAACAAATAAGATGAATTAAACTTGAAGTAACTGCTTTGATTAAACCTAAATAAGAACACAAAGAAAAAGAAATTCAAATCAAATCTTTTTATCCAAATAGATCATATCTGCTATTCCTTTCTATTATCCAAATTCTTCTCTGATTACTAAAATTCCAAGTTTGCTCAGCACAGTAAGCCAAAATCCAATCTTTCTCGATCATTATCACCAACATTAAAAAACCAACCTTTTAGGTCCCAAATCCAATGATCATCAAGAAACAGGATAAACATAGACACAAGTCTGAATTGGGAATCGAACAAAGAGCTACCCTACCAATGGTGAGTAAAAAATCAGTCTACTCTCCTACAACCAAAGAAAACTTGAACCATAATTTAAGTAGCCACGGGCCTTTGCAGAACACATACAACTAACACCAATCGAAAGCACATCCATCTAACACCAATCTGAGCTAGTCTGAAAATTAGATCCTTGAAATCCACCAAAGCAAAAACAAAATCCACCACTGATCTGAGGCACTAATCACCAATGTTGAATTGGGACCAAAATTGACAGGTTTGGAAACCAATTGAGAAACCAATAGCATTTTGGCCACTGGGAAATGAGCATAAACAACCTATTCCACAAGAATACCATACTGAAAATAGGAAAATTGCAGAACCGGCCAAAAGACAGAAATATTGGAACTGTAAGACAGCAACAATGAAAGTAACTTGATGAAATTTTGCAAATTAAGCGTCCCAAAATGCAGGGATTAGTTATACGTATTAAAAGCGTGCTTAATTAGGGACACAACAGTAATCTGTACATGCAGTTACCAATTCAAAAAAAGCAGGAAGGTCTTGTAACTGCAATATGAAGAGAAGTTGTTATTGACAACAAATTTGCTACAAAAGGAGACATGAAAACCCGGTAACCACACAATATGTACAACAAAAGTTGGAAAAGGAACGAACTGACAGATATGATAAACCAAGCAAATAAGAAAGAAAACAAACCTTCTTTTCCCGTACACCGTCCTTTTCAACCAGCGAAACAGACAAACTCCTTGTTTGACCATTTCCTAATTTCTCAATAACTTGAATAGAGAATAGAGCAGCTTTTACTTACGATGCTTCTCTTTATCAGACCTGAAGCTTCAATGTGGATTTAACAACCAACTATTCCAAAGGAATTGGACCTGGGACAGGATCAGGAACACCAGAGACCAAAACAGATCACAATTGGCATAAGGGCCATAAGAAACAGCGTTGACAAATCCAGATTTTGAAAAACATACAACCATATTATGTACTTAATTAGGAGACACATCTGGGACCAAATAGATAGACCAAAAGAAAAGGAAGAAAACAAACAATAGGATTCACCCTTATCACCCCAGAGAACAAAGTAGAACACCAGAATCTGAGTATAATCAAACATAGGACATACTTGTGCAGTCAATATTGAATGGAAGCTAAAACAAATTACAGATAGCATATTTTTCTTCGGTCAATCTAATCTATATTTCACCTTATTAGTGTCAAAGGTTACTTTACACATATAAACCATATTTTCTAACTCAAACTATCGAAAGTAACATCCATTAAAAACTCAAAACTTACTTCTCTTATAGAAATTTGGTCTGTATTAATGACCAAAATATAAGCAAAACTTACTTCTCTTATAGAAATTTGGTCTCTATTCCGAAAATATAAGCAAAGTAACTGTATTAATGACCAAAATAACATCTTATAAGAAGATCAAAACAACGTAAATCCCTGAAACTATTATCCTTTATATACCATTCCTACTGAAGTTTCTAATGCTCAATAAGTGACTTAATGAAAGATAACATCAAAAAATGTGCCTGCAATGTAAAGTATTTACCCAGGCTTCTTCTCCATAGATGGTCTAAATGAAGATGAACAAAAATGGCATGGGACAACTTCACCCATAACAAATATATAGCAAACAACATCAACATGGCTTGTCATTAGGTTCTTTTTTTCCTCTCTTGCTTGAGTGATTTATTCGCCCAACCATCAAGAGTGTTTCTTTAAGGCTTGATCGTTAAGCCATTAAGCCAAAATAGCCATATGAAATAAGCCAGTATCCCTGACTTGCAAAAACATCAAATGATACATTCCTGAGCACTGAGATAGACAACGGTTCCAGGGAATGGTTTCTTAAGCCTGTGGTCATTCTACATTTGAAAAAACTATATACACAACTAATTACCAACATATAGACACAGATCTAGTACTTACTTGCTGTCCATAAAAGTTAACCAGAAAATCTAAGTTTACAATATAGTACAGATAAAAAAAAACCATTTGAAGGAAAAGCTTAAAGTGAAACAGAAAAATACAATCTTAAAAGATAATATATCCTTGACAGTGATTCATTAGAAAATATGCAAGTGCAATTCATGGTTAGACACCCCACCCAAAGTTGCAATTCAAGGTTAGACACCACTTCCAAAGTTGGGTACATGGATGGACCACCCAACAGTGATTCATTAGAAAATATGCAAGTCTAATTCAATGTTCTTATAACGTGCTACTTTACCGGTAGCAATCTAATGATCTAAAATAGCCAACATTTCTCTGAAATGAAAACAAACCTATTAGATCTAGGAAATTTCTCATTTCGATTAAAAAATAGCCAAACTACCAAGAGAATCACCACCATTGCATGCTGAAAAGAAACATAGGAAGATACAAATATTGGTAAGCGTACAATTATTGATAACCAATAAATTTTGATTTTGGTAAAGATAAAGATAATCCAAAGCAGAACTAACTTCTAAATCATCATCCAAAACTGAAAAAATATAAAACAGATACAAATAGGAATCATGTAGCCAACAGTTTAGTTGTGCATGTATTTTAATATAGGTTATAATGTATGTTTAGTTCGTTTGGACAGTGTGTTTCATATTTTAGATGTAATTTGTCCAAGGATACTATAGGCTTGGGATTTGTCTTTGTGCTTTCTAGCAGTATTATTTGTGATTTTCTTCTCTCTGTTGCAGTTTGATGGCTTTATTGATTTAGATCCATATGATACTATAGCACTAAAAGTTAAAGGAGATGGTAGGAGTATGAACTTTGACTATTCTTCATTCTTTGTTTTATAAGCACAGGATCTCACAGTCCACGGGTTCCTTTTTGTTTTCATATTATAGCTTCTTTGACAATTTGGGTAATCAGGATGACCAAATAACCAATAATAACAACAAAAATAAGAGAATAAGAAAACGGTAATGTATATAATTACCAATCAAGTCGAAGCTTTACTCTTTTTCTTCTTATGGACCATAAACCTCTTGCCTTTCTTTTTGAGGAAAAATAACTTCTTACCCTTCTTCACATTCACAATTGGCTTCATTTTTCCTCCAATTTTTCGATTGGGGGATTCCACAATGCTGACTTCCTTTTCCACCTTCTGCGTTGGCTTAAACACCTTGGTGATCAGAGGATTCAACACCTCACTACAACACTCGAGTCTCAAACCCATGGTTGTTGCCTCATCCCAAAGCTCTCTGCCCTTTTCAAATTCATCGACTCTACAAAGATTTGGTATCAGCAAATCATAAACCGTCTCATACCCACCTAACGTTCGCACACTGTTCAAATACAACAACAAAAGATAACACTGACATTTGAAGCATCACTCACCCAAATCTTTGAAATGTTAGAAATCAGAAGATACCAAATTGTGAACTTAATAAAAATCAAAATCAAAATCAAAATGTAAGAGTTAGGGTTTTTTACCTCAATGAACGCACCGGTGACTTCAAGCAGACTACCATGGATGTCGCGCCTCATCACCAGAGAATGGTGATCCGCTGCCGGTGAAATCGACGGGTGATATACATGCACGAAGAACTCAGTTGAGAGCACAATTTTGAAGTTTGACGTGAGATAAAAGGTAGAAAGGGTATGGGCTCTGTGACAGTGTAAAAGGGTATGGGCTCTGAGAGGGTTAAGTCAGAAAGCATGGGTTAAACTCAGAAAAGAAACAAGAGGATTGAAGTCAGAAGGCATGGGATGGGCTAGTACCATATTTTTTTATTAGTGTAGATTTGAAATCCTTGCATTAAAAGTTGTACATCATGCTTAAACATTTGTAATTAAGAGTTTTTCAAAATTTATGCATAAAAAGTAGTACCATGTGCTTTAAAGGTTGTATTTAAGACTTTTGTCTTGAATGCATATATATGTAGTATATATATATATATATATATACTAGTAGAGTACCCGTGCAATGCACGGAGTGAGAAAGGATGCAACATTCGTTTAGATGCGATTAAAAAGACTAAAATTCGTCCAAACAACAACACATAAAGTTTGTTGTGTGAAAATAACGATTATAGTAGAAAAATAAATGTATGAAAAAACCATGTGTTAATGAAATTATATATGATGTCATGCATTCATCCACACAGGGGCGGATGGAGGTTGAAGGGGTAGGGGTCCTGGTCCCCCTACCAGCCCAAGTCTACATAGTGTGGATATTAGTGTGGCCTTGTGGTTTGTTTATTGTTACTGTGTATTGGTTTATTATGGTAATAAAATGTTGCTTTTCTAAAAAAATGCTGCAAATGGAAACTGTCATAAAAAACAATAAAGCATGTCAAATGTAACCGGTTGAAAGGAACCAGAAGAAAAACCTCCATTGTTAAATCGTTAAGCTTTACAACAACTAAAAATTACTCATATCAACAACAAAAATATGGTTTGCAAAGTAATTGCAACCCATGTGGATTTTGTACCGGCAATACTTCGTATTTAGTTTAAGGCACTTCTCATTTTTGTACTAAAATGTATTCCACTCCAAAAAAGAATGGTGGGATGTATTCTTTTTTTTCAAGTTCCACAAGAATTCTATTTCTTCTTTCAAATTCAGCTTTGTGGAGTTAAGCAAACATGGAGTGGAATATAGACGAAATGTACAAACATGATTGAGAGAGAATTACATTGGTCCTACATATACAACCATAGAATAAAGCAAAAAGATAAAAATCCAATAGTTCTAATCTTCTACAATTCTACATGTTGGAGACTCACAAAAGGTTGTGATTGTAGCAATAAAATCTATAAACAAACAACATCGAGAATGTAGAAACTGAACTCTGGTCAACTAAGCTCAAGATGCAAAAACAAAATATACTCCAATTTTTTCTATTTCTTCGAAAAACATGGCTGAGTTCAATATCATACTAAAACCACAAAAAGACTTGCCATCCTTATTCAATGATGTTCTGATCATGCCAAAATAGCCACCTAAAACCCATATATGCAACAAGCTGAACTCATTCCATTGCTGCATTTTTGGTTTCCAAACATTCATGGTTGCTTTTGCTGCATAGTGTCTGTCTCCCTCCACATAACCTATAATGTTCTATTTGTTGCAAAAAAAAACAGAAAATAGACAGTATTTGGTCAAGTAATTATGCATATAATGCATCAAGAACATCTAAATTGAAAGCCAATTTGGCCAAAGGCCATTGGCATAACACAAAACAGTAGTTGGTCCCTTGTATTTGAAAACAAAGTTTTTCACAGCATACCTATCAAAATTAATCTGAAATAGACAGTATTTGGTCCCTTGTATTTGAAAACAAAGTTTTTCTCTTTGCTTGAGCGTGTGCCTGAAAAATCACAAGCTTAATTTGAAATAGAAATAAGGAATTGGAAAAGTACACAAAACAAAAATCAAAGCATACCTTTCAAACTTATGAATAACAAATTTCAACATAACCAAACCCAAATCAGCCTTAAATATAAACCAATCAAAAGAACACTGGAAAATGGAGAGAATTGAGTTACACTCACCTGTTTATCGGTAATCTTTATCCATGGGATGAGGCAAAGTTGTTGGGCAATTTTATTAAAACCATAAAATAAAGAAATAAAACAACAGAAAATATATATATATACACACACACATATATATATATATATATATATACAGAGAGAGAGAGAGAGAGAGAGAAAGGAGGTTGTGTATCATATCAATTTACGAAAACTGCATCTTAGTTCAACATAAAAGATGTTTGGGTATCATAAGCAAAATTAGCCATGTGGAACAATAAGCAGTTTGCTTGCAACTGAGTAATTTTTGCATAACATAATTAGCATTTTAGCAAAATGCTGGAACACATGGAGTTATCAAATAAGCCTCTGAAGTATGCAAGGTCTTGCAATATATCTAACATTTTGATTGCTCAAAAATCTATGTTAAGTTGAGGACAGGTTATTAATAATACTAACTTAAGCCTAAAGATTTACCAAGCAAGATATGAAATTAATAGATTACGTAGTAAATCCCTTTAAGGCATTTCCTCAAACACCCAAAGCTTTCCCTACAGGAGCCATGAACAAATGATTTTCTGTATATAGCTTGATGCTCCTGTAACAATAATAAAAATATTCAAAACCCATAAGAATTAACAAAGGCAAATTTAATATTTGTTGTAAAGATGATTTTCTGTATATAGCTAAACTGCAAATGGGAGTCTGAACCCGTACTTGAGACCATCAAACAGCAATAAGAAACCCGTACCTGCTAGACAGAATAATATTATGTTGAATATTAAAAATAAGAACAACAACCCCCATGAGAATAACATAATCACATAGCCAACATCACCATATGAGAATTCTATATTTTAGCCTCCTCATATCCCTATTAACACAAAAGCAATAGACAAATTTAAACAAAAGAAACATATTAGACATTTTGTTCCCCCAAACCATTGATAAAACAACAACCTCCATATCAAGAAAACCCAACACAGACAACTGAACCACTTTGCTACCAAAAAACACACACTGTCCACATGTCCCTTAAGATCAAACACAAAACTCCTTAATTTCAACATGACTAACATCAAACTCAGGACCAAACTGATTGTTTATGGTTGTTTCAAATAAACTAACAAATTAGGTTCGAAGAAAAGACATCAACCTCAATATAGATGAAACACCATTCTTTATGGATGCTTGTGCTAGTGTTATCAACACTGTAGATATCGGTTTCCTAAATTTCATAAGTGCTATCAGTTTCCTAAATTTCATAAAGATTTCAGTTATATCCCTATTTAATCGGTTATTCCCTCATTTACACACATTTTATGATTTCAGGTATGAAAAAAATACCTCAAAAACATCTAGTCGTTGGGTCCGTCATTTCAAACTTCAGGAAATTCAGAACCGAATATCCAATATGTAATACCTGCGAGAGTTTAAACACTTGATCAACAAAAATGAAGCCCAATGAGCATCTATAATAACACGTCGATTTGTTATAAAGAGCACACCTCGTCTTTCAAGTACATTTAAACAAACCACAACCACAAAGAATTAGAAATAACCAAATAGTTATTCAACACAGTTAACCAAACCACAACAACAAAGAATTCCATCTACAACAACAACCCTGTTATCCTTTGTATATCAAAATTTATCAATAGCTGCTGAAAATAAACCATATACAATCGTTTCAATAAGCCCAACCTCGGAAATTCCAGTCCCCCTAGACGAATTGGAAATCCCTGCAACCACAGATTGAAAAAGAACAAAAACAATTCAACGAATTTGTCCATCAAAATACAAAGTAACCTACACAAATAACAAATCGTTCGTAGGTAGAAAGTGTTACCTTTAGGGCTAAGAGGCTTTGTGATATCGGAGGTCGGACAAATTTCAAGTTTCAAAGGACAGCTTCAGGACTCGATGTGGAATCTGTCTTCGTCTCACAATGTTTATATGCAACCTCAACTTCTCCGTCTCACGCTGTTGATATGCACGTTTCGGTATTGGCCGGTAGAAGGAAGCGTGTGAATTCTTCTATTTAGGTATGGCTGAGACGTGAGCAGGTAGGAGCAAGAGTTCTTAGATAGCAAAAAAGTATGGTTGAGAGTTGAGACGTGAAGAGGTAGAAAGACATGTCAGAAAGCATGATGTAGGTATGGGTCGGCCTTGTAAACCAAAAGCTTTTGTAACTTGTACATTATGCATTCTTAGTTGTCTTTAAGAGATTTTCAATTTTTATGCTTTAAAGTGTTGGACTATATGCTTTAAATATTGTCTTTAAGACATTTTGCTTAAATGCTTATATATGTAGTATATATATATACATATATATATATATATATATATATAAACCTTACAAAAATAATACTAGTAAATTTAACTAGTAACCTTATAACTAAATAAAATTATTGTGTTAAATAATTCAAACAATTAGTAAAAATAAAAATAATTTAAAAAGAAAATAAAAGACATAATAATGCAACTGCAAAACCACACTCCATCTCACTCTCTCTCACCCTCTCCCAAACCCCCCCCCCCCCCCCCCCCATATAAACCCCCTTCACACTTCATTTTAGCCATTTCTCTCGTTTCCATCTCTCTCTCTCTAACATCTCACTTAAATCTCTCTCTTTATTCCTCTCTTTTCTTCTCAAGAACTCCACAAAGCTCTCCAAAGTCCAGCCCTAAAAACACTAGTTCAAATCCTCAAGAACATCAAGGTAAATTTTATATGTAGTGCAAAACATACACCTACTTTTCTTCTTAATCATCTTCTTTTCCTTGAAGTTTTTCTTCTACTAGATTTAGTTTTACACTTGTTTTGTTGAAATACTTCTTTGAACATCTTAATGTTTGTAGATTCATCACCATAACATCTTATATGTTATTAAAAAGGTGATGAATCCATAATCAAACCCATATTAAGAACAAATAAGAGTTTTATATAGCATGCATGCAACTTCCTTAAAAGATCTAAACTTTGAGTTCAAAACTTTTATGAACAACTCTTTAAATCCACCAAAAACATGTTTGAACTAACATGCATAAGCTAAAAAGTCACTATTTTAAGTTGCATGAAGGTGTTCTTGTAACAGCCCAAATCCCATATACACAACAGATCACATAATGTAACACAACATTGATATAACAAACAAAACATCATATTACAAATACGGTCCCGTAGTCTTTTACAATCAGAAGAAGCCATTCTACTACAAACTTTTTACTAAATACATACATAACATTTAATTATTATAATACAACTTCTAAACATGCTAAAATCTTCATCATGCATTCCTTCACAAAAGCTATCCATCGATTACTCTAATCATTTGCCCTTACTCGATCCACCACCTGGAATACATATTTTTAAAACAAAATGAGGGTTAGACCTAAGGGTCTAAGTGAGAAAATCCCTGTTAGTTTGAAATGATTTATATAAACCTTAATTATATAAATCATACAGCACGACCAAATATATCAATTTGAACTCACACGTCATATACCTTCCCTTCTCATTCCTCCTGGCCATATTAGTTGGTTGCAAGCCAACTAATAAATTTACAACACTGTACAACATCTACAGCCAACAACGCTATACGGATTCTATAGCCAAACACACCGGTCCTAAGCCCGGCCAACGTATTATAACACATTATAATACTCATGTAAATATAATACCTCACTATATTATAATTCACATATAAAGACATAATCACCAATTATCACATTCCCAAACCATACGTATATGTATTCCAGTAAAAATATTTTTAAAGTAAAACTCACTTGATTTGCTTATCAAACACGCTCGCAAGCTTCTTTCAGTTTGATTCTATCTTTCACCTCGACTCCACAGTATTTGAAACAATTTAAGATACATATACCGCTTTACTAGCCAAACACATGAAGCCTAACAAGTTCCTATCCTCAGCTGTCCCATTACACACTGCACTTAACCCACAACCGGGACTACACAGGGTACCGGGACTACACAGTACTGGGACTTCTCAGTACCGGGACTTCTCAGTACCGAGAGTCTCGATCACCGGGAGTTCACAATACCGGGAGTTCACGTTACCGGGAGTCGACTATACCGGGACTCTACATTACCGGAAGTCTAAATGACCGGGAGTCTACCGGGACTTCCCCGGGACTCTTAAGAACACAGTCGGTTCCATTTTCTCAGATTCAATTGAAACTAATACTAAACAATAAAATCGATCTTTCTAAACCGACAGATATCTTCTACTTATGATTACAAGCACAAAATGTAAAGGTACTTACCTCAAAATCAACTTTAACCAAACCAATCGATGCTTTCTCCGTATTTTTCCTCTTTTGCTTCTTTTCGCCTCCAGAACTCCCGCACACATACACTCTTTCTATTTTAGGATAATCTGATACATCTGATACCTAGTTTGATGATATCTTTACTAAATTCACCAATTGAACCCTCAACTATTAACTAATGGCTAACACACCCTTTAACCCATGATTTTACCCAAACTTGCTCTAAACTTCCTTTATAGAGTTAAATAAATCTGACGGATAGGTAAATTATCTAGCGGACTTACCCGGGGTATTACAGTTCTTGACATAAACACCCAAGAACCTTCAAAAATACTCATTTGCAAGTGTTTCCAAAAAGGAGTTTTATAAATAGATTGCATGTATTTTAAATTGCTTAAAAATATGTTTTCAAACTGAAGATATATGTATGGGGATGTGTCAAATCGGATTGCATGCAAAAAGAAAGGAATATTGGTAAAAAGACAAAAAGGAGTGCACATGCTTAAACTTTGATTTTATCAGCATGCTGTCGGGTTTTTCTTCTCTCTTTGAAAAGCCATATCTCACTCAATAATACTCCAAATTAAGTGATTTATTTTCTGGAGTTCACTTTTATGAGTTATGAATCAAACCCAACTGGAATCGTTGAAAAATATTAAGATTTCGACTTTCAAACATTTTTCACAAAAACAGTGCGCAAACAGCAATGTTCTCAGTCGCAGTTTACGTCAAGAATTATTTTATGTACTTAAACCACTCTAAAAATCATGAATCTTATGTCAAAGGTATCGTAACACATTTAAGGAACTGGTCATAAATTATCATGACCTAAATGTCCCTGGAAGTTATCCAAAAACGAACCGAAAGTGACTACATATTCTGGACAGCAACTGACTATATTTTATTATAGCTATAAGCTAACTCTGGAACCCGTTTCATCATTCTTGTGATGAAATTGTGGAATATGTATATATACTATATGATTATGCATTTTACTATAGCTAAAAGCTAACTCTTGAACCCGTTTCAACATCTATATGATGAAATTGTGGAATATACCTTTATATATTATGAATACACATTTTATATACTCTAACTCCTAACGTCATATATATTATATATATGACTCCTAGTTATAGACCCTTTTCGTCACTCGTTATGACGAAATTGCGGTAATCTCAAACTATCATATGTAATGTTATAGATATTAACTACTAATATCGACGAACATATTATAACATACAAACTTAATCTCAACAAAGGCATTTTATGTTGATTTGGATAATTACACGATACCAAGGACTAAGGTTTAGAACATAGAATCTTACTTGTGGCCTTACATTCGTAGGATCGACGTAGGATCGCGTTACGGATCGCATTACGCACCTCTTGTGAACAACTACGTTTATCACCGCGAGTTTTCGCAACCCCTTTTTACTATTTTATACATTTTGGGGTGGAAAGCATGTTACAAATTCAATTTCACATCATTATTTTATTACTGAAATACTACAAATATTTGATGCTCTATGGTACGTGTGCACATGTTAAAGATTCTGAGTTACGCTATCGCACAAAAGTCCCCAACTTGTTTTTACATTACCTATTTAACTCACGAGTGTGAGCCATGGTAATTATGGATAACGTTATTTGGTTGACCGCCCACTCACTGTGATGTGAGTGCATAATTACTACAGTGCCATGTTGACGATAGAACATGATGAACGGGGCAAACTAATACTATGGTCAGGAGGTTTGGGTAATAGCTCAGTATGCTACCTCTGAGGCAACACACTTATATACCTTGAGCAAAACAGAACGCAAAAACGGAACTTTTACAACCAAGAGTTGTACTACAATCTTTTGAAAGCGCGAATGCTATCAACTTGCATTAAAACTTTTAGTGCATACGCAAACCTGTGAACTCACCAACTATTTTATAGTTGACACTCTCCTTTACATGCTTTTCAGGAAACATCAAGTAAGGATGAGTTCTAGAAGGCACTACACTTAGCAGCATCCAACTTTATTTCACCATGTCATGTCTCTTTTAGCTTTGGACAATTTGTATTTCACAAACATGTTGTATTTTGTAACCTTGATGATATGATGGTTGTGTGTTGTCTTCTACCTTGTGCTTTTGAAACATTAAATTGTGACATCCCGTGTTTCCGCTTTAGCGGGGTGTGATAGAAGTGGTATCAGAGCCGAAGGTTATAGAGAATACCGATCTTTCATTTGAAAAACCCAACTATAACCAAAGTCCAAAACTGACTTGAAAATAACTAAACCTACTACTTGTATAACTAAGTCTAGAATGGCATTAACAGACTTTAATTAAACATAGCCTGATCACCTATGTTCGATTAAGAAAGATTAATGCGAGACTAGAAATGGTTATAGTAGGAGTATGTCGAATTACTTGCACTCTCTAGGAGCATGCTTAGTGCGTAGACATTGCATATGATAGACATATCACTTATGCGATTAGTTACTAAGTACACTTTTGCTTCAGTTTCACTATGTCATCGTCGTCACCATCCTACACTCCTGAATCGTACTCGGCCGATGTATCGGAATACATCACCGGGCGACCACAAGTTAACCCACCCGACAACCGAAAAGAAGAGGATTACAGTAGTACGGAATCGGAACCCGAAGTGTCCAGCGAGCGAGACCCCTATGATAGACCTAGAGTATCACCAACCACGGTTTTACCCCGACCCATTCCAGTGATTGTTCAACCACATCCCGGAGGACTTCGCGTTAGGCAAACGGCAAGGAAGAATGTTCCAATCCCAAGGAGAGTTACGCTATCAACACCTCGTCCGGAGGCACCGGAACCGTCAAGAGTGGTCACCGGAGTGCCGATTGGGCGAAGGGACGAACTGACCTTGGCGAGAGATCAACATATCAGGGAAATGACAACCGAATTGCATGGGTGTCAAGTTAGGGTAACCCATCAAGCTCAAGTTGTTCATCCAAACCCTCAGTGATTTGATAATGACCCTCTCTTATATACTTAGTGAAAGTTGTAAGTAAACAATATGTACCAGAGTTTCACTATCGCTGATAAGTACTAAGATCTTCCAGTACCGCTGATAGGAACTCTCGCTCTTTAGATTAAACATTCAGCGAAACTGTTCACCATAATACTCTGAGTCTGTTCAGTACTTATGGTGATCGCTGATAAGTTAGTTGTTTACTTATGATCCTTGAAGATAAGTTCCACGTCAACATAGGTTCTACGCTGAAATCGAAGATCAAGCTCAAGAACCAGCGACAAGTCTCCTAATAAACTGATGCAGATCAGCGAAGACTCAGATTTGTCCACTCAACGTGAAGTATCAAGTACAGGACTTTGGCTATCGCTGAATTCTATCATTCGCTGATAAAGAATGATAGATCGCTGAATCAACGAAAAGCTGATCATGAAGTCCTCCGTACAAATTACTTTTGTCTAAACCACCCTTGCACATCTCTGTACGATATGTCAGAAACAGAACCTCCTTATTGTCTGAATTCGTACAACCACTCTGATACTACACTGTTCAAACATGCGGCTACTTAGGTTGTCAACAAAGGTCAATGACATGCAACCAATCAGCTGTTGCCACGTGTAAAGTGTAAACTGCAATGCATTAAATGCATGCAGTATATAAGAAGAAGAACTCACTTCATTTTGAAGTAACTTGCTAACTCTGGACAAGTTCATCCTTCTTATCTTGATATAGTTTATTATTAGTAATTTCCTTCTCTTTCTTAGTGCAAGAAACTTAGTGTTCCAACTTGTTTAGATTTAGGTTTATCCTTAATCTTGTTTCCGCAACAAGCTGTAAATTGTTAATGATTTATCAATAAACAATTTAGAAAAGTAAAATATGTGTGTTTGTATTCAACCCCCCCCCCCCCCCCCGCTTTTACAAACTTGTATAGCCCTTCGGGACCAACAAGTGGTATCAGAGCGGATTTGTTTAATCTCATAAACAAGATCTAATCTATACTAAGATTTCTCTTCGTTGCTATTTCTGAAAATGGCTACCAACACAAACACAAATTATATCGACAATGGTTCTCTTGCAAAACCCCCTAGGTTCTCCATAGATAATTTTAATCTATGGAAAAATAGGATGACTCTCTTCTTAGAAGGTGTAGACCCTACTATGCCTTATTATCTTGAAAACGGCCCATTTATTCCTATTATAATTGATGCCGCTGTACCCGCCGCTGAAAATAGACCTGCTATTCCAGAAAGGCTGGTACCCAAAGAAGTTCATACGTGGACTGACGAAGATAAGAAGAAAGTGGCTATCGACACAAAACCTAGATCCATACTATCCATGGCTCTTCCTGACGAAGTCTACCATTTCGTCATGAACCTGAAATCCTCAAAAGCCATGTGGGACACAATATGTGTTCAGTATGAAGGTACTGCTGAAGTCCAGGACTCTCGGAAGATCAACCTGGTAAGACAGTATGAAAGTTTCATTTGTGGTAAGAATGAGACTCTCTCTGAAGTTCACCAACGTTTTAATTGCTTAATAATAGATCTGAAAACTGTTGGTAAGGAATATTCTAACTTTGAAGTGCTGACAAAGTTTCTAGAATGTTTACCTGAAAGCTGGGACAGTTATTCTATGTGTCTCAAGCTGTCAAAAAATCTAAGATCAATGACCCTTGCTACCTTATATGGCACAATGCTGAATCATGAGCAATCAAGCCATCTTAAGAAGAATCTTGTAAAAGATTACAAAAGCACCCCTGTTGCTTTAATCTCAGAGGAACCTTCTACTCAGCGACCCTCGGTCACTATCACTGAGTTAGAGAGTAACTCTGAAAGGTTATCAAATTCTGACTCTTCAGATGATGATGAATCTTTGGCTCTCCTAACTAAAAAGTTCAGGAGATTCGCCAAAAAGAAAATGTTCAGAAAGAACAAACCTCTTTCTATAACTGATAAGCCAAGATCATCAGCTACTGTTGATAAGGCTACTGCTACTTGTTTTAACTGCGAAAAGATTGGACATTTCGCTAACGAGTGCAGGTCTAAGAAAGTATCGAGAAACTCAGCGCTTCCCAAGAAATCCTTTATTCCCAGGAATAAAGATGACAAATATTCTAAGCTGAAAGAAAAATATGCAAAGCTGAAAAGCTTCAAGAAGAAAGTCAAAGGCCTGATGGTTTACGATTGGGCTGCCTCTGAAGAAGAAGAATCATCATCTGACTCTGAGGATGATGAAGCCAATCTCTGTCTTATGGCAAAGATTGAAGATGAGGAAGAAAGTTCAGACATTCCCTCTACTTCAACCTCTGCTATTCAGGTTCAGAAGGGTATCTGGTATCCCGATAACGGATGCTCTAGACACATGACTGGAAAGAAAAGCCTGCTCGCTGAATACAAGGAAGAGAAGGGTCCCTCTGTGACTTTCGGTGGAAATGGAAAAGGACATACCCGAGGGTTTGGCATAAGAGGCTCTCTCATCTGAATTTCAAGACACTGAACACTCTTTCTTCAAAAGAGTTAGTCACTGGTCTACCTCAACTCTCATACGCCAAAGAGTCTTTATGTTCAGCGTGTGAAAAAGGGAAGCAGACCAAAGCAAGTCTCCCCAGTGTCATCTCCTCTACAACTACTCCATATGGATTTGTTTGGCCCTGTTAATAAACAATCCATCGCTGTAAAGAAATATACACTGGTCATAGTTGATGAATTCTCTCGTTATACATGGGTTATGTTTCTCCGTTCCAAGAGTGACACTCCTGAAGAACTCATCACCTTTGTTCGGAAGATGGAAACCCTGAACAATTTGACCGTTCGCTCAATAAGGAGTGATCATGGGACTGAATACAAAAATAGTTCTCTTGACTCCTTCTTTGAGAGTAAGGGTATTTCTCACAACTTTTCATCAGTGAGAACACCGCAACAAAATGGAGTCGCTGAAAGAAGAAATAGAACAATTATTGAAGTTGCACGTTCAATGCTCAGCGATTCTCACCTGCCTACTCAGTTTTGGGCAGAAGCTGTCAACACCGTTTGTTTTACGCAAAACAGGTCGCTGATAGTTAAAAGATTCAATAAAACAGCCTATGAACTCTTTCATGGGAGAAAGCCATCAATCAGCTTTCTTCACATCTTTGGATGTCAGTGTTTCATACTAAACAACAGAGACACCCTTGGAAAGTTTGATCCTAAGGCTAATGATGGAATCTTTATTGGATACTCCTAAGTCTCCAAAGCCTTCAGAGACTTCAATCGAAGAATACAAACTGTTGAAGAAACAATTCACGTCACGTTTGACGAATCCCGTTCGGCGAACTCTAAACCGTCCGCTGATACTGAAGAACTGAATCAATGGATGTTTTCTCATCTTGGTGACTCAGAAGATATTCCCACTCCTCGTGCTCATACCGTTGAAGATGATGGTCCTACTATCATTCCAAATATGCAGAATAGTGAAGCTGAAACTTCATGGGTCTCAGTTGTTCCTATAAACACTATACCTGCTTCTGAACCCAATGTCTCAGACATTCCATCTACTTCTCAGCAATCAGTGAATATAATGACAACTGCATCCATTCCTCTCTTAGCTGATACTCCAGACGTCGCTGAAGCCACATCTTCAGCTCCTCCAGTTCAGGTTGAGTCAGCATCTCACGCTCCGGCTCAGCGATGGACTGTAAATCACCCAATTGATCAAATTCTTGGTGATCCAAACGCTGGTATTCAGTCTCGGAGAAGTGCAAGTAATATTTGTTTATTTGTTAATTTTATTTCACTAACTGAACCAAAGAAAGTAGATGATGCCCTCAAAGATCCAAACTGGGTCAGCGCCATGCAAGAAGAGCTGACTGAATTCGAAAGAAACAAAGTTTGGAAACTTGTTCGAAGACCAACTGACAAAACAGTGATAGGCACTAAATGGGTCTATCGAAACAAGTTGGATGAACATGGAACTGTAACCCGCAACAAGGTTCGTCTTGTTGCTCAGGGGTACAGATAAGATGAAGGCATAGATTATGACGAAACATTTGCTCCAGTAGCAAGATTAGAAGCTATTCGTCTATTCTTAGCATACGCTGTACACAAAGACTTCAAAGTATATCAGATGGATGTTAAGTCAGCATTTCTAAATGGAAAACTGAATGAAGAAGTCTATGTGGAACAACCTCTAGGATTCTCAGATCCTAAGCGTCCAGGTTATGTTTATAAACTGGATAAGGCACTTTATGGCTTAAAGCAAGCTCCACGTGCATGGTATGACACTCTTTCTACTTATCTCCGTATTGAACAATTTGAGCGAGGTAAAATCGACAAAACTCTATTTTTCAGTAAAGTAAAAGGTCATATCATTCTTGTTCAAATATATGTTGATGATATTATATTTGTACTCGCTTTGCTGATAGAATGAAAGATGAGTATAAGATGAGCATGATGGGTGAACTAACATATTTCCTTGGTTTACAGATAAAACAAAATGAAAAAGGAACTTTCATTAACCAGGGAAAGTATGTTAAAGATATGCTGAAGAAATTCGACTTAACTGAAAGTTTAGCTATGAAAACCCCTATGGCACCACCGCTGACACTTGATAAGGATACTAAGGGTATTCCTATCAATGTCACTCTGTACCGTGGGATGATCGGCTCTCTTTTGTATCTTACAGCTAGCCGACCCGATATTATGTATGCAACATGTTTGTGTGCACGATATCAAGCTGAACCTAAGATATCTCATATGAAAGCTGTAAAGCGAATTTTTCGATATCTTAAGGGTACAGCGAATCTAGGTCTTTGGTATCCCAAAGACTGAGGATTCAATCTAATCGCCTATTCAGATAGTGATTTTGCGGGTTGCAGAATGGATAGGAAAAGCACCACAGGAGGATGTCAGCTCCTGGGTGGAAAGCTGGTAAGTTGGACAAGTAAAAAGCAAAACTCAGTGTCCACCTCCACAGCTGAAGCTGAGTATGTAGCCGCTGGAAGCTGTTGTTCTCAGGTCTTGTGGATGAGAAATCAACTACTGGACTATGACCTTCAGCTCTGAAATATTCCAATCTATTGCGACAGCACAAGTGCCATCGCTATAGCCAATAATCCAGTGCTACACTCAAAGACAAAACACATCGAAATCAGGTATTACTTTATCAGAGATCATGTGATGAATGGTGATATAGAACTTCACTTTATCCCAACTGATTATCAGTTAGCTGATCAGTTCACCAAACCTCTTGATGAGACAAGATTCAACTTTCTCATCAACGAGCTTGGAATGCTGAACTTTGAAGAGTAAAATCTTCAGCGATTCACATTTGATCAGCGATAGGATAAAATCAACTTGTATAACCCATTCTATCATCTTCTCTCTGAGTAAACTTGATTCGCTGATATCAAGGTATGTTTTTTTTTTCTCTGACAAATCGCATGTAAATGCAAGATTTCAAAATAAATTACATCGCTTAATATCTCTTCCTTATCAGCGATATTTTGAAATTTCTAAAACCATCACTGATATTTCTATTCAGTGCTTCATGTTTTCAAAAGTGTCCCTGAGTTTTCAAAACCTCAGAGACATCCAAAAATATGAAAGGACAGTTGTGACGTCATTACAACGGATACGCCGTGGCACGTTCTTCTTTCTGACACACGTTTGCACGTTTTGTTTACTCGCCAATCAAATGCAAACACGTGTCCGTGTCATGATGAAAATCTTTTCCCGCTCAAGATTTTCTCTCTCTCTCTAATCTCTATATAAACTCATTCTGGGTTTATATTTTTCTTTTACGCGAACTTCTTCTCCAAGCTAAGAAAAAATCACTGTTGCATTTGTGCTCTCGAATTTTTTCAAAAACTTCAAACTTGTTCAAGAACTTCATCTTCTTCAACGAACCAGGTTAATAACTCTTTTATTTTACCTGCTTCTTAAACTTGTTAATGATCTTCTCTTTGTTTCCACAAGATCAAACAAAAGAACTTTTTAAAATGTAATAATTTCTTTCATGGTTTTATGAACACAACCTTTCATGGTTGTTCTTCAAGTTTAAACGCAAAATCTTAAACTTGTTCTTCACACATTCGTTTTTCCAGAATCCCAATCTTCAAAGGAAACTGGAAAATAAGATTTTTATTGGGTTTGCATTTCGTTTTTCAAAAACAAGAAAAACCCTAATCTTCATTAAAACATTTTGTCTGAATGAAATGGACAAAATTCGAACCATCTTATTGGAAAATCTTTCCACATTAAGATTATTCTTATTCGTTAATCTTTGGTTGAACTGATAATACAGAAAATGGCATCTTCTGACATTCCCAAGAACACCATCGCTGAGAACACTGCTGCTGATGATACTGCTGAGGAAGTGGACATCCTCAAGGCTCCCCAAGTCAAGTTCTCTCTTGACAAACTGGATTGGACCAAGGTAAATAACCTCTATGCGTTTCTCGAGTTTCCTCCTCGAAAGCAAGTCACACATCTAGATGATGCTGAGAACTTCCTGAAGAATTACTGCATCTCCACAGCCCTGACCATAACACCTTCTGCACATCAGCTTTTGTTATCACAATTCTGGTACTCTGCCAGACACTCTCAGCTACCATCAGCCAAAGACCCCTCCAAAACAATTGACCGCATCCTCTGCGATATTGAATATGGCACCATGAAGATCACCCATGCCATCATTCGCAAAGCCCTCAGCCTTCCCATCGCAACCAAATAAAAACCCTTCGTTCCCTCCCTGACCCCAAGAAAAACTCAGACAGGGAAGCCATCATTGCATTCTTCGATGCAATGGGCTATATATGGGAAACTGGAAGGGGCATGAAGCCCGAGAAGAAGCTGACCATTATCAAGAAATCGAAAATGCCCAGCGAGATGAATTTCATCTTCGCCCATTTGATCAACTGCATGACTGCCAAAAGCGGCTCCTCTGACCAAGCCGCTAAGCTTCAGCAAGCAATGGGATATGCATTGCTGAAAGGTCTATATATAGACTGGGCATCGATTATCTATGATGACCTGGTACTCAGAGTGGACTCCGTCGCTGACAGACCTCCATGGGTTCCCTATCCTCGATTCATCAGCGTCGTTTTCCAAAAAGGCCTGAAAGGCAACTACCCAACAGAGGGTGACCTGAAACTCTCTCAGGTCGGCCCTAAGATTCTCGACTTCAAACCGGAAAAACCTTCTAACTCTTCTAAATCCTTCTACTTCTTCTACTTCTGCAGCTCCTTCAGCGGAAAAACCCACCGCTGATACCCTGGCTGCAAATTCCTTCTCTAAAAAGGAAAAATTCTTGTAAGTCCAGGATTCACTCTTACAATCAATATATCAATGTATGAAACAGTAATTGAGAAGTAATATGATCAAACCAATTGTATTCAATGAAGAACAGATTTACAGATCTTAGAAAGAGAGTATCTCAAAGATTAGAAAAGATGAATACAAATATATGCGGGATAATCAGTTAGCAATGTAGTGCTAACCACTATATATACTGCAGCGGAAATATTAAAGCTACAGTACAAATATGAAAGAATAATAAGAACAATACACGTGTCCTAATTAGTTAACTAGGAGTCCCGATTTCCATCATATCAGATAGAGATAGCCGACTCACATCTCGGTTTTGGCAGTCACTTCCAAGAGCATTGGGGACACAATTGAATTTAAGTACTGCCTATCATCCCCAAACAGACGGCCAAAGTGAGCGAACCATTCAAATATTGGAAGACATGCTTCGAGCATGTGTAATAGATTTCTGAGGAAGTTGGGATAACCATTTACCGTTAGTCGAGTTTTCCTACAACAATAGCTATCACACCAGTATTAAGTGTGCGCCATATGAAGCACTGTATGGACGCAAGTGTCGATCACCCCTTTGTTGGTTGGAGATTGGAGAAAGACAGTTGTCTAGTCCAGACATTGTACAAGAAACCACTGACAAAATTGCAATCATCAGGGATAGACTTAAAGCAGCTCAATATCGTCAAAAGAGCTATGTGGACAATCGTAGGAAGCCTTTAGAGTTTCAGATTGGAAATAGAGTTTTTCTAAAAGTATCCCCTTGGAAGGGAACCGTCCGATTTGGAAAATGAGGAAAGTTGAACCCTCGATATGTTGGACCATTTAAAATCACCGAAAGAATTGGACTAGTAGCATACAGACTGGAGTTGCCAACAGAACTAAGTGCTATTCATGACACGTTTCATGTGTCAAACTTGAAGAAATTTCTAGCCAACGAGGAGATAACCGTGCCTCTGAAAGAAGTCAAAATCAATGATAAGCTGCACATCATTGAAAAACCAATTGAAATACTTGACCGAGAGGTCAAGCGTCTTAAGCAAAGTAAGATTCCATTGGTGAAAGTCCACTGGAACACAAGGCGTGGACCTGAGTACACATGGGAACAGGAGGACTACATGAAACATAAGTATCCTCACTTATTTGCTAAACAACCGGTTATAGACGAAAGTTCTTGAATTTCGGGACGAAATTCTTTTAACCGGGGGAGACTGTGACAACCGTCAAATTCGCGTTCAGGTTAGAACTGCACTAAACATATCAGATACTGATACTATATGTCACACTGTCCAATTTTTGCAGTCAACCCGGTACAGTAGGAAAAATTAAGAATTTTTGCCTAAAACCCCTCAAATTAGGGAATTATCCATATATCTCATAAAATGCCAACCAAAGATATCTTAAATACACACACACACACACACACACACACACATATATATATATATATATATATATATATATATATATTGTTGTGTACCCGCGCAATGCGGCGGGGTGTAAATCTTGAATACATGTAAGCGAGAATACGGATTACAACAGCCAAACACATGTGTTTAGATCAAATGCAGATTTTTACAAGTTGAAGTTGTATACATGTAAGTGAGAATACCGATGACAACAGTAACACATACCGATTACCAAGTATGGTAACAAATGCAGGTTTATACAGGTTGAAGTTGAAACATCAATCTTTCCAGCTGGCGTTCCTTCAGAGCCTAGATATCCCAAAGTTTTAATTTGTAATTGCTCATTGTACGTGGAACCTGCAAAAAAGAGGAGCAAACGACGCGTTGAATAGTCCATTTGAGCAAACACGAGTATCAAACTTGTTGATTGACTAAACGATTAATAAGTCAAACAAAATTGTTAGATCTGAAGTTTTGTCAATAAACCAAGTGTTGAAGATCTGATAAGAGGACTCAGATGTTCTGAGTAGAGAAGTCAGAGGTCTGACTGTGAAGACCGAAGTATTGATCAGTGGAAAGAGAAGTCAGATGTCTGATAAGAAGAGTCAGATGGTCTGAGTAGAAGACTCAGACAATCTGAGTAGAGGAGTCAGCGATATGAAAGAGTCAGAAGATCTGAGAAGCTTTATCAGAAGAATGTTCAGAAGTTCTGAACTACTTGTTCAGAACTTATGACAAGATACTTTACTTAGTATTTTATAAACTAATTAGGACACGTGTTATGTTCTTATTAGTCTTTCTTATTTGTACTGTAGCTTTAAGATGTTTGTTGCAGTATAAATAGTAGTTAGCTCTATGTTGCTAACTGATTGATTTTTTCCCGTATAACTTTGTATTCATTCTCTGTAATCTTTGAGACTCTCTCTCTCATAGATCTGTATTTCTGTTCATCATTGAATACAATTGGGCTTGATCATACAACTTCTCAATTACTGCTTTCTATATTGATTGTGAGATTAGATCCTGTTCTTTCAATTGGTATCAGAGCCAATGAACAAACAAATTCGTTCAAGATTGTTATCGCGAAGATCAATTGATAAATTTCTTGAAGATTTCTTGATTCATTCAAAATTCAATTCCGCTGCTAGGGCTAGTTCTTGAATTCTTGTCAATTCTTGAATTACCTGTTACATTTCGATCAAGAAACTCGAATTTGTCTTTCTGTTGAATTTTCTTACAATCATGTCTTCTAAAGAATATCTAGCCATGGGATCTGAAACCAAACCGCCTGTTCTTATACCAGAAGAGTATCAGCAATGGAAAATCCGAATGATCCAATTCCTAGACAACATTGATGAAAACCTTATGATTTCTATTCGAGAAGGCCCAATTGAAGTATACATCGATGTTGCTGCAACCCCTGCTACAGAGACAACTCCAGAAATTCCAGCGACCAGGGTGAAAAAGGGTTATTCCCAATACACAGTTGAACAGAAAAATAGGCATGCTATTGACAAAAGAGCAATTACTTTGATGACTTTGGCTGTCCCAAATGAGGTTCTTAACAGGATTGACAGTGGATCATCAGCTAAAGAAATGTGGGACGAATTGGAAAGGCAAATGTTAGGAACTGTGAGATCTATTCAGGCAAAGTTAAATCAAAGCATAAATGCTTATGAAAGGTTCAAAGCAAAAGAGTCAGAAAGTTTGACACAGACATACAGTAAATTTTGCACTATTCTAAATGACTTGAGAAGAAATGGACTGAAGAAAACAAAATCAGAAATAAATTACAAATTTCTGAACAGTCTAAATTCAGAATGGTCATCATTTGCCATAAGTCTGCAAATGAACAAGGATATGTGTGAAGAAGACTTAAATGATCTATTATGTGTTCTTAATCAACATGAAGACTCTGTCAAGTTAGTTGTGGAAGAGAAGAAAAATGTTGCTGATCAGTTAGCGTTCTTATCAAAGTCCAAAGCAATCAAAGCACCCAAAAAGACTGCATATCTATCAGAGATACCTAATCTGGAAGAATCTGACAAGGAAGAAGGATCAGAAGATGATGAAGATATCAAGATAATGGCTGAGAAACTAGCTTTGTTGACAAATACTTTCAATAAAAGGTATGGGAAGGGTAGATTTCAAGGAAATTATAAGAGAGTTGGGAGTTCAGACTATAAGAAGAAAGAAGACAGAGAAGAAAATAAGTTTGAGAAGAGGATAGAGAGAAGTGAAGAAAACAATGAAGAGAAAGATGAAAGAAAAGAAAAGAATCTGTGTTTCAAATGTGGAAAATCTGGCCACTATGCTAAGGATTGCAGAGTTAAAATTGTGAAAGACTATGAGTACTACACCAAGAAGGCTCAGCTTGCAAAGAAGAGAGATGATAAAATTGCTTTGTTGGCTGAACAGGAGAATTGGTTGTACTATACTTCTGATGAAGATGATCACATCAACTTTCCACAGATGCAGAGCTATATGGCAAAAATGAGGAATGAGGATGATTCTGTTTTGAAGATGCTGATTCTGAGTCATCTGCTGAGGTACATTCTTCACTTGAATTAGAGTTAATGACACAGATTGGTGAAATGAAAACTGAATTTGCTAATCTAAGAAAACAGATAAAAGGAGAAAGAAATTTGGTTAACAAATTCAGAATTGAAAAAGAAGTAATAAAAGAACAATATGAAGAATCTGAGGCTGAGAAACAGAAAGTTAAAGATGAAAATTCTGAATTGATGAAAAGGCTTTCTGAACTAAAAGCTGAATTTTCAAAAATAAAGGATGAAAAAGGTGATTTACAAATAAAATTTGATATGTTATTTGAAGAAAGAAAGAATTTATACACTAAAATTAAAGAATTAGAAGATCTGAATTTGAAAAGGGGTCAGACTCAGCAAACACTAAATCTTTTACTAAACAATGTTAAAGATACAAGATTTTACAACCCAAAGAAGGGATTGGGATTGGAAGAAAATGTCACTTTAAAAAGAGCTCCAATTAACTTGTATGAAAAACTTCAAGTTTCTAAGCCAAATATCCCAGAAATTGTTGAAGTTTTCATAAGACCTGCTAGTTCTATAACAAGTTCTGAGAATTTGCAAAGACCAAACTCTAAAAAGTCAGATGAGAAAATTTCTGAGTCTAAAACAGAAAAGTCAGTTGGTTCAGAAGAAAAGGTTAAGAAAGAAGTTTCTAAACCAACAGATGAAAAGCCAAGATACAATGATACTAAATTCAAGTATGATTCCTTAAATGTCAGCTACAAAAATAAACAACCAAGTTTTTCATATCATGACATTGAGAGCATATTTGACACAAGTAAAAATTCTGAAACAGTCAATCAGAAGTCTGAAACTTCTAGTCAGGATTCTGAACTTTGTAGTCAGAATTCTGAGTCTAAAGATCAGACATCTGAGTCTGTAAATCAGAACTCTGACTCAGGTAGTCAGAAGTCTGATTCAACTGGATTTTCTGAAACAAAATCAGATGAATTTTTGCAACTTGAAAAGAGATTTAATCTTGTGAGTCAAGAACTTGAGGACTTAAGGAAAGCTTATGATGAACTTGAAAATGATTTCTGTGAGGTGGATATTAAACTTGAAGAAGCTTTGAAAGAAAAGAATATTTTTATTCAGAAAATAACAGAGCTTGAAAAACTGAAGACTGAGTATGATCTTTTTAAAATTAATGCTTCAAGAGAAAATGATAAATTCTTTAATGAATCAAGTACATATGAAAAAGGTGAATCATCTAATTCTTCTAACAAAAAGAACTTGAATTTTTCAGAAAAAGAAGAAAGCAAAAGGAAAGATGATCTTGCAAAGTTGAATGATCTGAAAAGGGAACTTGAGAAGCTTAGAATGAAATCTACTTCTGAACTCAAAGCTAGAAATTCTTGTAATAAGGACAATTGTACTCTGAACAGTATAAATAAAAATGAAATGATCTATGTTTCAGATTTATTGTCACTTGCAAAGAAAAATCTTGTTTGTGTTAGATGTAAAAATGATTCATTCCAATATTCTCATAAATGTCAAGTCAAAATAACTTCTGTTTCATACATAAGAAAAGATATTCAGAAAGTTTCTGTTTCTCAAAATACAGAAAAGAAGAAAATTTCTGTTCCTCAGACTCAGAAGAAAGAAAAGATAAAAGAAAAGAAAGTTGAAAATATAGCAAAACCAAAAGTTACAACTCTCAAAAAGAATTTGAACAAGCTTGTAAGCAGAAAATGTTCTGACTTCATAAAAGTTCAAGGAAAGTGGTGTTTGAAGAAAGATTTTGAGTGGAGAGTAAAAGGTACTAATGTTAAATCCAATGACAAAGCTAACAAAGATGGACCCATTCCAAAATAGGTACCTAAACCTAACTGATCCTTTTGCAGGGCTGTCATGTGTGGTTTTTAGATTCAGGAGCTTCAAGACACATGACAGGTCAGAAGTCTTTTCTATCAAACTTCACAGAAAAGGCTGGAGGAGCAGTAAACTTTGGAAATAACAGCAAAGGACAAGTCAAAGGTTATGGGGATTTAACTAAAGGGGATCTAACTATCCAAAAGGTTTTCTATGTTGAAGGATTACAGCATAATCTTTTCAGCATAAGTCAGTTTTTAGACAGTCTTTGTCAAATTAAGTTTCAAATAACAGGTTGCATGATTTTAACTGAAAAAGATGTTAAAGTCTTCTGGGCCAAAAGACATATGGACTTATTTGTAGTTAATTTTTCAAAATTGAAAACATTAAATACAGTTTGTATTTTATCAAAATCGACTGCAAATGAATGCTGGCTTTGGCACAGAAGATGTTCTCATCTGAATTTCAAAGATCTTAATAATCTTGTTGCAAAACATTTGGTTAAAGGCTTACCAAAGCTTAAATTTGAAAAAGAATCATTATGCTCAGCTTGTGAAATGGGCAAGATGAAAAAGAGTTCTCACAAATTAAAAATGGACTCATCTTGCAAAGCACCATTAGAAATGATTCATACTGATCTTTGTGGTCCAATTTCAGTTCAATCGATGGGAGGAAAGAAATATATGCTTGTGATTGTTGATGAATTATCCAGATACACATGGGTTGAGTTCCTAAGAGCTAAGTCAGAAGCTGCTACTACATTGATAAATTTTATCAAAAGGATTCAAGTTCTCTTACAACTTCAAGTTCAGAAAATCAGAAGTGATAATGGAACAGAGTTCAGAAATGAGACTCTTCAGAATTTTTTAGAAAGTTCTGGGATTTCTCACAATTTTTCTGCTGTCAGAACTCCTCAACAAAATGGTGTTGTTGAAAGGAAGAATAGAACTCTAGTTGAAGCTGCGAGAACAATGCTGGCTTATGCAAATCTTCCTACTTTCCTATGGGCTGAAGCAATTGCAACTGCTTGTTTTACACAAAATAGAACTTTAATCAATAAGAGATTAAATAAGACTGCTTATGAACTGATAAATAAAAGAAAACCATTAATCAAATTCTTTCATGTTTTTGGTTGCAGGTGCTATGTTCTCAGAGACAGAGAAAATCTTGCCAAATTCGATAAAAAGGCAGATGAAGGATACTTTGTGGGTTATTCTTTAACTTCCAAAGCATTCAGAATCTACAATAGAAGAACCAAGAGGATGATGGAGAGTATAAATGTAACTTTTGATGAAGCCAGAATGCGGACTTCTGAACAAGACAGTTCAGAACTCATGCTGAACAAGACAAAAATGACTTCTGATACAAATTCTAATCCTATTTGTTCAGAACTCAATTTACTATTTAAGGATGCTTTTAGTGAACTAATTTCTGATTCTTATGCAGAATATGAAAACCCAAAGATGGTCAAAGAGATGAAAAATAAGACTCCAGAAATAGTTCAATCAACTGTAATTTCTGACAAAGGTCCATCAGAGGAATGTCCAAATCTAATACATACAAGTGGTGAAAATTCTGAACCTTGTAATCAGAATTCTGATTCTTGTACTCAGAACTCTGAACAAGTCACTCTGAATTCTGACTTCATTAATCAGAACCCAAACTTGGATATGACTTCTATTCATACATCAGAAAAAGGGGACAGTTCAGAATTACAAGCAATCATTGATGAGAATGATGCAAACAACAATTATTCAGAGATTGATGTACTTCCTAGTGCAAATAAATGGACTAAAAATCATCCTATTCATCAAGTAATAGGTGATCCTTCAGAAGGAGTAAAAACCAGATCAGCTACAGCAAATGAAGCAATGTTTGCTGGTTTCTTGAGTGTGATTGAACCAAAGAAAGCTAATGAAGCCTTAGAGGATCCAGACTGGATTTCAGCAATGCAAGAGGAATTGCTTCAATTTGAAAGAAATAAAGTCTGGAGACTCATTCCAAAGCCTGAAGGTAAATCTATTATTGGAACTAAATGGGTGTTCAGAAACAAAAAGGATGAATCAGGTGTTGTCATCAGAAACAAGGCAAGATTGGTTGCTAAGGGATACTGTCAACAAGAGGGAATTGATTATGATGAGACATTTGCACCAGTGGCAAGAATAGAGGCAATCAGAATATTTTTAGCCTATGCTGCACATAAAAACTTCAAGGTGTATCAAATGGATGTCAAATCAGCCTTTCTAAATGGCAAACTTAATGAAGAGGTGTATGTCCATCAACCTGAAGGTTTTGTTGATCCAGAATTCCCTGATCATGTTTATATTTTAGACAAAGCTTTATATGGTCTAAAACAAGCACCACGAGCCTGGTATGACACTCTTACTAAACACCTGTTAGGTTCAGGATTCAAGAAAGGTAAGATTGACACAACTTTGTTTTTAAAGAAACAGGGTAATGATTTGATTCTGATTCAGATTTATGTTGATGACATAATATTTGGTTCTACCAGTCCAGAATTATGTGATAATTTTTCAAAAATCATGTCATCTGAATTTGAAATGAGCATGATGGGTGAACTGAATTTTTTCCTTGGTCTTCAAGTCAAACAACTACCAAAAGGTATTTTCATAAATCAAGGAAAATATGTCAGAGATATTCTGAAAAAGTTCAAAATGTCTGATTGTGCTTCTATGAGAACACCTATGGCAACTAACATAAAGTTAGATGCTGATCTCAAAGGTGTTTCAGCAGATATCAAACTTTATAGAGGCATGATTGGATCATTACTTTATTTGACTGCAAGTAGACCAGATATCATGTTTTCTACCTGTTTCTGTGCTAGATTTCAATCTAACCCGAAAGAATCACATATGTTGGCTGTCAAAAGGATTTTAAGATATCTCAAAGGAACACCTGATCTAGGTTTATGGTATCCAAAAGAAACTGACTTCAAATTGACTGCTTTCACTGATGCTGATCATGCAGGAAGTAGGTTGGACAGAAAGAGTACATCTGGTGCTTGTCACTTTTTGGGAGATAAAATAGTGAGTTGGGCATCAAAGAAGCAGAACTGTGTATCCACTTCAACTGCTGAAGCAGAGTATGTTGCTGCTGCTGCTTCATGCTCTCAAACATTGTGGATGAGAACACAACTCATGGACTATGGATATCAGCTTAACAAGATTCCCATCTATTGTGACTCAGAAAGTGCAATTGCTATTACTCAGAACCCTGTTCAACATTCGAAGACTAAGCATATAGATGTGAGGTATCATTTTATAAAGGACTATGTGGAAAAAGGAACTATAGAGATGCACTTTGTGCATACAAAGTATCAATTGGCTGACTTATTCACAAAGCCTCTTGATCACAAAAGGTTTTCTTTTCTCATATGTAAAATAGGAATGCTTAATCTGCCTAGTTGAAAATATTTTTTTCTTAAAAATGCTAAATTTTTCTAAGTAAACTTGTCTGAGTAGTGTATTCAGAACTTCTGAGTCTTGAGTTCAGAACTTCTGAGTCTTGAGTTCAGAACTTCTGAGTCTTGAGTTCAGAACTTCTGAGTCTTGAGTTCAGAACTTCTGAGTCTTGAGATCAGAACCTCTGAATCTTAAGGTCAGAGACTCTGAGTCAATACTTCAGCAATCTAACTTTTAAAAATTTATTTTTGAGAAATACAAATAACTTCAACTGTATGGATTATGCTTCTTCTATTATCTTTTTATCTCATCTTTATGTATCATTAATAGTCAAATGCATGCTCAAGTCAAGGGGGAGCATCAAAATTCTTTTGGAAATCATTTTGTGATGCTTAAAAGATTTGTTTTCATTTCTTATCTGTTCAAACCTCTTATGAATAATCAAAATGTTTTATATTGGTCAGAAGTTGATTTTAAAAGACATTTTGGTTACAAGGCAAAATTCTTCTGAGTCATGGAATCAGAACATCTGTGCGTGTTATTCAGATCTTTGACTTGAGTCAAAATTCTATCCACTAACACGTGTCAACTTCATATTTGTTTGACAATGCCACGTATTTCATTTAAATCCTTTGTGGTATTTCACATGTGTTGACTCCGTTATAACATTGATTTCGCTTTTCCGTTAAACCTTTCAACTTCGCGGATTTTAAATAGGTCTTAAAATCCCTATTTCAAATTTCTTTCAAATTCCAGAGCGAAACGTGAGATACGAATCAAATCCAGAGTTCTTTGAATCTGTTTTCTTCTTAAATCATGTCTGAAATACGAAGAAGTGGTCCAATTTCTCTACATTCTACAAAATCGATAATGGATTCATCCGATTCGGAAAATGATGAAGTACAAAATAGAGTTGCAGAGGAAGGGGCAATAAGAAATGATGAAGAAGATGAACAAATGGATGAATCTGAAGGAAATGCGGATGAGGTAAACATTAATATTGAACATGAACAGAGTGCTGCAGGTTCTATTATGTCAGATAGATCTATTCTAGTGGAAAGAGTTGTTCCTGAGAGTGAATGGTTGAAATTATCTGAAAATAACTGTGTTATATTGTTTGAGGAAAGTCGTTTTAAGCCTGAACACAGAATTATCATGGAGTTATTCAAACATCATCCGTACAGAAAATGGTTTACAAGAAGTAAAAATGTGCCTGTTCAGTACATACAACAATGGTGGAAATATCTTAGGTTAGAAGATAATAAGTTTGTGTCTGAAATTGGAGGAGTGACATTTGTCTTATCTATCTCTGCACTAAGAGAAATGCTGAATCTAGCAGAGAAAGATGATGTACAAAGAAGAACAGATTTTGAGGATTTACCCTTAACAGAGGAATTAATAGCAGAATTTATGAAGTTGGGATACAATGAAGGATTGAGGACTCTCAGTTTGTTCAGAAGAAACAAATTACCACCTATTTGGGCTTGCTTCTTTCATGTGGTAAATAAATGTTTGTCAGGGAAAAATAGTTCTGCTGATCAAGGTTCTAAACAAATTCTTCAGATATTTCAAGGTTTAGTGAAGAATAGGCATTATGACTATACTTTAATACTTTGGGAAGATATGAAGAATACATTTGAGAAGAATCAGAAAGCAATTCAGAAGAAGACAAAGGATGCTCCACTGACATACATTCCCTACATAAGGTACTGGCAAATTGTTATTTGGTATGCCATGCAGGAAAACAGAACAATCTCAAGAAGAACAAATGAAGAGCATGGTCCTACATTTTATTTGGGTAAGATGACCTCAGTAACAAGACTTGAAAACTATCCTAATCATAAACCATTGCCAAAATCACTTAGGAGCTATATTCCAAGGGAGAGTGAGATATTAAAAGCTTATTGCACCTCTATGGGAATTGAATTACCTCAAATCCCTACCCAAGAGGACCAACCTGAGAAGAGAGGTGAGGGGTCTAGTCGAATTAGAGAGGGGGAGGATGTTCAGATGGGTAAACATTCTGAGAGACTTGAGGGGGAAAATTCTGAGAGCTTGGTTAGATTTGGTGAGGAAAAACAGAATGAGAGTGATGAGGATGAGAGATTGTCAACAGAGGTTCAAACAGAAAGAGATGCCTCTGAACCAGCTAATCTTGACCAGGTAACCACAAATGCTATTGGTTCACATCTCTTGGTGTCCAATATTGAAACAAACACCATGGACCTAGTGGTGGATCTTGAACAACCCATCCATACCCACTCAGAAGCATTTCAACATGCTACTGTTTCACACAAATCCGGGGAACCATCCCAAACTCATTTGGAGGGAGGTGATAAATCCCAATTTATTTTTCAACACATTGAGTCTGAATATCACAGTCCTATTCATATTGAGCCTGAAATTCCTTTTGACACTTGCACAAATCAGGAATTTCGTATTCCTGAAACAACATTCATAGACATACCTAATGTTGGGTGTCGAGGATTGGATGGAAGTCCTGGTGAGGTGAACATTACAAAAGCCTCATTCAAACGTGCATCTGTTGTACAAGATGACTGTGTGTTATCTACAGGCCATGAGCTCTCTGGGCACATGAAAACTGGACCATCTGTTGGTTCAGGTTCACTGTTAGAAACTTCTGAATTTGAAAAGATTCAGAAACAAAACAAGGAGATGGGGGAAAAAGTAGAAAATTTGGAGAAGAGGGTGGAGGATTTGAATGATGAAGTATCAGATTTGAAAGTTGTGTTGGAGAAAAAGTTGATTTCTGTTGAAACCAAGGTAGATGATGTAAAGAAATCCTTGGATTCTCACAAAAAGGAGATCGTGGATATAATGTCTGGTTTTCAAAAAGATATGTTAAAACAGATGCAAGGTATGCAGGAATCTATATTGAAAGCACTGAGTGTATCTTTGGCTTCTACTTCAAAGCCTCTTGATCCTGTCCCTATTGCAGAAGCTGAACCTGAAGTTGCTTTTAATCAAAACTTGAAAAGGAAGTTTGATGATAATGATCCTCATGATCATCAAAAGGGGGAGAAAAGACAAAGGTTAAGTTCTGATGATGATATTGGCATAGAAGATTTTGAGATAGCAGACATGCACTTAGCCAATACAAAAAGTTCAGAAGATCAGACACAGGAAAATTTAAAGGAGATGGTTCAGATAGTACAGCTTGATAGTTCAGATACAGAAGAAATGGAGTTGGGAAGTATTGATAGTAATGAATCAAATAAAACAGAGGAATTGAACTTGGATACTGAGATGGAAGGAAACTCAGATGAAACTGTAGCTATTGAGGAATCTGATTTGAGAATAGAAGAAATAGTGGAAAGTACAGTGGTAAACAGGTGTACAGATATTGTGGTCTATAACAGTGAAAGGGCAATGGAGTCTGAATCAGAAGAAAGGAGGTTGAATGAAGAATTGATCAGAAGAATGCATAATGAAGTAGTCAGAGCTTTGAGTGTTCAGAAAATTCATAAAGGGATAAAAGTGATAAGACCCATTGATCTAATGGGAGAAGAAGACAGAACTGTGGATTATACTCAGGATTTTAAAGATGATTTTAGGTTTAACTTTTGTGATGAGTTAAATACAGAAGAAGAGTATGTGAAAGTGAAAGACTTCTTTATGCCTTCTGAATATGTATTCAGAAAACCAATTGAGATTCCAAAGATTAAATTGCAAAGACTAGAAGAACCTATGTGTGATTTCATTCTAGAGTTAAGTGATGTGCCATTAGCCAGACAATTTCATGATGATATTTTTCCTGAGGAAATTTATGATAATCTCTACTACACAGAAGGAGAGTATGAGCTTTTGGAAAGTAACATTGATGGTTTTATGGATGACAGAGCTCAGATGGTCTACTCAGAAGCTTCTAACATGTTCAGAGTTCCTGACTCAAAACTGCATATTCAGAAAAGAATCGAGAAAGTTCTGATGTTTCAACAAGATGAATTCAATGGTTTAATGTTTGTTAGAATGGAAGTACTGAAAGAAAGAAATACAAAGGTTTTCATGTCTACATTTGATTTTCACAGATTGACTCTTGATGATCAGATCTTTCTAGTCAAGTTCTTTGCTAGCACTGAAGAAGCCTTGATAGAAATTGAATGCAGAAGACGTCTGGGTATTTATGTCAGAAATATATACTTGTATGACTTCCAGTTGGCTATTGAAGAAAGAAAAGAAAAGTGCAATCTGAGTTCTCCCACAAAGAAAACAGAAGTTGATTTGCATGTGAAGGGTTTTGTGAATGAAGGAATGGAGACAGAAGGGTTCACATATATGGTTCACGAAAGACTTGAATTGTTCAGATTAAAAGAGTTGGTGAAGTACAGTGATGCAACTCTGAATTGGTTGTTGATTAGAATGGAAGTAAGTATGGATGCAGAAAAAAAGAGTTTAAAGAAGAGATGCATAAACTGTGTGAAGAGGAGATTGGATTTTAGAAGAAAAATCAGAAACAGTAGTGAATGGTTGCTATCTGAGGTGAATCCCAAAAAGATTCTACATAATGATTTTGTGTTCCCAGCTGAGTATGAAGTGAATGGAATTTTGTCAGATGAAGCTGAAGAAATGCAGAACACAATATCTCAGAATGTGCAGATAACTAGTTTTGATCAAACTAAACAGTCTGAACCAAAAGAAGATGAAATATCCATTGATCTAAATGGATACTTTCTTGAATTTGATTTACCTGAGTTCTTCAAACCAAAAGAGGTACAATTCTTGGATGTGTATTATGATAGACCTAAGGAGACTCAGATCTGGTTGGCTGAAAAATTAAGATGTCTTGGCAAAACAAAGCAAGCTGTTTACTCAGATTTTTTAATCACTGGAATCAGAGAGTTGAGGGTTAAGAAATTCAGAAAGATGGAGTACTTATCTTTTGAAGTTCTGAGAGAAGATGGCAAGGTTTATTACTTTACTGATGCAGATTTTGAGAAACTATCAGTAGTTGACTTCTACAGATTACACAGTTTTCTATGCTTCAAAGAGTCGAGCAAAGACAGAAATGAAAGGAAGGCCAGAAGTGTGGTAATTGAGGCCATGTTCTACATCTTAAGGTGGCACTGCTATACAGATTTTCAAATAGCTTTGTACCTACAAAAGTCATGTGTTTATCTGGCAAATCCCAACACAGATCATGAACAGAAAAAGAATTTAAAGACTGGAAGTGTTCACAAATATCCAGAGTTGGGAGTATTTTTGAAAAACAAAAGTGGAAAGATCTTCTTCAGAGCAAAGGAAACCGCAAAATACTGTTCTGGAACTTTAAGAATCATAAAGCACAATTTGGAGAAAAAGATGCTGAAAGTGAAGGAAGCAAACATGATTCAAGAAGCAATTAATCAGCAAGTTGAGATTATTCAAGAAATCATTGACAAAATTGATAAAAGGCTTAATCTGAGAAATGTGCTACTTCAGAAGATTGTTCCTGCTCTGAAAGAACTGGATGATGCAAAGTTTAAGTTTATTTGACAAAAAGGGGGAGATTGTTAGATCTGAAGTTTTGTCAATAAACCAAGTGTTGAAGATCTGATAAGAGGACTCAGATGTTCTGAGTAGAGAAGTCAGAGGTCTGACTGTGAAGACCGAAGTATTGATCAGTGGAAAGAGAAGTCAGATGTCTGATAAGAAGAGTCAGATGGTCTGAGTAGAAGACTCAGACAATCTGAGTAGAGGAGTCAGCGATATGAAAGAGTCAGAAGATCTGAGAAGCTTTATCAGAAGAATGTTCAGAAGTTCTGAACTACTTGTTCAGAACTTATGACAAGATACTTTACTTAGTATTTTATAAACTAATTAGGACACGTGTTATGTTCTTATTAGTCTTTCTTATTTGTACTGTAGCTTTAAGATGTTTGTTGCAGTATAAATAGTAGTTAGCTCTATGTTGCTAACTGATTGATTTTTTCCCGTATAACTTTGTATTCATTCTCTGTAATCTTTGAGACTCTCTCTCTCATAGATCTGTATTTCTGTTCATCATTGAATACAATTGGGCTTGATCATACAACTTCTCAATTACTGCTTTCTATATTGATTGTGAGATTAGATCCTGTTCTTTCAAAAATATAAAAAGTAGAAGAAAAAAGTAAGCACATCAAACAAAAAGAAGCAAACAATATGAAATCGGATTTCTATAAAACTCCAATGTGCAGACATGTTATATGATGAGAGTGGTCCTATTTCAAATTTCAAATTTGAAATCAATAGGTAGGGCAGAAGAAAATACCTGCTGAAATCGTCTTGGCAAGGAATGAGAAAGAAGAGAAGTCTGGTACGAGAATAACAACACCACACAAGCAAGCATTATACAACCCCTGTCATTTTTTGCTACCTATATATCTCTGCCACCGTTACAGAATTTCATATAACACATGTACACAACACACAATACTCTTCAATTTGTATGTATGTATGTATATATTTATTATATGTTTACTACAACATATATTCTTTCTTGGCCAAGTAGAAAACCTGTTATTATATTTATATAAACTACACACACATACTGAAAGACCACATTTTTAAATAAATATGGATACTATATAAAGAGGTCATCCAAGTTTGAAAAATGTATCAAATAAGCCATCAAAAAGGTGGTATGTTAATTGTACCCATGGCGGGGTGGCTGCTGATGGGAGCCATATTATGATTTATGTTATATTGGTGACAGTTTTTTGTTCTTGTGAACTCAATAAACCAAGCTCGATATACACACTGAGGCGAGATATAAGCTAAATAAAGCAGCAATGGACATGGACAGGTAGTGAAAGTCTGCATCAATAGTCATCAATAATGCTTTGAGGGAAAAATATCGTATAAAATCCAACAATAAACAAGTAGGTAGCAACAGTCCGCGAGATGGATACGGAAAGGTGTGAACAGAGCCAATGCTCAACATCAGTATATGACTATCAAGCCCAAATATGTACACCAAAAATAACTCAGATACCAAATGTAAACAATGACTCGATTAGGAAATATAGGAACATGAAGAGATGAGTGCTAATTTACAAATAATCATGTGCACGAATAGCCAAATATAGGAACATGAATTTGTTTTCTTACCTTAGGTAAGGGCACATCCCACTTCCCAGCTCTCCTTCCTTTTTTGTTTTACTATGTTGCTAAGAACCTTCATACGGAATATGAATGTTCGAAATATATATATGGAAACACGTACTCTTGTTGCTTAACAACTCAACCATTGAAAGCAACAAACCTTTGCACATGTTGTAGTCTCATGATCAAGAAGATAGGCAGGAACAGCTCCTGTTCCTGCATTTGAAATGTCTTGCAAGGCCATGTTTGATCAAGTTGATGCTACATTAGCCTCATCTTTTTAAATCTTCGCTTTAACCACTTGGGTGCTTGCTGCATAAATCTGTTTCAGCATTTGATCTGCAAGTTCTAAATTCCAAAATGGAAGGAAATGGAGTGGATGCAGGCTTGTAGGGAAGTGTAATCATCACTGGGTTTAGTCCTGCATAAAAACAAACAGTGGGGGTGCACAATAACTGATTGTACGTTCTAAATGCTCGACATGTTAGGCTCTCTAACATGAAGATGGAGACACAAACATATTACAATGAATAAAACATATTCTACATAAAGACTTGAAGGTGGATACAAGTTTGTATTTCTGTGTGCGTAATTGAAAAGAAAGTAAAAACCAAAAGAAAAAAATATATTCAACATTTTATAGGATTTTCACATTTTCGTTAATCAAGAGCAAACAATGAATGCAGAAAGAAACCTGTAGTTTTCGATAAGATATGTTTGATGTGTTCTTCATTATGAACCAAACAAATATACCTAATGAACATCCGTTATTGGGGCAAACTCCTTTAAGAATCAAAATACAAGATGCGTGCAAGAGCGATCAGAAGAGTAACTTACGATCTAAAAGTTGGACAAAAACAATTATTTTTATTTGTTTCTTGATATATAGAAAGATCATTCATATATAAGAACAATCAAGAAGAGTAACTTACGATAGTCCAGTGTGTGAGATGTCGAATTCCAGATGCGTGTAAGAGCGATAGATCGATATGGATACGCCATCCTGCAAATATCAAGTCAGTTTAGCCATTTTCATTTTAAAAAATACATTGTGTAAATAAAGTAGGCATTTTCATTTTATGTCATTTTAACTCCAAATAAATGTGAAATACCTCAATGCAGCCATAATTGGATATTGTGTTCCTGCATAATAGAGAAGTCGGAACTGATAGCACATTTCGAAAGAAGCAGCATACTCCAGTCTTTTATCTCGACCCATCGTCTATTCAATGAAACACCAACTTAGAAATTTGCCATAATGATTGGACTAATGTGCAATAAAAAGCTCATAGGCTCTCTGAACTTATTTGCATAATACCACTTGAAGCTGGTAGATCCTAATCATAAAAAGTTTTAGACAAACGTTAGTACAGTTTCGTAAACAAGACATATCATTAAAAACAATTTTGGTTTAACTTAGATGACCCCTAATCAAGATAGAAGATATAATTATAATATAAGTGAGACTTAAGGGACCAACCTTGAGCCTAGGATTGATAAGAATTACTGGACAACTGCCAGCAGCATCAGTCATTGCTCTTAGATCCTGCATTATACACAACAAATCCAAGTTTGAATAATGACTTACCTTTGTACACCCATGAGTACGTGTAACAGGAAATCGATGTGAGAAAGAAACAAGAAACCCAAATCGATTAAACACAAACAGAAACAATGAAACCTGTGACGAAGTTTGTGCACGCATAAACCTAAATCGATGGTGAAAACGTACCTGAGATGGTGAAACCTTGAGAAGAAACCGTGAAGCCATAGGTTCAACAAAAAAATCTTCTCCAGTTGCGTGCATATATAATCATCAATCAGAACTTATTCCACGTAAAAGAATAATTTATAAAAAAAGACAAATTTTTGCGTTGATATATACCTCATCCATTTCATATTTTGGGTAAAAAAACAAACCTTGCACAGGCTATGAATTGTATCACAGAGCCAAACAGAAGAAAAGTACAGTTGAAAGCCAGTCCTATTCTTTCCAGTAAGGTCCCAATAATCCATCAAGAACTTCAAACCACTGAAATTTTCAAGAAGAAAAAATAAATAAATTATGGGTTTTTTTTCTTTTTATTGTGAAGAAAATTATCAAGAAAAGTTAATAAATGAACCTGGATGACATGGTTTTTGAAGCTGACACCTTTTTCTTTTCTGCTTCTGTATTCAATGTAAAGAACACTGATGAGATAAGCAGTCCAGCTGCCAAGAAGCCCATAGAAAATTTGGAGGACAATTCCTGAGACCATACCTTGTTGAGAGAAATAGTATGGAAGTGTTAACAACACTTGTGCCACCTGCATAAAGACTTGTACGTTCAAGATTTTGCATTTTTTTGAATTTGTGAAAATTAAGGTTTAGGTTTATTTTTGTTACTTGATTTGAAGAATAACTAAACCAAGCATCCCAAACAGACCCTCCATGCCACAAAGCATTTTTCATGGAGAAAACTGAATGATCTTCTTCTTTGCCTTCTTCTTTTCCACCTTCATGCTCATTCTCGTTGAAATTTGATGAAATTATCGAGTCCTCTGCTTGCTTCTGACCCAACATTTTCTTCGATTTTAGCTATAAAAATACCTCTTTCTAAACACACAACAAAAAATCAAGAAACACCCAACACTATGTTCATCAAAAATAGAAATCAAATTAACAGAAGTTGTCTCCAAAACTCTATAACCAAATAAACAAGATTTAATGCTCACATCTTAACCATAAACAAACTATACAGCTCATCTTTGTTCACACAAATTATTACGTAGACAAAGTATAATGCTCAACCCTTAAACATAACTAAGCATACCCACATTATACGAAGTTTATAGTGTTACAAAATAAATTAAAGAAATTCTTCAAAACTTTTCACACTCTCTTCAATATTACCAACAATGCAACCAGGTCTCATATACCATCATCCACCAAAATAAATCCAAAAGATCTTAATAGAGGCAAAAACTAAATAGAGGCAATAAAGTCAAAACCAGCCAAGGATAGAGGAAAATGATCCAAATTTGAGACTGTTGAAGCCAAAAAGTATTCTATAAGGGATGACAGACACAAAACCAACAAATCCAAAAATCCACCTTCAAAATACAAGTGTCGAACTACAATCCTTAAATGACTCCAAATACTTCTATTTCAGCAACCATCTGGTAAAAAAAACTCCATCAGAAAGCAACCTATCGAATTTATTTGTTACTGCCATAATCACATATTTAGAAACAAGTATTAGAAATTTAAACCCACTTTTTGAACTCTCCATTTAGAATCAAATAGAAGCATTTTGAACTCTTCATTTAGATACAAATCAAAATAGTGGTTTGCCATTCTCTAAACTACAATCGTCCGACAATTCTCTAAAACCAATGAAGGAGAATTATGTTAGAAGAGAAAATAATCAAACATGGAAAGTGATGGAGAAGCCCAAACTTGTAAGAAAATTTAGGGGAACACTAAGGGTCGTTTACCAACTGGTTACCCGGTAAAGCGTTTAACGGTGCCATATGCAACAATTTTGTATAAATAACAAACAATTGTATAAAAACTTAATGAACAAACAAATAACAATGTTGTAATCTTCTGTAGAGAAAAATATTCACAACAAACAATTGTGTTCATTGTGTTCGTATGAAGAAGAGGTTTGTTTTGCCAATAAATACATGATTGTGTATAAAAAACTAAGTGATGATATATTTTTTTCCTCAAGAACGAATGTCAATGTGTGAGGTCAATAAACTTATTTTCTTTCTATTGAAGTTTATACCTTATTGTATATGCCACGAAATGACGTGTTATAGGGGTTCTTATCATCAGCCTCATTAGTATGGTTGTAAACAAAATCCAAAATGAACTGCACGATTAAAAATCATATTATTCATAGAAAACACCTAAACTGTTGGTGTCCTGAAGAAATACAGAATCAAGGTTCACTAAACAAAATGTAAAATACCTCGATCCCTGCAAGGTGCAAAGCTTTAACCATCCAGCTCTTTTGAACTCTTGTGAAGCACCCATAGGTCCACCAGCATCAGAGCAAAAAAATCGTCGAATAGCCCCATTTGTTGATCTTGATGAATAAAATTCATAATATCAGGTATAAAATCATATCGTAAGAGGCGACTATCAAGAAAATGAAGCATCTGAAAAGTGAATAGAATTTCACACAAATATGCATAAAGGAAGGTTGAGAATACATCTATACTGATAGAAAGTTCATGTTACCATTTGATCTCTATGAAATCAATAGGATGGGTTCCTGTAAACACTTTAAAGTACCTTGAGATCCCCTTTATCTACTCCATGCCACGGGTTGTTCTGACAATATTCAAACATAACAACTTAGACGGTTTATGGATTTGCAGTAAAGTGAAACCGACATAAAAGAAGTTGGATATACCGTATGTCTTCGGGTAATCCATTATTTATGAGTTGTTCATTCTCAAATATGTCAAGACATGTGAAGATGGTGTACTCTCCGGCTACTGGTCGGGCTTTGAATAAAACAACATATTCGCTCTCTGACTTCTTCCCCGCTTCCCCTGCTCTCTACGACGGAGGAGGCTCACATCCAGTGTAAACCATCTACTAAAACTCACTTTCAATATACGATCTAGAAGGGTTTCGCATAGCTATCGCATAGATAAACGGAAAATGTGGAGATTTGATTCTGACCTAATTTTGAGATGGAAAGTGCGATGTATGGAAAGAGGGAGATTTTCCTTTTGAATTTAGGAGCGGGATTCACCCTCTAGGTTTGAATTTTGAAAGATGATTCAAATTCAAGTATGGGACTCTGTACCCCAACAGTGACAGGAAAAGGGAAGAAAGGCAGACGCCAGAACAAAAAGAAAACATGAACGTACAAATGGGTGTGGGTTTAAAAGCAAGGCAATGCATTAACAACTTGTACCTTATGCATATAAAGTTGTAATTAAGAGATTTTAAGAATTTTTGCATAAAATGGTGGTACTTTGTGCATAATAACTTGTAATTAAGACATTAGGTGTATATGCTTATATATGTAGTATAGATATATATATATATATATATATATATATATAAACCTTACAAAAATAATACTTGTAAATTTAACTAGTAACCTTATAACTAAATAAAATTATTGTGTTAAATAATTCAAACAATTAGTAAAAATAAAAATAATTTAAAAAGAAAATAAAAGACATAATAATGCAAGTGCAACACCACACTCCATCTCACTCTCTCTCACCTTCTCCCAAAACCGCCCCCCCCCCCCCCCCTCCCATATAAACCCCCTTTACACTTCATTTTAGCCATTTCTCTCATTTCCATCTCTCTCTCTAACTTCTCACTTAAATCTCTCTCTTTATTCCTCTCTTTTCTTCTCAAGAACTCCACAATGCTCTCCAAAGTCCAGCCCTAAAAACACTAGTTCAAATCCTCAAGAACACGAAGGTAAATTTTATATGTAGTGCAAAACATACACCTACTTTTCTTCGTAATCATCTTCTTTTCCTTGAAGTTTTTCTTCTACTAGTTTTAGTTTTACACTTGTTTTGTTGAAATACTTCTTTGAACATCTTAATGTTTGTAGATTCATCACCATAACATCTTATATGTTATTAAAAAGGTGATGAATCCATAATCAAACCCATATTAAGAACATAGAAGAGTTTTATATAGCATGCATGCAACTTTCTTAAAAGATCTAAACTTTGAGTTCAAAACTTTTATGAACAACTCTTTAAATCCACCAAAAACATGTTTGAACTAACATGCATAAGCTAAAAAGTCACTATCTTAAGTTGCATGAAGGTGTTCTTGACATAAACACCCAAGAACCTTCTTAAACCCTAAACCCTAAAGGTGTTTTATAAATAGATTGCATGTATTTTAAATGGTGTTTTATAAATAGATTGCATGTATTTTAAATGGCTTAAAAATATGTTCTTAAACTGAAGATATATGTATGGGGATGTGTCAAATCGGATTGTATGAAAAAAGAAAGGAATATTGGTAAAAAGACAAAAAGGAGTGCACATGCTTAAAGTTTGATTTTATTAGCATGCTGTCATATTTTTCTTCTCTCTTTGAAAAGCCATATCTCACTCAATAATACTCCAAATTAAGTGATTCTTTTTCTGTAGTTCACGTTTATGAGTTAAGAATCAAACCCAACTGGAATCATTGAAAAATATTAAGATTTCGACCTTCAAACATTTTTCACAAAAACAGTGCGCAAACAGCAATGTTCTCTGTCGCAGTTTACGTCAAAAATTATTTTATGTACTTAAACCACTCTAAAAATCATGAATCTTATGTCAAAAGTTTCGTAACACATTTAACGAACTGGTCATAAAATATCATGACCTAAATGTCCCTGGAAGTTATCCAAAAATGAACCGAAAATGACTACATATTCTGGACAGCAACTGACTATATTCTACTATAGCTAAAAGCTAACTCTTGAACCCGTTTCATCATCTATATGATGAAATTGTCGAATATACCTTTATATATTATGAATACAAATTTTATATACTCTAACTCCTAACATCATATATATTATATATATGACTCCTAGTTATAGACCCTTTTCGTCACTCGTTATGACGAAACTGCGGTAATCTCAAACTATCATATGTAATGTTATAGATATTAACTACTAATATCGACGAACTTATTATAACATACAAACTTAATCTCAACAAAGGCATTTTATGTTGATTTGGATAATTACACGATACCAAGGACTAAGGTTTAGAACATAGAATCTTACTAGTGTCCTTACATTCGTAGGATCGACGTAGGATCGCGTTACGGATCGCATTACGCACCACTTGGGAACAACTACGTTTATCACCGTGAGTTTTCGCAGCCCCTTTTTACTATTTTATACATTTTGGGGTGGAAAGCATGTTACAAATTCTATTTCACATCATTATTTTATTACTGAAATACTACAAATAATTGATACTCTATGGTACGTGTGCACATGTTAAAGATTCTGAGTTACGCTATCAGGCAAAAGTCCCCAACTTGTTTTTACATTACCTATTTAACTCACGAGTGTGAGCCACGGTAATTATGGATAACATTATTTGGTTGACCGCCCACTTACTGTGATGTGAGTGCATAATTACTACAGTGCCATGTTGACGATAGAACATGATGAACGGGGCAAACTAATACTATGGTCAGGAGGTTTGGATAATGGCTCAGTATGCTACCTCTGAGGCAACACACTTATATTCCTTGAGCAAAACAGAACGCAAAAACGGAACTTTTACAACCAAGAGTTGTACTACAATCTTTTGAAAGCGCGAATGCTATCAACTTGCATTAAAACGTTTAGTGCATACGCAAACCTGTGAACTCACGAAAATATTTTATAGTTGACACTCTCCTTTACATACTTTTCAGGAAACATCGAGTAAGGATGAGTTCTAGAAGGCACTACACTTAGCAGCATCCAACTTTATTTCATCATGTCAAGTCTCTTTTTGCTTTGGACAATTTGTATTTCACAAACATGTTGTATTTTGTAACCTTGATGATATGATGATTATGTGTTGTCTTCTACCTTATGCTTTTGAAACATTAAACTGTGACATCCCGTGTTTCCGCTTTAGCAGGGTGTGACAGAGAGTATCAATAATGAACAGTAAGATGATAACAAGATCAAGTAAATAAGATGCTCGTTATATTGATATTTGAATAACACCAAGAACACGTTCAAGTGTGTGTATTCTGAAATCTCTCAGTAAACAAATCGTACAGTGGTAGTGCTATGGAATGTTATAGTGTGTGCTCTCACAATTGTGGAAAACAATTCTTCCAACTGCTTACAATTGTGTGCTCCACTAACGTTCTATTTATAGCCTGATAAAGCACTAGACAGTGTACTATCTAACCCTGCGGTGACACGTGGAAAGTGTGTCTCCGTCCTTTTAGGGCTTACGTGGAAAGTACGAACACGTGTCTAACACTTAGAGATTTCTACGAGACTTAAGCTTCACAGAGGTCTTCATTCACCAGCGCTCTTACACCAGAGCTCTGATGGTGTTCTGGTAAGATCAGTTATTCTGTTGAATAGAAGAAGTCTTCTGCCAGAGCTCTGTCGAGCTCTGATGGTCTTCTGCTTGATATTCTTCTAAATATTCTGCAGGATCTCTGCTGGTCTTCTGACTTGTAATATTTTCAATACTTTTACATAAGAGATAATTGGGGCTAACATACTCAGAAGAGACCTTTTAATGAAAAAATATCAAGATGCACAGATGGTATATGACAAGATAAATACACAAATAGGGAGACGGGGAATTGGCTTCTGTGATATAGATCCATACACTGGAACCAAAAGAGACAAGTCTCTGTCATCTCTATTTTGTATAGGAGATACAAGAAAACCTGGATTTCCAAACTTACTCTCTGTTAGCAAAAGGCAAAAAGTCTCTATGGAACCTCACAAGAGGAAACCTTTGAAGATGATAAATGTGTGGTATCAAAACACAGATTTATCACCTTCAACCTCTGTTAAAAGAGAATCCAAACCTAAGAAATATCTGAAAACTCAAGATCAGATAGGAATCTTCAAGTTTGGTGACCCCGAGACTCAAACACAGGTTGCTTTTGTCTGCATGATAGAATCTAAAAAGAAATTATCGGTAGAGGCACCTGAATTCTTGCCCGCTTCTTCAGAAGAAAAACTTAATCATATTTCTGAAAGTGAGTTAGTAGAAATCAGTAAAAATAATTTTTATGAGAACCTCTGTACATCTTCTGAAGAACAAAATCTCTCTGAGGAAATCTTGATAAATAATTCTGTTGATTTGGAAGATAGTCCCAAAGAAAAGGAAGAAATTGAGTATGGCACATGCTCTGAAAGTCCAGCCTCTGTCGACAGAGATCTTAGTGACTCAACCTCTGTATATGAGGACGACTCATCCTCTGTACATAGCTCTTCTTGTAATAGGAAGTCAAATGTTAGAATAGATTGTAATAAAGCCTTTTTACCCTGTTTCAGTGTTTTTAATGAAATGTTCAAGCAAATTTCTTCGCATATTCATTATTGTTTTGAACTTATGCATCAATTGAATTAACAATTCTCTAGCCCACACTGTTTCCACTCTTTACCCAAAAAGAATGCTAAATTCAAGGGTAAGAAGAAACAAAATGGTTCTTCATCAGAAGCTAAAATCAAATCCAAGGATGCTAAGGCAACCTTGAAGACCCCTAACAAATTGGGACTCATTTGGATATGTGTACCTAAAAATCTCTGATTGCATTACAGAGGAAGTATGTGCCGATCTGGTATCTAGACTCCAGATGCTCGCGGCACATGACTGGCGACAGAGGTCTACTATCCACTTACAAAGATAAACTCGATGGTGGATCTGTGACCTTTGGCGACAACAAAAAGGGGTACATAAAAGGCTACGGAGTCATCAAGAAGGAAAACATGACCGTTTGCAAAGTTGCATACGTAGATGGCCTTAAACACAACCTACTAAGTGTCAGCCAACTTTGTGATACGGGTTTTGACGTCATGTTCAAAAGAACCTTCTGCTCTCTGCAAGGTGAAGATAAAGGAGTCGAACTTCTGCGAGCCGAACGTAAGGGAGATTTGTATCTCATGAACTTCAGTGCCAAGAACAAGAAGGACAAGCTCTGCCTTGTTGCCTGTAAAAACGAAGAAGCCTGGTTATGGCATAACAGGTTCTGCCACTTAAACTTTCATACTTTAGATAAGCTTGTGAAACTCGATCTTGTTAAAGGTTTGCCAAATGTCAAATTCAGTAAAGATCATTTGTGCTCTGCTTGCGAAATGGGTAAACTCTAAAGAGCTTCCCATAAAGGCAAGACTGATGTGTCTTGCCCTAGGCCTCTGTATATGCTACACGTTGACCTCTGCGGTCCAATCGCTACACAGAGCCTAGGCGGCAAGAAATATATACGTGTGCTGATTGATGAATACTCGAGATATACATGGGTGGAATTTGTCAGAAAGAAATAAGATGTTCCTAACATTCTGATAAACCTAATGAAAAGAATCCAGGTTCTGTATGAGTGCAGGATTCAAAAGTTAAGAAGAGACAATGGCACAGAATTCAAAAACTCTGTCATTGAAGCTTATCATACAGAAGAAGGCATATCTCAGAACTTCTCTGCTGCACGCACCCCACAACAAAACGGTGTGGTTGAACGAAAGAACCGCACGCTTGTGGAGGCTGCAAGAACTATGCTGACAGCATCTGGATAGCCAAATTCATTCTGGGCAGAAGCAGTATCAATCGCGTGCTACACCCAAAATCGATCAACCATAGTGAAAAGACACATCAAGACACCTTATCACTTGATCAACAAAAGGCGACCAAACATCAAGTTCTTCCACCTATTTGGATGCAAGTGCTTTGTCCTAGACGATAGAGAAGCTAGAGGAAAGTTTGATGTGAAAGCAGATGAAGGCAAGTTCATAGGGTACTCTGCCACCTCAAAGGCCTACAGAGTTTACCTTCTGCAATCCCGAACCATTATAGAGAGTATCAATGTCTCTTTTGACGATTCCTTTTAGAAGACTTCTGAACAAATCAGTTCAGAACTCGGTCTCAAAAAGGAATCCTAGGGCATCTCCCCTACAAGAGAAGCAGAACTAAATCTGTTATTTGAAAAGATGTTCCACGATGATATTGATCCCTCTGCCGGAGCCGTCAGTGCCTCTGGAGAAACATCTTCGGCCAACCAGACTGAGTTAGGTATATCTCTAACTGGTCCATTAAATACTTCATCCTCTTCTGTAAATCGTGCAGATGCAAGTACTGAGGGGGAGCGAACAGAAGATGATACAACAAAGGATTCTACTATAGAGGCACCGTAAATACCAACTCCAGCATCTATAGAGGAAGCAATACCAGAGGAAAAGGAGGATTCAATCTCAACTTCCTAAGAGGAACCCATTCCAACTCTTATCCCAATCAATCCACAAGCTGAAGAACCAAGTTCAAGCACAGAAGTACCTTCCACTACAGAGGTTGCACAAGAACCAACAAGTGCAACCACAAGGGTTCAACTAGATGATGCTAATGACCATTTTCCAAGAACAACAAAGTGGACGAAGAGCCATCCTCCAAGCCTAATAACTGGCGATCCCTCTGAAAAGATCAAGACAAGATCAACCACTGCTAACTTTTGTTTCTTTACAAATTTTATCAATGTGATCGAGCCAAAACGTGTCTCTGAAGCCCTAGAAGATCCAAACTGGGTAGATGCAATGCAATAAGAGCTTCTACAGTTTGAGAGAAACAAGGTATGGACCCTAGTTCCTCTGCCAAAAGGGAAACAAGCAATAGGGACTAAATGGGTCTTTAGAAACAAGAAGGATGAGGATGGGGTGGTCATTAGAAATAAAGCGAGATTGGTGGCCAAGGGATATTGCCAAGCAGAAGGCATTGATTACGATGAGACTTTTGCCCTTGTCGCACGGCTCGAAGCAATAAGAATCTTCTTAGCCATCGCAGCCCACAGAGGTTTTAAAGTTTTTCAAATGGATGTAAAATCTGCCTTTCTGAATGGTGAAATCCAAGAAGAACTATACGTCCAGCAGCCACCAGGCTTTGAAAGTGCCAAGTACCCAAACTACGTTTATTATCTCGACAAAGCTCTGTATGGACTGAAACATGCTCCAAGAGCATGGTACGAACGACTTTCAACCTTCCTTCTCAATAATGATTTCGACAGAGGTACAACCGATACCACTTTGTTTTATAAAAGAAAAGGTGATGAGATTCTGCTTGTACAGATCTATGTGGACGACATTATTTTTGGGTCTATAAATGCACAACAATGCACATATTTTGAGAAACTCATGCAGAGTGCGTTTGAAATGAGTATGATGGGAGAATTAAACTTCTTCATAGGACTCCAAGTCAAACAATCATCAGAGGGCATTTTCATAAATCAAGCAAAATATGTCTCTAACATTCTTTCAAAATTTAGGCTCTCTGATGCCTCTGTAATGAAGACCCCCATGTCCACTGGAAATAAGTTACACTTTGATCCATGTGGTAAATCTGTAGAATGCAAGCTCTATAGAGGCATGATTGGGTCGCTATTATACTTAACAACAAGTAGACCTGATATAATGTATGCCACATGCCTCTGTGCAAGAAATGGTAGAAGAAACCCGTGAACAACCTCTACAATCCCCAACTCCTATCAACTATGCAGATCAGGGTGACTTCTCTGCATTCCTTCTACACCCCGACATTGCTGACTCACTAGATACCTCAGGGTGGACCGCAGAAGCCATCACCAACTGGGACACCACAAACCCAACTGTCACAGTCTCAGAAGTTGATTCTGACCTACAAGAAGATAACAGAACCCCTGAGGATATTAAGGGAAACACTCCAGAAGGTCTTCTGCACCCACACGTACATTCTTTACTTAGCACTCACCCCTGCTATGATGTACTAAGGAAAATCCCAGAGGATATGGACGACATCGAAGAGATAGAGGCTTGCAGAGAGACTCTTAGGTTAGGATGTATGACAGAGGCTGAAGCACAAAAAGATTCCGTAGATAGTAGTGGCACACAACCTCAACCACCTCCCAGTGCATCCCACGTTTCTAATACCGCAGTCTAGTGGCAGAAGGTATTATTGAACAAGAGCAGCACGGCTCGAACCCAACCCAAACTGACCGGGCAAAGGAAACTCTTTCTACCTCTGTGTCATTAGAAACCGGGGAAACCATTCCAAGGGAGTCCTCTCCAAAGGACTTACCTTTAGTTTGTGATCCCTCGCCCCAGATCACATCTGACATCCCTGCAGAGGATTTCGTTTCCTCTGCTACACGCACACAATTAGGACCCCAAGGCTCTTTAGAGGATCTTAGTGCGCACAAAGACAAAGGGACTTTAGACAAGTCCCCAAGTCACCCTCAGAATATTCTTGTACCCATCTATGGAGTGGATCAGGACAATGTTCTTGATAGAACGTCTATAGAGTCTGAGGCCAATAAAGCCTCTGCTCAAGGATTAGAGGGAAATCCTTCCGTCCTCAACCTTAATACAGTGACGAAAGAAGGTGTCCAAGGAACAGGGACAAACTCTGGGGACGAATGTGTTCCCTTAGAGGCTACACTTAGTCCACATGTCTCAAGGGATGAGTTCCAAACCCTTGTCACCTCTGTGGACAACACGTTGAAAGAGTTGAAAAGCTCTTTTGACTCTTTTGCAGATTCTACAAAAAGAGAAATCCTCGAACTGACCACCAAAGTGGACAACCTGTCCACAGAAGTGAGAACAGCTTGCGCCCAAATGAATACAACTGCAACAACCTCTGCTGCCACCACCGCATCTACAGACGAGAAAGCAACAAGATCTGCCTTCCAAGCCTCTGTCAGAGATCTCCTTGCGCAATTGAAGAAAGAGCAAACCACTACCTCTACGGGCCTAACTCCAGAAGACTTAAAGAAGGCCCTAGAGCAAGTCCAATATCACACAACAAGAGAAACTCAGGCCATGAAGCCCTCCGACTACATGACCAGTGTAAACACCAGATCTATTAGGTAAACAATAATTCATCCATTGATCTTAAAGAATCTAGATATTACATAAGAATTCCAAGCTTTCCCTCTCTCTAGATTCTCACTCTAAAACTCTCTCTTGATATTACAATTATGATCATTCTCTAATGACTTACTTGCGTAAGACTTGCTTAACATCTAAGCTAACAAACCTATTTATATTTCCTAAACATTACAAAGCTTTAAACTAATTACATTGACTTTACATGACTTTGACTTTTACATTTGACTTTACAAGCTTTGACTAATTACAAGACTTTACAATAAAACTTTAATACAATAATGCTATACCATTCTCCCCCTTTGGATTCTAGATTTAAAAAATACGACAGCAGTCTTCAGTACTTGATCTTCAAAACTTTAACTTTGACTGCTTTAAACATTGAAGCTCAGATAATCTTCAAACACCTTTATCTTCACTAGTTCACGACGAACTATATGCTTTGACACTCTTTAAAAACTCAGCTTTGAAGAATCTTCAGTCAAACATGAAAAGTCTTCGTCTTCTTTTAGAGAAGTCAATATTCATGAAATGTAATATTCAACAAATTATCTTCAAGTCTTGAACGCGAATTTCAGATCTATGCAACTTTGAACTTTGTAGCTTTGAACTTTGAAGCATTGAAAACATTGAAGCTTTGAACTTTGAAGCTTTGAACTCAAACATTGAATGATTTCTTGAACTTGGTATCTTCATCTTCTTTGACCTTGAATTGTTTTCGAAAAACAAACTTTCTCGAAACACCTCGGAATGTCTTCTTGACTTTAATTCATCATTTCTCACCTTAATCTGTTATTGACCAATCTCCCTTTTTCTTCAGGGTATTATTTCTCCCCTTGTTCTTCAATATATTATTTCTCCCCCTTTTTGATGATTGTGAGCATCATGATCATGAAAACCATCATCAATTTCAGCACGCACTTTGTTCACCACAAGTAACATTCTTCTCCTTTATGATATGACAAACCGTCAATTCCAAAAGAATTTATCCGAATCTTTTCAAATTAAGACAAAAGAATGTGGTAACCCTGAAACAACGGATGAATCAGTTAAAATGCCTGTAAGTAGCACAAAGCCACTTAGTACAACAGATGTACTTTGGAAAGGAGCTTTTTGATTGTAACTCCCCCAGGGCTTCCATTCAATCATCGAAAAACCATAAAGGAATTTCTATGAACGTTATGACAAGAAAACATATTCCTTATGTCTACGTGCTTATGTAGAAAGAATTGAAGCAACATATGCTTGAATAATAATAGGCTCAAATTGTGTAAACTGTTGAGACAGCAACAAGTTTTCCACAGACTCAATGTGCATGAATGAAGAGCGAAGATGGGGCAGACTTCCTTCTTTTTCAATATCCAAACCTTCCGAATGAATATTAGATAGATAATATGCTGCGTCCCCAAGAAAAACGAAACATTTCTTTGTTGAGAAAGAAATGAGTGTCTGGTGGGGTTAAATGCAAGAGTTGGCATGGGCTAACTGCCTGTTTCAATGATGGTCACCAAAGAATGTGAACCAATCAGTAATGTGGCTTCCCGGCTAAGAAAATGGATGGTGCAGAGTTCTCTTATTCTTTAAACTTTGTTCTCACACCCTCTTTCTGTTTTTAATCCACTCACTTCTACCCAAACTCTCATTTACATTTTACCTCAGCACAATGACATACTCAACCGGATGAGTTATCACCCCCACTCTTTGATTTCGACCCCTCACCCCTCAATCACTCGAGGATAACTTCTTGGGCAGGAAACACTGGTTTAACATGAATCCATAGAAGTTTTGTATGCTCACACACTGATCCCATGAAATTGTCCAAAAATGTTTTGTGTTGTTCAACAGTTTGGCTTGAACAAATAAACTTCAGCATTTGAATGACATTGTCATCAGAATGTATGCTCCTCAGTATTTGAGCATTTGAACGATGAAGAATTCTTAAAACAAGGATATTTGAACGAATGAAATGAATTTGAAAGACTTATTTGAGAATCTGATAATGTATCAATCAGATCAAATATTATGAATGATAATCATAAAAGGATAGGGTATCAAAGAATTGAAATTTGTTTATATGAACAAATATAAACAATCTTTGAATGAAACGTTTAAGTAATATGCTGAAAAAATGTATGATGCTCAACAACATTGAAATACAAGCGGGAGTATTACCATCGAAAAAATTGTTTTGTTTTGAGACATGGTAATAACAAATTCAATATGAAGCTGAAACCGATGTGTATGAATACTTGAAAGTATATAGAAAAAATAATACGCAAGTATTAGTCTTTGGAAACACACGGTCAGAAATGATGTTACGATAATCCGAGATATATATATGTATATATATGAAAAACATTTAAAATCACACTTATAAATTCATAAAATCGGTTTGAGAATAGAGAAGTGGTTTGAACATTTAAGGAAAAAATGTTTTTCATGCTTGAAAGTCGTTCTTCTTTCAAACAATCCGAGATTAAGGTCAGAAGATACGTACAGTCAGAAATATTTGAGCTCCCCCTCAAATCATGATATAATGATTTAAAATCATTTAAGCTCCCCCTTAACTTGTGCAAAAGATCTTTATGTGTACAAAATCTGCACACAGAACAAGACTTGAATCAAAATATCCTTAATCATTAAAACGAGTTCTGAATTACCAGGATTGAAGAAAATTCAGAAGTCATAGTCGTTGAAGAACGAGTCGTGATCTGATATGATCAGAATTCATAGTCACTGAAGTACGAGTCCTAAACTGATGTGTTTAGCACAACTTGTGCTCCCCCTTGATAGCACAACTTACAGAGCTTGGGCAAGGGGTACTCGACCAAGTGACAGACTTCATCAGAGTCTTCACTACAGCCAACACAAACTATGTCAAAGAATTCCAGGCAAGTGTGGGTCATCTCAAGTTCAACTCAGAGGCAGAGGTTGCTTACCTTCTAGGCATCTGCGACGATTTGTGTGCTAAGATGATAGCCGCAGATGCCTCACAACCTAAAAAGCCATAAGGTACTTGTAGAACATAAGGTACAAAGAAGAAGGGTCAGGATGACTCTAATGATGATTCTGATGGATCATCAGGTCATCCTGAGAGGGAGAAAAGAAGACAAGACAAAGCTACAAACAGAGGTCTACCTGCACCAACAATATCAGCAGAACCCCTACACCATGTACCTCAATCTGAAACCCAAGGAGGAACCCAACAGAAGACCACAGAGGCAACACCCACCTCTGTGGAAACAACCTCTCTACCTGTAGAAGATGTACCATCTCCAACCCACAAACCAACTGAACAATTCCAAATCCTTACCTTCTCCGAAGAAGAACAACCGTCTACATCACCAAAACCAACAGAAGACAAACTCCCCTCACCAACAACAAAAACACCAGAAGAACCCAAGCTACCATCTCCTAAACCAGAAGCTGCAAAGGCAAAATCTCCATCTGCCACACCCAAAACCAGAACCAAGTCTATTGCTCGCAAACAAAGGAAATATCTGAGCAAAACCACAGAAGCCTCACCAACCAAACCTCAAACCAAACCCCCATCGCCAACTAAGTCCTCTGTAAATCCAACAGAGGCAACCCCTACAACTACAGAAGCACCCCCACCTAAGCCCTCATAAACCCTAAAGACAAAACCTACTAAGGCAACCCAATCTCAACAAGCAGAATATCCTAAGGCAAAAGACAAAGGGAAGGGAATACTGACAGAGGAACCTAAGAAGAAAAAGCCAATGCATCAACCCGCAGAGAAACTGATGAATAGCGCTTTTGACGCTTTTGACGCTTTTGTTACACCTGAGACCAAAGAAGAAGACTGGGCTTACGGACTTACTCCTCTGTCAACCATGCCCACAAAAATCCCCAAGGATAAACATTCAGAAGATCATGTGGCCAAACTAAAAAGTCACTTGGATGCTCTGCGGAAACCTATGCGACCACCTCCTGTTCAGCAAAGAAAAGTGGAAGAGGTGGTGCATAAATACTTATACAGCAGAGCAGTCAACGATCCTCTGCCACCATCTAAACTACACCCTGACTTTCTTAAAGAGCTACGAGATCAATTCTACAGAAAGAAAGCCAAATCCGTCAAAGAAGTCTTCTCAAACTCCAAGATAGACAAGGTCATCTACTGCAAGTTGTCCCATACCCACGGAAAAGAGGTTTACTACAACCTCTAGATAGTCAAGAGGGTAGACAGATCTGAGACCATATTCTCAGATACAGATCTGAGAAATCTAAACCTCTATGATCTACCTGATCTTCTATGTTGGGCAAAGCAGAACTACAGCCACAGACTGGAAGTCCAAAGAGCTTACCGTGAAATCAGGGTGGCCATGCGCGAAAGACTTCCGATGTATAGCATGACTGACTTCCAACTAGGACTCAAACTTGGAGTAAGAAGTTTTAGTATCCTACCACCAGAAGATGACTGCCCCTCCTCTGCCATACCAAACTCTATCATCACTTTTCCAAGGATTGGGTATGTCTATCAAGATCCAGCTGGAAAGTCAAAATTATTCCTAGAGGTTGATTGCCAAAAATACGCAACATGTACTCTGGTAGAGTTCAGAGACAACCTCTTGGAGCACAGAGGAACAAAGTTCATGGATCAAGCTCTCGCAGACAGATTGATAGAGGTCATTGACTCCGTCATCAACTTCAGAAACCACTGCATCAGAATATACCATGAGCTCAAAAGTGGAGGAATCGGAGGACACAAAATCGACGACTTCCCAAACGCCAGAATCTGACTTCCTCAACCTTCCTCTGCAATTTTTCTTTCATTATGTAATCAAGTGTAAGTGCCTCTGGCATAACTTTATATGAACGAAAAGCTTCTACAGAGGTCAAATATCTTATGTCATGTACTTAGCCTAGAAAACCATGCATTTTTCAATTTTTTATTTTTCAATACTTAGGGGGAGATTGTTAGCTCCAATTTGCGTAGTTAAGGAAGTATTGAAAAATAGGCTAAGTGTAAAGTCATCGACAGAGGCCTCTGCCAAGACACCGAGCAAGATTCAACAGAAGTTGTTCTTAGAAGACAAGGCCATAGAGCCTCTGTCATCCTTGACAGAGCCTCTGTGGTATGAAGACTGAAGACTTGGAAGATTATTTGAAGATCAATATGATGACAATCGTGCCTCTCACGTTTCCTGCTGTATGAAGATCCTCAAGGTCATTCGTACAAGGCGTGCCTTGCAAACTCTATGTGTCAACCTCTGATGGGTTACAGCTTTAGCAGAAGACGACGCACTACATTAACGTTGTACCTGTAGCAGTCCCACGATCGTGTCTTTGTCCCCTTGTACTCCTTGTCTCCCCATTGTCCTCTGATGAATAGTATAAATAGAAGGCTCATGTTGAGCTCTTCTATTAACTTTGCACAAACGCACACACCTTTAGAGCATAATTCATTTTACCTTCGGTGTTCTTGGCTAATCAATATACAGTGATTTATTGAGTTAATAGTTTGTGTTATTATATCACGTATTTGATTCTGTGTTATTTTCTACCTTAAATATCTCTTTAGTTCGCTAAAAACGCTTCCGTACCATTACTTGTTTGACCTAATAGATATAAATATCATTGTTGAGTAAAATCGGGATCAACAACATCTTCTTACACCATTCGAGTGTGGTGCCGCTGACTTTGGTCTTTTTGAAGGCTGGATCTTCAACTGAACGTTGAGAAAGCTCTAAGGCATATTCTTTCGTTCAGCGAAAAGTTTTTCAACTTTGAAGGATTCAACGACTTCATCTTTTGATAAAATGTTGAGATGAACATGAATGAATCGCTGATCCTCTAGCTGTTGAATCATAGCTGCTCTTCTTTTTATTTCTACTTCACTTGCTGTTTGAGGAACCAAGGAAGGTCGTCTATCGTGTGTGAGCAGCTCTTCTTCTTCTTAAAAAATGTCATCGGTCCCATCAAGATTCAGGACCGGGATTATTTCTTCAGCGCTCGGGGCTGGGATTATTGGAGTTGCAATTGCTGGAGGAGCTTCAGCTTGAGCCTCAAGCAGGGGAGAGAACTAGCTGAAACATAACGATCGTTTAAGTAAGATCATTTGGGAAAAGAGATAGAGAAATAATGAGGTTTAAGTGTATAGAGGTTTGTTGGAGAGGAGAACTGAAGTGGAGAAGGGATAGAGGAGGGATGCAGTGTAAGGGAAGAAAATATACTGTACCTGACAAACTGGCTTTCTTTGAAGGATAGTCAGATTGCCTTCTGCAGCGAGGCCATTATTTATGGTTTTGTTTGCTTCTGTCGTTGCAGGCTTTTTGGCGGTCCACTCCCCTGATGATTCGTGTATTACTATACCTTTTTTAGCAGGGGCCCTTCTGGGTTGGAAGGAGAAGTCGACACCATCAGCATCGTCATCATCATCATTGTAACGACCCATTTCTCAAACATGCGTCAAATAACATATATTGCATAACATCGTTACCTAACAAAAGATACATTATATAACATGTACGGTCCCTTAGTCTTTACATTCATAGTAGATACTTCATTACAAACTTTTTGCTAATTAATTTACATTGTAACTAATAACAAAGCTATAACTGCTAAACACATCATGATCTTCAAAAACATATGTCTTCCAAAAGCTAGTCATGGATTATCCTTCTTACTTTCTCTTACTTGATCCACGACCTGGAATACATATTTTTAAAACAAAATGAGTGTTAGACCTAGAGGTCTAAGTGAGAAATTCCCTGTCAGTTTAAAATCATTTAAACAGACACCACATTCATAACACACTTTGAATACCAATTAAGACTCGTATGAATTGTGTACTTCCCTGCGAAATTAATTGGTTGCGAGCCAACTAATCAGTTTACTCCACTGCACTAATATGCAGCCAACTCCGCTGTCCCTCTGTACAACCAACTCAACCGGTCCTAAACCCGGCCAACGTGTACTCGTGTAGTGTAACGCTCATAAAAACATAATATACACCTCAATATATCATACTTCATACATATGCACATTATTACACTATTTATCACATTCTCAATCCACATATATGTATTCCAGTTTGAAAACATTTTAATGTAAAAACTCACATGTTTGCTTATCAAAACGCTTCCAAGATTTTCTCAAAACGATTCAGCTTTCACACCAAATTCACAGAATCTGAAACAATTAAATACAACCATTTCTTTACCAAATAGAACACATAAGACTTACTAAGGCTAAGAACTCTAGATAAATCTATCTAACTCTTATCCTCAAATGTCTCCCCCAAACCCAAACTTAAGTCGAGTCCACCGTATTTCCAGTCCTCATTCATGTCCTATCCAGGAGTCGACAAAACACTCAGCCACCGGATACTCAAAAGTATCTGGATTCTCAAAAGTGACCACACAGCTAGATATTCCGGATACTACAAAACTATCCGGATAACACATCTTTCCGGACAACCTATACAATCCAGACAACATAAACAATCCGGATAACATAAACAATCTGGACAACACAACTTCACGGACAACATAACCAATCCGAACAACATCCGGACACCAAGGTAATCCAAATACCATCCGGTATCTAATTCCACCCGGAAACCATAGAAAAGAGGAACTTACCGGATAATTGACTCGTCCGGACACCATTAGAACATCTTCCGGACACTATTAACCAATACTACCGGACACTATCATCTCATCCGGAAACCTCTGACTCTTTACCAACTTTTACCCAGAAATCGACTGGAATTAACCCCAGACATGAAATCGATGATTCTACTCCGATAGAAACTATCTACTAGCAATTATAAACATAAAATGTAAAGGAAACATACCTCAAATCACTTCCAAGTACACCAATTGAAGCTCTAACCACAAGACTCTTTCTTTTTCTTCTTCTTATCTCCAAACACACACACACACACACACACACACTAATCAGATATTTTCTGTTTGAAAATATCTGGAAATTATAAGGGTATTTATATATTAGACTAATTTACAATCTTGGCTTAAACTATTCAATAATGAGTCAAACACCCCTAAACTTATAAATTCACCTAAACTTACCCTAAACATTCAATTTTAAAGTTAACTAAAATTAACGGAAATAGAATTTAACTAACGAACTTACCCGGGGTATTACATCATCTCCCCCTTAAAAGAATTCTGTCCCGGAATTCGGTTAGGCAAACAGGTACGGGTACTTAGTTCTCATCTCTGATTCTAATTCCCAAGTAGCATTCTGCCCTTTGTGATGCCTCCACTGTACTTTTACTTGTTTGATCTCCTTACCATTCCGCAAAACACTCACCGACGAGGTGAAAGGCAAAGCCTCCAGTGCTGATCTGGAAAAGATGAAAGGTAGTCTTTCAAAAGTTGCTGAGACCCTTGCTGACAACTCCACCTCCATCAACACCCTGAACTCTACCAACAGCACCATCTCGAACAACTTAACCACCCTGTCCAACGAAGTCACATCGTTGACGACAGTGGTTGGAAATCTTTAGGGAGAGGTGTCCACTTTAAAGATAGAGGTGATCACTGCGACAACTCTCCTGCAGCAAATCCTTGATCTCCTGAACGCTATAACTTGTCCTCCCTCGCATTTTACTCAGGTGGATCGGGAAAATCTTGAAAAGATCAACCCTGCTATTTCTGGCCTGGAAAACAGATTAACAAGGGTGGAAACTTGCGTTGGGATCACTAGCCTCGAAGACAGTGACCCAAAGCATGCTGATGCTACTGCTGTGTAACAACCCAAATCCCATAACATACATCATAATACATAACATTAATACATATCATTGATTTACAACAAAAGTTACATAACAAACCAAGTACGGTCTCATTAGTCTTGACATTACAAAATATATAAAAGCTTCCTAATCAACATCCATCAAAAGCTTCCTACACTTCATCCTCTCCTGTCGATCCTTAACCTGGAAAACATATTTTTGAAAACAAAATGAGGGTTAGACCAAACGGCTCTAGTGAGTTAATCCCGGTCCTTTCCAAAATCATTATAAAACCTTTTATGTAAATCCTTTGTATCAAAATAGTTTAGATAAACCTTTGGTAATCCTTTCGTAAAATATAAACATACCACACGTATTTTAAATACCAATCCAGACTCGTGCATCGTGTACATCTCTTTCACCTTATTCCTCCACAAATGGCCATATTAGTTGGTAGCAAGCCAACTAATAAATCAACAACCGGTCCGCTCACCGGAACCCGGCTACCCGTCGGTCCGCACACCGAAACCCGACTACACACCGGTCCGCACACCGGAACCCGGCAACAAGTGCACTCGTGTAGTACAAAGCTTATATAAACACAATATATATCTCATTACATCATATTGTCATTTATATACACATAATCATATTCCTACCACATAATCATCTCATATATATATATATATACATATTTATGTATCCTAGTTCAAAACGTTTTAAAACAAAACTCACCTGATTTGCTTATCAAACATGCTCGCAAGCTTCTTTGAATTTGATTCTATCTTTCACCTCGACTCCACAATAGCTGAAACAATTTAAGATACATACAACACTTTACTAGCCAAACACATAAAGCCTACTAAAATCTTATCCTCAACAGTTCTCCCTCAACGACTTATCACGGGGGTTCCGCTACCCGGATAGCGGATGGGGTCAAGGGGCAACGCCCTTGCGGGGTCTCCATTGTACCGGGACCCCATTGTACCGGGACCCCACTGTACCGGGACTCCACTGTACCAGGACTCCACTGTACCGGGACTCTCCAGTACCGGGAGTCAGCAATACCGGGACTCCATGGTACCGGGACTTCTCAGTACCGGGAGTTCACGTTACCGGGAGTCGATATGACCGGGAGTCTACCGGGACTTCCCCGGGACTCTCAAGAACACAGTCGGTCGCTTTTCTAATCCAGAACCCAAATCAAATCTATACAGCTATGATTTAAACTTTCTAAACCGATAGAAACTTGCTATAACCGATTACAAACATAATATGAGAAGAAACTATACCTCAATAACGACTCCAAACGAATCAATCGAAGCCCTAACCGTACGAATCCTTTTTCCGCTTCTTCTCGCCTCAGGAACACACACACACTGATAATATCTGGATGTTGCTGCTGAATGAAATATCTGAATATCTTAAGGGTGTATATCAATCCCATACTTACCATTTAGACCTTGAACTTCTCATTAATGACCCAAACACCCCTAAACTTATAATTTACCCAAACTTACCCTAAACCTCGTTTTATAAAGTTAACTAGATTTAACGGAATTAGGATTTAACTAACGAACTTACCCGGGGTATTACATGCTGCTGCTGCTACTGTTTCCTCCCCCATCCGTCATGTGGAAGAGGGGGAGAAGAGTCAAGAAGATCTTCCCCATAACGCTGAGGGGGTAAAAAGTACTGAAAAATAAACTTCTGCTGAAAAACCTCAGGGAGTTGAAAACCCTGAGGGAACCGAGTTCTCCCAACACAACGATGAATCTGAGTGGGAGCAACTAGATGAAGAACTGGAAGATACTGCAATTCTTGTTCCTTCTGAGGACGAAGCTGAAGAAGAAGAAGAAGAAGACGAAGAAGATCTCGATCTTCATGACGATGAACCATCAGCATCACCTAAAAATGATAATGATTGTAATACCCCGGGTAAGTTCGTTAGTTAAATTCTATTTCCGTTAATTTTAGTTAACTTTAAAATTGAATGTTTAGGGTAAGTTTAGGTGAATTTATAAGTTTAGGGGTGTTTGAGTCATTATTGAATAGTTTAAGCCAAGATTGTAAATTAGTCTAATATATAAATACCCTTATAACTTCCAGATATTTTAAAACATAAAATATTTTCAAGGTTCTAGAGAAGTTTTCAAAAACAAATGAACGAGCCTGCATAGTTGATTTTGGGGGCGCAAATAAAGCTATGTACAACGTATCTGTAACAACCCAGATCCAATATACACAACAATTCACATTTAGAACATAACATTCATATAACGAACGAACTTCACATTACATGTACGGTCCAGTAGTCTTTTACAATTGGAAGAAAAACCATTCTGCTACAATCCTTGTACTATTTAAATTCATAACATTTAATATTGTGAAACAACTGCTAAACAAGCCAAAATCTTGATCCTATAATTCGTCGCACAAGCCACCCATCGGTTACTCTAATTACTTGCTCTTACTTGAACCTCCACCTGGAATACATATGAAAGTGCAGGATCTATTCTTACAATCAATATAGAAAGAAGTAATTGAGAAATTGTATGATCAAGCCCAATTGTATTCAATGATGCACAGAATTACAGATCTAAGAGAGAGATAACCTCAAAGATTACAAGGAATGAATACAAGTAATATTGGAAAATCAATCAGTTAGCAACGTAGTGCTAACCACTCTATTTATACTGTAACGGATATATTAAAGCTACAGTACAAATAAGAAAGACTAATAAGAACAAAACACGTGTCCTAATTAGTTTACACATTACTAAGTAACGAAACTCGTCATAAGTTCTGAACAGGTAGTTCAGAACTTCTGAACATTCTTCTGATCACGCTTCTCAGAACTTCTGACTTCTCTTTCTCAGATCTCTGACTCTTCTTCTCAGAACTTCTGACTCTTCTTCTCAGAACTTCTGAACCTTCTTATCAGATCTTCAACACTTGGTTTATTGACAAAACTTCAGATCTAACAATCTCCCCCTTTTTGTCAAATAAACTTAAACTTTGCATCATCTAATTCTTTCAGAGCAGGAACAATTTTCTGAAGTAGCACATTCCTCAGATTAAGCCTCTTATCAATCTTGTCAATAATTTCTTGAATAACTTCAACTTGCTGATTTATTGCTTCTTGAGTTATGTTTGCTTCCTTTACTTTCAGCATCTTTTTCTCCAAATTGTGCTTTATGATCCTTAAAGTTCCAGAACAATATTTTGCAGTTTCCTTTGCTCTGAAGAAGATCTTTCCACTTTTGTTCTTCAAAAATACTCCCAGATCTGGATACTTGTGAACACTTCCAGTCTTTAACACCTTTTTCTGCTCATGATCTGTATTGGGATTTGCCAGATAAACACATGACTTTTGCAAATACAGAGCTATTTGGAAATCTGTATAGCAATGCCACCTTAAGATATAGAACATGGCCTCAATCACCACACTTCTTGCCTTCCTTTCATTTCTGTCTTTACTTGACTCTTTAAAACATAGAAAGCTGTGTAATCTGTAGAAGTCAACCACTGACAGTTTCTCAAAATCTGCATCAGTAAAATAATAAACCTTGCCATCTTCTCTCAAAACTTCAAAGGATAAGTACTCCATCTTTCTGAATTTCTTAACCTTCAATTCTCTGATTCCAGTGATTAGAAAATCTGAGTAAACGGCTTGCTTTGTTTTGCCAAGACATCTTGATTTTTCAGCCAACCAGATCTGAGTCTCCTTAGACCTATCATAATACACATCCAAGAATTGTACCTCTTTTGGTTTGAAGAACTCAGGTAAATCAAATTCAAGAAAGTATCCATTCAGATCAATGAATATTTCATCTTCTTTGGGTTCAGACTGTTCAGCTTGGTCAATATTAGTTATCTGCACATTCTGAGGTGTTGTGTTCTGAACTTCTTCAACCTCATCTGACAAAATTTCATTCACTTCATACTCAGCTGGGAATACAAAATCATTATGTAGAATCTTTTTGGGATTCACCTCAGATAGCAACCATTCACTACTGTTTCTGATTTTTCTTCTAAAATCCAACCTCCTCTTCACACAGTTTATGCATCTCTTCTTTAAACTCTCTTTTTCAGCATCCATACTTACTTCCATTCTAATCAACAACCAATTCAGAGTTGCATCACTGTACTTCACCAACTCTTTTAATCTGAACAATTCAAGTCTTTCGTGAACCATATATGTGAACCCTTCTGTCTCCATTCCTTCATTCACAAAACCCTTCACATGCAGATCAACTTCTGTTTTCTTTGTGGGAGAACTCAGATTGCACTTTTCTTTTCTTTCTTCGATAGCCAACTGGAAGTCATACAAGTATATATTTCTGACATAAATACCCAGAAGTCTTATGCATTCAATTTCTATCAAGGCTTCTTCAGTGCTAGCAAAGAACTTGACTAGAAAGATCTGATCATCAAGAGTCAATCTGTGAAAATCAAATGTAGACATGGAAACCTTTGTATTTCTTTCTTTCAGTATTTCCATTCTAACGAACATTAAACCATTGAATTCATCTTGTTGAAACATCAGAACTTTCTCGATTCTTTTCTGAATATGCAGTTTTGAGTCAGGAACTCTGAACATGTTAGAAGCTTCTGAGTAGACCATCTGAGCTCTGTCATCCATAAAACCATCAATGTTACTTTCCAAAAGCTCATACTCTCCTTCTGTGTAGTAGAGATTATCATATATTTCCTCAGGAAAAATATCATCATGAAATTGTCTGGCTAATGGTACATCACTTAACTCTAGAATGAAGTCACACACAGGTTCTTCTAGTCTTTGCAATTTAATCTTTGGAATCTCAATTGGTTTTCTGAATACATATTCAGAAGGCATAAAGAAGTCTTTCACTTTCACATACTCTTCTTCTGTATTTAACTCATCACAAAAGTTAAACCTAAAATCATCTTTAAAATCCTGAGTGTAATCCACAGTTCTGTCTTCTTCTCCCATTAGATCAATGGGTCTTATCACTTTTATTCCTTTATGAATTTTCTGAACACTCAAAGCTCTGACTACTTCATTATGCATTCTTCTGATCAATTCTTCATTCAACCTCCTTTCTTCTGATTCAGACTCCATTGCCCTTTCACTGTTATAAACCACAATATCTGTACACCTGTTTACCACTGTACTTTCCACTATTTCTTCTATTCTCAAATCAGATTCCTCAATAGCTACAGTTTCATCTGAGTTTCCTTCCATCTCAGTATCCAAGTTCAATTCCTCTGTTTTATCTGATTCATTACTATCAATACTTCCCAACTCCATTTCTTCTGTATCTGAACTGTCAAGCTGTACTATCTGAATCATCTCCTTTAAATTTTCCTGTGTCTGATCTTCTGAACTTTTTGTATTGGCTAAGTGCATGTCTGCTATCTCAAAATCTTCTATGCCAATGTCATCATCAGAACTTAACCTTTGTCTTTTCTCCCCCTTTTGATGATCATGAGGCTCATTATCATCAAACTTTCTTTTTAAGTTCTGATTAGAAGTACCTTCAGCTTCAGCTTCTGCAATAGGAACAGGATCAAGAGGCTTTGAAGTAGAAGCCAGTGATACACTCAGTGCTTTCAGTATAGAATCCTGCATATCTTGCATTTGTTTCAACATATCTTTTTGAAAACCAGACATTATATCCATGATCTCCTTTTTGTGAGAATCCAAGGATTTCTTTACATCATCTACCTTGGTTTCAACAGAAATTAACTTTTTCTCCAACACATTTTTCAAATCTGATACCTCATCATTCAGATCCTCCATCCTCTTCTCCAAATTTTCTACTTTTTCCCCCATCTCCTTGTTTTGTTTCTGAATCTTTTCAAATTCAGAAGTTTCTAACAGTGAACCTGAACCAACAGATGGTCCAGTTTTCATGTGCCCAGAGAGCTCATGGCCTGTAGATAACACACAGTCATCTTGTACAACAGATGCACGTTTGAATGAGGCTTTTGTAATGTTCACCTCACCAGGACTTCCATCCAATCCTCGACACCCAACATTAGGCATGTCTATGAATGTTGTTTCAGGAGTACGAAATTCCTGATCTGTGCAAGTGTCAAAAGGAATTTCAGGCTCAATATGAATAGGACTGTGATATTCAGACTCAATGTGTTGAAAAATAAGTTGGGATTTATCACCTCCCTCCAAATGAGTTTGGGATGGTTCCCCGGATTTGTGTGAAACAGTAGCATGTTGAAATGCTTCTGAGTGGGTATGGATGGGTTGTTCAAGATCCACCACTAGGTCCATGGTGTTTGTTTCAATATTGGACACCAAGAGATGTGAACCAATAGCATGTGTGGTTACCTGGTCAAGATTAGCTGGTTCAGAGGCATCTCTTTCTGTTTGAACCTCTGTTAACAATCTCTCATCCTCACCACTCTCATTCTGTTTTTCCTCACTGAGTCTAACCAAGCTCTCAGAATTTTCCCCCTCAAGTCTCTCAGAATGTTCACCCATCTGAACATCCTCCCCCTCTCTAATTCGACTAGACCACTCACCTCTTTTCTCAGGTTGGTCCTCTTGGGCAGGGATTTGAGGTAATTCAATTCCCATAGAGGTGCAATAAGCTTTTAAAATCTCACTCTCCCTTGGAATATAATTCCTAAGTGATTTTGGCAACAGTTTATGATTGGAATAATTTTCAAGTCTTGTTACTGAGGTCATCTTACCCAAATAAAATGTAGGACCATGCTCTTCATTTGTTCTTCTTGAGATTGTTCTGTTTTCCTGCATGGCATACCAAATAACAATTTGCCAGTACCTTATGTAGGGAATGTATGTCAGTGGAGCATCCTTTGTCTTCTTCTGAATTGCTTTCTGATTCTTCTCAAATGTATTCTTCATATCTTCCCAAAGTATTAAAGTATAGTCATAATGCCTATTCTTCACTAAACCTTGAAATATCTGAAGAATTTGTTTAGAACCTTGATCAGCAGAACTATTTTTCCCTGACAAACATTTATTTACCACATGAAAGAAGCAAGCCCAAATAGGTGGTAATTTGTTTCTTCTGAACAAACTGAGAGTCCTCAATCCTTCATTGTATCCCAACTTCATGAACTCTGCTATTAATTCCTCTGTTAGGGGTAAATCCTCAAAATTTGTTCTTCTTTGTACATCATCTTTCTCTGGTAGATTCAGCATTTCTCTTAGTGCAGAGATAGATAAGACAAATGTCACTCCTCCAATTTCAGACACAAACTTATTATCTTCTAACCTAAGATATTTCCACCATTGTTGTATGTACTGAACAGGCACATTTTTACTTCTTGTAAACCATTTTCTGTACGGATGATGTTTGAATAACTCCATGATAATTCTGTGTTCAGGCTTAAAACGACTTTCCTCAAACAATATAACACAGTTATTTTCAGATAATTTCAACCATTCACTCTCAGGAACAACTCTTTCCACTAGAATAGATCTATCTGACATAATAGAACCTGCAGCACTCTGTTCATGTTCAATATTAACGTTTACCTCATCCGCATTTCCTTCAGATTCATCCATTTGTTCATCTTCTTCATTATTTCTTATTGCCCCTTCCTCTGCAACTCTATTTTGTACTTCATCATTTTCCGAATCGGATGAATCCATTATCGATTTTGTAGAATGTAGAGAAATTGGACCACTTCTTCGTATTTCAGACATGATTTAAGAAGAAAACAGATTCAAAGAACTCTGGATTTGATTCGTATCTCACGTTTCGCTCTGGAATTTGAAAGAAATTTGAAATAGGGATTTTAAGACCTATTTAAAATCCGCGAAGTTGAAAGGTTTAACGGAAAAGCGAAATCAATGTTATAACGGAGTCAACACATGTGAAATACCACAAAGGATTTAAATGAAATACGTGGCATTGTCAAACAAATATGAAGCTGACACGTGTTAGTGGATAGAATTTTGACTCAAGTCAAAGATCTGAATAACACGCACAGATGTTCTGATTCCATGACTCAGAAGAATTTTGCCTTGTAACCAAAATGTCTTTTAAAATCAACTTCTGACCAATATAAAACATTTTGATTATTCAGAAGAGGTTTGAACAGATAAGTAATGAAAACAAATCTTTTAAGCATCACAAAATGATTTCCAAAAGAATTTTGATGCTCCCCCTTGACTTGAGCATGCATTTGAGTATTAATGATACATAAAGATGAGATAAAAAGATAATTGAAGAAGCATAATCCATACAGTTGAAGTTATTTGTATTTCTCAAAAATAAATTTTTGAAAGTTAGATTGCTGAAGTATTGACTCAGAATTTCTGACCTTAAGATTCAGAGGTTCTGATCTCAAGACTCAGAAGTTCTGAACTCAAGATTCAGAAGTTCTTAACTCAAGATTCAGAAGTTCCGAACTCAAGACTCAGAAGTTCTGAACTCAAGACTCAGAAGTTCTGAACTCAAGATTCAGAAGTTCCGAACTCAAGACTCAGAAGTTCTGAACTCAAGACTCAGAAGTTCTGAACTCAAGATTCAGAAGTTCCGAACTCAAGACTCAGACAAGTTTACTTAGAAAAATTTAGCATTTTTAAAAAAATATTTTCAACTAGGCAGATTAAGCATTCCTATGGATTTTGTGATTTTTGAACATTCTAAACTTCAAATCACCATAACTTGCTCAACAAAATCAACAAATTGATCTATATGAATCAGAAATCCATAATTACATTTAGACCGAGTTTTGGACTGAATTATCCAAAAGTCAATATTCTCAATTTAAGCACAGCATCTGTTTTCAGTCATGTGTAGGTATAGATCATTCATTCAGCTCTACACATGAATAACCTGCAAAACAGATTAAGTTGACTTTGGTACCCATATGAACTTGGGTCCAGGTTTGTTAGGTGTAGTAGCATATGCAGATATTCTATAAGAACCATACCAGTGCTGAATAAAATTCTTGTTCACAAAATCATTAGTCCCACAATATGAACAACAAAGTTTCTTTTGTGCAACTCTGACTAATTGATTTACAGAATAAATCACATCAGGTTTACCAAAAGATTTTCTTTGAAAAGTATTGTTCTTCTTGACATTTGAATTAGGAACTTTTGATTTTGGCACTTCTTTCTTAGAAGTTGTTCCTTTAACTCTCCATTCCACTTTTATCTTTTTAAAAGAACAATTATAAGATTTATCAATAGCAGAATCATAAAACAGATTAGAAGAACGAATCTGATCTTTTGAACTATGATTTGATTTGTCAACAACTTTCGTTTCAAATTCCCTAAACTTTTTAATATACAAATCAAACCTTGACTGCAAATCAGATTTGGACTTCCTCTCTATCATGATTTTAGTTGATAAATCAGATAATTTCTTAATAAGTCTCCTTATCTCCAAATGAAAAACTTTCTTTTCCTTCTCAAACTCATCTTTTAAGCATTTTTCTTTAAAGCCATTTACCTTCTTCTTTTCAGTCTCTTTCCTTCCATCTTCTAACTCTTTCTCCAACTCATTTATTTTTACAGAAAACTCATTTAACATTCCTGTTTTCTTTTTCTCAAAACCATTCTTTTCTTTTTGAAAAACATTTTTCTTGCATTCAAACTCTTTTCTTTCTTTTGCAAGAATTTTCTCCAAGTTAGAATTTTTTAGAGATAATTCAACAGACTTTGTTTCAAAACCTTTCCTCTCAGTTTGAAAGTCTCTTCTTTCTTTCTCAAATTTCTCTCTTTCAAGTATAAGAACTTGTTCAAAATCATAGATTTGTTTCAAGAGTTGACAATTTCTCATTTCACATGATTTGATTCTATTTTTAGAATCTGTCAACATCTTTCTTTCAAAATTGATTTTCTCTTTCAAATCAACATTCTCTTTTTCTAACACCTTTGTGTTCTCTTGAGCCTTTTCGAAATCTTTTAGAAGATCGAATTTATCTTTTTGCAAATTTACAACAACTTTTGCACTTTCCTCAAATTTGGCTTCAAGATTAGCAAACTTGCTTTCAAAATGAACAATCTCAGTTTTTGGTTTAGAAATTGTTTCTTTTGCTTTTACAGGACTAAATTTTTGTAAATTGTCTGAACTGGTTATAGAACTTGCGGGTCTCACAAAAACTTCAACAATCTCAGGCATGATGAAATGACAAATTCTAATATCAACTATGAATTATGATAAAAAAAATGAGAATCAACACAGATCTAGAACATGCAAGAATTGATCGAATCTGTCACATGCATTTCATCAAACAGTTAAAGTACATGAATTAATGAAATCTTCTTTTCAACAAAAAATTTGAATACTAATCAACATGCAGCAGATATAATCACTTTGATCAAGAAACCAATCAAGAATTTCGAAAACATACCTGTGATCTCTGTTTAATTTCGAAAATTAATCAGCATACAGAGAAATTCTTTGGATGACTTGATTGTAAGATATCGATTCAACAGAAAGACAAATTCAAATTTCTTGAATCAATGATAGAAACGAATTCAAGAATTGTTAGGAATTCAAGAATTGTTAGCCGCAGCGGAATCAATTGTCGAATTGATCAAGAAACTTCAAGAACGCGATCAAACACACTCTTGGACGAATTTGTTTGTTGATTGGCTCTGATACCAATTGAAAGTGCAGGATCTATTCTTACAATCAATATAGAAAGAAGTAATTGAGAAATTGTATGATCAAGCCCAATTGTATTCAATGATGCACAGAATTACAGATCTAAGAGAGAGATAACCTCAAAGATTACAAGGAATGAATACAAGTAATATTGGAAAATCAATCAGTTAGCAACGTAGTGCTAACCACTCTATTTATACTGTAACGGATATATTAAAGCTACAGTACAAATAAGAAAGACTAATAAGAACAAAACACGTGTCCTAATTAGTTTACACATTACTAAGTAACGAAACTCGTCATAAGTTCTGAACAGGTAGTTCAGAACTTCTGAACATTCTTCTGATCACGCTTCTCAGAACTTCTGACTTCTCTTTCTCAGATCTCTGACTCTTCTTCTCAGAACTTCTGACTCTTCTTCTCAGAACTTCTGAACCTTCTTATCAGATCTTCAACACTTGGTTTATTGACAAAACTTCAGATCTAACCACATATTTTTAAAACAAAATGAGGGTTAGACCTGATGGTCTAAGTGAGAAATCCCTGTTAGTTTAAAAAAACCATTTATATAAACTTTATTCATATAAATCACGCAACACAATCATATACATCCAATTAAACTCACATATCTTATGCTTTCCCTTTTCATTCCTCCTGATCATATTTGTGGTAGCAAGCCAACTAATATTACACAACGCTGTACAACATCTACAGCCAAACAACGCTATACAGATTCTATAGCAAAACACACCGGTCCTAAACCCGGCCAACGTATTATAACACATTTATAATACTCATGTAAATATAATACCTTTCTATATTATAATTCACATACAACGCATAATTATCAACAATTTCATTCCCAATTCCACACATATATGTATTCCAGTTAAAAACGTTTTCAAAGTAAAACTCACCTGTTTTGGTTATTACACACGTTCGCAAGCTTCTTTCAAAACGATTCTATCTCTTACCACGACTCCACGGAATCTGAAACAAGTTAAGATACACACATCGCTTTACTAACCAAACACATAAAGCCTAACAATCTACCATCCTCAACTATCCCATTACACACTGTACTTAACTCACTACCGGGACTACACAGGGTACCAGGACTTATACAGTACCGGGACTCTTAGTACCGGGAGTTCCTATACCGGGAGTTCCCATTACCGGAACTCTCACTACCGGAAGTCTGCTATACCGGGATTTATACTATCGGGAGTCTTCTATACCGGGACTCACACTACCGGGAGTTTTCTATACCGGGACTCACACTACCGGGAGTCTACCGGGATTTCACCGGGACTCTCTCCAGAACACAGTCGTTTCCAATTACCCATAAATCGATTGAAATCCATTCAAGTCACGGATTTAGAGATTCTAAAACGATAGAAGTCTAATACTACTGATTATAGACACAAATTGTAAAGGACTTACCTCCAAATCGATTCTAACTCACTCGATTGATGTAGCAACCGTACTTTCGTCTTCTGCTCCTTTTCACCTCCGCACACACACAAACACTTTTCTATATTTGGGAACTGAGGGTTGCTCTGATACCTATAAGGTATATATATAACAATTTACACTTTTGGCTTAAATTATTCCATAAGTACCAAAACACCCTTGAACTTATAACTTACCTCCAACTTACCCTAAACATTAAATCTTAAGGTTAAATATTTTAACTGATAGGGAATTTATCTAACTGACTTACCCAGGGTATTACAGTATCATCCTCAAACTGATGGTCAGAGTGAATGAACGATTCAGACTTTGGAAGATATGCTACGAGCCTGCATTGTTGATTTTGGGGGATCGTGGGATAAGCATTTGCCGTTGATTGAATTTGCCTACAATAACAGTTATCATTCCAGCATACAAGCGGCACCGTTCAAAGTTTTGTATGGTAGAAAATGTCGAACTCCTCTGTGTTGGAACGAAGTGGGAGAGAAGAAATTAGCGGGGCCAGATATAGTTCAGTTAACCGCGGATAAGATTACTCAGATTCGGGAACGATTGAAAGTAGCTCAAGACAGACAGAAAAGCTACGCTGACCGACGCCGAAAACCGTTAGAGTTCCAAGTTGGAGACTTCGTAATGTTAAAAATCTCGCCTTGGAAAGGAGTCATTCGATTTGGGAAACAAGGCAAACTGAACCCAAGGTACATTGGACCATTTGCAATTACAGAAAGAATCGGTGAAGTAGCCTACAGGTTAGATCTTCCTCCAGAGTTAAGCAGAATCCACAACGCTTTTCACGTTTCAAATTTTCGAAAGTGTTTGGTTACGCCAGATCAGGCAGTTTTTCTACCAGATATACAGGTTGATGAAAGGCTGAATTACGTGGAGGAACCTGAAGCCATTGTTGACAGTAAAGTCAAAGTTTTGCGGAATGGTAAGGAGATCAAACAAGTAAAAGTACAGTGGAGACATCACAAAGGGCAGAATGCTACTTGGGAATTAGAATCAGAGATGAGAACTAAGTACCCATACCTCTTTGCCTAACCAAACTTAAAAATACCAATCTGATCTTGTGTTTTCAGATATTTCTTTGGTTTGATTCCTCTATTGACAGAGGTTGAAGATGATGAATCTGTGTTTTCAAACCACACATTGATCATCTTCGTATGTTTCCTCAAGTGAGGTTCTGCAGAGATTTTAACCCTTTTACTTACATAGAGTAAGTTTGGAAAAATTGGTTTATTTGTTTTTCCTATCACAAACAGAGAAGACAGAGGTTTAAGTCTTTTGCCTTCAACACCTAGAGTAATATCATCGTACCCTATACCTCGTCTTCCTATTTGTGAGTTTACTTTCTCATACACCTTCTGTGCATCTTTATAGTTTTTAAGTAAAACTTCTCTTCTGAGTAGATCTTTCCAAAGTACCTCTCTCTCTTTTTGAAAGTATTCTTTGAGAGCTCTTATGTCAGTTGTTTCACTCCTAGAAACTGAAAGCTCTTTTGTTTTGATTTTTAAAGCAGAGGTTAATTCAGAAATTTGCCTTTTTAAAGGATCTATATTATTGCTCCAATATTTTTCTACTCTTTCCTTTTCTTAAAATTTTTTGGCTTTTTCTTGAGTGACAAGCCTTACTTCTCTCTCATTAAAGGTGAGTCTTTTCTGAATGCTTTCATTTATCTCTTTTAGTTCAATCAGTTCAATGTTAAGTTTAATTGAATCATTATCTACAGATTTAGTACAAGAGGTAGAGTTTGAAATGGATACCTCATTGTCAGTGCCGGAGTCGACTTCTGCCATGCCACAGAACAGGGCATTGGTGGTGAATTCATCATCAGAGGTAGAGTCTGACTCGAAGTCCTCCTTGTTTGCTTCAGAATGCCCTTTGTTCGCCATTAGGGATTTTTGCGCATAATATTCAGCCTTCTTTTTGTAAAAAGTTGAGTCCTTCTGTGGGCGATTTTGTCTACTTCTGCATTCTTTTGCGAAATGGCCTGTCTTGCCGCAGTTGAAACAACCTTGAGAGGTGTTTCCAGTTCGATCGTCGGACTTCTGTTGATCTCCACCTTCTCTGTTCGGCATTCGTTTGCGTAATGACCAGGCTTACCACATTTGTAGCGTTCTTGTGTGTGTCCTACCTTGTCAGCTGACCTCTGTCGGTCATTTCCTCTGTAGTTTCTGTCGCTCGACCTCTGTTGGTCATCATTTCTGTAGTCTGACCTTTGTCGGTCACTTGATTCTTCTCTTCTTCCATCATCTCTTCTATCTCTCTGGTTGTCTCTGCTATATCTGTCATTTCCAAAATTTCTTTGGTTACCTTTGAACTCTCTTGTCAATAGAGCCAATGATTTAGCTAATGACGCAAGAGTTATTTCTTCCTCTATCAGCTCGTCTTCTTCGCTATCAACCATCACCATTTTCTTCTTCTCCTTCTTCTTCTCCTCTGTTGCTCTCTCATTTCTCGGTCTTTCTGTAGCCTCTGTTGATTTACTAACCAATGCGTATGTACTATTTGAGGCTCTTGTGCAATGGTTATTGTTTTAGCATGTACTATTTGAGGCTCTTGTGCAGCTAGTGTTCCATAGAGATCAGAGAGTGTCCATGACTCTAGATCTTGGTTTGTTTGTAAAGACATAGACAATTGAAGCCACTCATCATTCAGGCTCTTTAGAAACATGGCGTTATTTTCTTCCGAGGTTCTGTGAATGCCAGACTTTCTGCATTTGTTTATGAGAGAATTGAACCTGTCGTACGTCGTTTGCAGAGATTCTGTTGCAGAGGCTCTGAATGCATGATATTCATTTATGTACTGTGCCCTTCGGTTCTTCTGTGTTTTAGCACCCCCTTCCAACTGTCTTTCTAATTCTTTCCAAAGATCGTGCGCAGTTTCACATGCATCTAAGGATTGAAAAAGTTCGTTGGGGATAGCCATTATCAAGATTCTTTTTGTTTTCTGTGCAACTTCATCTTCTGCCTTGTCTTCATTTGACCATTCTTCTTTTGGCTTCGGTTTTTGATGTTCAGGGATTTCAGGAGATTCAGCAGAAGCTGGTACTCGTGGTACTACTATCATGGGAAGAGGAGGAAGGTTGAAAAGATATTGCACTATATTTTTTTTCAGTACCCTCAAAGAAATGAACCATTCTTATCTTCCATTGAGGATACTCATCTCGTAGGAGAGTAGGAGGCATGGTGAGTGAACCAGCAGTAAAGAAGTTATTTGTATTTGTCATTTTTAATGAGCCAGCAGTGAAAAGTTATTGGTATTTGTCATTTTAAGAGCTTTTCAGGGGTTTCAGAAAGTATATATGAAGATTTGGAAGGATTTCTGGGTAAAAAAAAACTGATATCCAGAATTGTTTAATGGTGTTCTAACCTGGTAAAATGGTTTCTATCAGAATGAGTCGAAGAGTAATAGGAAAACAGAAACCTTTTTAACAGAATGAAATCTATCAATAATGTTGTCAAACGAGGATCACTTGATATTGAAAATCAAGCTTTGCTCTGATACCAATTGTTGGTTCCCGTTTTGTTTAAACAAGATTACCAGATCTATTAGTTCAAGTTTAAGTATGATGCGAAAGAGTATTTGAAGAACTAACAGATATGTTTGATAGATTTAGAACACAATATAAATAAACAGTGAACAGGAAATAATATCTCAAAGTTTACTGAATATATATATATATCAAGAACAGATTCAAGAACAACGAGTAAGCAAAGCTTTAAAACAGATATGACTCTAAAAGTATATAAGCTATGTGTTCTTGATGTTTTTCTCTCTCAATTCTCGATTTTGAATAACTCAACATGAGTCTTCCTTATATACTACTCTAAGGGGACCATAAAGCATAAGCTACTATTCAGAACGGACGGTATGAATAGTTGGAAGGATGGCATGAACAGTTGGATGTGTTGTATTGCATTTAATGCAGCAGACGTCTATTATGTACTAAGCCCTATTTAATCCAATCAGAGTTTGACACGTTGAATTTGGACAGGGCATGCTACCATGCAAGTTGATGAATAGGTTCAGAAACAGTAGCAAGATATTATAAATATCTTTGAAGTCTTTGTTGAAGACCGCAGAGGCTCTGTGAAGTGTTACAGAGGTTCTGCGGTTTGGTCCTTTGTAGAGCAGTCTTCACCGGATTCCGAGTCTTTGGTCTTCTTTGCGCGTATGACAGAGCTTCTGTATGACGCCTCTTTTAGCTTCTGTAGCTTCTTGACCTTGATCTCTCGGTAAGTTCGGCAGAGCCTCTGTAAGATGCTTTCTTCACTTGGCCTATTTTTCACTACTTCTAAATACTTCTATGATTAGGAAGATTGAAGCTAACATTGGGTATGGCCATGATCAGAAGTCTCTTAGTCTTCTGAGCAACTTCATAATTTACCCAATCAGGATCTGACCACTTGTCCTTGGTCTTTGGTTTATCGTGAGCAGGGATTTCTGGAGTGTCGTTTGTGCCAGGTACTCGAGGTACTGTGATCATTGGTACGAAAGGAGGATTGTTGATATAGTAGATGAGTTCTTTGTCCGTACCCTCGAAGAAGTGAATCATTCGTATCTTCCATTGAGGGTACTCATCTCTGAGTAGTGTGGGTGGCTTGGTTAAAGAACCAGCCGTGAAGAAGTTGTTTGTGTTTGTCATTTTGAAAGGGTTTGAGAAATCAAGAAAATAGGGTATGGACAGTAAACCTTCAGAGAATGAAGTGGATGTTTCTAATGGTTTTTATAAGGTTTAAAACTTTTGAACGATGCACTAAAATGGAGATTTAACCGGAGAAACAAATTCTGTAAGTTTACCAAAGACGAAACAGGTCGAGAATGGCTGAAAAACAGATGCTGTTTTGAAAGATATGAAAAAATAGGTTAAAAGTCCAAGTTTCTACCAAAAATCATTGTAAATGAGGACCTCTTGATATAGAAAATCAAGAACCGCTCTGATACCAATTTGTGGTTTCTGTTTTGCTTAACAATGATGATTCTATCTAATAGTTGAAACAAGATATAATGCGGAAGCGTTTTAACGAACTAAAAAATATAATAAGGTAGAAGACACACAATATCAAATGTATAAAGTGGAAATAACTTAGATAATTAGCTCAATAACCCACTGTATATATTGATATAAATAAAGCACCAAGAACACCGAATGTTATACAAGAAATCTTCTCTAATGGTGTGTGTATCGTGCAAAGCTTAATAGAAGAACTCAACATGAGTCTTCTATTTATACTACTTCTAAAGGGGACAAGTTCTGGACAACAAGGACTGAAGGTACAAAGACACTATTGAGGTACTGTTGCAGGTACAACGTTAATTAAATGCGCCGGCTTCTACTAAGGCTAGAACCCATCAGAGTTTGACACGTGGAGTTGTTAGGTCACGCCTTGTATGAATGATCTTCAGGATCTTCGTACAGCAGAAATCGTGAGAAGCACGATTGTCCTTAGTATAGAGCTCTATTCTTTTATACCACAGAGGCTCTGTCAAGTGTGACAAAGGCTCTGTGGCCTTGTCCGCATTAAAGTGTCTTCTTGCGATTCTTTACTTCGGTCTTCTCGGTTACTCGGCAGAGCCTCTGTCGAAGACTTCTATGCTTTAGTCTTCTCGGTGACTCGGCAGAGCCTCTGTCGAAGACTTCTATACTTAGCCTATTTTCAATACTTCTATAAACAGAAAGATTGGAGCTAACACATATCCAAAGCCTTCAGAGTCTTCAATCGCAGAAGACAAACTGTAGAATAAACAATCCACGTCACTTTTGACGAATCCCGTTCAGCGGACTCTAGACCTTCTGCTGATACTGAAGAACTGAATCAATGGATGTTTTCTCATCTTGGTGATTAAGAAGATGCTCCTAATCCTCCATCTCATACTCATACCGCTGAAGATGATGATCCTACTATCATCCCAAGCATGCAGACAAGTGACGCTGAATCCTCATGGGTCTCAGTTGTTCCTCTCAACACTATGCATGCTTCTGAACCTTCTATCTCAGACATACCATTTACTTCTCAGCAATCAGTGAATGAAATGACATCCAAACCTCTTCCTCTCTTGGCTGATATACCAGAAGTTGGTGAAGCCTCATCTTCATCTCCTCTAGAAGTTCAGACTGAGTCAGCGACTTTCGCCCCGGCTCAGCGATGGACTATTAATCACCCCATTGATCAGATTCTTGGTGATCCAAACGCTGGTGTTCATACTCGATGAAGTGCATGTAATATTTGTTTATTTGTTAACTTTATTTCTCTGATTGAACCAAAGAAAACAGATGATGCCCTCAGAGACCCAAACTGGGTCAGTGTTATGCAAGAAGAGCTGACAGAATTCGAAAGAAACTGAGTTTGGAAGCTCGTTTCCAGACCATCTGACAAGTCAGTGATAGGCACTAAATGGGTCTATCGTAACAAGTTGGATGAACATGGAACTGTAACCCGCAACAAGGCTCGTCTTGTTGCTCAGAGGTACAGACAAGAGGAAGGTATAGATTACGACGAAACATTCGCTCCAGCGGCAGGACTCGAAGCCATTCGTCTATTCTTAGCTTACGTTGTACACAAAGACTTCAAGGTTTATCAGATGGATGTTAAATCAGCATTCCTTAATGGAAAGCTGAATGAAGAAGTCTACGTGGAACAACCTCCAGGATTCTCATATTCTAAGCATCCAGGTTATGTTTAAAAACTGGATAAGGTACTTTATGTCTTAAAGCAAGCTCCTCGTGCATGGTATGACACTCTCTCTACTTATCTCCATATTGAAAAATTTGAGCGTGGTAAAATCGATAAAACTCTATTTTTCAGGAAAGTAAAAGGTCATATTATTCTTGTTCAAATATATGTCGATGATATTATATTTGGTTCCACTAACCCTGACCTATATACTCGTTTCGTTGAAAGAATGAAAGCTGAATATCAAATGAGTATGATGGGTGAGCTAACCTATTTCCTTGGTCTTCAAATCAAGCAGAGTGAAAAGGGAACTTTCATTCACCAAGGAAAATATGTTAAAGATATGCTGAAAAAGTTTGATTTAACTTAGAGCTCAGCTATGAAAACCCCTATGACACCGCCGCTGACACTTAACAAAGATCCTTCAGGGTAATCTGTTAATGTCACATCATACCGTGGGATGATCGGCTCTCTTCTGTATCATACAGCAAGCCAGCATGATATTATGTATGCAACCTGTTTTTGTGCACGATATCAAGTTGAACCTAAGGAATCACATTTGATCGTTGTAAAGCGTATTTTTGGATACCTAAGGGTACTCCCAACCTAGGTCTTTGGTATCCCAAAGACTCGGGGTTTGATCTAATCGCTTATTCAGATAGTGATTTTGCAGGTTGCAAATTGGATAGGAAAAGCACCACAAGAGGATGTCAGCTCCTGGGTGGAAAGCTGGTGAGTTGGACAAGTAAAAAGCAAAACTCAGTGTCCACCTGAACCGCTGAAGCTGAGTATGTAGCCGCTGGAAGATGTTGTTCTCAGGTCTTATGGATGAGAAATCAACTACTGGACTATGACCTTCAGCTCTACAAAATTCTAATCTATTGCGACAACACTAGTGACATCGCCATAGAAAATAATTCAGTGCTACACTCAAAGACCAAACACATACAAATCAGGTATCATTTTGTGAGAGATCATGTGATGAATGGTGATATAGAACTTCATTTTATCCCAACTGATTTTCAGTTAGCTGATCTGTTCACTAAACCTATTGATGAGACAAGATTCAACTTTCTCATGAGCAAACTTGGAATGCTGAACTTAGAAGAGTAAAATCTTCAGGGTTTCACATATGATCGGTGATACAATGAATTTGAATAACCCTATTAATCACCTACTCTCTGAACAAAATTGATTCACTGATATCAAGGTATGTTCTTTCTTACTAGCTGACGTTCGCCTAAGAATGCAAGATTTCAAAACAAATTGCATCGCTGAATATCTCTTCCTTTCAGTGATACTTTGAAATTCTAAAACCTCACTGATATTTCTAGTCAATGCTTCATGTTTTCAAAATATCCCTTAGTTTTTTTCCTAAAACCCTTAGAGACATCCTAAAATGTGAAAGGACGTTTGTGACGTCATCACAACGGATAGACCATGGCACACCTTTTCTCTGACACGTTAGCCTGTTTCGTTTCCTTGTCCAATCAAATTCAAGGGACATGTCCCTGTCATCAAGAAAAACTTTCCCGCTCATAGTTTTTCTCTCTCTACTCTCACTATATAAACCCTTTGCGTTTATATTTTTACCTTTTACGCGAACATCATATCTCTCAAGCAAGAATCAACTGTTGCATTTGAACTTATTTCTCCAGAAACTGTTCATCTTCATCTTCTTCAAACATCAAAGGTTAATATTTCTATAATTTTCCTTACACAAACTTTTTTTATCTCATTCTTGGTTCTAACTAATCAAACAAAAGAACTTTCTTAAAATGAAATCATTTTCTTCGTGATTTTATGAATGCAATATATAAGGGAGAAACCTACGACCAGAGGACTACAAGCTCCACCAATCGCAGCAGAACCAATCAGCCAAGTCCCTCCAGAACAAACCCAAGATCAAAAGACCACAGAGACAACACCCATCTCTGTGGAATCAACTTCTAAAGAAACCAATATTCCAGAAGCTGATCAGCAAACCACAGAGGCAGCAACCACCCCTGTGGTAATCAACTTGGAAGAAAGACCTTCAACAGAATCAACAGAAAAACCCCAAACCATACCAAGAAGAAAGTCGATTGCCACCAAACCAAAAAGAGCAACGACCTCTGCTTCTTCTATTCTGAGAAAGATGCACAATACAATGACTGAACGAATGGCGCAGAGAGAAGAAGAAAGGCACAAGTCCACATTAGCTTTCAAAATGGCAAGAAAATTCGATATCCAACCTTCACCAACAAAAACCGAGCTTACAGAAAAAGTCACCAAAGAACCTCCAACAGAAGTTACAGAGCAAAGAAAGCCAACAGAACCAACACCACAAAAGTCCTCTCAAACACAAGTGTCAAAACCTACAGAGGCAACCCCCATCATTCCAACAGAAGCACCAACAACCAAACCTACAGAAGCAACAGGTTCTGCACCTCCAAAAGCCAAAGACAAGGGAAAGGCAAAAATGACAGCCCACCCGACGCTGTGCCCAACTCAATCATTACAGAACCAAGATTCGGGTTAGTATTTCAAAACCCACAAGGCGAAGTCAAACTGTTTGTGTGCATGGACTGTCAGAAGTACGCAACTAGTACTCTGAACAAGTTCAGAGCAAGCCTTGTAAAATACAGAGATACAGAGAAAATGAATAGAGATGTTGCATATACTTTCATCAGAGAGATTGATGCCACAATCCGCCTAAGAGAAGTCATTGTCTCCTTCACTGCTGCAAATGCCAACTACGTCAAAGAATTCAGAAAAAGTGTCGGCAGAATGCGCTTCAACACAGAAGCAGAGCTTGCAACTCTAATCGGCCTCTGTGATGATGTATGTGCAAAGTTGATGGCCGCAGGAGCAGAACTACCAAAGAAACCCAAAGCTTCCTGCAGAGCAGAGGGTACTTCTGATAAGAGTCAGGATGACTCTGATGATGACCATCTTGGTCCATCAGATCATCCTGAGGGGGAGAATATAAGGGAGAAAGCTACGACCAGAGGACTACAAGCTCCACCAATCGCAGCAGAACCAATCAGCCAAGCCCCTCCAGAACAAACCCAAGATCAAAAGACCACAGAGACAACACCCATCTCTGTGGAATCAACTTCTGAAGAAACCAATATTCCAGAAGCTGATCAGCAAACCACAGAGGCAACAACCACCCCTATGGTAATCAACTTGGAAGAAAGACCTTCAACAGAATCAACAGAAAAACCCCAAACCATACCAAGAAGAAAGTCGATTGCCACCAAACCAAAAAGAGCAACGACCTCTGCTTCTTCTATTCTGAGAAAGATGCACACTACAATGACTGAACGAATGGCACAGAGAGAAGAAGAAAGGCACAAGTTCACATTAGCTTTCAAAATGGCAAGAAAATTCGATATCCAACCTTCACCAACAAAAACCGAGCTTACAGAAGAAGTCACCAAAGAACCTCCAACAGAGGTTACAGAGCAACGAAAGCCAACAGAACCAACGCCACAAAAGTCCTCTCAAACACAAGTGTCAAAACCTACAGAGGCAACCCCCATCATTCCAACAGAAGCACCAACAACCAAACCTACAAAAGCAACAGGTTATGCACCTCCAAAACCCAAAGACAAGGGAAAGGCAAAAATGACAGAAGAGCCCAAGAAAAAGAAATCAGTGCCCAATCCTACAGAGAAATTGATGAAAAGCGCTTTTGATGCCTTTCAAACTCCAAAGCCTGAAGAAGAGGACTGGGCATATGGATTGAAGCCTCTATCAGACATTCCTCTATCAGGAAGAGCTGCAGAAGTTGTTCAACAGATAGAGAGTCTCAGAAGACGAGTACCACCACATGGTCCAACATACGAAGAAATGGAAGAAGTGGTGTACAAATATCTCTACAAACAACACTTTCAGAACCTCCATCCAACAGACCAAATCACAAATCCGAACATCAGAGAAGAATTTGAGAACATCTTCAGCAGAACAAAGCCAAGAACCAAAGCAGAAGTCTTCTCAATTCATAAAATCAAAAAGGTAATCTTCTGCAGATTCTTCTTCACAAGAACCTATACAAGAGTCAGGTACAATCTTTACAGAGTCAAAAGGGTAAACAATTCAGAAACCACCTTCGCTGATGCTGACATAAGGAATATGAATCCCTATGATCTACCTGAACTTCTGCAATGGACAAAGGACAACTACAACACAGAGCCAAATACCAGAGCCTATCAAGTGTTGAGAAAAGCAATGAGGGAAAAGCTTCTGATCTACAGTATGATAGATTTTCAACTGGGAAAGGATCTTGGTCTCAAACATCTGAATTTACGACCACCAGAGGATCGCTGCCCACCCGACGCTGTGCCCAACTCAATCATTACAGAACCAAGATTCGGGTTAGTATTTCAAAACCCACAAGGCGAAGTCAAACTGTTTGTGTACATGGACTGTTAGAAGTACGCAACTAGTACTCTGAACAAGTTCAGAGCAAGCCTTGTAAAATACAGAGATACAGAGAAAATGAATAGAGATGTTGCATATACTTTCATCAGAGAGATTGATGCCACAATCCGCCTAAGAGAAGTCATTGTCTCTTTCACTGCGGCAAATGCCAACTACGTCAAAGAATTCAGAAAAAGTGTCGGCAGAATGCGCTTCAACACAGAAGCAGAGCTTGCAACTCTAATCGGCCTCTGTGATGATGTATGTGCAAAGTTGATGGCCGTAGGAGCAGAACTACCAAAGAAACCCAAAGCTTCATGCAGAGCAGAGGGTAATTCTGATAAGAGTCAGGATGACTCTGATGATGACCATCCTGGTCCATCAGATCATCCTGAGGGGGAGAATATAAGGGAGAAAGCTACGACCAGAGGACTACAAGCTCCACCAATTGCAGCAGAACCAATCAGCCAAGCCCCTCCAGAACAAACCCAAGATCAAAAGACCACAGAGACAACACCCATCTCTGTGGAATCAACTTCTGTAGAAACCAATATTCCAGAAGCTGATCAGCAAACCACAGAGGCAACAACCACCCCTGTGGTAATCAACTTGGAAGAAAGACCTTCAACAGAATCAACAGAAAAACCCAAAACCATACCAAGAAGAAAGTCGATTGCCACCAAACCAAAAAGAGCAACGACCTCTGCTTCTTCTATTCTGAGAAAGATGCACAATACAATGACTGAACGAATGGCGCGGAGAGAAGAAGAAAGGCACAAGTTCACATTAGCTTTCAAAATGGCAAGAAAATTCGATATCCAACCTTCACCAACAAAAACCGAGCTTACAGAAGAAGTCACCAAAGAACCTCCAACAGAGGTTACAGAGTAAAGAAAGCCAACAGAACCAACGCCACAACAGTCCTCTCAAACACAAGTGTCAAACCTACAAGGCAACCCCCATCATTCCAACAGAAGCACCAACAACCAAACCTACAGAAGCAACAGGTTCTGCACCTCCAAAAGCCAAAGACAAGGGAAAGGCAAAAATGACAGAAGAGCCCAAGAAAAAGAAATCAGTGCCCAATCCTACAGAGAAATTGATGAAAAGCGCTTTTGATGCCTTTCAAACTCCAAAGCCTGAAGAAGAGGACTGGGCATATGGATTGAAGCCTCTATCAGACATTCCTCTATCAGGAAGACCTGCAGAAGTTGTTCAACAGATGGAGAGTCTCAGAAGACGAGTACCACCACATGGTCCAACATACGAAGAAATGGAAGAAGTGGTGTACAAATATCTCTACAAACAACCCTTTCAGAACCTCCATCCAACAGACCAAATCACAAATCCGAACATCAAAGAAGAATTTGAGAACATCTTCAGCAGAAAAAAGCCAAGAACCAAAGCATAAGTCTTCTCAATTCATAAAATCAAAAAGGTAATCTTCTGCAGATTCTCCTTCACAATAACCTATCCAAGAGTCAGGTACAATCTTTGCAGAGTCAAAAGGGTAAACAATTCAGAAACCACCTTCGCTGATGCTGACATAAGGAATCTGAATCCCTATGATCTACCTGAACTTCTGCAATGGACAAAGGACAACTACAACACAGAGCCAAATACCAGAGCCTATCAAGTGTTGAGAAAAGTAATGAGGGAAAAGCTTCTGATCTACAGTATGATAGATTTTCAACTGGGAAAGGATCTTGGTCTCAAACATATGAATTTACGACCACCAGAGGATTACTGTCCACCCGACTTTGTGCCCAACTCAATCATTACAGAACCAAGATTCGGGTTAGTATTTCAAAACCCACAAGGCGAAGTCAAACTGTTTGTGTGCATGGACTGTCAGAAGTACGCAACTAGTACTCTGAACAAGTTCAGAGCAAGCCTTGTAAAATACAGAGATACATAGAAAATGAATAGAGATGTTGCATATACTTTCATCAGAGAGATTGATGCCACAATCCGCCTAAGAGAAGTCATTGTCTCCTTCACTGCTGCAAATGCCAACTACGTCAAAGAATTCAGAAAAAGTGTCGACAGAATGCGCTTCAACACAGAAGCAGAGCTTGCAACTCTAATCGGCCTCTGTGATGATGTATGTGCAAAGTTGATGGCCGCAGGAGCAGAACTACCAAAGAAACCCAAAGCTTCCTGCAGAGCAGAGGGTACTTCTGATAAGAGTCAGGATGACTCTGATGATGACCATCCTGGTCCATCAGATCATCCTGAGGGGGAGTATATAAGGGAGAAAGCTACGACTAGAGGACTACAAACTCCACCAATCGCAGCAGAACCAATCAGCCAAGCCCCTCCAGAACAAACCCAAGATCAAAATACCACAGAGACAACACCCATCTTTGTGGAATCAACTTCTGAAGAAACCAATATTCCAGAAGTTGATCAGCAAACCACAGAGGCAACAACCACCCCTGTGGTAATCAACTTGGAAGAAAGACCTTCAACATAATCAACAGAAAAAACCCAAACCATACCAAGAAGAAAGTTGATTGCCACCAAACCAAAAAGAGCAACGACCTCTGCTTCTTCTATTCTGAGAAAGATGCACACTACAATGACTGAACGAATGGCGCAGAGAGAAGAAGAAAGGCACAAGTTCACATTAGCTTTCAAAATGGCAAGAAAATTCGATATCCAACCTTCACCAACAAAAAACGAGCTTACAGAAGAAGTCACCAAAGAACCTCCAACAGAGGTTACAGAGCAAAGAAAGCCAACAGAACCAACGCCACAAAAGTCCTCTCAAACACAAGTGTCAAACCTACAGAGGCAACCCCCATCATTCCAACAGAAGCACCAACAACCAAACCTACAGAAGCAACATGTTCTGCACCTCCAAAAGCCAAAGATGAGGGAAAGGCAAAAATGACAGAAGAGCCCAAGAAAAAGAAATCAGTGCCCAATCCTACAGAGAAATTGATGAAAAGCGCTTTTGATGCCTTTCAAACTCCAAAGCCTGAAGAAGAGGACTGGGCATATGGATTGAAGCCTCTATCAGACATTCCTCTATCAGGAAGAGCTGCAGAAGTTGTTCAACAGATGGAGAGTCTCAGAAGACGAGTACCACCACATGGTCCAACATACGAAGAAATGGAAGAAGTGGTGTACAAATATCTCTACAAACAACCCTTTCAGAACCTCCATCCAACAGACCAAATCACAAATCCGAACATCAGAGAAGAATTTGAGAACATCTTCAGCAGAACAAAGCCAAGAACCAAAGCATAAGTCTTCTCAATTCATAAAATCAAAAAGGTAATCTTCTACAGATTCTCCTTCACAAGAACCTATCCAAGAGTCAGGTACAATCTTTATAGAGTCCAAAGGGTAAACAATTCAGAAACCACCTTCGCTGATGCTGACATAAGGAATCTGAATCCCTATGATCTACCTGAACTTCTGCAATGGACAAAGGACAACTACAACACAGAGCCAAATACCATAGCCTATCAAGTGTTGAGAAAAGCAATGAGGGAAAAGCTTCTGATCTATAGTATGATAGATTTTCAACTGGGAAAGGATCTTGGTCTCAAACATCTGAATTTACGACCACCAGAGGATCGCTGCCCACCCGACGCTGTGCCCAACTCAATCATTACAGAACCAAGATTCAGGTTAGTATTTCAAAACCCACAAGGCGAAGTCAAACTGTTTGTGTGCATGGACTGTCAGAAGTACGCAACTAGTACTCTGAACAAGTTCAGAGCAAGCCTTGTAAAATACAGAGATACAGAGAAAATGAATAGAGATGTTGCATATACTTTCATCAGAGAGATTGATGCCACAATCCGCCTAAGAGAAGTCATTGTCTCCTTCACTGCTGCAAATGCCAACTACGTCAAAGAATTCAGAAAAAGTGTTGGCAGAATGCGCTTCAACACAGAAGCAGAGCTTGCAACTCTAATCGGCCTCTGTGATGATGTATGTGCAAAGTTGATGGCCGCAGGAGCAGAACTACCAAAGAAACACAAAGTTTCCTGCAGAGCAGAGGGTACTTCTGATAAGAGTCAGGATGACTCTGATGATGACCATCTTGGTCCATCAGATCATCCTGAGGGGGAGAATATAAGGGAGAAAGCTACGACCAGAGGACTACAAGCTCCACCAATCGCAGCAGAACCAATCAGCCAAGCCCCTCCAAAACAAACCCAAGATCAAAAGACCACAGAGACAACACCCATCTCTGTGGAATCAACTCCTGAAGAAACCAATATTCCAGAAGCTGATCAGCAAACCACAGAGGCAACAACCACCCATGTGGTAATCAACTTGGAAGAAAGACCTTCAACAGAATCAACAGAAAAACCCCAAACCATACCAAGAAGAAAGTCGATTGCCACCAAACCAAAAAGAGCAACGACCTCTGCTTCTTCTATTCTGAGAAAGATGCACACTACAATGACTGAACGAATGGCGCAGAGAGAAGAAGAAAGGCACAAGTTCACATTAGCTTTCAAAATGGCAAGAAAATTCGATATCCAACCTTCACCAACAAAAACCGAGCTTACAGAAGAAGTCACCAAAGAACCTCCAACAGAGGTTACAGAGCAAAGAAAGCCAACAGAACCAACGCCACAAAAGTCCTCTCAAACACAAGTGTCAAAACCTACAGAGGCAACCCCCATCAGTCCAACAGAAGCACCAACAACCAAACCTACAGAAGCAACAGGTTCTGCACCTCCAAAAGCCAAAGACAAGGGAAAGGCAAAAATGACAGAAGAGCCCAAGAAAACGAAATCAGTGCCCAATCCTACAGAGAAATTGATGAAAAGCGCTTTTGATGCCTTTCAAACTCCAAAGCCTGAAGAAGAGGACTGGGCATATGGATTGAAGCCTCTATCAGACATTCCTCTATCAGGAAGAGCTGCAGAAGTTGTTCAACAGATGGAGAGTCTCAGAAGACGAGTACCACCACATGGTCCAACATACGAAGAAATGGAAGAAGTGGTGTACAAATATATCTACAAACAACCCTTTCAGAACCTCCATCCAACAGACCAAATCACAAATCCGAACATCATAGAAGAATTTGAGAACATCTTCAGCAGAACAAAGCCAAGAACCAAAGCAGAAGTCTTCTCAATTCATAAAATCAAAAAGGTAATATTCTGCAGATTCTCCTTCACAAGAACCTATCCAAGAGTCAGGTACAATCTTTACAGAGTCAAAAGGGTAAACAATCCAGAAACCACCTTCGCTGATGCTGACATAAGGAATCTGAATCCCTATGATCTACCTGAACTTCTGCAATGGACAAAGGACAAGTACAACACAGAGCCAAATACCAGAGCCTATCAAGTGTTGAGAAAAGCAATGAGGGAAAAGCTTCTGATCTACTGTATGATAGATTTTCAACTGGGAAAGGATCTTGGTCTCAAACATCTGAATTTACGACCACCAGAGGATCGCTGCCCACCCGACGCTGTGCCTAACTCAATCATTACAGAACCAAGATTCGGGTTAGTATTTCAAAACCCACAAGGCGAAGTCAAACTGTTTGTGTGCATGGACTGTCAGAAGTACGCAACTAGTACTCTGAACAAGTTCAGAGCAAGCCTTGTAAAATACAGAGATACAGAGAAAATGAATAGAGATGTTGCATATACTTTCATCAGAGAGATTGATGCCACAATCCGCCTAAGAGAAGTCATTGTCTCCTTCACTGCTGCAAATGCCAACTACGTCAAAGAATTCAGAAAAAGTGTCGGCATAATGCGCTTCAACACAGAAGTAGAGCTTGCAACTCTAATCGGCCTCTGTGATGATGTATGTGCAAAGTTGATGGCCGCAGGAGCAGAACTACCAAAGAAACCCAAAGCTTCCTGTAGAGCAGATGGTACTTCTGATAAGAGTCAGGATGACTCTGATGATGACCATCCTGGTCCATCAGATCATCCTGAGCGGGAAAATATAAGGGAGAAAGCTACGACCAGAGGACTACAAGCTCCACCAATCGCAGCAGAACTAATCAGCCAAGCCCCTCCAGAACAAACCCAAAATCAAAAGACCACAGAGACAACACCCATCTCTGTGGAATCAACTTCTGAAGAAACCAATATTACAGAAGCTGATCAGCAAACCACAGAGGCAACAACCACCCCTGTGGTAATCAACTTGGAAGAAAGACCTTCAACAGAATCAATAGAAAAACCCGAAACCATACAAAGAAGAAAGTCGATTGCCACCAAACCAAAAAGAGCAACGACCTCTGCTTCTTCTATTCTGAGAAAGATGCACACTACAATGACTGAACGAATGGCGCAGAGAGAAGAAGAAAGGCACAAGTTCACATTAGATTTCAAAATGGCAAGAAAATTCGATATCCAACCTTCACCAACAAAAAACGAGCTTATAGAAGAAGTCACCAAAGAACCTCCAACAGAGGTTACAGAGCAAAGAAAGCCAACAGAACCAACGCCACAAAAGTCCTCTCAAACACAAGTGTCAAACCTACAGAGGCAACCCCCATCATTCCAACAGAAGCACCAACAACCAAACCTACAGAAGCAACAGGTTCTGCACCTCCAAAAGCCAAAGACAAGGGAAAGGCAAAAATGACAGAAGAGCCCAAGAAAAAGAAATCAGTGCCCAATCCTACAGAGAAATTGATGAAAAGCGCTTTTGATGCCTTTCAAACTCCAAAGCCTGAAGAAGAGGACTGGGCATATGGATTGAAGCCTCTATCAGACATTCCTCTATCAGGAAGAGCTGCAGAAGTTGTTCAACAGATGGAGAGTCTCAGAAGACGAGTACCACCACATGGTCCAACATACGAAGAAATGGAAGAAGTGGTGTACAAATATCTCTACAAACAACCCTTTCAGAACCTCCATCCAACAGACCAAATCACAAATCCGAACATCATAGAAGAATTTGAGAACATCTTCAGCAGAACAAAGCCAAGAACCAAAGCAGAAGTCTTCTCAATTCATAAAATCAAAAAGGTAATATTCTGCAGATTCTCCTTCACAAGAACCTATCCAAGAGTCAGGTACAATCTTTACAGAGTCAAAAGGGTAAACAATTCAGAAACCACCTTCGCTGATGCTGACATAAGGAATCTGAATCCCTATGATCTACCTGAACTTCTGCAATGGACAAAGGACAACTACAACACAGAGCCAAATACCAGAGCCTATCAAGTGTTGAGAAAAGCAATGAGGGAAAAGCTTCTGATCTACTGTATGATAGATTTTCAACTGGGAAAGGATCTTGGTCTCAAACATCTGAATTTACGACCACCAGAGGATCGCTGCCCACCCGACGCTGTGCCTAACTCAATCATTACAGAACCAAGATTCGGGTTAGTATTTCAAAACCCACAAGGCGAAGTCAAACTGTTTGTGTGCATGGACTGTCAGAAGTACGCAACTAGTACTCTGAACAAGTTCAAAGCAAGCCTTGTAAAATACAGAGATACAGAGAAAATGAATAGAGATGTTGCATATACTTTCATCAGAGAGATTGATGCCACAATCCGCCTAAGAGAAGTCATTGTCTCCTTCACTGCTGCAAATGCCAACTACGTCAAAGAATTCAGAAAAAGTGTCGGCATAATGCGCTTCAACACAGAAGTAGAGCTTGCAACTCTAATCGGCCTCTGTGATGATGTATGTGCAAAGTTGATGGCCGCAGGAGCAGAACTACCAAAGAAACCCAAAGCTTCCTGCAGAGCAGATGGTACTTCTGATAAGAGTCAGGATGACTCTGATGATGACCATCCTGGTCCATCAGATCATCCTGAGGGGGAAAATATAAGGGAGAAAGCTACGACCAGAGGACTACAAGCTCCACCAATCGCAGCAGAACTAATCAGCCAAGCCCCTCCAGAACAAACCCAAAATCAAAAGACCACAGAGACAACACCCATCTCTGTGGAATCAACTTCTGAAGAAACCAATATTACAGAAGCTGATCAGCAAACCACAGAGGCAACAACCACCCCTGTGGTAATCAACTTGGAAGAAAGACCTTCAACAGAATCAATAGAAAAACCCGAAACCATACAAAGAAGAAAGTCGATTGCCACCAAACCAAAAAGAGCAACGACCTCTGCTTCTTCTATTCTGAGAAAGATGCACACTACAATGACTGAACGAATGGCGCAGAGAGAAGAAGAAAGGCACAAGTTCACATTAGCTTTCAAAATGGCAAGAAAATTCGATATCCAACCTTCACCAACAAAAAACGAGCTTATAGAAGAAGTCACCAAAGAACCTCCAACAGAGGTTACAGAGCAAAGAAAGCCAACAGAACCAACGCCACAAAAGTCCTCTCAAACACAAGTGTCAAACCTACAGAGGCAACCCCCATCATTCCAACAGAAGCACCAACAACCAAACCTACAGAAGCAACAGGTTCTGCACCTCCAAAAGCCAAAGACAAGGGAAAGGCAAAAATGACAGAAGAGCCCAAGAAAAAGAAATCAGTGCCCAATCCTACAGAGAAATTGATGAAAAGCGCTTTTGATGCCTTTCAAACTCCAAAGCCTGAAGAAGAGGACTGGGCATATGGATTGAAGCCTCTATCAGACATTCCTCTATCAGGAAGAGCTGTAGAAGTTGTTCAACAGATGGAGAGTCTCAGAAGACGAGTACCACCACATGGTCCAACATACGAAGAAATGGAAGAAGTGGTGTACAAATATCTCTACAAACAACCCTTTCAGAACCTCCATCCAACAGACCAAATCACAAATCCGAAAATCATAGAAGAATTTGAGAACATCTTCAGCAGAACAAAGCCAAGAACCAAAGCAGAAGTCTTCTCAATTCATAAAATCAAAAAGGTAATATTCTGCAGATTCTCCTTCACAAGAACCTATCCAAGAGTCAGGTACAATCTTTACAGAGTCAAAAGGGTAAACAATTCAGAAACCACCTTCGCTGATACTGACATAAGGAATCTGAATCCCTATGATCTACCTGAACTTCTGCAATGGACAAAGGACAACTACAACACAGAGCCAAATACCAGAGCCTATCAAGTGTTGAGAAAAGCAATGAGGGAAAAGCTTCTGATCTACAGTATCATAGATTTTCAACTGGGAAAGGATCTTGGTCTCAAACATCTGAATTTACGACCACCAGAGGATCGCTGCCCACCCGACGCTGTGCCCAACTCAATCATTATAGAACCAAGATTCGGGTTAGTATTTCAAAAACCACAAGGCGAAGTCAAACTGTTTGTGTGCCTGGACTGTCAGAAGTACGCAACTAGTACTCTGAACAAGTTCAGAGCAAGCCTTGTAAAATACAGAGATACAGAGAAAATGAATAGAGATGTTGCATATACTTTCATCAGAGAGATTGATGCCACAATCCGCCTAAGATAAGTCATTGTCTCCTTCACTACTGCAAATGCCAACTACGTCAAAGAATTAAAAAAAAGTGTCGGCATAATGCGCTTCAACACAGAAGCAGAGCTTGCAACTCTAATCGGCCTCTGTGATGATGTATGTGCAAAGTTGATGGCCGCAGGAGCAGAACTACCAAAGAAACCCAAAGCTTCCTGCAGAGCAGAGGGTACTTCTGATAAGAGTCAGGATGACTCTGATGATGACCATCCTGGTCCATCAGATCATCCTGAGGGGGAGAATATAAGGGAGAAAGCTACGACCAGAGGACTACAAGCTCCACCAATCGCAGCAGAACCAATCAGCCAAGCCCCTCCAGAACAAACCCAAAATCAAAAGACCATAGAGACAACACCCATCTCTGTGGAATCAACTTCTGAAGAAACCAATATTCCAGAAGCTGATCAGCAAACCACAGAGGCAACAACCACCCCTGTGGTAATCAACTTGGAAGAAAGACCTTCAATAGAATCAACAGAAAAACCCGAAACCATACAAAGAAGAAAGTCGATTGCCACCAAACCAAAAAGAGCAACGACCTCTGCTTCTTCAATTCTGAGAAAGATGCACACTACAATGACTGAATGAATGGCGCAGAGAGAAGAAGAAAGGCACAAGTTCACATTAGCTTTCAAAATGGCAAGAAATTCGATATCCAACCTTCACCAACAAAAAACGAGCTTACAGAAGAAGTCACCAAAGAACCTCCAACAGAGGTTACAGAGCAAAGAAAGCCAACAGAACCAACACCACAAAAGTCCTCTCAAACACAAGTGTCAAACCTACAGAGGCAACCCCCATCATTCCAACAGAAGCACCAACAACCAAACCTACAGAAGCAACAGGTTCTGCACCTCCAAAAGCCAAAGACAAGGGAAAGGCAAAAATGACAGGAGAGCCCAAGAAAAAGAAATCAGTGCCCAATCCTACAGAGAAATTGATGAAAAGCGCTTTTGATGCCTTTCAAACTCCAAAGCCTGAAGAAGAGGACTGGGCATATGGATTGAAGCCTCTATCAGACATTCCTCTATCAGGAAGAGGTGCAGAAGTTGTTCAACAGATGGAGAGTCTCAGAAGACGAGTACCACCACATGGTCCAACATACGAAGAAATGGAAGAAGTGGTGTACAAATATCTCTACAAACAACCCTTTCAGAACCTCCATCCAACAGACCAAATCACAAATCCGAACATCAGAGAAGAATTTGAGAACATCTTCAGCAGAACAAAGCCATGAACCAAAGCATAAGTCTTCTCAATTCATAAAATCAAAAAGGTAATCTTATACAGATTCTCCTTCACAAGAACCTATCCAAGAGTCAGGTACAATCTTTATAGAGTCAAAATGGTAAACAATTCAGAAACCACCTTCGCTGATGCTGACATAAGGAATCTGAATCCCTATGATCTACCTGAACTTCTGCAATGGACAAAGGACAACTACAACACAGAGCCAAATACCAGAGCCTATCAAGTGTTGAGAAAAGCAATGAGGGAAAAGCTTCTGATCTACAGTATGATAGATTTTCAACTGGGAAAGGATCTTGGTCTCAAACATCTGAATTTACGACCACCAGAGGATCGCTGCCCACCCGACGCTGTGCCCAACTCAATCATTACAGAACCAAGATTCAGGTTAGTATTTCAAAACCCACAAGGCGAAGTCAAACTGTTTGTGTGCATGGACTGTCAGAAGTACGCAACTAGTACTCTGAACAAGTTCAGAGCAAGCCTTGTAAAATACAGAGATACAGAGAAAATGAATAGAGATGTTGCATATCTATACTACCTTATAAAGCATCTAGCCTAAATGTCTTAAAGTCTTAAAGTCTTAATGTTTTTTATTTAAAAAATTAATCTCTCTCACTTAAATACACGGTTCCCTCCAAGATGACCGTTCACTTCCTCCCACTTGAGTCATCCAAGGTGACTCTTGATCATCCACCCCCTTCCACCTTCAAGATGACGGTTCACTTCCTCCCACTTGATATCACCCCCCTTATCTCTCTTACATATCACCCCCCTTCCACCTTCAATTTCTCAGCTTCAATATCGAAAAGGGTCGTTCATTTTCTCAGCTTCAATATCGACAGGATCAGAAAACAACCTCCGGGCAAGGGTTGTTCAGGCTGCTTCTCCGAGCAAGGTAATCGATTTCTCAGCTTAAATATTAGCTTTCCTGTTTCTCTGACTGCTCTTAGATTTCGATGAATTAGGTGTGAGTATTTTACGGTTTTTGAGTTTTCTGATTTCTAGCGGTTGTTTATCGATGAATGTGCTTGCGATTTCGCTTTCAATATCGAAAAGGGTCGTTCAATTTCTCAGCTTCAATATCGACAGGATCAGAAAACAACCTCCGGGCAAGGGTTGTTCAGGCTGCTTCTCCGAGCAAGGTAATCGATTTCTCAGCTTAAATATTAGCTTTCCTGTTTCTCTGACTGCTCTTAGATTTCGATGAATTAGGTGTGAGTATTTTACGGTTTTTGAGTTTTCTGATTTCTAGCGGTTGTTTATCGATGAATGTGCTTGCGATTTCGCTTTCAATCAGCGATTGAAGTTTGTTTTTGGTCTTGCATTTCGACAAATTAGGTTTTAAATACCTTCTCGATTTTTTAGATTTGTGGTTTATTGGCGGTAATTGAATTTGTGTGTAGGTTTTGATTCCAAATGTAAATTGATGGTGTTCATATTGTTTTCTGAAATTTCTGTGCAAGAATTCTGGGGAATAGAGATTAAATAAGAATCTATGTGATTACCGATTTTGTATATTTGTTCCTCTGCTTGACATCACCCAATCCTGTTTCATGTTTTTTAACGGGATTATGGCTCATAAATTTGGCAGTCTTTTGGGTCCTGTTAGCATAGAAATGCCTATGGTATAGTGTGACCGACACAATTTTTGTTAATCTAATACGTTAATGGGTAAGTTAGCTGCTTAATAAGCTTAATATGTTTAATGGGTAAGATAGCTTAATCTAACGTTAATGCGTTAATGGGTAAGTTAGCTGCTTAATAAGCTTAATGGGTAAGATAGCTTAATCCATATTTATTTTTGTCAACTGAGAAATATGCAATAAACTTAGGCATTAATAGTGTGCAAATCTGTGAGAACAACATGTTTAATAGATTCAAAACATATGAGAACAGCATGATTAAAATGTCTTTGCTGTATAGTAAGCATGCAAATGGTTGACCCATGAGTTACATGTCATAATATTCCGAAAACTGAGTTTTAGGGGCAGTTTACCGAACTTATAGCAACCTATCCAAACATATACTTGTAGAAGTATTACGTGTTAATTGAACCATAAACATACACTGATACTTCCCAAAATAAAAGCTTGCTGCAAGCCAAATCCGGATGACCTTAAACTAAAAACATATAATTCCCAGTTTGATGTCAGCAACACTGAAAAACAGAACTTCAAAAACCACTATAACCTTAATGGGTTAGATAGCCGCTTAATAAGCTTAATGGGTAAGATAGCTTAATCTAATACCTTAATGGGTAAGTTAGCTGCTTAATAAGCTTAATGGGTAAGATGGCTTAATCTAATACGTTAATGGGTAAGTTAGCTGCTTAATAAGCTTAATATGTTTAATGGGTAAGATAGCTTAATCTAACGTTAATGCGTTAATGGGTAAGTTATAAAAAGTTCAAAACCTATAGCCCAACTTCTAGAGATGGGCAAAAATATAGAGGAAAAGTTTGGATGGCTTGGCTAAATCCTTGCATCTTTTTAGTTAGAGAAGCAACATCTGAAGTAGTTGTGTAAAGAAACAAGTATGCAGCAAGTGATTCCCACCATAGCCTCATATGTGTGATAATACATGACATAATGGAAACAAATACCTTCTGTTGATACTTTGGATCTCCTGTCCTTTTGCTTAGTGCTATAAATTCCAGCTGCTCTGTGCCAGAATCTGCTAGGATACTGTCACCCTGAATAAAGAGAAGTATGTAAATTGCCAAAAATAAAAACGCCAATGCATCATCTTTCATGCCTACATTTGTAAAAGACCCTGATCCACAGCCATCCATATAATGAATTATTTCTTATCTATCAGTTACAAAGCTAGATTCAAAACTTATCTCCTAATGTATAAATTCAAAACATATGAGAACAGCATGATTAAAATGTCTTTGCTGTATAGTAAGCATGCAAATGGTTGACCCATGAGTTAGATGTCATAATATTCCGAAAACTGAGTTTTAGGGGCAGTTTACCGAACTTATAGCAACCTATCCAAACATATACTTGTAGAAGTATTAGGTGTTAATTGAACCATAAACATACACAGATACTTCCCAAAATAAAAGCTTGCTGCAAGCCAAATCCGGATGACCTTAAACTAAAAACATATAATTCCCAGTTTGATGTCAGCAACACTGAAAAACAGAACTTCAAAAACCACTATAACCTTAATGGGTTAGATAGCCGCTTAATAAGCTTAATGGGTAAGATAGCTTAATCTAATACCTTAATGGGTAACTTAGCTGCTTAATAAGCTTAATGGGTAAGATGGCTTAATCTAATACGTTAATGGGTAAGTTAGCTGCTTAATAAAGTTTCCAACTGTTGAGTAATCAAAATTCAAATTCATAGAGAAAATAAGTCATACCAAATACGATTTAATTAGACACTGCAACCAAAAAAAACATAATCAGCCAACCTAAAATGTAGAAACTACCATAACATGACCAGAAACATCACTGCTACAATTGAGAAATTTGGTTAAATGCAACATCTGTAGGATAGCAAACAGTGAGCTTCACTTCCCAAACTATGTTGTTTTCTGTATGTTTTACTGCATATTAATCTGCTAGGATACTGTCCATGTTGACCATTAAACTTGCCAGAATCTGCTATAATACCTGAATTTACACGAGTGTTCTTGATCGCGAAAGTCTATGTACTGGTTTTGTTATACCCTGGTTTTGTTCTTGATGATTTCGATATTTTTTTAGAAAGTCTATGTACTGGTTTTGTTGTTTGTCTACTTTTGGTGTTCTTTTAGAGTGAATTTTTTTATAATCTTAACAATATTATTGATGTTTGCAATTGGCATTCTGAAATTGTTCTGATCATATTATTTATGTAGAAAATGGATTTAGGGTGGCATGCTGAACATTTTTACCAACTAGAAAGTCTTCATGTTTGGTGGAACTTTGAACCTGTTCGAGTAGAATTTGTTTGGGAAGATGTAATACACGAAAAAATATACATCATCTTACTTGACCAAAACGTAAGCGAATTTAATCATATTTTAGTTTTGTTGAAAATATATTTTTTAAAGATACTAACAATGTTAAAATTACATATTGTGTATATGTATATATTTATATACGTTAGAGGGACAAAATGGCTGCAGTTGTTCCACGTACATTGTTGGATGTCTATAGACAAAGAAATTTGGTAGGAGGTGTTTTTTCTTTGGAGCATTTCCAAGTTCAAGGATCCTATTATGAATATCCAAGGTATGAAAAATATAGCTTGGTTCGTGCCGAACATGAAATTTTGATTGATAGAAACACAAGGTTTACCCCATTGCCGGAGGATGTTCAAAGAGGATTTGTGTTTTATCCGTCGGTGCCTTTGATAAGAACACTTGTTGAAGATAGGACGAGAAGAAAGATGCTAATTGGTAAATTAATTTTTTTAGTTAAATTTAAATTTAACTATGTCAAATTGATATTCAAATTTAAATTTATATATCTTAGATGTGGTTGGAAAAATCATAAGGGGAAGACGAGTTACCAATGCGAGAGATTATGGTGTATTCCGATTGGGTGCGTGTGATTTAGTTTTACAAGATGAAACGTAAGTTTGAAGTTGTATTAAAATTTAACAAATTGGCTAAATTATGTTATTACTAACTTTGCTATTTCTAATAGGGGGCATGAAATAAAGTTGAGGTTGTATGATTCAAGAGAAACACGTATTGGGATGATAGCTCGGGCCATACAAAATAATTCAATAATTTATGCATCTCGGGTTAAGCTTATCCATCGATATCCAAGTATAATATTTATTAATTTTACTTATTTGTTTTTATTTCAATTTAAAATTATAATTTTTCTAAAATGGTATTTTCTAATTTTTTCAGTGAACGTTTTAAATTCGACGGATTTAACCCAGATTGTGTTTGTACCTGAGATGCCGGAAGCACACAACTTAAGAATTATTCCGAATGCCAATGTGTGATCAGTCAATTTGATTAGTATTGTGTTTTTGTGATTGTTGTGATGATGTTTGGAACATGTATTTTTGGAACATGTATTTGTTGTGGTATTTTGTATTGGTTCAGTAAATGTTTTGTGAATGAATGTTTTCAAAATGTTTTAAACATGTATATGACAATTCAGTGAATGTTTTGTGAATGAATGTTTTCTAAATGTTTTGAACATGAATATGACAATTCAGTGAATGTTTTAAGGTATGCAATGAGGATTGTCGATAAAGAAACTACAACTGTTGATGTCTCCCAAAAAGAGAAACATAAACGGAGAAAAATTGGGCTTGGCGAAGCAAGTGGTCAATGTATGACAAACATGAAAAATATCTCTTCAATGGAGACAATGCAAGAGAATATCAATGAAGCAACCCCTGACAGTGGGTTAACTTTTGCGCAAAGAAGAAAAATTATTAATCGAAACTATTATCAACGAAGCAAGGAAAATAACAGAAATGCTTTTAATACACAAGGAACAAGCCAATTATGTTCGGGGTTGACACATGATAACTTCAACGGTAAAAACTATGCATTATTATTATTTTGTACTTTCGAATTGACATAAACTAAAGCCTAATTGAAATGAGGTATTCTGTCATAGGCGTTCAAATTAAACGTGGAATACTGCTACCTCTTTTTGACGAAGTCGTGAATCAAGAATCGCCAAGTTAGTATTTCTTTTTGATCTCGATCTTACCATTTATTTATAATAATCTTATTTTTCATATTCAACTGTCTTACATAGCGCTTGGCGAAGGAAGTAGTCAACACATGACAAATATCTCTTCAATGGAGACAATGCAAGAGAATATCAATGAAGCAACCCCTGACAGTGGGTTAATTTTTGCGCAAAGGAGAAAAATTATTAATCGAAACTATTATCAACGAAGCAAGGAAAATAACAGAAATGCTTTTAATACACAAGGAACAAGCGTTATCAGTGAAACAACCCCTGTCAGCGCACTAACTACTGCTCAAAGGAGACAAATTGTTAATCGAAAGTATTATCAACAAACGAGGGAAAAGCATAGAAACGTTGAGACCCAGCACGAGGATCCATACAGTTTTGTTTATGATAGTGTCCCTAGACAACATCGTGTCTTGAAGGAACAAAATGCATGTAAACATTGTGGAGCAAAACTGTTCGAGTTTGAGTTCCCTTCCTTTTGTTGTGCGAGTGGGAAGACAAAGTTGGCATACTCACCCATTCCTGAAGAACTATACAAACTATTTTCAATGGAGTCAGAATTAAGCAAAGTGTTTATGCACAATATTCGTGCGTATAACACAAACTTTTCCTTCACGTCAATGGGAGTAACTTTGGATAACAATGTGAACAATATGACATCTGGAGTATATACGTTTCGTGCTCAAGGAGCAATATATCATAGGATTGATCAATTAGTTCCTAGGGATGGACAACCTAGGTACTTACAACTTTATTTTTATGATGCCGAATCTGAGCTTTCGCATAGACTACAATGGCCAAATCTCGATAGAAACGTCACTGAAATTTTGACTCGTGTGCTTTCTATAAACCCATACGTGAGAACGTTTCGAAGCCTTGCAGAGCTAGGACCACTCGACAATTATAGAGTCACGTTGAATGCTTCGGTGGAACTTGACCAGAGGGTGTACAACCGACCGACCACATCTGAGGTTGAAATACAAGTATTTATTTTGTCTTATTTTAAATAAAATGTATCATATGCATGGTACTAAAGAAAATTCTGCCATTGTACAGGTTGCTGGTATTTGGGTTGAAGGCAATGACAACATCACTGCATATAGGAGAAGTATTGTTGTGTATGGGAGGTCCGACTACAGTAAAAGAATTGAACATCACTATAGTTGTTATGATCCCTTATCATATCCTTTGTTTTTCCCCAACGGTGAGTCTGGATGGCATCCTAGGATACCCAGACATGGAGTATGCATTGATGAAATTGTTAATGAGGAAGAAAACTTGGACGAAAACTTTGACGAAGATCTTGAAGGTATGGACATTATCACATATATTTCTTACCTTATCCATCCATTTATTAATTTATACTATTCAAAATCAATACTACGCAGACGTTAGCTCGGGAGGGGGTAGGAAAACAGTAACGATGCGAGATTATTACTGTTACAAGTTTCAAATTCGGCCGACTAGGAACGTGATTCTATTGGGGGGAAGATTGTTTCAACAGTTTGTGGTAGACATGTACATCAAGATAGAGACTGCACGTTTGTCTTTTATTGAAAAAAATCAGTCGAAGATAAGATCAGATTTATACCAAGGTGTTGTGGATTGCGTCAATGCTGGTGAGGTTCAACCAAGTAGAGTTGGACAACGGGTTGTGCTTCCCGCAAGTTTTATCGGAGGCCCACGAGATATGCGGAGACGATTTATGGATGCCATGACTTTAGTTCAAGATGAGGGGAAACCTGATATATTCCTTACCATGACGTGTAACCCAAGATGGCCTGAAATCCGACGAGAGTTATCGGACGGTCAGAGCGCACAAGATAGGCCGGACCTTATTGCAAGAGTTTTTCGTGCCAAATTGGAGGATCTCAAAAATCAACTCTTTAAGAAGCACATCCTCGGTGAGGTTGAGGCATATGTTTATGTCATCGAGTTTCAAAAACGTGGTTTACCACATGCACACTTCCTTTTGATAATGAAGCCGCAACACAAGATTACAAACCCAGACCATTACGACAAGATCGTGTGTGCCGAAATCCCGGACCCAACAAAGTATCCTGAAATGCATCAACTGGTGATAATGCACATGATGCATGGTCCTTGCGGTCATTTAAATCCATGTAGCCCTTGTATGCAAGGTGATCCAAAGAAATGTCGTTTTAGATATCCTCAGCAATTCAATGACAAGACAGCGCAAGCAGATAACTCATATCCGATGTATCGGAGGAGAAACAATGGAATACAGGCGGACGTCCGAGGTAGTATCCTAGATAATAGATGGGTGGTCCCATATAACCCAAAGTTGCTAATGATGTTCAACTGTCACATCAATGTTGAGGTTTGCTCAAGTATAATATCTGTTAAATATATTTTCAAGTATGTTTACAAAGGTCATGACAAGCAGGTTATTCATGTCGATCCTGATAGAGAAGAGGTTGTTATTAACGAGATAAAAAGATTTCAAGATGCACGATATGTTTCTCCACCTGAGGCGACTTGGCGGATTTTTAGCTTTCCTCTTTCTAAAATCCACCCTTGTGTGATGGCTTTGCAGGTCCATCTTCCGAATAAGCAGTTGGTTAGGTTCAGAGAGAATGATATTATGACAGATATTGTTGACAAAGAGAAGGATAAGAGATCAATGTTGACCGCATTTTTTGAGAGGAATAAAACAGATATGAGTGCGAGACAATATTTGTACAAAGATTTTCCGAGACATTACACATGGAATTCCAAATCACGTAAATGGAATACTCGAAGCCGAAGACCAATGAGAGGACGACTGGTTCATGCTAATCCTGCTGAAGGAGAACGGTATTATCTACGCCTACTTCTCTCGCATATTAGAGGACCTACATGCTTTGAAGATCTTTACACGGTTAATGGCGTATTACATCCGACATTTCGAAAAGCAGCTCTTGAGAGAGGTTTGATAGAGTCCGACGATAATTTATCGCATTGTCTTGCCGAGGCCTCCTTATTTCAGTTTCCCAATGCTCTTAGACGACTATTCGCAACGATCTTGATTTATTGTGAGCCGGGAGATGTTCGCAAGTTATGGGATGAACATTATGATTCACTCTCTGAAGATTACAGACGACACTACGTAAATGCTGAGATAGTCCGAAATATGGTTCTTACAGATATCTCAGTCTTTTTACAATCTATGGGTAAGACCCTCGATGATTTCGATCTTCCAAACATAAATGCAGCTGCCAATTTAGAATCACGGGCATTTCGTGAGGTACAAGAGGAGTACTCCATAATCGTGGAAGACGAAGATCTGCGTGCCCGAGACTCTCTAAATTCCGACCAAAAACATGCATTCGATGAGATCATGAGTCATGTAGATAATGATCGTCCAGGTGTGTTTTTTGTAGATGGTCCAGGTGGAACCGGAAAAACATTTCTGTACAAAGCTTTGCTCGCTAATGTTCGTTCCCGTGGACATATTGCACTTGCGGCCGCTTCATCGGGTGCTGCCGCTAATAACATGCCAGGAGGGAGAACGGCTCACTCTCGGTTCAAGATTCCCCTCAGTCTTTGTAATAATTCGGTGTGCAATATAAAAAAACAAAGTGGAACTGCTCAACTACTCCGAGATGCAAAAATAATCATCTGGGATGAAGCATCAATGGCAAAGAGGCAAGCAGTGGAGGCACTCGATAGAACAATGCAAGACATCACTGGGGTGCGGCTCCCATTTGGTGGAAAGATAATGATTATGGGAGGTGATTTTAGACAGGTGTTGCCGGTAACGAGAAAAGGTACCCGAGCACAGATTGTAGACTCTAGCCTACGGATGTCACCTATTTGGTCTTCGATTAAAAAGTTGCGGTTAACGATCAATATGAGAGCACTTACTGATCGATGGTTTTCAGATTTTTTGTTACGAGTCGGTGATGGAGAAGAAGAAACAGTGGACGAAAACTTTATTCGCATACCTGATGACATGGCCATTCCTTACACCAAACAAGATTAATCGAAGGATGCTTTAATCGATGCAATATTTCCTTCTCTGCAAACCAACGGGACTGCTTCAGATTATATCATTTCAAGGGCGATACTAACAACTAAAAATGAGCATGTCGACGAGATTAATGATCAGTTGATCGAAAGATTCTGCGGAGAGGAAAAAATTTACTATAGTTTTGACGAAGCAGAAGACGATAACAATAACTTATATCCAATGGAATTCTTAAACTCACTTACCGTTAGCGGTTTGCCCCCTCATTACCTCCGACTTAAAATTGGATGCCCAATAATACTATTGCGGAATATCGACCCTTCGAATGGATTATGTAACGGCACAAGGTTGATATGCAGAGGCTTTCAACCGAACGTCATTGATGCGGAAATAGCTGTTGGTCAACATACTGGTAAGAGGGTATTTTTACCAAGAATTCCTCTATGTCCGTCCGAAGATGACATGTTTCCATTTAAATTGAAGAGAAAACAATTTCCGATTCGACTTTGTTTTGCAATGACAATTACTAAAGCTCAAGGACAAACAATTCCGGTGGTAGGTGTTTATCTACCGGAACCGGTATTCTCACACGGGCAACTTTATGTGGCATTATCCAGAGGTATATCACGTGGCACTACAAAGGTATTAGTGAAGCCATCCAAAAAGTTCAAGCCGAATGGAGTTTACACATCAAATGTTGTTTACCGAGAAGTTTTGAGTGATGATTGTATATGATTAAAACATGATTGTAATTTCTATTTTGTTTAAACAACAATTTAGACTTTTTGGATAAGAAATTGCATAAAGTTTTCATTTTTTTAATCTACGATATATCCCGTCGCATTGTGAAAACTTTTAATACAATATATGAACCATGTGAACCACCAAATATTTTTTGCAAAATTTGATGTTTAAAACTTAAATGTATCTTTATAGAACATTAACATCCCCGCCGCATTGTGCGGGTACTCAACTAGTACTTTCATCAGAGAGATTGATGCCACAATCCGCCTAAGAGAAGTCATTGTCTCCTTCACTGCTGCAAATGCCAACTACGTCAAAGAATTCAGAAAAAGTGTCGGCAGAATGCGCTTCAACACAGAAGTAGAGCTTGCAACTCTAATCGGCCTCTGTTATGATGTATGTGCAAAGTTGATGGCCGCAGGAGCAGAACTACCAAAGAAACCCAAAGCTTCCTGCAGAGCAGAGGGTACTTCTGATAAGAGTCAGGATGACTCTGATGATGACCATCCTGGTCCATCAGATCATCCTGAGGGGGAGAATATAAGGGAGAAAACTACGACCAGAGGACTACAAGCTCCACCAATCGCAGCAGAACCAATCAGCCAATCCCCTCCAGAACAAACCCAAGATCAAAAGACCACAGAGACAACACCCATCTCTGTGGAATCAACTTCTGAAGAAACCAATATTCCAGAAGCTGATCAGCAAACCACAGAGGCAACAACCACCCCTGTGGTAATCAACTTGGAAGAAAGACCTTCAACAGAATCAACAGAAAAACCCCAAACCATACCAAGAAGAAAGTCGATTGCCACCAAACCAAAAAGAGCAACGACCTCTGCTTCTTCTATTCTGAGAAAGATGCACACTACAATGACTGAACGAATGGCGCAGAGAGAAGAAGAAAGGCACAAGTTCACATTAGCTTTCAAAATGGCAAGAAAATTCGATATCCAACCTTCACCAACAAAAACCGAGTTTACGGAAGAAGTCACCAAAGAACCTCCAACAGAGGTTACAGAGCAAAGAAAGCCAACAGAACCAACGCCACCAAAGTCCTCTCAAACACAAGTGTCAAAACCTACAGAGGCAACCCCCATCATTCCAACAGAAGCACCAACAACCAAACCTACAGAAGAAACAGGTTCTGCACCTCCAAAAGCCAAAGACAAGGGAAAGGCAAAAATGACAGAAGAGCCCAAGAAAAAGAAATCAGTGCCCAATCCTACAGAGAAATTGATGAAAAGCGTTTTTGATGCCTTTCAAACTCCAAAGCCTGAAGAAGAGGACCGGGCATATGGATTGAAGCCTCTATCAGACATTCCTCTATCAGGAAGAGCTGCAGAAGTTGTTCAACAGATGGAGAGTCTCAGAAGATGAGTACCACCACATGGTCCAACATACGAAGAAATGGAAGAAGTGGTGTACAAATATCTCTACAAACAACCCTTTCAGAACCTCCATCCAACAGACCAAATCACAAATCCGAACATCAGAGAAGAATTTGAGAACATCTTCAGCAGAACAAAGCCAAGAACCAAAGCAGAAGTCTTCTCAATTCATAAAAACAAAAAGGTAATATTCTGCAGATTCTCCTTCACAAGAACCTATCCAAGAGTCAGGTACAATCTTTGCAGAGTCAAAAGGGTAAACAATTCAGAAACCACCTTCGCTGATGCTGACATAAGGAATCTGAATCCCTATGATCTACCTGAACTTCTGCAATGGACAAAGGACAACTACAACACAGAGCCAAATACCAGAGCCTATCAAGTGTTGAGAAAAGCAATGAGGGAAAAGCTTCTGATCTACAGTATGATAGATTTTCAACTGGGAAAGGATCTTGGTCTCAAACATCTGAATTTACGACCACCAGAGGATCGCTGCCCACCCGACGCTGTGCCCAACTCAATCATTACAGAACCAAGATTCAGGTTAGTATTTCAAAACCCACAAGGCGAAGTCAAACTGTTTGTGTGCATGGACTGTCAGAAGTACGCAACTAGTACTCTGAACAAGTTCAGAGCAAGCCTTGTAAAATACAGAGATACAGAGAAAATGAATAGAGATGTTGCATATACTTTCATCAGAGAGATTGATGCCACAATCCGCCTAAGAGAAGTCATTGTCTCCTTCACTGCTGCAAATGCCAACTACGTCAAAGAATTCAGAAAAAGTGTCGGCAGAATGCGCTTCAACACAGAAGTAGAGCTTGCAACTCTAATCGGCCTCTGTGATGATGTATGTGCAAAGTTGATGGCCGCAGGAGCAGAATTACCAAAGAAACCCAAAGCTTCCTGCAGAGCAGAGGGTACTTCTGATAAGAGTCAGGATGACTCTGATGATGACCATCCTGGTCCATCAGATCATCCTGAGGGGGAGAATATAAGGGAGAAAACTACGACCAGAGGACTACAAGCTCCACCAATCGCAGCAGAACCAATCAGCCAAGCCCCTCCAGAACAAACCCAAGATCAAAAGACCACAAAGACAACACCCATCTCTGTGGAATCAACTTCTGAAGAAACCAATATTCCAGAAGCTGATCAGCAAACCACAGAGGCAACAACCACCCCTGTGGTAATCAACTTGGAAGAAAGACCTTCAACAGAATCAACAGAAAAACCCCAAACCATACCAAGAAGAAAGTCGATTGCCACCAAACCAAAAAGAGCAACGACCTCTGCTTCTTCTATTCTGAGAAAGATGCACACTACAATGACTGAACGAATGGCGCAGAGAGAAGAAGAAAGGCACAAGTTCACATTAGCTTTCAAAATGGCAAGAAAATTCGATATCCAACCTTCACCAACAAAAACCGAGCTTACGGAAGAAGTCACCAAAGAACCTCCAACAGAGGTTACAGAGCAAAAAAGCCAACAGAACCAACGCCACCAAAGTCCTCTCAAACACAAGTGTCAAAACCTACAGAGGCAACCCCCATCATTCCAACAGAAGCACCAACAACCAAACCTACAGAAGCAACAGGTTCTGCACCTCCAAAAGCCAAAGACAAGGGAAAGGCAAAAATGACAGAAGAGCCCCAGAAAAAGAAATCAGTGCCCAATCCTACAGAGAAATTGATGAAAAGCGTTTTTGATGCCTTTCAAACTCCAAAGCCTGAAGAAGAGGACTGGGCATATGGATTGAAGCCTCTATCAGACATTCCTCTATCAGGAAGAGCTGCAGAAGTTGTTCAACAGATGGAGAGTCTCAAAAGATGAGTACCACCACATGGTCCAACATACGAAGAAATGGAAGAAGTGGTGTACAAATATCTCTACAAACAACCCTTTCAGAACCTCCATCCAACAGACCAAATCACAAATCCGAACATCAGAGAAGAATTTGAGAACATCTTCAGCAGAACAAAGCCAAGAACCAAAGCAGAAGTCTTCTCAATTCATAAAAACAAAAAGGTAATATTCTGCAGATTCTCCTTCACAAGAACCTATCCAAGAGTCAGGTACAATCTTTGCAGAGTCAAAAGGGTAAACAATTCAGAAACCACCTTCGCTGATGCTGACATAAGGAATCTGAATCCCTATGATCTACCTGAACTTCTGCAATGGACAAAGGACAACTACAACATAGAGCCAAATACCAGAGCCTATCAAGTGTTGAGAAAAGCAATGAGGGAAAAGCTTCTAATCTACAGTATGATAGATTTTCAACTGGGAAAGGATCTTGGTCTCAAACATCTGAATTTACGACCACCAGAGGATCGCTGCCCACCCGACGCTGTGCCCAACTCAATCATTACAGAACCAAGATTCGGGTTAGTATTTCAAAACCTACAAGGCGAAGTCAAACTGTTTGTGTGCATGGATTGTCAGAAGTACGCAACTAGTACTCTGAACAAGTTCAGAGCAAGCCTTGTAAAATACAGAGATACATAGAAAATGAATAGAGATGTTGCATATACTTTCATCAGAGAGATTGATGCCACAATCCGCCTAAGAGAAGTCATTGTCTCCTTCACTGCTGCAAATGCCAACTACGTCAAAGAATTCAGAAAAAGTGTCGGCAGAATGCGCTTCAACACAGAAGCAGAGCTTGCAACTCTAATCGGCCTCTGTGATGATGTATGTGCAAAGTTGATGGCCGCAGGAGCAGAACTACCAAAGAAACCCAAAGCTTCCTGCAGAGCAGAGGGTACTTCTGATAAGAGTCAGGATGACTCTGATGATGACCATCCTGGTCCATCAGATCATCCTGAGGGGGAGAATATAAGGGAGAAAGCTACGACCTGAGGACTACAAACTCCACCAATCGCAGCAGAACCAATCAGCCAAGCCCCTCCAGAACAAACCCAAGATCAAAAGACCACAGAGACAACACCCATCTCTGTGGAATCAACTTCTGAAGAAACCAATATTCCAGAAGCTGATCAGCAAACCACAGAGGCAACAACCACCCCTGTGGTAATCAACTTGGAAGAAAGACCTTCAACAGAATCAACAGAAAAACCCGAAACCATACCAAGAAGAAAGTCGATTGCCACCAAACCAAAAAGAGCAACGACCTCTGCTTCTTCTATTCTGAGAAATATGCACACTACAATGACTGAACGAATGGCGCAGAGAGAAGAAGAAAGGCACAAGTTCACATTAGCTTTCAAAATGGCAAGAAAATTCGATATCCAACCTTCACCAACAAAAACCGAGCTTACAGAAGAAGTCACCAAAGAACCTCCAACAGAGGTTACAGAGCAAAGAAAGCCAACAGAACCAACGCCACAAAAGTCCTCTCAAACACAAGTGTCAAAACCTACAGAGGCAACCCCCATCATTCCAACAGAAGCACCAACAACCAAACCTACAGAAGCAACAGGTTCTGCACCTCCAAAAGCCAAAGACAAGGGAAAGGCAAAAATGACAGAAGAGCCCAAGAAAACGAAATCAGTGCCCAATCCTACAGAGAAATTGATGAAAAGCGCTTTTGATGCCTTTCAAACTCCAAAGCCTGAAGAAGAGGACTGGGCATACGGATTGAAGCCTCTATCAGACATTCCTCTATCAGGAAGAGCTGCAGAAGTTGTTCAACAGATGGAGAGTCTCAGAAGACGAGTACCACCACATGGTCCAACATACGAAGAAATGGAAGAAGTGGTGTACAAATATCTCTACAAACAACCCTTTCAGAACCTCCATCCAACAGACCAAATCACAAATCCGAACATCATAGAAGAATTTGAGAACATCTTCAGCAGAACAAAGCCAATAACCAAAGCAAAAGTCTTCTCAATTCATAAAATAAAAAGGTAATATTCTGCAGATTCTCCTTCACAAGAACCTATCCAAGAGTCAGGTACAATCTTTACAGAGTCAAAAGGGTAAACAATTCAGAAACCACCTTCGCTGATGCTGACATAAGGAATCTGAATCCCTATGATCTACCTGAACTTCTGCAATGGACAAAGGACAACTACAACACAGAGCCAAATACCAGAGCCTATCAAGTGTTGAGAAAAGCAATGAGGGAAAAGCTTCTGATCTACAGTATGATAGATTTTCAACTGGGAAACGATCTTGGTCTCAAACATCTGAATTTACGACCACCAAAGGATCGCTGCCCACCCGACGCTGTGCCCAACTCAATCATTATAGAACCAAGATTCGGGTTAGTATTTCAAAACCTACAAGGCGAAGTCAAACTGTTTGTGTGCATGGACTGTCAGAAGTACGCAACTAGTACTCTGAACAAGTTCAGAGCAAGCCTTGTAAAATACAGAGATACATAGAAAATGAATAGAGATGTTGCATATACTTTCATCAGAGAGATTGATGCCACAATCCGCCTAAGAGAAGTCATTGTCTCCTTCACTGCTGCAAATGCCAACTACGTCAAAGAATTCAGAAAAAGTCTCGGCAGAATGCGCTTCAACACAGAAGCAGAGCTTGCAACTCTAATCAGCCTCTGTGATGATGTATGTGCAAAGTTGATGGCTGCAGGAGCAGAACTACCAAAGAAACCCAAAGCTTCCTGCAGAGCAGAGGGTACTTCTGATAAGAGTCAGGATGACTCTGATGATGACCATCCTGGTCCATCAGATCATCCTGAGGGGGAGAATATAAGGGAGAAAGCTACGACCAGAGGACTACAAACTCCACCAATCGCAGCAGAACCAATCAGCCAAGCCCCTCCAGAACAAACCCAAGATCAAAAGACCACAGAGACAACACCCATCTCTGTGGAATCAACTTCTGAAGAAACCAATATTCCAGAAGCTGATCAGCAAACCACAGAGGCAACAACCACCCCTGTGGTAATCAACTTGGAAGAAAGACCTTCAACAGAATCAACAAAAAAACCCGAAACCATACCAAGAAGAAAGTCGATTGCCACCAAACCAAAAAGAGCAATGACCTCTGCTTCTTCTATTCTGAGAAAGATGCACACTACAATGACTGAACGAATGGCGCAGAGAGAAGAAGAAAGGCACAAGTTCACATTAGCTTTCAAAATGGCAAGAAAATTCGATATCCAACCATCACCAACAAAAACCGAGCTTACAGAAGAAGTCACCAAAGAACCTCCAACAGAGGTTACAGAGCAAAGAAAGCCAACAGAACCAACACCACAAAAGTCCTCTCAAACACAAGTGTCAAAACCTACAGAGGCAACCCCCATCATTCCAACAGAAGCACCAACAACCAAACCTACAGAAGCAACAGGTTCTGCACCTCCAAAAGCCAAAGACAAGGGAAAGGCAAAAATGACAGAAGAGCCCAAGAAAACGAAATCAGTGCCCAATCCTACAGAGAAATTGATGAAAAGCGCTTTTGATGCCTTTCAAACTCCAAAGCCTGAAGAAGAGGACTGGGCATATGGATTGAAGCCTCTATCAGACATTCCTCTATCAGGAAGAGCTGCAGAAGTTGTTCAACAGATGGAGAGTCTCAGAAGACGAGTACCACCACATGGTCCAACATACGAAGAAAAATGGAAGAAGTGGTGTACAAATATCTCTACAAACAACCCTTTCAGAACCTCCATCCAACAGACCAAATCACAAATCCGAACATCATAGAAGAATTTGAGAACATCTTCAGCAGAACAAAGCCAACAACCAAAGCAGAAGTCTTCTCAATTCATAAAATCAAAAAGGTAATATTCTGCAGATTCTCTTTCAGAAGAACCTATCCAAGAGTCAGGTACAATCTTTACAGAGTCAAAAGGGTAAACAATTCAGAAACCACCTTCGCTGATGCTGACATAAGGAATCTGAATCCCTATGATCTACCTGAACTTCTGCAATGGACAAAGGACAACTACAACACAGAGCCAAATACCAGAGCCTATCAAGTGTTGAGAAAAGCAATGAGGGAAAAGCTTCTGATCTACAGTATGATAGATTTTCAACTGGGAAACGATCTTGGTCTCAAACATCTGAATTTACGACCACCAAAGGATCGCTGCCCACCCGACGCTGTGCCCAACTCAATCATTATAGAACCAAGATTCGGGTTAGTATTTCAAAACCTACAAGGCGAAGTCAAACTGTTTGTGTGCATGGACTGTCAGAAGTACGCAACTAGTACTCTGAACAAGTTCAGAGCAAGCCTTGTAAAATACAGAGATACATAGAAAATGAATAGAGATGTTGCATATACTTTCATCAGAGAGATTGATGCCACAATCCGCCTAAGAGAAGTCATTGTCTCCTTCACTGCTGCAAATGCCAACTACGTCAAAGAATTCAGAAAAAGTCTCGGCAGAATGCGCTTCAACACAGAAGCAGAGCTTGCAACTCTAATCAGCCTCTGTGATGATGTATGTGCAAAGTTGATGGCTGCAGGAGCAGAACTACCAAAGAAACCCAAAGCTTCCTGCAGAGCAGAGGGTACTTCTGATAAGAGTCAGGATGACTCTGATGATGACCATCCTGGTCCATCAGATCATCCTGAGGGGGAGAATATAAGGGAGAAAGCTACGACCAGAGGACTACAAACTCCACCAATCGCAGCAGAACCAATCAGCCAAGCCCCTCCAGAACAAACCCAAGATCAAAAGACCACAGAGACAACACCCATCTCTGTGGAATCAACTTCTGAAGAAACCAATATTCCAGAAGCTGATCAGCAAACCACAGAGGCAACAACCACCCCTGTGGTAATCAACTTGGAAGAAAGACCTTCAACAGAATCAACAGAAAAACCCGAAACCATACCAAGAAGAAAGTCGATTGCCACCAAACCAAAAAGAGCAATGACCTCTGCTTCTTCTATTCTGAGAAAGATGCACACTACAATGACTGAACGAATGGCGCAGAGAGAAGAAGAAAGGCACAAGTTCACATTAGCTTTCAAAATGGCAAGAAAATTCGATATCCAACCTTCACCAACAAAAACCGAGCTTACAGAAGAAGTCATTAAAGAACCTCCAACAGAGGTTTCAGAGCAAAGAAAGCCAACAGAACCAACACCACAAAAGTCCTCTCAAACACAAGTGTCAAAACCTACAGAGGCAACCCCCATCATTCCAACAGAAGCACCAACAACCAAACCTACAGAAGCAACAGGTTCTGCACCTCCAAAAGCCAAAGACAAGGGAAAGGCAAAAATGACAGAAGAGCCCAAGAAAACGAAATCAGTGCCCAATCCTACAGAGAAATTGATGAAAAGCGCTTTTGATGCCTTTCAAACTCCAAAGCCTGAAGAAGAGGACTGGGCATATGGATTGAAGCCTCTATCAGACATTCCTCTATCAGGAAGAGCTGCAGAAGTTGTTCAACAGATGGAGAGTCTCAGAAGACGAGTACCACCACATGGTCCAACATACGAAGAAAAATGGAAGAAGTGGTGTACAAATATCTCTACAAACAACCCTTTCAGAACCTCCATCCAACAGACCAAATCACAAATCCGAACATCATAGAAGAATTTGAGAACATCTTCAGCAGAACAAAGCCAACAACCAAAGCAGAAGTCTTCTCAATTCATAAAATCAAAAAGGTAATATTCTGCAGATTCTCTTTCACAAGAACCTATCCAAGAGTCAGGTACAATCTTTACAGAGTCAAAAGGGTAAACAATTCAGAAACCACCTTCGCTGATGCTGACATAAGGAATCTGAATCCCTATGATCTACCTGAACTTCTGCAATGGACAAAGGACAACTACAACACAGAGCCAAATACCAGAGCCTATCAAGTGTTGAGAAAAGCAATGAGGGAAAAGCTTCTGATCTACAGTATGATAGATTTTCAACTGGGAAAGGATCTTGGTCTCAAACATCTGAATTTACGACCACCAGAGGATCGCTGCCCACCCGACGCTGTGCCCAATTCAATCATTACAGAACCAAGATTCGGGTTAGTATTTCAAAACCCACAAGGCGAAGTCAAACTGTTTGTGTGCATGGACTGTCAGAAGTACGCAACTAGTACTCTGAATAAGTTCAGAGCAAGCCTTGTAAAATACAGAGATACAGAGAAAATGAATAGAGATGTTGCATATACTTTCATCAGAGAGATTGATGCCACAATCCGCCTAAGAGAAGTCATTGTCTCCTTCACTGCTGCAAATGCCAACTACGTCAAAGAATTCAGAAAAAGTGTCGGCATAATGCGCTTCAACACAGAAGCAGAGCTTGCAACTCTAATCGGCCTCTGTGATGATGTATGTGCAAAGTTGATGGCCGCAGGAGCAGAACTACCAAAGAAACCCAAAGCTTCCTGCAGAGCAGAGGGTACTTCTGATAAGAGTCAGGATGACTATGATGATGACCATCCTGGTCCATCAGATCATCCTGAGGGGGAGAATATAAGAGAGAAAGCTACGACCAGAGGACTACAAGCTCCACCAATCGCAGCAGAACCAATCAGCCAAGCCCCTCCAGAACAAACCCAAAATCAAAAGACTACAGAGACAACACCCATCTCTGTGGAATCAACTTCTAAAGAAACCAATATTCCAGAAGCTGATCAGCAAACCACAGGGGCAACAACCACCCCTGTGGTAATCAACTTGGAAGAAAGACCTTCAACAGAATCAACAGAAAAACCCGAAACCATACAAAGAAGAAAGTCGATTGCCACCAAACCAAAAAGAGCAACGACCTCTGCTTCTTCTATTCTGAGAAAGATGCACACTACAATGACTGAACGAATGGCGCAGAGACAAGAAGAAAGGCACAAGTTCACATTAGCTTTCAAAATGGAAAGAAAATTCGATATCCAACCTTCACCAACAAAAACCGAGCTTACAGAAGAAGTCATCAAAGAACCTCCAACAGAGGTTATAGAGCAAAGAAAGCCAACAGAACCAACGCCACAAAAGTCCTCTCAAACACAAGTGTCAAAACCTACAGAGGCAACCCCCATCATTCCAACAGAAGCACCAACAACCAAACCTACAAAAGCAACAGGTTCTGCACCTCCAAAAGCCAAAGACAAGGGAAAGGCAAAAATGACAAAAGAGCCCAAGAAAACGAAATCAGTGCCCAATCCTACAGAGAAATTGATGAAAAGCGCTTTTGATGCCTTTCAAACTCCAAAGCCTGAAGAAGAGGACTGGGCATATGGATTGAAGCCTCTATCAGACATTCCTCTATCAGGAAGAGCTGCAGAAGTTGTTCAACAGATGGAGAGTCTCAGAAGACGAGTACCACCACATGGTCCAACATACGAAGAAATGGAAGAAGTGGTGTACAAATATCTCTACAAACAACCCTTTCAGAACCTCCATCCAACAGACCAAATCACAAATCCGAACATCATAGAAGAATTTGAGAACATCTTCAGCAGAACAAAGCCAAGAACCAAAGCAGAAGTCTTCTCAATTCATAAAATCAAAAAGGTAATATTCTGCAGATTCTCCTTCACAGGAACCTATCCAAGAGTCAGGTACAATCTTTACAGAGTCAAAAGGGTAAACAATTCAGAAACCACCTTCGCTGATGCTGACATAAGGAATCTGAATCCCTATGATCTACCTGAACTTCTACAATGGACAAAGGACAACTACAACACAGAGCCAAATACCAGAGCCTATCAAGTGTTGAGAAAAGCAATGAGGGAAAAGCTTCTGATCTACAGTATGATAGATTTTCAACTGGGAAAGGATCTTGGTCTCAAACATCTGAATTTACGACCACCAAAGGATCGCTGCCCACCCGACGCTGTGCCCAACTCAATCATTACAGAACCAAGATTCGGGTTAGTATTTCAAAACCCAAAAGGCGAAGTCAAACTGTTTGTGTGCATGGACTGTCAGAAGTACGCAACTAGTACTCTGAACAAGTTCAGAGCAAGCCTTGTAAAATACAGAGATACAGAGAAAATGAATAGAGATGTTGCATATACTTTCATCAGAGAGATTGATGCCACAATCCGCCTAAGAGAAGTCATTGTCTCCTTCACTGCTGCAAATGCCAACTACGTCAAAGAATTCAGAAAAAGTGTCGGCAGAATGCGCTTCAACACAGAAGCAGAGCTTGCAACTCTAATCGGCCTCTGTGATGATGTATGTGCAAAGTTGATGGCCGCAGGAGCAAAACTACCAAAGAAACCCAAAGCTTCCTGCAGAGCAGAGGGTACTTCTGATAAGAGTCAGGATGACTTTGATGATGACCATCCTGGTCCATCAGATCATCCTGAGGGGGAGAATATAAGGGAGAAAGCTACGACCAGAGGACTACAAGCTCCACCAATCGCAGCAGAACCAATCAGCCAAGCCCCTCCAGAACAAACCCAAGATCAAAAGGCCACAGAGACAACACCCATCTCTGTGGAATCAACTTCTGAAGAAACCAATATTCCAGAAGCTGATCAGCAAACCACAGAGGCAACAACCACCCCTGTGGTAATCAACTTGGAAGAAAGACCTACAACAGAATCAACAGAAAAACCCCAAACCATACCAAGAAGAAAGTCGATTGCCACCAAACCAAAAAGAGCAACGACCTCTGCTTCTTCTATTCTGAGAAAGATGCACACTACAATGACTGAACGAATGGCGCAGAGACAAGAAGAAAGGCACAAGTTCACATTAGCTTTCAAAATGGAAAGAAAATTCGATATCCAACCTTCACCAACAAAAACCAAGCTTACAGAAGAAGTCACCAAAGAACCTCCAACAGAGGTTATAGAGCAAAGAAAGCCAACAGAACCAACGCCACAAAAGTCCTCTCAAACACAAGTGTCAAAACCTACAGAGGCAACCCCCATCATTCCAACAGAAGCACCAACAACCAAACCTACAAAAGCAACAGGTTCTGCACCTCCAAAAGCCAAAGACAAGGGAAAGGAAAAAATGACAAAAGAGCCCAAGAAAACGAAATCAGTGCCCAATCCTACAGAGAAATTGATGAAAAGCGCTTTTGATGCCTTTCAAACTCCAAAGCCTGAAGAAGAGGACTGGGCATATGGATTGAAGCCTCTATCAGACATTCCTCTATCAGGAAGAGCTGCAGAAGTTGTTCAACAGATGGAGAGTCTCAGAAGACGAGTACCACCACATGGTCCAACATACGAAGAAATGGAAGAAGTGGTGTACAAATATCTCTACAAACAACCCTTTCAGAACCTCCATCCAACAGACCAAATCACAAATCCGAACATCATAGAAGAATTTGAGAACATCTTCAGCAGAACAAAGCCAAGAACCAAAGCAGAAGTCTTCTCAATTCATAAAATCAAAAAGGTAATATTCTGCAGATTCTCCTTCACAGGAACCTATCCAAGAGTCAGGTACAATCTTTACAGAGTCAAAAGGGTAAACAATTCAGAAACCACCTTCGCTGATGCTGACATAAGGAATCTGAATCCCTATGATCTACCTGAACTTCTGCAATGGACAAAGGACAACTACAACACAGAGCCAAATACCATAGGCTATCAAGTGTTGAGAAAAGCAATGAGGGAAAAGCTTCTGATCTACAGTATGATAGATTTTCAACTGGGAAAGGATCTTGGTCTCAAACATCTGAATTTACGACCACCAAAGGATCGTTGCCCACCCGACGCTGTGCCCAACTCAATCATTACAGAACCAAGATTCGGGTTAGTATTTCAAAACCCACAAGGCGAAGTCAAACTGTTTGTGTGCATGGACTGTCAGAAGTACGCAACTAGTACTCTGAACAAGTTCAGAGCAAGCCTTGTAAAATACAGAGACACAGAGAAAGTGAATAGAGATGTTGCATATACTTTCATCAGAGAGATTGATGCCACAATCCGCCTAAGAGAAGTCATTGTCTCCTTCACTGCTGCAAATGCCAACTACGTCAAAGAATTCAGAAAAAGTGTCGGCAGAATGCGCTTCAACACAGAAGCAGAGCTTGCAACTCTAATCGGCCTCTGTGATGATGTATGTGCAAAGTTGATGGCCGCAGGAGCAGAACTACCAAAGAAACCCAAAGCTTCCTGCAGAGCAGAGGGTACTTCTGATAAGAGTCAGGATGACTTTGATGATGACCATCCTGGTCCATCAGATCATCCTGAGGGGGAGAATATAAGGGAGAAAGCTACGACCAGAGGACTACAAGCTCCACCAATCGCAGCAGAACCAATCAGCCAAGCCCCTCCAGAACAAACCCAAGATCAAAAGGCCACAGAGACAACACCCATCTCTGTGGAATCAACTTCTGAAGAAACCAATATTCCAGAAGCTGATCAGCAAACCACAGAGGCAACAACCACCCCTGTGGTAATCAACTTGGAAGAAAGACCTACAACAGAATCAACAGAAAAACCCCAAACCATACCAAGAAGAAAGTCGATTGCCACCAAACCAAAAAGAGCAACGACCTCTGCTTCTTCTATTCTGAGAAAGATGCACACTACAATGACTGAACGAATGGCGCAGAGACAAGAAGAAAGGCACAAGTTCACATTAGCTTTCAAAATGGAAAGAAAATTCGATATCCAACCTTCACCAACAAAAACCAAGCTTACAGAAGAAGTCACCAAAGAACCTCCAACAGAGGTTATAGAGCAAAGAAAGCCAACAGAACCAACGCCACAAAAGTCCTCTCAAACACAAGTGTCAAAACCTACAGAGGCAACCCCCATCATTCCAACAGAAGCACCAACAACCAAACCTACAAAAGCAACAGGTTCTGCACCTCCAAAAGCCAAAGACAAGGGAAAGGAAAAAATGACAAAAGAGCCCAAGAAAACGAAATCAGTGCCCAATCCTACAGAGAAATTGATGAAAAGCGCTTTTGATGCCTTTCAAACTCCAAAGCCTGAAGAAGAGGACTGGGCATATGGATTGAAGCCTCTATCAGACATTCCTCTATCAGGAAGAGCTGCAGAAGTTGTTCAACAGATGGAGAGTCTCAGAAGACGAGTACCACCACATGGTCCAACATACGAAGAAATGGAAGAAGTGGTGTACAAATATCTCTACAAACAACCCTTTCAGAACCTCCATCCAACAGACCAAATCACAAATCCGAACATCATAGAAGAATTTGAGAACATCTTCAGCAGAACAAAGCCAAGAACCAAAGCAGAAGTCTTCTCAATTCATAAAATCAAAAAGGTAATCTTCTGCAGATTCTCCTTCACAAGAACCTATCCAAGAGTCAGGTACAATCTTTACAGAGTTAAAAGGGTAAACAATTCATAAACCACCTTCGCTGATGCTGACATAAGGAATCTGAATCCCTATGATCTACCTGAACTTCTGCAATGGACAAAGGACAACTACAACACAGAGCCAAATACCAGAGCCTATCAAGTGTTGAGAAAAGCAATGAGGGAAAAGCTTCTGATCTACAGTATGATAGATTTTCAACTGGGAAAGGATCTTGGTCTCAAACATCTGAATTTACGACCACCAAAGGATCGCTGCCCACCCGACGCTGTGCCCAACTCAATCATTACAGAACCAAGATTCGGGTTAATATTTCAAAACCCACAAGGCGAAGTCAAACTGTTTGTGTGCATGGACTGTCAGAAGTACGCAACTAGTACTCTGAACAAGTTCAGAGCAAGCCTTGTAAAATACAGAGATACCGAGAAAATGAATAGAGATGTTGCATATACTTTCATCAGAGAGATTGATGCCACAATCCGCCTAAGAGAAGTCATTGTCTCCTTCACTGCTGCAAATGCCAACTACGTCAAAGAATTCAGAAAAAGTGTCGGCAGAATGCGCTTCAACACAGAAGCAGAGCTTGCAACACTAATCGGCCTTTGTGATGATGTATGTGCAAAGTTGATGGCCGCAGGAGCAGAACTACCAAAGAAACCCAAAGCTTCCTGCAGAGCAGAGGGTACTTCTGATAAGAGTCAGGATGACTCTGATGATGACCATCCTGGTCCATCAGATCATCCTGAGGGGGAGAATATAAGGGAGAAAGCTACGACCAGAGGACTACAAGCTCCACCAATCGCAGCAGAACCAATCAGCCAAGGCCCTCCAGAACAAACCCAAGATCAAAAGGCCACATAGACAACACCCATCTCTGTGGAATCAACTTCTGAAGAAACCAATATTCCAGAAGCTGATCAGCAAACCACAGAGGCAACAACCACCCCTGTGGTAATCAACTTGGAAGAAAGACCTTCAACAGAATCAACAGAAAAACCCCAAACCATACCAAGAAGAAATTCGATTGCCACCAAACCAAAAAGAGCAACGACCTCTGCTTCTTCTATTCTGAGAAAGATGCACAATACAATCACTGAACGAATGGCGCAGAGAGAAGAAGAAAGGCACAAGTTCACATTAGCTTTCAAAATGGCAAGAAAATTCGATATCCAACCTTCACCAACAAAAACCGAGCTTACAGAAGAAGTCACCAAAGAACCTCCAACAGAGGTTACAGAGCAAAGAAAGCCAACAGAACCAACGCCACAAAAGTCCTCTCAAACACAAGTGTCAAAACCTACAGAGGCAACCCCCATCATTCCAACAGAAGCACCAACAACCAAACCTACAGAAGCAACAGGTTCTGCACCTCCAAAAGCCAAAGACAAGGGAAAGGCAAAAATGACAGAAGAGCCCAAGAAAACGAAATCAGTGCCCAATCCTACAGAGAAATAGATGAAAAGAGCTTTTGATGCCTTTCAAACTCCAAAGCCTGAAGAAGAGGACTGCGCATATGGATTGAAGCCTCTATCAGACATTCCTCTATCAGGAAGAGCTGCAGAAGTTGTTCAACAGATGGAGAGTCTCAGAAGACGAGTACCACCACATGGTCCAACATACGAAGAAATGGAAGAAGTGGTGTACAAATATCTCTACAAACAACCCTTTCAGAACCTCCATCCAACAGACCAAATCACAAATCCGAACATCATAGAAGAATTTGAGAACATCTTCAGCAGAACAAAGCCAAGAACCAAAGCAGAAGTCTTCTCAATTCATAAAATCAAAAAGGTAATCTTCTGCAGATTCTCCTTCACAAGAACCTATCCAAGAGTCAGGTACAATCTTTACAGAGTCAAAAGGGTAAACAATTCAGAAACCACCTTCGCTGATGCTGACATAAGGAATCTGAATCCCTATGATCTACCTGAACTTCTGCAATGGACAAAGGACAACTACAATACAGAGCCAAATACCAGAGCCTATCAAGTGTTGAGAAAAGCAATAAGGGAAAAGCTTCTGATCTACAGTATGATAGATTTTCAACTGGGAAACGATCTTGGTCTCAAACATCTGAATTTACGACCACCAGAGGATCGCTGCCCACCCGACGCTGTGCCCAAATCAATCATTACAGAACCAAGATTCGGGTTAGTATTTCAAAACCCACAAGGCGAAGTCAAACTGTTTGTGTGCATGGACTGTCAGAAGTACGCAACTAGTACTCCGAACAAGTTCAGAGCAAGCCTTGTAAAATACAGAGATACAGAGAAAATGAATAGAGATGTTGCATATACTTTCATCAGAGAGATTGATGCCACAATCCTCCTAAGAGAAGTCATTGTCTCCTTCACTGCTGCAAATGCCAACTACGTCAAAGAATTCAGAAAAAGTGTCGGTAGAATGCGCTTCAACACAGAAGCAGAGCTTGCAACTCTAATCGGCCTCTGTGATGATGTATGTGCAAAGTTGATGGCCGCAGGAGCAGAACTACCAAAGAAACCCAAAGCTTCCTGCAGAGCAGAGGGTACTTCTGATAAGAGTCAGGATGACTCTGATGATGACCATCCTGGTCCATCAGATCATCCTGAGGGGGAGAATATAAGGGAGAAAGCTACGACCAGAGGACTACAAGCTCCACCAATCGCAGCAGAACCAATCAGCCAAGCCCCTCCAGAACAAACCCAAGATCAAAAGACCACAGAGACAACACCCATCTCTATGGAATCAACTTCTGAAGAAACCAATATTCCAGAAGCTTATCAGCAAACCACAGAGGCAACAACCACCCCTGTGGTAATCAACTTGGAAGAAAGACCTACAACAGAATCAACAGAAAAACCCCAAACCATACCAAGAGGAAAGTCGATTGCCACCAAACCAAAAAGAGCAACGACCTCTGCTTCTTCTATTCTGAGAAAGATGCACAATACAATGACTGAACGAATGGCGCAGAGAGAAGAAGAAAGGCACAAGTTCACATTAGCTTTCAAAATGGCAAGAAAATTCGATATCCAACCTTCACCAACAAAAACCGAGCATACAGAAGAAGTCACCAAAGAACCTCCAACAGAGGTTACAGAGCAAAGAAAGCCAACAGAACCAACGCCACAAAAGTCCTCTCAAACACAAGTGTCAAAACCTACAGAGGCAACCCCCATCATTCCAATAGAAGCACCAACAACCAAACCTACAGAAGCAACGGGTTCTGCACCTCCAAAAGCCAAAGACAAGGGAAAGGCAAAAATGACAGAAGAGCCTAAGAAAAAGAAATCAGTGCCCAATCCTACAGAGAAATTGATGAAAAGCGCTTTTGATGCCTTTCAAACTCCAAAGCCTGAAGAAGAGGACTGGGCATATGGATTGAAGCCTCTATTAGACATTCCTCTATCTGGAAGAGCTGCAGAAGTTGTTCAACAGATGGGGAGTCTCAGAAGACGAGTACCACCACATGGTCCAACATACGAAGAAATGGAAGAAGTGGTGTACAAATATCTCTACAAACAACCCTTTCAGAACCTCCATCCAACAGACCAAATCACAAATCCGAACATCAGAGAAGAATTTGAGAACATCTTCAGCAGAACAAAGCCAAGAAATAAAGCAGAAGTCTTCTCAATTCATAAAATAAAAAAGGTAATCTTCTGCAGATTCTCCTTCGCAAGAACCTATCCAAGAGTCAGGTACAATCTTTACAGAGTCAAAAGGGTAAACAATTCAGAAACCACCTTCACTGATGCTGACATAAGGAATCTGAATCCCTTTGATCTACCTGAACTTCTACAATGGACAAAGGACAACTACAACACAGAGCCAAATACCAGAGCCTATCAAGTGTTGATAAAAGCAATGAGGGAAAAGCTTCTGATCTACAGTATGATATATTTTCAACTGGGAAAGGAACTTTGTCTCAAACATCTGAATTTACGACCACTAGAGGATCGCTGCCAACCCGACGCTGTGCCCAACTCAATCATTACAGAACCAAGATTCGGGTTAGTATTTCAAAACCCACAAGGCGAAGTCAAACTGTTTGTGTGCATGGACTGTCAGAAGTACGCAACTAGTACTCTGAACAAGTTCAGAGCAAGCCTTGTAAAATACAGAGATACAGAGAAAATGAATAGAGATGCTGCATATACTTTCATCAGAGAGATTGATGCCACAATCTGCCTAAGAGAACTCTGCATCAGTTTCTATAAAGAGATCAGAAGAATCGGAAGAGACAACAGAAGCTACAACGATTTCAAAGATGCCAAAATCTAATTCTCAAACCTCAAATCTCTGCAAACCAAGTCAAAGTCTATCTTTCATTGTACTCAAATGTAAAATGCCTCTGGCATATTTCTAAATGAAAGAACTTTCGAGGTATTGTTTAACCTCTGTCTTATCTAACTTAGCCTAACTAAACTCAAGTTCAATTTTTTATTTTTCACTACTTAGGGGGAGATTGTTAGCTTCAATCTTCCTAATCATAGAAGTATTTAGAAGTAGTGAAAAATAGGCCAAGTGAAGAAAGCCTCTTACAGAGGCTCTGCCGAACTTACCAAGAGATCAAGGTCAAGAAGCTACAGAAGCTAAAAGAGGCGTCCTACAGAAGCTCTGTCATACGCGCAAAGAAGACCAAAGACTCAGAATCCGGAGAAGACTGCTCTACAAAGGACCAAACCGCAGAACCTCTGTAACACTTCACAGAGCCTCTGCGGTCTTCAACAAAGACTTCAAAGATATTTATAATATTTTGCTACTGTTTCTGAACCTATTCATCAACTTGCATGGTAGCATGCCCTGTCCAAATTCAACGTGTCAAACTCTGATTGGATTAAATAGGGCTTAGTACATAATAGACGTCTGCTGCATTAAATGCAATACAGCACATCCAACTATTCATGCCATCCTTCCAACTATTCATACCGTCCGTTCTGAATAGTAGCTTATGCTTTATGGTCCCCTTAGAGTAGTATATAAGGAAGACTCATGTTGACTTATTCAAAATCGAGAATTGAGAGAGAAAAACATCAAGAACACATAGCTTATATACTTTGAGAGTCATATATGTTTTAAAGCTTTCCTTACTCACTGTTCTTGAATCTGTTCTTGATATATATATTCAGTAAACTTTGAGATATTATTTCCTGTTCACTGTTTATTTATATTGTGTTCTAAATCTATCAAACATATCTGTTAGTTCTTCAAATACGCTTCCGCATCATACTTAAACTTGAACTAATAGATCTGATAATCTTGTTTAAACAAAACGGGAACCAACACCCAATGACCTTTTCCAATCCCTAGATACGTGTGAATCTGCATACGATCTGTGGAAGGAACTGGAAAAACAACTGGAGGGTGGGGCCAAAACTCAGAAGAATCGCAGAGCCCAATGCATCAACGTGTACTACGCATTCAAAGCTCTGTCGACAGAATCTCTATAGTCAACATATGATCGGTTCAACTCTCTAATCAACAAATGAAAGAAGTTCGGAATCCACATAACTTCTGAGGAGAACAATGTCATGTTCCTAAAGACTCTCAATGAAGAATGGCTCCAGTTGTCTTTGTCTCTGCAAACAAATCAGGACTTAGACTCCTGGACTCTGTCAGATGTCTATGGAACGTTGGCAGACCAAGAGCCTCAGATTACACAAGCAAAAGCTCAAATCAGTGCACCTCTTGCGCTGGTTAGTAACGCTGCAGAAGCAAAAGAGAAGCCGAAAAACGAGAAAGTTGTGGAAGAAAAGAAAGAGAAGAAGAAGAAAATCTTGATTGTTGATAGTGAAGAGGAGGAGGTGGTGGAAGAAGAAGAGGCAACTATGGCCTCGATAGCTAAATCGTTAGCTCTTTTGACAAGGGAATTCAGCAGAGGATATCAGAAGAAGTCTGGTAATGAACGCTACGGAAGAGATGATCGTGGAAGAGAAGGATCAAATGACAAGAACGACAGAGGTGTCGACCAACAGAGGTCGAATGACAGGAATGACAGAGGTGGTGATCGACAGAGGTCAGACAACATAGCTGGCAACGTTCCACAGAACCAAGGATGTTACAATAGTGGCAAGCCAGGCCACTATGCCAATGAATGCAGGTGCAAATTAAACCGCCCTCAGAGGGATTCTGCTTTCTACAAAAAGAAAGCAGAATATTACGCTCAGAAGTCACTCAATGGTTAATCAAGAAAACTGGCAGTCAGATACATCCTCTGACGAAGGAGAAAAGAAGAACGCCCTGTTATGTGGCATGGCAGAGGTCAACTCCAACTCCGATAGTGAGGTATCCACTTCTGACTCTTACACTAATCAAGCAAATCTCTTCGCACATTCATTATTGTCATGGTTTTGATCTCATGTATCGATTAAATCAACACTTCTCAAGTCCACACTGTTTCCTCTCTGCACCCAAAAAGAACACTAAATTCAAGGGTAAGAAGAAACAAAATGATTCTTCAAAAGAAGCTAAAACCAAACCCAAGAAAAAGTGATGAGATTCTGCTTGTACAAATTTATGTGGATGACATTATTTTTGGGTCTACAAACGCACAACAGTGCAAAGATTTTGAAAAACTCATGCAGAGTGAGTTTAAAATGTTTATGATGGGAGAATTAAATTTCTTCCTCGGACTTCAAGTAAAACAATCATCAGAGGGAATTTTTATAAATCAGGCTAAATATGTCTCTGACATACTTTCAAAATTCAGTCTCTCTGATGCCTCTGTAATGAAGACCCCAATGGCCACTGGAAATAAATTATTCTCATATCTAAATGGCAAATCTGTAGAGTGCAAGCTCTACAAAGGTATGATTGGATCTCTGTTATACTTAACCGCAAGTAGGCCTGATATAATGTATGCCACATGCCTCTGTGCAAGATATCAAGCTAACCCAAAGGAATCCCACTATATCGCTGTAAAGAGGATCTTTAGATACCTTAAAGGGACCAAAAATCTTGGGCTATGGTATCTGAAGAACTATGGCTTTGGTCTTAAGGCATACACAAATTCAGATTATGGAGGATGCAAGCTTGATCGAAAAAGCACCTCTGGGAGCTGTCAATTCCTGGGAGGTAAACTAGTCAGCTGGACTTCGAAGAAGAAAAACTGTCTGTCCACATCTACAACAGAAGCTGAATATGTTGCTGCTGCTAGCTGTTGCTCCCAAGTTCTGTGGTAGAAAACTCAGCTAAAGGACTATGGCCACAACATATACCAAATACCCATCTTCTGTGATTCAAAAAGTGCCATAGCCATCTCTACCAATCCAATTTAGCACTTAAAAACAAAGCATATCGATATCCGTTACCACTTTCTGAAGCATCATGTTGAACATGCCACAATAGAAATGCACTTTGTGACCACTGCATACCAGCTTGCAGACTTATTCACCAAGGCACTTGATGAGAAAAGATTCCTTTTCTTGGTGGGTAAGTTGGGAATGATCAACATGAGTTGAATCCTCTGAAAGTAAGATCTGATCTTCTCGTAAATATGTATATATTTAAAACTCTTCTATATGTAATTTCTTAATCATCAAAAGTTTTGTATCCAACAGAGCCTCTGAAGAATTGCTCAGAGCCTCTGACAACCTCCACAGAACCTCTGATGAGATTAACCTATGTCCTGTGCACTACTTATCTCATTTGATCCAAGCATAGGTCAAGGGGGAGCAGAAGGAGACCTTGAACTGATCTACAGAGGTTGATCATTCAAGGGGGAGCCAAAGAAGAGATGTCATCAATCAAATTCACAGAAGTGAAGGTTTTTGTCGACCAAGGGAGAACCAAAAGATATGTATCTCGTACAAATCCTTTTTGAAAACAATTTTCTAGGACACCAATTTCAAAATACGTCATAGAAACACTGTTTAAGACATTCCAAACAAGTAATGATCAAAAAGATTTTCGAGCCTTCCGTTATGAGAAATTTAAGGTCATAGAGCCTCTGTAAGCCGGATCCTCTAGAACTTCAAATTTCATACGGAAGCTATGTCAATCAACCTTAAATGTCTTCTTTAAGGATTTGTACGTACAAATGCACACACAAGGATACTGGAAGAGAGTATTTTGGTCGAACAGTTCACTCCACCAAAGAGTCTCTGTCGCCCAACCTAAACAATCAAAGAAAGTATGTCTCGCACAAAATCTTTTCCAAAACAGTTTTCTAGGACACAAGTTTCCAAATATGTTCTAAAAACAGTGTTTAAAACAATTAAAACTTTGGATGATCAAAAACTTTGGATGATCAAAAACTTCTATGAATCTTTAGTTATTAGAAATTTTCACTCATAGAGCCTCTGCTGGCTTTGACAGAGCCCAAAATCCTCCGTGGATGAAATTTTGTGCTAAAGACTCTATCGATCCTCTCCAATGAATTTTCAAACATTTTTGGTAAAGGTACAAGCATATAGGAGACACTAAAGGTAGGTTTCAGAATCACAGAGCTCACTCCACCACAGAGCTCACTCCACCGCGAGTGACAGACCCCACACAGAAGAAATACCCACGCGCCAAGCATTAATGAGCCGCGTACGACGTCTAATCGTCCCCTGACACATTTGACGTGGCATATTTTCATTGGACGTACGTGCCACACGTTTCCTCTGAAACTCGGGCCGCGCTGTAAAATTCAAGTGCGGACCCCAAATGTTTATTGAATTCACTTTTACAAAAGAATTCTATCCGTTTCTACCCTCACTATAAAACCCCGTTCCCATTCTCTCTTAAACCTTTTACGAACTTACTCTCTTCATCTTCTCCGGCGAACCTTGCAATAACCTGCAACTTCTATTTTTTACTCTCTTTCTTGAAGATTATCTCCAATGGCTTCTACTTCCAACGCTCCGGTGAACTCCACCTCTCATTCTGAGAACTCCCAGAATTAAGAAATAGCCGAAAACCTACAACAGGACAACTCCGGTGACACAACAGACTTTGCTCCTATAACCCATCTTCTAAACTTCATCGCACATGAACACTTTGAAAGTGTTCTTCCTTTAAAACCCAATAACTACTACCTGGTTCCCTCAAAAACCGCATTTGGGGATGCTCATGCCATCCTCCTTCGTATTCTAGAAAACCATTATCTTTACCCCCTATTAACCAAAACTGTCAATAAAATCCCTGCCATATACCTAAATCAATTCTAGCAAAGCAGCAGATTTGATCTCGAAGATAGAAAGATCAAGGGCTACATCTCAAAACCAGGCAAATCCGAGCACCTTGAACTCAAGTTCAACAGAACTATGTTCTCACTTGAGTTCAGTCTACCCACAAGAGGTCTTCTAGGGATAAAGGCATACGCATAGGAACCCACAGACACCGAGCTCTGCAGGTTTGTTGAAATATTGGCATACAACACAACCTTCAGAAAAAAGAAATGATTTCAGAAGAAATCGATTACCCCCTCTGTGGAACACACTCTTCTCCATCCTAAATCGGTGCCTAACAGGGAAAATGGGTAGTCCAGATCAATCTTCTGACTAAATTTTGACAATTATGTATGGGGTGTACTACGATCTACCTCTGGACTACGCCACCCTCATGATGCAGGAAATGGTTAACACCATTGACCGCAGAATCACCACCCAGAAGGCCAAAGGACGCAAGACTGATGCTCTACCTCCTCTACATTATCAGCGAATTCTGGGTGTACTTCTAGAGCCTCTGGTTCGTCTACAAAAATGGCCAATGGAGGGACCAACGTCCAGAATGTATCCCCTGAACAAAAACACCCCAACAGAGCACGAAGACAACTACCATTTCTGCAGGCCTCTGCAAACCGCACTTATAGGATATGCAACAGATGAAACCCTTAAGTTATAATATATACGCGATCATAGGACTCCAGAACCGAGTCCTGTGACACCCCCGCGTCTTGGAGTCCCCTTAGGAACTAGTGTTGTAGAAAGGATATCATATGAAGAATGGGCAGTGGCCTTGGCTAAGCATCAACAAGTTCAAGAGAACTTTCATGCTCTGAGAAATACAATTCTCACCCCTACTCCAAAGAACAAAACCTCTGCCACCTCTCCCAAGAAGAAGAAGAAAGCCCACAGAAAAAAAAAGATACAGAGGGACCCTCAACCAGTGCTGCTGAAACCCAAGTGTCCCCTCCTCATGCAACAAAAGTTGGATCCTCTGCACCATTCCCTCCTCCAAAAGAAAAGAAGAAAAGAAAACTGTTGGTTCCCGTATTTGATTTACAAAGATTATCTAATCTATTAGTTCAAATAAGATGTGTTGCGGAAGCGTATTTAATGAACTAATAGATATGTTTGTATAGAAACAACACAAAATACCAAATAAACAGTATATGAAGAACAAATGAATATCTCAAGGATTACTGTATTTGATTAAGAAGACTAAGAACAAATTTGACGTTAACTGTGTGCAAGTGCTTTTGTATATTGTGTGTGTATTGGTTGGTAAGGAAGAACTCAACATGAGTCTTCATTTATACTACTACAAAAGATCTATTCTAGACAAAAGGACTATTGCTACAGCAAAGAAGGGATGGCATGAATAGTTGGAAACTGTCATGCATTAAATGCACTAATATCAACTTGTAAGGATGCCTATCGGAGTTTGACACGTGTTGTTGTTGGACCATGCCTTGTACAAGTTGATGAACGGACCCTGGAACAGTAGTAAGATATTTATGTAACAGTGGTAAGATATTCCTGTAACAGGGGCAAGATATTATAAATATCTTCCAAGTCTTTAGTCTGAACCGCAGAGGCTCTGTCAAGGGTTACAGAGGTTCTACGGCTCGGTCCTTTGTGAGCATCCTTCTGTAGATCCTTCTTCGATCCTTTGTGTGCAGTATTCTGTCTTTCTTAGGTCTTGGTGTTTCTTGAATGATCTTGCTTACTTCGGCAGAGCTTTTGTGGAACACCGCAGAGCTTCGGTGGAAGTCTTTCATACTTGGCCTATTTTTCAATACTTCTAATATTATGAATATTTGGAGCTAACAATCTCCCCCTAAGTATTGAAAAATGAAAATTTGACTTTATGCATAATTAGGCTAAGTAAAGTAGACAGAGGTTAAACAATACCTCAAAGATTCATTTCATTTCTTTTTAAAGTTTACAGAGATAAGTAACTGAGATTTAGACATTTGCATCTTTGAAGTCGTTGAAACTTCTGTTGTCGAATCCCACTTCTCTGAGCTCGTGATAGAATTTGATGCAGAGTTATCTCAAGCCAATTGTAGCATCTATTTCTCTAATCATTCTTTCTGCTGATTCTTGATCCATAAGCTCAGTACCTCTGTTTTCTTATATGATTGAACTGAACTTGTTCAAAGTACTGGTTGCATACTTCTAACAGTCCTTTTCCACAAAGAGTCTCACTTGACCAGCAGGATCCTTATATACTAACCCATACCTTGGTGTTGTTATGATTGAGTTGGGTACGGCAGAAGGTGGGCAGTGATCCTCTGGTGGTCTCAGACTTAGATTTCTGACTCCAAGATCTCTTCCCAGTTGAAAGTCTATCATGCTATATAGCAGAAGCTTTTCCCTCATCGCTTTCCTGAATACTTGATAGGCCCTTCTGTTGGCATCGTTGTCGAAGTTTTATTTCGTCCAAAGTAGATATCTGGTAGATCGCAGGGGTTCAAGTTCCTTATATCTGCATCTGAAAATTAATTTTCGGACCTGTTCTCCCTTTTGACTTTGTAGATGTTGTACCTGATCTTTGGAAAGGTTCTTGTTTGAGAGAATTTGCAGTAAATTACCTTTTCTATTTTGGAATCTGAGAAGACTTCTGCCCTTGCTTTTGGCTTTGTTTTGGTGAAGGTGTTGTCAAGGTCAGCTATGAGTTGAGGATCTTCAATGTGTGGTGGAGGATTGTTCTGATATTGTTGTCTGTAAAGATACCTATACACCACCTCTTCCATTTCTGCATGTCGTGTAGTCGGTGGTGGTATTGGTCTTCGCAGAGCATCCATTTTTTTGTTTTATCTCTGCAACTCTACCCTTTGTTACTTTTGCTTTTGGATCAAGGATCGGAATTACTGACAGACGATCTGAAATGAATGCCCAGTCTTCTTCAAGTTTAGGAGTGACAAAGGCATCGAATGAGCTCTTCATCAACTTCTATGTCGTCTGAGGCATTGGCTTTTTCTTCTTTTGTTCTTCTGTCATGATACCCTTTCCTTTATCTTTTGTTGGGGAGGCTCAGAACCTGTTTCCTGTTTTGGACTTTGTGGGATTGCTTCTGTTGGTTTGGGTGTTGCGGTCTCTGTGGGTATGATGGGGATTGCCTCTGTAGTTTTTGACTTTTCAGTTTCTGAGGACTTTGGTGGGGATGGTTCTGTGGATTTTTCTTCTGTAAGCTTGGTTGTGGTTTGTGGAGGGATATCAAAATGTTTTGCAGCTCTGAAAGCAGATATGAACTCCATTCTCTTTAGGACATAAGTAGCAGAACGTTTAGATCTTTTTGGTTTGTGGGCAATGGTTTTTCTTCTTGGGTGTGTTTTGGGTTGGGTTTTTGATTTTGGTGGAGAGATGGGAAGTTCTTCCGAGGATGAAGATGTCAGGATTTGAACCTGAGGGACATCTTTTTCAACCTCAGAGGTGGTTTCCACAGAGGTTGGTGTTTCCTCTGTGGGTCTCTGTTGAGTTCCCTGAGTTTGGGTTTGGGTTGGGGGTGCAGAGGAAATGGGCACTGCTGATATTGGAGGACTGCTTGCAGCTGTTTCCCTTTGTTTCTCCCCTTGATTCTCCCCCTCAGGATGATCTGATGGACCATGATGGTCATCATCAGAGTCATCATGATTTATATCCGATGTACCCTCTGTCCTGCATGAAGTATCTGATTTCTTTGGAGGAACAGCCCCCGCAGCTATCATCTTCGCGCACAAGTCATCACAGAGGCCGAGCAGTGTTTCAACCTCTGGTTCTGTGTTGAAGCGCATTTTTCCTACGCTAGCTTGAAATTCTCTGACGTAGTTCGCGTTGGCAGCTGTGAAGGCTTTGATGAACTCTGTCATTTGATCAAGGATTCCTTGCCCAAGTTGTGTGAGTTGAACTCTGGTCATGTAGTCAGAAGGCTTCATGGCTTGAGTGTTTTGCAGTGTTTGCTCTTGAACTTCTTCTAAGGCCTTTTCTTTAGGTCTTCAGGTGTAAGGCCCTTAGTTGTGGAGGATTGATCTTTGAGTTTTTGCAGGAAGTGTTGGACAGATTTGTTGAATGCAGAGGTTGCACTTCTTTCGAATTCTTCAACATGTAGTCTGGCAGAGGTTGTGACAGAAGTTTCTGTGGCAGACTTCATCTTTAACAGAGCTTGTTGTACCTCTGTGGACAACGTGTCCATTTTGGTATTTATGCTTCTGATGGCTCTTGAAGTTGTTTCTGCAAAAGATTTGAAAGAGCTTTCCATCTCCTTCAATGTTTGGTTCACAGTGGTGACAAGGGTTTGTAACTAATCCCTTGATACGTGTGAACTCGTTGTAACCTCTGGGGGAACACATTCGTCCCCAGAGTTTGTCCTTGTTCCTTGAACACCTTCGTTCACCCCTGTTTTTACGTTGAGGGTGGAAGGATTTCCTTCTGATCCTCGAGGAGAAACTTAAGTTTCAACCTCTACAAAAGTTCTATGAAGGTCAGTGTCCAAATCCACTCCAGAGGTGGGTATTGGAATGTCCTTCTGTTGACTTGGAGACTTGTCTAGAGTCTCTTCATCATTGTGCTCGCTACTCCTCTCTGAAAGGAGGTTTGGCCCTATTGTTGTGTGTGTGGCAGAGGAAACGAATTCCTCTGCTAGGATGTCAGGTGTGATTTGGGGCAATAAATCACGAACAATGGGTGAGTCCTTTCGAGAGGACTCCACATGAATAGTTTCCCCGGTTATAATATGCACAGAGGTTGAAAGAGTAACCTCTGGCTGGCTGGGTGGGGTTGGGATCGAGCTGTGCTGCTCTTTTTCAATGATACCCTCCGCCGCTAGACCGGCGGTATCAGAAATGTGGGTTGCACTGGGAGGGGGTTGGGGATGTGTTCCTTCTACTTCTGTGGTATCTTTTTCTATAGAACCCTCTGTGGTTTCTACCCTAACCTCTTCCTCTATGGCAATCTCTATGTTTACATCTTCTTCTGCACTTTCTTCTAAAGGCGCTTCTGCTTCTGCTCTTAAGGAATAATAGATAAAATGAGATCCTATGAGTTTTCGAACGTGAAGGTGCATAGGTTGTGTACCTTGAGTTGCAGAAATGACCTCTATTGAATGTTGAGGGGTTCGACGTTGAGTGTTAAAACTGGAATGAGGTGGGGAAGTGTCTTCTGTTGTGCGCAGAACCTCTGTAGACTGATTGTGAATGTTCTGATCCAATGGTTCTGTGACCCATCCTGGTGGATCTAAGGTTTGAGCAATGTCGGGATTGTTGAGGAAGGAATTAAAGTCTCACTGTTGATCTGTATAGATTATTGGGGAGGGAGGTTGCAGAGGTATAGCCTGATCTTCCTCTTCCTGCTCGACTTCCTCTGTAATGACTTGCAGAGGTGATGTGGGTTTCTTCTTCTTTGACTTCCTCTTCTTTGGTTTAGGGGCTCCCTCTTCTGTTGATTTGGTTTTTCGTTTCTTTTGTTTTGGAGGGGAGGGAGGTGCAGAAGATCTTGTTTCTATAGCTTGTGGTGGAGAAGAGTGTTGAGCTGCTGAGGTTGTAGTTTCCTCTGTGGTTTTCCTTTTCTTGCTCTTCTTCTTGGGTGTTGCTGCAGAGGCTTTTCTTTTGGGAGAAGAGGGGTAAATGCTCTCTCTTTGGGCTTTGAAACGGTCTTGTACTGAATAATGTTTTTCTAAAGCTCTGGCCCATTCTTCTTATGTCATCCTCTCTACTACATCTAAATCTAAGGGGGCTCCTAGACGCGTGGGTGTCACAGGACTTGGTTCTGGAGTCTTGTGTTCGCGTATATATTCTAACTTCCTATCTTCATCGCTTACATATGACAGAAGATTCTTCGACAAAGGTCTGCAGTTGGGGTAGTTGTCTTCATGCTCTATAGGAGTATTTTTGTTTATTGGATAAAGTTTTACAGTTGGCCCTTCCATTGGCCATTTCTGCATAAGAAGTAGAGGCTCGAAAATTACTCCTAGAATTCTTTGATATTGCAGAGGTGGCAGATATCCTAGTGTGTTCTTTTTGGCCTTTTGAGTTGCGAGCTTTCTGTCGATCGTATTCACTATCTCCTGCATCATCATGGTGGCATAATCAAGTGGAATATCATAATAGATCCCATACATGATGGTCAGGATCTGGTGTGAGCTCTGGTCAGGGCTGCCTGTTTTCCCTGTGAGACAACGATTCAGGATGGAAAAGAGGGTATTCGACAGAGGTGGTAGTCTGCCTCTGCGGAAATCATTGCGTTTCCTTAGGGTTGTGTTATACCCTAACATTTCTACAAATCGATAGAGCTCCTCGTCCGTAGGAACCTCAGCATATTTCTTTATTCCTAGTAGATCTCTGGTTGGCAGGTTGAACTCATGCGAGAACATAGTTCTGTTGAACATGAGTTCGAGGTATTCAGATTTGTCTGGCTTCAAAATGTAGCCTTTTATCAAAGAATCATGTGAATCAAAACGGCAACTTTGCCAAAATTGATTCAGATATCGAGCAGGGATTTTGGTTGGGGTTTTGGAAAGGAGGGGGTATAGGATATGGTTTTCCATTATGTTGAGGATAAGAGAATGGGCTTCGCCAAAGGCTGTTGGTGAGGGCACAAGGTAGCAGTTGTTGGATTTTAATGGAAGAACTTCCTCAAAATGTTCTTTGTTCAGGAAGTGTTGAAGGTTGGTGGTTGGTGCAAAGTTTGCAGAGTCGCCGGAGTTTTCTGTTTCTGCATTTACGGCGATGTTTGGGTTGTGGGAGTGCTCTGAATGTACTGTAGATTGTTGAGGAGAGTTCGTCGGAGAGTTCTGAGCAGCGTGGGAACTGGAAGCCATTTTTGCAAAGAAGATTGAAGATTTGAGAATAGTTGCAGGTTCGTCGGAGAAGAAAGTAAGTAAAGTTTTTGTGAGGAGAGGTAACTTGGGTTTTATACTGAGTATGTAACCGTAGAATCTGAAAGGGTTAATATTTTGAGGTAAATAATATTTGGGGTCCGCACTTTAGTGGTTACGGCGGGTTCAACTTTCTAGAGGAACGTGCTCCATGTTGGTCCAATGAAAAGATGACACGTCCTCTGTGTCAGTTATGACGAGACGTCGTGGGCGGCCTTATTAAATGCTAGACGCGTGGGCTTCTTTACCTCCACATGATTCTTACTCGCAGAAAAGTTACCGTTACTGTTACAGAAATGCCCAAAGTAAAAACTGACAGAGGCTCTATGATTTGAAAACCTTGTTTTTCTTACCTCTGTAGGTTGTACCTTCACAAAATATTGTTGAAAATTCCATGGAGAGGATCGATAAATTATTAGCATAGAAACTCCTTTACAGAGGTTTTTGGACTTCTGTCAGAGCCAGCAGAGGGTCTGTGATAAGAAATTTCTCATATCTAACAATTTATAAACATTTTTTATCATCCATGTTTTTTATTGTTTTTAACAATGTTTTTAGGACCTTTTGAAAGCTGGTGTCCTAGAAAATTGTTTTTGAAAAAAGTTTTGTGCAACAAAAAGTTATTTTAAAACTAGAAGTTCTTTCTTTTGGGAAGAACTCTGTAACAAATAACTTTCGAGGTGATCGACAGGGTTGCCAAGATTATTGATTTAAGATCATAGAGTTTTTGCCTGCAGAACCTCTGTTGGACTCAGCTGAGGGTCTGTGACCTTAAATTTCTAATAATGGAAAACTGAATATTCTTTTTGATCAAATTTTATTTGGAATGTTTTTAATAATGTTTTTATAACATATTTAGAAATTTGTGTCCTAGAAAATTATTTTCAAAAAGAATTTGTTCGAGATACTAACCTTTTTGTTCATCTTTGTCCGGCAAAGTTATTTTCTTCTGTTGATGTCATCTCTTCCTTTGCTCCCCCTTGACTTATAAATCTCTGTAGATTAAGCAAGGTCTCCTTCTGCTCCCCCTTGATCTACTCAACCTCTGTAGATCAAGTATGTTCTCCTTCTGCTCCCCCTTGACCTATGCTTGGTTCAAATAATCAGAAGTAAATGTATATAACATAGGTCAAGTGTATTAGAGGTTTTGTAAGGATCGCCAGAGGTTCTGAGGAGTCCTTCAGAATCTCTGTTGTTTTCAGAATTGAGATTTTTAGAATTTACAAACAAAAGTAAATTATTTACTAAAATAAAAATAAAAATAAAAATAAGGTAAAAAAACTAATTATTTTAATAATTTACAAAAACAAAAAAAAATTATACATGCTTTTAAAATGAAGATAAGAAACTTACAGAGTTTAATCCATATTTATCATTCCTAATTTACCCACCAAGTAAATGAATCTTTTCTCATCAAGTGCCTTAGTGAATAAATCAGCAGGCTGAAATTCTGTTGGTACAAAATGCATCTCGATGGTTTGATTTTCAACATGATACTTCATAAAGTGATACCTGATATCTACGTGCTTTGTCTTTGAATGATGTACTGGATTTGCAGAGATGGCAATTGCACTTTTTGAATCACAGAAGATGGGAATTTTGCAGATGATGTGACCAAAGTCTTTCAGCTGAGTTTTCATCCACAGAACTTGAGAGCAACAGCTAGCAGCAGCAACGTATTCAGCTTCTTCCGTAGATGTTGAGACACAATTTTGTTTCTTTGAAGTCCAGCTTACTAATTTCCCACCTAGGAATTGACAACTCCCAGAGGTACTCTTTCTGTCGAGTTTACATCCTCCATAATCTGAATCTGTGTAAGCCTTTAGTCCTAAACCAGAGTTCTGTGGATACCAGAGGCCAAGATTTTTGGTCCCTCTGAGGTATCTGAAGATTCTCTTTACAGCAATATAATGTGACTTCTTAGGATTAGCTTGATATCTTGCACAGAGGAACGTGACATGCATTATGTCAGGTCTACTGGCTGTCAAGTATAATAAAGACCCAATCATTCCTCTGTAAAGCGTGCACTCGACAGAGATGCCATTTGGATCTGAAAAAAGTTTATTTCCAGTGGCCATTGGGGTTTTCATGACAGAGGCATCAGAGAGGCTATATTTTTCAAGTATGTCAGAGACATATTTTGATTGGTTATGAAAATTCCTTCTGATGTTTGTTTGACTTGAAGTCCGAGGAAAAAGGTTAATTCTCCCATCATACTCATTTCAAACTCACTCTACATGAGGTTTTCAAAATCTTTACATTTTTGTGCATTTGTAGACCCAAAAATAATGTCATCTACATATATTTGTACAAGAATAAGCTCATTTCCTTCTCCTTTAAAGAACAAAGTTGTATCAGTGGTACCTCTTTTGTAGTTGTTTTTGAGAAGAAAGGTAGAAAGTCTTTCGTACCATGCTCTTGGACCCTGTTTCAGTCCATATAGAGCTTTGTCGAGGTAATAGACATACCTTGGGTACTTTGAGCTTTCAAACCCTGGTGGTTGTTGGACGTATACTTCTTCTTGAATTTCACCATTGAGAAAAGCAGATTTTACATCTATTTGATATATTTTAAAACCTCTGTGGGCTGCGAAGGCTAAGAAAATTCTTATTGCTTCGAGCCGTGCAACAGGGGCAAAGGTTTTATCGTAATCTATGCCCTCTTCTTGGCGATATCCCTTGGCCACCAGTCTTGCTTTATTTCGAATGATCACTCCATCCTCATCCTTTTTGTTTCTGAAGACCCACTTAGTCCCTATGGCCTGTTTCCCTCGTGGCAGAGGTACTAGAGTCCAGACTTTGCTTCGCTCAAACTGCAGAAGCTCTTCTTGCATAGCATCCACCCAGTTTGGGTCGTCCAGGGCCTCAGAGATCTTTTTCGGTTCGATCACACTAATAAAGTTGGTAAAGAAACAAAAATTTGCAGAAGCTGATCTTGTTTTTACCTTATCAGTGGGATTACCGATGATTTGGCTTGAAGGATGGCATTTTGTCCATTGAGTAGTTCGTGGAAGATGATCATTTGAGTCATCCAATTGAACTTCTGTGGTTGATGTGGTTGATGGTTCTGCCCATGTGTTTAGTTCAGCTTCTGTAGGAATGGGTATTAGAGTTGGAATTTCCTTCATAGTAGGTATTGTGGTTTCGTCTTCACTTTCCTCTGGTGTTCTTTCTGGTGTTGCTTCCTCTTTTGGATTTGTTAGAATTTGGATTACCTCTGTTGTTGAATCTTTTTGTTGTATCTTCTGTTCGATTTTCAGTACCTGTAGTAGTTGCAGAAGAGGTATTAAAAGGATCATACAGAGAGATACTTACTTCGTTTACGGAAGGTGATTCTGCAGAGGTGCTTCCCGCAGAGGGATCAACATCGTCGTTGACCATCTCTTGAAATAGAAGACCTAAATCTTCATTTATTTTTTAGATGCCATAGGATTCCTTGTTTAGCCCGAGTTCTGAACTGAATTGTTCAGAAGTCTTTTGGAATGATTCATCAAAGGACACATTGATGCTTTCTACTATCGTGCGCGACTTCAGAAGGTAAACTCTGTAGGCTTTGGAAGCGGCAGAGTACCTGATGAACTTGCCTTGGTCAGCCTTTTCTTCAAACTTTCCTCTTGAGTCTCTGTCGTTTAAGACAAAGCATTTGCATCCAAACACATGGAGAAACTTGATGTTTGGTCGCCGTTTGTTGATTAATTCATAAGGAGTTTTGATGTGTCTTTTCACGATTGTTAAACGATTTTGGGTATAGCAAGCAGTTGAAATTGCTTCTGCCCAAAAGGTCATTGGAAATCCACATGCAGAAAGCATGGTTCTTGCAGCCTCCACGAGCGTGCGGTTCTTTCGTTCGACCACTCCATTCTGTTGTGGGGTGCGAGCGGCAGAGAAGTTCTGGGATATTCCTTCTTCTGTGAGATAGGCTTCAATGACAGAGTTTTTGAATTCTGTGCCATTGTCACTTCGTAACTTCAGAATTCTGCACTCATAAAGAACTTGGATTCTTTTCATTAGATTAATCAGGATGCATGGAACATCTGATTTCTTTCTGATAAATTCAACCCATGTAAATCGTGAATACTCATCAATTAAGACAAGTATATATTTCTTGCCACCTAGGCTCTGTATAGTGATTGGACCGCAGAGGTCAACGTGAAGCATGTACAGAGGCCTAGGACAAGACACATCAGTTTTGCCTTTGTGGGAAGCTCTTTTGAGTTTTCCCAGTTCACAGGCAGAGCATAAATGATCCTTATTAAATTTAACATTAGGTAAACCTTTGACCAGTTCAACTTTTACCAGTTTATCTAGAGTATGAAAGTTTAAGTGACAGAACCTGTTGTGCCATAGCCAGGCTTCTTCAGTTTTGCTTGCAACAAGACAAATGTTGTCCTTGTTTTTGCATTGAAGTTCATTAGATACAGATCACCTTTTCTTTTGGCTCGTAGAAGTTCAATTCCGGTGTCTTCACTTAGAAGAGAGCAGAATGTTCTTTTGAACAGTACATCGGATCCTGTGTCACAAAGTTTGCTGACACTGAGTAGGTTGTGTTTTAGGCCATCCACATATGCAACTTTGTGTACGGTGATATTCTCTTTCTTTATGACTCCATAGCCTTTAATATGCCCCTTTTTGTTGTCTCCAAAAGTCACTGATCCACCATCTTGTTTTTCTTGGTACGTGGATAGAAGACTTCTGTTGCCAGTCATGTGCCTTGAGCATCCGGAGTCTAGATACCATTATGGCACATACTGCTTCTGCAAGACAATCATAGAGTTTTAGGTACCCATATCCATATGGGTCCAATTTCGTCAGAATTTTTCAAGTTTGCCTTAGCATTCTTGAAATACATTTTATCTTTTGTCGAAGAATCAGTTTGTTTCTCTTTAATATTTTATTTAGGTGCAGAGAGAAAACAATTTGAACTACAGAAATGATTATTCAACTTGAACATTAGATCAAAGCAATGACAGTATGGAACATCAGAAGTGATTTGCTTGAAATTTTCATTGAGAGCTTTAAACTGGGCCACAGAGGCATTACATTCTATTCTAGCATATGGCTTCCTATTACAAGAATATTTATGTAGATTAGATTGTTGGCAAAAATCTTTGTTTGTAGCAGCCTTCTGTGAGTCCCTTCTGTGGTGAACTTCTGTTGATTTCACTGCCACAGAAGAAAAAGATTTGTTAGGTTTTGGCCACTTACCCTTTTGTTGCCATGTTGGTTTCTCTTTAATTTGTAAGGGTTTTAAAAACTTTGAATCTTTTGGATTTTGAGTGGACATTAACTTCTGTTTTTTGAAATTTTCAAGCTCAATTGAGGTTTTGGCTTGTATGCACATATCCAAAAAATCTGGACAGATTGGAATTCCAGTGATTTTCTCCTTTGGAGGAATAGTTCTGTTAACAACTTCAGAGGTTTATTATGTCAGTCTCTGATTCGTCAAATGATGAATCGTCCCCATATACAGAGGTTGAGTCATCAATATTTCTTTCGACAGAGACTGGATTTTCCGGACATGTGTCATACTTGCTTTCTTAATCTGAAAAATTATTTTCTAAGTCAACAGAGGTGTCTGCTAAGATCTCTTCAGAGAGTTTTTGATCTGTAGAAGGTGTACAAAGATTTTTCAAAATATCTATTTTCCAAATTTCCATCATCTCTTTTTCAATTATATTTCTTAGTTTTTCTTCTGAAAAGATTGGTTTGAACTCAAGTGCTTCTGCAGATAAATTCTTTTCAGAATCTATTGTGCAGACAAAAGCAACTTGAGTTTGAGTTTCTGGTTTACCAAACTTGAAGATTACTATCTGATCTTGAGTTTTCAGATATCTCTTTGGTTTGGATCCTCTTTTCAGATTAAGTTTGGAAAATTCGGTTTGTTGATTTTTCCTACAGCAAATAGTGATGACAGAGGTTTATTCTTTACGTTTTCTGTACCTTGATTAATATCACTGTACCCAATACCTCGCCTTCCTATTTGAGTATTTATTTTCTCGTACAGCTTTTGTGCATCACGATAATTTTTAATTAAAACATCTCTTCTAAGTAGATCTAGCCAAAGGACTTCTCTTTCCTTTTGAAAATATTCCTTAAGAGCTAGAATGTTTAGTCTGTCGCTCTCAGAATCTGAAAGTTCTTTTGTTTTGGTTTTTAAAGATGTATTTAATTCAGAAATTCTCTCTTTTAAAGGAAATAGATTTGTGTTCCAGTATGCTTCTAATTCTTCCTTTTCATTGAAATTTTTTGCTTTTTCTTCAGTGAGAAGTCTAGCTTCTCTTTCATAAAAAGTGAGCTTTTTCTGAATATCATCACAAGTCTTTTTCAGTTCAATATTTTCAGTTTTAATTATTTGTAAATCAACTTTTGTAGTCCGAGAGGTGGAGTTTGAAGTGGATACCTCAGTGTCAGAGTCTGAGCTGATTTCTGCCATACCACAGAACAAGGCATTGTTGGTGTATTCATCATCAGAGGTTGTATCTGACTCCCAATCCTCCCTGTTCACCACTTTGAGCATAATACTCAGCTTTCTTTTTGTAAAAAGCCGAGTCCTTCTGTGGGCGATTTGGCCTGCTTCTGCATTCATTGGCAAAGTGGCCTGGCTTCCCAGAGTTGTAGCAACCTTGGTTCTGGGAAGTATTACCAGCACGATCGTCGGACTTCTGTCGGTCACCAACTTTTTCCGATCTGCATTCATTTGCATAATGACCAGGCTTACCACACTTGTAGCATTCTTGTGGTGTGTAGCTTGCCTTGTCATCTGACCTCTGTCGGTCATTTCCTCTGTTGATTCTATCACTCGACCTCTGTTGGTCGTTACTTCTGTCGTCTGACCTCTGTCGGTCAGCTGATTCTTCTCTTCTTCCTTGATCCCTTCTACTCCGATCTTCTCTTCTTTCTCTATTATCTCTGCCATATCTTTCATTACCATAACTCTTTTGGTTTCCTCTGAATTCTCTTGTCAATAGAGCTAAGGATGTTGCTATCGATGCCAGAGTTATCTGTCCTTCTTCCATAATCTCTTCGCCTTTGCTGTCAACTATCACCATCTTTTTCTTTTTCTCCTTCTTCTTTTCCTTTGTCGCTTTCTCTTTCCTCGGCCTCTCTGTGTCTTCTGTAGATTTTCCAACCAAAGCGAGAGGTGCAATGGTTAGTGTCTTTGCTTGTGCTATTTGAGGCTCTTGACCAGCTAATGTTCCGTAGAGGTCTGAAAGAGTCCAGGAATCTAAATCTTGATTGGGTTGTAAAGACATGGATAACTGGAGCCATTCTTCGTTCAGACTTTTGAGAAACATGACGTTATTCTCTTCAGAAGTTCTGTGGATGCCGAACTTCTTGCAGTTATTGATCAGAGAGTTGAACCTGTCATACGTTGTTTGCAGAGATTCATTTGTCAGGGCTTTAAAAGCGTAATATTCGTTTATGTATTGAGCCCTTCGGTTTTTCTGAGTTTTAGCTCCCCCTTCAAGTTGTTTCTCCAGTTCTTTCCAAATATCATACGCGGATTCGCATGCATCTAAAGACTGGAAGAGATCGTTGGGGATTGCCATGATCAGAATTCTTTTTGTTTTTTGCGCGAGTTCATCTCTTTCCTTATCTTGATCTGACCAACCATCCCTGGTTTTAGGTTTTTTATGCTCAGGGATTTCAGGAGTGTCGGCTGTAGCTGGTACACGAGGTACTATTAACATAGGGACATGAGGAGGATTATAAAGGTATTGTACGAGCTCTTTATCAGTACCCTCAAAGAAATGGATCATTCTTATTTTCCACTGAGGATACTCATTTCGTAGAAGAGATGGTGGTTTGGTTAATGAGCCAGCTGTAAAGAAATTTTGTGCCATTGTCATTTTAAGAGTAGAACATTTCAGAATGAAGATATGACACGAAAAAGTACGAGAGAATTATCTGGAAAGATTTTCTGGGTTTGGAAGCTCTCAACAGTGCACTTTAATGGAGTTTTAATTAAAGAAACACTTTCTCTAGATTTACCAAATATCGAATAAATCGAAAATGGCTGAACAATAGAATCTGTTTGAAGGAATGAATAACAGGTTAAAATCAGACCACGTTTCTACCAATAATCTTGTTAAACGAGGATCGCTTGATATTTAAAATCAAGCTTTGCTCTGATACCAATTGTTGGTTCCCGTATTTGATTTACAAAGATTATCTAATCTATTAGTTCAAATAAGATGTGTTGCGGAAGCGTATTTGAAGAACTAACAGATATGTTTGTATAGAAACAACACAAAATACCAAATAAACAGTATATGAAGAACAGATGAATATCTCAAGGATTACTGTATTTGATTAAGAACACTAAGAACAGATTTGACGTTAACTGTGTGCAAGTGCTTTTGTGTGTTGTGTGTGTATTCGTTGGTAAGGAAGAACTCAACACGAGTCTTCCTTTTATACTACTACAAAAGATCTATTCTAGACAAAAGGACTATTGCTACAACAAATAAGGGATGGCATGAATAGTTGGAAACCTGCATGCATTAAATGCGCTAATATCAACTTGTAAGGATGCCTATCGGAGTTTGACACGTGTTGTTGTTGGACCATGCCTTGTACAAGTTGATGAACGGACCCTGGAACAGTAACAAGATATTTATGTAACAGTGGTAAGATATTCCTGTATCAGTGGCAAGATATTATAAATATCTTCCAAGTCTTTAGTCTGAACCGCAGAGGCTCTGTCAAGGGTGACAGAACCGCGAGCTTCTGTGGAAGTCTTTCATACTTGGCCTATTTTTCAATACTTCTAATATTATGAATATTTGGAGCTAACAAAAACATAAATCTTCTGAGGAGGGTGCCCCCAAACCAAAGAAAAGGAGGAGCAAAAAGAAATCCAAGAAACCTCACACTGCTCTGCAGACTATCGCAGAGGAAACTAATATGCTCGAAGAAACCCATGAGCAACATCTGCAATCCCCTTCACCTATCAACTATGCAGAAGACCAGGGTGACTTTTCTAACTTCCTCCAACAACCTGGAATTGTACACTATTTAGACCCTTCTGGATGGACCGCATAAGCTCTATCTCATCATTCAACAGAAGCTCCAAACATCAGAATCTATTCTGACTTGGATGATGATGACCAAACCCCACAGAATATTCAGTCTAAGACTCCAGAAGTACTACAGAACCCCTTCACCCAACCCGGATTTGATGTGCTAAGAGCAAGCCCAGAAGATCTGGCTAAAGCTACCACCAAAACCCCACCAATCATAGTCTCAGAAGTGGATTCTGATGAAGAAGATTATCAGATAAACTACGCATCTCTACACCTAGATCGTAGGCATTTGTCCTCATATCATCCCCATATACAGCAATTGGTTGGGACCCATACCTGCTTTGACTCGCCAGGAAAAAGCCCAGAAGCTAGAACAGAGGTAGGTGATGTGAGCCACAGAAAAGAGAATGAGGCTGAGAAAATAGATGGTGAAGAAGTTATAGGATGCCCAGCAGAGAAAGATTCCAGAACTGATGCCTGGAATAGAAGAGGCACACAACCCCAACCAACTCCCAGTACAACCCACATTTCTATTACCGCCAGTCTAGTGGCAGAAGGTAATATTGAACAAGAGTCGCACAACTCGAACCCACCCCAAACTGACCTGGCAGAGGAAATTCCTTCCACCTTTGTGACACTAATAGCCGGGGAAACCATTCCAGGAGTGTCCTCTCAGAAGGTCTCACCCTTAGTTCGTGATCCATCGTCCCTGATCACAACAAAAATCCCTACAGAGGAATTTGTTTCCTCTGACACACACACACATATAGGTCCAACAGGCTCTTCAGATGAGCTTAGAGTGCACAAGGACGGAGAGACTCTAGACAAGTCTCTGAGTCAACATAAGGATACTCTTGTACCCACCTCTGAAGTGGAACAAGACAATGTCCTTAACAGATCCTCTATAGTGTCTGAGGCTGATAAAGCCTCTGCTCGAGGATTAGAGGGAAATCCTTCCGTCCTCAACATCGAAACAGGGACGAAAGAAGGTGTCCAAGGAACAGGGACTCACTCTGGGGACGAATGTGTTCCCCCAGAGGTTACACCAAGTCCACATGTATCAAGGGATGAGTTACAAACCCTTGTCACCTCTGTGGACACCACATTGAAAGAGTTGAAAAGCTCTTTTGATTCTTTTGCAGATTCAACTTCCAGGGCCATTACAGATCTGAACACCAAAATGGACAATCTGTCCACAGAGGTGTAAAATGTCCTAGCCCAGATGAAGTCAACTTCTACAACCTCTGCCACCTCTGATGCTGCTAACTTCGAGAAAGCTACTACCTCGGCCTTCCAAAGCTATGTGAAAACCCTACTTGAACAACTGAAGACAGCTCAAACGCCAACTTCTGCGGGCCTTACACCAGAAGATCTGAAGAAGGCCCTCGAGCAAGTTCAGGAGCAAACTACAAGGGAAACTCTAGCCATGAAACCCTCTGACTACATGACCAGAGCTCAGCTCACAAAACTCGGCCAAGGGGTAATCAACTAGGTCACAGAGCTCATCACAGCCTTCACTGTTGCCAACGCAAATTATGTAAAGGACTTCAGAAAGAGCGTCGGCAAAATGCGCTTCAACACAGAGGCAGAGGTCCATACCCTACTTGGCCTCTGTGACGACCTATGCACAAAGACGATCGATGCAGGTGCCACATCGCCCAAAAATCCAGAAGCTTCTTGCAGAGCAGAAGGCACTAAAGATAAGGGTCAGGATGACTCTGATGATGACTCCGATGATTCATCAGATCATCCTGAGGGGGAGAAACCAAGGGAGAAAGCTGCAAGCAAAGGTCTACCAGAACCACCAATATCAGCAGAACCGCTAAACCAAGTTCCCCCAACTCAAACCCAAGGAGGAAAACAACAACAGACCACAGAGGCAATAATCACCTCTGTGGAAATATCCTCTGAAAATACCCTAATTCAAACCCAAATACCCGAAACAACTACAGATCAACAACAGAAGACCACAGAGGCAACACCCACCTCTGTGGAAACAACTTCTGTATTCGGAAAAGATATGCCAACCCGTGAAGTATTCCAAATCCTAACATCCTCCGAAGAAGATCAACCATCCCAATCACCAAAACCAAAATCACCAGAAGAACTCCCCTCTCCAACACCAAATGAAACCAAGATACCATCTCCCACACCCAAAACCAGAACCAAAAGTATTGCTCACAAAAGAAAACATCCAAGCAAAAGCACAAAAGCCTCACCTACAAAATCCACATCACCAACCAAGCCCTCAGAAGCACAAGTGACAAAACGAAACTGAGGCAACCGCCACAAAACCTACAGAAGTACCTCCGTCAAAGCCCTCAGAACCCCAAAGGACAAAACCCATAGACAAAACCCACAGAGGCAACCCCATCTCTACAGGAAGATCTATAGCCGAAGGCAAAAGACAAAGGCAAAGCGATAATGACAGAGAAACCCAAAAAGAAGAAGCCAAAGCAACAACCAGCAGAAAAATTGATGAAGAGCTCTTTTGATGCATATGTGACACCAAAGCCAGAACAAGAAGACTGAGCTTTCGGTGCTACCACTCTGTCAAACATACCAATTATAGATCCGAAGGCAAAAGTCACAGAGGATCGAGTGGCCCAAATCCAGAAACAAATGGATGCTCTGCGCAGGCCCATGCCTCCACACGGTGCACCTCCACAACAGATGGAGGAGGTGGTATACAGATATCTGTACAACAGAAGTGCCAGAGATCTTCTGCCACCAACCATTCAAGATCCCAACTTCCATGCTGGCCTCGAAAATACCTTCACAAGAACAACACCCAAGCCAAAATGGCAAGTCTTCTCAGAGTCCAAAATCGACAAGGTCATATACTGTAAGTTTTCTCAAACCAGAACCACTCCTAAGGTTTCCTATAACATCTATAAGGTGAAAAGGGAGGACAGAACCGTGACCCAATTCTCAGATGCTGATATGAGAAATCTAAGTCCAAACGATCTACCCGACCTTCTTAACTAGACGAAAGAGAACTTCACAACAAATGCACATCGAAAGGGAATACAACGTGATAAGGAAAGCCATTCGTGAGAAACTTCTGCTATACAGCCTTGTCGACTTCCAATTAGGACGAGATATTGGAGTAAGAAACCTAAATCTCCATCCACCAGAAAATGACCGCCCATCCTCTGCCATACCAAACTCAATCATTACATCTCCAAGAGTTGGGTTGGTCTATCAAGATCCTGCTGGGAAGTCAAGACTGTTCGTAGAGATGGACTGTCAGAAGTATGCAACAAATACTTTGACGGAGTTCAGAGCCAGCCTCGTGGAGCATAGAGGAACGAAGCTCATGAATCAAGCTCTCGTTGATAGACTGATATAGGTCATCTGCCAAGTAATCAACTTCAGAACCCTCTGCATCAGTTTCTATCAAGAGCATAGAAAATTAGGATTCGACAACAGAAGTTTCAACGACTTCAAAGACGCCAACGTCTGATATCCTCTACCAACCACTGCAAATCTTTCCTTTCATAATGTAATCAAATGTAAGTGCCTCTGCATAATTCTGTATGAAAGAAAAGTAAAATCTTTTGAGGTATTTTATTTCACCTCTTGTTATGTACTTAGCCTAGAAAACCGTGCACTTTTCAATTTTTTATTTTTCAATACTTAGGGGGAGATTGTTAGCTCCAATCTTTCTGTTTATAGAAGTATTGAAAAATAGGCTAAGTATAGAAGTCTTCGATAGAGGCTCTGCCGAGTCACCGAGAAGACCAAAGCATAGGAGTCTTCGACAAAGGCTCTGCCGAGTAACCGAGAAGACCGAAGTAAAGAATCGCAAGAAGACACTTCAATGCGGACAAGGCCACAGAGCCTCTGTCACACTTGACAGAGCCTCTGTGGTATAAAAGACTAGAGCTCTATACTAAGGACAATCGTGCTTCTCACGATTTCTGCTGTACGAAGATCCTGAAGATCATTCGTACAAGGCGTGACCTGACAACTCTACGTGTCAAACTCTGATGGGTCCGAGCCTTAGTAGAAGTCGGCGCATTTAATTAACGTTGTACCTGCAACAGTACCTGAATAGTGTCTTTGTACCTTCAGTCCTTGTTGTCCAGAACTTGTCCCATTTAGAAGTAGTATAAATAGAAGACTCATGTTGAGTTCTTCTATTAAGCTTTGCACGATACACACACCATTAGAGCAGGTTTCTTGTATAACTTTCGGTGTTCTTGGTGCTTTATTTATATCAATATACAGTGGGTTATTGAGATAATTATCTAAGTTATTTCCACTTTATACATTTGATATTGTGTGTCTTCTACCTTATTATATCTTTTAGTTCGTTAAAACGCTTCCACATTATATCTTGTTTGAACTATTAGATATAATCATCATTGCTAAGCAAAACAGGAACCAACAATATGGAAGAGTATCCAAGAAAGATTCCATCATCAGCCTTAGGATCAAACATTCCAAGTGCATCTCTGTTGTTCAATATGAAACACTGACATCCAAAGATGTGAAAAAAGCTAATTGAAGGCTTTCTCCCATGGAAAATTTCATAGGCTGTCTTCTTGAATATTTTGACAATCAGTGACATGTTTTAAGTAAAACAAGCAGTGTTGACAGCTTCTACCCAAAACTGAGTAGGTAGATGATAATCGCTGAGCATTGAACGTGCAACTTCGATGATAGTTCGATTTCTTCTTATTTTGTTGTGGTGTTCTCACTGAGGAAAAGTTGTGAGAAATACCCTTACTTTCAAAGAAGGAATCAAGAGAACTGTTTTTGAATTCAGTCCATTGATCACTCCTTATGTGACAACTGTCAAATTTACACCTCAGGTTAGAACTACTTTGGATACCTTATTTTCATGACATAGTTTACACAGTGCAATTTTAGCAGTAAACACGGTACGATAAGAAAAATTCGAGAAATTTTGCCTAAGAAATCCTTGAATTAGGAAATTATCCATAAATCTCATAAAATGCCAACTTAATATACATTTATACTACAAGTATTTATGTAGTTGATAATTTATATATATATTTCAATCATATTATATATATAAATACCTTAATTTATATATACCTACTTTGTATTTTAAGTTTTAAGAAAATACTTGTATTTTAATTTTAATCTTTAAAGACAAGAAGTGACTAAATACATTTGTGTCACACCCCACCCCACCCCCTAGAGAGGCAGGCCACACCTCCCCCTCTCTCCATATGTATGCAACAACACTCATCATTTCACCTCATTGTCTCATTTCACTCTCTCACTAAGAGAAAGTTATCATCTCCTTCTCTCTCCATCTTCAAACCTTCATCCTCATCTTCATATTCATCTTCAATCTCCATCACAACTCCAGCCCCTAAATCATATTTCTTCAAGAGTTCAAGATAATCAAAGGTAAAAACAAGTGTGTTGGGTGAAATCCACACACACTCTTTTAAATCTTTTTCCAACTTTCTTGCATTTTATGAATGTTCTTCATATTTTCTACACTTTCTTTATATTGTTAAAAACCATATTTACTATGTCTTAATGTTTGTAGATTTACCATCATAACATCTTTTTGTTAGTAAAAGATGGTGAATCCAAAATCAAACCTAAGTTAAGACCAAAGATGAACATTTTAAACACATGCATGTAGTTTTCATGAGAAATCCATCTTCTTTTATTCAAGAATTTTATGAGTAAGTCTTTGAAATCTACTAAAAACATACTTAAACAAACATGCATGAGCTAAAGATGCACAATTTTAAGTTGCATGTTGATGTTCTTGGCAAGAACATCAACCTTTTCTAAAATGTGTCTTTTACAAGAGTTTATAAAAGTTGAGTTGATAGGTAACTTGCATGCATTTTAAATGGATCAAAAATGTGTTTTGGAACTGAAAATAAGTGTATGGAAGAGAGTCAAATCGGATTGTGTATGAAAAAGAATAAGAATTTTGGTTAATAAGTCAACATATGAGCACATGCACAAAGTGTGATTTTGACAGATTGCTGCCAATTTCCACACCCCACTTCAAAGGGTCATATCTCACTCAATATAACTCCAAATGGAGTGAGTCTTTTTCTGGAAATCATTTTTATGTGTTAAGATTCAAACCCAAGTGGTTTCACTCAAAAACCCAGAGATTTCATTTATCAAACAGTACTCACAAAATCCGTGCACAAACAGCAAAGTCTTCTGTCGGGTTTTACGCCGTGTATTATTTCATATACTTATACTCTTCCAAAAATTATGAAACTGATGCCAAAATATTACTAACTCATTGAACTAATTGGAAATAAAATTTCATGACCAAATTGTACCTGGAAGTTATCCAAAGTTGGACACAAAGTGACACCAAATTCTGGACAGTAAGGACAAATTTCTTATTATTATTAAGGACTAACTTCTAATCCCATTTCATCATTTTATGATGAAATAGTGGAATATATATGTATATCTTATATTTATATACATTTATGCATTTTACTTATTTATGCAACTTATTTATTCGTCATCCATTTTCATCATTTTATGATGAAATTGTGGAATATACATATATATATAATATATTTATATATATTTATGCAATTTATATATTATTGATCCCATTTCATCATTTTATGATGAAATTGTGGAATATACATGTATACTATACATTTATATTTATGCACTTTAAATATTTGTCTTTACATTTAGAACCTTTAATTTTATCGTTCTTACGATAAAATTTCGGTTTATACATATATATGTACTATATATGTTTATGTTCTTTAAAACCCTTTTCGTTACTTAATGTGACGAAATTGCGGAAACTTTAATCTAACAAGAACAACGTATACGTTTATTACGTTATAATATTAAAACACAACAAGACATTTTATGACGATTTGGATAGTTAGTACCGAACCTTCGAGATTGAAAACTCACTAGTGACCTTACATTCATAGGTTTGAAGTAGGATCATCTCGGAGTACTTGTGGGAGATTCCCGGATTCTATCGCTTATCATGTGAGTTCACAGCCCCTTTTTCAATGTTTTACATATTTTGGGGTGAAAAGCATGTCGTTACTACAACTATTTTACGCACCGATTACCTCGTTTTCTTGGAAATACGAAACTTGCTATACTTGTTTATGCTCTATGGTATCTATGTTTTGCAAATGTTGTAAGTTTGAGTTTCTTTTGCTATCGATCAAAAGTCCCCGTTTATTTTTACGTTACCCGTTTAACTAATGTATTGAGACGTTGGTAATTATGGATAACGTTATTTGGTTTGACACCCCACTCACAAGTAGCGCTTGTTTGAGTGCATAATTATTGTTTGTATTTGCGCATTGTTGGCGATAGAACATGCGTCGGGGCGATTCTGTCGGTATAGGTCGGGTAAAGGGCTCATAACTTAAACATTTTACATACGATTACCTTGAGCAAGTGGTTTTTTTATAACCGATTTATTTATCCCTTGTGTGGATTTAAACTATTTTGCTATGGCAAACAATGTTATACTCATTAAACTTGTGATCTCACCAACTAGTGCATTAGTTGACACTCTCATTTACATGCTTTTCAGGGGAACATCCTTAAGGTTGGAATTTAGGAAGGCTACACGTGATGAAGCTTTCTTTACTATCTTTAATTTTATGTTCATTTCCCTTTTGTAAAAACGGTTGTAAAAGACAAGGTTTTAACCTTTTGAATGTATTTCAATGGTTGATGTGATCTTGTAACTTTTGCTATGAAACTTGAGCTGTACATTCCGTGTTTCCGCTTTAGCGGGGTGTTACAGATTTGGTATCAGAGCTAAAGGTTATAGAGAATACCGGTTTACCTTTGGAAAACTGCAACTATAACAAAAAAAACGGGAAAGAACACTTAAATTACTAAACATGTTGCTAGTATAACTAATTCGGGTATTGCATCATCGGTCTTTAATTAAACAAAGCCTGATCACCTATGTTTAATTAAAGAAAGAGTAATGCGAGACCGGAAATGGATATACTAGGAATATGTGTGTTTTCACACTCGATGCTTCACGTTGTATGCCTAGTATGAGCGTAGCTATTGCCTATAGTATGCGATAGTATAGTACGCTTAGCCTTTATATTGCGCGATAGTAATATTATACACTCTTACTTCAGTATCAATATGTCAACATCCTCATCACACTCTTACTTCAGCAATACTATGTCGTCATCATCATCATCAAGCTCACAACCTTCCTACACGCCATCAAACCGCTAGGAAGAGCGTGCCCATACCTAGACGAGTGTGTTTTAGGTCTGATCAGCGAGACGCACCGGGACCCTCACGGGTGATCGAGGGAGTGCCGATTAGTCGAGCGCCTAGCATGACCTGGGACGAAGAGCAACGCCTTAGGGCCGTGACAGTGGATTTGCACGGATGTCAAATGAGGATCAGTCACCAGAGTCAAGTCGTGACCGAGCTAGTGGAATTAAGTCACCTTTTGACCAACATGTCGTCCGATGCCGTAAACAGAGCGAAAATAGCTCAGAGGATAGCGTTACGAGCCGAGTTAATGAGAATAATAGTAGTGATGCTACTGACGTTATTGGTGTGGTGGGTTTCGATTGAAGTGTATCAGGGCGGATATTGACGTGGATGGTGGAAAATTTAGAAAATGGAACTTTTATTTCTAGTTGTTTCAATCTTAAATTTCAGTTTGTAATTCTATACTGATGTGCGATGCACATCAGAAATTTTGTATCAAACGGCTATTATTAATGACTTCAATGAAAAAGAAATTTCACGTTTTAATTATATATGTGTGGAACATGCAATAGTTATTTAATTACTTTCCAACACTTCGAAATTTCAAATTTATTCTTTACAAAACATCCGACTTTATTTACTCAAAATTTTAACCAACTCGATATTTTCAATTGTGTTTTAGAAAAATGCCACCAAGAAGATCCACACGTCACACGGGAGAAAATCCTGATGATCAAAACCCCGATATCGCCCAACTCATAGCTCAACGTATCCAAGAGGCTATACCTAACATCATAGCCCAAGTTACCGCGGGCATTAATGAGCCTCAAAGGAAAGTCAACGTGGGAGGAGGAACTCCCAATGACACTCAAGACAATAGAGGATGTAGCTACAAGACATTCATGACTTGCAAGCCCAAGGAGTTTCATGGAACGGAGGGTGCTATAGGATTACTCTCATGGTTCGATAGTATGGAGTCGGTACTTCATATCTGTAAGTGCTCAGAGGATCGCATGGTAGAGTATGCGGCCTGTCAGTTGCAAAAGCGAGCTCTAACTTGGTGGAACATTCAAGTCCAAACCGGTGGAAGAGAAGATGCATACAAACTGTCCTGAACTGAGTTCAAGGAATTGCTCATGGAGGAATACTGTCCCAAGAGCGAAGTTCAGAAATTGGAGGCTGAACTTTGGGATCTTACCATGGTTGGTTCGGGGATAGATCGCTACACCGCTCGTTTTCACGAACTTGCGAAGTTAGTACCTCACATGGTTACCCCGGAGAGCAAGAGGATTGACCGATATTTGTATGGATTAACCCCGGAGATTCGAGGGATGGTTAAGTCATCAAGTCCGACCACGATCCAAGCCGCCGTGGCACTAGCAACTAGTTTGACCCATGATGCGGTCAGAGCAGGAACTCAAACTCAGAAAGGTGTCGGTATCAAGCGAAGGCCGGAGAATCAGTCAGGAAAGGCAATTGGAAGTAGTTCAAGTGGGAACAAGAAAGTAGTGGGAAACTTTGGGATGAATGCCAAGGAAGTAGGACGTTACAATAGACCCCACCCAAAGTGCAACCAATGTAATTCGCATCATGAGGGAGCCTGTCTCATTTGTAACATTTGTAAGCAAAAGGGTCATTTAGCCCGATTTTGCAAGACGGGAAAGAATGTGAAAGAGGAAGGAAGGGTATGCTATGAGTGCGGAAGTCCGGATCACTTCCGAAATGTATGCCCAAGGCTGAAAAGGGGACCAATCAATAACAACGCTGGGTATCAAGCAAGACAAGCCAATCAGGGAAACCAAGGAGGACAAGCTCGAGGACGGGCATTTGTCTTATGAGCAAAAGAAGCACGTCGAGACCCCAATGTAGTGACAGGTACGTTCCTTCTAAACGATTATTATGCATCCGTATTATTCGACACTGGTGCCGATAAGAGCTTTGTTTCGTTAGATTTTAGGCCTTTGATCAACCTAGAATCTAAGAAAATGCCGAACGCTTATATTGTTGAGGTTGCTAATGGATTTGAATTAGAAGCTAAGGATGTAATCTTAGGCTGTACCTAGAACTTAGCTGATAAACTATTTAGTGTTGATCTTATTCCAATTGAATTGGGGAGTTTCGATGCAGTAATAGGCATGGATTGGTTATCTAAGAACCGAGCTGAGGTTAGTTGTTTTGAAAAGACGGTTAGGTTACCATTACAAGGCGGAGAAACCCTTGTTGTCCAAGGAGATAGAGTTGGAAGGAATCTGAAGATAGTATCATGTATGAAGGTCCATAAGTATTTGAGGAAGAAGTATGTTGCGTTCTTGGCGCAAGTAGTCGAGAAGAAGTCTGAGGAGAGGCGAGTTCAGGATATTTTTTTGTGAAGGATCACCCAGAAGTATTTCCAGACGATTTTCCTGGACTTCCACCATTTAGACAAGTCGAATTTCAGATTGACCTTATACCCGGAGCGGCGCCCGTAGCCAAGGCTCCGTATCGCCTAGCACCTGCAGAAATGCAAGAGTTGTCGAATCAACTTCAAGAACTTTTGGATAAGGGATTCATTCGACCAAGTTCATCACCCTGGGGAGCCCCGATTCTCTTCGTTAAGAAGAAGGATGGATCGTTTCGAATGTGTATCGATTTTAGGGAGCTAAATAAGTTGACAATCAAGAACCGATATCCTCTCCCTCGAATAGACGATTTGTTCGACCAGTTGCAGGGTGCAACTTACTTCTATAAGATTGATCTTCTATCGGGATATCATCAGTTGAGGGTCCGAGAGGAATATATTCCTAAAATAGATTTTAGAACTCGCTATGGACACTACGAGTTTTTAGTTATGCCATTTGGTTTGACAAACGCGCCAACTGTATTTATGGATCTAATGAATAGACTGTGTAGGCCATACCTTGATAAGTTTGTGATTGTATTCATCGATGATATACTAATCTATTCTCAGAGTAAGAAGGATCACGAGCAACATCTAAAAGTGATTTTTGAGCTTCTCAAGGAACATAAGCTATATGCCAAATTTACTAAGTGTGAATTTTGGATTCGGGAAATACATTTCTTAGGTCACGTAATCGGGGAGAAAGGGATTCACGTGGACCCGGCTAAAGTGGAAGTCCTTAAGAAATGGGAAGCCCCAAGAACTCCAACGGAAATTCGCCAATTTCTAGGCTTGGCAGGGTATTATCGACGTTTTATCGAGAATTTTACTAAGATCGCTAAACCCCTTACCACATTAACCCAAAAGGAGAAGGACTTCGTTTGGGGAGTTCCACAAGAAGAAGCATTTCAACTTCTGAAGAAAAAGTTGTGCAATGCACCGATTTTAGCTTTACCGGAAGGAATGGAAAATTTTGTAGTGTATTGTGACGCAGCACATCAAGGATTAGGTTGCGTATTGATGCAAAATGATAAGGTGATAGCATATGCCTCGAGACAATTAAAAGTTCATGAGAAGAACTATACCACACACGATTTGGAACTCGGAGCTGTGGTATTCGCTCTGAAGATATGGAGACATTATCTATATGGTACCAAGTGCACTATTTTCACCGATCATAAAAGTCTTCAACACATCTTTTATCAAAAGATGCTTAATATGAGGCAAAGGAGATGGGTAGAACTGCTCAGCGACTACGATTGTGAGATACATTACCACCCAGGTAAGGCCAATGTGGTAGCCGATGCCCTGAGTAGGAAAGAAAGGATAAAACCTTCACGAGTCCGAGCGTTAGGAGCACTGGTTCAAACAAGTTTGAAAACCCAAATTTTTGAAGCTTAGATCGAAGCATTGAAATTTGAAAACCTGAAGGAAGAGACTCTTCACGACTTAGAGTCTAGTTTTGAAACTAAGATTGATGGAGTACGCTACTTTAAGGGCAGAGTATGGATCCCAATGGCTGACAACCCACGGGAAATGATTTTGGAGGAGGCTCATAACTCTAAGTATTCAATCCATCCAGGAGCTAATAAGATGTACAAGGATTTAAGGGAATACTATTGGTGGCCAGGAATGAAGAAGGATATTGCCATATATGTAGGAAAATGCATAACGTGTGCAAAAGTCAAGGTTGTTCATCAAAAGCCATCGGGACTGTTACAACAACCAGAGATTCCCCAGTGGAAATGAGAGCAAGTCACTATGGATTTTAAAACCAAACTCTCGAGAACTGCCAAAGGACATGACTCGATTTGTGTTATAGTAGATCAATTTACGAAGTCTGCACATTTCTTACCTATTTGGGAAGATTATAAGATGGAAAAGCTTGCTCAGATCTACATCAGGGAAATCGTTACGCGACATGGAGTCCCAGTTTCCATCATTTCAGATAGAGATAGTCGTTTTACCTCTCGATTTTGGCAGTCACTCCAAAAAGCGTTAGGTACGCAGTTAAAGTTGAGCACGACCTATCATCCTCAAATGGATGGTCAGAGTGAGCGAACCATTCAGACTTTCGAGGACATGCTTCGGGCATGTGTGATAGACTTTGGAGGAAGTTGGGATAACCACTTACCGTTAGTTGAATTCTCTTACAACAATAGCTATCACACTAGTATTCAGTGTGCGCCATATGAAGCTCTGTATGGCCGCAAGTGTCGATCACCTCTTCGTTGGTTGGAAATTGGAGATAGACAACTATCTAGTCCAGACGTTGTTCAAGAAACCACCGACAAGATCGCAATCATCAGGGATAGGCTTAAAGCAGCTCAAGATCGTCAAAAGAGCTATGCGGACAATCGAAGGAAGCCTTTAGAATTTCAAGTTGGTGACAGAGTCTTTTTGAAGGTATCCCTTGGAAGGGAATAGTCCGATTCGGGAAAAGAGGAAAGATGAGTCCACGATATGTTGGACTATTCAAGATCACAGAAAGAATCGGACCAGTAGCTTACAAGCTGGATTTGCCATTAGAGTTAAGTGCGGTTCACAACACATTTCACGTGTCAAACTTAAAGAAGTGTTTAACCGAAGAAGCAGTAACCGTGCCTTTGGAAGAAGTCCAAATCAACGATAAACTGCACATAATAGAGGAACCAATGGAAATACTCGATAGGGAAGTCAAGCGTCTTAAGCGAATCAAAATCACGATAGTAAAAGTCCATTGGAACACGAGGCGTGGGACCGAATACACTTGGGAGCGGGAGGATTACATGTTACAAAAGTATCCTCACCTCTTTGCAAGCAAACCTGTTAACACTAGTAACACTTGAATTTCGGGACGAAATTCTTCTAACCGGGGGAGACTGTGACAACTGTCAAATTTACACCTCAGGTTAGAACTACTTTGGATACCTTATTTTCATGACATAGTTTACACATTGCAATTTTAGCAGTAAACAAGGTACGATAGGAAAAATTCGAGAAATTTTGCCTAAGAAATCCTTGAATTAGGAAATTATCCATAAATCTCATAAAATGACAACTTAATATACATTTATACTACAAGTATTTATGTAGTTGATAATTTATATAAATATTTCAAAAATATTATATATATAAATACCTTAATTTATATATACCTACTTTGTATTTTATGTTTTAAAAAAATACTTGTATTTTAATTTTAATCTTTAAAGACAAGAAGTGACTAAATACATTTGTGTCACATCACACCCCACCCCCCTAGAGAGGCCGGCCACACCTCCCCCTCTCTCCATATGTATGCAACAACACTCATTATTTCACCTCATTGTCTCATTTCACTCTCTCATTAAGAGAAAATTATCATCTCCTTCTCTCTCCATCTTCAAACCTTCATCCTCATCTTCATATTCGTCTTCAATCTCCATCACAACTCCAGCCCCTAAATCATATTTCTTCAAGAGTTCAAGATAATCAAAGGTAAAAACAAGTGTGTTGGGTGAAATCCACACACACTCTTTTAAATCTTTTTCCAACTTTCTTGCATTCTATGAATGTTCTTCATCTTTTCTACACTTTCTTTATATTGTTAAAAACCATCTTTACTATGTCTTAATGTTTGTAGATTTACCATCATAACATCTTTTTGTTAGTAAAAGATGGTGAATCCAAAATCAAACCTAAGTTAAGACCAAAGATGATCATTTTGAACACATGCATGTAGTTTTCTTAAGAAATCCATCATCTTTTATTCAAGAATTTTATGAGTAAGTCTTTGAAATCCACTAAAAACATACTTAAACAAACATGCATGAGCTAAAGATGCACAATTTTAAGTTGCATGTTGATGTTCTTGGCAAGAACATCAACCTTTTCTAAATTGTGTCTTTTACAAGAGTTTATAAAAGTTGAGTTGATAGGTAACTTGCATGCATTTTAAATGGATCAAAAATGTGTTTTGGAACTGAAAATAAGTGTATGGAAGAGAGTCAAATCGGATTGTGCATGCAAAAGAATAAGAATTTTGGTTAATAAGTCAACATGTGAGCACATGCACAAAGTGTGATTTTGACAGATTGCTGCCAAATTCCACACCCCACTTCAAAGGGTCATATCTCACTCAATATAACTCAAAATGGAGTGATTATTTTTCTGGAAATCATTTTTATGTGTTAATATTCAAACCCAAGTGGTTTCACTCAAAAACCCAGAGATTTCATTTATCAAACAGTCCTCACAAAATCCGTGCACAAACAGCAAAGTCTTCTGTCGGGTTTTACGTCGTGTATTATTTCATGTACTTATACTCTTCCAAAAAATTATGAAACTGATGCCAAAATATACCTAACTCGTTGAACTAATTGGACATAAAATTTCATGACCAAATTGTACCTGGAAGTTATCCAAAGTTGGACACAAAGTGACACCAAATTCTGGACAGCAAGGACAAATTTCTTATTATTATTAAGGACTAACTTCTAATCCCATTTCATCATTTTATGATGAAATAGTGGAATATATATGTATATCTTATATTTATATACATTTATGCATTTTACTTATTTATGCAATTTATTTATTTTTCATCCCTTTTCATCATTTTATGATGAAATTGTGGAATATACATATATATAATATATTTATATATATTTATGCAATTTATATATTATTGATCCCATTTCATCATTTTATGATGAAATTGTGGAATATACATGTATACTATACATTTATATTTATGCACTTTAAATATTTGTCTTTACATTTAGAACCTTTAATTTTATCGTTCTTACGATAAAATTTCGGTTTATACATATATATGTACTATATATGTTTATGTTCTTTAAAACCCTTTTCGTTACTTAATGTGATGAAATTGCGGAAACTTTAATCTAACAAGAACAACGTATTCGTTTATTACGTTATAATATTAAAACACAACAAGACATTTTATGACGATTTGGATAGTTAGTACCGAACCTTCGAGATTGAAAACTCACTAGTGACCTTACGTTCATAGGTTTGAAGTAGGATCATCTCGGAGTACTTGTGGGAGATTCCCGGATTCTATCGCTTATCATGTGAGTTCACAGCCCCTTTTTCAATGTTTTACATATTTTGGGGTGTAAAGCATGTCGTTACTACAACTATTTTACGCACCGATTACCTCGTTTTCTTGGAAATACGAAACTTGCTATACTTGTTTATGCTCTATGGTATCTATGTTTTGCAAATGTTGTAAGTTTGAGTTTTTTTTTGCTATCGTTCAAAAGTCCCCGTTTATTTTTACGTTACCCGTTTAACTCATGTATTGAGCGGTTGGTAATTATGGATAACGTTATTTGTTTTGACACCCCACTCACAGGTAGCGCTTGTTTGAGTGCATAATTATTGTTTGTATTTGTGCATTGTTGGCGATAGAACATGCGTCTGGGCGATTCTGTCGGTATAGGTCGGGTAACGGGCTCATAACTGAACCATTTTACATACGATTACCTTGAGCAAGTGGTTTTTTTATAACCGATTTATTTATCCCTTGTGTGGATTTAAACTATTTTGCTATGGCAAACAATGTTATACTCATTAAACCTGTGATCTCACCAACTAGTGCATTAGTTGACACTCTCATTTACATGCTTTTCAGGGGAACATCCTTAAGGTTGGAATTTAGAAAGGCTACACGTGATGAAGCTTTCTTTACTATCTTTAATTTTATGTTCATTTCCCTTTTGTAAAAACGGTTGTAAAAGACAAGGTTTTAACCTTTTGAATGTATTTCAATGGTTGATGTAATCTTGTAACTTTTGCTATGAAACTTGAGCTGTACATTCCGTGTTTCACTGAGGGATGCTTCTCTTCCTAATATTCAGTGAGCAGGTTTTCTTTCTAGTCATATGTCTAGATCATCCGCTATCAAGATACCAGATACCCATCTGAACCTACAAACAAAGGATTTGAAGATTCAGCTTCAGAACTAGTCTTCACTTGGGGTTAATTTCTTAACCTCAGTGGTAGATTTCACCATAACCTTATTTGTACCAGGATTGGTCTTCTTTGCCTTGGGGGCATTGATCTTCACCTTAGTTAACTTTTCAGCTTTGGTGGCTGTAGGGCACTTACTAGCAATATGATCGGTAAGTCCACAGTGATAACATTTCCTATAGCTGAAAGTAGCTTTAGGACCATTTGCATGCTTAGCTGAGATTTTTAAATGAGCAGGGGCAGCACCAAGTATACCTTTGGCATTGGAAATGGGAGGAACAATCAGTTCTTTAGATTTCTTACCAATAATATCCATTCTGATTCTAGGAGTATATCGCTGAATAAATCCAGGGACCTTATTCTTAGAAGTAGAGGGATAACTTACTGATGCTTTATAAACATTCAACTTAGGTACAATGGTACCCTTATTAGGTTTTTGGTTGAAAACATTTTCTTTACCTTTACCTTTTGAGTTTAAGGTAGGTTTTTCCTCAGGGATGGGGTTTTTAGAAGAGGAACACTGAGATGAGAAGGTGTCAGGGACTGAGGATACGAACATTCCAAATTTGAGCATGGAACGATCAGTGGTTGGTTCTAGAGTATCAGCTTTAAAACCAAGTCCACTCTTATCACTCGGGGGAATCTGAGACCTTAAAATCTCAGCGATCGTTGTTGAGGAATTACACCATCATTCAACAGTAGCCTTCTCATCTTTTAATACAACGATAGCTTCTTCACGCTCGATTTTGACTATCTGATTTATATGGACCTGATCTTTTAAATCTTCTTCAATTTTAGAAAGATTTTCTATTTAAAGGTGACAGTTTCTAAGCTGTTCAACTAGATCAATATTTTGATTTTCAACTATGGTCTTGCCATTCATGGCATCATATAAATTTACAGTCAGAAGATCGATTTTCCGAAGACTACCAGCTTCATTAATCTCTGAAATATTAGTAAAGAAGGAAGTTGATACCTTAGAGGTAGAAGTTGAAGTAGAGGGAATTTCAGAATTTTCTTCCTCGTCTTCTATTTTTGCCATGAAGCAGAGATTGGCCTCATCGTCATCTTCAGAGTCAGATGATTCTTCAGTGTCAGAGGCAGCCCAGTCGAAGTCAACGACCAAGCCTTTGCCTTTCTTCTTAAAACTTTTCAGCTTTGAATATTTTTCTTTCAGCTTTTTGTATTTGTCATCTCTAGCCTTGGGGTTAGAGGATTTCTTGTAGGAAGAAGATGAGGGTTTGATGACTTTCTTAGACCTACATTCACTAGCAGAGTGTCCTACTTTTTCACAGTTAAAGCAGGTAGCAGTTGCCTTATCAACAGGAGTTGAGGATTTTGGCTTGTCAGTAATTGCAAGAGGTTTATTTCTTCTGAAGTTACTCTTTCGGGCGAATCTCCTAAATGTATTAGTTAGGAGTGCCAAAGATTCATCAATATCTGAAGGATCAGCATCTGATGAGCATTCAGAGTTAGTTTCCAACTCAGTGATAGTGATAGTTGATCGCTGAGTGGAATGTGACTCTGAGAGTAAAGCAACATGTGTGCTTTTGGAATCTTTTACAAGATTCTTCTTAAGATGACACAGCTGCTCATGATTGAGCATAGTGCCAAATAAGGTAGAGAGGGTTATAGATTTTAGATCCTTTGATAGCTTGAGACACATTGAATAACTATCCCAGCTTTCAGGTAGACATTCTAGACACTTTGTCAGGATCTCAAAGTTAGAATATTCCTTACCAACGGTTTTTAGGTCAATAATTAAACAGTTAAACTGCTGATGTACTTCAGAGAGAGTTTCATTCTTACCACAAATGAAGCTTTCGCACTGTCTTACCAGGTTGATCTTTCTTGAGTCATGGACTTCAGATGTACCTTCATATTGAACACAGATTGTGTCCCACATGGATTTGGAGGTTTTCAGGTTCATGACGGAATGGTAGACTTCGTCAGGAAGAGCCATAGAGATAATGTATTTAGCCTTAGTGTCGATAGCCACCTTCTTCTTGTCTTCATCAGCCCAAGTGTGAATTTCCCTGGGAATGATTCTTTCAGGAATGGCAGCTCTAGTAGCAATGCCTGGAACTTCAGGGTCTATCCTAACAGGGACATATGGACCATTCTCGTTGTAATAAGGCATAGTAGGGTCTACATTTTAAAATAAGGGCATCATCCTATTTTTTCACAGATTAAAGTTATCTCTGGAAAATCTAGGGGGTTTTGCAAGAGAACCATTGTCGATATAGTTTGTGTTTGTGGAGTTTGCCATTTTAAAAAATAGCAAGGAAGAGAAAAGAATAGTATAAGCAAGATCTTGTTTATAGGATTAAACAATCTGCTCTGATACCACTTGTTGGTCCCGAAGGGGTTATACAAGTTTGTAGAAGGGGGGGGGGGGGGGGTTGAATACGAACACACGATTTTTACTTTTCAAAATTGTTTATTGATATGTATCAAACAATTTACAACTTGTTGCGGAACAAGATTAGGGAATAAACCTAATCTAAACAAGTTAAGAGAATCACTAAGATTTCTTGCACTAGAAATAAGAGAGAAGGAATTAAGAACACTTAAGCTAAGTATTCTATCAAACAGAGTTTCAGAAAGGAGAAGGAATGGCCGAAGGTTGTTCAAGAAATGAACTAGGGTTTCCTTTATATACTTCATGCATTAAATGCATATCAGTACAACTTTACACATGGCGGCTTCTGGTTGGATGCATGGTTTGACCTTGGTAGACAACCTAGTAGCCGCATGATGAATAGTGTAGAATCAGAGTTGGTTGTACAATTCTGGACAAAAAGGATGTCCGTTCTGACAGATCGTACGGAGACGTGTGAGGGGATAAGACAAAAGTAACTTGTAGAGGGAAACATCATGATCAGTGTTCGCTGAATAAACTTTATCATCGAGTGATAAAGTTCCGTATTCGCTGAAGTCTTCTACTTTAAACTTCACGTTGAGTGGACAGGTCTTGGCTTCGCTGATATCCGCATCAGTTCATTAATAGACTTGTCGCGGTTCTTTGTCTTGATCTTCGACTTCAGCGTAGAACATAGTTGACGTGAAACTTGTCTTTAGGGATCATAAGTAAACAACATATTTTATCAGCGATCATCAGAGACCTTCTTTGGCTCTATTATGCTCAAAAAGTTCACAAAGAAAGCCTTATTGATTGTGGTTGATGTTGTCTTCACACCATCTTCAGCAGCACCAGTGATTTGATGATGGGGTGATCCTTTGTCCATCTTGTCATGGGAGCATGGACATGAGGTGCTGTATGTGCTTCTGAAGGAAATAGAGGTGTGACAGCTTCAGAGCTTTGAGGATTGGTAGAGGGCTCTGAGGCACATTCCTCTGAAGTGTGACTTCATTGCTCTGGAAGTTACCAACAGGGCTCTGTGAAGGTGAACTCGTGTAAATGGAATTTCTTCCAATATTTGTCATCAGGGGTGATGATGGTTTAGGTTCAGGTTCTTGTTCCTCAGACTGTAGTCTTGAACTTTCTCCTTGAATTGAACCTATAGTCAAGGAAGTAGATGGTGAAGTATTTGAAGGACCTCACAGAGATGTACCTGATTGTTGTTATCCTTCAAAACCTTGAACTTGATTCCCTTTGTTGATAAGTTTAGGGGAATCTTCATCATCAAAGAAGTCATTGAATATCCAATGAATTTTCCTTCATCAGCCTTTTTGTCAAACTTCCGAAGTTGATCTCTGTCATTCAGGATGAAGCATTTGCAGCCAAAAGCATGAAAGTACTTCACATTTGGCCTTCTGTGGTTGATCAATTCATAAAGCAGTCTTTTTAAATCTTTTCACAATGATAGCCCTGTTTTGGGTGAAATAGTCTATTGAAACTGCTTCTTCCTACAAGTTAGTTGGGAGATCAGATCCTGCTAGCATTGTTTTGGTAGCTTCTACCATAGTTCTGCTCCTCCTCTCAACAACACCATTCTGTTGAGGAGTTCTGGCAGCAGAGAAGTTATGAGAAATGCCTTCTTTGAGAGGTATGATTCAAGCTTTGCATTCTTGAATTCTTTCCCATTATCACTTCTCAGCTTTGTACCTTTAAACTGGGCAGCACCTGAATCCTTTTCAACAAATTTATCAATATCTCTGGGACATCAGATTTTGCTCTGCTGAACTCAACCCAAGTATATCTGGAAAAATCATCAATTAAGACTAGGATATACTTCTTGCCAGAAAGACTTTGCACAGAAATGGGACGACAGAGATCCACATGTATCATGTGCAATGGTCTTGGGCAATTGTGATCACTCTTTGTTCTGTGTGAAGTTGTTTAAAGCTTACCCAATTCACATGCAAAACAGAGATGGTCTATGTCAAATTTAAGAGAAGGAAGACCTTTAACTAAGTTAATTTTTACAAGATTGTCAAGATTTGAAAAGTTCAAATGTGCAAATCTTTTGTGCCAGAGCCAGGCATTTTTCTTGTTCAAAGAAACTAAACAGAGTTTTTTGTATTATATTTTTGATTTGGATTGAAATTCATTTTGTAAAGATTGCCTTTACTGTTAGCTCTAAGCAATTCTTCACCAGTCTCTGAAACTAACAGAGAACATTATTTCTTCTTAAAATTGACATCAAACCATGATCACAAAGTTGATTTAAGCTATGCAAATTATGATTTAACCCTTCTACATAAGCAACTTTAGAAACTGATACTCCTCCATTGGTTAATACCCCATAACGTCTTATCTATCATTGCCCATCTCCACCAAAGGTTACTGCACCTCCCATTTTATCTTTAAATGAGGTCAGCAACTCTTTATTTCCAGTCATGTGCCTTGAACATCCAGAGTCAAAGTACCAAATTTTCACATGTTGTTTCTACAAGACATATTAGACTTTCTTAGGTATTGTTAGAGCTAAATTGTATTGAATAGAAGTTCAAGGTTTGATTTCGTGAATGTCCCAAATGGCGTATCAATAGATTGCTTAGCCTAATTGTTTAGATTTAATCTTCATATTCATTCATATACCGTATTATAAACACTCTGAATGCTTTATGAAAGGTATATGGATGACCAGTTGAAATCATCATTGATTATTGCATATTGATCATTGTTATTGTTATTACTACACTAATCTGGGATCCACAATTGGTATCGGAGCATACAGACAAATCGATTCAAGGTTTCTGGTAAGTTTATGTATACTGCATTGATATTCTAAAATTTCATTATGTCGTATCTAGCAAAATTACTTGATTCTGCTCGTTTCATTCGCTTCATAATAGTGATACTTATGTTCCTACAAAGTTTTCAGATTCCAATTCAATCGTTTGAGTGAGTTTTAAGAAAAATTCCTTTTCAAGTTTTTGGTCTCTGTTCTTGTTAAAAGCATCAATTGTTTTCATCAAAATCGTGTTATTTTGCTTAAAATCGATTTGGGTTTGTGTGTTTTCGTGTTTTGGTCGACATCTAACCCTACCGGAGAGAAATCGAACAACCCTAATCCAAGTCAGATCCGATTTTTACGAGCAGCCGCAGTGTCTGGAACTTCTTAATTTTTTACGGTAAGTTTTTCTTTCCTCGTCACTTTCCGGACGACTATTGTCTGGATTGCTATTGTTTAAGGTAAATCCCACCTATCCGGAGTGCCCAAGTATCCGGTATCCCATCCGGATTACTCAAGTATCCAGTAGATCACTCTATCCGGATATCTATCCGGACTGACCCTCTATCCGTACGACAGAGTTTCCGGGTAAGCCCTGATCGGACACCCTCACTTTTCGGACCCCTCCATCTGGTAAGTATTTCATTCGATAACAATTTTTATTCGGTAACTTATCACACTCGGTAACCTTGTTTTATCTGGTAACTTTGTTTACCCGGTTTATTTGGTTATTCAGTAACTCTTCCTATTCGAACACTTCACACACCACCGGATGCGGTCACTTCCTGATCCGGACACTTTATCCGGATTCCTATCCGGGTAAGTTTGTTGTGTTATTAATCTTTCCTGTTTAGTTGAAATCACTCTTAGACTTTGCGTTAGGACTGTCACTCTTAGTGCCTTGCGTTAAGTCTCAACCTTGAATCGACACTACTGTATGACGATCACATTTGTGCACATTTCACTATGTTTCACGATGTTCTTGCTATCGGTACCCAATCCAAGCCTCCGATTCTCTATCGAGGCGAATACACACAATGGCAAGACAGGTTCATGATTTTCATCGAGTCAAAAGACAACTACGAGTACATCTGGCAAGCTCTCACCGAAGGCCCTCAAGACACTCCAATGCAAACTGTTCCAGTCCAAGCCGAAGGTCCTCAAGATCAGGCAAAACCTAAGTCTTACGATCAGATGACCGATGATGAGAAGAACAGACACAACGGGGAGAAGAATGCCAAGAGGTATTTGGTTCAGAGTTTGCCAAATAGGTGTATACAACCATTGATAGCTACAAGGACACTTCCAAAGGCATGTGGGATCAAGTTGAAAAGATTATGAGTGGGAGAAAAGTGGGAAATCAGTTGAGGTAAACAATTGCATTACGCGATATGACGGGTTCAAGCAGCGAAAGGGTGAATCGCTAACTCAGGCATATGAAAGGTTCTACCTTCTACTGAACGAGCTCCACAAGAACAAGATCACACGATCCAACACGTAAAATGGTCTCAAGTTCTTAAATAACTTTCTGCCAGAATGGAAAGTGTTTGCTTCTCACGTCAAGCACAATCATCTTATTGAGAATGTTCCAATCAGTGAGCTTTATGAAATGCTGATGCAAGACGAAGACGAAGTCATGGAGACAATGAGTACTCATAAATCTTCTTCTAAACCTCAAGCTGATCCCTCACGCTCGTTTCAGACAAACGCGGGAAGTCATCTAGCCGCAGTTCCAAAAGAACTCAGGTGTCAAGTGAATCTGAACCAGAAGATGAAGAAGCAGAGGAAAGTGACTCAAATCCGGAGTTAACTGAAATCAAGAAAGCTATGGCACTCATCACAAAATCCTTTCAAAAGAAGTCCTTCTTCAAGAAACAATCATCAAATAATCAGCGCTATTCAACCACTCCCAACATGCGCCACGATTACAAGGATAAGTACGAAGGAAAGGGAAAGTTTGATGAGCACAAGCATTTTGATCACAAGGAGAAGCCTGAACGCAAGTCCGAAGCAAAGAATCGAAATGAGCCAATCACGTGCTACAACTGTGGCAAATTGGGACATTTTGCCAAGGACTGCTGAAATCCCATAGTTCGTAACGTGGAATACTACAAAGCAAAGTTGCTTCTAGCACAACAGAAAGAAGCAGGAAAGGCACTGATGGTCGAAGACGACTTTTGGCTAACTCTATCTGATGACGAAAGTGATGTTGAAGATGCTGAAGATGCTGATGCTCACCTATGCTTCATGGGCAACCATACTCCTTTTCCAGATCTCGGAGAATTGTGTCAGGTATGTATACCTATTCATAAAGCCTTAGTCGATCGGATTCAAACCCTTGTTCAAATACTAGATTCCCATAATGCTACTACTAATGAACAACTACTTGAAATTAATTCGTTAAAAGAGTAGTTAGATGTTCAAAAGCAGATCAATGAAAAGATTAAGTCCGATAATGCTAATCTTAAAGAAAAATGTGCAAATCTTTCAATAGCACCGAAGGACTTAAAGGCCAAAATTTCTGATTTAAACGGTAAGATTGATCAGGGTGAGGATGAGAAGGATGACATTGTCTATAAATACTCTTCTCTTCAAATACAAATCAAAGAGCATATTTCGAAAATAACAGATCTTGAGATTAAACTCTACAAACGAGGTCAAACCGATCAAACGATCCATCTAACTCCATAGAACATACCCCGAATATAAATACAGATGGACGGGACCTCTCGAGAAGAAGGAAGAGGAAACTTAGGAATATAAACGCAAGCATACCATTAAAATGCAATTACCTTTTGCGTATGAAGTTCGTAACTCTTCTTATACGAAAAAGAAACTCATGTACCTTTTGAATGAATATAAGGTTGCAAAGCCCAACGATTCCTCTAAAAAGGATGAGGCCCCTGCAACTGAAACTAAAACTGAGATGGACAAGTTTAAACGCTATGTTCCTCCTCTCGTTTTGGAAATGAAAATAGTCGAGTTAGAGGAGTCACTTGAGAAGGAGAGGACTATCTTTCAAAAAGAAAAACAATAACTTTTACTTAAACTTGAGAATTCCAATTCCAGAAAAACCGAATCTGTATCTGTTGAGGAAAAGGAAATTCTTCGGACATAAATCAATCGGCTCACATCTAAACTATCTGCTTTGGCAACAGAAGTGATGGAAAAGCGGGTGAGCAAAGGCAAACTTCAAAAGAAGGTTGACCAGCTCAATAATGAAAAAATCACTTTGTCCGAACCTTCCTCAAACTCATCGGATACATCTTCGTGTAAAGCTTTTATTGGAAAAATATCTTCTAGAAAAGGAAAAGGACCTTAAGTGATAAGTTTGTCAAAGAATTTAAACTCTGATTTTCAACATTCTTCCGCAACCAATTATTTGCAAAACACAGTTCCAAACTGTTCCACACCACCTTCATCTTGTGACGTTCCACCCGAAAGTGAGATTCATTTTTCTACTTTCATGAATTCTAACGCTTGTTCAGATGAGGAGTTTTCTATGTTTGAATTCGATAAACCGCTTCCACATCATACAAATTTTCTTTCAAAAGTGGTTGATCGACCGATAAAATTTAAAAAAGGTGAATGTTCTACATCTGCACCTAAAACTTGATCTGTGAACGATGTTGCTAAAACCAAATCTAAATCCAAAAAACGATCACAAAAAAGGAAACAAACCGGTCGACCCCAAAATAGACATCCTTACTACTCAAGCTCTACTGATCATACCTTTAATGATTTTTCAGATAAAAATGGTCGGGCCAAACCAGACAAACACAATTGGGTAGCTAAAGGATCTAACAAGAGCAAGTCAGAGTCAAAGTCGTTTAATTCTGCTTTCAAATCGTTTAATCATGGTTTGAATAACTCGAATAACTTTGTTGAACAAAGCGTTAATTTTCTGTTAAGACTTTATTCTATTCATCAATTGATTCAATTATCTCATGGTTGTTTGGGTTGTTCAAATTGTGGTTTGAATTACTTTAGTGATAATCGATTTGCATCTGATTGGTTTGGTTCTTATCATGTATTCAACTCTCGTCCTAAACGTAAATCTCGTAAACCCAAACGAAAACCCAATTCAAAATGGGTTCCCAAAACAGGTGATAAACCTAACCCTCCAGGACCCATTTTCAAATGGGTACCTAAAAATGCCTAAACTCGTTTTTGTAGAACGGTCATGTGTGGTACTTAGATTCAGGATACTCCAAGCACATGACCGGAAGGAGATAAATAAGTAAAATGCATAAATGTATATAAATATAAGATATACATATATATTTCACTAATTCATCATAAAATGATGAAATTGTGGAATATACATATATATAATATATTTATATATATTTATGCAATTTATATATTATTGATCCCATTTCATCATTTTATGATGAAATTGTGGAATATACATGTATACTATACATTTATATTTATGCACTTTAAATATTTGTCTTTACATTTAGAACCTTTAATTTTATCGTTCTTACGATAAAATTTCGGTTTATACATATATATGTACTATATATGTTTATGTTCTTTAAAACCCTTTTCGTTACTTAATGTGATGAAATTGCGGAAACTTTAATCTAACAAGAACAACGTATTCGTTTATTACGTTATAATATTAAAACACAACAAGACATTTTATGACGATTTGGATAGTTAGTACTGAACCTTCGAGATTGAAAACTCACTAGTGACCTTACGTTCATAGGTTTGAAGTAGGATCATCTCGGAGTACTTGTGGGAGATTCCCGGATTCTATCGCTTATCATGTGAGGTCACAGCCCCTTTTTCAATGTTTTACATATTTTGGGGTGTAAAGCATGTTGTTACTACAACTATTTTACGCACCGATTACCTCGTTTTCTTGGAAATACGAAACTTGCTATACTTGTTTATGCTCTATGGTATCTATGTTTTGCAAATGTTGTAAGTTTGAGTTTTTTTTTGCTATCGTTCAAAAGTCCCCGTTTATTTTTACGTTACCCGTTTAACTCATGTATTGAGCGGTTGGTAATTATGGATAACGTTATTTGTTTTGACACCCCACTCACAGGTAGCGCTTGTTTGAGTGCATAATTATTGTTTGTATTTGTGCATTGTTGGCGATAGAACATGCGTCTGGCGATTCTGTCGGTATAGGTCGGGTAACGGGCTCATAACTGAACCATTTTACATACAATTACCTTGAGCAAGTGGTTTTTTTATAACCGATTTATTTATCCCTTGTGTGGATTTAAACTATTTTGCTATGGCAAAGAATGTTATACTCATTAAACCTGTGATCTCACCAACTAGTGCATTAGTTGACACTCTCATTTACATGCTTTTCAGGGGAACATCCTTAAGGCTGGAATTTAGAAAGGCTACACGTGATGAAGCTTTCTTTACTATCTTTAATTTTATGTTCATTTCCCTTTTGTAAAAACGGTTGTAAAAGACAAGGTTTTAACCTTTTGAATGTATTTCAATGGTTGATGTAATCTTGTAACTTTTGCTATGAAACTTGAGCTGTACATTCCGTGTTTCACTGAGGGATGCTTCTCTTCCTAATATTCAGTGAGCAGGTTTTCTTTCTAGTCATATGTCTAGATCATCCGCTATCAAGATACCAGATACCCATCTGAACCTACAAACAAAGGATTTGAAGATTCAGCTTCAGAACTAGTCTTCACTTGGGGTTAATTTCTTAACCTCAGTGGTAGATTTCACCATAACCTTATTTGTACCAGGATTGGTCTTCTTTGCCTTGGGGGCATTGATCTTCACCTTAGTTAACTTTTCAGCTTTGGTGGCTGTAGGGCACTTACTAGCAATATGATCGGTAAGTCCACAGTGATAACATTTCCTATAGCTGAAAGTAGCTTTAGGACCATTTGCATGCTTAGCTGAGATTTTTAAATGAGCAGGGGCAGCACCAAGTATACCTTTGGCATTGGAAATGGGAGGAACAATCAGTTCTTTAGATTTCTTACCAATAATATCCATTCTGATTCTAGGAGTATATCGCTGAATAAATCCAGGGACCTTATTCTTAGAAGTAGAGGGATAACTCACTGATGCTTTATAAACATTCAACTTAGGTACAATGGTACCCTTATTAGGTTTTTGGTTGAAAACATTTTCTTTACCTTTACCTTTTGAGTTTAAGGTAGGTTTTTCCTCAGGGATGGGGTTTTTAGAAGAGGAACACTGAGATGAGAAGGTGTCAGAGACTGAGGATACGAACATTCCAAATTTGAGCATGAAACGATCAGTGGTTGGTTCTAGAGTATCAGCTTTAAAACCAAGTCCACTCTTATCACTCGGGGGAATCTGAGACCTTAAAATCTCAGCGATCGTTGTTGAGGAATTACACCATCATTCAACAGTAGCCTTTTCATCTTTTAATACAGCGATAGCTTCTTCACGCTCGATTTTGACTATCTGATTTATATGGACCTGATCTTTTAAATCTTCTTCAATTTTAGAAAGATTTTCTATTTGAAGGTGCCAGTTTCTAAGCTGTTCAACTAGATCAATATTTTGATTTTCAACTATGCTCTTGCCATTCATGGCATCATATAAATTTACAGTCAGAAGATCGATTTTCCGAAGACTACCAGCTTCATTAATCTCTGAAATATTAGTAAAGAAGGAAGTTGATACCTTAGAGGTAGAAGTTGAAGTAGAGGGAATTTCAGAATTTTCTTCCTCGTCTTCTATTTTTTCCATGAGGCAGAGATTGGCCTCATCGTCATCTTCAGAGTCAGATGATTCTTCAGTGTCAGAGGCAGCCCAGTCGAAGTCAACGACCAAGCCTTTGCCTTTCTTCTTAAAACTTTTCAGCTTTGAATATTTTTCTTTCAACTTTTTGTATTTGTCATCTCTAGCCTTGGGGTTAGAGGATTTCTTGTAGGAAGAAGATGAGGGTTTGATGACTTTCTTAGACCTACATTCACTAGCAGAGTGTCCTACTTTTTCACAGTTAAAGCAGGTAGCAGTTGCCTTATCAACAGGAGTTGAGGATTTTGGCTTGTCAGTAATTGCAAGAGGTTTATTTCTTCTGAAGTTACTCTTTCGGGCGAATCTCCTAAATGTATTAGTTAGGAGTGCCAAAGATTCATCAATATCTGAAGGATCAGCATCTGATGAGCATTCAGAGTTAGTTTCCAACTCAGTGATAGTGATAGTTGATCGCTGAGTGGAATGTGACTCTGAGAGTAAAGCAACATGTGTGCTTTTGGAATCTTTTACAAGATTCTTCTTAAGATGACACGGCTGCTCATGATTGAGCATAGTGCCAAATAAGGTAGAGAGGGTTATAGATTTTAGATCCTTTGATAGTTTGAGACACATTGAATAACTATCCCAGCTTTCAGGTAGACATTCTAGAAACTTTGTCAGGATCTCAAAGTTAGAATATTCCTTACCAACGGTTTTTAGGTCAATAATTAAACAGTTAAACTGCTGATGTACTTCAGAGAGAGTTTCATTCTTACCACAAATGAAGCTTTCGCACTGTCTTACCAGGTTGATCTTTCTTGAGTCATGGACTTCAGATGTACCTTCATATTGAACACAGATTGTGTCCCACATGGATTTGGAGGTTTTCAGGTTCATGACGGAATGGTAGACTTCGTCAGGAAGAGCCATAGAGATAATGTATTTAGCCTTAGTGTCGATAGCCACCTTCTACTTGTCTTCATCAGCCCAAGTGTGAATTTCCCTGGGAATGATTCTTTCAGGAATGGCAGCTCTAGTAGCAGTGCCTGGAACTTCAGGGTCTATCCTAACAGGGACATATGGACCATTCTCGATGTAATAAGGCATAGTAGGGTCTACATTTTAAAATAAGGGCATCATCCTTTTTTTTCACAGATTAAAGTTATCTCTGGAAAATCTAGGGGGTTTTGCAAGAGAACCATTGTCGATATAGTTTGTGTTTGTGGAGTTTGCCATTTTAAAAAATAGCAAGGAAGAGAAAAGAATAGTATAAGCAAGATCTTGTTTATAGGATTAAACAATCTGCTCTGATACCACTTGTTGGTCCCGAAGGGGTTATACAAGTTTGTAGAAGGGGGGGGGGGGGGGGGGGGGTTGAATACGAACACACGATTTTTACTTTTCAAAATTGTTTATTGATATGTATCAAACAATTTACAACTTGTTGCGGAACAAGATTAAGGAATAAACCTAATCTAAACAAGTTAAGAGAATCACTAAGATTTCTTGCACTAGAAATAAGAGAGAATGAATTAAGAACACTTAAGCTAAGTATTCTATCAAACAGAGTTTCAGAAAGGAGAAGGAATGGCCGAAGGTTGTTCAAGAAATGAACTAGGGTTTCCTTTATATACTGCATGCATTAAATGCATATCAGTACAACTTTACACATGGCAGCTTCTGGTTGGATGCATGGTTTGACCTTGGTATACAACCTAGTAGCCGCATGATGAATAGTGTAGAATCAGAGTTGGTTGAACAATTCTGGACAAAAAGGATGTCCGTTCTGACAGATCGTACGGAGACGTGAGAGGGGATAAGACAAAAGTAACTTATAGAGGGAAACATCATGATCAGTGTTCGCTGAATAAACTTTATCATCGAGTGATAAAGTTCCGTATTCGCTGAAGTCTTCTACTTGAAACTTCACGTTGAGTGGACAGGTCTTGGCTTCGCTGATATCCGCATCAGTTCATTAATAGACTTGTCGCGGTTCTTTGGCTTGATCTTCGACTTCAGCGTAGAACATAGTTGACGTGAAACTTGTCTTCAGGGGTCATAAGTAAACAACATATTTTATCAGCGATCATCAGTGAGACTGAACAAAATCAGGGCTCACTGATGAACAATGTTCGCTGAATGTATAATCTAAAGCGTATGTTTTCATCAGCGATACTAAACAGACTTAGTATATTTTCTTTGATGACAAAACATTGATACATATTGTCTACTTACAATTTTCACTAACTCTTTCTCATAGAGTCATTATCAAATCACTGAGGGTTTGGATCAACATGCTTTGTTTCTAATGATGATCCCATCCTTATCTTTCTTATTTCGGAATACCATTTGGTTTCAATGGAAGATTCATCTTTGGGGAAAGGGACCAAGGTCCAAACTTTATTTCTTTCAAATTCCAAAAGCTCTTCTTTCATTACTTCTACCTATTTTGGATCATCCACGGCTTCAGAGACCTTCTTTGGCTCTATTATGCTCAAAAAGTTCACAAAGAAAGCCTTATTGATTGTGGTTGATGTTGTCTTCACACCATCTTCAGCAGCACCAATGATTTGATGATGGGGTGATCCTTTGTCCATCTTGTCATGGGAGCATGGACATGAGGTGATGTATGTGCTTCTGAAGGAAATAGATGTGTGACAGCTTCAGAGCTTTGAGGATTGGTAGAGGGCTCTGAGGCACATTCCTCTGAAGTGTGACTTCATTGCTCTGGAAGTTACCAACAGGGCTCTGTGAAGGTGAACTCGTGTAAATGGAATTTCTTCCAATATTTGTCATCAGGGGTGATGATGGTTCAGGTTCAGGTTCTTGTTCCTCAGACTGTAGTCTTGAACTTTCTCCTTGAATTGAACCTATAGTCAAGGAAGTAGATGGTGAAGTATTTGAAGGACCTCACAGAGATGTACCTGATTGTTGTTGTCCTTCAAAACCTTGAACTTGATTCCCTTTGTTGATAAGTTTAGGGGAATCTTCATCATCAAAGAAGTCATTGAATATCAGATTGATATTCTGTTTTCTTGATTTTGAGGAATTGGGCTTATCTGTGATATGTATCCTCTCTGATGATTTGTTTTCAGAGATGCTTGATGTTCTGTCATCAAAGGATAGATTGATGCTTTCCAGAATGACCTTGGTTATGAGGTTATAGACTTTGTAGGCTTTTGAAGTAAGAGAATATCCAATGAATTTTCCTTCATCAGCCTTTTTGTCAAACTTCCGAAGTTGATCTCTGTCATTCGGGATGAAGCATTTGCAGCCAAAAGCATGAAAGTACTTCACATTTGGCCTTCTGTGGTTGATCAATTCATAAAGCAGTCTTTTTAAATCTTTTCACAATGATAGCCCTGTTTTGGGTGAAATAGTCTATTGAAACTGCTTCTTCCTACAAGTTAGTTGGGAGATCAGATCCTGCTAGCATTGTTTTGGTAGCTTCTACCATAGTTCTGCTCCTCCTCTCAACAACACCATTCTGTTGAGGAGTTCTGGCAGCAGAGAAGTTATGAGAAATGCCTTCTTTGAGAGGTATGATTCAAGCTTTGCATTCTTGAATTCTTTCCCATTATCACTTCTCAGCTTTGTACCTTTAAACTGGGCAGCACCTGAATCCTTTTCAACAAATTTATCAATATCTCTGGGACATCAGATTTTGCTCTGCTGAACTCAACCCAAGTATATCTGGAAAAATCATCAATTAAGACTAGGATATACTTCTTGCCAGAAAGACTTTGCACAGAAATGGGACGACAGAGATCCACATGTATCATGTGCAATGGTCATGGGCAATTGTGATCACTCTTTGTTCTGTGTGAAGTTGCTTAAAGCTTACCCAATTCACATGCAAAACAGAGATGGTCTATGTCAAATTTAAGAGAAGGAAGACCTTTAACTAAGTTAATTTTTACAAGATTGTCAAGATTTGAAAAGTTCAAATGTGCAAATCTTTTGTGCCAGAGCCAGGAATTTTTCTTGTTCAAAGAAACTAAACAGAGTTTTTTTGTATTATATTTTTGATTTGGATTGAAATTCATTTTGTAAAGATTGCCTTTACTGTTAGCTCTAAGCAATTCTTCACCAGTCTCTGAAACTAACAGAGAACATTATTTCTTCTTAAAATTGACATCAAACCATGATCACAAAGTTGATTTAAGCTATGCAAATTATGATTTAACCCTTCTACATAAGAAACTTTAGAAACTGATACTCCTCCATTGGTTAATACCCCATAACGTCTTATCTATCATTGCCCATCTCCACCAAAGGTTACTGCACCTCCCATTTTATCTTTAAATGAGGTCAGCAACTCTTTATTTCCAGTCATGTGCCTTGAACATCCAGAGTCAAAGTACCAAATTTTCACATGTTGTTTCTACAAGACATATTAGACTTTCTTAGGTATTGTTAGAGCTAAATTGTATTGAATAGAAGTTCAAGGGTTGATTTCGTGAATGTCCCAAATGGCGTATCAATAGATTGCTTAGCCTAATTGTTTAGATTTAATCTTCATATTCATTCATATACCGTATTATAAACACTCTGAATGCTTTATGAAAGGTATATGGATGACCAGTTGAAATCATCATTGATTATTGCTTATTGATCATTGTTATTGTTATTACTACACTAATCTGGGATCCACAATTGGTATCGGAGCATACAGACAAATCGATTCAAGGTTTCTGGTAAGTTTATGTATACTGCATTGATATTCTAAAATTTCATTATGTCGTATCTAGCAAAATTACTTGATTCTGCTCGTTTCATTCGCTTCATAATAGTGATACTTATGTTCCTACAAAGTTTTCAGATTCCAATTCAATCGTTTGAGTGAGTTTTAAGAAAAATTCCTTTTCAAGTTTTTGGTCTATGTTCTTGTTAAAAGCATCAATTGTTTTCATCAAAATCGTGTTATTTTGCTTAAAATCGATTTGGGTTTGTGTGTTTTCGTGTTTTGGTCGACATCTAACCCTACCGGAGAGAAATCGAACAACCCTAATCCAAGTCAGATCCGATTTTCACGAGCAGCCGCAGTGTCTGGAACTTCTTAATTTTTTCCTGTAAGTTTTTCTTTCCTCGTCACTTTCCGGACGACTATTGTCCGGATTGCTATTGTTTAAGGTAAATCCCACCTATCCGGAGTGCCCAAGTATCCGGTATCCCATCCGGATTACTCAAGTATCCAGTAGATCACTCTATCCGGATATCTATCCGGACTGACCCTCTATCCGTACGACGGAGTTTCCCGGTAAGCCCTGATCGGACACCCTCACTTCCCGGACCCCTCCATCTGGTAAGTATTTCATTCGATAACAATTTTTATTCGGTAACTTATCACACTCGGTAACCTTGTTTTATCCGGTAACTTTGTTTACCCGGTTTATTTGGTTATTCGGTAACTCTTCCTATTCGAACACTTCACACACCACCGGATGCGGTCACTTCCTGATCCGGACACTTTATCCGGATTCCTATCCGGGTAAGTTTGTTGTGTTATTAATCTTTCCTGTTTAGTTGAAATCACTCTTAGACTTTGCGTTAGGACTGTCACTCTTAGTGCCTTGCGTTAAGTCTCAACCTTGAATCGACACAACTGTATGACGATCACATTTGTGCACATTTCACTATGTTTCACGATGTTCTTGCTATCGGTACCCAATCCAAGCCTCCGATTCTCTATCGAGGCGAATACACACAATGGCGAGACAGGTTCATGATTTTCATCGAGTCAAAAGACAACTACGAGTACATCTGGCAAGCTCTCACCGAAGGCCCTCAAGACACTCCAATGCAAACTGTTCCAGTCCAAGCCGAAGGTCCTCAAGATCAGGCAAAACCTAAGTCTTACGATCAGATGACCGATGATGAGAAGAACAGACACAACGGGGAGAAGCATGCCAAGAGGTATTTGGTTCAGAGTTTGCCAAACAGGTGTATACAACCATTGATAGCTACAAGGACACTTCCAAAGGCATGTGGGATCAAGTTGAAAAGATTATGAGTGGGAGAAAAGTGGGAAATCAGTTGAGGTAAACAATTGCATTACGCGATATGACGGGTTCAAGCAGCGAAAGGGTGAATCGCTAACTCAGGCATATGAAAGGTTCTACCTTCTACTGAACGAGCTCCACAAGAACAAGATCACACGATCCAACACGTAAAATGGTCTCAAGTTCTTAAATAACTTTCTGCCAGAATGGAAAGTGTTTGCTTCTCACGTCAAGCACAATCATCTTATTGAGAATGTTCCAATCAGTGAGCTTTATGAAATGCTGATGCAAGACGAAGACGAAGTCATGGAGACCATGAGTACTCATAAATCTTCTTCTAAACCTCAAGCTGATCCCTCACGCTCGTTTCAGACAAATGCGGGAAGTCATCTAGCCGCAGTTCCAAAAGAACTCAGGTGTCAAGTGAATCTGAACCAGAAGATGAAGAAGCAGAGGAAAGTGACTCAAATCCGGAGTTAACTGAAATCAAGAAAGCTATGGCACTCATCACAAAATCCTTTCAAAAGAAGTCCTTCTTCAAGAAACAATCATCAGATAATCAGCGCTATTCAACCACTCCCAACATGCGCCACGATTACAAGGATAAGTACGAAGGAAAGGGAAAGTTTGATGAGCACAAGCATTTTGATCACAAGGAGAAGCCTGAACGCAAGTCCGAAGCAAAGAATCGAGATGAGCCAATCACGTGCTACAACTGTGGCAAATTGGGACATTTTGCCAAGGACTGCTGAAATCCCATAGTTCGTAACGTGGAATACTACAAAGCAAAGTTGCTTCTAGCACAACAGAAAGAAGCAGGAAAGGCACTGATGGTCGAAGACGACTTTTGGCTAACTCTATCTGATGACGAAAGTGATGTTGAAGATGCTGAAGATGCTGATGCTCACCTATGCTTCATGGGCAACCATACTCCTTTTCCAGATCTCGTAGAATTGTGTCAGGTATGTATACCTATTCATAAAGCCTTAGTCGATCGGATTCAAACCCTTGTTCAAATACTAGATTCCCATAATGCTACTACTAATGAACAACTACTTGAAATTAATTCGTTAAAAGAGTAGTTAGATGTTCAAAAGCAGATCAATGAAAAGATTAAGTCCGATAATGCTAATCTTAAAGAAAAATGTGCAAATCTTTCAATAGCACCGAAGGACTTAAAGGCCAAAATTTCTGATTTAAACGGTAAGATTGATCAGGGTGAGGATGAGAAGGATGACATTGTCTATAAATACTCTTCTCTTCAAATACAAATCAAAGAGCATATTTCGAAAATAACAGATCTTGAGATTAAACTCTACAAACGAGGTCAAACCGATCAAACGATCCATCTAACTCCATAGAACATACCCCGAATATAAATACAGATGGACGGGACCTCTCGAGAAGAAGGAAGAGGAAACTTAGGAATATAAACGCAAGCATACCATTAAAATGCAATTACCTTTTGCGTATGAAGTTCGTAACTCTTCTTATACGAAAAAGAAACTCATGTACCTTTTGAATGAATATAAGGTTGCAATGCCCAACGATTCCTCTAAAAAGGATGAGGCCCCTGCAACTGAAACTAAAACTGAGATGGACAAGTTTAAACGCTATGTTCCTCCTCTCGTTTTGGAAATGAAAATAGTCGAGTTAGAGGAGTCACTTGAGAAGGAGAGGACTATCTTTCAAAAAGAAAAACAATAACTTTTACTTAAACTTGAGAATTCCAATTCCAGAAAAACCGAATCTGTATCTGTTGAGGAAAAGGAAATTCTTCGCACATAAATCAATCGGCTCACATCTAAACTATCTGCTTTGGCAACAGAAGTGATGGAAAAGCGGGTGAGCAAAGGCAAACTTCAAAAGAAGGTTGACCAGCTCAATAATGAAAAAATCACTTTGTCCGAACCTTCCTCAAACTCATCGGATACATCTTCGTGTAAAGCTTTTATTGGAAAAATATCTTCTAGAAAAGGAAAAGGACCTTAAGTGATAAGTTTGTCAAAGAATTTAAACTCTGATTTTCAACATTCTTCCGCAACCAATTCTTTGCAAAACACAGTTCCAAACTGTTCCACACCACCTTCATCTTGTGACGTTCCACCCGAAAGTGAGATTCATTTTTCTACTTTCATGAATTCTAACGCTTGTTCAGATGAGGAGTTTTCTATGTTTGAATTCGATAAACCGCTTCCACATCATACAAATTTTCTTTCAAAAGTGGTTGATCGACCGATAAAATTTAAAAAAGGTGAATGTTCTACATCTGCACCTAAAACTTGATCTGTGAACGATGTTGCTAAAACCAAATCTAAATCCAAAAAACGATCACAAAAAAGGAAACAAACCGGTCGACCCCAAAATAGACATCCTTACTACTCAAGCTCTACTGATCATACCTTTAATGATTTTTCAGATAAAAATGGTCGGGCCAAACCAGACAAACACAATTGGGTAGCTAAAGGATCTAACAAGAGCAAGTCAGAGTCAAAGTCGTTTAATTCTGCTTTCAAATCGTTTAATCATGGTTTGAATAACTCGAATAACTTTGTTGAACAAAGCGTTAATTTTCTGTTAAGACTTTATTCTATTCATCAATTGATTCAATTATCTCATGGTTGTTTGGGTTGTTCAAATTGTGGTTTGAATTACTTTAGTGATAATCGATTTGCATCTGATTGGTTTGGTTCTTATCATGTATTCAACTCTCGTCCTAAACGTAAATCTCGTAAACCCAAACGAAAACCCAATTCAAAATGGGTTCCCAAAACAGGTGATAAACCTAACCCTCCAGGACCCATTTTCAAATGGGTACCTAAAAATGCCTAAACTCGTTTTTGTAGAACGGTCATGTGTGGTACTTAGATTCAGGATACTCCAAGCACATGACCGGAAGGAGGGAGCTGCTCACGAATTTTACCGAGAAATTCTGTGGCAACCTGAGATTTGCGAACGACGATAAAGCGCCAATTATGAGCTACGACGACTTTGTTCAATACAACATCACGATCAAGAAAGTATCATACGTCGCCGGGTTAGGTCACAATCTATTCAACATAGGTCAATTTTGTGACAGGTGTCTTGGGGTCAATTTCAAAACCAAACGGTGTAGTGTCCGCACAGAAGACGGTAAGGAACTACTGGTTGGAACGCGCAAAACCAACCTCTACACCATCGATCTCTCCTCATTGAAGGCCAACGATCTCGTCTGCCTAATGTCGAAGGCCAACACTCAGCAAGCTTGGATTTAGCATCGTCGACTTCTCGCACCTCAACTTCAAGAACATCAACAAACTGATGCTAGGCGGACACGTCAAAGGCATGCCCGAGCTCAAATTTGAGAAAGACAGACTTTGCGGAGCATGCAAAATGTGAAAGAGGAAGTGTAAAGCCCGTATCCCGGTATGTAATTTATTTTATTAATTCTTTTCTTTTTAAGTTTGATTTAATGTGGTTTCCGGTAGCGTGGTAGTCGAATCGGACCAAAAAGTTAAATGAGTCAACCTTTGTGGGTTTTTGCAAGGAAAGGAAAGTTGAGGGGCTAATTGGGGCATCTCACCAAAGTTTGGCAAGGGATCGTCCAAGAGTCACCCCCTCCCCTTCCCCTTCCCTTCGGTTTCATGCTAGTAACCACCACAACCTTTAGTCATCCCCTCCCCCTTTCTTGTTGTGTTCGACCAAGAAGAGAACTAGAGAGAGAGAGAGTGAAAGAAAGAAGCCGAGAGAGGGAGAGAGAAACCGAGAGGGTGATAGAGGTTGCTGCCGGCGACGAGGAGAGAGGAGGAAGGAGACGATCGCCGGCAAGTTTGGTCGGAAAAGAGGAGGAAGAAGGGTTCGTCGAGGTAAGTTCGTCTATTTCTCGTTTGTTGTTATCGTATGTCAAAGAAACGACGCCAACCACCACCGCCGCCGGAGGCGGCAGGGGGTGGTGCACGGCTGTTGTCCAGCCTAGGGTAACCCATATTCAGTAGTTCATATGCTTTTCGGGTCTGTTGGGATTAAGCCACGACTTAATGGGTTAATAATCAATAGTGTCATTTCATGTGAAAATTTAGTAATCTGCCACTGTTTTGCTTAAACAGTAACGTTTTCCTCGTAACTCAGATTGGGGCAAAATCGGTGCCAAAAGTTTCCATTTTGAGTCTAGTAACTTTTCTATGTTTTGTGCAAAAACCAGTTCGGAACGTAGCTTAGGTCAAATCGTCGTTTTGTACTGAAAGGTTCTGTTTTAGCTGCTCTGAGAGGTGTTTTTGTAAAATTCATATAGAGTGCTAGGAATATCGTTAGGACGCGTGCGATACGTCCCTGGAACCGTAAGACATTGAACTTCCTGAATGTGGAATTAGATTTTTGGTTTGATCAGTTTAGCAGGGGTAAAATGGGTCCCGAACAGACCTGCATTTTTAGTATAAAAGCTGGAATTTTTAGTTTCGTTAAACTAGTAAAAGTGTCGTGAGTTGGGACCTTCCGTTGACGTTTTTAGTGCGTAATTAGGTGGGAAAATGTGAGGAAGGTTGACGTGCTGGTGTTGCGGCTCGGGAGCGCGTCGCTTTGCTTTGAGGTGAGTTCTCTCACCGCGTAGTTAGGAATTTCATGCATATCGTTATTTTGTGTTACGTGTTATTATGTGTTCTTACGTGTTTACGTGAATTAGTTGGGATGTGATATCTAGTTGTGATCTGTTGAATGTGTATGTGAATTATGTATGCTTGTGTACACCTCAGTGGGACTGGGGGGCTCGGTGGGACCGAGGGCTCGGTGGGACTGAGCTAGTACAATTGTATTATCTTTACTCGGTGGGACCGAGGGCTCGGTGGGACTGAGCTTGTATCAATGTCTTTACTCGGTGGGACCGAGGGCTCGGTGGGACTGAGCTTGTATCGATATATTTTTGGTGTGCTCGGTGGGACCGAGGTTCGTATTTATACGCTAATTGTTATGTGGATTTATATCCGTGGTGATGGTGATGTTGCCTACTGGCGAGTAGGGACGATATACGTGGGGTTGCTACATGCGTGTGTGATAGGATTCACTAAGCGTTTAGCTTACCCTTTTCCCAATATGTTGTGATTTCAGGTGCGAGCGGCAGTCGGGCTTGACGGTACACACACTAGGCGCGGAGTGTCAAGAATTGTTTAAGTTTCACTTTCAAACCTTTGGATTTTATTTTATGAAATTTCCGCTGCATAAACTTTATTGACTGTTCGAGTTAACGACGTTAACTTCATTTGAGTTACGAATTATTAAATTGTGATTGTTTTATAATGAAATGCATGTTTTTAAAATTTTAAATTCCTTGTAATTTTTGGGACGTTACAACTTGGTATCAGAGCATAGCTTGAGTGAATCAAACACATCTCGGTGTGTTTGGTCTCAAGTTGCGGCTATGAAGTTTTTTTAAACTCTCTTATTAAAATCTTTGAAAATAAATAAACGGAGATAGCCCGTTTGGGAAACGGTGATCGTGGGCGCAGTGTGTACAGTCAGCCGACGCCAATTGGGAAGGTACAGCACTTAGTGTATTTATTGCTTTCTAGGCATAGGGTATGCATGCTAGATTGCCGAGGTTGTTTACACTGTACTGTACGATGACTGCTTGCTAGTAGGAATCAATGCTAGTTATAGTAGGTTGTCAAGTGAAGGCCCTATAGGTTGCATGCAGTAAGAATCATATAGCCTTAGAATATTTGATTTAGTTCTATTGCGCAGCTCTTGTTTGAGTCCAACCGTTCTAGGATAGAATCTTGTATTCGAATGTCTATTTGATTCACGCTGCGTGCGACTGGGTATTCGCGAGGCAACTCGTTATGGCTAACAGGGATTCCGTTGTAGCAAGAGTAGTGGGATGAGATGAAATTCCTAGTGAGCTGGGAATAGCGTTTACATATGAGTACGTATGCTAGATTGCTTTCTAGAACATAGGAGTATGTATGCTAGATTGCTTACGTGGATTTTGTGGTATTGTATGGTTGTTACTTGCTATTAGGAACTTATGCTAACCTTGATAGATTGTTAAGCGAATGCACTATAGGCTGTATGCGGTAGGAACCGAATAGCCTTAGAATGTTAGATTTAGTTCTATTGCGCAGCTCTTGTTTGAGTCCAACCGTTGTAGGATAGAATCTTATATTCGAATGTCTATCTGGTTTCCACTGTATACGACTGTGCGTTCACGAGGCGACTCGTCAGGGCTAGTGGGGGTTCCGTTCTAGCAAGGGTAGTGGGGTATTACGACTTTTCTAGGGAGCTAGGAAAAGTGTTTGCATATGCCGGAATGGGCATATGTGTTTGTTTGTGGTAAGCAACTACTTGGACGTCCCGTGACAGGACTCGAAACGAGTAAGGATAGGTGTGAAGGGTAGTAGCAGAGCTCCTACTATCTGAAGCACAGGATCCGTGCTCGAGTCGGGGAAGGTCACGGAGAATCCGAAGAGTTGAGTGTGAGCGTAGTTAGCAGGTTTTAATGTGTGCTAGTAGCTCGTTAAGGAGGAACAACAATGTTGATCCAGATACTGATGCTGGAATTATTGCTGATCAGATTCGTGAGATGTTTGCGGTCGAGGTGACGCATATTTTGAGGAGGCGATCCCCGAAATTATTACCGCCATTCGTGATGAGGTAATAGTGTCGATGCAGGAGCGCATCGCGGCGATTCCACCCCCTGCGGGTGGGCAGCCCCGAACAAGAGGGTCGGGATCGGTTATAGAGTGCACATTCCTTACCGGTGGTTGTCCTGCGAACTAGAAGGTTCGCTTCGTGGTGAATCTGTTACGAGACGGAGCGAAAGACTGGTGTGCTATTGCTTTGACGCTTAACGGGCGCACTACTTGACCTGGGAGGAGTTCGTCGTATGTTTCGTGTAGAGCATGTGCCTCTATTGGAGATGGAGAGGAGTGCCAAAGAGTTCTTGGAGCTCTATCAGATTGCGGAGGCCATAAAGGAGGTGAACCGAAAGTTTACGGAAATGACATTATTCTATCCTTAGCAAGCTGCTTTTGAGGACATGAAGAGGACACGGTGCAAGGATATGTTACGTACCAAGATCAGGGAGTTCGTGAGTACCGCGCAGTATGCTTCACTTGCTGTAGTGATGGAGGCGGCCTGAGGTAGAGTTCGTCAACTGGGAGTGGAGGAGGCACAAGCTACGTATAAAGTGGTGACAGGTACGTTCTTGGTTAACTCGGTGCTTGCTGTGGTGACGATTGATAGCGGGGCTACTCATCCTTCCGTGTCTCACATAGTCAGTGAGTGTTTGGGGCCGAGTTGTAGGGACGGTTAGGCTGTCCACTTGTGGTTGCAGTTGCTGAAGACAGGACCTTGACGGTTACTGACGTGTACCGGGGGTGCACTTTGGAGATCTCTGGTGTGAGGTTCCCGATTGATTTGATTCCGATCGCTATGCGGGAGTTGTGCGTGACTGTGGGCATGGATTGGATGGATGCGTATGATGCGGAGATTGTTTGTCGTCGCAAACAAGTACAAGTTCGAACCCCAAGCGGGGGAGAAATGCTAGTTCAGGGCGGCTTGCCCAGGCGGACCTCAGCGATATGTTCGGCTGCGAGGGCTCGGAGGTACTTGCAACACAGTGGTCAGGGATTTTTGGCGTATGTGATCGACACGCGCGTCGACTGAGAGAAGAAGTCTGTGGAGGATGTGCCAGTTGTACGGGAGTTTGCTGACGTATTTTCCCGAGGAGTTACCGGGGATACCTCCCGAGCGACAGGTAGAGTTCCACGTTGATTTGATTCCGGATGCTGCTCTGGTGGCCAAGGCACCTTATCGCCTGGCTCCACCGGAAATGAAGGAGTTGTACACTCGTTGCAGGAACTTATCGAAAAGGAGTTCATCAAGCCGAGTTTTCCACCGTGGGGAGCCCCGATTCTGTTTGTGAAAAAGAAAGACGGGTCCCAACGGATGTGTATAGACTACCGTGAGTTGAATAAGCTTACGGTGAAGAATCGTTATCCTCCGCCAAGGATCGATGACTTGTTCGATCAGCTTCAGGGAGCCTCGTGGTTCTCTAAGGTTGATTTGAGATCGGGGTATCATCGGATGCGGGTGAGGAGAGAGGATACGGAGTAGACGGCCTTTCGTTCACGTAATGGCCATTTACAAGTTTGTGGTGATGCCTCTCGGGCTCACCAATGCACCCGCATCGTTCATGGACCTCATGAACCGGGTTTGTAGCCCTATGTGGGATCGATCGGTGATCGTGTTCATCGACGATATTCTTGTGTAATCGAAGTCGAAGGAAGAGCATGAGATGCATTTGCAAGAAGTTTTGGAAGTTTTGAGGCGGGAGAAGCTGTATGCTAAGCTCTCCAAGTGCGAGTTCTGGTTACGAGAGGTCCACTTTCGAGGGCATGTCGTGAACCAGAATGGTATTATGGTGGATCCGGCCAAGATTACGGCTGTGATGCGGTGGGAAGTGCCGAAGACTCCCACTGAAGTACGGAGTTTTCTTGGGTTAGCAGGGTACTTCCGGAGATCCATTCAGGATTTCTCCAAGATTGCTTTACCGATGACCCGATTGACGAAGAAATCTGCGGCTTTTAGTTGGGGTGAAGAGCAGCAGAGGGCTTTGAGGAGCTACGCAGGCGTTATGCGAGGCTCCGATGTTGACTTTGCCCGATGGTATGTAAGATTTGATGGTGTTTGCTCTGAAGATTTGGAGGCACTATTTGTATGGCGTCAAGTGTATACACTAACCATAAAAGCCTCCAGTACTTGATGACCGGCAAAACCTCAACATGCGTCAGAGGAGGTGGCTTGACGTGGTCAAGGATTATGATGGTGAGATACTTTACCACCCCGGTAAAGCGGATGTTGTTACGGACGCACTTAGTCGACATCTGGATGGTGAGCCACTGCGGGGCTTGTGTCAACGGTTAACAGTGGTTGCACCTCTTCTCGAGTCGATAGGTAGTGCTCAGGAGGTGGCAGTTTTGGAGGAAAATGCCAAACGCGAGAGAGTTTCGGGGGAAATTCCGAATTTTGTCCGTGATAGTCATGGGTCAATTGCTCGGTCTTAATGGTCGGTTGGGTATCTCGGGGTGGGACCCTGGTATTCATGTGTTATGACTTTGACTTTCCAGTAGCCACTAGGAGGATATAGTCTTTAGCACGTACATGGGAGGTAGACGTTAAGGTGTATCTTGATACGGTGTAACTAGGCTTCGTAGAGCGAGTGTAGGAAATACGTCAACGGTGGAAGGTTGGGTATTCCACGTGTGTTAGTACTGTTGGCCGAATAGTATCGGTTAGGGAATGATGCCCTTTGTAATAAAGAGGATATATGCGTAGAATTTTTGAGGTAAATAGTATATTTAGGTGTCGACTTTTGGGCTTGAAGCCAAACACCTTAGTGTAATTGGGGAATTGTAGCCGATTTTAAGGAAATTATGTTGATGGTAGTTGTAATCCTGAGGTGTTTGCTTGTGGTGAATGGTTATGGTGGAGTGACCTTCGTGAGTGATTTTAAATTTACTGGTTTGACGATTCTTGTAGGGTAATTTGTGGGAGTATAGTAGAACTCGTAGGAGTTAATCGACAGTTAATAGTAGGAATGATCGGATCCGAGTATCCAGTTGGGTATATTGGTAAGCAACTTGAGAATGTTTAGAGCTTGAGATTTGAATCGGGAGGTATGGAATATCTAAGGTTGGGAGACAACCGAAGTCGCTTGGCTAGGAATGATTCCAATTGGTGAAGTGTTCTATCGATCATAATTTCAGTGTCCTAGAAGGAGTACGTTAGTAAGAAAAGTATTCGAGAAGTTTTAGAAGGGGTCTCAATTGAACTTAGGAACCTGAGGTTGAGATGTGGGAGAACTATCTTTAGCTATGCACGGGCATAGACTTCGAGGACGAAGTCTAATCCAAGTGGGGGAGAGTTGTAAAGCCCGTATCCCGGTATGTAATTTATTTTATTAATTCTTTTCTTTTTAAGTTTGATTTAATGTGGTTTCCGGTAGCGTGGTAGTCGAATCGGACCAAAAAGTTAAATGAGTCAACCTTTGTGGGTTTTTGCAAGGAAAGGAAAGTTGAGGGGCTAATTGGGGCATCTCACCAAAGTTTGGCAAGGGATCGTCCAAGAGTCACCCCCTCCCCTTCCCCTTCCCTTCGGTTTCATGCTAGTAACCACCACAACCTTTAGTCATCCCCTCCCCCTTTCTTGTTGTGTTCGACCAAGAAGAGAACTAGAGAGAGAGAGTGAAAGAAAGAAGCCGAGAGAGGGAGAGAGAAACCGAGAGGGTGATAGAGGTTGCTGCCGGCGACGAGGAGAGAGGAGGAAGGAGACGATCGCCGGCAAGTTTGGTCGGAAAAGAGGAGGAAGAAGGGTTCGTCGAGGTAAGTTCGTCTATTTCTCGTTTGTTGTTATCGTATGTCAAAGAAACGCCGCCAACCACCACCGCCGCCGGAGGCGGCAGGGGGTGGTGCACGGCTGTTGTCCAGCCTAGGGTAACCCATATTCAGTAGTTCATATGCTTTTCGGGTCTGTTGGGATTAAGCCACGACTTAATGGGTTAATAATCAATAGTGTCATTTCATGTGAAAATTTAGTAATCTGCCACTGTTTTGCTTAAACAGTAACGTTTTCCTCGTAACTCAGATTGGGGCAAAATCGGTGCCAAAAGTTTCCATTTTGAGTCTAGTAACTTTTCTATGTTTTGTGCAAAAACCAGTTCGGAACGTAGCTTAGGTCAAATCGTCGTTTTGTACTGAAAGGTTCTGTTTTAGCTGCTCTGAGAGGTGTTTTTGTAAAATTCATATAGAGTGCTAGGAATATCGTTAGGACGCGTGCGATACGTCCCTGGAACCGTAAGACATTGAACTTCCTGAATGTGGAATTAGATTTTTGGTTTGATCAGTTTAGCAGGGGTAAAATGGGTCCCGAACAGACCTGCATTTTTAGTATAAAAGCTGGAATTTTTAGTTTCGTTAAACTAGTAAAAGTGTCGTGAGTTGGGACCTTCCGTTGACGTTTTTAGTGCGTAATTAGGTGGGAAAATGTGAGGAAGGTTGACGTGCTGGTGTTGCGGCTCGGGAGCGCGTCGCTTTGCTTTGAGGTGAGTTCTCTCACCGCGTAGTTAGGAATTTCATGCATATCGTTATTTTGTGTTACGTGTTATTATGTGTTCTTACGTGTTTACGTGAATTAGTTGGGATGTGATATCTAGTTGTGATCTGTTGAATGTGTATGTGAATTATGTATGCTTGTGTACACCTCAGTGGGACTGGGGGGCTCGGTGGGACCGAGGGCTCGGTGGGACTGAGCTAGTACAATTGTATTATCTTTACTCGGTGGGACCGAGGGCTCGGTGGGACTGAGCTTGTATCAATGTCTTTACTCGGTGGGACCGAGGGCTCGGTGGGACTGAGCTTGTATCGATATATTTTTGGTGTGCTCGGTGGGACCGAGGTTCGTATTTATACGCTAATTGTTATGTGGATTTATATCCGTGGTGATGGTGATGTTGCCTACTGGCGAGTAGGGACGATATACGTGGGGTTGCTACCTGCGTGTGTGATAGGATTCACTAAGCGTTTAGCTTACCCTTTTCCCAATATGTTGTGATTTCAGGTGCGAGCGGCAGTCGGGCTTGACGGTACACACACTAGGCGCGGAGTGTCAAGAATTGTTTAAGTTTCACTTTCAAACCTTTGGATTTTATTTTATGAAATTTCCGCTGCATAAACTTTATTGACTGTTCGAGTTAACGACGTTAACTTCATTTGAGTTACGAATTATTAAATTGTGATTGTTTTATAATGAAATGCATGTTTTTAAAATTTTAAATTCCTTGTAATTTTTGGGACGTTACAGGAAGCGGGCAACTCACAAGCCGAAGGCTGCTCCGAGCATGTCCCGGTCCCTCGAGCTCATCCACATGGACTTGTGTAGACCAATGCGTGTTCAGAGTATCAACCACAAGAAATACGTCCTGGTTATGGTCGACGACTTCTCGCACTACACTTAGGTGAAATTTCTACAATCCAAGGACGAAACCCTAGAGCTCCTAATCACCCACCTGAAGACCATTCACTTGAATCTACATCAGCTGGTTCAAACCATCAAGACGGACAACAGGACGGAATTCAAAAATCACACGCTAGATGAATACCTCACCTTAGTAGTTATTTCTCACACTTTCTCCGTCGCGAGGACTCCTCATCAGAATGGAGTCATGGAAAGGCGGAACCGTACCCTTGTCGAAGCCGTTCGCACAATGCTGTCTCAATCGAAGATGCCTTATTCCTCTGGGCTGAAGCTGTTGCAACCGCTTGCTACACGCAAAATCGATCCATCATCAACAAACGGTTCAACAAAACCCCGTACGAGATCATCAACAACCGAATCCCAAACATAAAGTACTTCCACGCGTTTGGGTGCATGTGCTACATATTGAATGACAAGGATGACCTCAGAAAGTTCATTCCCTAGGAAGATGAAGAAGTTTTCATCGGATACTCCACACAGGCTCAAGCATACCGCGTTTACAACAAACAGACTAAAACCGTCATCGAAAGCGTAAACGTGACGTTTGATAAAGCGGTAGATTTGGCTACTTAACTACTCAGTTCAGAACCCGCTTTAACTGGCGTGTTAGCTTCTGAACACCCTCGTTCGGGATCTACACATACACCAGTAGATCCAACTCATGCCTCTACATCATGATCACATCTTTCCGATTTGGATTTATTGTTTGAACATTTCTATGATGATATCTTTCATGCATCTAACCCAATTGTCAATGTCAATAACAGGATTGGAGCGATCCAACAAGCAGACTCAGTGAACTTGACAGGTCCCCCACCATCGACGAGCGCCCCAACGTACACCACCGAAACTCCTCAAAGCACAAGTGGCAACACAATCGCCAATGACGTTCCACTGGAGACTACTCTGCCTCTCCAAGAAGTGGTTGCAGAAGATTCGTCCTCCACAAATAGAAAGGAGCAACCATCCTCTTCCCCGGAGGTTGTTCAACCGTCATCAAATCCAGAACTGGGGGTTCCAGTTAGAAATCCAACAACTCTAGAAGTTGTTCAAGACCTTCCCCTTGGTACCTATGTGGATCCGGACACATCTCACGCAACTGCTCAACCGCTTACACATACAACCAAATGGACATGTGCACACCTTTTACATCAAATCATCGGTGATCCTTCCACACCCGTTCAGACTTGAGGCGCCTCCGAAATTTTTTGTCTCTTCTCCGGCTTCCTCGGCAAAATTGAACCCACAACTGCCACCGAAGCTCTCAGCGATCCGGACTGGGTTATCGAGATGCAAAAGGAACTCAACCAGTTCGAGGCCCTCAAGGTATGGCGACTTGTCCCACGTCTGGCTAACAAGACAGTTATCGGCACGAAGTGGGTGTTCAAAACAAGAAGGATGAAGATGACATCATCATTCGAAACAAGGCGCGCCTCGTTGCAAATGGATACCGACAACAAGAAGGCATCGACTACAACGAGACCTATGCCCCGGTTGCACGAATTGAGGCGATACGGATGTCCCTTGCCTACGCCACCCACAAGAATTTCACGGTCTTCCAGATGGATGTAAAAACTGCTTTCCTCAATGGCGTACTCAAAGAAGAAGTCTATGTATCGCAATCAGAAGGCTTTGTTGTCACACCCCTAAATCGTACTCGGCCGATGTATCGGGATACGTCACTGGGCGACCACAAATTAACCCACCCGACAACCGAGAAGAAGAGGATTACAATAGTACGGAATCGGAACCCGAAGTGTCCAGCGAGCGAGACCCCTATGATAGACCTAGAGTATCACCAACCACGGTTTTACCCCGACCCTCTCCAGTGATTGTTCAACCACATCCCGGAGGACTTCGCGTTAGACAAACGGCAAAGAAGAATGTTCCAATCCCAAGGAGAGTCACACTATCAACACCTCGTCCGGAGGCACCGGAACCGTCAAGAGTGGTCATCGGAGTGCCGACTGGGCGAATGGCCGAACTGACCTTGGCGAGAGATCAACATATCAGGGCAATGACAACCGAATTGGATGGGTGTCAAGTTAGGGTAACCCATCAAGCTCAAGTCTTAACGAAACTTGTAGAGCTAACACACCAACTGGCTGTCGTATCAACTCAAGCTCGGGATGACGCAAGAATGACTAGAGAAATGGCATCAAGGGCTCAAGCGGCAAGCTTGGTGGTAGGAATGGTGTTGTTGCTACTGATGTTCTTGCTTGTGATCGGGGCATACATGGGATAGTGCGGATGGATCGTGGCATGTGGGAGGATCTTTTAAAAATCATCTTTTATTGCTTATCATTTTAATTCACGTATTTCTAAGTTGTATTTCCATTCAAACAATGTGATACCGGTGTACGATAAACACCAGAAATTTTGTAAACTTCGGCTTTTAATGAAGACCCATTTGGGGGAAAATTTTTAGTCAATCTATATATTTCCCTTATACTTCACTTTAATGTTCAAATATTCAAATAATTTTTTTTTCTTATACTTTTGGAAAATATGAGTTCAAGAAATTGTACAAATTTTAACCAAAACAAATTTTGCAAATGTGTTTTAGAATCATGCCTCCAAGAAGATCTACACGCCACACGGGAGATACCCCTGAAAACCAAACACCCGACATAGAACAAATCATCGCACAACGCATCCAAGAAGCCATACCCAATATCGTCACACAAGTAACTGCTGGCACCAATGCGAACCCTAGGAATGAAGGAGGTAGTGGAGGAAATCTGGGAAGTAACAGTACCGGATGTAACTACAAGTCCTTCATGTCCTGTAAGCCCAAAGAGTTCTACGGAAAGGAAGGTGCCGTAGGATTGCTTTCTTGGATTGGTAACATGGAGTCGGTACTCCATATTAGCAAATGCTCGGAGGACCACAAGGTGGAATATGCTACATGTCAACTCCAAGGCAGGGCACTAACATGGTGGAACATCCAGGTTCAAACCCGTGGAAGGGAAGATGCGTACAAACTCACATGGGAGGAGTTCAAAAAGTTGCTCTCTGAGGAGTACTGCCCTAAAAGTGAAATCCAGAAGCTAGAAGTTGAATTCTAGAATCACGCCATAATCGGAGCCGACATAGACCGATACACAGCTCGCTTCCACGAACTCGCAAAGCTGGTACCTCACATGGTCTCTCCCGAGATTAAGAGAATCGACCGATACTTGTGGGGATTAGCATCGGAAATCCAAGGAATGGTCACATCGTCAAAACTGACCACAATCCAAGAGGTTGTCGCCATGGCAACTACTTTAACCAACGATGCGGTGAGAGCAGGAACTCTGTCATCGGGAAGTGCCAGCAATAATAGGAAGCCAGAGCATCAGTCAGGAAAGAAATTCTTTAGTAGTGCAAGCAAGGATAGGAACATCACGAGAAACTTCAGAGTAAAGACACAGGAGCCAGGGCAATACAAGGGTTCACTCCCTAGATGCAACAAATGCAACTATCATCATGAGGGAGCCTGCGTTATTTGTGACAATTGTAAACGGCCAGGTCATCTCACCAGGTTCTGTAAAAGTGAAAAAGGGCCCAATGAAGGGAGAAGGGCATGTTTTGAGTTCGGAAGTCCGGATCACTACCGAAACACGTGCCCGAGGTTTGGTAGCAGACCGAACAATAACAATAATGGGAATCAGGCAAGACAAGCCAACCAGGGAAATCAAGGAGGTCAGGCTCGAGGACGGGCATTTGTCATTGGAGCTGATGAAGCACGTCGCGACCCTAATGTGGTGACAGGTACGGTTCTCCTAAACAACCACTATGCATCAGTATAATTTGACACTAGAGCGGATAGAAGTTTTGTTTCATTGGAATTTAGGCCACTAATTGACTTGGAATCTAGGACAATGTCGGATGCCTATATTATTGAAGTTGCTAATGGTCATAAATTTGAGGCTAAGGATGTAATTTAAAATTGTACCTTGAATCTAGCCGATAAATTGTTTAGCGTTGATCTTTTTCCTATCGAATTGGGGAGTTTTGACATAGTTATAAGCATGGATTAGTTATCCAAGAATCAAGCGGAGATTTGTTGTTTTGATAAGTCGGTTAAAATACCGTTGCAGGACGGAAAAACCCTCATGATACAAGGAAACAAAGTTGGAAGAAGCCTAGAGATGGTGTCAAGTATTAAGGTTCAAAAGTATTTGAGGAAGAAGTGTGTCGCATTTTTGGCACTTATAGTTGAGAAGAAGTCCGAGGAAAGGCGAATCCAAGACATTCCCGTGGTAAAGGATCACCCGGAAGTGTTCCCCGACGATTTGCCTGGACTGCCCCCGTTTAGACAAGTTGAATTCCAAATTGACCTCATACCTGGAGCAGCACCTGTAGCTAAGGCACCGTACCGTCTAGCACCTGCCGAAATGCAAGAGTTGTCGAGTCAACTCCAAGAACTTCTGGACAAGGAATTTATTAGGCCAAGTTCCTCACCTTGGGGAGCTCCAGTCCTATTTGTCAAGAAGAATGATGGATCGTTTCGAATGTGCATCGACTATAGGGAATTGAACAAGTTGACAATCAAGAATCGATATCCTCTCCCTCGAATAAGTGATTTATTCGACCAATTGCAAGGTGCAACATATTTCTCAAAGATTGATCTTCGATCAGGTTATCACCAGTTAAGAGTCTGCGAGGAGGACATTCCTAAGACAGCTTTTAGGACACGTTATGGGCACTACGAGTTTTTGGTTATGCCTTTCGGTTTAACAAATGCACCAGCTGTGTTCATGGATTTAATGAATAGGATATGCCGACCCTACCTTGACAAGTTTGTGATCGTGTTCATAGATGACATTTTGATCTACTCCTGAAGTAAAGAGGATCACGAGCAAGTGCACCATCTTCACCGATCATAATAGTCTTCAGCGTATCCTAGACCAGAAAATGCTCAACATGCGACAAAGAAGGTGGGTAGAGTTACTCAGTGATTACGATTGTGATATTCGTTATCATCCAGGTAAGGCTAATATAGTGGCTGATGCCCTGAGTAGGAAGGAAAGGACAAAACCTTCACGTGTACGAGCAATGGGAGCGCTTGTACAAACAAGTTTAAAGACTCGAATTCTTGAAGCGCAGACCGAAGCAATGAGAACGAAAAACTTGAAGGACGAAACCCTTCACGGCATAGAAAACAGATTTGAAACTAAGGTTGATGGAGTACGTTATTTCAAGGACAGGGTTTGGATTCCAAAAGCTAGCAAAGTACGGGAGACAATTCTGAATGAAGCCCACAAGTCACGATATTCAATTCATCCTGGCGCGGATAAGATGTATAAGGATTTAAGGGAATGTTATTGGTGGCCAGGAATGAAGAAGGATATTGCCCTATACGTAGGATAATGTGTAACTTGCTCAAAGGTCAAGGATGTATATCAGAAACCATCTAGTTTGCTACAACAACCAGAGGTTCCCAGTGGAAATGGGAACAAATAACCATGGATTTCATAAACAAACTGCCGAGAACTGCCAAAGGGCACGACTCGATTTGGGTTATAGTAGACCGATTCACGAAATCTACACATTTCTTACCGATTCGATAAGATTATAAGATGGAAAAGCTGGCTCAGATATACATCAAGGAAATTGTTACGCGACATGGAGTCCCGATTTCCATCATATCAGATAGAGATAGCCGTTTCACATCTCGGTTTTGGCAGTCACTTCAAGTTGCTTTCCAAATTGCTTGGACTGGACTGCCCCCGTTTAGACAAGTTGAATTCCAAATTGCTTTCCAGATGGATGTAAAAACTGCTTTCCTCAATGGCGTACTCAAAGAAGAAGTTTATGTATCGCAATCAGAAGGCTTTGTTGTCACACCCCTAAATCGTACTCGGCCGATGTATCGGGATACGTCACCGGGCGACCACAAATTAACCCACCCGACAACCGAGAAGAAGAGGATTACAATAGTACGGAATCGGAACCCGAAGTGTCCAGTGTAACGTCCCAAAAATTACAAGGAATTTAAAATTTTAAAAATAATGCATTTCGTTACAATCAAACCATAAGTTAACAAATCCCATTACAATAAAAATAAACGTCGTTAATTAAAACCGTCAAATGAAATTTAAGCAGCGGAAAAGTTATATAATTAAATCCCCATTTAAAAAGTTAAACTTAAACAGCCTTCGCCTTGCGCCCGTGTGTACCGTCATGCCCGAATGCTACTTGCACCTGAAATCATAAGATATTGGGAAAGGGTAAGCACGAAGCTTAGTGAATTCCATCACATGCGCAGATAGGAATTATATACACATCACCCCTATCCGCACATAAGCAACAACATCACAGTTACATAAAACGAGTAAACATCTACAAGTAATTATGTATCCAACACCTCGGTCCCACCGAGCCCTCGGTCCCACCGAGTTGTAATGTAACACACTCGTCACACCGAGTTCCCACAACGTTTCCTTCCACTTCCTCGGTCCCACCGAGCCCTCGGTCCCACCGAGTTGTAATGTAACACACTCGTCACACCGAGTTCCCACAACGTTTCTTTCCACTTCCTCGGTCCCACCGAGGTGTAATGTAAAACATTTATACTAAGCATTTAAACCAATCAAGTAATTATGTATCCAACACCTCGGTCCCACCGAGCCCTCGGTCCCACCGAGTTGTAATGTAACACACTCGTCACACCGAGTTCCCACAACGTTTCCTTCCACTTCCTCGATCCCACCGAGCCCTCGGTCCCACCGAGTTGTAATGTAACACACTCGTCACACCGAGTTCCCACAACGTTTCTTTCCACTTCCTCGGTCCCACCGAGCCCTCGGTCCCACCGAGGTGTAATGTAAAACATTTATACTAAGCATTTAAACCAATCAAATATTACACACCACAAACAACTAGTTCACACCACAAAGACAGTAGTACATACAAACTACTATGACATGCATACAACCCCTAACTACACAGTGAGAGAACTCACCTTAAAGCAACGCGAGTATCCGCAACCGCAATCACAAGCCGGCCAACTTCACTCACCTTCTCCCACCTAATTACGTGTTAACAAATGTCAAAGTGACGCCCAACCCAAAACCACGACTACTAAATTATAACATACACATTCCAGCTTTTACTCTAAAAACACAGGTCTGTTCGGTACCTGTTTAACCCCTTATAAACTGCTAAATCCAGAAATATTAATCTATAATCGCAAAGTCCCATGTCTTAGGGTTCCAGGGACATATCGCACGCGCTCTAACGATTTTTCTACAATTTACTATGGATTTTACAAAACCGACTTGCAGAACAGTGAAAAAACAGGACCTTTCAGTACAAAACAACAATTTGACACTAGCTATGGTCCGAACTGGTTTTTCCGCAAAACATAAGAAACTTACTAGACTCCGAATGGGAACTTTTGGCACTGGTTTCATCCCAATCCGACATTCCTAGCAGAAGTTATGGCTTTCCCAAAACAGTGGCAGAAACTGTGACTTATAAAACGGAACGCGATCTGCCACATCCGGACCTGCTGTATAAACAGCCAATTTACGCCTAGCTAGATGCCGAACCGGACTTCCGCTAAAACACGAAAAGTGTGCCCGGCACAGAATGTGAACCGTGGGCACCGGATTCGCCTCAATCCGAGCTACGACGGAAAAGTTATGGACGTCGCAAAACAGTGGCAGACAAACGTTTTCACATAAAGTGATAACTAAAGGTTATAATCCCATTAAGTCAATGCTTAATCCAAACAGCCCCGGGAAGCCTAAAATCTACTGGAAACAGATCATATCAAGATGTAACAACAGTCGTGCACCACCCCTCTTGCCGCCTCCGGCGGCGGTGGTGGTCGGCGGCGATCACGCACACACGCCACCCTCATATCACCGACCCATTCTTTCGATCGCTCTACGCGAGCCCACCCGCACACACAACCACACATGACCACGACCGCCCCCGCACGGCCACCACAGTGGCGGCGCACGGCGGTGGCTGCTTCGCCGGAAAAGAAAAGAAAAGGAAAAGGAAACGAGGAGAGAAACGTACCCTTGACGATTATGATTATGCAGCAAGAAAACGACAACCCTTCCTCCTTCACGACCCTCTCCCTCGCGACCTCCTTCTCGCCGGCGTAATAGCTCCGGCGGCAGCAGCAGCGGTGGCCGGCGGTAACAGTTCCGGCGGCAGCAGCAGTGCCGGCAGCAGCGGCGGTGGCCGGTGGTTTCCTTCTTTCCGGTCGGTGAACAAACGAAAGCAAAAAGGGGGGGGGGTGCCGTAGGGCTTTGTGATTTCCTTTTTTTTCCCTTTGATTGTTGTTCACGGCACACTAATCTCACAAACCAACATTAAATAAAATTACATGGACCTTGTTAGTTTTCTTCATGGGCCGAAACCCAATGAGGGTTTTTGGCCTTTGTCACAAATAGCCCTTCAACTTGCAAGCCTCTCGCCACTAACCAAAATTCCGATAATTTAACGATTAGACCCAACTCGACTAACCCCGTTAACGGAAACCACGATAAATCGAACTTAAAAGAAAATAATTAAAACTAATAAATTACATACCGGGATACGGGCTTTACAACTCTCCCCCACTTGGATTAGACTTCGTCCTCGAAGTCTCTATCTACGAATAGCTCCGGATAGTTCTCCCTCATCTCAACCTCGGGTTCCTAAGTCCACTTGAAATCTTTTCTAAAACTTCTCGTACACTTTTCTAACTAACGTACTCCTTCTAGGACACTGGAATTATGATCGGCAGAACACCCCAATAATTGGAATCATTCCTAGCCAAGCGACTTCGGTTGTCCCCCAACCTTAGATATCCCATACATCCTGAGTCAAATCTCAAGCTCTAACATTCTAAAGTTGTTTACCAATATACCCACTGGATACTCGGATCCGATCATTCCTACTATTACTGCCGATTACTTCCACGAGTTCTATAGGCTCCCAATTTTTTTTTCACGCGGATCATCAAACCAGTAAACTTATAATCACCCACGAAGGTCATTTCACCATAACCATTCATCACAATTAAGCATTTCAGGGTTACTACTACCATCGCCATTATTATTTCAAAATCGGCTACAAATCTCCGATTACACTAAGGGTGTTTGGCCTTAAACCCAAAAGTCGACGCCTAAATATACTACTTACTTCAAAAAGATTACTGCGCATTTTTCTCTTAATTACAAAGGCATCACTCCCTTAACCGACACTATTCGGTCTACACTAACAACACGTGTGGAATACCTAATCTTCCACCGTCTACTTATCCTCCACGCTCACTATAGGAAACCTAGTTACACCGTAACAAGATACACCTTAACGCCTACCTCCCAGGTACGTCTCAAGGCCCGGCGCATCGGAACTACCTCTCAGGTAAGTGCCCAAGACTATATCCTCTTAGTGCTTACTGGAAAGTCAAGGTCATAACACATGAATACCGGGGTCCCACCCCGAGATACCCAACCGACCATTACCAACGACTGACTGACCTGATCAAGGGTCTAATGCAAACAATCTACCAACAACATGCCTATCCCGGAATGACTCACTCACCCAAACATGTAAATACTCAACGTGCAATAAGTGCAAAACTGTGCAACAAAACAACCCATCAACAAAACTCCACATCGAGCCATTAAAAACCGTGCAATTGACCCATGACTATCTCAAAGTCAAAACCGAGCAAAACGCTCCACGCTTGCTAGACCCATAAGTCGGTCAAAAACGCGTTTAAATAAGGTTTAAGCAATCAATACTCTAAAATCGACATTAGTCCCAAACTCGACACGGGTTAAACAAAAGAGTTTTCCAAAAGGACTCACACCCTTAAAGTTCTCAAAATGACACATAACACCTAAAAGCGTATTTCCCAAATGGTTTACAAAATGGTTTACAAAATGGTTTACAAAATATTTTCAACGTCATTTTTTTTCATTTCAAAAAGACCGTAGCAATAAAACTACTATTACCAAGTCGGTAGTTACGCAAAAATGGACACGCTCATCTAACACAGAAAAATCATGTTGAAAATCATTCCATTTCTGTTCAGTTTACTTACAAAACACAAAGCGTAATGAATAATTTCTTTAAAAAAAATGGACCGTCACGGTTCTAGTATGGATTGACTCATGACATGTACTCAAAGTAACCGCTCGACCTTACACCGAGTGCGACAAAAGTGTGCACACAATTTCAAAATCAGTTCCACGACATTTGACCCCAAAATTCCTCTTTTTCAACATAAAATGTCGTGGCACAGGGTTCACCAACAAATCTTACACGCGTCGGCTAGTCATACAAAACGATGAAACGGTTTACAAATATATTTTTGTTAAAACACAACTGCCTCGTGTAAGTTTCAAACTTAAAGATAAAAACCAATCCGTTTCCATCATTTGAAAATATCAACTAAAACCTCATAAAATCTCAAAAGGTGGGGTTCTTTAAATTGATTTCCAAGATTTCCCCAAATGGTCACATAAACAAATAAGATATGCACCTCATGAAATTAAACCCACACGACTCAACATGCCGTAAAACAAAACTTATTTTAACGAAATCACTCAAATAGCTTTATACCGGCATCGTGGAATGTAACTTTCCGTCTCAACTCTAACATATGTGGAGGAGTTCCAATGTTAAAGTCACACGCCGTAATCAAATTCTAACAAAGTTTGCACCCCCCGTAATAAAACGATTTCAAACATTTTCAAAACCATATTTCAACATCTTGTGTGTGCGCTGAACATTTCCCAAAATTCCAAAACACCATCCATAAAATGATTTGAAACACAAGAATTTGATAATGCAATCTATTTCAAATCAAACTTTGTGCATGACTTAGTCGGCATTCTACGCCTCGAATCCTACTCCTCCAAATCTCTCCGGTCCACTAACGTCATCCGGACATTAAAACCTCTTAGGCAAGTTGGAAAATTACGCTAAATAATCCCTACGATTTTTCCTCAATCAAAGTCGGCTCTATAAGCCTATGATTCTAGCACAATCATCCATCTTGGCCCGAAACAAACATCATCCTCATCGTCACTCCAAGTGATTAATACTATAATCGTCCTTTTATTCCAACGACTACTAATTTATAACCTTCGTCACTACCCCAACAATCATCCCATCAAAGCAAATCAAGTACACACCTGTACTAGTAGGTTTACTATAGTCGTTCCTCCTTGTGATGGCTATTCCGGGTAGATATTACAACGGGTTATTAGCACATAATAATTCACACTAACAACGCTCACGCTCACTCCTTGGATTCCTCGTGACTTTCCCCGACTTGAACATTGATCATGTGCTTCCGGTAGTAGGAGCTCTACTACTACCATCTACACCTATCACTGTCCGCTCTGAGTCCCATCCCGAGTATCCAAGTAGTTGCTCGCCCAAACAAAAACCATACACGTATGTCCATACTGACGCATATACACACTCTTCCTAGCTCCCTAGGAATAAACATAATACCCCACTACCCTTGCTAGGGCGGAACCCCCACTAACCCTGACGAGTCGCCTCGTAAACGCACAGTCGTATACAGTGGAAACCAGATAGACATTCGAATATAAGATTCTATCCTACAACGGTTGGACTCAAACAAGAGCTGCGCAATAAAACTAAATCCAACATTCTAAGGCTATTTGGTTCCTACCGCATACAACCTATAGTGCATTCGCTTAACAACCTATCAAAGTTAGCATAAGTTCCTAATAGCAAGTAACAACCATACAATACAGTGTATTAAGCACCAAGCAATCTAGCATACATACTCCTATGTTCTAGAAAGCAATTTTTGCATACGTACTCATATGTAAACGCTATTCCCAGCTTACTAGGAATTTCATCTCATCCCACTACCCTTGCTACAACGGAATCCCTGTTAGCCATAACGAGTTGCCTCGCGAATACCCAGTCGCATGCAGCGTGAATCAAATGGACATTCGAATACAAGATTCTATCCTAGAACGGTTGGACTCAAACAAGAGCTGCGCAATAGAACTAAATCAAATATTCTAAGGCTATATGATTCTTACTGCATACAACCTATAGGGCCTTCACTTAACAACCTACTATAACTAGCATTGATTCCTACTAGCAAGCAGTCAACATACAGCATAGTGTCAACAACAGGCAATCTAGCATGCATACCCTATGCCTAGAAAGCAATACAATACTAAGCAATGTACCTTTCCCCCTTGGCTCTGGCTGACTGTACACACTGCGCCCTCGATCACCGTTTCCCAAACGGGTTTTCCGTTTTCTTTCATTCGAAAAGATTTTAGTAAAAGGATTTAAAATTTCATAGCCGCAACTTGAGACCAATCACACCGAGATGTGTTTGATTCACTCAAGCTGTGCTCTGATACCAAGTTGTAACGTCCCAAAAATTACAAGGAACTTAAAATTTTAAAAATAATGCATTTCGTTACAATCAAACCATAAGTTAACAAATCCCATTACAATAAAAATAAACGTCGTTAATTAAAACCGTCAAATGAAATTTAAGCAGCGGAAAAGTTATATAATTAAATCCCCATTTAAAAAGTTAAACTTAAACAGCCTTCGCCTTGCGCCCGTGTGTACCGTCATGCCCGAATGCTACTTGCACCTGAAATCATAAGATATTGGGAAAGGGTAAGCACGAAGCTTAGTGAATTCCATCACATGCGCAGATAGGAATTATATACACATCACCCCTATCCGCACATAAGCAACAACATCACAGTTACATAAAACGAGTAAACATCTACAAGTAATTATGTATCCAACACCTCGGTCCCACCGAGCCCTCGGTCCCACCGAGTTGTAATGTAACACACTCGTCACACCGAGTTCCCACAACGTTTCCTTCCACTTCCTCGGTCCCACCGAGCCCTCGAGAAACCTAAAATCTACTAGAAACAGATCATACCAAGATGTAACAACAGTCGTGCACCACCCCTCTTGCCGCCTCCGGCGGCGGTGGTGGTCGGCGGCGATCACGCACACACGCACACATGCCACCCTCATATCACTGACCCTCTCTTTCGATCGCTCTACGCGAGCCCACCCGCACACACAACCACACATGACCACGACCGCCCCCGCACGGCCACCACAGTGGCGGCGCACGGCGGTGGCTGCTTCGCCGGAAAAGAAAAGAAAAGGAAAAGGAAACGAGGAGAGAAACGTACCCTTGACGATTATGATTCTGCAGCAAGAAAACGACAACCCTTCCTCTTTCACGACCCTCTCCCTCGCGACCTCCTTCTCGCCGGCGTAACAGCTCCGGCGGCAGCAGTAGCGGTGGCCGGTGGTAACAGTTCCGGCGGCAGCAGCAGTGCCGGCAGCAGCGGCGGTGGCCGGTGGTTTCCTTCTTTCCGGTCGGTGAACAAACGAAAGCAAAAAGGGGGGGGTGCCGTAGGGCTTTGTGATTTCCTTTTTTTTCCTTTGATTGTTGTTCACGGCACACTAATCTCACAAACCAACATTAAATAAAATTACATGGACCTTGGTAGTTTTCTTCATGGGCCGAAACCCAATGAGGGTTTTTGGCCTTTGTCACAAATAGCCCTTCAACTTGCAAGCCTCTCGCCACTAATCAAAATTCCGATAATTTAACGATTAGACCCAACTCGACTAACCCCGTTAACGGAAACCACGATAAATCGAACTTAAAAGAAAATAATTAAAACTAATAAATTACATACCGGGATACGGGCTTTACATCCAGCGAGCGAGACCCCTATGATAGACCTAGAGTATCACCAACCACGGTTTTACCCCGACCCACTCCAGTGATTGTTCAACCACATCCCGGAGGACTTCGCGTTAGACAAACGGCAAAGAAGAATGTTCCAATCCCAAGGAGAGTCACACTATCAACACCTCGTCCGGAGGCACCGGAACCGTCAAGAGTGGTCATCGGAGTGCCGACTGGGCGAATGGCCGAACTGACCTTGGCGAGAGATCAACATATCAGGGCAATGACAACCGAATTGGATGGGTGTCAAGTTAGGGTAACCCATCAAGCTCAAGTCTTAACGAAACTTGTAGAGCTAACACACCAACTGGCTGTCGTATCAACTCAAGCTCGGGATGGCGCAAGAATGACTAAAGAAATGGCATCAAGGGCTCAAGCGGCAAGCTTGGTGGTAGGAATGGTGTTGTTGCTACTGATGTTCTTGCTTGTGATCGGGGCATACATGGGATAGTGCGGATGGATCGTGGCATGTGGGAGGATCTTTTAAAAATCATCTTTTATTGCTTATCATTTTAATTCACGTATTTCTAAGTTGTATTTCCATTCAAACAATGTGATATCGGTGTACGATAAACACCAGAAATTTTGTAAACTTCGGCTTTTAATGGAGACCCATTTGGGGGAAAAATTTTAGTCAATCTATATATTTCCCTTATACTTCACTTTAATGTTCAAATATTCAAATAATTTTTTTTTCTTAAGCTTTTGGAAAATATGAGTTCAAGAAATTGTACAAATTTTAACCAAAACAAATTTTGCAAATGTGTTTTAGAATCATGCCTCCAAGAAGATCTACACGCCACACGGGAGATACCCCTGAAAACCAAACGCCCGACATAGAACAAATCATCGCACAACGCATCCAAGAAGCCATACCCAATATCGTCACACAAGTAACTGCTGGCATCAATGCGAACCCTAGGAATGAAGGAGGTAGTGGAGCAAATCTGGGAAGTAACAGTACCGGATGTAACTACAAGTCCTTCATGTCCTGTAAGCCCAAAGAGTTCTACGGAAAGGAAGGTGCCGTATGATTGCTTTCTTGGATTGATAACATGGAGTCGGTACTCCATATTAGCAAATGCTCGGAGGACCACAAGGTGGAATATGCTACATGTCAACTCCAAGGCAGGGCACTAACATGGTGGAACATCCAGGTTCAAACCCGTGGAAGGGAAGATGCGTACAAACTCACATGGGAGGAGTTCAAAAAGTTGCTCTCTGAGGAGTACTGCCCTAAAAGTGAAATCCAGAAGCTAGAAGTTGAATTCTAGGATCACGCCATAATCGGAGCCGACATAGACCGATACACAGCTCGCTTCCACGAACTCGCAAAGCTGGTACCTCACATGGTCTCTCCCGAGATTAAGAGAATCGACCGATACTTATGGGGATTAGCATCGGAAATCCAAGGAATGGTCACCTCGTCAAAACTGACCACAATCCAAGAGGTTGTCGCCTTGGCAACTACTTTAACCAACAATGCGGTGAGAGCAGGAACTCTGTCATCGGGAAGTGCCAGCAATAAGAGGAAGCCAGAGCATCAGTCAGGAAAGAAATCCTTTAGTAGTGCAAGCAAGGATAGGAACATCACGAGAAACTTCGGAGAAAAGACACAGGAGCCAGGGCAATACAAGGGTTCACTCCCTAGATGCAACAAATGCAACTATCATCATGAGGGAGCCTGCATTATTTGTGACAATTGTAAACGGCCAGGTCATCTCACCAGGTTCTGTAAAAGTGAAAAAGGGCCCAATGAAGGGAGAAGGGCATGTTTTGAGTTCGGAAGTCCGGATCACTACCGGAACACGTGCCCGAGGTTTGGTAGGAGACCGAACAATAACAATAATGGGAATCAGGCAAGACAAGCCAACCAGGGAAATCAAGGAGGTCAGGCTCGAGGACGGGCATTTTTCATTGGAGCTGATGAAGCACGTCGCGACCCTAATGTGGTGACAGGTACGTTTCTCCTAAACAACCACTATGCATCAGTATTATTTGACACTAGAGCGGATAGAAGTTTTGTTTCATTGGAATTTAGGCCACTAATTGACTTGGAATCTAGGACAATGTCGGATGCCTATATTATTGAAGTTGCTAATGGTCATAAATTTGAGGCTACGGATGTAATTTAAAATTGTACCTTGAATCTAGCCGATAAATTGTTTAGCGTTGATCTTTTTCCTATCGAATTGGGGAGTTTTGACATAGTTATAAGCATGGATTAGTTATCCAAGAATCAAGCGGAGATTTGTTGTTTTGATAAGTCGGTTAGAATACCGTTGCAGGACGGAAAAACCCTCATGATACAAGGAAACAAAGTTGGAAGAAGCCTAGAGATGGTGTCAAGTATTAAGGTTCAAAAGTATTTGAGGAAGAAGTGTGTCGCATTTTTGGCACTTATAGTTGAGAAGAAGTCCGAGGAAAGGCGAATCCAAGACATTCCCGTGGTAAAGGATCACCCGGAAGTGTTCCCCGACGATTTTCCTGGACTTCCCCCGTTTAGACAAGTTGAATTCCAAATTGACCTCATACCTGGAGCAGCACCTGTAGCTAAGGCACCGTACCGTCTAGCACCTGCCGAAATGCAAGAGTTGTCGAGTCAACTCCAAGAACTTCTGGACAAGGAATTTATTAGGCCAAGTTCATCACCTTGGGGAGCTCCAGTCCTATTTGTCAAGAAGAATGATGGATCGTTTCGAATGTGCATCGACTATAGGGAATTGAACAAGTTGACAATCAAGAATCGATATCCTCTCCCTCGAATAGGTGATTTATTCGACCAATTGCAAGGTGCAACATATTTCTCAAAGATTGATCTTCGATCAGGTTATCACCAGTTAAGAGTCTGCGAGGAGGACATTCCTAAGACAGCTTTTAGGACACGTTATGGACACTACGAGTTTTTGGTTATGCCTTTCGGTTTAACAAATGCACCAGCTGTGTTCATGGATTTAATGAATAGGATATGCCGACCCTACCTTGACAAGTTTGTGATCGTGTTCATAGATGACATTTTGATCTACTCCCGAAGTAAAGAGGATCACGAGCAAGTGCACCATCTTCACCGATCATAATAGTCTTCAGCATATCCTAGACCAGAAAATGCTCAACATGCGACAAAGAAGGTGGGTAGAGTTACTCAGTGATTACGATTGTGATATTCGTTATCATCCAGGTAAGGGCAATATAGTGGCTGATGCCCTGAGTAGGAAGGAAAGGACAAAACCTTCACGTGTACGAGCAATGGGAGCGATTGTACAAACAAGTTTAAAGACTCGAATTCTTGAAGCGCAGACCGAAGCAATGAGAACGAAAAACTTGAAGGACGAAACCCTTCACGGCATAGAAAACAGATTTGAAACTAAGGTTGATGGAGTACGTTATTTCAAGGACAGGGTTTGGATTCCAAAAGCTAGCAAAGTACGGGAGACAATTCTGAATGAAGCCCACAAGTCACGATATTCAATTCATCCTGGCGCGGATAAGATGTATAAGGATTTAAGGGAATGTTATTGGTGGCCAGGAATGAAGAAGGATATTGCCCTATACGTAGGATAATGTGTAACTTGCTCAAAGGTCAAGGATGTATATCAGAAACCATCTAGTTTGCTACAACAACCATAGGTTCCCAGTGGAAATGGGAACAAATAACCATGGATTTCATAAACAAACTGCCGAGAACTGCCAAAGGGCACGACTCGATTTGGGTTATAGTAGACCGATTCACGAAATCTACACATTTCTTACCGATTCGATAAGATTATAAGATGGAAAAGCTGGCTCAGATATACATCAAGGAAATTGTTACGCGACATGGAGTCCCGATTTCCATCATATCAGATAGAGATAGCTATTTCACATCTCGGTTTTGGCAGTCACTTCAAAGAGCATTGTGGACACAATTGAATTTAAGTACTGCCTATCAGACGGCCAAAGCGAGCGAACCATTCAAACGTTGGAAGACATGCTTCGAGCATGTGTAATAGATTTCGGAGGAAGTTGGGATAACCATTTACCGTTGGTCGAGTTTTCCTACAACAATAGCTATCACACCAGTATTAAGTGTGCGCCATATGAAGCACTGTATGGACGCAAGTGTCGTTCACCTCTTTGTTGGGTGGAGATTGGAGATAGACAGTTGTCTAGTCCAGACATTGTACAAGAAACCACCGACAAAATTGCAATCATCAGGGATAGACTTAAAGCAGCTCAAGATCGTCAAAAGAGCTATGCGGACAACCGTAGGAAACCGTTAGAGTTTCAAATTGACGATAGAGTCTTTCTAAAAGTATCCCCTTGGAAGAGAACTGTCCGATTCGGAAACGAGGAAAGTTGAACCCTCGATATGTTGGACCATTTAAAATCACTGAAAGAATTGGACCAGTAGCATACAGACTGGAGTTGCCAACAGAACTAAGTGCTACTCATAACACGTTTCATGTGTCAAACTTGAAGAAATGTCTAGCCAACGAGGAGATAACCATGCCTTTGGAAGAAGTCCAAATCAATGATAAACTGCACATTGTTGAAAAACCAATCGAAATACCTGACCGAGAGGTCAAGCGTCTTAAGTGAAGCAAGATTCCAATAGTGAATGTTCACTGGAACACAAGGCGTGGGCCTGAGTACACATGAAAACGAGAGGATTACATGAAACACAAGTATCCTAACCTCTTTGCTAAAGAACCGGTTATAGACGAAAGTTCTTGAATTTCGGGACGAAATTCTTTTAACCAGGGGAGACTGTGATAATCGTCAGATTCGCGTTCAGGTTAGAACTGCACTAAACATATCAGATACTGATATTATATGTCACAATGTCCAATTTTAGCAGTCAACCCGATACAGTAGGAAAAATTTAGAATTTTTGCCTAAAACCCCTAAAATTAGGGAATTATCCATACATCTCATAAAATGCCAACCAAAAACATCCTACATATATATGGTTATATATATAAACCTTACAGAAAAAAAAACTAGTAAAGTTAATTAGTAACCCTTATAATTAATTAAATTGTAATGTTAAATAATTCAAATAATTAAAAGAAATAAAAATAAATTATAAATAAAAGTAAAAACACAATCATTTTACACAAAACCACACTCCACACACATTCTCTCTCTCTCTCCAAACCCCCCCCCCCCCCCCCCCTTAAGACCCCCCTCTCTCTTTCATTTTCATTCACTCCACTCATTCTCTCATTCTCTCATTTTCTCTCTTTTCTCTCTACTAAACTTCAAAGTCCAGCCCTTTTACACTCAAGAATACAAGTCTCCTCAAGGTAAAAATTTCAAGTAGAGCAAAGCCTACACTTCTTATTGTTTCTTCATTTTCTTCAAGTTTCATCTTCTACACTAGTTTAAATGTGGCTTTCTCTAAACATATCTTTGTATCCTAATGTTTGTAGATTCATCACCATAACACTTTGCATGTCATTAAAAGTGTGATGAATCCATAATCAAACCAAAGTTAGTGATCAAAGAATGATTTACTTGAATGTTTTCACAAAAAACTCAAAAGAACCAATTTTTTAAAATGTTTTGACAAGATGAGTGATCTAAGTTCTTTGCATGTAGATTGTGTAAGTTAAAAGGAAGCTTTTCATCTGAAAATATTAGATTTGTTGTGTCAAAAATCGTGGCCAAGCAAAAAGAACAAATCTTTAAAGAACCAATAGAAATAATGCTTTTATAGAAAGAAGTTTTTCCAACAGCAATCTGTCAGATTTTTCCACTGACTTTTCATGGCCATATCTCTCTAAAAAATACTCCAAATGGGGTGATTCTTTTTCTGGAATTTTCTTTTATGAGTTAGGAATCAAACCCAACTGGAATATTTGAAAAACGTTAAGTTTTAGACCTCCGAACAGTATGCACAAAAACAGTGCGCAACAGCAACGTTTTCTGTCACAGTTTACGTCGGGTATTATTTCATGCACTAAAACTACTCTAAAAATCATGAAACTTATGTCAAAAGTTTCCTAACACATGGAAATAACTGGTCATAAAATATCATAACCTAACGATCTCTGGAAGTCATCCGAAAATGAACCGAAAGTGACTACATATTCTGGACAGCTAACAACTATATCATATTATAGCTATATGCTACCTCTTGACCCTTTTCCTCACCTTTGGTGATGAAATTGTGGTATATATATATATGTACTATATATATACGTATTTATTTATCTTAACTTTACCCGTTTCATCATTTGTATGATGAAATTGTGGAATATATCTATATATATTTACTTACTCATTTTATTTCTACTCTAACATCTAACATTTCATTTTGAACCCTTTTTATCATTTTATGATGAAATTGCGGTATATGTATATATAACCTAACTCCTAACTTTATATATACTATACATATGACTCCTAATTATTGACCCCTTTTCGTCAAACGTCATGACGAAATTGCGGTAATCTCGAACTATCATATGTAACGTTTGAGATATTAATTACTAATATCGATGAACTTATAACAACATAAAAACTTAATCTCAACAAAGGCATTTTATGTTGATTTGGATAATTACACGATACCAAGAACTAAGGTTTAGAGCATAGAATCTTACTAGTGTCCTTACATTCGTAGGATCGACGTAGGATCGCGTTACGGATCACATTACGCACCACTTGGGAACAACTACGTTTATCACCGTGAGTCTTCATAGCCCCTTTTTACTGTTTTATACATTTTGGGGTGGAAAGCATGTTACAAATTTTATTTCGAAATCAGTCGTTTTATTACTGAAATATTAAGCATGTTTAACGCTCAACGGTACGTGTGCACATGTTAAAGCTTCTGAGTTTATGCTATCGTACAAAAGTCCCCACATATTTTTACATTACCTATTTAACTCACGTGTGTGAGCCATGATAATTATGGATAACGTTATTTGGTTGACCACCCACTTACTGTGATGTGAGTACATAATTATTACAACGCCATGTTAGCGATAGAACATGATGACTCGGGGCAAACTAATACAACGGTCATGAGGTTTGGGTAATGGATTAGCATGCTGCCTCTGAGGCATCACATTATATATCATGAGCATACAATACAGAAACAACAACGGAAACTTTACAACCGAGAGTTGTACCACAATCTTTGAAAGTACGAAACTTATCAACTTGCATTAAAACTTTTAGTGCATACAAAAACCTATGAACTCACCAACTATTTTATAGTTGACACTCTCCTTTAAATGCTTTTCAGGAAACAACAAGTAACGATGAATTCTAGAAGGCACTACAAACTAGCGACATCCAACTTTTTTTTCATCATGTCAAGACTATTTTTTTTACTTTGGACAATTTGTATTTCAAAGACACGTTGTATTTTGTAACTTTTATGATATGATGATTGTGTGTTGTCTTCTACCTTATGCTTTTGAAACATTTAGCTGTGACATCCCGTGTTTCCGCTTTATCGGGGTGTGACAGGAGAAGTCCAGGAAAATCATCTAGAAATACTTTTGGGTGATCCCTCACCACAGGAATATCTTGGATTCGCTTTTCCTCGATACTATTTTGAGGCTCTTTCTAGGTCTATCCCCTTGTATGATAAGGGTTTCTCCGCCTTACAGAGGTACTTTAACGACCTTTTCAAAGCAGCAAATCTCCGCTTGATTCTTGGACAACCAGTCCATTCCTACTACTACGTCGAAACTCCCCAATTCAATCAGAATAAGATCAATGTTAAATAACATATCACCTACATTCAAGGTACAATTTAAGATTACATCTTTAGCCTCAATTTCGTGGCCATTAGAAATTTCAACAGTATAAGCATCCTACAATCTCCTGGATTTCAAATCGATCAGTGGCCTAAATTCTAATGAAACAAAACTCTTATCTGCTCCAGTGTCAACTAATATTGATGCATAGTGGTTGTTTAGGATAAACGTACCTGTTATCATATTGGAGTCTCGGCGTGCTTCTTCAGCTCCAATGGCGAATACCCGTCCTCGAGCCTGGCCTCCTTGATTTTCCTGATTGGCTTGTCGCGCCTGGTTTCCAGTGTTGTTATTGCTCAGTCCCCTATTCAATCTCGGGCACACATTCTGGAAGTGGTCCTGACTTCCGCACTCAAAGCACACCCTTCTTCCTTCCTTAATGCTCTTTTCCATTTTCCAGTTCTTGGTGAAATGACCCGTTCGTTTACAATTTCCACAAACAGGACAGTCCCCTTCAAAGTGATAGTTACATTTGTTGCATTTTGGGAGTGGACCATTGTATTGCCTTGGGTCCTGAGCCTTCACTTTGAAATTTCTCACCACATCCTGATTCTTGATCGAATCACCACCGGTCTTGTTCCCTGACTGGTTCTCTGACTTCCTCTTATTACTAGCACTTCCCCGAGTCAAAGTTCCTGCTCTAACCGCATAATTGGTTAGACTAGTTGCCAATGCCACTGCGGCTTGGATTGTGGTTGGGTTTGCCGACGTGACCATCCCTCGGATTTCCAGGGCCAATCCCCATAAGGAGTGGGAGAGAGAGGAGAAGAGATGAAGGGTTGTATTGGGTTTTGGTGGAAGTATCATGATTGCATTTCTTGGAATTTTAAGAGGTGGGTTTATTTTATCATTTTAAATTGTTTTACATTAATAATACTTGTTTTAAGCTAGTATATTTTTTTAACATTGTACATATATATATATATATATGTATGATATTAGAATTGCCATTTTATAAGATTGTTAGATAATTCACTCATCTAGGTGAAAGCTAAGCAAAATTTCTAATTTTTTCTAATAACATTGCTTCCAATTACTAAATATAGTATGTGACACGTCTAACATATAATACTACGATGTTCAGTCCAGTACTAACCTGGAATGTTATTTTGACGGATGTCACATTTGTGAATGACTCCAAGCCCAATCAAGTCTACATCCTAGACAATGCCCTTTATGGCCTCAAGCAAGCTCCACGTGCCTTGTATGATGCTCTGTCCAAATTCTTAGTCAAAGCTGATTTTTCAGGAGGTAAAATCGACACCACTCTGTTTATTAAGAATGAAGAAGGTCACATTATTCTTGTTCAATTGTATGTTGATGACATTATTTTTGATTCAACAAACCCTAAGTACTGTAAGAACTTTTCGGTTCTCATGGGAAAATATTTTCAAATGAGTATGATGGGTGAAATAAACTTTTTCCCCGGTCTTCAAGTTAAGCAACTGTCGACCAGCATTTTTATAAACCAGGCTAACTACATCCGGGATATTCTTCGGAAATACTAGATGGAGCAGTCTGTGCCCATGAAAACTCCCATGTCTCCGGGTTCAAGGTTACACGCCGATCCTAATGGAAAGAAGGTGGACACCAAGACCTACCGAGGAATGATAAGTTCTTTAATGTATTTGATGGCTAGTAGGCCATATATCAGGTTTTCCACTTTTCTGTGCGCATGTTTTCAGTCAAAACCCAAGGAATCACATTTAATTGTTGTTTAACGGAAGAGATAGGTTTTGAATTGATAGCTTACTCGGACGCTGATCACGCTGGAAGGATGCTGGATCGGAAGAGCACGTCAGGTCACGTGCAGTTCCTGTGAGATAGCCTTGTCAGATGGGCTTCAAAGAAGCAGTTGTGTGTATCTACATCAACAGCTGAGGCAGAATACGTTGTCGTTGCAAGCTACTACTCTTAAGTGATTTGGATGTGTACTCAGCTCAAAGACTACAGCGTCACGTACTCACACATCCCCATCCACTGCGACTCGAAGAGTGTCATCGCCATATCCGGCAACCCGGTCCAGCACACGAAAACAAAACACATCGATGTTCGGCATCACTTCATCAAAGATGACGTCAAACGAGGTACGATTGAACTCTACTTTATTTATACTGAGCATCAGATAGCAGACCTGTTTACCAAAGCCTTGGACGAAAAACGATTTAATTACTTAGTGTACAAGATATGTATGCTAAATTTGAAGGTTTAATCACATTTGATCATATACAGTTTTGGTTCAATTACAAGGAACTGCCTCATCACCATTTGTTGCTAATACAACTATTGGCGAAATCTGCACTTCCCTTCTCTTGAACTTTATCTGCATTTGCTTGATATGTTTGTAACCTTTGTATTAATTAGTTAGATATCTTTCGTCAGTTTGTTCGTGTCATTCTTTGTTTGAATTTTCAATTCATTTCGTTAATTTTTTATACCCGTACGTTTGATAGCTTGCTCATGTGTTCAGGGGGAGCACAAATATATTACGCGCCAAGTAAGTCCGTTCACACATCAAGGGGGAACGCCACACATTTTTTCCTTTCTTGAGTATCAAAGTTTTTTATGTGTGTGCATTACCATTTTGTCCTTTTCTCACATCATGCACAATCTGAGGGGGAGCAAAAGTTTTTTGTGTGCAAAAATCGAGGGGGAGGGTTTTTTAAGTTCTGTCCGGATGGGTTGTCCGGAATCTTCACTTTTCAATCTTTTCCCGGAAAGTTGCTTCTAAAACCCTCTACTTGCGAAAAACCCTCAGATAGCACTCCAATCGCTCAATTCGTTCGATTTTTGTCTTCACTAAACGGTATGTTCCTCGAATATCTCTCTTATATGAATTTTCGATGCAATCGCACACAAATCTCACCTCACATCGATCGATTGGTGCGTTCGGTCTAACGAACCCTTGTGGGTTTGTATTCCGATATTTTTAGGGTTTTTCTTGCTCTTCTTTTGTTGAAAACTACTCTCGCACACGAACACATCTTATTGGTACACTTGGATTTTGTTTTTGCTAACTACTATGGTTGTTTCGAACATAATCAGAAACTCGTCCGGATAGTTTCAAACTATCCGGACACTTTCATATTGTCCGGACACCTTCAACCCATCCGGTAACTTACGTTCTATTTGGTAAGTCCTATCATCCAGAAACCCTAGTTGTCCGGAAAGCCCTTTCGTTCGGTAAGTCTCATGTGTCCGATAACTGCCCCATCCGGTAAGTTCAATTTTATCCGGACACCTCGTTTTGTCCGGTAAGTATTGGTTATCTGGAAAGTTATGTATATCCGGAAAGTTTCATGCTTAATATAGTGTCCGTTATTCCCTTTATCCGGTAAGTTGATGTATCTGGTTACTAAAGATATCCGGTAACTTTGTTATCCGGACACCCTTGTTTACCGGACACCCATTTGTATCTGGACTAATACCTATCCGGTCACTTTGCCAAATCCAGACACCCTGCCTCACTGCCATATTTCTAACTTTTGTGAAATTGAGCCGATATTGATAATAGAGAACAACATCCCCCGTTCGCTTTCTTTCGTCGCAGCATCGAGTCTAGAGCCCCTTGACATATTGATAAATTCTTTGGCTAGGACACATGTCCATACTTCTGCTACTATCGGTGAATTAAGTGAACCGATCGGAACATCCGTAGTAAGTCTGCCCTTGAGCGGATTACAAGGATCGAATGGAAATCCTACCACAGCTATCCTCACGTCAGCTGTGAACGTAGGTGTCACTTCTGTTGCTTCAACAGTCGTGACCTCAATGGGCAATCTAAGTGATCCCGGTGGTGACTTACCCGACTTCGTGTCAAGGAAATATTTGGACGGCGCCTTAAAGGCTGTTCGGGAAGCAATGACCCAGGAGTTCAAGACAGAATTAGATAAAGTAAAGAGTTTGCTAAAGGGTAAGGAGAAAGTGGTCGAAACTGAATCCGCACCAACACCTCCACCACCACCACCACCAACTATTCCGACTTCTTACTCGGTGGATGATCTCAAAACCATGCTCCTCGCCCAACTCCTACAATAATCCAACACTAAATCCTCAACTGAATGTGTTCTACTCTCCTTGCTCCGGTCACATGTATCCACTCCACCAGCTCCGGTCACTACCAGATTGGACCAACTTGACTCGACCCTGAAGGAAGTTCAGAACGCTCTTTCAACCTTATTCGACAGAGTCGCCTAACTCGAAGATACCTGCAAAGGTCAAGCTGGTGGACTAAAGCGCTCGCACGATGACCAGGATAATCTTGATCACCGTGAGGGGGAGAACATGCCCCAAAGATTATCTGAGTCCGAACCAATCACCATCTACACTACTTTAACGGTTCAACACGAACCATCTACAGTGGCACCATCAGAAGATCAACCACAAAACCAATTGAGTCTAGTCGACATGGTAGTCGATATGGACATCTCAGATGAAGAAGACCCAACGGCTGAAAAGCCCGATGGAGAAATCCAAACCCTGATCGAATTCTCAGCAATGGAAAGGCCTGCACTCAAAATGATAGATCTAGAGTTAGAGATAGACCCGGAAACCGAAAATCTATGGAATGAAAAAGCCGCCAGTGCAATCAATTTCGAGCTAAACCTGATTTTCCTAATCGAAACTGATGATGTTTTTGAATACGATCAATTTATTCTTCAACCAGTTCAGAATACACCCGCTTATGCTCAACTGTTACCCGAGACTTCTACACCTGCTCAACCGACATCTCCTTAACCCGAAATAGCTATTGGTCAACTTATACAACAAGTGAAATGGGAGAAGATCATAATCCCGAAACAGCTATTTGTCCACAGGCTAAGATCGCTCGATCCAACTCTCTGCCTCGGATTATCAAAGTTCGACGACGCCTACAAGAAGCAATACATGGAAGTTATGAAAAGGTGTCAGTCGGTCAGTCCGGTCAAAACAAAAAATAAGATAACCGAAGTCACCAACATCCGGTCAGGTCGCATTCTGAAGATCTGGTACCCAGTCTTTACCGTTAAGAGAGAAGCTGGGAAAAAATGGGCATTCTCTGAAGCCAACTTCAAGAATCTTCAATTGGATGACTTCCACCCTATCATCAAAGATTTGCGAACCAGAACCATCCGACCACTTCACATTACCAAAGCACTCGAAGCGGTAAAGCGATTCCTGAAATCACAGATTTTCAAATGGGAATCGAACACAGGAAGAAGAAGCTCAATCTACTGAAACCCGATCAGAAAGCTCCTAAATTGATGATGTACCCGGTCAACACAATGTTGTTTAAACCAGAGTTCGGATTCATCTACCTAAACAAACAGAACAAAAAGAAGTTTCTCCGCTTCAGCCAAGTAAACTGATTTTGCGATGGAACGTTGATGAAGGTCAGAGACTCACTAAAAGATATAATTGCCAAGGAACAACAGATCCCAAAGACTTTTCTGGTAAGTCAAAACGAGCTAAATGCCCGTGAAGCCTTGGATTTAGTTGAAGACCGTCTCGAGTTCCGCAAATCCATCTGAAGCACCGAGATTCTTTTTGCCCTCCGAAAGAGATACGTTCCGAACTCGTGCGACATCGAACTTCAATTCAAAGGGGGGGATTGTTAGGGCTACATTGTATTGAATAGAAGTTCATTGGTTGATTTTTTAAATATCCTAAAAGGGGTATAAATAGTATTGCTTAGCCTGACTGTTTAGGTTTAATCTTCATATTCATTCCTATACCGTATTGTAAACACTCTGAATGCTTTATGAAAGATATATAGATGACCGGTTGAAATCAGGATTGATTATTGCTTATTGATCATTGTTATTGTTATTAATACACTAATATGGGATCCACAGGTACCCATTGCATAATGGGTCCTTTCTTATTAGGCTTGGGTGTGATTGATTTACCTTCTGGGTTTCCATTCTTTGATGGTTTGCCAGAGGATTTTCCTTTCATATTACGAGACATGGTCTTAGGATTTTTCCTCTCTGGTGACCAGTTCAGAATGCAGTGAGGGCCATTGAGATGATTCTGAAGCTTTAACAAGAGCTTAAAACAATTGCAATTAACAGAACATGGAAATGATTGTGACAAATAGCTGTTTTGATTCATCATCCTAGGATTACATGCCTTTTGGAAATTAAAATGTCTAGAGTCAGAGGTTTTAACAAACTTCCTATCTAGAGGTGTTTTCTTGGAATTGGCATTCCTCTGATGATGTGATTCCGTGGCCCAACAAGATTGGTTTCCTCTGTGATTCACTGCAGATTGAGAATTTGAAGTGTCATTCACTATCCACTTTCCTTTTTGCTCTGGAGTGAATCTGATTGGTTTATAAACATAAGGCATAGAGGATTGATTGATTGATGTACTCAAGGCTTTTTCTTTCTTCTTCTTTTCTAACTCCTCAAAAGAAAAGTTCTGACACCCACACCCTCAAAATCAGGACAAATTAGAACTTTGGGTTTGTTCTTTGGAACATAAATGACATTATTTAAAATCTCAGATCCAAGAAATGTCTGTTATGGTTTGTGCAAGATCTTACCTAGTGCACAGAAAACTTGTACATCAATCTTTGAGTCTGAGTCAGATTCTAGAAAGTCTCTATTGACTCTGTCAGAGATGAGAGTATCTGAGGGTTTGTGACAGAAGATTGCTCTGTTTTAGTCAGAGATGTTCAGATCTCTGATGGTGCAAGTTTTGAATCTTTTGAACTTTGGTTTCAAGGCATCAGAAATAGAGTTTTCCTCAAGCACTATTTGCAGATCCTCTTCAAATGTGGTTCTAACATCCTCAAAGGTGGGAGAGAAGACTGGTGCTTCTGGATTTAGTTCACTCTGAGTTTTGACTTTAGAGGAACTACTCACAAGAAGTAACAAACTTCTGAGCTCTGAAAGAGTCAAACATAAAGATCCCTTTTGGATCAAGGCTGTTAGCAGATTTAGAAATGATGATTTCAACTTTTCATTGATCATGAATTAACTTTAGAGATGGTTATGTAACATTTTCATGATCAGAGGTGTCATAGCATACATTTATGAAATTTAGCCTTTTAGCCCTTGACCCTTCTGAAGTTTTTGTTCTTTTAAAAACACTTGTACCAGAGGATGTACAATCAGGCATCTGGACTTTCTCAACATAGAAGGTTGAGGACAGAGATGTCTTCTTCCTTCCAGTGAAAGGATCAAGGTCACTAAAACCAAGACCTTGAGTGTCTATTTGTGAATTGATTTTAATGTGCACATCTTGTGCTTCCTGGTACTTCTTTATCAGAAGCTCTTTTCTCTGTAAAGATTGGTGTAAAACTTCTCTTTCTTTTTGAAAATAAATTTTCAAAGCCCCAGAGTTTAACCTTTCATACTCTGACCACATTACCTCTTCACCTTTCAGTTTCAAAACTTACTCATATTCTTTCCATTTGTCAGAAAAAGATAATTCTTTTTGCTTCTGTAAATCTTCTAACTCATATTTTTCTTTTGAAGTCATTTCCTTCTCCAATTCAAAGACATCTTTCTATCTCTTGTAGAAGGATAAATCTTTCTGAGCTAGCTTTCTTAGTTCTTTTTCTTCAGAAAGCTTTTGTTTTAAGGCTTGAAATTTCTCAGACTTAGAGTCAGAGGTGGAACATACTTTAGCATTGGGTTTAGAGATCTCCAGTGATCTATCTGCAGAGCTTATATCTGTCATCTCCTCTGCTATAGCCATCCCACAGAAGTTGGCCAAGTCTGGTTTATCATCAAATGAGTCAGAGATCCAATTCTCCATCTTTGCTACATAACTTCTCTCCTTGAAGTTGTATTTGTACTTGTTTTTGTAGTAGTCCTGGTCTTTTACCAGTCTACCTTTGCAGTTGGCAGAAAAATGGCTTGGTTTGCCACATCTAAAGCATATTCCATCAATTTTGTTGATGGGTTAGGCACCATCCGTTGGTTTACATGGTGTTGGCTGAATGTACCTCTGTTGATGTTGAGCTGGTCTCTGTTCTGGCACAGCTCTATGATTCTGGTAAGGTGTAGTCCTCTGTTCATAACCTCTATTCTCTTCTCTCTCCTCTCTTTCAAATCTCCCTCTTCTGTCAAACACTTTATTACCGAGTATGTTGTTAAAGTGTTGAGTTATTAGGGCAAGAGATCGGGCAAAAGCATTAATATCAACATCCTCATCAGCATATGACATGCTGTCATCTTCTTCATCACTTACAGCTATCAGGCTCTTCCTCACCTTCTTCTTCAGAACGTTCTCCTTTCCCTTCTTCTCTTCGGTGACATTGTCTCTGGTAGATTTCCCTTCTGAAGGTGTTTTTGTGTCAGAGATCAATGCCAGTGGTCCTCCCACAGAGGATTTGCCCTTCTGTTTGACAACATCCTTTTCTTGTGCAGTGATAACACCACTTTTGGCGTTATTTTCGGTCCTAAAACCAATGAGATTGGCTTGTATTTAAGCAAAGAAGCGGAATTTTATGGGTTATCTAGTGGAATGTGCAAGTTAATTAAAAGGCAGTAACCATCGAGAAAAGAAGCTAAAAAAGAGCCCAAAAAGAGCCAAAACGAAGCCCAAGATCCAAGCCCAAGACCCGCGCCCGAACCAGGACCCGAAGCTGACCCAAACACCCTTCAGAAAAGCGGGCGACTTGCCACGCGACTTGCAAGTCGCGGGGCCCCCTGTTTCAGCCTATTACTTTGGCGTTTTTTCCAATTTTGAGGGCATTCGACACACAGCCCTCACACGACTAACGGGAGCAGCTTCGGGGCGATTTTCCAATGTTTTTCGGAGCTTTTGGAGCCACGATAGAGGATCGATTGGAGTCAGATTCATCACGCGAAGTAGATACGAGCACAAGAGAAGGGAGTCCGCCATTACATTCATTTCTTTCACTTTCATTATGTTTATATACACGTTTTCATCTCTTTCTCTTGTGTTTGAATCTACCACCAACATGATCTAATTTCTATATGTTGGGGGTTGGAATGAATTTGATTTAAGTTTACAAACATGTGATTAGCGACTCTTATCAGTTTGTCCTATTTTAATGAAGCGTGTGATTTCGTTTTAATGCTTTTGTGAATTTGGCCAATTTACATTTGATGTGTTATGAACAATTAAGTTCGAGAGAATTAATTGTTAATCTAGAACTAAGAAATTGCACGCCTAAGGTGAGAAAGGGGATAGAGATATTCCGAGTAAGCCTTATTCCCGTTAAAATCTTGAGCTTAATGTGTTTTGAATTCCATAGGTGAGATCGAGAGATAAAACTTGTGCTTTTCAAGATAAAACCCGTTGTTGCTTGAAAGAGAACAACGATGATTCTTACAAGATTGGGTATTCATTATACGGAATAACTGGTAACTGTTTTGAGTCAATTGTTTGTATGTGAAAGTCTTAGGATTTCCAACCCTCAACTGTTTTCTCTATCTGAAGTTCTTAAGCTGTTTACTGTTTGTGTGTTGATTTAGTTTTGTTTGCAATTAAGTAGTTTATAAACCAACCACTCAAAGATCGATCGTTCAGTTAATAGCAATTGTAGTCATTGTGATACTTAGTTCCTAGTTCTCTGGATTCGATACTCGTACTTCCGTAGGTATTACTTGATTTCGACACCGTACACTTGCGGTTAGATTTAGGGGGGGGGGGGGGGGTGATACCCGCCTATCAAGATTTTGGCGCCGTTGCCGGGGAACTAGTTGCAACTGATAGCACTACCAGCTATAAGCGCTATTACATTGAACATTTTTTTTATTTTTTTTTATTTCATCACTTCAGTTTTTGGATTGCTAATTTCGGTTACTTTCTTTTTCAGGTACTAATTGGTTTATGCCAAGGAAAACCCGAGGGGACGGAATCGAACCACTCGATCCGGAGATTGATAGAACCGCCCGCCGATTACGCAAGGAATCAAAAGCTAAACGACAACTGAAGATGGGTGACGAAGCACATCCCGAGAGACGTCTTATGCGGTCGTTTGCCGACCCAAATGTGGCAACCGCACGCATAGGGGTCCAACCGCCCACTACTGCAGCAAACTCTTTTGAGATCAAGCCGAGTACCATTGTGATGGTACAGCAGAATCAGTTCGGGGGAGCGCCAACTGAAGATCCCCATGCACATCTTCGCGCGTTTGAGCGGATTTGTAATACATTCAAGATTAATGGGATGGAGGAAAATGCGATCAAACTGAGGTTATTCAGTTTCTCCCTAAAGGGTAGAGCTGAAATTTGGATAGAGGGCTTACCATCAGATCAATCACTACATGGGCAGACCTGAAAGCCGCATTCCTCCAGAAATTCTTCCCACCGGGAAGAACCGCGCAGTTAATGGCCGATATTACCCACTTCGCACAATGGGATCAAGAGACCTTGTATGAAGCATGGGAGAGATACAAAGACATGATCAAGAAGTGTCGTCATCATGGATTGCAAGGTTGGGTCATTATCCAAACCTTCTTTGGAGGCCTTCACCCGCAATTCAAAAATGATATCACTGTTGCAGCGGGTGGAGCCCTAATGGAGAAGACTTATGAAGAAGTTGTTAGTGTTCAAGAATCGGATGAGCTGAAAGAAATAAACGCTCAATTAGCTACGATCACGAACCATCTGAAAGGAGGTAGTCCACAAGAACCCGAGCAGGTTCAGTTTGTGCAAAACCGGAACAACCAACCGAGGAATGATCCTTTCTTGAATACTTATAATGAGGGGTGGAAGAAGCACCCGAACTTCTCTTGGAGTCAACCCGGTCAACAACATCAAGGTAATTCTTCTAACTTTGCTAATTATTCGAATGCTAACAATGTTTACCGTCCTCCAGGTTTCAACCAAAGGAATTTCAATGAGGGACCATCTATGGAGAAGAAGCCGGGGCTGGAGGATATGATGATGAAATTCATGACCAAGATGGACAGCACGGTTGGAGAGTTAGCAAGCACGGTGAGCACAGTCAAAGCAGCAACGGATCAGAACACCGCATCGATCAAGATCCTCGAAAGACAAGTTGGGCAGATTTCGGAAGCCCTACAAAACCGACCTCCCAGAACGTTTCCGAGTCAGACCGAAAAGAAAAACCGGGAAGAATGTAATGCCATCTATCTAAGAAGTGGCAAGGAGATGATCAAGCAGACTACACGATAACCGCAATCAAAGGAAACCGATCCTAAAGAGAAATAGGTTGAGGCTGTAGACATGGATGAGTTGGAGGCTGATGAAGAGGTTGTGATTTAAGAGAACAAGAAAAGTGAAGAGAAAAAGCCGGTAGTCAAACCGTTTGTACCACCACTACCATTCCCTAATCGAGTGAAGGCACGCATGGATGAGGAACAATTCAAGAAGTTCCTCGACATCTTCAAGAAGCATCACATCAACAACCCATTCGCGGAGGCACTTGCTCAAATGGCGACATACCTCAAGTTCATGAAGGAGATCTTATCAAAGAACAGGACGATTGAGCATCAGTCTACCATTACACTTACTGAAGAGTGTAGTGCAATCATCCAGAACAAGCTTCCCCCGAAGCTTAAAGATCCAGGGAGTTTTTCGATCCCTATTCAAATTGGGAATATTTGTTTTGATAAGGTATTATGTGATTTAGGAGCCAGTATTAATCTAATGCCTTTATCTGTTTTCAGGAAACTCAGATTGGGAGAGGTGAAGCCGACATATATGACGCTTAAACTCGTGAATCGATCGATCGTGTACCCGTATGGAGTGGTAGAGGATGTGCTAATCAAGGTCGACAAGTTCTACTTCCCAGTGGACTTCGTGGTGATCGACATAGACGAAGATGAAGAAGTCCCGCTGATATTGGGAAGATCCTTTCTAGCCACTAGCAGAGCGCTAATAGATATGGAGGAGGGAGAGATGACCCTGAGGGTTGGTGACGGGAAGACGGTATTCAAGATGTTTGAGAGTGGAAAGCATAGAGACGGAGCTGGTCAAGGAGAACTAGATGTGGAAGAATCCACGAAGAACCTCAAGTGTGGGCGATTCGAGTCCGTGGATACCGAGACGAGTTGAGAACCACATAGTCGTGCCACGACTCTAACTACGGCGCTGGGTGGGAGGCAACCCACCGAGGTTTGCGTTTTCCTTTATTTTATTATTTTCAGTTTTTGAGTGATTTTATCTAAAAAAATAAAAAAATTTAAATTTTAAATAAATAAAATAAAATAATTCTGAAACAGAGACTTACGCGACTTGTGCCGCGGTTTACAAGCCGCGTGCCAAGTCGCGGGGGTCCCTGAGTTTTTTTTATGTTTTTCGTTTTCTTTGCTTTCTTTCGTTTTTGCTTTGTTTCGTTTGTTTTTGCATTCCCCTTCTCCGTCTTCTCCGATGTCTTCCAACTGGGCGTTCCAATCTTTCAAGAGAATCTCTCCTGGCAAACAGGTATGTTCTAACCCTCTATATTAATGAGTGGTGTATGATGTTCGACTCATTATTAGTAAAACGAGATGCAACAAACCTAAGTTTCACTTAGGTTTGGGGTGCCTCACTTTTTAAACATCTACACACTCACTTTTACCCCTGTGCAAACCTTGGTTTCACAGAGATTTGGGGTTGGCTTGTTTGACAAACCTAGGCCACGGCCTAGGTTAGGGGTGGCCAGTTTTTTTAATGAGATTGTTCTTTGATGCTTGTGCTTTAATGTTATGTCTGCCTGTCGGTTACCTGTAATAACCGCACAATGATACTTGTTTTAGTATCACCTACGCCGACACTCGCACAATGGGGACAATGTGTGGGTACGGTTTGGGGTTGCCCAATCGGGCCCACGTTTATGCACGTAGATTTCCCGCACCTCTGCATGCTTAGATCACATTATCCAAAATTTTTGTTTTGAATGATTGAGACCGACCATTGTGGGGAGAATCTCGTGATAGTGATGTGACCATTAGGGAAGGACCGGGGAAGGACATGACTAGGTACATTAGTGGAGACCACCCTAATAGTGAGATTCGAGCCTAAAGGACACCTTTCATTTCGAGGGATTCAAACACTTTATTCATATACACTTTTTCGAATTCCTTGTCGTGAATATAGAATGATCTCGCTATATTATTGCATTGAGTAGCAAAGATAACCATCGGGACATTAGGTAAGGGTATAGTAGACCCTATCGTGTGGACCTTAAGAGATGATTCTAGGCATTGTGTGTATGTTTAACCCTGTTTTTAGCTATCGTACCTTTTTACCCATTTGTGTGTAACCATAACCCCGTTGTAGCCAAACACTCACCATGTTCATTCCAGACCTACCATTAAACCCTAGCCAAAAACCTTAGCCAACCCTTATCCGAAAGTGTGTCAATCTGAGCGGTAATGAATAGCGAGAAGATAGAGCGGAAAAGAAAGAATACATGCCAATTATAAAAATAGATAGAAAAGAGGGCCAATGCAGCCCCAATTTGAATAAAGACGACCAAAGAAGTCCAAAAAATATATTTTAAATACAGTTTTTAGATAGCTTCACAGCAGCTGAATAAGAGAGTCAAAGCGACTCCAGTAGTGACAAAGAGGGCCAAATGATAGAGCATAAAGCTAGGAAGTTTAGAATTGCTAAAGTTTGACACACCAAGGATCTTTGTTCCTTTTTACCCTTCGTTTCTTAGCCATAACCCTAACCCCATTACAACCCTTGTGAAGACCTGGATGATCTTTTGGAAAATGTGATTAGCGTATACGACCACCTTTACTGGTATTCCCTGTCTTGCTACTCGATTCCTTTCTGAGATCAGCTTTTTGGACATTTGTCCGTCTTTCATTAGAGTTGTCATGTAATATTTGAGTATTCTTGTATATAACTTCATATACTTGACAAAATGTGCGACAACCTAGGTTCGAGCGAAATGAGAGAATCCCGTGAGGTAGGGTCGAGGCGAAATGTTCTCCCTAGTATGTTTGGACCTAGTACGACCTTAATGGAATCGAAGCAGTCACGAGTTCAACTCACAGTGGAAGGACATAGATCAAACAGAATAAGAATGAGGCGAGAGTGAGATAAGCATTTAACGAGTGTGGGAACTTACCATTGCATCGCATGGTACCGATTGAGAGTTGTGTTGTTATTTGTATTTTCACGGATACATGCTTTTATTCTATTTTATCGCTAATTTGCTTGGGGACAAGCAACGCTCGGTTTGGGGTTGTTGATAACGCCACTTTTTGGCGTTATTTTCGAGCCTAAAACCAATGAGATTGGCTTGTATTTAAGCAAAGAAGCGGAATTTTACGGGTTATCTAGTGGAATGTGCATGTAAATTAAAATGCAGTAACCATCGAGAAAAGAAGCTAAAAAGAACCCAAAAGAGCCAAAACGAAGCCTAACGGAAGCCCGAGATCCAAGCCCAAGACCCGCGCCCGAACCAGGACCCGAAGCTGACCCAAACACCCTTCAGAAAAGCGGGCGACTTGCCACGCGACCTGCAAGTCGCGCAACAAGTCGCGGGGCCCCCTGTTTCAGCCTATTACTTTGGCATTTTTTCCAAATTTCGAGGGCATTCGACACACAGCCCTCACACGACGAACGGGAGCAGCTTCGGGGCAAATTTCCATGGTTTTTCGGAGCTTTTGGAGCCACGATAGAGGATCGATTGGAGTCAGATTCATCATGCGAAGTAGATACGAGCACGAGAGAAGGAAGTCCGCCATTACATTCATTGTTTTCACTTTCATTATGTTTATATACACGTTTTCATCTCTTTCTCTTGTGTTTGAATCCACCACCAACATGAACTAATTTCTATATGTTGGGGGTTGGAATGAATTTGATTTAAGTTTACAAACATGTGATTAGCGACTCTTATCAGTTTGTCCTATTTTAATGAAGCATGTGATTTCGTTTTAATGCTTTTGTGAATTTGGCCAATTTACATTTGATGTGTTATGAACAATTAAGTTCGAGAGAATTAATTGTTAATCTAGAACTAAGAAATTGCACGCCTAAGGTGAGAAAGGGGATAGAGATATTCCGAGTAAGCCTTAGTCCCTTTAAAATCTTGAGCTTAATGTGTTTTGAATTCCATAGATGAGATCGAGAGATAAAACCAGTTGTTGCTTGAAAGATAACAACGATGATTCTTACAAGATTGGGTATTCATTATACAGAATAACTGGTAACTGTTTTGAGTCAATTGTTTGTATGTGAAAGTCTTAGGATTTCCAACCCTCAACTGTTTTCTCTATCTGAAGTTCTTAAGCTGTTTACTGTTTGTGTGTTGATTTAGTTTTGTTTGCAATTAAGTAGTTTATAAACCAACCACTCAAAGATCGATCGTTCAGTTAATAGCAATTGTAGTCATTGTAATACTTAGTTCCTAGTTCCCTGGATTCGATACTTGTACTTCCATATGTATTACTTGATTTCGACACCGTACACTTGAGGTTAGATTTAGGGGGGTGATACCCGCCTATCATGCAGCAAGAGTGCCATACACATATGTGAGCAACCATGTATCAAGGTCCTAGTTAGCTTTCAAAGATATAGATAATTGCAATCATTCATCATTTAAACTTTTTAAGAACAAGACATTGTTGTCTTCCTTTGATCTGACAACCCCACATTTTTTGCCCTTGTTAATTAAAACATTAAATCTGTTACAGGTCTGTAGCAGATTTTCATCAGGAAGTGCTTTGAAATCATTGTATTTATTAATACATTGGGTCCTTCTGTTCTTTTGGGTTTTAATTCCCCCTTCAAGTTGGTTCAGAAGTTGATCTCATATCTCTTTAGCAGTAACACATGAGTCTAATTATTGGAAAATATCGTTTGGAATGGCCATTATCAAAAGTCAAACTGCCTTGGAGTCATTTTCCATTTTATGCTTCTTTTCTTTGGTAAAACCAGTGGTTTTAGGTTCGAAGTGAACTGGAATCTCAGCAGTAGTTTCTGTTGCAAGAACACGAGGAACCAATACCATGGTTGGAATGGTCCATTTTTTATAGATCGCATAAGATCTTTGTCCATGCCTTCAAAGAAGTTGACCATCCTAATCTTCCATTGAGGGTATTCATCCCTCAGAAGAGTAGGATATTCGGTTAAAGAACCAGCCGTATAAATGGCATTGATGTTGTTATTTGCCATTTTCATAGAAGACAGAGTGTGAAGAATTTCTTTGAACAGAAAAAGGTTTTAAGCTTGAAAAGAGACAATAGGAATGAAAAGAGTGAAATATCTAATGCAAGAGAACTTTCTAAACTTGTATTTGAGATTTGGAAAGATTTGAAGCCTGAAATCACTAGTTTTAGATTTTTGATGAAAAAACAGAGTATAACAAGAAACTTTGAAGAATAACTAACAATCAACATAAGTTAATCAACCTGTGTAGATTGGATCGATTTGATTTAAGCAAATCAATCTGCTCTGATACCAATTGTCGATTCCTAGATTCACCTTGTCTCATTCAAACAGGTATATCAAAGATAGCAGAAGCATAAACATACTGTTTTATAATGAGTGATTGTTTAAGCAAAAATAATAAGAGAACAATCATATACTTGAATAGTAGATAAGATATGAACAAACAACAAACTGCTCGTATATTAATATGAAGAACACCAAGAACACCTAAGTGTGTGTGTTTCTTCTGAATTCTCTCAGGCTACAAAACGTACACAAATAGTGGAATGGAATTGTGCACTGAGTGTGCTCTTGCAGGTAATTCTTACAATTGTGTGCTCCACTACTCTCTATTTATAGTCTGATAAAGTGTAAATCAGTGTACTATCAAACCCCAGAATGACACGTGGAAAGTGTGTTGTTGACCTTTCAGGGCTGACGTGGAAAGTGCAAACACTAATCTAACACTTGGAGAATTTCTACGAGTCTTAGGATTCACAGAGGTCTTGGTCATCAGAGATCATTTGCCAGAGCTCTGATCGTCTTTTGATGGCTTGTTCTCTGACGTTTGGTCTCAGACGTTCTTCTGTTGGTCTTCTGCTAAGTCTTCTGAGCTATCTCTGATGTCTTCTGACTTGTAAGATTTTAAATACTTTTACATGGAAATACTTGGGGCTAACAACCTTGCCATTTATTGATTTTAATCAGTGGACATGAAACAGATTGACAATTATGATATGATTTAGAAATTTATAGTTAATTATGGACCAAATTTGAAACTGAAATGACATCTTGGGTTTCATAAATCCAATTACTAATTAAGAAAATTGGCTTCATTGGCCCACCCCGTGACTTCATCATCCCAGCGCCACATATCCGCAGCATCCATCGTCCCCTCAACCCCATGGATCCACCGTCTTCTACTGCCTCTAGACTTAATTCTTCGATGTCGTCCTTCATCCCATAACTGCAACCTTCGATTACCTTCAAGTCGGATTTACTTGGCAATGCTGGATGGTGAGTACACGCCCTAAAATTGATTTTCTAATACGGGGTTGATAACGCCATTTTTGGCGTTATTTTAGCACCACTTTCCGTGATTAAATTGCTTGAATTCCAAACAATCGAAGCGTATTTCACGGTTTATTCATGAGTTTTTCAGTAATCCATGTTTCGAGAATAAGCGAAGAATTTGGTTCAAAAGAAGCTAATTATAGACAAAAATGAAGTATTCGACAAGTTGATGGCAAATGGAGGATGTACGAGTCATTTGTGGGTCAAAATTCGGAAAAATGTGATAAAGAAACTCAAGAAGGTGCCACAAAGACTTGTGAAGTTGGGTCGTCAAGCAAACGAAAGATCTCAATTTTTGCAAAACAGTGGCTACCGGTACTTAAGTCTCGCTGAAACTCCCGGCAGCCCAAAATTCTAGAAAACAATGGCCATCGGTACTGCTGTTGGTACTTAACTCTCGGTGTAAGTACCGACGACGAGGTGATACTTTTCTAACCTCTTTTTCACCTAGGGTTTGGGACATTCTTCACCATATCGACTAGTAAGATGCAAGGGACGTTTTGGGGCAACTTAGGCCGATTTTCCATAGATTTTGAAGCCAATTAACACAACGAAATCATCGGGAAACACTGGATTAACAACAATCAATTCTTTTTTTGTGGGTATTGAGATTCAACCAAAAGGGAGTTTGTTCATACATTTATTTCTTGTTCAAGAGACCATGCTTACCTTACTTTTCCTCCTTTTTTTCTTTGTGTTTTAACCCCCCAACATGAACTAATCTTTAGATTGTTAGGGGTTGGATGAACTTTGGTTTGTAAGCATATGAACACGAAAACTTGTGATTCTTATCAGTTTTTCTAATCAATGAAACATATGAATTTGGTTTTAATGCTTTTGTGAGTTTGATCACCTTGCAAATTGATTTAGTTGTGAGGAATCCGATTCGAGAGAACGATTCCATAACTTGGCTTGAATTTGTATGCCTAGGGTGAGAAATTGGATAGAGATATACCAAGTAAACCTTAGTACTTGTTTTTACAATCTTGTTCTTAATGAATTTATGAATTCCTTGGTTGAGATCAAGAGATAAAACCAAAGTTTTCTAGAAATAACTTTGTTGTTGCTCGAGAGAGAATAACAGTTAATTACATGATTGTGTATTCATTTGATTGGTTTAGTCTGATAACTGTCATAAATAGAGTGTTCTTTGTGAAACCATTGGGATTCTAATCCTCAACTACTTTTCTCCCGTAAAATCCAAATTTGTTATTCGCTTTTACTCTAGAGTATGTCTATTTAATTTAGTTATTAATCGATTACCAACAATTCACCAATCGGATCATCTAGTTGATAGTGATTATAGTCATTGTGATACTCAATTCGTAGTTCTCTTGGTTCGATACTCATAGTTCCAAGTACATATAACTTGATTCGACCCGTACGCTTGCGGTTAGAATAATTAGGAGGGTGTAAACCCGCCTATCAGGGGTTCGTCTGGTATGTTAAATCTGATTTTGGTTTAGTGTTTGAATTTAATTTGGGGTTCCTTTCATCATTCTAATCTCATTTTTCTTGATTCAATAATTACTTATGGGTTTTTTTGTACCTAAATTTGATTTTTGCTAATTTCCAGGAGGGTCTCTCTTCTGCTGTTGGAATCCTTCTTAGGGGTGGGTTGAGTTTTGTTTTTGACTCCTTTAATCTTCAATTGGTTCAATTTTGGGCGGTCCATTTTGATTTTGTGCAAATTTGGGGTTTTATGTTCGAAATGTTGGTATGATTCAAATTTTGGTTCGTCCATCCTGATTTTGCGCAAGTTTGGGGTTTTATGTTCTAAATGTTGCTATGATTCGGCTCTAGTATGTTGAGTATTTTTTTTGCTTGGTCTGGGTGGCCCTTCATGATTTTGGGGGTTTTTTTAGTTGTTATGGATCTAAAGTCGCCCTCCGTATTTACAACGATGTTAAAGTAAACGAAGAGGCACACCCCTCAAGAGTTGAAGTATGTTCACAAGTTTTGGAGTTTTTTGTTTCACAAAGTTGTGTTCCATTTCATGGGGTGAAATAACATATAGATGAAAAATGTGTTTGATTTCATGTGATGAAATAGATTATAGATGAAAATGTTTTTGATTTCATGTGATGAAATAGATTATAGATGAAAATGTTTTTGATTTCATGTGATGAAATAATATATATATATGAAAATTATGTTGGATTTCATGAGGTGAAATAACATATAGATGAAAACTGTGTTTTATTTCATGAGGTGTGAAATAGCATGGAGTCAGAAACTGCAAAACTCCATTTAAAATGGAATTTACATTTTTGTTTTTTGAATTAAAACTGGGTAAATAAATCATAACCATTTGATATAAATATAATCACGATTGAGACCGGTTCTCATGATTCTCAACATTTTTATGGTTCTCATTTGATTTAACCCCTATATATAAATATATAGCAAATCATATAGAACTCGTGAAAACCAGTTTCATGTAATCTCTCGTAGATGAAACAAATGCATGTGAAAACCAAAACTGTGAAAACCAAAACTGTGAAAATCAACCAAAATCATCCCAATGAGTTTGATTTTAAGCTACTACTCAAATTTTTTCTCATGTTTTGTTCTTGTGTATGAGTATGATGCGTGTTTCGTGTGTATATGTATATATGTGTTTTTTTCACATGTAAGACATTATTTGACATTTCATCTATAAAACAACAATGTATGAACACTACATGTCTACATGTATTGTTTCATGTATGAAACAATACAAACAAGCTGGATTTTACAGTTTCTACTTTTAGATGGTTTATATATGATTTATCCCATATATATATATATATATATATATATATATATATATATATACCCAAAATGAAATAGAAACTTTCTAAATAGTAGCGACCACAAACCATCACCACTGTCCATCTCGTGAGAAAAAAACCTTCATATATCTTCAGTTACTTTCAACTACCTTCACTCATCTATTTTTATCATCATGGCAGAAACTTTAACAAATTCATGTATGTGAAAATGATAGAAGGTATGAAAAAGTTCATGAGAGGATTGAAAGTGAAGACAAATATGAAAATGTATCTCAACCGTCATATGATTGAGAATACGAAAATATATCTCAACCGTCAAATAATTTAATTTAATGATGTGATCAACCATCTTTTCAAAACATAGAAAATGACCCTTAACCATGTAAATCGAAATAACTAAAACGTAATCAAAATTGCATCTTAACAATGTATACCCATAAAACAAACATTATATTCTTTTTAACTTGACATCAATATTATTATATTTTTACATTCCTTTGTATTTTTTATCTTTTCAACCTTTTCACTTTTTATCATTCTCATCAGACCTATACAAAGATGAGTGGGCTCTTGTGTTCTCGCTAACTCGATTATTGTAAGAAAATAAATTTGGTGAGTGAAAGGTGCACATGTTTGATTTTGAAGGGTGTTGTTTAATACTTTGAAACCAAATTTACAACATAAGTTAATATGAGTAGGATGATTGTCTTACGTTCAACATACAAGAAGTCATGGGTTTGAAACATATTTCAAGTGAAAGTTTAATTTGTTATCTTTTAACTTGATGCTACATTGTTTCATATTAACTCCGACCCTATAATGTTATATCATAAAATATTAATAGCAAAGGTAAATTTAGAAAGTTCCAACTTACAACTTTAAATACAATTATAGACATTTCTACCACTATGCCATGGTAATTTTTTGTTAGCTTTTCTCTCATTTTAGTTTTATTGTTTTTTTCAAGATTTATATTTATTCCAATGTTATTGTCAGTTTTTATCTAATTTTCAAGGCAACATATATTTAGTCGATTCCATTTCAAAAATGTATTTTATTCCTTAAATCGACACAACTGACTCTCCTCCGATTCAAACCACGATTTTACGGACCTTTTAATCCACCTTAAAGATACACCCGCTCAAAACAAATTCACAAATCCACCACTATTGTAGTACCGAAACAATGATACGTAAGCCTTATGTAGAGCCGATTTCCAATCCGAAATGGTGTGGTATATATGGTTTGGTTGTAGTCTTAAGAGTGATTTTTAGTGAACCTTTAGGGGATGCTTGTTTTTTTTACAAAAAACCTCTTAATATTTCTTAAATTTGAATCAGTCAGATTTTTCCTATTTCAGAGCGTTTGATTTTTTTCAAAGTAAGAGCTGAAAAGCTCTGATCGTGCTCTGAAATCATAATTGGTAGTATAAACCCTTAATCCCTCTTATTCGAATAAACTCTCTCTCTCTCTCTCTCTCTCTCGTCTTGCCACCATAATTCTCATCGCCTCCAGATTTCTCAAGTTGTCGATCTCTCAAGCGTATGTTAGAATTTGGTTGAGAGGTCTTGCAGTTGTGTATAATGAAGATCCATAAGTGGATGAAATTGGTTGAGAATTTGGAGTAGCTATAGCAGAAGATTGTTCTGGGTTTGAAAGAAAACGATGATGGGAAGTATCAGCTAGGAGTTGTTGATTATGGTGCGACATTCCGTGTGGGCTCTTATGGGTTGTTTCTCCCTTCTATATGAGGTTTGTAGGGGAAGATGAAAGTAGGGAGGGAGACTGTTAAAAAATGAAAAAAAAGAATAAACACTAGTAGTTGAACTGGTGAATTTATAGTAGGCTTTTTAGGGTTTTCAGACCCATTTTGAGTTATGGCATTTCAACCCTTCCGATTTGGGCTTCTAATTTTAATTTTCTTTTAAATTTATTAACAATACAAATATATGGTAATATAATTAAATTCAGATTCAGACTTCAGGTTACAAAAACAAACAATCTTATAATTTAGATTTCAAACTTCAGCACCACCTCTTATAAATCAGAATTGAAATAATATTTTAGACTTCAGACCTCTTAAAAAACAAACGTCACCTTAGACTTTAGTTGTTATTTAAACCCCTCTCGTTTTCTAATAGCTTTTCCTTCATATACATGCACATAAAAATAGACTTATAAAAATTTCAAAATTATGAATTAACTATACATAAAAATGGTTCAAATAACATCTTAATTTTAGATACCATGTGTTTTAAACATCATACCTAACATGTCAATGATTAAAGTAATAAATACAAATAAATGTTTCCTTTTTCACGTATGATATCAAACCATCATTGTTCATTATTTTATATGTGATATAAGTAGACCAACAAGCAAATGTAGATAATAATAGAGTGGAATACAAATTTCGTTCACGTAATTATATGAAAATTATGAATGGACCTCAAACAAAATAATTATAGACATACTTGACGTGGTTTCAATTTTGTTACGGATTAGGTCCCTCGACCTAACTCTATTAACTCATGAGAGCATTCTCGTCATTTTATTAAATACTTTAATAATGCTTTCATGTACAAATTTTGATGCCAACGATACAAGTACTTAAAGCATTGAACCAGACTTCACCATAACACACATGGACGAATTTGGTTTGATGAAACCGTTGCCATGGTTGAGATTTTGTTGGATTATTATATAGGGATGGATTTGGATTTGTTTTCGTCCCAATCAAAAACTTCCATTCAAAATTTGATTTGGATGGTTGGGATTTCGTTACTAGATTAAATCAACAACCTCCAATTAAAACTCGATGAAATCTCCATCGACAAATTTGGAATCGGTTTCGTCACAGTCTCGACATGAATCCGATTTTGTCTCATCCTTGATCTAGACCTGGTTTCGTTCCATTCCCCAAACTCAATGAGATCTACATTTATGTCTTGTTTTCTTACCTCGTTTTGTGATCTGGAGATGACAGTGTTTGTGGTTTGTTTAATGGGTTCAGCCCATTCTGTTGGGAACCGAAGATATGCTAAGTATGGTTAGTACTGCCAAGACAATGTTACTACTGCCAGTTCTTCGTTACTACTGCTAGGCAAGGTTACTACTGCTAGACGAAGTTACTACTGCTAGACACGGTTAGTACTGCTAGACCAAATTACTACTGCTAGACATAGTTAGTGCTGCTGAGCTGAGTTACTACTGCTTGAAGACTGTGAAGGTTAATACTGCTGAAGGTCGTTAATGCTGCTGAGCCAAATCATTGTTAATACTGCTGACTTGATAAGTTTGGGATGCGATACTTTTGGAGACAAAGAAGGAATTGATCAAGATATGTTTAACGAAGATTCAGAAGATCAATTTACTTTTGATAGTTATCTTGTAATTACTTTTGTATATATAGTATTGATAGATAGCTATTAGAAAATACAGAAGATATACGTGTGATAAAGAATTTGATATTCATTCAAGAGTGAATTAACCTCAAGGTGTAAGAACCCTATTTCTAGAGAAGTAGAAGTCGTCTTGTTGAGCCTGTTCAACAAGATTGAGGTTTGGTGTAAAACTTGTGAGTAATACAGTTTGATATATACAGTGTGTTGAATTCTATTGATTGTTCTTTAATTGATTTAGAGTTCTATTCCGCAAGATTCTCTAAATTCTGTTTCTAAGAAGTTTAATTCTTGTTAAGAATCGATCCTGACAAGTGGTATCAGAGCATTGGTATCTTAGAAGCTATGGACAATTCAATGGATTCTCACAGTACTCTTGTTTCAAAGGTTCCCATGCTCAAACCCAATGAGTTTGACATGTGGAAACTGAGAATCAAGCAGTACATTCTTCTTACTGATTATGCAATATGGGACATCATAGAAAATGGCCCATGTAATGAAGGAAAGATTGGAGCAGATGGAAAGAGACCTCCTCCCAAGACAGATGCTGAAAAGAAAGTCAGACAAACAGAGATGAAGGCCTTAAGCACTCTGCTTTTGGCTATTCCTAATGAGTACCAACATCAATTTCAACACTGCACAGATGCACAGATGTTGTGGAATGCTCTGGAGAAAAGATTTACTGGCACAAAGAGCACAAAGAGAAATCAAAAGGCTATTCTCAGGCAACAATATGAGAACTTCATGTCTGCAAAGAATGAGTCTATGACTCAAACTTTTGACAGATTTAACAAGTTGATTGGAGAATTAGCAACTGTGGGTGTACACATGGATGCTGATGATGTCAATAGAAAGTTCCTTAGATCATTGGGAGAAGAATGGACCATGTACACAGTCTCATTCAGACAGAATGACCAATTGGAGGACAAAGAGCTAGATGACCTCTACAATGATCTGAGAGTATTTGAGGCTGAAGTTGAAGCCAAGAAAAGGCCATCTGGATTTGTTTATAATGCTGCTTTATTATCTTCATCCTCTGATAATGCTGCTAATCCTGATTCTGTTAATACTGCAGGTTCTGTTAATGCTGCTGGTGGAACTAATCAAGAGAAGACTACAGATTCTGTACTAGAAGCATTCTTTTCTAGTCATGTTCACTCTTCTCTAATCAATGATGATTTAGAGCAGATTAATGCTGATGATCTGGAAGAGATGGACATCAAATGGCAGATGGCTATGCTATCAATGAGGGTGAAGAAATTCATCAAAAGGACTGGGAGAAACAACTTTTCCCAGAGAAGAGAAGATGGTGCAGGCTTTGACAAGTCCAAGGTTGAGTGTTATAAGTGTCACAAGATGGGACACTTTGCCAGAGAATGCAGAAGTGGAGGATCAAATCAACAGGCTCCAAATGGAAACCAAAACAGAAGCTCCTCTCAAGCCCTTGTTTCTCAACAAGGAATGGGATTTGATTGGAGTGATCAAGCTGAGGAAGCCTGTCAGAATCAAGCTCTTATGGCAGAAGTATCTGATATTCCTACTGAGGTACAATCTAAACTCTGTTCTCAAGCTTGCATTGATGCTGTTAAAAGATATAGGGATCACAATCAGGGTATGTGTGATAACCTTAAGAGGCTAGAGAAAGATGTGAAAGATTATGTTAGGATTGTAGAAAGGTTTGAGGAACAAATTAGAGCTTTTCAAGCTAATGAACTTCAACACTCCTATGATACTAACTATTGGAAGTGGGAGAAGAATGAGTATGAGATTAAGCTGAAAGTGTCTGGGGAGGAGAATGAGAAGTTAAAAGAAGAGCTTAAAAAGGTTAAACTTGATGTTGAAAAGTTTACCTGTGCTTCTAAAACCATGGACACCATCATTAAAGCTCAAATCCATGACAAGATGAAAGTAAGGATAGGGTACAATACCACACCTCCACCCTACAATAACAACTACATACCTCCTAAGTCTGATTTGTTAGAGACCAAGGATAGGAAGGAACCTGAATTAAAGATTAATATAGATCCTTGTGAAAAAAGAAATAGTTGTTGAGGATGAGACTGACAAAGTAAACTCTGATGAGGAATGTGAAAGTCCATGTGTCAAGAACACTGAGATCAAAAGGACTGAAGAGAAAAAGGGAGTTCATTACACACAGCCCAAAGTTGTGAACTCCAATATCTGTAAACAGTGTTCTTGCAGGAAATCTAAAGAGAACAAGCCTCAAAAACATGATAATCAGAGGGGAAATCAAATGAACTGGAATAACCAGTGGGCTATGAGACAAGGAGTTGATCTGAACAGAATTAACAGGCCAAAACCTTGTTTCATCTGTGGTAAGCTAAATCATTTAGCCAAACACTGTTATTTCAATCCTGTTAACCAAAGGTTTAATGCTCAAAGATCTTTTCAAAAACCTGGTGGTTACAGAAAGAATGGTGGCTATAAAAAGCTTGCAAAGAAAAATGTGGCAAAGAAACAAGATAAACCCAAAAGCCACATAAAGAAAACGACTGAAAAGGAATGTGGTACTATGTGGGTTCCAAAAGGCACTAAAAACAATACTGCTGCTAGCAGTGTTATTACTGCTAACACTGTTAGTACTGCTTCAAAAGTTAGTGCTGCTAGCAGTGTTAATACTGCTAGTAATCATTCCAAAGTTAGTACTGCTAGCAGTATTAACTCTATTAATACTGCTTCTAGCAGTGTTAACTCTGTTAATACCGCTACCTCTGTTAGTACTGCTGATACTGCTGCTAACAGTACTGCTGCTTCCAGTATTAGTACTGCTAGCACTGTTAGTACTTCTGAGGTTAATACTGCTTCTAGTGCTGCTACACCAATAATTTTGACAAAGTACTCCAGCACTGCAGTACCTAAATTTGATAATCTCATCAAAACCAAGTGTAAGTACTTTGATGAGCAAGGGAGACCCAAGACCACTTCGGCTTGGGTTCCCAATAAAACTAACTGATTTATCTTGATGTGCAGGGCAACCAACAGCTCAAGGGGAAGAGCATTTGGCATGTTGATAGTGGTTGTTCCAGGCACATGACAGGTAACATGGCCTGCCTAAAAAATTTCAAAAAGATTGATGGAGGACATGTTGCATTTGGGGATAATCCTGCTGGTGGAAAGATAAGTGGTAAGGGTGATGTTTCAAAGGGTAAGATGACCTTTGAAGATGTGTACTATGTTGAACAATTGAGATACAACCTGTTAAGTGTATCACAGGTTTGTGACAAGAAGCATAGCATATTGTTTACTGATTCTGAATGTATTATCCTTGCTCCTGGATATAAAGTGGTTGATGAAAACATGATACTTCTGAGAACTCCTAGGAAGGATAATGTTTATTGTTTAGATTTGGAAAGTGTTTCATCTGATTCATCCCTAAATTGTTTAGTTTCAAAAGCTTCTTTAGATGAATCATCACTTTGGCACAGAAGGATGTGTCACATGAACTTTAAAACAATGAATAAACTTGTTAAGAATAACCTTGTAAGGGGTTTGCCATCCAAAGTCTATTCATGTGATGATCATTGTGTTGCTTGTCTCAAAGGCAAACAACACAAAACTTCTCATAAGACCAAAGAGATAAACACTATCTCAAATCCTCTTCAACTGCTACATATGGATCTGTTTGGTCCTACCAATGTGATGAGTATTGGCAAGAAATCATACTGCTTAGTTATTGTTGATGATTATTCTAGATTTACTTGGGTATATTTTCTGAGAACTAAAGATGAGACAAGTGGACTGATCAAATCTTTTATTCTCAAAATTGAAAACCAATCAAATCAAAGAGTGAAAGTCATTAGATCAGATAATGGAACTGAGTTTAAAAATTTTGATCTAAACACCTTTTGTGAAGAAAAAGGAATTGAGAGACAATACAGTGCTCCTAGGACTCCACAACAAAATGGTGTAGCTGAGAGAAGGAATAGGACACTGATTGAGGCTGCTAGATCTCTGTTAGCTGATTCAAAGTTACCAATTACTTTTTGGGCAGAAGCAGTTAATACTGCCTGCTATGTTCAAAACAGAGTTTTAGTTGTAAAGCCTAAAAACAAGACACCTTATGAGCTTTTCCATAAAAGGAAACCATATATTGGATTTTTTAAACCATTTGGATGTCCTTGTACTATTCTCAATACCAAATCTCACTTAGGCAAGTTTGATAGCAAAGCAGATGATGGTTTTCTTGTTGGGTATTCATCTCAAAGTAAGGCCTACAGAGTTTTTAATATCTCTTCTAGAATAATTGAAGAAAGTGATAATGTCAAATGAAATGAGAACACACCAAATCCTATTGGTTCAGGTCCTAATTGGCTATTTGACATTGATTCACTCACTAATTCTTTGGGTTTCAGTAGTGATGAATATGCAGGACAAAGGGATACACCATCATCAGAACACAGAATTCAATCTGTGATATTTCCACTCCCTTCCATTGATCCTGTTGAATTCTGTGAACACCAAGAGGAGACTGAACCTATTCAGAATGAAGAAGAGAGGAGAGCAGAGGAAAATCAGTCTTCAGGTCAAAATTCCAGAGAAGCTGAGGTGACTGAAGAAGCAGAAACAAATCCAGAATTAAATGAATCAAATCTGGATGAGAACATTCAAGAGGAAGCTGGTCATCCAACAAGAACTCAGAAAAATCATCCTCCTGAGTTGGTGATTGGAGATATTGCATCTCCCATGATGACTAGAAAGCAAAGCAGACTCCAGGAATTGCAAGAGCAGCAAAATACAGTTAATACTGTTCTTACTTGCTTTCTGTCCCAGATTGAGCCCAAAAAGGCTTATGATGCTATGAAAGACCCAAGCTGGATAGAGGCAATGCAAGAGGAGCTGCTACAGTTCAAATTACAGGATGTTTGGGACTTGGTAGACCTTCCAAAAGGTCATAGAGCAATTGGCACCAAGTGGATTTTCAGGAACAAGAAGGATGACAGAGGGATTGTGATCAGAAACAAAGCTAGACTGGTTGCACAAGGGTACACTCAGGAAGAAGGAATAGATTATGAGGAAGTCTTTGCTCCTGTGGCAAGGATTGAAGCAATCAGGTTATTTCTAGCCTATGCCTCATACATGAAGTTCAAAGTGTACCAAATGGATGTCAAAAGTGCATTTCTGTATGGAAGTATTGAGGAAGAAGTATATGTCTGTCAACCCCCTGGATTTGAGAATCCATTGCACCCTGACAGAGTATACAAGCTGAAGAAGGCTCTTTATGGTTTGCATCAAGCTCCAAGAGCATGGTATGACACTCTGTCTACCTATCTCTTGAAAAATGACTTTGAAAGAGGAGTAATTGACAAGACCCTGTTTATCAAGAGGAGAAAGAGAGGTACACTACTTGTTCAGATCTATGTGGATGACATCATCTTTGGATCCACCAATGATCAAATGTGTAAAGAGTTTGAAGAATTGATGCACAAAAGCTTCAAGATGAGTTCCATGGGAGAACTTACATTCTTTCTTGGGCTTCAGGTAAAACAGAGGAAAGATGGGATTTTTATTAGCCAATCCAAGTATGTGAAAGACATCCTGGACAAGTTTGGTTTATCAGACTCAAAGCCAGCAAGCACACCAATGGAAACACATAAACAGATCACTGCAGATCTTGAGGGGGAGGATGTGGATGTCCATCATTACAGATCAATGATTGGATCTCTCATGTATCTCACAGCCTCTAGACCTGACATTATGTTTTCAGTCTGTGTTTGTGCCAGATTTCAGGTTTCTCTTAAGCAATCACACCTTCATGCTGTCAAGAGAATATTCAGATACTTAAAAGGGCAACCTAGATTAGGTCTCTGGTATCCTCATGAATCCTCTTTTGACTTGCTTGCATATTCAGATAGTGATTTGGGTGGAGCCAACATGGATAGGAAGTCTACTTCAGGTGGATGTCAGTTTTTGGGTACAAGACTAGTATCTTGGCAGTGTAAGAAACAAACCACAGTGTCCTTATCTACCACAGAGGCTGAGTACATAGCTGCTGCAAGCTGCTGCTCTCAGGTTCTATGGATTCAAAATCAGATGTTGGACTATGGGGTAACATTTCTTCACACTCCAATCTTCATTGATAACAACAGTGCTATCAGCATTGTTAATAATCCAGTCAAACACTAAAAAACAAAGCATATAGAGATAAGGTATCACTTTATAAGAGATTGCAATGAAAAGAAATTAATTCAGGTTGCTAAAGTTCATACAAATGACCAGTTTGCTGATCTATTCACAAAAGCTTTTGATGTAGGTAGATTCACCTTTTTGGTAACAAGTGTGGGCATGATCAACCTAGAATAAATTTATGACTTTCTGTTTTTATACCTGTATTTCTTCATATATTTGGTGCTACTAACTTTCTTTCTCAGGATTCTCTGTTTCCCTCAGATTACCAAGTGCAGAAAAGTGCAAGGGTAGTTACTACTGCCTGTGCAGAGTTACTACTGCCAGTACAGAGTTAATACTGCCTGTGTTCTAGTAGTTAATACTGCTTGTGCAGTTAATACTGCTCGGTAGTTAATACTGCTCAGTAGTTAATACTGCTTGTGTAGTTAATACTTCTTTGCAGTTAATACTGCTCGGTAGTTAATACTGCCAGTGCACAGTTAATACTGCTCAGTAGTTAATACTGCTAGTACACAGTGAATACTGCTCAGTAGTTAATACTGCTAGTGCAGTTAATACTGCTAGGTAGTTAATACTGCTTGGTAGTTAATACTGCTCGGTAGTTAATACTGCTAGGTAGTTAATACTGCTTGGTAGTTACTACTGCTGTGTAGTTAATACTGCCTTGCAGTTAATACTGCTCAGTAGTTAATACTGCTTACGTTGTTATTACTGCTTTTGATAATCTAGGGCATATAAATACCCCTGTGTGCCCGCCAACGTTCATAACGACTCTTCGCATTTACTTCTTCTCTCTCGTTCTAACCTAGTCTCCCCAGAATCTTTGTGTTTTTCTTTCAAGAATCCTCAGGAATCATGGAGTTTGTGGATGAGCACAATGAAATAGCCATGCTTCAGAAGCCGAAACAAGCTGCGGGATTCCACGATATCGTCGATTTTCTTAAATCCTCGCACATCTCCTATGCCCTAACGGTGAGCCCAACCATCTATATCGAACATCAGACGCAATTTTGGGAGAATGCCACTGTTAGTTTCGAAGAAGGGCAGAAAACCATTCGAACAAGGGTTTGTAATAAACCCTTGAAAGTCACAGAGGAGGTTATTCGCATCTCTCTTCACTTGGATGATGCCTCAGGTATAACCTCTCTATCTTCTGATGACTTATATTCGACTTTACAAAGAATGGGGTATGAAGGTCCCATTGGTGTTTTTAAATTCTACAAGTCAAAATTTTTTAACCAATGGAGATTTCTTGTTCATACCCTGATGCACTGTATTTCCAAGAAAACTACTGGATGGAGTGAGTTCAGCAGTCCCATTGCATATGCCTTGGTCTGCTTATCCACTGCCAGAAAGTACAATTTCTCAGCTATGATCTTTAATGATCTTGTATCAAACTTGGAATCCAAAAAGAGCTTTTACATGTATCCAAGGTTTGTGCAAGAAGTTATTAACAAGGAATTGATGGACTTACCTCAGTTTGATGAGGTATATGTACCAAAATCCCCTAAAGGGAAGGTTTTTTCAAATATGAAAAGACTTCCTAGGGACTCGGAAGGAGTTGACACACCATTGTTCTCCACAATGATGGTTGTGTCCCACACAATTGAAGGTATGGCATCAGGGTCAAGGCCCTCATTAGACACACCCACTGATGACCAATCCCAACCTTCCATCTCAAAAGACATCCCTCAGTCCATTCTTGAACAACCCACTCCCACAATCACCAAAAGGTTTCAAAGAAGAAAGGTGCACAAGGTTCCTTCCCTTGATGTACCTACTCAGAGCCCTAAGCCTTTAAGCCCTCAGTTGGAGCATTCTCCAATTGAGAATATCAACAGGGAAACCACAGGGGTGTCTCCCAACCCCAAGAAGGTGCTCTCTAAGGAGAAGGATGAGCATATGGGTGCTAAGGCTGCCACTACTTCTGCTAGCACAGAGAAGGACAGTGGTAACATAAATAAGACCTTCCCCATGGCAACTCTAAATGAGAAATCATTAGGAGGACCCAGGTGCCAAGAAACCAAGGGGGCAGGTAGTGCTTCGGCTTGGCAGAAGGCTTCTGCTAAACCTTCCAAGGATCCCTTAAAGAAAGTAAAAACTTCTAAAAAGGGTGAGGATAGATATAACTATGAGGAATTGATGGAAACCATAGGGAATGTCAACTTGGATGTTATGGCACAGAAGAAGGAGATTGAGCAACTGAAGACTGTGGTCACCTACCAACAGTCTCAAATTGAGAAGCTCAAGAAGATGGTCACCAAGTTGTTGCACAGAAGGAAAAAGGCAAGATTTGTGCTGAGAAAAAGAATTCCATCTGATGATGCTCCCAAAAAGGGGGAGTCAGAGTCAGAATCAGAAGCAGAACTGAATAAAAAGGGTCTACAAGTTGAGGGGGAGACAGTTCAGATGGAGACTGAAAAGGAAATTGAGAATGCACAGTTTAAGGGAGAGTCCAGTGCACAGAATAAGGGGGAGACAGAAAAGGGGGAAGAGCTTATTAAAGAAGCAGAAACTACAACAGCAGCAGAAACCACAGCAGCAGAAACTGTTAATACTGCTGAGTTTGAACAAGCAGCAGAAACAGTTAATGCTGCTGAAGGCCAAACAGAAAAAGCAGCAGAAACTGAGCAGGAAGCAGTAACTACAACTCAAGCTGAAATTGATGAAGAAATATACTGGATTGTGAAGAACAGTGTTGAAGCAGCATCATTACATGTTCTAAGAGAAGCAGTAACAGCCATAGCAGCAGAAATGGTTATTGCTGCTGAGAAACTTAAAACAGCTGAACCAACTCCTGCAGTTGTTAAAACTCTTAAAAGAACCAAGATGATGTCAAAGAAAAGACCAAGCACCAAGCCCATAACTTCACAGAAGAAAAATGAAAAGAAGCCAAGGGTGGAGTCAACTGCAGAAGAGGCCCAGGAGGAAACAGTGAAAGAAAAATTAACCTCAGAAGTTGCTGAAGAAGAAGTGGCAACTCCATCAGGGCAATCAAGCAATGTACAATCACAAACTGATGCCCAATGTGATTTGTACATTACTAGTGTTGACTCTAACCCAATTCCAATTAAGGCTGAACCAATATCATCTAAGGCTCCTGAAATCATCTTTTGGGACACTTTGAAAGATGGTAGAAAGGAGTTCATTAGGATAAAAAGAGCAGATGGAAAATTTGAAGTCTTTTCAACTTGGGGAAAAATTGTCAGAACTTGCTCAAGATCAGACTTAGAAGAGATGTTCAAAGTTGGGATGAGGATATATGAAAACATGCTGACTGAGCAAGGGATGTCAATCTCTAAAATGGTACTTGAATTCTTGTGCCAAATGTTCAAACCTGAAGCAGTTCAGCATAGGATAAACACACAGTTTCAAGCCATTACCAACTGGATGCTCTATGAAAACTGTGGAGTATATGTCATCTCCCTTGACTCTGCAACGCAAGAATACTATCTGGTGGATGAAATATACAATCACAGCATGAAGAGACTGAAAGGAATGCTAAATGCTAAGTTGACCTGCAACAAGGATTCAGCAATGGGTAGATTCTTGGTAAAAAGGATTCTCAATCAGAGTCTAGGTTTAAGTCCTAATCTGTGCGTATATGATGACTAAGTTTTGGAAGCATCATCTGAAGAACTTGACTTCTTTTCCTAAAAGTCAAGTTAGGGGGAGATTGTTGGGAACTGAAGATATGCTAAGTATGGTTAGTACTGCCAAGACAATGTTACTACTGCCAGTTCTTCGTTACTACTGCTAGGCAAGGTTACTACTGCTAGACGAAGTTACTACTGCTAGACACGGTTAGTACTGCTAGACCAAATTACTACTGCTAGACATAGTTAGTGCTGTTGAGCTGAGTTACTACTGCTTGAAAACTGTGAAGGTTAATACTGCTGAAGGTCGGTAATGCTGCTGAGCCAAATCATTGTTAATACTGCTGACTTGATAAGTTTGGGATGCGATACTTTTGGAGACAAAGAAGGAATTGATCAAGATATGTTTAACGAAGATTCAGAAGATCAATTTACTTTTGATAGTTATCTTGTAATTACTTTTGTATATATAGTATTGATAGATAGCTATTAGAAAATACAGAAGATATACGTGTGATAAAGAATTTGATATTCATTCAAGAGTGAATTAACCTCAAGGTGTAAGAACCCTATTTCTAGAGAAGTAGAAGTCGTCTTGTTGAGCCTGTTCAACAAGATTGAGGTTTGGTGTAAAACTTGTGAGTAATACAGTTTGATATATACAGTGTGTTGAATTCTATTGATTGTTCTTTAATTGATTTAGAGTTCTATTCCGCAAGATTCTCTAAATTCTGTTTCTAAGAAGTTTAATTCTTGTTAAGAATCGATCCTGACACATTCTCCTTCTACCTCGATCTGCCTTCGTTTCCCCCGCTTGTGAGAAGGAAAAAAGGGTTGGCGACGGGGAAGGAGGGGTCGTAGGAATTGATGGAATAAGGACCGACGGCGGGAAAGGGGAGTCGTAGATTGGGAGTATGAGGTTTTGATTTACCCAACAGGTTTTTAATTTCCCCTTGATTGCTTTGGGATTTGGAGAGCCTTGTATTTATACATAAAAATTACAATAGCTAATCTAGTTAGAGATAGGTAACAACTCTAAAATCTAGTTAGAGATAGGTAACAACTCTAACAAACATAAAGCTTCCTAATTCTATTCTATTACTATTACCCCCTTCAAGCGTGATGTGAGTTCTTGGAACAACGGAAAGTTTGGATCTAAAGAGTAAAAATAGCGGCTTAATTTGGAAGACTTTTGGTGAAAAGATCGGCGACATGGAGTTTGCTTGGTACGAATTTTGTAGATAGTTGTCCATGTTGAACCAATTCGCGAATGAAGTGATAGTCGAGGGCAATATGCCGAGCTCTTTTGTGGGCGACAGGATCTTGAGTGATGAATAGAGCACTTTTGTTGTCGCAAAATAGTGTTGGAGGTTTCGTAAATGATATGCGAAGTTCGGTAAGGAGAAGCGTTAGCCATACGGTGTCAGCGACGGTGTTTTCTAGAGCCAGGTATTCTGATTCGCAACTTGACCGAGCGACGGTGTGCTATTTGTTGGAGCTCCATGTGATGAGATTAGGGCCAAGGAAGATGACATAGCCATATATGGATCGCCATGTGTCAGGACAGCCTCCCCAATCAGCGTCGAAAAAGGAGGAGAGGGAAAAGGCGGATGATGGAGTAAAGGTGAGACCGGATGTGAGCGTACCTTTAACATACCAAAGTATTCGTTTGACGGCAAGAAAGTGAACTTTTGTTGGAGAGTGCATGAATTGGCTTACCGTGTTGACAGCATGGGGTATATCGGGCCGTGTGATCGTTAAGTATTGAAGGGCACCAACCAAGGAACGATATAGGGTTTGTTAGCCTCAATCTTCCTAATCATAGAAGTATTTAGAAGTAGTGAAAAATAGGCTAAGTGAAGAAAGCCTCTTACAGAGGCTCTGCCGACATTACCGAGAAATCAAGGTCAAGAAGCTACAGAAGCAGCAGAGGCTTCCTACAGAAGCTCTGTCATACGCACAAAGAAGACCAAAGACTCGGAATCCGGCGAAGACTGCTCCACAGAGGACCACACCGCAGAACCTCTGTAATTCATTACAGAGCCTATGTGGTCCTCAATGAAGACTTGGAAGATATTACTGAATACGTTCATCAACTTCCATGAAAAAGTACTATCAAAACACGTGTCAAGCTCTGAGTGGACTCAATAGGGCAAGGTACAAAATAGACGTCTGCGCCATTTAATGCATTTACCAAAAGTACACCTGCTCCATTAAATGCGCATGGCTCAAACAACTGCTCACACCATCCAGTCCACTGTTCACACCATCCAGTTTACTATTCATGCCGTAAAAGGAACAGTGACCTACTTCATAGTCTTCTAAGAGTAGTATAAAAGGAAGTCTCATGTTGAGATCTTCCTAAGGACGAAAACACAAGGAATCACTAATACTCTCAAGCTTTATTGTCAAATATCTGAGTGTTATATTCTCACACACACCAACAGTTCTTAATCTGTTCTTCGTGTTGTTATTATATATTGAATAACAGTAACTGTTCAAGAAATCCTTTTCATTCTTTACTGTTTTCTTTATATATGTGCGTTCTAATATCTATCAAACATATCTGTTAGTTTAATACGCTTCCGCATCAAACTCTAAACTCTACTAATAGATTGTTAATCTTGATTAAGTGTATCTGGGAACCAACAATTGGTATCAGAGCCTTCCTTGATTTTCAATATCAAGTGATCCACTTATCAAGATTCGTGATAGATATTATTGAGATTTAAAAATGTGTCTGGAAACTGCTTAAACCCAGAAAATCTTCAAGCTCATCGAAGTAACTCTTTAGTCATACTTTCTTTCTAAAATCTTCAAATGACAAATACAAATAATTTATTTACTACTGGTTCTCTCACTAAACCTCCTACTCTCCTTCGAGATGAGTATCCTCAGTGGAAAATAAGAATGGTCCATTTTTTCGAGGGCACTGAAAAAAATCAAGTACAATATCTGTACAATCCTCCTCCTATTCCCATGACAGTAGTACCTCGTATACCTGCTACTGCTGAATCTGCCGAAATCCCCGAACATCAAAAACCAAATCCAAAAGGGGAGTGGTCAACCGAAGATAAAGCAGAAGATGAAGTTGCTCAGAAAACCAAGAGGACATTAATTATGGCAATACCCAACGAACTCTTTCAATCCTTGGATTCATGTGAAACAGCGCATGATCTGTGGAATGAACTGGAAAGACAGTTGGAAGGAGGTGCTAAAACACAAAAAAACCGAATAGCACAGTACATAAATGAATATCATGCATTCAGAGCCTCTGCAACAGAATCTCTGCAAACAACATACGACAGATTCAACTCTCTAATCAACAAGTGCAGAAAATTAGGCATTGACAGAACTTCTGAAGAAAACAATGTCATGTTTTTAAAAAGTCTAAATGAAGAATGGCTCCAGCTGTCTATGTCCCTACAGACAAATCAGGATCTAGACACCTGGACTCTCTCTGATCTTTACGGAACATTAGCCGCACAAGAACCTCAGATAGCACAGGCTAAAACACTAACCATTGCACCATATGCATTGGTTAGTAAAACTAAAGAGGATGCACAGAGACCAAGAAATGATAAAGCCACAGAGGAGAAGAAGAAGGAGAAAAAGAAGATGGTGATAATTGACAGTGAAGAAGAAGAGCAAGCAGAAAAGGAAATAACTCTTGCGTCACTAGCTAAATCTTTAGCTCTATTGACAAAAGAGTTCAGAGGAAACATAAGAGGTTCCGGAAATGAAAGATATGATAGAGACAACCAGGATGACAGAAGAGACAACAGAAGAGATGACAGAAGAGGAGAAGAATCAAGTGGCCGACAGAGGTCAAGCGATAGAAATTACAGAGGGAATGACCGACAGAGGTCAGATGACTCGGTAAGCCACACGCAGCAAGAATGCTACAAGTGCTGCAAACCTGGTCACTATGCAAATGAATGTAGATCAGAGAAAGGCGGAGACCTACAGAAGTCCAATGATCGAACAGGAAACACTCCTCAAGGGTGTTTTAACTGCGGAAAACCAGGCCATTTTGCGAATGAATGCAGAAGCAGATCAAATCGTCCACAGAGGGACTCTGCTTTCTACAAAAAGAAAGCCGAATATTATGCTAAAAAATCCTTAGAGGCAAAAGGACATTCTGAGGAGAACACAGAAGACTTCCAGTCAGACTCTACTTCTGACGATGAACATACCGCCAATGCCCTCTTCTATGGCATGGCAGAAGTCGACTCCTGCACTGGCGATGAACATACCGCCAATGCCCTCTTCTATGGCATGGCAGAAGTCGACTCCTGCACTGACTCTGAGGTATCTACTTCAAATTCCAACTCTTGTATTACCTCTGTAGATGATAATACACTTAGAATTAACATTGAATTAATTGAACTGAAAGAGATAAATCAAAGTATTCAGAAAAGACTCACTTTCAATGAGAGAGAAGTACGGCTTCTCACTCAAGAAAAAGCAAAGATTTTTGAGGAAAAAGAGAGAATAGAAAAGAATTGGAACAAAACTCTAGATCCTTTAAAAAAACAATTTTCTGAATTAACCAATACTTTAAAAGATAAAACAAAAGAACTTTCAGTTTCAAGGAGCGAAACTACTGACATAAGAGCTCTTAAAGAATACATTCAAAGAGAAAGAGAGGTATTATGGCAAGATTTACTCAGAAGAGAAGTTTTGCTTAAAAACTATAAAGATGCACAGAAAGTTTATGAAAAAATAAACTCACAAATAGGGAGACGAGGTATAGGGTATGATGATATCACCCTAGGTGTTGAAGGCAAAAGAAACAAACCTCTGTCCTCGTTATTTGTGATTGGAAAAACAAACAAACCAGATTTTCCAAATCTAATCTCTGTAAGCAAACGGGCGAAAATCTCTGTGGATCCTTACATGAAGAAACATAAGAAGATGATTAACGTGTGGTTTGAAAACACAGACTCATCATCTTCAACCTCTGTCAATAGAGGTATCAAACCAAAGAAATATCTGAAAACACAAGATCAGATTGGTATCTTCAAGTTTGGTAAAACAGAGACCCAAACACAGGTTGCTTTTGTCTGTTTGATAAACGTTGAAAATAAATTATCAGCAGAAGCTCCTGAGTTTAAACCCATTTTTTCAGAAGAAAACTTTAAAAATTTAATTGAAAAAGAAATTTTGGAAATATGGAAATCAAGCGTTTTAGAAAATTTCTGTACATCTTCTATAGATAAAACTCTCACTGAAGAAATCTTATTAGAAACCTCTGCAATCTATGAAAACTATTCTACAGAGGAAGAAAGCTCGTACGATACATGCTCAGAAAATCCAGCCTCTATTGAAAGAATTGACTCAACCTCTGTATACGAGGACGATTCATCCTCTGACAACTCAGAGACTGATTTCAAATCAGGGATAATTCACTGTGACACAGAGGATGTCAAATTCTCCTCTGAAGTTCCTCACAGAACTATTTCTCCAAAAGAGAAACTCACAGAGATTCCAATCTGCCAAGATTTTCTAAATTTGAATCTACATATCAAAACCTCTGCTGAGCTTAAAAAGTTACAGAAGACCTCTATTGATCCTACAAGTTCTAGATTTTCAAAACCCAAGGTTAATAAATCTTTTTCTTCTGTGACAGTGACGAAAGAAGTTCACCACAGAAGCAACCCACAGAAGGCAGGTCCTAAACAGAGTTTTTGCAAACAACATTCGAGTATTCATAGATCTTCTAGTAATAGGAAATCTAATGTAAAGAAAGAATGTAATGCCTCTGTGGCTGAGTTTAAAAAGTTCAATGAAAAGTTCAAGCAAATTACATCTCATATTCAATACTGTCATTGCTTTGATCTTATGTCTAAACTTAATAATCATTTTTCAAGTCAAGTCTGTTTACTCTCTACGACAATTCAAAAGTCAAATCCCACAAAGAAACAATCTGACTCTTCTGCAGAGTACAAAATGTATTCCAAGAATGCCAAGGCAAACTTGAAAAACTCTAACAATATTGGACCCATATGGATATGGGTACCTAAATCTCTGTGATTGTCCTGCAGAAGAAGTATGTGCCAATCTGGTATCTAGACTCCGGATGCTCAAGGCACATGACTGGTGACAGAAGTGCACTATCCACGTACAAAGAAACACAAGATGGTGGATCTGTGACTTTTGGAGACAACAAGAAAGGACACATAAAAGGCTATGGAGTCATAAGGAAAGAAGACGTTTCTGTATACAAAGTTGCATATGTGGATGGCCTTAAGCACAACCTACTCAGTGTAAGTCAACTTTGTGATACAGGATTCAATGTGTTGTTCAAAAGAACTTTCTGCTCTCTACAAAGTGAAGAAACAAGTATGGAACTTCTGCGAGCTGAAAGAATAGGTGATCTATATCTAATGAACTTCAACTCAAAGAACAAAGACAAAGTTTGCCTTGTTGCCTGCAAAAGTGAAGAAGCCTGGTTATGGCACAACAGGTTCTGTCACTTGAATTTTCACACATTGGAAAAACTGGTCAAACTTGATCTAGTTAAAGGTTTGCCAAATGTTAAATTCAATAAGGATCATTTATGTTCTGCCTGTGAGATGGGAAAACTCAAAAGAGCTTCCCACAAAGGCAAAACAGATGTATCTTGCACTAGACCTCTGTATATGCTTCATGTCGACCTCTGCGGTCCCATTGCCATACAGAGCCTAGGTGGCAAGAAATACATACTTGTCCTAATTGATGAGTTTTCGCGTTTCACATGGGTTGAATTCGTTAGAAAGAAATCAGATGTTCCAAATATATTGATAAATCTAATGAAAAGAATCCAAGTTCTTTATAATTGCAGAATACAGAAGTTAAGAAGTGACAATGGCACAGAATTTAAAAACTCTGTCATTGAAGCCTATCTTTCAACAGAAGGAATATCACAGAACTTCTCTGCAGCTCGCACTCCACAACAGAACGGTGTTGTCGAAAGAAAGAATCGAACACTTGTGGAAGCCGCAAGAACTATGATGTCAGCATGCGGATTATCAATGAACTTTTGAGCAGAAGCAATTTCTACTGCGTGTTATACTCAAAATCGATCAACCATTGTGAAAAGACACCTCAAGACGCCTTACGAATTGCTTAACAAACGGCGGCCAAACATCAAATTTTTCCATGTATTCGGATGCAAATGCTTCGTCTTAAACGACAGAGATTCAAGAGGAAAGTTTGATGTAAAAGCAGATGAAGGCAAATTCATTGGATACTCTGCCACTTCCAAAGCCTACAGAACATTCCTTACAAAGTCTCACAAGATTGTAGAAAGCATCAATGTTTCTTTTGATGATTCATTCCAAATGACTTCTGAGCAAATAAGTTCAGAACTCGGAATTAAAGGGAAATTCTCTGACATCTCAAGAACAAAAGAAGATTTGAATCTTTTATTTTTGGAGATGTTCCACAATGACATTGATCCTTCTGTCGGAACCATCAGAGTTTCTGAAGAACCATCCTCTGTCGGACAAAATCCTACAGGTATGACTCTAACTGGTCCAAATAATGCTTCATCTTCTTCTATAAATACTACAGATGCAATTGCCGAAGCAGAAGAAAGTGCAGAAGATGAAACATCAAGAAAAACGACCACAGAAGCTGCACAAACCATAGAAGAACCAATTACAGAGGAGATCGAGGACCAAGACTATACATCCTCAGAGGAACAAACACCACCACCACTCGTACCAATCATTCCACAAACGGTAGAATCAACTACCAAGGCACGAAGAACATCAGAGGCTGCACAAGAAGAAACACAAGAAGCCTCTGAAGAAAGTTTTGATGACATTGATGATCATCTTCCACGCACAACTCAGTGGACAAAAAGCCATCCTCCAAACCAAATAATTGGAAAACCTTCTGACTCAGTAAAAACAAGGTCTGCCACTGCAAATTTTTGTTTCTTTACAAATTTTATTAGTGTTATAGAACCAAAGAAGATTTCTGAAGCCCTAGATGACCCAAACTGGGTAGACGCCATGCAAGAAGAACTTCTGCAATTTGAGCGTAACAGAGTATGGACTTTAGTAGCTCTGCCAAGTGGGAAACAGGCCATTGGGACTAAATGGGTCTACAGAAACAAGAAGGATGAAGATGGAGTGGTCGTCAGAAACAAAGCAAGATTAGTAGCAAAAGGATATAGACAAGAAGAAGGCATAGACTACGATGAGACTTTTGCCCCTGTCGCACGTCTCGAAGCAATAAGAATATTCTTAGCCTTCGCAGCCCACAGAGGTTTTAAAGTCTATCAGATGGACGTAAAATCAGCTTTTCTAAACGGTGAAATCCAAGAAGAGGTTTACGTAAATCAGCCACCAGGTTTTGAAAGCTCAAAGTTTCCAAGGCATGTATACTACCTTGAAAAGGCTCTATACGGAATGAAACAGGCTCCAAGAGCATGGTACGAACGACTTTCTACCTTCCTTCTAGTCAATGGCTACAACAGAGGTACAACAGATACTACCTTATTCTATAAACGCAAAAATAGTGAGATAATGCTTGTACAAATATACGTAGATGACATAATTTTTGGGTCTACAAATTCAGAAGAGTGCAATTTTTTTGAAAAACTCATGCAGAGTGAGTTTGAAATGAGTATGATGGGAGAATTAACATTCTTCCTCGGACTTCAAGTCAAACAATCTTCGGAGGGAATTTTTATAAATCAAGCCAAATATGTCTCTGACATACTTTTAAAATATAATCTCTCTGATACCTCTGCAATGAAGACTCCAATGGCCACTGGAAATAAGTTGTTCTTAGATCCAAATGGTATTTCTGTAGAATGTACTCTCTATAGAGGCATGATTGGATCTCTGTTATACTTAACAGCAAGCAGACCTGACATTATGAATGCCACATGTCTTTGTGCACGTTATCAAGCTAATCCAAAGAAATCACATTATGATGCTGTAAAAAGAATCTTGAGATACCTGAAGGGGACCAACAATCTTGGTCTCTGGTATCCACAGAACTCTGGTTTTAGTCTTAAAGCTTATACAGATTCAGACTATAGAGGATGCATGCTCGACAGAAAGAGTACCTCTGGGAGTTGTCAATTCCTAGGTGGTAAACTAGTCAGTTGGACCTCCAAGAAGCAGAATTGTGTCTCCACATCCACTGCAGAAGCTGAATACGTTGCTGTCGCTAGCTGTTGTTCTCAGGTTCTATGGATGAAGACTCAGCTAAAAGACTACGGCCACATTCTGTTCAAAATACCCATCTTCTGTGATTCCAAAAGTGCTATTGCTATCTCTGCCAACCCTGTGCAACACTCAAAAACCAAGCATATCGATATAAGGTATCATTTCTTGAAACATCATGTTGAATACGGTACAATCGAAATGCATTTCGTGCCCACAGAATATCAACTCGCTGACTTATTCACCAAAGCATTAGACGAGAAAAGATTCAACTTCTTGGTGGGTAAGTTAGGAATGATTAACATGGTATGAAAATCCTCTGTAAGTATAGCTTTATCTTCTGTAAATAACAAGTAAATACATTGCTTAATTTATTGCTTTGATTGATTCTACTTCGGTATGTAAATTCTTAAAAACTTAAATAGTTCTTAAAATCACAGAGCTTCTGTAAGTCAACTCAGAACCTCTGACGACCCCTACAGAACCTCTGAAAGACCATGACCTATGTTCTATGCAAAAACTTATCATTCTTTGATCCAAGCATAGGTCAAGGGGGAGCAAAAGGAAATTACTTGATCTACAGAGGTGATTAGGTCAAGGGGGAGCAAAAGGAAATTACTTGATCTACAGAGGTGATTAGATCAAGGGGGAGCAGAAGGGAACCCTGAAATGATCTAAAGAGATAAAACTTTCAAGGGAAAGCCAAAGAAAAATGTCGATGACTCCATATCGACAGAAGTCAGATATCACTGCCGAGAAAAGAAGAACCAAAAGGTATGTCTCTCGCACAAAAGGTTTTTGGAAAACAATTTTCTAGGACAAGAATTGTCAAATATGTCCTAAATATACTGTGAATAACATTTCAAAAATCAAAAGCTCAAAAAGTTTCACAAAATTCGAATTAGGAGAAATTTAAGGTCACAGAGCTTCTGCTGAGCTCAACAGAGGTTCTGCAAGAAATATGCTCTGTGATCAAAAATTAACCTTCTGTCGATCTTTTGGAATGTTATCTCGAAAACCGAAAACGCAAACCATGACCTTCTCGGACAAACCGTTTTTTTTAACAGTTTTCTCGGACACAAACTTTCAAATATATCCGAAAAACATCTCTTAAACCAAATCAAAAATTGGATGATCAAAAATATAAATAAAATTTTTGTTATGAGATTTTTTCTCTCATAGAGCTTCTGCTGGCCCTCACAGAACTTCTGCAAGTTCCAACAGAGCCACAAAACCTCTGCGAAGCAAATTTCTTCACAAAAATCCGATTTTATCCTCTCCAATGGTTTTGGTTAAAAGAAGAACCCCACAGAAGTCATGATAACAATGAGATATATGAAAAAGGGATAAACATCAAAGATTTTCAAGATCACAGAGCCTCTGTAAACTACAGAAGCTCTGTCAATCTGATTTCTTGGGCATCTCTGTAGTAATAACGGTTACTTTTACTACGAGTGAAACTCATATGGCTAAAATCAACCTCACGCGCCTAGCATTAATGGGCCGCGCACGACGTCCTGTCATATTCTGACAAGGCCTACGTGTCCCATTTTCATTGGGCGTACATGGAACGTTTTTTATTTGGAAAGTTGAACCCGCCGCTCAAACTCGAGTGCGGATTCCAAACTTTAATCCATTGCCATATATTTTACTCTTTCGAATTCTACCGTTTTACCATCCTATAAAAACAAAGCTTACCCTCACATAAAACCTTTTACAAACTCTCATCTTCTTCTCCGGCGAAACCCTGCAAAAAGCTTGCAAAAATCTTATTCTTAAAATCAAATGGCTTCATCTTCTCGAGCTACATCCTCTGAACTCTCTCCGGCGAACTCACCGGAACACTCCCCTGCACATTCAGAACATTCTGAAAACCCCAGCCTTGCAAGAAATATTGAACAACAAGATTCCGGGGACTCAGCAGACTTTGCTCCGACGACTCACTTGCAAAACTTTATAGTAAAGGATCATTTCGAAGCCATTCTTCCTATCAAATCCAACAACTGCTATTTGGTCCCCTCACCCACAACTTTCGGCGAAGCCCATGCCATACTTCTGAACATCATGGAGAATCATGTCCTCTTCCCTTTACTATCAAGAACCCCGAACAAAATTCCAGTCCGCTATTTGAACCAATTTTGGCAAAGCTGTCGATTTGATAAAGACGATTCTCTTATCAAAGGGTACATTTCAAGACCTGATAAATCTGAGCATCTTGAAATCAAGTTCAACAGAACAATGTTCTCACTTGAATTCAACCTACCAACAAGGGGTCTTCTGGGATTGAAGAGTTATGCAGAGCAACCAACAGACGAAGAGCTCTGTCGATTCGTGGAAATGCTTGGGTACAACACCCAACTACGGAAGAGAAATGACTTCCGTAGAGGCCGATTACCACCTCTGTGGAACACTTTGTTCTCGATTCTTAACAGATGCCTGACAGGAAAGATAGGCAGTATTGACCAGAGCTCACATCAAATCTTGAGCATCATGTATGGGGTTTACTATGATCTTCCACTAGATTATGCGACCATAATGATGCAAGAGATCATAAACACCATCGACAGAAAGAACAACTCGAAAAGGGTCAAAGAGAACGATCCCAACTTTCTACCACCTCTGCAATTCCAAAGAATACTAGGAGTACTGTTCGAACCTCTGCTGCTAATCCAAAATTGGCCAATGGAAGGGCCAACTCCCAAACAGTTCCCGATGAACAAAAATACCCCCACTGATCATGCTGATGGCTACTCACACTGCAGACCTCTGTCAAAGAAGCTTCTGCAATACGCATCGAATAAATCCCTTAAGAAAGCGTATATACGCGATCATAGAACTCCTAAACCGAGTCCTATGACACCCCCGCGTTTAGGTGTCCCCCTAGGAACAATGATAGCAAAACCTCTTTCCACTCAAAAAGAAAAGGATCTGAAGTTAGCAAAGCACATGGCTATTCAACTCAGCTTTATAGCCAAACGTGCAGAACTAATGGGAAAGAAGTCTTCATCAAGAACCTCTGCATTTACTCCAAAAGCTAAGAAGAGGAAAACTGCAGAAGGCACCTCCACAAGCGCTGCAGAAGATCAACCCTCACCTCCTCATGCCACAGAAATTGGCTCCTCTGCTCCTCCCTCCTCTCCAAAAATGAAGAAGAAAAGATCAAAATCAACAGAAGAAGGGGCACCAAATCCTAAGAGGAGGAAAACCAAAAAGAGGCATGGTAAATCACTTACAAAGTTGGTAACCATTGCAGAAGAGGAAACTGCTGAAGAAGAAGTTGCAAAAGAAGAAATGGCTACAGAAAGGTATCAATCACCCTATCAATCTCCAGATAGATTTGCTCACCAAGGAGACCTGAACGACTTCTTACAGAACCCTGAAATTGCCAACACCCTAAATACAGCAGGGTGGACGGCACAACCTCTCGACCACCACTCTCCAGAAGAAGATTTCTTCATTTCGGGCATCGACACACATCTGCAAGAAGATGACACAACACCCAGAAATCAACCAGCCGAAACCCCTGTTATTTTACAAAACCCTTTCATTCAAGGATTGGATGTCCACAGAAGAAGTCCAAACCCAGCTTCAGAAGAAATAGAACAAACTGAAGGTGAATTGAACAGAGGTGAAATTACAGAGGCTTTTGAGAACATGATGGAAGAAGAGAAAGAAAAAGGGGCCGAAGTTGTACAAAAAGAGGGATTAGCAACAACGGAGACAGAAATAGAGATCTTAGAGACAGATTCAGATAAAGAAGAAGCTGTCTGGATACGTAAGGGTCTTTATCATCCACATGTCATGAGATTATTTGGATCTCATCAAGTGTATGACCAATTACGACCAGAGCAAGGAACTTCCACAGAACTTAGGGAAGAAGCAAGAAAAGATGCCTGGATAAATAGAGGCACACAACCAAAACCAGCTCCCAGTGCAACCCACATTTCTGACACCGCAGGTCTAGCTGCAGAAGGTGTCATTGAAAAAGAGCAGCACAACTCGAACCTACCCCAACCCATCCAGCCACAGGTTACTCTTTCAACCTCTGTGCCCACAGAAACCGGGGAATCCATTCCTAGGGAGTCTCCTCCAAGAGACTCACCTATAGTTCGTGATCAATTGCCCCAGATCACAGAAGAACGCCCAACAGAGGAATTTGTTTCCTCTGCCACGCACTTGTTAAGACCCACACTTCTTTCAGAGAGAAGTAGAGAGCACAAAGACAAAGAGACTCTAGACAAGTCTCCTAGTCAACAGAAGGATATTCCAATACCCACCTCTGGAGTGGATTTGGACAATGTTCTTCTCAGAACTTCTGTAGGGATTGAAACTCAGGTTTCTTCTCAAGGATCAGAAGGAAATCCTTCCATTCTCAACGTACAAACAGGAATGAAAGAAGGTATCCCAGGAACAGGGATTCACTCTGGAGACGAATGTGTTCCTCCAGAGGCTACCACCGGAACACAAGTTACAAGGGATGAGTTCCAAACCCTTGAAACCTCTGTAAACCAAACCTTGAAAGAGTTGCAAAGCTCTTTCAAATCTTTTGCAGAGACAACATCACTGGCACTGCTAAACCTAAACACCAAAATGGACAACCTGTCCACAGAGGTGAAAACTGCCATCTCACAGATGAAGTCTGCTGCTACTGCATCCACCACTTCTGCCGCAACAACTACACCTTCGATTGAGAACTCAATCAACAAATTCCTTGATCAATTGAACAAACAGACTTCAGTGTCAATGGGCATCACTCCTGCAGATCTACAGAAGGCCCTACAAAAAGTTCAAGAAGAAGCCATGCGAAATACCATGCTGATGCAACCCAAAGACTACATGACAAGAGCACAGCTGACAGAGCTTGGACAGAACGTGATTAATCAAGTGACAGAAGTCATCCTTTCCTTCACCAGTGCCAATGCTAACTTCGTCAAAGATTTCAGCGAAAGTGTAGGAAGGATGAGATTCAAAACAGAGGCAGAGCTAGCAACTCTTCTTGGCCTCTGTGATGATGTCTGCGCAAAACTGATCGCTGCTGGAGCCACAATGCCAAAGAAACCCGATGCTTCCTGCAGAGCAGAGGGTACATCAGACAAGGGTCAGGATGACTCTGATGATGATGACCATCCTGGTCCATCAGATCATCCTGAGGGGGGAGAAAACTACAGAGAAAACTGCAAGCAGAGGACTTACAGGTCCATCAATAGCCGCAGAACCTCTGAGTCAAGCACCTCCAGAACAGACCCGACAACAACAAACCCAAAAGACCACAGAGACAACACCCATCTCTGTGGAATCATCTCCTGACGAAACCAAAACTCCAGAAGCAGAACAGCAAGCCACAGAGGCAACAACCGCCCCTGAGGTAATCATTTTGGAAGAAACAGAAGAACCAACCACAGAGAAAACACCCACCTCTGTGGAAACACCCCAAACCATACCCAGAAGAAAGTCGATTGCCACCAAACCAAAAAGAGCAACGACCTCTGCTTCTGACATTCTGAAAAGGATGCACACAACAATGAGTGATCGTATGGTGAAGAGAGAAGAAGAAAGGCACAGGTTCACTTTAGCTTTCAGAATGGCAAGAAGATTCAATGACAACACTTCATCAACAGAATTTGAGCTCGCAGAAGAAGTCATCAAACAACCTCCAACAGAGGTTACAGAGCAAGTCAAGCCAACAGAACCATCGCCACAAAAGTCCTCTAAATCACAATCGTCAAAATCCACAGAGGCAACCTCTATCAAACCAACAGAAGTGCCAACCTCAAAACCCACAGAAGCAACAGGTTCTGCCACGACAATAGCAAAAGATAAGGGCAAAGGGATACTGACAGAAGAGCCAAAGAAGAAGAAAACATTGCCAAAGCCAACAGAAAAACTAATGAAAAGTGCGTTTGACGCCTTTCAAACCCCAAAACCCGAAGAAGTTGACTGGGCACATGGATTGAAGCCTCTGTCAGAAATTCCTCTAGCTGGTAGAGCTGCAGAAGTTGTTCAACAGATGGAGAGTCTCAGAAGACAAATTCCACGACCTGGTCCAACACATGAAGAGATAGAAGAAGTGGTATACAAATACCTCTACAAACAATCCTATCAGACAAATCATCCAGTAGATCATGTGACAGATCCAAGGATCAGAGAAGAATTTGAGAACATCTTCACAAGAACAAAGCCAAGAACCAAAGCAGATGTCTTCTCAATTCACAAAATCAAAAGGGTGATCTTCTGCAGATTCTCCTTCACAAGAACCTATCAAAGGGTCAGGTACAATCTTTACAAAGTCAGAAGAGAGAACAATTCAGAATCTACCTTCGCTGATGCTGACTTAAGAAACATCAATCTGACCTTCTGCAATGGACAAAAGACAACTACAACACAGAGCCTAATAATAGAGCCTATCAAGTGTTGAGAAAAGCGATGAGGGAAAAGCTTCTGCTATACAGCATGATAGATTTTCAGCTGGGAAAAGATCTTGGTCTCAAACATCTAGATCTACGACCACCAGAAGATCGCTGCCCACCAGACGCTGTGCCCAACTCAATCATCAGAGAACCAAGATTTGGGTTAGTATTTCAAAACCCACAACACCAGGTTAAACTTTTTGTACTCATGGATTGTCAGAAGTACGCAACCAGTACTCTGAGCAAATTCAGAGCAAGCCTTGTAAAATACAGAGGTACAGAGAAAATGGATAGAGATGATGCAGCTACTTTCATCAGAGAAACAGACTCAACAATCCGCCTAAGAGAACTCTGCATCAGATTCTACAAAGAGATCAGAAAAGTCGGCAGAGACAACATAAGCTACAACGATTTCAAAGATGCCAAAATCTGATTCTCAGACCTCCAATCTCTGCAAACAAAGATTTATCTTTCATTGTACTCAAATGTAAAATGCCTTTGGCATATTTCTAAATGAAAGAAATTTCGAGGTATTGTTTAACCTCTGTCTTATCTAACTTAGCCAAATTTAACTCAAGTTCAAATTTTTTATTTTTCACTACTTAGGGGGAGATTGTTAGCCTCAATCTTCCTAATCATAGAAGTATTTAGAAGTAGTGAAAAATAGGCTAAGTGAAGAAAGCCTCTTACAGAGGCTCTGCCGACATTACCGAGAAATCAAGGTCAAGAAGCTACAGAAGCTCTGTCATACGCACAAAGAAGACCAAAGACTCGGAATCCGGCGAAGACTGCTCCACAGAGGACCAGACCGCAGAACCTCTGTAATTCATTACAGAGCCTCTGTGGTCCTCAATGAAGACTTGGAAGATATTACTGAATACGTTCATCAACTTGCATGAAAAAGTACTATCAAAACACGTGTCAAGCTCTGAGTGGACTCAATAGGGCAAGGTACAAAATAGACGTCTGCGCCATTTAATGCATTTACCAAAAGTACATCTGCTCCATTAAATGCGCATGGCTCAAACAACTGCTCACACCATCCAGTCCACTGTTCACACCATCCAGTTTACTATTCATGCCGTAAAAGGAACAGTGACCTACTTCATAGTCTTCTAAGAGTAGTATAAAAGGAAGTCTCATGTTGAGATCTTCCTAAGGACGAAAACACAAGGAATCACTAATACTCTCAAGCTTTATTGTCAAATATCTGAGTGTTATATTCTCACACACACCAACAGTTCTTAATCTGTTCTTCGTGTTGTTATTATATATTGAATAACAGTAACTGTTCAAGAAATCCTTTTCATTCTTTACTGTTTTCTTTATATATGTGCGTTCTAATATCTATCAAACATATCTGTTAGTTTAATACGCTTCCGCATCAAACTCTAAACTCTACTAATAGATTGTTAATCTTGATTAAGTGTATCTGGGAACCAACAGGGTTGGATCTTTAAATAATTTTCCGGTTTGGCTAAGATATTGAGCTGCGATCATCGGAGTGCTGATGGGTTTGCTCTATTGTAATTGAGGTCGAACAAGAATATAATGTGCATACTTTTGTTGTCCGAGAAATATGCACTTTAGAGTGTAAGTGACCTCGAGACCGAGAAAGTAGCCGAGGCTACCCAAGTCTTTGATGGCGAATAATTTTTGAACATGATGTACGAGGCGTTGGATAAGATGATCATCATTTCCGGTAACGATGATGTCATCTACATAAAAAGGACATTGAGAGTGGACTTGTCTTTGTGGTAGATGAAGAGAGAGGTGTCTGCTCTACTATTTTTAAAGCCAATGTCGTTAAGGAAATCGCTGAAGCGTTTGAACCATGCCCTTTGGGCTTGCTTGAGGTTTCATTTAGACGGTTTCATTTAAATGCTCGTTAAGAAAGGCATTTTTGATGTCGACTTGGCGAAGCTTCCATTTTCGCATGACAGCGATGCTTATGATCAAACGTATAGTGGCGGCTTTGACTACTGGAGTGAAGGTGTGTGTGAAGTCTAGGCCTGGAACTTGTGTGAAGCCTTGGGCCACGAGTCTGGATTTGAGTCTCTCAACCGATCCATCGGCTTTGAATTTTGTTCGGAAGACCCATTTGGAGCCGACGACATTTGCATTCCGGGGTCGAGGAACCAATTCCCCTGTATTGTTTGATTTCAAGGCATGTATTTATTCGTCCATAGCATCGATCCAACCTTGGTGTTTAGCGGCGGATTTGTAGCCTTTTGGGACGGTGGTAGTAAGGAGGGCGTAGATAAGGCCATGTTGGTGTTCGGAAATAAGGGTCGGGTATTTGGGTTTAAAAATTCCCTATTTAGCTCGGGTTTGCATGGGATGTGTAGAGGGCGTCGGGGTTGCGGGTGGTAGGTTGGCAGTTGTGGGGGCGATTGCTGGGGTGGTAGGTTTGAGTTCGTGAGGTTGGGTGGGGGGTTTTGGTTTGGGGCCGTGGGATTGGGGGTGGGATGCGGTGGGTGTGGTTCGTCAGCCGGAGACGAGTTGGTGGGCGGATGTGGGGTTGGTTTTGTCGGGCATAGGGTGCGTGGTGTGGTTGATTGTGTGGGGTGGTGAGGTTGTGACAGTTTGAAAGGTGTACGTAGATCGATTTGGTCAAGGAAGGTTGAGTAGTCTAAGGTGGTGATGGAAGTGGGTTGGGTGGTTTTTGTGAGGGGAAAGTGAGTTTCATCGAACTTCGCATGTCTCGATATATAGATACGAGATGTGAGATTGTCGAGAGATAAGTAGCCTTTATATTTGGAACTGTAGCTGTTAGCTTTAATTAGCCCCTAATTTATATTAATGTTTTATAAAGAAATAGTGTCAAGGACTTATTTGTATTTGTTGAGTGTCAATGGCTAAAATTGTAAATAACCAATTGTTGTATTGGTTATAAAGTCTTGTTTAAGAGATATTTTAGAAAATATCTCTTAATATCTTGTTTAAGAGATATTTTAGAAAATATCTCTTAATATCTCATTTAAGATATATTTTAGAAAATATCTCTTAAATATCTCTTTGTTAGTTTATATATACGTACAATAAGAGAGAGTGAGAAAAAGTTGTAAGAAAAAAAGAGTTGTGTTTAATTCCAATATTGTAAACTCTTCAAGAGTGAGTTGTTCTTAATTCTAATATTGTAAACTACTCTTTATCAATCAAATACAATGATTATTGCTATTATTGTTGTTACTTGTTATATCTGGGTTCCAACAATTGGTATCAGAGCCATCTCGGTGATTTGAAGAAATCGAACGAAAGCGGAAAAGGCAAGAAATTTCGTATTGAATTTTCTGGAAAACGCAACGAACCGTTTTATCCATTCCCGGAGTTCGCACCGTCGGATCGTCGTGATATTTGGACAGAAGCTTTACAACACTCTGTTCTACATTCTGAACGGTAGGATTAATCGTTTAAGGTCCAGAAGGTACTCGTTTTATTTTCTTCGTAGTGCAGTAACATTTCGGGTAAAACGATCATCAATCGGATTTAATTTTTGATTTTTCTTCCGCATGATTTATTTTTCAAAGTAACACCGATTAACGATCATTCTTTCAAGTAACAACATGTTGAAAAAGTGTCTAAGTTCGATGGGTGATTTTCACTACTACTCTAAACTCAGTACTAACTTTCGCAATGTGATTATCACTCTTGACAAAGAGTCGGAGGAAAGGAAGATAAGCCTTCTGATCGATTAAAAAAAATTACCAAGCTAGAAGAGGCAGGTAAACTCTTAACCAATGAGAATATTGAACTGAAAAGGAATTTATTTGAGTCTGAAGAAGAGAAGAAAAGCTTTGAACTTAAGTGTCTAAACTTTTCTAATCTGATTTCTAATTTTGAAAAGCTTGTAATCAGTGAAAGAGAGAAATTTAAAAAGGAGTGGAAAAAGCATGATTTTGAAAGAAAAGAGTTTGAAAAGTTGAAGGTTGAAGGATTTCAAACAAAATGTTTGAAAGATGATTTTGAGAGAGAAAGAAATGTTTTTAAAGCTGAAATGTCCAAATTAACAAAAAGACTATCTGATTTGTCAACCAAGATTATGTTGGAGAAGAAGTATAAATCAGATCTTCTAAAGAAGTTTGATTTAAATCTTAAAGAAAAAGATGTTTTAGCTAAAAGGCTTAAGGACTTTGACTTAGCAAACTCTCGTGTTGATAATACAGATAACCTTGTTTTCAAAAGAGTGAAAATGGTTTGGAAAGTCAAAAGCTCTACTCCTGTCAAAAATGCTCCAAAGCCATCTGTTTCTGTTAAAGATTCATCTCTTCATTCTCATAACTGTAAATGCTTTGATCTTCTGTTTAAATTAAAGAACCATTTCTCTAGTTCTAATTGTGTTCCTAATGGGTCATTTCATAAGAAAATTTCAAAGACTCAATATAAGAAAAATCATAGAAAGGAACCTGGCAAACCAGCAAAGACTGGCAAACCAGAGGACCTGAAGACAGCTCCAAATCCTAACAAAATAGGACCCATTTGGAAATGGGTACCAAAAGTTCTTTGACCTGTCTTGTAGGTAAATGGACTCCTTAATACATCTGTTAAGGACTCAGGCTTCAAAGTTCAATATGGACTCTTAAACACTCAGTTTAAGACTCATCCGTCAAAGGCAATTGATTTCGGTGCAAAACAATCAAGTAAAATGACAGCATGCTGGCACATTTGCGATGCTGTAGTAAATTGATCATATCTCACTGATTAAGACTCTGATTGATGCGATTCAAAAGGCCCTGAATTCCAAAGACATATATGAACAATTTTAGTGTTTTGAGAATTCAGAGATTCGAAATTTATAAGGGTCATATGCATCGTTGAAGTAGACAACAGTGGGCTGATGGAAAGCTGATGGACAGATCTGCGCGACTGTGGTAAATCAACCATATCTTTGTCGTACGAGCTCGAAAAGAGGTGATTCAAGATGATCTGAACAGCTAACAAACAAATTCAAGTTGTTTGTGTTTTGAGTTTTTGCAAACTCCAGAGGTAAAATGGTCTAAATTAGTGTCAAAGTAAGTGTAACACTTCTGTTAAGCTTCTGCAGCACGCGACCAAGCTTCTGCCGCACGCGACCAAGCCTCTGCCGCACGCGACCAAGCCTCTACCGCACGCGACCAAGCCTCTGCCGCACGCGACAAACCTCTGCCGAGCAGCAACCAACCTCTGCCGAGCCGCGACGAAACCTCTGCCGAGCCTTTGTCAAGCGTTTGTCAAGCCGCGATCATTCTTTGTCGACCACTCAGACCAACTTCTAGCGACAACATAAGCTTTGGCTAAGATTTTTGCCTCCACCCTCTGTAGTACTGTTCACCACAGAGCCTCTGTGAAACCCGACAGAGCCTCTGTGGACTGAACCTCTGCGACCGAACCTCAGAGCCCGTATCCCAACGTCTTAGTACTTGCTGTCAGCTTTGCGCACCTGTCGTATTTTCAACAGAACTCCCTTTTCGAAGCTCCAAATTTGATGAGTCCAGTTGCGTTGAATTTGAAAGACAAAGATGAAACTTTTTCATGTTTTGAGTTTGGTCTGAATCGGTGTTCTTCTTGGTCAAAACCTCTGCTAAAGTCAGTACACCTCTGCTGGACAGAGAGTTGTGTTTCACTAAAATCATCATCAGAGCTCCGTTGGCACTGCGATCAACCTCTGCCGCAAAACCTCTGCCAACCAACCTCTGTGGTACTGTTCACCACAGAGCCTCTGTGAAATCCAACAGAGCCTCTGTGAACTGAACCTCTGCGACTCAACCTCAGAGCCCAATTTTTTTTACTTGCTGTCAGCTTTGCGCTGCTTCAGAAACATGCGCATAACTTTTGACTCGGTGCTCCAAATTACTCGATTCCAGTTGCATTGGAAATATATTTCACAGACGCACGACTTTGATGTTTTGAGTTTTCTCAAATAATGAGTGCTGATATGACAAAATCAGCTTCAAAGTCTGCATTAAAGTGCTAGACCGAAAGCATTGCATTTACTTAATGCTCCTTCCGCTTTCAAGAACGGTGTTCTCGATGTTTCTACATAAATCATTGTAGAACCAGTACCTCACCAGAATGTGCTTCTACACACATCAGTGTAGGACCAGTACCTCAACAGATCAGACTTTGACTGGTATTTCTAATCTCTACCCCCCAGCACCAAGTTTCCTTTTAATTTGAATTAACTGTGCTTCTGGATATTCCTAACAAATGTGGAATCATCAAAGATGATGATTACCAACACTTTTTTATTCTTACAGGATATCTGATTACAAATTGAGCCTAAATGAGATTTTTTGCTCAATTGGAGGGGGATGATGCCAATATGACCATCTACATCCGAAGGTAAATTTCTAAATCTTTAAACTCATCATTTTTTAAAGAAGACTATATTTAGAATGATAAAACCTCTTTCAAATGGTCAAACCACTTCTACATGCTAAAATGCTTTATCTGCTATAGAAGTTTGGATTTTAAATGCTTTTCTGAGACTTCAAAGAGTCAGTGTGTGGAACAATACAATCTTTAGGACAACAATTTTCACGAGATCAATGTGTGAGCATATATAGCACTTCTATGGATTCACTTAAACCTGTGTTTCCTACCAAAGAAGTAAACCCTGAGTGTTTAAGAGGTGAAGGGTCTACATCAAAGAGTGGGGGAGATAACTCTCTGAGTTTTTCTCATTGTGCTTAAGAGGTAAAAATTGAAAAGAGAGTTTGGTTAGATGTGAGTTACATGATAAAAAGAAAGAGGGTGTGAGAACAGAGTCAAAAGAAATATACAACTCTGCACTATCTTTTTCTGAGCCGGGCAAGCCACATTACTGATTTATCACGACTCTTTGGTGATTATCATTGAAACAGGCAATTAGCCCATGCCAACTCTTGTATTAACCCCACTAGCTACTTATTTCCTTCTCAACAGGGAAATACTTCACTTTTCCACGGGGAAGCAACACATATGCTATCTGATCTTTATTTGGAAGGTTGGATATTGAAAAGAAGGAAATTTGCCTCACCTTCACACTTCACTCATGCACATTGAGTCTGTGGAAACCTGTTATGTCCAAACAGTTTACACACTTTTGAGCTTAATAGATAATATTCTATTTTCTTCCACACAATATCACGAATCTTTGTGATTCCACATGCTTATCTATGTGATATTGCCAAGAACAGTTTGAGAAGTTTATTTTTTAATTTACTTCAATGATAACTGGAAGTCCTGTCAGAGCTTCATCATTGCCAACTTCTGCGAGCTGAAAGAAGAGGTGATCTATACCTAATGAATTTTACTTCAAAATCCAAGGACAAAGTTTGCCTAGTAGCCTGCAAAAGTGAAGAAGCGTGGTTATGGCACAACAGGTTCTGTCACTTAAACTTTCACACCTTGGATAAACTAGTAAAACTCAATCTAGTTAAAGGTTTGCCAAATGTTAAATTCAATAAGGATCATTTGTGTTCGGCCTGTGAAATGGGAAAACACAGAAGGACTTCCCACAAAGGCAAAACAGACGTGTCTTGCACTAGGCCTCTGTACATGCTTCATGTCGACCTCTGCAGTCCCATTGCCATACAGAGCCTAGGTGGCAAGAAATACATACTTGTCCTAATTGATGAGTATTCACGTTTCACATGGGTTGAATTTGTTAGAAAGAAATCTGATGTTCCAAATGTATTGATAAATCTAATGAAAAGAATCCAAGTTCTTTATGACTGCAGAATACAGAAGTTAAGAAGTGACAACGGCACAGAATTTAAAAACTGTGTCATTGAAGCATATCTTTCTACGGAAGGAATATCACAGAACTTCTCTGCCGCTCGCACTCCACAACAGAACGGTGTTGTCGAAAGAAAGAATCGAACACTTGTAGAAGCCGCAAGAACTATGCTGTCAGCATGCGGATTATCAATGAACTTTTGGGCAGAAGCAATTTCTACTGCTGTTATACTCAGAATCGTTCAACCGTTGTGAAAAGACACCTCAAGACGCCTTACGAATTGATTAACAAAAGGCGGCCAAACATCAAATTTTTCCATGTATTTGGATGCAAATGCTTTGTCTTAAACGACAGATATTCAAGAGGAAAGTTTGATATAAAAGCTGATGAAGGCAAATTCATTGGATACTCTGCCACTTCCAAAGGCTACAGAACATTCCTTACAAAGTCTCACAAGATTGTAGAAAGCATCAATGTTTCTTTTGATGATTCATTCCAAATGACTTCGGAGCAAATCAGTTCAGAACTCGGAACTAAAGGAAAATCCTCTGACATCTCAAGAACAAAAGAAGATTTGAATCTTCTATTTTTGGAAATGTTCCACAATGACATTGATCCTTCTGTTGGAACCATTAGAGTTTCTGAAGAACCATCCTCTGTCGGACAAAATCCTACATGTATGAATCTAACTGGTCTAAATAATGCTTCATCTTCTTCTATAAATACTACAGATGAAATTGCCGAAGCAGAAGAAAGTGCAGAAGATGAAACATCAAGAAAAACGACCACAGAAGCTGCACAAACCACAGAAGAACCAATTACAGAGGAAATCGAGGACCAAGACTATACGTCCTCAGAGGAACAAACTCCACCACCACTCATACCAATCATTCCACAAACGGTAGAATCATCTACCAAGGCACGAAGAACGACAGAGGCTACACAAGAAGAAACACAAGAAGCCTCTGAAGAAAGTTTGGATGACATTGATGATCATTTTCCACGCACAACTCAATGGACAAAAAGTCATCCGCAAAGCCAAATAATTAGAGAACATTCTGACTCAGTAAAAACAAGGTCTGCCACTGCTAATTTTTGTTTCTTTACAAATTTTATTAGTGTGATAGAACCAAAGAAGATTTCTGAAGCCCTAGATGACCCAAACTGGATAGACGCCATGCAAGAAGAACTTCTACAATTTTAGCGTAACAGAGTCTGGACTTTAGTACCTCTGCCAAGAGGGAAACAGGCCATTGGGACTAAATGGGTCTACAGAAACAAGAAGGATGAAGATGTAGTAGTCATCAGAAACAAAGCAAGATTAGTAGCAAAAGGATATAGACAAGAAGAAGGCATAGACTACGATGAGACTTTTTCCCCTGTCGCACGGCTCGAAGCAATAAGAATATTCTTAGCCTTCGCAGCCCACAGAGGTTTTAAAGTCTATCAGATGGACGTAAAATCAACTTTTCTAAACGGTGAAATCCAAGAAGAGGTTTACGTAAATCAGCCACCAGGTTTTGAAAGCTCAAAGTTCCCAAGGCATGTATACTACCTTGAAAAGGCTCTATACGGACTAAAACAGTCTCCAAGAGCGTGGTACGAACGACTTTCCACCTTTCTTCTAGAAAATGGCTACAACAAAGGTACAACAGATACTACCTTATTCTATAAACGCAAAAATAGTGAGATAATGCTTGTACAAATATACGTAGATGACATAATTTTTGGGTCTACAAATTCAGAAGAATGCAAATTTTTTGAAAAACTCATGCAGAGTGAGTTTGAAATGAGTATGATGGGAGAATTAACATTCTTCCTCGGACTTCAAGTCAAACAATCTTCAGAGGGAATTTTTATAAATCAAGCCAAATATGTCTCTGACATACTTTTAAAATATAATCTCTCTGATACCTCTGCTATGAAGACTCCAATGGCCACTGGAAATAAGTTATTCTTAGATCCAAATGGTATTTCTGTAGAATGTACTCTCTACAGAGGTATGATTGGATCTCTGTTATACTTAACAGCAAGCAGACCTGACATTATGCATGCCACATGTCTTTGTGCACGTTATCAAGCTAATCCAAAGAAATCACATTATGATGCTGTAAAGAGAATCTTTAGATACCTGAAGGGGACCAACAATCTTGGTCTCTGGTATCCACAGAACTCTGGTTTTAGTCTTAAAGCTTATACAGATTCAGACTATGGAGGATGCATGCTCGACAGAAAGAGTACCTCTGGGAGTTGTCAATTCCTAGGTGGTAAACTAGTCAGTTGGACCTCAAAGAAGCAGAATTGTGTCTCCACATCCACTGCAGAAGCTGAATACGTTGCTGCTGCTAGCTGTTGTTCTCAGGTTCTATGGATGAAGACTCAGCTAAAAGACTACGGCCACATCCTATTTAAAATACCCATCTTCTGTGATTCCAAAAGTGCCATTGCTATCTCTGCCAACCCTGTGCAACACTCAAAAACCAAGCATATCGATATAAGGTACCATTTCTTGAAACATCATGTTGAATACGGTACAATCGAAATGCATTTCGTGCCTACAGAATATCAACTCGCTGACTTATTCACCAAAGCACTAGACGAGAAAAGATTCAACTTCTTGGTGGGTAAGTTAGGAATGATTAACATAGTGTGAAAATCCTCTATAAGTATAGCTTTATCTTCTGTAAATAAGTATAAATATCTATTATTACTTAAGTTATTGCTTTGATAAATTTATTTCTGTATAAATTTTTTTTTGTGTGCAAAAATAATTATTGGTTACAGAGCTTCTATGGGTCCGCTCAGATCTTCTGATAATCCTTACAGAACCTCTGGTAAACATGATCTATGCTCAATACAAATCTTACCATTATTTGAACCAAGCATAGATCAAGGGGGAGCAAAAGGAAAATTCTTGATCTACATAAGTGATTAGATCAAGGGGGGGGGGGGGCAAAAGGGACCCTGAAATGATCTACAGAGGTAAATCTTTCAAAAGAAAGCCAAAGAAGAATGTCGATAATTCTCCATCGACAGAAGTAAGACAAAACTGCCGAGAACAGAAGAACCAAAAGGTATGTCTCTCGCAGAAAAGGTTTTTGGAAAACAGTTTTCTAGGACAAGAATTGTCAAATATGTCCTAAATATACTATGAATAACATTTCAAAAATCAAAAGTTCAAAAGGTTTAACAAAATTCGAAATAGGAGAAATTTAAGGTCATAGAGCTTCTTCTGAGCTCAACAGAGATTCTGTAGGAAATATGCTCTGTGATCACAAATTAACCCTCTGTCGATCTTTTGGAATGTTATCTCGGAAACCGAAAACACACACCATGACCTTCTCGAACAAAACGTTTTTCAAAACAGTTTTCTCGGACACCAGCTTTCAAATATATCCGAAAAACATCTCTTAAACCAGATCAAAAATTGGATGATAAGAAAATATAATAGAATTTTAGTTATGAGATTTTTTTCCTCATAGAGCTTCTGCTGGCCCTCACAGAGCTTCTGTAAGTTCCAACAGAGCCACAAATACTCTGTTAGTCAAATTTCTTAACCAAATTCTATTGATCCTTTCCAATGTCTTTACAAACGTTTTTCGTTCAAAGAAGAACCTACAGAGTCATGATAACAATGAGATATATGAGAAGAGGTTAAAAATCAAGATTTTCAAAATAAAAGTTCTGCCATTTTGTTCTCTGGCCATTTTTGTAGTAATAACGGTTACTTTTACTGAGAGTGAAACTCATGTTACTAAAAACAACCTCACGCGCCTAGCATTAATGGGCCGCGCACGATGTCCTGTCATATTCTGACAAGGCCTACGTGTCCCGTTTTCATTGGGCGTACATGGAACGTTTTTATTTGGAAAGTTGAACCCGCCGCTCAAACTCGAGTACGGATTCCAAATGTTAATCCATTGCCATATATTTTACTCTTTCGATTTCTACCGTTTTATCCTCCTATAAAAACCAAGCTTACCCTCTCATAAAACCTTTTACAAACTCTTATCTTCTTCTCCGGCGAAACCCTGCAAAAGCTTGCAAAAAAACCTTGCTCTGAAATCAAATGGCTTCATCTTCTAAAGCTATCTCCCAAGAACTCTCTCCGGCGAACTCACCGGAACACTCACCTGCCCATTCTGAACATTTAGAAAACCCCAACCTTGCAAGAACTATTGAACAACAAGATTCCGGGGACTCAGCAGAATTTGCTCCGACGACACACTTGCAAAACTTCATAGCAAAAGATCACTTTGAAACCATACTTCCTATCAAATCAAACAACTGCTATTTGGTCCCCTCACCCACTGCTTTCGGCGAAGCCCATGCTATTCTTCTGAACATAATGGAAAATCACATCCTCTTCCCTCTACTCTCAAGAACCCCAAACAAAATTCCAGTCCGTTATCTGAACCAATTTTGGCAAAGCTGTCGATTTGATAAAGACGATTCTCTTATCAAAGGGTACATTTCAAGACCTGATAAATCTGAGCATCTTGAAATCAAGTTCAGCAAAACAATGTTCTCACTTGAATTCAACCTACCAACAAGGGGTCTTCTGGGAATAAAGAGTTATGCAGAGCAACCAACAGACGAAGAGCTCTGTCGCTTCGTGGAAATGCTTGGGTACAACACCCAACTACGAAAGAGAAATGACTTCCGCAGAGGAAGATTGCCACCGCTGTGGAACACTTTGTTCTCTATTCTTAACAGGTGCCTGACAGGGAAAATAAGGAGTATTGACCAAAGCTCACATCAAATCTTGAGCATCATGTATGGGGTTTACTATGATCTTCCACTAGATTATGCGACCATAATGATGCAAGAGATCATAAACACCATCGACAGAAAGAACAACACGAGAAGGCTCAAAGAGAACGATCCCAACTTTCTACCACCTCTGCAATTCCAAAGAATATTGGGAGTTCTGTTCGAACCTCTACTGCTAATCCAAAACTGGCCAATGGAAGGACCAACCCCCAAAAAGTTCCCGATGAACAAGAATACCCCCACTGATCATACCGATGGCTACTCACACTGCAGACCTCTGTCAAAGAAGCTTCTGCGCTACGCATCGAATAAAACCCTTAAGAAAGAGTATATACGCGATCATAGAACTCCTAAACCGAGTCCTATTACACCCCCGCGGTTAGGTGTCCCCCTAGGAACAATGATAGCAAAACCTTTTTCCACTGAAGAAGAAAAGGATCAGAAGTTAGCAAAGCACATGGCTATTCAACTCAGCTTTATAGCCAAACGTGCAGAACTTATGGGAAAGAAGTCTTCATCAAGAACCTCTGCATCTACTCCAAAAGCTAAGAAGAGAAAAACTGCAGAAGGCACCTCAACAAGCGCTGCAGAAGATCAACCTTCACCTTCTCATGCCACAGAAATTGGCTCCTCTTCTCCTCCCTCTTCCCCAAAAATGAAGAAGAAAAGAAGATCGAAATCAACAGAGGAAGGGGCACCAAAACCTGAGAGAAGAAAAACCAAAAAGAAGCATGGTAAATCACTTGAAAAGTTGGTCACCATTGCAGAAGAGGAAACTGCTGAAGAAGAAGTTGCAGAAGAAGAAATGGCTACAGAAGAGTACCAATCACCCTATCAATCTCCGGATAGATTTGCTCACCAAGGAGACCTGAACGACTTCTTACAGAACCCTGACATTGCCAACACCCTAAATACAGCAGGGTGGACGGCACAACCTCTCGACCACCACTCTCCAGAAGAACAAGACTTCTTCATTTCTGGCATTGACACTCATCTGCAAGAAAATGACACAACACCCAAAGATCAACCAGCCAACACCCCTGTTATTTTACAAAACCATTTCATTCAAGGATTGGACGTCCACAGAAGAAGTCCAAACCCAGCTTCAGAAGAAATAGAACAAACAGAAGCTGAGTGGAATAGAGGTGAAATTACAGAGGCTTCTGAGAAAATGATGGAAGAAGAAAAAGAAAAAGGGGCCGAAGTTGTACAAAAGGAGGGATTTGCAACAATAGAGACAACAATAGAAATCTCAGAGGTGGATTCAGATGAAGAAGAAGCTGTCTGGATACGTAAAGGTCTCTATCATCCACATGTCATGAGATTATACGGATCTCATCAAATGTATGACTTTTTACGACCAGAGCAAGAAACTTCAACAAAACCTAGGGAAGAAGCACCAAGCCGAAGGATAGCTACAGAGGATGAAATGATAGACAATGATGTAGTGCTTGGATGCTTAACAGAGGAAGAAGCAAGAAAAGATGCCTGGATAAATAGAGGCACACAACCAAAACCAACTCCCAGTGCAACCCACATTTCTAACTCTGCAGGTCTAGCTGCAGAAGGAGTTATTGAAAAAGAGCAGCACCGCTCGATCCTAACCCAACCCATCCAGCCAGAGGTTACTCTTTCAACCTCTGTGCCCACAGAAACCGGGGAATCCATTCCTAGGGAGTCTCCTCAAAGAGACTCACCTATTGTTCGTGATCAATCGCCCCAGATCACCCTAGAACACCCTACAGAGGAATTCGTTTCCTCTGCCACGCACACATTAGGACCAAAACTTCTTTCAGAGAGAAGTAGTGAGCACAGAGACGAAGAGACTCTAGACAAGTCTCCTAGTCAACAGAAGGACATTCCAATACCCACCTCTGTAGTGGATTTGGACACTGTTCTTCACATAACTTCTATAGAGATCGAAACTCAGGTTTCTTCTCGAGGATCAGAAGGAAATCCTTCCACCCCCATCGTACAAACAAGGGTGAACGAAGGTGTCCCAGGAACAGGGACTCACTCTGGAGACGAATGTGTTCCTCCGGAGGTTACACAAGGAACACAAATATCAAGGGATGAGTTCCAAACCCTTGTCACCTCTGTGAACCAAACAATGAAAGAGTTGCAAAGCTCTTTCAAATCCTTTACAGAGACAACATCTACGGCTATCCTGAATCTGAACACCAAAATGGACAATCTGTCCACAGAGGTAAAAACCGCCATCTCAGAGATGAAGTCCTCTGCCGAAACTACTGCCAAAGCTACAGCTACTTCTGCCGCTCAAGAATTTGGAACAGCTGCAACTTCTGCGTTCAAGGACTCTGTCATAAACTTCCTTGAACAAATGAATACGCAATCCATCAGAGCAGAGGGCATTACTCCTGCAGATCTACAAAATGCCTTAAAACAAGTACAAGTAGAGGCAATACGCAACACGACAATGATGCAGCCAAAAGACTATATGACCAGAGCACAGCTTACAGAGCTCGGACAGAACGTCATTAACCAGGTCACAGAAGTCATTGTCTCCTTCACAACTGCAAATGCCAACTATGTCAAGGATTTCAGAAAGAGTGTCGGCAGAATGCGTTTCAAAACAGAAGCAGAGCTTGCGACATTGATTGTCCTCTGCGATTATGTCTGTGAAAAGTTGATGGCAGCAGGAGCTGAATTACCGAAGAAGCCCAACACTTCTTGCAGAGCAGAGGGTACTTCTGATAAAAGTCAGGATGATTCTGATGATGACCAACCTGGTCCATCAGATAATCCTGAGGGGGAGAATCTAAGAGAGAAAGCTACGAGCAGAGGAATACAAAGTCCACCAATCGCAGCAGAACCAATCAGCCAAGCCCCTCCAGAACAAACCGAACAACAACAAACCCAAAAGACCACAGAGACAACACCCATCTCAGTGGAATCATCTCCTGACGAAATCAAAATTCCAGAAGCAGATCAGCAAACCACAGAGGCAACAACTGCCCCTGAGGTAATCATTTTGGAAGAAACAGATGAAGAAACCACAGAGAAAACACCCACCTCTGTGGAAACACCCCAAACCATACCGAGAAGAAAGTCGATTGCCACCAAACCAAAAAGAGCAACGACCTCTGCTTCTGACATTCTGAAAAAGATGCACACAACAATGAGTGATCGTATGGCGCAGAGAGAAGAAGAAAGGCACAGGTTCACCTTAGCTTTCAGAATGGAAAAAAGATTCGATGTCAATACTTCATCAACAGAAACTGAGCTCACAGAAGAAGTCAACAAACAACCTCCAACAGAGGTTACAGAGCAACTCAAGCCAACAGAACCATCGCCACGAAAGTCCTCTAAATCACAAATGTCAAAACCCACAGAGGCAATCCCCATCAAGCCTACAGAAGTGCCAACCTCCAAACCTACAGAAGCAACAGCCTCTGCCCTGCCAAAAGGAAAAGACAAGGGCAAAGGAATACTGACAGAAGAGCCTAAGAAGAAAACATTGCCAAAGCCAACAGAGAAACTAATGAAGAGTGCGTTTGATGCCTTTCAAACCCCAAAGCCTGAAGAAGTTGACTGGGCATATGGATTGAAACCTCTGTCAGACATTCCTCTAACTGGTAGAGCTGCAGAAGTTGTTCAAGAAATGGAGAGTCTCAGAAGACGAGTTCCACAACCTGGTCCAACACATGAAGAGATGGAAGAAGTGGTCTACAAATACCTCTATAAACAATCCTTTCATACCAATCATCCAACAGATCATGTGACAGATCCAAGGATCAGAGAAGAATTTGAGAACATCTTCACAAGGACAAAGCCAAGAACCAAAGCAGATGTCTTCTCAATCCACAAGATCAAAAAGGTAATCTTCTGCAAATTCTCCTTCACAAGAACCTATCCAAAGGTCAGGTACAATCTCTACAAAGTCAGAAGAGAAGACAATTCAGAAACTACCTTCGCTGATGCTGATTTGAGAAATATCAATCCTTATGATCTACCTGACCTTCTGCAATGGACAAAGGACAAGTACAACACAGAGGCAAACACCAGAGCCTATCAAGTGTTGAGAAAAGCGATGAGGGAAAAGCTTCTGCTCTACAGCATGATAGATTTCCAGCTGGGAAAGGATCTTGGTCTCAAGCATCTTGATTTACGACCACCAGAAGATCGCTGCCCACCGGATGCCGTACCTAACTCAATCATCACAGAACCACGGTTTGGGTTAGTGTTTCAAAACCCTCAAGGCGAAACAAAACTATTTGTATGCATGGACTGTCAGAAGTACGCAACAAGTACTCTGAACAAGTTCAGAGCAAGCCTTGTGAAATACAAAGGTACAAAGAAAATGGATAAAGATGCTGCAGATACTATCATCAGAGAGATAGACGCCACAATCCGCCTAAGAGAACTGTGTATCAGCTTCTAGAAAGAGATCAGAAGAATCGGAAGAGACAACAGAAGCTACAACGATTTCAAAGATGCCAAAATCTGATTCTCATACCTCCAATCTCTGCAAACAAAGTTAAAGTTTATCTTTCATTGTACTCAAATGTAAAATGCCTCTGGCATATTTCTAAATGAAAGAAATTTCGAGGTATTGTTTAACCTCTGTCTTATCTAACTTAGCCTAACTTAACTCAAAGTTCAAATTTTTTATTTTTCAATACTTAGGGGGATATTGTTAGCTTCAATCTTCCTAATCAAAGAAGTACTTAGAAGTAGTGAAAAATAGGCTAAGTGAAGAAAGCCTCTTACAGAGGCTCTGCCGACATTACCGAGAAATCAAGGTCAAGAAGCTACAGAAGCAGCAGAGGCTTCCTACAGAACCTCTGCTGTACTCAAAGAAGACCCAAGACTCGGAAACAAAGGTGAAGACTGCTCCACAGAGGACCAGACCACAGAACCTCTGTAACTCATTACAGAGCCTCTGTGGTCCTCAATGAAGACTTGAAGATATTTATAATGTCTTGCTACTGTTACAGGACCCGTTCATCAACTTGCATGGTAGCATGCCCTGTCCAACATCGACGTGTCAAACTCTGATTGGACTCAGTATGGCTTAGCACATATTAGACGTCTGCTGCATTAAAGGCAATACAGCACGTCTGACTGTTCATGCCATCCTTGCAACTGTTCACGACATCCGTTCTACTATTCATACGTACCTTTTGAATAGTAGCATATGCTTTATGGTCCCCTTAAGAGTAGTATATAAGGAAGACGCATGTTGAGTTCTTCCTTACACTTACACACATAAAAACACACTTCAATCGAACATCAAGAACACAAAAGCTTATTCACCTTAAAAGTCATATCTGTTTTAAAGCTTTTCTTATTCACGGTTCACAAACCTGTTTTTGATATATATATTCAGTAAACTTTGAGATATAATATTCTGTTCACTGTTTATTTATGTTTTGTTCTAAATCTATCAAACTTATCTGTTAGTTCTTCAAATACGCTTCCGCATCATAAATTAACTTGAACTAATAGATCTGATAATCTTGTTTAAAGCAAAACGGGAACCAACAGTAGCCCATAAAAACATGGTCGTGTGCGAGTTTCAAATTTATTTTTAGTATAGTCTCGTAGGCAAGGAAAGACTTGGCATCCACATGGTCGGAAAAGGGCGTAGTTTGGGATAAGTTTAAAAAGGATTTCGTAAGGTGATTTATGTTGTAGACCAGGAGTCGGGATGCGGTTTATAATATAAGTGGCTGAAGCAAATGCTGAAAACCAGTATTTGAGTGGTACCTTGGAGTGAAAAAGCATGGCGAGGCGGGTTTCGGTAATGTGGCAATGTTTTCGTTCCGCACGGCCATTTTGGGATGGAGTATACGGGCATGATAATCGGTGAAGAATTCCTTTATCCGTTAAGAATTTTTGGATGTAACGTCCCAAAAATTACAATAAATTTTAACTTTTAAAATACCATTTTTATTAATTTAAATCACAAGCGTTTAACTCAAAATAAACGTTTAAACAAAACCTCGTTAAGTTAAACGATCAACTCAATTAAAGCAGCGGAAATGTACTAAGTTTAAAAATAAATAAATACGAAGGTCTTCTCCACGCGCCAGTGTGTACCGTCACGCCTTACTGCCACTCGCACCTGAAACAGTAATTTTATAGGGAAAGGGTAAGCACGAAGCTTAGTGAATTCAAGCACCAACATAGGATAGCAATCATATGAACACTACCCCTAACCACAGATAAATACAATTAATCCACACATGCCAGTTCAAGAACATATCCTAAACAGGCAACTCATGCAAGGACATAACAGTCCACCTCGGCACCCCGAGGTCTACATAGTCAATACAACCATCGGCCCCGCCGAACATCGGTCCAACCGAATAAATACAACCATCGGCCCCGGCGACCATCGGTCCAACCGAATAAATACAACCATCGGCCCCGCCGAACATCGGTCCAACCGAATAAATACAACCATCGGCCCCGCCGACCATCGGTCCAACCGAATAAATACAACCATCGGCCCCGCCGACCATCGGTCCAACCGAATAAATACAACCATCGGCCCAGCCGACATCGGTCCAACCGAATAAATACAACCATCGGCCCCGCCGACCATCGGTCCAACCGAATAAATACAACCATCGGCCCTGCCGACCATCGGTCCAACCGAATAAATACAACCATCGGTCTCCCCGATTATACAACACACTCGTGTAGGCATCCCTCAGTCTCCCCGTGTTCATCCCACACTTGTACACAATCCCTAGGTCCCACCGAGTACTTGGTCCCACCGAGTTCACACAACACTAAAACACTATCCCTCGGTCCCACCGAGCCCTCGGCCCTACCGAGATGTATATAACACTCAATTATACTACGCATTAATTCAAGCAGGGGGGGGGGGGGGGTTCGGCCGTGAGCACAAGAAGGGAGAAGGGTAGGGTTTTCTTGGGTGATTTCCTTTGTGTGTGAGGCAAGAAAACGAGAAGGAAACAAGAGGGGGTTGGTCCTTTCCTATGGGCCGATCCATGCACACTCTTGAATAATTACAACAAAGGCCCCTGTAGTTAGAGTTTTCACACTAAGCCCCGAAAATTAACTTTTAACGATTCCGGTCAGTCCCGTTAGTCTCGTTAACCAACAACGTTAAAAGAAAACACAAATTAATTTTATAAAAATAGAACATACCGGGACACGGGCTTTACAACTCTCCCCCGCTTGAATTAGACTTCGTCCCCGAAGTCTACGTCCGCAAACAGTTCCGGATAGCTCTTTCGCATCTCCTCCTCGGGTTCCCAGGTACACTCGGACCCCTTCCGGTGCTGCCACTGGACTTTCACTAACAATTTCTCTATACGCTTGGCGACATCCCTAACTGGAATCTAAATTTCTAACACCGTCTAAAAATTTCTCGAATACTTTTCTTACCAACAAAACTCCTTCAAGAACACTGAAATTATGATCGGAAGAACACTCCAACAATTGGAATCATTCCTAGTCAAACGACTTCGGTTGTCTCCCAACCTTAGATATTCCATACATCCCGATTCAAATTTCAAGCTCTAACCATTCTAAAGTTGCTCACCAATATACCCTACAGGATACTCGAAACCGATCATTCCTACCATGAACCGTCGATTAACTTCCACGAGTTCTAATAAACTCCCAAAATTTATTTCACACGAATCATCAAACCAGTAAATTTATAATCACCAACGAAGGTCATTCCACCATAGCCATTCATCACAAGTGAGCATTCCAGGGTTACTACTACCATCACTATAATTATTTTAAAATCGGCTACAATTCTCCGATTACACTAAAGGTGTTTGGCCTTAAGCCCAAAAGTCGACACCTAAATATACCACTTACCTCAAAAGGTTACTGAACATTTATTCTCTTAATTATAAAGGGCATCATTCCCTTAACCGTAACCATTCGACCTACAATACCAACACGCGTGGAATACCTTACCTTCCACCATCGATGTATCCTCCACACTCGCTCTACGAAGCCAAGTTACACCGAATCGAGGATACACCTTGACGTCTACCTCTCATGTAACGCCTCAAGGCCCGGCACATCGGAACTACCTCCCAGGTAAGTGCTAAAGACTATATCCTCCTAGCGCCTACTGGAAAGTCAAGGTCATAACACATGAATACCGGGGTCCCACCCCGAGATACCCAACCGACCATTCCCAACGACTGACTAACGTGTCTAAGGATCTAATGCCAAACAGTCTACCAACAACATGCCTATCCCGGAATGACTCACTCACCCAAACATGTAAATACTCACCATGCCATAAATACAAAACTGTGCAACAAAAACAACCCATCAACAAGACTCCACATCGAGCCATTAAAACCGTGCAATTGACCCATGACTATCTCAAAGTCAAAACCGAGAAAAATGCTCCACGCTTGCTAGACCCATAAGTCGGTCAAAAACGCGTTTAAATAAAGTTTAAGCAAGCAATACTCTAAAATCAACATTAATCCCAAACTCAACACGGGTTAAACAAAAGAGTTTTCCAAAAGGACTCACATCCTTAAAATTCTCAAAATGACACATAACACATAAAAGCGCATTTCCCAAATGGTTTACAAAATATTTTCAACGTCAAGATTTTTCATCTCAAAAAGATCGTATGCATTAAAACTACTATTACCAGGTCGGTAGTTACGCAAAAATGGACACGCTCGTCCCACATATGAAAATCATGTTGAAAATCATTCCATTGCAGCTCAGTTTACTCACAAAACGCAAAGCGAAATAAATAATTTCTTTAAAAATGAACCGTCACGGTTCTGGTATGGAGTGGCTCATGATCTGTACTTAAAATAACCACTCGACCTTACACAGGGTGCGACAAAAGTGTGCACATAATTTCAAAATCAGTTCCACGACGTTTGACCCCAAAATTTCTCTTTTTAAATCATAAAATGTCGTGGCACAGGGTTCACCAACAAATTTTTACGCGCGTCAGCTAGTCATACAAATGATGAAACGGTTTACAAATATATTTTTGTTAAAACAAAACTGTCTCGTGTAAGTTTCAAACTTAAAGGTTGAAAGTCCAGGATACACTCTTACAATCAAATATGAACAATTAAGATCGTATTCACAGCAACTGGTCATATGATTTATTAACAATCTGTGAATTACAAGATATTACAATGAATTTCTCTAAATGGATTCACCAAAGATTATATCAAAGATTCAGTTAGCTACAGTTGCTAACTCCTATATATACTGTAGAGAAAAGCTAAAGCTACAGTACATAGAAGAAACAGACTAATAGAACAATTACACGTGTCCTAATTAGTAACTGAATATAACAGAGAATATCCCAAGATATGAATTCTGAACATACTTCTGAATGAGCGCTTCAGAACATTTGTCTTCATAGTCAGAAGTTCTGAGTCTCCTACTCAGAACTCTGAACCTTCTAGTCAGAATCCAACACTTAGAATTTTTTTGAGATTTCTCACTCAGAACTTCTGAGTCTTCTACTCAGAACTTCTGAGTCTTCTGACCAACTTCCATACTTGTAATCTTTTCATTATTCTCTGATCAGAACTTCTGAGTCTTCTTACTCAGAACTCTGATTCTTCAGATCAGATCTTAACAGTTGTGTTTTTGACAAAACTCTAGATCTAACAATCTCCCCCTTTTTGTCAAACACACTTGTACTTTTCATCATCAAATTCTTAGAGTAGGAACAATCTTCAGAAGGAGCTCTTCTGAATGCTTTGACAACTTTTGCTCAGAATTCTGAATAATCTGAGTTAACAACTTCTGGTCAGTCTTTAATCAGCAGCAACAACGATTTCCAAATTGATTTCTGTTATATATTTGCTTTTTCTTTGCTCCCCCTTGAAATGACAATTCTCATCTTCATTTCAGCTTTCATAAGATTTCTTTATAAGAAACAACCGATCAGTTTCCTTTTCCTCTTCTTCTTCTTAAAATAACATTGATCTCTTTTGTTATTTCTGTACAAAAACCATATCAATCTTCAAAATCTTTAGTTTTTCTCCCCCTAAAGTTTTGGAAAGCAAAATCATCTTCAAAATCTTTAGCTTTTCTCCCCCTAAAGTTTTGGAAAGCAAAATCATCTTCAAAATCTTTAGCTTTTCTCCCCCTAAAGTTTTGGAAAGCAAAATCATCTTCAAAATCTTTAGCTTTTCTCCCCCTTGATTTTCAAAACTTTAGCGATGCTTTTTCTTCGAATGAAGTCTATGCTTTTTCTCCTCCTTAATGAATAACCTTGCTCCCCCTCAAAATAAGAATTCTGGAGCAATTTGTTTTCTCCCCCTGAAAGTATGCATATATTTCATTAAAATTATTCATTTCAAATATAGTGCTTTAATGAAAACATTTATACAAGGAGAATAATATTCACTGAACTACACTTGATAACTACTAACATTTGATCATTTGAAAACTTTACAAAAGAAATCCAACTTAATGAAATTTATCAGATTTTTCAATCAAATGAAATCAAATGCATGTGTTTGGATTCAAATATATGTCATCATTGCATATCGAGTTAAAAATGTTCAGTTTCAATCCCTTTATTAAATCTATTTGGTGTGCTTAGCATGCGAAGTATGATTAGCTTCAAGAATATGCAATTCTAAAAACATATACGAATACTTTGCTCTACTCACACTATTTGTCCAAAATCAGGATTTTCACAAATTTACAGGTTTATTGCGACTTTGAATTTTCCCAAAGTTTCAAGAGATGTGTGCTCATTGGCATCTTTTAATTTTGTGCTCATTGACATCTTTTTAATTTTGTGCACATTGGCATCTTTTAATCAAAAAGTTTAGTAAGAATAAGATACATCGTTAAACATGACTTTCTATCTGGTTCTATAGCAGGATTTGGGTCAGCATATCCCAGACCAGTTGGTCTTAGGTGCTAGGTGACAAGCACCCCATGGAACTTAATTTCCCAAACCAGAAAGGCCACATCGATATATCTTAAACCCATTTGTACCAGTAGAACATGGCTTTCTATTTGGTTCTATTGCAGGATTTGGGTCAGCCGATCCCAGACCATTTGATCTTAGGGACTAGGTGTCGAGCACCCCTTAGGACTTACTCTCCCAAACCAGAAAGGCCACAGGTACAAACTTTCAAACTAAATAATTATATATATATATATATATTGCATCTCAATCACTTGGTTCTAAAACGTAGTACTTCCCCCATATTTTCGTTTCCATCCATCATTCTGACATTTAGGCTTTTTGAGCATTATATTCTATATAAGTATAGATTTAATAACATTGATCATTCGGCATAATTTCATTCATGTTTTGCTTACCTTTCGATTTAATTCAGAAGTGAAAGTTGAAACAAATATAGCTCAGATAATACAAAATACTTGTAAAATCACTCTTTGTTAGAGCATTGATGTATTCAAGATTTACTGTAAAGTCAATGTACTGTATGAGTCTATACAATATTGTGAATGCCTTTATACCTTGTATGTCATGGGTATAAATAGGCTTGTCTAGTTCATTTGTAAGTAACACTTTAGAAAGCTTTTGTAATCTTTTAGAAACCTTTTGTAATCCTTTGAGATCAATACATGGATGACATATTTGCTCTCTAGATTCTCTCTCACTACATTCATATCTTATTGCTAGAGATCTAGGATTTCGCAATTGGTATCAGAGCTAAACAGAAGAATCAAGCAGATTAAAGAGCAAATTGAAGAATTTTTACACTGTTCATCAAGAATTCGGACCAAGAGAAGTTTACTGTTCATCTGAAGTCTTAACATTCAGACATGAAGATTTTCTAGATTTTGAGTTTTTGAATCATTTCTTTGCATCGTTCAACTCGGATTTGGATTCTGAACACATTTAATTCTTGCATAAACAAAAACTGCACATAATCGACAGATCTGATCAATTTTTGAAGTTTTTTCAAAAAGTTCAAAATCACTGTTTGGATCTTAATCTGGTTAAATTGATCGAATTAGGATTTGTGATTATCTAAGAAAGTGTGTGGAATCAAATTTCGAACAAATCTGTGCAAATTTCATAACAATTGATCAAGAATTGAAAAAGTTATGGCTGATTTAGTGATTTTCGTGTTCAAAGTGCAGAATTCGGATCATTCTTGGTGAATTCGGATCATTCATACGGAATTCGGACCATTCAAGGGATTTTCTACTTGATTTTAGTCAATTCGGAGTGTTCTTGATTTTTTACAAGTGTTGAATTCGAACCCTTAAGAATCCGAATTCATAGAATTCGAACCCTTAAGCATCCGAATTCATAGAATTCGAACCCTTAAGCATCCGAATTCATAGAATTCGAACCCTTAAGCATCCGAATTCATAGAATTCGAACCCTTAAGCATCCGAATTCATTGAATTCGAACCAAGTTAAGTCCGAATTGAGTGAATTCGAATCCTTCTTGATTCGAATTGAGTGAATTCGAATCCTTCTTGATTCGAATCTTGTGAATTCGAATCCTTCTTGATTCGAATTGAGTGAATTCGAATCCTTCTTCATTCGAATTGAGTGAATTCGAATCCTTATACATCCGAATTCTTGTGAATTTAAAAAAAAAAAAAAAAAACCAGTGGTGAAGAGTTTTTTGAGAAAATTTTTTATCCCGAAATTTTTTCTATAGTGTATTTCATACACTGTAAGAGCTTTTCAAGAAAATTTTTTATATATTTTTTTTTGTGTATTTTCATACACTGTCTGCTTGATCTTCTGAACGATCAATTTCTAGCAATATTCAAAATGGTTTTACAACAAGTTATTGTTAAAAGCAGTGGTGAAGATTTGAAGCAAACTCTGAAAAAGGAGATTCCTCCAATTGCAAAAGTTTTTGTTAAACCAAATGTAAAGTTGCAACAAGTCATTATAACAGAAACATCTGTTAATTCACATGTATCTGTTAAACCAAATAATGAAGTGTTGCAACAAGTCATAATAACAAAAACACCTCCAAAGCCACTTGAAAAAGCTAAGGCAAATAATGGAATTTTGCAACAAGTTATTTTATCAGAAACATCTCCTATATCAGAAACTCCTGTTAAAGATAATGCTTCAAATTCTTCAACTCCTATTTTAAATAAAGCATTGGAAGAAGAAAATGTTGAGCTGAAAAGACAAATTTTAGACATTTCTTCTTCAAATGCTAAACTTACTAAAAGAATAACTGATCTTGAAGTTTATATTGCAGATCTTGAAGCAAAGAAAGACAACTCAAGTCTGCACGATCAAATCGAGAATCTTCAAGAGAAAGTAACAACTCTTCAAAAAGAAAATGCCGATTTGAAGAGTAGAGAAGAAAAGAGAGTGAAGTGGAACTTAAAGTTACATGCTCAATTAAAAGAAGTTAAAGATATAGGGAAAATTTTGGACAGTGAAAATGCCGATCTAAAGAGAAAACTGTCTAATTTTTCTTTTGAAGAAAAGAAAGTTTTTGAAGAAAAGAAAGAGACTGAGCTGAAATGTATAAAACTTTCAAAACAAGTTTCAGACTTTGAGAAAGTTTTATTTTTAGAAAAAGATAAGCTCGAAAAAGAAAGAGCTAAATTTGAAACTGAACGCAAATCTTTTGAAATTAAAAGTTCTGAACTTTCCGTGAAAATCTCTGAATTATAAAATCTTTTGGAAAAGGAAAGAAAAGATTTCACGGAAAAGAAAAATCTTTTTGAAAAGGAAAGTAAAACTCTTAAAAAGAAAAATATGGAAATTTTCAAAGAGATTACTGATAAAAGAAAGTTTTTGGAAAAAGATTTTGAATCGGAACGTGTATATTTTGAAGATGTGATTCTTAATCTTACCAAAAGATTATCTGGTTTATCAGCTGATATTATGAAGGATCAGTTGATCAAATCTGATCTCCAAAAGAAATTTGATCTAATTTCTAAAGAGAAAAATGTTTTAATAAACAAAGTCAAAGAACTTGAAGACGTCATTTTTAAATTTGATGTCTCAAAGCAGACCGGTCATAATTCTATCTTTCAGACTCCATTTGTTGATTCAAATGATTCTGAATGCTCTTTTAAAACTGCTTCAAGTTCAAGTTTTAAAAACATTTCTTCTAAACAATTTAATAGATCAATAGATTTCTCAAAAGGTCGGATTCGTTCAACAAATCTCTTCTATAATCCTCTGTATGATAAATCAGATAACAAAACAAAAGTGCCTAAAGTTAATACTTCCAAACCTGAAGAAGTTCCAGTCTTCAAGAGGGTGAAGATGGAATGGAGAGTAAAAGGCACAACAGTTCCAAAGAAAGAATTGCCAAAATCATCTGTATCCACATCAAATGCAAAGAAGAACAATACGCCAAAAGGTAAATCTTATGCTAAACCTAATCCTATTCATCATGTAAATCATCTGATTAGGTTGGCCCATAAGAAAATCTGTTGTTCTTACTGTGGTTCAAATGATTTTGTGCATAAAGATTATATTTCTTATTGGTATGGTTCTTACAGTATTCCTTGTAAGAAATCTACACCTAACCCACTAGGACCCAAATGCCATTGGGTACCAAAATCTGCTTAATCTGTTTTGCAGGTTCTTCATGTGTTGTACTGAATTGTAGATACATACCACACACATGACTGAAAACAGAAGAGAAGCGGCGTATTTTTTGAAAAATATTTGTACCATTAAGGGGGAGACAAATATTAATGGCTTCTAAACATCTCAGTTTAGAACCCGTGCTTCAACGACAATGGTTTCTAAACATATCGGTTTAGGACCCGCACTTAAAAGAGACTTTGGTTTCTTAATACATCAATTCAGGACCCGTGCTTCAATGTTTATTGGCTTTTGGACAAATCAGTTCAAAACCCGTTCTTCAAAGACTATGGCTTCTGAAAAACTCAGTTCAGGACCCGTACTTTAAAGACTAAGACTTCTAAACAAATCAGTTTAGAACTCACACTTCTCAGGTAATATCCTTAACTGCTATATATTTTTGTTTCAAGGAACAAGTGGCAAAAGGTAACATTGGATTATATTTGTTTCTACTGATTTGAAAACTTGAAACTTTACAAATTTAATTCAATAAGATGAAATTTTCAATTTTCATTCAATGAATTAAATGTGTGCTAAAAGATGATTTTACAAGAAACTTTGTATTATCTGAGTTAGATTTGCTTCAACTTTCACCTCTGAAATAAATCGAAAGGTCAGCAAAACATGAATGAAATTATGCTGAATGCTAAAAGTTATGTGAATCTGGACTTATATAGAATATAATGCTCAAAAAGCCTATTTATCAGAATGATGAATGGAAACGAAAATATGGGGGAAGCAGTATGATTAAGAACCAAGTGATTGAGATATCATTCATATTTTGTGATGGAAATTCGAACTTATATAGAATATCATTTAGTTTGAAAGTTTGTGCCTGTGGCCTTTCTGATTTGGGAGAGTAAGTCCTAAGGGGTGCTCGACACCTAGTCCCTAAGATCAACTGGTCTGGGATCGGCTGACCCAAATCCTGCAATAGAACCAGATAGAAAGCCATGTTTTACTGGTACAAATGGGTTTAAGATATATCGATGTGGCCTTTCTGGTTTGGGAAATTAAGTTCTAAGGGGTGCTTGACACCTAGCACCTAAGGCCAACTGGTCTGGGATCTGCTGACTCAAATCCTGCTATAGAACCAGATAGAAAGTCATGTTTAACGGTGTATCTTATTCTTACTAAACTTTTTGATCAAAAGATGCCAATGAGCACAAAATCAAAAGATGCCAATGTGCACAAATCAAAAGATGCCAATGAGCACAAAAGAAAAGATGCCAAAGAGCACATATCTCTTGAAACTTGGGAAAATACAAAGTCGCGATAAACCCGTAAATTTGTGAAAATTCTGATTTTGGACAAATAGTGTGAGTAGAGCAAAGTATTCTTATATGTTTTAGAATTGCATATGCTTGCAGCTAATCATATTTCGCATGTTAGCACACTAAATAGATTTAATAAAGGGGTTGAAACTGAACATTTTTAACTTGATATGCGATGACTTGTTCTTGAATCCAAACACATGCATTTGATTTCAGTTGATTGAAAAATTTGTTAAATTTCATTAAGTTGAATTTCTTTTGTAAAGTTTTCAAATGATCAAATGTTTGTAGTTATAAAATAAAATTCAATGAATGTTATTTTCCTTGTGTAAATTTGTTTTAAAATTTGTGCTACAATTTCAAATACTGTACGTTATTGAAATATATGCATACTTTCAGGGGGAGAAAATAAATTGCTCCAGAATTCTTATCTTGAGGGGGAGCAAGGTTATTCTGTAAGGAGGAGATTGTTAGCAATACTCAAAGACACGACTGAAATTGAAAAAGGTTTTCGATGATAATGATGCTCACTTTCATCGAAAAAGGGGGAGAAATGTTTAATTCAATTTCATGTCAAAGATATCTCATGTCTAAGAGCTTTCAAGTCAATGATTCGTGAACAAATACTGAAGATCAGGGGAGAAGGATCATGTGAAGTCTAAATATTACTGAATTTGGTTATCTTAGTTCTGAGTGGTTCTCGGAATGCGCTTACACCTAAAAGTTCAAAAATATAGATGGTTTCGCACCCTTCTTGATTCGAATTGAGTGATTTCGAATCCTTCATGATTCGAATTGCCCTGATTTCGGACCCTTCTTGTTCCAAATTACTTGAATTCGAATCCTACTTGATCCGAATTGAGCTGATTTCGCATCCTCTAGCATCCGAATTGATGGTTTCGGATCTGCCTACATCCGAATTGATGATTTCGGATTCTTAAAGTTAATATGAGAACTAAGGTTCTTGCATCAAGAAGGATACGAGAAGTTACTGTTTGTTAAAGACTGATAAAGCTGTAAAGATCTGTTTTCATGTACAAGGCTTGAAGATAGTTTGAGAAAGTGTCTGATGAAGAAGATTGACTTTACAAAGAGCTGAAGACTACTGTCAAATTTTTTAAATCTTGAATCCAAAGGGGGAGATTGTTAGAGCATTGTTGTATTCAAGATTTACTGTAAAGTCAATGTACTGTATGAGTCTATACAGTATTGTGAATGCCTTTATACCTTGTATGTCATGGGTATAAATAGGCTTGTCTAGTTCATTTGTAAGTAACACTTTAGAAAGCTTTTGTAATCTTTTAGATACCTTTTGTAATCCTTTGAGATCAATACATGGATGACATATTTGCTCTCTAGATTCTCTCTCACTACATTCATATCTTATTGCTAGAGATCTAGGATTTCACACTCTTTGACACACATTTATTCATTGAATGAAAATTAAAAAAAATTCATATCATTGAATAAAATTTGTTAAGATTAAAACATTCAAAGCAATAGAAATAAACGTAATGCAATGTTACCTTTCACCACTTGTTCCTTGAAACATAAAAATATGACAGTTAAGGATATCACATGAGAAACATGAGTTCTAAACTGATTTGTTTAGAAGTCTTAGTCTCTGAAGTACGGGTCCTGAACTGAATTATTCAGAAGCCATAGTCATTTAAGTACGCGTTCTGAACTGATATGTTCAAAAACCTAAAACGTTGAATCATGGGTTTTGAACATTATCTTGAAACAATCAGATCAAATTTTGAGTCAATACTTCCTCTGAAATCAAGATAATCCTGCAAAATCAAAAGATTTTGGTAATCATCTATGATGATTCCTCATTAGTTATCAAAAAAAAATCTGAGTAGTAGAGTCAGAATTCTGATTAGAAGAGTCAGAATTCTGAGTCACTTGCTCAAAAATTCTAAGTATCAGAGTCAGAATTCTAATTAGTTGAGTCAGAATTCTGAGTAACTTGTTCAAAATTCTGAGTAGTAGAGTCAGAACTTCTGAGTAACAGAGTCAGAATTCTGATAAAACTATCCAGAGAAAATGCCTTAGAAAAATGTTTGGATTTTGTGATTTTTGAACATTCTGAACTTCAAATCACCATAACTTGCTCAGAAATCAGAATTTTTCAACCAAAATTTGCAGGGTTGCTTAAAATGTGATTCTGAACACATTCTATGGAAATGTTTTCTACGAAAAACACTCACATCTATGAGTTCGATAACCTCATAGCAAACAGAACTTTTTCAAAAAAAAAATCTTCAAAATCAACAAATTGATCTATACGAATCAGAAATCCATAATTTCATTCAGACCGAGTTTTGGACTGAATTATCCAAAAGTCAAAATTCTCAATTTAAGCACAGCATCGGTTTTAAGTCATGTGTCAGTATTATCATTCAGCTCTACACATGAATAACCTGCAAAACAGATTAAGTTGTCTTTGGTACCCATATGAACTTGGGTCCAGGATTGTTAGGTGCAGTGGCATATGCAGATATTCTATAAGAACCATACCAGTACTGAATAAAATTCTTGTTCACAAAATCATTAGTCCCACAATATGAACAACAAAGTTTCTTTTGTGCAATTCTGACTAATTGATTTACAGAATAAATCACATCAGGTTTAACAAAAGATTTTCTTTGAAATGTATTGTTCTTCTTGACATTTGAATTAGGAACCTTTGATTTTGGCACTTCTTTCTTGGAAGTTGTTCCTTTAACTCTCCATTCCATTTTTATCTTTTTAAAAAAACAATTATAAGATTTATCAATAGCAGAATCATAAAACAGATTAGAAGAACGAATCTGATCTTTTGAACTATGATTTGATTTGTCAACAACTTTCGTTTCAAATTCCCTAAACTTTTTAACATACAAACCAAACCTTGACTGCAAATTAGATTTGGACTTCCTCTCTATCATGATTTTAGTTGATAAATCAGATAATTTCTTAATAAGCCTCCTTATCTCCAAATGAAAAACTTTCTTTTCCTTCTCAAACTCATCTTTTTAGCATTTTTCTTTAAAGCCATTTACCTTCTTCTTTTCAGTCTCTTTCCTTCCATCTTCTAACTCTTTCTCCAACTCATTTATTTTTATAGAAAACTCATTTAACATTCCTGTTTTCTTTTTCTCAAAACCATTCTTTTCTTTTTGAAAAACATTTTTCTTGCATTCAAACTCTTTTCTTTCTTTTGCAAGAATTTTCTCCAAATCATAAATTTCAAAGATAATTCAACAGACTTTGTTTCAAAACCTTTCCTCTCAGTTTGAAAGTCTCTTCTCTCTTTCTCAAATTTAACTCTTTCAAGTATGAGAACTTGTTCAAAATCATAGATCTGTTTCAAGAGTTGACAATTTTTCATTTCACATGATTTGATCCTATTTTCAGACTCTGTCAACATCTTTCTTCTAAAATTGCCTTTCTCTTTCAAATCAACATTCTCTTTTTCTAACAACTTTATGTTTTCTTGAACCTTTTCAAAATCCTTTAGAAAATCAGATTTCTCTTTTTGCAAAATCTTTATAACTTTTGTATTTTCATCTTGTTTTGCTTGAAGATTAGCAATCTTGCTTAAATGAGCAATCTCAGTTTTTGTTTCAGAAATTGTTTCTTTTGCTTTTACATGACTTAATTTTTTTAAATTGTCTGAACTGGTTATAGAACTTGCAGGTCTCACAAAAACTTCAACAATCTCAGGCATGATGAAATGAAAAATTCAAATATCAACTATGAATTTTGATCAAAACTGAGAATCAACACAGATCTAGAATATGCAAGAACTAATCAAATCTGTCACATGCATTTTATCAAACAGTTAGAGTACATGAATTACTGAAATCTTCTTTTCAACAAAAAATTTGAATACTAATCAACATGCAGCAGATATAATCACTTTGATCAAGAAACCAATCAAGAATTTCGAAAACATACCTGTGATCTCTGTTTAATTTCGAGAATTAATCAGCATAGAGAGAAAATCTTTGGATGACTTGATTGTAAGATATCGATTCAACAGAAAGACAAATTCAAATTTCTTGAATCAATGATAGAAACAAATTCAAGAATTGTCAGGAATTCAAGAATTGTTAGCAGCAGCGGAATCAATTGTCGAATTGATCAAGAAACTTCAAGAACGCGATCAAACACACTCTTGGACGAATTTGTTTGTTGATTGGCTCTGATACCAATTGAAAGTCCAGGATACACTCTTACAATCAAATATGAACAATTAAGATCGTATTCACAGCAACTGGTCATATGATTTATTAACAATCTGTGAATTACAAGATATTACAATGAATTTCTCTAAATGGATTCACCAAATATTATGTCAATGATTCAGTTACCAAAGATATTACAAGATATATACTGTAGAGAAAAGCTAAAGCTACAGTACATAGAAGAAACAGACTAATAGAACAATTACACGTGTCCTAATTAGTAACTGAATATAACAGAGAATATCCCAAGATATGAATTCTGAACATACTTCTGAATGAGCGCTTCAGAACATTTGTCTTCATAGAGAAGTTATGAGTCTCCTACTCAGAACTCTGAACCTTCTAGTCAGAATCCAACACTTAGAATCTTTTTGAGATTTCTCACTCAGAACTTCTGAGTCTTCTACTCAGAACTTCTGAGTCTTCTACTCAGAACTTCTGAGTCTTCTGACCAACTTCCATACTTGTAATCTTTTCATTATTCTCTGATCAGAACTTCTGAGTCTTCTTACTCAGAACTCTGATTCTTCAGATCAGATCTTAACAATTGTGTTTTTGACAAAACTCTAGATCTAACAAAGGTAGAAACCAATCCGCTTCTATCATTTGAAAATATCGACTAAAACCTCATAAAATGTAATAACCAGGTATTTTATCTAATTTAAATTTGAAAATTTTATAAGTTTTATGTTAGTGTTTTATGGAGTAAGAAGTTAAGGGGTAAGTTTTAATTTTTATTTGAAAGTTTAGGGGTATTTATTGCCAAGTGAGATAAGTTTAAGGTTTGTTTGGTCTTTTATCCAAACCTCTTTAGCCAAAACCGACTTCCTATTTTAGTAAGGATAGGTGTCCATTTTTCAATTAAGAGAAACTATCCTAAGTGTTAGTGTGTGTAGTGTGTTCGGTTTAGAGAGAGAGAGAAGGAAATCGTGAGAGAAATTAAGGGAAAGAAGAAGGAGGAAATCCAGAGTTTGCTGCTGTGATTTAAAGGACCAAACTGAAGTAAGCAAGGTAACAAATCCATCCTTTTATGTGTTTTAATTTCTTAAAAGTGTTCCTGAGTTTGCTAGTTAAGTTTTTAGGTGGGTTTTGTTAAAAATGGATGTTTTGGGAAATCTAAGCTTAAAAGTACGATTTCTGGGTAAATATTGGACTAACAGTCGTTTTTTGCCGAGCTTATTAAAAAAGACGATGAACAGTAATTTTTCAGGTTTTCGCAACAGTAGGTTGCGAGAAGTGAGGTTTTCGCAACAGTGGGTTGCGAGTTCTGAGGTTTTCGCAACAGTGGGTTGCGAGTTCTTTGGTTTTCGCAACAGTGGGTTGCGAAAGTGAGGAATTCGCAAGCTGTGGGTTGCGAAAAGTGTTAAAATACAGATTTATTAATGAGGTGTATTCTTGTTAATTAACTATTTCAGATAGTAAAATTCAAAGATAAAAGTGGGACTTGTTGAAGAGTTTTTTTGGAGAACTATTGGAAAAGCATTCAGGTGAGTTTTATTTAAAAACGTTTTTCAACTGGAATACATATATATGTGATTTATATCTATATGAAATGGATATGTATGGATTGAGAATGTGATACATAATGTGATTATGTGTTTTTATTGAAATGTTTATATACATGATGATATACTGTAATTATATGAGTATTCTGCGAGAATACGGGGCCGGGATCCGAGGTGCGGACCGGTGTGTTGCCGGGTTCCGGTAATCGGACAGGCATGTTTACTGTAGATGTTGTACAGCAGAGTGAATTGACTAGTTGGCTTGCAACCACTAGTTTGGCCAATTGTGGAGGAATAAGGGGGAATGAGTGGATACGAAACGCAAGTCTTGGTTGGTATTTAATTACGGGTAATATATGTGTGTTTGTATTAAAAAGGTTTTATTTAATTGAATTCTTGGCAAGTTTCAACTGACAGGGATTTTCTCACTGGACCATTAGGTCTAACCCTCATCATTTCTGTTTTAAAAATATGTATTCCAGGTTGAGGATCGTTCGTTAGCAAAGGGAAGAATTAATGTGTAAGGCGTGGTTAATAGCTGACAAGGATTAGGAACTGAATAGGTGTTATGTTGTATCGTTTCGAGACTGCTGGGACCGTACGTGATTTGTTTGGAAATTTCTTTTTGTGAATGTAACGATGTGATGCAATATATGTTATTTTAAACATGTTTGGGAAACCGGGTTGTTACATAAAATCTCTAACTGGGGGTAGGCATGCAAGCTTGTAACACTTACTCAAAATTTTCTTGCAATGACACACATGCTCCAATTAACTCACACCAAATCTCAAAAGGTGGGGTTCTTTAAATTGATTTCCAAAATTTCCCCAAATGGTCACATAAACAAATAAAATATGCACCTCGTGAAATTAAGCCCACACGACTCAACATGCCGTAAAACAAAACTTCATGAACCTTAACGAACTCAATGACTCTATGTCAATAAAATAGCACCATACATTGTGCCCCCAAAGTCAAATTGTTAAAAGCAAAATCATGTATGAGACGCCAAAATCCCAAAAATCTCTTTCCACGGTAAAACCATAAACAACATTGTTTAACAAACTCATTTTAAACAAATCACCAAAATAGTTTTATACAGACATCGTGGAATGTAACTTTCCGTCTCAACTCTAACATATGTGGAGGAGTTCCAATGTTAAAGTCACAAGCCGTAGTCATTTGCCCAACATTTTAAACACCACAAAACACGGATATCATCTTACCCGAAGGGCCCGTTGGAAAAATAACATAATGAAACAATTTCTAACAACGTTTGCAACTCTCGTGATAAAACGGTTTCATGCACTTTCAAAACCATAATTCGAAATCTTGTGTGTGTGGTGAACATTTCCCAAAACACAATCCATATAAGGATTGGAAACACACGAATTAGTTAATGCAATTTTATTTTCAAAATCAAACTTTTTTTTGAAGGGTATCCGAGGACATTGCCCCAACTAATCCCGGCAAGGTGAGGCAATTGCCCCAGCTGCTAAAGCGTGCAGCCCTGAGTTTATCCCCAGCGGCCACAAGTTGGAAGCGTCTGGATTCGAACTTGGGGTAGATGGGTTACTAGCCACATCCCCCACAAGCCTTAACCAGTACGCCACAAGCCTTGTGGTTTTCAAAATCAAACTTTGTGCATGACTTAGTCGGCATTCTACGTCTCGACTCACACTACTCCAAATCCCTCCGGCCCACTATCGTCATCCGGACATTTAAACCTTTTAGGGCAAGTTGGGAAATCACGTCAAATCAACTTACGGCTTTTCCTCAAATCAAAGTCGGCTTAATAAGCCTATGCTCCTAGCACAACCATCAGTGTTGACCCGAAATGGCTTACTTAAAACAAACCTCATCCTTATCGTCACTCCAAGTGATTAATACTAGAATCGTCCTTCTATTCCAACGACTACTAGTTTAGAACCTTCATCACTACCTCAACGATCATTACCTCAAAGCAAATCAAGTACACACCTGTACCAGTAGGTTCACTATTGTTGTTCCTCCTTGTGATGGCTATTCTGGGTAGATATTACAATGCGTAATTAGCACACAATAAATCCTGCTATCTACGCTCACGCTCAACTCCTCGGATTCCCCGTGACTTTCCCCGACCCGAGCATGGATCCTGTGCTTCAGATAGTAGGAGCTCTACTACTACGTTCCACACCTATCCTTACTCGTTTCGAGTCCCATCCCGAAGTGCCCAAGTAGTGACTTGCTGACAAATACCCCCATATGCCCGCACCAACATATGCAAACGCTCTTCCTAGCTCCCTAGTAGTTTCATCTCATTCCACTACCCTTGCTAGGACGGAATCCCCACTAGTCCTGACGAGTCGCCTCACAAATGCACAGTCGCATACAGTGAAAACCAGATAGACATTCGAATATAAGATTCTATCCTACAACGGTTGGACTCAAACAAGAGCTGCGCAATAGAACTAAATCCAACATTCTAAGGCTATTCGGTTCCTACTGCATACAACCTATAGTGCATTCGCTTAACAACCTATCAAGGCTAGCATAAATTCCTATTAGCAAGCAGTAACCATACTGTACACACTGCGCCCTCAATCACCGTTTCTCAAACGGGTTTTCCTTTCTTTTATTTCCCAAAATTTTTAAGAGAAGAGTTTTATAGCCGCAAACTTGAGATCAAACACACCAAGATGTGTTTGATTCACTCAAGCTGTGCTCTGATACCAAGTTGTAACGTCCCAAAAATTACAATAAATTTTAACTTTTAAAATACCATTTTTTTTAATTTAAATCACAAGCGTTTAACTCAAAATAAACGTTTAAACAAAACCTCGTTAAGTTAAACGATCAACTCAATTAAAACAGCGGAAATGTACTAAGTTTAAAAATAAATAAATACGAAGGTCTTCTCCACGCGCCAGTGTGTACCGTCACGCCTTACTGCCACTCGCACCTGAAACAGTAATTTTATAGGGAAAGGGTAAGCACGAAGCTTAGTGAATTCAAGAACCAACATAGGATAGCAATCATATGAACACTACCCCTAACCACAGATAAATACAATTAATCCACACATGCCAGTTCAAGAACATATCCTAAACAGGCAACTCATGCAAGGACATAACAGTCCACCTCGGCACCCCGAGGTCTACATAGTCAATACAACCATCGGCCCCGCCGAACATCGGTCCAACCGAATAAATACAACCATCGGCCCCGCCGACCATCGGTCCAACCGAATAAATACAACCATCGGCCCCGTCGAACATCGGTCCAACCGAATAAATACAACCATCAGCCCCGCCGACCATCGGTCCAACTGAATAAATACAACCATCGGCCCCGCCGACCATCGGTCCAACCGAATAAATACAACCATCGGCCCCGCCGACATCGGTCCAACAGAATAAATACAACCATCGGCCCCGCCGACCATCGGTCCAACCGAATAAATACAACCATCGGCCCCGCCGACCATCGGTCCAACCGAATAAATACAACCATCGGTCTCCCCGATTATACAACACACTCGTGTAGGCATCCCTCAGTCTCCCCGGGTTCATCCCACACTTGGACACAATCCCTCGGTCCCACCGAGTACTTGGTCCCACCGAGTTCACACAACACTAAAACACTATCCCTCGGTCCCACCGAGCCCTCGGCCCCACCGAGATGTATATAACACTCAATTATACTAGGCATTAATTCAACCTAGTACTACGCACCACAATTCAGCTAGTACACACAACAATTCAGCTAACACATACAAACTACCGTAATGTACATATAATCCCTATTCTACGTAGTGAGAGAACTCACCTCGATACGCAACGCAGATTCCACAAACAGCAATACGAGCCCGCCACTCCAACTCACTTATTCCCACCTAAAGAAGTGCTACCAAGTGTCAACACGACGCCCCAACCCTCAATTAAAAACATAAGACTAAACGAGCGACATTTCAGATTTTCGGTCTAACTGCAGGTATGTTCGGGACCTGCTTATCCCCCTCTAGACCCACTAATCCAGAGATTAAGTCGCACAAACAGGAGGGTCTAGGTCTTAGCTTTCCAAAGACATATTATACGCGTTCTAACGATTTTCCTACGATTTAATATGAATTTTCTAAGAATGGGACGCGAGTCTGCCGAATACGGACCTGCTGTAAAAACAGCTATTTTACACCTAGCTAGAGGCCGAACCAGACATCCGCTAAAACACGAAAAGTGTGCCCGACACAGAATGTGAACCGTGGGCACCGGTTTCGCCTCAATCCGAGCTACGACGGAAAAGTTATGAACGAAATAAAACTGGGCAGAAACGATATCGATCACATAAAATGATAACTTTACTAAAAACGGTTTACGCGATTAGTTTAGGTTTTACGACTTAGGTTTTAAGGTTTTAGGCTACCAGGGGCTGGACACAACCGCGCACCACCCACTGCCACCTCCGGCAGTGGTGGTCACCGGCGGCGGCGGCGACGATGGTGGTTTACAAAATCCCGGCGAGACCACACGAAAAACCCGACCACCCATCTTGGCCGCAACCACGCCACACCCCGCACGGTGCAACCACCGCCCTGGTGGTGCACGGCAGCCACACACCGGCAGCCTAGGCTGCCGGCGGATGTGGTGGTTTCACGGCGACGGAATGTTAATGACGAGAAACAAAAGAAACGAGAAGAAAATGGAAGAGACGGTACCTCTCGTTCAGAAACGCAGCAACACACGATCCTCATCGGCTCCTTCTCCCTCTCACGCTTTCTCACTGCTACACCTTTTCGCACTCTCTCTTTCTCCTGCAAGTTGCGGCGGTGGCGGTGGTTCTCGGCGGTGGCGAAGAAAACACAAGGAGGGGGGGGGGGGGTTCGGCCGTGAGCACAAGAAGGGAGAAGGGTAGGGTTTTCTTGGGTGATTTCCTTTGTGTGTGAGGCAAGAAAACGAGAAGGAAACAAGAGGGGGTCGGTCCTTTCCTATGGGCCGGTCCATGCACACTCTTGAATAATTACAACAAAGGCCCCTGCAGTTAGAGTTTTCACACTAAGCCCCGAAAACTAACTTTTAACGATTCTGGTCAGTCCCGTTAACCAACAACGTTAAAAGAAAACACAAATTAATTTTATAAAAATAGAACATACCGGGACACGGGCTTTACATTGGAATTTATGGCTTGTGAATTCTGCACCTCCGTCACTATTAAATTTTTTATTTTTGTCACCGAGTTGATTCGAGACTAAGGTGTGAAATTGTTGAACAATTTCAAAGGCTTGCGACTTTAAATGCATTGGGAAAAACCAGGTAAATCGAGAGTATCATTGATAAATAAAATATAGTAACGGTATCCTTCGGAGGAGGTAACGGTATCACAATGAATGATATCGAGTGGTTTTGATGCTCGTTTATGATCAACCGGGAAAGGTAATTTGTGACTTTTTGCTAGTTGGCATGATTCACATATCGTCGGATTTGGTAAGAGAGAAGTGACACTTAAACGACCTTGTTTATTCAAAATAGAAATTACAGCATTATTAATATGTCTTAAAAGAGAGTGCCACAAATTAAAAGAGCCTTTTAGCGACGGTTGATTAAGCTCGGCTAAAAGTGCCGCATCGATTTGGTGTAGTCGATATAGGCCACCATCAAGCATCCCGTTTGCGAGTGTTGTTCCTTCCCTCTGTTTATGAATAATAAACGATGTATCAGAAAAGGTAATATTTACCGGAAAATCATACTTTAGTCGGCTAATAGATAGAAGATTTATAGTGAGATGTGGAACGACCAATATATCTCGTAAGAGAATAGAGGGTGTGATGTGACGAGTTCCGATATAGGTGATCGGGAGATATTGACCAATACCAACTATTACGTGGTGATTACCTTGATAGGGGGTTGCCATAGTGACATTTCCCACATTCGGAGTCATGTGGGCGGAAGCTCCGGAATCCATGTACCAATCCGAGATGTCCGGATTGGAATATGCGGTGAATGTTTCGACAATGTTGGCAAGTCCTTCACCGGTACGTCTTTGGAGAATATAGTCATGGCATTGATGTGCTTTATGGCCATTACGTCCACATAGTTGACATCTTGGAACATATGGAGGACGACGGCCACGGTTTGAGGCCCTTGACCACGGTTTGATAGGGCCGGTGCTATGAATGTGGCTTGTGAAGGTGCGGTTGGAAGTATGGATTTGCAGAAAATTTCATGAGCTTCGGCTCGGTGGACGAGGTCTGTGAATAGCGGGATTGGGGTTAGAGCCATTTGAACCGTTGAGAAGTTTGTGAAATCCGCACCGAGGCCTCGTAGGAACCATTGAGACTTGAAGGACTCGTTGACCGGTTTGCCGATTGATGTGAGTTGATCACATACATGTTTGAAGTTTCGTGCGTATTCTTGAACCGAATTAGATCCTTTTGTGAGGTTTTGTAGATCTGTCCGTAAACTAAGTTCACGAGTTTCCGAGGAATGGCTAAACGTGGCTTCAATTGCCTTCCGTGCTTCCGGTGTGGATATGGTACCGACAATGACCGCCATAGCTTCTTCGGACAGAGAGGAATTTAGTAGCATATGCAACTGTTGATCGATGGCGGCGGTCGGTGGCGGTTTCGATCCACCAGGATATTGAAGATGTTTTTGAGACTCAAGAATCCGTTGAATTTGATTTTTCCATAAAAGATAATTGGAGAAGGAGAGTTTGATTGCCATCATGTGAAGGAGGGTGGCAAACGGTAGAGGATCGGTGGTTGGGGCAGCAGTGTTGTCATCGTCGACGGTTACCAGGGTTAGATGTGGTGGCGGCGATCGGCGCTACTGTGAAAGAGGAACGGCGGCTGTGTGGTCACTAGATTTCTGCGGCCGATCGAGTGAGGGAGAGAGTGGCGGTAGTTTAACGAGAACAACAGTGGTGGTTGTGGAAGATGGTGATGGTGGTTATGGTGATGGCTACGGTGGTGACTTTGGTCAACCACCGTGTGTCAAAATTCAACCAGAAGGTCTCGTAATCTGCTGTTGCACCAATAAAAAAAATTTCTTAATTTATTTGGTGATGGTGACGCAATAGGAGAGGTAGGTGGGTATGGTGATGGTGACAGAATGTGGGTAATTTTCTTCACAATGAAAAGAGAGGGGATAGGTAGGGGAGGAGAGGGAAAGAGAAAAAATTGGGATCTTTATTTAGGGTAATTCCCTAAAAAATGCTCTGATACCATATGAGGTTTTGATTTACCCAACAGGTTTTTTATTTCCCCTTGATTGCTTTGGGGTTTGGAGAGCCTTGTATTTATACATAAAAATTACAATTGCTACTCTAGTTAGAGATAGGTAACAACTCTAAAATCTAGTTAGAGATAGGTAACAACTCTAACAAACAAAAAGCTTCCTAATTCTATTCTATTACTATTAGGGAGGGGCCGTACCTCGGGGGGTTCATTTTTTAATTATGGTTCAATACTTAGTTACTTTACCATTAACATCTGAATTTTTACAAAAAACCTGTAACACCCCTAAAAATAGAGTTAAATTTAAACCTGAATAATGACGTAATAATGACATCTACATAAATGGAATCACCAAAGAAGGGGAAATATTAATAGCGTTTACAATTTTATAGATGGAAATTATAACTGACAACATGCTAATCTAAACTATTTATGTCTACATTATAAATACTTGTCAACACAATATACTAAAAGAATCTATTAAGATCTGTACGTCGTATATCCCAAAATGACCATCTCCAAAAGTTGCCACTATTGGCCAATCGCTCGTCCGTCAAGACTTGGAAGCCCCACCACTAACGAAACCTAATATACACCTCATTTATGAAAACGTGTTAGGCTTTACGCCTAGTGAACAAACATTTAAAAATAAAGTATAAATAACAATAAATAGTTTTTAAGATGATGAAGTAAGTTTGTTTCCACATAAAACATATAGAAATCATTCGGTCCAAATTTTATCTTGCGATGACGGGGGAAAACTGATTTTCAAGGATTGTAGCGAAACACAAAAGTAAGTTGTGTCCCATGTTATTGTGCTCATACTGGGATCAATAGCCTTGAGCTCCCCGGCTCGTACTTTAGATGTGGATGAGGGCACTCTATGATCCTAGTCATACTCATTTTTTAGAATTACATTTACCGTCAATGACGAGTATCCGACAATACATAACCGTACCAAGTTACAAACATGATTTATCCTGACAATAAGCCGACTCCTATAACTATGGATCCATTAGTAACAGTCTAAGGCTTTCACCATTAAATTTATGACAAAACTGTGATCACATATATAGTTCTCATACACACATTTCCATAAAATGGTTTTATTGCATAGATAACATTATATGAATTAAATCCATATATGAGCAACCAAATGACCATTTTCCAAGTACCAATATAAGGTGTTCACAAAATAGGGTTTCCAAGGGCAATACAACTTTTAAATCGCTTTGTTAATAAAAACAACAATTCATTTGTTTCCTCCGTAAAACCCACTTTTACCAAGTAAACCTTCCAATGTGGTGAAAACCATACATGTGAATAAAATGGGTTAATTCAAGTATCAAAGCATAAATATGCATTTAAAACCACATTTTATAACACATATAATAAAACTCTTCATATTAAAATGGTAAAAAACCTAAAAATATTAAAGTTAGGTCAGAATCCTTCAAACAAGAAAATGTAAACAAGGAAATGTTTAGGAGTTCAAAATATAGTATGTTGACATGTATAAAGTTAGAAAAGAGTACGATGAACTCACAACAATAGGTTTTGGCTAAAACCTAGAAATCTCCAAAATACCCTAAAAATGGATGGGGTTTTTCTTAAAGCTTCTATGAGACTTGAACACCTCACACTTAGTGCTTAAGGAGCCCTAGAAGGAACGATAAATGTTCATGGTTGATTTAAGGAAGAACCAATGAAGAGAGAGAGAGAGGGAGGTGAAAAAATGGTTGACTTACCTAATAAATGCAAAGAAAATCGTCCAAATCCCTTCTCCTAAATTGATTTTCTACTAAAAATGGCTTAGAGAAAAGCTTATAACCTAATGGTCGACCGTGACTATGACACGACAACTATGCCCTACGTATAGTCTCTCGCTACGCACCCTCTCTCGATAATTCTCGGACAATAACCTTACGATAGTGACCCTAGATATGTCGTCGGGTACTATCGCCCACGATGTACCATGAAGCCTTTTGTTAGCTCCAATCTTTCACTTTATGAAAGTAGTGAAAAATAGGCTAAGTATAGAAGTGTTCGACAGAGGCTATGTCGAGTAGCCGAGTAACCGAGAAGACAGAAGTCTTCGACAGAGGCTCTGCCAGGTTAACCAAGAAGACCGAAGTAAAGAAGCAACAGAAGACACTTCTAAACGGACAAGTCCACAGAGCTTCTGTCATACTTGACAGAGCTTCTGTGGTAAAAAGAAGACCTACGCAAAAGATCTTAACAAGGACGAACATGCTTCTTACAATATCTACCATTTAAAGGTTCTAAAGATCAATCGTACAAAGGCGTGACCTGACAACTCCACGTATCAAACTCTGATAGGTTTCCGCCTAAAGCTGAATACGGAGCATTTAATGAACGTTGTATCTGCAACAGTTCCAGAATAGTGTTTTGTACCTTCCAGCTACTATGCCTCAACAGTGTCTTTGTACCTTCAGTCCTTATTGTCCCCTTTAGGAGTAGTATAAATAGAAGGATTATGTGAGCTCTTCTATTAAGCTTAATACCAAAAAAATACACATATATCATTAAGCTTTGCACTTCTCACACACACCATTAACTGCAGATTTCTTGTTAATCCCTTGAAGTTCTTGGTGTTCTTAATATATATCAAATACAGTAATCTTGGAGGTATTCATCTGTTCTTAGATACTTTTTATTTGATATTGTGTGTTCTTCTACCTTACATTATCTTTCAGTTCTTAAATACGCTTCCGCACCATATCTAAATCTGAACTAACTGAAAGTTAAGATCATTGTTTAAGCAAAACAGGAACCAACAATTGGTATCAGAGCAAACCTTGATTTTTAGTATCAAGGGATCCACTCTAAAACTATGATCTTTGGTAGAAACTTGGATTTTTAACCTATTCTTCATATTATTCAAACAGTTTCTGTTTTTTCTGCCATTTTCGATTCATCCGAACTTTGGTAAACTTATAGAATCTGTTATTCTGGTTAAATACACCATTTTAGTGCTCACCTAAAAGCTTTTAAAGCTTAAAAACTTCATACGAAGCATCCACTTCATACTCTGAAAAGTTTGCTGTTAAAACCCTTTTCTGGATAATTTATCTCTCTAAAAATGACAAGTACAAACAACTTCCTCTCTGCTGGTTCCTTAACCAAACCTCCCACTCTTCTTAGAGAAGAATACTCTCAATGGAAGTTTCGAATGATTCATTTATTTGAGGGTACTGACAAAGAATTGGCTTATTATATCAGTAACCCTCCTTTCATTCCCATGATAACTGTACCTCGTGTTCCTAGCACAGACGACACACCTGAAATCCCAGAACACACGAAACCAAAGACCCAGGAAAATTGGTCTGATCCTGATTGGGCTAAATACGAAGTTGCTCAGAAAACTAAGAGAATTCTAATTATGGCCATTCCAAATGACCTTTTCCAGTCCATGGATGCATGTGAATCTGCATATGATCTATGGAAAGAACTGGAAAAAACAACTAGAAGGAGGAGTCAAAACCTAGAAGAACCGCAGAGCTCAATACATAAATGAATACTATGCCTTTAAAGCTATGCCAACCGAATCTCTGCAAACTACGTATGATAGGTTCAACTCTCTAATAAACAAGGCAAGAAGTTCGGCATCCACAGAACCTCTGAAGAAAACAACGTTATGTTCCTGATGTCTCTGAATGAAGAATGGCTTCAGTTATCTATGTCTTTGCAAACAAATCAAGACTTAGATTCCTGGACCCTATCAGACCTCTATGGAACATTGGCAGCACAAGAGCCTCAGGTAGCACAAGCAAAAGCCCAGATCATTGCACCTCTTGCATTGGTTGGTAAGACTACAGAGGCTAGAGAGAAACCAAAGAAAGAAAAAGCAATAGAGGAAAGAAAGGAGAAGAAGAAGAAAAACATGATGGTGGAAAGTGAAGAAGAAGAGGAAGTAGTAGCAGAAGAAGAAACGACCCTGGCCTCGATAGCTAAATCTTTAGCTCTATTGACTAGGGAATTTAGCAGAGGATACCAGAAGAAATCTGGTAATGAACGATATGAAAGAGATAATCGAGAAAGAGAAGGGTCAAACGACAGAAGTGGTGACCGACAGAGGTCAAGTGATAGAAATGATAGAGGAAATGACCGACAGAGGTCGGAAGACAAAGCTCGCAACACTCCACAGATTCAAGAGTGTTACAAATGTGGTAAGCCAGGCCACTACGCAAATGAGTGCAGAACCGAAAAAAGTGGTGACCGACAGAGGTCAGACGACAGAGCTGGAAACTCCACACAGAACCAAGGATGCTACAACTGTGGAAAGCCAGGTCACTTTACCAACGAATGCAGGAGCAAGTCAAATCGCCCTCAAAGGGATGCAGCTTTCTACAAAAAGAAAGCTGAATACTATGCTCAAAAGTCACTAATGGTGAACAAAGAAATCTGGGAGTCAGACACATCCTCTGACGAAGGCGAAACAACGAATGCTCTATTATGTGGCATGGCAGAAGTCAGCTCCGACTCCGACAGTGAGGTATCCACTTCTACCTCTAACTCTAATACTGCAGAAGATGATTTAATTAAACTTAACATTGAATACACTGAAATGAAAAAGACATGTGAAAATATTCAGAAAAAGCTCACCTTCTATGAGAGAGAAGCTAGACTTCTCACTCAAGAAAAAGCTAAAATCTTTAAAGAAAAAGAAGAAATTGAAATGGACTGGAACAAAAAGTTAAATCCTTTAAAAGAAAAGATTTCTGAACTTAATTCTTCTTTGAAAACAAAGTCTAAAGAACTGATGGACGTTGAGTGCGACAGAATGAACATCCTAGCTCTTAAAAATTATTTTCAAAAGGAAAGAGAAGTCCTCTGTCAAGATTTACTCAGAAGAGATCTTCAAATTAAAAAATTTCAAGATGCTCAGAAGGTGTACGAAAAAATAAACACACAAATAGAGAGACGCGGAATTGGCTTCTGTGATATAGATCCTTATACCGGAACCAAAAGAGACAAGTCTCTGTCCTCTCTATTTCACATTTGTGATACAAGAAAACCTAGATTTCCAAATCTTCTCTCTGTAAGTAAAAGGCAAAAAGTCTCTGGGGAACCTCACAAGAGGAAACCTCTGAAGATGACAAATGTGTGGTTTGAAAACACAGATTTGTCACCTTCAATCTCTGTCAAAAGAGAATCCAAACCTAAGAGGTATATGAAAACTCTAGATCAGATAGGAATCTTCATATTTGGTAATCCCGAGACTCAAACTCAAGTTGCATTTGTCTGCATGATGAATTCTGAAAAGAAATTATCAGCAGAGGCACCTAAGTTCAAGCCAAGAATTACAGAAGAAAAACTTGATATCTCTGAAGAAAACCTTTGTACATCTTCCAGCGATCAAGATCTCTCTGAAGAAAACTTAACATATACTTCTGTTAACTTAGAAGATAGTTCCTTAGAAAAGGAAGAAAGTGAGTATGACACATGTTCTGAAAGCCCAGCCTCTGTCGAAAGAGAACCAAGTGACTCAGCCTATGTATTTGAGGACGATTCATCCTCTGACGAATCAGAGACTGACTCTAAGTCAGAGATCGGACCTAGTGACACAGATGTTTTTAAACAAACCTCTGAAGTTCTTAACAGAACTATTCCTCCCAAGGAGAAAATCACTGGAATTCCTATCCGTCCAGACTTTTTGGATATGTGCATACAAGCCAAAACCTCTCTTGAGCTTGAAAATTTCAAACAACAGAAGTTAATGTCCACTCAAATTCCAACAAATTCAAAGATTTTAAAACCCTTAAAACCTGTTAAAGAAAAACTAACATGGCAACAGAAGGGTAAATGGACTAAAACTAACAAATCATTTTCTTCTATGACAGTGAAATCTACAGAAGTTCACCACAGAAGGGGAACACAGAAGGCCACACTCAACAAAGGATTTTGCAAACAACGATCTAGCCTACATAAACCTTCTTGTAATAGAAAGTCTAATGTTAGGATAAATTGTAATGCCTCAGTGCCCCCATTTAATGTATTTAATAAAAAGTTCAAGCAAATCTCTTCGCACATTCAATACTGTCATTGCTTGTAACACCCCGCTTACCACGACACAATATTGTCCGCTTTGCCCCACTGGCTCACGGCTTTGTTCTTGGCGACCTGGCAAGGACTTCGCAAGGACTTCCCAGGAGGTCACCCATCCTGGTACTACTCCCACCCAAGCACGCTTAACCACAGAGTTCCCAAGGAACCCGCATGCTTGTGGCCCCAAAACGCGTTGTGTCTGGTAAGCGGGGTGTTACAAATGGTATCAGAGCCGGGAACCGGACTGGTGTGCCAGCGAGGACGCTGGGCTCCCAAGGGGGGTGGATTGTAAGATCCCACATTGGTTGGGGAGGGGAACAAAGGTTGCCTTATAAGGGACTTGATACCTCCTCTATTAGACGCGTTTTAAAACCGTGAGTCCAGGTGTGCGGACAAAGCGGACAATATCTGGTACGGTTGGCCTGGGATGTTACAAATGGTATCAGAGTCACTCCTGTGTCGTTCGGGATGATGGGGCAAACCTCATCGAGGACGATGAGTCCCTGAGGGGGGGTGTGTGTAACACCTTAGGCATATCCCACATCGGCCGTGGACAGGAGAGATGCTGGGTATATTAGTAAACCTTGGCCTTACCACCTCTGAGGTAGTTCGCGGGGCGTAGATTGTCGGAGGCTTAGTAGTGGCTCAACACTTATATATCTTACAAAATCACTCATTGTAAATTGTACCCATAAACCTTTTAACTTTGGAGCTTGTCATGAACGAACGTTTCATGAGAGTAACCATTGGAAGAAAAATTGTTGCGTGTATGGAAAAACCTGTGAACTCACCAACTCTTTGTAGTTGACCTTTCGTTTTAAACATGCTTTTCAGGGGCTAAGAAGGTAAATGACAAGGTTTAATTTAGCATGCATGACGACATCAACCGAGACTCGTCTTTTGTCATAACTTGTTAAAAACGCTATTTTTGGGTTACATGTAAACTTTGGATTGTAAACCCTTAACTTTAAATTTTTGGAACTTTGTACTGTATTACATTTTGTAAGTGTATGGTTGGTGTTGTTTATTTCCTAATGCTATGAAACTCTATCTGTTACATCTCGTGTTTCCGCTTTAGCGGGGTTGGCCTGGGATGTTACATTGCTTTGATCTTATGTTTAAAATAAAGCAACATTTCAAAAGTCCACACTGTCTTCTCTCTGTACCCAAAGCAAAAGATAAATCCAAGGGTAGGAAGAAACAAAATGCTTCTTCAACAGAAGCTAAAACAAAGACCCCTGACAAAACTGGACCCATGTGGATATGGGTACCTAAAACTGTTTAATTGTGTTGCAGAAGCAGTATGTGCCAATCTGGTATCTAGACTGCGGATGCTCGAGGCACATGACTGGCGACAAAGGTCTTCTATCCACATACAAAGAAAAGAACGATGGTGGATCTGTGACCTTTGGAGACAATAAAAAGGGGTACCTCAAAGGCTACGGAGTCATAAAGAAGGAAAATATAACTGTATGCAAAGTTGCATATGTTGTTGGCCTTAAACACAATCTTCTCAGTGTTAGTCAACTCTGTGATACGGGATTCGACGTAATGTTCAAAAGAACCTTTTGCTCTCTACAGAGCAAGGACACATGAATTGAACTTCTACGAGCCGAAAGAAGAGGAGATCTATATCTCATGAACTTCAATGCAAAGAACAAGAAAGACAAAATCTGCCTTGTTGCACGCAAAAGCGAAGAAGCCTGGTTATGGCACAACAGGTTCTGCCATTTAAACTTTCATACTCTTGATAAACTTGTAAAACTTGATCTAGTCAAAGGTCTGCCAAATGTTAAGTTTAATAAAGATCACTTGTGCTATGTCTGCGAAATGGGAAAACTCAAAAGAGCTTCCCATAAAGGCAAAACTGATATATCTTGCACTAGGCCTCTGTACATGCTTCATGTCGACCTCTGCGGTCCAATCGCTACACAGAGCCTAGGTGGCAAGAAATATATACTTGTTTTGCTTGACGAATACTCAAGATTTACATAGGTTGAATTTGTCAGAAAGAAATCAGATGTTCCAAACATTCTGATAAATTTAATGAAAAGAATCGAAGTTCTGTATGAGTGCAGGATTCAGAATCTGAGAAGCGACAATGGCACAGAATTCAAAAACTCTGTCATTGAAGCCTATCTTACAGAAGAAGGAATTTCACAGAACTTCTCTGATGCACGCACCCCACAACAGAATGGCGTGGTCGAACGAAAGAATCACACGCTTGTGGAAGCCTCCAGAACTATGCTAACCGCATGTGGATTACCAATGACATTTTGGGAAGAAGCAGTATCCACCGTTTACTATACCCAAAATCGATCAACCATCGTAAAGAGACACATAAAAAACCATATCATTTGATCAACAAAAGACGACCAAACATCAAATTCTTCCATGTATTTGGATGCAAGTGCTTCGCCTTAAATGATAGAGAAGCAAGAGGAAAGTTTGAAGTAAAGGCAGATGAAGGCAAGTTCATAGGATACTCTGCACCTTCCAAGGCCTACAGAGTTTATCTTATGCGGTCTCGAACGATCGTAGAAAGCATAAATGTTTCTTTTGACGACACCTTCCACAAGACTTCTGAACAAATCAGTTCAGAACTCGGTCTAAAAGGGGAATCATCTGGCATCTCAAAAACAAGAGAAGAAGACTTAAATCTTCTATTTCAAGAGATGTTCCATAACGACATTGATCCCTCTGCTGGAGCCGTCAGAGCCTCTAAAGAATCACCTTCTGCCAGCCAAAACGCAATAGGTATCTCTCTAAATGGTCCCTTAAATAATTCATCTTCCTCTGTTAATCATACAGATGCAAATGCCGAGGGGGAGCCAACAGAAGATGATACAACAAGGAAAACAACCACATAAGCTACTGAAGAACCAACTCCAGAAACCACAGAGGAACCAATAACAGAGGAATAAGAAGACTCAGTGTATACTTCCTCAGAGGAACAAACACCGCCACTAATTCCAATCATTCCACAATCTGTAGGATCAAGCACGAAAGCAAAATCTACGACAGAGGCTACACCAAAACAGCAAATAGAAACCTCTGAAGATCAACTTGATGAAATCGATGACCATCTCCCAAGAACAACAAAGTGGACAAGAAGCCATCCTCCAAGTCTTATAATCGGCGAACCTTCTGAAAAGGTAAAAACAAGATCTGCCACTGCTAACTTTTGTTTCTTTACAAACTTTATTAGTGTGATCGAGCCTAAAAGGATCTCTAAAGCCCTTGACGACCCAAACTGGGTAGATGCTATGCAAGAAGAGCTTCTACAATTTTAACGAAACAAAGTCTGGACTTTAGTTCCTCTGCCACGAGGAAAACAAGCCATAGGAACTAAATGGGTCTTCAGAAATAAGAAGGATGAAGATGGAGTGGTCATAAGAAACAAAGCAAGATTGGTGGCCAAGGGATATCGCCAAGAAGAAGGCATAGATTACGATGAAACGTTTACCCCTGTCGCACGACTCGAAGCCATAAGAATCTTCTTAGCCTTCGCAGCCCACAGAGGTTTTAAAGTATTTCAAATGGACGTAAAATATGCTTTTCTAAATGGCGAAATCCAGGAAGAAGTATACGTCCAACAGCCACCAGGGTTTGAAAGCTCTAAGTACCCAAAATACGTGTACTACCTCGACAAAGCTTTGTATGGACTGAAACAGGCTCCAAGAGCATGGTACGAAAGAGTTTCTACCTTTCTTCTCGATAATTGTTACGACAGAGGTACGACGGATACAACTTTGTTTTATAAACAAAAAAGTGATGAAATTATGCTTGTACAAATATATGTGGACGACATAATTTTTGGGTCTACAAATACAGAAGAGTGCAAAAAGTTTGAAAAACTCATGCAGAGTGAGTTTGAAATGAGTATGATGGGAGAAATAACTTTCTTCCTCGGACTCCAAGTAAAACAATCATCAGAGGGAATTTTCATAAATCAAGCTAAATATATCTCTGATATACTTTCAAAATACAGTCTCTCTGATGCCTCTGTAATGAGAACTCCAATGGCCACATGAAATAAGTTAGACTCAGATCAAAATGGCATACCTATAGAGTGCACGCTCTACAGAGGTGTTGGTTCCCGTTTTGCTTAAACAAGATTATCAGATCTATTAGTTCAAGTTTAAGGTTTGATGCGGAAGCGTATTTGAAGAACTAACAGATAAGTTTGATAGATTTACAACACACAAAGTCAAATAAACAGTGACGAGAATAGATTTATAGCACAAAGACCACTGTATTTATATATCAAGAACACTTAGAACAGATTTGACGCTAATTGTGTGCAAGTGTTTTTTTTGTTGTGTGTTGTTGTCGTTGTTAGGAAGAACTCAACATGAGTCTTCCTTTTATACTACTACAAAATATCTATTCTAGACAAGAAACTGTTGCTACAGGAAACAAGAGATGGTATGAATAGTTGGAAAACTGCAAGCATTAAATGCCACAGACGTCTATGTTGTACTAAGCCCTATTGAGTCCACTCAGAGTTTGACACGTGTTGAAGTTGGACAGGGCATGCTACCATGCAAGTTGATGAACAGATCCTAGAACAGTAGTAAGATATTTCTTTAACAGTGGTAAGATATTATAAATATCCAAGTCTTTAGAGAGGATCGCAGAGGCTCTGTAATGGGTTACAGAGGTTCTGCGGCCTAGTCCTTTGTAGAGCAGTCTTAACTGGGTTCCTTGTCTTCTGAAGATGTCTGCAGTGGCTCTGTTTATTTGTGACAGAGGTTCTGAGTTCTTGATCTTCTGTAGCGTTCTTCTGTAGTTTCTTCGGTCTGATCACTCTTGATCAAACTTCCTTTGATTTTTCTGAGATGCTCGGCAAAGCTTCTGTTGCACCCAGCAGAGCTTCGGTGGAAGTTTTTTGGTACTTGGCCATTTTTCAATACTTCTAATATTCTAGAATATTGGAGCTAACAATCTCCCCCTAAGTATTGAAAAATAAAAAATTGACTTTTTTATTTTTAGGCTAAGTTAAGATAGACAGAGGTTAAACAATACCTCAGAAGATTATTTCTTTCATTTGGATTCTATGCCAGAGGCATTTACATTTGAGTACATTAAATGAACATAAATAAATGTTTGACAGAGGTTCTTTTGAAGAGACTCAGATTCTTGCATTTGGGAAGTCGTCGAACTTTCTGTTGTCTTTTCCCACTTCCTTGAGTTCTTCTTCTGTCATTATTCCCTTGCCTTTATCTTTTGGTTTTGAGGTTTCAGAGATTGGGTTTTGGATTTGTGTTGGTGGAACCTCTGTAGATTTATCAGTGAGAGGTTCTGTTGATTTGGTTGTTGCCTCTGAGGGTTTTGATACTTCGGGTTGTGAGGTCTCTGTTGGTGAAGAGTCTTCGGGTTTTTGAGTTGGGATGTCAAAACGCTTTGCTGATTGAAAAGAAGTTACAAATTCCATTCTGCGAAGAATGAACTCTGCAGAGCGTTTTGGTCTTTGGGGTTTTCGAGCTATGGATTTGACTCTAGTTCTGCTCGGGATTGGTTTTGAGGTTGGTGTTGGTTCTTTGGGTGAGGGTGGAGTTTGTTCTGTGGATGAGGATGCAAGAGTGATTACCTTAGGTTCGGTGGTTGGTGTATCCTCTTCTGAGATATAGGTGTTTTGCCTCTGTTGTTTTCCTTGTGTTTCCTTCGGGGTTTCAGTTGTAGAAGGTTCTGCCGTTTTCTCTGTAGATTTTGCAGAAGCAGCCTCTGTTGTTTCCTTTGTTCTCTCCCCCTCAGGATGACCAGATGCACCATCATCAGGATCATCCTGCCTTCTTTTAGCCGCAACTTCTGTTCTGCAGGTGTCTTTAGCTGTTTGCCTTGCTGCATGTTTCTTCATTGTTTCAAAGTAGATTTCGATCGAAGTCTTGAAGGCTTTGGTCGCACTTTTCTCGAATTCTGCAGCGGTTGTTTTGGCAATGTCAGTGGCAGAGGCGATGGCAGCAGCAGCAGAAGTTTCTTTATTTGACTTTATTTCTTCAAGGGCTTCTTTAACCTCTGTGGATAAGGTATCCACTTTGGTATTTAATCCTGTAAGCGCGCCTAAAGTTGAATCTGTAAAAGTAGTGAATGAGCTTTGCAACTTATTCAATGTTTGAGTTACAGAGGTTACAAAGACTTGGAACTCATTCTTTGTAACATGTTCCTCTTGGGTAACCTCTGTAGGAAAAACCCCTTCTCCAGAGTGAGTCCCTGTTCCTGGGACACCTTCTTTCATTCCTGTTTGAACGTTGAGAATGGAAGGATTTCCTTCTGATCTTTGATAAGAAACAAAAGTTTCAGTCTCTACAGAAGTTCTGCGAAGAACAGTGTCCAAATCCACTCCAGAGGTGGGTATCGGAATGTCCTTCTTTTGACTTGGAAACTTGTCTAGAGTCTCTTCATCTTGGCGCTCTCTACTTCTCTCTTAAAGAAGTTTTGGACCTAATTCGTGCGTGGCAGAGGAAACGAATTCCTCTGTTGGGTGTTCTAGTGTGATCTGGGGCGATTGATCACGAACAATAGGTGAGTCTCTTTGAGGAGACTCCCTAGGAATGGATTCCCCGGTTTCTGTGGGCGCAGAAGTCGAAAGAGTGACTTCTAGCTGTTTGGTTTGGGAAGGGGTCGAGTTGTGCGACTCTTTTTCAATAACTCCTTCTGCAGCTAGACCTGCGGAGTTAGATGTGTGGGTTGCACTGGGAGGGGGTGAGGGATGTGTGCCTTCTTCATCTTCAGCATCTTTTCCTTTCTCATTTTCTTTTCTTCCAGACGTTTCTACCCTATCCTTTAACCTATTTTCAGTAACTTTACCTATTTGGACCTCTTCTTCTGCAGTCTCTTGTCTTGGCAGAAGTGTATCATGACCCTCTGTAATTATTTGGGTTTGCAGAGGTGAAGGTTGAGGTTGTGATTGAGGTTGTTCTTCTTCGATTCCCTCTGAAATTGATTGCAGAGGAGAAGATGGTTTCTTCTTCTTTGATTTCCTCTTCTTTGGTTTTGGTGCTCCCTCCTCTGTAGATTTTAGCTTTCTTTTTCTTTTGGAAGAGGGAGGGGCAGAGGGACCTTGGGTTTGTGGTGGAGATGAGGGTTCTGTGGGATGTTCAGTGGGTGGAGAAGATGGTTCTGCAGGAGTTTGTTGGATAGCAGAAGCAGAGGCAAGTTGTTCCTCTGTAGGGGTCTTGGTTTTCTTTCCCTTTTTCTTCTTCTTCTTCTCTTTAGATCCCTCAGAAGACTTCCTCTTTGAAGAATAGAGGTCTTTCCTTATATCTCTGAAGTTCTTCTGGTTGGCCTTGTGTTTAGCCAACTTTATCTTCCATTCTTCTTCTGTAAGTCTCTCTGCTACATTACCTCCTATGGGCATTCCTATACGCGGGGGTGTTACAGAACTAGGTTCAGGAGTTCTGTAAACGCGTGTGTACTCACTAACTAGTTCTTCATCACTAGCATAACCTAACATTACCTTTGACAGTGGCCTGATGTGTGGGTAGCCATCCTCATGTTCTGTAGGGGTGTTCTTGGACATAGGAAATTGCTTAGGTTTAGGATCGTCCATTGGCCATTTTTGGATAAGGAGTAGGGGTTCGAAAAGTACACTTAGGATTCGCTGGAACTGCAGAGGGGGCAACCAGTTGTTATAAGATATTTTGGTTTTCTGGGAGGCGATTTTGCGATCGATGGTGTTAATGATCTCTTGCATCATTATGGTGGCATAATCTAGGGGTAGATCATAGTACACACCATACATGATTGAGAGAATTTGAGGTGAGCTTTGATCGATGCTTCCGATTTTTCCCGTGAGACAACGATTTAGGATGGAGAATAAGGTATTCCACAGAGGGGGTAGTCTTGCTCTGCGGAAATCGGTCCTCTTTTTCAACTGTTGGTTGTACCCTAATATGTGCAGAAAGTCGACAAGTTCTTCATTTGATGGTTGGGGGGCATACTTTTTGATTCCCATGAGTCCTCTTGTTGGAAGGCCAAATTCTAATGAGAACATGGTGCGGTTGAACATCAGTTCAAGGCTCTTACTTTGGTCAGGTTTAGAAATATAGCCTCTTATCAAATCGGTGTCAGTGTCATAACGGCAAGATTGCCAAAACTGATGTAGGTAACGAACAGGTATTTGTTCAACGGTTTTGCTCAGAAGAGGGTAAAGAAAGTGGTTCTCCAGGATGTTTATCAGGATGGCATGTTCTTTGCCAAATGCCGTAGGAGAAGGAATAAGATAACAATTGTTCGATTTAATGGGAAGGGTTTGCTCAAAATGGTCATTTGAGATAAATTGTTGTAGGTGGGTAGTGGGTACAAAGGATGCTTCGTCGCCGGAGTCATGTCTGTTGGTATCGGCGGCGGTATGTGAGTTGTGGGAGTGCTCAGAAAGTACTGGAGAGAGTGGCGGAGAGTTCATCGGTGAAACGTGAGTAGCTTTGGAACTGGAAGCCATTTTTAGGTTTGAAATTTCTAGGTTTTCAGAAAGAAATAAGCAAGTTCGCCGGGGAAGATGAGAGAATAGTAAAGTTTTGAAAGTGATTTTAACTTAGGTTTTATACTGTGGTAACGGATAGAATTTGGAATGGTGAAAATGTGAGAAAGTTAATAAACCTTGAGGTTCGCACTCGAGTTCATTCGGCGTGGGACAAGTTTTCAGGGCGACGTTATATGTACGTCAATGAAAACTTGACACGTCATTTGTGTCTGTGACGACGAGACGTCGTGGGCGGCCGCATTAAATGAAGAACATGTGGGTGTAAATTTTCACCACAAAAAAATTACCGTTAAAAAGTTACCGTTACAGAAGTTCCTAAGTGAAAATCTTTACAGAGGCTCTGTAGGTATAGAAGCTCTGTGATTTTGATAAACTTTTATCTCTGTAGATTTTATCTTTTGAAAATCGTTTGAAAAACGCAAGGAGAGGATCGATAAATTTTTAGTAGAGAAATAGTCCTACAGAGGTTTTTGGACCTCTGCCAGAGCCAGCAGAGGCTCTGTGACAGGAAATTTCTAATAGCTAATAATTTATAAACGTTTTTGATCATCCAAGTTTTTGATTTGATTTAACAACGTATTTAGGACCTATTTGAAAGTTGATGTCCTAGAAAAATTGTAAATCAAAAATTTTGAGCAGTAGAAGTCATTTGAAAGATTTGAGTGATCTACAGAGGTTCTTTGGATGAAAGAACTCTGCATCTTATGACTTCTGTAGCTTTGTTCGTGTAATTGGTTTCCGAGATGACATTTCAAAAGATCGATAGAGGTTAAATTTGCGATCACAGAGCATATTCCTGGCAGAGCCTCTGTTGAGCTCAGCAGAGGCTCTATGACCTCAAATTTCTCATAACTCAAATTTTATGAACCTTTTCGATCTTTTGAGTTTTGAAATGTTATCCACAGTATATTTAGGACATATTTGACAATTTGTGTCCTAGAAAACTGTTTTCAGAAACTTAAAAGTACGAGATACCAATCTTTTGTTCTTCTAGTTCGGCGAGTGTGATTTCTTCTGTAGCATTCTTAGCTCCCCCTTGACTTATAAATCTCTGTAGATTCAGCAAGTTCTCCTTTTTCGCTCCCCCTTGATCTAACAACCTCTATAGATCAAGTGTCTTCTTCTGCTTCCCCTTGACCTATGCTTGGTTCAGAATAAGATAAGTTGTGTATAGGACATAGGTCAAGATAATCAGAGGTTCTGTAGAGGTCGTCAGAGATTCTGAGTAGACCTTACAGAAGCCCTGTGATATCAAGAACTATTGTAGATTTAGGAATTTACATACAGAAAATGATAAATGAACAAAAATATTTACAAAATATACAGTATCTAAGTTATACTTACAGAGGTTTTGGTTACCCATATACGTATGGGTCCTATTGTATGAAACGCCTTTATGCATTTGTCATACATACCAGAAATGAAAGGCATTTTGTCTTTTTGAGCATTTTGAACAGGTATAGAGTTTTTCACTATCCAAACCTTTTTAAAAGATTGATTATCTAATTTGTCCAACCTATTTTCATGCAAAAATTTTGATGTTGAGGTCTGAAGTTTTGAAAACATATTTGGCTTAAAAGATCTTTCTGAATTGAATTTCTTGATCCGTTTAGCAAAAATATTCTTTTTCCTTAAATTTTCCTCAAGCATCTTTTGGAGATTAGATTCGCATCTTTTCTCCAACATGATTTCAGTTGATAAATTAGAGAGTCCTTTTGTTAGTTTGGATATTTCTGTTTTAAAAATCCTTCTCTCTCTTTCAAAGTCATCTTTTTGACTTAAATCTTGAAATTTTTGAACCTTTAACTGTTCAGATTCTTTTCTTTCAGAATCAGATTCGTTCCTTTCAATTTCAAGGGTATTCTGCAATTCTGATATTTTACATGTAAGCTCCATAGACTTTGTTTCAAGAACAGTTTTCTTTTCTTCATAATTTCCTCTTTCATTGACCACAATCTTTTCAAAATTGGAAATTAGTTTAGAGAAGTTTGAACATTTTAGTTCAAGTCTTTTCTTTTCTTCATCTAACACAGATAAGTTCCTTTTTAGTTCAAGATTTACACTGTTTAAGAGTTTAACAGATTCTTCAAGTTTAGCAAAATTATCAGAGATAATAAGAATGCTTTTGTTCTTTTCATCTAGTTCTTTTTCAAGAGAAGGAATTATTTTGCGAAAATTTGTGCTGAGTTTTGAATAGAAAATTGAATCAACATCACCACAAAATTTCATTCTAGACATTTTAAATGAAGTTTTTTTTTTAACGAAAGAAACAGTTTCTATGATGTTACCAGATCAAATAAATCGAAAATGGCAGTAAAACAGAATCTGTTTGTAGGAATGAAGAACAGGTTAAAAACAGACAGTTTCTATCACAAATCTTGTAAAAACGAGGATCACTTGATATTGAAAATCAAGCTTTGCTCTGATACCAATTGTTGGTTCCCGTTTTGCTTAAACAAGATTATCAGATCTATTAGTTCAAGTTTAAGGTTTGATGCGGAAGCGTATTTGAAGAACTAACAGATATGTTTGATAGATTTACAACACACAAAGTCAAATAAACAGTGACGATAATAGATTTATAGCACAAAGACCCACTGTATTTAATATATCAATAACACTTAGAACAGATTTGACGCTAATTGTGTGCAAGTGTTTTTTTTGTTGTGTGTTGTTGTCGTTGTTAGGAAGAACTCAACATGAGTCTTCCTTTTATACTACTACAAAAGATCTATTCTAGACAAGAAACTGTTGCTACAGGAAACAAGAGATGGTATGAATAGTTGGAAAACTGCAAGCATTAAATGCCACAGACGTCTATGTTGTACTAAGCCCTATTGAGTCCACTCAGAGTTTGACACGTGTTGAAGTTGGACAGGGCATGCTACCATGCAAGTTGATGAACAGATCCTAGAACAGTAGCAAGATATTTCTTTAACAGTGGTAAGATATTATAAATATCCAAGTCTTTAGAGAGGATCGCAGAGGCTTTGTAATGGGTTACAGAGGTTCTGCAGCCTAGTCCTTTGTAGAGCAGTCTTCACTGGGTTCCTTGTCTTCTGAAGATGTCTGCAGAGGCTCTGTTTATTTGTGACAGAGGTTCTGAGTTCTTGATCTTCTGTAGCGTTCTTCTGTAGTTTCTTCGGTCTGATCACTCTTGATCAAACTTCCTTTGATTTTTCTGAGATGCCCGGCAGAGCTTCTGTTGCACTCAGCAGAGCTTCTGTGGAAGTTTTTTGGTACTTGGCCATTTTTCAATACTTCTAATATTCTAGAATATTGGAGCTAACAAGAGGAATGATTGGGTCTCTGTTATACTTAACTGTAAGTAGACCGGACATAATGCATGCCACATGTCTCTGTGCAAGATATCAAGCTATCCCGAAGGAATCCCATTATAATGCTGTAAAGAGGGTCTTCAGATACCTCAAAGAGACCAAAAATCTTGGCCTCTGGTATCCGAAGAACTCTGGTTTTGGTCTTAAAGCTTATACAGATTCAGATTATGGAGGATGCAAGCTCGACAGAAAGAGTACCTCTGGAAGTTGTCAATTCCTAGGTGATAAACTAGTCAGCTGGACCTCTAAGAAGCAGACCTGCGTATCCACATCGACAGCAGAAGTCGAATACGTTGATGCTGCTAGTTGTTGCTCCCAGGTTATGTGGATGAAAACTCAACTTAAGGACTATGGCCACATCATATTCAAGATTCCCATCTTCTGTGACTCAAAGAGCGCCATAGCCATCTCTACCAATCCAGTACAACACTAAAAAACAAAGCATATCGATATCCGTTACCACTTTCTGAAACACCATGTTGAATATGGGACAATCGAAATGCACTTCGTGTCTACAGAGTATCAGCTTGCAGACTTATTCACCAAGGCACTAGATGATAAAAGATTTCTTTTCTTGGTGGGTAAGTTAGGAATGAAAAACATGAATTAAAACCTCTATAAGTATAACTTAAATCTTCTGTAAATATATATATACATGTTTCTGTTGTTTTATTTATTTTATTTTATTTCTGTATGTAAATTCTCAATCACCAAGTGTTCAATACTCAACAAAGCTTCTGTAGGATTGCTCAGAACCTCTGACAATCTTTATAGAACCTCTGAGAAACTTGATCTATGCCCTAAGCATTACTTATCAAATTTTGACCCAAGTATAGATCAAGGGGGAGCAGAAGGAGACCTTGAAATGATCTACAGAAGTTGATCATTCAAGGGGGAGCCAAAGAAGAGAAGTGATCACTCATGATTCACAAAAATCAGGTATTATACCGAGCAAGAGAGAGCCAAAAGATAAGTATCTCGAAACAAATCCTTTTTGAAAACAGTTTTATAGGACAAACATTTCTAAATATGTCCTAGAAACATTGTTTAAAATATACCAAACAAGTTTTGATCAAAAAGATTTACGAGACTTCTGTTATGAGATTTTTAGTGTAATAGAGCTTTTGCTGAGCTCAACAGAGCTTCTGTATGGAGAATCCTCTATAAACTACAAATATCATACAAGAACTCTACCGATCAAACTCAAATGTTCTCTTTAAGGATTTACTCGAACAAAAGGTTACAGAAGAAGGCCTTTTGGGACAAAGAGCTCATTCCATCAAAAAGTCTCTGTCGACCAATCTAGACACTCAAAAAGGAGCGTCACGCACAAAAACTTTTCCAGAAAAGTTTTCTAGGACAAAAATTTTCAAATATGTCCTAAAAACAGTTTATAAAGCAGTGAAAACTTTGGATGATAAAAATGTATTATAAATTTTTAGTTATGAGAAATTCCATCTCATAGAGCTTCTGCTAGCTCTGACAGAGCTCTAAAACCTCTGTGAATGCCATTTCTTCTCTAAAAATCTATCGATCCTCTCCAATGCTTTTAATTTTTTTTTGGTAAAGGTGCAAGCAACAGAGGATAGAAAGAGAGTTTCAAACAACAGAGCTCTATCTCAACAGAGCTTCTTTCATTTTCAAAATTGGGAAACTCTGTAACAGTAACGGCTATTTTTACTGCAAGTGAAAATTATGTGGAGGAAAAGAAACACACGCGCCAAGCATTAATGGGCCGCGCACGACGTCAAGTTGTGCTCTGACACTCCTGACGTGTCACATTTTCATTGGACGTACACGGCACACGTTCTCCTGGAAAGTTGAACCCGCCGTTCACACTCAAGTACGGACCCCAAAACTCCGGCGATGAAGCAAATTTCTCTCCAACTACCTACGAGAAAAACTTCATCGCAAATGAACACTTTGAAAGTGTTATTCCTCTCAAACCCAACAACTATTATCTTGTTCCTTCAAAAACCACTTTTGGGGAATCTCATGCCATTCTCCTTAACATTTTGGAGAAACATTACTGTTGGTTCCCGAATTTGATTAACAAAGATTATCTAATCTATTAGTTCAAATAAGATGTGTTGCGGAAGCGTATTTGAAGAACTAACAGATATGTTTATGTAGAAACAACACACAATATCAAATAACCAGTGTATGAAGAACAGATGAATATCTTAAAGATTACTGTATTTGATATATATTAAGAACACCAAGAACTTCAAAGGATTGACAAGAAATATGCAGTTAATGGTGTGTGTGTTATGCTTAAGCTTAAAAGATATATGAGTATTTTCGTGATTGTAAGCTTAATAGAAGAACTCAACATGAGTCTTCTATTTATACTACTTCTAAACGGGACATAATTTAGACAATAAGGACTGATCTACAGTTGACAGGATTGGGTGAACAGTAGCAGGTACGATGTTCATTGAATGCGCATGTTCCAATTCTGACAGAGCCCAATCAGAGTTTGACACGTGTAGTTGATGTCAGGGTACGCCTGGAACAAGTGGATGAACGGATCCTGGAACAGTCTTTAGATATTTGTAAATCTTCCAAGTCTTTAGTATAAACCGCAGAGGCTCTGTCAACGGTGACAGAGGTTCTGCGGCTCGGTCCTCTGTGAGCAGTACTTCGGCAGATCGTTCTTTGGTCTTGCCGTTTCTTGATTGATCTTTTTGATTACTTCGGCAGAGCTTTGGTGATACTCCGTAGAACTTCTGTGATCATTCGGCAGAGCTTCTGTCGAAGTCTTCTATACTTAGCCTATTTTTTAATACTTCTAATATTATGAATATTGGAGCTAACAATTACCTCTTCCCCCTGTTGACAAAAACCGTCAGCAAAATACCAGCAAGATATCTAAACCAATTTGGGCAAAGTAGCAGATATGACCCAGCGGACCGACAGATCAAGGGCTACTGTTAGCTTCAATCTTCCTAATCATAGAAGTATTTAGATGTAGTGAAAAATAGGCTAAGTAAAGAAAAGCATCTTACAGAGGCTCTGCCGACATTACCGAGAAATCAAGGTCAAGAAGCTACAGAAGCAGCAGAGGCTTCCTACAGAACCTCTGCTGTACTCAAAGAAGACCCAAGCCTCGGAAACAAAGGTGGACTGGTCCACAGAGGACCAGACCACAGAACCTCTGTAACTCATTACAGAGCCTCTATGGTCCTCACTGAAAGACTTGAAGATATTTATAATATCTTGCTACTGTTACAGGACCCGTTCATCAACTTGCATGGTAGCATGCCCTGTCCAACGTCGACGTGTCAAACTCTGATTGGATTCAATAGGGCTTAGTACATATTAGATGTCTGCTGCATTAAATGCAATACAGCACGTCTGACTGTTCATGCCATCCTTGCAACTGTTCACGACATCCGTTCTACTATTCATACGTACCTTTTGAATAGTAGCATATGCTTTATGGTCTCCATTAGAGTAGTATATAAGGAAGACTAATGTTGAGTTCTTCCTTACACAACATACAAAAACACACACAACTTCAATCGAACATCAAGAACAAAAACTTATTCACCTTAAAAGTCATATCTGTTTTAAAGCTTTTCTTACTCACGGTTTATAAACCTGTTCTTGATATATATATTCAGTAAACTTTGAGATATAATATTCTGTTCACTGTTTATTTATATTTTGTTCTAAATCTATCAAACTTATCTGTTAGTTCTTTAAATACGCTTCCGCATCAAACATTAACTTGAACTAATAGATCTGATAATCTTGTTTAAAGCAAAACGGGAACCAACAATTGGTATCAGAGCGAAGCTTGATTTTCAATATTAAGTGATCCTCGTTTTACAACTTTTATTTGATAGATTATTTTCTTTCTCTTCATCACCATATTTCTAGATATTAGTTGTACCCAGAAAACCTTCCAGATCTTCATACTTAGAAATCCTCCATCAGATTATCCTTTCCTCAAAATAACAAATAAAAATAACTTTTTCACTGCTGGCTCACTAACCAAACCTCCTACTCTTCTTAGAGATGAGTATCCTCAATGGAAGATAAGAATGGTTCATTTCTTTGAGGGTACTGAAAAAACTCTCAAACAATATCTTTACAATCTTCCTCCAGTTCCGATGATAACTATGCCACGTGTACCAGCTACTGCTGAATCTGCTGAAATCCCTGAACATCAAAAACCTAAGCCAAGAGAAGAATGGTCAAATGAAGATAAGGCAGAAGATGAAGTTGCACAGAAAACAAAGAGAATATTGATCATGGCAATTCCCAACGAACTTTTTCAATCCTTAGATGCATGCGAAACAGCGCACGATCTCTGGAAAGAATTAGAAAGACAGTTGGAAGGGGGTGCTAAAACTCAGAAGAACCGAAGGGCACAATACATAAATGAATATCATGCTTTCAGAGCCTCTGCAACAGAATCTCTGCAAACAACATACGACCGGTTCAACTCTCTCATAAACAAATGCAAAAAGTCTGGTATTCACAGAACCACGGAAGAAAATACCGTCAAGTTTCTAAATAGCCTGAACGATGAGTGGCTTCAGTTGTCTATGTCTTTACAAACAAATCAAGATCTAGACTCCTGGACACTCTCTGATCTCTATGGAACACTTGCTGCACAAGAGCCTCAAATAGCTCAAGCTAAAACACTAACCATTGTGCCATACGCATTGGTTAGTAAATCTACAGAGGCTGCAGACAGACCAAGAAATGAGAGATCTACAGAGGAGAAAAAGAAGGAGAAAAAGAAGATGGTAATGGTTGATAGCGAAGAAGACGAGCTGATAGAGGAAGAGATAACTCTTGCGTCATTAGTTAAATCAATGGCTCTATTGACAAGAGAGTTTAGAAATAACCAAAGGAATTCTGGTAGAAGAGATGATGGAAGAAGAGAAGAATCAAGTGATCGACAGAGATCAGATGACAAGGTAGGCCACACACAAGAATGCTACAAATGTGGTAAACCCGGCCATTACGCAAACGAATGCCGAACAGAGAAAGGTGGAGACCTACAGAAGTCTGACGACCGAACTGGAAACATCTCCCAAGGTTGTTTCAACTGCGGAAAGCCAGGTCATTTCGCAAAAGAATGCAGAAGTAGACCAAATCGCCCACAGAAGGACTCAGCTTTTTACAAAAAGAAGGCCGAGTATTACGCACAAAAATCTCTAATGGCGAACAAAGGGCATTCTGAGGCAAACAAAGAAGACTTCGAATCAGACTCTACCTCTGATGATGAATTTCCCACAAATGCCCTGTTCTGTGGCATGGCAGAAGTTGACTCCGGCACTGACAATGAGGTATCCATTTCAAACTCTACCTCAAGTACTAATTCTGTAGATGATGATTTATTTAAACTTAACATTGAACTGAAAGATATAATTGAAAGCATTCAGTAAAAGCAGACCTTTAATGAGAGAGAAGTAAGGCTTCTCACTCAAGAAAAAGCCAAAATCTTTGAAGAAAAAGGAAAAGTCGAAAAATATTGGAGCAAAAATATAGATCCTTTAAAAAGGCAAATTTCTGATTTAACCTATGCTTTAAAAATCAAAACAAAAGAAATTTCAGTTTCAAGAAGTGAAACTACAGACATAAGAGCTCTCAAAGAATACTTTCAAAAAGAAAGAGAGGTACTTTGGCAAGATCTTTTAAGAAGAGAAGTTTTAATTAGAAACTATAAAGATGCACAGAAGGTGTATGAAAAGGTAAACTCTCAAATAGCAAGACGAGGTATAGGGTACAGTAATATTACCTTAGGAGTTGAAAATAAACGACTAAAACCTCTGTCCTCTCTATTTGTTTTGGGAAAAACTAACAAACCAAACTTTCCAAACTTACTCTCTGTAAGTAAAAGGGTTAAAATCTCTGCAGAACCTCACTTGAGGAAACATACAAAGATGATCAATGTGTGGTTTGAAAACACAGATTCATCATCTTCAACATCTGTCAATAGAGGAATCAAACCAAAGAAATATCTGAAAACACAAGATCAGATTGGTATCTTTAAGTTTGGTAAACCAGAGACTCAAACACAGGTCGCTTTTGTCTGTATGATAAATGTCGAAAAGAAATTGTCAGCAGAAGCTCCTGAGTTTAAACCCATCTTTTCAGAAGAAAAACTTGAAGAATCTATTGAAAAAGAAATTTTGAAAGTTTTGAAATCAAATGTTTTAGAAAATCTCTGTACATCTTCTATAGATCAAAAACTCGCTGAAGAGATCTCATCAGAAACCTCTGCCATCTATGAAAGTTTTTCTACAGAGGAAGAAAGCTCGTATAATACATGCTCAGAAAATCCAGCCTCTGTCGAAAGAAATGACTCAACCTCTGCATACGAGTACGATTCATCCTCTTACGACTCAGAGACTGATTTCAAATCAGGGATAATTCACCGTGACACAGAGGATGTCAAATTCTCCTCTGAAGTTCTTAACAGAACAATTTCTCCAAAAGAGAAAATCACAGAGATACCTATCCATCCAGATTTTCTCAAAATGTGTATACAAGTCAAAACCTCTATAGAGCTTGAAAATCTGAAAAAGGCCTCTGAAAATCCAAAAAGCTTAAAATTTTCAAAACCTTTAAGGAAAATCAAAGAGAATCCCACTTGGCAACAAAAGGGAAAATGGCCTGAAGCTAACAAATATTTTTCTTCTGTGACAGTGAAGAAAGATGTTCACCACAGAAGAGAGTCACAGAAGGCAGGAACTAAACAAGACTTTTGCAAACAACATTCTAGTATTCATAGATCTTCTTGTAATAGGAAATCTAATGTAAAGAAAGAGTGTAATGTCTCTGTGGCTCAGTTCAAAGAATTCAATGAAAAGTTCAAACAAATCACATCTCATATTCAATACTGTCATTGTTTTGATCTTATGTTTAAATTGAATAAACACTTCTCAAGTCCAGATTGCTTTCTCACCACTGAAATTCGAAAGTCAGAACCAAAAGAGAAACAATCTGATTCTTCTACAAAAGATAAAATGTATTTCAAGAATGCTAAGGCAAACTTGAAAAATTCTAACAATATTGGACCCATGTGGATATGGGTACCTAAATCTCTGTGATTGTCTTACAGAAGCAACATGTGCCAATTTGGTATCTTGACTCCGGATGCTCAAGGCACATGACTGGCAACAGAAGATTACTATCCACATACAAAGAAACACACGATGGTGGATCTGTAACTTTTGGAGACAACATGAAGGGACACATCAAAGGCTATGGAGTCATACAGAAAGAAAATGTCTCTGTATACAAAGTTGCATATGTGAATGGCCTCAAACACAACCTACTAAGCGTAAGTCAACTCTGTGATACAGGATTCGATGTATTATTCAAAAGAACTTTTTGCTCTCTACAGAGTGAAAACACAGGAATGAAACTTCTGCGAGCTGAAAGAAGAGGTGATCTATACCTAATGAATTTTACTTCAAAATCCAAGGACAAAGTTTTCCTAGTAGCCTGCAAAAGTGAAGAAGCGTGGTTATGGCACAACAGGTTCTGTCACTTAAACTTTCACACCTTGGATAAACTAGTAAAACTCAATCTAGTTAAAGGTTTGCCAAATGTTAAATTCAATAAGGATCATTTGTGTTCGGCCTGTGAAATGGGAAAACACAGAAGGGCTTCCCACAAAGGCAAAACAGACGTGTCTTGCACTAGGCCTCTGTACATGCTTCATGTCGACCTCTGCGGTCCCATTGCCATACAGAGCCTAGGTGGCAAGAAATACATACTTGTCCTAATTGATGAGTATTCACGTTTCACATGGGTTGAATTTGTTAGAAAGAAATCAGATGTTCCAAATGTATTGATAATTCTAATGAAAAGAATCCAAGTTCTTTATGACTGCAGAATACAGAAGTTAAGAAGTGACAATGGCACAGAATTTAAAAACTGTGTCATTGAAGCATATCTTTCTACAAAAGGAATATCACAGAACTTCTCTGCCGCTCGCACTCCACAACAGAACGGTGTTGTCGAAAGAAAGAATCGAACACTTGTAGAAGCCGCAAGAACTATGCTGTCAGCATGCGGATTATCAATGAACTTTTGGGCAGAAGCAAATTCTACTGCGTGTTATACTCAGAATCGTTCAACCGTTGTAAAAAGACACCTCAAGACGCCTTACGAATTGCTTAACAAAAGGCGACCAAACATCAAATTTTTCCATGTATTTGGATGCAAATGCTTTGTCTTAAACGACAGAGATTCAAGAGGAAAGTTTGATGTAAAAGCTGATGAAGGCAAATTCATTGGATACTCTGCCACTTCCAAAGCCTACAGAACATTCCTTACAAAGTCTCACAAGATTGTAGAAAGCATCAATGTTTCTTTTGATGATTCATTCCAAATGACTTCTGAGCAAATCAGTTCAGAACTCGGAATTAAAGGGAAATCCTCTGACATCTCAAGAACAAAAGAAGATTTGGATCTTCTATTTTTGGAGATGTTCCACAATGACATTGATCCTTCTGTTGGAACCATTAGAGTTTCTAAAGAACCATCCTCTGTCGGACAAAATCCTACAGGTATGACTCTAATTGGTCCAAATAATGCTTCATCTTCTTCTATAAATACTACAGATGCAATTGCCGAAGCAGAAGAAAGTGCAGAAGATGAAACATCAAGAAAAACGACCACAGAAGCTGCACAAACCACAGAAGAACCAATTACAGAGGAAATCGAGGACCAAGACTATACGTCCTCAGAGGAACAAACTCCACCACCACTCATACCAATCATTCCACAAACGGTAGAATCAACTACCAAGGCACGAAGAACGACAGAGGCTATACAAGAAGAAACACAAGAAGCCTCTGAAGAAAGTTTGGATGACATTGATGATCATCTTCCACACACAACTCAATGGAAAAAAAGTCATCCGCAAAGCCAAATAATTGGAGAACCTTCTGACTCAGTAAAAACAAGGTCTGCCACTGCTAATTTTTGTTTCTTTACAAATTTTATTAGTGTGATAGAACCAAAGAAGATTTCTGAAGCCCTAGATGACCCAAACTGGGTAGACGCGATGCAAGAAGAACTTCTACAATTTGAGCGTAACAGAGTCTGGACTTTAGTACCTCTGCCAAGAGGGAAACAGGCCATTGGGACTAAATGGGTCTACAGAAACAAGAAGGATGAAGATGGAGTGGTCATCAGAAACAAAGCAAGATTAGTAGCAAAAGGATATAGACAAGAAGAAGGCATAGACTACGATGAGACTTTTGCCCCTGTCGCATGGCTCGAAGCAATAATTATATTCTTAGCCTTCGCAGCCCACAGAGGTTTTAAAGTCTAGCAGATGGACGTAAAATCAGCTTTTCTAAATGGTGAAATCCAAGAAGAGGTTTACGTAAATCAGCCACCAGGTTTTGAAAGCTCAAAGTTCCCAAGGCATGTATACTACCTTGAAAAGGCTCTATACGGACTAAAACAGGCTCCAAGAGCGTGGTACGAACGACTTTCCACCTTTCTTCTAGAAAATGGCTACAACAGAGGTAGAACAGATACTACATTATTTTATAAACGCAAAATAGTGAGATAATGCTTGTACAAATATACGTAGATGACATAATTTTTGGGTCTACAAATTCAGAAGAGTGCAAAATTTTTGAAAAACTCATGCAGAGTGAGTTTGAAATGAGTATGATGGGAGAATTAACATTCTTCCTCGGACTTCAAGTCAAACAATCTTCAGAGGGAATTTTTATAAATCAAGCCAAATATGTCTCCAAGTCAAACATACTTTTAAAATATAATCTCTCTGATACCTCTGCAATGAAGACTCCAATGGCCACTGGAAATAAGTTATTCTTAGATCCAAATTGTATTTCTGTAGAATGTACTCTCTCCAGAGGTATGATTGGATCTCTGTTATACTTAACAGCAAGCAGACCTGACATTATGCATGCCACATGTCTTTGTGCACGTTATCAAGCTAATCCAAAGAAATCACATTATGATGCTGTAAAGAGAATCTTTAGATACCTGAAGGGGACCAACAATCTTGGTCTCTGGTATCCACAGAACTCTGGTTTTAGTCTTAAAGCTTATACAGATTCAGACTATGGAGGATGCATGCTCGATAGAAAGAGTACCTCTGGGAGTTGTCAATTCCTAGGTGGTAAACTAGTCAGTTGGACCTCCAAGAAGTAGAATTGTGTCTCCACATCCACTGCAGAAGCTGAATACGTTGCTGCTGCTAGTTGTTGTTCTCAGGTTCTATGGATGAAGACTCAGCTAAAAGACTACGGCCACATCCTATTCAAAATACCCATCTTCTGTGATTCCAAAAGTGCCATTGCTATCTCTGCCAACCCTGTGCAACACTCAAAAACCAAGCATATCGATATAAGGTACCATTTCTTGAAACATCATGTTGAATACGGTACAATCGAAATGCATTTCGTGCCCACAGAATATCAACTCGCTGACTTATTCACCAAAGCACTAGACGAGAAAAGATTCAACTTCTTGGTGGGTAAGTTAGGAATGATTAACATGGTGTGAAAATCCTCTATAAGTATAGCTTTATCTTATGTAAATAAGTATAAATATCTATTATTACTTAAGTTATTGCTTTGATAAATTTATTTCTGTATATATTTTTTTGTGTGTGCAAAAATTAATTCTTGGTTACAGAGCTTCTGTGGGTCCGCTCAGATCTTCTGATAACCCTTACGGAACCTCTAGTAAACATGATCTATTGCTCAATACAAATATTACCATTCTTTGAACCAAGCATTGATCAAGGGGGAGCAAAAGGAAAATTCTTGATCTACAGAAGTGATTAGATCAAGGGGGAGCAAAAGGGACCCTGAAATGATCTACAGAGGTAAATCTTTCAAAGGAAAGCCAAAGAAGAATGTCGATAATTCTCCATCGACAGAAGTAAAACAAAACTGCCGAGAACAGAAGAACCAAAAGGTATGTCTCTCGCACAAAAGGTTTTTGAAAAACAGTTTTCTAGGACAAGAATTGTCAAATATGTCCTAAATATACTATGAATAACATTTCAAAAATCAAAAGTTCAAAAGGTTTAACAAAATTCGAAATAGGAGAAATTTATGGTCATAGAGCTTCTTCTGAGCTCAACAGAGGTTCTGCAGGAAATATGCTCTGTGATCACAAATTAACCCTCTGTCGATCTTTTGGAATGTTATCTCGGAAACCGAAAACACACACCATGACCTTCTCGAACAAAACGTTTTTCAAAATAGTTTTCTCGGACACCAACTTTCAATAATGTGCGAAAAACATCTCTTAACACAGATCAAAAATTGGATGACCAGAAAGTTAATAGAATTCAAGTTATAAGATTTTTTCTCTCATAGAGCTTCTGTTGGCTCTCACAGAGCTTCTGCAAGTTCCATCAGAGCCACAAAACCTCTGTGAGTAAAATTTCTTGACAAAATTTCTGCAAGCTCCAATGTCTTTACAAACGTTTTCGTTCAAAGAAGAACCTACAGAGTCATGATAACAATGAGATATATGAGAAGAGGTTAAAAATCAAGATTTTCAAAATCACAGAGCTTCTGTAAAACACAAAAGTTCTGCCATTTTGTTCTCTGGGCATTTCTGTAGTAATAACGGTTGCTTTTACTGAGAGTGAAACTCATGTGGCTAAAAACAACCTCACGCGCCTAGCATTAATGGGCCGCGTACGATGTCCTGTCATATTCTGACAAGGCCTACGTGTCCCATTTTCATTGGGCGTACATGGAACGTTTTTATTTGGAAACTTGAACCCGCCGCTCAAACTCGAGTACGGATTCCAAATGTTAATCCATTGCCATATATTTTTCTCTTTCGAATACTACCGTTTTACCCTCCTATAAAAACCAAGCTTACCCTCTCATAAAACCTTTTACAAACTCTTATCTTCTTCTCCGGCGAAACCCTGCAAAAGCTTGCAAAAACCTTGTTCTTAAAATCAAATGGCTTCATCTTCTAAAGCTATCTCCCAAAAACTCTCTCCGGCGAACTCACCGGAACACTCACCTGCCCATTCTGAACACTCAGAAAACCCCAACCTTGCAAGAACTATTGAACAACAAGATTCCGGGGACTCAGCAGAATTTGCTCCGACGACACACTTGCAAAACTTCATAGCAAAAGATCACTTCGAAACCATACTTCCTATCAAATCAAACAACTGCTATTTGGTCCCCTCACCCACTGCTTTCGGCGAAGCCCATGCTATTCTCCTGAACATAATGGAAAATCACATCCTCTTCCCTCTACTCTCAAGAACCCCAAACAAAATTCCAGTCCGTTATCTGAACCAATTTTGGCAAAGCTGTCGATTTGATAAAGACGATTCTCTTATCAAAGGGTACATTTCAAGACCTGATAAATCTAAGCATCTTGAAATCAAGTTCAACAGAACAATGTTCTCACTTGAATTCAACCTACCAACGAGGGGTCTTCTGGGATTGAAGAGTTATGCAGAGCAACCAACAGACGAAGAGCTCTGTGGCTTCGTGGAAATGCTTGGGTACATAACCCAACTACGGAAGAGAAATGACTTCCGCAGAGGAAGATTACCACCTCTGTGGAACACTTTGTTCTCTATTCTTAACAGATGCCTGACAGGGAAAATAGGGAGTATTGACCAGAGCTCACATCAAATCTTGAGCATCATGTATCGGGTTTACTATGATCTTCCACTAGATTATGCGACCATAATGATGCAAGAGATCATAAACACCATCGACAGAAAGAACAACACGAGAAGGGTCAAAGAGAACGATCCCAACTTTCTACCACCTCTGCAATTCCAACGAATATTGGGAGTACTGTTCGAACCTCTACTGCTAATTCAAAACTGGCCAATGGAAGGACCAACCCCCAAACAGTTCCCGATGAACAAGAATACCCCCACTGATCATACTGATGGCTACTCACACTGCAGACCTCTGTCAAAGAAGCTTCTGCGCTACACATCGAATAAATCCCTTAAGAAAGAGTATATACGCGATCATAGAACTCCTAAACCGAGTCCTATGACACCTCCGCGTTTAGGTGTCCCCCTAGGAACAATGATAGCAAAACCTCTTTCTACTCAAGAAGAAAAAGGGATCAGAAGTTAGCAAAGCACATGGCTATTCAACTCAGCTTTATAGCCAAACGTGCAGAACTTATGGGAAAGAAGTCTTCATCAAGAACCTCTGCATCTACTCCAAAAGCTAAAAAGAGAAAAACTGCAGAAGGCACCTCAACAAGCGCTGCAGAAGATCAACCTTCACCTTCTCATGCCACAGAAATTGGCTCCTCTGCTCCTCCCTCTTCCCCAAAAAATGAAGAAGAAAAGAAGATCGAAATCAACAGAGGAAGGGGCACCAAAACCTAAGAGAAGGAAAACCAAAAAGAAGCATGGTAAATCACTTGAAAAGTTGGTCACCATTGCAGAAGAGGAAACTGCTGAAGAAGAAGTTGCAGAAGAAGAAATGGCTACAGAAGAGTATTAATCACCCTATCAATCTCCAGATAGATTTGCTCACCAAGGAGACCTGAACGACTTCTTACAGAACCCTGAAATTGCCAACACCCTAAATACAGCTGGGTGGACGGCAAAACCTCTCGACCACCACTCTCCAGAAGAACAAGACTTCTTCATTTCTGGCATTGACACACATCTGCATGAAGATGACACAACACCCAAAGATCAACCAGCCAACACCCCTGTTATTTTACAAAACCCTTTCATTCAAGGATTGGACGTCCACAGAAGAAGTCCAAACCCAGCTTCAGAAGAAATAGAACAAACAGAAGTTGAGTGGAATAGAGGTGAAATTACAGAGGCTTCTGAGAAAATGATGGAAGAAGAAAAAGAAAAAGGGGCCGAAGTTGTACAAAAAGAGGGATTTGCAACAACAGAGACAGGAATAGAGATCTTAGAAACAGATTCAGATGAAGAAGAAGCTGTCTGGATACGTAAAGGTCTCTATCATCCACATGTCATGAGATTATACGGATCTCATCAAATGTATGACTTTTTACGACCAGAGCAAGGAACTTCAACAGAACCTAGAGAAGAAGCACCAAGCCGAAGGATAGCTACAGAGGATGAAATGATAGACAATGATGTAGTGCTTGGATGCTTAACAGAGGAAGAAGCAAGAAAAGATGCCTGGATAAATAGAGGCACACAACCAAAACCAACTCCCAGTGCAACCCACATTTCTAACTCCGCAGGTCTAGCTGCAGAAGGAGTTATTGAAAAAGAGCAGCACAGCTCGATCCTAACCCAACCCATCCAGCTAGAGGTTACTCTTTCAACCTCTGTGCCCACAGAAACCGGGGAATCCATTCATAGGGAGTCTCCTCAAAGAGACTCACCTATTGTTCGTGATCAATCGCCCTAGATCACCCTAGAACACCCTACAGAGGAATTCGTTTCCTCTGCCACGCACACATTAGGACCAAAACTTCTTTCAGAGAGAAGTAGTGAGCACAGAGACGAAGAGACTCTAGACAAGTCTCCTAGTCAACAGAAGGACATTCCAATACCCACCTCTGGAGTGGATTTGGACACTGTTCTTCACAGAACTTCTGTAGAGATCGAAACTCAAGTTTCTTCTCGAGGATCAGAAGGAAATCCTTCCACACCCATCGTACAAACAAGGGTGAACGAAGGTGTCCCAGGAACAGGGACTCACTCTGGAGACGAATGTGTTCCTCCAGAGGTTACACAAGGAACACAAGTATCAAGGGATGAGTTCCAAACCCTTGTCACCTCTGTGAACCAAACAATGAAAGAGTTGCAAAGCTCTTTCAAATCCTTTACAGAGACAACATCTACGGCTATCCTGAATCTGAACACCAAAATGGACAATCTGTCCACAGAGGTAAAAACCGCCATCTCACAGATGAAGTCTTCTGCCAAAGCTACAGCCACTTCTGCCGCTCAGGAATTCGGAACAACTGCAACTTCTGCTTTCAGGGACTCTGTAAAAATTTCCTTGAACAAATGAATACGCAATCCAACGGAGCAGAGGACATTACTCCTGCAGATTTACAGAATGCCCTATCACAAGTCCAAGCAGAGGCAATACGCAACACGACAATGATGCAACCAAAAGACTATATGACTAGAGCACAACTTACAGAGCTCGGACAGAACGTCATTAACCAGGTCACAGAAGTCATTGTCTCCTTCACAACTGCAAATGCCAACTATGTCAAGGATTTCAGAAAGAGTGTCGGCAGAATGCGTTTCAAAACAGAAGCAGAGCTTGCGACATTGATTGGCCTCTGCGATGATGTCTGTGAAAAGTTGATGGCAGCAGGAGCTGAATTACCGAAGAAGACCAACACTTCTTGCAGAGCAGAGGGTACTTCTGATAAAACTCAGGATGATTCTGATGATGACCAACCTGGTCCATTAGATAATCCTGAGGGGGAGAATCTAAGAGAGAAAGCTACGAGTAGAGGAATACAAAGTCCACCAATCGCAGCAGAACCAATCAGCCAAGCCCCTCCAGAACAAACCCAACAACAACAAACCCAGAAGACCACATAGACAACACCCATCTCTGTGGAATCATCTCCTGACGAAACCAAAATTCCAGAAGCAGATCAGCAAACCATAGAGGCAACAACCGCCCCTGAGGTAATCATTTTGGAAGAAACAGATGAAGAAACCACAGAGAAAACACCCACCTCTGTGGAAACACCCCAAACCATACCGAGAAGAAAGTCGATTGCCACCAAACCGAAAAGAGCAACGACCTCTGCTTCTGACGTTCTGAAAAGGATGCACACAACAATGAGTGATCGTATGGCGCAGAGAGAAGAAGAAAGGCACAGGTTCACTTCATCAACAGAAACTGAGCTCACAGAAGAAGTCAACAAACAACCTCCAATAGAGGTTACAGAGCAACTCAATCCAACAGAACCATCGCCACAAAAGTCCTCTAAAACACAAATGTCAAAACCCACAGAGGCAACCCCCATCAAGCCAACAGAAGTGCCAACCTCCAAACTTACAGAAACAACAGTTTCTGCCCCGCCAAAAGCCAAAGATAAGGGCAAAGGAATACTGATAGAAGAGCCAAAGAAGAAAACGTTGCCAAAGCCAACAGAGAAACTAATGAAGAGTGCGTTTGATGCCTTTCAAACCCCAAAACCTGAAGAAGTTGACTGGGCACATGGATTGAAGCCTCTGTCAGACATTCCTCTATCTGGTAGAGCCGCAGAAGTTGTTCAACAGATGGAGAGTCTCAGAAGACAAGTACCACAACCTGGTCCAACATATGAAGAAATGGAAGAAGTGGTATACAAATACCTCTATAAACAATCCTTTCAGACCAATTATCCAACAGATCATGTGACAGATCCAAGGATCAGAGAAGAATTTGAAAACATCTTCACAAGGACAAAGCCAAGAACCAAAGCAAATGTCTTCTCAATCCACAAGATCAAAAAGGTAATCTTCTGCAAATTCTCCTTCACAAGAACCTATCCAAAGGTCAGGTACAATCTTTACAAAGTCAGAAGAGAAGACAATTCAGAAACTACCTTCGCTGATGCTGACTTAAGAAATATCACTCCTTATGATCTACCTGACCTTCTGCAATGGACAAAGGACAACTACAACACAGAGGCAAACACCAGAGCCTATCAAGTGTTGAGAAAAGCGATGAGGGAAAAGCTTATGCTCTACAGCATGATAGATTTCCAGCTGGGAAAGGATCTTGGTCTCAAACATCTGGATTTACGACCACCAGAGGATCGCTGCCCACCGGACGCCGTACCTAACTCAATCATCACAGAACCATGGTTTGGGTTAGTATTTCAAAACCCTCAAGGCGAAACTAAACTATTTGTATGCATGGACTGTCAGAAGTACGCAACAAGTACTCTGAACAAGTTCAGAGCAAGCCTTGTGAAATACAGAGGTACAAAGAAAATGGATAAAGATGCTGCAGATACTATCATCAGAGAGATAGACGCCACAATCCGCCTAAGAGAACTCTGCATCAGATTCTACAAAGAGATCAGAAGAGTCGGAAGAGACAACAGAAGCTACAACGATTTCAAAGATGCCAAAATCTGATTCTCAGACCTCCAATCTCTGCAAACAAAGTTAAAGTTTATCTTTCATTGTACTCAAATGTAAAATGCCTCTGGCATATTTCTAAATGAAAGAAATTTCGAGGTATTGTTTAACCTCTGTCTTATCTAACTTAGCCTAACTATAGGGGGAGATTGTTAGCTTCAATCTTCCTAATCATAGAAGTATTTAGAAGTAGTGAAAAATAGGCTAAGTAAAGAAAAGCATCTAACAGAGGCTCTGCCGACATTACCGAGAAATCAAGGTCAAGAAGCTACAAAAGCAGCAGAGGCTTCCTACAGAACCTCTGATGTACTCAAAGAAGACCCAAGACTCGGAAACAAAGGTGGACTGCTTCACAGAGGACCAGACCACAGAAACTCTGTAACTCATTACAGAGCCTCTGTGGTCCTCACTGAAAGACTTGAAGATATTTATAATATCTTGCTACTGTTACAGGACCCGTTCATCAACTTGCATGGTAGCATGCCCTGTCCAACGTCGACGTGTCAAACTCTGATTGGATTCAATAGGGCTTAGTACATATTAGACGGCTGCTGCATTAAATGCAATACAGCACGTCTGACTGTTCATGCCATCCTTGCAACTGTTCACGACATCCGTTCTACTATTCATACGTACCTTTTGAATAGTAACATATGCTTTATGGTCCCCTTTAGAGTAGTATATAAGGAAGACTCGTGTTGAGTTCTTCCTTACACAACATACAAAAACACACACAACTTCAATCGAACATCAAGAACAAAAAGCTTATTCACCTTAAAAGTCATATCTGTTTTAATGCTTTTCTTACTCACGGTTTATAAACCTGTTCTTGATATATATATTCAGTAAACTTTGAGATATAATATTCTGTTCACTGTTTATTTATATTTTGTTCTAAATCTATCAAACTTATCTGTTAGTTCTTTAAATACGCTTCCGCATCAAACATTAACTTGAACTAATAGATCTGATAATCTTGTTTAAAGCAAAACGGGAACCAACAGCTACATTTATAAACCTGATAAAACCCAACACATGGAACTCAAGTTCAATAGAACGATGTTCTCACTTGAGTTCAGTCTTCCAACCAGAGGTCTCCTGGGTATAAAGAATTACGCTGAAGCACCTACAGACGAAGAACTCAGTAGATATGTTGAAATGTTAGGGTACAACACAACCCTAATAAAAAGGAACGACTTCAGAAGAGGTCGATTACCCCCTCTGTGGAATACCCTCTTCTCAATTCTAAACAGATGCCTCACTGGCAAAATCGGTAGTCCAGATCAAACCTCCCATCAGATTCTATCCATTATGTACGGGGTATATTTTGATCTGCCTCTGGACTACTCGACCTTGATGATGCAAGAAATGATAAAATACCATTGACAGAAAAATCTCCACCCAGAAAGCCAAAGAACGCTCAAATCCATCTCTACCTCCTCTGCAGTATCAACGAATTCTTGGAGTACTTCTGGAGCCCCTACTCCTAGAAAAATGGTCTTTAGAAGGTCCAACTGCCAAAATATATGCCATGACAAAAAACGTTCCAACTGAGCACGTCGATGAATATCCTTTCTGCAGACCTCTGCCATCAAAACTTATGGGATATGCTACAGATGAAACCCTATGGTTAGCTTACATACGCGATCATAGGACTCCAGAACCGAGCCCTGTGACACCCCCGCGTTTAGGTGTTCCTTTAGAAACTAGGGTAGTTGAAAGAATGACAGATGAAGAATGGGCTAAGGCTTTCCAGAAGCATGAAGAAGTTCAAACCAAGTTCCTTGCTTAGAGGAAATCCATCTACTCTGCCTCAACTCCTAAAAAGAAAACAAAGAGGAAAACCACAGAGGGTACTTCAACTTTTGTTGTCGAAGCTTAACAATCTCCACCTCATGCAACAGAGGTTGGATCATCTGCACCTCCCTCTCCTCCAAAGCACAAAAAGAAGAGAAAATCCAAAGCCTCAGAGGAAGGGGCACCTAAACCCAAGAGGAGAAAGAGGATGAAGAAAACTGGGAAACATCTGTCTCCTATGCAAACAATTGCAGAGGAAGGAGTAGCAGAAGACGTAGAGGAACAGGTAACAGAAGAAGTAGCACAAGAATCCCCTCTGCAATCCCCAAATGCGCTCAACTATGCACATCATGGGAATTTCTCTGACTTTCTCCAACGTCCTGAATTTGCCAACATTCTTGACACTACTAGATGGACTGCAGAAGCTCTGTCACATGAAACCACAGAAGCCATAGAAGATCCAGATTTCACAATCTCTGGAGTTGATTCTGATCTTGATGATGATGATCAAACTCCAAGGGACAATCCGGCTGAGACCTCAGAGGTACTGCAGAACCCTTTCCTTCAACTTGGCCTTGATATTCACAAAAGAAGCCCAAAGCAAGTAATCTCTGCCTCTGACGGTACACAGGTTATGCACCCCCAAGTACAACAACTTTTTGGTACTCATCCCATGTACGACTCCCTAGGTCAAAGGGAAGAAGAGGTAACAGAAAAAGGGGAGACTAGGGTAGAAGTATCAACCCATATGGTAGCAACACAGGTTGAGACCATAGATGGAGAAAAAGTGGTTCGATGCTTCACAGAAGCAGAAGCAAGAAAAGATGCCTGGATTAATAGAGGCACACAACCAGATCCCAGTGCAACCCACACTTCTATTGCCGCCAGTCTAGTGGCAGAGGGCAATATTGAAAAAGTGCAGCACGGCTCGACCCTAACCCAAACCATCCAGACAGAGGAAATTCTTTCATCCTATGTACCATTAATAACCGGGGAAACCATTCCAGGGGAATCCTCTTTAAAGGATTCATCCGTAGTAAGTGATCTATTGCCCCGGATCACAACAGAAATCCTTGCAGAGGAATTTGTTTCCTCTGCCACACGCACACAACTAGATCCAAACATCTCTTAAGAGGAGATTAGAGTGCACAAAGACGGAGAGACTCTAGACAAGTCTCCGAGTCAACAGAAGGATAATCTAGTACCCACCTCTGGAGTGGATCTAGACAATGTCATTCTCAGAACTTCTGTAGAGTCTGAAGCACTAGACGCATCTGCTTGAAGATCAGAAGGAAATTCTTCCGTCCTCAACATCAAAACAGGGACGAAAGAAGGTGTCTCAGGAACAGAGACTCACTCTAGGGATGAATGTGTTCCCCCAGAGGTTACAACTAGGTCACATGTATCAAGGGATGAGTTTCAAACCCTTGTCACCTCTGTGAACAATACATTGAAGGAGTTGCAAAGCTCTTTCAAATCTTTTGCAGAAACATCATCGAGGGCAATTCTTGATCTGAACGCCAAAATGGACAAACTGTCCACAGAGGTGCAAAATGCCGTAACCCAGATGAAGTCAACTGCTACCACCACTACTACTTCTGCAGCAACTGAATTTGGAAAAGCCGCAACCTCTGCATTCAAAGAATCTGTCAAGCACTTTCTTCAACAAGTAAAAGAGCAATCCTCAAAATATAAGGGACTTACACCTTAAGACCTGAAGAAGGCCTTAGACGAAGTTCAATAGCAAACAACCAAAAATACTCAGGCCATGAAGCCTTCTGACTACATGACAAGAGCTCAAGTGACAGAACTCGGCCAAGGAATACTTTATCAGATGACCGAATTCATCAGATCTTTCACCGCTGCCAACGCAAACTATGTCAGAGAGTTTCAAGCAAGCGTCGGCAAAATGCACTTCAACACAGAAGCAGAGGTTGAAACACTGCTCGGCCTCTGTGATGACTTATGCGCAAAAATGATTGTTGCAGGGGCTATTCCACCAAAGAAACCAGATACATCTTGCAGGGCAGAAGGTAAAACAGATAAGGGTCAGGATGACTCTGATGATGATTCTGACGATTCATCAGATCATCCTGAGGGGGAGAATCAATGGGAGAAACAAAGGGAAGTAGCTGCAAGCAGAGGTCTACCAGAACCACCAGTATCCGCAGAACCCCTGAACCAAATTCCCCCAACTCAAAACCGAGGAAACCAACAGTCCATAGAGGCAACAACCACCTCTGTGGAAATGATATCTGAAGAAACCCCTGTTAAAAACCAAACACCTGAAACCCAAAGCAGAAACCAAACAACAGAGACAACAACCATCTCTGTGGAATCCATTTCTGAAGAATCCCAAATACCAGAAACAACCCAAGTTCAACAACAGAAGACCACAGAGGCAACACCAACCTCTGTGGAATTTCCTTCTGTATTTGGAGAAGATGTCGAAATCCAAGAAGTGCTCCAACTCCTGACATCCTCCGAAGACGAACTACCTTCCCCAACACCTAAAACCAACCCAAAAACCAAAACCATTTCTCACAAAAGAAAATATCTGAGCAAAACACCTGAAATCTCTCCAACAGAACCCAAATCACAAATCAAGCCCTCTGAAACTCAAGTGTCAAATCCAACAGAGGCAACACCCACAGAACCTCCTACAATCAAGCCCTCTAAGACTCAAGCGACAGAACCTACAGAGGCAACCACATCTCAACAAGCCGAACAGCCGAAGGAAAAAGACAAGGGAAAAGGGATTATAACAGAAGAACCGCAGAAGAAAAAGCCCAAGCATCAACCTTCGACAGAAAAACTGATGAAGAGCTCTTTTGATGCGTATAAGACACCAAAGCCTGGAGAAGAAGAGTGGGCTTTCGGCACTACACCTCTGTCAAATATTCCTGTTCTGGATCCGAAGACAAAACCTTCAAAGGATCGAGTGGCAGAAGTCAAGAACCAATTAGATGCTCTGCGCAGAACCTTACCTCAACCACCACCACCACATATGGACGAAGTGGTATACAGGTACTTATACAGCGGAATGGGCATAATGGATCAATCAGAACCAACCATTCAAGACCCTGACTTCCGTGCTGACCTCGAAAACCTCTTCACCAAAACAAAACCCAAGCCTAAACACGAAGTCTTCTCAACATCCAAGATCGTCAAAGTCCTATATTGTAAGTTCTCAAGAACCAGAACCTGGCCTAAACTCTCTTACAACATCTACAAGGTCAAAAGAGAGACAGATCAGAGAACCAATTTTCAGATGCAGATCTTAGGAATCTCAATCCTTATGTTCTACGTGATCTTCTGGAATGGACGAAAGATAACTTCACAACCGACGAAGTTCGCAGAGCCTACAGGGTGATTAGAAAGGCCATACGAGAAAATCTTCTGCTATACAGCATGGTAGATTTCCAATTGGCTCGAGATCTTGGCGTAAAAAGCTTAAACGTTCAACCACTACAAGACTGCTGCCCTCCCTCTGCTACACCAAACTCAATCATCACAAATCCAAGGGTCGTAGAAATGGACTGTCAGAAGTACGCAACAAGTACTTTGACAGAGTTTAGAACGATCCTAGTGGAGCACAGAGGAACAAAGCTCATGAATCAAAGTCTTGCCGACAGACTGATAGAGGTTATCGATGCAACAATCAACTTCCGAACTCTCTGTATCAGCTTCTATCACAAGCTCATACAAGAAGGACTCGGCCGCAGAAGTTTCAATGACTTCAAGGATGCCAACGTCTGAGTCAGTCAAACAGATCCTCTGTAATATTTTCTTTTCAATACAATCATATGTAAATGCCTCTGGCATAATCAAATATGAAAAGAAAAGTGTTCTTAGTATGTATTTAGCCTAAAAATCCATGTACTTTTCAATTTTTAATTTTTCACTACTTAGGGGGAGATTGTTAGCTCCAATTTTTAAGTTTATGAAAGTAGTGAAAAATAGGCTAAGTATAGAAGTGTTCGACAGAGGCAATGCCGAGTAGCCGAGTAACCGAGAAGACAGAAGTCTTCGACAGAGGCTCTGTCGGGTTAACCAAGAAGACCGAAGTAAAGAAGCAACAGAAGACACTTCTAAACGGACAAGTCCACGGAGCTTCTGTCATACTTGACAGAGTTTTTAAGGTAAAAAGAAGATCTACGCAAAAGATCTTAACAAGGACGAACATGCTTCTTACAATATCTACCATTCGAAGGTTCTAAAGATCAATCGTACAAAGGCGTGACCTGACAACTCCACGTGTCAAACTCTGATAGGTTTCTGCCTAAAGCTGAATACGGAGCATTTAATGAACGTTGTATCTGCAACAGTTCCAGAATAGTGTTTTGTACCTTCCAGCTACTATGCCTCAACGGTGTCTTTTTTTACCTTCAGTCCTTATTGTCCCCTTTAGGAGTAGTATAAATAGAAGGCTCATGTGAGCTTTTCTATTAAGCTTAATACCACAAAAATACACATATATCATTAAGCTTTGCACTTCTCACACACACCATTAACAGCAGATTTCTTGTTAATCCTTTGAAATTCTTGGTGTTCTTAATATATATCAAATACAGTAATCTTGGAGATATTCATCTGTTCTTACATACTGTTTATTTGATATTGTGTGTTCTTCTACCTTACATTATCTTTCAGTTCTTAAATACGCTTCTGCACCATATCTAAATTTGAACTAACTGAAAGTTAAGATCATTGTTTAGGCAAAACAGGAACCAACACATTTCTCACCTGTAACCTTGCCCCTACGACAGTGAGATTGTTATAGTCGCAGGGCAATATTGCCCCCACACTCACAACCCTAAAGTGTTGACTTTTCCCACTCGAAACACTCTTCTCTTTACTTAACGACTAATAGGTGAAACGATCTTTAATTATAGGTTATCGACTTAGTGCTAGAAAGGATATAGAGAGTCATTTTTTCTTGACGAAACTTCAGGTGTTACAATCCTCCCCACCGTGAAATTGATTTCGTCCTTGAAATCTTCACTACTTGAATAGGTTGGGGTATCTTCTCTTCGTGTCTTACTTGGCTTCCCAAGTCACGTTGGCGCGAGGATAACGCTTCCATTGCACTTTGACAACTTAGAGTCCCACACGCTTAATCACGGTAAACGGTCCAAGGAAACAGGGCCTTAACTTCCCATGCTTTCCAAACCGGATGATGCCCTTCCATGGTGACATTTTCAACATCACACGATCTGCCACTTGGAATTCCATTGGTCGTCTCTTCTTATCGGCATAACTCTTTTGATGATCTTGAGCCGCCTTCAAGCGCTATTGAACACAATTAAATTTGTTGGGCATTTCTTGGATGATATCTAGGCCGAAAATTGCTTCTCTACCACTTCCAATCAACATATGGGAGTCCTACACTTCCACCTGTATAAGACTTCAAACGATGCCATACCAATGCTTGAGTGGTAACTATTGTTATTCATGAACTCCACCAACGGTAGGTGAGAGTCCCAACTACAACCAAAGTCAATCACACAAGATCTTAAAATGTCCTCCAACATTTGAATGTTCACTTTAGCCATCGGTTTGGGGATGATAGGCCTTACTCAATTTCTCTCTCGTAGGCAATAATTTTTGCAAGCCATCCCAAAAATTTGAAGTGAACCGGCTATCGCTAACCGAGACAATAGACAAAGGCACCCCATGTCTAGAAACCACTTCGTCAATGTATGGCTTTGCCAACTTGTCCAATTGTAATGTTTCCCTCATGGCTAGGAAATGGGCACTCTTGGTCAACACGTCAACTACCACCCATACGGTATCATGACCTTTTAAGGTTTTCGGAAATTTTGTCAGGAAATCCATTGTGATATGTTCCCACTTCCATTCGTGTATTTATAGATATTGAAGACTTCCATAAGGTTGTTGGTGTTCAACTTTCACTTGCAAACAAGTCACATACCGCTCCATATAGTGTGCTACGTCAAACTTCAGAACCTGTCGCCAATAGTTTAGTTTCAAGTATCTATACATCTTTGTACTTCGCGGATGGATGGAATACTTGGACTTATGAGCGTCTTCTAAGACTAACTTTTGGTTGCCCCTAATCTTGGGCACCCACACACGCCTGTTGAACAAATTTACTCCATGACTATCCTCCATCAAAAGTAAGTGTTTCTTTGTCATAATTTCCTCTTTGATATTTTATTCCAACAAGGCCTCGACTTGCGACGTGTGTGTCCCAATATGATCAATCAACCAAGAATTCACACAAGATATAGAGAGAGAGTGTAGAGAGAGAAAGTAGATCTTGATATTCAATAAGCTCCATTGTTACAAGATGAGAATTATGCTCTAAGTGTGTTATGGAAATGTTACAAGATTAGTCTAAACAAAACTATTTATACCTAAGATCTAAACAAGACATTAAGCTAAGTTTGACTTCACAAACACATAATACATTGACTTTGACTTTGACTTTATCATTAAATCTTGAAGACATATTTTAGACTTAACAATCTCCCCCTTGGATTCAAGATTTAATCATTTTGAGAACAACAGTCTTAGGTTTGTCAAAGTCAACTTGTCACAAAATCTTCAGACGGGGATCTAACGGAGATTTTCTTTCTTCGATTTGGAGAACTTGTTTCTTCACACAAGGCACTTTGGTACTGATAAACACAAATTTAAGAAAAAGAGATCACAAGATGACCAATCGATTTTTCTTAAACTCTTGAAGAATTCTCCCCTTTTTTCTTTCTATGATTTGATAAATTCTAGCTTCAGTAATGATATTCACAATATAGCACAAGTTTATGAAAAAGAGATCACAGGATGATCAATCGATTTTTCTAAAACTCTTGAAGAAGAATTCTCCCCCTTTTACTATCTTGAGATGGAATCTTCTTTAAACATTTCCCCCCCCCCTGTCATGAAATTGAATCTTTGCCTTGAAAGCTCTTTGACATGAAATTGAATTAAACATTTCTCCCCCTTTTTCGATGAAAGTGAGCATCATGATCATCGAAAACCTTCTTCAATTTCAGTCGCGTCTTTGAGAATCATTAACAATCTCCTCCTTAATGAACAATCTTGCTCCCCCTCAAACTAAGAATTATGGAGCAATTTGATTTCTCCCCCTGAAAATATGCATATATTTCATTTAGGCACAGTAGTTGAAAAATTTATTCAAAGAAAATAAAATTCATTGAACTACATTTTATAACTACTACCATTTGATCATTTGAAAACTTTACAAAAGAAATCCAACTTAATGAGATTTAACAGGTTTTTCAATCAAATGAAATCAAATGCGTGTGTTTGGATTCAAATACAAGACATCATTGCATATCAAGTTAAAAATGTTCAGTTTCAACCCCTTTATTAAATCTATTTGGTGTGCTAGCATGCGAAATATGATTTGCAACAATCAAATGTACTTCTGAAACCTATACGAATACTTTGCTCTTACTCACACTATATGACTGAAATCAGAATTTCCACAAATTTATAAGTTTATCGTGACATTGTTATTTCCCTAAGATATAAGAGATGTGTGCTCATTGGCATCTTTTATTTTGTGCACATTGGCATCTTTTATTTTGTGCACATTGGCATCTTTTTATCAAAAGATTTATTAAGACTAAGATACAACGTAAACGTAACTTTCTATCTGGTTCTATAGCAGGATTTGGGTCAGCCAATCCCAGACCAGTTGGCCTTAGGGGCTAGGTGATGAGCACCCCTTGGAACTTAATCTCCTAAACCAGAAAGGTTACATCGATATATCCTAATCCCATCTGTACCAGTAGGACATGGCTTTCTATCTGGTTCTATAGCAGTATTTGGGTCAGCCAATCCCAGACCAGTTGATCTTAGGGGCTAGGTATCGAGTACCCCTTGGGACTTAATCTCCCAAACCAGATAGGCCACAGGCACAAACTTTCAAACCTAATGATTTTTTTTTATTGCAACTCAATTACTTGGTTATAAAACTTTGTGCTTCCCTCATATTTTCATTTCCATTCTTCATTCTGACAATTAGGCTTTGTGAGCATCGTATTCTTTATAAGTCTAGATTTACACAATTTTGCGCATATATCAAAATTTCATTCATGTTTTGCTGACCTTTCTATTTATTTCAGAAGCGAAAGTTGAAGCAAATAAAACACAGATAATACAACAATACTTGTAAAATCATCTTTTAGCACACATTTAATTCATTGAATGAAAATTGAAAAATTTCATCTCATTGAATTAAATTTGTTGAGATTCAAATTTTCAAAGCAGTAGAAATGAAACATAATGCAATATTACCTTTCACCACTTGTTCCTTGAATTGAAAGATGTGAAAGTTAAGGATATCACCTGATAAGTATGAGTTCTAAACTGGTTTGTTTAGATGTCTTAGTCTTTGAAGTACGAGTCCTGAACTGAATTGTTCAGAAGCCATAGTCGTTTAAGCACGGGTCCTGAACAGATGTATTCAGAAACCAATTCTCTTTACTCCCCCTTAATGGCACAAGTAATCTTCTTCCGAGTGTTCAACGCTTTGCTTCTAAATCTACAAAAACAGATTAAGTAGATTTTGGTACCCAACGAGTCTTGGGTCCTGATTTGTTAAACGGAACTCTATCAGAAGGAAAATGATAAGTACCGTACCAATATTGAACATCATTATTTTTAATAAAATCATTAGTTCCACAATAAGAACAGCAAAAATTCTTTTGTGCTAACCTGATTAAATGATTTGCGGAATATAATGAACTAGGTTTAGCAAAAGATTTACCTTTCAGGTTAGTGTTCTTGTTGGGAATAGATGATTTTGGTACATATTTTTCAGGAAACGTACCTTTAACTCTCCATTGCATGTTGACTTTCTTATATGTAGGAAGATCAGCAGATTGAAATTTGGAAGAATTATCCACTGAATGATCATAAAATAGATTAGAAGGACGAATCGGACATTCAGAATAGCGTTTGGATTTGTTAAGTGTCTTCACTTTGTAGAATAAGTCGTTCCGTTCCTTGGTCACCAAATCAAGTTTCTTCTGAATATTAGACTTAACCCGCTTCTCTAACATGATATCAGTTGATAACACAGCCAAGTTCTTTGTCAGCTTTCGTATTTCTTGCTGAAATATCTTCCTTTCAACAGAAAATTCATCTTTGACGCTCCTGTCCTGAAAGTCAGCTTTCTTTCTCTTTTCTAGCTCTTGTCTTTCTTCATCTAATTCCTTTTGAAGCTCAGAAAATTGCATTGACAATTTCCCATTCTTTGCTTCAAACTATTTCCTTTTATCTTCAAATTCAACCCTTTCCTTTTCCGGTTTTTCTTTTTCAAGAAATAAAACTTTCTCAAAATCTGAGTTTTGTTTAGAAAGTTTTCTGCATTTGAGTTCAAGAGCTTTCTTTTCTTCATTTTCTCTCTTCTTAGAAATTGAAGTTTTCTGAGAGGGAGAAAGAATTTGCTTTTCATAGCAATTTTTGTCATTTAACCGATTAGCTCTTTCTTTTCTGAACTCCTCTCTTTCCTCTTTTAGTAACTTTTCTGTGTCAGACAATCTCTTTGTAAGCTCTATAACCTTTTTCTTGAGTTCTTCATTTTCATCATCTGAAGATTTATGTTCCGCATCCTCCTTTTCAGCTTTCTTTTCTTCTTCCTTTCTCTTAAAAGCAACTTCAGATCCAAGCATTTGCTTTGTTAATTCGTTCCACATCTGCATTGGGTTGTTTCTGAAATATTCAACGCGTTTGTAAATGTGTTGCGGAAGAGCAAGTATAAAAATGGACTTTGCTTCTCTATCCGCTTGAGATCCCAAATTCTCTTCAGCCGTATACTCATCGGTAGATTTAAGAACCCTTGAAGCAGGAATAGTAACAGTTGCCGGAATCTCTTTATAAGGTTTGACAAATGGACCCTCAGTAAGAGATAGCATGATATTCTCTCCGTTAGGTTGCCTCTCTAAGAAGTTGATGAGTTGATCTTTCCATTGAAGAAAATCGGAATCTTTAATCAGCACCGGAGGTAGATTCATGTTTGAAAAATTAATCTCCAAAATCTCTTTAAATCTCCATCAATTCTTCAAATTAATCAACCAAAATTTGCAGATATGTTAGAAAACAAGTTTCTAACACGATGATGTAAACCAATTTTGCAGAAAATTGCTGAATCGAAATCTGAATGTTGAACCAGACGATATGATCGAACCGAACACAAAACTCAAATTTCTTCAAAATGATCCTCAAAATCTTGAAATTAGCCTTCAATTCAAGAAGAAGAAGTGTTGCAAATGAGTTTTCTAACACCAAGAACTCAAACTTCAGACAAATCAAACACTGAATCAAAATCTGAATGATTGATCAGATCAGTTTTGACGAACTGAACAAAACCTGAAAAATCTTCAAATTGATGAACAAATCTGGGAAATTAGCCTTTGATCCTTGAATAAGAATTGTTCCTCTATCAAAAACGAATCCAACGAACTCTAATTCCAGTAGAATAAATCTCAAAATTTCAAGAATATGAGAAAAAGAGATTTTCTTGAAAAAATCAAGAAAATCGATCGATTTTCCTCAAAAACCTAACAAATTTGATCTTAATTCGTGCAAATTCTTCAGCAGATCTTCAATTACTTGCTCTGATACCAATTGTGTGTCCAAATATGATCAATCAACCAAGAATTCACACAAGATCTAGAGAGAGAGTGTAGAGAGAGAAAGTAGATCTTGATATTCAATAAGCTCCATTGTTACAAGATGAGAATTATGCTCTAAATGTGTTATGGAAATGTTACAAGATTAGTCTAAACAAAGCTATTTATACCTAAGATCTAAACAATACATTAAGCTAAGTTTGACTTCACAAACACATAATACATTGACTTTGACTTTAACTTTATCATTAAATCTTGAAGACATATTTTAGACTTAACACGACGTTTTGATCCGTTCAATGAGGCTTGACACTAGCTGGATCCTCAAGAGTGTTGGTCGTTGCTCCCACTATAATCCTTCTGACTTAAGGCATCAACCACAACATTTGCCTTACCTGAATGGTAGAGCAATTCAAAATCATAATCATTGAGTAACTCGAGCCATCTCCTTTGCCTCGTGTTTAACTCCTTTTAATCCTAAACTTACATCAAACTCTGATGAACCATGTAGAGCGTACATTTCGTGCCATAGAGATAGTGTCGCCACAGCTTCAAGGCAAACAACTACCGTCACTAATTCCAAATCATGGGTAGCGTAGTTATTTTCATGTACCTTGAGTGTCTTGATGCGTATGAAATCACTTTACCTCTTTGCATTGAAAGACAACCTAAACCCATTTTTTAAGCGTCACTATAAACCACGAAATCTTCCCATCCTTCGGGTTGGGATAAAATTGGAGCTTCATAAAGCATCTTATGTAAAGTTTGGAACACCTTCTCTTGTGCTTCGGACCAAGCGAACTTCACATTCTTCTGAGTTAAGGTCGTCAATAAAGAAGTGATCTTGGAAAAGTCTTGTATAAACCTTCGGTAGTAAGCCGCCATTCCCAATAAATTTGTATCTCCGATGGACTTTTGGAAGGTTCCCAATCCATCAATGCCTCAATCTTAGAGGGATCCACCTTCACTCCATCTCGAGTGACTTCGTGCCCCAAGATATGAACCTCTTCAACCAAAGTCACATTTGGAGAATTTTGCATACAACTTCTCCTTCCTTAATACTTCTAGGACTTCTCGACGGTCTTGCTCATGATCAGTCTCACTCTTTGAGTATACTATTATGCGACATGAACACGATTTCTGACTTGTCAAGGAATGGTCGACAAACTCGGATCATTAAGTCAATGAACACTATCAGTGCGTTAGTCAAGCCAAACGACATCACCAAAATTCAAAATGGTCGTAACACATCGTAAAAGTTGTTTGCGAAATGTCGTCCTTCTTCTTCTTCACTTGATGATATCTCGAACGTAAGTCGATCCTCGAGAAACAACCCACTCCTTGAAGTTGATCAAATAAGTCATCGATTCTCGGAAGTGGATACTTGTTCTTCACATTTGTCTTGTTCAACTCCCTATAATCTATGCATATCCTCATTGTGCCATTCTTCTTATTAACAAACACAATCGGGGCTCCCCAAGGAAACGGGCTCGGTCTCATGAACCCCTTCTCGAGATGGTCTTCAAGCTGCGACATCATCTCTTGCATCTCGGATGAACCTAACAGGTAGGGAGCTCTAGCAATCGGAGCCGCCCGAAATAAGATCAATCCAAAACTCCACTTGACGATTGGGTGGCAAACCGGGAAAGCCGTCTAGAAATATATCGGGTAACTCGCGTACCGCTTTCACGTCCTCGAACTTCTTCTTCTCGAGCTTGGCATCTATCACATATGCTAATGATAAACATCCTTTTACCGTGTATGTTAGCTCCAATATTCTAGAATATTAGAAGTATTGAAAAATGGCCAAGTACAGAAGAACTTCCACAGAAGCTCTGCTGAGTGCAACAGAAGCTCTGCCGGGCATCTCAGAAGAATCAAAGGAAGTTTTGATCAAGAGTGATCAAAGACCGAGGAAACTACAGAAGGACGCTTTCAGAAGACCAAGACCGCAGAACCTCTGTTACAAATAACAGAGCCTCTGCGGACAACATCAGAAGACAAGGAACAAAGAAGACTTCTCAGAGGACCGAGCCTCAGAACCTCTGCCACCCTTGACAGAAGCTCTGCAGAAGTAAACAACCAAAGACTCGGAATCCGGTGAAGACTACTTTACAGAGGAACCAGACCGCAGAACCTATGTAACACATTACAGAGCCTTTATGGTCCTCAAAAGACTAGGAAGATATTTATAATATCTTGCTACTGTTCCAAGACCTGTTCATCAACTTGCATGGAAAAGTACTGTCAAAACACGTGTCAAGCTCTGAGTGGACTCAATAGGGCATGGTACAAAATAGACGTCTGCGCCATTTAATGCATTTACCAAAAGTACATCTGCTCCATTAAATGCGCATGGCTCAAACAACTGCTCACACCATCCAGTTCACTATTTATGCCGTAAAAGGAACAGTGACCTACTTCATAGTCTTCTAAGAGTAGTATAAAAGGAAGACTCATGTTGAGTTCTTCCTAACACAATATAGAACTACACACAAAAACAGAAAAAGAAGAATACTTCAATCAAACATCAAGAACACATAGCTTATGCACATTTAGAGTCATATCTGTTTAAAGCTTTGCATACTCACTGTTCTTAAATCTGTTCTTGATATATATATATATATATATATATATATATATATATATATTCAGTAAACTTTGAGATATTATTTCCTGCTCACTGTTTATTTATATTGTGTTCTAAATCTATCAAACATATCTGTTAGTTCTTCAAATACGCTTCCGCATCAAACATAAACTCGAACTAATAGATCTGATAATCTTGTTTAAAGCAAAACGGGAACCAACAATTGGTATCAGAGCAAAGCTTGGTTTTCAATATCAAGTGATCCTCGTTTAGACAAGATTCTTGATAGAAACTGTCTGTTCTTAACCTATTCTTCATTCCTTCAAACAGATTCTGTTTTACTGCCATTTTCGATTTATTCGATCTGGTAACATCCAAGAAACTGTTTCTTTCGTTAAAAACTTCATTCAATATGTCAAGAATAAAATTTAGTGCTGATGTTGATTTTCATTATTATTTCAAACTCAGCACAAATTTTAAGAAAATAATTCCTACTCTTGAGAAAGAATTAGAGGAAAGAAACAAGAGTATTCTTATTGACTCAGACAACATTGCCAAGCTTGAAGAATCAGGTAAACTCCTAAACTGTGAAAATCTTGAACTGAAAAAGAAACTATCTGAGTCAGAAGAGCTTGGTAAAAAGGAGAAAGAGAAGTTTGAGGAAGTTAAGACTGTTTTTAAAGAAGAGAAGAAAAGCCTTGAGCTTAAGTGTCTAAACTTTTCTAAACTGATTTCCAACTTTGAAAAACTTATAATCAGTGAAAATGAAAAGTTTGAAAAAGAGAAAACTCTTCTTGAGACAAAGAATATGGAACTTTCTTTCAAAATCTCAAAATTACAGAAATCTCTTGAAAAAGAGAGGAAAGAGCAGGATTTTGAAAGAAAAGTGTCTGAAAAGGTGAAGAGAGAAGGATTTCAAACAAAGTGTTTAAAAGACAAGTTTGAGAAGGAAAGAAAGGTCTTTAAAGCTGAAATGTCAAATTTAACAAAGAGACTATCCGATTTGTCAAACAAGATTATGTTGGAGAAGAGGTATAAATCAGATCTTCTAAGAAAATTTGATTTAAACCTTAAAGAAAAAGATGTTTTAGCTAAAAGGCTTAAAGACCTTGTCTTAGCAAACTCTTGTGCTAAAAATTCAAATAATCCTGTTTACAAAAAGATGAAAATGGTTTGGAAAGTCAAAAACTCTATTCCTGACAAAAATGCTCCAAAACCATTTGTTTCTACAAAGCCTTCATCTTTTCATTCATATAAATGCTTTGATCTTCTGCTTCAATTAAGAAACCTTTTCTCTAAATATTTCTGTGTACAAAATGGGTCATTTCAAAAGAAAAATCCAAAGACCCAAAATAAGAAAGGTCATAGAAAGAAAATTGGCAAACCAACAGAGATTGGCAAACCAGAGGACCTAAAGACAGCTCCAAATCCTAACAAAAAAGGACCCATTTGGATATGGGTACCAAAAGTTCTTTGATCTGTCTTGCAGGTAAAAAGACTTCTGATCATTACAGATCAGGACTCGCACTTCAGTAGATAAGGACTTCTAAACACATCAGTTTAGGACTCGCACTTTAGTGAAAAAGACTCTTAAACAAATCAGTTTAAGACTCGAGCTTCATCAGAAAATGACTTCTGACCATTACAGATCAGGACTCACTCTTCAGCAAACAATGGACTCCTTAATACTTCTATTAAGGACTCAGGCTTCAAAATACACTATGACTCTTAAACACTTTGTTTAAGACTCATCCTTCAAAGATTCTATACTTCACAGAGCCTCTGTGGAATTGCTCAGAACCTATGACAATCTCCACAGAACCTCTGATGAGGTTGACCTATGTTCTGTGCATTATTTATCTCTATTGATTCAAGCATAGGTCAAGGGGGAGCAGAAGGAGACCTCAAATTAATCTACAGAGGTTGATCATTCAAGGGGGAGCCAAAGGAGGATTATGATCAACAAAGAGCCTCTATCGTCCAAACTAGACACTCTAAAAGGTATGTGTCGCACAAAATCTTTTTCTAAAACAGTTTTCCAGGACAAAAATTTCTAAATATGTCCTAAAAACAATGTTTAAAAACATAAAAACTTTGGATGATCAAGAAGTTTTATGAATTATTAGTTATTAGAAATTTCCTGTAACAGAGCCTCTGCTGGCTCTGGCAGAGGTCCAAAAACCTCTGTAGGATAATTTCTCTCTACTAAAGATTTATCGATCCTCTCCAATGTTTTTCAAACGATTTTGGTAAAAGTACAAGCTTCAAGAGATGGATAGGCAGGTTTCAAACCACATAAATCAATCCTACAAAGGTTGTTAGATCAAGGAGGAGCGGAAAAGGAGACCTTGCTGAATCTACAGAGATTCATAAGTCAAGGGGGAGCAAAGAATGCGACAGAAGAGATCACATTCACCGATCAAAAGGAAATAGGTTGGTATCTTGCCACAGAAGTCATAAGCCACATAGTTCTTTCAACCAAAGAACCTCTGTAGATCACTCAAATCATTCAAATGACTTCTGCTGCACAAAATCTTTGAGATTTACAATTTTCTAGGACACCAACTTTCAAACAAGTCCTAAATACATTGTTAAAACTGATCAAAAACTTGGATGATTAAAAATGTTTATAAATTATTAGTTATTAGAAATTTCCTATCACAGAGCCTCTGCTGGCTCTGGCAGAGGTCCAAAAACCTCTGTAGGATAATTTCTCTCTACTAAAAATTTATTGATCCTCTCCGTGTTTTTCAAACGATTTTTCATTAAAGATACAATCTATAGAGATAAATTTTTTTTAAAAAAATTTCACAGAGCTTCTGTACCCACAGAGCCTCTGTAAAGATTTCCACTTGGGAATTTCTGTATCTGTAACGGTAACTTTTCTGTGGTGAAAATTTAAAACCCACGTGTTTTTCATTTAATGTGGCCGCCCACGACGTCTCGTCGTCACTGACATTGATGACGTGTCAAGTTTTCATTGACGTACATATCACGTCGTCCTAGAAACTTGCACCACGCCGAATGAACTCGAGTGTGGACCTCAAATTTTATTAACTTTCTCACATTTTCACCGTTCCGAATTCTATCCGTTACCACAGTATAAAACCCAAGTTAAAATCACTTTCAAAACTTTACTATTCTCTCATCTTCTCCGGCGAACTTGCTTATTTCTTTCTGAAAACCTAGAACTTTCAAAACCTACAAATGGCTTCCAGTTCCAAATCTGCTCACGTTTCACCAACGAACTCTCCGACATCCTCTCCAGTGCATTCTGAGCACTCCCACAACCCACACATCGCCGCCGATGCCGACAGACATGACTCCGGCGACGAGGCATCCTTCGTACCCACTACCCAACTGCAACAATTTTTCTCAAATGACCATTTCGAGCAAACCCTTCCCATTAAATCGAACAACTGTTATCTTGTTCCTTCTCCTACGGCATTTGGCAAAGAACATGCCATCCTGCTAAACATCCTCGAGAACCACTTTCTTTACCCTATTCTGAGCAAAACCGTTGAACAAATACCAGTACGTTACCTACATCAGTTTTGGCAATCTTGCCGTTATGACGCTGACACCGATTTGATCAGAGGCTACATTTCTAAACCTGACCAAAGTAAGAGCCTTGAATTGATGTTCAATCGCACCATGTTCTCATTAGAATTTGGCCTTCCAACAAGAGGACTCATGGGAATCAAAAAATATGCACCCCAACCAACAAATGAAGAACTTATCGACTTTCTGCACATGTTAGGGTACAACCAACAGTTGAAAAAGAGGAACGATTTCCGCAGAGCAAGACTACCCCCTGTGTGGAATACCTTATTCTCCATCCTAAATCGTTGCCTCACGGGCAAAATCGGAAGCATCGATCAAAGCTCACCTCAAATTCTCTCAATCATGTATGGTGTGTATTATGATCTACCCCTAGATTATGCCACCATAATGATGCAAGAGATCATCAACACCATCTATCGCAAAATCGCCTCCCAGAAAGCCAAAATGTCTGATCACAACTGGTTACCCTCTCTGCAGTTCCAGCGAATCCTCGGTGTACTTTTCGAACCCCTACTTCTTATCCAAAAATGGCCAATGGACGGTCCCAAACCTAAGCAATTTCCTATGTCCAAGAACACCCCTACAGAACATGAGGATGGCTACCCACACATCAGGCCACTATCAAAGGTAATGTTAGGTTATGCTAGTGATAAAGAACTAGTTAGTGAGTACACACGCGTTTACAGAACTCCTGAACCCAGTTCTGTAACACCCCCGCGTATAGGAATGCCCATAGGAGGTAATGTAGTAGAGAGACTTACAGAAGAAGAATGGAAGATAAAGTTGGCTAAACACAAGGCCAACCAGAAGAACTTCAGAGATATAAGGAAAGACCTCTATTCTTCAAAGAGGAAGTCTTCTGAGGGATCTAAAGAGAAGAAGAAAAAGGGAAAGAAAACCAAGACCCCTACAGAGGAACAACTTGCCTCTGCTTCTGCTATCCAACCACCCTTTGCCCCTCCCTCTTCCAAAAGAAAAAGAGAGTCAAAATCTACAGAGGAGGGAGCACCAAAACCAAAGAAGAGGAAATCAAAGAAGAAGAAACCATCTTCTCCTCTGCAAACAATAACAGAAGGAATCGAACCACCTCTGCAAACTCTAATCTTCACAGAGGTTCTTGATTCACTTCTGCCAAGATAAGAGACTGCAGAAGAAGGGGTGCAAATAGGTTTAGAGGATAGGGTAGAAACGTCTGGAGGAAAAGAAAATGAGAAAGGAAAAGATGCCGAAGTTGTAGAAGGCACACATCCCTCAACCCCTCCCAGTGCAACCCACACATCTGACACCACATGTCTAGCTGCAGAAGGTGTCATTGAAAAAGAGCAGCACAGCTCGAACCTACCCCAACCCATCCAGCCAGAGGTTACTCTTTCAACCTCTGTGCCCACAGAAGCCGGGGAATCCATTCCTAGGGAGTCTCCTCAGAGAGACTCACCTATAGTTCGTGATCCAACGCCCCAGATCACACTAGAACACCCTACAGAGGAATTCGTTTCCTCTGAAACGCACAAAATAGGGCCAAAACTTCTTTCAGAGAGAAGTAGAGAGCACCATGACGAAGAGACTCTAGACAAGTCTCCTAGTCAACAGAAGAATATTCCGATACCCACCTCTGGAGTGGATTTGGACAATGTTCTTCACAGAACTTCTGTAGAGACTAAAACTCAGGTTTCTTCTCGAGGATCAGATGGAAATCGTTCCACCCCCAACGTACAAACAAGGGTGAACGAAGGTGTCCCAGGAACAGGGACTCACTCTGGAGAAGGAGTTGTTCCTCCAGAGGTTACCCAAGAGGAACATGTTACGAAGGATGAGTTCCAAGCCTTTGTAACCTCTAGAACTCAAACATTGAATGAGTTGCAAAGCTCATTCACGTCTTTTACAGAGTCAACTTCAGGCGTGCTTACAGGATTAAATACCAAAGTGGATACCTTATCCCCAGAGGTTAAAGCAGCCCTTGCAGAAATGAAGTCAACTACTGAAACTTCTCCTGCTGCTGCCATCGCCTCTGCCACTAACATTGCCAAAACAACCACTGCAGAGTTCGAGAAAAGTGCGACCAAAGCCTTCAAAACTTCGATCGCAATCTACTTTGAAACAATGAAGAAAAATGCAGCAAGGCAAGCAGCTCAAGACACCTGCAGAACAGAAGTTTCTGCTAAAAGAAGGCAGGATGATCCTGATAATGGAGCATCTGGTCATCCTGAGGGGGAGAAAACAAAGGAAACTACAGAGGTTGCTTCTGCAAAAACTAAAGAGAAATCAGCAGAACCCTCTACAACAGAAACCCAGAAGGAAAAACAACAGAGGCAAAACACCTCTATCTCACCAAAGGATGCACCAACCACAGAACCTAAGGTAATCAATCTTGCATCCTCATCCTCAGAACAAACTCCACCCTCACCCAAAGAACCAACACCAACCTCACAACCAATCCCGCACAAAACTAGAGTCAAAACCATAGCTCGAAAACCCCAAAGACCAAAACGCTCTGCAGAGTTCATTCATCGCAGAATGGAATTTGTATCTGCTTTTCAATCAGCAAAGCGTTTTGACATTCCACCTCCAAGACCCGAAGACTCCTCATCAACAGAGACCTCACAACCCGAAGTATCAAAACCTTCAGAGGCAACAACCAAAACATCAGAGCATACAACCCCAAAACCCACAGAACCTCCAACTGTCAAATCAACAGAGGTTCCACCCACACAAATCCAAAACCCAATATCTGAAACCTCAAAGCCAAAAGATAAAGGCAAGGAAATAATGACAGAAGAAGAGCCAAAGAAGAAGATGCCAGTTGCTACAGAGAAATTGATGAAAGGTGCTTTTAATGCCTTCGTCACTCCTAAACCCGAAGAGGAAGACTGGGCATTCAACTTGAATCCTCTGTCAGAAAACCCAACCCTAGATCCCACAGCTAAGGTAACAGAAGGCAGAGTAGCAGACATCACTCGAAAGATGGATGAGCTAAGGAGACCAATTCCAAGATCTACTTCAACCATTGAACAAATGGAAGAACAAGTCTACAGTTATCTCTACAGACAGCAATTCCAGAGCGATCTGCCAGCCCATGTCCGAGATCAGAAGCTAAGAGAGGAATTCGATGCAACCTTCACCTCTACAAAGTCAAAACCAGTCAATCAAGTTTACTCCATTCACAAAATAAAGAAGGTAATCTATTGCAAATACTCCAAAATGAGAACCTATCCTCATACGGTGTATACCATCTGGAAAGTCAAAAGGTCTGACAGATCAGAAAATCAATTCTCTGATGCTGATATCCGAAACCTCAATCCCTATGACTTACCTGACCTTCTGCAATGGACGAAAGACAACTTCAATGACGACTGCCACAAAAGGTCTTATCGAGTTCTCAGAAAGGCGATGCGTGAAAAGCTCCTAATCTACAGCATGCTCGACATTCAACTAGCCATCGATCTGGGCATAACTACTCTAAGTATCAGACCACCAGAGGATTTCTGCCCACCCAATGCCATACCCAATTCAATCATCAAAACTCCAAGGTACGGGTTAGTATTCAAGAATCCTGCTGATCAACTGAAACTGTTTGTGACAATGGACTGTCAGAAGTACACAACCCATACTCTGAACATGTTCAGAAAGATACTAGAGGAGAATAAAGCAACAGAGCTTATGAACGAAGAATCTGCTCTGATGATGATCAAAGAGATTGATGCTACACTCGGCTTACGAAATCTCTGTCACAAGTTCTATGAAGAACTCAAGGAAGTAGGAAAAGACAACAGAAAGTTCGACGACTTCCCAAATGCAAAAATCTGAGTCTCTTCAAAGAATCTCTATCAACGTTTATTTCTGTGTACTCTAATGTAAATGCCTCTGGCATAAATTTCAAATGAAAGAAATAATCTTCTGAGGTGTTGTTTAACCTCTTCTTTACTTAGGTTAAAATGCATAAATTCAACCTTTTATTTTTCAATACTTAGGGGGAGATTGTTAGCTCCAATATTCTAGAATATTAGAAGTATTGAAAAATGGCCAAGTACAGAAGAACTTCCACAGAAGCTCTGCTGAGTGCAACAGAAGCTCTGTCGGGCATCTCAGAAGAATCAAAGGAAGTTTTGATCAAGAGTGATCAAAGACCGAGGAAACTACAGAAGGACGCTTTCAGAAGACCAAGACCGCAGAACCTCTGTTACAAATAACAGAGCCTCTGCGGACAACATCAGAAGACAAGGAACAAAGAAGACATCTCAGAGGACCGAGCCTCAGAACCTCTGCCACCCTTGACAGAAGCTCTGCAGAAGTAAACAACCAAAGACTCGGAATCCGGTGAAGACTACTTTACAGAGGAACCAGACCGCAGAACCTCTGTAACACATTACAGAGCCTTTATGGTCCTCAAAAGACTAGGAAGATATTTATAATATCTTGCTACTGTTCCAAGACCTGTTCATCAACTTGCATGGAAAAGTACTGTCAAAACACGTGTCAAGCTCTGAGTGGACTCAATAGGGCATGGTACAAAATAGACGTCTGCGCCATTTAATGCATTTACCAAAAGTACATCTGCTCCATTAAATGCGCATGGCCAAACAACTGCTCACACCATCCAGTTCACTATTTATGCCGTAAAAGGAACAGTGACCTACTTCATAGTCTTCTAAGAGTAGTATAAAAGGAAGACTCATGTTGAGTTCTTCCTAACACAATATAGAACTACACACAAAAACAGAAAAAGAAGAACACTTCAATCAAACATCAAGAACACATAGCTTATGCACATTTAGAGTCATATCTGTTTAAAGCTTTGCATACTCACTGTTCTTAAATCTGTTCTTGATATATATATATATATATATTCAGTAAACTTTGAGATATTATTTCCTGCTCACTGTTTATTTATATTGTGTTCTAAATCTATCAAACATATCTGTTAGTTCTTCAAATACGCTTCCACATCAAACATAAACTCGAACTAATAGATCTGATAATCTTGTTTAAAGCAAAACGGGAACCAACAGTGTACTTACATGCTTTAGCCATAGTAATGACTGCGACATCTCCCCTCCTCCATTTTAGTAAACAAGCATGATAATCCGAATTTCAAGTAATATGATCAAGATCAACAAGAAAGAATCAAGTACTTCATATGATTATAGAGAGAGAAATATTACAATCAAAGCTCTCACAAGTTTTCTCTCACTAAAACTAATTTCATTCAAGGTCTTCTCACAAGTGTTGCAAACAAACAAGCTAACTAAGGCTATTTATACCTCCAAGGGTATTTACACAAAAGTCATTAATCTTGAATAAAAAATAATGGACCTAACATTCTCCCCTTATTCATGATTACAACAATACAAGATTAGAACAGTTAACACTCTAACAAACTTCCCTTTGAAATATCTCTTCATCGACAACAATTTCTTCCAACCTCTTTCAAAATGATTTGAGCAAGCTGTCTTGAAATGAAGTTTGCCTCCCCTTTGGATTCAAGCACTGAAAGTTGTTTAGAACCAAAATCAGAAATTTTGTAATTTATCAACCTTCTTCAATTCATCGAAAATCTTCTTTTCATGAAAACAATCTTCTTTCTTTGACATCATTAGATTTTATAAACAACATAATCATCTTTTGTATTTTCAAACGTCTTCACTTGAACATATCAAATGAACATCAACAACTTTCTCTGATCAACTTTTTCTCTGACTTTAACATTCTCCTCCTTTTAACAAACTCTAAGTAACTACCATTCCAAAATTGAATTTATCATACATTTTGAATTGAAAATTATCACAAATTCTCCATCATCATGTATCTCTTCTCCACTGAATCAAATCAAAATTCTTTATCTCTTATCCACTGAACTGTCACTTTATCTTCATTTTATCTCCCTTGTCACTAGATTTTGTTGTATATCATCTCCCCATACCTCTTTTCAACTAATGACTTGTAATCTCATCTCCCCCTTCTCGATGATCATGAGCATGTTGAACATCAAAATCCTCATCTATAATATCTCAAACTTTCTCTTTTACCATTTGATATGACCTTGCTGATATGTTTCAAAATCTTCAACAATCTTCAACATTTGTTAAACATTAAGCAATCTCCGCTAAATAACAAAAAATAGTCTTTGCATTATCAAGATGGATAAGACCCTACTTATTCTCCAAGGTAGAAACAAGAGTATTGTCCGTCAATTCCATAAAATGTTTCTAAATCTTTTCAAATTCAGAATAAGTGATAACCCTATATCAACAAAATGATTCAGTTAACAGTCATTCTAAGAGGAGTTAGCCTGTGAGTAGTACGAAATCACGTAGTACAATAAATGTACTTTGTAAATGAGTTTTAGTCGTGTCACTCCCCTAGGGCTTTCATCCAATCATTGAGAAACACATGGGAATCTCTATAGGTTTTAACACACGAAAACTTATTCCTTGTGTGCTAGTGCATGTGTTTGAAAGAATTGAAGCACTTTATGCTATATAAGGCTCAAAATATAAACTATTGAGATATAACATGCTTTTCACAGACTCAATGTGCATGAATAAAGTGCGAAGGTGGGGCAAACTTCCCTCCTTTTCAATATCCAAGTTTTCCAAATGAAAACTAGATAGATTATGTGTTGTGACCCCATGAAAATATGAAACACCTCTTCGTTGAGAAAGACATGAGTAGCTGGTTGAGTTAAAACAAGAGTTGGCATGGGCCACTACCTGTTTCAATGATGGACACCAAAAAGTTGTGAACCACCAATAGATGTGGTTCCCCATCTAGAAGTGGTTGGGGGCAGAGTTCCCTTATTCTTTTAACTCTGTTCTCACACCCTTTATCGATTTAGTATTCTCACTTCTAACCAAACTATCATTTCCATTTTACCGCTCCATACTATGAGGTTGCTCTCCCGAAGAGCTTCCTCCCCCACTCTATAATGTATGACCCCTCACCCCTCAATCTCTCCATGATTAATTCCTATGTAGGATCCACGGGTTGTGGTGAATCCATAGAAGTTTAAAACTTCGCTCAAATGTACATCGGTCTCATGAAAATATATCTAAAAACATATTTTTGTTGTTCAACAATTTGTATTTGAACAAATGAAATCTACTTATTTAATAATGAATGCCTTCAAAACAACATCATCAATATCTGAACTTGGAGAATTCTCAAAACAAGTATACCGAAAGAATAAATTGATTTCTCTGGACTTGCTTGAGTGTCAGATATTGTTATAAATCAAAAGAATATAATCAAATAGCACATTGAAAGGCTAGGATTCATGAAATATTTGAATGTTGTTCATATGAACAATTATATAAACAAAGTCTGAATCAAAATCAAGAGCCTTTTATGTTGAAAGAATATGTGATGCCCACGTCAAAATGAATCGATTAGAATATAACAATGAATGCAAACGAGAGTATTACCACCGAAAAGATTTTTTTATAAGGTGTGGTAATAACAAATACAAAATGAAGTTGAATCGTGGTGTATGATTACTTGAAAAATATAAAAGAGAAAATACGCAAGATTAACTCTGGAAACACACGGTCAGATATATGAAAATCCTTTATGAAAACATTCAAAATCTTTGAAATTAGAAGATGGATTTTAGAGAAAATATTTGTAACCTTTGATGCTCCCCCTCAAATTTTTAGCTATATTGAGGTCCAAGTCCTGATATGTTTACTGTTGCTTGTCTATGTTGTGTGATACTTTGCTGTTAATATCCTCCGTAGTGTGCAATAAGATTGAAGACAACCCAAATTAAGCATGAGATAATAATGAAGATCACTCAGTGACAACATTTGTTTGAACGCAGAAACTCCAAACTCAAAATTATATGATATTACTTTTAATCTATGATCGAATCACGAATAGAAACATCAAATGTGAAAGATTAATCAACACTTTTAGATCAAAATATCATTTTTTCACAAAAATCTCAAGAACATTCGACAAAATGCAAGGATACAAAAACTCCAAAAATCGATCAAATCTTGATTCAAAATTGAAATTGCGTAGACAATTTGATTTAGAACAATCCATTTATGAAAAATGAATCAATTAAACTTAAAACTAACCTAGAAAAGATCAAATCATAAAACTTTCAAAGACACATATCAAACTTCTCTTCATTGTTCAGAAACTTCAAAATTCTTTAATTCTTCACAAATCTTCTCCAAATCTACTGTACTTACTCTGATACCAATTGATAGTCTCAGTTTTAAGTAATATGGTCAAGGTCAACAAGAATGAATAAAGATATTCATATGATTACAGAGAGAGAAATAATATAGTCAACAAGTTTTCTCTCATTAAAACAAAATCCAGTCAAGCACTTCTCACAAGTGTTACAAACAAACAAGCTAATCAAGGTTATTTGTACCTCTAAGGGTGTTTACACAAAAGTACTTAATGTTGAATACAAAATATGGACCTAACAAAGATCCACATTACCATCCGAAATGGAGATTCAGATCAACTTCTTCGAACACACAGTCTCAGCTTGGCTCTCCGCCAACCAATCCGTCACAATCACTAAATCGAAACCTCTAATCACAATGGGCAACAATGTGATTGAAAAATCTCTGCCCTAAATCTCTAAAGTGCAACCACTCAAAACCTCACGGATCACTACTTGACCGCTGTTTGGGCAAAATTTCACCAATCACAACCACGACCAATGTTAGTGTCAATTTTATATGTTGTATTCAAGTTGAGGGGTTATTTTGTAACTATTGAGTCTAGGTATAAATAACCTAGTTTAGCTCATTTCTCACTACATTGGGAAAACTCTCTGTATTTTCTCTCTACACTTTTGTATTGAGTTCTTCAATCAAATGAGAGATGACCAGTGATTTGCATACATCTTGTTATTGATTACTTGTTATTGGGATAACAAGTGGTATCAGAGCAAGATCAGATCAGATTATGCACGATTTGAAGAAATTTTTTGTCAATTTTTGAGAAAATTGAATGTTTTTGGTGTTCTTGAGGTTTTTCAAAAAAAATTCTCAAGAATTTGATCTTTTAAATTGATTTTGTGTTTGTTTTTGGTGATTTGGTTGATTGTATATCATTGTATATCTTTTTTATCAATCAAATTCGAACACAAATCAAGTTTTTGAGGAAAATTATTTTTTTGAAAAACAAAAATATGAACAGTACTGTTTATCGTGCACTGTTCATCATTTTTTGGTAATCGATTGTGATTTGTTTTGTTAAAATTTGGTTGTGATTGGATTTTTTTCAAGAAAACTGATTGATTCTTCTAGATTACACATATCGATTTCTCAATTAATTCTAATCAGTTTACCATTTCCAGATCTGAAAATTCATGATCAACGATGTTCTTTGAAGATGATGATCGATTTCATTTTTAGTTGATATTTGTTCGATCAAAATACCGCATATCTGCTCATCTTGCATTTCTGATCAGAGTGCAACTTTCAGAATCGAAAAACGACGAAGATTTGAGTGAATTACATGTGTTGAAAGAGTTCGCCGGAGATCTCGCCGGTTTCTGGAAAAGTTTCACCGGAAACTTCATAATTGTCGTACATCATAACTCTCGTACACTCATAACTCTCGCATGTATCATAACTGTCATACACTATTACAACACCAACAGTCGCACAACACTAAACTCTCGTACGAATTCTAGTCGGACGAACTATCGGAGTCCTACAGATTCTTTAGTTGGACAACTCTCGGACGACTCTCTAGTCGGACGACTTTCCTAGTCGTACAAACGTTCTAGTCGGACAACTTTTGTAGTCGTACACATTCATGTCGGGCTGGAACACACCTACGTCGTTGAACTGCAAATCGTTTATGAAGTTGACGATGAACAGTAGTCATTCTTTTAGTGTTTGTCAAATTTGGTCCCTGTAGTTTAGGATTAAGATGTTTACATTTTTGGTCCTTTTTAGTTAGGTTTCTAGTTAGTGTAGTTAGAGTCGTTAGTTAGATTTAGGAATTGGCATCTTTAGTCCTTGTAGTTAGTATTTTGAGCTTATTACAGTTTTAGTCCTTATAGTTTCGAGTTTTAGATTGAGTCATTTTACTTAGTTTTTTAGATTTTTACCCTTTTAGTCCCTAGACTTTTATTGTTTTAGATTTTTACAATTTTAGTCCTTTGAGTCTAAAGTTTTAGACTTTTGTTATTTTTTAATTCTTATCTTTTAGAAGTGTTAGTATTTTACACTTTTAATCCGTATTTTTTGTTTTAATTTCGTATTTTGTCAATTTTTATCTGTTTTTTATCGAAACTGATATATTCATCTTATCTTTTGCAGGTTTGCCGATTTAAAATCAAGTATTCCGCATTAATTTTTGAACGACAAATTTATAATTTGTTTTTCAAAATTTGATTTTGAAAATTTTTCTGACTTTAATCGATTTTTCTCTGATTATCGTGTGTGCATAATTCTACTTATCACGAAGTATCTGACTACGATCAATTTTCAATCTTTTACAGGTAACAATGACTGAATTTCAAAATTGGTGGTGTGATTCACAAAAGATATGCTATTTACAAAAGCAACATGAAGATTGAGTTGAATACTACTTCTGAACCTAAAGTCCATAGTTCTTGTATGAAATGCAATTGTGATCTGAATACTAGCAGTAAAAGTGATAAGACTTATGTTTCAGATCTATTGTCTCTTGCAAGAAAGAATGTCAAATGCGTTCAATGTGGTAGTCATTCATTTCAATCATCTCAGCAAAGTCCAGTATTAATAACATATGTTTCTTATATAAACAAAGAAAAATCTTCGAGTACTTTCTTTAAAGATGAGTGTTCAAACACAAAGAAACCACCTTTAGAGAAAAGAAAGAAGAGTAAAATGTCAAAGAAATGTCAAGTTCAGAGTTCTGAAGATTCTAACTCTAAATCTTCTGTTCTTTCAGATAATTTTGTGAATTCGGAGAAGAAAGCGCAAGAATGGCAGGTAAAGCAAACAACGACTGATTCAACCAAACAGAGTGTTAAAAACAGTAGTTTTTCGAATAATAAACAATTTTGTACGGGTAATAAACAATCTTTTGTAAAGCCTTACAAAAGTTACTCCAAAGACCAATTGTTGGATTTTAAAAATGGTGAATGTTTTTGCTCTGTTTGTGGTTACGAATGTGCGTTTGCTATGCCTGGTTCTTGTTGTTGGGATAATTCTTACTTTATCCCAAGTGGTAAAAGAAAGTCAAATTTGAAGAAAAAGAAGAAGACACAAAAATCTAAAATCACATCTTCTCAAGCTAACCAAAAAGGACCCAATATTCAATGGGTACCTAAAACGGTTTCAATCTGATTGATGCAGAAACATAAGTTATGGTATTTAGATTCGGGATGTTCGAAGCATATGACAGGTCAACGACACATGTTAACTAATTTTGTGGAAAAAGATCTTAGTCGTGTAAGATTTGGAAACAATCAGGTTGCTCCTATCAAAGGTTTTGGAGATATCATTCAAGACAATCTTATGATAAAGAAGATCAATTATGTTGAAAGATTGGATCACAACATGTTTAGTATAGGTCAGTTTTGCGATAAGGATTTGGAGGTGAACTTCAAGAAGACAAGATGATGTGTCAAAACCGAGGAAGGAACAAAACTTCTTGTTGGAACTCGCAAGTCAAATCTGTATACAATTAACTTGTCAAATATCAAACCGACCAATGAAGTGTGTCTTTTATCCAAAGCTTCCGAAGAACAAAGTTGGCTATGGCACCGACGGTTATCTCATCTAAATTTTCGATACATTCAAAAGCTGGTTTTAGGAGATTCAGTTCGGGGGCTTCCAACTTTGAAATTCAATGCCGAAAATCTATGTGATGCGTGAGAAAAAGGAAAGATGAAGAGGGTTCCTCACAAGCCTAAACCGGAACCGACAACGAAGAGTATACTTGAGCTGTTACATGTGGATTTATGCGGTCCAATGAAAATGAAAAGCATAAATGGGAGGAAATACGTCTTGGTAATTTTCGATGATTTCTCAAGATATACATGGGTTAAGTTTCTTCGGTCAAAAGATGAAACTTCAGAACTTGTCATTGGTGTTATCAAGGCAGGTTAGAACAACATGTAGATCTCAGTTAAAATCGTGCGTTCGGATAATGGTACAAAATTCAAGAACAGAGTCCTAGGTGATTTCTATGAATCACATGGGATTATGCAACAATTTTCTGCCGCCAAAACTCCTGAACAAAACGGTGTTGTAGAACAGGATGAAGCATTCAGAATATTAAAAGAGAAACTCTGCAGCGCGCCAATATTAGCATTGCCAGAAGGTTCTGATGATTTTGTTGTCTACAGCGATGCTTCCAAACTAGGATTAAGATGTGTACTTATGCAACGTGGGAAGCTGATTGCTTATGCTTCTCATCAACTGAAGGACCATGAAAGACAGTATCCTACACATGATATGGAGCTTGCAGCAGTTGTCTTTGCGTTGAAAATTTGGAGACATTACCTTTACGGTTCTAAGTGCCAAATATTTACCGATCATAAGAGTCTCCAACATCTTTTCGATCAGAAGGAATTGAATATGAGGCAAAGAAGATGGTTGGAATTGGTGAATGATTACGACTGTGAAATCCTTTATCATCCGGGAAAGGTGAACGTGGTAGCAGATGCACTGAGTCGTCAGGAAAGGAGTGGAACAATAAGAGCTATTTCACTACGGGCTGAACTGCTACCGAACATCTTTGAAGATTTGCAAAAGTGTCAAATAGAAGCGTTTCAAGAAGAACATCTGAAGTCAGAACGATTAGTGGGGGTATCAGCATTGCTAGAAAAAGATGACCGTGGATTATTATGTTTGGGAAGCAGAATTTGGGTGCCGCGTATGGGTGGGTTACGTGATCGGGTACTACGAGAAGCTCATCAGTCTCGTTTCTCTATCCATCCAGGTACGAATAAGATGTACAAGGATCTAAAACAATTTTATTGGTGGACAGGAATAAAAAGAAGTATTGCTAAGCATGTGGAAGATTGTACTACTTGCAAGAAGGTAAAGATTGAACATCAAAAGCCGTTTGGTCAGCTACAACGATTGGAAATACCGATGTGGAAATGGGATCAAATTACTACAGATTTTATCACTAAACTACCAAGGACTTCGAAGGGATTTGATGCCATTTGGGTGATCGTTGATAGGTTAACGAAGTCTGCTCACTTCCTACCAATAAAAGAAACTGATTCATTGGAACGATTAGCCAAGTTGTATATCAATGAAATAGTAACTCGACATGGGGTTCCAATATCGATTATTTCTGATCGTGATAGTCGTTTTACTTCAAGATTTTGGAGGAGCTTTCAAAAAGAAATGGGTACACATATAAAGTTAAGTACAGCGTATCATCCTCAAACTGACGGTCAGAGTGAACGAACGATTCAGACATTAGAAGATATGCTCCGGGCTTGTATTGTTGATTTTGGGGGATCGTGGGATAAGCATTTACCGTTGATCGAGTTTGCCTACAACAATAGTTATAATTCCAGCATTCAAGCGACACCGTTTGAAGTACTGTATGGTAGAAGATGTCGAACGCCTCTGTGTTGGAATGAAGTGGGAGAGAAACAGTTAGCAGGGCCAGATATAGTTCAGTTAACAGCAGATAAGATTACTCAGATTCGGGACAGATTGAAAATGGCTCAAGACAGACAGAAAAGCTATGCTGACCGACGTCGGAAACCGTTAGAGTTTCAAGTTAGAGATTTTGTAATGTTGAAAGTATCGCCATGGAAAGGAGTTATACGTTTTGGGAAACAAGGAAAACTTAGTCTGCGGTACATTGGGCCGTTTGCAATAACAGAAAGAATTGGTGAAGTGGCCTATAGGTTAGATCTTCCGCCAGAGTTAAGCATAATTCATAACGCATTTCACGTTTCGAATTTTCGGAAATGTTTGGTTACGCCGGATCAGGCAGTTTCTCTACCAGATATACAAGTAGATGAAAAGCCGAGTTATGTGGAGGAACCGGAAACCATAGTTGACCACAAAGTTAAAGTGTTGCGGAATAAAGAGATCAGACAAGTCAAGGTTCAGTGGAGACATCATAGAGGTCAGGATGCTACTTGGGAATCAGAATCAGAAATGAGAACTAAGTACCCGTACCTTTTTTCCTAACCGAATTCCGGGACGGAATTCTCTTAAGGGGGAGATGATGTAATACCCCGGGTAAGTTCGTTAGTTAAACCCTCTTGTCGTTAAATTTATTTAACTCTATAATTGATATTTAGGGTAAAAGTAGATGAATTTATAAGTTTAGGGGTATATGGTTTAGTAATGAAAGTGTAGGGGATGAGAAGAACCAATTTCAGTGTGTGTGGGTGTTTTGAGAGCAAAAGGAGAAAGAAGAGACAAGGCTAAGACTTCTAATTTGGAAGTGATTAAAGTGAAATTAAGGTATGTTCCTCTTGAGTTTTATGTTCGAAATCACTAGTATTAGGATTCTATCGGATTGGAATAGTCAATTTCATATCTGTTAATGATTAAGTCGGTTTTCTGGGTAAAAAGACACCAAACCGACAGTAGTTTCCTGACACCATGAATGTGTCCGGATGATTTTGTTGGTAGTGTCCGGGTAATTCTTCGGCGGTGTCCGGACGAGACTTTTATCCGGGTAAGTTCCTTTTTCCTATATTTTCCGGATAGAATAAGATACCAGATGGTATCCGGATTACTTTGGTGTCCGGATGACGTCCGAATTGTATAGGTTGTCCGGAAAAGTCATGTTGTCCGGAAAAGTAGTGTTGTCCGGATAATTTGTGGTATCCGGATACTGTAGCTGTTTGACCAATTTTGAGATTTCAGATTCAAAGTGTAAATCTAATATGAGGATGGCTTCTGCAACTCAATCTCCCTTTAATTACTTGAATTGTTGTTTTTCCGGGACTATCAGTTGGTATCAGAGCAGAATCGTTGAAGATTTCTTCGATATGATCATTCGAATCTCGACAATTCAAGTAAATTTGTGTCGATTTTGAAGAATTTGGAATTCGATCTTCATGTAAGTATGTTCTAATCATCTGATCTCTTAAAGATCTGTTCGTTGCTCGATTCTACATCAACTACTATATTCAAAATCGATTAACGTGAACATTTTGGTGATTTTGAAAGTTGTTGAGAGTTTTCGGTATTTTTGATAAAAATCTTAAGATCTGGAAGATTTTTTTGTGCATGAATCGTTCAAAGGTTTACAAATTGTTTTCTCTATTGATTATGAAGAGAATGCAACAATCAGATATGATTTTGGTCGAAAAATAAGTGAGTTCTGAATTTTTGAAGTCAACAGCATAAGTCTCGCCGGAAAACCGAATTTCATCGGAGTTTTTTGTTGTAAAGTGTTCACAGATCTGTTCGTTTTGATGTAACGATCTGTTTGCAATCATTTAGAGTGAAAACAACAAGAAATCAAGATTTTTGTGTTGTTGAAAGAGTTCACCGGAAAAGTTCATAGTTATCGCATGATGTTGATTCAAAGTAATCGCACATTGAATGTTTATCCTAGTCGCACGTAACTGACATTCAATGTTCGCGCATAAGTATCATGCGATCAGAATCTTAGTCGCACAACGTTGATCTTCAAAGTTCTCGCACACTTCTTGTTCAATCAACGAAGTTATCGCATAAAGCTCTCACCGGAAAGTTTCTCATCGCACAAGGTTCGTGCGATCAGACTCTCTACTCGCACAAGGTTTATGCTATCAAACAGGTTGTCGCACAAGGGTCATGCGATCAGATTGCCTTATCGCATAACATTTGCCTGATCATATTCCTATTCGCATTGTTCATGGATTTTAGCATAAAGTGTGTGTGACATCATTCTCTTATTTCGTTTGTTATATACATAAGGCAACTGGCAAAGTTTAAAAGAGCTCAAGTATTCAAGATTTTCAGAAGACCTTTGAGTGCTCTTAATCATTCTTCTGACCTGATCAATCAAAATTGTGAGTGCTTGCAATCATTGGTCAGTGGCTTGAAGCATTTTAGAGATGAGCGTTTCTCTACAAGTGCTGAACACTGTTATTGGTTTGGTTCTTCTCATCCCTAGTGAAGATTTTTAAGGATTTTTGGGCATTTTTGGTTATTTTCGGACTTAGAATTGAATTGGCAGATTTAGGATGTTTGGTTCTTGATTACTGTTACAGAGTTGTTCGATTTAGTGTATTGGAGTAATTTGTGAAAGAATTTGGATCGAAAGAACATATCTCAGTGGATTTTTAGACTTTTTTAGAAAGTTGCTGCTGTGGATCGAAAGGTATAGATTTAGTGCGTTTTTGGTGTTGAGTTCTACATAAGAAGTGTTCAGAATTGTATCGCGATCGTTCCTGCAAAGTTTGGTAGCAATTGGAGGATTTTTGAGTGAGATCATGGACTTAGAAGAATTTTTCATTCGGAGTTCATAGTAGTCGCACAAAGGAGTTCTTCATATATTCATAGTTGTTGCATAGCACTGTCATTCAAAGTTGTCGCATAAAACTTGAGCGATTAGACTTTTCATCGCACAAGTGTTGAGAGAGAACTACTGTTCACTTATTTTGATCGCACGTGTGTTGACCGACAAGTACTATTCATAGTTCTTTGTTGACCGAGAACTTATCCTGATCGCACAGAATTTTGACCTAGAACTTTTTGCTCGCACATACTTTGTCGTGAACTACTGTTCATTCCTCATCGCACAAGAGTCGGGCGATTAAGTACTGTTCATCGCATATTGTTGTGCGATAACTTTCTACTGTTCACTAATTTTGCTTATCTATTTAAAGATCATTAACAGGTAAACTTGAAAAGATGATGAAAAACGACGTGATTATGTCACTTGGAACCGAATCTCGTCCGCCGATCTTGATTGAAAATGAGCATGAACAATGGAAAGAAAGATTTGAGGTCTTTTTGGAAAGACGAGAAAATGGAGATAATCTAATATTGTCTTTGAAAAAATGATCGATGCAACCGTTAATGATTCCTATTCTTAATCCTGAAGACAACGAAGGTAGAGGTGAGAAGGTGAAACTATTGGAGAATATTCAGTTGAAGAGAAGGCACGATACGATGCTGATAAGAAAGCTTGATCTTACTTAATCATGGGGATTCCAAATGAGGTCTTTAGCAAGATAGATAGTTTTAAAGATAATGCACATAATATGTGGGCCCAATTGGAGAAAATGCTACAAGGATCTCAAATCGGTAATCAAATGAAAACCACTATGTGTATTAATCGATACGAGGAGTTCAAGGCGAAGGAAGATGAGAGTTTGCATTAGACTTATGACAGATTTATCACCCTCCTGAACGAGCTGAGTAAAAATAAGATCCGGAAAGAGACAATCGAGGTGAATGTGAAGTTTTTGAGTATTTTACAATCGGAATGGAAGAGTGTGTCTAGGCGAATGAAACAGAATCCACGACTTTCTACAATGTCGTTGCATGAATTGTTTGAAACAATCCAGCAAGATGAGGAAGAAGTGGAAGTACTCAAAGAGAAGAGAAATAAGAAGAAAAAGAAGGAGATTGCTTCTGATCCGGGGGCACTTAATATCGAGATGCATTCTAACAGTTATTTGACTGAAGGGTCTGATATGTTTGAAACTGGCGACAAAGGGAATACTTCAGATGACGGAGCTGATTTAGAACAAGCTATGCTTCTACTCACGAGGAATTTTAAGAAAAGATTTTATAAGACACCATCGTCGAACAATCTGAGGTACACTTCTGGTTCTAGAAAGTTTGAGAACAAACAGCCATTTGAGGAGAAGAGATTTGAGGAGAATAAGTTTGAGGATGTTGAGAAGAAGTTTGAGAATAGAGTTGATGGTAAGAAGAGGTTTGAGGAGAAGAAGTCAACTGAAGCACCAAAGTGTTATAACTGTGGCACGCCCGGTCATTACGCTAAAGTCTGTCGAAAGAAAATAGTTCGGAACTTTGACTACTACAAAATCAAACTGATGCTAGCCAAACAGAAAGAAGCGGAGAAGGCCTTACTCATGGAAGATGAGTATTGGCTAGATATGACCGATGATGAGGCGGAAAATGAGGAACAAGCTAATATGTGCCAAGCAGAGTTTAATTCGGATGAAGAGGACACTTCGTACAGTGACTCTGAGGTAAACTCCTTTCCTATACCTCCCTCGGGTGATGATGAATTAGCTAATTTACGTAATAAAATAGCCGAGTCTCATAAAGAAACAACTATTTTATATCGTGAATTAGAATTCATGAGACCAGGGGTTCAAGATTTAAGAGCTACGTTGGAAAAACAAAAAGAAGAAAATGAAGTTTTAAATCAGGCTATTCTTGATGATAAACTTGAGAGAGAAGAGAAACAGATTGAAATTAAAACTCTCAAAGATCAACAAGAACAGTTTAAAATAGAAAAGATACTCTTTGTTTCTCAAATATCTGATTTAAAGAAGAAAATCAAAGAGCTAGAGGATAAGAATAGTGAGAGTGAAGTTTCTTTGAACAATTTTACAACTCAAAACACGGAGTTTTTAAACAAAATTAAAGATCTGGAAAAGAAGCTTTATTTGAGGGGTCAAACTGATCAAACTATTCAAATGAACAAACCAAGGCTAGTGAGTTCTATTAACAAATATTGGGGACTTGGTTATGAAAATCCTAAACGTTTGGCAAAGGTAAGTCGATCTTTACCAACGTTGTATGATTTTAAATGTTTAAGGTATGCTAGATATTTTCCTGAATTTGTTCTTCATTGGACGAATGAAAAGGAAATAAGAGAGGAAGAAGTAAAGAAAAGAATAACCACAACAAAAATGCAACTTCCATTTTGTTATACTCAAGAGACTTTAAAATACCTAAAGAATCTGAATGGAACACTTTCGAATGACTAATTTTATATCTGTGTTGTTAAACAAATTGTGAAAAACCTTTTGAAGCAAAAAGATATGTTCCACCTTTGATTCTAGAAGGAAGAATTTGTGAATTAGAAGATTCTGTTCTGGAACAAAGAGTGGAATTTGATTTAGAAAAGGATTTTCTTACATCTATTTTTACAAATAGTGTTAAGGAATTATCTTCTTAATTCGAGAAAAAGTTTGAAACCGAAAAGGACATTCTTGAAAAATCTCTAGTTAAAAGGTTTTCAGATTCTTTTAAGAAATCTTTTGATGAAAAACAAAAAGTTAATCAAAAGTGTTTTCATCTTTCTAAGAAAGTTTCGGATCTTGAGCAAATTTTACTCTCTGAGCATAACCAATTTGAAAGTGAAAAAGCAAATTTTGCAAAGGAAAGCAAACATTTTGAAGAAAAGATTAGTGAGCTTTCTCAGAACGTGAAGACGTTGGAAAATGCTTTAGAAATAGAAAGAAATACTTTTACAAATGAATGTAAGATGTCTGATTTTGATAAAGTTTTCAAGAAGTAAGTGAACTTTCTCAACAAGTAAATGATTTAGAAATTGCTTTGGATAAAGAAAGAAAAGAATTTGCTTCCAAATCGTGGTTTACTCATGAATATCATTCTTTTTCTAAAAATGCTTTTGAAGTGCACAATGTTGATTCTGATTCTAATTTTGAGGATTTTCAACCTAACCCTATTTCTAAAGAGAATTCAAAGCCTAAAGTTAGTGATAAAGGAAAAACTTGAGCATTTGATTTTTCAAAGAAGCTTCCGGACAATAATGAATTCATATTAAAAAAGGACATACCTTCAAGTACTTTCTATAAGGGAGAATGTTCACATACAAAGAAAGATCCAATTTCTGAAAAAACCCTTAAAGAAAAGAAAGAAGAGTAGAAAATCAAAGAAAAAGACTTCTCATCTTTCTCTGACTCTAGATTTTCTGATTTTTCAGATAATTTTGTGAATGAGAAGAATGAGAAGAAAGAATGGCGGGTGAAGCAAAAGACTACTTTACCAACCAAGCAGAATATAAAAAACATTAGTTTTTCAAATAAGAAACAATTTGGTGCGAATGATAAACGACAAACAATTGCTGAGTTTTTCAAATGAGGAATGTTTTTGTTCTGCTTGTGGTCGTAATAATCTTTTTGCTAAACCTAGTTCTTGTTGTTGGTTTAATTCGTATTATGTTCCAAATGCTTATAATCAAACCAATGTTTTCAAAAAAAAAAGACCACCAGTTGTCAAAAAGGTGTCTCGCAAAACTAACCAAAAAGGACCCATCTTCAAATAGGTACCTATAAATGCCTAATTTGGTTGTTTGCAGAAGAATAATTTATGGTATCTAGATTTTGGATGCTCTAAACATATGACCGGCCGAAGAGACATGTTAAGAAACTATGTTGAGAAGGATTGCGGCCGAGTGAGATTTGGTAACAACCAATTTGCTCCAATTAAAGGTTTTGGTGATATTGTGCAAGACAAGTTAACAATAAAAAAGGTCAGTTATGTTGAAGGACTAGGACACAACTTATTTAGCATCGGACAGTTTTGTGATAAAGACTTGGAAGTTAATTTCAAAGCAACAAGGTGTTGTGTCAGAACTGATGAAGGGAAAGAACTCTTAGTTGGCACGCGAAAGTCAAATCTTTATACAATCAATCCGTCTGCCTTAAAACCAGAAAGTGATGTGTGTCTTTTGTCAAAGGCTTCAGTTCAACAAAGCTGGTTATGGCACTGAAGGTCGTCACATCTGAATTTTTTGATACATCTAGAAGTTAGTTCTAGGTGACTTAGTTCGGGGTCTTCTAGTGTTGAAATTTGGTGCTGAAATTTTTTGTGATACTTGCGAGAAAGGTAAAATGAAAAGGGTTCCTCATAAGCCAAAACCTGAACCTACAACAAAGAGTGTATTGGAATTAATACATGTGGATTTGTGTGGCCCCATGAAGACTGAAAGTATTAGTGGTAGAAAGTACGTGTTGGTGATTGTTGATGATTTTTCACGCTACACATGGGTCAAGTTTCTTCGTTCAAAGGATGAGACTTCAGACCATTTAATCAATGTCATCAAGTCAGCACAAAATAATATGCAAATATCAGTTAAGATTGTTCGTTCGGACAACGACACGGAATTTAAAAATAGAGTCTTGGGAGATTTTTATGAATCGAACGAGATTACTCAACAATTTTCCACGGGATTACTGAACAGAACGGCGTTGTGGAAAGACGAAACAGAACTTTAGTTCAATCCGCAAGAACAATGTTGGATTATTCGAATCTACCGTTATTTCTTTGGGCTGAGGCTGTCGCAACTGCATGCTACACTCAGAATTGTTCTATTATTCATCGCCGGTTTGGTAAAACTCCCTACGAGATCATGAACAAGCGGAAGCCAACCATAAAGCACTTTCGTGTCTTTGGTTGCAAATGTTTTGTGTTGAACGATAATGAGAATCGTAACAAGTTCAGTCCGAAGGCCATTGATGGAATCTTTGTTGGTTATTCTTTCTCCGCAGCTTCATATCGTATCTATCTGAAGCAGTCCAGAGCTATTATTGAGAGCGTTAACGTGAAGTTTGATGAAACTGAAGAATTGGCTTCTGATCAAAACAATTCAGAACCCGTTATAACTGGAATTTTAGCTTCTGGACATATCAGTTCAGAACATGTTCCAAAACCAAATCAGGATCAACCTTCAACTTTTAAATCTCATTTAACGGATCTTGATTATTTATTTGAAGATTTCTATGATGAATATTTTGGTACTTACAATTCTTATGATGCTCTTAACAGGAAGAAATCTGCATCTACAACAATTTCCGCTGTCGTTCCTACTACTGAAAAGGATGCAAATCAATCAACAACGGTTGATGTTTCTACTCCTGTTCAAGAAATTTCTGTACCAAAAGTCAATGCTACACATCAATCTGTTCCTATAAATGTGGAAGATTCAACACATAACGCTAGTTCTTAAGTCAATGTTACAACAACTCCTCAGCAGCCACCTGAATCTTCTAGAGAACCAATTCCTACTACCGCTATTCCTTCGAAAATTCCAAGTGTTGAAGTAGAAGTACCATTAGCTGATGATGAGACAAATGCTTTTCTTGACAATGTTCAAACATCGTATGTTCCACACCCATACTCAACAAAGTGGACGAAGGCTCATCCTATTCATCAGATAATAGGTGATCTGGATTCACTAGTTCAAACACGTTCGTCAGCTCTAAAAGCTACGGCCAATAAGTGTCTTCTTGTGATCATTCTGAGAAATATTGAACCTTTAACGGTTTCCAAGGTTCTGAATGATCCGGATTGGGTGCTAGCCATGCAATATGAGCTTAACCAGTTTGAAGCGTTAAAAGTTTGGAGGCTTGTTCCATGACCTGGGGATAAAAGCGTCATAGGAACCAAGTGGGTCTTTAAAATATAAAGGATGAAGATGGAATAATTTTTCGTAACAAAGCCATACTCGTAGCAAAAGGATATCGTCAGCAAGAGGGCATCGACTATGATTAGACATATGCTCCGGTCGCAAGAATTGAAGCAATCATAATCTTTCTAGCTTTTGCGGCTTACAAGAATTTCATCGGCTATCAGATGGATGTAAAAACAGCTTTTCTGAATGGCATTCTTAAGGAGGAAGTACATGTATCTCAACTAGAAGGTTTCGTCGACAAGGAACATCCAAATCATGTCTATAATCTGGATAAAGCCTTGATTGGACTGAAACAATCCCCTCGCGCATAATATGAAGTTCTTTCAACCTTTCTACTTGAGTCAGGATTCGATAAAGGTAAAATAGATACGACATTATTCATTAAGCACGAAGAAGGTGACATTATTATTGTGCAGATTTTTGTAGATGATATTATATTTGGCGCGACTAACCCTGGTTTGTTTACATGGTTTTCTGACCTTATGGCGACTAGGTTCCAGATGAGCATGATGGGAGAGATCAACTTCTTTCTCGGATTGCAAGTGAAGCAATTCTCAACGGGAATCTTCATCAATCAATCAAAATACATATTCGATATTTTGAAGAAATTCAAAATGGAGAATTGTACATCAATCGGAACACCTATGGCACCATCTTCTAAGATTGGTCCAGTTCCAAATGGTAAGAAGGTAGATCTAAGGACTTACCGAAGTATGATCAGGTAACTCATGTATTTAACTACAAGTCGTCCAAATATGATGTTCGATACATGTTTGTGTGCAAGATTTTAGGCTGATCTGAAAGAATCTCATCTCGGAGCGGTCAAGCGCATCTTCAGATATTTGAAAGGCACGACCTATCTAGAACTATGGTATCCGAAAGGGACGGGATATGAGCTAACAGCTTATTCTGATGTGGATCATGGTGGAATTTTATTGGATCGGAAAAGCACAACCGGACATGTTCAATTCTTGGGAGATAAACTAGTGAGTTGGGCTTCGAAGAAACAAAATTGTGTTTCGACATCTACGGTGGAGGTTGAGTATGTTGCTGCCGCAAGTTGTTGTTCGCAAGTTCTTTGGATGAAGACTCAACTTATGGATTTCAGATGTAAGTATGACAAAATTCCCATTTATTGTGATAGTAAATCTGCAATTGCTATTTCAGTGAATCCGGTCCAACACACGAAGACAAAGCATATTGACATACAGTATCATTTTATCAAGGACCATGTTGAAAAAGGTACAATTGAACTTTATTTTGTATCTACTGAATTTCAACTTGCCGATCATTTCACAAAATCTTTGGATGAGAAACGTGTCAAATTTTTGATTTCAAAGCTTGTTAGATCTGAAGTTTGTCAAAAAAACCTAAGTGCTAAAGTCTAAAGAGAAGACTCAGAAGTTCTGGATGAAATATATTTGTAAAAGTGCTAAGTGTTCATATCTGATGAGAAGACTCAGACTTCTGAGAAGGAGAACTCATAAGTTCTGAATAAGAAGAAAATGTTCCTGCTCTCAAGTGTTATATTCTGAGTATGCTTTATTAGAATAGTGTTCTAAACAAGTGGTTCAGAACTTATGACTTGGACATTTTCTATCTTTGTAATTATGATATAAGTTACAATATTAGAACACGTGTCATTGTTCTAATGGTCTGTTCTGTATATGTACTGTAGCTTTAATTTTTCCATACAGTATATATAGTTGTTAGCAAGCTGTAAGCCAACTAACTTTAGTATTCACTCTTGTAATCTTTGAGAGATTTCTTTCTCTAGAACTGTACCTTGTTCTTCATTGAATACAAAGCATTTTGCATCAATTCTCTATATTTTCTATTCTTGATTGTGTTCTTGATTGCTAATATTGATTGTAAGATCAATCCTGGTTCCTACAATTGGTATCAGAGCCAATCAATAACAAATTCACTCAAGATTTGTGAAGAATCGAGTCAATCTACTGTTTTTGAAGGTTTCTTGATCTATTCGATAAAATTTGAATTCCGCTGCTACTCATAATTCTTTAATTCATTGAATTCTTGAATTCTTGAATTCTTTGTGTTCGTTGATCAAGAAATTTGAATTTGATCTTTGTTGAATCGATTTCAATTGTCTTACAATCATGTCATCCAAAGAATTTCTCTCTTTGGGGTCTGAAACAAAACCACCAGTACTCATTCCTAAAGAATACCAACAATGGAAGATCATGATTATTCCATTTTTGGATAATATTGATGAAAATCTGATGATCTCAATTCGTGAAGGTCCAATAGAAGTTTACGCTGAAGTCGCTGCTTCTCCTGCAACAGATACTACACCTGAGATCCCTGCTTCAAGAGTAAATAAATCTGTATCACGATATACAGAAGCACAGAAGAAAAGACATGCAATAGATAAAAGGGTTGTTACTCTGTTAACTTTGGCTATTCTAAATGACATCTTCAACAGAATTGACAGTGGAACATATGCTAAGGAGATGTGGGATGAATTGGAGAAACAGATGCTTGGTACAACAAAATCTATTCAGACAAAGCTGAATCAATGCATCAATGCATATGAAAAGTTCAAAGCCAAGGAGAGTGAAAGTCTGACACAAACGTATTACAAATTCTGTACAATTTTGAATGATCTCAGAAAAAATGGTTTGATGAAAACCAAGTCAGAAATCAATTACAAGTTTCTGAATAGTCTTAATGCATAATGGTCGACTTATGCCATAAGTTTGCAGATGAACAAAAACATGTGTGAGGAAGATCTGAATGATTTGTTTTGCATTCTGAATCAGCATGAAGATTCTGTAAAATAGAATGTTGAAGAAAAGAAAACTGTTTCAGAACAATTGGTTTTTCTGTCTAAAAGCAAGACTAGCAAAACAAATAAGAATTCTGTGTTTCTTTCTGAAATTCCAAATGTAGAAGTTGAATCAGAAAAGGAAGAAGGATCTGATGAGGATGCTGATATGAAGTTAATTGCAGGGAAGTTAGCATTGTTAACCAAGACTTTCAACAAGAGATTTGGAAAGAAGAAGTATGAAGAAGGTAAATTCAGAAGGGATGGACAGGGGAGTTCAGAAGAAGTATGAAGATGTCTGATTGTGCTGCAATGAGAACCCCAATGGCTACTAATATTAAGTTAGATGCTGATCTATCTGGAGTATTAGTAGATAACAAGGTATATAGGGGTATGATTGGTTCTCTGCTTTATTTGACTGCAAGTAGGCCAGATATCAAGTTTGCTACATGCTTTTGTGATAGATTTCAATCTAATCCCAAGGAATATCATCTATTAAGTGTTAAAAGAATCTTAAGATACCTTATTGGGCCTTTGGTATCCAAAAGAAACTGGTTTTAAACTAACTGCCTTCACTGATGCAGATCATGCTGGAAGCAGGCTGGACAAGAAAAGTACTTCAGGTGCATGTCACTTTTTGGGAGACAAGATAGTGACTTGGGCATCAAAGAAGCAAAATTGTGTGTCCACATCAACTGCTGAGGCAGAATATGTAGCTGTTGTTGCTTGATGTTCTCACATTATGGATGAAAACACAATTCATGGATTATGGCTATCAGATAAACAAGATTCCCTTTTACTGGGATTTAGAAAGTGTTATTGCTATAACTCATAATCCTGTTAAGCACTCAAAAACAAAACATATTGATGTAAGGTATCACTTCATTAAGGATTATGTGGAAAACGGACCCATAGAAATGCACTTTATGCATACAAAGTATCAATTGGCTGACATGTTCACAAAGCCTCTTGGTCACAAAAGGTCAATTTTCTCATTTGCAAGATTGGTATGCTTATCTGGCTAATTGACTATGTTTGTTATTCTTCAGAAATGAATTTTTTTCTAAGTAAGATTTTCTGAGTAGTGTTCTCAGAATTCTGACTCTCTTACTCAGATGTTCTCAGTCTTGAGTTCAGAACTTCTGACACAATACTTCAGAATTCTAACTTAATTTTTTCTTAATTCTGGTAAGGTTAGTCAGATCTTCTGAATATACCTCTCAGAACATATTCATTTCTGGAAATTACAAGTGTTTCAATTAGTTATTAAGTCCTTTATGTTTTATATGTTTCATATGATTCATTTACTTCTAATATGTGTTTGAATGGATGCTTTAATCAAGGGGGATATCGTTCAAAAATCATTCTTTGTTGTTTACAAGGTTTGTATTCTATTCTCATCTCAAATCATTTTAAGAAGGACAAAAACTTTTAATGATAATTTTTTTTACTTGTTCAAACTACTTCTGAATCCTTAAAAAGGGTTTACAAGGTCAGAAGTTTGTTTTTAAAAAGTTTTTTTTAATTCCAAATCATCTGAAGAGGGACAGACTTTTGATGATAAAACAATTCTATATCTGTTCAAACTAAAAGATTTACATCATCAGAAGTTATATTTTTTAAATGAGCTTTTGTAACAAGGCAACTCTTCTGAATTGTATACTCAGAACTTCTGAATATGCAATCTAAGAATTCTGAACGTCGTATTCAGAACTTTAACTTGTGTTGAATTCTATCCCATACCACGTGTCAGCTTCTTATTCACTGACATTGCCACGTCTTAAATAAAATCCTTTGGTGGCATTACACGGCGTTTGTTACAGTTTCATTCTGCCAAATAGCATTGTTAGTTATTTAAACCCTTCAGCTTCGCAGATTTTGAATAGATCTTAAAATCCCTCTTTCTAACCTTTTCAAACTCTAAGTTCGCAGATTGTTATTGCAAAACTCTCGAGTTCTTTGCTTTTGTATTCTTGCAAATTCTTATACTTCAATCATGTCTGGCTCACTAAGAATGGTTACTCGATCAGTACACACTGCTAGAACATTAATAGAGTCTTCGTCGGATTCAGAGGATGAGGTTATGATGCATGAGAGAATGGTTGAAGTAGAGGAGGCTATTGCGGGAAATGAGGTAGAAAATCAAAATAATGAAGAGAATGTTGAACAGGGCAATGCTAATATTGAACATCAACAGAGTGTAGTAAGGTCTGTGATGTCTTTTAGACCTATTTCATTGGAGAGATTAGTACCTACGGAGGATTATGTGGATATTCTAGAAAATAATTGTGTTTTGGTGCATGATCTAGCAAAGTTTAACGAAGAGCATAGGATCATCATTGAACTTCTGAAATATCATCCATTTAGAAAGTGGTTTACGCTAAAGAAGACTGTACATGTACAATATATTCAACAATGGTGGAAGCATTTAGAATTGCAGGGCAATGTATTTGTATCTAATGTAGGGGGGGTTCAATTAACCTTGAACATTTGTATTCTAAGAACCATGTTGAGACTGCCAGAAAGTGATGAGCTAGAGGGAAGATCAGATTTTGATGATGAGCCTACTTCAGAGGATATGGTTGCAGATTTTAATAGACTTGGTTATTGTGATGATTTGAAAAATCTAAGCTCATTCAGAAGAAATAAGTTACATCCTATTTGGGCATGTTTCTTTACAGTTGTCAACAAATGCTTATCTGGAAAGCATTGTTCACCAGATCAGGGGTCAAGGCAAATAATGCAGATATTTCATGGATTGGTGAAGAATAAACACTACAATTATGCTTCTATCTTGTGGGAGGATATGAAGAACCCTTGTGAAAGACATCAGAAAGCAGTGAAAGGATTAACAAAGGACAAACCTCTGTCCTACATTCCATATTAGAGGTATTGGCCAATTTTCTTGTGGTATGCACTAAGGGAGAATCCTCAAATACCAAGGCGAGTAGATGAGGAGCAAGGGCCAATCTTTTATATGGGTACAATGACTTCATCTCTCAAACTTGTTAACTTTCCAGAACATAAACTGTTAACAAGAACACTTAGGTCATACATTTCAAGGGATAGTGAGATATTAAAAACTTATTGCTCCTCTATGGGACTTGAACAATTTCAGGTCCCTACCCATGAGGAAAACTAAGAGATGAGAGGTGAGGGGTCTAATGTAGTAAGAGAGGGGGAGGATGTTCTTGGGGGAGAACAATCTCAGAGTGCTGAGAGGGAAAATTCAGAGAGCATGGGTAGAGATGAGATTGAAAAACAGACAGAGGGTGGTGAGTATGAGAGAATGTCACCAGAGTTAGAAAAAAGAGATGACTCTGTTCTAGCTGATCTAAACCGGGCAACCACATCTGCTATTGGTTCACAATTCTTGGTGACTAATATTGAAAATACCACTGAGCCCATGGTAGATTTTGAAATACCCATCCCCACCCACTCAGTAGCATCTCCAAATGCCATTGTTTCAATTTCTTTAAGGGAACAATTGCTTGCTCATTTGTAGTATGGCAATCAATCCCACCATTCATTTTAACACACTGAGTCTGGATTGCACAATAATATCCTTTTTGATCCTGAATTATCTTTTCACACTAGCACATTACAGGGAATTCGTTTTCCTGTCACAACATCCATAGACATACCTAATATTGGGTGTCAAGGATTGGATGGAAGACCTTGAGAAGTGAACATCTTAAAATCTTCTTTACATAGTGCATCTGTTGTACTAGGTGACTCAGTGATACCTACAGGCCATATGTTCCCTGAACATATGAAAACTAGATCATCTGTTGCTCCAGGGTTACCACTGTTCACTTCTGAATTTGAAAAGATTCAGAACAATTATCATGGTTTGGAAAGTACAATTCAGAACTTGGAGAATGAGGTGACTACCTTGAAAACTGAAGTCAATGATCTCAGAACTTTGTTGGAGAATAAGGTTAAATCTGTTGAAGAAAAGGTAGATAATATTAAAATCTCTTTGGAATCTCATCAAAAGGAGATCAGAGAGAATTTCTCAAAGTTTCAACAAGATATTCTAAAAAGCATGAATGATTTGAAGTCTTCTCTGCTTCAAGCCTTCAGTTCACATTTGGCTGCTGTGTCAAAGCCATTGGAAACTATGCATGTGGCAACTGTTGTGCCAGATTCTTGTTCAACTCATTCCTTTAAAAGAAAGTTTGATGATGATGAATCTCATGATCATCAAAAGGGGGAGAAAAGGTAGAAGACAAGTACTGAGTTTATGGTTGTTCCAAGCAATAGTTCTGAGAAACAAAGTTCTGAAAATGTAATAGAATCAAAAGAAGTGGTTATGGAAAATACTTGTTCTAATATTGTTCTCTACACTGGAGACAATCTAGCTTATGAGTTTGAGCAAAGGAGAATGCAAAGTCTATTGGCAAGGAGGATGCACAATATGATGATAAGTATTCTGAATTGTCCAAATATTCCCAGATGTCTCAAAAGTGTAACTCCAAATGATTTGATGGGATATTATGATTGCACAGTTGGGTATCCAGAGAAATTTGAAGATGATGTTGCAGAACATTTCTTTGATGACTTCTCAGAAGAAGCATATGAAAGAGTTACAAACTAATTTATGTCTCCAGAGTTTATGTACAGAAGCCCAATCGTTATTCCCAGACTTGAGTTGCCTATCTTGGAAGAACCAATATGTGAATTCATTGTGGAACAGAAGAATGTTCCTTTGGCCAGAAATTATCACTTATATATCTTTCCTGAAAACAACTATTGGTCACTATATTGCCAAGATGATGAATTTGTTGAAGTTGAACACTTTATTGATGGATACATGGATCGGAAACTGCAAATGGTCTACTTTGAGGGTTCTAACAGATTCAGAAAACCAGATGAGAGACTATTCTTAAAGAAAAGGATTGTTAGTGTTCTAGAGTTCCAAATAGAAGATTTTGTTGTCCTCAAATATGTCAGTATCAAAGTTATGAAAGAAGGAAATAGTGAAGTAAATTTCACAAGCTTTGACTTTCACTGGAGATTCTTGGATGATCAGATATTCTTGGTAAAGTTCTTTCCATGTACTGATGAAATATGGGCTGAGATTGAATTTAGAAGACTCTTGGGGATTTATGTCAGAAATCTGTACATGTATGATTTTCAACTGGCAATTGAGGCAAGAAAAGAAAATTGTAATCTAACCTGTCCAATCAGAAGTCCAAGGCATGACACTAACATTGTTGGGTTTGTTGGTGAGGGAATTGGTAATGAAAGGTTCATCTATGCAGATTCCAATAAACTTATTCTGTTCAGATTAAATGATCTAGTGAAATACAACGATGCTACTTTGGAATTGTTATTGGTGAAAATGAAAGCAAATGTTGATGGTGATAGAGCTTCTGTAAAAGAAAAGTGCATTAGACATGTAAATGAAAGATTGGAGATCAGAATCAAAGTCAGAAATTGTCATGATTTGTTGGTATCAGAACACAATCCTAAGAAATTTCTTCACATTGATTTTGTGTTCCCTTCAGAATATCAAGTAAATGGGATGTATGATGATATTGCTGAAGAAATCATTCTAGAAGTTGTTTCTGTTCAAGAAGATGTTCAAATGCAGGATGTTTAACAAAATCCTGAGACTTCTGAAGCCGGTTCAGAGGAAGTGCCACGTAATCTGAATGCATTGTTCTTAGAATTTGAGTTACCAAACTTCTTTGAAAACAGAGTTGTCTTTCATGACAAGTCTCAAGAATCTCAGAGGTTTTATACAGAACGGATCAGATGCATAGGAAAGTGTAAATAGTGATACTGTTGTATTGATTTTAACTTGATGATTTACAATGAAAGAATACAATGTATTTATAGACAAGAAACTATACATAATACGAATAGTCTAGGAGAGTAAACCCTAAGGGCCCATGGGCTAAGTTGGGCCACATAACCTAATTTACATTCTAACACTCCCCCTCAAGCTAGAGCATATATGTTAATCATGGCCAGCTTGTTACAAATAGAAGAGACTCGCGAACCAGGTAAGGCTTTGGTAAATACATCAGCAAGTTGATTTCCTGTTCGAACAAAGGGAGTAGAGATGGTTCCTTATTCTAGCTTTTCACGAGTGAAATGACAGTCCACTTCGATATGCTTCGTTCTCTCATGAAACACGGGATTGTTTGCAATGTGGATAGCCGCCTGATTGTCACAATACAGTTTCATGGGTTTAGATTGAGTAAACCCAAGTTGACCTAGCAGGTTACGCAACCAAATCAGCACACATGTGGTTTGGGGGCCATAGCCCTGTATTCAGATTCCGCGGTAGACCGAGAAACGACACGCTGTTTCTTGCTTCTCCATGAGACTAGGTTCCCTCCAACTAACACACAATAGCCTGTCGTAGATCGCCTGGTCGTGGGATCTCCATTATAGTCGGCATCTGTAAACCCTTCTATGACATGATAACCGTGATTTTGATAAAGAATGCCAAGGCCAGGAGCACCTTTTAGGTACTTCAATATATGCTTAACAGCCTCCCAATGTGGAGTTCTTGTAGATGACATAAACTGACTTACGACGCTTACCGGAAAAGCAATGTCAGGACGAGTAATTGTCAGATAGTTCAGCTTTCCCACAATCCTTCTGTATTTTTCTGGATCCTTAAGTAGATCTCCCTTGTCTGCTTTCAATTTCATGTTTGGAATCATTGGAGCCTCACACGGTTTTGCTTCAATCATCCCAGAGTCATTTAGTACATCCAAACAATATTTTCGTTGAGACAAACAGATCCCTTTCCGAGTACGAGATACTTCAATTCCCAAGAAGTATTTTAAAGGACCTAGGTCCTTTGTTTGAAACCGAGACGCAAGGAAATCTTTCAGCTTCTTGATCCCTGCCTTTATACTGCATGTAATCACAATGTCATCAACGTATACCACTAGTAGAATACATCCAGAAGAGGACGAATGAAAGAACACTGAGTGATCATGAGAGCTTCTCCGTAAGCCAAACTCAGTTACCACAACATTGAATCGTCCAAACCAAGCATGGGGCGATTGATTTAAACCATAAAGTGATTTACGTAGTCTACAGACTTTGCCAGACTCCCCCTGAGCAACAAACCCAGGTGGTTGCTCCATATAAACTTCCTCATGTAAATCACCATGCAAGAAGGAATTTTTCACATCCAGTTGGTGTAATGCCCAGTCGTAGGTAGCAACTAAAGAAATAAACAAGCGGATGGAGGTAACCTTCGCCACAGGAGAGAATGTTTCATAGTAGTCAACCCCATAAGTCTGAGCATATCCTTTGGCGACCAACCGGGCTTTCAGACGAGCAACGGACCCATGTGGATTGACATTCACAGTGAATACCCATTTGCAGCCGATTGCCTTTTTACCTGCAGGTAACCCTACCAAATCCCATGTACCATTATGCTCAAGAGCATTAATCTCATCTATCATAGCATCCCGCCATCCAGAATGGGCCAAAGCATCACCAACCGTTTTAGGAACGGAAACCGAATCAAGTGTAGAAACCAAAGAACGAGAATGCGAAGAGAGTCTATCATAGGAAACAACGGAAGCAATCGGGTAAGTACATGAGCGCTTACCTTTCCGAAGGGCAACGGGAACATCGAGATCAGGATCCTGTGTAGCGGAAGGTGGTGGATCACTTGAAGCAAGAGGATCATCAGTAGATGGATCTGCAGATGATGACGAAGATGGTATAGGATCGGGATCTGACGTCGGGCGTTGGCGCCTACTATACACATGAACAATCGGTGGTTTAGCAGGCTCCTGAGGCAGTGTTGGTTCGGATAGGATAGGAGACTCTAGAACATGTATGGTATATACCAACAAGTCATCACTCTCTCTAGAATTGCAAGGTGTGGACATAGGAAAGAAGGGTGTGTTCTCATGGAATGTAACGTCTCGAGAGACAATGTATCGATTAAGCATGGGAGAAAAACACTTATACCCCTTTTGAAGGCGAGAGTAACTAAGAAAGACACACTTCAAAGACTTGGGATCCAACTTAGTGATATGTGGTCGGGTATCACGGACAAAACAGGTACTACCAAAGATCTTTGGGTCGATAGGAAACAAGGACTTAGTTGGAAACATGACTGAGAAGGGACTTCGTCCATCCAAAACAACAGATGGCATTCGGTTGATAAGAAAACAAGCAGTAGCGACAGCGTCAGCCCAAAAGAGTTTAGGGACATTCATGTGGAATAATAGAGCCCTAGCCACCTCTAAGAGATGACGATTCTTTCGTTCGGCAACTCCATTTTGGGTTGGTGTATCAACACAAGAAGACTCATGAAGAATACCATTTTGAAGCATATATGACTGAAATGTGTGAGACAGATATTCTTTTGCATTATCACTACGAAGAGTTTGAATTGACACTTTAAATTGTGTCTTAACCTCAGCATAGAGTGAACAAAAATGTGTAAAGACTTCAGATCGATTTTTCATAAAATAAAGCCAAGTAGTACGAGAGTAATCATCAACAAATGTAACAAAATACTTAAATCCAAGTTTTGAAGTAACAGGACATGGTCCCCAAACATCAGAATGGACCAACTCAAATGGGGACGAGGCCCGCTTATTACAGACTCTAGGACTTAAGTGAACACGTTGATGTTTGGCAAACTGACAAGTCTCGCACTGTAGAGAAGATAAAGATGAAAACTCAGGACACAACTTCTTCAGATTCCGCAAAGAGGGATGACCCAATCGACAATGAACGTCAAGCGGAGACGATGGGCTGGAACAAGTCAATGAATAGGATGGTGGACATTCAAATATGTATAGGTCGTCAGATTCCCGTCCTCTACCAATAATCTTCTTCGTCGACAGATCCTGAAAGATACAGAAATCAGGAAAGAATGAGACACAACAATTTCGAGCATGAGTGATTTTGCTGACCGATAACAGATTGAATGTGAAATTAGGTAAGCTTAGTACGGAAGAAAATGAAACTGATGGGGAAAGATCGATGGTGCCAGAACCAAGGACAGGTGTGGCTAACCCATCGGCAATTGTGACGTGTGATGGGGATGCGTGTTTATTGAATTTAGAAAATAGAGAGGGATTACCTGTCATGTGATCTGAGGCACCGGAATCAATGACCCATTTGGAGGCAGAAGATACTAGGTAAGCACTAGAGTTACCTGTTTCAGCAAATGCAGCAGTCGGAGCAGTGGAATTCTCAGTCCCCAGGAGTCTAGCATATTCTTCTTCAGGTATAGTAACAGTTGTATCTGTGGCAGAAGCATAGTGTGCTGATGAGCTCCTCGGGTGTCTGGCCAAAAGCTTCTTACATGTGCGCTTGGTGTGACCGAACTCATGACAGTAGTAACATTCAACACCATCAGAATCTGGAACATTAACCCGTGAATCAGTTCAGTCACTGTGACCGCCCCTAGAGCCCCCGCGAAACCCTCCTCGAGAGCCACCACGAAATCCTCCTCGACTAACTAGAGCACTGTTGTGATCCACAGATTGAGAAGACTGAAGATTCTCATTACGAAGAACACGAGCAAATATTTCTTGAAGAGAAGGAATAGCAGTTTCATTCAAGAACTGAGATCTGATAGAGTCGAATTTTGGTCGCAAGCCGGTCAAGAAGCTAATAACAGCCACTTGTTCCCTTTGGGCCTGCATAGCTTTGACATCAGCACTTAACGGAAGAAGAGAGTTAAGCTCTTCATATACCTTTTTGAACTCCATGACATATGTAGTAAGCGATCGGTCCTGTTGTTCTCCACGATGAAAGGACTTACACACACTATAAATCCGAGAGATGTTACTTTGCGCAGAATATAAGAAATCAAGATATTCCATAAGTTCTTTCACGTACTCACAGTGACTAACCAGAGACGAAACAGAGGGCTCAAAAGTATTGACAATCTGTAAGTACAAACGGGCATCACTTTGTAACCATGATTCGGAATCAGAATCGGTACCTTTAGGAGGATCGGACGTGAGATGAGAACCCATTCCCATGCTCCGAAGATAAAGACGAATAGTCTTGCTCCATTCAAAGAAGTTGGCGCCGTTAAGCTTGTTATCAGTAAGTTTAACATGCATCGGAAGCATCTCGGGTACACGTGGACCGCTGCCAGTTGGTTTGTCTTCTCCAGCCATCTTCCACTAACTCACAAAGGAACGTCGCACTCACAGGGTGCAAGAAACAGCCGACAAACAGAACAGAATCGGCGAACAGAAACCCTAAAAATTTCGGCGCACTCACAGGGCGCAAGAAAGAGCCGACGAACCAGAACAGAATCGGCGAACAAAAACCCAAAAAAAAAATCGGCGCCAAAAGTCGACGAACAGAAACCCTAAAAAATCGGCGCCAAAAGTTTGATCCGCGAAAACAGGGTATGAGAACAAACCTCGCTCTGATACCATGTAAACAGTGATACTGTTGTATTGATTTTAACTTGATGATTTACAATGAAAGAATACAAGGTATTTATAGACAAGAAACTATACAGAATACGAAGAGTCTAGGAGAGTAAACCCTAAGGGCCCATGGGCTAAGTTGGGCCACATAACCTAATTTACATTCTAACAGAAAGCAAAGAATTTCTGTGTATTCTGAATTTATGATCACTGGCCTCAGAGAAATATGTATAAAGAAGTTTATGGAGAATGATTATTATGGATTTGAAGTTCTGAGAGAAGATAGAAAGGTGTATTACTTCTCTGAAGCTGATTTTGGGAAGATTTCAGTGTTTGACTTTAATGATTTGTTTCGTCTTCTGAGAAACAAAGAATATAGCAAATACAAGAAAGAAAGAGGAGCATTGGCCATTGTAAAGTAAGGAATGTTTCATGCTTTGAGATGGGCTTCTTACAATGATTTCCAGATTGCTTTATCTGTAGGAAGACCATGTGTTTATCTGTCAAGGCCAAACAATGATCACAATCATCTAAGTATATTAAATAAAGGATATGTATGTACATGGCCAGAACTGGGAGTCATGATGGCAAATGATCACAATGAAAAGATATTCTTCAGAGCTAGTGAAGTATCCAAATATACTTCGAGAACACTTAGATTCATCAAAAGCAATATGGAAAGAAAGCTGACAAAGGGAGATAAGGTCAAAGAAATAAAGGAAATTATTGAGAAGATTGACAGAAGACTAGCCCTGAGAAATTTGATTCTGATGACTTGGACATTTTCTATCTTTGTAATTATGTTATTAGTTACAATATTAGAACACGTGTCATTGTTCTAATGGTCTGTTCTGTATATGTATTGTAGCTTTAATATTTCCATACAGTATATATAGTTGTTAGCAAGCTGTAAGCTAACTAACTTTCGTATTCACTCTTGTAATCTTTGAGTGATTTCTCTATCTAGATCTGTACTTTGTTCTTCATTGAATACAAAGCATTTTGCATCAATTCTCTATATTTTCTATGCTTGATTGTGTTCTTGATTGTTAATATTGATTGTAAGATCAATCCCGGTTCCTACAAAGCTAGGCATGTTGAACAAGAAAGTTTGATTATTCATAATATTCATTCAATACTTTGAAAATTCTTACAATTCATTCAAGCTTAAAATCTTGATTGACAATAATAATTTTCATATTTCTGAATCTTTATTATGATTAGTTTAAAAGTTTATGTCTTTAGTAGATTACAAAATTTACTTCAAATTTTATCTTTTGTCTTGTTATTTTTCAATATTATCTCTTCATGGTTTCTTTGTGCAGTTTGATGTGTGTGTGCATGTGTTTAAGGGGAGAAATCAAAAGAATTAATCATTTCTCAAGGGGGAGCATGAAATCATGTCTATACATGTGTTGCTCAAATCATGTGTGAGTCATTAAAGAAAATGTAAGTTTTCTAATTCTAATTTTCAAGCAAACTCTACTTGATGGAAAATTATTTTTGAAATCTTATGCATCATTGTACGGGGAGAAAATTGTTTTTGAAAAGACAGTTGGAGAGAACCAGTTAAAAGTTGGACATCTTTTAACATGGAAAAGTTGATTTTTGAAAAGTGGGAAAAAGTCAGATTTTTGGAAAAATGTCAAAATGTAGGAAGTTATCGCACATAGCTCATGCGACCAAGTCTCTTAATCGCACAAGCCTTGTTCGACAGCTTTCCTCATCGCACAAGCTTCATGCGATAAATCATGTTCATCGCACAAGCTTCATGCGATCTAAGTTCTTATCGCATACTGTTCATTGGCGTTCGTTGACCGATAACTTTGAATCCTTCATCGCATAAGCTTCATGCGATGAAGATGAACTACTCGCACATCTTTGATGCGATTAGTTGACAGGTGGAAGGTCAAACCTTGGACCAATCATCGTGTGCCACGTGTCACACAACCCTAGGTTCTATATATAGTGCGGTATTTCGAACATTTGAACTTTTCTTACTTCTCGCATAAACACATGCTCTCTCAACTGTGATTTCTTGAAATCGATTATTTGTTGTTGTGGTTTATTGCTTTTGAGTCGATTTCATTCCAGGTTAGTGATTATTCACTTTTCATCATGTTTAATCCATTACATTGTTGGTTATGATTGATTTCTTGTTGATAAAGTCGAGTTTTTAGAAACTGTTCATATTCTTGTATAAAAAATCATTCATGTGTGTTAGATTGTTGTTAAAAGATGATAAGATAGGTTTCTATTAGTATATCGACGATAGGGTTTTTGATTTGTTTGTGCCTTCATTCATTTTCTTAGAGTATGGGTTGATGACTTCAATTAGTTTCGAAGTACTCAACGTTATCGTACAAAGAATGTATTCAAAAACTCATAGTAATCGCACAACTCAGTTATTCATCTTGATCGCACACGCCTTATGCGATAACATTTTTCATCCCACAAGTGTCATGCAATTAACAGTGTCACGCAATTATGTTTGTGCTTTGTGCGACAACATCCCAGAGTTAGGAAATTTTGAGATTTTTCACAAAAGTGGTTACTTGCAACTTTTATCCCAGTGATCTAACATGTTCCAAAACAGATCAAATGGCACAAATTCTGGAGCACGGTGATGGCAATTCTTCTGATGAAAACACGGTTATTCAATCACACCATTCATCACGTCCATCGGTGAACGCAAGAAATCCGGATGATGATCTTATTCTTCCAAAGAACAAGTTGGAGATCAAGCATAACAATTTCACTTTTGACACAAATGTGAGATTGGACTATCACATTGTGGTTGAGATTCTCAAAGGTCATCCACTCCGCACTGCTCTTGAAAAATACACAACTTGTACCTGCGATTTATTTACAATAGGCGTAGTACACTATTCAATTTGTGCCAGTATCCGAGAACAATCAGTACTTCACTCTAAAGGTTGACCACTTTGATGCAAAGCTGACATTAAAAATATCCATAACCGTTCTGGATCTACCGTTTTCAACCAATTTTGCTGATATGATTTCCGAGGAGGATCTGTGCCGTGATATAATGAAACTGGGATACAACGATACTGTTGATGGAATTCTAGTCCGTGCTACTAATTTCAAAAGGAAGTATATGCCGCCAATCTATTATACTCTGTTTAGCATCATCAACAGGTGTATGACTTCTAAACATACGGGACTTGACATCGTTTATGACCGAAAGATTGATTTCAGTTGTTCTTATCTGGAACGAAATGATTGAAGTTGTTACTGACAAGTCTAAACAAACCAAGGCAAGAACCATTGTACCGTTTCAGAGGTTTCTTCAGATAGTGATTCAGTATATTATGGATGCAAACCAAGAAATTCCGAGACATCAAGACGCTCCACTTTGTCCAGCTCAATGGATGCACTATCTTTGACTAGCTAAAAATATGCACTTTGATCGTGTAATGGTATTACCCGAAGATGTACTTGCTTACACTGACCATGAGTCACCATTTGTGAGTGAGTATAGAGAAGAAAATGCACTTATGGCTCGGCGAGGACCGGAGGGGCCTACCCAGAGTGCCAACCAATTATGTGAGAGGAGTGAGGGTATAGCCATAGAAGAGAGAGTTCAGGATACTTGGGTACCTGAACAGGGTGAATTGAAAAGTAAAATTAATGTAAGGGGAACTGGAGAAGGGGGTGATCCTGGTCAGTCGTCTCGAGCGAATTTGATGAAGAAAGCCTTGGATCTTCAGATTTCGAGGACGAAACTGATGATGTCTTTGCTGATATAGATGATCCAGCAAATGTCTATTCTGCAAGTTCTAGTTCTGATGAAGCTGATTGTTAGCTCCAATCTTGTTGTTTGTAAAAGTAGTGAAAATAGTCTAAGTACAGAAGTAACCCACAAAGGCTCTGCCGAGTAGCCGAGTAACCAAGAAGACAGAAGTCTTCGACAGAGGCTCTGCCGGGTTAATCAAGAAGACCGAAGTAAAAGAAGCAACAGAAGACACTTCTAAGCGGACAAGACCACAGAGCCTCTGTCATACTTGACAGAGCTTCTGTGGCAAAAAGAAGATCTACGCAAAAGATCTTAACAAGGACGGACATGCTTCTTACAATACCTACCATTCGAAGGTTCTAAAGATCAATCGTACAAAGGCGTGACCTGACAACTCCACGTGTCAAACTCTGATAGGTTTCTGCCTAAAGCTGAATAGTGTTTTGTACCTTCCAGCTACTGTTCCAGAATAGTGTCTTTGTACCTTCAGTCCTTATTGTTCCCTTTAGAAGTAGTATAAATAGAAGGCTCATGTGAACTCTTCTATTAAGCTTAATACCACGAAAATACACATATATCATTAAGCTTTTCACAACACACACACCATTAAACTGCAGATTTCTTGATAATCCTTTAAAGTTCTTGGTGTTCTTATTATATATCAAATACAGTAATCTTTGAGAAACATATGTTATTTACTCTTTGCTTTATTTGATATTGTGTGATCTTCTACCTTACATTATCTTTCAGTTCTTAAATACGCTTCCGCACCATACAATCTGAACTAACTGAAAGTTAAGATCATTGTTTTAGCAAAACATGAACCAACAATTGGTATCAGAGGAAACCTTGATTTTTAATATCAAGGGATCCACTCTAAAACTATGATCTTTGGTATAAACTTGGATTTTTAACCTATTCTTCATATTATTCTAACAGTTTCAGTTTTTCTGCCATTTTCGATTCCTTCGAACTTTGGTAAACTTATAGAATCTGTTATTCTGGTTAAAAACACCATTTAGTGCTCAGCTTAACGCTTTTAAGCTTAAAAACTTCATACGAATCATCCACTTCATACTCTGAAAATCTGCTGTTAAAACCCTATTTCTGGATAATTTATCTCTCTAAAAATGACAAATACAAACAACTTCCTCTCTGCTGGTTCCTTAACCAAACCTCCCACTCTTTTTAGAGAAGAATACCCTCAATGGAAGATTCGAATGATTCATTTCTTTGAGGGTACTGACAAAGAATTGGTTTATTATATATGTAACCCTCCTTTCATTCCCATAATAATTGTACCTCATGTTCCTAGCACAGACGACACACCTGAAATTCCAGAACACACGAAACCAAAGACCCAAGAAAATTGGTCTGATTCTGATTGGGCTAAATACGAAGTTGCTCAGAAAACTAAGAGAATTCTGATCATGGCCATCCCAAATGACCTTTTCCAGTCCATGGATGCATGTGAATCTGCATATGATCTATGGAAAGAACTGGAAAAACAACTAGAAGGAGGAGTCAAAACCCAAAAGAACCACAGAGCTCAATACATAAATGAATACTATGCCTTTAAAGCTCTGCCAACCGAATCTCTGCAAACTACGTATGATAGGTTCAACTCTCTAATAAACAAGTGCAAGAAGTTCGGCATCCACAGAACCTCTGAAGAAAACAACGTTATGTTCCTGAAGTCCCTAAATGAAGAATGGCTTCAGTTATCTATGTCTCTGCAAACAAATCAAGACTTAGATTCCTGGACCCTATCAGACCTCTATGGAACATTAGTAGCACAAGAGCCTCAGGTAGCACAAGCAAAAGCCCAGATCGTTGCACATCTTGCATTGGTTGGAAAGACTACAGAGGTTAAAGAGAAACCAAAGAAAGAGAAAAGAAGAAGAAAATCATAATGGTAGAAAGTGAAGAAGAAGACGTAGTAGAAGAAGAAGAAACGACCCTAGCCTCGATAGCTAAATCTTTAGCTCTCTTGACTAGGAAAATGAATGCCGAATAGAAAGAAGTGGTGACCGACAAAGGTCAGACGACAGAGCTGGAAACTCCACACAGAACCAAGGATTCTACAACTTTGGAAAGCCAGGTCACTTCGCCAACGAATGCAGGAATAGGTCAAATCGCCCTCAGAGGAATGCAGCTTTCTACAAAAAGAAGGCTGAATACTATGCTCAGAAGTCACTAATAGTGAACAAAGAAATCTGGGAGTCAGACATATCCTCTGACGAAGGCGAAACAAAGAATGCTCTATTCTGTGGCATGGCAGAAGTCAGCTCCGACTCCGACAGTGAGGTATCAACTTCTACATCTAACTCTAATACTGCAGAAGATGACTTAATTAAACTTAACATTGAATACACTGAAATGAAAAAGTCTTGTGATGATATTCAGAAAAAGCTCACCTTCTATGAGAGAGAAGCTAGACTTCTTACTCAAGAAAAAGCTAAAATCTTTAAAGAAAAAGAAGAAATTGAAATGGACTGGAACAAAAAGTTAAATCCTTTAAAAGAAAAGATTTATGAACTTAATTCTTCCATGAAAACAAAGTCTAAAGAGCAAATGGAAAGAGAAGTCCTCTGTCAAGATTTACTCAGAAGAGATCTTCAAATTAAAAAATTTCAAGATGCTCAGAAGGTGTAAGAAAAAATAAACACACAAATAGGGAGACGGGGAATTGGCTTCTGTGATATAAATCCTTATACCGGAACCAAAAGAAACAAGTCTCTGTCCTCTCTATTTCACATAGGAGATACAAGAAAACCTGGATTTCCTAATCTTCTCTCTGTAAGTAAAAGGCAAAAAGTCTCTGGGGAACCTCACAAGAGGAAACCTCTGAAGATGACAAATGTGTGGTTTGAAAACACAGATTTGTCAACTTCAATCTCGGTCAAAAGAGAATCCAAACCTAAGAGGTATCTGAAAACTCAAGATCAGATAGGAATCTTCATGTTTGGTAAACCCGAGACTCAAACTCAAGTTGCATTTGTCTGCATGATGAATTTGAAAAGAAATTATCAGCAGAGGCACCTGAGTTCAAGCCAAAAATTACAGAAGAAAAACTTGTTATCTCTGAAGAAAACCTCTGTACATCTTCCAGCGATCAAGATCTCTCTGAAGAAAAATTAACAGATACTTCTGTTAACTTAGAAGATAGTTCCTTAAAAAGGAAGAAAGTGAGTATGGCACATGTTCTGAAAGTCCAGCCTCTATCGAAAGAGAACTAAGTGACTCAACCTCTGTGTATGAGGACGATTCATCCTCTGACGAATCAGATACTGACTCTAAGTTAGAGATAGGACCTATTGATACAGAGGTTATTAAAAAAACCTCTGAAGTTCTTAACAGAACTATTCCTCCTAAGGAGAAAATCATTGGAATTCCTATTTGTCCAGACTTTTTGAATATGTGCATACAAGCCAAAACCTCTCTTGAACTTTAAAATTTCAAACAACAGAAGTTAATGTCCACTCAAATTCCAACGAGTTCAAAGATTTTAAAACCCTTAAAATCTGTTAAAGAAAAACTAACATGGCAACAGAAGGGTAAATGGACAAAAATTAACAAACCTTTTTCTTTTGTGACAGTGAAATCTACAGAAGTTCACCACAGAAGGGGAACACAGAAGGCCGCACTCAACAAAGGATTTTGCAAAAAAGATCTAGCCTACATAAAACTTCTTGTAATAGAAAGTCTAATGTTAGGATAAATTGTAATGCCTCTGTGCCCCCATTTAATGTATTCAATGAAAAGTTCAAGCAAAGAAAATGATAAATCCAACACTTCAAAAGTCTACACTGTCATCTTACTGTACCCAAAGAAAATGATAAATCCAAGGGTAAGAAGAAACAAAATGTTTCTTCAACATAAGCTAAAACAAAGACCAAGAATGCTAAGGCAAACTTGAAGACCCCTGACAAAACTGGACCCATGTGGATATGGGTACCTAAAACTCTCTAATTATCTTGCAAAAGCAGTATGTGCCAATCTGGTATATAGACTCCGGATGCTCAAGGCACATGACTGGCGACCGAGGTCTTCTATACACATACAAAGAAAAGAACGATGGTGGATCTGTGACCTTTGGAGACAATAAAAAGGGGTACATAAAAGGCTACGGAGTCATAAAGAAGGAAAATATAACCGTATGCAAAGTTGCATATGTTGATGGCCTTAAACACAATCTTCTCAGTGTTAGTCAACTCTGCGATACGGGATTCAACGTAATGTTCAAAAGAACCTTTTGCTCTCTACAGAGCGTGGACACAGGACTAGAACTTTTGCGAGCCAAGAGAAGAGGAGATCTATATCTCATGAACTTCAATGCAAAGAACAAGAAAGACAAAATCCGCCTTGTTGCATGCAAAAGCGAAGAAGCCTGGTTATGGCACAACAGGTTCTGCCATTTAAACTTTCATACTCTTGATAAACTTGTAAAACTTGATCTAGTCAAAGGTCTGCCAAATGTTAAGTTTAATAAAGATCACTTGTGCTCTGCCTGCGAAATGGGAAAACTCAAAAGAGCTTCCCATAAAGGCAAAACTGATATATCTTGTACTAGGCCTCTGTACATGCTTCATGTCGACCTCTGTTGTCCAATCGCTACACAGAGCCTAAGTGGCAAGAAATATATACTTGTTTTGCTCGACGAATACTCAAGATTTACATGGGTTGAATTTGTCAGAAAGAAATCAGATGTTCCAAACATTTTGATAAATTTAATGAAAATAATCCAAGTTCTGTATGAGTGCAGGATTCAGAAACTGAGAAGCGACAATGGCACAGAATTCAAAAACTCTGTCATTGAAGCCTATCTTACAGAAGAAGGAATTTCACAGAACTTCTCTGATGCACGCACCCCACAACAGAATGGCGTGGTCGAACGAAAGAATCGCACGCTTGTGGAAGCCGCCAGAATTATGCTAACCGCATGTGGATTACCAATGACATTTTGGGCAGAAGCAGAATCAACCGCTTGCTATACCCAAAATCGATCAACCATCGTAAAGAGACATATCAAAACACCATATCATTTGATCAACAAAAGACGACCAAACATCAAATTCTTCCATGTATTTGGATGCAAGAGGAAAGTTTGAAGTAAAGGCAGATGAAGGCAAGTTCATAGGATACTCTGCAACTTCCAAAGCCTACAGAGTTTATCTTCTACGGTCTCGAACGATCGTAGAAAGCATAAATGTTTCTTTTGATGACACCTTCCAAAAGACTTGTGAACAAATCAGTTCAGAACTCGGTCTAAAAGGGGAATCCTCTGGCATCTCAAAAACAAGAGAAGAAGACTTAAATCTTCTATTTCAAGAGATGTTCCATGGTGATATTGATCCCTCTGCTGGAGCCGTCAGAGCCTCTGGAGAATCACCTTCTACCAACCAGAATGAAATAGGTATCTCTCTAACAGGTACCATAAACAATTCATCTTCCTCTGTAAATCTTACAGATGCAAATACCGAGGGGGAGCCAACAGAAGATGATACAACAAGGAAAACAACCACAGAAGCTACTGAAGAACCAACTCCAGAAACCACAGAGGAACCAATAACAGAGGAACAAGAAGACTCAGACTATACTTCCTCAGAGGAACAAACACCACCACTCATTCCAATCATTCCACAATCTGTAGGATCAAGCACGAAGGCAAAATCTACGACAGAGGCTACACCAGAACAACAATTAGAAACCTCTGAAGAGCAACTTGATGAAATCGATGACCATCTCCCAAGAAAAACAATGTGGACAAAGAGCCATCCTCCAAGTCTTATAATCGGCGAACCTTCTGAAAAGGTAAAAACAAGATCTGCCACTGCTAACTTTTGTTTCTTTACAAACTTTATTAGTGTGATCGAGCCAAAAAGGATCTCTGAAGCCCTTGACGACCCAAACTGGGTAGATTCTATGCAAGAAGAGTTTCTAGAGTTTGAACGAAACAAAGTCTGGACTTTAGTTCCTCTGCCACGAGGAAAACAAGCCATAGGGATTAAATGGGTCTTCAGAAATAAGAAGGATGAATTTATCTTCCCTACCGATTTTCTAATTCTAGATTATGAGGCCGATAAAGATATCCCAATCAACTTAGGGCGTCCGTTCTTTGCAACCGGACGTACTTTGATCGATGTGCACAAAGGGGAACTCACTATGAGAGTCCATGACCAAGAAGTAACATTCAATGTCTTCAAGTCCCTTATGTTCATAGAAACCGAAGACTGTTTTGCTTTGAGTTCGATTAGTGGCACCCAAAGTTTTGACATAGTGAACACAGTGGGCAGTGAGAGTGAGCACTCCGACTCTGAGAGTGATGACACGTTTGAGGATGAGTGTAACAAAATAGTGGCAGCCTTTGAACCTCTGGACTTCAAGGACATTAATGTTCAACCCCCTTCAATAGAACAACCTCCCGAGTTAGAGCTAAAACCATTGCCTTCCCACATGTTAGCTCAAATATTCTGAAATATTAGAAGTATTGAAAAATGGCCAAGTACAGAAGAACTTCCACAGAAGCTCTGCTGAGTGCAACAGAAGCTCTGCCGGGCATCTCAAAAGAATCAAAGGAAGTTTGATCAAGAGTGATCAAAGACCGAGGAAACTACAGAAGGACGCTTTCAGAAGACCAAGACCGAAGAACCTCTGTTACCAATAACAGAGCCTCTGCGGACAACATCAGAAGAAAAGGAACCAAGAAGACCTCTCACAGAGGACCGAGCCACAGAACCTCTGCCACCCTTGACAGAAGCTCTGCAGAAGTAAACGACCAAAGACTCGGAATCCGGTGAAGGCTACTTTACAGAGGAACCAGACCGCAGAACCTCTGTAACACATTACAGAGCCTCTGTGGTCCTCTAAAGACTAGGAAGATATTTATAATATCTTGCTACTGTTCCAAGACTCGTTCATCAACTTGCATGGAAAAGTACTGTCAAAACACGTGTCAAGCTCTGAGTGGACTCAAAAGGGCATGGTACAAAATAGACGTCTGCGCTATTTAATGCATTTACCAATAGTACATCTGCTCCATTAAATGCGCATGGCTTAAACAACTGCTCACACCATCCAGTCAACTGCTCACACCATCCAGTTTACTATTCATGTCGTAAAAGGAACAGTGACCTACTTCATAGTCTTCTAAGAGTAGTATAAAAGGAAGACTCATGTTGAGTTCTTCCTAACACAAGACAACACACAAAAACAGAAAAACAAGAACACTTCAATCAAACATCAAGAACACATAGCTTATGCACATTTAGAGTCATATCTGTTTAAAGCTTTGCATACTCACTGTTTTTAAATCTGTTCTTGATATATATATTCAGTAAACTTTGAGATATTATTTCCTGTTCACTGTTTATTTATATTGTGTTCTAAATCTATCAAACATATCTGTTAGTTCTTCAAATACGCTTCCGCATCAAACCTTAAACCTGAACTAATAGATCTGATAATCTTGTTTAAAGCAAAACGGGAACCAACAATTGGTATCAGAGCAAAGCTTGGTTTTCAATATCAAGTGATCCTCGTTTAGACAAGATTCTTGATAGAAATTGTCTGTTCTTAACCTATTCTTCATTCCTTCAAACAGATTCTGTTTTACTGCCATTTTCGATTTATTCGATCTGGTAACATCCAAGAAACTGTTTCTTTCGTTAAAAACTTCATTCAATATGTCAAGACTAAAATTTAGTGCTGATGCTGATTTTCATTATTATTTCAAACTCAGCACAAATTTTAAGAAAATAATTCCTACTCTTGAGAAAGAATTAGAGGAAAGAAACAAGAGTATTCTTATTGACTCAGACAACATTGCTAAGCTTGAAGAATCAGGTAAACTCCTAAACTGTGAAAATCTTGAACTGAAAAAGAAACTATCTGAGTCAGAAGAGTTGGTAAAAAGGAGAAAGAGAAGTTTGAGGAAGTTAAGACTGTTTTTAAAGAAGAGAAGAAAAGCCTTGAGCTTAAGTGTCTAAACTTTTCTAAACTGATTTCCAACTTTGAAAAACTTATAATCAGTGAAAATGAAAAGTTTGGAAAAGAGAAAACTCTTCTTGAGACAAAGAATATGGAACTTTCTTTCAAAATCTCAAAATTACAGAAATTTCTTGAAAAAGAGAGGAAAGAGCAGGATTTTGAAAGAAAATAGTCTGAAAAGGTGAAGAGAGAAGGATTTCAAACAAAGTGTTTGAAAGACAAGTTTGAGAAGGAAAGAAAAGTCTTTAAAGCTGAAATGTCAAATTTAACAAAGAGACTATCCGATTTGTCAAACAAGATTATGTTGGAGAAGAGGTATAAATCAGATCTTCTAAGAAAATTTGATTTAAACCTTAAAGAAAAAGATGTTTTAGCTAAAAGGCTTAAAGACCTTGTCTTAGCAAACTCTTGTGCTAAAAATTCAAATAATCCTGTTTACAATAAGATGAAAATGGTTTGGAAAGTCAAAAACTCTATTCCTGACAAAAATGCTCCAAAACCATTTGTTTCTACAAAGCCTTCATCTTTTCATTCATATAAATGCTTTGATCTTCTGCTTCAATTAAGAAACCTTTTCTCTAAATCTTTCTGTGTACAAAATGGGTCATTTCAAAAGAAAAATCCAAAGACCCAAAATGAGAAAGGTCATAGAAAGAAAATTGGCAAACCAACAGAGATTGGCAAACCAGAGGACCTAAAGACAGCTCCAAATCCTAACAAAAAAGGACCCATTTGGATATGGGTACCAAAAGTTCTTTGATCTGTCTTGCAGGTAAAAAGACTTCTGATCATTACAGATCAGGACTCGCTCTTCAGTAGATCAGGACTCCTAAACACATCAGTTTAGGACTCGCACTTTAGTGAAATAAAATCTTAAACAAATCAGTTTAAGACTCGAGCTTCATCAGAAAATGACTTCTGACCATTACAGATCAGGACTCACTCTTCAGCAAACAATGGACTCCTTAATACTTCTATTAAGGACTCAGGCTTCAAAATACACTATGACTCTTAAAACACTTTGTTTAAAGACTCACCCTTCAAAGGTTCTATACTTCACAGAGCCTCTGTGGAATTGCTCAGAACCTATGACAATCTCCATAGAACCTCTGATGAGGTTGACCTATGTTCTGTGCATTATTTATCTCTATTGATTCAAGCATAGGTCAAGGGGGAGCAGAAGGAGACCTCAAATTAATCTACAGAGGTTGATCATTCAAGGGGGAACCAAAGGAGGATTATGATCAACAAGAGTTTCTGTCGTCCAAACTAGACACTCTAAAAGGTATGTGTCACACAAAATCTTTTTCCAAAAACAATTTTTCAGGACAAAAATTTCTAAATATAATGTTTAAAACCATAAAAACTTTGGATGATCAAAAAGTTTTATAAATTATTAGTTATTAGAAATTTCCTATCACAGAGCCTCTGCTGGCTCTGGCAGAGATCCAAAAACCTCTGTAGGATAATTTCTCTCTACTAAAGATTTATCGATCCTCTCCAATGTTTTTCAAACGTTTTTGGTAAAAGTACAAGCTTCAAGAGATAAAAAGGCAGGTTTCAAACCACAGAGATCAATCCTAAAGAGGTTGTTAGATCAAGGAGGAGCGGAAAAGGAGACCTTGCTGAATCTACAGAGATTCATAAGTCAAGGGGGAGCAAAGAATGCGACAGAAGAGATCACATTCGCCGATCAAAAGGAAATAGGTTGGTATCTTGCCACAGAAGTCATAAGCCACAGAGTTCTTTCAACCAAAGAACCTCTGTAGATCACTCAAATCATTCAAATGACTTCTGCTGCACAAAATCTTTGAGATTTACAATTTTCTAGGACACCAACTTTCAAATAAGTCCTAAATACATTGTTAAAACTGATCAAAAACTTGGATGATTAAAAATGTTTATAAATTATTAGTTATTAGAAATTTCCTGTCACAGAGCCTCTGCTGGCTCTGGCAGAGGTCCAAAAACCTCTGTAGGATAATTTCTCTCTACTAAAAATTTATTGATCCTCTCCGTGTTTTTCAAACGATTTTTCATTAAAGATACAATCTAAAGAGATAAACTTTTTTTTTTAAAAAAAAAATAAAAAAATATTTCACAGAGCTTCTGTACCCACAGAGCCTCTGTAAAGATTTCCACTTGGGAATTTCTGTATCTGTAACGGTAACTTTTCTGTGGTGAAAATTTAAAACCCACGCGTTTTTCATTTAATGTGGCCGCCCACGACGTCTCGTCGTCACTGACATTGATGACGTGTCAAGTTTTCATTGACGTACATATCACGTCGTCCTAGAAACTTGCACCACGCCGAATGAACTCAAGTGTGGACCTCAAAATTTTATTAACTTTCTCACATTTTCACCGTTCCGAATTCTATCCGTTACCACAGTATAAAACCCAAGTTAAAATCACTTTCAAAACGTTACTATTCTCTCATCTTCTCCGGCGAACTTGCTTATTTCTTTCTGAAAACCTAGAACTTTCAAAACCTACAAATGGCTTCCAGTTCCAAATCTGCTCACGTTTCACCAACGAACTCTCCAACATCCTCTCCAGTGCATTCTGAGCACTCCCACAACCCACACATCGCCGCCGATGCCGACAGACATGACTCCGGCGACGAGGCATCCTTCGTACCCACTACCCACCTACAACAATTTTTCTCAAATGACCATTTCGAGCAAACCCTTCCCATTAAATCGAACAACTGTTATCTTGTTCCTTCTCCTACGGCATTTGGCAAAGAACATGCCATCCTGCTAAACATCCTAGAGAACCACTTTCTTTTCCCTCTTCTGAGCAAAACCGTTGAACAAATACCAGTACGTTACCTACATCAGTTTTGGAAATCTTGCCGTTATGACGCTGACACCGATTTGATCAGAGGCTACATTTCTAAACCTGACCAAAGTAAGAGCCTTGAACTGATGTTCAATCGCACCATGTTCTCATTAGAATTTGGCCTTCCAACAAGAGGACTCATGGGAATCAAAAAGTATGCACCCCAACCAACAAATGAAGAACTTGTCGACTTTCTGCACATGTTAGGGTACAACCAACAGTTGAAAAAGAGGAACGATTTCCGCAGAGCAAGACTACCTCCTCTGTGGAATACCTTATTCTCCATCCTAAATCGTTGCCTCACGGGAAAAATCGGGAGCATCGATCAAAGCTCACCTCAAATTCTCTCAATCATGTATGGTGTATACTATGATCTACCCCTAGATTATGCCACCATAATGATGCAAGAGATCATCAACACCATCGATCGCAAAATCGCCTCCCAGAAAGCCAAAATGTCTGATCACAACTGGTTACCCCCTCTGCAGTTCCAGCGAATCCTCAGTGTACTTTTCGAACCCCTACTCCTTATCCAAAAATGGCCAATGGACGGTCCCAAACCTAAGCAATTTCCTATGTCCAAGAACACCCCTACAGAACATGAGGATGGCTACCCACACATTAGGCCACTATCAAAGGTAATGTTAGGTTATGCTAGTGATGAAGAACTAGTTAGTGAGTACACACGCGTTTACAGAACTCCTGAACCCAGTTCTGTAACACCCCCGCGTATAGGAATGCCCATAGGAGGTAATGTAGTAGAGAAACTTACAGAAGAAGAATGGAAGATAAAGTTGGCTAAACACAAGGCCAACCAGAAGAAATTCAGAGATATAAGGAAAGACCTCTATTCTTCAAAGAGGAAGTCTTCTGAGGGATCTAAAGAGAAGAAGAAGAAAAAGGGAAAGAAAACCAAGACCCCTACAGAGGAACAACTTGCCTCTGCTTCTGCTATCCAACAAACTCCTGCAGAACCCTCATCTCCACCACAAATCCAAGGTCCCTCTGCCCCTCCCTCTTCCAAAAGAAAAAGAAAGTCAAAATCTACAGAGGAGGGAGAACCAAAATCAAAGAAGAAGAAACCATCTTCTCCTCTGCAATCAATTTCAGAGGGAATCGAAGAAGAACAACCTAAATCACAACCTCAACCTTCACCTCTGCAAACCCAAATAATTACAGAGGGTCGTGATACACTTCTGCCAAGACAAGAGACTGCAGAAGAAGAGGTGCAAATAGGTTTAGAGGATAGGGTAGAAACGTCTGGAGGAAAACAAAATGAAAAAGAAAAAGATGCCGAAGTTGCAGAAGGCACACATCCCTCAACCCCTCCCAGTGCAACCCACACATCTGACACCGCAGGTCTAGCTGCAGAAGGTGTCATTGAAAAAGAGCAGCACAGCTCGAACCTCACCCAACCCATCCAGCCAGAGGTTACTCTTTCAACCTCTGTGCTCACAGAAGCCGGGGAATCCATTCCTAGGGAGTCTCCTCAGAGAGACTCACCTATAGTTCGTGATCCATTGCCCCAGATCACACTAGAACACCCTACAGAGGAATTCGTTTCCTCTGACACGCACAATATAGGGCCAAAACTTCTTTCAGAGAGAAGTAGAGAGCACCATGACGAAGAGACTCTAGACAAGTCTCCAAGTCAACAGAAAAATATTTCGATACCCACCTCTGGAGTGGATTTGGACAATATTCTTCACAGAACTTCTGTAGAGACTGAAACTCAGGTTTCTTCTTGAGGATCAGATAGAAATCCTTCCACCCCCAACGTACAAACAAGGGTGAACGAAGGTGTCCCAGGAACAGGGACTCACTCTGGAGAAGGAGTTGTTCCTCCAGAGGTTACCCAAGAGGAACATGTTACGAAGGATGAGTTCCAAGCCTTTGTAACCTCTGTAACTCAAACATTGAATGAGTTGCAAAGCTCATTCACGTCTTTTACAGAGTCAACTTCAGGCGCGCTTACAGGATTAAATACCAAAGTGGATACCTTATCCACAGAGGTTAAAGCAGCCCTTGTAGAAATGAAGTCAACTACAGAAACTTCTGATGCTGCTGCCATCGCCTCTGCCACTAACATTGCCAAAACAACCGCTGCAGAGTTCGAGAAAAGTGCGACCAAAGCCTTCAAAACTTCGATCGCAATCTACTTTGAAACAATGAAGAAAAATGCAGCAAGGCAAGCAGCTCAAGACACCTGCAGAACAGAAGTTACTGCTAAAAGAAGGCAGGATGATCCTGATGATGGAGCATCTGGTCATCCTGAGGGGGAGAAAACAAAGGAAACTACAGAGGCTGCTTCTGCAAAAACTACAGAGAAATCAGCAGAACCCTCTACAACAGAAACCCAGAAGGGAAAACAACAGAGGCAAAACACCTCTATCTCACCAGAGGATGCACCAACCACAGAACCTAAGGTAATCAATCTTGCATCCTCATCCTCAGAACAAACTCCACCCTCACCCAAAGAACCAACACCAACCTCACAACCAATCCTGCGCAAAACAAGAGTAAAATCCATAGCTCGAAAACCCAAAAGACCAAAACGCACTGCAGAATTCATTCTTCGCAGAATGGAATTTGTATCTGCTTTTCAATCAGCAAAGCGTTTTGACATCCCACCTCCAAGACCCGAAAATTCTTCACCAACAGAGTTCTCTCAACCCGAAGTATCAAAACCTTTAGAGACAACAACCAAAACATCAGAGCATCCAACCCCAAAACCCACAGAACCTCCAACTGTCAAATCAACAGAGGTTCCACCCACACAAATCCAAAACCCAATATCTGAAACCTCAAAGCCAAAAGATAAAGGCAAGGAAATAATGACAGAAGAAGAGCCAAAGAAGAAGATGCAGTTGCTACAGAGAAATTGATGAAAGGTGCTTTTAATGCCTTCGTCACTCCTAAACCAGAAGAGGAAGACTGGGCATTCAACTTGAATCCTCTGTCAGAAAACCCATCCCTGAATCCCACAGCTAAGGTAACAGAAGGTAGAGTAGCAGACATCTCTCGAAAGATGGATGAGCTAAGGAGAACAATTCCAAGATCTACTTCAACCATTGAACAAATAGAAGAACAAGTCTACAGTTATCTCTACAGACAACACTTCCAGAGCGATCTGCCAGCCCATGTCCGAGATCAGAAGCTAAGAGAGGAATTCGATGCAATCTTCACCTCTACAAAGTCAAAACCAGTCAATCAAGTTTACTCCATTCACAAAATAAAGAAGGTAATCTATTGCAAATACTCCAAAATGAGAACCTATCCTCATACGGTGTATACCATCTGGAAAGTCAAAAGGTCTGACAGATCAGAGAATCAATTCTCTGATGCTGATATCCGAAACCTCAATCCCTATGACTTACCTGACCTTCTGCAATGGACAAAAGACAACTTCAATGACGACTGCCATAAAAGGTCTTATCGAGTTCTCAGAAAGGCGATGCGTGAAAAGCTCTTAATCTACAGCATGCTCGACATTCAACTAGCCATCGATCTGGGCATAACTACTATAAGTATCAGACCACCAGAGGATTTCTGCCCACCCAATGCCATACCCAATTCAATCATCAAAACTCCAAGGTACGGGTTAGTATTCAAGAATCCTGCTGATCAACTGAAACTGTTTGTGACAATGGACTGTTAGAAGTACACAACCCATACTCTGAACATGTTCAGAAAGATACTAGAGGAGAATAAAGCAACAGAGCTTATGAACGAAGAATCTTCTCTGATGATGATCAAAGAGATTGATGCTACACTCGGCTTACGAAATCTCTGTCACAAATTCTATGAAGAACTCAACGAAGTAGGAAAAGACAACAGAAAGTTCGACGACTTCCCAAATGCAAAAATCTGAGTCTCTTCAAAGAATCTCTGTCAACGTTTATTTCTGTGTACTAAAGTGTAAATGCCTCTGGCATAAATTCCAAAATGAATGAAATAATCTTCCGAGGTATTGTTTAACCTCTTCTTTACTTAGGTTAAAATGCATAAATTCAACCTTTTATTTTTCAATACTTAGGGGGAGATTGTTAGCTCCAATATTCTGAAATATTAGAAGTATTGAAAAATGGCCAAGTACAGAAGAACTTCCACAGAAGCTCTGCTGAGTGCAACAGAAGCTCTGCCGGGCATCTCAGAAGAATCAAAGGAAGTTTGATCAAGAGTGATCAAAGACCGAGGAAACTACAGAAGGACGCTTTCAGAAGACCAAGACCGCAGAACCTCTGTTACCAATAACAGAGCCTCTGCGGACAACATCAGAAGACAAGGAACCAAGAAGACTTCTCACAGAGGACCAAGCCACAGAACCTCTGCCACCCTTGACAGAAGCTCTGCAGAATTAACGACCAAAGACTCGGAATCCGGTGAAGGCTACTTTACAGAGGAACCAGACCGCAGAACCTCTGTAACACATTACAGAGCCTCTGTGGTCCTCTAAAGACTAGGAAGATATTTATAATATCTTGCTACTGTTCCAAGACTCGTTCATCAACTTGCATGGAAAAGTACTGTCAAAACACGTGTCAAGCTCTGAGTGGACTCACTAAGGCATGGTACAAAATAGACGTCTGCGCCATTTAATGCATTTACCAATAGTACATCTGCTCCATTAAATGCGCATGGCTTAAACAACTGCTCACACCATCCAGTCAACTGCTCACACCATCCAGTTTACTATTCATGCCGTAAAAGGAACAGTGACCTACTTCATAGTCTTCTAAGAGTAGTATAAAAGGAAGACTCATGTTGAGTTCTTACAACACAAGACAACACACAAAAACAGAAAAACAAGAACACTTCAATCAAACATCAAGAACACATAGCTTATGCACATTTAGAGTCATATCTGTTTAAAGCTTTGCATACTCACTGTTCTTAAATCTGTTCTTGATATATATATTCAGTAAACTTTGAGATATTATTTCCTGTTCACTGTTTATTTATATTGTGTTCTAAATCTATCAAACATATCTGTTAGTTCTTCAAATACGCTTCCGCATCAAACCTTAAACCTGAACTAATAGATCTGATAATCTTGTTTAAAGCAAAACGGGAACCAACAAATGAAATATATTTATCTCGCTAAGGATAATTAACTTCCCGTTATTATCTCTTCCAAACTTAGTGAGAAACAAGAACAACTTCTAATTGATTTGTTGATAAAGCATAAGAGGGCAATTGGTTGGACCATAGCGGACATTAGAGGTATTAGCCCCTCCCTATGTCAACATACGATTAACTTGGAGAGTGACTACCCTGGAAAAGTCCAACCCCAAAGAAGGTTGAATCCCATAATGAAAGAGGTAGTTAAGAAAGAAGGTTTGAAGTGGTTAGACGCCGGAATTATCTATCCAATAGCTAGTAGTAGTTGGGTGAGCCCCGTCCAATGTGTCCCTAAAAAGGGAGGGATGACCGTAGTGAAGAACGACAAGAACAAGCTCATTCCCACTAGGAATGTTACTGGGTGGAGAATATGCATGGATTATAGACAACTCAACCTAGCCACTAAGAAAAACCATTTTCCCCTACCTTTCATCGACCAAATGCTTGATAGGTTAGCGGGAAATGAATTCGATTGTTTTCTAGATGGATACTCCGGATACAACCAAATCCATATCGCCCCCGAGGACCAAGAAAATACCACCTTTACTTGTCCCTACGGTACTTTTGCATTCCGGAGGATGCCATTTGGATTGTGTAATGCCCCAGCCACTTTCCAATGTTGTATGATGGCCATTTTCACCGACATGATTGAGGACACCATAGAAGTTTTTATGGATGACTTTTCGGTGATAGGGACATCATTTGACAACTGCCTGGGAAATTTAGAGAAAGGCTAGTGAGATGTGACACCCACGACCTTATTTTATATTTGGAAAAATGCCATTTTTTGGTAGAGGAAGGTATTGTCCTATGTCATCTTGTCTCAAAAAGAGGGTTGGAGGTTGACAAAGCCAAGCTTGAAGTAGTGGCACAACTTCCCAAACCCACGACTGTGAAAGGTATTCGATGTTTCTTGGGTCACGCCGATTTCTATAGGAGGTTCATCAAAGATTTTACAAAAATAACTAAACCCCTATGTAACCTTTTGCAACATGAAAAAGAGTTCAATTTCACCCAAGAATGTCGTGATGCCTTTGAAACAATCAAGAAAGCCTTAGTAACTACACCCATAGTGACCACTGCTGACTGGTCACTCCCATTTGAAGTCATGTGTGACGCCAACGAGTGGGCTGTGGGGGCTGTTCTCGGACAAAGGAAGAACAAAATCTTTCACCCCATTTATTATGCAAGTAAAACACTGATTGAAGCTCAAATTAATTATACTATCACTGAAAAAGAATTACTTGCGGTGGTGTTTGTTTTTTATTGTTTAAGGTCATACTTGATAGGGACGAAGGTCATAGTGCACACTGATCATGCAGCGATAAAATACTTGATCAACAAGGCTGATTCCAAGCCACGTTTGATTCGATGGGTTTTATTGTTGCAAGAATTCGACCTTGAGATCGTTGATAGAAAAGGAACAAGCAATCAGGTAGCTGACCATTTGTCCAGGCTCGAGAAGATAGTGACCACTGTAGATCCGACTCCGGTCAAAGAGAATTTTCCCGATGAACAATTGTAAGCAGCTCAACATCACAAAAATAATATTCCTTGGTATGCTGACATTGCAAACTTTTTAGCAAGTGGACTAAAACCCCACGGGATGAGTGGACAACCATTTAAAAAGTTTTTACATGATACTCGATAATATATTTGGGATGACCCTTTCTTATATAAGATAGGGACAAACCAAATATTGAGGCGTTGTGTTCACGGGAGTGAGCAACATCAAATACTCCAGGGTTGTCACACATCCCACTACGGTGGCCACTTTGGTGGAAACCGCACAGCTGCAAAAATCTTGCAAAGTGGGTTCTTTTGGCCCACTGTGTTTAAGTCTTCTTTTGAATTTGTGAAAAATTGTGAGCAATGTCAACGCACCGGGAACATTTCACAAAGGTACGAGATGCCTCTTAATAACATTCTAGAGGTAGAACTTTTTGATGTTTGGGGGATCGATTTCATGGGTCCTTTCCCAAATTCAAACAATAATTTTTATATCTTGGTTGCGGTAGACTATGTTTAAAAATGGGTGGACGCTGTTGCATGTCACTCCAACGATGCAAACACCGTGGTGAAATTTTTGCATAAAAATATTTTCACTCGATTTGGAATACCACAGGCATTAATTAGTGACGAAGGCACCCATTTTGTAAACAAAGTCATGAACTCGGTCGTTACTAAGTATGATATACATCATAGAGTGGCCACCGCATACCACCCGCAGACCAACGGTTTAGCCGAACTTTCAAACCGAGAAATCAAAGGCATTTTAGAAAAAGTCGTAAAACCACACCGCAAAGATTGGTCAACCAAACTTGATGATGCTCTTTGGGCCTATCGTACGACCTATAAAACTCATTTGGAAATGTGTCCATTCAAGTTGGTTTTTGGCAAAGCATGCCATTTACCAATTGAGTTGGAACACAAGGCATTTTGGGCCTTTAAAGAGCTTAACATGAGTGAGGATGCTGCGAGAACCAAGAGGTTTTTACAATTGCATGAGCTGGAGGAGTTGCGATACCACTCCTACGAAAACGCAAAGTTGTACAAAGAAAAGACCAAGATGTGGCATGATCGAAGAATCAACCATAGGGAGTTTATCGAAGGCCAACAAGTACTATTGTTCAATTCACGTCTTGAACTATTTCCTGGTAAGCTCAAATCACGATGGACGGGACCATACACAGTGGTCAAGGTTAGTCCCTTTGGAACAGTAGACTTAATGTCCCCACAGTCTGGTCAGACTTTCAAAGTCAATGGCAGAGGGTGAAGCACTTTCTGAGCGATAGTGCACACACTTCATCCCACTCTCTACGCCACTCTGGTTAAGAAAAGTCAAAATCATTTGTAAATATGTTATTTCAGTTATTTGCTGTCTTTTTATTATTTTTGGTCTTTTTAATTCCATGAGGTAGTTTATTTTGAATGTGTGTATGATGGATTGCCAATTTTTGAAGAAAAAGTCAACAACTGCTTCGCAGTGACATCGAGCATGTCACTACGCTTCCCACTGCATGCCTGACGATTAGATGGGACGGTTTGGGGGCCCAAGAACAGAAAATACATCACCTTTTCTTACACAAGCCATCAACTTTTCTGCCACCTCACCCTACTTCTCCTATTTCCAAGAAAAATAATCATATCTCTCTCTATCAAATAAACCGTTCCCTCCTAAAAGATATTACCCAGCAAATACTTCCGTTCCACACCAAAATCAAAAAAATACCTTTTGCTCTAAAAATTCAAACACACACTCCTTCATCCCAAATTCTCTCAAGAACAAAGAACACTCTTCAATGGCGAGAAGCAAGAGACTAAACCCAAACCCTAACGAACCAAGTCGTGTAGTGCGCCGCCGCATGACCGCCGATCATACCCCGCCGTAAAACATCACCGACAACCTAAACCAACCGCCGCCATCCTCCGAAGAGCAACCAATGACGACCATCGCACCAGACGCGGAGTCGTCGAAGCAAAAGGGATCGAAGGTTGCTTCTTCATCGAAAGCCTCAGACGCCAGTCTGAGTGGTTTTGATAACGAAGCACAAGAGACTGACGAGGCAATGTTGAAGTTGCAAGACGAATACAACCAAAAACTCCTTCCACTTCGAAAAAAGAAAGAAGAGGTTGAGAAGAAAAGGAAAGAAGAAGAGGAAAAGTTGGCACAGGAAGAGGAGGAGAGGATAAAAAGAGAAGAAGTCGAACGGTTGGCAAGAGAAGAAGATGAGAGAATTAGGGTCGAGAAGGAGAGGTTAATCGACGAAGAAAGGAAAAGGGCAGAGGCCGAGTTGTTCAAAGCAGAAGAAGAGTTAAGGAGAAAGGAAGACGAAGACTATCACAATCAATACCTCCAACTCGAAAACACTGTCGATTTGGAAGCTTTTCAAAAGACAACCCACAGTGAGGAGAACCCAACCAAAAGAGCTTTGAGGAAGAGAGGCATGGTTACCAGATCTGGGGTAACCATTTCGGAGAAATCGCCGGCTAGAAAAACAAGGAAGACAACATCGGGGAAAGGTAAGGGTCTTGCTCCCTCTTTAAGTTCATCATCATTTGAATCTGATGCCGGTGATGAACAAGTTCAAACTCAAAACCCACTTCAGTCCACAGTGGGCACTGAGCATGCCCCGAGTGGGGTGCTCAAGCAGTTCACGACCCCTGCGGTCGCTGCCCACTATGACTGTATTGTTAAGCAAAAATTGAACTTAGAGAGGGGTTTTGACCCTGACTTTGTGGAGGCCAACCCTTTTATCAAAGAGAGGGTTATTCAGCAAGATTGGACGACATTGGCAACTACCAATCGACGGGCCAACGCCTCTTTGGTAAGGGAGTTTTATGTCGAGGCCTCTCAGACTAAGGACACATTTGTGACAGTCTGGGGTCGTATCGTACACTATAATGCAACCACAATTAATCGGGTCCTAGAAATAAGGACCCCACTTGTTTGCACCTTTGCTAAATTTTTGCATAGAATGACCCCGACTGATGAGGAAGCAATTTTACAAGCTCTGGCAATTGAAGGAATACCCTGGGATAAGGATGGCCATAGGAGGTGCCTACACGCTAGCTCCCTCACTACCAAGGCCGCTGTGTGGTTCCAATTCTTACGAGCCTCCCTGTCACCCACCACTCATGATACAACCCTCTCGATGCACAAGTGAGATCTGTTGTATTGCATTCTTTCGGGGAAAACAATCAACCTGAGAATCCTGATGCAGTCCGCCATTTACCAAGAAAGAACTCGCAATAAGGTAATCCTCCCTCTTCCTTGTCACGTTACTTCTCTACTAATAGATGCTGGAGTGCCGTCTGCTCCAGATGATGAGTGGCTAGTTTCCGCCAACAACATTAGCATTGTGACCATAAAGAAGATGGGGAGAGCAATTACCGCTCCCCCTAAAGAACCCGCTGATGCAGAAGCCCCAGTGACATCTGCCGCCAACCCACTCCCCAGTCCCACTCCAGGAAGCTCCAGCAATCCCTTGGCCAAAATTTTGAACGCATTAACGGCACTCACTGATCGCGTCACCCTTATGGAAGCACAGCAGAAGCACATGAACAGGGCCACAGAATCTTTCTGGATGTACACAAGAGATAGGGATGGAATCCTCAATCAAGTATATCAAGGTGTTGATCCCCAATTGGCCGCACAAATTCCTGACTTCGCAGAAGGTATCTGCCCTACCAACGAGAGTGACGATGGTCTTAGTGACGACTCTGCAGCAAGCTCACCACCAGCAACTCCTATCCATTAAATGGTTTGTTGGGACTCTGGTTCCCACTCTGAATGCTCTCAAAACAATTTTAATTTTCTGTTTGGTTGGTATTTTGCCTATGGTTAGGCACTTGACAATTTGCTACTATTTTATTTTGGTTGAATGATGCATCCATATTTGCTGCTAAGTAGGTCTTTTGGGTACTAACTTAATTCTCGTTTAAATGTGTGATCCCAGAATATGATCAACAATTCAATCAATTTAGAGAGATTGAGATACAAACGTCATCCTCATATTAGATTTAATCATGTTAGTACATGGAAGACTCTCTCTTTCTCTCTAGAATTATGCTCCTTACATTGTGCCACACATTACAAATGAGCTTCTAATACACTTTATATAGTCAAGCCCAAGGCCCACTAAGTGCTAAGCCCAAGCCCATTACAAACATAAGCCCTTTACAAAAATTTCATATAATTATGACATTTTCGGTCCTAACATTCTCCCCCTAAAGTTTTGTAAAGCAAAATCACATCAAACTTGAAAATCTTTAGCTCTTCTCCCCCTTGATTTTCTTGGAAAAACTTTAGACATGCTTTTTCTTCGAATGAAGTCTAGGCTTCCCCTTGAAAGAAGCTCTTACTCTTCTTATTTTCAACCATGAAAAACCAGATTCGATGTTCACCATAACCTCGACTGGATGCACGCGCACATCTTCAAAAAGTAGAAACTCAAGGTCGTTCCGATAAGCTCACAAGAAAGATAACAAGCGAGTTTTGAGTGACAAACCGAGTGCAATCACAGTTTATAACAAAGAATCCGTCAATGAACCACGGGTCGAGTAGGAATTCGGCTTAAGAGCTTGGTTCAGATTTGCTTGAAGGAGGAAGCGTCATGTAGCACCCACGCTTTACTCTCAAATCCAAGAAAATGTCCCCCTCCCGAGACTTAGCACGGGGGTTCCGCTAAACAGGCTATAATCAACTCAGAATCTGTGCGACTAGAAGTGTAATCTGGCATCTTTTGTGCAAAAACTTCCAGTGAACAGTAACTATCGGACATGTCGTGTACGACTTTAATCAATGAACAGTAACTGTCGTAGGAGTCTTGTACGACTAACTCAGGTGAACGGTAACTGTCGCATGGGTCTTGTACGACTAGCGCCAATGAACAATAGAAGTCGTATGCTTCTTGTACGACTAGCGCTAATGAACAGTAGAAGTCGTATGCTTCTTGTACGACTAGACCCAATGAACAGTAACTATCGTACGCGTCGTGTGCGAATAAAATGTGAAGTCGGCCAAATGTTGTACGACAGTTATGAGTTTTAGTATCGTGCGACAATTATGAGTATGATGAACACTTAAGCGTACGACAGTTATGAATATATGAATGTCTTTGTTGTCCGACAGTTATGAGTATCATCGTGCGACAGTTACGAACAATTCCGACGAACACTTTTATCAGTCCAAAAACTTCGATTTCTTGCTGAATTCCACACCAAATTACTGCAAATAGATCGTTACTTCATACCGAACAGATCAGTGAGCAACTAACATCAAATCCCCGGTGAAAAACCCATTTCCGGCCAAAATCGTTTTTCCGGCGAGGCTAGGCACTGTTCATATCAGAAATCGTAACTCACACATTTCTTCACCAAATTCGGATCTGATTGTTGCAATGTCTTCATAATCAATGCATAAAATGATCTGATTGGTTAAAATCAATCCATGCACATCAAAATCTTCTAGATCTAAGATTTTTCGAAAAACTCAAAAACTTTCTAAATCACCGAATTGTTCACGTTGATCGATTCTGAATATAGGAATTGAACTGGAATCGAACAACGAATAGATCTTTAATAGATCAAGTGATTAGAACACACTTACATGAAGATCGAACTCCAAAATCTTCAAATTCTTCAAAAAATCGGCACTTTTTCACTTGAATTGTCGAGATTCGAATGATCGTATCGAAGAAATATCTTCAATTCTGCTCTGATACCACTTGTGATCCCAGAAATCAACAACAATTCAAGTATTAGGGAGAGACTGAGATACAAACATCATCCTCATATTGTATTTAATCATGTTAGTACATGGAAGACTCTCTCTTTCTCTCTAGAATTATGCTCCTTACATTGTGCCACACATTACAAATGAGCTTCTAATACACTTTATATAGTCAAGCCCAATGCCCACTAAGTGCTAAGCCCAAGCCCATTACAAACATAAGCCCTTTACAAAACTTTCATATAATTAGGACATTTTCGGTCCTAACAGAATGCTTTTTGATCTTTTTCCATATCAAGGGGCAACTTTCGGCTTCCAACTTAAAAAGTCACTTTTGTAAGTACGACTCTCAACTTGTCACGTTTAAATGATATAGGCCATTTTTGCATCCAAACTCGACTTTTTTTGCACCCCCAACCACCTCCTTAACCCAAATTCCAAGTCACAGTGAGGACACTGTGCGATCTTAAATTTGAGGTAGGGACTTCCAGTGTGACTTCCAGTCTTTCCACAGTGGGGACACTGTGAGGTCCTAAGTTTGAGGTGGGTAAGCTATACCCCCTCCCAAAAAAAACACAAAACAGAAGAAAATCGGAGTGTCACTACAAAAGATTGTTGGTGTGCCTTTTCGGTTCTTGTTTGGAATTGTTTGCTACAAAACCCTTGGGAAAATATTCAAAGCCACAAACCCTTCGAACCCAAGAAAGTCCTATTGATCAAATGTGAACAAGGGAAAGATATCGTCAATTATATAAAGTGAAGTTTTAATCTTGGAACCGAAAGAAGCATCCATGGAGGGAGATCAACATCCATTCAGAGTGAGAAGTCGGTAAGTCCCTGAAAGTTCAAAAGTGCATTATTTTAATGTTTTTATTATTTATTTCTTTTTATTACCTGGGGACAAGTAATGGTTTAAGTTTGAGGTTGTGATAACTCTATTTTTAGAGTTATTATTTCCTTTTATTTTTACTTTATTTTGTCAAATTTTAGTCACTTCACTTCTTAAAACCCCCATTCTTGGTAATATTCCAAAAAATGAGCAATAAGAGTGAACCACAGTTTTTATAAACAATTTGCTAGTATTTTGTTGCTTGTTCACGAAATATCTACAGTGACTTGCGGAGTGCCCACTCCGGATCCCACTGGCGAGCCAAGAAGAAGACAAAGAAAAATCAACTCTTAGCTTGGAAGTAAAAATCTGGAGGATAGAAGGCTCTAATGGCAGAGGCATGGGATGGAAAGTACAAGCATGTTCCCCTAGAGATGGCAAGATGAATTGTTTAATAACACCCATGGTACTTTAAGTGGACTTTTTGGAAAAGGTGAAGGGACCTTACGGTAAAAGAGCTACAACCTTGTGGATAGAAGAGTTACTCAATGAAGCTGAATTTTATGCCTTCTATTTTCAGTCTTTAGTCTCTAGATTTTACCCATCTTTTGTTAGTCCAACTTTTCCTTTTAATATATAAAGAGGTGTTGGGTGTCATTTAATTCATATCTCCATCTACCACATTTAGTGCAAGCTTAGTTGTAGTTGTTAGCACCATAGTTTACTGCAGTAGTTCTTTAATTTTCTGTATTTCAATTCCTAGTGTAATTGTTAGTTTCAAGTAATTAGTGGCAGTGACGTACCCTCGTTCCACACTGCGGTTTTAATCAAAGTCACTTTCAGTTTACTTATGTGCTACTTCTCATTTTTTTTTCTTTTTTTTGGTAATTATGGGCTAAGCATCCTTTGGGATGTAGGAAGGAGAAGTACCTGGATTTTATGAAAAATGTTTGAGTAATCTTTATACTTGGAATATTTATTGTTTTGGTCAGTCCCTCTCGATTATTGCCCAATGATGCGAACAAGCCGACCACTTGTAAGGATCTAAAGTCTACTTCTCGACTCAGAAATGAGTAGAGCACAATGACACGAGCTTGGATGATGCTAGGGAATTCGAAAGAATTCTTATGACACTTGCGAAAGTGAGGTCGGCACAGTGAGCTAATCTCAACCCACTGGAGTAGTAGGCAAGCTAGTTGGTGTATAAAAACACTTAGAGTATTTGTCTCTACACATTCCATTGAGGCCTGAAAAGGTCCATTTTGAGATTACCATTGACAAAACAATAAGTACTAAGAGTATTGGATTTTTACTTAAACGTGTGTGTATTTTGTAGCCGGGCTTTTCTAGCAAGAATGCTCACTTCAAGTACGAGGATCACTTTTGGGATCAGGTATTTAATATAAAATCTAGGGAAAACTAACCTACATTCCTTCTTTTAAATCTTAAGTAAAATCGTTAAAGTAGCGTCTCACCAAACCAAACCAACTATTGCTTCTTCTGTAATTGAAACTTGTAAAAGGATACTCATGAAAACCGTATTGTCTTGATTGTCCAGTCCCTGTGGATACGATTCTGGTATTTTACCAACTATTACTTGCTGTGACGATCATAGTGGCCAGTGTACACTTATGCTTCCCACTGTGGACAGTTTGCAACCCACTGCGATTAAATCACATATTTCGCACGTACCAACATACAACAATGACAACTTAAGCATTCAAACACATATCGCCAACGCAAGTTTCGCACGACAGTCGTTGAAATCGCACGACAACAACTTATTTTGCACGATTTACGCACGACGCACAACTTTATCTTATGATTAAGTTTGTTTTTACTCTTATTGTAATCTGTTGTATACAAAACACTTGTTACCAAAGGACTTTCGCCCCTGTTTGGCGATCATAGTGCACCGTCGACTATCACAAGTCGACCGCGGTTTTTTCCCTCGTTTGGGTTTTCCTCGTCACTAAGTCTCCTGTCTTATTTATTTTTATCGCGATTGTGTTGATTGGTCTTGAGATCCTTTTCTTTAGTTGTTAAAAGTTCCACATCAACCTTAAGTTATGCTTTGGGTGATTTTTGGCATTAACAGTTTGGCGTCATCCGTGGGACCCCATCTAGAGAAAATCTCAAGCCAAACATACATCGCTCTAACGATCTTGTGAAGTTTTTGTTGTTTTTAGGTAATTGGCAAATTACCAAGATCCTATGGCTCAACTTCATGCGGAATTGAATGCAGCTCGGAGTCAGATTCAAGCCCTGAATGAGCAGAATCAGAAGGCAACTGCTGAAATTGCTTCCTTGCGGAATCTAGTGATTGGCAATTCCTTTGGACCTCAGAACGGTCCTTGACCTACAGGTGCACCTTTCGTAAGGCCACCATTCCAGGGAGGCCCAGGGCCATTTGTCAACAATCCTCCCTTCGGACAATTTCCTCTGTAGCATCTGAGGCCTCCGCCACTGTACAATGGAGCCATACCACATCAGATCCCAATGAACATCCCCTTTAACGGAGAAGCCAACGGTTCGTCGCATGGAAATGGCTCCCACCCAACAGTCGGCATGACAGCTCAAAACTCAGGAGTCACTCCCTCGACTGGTGCAATCCCTGATTCTAACGACCCCGTCGCCCAGCGACTTAGTTTATTGGAGGATCAGAACGAAAAGATGATGTCGCTACTTTCAAAGTTACCCGACGTCGCCGTCCCCGTCGACGTCGAACCCCTCACAGGATTCCAAGCATCGCCGTTCATCGACACGATAGCGAATGTTGACGTTCTGAATAAGTACAACATTCCTGCTTTTACGCCTAAATATTCAGGAATAACCGATCCAACCGAGCACATCGCCCAATATAAACAGTTGATGTGGACAGCGTCAATCCCGCATCAATATCAAGAGGTATGCATGTGCAAAAGCTTTGCCGCGACTCTTACAGGTGGTGCTCTTCAGTCGTTGATCAATCTCAAACCCAAGTCCATCAGCAACTTCGCGGAGTTGGTCAACCAATTTTCGCAACAATTCGCCAGTAGTTGCAAGATGGAGAAGCAGACCAGCGACATGTACTACGTCGTAAAAAAATCTGGAGAATCCATCCGTGGTTATTTCAACCGTTTCAACGCATAAATGATCAACATCCAAAATTGTGACGTCAAGACCGCCATCGAAGCCGATAAGCGTGGTCTAGACGACAACACTACAGGACTGTACGTCGATCTTACGAAATACCCACCGGAGATTTTGAAGACATACGAGCCAGTACTCTGGCCTATACGAGCCTCAGAATGGAGCCAGCGCGCCAGATATCGAACATTCGGTTTGACAAGAAGAAGAGCAATCCTACGCCCAAATTCCCTCAATATCCTAAGATCTCCTCTTATGGATTTAAGGGGACATCGAAAGATTTGGTCAAAGCTCTCAAAAACATTTAGTCGTCCGTACAGTGGCCTAAGAAAAGCGACCAAGACGATGACAAAAAGTACAAGACCAAATGGTGCGACTTCCATAGCGACCATGGTCATACGGCAGATAACTGCCTGGCTTTGCAGAAGGAGTTTGCCTGGATCGTCCCCAAGGGCCATCTCCAAGGTTTGATTGATAAAGAATTTGCGCCGGTCGACAGTGTAAGATCAGCATCCCCTGTCCATGAAAAAGTCGTCAACTGCGTGACGAGTGGATCAGATGTCGACAGCCAAGCGGCACGCCAGTCAATCACCGGGAGAATATCCCATTCCTAGGTCGTCTAGAACAAAACAATAGTTGGAACTGGAGGCGATGCCAATAACGTTCGATCAGGACGACCTCCAGGACAGCTGGCAGAAACATCACGACGGATTAATTATCCAGCTTATTATCAGCAACTGCTCGGCCAAAAGAGTACCCGTCGACGAAGGCAGTTCGGCCAACATCATTTTCCTAAGCACGATCAAAACTATGGGCATCGATAAATCAGAGATCACCCGTCGATTGACTACTCTGATAGGATTCAATGGCGATTCTACCAACACGTTGGGAGAGATCATCCTCCCGGTGTATGCTAAGGGGGTCAACAAGCAAAAAAGTTTAATGTTATCGACTGTTCCTCAGCTTACAACGTTATACTTGGTCGACCGTGGATACACGACATGAAGGCGGTCCCCTCAACCTATCACCAGACGATCCAATTCCCGACGCCATGGGGAGTACAAGAAATCAAAAGTGAGCAAAAGACCTCCCGTGATTGATACAAGGCGACATTGAAGCCTCAGAAAAAAGACGTCTAGCAATTACACGATATTGACTTCAAGCCTCGCACAACAATTAAGTTACAGGTCCTAGCTAATTTCGTCGTGGATTTCAGTCCTGAACTGAAAAAAGAGGCACAAAGCAAAACCCATACTGTGGCGACTATATACGACACGACCTGGCTAGTCCATATCGACGGTCCTCCAAACGACAGAGGAACAGGTCTTGGTGTCGTCTCAAAGTCCCCACGGGGGGCAAGATTATGTACTCCATACGATGCACCCATGACTTGTGGGCAGTCGGACTTCATGCCAAGAACGATTCTTTATTGTCCAACGTTAAGGCAAGATGCCTACAGTTGCGTCTTAAAGTTGTGACGCATGTCAACGACGCTCAGGTATGATACACCAATTTTCTAAACCTTTACATACGTCCTTGGTCCCGTGACCCTTCATACGGTGGGAAATGGACGTCATTGGTAAATTACCTCTTGCCTCAGAGTAGAAATAAACGTCGTCGTCATTGGTAAATTACCTCCTGCCTCAGGGCAGAAAGTTTTTCTGTTAGTCCTTACATATTATTTTTCTAAGTGGATAGAAGCAGCTGCCTACTCCCAAATACGGGATAGGGAGATCATCTCTCTTATCCATACAAACATTCTATGCAGGACAAACACCATTTTCATTGGTTTACAGTTGTGAAAGTCGTCTTACCTATTGAAATACAGCTCCCGACATCGAGACACACATCATTCGATCATAACTTGATGGACTTGAGCTACGACCTCGACGCTCTTGAAGAGTTAAGAGAGTCTGCTTTGGTCAAAATGGCATCGCAGCGACAGATTGTTTAACAACATTTCAACAAAAAAATGTTAAAACCAATGTCTTTCAGGAAGGTGACTACGTCTTACGACGAGTATTCCGAAACACCAAGGAACCAAACGCAGGTAAGATATCCTCTAAGTGGGAAGGACCTTACCGAATATCTGAAGTCGTTGGAAATGGTGCTTACAGGCTTAAAACCCTCCATGACCAAGACATCCCACGTAGCTGGAACGCAGTACATTTAAAGAAGTATTTCTTTTAGCATTTTACTTTCAATTTATTTCGACAATCAATTACTGACTTAAGCATCGGAGGGTCGTTGGTCAAACCAACGACCACCCTTGATCTTACATTGCAGGCTCGCATGATCGCACGAATGCTAGTCTTGCGTTTTATATCGTGAGAAGCAAAGTCTTTAAGACTACAAGGTCACGACTAATATGTCCCGACCAATAAGTCGTGACTTACACGTCATAAACAGGAATCTTATGATTCATCTCATGGACCCTACGATCACAACAGGTGCTTTTTTGTTGGTCCCATTTTGGACAGACAAATAATAGAAGATAAAATCCATATATAAGTAGAGATAAGATGAACATGAAGAACAATGATAAAATAACTCATCTCATATTCATTGATGAATACTATGGAGGAGAAAATATGAAGAACACCACACTTTACATTTAGATGACTCTCATGAGAATACTCTTGTGTGTGTTTTTGTGTGTTACTTCTAAAACCCTCTCACACATGATAAATGAAACCCTAAACTTCTTTTTAAAGGGTGCATTTACAATAAAAAGGCTCAAGCCCGTAAAGCTAACTAAAAAGCCCATACACTTTTTCTTTATAAAACATTTAATTAAATTAGGGGCTAATTTAATCTAACAATCTCCCCCTAATATTTTATAAAGAAATCATCATCTTATAGTCTCCCCTTGCTTTATTTAGAAACTTTGGTGCTCCATTCTTCGAGTCTTCAAAGCATCACGAGCTCCCCTCAAATGTAGGCTCATCTTCTTGAAAAACCGAGACAATTAACCCCATTTTGTCCAGTTTTCATGACTCGACTTCACTGTTGTTTTTTACTCTTAAGATCCCGTTGACTAAGCATTCAGCACCGAGCTTTAAACTTGAATTACAGAGGAGGGAGTGACATTCATTATGTCACAATAGCAACAGGAAACCGTGAAGAAACGTCGAGAGAACACCGTTCTTGAAAGCGGAAAGAGCATGAATTAAATGCAATGCTTTCGGTCCAGCACCTTACAGCATACTTTGAAGCAGATTTTGGCATATCATCTCATATAATTTGAGAAAACTCAAAACATCAAAGTCGTGGTCTGTGAATTATCTTTCCAATGCAACTGGAATCGTGTAATTTGGAACGCCGAGTCAAAAGTTATGCGCGTGTTTCTGAAACAGCGCAAAGCTGTCAGAAAATCCAATAAAAATTCGGGCTTCGGCCATTGAGTTCAGAGGCTCTGATGATGACTTCAGAGCTCTGATTATGACTATAGAGGCTCTGATGGTTACTTCAGAGCTCTGGTGATAACTCCAGAGGCTCTGATGTTGACGCGAGGGCTCTGATGATGAGTTCAGAAAAACACAACTTTTTGTCCAGCAGATATATACTAATTTTAACAGAGATTCTGACCAAGAACAACACTGATTTAGATCAAGCTCAAAACATTAAAATTGTTCTTCTTTGTCTTAGGAATCCAACGCATCTGGACTCATCAAATTTGGAGCTTCAAGGAGGGAGTTATGTTGAAAACACGACAGGTGCGCAAAGTTGAGGGCAAGTACTAAGAAGTTAGGCTACGGGCTCTGAGCCTCCAACCTCTGATCCTCCCTCTGGTGCAACCTCTGATACTCCCTCTGGTGAAACCTCTGATCCACCCTCTGGTGCAACCTCTGATCCACCTACCTCTGATGCCCTCTCTGAAGATGAAATCTCTGATGGTGCATATCTGCTGGTGTACCACTGGTGGTGTACCTATGGTGTATCTCTGGTGGTGTACCTCTGGTGTATCTCTGGTGAGTGTGGACAACAACTTATACCTTCTGCACATATCCGTAAGGATAGCCTCTGACAGCAGTTTTACACCAACTTCGACACTACTTTAGACCATGATAGATCTGGAGTTTGCAAAAACTCAAAACATAAAGAGTGTGCATTGGTTTGTTATCTTTTCAGAGCATCTGGAATCAGCTCTTTTGGAGCTTGGAAGAATAAGATATGGTTGATGTACCATAGTCGCGCAGATCTGTCTAACAGCTTTGTGTCAGCACACTGTTGTCTACTTCGACGATGCATTTGACCCTTCTAAATTTCGAATCTCTGAAATCTCAAAACACAAAAGATGTTAATCAATGTGTTTTAAATCCAGGGCCGTTTAAATCGCATCAATTGGTGTCTTGATCAGTGAGATATGATCAATTTACTACAACATCGCAAATCTGTCAGCATGATGTCATTAAATCTGATTTGATGTAGAAAATAAGACGATCTCCATATAACTTTTAGAACCGTGAGTGCAAATACTCAGATCTCTAATTGATCAGGTCAGAAAACTAATTAAAAACACTCAAAGTTATAAAAACTTTTCAGAATAGACTTTGAATACATAGCACAACACCAAATCTTTCTCAATCAACTTTTTCAAGACCCAAATGATTTTGTTTTCATTTAAATGATTATGAGTAGCGGAATATAAACAAAATCTGGATCAAAGAGCATCCAATCTTGGATTTAAATAAAGGTCAGATCAAAGATCAACAACCTTACTACCAAGATGCCAAATAAATGCCCCTTACACACAAGGATGAGATCATAGATCAACTATCTACTTAGTGCTATCAAATATTAGACCAATGAATGAGAAAGAATCAAAACACACACATGTAATAAATCTGATCAGATTTGATCCAAATAGAATCAAATATTCACTTAGGCATTTCATCAAACATGTGGTGTGCAGAATCAGATTTTATGAATAGAATCACTAATTTTCTGTCAAAACTTATCCAAATCTTATTGAAATCAAGGATTGGATTTCCAAAAAGCACAAAACAGAAAATAAGTATCAGATATGATATTTGTGTTTAGGCTCATGTGATTGAATCAATCTAAGCACCAAAACAACAAATAAATCATCTAATCTTCTATTGTTGCCATAGATGACCGATTTTGAAGAAAAGTTTCTTCAATCGGCTTTGATGCCAATTGTTGGTCCCATTTTGGACAGACAAACAATAGAAGATAAAATCCATATATAAGCAGATATAAGATGAACATGAAGAACAATGATAAAATAACTCATCTCATATTCATTGATGAATAATATGGAGGAGAAAATATGAAGAACACCACACTTTACATTTAGATGACTCTCATGAGAATAGTCTTGTGTGTGTTTTTGTGTGTTACTTCTAAAACCCTCTCTCAAATGATAAATGAAACCCTAAACTTCTTTTTAAAGGGTCCATTTACAATAAAAAGGCTCAAGCCCATAAAACTAACTAAAAAGCCCATACGCTTTTTCTTTATAAAACATTTAATTAAATTAGGGGCTAATTTAATCTAACATTTTTAATCTGAGTTTCGGAGTCAAAGTCTTATGACTTGAATTCCATACTTAGAATACTTATTCGGCCCAGTCCCCCGGTTACTTCAAAAGTTACGTGTACCTATGTCATACAATTCTGCATATGTCTTCCTACTTTATACGCTCGTTTTATAATTTTGTTATATCTCGTTTATTTTGTTTATTTACAACAAAGTAAAGTAACACGATAGTATAACAAAATTTTACTTGTATTTATATCCCAAAGTTACAAGTAAAAGGCACGACAGATTATAGTCGCCCAATATCAAAAGAAATAAAAAGAACAAAAAATCAAGGCAAAGGAGGGATCTGCTTCTTAGCGACCTCCTCATCGCCAGCTCCAGCGACCTCAACGTCCGACAGGTCCCCTTCTTCGAGCTTGTATTCTTGGTCGAGTTCTTCATCGTCCCCGACTTGCTCCAGGAAAGTGGCGAGCTCTTCTTCGGCTCCGGCCATAGGGTTTAACCGCCATAAATGGCGACGCATGATCGCCGCTCGGACCCTCAAACGGGTCAGAGCTTCAAACGATTGGATCACCACCCTTCGACGACAGTTCCCTCCAGAGAACCGTCTTGGATTTCTTCACCCCCGACGACAGGGGGTGGGGGAGCCTTGCGTTTCAACTCCTTAACAACTAAAGAATCGCAATATTTATAGCAACGTCGTGTCAGGTCTATTTGTTGGATGGTCGACAGCTATTCTCCACCTTTTCGCATGCAACGTGCCGATGAACGACACCTGTCCTCTAACGGCTCCATGCCTCTGACACGTCGCTATGACGTCACAACCACTTCGTCTCCCTTAGTCCGAATCGAACCAAGACGGTTGAGATTCGACCAAACTCTCTCCCCATGCGATACGTGTCAAATCACTTCGTCGGATTTAAAATTCGAATTTCACGCCTAAATTCAAATTTTGGGGGCAAACTGTTTGGACAAAAATTCACACCTCACGACCGACGGTAGATAACTCATATGACGTTTACATAAGATCACTCTTGTATTAAGATAAGGTCTTGCAAGTTATTTACAATCAAATATTTGGTCGTACATTTCCATGTTGGTCCTATGTTCCATACGACCGACGACCAAGACTCAAGAAGGTCGTACGATTACACTAACCGTTAACAATCAACAACCGTTTCTTTTTGTTCATTAATAAAGGTCCACGAGCAATTACGGCACAACGGCCAGTAACGGACGAACTCTTAATGACATCAAAGATCCGACAGCGGTTATAAAGCAAGTCATCAAGACACAATTAATGCCGACAGAAGCTATATAAAGGCTTATTCCACATTCGAACGAGGAACAACCACACATATCGAATACACAGCTACACAGACCAAATCAAGCTGAACCTTACAACATCCAATAATTAAATTCAACTCTCCTACATTTCTAATCAATACAACAGTGACAGCTCAAGCATTCGAACACATATCGCCAACGTAAGTTTCGCACGACAACCGTTCGAATCGCACGGCAACGGCTAATTTCACACGATTTACGCACGACGCACAACTTTATCTTACGATTAAGTTTGTTTTTACTCTTATTGTAATCTGTTGTACACAAAACACTTGTTACCAAAGGACTTTCGCCCCTGTTTGGCGATCATAGTGCACCATCGACTCTCACAAGTCAACCGCAGTTTTTTCCCTCATTTGTGTTTTCCGCGTCACCAATTCTCCTGTCTTATTATTTTTATCGCGATTGTGTTGATTGGTCTTGAGACCTCTTTCTTTAGTTGTTAAAAGTTCCACATCAACCTTAAGTTATCCTTTGGGCACCGACTTCATTTGTACGCACATTGAGTCTAGAGCCCTTTGGAACAACTTCATTTCCTAGGACACAAACACCGCCAGTCACGACACCGTTTATGACACAAACCGTTGGTATTCTTCGTAAACCCACCGGAACGCCCAGCGTATTGCGGCCATTTGTTGGTGCTTTACGAGTATCGGGTGGAAGTCCTGTCAACGTTAACATCATGCCACCGTTGAACACATGCCATGCAGTCTCTTCGACTATCATGCAAACCAGTAACCTAAGTGGTCTGGGTGTTACCCCGATTCAAGCTCAACTAGTTAAGATCGTTGATGGGTCCACCTCCACATAACTTTGTTTCAGTGATGTTGCTGGAGTTAGCAATTACTTCGTTGAATAATTCGCATAAAGCTCTGACTGTGGAATTGAAAGAAATTGTTGGAAAGTTAACTCAAGAGGTGAGCAGAGCTGTTAAAGGAAGGTCAGGCATGGAAACTCCATCCACTACAACAGAAGATGAACCTGATACACAATCTCAGCGTATCCCACTAAACAAGGTATTTCCTAACCTACCCTTACATGAGCTTAAATCTCAATTGCTTGCCAGATTGTTAGAGCAAGGTAACAATAATTCTCAAGAGGAAGTTGATTTACTTGGTCTTCTTAGACGCCAAACCGAACAACAAACCAACCTACCAACCCAAGATGATATCCAAACCCTACAACAATTAATCTCTGATATGACCAAAGCTATTTCTTTTGCCTTTACAACCCTTTCTGACCGTATCAAAGTTTTAGAAGAAACTTGTGGAGTTCAAGCCCAAACTAGTAAGCGTAAGCATGATGATCAAGATCCTGATTCTGATCATCATGAGGGGGAGATGAGTAAGAGGCAGAAAGTTGGGGAAGCTAGTGGTTTTGGAAATCAGACTGAAACTGAGAATTTGGAAATTGGTACTGGTGGTGGTGATAATGTTCAAGAAAGTGATGTTTCGGGAGTTCTGAATGATATCATTGCTACGGTTGAAAAGCCTGGTGGAAGTGATAACAAAACGGAAAATATTGTTATCAAGATTCAGTATATTATATATGTGGATTCGGAGAATGAACTTGAAAATACTGTTATCAAGATTAAGGAGGAACTTGATGATGTATTTGATGTTGTTAATGTACAACCAAGAGAAGCTGATTCTGATGATGAAATTATTCCTTATGTTCCAAAGTCAGATGATCCTGTGATTGATGTTCCAGTCATACCAGATCTACCGAAAGGAAAGATAAAAGATCCGATATCCGAGGCAGAACTGAGAGTTTTTCAGATGCTAATTGACAGAGAATCTTGGATTGAAACACGTTGGCACAGAATAAGAATTATTACTCCATTTCAAGAAGACATCCGAAGTGATTTATTTGTAAGTAAAGTTCAACTGATCGACAAGATTAAATTGTACTCAATTGAAAAGCTACCACCTTCACACCAGTTAGAGTATCTTCACCTGATGAAAAATATAGACCGTGATCTGAAGTTTGTTAGAACAGACTGTAACGACCCGGTATCCCATAACATACATAATATATAAAAATTAACATTTCATACACAACGTATGTTGATCCAAACCCTCAGTGATTTGATAATGACCCTATCTTAAATACTTAGTGAAAATTGTAAGTAAACAATATGTATCAGAGTTTCACTATCGCTGATAAGTACTAAGATCTTACAGTACCGCTGATAGGAACTCTCGCACTTTTAAGATTAAACATTCAGCGAACACTGTTCACCATATCGCTGAGTCTGTTCAGTCCTTATGGTGATCGCTGATAAGTTAGTTGTTTACTTATGATCCCTGAAGACAAGATTCACGTCAACAAAGGTTCTACGCTGAAGTCGAAGATCAAGCTCAAGAACCAGCGACAAGTCTCCTAATGAACTGATGCGGATCAGCGAAGACTCAGATTTGTCCACTCAACGTGAAGTATCAAGTACAAGACTTCAGCTATCGCTTAACTTTATCATCTACTGAATAGTAAATGATAATCGCTGAATCAACGAAAGCTGATCATGAAGTCCTCCGTACAAAGTACTTTTGTCTTAACCTCCCTTGCACGCCACCGTACGAAAATCTGAAATCGTACAACCACTCTGATACTACACTGTTCATTCATGCGGCTACTAAGGTTGTCATCAAAGGTCAATGACATGCAACCAATCCGCTAATGACACGTGTAAAGTATATACTGGATTGCATTAAATGCATGCAGTATATAAAGAGATGAACTCACTTCATTTGAAGTAACTTGCTAACTCTGGACAAGTTCAAATCTCTCAAGATAGGATTTTATTAGTAATCTCCTTATCTTTCTTAGTGCAAGAAAACCTTAGTGTTCCAACTTGTTTAGATTTAGGTTTATCCTTAATCTTGTTTCCGCAACAAGCTGTAAATTGTTAATGATTTATCAATAAACAATTTAGAAAAGTAAAATAGTGTGTTTGTATTCAACCCCCCCTTCTACAAACTTGTTTAAGCCTTTCGGGACCAACAAGTGGTATCAGAGCGGATTTGTTTAATCTCATAAACAAGATCTAATCTAAGATGTTTTCTCTTCCTTGCTATTATCTGAAAATGGCCAACTCAAACACAAACACTCACTATATCGACAATGGTTCTCTTGCAAAACCCCCTAGATTTTCCAGAGACAACTTCAACTTATGGAAAAATAGGATGACACTCTTCTTAGAAGGTGTAGACCCTACTATACCTTACTATCTTGAAAACGGTCCACACATTCCTGTAACGATTGATCCTGCCGTTCCAGCCACTGCAACTAGAGCTGCTATTCCAGAAAGGCTGATTCCAAAGGAAATCCATCATTGGACCGATGAAGACAAGAAGAAAGTGGCTATAGATACAAAAGCCAGATCCATACTATCCATGGCCCTTCCTGACGAAGTCTACCATTCCGTCATGAACCTGAAATCCTCGAAGGCCATGTGGGACACAATATGTGTTCAGTATGAAGGAACGTCTGAAGTCCAGGATTCAAGAAAGATCAACCTTGTAAGACAATACGAAAGTTTCATCTCTGGTAAGAATGAAACTCTCTCTGAAGTACATCAACGTTTTAACTGCTTAATTATAGATCTTAAAACGGTTGGTAAGGAATATTCTAACTTTGAAGTTCTGACAAAGTTTTTAGAATGTTTACCTGAAAGCTGGGACAATTATTCCATGTGTCTCAAGCTGTCAAAAGATCTAAGATCAATGACACTCGCTACCTTATATGGCACATTGCTGAATCATGAGCAATCTAGCCATCTTAAGAAGAATCTTGTAAAAGATTCCAAAAGCACCCCTGTTGCTTTAATCTCGGAGGAACCTTCTACTCAGCGACCCGTGGTCACTATCACTGAGTTAGAAAGTAACTCTGAAAGATCATCAGATTCTGATTCTTCAGATGATGAATCCTTGGCTCTCCTAACTAAAAAGTTCAGGAGATTCGCCAAGAAGAAAATGTTTAGAAAGAACAAAACTCTTTCTATAACTGACAAGCCTAAGTCATCAGCTTTTGTTGATAAGGCTACTGCTACTTGTTTTAACTGCGAAAAGACAGGTCATTTCGCTAACGAGTGCAGGTCAAAGAAAATCATGAGACCTTCAGCCTTTACAAAGAAATCCTTTGTTCCAAGGAATAAAGACGACAAATACTTGAAGCTGAAGGAGAAGTATGCAAAGCTGAAAAGCTTTAAGAAGAAGGGAAAAGGCCTAATGGCTGACTATGATTGGGCTGCTTCTGATGAAGAAGCCTCATCATCTGATTCTGAAGATGATGAAGCAAATCAATGTCTCATGGCCAAGATTGAAGAAGAGGAAGAAAGTTCAGACATTCCCTCCACTTCAACATCTGCCATTCAGGTATCACCTTCCTTCTTTACCAATATTGTAAATATTGATGAAGCTGATAGTCTCCGTAAAATCGAACTACTGACTAGAAGCTTATACGAAGCCATGAACGGCAAAGTTGTGGTTGAAAACCAAAATCTTGATCTCGCTGAAAAGCTTAAAAATTGCCACCTTCAAATAGAAAAGCTTTCTAAATTTGAAGAAGATTTTAAAGATCAAGTCCATTTAAATCAGCTAGTCAAAATTGAACGAGCGGAAGCTATCGCTGCATTAAAAGCTGAACAAGCTACTGTTGAAGGATGGTGTACTTCTTCAACAAAGATCACTGAGATAATTAAGGCTCAGATTCCTCTGAGTGATAAACGTGGTCTGGGTTATAAATATGATACTCCAATACCAACCACTGAACGTTCAATGCTTAAATTTGGAACGTTCGTATCCTCAGTAGCTGACACTTCTTCATCTCAGTACTCCTCGTCGATTACACCAATCCCTGAGGAAACTCCTACCTCCTCAAAAGGTAAGGAAAAAATGGTTTATTCAAAACCTACCTCTGTCTCTAAAGATAAAGGTAAAGGAATTGTAATTTATCAAAATCCTCAGAAGGGTACTTTAGTACCTAAGCTGAATGCTTCCAAAGCCTTAGTGATTCATTCATCTGGTTCTAGAAATCAGACCTCTGGATCAGTTCAGCGACCTACTCCTAGACTCAGAGTAGATGTTCTTGGTAAGAAATCTGAAGAACTGAATGTTCGTCCTATTTCAAAAACCAAAAGTGTACTTGGTGCTGGCACTTCTAATTCCAAATTAAAAGCTCAGCACACAAGTGGTCCTAGAACTAATTTTAGTTATAGGAAATGTTATCACTGTGGACTTACCGATCATATTGCAAGTAAGTGTCCCACAGCCACCAAAGCTGATAAGATAGCTAAGGTGAAGATAGCACCAAAGAAGACCAAACCAGTTGCAAATCAGGTCAAGGTGACTCATACCGCTGAGGTCAAGAAATTGACCAAAGTGAAGAAAGACAAAGCTGAATCTTCAAATGCTGCGAAGACTGCTGAACCCATTCCAACCACTTCCACTGACAAACGCGTATACATGGTGAAGTGGGTACCCAAGCAAAACTAATCTTCCTTTGTATTGCAGGTTAAGAAGGGTATCTGGTATCTCGATAGCGGATGCTCTAGACACATGACTGGAAAGAAAAGCCTGCTCGCTGAATACAAGGAAGAGAAGGGTCCCTCTGTAACTTTCGGTGGAAATGGAAAAGGACACACCCGAGGGTATGGTGTACTTTCAAATGGTACAACATCCTTCAGAAGAGTCGCATATGTTGAAGGGCTGAAGCATAATCTTCTGAGCATCAGTCAGCTTTGCGACATGGATAACAAAGTGATTTTCACCAAGGAATCCTGCTTTGTCTCTGACAAAAAGGAGAAGATAGCTCTCAGTGGTTATCGTTTGGAAAATGTTTACGTTATAAACATGGACTCAACAACCACTGAGAACTCCTGTTTCTTCTCAAAGGCATCTTCTGATGTCAACTGGCTATGGCACAAGAGACTCTCACATCTCAACTTCAAGACACTGAATACTCTTTCATCCAAAGAGTTAGTCACTGGTCTACCTCAACATTCATACGCCAAAGAATCCTTATGTTCAGCGTGTGAAAAAGGGAAGCAGACCAAGGCAAGCTTTAAGTCCAAGCAAGTTTCCTCAGTGTCATCTCCTCTTCAACTACTCCATATGGATTTGTTTGGCCCCGTTAACAAACAATCCATCGCTGGAAAGAAATATACGCTGGTCATAGTTGATGAATTCTCTCGTTATACATGGGTAATGTTTCTCCGTTCTAAGAGTGACACCCCTGAAGAACTCATCACCTTTGTTCGGAAGATGGAAACTCTGAACAATATGACTGTTCCCTCAATAAGGAGTGATCATGGAACTGAATTCAAAAACAGTTCTCTTGATTCCTTCCTTGAGAGCAAGGGTATTTCTCATAACTTTTCGTCAGTGAGAACACCACAACAAAACGGAGTCGCTGAAAGAAGAAATAGAACAATTATTGAAGCTGCACGTTCAATGCTCAGCGATTCTCACCTGCCTACTCAGCTTTGGGCAGAAGCTGTCAACACGGCTTGTTTTACGCAAAACAGGTCGCTGATAGTCAAAAGATTCAAAAAGACAGCCTATGAACTCTTTCATGGGAGAAAGCCTTCAATCAGCTTTCTTCACATCTTTGGTTGTCAGTGTTTCATACTGAACAACAGAGATGCCCTTGGAAAGTTTGATCCTAAGGCTGATGATGGAATCTTTCTTGGATACTCCTCAGTTTCCAAAGCCTTCAGAGTCTTCAACAGAAGAAGACAAACTGTAGAAGAAACTATTCACGTCACGTTTGACGAATCCCGTTCAGCGAACTCTAAACCGAACGCTGATACAGAAGAACTGAATCAATGGATGTTTTCTCATCTTGGTGATTCAGAAGATGTTCCCACTACTCATACTCATACAACTGAAAATGATGGTCCTACTATCATTCCCAATATGCAGAATAGTGAAGCTGAAACATCTTGGGTCTCAGCTGTTCCTATAAATGCTATACCCGCAGTTGATCCAAATGTCTCAGAAATTCCATCTATTTCTCAGCAATCAGTGAATGAAGTGACAAATGCAAGCATTCCTCTCTTAGCTGATTATCCAGAAGTAGCTGAAGCCTCATCTTCAGTTTCTCCAGTTCAGACTGAGTCAGCGACGTATGCTCCGGCTCAGCGATGGACTGTAAATCACCCAATCGATCAAATTCTTGGTGATCCCAACGCTGGTATTCAGACTCGTAGAAGTGCAGGTAATATTTGTTTATTTGTTAACTTTATTTCTCTAACTGAACCAAAGAAAATAGATGATGCCCTCAGAGATCCAAACTGGGTCAGCGCTATGCAAGAAGAGCTGACTGAATTCGAAAGAAACAAAGTTTGGAAACTTGTTCGGAGACCAACTGACAAAACAGTGATAGGCACTAAGTGGGTCTATCGAAACAAGTTGGACGAACATGGTACTGTAACTCGCAACAAAGCTCGTCTTGTTGCTCAGGGATACAGACAAGAGGAAGGTATAGATTATGACGAAACCTTTGCTCCTGTAGCAAGACTTGAATCTATTCGTCTTTTCTTAGCATATGTTGTACACAAAAACTTCACTGTACATCAAATGGATGTTAAGTCAGCGTTTCTAAATGGAAAGCTGAATGAAGAAGTTTATGTGGAACAACCTCCAGGATTCTCAGATCCTAAGCGTCCAGGTTATGTTTATAAGCTGGATAAGGCACTTTATGGCTTGAAGCAAGCTCCTCGTGCATGGTATGACACTCTTTCTACGTATCTCCACCTTGAAAAATTTGAGAGAGGTAAGATTGACAAAACTTTGTTTTTTAGAAAAATAAAAGGTCATATCATTTTAGTTCAAATATATGTTGATGACATTATATTTGGTTCTACTAACCCTGAGCTTTGTACTCGTTTCGCTGATAGAATGAAAGATGAGTATAAAATGAGTATGATGGGTGAACTAACATATTTCCTTGGTCTTCAGATTAAGCAAACTGAAAAAGGAACTTTTATAAATCAGGGAAAGTATGTTAAAGATATGCTGAAAAAATTCGACTTAACTGAAAGTTCAGCTATGAAAACCCCTATGGCACCACTGCTGATACTTGATAAGGACACAAAGGGTGTTCCTGTCAATGTCACGCTGTACCGTGGGATGACCGGCTCACTACTGTATCTTACAGCTAGCCGACCCGATATTATGTTTGCAACATGTCTGTGCGCACGATATCAAGCTGAACCTAAGATATCTCATATGAAAGCTGTAAAGCGAATCTTTCGATATCTTAAGGGTACAGCGAATCTAGGTCTTTGGTATCCCAAAGATTCAGGATTCGATCTAACCGCCTATTCAGACAGTGATTTTGCAGGTTGCAAAATGGATAGGAAAAGCACCACAGGAGGATGTCAGCTCCTGGGTGGAAAGCTGGTAAGTTGGACAAATAAGAAGCAAAACTCAGTGTCCACTTCCACAGCTGAAGCTGAGTATGTAGCCGCTGGAAGCTGCTGTTCTCAAGTCTTGTGGATGAGAAATCAACTACTAGATTATGATCTTCAGCTCTCCAAAATTCCAATCTATTGCGACAGCACAAGTGCCATCGCTATAGCAAACAATCCAGTGCTACACTCAAAGACAAAACACATAGAAATCAGATATCATTTTATCAGAGATCATGTGATGAATGGGGATATAGAACTTCATTTTATCCCAACTGATTATCAGTTAGCTGATTTGTTTACCAAACCTCTTGATGAGACAAGATTCAACTTTCTCATCAGTGAGCTTGGAATGCTGAACTTTGAAGGATAAATCTTCAGCGGTTCACATTTAATCAGCGATACGTTTATACATTCTTGTATAGGCTCTGGATAAAATAAACTAGTACAATCCATTTCATCATCTTCTCTCTGAATAAATTGGGTTAAACTGATATCAAGGTATGTTTTCTCTCTCTGACAAAACGCATGAAAATGCAAGATTTCAAATTCTTACATCGCTGAATATCTCTTCCTTAACAGCGATATTTTGAAATTTCTTAAAACCCTCACTGATATTTCTATTCAGTGCTTCATATTTTCCAAAGAGTCCCTGAGTTTTTCTTTCAAAACCTCAGAGACAACGAAAGAATGTGAAAGGACAGTTGTGACGTCATTGCAACGGATAACACCAGGCACGTTTCTTTTTCTGACACACGTTTGCACGTTTCGTTGTCTATCCAATCAAATGCAAACACGTGTCCGTGTCATGATGAAAAACTTTCCCGCTCAAGTTTTTCTCTCTCTACTCTCTTCCTATATAAACTCTCTCAAAGTTTATATTTGTCTTTTATGCGAATCAATCTTTCTCCGCAAGAAAAGAACACTGTTGCATTTTGTGCTCTCGATCTTCAAGAACTGTTCATCATCTTCTTCATCAAACTCAAGGTCAATATGTTCTTATCTTTTATCAAATGCAAATAACTTGTTTTCGATCTTATCATTGTTTTACACAAGATCAAACAAAAGAACTCAAAAATAAAATCATTTTCTTTCATGGTTTTATAAACACAACCATTTCATGGTTGTTCTTCAAGTTTTAAATCTAAAATCTTAAACTTGTTCTTCTTTCGTATCCATTTTTTAAAACTGGAATACAAGGCTTATAGGTGTTATATTTTTTTTTTTAAAAACAAGAAAAACCCTAATCTTCATTAAGACTTTTTTGTCTGAATGAAATGGACAAAATTCGAAAAATCTTAATGGAAATTCTCTTTCCACATTAAGATATTTCTTATTTGTTAACATCTTTGGTTGAACTGATAATACAGTGAAATGGCAACTTCAAAGCTGAATGTTACCGCTGAGTCCATCTCCAGTGATTCTGAGGAACTGGAAATCACCAAAGCTCCTCAGGTTAAGTTTGAGCTGGATCAACTAGACTGGACTAAGGCAAACAACCTTTCAGCGCTTCTCGAGTTTCCTCCTCGGAAGCAGGTATCCCATCTAGACGACGCTGTGATTTTTTTGAAGAATAGCCCAATATACACAGCACTGACAATCACACCTCCTGCCAGTCAGCGTCTATTATCCCAATTCTGGTACTCTGCCAGACACACCAACCTACCCTCAGCCAAAGATCCATCTAAAACCATCGACTGCATACTCAGCGATACTGAGTATGGCACCATCAAGATAACCCCCGCAATAATCCGTAAAGCTCTGAAATTCCCTAACGCTACCTCGGAAAATCCTTTCATTCCATTTCCTGACCACAAGAAGCACGCTGACAGGGAAGAAATCATTGCTTTCCTTGATGCGATGGGTTACATCTGGGAGACTGGAAGAGACAAGCTACCTGAGAAGAAGCTGACGCTGATAAAGAAATCCAAGATGCCCAGCGAGATGAACTTCATCTTCGCTCACCTGATCAGCTGCATGACAGCGAAATCCGGATCTTCTGATCAAGCCGCTCAACCTCATCAGGCCATGGGTTACGCACTGCTGAAAGGTCTCAAATTGACTGGGCCTCCATCATCTATGAAGACCTCATTCAACGTGTTGCTTCTGCCGCTGACCGACCAGCATGGGTTCCTTAACCGCGATTCATCAGCGCCATCTTTCAATATGGCCTGAAGGACAGCTATCCTGAAGAGGGTGATCTAAAACTCTCTCAGATTGGCCCTAAAGTTCTCGACTTCAAGCCTGTCGCCAACGAGGTACGTCTCTCTACTCTTCTCACTCTTCTTAACTCTCCGCTTTCTGTGGCTCCTTCAGCGACAATACCCATCGCTGATACCCCGGCCACAAAATCCATTCCTTCTAAGAAAAGGAAACAATCTCTTACCCCTCTTGATTCCAAAAGGATCAAGAAAACCAAGGAGCAACCCCAGCAGTTGCATGCTGAAGACTCCTCAGCTCATTCTGAAGAGCTGAAGGAAAGTTCCGTGGTACGCTCTGCCACACCAATTCAAGCCATCCCTTCTAAACCTACTTCAGCGTCCCTAAACGCTGAGGTTAGAACTTTGGAATCTACCCAACCTTCGTCAGTCTCTCAAAAGACTGATGAAGTACTTCTCAGCGAATCCAACGCTGAACTTGAACCCCAACCCCAATTCTTATCCCTCGCTCCTCCCTCTACTTCTTTGGACACTCCTCCAGTCAAAACTGGAGATGCCATCATTCAAGAAGCCGTTGAAGCTTCTCAGCGAATGACGAAGAAAGGACCTGCAGAGATCTCCATTCCTCACGGAACTTTTGAGGGAGATATGGAACACTATGGAGGGACTCGAAACTTTGATGAGTTCGTCAACGCTCCTGCATGTACAGATCCCACCTTAAACACTGTAACTAAACCTGAAACTTCTGAGCTTTCCTTTGTTCACAAGTACTTATATGTTACAGGTCCTTTTTTGGGAGACATCAACCAATCTCTGAAGTCTATGGAGATGAAACTTACGGATCTCACCACCGGTCTATCAAATAACTCTACAGCTGTAACAAACGCTGGAGAGAATCTGACGAAGCTGACTACTGTGGTGGAAAAGAAGGCCTCCTCTGATGACATCAAAGATCTTGATAAAACTCTCGCCGACTTTGCCAAAGTGCTCTCCGACATCTACACTGACTACACCAACCTCAAATCATCAGTTTCCACCATTTCCAGCGAAGTTACAACGCTGAAGAAATCGGTTGGTACACTCGAAGGTGATATGTCAGTGGTCAAGACCGACTTGGGCTCAGTGAAGACCGACCTTGGTTCCGTCAAGACAATGATCGAGACGCTGGTGAACAAGGCAAATAATCCAGCTCCTGCTCCGGCCCCTGCACCTGTTTTGGACTCATTCACCGCAGAGGATCGCCAAGAGCTGAAGAAAATCACGCCTGCTATTTCTGGCCTAGAAGACAGAATAGCTAAGCTTGAAGGTTGTGTGAAAATCTCTGGCCCAGAAGACAGAGACAACACCAATGCTGAATCTACCCATTCCTCCCCCGCCCATCATGAGAAAGAGGGGGAGAAGAGCGCTGAACAGGAGAAGAGCGCTGAAGACCTTTCCCATGATGAATCTATCAGGGGAGAAGGTAATGAAGATCGGATTACTGGACCTCAGGGAGATGAAAACCCTGAGGGAACCGAGAACCTCGCCTCTATATCTGAGGGGGAGCAACTCGATGAAGATGCTGAGGAATCTGAAGCAGAAGAAGACGAAGACTTCGACATCCCTGAAGCTGAACCATCCTCCTCTCCAAGGAACGATGATGATGATGATGAAGATGACGATGATTTATTTGTTGTCAAACCTGCTCCTCGAACCAAAGCTCTTAAAGGTATTTCAATAAAAGAACCTTCAGGGGAGAAGACAAAGACAAAGCACTCAGCCTCTGGCGCTGAGAAAAGCAAAGACAAAGGCATCGCTGAAGATGATAATCTGGCGATCCTACTTGCAAAGCCGATTTGTCAGGTACACTAAACTTATTTTTCCTTCCCTGATCATCTATGAAAAATCAGTTATCCATTCCACAAACACCATACACATCCACATTTTTTTTCTATCTTTTCTACCCAAGTTCTTCTACCCAGTTCTTATTTGTAAGATCGCTGCGTTTCAGCTAGTCCTCTCCCCTGTTTGAGGATATCGCTGAAAGATCTGTTGCGACTTCACCAATAATTCCAGCTAACGCTGAAGACATAATCCCAGTCTTAGATTTAATCTCTGAGACTGATGAACCAGAAGAACAACCTCTCTCGCACAGAAACAGACCTTCCTCAGTTGATCAAAAGAGGAGAGAAGAAATGATAAAGCGATTCGAGGATCAGCGAATCATCCTAAGGCGCGATCAACTACCTTCAGTTCCTCCTAAGTTCAGAATTTCAAAAGCCGAATACCAAGATCATCTCAAAGCTGAACGCCTTATCGCTGAAAGGAAGGAAGCTGAAGATAAAGACAGAGAATACGCCATCAAGCTCACTCAAGAATCTGTCAAAGACCCCAAGCTGAAGCGTATTCCCATTCAAATCCAACGAAAGCTTTGGGAACATGCCCAGAAGATCGTGGAAAAGAAAGCTGAAGTTTCTCAGACCACCCTGATCTGGTGTAAAGAGAAAATCCACTTCAGATATCGTCCAGCGAAGATCAACAAGGTATTCATCTCTGGAAGAACCTCCGTCGGAGTACCTATTGTTGACATCAAACTGTTCAGAGAAGATGACTCATCTGAAACCTTTCGTGCTGACACTGTAAAAAGGTATGGTCTCTCTGAATGGCTGGAGATGAGGTTAGCTATCCAACCGTCAAAATCTAAGTACAAGGATCATTTCGAAAAGCTGATAAACAGACAGATCGATTTGATATCTTCTTGTGTGGATATTCCTCCTGTTCCTGATCAAAATCCGAAAAGAAAAAAGGACTCTCCAAGGAAGAAACGTCAAGATTCAAACTCAGGTCCTGTCATACGAAATGAAACTGGAATTGGTTTCTCTCGCGCTGAAGTACTTGGTCCTGATCCTGATCTATCTGCCCTTGATGTCTCTTTGCCACCATGTGAACTTTTCGTCCCTGGTAAAGTCATCAGTAATCCTTATGGAATATTCTTTCTTGACTACGACGGACGTAAATGCTTTCAACGGATCGCTGAGCTTCCAATCACTCCAATCGAACAGCTCAAAGATCTCATCTACTGGTGCGACTTCAGAAAAGACATTCAGGCACGACACCTAAAACCCTTGATTTTTGAAGCTGCTCTGAAGCTAAAGAAAAAAGGAGAAAAGGTTCCTGACTGGATGATTCCAACTGAAAAGACAACCCTTGATGAACTTCTCATTAAGGAAGAACCCTTTGAAGGCTGACAACAATCACCATTTTCTCTATTGTATCAGTCATCCTTCAGTACTTGTAATTTATTTCGCTTGTACTTGTAATCTTTCTCATTCATATTGTAACCTGATTCAAAGATTTAAAGAAAGATTTCAGCGAATGTACTTTACTCCATCAGTACTGAAAAGATCCCAGAAAACAGTAAAAGGGACAAATATTTTATGAGTTCTTTTTATCCTTATGTTTTCATTAAATAGCAATTTTCTTTGTTGCTATGTCATAATCAAATAGGGGGAGATTGTTGATCCAAACCCTCAGTGATTTGATAATGACCCTATCTTAAATACTTAGTGAAAATTGTAAGTAAACAATATGTATCAGAGTTTCACTATCGCTGATAAGTACTAAGATCTTACAGTACCGCTGATAGGCACTCTCGCACTTTTAAGATTAAACATTCAGCGAACACTGTTCACCATATCGCTGAGTCTGTTCAGTCCTTATGGTGATCGCTGATAAGTTAGTTGTTTACTTATGATCCCTGAAGACAAGATTCACGTCAACAAAGGTTCTACGCTGAAGTCGAAGATCAAGCTCAAGAACCAGCGACAAGTCTCCTAATGAACTGATGCGGATCAGCGAAGACTCAGATTTGTCCACTCAACGTGAAGTATCAAGTACAAGACTTCAGCTATCGCTGAACTTTATCATCTGCTGAATAGTAAATGATAATCGCTGAATCAACGAAAGCTGATCATGAAGTCCTCCGTACAAAGTACTTTTGTCTTAACCTCCCTTGCACGCCACCGTACGAAATGTCAGAAAAGAACCTCCGAAAATCTGAAATCGTACAACCACTCTGATACTACACTGTTCATTCATGCGGCTACTAAGGTTGTCATCAAAGGTCAATGACATGCAACCAATCCGCTAATGACACGTGTAAAGTATATACTGGATTGCATTAAATGCATGCAGTATATAAAGAGATGAACTCACTTCATTTGAAGTAACTTGCTAACTCTGGACAAGTTCAAATCTCTCAAGATAGGATTTTATTAGTAATCTCCTTATCTTTCTTAGTGCAAGAAAACCTTAGTGTTCCAACTTGTTTAGATTTAGGTTTATCCTTAATCTTGTTTCCGCAATGATAACTCTATTTTTAGAGTTATTATTTCCATTTATTTTCCACTTTATTTTGTCAATTTTAGCCATTTCACTTCTAAAAACCCCCATTCTTGGTATGATTTACGAAAACGAGCAAAAGGAGTGAACCATGGTCTTTAATAAATTATTTGGGGAAGTTTTGGGTGTTTTCTCGATTTTTCATCCACAGTGACGTATACAGTGCCCACTCCGGTTCCCCACTCTTCGAGCTGATCAAAAAGAAATCAAAAAGAAACTTTTAGTTGGGATCTAATTTTCTGGAGGAGGAAGGTTCATATGGCAGAGAAATGGCTGGAGAAGTACAAGGTAGTTCTCATTGAAGATAGCATCAAGTACACCTCTTTGTACTTGGAGATTGACTTGGAGAAGGGACCATTGGATAAAAGAATTGCACAAGGAGCTGAATTCTGCCACAACTCAGCAGTCTTTACCCATTGGAAGACCCACCTCTTTTGTGTAATACCCAACTCCTTCTCCTAGTATATAAAGGAGCACTTGGGTGCCATTAAATGCATGCTTGGTTTTCATTCTTGAATACTTTTAGTCTCAAATTCTCTCAACTACCACATTAGCTTTAGTCTTTTATTTACTGCAGTAACTAGCTTTAATTTTCAGTAATTTACTTTCTTAGTTTAAATTGTAGTTCGTATTACACAGTGCAGGGACGACTTCTCGTTCCCCACTGTGACCAGTTAACTCAAGTCACTTTCAGTTTTATTATGTGCAAATCTTCATCTTTTGTTTTCTTTACTTCGGAAATGTTAGGCTAAAACATCCTTTGGGATGTAGGAAGGAGAAGTACCTGGATTTTATCAAAAATGCTTGAGTAATCTTTATACTTAGAATATTTGTTGTTTTGGTCTTTCATTCTCAATATTTACCCAAGGATGCGAACAAGCTGATCACTTGCAAGGATCTAAAGTCTAGTTCTTAACTTAGAAATAAGTAGAGCGCAGTGACACGAGCTTGAATGATGCTAGGGGATTCGAAAGAATTCTTTTGACACTTACGAAAGTGAGGTCGGCACAGTGAGTTAATCTCTGCCCACTGGAGTAGTAGGCAAGCTAATTTGTGTATTAAAAACACTTAGAGTATTTGTCTCTACACATTCCATCGAGGCCTGAAAAGGTCCATTTAGAGATTACCATTGACAAAACAACAAGTACTAAGAGTATGGGATTTTTATCTAACGGTGTGAGTATTTTGTAACCGGGCTTTTCTAGCGAAAATGTCCACCACGAATACGAGGATCACTCTAAGGACCGAGTATTTGAGATAAAATTTAGGGAAAATCCAACCTACATTCCTCCTTTTTAGCATTTAGTAAATCGTTTCAAGTAGCTATTTTACCAAACCAAACCAAAGTATTATTTTCCTCTCTAGTTGAAACTTGTAAAAGGAGCTCATGAGAACCGTATTGTCTTGATTGTCCAGTCTCTGTGGATTCGATTCTGGTATTTTACCAACTATTACTTGCTGTGACGATCATAGTGGACAGTGTACACTTGCACTTCCCACTATGGACAGTTTGCAACCCACTGCGATTAAAACACACATTTCGCACGTAACAAGTTTTTGGCGCCGTTGCCGGGGACTGGCGTGATTTTAAATCTCAAGACATTAGTTTTTGTTCGAGCCCGAGTCACTAGTTTTTCTAAGCTGTTCGTATTGTATGCCACGGCGACAACTCGAACATTTGGTTCCAATAGATCTCGAAATAGAAAAAACGTTGCGAAAAACACGAAGAAGCAAGAAAACAAATCGACAACCTCCTGTGATCCCCACTGTGAACATGGCTGCAGTACCGCCACCTATAGTGGAGACCACAATCACGATTGCCGATAACAAAGATCGAAAAATACGGGACTATGCTACTTCCGGAGTTGGTGATTTAAGCTCCGGAATTTTGAGACCCAATATTGTTGCAACGCATTTTGAACTCAAACCGGTGATGTTTCAAATGATCCAAGCCATGGGTCAATTTGGAGGATCGCCATCTGAGGATCCGCACTCGCACTTAAAATCTTTTTTAGAAATGACCGATTCCTTTCAATTGCAAGGTGTTAGTGATGAGGCATTAAGACTAAGGCTTTTCCCTTTTTCATTAAGGGACAAAGCAAAATCTTGGCTGAACGCACATGCACCTCACTCGATAACCACTTGGCAAGAACTTGCCGATAGATTTTTGCAAAAATACTTTCCTCCAACAAGGAATGTTAGATTTCGAAATGATATAATTTTATTTAGACAAGAGGAAGATGAGGCTGTTTCGGATGCATGGGAACGATTTAAAGATTTACTTCGAAAGTGCCCACATCATGGCATCCCACATTGCATCCAATTGGAGACCTTTTACAATGGTCTTTCCAATGCAGCCAAAATCATCTTAGAAGCAACAGCCGGTGGAACATTTACGAGTATGACTTACAACGAAGGATATCAAATCTTAGAAAAAGTGTCCAACAACAATACCGAATGGTCAAATCCGAGAGCACCCATGTCTAAGACCAACACCATAGATTCCGAAGCACTCAAAACCATGAATGCACAATTAGTGGCCTTGACAAAAATCGTTTTAAATCAAAATCGAGGCCAAGTCAATTCCGCAACCCATCTCGCTGATAACTGCTCCCTTTGTGGAGAGGAGCATGTTTTCGACTTTTGTCCAGCAAACCCCGAATCTGTTAATGTCATAGGGACCAACCAAAGGAACAACCCTTATTCGCAGACTTATAATCCAGGTTGGAGAAATCATCCGAATTTCTCTTGGTCCGGTAATCAAGGACTCCAACCCCAAGGACCGAGTCACATCCAGCAAAGACCATACAATCCCCCGGGATTTCAGCAACATCACAGTGGGCAATCCCCACATCACAGTGGGCAATCCCCACATCACAGTGGGCAATCCCCACAACCATACCAACCACGATCCAACCAACCAGCTGAGGCTCAACAATCGATCGAGTCGATTCTCAAAGGTTTTATGAATCAAACCCAAGCAGCCATTAGGAATATAGAGACCCAAGTAGGACAGCTAGCCGTTGAAGTTAAGAATAGACCACCAGGAACGTTACCGAGTGATACCGAGCAAGCTAGAGTGATAGGAAAAGGACCAGAACATGTCAAGTCCATAACTTTAAGGAGTGGAAAGGATCTGAAAAATATCATTTTTGAATCTGATGATTCGCCTCAAAAACCCACTGTGAGCACCTCAGTGGGCACTCCTCAAGTCACTGTGATCCCCACAGTGGGGACCGACATCCCTGACCTTCCCACTTTTGGACCTGTCCCAAAGACTACTGTTCCAAAGCCAATACCACAGCAAACTCAGATTGACCCACGAAACATTCCATTTCCTCAAAGAATGAAGCCTAAAAATGTCGATGTTCAGTTTAAAAAATTCTTAGACATTTTTAAGCAACTTCACATTAACATACCCTTGGTAGAAGCTCTCGAGCAGATGCCAAGCTATGTTAAATTCTTAAAAGATATTTTGAACAAAAAGAGGAAGTTGGGTGAATTTGAAACTGTGGCTTTGACCGAAGAATGTAGTGCCCTCCTAACAAGCAAGATTCCACCTAAGTTGAAAGACCCGGGTAGTTTCACCATTCCATGCATTATAGGAGGACAAGAAGTAGGCCAAGCACTCTGTGATTTAGGAGCTAGTGTCAACTTGATGCCTTTGTCCATTTTTAACAAGTTAGGGATTGGAGAGGCTAGACCCACAACCGTGACATTACAACTAGCCGACCGATCCATTGCCTACCCCAAGGGGAAAATAGAAGACGTTTTGGTCCAAGTGGATAAATTTATCTTCCCCGCCGATTTTCTTGTTTTAGATTATGAGGCCGATAAAGAAATCCCAATCATCTTAGGACGTCCGTTTCTTGCAACCGGACGTACTTTGATCGATGTGCACAAAGGAGAACTCACGATGCGAGTTAATGACCAAGAGGTAACTTTTAATGTTTTCAAATCTCTCAAATATATAGACACCGAAGATTGTTTTGCCTTAAGTTCGATTTATGAAACCCACAATTTTGGCAATTTGCCCACAGTGGGGAGTACAGTTCCCACAGTGGGGATTGACAGTGAGCACTCTGAATCAGAGAGTAATGACACTTTTAAGGATGAGTGTAATAAGATGGTTGCAGCTTTTGAACCTCTGGACTTCAAGGATAGAGATGTTCAATCCCCTTCAATAGAACAACCTCCCGAGTTAGAGCTTAAACCATTGCCTTCCCATTTAAAGTATGCTTATCTCGCTAAGGATAATAAACTTCCCGTCATTATCTCTTCCAAACTTAGTGAGAAACAAGAACAACTTCTGATTGATTTGTTGATAAAGCATAAGGGAGCAATTGGTTGGACCATAGCGGACATTCGAGGGATTAGCCCCTCTTTATGTCAACATAAGATTAACTTGGAGAATGACCACCCGGGGAAAGTCCAACCCCAAAGAAGGTTGAACCCCATCATGAAGGAGGTAGTTAAGAAAGAAGTCTTGAAATGGTTAGATGCCGGCATTATCTATCCCATTGCCAGTAGTAGTTGGGTGAGCCCCGTTCAATGTGTCCCTAAAAAGGGAGGAACAACAGTGGTCAGAAATGAAAAGAACGAACTCATTCCAACTAGGACTGTTACGGGATGGAGAATATGCATGGATTATAGGCAACTGAATCTAGCAACAAAGAAAGACCATTTCCCGTTACCTTTTATTGATCAAATGCTTGATAGATTAGCGGGAAAGGAATTTTATTGTTTTCTAGATGGATACTCCGGATATAACCAAATCCACATCGCACCCGAAGACCAAGAAAAGACCACCTTTACTTGTCCATATGGTACTTTTGCATTCCGGAGAATGCCTTTTGGTTTATGTAATGCTCCCGCTACTTTTCAACGCTGTATGATGGCCATTTTTACTGATATGATAGAAGATACCATAGAAGTTTTTATGGACGATTTTTCTGTGATCGGCACATCATTTGATAACTGTTTGAGGAATCTAGAAAAAAGTTTGGTGAGATGTGAAACCCACGACCTTATTCTAAATTGGGAAAAATGTCATTTCATGGTCGAAGAGGGCATCGTTTTGGGTCATCTTGTGTCGAAAAAGGGTTTGGAAGTTGATAAAGCAAAACTAGAAGTAATCTCCCAACTTCCCGAGCCCACAACGGTAAAAGGCATTCGCAGTTTTTTAGGTCACGCAGGTTTCTATAGGAGGTTCATAAAAGATTTTTCCAAAATAACTAAACCCCTATGTAACCTGCTGCAACATGAAAGAGAGTTTGTTTTTACCAAAGAATGTAGAAACGCATTTGAAATAATCAAAAATGCCTTAGTTACTGCACCCTTAGTGACCACTCCTGACTGGTCACTCCCATTTGAAGTCATGTGTGACGCCAGCGATTGGGCTATAGGTGCAGTACTAGGCCAACGAAAAGATAAGATTTTTCATCCAATATACTATGCAAGCAAGACTTTGATCGAGGCTCAAATCAACTACACTGTAACCGAAAAAGAACTACTTGCAGTAGTTTTTGCTTTTGATCGTTTCAGGTCTTACTTAATTGGAGCAAAGGTCATAGTACACACCGATCACGCAGCCATCAAATATTTGATCAACAAGGCTGACTCTAAACCGAGGTTGATCAGATGGGTGCTGTTGCTGCAGGAATTTGACCTCCAGATCGTCGACAGAAAAGGAACAAGCAATCAGGTTGCTGATCATCTGTCCAGGCTCGAGAAGACAGTGGGCACTGTTGACCCCACTCCTGACCCCACTCCGGTAAAAGAAACTTTTCCCGATGAACAATTATTATCTGCGCAACATCATAATGAAACTCCTTGGTATGCTGATATTGCAAACTTTTTAGCAAGTGGATTTAAGCCCCACGGGATGAGTGGACAACCATTCAAGAAATTTTTACACGACACACGACAATACGTTTGGGACGATCCCTTCTTGTACAAGATAGGGGCGGACCAAATATTAAGGCGTTGTGTCCATGGGAGTGAACAACATCAAATACTCCATGGTTGTCACACATCCCACTACGGTGGCCACTTCGGTGGAAACCGTACCGCAGCAAAAATTTTGCAAAGTGGATTCTTTTGGCCCACTGTTTTTAAAGACTCATTTGAATTCGTGAAAAATTGTGAGCAATGTCAACGTACGGGGAATATATCGCAAAGAAATGAAATGCCTCTTAACAACATTCTAGAGGTCGAACTTTTTGATGTATGGGGGATAGATTTTATGGGACCTTTTCCAAATTCCAACAATAACTTTTACATCTTGGTTGCGGTAGATTATGTTTCAAAATGGGTAGAAGCCATTGCTTGTCACTCCAATGATGCTAACACTGTGGTGAAGTTCTTACACAAAAATATATTCACTCGCTTCGGAACACCACGAGCATTAATTAGTGACGAAGGCACCCATTTTGTAAACAAAGTCATGGCCTCGGTTCTTGCTAAATATGATATTCATCATAGAGTGGCCACCGCATACCACCCACAAACCAATGGGTTGGTCGAGCTTTCAAATCGTGAGATCAAGGGAATTTTGGAAAAAGTTGTTAAGCCACACCGTAAAGATTGGTCAATCAAACTCGATGATGCTCTTTGGGCCTATCGAACAGCCTATAAAACTCCTCTGGGAATGTCTCCATTCAAATTAGTTTTTGGCAAAGCTTGCCATTTACCGATTGAATTAGAGCACAAGGCGTTCTGGGCCCTTAAAGAGCTTAACATGAGTGAGGATGCCGCGGGAATCAAAAGGAGTCTGCAAATACATGAGCTAGAGGAGTTGCGATATCACTCCTATGAGAATGCAAAGTTGTACAAGGAAAAGACCAAGATGTGGCACGATCGTCGAATCAACCATAGGGAGTTCATGGAAGGACAACAGGTACTATTGTTCAATTCTCGTCTCAAACTCTTTCCAGGTAAACTTAAATCAAGATGGACGGGACCATACACCATTGTCAAGGTGAGTCCTTTCGGAACAGTGGAGTTGAAATCCCCACAAACGGGTCAAACCTTTAAAGTCAATGGGCAAAGGGTAAAGCATTTTTTGCATGAAAGTGCCCACATCCCTGCCCACTCTCCGCCTCGCTATGGTTAAGCAATGTCACAACCGTTTGTAAATATTTTATTTCAGTTATTTGCTGTCTTTTTATTATTTTTTGTCTTTTTAATTCTGCATGGTAGTTTGTTTTAATGTGTGTAGGAGAAATTGCCGCTTTTTGGAGGAAAAATCAAGAAAAAGCTTCGCAGTGGGGAGATGCATGTCCCTGCGTTCCTCACTCTCGGTCTGGCATAGGAAAAGACGGTTTGGGAGGGACCCACGGCTGACGCACATCATGCTTTTTCTTACAAACATCAACTTTTCCTGCCACTTGTCAAAAGCCCACCTATTCCCAAGATAAACCATCATTATCTTTTTCTCTCTCTACTAACCGTCCCCAATCAACTCAAAAACCATCACCCTCAAATCAGATTTTTACTTTAACTTCCCTAAACACACCAAGTTTCTTCATCTTCTCCATTTCTCTCTCAAAGAAAACCCACAAACCTAAAACCCTTCCTAAAACCCTAAAAATGGCAAGAACCAAGAGAATGAACACCAACCCCGATGCACTCACACGTGCGGCCGTCCGCCGCAGGACCGCCGAGGAACAACCACCGGAAGCCGTCACCAATGACCTGAACGAACCGCCACCGGTCTCCGGCGAAAACCCGATCATCTCCGGTGCAGCCGACGAGGGTTCTTCAAAGCACGAAAGCCCAAAAGCTACTTCATCATCGCAAGTCTCAGACAACAGTATCACCCATTTCGAGACCGAGACACTTCTAGCCGAAGAAGAAGAGAGACGGTTAGCAGAGGAGTTCAAACAGAAAATGGAAGCCATTAGAAAAAGAAAGGAAGAGGTCGAGAGGAGGCGTCGAGAGGAAGAAGAAAGAATCAGAAAGGAAGAAGAAGAAAGAATCAAAAGAGAGGAGGAAGAGAGATTGAGGAGGGAAGAAGCCGCAAGATTGGCTAGAGAGGAGGAGGAGCGATTGAAAGAGGAAGAACGAAAGAAGGATGAAGAAGCAAGGATATTCGAGCAGAAAAAGAAACAAGCAGAGGAGGAGTGTTTGGCTCGTGAGGAAGAAGAAAGACAGAAGAAGATTAAGGAACAGACTCAGACATTAGACATTCCCCAGAACAAAAATGCTGATAGTGTGGAGGATGTCCACACCACTGCCCACAGTGAGGAAACCCCAACCAGAGCACTCCAGAGGAATAGGGGAATGGTTACACGATCTGGTGCATCCAAGAAGGCATCGTCTGCAAAACCAAAAAGAAAAGCGTCGAGGAAAGGTAAGGGTATCGAACCCTCTTTAAGTTCTTCTTCTAGTGATACTAATACGGGAAGTGAACAAAACCTTTCCGAAAATCCACATCTGTCCACTGTGGGGACTGCTCATGCCCCCAGTGGGATACCGAGGCAATTCACTTCCCCAGCTGCTAGAACCCACTTTGAGTGTATTTATACTCGGAAGTTGAATTTAGAGAGGGGTTTCGACCCCGACTTTGTAGAAGCAAATCCCTTTGTCAAAGATAAACTTGTAGCGCAAGATTGGGCAACCATTGCCACTGCCAATCGCCGCGCTAATGCATCATTAGTCCGAGAATTTTATGCTGAGGCCTCCCAAGCCAAAGAATCATTTGTTAAGATCAGAGGAAAGGTTGTGGACTTTACTCCAGGCAATATAAACCGAGTGTTAGGTAGAGGAGCTCCGGAACCTTGTGCTTTCGGACAGTTCCTGGCAAAGATGACTCCGGCTGATGAGGAATTGATTTTAAAAGAAATAGCAGTTGAGGGAAGGCCATGGAATCAGGATGGCCAAAGAAGGTGTCTATATGCTGGCAGCCTCACCACTGAGGCTGCTGTGTGGTTCCAATTCCTAAGGGCCTCGGTGGCCCCAACATCGCACGACACGACTCTCTCCATGCATAAGTGTGCCATGCTTTACTGCGTTCTCACTAAAAAGAAGATCAATCTGGGAATCATAATGCATGGTGCCATCCATCAGGCCAGAACACGAACCAAGGTAATCCTACCCCTTCCTTGCCTTATTACACTATTGCTAATAGATGCCGGAGTGCCCACAGCTGAAGAAGACCAGTGGATCATTTCCACGAAAAACATCAGTATTCAGACAATTAAGAAGATGAGAAGAGAGATAGGAGGCCCGTCTGTTGAGCCTGCCCAGGTACAGCCCAATGTGCGAATAGCCGACGAGCACATAGTGGGCACTGAAGTGCCCACTGTGGGGAAGAAGGGTACCCCACTCCATTCAACCGAGGCCGGATCATCAAGCAACCAAATGGGAGAGATTTTGGCAGCTTTAAAGAAGCTCACATACAGGATCGAGTTGCTGGAAAGTGAGCAGCGATACCAGAACCGGGCCACGCAGAAATTTTGGATGTATACAAGAGAACGAGATGAGGTGACGGGCCTGATGATGAAAGAGGCCAACCCAATGCTAGCTGCTCAGCTACCAGAATTCCCGAAAGATATCTGCCCGGTTAATGACAGTGAGGATGAGTTCGATGATGATGATGCGGATCTGTCACCGCAAGCCACCCAAACCCCGTGAATGGTTTGTTTTTAAAACAATGGTTTCGCTCTTTTGCTCACCAAAAACAATTTTATTTTGTTTGGTTGATCTTTTTGTGCCTATGGCTAGGCATTGACACTATTTGCTGTTTTAACTTTTTAAATATCGATGCATGAAAATCCTACCGGTAGGTAGGTACTTTTGGGTACTAACATATTGATTGTTTGAATGCTTGTTTGACCTCGTTTCCATTTCAAGGTACAACTTTCGGCTTCCGACTTAAAAGGTCACTTTTGTAAGTACAAATCTCAACTTGTCCCGTGAAATGATATAGGCCATTTTTCGCATCCAAACACGATCCTTTTTATACCCCCAAACCACCACCTTTGTTCATTAATTCAATGTCACAGTGGGGACACTGTGAGATTTTAAGTTTGAGGTGGGAACTTCCAGAGTGACCTCCAGTTTGCTCACAGTGAGGACACTGTGAAGTCCAAGTTTGAGGTGGGTAAGCCGTACCCCCCTCCAAAAAAAAAAGAGAAAACACAAAAATACAAAAACAGAAGAAAATAGGAGTAGCACTAACAAAATTGATGGTGTGCCTTTTCTGGACCATCAAAGTGCTCACTCCCAGAAAACGATGGTGTGCCTATTCGGGACCATCAGAATACCCACCCTCACAAAAAAAAAATAGCCATACTCATTATACCCAAATAAAGCCTGAAAGTGTACGTTCTTATCATAGCAAAATACTAAACACCCACTTCTTGAAATAAAAATCTCAAAGCGAGATCTTCGGTCCATGTTTGGAAATTTTTGCCAAAACCCTTGGGAAAAGATTCAAAGCCATAAACCCTTCAAACCCAAGAAAGCCCTATTGATCAAAAGGTAAACAAGGGAAAGGTTTCGTCAAACACAAAAGTGAAATTTTCAAGTTTGGAACCGAAGGAAGTATCGAAGGAAGGAGATCAACGCACATTCAAGTCAAGAAATATGTAAGTCCATCAAAGACCTTTTATGCATTGTGTTTCATTTTATTTCTTTCTTTTTATTACTTGGGGACAAGTAATGATTTAAGTTTGAGGTTGTGATAACTCTATTTTTAGAGTTATTATTTCCATTTATTTTCCACTTTATTTTGTCAATTTTAGCCATTTCACTTCTAAAAACCCCCATTCTTGGTATGATTTACGAAAACGAGCAAAAGGAGTGAACCATGGTCTTTAATAAATTATTTGGGGAAGTTTTGGGTGTTTTCTCGATTTTTCATCCACAGTGACGTATACAGTGCCCACTCCGGTTCCCCACTCTTCGAGCTGATCAAAAAGAAATCAAAAAGAAACTTTTAGTTGGGATCTAATTTTCTGGAGGAGGAAGGTTCATATGGCAGAGAAATGGCTGGAGAAGTACAAGGTAGTTCTCATTGAAGATAGCATCAAGTACACCTCTTTGTACTTGGAGATTGACTTGGAGAAGGGACCATTGGATAAAAGAATTGCACAAGGAGCTGAATTCTGCCACAACTCAGCAGTCTTTACCCATTGGAAGACCCACCTCTTTTGTGTAATACCCAACTCCTTCTCCTAGTATATAAAGGAGCACTTGGGTGCCATTAAATGCATGCTTGGTTTTCATTCTTGAATACTTTTAGTCTCAAATTCTCTCAACTACCACATTAGCTTTAGTCTTTTATTTACTGCAGTAACTAGCTTTAATTTTCAGTAATTTACTTTCTTAGTTTAAATTGTAGTTCGTATTACACAGTGCAGGGACGACTTCTCGTTCCCCACTGTGAGCAGTTAACTCAAGTCACTTTCAGTTTTATTATGTGCAAATCTTCATCTTTTGTTTTCTTTACTTCGGAAATGTTAGGCTAAAACATCCTTTGGGATGTAGGAAGGAGAAGTACCTGGATTTTATCAAAAATGCTTGAGTAATCTTTATACTTAGAATATTTGTTGTTTTGGTCTTTCATTCTCAATATTTACCCAAGGATGCGAACAAGCTGATCACTTGCAAGGATCTAAAGTCTAGTTCTTAACTTAGAAATAAGTAGAGCGCAGTGACACGAGCTTGAATGATGCTAGGGGATTCGAAAGAATTCTTTTGACACTTACGAAAGTGAGGTCGGCACAGTGAGTTAATCTCTGCCCACTGGAGTAGTAGGCAAGCTAATTTGTGTATTAAAAACACTTAGAGTATTTGTCTCTACACATTCCATCGAGGCCTGAAAAGGTCCATTTAGAGATTACCATTGACAAAACAACAAGTACTAAGAGTATGGGATTTTTATCTAACGGTGTGAGTATTTTGTAACCGGGCTTTTCTAGCGAAAATGTCCACCACGAATACGAGGATCACTCTAAGGACCGAGTATTTGAGATAAAATTTAGGGAAAATCCAACCTACATTCCTCCTTTTTAGCATTTAGTAAATCGTTTCAAGTAGCTATTTTACCAAACCAAACCAAAGTATTATTTTCCTCTCTAGTTGAAACTTGTAAAAGGAGCTCATGAGAACCGTATTGTCTTGATTGTCCAGTCTCTGTGGATTCGATTCTGGTATTTTACCAACTATTACTTGCTGTGACGATCATAGTGGACAGTGTACACTTGCACTTCCCACTGTGGACAGTTTGCAACCCACTGCGATTAAAACACACATTTCGCACGTAACACGCAACAAGCTGTAAATTGTTAATGATTTATCAATAAACAATTTAGAAAAGTAAAATAGTGTGTTTGTATTCAACCCCCCCCCCCTTCTACAAACTTGTTTAAGCCTTTCGGGACCAACAACGTAGTCACTTTCATAACAAAATACATGATAATTCACATTTGGTCCCAAAGTCTCAAAACTATACAATACAGAAATGTATACATATCCTAGTCTTCGTCAGCTAGCAATCGCCTCCTATGCTTTATTCTTCCCTTTGCTAACAAAAGATCCTTGGCCTGGAATACATATTTTTAAAAGGAAAACGAGGGTTAGACCAAACGGTCTAGTGAGATAATCCCTGTCAGTTTAGAAATCCTTTTTATAAAACACACTTATACCACAAAGACTTAAATACCAAATAAGTCTCGTGCATCGTGTACCACTCATCTTTCACATCCTTCAAATCATTCCCATGGCCATATTAGTTGGTGGCGAGCCAACAACAACGTTGTACAACAACTACAGCACCGCTGTACAACAACTACATCACCGTTGTACAACAACTACAGCAAACATCCGCCGGCATAGTTCGGCAAGTGCTCTCGTGTAGTGTAATGCACATAAAAATACAATATATATATATATATATATATATATATATATATATATATGTACCAATATATCATATTGTCATTTATAAAACCTTTCATCACATTTTCTTTTATAAAAACGTTACCACAATCCAACCACATATACGTCTCAATATAAACACGTAATCTCAATCCGTACATATCCATCTCATATATATATATATATATATATATATCACATATATATGTATCCCAGTTGAAAACGTTTTAAAAGTAAAACTCACCTTGAATGCTTAAAATTCTCTTCCAAGCCTTTCTCCAAGCTATCCGATCCTTTATCCAAAATTCTCAGAATCTGAAACCATTTACATACAAATATCTCCTTACCAACTTATGTATAAGACTTACTAGCAGGCTAAGAACTCTATATACATCTATCTAACTTTTATCCTCAAAAATGACCAAATAGCAAAAGTATCCGGACAACCCAACTTTTCCGGACAGCGTGACGTTTCCGGACAACATGGACTATCCGGACAACATGGACTATCCGGACAACATCGCAACCCGGACACATCACAATCCGGATAATACCCGGACACTTATGGAAAAGAGAAACTTACCGGGTAAAAGACCTGTCCAGACACCACTATAATACTTCCGGACACCATCATAAAAATCTATCAGGATACCTTCAACCAAACTATCCGGACACATTCAATCTATCCGGAAACTACTGACTGTTCATCCCCATTTCACCCAGAATTCGACATAATTATTACCAGATGTGTAAATGATGTTTCTACTCCGATAGAACCCTTCTAAAAGCAATTACAAACACAAAATACAAAGGAACATACCTTAATTCACTTCCAAAGCTCACCAATTGATGTCTTAACCACAAAGCTCTTTCTTTTCTTCTTCTTAGCTCCAAGAACACACACACATACCTTAGTCTAGATATTTCTTAGTTGTGAAATATCTGAACTCCTAAAGGGGTAATATCACACCCATTTTACATTCCAGCCCTTACACTATTCAACAACGACCCAAACACCCTTAACTTATAAATTTACCCAAACTTACCCTAAACATCAACTTTAAAGTTAACTTTATTTAACGGAACTAACATTTAACTAACGAACTTACCCGGGGTATTACACAGACAAGGAGATTGTGAGATTTCAAAGATAGAATCTGAGAAGATTCTGAACATCTGGTATCCGAGATTTACTGTCTACCGTACAGATGGCAAGGAATGGTCTTTTAGTGAAGCTGGTTTCAAATCCTTGACATGTGAACACTTCTTCAGGTTATATGATATTCTTTCCAGACTTCCTAACAAAGATAAGACTTGGTCTGAGGCTTATCAAGCTGTGAAGAGGTTCAAGGAGAATTTGATGAAACTGGCTTACTTGACTGATTTTCAAATGGCGTTGGAGGGAAATCAGATTAGAGTGAATGTTTTGAGGCCCAATAGAAGATTGCCTGATGTTCAAGGCATTCCAGTTTACACTGTGTTAGAGAAACCTGAGTTTGGGGTTATCTACTTCAACGGGCAGAAAAAGAAAAAGTTTATGAGGTTGATTGAAATCAACAAGTATTGTGATGGTATGCTCAATGTGTTAAAGATTCGGTTAACTGAAAGAACAAGACTTGATGAACAAAAGAAAGTGCCTATGAAAGATAAAGAGAAATTGCTAATCAATAGAGCTCTGAAAGCGATTAAAGATAGACTGGAATACAGGAATGCACTCAGAAGATTCGAGATCATCTTTGGAATAAGGAAGAAGTATATTCCTCCTGAGCAACTTGTCTAATTTTGTATTCTTCTTACTTGGATACAAAGGGGGAGATAGTTGGTGCTTAAAATGTAACTTGTATCCAAGTAGAAGGGATTGAATTGTAAATTCTAGTCTAGGTATAAATAGCCTAGATAGAGTTAGTTTAACAACAACTACTTCATTACTACTTCAAGACACTGTGTGTTTCTCTCTATACTTTGTAATTGCATATTTGAGATTAATGAGAGATGACAAGTGATTCTTGATCTATATCTTGTTTACTTGTTTCTAGGATCACACTATCGATGCCCAACCGAACACCTAAATCATGCGGCAAACGAGGGTATTAATCTACTTAATTAACCCTCAAAAACATCCTTTAGGTAGCATTTCGTATGCAGACTGGATGGGATGGGATTGGACAGGACTAGACGGGACGGGACTGGACTGGAAATGTTTGGAAAAAAGGAGTATTTTAGTAATCTTATGTTTTAGTCCCATGTTGTTCCACCTATTTTTGGTGGAACAAAAAATCTTAAGTTTTGTCCCATGAAAACTTATTTTTGTCCCATTTTGTCCCATCTGATTTTTGTCCCATGGCATACCAAACATGGGACTATTTTTTTGTCCCATCCCGTCCCACCCAGTCTGCGTACCAAACAATCCTTTAACACCCTAAGACAACCATTAATCGATACCTCGATCCTAGTCCCAATCCATATACGAAACGAAAGTTGGAATAGCTTGATAGGGCCTGGCGCGACCTTCCGCGTGACCAAAACCGCGCCAAACAACGTCTAGTGTCTGGTGTGAGCTCCCATCCAGCCTAAACTGTGCCAGAACCCGAGCAGGGCTCTAGTCCTACACTGCACGTAAGTTCAGCCCATAAACTCACATCTTCTCAACTTCAAACTTCCCAAACTCGATATTAGGCCTCCAAATCAAGGGGGCAAATGTCCTAACCCTTTTTCAAAAATACCCAAATGTCACGAAACCAATTAATCCCTAGAAATCTATCTAGTGGAATCCATACATATTGCAAAATCCCAAAGGATGAAGAACTAATAAAGATAACCACCATTATTTGAGGTTTCTGACTAATACTTCAAGAAACCAATAAATACACCAAGCAAACCTATAAAATACTTTAACTTAGGGGTTTTAATCCAAGAACTAAAGATTGGAAATCCCCAAATGCTTAGACTAAAAACACACTAACACTATATAGATTAAGGAGGTGAATAATACCTTCGAAATGGAATGAACCGCATCACGCACGGATACGTATCTAATATTAATAATCACACGGTAACCTCACACGATAACCGTACTTAATTTCCAATACCTAAAATTGCATATATCAATGCTCAATAAATATGCATGAACTTCTCTTAATTTTTTATTTATTTTTTTAAACTTTGGATTTTCTTATATAAAAATTATTTTGTCAATTTAATCTTTTTATATAAAAATAAAGATTTCTATTTATAATGCACATATATTTAATATGCACTTTAATATATGTGATTAAAGATGTAGACAATTTGATAGTGCTGAAATTATAAGTTGTATCCAAGTTGAAGGGTCTAAAATGTAAATTCTAGTCTAAGTATAAAAGGCGTATATAGAGTTAGTTTCACATACCTTTGTAATTAGGACATCAAGATACTTTTTTATTCTCTCTCTACACCTTTTGTAATTGTTCTTGAAATCAATGAGAGATGACTTGAGTATTGCTTGATCATTGATTGTTTACTTGTTTCTGGGATCACAAGTGGTATCAGAGCAAGCAGATTCAAGCAATTGAGTGCCGAAAAAAATTGAGGAATTTTTGGGTATTTTTAGTATTTTCGGACTTAGATCGAATTTGCAGATTTAGGATGATTTGAGTGTGATTTTTGGTACATAAGTGCTCGGTTTAGTGATTTGGATTAGACTGTGCAAGAAATCGGATCAAGGGAACATGATTGGATCGATTTTTGGTATTTTTAGTGGTTTTTAGGAACTTTCGGTTTTGGATCGAAAGTCGTAGATACAGTGCGTTTTGGTAGTTGATCTGAACAAAAAGTGTTCAGATTAGTATTTCGAGCATATCTGCAAAGTTTGGTAGCATTTGGTGGTGTTTTGAGTGAGATCTGAGACTTAGAAAAAGTTTTCGTTCGATATTCAAAGTAGTCGGACGATAAGGATCTTCCAACATTCAAAGTAATCGGACGATACTGAGATTCTTAGTTATCGTACAGAAATTGTCCGTTAACTCATTTTGATCGTACAAGTTTTGTCCAACAACTAATGTTCACTTGTCCTTATCGTACAAGTGTTGTCCGATAGATACTGTTCACTTGTTCTTATCGTACAAGTGTTTTCCGAGAACTCATCCTGATCGTATAACTTTTGTCTGAGAACTACTATTCACGTAATCTAATCGTACGAGTGTTGTCCGATAACATTTCCGATCGTACATATACTGTCCGATAACATTTTCTGCTCGTACAGTCAGTGTCCGATAACCACTGTTCATTCCTCATCGCACACGGGTCGTGCGATAAAGTACTGTTCATTGCTTAGCTTTGAGCGATAACTTTGTACTGTTCACCGTTTGCTTATCTGTTTAAATATCATTTACAAGTAAACGCGACAAGATGTTGAAAAACGATATAATGATGTCTTTGGGAACTGAATCATGTCCTCCTATTCTAATCGAAAGTGAATATGAGCAATTTAAAGAAAGGTTTCAAGATTTCTTAGAAAGACAACAAAATGGATATAACTTGTTAGACTCTTTGAGAAATGGACCCATGAAACCAATTCCAGCTAGAGTTCCTGTTGGACGAGAAGGTGTTTTAGGTGGCAAGGAGAAACCTATAAATGAATATACACCAGAGGAAAAGGTAAGATACGAAGCTGATAAGAAGGCTAGATCATTTGTGATCATGGGAATTCCAAATGAGGTGTTCAACAAGATTGATAGTTTCAAAGATACTGCACAAAATATGTGGCTTCAAATGGAGAAAATGCTACAAGGATCTCAGATCGGAAATCAGATGAAACCAACTTTATACATAAATCTGTATGAGGAATTCCGAGCCAAAGAAGACGAGAGCTTAAGTCAAACCTATGACATGTTTATCACCTTACTGAACGAGCTTAGTAAGAATAAGATAAACAAACCATTGATTGAGGTAAATGTGAAGTTCTTAAGTGTGTTGCAACCGGAGTGGAAAAGTGTATCAAGACGTATGAAATAGAATCCAAGACTCTCTTCAATGCCGTTGCATTAGTTGTTTGAGACTATTCAACAAGATGAAGAGGAAGTGGAAGAAAAGAAGGAGAAAAGGAATAGAAAGAAGAAGAAGGAGATTGTTCTTGAACCAGTGGCACTTAAAGCTGATATGCACACTAGCAGTTATTTGTCTGAAGATTTTGGTATGTTTGAAACGGGTTATAATGGAAACATTGCAGATGACGGAGTTGAGTTAGAGCAAGCCATGCTTCTACTCACTAGGCATTTTAAAAAGAGGTTTTACAAAACACCGTCATCAAACAATCTGAGGTATACATCCGGTTCAAGAAAGTTTGAAAACAACAATTATGAGAGGAAACTGTTTGAAGAGAAAAGGCTTGATAATGTTGAGAAGAAGACTGAGAAGGTTGATGGTAAGAAGGGATTTGAGGATAGGAAATCTGTTGAGGCACCGAAGTGTTACAATTGTGGCACGCCTGGTCACTACGCCAAAGATTGTAGAAAGAAAGTGGTTAGAAATTCTGACTACTACAAAAAAATGTTGTTAGCCAAGCAAAAAGAAGCAGGAAAAGCTTTACTTGTCGAAGAAGAATATTGGCTAGATCAGACTGACAATGAGGCGAAGAACGAGAAACATGCAAACATGTGCCAGGCTGAATTCAATTCAGATGATGAGGATACTTCGGAGAATGACACTCAGGTAAATTCCTTTCCTATATCTCTATCGGATAATCATGACATAACTACTTTATGTAGTGAATTAACTGATACACGAAATAAATTAGCTAAATCAGAAAATGAAAAGGCTAGTTTATTACGTGAAATAGATGTCATGATACCAGGAGTTCAAAGTTTAAGAATCAATCTCGAAAAAGAAAAGAAACAAAACGAAGTCCTAAATCAAATCATTCTTGATAATGATCTTGAGAAAGAAAAGAAAATTGTTGAATTCAAAACTCTCAAGAATCAACAAGAACAACTTGAAAAGGAAAAGACATTCTTAGATTCTAAGATGTCTGAATTAACAAAGAAAGTCAAAGAGTTAGAGGAAAAAAATAATGAAAGTGAAATTTCTTTGAATGATTTTTCAAATCAAAACATAGAGTTTTTAAACAAGATCAAGGATTTGGAAGAAAAGAATAGTGAGAGTGAAATTTCTTTGAAAAATATTACCACTCAAAATACAGAGTTTTTGAAGAAAATTGAAGATTTGGAAAAGAAGCTGTATTTGAGAGGTCAAACTGAACAAACTATTCACTTGAACAAACCTAGGCTTGTGAGTTCTGTAAACAAATATTGGGGGCTTGGTTATGAAAATCCAAAACATTTTCTAAAAGCAATCACATGTCTTCCAACGTTGTATGAATTTCAATTTTTGCATTATGCGAGATATTTTCTTGAATGTGCAATTAAATGGTCAAATGTTGATGAAATTGAAAAGGAAGAAATAAGGAAAAGAACCATGACAGTTAAAATGAAACTTCCTTTTTGTTATACTTTAGAGAATGAAATATCAAAAGAATCCGACTGGAAAACTTTCAAATGACTATTTTGATATTTCTGCTACTAAACCTAATAGTGAAAAACCTTTTGAAGCAAAAAGATATGTTTCACCTTTGGTTCTAGAAGGAAGAATCTGTGAACTTGAAAATTCTGTTTTAGAACAAAGGATGAATTTTGAGCTTGAAAAAGACTTTCTTTCAACTGTTTACTCAAATAGCTTTAAGGAACTATCTTCTAGTTTCAAGACCGAATTAGAAAAAGAAAAGGATATTCATGAAAAATCTTTAATTAAAAAGTTTTCAGATTCATCCAAAAGTGCTTTTGATACAAAAGAAAAAGTCAATCAAAAGTGTTTTCAACTTTCTAAGCAAGTGTCGGATCTTGAGAAAAGTTTACTCTCTGAGCATGACCAATTTGAAAGTGAAAACGCAAAATTTACAAAGGAAAGCAAACTTCTTGAAGAAAAGATTTGTGAACTTTCTCAAAATGTGAATACTTTGGAAAATGCTTTAGAAAAAGAAATAAATAATTTTTCAAATGAAAGAAAGATATTTGATGTTGAGAAAGTTTTCAATCTTGAGCGTGAACAATTCGAGAACGAGAAAGTCATTTTTGAAATTGAAAGACAATCTTATGAAGAGAAAATAAATGAGCTTTCTCAAGATGTAAATGAATTGGAAATTGCTTTGGTAAAATAAAGAAAAGAATTTGCTTTTCAAACGTGGTTCACTCCTGAAAATTCTTCTTCTAAAAAGGATTTTGAAGTGCATAATGTTGATTCAGATTCTGATTCTGAGGATTTTAAACCTAACCCTATTTCTTAAGAGAAATCAAAGTTTGTGGTTAGTGATAAAGTGAAAGCTTGTGAGTTTGATTTTTCAAAGAAACTTCTAGACCATAAAGACTTTATTTTAAAAGATGAACAACCTGCTAGTACTTTCTATAAGGGAGAATGTTCAAATACGAAGAAAATTTCTGAACAACCCTTAAAGAAAAGAAAGAAGAATAAAAAGTTAAAGAAAAACACTTCTCATAGTTCTAAACTTTCTGATTTTTCAGATAATTCTGTGAATGAGAATAATGGAAAGCAAGAATGGCGGGTAAAGCAAAAAATTCTTTATCGACCAAGCAGAATGTCAAAAATAATTGTTTTTCAAATAAGAAACAATTTTGTACTAGTGATAAACGACATCTTGTAACTTCTTACAAGCGTTACTCAAACACCCAATTGTTGAAATTTTCAAATGAAGAATGTTTTTGTTCTGCTAGTGGTCGTAATAATCTGTTTGCTAGACCTGGTTCTTGTTGTTGGTTTAATTCATATAATATTCCAAATGAGATTGATAAAACCAGAGCTTCAAAGAAAAAGAGACCACCAGTTACCAAAAAGGTATCTCAAGCAACTAACCAAAAAGGACCAATCTTTAAATGGGTACCTAAAAATGTTTAATCTGGTTGATTGCAGAAAAATAATTTATGGTATCTAGATTCTGGATGTTCGAAGCATATGACCGGCCAAAGAGATATGTTGACAAATTTTGTTGAGAAGGATTGCGGACGAGTAAGATTTGGTAATAATCATTTTGCTCCAATTAAGGGATTTGGATATATTGTACAAGACAAGCTATGTGGAAGGACTAGGACACAATCTTTTTAGCATTGGACAGTTTTGTGATAAAGATTTGGAAATGAATTTCAATGCAACAAGATGATGTGTAAGAACTAAAGAAGGTAAAGAACTCTTGGTTGGTGTTAGGAATATTTCATATAGATTTGATGTGTCAAAACTTCAACTTACAAGGGTTCGAATTGTAATATGTTTATTTTATAGTTATCCTTGTAAATTCTAGTTTATCTAGGATTCCTAGTTTATCTAGGATTGGTATTTATCTAGTTTCTAGTTTATCTAGGTTTCTAGTATATAAAGAAACCTAGAGATATAGAATTAGATGTTCTTGAAACCCACGTTTAAACAAAAACGTGTAGATGTGTGTGCATGAGCCCCAAGGTTCTTAATCCTAATACTTGAGAAGAAGTATTCGTTTGTTGATAACTTAGGTCAACAAATTGGGGCGTGAGTATGTAATCAGTATGTTTAAATTAATGAACCTTGTTAGCTATACAAATCTGTCGTTTAATTCCGTTGTTCATGTTGTGATTTGTATATGTTTATTCCATGATCTAGAACTAATCATTCTTGAGCTTAAAGATCCGGTTTAGGGTTTATATAAATCCTATCAGGTGGTATCAGAGCACATGGTGCTCTCTGATCTGGAAGAAAAACAAGGTTTAATGGAAGATTTGAAGAGACGAAAGAAGACGAACGAAAGAAAGAAAAATCAGATTTTTCGCAGAAATTTTCTGGAAAATCACAGCCGGCCGTTTCGCCTATTCCCGGAGATTGAACCGTCGGATCGTCTCGATTTTTGGACAGCAGCTTCGGGACACATTGTTTAACATTATATCTGGTTGGATTGGCTGTACGACGTCCAGAACGCTCCCAGAAATTCTCGAAATCCAGCAGTTTTTTTTTTCTTGATAAAAATTGTTCTTCACTCAGAATTCCTCAAAGCCATGAAATCAAAGCCGCGATGCAATGGAGAATACATGTCACACACCATGTTAGGATCATGCTCGACAAAAGGAGGATGATTTTTGTTTGTTTCAAAAAAATTCACACACACAAGGTATGAAGGTTTGATGAACGATAGAGGAAGAATGCTTAAATGACTACCCTTTGATCGTCATCAGTTGATTACAAAAAGGAAGATTAATTAGAGTTTGTTTGAAGAAGAAGTGAAAGTTAGAGTTTGTGTTCTTATCATATCTTTAAAGGTATCCTTCACCTGTTAAAGATAACCCGTGATATTATGAAGATTATTAACGTAATTGTTCGAAGAATGTGACTTCAATTTGACGAAATCTTAGAGAAGAAGATTGGTCGAAGGACAGGGATCCCCTCATTCATGAGAATGACGTTGTTGTTCACTTGGTTTCTACGGGATATAAGACTCAAGGTTTGGTTTTTTACTTCAACTTCAAATAGATAATGGTTGATTTTCTTTACAACGTAATTGATATAACCTCGAAGACACAAGGATGGTTAGCATAAATTCAGGGGAAGAAGAAGTGTTGATCATTCAAGGGGAAGATTCAAGTTTGATAAGTTTTGGATTTGATTATGTCAAAAAGGGGAAGAGCTACTTGAAGATTCTGATGCTAAGTTTTGTCATCATCAAATAGGGGAAGATTGTTAGGAATATTTCATATAGATTTGATGTGTCAAAACTTCAACTTACAAGGGTTCGAATTGTAATATGTTTATTTTATAGTTATCCTTGTAAATTCTAGTTTATCTAGGTTTCTAGTATATAAAGAAACCTAGAGATATAGAATTAGATGTTCTTGAAAGCCACGTTTAAACAAAAACGTGTAGATGTGTGTGCATGAGCCCCAAGGTTTCTTAATCCTAATACTTGAGAAGAAGTATTCGTTTGTTGATAACTTAGGTCAACAAATTGGGGCGTGAGTATGTAATCAGTATGTTTAAATTAATGAACCTTGTTAGCTATACAAATCTGTCGTTTAATTCCGCTGTTCATGTTGTGATTTGTATATGTTTATTCCATGATCTAGAACTAATCATTCTTGAGCTTAAAGATCCGGTTTAGGGTTCTTATAAATCCTATCAGTTGGCACGCGAAATACAAATCTTTATACAATTAATCTGTCTATGGTAAAACCTGAAAATGAAGTGTGTCTTCTATCTAAGGCTTCAGTTCAACAAAGCTGGTTATGGCACCGACGACTGTCACATCTGAATTTTTGGTATATTCAGAAGCTAGTAATAGGTGATCTAGTTCGTAATCTTTTGGTGTTGAAGTTTGGTGCTGAAAATCTGTGTGATGCTTGCGAGAAAGGTAAGATGAAAATAGTTCCTCATAAGCCAAAACCGGAACCTACGACAAATAGCATATGGGAATTAATTCATGTTGATTTGTGCGGCCCATGAGGACCGAAAGTATTAGTGGTAGAAAGTACGTATTGGTGATAGTTGATGATTTTTCACGCTACACATGGGTTAAGTTTCTTCGGTCAAAGGATTAAACTCCAGAAAATTTGATCAACATCATCAAATCAGCTCAAAACAATATGCAAATATCAGTTAAAATTGTTCGTTCAGACACTGGCACAGAATTCAAGAACAGAATCTTGGGAGATTTCTATGAATCGAACGGGATTATTCAACAATTTTCTGCGGCCAGAACTCCTGAACAGAATGGTGTTCTGGAATGACGAAACAGAACGTTAGTCGAATCCGCAAGAACTATGCTGGCTTACTCGAATCTACCATTATTCCTTTGGGCTGAGGCTGTCGCAACTGTATGTTACACTCAGAATCGTTCTGTCATTCATCGCTGGTTCAGTAAAACTCTTTACGAGTAATGAACAACCGGAAGCCAAACATAAAGCACTTTCGTGTTTTTGGTTGCAAATGCTTTGTATTGAACGACAAGGAGAATCGTAACAAGTTCAGTCCGAAAGCAATTGATGGAATCTTTGTCGGATATTCTTTCTCCGCATCTTCATATCGTATCTATCTTAAGCAGTCCAGAACAATAATTGATTGTGTGAATGTGAAGTTTGATAAGCATAACGATATGCCTTCTGATCACAACAGTTCATAACCCGTGATAACTGGAATATTAGCTTCTGAACAATTCAGTTCAGAACCTGTTCCAAAAATGAATCAGGATCAACCCTCATCTTCTAAATATCATTTAACTGATCTTGATTATTTGTTTGAAGACTTTTATGACGAATACTTTGGTACATACAAATCGTCATATGTTCTTAACAGGAAGAAACCCGCATCTACAACAATTTCTGCTGCCGTTCCTACTACTGATACAGATGCAATTCAATCAACAACGATTGATGTATCCTCTCCTGTTCAAGAGACTGTTGTACCAAATGTTAATGCAACACAACAATCTATTCCTACAAATGTGGAAGATTCAACACGTAATGTTATGTCTTCAGTCAATGTTACAACTACTTATCAACAACCACATGAATCTTCTGGAGTACCAATTTCATCTACCGATATTCCTCCAGAAATTCCAAGTGCTGAAGTAGAAGTACCATTAGCTGAACAAGAGACAAATGCTTCTCTTGACAATGTTCAAACATCATATGTTCCACACCCACACTCAACAAAGTGGACGAAGGCTCATCCTATTCATTAGATAATAGGAGATCCAGATTCACCAGTTCAAACGCGTTCGTCAGCTCTTATGGCTCCGGCAAATGAGTGTTTATTTGCGATCTTTTTGAGTAATATTGAACCTTTAACGGTTTCTGAGGCTCTAAATGATACAGATTGGGTAATAGCCATGCAAGATGAGCTAAATCAGTTTAGAGCGTTGAAAGTTTGGCGGCTAGTTCCACGTCCCGCGGATAAAAGCATAATAGGAACCAAGTGGGTCTTTAAAAATAAAAATGATGAAGATGGAATAATTGTTCGTAACAAAGCCAGACTTGTAGCGAAAGGATATCGTCAGCAAGAGGGCATCGACTATGATGAGACATATGCTCTGGTCGCCACAATTGAAGCTATAAGGATTTTTCTAGTTTTTGCGACTTACAAGAATTTCACCGTCTATCAGATGGATGTGAAAACAGCTTTTCTGAATGGCGTTCTCAAGGAGGAGGTATATGTGTCTCAACCAGAAGGTTTTGTCGACAAGGAACATCCAAATCTTGTCTACATTCTGGATAGAGCCTTGTATGGACTAAAACAAGCCCCTCGTGTGTGGTATGAAGTTCTTTCAACCTTTCTACTTGAAAAAGGCTTTGACAAAGGTAAAATCGATATGACATTATTCATTAAGTGTGAAGAAGGTGAAATCATTGTTGTACAGATTTACGTAGATGACATTATATTCGGTTTGACTAACCCTGGTTTGTGTACATGGTTTTCTGACATCATGGTTACTAGGTTTCAGATGAGCATGATGGAGAGATTAACTTGTTTCTCGGATTGCAAGTGAAGCAATTCTCAACGGGAATCTTCATCAATCAATCCAAATACATATTCGATATTTTGAAGAAATTCAAAATGGAGAATTGTACATCAATTGGAACACCTATGGCACCAGGTTCCAAGATTGGTCCAGATGAAAATGGTAAGAAAACATATATAAGGACTTATCGAGGTATGATCGGATCACTCATGTATTTAACTGCAAGTTGTTCGGATATTATGTTTGCTACATGTTTATGTGCAAGATATCAGGCTGATTCGAAAGAATCTCATCTTGGAGCAGTCAAGCGCGTCTTCCGATATTTCAAAGGCACAACCTATCTTGGTTGGTTGATATGTAAAACGATTTAAATCGACTTCAAATTTCATCTCGTACAAAAGACGCGCATCAACGATCCAAAAATAGTGACTACAATACTATGCATACCAATAAATCACTATAATGCATTTGCGAGAAATGAAATCAAAAGTACCAACAACCGAAAGTGCACAAACCGAAACATTAGAGATGAACTATCATGATGCTCTTATATGCATTACTCACGCCACGTATAAATCAATGCATACACTAAACAAAGTGTAACGAATTGTGCTAGCACCAATCTCAAAAGAGAAAGCCATGCAATAGGAAAGTTCCAAAAACTACTCTTTTTGGTTGCAACATGACATAACGTAATATTTCTCAACAAAACTCGCATGAGACAAAATTCTCAATAAAGCCCGTAGATTAACGCATACATTAATTCAAGTGTGTATATCACAAAGTGTCACCCCCGTGTCGTAAAAAATCTATAATACTCAACAAAACTTCCATAAAACTCAATGAAAATCAATGGCATCCAATCAGCCAAATGGTGCCAAAGTTTTCGTTTCCAGCAATCGAATCGCATAAAGCAACACTTTTCAACAAGACTCGCAAGACTCGCAACCAAAATGTCATAATTCCAAAATTTTCCTTTTTTGTTGCAATACAATATAAAACAACACTTTTCAACAAGACTCGCAAGAAATAATTCCCAATAAAGCTCAACACCAAAACTAGGGAAGGTAACTCTCCGTCCAAACCTTAACATGTGTGGAGGAGGTCCGATGTTAAAGTCCTAAGTCGCAGTTACTTGTCCAAAACCATAAACGACATTAAAATATGGATATCACAGTATCCTAAAGTAGCATTGGACAACAACAAAGAATAAAGCAAGTCTCGACAAAGTTTACAATTACCTGCGATAAAATAATTTCATGCATGCTAAAATTGTGGTTTAAAACCTTGCGTGTGCTAAACGTTTTTTCCAAGATTTCGTAATTATAACCGACACGACGATTGGAAACAGAAGAAACAATTGATCCAATTTATTTTTAAAAAAATAAGTTTCGTGCATGAATTTAGTCGGCACTCAACGTCTTAAAACCACACTCCTCGAATTCCTCCGGTCACACTATCGTCATTCGGATGCTCAAACATCTTAAGGTAACACATGAAAATTTTATCGGTTCACTTTATAATATCTTCTCGAAGAACTTTGATTCCATAAGCCTATGGTTCTAATCCAACCAAAAATTACGACCTAAACGATTCACTTAATGTAATCATCATGCTTACTGTCACCCCAAGTGACGAATGTTAAAATCACCAATCTCTTTTAACGGCTACCCGCTTAGAAACATCGTTACTACCCCAACGATCATCACATCAAGGTAGTCCAATTATACACATGTAACTTATAGGTTCACCATAACATTGGCCAGGTGCAATTATGAACATACCGTACATGATCATCCTTGCTACCCTCGACGTGATTCTCGTTCTAGTGACTCCATCAACCTCAAAATGTCCTATCTTAAAGTGCCTAATGGTGAAATTTCACTCGTATTCACTAAAAAGAACGCTAGCTTGAGTCTAGGTATCCAAAAAATCAACACCTAAAGCTCTCAAACTTATGCTCTAATACCAACTTGTAACACCCTCAAAATTTTGAAAAAGCAACTACAAAAACTTCGATAAAATAACCAAACGAGGATAAAATCCCTTCTATAAACCATCCTTGGAAATACCTCAAAATTTAAAACATAACAATTCCCACAATTAATATTTCAAGTCATACAACATGACCAAATAAAGTCGGGTGTTACTTAACCCAAATACAAGTTGCTATTCCCAAAACAAATGTGGAAGACTTCACTAAGAAATTCATATCTCGAGCACACTACTAGCACTCATCTTTTCACAATGTCACTTGAAATATTCCCATCCTGAACTTGTTGCACACGCCAACAAATAAAAAGGTTAGGCTAACGCCTACTGAGTTCAAGAGTTTATGTCATGATTAAAAATTTCGTTAGACAGAAAGGATGCTACTTAAATCATGATTTCCAAAAAAGGATTTGTATTAAATATACAAACAACCCATTTTCCAAACGCACACAAATCTGTGATGAAAGCTTCAATGAAAATCATTTCTCAACAATGGACTCAATTCCAAAACTCACTCGAGATGTGAATAAATATTAAATTTCCAAATAATATTCACGCGAATAAAGCTCCAATAATCGAAACATCCAAACAAGGATGAGGTATAATATACCGCCCAGAAATCATGGAAAACAATCCATATAAATATAATATGTCACCGACAACATAGATAAAAGAAATACCAGAAACAACACATTTCGGTGACTGGGAGACCCGATTTCATCTAATATGGCGGATACACCTGTTAAACCACAATTATAAGTTACAAGCATGTTTCATGGATGGAAAAGGAGACATCAATCCAAACCGGATCTTTAGTCTATTGTGACATCAACCCAAACCGGATCTCTAGCCTAGTTAGACATCAACCCAAGCCGGATCTTTAGACCACGGAGACATCAACCCAAACCGAATCTTTAGTCTATTGAGGCATCAACCCAAATCGGATCTTTAGCCTAACACCACCAAGTTCAACCCAAACTGCATCTTTACCTTGGGATCTGACCATCCAAAACTGTCACACCCCGCTAAAGCGGAAACATGGAATGTGCAGCTCAAGTTTCATAGCAAGAGTTACAGGATTACACCAACCATCAAAATACATTCAAAAGATGAAGACATTGTCTTTTACAATCATTTTTCAAAAGGGGAAATGACATAATTAAAAGATAATGAAGAAAGCTTCATCACGTGTAGCCTTCCTAGATCCCAACCTTAAAGACGTTCTCCTGAAAAGCATGTCAATGAAAAGGTCCACTGATGCACTAGTTGGCGAGATCAGAGGTTTAATGAGTACAACATTGTTTATCATAGAAAAATAGTTTAAATCCGCACAAGTGGATAAGGCAACCGATTATGAAAACACTTGCTCATGGAAATAGTATGTATTATGTTTAAGTAGTGAGCCCGTTACCCGACCTATATGACAGCCGCCCCAACGCATGTTCTATCGCCAACAATGTGCACGAACAACAATAATCATGCAATCAAACAAGCGCGACTTGTGAGTGGGGTGTCAACCAAATAGCGCTATCCATAATTACCAATGGCTCACACTCGTGAGTTAAACGGGTAACGTAGAGTCAAATGGGGACTTACGTACGATAGAGAAAAGCTCAAAAACTTACAACATGCGTAACCTATATATACCATAGAGCATAAAAGAGTATAGCAAAGTTTACATTTTCAAGAAAACGAGTTAACCGGTGCGTAAAGTAGTTGTAATAACGACATGCTTTTCACCCCAAATATGTAAAATATTGAAAAAGGGGCTGTGATAACTCACTTGATAAGCGATAGAATCCGGGAATCTCCCACAAGCACTTCGAGATGATCCTACTTCAAACCTATGTGCGTAAGGTCACTAGTGAGTTTTTAATTTCGCAGGTTCGGTACTAACTATCCAAATCGTCATAAAATGCCTTTATTGTGATTTAAATATTATAAATCGTATGGAGTTACCAACATTTGTAATCGTAACATAATTATGTTTCATTATTGTTAGATTAAAGTTACCGCAATTTCGTCACAATAAGTAACAAAAAGGGTCCAAACACTTTATATATAGTATATATATGTATACCGAAATTTTATCATAAGAATGATAAAAAGGGTTCAAAATGTAAAGATGAAGTATTTAAAGTGCATAACTTTATAAATGTATAGTACATATATGTTGATCCAAACCCTCAGTGATTTGATAATGACCCTCTCTTATATACTTAGTGAAAATTGTAAGTAAACAATATGTATCAGAGTTTCACTATCGCTGATAAGTACTAAGATCTTACAGTACCGCTGATAGGAACTCTCTCTTTTCAGATTAAACATTCAGCGAACACTGTTCACCATTAATGTGCTGAGTCTGTTCAGTCATTATGGTGATCGCTGATAAGTTAGTTGTTTACTTATGATCCCTGAAGACAAGTTTCACGTCAACAAAGGTTCTACGCTGAAGTCGAAGATCAAGCTCAAGAACCAGCGACAAGTCTCCTAATGAACTGATGCGGATCAGCGAAGACTCAGATTTGTCCACGCAACGTGAAGTATCAAGTACAAGACTTCAGCTATCGCTGAACTTTATCATTCGCTGAATAGTAAATGATAATTGCTGAATCAACGAAAGCTGATCATGAAGTCCTCCGTACAAAGTATTTTTGTCTTAACCACCCTTGCACGACTCTGTACGAATTGTCAGAAAAGAACCTCCGAATATCTGAAATCGTACAACCACTCTGATACTACACTATTCATCCATACGGCTACTAAGGTTGTCAACCAAGGTCAATGACATGCAACCAACCAGCTGATGACACGTGTAAATTATATACTGACTTGCGTTAAATGCATGCAGTATATAAAGAGATGAACTCACTTCTTTTGAAGTAACTTGCTAACTCTGGACAAGTTCAATCTCTTATCTAAAGATAGGTTATTATTAGTAATTTCCTTATCTCTCTTAGTGCAAGAAACCTTAGTGTTCCAACTTGTTTAGATTTAGGTTTATCCTTAATCTTGTCTCCGCAACAAGCTGTAAATTGTTAATGATTTATCAATAAACAATTTAGAAAAGTAAAATCTGTGTGTTTGTATTCAACCCCCCTTCTACAAACTTGTATAGGCCTTCGGGACCAACAAGTGGTATCAGAGCAGATTTGTTTAATCTCATAAACAAGATCTAATCTAAGATATTTATCTTCCTTGCTATTATCTGAAAATGGCCAACTCAAACACACATTATATAGACAATGGTTCTCTTGCAAAACCCCCTAGATTTTCTAGAGACAACTTCAAATTGTGGAAAAATAGGATGACACTATTCTTAGAAGGTGTAGACCCTACTATGACTTACTATCTTGAAAACGGCCCACACATCCCTGTAACAATTGATCCTTTAGTTCCAGCCACTGCAACTAGACCTGCTATTCCAGAAAGGCTGATTCCTAAGGAAATACACATGTGGACCGATGAAGATAAGAAGAAAGTGGCTATAGATACAAAAGCCAGATCCATACTATCCATGGCCCTTCCTGATGAAGTCTACCATTCCGTCATGAACCTGAAGTCATCAAAAGCCATGTGGGACACAATATGTGTTCAGTATGAAGGAACGTCTGGAGTCCAGGACTCAAGAAAGATCAACCTGGTAAGACAATACGAAAGCTTCATTTCTGGTAAGAATGAAACTCTCTCTGAAGTTCACCAACGTTTTAATTTCTTAATTATAGATCTAAAAACTGTTGGTAAGGAATATTCTAACTTTGAAGTGCTGACAAAGTTTCTAGAATGTTTACCTGAAAGCTGGGACAATTATTCCATGTGTCTCAAGCTGTCAAAGGATCTTAAATCAATGACCCTTTCAACCTTATATGGTACATTGCTGAATCATGAGCAATCTAGCCGTCTTAAGAAGAATCTTGTAAAAGATTCCAAAAGCACTCCTGTTGCTTTAATCTCAGAGGAACCTTCTACTCAGCGACCCTCGGTCACTATCACTGAGTTAGAAAGTAACTCTGAAAGGTCATCAGACTCTGATTCTTCAGATGATGATGAATCCTTGGCTCTCCTAACTAAAAAGTTCAGGAGATTCGCCAAGAAGAAAATGTTTAGAAAGAACAAACCTCTTTCCATAACTGACATGCCTAAATCATCAGCTTTTGTTGATAAGGCTACTGCTACTTGTTTCAACTGCGAAAAGACAGGTCATTTCGCTAATGAGTGCAGGTCAAAGAAAGTCATGAGACCTTCAGCTTTCTCAAAGAAAAACTTTGTTCCAAGGAATAAAGATGACAAATACTCAAAGTTGAAGGAGAAGTATGCAAAGCTGAAAAGCTTTAAGAAGAAAGGAAAAGGCCTGATGGCTGACTATGATTGGGCTGCTTCTGATAAAGAAGCATCATCATCTGACTCTGAAGATGATGAAGCAAATCAATGTCTCATGGCCAAGATTGAAGAAGAGGAAGAATGTTCAGACATCCCCTCCACTTCAACATCTGCCATTTAGGTATCACCTTCTTTCTTTACCAATATTGCAAATATTGATGAAGATGATAGTCTCTGTAAGATCAATCTATTGACTAGAAGTTTATACGAAGCCATGAACGGCAAAACTGTGGTTGAAAACCAAAATCTTGATCTCGCTGAAAAGCTTAAAAACTGCCATCTTCAAATAGAAAAGCTTTCTAAAATTGAAGATGATTTTAAAGATCAAGTCTATTTAAATCAGCTAGTCAAAATCGAACGAGCAGAAGCTATCGCTGCATTAAAAGCTGAACAAGCCACTGTTGAAGGATGGTGTAATTCTTCAATAAAGATCACTGAGATAATTAAGGCTCAGATTCCTTTGAGTGATAAACGTGGTCTGGGTTATAAAAATGATACTCCAAAACCAACCACTGAACGTTCAATGCTTAAATTTGGAACGTTCGTATCCTCAGTCGCTGACACTTCATCATCTCAGTGCTCCTCGTCCATTACACCAATCCCTGAAGAAACTCCTACCTCCTCAAAAGGTAAGGAGAAAATGGTTTATTCAAAACCTACCTCTGTCTCTAAAGACAAAGGTAAATGAATTGTTATTTATCAAAATCCTCAGAAGGGTACCATAGTACCAAAGTTGAATGCTTCTAAAGCCTCATTGACCAACCCCTCTGGATCTAGAAAGCTGATCTCTGGATCTATTCAGCGATCTACTCCTAGACTCAGAGTGGATGTCCTTGGTAAGAAATCTGAAGAACTGAATGTTCATCTCATTTCTAAAGCCAATAGCTTACTTGGTGCTGGCACTTCTAATTCGAAATTAAAAGCTCAGCATACAAGTGGTCCTAGAACTACTTTTAGTTATAGGAAATGTTATCACTGTGGACTTACCGATCATATTGCTAGTAAGTGCCCCACAGCCACCAAAGCTGAAAAGATAGCTAAGGTGAAGATTGCCCCCAAGGCAAAGAAGACCAACCCCGATGCAAATCAGGTCAAGGTGACTCCTACCACTGAAGTTAAGAAATTAACCAAAGTGAAGAAAGACAAAGCTGAATCTTCAAATGCTGCGAAGACCGCTGAACCTTCTATTCCAACTAGCTCCACTGACAAACGTGTATACATGGTTAAGTGGGTACCCAAGCAAAACTAATCTTCCTTTGTAAATGCAGGTTAAGAAGGGTATATGGTATCTCGATAGCGGATGCTCTAGACACATGACTGGAAAGAAAAACCTGCTCGCTGAATACAAGGAAGAGAAGGGTCCCTCTGTGACTTTCGGTGGAAATGGAAAAGGACACACCCGAGGGTATGGTGTACTTTCAAATGGTACAACCTCCTTCAGAAGAGTCGCATATGTTGAAGGACTGAAGCATAATCTTCTGAGCATCAGTCAGCTTTGCGACATGGATAACAAAGTGATTTTCACTAAGGAATCCTGCTTTGTCACTGACAAAAAGGAGAAGATAGCTCTCAGCGGTTATCGTTTGGAAAATGTTTATGTAATAAACATGGACTCAACAACCACTGAGAACTCCTGTTTCTTCTCAAAGGCATCTTCTGATGTTAACTGGCTATGGCACAAGAGGCTCTCACATCTAAATTTCAAGACACTGAATACTCTTTCCTCCAAAGAGTTAGTCACTGGTCTACCACAGCATTCATACGCCAAAGAGTCTTTATGTTTAGCGTGTGAAAAAGGGAAGCAGACCAAGGCAATATTCAAGTCAAAGCAAGTCTCCTCAGTGTCATCTCCTCTACAACTACTCCATATGGATTTGTTTGGCCCTGTTAACAAACAATCCATCGCTGGAAAGAAATATACGCTGGTCATAGTTGATGAATTCTCTCGTTACACATGGGTAATGTTTCTCCGTTCTAAGAGTGACACCCCTGAAGAACTCATCACCTTTGTTCGGAAGATGGAAACTCTGAACAATATGACTGTTCGCTCATAAGGAGTGATCATGGAACTGAATTCAAAAACAGTTCTCTTGATTCCTTCCTTGAGAGTAAGGGTATTTCTCACAACTTTTCGTCAGTGAGAACACCACAACAAAATGGAGTCGCTGAAAGAAGAAATAGAACAATTATTGAAGCTGCATGTTCAATGCTCAGCGATTCTCACCTGCCTACTCAGTTTTGGGCAGAAGCTGTCAACACTGCTTGTTTTACGCAAAACAGGTCGCTGATAGTTAAAAGATTCAAAAAGACAGCATATGAACTCTTTCATGGGAGAAAGCCTCCAATCAGCTTTCTTCACATCTTTGGATGTCAGTGTTTCATACTGAACAACAGAGATGCCCTTGGAAAGTTTGATCCTAAGGCTGATGATGGAATCTTTCATGGATACTCCTCAGTCTCCAAAGCCTTCAGAGTCTTCAACCGTAGAAGACAAACTGTAGAAGAAACTATTCACGTCACGTTTGACGAATCCCGTTCAGCGAACTCTAAACCGTCCGCTGATACTGAAGAACTGAATCAATGGATGTTTTCTCATCTTGGTGATTCAGAAGAAGTTCCCACTCCTTATGCTTACACCGTAGAAAATGATGGTCCTACTATCATTCCAGATATGCAGAATAGTGAAGCTGAAACATCTTGGGTCTCAGCTGTTCCTATTAACACTATACCTGCAGTTGATCCAAATGTCTCAGAAATTCCATCTATCTCTCAGCAATCAGTGAATGAAGTGAAAAATGCAAACATTCCTCTCTTAGCTGATAATCCAGAAGTAGCTGAAGCATCATCTTCAGTTTCTCCAGTTCAGACTGAGTCAGCGACGTATGCTCCGGCTCAGTGATGGACTGTAAATCACCCAATCGATCAAATTCTTGGTGATCCCAACGCTGGTATTCAGACTCATAGAAGTGCAGGTGATATTTGTTTATTTGTTAACTTTATTTCTCTAACTGAACCAAAGAAAATAGATGATGCCCTCGGAGATCCAAACTGGGTCAGCGCTATGCAAGAAGAGATGACTGAATTCGAAAGAAACAAAGTTTGGAAACTCGTTCGTAGACCAACTGACAAAACGGTGATAGGCACTAAATGGGTCTATCGAAACAAGTTGGACGAACATGGTACTGTAACTCGCAACAAAGCTCGTCTTGTTGCTCAGGGATACAGACAAGAGGAAGGCATAGATTATGACGAAACATTTGCTCCAGTAGCAAGACTTGAATCTATTCGTCTTTTCTTAGCATATGTTGTACACAAAAACTTCACTGTACATCAGATGGATGTTAAGTCAGCGTTTCTGAATGGAAAGTTGAATGAAGAAGTTTATGTGGAACAACCTCCAGGATTCTCAGATCCTAAGCGTCCAGGTTATGTTTATAAACTGGACAAGGCACTTTATGGCTTAAAGCAAGCTCCTCGTGCATGGTATGATACTCTCTCTACTTATCTCCATATTGAACAATTTGAAAGAGGTAAGATTGACAAAACTCTATTTTTTAGAAAAGTGAAAGGTCATATCATTTTAGTTCAAATATATGTTGATGACATTATATTTGGTTCTACTAACCCTGAGCTTTGTACTCGTTTCGCTGATAGAATGAAAGATGAGTATAAAATGAGCATGATGGGTGAACTAACATATTTCCTTGGTCTTCAGATTAAGCAAACTGAAAAAGGAACTTTTATAAATCAGGGAAAGTATGTTAAAGATATGCTGAAGAAATTCGACTTAACTGAAAGTTCAGCTATGAAAACCCCTATGGCACCACCGCTGACACTTGATAAGGACACAAAGGGTGTTCCTGTCAATGTCACGCTGTACCGTGGGATGATCGGCTCACTATTGTATCTTACAGCTAGCCGACCCGATATTATGTTTGCAACATGCTTGTGTGCACGATATCAAGCTGAACCTAAGATATCTCATATGAAAGCTGTAAAGCAAATCTTTCGATATCTTAAGGGTACATCGAATCTAGGCCTTTGGTATCCCAAAGACTCAGGATTCGATCTAACCGCCTATTCATACAGTTATTTTGCAGGCTGCAAAATGGATAGGAAAAGCACCACAGGAGGATGTCAGCTCCTGGGTGGAAAGCTGGTAAGTTGTACAAGTAAGAAGCAAAACTCAGTGTCCACTTCCACAGCTGAAGCTGAATATGTAGCCGCTGGAAGCTGTTGTTCTCAGGTCTTGTGGATGAGAAATCAGCTACTAGACTATGATCTTCAGCTCTCTAAAATTCCAATCTATTGCGACAGCACTAGTGCCATCGCTATAGCAAACAATCCAGTGCTACACTCAAAGACAAAACACATAGAAATCAGAGATCATGTGATGAATGGTGATATAGAAATTCATTTTATCCCAACTGATTATCAGTTAGCTGATTTATTTACCAAACCTCTTGATGAGACAAGATTCAACTCTCTCACAGCGAGCTTGGAATGCTGAACTTTGAAGGGTAAAATCTTCAGCGGTTCACATTAATCAGCGATAGGATAAAATCAACTCGTATAACCTATTCAATCATCTTCTCTCTGAATAAACTTGGTTAAACTGATATCCAGGTATGTTTTCTCTCTCTGACAAACGCATGAAAATGCAAGATTTCAAAACAAATGCATCGCTGAATATCTCTTCCTTAACAGCGATATTTTGAAAGTTCTTAAAACCTTCACTGATATTTTCTATTCAGTGCTTCAAGTTTTTCAAAAGAGTCCCCGAGCTTTCAAAACCTCAGAGACATCCCAAAGAATGTGAAAGGACAGTTGTGACGTCATTGCAACGGATATCACCAGGAACGATTTCTTTCTGACACACGTTTGCACGTTTCGTTCAAACTTCCAATCAAATGCAAACACGTGTCCGTGTCATGATGAAAACCTTTTCCCGCTCAAGGTTTTCTCTCTCTAAAACTCCCTATATAAACAACTCTTGGTTTATATTTGCCTTTTACGCAAACAATCTTTCTCCGCAAGAAAAGAATTACTGTTGCATTTGTGCTCTCAAATCTTCAAAGAACTGTTCATCATCTTCTTCATCAAAACATCAAGGTTAATATGTTCTTATTTTTCAAATGCAGATAACTTGTTTCTGATCTTATCATTGTTTTAAACAAGATCAAACAAAAGAACTTAAAAATAAAATCATTTCTTTCATGGTTTTATGAACACAACCATTTCATGGGTGTTCTTCAAGTTTTAAATCTAAATCTTAAACTTGTTCTTCATTCGTATCCAGATTTTTTCTGAAAGTGGAATACAAGACTTTATGGGTTTTACATTTCGTTTCAAAATTATGAAAAACCCTAATCTTCATTAAGACATTTATGTCTGAATGAAATGGACAAAATTCGAACCATGTTAATGGAAATTCTTTCCATATCAAGACAATTCTTATTTGTTAACATCATTGGTTGAACTGATAATACAGAGAAATGGCATCTTCAAAGATCAATGTTACCGCTGAATCCATCTCCGCTGACTATGAGGAAGTGGACATCATCAAAGCCCCTCAGGTTAAGTTCAAGCTGGATCAACTAGATTGGACTAAGGTCAACAACCTCTCTGCGCTTCTCGAGTTTCCTCCTCTAAAGCAAGTCACACATCTGGATGATGATGTGAATTTCCTGAAAAACTGCTGCATTTCAATAGCCCTGAACATCACACCTCCTGCTAGTCAGCTACTACTATCCCAGTTCTGGTACTCTGCCAGACACACTCAGCTACCCTCCGCCAAAGATGCATCCAAAACCATCGATTGCATACTCAGCGATACTGAGTATGGCACAATTAAGATAACCCCCACTATCATTCGAAAAGCCCTGAACTTTCCAAATGCTACCAAAGAAAAACCATTTGTTCAATTCCCTGACCATAAGAAGCATGCTGACAGAGAAGCAATCATTGCTTTCCTCGATGCAATGGGTTACATATGGGAAACTGGAAGGGACAAGAAACCCGAGAAGAAGCTGACGCTGATAAAGAAGTCCAAAATGCCCAGCGAGATGAATTTCATCTTAGCACACCTGATCAGCTGCATGACAGCGAAGACCGGCTCCTCTGATCAAGCCGCTCAACCTCAGCAGGCTATGGGATACGCACTACTGAAAGGTCTACATATAGACTGGGCATCTATCATTTATGATGACCTAGTTCAAAGAGTAGATTCTGCTGCTGACAGACCTGCATGGGTTCCCTACCCCCGTTTCATCAGCGCCATCTTCCAATATGGCCTGAAGGACATCTATCCTCAAGGGGGTGACCTGAAACTTTCTCAGGTTGGCCCTAAGGTGCTCGATTTCAAACCTGTCGACAATGAGGTACGTCTCTCTACCCTTCTCTCTCTTCTTAACCCTAATTCTTCGACTTCTGTGGCTCCTTTAGCGACAATACCCATCGCTGATACCCCAGCCACACAATACTCTCCTTCTAAGAAAAGGAAACACTCTCACACCCAACTTGATTCCAAAAGGATCAAGAAAACCAAGGAGAAACCCCAGCAATCCCATGCTGAAGACTCCTCAGCTCATTCTGCCGAGCTGAAGGAAAGTTCCGTGGTACGCTCTGCCACACCCATTCAAGCCATCCATTCAATCCAGACTTCAGCGTCTCCAAACGCTGAGGTTAGAAACTTGGAACCTACCCAACCTCCCTCAGTCTCTCAAAAGACTGATGAAGTGATTCTCAGCGATTCCAACGCTGAACTCAGTACCTGAACCCCATTCTTATCCTTCGTTTCTCCCTCTACTCACTTGGACACTCCTCCAAAGAATACTGGAGATGCCATCATTCCAGAAGCAGCCGCTGACGCTTCTCAACGAATGATGAAGACAGGACCTGCAGAGATCACCATACCTCATCGAACTTTTGAGGAAGATATGGAACATTTTTCAGGAATCCGCAACTTTGACGACTTCGTCAATCCTCCTGCAGATACAAATCAACCCATATACACTGTAACTAAACCTGAAACTTCTGAGCTTTCCTTTGTTCACAAGTACTTATGTGTTATAGGTCCTAATTTGGGAGACATCAACAAGTCTCTGAAGTCCGTGGAAACAAAGCTGACAGATCTCAACCACACTCTCCAACAACTCTACAGCTGTAACAAACGTTGGAGAGAATTTGACAAAGCTAACAACGGTGGTAGAGAAGAAGGCTTCCGTAGATGACTTGAAGCAAGTTGATAAGACTCTCAGCGACTTTGCTAAGGTGCACGCTGATATCTACACAGACTACACCTCACTCAAACAATCAGTTTCCTCCATGTCCGGCAAAGTAACAACGCTGAAGACATCGGTTGGAGCACTAGAGGGTGATATGTCTGCTGTGAAGACAAATGTTCAAACTCTGACGACTGACTTAGGATCTGTAAAGACCGACGTTGGTTCGATGAAAACAATGCTTGAAGAGCTGCTCAACAAGGCGAGAACTCCTGCTCCTGAACCTGCCCCTGCTTTGGAAACTTTCACAACGGCGGATCGCAAAGAGCTGGAAAAGATCAATCCTGCTATATCTGGCCTTGAAGACATATTAGCAGCGATTGAAAGTTGTATTAAAATCTCTGGCCAAGAAGACAGATAAAATACAAATGCTGAGTCTACCCATTCCTCCCCCAATCATGTGAAAGAGGGGGAGAAGAGCGCTGAACATCCCGCTGAGAATAGCGCTGAGGATCTTGAAAAGAGCACTGAAGACCTTTCCCATGATGACTCTATCAGGGGAGAAAAGAATGAGGATGTTATCGCTGGACCTCAGGGAGATGAAAACCCTGAAGGAACCGAGAAGCTCGCCTCTGTATCTGAGGGGGAGCAACTCGAAGAAGACGCTGAAGAATCCGAAGCAGAAGATGATGAAGCCGTCGACATCCCTGATAATGAACCATCCTCCTCTCCAAGGAATGATGATGACGATGACGAAGATGACGATGACTTCTTTATCGTCAAACCTGCCCCAAAGATCAAGGCTCTTAAGGGAATTTCAATAAATGAACCAACAGGGGAGCGGACAAAGACAAAGCCCTCAGCCTCTGGCGCTGAGAAAGGCAAAGGCAAAAGCGTCGCTGAATATGACAATCTGATGATCTTGCTTGAAAATCCGGTTTGTCAGGTACACTAAACATCTCTTACTCCATCTCTCCTCCACACTATAAGTTCTATTACCCTAGCCTACACCTAAACATATTTATCTTTCTCTTTCTACCCAAGTTCTTCTACCCATGTTCTTATTTGTAAGATCGCTGTGTTTCAGCTAGTCCTCTCCCCTGTTTGAGGATGTCGCTGAAGGTTCTTGAAAGTTCCAGGATACACTCTTACAATCAAATATGAACAATTAAGATCGTATTCACAACACTTGGTCATATGATTTATTAACAATCTGTGAATTACAAGATATTACAATGAATTTTTCTCTAAATGGATTCACCAAAGATTATATCAAAAATTCTCCAAAGATTCTATCAAAGATTCTCCAAAGATTCAGTTAGCTACAGTTGCTAACTCCTATATATACTATAGAGAATAGCTAAAGCTACAGTACATATAAGAAACAGACTAATAGAACAATTACACGTGTCCTAATTAGTAACTGAATATAACAGAGAATATCCCAAGATATGAATTCTGAACATACTTCTGAATAAGCGCTTCAGAACATTTGTCTTCATAGTCAGAAGTTCTGAGTCTCCTACTCAGAACTCTGAATCTTCTAGTCAGAATCCAACACTTAGAATCTTTTTGAGATTTCTCACTCAGAACTTCTGAGTCTTCTACTCAGAACTTCTGAGTCTTCTGAGTCTTCTTTAGTCTTCTTACTCAGAACTCAACACTTGTGTTTTTGACAAAACTCTAGACCTAACAATCTCCCCCTTTTTGTCAAACACACTTGTAGTATTCATCATCAAATTCTTAGAGCATGAACAATCTTCAGAAGGAGCTCTTCTGAATGCTTTGACAACTTTTGCTCAGAATTCTGAATAATCTGAGTTAACAACTTCTGGTCAGTCTTTAATCAGCAGCAGCAACTATTTCCAAATTGATTTCTGTTATATATTTGCTTTTTCTTTGCTCCCCCTTGAAATGACAATTCTCATCTTCATTTCAGCTTTCATAAGATTTCTTTATAAGAAACAACCGATCAGTTTCCTTTTCCTCTTCTTCTTCTTAAAATAACATTTCTCTCTTTTGTTATTTCTGTACAAAAACCATATCAATCTTCAAAATCTTTAGCTTTTCTCCCCCTTGATTTTCAAAACTTTAGCGATGCTTTTTCTTCGAATGAAGTCTATGCTTTTTCTCCTCCTTAATGAATAACCTTGCTCCACCTCAAAATAAGAATTCTGGAGCAGATTGTTTTCTCCCCCTGAAATTATGCATATATTTCATTAAAATTATTCATTTCAAATATAGTGCTTTAATGAAAACATTTATACAAGGAGAATAAGATTTACTGAACTACACTTGATAACTACTAACATTTGATCATTTGAAAACTTTACAAAAGAAATCCAACTTAATGAAATTTATCAGATTTTTCAATCAAATGAAATCAAATGCATGTGTTTGGATTCAAATACAAGTCATCATTGCATATCGAGTTAAAAATGTTCAGTTTCAATCCCTTTATTAAATCTATTTGGTGTGCTTAGCATGCGAAATATGATTAGCTTCAAGAATATGCAATTCTAAAAACATATACGAATACTTTGCTCTACTTACACTATTTGTCCAAAATTAGGATTTTCACAAATTTACAGGTTTATTGCGACTTTGTATTTTCCCAAAGTTTCAAGAGATGTGTGCTCATTGGCATCTTTTAATTTTGTGCACATTGGCATCTTTTAATTTTGTGCACATTGGCATCTTTTAATCAAAAAGTTTAGTAAGAATAAGATACATCGTTAAACATGACTTTCTATCTGGTTCTATAGCAGGATTTGGGTCAGCATATCCCAGACCAGTTGGTCTTAGGTGCTAGGTGACAAGCACCCCATGGAACTTAATTTCCCAAACCAGAAAGGCCACATCGATATATCTTAAACCCATTTGTACCAGTAGAACATGGCTTTCTATCTGGTTCTATTGCAGGATTTGGGTCAGCCGATCCCAGACCAGTTGGTCTTAGGGACTAGGTGACTAGCACCCCTTAGGACTTACTCTCCCAAACCAGAAAGGCCACAGGTACAAACTTTCAAACTAAATGATTTTGTATATATATATATATATATTGCATCTCAATCACTTGGTTCTAAAACGTAGTACTTTCCCCATATTTTCGTTTGCATCCAATCATTCTGACAAATTATGCTTTTTGAGCATTATATTCTATATAAGTATAGATTTCATAACATTGAGCATTCGGCATAATTTCATTCATGTTTTGCTTACCTTTCGATTTAATTCAGAAGTGAAAGTTGAAACAAATATAGCTCAGATAATACAAAATACTTGTAAAATTACTCTTTGACACACATTTATTCATTGAATGAAAATTAAAAAAATTCATATCATTGAATTAAATTTGTTAAGATTCAAACATTCAAAGCAATAGAAATAAACGTAATGCAATGTTACCTTTCACCACTTGTTCCTTGAAACATAAAAATATGACAGTTAAGGATATCACCTGAAAAATATGAGTTCTAAACTGATTTGTTTAGAAGTCTTAGTCTCTGAAGTACGGGTCCTGAACTGAATTATTCAGAAGCCATTGTCATTTAAGTACGGGTTTTGAACTGATATGTTCAAAAACCTAAAACGTTGAATCACGGGTTTTGAACATTATCTTGAAACAATCAGATCAAATTTTGAGTCAATACTTCCTCTAAAATCAAGATAATCCTGCAAAATCAAGAGATTTTGGTAATCATCTACGATGATTCCTCATTAGTTATCAAAAAAAAATTCTGAGTAGTAGAGTCAAAATTCTGATTAGAAGAGTCAGAATTCTGAGTTACTTGCTCAAAATTCTAAGTATCAGAGTCAGAATTCTGATTAGTTGAGTCAGAATTCTGAGTAGTAGAGTCAGAAGTCTGAGTAACTTGTTCAAAATTCTAAGTATCAGAGTCAGAATTCTGATTAGTTGAGTCAGAATTCTGAGTAGTAGAGTCAGAAGTCTGAGTAACTTGTTCAAAATTCTAAGTATCAGAGTCAGAATTCTGATTAGTTGAGTCAGAATTTTGAGTAGTAGAGTCATAACTTCTGAGTAAGAGAGTCAGAATTCTGATAAAACTATCCAGAGAAAATTCCTTAGAAAAATGTTTGGATTTTGTGATTTTTGAACATTCTGAACTTCAAACCACCATAACTTGCTCAAAAATCAGAATTTTTCAACCAAAATTTGCAGGGTTGCTCAAAATGTGATTCTGAACACATTCTCTGGAAATGTTTTCTACTAAAAACACCCACAACTATGAGTTCGATAACCCCATAGTAAACAGAACTTTTTAAAAAAAATCTTCAAAATCAACAAATTGATCTGTATGAATCAGAAATCCATAATCAAGATGGGACAAATTGTAAGTCCATAATCACATTCAGGCCGAGTTTTGGACTGAATTATCCAAAAGTCAAGATTCTCAATTTAAGCACAGCATCGGTTTTAAGTCATGTGTCAGTATTATCATTCAGCTCTACACATGAATAACCTGCAAAACAGATTAAGTTGACTTTGGTACCCATATGAACTTGGGTCCAGGTTTGTTAGGTGCAGTAGCATATGCAGATATTCTATAAGAACCATACCAGTGCTGAATAAAATTCTTGTTCACAAAATCATTAGTCCCACAATATGAACAACAAAGTTTCTTTTGTGCAACTTTGACTAATTGATTTACAGAATAAATCACATCAGGTTTAACAAAAGATTTTCTTTGAAATGTATTGTTCTTCTTGACATTTGAATTAGGAACTTTTGATTTTGGCACTTCTTTCTTGGAAGTTGTTCCTTTAACTCTCCATTCAATTTTTATCTTTTTAAAAGAACAATTATAAGATTTATCAATAGCAGAATCATAAAACAGATTAGAAGAACGAATCTGATCTTTTGAACTATGATTTGATTTGTCAACAACTTTCGTTTCAAATTCCCTAAACTTTTTAACATACAAATCAAACCTTGACTGCAAATCAGATTTGGACTTCCTCTCTATCATGATTTTAGTTGATAAATCAGATAATTTCTTAATAAGCCTCCTTATCTCCAAATGAAAAACTTTCTTTTCCTTCTCAAACTCATCTTTTAAGCATTTTTCTTTAAAGCCATTTACCTTCTTCTTTTCAGTCTCTTTCCTTCCATCTTCTAACTCTTTCTCCAACTCATTGATTTTTACAGAAAACTCATTTAACATTCCTGTTTTCTTTTTCTCAAAACCAATCTTTTCTTTTTGAAAAACATTTTTCTTGCATTAAAACTCTTTTCTTTCTTTTGCAAGAATTTTCTCCAAATCAGAAATTTTCAAAGATAATTCAACAGACTTTGTTTCAAAACCTTTCCTCTCAGTTTGAAAGTCTCTTCTCTCTTTCTCAAATTTCACTCTTTCAAGTATAAGAACTTGTTCAAAATCATAGATCTGTTTCAAGAGTTGACAATTTTTCATTTCACATGATTTGATTCTATTTTTCAGACTCTGTCAACATCTTTCTTCTAAAATTGCCTTTCTCTTTCAAATCAACATTCTCTTTTTCTAACAACTTTATGTTTTCTTGAACCTTTTCAAAATCCTTTAGAAAATCAGATTTCTCTTTTTGCAAAATCTTTATAACTTTTGCATATTCGTCTTGTTTTGCTTGAAGATTAGCAATCTTGCTTTCAAAATGAACAATCTCAGTTTTTGGTTCAGAAATTGTTTCTTTTGCTTTTACAGGACTTAATTTTTGTAAATTGTCTGAACTGGTTATAGAAATTGCAGGTCTCACAAAAACTTCAATAATCTCAGGCATGATGAAATGACAAATTCGAATATCAACTATGAATTATGATCAAAAATGAGAATCAACACAAATCTAGAACATGCAAGAATTAATCAAATCTGTCACATGCATTTCATCAAACAGTTAGAGTACATGAATTAATGAAATATTCTTTTCAACAAAAAAATTGAATACTAATCAACATGCAGCAGATATAATCACTTTGATCCAGAAACCAATCAAGAATTTCGAAAACATACCTGTGATCTCTGTTTAATTTCGAGAATTAATCAGCATAGAGAGAAAATCTTTGGATGACTTGATTGTAAGATATCGATTCAATAGAAAGACAAATTCAAATTTCTTGAATCAATGATAGAAACGAATTCAAGAATTGTTAGGAATTCAAGAATTGTTAGCAGCAGCGGAATCAATTGTCGAATTGATCAAGAAACTTCAAGAACGTGATCAAACACACTCTTGGACGAATTTGTTTGTTGATTGGCTCTGATACCAATTGAAAGTTCCAGGATACACTCTTACAATCAAATATGAACAATTAAGATCGTATTCACAACAACTGGTCATATGATTTATTAACAATCTGTGAATTACAAGATATTACAATGAATTTTTCTCTAAATGGATTCACCAAAGATTATATCAAAAATTCTCCAAAGATTCTATCAAAGATTCTCCAAAGATTCAGTTAGCTACAGTTGCTAACTCCTATATATACTATAGAGAATAGCTAAAGCTACAGTACATATAAGACACAGACTAATAGAACAATTACACGTGTCCTAATTAGTAACTGAATATAACAGAGAATATCCCAAGATATGAATTCTGAACATACTTCTGAATAAGCGCTTCAGAACATTTGTCTTCATAGTCAGAAGTTCTGAGTCTCCTACTCAGAACTCTGAATCTTCTAGTCAGAATCCAACACTTAGAATCTTTTTGAGATTTCTCACTCAGAACTTCTGAGTCTTCTACTCAGAACTTCTGAGTCTTCTGAGTCTTCTTTAGTCTTCTTACTCAGAACTCAACACTTGTGTTTTTGACAAAACTCTAGACCTAACAGTTCTACTACTGCGACTTCACAAATAAAGTCAGCTGCTGCTGATGAAATAATCACAGTCTTAGATTTGATCTCTGAGACTGATGAACCAGAAGAACAACCTCTCTCGCACAGAAACAGACATTCCTCAGCTCCTCAAAAGCTGAGTGAAGAGTATCAAAAGAGAAAAGAGGAAATAATAAAGCGATTCAAGGATCAGCGAATCATTCTAAGGCGTGATCAACTGCCTTCTGTTCCTCCAAAGTTCAGAATTTCAAAAGATGAATACAAGGAACACCTCAGAGCTGAACGCCTCATCGCTGAAAGAAAGGAAGCTGAAGAGAAAGACAGAGAATACGCCATCAAGCTTACTCAACGATCAATCAAAGACCCCAAGCTGAAAAGAGTTCCCATTGATGTTCAACGTCAGCTCTAGGATGATGCTCAAGAAATCGTTAGAGAAAAGACAAAGGTCTCTGATACAACCTTGGAATGGGCTAATCAAATGCTCACCTATCGATCAAGACCATCCAAGATAATCAAAGCCAACATCAGAGGAAAAATGTTCGTTGATGTTCCTGTTGTTGAAGTGGATATCTACAGAGATGACAAAACCAAGAAAACCTTCTATGCTGCTTCATTAGAAAAGTTTGGTCTCTCTGAATGGTTAGAAACGAAATTAGCCATTCAGGGATAACGCTCAAAATTCAAAGACCATGTTGAGATGATCTTAAACAAACAAATCGACTTGCTTTCATCTGCTGTGGATATTCCTCCTACTCTTCCTCAACCGAAGAAAGCCTCTGCTAAGAAGAAGAAAGTTTCTGACTCAGGTCCAATCATTCGAAATGAAACAGGTATTGGTTTCTCTCGTGCTGAAGTTCTTGGCCCTGATGCTGATCTTTCAATGCTTGACACCTCCCTACCACCCGGAGAAACTTTCATCCCTGGCACAGTGGTAAGTGATCCATATGGTATATTCTTCTTAGACTATGATGGAAATCATCACTTTCAACGTGTCTCTGAGCTCTAAATCGCTCCCATCGAACAACTCAGAGATCTCGTACACTGGTGTGAAGTCATACGCGACATCAAAGCTAGACACCTGAAGCCCTTGATTTTTGAAGCTGCTCTGAAGTTAAAGAATCAAGGAGTAAATGTCCCTGACTGGATGATCCCCACTAAAAAGACCCTTGATGAACTTCTCATTAAGGAAGAACCCTTTGAAAACTGATATAATCTCCTTTTTCTCTATTGTATCAGTTATCCTTCTGTACTTGTAAATTATTTCGCTTGTACTTGTAATCTTTCTGTTCTTCATTGTAACCTGACTCAATATTTTAAAGAAAGATTTCAGCGAACGTACTTTACTCCATCAGTACTGAAAAGATCCTAGAAAACAGTAAAAGGGACAAATATTTTATGAGTTCTTTTTATCCTTATGTTTTCATTAAATAGCAATTTTCTTTGTTGCTATGTCATAATCAAATAGGGGGAGATTGTTGATCCAAACCCTCAGTGATTTGATAATGACCCTCTCTTATATACTTAGGGAAAATTGTAAGTAAACAATATGTATCAGAGTTTCACTATCGCTGATAAGTACTAAGATCTTACAGTACCGCTGATAGGAACTCTCGCTTTTTAGATTAAACATTCAGCGAACACTGTTCACCATTAATGTGCTGAGTCTGTTCAGTCATTATGGTGATCGCTGATAAGTTAGTTGTTTACTTATGATCCCTGAAGACAAGTTTCACGTCAACAAAGGTTCTACGCTGAAGTCGAAGATCAAGCTCAAGAACCAGCGACATGTCTCCTAATGAACTGATGCGGATCAGCGAAGACTCAGATTTGTCCACTCAACGTTAAGTATCAAGTACAAGACTTCAGCTATCGCTGAACTTTATCATTAGCTGAATAGTAAATGATAATTGCTGAATCAACGAAAGCTGATCATGAAGTCCTCCGTACAAAGTACTTTTGTCTTAACCACCCTTGCACGACTCCGTACGAATTGTCAGAAAAGAACCTCCGAATATCTGAAATCGTACAACCACTCTGATACTACACTATTCATCCATACGGCTACTAAGGTTGTCAACCAAGGTCAATGACATGCAACCAACCAGCTGATGACACGTGTAAAGTATATACTGACTTGCATTAAATGCATGCAGTATATAAAGAGATGAACTCACTTCTTTTGAAGTAACTTGCTAACTCTGGACAAGTTCAATCTCTTATCTCAAGATAGGTTATTATTAGTAATTTCCTTATCTCTCTTAGTGCAAGAAACCTTAGTGTTCCAACTTGTTTAGATTTAGGTTTATCCTTAATCTTGTCTCCGCAACAAGCTGTAAATTGTTAATGATTTATCAATAAACAATTTAGAAAAGTAAAATCTGTGTGTTTGTATTCAACCCCCCCTTCTACAAACTTGTATAGGCCTTCGGGACCAACACAGTTTCATCATAATAATGATGAAAAGTTTTAAAGTATATAAATTGCATAATTATATGAATATATATAGTATATATATATATTCCACAATTTCATCATAATATGATGAAATGGGATCAAGAGTTACCTTTCAATCATAACAAGAAAATTGTCCTTTGCTGTCCAGATTTTGGTGTCACTTTGTGTCCATTTTTGGATAACTTCCAGGTATAGTTAGATCAAAATATTTTATGTCCAAGTGGTTTAATGAGTTAGGAAACTTTTGGCATAAGTTTCATAATTTTTAGAAGTGGTTAAAGACATGAAATAATTCTTGACGTAAAACACTGCAGAAAGTTTTGCTGTTTGCGCACTGTTTTTGTAAACACTGTTTGGTAGACGAAATCTTTGAGTTTTTGAGTGAAACCACATGGGTTTGAAACCTAACTCATAAAAATAATTTCCAGAAAATGAATCACTTAATTTGGAGTGTTATTGAGTGAGATATGATATTTTTAAGAGAGGTGCAGAATCTGTCAAAACAAAACTTTATGCATGTGAATTTTTCTTTGTCTTTTTATTTGAAATTCTTATTCCTCTTGCATGCAATCCGATTTGACTCATCCCCATACAAATAATTTCAGTTCTAAAACAGGTTTTTAAACCATTTAAACTACATGCAAGTTTACCCATCATCTCATCTTTTATAAATATTGAAAATGGTTCTTTTTGGTGTTTATGTCAAGATCTTCATCATGTATCATAAAATTGTGTATTTTTAGCTCATGCATGTTGGTTAAAACATGTTTTTAATGGATTTAAAGATCCACTCATGAAACCTTTGAATCAAAAGGGTATGGATTTTTCAAGAAAACTACATGCATGTGCTTAAAAGTTCATCTTTGATCTTAACATGGGTTTGATTATGGATTCACCACCTTTTTACTAACATGCAAGTGTTATGGTGGTAAGTCTACAAACATTAAGATGTGTAAAGATGATTTTTAACAATATTAAAGAAATGTAGAAGAAGGTGAAGAACATTCATAAGAAAATGCAAGAAATGAAAATTTAGACAAAAGAGAGTGTGTGGATTTCAGCCAATACACTTGTATTTACCTTGAACACTTTTATCTCTTTGAAAAGAGGTGTTTAGAGGCTGAATTTGTGGATGAAGGTGGATGAAGATTTGATGAAGATGGATGAAGATGGAGAGAGAAAGAAGAGAGAATTATTGTGTGAAATTTAGAGAGAGAATGAAATGTTTTGTAAATGAAATGTGATAGCCAAAAGAAATACATAAAGGGTAGAGAGGGGGGCGACCTCTCCATGGGGGGGGGGGGTGTGGTGTGATGCAATAATAATGTCTAATCTTGTCTTTTTGATTTATTTAAAACACAATTATTTTCTCATAAATTATAAATAGCAAAGTAATTATATAAAAGTAAAATATTTATATAATTTAGTTGAAAATAGATCAAGTTGTTAATTATATAATACTTGTGGTATAATTGTAGCTTAAGTTGGCATTTTATGAGATTTGTGGATAATTTCCTAAATCAAGGGGTTCCTAGGCAAAATTTCTCAAATTTTCCTACCGTACCGAGTTTACTGCTAAAATCGCACTGTGTGAACTATGACATGAATAATTGAAATATCCAGTTCAATTCTAACCTGAGGTGTAAATTTGACAGTTGTACAGTCTCCCCCGGTTAAAAGAATTTCGTCCCGAAATTCCAGTGTTACTAGCTTTAACAGGTTTGCTAGCAAAGAGATGAGGATACTTATGCATCATGTAATCCTCCCGTTCCCATGTGTACTCAGGCCCACGCCTTGTGTTCTAATGGACTTTTACTATCGGGATTTTGCTTCGCTTAAGACGCTTGACTTCCCTATCGAGTATTTCCATTGGTTCCTCTACGATGTGCAGTTTATCTTTGATTTGGACTTCTTCCAAAGGCACGGTTATTGCTTCGTCAGCTAAAAACTTCTTCAGGTTTGACACGTGAAACGTGTTGTGGATAGCACTTAACTCCATTGGCAATTCCAGCTTATAAGCTACTGGTCCAATTCTTTCCGCGATCTTGAATGGTCCAACATACCGTGGACTCAATTTTCCTCTTTTCCCAAACCGGATTGTTCCCTTCCAAGGGGATACTTTTAAAAAGACTATGTCTCCAATCTGAAATTCTAAAGGCTTCCTACGATTGTTCGCATAGCTCTTTTGACGATCTTGAGCTGCATTAAGCCAATCTCTGATGATTGCAATATTGTCGGTGGTTTCTTGAACAATGTCCGGACTAGATAGTTGTCTATCTCCAATCTCTAACCAACAAAGATGTGTTTGACACTTGCGTCCATACAGAGCTTCATATGGCGCACACTGAATACTAGTGTGATAACTATTGCTGTAAGAAAAATCAACTAACGACAAGTGGTTATCCCAACTTCCTCCAAAGTCTATCACACATGCCCGAAGCATGTCCTCCATTGTCTGAATGGTTCGCTCACTCTGACCATCCGTTTGAGGATGATAGGCCGTGCTCAAATTCAATTGCGTACCTAACACTTTTTGAAGTGACTGCCAAAATCGAGTTGTGAAGCGACTATCTCTATCTGATATGATGGAAACTGGGACTCCATGTCGCCTGACGATTTCCTTGATATAGATTTGGGCAAGCTTCTCCATCTTATAGTCTTCCCGAATAGGCAAGAAATGTGCAGACTTTGTAAATCGATCTACTATAACCCAAATCGAGTCGTGTCCTTTGGCAGTTCTTGGAAGTTTGGTTATCAAATCCATAGTGATTTGCTCCCATTTCCACTGTGGAATCTCTGGTTGTTGCAACAATCCTGATGGCTTTTGATAAACAGCCTTGACCTTTGAACAAGTTATGCATTTCCCTACATATATGGCAACATCCTTCTTCATTCCTGGCCACCAATAGTACTCCCTTAAATCCTTGTACATCTTATCTTCTCCTGGGTGAATTGAGTACTTAGATTTATGAGCCTCCTCTAAAATCATTTCCCGTAGGTTGTCAGCCATTGGGATCCATACTCTGCCCTTAAAGTAACGTACTCCATCAATCTTAGTTTCAAATCTAGCCTCTAAACCATGAAGAGTCTCATTTTTCAGGTTTTCAGACTTCATTGCTTCGACTTGAGCTTCAAAAATCTGGGTTTTCAAACTTGTTTGAACCAGCGCTCCTAATGCTCGGACTCGTGAAGGTTTTACCCTTTCTTTCCTACTCAGGGCATCGGCTACCACATTGGCCTTACATGGGTGGTAACGTATCTCACAATCGTAGTCGCTGAGCAGTTCTACCCATCTTCTTTGACTCATATTAAGCATCTTTTGATCAAAAATATGCTGAAGACTCTTGTGATCAGTGAAAATAGTGCACTTGGTACCATATAGATAATGTCTCCATATCTTTAGAGCGAATACCACAGTTCCGAGTTCCAAATCGTGCGTGGTATAGTTCATCTCATGAACTTTTAATTGTCTCGAGGCGTATGCTATCACCTTATCATTTTGCATCAATACGCAACCTAATCCCTGATGTGATGCTTCACAAAACACCACAAATTTTTCCGTTCCTTTCGGTAAAGCTAAAATCGGTGCATGGCACAACTTTTTCTTCAAAAGTTGAAACGCTTCTTCTTGTGAAGCTCCCCAAACGAATCCTTATCCTTTTGGGTTAACGTGGTGAGGGGTTTAGCGATCTTAGAGAAATTATCGATAAAACGCCGATAATATCCTGCCAAACCTAGAAATTGGCGAATTTCCGTTGGAGTCCTTGGGGCTTCCCATTTCCTAATGGCTTCTACTTTAGCCGGGTCCACGTGAATCCCTTTTTCTCCAATCACGTGACCTAAGAAATGTACTTCCCGAATCCAAAATTCACACTTAGAGAATTTGGCATACAGTTTCTGCTCCTTGAGAAGTTCTAGAATCACTTTTAGATGCTGCTCGTGATCATTCTCACTCTGAGAATAGATCAATATATCATCGATGAATACAATCACAAACCTATCAAGGTATGGCCTACATACTCTATTCATTAGATCCATAAACACAACTGGCGCGTTCGTCAATCCAAAAGGCATAACTAAAAACTCGTAGTGTCCATAGCGAGTTCTAAAAGCTGTTTTAGGAATGTCTTCCTCTCGGACTCTTAACTGATGATATCCCGATCGAAGGTCAATCTTCGAGAAGTAAGTTGCACCCTGCAACTGGTCGAACAAATCGTCTATTCGAGGGAGAGGATATCGGTTCTTGATTGTTATTTTATTTAGCTCCCTATAATCGATACACATTCAAAACGATCCATCCTTCTTCTTGACGAAGAGAATCGGGGCTCCCCAGGGTGATGAACTTGGTCGAATGAATCCTTTATCCAGAAGTTCCTGAAGTTGATTCGACAACTCTTGCATTTCGGCAGGTGCTAAACGATATGGGGCCTTGGCTACAGGTGCCGCTCCGGGTATAAGGTCAATCTGAAATTTGACTTGTCTACACGGTGGAAGTCCAGGCAAATCGTCTGGGAACACTTCTGGGTGATCCTTTACCACAGGAATATCTTGGATTCGCCTCTCCTCGAACTTCTTCTCTACTACGTGTGCCAGAAATGTAACACACGTCTGTCTCGAATACTTATGGACCTTCATACAGGACACTATCTTTAGGCTCCTTCCAGCTCTATCTCCTTGGACAACAAGGGTTTCTCCGCCTTGTAATGGTAACTTGACAGTCTTTTCAAAACAACTAACCTGTGCTCGATTCTTAGAGAACCAATCCATGCCTATCACTACATCGAAACTCCCCAATTCAATTGGAATAAGATCAACACTAAATAGCTTATCAGCTAAGTTCAAAGTACAGCCTAAGATTACATCCTTAGATTCTAACTCATATCCATTAGCAACCTCAACAATATAAGCATTCGGCATTTTCTTAGATTCTAGGTTGATCAAAGGACTAAATTCTAACGAAACAAAGCTCTTATCGGCACCAGTGTCAAATAATACCGACGCATAATACTCGTTTAGGAGGAATGTACATGTCACTACATTGGGGTCTCGGCATCCTTCTTCTGCTCCTAAAACAAATGCCCGTCCTCGAGCTTGTCCTCCTTGGTTTCCCTGATTGGCTTGCCTTGCTTGATACCCAACATTGTTATTGGTTGGTCCCCTTTTCAGCCTTGGGCACGCATTCCGGAAGTGATCTGGACTTCCGCACTCATAGCATACCCTTCCTTCCTCCTTTACATTTTTTCCCGTCTTGCAGTGCCTGGTGAAATGACCTTTTTGCTTACAAATGCCACAGGTGGGACATGTTCCTTCATGATGCAAATTGCACTGATTGCATTTCGGGAGGGGTCCATGGTAACGCCCTACTTCCTTAGCATTCATCCCAAAGTTTCCCACTACTTTCTTGTTCCTACTTGAACTACTTCCAATCGCCTTTCCTGACTGACTCTCTGGCCTTCTCTTACTACCGACACCTTTCTGAGTCAGAGTTCCTGCCCTGACCGCATCATGGGTCAAACTAGTTGCTAATTCCACTGCGGCTTGGATCGTGGTCGGACTTGCTGACTTAACCATCCCTCGGATCTCCGGGGCCAATCCATACAAATATCGGTCGATCCGTTTGCTCTCTGTGGTAACCATGTGGGACACTAACTTTGCAAGTTCGTGAAAACGAGCGGTGTATCGATCTATCCCCGAACCAACCATGGTAAGATCCCAAAGTTCAGCCTCTAATTTATGAACTTTGCTCTTGGGACAGTATTCCTCAATGAGTAATTCCTTAAACTCAGTCCAGGACAGCTTGTAAGCTTCCTCCCTTCCACGGGTTTGGACTTCAATGTTCCACCAAGTGAAAGCTCGCTTCTGGAACTGGCAGGCCGCATATTCCACCATGCGATCCTCGGAGTACTTACTGATATGGAGTACCGACTCCATGCTATCAAACCATGAAAGTAATCCTGTAGCACCCTCGGTTCCGTGAAATTCCTTGGGCTTGCAAATCATGAATGTCTTGTAGCTGCATCCTCTACTGTCATGAACATCATTGGGAGTTCCTCCTCCCACATTGACATTCCTATGACGCTCATTGATGCCCGCAGTGTCTTGGGTTACGATGTCGGGTATCGCCTCTTGGATACGTTGAGCTATGATCTGGGCAATATCGGGGTTTTGATCATCAGGATTTTCTCCCGTGCGACGTGTGGATCTTCTTGGTGGCATTTTTCTAAAACACATTTGCAAATATCGATTTGGTTAAAATTTTGAGTAGATAAAGTCGGATGTTTTGTAAAGAATACATTTGTAATTTCGAAATATTGGAAATAAATAAAAAAGAATAACTGTCGCATGTTCGACACATATGTAATTAAAATGCGAAATTGCCTTTTCATTAAGGTCGTTAATAGTAGCCGTTGATACAAAATTACTGATGTGCATCGTACATCAGTTATGAATTACAAACTGAAATACAAGGTTGAAACAGCTAGAAATAAAATAAAATAAAATTTCGTTTTCTAAATCTTCCACCATCTACGTCAATATCCGCCCCGATACACTTCAATCAAAACCCATAACACCAATAACGTCAGTAGCATCACTACTACTATGCACACTATCTCGGCCCGTAAAGCTATCCTCCGAGCAATTCTCGCTCCTTTTAGGGCGTCAGACGACATGTTGGTCAAAAGGTGACTTAACTCTACTAGCTCCGTTAGATCTTGACTCTGGTGACTGACCCTCATTTGACATCCGTGCAAAACCGCTGTCACAGCCCTAAGGTGCTGCTCTTCGGCCCAGGTCATGCCAGACGTACGACCAATAGGCACTCCTTCGATAACTCGCGAGGGTTTCGGCGCCTCTTGCCGATCGGACCTCAAACTCACTCGTCTAGGTATAGGAACGCTTTTCCTAGCCGTTAGTCTCGTGCGTGGCCCTCTAGAGTATCGTTGTGTCACTATAGGAGTGGGTTGCGGTGGAACCACAGTCGGTGGTATCCTCGGTCCATCATACGGGTCTTGTTCGCCTTCCGATGATCGCTCGCTCGACGGCGTGTAGGAGGGTTGAGAGTGTGATGATGATGATGACGACATAGTGGTGCTGAAGTAAGAGTGTATAACATTACTATCGTGCAAATATAAAGGCTAGGCGCACTATACCATTGCATACTATAGGCAATTACTACGCTCATACTAGGCATACAACGTGAAGCATCAAGTGCGAAAACACAAATATTCTTAGTATATCCATTTCCGGTCTCGCATTACTCTTTCTTTAATTAAACATAGGTGATCAGGCTTTGTTTAATTAAAGACCAATGACGCAATACCCGAATTAGTTATACTAGCAACATGTTTAGTAATTTAAGTGTTCTTTCCGGTTTTTGGTTATAGTTGCAGTTTTCCAAAGGAAAACCGGTATTCTCTATAACCTTTGGCTCTGATACCAAGTCTGTGACACCTCTGTGACACCTCGCTAAAGTGGAAACACGGGATGTGCAGCTCAAGTTTCATAGCTAGAGTTACAGGATTACACCAACCATCAAAATACATTCAAAAGATGAAGACATTTTCTTTTACAATCATTTTTCAAAAGGGGAAATGGCATAATTAAAAGATAATGAAGAAAGCTTCATCACGTGTAGCCTTCCTAGATCCCAACCTTAAATACGTTCTCCTGAAAAGCATGTCAATGAAAAGGTCAACTAATGCACTAGTTGGTGAGATCACAAGTTTAATGAGTACAACATTGTTTATCATAGCAAAATAGTTTAAATCCGCACAAGTGGATAAGGCAACCGGTTATGAAAACACTTGCTCATGGAAATAGTATGTATTATGTTTAAGTAGTGAGCCCGTTACCCGACCTATATGACAGCCGCCCCAACGCATGTTCTATCGCCAACAATGCGCACGAACAAAAATAATTATGCACTCAAACAAGCGCGACTTGTGAGTGGGCTGTCAACCAAATAGCGCTATCCATAATTACCAACGGCTCACACTCGTGAGTTAAACGGGTAACGTAGAGTCAAATGGGGACTTACGTACGATAGAGAAAAGCTCAAAAACTTACAACATGCGTAACCTATACATACCATAGAGCATAAAAGAGTATAGCAAAGTTTACATTTTCAAGAAAACGAGTTAACCGGTGCATAAAGTAGTTGTAATAACGACATGCTTTTCACCCTAAATATGTAAAATATTGAAAAAGGGGTTGTGATAACTCACTTGATAAGCGATAGAATCCGGGAATCTCCCACAAGCACTTCGAGATGATCCTACTTCAAACCTATGAGCGTAAGGTCACTAGTGAGTTTTTAATTTCGCAGGTTCGGTACTAACTATCCAAATCGTCATAAAATGCCTTTATTGTGATTTAAATATTATAAATCGTATGGAGTTACCAACATTTGTAATCGTAACATAAGTATTCTTCATTCTTGTTAGATTAAAGTTACCGCAATTTCGTCACAATAAGTAACGAAAATGGTCCAAAGACTTTATATATAGTATATATATGTATACCGAAATTTTATCATAAGAATGATAAAAAGGGTTCAAAGTGTAAAGATGAAATATTTAAAGTGCATAACTTTATAAATGTATAGTACATATATATATTTATACATACCACAATTTCATGATAATAATGATGAAAAGGGTTTAAAGTATATAAATTGCATAATTATATGAATATATATAGTATATATATATATTCCACAATTTCATCATAATATGATGAAATGGGATCATGGGTTGCCTTTCAATCATATCAAGAAAATTGTCCTTTGCTGTCCAGATGTTGGTGTCACTTTGTGTCCATTTTTGGATAACTTCCAGGTATAGTTAGGTCAAGATATTTTATTTCCAAGTGGTTTAATGAGTTAGGAAACTTTTGGCATAAGTTTCATAATTTTTAGAAGTGGTTAAATACATGAAATAATTCTTGACGTAAAATACTGCAGAAAGTTTTGCTGTTTGCGCACTGTTTTTGTGAAGACTGTTTCGTAGACGAAATCTTTGAGTTTTTTAGTGAAACCACTTGGGTTTGAAACCTAACACATAAAAATAATTTCCGGAAAAAGAATCACTTAATTTGGAGTGTTATTGAGTGAGATATGACATTTTTAAGAGAGGTGCAGAATCTGGCAGCAAACTGTCAAAACAAAACTTTATGCATGTGCATTTATCTTTGTCTTTTTATTTGAAATTCTTATTCCTTTTACATGCAATCCGATTTGACTCATCCCCATACAAATAATTTCAGTTCTAAAACAGGTTTTTAAACCATTTAAACTACATGCAAGTTTACCCATCATCTCATCTTTTATAAATCTTGAAAATGGTTATTTTTGGTGTTTATGTCAAGATCTTCATCATGTATCATAAAATTGTGTATTTTTAGCTCATGCATGTTGGTTAAAACATGTTTTTAATGGATTTAAAGATCCACTCATGAAACCTTTGAATCAAAAGGGTATGGATTTTTCAAGAAAACTACATGCATGTGCTTAAAAGTTCATCTTTGATCTTAACATGGGTTTGATTATGGATTCACTACCTTTTTACTAACATGCAAGTGTTATGGTGGTAAATCTACAAACACTAAGATGTGTAAAGATGATTTTTAACAATGTTAAAGAAATGTAGAAGAAGGTGAAGAACATTCATAAGAAAATGCAAGAAATGAAAATTTAGACAAAATAGAGTGTGTGGATTTCATCCAATACACTTGTATTTACCTTGAACACTTTTATCTCTTTGAAAAGAGGTGTTTAGAGGCTGAATTTGTGGATGAAGGTGGATGAAGATTTGATGAAGATGGATGAAGATGGAGAGAGAAAGAAGAGAGAATTCTTGTGTGAGAATTTAGAGAGAGAATGAAATGTTTTGTAAATGAATTGTGATAGCCAAAAGAAATACATAAAGGGTTGAGAGGGGGGGGGGGGGGGGGGCTCTCCATGGGGGGGTGGTGTGATGCAATAATAAAGTCTAATCTTGTCTTTTTGATTTATTTAAAACACAAGTATTTTCTCATAAATTATAAATAGCAAAGTAATTATATAAAAGTAAAGTATTTATATAATTTAGTTGAAAATAGATCAAGTTGTTAATTATATAATACTTGTGGTATAATTGTAGCTTAAGTTGGTATTTTATGAGATTTATGGATAATTTCCTAAATCAAGGGGTTCCTAAGAAAAATTTCTCAAATTTTCGTACCGTACCGAGTTTACTGCTAAAATCGCACTGTGTGAACTATGACATGAATAATTGAAATATTCAGTGCAGTTCTAACCTGAGGTGTAAACTTGACAGTTGTCACAAAAACACACTTGTTTAATTTAGAAATTTACACATGACTTCAAAAGAATAACCAACGCATTCAAATCATGTAATTCCAAAATAAGATGTAATACATGCAAATCATAACCAAAACACTACATCGAGCTATCAAAATCGGACAAATGTTCTCAAGACCCAACATAGTAAAAAACTGAGCCATAAGCTCAAAAGATCAAGTGATCATTTATTAAAAGTCAACATATGCAAATAAAGTGTATCTAACCCACATTATGCAAATACATGCTCCAAGACATGACTAACTCAAAACCCCTTCATTGTCACTTTCCCATGAAGTCAACCCATATACACATATATATCCAAATACTTTATAACTTGATAATGTATATAATTCGCAATGGTTTATAAAACCCAAAAAAAAATACCAAAAGTGCATAAATGTCAAATGGTAATCACTTATGAGGCAAAATACTCAAAAGGCAAATTCTCAAATAAAACGCAATTAAGTGCCTAACATATCCAAATCTCCATCTCGAGCTACTAAAATCGACAAACAGCCCAAAGACCCATTTGAGTATAAATAAAGCCCTTAGAGGCAAAATAAACGTTTGGCTAAATACGCGAGTCATCATAGTTACATAAACCAAATACATCGTTACCCAAAGTCTTTGTCTCTTGACTCTCAATTGGCCTTCGGCCCAAAATCAAAAGGTTTACAATTCCCCAAATGTTCATAGGGTCGAGATTGACCAAAATCCACAACTCACACGTTCACATTTTCAAAACGTAACATATCATAAATTTTGCATAATCTCAACAAACACTAAAAGTGTATTATGACGTAACAACCTCCACTTATACAATAAATTAACAAAACACTTTCATTCGTGATTTATTTATCAATTACCCAAAAATCCCAAATGTGGGTGTTTTACAAGGTTTGTAAAACTCAACACTTCAAATAATCAAAACCCACTAAATAACTCAACAATTGATTATTTTATGTAAAACACATAAACACATTAAAAGAAACATTTTGGCATGTACAACATTTTCACAAATCAACTTGAACTCACCTTGCTAGATCTAGACTAAATCTAGATTTTACCCCAATAAGAGTTCCTTGAAGAAACTTGAATCCACAAGCAATTCCTGCACACCCTAGATTCAAAAGTTTTCAAACATAAATATACATGTTCAAGCACTTAAAATCATTCCCCAAACATTTTATATCAAAATCTCCATTTTGACCAAAACTCCAATTTGACCTAAATTCCCAAAATCATTCAAATCGAAATTTGAGAAATATAAACACTAGTAAGTCATCAATGGAGCATTTTAAACTCATATGAAAGTTTAGAATCTAGGAGGATGAACTCACCACTTAGGTTTTGATGAAAACTTAGAAAACCCTAATTTTCTTGAAGATGGAGGTGATGATGATGAACTCTTGATCTTTGCTTCCACTCCACCACCAAATACCCTTGGATATTCCCAAAACTAACACTCTATCCTCAATAAGCTTTTAGGGTGTGTTTTGTACGCAGACATGATAGAACAGGACAGGACGGAATAGGACAGAATAGAACAGGACAGAACAGTTGTTCAACGTTTGGTAGGCAGGACTGGACAGAACAGAACAGATAACATTTGATGAAATAAAATAAATAAAATTTAAAGAATGAGTGAAATATAAAATAGAACGTGTATTTGATGTTTTAAGATAGAATTAGATTTTATTTTGAGGTTATATTGGTAAAACATAAGTCTGTTCCACCTTGTTCCATGTAACAACCCAAAATCCAAACATACATATAATCATATATTTCATTACATGCTTGCAACAAAAGTACTTCATATTTCACATTTGGTCCCCAAAGTCTGACTAAACAACTTTAAGAAATACAGTACAAACTTGATTCTATTTAGATAACATAATAACTAACAACAAGTTTATAGTACAAAAGCATCCACATTTTTCTTAACGATCATCTCCTTAAAAGCTATCCAACAAGTGTTCTAATCACTTGGTCTTACTGGAACCACCACCTGGAATACATATTTTTAAAACAGAAAATGAGGGTTAGACCTAAGGGTCTAGTGAGAAAATCCCTGACATTTGGAAATCATTAAAAATTCATTTATATAAACTACTCTTTATATAAATACACATATATCACACGTAAATTAATACCAATCAAGATTGATGCATCATACCTGTCTCATCCCACCTTATCCCTCCACCAATGGCCAACTATATTGGTTGCGAGCCAATTTTAACACACCGGTCCAAAGCCCGGCCACGTATTATATTCCCATATAATACTCACGTAATTATAATATCTCGATATATTATAATCACCCACGTATGACATATTCATACAATTTATCAAACATTTGTTATCCACATAATGTATTCCAGTAAAAATACTTTTAAAGTAAAACTCACATGTTTTGTTTATTACCAAAGCTTTTCCAAGAAAATTATCACGTATGACAATCCTTCACAGAATCTTGTATTTCTTGGATTGAATTCAAAACTCAGCTGCAGAAATCAGTAATTTTTCCTTCTTCAATTCACCTTCTTTTCTCTCCTCTCTTCTTCCGTAAATGACTCACACACACACACACACACACACACTTTCTTAGCAAATTTCTAAATGTGTCAAAGAATGACACCTCTTACTTCATATGGAAGTATGGCGGTGGTGGTGAGTGGTTTAGATAAGATTTACCAAATAGACCCTAGGCTTAACTCAATTGGCAAGATTTACCCCCAAACTTCCAATTAAAAATTAAAACTTACCCCTTAACTCCTAACTTCATAAAACACTAACACAATAACTCATAAAATTTTCAAATTTAAATTAGATAAAATACCTGGTTATTACAACATCTCCCCCTTAAAAGAATTCCGTCCTGGAATTCAGTTAAGTAAAAAGATGAGGGTATTTGGCTCTCATTTCCGACTCTGATTCCCACGTCGCATCCTGACCTTTATGATGTTTCCACTGAACCTTTACCTGTCTGATCTGTTTGTTCCTCAATACTTTGACTTTGTGATCAACTATAGCTTCCGGTTCCTCCACATAATTCAACTTTTCGTCAACCTGGATATCTGGTAGAGAGACTGCCTGGTCTGGTGTAATCAAACACTTTCGAAAATTTGATATATGAAAGGCGTTGTGAATCCTGCTTAATTCCGGTGGAAGATCCAATCTGTAAGCTACTTCACCAATTCATTCCGTAGTTTCAAATGGCCCAATATACCGCGGACTGAGTTTACCTTGCTTCCCAAAACGTATGACTCCTTTCCAGGGCGAAACTTTCAACATCACAAATTCCCCAACTTGGAACTCTAACGGTTGCCGGCGTCGATCTGCATAACTTTTATGTCTGTCTTGAGCCGTTTTCAATCTGTCCCGAATCTGAGTAATTTTATCTGCTGTTAACTGTACTATTTCTGGCCCCGCTAATTGTTTCTCCCCCACTTCATTCCAACACAGAGGCGTTCTGCATTTTCTTCCATACAGTACTTCAAACGGTGCCGCTTGAATGCTGGAATGATAACTGTTATTGTAAGCAAATTCTATCAAAGGCAGATGTTTATCCCACGATCCCCCAAAATCAACTATACAAGCCCGGAGCATATCTTCTAATGTCTGGATTGTTCTTTCACTCTGCCCGTCAGTTTGAGGATGATAGGATGTACTCAACTTTATCTGTGTTCCCATCTCTTTTTGAAAGCTTCTCCAGAATCTAGAAGTAAAACGACTATCTAGATCAAAAATAATCGAGATTGGAACTCCATCAGAGTCAACCCCCAAAACTTCAGAACGACTATCTGCAGAAGCCTCACCAACCAAGTCCTCAGAAACACAAGTGACAAAACCATCAGAGGCAACCCCAAAACTTCAGAAGTACCTCATTCGAAGCCCTCAGAACCCCAAAAGACAAAACCAACAGAGGCAACCCCATCTCTACAAGAAGATCTACAGCCGAAGGCAAAAGACAAAGGCAAGGGGATAATGACAGAGGAACCCAAGAAGAAGAAGCCCAAGCATCCACCAGCAGAGAAATTGATGAAAAGCTCCTTCGATGCCTATGTGACACCAAAGCCAGGAGAAGAAGACTGGGCTTTCGGTGCTACCCCTCTGTCAAAAATACCTGTTCTGGATCCAAAGGCAAAACTCACAGAGGATCGAGTGGCCCAAATTATGAAACAAATGGATGCTCTGCGCAGGTCCATGCCTCCACCCGGTGCACCTCCACCACAGATGGAAGAAGTGGTGTACAGATATCTGTACAATAGAACTGCCAGAGATCCTCTGCCACCATCCATTCAAGATCCAGACCTTCGTGCTGACCTCGAAAATATCTTCACAAGAACAACACCCAAGCCAAAACACTAAGTTTTCTCAACCTCCAAAATCGACAAGGTCATATACTGTAAGTTTTCTCAAACCAGAAACGCACCTAAGGTTTCCTACAACATATATAAGGTCAAAAGGGAGGACAGAACAGTGAACCAATTCTCAGATGCTGATCTGAGAAATCTAAATCCCTACGACCTACCTGACCTTCTCAACTGGACGAAAGAGAACTTCACAACAGATGCAAATCGAAGGGCATACAGGGTAATAAGGAAAGCCATGCGTGATAAACTTATGCTATACAGCCTTGTCGACTTTCAATTAGGACGAGATCTTGGAGTAAGAAACCTAAGTCTAAAACCACCAGATGATGACTGCCCATCCTCTGCCATACCAAACTCAATCATTACATCTCCAAGAGTTGGGTTAGTCTAGCAAGATCCTACTGGGAAGTCAAGACTGTTCATAGAGATGGACTGTCAAAAGTATGCAACAAGTACTTTGACAGAGCTTGGAGCTCTCCTCATGGAGCACATAGGAACGGAGCTCATGAATCAAGATCTTGCAAATAGACTGGTAGAGGTCATCGACTCAACAATCAACTTCAGAACCCTCTGCATCAGATTCTATCACGAACTTAAGGAATTAGGATTCGACAACAGAAGTTTCAACGACTTCAAAGACGCCAACGTCTGATATCCTCTACCAACCTCTGCAAATCTTTCCTTTCATAATGTAACCAAGTGTAAGTGCCCCTGGCATAATTTTGTATGAAAGAAAAGTAAAAACTTTTGAGGTACATTGTTACACCTCTTATCATGTACTTTGCCTAGAAAACCTTACACTTTTCAATTTTTATTTTTCAATACTTAGGGGGAGATTGTTAGCTCCAATCTTACTGTCTATAGAAGTATAGAAAAATAGGCTAAGTATTGAAGTCTTCGACAGAGGCTCTGCCGAGTCACCGATAAGACCGAAGCATAGAACTCTTCTATAGAGGCTCTGACCGAGTAACCGAGAAGACCGAAGTAAAGAATCACTAGAAGACTCTTCAATGCAGACAAGGCCACAGAGCCTCTGCCATACTTGACAGAGCCTCTGTGGTATAAAAGACTAGAGCTTTATACAAGGACAATCGTGCTTCTCAGGATTTCTGTTGTACGAAGATCCTGAAGATCATTCGTACAAGGTGTGACCTGACAACTCCACGTGTCAAACTCTGATGGGTCATAGCCTTAGTAGAAGCCAGCGCATTTAATTAACGTCGTACCTGCAATAGTACCTGAATAGTGTCTTTGTACCTTCATTCCTTTTTGTCTAGAGCTTGTCCCCTTTAGAAGTAGTATAAATAGAAGACTCATGTTGAGTTCTTCAATTAAGCTTTGCACAACACACACACCATTAGAACAGAATTCTTGTTATATCATCGGTGTTCTTGGTGTTCTATTCATATCAATATACAGTGGGTTATTGAGGTATTTATCTGTGTTATTTACACTTTACGTATTTGATATTGTGTGTTCTTCTACCTTATTATATCTTCTAGTTCAATAAAAACGCTTTCGCATTATATCTTGTTTGAACTATTAGATAGAATCATCATTGTTAAGCAAAACAGGAACCAACAGTTTCATTGAATTTTTTCAAAATTCTTCAAGTTTTGATCAAATTGATCGAAATTAATATCCATTGAACTCGATTTTGCATACTAAACATGATTAATTCAGTGGTCGAGACCTAATTCTGTCCAGAATACACGCATTTTGAGGATTTATCACAATTTTTTCGAAAACGTTGAAGTTACTGTTTTCTTGATCGAATTCACCGATTTTGGAAGAATTAGTGAAAGACATCAACTACAAAAGTGTTCGAAATCATTTTTCAAATAATCCTGCAAAGTTTCATCGATTTTGGACAAGAATCGAAGGATTAATTGACAAAAGTATGAATTTCAATGAAGAACTCGCAATGAAATGAAGAACTCGCAAGCCTCATAGCTCAAGAACTCGCAAGATCCATAAAACTTGTAGTGTGTTGATTGCGAGTTGTTAGAAGTTTGTGTTTTTTGATCAAAACTCGCATCACATCTGTTGCGAGAAACACAGAACTCGCAATCTCTAGTTGCGAGTATAGAAGAACTCGCATCCATTTGTTGCGAGTTGTTCGGAATTCGCATTCAGTTGTTACGAGAAGTATAGAATTCGCATCAAGGCAGTTGTGAGTTGCTAAGAACTCGCATCCAGGCGGTTGCGAGTTGTTACTGTTCATTACAGGCAGTTGTGAGAAGTTCATCTGATCTAAGTGTGTTGCGAGAAGTTTGACAAATCAAGGAATTTTTTTTTCAAAAGTTTTCCAAGTATTTTTGATACATTCTGTTTGATCTTCTGAAAGGTCCAATATCTAGCAATTTTTAAAATATGTCTAGAGATTTGTTAAGCATGGGATCGAAATCGAAGCCTTCAGTTCTTCAAACCGACGAATATCCTCAACGGAAAAAGAGGATGATTCAGTTCTTGAACAATCAGAACAGAGACCTCATGAAATCAATCACTATTGGACCTCACAGACCATTTATGGAAACTGAGCCTATTGCAGCCATAGCCACAAATCCTTACATTGCACCGAGAAAAATTTACAAGGAGTATGAGCATTTCAATAAAAGAGATAAGGAATTGGTGGCAATTGGTGAACAAGCATTGACATATTTGACTATGGCAATTCCCAACGATATCTACAACCGTGTAGATAGTCGAGATTCAGCAAAGGTAAATTGGGATGAGCTTGAAAGGCAACTAGAGGGTTCACAAAAGTCTTTGAGGACCAAAAGAAATCGAAGCATAAATGCCTATGAAGGTTTTAATGCAAAAGAAGGTGAGTCATTGAGGAATGCATATAACAGATATAACATCATTCTGAATGATCTGAAGAGGAATGGTGTTGACAAATCTGAGTCAGAAATAAATTACAAGTTTGTCAAGAACCTCTTGCCTGAATGGGATTCTTATTCCGTACAACTTCAAATGTCACGGGATATGGATGATGAGAAGCTAAGTGACATTTTTAGCATTCTTGGTCAACACGAGGACAAGGTGAAGGAGTTAAAAGATAAGAACAAGAAGGTGGATGAATCTCTGGCTTTACTAAGTGAGCACAAGAAAAGCGGGGGGTTAAAGGCAAAGGCTTTGATTTCTGACATGAGTAAGATGATGAAAAGTTATGATGATGAGGAAAGTGAAGGTTCTGGAGATGAGATTTCTGATTTCGCTGAAAAATTAGCCTTCTTAACCAAATAGATTTCAAAAGAGGTTTAGTAGAAAGAAATTATACTCAAAGACTAAACTTGAATATAACAAGGCTGATAAATACAAGAGGTCTGAGAAAAAGTATGAAGAGAAAGAGGAGAAATAGGATAAAAAAGAGGAAAGAAAAGAAAAAGAAGAGAAGAAGGATAGAGATGAAAAGAATTGTTATAATTGCGGTAAGCCTGGTCATTTTGCCCGAGAGTGCAAACACAAGAAGATAAAGAACTTTGAGTATTATCAAAGAAAAGCGCACTTGGCAAAGGCAAAAGAAACTGGAAAACCAATCAATGCCGAAGAGGAAATTTGGCTAATAGATTCCTCAGATGATGAAGAAGCTCACTTTACCCAAGTAAAGTACAACTTGATGGCTAAAATGGATGAGGAAGACCAGGAATCTGAGGTACAATCTCTTACTTCTTCTGATGAATCTGATAAGGATGCTCAAACTGAATATTCTGAAAATGAAGAAATGCAAATCTTGATATCTGAACTTGACAAAATGAAAAAGGAATTTGACAAAGTTCAAAAGAACTTTGATATTGAGAAAAGTTCATTGTTGAGATATCAAGACGAGGCACTTCTTTATAAATGTTTAGCCGAAGATAGAGAAAAAGAAAAAGAAGTTATTAAGCTTACAAATAAAGAACATGACTCTAAAATTTCTGAGTTGAAGAAGGAAATGAGAATTACAAGTGATGAAAACATGGATTTAAAGTTTAAAATTAAAATTCTTTCTGACGAAAGAATAGAAGCTTATGCAAAGTTTAAGCAACTTGAAGATTTTAATTTTAAAAGCGGTCAAACTGAGCAAACTCTGAAATTAATAACTAGCAACCCAAAACATACAAGATTTTATAATCCAAAAATGGGGCTAGGTTTGACTGATATTGAGGTTTTAAAGAAAGCACCTGAAAATCTTTATACAATTGAAAATTTGGGTGAAGGTTTAAAGGAAACTATTACAAAGGAAATACCTCCTATATCAGAAATCTTTGTTAAATCTGAATGTTCAACTCCAGTTTCTGATAAAGAGAAAGATAAGACGGAGAAAGGTTCTGATGAAAAACCAAGATTCAACACGACAAATTTTAAATACGATGAATTAAATTCGAGTTATAAAACCAAAAAGGTTGAACTAAATGAATTTAATTTATTATTTTCAAAAGAATCTGAGGTTAAAACTTCTGACATTCAAAACAAATAATCTAACTCTGTTAAGTCTGAATCTTGTGAAAAAAAGGAGTTAAATATTCATGATGAGACAATTAAAAAGGACTTTGTTCAAATGACTAATTCTGAATATCCTGATTTGGATTCGGCATTGATTAAAATTGTTGATTTAGAAAATCACATTTCTGAGTTAAAATTGCAAGTTGAAAAATTAAATGATGATAATGAAAATATTGGGATGGATATGGATAATAGTCTAAAAGTCAATCTTAATCTTCAGATTGAGATTCGACGACTAGAATCCCAATTATTTGAGTTATCAAAATTTAAGGATTCAAATGTTTGTGAAAAATGTACAAATCAATGTGATTCCAAAGATCAGATTAAATCATCAAGTTCGGTCAATGCAAAAGAGAAAAGTTTTTTCAAAGAAATCAATTTTAAGACAAAAGATCCAATTTCAAGTGATAAATCATCATTTGTGTGTTTTGATAATTCATTATTTGAATTTAGTTCGGATTCAAATGAAAAAGAACACAATATTTTTGAACAAGGAGAGTCATCTGATACCACATCTGATTTGTCTCCAAATGAATCTCCAAATTCTAAAAGTTCTAACATTTATTCTTCTTCATTCTCAGAAGTGGATGAGGAAAAGCTCATGGATCTGAAGAGACCAAGTGATGTTAGCAAGAATAGAAAGTCCAATGTTGAGAAATGTATTTCTTTCAATAAAAATTGTACGCATTCAAGTAATGTCTACAATGCAAGTGTCAATAAAAATTCAGCAATTTCCGATTTTAAATTGTGGACACAAGCAAAGAGAATAATACATTGCGCTCACTATTGGGACAACTATTTCAAGTTAAATCGCAACGTATCTAAGGAGAAAAAGTTTAAAAATGCTAACACTTCGAATTCTTCTTCGAAATCTTCAGCTAATAAATAAGCCAGAATGTTCGGTTTTGGACTAAAGAAGAAAAATAAAAAGAAAGATATTAAAACAGTTGAAGTGAACATGGTTTGGAAATGGATTCCTAAAAATGAAGTTAACAAATCAAGTTCACCAAAGGAACTAAAGTTTAAAGGAAAAATACAAGGTTCCTCAACTGAAATCAATAAATTGATCAGTACAAACAACAAAGGACCCATACTGGTATGGGTACCTAAGATGCAGTAATTTGTAATTTTCAGGATCGTCATGTGTGGGTCATAGATTCAGGAGCTTCGAGACACATGACGGGGTACAAGCACTTATTGCACGATTTTAATGTACATCCTGGTGGAACGGTTGGTTTTGGAAATAATCATGGTACGTTAAAGAATGATTTGATTTCTGTGGAAAAGGTTTTATATGTGGAGAGTTTAGGACATTATCTCTTTAGCATAAGTCAGTTTTGCGACAGGGATTCTAATGTGATTTTTGACAAGAAGTTCTGCTATGTTGTGGATGAGAAGGGTTCAGAAATCTTCAGGGCAAACAGATGTGGAGATCTATACATAACCGACTTTGCAAGTCTAGTTGCTTCAAAACAAGTCTGTCTTGTGTCAAAAGCATCTTTAGACGAATCCTGGTTGTGCCATAGAAGACTATCTCATCAAAATTTACGAAGCATCAACAAACTGAGGATTGATGGACTGGTTACAGGACTACCGAATTTGAAGATCGACAAAGTATCAGTTTGTCCGGCTTGTGAAATGGGAAAAATGAAACATGTTTCTCACAAGTCTAAGACTTTGTCCAACTACAATAATCTTTTGGAGCTTATTCATATGGATCTTTGTGGCCCAATGAGGACTCAATCAATGGGAGGAAAGAAATACATCTTAGTTATGATTGATGAGTACTCGCGCTATGAAACATGTTTCTCACAAATGCGTTTGTTCTACGTCTCAAATCTGAAGCACTTGAGTTGATCATCAAATTCATCAAGAAGATTCAGATTCTTCTACAACGTTCCGTTCAAAAGATAAGAAGCGATAATGGAACAGAATTCAAGAATGCTACTTTACAGTCATTTCTTGATTCTGTTGGAATTTCACATAATTTCTCAGCACCAATGACTCCTCAACAAAATGGAGTGGTTGAGAGAAAGAATCGAACGCTCATAGAAGCAGCTCGGACTATGCTTGCTTATTGGGGACTTTCACCAAGCATGTGGGCTGAAGCGGTATCCACATCATGCTTCACACAAAACAGGACAATCATAAACAAACGTCTAAATAAAACTGCATATGAGATTATTAATAAACGCAAACCTAACATAAAATTTTGCGTGAATTTGGTTGCAGATGTTTTGTGCTCAAATACAGATAAAATCTTACAAAGTTTCAAGTCAAAGCTGATGAAGGAATTTTTATTGGTTATTCCTTGACATCCAAAACATACAGGATCTACAACAAACGCACGAAGTCAGTCATTGAAAGCATCAATGTGACGTTTGACGAAAATGTTACTTTGACTTCTGGACAACACAGTCCAGGACTCGGACTACAACCTGAAGCTTCTACTCAACGAGGAGTAGAACCCGCACAAAAACAGTCATCTAACTCTGTTTTAAATAGTAATAATAATTCTGATTTAGATTTACTATTTTTTGATGCGTTTATGGATATCTCTGCAGATATGGAACCACCTTTTGTATCCGTAAATACAAACATACCACCGACGAGTGTTGGTATCTCTGGTCCTTCTGAAGAAAACAGTGCTAATACTTCAAATACTACAGACGAACATCCAACTGAGCCTATACCTGTTATAGTTTCTGAACCATATTCTCCAAGTGAAGACCCGGTTTCTGTAAACACAACATCGGCTGTCTCTACGCCTGAATCAATAGCACCTGAAGTTGAACAACAGACACCGACTCAAATTCCTTCAGCTGAATCGACAAAAGATATACTTGCGGTCATAGATGAAAATGATGCATCCAACACTCGTGTTGATATTCAAACTCTCCCGAGTATAATCAAATGGACAAGAGCGCATCCTCCTGCTAACATCATTGGTGACATCAAGGACGGTGTAAAGACAAGATCCGCGACAACAAACGAGTGCTTGTACGTCAACTTTCTGAGCTCACTAGAACCCAAAAAGGCATCAGAAGCATTACAAGATCCAGACTGGATTAATGCGATGAAGAAAAGTTAAATGAGTTCAAGCGAAACGAGGTATGGCATTTGGTAAAGCGTCCTAAGGACAAGACCATCATCGGTACAAAATGGGTCTTTAGGAACAAGAAGGATGAAGCGGGCATAATTGTTAGAAGCAAAGCCAGATTGGTTGCAAAAGGTTATAATTAGCAAGAAGGTATCGATTTTGACGAAACCTACGCACCAGTGGCACGAATTGAAGCTATTAGGATTTTTCTCGCATATGCCGCTCATAAAAACATGAAGGTCTTCCAGATGGACGTAAAGTCTGCATTTATGAACAAGATTCTTCATGAAGAAGTCTATGTGAGTCAGCCTGAAGGTTTTTTAGATCTGAAATACCCAAACCATGTCTATGTATTGGACAAAGCTCTTTACGGACTTAAACAAGCTCCACAGGCATGGTATTAAACTCTAACAATTCACTTGCATGAATCCGGATACATCAAAGGTACTATCGACACCACTCTTTTTCTCAAGAAGCAAGGTGATGATTTAATACTTGTACAAATTTATGTTGATGACATTATCTTTTGATTCTACAAACCCTGAAATGTGTGTTGATTTTGAAAATGTGATGAAAACACGTTTTCAAATGAGCATGATAGGGGAATTAAAGTTTTTTTTTGGTTTACAAGTAACACAATCAAAAGAGGGCATTTTTATAAATCAATCAAAATATATAGATGAAATGCTCAAAAAGTTTGATTTAAATTCAACCTCCATCATGAAAACACCAATGGCTACTGGTAGACTTTTGGATGCTGATTTATCAGGTAAATCAGTTGATCAAAAGCTTTATCGTATCATGATTGGTTCTTTATTATATCTCACGGCAAGTAGACCAGCTATAATGTTCGCAACATCATTATGTGCTCGTTTTCAAGCAAATCCTAAAGAGTCACACCTAATTGCTGTTAAGCGGATCCTTCGGTATCTCAAAGGCACAAGAAGTTTGGGCCTTTGGTATCCAAAAGATTCGAGGTTTGAGCTAATAGCTTTTACAGATGCAGATCATCTCGGAAATAGAATGGACAGGAAAAGCACATCTGGTGCATGCCAATTTCTAGGCAATAAGCTTGTGAGCTGGTCTTCCAAGAAGCAAAATTGTGTGTCAACTTCTACTGCGGAAGCGGAATACGTGGCCGCAGCAAGCTGTTGCTCTCAAGTGCTTTGGATGAACACTCAGTTGAAAGATTATGGATATGTAATAAACAAGATCCCGATCTATTGTGATTCCAAAAGTGCAATAGCAATCACGGCAAATCATGTTCAACATTCTAAAACAAAGCACATTGATGTCAGATATCACATTATAAAAGATCATGTTGAGAAAGGAACCATTGAAATGCATTTTGTGCCTACTGAAGTAGAGCTTGCTGACTTATTCATAAAGCCTTTAGATGAAAAAAAGGTTTAATTTCTTAATCAGCAAACTAGGGATGTTAAACACTTAGGCATTTCTCTGATTTCTTTAAAACATTGAGGGGGAGCGGGTCTGTTTTGTTTATTTAATTATAGTCTAATTTTAAGGGGAGCAAAAATACCTAACAGAGATACGCTAACCGTTCTGGACTCATGTTCAATGAGTACCAAGGTTTTTCATCTACACTTGCAAATTTATCTAATGTTGAGACAACTAGATATGCATCTGTTTAGGGGGAGCAAGATAGCAGAAGTCTGTAAGTATGGTATATACTATAGTTTTTCTTTTAGTATTAAAAAAATGAGAGGGGAGGAACATATTTTTCAAAGAAAAAGAGCTTAAAATGTTTTAATCTGAAGAGAGATTGATGAAAGTTTGAATTTTTCTGAAAAAGTTGAAATTTTTTGAGGAAAAACACTTACTTTTCGCATCCTTAAGGATACGAGAAGTGGACTTTTCGCATCCTCAATGATATGAGAAGTGCACAACTCGCATCCTCACGGATACGAGAAGTGTACAACTCGCATCCTTAAGGATACGAGAAGTGCACTAATCGCATCCTCAAGGATACGAGAAGTGGACTCTTCGTATCCTTAGGGATACGAGAAGTGAACTACTCCCATCCTCAAGGATAGGAGAAGTGAACTACTCGCATCCTCAAGGATACGAGAAGTGAACTACTCGCATCCTCCAGGCTACGAGTAGTAGGTGTTCGCATGAAATTTATTGCGAGAAGTGACTTTCAGTTCGATACGAGAAGTTTCTCACTTGGAAGAACTCGCATCCTTGTTCATGCGAGTTGTTCAGATGAACAGTACCATGTCAGTCTTTTTAACATGTGGGGTCCAATCATCTTTTGCCACGTGTCATTGTGTGTGAGGGTATAAATTCAAAGTTTAAACATTTCAATTCCCAATTTTTTCTTTCTTCCTGGTACGAGTTTTCTTCAAAGAGTTAATATCCATCTTCTTCATTTGGTTTCAACTTTAGATTCATTTTTGTCTCTACTCAGGTAATTTTTTCCGTTGATGTTTGTTCATTTGCTTTCGTTTTATAGATTAGATTTGTTTTATCCGTTTAATTTCTTTTCTGTTACATTTTGAGTTCAATTTTTCACTCAAAACAGTTTCTAAAACTGTTCATATTCTGTGAGTCGGTGATTCAAGTGTACATTCATCGAATTAGGTGTTCATGTTAGAAATTAATGCTAAATTCTTCATGAGTTTCCATTTTTGAGTCTGTTTGTGTGGATTTCAATGCTTAATATGTAATTTTTTAATCAAATTTTGGTTATGTCTATCTTAAATGTTGCGAGAAGCTCAACTTCTTATGAAAGGTTTTAATTTTAAACTGAAATTTCTTAAGGATAGAACTCGCATTGTTCTTGAGTCAAGAACTCGTATCCTATAGGTTACGAGTTCTTCAAAACTCGCATCTGGTTATTCTAACTCCATTACTCACATCTTCTTGTTACGAGTTCTTCAAAACTCGTATTCTTCTGTTGCGAGTACTTCAGAACTCGCATCCTTCTTCATGAGAGAAGTCAAGAACTCGCATCCTTCTTCATGCGAGTTCCTTGGTTTGTTTTCATGTTGGTTGCGAGTTGTCTATGTGTCCATGTGGGTTGCGAGTTCTATACTTAGTGATTTTCAGAATTTGTTTTGAAAAAGTGATTTTTGCCAAAATTAACCGTTTCAGAACTGTTTTTCAAACCAACAGTTCACATGGCAGAAAATCAAGAGAAACAAATTAAAGTTCAGGTTTTTGGTGAACATGTACCAATAATCCCTGAGGCAACACCAGAAATCCCACTTCCATCCACACGTTCAGTTCAACCATCATTAACCGAAGGAAATCCAGATTATGCCATAATTCTTCTACACGACTATGTTGAAATCAAGGCCAATAATCACCATGTTGACTTTGATCACATCAACATATATCCGATCATCAAAGAAGATCTAAGGAATCACCCGTTGGCATATGCATTCACTCATACAGTCAATGTACCTATGTTGTACCTTCAGCAAGCCTGGAAGACTATTACACTCACCATGGAGAACCGAAGGCCAGTCTTTTAGATTCAGATCGATGAATATATTACCAAGTTGGATTATCACAGACTCCGACTCGTACTGAGGATACCCGGACCTACTTCAAGACCTGGGAAGACAGAATTTGATCCGTATCCGACAGAGTTAGAAGTATTTCAAGGGATTAAAGCTATGGGATACATCGGTGATCTGAATCAAGTTAAAGACTTCAACAAAGGAAATCTACCACCTTTGTATTATGCTATTTTCTCTATAATCAACAGGTGCGTAACTTCAAAGCACTCTGGAATCGACAACGCAAGTATCAACATCCTAAAGCTATTTCATGTGGTTGTGTATGATCTACATGTAGATTATGCAGCTATCATATGGAATGAGCTCCATCAGAGAGTCGAAGACAGGGAAAAGAAGAAGGGCAAACCATATGTTCCCTACATGCGGTTTTTGCAAATTATTGTTCACAGCATGATGCGGTCAAATAGAGACATTCCATGATGGCTGAATTATCCACTTGTGCCTGAGAAGTCAATGCAATATCTTCAAAGGCAAAAGCAAAGTTTTCATTTCGAGATGCAGTTACCGCAAGGGTTCCTCGGATACGCGAATCAGAACGCTGAGTGTGTTATAGAATATAGGGAGTCTATGGTCCGACCAGGACCGGCGGGACCTACCCAGGACTCAACCCTTAGACCTTGGCGAGTGATGTCAATGAGGGTTCAGGAAGCAAAGGCTACTGAATGGGGAGCGCCGAGGGAAAATACCGAGAGGGGAACCGGTGGTGATTAGTTATCTGTTTCTGAAGATGCACGGTTATCGTCCGAGGATACACATCTTGACGACTGTGTAGTCCAATCCATCGAGGAGTTGATTCCCAGACATGTTGGGATAGTTGCTTCGGCTGGGGTTCTTGGACCTTATGATGATGATTCAAATACTGACAATGCGTCTGATTCAGCGGAGGAACAGGAAGAACAAGATGATGATGATAATCAAGATGATGATGGTGATAATGATGATGATGGTGACAATGATGGTGATGATCAACAAGGTGGAAATGTTGAGATGGAATTCGGTGATGTTTCTTATTTACTGAACTTTCCGATTATGTCTAACATACTGTGCCTTTAGAGAACATTCATTTTGACAACCTACCGTCGATTTCACATATTAATATTGAATCTGTGCAAACTGTCGTCGAGACAGTTGTGGGAGACACCATGAGAACCGAGGGAGATATAGTCGAAAATGTAAGTGAGCCTGTGAGAGAAATTGCAGAAAAAAATATGGAGAGTGTGAGTGCTACCATGACATACTATACCAAACGAGCAGCCAGATATACCACCAGATCTCATGTGTTGGGATCGTGTGTTGAAAAAGTCATTAGTAGCCCACTAACGCAATTGCACACCCCAGCCAGCCATTCGATTTCTTCTCAACAAGAAGTCGTCTCACTTTCTCATGGGGCTATAGCACATAATCTATCCAGCTCTCACTTGGAGAGTTCGGGTATTGAAACAGAGCGACTCCCTCCTTGGTCCTCGACTTTCATTTCTGCACAAGTATCAGGTCTAGTGCCAGTTTGTCATATATTATCTTCTTTGGCTAGGATACTTTTTGGAACACCTGATGAGAGTCTACGTGCCTCATCTGGAACGCTCGGAGTAATTCCTTCTGAAGGATTACGAGGATTGAGCGGAAGTCCTACCAGCGCTAACATTATTCCAACGTTGAACGTAGGCCACACAGTTGATTCAACTGTTGTATCAATGGGTAACCTAAGTGGTCCCAGAGGTGATTTACCAGTCTTCGTGACAAGGAATGTGCTGGACGTAGCCTTAAAGGTTGTTGAGAAAAAATCTTATCAAGGAAATACAAGGTGTTAAGTACTTGATGAAAGGTAAAGGGCCGTTGATTGAAGAGCCCGAAGTGCCTCCACCTCCACCTCCAGTTACACCAGTTCAGGAAACTCCACTTGATTTATCTGTTGATGAGCTGAAAGATTTTTTTTATGCTAAGTTGATTTCCATTAGTGTAGATGATCAGCAAAGCAAGAGTTTGTTATCACTACTTGAAAACTTCCAATCCCGACCACAACCACCTCCACCTCCACCTACACCTACACCTACACCTACACCTACACCGACTGTTACATCAACAGAGTTCAAGCAGTTTAAAACAGAAGTAACACAGAACCTAAGTGCCATGAAGACAGCTATGGATGAGCTAGCAAAGCAAGTGGCCATACTGAATCAGAGTTGAAAGGAACAAGCTCAAGGTATTAAACGAAAACATGATCAGGATCCCGATGATCATGATCATGGGGGGGGAGAGAAGTAAGAAGTAGAAATCTAATTCAGAAACTCCGAGTATGGGTAAAAATTTATCCACTGCAGAAGTTATTCAGTTATTTGAATCTGGATCGATGGGTGAAGAAAGCGGAAAGCAAATTGTTCTGTATGTGGATCCGGATGTAGAACCAACGGTTGAAAAGCCTGAGGTAAATGAGGAGGAAATAAGGGAGCTTGTAGACAACTTTATTGAAGTTGTTGAGGTTGTTGATATCAGCTCTGATGATGAGGCTGATGTGACTGAAAGCGAATATGAAAAGTATTGGAAAGTAAAAGAAGACATAAACCTTGCTTATGATTACTTATGAAACAGCTGAGCAAGATGTTGGGTTCAGTCAAGAAGAGGTTGTTTCCTTACTAAAATATATGGGCCAAAGACACCTAAAGACATAGCCGTAAGCCCCATACACTCACTCGAACCCATTTCCAGTACCTTGATGACATCCCAACCTGAAACTACAACATTAATCTTTAATCTTAGCCAACCAGGTTCAACACAAACCACCATTCCATCAACTGAACAAATACCACAAACCATCCCTGTTCATCATGAACCTCCACCATTTTATGATCCATTTTCTGAAGATGTCAAACCTGTGATATCTGATTCAACCTTTATACCACCTGTCATTCCTTCACATGACGAAGTCGGTCCTTTAAATCCTCCAACATCTGATCAACCTGCTCCGTCGACTTCCCGAGGCAAAAGATTATCTGAATTGGAACAGCGACAATGAACGTTATACTTGAGAACACCCTTCTTGGAAGATACTGAAAGAAGACTGTTTGTTCATATAATCAGGAGATTGAATCCCTACGCTATGTTGGGAATTACTTATCAGTCACATCAATACAAGTTTGAGTACATTTACTTTCTAAGGGGAAAATGTCAAAAAGAAGGGTTTGTGAAGAACAAGACTGTGCCAAATTCTCAAGGAGGTGACAGCAAGATTGTTCTATAAGATGTGGTATCCGGAGTTTGTAGTTCAAAGGCAAGACTGTAGAGACTATTTTTTCACGGAAGCTGATTTCTGTCACTTATCTATTGAAGACTTTGAATTCATGTACCATCACTTCAGAGATCTTCAGATCAGGAAAGATAATGTGATTCTTGCATTGAACGCCATCAAAAGATTTTTGAGAAGGCATATTATGTATACGCAATGTCATGACTTCCAGATGTTCGTGGAAAATGAGCAACCGATGGTGAATCTGATAAGGCCGAATCAAGAGATGGCAGGATTGATGAGAATGTCTCTATATGCTGTAATTGAAGAACCTAAGTTCGGTATTGTTTTCAGATATGATAGAGGGGAGAAGATATTCATAAGAATCAATGAATTGACTACGTACTCGGATGGTACACTAAAGGTTGTCAGATTACAGCTTGAACAAAGACTCAAACGACATGATGCTGAAAGGAAGATTAATGACAGACTGAATTTCAGAATGGCCATGAGAAGAATTGAAACCTATCTTGGGGTCCGGAAAAGAAGAAGACCCTTCCTGCCTTGATAGCTAAGGGGGAGATTGTTAGTGTAATATTGTAGCTATCAAGACAGTATCAAACTTGTATTGTATGTTCTAAGTAGAGGCATGGACTTGTCATGGCCCTACTATATAAAGAAGATCATTTTGTGATTTTAGTAACACTTTGAAAGCTTATGTCATTTGTACTCATTTGCTCAATATATGAATGACAAGTTCTCTCTAGATTCTATTTTTACATCTTTGTGATTACTTTGCTAGATTTGAGGGAACAACATAGACAACGTCGGATATCGTTTCATTTAGCGACTCACACTTTTCTATTCGGGTTGAAGAATACTTAAGAATTTGACAATATTCTCTATCACGGTCTTGTTGATCTTGTTTTTGCTAAACTCGTTCAACAAGGTTACAAATCGATCATAAGTCTGTGCCAAATTCTCATCATCCTTTGCTTTGAATTCCTCATATCTATTGATGCAGAGTGTCATTTTCATTTAATTTCCTATCTGAGATCCTTGCATCATTTTCTCAAGTTGGTCCCACATCATTTTTGCATTCTCCTTGAAACTATCAATTTTGTTGTATATCTCATTTGGAATACCCATGATCAGATAAGACTTAGCTTTCTTGTCAGCAGCGAAAAGCCCCTCATTCCCCCATCACTATATAAGGATGGATGAATATTGCCTATTATGTCACTTAGCAATAGTTGACATGTTGAGAAGCCATTGTTGCAGCCAACACTCCACTCGAGATTAAAGCCAAGGAAACCACGGAGAAGGTGGGTTTCGACCTGTAATGTATTATTCTGTATGGCATGATTTTTTATATTTTTTTCAAATGACAGATTTTTCAGCTATCTTATTTTTATTCGTTGAAAATTATCCATATTTATCTTTCTTGTGAACTTATGGGAAATAAACACTACATTTTCCACGAAACAACAATCTTAGACGAAAGATTGCATGCATAGTCATATGACATATTTGAGTCATTCTATGTTTTAGGAAGAGACATTCTTCCTTATTAGGCAAATGTTGTTTTAGAAGATCGTCATGTTATAAAATTTCCTCTAACAAAACCATTCAAGCTCCAAAAAGTCTCCTCTAACAAAACCATTAAAGCTCCAAAATCTTAGCATTCATGCCTTCCGCCACATTGTGCGGGTTCACAACTAGTAATTAATTAATAGTTTTTCATATAAAAAAATATAATAATTACCTTTTTTTAAATTCATTTATCAAAGTACTATTATATATCAAACGAAATAAATATAAATTTAATCTTTGTATAACATATAAAAAGCATTTTTAAAAGTGTTATATTTGTCTTTTTATGCTTAAATTATTGAACAATAAATAAAATAATAATATGAAATAATTGATATGATTAATGATAATTAAAAATAGCTAATGAAAAATTTACACTTAAATTTAGTTACTGTTGAAGAGAAAAACGAATAACACACAATAGAATGGAGAGAATGAAGTCGCGTTATTCTCATTAATCATAAGCTCTTTATATAGGGAGGTTTACATAGAGATCGCGATAATCATGGAAGGAGATTTACTCCATAAATAACTCTAATAATCTATATCTAGCTCTATCTCCATATTTATCTATATCGTCATATCCTTTAGACGATGGCACATTTATCCTACAACACTCCCCCTTGTGCCGAGTCAAAGGAGTGATGGTGCACAATTGTTGCCTCGTTAAAACCTTACGCCCAAATAAAAACCTAATGGGAAAAAACAAAAATAGGACGAAGGAAAGAGTACAACGCACCAGTGTCTTTACAATACATAGACTTTTACTTTAGTCTAATTTTCTCTTAGATTCGTACATTAATCATGAGAGTTAAGAAAACATGATGGTATATAAACGGTTGCCTCACTAAAACCTTACCAAGGAACAAAACCCAATGGGAAAAATAAAACCTTGGTTGAAGGAAAGAGAACAACATACCAATATTACATATATAGTAGACTCCCCCTTTTGTCTACCACTCCCCCTGATTCGTGCATTAATCAAAGGAGGTTTAAAACATTTCCATTTTAATATTTTCTACATGTTTCCCAAATATGGTTTTATGTATTGATTTGGTAAACAAACATGTCACATTTTCCTCGCATCTTATTCAGTTCACTTGAATCTTCAGGATAATTGATTATATGAAAACTTAAGCAAAGTATGCTTTGTGTTATAACCCTTGATATATCTTACTTTCATTTCTTCGATACATGATGCATTATTTCCATACATGCAAGTTGTATACTGGTTAAACTCAAAATTACCAGCTCCTCTTATATGTGTAATGATAGTCCTTAACCATATACACTCTTGAATAGTCTCATGGAGAGTAAGATTGTTGATAATATAAGAAGATAGCTATTAAGGGTTTGCTAAGTTTACTTCCAAGCAATTGGCATGTTCCATATGATAATACCTTATCCAATTTGGGAACAACCTTTATATCATTCAAACATATACCTAATATCAGCAAATATATACCAAGGCATTGTTTGGTATTTTTCTATAAGAGCCAGTACTTTTGCCGCTCACAATCTAAGTAGGTATTGAAGTTTCATCATCAATCCATTTATCTCCGTATGGAAATTATAAGCCCACGTCAATGGTGCCAAAAGATTAATTTGAAATCATTCCAATGACGTTGCGTTGGCGCAGAGCTAAATCTAGCTGACAAGTTCAGTGAGAAGTACAATATACGGTCAAGTGTATTATGTTGAGTACAATAATGCGCCCATTGTACTTAGGTATGGAATTCCAGCTCCTAACACCTCTTCGTCCGCATCCTTTAGACGAAATGGATCTTTCCTTATATCCATCACTTTGACAGATCATGGGAGTGCTAATCGGATGCGCTTTTGTCCATATTAGGTCGCCTGATCATTTTCTAGACATATGCGGATCGGTGGATTAATATTCCACAAACTCGGTGTCGTAGCTCAAGTATCTAGACAAAACCAAGTTTTCCCACGATCTTTCATCTCAAATTCAGATTTCAAGTAGCTTGTGTTTTCTCTTATTTCATCAAGAGTGCCTATTATGTTCATAACATCGACATATAGAGCTACTATGAAAATCTGGGACTTGTTTTCTTATATAAATACACAAGGGCACAGTTCATCGTTCTTATTTATTGTTTCCCAATCAAGTATTCACTCAGGCGGGTATACCACATCCACATAGATTGCTTTAATCTATAAAGTGAGTGTTTCAATTTTATTGTAAACGCATTTCATGCTTTAGAGTTACTTGATATTGATATAATGCCATCAAGAACTTTTATATATCTCTGAATTTAGATCCCCATAGAGATATGTAGTAACTACATCATTGAGCTGCAATTTCCAGTCCTTCGGAAACTACTTGGCTAATTAATTAGCAGAACGTTCTCCATCACGAGAGAGTAAGTCTTATTGTGGTCAATCTAGTGCGTTGTGAGAAACCTTGCGCCAAAGGAGAGCCTTATATATTATGACTTAATTATTTTTGTTAGCTCAAATCTTTCTGTTTGTGAAAGTAGTGAAAATAGTCTAAGTACAAAAGTAACCCACAGAGGATCTGCAGAAGAACCCAAGAAAACCGAAGGCAAGAATCAGCAGAAGACTGCTCGCAGAGGACCGAGCCGCAGAACCTCTGTCACCCTTGACAGAGCCTCTGCGGTTTATACTGAAGACTTAGAAGATTTACAAATATATTTCTACTGTTCCAGGATCCGTTCATCCACTTGTTCTAGGCGTGCCCTGACATCAACTACACGTGTCAAACTCTGATAGGGCTCTGTCAGAATTGGAACATGCGCATTAAATGAACATCGTACTTGCTACTGTTCATACGATCTTGTCTACCATACATCAGTCCTTATTGTCTAAAGTATGTCCCCTTTGTAGTAGTATAAATAGAAGACTCATGTTGAGTTCTTCTATTAAAAAGAACATTTTTACACATTAAGCTTTGAAAAAATACACACACCATTAGAACAGATTCTTGTTAAACCTTTCGGTGTTCTTGGTGTTCTTAATATATCAAATACAGTGAATCATTAAGCTATTTATCTGTCTTATTTACATTACCTGCATTTGATATTGTGTGTTATTCTACCATATTATATCTGTTTAGTTCGTCAAATACGCTTCTGCATTACATCTTATTTGAACTATTAGATATAAACATCATTGTTAAGCAAAATAGGAACCAACAATTGGTATCAGAGCAAACCTTGATTTTTAATATCAGGGATCCACTCTAAACAATGATTTTTGGTAGAAACTTGGACTTTTAACCTGTTCTTCATATTATTCAAATAGCTTCTGTTTTTCTATCATTTTCGATCCATTCGAACCTTGGTAAACTTATAGAATCTGATTCTTTGGTTAAAACTCCATTTAAGTGCACTGTTTAAATCTTTTAAGCTCAGAAATCCTTAATGGTGAATCAAGGAAACTGGCTATCAGATACATCCTCAGAAGGAGGAGAAACAAAGAACGCCCTGTTCTGTGACTTGGCAGAAGTCAGCTCTGGCTCTGATAGTAAGGTATCCACTTCCAACTCTAAATCTAATACAGCAGAAGCTGATTTGCTCAAACTTAACATTGAATACAATGAAATGAAAAAGACATGCGAAATTATTCAGAAAAAGCTCACCTTCTATGAGAGAGAAGCTAGACTTATCACTCAAGAAAAAGCTAAGATTTTTCAAGAAAAAGAAGAAATTGAAATGGACTGGAACAAAAAGTTAAATCCTTTAAAAGAAAAGATTTCTAAACTTAATTCTTCCTTGAAAACAAAGTCTAAAGAACTAATGGACGTTGAGTGCGACAGAATGAACATATTAGCTCTTAAAATTTGTTTTCAAAAGGAAAGAGAAGTCCTCTGTCAAGATTTACTCATAAGAGATCTTCAAATTAAAAAAATTCAAGATGCTCAGAAGGTGTACGAAAAAATAAACACACAAATAGGGAGACGGGGAATTGGCTTCTGTGATATAGATCCTTATACCGGAACCAAAAGAGACAATTCTCTGACCTCTCTATTTCACATTGGAGATACAAGAAAACCTGTATTTCCAAATCTTCTCTCTGTAAGTAAAAGGCAAAAAGTCTCTGGGGAACCTCACAAGAGGAAACCTCTGAAGATGACAAATGGGTGGTTTGAAAACACAGATTTGTCACCTTCAATCTCTGTCAAAAGAGAATCCAAACCTAAGAGGTATCTGAAAACTCAAGATCAGATAGGAATCTTCAAGTTTGGTAATCCCGAGACTCAAACTCAAGTTGCATTTGTCTGCATGATGAATTCTGAAAAGAAATTATCAGCAGAGGCACCTGAGTTCAAGCCAAGAATTACAGAAGAAAAACTTGATATCTCTGAAGAAAACCTCTGTACATCTTCCAGCGATCAAGATCTCTCTGAAGAAAACTTAGCAGATACTTCTGTTAACTTAGAAGATAGTTCCTTAGAAAAGGAAGAAAGTGAGTATGACACATGTTCTGAAAGTCCAGCCTCTGTCTAAAGAGAACCAAGTGACTCAACCTCTGTATATGAGGACGATTCATCCTCTGACGAATCAGAGACTGACTCTAAGTCAGAGATAGGACCTAGTGACACGGAGGTTATTAAACAAACCTCTGAAGTTCTTAACAGAACTATTCCTCCCAAGGAGAAAATCACTGGAATTCCTATCTGTCCAGACTTTGTGGATATGTGCATACAAGCCAAAACCTCTCTTGAGCTTGAAAATTTCAAACAACATAAGTTAATGTCCACTCAAATTCCAACAAATTCAAAGATTTTAAAACCCTTAAAACCTGTTAAAGAAAAACTAACATGGCAACAGAAGGGTAAATGGACTAAAATTAACAAATCTTTTTCTTCTGTGACAGTGAAATCTACAGAAGTTCACCACAGAAGGGGAACACAGAAGGTCGCTCTCAACAAAGGATTTTGCAAACAACGATCTAGCCTACATAAACCTTCTTGTAATAGAAAGTCTAATGCTAGGATAGACTGTAATGCCTCTGTGCCCCCATTTAATGTATTTAATCAAAAGTTCAAGCAAATCTATTCGCACATTCAATAATGTCATTGCTTTGATCTTATGTTTAAATTAAACCAACACTTCAAAAGTCCACAGTGTCATCTCTCTGTACCCAAAGCAAAAGATAAATCCAAGGGTAAGAAGAAATAAAATGTTTCTTCAAAAGAAGCTAAAACAAAGACCCCTGACAAACATGGACCCATTTGGATATGGGTACCAAAAACTCTTTGATTATCTTACAGAAGCAGTATGTGCCAATCTGGTATCCAGACTCCGGATGCTCGAGGCACATGACTGGCGACAGAGGTCTTCTATACACATACAAAGAAAAACAATATGGTGGATCTGTGAATAACTTAAACTTCTGTAAATATGTATATACGTGTTTCTGTTGTTTTATTTCATTTCTATATGTAAATTCTCAATCACCGAATGTTCTGCACAAAAACAAAGCTTTTGTAGGATTGCTCAGAACCTCTGACAATCTTTACAGAACCTCTGAGAAACTTGATCTATGCCCTAAGCATTACTTATCAAATTTTGACCCAAGCATAGATCAAGGGGGAGCAGAAGGAGACCTCAAAAATGATCTACAGAAGTTGATCATTCAAGGGGGAGCCAAAGAGGAGAAGTGATCACTCATGATTCACAAAAATCAGGTATTATGCCGAGCAAGAGAGAGCCAAAAGATAAGTATCTTGAAACAAATCCTTTTTGAAAACAGTTTTCTAGGACAAACATTTCTAAATATGACCTAGAAACATTGTTTAAAATATACCAAACAAGTTTTGATCAAAAAGATTTACGAGACTTCTGTTGTGAGATTTTTAGTGTAATAGAGCTTCTTCTGAGCTCAACAGAGCTTCTGTATGCAGAATCCTCTATAAACTACAAATCTCATACAAGAACTCTACCGATCAAACTCAAATCTTCCCTTTAAGGATTTACTCGAACAAAAAGTTACAGAAGAATGTCTTTTGGGACGAAGAGCTCATTCCATCAAAAAGTCTCTGACAACCAATCTAGACACTCAAAAAGGAGCATCACGCACAAAAACTTTTCCAAAACAGTTTTCTAGGACAAAATTTTTCAAAAATGTCCTAAAACAGTTTATAAAGCAGTAAAAACTTTGGATGATCAAAAAAGTTTGATAAAATTTGCTCTCATAGAGCTTCTGTTGGCTCTGACAGAGCTTCATAACCTCTGTGAAAGAAATTTGTACTATCGATCCTCTTCAATGCTTTTCAAACGTTTTTGGTAAAGCTGCAAGCAACAGAGGATACAAAGAGAGTTTCAAACAACAGAGCTCTATCTCTACAGAGCTTCTGTCATTTTCAAACTTGGGGAAATTCAGCAACAGTAACGGCTATTTTACTGCGAGTGAAAATTATGTGGAGGAAAAGAAACACACGCGCCAAGCATTAATGGGCCGCGCACGACGTCAAGTCGTGCTCTGACACTGCTGACGTGTCACATTTTCATTGGACGTACACGGCACACGTTCTCCTGGAAAGTTGAACCCGCCGTTCACACTCAAGTACGGACCCCAAAAATTATCCACTTCCACATATTTACCTCTTCAGATTCTACCAATTACCTCTCACTATAAAACCCAAGTTACCACTCCTCATAAACCTTTACGAACTCTCATCTTCTTCTCCGGCGAACCTTGCAAAACCTGCAACCCACCTATTTTCATTATCTTTCTTCAAGATAAACAACAATGGCATCATCCTCCAACATTCCTGAAGACTCCCCTGTTCAAGAAAACTCACCTACTCAATCTGAGCATTCCCAAAACCCAAATATGGCCGCAGACCTGGAAAAAGACAACTCCGGCGATGAAGCTAATTTCTCTCCAACCACACACGAGAAAAACTTCATCGCAAATGAACACTTTGAAAGTGTTCTTCCTCTCAAACCCAACAACTATTATCTTGTTCTTTCAAGAACCACTTTTGGGGAATCTCATGCCATTCTCCTTCACATTTTGGAGAAACATTACCTCTTCCCCCTGTTGACAAAAACCGTCAGCAAAATACCAGCAAGATATCTAAACCAATTTTGGCAAAGCAGCAGATATGACCCAGCGGACCGACAGATCAAGGGCTACATTTCTAAACCTGATAAAACCCAACACATGGAACTCAAGTTCAATAGAACGATGTTCTCACTTGAGTTCAGTCTTCCAACCAGAGGTCTGCTAGGTATAAAGAATTACGCTGAAGCACCTACAGACGAAGAACTCTGTAGATTTGTTTCCAAATTGCCAAGGATGTAGTCTAGGCAAAGCCTAGATGAACCTTATAAAAAAAAGGAACGACTTCAGAAGAGGTCGATTACCCCCTCTGTGGAATACCTTCTTCTCAATTCTAAACAGATGCCTCACTGGCAAAATCGGTAGTCCAGATCAAACCTCCCATCAGATTCTATCCATAATGTACAGGGTATATTATGATCTGCCTCTGGACTACTCGACCTTGATGATGCAAGAAATGATAAATACCATTGACAGAAAAATCTCCACCCGGAATGCCAAAGAACGCTCAAGACCATCTCTACCTCCTCTGCAGTATCAACGAATTCTTGGAGTACTTCTGGAGCCCCTACTCCTTCTAGAAAAATGGTCTTTAGAAGGTCCAACTGCCAAAATATATGCCATGACAAAAAAACATTCCAACTGAGCACGTCGATGGATATCCTTTCTGCATACCTCTGCCATCAAGACTTATGGGATATGCTACAGATGAAACCCAAAGGTTAGCTTACATACGCGGTCATAGGACTCCAGAACCGAGCCCTGTGACACCCCCGCATTTAGGTGTGCCTTTAGAAACTAGGGTAGGTGAAAGAATGACAGATGAAGAATGGGCTAAGGATTTCCAGAAGCATGAAGAAGTTCAAACCAAGTTCCTTGCTTAGAGGAAATCCATCTACTCTGCCTCAACTCCTAAAAAGAAAACAAAGAGGAAAACCACAGAGGGTACTTCAACTTCTGCTGTCGAAACTCAACCCTCTCCTCCTCATGCCACAGAAGATGGATCTTCTGCTCCTCCCCCTCCCACACATGAAAAGAAGAAGAGAAAATCCAAAGCATCAGAGGAAGGGGCACCTAAACCTAAGAGGAGAAAGAGCAAGAAGAAAACTGGGAAACCTCTGTCTCCTATGCAAACAATTGGAGAGGATACAGTGGCAGAAGAAGTGGCAGAAGAAGTGACAGAAAAGGTGACAGAAGAAGTCACAGAAGAACAAACCCAAAAATCACCTGTGCGTTCCCCAACTCCTCTCAACTATGTACATCATGGTAATTTCTCAGACTTCCTCCAACGTCCTGAATTTGCCAACACCCTTGACACTGCAGGATGGACTGCAGAAGCTCTGTCACATGAAACTAAAGAAGCCACAGAAGATCCAGATTTCACAATCTCTGGAGTTGATTCTGATCTTGATGATGATGATCAAACTGCAAGGGATAATCCGGCTGAGACCCCAGAGATACTACAGAACCCCTTCCTTCAACCTGGCATTGATATTCATAGAAGAAGCCCAGAGCAAGCAATCTCTGCCTCTGACGGTACACAGGTTATGCACCCCCAAGTACAACAACTTTTTGGTACTCATCCTATGTACGACTCCCTGGGTCCAAGGGAAGAAGAGGTAACAGAAGAAGGGGAGACTAGGGTAGAAGTCTCAACCCATATGGTAGCAACAGAGGTTGAGACCATAGATGGAGAACAAGTGGTTGGATGCTACACAGAAGCAGAAGCAATAATAGATGTCTGGATTAATAGAGGCACACAACCAAAACCAACTCCAAGTGCAACCCACACTTCTATTTCCGCCAGTCTAGTGGCATAGGGCAATATTGAAAAAGAGCAGCACGGCTCAACCCCAACCCAAACCATCCGGACAGAGGAAATTCTTTCATCCTCTGTACCATTAATAACCGGGGAAACCATTCCAGGGGAGTCCTCTCTAAAAGACTTGCCCTTAGTAAGTGATCAATTACCCCAGATCACACCAGAAATCCCAACAGAGGAATTTGTTTCCTCTGACACGCACACTATATTAGGACCCATAGGCTCTTTAGAGGAGCCTAGAGTGCACATAGACGAAGGGATTCTAGACAAATCCCCGAGTCAACTTAAGGATACTCTTGTACCCACCTCTGGAGTAGATCAAGACACTGTTCTTAACAGAACTTCTGTAGTTCATGAGGCCTCAAAACCCTCAGATCAAGGATCAGAAGGAAATCCTTCCATCCTCAACATACAAACAGGGGTGAAAGAAGGTGTTCCAGGAACGGGAACTCACTCTAGGGACGAATGTGTTCCCCCAGACGTTACACAACGCCCACATGTATCAAGGGATGAGTTCCAAACCCTTGTCACCTCTGTGAACAATACATTGAAGGAGTTGCAAAGCTCTTTCAAATCTTTTACAAAAACATCATCCAGGGCAATTCTTGATCTGAACACCAAAATGGACAACCTGTCCACAGAGGTACAACATACCGTAGCTCAGATGAAGTCCTCTGCAACAAACAATGCAACCTCTGCAGCTGCTGAATTCGGAAAAGCCGCCACCACTGCCTTCAAAGAGTCTGTCAAGCACTTTCTTCAACAACTAAAAGAGGAATCCTCAAAATCTAAGGGTCATACACCTGAAGACCTGAAGAAGACCTTAGACGAAGTTCAAGAACAGACAACCAGAAATACTCAGGCCATGAAGCCTTCTGACTACATGACAAGAGCTCAAGTGACAGAACTCGGCCAAGGAATACTTGATCAGATGACCGAATTCATCAGAGCTTTCACCGCTGCCAATGCAAACTATGTCAGAGAGTTTCAAGCAAGCATCGGCAGAATGTGCTTCAACACATAAGCAGAGGTTAAAACACTGCTCGGCCTCTGTGATGACTTATGCGCAAAGATGATTACTGCAGGGGCTGTTCCACTAAAGAAACCAGATACATCTTGCAGGGCAGAAGGTAAAACAGATAAGGGTCAGGATGACTCTGATGATGATTCTGACGATTCATCAGATCATCCTGAGTGGGAGAATCATGGGGAGAAACAAAGGGAAGTAGCTGCAAGCAGAGGTCTACCAGAACCACCAGTATCCGCGGAACCCCTGAACCAAATTCCCCCAACTCAAAACCAAGGATGAAACCAACAACAGTCCACAGAGGCAACAACCACCTCTGTGGAAATGATCTCTGAAGAAACCCCTGCTAAAACCCAAAAACCTGAAACCCAAAGCAGAAACAAAACCACAGAGACAACAACCATCTCTGTGGAATCCATTACTGAAGAAACCCAAGTACCCAAAACAACAGTTCAACAGAAGACCACAGAGGCAACACCCACCCCTGTGGAATTTCCTTCTGTATTTGGAGAAGATATCCAAATCCAAGAAGTACTCTAACTACTGACATCCTCCGAAGACGAACTACCTTCCCCAACACCCAAAACTAACCCAAGAACCAAAACCATTGCTCATAAAAGAAAATATCTGAGCAAAACACTTGAAACCTCTCCAACAGAACCCAAATCACCAATCAAGCCCTCTGAAACTCAAGTGTCAGAACCAACAGAGGCAATCCCCAAACCAACAGAAACATCAACAACAAAGCCCTCTGAGACTCAAGCGTTAAATCCTACAGAGGCAACCCCATCTCAACAAGCAGAACAACCGAAGGGAAAAGACAAGGGAAAGGGGATTATAACAGAAGAACTGCAGAAGAAAAAGCCCAAGCATCAACCTTCGACAGAAAAACTGATGAAGAGCTCTTTCGATGCGTATAAAACACCAAAGCCTGAAGAAGAAGACTGGTCTTTCGGCACTACACCTCTGTCAAATATTCCTGTTCTGGATCCAAAGACAAAACCTTCAGAAGATCGAGTGGCAGAAGTCAAGAACCAATTAGATGCTCTGCGCAGAACCTTACCTCAACCACCACCACCACAAATGGAAGAAGTGGTATACAGGTACTTATACAGCAGAATGGGCATATGGATCAATCAGAACCAACCATTCAAGACCCAGACTTTCGTGCTGACCTCGAAAACCTCTTCACCAGAACAAAACCCAAGCCTAAACACGAAGTCTTCTCAACATCCAAGATCGTCAAAGTCCTATATTGTAAGTTCTCAAGAACCAGAACCTGGCCTAAACTCTCTTACAACATCTACAAGGTCAAAAGAGAGGACAGATCAGAGAACCAATTTGCAGATGCAGATCTTAGGAATCTCAATCCTTATGATCTACCTGATCTTCTGGAATGGACGAAAGAGAACTTCACAACCGACGAAGTTCGCAGAGCCTACAGGGTGATTAGAAAGGCCATACGCGAAAAGCTTCTGCTATACAACATGGTAGATTTCCAATTGGCTCGAGATCTTGGAGTGAAAAGCATAAACGTTCAACCACCAGAAGACTACTGCCCTCCCTCTGCTACACCAAACTCAATCATAACAAATCCAAGGGTCGGGTTAGTATTTCTAGATCCTTCTAGTAAATCAAAGTTGTTCGTAGAGATGGACTGTCAGAAGTACGCAACAAGTACTTTGACAGAGTTTAGAACGACCCTAGTGGGTCACAGAGGAACAAAGCTCATGAATCAAAGTCTTGCCGATAGACTGATAGAGGTTATCGATGCAACAATCAACTTCCAAACTCTCTGCATCAGCTTCTATCACGAGCTCATACAAGAAGGACTCGACCGCAGAAGTTTCAATGACTTCAAGGATGCCAACATCTGAGTCAATCAAACAGATCCTCTGTAATATTTTCTTTTCAATACAATCAAATGTAAATGCCTCTGGCATAATCTAATGTGAAAAGAAAATGTTCTGGTACTTAGAAAATACTTGCACTTTCAAATTTTTAATTTTCACTACTTAGGGGGAGATTGTTAGCTCAAATCTTTCTGTTTGTGAAAGTAGTAAAAATAGTCTAAGTACATAAGTAACCCACAAAGGCTCTGCAGAAGAACCCAAGAATACCGAAGGCAAGAATCAGCAGAAGACTGTTCGCAGAGGACCGTGCCGCAAAACCTCTGTCACCCTTGACAGATCCTCTGCGGTTTATACTGAAGACTTAGAATATTTACAAATATCTTTCTACTATTCCAGGATCCGTTCATCCACTTGTTCTAGGTGTGCCCTGACATCAACTACACGTGTCAAACTCTGATAGGGCTCTGTCGGAATTGGAACATGCACATTAAATGAACATCATACCCGCTACTGTTCATACGATCTTGTCTACTATAGATCAGTCCTTATTGTCTAAAGTATGTCCCCTTTGTAGTAGTATAAATAGAAGACTCGTGTTGAGTTCTTCTATTAACAAGAACATTTTTACACATTAAGCTTTGAAAAAACACACACACCATTAGAATAGATTCTTGTTAAACCTTTCGGTGTTCTTGGTGTTCTTAATATATCAAATACAATGAATCATTAAGCTATTTATCTGTCTTATTTACATTACTTGCATTTGATATTGTGTGTTATTCTACCATATTATATCTGTTTAGTTCGTCAAATACGCTTTCGCATTACATCTTATTTGAACTATTAGATATAAACATCATTGTTAAGCAAAATAGGAACCAACAATTCTCACTACGCTTCCCTGACAAATGATTTATCTATGTCCTATAGGCTTTACACTTGGTCGGTTAGCACTACCGAACCAAATACATGTGCATTTGTCAAATAATTATCCTGGATTGCTTCTTTTCATTTAGGTCAATTTGCTCTTTGTTGACATTCTTCAACTGAGCATGGTTCGATGACATCGTGCTCTATTATCTCATAAGCAACGATATAAATATATCATCATTTAGTATTTATGGTCTGTCCATCGACTCATATTCATTTGAGATTTCCTTGATCTATGGAATCAGTATAACTTCAGAGCGTCCACCAGTAATGATTCATAGACATAGATTTAATTAGAGATAATCTCATGTATTGATGATATATAGTTGTGCCTTACTCTTCTCTTCCTTTAGATGAGTATCTATCGAACCAAGTAGCTTCCCCCATTTCCTTTTGGGAGCTACGACCTCAACCACACCTCCACCATGTGTGATTGCAACGTACTTCCAGCGACGTTGTGCCCTTGTTTGGGGACTTTTGACCTTGCGAGTATATTTGCAGCTCGTATATGTGATCTTGTCACTCTAGATAATATTAAACGTATCAGGTATCGAGTCTGATTCGTTGGACTTCAACTTTACGTTGTGAAGTTTTTTTGGGATCAAAATGAGACACAGTTGAAATATTCAATGACACTTCCTGTTGTTCCCATGGAAAATCCTTTTTCCTATCTCCCCCTAACGACAGGAAGGTTGTCTCATCAAAGTGAAAACCCGCAAATCTAGCGGTAAAGGGATCACTCGTCAATGGTTCTAATTAGCGGATAATTGTTGGGGGTTCATATCCAATATTTGATGACTCGTCTTTAAGACCCATTTTGGTACGCTGTGGGGGCGTAATTGGCATATATACAACACAACCAAACATACGTAAATGTAAAACATCAGGCTTATATCCAGTTACCAACTGGTACGCCTAAGATTGGTTGGTTATGGGTCTAAACACGAATAATTAAAGTTGCATGTAATATTGCATAACCCCATGTAGATCTGGATAAATTGGTGCGCATAACCAATACCCTAGCTACCATCTATATTCTTTTGATGACAGCTTTTATCATTCTACGAGACCGTTTTATATATACACAAGGGGTATAGGAAACTCTACATTAACCTTTATACATATGCAATAATCATCAAATCCTTGTGATGTAAATTCTCCAGCATTCTAAGTCATGCACACTTGATGAGAAAATCAGGGTGGTTAGTCCTTACACGTATAACTAGTGCTAGGAGTGCAACATTTCATGTGGACCATAATACGACACGTGTTCATCATGTCAAAACCAGAACCATAAGTACTTTAATGGTCCGCATTCTGGATGTTTATGTCCATAAATATCACCTTGTATTCGTTGTAAGAGTGAAATATTTTTATATTATGTCCTTAGCTTTAGGATGGTCTCATTCCTGCCTTGGCTAAGAATCAGGGAATACAAAAGTTCGAGGTATTGGAGAGGGCATATTATGATGGCGGTGTTGCTTCTTGTGCAGTAGAAGTCAACAGTTGCAATTTGGTTAATTCCCTCATTTTGTCTTTCACTCGAAAGAGAATGTGTCTATGTGTTTTTTTTCAATACATAGATCACTATGTCATGACCATGGTGTCCCACGTGGTCATGGCAGAACATATATGTGTCATTGTCCCAAAGTTCTTTATTGGTGACAAAATATGATTTAATGACATAGATAATCCATTAATTTGATACATTAATTTTCTAATGTAAGTTGCTTTCATATCATTAGAGTTGATGTACATATACCCATTTCCATTCTTATAAGATGATTTCTCATTGGTACGAATATCTTAACAAGGTTCCTATTAATATAGTGCTTTAGCAACAAATGACAGTCCATCGTCTAAGTGTTTAGAGGAATTAAAAATTATTAATTCAATGAATAACAATCTATATGATTGTATGATATGTCACAAAAACAATCAAGTTCTCCTCGATACATTCCTACATGGAACGAAGAACATTGAGAGTTTTGCATTTGTTCTTTTATGTGATCATTTACATCTCTAATGGTTATAAACCCAAGTGTATATATACACAAATACAATTAATTTGATAGTTAAATTAAACTTATACTTAACCAATCTTAGATATGACATAGCTCAATTATAACTTGTTCCATTTTCTATTGGGAGTTCGTTCCCGACTCTTTCCATGAATTTGACCCTTTCCACAACCTTGTCCATATGGTACATATTTAGCATATGTGTGTGGATTAATATGTTCAACTCACTATCCTTTGGAGTTCTTTCCATCTCCAACGCTTGACTTATTAACCCCAAGAATTTTCTTTATCCGGGTATGTCTAGCGTTGTTAAAAAAACATTGCTACAACTCTTAACCACTTGCATTAAATCAATGAGTTTGTTAAAGGTTATATTGCAGCTTATATTGTTTCATTAGTATGATTGGTGATATAGGAAGGATGAAAAAAATGTTATTCACGTAATCTTTTGTGAGTTCCTTGCCACAAAGATTGAGATGCATTTTGAGACATGACATTTCTTTGTCAAAATCAGTTACCTTCTTGTAATCAAGTAAGTAGGTTTCTGTTAGATCTGAAGTTTTGTCAATAAACCAAGTGTTGAAGATCTGATAAGAAGACTCAGATGTTCTGAGTAGAGGAGTCAGAGATCTGAGAAGAGAAGTCAGAGTTCTGATAGAAAGAGTCAGAAGCTCTGAGAAGCGTTATCAGAAGAATGTTCAGAAGTTCTGAACTACCTGTTCAGAACTTATGACTACATACTTTACTTAGTATTTAGTAAACTAATTAGGACACATGTTATGTTCTTATTAGTCGTTCTTATTTGTACTGTAGCTTTAACATGTCCGTTGCAGTATAAATAGAGTGGTTAGCACTTCGTTGCTAACTGATTGATTTTCCCGTATATCTTTGTATTCATTCTTTGTAATCTTTGAGATTCTCTCTCTCTTAGATCTGTAATCCTGTTCATCATTGAATACAATTGGGCTTGATCATACAACTTCTCAATTACTGCTTTCTATATTGATTGTAAGATTAGATCCTGTACTTTCAGTTTCTTTCCACTGTATGATTAGTTTGAGAAGTATATGGTACTGAATATTCCCGAATTTCCTTTTTGGGACTTCCCACGGTTCTTGGGGGTTTCTAGTTATTCTCTCTGAAGGTTGTGACTGATCAATCGTCTCAAAAGTTTTAAAACATTTACTTGTATCTTAACATCTAGTGTTTTTTCTTTAGGGTCAAAATGGTTCGATGACTTTTACGTATTTTCTTGTGTTTTTTCGAACCTATTTTATGGTAATCAAATCCTTCTGATTCAAATATGTCGTAGAAAATGGATAATATAGTATTTTCTACAATAGTGAATTATGGTTTATACTTATTATGTTATGCATGAAATTTCATTATCATAATAATATTGGATTTTTGTATTCTTACATTTTATTGATAATACTTCATCAATATTTTAATTTGCGAATAAAAACCACTCAATCTATTGGAACTCCAGGTAGTAGGGGAATCACATGGATTTCTTAAGTCCCAATAAACCTTAGGTTATTTACACCGTTTGACAAAATCCAATCGATATCTTACGGTTTAAATATTTTGAAAATAACATTGTTAATTAGAGAGCTTTTGGCAAAAGGCCAAAATGAATACGAATTTTGGCATGTGAAGCCAATTTCAGTGTTTTAATACCTTAATAGTATTTTAAGAGATTTTGCCATTAGACAAATAAATATTAGTTTTGACATAAAGTCAAATTCAAATCTTTAACATCTTAATAGTATTTATGGATCTTTTGGAAAAAGACCAAATATTAGGGGGGGGTGAAAGTGTAACGTTCAAAAGTTATTTATAAGATTGGAATTAATGAGTAGAAACTCATGATCAAGATAAACATTTGATACATATTTTAACATTTTCATGTTATTTTTGAAGCTTTTGGTAAATTACCAAAATATATGGGGGTGAAAGTGTAACTTTCAATATTTAGTTATAAGATTATGATATATGATTACGAAAGAAAATTTAAATATTATGTGGAGAAATCAATTAATTACTAAATCTATAATCAAGATTATAAATATTTATTGCCCCTATATAATTAAATTAAAAAAATGGCGAGCCAAGTTAAATAAAGTAACTATTACATTTAAATAATAATTGATTAGCATATCTCACAACACTATATTAGTCAAATTTAAAAGATACCATCAAATTATAGACATAGATAAGTAAATAACATTATATAATTAAATTAACCATTTAAACATGTCAATATTGTAAACTAATTAAACATGCGTAAAAAAAATATTTAATACAAATTAACTTAAGAATAAGAAAGAATGATTCAAAATTAATAACTAATTCAAGATATATATCAGTAACTGAAATTAAAAAAAACTCAAAAATAACTGAAATTAAAAAAAACTCAAAAACATATGATGCTGATCTTGAGATTTTTTGTTAATATTATATCATTTTCCTCGTCCTATAAAATATTTTTATGAATATATCCAACAACAAAACCAATTAAACAAAGAATATATCTTGTAATCTACCAAAAAATTAATTTGATTTTTCTAATTCCTTATTACGGCTAAAAGAAAAAAAAACAGAAGTATATAATTGTTTAATTTAAATAGTTACATTGAAATCACTATAAAATCCAATATGAATTAAAAAAAACTTTTTTTTAAGTGTAAATGTTAGTTTTTTTTCTTTACGTTATCTATTTTTTTTCAATTAAAAATAGATAATTATGAACCCTATTCGGTTTTAACAACAAAAATATGATAAATTGATTTTTATAGATTAAATCGTGAATAAACTATATTGTTCTTTTAACATAAACTATGCTTGAAGTTATGACAAACGTAGCAAGTAGCAACGAACGATGGATAATGCAAGCAACAAGCAACATATCAATATTATAAATATAAAGATGAAGAAGTAAAGATGCTTACTTGAATTGAAGTAACGAGGAGCAATTCATTCAACAACGTTGGGGAACAGACAACATATTTGTTTAGCGACACCATACCAATGAAATATGAACATTCGTGCTGATAACGTGTTGAAGAGAAAAACGAATAACATACAATAGAATGGAAAGAATGAAGTCGTGTTATTCTCATTAATCATAAGCTCTTTATATAGGGAGGTTTACATAGAGATCGTGATAACCATGGAAGGAGATTTACTTCATAAATAACTCTAATAATCTATATCTAGCTCTATCTCTATATCTATCTCCATATTTATCTATATCGTCATATCCTTTAGACGATGACACATTTATCCTACAATAGTTACTCATTTTTAATTAATATCAATCAATCTATATTTATATCTATATAAAAGTAAAATGTGGAGTTGCTTATAGCCTTATGTGGCATCATGAGAAGGCTTCATTCACCTTTCTCTATTTTCTCATAATTTTGATTTTTTTTAATAAAAAGATTCTCATAAATGACCATTCTACCCCTAAATAAAAATTGTGTATTTCATTATATGAAGGGTTTTTTTGATAATTTCACTTCCAATTTATATAGCTTTAACTTCCAAACTATCCAACTTCTTAGAGACATTAATTTTACTCTTTTCATTTTTCCATTTATTAATTAGAGGAAAACCTACAACAAAATTATATATACTACAACCTAATGCTCCACCAACATGGAATTAAAATCTTTTATGTTCCATACTATGTTCCATTAGGTTTGTATGTTTATTTGTTGTTTCTTCTTTGTATAATTTACATTTGTATGTTTATTTGTTGTTTATTTTGTTGTTTCTTCTTTGAATGAAGCCTTCTCATGATGTCACATAAGAAACTCCACATTTTGCTTTTATATTCATTCAAAGAAGAAATAACAAAATAAACAACAAACAAACATAGTATGGAACATAAAAGGTGTTATATCAATGGAAGAGTTGGGTATATAAAGGATGAGGAGAAACATTTGAAAACTAAAAGGGTCATTTGGCTACTTATGTCATTTTTAACCCCCCCCCTCCAACATTTTTAATAAAAATAATTATTTTTAGCCTACATGTTGAAAGATCAATATATAAATATACAACGGTAAAAAATAATATATCAATAGAAGTGTTGTGGTTGATTTTTTGTATCCCATATTGATATATCAATTGAGTTGGGTATATAAAGGATGGGGAGAAACCATTGATAAAATAATCATAGAGAATAAGGTAGCAACTCCGACACTTTAAAAAAAAGAAATCATATTTTATTTTTTTCTTATGTTTGCATCCCACATTGAATGAAATAGTGAAATAGGCATGAGGGAGGTGGATACATAAATAAAAGGGTCAACTCTTTTATCTCAATATTGTTTGCATCCACATCGGATGATGAAATGAAAGTGGCAATTAAGAGGGACGCAAGTACAAAAGAAATGGCTAACATGGAAGCTAGAACAAACCTATCTTTTTCTATTCTCAACGTTTTGGTCAAGCTCAAGTATATAGTATATGTTTTTCATAGTTTAACATGCATTTCCCGGTTTTCAGCCTTTTAGTTAAGATCAAGTATATTATATATTGTTTTTAGTTTCTCATATCATTGTTTGCATCCTAAATTGGATGAAAGAATGAAAGAGGCATGAGGGATGTGAATACAAAAAAGGAGGCCAAGTTTTTTCTTAATATTGTTTGCATCCTAGATCGGATGATGGAATGAAAGTGACAAAAGGGAGGTGAGTACAAAAGAATTGGCTAACAATAGAAAAAACATATCTTTCCTGAATCTCGATCTTTTGGTTAAGATAAAGTATAATATATGTTTAGTTTAATATCCAATATCTTGGTCATCGTCCTACTTGGTAATATTTTTATGAGGCATGCCCATTATACTAGCTTGATGAAATGATTATTTATGCGTCGTCTTGGTCTTAAACTACTACCAAGGCTTGGCGCAACCCTCTAATTTACAATTCAAATATCGTAGAATGGTTGTTAATAAAGATGAACTTTAATTTTTGAAAATATCTTCATACCGTCTATTCTCTCACATTATTATTTGCATCCCACATTGGATAAGAGAATGAAAAAGGCATGAGGAAGGTGGATACAAAAAGAAAATGCCATTTGTTTTCTCAAATTATTCTTTGGATCCCACATCGGATGATAAAATGAAAGTTATAAGAGGGAGATGAGTACAAAAATAAAGAGCCAACAATGGGATAAACATACATTTTCTTGAATCTCAACATTTTTGTTAAGCTCAAGTGTATTTGTTTTTATCTGTTTAATATTTGATATGTGAGTCATCGACCTCACTTGATGTTAATTTTATTTTCTATGTGAGAATGTCTATTATCCTAGCATAGTAATGTGGTTCTTAATTGTGTGTCTTGAGTTTACACTGCCAGCACAATTGGTGCACCCTTCTAATTTTCACTTGAAATATAGAGTAGTAGAATGTTTCTACTTTTTCATAGATATAAATGAGATTTCATTTAAATTTGTTACAAAATTAAAATCGTCCCTTTACAATCTTAAATAAGTGTTGAATTAAAATCGTGAATTCTAAAAAAACAAATTACTAACATTTGTAGGGTAACTTGACGAACATAGTTAGGAAACCAAATTTAGCATATGGTTTTAAGAATGTTGTCAATTTTTTTTTAAATGTTGATGAGTAGTTGTCGCATACATTTGCCTAAAATTCGTTTAGACTAAAAGGGCATCAAACTTAGGATTCTAAATTCATCCATAAGAATAAGATAAGTAGGTGTTAATAATTTGTATTGTAATACAGTAATATCATTAGTTTTTAATAATTTTCGTCAATATACTTTTAGTTTGTTCTAAGATGTATCAATTTCATGATTGAAGTTTGTGCATATGACCATCACATCTTTATTATGAAAATAATAAGATCAGGCTAAATTTTATATACAATCTAGGTTTTGATTACTTTATAATCTTAATATGTTGGTATCATCTTTTTCCGTCACTTGGGAGCTATTTGGCAGTTGTTGAATGGTTTGTTGCACGATGATTAAGTCGTCAGAATGATTAAGAGGGTCTTATAATATAGTGCGAAATAAAATATGGTTGTTTGCTAATTGTTCAGAATTAAATTTAGAGCATTGAATGGTTAAGGGAAACCCAAGATACAAAATCATTCAGAGGGTTTTAGAACCATTAAGAGACAAACATTTTTTTCTACCAAACAATATTCTCCTCTTAGTGATTCAACTGTTGCCTCTTAATGGAACTATTAAGAAGTAAACAAACAACCCCTTAGGCTAATATAATAATTTTCATGTGACACTTACTAATATTTTTAGTTTATGTTTTGTAGGTTATTAGACACACTTAACATATCCTTAAATAATTAACATAAGGTGTTAACAGATAAAAAAACACAACAAAGACGGTACATACACATATATCCCAATCTTGCATATTAATTAACTAATTTGCACACACAGACACACACGGACACACACACATATATATATATATATATATATATATATACTACTTATATATACATTTAGACCAAAAGTCTTACAGACAATATTCACAGCACAAGGTACAACTCATTTAAGCATGAATTCTTAAAAACTCATAATTACAATATACAAGGCACAATGTACAAGTTGGAAGACTTTAATTTACACAACCCATACTTTTGTGACTTGCCCCTTCTACCTGCACGCTTTCTTCCTACACCATACCGATTTGAAAGATTTACACGCCTCCTTCCTACACCATCCTTATTTGACCTGCTCATCCTTATGTCATCGGAAATCGGCCGATTTGAATTATCCGGACCTCGATCTCCATCCTCCCTGAGGTTTGATTTCACAACTTCATCAAAATCCTAGAGATTTCTCCCAGGTATGATATCAATTTTGATTTAGATTTCCCTTTCAATTCTAATTTCTAGGTATGCTCTTCAAAACCCTATTGATTTCCATTTCAAATTTGATTTTACACCTAAATAGCAAACGTGTTTCATTGATTTCTCCTTTGCTTTCAAACGAGGTATGCTGAGGTCATTGATTTCTCCATTTCTTTCTTTGTTGTTTATATTAAACTTTTTTCTAGCAATTGCTTTCAAACTCTAGAGTCTGGACATCATTTATCTTTCAAATTTCACCATAGAAACGTATAATTTTACCATATGGATTGGTGAAAGGCATATGCTTCAATTTCATCATAGAAACTTTCAAAAATCACACATACATACGTGTATGTAGTATCTACACTCTCTGTGATTGAATGCAAGTTTGGGGAACTCATGTGAAATCATAGAAACTCTGCATTTAATAGTGTTGTTGTCATGAGAATGTGCATTGTTGTGTCAAGTTCGTTACACGTCACATGCAGATGTGTCTATTTTACAGAGTTTTTGACAATTCTACTTGATCAGTTCTTGTCTTTTCATCTATAGTTTTAAATTTTGGTATTGATTTAGTTTTTCTTGGGGTTATGTTTATGTATGTTGTCCAATGCTCGAATTGGAATTTATATAGATTTAAATGTTTCAATTCAAAATGATGTCAAACCTTGTTTATCTTAATGCCTGCAAGTACTCAATGCTATATAGCTCATGTGTTTTGTATTTATAGTTTGTTGACAATCGTTTTACAAGAACATAGATGCTACACATACAGACTGCCCAGAGGTTACAAAATAATAATCAGTGCATGTTTTTATGATGTTCTTATTTAATTCAGGTCCTCAGTTGGGATATTGAAGCGCAGCCTAATCTCGTTACGACGTCCTTGTAGCTGCCAAATCTCATGATGATTTGGTGTGTTCATCTTTCACTTATAAGAATTATCTTCTATGAGTCACTTGCATCACATATTGTTTCATGAGCCTTTTACTTTACAATGGAACACTAGGCTTTTTAAGAAATAAAGGAAGAAATGGTTGAAATCCCTGGTTTTGAAAATTGTTTATAAAGTAGGAACATAAAAAATTCCATTAGTCGTTGGGAGTTTGAACATGACTTCATAGAAACTGTGGAGTGAGAACTCGTGAGAAATCACAGATTCCCCTATATACAAACCCGGATAAAAAAGAACACAATTTCTATATAGGGTCCTTCGGATAAACGACCTTGCACAATGGATAAACCACGATGATTTATAGTCCAGACCTCCAATTTCACTACACAATTTATGGGTCACTTGACGTTGGGTTTTTTGTGTTATTATAGCTTTTAAGAATAAAGCTTGCCATGAGAAAGACATTGATATTGTAAGCGCTGTCTTTGGAAGGTGACTCATAATTTTTTCTACAATTTGAAAGACAAAAAAACATGAGGAAGCTTAAAGAGAAGTCCAAATTGGTGTCCTTTAAGTACTGTAAAATTTCACCATCTTGTTCGTAATCATATCTTTTATAAAGTTTATGGCAAAAAAACCAACGATGACCTTTGAGGTGGGGCGACTTTGCCATCACAACTTCTCTATTGTATTTTTTTTACAAAGATGGTAACATGATAGTATTAATTACTTTTTGACCCATTTACATAGCTTTTCCTACAGACAACTCACTACACTTGGAAAGTTCAGAAAACAAACATTACAACTTGCAAGAATGACCGAGGGTAAGCTCGATAGTTTATATTTATTTTGTTATGAATACCATATGAGAGGATACTATTCGAAACTGATATTATTTATATATATATGGAATAGAATAAAAGCTTTCAAATGAGCAGGTCAAAAAATATAAACCGGTAAAGTTTACTGGTGATGAGCTATTTAATGATTCATTCGGGGACTTTTTGACATTCTAGAATGACATTTTATATGGAAGTTTCATGTTACTATTAATTCTTATTCTTGGTAAGTGTCGGCATGGTAGAAAATAGAGCCAATGTGAAGCTCAGATTGGCGTCATCTTTGAGCTGGTTTATCGAGTTACTGATTGACATGAAAGGCCGAAAAACTCGAATACTAAACTAGGATTTTAACAATGACGTACGAAGTTTGTTACCTGGTTAGCCAGGGATATTCATGTCTCCATTTTAATCAACTTGAACAGGGTCTTGAAATCTTGAATAAACCTTAGAACTGATTGCAACCCGTATGAAATTGTGAATATGAATAATTGCATATGATGTCCACAATATCTTCAAACCGTTGGTTTCATTTTTATGATTTTGTGGCAATTGGGGTATTTTGGATATTTCATGTCATTGGTCTCGAAACTTGATGTGATTGGGTATTTTGGGGTGGTTATCTATTTTGGCTCGAAAGGTGTATGCTCGAATGGCTCGGCTCGACTTGAGTTGACTCATAAAGTTTAATCAAGCTTCCAAACGAGTCGTGTCGACATTAGTGTTATTGAGCTCGACTCAGTAAGTTAATCGACCTTTCGAACGAGACATGTCGACATTAGAGTTATGAAATTTTTGACTCACTAATTCAGATATGACCTTCAGATATGGCTTTGGCTGTGGAAAAATCCTTGTTCGTTTCTGTTTAGTTCCCGAGGCTTTTTCCGGCAACTTTTGTCGCTTTGTTTCCCGCCATAATTCTGTTACCTCAGCCTGTAGAGTTTTAAGATTGAGGTTTTTCTCTCCACTTTTCCTGTGAAGTCACATGATGATACTCTAATTTGGGTTGTAGACTTGTAGTTTGATTGCTTTTGTCATCAACTTTTATGTTTGTTCGTGGCTTCAATTTATCGAAGCCAATAAATAGAATAGCACAACTTCTTTTTGTAGACTACATGTTGATTGATGAACAAGGGTAGATTTTATGGATTCCTTTATTCCAAGTAAAAAAAAAATTCTTCCTCTTTACTCACTTACGCTGTGTTCTCGAAACTCATTTTACGAAGGAAAGGAAGGGAAAGGGAGGGAAAGGGGAGGAAAGTAAAAAAAACTCGTGTTCTCGAAACTTTTTTAGGAGAGAAAGGAAAGGAAACGGAAGGAAAATAATGATAAGTTTCCTTCCAAAACTTTCCTCCCAAATGTGGGAGGAAAGGGAAGGAAAGGGAAGGAAAGGAAAGGAAATCAATTAAAAACATTTAAAAAATTACTAAAATTATTAAAATTACAAAACTACCCAATCTTTCATTATAAAAGATATATTTTTAAGGGTATTTTAGTAAAATGACGTCTTTCCTTTCCTTTCTCTCCTATTCAAGAACACGAAAAAAATATTTGTTTTTCTTTCCTTTCCTTCCTTTTCCTTCGTTTTCGAGAACACAAATACAAAAATTATTTTCTCTTCCTTTCTTTTCCCTCCCTTTGTTTTCCATCCATTTCTTTTCTTTTCTTTTCTCCCCTGATTAGAGAACACAGCGTTAATGTCATGATCTTTTAAAATTTGTGAAATAGGGCTGGATTTTGGAGTGCAATGACATCTAATTTGACAAATCAATCACCCAATGTCCTTAGCAAAAAGTTTATGGGTAAGAAAGGGGTAATTTGGCTAGCAATTCAACATGTGATCTGTCAATGTGTATATGCATGTGTTAAGCGAGTGTTCAGTCCCTTGACAAAGTTTCCTTTTTCTTTATTATAATAATTGTGTCTTTTTTATTGGGCATGTTACCTTCTCACAGAAGTAAAGGTTACACTTGCAATTTGCAGAAACCATTTCTCAAATCAGTTATTTGCTATCTATTTCTTTTTGCTTATAGTAATAATTATCTTCAAATATTGATTCTTCATTGTTATCATTTGTAGGACTGAATGTCAAACAGGTAGGCATTAGATCTCACATTGTTGTAATCATCTTCCATACATATGTGTAGGTAATCATCTTCATATTGAGCTTGTAACATGATTAAAACTTCATTAATGTGCTAGATATTGAAATTTTCTTAAAATGTTTGTACTATTAAGTTGTATCACAGTATTTGATTATACTTTCCTTCCGAGACAAATTCTTTGTCAGATTGGATTTTACAAAGTGGATTCCAAAATTTGGTTGTGGTTTTTTGTTGTTGATCTTGATTTTTGATCATTCTTGAAAACAAGTTTGACAATGGTGTTTGGTTTCAATCAAGTGTAAGTAATTGTTTCTTGCATCCAACATAGGTACAAATGTAGTAGATTTTATGACATCTCGACAGAATTTGATATCTTGCAACTACAAAAATCTTAATGAACATTTTACATCCCGCCGCATTGCGCGGGTACACAACTAATATATATATATATATATATATATATATATGTGTGTGTGTGTGTGTGTGTGTGTGTGTGTATGTGTGTGTGTATCTTATGCTATTCGTAACAAAACTATTGTCGAGATACGCAAACTAATCACTTTTACAATGCATTCGTTTAAAAACAATTATCGCAACCGCGCAACGCGCGGTGACCAACACTAGTTTTTATTTAGGGGAAGAATGGTCATTTATGAGAATCTTTTTATTTAAAAAATCAAAACTATGAGAAAATAGAGAAAGCTGAATGAAGCCTTCTCATAATGCCAGATAAGCAACTCCACATTTTGCTTTTATATAGATATAGATTTCGTTGACACTCTTGCCCACCCACCATAAAATTCTCAGGTAATGATTTATGTGAGTTATATACTGTTGATATGTGTATATGTGTGTGTCGCCTCTTCCCAATCAATATCATTGTTTTTTTATATAAAAAATTCCATATATTTTTAATGTTTTGTGTGTTTTACATATGTTGTTAAATTAGTTTTTGGTTTTTCATTCAATTAATTTACAATCGTTACATTGATTTTTGTTGTGGATTTTTCTTTTCATTCTTTTTTGTCTACATAGTTTCTTAATTTTAAATTTGTAATTTTATAAGCAAAACCACATGAGATGACATTTTCTAAGCATCTCAATCCCAAATTTCTTCTTTTTCCCCTCAATTGCATTTTTTAAGTGTTTTGGGTGTTTTTCATACCATTGTTAAATAAGTTTTTGACTTTTCATTCAATTTATTTACAATTTTTACCTTTGGTTTTGTTGTGGATTTTTTTCTCATTCTTTTATGTCTACATAGTTTTCTAATTTTCATTTTGTAATTTTATAAGAAAAAACACATGAGATGGTATTTTCTAGGCATCTCAATCCCATGTTTCTTCTTTTTTCCCTCAAATTTTGCATTTCTATGTAGTTATTAGCAAAAATGTTTAATTAATAAAACTATTTTTCTTCTTTGTTTACACCTAAATTTGTTTATTTAATTAATTTCACATTATTCTAACTTTTTTTTCACATAACATTCAAGAAATATATATAATCAACATATTTAAAAATTGATTATATAAATGAAATTACGATCAATATGTGTACTTCTATTTAGATTATAATTGAATATAATAATATGTGTATTTTAATAATAAAATGATTATAATTAATATAAAGAAATAAATATTTGAAGATGACTATTATTCACATCATTATAACACCTTATGATCATTGTCAGTTATATTATTTACGTAATGCTCATTATATATATTATCTAAAAAATATATTTAATTGACATACAACACGAGTTTTAATCTTTTCATTTACTACAATATGTATATATATTGATATATATTATTTTCAAATAAAGTTAAATATCTAAATTTTGAATTAATATAAATTAATTAATATAAATTAATCAATATAAAAATTAAAATATTATTATTATTTAAAGTCTTATTAAACCAATATATAATTATAAATGACATTAGAATCAATATATATATATATATAGAGAGAGGCGGGTTCAAACGAGGAGCATAACAATTTAAGAAAACGTGAGGAGCACCTCCCATGTACTGGATCACATGTGATCCACAACACAAACCGCGCGCTTTTTGCAAACCGCGGGACAAACCGCGCGTGTCCAGATTTTTATTTTAGTTGTGAATCACATGTGATCCACTACATGGGCGGAAGCCCCCCGATCAGTTGTGAATCACATGTGATTCGGCAGTTGTGAATCACATGTGATTCAGTACATGGGAGGTGCTCCTCACGTTTTCTTAAATTGTTACGCTCCTCGTTTGAACCGTCCTCTCTCTCTCTCTCTCTCTATATATATATATATATATATATATATATATGAATAAAGTTAGAATTGTTATAAATAGTGGATGACCAAACGTGTACACTTAGTGATATAGTGTGTGAATAGTTAGTGAATAGTGATTGATGATAATGAAATCTTTGTTCTATAAATAAAGGTTTGAATGAAATGAACGTGACACACCGAAAATCGATCTCTTTCTCCATCTCTCAGTCTATCTCAATCTCTTTCTTTCTCTATCAAGGTTATTATAATCTAAAGGTATTTTATCTTAAATCTATAACACGTTATCAGCACGAGCCTCTACCCAACTGAGGTATGTATTTCCTTAATCCTATATATTGAGAAAGTTGATAAATCCTTGTTATAAACATTATTGTTACTAACATAATAATGTTTTCGTTTATGCATATACTAATCTTATTTATGGTTTAATGTTTATACTAATCTTTTACTGATTTTATGTATTAATTATCTCTTTTTTACCTGCTTATTTACAAACGGCTATATATATATAACCGTTGTATAACGGCTATATATATATATAACCGTTGTATAACGGTTATTTTTACCCTATAAATAAACCCTCTTTTTTCATTACTCAATACACAAATAACTCTTCTTTCAAGTTCATCTAATCAAGAAGATTTTTCTAAAGATGCTTCATCCCGTTACAATCCTTGCTATTGTTATGATGATATTTCTAATTATCATTTCCAGTAATCTTTCGCCTAATGAGTTTCATCTTTTCTTAATCATATTTGTAACTTTGGCTCTTCCACTTCTTTGCATGGCAATATTAATAGATATATCTTGATTCTAATTATTCTTTATTGATTAATAGTTACAACATGTCGAACCTGTCAAAAATCGAATTTGCGGCTCTTGATATAAACGGCAAGAATTATATGTCATGGACTATAGATGTCAAGATGCATCTTGAATCCATGTACCTTTTAGAAACCATAGCGGAAGAAAACGTTTGCCCGCCGGCATCTAAAGCAAAAGCCATCATCTTCCTTCGAAAACATATTGATGAAATGTTAAAATATGAATATCTCACTATCGATGATCCAAGCATCCTGTGGAAAAACCTTAAAGAAAGGTTTGATCATCAAAAGGAAGTTTTACTTCCAGCTGCAAGAGATGAATGGAGGAACTTAAGGTTCCAAGACTTTAAAAAGGTGAATGACTATAATTCTGCCTTGTTCAGGATATGTTCACAACTTAAATTTTGTGGACAAAATATTACTGATGCAGATATGTTGGAAAAGACTTACTCCACTTTTCACGCATCAAATATTACTCTGCAACAACAATATCGCTTGCAGAAATTTGCAAGATATTCTGAGCTTAATTCATGTTTACTTGTGGCAGAACAAAACAATGAGCTTTTGATGAGAAATCATCAAACGCGTCCAACGGGTTCATTAGCATTTCCTGAAGCAAATGCTACACGTACAACAGGTTCAACAGCATTTCCTGAAGCAAATGCTATAAATAATGATAATCCTAGAAATAGTTCCCATGGACGGGGACGGGGACGTGGCCGTAGACGAGGACGAGGCCGTGGTTATTTCGGCCAAAATAATTTTTATGGACGAAACCAAAATTCTGGCCGAAGCCACCCTTACGGTCGTGGACGTGGTTTCTATCGTGGTCGTGGACAAAGAGCAAATTATCATCATACTCCACAAGGACATAGAAGCCAACCACAAAATAAGCTCAAACATGATGCTGGAACAAGTCATCCACAAAATCCTGAAGGTTCTTGTTACATATGTGGTAGCATGAACCACTGGTCAAGGACGTGCCGTACACCTCAACATCTTTGTCAGCTTTATAAGGAATCTCTTAAAGGAAAAGAGAAGGAAGTAAATCATATGGACAACCTGAAGTTGACCAACACAGATTTAAGTGTTTCTAATTACTATAATGATAACCTGGAGTTAACCAACAATGTTTTAATTGACTATGCCGACATTTGATTTACTTAAATGTTTATGATCTTTGTATTTCTTTTCTGTAACTATGTATTCCGTTTTCGTAACTATGTATTCCGTTTTCGTAACTATGCATTTCTTTTTCATGTAAAATATTTCTATAATAACGTTGTTCTCTTATTACGATTATTATTATTATTATTATTATTATAAACTCACTTTTTGTTCAATATTTGAAGTTTAAAATGAATTCCATCGGAGCGCAACATCGAGCAAATGTTGGAGACCTGTGTATACCGGATAGTGGTACCACGCACACCATCCTGAAAGCTAAGAAATATTTTTCTGAATTAAAACTAACAAAAGGAACCATTCATACTATATCAGGTCCTGCAGACTTGATAGAAGGAGTAGGAATGGCTCATTTCCTATTACCAAACGGTACAAAGTTCTTTATAAATAATGCTTTGTTTTCCCCGAGATCGAAAAGAAATCTATTAAGTTTCAACGACATATACATTAATGGTTTCGATACTCGAACAGTGACATCTGAAAATGAAAAATATATGTATATTATTGATAAGAACCGTGTAGTAGAGAAACTACCAATACTTCACTCCGGTTTACATTATACATATATAAATATGGTTGAAACAAATATGGTAGTTAAAGAAAAATATTGTGATCCTGCGATTTTTAGTTTATGGCATGACAGATTAGGCCATCCCGGATCAACAATGATGCACATGATAATTGGAAGTACACATGGACATCCATTGAAGAACCAGAAGTTCTCTCAAATGGGTAAAGTTACTCCATGTACATCTTGTTCTCTTGGAAAATTAATTGTGAGACCTTTACCATCTAAAATTGAAAAGGAATCACCTATGTTTCTTGAAAGAATTCAAGGTGATATATGTGGACCAATTCATCCACCAAGTGGACCATTTAGATACTTCATGGTCTTAATAGATGCATCCAGCAGATGGTCTCATGTTTGCCTATTGTCAACTCGTAATATGGCATTTGCAAAATTCCTTGCTCAATTTATCAAGTTAAAAGCACATTTTCCAGATTATTCTATTAAAAGGGTGAGACTTGATAATGCTGGTGAATTTACATCTCAAGCTTTCAATGATTATTGCATGTCTGTAGGAATTGTTGTTGAACATCAAGTAGCTCATGTTCACACACAAAATGGTTTAGCTGAATCATTAATTAAACGTCTTCAGCTAATAGCTAGACCATTAATAATGAGAACAAAACTTCCAATTTCTATATGGGGTCATGCAATTTTACATGCTGCATCATTAATTCGCATGAGACCAAGTGCATATCACACATACACTCCTGTGCAACTCGTTTCTGGTCAAGAACCAAATATTTCCCACCTTAAAATTTTTGGATGTGCAGTATATGTTCCTATTGCACCACCACAACGAACAAAAATGGGTCCTCAAAGAAGGTTGGGAATATATGTTGGTTATGAAACATATTCTATAATAAGATATCTTGAACCACTAACGGGTGATGTTTTTACAGCACGTTTTGCCGATTGCCATTTTAACGAGGCTATGTTCCCAGCTTTAGGGGGAGAAAAGAAAACCCAAGAAAAGGATGTTTTATGGTGTGAACCATCATTGTCGTATCTTGATCCTCGCATGAAACAATGTGAAACAGAGGTGCAAAATATAATACATTTGCAAGAGATTGCAAATCAATTACCTGATGCATTTACTGATACAAAAAGAGTAACAATATCTTATATACCAGCTGTGAATGCTCCAGCTCGTATTGAAGTCCCAGTTGGACAAACAAATGATAAAGTCAATGAAGAGTCTAAAGCACGCTTGAAGCGTGGAAGACCATTGGGTTCTAAAGATAAAAATCCCCAAAAAAGAAAGGGAACTAAAATTACAATTAGTAATGAACAAAGTGTTCCTGAAGAAACACAAAATATCATAGTTTCCCCAGAAGAGGAAATGAATGATAAAGAGATTACAATCAATTACGGTTTTACGAAAAAGTTATGGAACAGAAATGAAATGAGAAATATCGATGATATATTCTCTTATGCTGTTGCATGTGATACTTTTGGAAACGATGATCCCGAACCAATGTCTATCATTGAATGTCAAAACAGACATGACTGGGTTAAATGGAAAGATGCTATTCAGGTTGAACTAGATTCCCTCAATAAACGAAAGGTTTTTGGACCTATCGTTCTCACGCCAGAAGCCGTGAAACCTATCGGGAACAGATGGATTTTCATACGAAAAAGAAATGAGAAAAATGAAATTATTAGATACAAAGCCAGACTTGTGGCTCAAGGTTTTTCTCAACGACCCGGAATTGATTATGAGGAAACGTATTCTCCTGTTATGGATGCAATTACATTTAGATATTTAATCAGCCTAGCAGTCTCTGAAAATTTAGAGATGCGTCTTATGGATGTTGTTACAGCATACTTATATGGATCACTTGATAGTGATATCTATATGAAAATCCCAGGAGGATTTAAAATGCCTGAATCATTAAGTACAAAATCCAAAGAAATGTATTCAATCAAGTTACAAAGATCTTTATATGGGTTAAAGCAATCTGGACGCATGTGGTATAATCGTTTAAGTGATTACTTGATAAGTAAAGGTTATATAAATAATCTTATTTGCCCATGTGTTTTTATTAAGAAAACAACATCTGGATATGTAATAATAGTTGTATATGTTGATGATCTAAATATCATTGGAACAAATAAAGAGATCAATGAAGTGATTATGCTTTTGAAGAAAGAATTTGAAATGAAAGACCTTGGAAAAACCAAATATTGTCTTGGTTTACAGATTGAGCACATGCACAATGGAATACTTGTGCATCAATCAAATTATGTTGAAAAGGTCTTAAAACGTTTCAATATGGACAAAGCAAATACTTTAAGCACTCCAATGGTTGTTAGATCACTTAACATCGACAATGATCCTTTTCGCCCTTGCGAAGTGTTAGATCTGAAGTTTTGTCAATAAACCAAGTGTTGAAGATCTGATAAGAAGGTTCAGAAGTTCTGAGAAGAAGAGTCAGAAGTTCTGAGAAGAAGAGTCAGAGATCTGAGAAAGAGAAGTCAGAAGTTCTGAGAAGCGTGATCAGAAGAATGTTCAGAAGTTCTGAACTACCTGTTCAGAACTTATGACGAGTTTCGTTACTTAGTAATGTGTAAACTAATTAGGACACGTGTTTTGTTCTTATTAGTCTTTCTTATTTGTACTGTAGCTTTAATATATCCGTTACAGTATAAATAGAGTGGTTAGCACTACGTTGCTAACTGATTGATTTTCCCATATTACTTGTATTCATTCCTTGTAATCTTTGAGGTGATCTCTCTCTTAGATCTGTAATTCTGTGCATCATTGAATACAATTGGGCTTGATCATACAATTTCTCAATTACTTCTTTCTATATTGATTGTAAGAATAGATCCTGCACTTACAATTGGTATCAGAGCCAATCAACAAACAAATTCGTTCAAGATTGTGATTGCGAAGATCGATTGATTAATTTCTTGAAGATTTCTTGATTCATTCAAAATTCGATTCCGCTGCTAGGGCTAGTTCTTGAATTCTTAGCAATTCTTGAATTACCTGCTACTTTTCGATCAAGAAAATCGAATTTGTCTTTCTGTTGAATTTTCTTACAATCATGTCTTCTAAAGAATATCTAGCCATGGGATCCGAAACCAAACCGCCTGTTCTTATACCAGAAGAGTATCAGCAATGGAAAACTCGTATGATCCAATTCCTTGACAACATCGATGAAAATCTTATGATTTCTATTCGAGAAGGTCCAATCGAAGTATATATCGATGTCGCCGCAACCCCTGCTACAGAGACAACTCCAGAAATTCCAGCGACCAGAGTAAAGAAGAATTATTCCCAATACACTGCTGAACAGAAAAATAGGCATGCTATTGACAAAAGAGCAATTACTTTGATGACTTTGGCTGTCCCGAATGAGGTTCTTAACAGGATTGACAGTGGATCATCAGCTAAAGAAATGTGGGACGAATTGGAAAGGCAAATGTTAGGAACTGTGAGATCTATTCAGGCAAAGTTAAATCAAAGCATAAATGCTTATGAAAGGTTCAAAGCAAAAGAGTCAGAAAGTTTGACACAGACATACAGTAAATTTTGCACTATTCTAAATGACTTGAGAAGAAATGGACTGAAGAAAACAAAATCAGAAATAAATTACAAATTTCTGAACAGTCTAAATTCAGAATGGTCATCATTTGCCATAAGTCTGCAAATGAACAAGGATATGTGTGAAGAAGACTTAAATGATTTGTTCTGTGTTCTTAATCAACATGAAGACTCTGTCAAGTTAGTTGTGGAAGAAAAGAAAAATGTTGCTGATCAGTTAGCGTTCTTATCAAAGTCCAAAGCAATCAAAGCACCCAAAAAGACTGCATATCTATCAGAAATACCGAGTCTGGAGGAATCTGACAAAGAAGAAGGATCAGAAGATGATGAAGATATCAAGATAATGGCTGAAAAGCTAGCTTTGCTGACAAATACTTTCAACAAAAGGTATGGGAAGGGCAGATTTCAAGGAAATTATAAGAGAGCTGGAAGTTCAGATTATAAGAAGAAAGATGACAGAGAAGAAAATAAGATTGAAAAGAGAATAGAGAGAAGTGAAGAAAACAAGGAAGAGAAGGAAGAGAGAAAAGAAAAGAATCTGTGTTTCAAGTGTGGAAAATCTGGCCATTATGCCAAGGATTGCAGAGTTAAAGTTGTGAAAGATTATGAATACTACACGAAGAAGGCTCAGCTTGCAAAGAAGAGAGATGACGAGAGTGCGCTATTGGCTGAACAGGAGAATTGGCTGTACTACACTTCTGATGAAGATGATCATATCAACTTTCCACAGATGCGAAGCTATATGGCAAAAATGAGGAATGAGGATGATTCTGATTTTGAAGATGCTGATTCTGAGTCATCTGCTGAGGTACATTCTTCACTTGAATTAGAGTTAATGACACAGATTGGTGAAATGAAAACTGAATTTGCTAATCTAAGAAAACAGATAAAAGGAGAAAGAACTTTGGTTAACAAATTCAGAATTGAAAAAGAAGTAATAAACGAACAATATGAAGAATCTGAGGCTGAGAAACAGAAAGTTAAAGATGAAAATTCTGAATTGATGAAAAGGCTTTCTGAACTAAAAGTTGAGTTTTCAAAAATAAAGGATGAAAAAGGTGATTTACAAATAAAATTTGATATGTTATTTGAAGAAAGAAAGAATTTATACACCAAAATCAAAGAATTGGAAGATTTGAATTTGAAAAGAGGTCAGACTCAGCAAACATTAAATCTTTTATTAAGCAATGTTAAAGATACAAGATTTTACAATCCAAAGAAGGGATTGGGATTGGAAGAAAATGTCATTTTAAAAAGAGCTCCAATACTTCAAGTTTCTAAGCCAAAAATCCCAGAAATTGTTGAAGTTTTCATAAGACCTGCTAGTTCTATAACAAGTTCTGACAATTTGCAAAGACCAAACTCTAAAAAGTCAGATGAGACAATTTCTGAGTCTAAAACAGAAAAGTCAGTTGGTTCAGAAGAAAAGGTTAAGAAAGAAGTTTCTAAACCAACAGATGAAAAGCCAAGATACAATGATACTAAATTCAAGTATGATTCCTTAAATGTCAGCTACAAAAATAAACAACCAAGTTTTTCATATCATGACATTGAGAGCATATTTGATACAAGTAAAAATTCTGAAACAGTCAATCAGAAGTCTGAAACTTCTAGTCAGGATTCTGAACTTTGTAGTCAGAATTCTGAGTCTAAAGATCAGACATCTGAGTCTGTAAATCAGAACTCTGACTCAGGTAGTCAGAAGTCTGATTCAACTGGATTTTCTGAAACAAAATCAGATGAATTTTTGCAATCTGAAAAGAGATTTAATCTTGTGAGTCAAGAACTTGAGGATTTAAGGAAAGCTTATGATGAACTTGAAAATGATTTCTGTGAGGTGGATATTAAACTTGAAGAAGCTTTGAAAGAAAAGAATATTTTTATTCAGAAAATAACAGAGCTTGAAAAACTGAAGACTGAGTATGATCTTTTTAAAATTAATGCTTCAAGAGAAAATGATAAATTCTTTAATGAATCAAGTACATATGAAAAAGGTGAATCATCTAATTCTTCTAACAAAAAGAACTTGAATTTTTCAGAAAAAGAAGAAAGCAAAAGGAAAGATGATCTTGCAAAGTTGAATGATCTGAAAAGGGAACTTGAGAAGCTTAGAATGAAATCTACTTCTGAACTAAACGCTAGAAATTCTTGTAATAAGGGCAATTGTACTCTGAACAGTATAAATAAAAATGAAATGATCTATGTTTCAGATTTATTGTCACTTGCAAAGAAAAATCTTGTTTGTGTTAGATGTAAAAATGATTCATTCCAATATTCTCACAAATGTCAAGTCAAAATAACTTCTGTTTCATACATAAGAAAAGATATTCAGAAAGTTTCTGTTTCTCAAAATACAGAAAAGAAGAAAATTTCTGTTCCTCAGACTCAGAAGAAAGAAAAGATAAAAGAAAAGAAAGTTGAAAACATAGCAAAACCAAAAGTTACAACTCTCAAAAAGAATTTGAACAAACTTGTAAGCAGAAAATGTTCTGACTTCATAAAAGTTCAAGGAAAGTGGTGTTTGAAGAAAGATTTTGAGTGGAGAGTAAAAGGTACTAACGTTAAATCCAATGACAAAGCTAACAAAGATGGACCCATTCCAAAATGGGTACCTAAACTTAACTGATCCTTTTGCAGGGCTGTCATGTGTGGTTTTTAGATTCAGGAGCTTCAAGACACATGACAGGTCAGAAGTCTTTTCTATCAAACTTCACAGAAAAGGCTGGAGGAGCAGTAAACTTTGGAAACAATAGCAAAGGTCAAGTCAAAGGTTATGGGGATTTAACTAAAGGGGATCTAACTATCCAAAAGGTTTTCTATGTTGAAGGATTACAACACAATCTTTTCAGCATAAGTCAGTTTTTAGACAGTCTTTGTCAAATTAAGTTTCAAATAACAGGTTGCATGATTCTAACTGAAAATGATGTCAAAGTCTTCTGGGCCAAAAGACATATGGACTTATTTGTAGTTAATTTTTCAAAATTGAAAACATTAAATACAGTTTGTCTTTTATCAAAATCAACTGCAAATGAATGCTGGCTTTGGCACAGAAGATGTTCTCATCTGAATTTCAAAGATCTTAATAATCTTGTTGCAAAACATTTGGTTAAAGGCTTACCAAAGCTTAAATTTGAAAAAGAATCATTATGCTCAGCTTGTGAAATGGGCAAGATGAAAAAGAGTTCTCACAAATTAAAAATGGACTCATCTTGCAAAGCACCATTAGAAATGATTCATGCTGATCTTTGTGGTCCAATTTCAGTTCAATCGATGGGAGGAAAGAAATATATGCTTGTGATTGTTGATGAATTATCCAGATACATGTGGGTTGAGTTCCTAAGAGCTAAGTCAGAAGCTGCTACTACATTGATAAATTTTATCAAAAGGATTCAAGTTCTCTTACAACTTCAAGTTCAGAAAATCAGAAGTGATAATGGAACGGAGTTCAGAAATGAGACTCTTCAGAATTTTTTAGAAAGTTCTGGGATTTCTCACAATTTTTCTGCTGTCAGAACTCCTCAACAAAATGGTGTTGTTGAAAGGAAGAATAGAACTCTAGTTGAGGCTGCGAGAACAATGCTGGCTTATGCAAATCTTCCTACTTTCCTATGGGCTGAAGCAATTGCAACTGCTTGTTTTACACAAAATAGAACTTTAATCAATAAGAGATTAAATAAGACTGCTTATGAACTGATAAATAAAAGAAAACCATTAATCAAATTCTTTCATATTTTTGGTTGCAGATGCTATGTTCTCAGAGACAGAGAAAATCTTGCCAAATTCGATAAAAAGGCAGATGAAGGATACTTTGTGGGTTATTCTTTAACTTCCAAAGCATTCAGAATCTACAATAGAAGAACCAAGAGGATGATGGAGAGCATAAATGTAACTTTTGATGAAGCCAGAATGCGGACTTCTGAACAAGACAGTTCAGAACTCATGCTGAACAAGACAAAAATGACTTCTGATACAAATTCTAATCCTATTTGTTCAGAACTCAATTTACTGTTTAAGGATGCTTTTAGTGAACTAATTTCTGATTCTTATGCAGAATATGAAAATCCAAAGATGGTCCAAGAGATGAAAAATAAGACTCCAGAAATAGTTCAATCAACTGTAATTTCTGACAAAGGTCCATCAGAGGAGTGCCCAAATCTAATAAATACAAGTGGTGAAAACTCTGAACCTTGTAATCAGAATTCTGATTCTTGTACTCAGAACTCTGAACAAGTCAATCAGAACTCTGACTTCATTAATCAGAACTCAAACTTGGATGCAACTCCTACTCATACGTCAGAACAAGGTGACAGTTCAGAATTACGAGCAATCATTGATGAGAATGATGCAAACAACAATTATTCAGAGATTGATGTACTCCCTAGTGCTAATAAATGGACTAAAAATCACCCTATTCATCAAGTAATAGGTGATCCATCAGCAGGAGTAAAGACAAGATCAGCTACAGCAAATGAAGCAATGTTTGCTGGTTTCTTAAGTGTAATTGAACCAAAGAAAGCTAATGAAGCCCTAGAGGATCCAGACTGGATTTCAGCAATGCAAGAGGAATTGCTTCAATTTGAAAGAAATAAAGTTTGGAGACTCATTCCAAAGCCTGAAGGTAAATCTATAATTGGAACTAAATGGGTGTTCAGAAACAAAAAGGATGAATCAGGTGTTGTCATCAGAAACAAGGCAAGATTGGTTGCTAAGGGATACTGTCAACAAGAGGGAATTGATTATGATGAGACATTTGCACCAGTGGCAAGAATAGAGGCAATCAGAATATTTTTAGCCTATGCTGCACATAAAAACTTCAAGGTGTATCAAATGGATGTCAAATCAGCCTTTCTAAATGGCAAACTTAATGAAGAGGTGTATGTCCATCAACCTGAAGGTTTTGTTGATCCAGAATTCCCTGATCATGTTTATATTTTAGACAAAGCTTTATATGGTCTAAAACAAGCACCACGAGCCTGGTATGACACTCTTACTAAACACCTGTTAGGTTCAGGATTCAAGAAAGGTAAGATTGACACAACTTTGTTTTTAAAGAAACAGGGTAATGATTTGATTCTGATTCAGATTTATGTTGATGACATAATATTTGGTTCTACCAGTCCAGAATTATGTGATAATTTTTCAAAAATCATGTCATCTGAATTTGAAATGAGCATGATGGGTGAACTGAATTTTTTCCTTGGTCTTCAAGTCAAACAACTACCAAAAGGTATTTTCATAAATCAAGGAAAATATGTCAGAGATATTCTGAAAAAGTTCAAAATGTCTGATTGTGCTTCTATGAGAACACCTATGGCAACTAACATACAGTTAGATGCTGATCTCAAAGGTGTTTCAGCAGATATCAAACTTTATAGAGGCATGATTGGATCATTACTTTATTTGACTGCAAGTAGACCAGATATCATGTTTTCTACCTGTTTCTGTGCTAGATTTCAATCTAACCCGAAAGAATCACATATGTTGGCTGTCAAAAGGATTTTAAGATATCTCAAAGGAACACCTGATCTAGGTTTATGGTATCCAAAAGAAACTGACTTCAAATTGACTGCTTTCACTGATGCTGATCATGCAGGAAGTAGGTTGGACAGAAAGAGTACATCTGGTGCTTGTCACTTTTTGGGAGATAAAATAGTGAGTTGGGCATCAAAGAAACAGAACTGTGTATCCACTTCAACTGCTGAAGCAGAGTATGTTGCTGCTGCTGCTTCATGCTCTCAAACATTGTGGATGAGAACACAACTCATGGACTATGGATATCAGCTTAATAAGATTCCCATCTATTGTGACTCAGAAAGTGCAATTGCTATTACTCAGAACCCTGTTCAACATTCGAAGACTAAGCATATAGATGTGAGGTATCATTTTATAAAGGACTATGTGGAAAAAGGAACTATAGAGATGCACTTTGTGCATACAAAGTATCAATTGGCTGACTTGTTCACAAAGCCTCTTGATCACAAAAGGTTTTCTTTTCTCATATGTAAAATAGGAATGCTTAATCTGCCCAGTTGAAAATATTTTTTTCTTAAAAATGCTAAATTTTTCTAAGTAAACTTGTCTGAGTCTTGAGTTCAGAACTTCTGAGTCTTGAGTTCAGAACTTCTGAGTCTTGAGTTCGGAACTTCTGAATCTTGAGTTCAGAACTTCTGAGTCTTGATTTCGGAACTTCTGAATCTTGAGTTCAGAACTTCTGAGTCTTGAGATCAGAACCTCTGAATCTTAAGGTCAGAAATTCTGAGTCAATACTTCAGCAATCTAACTTTCAAAAATTTATTTTTGAGAAATACAAATAACTTCAACTGTATGGATTATGCTTCTTCGATTATCTTTTTATCTCATCTTTATGTATCATTAATACTCAAATGCATGCTCAAGTCAAGGGGGAGCATCAAAATTCTTTTGGAAATCATTTTGTGATGCTTAAAAGATTTGTTTTCATTTCTTATCTGTTCAAACCTCTTCTGAATAATCAAAATGTTTTATATTGGTCAGAAGTTGATTTTAAAAGACATTTTGGTTACAAGGCAAAATTCTTCTGAGTCATGGAATCAGAACATCTGTGCGTGTTATTCAGATCTTTGACTTGAGTCAAAATTCTATCCACTAACACGTGTCAGCTTCATATTTGTTTGACAATGCCACGTATTTCATTTAAATCCTTTGTGGTATTTCACATGTGTTGACTCCGTTATAACATTGATTTCGCTTTTCCGTTAAACCTTTCAACTTCGCGGATTTTAAATAGGTCTTAAAATCCCTATTTCAAATTTCTTTCAAATTCCAGAGCGAAACGTGAGATACGAATCAAATCCAGAGTTCTTTGAATCTGTTTTCTTCTTAAATCATGTCTGAAATACGAAGAAGTGGTCCAATTTCTCTACATTCTACAAAATCGATAATGGATTCATCCGATTCGGAAAACGATGAAGTACAAAATAGAGTTGCAGAGGAAGGGGCAATAAGAAATGATGAAGAAGATGAACAAATGGATGAATCTGAAGGAAATGCGGATGAGGTAAACGTTAATATTGAACATGATCAGAGTGCTGCAGGTTCTATTATGTCAGATAGATCTATTTTAGTGGAAAGAGTTGTTCCTGAGAGTGAATGGTTGAAATTATCTGAAAATAACTGTATTATATTGTTTGAGGAAAGTCGTTTTAAGCCTGAACACAGAATTATCATGGAGTTATTCAAACATCATCCGTACAGAAAATGGTTTACAAGAAGTAAAAATGTGCCTGTTCAGTACATACAACAATGGTGGAAATATCTTAGGTTAGAAGATAATAAGTTTGTGTCTGAAATTGGAGGAGTGACATTTGTCTTATCTATCTCTGCACTAAGAGAAATGCTGAATCTACCAGAGAAAGATGATGTACAAAGAAGAACAGATTTTGAGGATTTACCCCTAACAGAGGAATTAATAGCAGAGTTTATGAAGTTGGGATACAATGAAGGATTGAGGACTCTCAGTTTGTTCAGAAGAAACAAATTACCACCTATTTGGGCTTGCTTCTTTCATGTGGTAAATAAATGTTTGTCAGGGAAAAATAGTTCTGTTGATCAAGGTTCTAAACAAATTCTTCAGATATTTCAAGGTTTAGTGAAGAATAGGCATTATGACTATACTTTAATACTTTGGGAAGATATGAAGAATACATTTGAGAAGAATCAGAAAGCAATTCAGAAGAAGACAAAGGATGCTCCACTGACATACATTCCCTACATAAGGTACTGGTAAATTGTTATTTGGTATGCCATGCAGGAAAACAGAACAATCTCAAGAAGAACAAATGAAGAGCATGGTCCTACATTTTATTTGGGTAAGATGACCTCAGTAACAAGACTTGAAAATTATCCCAATCATAAACTGTTGCCAAAATCACTTAGGAATTATATTCCAAGGGAGAGTGAGATTTTAAAAGCTTATTGCACCTCTATGGGAATTGAATTACCTCAAATCCCTGCCCAAGAGGACCAACCTGAGAAGAGAGGTGAGGGGTCTAGTCGAATTAGAGAGGGGGAGGATGTTCAGATGGGTGAACATTCTGAGAGACTTGAGGGGGAAAATTCTGAGAGCTTGGTTAGACTCAGTGAGGAAAAACAGAATGAGAGTGGTGAGGATGAGAGATTGTTAACAGAGGTTCAAACAGAAAGAGATGCCTCTGAACCAGCTAATCTTGACCAGGTAACCACACATGCTATTGGTTCACATCTCTTGGTGTCCAATATTGAAACAAACACCATGGACCTAGTGGTGGATCTTGAACAACCCATCCATACCCACTCAGAAGCATTTCAACATGCTACTGTTTCACACAAATCCGGGGAACCATCCCAAACTCATTTGGAGGGAGGTGATAAATCCCAACTTATTTTTCAACACATTGAGTCTGAATATCACAGTCCTATTCACATTGAGCCTGAAATTCCTTTTGACACTTGCACAGATCAGGAATTTCGTACTCCTGAAACAACATTCATAGACATGCCTAATGTTGGGTGTCGAGGATTGGATGGAAGTCCTGGTGAGGTGAACATTACAAAAGCCTCATTCAAACGTGCATCTGTTGTACAAGATGACTGTGTGTTATCTACAGGCCATGAGCTCTCTGGGCACATGAAAACTGGACCATCTGTTGGTTCAGGTTCACTGTTAGAAACTTCTGAATTTGAAAAGATTCAGAAACAAAACAAGGAGATGGGGGAAAAAGTAGAAAATTTGGAGAAGAGGATGGAGGATCTGAATGATGAGGTATCAGATTTGAAAGTTGTGTTGGAGAAAAAGTTGATTTCTGTTGAAACCAAGGTAGATGATGTAAAGAAATCCTTGGATTCTCACAAAAAGGAGATCGTGGATATAATGTCTGGTTTTCAAAAAGATATGTTAAAACAGATGCAAGGTATGCAGGAATCTATATTGAAAGCACTGAGTGTATCTTTGGCTTCTACTTCAAAGCCTCTTGATCCTGTTCCTATTGCAGAAGCTGAACCTGAAGTTGCTTTTAATCAGAACTTGAAAAGGAAGTTTGATGATAATGATCCTCATGATCATCAAAAGGGGGAGAAAAGACAAAGGTTAAGTTCTGATGATGATATTGGCATAGAAGATTTTGAGATAGCAGACATGCACTTAGCCAATACAAAAAGTTCAGAAGATCAGACACAGGAAAATTTAAAGGAGATGATTCAGATAGTACAGCTTGACAGTTCAGATACAGAAGAAATGGAGTTGGGAAGTATTGATAGTAATGAATCAGATAAAACAGAGGAATTGAACTTGGATACTGAGATGGAAGGAAACTCAGATGAAACTGTAGCTATTGAGGAATCTGATTTGAGAATAGAAGAAATAGTGGAAAGTACAGTGGTAAACAGGTGTACAGATATTGTGGTTTATAACAGTGAAAGGGCAATGGAGTCTGAATCAGAAGAAAGGAGGTTGAATGAAGAATTGATCAGAAGAATGCATAATGAAGTAGTCAGAGCTTTGAGTGTTCAGAAAATTCATAAAGGAATAAAAGTGATAAGACCCATTGATCTAATGGGAGAAGAAGACAGAACTGTGGATTACACTCAGGATTTTAAAGATGATTTTAGGTTTAACTTTTGTGATGAGTTAAATACAGAAGAAGAGTATGTGAAAGTGAAAGACTTCTTTATGCCTTCTGAATATGTATTCAGAAAACCAATTGAGATTCCAAAGATTAAATTGCAAAGACTAGAAGAACCTGTGTGTGACTTCATTCTAGAGTTAAGTGATGTGCCATTAGCCAGACAATTTCATGATGATATTTTTCCTGAGGAAATATATGATAATCTCTACTACACAGAAGGAGAGTATGAGCTTTTGGAAAGTAACATTGATGGTTTTATGGATGACAGAGCTCAGATGGTCTACTCAGAAGCTTCTAACATGTTCAGAGTTCCTGACTCAAAACTGCATATTCAGAAAAGAATCGAGAAAGTTCTGATGTTTCAACAAGATGAATTCAATGGTTTAATGTTCGTTAGAATGGAAATACTGAAAGAAAGAAATACAAAGGTTTCCATGTCTACATTTGATTTTCACAGATTGACTCTTGATGATCAGATCTTTCTAGTCAAGTTCTTTGCTAGCACTGAAGAAGCCTTGATAGAAATTGAATGCAGAAGACTTCTGGGTATTTATGTCAGAAATATATACTTGTATGACTTCCAGTTGGCTATCGAAGAAAGAAAAGAAAAGTGCAATCTGAGTTCTCCCACAAAGAAAACAGAAGTTGATCTGCATGTGAAGGGTTTTGTGAATGAAGGAATGGAGACAGAAGGGTTCACATATATGGTTCACGAAAGACTTGAATTGTTCAGATTAAAAGAGTTGGTGAAGTACAGTGATGCAACTCTGAATTGGTTGTTGATTAGAATGGAAGTAAGTATGGATGCTGAAAAAGAAAGTTTAAAGAAGAGATGCATAAACTGTGTGAAGAGGAGGTTGGATTTTAGAAGAAAAATCAGAAACAGTAGTGAATGGTTGCTATCTGAGGTGAATCCCAAAAAGATTCTACATAATGATTTTGTGTTCCCAGCTGAGTATGAAGTAAATGAAATTTTGTCAGATGAGGTTGAAGAAGTTCAGGACACAACACCTCAGAATGTGCAGATAACTAATATTGACCAAGCTGAACAGTCTGAACCCAAAGAAGATGAAATATTCATTGATCTGAATGGATACTTTCTTGAATTTGATCTGCCTGAGTTTTTCAAACCAAAAGAAGTACAATTCTTGGATGTGTATTATGATAGGTCTAAGGAGACTCAGATCTGGTTGGCTGAAAAATCAAGATGTCTTGGCAAAACAAAGCAAGCCATTTACTCAGATTTTCTAATCACTGGAATCAGAGAATTGAAGGTTAAGAAATTCAGAAAGATGGAGTACTTATCCTTTGAAGTTTTGAGAGAAGATGGCAAGGTTTATTATTTTACTGATGCAGATTTTGAGAAACTGTCAGTGGTTGACTTCTACAGATTACACAGCTTTCTATGTTTTAAAGAGTCAAGTAAAGACAGAAATGAAAGGAAGGCAAGAAGTGTGGTGATTGAGGCCATGTTCTATATCTTAAGGTGGCATTGCTATACAGATTTCCAAATAGCTCTGTATTTGCAAAAGTCATGTGTTTATCTGGCAAATCCCAATACAGATCATGAGCAGAAAAAGGTGTTAAAGACTGGAAGTGTTCACAAGTATCCAGATCTGGGAGTATTTTTGAAGAACAAAAGTGGAAAGATCTTCTTCAGAGCAAAGGAAACTGCAAAATATTGTTCTGGAACTTTAAGGATCATAAAGCACAATTTGGAGAAAAAGATGCTGAAAGTAAAGGAAGCAAACATAACTCAAGAAGCAATAAATCAGCAAGTTGAAGTTATTCAAGAAATTATTGACAAGATTGATAAGAGGCTTAATCTGAGGAATGTGCTACTTCAGAAAATTGTTCCTGCTCTGAAAGAATTAGATGATGCAAAGTTTAAGTTTATTTGACAAAAAGGGGGAGATTGTTAGATCTGAAGTTTTGTCAATAAACCAAGTGTTGAAGATCTGATAAGAAGGTTCAGAAGTTCTGAGAAGAAGAGTTAGAAGTTCTGAGAAGAAGAGTCAGAGATCTGAGAAAGAGAAGTCAGAAGTTCTGAGAAGCGTGATCAGAAGAATGTTCAGAAGTTCTGAACTACCTGTTCAGAACTTATGACGAGTTTCGTTACTTAGTAATGTGTAAACTAATTAGGACACGTGTTTTGTTCTTATTAGTCTTTCTTATTTGTACTGTAGCTTTAATATATCCGTTACAGTATAAATAGAGTGGTTAGCACTACGTTGCTAACTGATTGATTTTCCCATATTACTTGTATTCATTCCTTGTAATCTTTTAGGTGATCTCTCTCTTAGATCTGTAATTCTGTGCATCATTGAATACAATTGGGCTTGATCATACAATTTCTCAATTACTTCTTTCTATATTGATTGTAAGAATAGATCCTGCACTTACAAGAAGAAAATGAAGAGGTTCTTGGTCCAGAAGTACCATACCTTAGTGCAATTGGAGCACTTATGTATCTTACTAACTGTACTAGACCTGATATTTCTTTTGCAGTGAATTTGTTAGCAAGATTCAGTTCATCTCCCACAAAGAGACATTGGAACGGAATCAAACACATATTCCGATACCTTTGAGGAACTGTTGATTTAGGTCTATTTTATTCTAACAATTCAAAAGAAGGTTTGATTGGTTATGCAGATGCAGGTTATTTGTCTGATCCTCATAAAGCTAGATCTCAAACTGGATATGTATTCATGAACGGAAGTACTGCTATTTCCTGGCGATCTCAAAAACAAACACTTGTTGCCACTTCTTCAAATCATGCCGAAGTTATTGCACTTCATGAAGCTAGTAGAGAGTGTGTTTGGTTGAGATCAATGACACAACTCATATTGACTTCATGCGGATTAGAGAAAGACAAAATTCCAACTTTGATCTATGAAGATAACGCAGCATGTGTCGCACAAATGAAAGAAGGATTTATCAAGAGTGACCGGACAAAACATATACCTCCAAGGTTCTTTTCATACACTCAAGATCTTATAAAAGATAATCAGATTGAAATGAAATATATTCAATCAAGCAACAACGCTGCGGATCTTTTCACAAAGGCACTACCGACTGCAATCTTCAGAAAACACGTTCACAATATCGGAATGCGACATGTGCATAACATGTGATGATCCATGGATGTCAACATCAGGGGGAGACAATTAACCAGCTACACTCTTTTTCCCTTAGCTAAAGTTTTTTTTCCCACTGGGTTTTTCTTTAGCAAGGTTTTTAATGAGGTAGCACGTCATGGTTAAACTACGTTTTAATTTTGTCATCCAAGGGGGAGTGTTATAAATAGTGGATGACCAAACGTGTACACTTAGTGATATAGTGTGTGAATAGTTAGTGAATAGTGATTGATGATAATGAAATCTTTGTTCTATAAATAAAGGTTTGAATGAAATGAAAGTGACACACCGAAAATCGATCTCTTTCTCCATCTCTCAGTCTATCTCAATCTCTTTCTTTCTCTATCAAGGTTATTATAATCTAAAGGTATTTTATCTTAAATCTATAACAAGAATCAATATATAACTATATACTTATTATTAATCCCTTCTTTAGTAAATGAAATATTTATTTCATTTAATATCATTAAATAAATTTAATATATAATCAAATACTTATTACTAACTCTCCCATTAATAAATAACATACTTATTAATTTAATTTCACTAATTAAATCAATACTTATTACATTTAATATCACTACTAAAATCAATACATAAAATAAAAAATTATAATCAAAACTAAAACTTATTATTATCAATAGGAAATGATAGAAACGTGTGTATATATATATATATAGAGAGAGAGGGGGGGGGGAGGATCATACGAGAATGACAACTATTTAAAATAATAAAGAAATAGCTCACAACCAATCATTTTTATGAATAATTCCAAAAATAATAATTTCCAAAAATCAGGTTAAAATGGCAAATATGTCAAAACATGTTATTGATTATTTTTAGAATATTTTCAAATCCCCCTTATTACTCATTCAATCTCAATCAAATCCTAATCTTATTTTTTTTATCTTCAACCAAATCTCTCGATCTCCCTATATCTCTCTTGATTTAAACATGAACCATTCATGTTCTTCCGATCATTCATCGGCCATTTGATTTCATGGCAGCATCCATGAACGACATCTATGTCGGCAAGGAAGGAAGACGATGTGGAAGACAGTTTCATGGCGGTATCCATGAACGACATCCATGGCGGCAAGGAAGGCAGAGAGATAGAGAGATATCCATGTGTGCCACCATGAACGATTTCGTTTAGGTTTCTTAAATATAGTTTGCTGCTCTGTTGATGGTGTTGTGTGTTTCGTGACATGCTTCCCTACTGTTTGGGGTTGTGTCTTTTGTTTCCTTTGTGGCCTGCTTCCCTAGTTTCCTTTGTGTTTTAGTTTTGTGGCCTGCTTCCCTAGTTTCCTTTGTGTTTTAGTTTTGATGATTAATTAGATTCACTTTTTGTGTTTTAATATTCTCTCCATCAATGAAGTTGATATCTGTGTGTATCGATTTCACACAGTTCATGAACATAGTGAGGGCTCAACATAGGTTAAGAATATGAACTGGTTTAGGAGATGAACCGGGTTTAGGAGATGAACCGGGTTTAGAAGATGAACCGGGTTTAGAAGATGAACTGGGTTTAGAGATGAATTGGGTTCTTGAGAATGTCATGAAGTACAATGTGGTTATTTTGGAATGTTATATGTATGAATTTTTCAGGAAATTAATCATGGTCATTTGTGTTTTAGTTTTATCACTTATGATCTTATTTGGATGATCACATATGATTTAAAGATGCAAAATTAATAGAAACATTTTGTCCAAGTTAATTGGAACAAAATCACATATGATTTTGGTGTTAAGTATTATAGCTAAGCATTATATTTAATTCATTTGTAGTCTAACCACTTGTGTTTTAGGGTTGCAAACTAATAACATAAAATCACTAGTGATTTATCACTTGTTTGAACTACCCAAATGGATCACTTGTAACATAAAATCACTTGTGATTTATTACTTGTTTGAACTACCTAAGTGGATCACTTGTAACATAAAATCACTTGTGATTTATCACCTGTTTGAACTACCCAAATGGATCACTTGTAACATAAAATCACTTGTGATTTATCACTTGTTTGAACCACATGAACTACCCAAATGGATGAACCAGATTTGTTTGAATAAAGGATGAGGATAAATACGATTTTGATTTGAATGAGATATTGTGATCCTTATTTTTTGGAAATCAATATTTTCCTAAATTAATTCATAACATAATATGACCTTAATACCCTTTTAATCTTAATTTTGGAAACTCTTATTTTCGGAATTCTTTTTAAAAATGATTGGATGAGAGTCGTTCCTTTATTCTTTTAAATAGCCCTCTATTCTCGTTGAACCCACATCTCTCTCTCTCTCTATATATATATATCTTTATATATATTAAAGGAGAAACCTAATGGTATGAGTTGGCGTCTTCTAAACACTAGAATCACTATTTACTTTTTTCTCAATGTTTTGTTTTTTGCAATTTCCATCAATATATTTAGGCCTGTTCACATCCATAATTCATGTCGTCTGTTCACGTCTATAACTCATGCGGACCTTTCAAATGCAGTTTATTCCCATTTTTATTAATACCACTTCTCCCACATAACTTAGAGATAAGACCTTTCACATTCACATGTATTTAAGTTATTCAATCATACGTATTGAAGCGATGGAGTATAAAAAGATTGTGAAAGTGGGAGTTCGAATGGTTGTTAATATGTTGCCGTTTCTTACACCCATACCCGAACGGAGGTGTCAGGATCCTTGAAGTATCAATTAGAATGAGAATAAACCTTAGAGTAACATACAAATTCTTAACCCTTCCTCTTATTTGTTTTCGCTTTTATGCTCTGCCTTTTTTTGGATGACTTTGAATTGTGTTGTATTGCTCGACCATTTCATATTACGGATCATTTCCAGAGGTTTTGTGGTGCATATATACACATATATATGATGCCAATTACCATAGACAAATTATCAAAATTTATTCGTTATTAGTAGCATCAAAGATTAATCTTCACAGGGATAAGGTTCTTGATGGTCATTTTATTTTGATTTTAGGTATTGTTGGTTCAAGATGATGAAAGAGGTAAAACAATCAACTGCTTGGGATGTTAATCTTAGTGAGGTTACATGAATCTATGTGGCATATTATTTTATTTTTAGTGACATATGTTATGGTTACTTAATTTGTATATGGATTAAAAGAAGGACACTTAATTTGTACACACTTGCGCGCTGAAACTAGGAGGACACTTAATTTTTATATGGCTTAAAAAAGCATTGTATTCATTTGGTGAGGTATTTGAAGCTTAATAATATCTTCTAGCAATTCAACTAAATGTAATTGAAATTGTTTTGATTTTGGATCTGTATTGGTTTTGTTTGTCAGGTGTTTGATGAAATGCTTCAACGAGAATATGATCTGCATATAAAGAAAGTGAGGTGTGCGCAATTTAGAATACGTAATTGTATGAATGATTAGACTGATTAGTAACCTCAATTTTAGTCCGATGTATTAAATTAACGTTATTAATTTGTTGGTCATGACTCATTATTACTTGTGTCCTCAACATTTTCCTCAATTTTCTTTTACTTTTGTGTAGTCTTCTTTTTCTCAAAATCATTTTGCAAGTAGAGATGTTAGCTTTCTAATTTGAGAGGTCTAACCCCCGAAACCAAAAACCAAACGGCAATAGTGGTTTAGGAAAACTGAATGGTTTGACAACAAATGACTAAATCAGTCAAACCAGACTACAAAATAACGTTATGGTTTCACGGGGTTTCTCGGGTTTTACCCACCTATGGGCTTTAAACTAAAAAATGTAACTTTTATTTCTAAAATGAAACTTCTACTAATATATCATCATTGAAAAATAGTACACCGAGTTTTAAAGAAATGTTTCTCTAAAAAATATTGAGCAATTTGAAAAAAAGTTAAACAAGTACAACAACAATAGTTAGTGTTGGTTCCCGTTTTGCTTTAAACAAGATTATCAGATCTATTAGTTCAAGTTAATGTTTGATGCGGAAGCGTATTTGAAGAACTAACAGATAAGTTTGATAGATTTAGACCAAAATATAAATAAACAGTGAACAAAATATTATATCTTAAAGTTTACTGAATATATAAAATAAGAACAGGTTTAAGAACTGTGAGTAAGAAAAGCTTCAAAACAGATATGACTTTTAAGGTGAATAAGCTTTTGTGTTCTTGTGATGTTTGATTTATAAGTGATAAGGAGGAACTCAACATGAGTCTTTCTTATATACTACTCTAAAGGGGACCATAAAGCATATGCTACTATTCAGACGGTACTGATGAATAGTTGAACGGATGTCGTGAACAGTTGCAAGTGTGGCATGAACAATCAGACGTGCTGTATTGCATTTAATGCAACAGACGTCTATTATGTACTAAGCCCTATTGAATCCAATCAGAGTTTGACACGTCGACGTTGGACAGGGCATGCTACCATGCAAGTTGATGAACAGGTCCTGTAACAGTAGCAAGATATTGTAAATATCTTCAAGTCTTATTGTGAGGACCACAGAGGCTCTGTAATGAGTTACAGAGGTTCTGCGGTCTGGTCCTCTGTGGAGCAGTCTTCCCCGGATTCCGAGTTATTGATCTTCTTTGCGCGTATGACAGAGCTTCTGTATCGCGCCTCTTTAGCTTCTGTAGATTCTTGATCTTGATCTGTTGAATCCAGATCCGTGCAACAGTTTATGAAATCGAAATAATAAGCAAATAAGAACAATGATTTCAACTGGTCATCCCTGTATTAAGCTTTCAATCAGAGAGTTTACAATAAGAGTAGGAAAGCTAATGAGATGATTAACCTTTTTCTTAGGCTAATACAACATTATATAGTACGGGCCCGTGGCTAACAAGCCCACGGCCCGTTCACTATGGACTAAGATTAAACAAATACAATTTGACCCTTGAACTTTAAATCAACAATAAAACCTGCCCTAACAATCTCCCCCTTTGATTTGAAGTTCAAATTCGCGCTCTATCTCTTGCCAGTTGTAGACATAACGTTTGCGAAGAGCGAAATGAACCTCGAAGAATCTGATGGCGCGGCGGTAGTCGAGACGTTCTTCAACCATATCCAAAGCAGTCTGAGAAGTTCTTTCATTCAGATTGGGCACATAGGATACCTTTGGATTTTCGGATTCGTGCTTGATGATCTTCCGAAGAGCGTCTTGAACCTTGAGCAGTGTGCCGTCGCAAAATCGGTCTACCTGACTGAACCTCATAAACTTCTTTTCTTTCTGAGCATTGAGGAAGACGATCCCAAATTCCGGTTGAAGCAGCATTGCATTCTCGGGATACATCGACAGTTCAGGAGCTTTCAGATTCGGTTTGAGCAGATTTACCTTCTTCGCTCGGTTCTCGATTGCCATTTGAAAGTCCGTAAGATAAGAGATCATAATAGAACGGACGAGGAATCGACGAACCGCTTCGAGCGCCTTTGTTACAGCAAGCGGTCGGATGGTTCTGGTGCGAAGGTCTCTCAGAATAACCAGGAGGTCGAACGGATGGAGATGCTTAAAGTCAGCTTCAGAAAAAATCCATTCTTTTCCGTCTTCACGTCGAACAGTGAATACGGGAAATACGATCTTCATAATTTTGTTTGACTGAATCTTTAGCACCTCTGAAATTTTATGCTTAGTTCGTACCTGGTCTCTCGGGAGACACCGCTTCATGGCTTCTACGTATCGGAGTTGGCATGCTGGATCAGGACTGTAGATGCCAAGACAGAAGGTCGGCTCGATCGGGCGAATTCGGTGAACAAACAGCTTCTTCAGAGATTCCTCCAGATGAGGAATGAGGACCTTGATCTTCTCCCAACGGTTTTGTTGCTGAGGAGGGGGAGGAAGATCAGGAGCTGTCGTTTGTAGAGGAGATGTCAGGTTTTCTGCATTTGAGCTTTCGGGTTGATCTGTAGTCATATCTGGTCGTAATCAATGTTGTCGTCTTCATCAGTGGGAAACACCAAGTTTACCTCAAAGTTTACGGCTCTGGCAGCTTTTTCGTACCATGCGTCTTCGGTTTCCGGGTTTGTTTCACATGCAGGATCAATCATGGTGAGCGTCGGCATGTCTGATGGTTCTTGTGCGACCAATTCCTGTGCTGTCCCCTCGGGCTTTTCAACCCTTGGGGCTTCGTCATCTGAGATATCCATGTCGATGACCATCTGAGCTAATGGCAACTCGGCTTCGGGTGTTTCTGTTGAAATTGCCGCAGTTGGGGGTTCCTGTTGAACCACAGATGTCGTCGCAGGCTGGATCAGGGAGGCGGTGTCGGTTAGACGTTGACCCTTCTCCCCCTCACGGTGATCAGGATCCTCCTGGTCATCGTGTTTGCGTTTAAGACCGCCGGCTTGACTCTTACAAGTGTCTTCGAGTGAGCGGACCCTCTCAGACAGCGTGGCAAGCGCTTTGTTGTAGTCGTTGAGGGTCGAGTCAATGGCGTCAAGGCGTGACGTGATGGACGAAGATGGAGTAGTGACCTGTGATCGGAGAATGGAGATCAAGTCTGCTTCGGTAGATGCGGTGGAGTCGGATTCCTGGAGCAGTTGGGCTAAGAGCATCGTCTTCAGGGTGTCCACCGAATAAGTAGGTTATGGTGGAGTCGGTGGAGGCACAAAGGCGGTTTCAGTGTCGACGAGGTGGCCCTTTCCTTTGATAGCACGCATCGCTTTGGCAAGTTCAGCGGCTACATGTTCCTGCATTTGTTGTTCCATACCCTGTCGGACAGCCTCAAGGGTGCTGTCCAGAGACCCTTTTGACACAAAGTCGGGTAAATTAACGTCGGGCTCACTTAGAGTACCCGTTGAGGCATCTACCTTAGAGGCAGAGCCACCTACGTTCACAGCTGGCGTGATATTGACTGCGGTAGGATTTCCGTCCAATCCTCGTGTTCCGTCAGTCGGAGACATTATAGACGTTCCGGTCGGGTCACTAAGAGCCGCGACTTGGTGTTGTTCCGCATCAAGTGTCATAGGCGAAGAATGTTCAGTAACAATAGGCTCTAGACTCGATGGTGCACGCAAAGAAGTCGAGACCGGGGGCTGCTGGTCTCTTATTTCAACACCAACACTCTCCGAATGAGAGGCCGATGGAAGTTGTGCTTGGTCCCCGTGTAATATTGAAACATCCGTCTGTCGTGAGACAGATGAGTGGATGAGGGGGTCGTGCAATTGCTCCGCTGGGTCCACGGAGTCTTCTTCAATACCCTGTCCCAACTCATGAGACAGGATAGCAGATGTGGCTACCCGGATATGACGTGGCTGGTTTCGCTCAGGAGCCTCGTTATCTTTACGGCTCAATCTTTCTTGGTTCGAGTTCGACCTTAACACCCTCCTTTTCACATGTGCTATGTCCCGGGGAAGGTCCCTTCGGCTCTGGCTGGACCATGGGATTCCCTAACTCTCGTCCATATGCTATCATAGGTAGGGTTTCAGACATATGCATAGCATGGATATTATCCTGCTCCCCCTCAAAACATACATGGGGATTGACTTGCTCCCCCTCGGAGTGAGAGTGATATCAACACAAGAAAAAAATATTTATACTTTGTGAGAAAAACAGTGTGACTCTTCCCCTCGGATTGAGGTTGTTGATCCGCCATGGAATAGCTGTAAAAAGACCCAAAGTTAGAAACTGAGGCGGATAAACAAGTTCTGGTGCGTACCTTTGCATTAAGTGGCTCAATCTGATACAGATTGAGGACAGGTAGTGATGAAACAGGTACAGGACTGAAAATAGTAGGGGCGTCCGGACATAATAATGAAATTGCAAGACATTCCGGACAACACAGGTATCCGGACAAAAGATGTCCGAACAAAAGAGCATACCGGAGATGATGAAAGTTGTTAGCTTCAATCTTCCTAATCATAGAAGTATTTAGAAGTAGTGAAAAATAGGCTAAGTATAGAAAAGCCTCTCACAGCGGCTCTGCCACTTCTTCGAGAAGATCAAGTCCAGAAAGCCACAGAAGCTACAGAGGTAATCACAGAACCTCTGTAGTGCGCAAGAAGAAGATCAACTCGGAAACAAGTGGACTGCTCCACAGAAGGTCAGACCATAGAACCTCTGTAATGCCTTACAGAGCCTCTGTGGTCTGCTATGAAGACTTGGAAGATATTACTGGATACGTTCATCAACTTGCATGGAAAAGTACTGTCAAAACACGTGTCAAGCTCTGAGTGGACTCAATAGGGCATGGTACAAAATAGACGTTTGCGCCATTTATTGCATTTACCAATAGTACATCCGCTCCATTAAATGCGCATGGCTCAAACAACTGCTCACACCATCCAGTCCACTGTTCACACCATCCAGTTTACTATTCATGCCGTAAAAGGAACAGTGACCTACTTCATAGTCTTTTAAGAGTAGTATAAAAGGAAGTCTCATGTTGAGATCTTCCTAAGGACGATTACACAAGGAATCACTAATACTCTCAAGCTTTATTGTCAAATATCTGAGTGTTATATTCTCACACACACCAACAGTTCTTAATCTGTTCTTCATGTTGTTATTATATATTGAATAACAGTAACTGTTCAAGAAATCCTTTTCATTCTTTACTGTTTTCTTTATATGTGTGCGTTCTAATATCTATCAAACATATATGTTAGTTTAATACGCTTCCGCATCAAACTCTAAACTCAACTAATAGACTGTTAATCTTGATTAAGTGTATCTGGGTTCCAACAATTGGTATTAGAGCCTTCCTTGATTTTCAATATCAAGTGATCCACTTATCAAGATTCGTGATAGATATTATTGAGATTTAAAATTGTGTCTGGAAACTGCTTAAACCCAGAAAATCTTCAAGTTCATCGAAGTAACTCTTTAGTCATACTTTCTTTCTAAAATCTTCAAAAATGACAAATACAAATAATTTCTTTACTACTGGTTCTCTCACTAAACCTCCTACTCTTCTTCGAGATGAGTATCCTCAGTGGAAAATAAGAATGGTCCATTTTTTCGAGGGCACTGAAAGAAATCAAGTACAATATCTGTACAATCCTCCTCCTATTCCCATGACAGTAGTACCTCGTATACCTGCTACTGCTGAATCTGCCGAAATCCCCGAACATCAAAAACCAAAGCCAAAAGGGGAGTGGTCAACCGAAGATAAAGCAGAAGATGAAGTTGCTCAGAAAACCAAGAGGACATTAATTATGGCAATACCCAACGAACTCTTTCAATCCTTGGATTCATGTGAAACAGCGCATGATCTGTGGAAAGAACTGGAAAGACAGTTGGAAGGAGGTGCTAAAACACAAAAAAACCGAAGAGCACAGTACATCAATGAATATCATGCATTCAGAGCCTCTGCAACAGAATCTCTGCAAACAACATACGACAAATTCAACTCTCTAATCAACAAGTGCAGAAAATCAGGCATTGACAGAACTTCTGAAGAAAACAATGTCATGTTTTTAAAAAGTCTAAATGAAGAATGGCTCCAGCTGTCTATGTCCCTACAGACAAATCAGGATCTAGACATCTGGACTCTCTCTGATCTTTACGGAACATTAGCCGCACAAGAACCTCAGATAGCACAGGCCAAAACACTAACCATTGCACCATATGCATTGGTTAGTAAAACTAAAGAGGATGCACAGAGACCAAGAAACGATAAAGCCACGGAGGAGAAGAAGAAGGAGAAGAAGAAGATGGTGATAATTGACAGTGAAGAAGAAGAGCAAGCAGAAAAGGAAATAACTCTTGCGTCACTAGCTAAATCTTTAGCTCTATTGACAAAAGAGTTCAGAGGAAACAGAAGAGGTTCCGGAAATGAAAGATATGATAGAGACAACCAGGATGAAAGAAGAGACAACAGAAGAGATGACAGAAGAGGAGAAGAATCAAGTAGCCGACAGAGGTCAAGCGATAGAAATTACAGAGGGAATGACCGACAGAGGTCAGATGACTCGGTAAGCCACACGCAGCAAGAATGCTACAAGTGCGGCAAACCTGGTCACTATGCAAATGAATGTAGATCAGAGAAAGGCGGAGACCTACAGAAGTCCAATGATCGAACAGGAAACACTCCTCAAGGGTGTTTTAACTGCGGAAAACCAGGCCATTTTGCGAATGAATGCAGAAGCAGATCAAATCGCCCACAGAGGGACTCTGCTTTCTACAAAAAGAAAGCCGAATATTATGCTCAAAAATCCTTAATGGCAAAAGGACATTCTGAGGAGAACACAGAAGACTTCCAGTCAGACTCTACTTCTGACGATGAACATACCGCCAATGCCCTCTTCTGTGGCATGGCAGAAGTCGACTCCTGCACTGACTCTGAGGTATCTACTTCAAATTCCAACTCTTGTATTACCTCTGTAGATGATAATACACTTAGAATTAACATTGAATTAATTGAACTGAAAGAGATAAATCAAAGTATTCAGAAAAGACTCACTTTCAATGAGAGAGAAGTACGGCTTCTCACTCAAGAAAAAGCAAAGATTTTTGAGGAAAAAGAGAGAATAGAAAAGAAATGGAACAAAACTCTAGATCTTTTAAAAAAACAAATTTCTGAATTAACCAATACTTTAAAAGATAAAACAAAAGAACTTTCAGTTTCAAGGAGCGAAACTACTGACATAAGAGCTCTTAAAGAATACTTTCAAAGATAAAGAGAGGTATTATGGCAAGATTTACTCAGAAGAGAAGTTTTGCTTAAAAACTATAAAGATGCACAGAAAGTTTATGAAAAAATAAACTCACAAATAGGGAGACGAGGTATAGGGTATGATGATATCACCCTAGGTGTTGAAGGCAAAAGAAACAAACCTCTGTCCTCGTTATTTGTGATTGGAAAAACAAACAAACCAGATTTTCCAAATCTAATCTCTGTAAGCAAACGGGCGAAAATCTCCGTGGATCCTTACTTGAAGAAACATAAGAAGATGATTAACGTGTGGTTTGAAAACACAGACTCATCATCTTCAACCTCTGTCAATAGAGGTATCAAACCAAAGAAATATCTGAAAACACAAGATCAGATTGGTATCTTCAAGTTTGGTAAACCAGAGACCCAAACACAGGTTGCTTTTGTCTGTTTGATAAATGTTGAAAAGAAGTTATCAGCAGAAGATCCTGAGTTTAAACCCATTTTTTCAGAAGAAAACTTTAAAAATTTAATTGAAAAAGAAATTTTGGAAATATGGAAATCAAGCGTTTTAGAAAAATTTTGTACATCTTCTATAGATAAAACTCTCACTGAAGAAATCTTATTAGAAACCTCTGCAATCTATGAAAACTATTCTACAGAGGAAGAAAGCTTGTATGATGCATGTTCGGAAAATTCAACCTCTATTGAAAGAATTGACTCAACCTCTGTATACGAGGATGATTCATCCTCTGACGACTCAGAGACTGATTTCAAATCAGGGATAATTCACTGTGACACAGAGGATGTCAAATTCTCCTCTGAAGTTCCTCACAGAACTATTTCTCCAAAAGAGAAACTCACAGAGATTCCAATCTGCCAAGATTTTCTAAATTTGAATCTACATATCAAAACCTCTGCTGAGCTTAAAATGTTACAGAAGACCTCTATTGATCCTATAAGTTCTAGATTTTCAAAACCCAAGGTTAATAAATCTTTTTCTTCTGTGACAGTGATGAAAGAAGTTCACCACAGAAGCAACCCACAGAAGGCAGGTCCTAAACAGAGCTTTTGCAAACAACATTCGAGTATTCATAGATCTTCTAGTAATAGGAAATCTAATGTAAAGAAAGAATGTAATGCCTCTGTGGCTGAGTTTAAAAAGTTCAATGAAAAGTTCAAGCAAATTACATCTCATATTCAATACTGTCATTGCTTTGATCTTATGTCTAAACTTAATAATCATTTTTCAAGTCAAGTCTGTTTACTCTCTACGACAATTCAAAAGTCAAATCCCACAAAGAAACAATCTGACTCTTCTGCAGAGAACAAAATGTATTTCAAGAATGCCAAGGCAAACTTGAAAAACTCTAACAATATTGGACCCATATGGATATGGGTACCTAAATCTCTGTGATTGTCCTGCAGAAGAAGTATGTGCCAATCTGGTATCTAGATTCCGGATGCTCAAGGCACATGACTGGTGACAGAAGTGCACTATCCACGTACAAAGAAACACAAGATGGTGGATCTGTGACTTTTGGAGACAACAAGAAAGGACACATAAAAGGCTATGGAGTCATAAGGAAAGAAGACGTTTCTGTATACAAAGTTGCATATGTGGATTGCCTTAAGCACAACCTACTCAGTGTAAGTCAACTTTGTGATACAGGATTCAATGTGTTGTTCACAAGAACTTTCTGCTCTCTACAAAGTGAAGAAACAAGTATGGAACTTCTGCGAGCTGAAAGAATAGGTGATCTATATCTAATGAACTTCAACTCAAAGAACAAGGACAAAGTTTGCCTTGTTGCCTGCAAAAGTGAAGAAGCCTGGTTATGGCACAACAGGTTCTGTCACTTGAATTTTCACACATTGGAAAAACTGGTCAAACTTGATCTAGTTAAAGGTTTGCCAAATGTTAAATTCAATAAGGATCATTTATGTTCTGCCTGTGAGATGGGAAAACTCAAAAGAGCTTCCCACAAAGGCAAAACAGATGTGTCTTGCACCAGGCCTCTGTACATGCTTCATGTCGACCTCTGCGGTCCCATTGCAATACAGAGCCTAGGTGGCAAGAAATATATACTTGTCTTAGTTGATGAGTATTCACGTTTCACATGGGTTGAATTTATCAGAAAGAAATCAGATGTTCCAATTATATTGATAAATCTAATGAAAAGAATCCAAGTTCTTTATGACTGCAAAATACAGAAGTTAAGAAGTGACAACGGCACAAAATTCAAAAACTGTGTCATTGAAACTTATCTTTCAACAGAAGGAATTTCACAGAACTTCTCTGCAGCTCGCACTCCACAACAGAACGGTGTTGTTGAAAGAAAGAATCGAACACTTGTGGAAGCCGCAAGAACTATGATGTCAGCATGCGGATTATCAATGAACTTTTGGGCAGAAGCAATTTCTACTGCGTGTTATACTCAAAATCGATCAACCATTGTGAAAAGACACCTCAAGACGCCATACGAATTGCTTAACAAACGGCGGCCAAACATCAAATTTTTCCATGTATTCGGATGCAAATGCTTCGTCTTAAACGACAGAGATTCAAGAGGAAAGTTTGATGTAAAAGCAGATGAAGGCAAATTCATTGGATACTCTGCCACTTCCAAAGCCTACAGAACATTCCTTACAAAGTCTCACAAGATTGTAGAAAGCATCAATGTTTCTTTTGATGATTCATTCCAAATGACTTCTGAGCAAATAAGTTCAGAACTCGGAATTAAAGGGAAATTCTCTGACATCTCAAGAACAAAAGAAGATTTGAATCTTCTATTTTTGGAGATGTTCCACAATGACATTGATCCTTCTGTCGGAACCATCAGAGTTTCTGAAGAACCATCCTCTGTCGGACAAAATCCTACAGGTATGACTCTAACTGGTCCAAATAATGCTTCATCTTCTTCTATAAATACTACAGATGCAATTGCCGAAGCAGAAGAAAGTGCAGAAGATGAAACATCAAGAAAAACGACCACAGAAGCTGCACAAACCACAGAAGAACCAATTACAGAGGAGATCGAGGACCAAGACTATACATCCTCAGAGGAACAAACTCCACCACCACTCGTACCAATCATTCCACAAACGGTAGAATCAACTACCAAGGCACGAAGAACATCAGAGGCTGCACAAGAAGAAACACAAGAAGCCTCTGAAGAAAGTTTTGATGACATTGATGATCATCTTCCACGCACAACTCAGTGGACAAAAAGCCATCCTCCAAGCCAAATAATTGGAGAACCTTCTGACTCAGTAAAAACAAGGCCTGCCACTGCTAATTTTTGTTTCTTTACAAATTTTATTAGTGTTATAGAACCAAAGAAGATTTCTGAAGCCCTAGATGACCCAAACTGGGTAGACGCCATGCAAGAAGAACTTCTGCAATTTGAGCGTAACAGAGTATGGACTTTAGTACCTCTGCCAAGAGGGAAACAGGCCATTGGAACTAAATGGGTCTACAGAAACAAGAAGGATGAAGATGGAGTGGTCGTCAGAAACAAAGCAAGATTAGTAGCAAAAGGATATAGACAAGAAGAAGGCATAGACTACGATGAGACTTTTGCCCCTGTCGCACGTCTCGAAGCAATAAGAATATTCTTAGCCTTCGCAGCCCACAGAGGTTTTAAAGTCTATCAGATGGACGTAAAATCAGCTTTTCTAAACGGTGAAATCCAAGAAGAGGTTTACGTAAATCAGCCACCAGGTTTTGAAAGCTCAAAGTTTCCAAGGCATGTATACTACCTTGAAAAGGCTCTATACGGACTGAAACAGGCTCCAAGAGCATGGTACGAACGACTTTCTACCTTCCTTCTAGTCAATGGCTACAACAGAGGTACAACAGATACTACCTTATTCTATAAACGCAAAAATAGTGAGATAATGCTTGTACAAATATACGTAGATGACATAATTTTTGGGTCTACAAATTCAGAAGAGAGCAAAATTTTTGAAAAACTCATGCAGAGTGAGTTTGAAATGAGTATGATGGGAGAATTAACATTCTTCCTCGGACTTCAAATCAAACAATCTTCAGAGGGAATTTTTATAAATCAAGCCAAATATGTCTCTGACATACTTTTAAAATATAATCTCTCTGATACCTCTGCAATGAAGACTCCAATGGCCACTGGAAATAAGTTATTCTTAGATCCAAATGGTATTTCTGTAGAATGTACTCTCTACAGAGCCATGATTGGATCTCTGTTATACTTAACAGCAAGCAGACCTGACATTATGCATGCCACATGTCTTTGTGCACGTTATCAAGCTAATCCAAAGAAATCACATTATGATGCTGTAAAAAGAATCTTTAGATACCTGAAGGGGACCAACAATCTTGGTCTCTGGTATCCACAGAACTCTGGTTTTAGTCTTAAAGCTTATACAGATTCAGACTATGGAGGATGCATGCTCGACAGAAAGAGTACCTCTGGGAGTTGTCAATTCCTAGGTGGTAAACTAGTCAGTTGGACCTCCAAGAAGCAGAATTGTGTCTCCACATCCACTGCAGAAGCTGCATACGTTGCTGCCGCTAGCTGTTGTTCTCAGGTTCTATGGATGAAGACTCAGCTAAAAGACTACGGCCACATTCTGTTCAAAATACCCATCTTCTGTGATTCCAAAAGTGCTATTGCTATCTCTGCCAACCCTGTGCAACACTCAAAAACCAAGCATATCGATATAAGGTATCATTTCTTGAAACATCATGTTGAATACGGTACAATCGAAATGCATTTCGTGCCCACAGAATATCAACTCGCTGACTTATTCACCAAAGCATTAGACGAGAAAAGATTCAACTTCTTGGTGGGTAAGTTAGGAATGATAAACATGGTGTGAAAATCCTCTGTAAGTATAGCTTTATCTTCTGTAAATAAGTATAAATATCTATTATTACTAAGTTATTGCGTTGATAAATTTATTTCAGTTTATATTTTTTATATATATAAAATAAATTGTTTACAGAGCCTCTGTGGGTCCGCTCAGATCTTCTGATAACCCTTACAGAACCTCTGGTAAACATAATCTATGCTCAATACAAATCTTACCATTCTTTGAACCAAGCATAGATCAAGGGGGAGAAAAAGGAAAATTCTTGATCTACAGAAGCGATTAGATCAAGGGGGAGCAAAAGGGACCCTGAAATGATCTACAGAGGTAAATCCTTCAAAGGAAAGCCAAAGAAGAATGTCGATAATTCTCCATCGACAGAAGAAAGACAAAACTGCCGAGAACAGAAGAACCAAAAGGTATGTCTCTCGCACGAAAGGTTTTTAGAAAACAGTTTTCTAGGACAAGAATTGTCAAATATGTCCTAAATATACTATGAATAACATTTCAAAAATCAAAAGTTCAAAAGGTTTAACAAAATTCGAAATAAGAGAAATTTAAGGTCATAGAGCTTCTGCTGAGCTCAACAGAGCTTCTGCAGGAAATATGCTCTGTGATCACAAATTAACCTTCTGTCGATCTTTTGGAATGTTATCTCGGAAACCGACAACACACACCATGACCTTCTCGAACAAAACGTTTATCAAAATAGTGTTGTCGGACACCAACCTTCAAAAAATGTGCGAAAAACATCTCTTAACACAGATCAAAAATTGGATGATCAGAAAGTTAATAGAATTCAAGTTATAAGATTTTTTTCTCTCATAGAGCTTCTGCTGGCTCTCGCAGAGCTTCTGCAAGTTCCATCAGAGCTACAAAACCTCTGTGAGTAAAATTTCTTGACAAAATCCTATTGATCCTCTCCAATGTCTTTACAAACGTTTTCGTTCAAAGAAGAACCTTCAGAGTTATGACAACAATGAGATATATGAGAAAAGGTTAAAACTCAAGATTTTCAAAATCACAGAGCTTCTGTAAAACACAAAAGTTCTGCCATTTTGTTATCTGTGGTAATAACGGTTACTGTTACTGCGAGTGAAACTCATATGGCTAAAATCAACCTCACGCGCCTAGCATTAATGGGCCGCGCACGACGTCCTGTCATATTCTGACAAGGCCTACGTGTCCCATTTTCATTGGGCGTACATGGAACGTTTTTATTTGGAAAGTTGAACCCGCCGCTCAAACTCGAGTGCGGATTCCAAACTTTAATCCATTGCCATATATTTTACTCTTTCGAATTCTACCGTTTTACCATCCTATAAAAACAAAGCTTACCCTCTCATAGAACATTTTACAAACTCTCATCTTCTTCTCCGGCGAAACCCTGCAAAAAGCTTGCAAAAATCTTATTCTTAAAATCAAATGGCTTCATCTTCTCGAGCTACATCCTCTGAACTCTCTCCGGCGAACTCACCGGAACACTCCCCTGCACATTCAGAACATTCTGAAAACCCCAGCCTTGCAAGAAATATTGAACAACAAGATTCCGGGGACTCAACAGACTTTGCTCCGACGACACACTTGCAAAACTTTATAGCAAAGGATCATTTCGAAGCCATTCTTCCTATCAAATCCAACAACTGCTATTTGGTCCCCTCACCCACTACTTTCGGCGAAGCCCACGCCATACTTCTGAACATCATGGAGATTCATGTCATCTTCCCTCTACAATCAAGAACCCCGAACAAAATTCCAGTCCGTTATTTGAACCAATTTTGGCAAAGTTGCCGATTTGATAAAGACGATTCTCTTATCAAAGGGTACATTTCAAGACCTGATAAATCTGAGCATCTTGAAATCAAGTTCAACAGAACAATGTTCTCACTTGAATTCAACCTACCAACAAGGGGTCTTCTGAGATTGAAGAGTTATGCAGAGCAACCAACACACGAAGAGCTCTGTCGATTCGTGGAAATGCTTGGGTACAACACCCAACTACGGAAGAGAAATGACTTCCGCAGAGGCCGATTACCACCTCTGTGGAACACTTTGTTCTCTATTCTTAACAGATGCCTGACAGGAAAGATAGGCAGTATTGACCAGAGCTCACATCAAATCTTGAGCATCATGTATGGGGTTTACTATGATCTTCCACTAGATTATGCGACCATAATGATGCAAGAGATCATAAACACCATCGACAGAAAGAACAACTCGAAAAGGGTCAAAGAGAACGATCCCAACTTTCTACCACCTCTGCAATTCCAAAGAATATTAGGAGTACTGTTCGAACCTCTGCTGCTAATCCAAAATTGGCCAATGGAAGGGCCAACTCCCAAACAGTTCCCGATGAACAAGAATACCCCCACTGATCATGTTGATGGCTACTCACACTGCAGACCTCTGTCAAAGAAGCTTCTGCAATACGCATCGAATAAATCCCTTAAGAAAGAGTATATACGCGATCATAGAACTCCTAAACCGAGTCCTATGACACCCCCGCGTTTAGGTGTCCCCCTAGGAACAATGATAGCAAAACCTCTTTCCACTCAAGAAGAAAAGGATCAGAAGTTAGCAAAGCACATGGCTATTCAACTCAGCTTTATAGCCAAACATGCAGAACTAATGGGAAAGAAGTCTTCATCAAGAACCTCTGCATCTACTCCAAAAGCTAAGAAGAGGAAAACTGCAGAAGGCACCTCAACAAGCGCTGCAGAAGATCAACCCTCACCTCCTCATGCCACAGAAATTGGCTCCTCTGATCCTCCCTCCTCCCCAAAAATGAAGAAGAAAAGATCAAAATCAACAGAAGAAGGGGCACCAAATCCTAAGAGGAGGAAAACCAAAAAGAGGCATGGTAAATCACTTGCAAAGTTGGTAACCATTGCAGAAGAGGAAACTGCTGAAGAAGAAGTTGCAGAAGAAGAAATGGCTACAGAAAGGTATCAATCACCCTATCAATCTCTAGATAGATTTGCTCACCAAGGAGACCTGAACGACTTCTTACAGAACCCTGAAATTGCCAACACCCTAAATACAGCAGGGTGGACGGCACAACCTCTCGACCACCACTCTCCAGAAGAACAAGTTTTCTTCATTTCGGGCATTGACACACATTTGCAAGAAGATGACACAACACCCAGAAATCAACCAGCCGAAACCCCTGTTATTTTACAAAACCCTTTCATTCAAGGATTGGATGTCCACAGAAGAAGTCCAAACCCAGCTTCAGAAGAAATAGAACAAACTGAAGCTGAATGGAACAGAGGTGAAATTACAGAGGCTTCTGAGAACATGATGGAAGAAGAGAAAGAAAAAGGGGCCGAAGTTGTACAAAAAGAGGGATTAGCAACAACGGAGACAGAAATAGAGATCTTAGAGACAGATTCAGATGAAGAAGAAGTTGTCTGGATACATAAGGGTCTTTATCATCCACATGTCATGAGATTATATGGATCTCATCAAGTGTATGACCTCTTACGACCAGAGCAAGGAACTTCCACAGAACTTAGGGAAGAAGCACCAAGCCATAGGATAGTTACAGAGGATGATATGATAGAAAATGTAGTGCTTGGATGCTTAAAAGAGGAAGAAGCAAGAAAAGATGCCTGGATAAATAGAGGCACACAACCAAAACCAACTCCCAGTGCAACCCACATTTCTAACTCCGCAGGTCTAGCTGCAGAAGGAGTTATTGAAAAAGAGCAGCACAGCTCGATCCTAACTCAACCCAACCAGCCAGAGGTTACTCTTTCAACCTCTGTGCCCACAGAAACCGGGGAATCCATTCCTAGGGAGTCTCCTCAAAGAGACTCAACTGTTGTTCGTGATCAGTCGCCCCAGATCACCCTAGAACACCCTACAGAGGAATTCGTTTCATCTGCCACGCACACATTAGGACCAAAACTTCTTTCAGAGAGAAGTAGAGAGCACCATGACGAAGAGACTCTAGACAAGTCTCCGAGTCAACAGAAGAATATTCCGATACCCACCTCTGGAGTGGATTTGGACAATGTTCTTCATAGAACTTCTGTAGAGACTGAAACTCAGGTTTCTTCTCAAAGATCAGAAGGAAATCCTTCCATTCTCAACGTACAAACAGGAATGAAAGAAGGTATCCCAGGAACAGGGATTCACTCTGGAGACGAATGTGTTCCTCCAGAGGTTACCACCGGAACACAAGTTACAAGGGATGAGTTCCAAACCCTTGAGACCTCTGTCAACCAAACCTTGAAAGAGTTGCAAAGCTCTTTCAAATCTTTTGCAGAGACAACATCACTGGCACTGCTAAACCTGATCAGCAAAATGGACAACCTGTCCACAGAGGTGAAAACTGCCATCTCACAGATAAAGTCTGCTGCTACCACATCCACCACTTCTGCCGCAACAACTACTCCTTCTTCGATTGAGAACTCCATCAACAAGTTCCTTGATCAATTGAACAAACAGACTTCAGTGTCAACGGGCATCACTCCTGCAGATCTATAGAAGGCCCTACAAAAGGTTCAAGAAGAAGCCATGCGAAATACCATGCTGATGCAACCCAAAGACTACATGACAAGAGCACAACTGACAGAGCTTGGGCAGAACGTGATTAATCAAGTGACATAAGTCATCCTTTCCTTCACCACTGCCAATGCTAACTTCGTCAAAGATTTCAGAGCAAGTGTAGGAAGGATGAGATTCAAAACAGAGGCAGAGCTAGCAACTCTTCTTAGCCTCTGTGATGATGTCTGTGAAAAGTTGATGGCAGCAGGAGCTGAATTGCCGAAGAAGCCCAACACTTCTTGCAGAGCAGAGGGTACTTCTGATAAAAATCAGGATGATTCTGATGATGACCAACCTGGTCCATCAGATAATCCTGAGGGGGAGAATCTAAGAGAGAAAGCTACGAGCAGAGGAATACAAAGTCCACAAATCGCAGCAGAACCAATCAACCAAGCCCCTCCAGAAGAAACCCAACAACAAACCCAAAAGACCACAGAGACAACACCCATCTCTGTGGAATCATCTCCTGACGAAACCAAATCTCCAGAAGCAGATCAGCAAGCCACAGAGGCAACAACCGCCCCTGAGGTAATCATTTTGGAAGAAACAGATGAACAAACCACAGAGAAAACACCCACCTCTGTGGAAACACCCCAAACCATACCCAGAAGAAAGTCGATTGCCACCAAACCAAAGAGAGCAACGACCTCTGCTTCTGATGTTCTGAAAAGAATGCACACAACAATGAGTGATCGAATGGCACAGAGAGAAGAAGAAAGGAACAGGTTCACTTTAGCTTTCAAAATGGCAAGAAGATTTAATGTCAATACTTCATCAACAGAAACTGAGCTCGCAGAAGAAGTCATCAAACAACCTCCAACAGAGGTTGCAGAGCAAGTCAAGCCAACAGAACCATCGCCACAAAAGTCCTCTAAATCACAATCGTCAAAATCCACAGAGGCAACCTCCATCAAACCAACAGAAGTGCCAACCTCAAAACCCACAGAAGCAACAGGTTCTGCCACGACAATAGCAAAAGATAAGGGCAAAGGGATACTGACAGAAGAGCCAAAGAAGAAGAAAACATTGCCAAAGCCAACAGAAAAACTAATGAAGAGTGCGTTTGACGCCTTTCAAACCCCAAAACCCGAAGAAGTTGACTGGGCACATGGATTGAAGCCTCTGTCAGAAATTCCTCTAACTGGTAGAGCTGCAGAAGTTGTTCAACAGATGGAGAGTCACAGAAGACAAATTCCACGACCTGGTCCAACACATGAAGAGATGGAAGAAGTGGTATACAAATACCTCTACAAACAATCCTATCAGACAAATCATCCAGTAGATCATGTGACAGATCCAAGGATCAGAGAAGAATTTGAGAACATCTTCACAAGAACAAAGCCAAGAACCAAAGCAGATGTCTTCTCAATTCACAAAATCAAAAAGGTGATCTTCTGCAGATTCTCCTTCACAAGAACCTATCCAAGGGTCAGGTACAATCTTTACAAAGTCAGAAGAGAGAACAATTCAGAATCTACCTTCGCTGATGCTGACTTAAGAAACATCAATCCTTACGATCTACCTGACCTTCTGCAATGGACAAAAGACAACTACAACACAGAGCCTAATACCAGAGCCTATCAAGTGTTGAGAAAAGCAATGAGGGAAAAGCTTCTGCTATACAGCATGATAGATTTTCAGCTGGGAAAGGATCTTGGTCTCAAACATCTAGATCTACGACCACCAGAAGATCGCTGCCCACCAGACGCTGTGCCCAACTCAATCATCAGAGAACCAAGATTTGGGTTAGTATTTCAAAACCCACAACACCAGGTTAAACTTTTTGTACTCATGGATTGTCAGAAGTACGCAACCAGTACTCTGAGCAAATTCGGAGCAAGCCTTGTAAAATACAGAGGTACAGAGAAAATGGATAGAGATGATGCAGATACTTTCATCAGAGAAATAGACTCAACAATCCGCCTAAGAGAACTCTGCATCAGATTCTACAAAGAGATCAGAAAAGTCGGAAGAGACAACAGAAGCTACAACGATTTCAAAGATGCCAAAATCTGATTCTCAGACCTCAAATCTCTGCAAACAAAGTTAAAGTTTATCTTTCATTATACTCAAATGTAAAATGCCTCTGGCATATTTCTAAATGAAAGAAATTTAGAGGTATTGTTTAACCTCTGTCTTATCTAACTTAGCCAAACTTAACTCAAGGTCAAATTTTTTATTTTTCACTACTTAGGGGGAGATTGTTAGCTTCAATCTTCCTAATCATAGAAGTATTTAGAAGTAGTGAAAAATAGGCTAAGTATAGAAAAGCCTCTCACAGAGGCTCTGCCACTTCTTCCAGAAGATCAAGTCCAGAAAGCCACAGAAGCTACATAGGTAATCACAGAACCTCTGTAGTGCGCAAGAAGAAGATCAACTCGGAAACAAGTGGACTGCTCCACAGAAGGTCAGACCATAGAACCTCTGTAATGCCTTACAGAGCCTCTGTGGTCTGCTATGAAGACTTGGAAGATATTACTGGATACGTTCATCAACTTGCATGGAAAAGTACTGTCAAAACACGTGTCAAGCTCTGAGTGGACTCAATAGGGCATGGTACAAAATAGACGTTTGCGCCATTTAATGCATTTACCAATAGTACATCTGCTCCATTAAATGCGCATGGCTCAAACAACTGCTCACACCATCCAGTCCACTGTTCACACCATCCAGTTTACTATTCATGACGTAAAAGGAACAGTGACCTACTTCATAGTCTTTTAAGAGTAGTATAAAAGGAAGTCTCATGTTGAGATCTTCCTAAGGACGATTACACAAGGAATCACTAATACTCTCAAGCTTTATTGTCAAATATCTGAGTGTTATATTCTCACACACACCAACAGTTCTTAATCTGTTCTTCATGTTGTTATTATATATTGAATAACAGTAACTGTTCAAGAAATCCTTTTCATTCTTTACTGTTTTCTTTATATGTGTGCGTTCTAATATCTATCAAACATATCTGATAGTTTAATACGCTTCCGCATCAAACTCTAAACTCAACTAATAGACTGTTAATCTTGATTAAGTGTATCTGGGTTCCAACAAAAGTTTCCGGATAAAATAAGCAATCCGGACAAAAGAGAATCTGGATGACATTTAAGAGAGACCAAGAGTCCGGATATGGTACCCGGGTTCCCTTCCAATCCGGATAAGGACCCGATCCGGAAACCTGTCCGGATACTTCTGGATTTTCAAGAATTTCCCTGATTCTTGACATTTTGCAAAAATAAAGCTATATGGATTTCAGAAACGAACCTTCTCTCGCTCCCCCTCCAACGGAGCATGGGGAATAATTTTCTCCCCCTCGGGTAGTGCAATGGAGAGTCCGACACACATAAAAACTTTTAGGCATTGAAAGAAAAACACTGTGTCGCTCCCCATCAAAATGTGCGCGTAGAGTGAAGTGCACACGGGAGTATCCACACACACAAAAAGCTTTTTAACATATTTAAGGAAAAAGTGTGTGTGACGCTCCCCCTCAACAGTAGAATAACATACCTGATAGTTGATCATGCTCCCCCTAAACACGTGAGCAGCTTGTTAGAGCACAGGTATAGACAAACCTCACGTCTTCTTAATATTGTTCCTTGTAGATCGTGAGCAGCTCCCTCCTTGCGGTCATGTGTGTGTAGATCTATTCATGTGTTGGACTAGGTTGTGGTATTTGTCTTCTGAGACTCTCCATCTTTTGAACAAATTCTGCAGTTCTACCAGTTAGAAGAATGTCTGACAGAGGCTTCAATCCATATGCCCAGTCCTCTTCTTCATGCTTTGGAGTTTGGAAGGCATCAAAGGCGCTCTTCATCAATTTCTCTGTAGGCTTGGGCAATGATTTCTTTTTCTTGTGCTCTTCTGTCAGTATTGCTTTGCCCTTGTCTTTGGCTTTTGGAGGTGCATAACCTGTTTCTTCTGTAGGTTTGGAGGTTGGTGCTTCTGTTGGCTTGATGGGGGTTGCCTCTGTAGGTTTTGACACTTGTTTTTGAGAGGACTTTTGTGGCGTTGGTTCTGTTGGCTTTCTTTGCTCTGTAACCTCTGTAGGAGGTTCTTTGGTGACTTCTTCTGTAAGCTCGGTTTCTGTGGATTGAGGTATGTCGAATCTTCTTGACATTTTGAAAGCTAGTGTGAACCTGTGCCTTTCTTCTTCTCTCTGTGACATTCGATCAGTCATTGTATTGTGCATCTTTTTCAGAATATCAGAAGCAGAGGTCGTTGCTCTTTTTGGTTTGGTGGCAATTGACTTTCTTCTTGGTATGGTTGGGGGTTTTTCTGTTGATTTTTTTGAAGGACTTTCTTCCAAAATGATTACCACAGGGGTGGTTGTTGCCTTTGTGGGTTGCTGATCAGCTTCTGGAATATTTGTTTCTTCAGGACTTGATTCCACAGAGATGGGTGTTGTCTCTGTGGGCTGTTGAGTTTGTTGTTGATCTTGGGTTTGTTCTGGAGGAACTTGACTGATTGGTTCTGCTGCGATTGGTGGAGTTTGTATTCCTCTGCTCGTAGCTTTCTCCCTTGTATTCTCCCCCTCAGGATTATCTGATGGACCAGGATGGTCATCATCAGAATCATCCTGACTCTTATCAGAACTACCCTCTGCTCTGCAAGAAGCTTTGGTTTTCTTCGGTAATTCTGCTCCTGCTGCTATCAATTTTTCACAGACATCATCACAGAGGCCAAGTAGAGTCGCAAGCTCTGCCTCTGTTTTAAAACGCATTCTGCCAACACTTCTTATGAAATCCTTGACAAAGTTGGCATTTGCTGTTGTGAAGGAGACAATGAATTCTGTGAGGGATTTGTGCCTTCTTCAACTTCGGCATCTTTTTCTTTTCCCTTTTCTTTTTCTCCCATTTTCTCTATGATTTCCTTAACCTTTTCTCTATACCACTCTGTTGCGTTCTTTTGATTCCGTTCTTTGATAGCTTCTTCTAACATGTCTATTTCCTCTATTTCTTCTTCTGTATCTGTGCTTGGACTCTTTCTGTGGACGTCCAATCCTTGTTGAATGAAGGGGTTCGGTAGGATAATAGGTGTGTTAGCTGGTTGATCTTTGGGTGTTGTGTCATCTTCTTGCAGATGTGTGTCAATGCCAGAAATGGAGAAATATTGTTCATCTGGGGAGTGGTGGTCGAGAGGTTGTGCCGTCCACCCTGCTGTATTTAGGGTGTTGGCAATGTCAGGGTTCTGTAGGAAGTCGTTCAGGTCTCCTTGGTGAGCAAATCTATCTGGAGATTGATAGGGTGATTGATATTCTTCTGTTGCCATCCCTTCTTCTGCATCTTCTTCTGCAGTTCTTTCTTCTGCGATTTCTTCTTCTTCTGCAATGGTAACCAACTTTTCAAGTGATTTACCATGCTTCTTTTTGGTTTTCCTCCTCTTGGGTTTTGGTGCCCCTTCCTCTGTGATTTTCGATTTTCTTTTCTTCCTCTGTTTTGGGGATGATGGAGGAACAGAGGAGCCAATTTCTGTGGCATGAGGAGGTGAAGGTTGATCTTTTGCAGCGCTTGTAGAGGTGCCTTCTGCAGTTTTTATCTTCTTTGCTTTTGGAGTAGATGCAGAGGTTTTTGAAGAGGACTTCTTTCCCATGAGCTCTGCACGTTTGGCTATGAAGCTAAGTTGAATAGCCATGTGTTTTGCTAATTTGTTATCTTTTTCCTTTTGAGTGGAAAGAGGTTCTGCAATTATTGTTCCTAGGGGGACACCTAAACGCGGGGGTGTCATAGGACTCGGTTTAGGAGTTCTATGATCGCGTATATATTCTTTCTTAAGGGTTTTATTCGAGGAATACTTCAGAAGTTTCTTTGACAGAGGTCTGCAGTGTGAGTAACCATCTAAATGATCAGTGGGGGTATTTTTGCTCATTGGGAACTGTTTAGGAATTGGCCCTTCCATTGGTCATTTCTGTATCAGCAACAGAGGTTCGAACAAGACTCCCAGTATTCGTTGGTATTGCAGAGGTGGTAGAAACTTAGGATCATTTTCTTTGACCCTTCTGGTGTTGTTCTTTCTGTCGATGGTGTTGATGATCTCTTGCATCATTATGGTTGCGTAATCCAATGGTAGATCATAGTTAACCCCATACATGATGGTTAATATCTGATGTGAGCTCTGGTCAGTACTACCTATCTTCCCTGTCAGGCATCTGTTAAGAATAGAGAACAAAGTGTTCCACAGAGGTGGTAATCTTCCTCTGCGGAAGTCATTTCTCTTCCGTAGTTGTGTGTTGTACCCAAGCATTTCTACGAAGCGACAGAGCTCGTCGTCTGTTGGTTGCTCTGCATATTTCTTCAAACCAAGAAGACCCCTTGTGGGTAGGTTGAACTCAAGTGAGAACATTGTTCTGTTGAACTTGATTTCAAGATGTTCAGATTTGTCGGGTCTTGAAATGTACCCTTTGATAATAGAATCGTCTTTATCAAATCGGCAGCTTTGCCAAAACTGGTTCAGATATCTGACTGGTATTTTGTTTGGGGTTCTTGAGAGTAGAGGGAAGAGGATGTGATTTTCCATTATGTTCAGAAGAATGGCATGGGCTTCGCCGAAAGCAGTGGGTGAGGGGGCCAAATAGCAGTTGTTGGATTTGATTGGTAGTACCTTTTCGAAGTGATCCTTTGCTATGAAGTTTTGCAGATATGTTGTCGGAGCAAATTCTGCTGAGTCGACGAAATCTTCTAGTTCAATGTTTTGGGCAGGGTTGGGGTTTTCTGAATGTTCAGAATGAGCCGGTGAATGTTCTGGTGAGGTCGCCGGAGATTGTGCAGGGGAGATAGCTTGAGAAGATGAAGCCATTTGGTACTGAGAATAAGAACCTTGCAGGTTTTTGCAGGGTGTCGCCGGAGAAGAATGAGAGTTTGTAAAAGGTTTATGAGAGGGTAAGCTTGGTTTTTATATGAGGGTGAAACGGTAGAATTCGAAAGAGTAAAATATATGGCAATGGATTAAAATTTGGAATCCGTACTCAAGTTAGAACGGCGGGTTCAACTTTCCACAGAAAACGTTTCATGTACGCCCAATGAAAATAGGACACGTAGGCCATGTCAGAGGATGACAGGACGTCGTGCGCGCCGCATTAATGCTAGGCGCGTGGGGTTATTCTTAGCCACATGTAATTCACTCTCAGTAAAAGTAACCGTTATTACTACAGAGATGCCCAAGTAACAGATTGACAGAGCTTCTGTAGTTTACAGAGGCTCTGTGATCTTGAAAATCTTTGATGTTTATCCCTTTTTCATATATCTCATTGTTATCATGACTTTTGTGGGGTTCTTCTTTAACCAAAACGTTTGTAAAGATATTGGAGAGGATCAAATAGGATTTTTTGGTCAAGAAATTTGCTCGCAGAGGTTTTGTGGCACTGTTGGAACTTGCAGAAGTTCTGTGAGGGCCAGCAGAAGCTCTATGAGGGAAAAAAATCTCATAACAAAAATTTTATTAAATTTTCTGATCATCCAATTTTTGATTTGGTTTAAGAGATGTTTTTCGGACATATTTGAAAGTTTGTGTCCGAGAAAACTGTTATGAAAGAACGGTTTGTTCGAGAAGGTCATGGTTTGTGTTTTCGGTTTCCGAGATAACATTCCAAAAGATCGACAGAGGGTTAATTTGCGATTACAGAGCATATTTCTTGCAGAACCTCTGTTGAGCTCAGCAGAAGCTCTATGACCTTAAATTTCTCCTAATTCGAATTTTGTGTAACTTTTTGAGCTTTTGATTTTTGAAATGTTATTCACAGTATATTTAGGACATATTTGACAATTCTTGTCCTAGAAAACTGTTTTATAATACCTTTTGTGCGAGAGACATACCTTTTGGTTCTTCTTTTCTCGGCAGTGATGTCTGACTTCTGTCGATATGGAGTCATCGACATTCTTCTTTGGCTCTCCCTTGAAAGTTTTATCTCTTTAGATCATTTCAGGGTCCCCTTTTGCTCCCCCCTTGATCTAATCACCTCTGTAGATCAAGTAATTTCCTTTTGCTCCCCCTTGACCTATGCTTGGATCAATGAATGATAAGTTTTGCATAGAACATAGGTCATGTTTTCCAGAGGTTCTGTAGGGGTCGTCAGAGGTTCTGAGTTGACTTACAGAAGCTCTGTGATTTTAAGAACTATTTAAGATTGAGAACTTACATACAGAAATAAATTAATTTAAAGCAAAAATAAAGGAAATTTGTACATATTTACAGAATATAAAGCTATACATACAGAGGATTGTCACACCATGTTTATCATTCCTAACTTACCCACTAAGAAGTTGAATATTTTCTCGTCTAGTGCTTTGGTGAATAAGTCAGTGAGTTGATATTCTGTTGGTACGAAATGCATTTCAATTGTACCGTATTCAACATGATGTTTCAAGAAATGGTACCTTATATCGATATGCTTGGTTTTTGAGTGTTGCACAGGATTGGCAGAGATAGCAATGGCACTTTTGGAATCACAGAAGATGGGTATTTTGAATAGGATGTGGCCGTAGTCTTTTAGCTGAGTTTTCATCCATAGAACCTGAGAACAACAGCTAGCAGCAGCAACGTATTCAGCTTCTGCAGTGGATGTTGAGACACAATTCTGCTTCTTGGAGGTCCAACTGACTAGTTTACCACCTAGGAATTGGCAACTCCCAGAGGTACTCTTTCTGTCGAACATGCATCCTCCATAGTTTGAATCTGTATAAGCTTTAAGACTGAAACCAGAGCTCTGTGGATACCAGAGACCGAGATTTTTGGTCCCCTTTAGGTATCTAAAGATTCTCTTCACAGCATCATAATGTGATTTCTTAGGATTAGCTTGATAACGTGCACAAAGACATGTGGCATGCATGATGTCAGGTCTGCTCGCAGTTAAGTATAACAGAGATCCAATCATGCCTCTGTAGAGAGTGCATTCTACAGAGATACCAATAGGATCTAAGAATAACTTATTTCCAGTGGCCATTGGAGTTTTCATTGCAGAGGTATCAGAGAGGTTATATTTTGACAGAATGTCAGAGACATATTTGGCTTGATTTATAAAAATTCCCTCTGAAGTTTGTTTGACTTGAAGTCCGAGAAAGAATGTTAATTTTCCCATCATACTCATTTCAAACTCACTCTGCATGAGTTTTTCAAAACTTTTACACTCTTCTAAATTAGTAGACACGAAAATTATGTCATCCACATAGATTTGTACAAGCATTATCTCACCTTTTTTATGTTTATAGAATAAGGTAGTATCTGTTGTACCTCTGTTGTAGCCATTGACTAGAAGAAAGGTAGAAAGTCGTTCGTACCATGCTCTTGGAGCCTGTTTCAGTCCGTATAGAGCCTTTTCAAGGTAGTATACATGCCTTGGAAACTTTGAGCTTTCAAACCCTGGTGGCTGATTTACGTAAACCTCTTTTTGGATTTCACCGTTGAGAAAAGCTGATTTTACGTCCATCTGATAGACTTTAAAACCTCTGTGGGCTGCGAAGGCTAAGAATATTCTTATTGCTTCGAGCCGTGCGACAGGGGCAAAAGTCTCATCGTAGTCTATGCCTTCTTCTTGTCTATAACCCTTGGCTACCAATCGTGCTTTGTTTCTGATGACCACTCCATCTTCATCCTTCTTGTTTCTGTAGACCCACTTAGTCCCAATGGCCTGTTTCCCTCATGGCAGAGGTACTAAAGTCCATACTTTGTTACGCTCAAACTGCAGAAGTTCTTCTTGCATGGCGTCTACCCAGTTTGGGTCATCTAGGGCTTCAGAAATCTTCTTTGGTTCTATCACACTGATAAAGTTAGTAAAGAAACAAAAATTAGCAGTGGCAGACCTGGTTTTTACTGAGTCAGAAGGTTCTCTGATTATTTGGCTTGGAGGATGGCTTTTTGTCCACTGAGTTGTGCGTGGAAGATGATCATCAATGTCATCGAACCTTTCTTCAGAGGCTTCTTGTGTTTCTTCTTGTGTAGCCTCTGTCGTTCTTTGTGCCTTGGTAGTTGATTCTACCGTTTGTGGAATGATTGGTATGAGTGGTGGTGGAGTTTGTTCCTCTGAGGACGTATAGTCTTGGTCCTCGATTTCCTCTGTAATTGGTTCTTCTGTGGATTGTGGAGTTTGTTTTTCAGCAGCTTCTGTGGTCGTTTTTCTTGATGTTTCATCTTCTGCATTTTCTTCTTCGGCATTTGCTTCTGTAGTATTTATAGAAGAAGATGAAGCATTATTTGGACCAGTTAGAGTCATACCTGTAGGATTTTGTCCGACAGAGGATGGTTCTTCAGAAACTCTGATGGTTCCAACAGAAGGATCAATGTCATTTTGGAACATCTCTAAAAATAGAAGATCCAAATCTTCTTTTGTTCTTGAGATGTCAGAGGATTTCCCTTTAATTCCGAGTTCTGGACTGATTTGCTAAGAAGTCATTTGGAATGAATCATCAAAAGAAACATTAATGCTTTCTACAATCTTGCGAGACTTTGTAAGGAAGGTTCTGTAGGCTTTGGAAGTGGCAGAGTATCCAATGAATTTCCCTTCATCAGCTTTTACTTCAAACTTTCCTCTCGAATCTCTGTCGTTTAAAACAAAGCATTTGCATCCGAATACATGGAAAAACTTGATGTTTGGCCGCCTTTTGTGAAGCAATTCGTAAGGCCTCTTGAGGTGTCTTTTTACAATGGTTGAATGATTCTGTGTATAACACGTAGTAGAAATTGCTTCTGCCCAAAAGTTCATTGATAATCCGCATGCTGATAGCATAGTTCTTGCGGCCTCCACAAGTGTTCGATTCTTTCTTTCGACTACACCGTTCTGTTGTGGGGTGCGAGCGGCAGAGAAGTTATGTGATATTCCTTCTGTAGAAAGATAGGCTTCAATGACACAGTTTTTAAATTCTGTGCCATTGTCACTTCTTAACTTCTGTATTCTGCAGTCATAAAGAACTTGGATTCTTTTCATTAGATTTATCAATATAATTGGAACATCTGATTTCTTTCTAATAAATTCAACCCATGTGAAACGTGAATACTCATCAATTAGGACAAGTATGTATTTCTTGCCACCTAGGCTCTGTATAGCAATGGGACCGCAGAGGTCGGCATGAAGCATGTACAGAGGCCTAGTGCAAGACACGTCTATTTTGCCTTTGTGGGAAGCCCTTCTGTGTTTTCCCATTTCACAGGCCGAACACAAGTGATCCTTATTGAATTTACCATTTGGCAGACCTTTAACTAGATCGAGTTTTACTAGTTTATCCAAGGTGTGAAAGTTTAAGTGACAGAACCTGTTGTGCCATAACCAAGCTTCTTCACTTTTGCAGGCTACTAGGCAAACTTTGTCCTTGGGTTTTGAAGTAAAGTTCATTAGATATAGATCACCTCTTCTTTCAGCTCGCAGAAGTTCCATTCCTGTGTTTTCACTTTGTAGAGAGCAGAAAGTTCTTTTGAATAACACATCGAATCCTGTATCACAGAGTTGACTTACACTTAGTAGGTTGTGTTTGAGGCCATTCACATATGCAAATTTGTATACAGAGACATTTTCTTTCTGTATGACTCCATAGCCTTTGATGTGTCCCTTCTTGTTTTCTCCAAAAGTTACAGATCCACCATCGTGTGTTTCTTTGTATGTGGATAGTAATCTTCTGTCGCCAGTCATGTGCCTTGAGCATCCGGAGTCAAGATACCAAATTGGCACATGTTGCTTCTGTAAGACAATCACAGAGACTTAGGTACCCATATCCATATGGGTCCAATATTGTTAGAATTTTTCAAGTTTGCCTTAGCATTCTTAAAATACATTTTATCCTTTGTAGAAAGATCAGATTGTTTCTCTCTAGGTTTTGACTTTAGAGTTTTAGTGGAGAGTAAGCAATCTGGACTTGAGAAGTGTTTATTCAATTTGAACATAAGATCAAAACAATGACAGTATTGAATATGAGACGTGATTCGTTTGAACTTTTATTTGAATTCATTGAACTGAGCCACAGAGGCATTACACTCTTTCTTTACATTAGATTTCCTATTACAAGAAGATCTATGAATACTAGAATGTTGTTTGCAAAAGTCTTGTTTAGTTCCTGCCTTCTGTGACTCTCTTCTGTGGTGAACATCTTTCTTTACTGTCCCAGAGGAAAAGTATTTGTTAGCTTCAGGCCATTTTCCCTTTTGTTGCCAAGTGGGATTCTCTTTAATTTTCCTTAAAGGTTTTGAAAACTTTGAACTTTTAGGATCTAAAGAGGTCTTTTTTAACATATCAAGTTCCGCAGAGGTTTTGACTTTTAAATACATGTTCAGAAAATCTGGGCAGATAGGTATCTCTATGATTTTCTCTTTTGGAGAAAGAGTTCTGTTAAGAACTTCAGAGGAGATTTTAACATCCTCTGTGTCATAGTAAACTATCCCTGATTTAGAATCAGTCTCTGAGTCGTCAGAGGTTGAATCGTCCTCATATACAGAGGTTGAGTCATCTCTTTCGACAGAGACTGGATTTTCTGAGCAAGTATCGTACGAGCTTTCTTCCTCTGTAGAATGACTTTCATAGATGGCAGAGGTATCTGATGAGATCTTTTCAGCGAGAATTTGATCTATAGAAGATGTACTGAGATTTTCTAAAACATTTAATTTCAAAACTTCCAAAATTTCTTTTTCAATAGATTTTTCAAGATTTTCTTCTGAAAAGATGGGTTTAAACTCAGGAGCTTCTGCTGATAATTCTTTTCATCGTTTATCATGCAGACAAAAGCGACCTGTGTTTGAGTCTCTGGTTTACCAAACTTAAAGATACCAATCTGATCTTGTGTTTTCAGATATTTCTTTGGTTTGGTTTCTCTATTGACAGAGGTTGAAGATGATGAATCTGTGTTTTCAAACCATACATTGATCATCTTTGTATGTTTCCTCAAGTGAGGTTCTGCAGAGATTTTAACCCTTTAATTACAGAAAGTAAGTTTGGAAAGTTTGGTTTGTTAGTTTTTCCCAAAACAAATAGAGAAGACAGAGGTTTTAGTTGTTTATTTTCAACAACTAAGGTAATATCACTGTACCCTATACCTCGTCTTGCTATTTGAGAGTTTACCTTTTCATACACCTTCTGTGCATCTTTATAGTTTTTAAGTAAAACTTCTCTTCTTAAAAGATCTTGCCAGAGTACCTCTCTTTCTTTTTGAAAGTATTCTTTGAGAGCTCTTATGTCTGTTGTTTCACTTCTTGAAACTGAAAGTTCTTTTGTTTTGATTTTTAAAGCATAGGTTAGATCAGAAATTTGCCTTTTTAAAGGATCTACATTTTTGCTCCAATATTTTTCGATTTTTTCTTTTTCTTCAAAGATTTTGGCTTTTTCTTGAGTGAGAAGCCATACTTATCTCTCATTAAAGGTTAGCCTTTTCTGAATGCTTTTATTTACTTCTTTCAGTTCAATGTTAAGTTTAAATAAATCATCATCTACAGTATTAATACTTGAGGTAGAGTTTGAAATGGATACCTCAGTGTCAGTGCCGGAGTCAACTTGTGCCATGCCACAGAACAGGGCATTGGTGGGGAATTCATCGTCAGAGGTAGAGTCTGACTCGAAGTCCTCCTTGTTTGCCTCAGAATGCCCTCTGTTCGCCATTAGGGATTTTTGCGCATAATACTCAGCCTTCTCTTTGTAAAAAGTTGAGTCCTTCTGTGGGCTATTTTGTCTACTTCTGCATTCTTTTGCGAAATGACCTGGCTTGCCGCAGTTGAAACAACCTTGGGAGGTGTTTCCAGTTCGATCTTCGGACTTCTGTTGGTCTCCACCTTTCTCTGTTCGGCATTCGTTTGCGTAATGACCAGGCTTACCACATTTGTAGCATTCTTGTGTGTGGCCTACCTTGTCATCTGATCTCTGTCGGTCATTTCCTCTGTAGCTTATGTCGCTCAACCTCTGTTGGTCATCATTTCTGTAGTCTGACCTCTGTTGGTTACTTGATTCTTCTCTTCTTCCATCATCTCTTCTACCAGAATTCCTTTGGTTATTTCTAAACTCTCTTGTTAATAGACCCATTGATTTAGCTAATGATGCAAGAGTTATTTCTTCCTCTATCAGCTCGTCTTCTTCGCTATCAATCATCACCATCTTCTTTTTATCCTTCTTTTTCTCCTCTGTAGATCTCTCATTTCTTGGTCTGTCCGTAGCCTCTATTGATTTACTAACCAATGCGTATGGTACAATGGTTAGTGTTTTAGCTTGAGCTATTTGAGGCTCTTGTGCGGCTAGTGTTCCATAGAGATCAGAGAGTGTCCAGGAGTCTAGATCTTGATTTGTTTGTAAAGACATAGACAACTGAAGCCACTCATCGTTCAGGCTCTTTAGAAACATGACGTTATTTTCTTCCGTGGTTCTGTGAATACCAGACTTTCTGCATTTGTTTATGAGAGAGTTGAACCGATCGTATGTTGTTTGCATAGATTCTGTTGCAGAGGCTCTGAAGGCATGATACTCGTTTATGTATTGTGCTCTTCGGTTCTTCTGTGTTTTAGCATCCCCTTCCAGTTGTCTTTCTAATTCTTTCCAAAGATCGTGCGTTGTTTCGCATGCATCTAAAGATTGAAATATTTCGTTGGGGATAGCCATGATTAATATTCTTTTCGTTTTCTGTGCAACTTCATCTTCTGCCTTATCTTCATCTGACCAGTCTACTTTTGTCTTAGGTTTTTTATGTTCAGGGATTTCAAGAGATTCATCAGTAGCTGGTACACGTGGCATAGTTATCATAGGAACCGGAGGAAGATTATAAAGATATTGTTTGAGATTTTTTTCAGTACCCTCAAAAAAATGAACCATTCTTATTTTCCATTGAGGATACTCATCTCTAAGAAGAGTAGGAGGTTTAGTTAATGAGCCAGCAGTAAAAAAGTTATTGGTATTTGTCATTTTGAGAAAAGGATAATCTGATGGAGGATTTATGAGTATGAAGATCTGAAAGTTTTTCTGGGTACAACTAATATCCAGAAATATGGTGATGAAGAGAGAAAATAATCTATCAGATAAAAGTTGTAAAACGAGGATCACTTGATATTGAAAATCAAGCTTTGCTCTGATACCAATTGTTGGTTCCCGTTTTGCTTTAAACAAGATTATCAGATCTATTAGTTCAAGTTAATGTTTGATGCGGAAGCGTATTTGAAAAACTAACAGATAAGTTTGATAGATTTAGACCAAAATATAAATAAACAGTGAACAGAATATTATATCTTAAAGTTTACTGAATATATAAAATAAGAACAGGTTTAAGAACTGTGAGTAAGAAAAGCTTCAAAACAGATATGACTTTTAAGGTGAATAAGCTTTTGTGTTCTTGTGATGTTTGATTTATAAGTGATAAGGAAGAACTCAACATGAGTCTTCCTTATATACTACTCTAAAGGGGACCATAAAGCATATGCTACTATTCAGACGGTACTGATGAATAGTTGAACGGATGTGTGGCATGAACAGTCAGACATGCTGTATTGCATTTAATGCAGCAGACGTCTATTATGTACTAAGCCCTATTGAATCCAATCAGAGTTTGACACGTCGACGTTGGACAGGGCATGCTACCATGCAAGTTGATGAACAGGTCCTGTAACAGTAGCAAGATATTGTAAATATCTTCAAGTCTTATTGTGAGGACCACAGAGGCTCTGTAATGAGTTACAGAGGTTCTGCGGTCTGGTCCTCTGTGGAGCAGTTTTCCCCGGATTCCGAGTTATTGATCTTCTTTGCGCGTATGACAGAGCTTCTGTAGCGCGCCTCTTTAGCTTCTGTAGATTCTTGATCTTGATCTCTCGGTAAGTCCGGCAGAGCCTCTGTAAGAGGCTTTCTTCACTTAGCCTATTTTTCACTACTTCTAAATACTTCTTTGATTAGGAAGATTGAAGCTAACAGTTAGAATTTAAACAAATATTGAGTAAGTTGAAAGAGAAATTGAAATTTTAGATTTGATGCGGTCAATTGAGAAATGGAACCTAAAAGAATGATGTCATGGTGTAACACCCTCGAATTGGGAAAGAGCAACTAAATAAAAATTTCGATAATAAAACCAAAATAATAAGATTTCTCCCTATAAATCAATACGGGAAATACCTCCATCAATACATATAACTGAAGTCTTAAATACAAAGGCTACGTTCACATCGGGTGTTACTTAACTCAAGTACAATTGCTATTCCCAAAACTCAATGTGGAAGACTTCACTACCAATTCACTTCTCGAGCACACTACTAGCACTCGACCTTTCGTAGTGTCACTAGAACTACTCCTAACCTGAACCTGTTTCACATGCCGACAAATAAAAAGATTAGGCTAACGCCTAGTGAGTTCAAGAGTTTATAACATGATTTATATAATTTGTAGAATGAAAGTTTGCGACATAAATCATGATTTCCAAAAGGGTTTATGAAAGGATGTAAATGACTCATTTTCCAACGCACACAAAGTTTATGAGAAAAGTTCCCAAAATGTATAAAGCGTTTTCTAAAATGAATTCCAACTCCAACTCACTCAAAACGTGCTTGGACTTTCAATATCCCAAGAAATATAAACGTGGACAAAACTCCAATATTTAAAACATCCAAAGGATGAGGCATATATGTAAAGCCCATGTCCTGGTATGGTTCGTTAAATTATTTTTCTTCTGCTCAGTTTTTATAATTACTTGTATTTAGTAATTTTTGCGTTTAGCGAGAGTAGCACCGTTAGCCTTCGTTGTTAAATCTTAAGTTAAGTTGGGTTAATGTAAGGTGTGGGATTTTAGAGGGGCTAATCATGGGCTTGGACAAAAGTTGGGCATGGGTTCGGCCCATGCAAGAAGGGGACCGAGACCCCCTTTTCTTTTCTCGTTTTCTTCTCTCGTTTTCTTCTCGCGTAAACCACAACCCTAACATCATCTCGTTTTCTTGCCTTGCACTCAAAGAAATAGAAAAAGAAAACCCTAGGCTATCCCCAAGAGAATCCGACCGTAGCCTTCTCCCGTCGCCGCCGCCGTGTTGCCGGAAAACCGCCGGCCACCTTGTTTCGTCGGAGAACGAGAAGGAAAGAGAGACTCCCGGAGTGTGTTGCGTGTTCCTTCGAGAGGTATGAATCTCCTTCTCCTTCTCTTTTCTTTCGGTGTCAATCGACCAAGAAGCTAGCACCACCGCCGCCGTCAGCTTTGGCCGCCGGCGGTGTCGCCATGGCCGTGCCCCACCAGTCGGGTGGGGGCTGGGTACGTCACGGGTTGGTGATCGAGAGTAGGTTTAGGCGTGTATGAGTCGTTTTGGGGGTTCGTTTTCCCCGTCTAGCCGGAGTTTTCCTCAAACCGCCACCGCCGTCGGTGGCCGCCGCCGCCGACCACCACTGCCGGAGAGGCAGTGGGTGGCGTTGTTTTGCTCAGCCATAGTCGTTTAAACCCTCCCCTAAGGTCTGACTCGTAATCCTAGTACAAACCGAGAAACTCTAAACCGTAACAAGAGTTATCATTTTATGTAAAAACTGCAGTTCTGCCCCGATCTTGCGTCAACCATAACTCTTTACTCGTAACTCGGATTGGGGTGAAATCGGTGCCAAAAGTTCCCTTTCCGAGTCTAGTAACTTTCTGTGTTTTGTGAAAAATCCAGTTCGGAACGTAACATAGGTAAAATCGTTGTTTTGTACTGAAAGGTTCCGTTTTTCGCTGTTCCGCGAGCTGTTTTTGTAAAATCCTTGTTTAATTGTAGAAAAATCGTTAGGAGGCGTATAATATGTCCTTGAAACCCTATCTCAGAGTACTTTCTAATCATGAAATAATATTGGGAATTTTCTGGGTTTAAAGGGGTCGAAACAGGTCCCGAACAGACCTGTTTGGCGAGAACGGAAAATAGTTTTAGTGACGGTTTAAGCGTGTGTCGTGTCATAGGGTCCGGGTCTCGTATTGACATGTTTTAACATGCGTTTAGGTGCTGGGAAGTGACCGTAATTGTGAAACTTGAATTGTATTGTTAAGCTAGGCGCGCGTTCGATGTGAGTTCTCTCACTATATCTAATAACGGTTGTTTTATCATTGATGTAGTACGTGTGTGGTAGCTTTATGTGATTGTGTTGTGGAACTAGATAGTGGGGTGTCTAGTTGATACTATGTTGTCATGTTAACTCGGTGGGACCGAGGATCCGGCGGGGCCGGAGATTTTATACGCGGGTGGTGTAGAGACTCGGTGGGACCGGGGATTCGGCGGGGCCGAAGATGTTATCATGTGGTCGGTGGGACCGACTTGTGCCTTTTAGGTGGGTGGGTGTGGATATACATGTTTATGATTTGTTCGTAGACCTGTATGATCGTTTATGTGTCACTATCTGTTTTAGGGGTAGTGTGGAATAACTGTGTTATTTATGGTGTTTGAATTCACTAAGCTTCGTGCTTACCCTTTCCCAATAAATCATTGTTTCAGGTACGAGTGGCTCCAAGGCGTGACGTGTACACACTGGCGCGCGTGAAGAGCTGGCTATTATTAGTTTTATTTATTAACATTATTTCCGCTGGTTTCTGGTTACATGAACAATATTTATGATTTTGCAACTAATATGTTGGGATTATTTAATGGGTTTTATATACGAAATGTTTAATTAAAAATTTTAAATTTCTTGTAACTTTTGGGACGTTACAACTTGGTATCAGAGCACAGCTTGAGTGAATCAAACGCATTTCGGTGTGTTTGATCTCAAGTTTGCGGCTATAAGATTTTCTTTAAAGTTTTTGGGAAATAAAAAGAAGGGAAAAACCCGTTGGAGAAACGGTGATTGAGGGCGCAGTGTGTACAGTCAGCCGGAGCCAAAGGGGAAAGGTACGGTACTTAGTGTATTTATCGCTTTCTAGATCACAGGGTATGCATGCTAGATTACCTGTTGTTGACACTGTACTGTATGACGACTGCTTGCTAGTATGAATCAATGCTAGTTATAGTAGGTTGTTAAGTGAAGGCCCTATAGGTTGTATGCAGTAAGAATCATATAGCCTTAGAATATTTGATTTAGTTCTATTGCGCAGCTCTTGTTTGAGTCCAACCGTTCTAGGATAGAATCTTGTATTCGAATGTCTATTTGATTCACGATGCATGCGACTGGGTATTCGCGAGGCAACTCGTTATGGCTAATAGGGATTCCGTGGTAGCAAGGGTAGTGGAAGGAGATGAAATTCCTAGTGAGCTGGGAATAGCGTTTACATATGAGTACGTAAGCAAAATTGCTTTCTAGATCATAGGGTATGCATGCTAGATTGCCTGTTGTTAATACTATGTTGTAGTTTGTACTGCTTGCTATTAGGGATTTATACTAGTTATAATCGGTTACTAAGTGAATGCCCTCTAGGTTGTATGAAGTAAGAAATTTATAGCCTTAGAATATTCGATTTAGTTCTTTTGCGCAGCTCTTGTTTGAGTCCAACCGTTCTAGGATAGAATCTCGTATTCGAATGTCTATTTGTTTCGCGCTGCATGCGATTGGGTATTCGTGAGGCAACTCGTTATGGCTAGTAGGGATTCCGTAGTAGCAAGGGTAGTGGGATGAGATGAAATTCCTAGGGAGCTGGGAAGAGTGTTTACATATGAGTAGGTATGCTAGATTGCTTGATGCTTATTACACTGTACTGCATGTTTGTTGTTTGCTAATAGGAGTTCATGCTAGTCCTGATAAGTTGTTAAGTGAATGCACTATAGGTTGTATGCGGTAGGAACCGAATAGCCTTAGAATGTTAGATTTAGTTCTATTGCGCAGCTCTTGTTTGAGTCCAACCGTTGTAGGATAGAATCTTATATTCGAATGTCTATCTGGTTTTACACTGTGTGCGACTGTGCATTCGCGAGACGACCCGTCATGACTAGTGGGGATTTCGTCATAGCAAGGGTAGTGGAGTTGGGTGGAATTCCTAGGGAGCTAGGAAGAGTGTGTACATATGCCGGTGCGGGCATATGTGTGTAGTTATCGGCGAGAAACTACTTGGACCCATCGGATGGAACTCGGAACGAGTGATGATAGGTGTGGAAGGTAGTAGTAGAGCTCCTACTACCGGAAACACAGGATCAATGCTCGAGTCGGGAAAAGTCTCGAGGAATCCAAGGAGTTGAGCGTGAGCGTTGTTAGTGTGAATTATTATGTGCTAATAACTCGTTGTAATATCTACCCAGAATAGCCATCACAAGGAGGAACGACTATAGTAAACCTACTAGTACAGGTGTGTACTTGTTTGCTTTGATGGGATGATCGTTGGGGTAGTGTCGAAAGTTATAATTTAGTAGTCGTTGGTAATGGTCGGTTGGGTATCTCGGGGTGAGACCCCGGTATTCATGTGTTATGACCTTGACTTTCCAGTAGGCACTAGGAGGATATAGTCTTGGGCACTTACCTGAGAGGTAGTTCCGATGTGCCGGGCCTTGAGACGTACCTGGGAGGCAGGCGTTAAGGCGTATCTTGTTACAGTGTAACTAGGTTCCCTATGGCGGGCGAGGAAGATAAGTAGACGGTGGAAGATTGGGTATTCCACACGTGTTGTTAGTGTAGATCGAATAGTGTCAGTTAAGGGAATGATGCCCTTTGTAATTAAGAGAATAAATGCGCAGTAACCTTTTTGAAGTGAGTAGTATATTAGGGCGTCGACTTTTGGGCTTAAGGCCAAACACCTTAGTGTAATTGGAGAATTGTAGCCGATTTTAAGGAAATTATGTTGATGGTAGTAGTAACCCTGAGATGCTTACTTGTGATGAATGGTTATGGTGGAATGACCTTCGTGGGTGATTATAAGTTTACTGGTTTGATGATCCTTGTTAACTAAATTTTGGGAGCCTATCAGAACTCGTAGGAGATAATCGATGGTTAATGGTAGGAATAATCGGATCCGAGTATCCTGTAAGGTATATTGGTGAGCAACTTTAGGAGGGTTAGAGCTTGAAATTGAATCGGGATGTATAGAATATCTAAGGTTGGGAGACAACCAAAGTCGTTTGACTGGGAATGATTCCAGTTGTTGGAGTGTTCTTCTGATCATAATTTCAGTGTTCTTGAAGGAGTTTTGTTGGTAAGAAATGTATTCGAGAAATTTTTAAGACGGTGTGAGAAATTTAAATTCCAGTTAGTGAAAGTCCAGTGGCAACACCGAAAGGGGTCCGAGTGGACTTGGGAACCCGAGAATGATATGCGGGAGAACTACCCGGAGCTGTTTGCAGGCGTAGACTTCGAGGACGAAGTCTAATTCAAGCGGGGGAGAGTTGTAAAGCCCATGTCCTGGTATGGTTCGTTAAATTATTTTTCTTCTGCTCAGTTTTTATAATTACTTGTAATTAGTAATTTTTGCGTTTAGTGAGAGTAGCACCGTTAGCCTTCGTTGTTAAATCTTAAGTTAAGTTGGGTTAATGTAAGGTGTGGGATTTTAGAGGGGCTAATCATGGGCTTGGACAAAAGTTGGGCATGGGTTCGGCCCATGCAAGAAGGGGACCGAGACCCCCTTTTCTTTTCTCGTTTTCTTCTCGCGTAAACCACAACCCTAACATCATCTCGTTTTCTTGCCTTGCACTCAAAGAAATAGAAAAAGAAAACCCTAGGCTATCCCCAAGAGAATCCGGCAGTAGCCTTCTCCCGTCACCGCCGTCGTGTTGCCGGAAAACCGTCGGCCACCTTGTTTCGTCGGAGAACGAGAAGGAAAGAGAGACTCCCGGAGTGTGTTGCGTGTTCCTTCGAGAGGTATGAATCTCCTTCTCCTTCTCTTTTCTTTCGGTGTCAATCGACCAAGAAACTAGCACCACCGCCGCCGTCAGCTTTGGCCGCCGGCGGTGTCGCCATGGCCGTGCCCCACCAGTCGGGTGGGGGCTGGGTACGTCACGGGTTGGTGATCGAGATTAGGTTTAGGCGTGTATGAGTCGTTTTGGGGGTTCGTTTTCCCCGTCTAGCCGGAGTTTTCCTCAAACCGCCACCGCCGTCGGTGGCCGCCGCCGCCGACCACCACTGCCGGAGAGGCAGTGGGTGGCGTTGTTTTGCTCAGCCATAGTCGTTTAAACCCTCCCCTAAGGTCTGACTCGTAATCCTAGTACAAACCGAGAAACTCTAAACCGTAACAAGAGTTATCATTTTATGTAAAAACTGCAGTTCTGCCCCTGTCTTGCGTCAACCATAACTCTTTACTCGTAACTCGTATTGGGGTGAAATCGGTGCCAAAAGTTCCCTTTCCGAGTCTAGTAACTTTTCTGTGTTTTGTGCAAAATCCAGTTCGGAACGTAACATAGGTAAAATCGTTGTTTTGTACTGAAAGGTTCCGTTTTTCGCTGTTCCGCGAGCTGTTTTTGTAAAATCCTTGTTTAATTGTACAAAATTCGTTAGGAGGCGTATAATATGTCCTTGAAACCCTATCTCAGAGTACTTTCTAATCATGAAATAATATTGGGAATTTTCTGGGTTTAAAGGGGTCGAAACAGGTCCCGAACAGACCTGTTTGGCGAGAACGGAAAATAGTTTTAGTGATGGTTTAAGCGTGTGTCGTGTCATAGGGTTCGGGTCTCGTATTGACACGTTTTAACATGCGTTTAGGTGCTGGGAAGTGACCGTAATTGTAAAGCTTGAATTGTATTGTTAAGCTAGGCGCGCGTTCGATGTGAGTTCTCTCACTATATCTAATAACGGTTGTTTTATCATTGCTGTAGTACGTGTGTGGTAGCTTTATGTGATTGTGTTGTGGAACTAGATAGTGGGGTGTCTAGTTGATACTATGTTGTCATGTTAACTCGGTGGGACCGAGGATCCGGCGGGGCCGGAGATTTTATACGCGGGTGGCGTAGAGACTCGGTGGGACCGGGGATTCGGCGGGGCCGGAGATGTTATCATGTTGTCGGTGGGACCGACTTGTGCCTTTTAGGTGGGTGGGTGTGGATATACATGTTTATGATTTGTTCGTAGACCTGTATGATCGTTTATGTGTCACTATCTGTTTTAGGGGTAGTGTGGAATAATTGTGTTATTTATGGTGTTTGAATTCACTAAGCTTCGAGCTTACCCTTTCCCAATAAATCATTGTTTCAGGTACGAGTGGCTCCAAGGCGTGACGTGTACACACTGGCGCGCGTGAAGAGCTGGCTATTATTAGTTTTATTTATTAACATTATTTCCGCTGGTTTCTGGTTACATAAACAATATTTATGATTTTGCAACTAATATGTTGGGATTATTTAATGGGTTTTATATACGAAATGTTTAATTAAAAATTTTAAATTTCTTGTAATTTTTGGGACGTTACAATATAACTCTGCCAATAAACCATGAAGACATTTCATATAAATAAAGAGCGTCACCGAAAATATGGATAAAAGTAACTACCCAAAAACAACACATTTCGGTGACGGGGGAGACCCGATTCCATCGAAAGTGACGGGCACATAAAGTTAGGCCACTTATGATGTTACTGGATTACACCTCAAGTCCCGGTCTTAGTTCCCATGCCATAAAGACATCACAATCTCAAACCTTTCCCATGCCTTTATTGCCTACCCCGTCGAGTTACACCTCAAGGACTTATGAGACCATATTGTCTATCCAGTCTAGACGAGTTACACCTCAAGGACTTCAATGTCCCTTATTGCATACTCGCTAACGGCCTCACGGCCTAACGCATATAACCATGCGTCCCCAATAGTCCACTCTCCGTGCACAAAGAGATAGACCATCAAATAAAGACAGACTTACGTGCATATGGATCCAATGCAAAACAGTGTACAAAACATGCTCAACCCGGAATGACTAAAACACCCATACATGTAAATATCAATAATGTGAAATAATATGCAATGTGTTGCAATAAATGTAAATAATAAATAACACTCCACATTGAGCCATCAAAACCGGAAAAAATGTCCCCAAGACTTCCTTAAAGTCAAAACCGAGCAAAATGCTCAAAACCCATTAGACCCATAAATAACGGTCCTCGTAATACAAAATGCATTTAAACATCGCTTATGTAAACATGTATCACAAAATCATCATTAACCCAAAACTCTACACGGGTTAAAAACAAAGGGTTTCCTCAAATGGACTCATACCCTTTATAATCCTCAAAATGACTCATGACACTAAAATGTGCCATTTCCCAAATTGTTTATAAAATCAATTCGCAACGTGAAAGAAAACCATTGAATGACTCTATTTGAGCAATAAATCATTTGAAGACATATTCATGATTTCTACACATTAAAATATTCAAAAATCCCAAATATGGGTGTTTTACAAACTTTATAAAGTTAAACACTTCAAAAGGGCCAGACTTACCAAATAACTCAACAATTGATAAAAATAAGTAAAGCACACAAATACTTGGAAAAATACATTTTTGGCATGTACAAAGTTTTCACAAATCAACTTGAACTCACCTTGCTAGATTTAGGCTAAATCTAGATTTTCCCCAATGTAATCTCCTTTTAAGAAACACGAATCCTCAAACTCCAAATCATCCAAAACCACTTAGGTCTTGATGAAAACCTAGAAACCCTGATTTTCTTGAAGATGGAGGAGATGATGATGAAATCTCGATCTTTTCTTCCACTCTACCACCAAATACCCTTGGATCTTCCCGAAACTAACACTCTATACTCAAAAATCTCTCAAAGACGAAACCATGGAAATTTGAATCGCCAAAAACGGAGTAGAAATGAGAGAGATATGACCAAATGAAGAAAAATCGGATTTTAAGCACTGCAGCCGCCCGCGAAAGTGACAGTGTCACTTTAGCATGTCACATTCGCCCAAAATGTACCGAGGGCCATATTTCCTCTGCGAAAGTGACATGCTAAAGTGCCAGTGTCACTCTCGCATGTCACTTTAGCCTAGAAGGTACCGAACACTGTTTTGGCCGTACCTTCTTCGTTTTAGCTCCGTTTTCGCTCCGGAAAGGCCCGTTGGATTCGTGTTTGAATTCTCCATCCAACAAGACTATAAAATATAGAATTTAATCCAAAATCCTATTTCTTCTATTTCTCTTGAAAGATCGATTTCCACACCGATTTGAAATTACACTTACCCAAAAATTACGGGTGTTACAATCCTCCCAACCTTAAAAGAGATTTCGTCCTCGAAGTCTAGCTTCCCATTTAACACTGTCATGGTAATTGATTGTCTCTGTTTATGAGGAGTTTTCGCTGATCCACTTGATAGAATTGTCACGATAAACTTCATGTTGATACTCACAACAAATGTCTCCTAGGCACATTACACTTATATCCGAGTGAACGCTTAACTTACTAAAATAGCTTCTAACCACAAGACTTCGGTTGTCTCCCAACCTTAGGTGATCCATAATTCCCCAACGGCAGATCCCGACTTCCAATTAGTCTAGATCTACGTGTTGGTTCCCGTTTTGCTTATACAAGATTGTCAGATCTATTAGTTCGAATTTATGTTTGATGTGGAAGCGTATTTGAAGAACTAACAGATATGTTTGATAGATTTAGAACACACACTATCAAATAAACAGTGAAGAGAATAGATTTATAGCACAAAGACCCACTGTATTTAATATATCAAGAACACTTAGTACAGATTTGACGCTAATTGAGTGTAAGTGTTTTGTGTTGTGTGTTAAGTGATTGTGTAAACTTGTAAAGTGTAAAAATGGTGATTCTTAGGAAGAACTTAACATGAGTCTTCCTTTTATACTACTACAAAAGATATATTCTAGACAAGAGACTGTTGTTACAGGAAAGAAGAGATGGTATGAATAGTTGGAAAACTGCATGCATTAAATGTCGCAGACGTCTATGTTGTACTAAGCCCTATTGAGTCCACTCAGAGTTTGACACGTGTTGAAGTTGGACATGGCATGCTACCATACAAGTTGATGAACAGATACTGGAACAGTAGCAAGATATTTCTTTAACAGTGGTAAGATATTATAAGTATCTTGAGTCTTCAGTGAGGACAACAGAGGCTCTGTAATGTGTTGCATAAGTTCTGCGGTCTGGTCCTTTGTAGAGTAGTCTTCATTGGGTTCCTTGTCTTCTGAAGTTGTCTGCAGACGCTCTGTTATTGGTGACAGAGGTTCTGAGGTCTTGATCTTCTGTAGCGTTCTTCTGTAGTTTCTTCGGTCTTTGATCACTCTTGATCAAACTTCCTTTGCTTTTTCTTAGATGCCCGGCAGAGCTTCTGTTGCACTCAGCAGAGCTTCTGTGGAAGTTCTTCTGTACTTGGCCATTTTTCAATACTTCTAATGTTTCAGAATATTGGAGCTAACAATCTCCCCCTAAGTATTGAAAAAATAAATTTTGACTTTTTGAATTTTTAGGCTAAGTTAAGATAGACAGAGGTTAAACAATACCTCAGAAGATTATTTCTTTCATTTGGAATTTATGCCAGAGGCATTTACATTTGAGTACATTAAATGAACAGAAATAAAACGTTGACAGATGTTCTTTGAAGAGACTCAAATTTTTGCATTTGGGAAGTCGTCGAACTTTCTGTTGTATTTTCCTACTTCCTTGAGTTCTTCATAGAATTTAAGGCAGAGATTTCTTAAGCCTAGTGTAGCATCAATCTCTTTGATCATCATCAGAGCAGATTCTTCATCCATAAGCTCTGTTGCTTTGTTCTCCTCTAGTATTTTTCTGAACATGTTCAGAGTACGGTCTGTGTACTTCTGACAGTCCATTGTCACAAACAGTTTAAGTTGATCAGCAGGATTCTTGAATACTAACCCGTACCTTGGAGTTTTGATGATCGAATTGTGTATGGCATTTGGTGGGCAAAAATCCTCTGGTGGTCTGATGCTTAGAGTAGTCATGCCTAGATCGATGGCTAGTTGAAAGTCGAGCATGCTGTAGATTAGGAGCTTTTCACGCATCGCCTTTCTGAGAACTCGATAAGACCTTTGGTGGCAGTCGTCATTGAAGTTGTCTTTCGTCCATTGCAGAAGATCAGGTAAGTCATAGGGATTGAGGTTTCGGATATCAGCATCAGAGAATTGATTCTCTGATCTGTCAGACCTTTTGACTTTCCAGATTGTATACATCGTATGAGGATAGGTTCTCATTTTAGAGTATTTACAATAAATTACCTTCTTTATTTTGTGAATGGAGTAAACTTGGTTGACCGGTTTTGACTTTGTAGTGGTGAAGATGGCATCGAATTCCTTTCTGAGCTTCTGATCTCGGACATGAGCTGGCAGATCGTTCTGGAAGTGCTGTCTGTAGAGATAATTGTAAACTTGCTCTTCCATTTGTTCAATGGTTGGAGTAGTTCTTGGAATTTGTCTCCTTAGCTCATCCATCTGTCGAGTGATGTCTGCTACTTTACTTTCTGTTACTTTAGCTGCGGGATCCAGGGTTGGGTTTTCTGACAGAGGATTCAAGTTGAATGCCCAGTCTTCCTCTTCGGGTTTAGGAGTGACGAAGGCATTAAAGGCACCTTTCATCAACTTCTCTGTAGCAACCGGTATCTTCTTCTTTGGCTCTTCTTCTGTCATTTTTCCCTTGCCTTTATCTTTTGGTTTTGAGGTTTTAGAGGTTGGGTTTTGGATTTGTGTGGGTGGAACCTCTGTAGATTTGACGGTTGAAGATTCTGTGGGTTTTGGGGTTGGATGCTCTGATGTTTTGGTTGTTGCCTCTGAAGGTTTTGATACTTCGGGTTGTGAGGTCTCTGTTGGTGAGGAGTCTTCGGGTCTTGGAAGTGGGATGTCAAAACGCTTTGCTGATTGAAAAGCAGATACAAATTCCATTCTGCGAAGAATGAACTCTGCAGAGCGTTTTGGTCTTTGGGGTTTTCGAGCTATGGTTTTGACTTTAGTTTTGCACGGGATTGGTTGTGGGGTTGGTGTTGGTTCTTTGGGTGAGGGTGGAGTTTGTTCTGTGGATGAGGATGCAAGAGTGATTACCTTAGGTTCTGTGGTTGGTGCATCCTCTGCTGAGATAGAGGTCTTTTGCCTCTGTTGTGTTCCTTGTGTTTGCTTCGGAGTTTCTGTTGTAGAGGGTTCTACAGTTTTCTCTGTAGTTTTTGCAGAAGCAGACTCTGTTGTTTCCTTTGTTCTCCCCCCCTCAGGATGACCAGATGCACCATCATCAGGATCATCCTGCCTTCTTTTAGCAGCAACTTCTGTTCTGCAGGTGTCTTGAGCTGCTTGCCTTGCTGCTTGTTTCTTCATTGTTTCAAAGTAGATTGCGATCGAAGTCTTGAAGGCTTTGGTCGCACTCTTCTCGAATTCTGCAGCGGTTGTTTTGGCAATGTCAGTGGCAGAGGCGATGGCAGCAGCAGCAGAAGTTTCTTTATTTGACTTTATTTCTGCAAGGGTTTCTTTAACTTCTGTGGATAAGGTATCCACTTTGGTATTTAATCCTGTAAGCGCGTCTGAAGTTGAATCTGTAAAAGTCGTGAATGAGCTTTGCAACTTATTCAATGTTTGAGTTACAAAGGTTACAAAGACTTGGAACTCATTCTTCGTAACATGTTCCTCTTAGGTAACCTCTGGAGGAACAACCCTTCTCCAGAGTGAGTCCCTGTTCCTGGGACACCTTCTTTCATTCCTGTTTGATCGTTGAGAATGGAAGGATTTCCTTCTGATCTTCGAGAAGAAACAAGAGTTTCAGTCTCTACAGAAGTTCTGTGAAGAACAGTGTCCAAGTCCACTCCAGAGGTGGGTATCGGAATGTCCTTCTTTTGACTTGGAGACTTGTCTAGAGTCTCTTCGTCTTTGTGCTTACTACTTCTCTCTGAAAGAAGTTTTGGCCCTATATTGTGCGTGGCAGAGGAAACAAATTCCTCTGTTGGGTGTTCTAGTGTGATCTGGGGCGATTGATCACGAACTATAGGTGAGTCTCTTTGAGGAGACTCCCTAGGAATGGATTCCCCGGTTTTTGTGGGCGCAGAAGTCGAAACAGTGACTTCTGGCTGTTTGGTTTGGGTAGGGGTCTAGTTGTGCGACTCTTTTTCAATAACTCCTTCTGCAGCTAGACCTGCGGAGTTAGATGTGTGGGTTGCACTGGGAGGAGGTGAGGGTTGTGTGCCTTCTACAACTTCGGCAGCTTTTTCTTTTTCTTTTCCTCCAGAAGTTTCTACCCTATCTTCTAACCTTGATTCTATATTCTCACCTATTTGGACCTCTTCTTTTGTAGTTTCTTGTCTTGGCAGAAGTGAATCAAGACCCTCTGTGATTGTTTGGTTTTGCAGAGGTGGAGGTTGAGGTTGTTCTTTTTCGATTCCCTCTGTAATTGATTGTAGAGGAGAAGAGAGTTGCTTCTTCTTTGATTTCCTTTTCTTCGGTTTAGATGCCCGGCAGAGCTTCTGTTGCACTCAGCAGAGCTTCTGTGGAAGTTCTTCTGTACTTGGCCATTTTTCAATACTTCTAATGTTTCAGAATATTGGAGCTAACACTACGTGCTTTTAAACTCTTTCTCAAACCATTCCATGGTTTGACCACTACCGAAACCAATAAAATTCTCAAATTCAACTGTTCCCATTACTGAACTGCGATATAGCTTTAACGAGTACCCTAAGAGTCCAAAACGGACGGTCGTCCTTGACCCAAGAATTATAAAACTTCCTGAATACGCCTAAGCACTAAACATTCGATTGACAAAAATCTTACTAGCCAAGGAAAATCATTCAACTATAACGACTTATCATAATCCGAACTTCCTAAAATCACAACAAGCGAAACGGTTATCCCTTAAGATTGTACTACAACACTTCAAATACACTAACGGTTCATGGTCTCAAAATCCGAAAGTTGACACCTAACCAATCTACCAAGATTCGAACCATTGCAGAGTTCCATACACGAGTTCCATTCGTCGAGCATACCAACAAAACCAAGGTTATTAGCATGGTGTCTAAAGGGTGTACACATCCTTTATGAAAAACTTTACAAATCCCAAAACAAGGTTGTCGAAATGAACGGTTACCATAAGCATTAACATGAGATATCGCGAGCCCCACCTGTCAGATACAAAAAGTACATCGACCCTACCACCGATATCAATCGACCTACAACAATACCACGCATCGGAATGCCCAACCTTCCACTGTCGAACTTTACACACACTTACTCTTAACCGGGTTACTTAACCTTTCCAAGGTTCTAATGAGTTCAAGGTTTTCAAGCGAAATACTTAACATATATGCCAATCAAAACTTTTATGGAAATTTTCAACACAAAGGTTTTCATAACAATTTAATCGCACGCACAAAATCTACTCGGTAGTTGTGCATAAATGGACACGCTTGTCCCACATATGAGAATCGTATTGAAAACTATTTCATCGAAATTTAGACCATTAACAAAACGCAAAAGCATAATAAACAACTTTTTTTAAAGGAACCGTTACGGTCCTAGCATGGATTAATTTATGTCATGCACGCAAAGTATTTCCCTACTTTAAATAGTGTGCAACAGAAAGGTTTGTATGTACTTCAAAATAAGTTTAAACGACATCCAACTCCAAACTTCCTTTTTACCCATAAAATGACATGGAACAAAGTTTACCAACAAAATTCGCACACGTCAGTTTTATTTCACAAAAACGGTGAAACGATCCATAAATATACTTTGGTTAAAACATAAAATGTTTTGTGTCAGTTCCTAGTTTAAAGACAAAATCAATACGTTTTCACCATTCGGAGGCATCGACTAAAATACCGTGAAGAAATCTCAAATTGGAGTATGCATGCAAACCTGTAACACTTTCCTAGTAGTTTTCTTGAAATGAAATAACATGCATCAGATGGTTCAAACGAAATTTCGAAAGATGAAATTCTTTAAATCAATTTCAAAATTTTCTCATTTAGTCAAATGATGACATAGGAGTAAAACCTCTTTGACAGGACTCAGACACATTAATGTGTTTTCTCAAAACATAGGAGAATAATAAGTGCTTGCAATTGGTTGACACCAAACAAGGTTTAAATCGACTTCAAATTTCAAATCATACAAACAGTGCGCATTAATGTTCCAAAATGTAAATATTTTCACACATTCTCGGTCGAGACAATTGATTCTTCCAAAATCCCCATCACGGAGCATTTACACTAAAATTCTTTTCACTTGTAATACAAAACGTCAAAATGTCGATGCTTAAAATTTACTTATTAAACACTCAAAATACACCTTTTCTCTAAAACCAAAAAGCTTTACAGTTTTCCAAAATGTTCATCGAACCAAAATTGACCAAATGTCAACGACTCACACATTCTTGTTTTCAAAATGTAACGTATCGTAACCATGCATAATCCCCACAAAACTAAAACATATTTTAACCAAATGGCCTTCATTTATGCAATGTTTTAATAAAGTATTTTCATTCACGATCCATTTATCAAAATGTCGAAAGGTAATGGTTACCAAGCTATGCATACCCCTAGGTCAATATAATGCATTTGCATGAAATGATAATAAAACAATCAATTAACCGAAAGCGCAATAAGCAAATTGTTATGAAATACTATCAAGATGTCCTTCCATGCATTACCTACGTCACGTCTAAATCAACCCGTACATCGAACAAGTTGTAACGAAATGTACTAACACAAATTTTCAAAAGAGAAAACATATGACGCCAAAGTTCCAAAAACATTCCTTTTGGTCGCCTTACGGTATAAAATAATATTTCTCAACAAAACCCGCATGAGACAAAGTGTCCAATATAATCCAAAATTAACATACATAATAACTAAAGTATGCACATTACAAAATTGCGCTCACGAGACACGAAACGCCGTAAAATGAAACTCCGTAAAACTCTATGGGCTTGACGGCCTCAAATCAACCAAATGGTGCCAAACCTTCGTTTCCAAAAATCGAATTTCAATATACAAAATCATGACTAAAACGTAAAAATTCTAAAAATCTCCTTTTTGTTGTAATACCATATAAACAACATTGATCAACAAACTTGCGTTAAATAAATTCTCCAAGATAACTCTACATAGACATAATGGAAGATAACTTTCCGTCCAAACCTTAACGTATGTGGAGGAGATCCAATGTTAAAGTCATAAGCCGTAGTCATTTGTCCAATACTTTAAACGACATTAAATTATGGATATCACCGTATCCGAAAGTAGCGTTGGACCTCAACAAAATAAAGCAAGTCCCGACAAAATTTGCAATCTCCGCAATAAAATAAATTTCATGCATGTTCAAAACCATGATTTTAAATCTTGTGTTTGTTAAAAGTTTTCCAAAATTTTGTAACACAATCCACAGGAGGATTTGAAACACAAGAAATAACTGATACAATTTATTTTAAAATAAATTTTGTGCATGAATTTAGTCGGCACTCAACGTCTCAAACCAAACTCCTCCAATTCCCTCCGGTCACACTACCGTCCAATTTACATCGATTAACCTTACGATTTCTCCTCGAAATAAGGTGGATTCAACAAGCCTATGGTTCTACTCCAACCATCACCCTTGACCCGAAATGGTCCACTTAAAGCAATTATCATGCTTATTGTCACTCTAAGTGACTAATGCTAAAATCGTCAATCTCTTTCAACGACTACTTGATTAGAAACTCTTCACTACCCCAACGGTCATCGCATTAAAGTGGTTCAAGTATGCACATGTAACTAGTAAGTTCACCATGACACTGGCCAGATGTCATTATGAACCGTACATGCTTATCCTTGCCACTCTCGATGTCATTCTCGTTTCTAGCAACTCCATCGACCTCAAAACATTCTATCTTAAAGTGCCTAAAGGTGAATTTCACTTTCATTTACTTAAAAGGACGCTAGTTTGAGTCTAGGTATCCAAAATCAACACCTATTTCTCTCAAACTTATGCTCTGATACCAACTTGTAACACCCTCGAATTGGGAAAGAGCAACTAAATAAAATTTTCGATAATACAACCAAAATAATAGGATTTCTCCCTATAAATCAATACGGGAAATACCTCCATCAATACATATAACTCATGTCTTAAATACAAAGGCTACGTTTACATCGGGTGTTACTTAACTCAAATACAATTGCTATTCCCAAAACTCAATGCAGGAGACTTCACTACCAATTCACCTCTCGAGCACACTACTAGCACTCGATCTTTCGTAGTGTCACTAGAACTACTCCTAACCTGAACCTGTTGCACATGCCGACAAATAAAAAGGTTAGTCTAACGCCTAGTGAGTTCAAGAGTTGATAACATGATTTATATAATTTATAGAATGAAAGTTTGCGACATAAATCATGATTTCCAAAAGGGTTTATGAAAGGATGTAAATGACTCATTTTCCAATGCACACAAAATTATGAGAAAAGTTCCCAAAATGTATAAAGCATTTTCCAAAATGAATTCCAACTCCAACTCACTCAAAACGTGCTTGGATGTTAAATATCCCAAGAAATATAAACGTGGACAAAACTCCAATATTTAAAACATCCAAATAGGATGAGGCATATAACTCTGCCAATAAACCATGAAGACATTTTATATAAATAAAGAGCGTCACCGAAAATATGGATAAAAGTAACTACCCAAAAACAACACCTTTCGGTGACGGGGGAGACCCGATTCCATCGAAAGTGACGGGCACATAAAGTTAGGTCATTTATGATGTTACTGGATTACACCTCAAGTCCCGGTCTTATTTCCCATGCCATAAAGACATCACAACCTCAAACCTTTCCCATGCCTTTATTGCCTACCCCGTCGAGTTACACCTCAAGGACTTATGGGACCATATTGCCTATCTAGTCTAGACGAGTTACACCTCAAGGACTTCAATGCCCCATATTGCATACTCGCTAACGGCCCCACAGCCTAACGCATATAACCATGCATCCCCAATAGTCCACTCTTCATGCACAAAGAGATAGACCATCAAATAAAGACTGACTTACGTGCCTATGGATCCATGCAACACAGTCTACAAAACATGCTCAACCCGGAATGACTAAAACACCCAAGCATGTAAATATCAATAATGTGAAATAATATGCAATGTGTTGCAATAAATGTAAATCACAAATAAGACTCCACATTGAGCCATCAAAACCGGACAAAATGTCCCCAAGACTTCCTTAAAGTCAAAACCGAGCAAAATGCTCAAAACCCATTAGACCCATAAATAACGATCCTCATAATACAAAAATGCATTTAAACATCGCTTATGTAAACATGTATCACGAAATCATCATTAACCCAAAACTCTACACGGGTTAAAAACAAAGGGTTTCCCCAAATGGACTCACACACATTAATGTGTTTTCTCAAAACCTAGGAGAATAATAAGTGTTTGCAATTGGTTGACACCAAACAGGGTTTAAATCGACTTCAAATTTTGAATCATACAAACAGTGCGCATTAATGTTCCAAAATGTAAATAATTTCACGCACTCTCGGTCAAGACAATTGATTCTTCCAAAATCCCCATCCCGGAGCATTTACACTAAAATTCTTTTCACTTGTAATACAAAACGTCAAAATGTCGATGCTTAAAATTTACTTATTAAACACTCAAAATACACCTTTTCTCTAAAACCAAAAAGCTTTACAGTTTTCCAAAATGTTCATTGAACCAAAATTGACCAAATGTCAACGACTCACACATTCGTGTTTTCAAAATGTACTGTATCGTAACCATGCATGATCCCCACAACACTAAAACATATTTTGACCAAATGGCCTTCATTTATGCAATGATTTAATAAAATATTTTCATTCACGATCCATTTATCAAAATGTCAAAAGGTAATGGTTACCAAGCTATGCATACCCATAGGTCAATATAATGCATTTGCATGAAATGATAATAAAACAATCAATTAACCGAAAGCGCAATAAGCAAATTGTTATGAAATACTATCAAGATGTCCTTCCATGCATTACCTACATCACGTATAAATCAATCCGTACATCGAACAAGTTGTAACGAAATGTACTAACACAAATTTTTAAAAGAGAAAACATACGACGCCAAAGTTCCAAAAACATTCCTTTTGGTCGCCTTACGGTATAAAATAATATTTCTCAACAAAACCCGCATGAGACAAAGTGTCCAATATAATCCAAAATTAACATACATAATAACTAAAGTATGCGCATTACAAAATTGCGCTCACGCGACACGAAACGCCGTAAAATGAAACTCCGTAAAACTCTATGGGCTCGACGGCCTCAAATCAACCAAATGGTGCCAAACCTTCGTTTCCAAAAATCGAATTTCAATATACAAAATCATGACTAAAACGTCAAAATTCTAAAAATCTCCTTTTTGTTGTAATACCATATAAACAACATTGATCAACAAACTTGCGTTAAATAAATTCTCCAAAATAACTTTACATAGACATAATGGAAGATAACTTTCCGTCAGAACCTTAACATATGTGGAGGAGATCCAATGTTAAAGTCATAAGCCGTATTCATTTGTCCAATACTTTAAACGACATTAAATTATGGATATCACCGAATTCGAAAGTAGCGTTGGACCTCAACAAAATAAAGCAAGTCCGGACAAAATTTGCAATCTCCGCAATAAAATAATTTTCATGCATGTTCAAAACCATGATTTAAAATCTTGTATGTGCTAAACGTTTTACGAGATTTTGTAACGCAATCCACGGGAGGATTTGAAACACAAGAAATAACTGATACAACTTATTTTAAAATAACTTTTAAGCATGAATTTAGTCGGTACTCAACGTCTCAAACCAAACTCCTCCAATTCCCTCCGGTCATACTACCGTCATTCGGATGCTCAAACATTTTAAGGCAAAATTGGAATTTACATCGATTAACCTTACGATTTCTCCTCGAAATATGGTGGATTCAACAAGCCTATGGTTCTACTCCAACCATCACCCTTGATCCGAAATGGTCCACTTAAAGCAATTATCATGCTTATTGTCACTCTAAGTGACTAATGCTAAAATCGTCAATCTCTTTCAACGACTACTTGATTAGAAACTCTTCACTACCCCAACGGTCATCACATTAAAGTGGTTAAAGTATGCACATGTAACTAGTAAGTTCACCGTGACACTGGCCAGATGTCATTATGAACGCACCGTACATGCTTATCCTTGCCACTCTCGATGTGATTCTCATTTCTAGCAACTCCATCGACCTCAAAACATTATATCTTAAAGTGCCTAAAGGTGAATTTCACTTTCATTTACTTAAAAGGACGCTAGTTTGAGTCTAGGTATCCAAAATCAACACCTAATTCTCTCAAACTTATGCTCTGATACCAACTTGTAACACCCTCGAATTGGGAAAGAGCAACTAAATAAAATTTTCGATAATACAACCAAAATAATTGGATTTCTCCCTATAAATCAATACGTGAAATACCTCCATCAATACATATAACTCAAGTTTTAAATACAAAGGCTACGTTTACATCGGGTGTTACTTAACTCAAGTACAATTGCTCTTCCCAAAACTCAATGCGGAAGACTTCACTACCAATTCACCTCTCGAGCATACTACTAGCACTCGACCTTTCGTAGTGTCACTAGAACTACTCCTAACCTGAACCTGTTGCACATGCCGACAAATTAAAAGGTTAGGCTAACGCCTAGTGAGTTCAAGAGTTTATAACATGATTTATATAATTTGTAGAATGAAAGTTTGCGACATAAATCACGACTAAAACACCCAAGCATGTAAATATCAATAATGTGAAATAATATGCAATGTGTTGCAATAAATGTAAATCATAAATAAGACTCCACATTGAGCCATCAAAACCGGACAAAATGTCCCCAGGACTTCCTTAAAGTCAAAACCGAGAAAAATGCTCAAAACCCATTAGACCCATAAATAACGGTTCTCATATCACAAAATGCATTTAAACATCGCTTATGTAAACATGTATCACAAAATCATCATTAACCCAAAACTCTACACGAGTTAAAAACAAAGGGTTTCCCCAAATGGACTCATACCCTTTATAATCCTCAAAATGACTCATGACACTAAAATGTGCCTTTCCCAAATGGTTTAAAAAATCAATTACCCAACCTGAAAGAAAACCATTGAATGACTCTATTTGAGCAATAAATCATTTGAAGACATATTCATGATTTCTACACATTAAAATATTCAAAAATCCCAAATATGGGTGTTTTACAAACTTTATAAAGTTAAACACTTCAAAAGGGTCAGACTTACCAAATAACTCAACAATTGATAAAAATAAGTAAAACACACAAATACATGGAAAAATACATTTTTGTCATGTACAAAGTTTTCACAAATCAACTTGAACTCACCTTGCTAGATTTAGGCTAAATCTAGATTTTCCCTAACGTAAGATCCTTTGAAGAAACACGAATCCTTAAGCTCCAAATCTTCCAAAAACAACTTAGGTCTTGATGAAAACCTAGAAACCCTAATTTTCTTGAAGATGGAGGTGATGATGATGAACTCTTGATATTTTCTTCCACTCCACCACAAAATACCCTTGGATCTCCCCAAAACTAACACTCTATCCTCAAAAAGCTCTCAAAGACGAAACCATGGCAATTTGAATCGTCAAAAACGGAATAGAAATGAGAGAGATATGACCAAATGAAGAAAAATCGGATTTTAAGCACTGCAGCCGCCCGCGAGAGTGACATGCGAAAGTGACAGTGTCACTTTAGCATGTCACTTTCGCCCAAAATGTACCGAGGGCCATATTTCCTCTGCGAAAGTGACATGCTAAAGTGCCAGTGTCACTCTCGCATGTCACTTTAGCCCAGAAGGTACCGAACATTTGTTTGGCCGTAACTTCTTCGTTTTAGCTCCGTTTTCGCTCCAGAAAGGCCCGTTGGATTCATGTTTGAATTCTCCATCCAACAAGACTATAAAATCTAGATATTAATCCAAAAATCCTATTTCTTCTATTTCTCTTGAAAGATCGATTTCCACACCGATTTGAAATTACACTTACCCGAAAATTATGGGTGTTACACATGGACAAACGTTTTCTGATTGGACCATAAAAATTGAGCTTACATTATGATAACTAAATAATTAATATGTGTAATTTTGTTGGTCAGTTCGGTCCAGACCGCACAAAAGAACTGAGCGATTTGACAAAATTTTGGTCCGTGCCGGACTCTTCGAACCGCTCAAACCGTCAAAAACGGTTCGCTTTGACTCGATTCAACACTTCAACTGGTTTGAACAATCTAATGGGTTTCTTTGGAAACCCGCAATTGCAAGTTTACTTTTGAAGGGATTTTTGGCCATATTTGTTGGATCTTTGGTCGAAAGAAATGATTTAATAAATTCTATTAAAAGAGGTATAAAAAGTTGACATTTTACTTTAGATATGCTAAATTTGTTGGCTCTACGGTTTTTAAGCTCGAGAATTCTTTCGATTGGGGTAATGTTGGGTTGCTTTATGCAAATTTTGAACTCTTTTTTATTTGATGCGGTTGGTATCAAATATGTTATGTATTTGACTTAATTTAAGTTACAAGACAAGCTTTGTAAACTAAATTGAGAAGACTAACTTAATTTGTGTGCATCTACCATAATGCATAATCATTTTTTGTACAAGCTTAATTAACTTCAACCTTGGTGATTCTTTCAACAGGTATGTACCAAAATAATTTCCATCTAAAAGATTAAAACACCTCCTATACATGCATTGTATTACACTAATAACATTAGTTGTTAATATTTTATCTTAACGTAGTTATGTACTTCCTAACAAAAAATCCGTCACCGCGTAACGCGCGGTTCCACACACTAGTATATATATTAAATAAGAAACCATGATGTATGATGTGACACATTCTTAGAAGAGGATTTGTCTAAAGGAATTTTATCATTGTTTTGAGTTTTTTAAATATTAAATAGTTAAAAACTATTCTACCCCTAAATACAAAATATGTATTTCATTATAAGGAAGTTTCTTTGGTAATTTCACTTCCATTTATTAGCCTTTACTTTCAAACTAAATAACTTATAGAGATATTCATTATGCTGTTTTCATCTTCTCATCCACTAAGGGAAAACCTACAATAAATGTATTGCCACGTTCTTACAAAATGATTCTTTATAAAGATAATTATGTTAAAGAGTTTACTAAATGTTAGATAAATTAAAGATTTTTCTACTCGTGAATGAAAAATGTGTATATCATTATTCTCTCCAAAATGATAACAAAACTTCCAAGCCAAATATGTCATTAATTGAGCAAGTCGCATTAGTAGTTCACGTATATCTAAAAGTATATGAAGTTCACGTACATCTAAAAGTAAAATATGAAGTTTCTTAGGTGACACTTTGTGGAAGTGTTATTTCATAATTTTTTTAGAAAATTTTAGACTTTTTAATTGGTTTTATTGGTTATATTAATTGTCTTTCATTAACTCATAAATGTCCTAGACCTTTCAGTTTTTGGTTTTCTGTTCCGTTTTTATTCCATCTATATATTATATCTCATTAACTTTTTTTTCTTTTGTTTTACTGAATACTCCATCATATTGCAAACTACACAATCGAAATGTCTAATGAAGATGAAAGCGTTTTTTCTTCTTTTGTTTTACAGAATTCTTTGCAAAGTGCACAATCGAATGTCTCATCAAGATGGAAGCTACATTTTATAGTTTGTTTTATGTTTTTATGCGAATTATTTGTTGTTATTGATGTGTTGTGTTTTTTTTCTTGCATAATTTTTTTATCATGACACCGTTGTTCTACATCCATAAAATTCATGTAAGAATTCTTACATTTTATTTTATTATTTGTCTGGGTTATATGTTTTATTTTGCATAGTTTTGTTTCACTAATTTTGTTGTAGTTATTCAAGTTTTATTTGTTGTTTATTGACAACAGTTAGATTATGATCAAGTGTGATCTATGTGAATTTTTATTATTATAAATTTTCTTCTCCATCTTTTATACTTATAGAGTTTTTCAATTTCTATACTTTATGTCATTCTCTATATTGTGGTTCTCAGTTGGACCACCACAACACGGTATTTCGAGGTCGGGGAGTATCAGTTTACGGTGAACGACTCGCTTTCTCTCCACGGGAATTCCAACTTACGTCAAATCACTTGGATTGTATGTATTTTATTATTTACTTGTGTTGTAATTTTAGAGTTTTGCATTTAATCTCCGCTAACAAAGATTGATGTACTATCACTACAAAATAAATGACTTTTACACAGTAAATTTTTACCCAGTAAATTTTTACCCAGGGAAATTTATGTCGGTGATTACCCAGGGATCACCCAGAAAAGGCCAATGATTTTGTAGAATTCGGTGTTTTTTGAGAAAATACCCATGGATCACCTAAAGAATCCATGGGTAATCTGTCACAGATTTGCATTACCCACCAAAAATCTACCCACTAACTTCTCTGACGGTTTTGTGATGAATCACCCTTTAGCAACAGATTTCCCAGGGAAAAATTCGTAGGTAAAAGTCTTTCGTTTAGTAGTGTATCGCATATTGTGATAAAAGCATTGTCTGTGCCGCTATTTGCACGTCGTATTTTTATAATGCTCTTGAAACATCGTATTACAACTTGCAAAGTTAGGCTACACATGACATTTGTGAAATGACAAGGAAAATTGCATAGATGTGATGGGAAAAACGCGTCACAACGGTAACAACAATGCGGAATAAACTTTCCCGACTTATATGAACCTTTGAGGATGCAAACAAATAAGGTATACTATGATCAAGTGTGATCTATGTGAATTTTTATTATTATAAATTTTCTTCTCCATCTTTTATACTTATAGAGTTTTTCAATTTCTATACTTTATGTCATTCTCTATATTGTGGTTCTCAGTTGGACCACCACAACACGGTATTTCGAGGTCGGGGAGTATCAGTTTACGGTGAACGACTCGCTTTCTCTCCACGGGAATTCCAACTTACGTCAAATCACTTGGATTGTATGTATTTTATTATTTACTTGTGTTGTAATTTTAGAGTTTTGCATTTAATCTCCGCTAACAAAGATTGATGTACTATCACTACAAAATAAATGACTTTTACACAGTAAATTTTTACCCAGTAAATTTTTACCCAGGGAAATTTATGTCGGTGATTACCCAGGGATCACCCAGAAAAGGCCAATGATTTTGTAGAATTCGGTGTTTTTCGAGAAAATACCCATGGATCACCTAAAGAATCCATGGGTAATCTGTCACAGATTTGCATTACCCACCAAAAATCTACCCACTAACTTCTCTGACGGTTTTGTGATGAATCACCCTTTAGCAACAGATTTCCCAGGGAAAAATTCGTAGGTAAAAGTCTTTCGTTTAGTAGTGTATCGCATATTGTGATAAAAGCATTGTCTGTGCCGCTATTTGCACGTCGTATTTTTATAATGCTCTTGAAACATCGTATTACAACTTGCAAAGTTAGGCTACACATGACATTTGTGAAATGACAAGGAAAATTGCATAGATGTGATGGGAAAAACGCGTCACAACGGTAACAACAATGCGGAATAAACTTTCCCGACTTATATGAACCTTTGAGGATGCAAACAAATAAGGTATACTAAATGCAATGCTAATCAACCACCAAAAACAGGAATAAGCAACAATCAAGCACACACGAATTTTAGCGTGGAAACCTCTCAAGACGAGAGTAAAACACGGGACCCTTACGTTGTCCACTACCACCAATAACCAATACAAAAGTCTTCTCTAGATAAAACTAGAGGCACACCACAATCATCATACTCTTGGAACAAATCATCAAGAAATATGGAATCAAACTAAAAGGAAAAGAGGAAGAAACATCACCCAGAAAAAAGCAAAAGAGTGACTTCCGGATCTCCAAAACCGATCTTCGCCGTTCAAAATGTAGATAAAGATGTCGTGAAGCTACTGTCCAAAAATCACGACGATCTGACGGTTCAAACTCCGGGAATAGTCAAAACAGCGCGGCTGCACTTGACCGAAAGTTGCAGACGAACTTTTCTCTTTTCTCTCTCACTTTTGTATTTTTGGACTCTCTTTTCTTGTTATAAAACCTTAGGATACAAGGCAATATATAGCTTGTATCGGGCCACTATCGTTGGACTATTTATTCCTCATGGGCCAAAAATAATTAAACATAAAACTCAACAAGACGATGATGTGGTAGAACTTGAGAAAATTAACATTCTTCTAATGAGGCCAACATTTCACTTTTATAATTCAAATCATTGTTCCATACTCTTGGCAATGGATTATGTGGTTCTTCATGATCAAGTTAGTTTATGTGTTATGTCATCTTCATTATTCCGGGGATTATTAATATATCTAATTGTGTCTTCATTAGAAGTTTATCGTTGTAGTTGTTGTAGTGTGTTTTTAAGAATTATTTCGTCTTGAGGTGTTCATCCCGTGTTTAAATTAACTATGTCGAAATTGTATCACTTGACCTTCCATTGGTAACCATAGTTTTAAGACAAATTTTTATTTTAAATGAATAGTAATTAATGTTTTTCAACCTACGCAATTACAATTAAAGTCAATAAGATAAAGTTTATTTCAAATAAATGGTAATTCAGTTTTATTTTTTATCTCTTAATTTACATAATCTGTATATATATATAAAAGGAGAATCCATGGTTGATGAGGTGGCATCATGAGAATCAAGTATTCATCAAATGGTGAATTATGGTTGATTTTTTATTGTCCCACATTGGTGACAAAAGTGAAAAGATGGAAGTGTGAGTGGCTATATAAAGGATATGATATGGCTTGAAGGTTCATACAAAATTTGATCCATTTTTGGGTTAAATAGTTATTTTTTATTTTCATGACAAAACATTTCATGTAATAGTTAAACATTTCATATCCGTAAAGGAAAACCCAAGATTAATGAGGTGGCATCATGAGAATCAAATATTCATCAAATGGTAAATTGTGGTTGATTCTTCATTGTCCCACATTGGTGACAAAAATGAAAAGTTGGAACTGTGAGTGGCTATATAAAGGATAGAATATGGCTTGATGGTTCATACAAAATTTGATCCATTTTTGGTTTAAATAGTTATTTTTTATTTACATGACAAAATATTTCATGTAATAGTTAAACATTTCATATCTTTAAATAGATAAAAGGAAAACCCAAAAGATACGAGTTAGCACCATGAGAGTTGAGTATCAAATAGTGGATTGTGGTTTAGTTGTAGCTATTCCACATTGGTAAGAAGTTGAAACATTGGAATAAAGATGTTTGTATAAAAAAGATGGATGTGATGACATTATGTCAAGCCATAAGATTTTAGTAATCTCAAATAGTGAATTGTGATATATTAGAAAATGAGAGTGTATTAATAGGAGAATGTGTCATTGAAAATTAAAAAAAGATTAATGATTGTTAAAACAAAGTTTGTTTAGAAACACAATTAAACAATCAATAAGGTACGATCAAAAGCCATAAGATTTTAGAATTTCCAAATATTGAATAAAACAATCTATCTATATATATAAGAAATAACCAAAATAATTTGAGGTACCATTGTGAAACTTCTTTTGATTAATACCTCAATAGATATTTTACAAAAGATAACATAAATATATATATATATATATATATATATATATGGTCCTTTTATTATGAAACCCATGAAAAGATTGAAACAAGTAAAACCCCATCTTAGACCATTGATTTTCAATCAAACGGTTATGATTAAAAGAGCAATTAATTATTAATGAATTTCATTTTTTACGAATTAATAAAGGGATCAGGGGCATTTTAGGGAAATCGGTTGAATATAAAAACTGCTAATCGTGGCAAGTTGGTTTTAGGGATTTCAAAATCCCGAAAATCCTCCACTCCAAAATGAGACGCTTCATCTTCAACAAAATAGTAGAAAACCTAGTCTTGAAGAATATCAACAACGAATTTCATGGCAGAACCAAATCGAGGTTCGTTTTAGAATGATAATTCTTAATATATCATCGAGTTTCATCAATTGCATCATGGTTTCATCAAATGAAGCATGTTTCATCATATAAAGCATGGTTTCATGCATAATATGACGCCTGGTTTCATCATATGAAGCATCGTTTCATCACATGCATTCTGGTTTCATCACTTGCATCACTGCTTCACAACATGAATTTTTAATCATTGGATGCGGTTACTGAAACTGTAGAAAAAGAAGTTGAAAAATCTGAAATTAGGAAATCATTGGCTTCAGCGAAGAAAAGAGTTGCTTTCGATTTCGATCCACTGAGTTTCGATTTCGATCCACTGAGTTCCAACAAGATGGAACTGATGTTCGAGAAAACTGACGAACGATGAAGCTGGGTGACCATCTATGGTCACCGTACTTTAGGAGGTGTGTGGATTCTGATTCATTACCCATGATTCCAACAATCGTTTTAGACGATGATTAACCGTCTGATTTAAAAACTATAGCATTGCATATTGATTCATCAGCTATTCGACCAAAAAAGTGGAAGATTTGCAGAAAACAAAAACAAATCGGAGATGCAATATGTATGCGATCTATTCAAATCTTCTAAATTATACTAACAATTTCTTTAAACAGTTGTAGAAAGTTGATAGGAGCAGTTTCAGAAACAAGATAACTACCATTTTAAAAATCAAATCTAATTAAATATATTGCCATGATTCACGGGATAAACATCATGCATCTGGAGAAACATCATGCATCATGAACCAGTCCCCATCGTCGAAGTCATCGTTCTCAACTACTCATCGTCGTCTTCTTCATTTTCATTGTCATCTTCTTCGCCGTCTTCTTCGCCATCATCTTCATCGTCTTTTCCGGCGATCATCTTCATCGTCTTCATCGATTCTTCGAACATCATCTTCATCGTCTTTTCCGGCGATCATCTTCATCGCTTCTTCTTCATCGTCTTCATCCACAATCAATGATTTTTCATCGGAAACAAATGAATTGTTAGAAAACAAATGAATATATATATATATATATATATATATATATATATGGATTTCACATATTACCAGAAGCAAATGAATTGTTAGATGGATATTGATTTTACAAATTACGAGCACTTTATCTATATAAATATAGATTTCACATATTACCAGAAGCAATGCCGAAACAATACCATCAATTGGCAGGTCCGTGTCACCGAATCTGGATTCAAAATATCATATTACGATGACACGAATGAACTGATTTTACCATATACTAGGGATTATTGAGAAGGGAAGAAAAATAATATTGGGAAGGGTAGACCTGAAGGGAAGGATTTCTGCAACTCAGCGAATGAGACCACAAAGATCATGGTAAAAAAAAGATGATGAACATTTAATGCTATCAAATAACATACTAAAATAACTACCTAATATTAAATGATAATCACCTACAAATCCGGGATTTCATTTGATAACCGGATGATTAATTAAATCATTAATTACCCTCTTAAAACAAAAAGTCGATATTGCCCTCATGTTAATTAAAATTAAAAAAAGGAGATTATCATCTAATCCATGATCTAACGATGATTAAGGGGGTTGCAAGGGTTGCCACCTTTTGCATGGGTTGCAAAAGATCACCCCCTATATATATATGATAAGATTTTCCGATATAAGTCACACCTTGAAAAACGTTGTAGCATAGACTTAGGGTTTGTCCTCTCCACCACGTCACGTCTCACGCTATTAAATTGGGATTTATTGTGATTTTGCAGGCAAAACTTCATGGCCGGAGCTAGTCGGGGAGGATGGAGAGTGCGCCGTAGCCACTATAGAAAGAGAAAATTCGTTGGTTAATGCACAAATTATCGTAGAAGGAACGATCATTCCTGAGATATATATTTGTGACAGGGTTCTTATATGGGTAAATGAGAACGGAATCATCGTCCTTACCCCTACAGTTGGCTAGTCAAAAACACATTACCATACATCATATTTTCGTGTACTTGTTTAATATAAGTTTGTACCTTAAAATCATCGATAAACGTAACGAAGTACCTTTCGCCGTGTCTTGTGGGTGATCTGAACGGTCCACACACATTAGTGTGTACAAGGTCCAACAGATCTTTGCGCCGTTCACAGCTTCTTGTGAATGGTGCTTTAGTCATCTTTCCCTGATTCCAAAATTCTATCCGCTTAGAGTTTGGCGATGTATTTCTTGTTAATGTGGCCAAGACGACAGTGCCACATATACGTCTTATCCAAACCATTTTTGGATGAAGTCGAATCAACATTAAGGATTGAACTATTATTGTTTCTTAAGCTGATGTTGGTTTCGTAGATGTCATTACAAGGACTAGCTTTAAAATAAAGTAACTAATTTTTAAAAACAAGTATTGATCCATCATCAAATACAAAATTAAAACCATCATCATACAGTGCTTTAAAAGAAATAATGTTTTTGGCCATTTCAGCCTAGTATCAAACATTCAATAACACCATAGACAGACCAGATTCAAAAGTAAGCTAATAATTCCCAATCCTATCAACTGGAGCAACATGCCTGTTCCCCATGATTAGGTCGAGCTCTCCGTGTCCTAGCTTCCTACTTCCTTTTAGTCCCTACACATAAGTACAAATGTGAGTACCACATCATGTGTCCAATACCCAGAAATTAGAGGCAGAAGTGTTGTGGAGTTCAATCATATACATAACTGAAGGTTCGGCCACACCCTTGGCCTTGAGCTCTTTCAAGTATTTCGGACAGCTACGCCTCCAGTGTCCTTTCTCCCCGCAGTGGAAACATGTTGCATCCTCCAGAGTTTTTGCTTGAGGAATCGCAGGGTTAGCCTTACCCTTACCTATGCGTTTGGGCTTAGAGTTAGATCGACTAAATTTCTCCTTCCCCATGCCTGGGGGGAGGTTGGCTTCTTCCTGTTGACTCACTCCTTCCCTGATGGCTAACACGAGAGCAGCAGGTTTAGCTTTGGCCACGTTAAACTCAGCGGTCTTCAGCATGCCATGGAGCTCCATGACGGTTTTCTCCAGGTTGTTCATATTGTAGCTCAAAACGAACGATTGTTATGAAGTAGTCAGCGAGTTTAGGATGAAATCCGTGGCAAGAACCTGACTAAAGGGAAAACCAAGACGCTCTAGCTGGTTAATGTACGATTTCATTTGAAGAACGTGTACACTGACACTGCTTCTCGGGGCCATTTTGCAGCCAACCAGAGATCTGACTGTGTCAAACCGTTCTTGCCTAGCCTGTTGTTGGAACATGTCCCTCAGCTGGTTTATCATGTCATACGCCCCAAGGCTCTCCATACCCTTTTGGAGTCCAGGTGCCATGGTCACTAACATGAGGTAAGCGGCCTCGTTTGATTCGGTCAGACGTTTTTCGTACTCTTCTCGAATCGCCCGAGATGCTCTGGTTGGCGGTGCCTCAGGGAGGGGTTCCTCAATGGCTCTCTGCTTCTTTTCCATCCTGAGTACAATTCTCAGGTTGTGAAGCCGGTCCACGAAGTTCAACCGTGAGCTTGTCTTTCTCAAGGAGCCCTTTCAAACAAAAGTATGAAATCGATGAATTCGTGTTGTTGTTTGACATCTATCAAAGTAGAAAATATATATTTTTGTGATTTGAATTACATAATCCTTGTTATAATAATTACCCAAACGTTTAAATAAACAATTATATTTAACAAGGCTAAGATCCATATTTCACTTCTTAGCTACGACGGGTATGTCGCGGATCGCAACTAGAAGCTATTTAGGTAGCTAACTATTTTACCAATTTCATCATCTATGAAATTCTTAGCAACATGCCCAGTCTTCCCACACCTATAACAAACCCGCGAGTCAACCTGACAATTCCCTTGGTGGAGACGGTTGCATTTCAGACAAGGTCTTTCCGTTGGTCGGAAAGGTGGACGGTTATCGTATCTCTGAAACCTGAACTTCTTTGGATCGTGTTGTGGTCCTTCCCACTTCCTTTTTCCTGTACCTTTGTCGCTAGTATTTTCTTCCTTTATCCTGTTCCACGGTTTCCGCGGCATCAACTGCAGCGGAGAATGTTTCAGGTCCTTTAGCAATTACCAAACTCCTGACTTCTGCATTCAACCCGAAGATAAACCTTTCAATCTTCATTGCCTCCGTGGCAACATAATATTCTGCAAAACGAGATTTTTCCAGAAAACGAGCAGTGTAGTCCCGAACAAATAAATTTCCTTGTTGCAAGTTCATAAACTCCCCCTCTAGTTGTTTAACCGCTGCATGAGGACAGAACTGCTTCCTGAAAGCTAAAACAAATTCTTCCCACGAGAAGGTAGAATATATGTCAGAACCTCCCGAAGAAATATGAGTTTCCCACCAGTATAAAGCGTCACCTTTCAACATTGCGGCTCCATAAAGTACCCTATCCTCTTCCGCGCACTTACTAGTCTTGAATATAGCTTCTATTTCCTTCAGCCATCGCATAGCTTTCACTGGATCCCGGTCTCCTGAATAGGTCGGAGGCTTACAATTGAGAAATATTTTATAATCACACTTTTTCATTACTGGTACAACAGTAGGAGTAATAGGCATCTCTTCTTCATGTGAAGGATCTGGTCTTTCTGTTTCAGTATTATGAGTCTGGTTAAACATAGCCTGGATATTTGCCTGTAATCTTCCCATTTCAACCGCTAAGTCGTCTCTCGTAACAAACTCCGTACCACGCCCCTGAACTCTGCCCCCAGTTCTGCCTCTGCCTCTTTCTCCCCCTCTTCCCCTTCCTCCGGCTGTTGGATTGGTTCTATTCGGGTTTCCTCCTCCTTCCCGATTTGTTTGTCTCGTACCACTTGCCATTCTGTTGATTCAAACAAGGTTAATATACACATAAGCACATACCCCATATAACAAGATATTCTAGTTCAAACATGTACCTGTAAGATCACAATTACACTGGCCAGGTGTAATAATGAAATTACCTTACATGATGTTCCTTCTACCTTTTTATATTTAACATCCCAAGGTTCTACAATAATAGGGACATCCTACTTCACATGCAGTTTAAGTCTAGGTACAGATACTAATACCTAAATCCCTTAAACTAGGGCTCTGATACCATCTGTAACATCCCAAGTTTCCATATATACAAATAACATACATTTCACAACATAATTTCATCAAAAGATACATCATATTTCATATTCGGTCCCATAGTCTTACTAGACATAATAAGTAATTCAATACAAACTTTTTGACTAAATAATTTACATTATGACTAACAACAAAGCCATAAGTAGAAAAACACTTCATGATCTTCATAACACAAGTCTTCCCAAAAGCTAAGCAACGACTATCCTTCCTATTTGCTCTTACTTGATCCTCGACCTGGAATACATATTTAAAACAAAGATGAGGGTTAGACCTAATGGTCTAAGTGGGAAAATCCCTGTTTCTTTGAAAATCCTTTGCACACCAACATTCACATAATACAAACACAATTATCAATCATAACTAACTCATCGCGTAATTCTCTGTCTCCTTCCCATGGCCATATTAGTTGGTTGCAAGCCAACTAATAAACAACGCTGTACAACAACTACAGCCAATCAACACTGTACAACAACTACAGCCAACACATCGGTCCTATGCCCGGCCAACGTATTATAACATAATATAATACTCGCGTAATTACAATATCTCAACATATTATAATTCAAACATAAACATAGTCACACCATTTATCACATATCCAATACACACATATATGTATTCCAGTTTCAAAACGTTTTAAAGTAAAACTCACCTGATTGCTTATCAACACGTTTCCAAGCCTTCTAAACAGGTTCAGTCCTTTACCCAGAATTCACAGGATCTATAACAAATAGATACAAATATCTCTTTACCACATAAAACACATAAGTCTTACTAAGGCTAAGAACTCTAAAGAACTCAAATGTTGCCCCCAAACCCGTACTCAAGTCAAGACCACAAAATAGTCAGTTCTCATTCATTCCCTATCTAATGGTTAACAAAATACAGGTTACTGGATACTCGACAGCATCTAAACTCTCAATATTGGCCAAACAGCAAAAGTATCCGGATACCATAAGTTATCCGGACAACACAACTTTTCCGGACAGCGTGACTTTTCCGGACAACCTATACAGTCCGGACAACGTTCGGACATCAGGGTAATCCGGATGCTATCCAGTATCCAAATCTATCCGGAAAACATAGGAAAAAGAAACTTACCCGGATAAAGAACCCGTCCGGACACCACCAGCTAATTTACCCCGACACTATCAACAAACCACCCGGACACATTCATGGTGTCCGGAAACCTCTGTCGGTTTGGTGTTTTTTACCCAGAAAACCGACTGAATTATCCCCAGAAGTGAAATCGTTTATTCTACTCCGATAGAAACTACCTAATAGCAATTACACACATAAATTGTAAAGGAAACATACATGAAATCACTTCCAAGTACCCAATTGATGCCTTAACCTAGCTTTCTCCTCTTTTCTCCTTCTTGCTCTCAAAACACACACTACACACTGAATTTTTCTGGATAATACTTAATTAGGAAATATCTAAATCCATTAAGGGTAATATCTAATCCAATTTACCACTTTAGTCCTTAAGTTATTCATTAATGACCAAATACACCCTTTACTTATAAATCTACCCAAACTTACCTTTAACTTCACATTTTAAAGTTGACAAAATTTAACGGAACTAACATTTAACTAACGAACTTACCCGGGGTATTACATAAAGAATAGATGAAATCTATTCTAACAATATTCACAAAGTAAAAATGAAAACTACACAACTTCTAAAACACAAAGATTAAAAGCTATTTAGTTCAATGGAGGAGAAAAGGCAGAATGCCCTCTGCACTAAGAAATCTTCAAGAGGAGTCGTTTGCATGGAGAAGTCTTCATCTTAAATAGTACCATGAGCATTTAATGCATGGGACATTTGTCACTTTGTCATTTGAGGGTCAGGTTTGACTCTCCAAAGTTGAAGTGTCTTTTTCTATTTTTCATGGTGCTAAAAAGCTTTGATGGTAACAATATCTAAGAATGGGAAAAAGGACAGTTGGACCTTTTTCCCCCACACCAAATATTACCTCTTTGATGAAAATCTTCTTAGCAAAGAGAGGGAGGATCCTCTTATTTTGAGGATCCCACCGACATGTCATGGAGAAAATCGGTGAGATAGCAAATATTACCTCTTTGATGAAAATCTTCTTAGCAAAGAGACAAGGGAGGATTCTCCTATTTTGAGGATCTCACCGATTTGTCATGGAGAAAATCGGTGAGATAGCTTAGTTTGGGTTGAGAAGTTCATCTTCAATCCGCATTGGTAGATTTACTTCTTCTTGATTTCGGCTGATCTTTGACTTCACCGAACTTGGAAAATATGACTAAGCTATTACAAAGAACCTAAAATTTATCTAAGTAAAAAGATGTTTTTCAAAGAATGTAAGGAGATCAGGAGGTCATCTTCAAATCTTTGATGGCCCAACAATCTCCCCCTATTTGAGGATGGCATCCATACTTAGAAAAACACGAGTAAGACGATGAATAATACATGTTGACCCTGTTTTACTCTTTTGGGTTTTTTTCACATTGACCTTTTTCGTATATCTGATAATTACAAATGAATGAAAGGAATGAAAGAATAAACAATAAACAATAAACAATATGAGTGAAATAGAGTGTACTTCCATCATAGAAGAAACTGATATGCCCGAACCCAAATCGGTGACAATCTTTGAGGGAGGTTTAAGTTTGAGTGAATCAACCTAAGGATGCCTCTGCCCATATCTTGCAACTTCTTTCTTTCTCTTAGCATCTTCAGCTTCCTATTCGGCAGTCATCACCCTTTTTCCTTTGTCTTTACTTGTCCCCCCCCTTAATTACATGAACGGACTGATCTGCTCCCATTGGGTTGGTCCGCCGGTTCCCTTATCTTTGACCAAAATTTTGAGTTGGACGCGGAAAATGAGTACTGAGGGTTGGTGTTGTTCGAGTTGAACGCTGGTATTGCTCCCCCTCAGATGACCGACGGAGAATAAACCCCATGAAAAATGGGAATTTTCGGCAACATTTTTTTTCACCGATTTTGGAGATCGGGGGACTTCAAATGTGCAAAAAAATCGGTAGGAAAGTTTTTTTTGAAACCCATCGAAATTTTGCCTACAAAATCGGTAGGATTTAATTTTTTTTTGTACCCACTGAAATTTTGGCTAAAAATCGGTAAGATTTTTTTTTTGGAATCCCACCGAAATTTTAGCTAAAAATCGGTAGCATTTTTTTTACCCAACGAAATTTTGGCTAAAAATCGGTAGGATTTTTTTAACCCACCAAAATTTCCGCTAAAAAATCGGTAGGATTTTTTTTGAACAACGATTTTAATCCTTCAGACATCTTCAAAATTATAATCTTCAAGATAATTTCAAGAGGAAATCTTCAAGGCATCTTAAGGAGAGTTTGGAGGAAATCTTCAAGGCATCTTCAAGTTGAAGAGAAGATTGGAATTGCATCATCCAATCTTTGATGACCCAAGAGAGATTAAGTTCGAAAGATTTTAAGAAGGGAGGTTTAAATTGGATTGATGATCTAGTGGAAGGTTTGGTGAAGTTGGAGGAATATTTTAACGAGAAGAAATTTGGGATAGCATCTTCAGGAGAGTTTGTAGTAGGAGGGTTTTGAAAAGAGGGAAAGTTGAATTGCTAACCAAGAGTGAAATTTGGTGAAGTAGGAGGATCACCATTATGAGAGGGAATATCTTGAGAAAATGGCACATAGGGAGTTGGGTCTGGTGTAGTAAGTTGAGGTCCTTCACCAACACAATTCATCAACACAAGAAGAATCCATCTATTCAGTTCATCATCCTTACATGAGAGTGATGATGATCATCAAAATTTACATGTATGGATTCATTAATATAGTTTCTTCGAATATTCGGGTAAAGTAAGATCGGGCAGCTTCACACAGGAGAACCGCCGACTTTTGAGGAAACCCACCGAAATTTAGGAGGTGTTGCCTAAAAAATTGGTAGGCACAAAAATCGGTAGTTTTTTTTGAGTATGTGTTTGGGAGGTAGAGGTGGGAGAATCATGCTGATCAGGAATGAGTTTTGAAGAAATAGGATGACCACCATTTTGAGAGGGAGGATCATGAGTGAATGGAGCTGAGGAAGTTAGGTTGGTAGAGGTTGTAAGAGAACCATCACTAATGCATGAAGATATCCATCTATTTAGCTCAGAACCTGCAATCACAAAGAATTTATTTCATAGGTATCCATTTGGTAGTGGGTCCTTTTGGGTTTGATGTTGAAGAAGAAGAATTGTTATCAATCAGGTCAATTATTTCTTTTGGACAATATTTAGCAAGATGAAAAATATCACCACAGATATAACATTTTCTATAAACAAAAGTCTTTTTAGAACCTTGACATTTTTCCTTACTTTTGAATTTTATATTTATTTTCAAAGACTTTGATGATGTAAGAAAGATTTGGGGTGTATAACCTATTATTCCTTTGTTTGAATTTGGGAGGAAAGGAATATTCTATTTTGGGTTGGACGTTTTGATGTTCACAGATTGGGGAACAAAATCGGTAGATGAAGCCACAAAAGTATTTTTTGGAAAGATCTGAGGATTTTATTTTTAAGAAAAATTCGGTAGCCAAAGACTTGCCTTTTCAGATGCAAAAAAACTTTTGTTTGAGTTGGAAAGATTTCTTTTGATAATTTTAGAAGGCATGGGTTCAGAGGAGGATGCTTCATCTAAAGTCAAGATTTTCAGAAGGTCATGAATAGGTTTGGGAGAGTCATTGGAATCTTGAGCTTCTTCATTTGGGAAAGAAATGGGATCTTTGTCCTTTATAAACATACCAAATTTTAGAGCTTCAGATAAATCAGAAGAATTAATGGACACAGACCCAATTGAACTTGATTCGGAGGTTTCATAAAAAGTTGGTGAAGCACAAGAGGTGAAAGCATGAACTTTTGAAGATTAATCAATATCCATTTTTCCAAAGCCTAAACCAGTTTTGTCATCACAAGAAATCTGATCTTGAAACATCTTTTCTAGATTTTTGGAGGAACTGGTCCATTTTCTCACAATTTCTTGCTCCTTTTTAAAACGTTTAAATATTTTGTTTTTCTCCTTAGTAAGAGTGAAATTTATGGTTTTCAAATCTTCAAGCTCAGCCTTGATTTTATCAAAAAATTTGAGCTGAGAGAGACATATTTGAAGTTGAGAGGAAATTTATTTTATTTGAGCATTTGCCTTTTTCTTAGCAGCTTTAGCATCATAGAAATCAATGGTTAAAGAATCAAATGCTTCAATCTTTTCAGCATCAGAAAGAGATAGAAATGGATGTACCTGTGATGAGGAGGAGAAGCACTTAGCTGATACAAGAGCAATTGAGGGGGTGTGACCTTCTAGATAATCCATGTCATTTATCTTGGCCATGAAGCACACATTTGAAGTGTTATTCTCACTTTCAGATGTGGGTTCATCTGCCAAATTATGAGTTTCAGAAGGCAGACCCTTTCCTTTTCTGACAAGTCTTTCATTTCTTTCCTTTTCTATCTTGTATTTTTCTTTGTATTTTTCAGCCCGGTCAGAGTTTACAGAAGATATAATGTTGATCCAAACACTTCAGTGATTTGATGATGACCCTTAGAATCACTTAGTGAAAATTGTATGTAAACATTATGTATCAGTGTTTCACCCTTAGTCTGTTTAGTATCGCTGATGTGAAACTGTGTTCTTTAAATATACTTCATCGATAAATGTACATTAGTGGAATCCGAGCTTGTTCAGTCTAGCTGATGATCGCTGAATGTTCACTCTGTAAATGTTTTCTTATGATCCCTGAAGACAAGACTCGCGAAAAGGTTTTCAACACTGAAATCGAAGACCAAGTTGACAAACAAGTGACTAAGTCTACTCATGACCTGATGCGGATATCAGCAAAGCCAAGACTCGTCCAAATTACACGATTTTCAAGTAGAAGACTTCAGCGAGAGTTGACCTTCATCGTCCTCCCTGATGAAGATCAACTCAGCGATCGTTGATCATGAAGCCAGTTCTACAAGGAATATTTGTCTTATCCCCTTGCACGCTTTTGTATGATTTGTCAGAAGGACATACCTATGTCCTGGATCGTACAAACAACTCTGCCCACTACACTGTTCTCCTTGCGGCCAACAACATCTTTGCAATCATGCAACAAACCAAGTGTTGCCACGTGTAATGTTATCCTGACATGCATTTAATGCATGTAGTATAAATAGGAAGTTCAACTTCATTCTGAAGTGCTCGTCCTCCTTGAACTTCTTAGTGCCAAGAAAAACTATCCTTAGCTTATCTTAACTTCTTTCATTCTTATTCTAGTGCAAGAAGTCTGTGTAATTCTCATAGTTTGTTTAGATTAGGTTTTATACTTAGTCTTATTCCGCAACAAACTGCAAATTGTTTTATTATATCAATAAACAATTTAGAAAGATAAAAATTGTGTGTTTGTATTCACCCCCCCTCTACAAACTTGTATAACCCTTCGGGACCAACAAGTGGTATCAGAGCAAATTGTTTAATCCCATAAACAAGATCTTGCTTATACTATCTCTTCCTTGCCATTCTATATAATGGCAAACAACACAAACACTAATTACATAGATAATGACTCTCTTACCAAACCACCTCGATTTAGCAAAGATAACTTCTATCTTTGGAAAAATCGAATGATTCTCTTTCTAGAAGGTGTAGATCCTACTATACCTTATTATGTGGAAAATGGACCCTATATTCCACACATGATCCGAGCTACTGTTCCAGCCACTGCTACCACTCCAGCCATTCCTGAAAGGTAGATCATCAAAGAAATATCTCAGTGGACTGATGAAAGCAAGAAGAAGGTGGCCATAGATACAAAGGCCAGATCCATCATTTCTATGGCTCTTCCTGATGAAGTCTACCATTCTGTCATGAACCTCAAAAGTTCAATAGCCATGTGGGACACAATCTGTGTTCAATATGAAGGTGTTAGCTCCAATATTCTGAAATATTAGAAGTATTGAAAAATGGCCAAGTACAGAAGAACTTCCATAGAAGCTCTGCTGAGTACAACAGAAGCTCTGCCGGGCATCTCAGAAGAATCAAAGGAAGTTTGATCAAGAGTGATCAAAGACCCGAGGAAACTACAGAAGGACGCTTTCAGAAGACCAAGACCGCAGATCCTCTGTTACCAATAACAGAGCCTCTGCGGACAACATCAGAAGACTCGGAATCCGGTGAAGACTGCTCTACAGAAGAACCAGACCGCAGAACCTCTGTAACACATTACAGAGCCTCTGTGGTCCTCTAAAGACTAGGAAGATATTTATAATATCTTGCTACTGTTCCAAGACCTGTTCATCAACTTGCATGGAAAAGTACTGTCAAAACACGTGTCAAGCTCTGAGTGGACTCAATAGGGCATGGTACAAAATAGACGTCTGCGCCATTTAATGCATTTACCAATAGTACATCTGCTCCATTAAATGCGCATGGCTCAAACAACTGTTCACACCATCCAGTTCACTATTCATGCCGTAAAAGGAACAGTGACCTACTTCATAGTCTTCTAAGAGTAGTATAAAAGGAAGACTCATGTTGAGTTCTTCCTAACACACACAACAACAGAAAAAAAAACAAGAACATTTCAATCGAACATCAAGAACACATAGCTTATGCACATTTAGAGTCATATCTGTTTAAAGCTTTGCATACTCACTGTTCTTAAATCTGTTCTTGATATATATATATATTCAGTAAACTTTGAGATATTATTTCCTGTTCACTGTTTATTTATATTGTGTTCTAAATCTATCAAACATATCTGTTAGTTCTTCAAATACGCTTCCGCATCAAACATAAACTCGAACTAATAGATCTGATAATCTTGTTTAAAGCAAAACGGGAACCAACAATTGGTATCAGAGCAAAGCTTGGTTTTCAATATCAAGTGATCCTCGTTTAAGATAAGATTTTTGATAGAAACTGTCTGTTCTTAACCTATTCTTCATTCCTTAAAACATATTCTGTTTTACTGCCATTTTCGATTTATTCGATCTGGTAACATCCTAGAAACTGTTTCTTTCGTTAAAAACTTCATTCAATATGTCAAGACTAAAATTTAGTGCTGATGCTGATTTTCATTATTATTTCAAACTCAGCACAAATTTTAAGAAAATAATTCCTACTCTTGAGAACGACTTAGAGGAAAGAAACAAGAGTATTCTTATTGACTCAGACAACATTGCCAAGCTTGAAGAATCAGGTAAACTCCTAAACTGTGAAAATCTTGAACTAAAAAGGAAACTATCTGAGTCAGAAGAGCTTGGTAAAAAGGAGAAAGAGAAGTTTGAGGAAGTTAAGACTGTTTTTATAGAAGAGAAGAAAAGCCTTGAGCTTAAGTGTCTAAACTTTTCTAAACTGATTTCCAACTTTGAAAAACTTTTAATCAGTGAAAATGAAAAATTTGGAAAAGAGAAAACTCTTCTTGAGACAAAGAATATGGAACTTTCTTTCAAAATATCAAAATTACAGAAATCTCTTGAAAAAGAGAGGAAAGAGCAAGATTTTGAAAGAAAAGAGTCTGAAAAGGTGAAGAGAGAAGGATTTCAAACAAAGTGTTTGAAAGACAAGTTTGAGAAGGAAAGAAAGGTCTTTAAAGCTGAAATGTCAAATTTAACAAAGAGACTATCTGATTTGTCAAACAAGATTATGTTGGAGAAGAGGTATAAATCAGATCTTCTAAGAAAATTTGATTTAAACCTTAAAGAAAAAGATGTTTTAGCTAAAAGGCTTAAGAACCTTGTCTTAGCAAACTCTTGTGCTAAAAATTCAAATAATCCTGTTTACAAAAAGATGAAAATGGTTTGGAAAGTCAAAAACTCTATTCCTGACAAAAATGCTCCAAAACCATTTGTTTCTACAAAGCCTTCATCTTCTCATTCATATAAATGCTTTGATCTTCTGCTTCAATTAAGAAACCTTTTCTCTAAATCTTTCTGTGTACAAAATGGGTCATTTCAAAAGAAAAATCCAAAGACCCAAAATGAGAAAGGTCATAGAAAGAAAGTTGGCAAACCAACAGAGATTGGCAAACCAACAGAGATTGGCAAACCAGAGGACCTAAAGACAGCTCCAAATCCTAACAAAAAAGGACCCATTTGGATATGGGTACCAAAAGTTCTTTAATCTGTCTTGCAGGTACACGGACTTCTGATCATTACAGATCAGGACTCGCTCTTCAGAGGAGAAAAGGACTCCTAAACACATCAGTTTAGGACTCGCACTTTAGTGAAAAAGACTCTTAAACAAATCAGTTTAAGACTCGAGCTTCATCAGAAAATGACTTCTGACCACTACAGATCAGGACTCACTCTTCAGCAAAATGGACTCCTTAATACTTCTATTAAGGACTCAGGCTTCAAAGTTCACTATGACTCTTAAACACTTTGTTTAAGACTCATCCTTCAAAGGTTCTATACTTCACAGAACCTCTGTGGAATTACTCAGAGCCTATGACAATCATAGGTCAAGGGGGAGAAGGAGACCACAAATTAATCTACAGAGGTTGATCATTCAAGGGGAAGCCAAAGGAGGATTATGATCAACAAGAGTCTCTGTCGTCCAAACTAGACACTCTAAAAGGTATGTGTCGCACAAAATCTTTTTCCAAAATAGTTTTCCAGGACAAAAATTTCTAAATATGTCCTAAAAACAATGTTTAAAAACATAAAAACTTTGGATGATCAAGAAGTTTTATGAATTATTAGTTATTAGAAATTTCCTGTAACAGAGCCTCTGCTGGCTCTGGCAGAGGTCCAAAAACCTCTGTAGGATAATTTCTCTCTACTAAAGATTTATCGATCCTCTCCAATGTTTTTCAAACGTTTTTGGTAAAAGTACAAGCTTCAAGAGATAAAAAGGCAGGTTTCAAACCACAGAGATCAATCCTACAGAGGTTGTTAGATCAAGGGGGAGCGAAAAAGGAGACCTTGCTGAATCTACAGAGATTTTTAAGTCAAGGGGAAGCTAAGAATACGACAGAAGAGATCACATTCGTCGATCAAGAAGAAAAATAGGTTGGTATCTCGCACTCACACAATGCCACAGAAGTCATAAGCCACAGAGTTCTTTCAACCAAAGAACCTCTGTAGATCACTCAAATCATTCAAATGACTTCTGCTGCACAAAATCTTTGAGATTTACAATTTTCTAGGACACCAACATTCAAATAGGTCCTAAATACATTGTTAAAACTGATCAAAAACTTGGATGATTAAAAATGTTTATAAATTATTAGTTATTAGAAATTTCATGTCATAGAGCCTCTATTGGCTCTGGCAGAGGTCCAAAAACCTCTGTAGGAAAATTTCTCTCTACTAAAGATTTATTGATCCTCTCCGTGTTTTTCAAACGATTTTCATTAAAGATACAATCTACAGAGATAAACGTTTTTCATAATCACAAAGCTTCTGTACCCACAGAGCCTCTGTAAAGATTTCCACTTGGGAATTTCTGTATCTGTAACGGTAACTTTTCTGTGGTGAAAATTTAAAACCCACGCGTTTTTCATTTAATGTGGCCGCCCACGACGTCTCGTCGTCACTGACATTGATGACGTGTCGAGTTTTCATTGACGTACATATCACGTCGTCCTAAAAACTTGCACCACGCCGAATGAACTCGAGTGTGGACCTCAAAATTTTATTAACTTTCTCACATTTTCACCGTTCCGAATTCTATCCGTTACCACAGTATAAAACCCAAGTTAAAATCACTTTCAAAACTTTACTATTCTCTCATCTTCTCCGGCGAACTTGCTTATTTCTTTCTGAAAACCTAGAACATTCAAACCTACAAACGGCTTCCAGTTCCAAATCTGCTCACGTTTCACCAACGAACTCTCCGACACCCTCTCTAGTGCATTCTGAGCACTCCCACAACCCACACATCGCCGCCGATGCCGACAGACATGACTCCGGCGACGAGGCATCCTTCGTACCCACTACCCACCTGCAACAATTTTTCTCAAATGACCATTTCGAGCAAACCCTTCCCATTAAATCGAACAACTGTTATCTTGTTCCTTCTCCTACGGCATTTGGCAAAGAACATGCCATCCTGCTAAACATCCTAGAGAACCACTTTCTTTACCCTCTTCTGAGCAAAACCGTTGAACAAATACCAGTACGTTACCTACATCAGTTTTGGCAATCTTGCCGTTATGACGCTGACACCGATTTGATCAGAGGCTACATTTCTAAACCTGACCAAAGTAAGAGCCTTGAACTGATGTTCAATCGCACCATGTTCTCATTAGAATTTGGCCTTCCAACAAGAGGACTCATGGGAATCAAAAAGTATGCACCCCAACCAACAAATGAAGAACTTGTCGACTTTCTGCACATGTTAGGGTACAACCAACAGTTGAAAAAGAGGAACGATTTCCGCAGAGCAAGACTACCCCCTGTGTGGGATACCTTATTCTCCATCCTAAATCGTTGCCTCACGGGCAAAATCGGAAGCATCGATCAAAGCACACCTCAAATTCTCTCAATCATGTATGGTGTGTACAATGATCTACCCCAAGATTATGCCACCATAATGATGCAAGAGATCATCAACACCATCGATCGCAAAATCGCCTCCCAGAAAGCCAAAATGTCTGATCACAACTGGTTACCCCCTCTGCAGTTCCAGCGAATCCTGAGTGTACTTTTCGAACCCCTACTCCTTATCCAAAAATGGCCAATGGATGGTCCCAAACCTAAGCAATTTCCTATGTCCAAGAACACCCCTACAGAACATGAAGACGGCTACCCGCACAGCAGGCCACTGTCAAAGGTAATGTTAGGTTATGCTAGTGATGAGGAACTAGTTAGTGAGTACATACGCGTTTACAGAACTCCTGAACCCAGTTCTGTAACACCCCCGCGTATAGGAGTGCCAATAGGAGTATGTATAATAGAGAGACTTACAGAAGAAGAATGGAAGATAAAGTTGGCTAAACACAAGGCCAACCAGAAGAACTTCAGAAATCTAAGGAAAGACCTTTATCTTTCAAAAAGAAAGTCTTCTGAAGAATCTAAAGAAAAGAAGAAAAAGGGAAAGAAATCCAAGAACCCTACAGAGGAACCACTTGCCTCTGCTATCCAACCACCCTCTGCCCCCCCCCTCTTCCAAAAGAAAAAGGAAGTCAAAATCTTCAGAGGAGGGGGCACCAAAACCAAAGAAAAGAAAATCAAAGACGAAACCATCTTTTCCTCTGCAAACAATAACATAAGGAATCGAACCACCTCTGCAAACTCCAATCTTTACAGAGGTTCTTGATTCACTTCTGCCAAGACAAGGGACTGCAGAAGAAGAGGTCCAAATAGGTAAAGTTACTGAAAATAGGTTAGAGGATAGGGTAGAAACGTCTGGAGGAAAAGAAAATGAGAAAGGAAAAGATGCTGAAGATGAAGAAGGAACACATCCCTCACCCCCTCCCAGTGCAACCCACATTTCTAACTCCGCAGGTCTAGCTGCAGAAGGAGTTATTTAAAAAGAGCAGCACAGCTCGATCCTAACCCAACCCATCCAGCCAGAGGTTACTCTTTCAACCTCTGTCCCCACAGAAACCGGGGAATCCATTCCTAGGGAGTCTCCTCAAAGAGACTCACCTATTGTTCGTGATCCATCGCCCCAGATCACACTAGAACACCCTACAGAGGAATTTGTTTCCTCTGACACGCACAATATAGGGCCAAAACTTCTTTCAGAGAGAAGTAGAGAGCACCATGACGAAGAGACTCTAGACAAGTCTCCGAGTCAACAGAAGAATATTCTGATACCCACCTCTGGAGTGGATTTGGACAATGTTCTTCACAGAACTTCTGTAGAGACTGAAACTCAGGTTTCTTCTCGAGGATCAGATGGAAATCCTTCCACTCCCAACGTACAAACAAGGGTGAACGAAGGTGTCCCAGGAACAGGGACTCACTCTGGAGAAGGAGTTGTTCCTCCAGAGGTTACCCAAGAGGAACATGTTATGAAGGATGAGTTCCAAGCCTTTGTAACCTCTGTAACTCAAACATTGAATAAGTTGCAAAGCTCATTCACGACTTTTACAGATTCAACTTCAAACGCGCTTACGGGATTAAATACCAAAGTGGATACCTTATCCACAGAGGTTAAAACAGCCCTTGAAGAAATGAAGTCATCTACAGAAACTTCTGCTACTGCTGCCATCGCCTCTGCCACTAACATTTCCAAAACAACCGCTGCAGAGTTCGAGAAAAGTGCGACCAAAGCCTTCAAAACTTCGATCGCAATCTACTTTGAAACAATGAAGAAAAATGCAGCAAGGCAAGCAGCTCAAGACACCTGCAGAACAGAAGTTGCTGCTAAAAGAAGGCAGGATGATCCTGATGATGGAGCATCTGGTCATCCTGAGGGGGAGAAAACAAAGGAAACAACGGAGGCTGCTTCTGCAAAAACTACAGAGAAAACTGCAGAACCCTCTACAACAGAAACACAGAAGGGAAAACAACAGAGGCAAAACACCTCTATCTCACCAGAACCTAAGGTAATCAATCTTGCATCCTCATCCTCAGAACAAACTCCACCCTCACCCAAAAAACCAACACCAACCTCACAACCAATCCTGCGCAAAACAAGAGTAAAATCCATAGCTCGAAAACCCAAAAGACCAAAACGCACTGCAGAATTCATTCTTCGTAGAATGGAATTTGTATCTGCTTTTCAATCAGCAAAGCGTTTTGACATCCCACCTCCAAAACCCGAAAATTCTTCACCAACAGAGTTCTCTCAACCCGAAGTATCAAAAACTTCAGAGGCAACAACCAAAACATCAGAGCATCCAACCCCAAAACCCACAGAACCTCCAACTGTCAAATCAACAGAGGTTCCACCCACACAAATCCAAAACCCAATATCTGAAACCTCAAAGCCAAAAGATAAAGGCAAGGGAATAATGACAGAAGAAGAGCCAAAGAAGAAGATGCCAGTTGCTACAGAGAAATTGATGAAAGGTGCATTTAATGCCTTCGTCACTCCTAAACCCGAAGAGGAAGACTGGGCATTCAACTTGAATCCTCTGTCAGAAAACCCATCCCTGAATCCCACAGCTAAGGTAACAGAAGGTAGAGTAGCAGACATCACTCGAAAGATGGATGAGCTAAGGAGACCAATTCCAAGATCTACTTCAACCATTGAACAAATGGAAGAACAAGTCTACAGTTATCTCTACAGACAACACTTCCAGAGCGATCTGCCAGCCCATGTCCGAGATCAGAAGCTCAGAGAGGAATTCGATGCAATCTTCATCTCTACAAAGTCAAAACCAGTCAATCAAGTTTACTCCATTCACAAAATAAAGAAGGTAATCTATTTCAAATACTCTAAAATGAGAACCTATCCTCATACGGTGTATACAATCTGGAAAGTCAAAAGGTCTGACAGATCAGAGAATCAATTCTCTGATGCTGATATCTGAAACCTCAATCCCTATGACTTACCTGACCTTCTGCAATGGACTAAAGACAACTTCAATGACGACTGCCACAAAAGGTCTTATCGAGTTCTCAGAAAGGCGATGCGTGAAAAGCTCCAAATCTACAGCATGCTCGACATTCAATTAGCCATCGATCTAGGCGTAACTACTCTAAGTATCAGACCACCAGAGGATTTCTGCCCACCCAATGCCATACCAAATTCTATAATCAAAACTCCAAGGTACGGGTTAGTATTCAAAAATCCTACTGATCAACTGAAACTGTTTGTGACAATGGATTGTCAGAAGTACACAACCCGTACTCTGAACATGTTCAGAAAGATACTAGAGGAAAATAAAGCAACAGAGCTTATGGACGAAGAATCTGCTCTGTTGATGATCCAAGAAATTGATGCTACACTCGACTTACGAAATCTCTGCCTCAAATTCTATGAAGAACTCAAGGAAGTAGGAAAAGACAACAGAAAGTTCAACGACTTCCCAAATGCAAAAATCTGAGTCTCTTCAAAGAACCTCTGTCAACGTTTATTTCTGTGTACTCAAATGTAAATACCTCTGGCATAAATTCCAAAATGAATGAAATAATCTTCTGAGGTATTGTTTAACCTCTTCTTTACTTAGGTTAAAATGCATAAATTCAACCTTTTATTTTTCAATACTTAGGGGGAGATTGTTAGCTCCAATATTCTGAAATATTAGAAGTATTGAAAAATGGCCAAGTACAGAAGAACTTCCACAGAAGCTCTGCTGAGTACAACAGAAGCTCTGCCGGGCATCTCAGAAGAATCAAAGGAAGTTTGATCAAGAGTGATCAAAGACCCGAGGAAACTACAAAAGGATGCTTTCAGAAGACCAAGACCGCAGATCCTCTGTTACCAATAACAGAGCCTCTGCGGACAACAACAGAACACTCGGAATCCGGTGAAGACTGCTCTACAGAGGAACCAGACCGCAGAACCTATGTAACACATTACAGAGCCTCTGTGGTCCTCTAAAGACTAGGAAGATATTTATAATATCTTGCTACTGTTCCAAGACCTGTTCATCAACTTGCATGGAAAAGTACTGTCAAAACACGTGTCAAGCTCTGAGTGGACTCAATAGGGCATGGTACAAAATAGACGTCTGCGCCATTTAATGCATTTACCAATAGTACATCTGCTCCATTAAATGTGCATGGCTCAAACAACTGTTCACACCATCCAGTTCACTATTCATGCCGTAAAAGGAACAGTGACCTAATTCATAGTCTTCTAAGAGTAGTATAAAAGGAAGACTCATGTTGAGTTCTTCCTAACACACACAACAACAGAAAAAAAAACAAGAACACTTCAATCGAACATCAAGAACACATAGCTTATGCACATTTAGAGTCATATCTGTTTAAAGCTTTGCATACTCACTGTTCTTAAATCTGTTCTTGATATATATATTCAGTAAACTTTGAGATATTATTTCCTGTTCACTGTTTATTTATATTGTGTTCTAAATCTATCAAACATATCTGTTAGTTCTTCAAATACGCTTCCGCATCAAACATAAACTCGAACTAATAGATCTGATAATCTTGTTTAAAGAAATACGGGAACCAACAGAAGGTGTTGGGAATAAATTCTAATTGAATAGAAGTTCAAGGGATTAAATGTAAATTGTATTTGGGCTTATTAAATGTAATGGGCCTTGGGCTTGATTAAATTAGGCCTAGATATAAATAGTTGTTTAAACCTTAGAAAATAGGTTAATTGTTCATTATTGTCATAGTTCATTGTTGAAAAGCTTTGTAAACACTCTAAAAGTGTTGATCCAAACCCTCAGTGATTTGATAATGACTCTTTAAGAAACACTTAGTGAAAATTGTAAGTAAACAATATGTATTAGAGTTTTACTATCGCTGATAAGTACTATGTCTCTACAGTACCGCTGATAGGAAACATATGCTTTTTAGATTAGACATTCAGCGAAACTGTTCATCAATAAAGCCCTGAGCCTGTTCAGTCTTGTTGATGATCGTTGATAGTTTAGTTGTTTACTTATGATCCCTGAAGACAAGTTTCACGTCAACTATGTTCTACGCTGAAGTCGAAGATCAAGCCCAAGAACCAGCGACAAGTCTACTAATGAACTGATGCAGATATCAGCGAAGACAAGATTTGTCCACTCAACGTGAAGTTACAAGTAGAAGACTTCAGCGAACGCTGAACTTTATCACTCGCTGATAAAGATCTATTCAACAAACGCTGATCATGAAGTTTCATCTATAAGTTACTTTTGTCCTTCCCCCTTTCACGCCTCCGTACAATAATGTCAGAAAGGACATCCCTTTTGTCCAGGATCGTACAACCAACTCTGATTCTACACTGTACATCATGCGGCTACTAGGTTGTCTACAAAGGTCAACCCATGTAACCAATCAGCTGCTGCCACGTGTAAAGTTATACCGTTGTGCATTAAATGCATGCAGTATATAAGAAGAACCCTACTTCAGAAATGAAGTGCTCAGCCATCTTCTCTCTACTATCTTTGTGTTAGGATATTATTCGTAATTTCCTTATCTCCTTTCTGTCTTAGTTCTAGTGCAAGAAACTTAGTGTTCTCATAACTTGTTTAGATTAGACTTAGTCCTTAATATTGTTCCGCAACAAGTTGTAAATTGTTTGATTATATTAATAAACAATTTAGAAAAGTAAAAATCGTGTGTTTGTATTCAACCCCCCCTTCTACAAACTTGTATAACCCTTCAGGACCAACAAGTGGTATCAGAGCAGATTGTTTAATCTCATAAACAAGATCTTGCTTATACTAATCTTTTCTCTTCCTTACTATTTCTCATTATGGATACCAACACAAACACAAAGTATATTGACAATGGTTCACTTGCAAAACCCCCTAGATTTTCCAGAGATAACTTTAATCTATGGAAACATAGGATGATACTCTTCTTAGAAGGTGTAGACCCTACTATGCCTTATTACATTGAAAACGACCCATATATTCATGTTAGAATTGATCCTGAAGTTCCATGCAATGCTACTAGAGCTTCCATTCCTAAAAGATTGGTTCCCAAGGAAATTCATATGTGGACTGATGAAGATAAGAAGAAAGTGGCTATCGACACCAAAGCCAGATCCATTCTTTCTATGGCTCTTCCTGACGAAGTCTACCATTCCGTCATGAACCTGAAAACCTCCAAAGCCACGTAGGACACAATCTGTGTTCAATATGAAGGTACGTTTGAAGTCCAGGACTCAAGAAAGATCAACTTGGTAAGACAGTACGAAAGCTTCATTTGTGGTAAGAACGAATCTCTCTCTAAAGTACATCAGCGGTTTAACTGTTTAATAATAGATATGAAAACCGTTGGTAAGGAATATTCTAACTTTGAAGTTCTGACAAAGTTCTTAGAGTGTTTACCTGAAAGCTGGGATAGTTATTCAATGTGTCTCAAGCTATCTAAGGATCTAAAATCTATGACTCTTTCTACCTTATATGGCACTATGCTCAATCATGAGCAGTCGAGTCATCTTAAGAAGAATCTTGTAAAAGATTCCAAAAGCACCCCTGTTGCTTTAATCTCAGAGCCACCTTCCACTCAGTGATCCACTGTCACTATCATTGAGTTGGAAACTAACTTTGAATGCTCATCAGATGCTGACTCTTCAGATCTTGATGAATCTATGGCTCTCCTATCTAATAAGTTCAGGAGATTCGCCAAAAATAAAATTTTCAGAAAGAACAAACCTCTCGCACTCACTGACAAACATAGATCATCAACCTCTGTTGATAAGGCTACTGCTAGTTGCTATAACTGTGAAAAGATAGGACATTTTGCTAGCGAGTACAGGTCAAAGAAATCTTTTAGACCCTCAGCTTTCTCCAAGAAATCCTCTAACCCCAGGGCTAGAGATGACAAGTACAAAAAGCTGAAAGAAAAGTATGCAAAGCTGAAAGGCTTTAAGAAGAAAGGCAAAGGCCTGATGGCTGGCTATGATTGGGCTGCTTCTAATGAAGAAGAATCATCTGACTCTGAAGATGATGATGAGGCCAATCTCTGTCTCATGGCCAAAATTGAAGATGAGGAAGAAATTCTGACATTCCCTCTACTTCAGCCTCTGCTACTAAGGTATCACCTTCTTTCTATACACATATTTCAGATATTGATGAAGCTAATAGTCTTCGAAAAATCGATCTACTGACTATGAGTTTATATGATGCCATGAATGGCAAAACTGTTGTTGAAAATCAAAACCTTGATCTCGCTGAACATCTTAAAAACTGTCACCTTCAAATAGAAAATCTTTCTAAGATTGAAGAAGATTTAAATAATCAGGTTCATATAAATCAACTAGTCAAAATCGAACGAGAAGAAGCTAACGCTGCATTAAAAGCTGAAAAAGCTACTGTTGAAGGATGGTGTAAATCCTCAACAACGATCACTGAGATAATTAAGTCTCAGATTCCCCTGAGTGACAAACGTGGTCTTGGTTACAAAGTTGACGCTGAAAAACCAACCACTGATCATTCCATGCTTAAGTTTGGAATGTTCGTGTCCTCTATCTCTGACACTTCCTCATCTCAGTGTTCCTCTTCTAAAACTCCTATCCCTGAGGAAAAACCTAACTTAATCTCTAAAGGTAAAGGAAAAGAAAACGTTTTCAACCAAAAACCTCAGAAGGGTACCTTTGTACCTAAGCTGAATGTTTTTAAAACATCATCGATACATCCCTCTAGTTCTAAGAACAAGATCCCTGGATTTATTCAACGATCTACTCCTAGAATCATAGTGGATGTTATTGGTAAGAAATCCAAAGAACCGATTGTTCCTCCCATTTCTAATGCCAAAGGTATACTTGGTGCTGGCCCTGCTCATTTAAAATTAAAGGGTAAGCATGCAAATGGTCCTAAAGCTACTTTTAGCTATAGGAAATGTTATCACTGTGGACTTAACGATCATATTGCTAGTAAGTGCCCCACAGCCACCAAAGCTGAAACGTTAGCCAAGGTGAAGATCAATGCCCCAAAGGCAAAGAAGACCAATGAGGTTAAGAAATTAACCAAAGTGAAGACTGACACCAAAGCTGAATCTTCAAATGCTGTGAAGATTGCTTAATCTTCCACTTTCTCTACCACCACTGACAAATGTGGACCCATGGTTAAATGGGTTCCCAAGTCAAACTAATCTTCCTTTGTTTGCAGGTTCGGAAGGGTATCTGGTATCTCCATAGCGGGTTCTCTAGACACATGACTGGAAAGAAAAACCTGCTCACTGAATACAAGGAAGAGAAGGGTCCCTCTGTGACCTTCGATGGAAATGGAAAAGGCTATACCCGAGGGTTTGGTGTACATTCAAATGGTACAACCACCTTTGGAAGAGTTGCATATGTTGAAGGACTGAAGCATAATCTTCTAAGCATAAGTCAGCTATGTGACAAGGATAACAAAGTAATCTTTACTAAGGAATCCTGCTTTGTCACCGACAAAAAGGAAAAGATAGCTCTCAGCGGTTATCGTCTGGAAAATGTTTACGTTATAAACATGGACTCCACAACCACTGAGAACTCCTGTTTCTTCTCAAAAGCCTCATCCGATGTCAACTGGCTATGACACAAGAGGCTCTCTCATCTCAACTTCAAAATTTCACCAATCACGACCATGACCAAGGTAAGCAAAACGCTTCTTCTCTTTTCCGTAACAAAGGTAAAATCATAGTACTTTATCTCATAATTAAAGATAAAATCGAAAGTCTTTTGCCTCACGACACTCGACCTCGACGTTGTATGTTTCACACGACCGTCGCATAGAACCATGTGACCTCGGACGACTAACGCGTTATACGACTGTTATGTTTGTTCAGTGATTAATGCAGGAATCAAAGTTATTAATGGACAACGGCTATAACCGACGAAATCAGTTATGAGCATCTAATCCCACATTGAAGACGACGACCGTTACAACAATCATCAAAAATCTTAATGATTCAATTAAAAGCATCCGAAGACTATAAATCCTAAGTTCAATCCTCAGTTTCAGAGGAATATCATCGAATAACACAGGGAGAGAGATAGACCAAGAGCATCGAACAACAGGCACAAATACTCAAACTCTGAAGAACACTCATTCGAAGCAAAGGAATCACCCATAGAAGATCGCTCTCGACGCACGACAGACACACTCGACACATTGTTTTCACACACGACATACACTTGTTTTACATTCAAAACACTTGTACTTTACATTTCGAAGTTTTCCTTCATTTGTATTGTAATCTCTATACGATCGACACCTGAAACCAAAGGATATCGCCCCTGATTGGCGACCATAGTGCAGCGACGACTTCCACAGTCGTCCGCAAGTTTTTTTCTCGTTGAGGTTTTTCCTGCATCATCAAATTCCCTGTCTCGATTATATTTTCATCTTTATCGCACGCTTTTGTCGAACGATTCTTTTCTTTAGTTGTTAAAGTTCACATTGACCTTAAGTTGTCCCTTTGGTTCGATTTTTGGCATTAACAGTTTGGCGCCATCCATGGGACTTCATCTAGAGAAAATCTTCGATGAACGTGCGTCTTACTAACGGTTTCTTGGAGTTTTCTTTGTTTCAGGAAAATGGCAGCCCCTGGAAATCAGCAGCATGTCATTGCCCAGATGTACCAGGAGCTTGAATTCGCTCGAAATCAAATCAACGCCATGGCAGAGCAAAGTCGCAGAGCAGCTGAGGAGATCGCCGATTAAGGAATTCTTCTGGACCTCAGAATGGTCCTAGGCCATTCGTTCAGAATCCAGGCCAAGGATTGTTCGGACAGAACGCTCCTCGACCATTCGCGCATAATCCAGGTCCAGGATCAGGTCCGTTCCCTCAGAATCAGCATCCATGTCCGTTCGTGTAGAACCATCAGCCGGGACCGTTCAATGCAAATCGCCAGTTCGGGACGGTTCCTCCTCAGCATATAAGGCCACCACCCATGCAGAATGGATCGCAGCCTTTTCAGAATGGATCGCAGCCGTTTCAGAATGGGTCACAGCCGTATTTTGTTCCTTTCAACGGAGACGCCAATGGCTCGTCGCATGGCAATGGCACCAGTTCAGGAGTCAATCCGCAAGCAGGGGAAAATCTCGACCCCAATGACCCCGTCGCCCAGCGATTGAAAATGCTAGAAGATCAGAACGAGCGTGTCCTATCTTTGCTCGCCAAGCTACCTGGGGCAGCCGTGCCCGTCGACGTCGAGCCTCAATCATGATATCAGGCGTCGCCCTTCGTCGATGAGATCGCGACCGTTGAGGTCCTAAAGAAATACAATGTCCTCGCCTTCACTCCCAAGTACTCGGGAGTGACCGATCCGACAGAGCACGTCGCGTAGTATAAGCAGCTCATGTTGACGATCTCAATCTCACACATGTATCAGGAAGTATGTATGTACAAGAGCTTCGGTGCAACTCTCACTGGTCCTGCTCTCCAATGGTTGATCAATCTCAAACCCAGGTCCATCGGGTCGTTCACTGAATTGGTCAATCAATTCTCCCAGCAATTCGCCAGCAGTCGCAAGATGTAGAAGCAGACCAGTGACCTATATTACGTCGTGCAGAAGACCAATGAGTATATTCGAAGTTATTTCAATAGATTCAATGCAGAGATGATCAGTGTTCGCAATTGTGATGTCAAGACCGTAATCGAAGCCTATAAGCACGGTCTGGACGACAGTTCAGGTTTATACACTGACCTGACTAAGTATCCTCCGAAGAATTTCGAAGACGTCCGAGCTCGAACCCTAGCGTATATGAGGCTAGAGGACGACACTTCCTTTCGTCGCAAGCATACCGACGACAAAAGGTCGTTAGGTGTGAAAAAGCCCGAGTTCAAGACAAAAGCAATTTCCAAAATAGAACCCGCGTGCCAGATCTTGAACGTCCGATTCAAGACGAAAGCAGAGGCTAAGACCGCGACCAAGTTTTCCCAGTACCCCAAGATATATTCTTATCGATTCAAAGGGTCCACTAAAGATTTGGTCGAAGCTCTGAAGACCGCCCAGGCGACTATTCGATGGCCAAAGAAGTCCGATCAGGACGACGCTAAGAAAGATAAATCTAAATGGTGTGACTTTCATGTCGACCATGGTCACGCGACAGATGATTGCATAGCTCTAAAAAAGGAGCTGGCGTATCACGTCCCGAAGGGCAATCTAAAAGACATCATCGACAACGTCGTTACCCCAGCTAACGACGTTCGACCGCCAACCCCCGAGCATGCGAAAGTCATCAATTGTATCACTGGTGGTTCCGACGTATGTGGTCTGACGTATTCCGCAGCCAAGCGTCACGCCAGTCAAGCACCTGACGATCGACCTATCCCGCATTCATCAAGGCCTAAAGGAGATCTGGAGTTGGAAGCTATGAAGATCGTATTCGACCAAGACAACCTCGGCGACTCGTACCAGAAACATCATGATGGGTTGATTATTCAACTCACGGTTGGTAAATGTTTAACTCGACGAGTCTTGGTCGATGGGGGCAGTTCAACGAACGTCATTTTCTTTGACACCATCAAGGCCATGGGAATAGACCGTTCGGAAATCACCCGACGTTCGACGACTTTGGTTGGTTTCAATGGAGAAGCAACGAGTACCTATGGAGATATCATCTTGCCAGTCTATGCCGGAGGGATCAACAAGCAGACCAAGTTCAGCGTCATCGACTGCTCTTCGGCCTATAACATCATCTTAGGTCGACCTTGGATTCATGAAATGAAAGTCGTTCCCTCGACGTATCATCAGACCCTAAAGTTCCCTACGCCGTAGGGAATCCAGGAAATCAAGAGTGAGCCAAAAGTCGATCGTGACTGCTATAAATCCACTCTGATGCCGCGAAAGTAAATCGTCTAGCAGATGCGGCACAATCGTAAGGTCTCGACAGGTTCGTCCTTCTATCCTTAAAAACAAACGTATGCCTTTTCTACAGGAATAAAACGACCATCTGGCCCTGTCGCTCGAAAACACAGTCAACGCAGACATAGATGGTATTTCCCAAGATCTCTATGTCGATCCGTCATTTAAAACCTATCCTCTCCTAGAAAGAATAGGATAATAAATGACGGGGGGCAAATACTCCGTTAATTAAAGAAGAGTCTAAGAAGGTACGTTTCCTAATTTATTTTTCTTCTTTCATACGATTTTTCTCCACGACGATTACTGACTTAAGCATCGGAGGGTCGTTGGTTAGCCAACGACCAATAATCAAATGACTCTAAGTCGCACGATGTAAATGGTCAGATCTACGACCTGATCATCCATCCACAGGGGCACACTATTCAAGTCCGTCGCACGACTTAGTCGTACGACCACAAAGTATAAACGACTTTACCTTCTAAATTTCTTATCTTAGAAGAATTTCACACCTTGAATGTCTGCTTTGATCGCACGTTCCTATGATTGTGTGTACGACTCAAAAGTATTATTTCTTACATTCTAAGTTGTCGTATTAAAATAGATGCCTAAGTCGCATGATTCCTTGTACCTTATGAATTTGACAGTCGATGTGATATTTGTTTGCCAAATATATAAAACACAAGTTCAAGAGAAACCCAAGTTTCATTCACCGAATAAACTGTCAATTACATTTCGACCACCAACGGTCGATCAGTAAAAACAAAAATAATAAAAATTCCTAAACTTGAGGAGGAGCGTCAGTCACATCCTTGCCTGGGGTCCCGCCCTGAAGACCTTCATCTACCACCTCCTCCTCGATGTCCTTCTCGTCATCCGAGTCAAGGTCTCTCATCGTCCCGATGCCCTTCAAGTAAATGTCGAGCTCTTCCGACGCTGAAGCAAGAGGGTCCTTCCCAGATAGATGTCGCCTCATAATCCCCGCCCTAGCAGTCAGGCGAGCTATGGAAAAAACGGACTTACCCTCATCGTTAGCAGCTTGCACCTCTTTTTCCAGACCCTCTACCCTGGACTTAGAATCCTCAGCTTCCTTTGTAACTGCAGCCAGGGATTCTTTAATCTTCTCTATCTCCTCCCTGTGGTCGACAATCATGGACAAGGACTGCGTCAGACGATGATTGACATCATCCTTCGCACGACTGAGGACCTCTAAGTGTTTCCGGGCGTCATCGAGATGTTTTAATAGAACCTCTTCGCGTTCTGCAGCAACCTTCGCCCTATCCGACGCCGTGTTCTCTCTCTCGTGTGCAGCAGACATTAGATCCTTCATCTTCATCGTCTCTCCCCACAAAGCCAGGGAAGCCTGGAACGCATACAAAATCATAAAACAAACATTGTTAGTATATGTTAATGCCAAAAATCGCACCAAAGGGACAACTTAAGGTCGATGTGGACTTAAACAACTAAAGAAAGAATCTTTCGACGAGGCGTGCGACGATAAATAAAATAAAGAAACAAGGGATTTGATGACGCAGGAAAAACCTCAAACGAGGAAAAAACCTGCGGACGACAATGGGTGTCGTCGCTGCACTATAGTCGCCAAGCAGGGGCGATGTTCTTGGGTACTGGTGTCGATCGTACAGAGATTTACAATACAAATGAAGAAAATGCTTCGAAATGTAAAGTACAAGTGTTTGAATGTAAAAATAGGTGTTTGTCATGTACGAAACAAAGTGTGAACTGCTGTTCGAGGGTTGTCGTCGTGCGTCGAGAGCGATACTTAGAATAATGGTTCTTCACTTCAGGTGTTCTTGGATATTACTTCGGTTGTTAATCGCCGGATATTCGATGTCTTGAAATGTTGATTGATCTTGATATTTATAGTCTTCGTGTCCTTAGCTTCATCCATGAATGCTCCTTTAATGGCCTTAACGGTTGGAAACGGTCACCGGAGTAATGATCTTCGTCTGTTACGGTCGCTGGCTGTTTAATGATTGCGTCGATTATAGTCGTTGCTCCCTAATGACTTTAACTCTTGCATTAAACACTTAACAAACGGTTATGGTTAACGTTAGCTTTGGTCGAGGTCGCACGTCTTTATATAATAGTCATGCGGATCGGGCGACGCTATGGTCGAGCGTCGTAAGGAACTCTCAACTTATCTTTTATGAGGGACGACGATGGTGTTCTGGGTCTTTGTCGAGACCTTATCTTAATACAAGATATAGTCCTTAATCATACGTCTTACTTGTTCTGGTCGCGGTCGAGCGACGTGATTTTTTGCCCAAACAGTTTGCCCCTAAAATTTGAAAATTGAATGTCAAATTTAAGGCTTGTCGAACGCTTAGACTTGTGACCTGGGTTGAGGGACTTACCTGGTTGTCGTGGAACTAGACCGGTTCGCTTTTAACTGAACGAGAAGTTGAAAAGTTGTGACGTCATACTGACGCACGATGATGCTTACCAGTTGTCGAGGACAGGTGTCGAAGATCCGGGTGGGTATACGAAAGGACATGGACGCGTGTTGATCATCAAGGAATTCGGTTTGTTCGTATAAGTAAAAGATATGACGAATCCTTCCTTGTTTCGCCTTTGAAGGGTTTGTGCTGTGATTTCCTTGCCATTCTTCGCTGGATCCTTTCCAAACTTGTGAATTTCTTTGATTTGATTAGGTTCTCCGGGGTATAGCGCGCCTATAAGTAAGGTACGATTTCTTTGACTCCTGTAAATTTTGTGTTTAGGAATGTCGAGGGATCCTGAAAGTGTTATTCAAGAGCTATCAGACCTCTGTGACTTTAGAAAGTTAGCGAAAATGTCCTGAGGGGTACATCGTGATCTACGAATACCCTTTTAAGATAGGCTTTGAATGGCCGTATTCGCCTCTAGCCAAAGCTTTTATGCTGGAGTTCGATTTAGCACCAGGCCAATTAATGCCCCAATTCTGGCGAGTTATTCAAGTGATTGAGCGTCTGTCGAGAGGATGGGGAATCCTATGGGTGTACATGATCTTCTCTTGGCTTATCATGCCAAAAAGGATAGTTGTCATCGCTGTAGCTTACACTCTAGGCTCAAGGGTGATAGTGTCCTGGTTTTAGGGACAGATGTGAATGACTGTGGGTGGAAGACTCGATATGTATTCGTGCGTAAGTTGTCTCTTGACTCCGAGAGTGAGTGGATTAGGACGAACTGGAATATGTCGAGTGAGTCTCGTCATTTCATCTAGCGTGCGTTGTAGATGACCTACATATGATTTTTAACTTGTTTTTTGTATGTTGACAGCCATAAAATTCGAGGTCGTGAAGCCAGACGCTAACTCTCAAGCGAAGATCAATTCGTTTTTAGAATTTAGCGTCGCCAAAAGGTCTTTCGTCGTGCGACACTCGGCGGATGACGATGATTTAGAATCTTCAGGAGAGAACCAGGGGGAGAAGTGTGAAGAGAAAGGAAGAGAAGAGGAGGAAGATAAGTCGAGAGGAAGGAGAGGGATGACGGGTAAGCTTTACTTTCATTTCCTTTGCGTGCTTTATGACATTCCTTTTTTCCAGGAGAGTCTCAACCTAAAGTGTTGAATGTTTCTTCTAAGAGAGCAGCTGAACTGGAGCGTGCTCGTCGGGGTAGAGAGAAGTGGCTAAAAGCCATGTCTGCTGGCCCTGAAATTCCGAAGAAGACGAGGACGACGACTCCGAGGGAGTCGTCGGCAGGGGTTAATGACTCGTCGAGAGTCGTTACACCCGAAGAGGTAGGGGTCGCATCTCCCAAGAAGGTGATTGCAGCGACACCCATCAATTATGTGCCTCCGGCGAAAACGGTGAAGTCCCCGTCTGCCGCGTCGAATACTTTGTCAGCCGACAAGGGCAAAAAACACTCGACGGGAGGGGAGAAGGTCACGACGGTCAACTTTACGCTGCCATCGGACTTTATGACATGTAATGTCCTAGACGGGACGAACCTGTTCCCTCACCTGGATAAATTCCTACTTCCATCTTTCAGGGAGCGTTTTGAGGGGTTTCCTATCGAGGAGACGGGTGCCCATGTAGCCGGCTTGGTGTTCATGGTAAGTCTTTCTTTCAAGACTTAGTTTGTCTAGGCCCAGACTTCGTTGTCGTTGTCGTTGTCGTTGTCGTTGTCCACTGATGATGTCTGTCTTTTATGATTTCACAGGCATTTCAAGCTTCCTTGGCCTTGCGAAGTGGAACGACGAAGGTGAAAGATCTCTTGTCTACTGCGCGCGAAAGGGAGAATGCAGCATTGGATCGAGCAAACGATGCTACTAGTCGCACGGAGGATCTATCGAAGCATCTTGCTGATGCTTTAAAACATATGGAGATCGTTAATCATGCGAAGGAGGATCTTAGCCATCGCTTGACGCAGTCCTTGTCCATGACTGTCGAGTAAAGGGAGGAGATGGAAAAGATTAAGGTATCCTTGGCTGCTGTTTCGAAAGAGGCTGAGGATTATAAGTCCAAGGTGGAGAGTTTGGAGAAAGAAGTGTGGGCTGCTAAAGACGAGGGTAAGTCTGTTTTTGCCATAGCTCGTTTGACTGCTCGGGCTGCTATCATGCGGAAGCATTTGCTGGGAAAAGATCCTCTTGCCTCTGCAAAGGAGGAACTGGATAGCTCGTTTGACTGCTCGGGCTGCTATCATGCGGTGGCATTTGCTGGGAAAAGATCCTCTTGCCTCTGCAAAGGAGGAACTGGACATTTATTTGAATGGCGTCGGGACCGAGAGGGATCTGGACTCAGATGATGAGAAGGACGTCGAGGAAGAGATGGTAGGCGAAGGTCCTCAAGATGAGACTTCAGACAAGGATGCAGCGGATGCTCCTTCTTTAGTTTAAGAATCTTCTATTTCTTTTTTGTTTTACTGCTCGACTGTTGTTGGTCGAGCGCGTTTTTGACAATTTTTCTGATGAATGCACTTTTTTGGTTTGAACTTTTTTGGTAAACAACTATCGCATCGATTGAACATAAGACACATAGAAATCATGCGACCAAGGCATTTATAAAATATGAGAACATACGATCAAAGTATCCATACAGGGTATAAGAAAGAAAAAATAAGGCATTCGTTTAGAATGTATGCTAATTAAACACCAATACATGCGACTAAGGTATTTATTCAAAACGCGAAGTTTTTCTAAGTTAAGAAGCTCAGGCTGTGAAGCCATGTATGCGATCGTGCGACCAAGTCGTTCGACTAGCTGTAAGGGGTGATCAAGTCATGAACTTGATTGTCTATGTCGTGCGATCCTGCGATAAAACGATGTCGAGGGTTTGTCGTTGGCTCACCAACGACCCTTCGATGCTTAAGTCAGTAGCTGTTTGTGAGAAAAATTTGTATGGAAAAGAGTTAGAAATCATACCTTTCTCCTTCATGGGGTATTATTGCCCCCCTGTCATTTATTATCCTATTCTTTTTGGAAAGAAAGATAGATTTTAAATGACAAGACGACACGATGATCCGATGAGATACTATCGGTGATTGATCGTGTCGTCGTATGACAGGGCACCATAGCGACGTTTCGACTTATTCTCGATCTTAAGGGTTCCCAATGGCGTAGGGGATTGTAATTGACAACTTTTGCATGCTCGAGAGTCGACGGTCGATGGCTGTTAATAATGACATTATCAATAATATCTTTGAGATTGCCTTGTGGAACATGATATGCCAATTCCTTCTTGAGTGCGACACAATCATCTGTCGCATGACCATGGTCGACGTGGAAGTCGCACCACTTTGATTTATCCTTCTTAGCATCCTCCAAGTCAGACTTCTTCGGCCACCGGATGGTTGCTTGGGTGGTCTTCAGAGCTTCGACTAAGTCTTTAGCTGACCCTTTGAACCCATAAGAGGAGATATTGGGGTACACGGGGAATTTAGTCGCGGTTTTAGCTTCTGCCTTCGTCTTGAAATGAACGTTTGAAATCTGACGCGCTGGCTCTATTCTAGATATGGCTTTCGACTTGAATTCTGGCTTCTTGACACCTAACGGCTTCTTGTCGTCAGTGTGTTTGCGACGAAAGGCTGCGTCGTCTTCGACCCTCATATATGCTAACGTTCGAGCTCGGACGTCTTCGAAAGTCTCTGGGGGATACTTGGTCAGATCGATTTATAGACCTGAACTATCGTCTAGTCCACGCTTATAGGCTTCGATCGCAGTTTTGATGTCACAATTGCGGATACTGATCATTTCAGCATTGAATCTATTGAAATAACTTTGAATAGACTCATTGGTCTTCTGCACGACATAGTACACATCACTAGTCTGCTTTTCCATCTTACGACTGCTGGCGAATTGCTGGGAGAATTGGTTGACCAATTCGGCGAACGACCCAATAGATTTGGGTTTGAGATTGATCAACCACTAGAGAGCTGGGCCAGTGAGAGTCGCCCCGAAACTCTTGCACATGCATACTTCCTGGTACATGTGTGGAATCAAGATTGTCCACATGAGTTGCTTATACTGCGCGACATGCTCGATTGGATCGGTCACACCCGAATACTTAGGAGTGAAGGCGGGAATGTTATACTTCTTTGGGACCTCGACGGTGGCGATCGCGTCGATGAAGGGCGATGCCTGATACCCCGAGCGAGGCTCGACGTCGACAGGCACGGCTGCCCCAGGCAACTTGGCGAGCAAGGACAGGACGCGCTTATTTTGGTCTTCTAACATCTTCAAACGCTGGGCGAAGGGATCGTTAAGATCAGGATTTTCCCCTGTCGAGGGATTGCTCCCTGGACTAGCGCCATTACCATGCGACGAACCATTGGTGTCCCCGTTGAACGGAACAAAATATGGCTGCGATCCATAGTGGAATTGCTCCGGTCCATTCTGAAACGATTGTGGTCCCTGCTGAAATGGCTGCGATCTCTGCTGGAAAGATTGTGATCCTTGCTAGAAAGGTTGCGATCCTTGCTGGAAAGGTTGTGGACCACTTTGGAATGGCTGGGATTCATTCTGAAACGGCTGGGTGCCACCTTGCAATGGTTGGGATCCATTGTTCAAGGGGTGGTGGTCGGATGTGCTGAGGGGGTATCTGCCCAGACTGGGGATTCGGAATGAACGGACCCGGCTGCTGATTCTACATGAATAGACCTGGATGCTGATTCTGCGCGGACGGGCCTGGTCCCGGACCTGGATTCTGGATGAATGGTCTAGGACCATTCTGGGGTCCAAAAGGATTCCTTAGTCGCGCGATCTCTTCAGCTGCTCTGCGATTCTGCTCTACCATTGCATTGAGTTGATTCCTGGCAACCTCGAGCTCCTGATACATCTGAGCGATGGCTTGCTGCGGATTTCCAGGGGCTGCCATTTTCCTGCAACAGAAAATAGAAGAAACTCCAAGAAACTATTAGTAGAATGCACGTTCGTCGAGGATTTTCTCTAGATGTGGTCCCATGGATGGCGCCAAACTGTTAATGCCAAAAATCGCACAAAAGGGATAACTTAAGGTCGATATGGACTTAAACAACTAAAGAAAGAATCTTTCGACGAGGCGTGCAACAATAAATAAAATAAAGAAACAGGGGATTTGATGACGCAGGAAAAACCTCAAACGAGGAAAAACCTGCGGACGACAATGGGTGTCGTCGCTGCACTATGGTCGCCAATCAGGGGCGATGTCCTTGGATACTGGTGTCGATCATACAGAGATTTACAATACAAATGAAGAAAATGCTTCGAAATGTAAAGTTCAAGTGTTTGAATGTAAAAATAGGTGTTTGTCGTGTACGAAACAAACGTGAACTGCTGGTCGAGGGTTGTCGTCGTGCGTCTAGAGCGATACTTAGAATAATGGTTCTTCACTTCAAGTGTTCTTGGATATTACTTCGGTTGTTAATCACCGGATATTCGATGTCTTGAAATGTTGATTTATCTTGATATTTATAGTCTTCGTGTCCTTAGCTTCATCCATGAATGCTCCTTTAATGGCCTTAACGGTTGGAAACGGTCGCCGGAGTAATGATCTTCGTCCGTTACGGTCGCTGGCTATTTAATGATTGCGTCGGTTATAGTCGTTGCTCCCTAATGACTTTAACTCCTGCATTAAACACTTAACAAACGGTTATGGTTAACGTTAGCTTTGGTCGAGGTCGCACGTCTTTATATAATAGTCGTGCGGATCGGGAGACGCTATGGTCGAGCGTTGTAAGGAACTCTCGACATATCTTTTATGAGGGACGACGATGGTGTTCTGGGTCTTTGTCGAGACCTTATCTTAATACAAGATATAGTCCTTAATCATACGTCTTACTTGTTCTGGTCGCGATCGAGCGACGTGATTTTTTGCCCAAACAGTATACGTACGACAACGAACAATGACGATGACAACGAAACAACGACAAACAAACTAAGTCTTGAAAGAAAGACTTACCATGAATGCCAGCCCGACAACATGAGCCCCCGTCTCCTCGATAGGAAATCCCACGAAACGCTCCCTGAATGAAGGGAGCAGATATTTCCCTATATGAGGAAATAGGTTCGTCCCGTCTAGGACACTACTGACCATAAAGTCCGACGGCAATGTAAAATTGACCGTCGTGACCTTGGCCCCTCCCGTCACCTGATCCTTTCCCTTGCCGGCCGACGAAAGATCCGACGTGGCTGACGGGGACTTCGCTGTTTCCGCCGGAGGCGCAGAACTAATTGGTGTCGCAACAATCGCATCGGAAGACTACTTCTTTGGCGATGCGACCTTTGCCTTCTCAGGCGTAACGAATTTAGACGAGTCGTGAAACCCCGAAGACGGTTCCCTCGGGATCGTCGTCCTCGTCTTCCTCGGAACCTCCAGACCAGCAGATAATCTCTTTAACCTATTTTCCCTACCCTTGCGGGCAAGCTCAAGTTCAGCCGCTCTTTTAGCAGGGACGATCGGCACCTTGGGTTGTGATTCTCCTGGAAACCAGGAAAGAAGGAGGTATAAAATAAGAAAGTACAGGTTAAGCGGAAGAAGTCAAGAGGGGACACTTACCAGTCATCTCTCTTTCTTCTCTTTCTTCTCTTTCCTCGCGACTCTTCCCTTGATTTTCTCCTAAGAATACCAAATCTTCGTCGTCTACCAATTGTCGTACGACAAACGACCGTTCCTTGGCGTTAAACTCTAAGAAAGTGTCAATCTTCGCGTGAGAGTTGGCATAAGGCTTTACGTCCTTGAACTTTATGGCTGTCGACATATAAAAAACAAAGTTAAAAACCAAACAAGAAACGCGGACGACAGGCGACAAAAAAGTACAAAGGTCACCCGATGTATTACAGTTGGCCCTAATCCAATCACTCTCAGAGTCAAGGGTCGACTTACGCACAAATGCGTACCGAGTCTTCCACCCGCGATCGTTTACAGCGGTCTTGAGGACCAGGGCACGATCACCTTTAAGTCTAGAGTACAAACTACAGCGATGACATCCGTCCTTCTTGGCTTGATAGGCCAAAAGGAGGTCGTGCACATTCATGGGAGACTCCCAACTTGTAGTGACACGCTCGATCACTTGTACCACTCGCCAAAACTGGGGCATTAATTGGCCCGGTGCTATGTCAAATTCTAGCATAAAAGCCTTAGCTAGAGGTGAATAGGGCCATTCAAAACCTATCTTAAAGGGATATTCGTATATCACCATATAGCCCTCAGGACATTCGTTCGATCGAATCTGACCTGCGCGAATTAATTTTGACCCACGCAGAGAGTTTAGCTAACCTCCTAAGGTCATCAAGATCCGACTGTTTTTTATTATTGCTCTCAGGGTCCTTCGACATCTCTAAAACAGATTGGAGAAATCGAAGAAATCGTACCTTATATTTAAGCGCTCTAAGACCTCGAAAATCCTAACTGAGTCTGTAAAGCCCGTATCCCGGTACGTATTTTACGTGTTATTTAATTATTAATTCCTTTAGAAAAGTTTTTACATTTAAATGTGGGTTCCGTTAGCGGGGTTAATCGGGTCGGACTAAATTTGTTAGACTTTGTAGCATTGGGTGTAGAATGGGGATTAAGGAGAATTGAGGGACCATTATGGGACAACACCCATAGTGCATGGGGTTAAGCCTAGAACCGCCCCCCCCCCCCCTTCCTTCCAATCGTTTGATTGCCTTTCCCCTTACGTTAGAATTATTTGTCTCCCCTCCCCTCGTTGTACACAGCCGTGAGAGGTAGAAGGAGAAACCGAGAGAGAGAGATAGTTATCGAGAGTGAGAGAGTGAGAGAGAAAGCGAAGAGAGGAAGGGATAGAGGGCCGGCTGTTTTGCAAGGAAGAGAGAGAGAGGAGGCTGCCGCCAGGGGCTGCCGGCGTCGAGAAGAGAAGAGGAAGAAGTGATCGCCGGCGAGTTTGGTCGGAAAGAGGGACGTAGGGCGTTGCGTTGAGGTAATAACATTATTTTCGCGTTCGTTGTTGTTATCGGCAAAAGCCGCCGCGAACCGCCACCACCACCACCGCAGCCACGGCTGCCGGCGGTGGGGCCGCCACTGCACGCCGCTGTGATGGCAGCAGGGGGTACGGGTTTGTGCGGGTGCGTTTTTGCGAGTGAGTCGGGAGTGGGTGACGTTGGGAGGTCTCGCCGGAGGGGTTACCGTAACCATCGTCGCCGCCGCCAACCACCACCGCCGCCGGAGGCGGAAGTGGGTGGTGCACGGTTGTTGTCCAGCTTAGTATAGCCCTGTTCCAGTAAGTTTTTGGGCTTTCCGGGTCTGTTTGGATTAAGTCATGACTTAATGGTTTAATAAGCAATAGTTGTCATTTCATGTGAAATATATAGTTTCTGCCACTGTTTTGTAAAAGCCATAACTTATTCTAGGAACATCGTATTGGGGTTAAATCAGAGCCAAAATCTCCCATTCTGAGTCTAGTAAGTTTCATATGTTTTACGGAAAAATCAGTTCGGACCATAGCTAGTGTCAAATTGTCGTTTTGTACTGACAGGTCCTGTTTTTCGCTGTTCTGCGAGGCGATTTTGTAAAATTCATACAGGAGGCTAGGAACATCGTTAGAACGCGTGCGATATGTCCCTGGAACCCTAAGACATGGGACTTTGTGATTATGGTTGTTGGTTTCTGGAATTATCAGTTTTAAGGGGGTAAAACAGACCTGTGTTTTTAGATAGAAAGCTGGAATGTTTAGTTTTGGTAAGTTAGTAATCGTAGTTTGGGTTGGGACTTCCTTTTGACGTTTGTTAACGCGTATCTAGGTGGAAAGAGGTGAGGGAAGTTAGCCGGTTGGTGTTGCTGATCACGAAGGCTTGCGTTACTTGAGGTGAGTTTTCTCACTGCGTAGACTAGGAGTTGCATATATGTTGCGTTTGTTTTATGTGTATTAGGATGCTTACGTGAACTAGTTGTGGTGTGATAGCTAATTGTAAAATTATCATATTATGTGGATTATCTGTGTTTTGCGTACACCTCGGTGGGACCGAGGAAGTGGATAGAAATGTTGTGGGAACTCGGTGGGACGAGTGCGTTACATTACAACTCGGTGGGACTGAGCTAGTACGGACATCCAATGTGTGAACTCGGTGGGACCGAGGACTCGGCGGGCCGAGGTATGTGTTTATATGTTTAAACCTTGATATGCAATTATACTTGTAAGGTGGTGTTAGTTGCCTACTTGCGAGTAGGGGTGATATATGTGTAATTGCTACCTGCGTAGTGGTAGAATTCACTAAGCTTTGTCCTTACCCCTTCCCAATGTCTTATGATTTCAGGTGCGAGTAGCAGTCGAGCGTGACGGTACACACTGACGCGAGGCGAAGAAGGCTTGAATCTCACTTTTAAATATTGGAGTTTAATTTTATAACTTTTCCGCTGCATGAATGTTATTTAACGATTAAATTTAACGACGTTTGGTTTAATTGTAATGGGATTTGTTAAATTATGTTTTATCTACAATGAAATGCAATATTTTGAAAACAAAAATTTCCTTGAAATTTTTGGGACGTTACAACTTGGTATCAGAGCACAGCTTGAGTGAATCAAACACATCTCGGTGTGTTTGGTCTCAAGTTGCGGTTGTGAAAATTTTAAATTCTTTTACTAAAATATTTTAAAATAAAAGAAAAAGGGAAAACCCGTTTGAGAAACGGTGATCGAGGGCGCAGTGTGTACAGTCAGTCGATGCTAAGTGGGAAGGTACAGTACTTAGTGTTTTTATCGCTTTCTAGATCATAGAGTATGCATGCTAGATTGCTTGTGTGGATTACATGGTACTGTATGTTTGTTGCTTGCTAATAGGAATTCATGCTAGCCTTGATAAGTTGTTACGTGAATGCACTATAGGTTGTATGTAGTAGGAACCGAATAGCCTTAGAATTCTTGATTTAGTTCTATTGCGCAGCTCTTGTTTGAGTCCAACCGTTCTAGGATAGAATCTCTTATTCGAACGTCTATCTGGTTTTACGCTGTATACGACTGTGCATTCGCGAGGCGACTCGTCAGGGTTAGTGGGGATTCCATCCTAGCAAGGGTAGTGGGGTGATATGATTTTTTTTCCTAGGGAGCTAGGAAGAGTGTATGCATATGCTGGTACGGGCATATGGGTTTATTTGTTGGTAAGAAACTACTTGGACACTCCTGGTCAGGACTTGAAACGAGTAAGGATAGGTGTGAAGGGTAGTAGTAGAGCTCCTACTATCTGAAGCACAGGATCCGTGCTCGAGTCGGGAAAAGTCGCAAGGAATCCAAAGAGTGGAGCGGGAGCGTGGTAGGGTGAGTTATTCGTGTTAATAACTCGTGGTAATTTCTTATCTTAGAAAGGCCATCACTAGAAGAAACAACACGGCAGAGCCGCGGGCTGAGGCGGGGATCACTGAGGAGCAGATTAGAGAGATGATTGCTGCCGAGGTAGCACACGCGATCGGGGAGGCGATCCCCGAGATTATCACTGCCATCCGAGATGAGGTGGTGGTTCTGATGGAGGAGCGAATTGCAGCGATTCCACCGCCTGCAGGGGGACAGCCCCGAGCTCGAGAGTTCCAGTATCGGGACCTCTCTGCCTGTTCTCCGCCTGAGTTCAAGGGAGACCCGAATCCGATCATCAGCGTGCGATGAATATCCGACATGGAATGTGCTTTTCTGACCAGTGGCTGCCCGGACAATCTGAAGGTTCGCTTTTCAGTGAACTTACTTCGTGACGGAGCGAAGGATTGGTGCGCTACAGCGTTGACGCCTGCCGAACGCACAACTTTGACCTGGGAAGAGTTTGTTACTCGTTTTCGCGCCGAGTATGTACCTCCGGTAGAGATGGAGCGGATCGCTAAGGAGTTCCTGGAGCTCACGCAAACAACAGAGACGGTGAAGGAGATGAATCGGAAGTTCACCGAGATGGCATTGTTTTGTCCCCAGTATGCCGCCTCGGAGGATATGAAGATGTCTCGGTACAAGGACATGTTGCGTACCGAGATTAGGGAATTCGTGAGCATGGCGCAGTATGCTTCATTATCTGCGATGATGGACGCGGCCCGGAGGAGGGAACTTGAGTTGGAGACCCAAGCGAAGAAGAGGAAGGCAGCACAGGCGGTGACGCCAATTTCTGCGGTGCCAAAGAGGTCGAAGTGCACAGATTCGCGCGCGAGTTCGAGGAGTGGTGGGTTTAAGCCCAGGGATACCGGAGTAAGGAGATCTGAAGGGTGTTTTAAGTGTGGACAGTCCGGTCACTTTAGCCGGGATTGTAAAGTGCCGTTAATGGTCTGCTTCAACTGCAAGCAGACGGGTCACGTGAGGGCCAACTGTCCTAGTGCGAGTGTAGCAGATGGGAGTGGGGCACCGAGGACGCCTACGAATGCCCCACTACGTATTACTGATGGTCGAACGGGTCAGTCAGGGACGGAAGCAGCTCGAGGTCGAGTTCACCAGCTGAAAGTGGACGAGGCGCAGGCGACGCCTACGGTGGTGACAGGTACATCCCTTTGCTTTTTCTTTTTGTCTTTCCTTTCTATGCCATAGGTATTCTTTTATGTTGTTAAATTGTATGTTAGGTACGTTTCTAGTTAACGCGGTGCCTGCGGTTGTAATGTTTGATAGCGGGGCTACTCATTCGTTTGTGTCTCGCGCTTTTAGCGAGAGGTTGGGCCGAGTCGTAGGACGGTTAGGATGTCCTCTCGTAGTCGAGGTTGCTGATAACAGGACCTTGACGGTTTTGGATGTGTACCGGGGATGCACATTGGAAATTTCGAGGGTGAGGTTTCCCATAGACTTGATTCCGATTGCTATGCGCGAGCTGTGTGTAATTGTGGGCATGGATTTGATGGATGTGTTTGACGCGGAGATTGTTTGTCGTCACAAACAAGTGCGAGTTCGAACCCCAAGCGGGGGAGAACTGTTGGTGCAGGGAGATTCGCCTAGACGGGGTTCAGCAATTTGTTCAGTCGCAAGGGCCCGAAGGTACCTACAACATAGTGGGCAAGGGTACTTGGCATATTTGATAGACTCGCGGGTTGGGGAAGTGAAGGAGACTGCAGAAGACGTGCCAGTCGTGCGGGAGTTTACCGATGTGTTTCTCGATGATTTGTCGGGGATACCTCCCGAGCGACAGGTAGAGTTTCGGATCGATCTGATTTCGGGTGCTGCTCCGGTGGCCAAGGCGCCCTATCGCCTGGCTCCACCGGAAATGAAAGAGATGTACGCCCAGTTGCAGGAACTTCTCGAAAAGGAGTTCATTAAACCAAGCTGTTCGCCGTGGGGAGCTCCTATCTTATTCGTGAAGAAGAAGGACGGGTCTCAGCGGATGTGCATAGACTATCGGGAGCTGAATAAGCTTACGGTAAAGAATCGTTATCCTTTGCCAAGGATTGACGATTTTTTCGACCAGCTTCAGGGAGCCTTGTGGTTCTCTAAGATTGATTTGAGGTCGGGATACCATTAGATGAGGGTAAGGAGTTAGGATACGGAGAAGACGTCCTTCCACACGCGATATGGCCATTATGAGTTTGTGGTGATGCCTTTTGGACTCACCAATGCACCTGCAGCGTTCATGGACCTCATGAACCGAGTGTGTAGTCCGATGTTGGACCGATCGGTGATTGTGTTCATCGACGATATCCTGGTGTATTCGTAGTCCAAGGAAGAGCACGAGACACATCTTCGAGAGGTTTTGGAGGTTTTGAGGCGAGAGAAGTTGTACGCTAAGTTTTCCAAGTGCGAATTCTGGTTACGAGAGGTCCAATTCTTAGGACATGTCGTGAATCAGGATGGTATTATGGTCGACCCAGCAAAGATTTCAGCGGTAAAGCGGTGGGAGGTGCCGAAGACTCCCACCGAGGTGCGAAGTTTTCTAGGGTTGGCGAGATATTACCGAAGGTTTATCCAAGATTTCTCAAAGATCGCGTTGCCTATGACACAATTGACGAAGAAATCTGCGACTTTCAGTTGGGGTGAAGAACAACAGAGGGCCTTTGAAGAACTACGTAGACGGTTATGCGAGGCTCCTGTGTTAACTTTGCCCGAGGGCATGGAGGACTTGGTGGTGTACTGGGACGCCTCACACCATGGTTTGGGTGCCGTGCTTATGCAGCGCGGCAAGGTCATAGCCGACGCTTCGAGGCAGCTGAAGCCTCATGAAGCGAACTACCCGACTCATGACCTGGAGTTGGGAGCGGTGGTGTTTGCCCTAAAAATTTGGAGGCACTATATCTATGGCGTCAAGTGTACAATCTACACTGATCATAAGAGCCTCAAGTACTTTACCACCCGGTGGCTCGAAGGTGGTTAAAGATTATGATTGCGAGATACTTTACCACCCGGGAAAAGCAAATGTGGTCGTGGACGCACTTAGCCGACATCCGGTCGGTGAACCATTGAGGGGTTTGTGTCACCGATTGACAGTGGTTACACCTATGCTGGAGTCGATAGGAAGCGCTCAGGAGGTGGCCGTTTTAGAGGAAAATGCAAAACGTGAAAGAGTTTTGGGGGAAATCCCGAATTTTGTCCGTGATAGTCGAGGGTTGTTGACTCGGCACGGTAGAGTTTGGGTTCCATTCACCGGTGGGAACCGACAGATACTATTGGACGAGGCGCATAAGTCCAAGTTTTCGATTCACCCGGGAGCTACAAAGATGTACAGAGACTTGCGAGAAGATTATTGGTGGCCCGGCATGAAGCGGGATGTTGCCAAATGTGTTGAGGTATGCATGACCTGTCGGAAAGTCAAGGCAGAACATCAACGACCGCATGGGAAGTTACAACCGTTGGAAATTCCGGTGTGGAAGTGGGAGCAGATCACGATGGATTTCATCACTAAACTTCCCAGGACTCAGCGAGGGAATGATGCTATCTGGGTAATAGTGGATCGTCTGACTAAGAGCGCTCATTTCTTGGCGATCAGAGAGAGCTCCTCGGCGAAGAAGCTCGCGGAGATTTTTATCCGGGAGATTGTGACTAGGCACGGGGTGCCAGTCTCGATTGTCTCGTATCGAGATACTCGTTTTACTTCCCGGTTTTGGGAGAGGTTTCAGAGTGAGATGGGCAGACGATTGCATTTTAGCACAGCTTTTCATCCACAGACTGATGGACAGAGTGAGCGTACTATTCAGGAACTCGAGGACATGCTGCGAGCATGTGTTATTGACTTCGGGGGTAGCTGGGATCAGTATCTTCCGTTAGCCGAGTTCTCCTACAACAACAACTTCCATTCCAGTATCGGCATGCCGCCGTACGAGATGTTGTATGGGAGGAAGTGTCGGACGCCCATTTGCTGGGGCGAGGTTGGTCACCGTGTATTAGGGAGCACCGAAGTCATGTTGAAGACGACTGAGATGATTCAGTTGGTACGAGATCGGTTAGTTACTGCCCAGAGTCGGCAAAAGAGCTACGCCGATAAGAGGCGGTCGGATTTAGAGTTTCAGGTCGGGGATTATGTTCTTCTGAAGGTGTCACCCTGGAAAGGGGTGATTCGGTTCCGCAAGCGGGGAAAGTTAGGACCCCGTTACATCGGACCTTACAAGATTATCGCTCGTGTGGGGAAGGTAGCTTACCATTTAGAGTTACCAGATGAGCTGAGCTTGATTTACAACACCTTTCACGTTTCCCAATTGTGGAAGTGTGTAGTGGACGAGTCAGCAGTGATTCCTCTCGAGGACATCCAGATTGATGAGAGGCTCAACTACGTGGAGAAACCGATAGCTATCATCGAGAGGAAGACGAAAAACCTGCGCAACAAGATCATTGGACTGGTGAAAGTTCAGTGGCAGCACCGGAAGGGTTCAGAGTGGACGTGGGAGCCCGAAGCGGAGATGCGCGCGAATTATCCCGAGCTATTCATCGGTCAAGACTTCGAGGGCGAAGTCTAATCCAAGCGGGGGAGAGTTGTAAAGCCCGTATCCCGGTACGTATTTTACGTGTTATTTAATTATTAATTCCTTTAGAAAAGTTTTTACATTTAAATGTGGGTTCCGTTAGTGGGGTTAATCGGGTCGGACTAAATTGTTAGACTTTGTAGCATTGGGTGTAGAATGGGGATTAAGGACAATTGAGGGACCATTATGGGACAACACCCATAGTGCATTGGGTTAAGCCTAGAACCCCCCCCCCCCCTTCCTTCCAATCGTTTGATTGCCTTTCCCCTTAGGTTAGAATTATTTGTCTCCCCTCCCCTCGTTGTACACAGCCGTGAGAGGTAGAAGGAGAAACCGAGAGAGAGATAGCTATCGAGAGTGAGAGAGTGAGAGAGAAAGCGAAGAGAGGAAGGGATAGAGGGCCGACTGTTTTGCAAGGAAGAGAGAGAGAGGAGGCTGCCGCCAGGGGCTGCCGACGTCGAGAAGAGAAGAGGAAGAAGTGATCGCCGGCGAGTTCGGTCGGAAAGAGGGACGTAGGGCGTTGCGTTGAGGTAATAACATTATTTTCGCGTTCGTTGTTGTTATCGGCAAAAGCCGCCGCTAACCGCCACCACCACCGCCGCAGCCACGGCTTCCGGCGGTGGGCCGCCACTGCACGCCGCTGTGATGGCGGCAGGGGGTGCGGGTGTGTGCGGGTGCGTTTTTGCGAGTGAGTCGGGAGTGGGTGACGTTGGGAGGTCTCGCCGGAGGGGTTACCGTAACCATCGTCGCCGCCGCCAACCACCACCGCCGCCGGAGGCGGAAGTGGGTGGTGCACGGTTGTTGTCCAGCTTAGTATAGCCCTGTTCCAGTAAGTTTTTGGGCTTTCCGGGTCTGTTTGGATTAAGTCATGACTTAATGGTTTAATAAGCAATAGTTGTCATTTCATGTGAAATATATAGTTTCTGCCACTGTTTTGTAAAAGCCATAACTTATTCTAGGAACATCGTATTGGGGTTAAATTAGTGCCAAAATCTCCCATTCTGAGTCTAGTAAGTTTCATATGTTTTACGGAAAAATCAGTTCGGACCATAGCTAGTGTCAAATTGTCGTTTTGTACTGACAAGTCCTGTTTTTCGCTGTTCTGCGAGGCGATTTTGTAAAATTCATACAGGAGGCTAGGAACATCGTTAGAACGCGTGCGATATGTCCCTGGAACCCTAAGACATGGGACTTTGTGATTATGGTTGTTGGTTTCTGGAATTATCAGTTTTAAGGGGGTAAAACAGACCTGTGTTTTTAGATAGAAAGCTGGAATGTTTAGTTTTGGTAAGTTAGTAATCGTAGTTTGGGTTGGGACTTCCTTTTGACGTTTGTTAACGCGTATCTAGGTGGAAAGAGGTGAGGGAAGTTAGCCGGTTGGTGTTGCTGATCACGAAGGCTTGCGTTACTTGAGGTGAGTTTTCTCACTGCGTAGACTAGGAGTTGCATATATGTTGCGTTTGTTTTATGTGTATTAGGATGCTTACGTGAACTAGTTGTGGTGTGATAGCTAATTGTAAAATTATCATATTATGTGGATTATCTGTGTTTTGCGTACACCTCGGTGGGACCGAGGAAGTGGATAGAAATGTTGTGGGAACTTGGTGGGACGAGTGCGTTACATTACAACTCGGTGGGACCGAGGGCTCGGTGGGACTGAGCTAGTACGGACATCCAATGTGTGAACTCGGTGGGACCGAGGACTCGGTGGGCCGAGGTATGTGTTTATATGTTTAAACCTTGATATGCAATTATACTTGTAAGGTGGTGTTAGTTGCCTACTTGCGAGTAGGGGTGATATATGTGTAATTGCTACCTGCGTAGTGGTAGAATTCACTAAGCTTTGTCCTTACCCCTTCCCAATGTCTTATGATTTCAGGTGCGAGTAGCAGTCGAGCGTGACGGTACACACTGACGCGAGGCGAAGAAGGCTTGAATCTCACTTTTAAATATTGGAGTTTAATTTTATAACTTTTCCGCTGCATGAATGTTATTTAACGATTAAATTTAACGACGTTTGGTTTAATTGTAATGGGATTTGTTAAATTATGTTTTATCTACAATGAAATGCAATATTTTGAAAACAAAAATTTCCTTGAAATTTTTGGGACATTACAACTTGGTATCAGAGCACAGCTTGAGTGAATCAAACACATCTCGGTGTGTTTGGTCTCAAGTTGCGGTTGTGAAAATTTTAAATTCTTTTACTAAAATATTTTAAAATAAAAGAAAAAGGGAAAACCCGTTTGAGAAACGGTGATCGAGGGCGCAGTGTGTACAGTCAGTCGACGCTAAGTGGTAAGGTACAGTACTTAGTGTTTTTATCGCTTTCTAGATCATAGAGTATGCATGCTAGATTGCTTGTGTGGATTACATGGTACTGTATGTTTGTTGCTTGCTAATAGGAATTCATGCTAGCCTTGATAGGTTGTTACGTGAATGCACTATAGGTTGTATGTAGTAGGAACCGAATAGCCTTAGAATGCTTGATTTAGTTCTATTGCGCAGCTCTTGTTTGAGTCCAACCGTTCTAGGATAGAATCTCTTATTCGAACGTCTATCTGGTTTTACGCTGTATACGACTGTGCATTCGCGAGGCGACTCGTCAGGGTTAGTGGGGATTCCGTCCTATCAAGGGTAGTGGGGTGATATGATTTTTTTTCCTAGGGAGCTAGGAAGAGTGTATGCATATGCTGGTACGGGCATATGGGTTTATTTGTTGGTAAGAAACTACTTGGACACTCCTGGTCAGGACTTGAAACGAGTAAGGATAGGTGTGAAGGGTAGTAGTAGAGCTCCTACTATCTGAAGCACAGGATCCGTGCTCGAGTCGGGAAAAGTCGCAAGGAATCCAAAGAGTGGAGCGGGAGCGTGGTAGGGTGAGTTATTCGTGTTAATAACTCGTGGTAATTTCTTTTCTTAGAATGGCCATCACTAGAAGAAACAACACGGCAGAGCCGCGGGCTGAGGCGGGGATCACTGAGGAGCAGATTAGAGAGATGATTGCTGCCGAGGTAGCACACGCGATCGGGGAGGCGATCCCCGAGATTATCACTGCCATCCGATATGAGGTGGTGGTTCTGATGGAGGAGCGAATTGCAGCGATTCCACCGCCTGCAGGGGGACAGCCCCGAGCTCGAGAGTTCCAGTATCGGGACCTCTCTGCCTGTTCTCTGCCTGAGTTCAAGGGAGACCCGAATCCGATCATCAGCGTGCGATGAATATCCGACATGGAATGTGCTTTTCTGACCAGTGGCTGCCCGGACAATCTGAAGGTTCGCTTTTCAGTGAACTTACTTCGTGACGGAGCGAAGGATTGGTGCGCTACAGCGTTGACGCCTGCCGAACGCACAACTTTGACCTGGGAAGAGTTTGTTACTCGTTTTCGCGCCGAGTATGTACCTCCGGTAGAGATGGAGCGGATCGCTAAGGAGTTCCTGGAGCTCACGCAAACAACAGAGACGGTGAAGGAGATGAATCGGAAGTTCACCGAGATGGCATTGTTTTGTCCCCAGTATGCCGCCTCGGAGGATATGAAGATATCTCGGTACAAGGACATGTTGCGTACCGAGATTAGGGAATTCGTGAGCACGGCGCAGTATGCTTCATTATCTGCGATGATGGACGCGGCCCGGAGGAGGGAACTTGAGTTGGAGACCCAAGCGAAGAAGAGGAAGGCGGCACAGGCGGTGACGCCAATTTCTGCGGTGCCAAAGAGGTCGAAGTGCACAGATTCGCGCGCGAGTTCGAGGAGTGGTGGGTTTAAGCCCAGGGATACCGGAGTAAGGAGATCTGAAGGGTGTTTTAAGTGTGGACAGTCCGGTCACTTTAGCCGGGATTGTAAAGTGCAGTTAATGGTCTGCTTCAACTGCAAGCAGACGGGTCACGTGAGGGCCAACTGTCCTAGTGCGAGTGTAGCAGATGGGAGTGGGGCACCGAGGACGCCTACGAATGCCCCACTACGTATTACTGATGGTCGAACGGGTCAGTCAGGGACGGAAGCAGCTCGAGGTCGAGTTCACCAGCTGAAAGTGGACGAGGCGCAGGCGACGCCTACGGTGGTGACTGGTACATCCCTTTGCTTTTTCTTTTTGTCTTTCCTTTCTATGCCATAGGTATTCTTTTATGCTGTTAAATTGTATGTTAGGTACGTTTCTAGTTAACGCGGTGCCTGCGGTTGTAATGTTTGATAGCGGGGCTACTCATTCGTTTGTGTCTCGCGCTTTTAGCGAGAGGTTGGGCCGAGTCGTAGGACGGTTAGGATGTCCTCTCGTAGTCGAGGTTGCTGATAACAGGACCTTGACGGTTTCGGATGTGTACCGGTGATGCACATTGGAAATTTCGGGGGTGAGGTTTCCCATAGACTTGATTCCGATTGCTATGCGCGAGCTGTGTGTAATTGTGGGCATGGATTTGATGGATGTGTTTGACGCGGAGATTGTTTGTCGTCACAAACAAGTGCGAGTTCGAACCCCAAGCGGGGGAGAACTGTTGGTGCAGGGAGATTCGCCTAGACGGGGTTCAGCAATTTGTTCAGTCGCAAGGGCCCGAAGGTACCTACAACATAGTGGGCAAGGGTACTTGGCATATTTGATAGACTCGCGGGTTGGGGAAGTGAAGGAGACTGCAGAAGACGTGCCAGTCGTGCGGGAGTTTACCGATGTGTTTCCCGATGATTTGTCGGGGATACCTCCCGAGCGACAGGTAGAGTTTCGGATCGATCTGATTTCGGGTGCTGCTCCGGTGGCCAAGGCGCCCTATCGCCTGGCTCCACCGGAAATGAAAGAGCTGTACGCCCAGTTGCAGGAACTTCTCGAAAAGGAGTTCATTAAACCAAGCTGTTCGCCGTGGGGAGCTCCTATCTTATTCGTGAAGAAGAAGGACGGGTCTCAGCGGATGTGCGTAGACTATCGGGAGCTGAATAAGCTTACGGTAAAGAATCGTTATCCTTTGCCAAGGATTGACGATTTGTTCGACCAGCTTCAGGGAGCCTTGTGGTTCTCTAAGATTGATTTGAGGTCGGGATACCATTAGATGAGGGTAAGGAGTGAGGATACGGAGAAGACGTCCTTCCGCACGCGATATGGCCATTATGAGTTTGTGGTGATGCCTTTTGGACTCACCAATGCACCTGCAGCGTTCATGGACCTCATGAACCGAGTGTGTAGTCCGATGTTGGACCGATCGGTGATTGTGTTCATCGACGATATCCTGGTGTATTCGTAGTCCAAGGAAGAGCACGAGACACATCTTCGAGAGGTTTTGGAGGTTTTGAGGCGAGAGAAGTTGTACGCTAAGTTTTCCAAGTGCGAATTCTGGTTACGAGAGGTCCAATTCTTAGGACATGTCGTGAATCAGGATGGTATTATGGTCGACCCAGCAAAGATTTCAGCGGTGAAGCGGTGGGAGGTGCCGAAGACTCCCACCGAGGTGCGAAGTTTTCTAGGGCTGGCGAGATATTACCGAAGGTTTATCCAAGATTTCTCAAAGATCGCGTTGCCTATGACACGATTGACGAAGAAATCTGCGACTTTCAGTTGGGGTGAAGAACAACAGAGGGCCTTTGAAGAACTACGTAGACGGTTATGCGAGGCTCCTGTGTTAACTTTTCCCGAGGGCATGGAGGACTTGGTGGTGTACTGGGACGCCTCACACCAAGGTTTGGGTGCCGTGCTTATGCAGCGCGGCAAGGTCATAGACGACGCTTCGAGGCAGCTGAAGCCTCATGAAGCGAACTACCCGACTCATGACCTGGAGTTGGGAGCGGTGGTGTTTGCCCTAAAAATTTGGAGGCACTATATCTATGGCGTCAAGTGTACAATCTACACTGATCATAAGAGCCTCAAGTACTTTACCACCCGGTGGCTCGAAGGTGGTTAAAGATTATGATTGCGAGATACTTTACCACCCGGGAAAAGCAAATGTGGTCGTGGACGCACTTAGCCGACATCCGGTCGGTGAACCATTGAGGGGTTTGTGTCACCTATTGACAGTGGTTACACCTATGCTGGAGTCGATAGGAAGCGCTCAGGAGGTGGCCGTTTTAGAGGAAAATGCAAAACGTGAAAGAGTTTTGGGGGAAATCCCGAATTTTGTCCGTGATAGTCGAGGGTTGTTGACTCGGCACGGTAGAGTTTGGGTTCCATTCACCGGTGGGAACCGACAGATACTATTGGACGAGGCGCATAAGTCCAAGTTTTCGATTCACCCGGGAGCTACAAAGATGTACAGAGACTTGCGAGAAGATTATTGGTGGCCCGGCATGAAGCGGGATGTTGCCAAATGTGTTGAGGTATGCATGACCTGTCAGAAAGTCAAGGCAGAACATCAACGACCGCATGGGAAGTTACAACTGTTGGAAATTCCGGTGTGGAAGTGAGAGCAGATCACGATGGATTTCATCACTAAACTTCCCAGGACTCAGCGAGGGAATGATGCTATCTGGGTAATAGTGGATCGTCTGACTAAGAGCGCTCATTTCTTGGCGATCAGAGAGAGCTCCTCGGCGAAGAAGCTCGCGGAGATTTTTATCCGGGAGATTGTGACTAGGCACCGGGTGCCAGTCTCGATTGTCTCGTATCGAGATACTCGTTTTACTTCCCGGTTTTGGGAGAGGTTTCAGAGTGAGATGGGCAGACGATTGCATTTTAGCACAACTTTTCATCCACAGACTGATGGACAGAGTGAGCGTACTATTCAGGCACTCGAGGACATGCTGCGAGCATGTGTTATTGACTTCGGGGGTAGCTGGGATTAGTATCTTCCGTTAGCCGAGTTCTCCTACAACAACAACTTCCATTCCAGTATCGGCATGCCGCCGTACGAGATGTTGTATGGGAGGAAGTGTCGGACGCCCATTTGCTGGGGCGAGGTTGGTCACCGTGTATTAGGGAGCACCAAAGTCATGTTGAAGACGACTGAGATGATTCAGTTGGTACGAGATCGGTTAGTTACTGCCCAGAGTCGGCAAAAGAGCTACGCCGATAAGAGGCGGTCGGATTTAGAGTTTCAGGTCGGGGATTATGTTCTTCTGAAGGTGTCACCCTGGAAAGGGGTGATTCGGTTCCGCAAGCGGGGAAAGTTAGGACCCCGTTACATCGGACCTTACAAGATTATCGCTCGTGTGGGGAAGGTAGCTTACCATTTAGAGTTACCAGATGAGCTGAGCTTGATTTACAACACCTTTCACGTTTCCCAATTGTGGAAGTGTGTAGTGGACGAGTCAGCAGTGATTCCTCTCGAGGACATCCAGATTGATGAGAGGCTCAACTACGTGGAGAAACCGATAGCTATCATCGAGAGGACGACGAAAAACCTGCGCAACAAGATCATTGGACTGGTGAAAGTTCAGTGGCAGCACCGGAAGGGTTCAGAGTGGACGTGGGAGCCCGAAGCGGAGATGCGCGAGAATTATCCCGAGCTATTCATCGGTCAAGACTTCGAGGGCGAAGTCTAATCCAAGCGGGGGAGAGTTGTAAAGCCCGTATCCCGGTACGTATTTTACGTGTTATTAAATTATTAATTCCTTTAGAAAAGTTTTTACATTTAAATGTGGGTTCCGTTAGCGGGGTTAATCGGGTCGGACTAAATTGTTAGACTTTGTAGCATTGGGTGTAGAATGGGGATTAAGGACAATTGAGGGACCATTATGGGACAACACCCATAGTGCATTGGGTTAAGCCTAGAACCCCCCCCCCCCCCCCCGCCTTCCTTCCAATCGTTTGATTGCCTTTCCCCTTAGGTTAGAATTATTTGTCTCCCCTCCCCTCGTTGTACACAGCCGTGAGAGGTAGAAGGAGAAACCGAGAGAGAGAGATAGCTATCGAGAGTGAGAGAGTGAGAGAGAAAGCGAAGAGAGGAAGGGATAGAGGGCCGGCTGTTTTGCAAGGAAGAGAGAGAGAGGAGGCTGCCGCCAGGGGCTGCCGACGTCGAGAAGAGAAGAGGAAGAAGTGATCGCCGGCGAGTTCGGTCGGAAAGAGGGACGTAGGGCGTTGCGTTGAGGTAATAACATTATTTTCGCGTTCGTTGTTGTTATCGGCAAAAGCCGCCGCGAACCGCCACCACCACCGCCGCAGCCACGGCTTCCGGCGGTGGGGCCGCCACTGCACGCCGCTGTGATGGCGGCAGGGGGTGCGGGTGTGTGCGGGTGCGTTTTTGCGAGTGAGTCGGGAGTGGGTGACGTTGGGAGGTCTCGCCGGAGGGGTTACCGTAACCATCGTCGCCGCCGCCAACCACCACCGCCGCCGGAAGCGGAAGTGGGTGGTGCACGGTTGTTGTCCAGCTTAGTATAGCCCTGTTCCAGTAAGTTTTTGGGCTTTCCGGGTCTGTTTGGATTAAGTCATGACTTAATGGTTTAATAAGCAATAGTTGTCATTTCATGTAAAATATATAGTTTCTGCCACTGTTTTGTAAAAGCCATAACTTATTCTAGGGACATCGTATTGGGGTGAAATCAGTGCCAAAATCTCCCATTCTAAGTCTAGTAAGTTTCCTATGTTTTACGGAAAAATCAGTTCGGACCATAGCTAGTGTCAAATTGTCGTTTTGTAGTGACAAGTCCTGTTTTTCGCTGTTCTGCGAGGCGATTTTGTAAAATTCATATAGGAGGCTAGGAACATCGTTAGAACGCGTGCGATATGTCCCTGGAACCCTAAGACATGGGACTTTGTGATTATGGTTTTTGGTTTCTGGAATTATCAGTTTTAAGGGGGTAAAACAGGTCCCGAACAGACCTGTGTTTTTAGATAGAAAGCTGGAATGTTTAGTTTTGGTAAGTTAGTAATCGTAGTTTGGGTTGGGACTTCCTTTTGACGTTTGTTAACGCGTATCTAGGTGGAAAGAGGTGAGGGAAGTTAGCCGGTTGGTGTTTCTGATCACGAAGGCTTGCGTTACTTGAGGTGAGTTTTCTCACTGCGTAGACTAGGAGTTGCATATATGTTGCGTTTGTTTTATGTGTATTAGTATGCTTACGTGAACTAGTTGTGGTGTGATAGCTAATTGTAAATTTATCATATTATGTGGATTATCTGTGTTTTGTGTACACCTCGGTGGGACCGAGGAGGTGGATAGAAATGTTTTGGGAACTCGGTGGGACGAGTGTGTTACATTACAACTCGGTGGGACCGAGGGCTCGGTGGGACTGAGCTAGTACGGACATCCAATGTGTAAACTCGGTGGGACCGAGGACTCGGCGGGGCCGAGGTATGTGTTTATATGTTTAAACCTTGATATGCAATTATACTTGTAAGGTGGTGTTAGTTGCCTACTTGCGAGTAGGGGTGATATATGTGTAATTGCTACCTGCGTAGTGGTAGAATTCACTAAGCTTTGTGCTTACCCCTTCCCAATGTCTTATGATTTCAGGTGCGAGTAGCAGTCGAGCGTGACGGTACACACTGACGCGAGGCGAAGAAGGCTTGAATCTCACTTTTAAATATTGGAGTTTAATTTTATAACTTTTCCGCTGCATGAATGTTATTTAACGATTAAATTTAACGACGTTTGGTTTAATTGTAATGGGATTTGTTAAATTATGTTTTGTCTACAGTGAAATGGACGTTACAGAGTCGTAGATTCTCGTAGGATTAGTAATGATCGGGCAAAGAACAGCAAGAAGATCGAGGGGAAATCTTTGCTTAAGACTCTTCGAAATCGTAAACCAGAATAGATCCATTGAGGTCTCTGTTTATACAAGAAATCGCGTCAGATCGAGTCCCTTAGATGATCAACACGCGTCCTCGTCTTTTCGTATAGCCACGCGGATCGCTGACACCTGGCCATGACAGCTGCTAAGCACCTTCGTGCGTCGGCATGACGTCACGACTTTATCCTCTCTTCGACTTCCTTCTCTAGTTTGAATTGAACCGATTCAGTTCTGAAACAACCAAGGTAACTTTTGACACGTGTCATAATCTTATGCGTCCGACTGACAAAATTTAAAATTCGAATTTGCCATCCTACTTTCAAATTTTGGGGGCAAACTGTTTGGGCAAAATTTCACCAATCACGACCACGACCAAGGTAAGGAAAATGCTTCTTCTCTTTTCCGTAACAAAGGTAAAATCATAGTAATTTATCTCCTAATTAAAGATAAAATCGAAAGTATTTTGCCTCACGACACTCGACCTCGACGTCGTACGTTTCACACGACCGTCACATAGAACCATGTGACCTCGGACGACTAACGCGTTATATGACTGTTATGTTTGTTCAGTGATTAACGCAGGAATCAAAGTTATTAATGGACAACGGCTATAACCGACGAAATCAGTTATGAGCATTAATCCCACATTGAAGACGACGACCGTTACAACAATCATCAAAAATCTTAATGATTCAATTAAAAGCATCCGAAGACTATAAATCCCAAGTTCAATCCTCAGTTTCAAAGGAATATCATCGAATAACACAGGACGAGAGATAGAGCAGGAGCATCGAACAACAGGCACAAATACTCAAACTCTGGAGAACACTCATTCGAAGCAAAGGAATCACCCATAGAAGATCGCTCTCGACGCACGACAGCCACACTCGACACATTGTTTTCACACATGACATACACTTGTTTTACATTCAAAACACTTGTACTTTACATTTCGAAGTTTTCCTTCACTTGTATTGTAATCTCTGTACGATCGACACCCGAAACCAAAGGACATTGCCCATGATTGGCGACCAAAATGCAGCGACGACTTCCACAGTTGTCCCTGGGTTTTTTCCTCGTTGAGGTTTTTCCTACGTCATCAAATTCCCTGTCTCGATTATATTTTCATCTTTATCGGACGCTTTTGTCGAACGATTCTTTTCTTTAGTTGTTAAAGTCCACATCAACCTTAAGTTGTCCCTTTGGTGTGATTTTTGGCATTAACTGTCACTGGTCAACCTCATCACTCATACGCCAAGGAGTCCTTATGTTCAGCGTGTGAGAAAGGGAAACAGACCAAAGCAAGCTTCAAATCTAAGCAAGTTTCCTCAGTGTCATATCCTCTACAACTTCTCCATATGGATTTGTTTGGCCCTGTTAACAAACAATCCATCGCTGGAAAGAAATACACACTGGTCATAGTTGATGAATTCTCTCGCTATACCTGGGTAATGTTTCTCCGTTCTAAGAGTAACTCCCCTGAAGAACTCATCACTTTTGTCAGGAAAATGGAAGTCCTGAACAACATGAACGTTCGCTCAATAAGGAGTGATCATGGGACTGAATTCAAAAACAGTTCTCTTGACTCCTTCTTTGAAAGTAAGGGTATTTCTCACAACTTTTCCTCAGTGAGAACACCGCAGCAAACTGGAGCCGCTGAAAGAAGAAATTGAACTATCATCGAAGCTGCACGTTCAATGCTCAGCGATTCTCACCTACCTACTCAGTTTTGGGCAGAAGCCGTCAACACTGCTTGTTTTACTCAAAACAGGTCGCTGATAGTCAAAAGATTCAAGAAGACAACCTATGAACTTTTCCATGGGAGAAAACCTTCAATTATCTTTCTTCACATCTTTGGATGTCAGTGTTTCATACTGAACAACATAGATGCCCTTGGAAAGTTTGATCATAAGGCTGATGATGGAATCTTTATTGGATATTCTTCAATCTCTAAAGCCTTCAGAGTCTTCAATCGAAGAAGACAAACTGTTGAAGAAACTATCCACGTCACCTTTGACGAATCCCGTTCAGCTAACTCTAGACCTTCTACTGATACTGAAGAACTGAATCAATGGATGTTTTCTCATCTTGGTGATTCAGAAGATATTGCCACTCCTCCATCTCATACTCATCCCGCTGAAGATGATGACCCTACCTTCATCCCAAGCATGCAGACAAGTGAAGCTGAAACATCATGGGTCTCACATGTTCCTCTAAACACTATGCCTGCCTCTGAACCTTCTATCTCAGATATATCATCAACTTCTCAGCAATCAGTGAATGAAATGACATCTGCACCTTTTCCTCTCTTAGCTGATATACCAGAAGTTGCTGAAGCCTCATCTTCAGCTCCTCAAGTTCATGTTGAGTCAGCGACTTACGCTTCGACTCAGCGATGGACTATAAATCACCCTATTGAACAAATTCTTGGTGATCCAAACTCTGGTGTTCAGACTCTACAAAGAAAAAGATATTACCTTCAGACTCAGGTCCTCCTATCCGGAACGAAATATGTATTGGTTTTTCACGTGCTGAAGTACTTGGTCCTGAATCTGACCTCTCAGCTCTCGACACCTCCCTGCCCCCTAGTGAACGCTTCATTCCTGGAAAAGTCTTAAGCGAACCGTATGGTATCTTCTTTCATGACTATGATGGACGAGAACAATTTCAACGTATCTCTGAGCTTCCCATCACTCCCATCGAACAGCTCAGGGATCTCGTCTACTAGTGTGAATTCAGAAAAGATCTTCTAGGACAATACATGAAGCCCCTGATCTTTACTGAAGCACAGAATAGATGAAATCTTGGTGAAACAGTCCCTGACTGGATGATTCCCTTTACAAGAACCCTTGATGAACTTCTTGTTAAGGAAGAACCTTTCTAGCTGATAGAATTTCCTTGTAATTCCTCTATCTTTATCAGCTTATATCTTTTGTACTTGTAAATTTATTTGCTGTACTTGTAATTTTTCCACTTCCCTATGTAACCTTTACGAAGTTTAAAGAAAAATTTCAGCGAATGTACTTTACTACATTTGTACTCAAAAGATCCCAGAAAACAGTAAAAGGGACAAATATTTTATGAGTTCTTTTTATCCGTATGTTTTCTTACTTAGCAATTTTCCCTCATTGCTAAGTCATAATCAAATAGGGCGAGATTGTTGATCCAAACCCTCAGTGATTTGATAATGACTCTTTAAGAAACACTTAGGCCCTGTTTGTTTTTTGGTTTTCATAGCTGAATGGGCTCTAAAGTCTGATTCGGTCAGTGAAACCCAGTTTACTGCTGTTTGTTTTGTTCTTAATTTAAGATCCACTTAAGTCTGAGATAGGTCTAGTTCGGTAAGTGATAGACGTACCTCTAAATCGCTAATACGACGAGCTTCTTCTTCAATCGACTCTCCAGTGTCATCGACTCCTCAGGGCCTAACGTTTCTTCTTTCAATCGGTCAGAGCATGAGCATCTCGTTCTTCCTTCAATCCATCAGGTATCCATCTCATCCCTCTCGTTCTACCATATTGTCATCTGGTTTAACTTCAATTTGAATCAAGAATCCTACAGTTTGTTGCAGATTAAATTAATATCGATTAATTTGGGGGAAATGGGTTTTATCTTTTTCAATAAAGATTTTGATAGCTCCATCGAAAATAAATAAAGTAAATTTAGGTTTTGTTCTTCAAGATTTGATCTGGGTGTTCTCAGAACGCTAATTTGGTATTGAGGTTTGTCCAAAATTGGATCTTTTTTAACTTTATCTTGCATTTTGTCATGTTTTCTTTTCAATGGTTTATCAAATTTTTTGTTTTTGTGCCTATGCTTTTTCTGTTTGTGTTCTGATGGATTGTTATTAATCTTTTAACAACTCGATAATATCGCCGCTTTTATTGATTTCTTTTCGTTTCGTTCAATCTTGATTGCAGTTTCATCTTCCTGTTTTCTGAAAACTATGGTGTAAGAAAGTTAGAGGCTCTTTTTGCTGTTCTTATAGCAGTAATGGCAATTTCATTTGGATGGATGTTTGGTGAAACTAATCCCAATGCTAAAGAACTTGTTATTGGTACGAATTTTTTTTCGATTTCCCTCTTTCGCATAATTTCCAACATCTATTTCCCCCAAAAAAAACCTTAGTTTTTCGTTATCTTATCAGGTCTTGTGGTTCCGAAACTCAACTAAAAAACAATACAACAAGCAGTGGGAGTTGTTGGCTGCATTATAATGCCTCACGACGTGTTCTTACATTCCGCACTCGTGCCGTCACGAGACGTTGACCCGACAAAAACGGGCCGAGTCCGTGAAGCCCTCAAACACTATACGATTGAGTCCACTATAGCACTAGCTATCTCGTTTATTATCAATCTTTTCATCGGTTCTTAAACCAGTAGCAAAGATGACGATATCTGTTTCTATAGTATAGGTGCTGGGTCATCGTCAAGAATGATACCATTTTGAGAGGAATGAAAGCTTTGTTATTTATGCATAATTAATATGAGATTGTTTTATGTCAATATATTAGAGGAGATGGGTTTTCAACGTTGCATGAAGTGTTGAACAGCGAGAATCGAATAGAAGGAGATGCAACCTAATCGAAGTTGTTGACAGCGGCTGTTTGGTCGTTTTTGTATCAGATTTGGACACATGGAAATCAGATAATCTATAAGAGATATAAACGGAAGCTGTCAGACCGGTTTTTTGAGTTCCAACTTCGAAGTTTCGAATGGGTTGTACGAGGAAACAGAAGATCGAGTGGGTAACGTGGTTGTCGACTTCTGCGGAACTAAGGTAACTTCAAGTTTGTTGTTTGATCGGAGTTTTCTTAGGGCAGATCGGATGTAACGTCACTCTGAAGCTTGGTTCGGTAGCTTATTGTAGCTGCTTTTTTTTCTTTACTTGTTTTCAGATTAGTGCAGCCTGTGGGTTTTGTTGGTTTGCATCTTGGAAACTTGGCTAATCTTTGTTTTTGGCTGCCTTAGTTCTCAGTTTGGTGGTTTTTTTGACTATTTGATGGCCACTGTTTGGTGGGTGTTGTTTGTTTGAACTTGGCTTTTGGTATCGATGGTAATGGTAGTTGTTTGCTTTCAAAAAATATGATTCTTGTTTTGTAGTGAATTTGAATCAATCGATGTACTTACGTTGAATTTTTAAATGTGTTAGAAATGGATGGTAGTATAATTTGATTAAAATGAATTGACACTTTTATAAATTTAACAGTATAGCATTCTGAGCAGATAAAATATATAACTATACATATTCAGACATTTGTCCGCACACAAAACAAACAGTATAACTGATCCAGATTTCAGACTTTAGTACCACCTCTTAAAAATCAGAAGTGAAATCAGATTTCAGACTTCAGCACCTCTTAAAAAACAAACGCCACCTTAGTGAAAATTGTAAGTAACAATATGTATTAGAGTTTTACTATCACTGATAAGTACTATGTCTCTACAGTACCGCTAATAGGAAACTTATGCTTTTTAGATTAGACATTCAACGAAACGGTTCATCAATAAAGCCCTGAGCCGATAGTTTAATTGTTTACTTATGATCCCTGAAGACAAGTTTCAAGTCAACTATGTTCTACGCTGAAGTCGAAGATCAAGCCCAAGAACCAGCGACAAGTCTACTAATGAACTGATGTGGATATCAGCGAAGCCAAGATTTGCCCACTCAACGTGAAGTTACAAGTAGAAGACTTCAGCGAACGCTGAACTTTATCACTCGCTGATAAAGATCTATTCAGCAAACGATGATCATGAAGTTTCATATACAAGTTACTTTTGTCTTTCCCCATTGCACGCCTCCGTACGATAATGTCAGAAAGGACATCCCTTTTGTCCAGGATCGTACAACCAACTCTGATTCTACACTGTACATCATGCGGCTACTAGGTTGTCTACAAAGGTCAAACCATGCAACCAATCAGCTGCTGCCACGTGTAAACTTATACTGTTGTGCATTAAATGCATGCAGTATATAAGAAGAACTGTACTTCAGAAATGAAGTGCTCAGCCATCTTCTCTCTACTATCTTTGTGTTAGGATATTATTCGTAATTTCCTTATCTCCTTTCTGTCTTAATTCTAGTGTAAGAAACATAGTGTTCTCATAACTTGTTTAGATTAGGCTTAGTCCTTAATCTTGTTCCGCAACAAGTTGTAAATTGTTTGATTATATTAATAAACAATTTAGAAAAGTAAAAATCGTGTGTTTGTATTCAACCCCCCCCCCCCCTTCTACAAACTTGTATAACCCTTCGGGACCAACATAAAGGTTTATCAAAGTTATATGGATGACAAGTTGAAATCATACTGATTGTTATTTATTTCTATTGATTTCTCTTTGTATGCACTAATATGGGATCCACAATTGGTATCAGAGCATACGGACGATTCGATTCGAAGCATTCAAAAGGTTTCTGGTAAGGTTTCTTGAACTTTAGTCGACTGTGTTCTTGAGTTCATATTACCATTCTTTGATTCTCCTAAAATTGCAAGTTTCCGCGTATTCCATTCGATTAGTATTGATCTCATTAGCGTTTCTGCAAATTTTCTCATTCTAATATGTCAGTAACAAAGTACCAATGAAGATTGTTCATTATTTCCGTCTGACACCGAGGTTGCAGCGTTTGTATTTGTCAAAATATACTGCAGATCATATGCGATGGCATGGTCAAATCGAAATTAATGTCCTCGTACGATGATGTATGGATGTTTCCTATAGAGAGGTATGTGCACACTACTTATATTGATAATTAAATATATTGAATTATATTAATTAAAAAAAAATCAGGCAACTTGGAGAATACAAAAAATATGTAACAAACACACGTTACCCCAAGGGTTGTATTGCTGAACGATATTGTGGATCCCAATACAAGTGGAATATGTGAATTAATCAAGCAAAACAATCAATTTGTCACAAGTGCTGATCATAAGATTGAAAGAATAACCAGACAGTTTTTACAACCGTATGTATGTTATGTGACTAATCCCTCTTAGGGTGCGTCTGGTTCGCAGGATTCCGACGGAATTGGAAGGAATTGGAATGATCAGTTCCATTGACCAAATTCCATCTGGGCGTTTGGTTACATATGGAATGGAATTGAATTCCACACATTCCACCATTCATGGATTTGGTCATTCCATACAAATGAGAAGGAATTCAATTCGATTCCACCCAATTTTCTGAAAAAGACAAAACTATCCCCATCTTCCTTACTCTGACCACCACCGTTCTGAACCACCGCCGTTTTGAACCACCGTCGACCACCACCGTTCCGAACCACTGTCGACCACCATCATCAACCACCACCATTGTGAGCAACCGTCGACCTCCACCGATCTAAGCCACCGACAACCACCACCGACTTGAACCACCGCCGACCACCACCATTCCAAACCACCGCCGACCTCCAGCGACCTGAACCACCGCCGACCACCGCCGTTCTAATCCACCACCGATCACCAACGTTCTAAACCACCGTCAACCACCACCGACCTGAACCACCGCCGACCACCACCGTTCTGAACCGCCGCCGATCACTACCGTTCTGAACCACCGCCGACCACCACGATTCTGAACCCTAATTACAAAAGGTTTTATACCCTTTCGGGTATTTACAATTTTTACCCTGAACTTTAATTCAATCAATTTCTGCCCTAACAATACCCCCCTTTGTACTGAAGTTCAATGATGTGCGTGTCTAGAACGTATCTCTTTCGAATAGCAAAGAGGATCTTAAAATATCTTATGGAGTTTTTTTGTTCGATTCATTCTTCGATCAGGTTCAAGGCTTCGTTGGCCAGGTATCTCTCCAAGTCTTTCATCGTCTTCTGCTCTTTGTCTTCCTTAACAACTTTCTCTTTCAAGACCTGATGAATTATCTTCAGCGTTCCATCAGAGTATCGGGCAATTTGACTGAATCTGAGAAAGCGCTTTTCACCTGTAGCATTCTTATAGACTATACCTGACCCGGGCTTTGAAAGTAGCATGTATACCAGGATGTCTTCTATTCCTGGTAGTGTCTGATCTAGATTGAGCATATTTACCTTCCTCTAATTGCTTTCAACTCCTATTTGCAGATATGTGATGTGCGAGAGCTTGATGGAGCTCTTCATGAACCTCATAACTGCTTCAAGGGCCTTAGTGATCTAAATCGGTCTAATAGTTATGGTCCTTAAGTCTCTCAGAATATTTGGGAAGTTATTCAGCTCCATGTTCTTGAAATCAGCCTCTAAAAAACGTCCAGTCATTACAATCCCGTCGAGTGACTGTGAAAACTGGATGCCAAACTTTTCGAAGTTTGTCGAAAGTGATCTCCTTAATCTCTCTAATTGTGTGCTTGGTCTTGATAGCACTGACCGGTTGATCTTTCGTTTTCATCATCGACGCATTATCTATCTTATGACTTTGCTCAAAATCTGATATCACGTATACCAAAACTGGATCTAGTGGCCTGATCCAACGCACAAAGATTTTATTTTTTGAGTCTTCAAGAAATGGAACTAGAATTCTAATTCTCTCCCATCGATCAAGTTGATTCTGTTGTACCTGAGCTGCTTCAGATTGAGTTGTCAGAGGTACTCTCGTAGAACTTTCAGCTTTTTCGGGCATCGATGTTTGAGAATCATGAACCTATGGTTGAGACTCTATGTATTGTTCATCCTGAAGAAGGATTAGGTCGAAGTCTCTTTGTTCTTGGAATTCGTTGTCGGAAGCACCAAACAATTCCTCGACTTCATCCTTTATTGCGATTAGAGCCTTTCCTTTTGTCTGATTTTTTCAGTTTCTGGGTCCATCTCAGATTCCAATTCAATGATCTCTAGTGTCGATCTTTCCATAATAGTTTCCTCGACCATTCCTTTGTCACCGCACTCATGCTTTTCAACCGTCTGGTAAACATCAGCAAAAATGTCGGTTCTTTCAGCCGTTGAGATTTCCATGTTATATACCTATGTCTGATTCTACGATGAGGTCTGTACTATTTTAGCCGTTTCATCTTGTACCACTCTAGCTCTAACGGCATTTACAGTCTCTGGTTCAGATGTACTTTGGCGCTTCTCCCCCTCATGGTGATCAAGATCATCTTGATCATCATGTATGCGCTTGAACCCCTGAGTTTGACCCTTGCATGTGATTTCGAGAGAGGCGACTCTATCAGAAAGTGTAGCTAGTGTAGTGGTTTCGACCTGAGATCGGAGTAAGCCGACCAGGTTAGCTTCGGTAGAGGTTTCTACGTTGGCTTGGGACCGGAGCTTGTCTAGTAACATGGCTTTCAAGTTATTTATCGAAAGGTTTAGTTGGATTTTGAGGTGGTGGAGGTGGTAGAATTGGTAGTTGTTTTTCTGGTGCTGGCTTGGTCATAACAACTTTACCTTTTATCAAACGTTTCAATGCATCCATCTCTTTCCTCATTTCCTTCTCCATATGGCATCGGACAGCCTTTAAGGCGTCGTCCAGATATTCCCTGGAAACAAATTCCGGAAGTATGACTCCTGGATCACATATATTGCCAGTTAAAGTAACAACCGTTGAGTCAAAAGTTGTACTGCCGACGTTCACAGCTGGCGTGACAGTAACTGTGGTAGGATTTACACCCAATCCTCGTAATCCACCAAAAGGTAGAGTTACTATAGGTATTCTGGTTGGGTCAGTAAGACTGTGAACGTTAGCCAAAAGATGTAGTTGTGTCCTAGCAAAAGAAATTATAGCATCAAGGGGTTCTAGACTCAACTGTGCATCCAAAGAAGTCAAGAACTGGGGTGTTGTTCTCTTATTTCAATACCCGAGCTCTCCAAGTGAGAGTCAGGTAGGTTATGTGCTAAGTCCCCGAGCGAAAATGAAACAAACATCTGTTGAGAGATGTCAGAGTGTATTAGGAAGGTGTGCACTTGCGTCGCTGGGCCCACGATGTTTTGTTTAGTACTCAGTCCCAATGAATGAGACTGAGTAGTAGATGCGGCTACCCGGGCGACGGTGGTTTGGGGAAGAATAACAGTTGATCGTTGCCTTATCACACTCGATCTCTCATTGTTTATTTTGGATCTCCTTTCTCCCAGGCTCACATTTTCAACATTTTTAACTAATACTCCATCCGTTCTCCTTATCACTCCAATATCGGTTGATGTGTCAGGGACTGAAGATGGCGTGGTTGAGGCAGGACTTTTAGCTGTTTGTGGAGGACAGGTTCCGATGTGGAAAGGCATGAGTCGGGCTCGGTCATCACAGTCAACATCGGAGTCCTCATCTTTCTTCGGTGGCACTGGATTCCTCATCTCTTAACACCACGGTTCATTTATTACAGGTACCTCGTGAAGGGACGTCTCAGCCGCAGTAGAATGAACCTAAGTTGAACGGCTTGAAGACGCTTGGTGTGTGCGACGGGTCGTAGTGGTTTGAGGGTTTTGGTTTGTACTAGTGCGTACGCCCATGGCACCACCCATGCCAGATCCCCTCGCTTTTCTTCTATCTGCACACCCCGTCCGAAAATCACAACATTCCGGACCCTAGCGCCTCTCATTTTGGGACCCTCACGTCTCTCTGGCCTTGCTCCCTAGGAAGGTCTTACCGGTTCTAGCCGGACCATAGGAGCATTTGCGTTATGTAAGTTCCTATAAGCTAAGACACTTGGTGTTGTGGGACGTGTGTAGGCTAGTAAAGCATCAGGGATGCGCATTAGGACTACATCGGGTATCTCATGTCGATTGGCTAAGTGATGCATTCGGAAATGGGGACATACCGCATTGGATGATCGTCGTCGGATGGTGGGATCTTCGTCCATCTGGTGGCGACTTGCAAATGGCGATCTGAAGAAATCGCATGAATGATACAAAAGTTTGCGCCTTGGAGCCGCCTTTGTCATTAACTTTTTGGATGAGGTCGTTCCAGAGTATCGCTGCATAGTCGACATGACGATTGAAGACAACTCTGTGGAATAGACGAAGGAAGTTGGCGATGCACTGGTCTATGCCTCACATCTTTGACGACAGGCAGCGGTGGAGTATGGTGAAAATTGTTTACCAAATGAGCGTCAGGTATGCACGATTGAACTTGGAAGGTCGATTGAGTTCTTTCGAGTATCCAAGTGAGCGGAGGTCTGCGCACATAGCAGGTTTTAACATTTGTGGGTCGTATGCAGCTCTGCCTTTATCAGTAGTGGCATGAAGGTGAAAGAGCTGGTGGAGGCTTTCTCATGTGAGAACTAGCGATGTGTTGTCAAGCGTTACCAGAAGCCAGTTAGCATGATCTCCGGTTAAGTAACGAATCGTGTGCCAGACTTGGTGCAGATAGATCAGTGGAAGCTCTACCGTTGTTGTGAGAGAAAAGTGTAGAGGATGGCCTCGGAGGATTTCAACTATCACCTGGTGATGACAACAAAAGGGGGCAACATCCAAATGAAATTTTTTTCCCGCAATTTCCAGACGGTTATTTGGCTTGACGAGGGCATCGTCAACAACTTGGTCGATCAGTGAGTTTGGGTGGTGTCCGTGTTCCGCCATGATAATACCTGAAAACTAGAACGTTAGTAGAACAAGTTTCATTTTAAACTAGCAGCTTACCCAAAGATTCCGTCTTCTGAAATGTAGTGCAAATTGGTACCATCCGGATGATAAGGATATCCGGACAAGAAGAGTATCCCAGTGAGGTGACATCCAGAAAACTGGAGTGGCCGAACATTGAGACTATCCGGATAGGTACATCTGGATTTCAAAGTAACCAGGTAAAAGGGTGTCCGGAATCATGAGTACATCCGGATAAGTCGACGCATCCAGCAAAACCAGAACACATTCGGAAATCGGTGGTATCTGGAAAACCATAACGCATCCAGATTTTTAGGGTTTACGATTCGATCAGATTCTAACTAAACTCGAACTATCCATGAATCACAACAAACTCAAACCAATAAATCTATGCTCAGAAGCAACGATATAAACCGAAATCGTTCAAAAACTAAGTGTGAAACCGTAATCACGCCTAAGTCGAACCGCCGGTGTGTGTTTGGTGAAATCGGTCGCTGTTGATCCAAACTCTCTCAGTGATTTGATAATGACTCTTAGACTTACTTAGTGAAAATTGCATTTTACTTGTATGTATTAGTGTTTCACTATCAGTGATAAGCATTTTGAGTCTGTTCAGTATCACTGATGGAATCTAATGTATTAATGTTTTGCTATCCGCGATAAACATACTGAGCCTGTTTAGTATCGCTGATAGTATCCTTTGTAACAGGTTAAATGTAATACCTGAAGACAAGTTTCGCGACGAAGAGTTCATCGCAAACATCAAAGACGAAGCTGAATGAACAAGTGATAAGTCTACTAATGATCTGATGCAAACATCAGTGAAACCAAGACAAGTCCACACATGCAACATTTCAAGAAGAAGGCTTCAACAATAAATAAGTTACATCAGCTCTTCTCTGATGGAAGACCTACTCAGCGTTCGCTGATCATGAAGCTGCTACTTCAATAATCTTTGTCTTATCTCCTTGCACACATCATACGAAATGTCAGAAGACACAAGCTTTTGTCGAAGATCGTACAACCACTCTACCACTACATTGTTCAACATTACGGCCCAAATAGTGTCTTGCTTAAAGTCATAAACATGCATCCAACCATATGCTGACACGTGTAAAGTCATCCTGCCATGCATTTAATGCATTCAGTATAAATAGGAGGAATTCCCCTCCAGTTTGAAGGTGGTCTTCCCTGAACTACTTAGTGCATAGAAAAATATCGTTATTTTTATATATCTTCTTTTCTCTTTGATTTCTTCTACAAGAACACTTAGTGATTCTCATGTTTGTTTAGATTAGGTTTTACTTAATTTGATTCCGCAACAAACTGTAAATTGTATTTGATTAATCAATAAACAAATTAGAAGACCAAGCAGTTGTGTTTGTATTCAACCCCCCCCCCCCCTTCTACAAACTATTTACTTTTATAACCCCTTTGGGACCAACAAGTGGTATCAGAGCTGATTGTTTAATCTCATAAACATGATCTTGCTTATACTAATCTGTTCCTTGCTATTCTTTAAATGGCACAAAACACAAACACAAACTATATCGATAATGGTTCTCTTGCAAAACCTCCTCGATTCACCGGAGATAACTTTAATCAATGGAAAAATCGAATGATACTATTTCTAGAAGGTGTAGATCCCACTATGCCTTACTATATGGAAAATGGTCCATATGTTTCGTATATTATCTCTGTCATTGTTCCTGCCACTGCTAGCACTGCAGCCATACCTGAAAGGGAGATTATAAAAGAGGTCTCCCAATGGACAGATGAAGACAAGAAGAAGGTAGACATCGATACCTAAGCTAGATCAATAATATCTATGGCTCTACCTGATAAGATTTATCATTCTGTTATGAATCTCAAACTTCCAAAGCCACATGGGACACAATCTGTGTTCATTATGAATGTACATCTGAAGTACAAGAATCCAGAAGAATAAATATGGTAAGACAGTATGAAAGCTTCATATGTGGTAAGAATGAAACTTTATCTTAAGTGCACCAACGGTTTAACTGCTTATTAATTGACTTAAGAACTATTGGTAAGACCTATTCTAGTTCTGAGACCCTGGCAAAGTTTCTGGAATGTCTTCCTAAAAGTTGGGACAGTTTTACCGTGTGTCTTAAACTCTCTAAGGATCTCAAATATATGACCTTAAGCACTCTTTAAGGCACTTTTCTCAATCATGAGCAATCTTGTCAACTCAACAAGAATCTTCTCAAAGATTCTATAAGCACTCCTGTTGCTTTACTTTACTCAGAAATGACTCCCGGTCAGCGATCCTCTATCACTATCACTGAGTTGAAATCAAACTCTGATGATTCATCAAAAAATGACCCGTCAGAACTTGATGAATCTCTGGCACTCTTCAGAAACTCCTTCAGGAGATTTGCAAGAAATAGTAACTTCAGAAGAAATAAACCTCTCTCTATCACTGACAAGCCTAAATCATCTCCTATTTATAAGGAAACTGCTACTGGCTATAAGGACACTTTGCTAGTGAATGCAGGTCAAAAACGTTTTCAAGCCTTCTTCATCTCTCAAATACTCCTCAACCTCTAAACCTAGAGATGACAAATACCTGAAACTTAAGGTAAAATACCTAAAGTTGAAAAACTATCAGAAGAAAGGTAAGGGTCTGATCGTTGAAGAACATGATTGGGCTGAATCTGATGAAGAAGATCAGGCCAATCTCTGTCATATGGCTGAAACCCAAGAAGTGAAGGAAGAACCCGCTGACGTTCCCTCCACATCCTCCATTTCTCAGGTATCAACCTCCTCTAACCCAGCTCTCATTAATGCTGACAGACTTCATGCTATCGATTTGTTGACGATTGATCTATATGATGCGTTGAATGGCAAAACACAAGCTGAACAAATGAATCTCGATTTAACTAAACAGCTTATGAAATGTCAACTAAAGATCCAACAACTATCTAATATAGAATAAAGTTTAAACGATTAGGTTTATGTAAATCAAATAATCAGCATTGAACACGAACAAGATATCGCTGATCTGAAAGCTGAAAAAACTACTGTTGAAGGATGGTGTAAATCCTCAGCAAATATCACTGAGATAATCGGTGCTCAGATCCCTATCCATAACAGAAGTTGTTTTGGTTTTTGTGCTGACAAAGAAGAACCAAGCAAATATCGTTCCATGCTTAATTTGGAATGTTCGTTTCTTCCATCCCTGACACCTCATAATCTCAGTACTCTTCTTCTAATAATCCCATCCCTAAAGAAAATTCTCTTTTGAGCCCCGTTGGGTCACCAAGGATTTGAAATTGACTCACCGATGTTTTCCCTAAAAATCCTACTTAGAATATTTTTGTTTGGTTCTTTGAATGACTTGTACAAAATAGCAAATGTTCGGTGAAGTCGAAGATCAACCGAAACCAAGCTTGAAGACTCTCTACTTGTGGAAAATAGAAGACTCTTCTCAACAAACAAACAAGTCATCACCACCGAATTGTCTTCACAATTTCGGTGGCCATCATCACCACCGAATTGTCTTCACAATTTCGGTGGCCTTCATCTCCACTGAAGTGGCTCTCATTTTTCGGTGAACTGCCTCCACCGAAAATACCTTCAGATTCGGTGAACAGCTTCCACCGATATGCTTCTTAAACTCGGTAGGAACTTTGTAGAAATGGTACTTCTTTGCAGATGGTTATATATTCTTGACAATATTATCGGTGGAACTCTTTCGGTGATATTGTCTTGAATACGCATAAAGAAGTTCATTTATTTCGGGACAAATCTGATACAAGGCAAAAGTAACATTTTGTCTTATTATCTTTTTAGAAGATGTCCTTTCAGCATGGCTTCTATTCCTGGTTTCAAGAAAAAGGTGATAGTGACTTATCAGCTTTTTAGAGGTCCACTGGTACTTTTCCAAAGACCATTGGTACGTTGCAAGTGACTTGAGGATAATAGTACCATGCATTTGCTCAGTACCTTATCCTCACTATAAAAGGAAGATGAAGACTCCATGCAAATTACGCTTTCTGGATTTCTCTCAGTGCAAGATTTTCATATTGCTTGATAACCTTATAGCCTTGCTCTTAGTGTTCTCTGCTGTATTGTTTAGTTTACTTTGTGAAAGATTGTTAGAATAGTTTATCTGTTCTTTTCCGCAACAGTCTTTAAGTTTCTTTGTGTAATTCTAGTTGAAAGATTTTCAATATAAAGAATTAAAATTGTGAAAATTTTGAGTATTGTATTCAACCCCCCCCCCCCCCCCCCCTCTACAATACTTGTTAAGCCTTCTGGGACTAAAAAGTGGTATCAGAGCAGAAAGTTTAAACCCATAAACTTGATCTGCGATGGCTGCCTCTTCTTCTTCTACAATTGAAAACTCTTTTCAAAACAACTTCTCTGAGAATGGCTCCATAACCAAACCTCCTAAGTTTAATGCTAATAACTTCTCTTTGTGGAAGAGCCGCATGATGCTATTCATGGAAGGAGTGGATACTAGATATCCAACCATTCTCAAAGAGGGACTCTTAGCTTCAATCTTCCTAATCATAAAAGTATTTAGAAGTAGTGAAAAATAGGCTAAGTGAAGAAAGCCTCTTACAGAGGCTCTGCCGAACTTACCGAGAGATCAAGGTCCATAAGCTACAGAAGCTAAAGAGGCGTCCTACAGAAGCTCTGTAATACGCGTAAAGAAGACCAAAGACTCGGAATCCGGTGAATACTGCTCTACAAAGGACCAAACCGCAGAACCTCTGTGACACTTCACAGAGCCTCTGCAGTCTTCAACAAAAACTTCAAAGATATTTATAATATCTTACTACTGTTCCTGAACCTGTTCATCAACTTGCATGGCAACGTACCCTGTCCACCCTTCAACGTGTCAAACTCTGAGTGGACTCAATAGGGCTTAGTACATAATAGACGTATGCTGCATTAAATGCAATTCAGCACATCCAACTGTTCATGCCATCCTTCCAACTATTCATACCGTCCGTTCTGAATAGTAGCTCATGCTTTATGGTCCCCTTTGAGTAGTATAAAAGGAAGACTCATGTTGAGTTCTTCCTAAGAAAAATCAAGAATCGAGAATTAAGAAAGAAAAACTTCAAGAACACATAGCTTATATACTTTGAGAGTCATATCTGTTTTAAAGCTTTGCTTACTCACTGATATTGATTATGTTCTTGATATATATATATTCAGTAAACTTTGAGATATTATTTCATGTTCACTGTTTATTTATATTGTGTTCTAAATTTATCAAACATATCTGTTAGTTCTTCAAATACGCTTCCGCATAAAACATAAACTCGAACTAATAGATCTGACAATCTTGTATAAGCAAAATGGGAACCAACAATTGGTATCAGATCAAAGCTTGATTTTCAATATCAAGTGATCCTCTTTGTTACAGGATTGGTGATAGACATAATTCTTTTTTTAACCTATTCCTCATTTCTAGGTTAGAACTCCATTAAAGTGTACCCTGGGAATTGTTCAAACCCAGAAAACTTTCCAGATCATCAGACTCATACTCTTTAATCATACTATCTCTTCAGAACCTTAACAATGACAAATACAAATAACTTCTTTACTGCTGGTTCACTCACCAAGCCTCCTACTCTCCTTCGAGATGAGTATCCTCAATGGAAGATAAGAATGGTTCATTTCTTTGAGGGTACTGAAAAAAATCTTGTACAATATCTTTACAACCTTCCTCCTGTTCCCATGATAGTAGTACCACGAGTACCAGCTACTGCTGAATCTCCTGAAATCCCTGAACATAAAAAACCGAAGCCAAAAGAAGAATGGTCAAATGAAGATAAGGCAGAAGATGAAGTTGCACAGAAAACAAAAAGAATCTTGATAATGGCTATCCCCAACGAACTTTTTCAATCCTTAGATGCATGCGAAACTGCGCACGATCTTTGGAAAGAATTAGAAAGACAGTTGGAAGGGGGGTGCTAAAACACAGAAGAACCGAAGGGCACAGTACATAAATGAATATCATGCATTCAGAGCCTCTGCAACAGAATCTCTGGAAACGACGTACGACAGGTTCAACTCTCTCATAAACAAATGCAGAAAGTCTGGCATTCACAGAACCTCGGAAGAAAATAACCTCATGTTTCTAAAGAGCCTGAACGATGAGTGGCTTCAATTGTCTATGTCTTTACAAACAAACCAAGATCTAGACTCATGGACACTCTCTGATCTCTATGGAACACTGGCTGCACAAGAGCCTCAAATAGCACAGGCTAAAACAATAACCATTGCACCATACACATTGGTTAGTAAATCAACAGAGGCTAAAGAAAGATCGAGAAATGAGAGAGCAACAGAGGAGAAGAAAAGGGAGAAGAAGAAAATGGTGATGGTTGATAGCGAAGAAGACGAGCTGATAGAGGAAGAAATAATTCTTGCGTCATTAGCTAAATCATTGGCTCTATTGACAAGAGAGTTCAAAGGTAACCAAAGAAAATTTGGAAATGACAGATATAGCAGAGACAACCAGAGAGATAGAAGAGATGATGGAAGAAGAGAAGAATCAAGTGACCGACAGAGGTCAGACTACAGAAGTGACCGACAGAGGTCGAGCGACAGAAACTACAGAGGAAATGACCGACAGAGGTCAGATAACAAGGTAGGCCACACACAAGAATGCTACAAATGTGGTAAGCCTGGTCATTACGCAAACGAATGCCGAACAGAGAAAGGTGGAGATCAACAGAAGTCCGACGATCGAACTGGAAACACCTCTCAAGGTTGTTTCAACTGCGGCAAGCCAGGCCATTTCGCAAAAGAATGCAGAAGTAGACAAAATCGCCCACAGAAGGACTCAGCTTTTTACAAAAAAAAGGCTGAATATTATGCGCAAAAATCCCTAATGGCAAACAAAGGGCATTCTGAAGCAAACAAGGAGGACTTCGAGTCAGACTCTACCTCTGATGATGAATTCACCACCAATGCCCTGTTCTGTGGCATGGCAAAAGTCGACTCAGACACTGACAATGAGGTATCCATTTCAAACTCTACCTCTTGTACTAAATCTGTAGAGAATGATTCAATTAAACTTAACATTGAACTGATTGAACTAAAAAGGATAAATGAAAGCATTCAGAAAAGACTCACTTTTAATGAGAGAGAAGTAAGGCTTCTCACTCAAGAAAAAGCCAAAAAAATTTAAGAAAAGAAAAGAGCAGAAAATTATTGGAGCAATAATATAGATCCTTTAAAAAGGCAAATTTCTGAATTAACCTCTGCTTTAAAAATCAAAACAAAAGAGCTTTCAGTTTCTAGGAGTGAAACAACTGACCTAAGAGCTCTCAAATAATACTTTCAAAAAGAGAGAGAGGTACTTTGGCAAGATCTACTCAGAAGAGAAGTTTTACTTAAAAACTATAAAGATGCACAGAAGGTGTATGAGAAAGTAAACTCACAAATAGGAAGACGAGGTATAGGGTACGATGATATTACTCTAGGTGTTGAAGGCAAAAGACTTAAACCTCTGTCTTCTCTGTTTGTGATAGGAAAAACAAATAAACCAATTTTTCCAAACTTACTCTCTGTAAGTAAAAGGGTTAAAATCTCTGAAGAACCTCACTTGAGGAAACATACGAAGATGATCAATGTGTGGTTTGAAAACACAGATTCATCATCTTCAACCTCTGTCAATAGAGAAATCAAACCAAAGAAATATCTGAAAACACAAGATCAGATTGGTATCTTTAAGTTTGGTAAACCAGAGACTCAAACACAGGTCGCTTTTGTCTGTATGATAAATGTCGAAAAGAAATTATCTGCAAAAACTCCTGAGTTTAAACCCATCTTTTCAGAAGAAAAACTTAAAGAATCAATTGAAAAAGAAATTTTGGAAGTTTTGAAATCAAATGTTTTAGAAAATCTCTGTACATCTTCTATAGATCAAATTCTCGCTGAAGAGATCTCATCAGAAACCTCTGCTATCTATGAAAGTTATTCTACAGAGGTAGAAAGCTCGTACGATACATGCTCATAAAATCCAGCCTCTGTCGAAAGAGATGACTCAACCTCTGTATATGAGGACGATTCATCCTCTGACGACTCAGAGACTGATTCTAAATCAGGGATAATTCACTGTGACACAGAGGATGTTAAATTCTCCTCTGAGGTTCTTAATAGAACAATTTCTCCAAAAGAGAAAATCACAGAGATACCTATCTGTCCAGATTTTCTCAAAATGTGTATACAAGTCAAAACCTCTACAAAGCTTAATAATCTGAAAAAGGCCTCTAAAAATCCTAAAAGCTCAAAATTCTCAAAACCTTTAAAGCAAATTAAAGAGAATCCCACTTGGAAACAAAAGGGAAAAAGGTCTGAAGCTAACAAATATTTTTCCTCTGTGACAGTGAAGAAAGATGTTCACCACAGAAGAGACTCACAGAAGGCACGACCTAAACAAGACTTTTGCAAACAACATTCTAGTATTCATAGATCTTCTTGTAATAGGAAATCTAATGTTAAGAAAGAATGTAATGCCTCTGTGGTTCAGTTCAATAAATTCAATGAAAAGTTCAAACAAATCACGTCTCATATTAAATACTGTCATTGTTTTGATCTTATGTTCAAATTAAATAATCACTTCTCAAGTCCAGATTGCTTACTCTCCACTAAAATTCAAACTACAAAGTCAGAACCTAGAGATAAACAATCTGATTTTTCTACAAAAGATAAAATGTATTTCAAGAATGCTAAGGCAAACTTGAAAAATTCTAACAATATTGGACCCATATGGATATGGGTACCTAAGTCTCTGTGATTGTCTTACAGAAGCGGTTTGTGCCAATTTGGTATCTTGACTCCGGATGCTCAAGGCACATGACTGGCGACCGAAGTTTACTATCCACGTACAAAGAAACACACGATGGTGGATCTGTAACTTTTGGAGACGTCAAGAAGGGACACATCAAAGGCTATGGAGTCATAAAGAAGGAAAACGTCTCTGTATACAAAGTTGCATATGTGAATGGCCTTAAACACAATCTACTCAGTGTAAGTCAACTCTGTGATACATGATTCGATGTGTTATTCAAAAGAACTTTCTGCTTTCTGCAAAGTGAAGACACAGGAATGGAACTTCTGCGAGCCGAAAGAAAAGGTGATATGTATCTGATGAATTTTTGTTCAACAACCAAGGACAAAGTTTGCCTTGTAGCTTGCGAAAGTAAAGAAGCCTGGTTATGGCATAACAGGTTCTGTCACTTGAACTTTCACACATTAGATAAACTGGTAAAACTTGATCTAGTTAAAGGTTTGCCTAATGTTAAATTTAATAAGGATCACTTGTGTTCTGCCTGTGAAATGGGAAAACTCAGAAGAGCTTCCCACAGAGGCAAAACAGATGTGTCTTGCACTAGACCTCTGTACATGCTTCATGTTCACCTCTGCGGTCCCATTGCCATACAGAGCCTAGGTGGCAAGAAATACATACTTGTCTTAATTGATGAGTATTCGCGTTTCACATGGGTTGAATTTATTCGAAAGAAATCGGATGTTCCAATCATCTTGATTAATCTAATGAAGAGAATCCAAGTTCTTCATGAATGCAGAATACAGAAGTTAAGAAGTGACAATGGCATAGAATTTAAAAACTCTGTCATTGAAGCCTATCTTTCTACAGAAGGAATATCACAGAACTTCTCTGCAGCACGCACTCCACAGCAGGACGGCGTAGTCGAAAGGAAGAATCGAACGCTCGTGGAGGCCGCAAGAGCTATGCTATCAGCATGCGGATTACCGATGAACTTTTGGGCAGAAGCGATTTCTACTGCATGTTATACACAAAATAGTTCAACCATTGTGAAAAGACACTTCAAGACTCCTTACGAATTGATCAACAAAAGGCGGCCAAACATCAAAATTTTCCATGTGTTCGGATGTAAATGCTTTGTTTTAAACGACAGAGATTCAAGAGGAAAGTTTGGGGTAAAAGCTGACGAAGGCAAATTCATTGGATACTCTGCCACTTCCAAAGCCTACAGAGCGTTCCATACAAGATCTCGCAAAATCGTAGAAAGTATCAATGTTTCTTTTGATGATTCATTCCAAATGACTTTTGAGCAAATGAGTTCAGAACTCGAACTTAAAAGGGAAACCTCTGACATCTCGCAAACGAAAGAAGACTTGAATCTTCTATTTTTAGAGATGTTCCACGATGACATTGATCCTTCTGTTGGAACCATCAGAGTTTCTGAAGAACCATCCTCTATCGGACAAAATCCTACAGGTATGACTCTAACTGGTCCAAATAATGCTTCATCTTCTTCTGTAAATACTACAGATGCAAATGCCGAAGAAGAAAATGCAGAAGATGAAACATCAAGAAAAACGACCACATAAGCTGCTGAAAAACAAACTCCACAATCCACAGAAGAACCAATTACATAGGAAATTGAGGACCAAGACTATACGTCCTCAGAGGAACAAACTCCACCACCACTTATACCAATCATTCCACAAATGGTAGAATCATCTACCAAGGCAAGAAGAACAACAGAGGCTATACAAGAAGAAGATCCACAAGAAGCTTCTGAAGAAAGGTTCGATGACATTGATGACCATCTTCCACGCACCACTCAGTGGACTCAGTAAAAACCAAGTCTGCCACTGCTAATTTTTGTTTCTTTACAAATTTTATTAGTGTGACAGAACCAAAGAAGATTTTTGAAGCCCTAGATGACCCAAACTGGGTAGACGCCATGCAAGAAGAACTTCTGCAGTTTGAGCGTAACAGAGTATGGACTTTAGTACCTCTGCCTCGAGGGAAACAGGCCATTGGGACTAAGTGGGTCTACAGAAATAAGAAGGATGAAGATGGAGTGGTCATCAGAAACAAAGCACGATTGGTGGCCAAGGGTTATAGACATGAAGAAGGCATAGATTACGATGAGACTTTTGCTCCTGTCGCACGGCTCGAAGCAATAAGAATATTCTTAGCCTCCGCAGCCCACAGAGGTTTTAAAGTCTATCAGATGGACGTAAAATCAGCCTTTCTCAACGGTGAAATCCAAGAAGAGGTTTACGTAAATCAGCCACCAGGGTTTGAAAGCTCAAAGTTCCCAAGGCATGTATACTACCTTGAAAAGGCTCTGTACGGACTGAAACAGGCTCCAAGAGCATGGTACGAACGCCTTTCTACCTTTCTTCTAGTAAATGGCTACAACAGAGGTACAACAGATACTACCCTATTCTATAAACGTAAAAATAGTGAAATAATGCTTGTACAAATCTATGTGGACGACATAATTTTTGGGTCTACTAATACAGAAGAGTGCAAAAGTTTTGAAAAACTCATGCAGAGTGAGTTTGAAATGAGTATGATGGGAGAATTAACATTCTTCCTCGGACTTCAAGTCAAACAAACATCAGATGGAATTTTTATAAATCAGGCCAAATATGTCTCTGACATTCTTTTCAAGTATAGTCTCTCTGATACCTCTGCAATGAAAACTCCAATGCTTATGCAACGCGGCAAGGTCATAGCCTACGCTTCGAGGCAGCTGAAGTCTCATGAAGCGAACTACCCGATTCATGACCTGGAGTTGGGAGCGGTGGTATTTGCCCTAAAGATTTGGAGGCACTATCTCTATGGCGTCAAGTGTACGATCTACACTGATCATAAGAGCCTCAAGTATCTGATGGATCAACAGAACCTCAATATGCGTCAGAGAAGGTGGCTCGATGTGGTTAAGGATTATGATTGCGAGATACTTTACCACCCGGGTAAAGCAAATGTGGTCGCAGACGCACTTAGCCGACATCCGGTTGGTGAACCACTGAGGGGTTTGTGCCAGCGGTTGACAGTGGTTGCACCTCTTCTGGAGTCGATAGGTAGCGCTCAGGAGGCGGCTGTTTTGGAGGAAAATACAAAACGGGAGAGGGTTTCGGGAGAAATTCCGAATTTTGTCCGTGATAGTCGAGGGTTGTTGACTCGATACGATACTATTGGACGAGGCGCATAAGTCCAAGTTTTCGATTCACTCGAAAGCTACTAAGATGTATAGAGATCTACGAGAAGATTATTGGTGGCCCGGCATGAAGCGGGATGTCGCCAAATGTGTCGAGGTATGCTTGACTTGTCGGAAGGTCAAGGCGGAGCACCAACGACCGCATGGGAAATTACAACCGTTGGAGATTCTGGTGTGGAAGTGGGAGCAGATTACGATGGATTTCATCACGAAGCTTCCCAAAACTCAGCGGGGGAATGATACTATCTGGGTAGTGGTAGATCGTTTGACTAAGAGCGCTCACTTCTTGGCCATCAGGGAGAGTTCATCGGCGGAGAAGCTTGCAGAGGTGTTTGTGCGAGAGATTGAGGCCAGGCACAGGGTGCCAGTTTCGATTGTCTCCGACAGGGATACTCGTTTTACCTCCCGGATTTGGGAGAAGTTTCAGTCGGAGATGGGTACACGGTTACACTTTAGCACGGCTTTTCATCCGCAGACGGACGGGCAGAGTGAACGGACTATTCAGACCCTCGAAGATATGCTTCGAGCCCGTGTTATCGATTTTGGAGGTAGCTGGGATCAGTACCTTCCTCTGGCAGAGTTTTCTTACAACAATAGCTATCACTCTAGTATTGGCATGCCGCCGTACGAGTTGTTGTATGGTAGGAAATGCAGGACACCCGTTTGTTGGGGCGAGGTTGGTCAGCGGGTGCTGGGGAGCACCGACATCGTGCTGAGGATGACTGAGATGATTCAAATGGTTTGGGAGCGGCTAGTTACTGCACAGAGTCGGCAAAAGAGTTACGCCGACAAGAGACGATCGGATCTAGAGTTTCAGGTGGGCGACTATGTGTTGTTGAAGGTTTCGCCCTGGAAAGGGGTGATTCGGTTTCGCAAACGAGGGAAGTTGGGGCCCCGTTTCATTGGACCCTACAAGGTCATTGCGCGAGTGGGAAAGGTAGCTTACCGTTTAGAGTTACCGGATGAGCTGAGTTTGATCCACAACACCTTCCACGTTTCTCAACTACGGAAGTGTGTAGTAGACGAGTCTGCCGTGGTTCCTCTTAAGGACATCCAGATTGATGAAAGACTCAACTACGTGGAGAAACCGATAGCTATCGTTGAGAGAAAGACGAAGAACCTGCGCAACAAGGTCATTGGATTGGTGAAGGTTCAGTGGAAGCACCGGAAAGGTTAAGAGTGGACGTGGGAGCCCGAAGCAGAGATGCGCGAAAACTATCCCGAGTTATTAGCCGGTCTAGACTTCGAGGACGAAGCCTAATCCAAGTGGGGGAGAATTGTAAAGCCCGTACCCCGGTATGTAATTTCTTGCTTTAATTATTTTTCTTTCAAGTTTGAATTATCGTGGTTTTCGTTAACGAGGTTAGTCGAGTTGGTGACTAATCCTTAAGTATCGGAATTTTTTTTGGTTAGTGGCGAGAGGTTTGCAAGACGAGGGGCTAATTGCGTCAAAAGCCCAAAACCCTCTCTTGGGTTTGGCCCATGTTGGATTGTCGAGACCCATATGGTGTGGGAGTTTGGTTGCCGTGAAGAACAAACAAAAGAAAAAGACATCACAAAACCCTACGGCTCCATCTCTTTCGTTTGGATTGTTTTTGTTGTCACCGGCCGGAAAGAAGAACCGAGAGAGAGGTTGTGTTCGTCGCCGGCGAGAGTTGAGAAGAAGAACCACCGACCACCGCTGCTGCTGCCGACCACCGCTGCTGCCGCCGGAGTCGAGGAAGGAGGGCGAGAGTGAGAGAGGGCGTGAGAACGTCGTCGTTTCGTCGCAAGGTAAGTCCTCATCTCCTTTTTCCTTTTTCTTTTCTTTTCCGGCGAAGCAACCACCGCCGTACGCCGCCGCTGTGGTGGCCGTGCGTGGGCGGTCGTGGTTATACGCGTTTGGGTGTGTGCGCGTTAGAGCGATCGAGAGTGAAGAGCGGTGGTGTGAGGGTGGTGTGTATGTGTGTGTGTGTGTGTGCGTGATCTCCGCCGGAGGCGGCAAGGGGGGTGGTGCACGGCTGTTGTTACACCTTGGTAGGATCTGTTCCAGTAAGTTTAAGGCTTCCCGAGGCTGTTTGGGTTAAGCTTTAACTTATTAGAATTAAGATCACTTGTTATCATTTTATGTGAGTTATTTAGTTTCTAGCCCTGTTTTGTATCGAGCATAACTTCTACTAGGAAGGTCGGTTTGGGATGAAACCAGTGCCAAAGGTTCCCATTCTCAGTCTAGTAAAGTCTTATGTTTTGCGGAAAAACCAGTTCGGACCGTAGCTAGTGTCAAACTGCTGTTTTATAACGAAAGGTGCTGTTTTTCGCTGTGCAGTTAACCAGTTTTGTAAAATCCATATTAAATTGTAGAAAAATCGTTAGGAGGTGTATAATATGTCCTTGGAACCCTAACTCAGAGCACTTTCTGGTTATGTAATTTAATTGAGGATTTTCTGGGTTTATGGAGGTCGGAACAGGTCCCGAACAGACCTGTTTGGTTAGACCGAAAAGTCGTTTTAGTGACGATTTAAGGGTGCGTCGTGTTTTAGGGTCCGGGTCTCGTGTTGATACGTTTTAACGTTCGTTTAGGTGTCGGGAAGTGATCTTGGATTTGTGAAGCTTGAATTATTGTTTGTGAGCTAGGCGCGCTTACGAGGTGAGTTCTCTCACTATAACTAATGTCGGTTATTTTTACATTACGATTTGTACGTGTGTGGTAGATTTAATTGTTTGTGATGCGGGACTAAATAGTGGGGTGTCTAGTCGGACCTTTACTGTTATGACTACGCGGGTGGCGTAGGAGTTCGGTGGGGCCGAGGTTTATATACGCGGGTGGCGTAGTAACTCGGTGGGACCGAAGGTTGTATACGCGGGTGGCGTAGGAACCCGGGGGAGCCGGGTAATGCTTGCACGGTTATCGTGTGGTCGGGTGGACCAGCTTATGCCTTTGGGTGGGATGGTGTAGGTATGCATGTTTATGATTTGTTCGTAGACTTATATTCTGCTTATGTGCAATTATCTGTTTAGAGGTGGTGTGGGAATAACTGTGTTATTCATGGTGTCTGAATTCACTAAGCTTCGTGCTTACCCTTTCCCAATAAATTGTGGTTTCAGGTGCGAGTGGCTCCAAGGCGTGACGAGTACACACTGGCGCGTGGGAAGAGTTGATTACTTGTATGATTTTAATTTTAGACATTTATTCCGCTGTTTATTGTTCGTGAGAATATTAATTATGAGTTTGCAAATGAAATGATTGAATTATTAAATGAGTTTTTATTAATGAAATGTTACTTTAAAATTTTTAAATTCCTTGTAATTTTTGGGACGTTACAAAAACTTCATAGCAAGAAGATGATCAAACACCCAGAGATCAATCAGCTGAAACACCTGTTATTTTACAGAACCCCTTCATTCAACAAGGATTGGACGTCCACAGAAGGAGTCCAAGCCCAGCTTCAGACGAAATAGAACAAACAGAAGCTGAGTGGAATAGAGATGAAGTAACAGAGGCTTTAGAGAAAACAATAGAAAAAGGAAAAGAGGCCGAAGTTGTACAAGAAGAGGGATTTGAAACAAGGGAGACAAGAATGGAGGTCACAGAGGTAGATTCAGATGAAGAAGAAGCTGTCTGGATACGAAAATCTCTCTATCATCCACATGTCATGAGGTTATACGGCTCTCATCAAATGTATGACTTCTTAGGCACAGAGCAAGGAACTTCAACAGAAGCTAGGGAAGAAGCACCAAGCCATCGGATAGCTACAGAAGCTGAAATGGTAGAAAATGATGTAGTGCTTGGATGCTTAACAGAGGGAGAAACAAGAAAAGATGCCTGGATTAATAGAGGCACACAACCAAAACCAACTCCCAGTGCAACCCACACATCTAACTCCGCAGGTCTAGCTGCAGAAGGAGTTATTGAAAAAGAGTCACACAGCTCGATCCAAACCCAACCCATCCTGCCAGAAGTCACTCTTTCGACTTCTGCGCCCACAGAAACCGGGGAATCCATTCCTAGGGAGTCTCCTCAAAGAGACTCACCTATAGTTCGTGATCAATCGCCCCAGATCACACTAGAACACCCTACAGATGAATTCGTTTCCTCTGCCACGTACGAAATAGGGCCAAGCCTTCTTTTAGAGAGAAGTAGTGAGCACAACGACGAAGAGACTCTAGACAAGTCTCCGAGTCAACAGAAGGATAATCTAGTACCCACCTCTGAAGTGGATCTAGACAATGGCATTCACAGAACTTCTGTAGAGTCTGAAGCACTAGATGCTTCTGCTCAAAGATCAGATAGAAATCCTTCCACCCCCATCGTACAAACAAGGGTGAACGAAGGTATCCCGGGAGCAGGGACTCACTCTGGAGACGAATGTGTTCCTCCAGAGGTTACACCAGGGACACAAGTATCAAGGAATGAGTTACAAACCCTTGTCACCTCTGTGAACCAAACCATGAAAGAGTTGCAAAGCTCTTTCAGATCTTTTGCAGAGAAAACATCAACGGCCTTGCTGAATCTGAACACCAAAATGGACAGTCTGTCCACAGAGGTGAAAACGACCATCACAGAGATGAAATCTTCTGCTCAAACAACTGCCACAACCACAACCACTTCTGCTGCTAAAGATTTTGGAATAGCTGCAACATCTGCATTCAAGGAATCAGTCAAACATTTCCTTGAACAAATGAACAAGCAATTCAACAAATCACAGAGCATCACACCTGCAGAACTACAGAAGGCTCTGCAAAACGTTCAACAAGAGGCAATGCGCAACACTACAATGATGCAGCCAAAAGATTACATTACCAGAGCACAGCTGACAGAGCTCGGGCAGAATGTCATAAACCAGGTCACAGAAGTCATTGTCTCCTTCACTACTGCAAATGCCAACTACGTCAAAGAGTTCAGAAAAAGTGTCGGCAGAATGCGCTTCAACACAGAAGCAGAGCTTGCAACTCTAATCGGCCTCTGTGATGATGTATGTGCAAAATTGATAGCCGCAGGAGCAGAACTACCAAAGAAACCTAAAGCTTCCTGCAAAGTAGAGGGTACTTCTGATAAGAGTCAGGATGACTCTAATGATGACCATCCTGGTCCATCAGATCATCCTGAGGGGGAGAATATAAGGGAGAAAGCTACGACCAGAGGAATACAAGCTCCACCAATCGCAGCAGAACGAATCAGCCAAGCCCCTCCAGAACAAACCCAAGATCAAAAGACCACATAGACAACACCCATCTCTGTGGAATCAACTTCTGAAGAAACCAATATTCCAGAAGCTGATCAGCAAACCACAGAGGCAACAACCACCCCTGTGGTAATCAACTTGGAAGAAAGACCTTCAACAGAATCAACAGAAAAACCCCAAAACATACCAAGAAGAAAGTCGATTGCCACCAAACCAAAAAGAGCAACGACCTCTGCTTCTTCTATTCTGAGAAAAATGCACAATACAATGTCTGATCAAATGTCGCAGAGAGAAGAAGAAAGGCACAGGTTCACTTTAGCTTTCCGATTGGGAAGAAGATTCGACATACCTCAATCCACAGAAACCGAGCTTACAGAAGAAGTCACAAAAGAACCTCCCACAGAGGTTACAGAGCAAAACAAGCCAACAGAACCAACGCCACATAAGTCCTCTAAAACACAAGTGTCAAAACCTACAGAGGCAACCCCCATCATTCCAACAGAAGCACCAACAACCAAACCTAAAGAAGCAACAGGTTCTGCACCTCCAAAAGCCAAAGACAAGGGAAAGGCAAAAATGACAGAAGAGCCCAAGAAAAAGAAATCAGTACCCAATCCTACAGAAAAACTGATGAAAAGCTCCTTTGATGCCTTACAAACTCCAAAGCCTGAAGAAGAGGACTGGGCATATGGATTGAAGCCTCTATCAGACATTCCTCTATCAGGAAGAGCTGTAGAAGTTGTTCAACAGATGGAGAGTCTCAGAAGACGAGTACCACCACATGGTCCAACATACGAAGAAATGGAAGAAGTGGTGTACAAATATCTCTACAAACAACCCTTTCAGAACCTCCATCCAACAGACCAAATCACAAATCCGAACATTAGAGAAGAATTTGAGAACATCTTCAGTAGAACAAAGCCAAGAACCAAAGCAGAAGTCTTCTCAATTCATAAAATCAAAAAGGTAATCTTCTATAGATTCTCCTTCACAAGAACCTATCCAAGAGCCAGGTCAATCTTTACAGAGTCAAAAGGGTAAATGATTCAGAAACCACCTTCGATGATGCTGACATAAGGAATCTGAATCCCTATGATCTACCTGAACTTCTGCAATGGACAAAGGACAACTACAACACAGAGCCAAACACCAGAGCCTATCAAGTGTTGAGAAAAGCAATGAGGGAAAAGCTTCTCATCTACAGTATGATAGATTTTCAACTGGGAAAGGATCTTGGTCTCAAACATCTGAATTTACGACCACCAGAAGATCGCTGCCCACCCGACGCCGTGCCCAACTCAATCATTATAGAACCAAGATTCGGGTTAGTATTTCAAAACCCACAAGGCGAAGTAAACTGTTTGTGTGCATGGACTGTCAGAAGTACGCAACTAGTACTCTGAACAAGTTCAGAGCAAGCCTTGTGAAATACAGAGGTACAGAGAAAATCAATAGAGATGCTGCAGATACTTTCATCAGAGAGATTGATGCCACAATTCGCCTAAGAGAACTCTGCATCAGTTTCTACAAAGAGATCAGAAAATCGGAAGAGACAACAGAAGCTACAACGATTTCAAAGATGCCAAAATCTGATTCTCAAACCTCAAATCTCTGCAAACCAACTCAAAGTCTATCTTTCATTGTACTCAAATGTAAAATGCCTCTGGCATATTTCTGAATGAAAGAACTTACGAGGTATTGTTTAACCTCTGTCTTATCTAACTTAGTCTAACTAAACTCAAGTTCAATTTTTTATTTTTCACTACTTAGGGGGAGATTGTTAGCTTCAATCTTCCTAATCATAAAAGTATTTAGAAGTAGTGAAAAATAGGCTAAGTGAAGAAAGCCTCTTACAGAGGCTCTGCCGAACTTACCGAGAGATCAAGGTCGAGAAGCTACAGAAGCTAAAGAGGCGTCCTACAGAAGCTCTGTCATACGCGCAAAGAAGACCAAAGACTCGGAATCCGGTGAAGACTGCTCTACAAAGGACCAAACCGCAGAACCTCTGTGACACTTCACAGAGCCTCTGCAGTCTTCAACAAAGACTTCAAAGATATTTATAATATCTTACTACTGTTCCTGGACCTGTTCATCAACTTGCATGGCAACGTACCCTGTCCACCCTTCAACGTGTCAAACTCTGAGTGGACTCAATAGGGCTTAGTACATAATAGACGTCTGCTGCATTAAATGCAATTCAGCACATCCAACTGTTCATGCCATCCTTCCAACTATTCATACCGTCCGTTCTGAATAGTAGCTCATGCTTTATGGTCCCTTTTGAGTAGTATAAAGGGAAGACTCATGTTGAGTTCTTCCTAAGAAAAATCAAGAATCGAGAATTAAGAAACAAAAATTTCAAGAACACATAGCTTATATACTTTGAGAGTCATATCTGTTTTAAAGCTTTGCTTACTCACTGATCTTGATTCTATTCTTGATATATATATATTCAGTAAACTTTGAGATATTATTTCCTGTTCACTGTTTATTTATATTGTGTTCTAAATCTATCAAACATATCTGTTAGTTCTTCAAATACGCTTCCGCATCAAACATAAACTCGAACTAATAGATCTGACAATCTTGTATAAGCAAAATGGGAACCAACAGGGACCTATCATCCCAAGAGTTTGGGCTCGCTATGAAACGCAGAGGCTTGGTAAAGAAACCTTGGAAAAAGAAATCTCTAGTGATTCTGATGAAGAAAAATCCAGTGCTGCTGGTCGTTACATCCTCAAAAATCCTAAGAAATATACTGATGAGGAAAAACGTTTGGTCTCTCTCGACTCTAAGCTAAGAGCAATTATTGCACTCTCTCTTCCTGATGAGGTCTATCACTCTCTAGTTAACTTTGAAACTGCTAAAGAGATGTGGACCACACTGTGTGTACTGTACGAGGGTACTGTGGAAGTGAATAAATGTAAAAAGATTGGTCTCATTAGAAAATATGAACTCTTTGCTTTTGAAAAAGGAGAATCTCTTCCTAGCTACTATAATCGTTTCAACTCTCTTTTAAATGATCTGAAGTTATTGGGCAGAGTCTATGATAATGAGGAAGTCTTAAGCAAGTTCATGGATTGTCTTCCAGATTTTTGGGAGAATATATGTACTTGCATTAAAAATACCAAGGACCTTGAGTTCATGCCCTTAACTGTACTTTATGGAACTCTCTTCAATTTTGAGCAAACAAAGTTACAGAGGAAATCTTTCATCAAAGAGATAAAGAGCTCTTCTATAGCTCTTGTCAGTGAAAGCTCCAAGAAATCTCAAAATGTTCCTAGAATCACCTATCCGTCATCAAACTCTGACAATGACAGCCAAAATAACTCTACCCACCAAACGGAGGCATATCTTAGTGATGCTGATGATGAAGGTGAGGAAATTATGGTTGAACAATTGTCTGAAGAAATGGCAATGATGGCTGGCTCTAAAAACAAATTTCATCCTTTCATCAAATCCAGAAATTTTAGAAAATCTTCTTCCAAGACTTCATCTGATAAGTCAAATGAAGAGTGCTATAACTGTGGCAAGAAAGGACACTTTGCATCTGAGTGTAGGAGTAAGCATGTTACTAAGTCTAGGAACCCATCATCTGACAAATATTCTTCAAAGAATGAGAAACCCATAAATAATCCTTTCAAATCAACCTTTTCCAAAAAGGATTCCCAATCCTCTTCCTTAGACCATCAGGAGCGCTGAGAAGTATAAAGCCAAGTACAAGAAAGAGAAAGAAAGGAGTGAGGGTCTTGAAAGAAAAGGAAAAGGTCTAATGGCAGAAACTCATAACTGGGATGAAGAAGACACCTCTGACAGTGATTCTCACAATATGTGCTTCATGGCCATTTCTGAAGAGATGGAGGATTCTGAAAAAGCTATCTCTCCAATGGCTCTTGTGTCGACTGGGTGCTCGACAGCTTATGCTCAGGTACATCCTTTTAATGATATGACTGATAGTGAAAAGATAGATGCGTATGAATCTTTAACTAAAGACTTTTATTCTGTCAAAGATAGCAAGAATAGAAAATCTGCTTAAGTGAAAGAACTCAAATCTGAACTTGAAATTTGCATGTCTAATCTTAAAAAGTTTGAGGAAACCAAAGCTGAGCTTGAGGACTTGAAAACTATAAATCATGTGATTTCAAAAGAAAAGAACTCGCTTTTTAAGAAACTTAAAAAGGAGCAAGAGGTTGTAAGAAAATGGACAGATTTATCAATAAATCTTGAACAACTCTTTCAAAGTCAAATCAGTGGAAAGAGCAAAATCGGTCTAGGATTCGGCAAAGTCCATCCTGAAGCTTCTTCCCATGCACTTATTCCTACCTCCAGTGTGTGGGATGATGCCTCTGATTCAAGTTCTTGTGATTCCATATCCTTAAATTCTTTAGATCTGGGAGAAGCTCGAAAATATGGAATGTTTATAAAAGCAAAAGAGGCTTCCTCAAATCAATTCGTTGAGGAACTTGACTCTGATGAAATTTCAAAACTCATCCCTGATCTCTCAAAAAGATCAACCTTTGATGAAGCCTCATCCTCTAACTCCTCAAAAGTCACCTTGCTGAAAAGATCAAACACCACCAATGTCAACACCGATGATCCTCCCATACCTCTCCATGAGTTATTAAAGACTATTCACATAGATGAATACTCTGAACCTAAGCCCTCAAAAATTCCCAAAAGAGAACCTCAAGCTCCCACAAAAGGTTTTTTATCTTCTAACAAAGGGAAATCGGTGGTCGAATCTGTGGCCAATTTCCATCCCAAAAGATTTACTCCAATTTTTCTGGTAACTCTTCTATTCTTCCTATTCCAAGATCTGTACTTTTGAAAAAGTCAAACTCCAAAGAATCATCCATCTCTCCAATCCACAACTCTGACAAAGGAGTTATTGGGTCCAAACCTTCTGCTTTATTCTCTTCTAACAAGGTCATAAAAACTAATGTTAAAAGCCAAAACAGGAAAAGTGGTCATAGTGTTAAAAAGATTTTTATCTGGAGAAAATGCTATAACTGTGGTGACACGTTTCACATGGCTAAGGATTGTCCCAAGGAAAGAATAGATAGAACCATTCCTAAGGACTCAGTTTCTTCTAACCCCAAAGGACCCATTACAAAATGGGTACCAAAGAACTAATCTGTGTGTGCATGCAGGTTTCTGAGCACCATCAAATATGGTATCTGGATAGTGGGTGCTCATGCCACATGACGGGAAACAAATCTCTTCTCATAAACTATGTGTCTGGAAAGGGTCCATCTGTCACTTTTGGTGATAACTCTAAAGGCTACACCAAAGGTTATGGAACTCTCACAAATGGATCTGTCACTTTCAATAAAGTGGCATTTGTTGAAGGCCTCATGTATAATCTTCTCAGTATTAGCCAACTGTGTGATCTTGGATATAAAGTTATCTTTGAACTTTGTATCAGCACTGTTGTGGACAAGAACTTCAACGTGGTGTTATCTGGAAAAATGATGGAAAATGTCTATGTCATTGACATGGGACTAAGCAACAATTCATCCGATGTATGCTTTGTGTCAGATGACTCATCCAAAAGGAACTGGTTGGGGCATAAACGTCTCTCTTATCTTAATTTCAAAACTCTCCACAAAATTTCAAATAAAGAGTTGGTGACTGGTATGCCAAAGGTGAATTTTGTCAAAGAAAAGCTGTGTGATGCATGTGAGAAAGGGAAACTCACCAAAACATCTTTCAAGACAAAGCAATGTTCTTCCATCACCCTTCCACTGCAGATGCTGCACATGGATCTATGTGGACCTGTCAGCACTCTTAGTCTAGGAGGAAAAAGGTACATTCTTGTAATTGTTGATGAATTTACCAGATATACTTGGGTCTCTTTTTCCAGGTACAAAAGTGATGCTACTGAAGAAATCATCAATTTTGTCAAGAAAAATGAAGTTCTGAATGGCCAACTTGTTCGGTCAGTAAGAAGTGATAATGGTACTGAATTCAGAAACAGTGCTCTTGAAGACTTCTTTACTGAGAAAGGAATTTCTCAGAACTTTTATGCAGTACGAACTCCACAGCAAAATGGAGTGGTGGAAAGGAAAAATAGAACTCTGTGTGAGGCTGCCAGATCCATGCTAAGTGAATCAAATCTACCTACCTATTTTTGGGCTGAAGCTGTTAATACTGCTTGCTTTACCCAAAATAGGTCGGTGATCTCTAAAAGGCATGATAAAACCCCATATGAAGTTTTCCATGGCAGAAAACCAAATATTGGCTTTCTTCATGTGTTCGGCTGTGTGTGTTTTATTCTGAATGATCGTGACAACCTTGGGAAGTTTGATCCCAAAGTTGATGAAGGAATATTTGTTGGATACTCTCTATCCTCCAAAGCTTTTCGTGTGTTCAACCTAAGGAGAAAATGCATTGATGAATCTATTGATGTCATGTTTGATGATTTGAGATCCTCATCTCTTCCAAATGATGATGATGATGAACTACACAGATGGAGCTCCTCATGCATCGGTAATGCTCCCCAAACCAACTCCACCGATGCTTCTCCCATTCCATTGAACCCACCAATTCCTTCTACCGAAAATAATCAAGTTGGGTCATCCTCTCTATCTCCCACCGAAATTGACCATGTCCCCACCGATGTACCTTTTCCCACTGACACACATCCCTCCACCGATCCCATATCGTCCACCGATCCCATTGCCTCACACCGAACCTCTGATCCCACTACTTCTTCACCCCAAACACAAAACATTCTACCACCTTTACCTCCTGCAACCAAATGGACCAAAGATCACCCAATAGATCAAATCATCGGTGATCAACAAGCAGGTGTTCAAATACGTAGAGGAATTGGAAATATTTTTCTCTATGTGAATTTCCTATCTCTTTTTGAACCTAAAAAGATTGATGAAGCTCTAGCAGATCCCTGTTGGATCACTGCCATGCAAGAAGAGTTTTCTCGATTTGAGAGAAACAAAGTTTGGAGATTGGTCCCCAGACCCCGAAAGAAGACAATCATTGGAACCACATGGATCTTAAGGAATAAAATGGATGAAGATGGTACAGTTATCAGAAACAAGGACAGGCTAGTAGCTCAAGGATACAGACAGGAAGAGGGCATTGACTATGATGAAACATTTGCCCCTGTTGCAAGACTTGAAGCTATAAGAATCTTTATGGCTCATGCTGCCTACCGAAATTTTAGGGTCTTTCAAATGGATGTTAAAAGTGCCTTCCTCAATGGGGAACTTGCAGAGGAAGTGTATGTGAAACAACCTCCTGGCTTTGAAGACCCAGCTCATCCAGACTATGTGTACAGACTTGACAAGGCTCTTTATGGTCTCAAGCAAGCTCCTCGTGCTTGGTATGACACTCTTGCCAACTTCCTTCTAAAGCATGGATATTCCAGAGGTAAAATCGACAACACTCTCTTCATCAAGGAAACCTCAGGTAATCTCATTCTTGTCCAAATATATGTTGATGACATCATCTTTGGTGCCACTGATGAATCACTTTGTGATGAGTTTGCTTCTCTCATGATGAGTGAATATGAGATGAGCATGATGGGAGAGCATACATTCTTTTTGGGCCTTCAGGTCAAGCAAACTTCAGAAGGAATTTTTATAAACCAAAGTAAATATATTCGTGACCTTCTGAAGAAATTCAACTTTCTAGATAGCTCTCCTATGAAAACTCCCATGGCACCACCTTTGAAACTCAATACTGATCCTAAAGGTGAATCAGTGGACATTACCCTTTATCGAGGAATGATTGGTTCTCTTCTGTACTTAACTGCTAGCAGACCGGATATTATGTTTGCTACTTGTCTATGTGCACGTTATCAGGCCAATCCTAAAGAATCACATTTAAAGGTTGTAAAACGGATTTTTCGGTATCTCAAGGGTACCTTGCACTTGGGTCTTTGGTATCCCAAAGACTCAGGTTTTGAACTAATTGGGTATTCAGATTCAGATTATGCAGGTTCCCAGATTGATAGAAAGAGTACTACAGGAAGCTGCCAACTTCTTGGTGGTAAATTGGTAAGTTGGTCCAGCAAAAAATAAAACTCTGTGTCAACCTCTACTGCTGAGGCTGAATATGTAGCTGCTGGAAGATGTTGTGCTCAGATCCTGTGGATGAGAAACCAACTCAGGGACTACAATCAATTCTTTTCTAAAGTCCCGATTCTGTGTGATAATTCCAGTGCAATAGCTATTGCAAACAATCATGATCTTCACTCCAGATCTAAACACATAGGTATCAGGTATCACTTCATCAGGGACCACATTTCCAAAGGTGACATTGAGTTGCACTTCATTCCCACCAATTTGCAACTTGCTAATTTATTTACTAAACCCCTTGATGAAACCAGGTTCAACTTTCTAATAAGTGAACTTGGAATGTGCAATCCACAAGAATAAAATATATTTTTATTCTCCCCCGATCTCACATCGGTGGACAAACTTCTTTGTGCTTCTACACCGATTTCATCTCTACCGATTTTATCACTTTCTTCACTTACCACCGAAACATCAATTCGGTGGAAACATTCCTGAGTGATTCCACCGACATATCCCTCCACCGAAATATCTCATTACATGATTCGGTGGAATCAAGTCAACACCGAAGGTACTCTCTTCTCTTCTACCGAAATCTAAATTCGGTGGAAACTTCCAACACCGAAGGTCTTCTCCATTCTTCCACCAAAGGAAACTTCGGTGGTATCCTTTCGTGCCCTTCCACCGAAATTCAAGTCTCACACCGACTCTCCATCATCGGTGAGACTTCGGTACTGTGTCCACCGAATTATCACCGATTTCTTTTTTTCTTATCCATTACGATTCCCCATGCCTTCTTGAATCCCCAAATCCCTAAAAGTTGTCAGTGATGTGAGACCTTTCCCCTTCTAGCCGTTTTCATCATTATTTTTTTTCCACCTTCAAAGCCTTTTCCACCTTCTCCCACCTCTATATATACTCATAACCCCTAAAACTTTTCCCTCCCATTTCATTCACACGAAACCTGCAACCCTTCTTCTCTCTTACCTCTCTCTAAAAACCTTCGATAACCATTTCAATGGCATCATCCAGATCCGCTGTTCCCACTCGATTCGAAGACCTCAAGTTCAATGCATGCAATCACGTTGCCCGCTTCGATTCCGATTCATCTCATCCTGAGTTCTCCACGGTAACCAAGTTTCTCACGCGATCTCCTCTTCTCCATGCTTTCACCTGCAACCCTAAAATGAGCAAAATGCTCATTGGACAGTTTTGGTTAACCTGTGTGTACGATCCCTCAAACGAAGCCATTCACGCCTCCATTCTTTCCAATGAAGAAGGTGATCACGACCTTACCTTTGGGGTCGATGATGTTCGCCTAGCTCTCAAAATCCAAACCTTTTCTCAATATAATGATTTACATGTCGATACCATATTTGAAGACGTTGTTCAAACTCTTGGGTATGTTATTGATGATTCATCTAAAAAGGGCCCCGACACTCTCCTTCGAAACAAAATGGGCGGCATATGGAATTTTTTCTTTGCCCATATTATCCATTGTCTGTCTCGCAAGACTAGTGGGCACGATCAATCACCATCATATATCACGAAGCTCGCTCATGCCCTCATCTTTCAAAGGAAAGTTGACTTCGCTCAATACTTCTTCACTGAACTTGTTGAGGTAATTAAGCACCCAAAGAAATGCTATGTTGCATATCCTCGTTTCATCTCGATGATCATTCAACATAAACTTTCTAAAGCGTTGGATACCGATCGCAACTCATCTACTCCACGATTCCCGTATGACTGGTCGTCTCCGCTCGTTGGCACCAAAACTCTAAATGTTAAACCGCTCGCAACCGATCGCCCTTTACGACCAGGTATGATTTATTTTGCTCTCTCTCCCGAACTACATTGGGGTGATGCGGAAATTCCCGGGTTTCGTCACCTGGAAATTCCCGAGGTCACTCCAAATGTCGTGGACCCTTCTCCCCGTCCTCGAGTAAAGTCCGGTGGCGCTAAAAAGAAACAACAAAAGGCCACCGACACCTCCGCACCCGCTTCTAGAACCACGCCAACGAGAGAACCCTCGACGGCTTCCCCGGTTCAAAAACCTTCTAAGCGGAGGCACTCGTCATCCCCCCCCCCCCCCCCCCCCCCCCGAAATCTTCTCTGAAAAGTTCTCGGGTACTTTTGGCTGAACCATTCCATTCTAGGGAATTTGTTAAACCCATGACCGACTCCTCTGAGGTCTCTCAAAAGACCACAGTTGTAGAAAATGAAGTCCCTACATTTGCCTCTTCACCCACTTCTTCGGGTAAAAGAGATGACTTCGAGCCCTCTTCCCTCGAAGGAGTAGATTTGACACTACACGGCCTTTCACCCGGTCAGTTTATGATCGATGATGATGCACAACCCAATCAGGGTTCCCCCCTATTACATCCCCCCCCCCGAGAGACTTCTTTGATTTTCTTTTGGAGGACACTGGTTCTCCCCGAATCATCCCGTCCACCGAAGAAAATCCCACCGATACTCACTCACCGGAACATCAGGATTCTCCTCGGCGATATCCTACTCCACATCGATCGCCTACCCCACAAAGATCACCAACACCGATTCAGAAGGATTATCCACCACCGAGAATTCTCTATCCCGATGAGTTAGCAGTTTTCCTCCCACATCGGCCTACAGAAACTGATCCCCTACGCTACCGATGTTCTTTCCCAGAAACCGGTGGTTATGTTTCCACACACCATGGCCAACACTCTACTTTTCTACAATCTACCATTTATTTGATCTCCCAGGCCAACTCTAGAATTTCAACTCTTGAGACTAAGTTGCCTCAAATTCTTTTCAACGCCATCCCCGATGCCCTTACACCCATAAATGAATCCCTTGATACTTTGTCTTCAAAGGTGGCATCCCTCACAAAGGCCTCCACCACAGATAAATCTGAATGGGAAATGAACTTGGGTGATTTCTCTCTGGTTCCCGATGCCATGTCTACAAGCTTGGCCTCTCTTCACTCCAAGTTTGATAAAGTATTTTATGAGATGGGTTTTAAGCTTCCGGTTGTTACTGAGGGGGAGAAAACCACTACTACACCAAGAAAACTTCCCACTCTCAAGAAATCTACCAGCAACAAGCCTCCACCGAAAACCCCTTCTCCACCGAAAGCATCGCCACCACCGAAATCACCTCAAAACTCACCAATTCATACAGGCACCACCGAATCCATCTCTTCACCGAAAAACAAAATCCCTAAGATCGTGGAAGTGATTGCATCATCTGAGGGGGAGCAATCGAGCAAAGCTCCCAAAGATAAAGGAAAGAAGGTAATTTCGGCCGAAGACTTGGCAACGGAAGAAAAGAAGAAGAAATAATTGGCTAAGTATGGGGCAAGACCTGAAGGTGCTGAAACTCTAAAACTCAAGCCTCCTCCTCAAACAACTTTCACCGATCTCGGCCTTTCCCCTCAAGAAATTGAGGAAGCTAAACTTGCCCAAATAGCTTTGGATAAATCTAAAGCTCTATCCATGAAAGTTGCCGAAGAAGAAGCCGCCAAAGTGAAGTCCACTGATGCCATCCGAACTCAAAAATCGGTACTAAGTGCATTTGAAGAAGAAGAGAACGAAGAAATTGCCTGGTACAAAAGAACCATGCACCACCGAATGAGCTCAGCCACAATCACAAGTGCCAAAATTGCTACTTCCAGAGTCAACCCAAAGGATATCAGGCTAATCATTAACAGAGATGATGGTTCGTTGAAAAGCTTGACAGATGTCAACCTCAAGAATTTCGGCCTCACTGAATGGTTCGAAATCTCTCAACATCTTGTCAAAAGTCCAAACCCGAAGAAGGACACATTCATCAAATGCATTGAAGGTTTGATCGATAGGATGAAGGAGATCAAAAGAAAACACAACATCATCCTTTCCACCGATGAAAGGGCCAAACTTCAATCAATGAAAAAAGACATTCGGGTTCCCAAAGTCAAGAATCCCATAGACAAAGTATTCAAAGAGATGGCATCTGAAGGAAAGATTCCAAATGTCAGCAACCTGAATCTATCCCTTCCTACCTCGGTACCACATCCCTCTACAACTCTGAGCCTTGCATCGATTCCGGGGCTTTACTTCAATGATGGTTTCGGTCGAAGATCCTTCTTCAGATTTGCTCAGATTTCCATTGCCGATACTCTATTCCTTCAAGGTATCTACAACCTATTTCATTACATTCCCGAAGCTCAACCCTTCTTCAAAAATGTGACGGAAGTCCCTACATTTGGTACTTGTAAAGAGTTTGTTTCTCATTTTGTAAAAATGTACGAGAAAACTTATCTTAATACAAGTATCTCTCTATTTGAATTTTATTTCGGTACATATCCTCACTTTCATTTACTTGTAAATACTGTACATAGTATACATACTCATACAAAAGAAAAAAAATCAAAAAGAACAAAAAGAATGGTCTATGTGAAAAGAACCCAAAAAAGAGAGTAAAAAGGGTCAAAATTCACTTTACTTTTCAATACTCTTAAATATTCTAAGAAAGGAGCTCAAATTCAAATAGGGGGAGATTGTTAGGTCACCAAGGATTTGAAATTGACTCACCGATGTTTTCCCTAAAAATCCTACGTAGAATATTTTAGTTTGGTTCTTTGAATGACTTGTACAAAATAGCAAATGTTCGGTGAAGTCGAAGAACAACCGAAACCAAGCTTGAAGACTCTCTACTTGTGGAAAATACATGACTCTTCTCAACAAACAAACAAGTCATCACCACCAAATTGTCTTCACAATTTCGGTGGCCATCATCACCACCGAATTGTCTTCACAATTTCGGTGGCCATCATCACCACCGAATTGTCTTCACAATTTTGGTGGCCTTCATCTCCACCGAAGTGGCTCTCATTTTTCGGTGAACTGCCTCAACCGAAAATACCTTCAGATTCGGTGAACAGCTTCCACCGATATGCTTCTTAAACTCGGTAGGAACTTTGTAGAAATGGTACTTCTTTGCAGATGGTTATATATTCTTGACAATATTATCGGTGGAACTCTTTCGGTGATATTGTCTTGAAAACTCATAAAGAAGTAATTATTTCGGGACAAAATCTGATACAAGGCAAAAGTAACATTTTGTCTTATTATCTTTTTAGAAGATGTCCTTTCAGCATGGCTTCTATTCCTGGTTTCAAGAAAAAGGTGATAGTGACTTATCAGCTTTTTAGAAGTCCACTGGTACTTTTCCAAAGACCATTGGTACATTGCAAGTGACTTGAGGATAATAGTACCATGCATTTAATGGTCAATACCTTATCCTCACTATAAAAGGAAGATGAAGACTCCATGCAATCTACGCTTTCTGGATTTCTCTCAGTGCAAGATTTTCATATTGCTTGATAACCTTATAGCCTTGCTCTTAGTGTTCTTTGTTGTATTGTTTATCTTACTTTGTGAATGATTGTTAGAATATTTTATCTGTTTTTTTCTGCAACAGTCTTTAAGTTTCTTTGTGTAATTCTAGTTGAAAGATTTTCAATATAAAGAATTAAAATTGTGAAAATTTTGAGTATTGTATTCAACCCCCCCCCCCCCCTTCTACAATACTTGTTAAGCCATCTGGGACTAACAAGCCCCACACTCAAAGACAAAGAAAAAACCGTTTTACAAAATCCCCAGAAGGGTACCAAAGTGTCAAAGCTGAAGAAGTCTAAACCTTCAGCTAATCAATCTTCTATTTCAAAAGTTAAGATTCCTGAACATGTTCAGCGATCAACCCCCAAAATAAAGGTTGATGTGATAGCTAAGAAATCTGAAGAACCTAAGGTTCCTCGGATATATGAGACTATGATGATAAAGGCATTCTTAGTACGAGCCTTGCTCATTTAAAGATTTCTAATACTCATGCCTATGGTCCTAAAACTACTTTCAGCTATAGTCAATGTAATCACTGCAGACTTACTGACTATATTTTTACTAAGTGCCCCACAGCCACCAAAGCTGAGAAATCAGCTAAGGTGAAGATGACTGCCTCTAAGGCAAAGAAGTTCAACAGGTGAAAATCAGGCCAAGGTGAAGTGTTTATCTAAACCCTTCAGTGATTTGATAATGACTCTAAGAATTACTTAGTGAAAATTGGAAGTAAATAATATGTATCAGTGTTTCACCATCTAAGCAAATATACTAAGTCTGTTTAGTATCGATGATGGAAAACACGCTTTAAATTATACTTCAGCGAGTATTGTACATTAGTGAGCCCTTACCATGTTCAGCCTCACTGATGATCGATGAAAGTTCATCATGTAACTGTTTGCTTATGATCCCTGAAGACAAGATTCGCGACAACTGAGTTCAAAGTTGTAATCGAAGACCAAGCTGAAGAACCAGTGACTAAGTCTACTAGTGACCTGATGCGGATATCAGTGAAGACAAAACTTGTCCATTTCACGTGAAGTTTCAAGTAGAAGACTTCAGCGAGAGCTGGACTTTATCATTCGCTGATAAAGATACATTCAACGTTCGCTGAGCATGAAGCATGTTGTACAAGCAACTTTTGTCATATCTCCTTGCATGCCCCCATACGATTTTGTTAGAATGGACACCCCTTTTGTCCAGGATCGTTCAAACCACTCTGCAACTACACTGTTCATCATGCGACCACTAGGATATTTGCTAAAGTCAAATTCATGCAACCTACCAGGCGCTGCCACATGTAAAGTTGTACTGACTTGCATTAAATGCATGCTGTATAAATAGGAAACCCTACTTCACTCTTGAAGAAGCTTTTCCTTCGTTGAACTTCTTAGGGTGCGTTTGGTTCGGCGGATTCCGACGAAATTGGGCGGAGTTGGAATGGTCAATTCCATTGACCAAATTCATTGTGCTGTTTGGTTTGCAATGAAATGGAATTGAATTCCATGAATTCCACCCAAATAAGGAATTCACCATTCCTTTACAAAATGGATGGAATTGAATTCCATTCCATCCAAATTTGCCTAAATGGCAAAAATACCATCATTTAATTTAATACTATAGTTTTTCATTTTTTTTATTTTTTTATTAATATAAGTTAATACATTTAGTTTTTATTTTATTTTTTATTTTTGGGTTGTGTATGTTATATTTTTTACACATTAAAGTATTTAATAATTATTTTATAAAAAAGGTATTTTGGTCATTTGTCGAAAATTCATTCCAATTCCAAAGCTACATTCTGTGAACCAAACAGACAGATTCCAATTCCATTGACAGATTCCATTCCAATTCTGTCAATCAAACAGGTGTTCAAACCTGACAACATTCCATTCCAATTCCTTCCAGATTCAAATTCCTTTGACAGATTCCATTCCTTCAGAAATCATTCTGCGAACCAAACGCACCCTTAGTGTTAAAAAATTATCCTTAGTTTTCTAAATCATCTTTCTCTCTACTTCTTAGTGCAAAAATTCTGTGTGATTCTCTAGTTTATTTAGATTGGGTTTTTGACTTGATCTTATTCCGCAACAAATTGTAAATTGTTTGATATATATCAATAAACAATTTTAAAGATAAAAATCTGTGTTTGTATTCAACCCCCCCCCCCCCCCCCCTTATACAAACTTATATAACCCTTCGGAAACAACAAGTGGTATCAGAGCAGACTGTTTAATCTAGTAAACAAGATCTTGCTTATACTCTCTTCCTTGCTATTTCTTCAATATGGCAAATTCCATAAACACGAATTACATAGATAATGGCTCTCTTTCCAAACCACCTCGATTTAGCAAAGACAACTTCAATCTATGGAAAAATCAAATGATGCTCTTCTTGGAAGGTGTAGATCCTATTATACCTTACTATGTTGAAACTAGACCTTATGTTCCTTTCATCATAGATTCTGCTGTTCCAGCCACTACTACCACACCTGCCATTCCTAAAAGACTTATTATCAAGGAAGTTTCACAGTGGACTGAAGAAGATAAGAAGAAGGTGGCCGTCGACACAAAGGCCAAATATATCATCTCTATGGCACTTCCTGATGAAGTGTATCATTCCATAATGAACCTGAAGAGTTCCAAAGACATGTGGGACACTATCTGCGTTCAGTATGAAGGTACCGAAGATGTACAAGAATCCAGGAGAATTAACCTGGTAAGACAATACATAAGTTTCATTTGTGGTAAGAATGAAGCTCTCTCTGAAGTTCACTAACGTTTCAACTATTTAATTATTGATTTAAAAAATGTTGGTAAGATTTATTCTAACTCCGAGATTCTGACAAAATTCTTGGAATGTCTTCCTGAAAGCTGGGACAACTATTCTATGTGTCTTAAGCTATCTAAGGATCTTAAATTTATGACCCTCTCTACCTTATTTGGCACTATGCTCAATCATGAGCAGTCGTGTCAACTAAAGAAGAATATTGTCAAGGATTCTAAGAGGACAATTGTTGTTTTACTATCTTCAGAGTCAATACCTGCTCAGCGATCCACTGTCACCATCACTGAAATGGAATCTAACTCTGATGATTCATCAGACGCTGATCCTTCAGAACTTAATGAATCTCTAGCACTCCTGACAAATTCTTTCAAGAGGTTTGCTAGAAAGAGTAACTTCATAAGAAATAAACCTCTTTCACTCACTGGCAAGCCTAAATCTACTCCTGTTGATAAGGCTACTGCTACCTGCTTTAACTGTGAAAAAGTAGGACACTTTGCAAGTGAATGTAGGTCAAAGAAAGTCTTCAAACCTTATTTTTCCCTCAAGAAATCTTCTAACCCAAGGGCTAGAGATGACAAGTACCAAAAGAAGAAAGAAAAGTATGCTAAGCTGAAAGCATACAAAAATAAGGGAAAATGATCGCTGAAGATCATGATTGGGCTGAGTCTGATAAAGAATCAGATTCAGATGAAAAAGGTGAGGCCAATCTCTGCCACATGGCCAAAATATAAGAGGAGGAAGAACAAATTGAAATTCCCTCCACTTCTTATTCTCAGGTATCAATCTCTACTACCTCTACTTCAGCTATCACTGAAGCTGGTAGACTTCGAGCTATCGATATGCTGACTGTTGACTTATACGATTCCATGAATGGCAAGACCATAGCTGAAAAACAGAACATAGATTTAACTGAACAAGCTAAAAATACAAGAGCTTTCAAAAATAGAAGAAAATTTGAAAGATCAGGTCTACGTAAATCAAGTCATCAGTATCGAGCGAGAACAAGCTATCGCTGAACTGAAAGCTGAAAAGGCTACTGTTGAAGGATGGTATAAATCCTCAACAAAGAACACTGAAATAATCGGTGCTCAGATCCCTTTAAGTGACAAAAGTGATCTTGGTTACAAAGTTGACACTGAAGAACCAACCACTGACCATTCCATGCTAAAGTTTGGAATGTTCGTGTCATGTATCCCTGACACCTCTTCATCTCAGTGTTCTTCTTCTAAAATTCCCATTCCTGAGGAAAAACCTACCTTGATTGCTAAAGATAAAGAAATTATTGTTGTTCAAAAACCTCAGAAGGGTACCTACGTACCTAAGCTGAAAGTTTCAAAACCTTCAGTGAACCATCCCTCTGCTTCTAGGACTAAGATCCATGAATTCGTTCAGCGATCTACTCCTAAAATGAGAGTGGATGTCATTGGTAAGAAATCTTAAGAACTGATAGTTCCTCCGATATCCAATGCCAAAGGTATTATTGGTGTTGGCCGTGCTCATTTAAAAATATCTAATAAGCATGCCAATGGTCCTAAAGCTACTTTTAGCTATAAGAAATGTTATCACTGTGGACTTACCGATCATATTGCTAGAAAATGCCCTACAGCCACCAAAGCTGAGAAATTAGCTAAGGTGAAGATCAATGCCCCAAAGGAAAAGAAGACCAATCCTGGTGGAAATCAGGTTAAGGTGAAAACCACCACTGAGGTTAAGAAATTAACCAAAGTGAAGAATGTCACTGAAGCTGAATCTTCAGATGCTGCAAAGATTGCTGAACCTTCCACTTCCTCTACCACCACTGACAAATGTTGTCCCATAGTTAATCTTCCTTTGTTTGCAGGTCTCGAAGGGTATCTGGTATGTTGATAGTGGATGCTCTCGACATATGTAAAAGTAACGGCTATTTTACTGCGAGTGAAAATTATGTGGAGGAAAAGAAACCCATGCGCCAAGCATTAATGGGCCGCGCACGACGTCAAGGCGTGCTATGACACTGCTGATGTGTCTCATTTTCATTGGACGTACATGGCACACGTTCGTATGGAAAGTTGAACCCGCCGTTCACACTCAAGTACGGACCCCAAAAATTATGCACTTCCATATATTTACCTCTTCAGATTCTACCGTTACCTCTCACTATAAAACCAAGTTACCTCTCCTCATAAACCTTTACGAACTTACTTTCTTCTCCGGCGAACCATTGCAAAAACCTGCAAAATTCTTATCTTCATACAAGAAATGGCCTCCTCTTCTCAAGCTATCTCCCCTGCACACTCACCGGCGAACTCCCCTGAACACCCTGAACACTCTGAACATTCAGAAAACCCTGAAATCGCCAGAAACCTGGAGCAAGATAACTCCGGCGATGAAGCAGACTTTGATCCGACAACCCACCTTCAAAACTTCTTAGCACATGAACATTTTGCAAATGTTCTACCTTTAAAACCCAATAATCACTACCTTGTTCCTTCAAGAACTGCTTTTGGGAAAGCATATGCTATTCTTCTCCATATTTTGAAACATCACATACTCTACCCTCTCCTTACCAAAATCGTGGACAAAATCCCTGCCAGGTACATAAATCAATTCTGGCAAAGTTGCAGATTTGGCCCAGAAGATAGACAGATCAAAGGCAACATCTCCAAACCCGATAAATCCGCACATCTTGAACTCAAGTTCAACATAACTATGTTCTCTCTGGCGTTCATCCTACCCACAAGAGGTCTTTTAGGGTTAAAGACCTTTGCACAGGAACCTACAGATGAAGAGCTCTGCAGGTTTGTCGAAATGTTGGGGTACAACGTATCACTCAGAAAGAGAAATGACTTCCGCAGAGGCAGATTACCACCTCTGTGGAATACACTCTTTTCCATACTCAACAGATGCTTAACCGGGAAAGTGGGGAGTCCAGATCAATCCTCACACCAAATACTAGCCATCATGTACGGAGTCTACTACGACCTACCTCTGGACTTCGCCACTCTCATGATGCAAGAAATGGTTAACACCTTCGACAGAAAGATCACCTTCCAGCAGAAAAAGTCAAAGACAACAGGAGCTCTACCTCCTCTGCAGTTTCAAAGAATTCTAGGTGTTCTGCTAGAGCCTCTACTCTTGCTCAAAAAATGGCCAATGGAGGGGCCAACAACCAAGATGTATGCTATGAACAAAAACTCCACAACAGAACATGCTGATGGATATCCAAACTGCAGACCTCTGCCAAAGAAACTTCTGGGATATGTAAGGGACGAAGAACTAGAATTAGAATACATACGCGATCATAGGACTCCAGAAACAAGTCCTATGACACCCTCGCGTCTAGGAGTCCCCATAGGTACATAAGTATTAGATATGTTGACAGATGAAGAATGGGCAGCTGCTTTTCAGAAGCATGAAGACAATCAAGCCAGATTCCGTGCTCAGAGAAAATCCATCTACTCTGCCTCAAAGAAACAAAAACCCTCTGCCTCTACTCCTCAAAAGAAAACTCATAAGAGGAAAACCACATAGGGCACCTCTACTAGTGTCGTAGAAGCTCAACCCTCTCCTCCTCATGCCACAGAAGTTGGATCTTCTGCTCCTCCCTTTCCCCCAAAGGAAAAGAAGAAGAGAAAATCCAAAGCCTCAGAGGAAGGGGCACCTAAACCCAAGAGGAGAAAGAGCAAGAAGAAAACAGGGAAACATCTGTCTCCTATGCAACCAATAGCAGAGGAAGAAGTGGCAGAAGAAGTGACAGAAAAGACGATAGAAGAAGTCGCAGAAGAACAAACCAGAAAATCACCTGTGCATTCCCCAACTCCTCTCAATTATGCACATCATGGAAATTTCTCTGACTTCCTCCAACGTCCTGAATTTGCCCACACCCTTGACACTGCTGGATGGACTGCAGAAGCTCTGTCACATGAAACCGAAGAAGCCGCAGAAGATCCCGATTTCACAATCTCTGGAGTTGACTCAGAGTTAGCTGATGATGACCAAACTCCAAGAGACAATCCGGCTGAGACCCCAGAGATACTGCAGAACCCCTTCCTTCAACCTGGCCTTGATGTTACAGAAGAAGCCCAGAGCAAGTAATCTCTGCCTCTGACGGTACAAAGGTTATGCACCCCCATATACAACAACTTTTTGGTACTAATCCTATGTACGACTCCCTAGGTCCAATAGAAGAAGAGGTAACAGAAGAAAAGAAGACAGAAGAAGTGATTAGGTTAGATGTAGTGACAGAAGGGATCACAGAAGATGTGGTTAGAGTAGAAGGAGAAAAAGAAAATGAAAAGGAAAAAGATGCCGAAGAAGAAGAAGGCACACATCCCCAGCCATCTCCCCGTGCAACCCACATTTCTAATAGCGCTGGTCTAGCAGCAGAAGGTAATATTGAAAAAGAGCAGCACAGCTCAACCCCACCCCAAACCGACCGGGCAGAGGCAATTCTCTCCACCTCTGTGCCAATCATACCTGGGGAAACCATTCCAGGGGAATCCTCTCTAAAGGATTCATCCTTAGTAAGTGATCTATTGCCCCAGATCACAACCGAAATCCTTGCAGAGGAATTTGTTTCCTCTGCCACACACACACAAATAGGTTCAAACATCTCTTCAGAGGAGATTAGAGTGCACACAGACGAAGGGATTCTAGACAAATCCCCGAGTCAACTCAAGGATAATCCTTTACCCACCTCTGGAGTGGATAAGGACAATGTTCTTGACAGAACTTCTATAGAGACTGAAACTCAAAAAGTTTCTTCTCGAGGATTAGAAGGAAGTCCTTCCGCTCTCAACGCCAAAACAGGAACGAAAGAAGGCGTCTCAGGAACAGAGACACACTCTGGTGATAGATCTGTTCACCCAGAGGTTATAACAAGTTCACATGTATCAAGGGATGAGTTCCAAACCCTTGTCACCTCTATAAACCAAACAATGTAAGAGTTGCAAAGCTCTCTCAAAACTTTTGCAGAATCAACATATTTGGCTATCTCAAATCTAAATACCAAAATGGACAACCTGTCCACAGGGGTACAACATACCGTAGCTCAGATGAAGTCCTCTGCAACAAACACTGCAACCTCTGCAGCTGCTGAATTCGGAAAAGCCGCCACCACTGCCTTCAAAGAGTCTGTTAAGCACTTTCTTCAACAACTAAAAGAGCAATCCTCAAAATCTAAGGGTCTTACACCTGAAGACCTGAAGAAGGCCTTAGACGAAGTTCAAGAGCAAACAACCAAAAATACTCAGGCCATGAAGCCTTCTGACTACATGACCCGAGCTCAAGTGACAGAACTCGGCCAAGGAATACTTGATCAGATGACCGAATTCATCAGAGCTTTCACCGCTGCCAACGCAAACTATGTCAGAGAGTTTCAAGCATGCGTCGGCAGAATGTGCTTCAACACAGAAGCAGAGGTTGAAACACTGCTCGGCCTCTGTGATGACTTTTGCGCAAAGATGATTGCTGCAGGGGTTGTTCCACCAAAGAAACCTGAAGCTTCTTGTAGAGCAGAGGGTACGACCGATAAAGGTCAGGATGACTCTGATGATGACCATCGTGGTCCATCAGATCATCCTGAGGGGGAGAATCGAGGGGAGAAACAAAGGGAAAAAGATACAAGCAGAGGTCTACCCGCTCCACAGGTATTCGCAGAACAAATATCCTCTGCATTCCCAACTCAAGCGCAACAAAGAACACAACAGTCCACAGAGGCAACAACCACCTCTGTAGAAATGGTCTCTGAAGAAACCCCTGCTACAACCCAAACACCTGAAACCCAAAGCAGAAACCAAACCACAGAGAAAACAACCATCTCTGTGGAATCCATTCCTGAAGAAACCCAAATACCTGAAACAACCCAAGTTCAACAACAGAAGACCACAGAGGCAATACCCACCTCTGTGGAATTTCCTTCTGTATTTGGAGAAGATGTCCAAACCCGAGAAGAACTACAAATCCTAACATCCTCCGAAGATGAACTTCCTTCTCCAACACCCAAAATACCAAGAACCAAAACAATTGCTCAAAAACAGAGGAAATATCTGAGCAAGCCACCAGAAGCCTCTCCAATAGAAGCAACCGTAATCAAGCCCTCTGAAACTCAAGTATCAAAATCTACAGAGGCAATCCCCAAACCAACAGAAACATCAACAACAAAGCCCTCTGAAACTCAAGCATCAAATCCTACAGAGGCAACCCCATCTCTACAAGCAGATCAGACGAGGGCAAAAGATAAGGGCAAAGGGATTATGACAAAGGAACCGAAAAAGAAAAAGCCCAAGCATCAACCTCCAACAGAGAAATTGATGAAAAGCTCTTTCGATGCTTTCGTGTCACCAAAGCCAGAAGAAGAAGGCTGGACTTTTGGTGTTGCCTCTCTGTCAAACAAACCTGTTCTAGATCCAAAGGTAAAACCTTCAGAGGATCGAGTAGCAGAAGTCAAGAACCAGTTAGATGCTCTGCGCAGAACCTTACCTCAATCACCACCACCACAAATGGAAGAAGTGGTATACAGGTACTTATACAACAGAATGGGCATAATGGATCAATCAGAACCAACCATTCAAGACCCTGACTTCCGTGCTGACCTCGAAAACCTCTTCACCAAAACAAAACCCAAGCCTAAACATGAAGTCTTCTCAACATCCAAGATCGTCAAAGTCATCTATTGTAAGTTCTCCAAAACCAGAACCTGGCCCAAGGTCTCATACAATATATACAAGGTCAAAAGGGATGACAAATCTGAGAACCAATTCTCTGATGCGGATCTTAGAAACTTAAATCCTTATGATCTTCCTGACCTTCTAGACTGGACGAAAGAGAACTTCACAACAGATTAAGTTCGCAGAGCATACAGGGAGATTAGAAAGGCCATACGCGAGAAGCTTCTGCTATACAGCATGGTAGATTTCCAATTGGCTCAAGATCTTGGACTAAAAAGCTTAACCATTCAACCACCAGTAAACTACTGCCCTCCCTCTGCTACACCAAACTCAATCATCACAAATCCAAGGGTCGGGTTAGTATTTCTAGATCCTTCTGGTAAATCAAAGTTGTTCGTTGAGATGGACTGTCAGAAGTACGCAACAAGTACTTTGACAGAGTTTAGAATGATCCTAATGGAGCACAGAGGAACATAACTCATGGATCAAAGCCTAGCCGACAGACTGATAGAGATCATCGATGCAACAATCAACTTCAGAAAACTCTGCATCAGTTTCTATCATGAGCTAATACAACAAGGACTCGACAACAGAAGTTTCAATGACTTCAAAGATGCCAACGTCTGAGTCAGTCAAACAAACCCTCTGTAATCTTTTTTTTTCAACACAATCAAATGTAAATGCCTCTGGCATAATCTAATGTGAAAAAAATGTTCTTGTACTTAGAAAATCCTTGAACTTTCAAATATTTAATTTTCACTACTTAGGGGGAGATTGTTAGCTCCAATCTTTCTGTTTGTGAAAGTAGTGAAAATAGTCTAAGTACAGAAGTAACCCACAGAGGCTCTGCAAAAGAACCCAAGAATACTGAAGGCAATAATCAGCAAAAGATTGCTCACAGAGGATCGAGCCGTAAGACCTCTGTCACCCTTGACAGAGCCTTTGCGGTTTATATTGAAGACTTAGAAGATTTACAAATATCTTTCTATTGTTCCAGGATCCGTTCATCCACTTGTTCTAGGCGTGCCCTGACATCAACTACACGTGTCAAACTCTGATAGGGCTCTGTCAGAATTGGAACATGCGCATTAAATGAACATCGTACCTGCTACTGTTCATACGATCTTGTCTTCTGTAGATCAGTCCTTATTGTCTTAAGTATGTCCCCTTTGTAGTAGTGTAAATAGAAGACTCATGTTGAGATCTTCTATTAACAAAAACAAGAACGAGAATCAGATAATTAAGCTACGCACAAACACACACACCAGCAGTTCTTTCTTGTTATGTTCTTGGTGTTCTTGATTAATATCAAACAGTAATCTTGGAGATACTCATCTGTTCTTTACATACTGTTTATTTGATATTGAGTGTTATTCTACTTTTACATTATCTTTCAGTTCTTAAATACGCTTCCGCACCATATCTAAATTTGAACTAACTGAAAGTTAAGATCATTATTAAGAAAACATGAACCAACAGTGATGTTTCTCCGTGCTAAGAGCGACACCTTAGAAGAACTTATGTCCTTTGTCAGGAAAATGGAAGTCCTGAACAATCTTATCGTTCGCTCAATAAGGAGTGATCATGGAACTGAATTCAAAAACAGTTCCCTTGATTACTTCTTTGAAAGTAAGGGTATTTCTCACAACCTTTCTCAGTGAGAACACCACAACAAAATGGAGTCGCAGAAAGAAGAAACTGGACGATCATCGAAGCTGGACGTTCAATGCTCAGCGATTCTCATCTTCCTACTCAATTCTGGGCAGAAGCTGTCAACACTGTATGTTTTACGCAGAATAGATCTCTGATCGTCAAAACATTCAACAAAACTGCCTACGAACTATTCCAAGGAAAAAAGCCATCTATCAGCTTTCTTCATATCTTTGGTTGTCAGTGCTTCATCTTAAACAACATAGATACTCTTGGAAAGTTTGATCCCAAAGCTGACGACGGAATATTTCTTGGATATTCTTCTGTATCCAAAGCCTTCAGAGTCTTCAACAAGAGAAGACAAACTGTAGAAGAACTTAATCAGTGGATGTTTTCTCATTTTGGGGATTCAAAAACTATACCTAACCCTGACCCTCAGGTCAACACATCAACCGCTGATGATGATCCTGTCATCATTCCCAGCATGTATACAAGTGAAGTTGATTCCTCATCTTGGGTCTTAGTTGTTCCAATCAACACTATGCCTGTTCCTGAACCATCGTCTGATATTCCATCAACCTCTCAGCAATTAGTGAATGAAGTTACATTTGTTCTGCCTATCGTGCCTCTACTACCTGACATCACTGAAGCTTCCTCTTCAGTGATTCTAGAAGTTCATGCTCGTGCTCAGCGATAGACTATAAATCACCCCATAGATCAAATTATTGGTGATCCAAATGCAGGTGTTCAGACTCGACGTAGTGCAGGTAATATTTGTCTATATGTTAATTTTATATCACTGATTGAACCAAAGAAGGTTGATTATGCCCTCAAAGATCCAAACTGTGTCAGCGCTATGCAAGAAGAGCTGACTGAATTCGAAAGAAATGAGGTTTGGAATCTTGTTCCAAGACCATCTGACAAGTCAGTGATAGGCACTAAGTGGGTCTATCAAAACAAGTTAGATGAAAATGGAACTGTAACCCGCAACAAAGCTCGTCTAGTTGCTCAGGGATACAAACAAGAGGAAGGTATAGATTACGACGAAACCTTTTCCCTAGTGGCACGACTAGAAGCTATTCGTCTATTTCTAGCATATGCTATTCACATAGACTTCAAAGTTTATCAGATGGATGTTAAGTCAGCATTCCTAAATGGAAGGCTGAATGAAGAAGCCTATGTTGAACAACCTCCAGGATTCTCGGATCCTAAGCATCCAGGATATGTCTATAAGCTGGATAAGGCACTCTATGGATTGAAACAAGCTCCACGTGCATGGTATGACACTCTATCCTTTTTTCTCCTCATTGAAAAATTTTAGCGAGGTAAAATCGATAACACCCTATTTTTCAGTAAAGTAAAAGGTCATATTATTCTTGTTCAAATATATGTTGATGACATTATATTTGGTTTTACTAACCCATCTCTATGTACTCGTTTCGCTCAGAGAATGAAATCTAAATATAAAATGTGTATGATGGGTGAGCTGACTTATTTTCTTGTGCCCACTGTGGACTCATGAGGGTTTTGAGTTGACACTTGTGCATCACCAGCATCAGATTCATCCGATAATGAACTTAAAGAGGGAGCAAGACTCCTACCTTTTCCAGATGTCGCTTCTTTGATTTTCTGGCTGGGGATTTCTCCGAAATGGTCACCGCAGATCGGGTGACCATGCCTCTCTTTCTCGAAGCCTTCCTAATGGGGTTCTCCTCACTCTGGGCTGCCTTCTGTAGAGCCTCCAAATCGATAGTGTTTCCGATTTGGAGGTATTGATTGTGGTAATCCTCCTCTTCCTTTCTCCTTAACACTTCTTCTTCTTTGAACAATTCTGCCTCTGCCTTTTTCCTCTCTTCGTCGATCATTCTCTCTTTCTCGACCCTTTTTCTCTCCTCCTCCTCTCTTATCAACCGTTCGGCTTTTTTTTAATCCTCTCTTCCTCTTCCCTTTTCAACCTTTCTTCCTCTTCTTTCCTTTTTTCTTCTCAACCTCCTCTTTCTTTTTTCGAAGTGCTAGGAGTTTTTGGTTATACTCTTCTTGTAATTTCAACATTGCCTCGTCAGTCTGTTGTTCTTAAACATCAAAATGAGGCTTTCGAAGATGAAGCTGCCTTCGATCCTTCCTGTTTCGACGACTCGGCATCTGGTACGATAGTCGTCATTGTGTGGTCGTCGGACGATGGCGGAGGTTGGTTTAGGTCGCAGGTGATATTTTTCGGCGGGTCATCGGCGGTGGTCACGCAGCGGCGCATGGCGCGGCTGGGTTCGTTTGGGTTTGGGACCTGTCGCATACTCCTTGCCATTGATGAGGGTTCTTTGTTCTTGAGAGTGAATTTGGGAAGGAAGAGAAATTCAGGAGTGTTTTTGAATTTTGAGAACAAAAAGGTTTATTTGGGTTTTTAGTGTAGAAAGAAAGTATTCTTTGGGTAATAGTTTAGGAGGGAATGGTTATTGAGAGGGTATGAGTGTTTTTCTTGGAAATAGGAGTAGTAGGGTGAGGTGGCAGAAAAGGTGATGGAGTGTAAGAAAAAGTTGATGGTTTTTCAGTTCCTTGGGCCACCAAACCGTCACATCCAATCGTCAGGCACGCAGTGGGATGCGCAGTAACATGGTCGATGTCACTGCGAAGCATTTGTTGACTTTTTTCTTCAAAAATTGGCAATTCATCCTACACACTTTCAAAATAAACTACCACAAGGAATTAAAAATACCAAATATAATAAAAAGACAACAAATAACTGAAATAAAATATTTACAAATGACTTGGACTTTTCTTAACCAGAGTGGGCTTTAGAGTGGGTTGGAGAGTGGGCACTGTCGCTCAAAAGGTGATTCACTCTCTGCCCATTGACTTTAAAAGTCCGACCAGATTGTGGGGATATTAATTCCACTGTTCCAAAGGGACATACCTTGACCACTGTGTATGGTCCAGTAAATCGTGATTTGAGCTTACCAGGGAATAATTTGAGACGGGAATTGAACAATAGGACTTGTTGGCCTTCGACAAACTCCCTATGGTTGAATCTTCGATCATGCCACATCTCGGTCTTTTCTTTGTACAACTTTGCGTTTTCATAGGAATGGTATCGTAATTCTTCCAGCTCATGCAGTTGTAAAAACCTCTTGGTTCCCGCTGCATCCTCACTCATATTAAGCTCTTTAAGGGCCCAAAAGGCCTGTGTTCCAACTCAATTGGTAAATGGCAAGCTTTGCCAAATACCAACTTAAATGGAGACATTCCCAAGGGAGTTTTGTAGGCCGTACGATAGGCCCAAATAGCATCATCAAGTTTGGTTGACCAATCTTTACGGTGTGGTTTAGCGACTTTTTCTAAAATGCCTTTGATTTCTCGGTTTGAAAGTTCGGCTAAACCGTTGGTCTGCGGGTGGTATGTGGTGGCCACTCTATGATGTATATCATATTTATCAAGGACCGAGCTCATGACTTTGTTCACAAAATGGGTGCCTTCGTCCCTGATTAATGGCCGTGGTGTTCCAAATCGAGTAAAAATATTTTTATGCAAAACTTTTACCACCATGTTGGCATCGTTGGAGTGACATGCAACAGCTTCCACCCATTTTGAAACATAGTCCACCGCAACCAAGATATAGAAATTATTGTTTGAGTTTGGGAAAGGACCCATCAAACTTCAAATAGTTCTACCTCTAGAATGTTATTGAGAGGCATCTCGTTCCTTTGTGATATGTTCCCGGTGCGTTGACATTGCTCGCAACTTTTCACAAATTCGTAAGAGTCTTTAAACACAGTGGGCCAAAAGAACCCACTTTGCAAGATTTTTGCAGCAGTGCGGTTTCCACCAAAGTGGCCACCGTAGTGGGATGTGTGATAACCTTGGAGTATTTGATGTTGCTCACTCCCGTGGACACAACGCCTCAATATTTGGTCTGTTCCTATCTTATATACGAAAGGGTCGTCCCAAATATATTGACGAGTATCATGTATTTTTTTTTAAATGGTTGTCCACTCATCCCGTGGGGCTTTAGTCCACTTGCCAAAACGTTTGCAATGTCAACATACCAGGGAATATTTTTGTCTTGATGTTGAACTGCTAACAATTGTTCATCGGGAAAACATTCCTGGACCGGAGTGGGTTCCACAGTGGTCACTATCTTCTCGAGTCGGGACAGATGGTCAGCTACCTGATTGCTTGTTCCTTTCCTATCAACGATCTCTAGATCGAATTCTTGTAGCAATAATACCCAACGAATCAAACGTGGCTTGGAATCAGCTTTGTTGATCAAGTATTTTATTGTTGCATGATCAGTGTGCACTATGACCTTCGTCCCTATCAAGTAAGACCTGAAACGATCAAAAGTAAACACCACTACAAGTAATTCTTTTTCAGTGACAATATAATTTATTTGAGCTTCAATGAGTGTTTTACTTGCATAATAAATGGGGTGAAAGATTTTGTTCTTCCGCTGTCCTAGTACGGCTCCCACAACCCACTCGCTGGCGTCACACATGACTTCGAATGGGAGTGACCAGTCCGGAGTGGTCACTATGGGTGCAGTAACTAAGGCTTTTTTGATTGTTTCAAAGGCATCTCGACATTCTTCGGTGAAGTTAAATTCTTTTTCATGTTGCAAAAGGTTACATAGGGGTTTAGTTATTTTGGAAAAATCTTTGATGAACCTCCTATAGAAACCGACGTGTCCCAAGAAACTTCGAATACCTTTCATAGTTGTGGGTTCGGGAAGTTGTGCCACTACTTCAAGCTTGGCTTTGACAACCTCCAACCCTCTTTTTGATACAAGATGACCTAGGACAATACCCTCTTCGACCATAAAATGACATTTTTCCCAATTTAAAATAATGTCGTGGGTCTCACATCTCACTAGGCTTTTCTCCAAATTTCCCAGGCAGTTGTCAAATGATGTCCCTATCACATAAAAGTCATCCATAAATACTTCTATGGTGTCCTCAATCATATCGGTGAAAATGGCCATCATACAACATTGGAAAGTGGCTGGGGCATTACACAATCCAAATGGCATCCTCCGGAATGCTAAGGTACCGTAAGGACAAGTAAAGGTGGTCTTTTCTTGGTCCTCGGGGGCGATGTGGATTTGGTTGTATCCGGAGTATCCATCTAGAAAACAATAGAATTCATTTCCCGCTAACCTATCAAGCATTTGGTAGATGAAAGGTAGGGGAAAATGGTCTTTCTTGGTGGCTATGTTGAGTTATCTATAGTCCATGCATATTCTCCACCCAGTAACAGTTCTAGTGGGAATGAGCTCGTTCTTTTCGTTTCCCACTACGGTTGTTCCTCCCTTTTTGGGGACACGTTGAACGGGGCTCACCCAACTACTACTAGCTATTGGGTAGATAATACCAGCATCTAACCACTTCAAACTTCTTTCTTAACTACCTCCTTCGTTATGGGGTTTAACCTTCTTTGGGGCTGGATTTTTCCAGGGTGGCCACTCTCCAAGTTAATCTTATGTTGACATAGGGAGGGGCTAATACCTCTAATGTCCACTATGGTCCAACCAATTGCCCTCTTATGCTTTATCAACAGATCAATCAGAAGTTGTTTTTGTTTCTCACTAAGTTTGGATGAGATAATAACGGGAGGTTTATTATCCTTAGCGAGATAAGCATATTTCAAGTGGGATGGCAATGGTTTTAGCTCTAACTCGGGAGGTTGTTCTATTGAAAGGGGTTGAACATTTCAGTCCTTAAAGTCCAAAGGTTCAAAGGCTGCCACCATTTCGTTATACTAATCTCCAAAAGTGTCATCATTTTCACAGTCGGAGTGCTCACTCTCACTGCCCACTGTGTTCACTGTGTCAAAACTTAGGGTACCACCAATCGAACTCAAAGTAAAACAGTCTTCGGTTTCTATGAACTTAAGGGACTTGAAGACATTGAATGTTACCTCTTGGTCGTGGACTCTCATAGTGAGTTCCCCTATGTGCACATCGATCAAAGTACGTCCGGTTGCAAGAAACGGACGCCCTAAGATGATTGGGATATCTTTGTCGGCCTCATAATCTAAACTTAGAAAATCGGCGAGAAAGATAAATTTATCCACTTGCACCAAAACGTCTTCTATTTTTCCTTTGGGGTAGGCAATGGACCGATCAGCTAGTTGTAATATCACGGTTGTGGGTCTAGCCTCTCCAATACCTAACTTGTTAAAAATGGACAATGGCATCAAGTATATACTAGCTCCCAAATCACAAAGTGCTTGACCTACTTCTTGTCCTCCTATTGTGCATGGAATGGTGAAACTACCTGGGTCTTTCAACTTAGGTGGAATCTTGCTAGTAAGGAGGGCACTACATTCCTTAGTCAATGCCACAGTCTCAAATTCACCCAACTTTCTCTTTTTGTTTAAAATATCTTTCAAAAATTTAACATAGCTTGGCATTTGCTCGAGAGCCTCTACCAAGGGTATGTTAATGTGAAGTTGTTTAAAAATGTCTAAGAATTTTTTAAATTGAACATCGACATTTTTACTCTGCATTCTTTTAGGAAAAGGTATACTTCGTGGGTCAATTTGAGTTTGTTGTGGTGTTGGCTTTGGAACAGTGGGTTTAGGTATGGTCTCAAAAGTGGGAAGCTTAGGGACATCGGTCCTCACTATGGGTTTGTCAGTGACTTTAGGAGTGTCCACTGTGGTTTTAGGGACAGTGGGTATTTGAGGCGGATCATCAAAATCAAAAATGATGTCATTCAGATCCTTTCCACTCCTAAGCGTTATGGACTTGATTTGTTCTTTTCCTATTACCCTAGCATGTTCGGTGTCACTAGGTAATGTCCCTGGCGGTCTATTCTTAACTTCGATGGCTAGTTGTCCTACTTGGGTCTCTATGTTCCTGATGGTTGCTTGAGTTTGATTCATGAAACCTTTGAGAATTGATTCAAGTGATGGTTGAGTCTCAGTGCGATGAGTTGGACGTAGTTGGAACTGTTGTGAGGACTGCCCTTGGTGAAAACTTTGTGGGGGATGCCCACTATGATGTTGGTGAAATCCAGGGGGTTTTGTGGTCTTTGCTAGACATTACTTGCCCCGTGGGGTTGGAGTCCTGGATTACCAGCCCAAGAGAAATTCGGGTGATTTCTCCAGCCTGGATTATAAGTCTGTGAATATGGGTTGTTCCTCGGTTTGGTTCCTATAATATTAACGGCCTCAGGATTTGCTGGACAATAGTAAAAAATATGTTCCTCTCCACAGAGAGAACAGTTCTCAGTGAGATGTGTTGCGGAACTGACTTGTCCTCTATTTTGATTCAAAACTATCTTAGTTAAGGCTACCAATTGTGCATTCATAGTTTTGAGTGCATCTGAGTCAATGGTATTGGTCTTTGGCATGGGTGCTCTAGGATTTGACCATTCGGTGTTGTTTTTGGACACTTTTTATAAGATTTGATACCATTCATTGTAGGTTTTGCTTGTGAAAGTTCCACCTACTGTTGCATCTAAGATGATTTTGGCTGCATTGGAAAGACCATTGTAAAAGGTCTCCAATTGAATGCAATGTGGGATGCCGTGATGTGGGCACTTTCGAAGTAACTCTTTAAAACGTTCCCATGCATCCGAAACAGCCTCATCTTCTTCTTGCTTAAACAAAATAATATCATTTCGAAACCTTACATTCCTTGTGGGAGGAAAGTATTTTTGTAGAAATTTGTCAGCAAGTTATTGCCAAGTGGTTATCGAATTAGGTTCATGTGAATTCAGCCAAGCTTTCGCCTTATCCCTTAATGTAAAAGGGAAAAGTTTCAGCCTTAAAGCTTCATCAGTCACACTTTGCAATTGAAAGGAATCAGACATTTCCAAAAAAGATTTTAAGTGCGAGTGTGAATCCTCAGATTGTAATCCTCCAAATTGACCCATGGCTTGAATCATTTGAAACATTACCGGTTTGAGTTCAAAGTGTTGTGCAACCATGTTGGGCCTTAGAATCCCGGAGCTTAAATCAGTAACTCCGAAAGTAGCATAGTCCCGTATTTTTCGATCTTTGCTATCAGCAATCGTCACTGTGGTCTCCACTACTGGTGGCTTAATGGGTCTTTCACCTCCTATACCTACCATATTTGTAGTGGGGTTCACAGGGGGTTGTCGATTTGTGTTTCTGTTTCTACGTCTTCTTCGAAACGTTTTCTCTATTTCAAGATCGATTGGTACTAAATGCCCGTGTTGTTGCCTTGGGATGCAACACGAACAGCTTAGAAAAACGAGTTACTCGGGCTCAAACAAAAACTAATGTCTTGAGATTTAAAATCACGCCAGTCCCCGACAACGGCGCCAAAAACTTGTTACGTGCGAAATATGTGATTTAATCGCAGTGGGTTGCAAACTGTCCACAACGGGAAGCGCAAGTATACACTGGCCACTATGATCGTCACAACAAGTAATAGTTGGTAAAATACCAGAATCGTATCCATAGGGACTAGGCAATCAAGACAATACGGTTCTCATGAGCTTCCTTTTACAAGTTTCAGTCACAGAAGAAGCAATATTTTGGTTTGTTTGGTGAAACGCTATTTTAACGAGTTACTTAAGATTTAAAAGAAGGAATGTAGGTTAGATTTTCCCTAGATTTTATATTAAATACTTGATCCCAAAAGTGATCCTTGTACTTGAAGTGGGCATTCTCGTTAGAAAAGCCCGGTTACAAAATAATTATACCTTTAAGTAAAAATCCCATACTCTTGGTACTTACTGTTTTGTCAATGGTAATCTCAAAATGGACCTTTTCAGGCCTCGATGAAATGTGTAGAGACAAATACTCTAAGTGTTTTTTAAATATACAAACTAGCTTGCCTACTACTCCAGTGGGTTGAGATTAGCTCACTGTGCCGACCTTACTTTCACAAGTGTCATGAGAATTCTTTCGAATTCCCTAGCATCATCCAAGCTCGTGTTATTGCGTTCTACTCATTTCTGAGTTGAGAACTAGACTTTAGATCCTTACAAGTGATCGGTTTGTTCGCATCATTGGGTAAAAATTGAGAGTGAATGACCAAAATAATATATATTCCAAGTATAAAGATTACTCAAGCATTTCTTATAAAATCTAGATACTTCTCCTTCCTACATCGAAAAGGATGCTTAGCCCATAATTACCGAAGTAGAGAAAACAAGAGATGAGAAGTTGTGTTGGTCCCGAAAGGCCTAAACAAGTTTGTAGAAGGGGGGGTTGAATACAAACACACTATTTTACTTTTCTAAATTGTTTATTGATAAATCATTAACAATTTACAGCTTGTTGCGGAAACAAGATTAAGGATAAACCTAAATCTAAACAAGTTGGAACACTAAGGTTTTCTTGCACTAAGAAAGATAAGGAGATTACTAATAAAATCCTATCTTGAGAGATTTGAACTTGTCCAGAGTTAGCAAGTTACTTCAAATGAAGTGAGTTCATCTCTTTATATACTGCATGCATTTAATGCAATTCAGTATATACTTTACACGTGTCATCAGCGGATTGGTTGCATGTCATTGACCTTTGTTGACAACCTTAGTAGCCGCATGAATGAACAGTGTAGTATCAGAGTGGTTGTACGATTTCAGATTTTCGGAGGTTCTTTTCTGACAATTCGTACGGTGGCGTGCAAGGGAGGTTAAGACAAAAGTACTTTGTACGGAGGACTTCATGATCAGCTTTCGTTGATTCAGCGATTATCATTTACTATTCAGCGAATGATAAAGTTCAGCGATAGCTGAAGTCTTGTACTTGATACTTCACGTTGAGTGGACAAATCTGAGTCTTCGCTGATCCGCATCAGTTCATTAGGAGACTTGTCGCTGGTTCTTGAGCTTGATCTTCGACTTCAGCGTAGAACCTTTGTTGACGTGAATCTTGTCTTCAGGGATCATAAGTAAACAACTAACTTATCAGCGATCACCATAAGGACTGAACAGGCTCAGAGCATTATGATGAACAGTGTTCGCTGAATGTTTAATCTAAAAGTGCGAGAGTTCCTATCAGCGGTACTGGAAGATCTTAGTACTTATCAGCGATAGTGAAACTCTGATACATATTGTTTACTTACAATTTTCACTAAGTATTTAAGATAGGGTCATTATCAAATCACTGAGGGTTTGGATCAACAATCTCCCCCTATTTGATTATGACATAGCAACAAAGAAAATTGCTATTTAATGAAAACATAAGGATAAAAAGAACTCATAAAATATTTGTCCCTTTTACTGTTTTCTGGGATCTTTTCAGTACTGATGGAGTAAAGTACATTCGCTGAAATCTTTCTTTAAATCTTTGAATCAGGTTACAATATGAATAAGAAAGATTACAAGTACAAGCGAAATAAATTACAAGTACTGAAGGATGACTGATACAATAGAGAAAGTGGTGATTGTTGTCAGCCTTCAAAGGGTTCTTCCTTAATGAGAAGTTCATCAAGGGTTGTCTTTTCAGTTGGAATCATCCAGTCAGGAACCTTTTCTCCTTTCTTCTTTAGCTTCAGAGCAGCTTCAAAAATCAAGGGTTTTAGGTGTCGTGCCTGAATGTCTTTTCTGAAGTCGCACCAGTAGATGAGATCTTTGAGCTGTTCGATTGGAGTGATTGGAAGCTCAGCGATCCGTTGAAAGCATTTACGTCCGTCGTAGTCAAGAAAGAATATTCCATAAGGATTACTGATGACTTTACCAGGGACGAAAAGTTCACATGGTGGCAAAGAGATGTCAAGGGCAGATAGATCAGGATCAGGACCAAGTACTTCAGCGCAAGAGAAACCAATTCCAGTTTCATTTCGTATGACAGGACCTGAGTTTGAATCTTGACGTTTCTTCTTTGGTGAGCCCCTTTTTCTTTTCGGATTTAGATCAGGAACAGGAGGAATATCCACACAAGAAGATATCAAATCGATCTGTCTGTTTATCAGCTTTTCGAAATGATCCTTGTACTTAGATTTTGATGGTTGGATAGCTAACCTCATCTCCAGCCATTCAGAGAGACCATACCTTTTTACAGTGTCAGCACGAAAGGTTTCAGATGAGCCATCTTCTCTGAACAGTTTGATGTCAACAATAGGTACTCCGATGGAGGTTCTTCCAGAGATGAATACCTTGTTGATCTTCGCTGGACGATATTTGAAGTGGATTTTCTCTTTACACCAAATCAGGGTGGTCTGAGAAACTTCAGCTTTCTTTTCCACGATCTTCTGGGATTATTCCCAAAGCTTTCGTTGGATTTGAATGGGAATACGCTTCAGCTTGGGGTCTTTGACAGATTCTTGAGTGAGCTTGTTGGCGTATTCTCTGTCTTTATCTTCAGTTTCCTTCCTTTCAGCGATGAGGCGTTCAGCTCTGAGATGATCCTGGTATTCAGCTTTTGAAATTCTGAACTTAGGAGGAACTGAAGGTAGTTGATCTTCTCTCCTCTTTTGATCTTCTCTCCTCTTTTGAGAAACTGAGGAAGGTCTGTTTCTGTGCGAGAGAGGTTGTTCTTCTGATTCATCAGTCTCAGAGATTAAATCTAAGACTGGGATTATGTCTTCAGCGGTAGCTGGAATTATTGGTGTTGTCGCAATAGAAGATCTTTCAGCGATATCCTCAAACAGGGGAGAGGACTAGCTGAAACGCAGCGATCTTACAAATAAGAACTGGGTAGAAGAACTTGGGTAGAAAAGATAGAAAAAAAATTTGGATGTGTATGGTGTTTGTGGAATGGATAACTGATTGTTCAGAGATGATCAGGGAAGGAAAAATAAGTTTAGTGTACCTGAAAAATCGGCTTTGCAAGTAGGATTGCCAGATTATCATCTTCAGCGATGCCTTTGTCTTTGCTTTTCTCAGCGCCAGAGGCTGAGTGCTTTGTCTTTGTTTTTGTCTTCTCCCCTGTGGATTCGGTTATCACGATCCCTTTAAGAGCTATTCGAGGAGCATGTTTGACGACAAAGAATTCGTCATCTTCATCATCATCATCATCATCGTTCCTTGGAGAGGAGGATGGTTCAGCTTCAGGGATGTCGATGTCTTCGTCTTCTTCTGCTTCGGATTCCTCAGCATCTTCTTCGAGTTGCTCCCCCTCAGATACAGAGGCGAGGTTCTCGGTTCCCTCAGGGTTTTCATCTCCCTGAGGTTCAGTAATCAGATCTTCATTACCCTCTCCCCTGATAGATTCATCATGGGAAAGGTCTTCAGCGCTCTTATTTTGATCTTCAGCGCTCTTCTCCTGTTCAGCGCTCTTCTCCCCCTCTTTCTCATGATGGGCGGGGGAGGAATGGGTAGATTCAGCATTGGTGTTGTCTCTGTCTTCTGGGCCAGAGACTTTCACACAACCTTCAAGCTTAGCTATTCTGTCTTCTAGGCCAGAAATAGCAGGCGTGATTTTCTTCAGCTCTTGGCGATCCTCTGCGGTGAATGAGTCCAAAATAGGTGCAGGGGCCGGAGCAGGAGCTGGATTGTTTGCCTTGTTCACCAGCGTCTCGATCATTGTCTTGACAGAACTAAGGTCGGTCTTCACTGAGCCCAAGTCGGTCTTGACCACTGACATATCACTTTCGAGTGTACCAACCGATTTCTTCAGCGTTGTAACCTCGCTGGAAACGGTGGAAACTGACGATTTGAGGTTGGTGTAGTCAGTGTAGATGTCGGAGAGCACTTTGGCAAAGTCGGCGAGAGTTTTATCAAGGTCTTTGATGTCATCAGAGGAGGCCTTCTTTTCCACCACAGCAGTCAGCTTCGTCGGATTCTCTCCAGCGTTTGTTACAGCTGTAGAGTTATTTGATAGACCGGTGGTGAGATCTGTAAGTTTCATCTCCATGGACTTCAGAGACTGGTTGATATCTCCCAAATAAGGACCTGCAGGAGCGTTGACGAACTCATCAAAGTTTTGAGTCCCTCCATAGTGTTCCATATCTCCCTCAAAAGTTCCGTGAGGGATGGAGATCTCTGCAGGTCCTTTCTTCGTCATTCGCTGAGAAGCTTCAACGGCTTCTTGAATGATGGCATCTCCAGCTTTAACTGGAGGAGTGTCCAAAGAAGTAGAGGGAGGATCGAAGGATAAGAATTGGGGTTGGGTTGCAAGTTCAGCGTTGGATTCGCTGAGAAGTACTTCATCAGTCTTTTGAGAGACTGAAGAAGGTAGGGTAGATTCCAAAGTTCTAACCTCAGCGTGTAGGGACGCTGAAGTAGGTTTAGAAGGGATGGCTTGAATTGGTATGGCAGAGCGTACCACGGAACTTTCCTTCAGCTCTTCAGAATGAGCTGAGGAGTCTTCAGCATGGAATTGCTGGGGTAGCTCCTTGGTTTTCTTGATCCTTTTGGAATCAAGAGGGGTAAGAGATTGTTTCCTTTTCTTAGAAGGAATGGATTTTGTGGCCTGGGAATCAGCGAGGGGTATTGTCGCTGAAGGAGCCACAGAAAGCGGAGAATTAAGTAGAGTGAGAAGGGTAGAGAGACGTACCTCGTTGGCGACAGGCTTGAAGTCGAGAACTTTAGGGCCAATCTGAGAGAGTTTCAGATCACCCTCTTCAGGATAGCTGTCCTTCAGGCCATATTGAAAGATGGCGCTGATGAATCGTGGGTAAGGAACCCATGCTGGTCGGTCAGAGGCAGAATCAACACGTTGAATGAGGTCTTCATAGATGATGGAGGCCCAGTCAATGTTGAGACCTTTCAGCAGTGCGTAACCCATGGCCTGCTGAGGTTGAGCGGCTTGATCAGAAGATCCGGATTTCGCTGTCATGCAGCTGATCAGGTAAGCGAAGATGAAGTTCATCTCGCTGGGCATCTTGGATTTCTTTATCAGCGTCAGCTTCTTCTCAGGTAGCTTGTCTCTTCCAGTCTCCCAGATGTAACCCATCGCATCAAGGAAAGCAATGATTTCTTCCCTGTCAGCGTGCTTCTTGTGGTCAGGAAATGGAATGAAAGGATTTTCTGAGGTAGCGTTAGGGAATTTCAGAGCTTTGCGGATTATTGCGGGGGTTATCTTGATGGTGCCATACTCAGTATCGCTGAGTATGCAGTCGATGGTTTTAGATGGATCTTTGGCGGAGGGTAGGTCGGTGTGTCTGGCAGAGTACCGGAATTGGGATAATAGACGCTGACTGGCAGGAGGTGTGATTGTCAGTGCTGTGTAGATGGGGCTATTCTTCAAAAAAATTACAGCGTCGTCTAGATGGGATACCTGCTTCCGAGGATGAAACTCGAGAAGCGCTGAGAGGTTGTTTGCCTTTGTCCAGTCTAGTTGATCCAGCTCAAACTTAACCTGAGGAGCTTTGGTGATTTCCAGTTCCTCAGAATCAGCGGAGATGGACTCAGCGGTAACATTCAGCTTTGAAGTTGCCATTTCACTGTATTATCAGTTCAACCAAAGATGTTAAGAAATATCTTAATGTGGAAAGAAAATTTCCATTAAGATTTTTCGAATTTTGTCCATTTCATTCAGACAAAAAAAGTCTTAATGAAGATTAGGGTTTTTCTTGTTTTAAAAAAAAAAACAAATATAACACCTATAAGCCTTGTATTCCAGTTTTTAAAAAAATGGATACGAAAGAAGAACAAGTTTAAGATTTTAGATTTAAAACTTGAAGAACAACCATGAAATGGTTGTGTTTATAAAACCATGAAAGAAAATGATTTTATTTTTGAGTTCTTTTGTTTGATCTTGTGTAAAACAATGATAAGATCGAAAACAAGTTATCCGCATTTGATAATAGATAAGAACATATTAACCTTGAGTTTGATGAAGAAGATGATGAACAGTTCTTGAAGATTGAGAGCACAAAATGCAACAGTGTTCTTTTTCTTGCGGAGAAAGATTGATTCGCGTAAAAGACAAATATAAACTTTGAGAGTGTTTATATAGGAAGAGAGTAGAGAGAGAAAAACTTGAGCGGGAAAGTTTTTCATCATGACACGGACACGTGTTTGCATTTGATTGGATAGACAACGAAACGTGCAAACGTGTGTCAGAAAAAGAGCGTGCCTGGTGTTATCCGTTGCAATGACGTCACAACTGTCCTTTCACATTCTTTCGTTGTCTCTGAGGTTTTGAAAGAAAAACTCAGGGACTCTTTGGAAAATATGAAGCACTGAATAGAAATATCAGTGAGGGTTTTAAGAAATTTCAAAATATCGCTGTTAAGTATTCAGCGATGAAAGAATTTGAAATCTTGCATTTTCATGCGTTTTGTCAGAGAGAGAAAACATACCTTGATATCAGTTTAACCAAATTTATTCAGAGAGAAGATGATGAAATGGATTGTACAAGTTTATTTTATCCAGAGCCTATACAAGAATGTATAAACGTATAGCTGATTAAATGTGAACCGCTGAAGATTTATCCTTCAAAGTTCAGCATTCCAAGCTCGCTAATGAGAAAGTTGAATCTTGTCTCATCAAGAGGTTTGGTAAACAAATCAGCTAACTGATAATCAGTTGGGATAAAATGAAGTTCTATATCACCATTCATCACATGATCTCTGATAAAATGATATCTGATTTCTATGTGTTTTGTCTTTGAGTGTAGCACTGGATTGTTTGCTATAGCGATGGCACTTGTGCTGTCGCAATAGATTGGAATTTTGGAGAGCTGAAGATCATAGTCTAGTAGTTGATTTCTCATCCACAAGACTTGAGAACAGCAGCTTCCAGCGGCTACATACTCAACTTCAGCTGTGGAAGTGGACACTGAGTTTTGCTTCTTACTTGTCCAACTTACCAGCTTTCCACCCAGGAGCTGACATCCTCCTGTTGTGCTTTTCCTATCCATTTTGCAACCTGCAAAATCACTGTCTGAATAGGCGGTTAGATCGAATCCTGAATCTTTGGGATACCAAAGACCTAGATTCGCTGTACCCTTAAGATATCGAAAGATTCGCTTTACAGCTTTCATATGAGATATCTTAGGTTCAGCTTGATATCGTGCGCACAGACATGTTGCAAACATAATATCGGGTCGGCTAGCTGTAAGATACAGTAGTGAGCCGATCATCCCACGGTACAGCGTGACATTGACAGGAACACCCTTTGTGTCCTTATCAAGTATCAGCGGTGGTGCCATAGGGGTTTTCATAGCTGAACTTTCAGTTAAGTCGAATTTCTTCAGCATATCTTTAACATACTTTCCCTGATTTATAAAAGTTCCTTTTTCAGTTTGCTTAATCTGAAGACCAAGGAAATATGTTAGTTCACCCATCATACTCATTTTATACTCATCTTTCATTCTATCAGCGAAACGAGTACAAAGCTCAGGGTTAGTAGAACCAAATATAATGTCATCAACATATATTTGAACTAAAATGACATGACCTTTTATTTTTCTAAAAAACAAAGTTTTGTCAATCTTACCTCTCTCAAATTTTTCAAGGTGGAGATAAGTAGAAAGAGTGTCATACCATGCACGAGGAGCTTGCTTCAAGCCATAAAGTGCCTTATCCAGCTTATAAACATAACCTGGATGCTTAGGATCTGAGAATCCTGGAGGTTGTTCCACATAAACTTCTTCATTCAGCTTTCCATTTAGAAACGCTGACTTAACATCCATTTGATGTACAGTGAAGTTTTTGTGTACAGCATATGCTAAGAAAAGACGAATAGATTCAAGTCTTGCTACTGGAGCAAAGGTTTCGTCATAATCTATGCCTTCCTCTTGTCTGTATCCCTGAGCAACAAGACGAGCTTTGTTGCGAGTTACCGTACCATGTTCGTCCAACTTGTTTCGATAGACCCACTTAGTGTCTATCACTGTTTTGTCAGTTGGTCTCCGAACAAGTTTCCAAACTTTGTTTCTTTCGAATTCAGTCAGCTCTTCTTGCATAGCGCTGAACCAGTTTGGATCTCTGAGGGCATCATCTATTTTCTTTGGTTCAGTTAGAGAAATAAAGTTAACAAATAAACAAATATTACCTGCACTTCTACGAGTCTGAATACCAGCGTTGGGATCACCAAGAATTTGATCGATTGGGTGATTTACAGTCCATCGCTGAGCCGGAGCATGCGTCGCTGACTCAGTCTGAACTGGAGAAACTGAAGATGAGGCTTCAGCTACTTCTGGATTATCAGCTAAGAGAGGAATGCTTGCATTTGTCACTTCATTCACTGATTGCTGAGAAATAGATGGAATTTCTGAGACATTTGGATCAACTGCGGGTATAGTGTTTATAGGAACAGCTGAGACCCAAGATGTTTCAGCTTCACTATTCTGCATATTGGGAATGATAGTAGGACCATCATTTTCAGTTGTATGAGTATGAGTAGTGGGAACATCTTCTGAATCACCAAGATGAGAAAACATCCATTGATTCAGTTCTTCTGTATCAGCGTTCGGTTTAGAGTTCGCTGAACGGGATTCGTCAAACGTGACGTGAATAGTTTCTTCTACAGTTTGTCTTCTTCGATTGAAGACTCTGAAGGCTTTGGAAATTGAGGAGTATCCAAGAAAGATTCCATCATCAGCCTTAGGATCAAACTTTCCAAGGGCATCTCTGTTGATCAGTATGAAACACTGACAACCAAAGATGTGAAGAAAGCTGATTGAAGGCTTTCTCCCATGAAAAAGTTCATACGCTGTCTTTTTGAATCTTTTGACTATCAGTGACCTGTTTTGCGTAAAACAAGCCGTGTTGACAGCTTCTGCCCAAAACTGAGTAGGCAGGTGAGAATCGCTGAGCATTGAACGTGCAGCTTCAATAATTGTTCTATTTCTTCTTTCAGCGACTCCGTTTTGTTGTGGTGTTCTCACTGACGAAAAGTTGTGAGAAATACCCTTGCTCTCAAGGAAGAAATCAAGGGAACTGTTTTTGAATTCAGTTCCATGATCACTCCTTATTGAGCGAACAGTCATATTGTTCAGAGTTTCCATCTTCCGAACAAAGGTGATGAGTTCTTCAGGGGTGTCACTCTTAGAACGGAGAAACATTACCCATGTGTAACGAGAGAATTCATCAACTATGACCAGCGTATATTTCTTTCCAGTGATGGATTGTTTGTTAACGGGGCCAAACAAATCCATATGGAGTAGTTGAAGAGGAGATGACACTGAGGAAACTTGCTTGGACTTAAAGCTTGCCTTGGTCTGCTTCCCTTTTTCACACGCTGAACATAAGGATTCTTTGGCGTATGAATGTTGAGGTAGACCAGTGACTAACTCTTTGGATGAAAGAGTATTCAGTGTCTTGAAGTTGAGATGTGAGAGCCTCTTGTGCCATAGCCAGTTGACATCAGAAGATGCCTTTAAGAAGAAACAGGAGTTCTCAGTGGTTGTTGAGTCCATGTTTATAACGTAAACATTTTCCAAACGATAACCGCTGAGAGCTATCTTCTCCTTTTTGTCAGAGACAAAGCAGGATTCCTTAGTGAAAATCACTTTGTTATCCATGTCGCAAAGCTGACTGATGCTCAGAAGATTATGCTTCAGCCCTTCAACATATGCGACTCTTCTGAAGGATGTTGTACTGTTTGAAAGTACACCATACCCTCGGGTGTGTCCTTTTCCATTTCCACCGAAAGTCACAGAGGGACCCTTCTCTTCCTTGTATTCAACGAGCAGACTTTTCTTTCCAGTCATGTGTCTAGAGCATCCTCTATCGAGATACTAGATACCCTTCTTAACCTGCAATACAAAGGAAGATTAGTTTTGCTTGGGTACCCACTTCGCCATGTATACTTGTTTGTCAGTGGAAGAGGTTGGAATGGGTTCAGCAGTCTTCGCAGCATTTGAAGATTCAGCTTTGTCCTTCTTCACTTTGGTCAATTTCTTGACCTCAGAGGTAGGAGTCACCTTGACCTGACTTGCAACTGGTTTGGTCTTCTTGGGTGCTATCTTCACCTTAGCTATCTTATCAGCTTTGGTGGCTGTGGGACACTTACTTGCAATATGATCGGTAAGTCCACAGTGATAACATTTCCTATAACTAAAATTAGTTCTAGGACCACTTGAGTGCTGAGCTTTTAATTTGGAATTAGAAGTGCCAGCACCAAGTACACTATTGGTTTTTGAAATAGGACGAACATTCAGTTCTTCAGATTTCTTACCAAGGACATCTACTCTGAGTCTAGGAGTAGGTCGCTGAACTGATCCAGAGGTCTGATTTCTAGAACCAGGTGAATGAATCACTAAGGCTTTGGAAGCATTCAGCTTAGGTACTAAAGTACCCTTCTGAGGATTTTGATAAATTAAAATTCCTTTACCTTTGTCTTTAGAGACAGAGGTAGGTTTTGAATAAACCATTTTCTCCTTACCTTTTGAGGTAGGAGTTTCCTCAGGGATTGGTGTAATCGACGAGGAGTACTGTGATGAAGAAGTGTCAGCTATTGAGGATACGAACGTTCCAAATTTAAGCATTGAACGTTCAGTGGTTGGTATTGGAGTATCATATTTATAACCCAGACCACGTTTATCACTCAGAGGAATCTGAGCCTTAATTATCTCAGTGATCTTTGTTGAAAAATTACACCATCCTTCAACAGTAGCTTGTTCAGCTTTTAATGCAGCGATAGCTTCCGCTCGTTCGATTTTGACTAGCTGATTTAAATGGACTTGATCTTTAAAATCTTCTTCAAATTTAGAAAGCTTTTCTATTTGAAGGTGGCAATTTTTAAGCTTTTCAGCGAGATCAAGATTTTGGTTTTCAACCACAGCTTTGCCGTTCATGGCTTCGTATAAACTTCTAGTCAGTAGTTCGATTTTACGGAGACTATCAGCTTCATCAATATTTACAATATTGGTAAAGAAGGAAGGTGATACGTGAATGGCAGATGTTGAAGTGGAGGGAATGTCTGAACTTTCTTCCTCTTCTTGAATCTTGGCCATGAGACATTGATTTGCTTCATCATCTTCAGAATCAGATGATGAGGCTTCTTCATCAGAAGCAGCCCAATCATAGTCAGCCATCAGGTCTTTTCCCTTCTTCTTAAATCTTTTCAGCTTTGCATACTTTTCCTTCAGCTTTAAGTATTTGTCGTCTTTATTCCTTGGAACAAAGGATTTCTTTGTAAAAGCTGAAGGTCTCATGATTTTCTTTGACCTGCACTCGTTAGCGAAATGACCTGTCTTTTCGCAGTTAAAACAAGTAGCAGTAGCCTTATCAACAAAAGCTGATGACTTAGGCTTGTCAGCTATAGAAAGAGTTTTGTTCTTTCTAAACATTTTCTTCTTGGCGAATCTCCTGAACTTTTTAGTTAGGAGAGCCAAGGATTCATCATCTGAAGAATCAGAATCTGATGACCTTTCAGAGTTACTTTCTAACTCAGTGATAGTGACCACGGGTCGCTGAGTAGAAGGTTCCTCTGAGATTAAAGCAACAGGGGTGCTTTTGGAATCTTTTACAATATTCTTCTTAAGATGGCTAGATTGCTCATGATTCAGCAATGTGCCATATAAGGTAGCAAGTGTCATTGATCTTAGATCTTTCGACAGCTTGAGACACATGGAATAATTGTCCCAGCTTTCAGGTAAACATTCTAAAAACTTTGTCAGCACTTCAAAGTTAGAATATTCCTTACCAACCGTTTTTAGATCTATAATTAAGCAATTAAAACGTTGATGTACTTCAGAGAGAGTTTCATTCTTACCAGAGATGAAGCTTTCGTATTGTCTTACCAGGTTGATCTTTCTTGAATCCTGGACTTCAGACGTTCCTTCATACTGAACACATATTGTGTCCCACATGGCTTTTGAAGATTTCAGGTTCATGACGGAATGGTAGACTTCGTCAGGAAGGGCCATGGATAGTATGGATCTGGCTTTTGTATCTATAGCCACTTTCTTCTTGTCTTCATCGGTCCAATGATGGATTTCCTTTGGAATCAGCCTTTCTGGAATAGCAGCCCTAGTTGCAGTGGCTGGAACTGCAGGATCAATTGTTACAGGGATGTGTGAGCCGTTTTCAAGATAGTAAGGTATAGTAGGGTCTACACCTTCTAAGAAGAGTGTCATCCTATTTTTCCATAAGTTGAAGTTATCTCTGGAAAATCTAGGGGGTTTTGCAAGAGAACCATTGTCAATATAGTGAGTGTTTGTGTTTGAGTTGGCCATTTTCAGATAATAGCAAGGAAGAGAAATATCTTAGATTAGATCTTGTTTATGAGATTAAACAAATCCGCTCTGATACCACTTGTTGGTCCCGAAAGGCCTAAACAAGTTTGTAGAAGGGGGGGTTGAATACAAACACACTATTTTACTTTTCTAAATTGTTTATTGATAAATCATTAACAATTTACAGCTTGTTGCGGAAACAAGATTAAGGATAAACCTAAATCTAAACAAGTTGGAACACTAAGGTTTTCTTGCACTAAGAAAGATAAGGAGATTACTAATAAAATCCTATCTTGAGAGATTTGAACTTGTCCAGAGTTAGCAAGTTACTTCAAATGAAGTGAGTTCATCTCTTTATATACTGCATGCATTTAATGCAATTCAGTATATACTTTACACGTGTCATCAGCGGATTGGTTGCATGTCATTGACCTTTGTTGACAACCTTAGTAGCCGCATGAATGAACAGTGTAGTATCAGAGTGGTTGTACGATTTCAGATTTTCGGAGGTTATTTTCTGACATTTCGTACGGTGGCGTGCAAGGGAGGTTAAGACAAAAGTACTTTGTACGGAGGACTTCATGATCAGCTTTCGTTGATTCAGCGATTATCATTTACTATTCAGCGAATGATAAAGTTCAGCGATAGCTGAAGTCTTGTACTTGATACTTCACGTTGAGTGGACAAATCTGAGTCTTCGCTGATCCGCATCAGTTCATTAGGAGACTTGTCGCTGGTTCTTGAGCTTGATCTTCGACTTCAGCGTAGAACCTTTGTTGACGTGAATCTTGTCTTCAGGGATCATAAGTAAACAACTAACTTATCAGCGATCACCATAAGGACTGAACAGGCTCAGAGCATTATGATGAACATTGTTCGCTGAATGTTTAATCTAAAAGTGCGAGAGTTCCTATCAGCGGTACTGGAAGATCTTAGTACTTATCAGCGATAGTGAAACTCTGATACATATTGTTTACTTACAATTTTCACTAAGTATTTAAGATAGGGTCATTATCAAATCACTGAGGGTTTGGATCAACAAGTTGCACATAAGTAAACTGAAAGTGACTTCAATTAAAACCGATGTGGGGACCGAGAGTACATCACTACCACTAATTACTTCAAACTAACAATTACACTAGGAATTGAAATACAGAAAATTAAAGAGCTACTGCAGTAAATTCTAGAGCTAACAACTACACTTAACATACACTAAATGGGGTAGATGGAGATATCAATTAAATGACACCCAACACCTCTTTATATACTAAGAGGAAAAGTTGGACCAACAAAAGATGGGTAAAATCTAGAGACTAAAGACTTGAAGTAGAAGACATAAAATTCAGCTTCCATGAGTAAACCTTCCATCCACAAGTTTGTAGCTCTTTTACCCCAAGGTCTCTTCACCTTTTCCAAAAAGTCCACTTTAAGTACCATGGCTTTTAATAAACAATTCATTTTGCCATCTCTAAGGGAACATGCTTGTACTTTTTATCCCATGCCTCTGCCATAGAGCCTTCTATTCTCCAGGATTTTGCTTCCATTTTAAGAATTGATTTTTCTTTGTTTTCTTCTTGGCTCGCCAGCGGGATCCGGAGTGAGCACTCCGCAAGTCACTGCAGATATTTCGTGAAAAAGCAACAAAACTCCACAAAATGGTTTATAAAAACTATGGTTCACTCTTTTTGCTCATTTTTAGGAATAATACCAAGAATGGGGGTTTTGAGAAGTGAAATGCCTAAAATTTGACAAAATAAAATAAAAATAAAAGGAAATAATAACTCTAAAAATAGAGTTATCAGTAAGTATGTCAAAGATATGCTGAAAATATTTGATTTAACTCAAAGCTCAGCTATGAAACCCCTATGGCACCGCCTCTGACACTTAACAAAGATCCTTCAGGGAAGCATGTTAATGTCACTACGTACCGTAGGGTGATCGGCTCTCTTCTTTATCTTACAGCTAGCCATCCTGATATTATGTACGCTACTTGTTTATGTGCATGATATCAATCTGAATCCAATGAATCGCATCTGATCGTTGTAAAGCGAATTTTCAGATATCTTAAGGGTACTCCCAACCTAGGTCATTGGTATCCCAAAGATTCAGGGTTTGATCTAACTGCCTATTCAGATAGTGACTTTGCAGGTTGCAAACTGGATAGAAAAAAGCACCACAGGAGGTTGTCAGCTCCTGGGTGGAAAGCTGGTGAGTTGGACAAGTAAGAAACAAAGTTCAGTGTCGACCTCTACAGCTGAAGCTGAGTATGTAGCTGCTGGAAGCTGTTGTGCTCAGGTCTTATAGATGAAAAATCAACTGTTAGACTATGACCTTCAGCTCCCCAAAATTCCAATCTATTGTGACTGCACTAGTGCCATCGCTATAGCAAATAATCCAGTGCTACACTCAAAGACCAAACACATCGAGATCTGGTATCATTTTATCAGAGATCATGTGATGAATGGTGACATAGAACTTCACTTTATCTCTACTGACTTTCAGTTAGCTGATCTTTTCACCAAACCTCTTGATGAGACAAGATTCAACTTTCTAATCAGCGAGGTTGGCATGCTTAACCATGAAGAATAATTATTCAGTGGTAACGCATTAGATTAGTGATAAAGGAAATTCTATCTCCTTATTCATCCTCTAATCTCTGCACAAAATTTATTCGCTGATACTAAGGTATGTTTTTCTATTCCTTTCGCTGAAGTTTACTTCAGTATGTTGTTTTTCAAATAAAATTGGTCGCTGATATTTTTAATTTAGTGCTTTCTTTTGAAATACAAATCCATCACTGAAACTTTCTTTTTTAGTGTTTCTTCATTTAAAGTTGTCCCTGAACCATTTAGGGAGGTGTTTTGAAGATGAAAAGACGTTTCTGACCATAACGTCCTCAAACGGATAACCCCTGGCACGACTTTTTGTCTGACACGTTCGCCCGTTTGACATTCTTGTCCAATAAGCTTCATGGGACGTGTCCGTGTCATAATGAGTAACTTTTCCCGCTTATCACTTTCTCTCTCTAAAATATAAACACTTCTTGTTTATTTTATTTTCCTTTTACGCTCTCAAACTCTCTAAAACAGAAAGAACTCTCTTGCATCTTTAAGCATTCTTGGATTTTGAATATTTAAGACCGCGTGTTCATCTCTTCAAGAAAAACATCACAGGTTTTTCATTCAAATCCATTCTTCTTCATAAATCCTTTTCTAATCTTGTTTTTGATCCATTTTTCTTGCTATTAAGGATCCAAACACCCGTTTTTGTACATAAGATCATCTTCTTCATGATCTTATGAGATAAACTTGAAATATAGTTTTCCATTATGTTTATAACAAAAATCTTAAACTTAAAAAATCTCATACGTTTTTTCCAGAATCCCTTTCCTCAAAAGGAAACTGGAAAACATGATTTTCACTAGTTTTAAACTTCTTTAAAACTATAAAACCCACTTTTTGCATTATCTTTCCATAAAAAGAAACTGTAAAACCCCAAAACCTCAAAACCCTAATTTTAGAAATTCTTTCCATATTAAGAAATTTCTTCTATACTTTTGTGTTCTTCACATAAATGACATCCTCAAACATTCATGCTACCACTGCTGCTCCTGCTACTATGGTTAAGGCTGACAATGTCAAATGTGAACACGAAAAACTCCTACACTCTTCTGGATTTTCCCAAGAAGAAGCCTGCTCCTCACCTTGCTGATGCAGTCAATTTCATTAAGACTTGCCCACTTGCCACCGCAACGACTATCACACCACCAGCTCATCGACACCTCCTTCAGCAGTTCTGGTACACTGCTTATCGTACCACCACTACCTCCCACGGGACTGGAAAAGAATTCACTGTGATAGGCTTCCAGACTGAGTATGTCAGCGGACAAGTTTCACTCGCTGGTATTCGCTCAGCGGTGAACTTACCCGGAAGCACCAAGGCCAACCCTTACGTTCCTCTCATCAACCCCAACTCTGTTGACGGTGGGAAAGAACTCATCCACTTCTTCGATCTCATGAACTATACATGGGACACTGACCGAAGCCTGCAACCCGAGAAAAAGCTGACCAAAATACTGAAGAACAAGATGCCTTCAGAGATTAACTTTATATGTGCACACGTAATAAGCTGCATGACGGCAAAGGTCGGCTCCATCGATCAGGCCTTCAAAGGTCAATAAGCCCTGGCCTACTCCTTACTCAAAGGCCTGAACGTCGACTATGCTCGCATCATCTTCGAAGACCTAATGAAGCGAATAGATAAGCCTAAACGTTTGACCACCATTCCCTATCCACGGTTCCTATCAGCCATCCTGAAATTGGATCTCAGTCCACACTATCCACCTCAGGGAGATTACAAACTTCCTCAGGTTGGACCAAAGGTTCTCGACTTCAAACCCATTCAGGGTGAGGTACGTCTTTCAACTCTTCTCTCTCTTCTCCACCCCACTTATTCTATTTATGTTGCTACTTCTACAGCGGCAACACCTACCGTTGACACCCAGGCCATAACCATCTCCTCTCTAAAAAAAGGAACACTCTACAACCTCCCTTGGTAGCCATAAGTCCATGAAGCCCTCACCAGAGCAACCCAAGCCTTCCCAGGCTCAAGGCTCCACATTGGCCTCTTCACATGCAACGATGGATGATTTTGTGGTCCACTCCACCACAGCTGCTGAAGCCACCCCTTCTTCAACCATTTCAGAGACTCGGTTCTCTGAAGTTTTCCTGGATGAACACCCAACATCCTCAACGCCTCCAAGCGTTGAAGAGGTCATTTCTAGCATATCCAATGTTAAAGCTGCAACAACCCCACCTCTCTCAGCTGTCGCTTCTACCTCCACTTCTTTCAACTACAACATCGTACCAACAATTCCATAATTTCCATTGATGGACACTAGAGCCGAAACGCTGCAAAATCTTTAGCGAAGAAATGCTACTGGAACTGTAGGGTGCAGGCTCTTCAACAACAATCCCTTCTCATTCCTTCGAGGATGACATAGAGGCTTGGAGCGGAACTCGAGACTTCAACATCTTCTCCAATCCAACTCCTACAGGTATCCAAACACCATCCACATCCCTCTCTACACCCCTAACTTCTGAGCTTTCCTTAGCTCACAAGTTATTTTCTGTTACAGGTCCTAATTTGGGGACTATCAGCACGTCCCTCAAGGACATCGCTGACAAAGTGGACTCCCTATATACCACTATCACCAACAACACCACATCGATCACTACCACGGGGAATACGATGAACGATGTCTCCTCCTCCCTTGCAGCCAAGGAAACAACCGCTGATTTTTCATCCCTGCAAGGGGGAGTCAGTTCCTTGGAGACTGTTGTCAACACCAACCTCTCTGCCCTTCAAAACACGATCACTAAGCTCTCCACAAACTTCTCCAGCATTAACAACAAGGTTGGAACTCCGAAGACCGACTTTACTGGTCTACAAGGTGAGGTGAGTAATCTCTCAAAACATGCCGCTGACAACAACTCCTTACTCACCAAGATCCTGGAGCGAATGGAGGCCCCCACAGTTCCTGAATCGAACTTCTCTCAATCTGATCGCCAGGTGTTAAGGATGACCGTTGATTTTGTCATCCTGGCCACATCCTGTATTCCAGACTGTTAGGACATTTAAATTGTCCTAATTAATTAGAAAGTTTTGTAAAGTAATTGTATTGGGCCTAATGGGCTTAGACATGTTAATGGGCTTGGGCTTAAATGATGTAACAAGAGAAGGGGTCTATAAATAGGACCTGTAATGTCATTTTGTAAGTAACTTTCATAATTCACAATGTAGCCTTCTAAACACTCTTGTGTTCTCTCTAGATTAGGTTTACTTTCTAGTGAATAAATAAGTCCTTCTCTACCTAATCTTGTTACATAATACTTGATATGTTGAAGATCATGGACCTAACAAGTGGTATCAGAGCCAAATCGATGAACTTTTCTCGATACGATCATCGGATCTCGACATTTCAAGTTAATTTTGCCCGATCTACATGTAAGTGTGCTCAAATCTCTTATGCTCTTGAAGATTTGTTCGTTATTCGATTCCAGATCATCTACAATTTTTAGAATCGAATTTCGACAAGTTTTGACGATTTTCGAAAATTTTGAGAGTTTTTCGGTGTTCTTCGCGAGATCTTAAGATTCGAGACGATTTTTGGTGCATGATTCGATTTGATCTACTCAGATCTGTGTCTCTATTGTTTTTGAGGAGTATGCAACAATCAGATCTATAAAATCTCCTCAAAATCATTGAATTTGATTTTTCAAAAAGTAACTGTGGATTCTCGAAAGCTTCATGAAGATGATATTTGATTTTGAGATTTAAGAGTGTTATGATCGATTATACTTCTTCAGATTTGTTAGCTTCTAGATTTGGAACAAAATGAAACTTTTAGTTTTGATTTTCATCGAGAAATCTAGAGTATATAGGATCTGAAATGTTGCTCGCCGGAAAAACGGAGTCGCCGGAGCTTCGCCGAAAAAAACGTTTTTTCAGACGGAATTTTGCTGAAAGTTTTGATTCAGATCAGTTAATTTACGAGTTTAGAGCATAAAGCATCGTTCAGATCTGAGTTTGATCGAAAAATCAATGTGTTATGATAAAAGAAAGTTTTTGGAAAAAGATTTTGAATCGGAACGCGAATATTTTGAAGATGTGATTCTTAATCTTACCAAAAGATTATCTGGTTTATCAGCTGATATTATGAAGGATCAGTTGATCAAATCTGATCTCCAACAGAAATTTGATCTAATTTCTAAAGAGAAAAATGTTTTAATAAACAAAGTCAAAGAACTTGAAGACGTCATTTTTAAATTTGATGTCTCAAAGCAGGCCAGTCATAATTCTATCTTTCAGACTCCATTTGTTGATTCAAATGATTCTGAATGTTCTTTTAAAACTGCTTCAAGTTCAAGTTTTAAAAACATTCCTTCTAAACAATTTAATAGATCAACAGATTTCTCAAAAGGTCAGATTCGTTCTTCTAATCTTTTCTATAATCCTCTGTTTGATAAATCGGATGATATTCTTAAGGTGCCTAAAATTAATACTTCCAAATCTGAAGAAGTTCCAGTCTTCAAGAGGGTGAAGATGGAATGGAGAATCAAAGGCACAACAGTTCCAAAGAAAGATGTGCCAAAATCATCTGTATCCACATCAAATGCAAAGAAGAACAATGCGCCAAAAGGTAAATCTAATGCTATACCTAATCCTATTCATTCTGTAAATCATCTGATTAGGTTGGCACATAAGAAAATCTGTTGTTCTTACTGTGGATCAAATGATTTTGTGCATAAAGATTATACTTCTTATTGGTATGGTTCTTACAGTATTCCTTGTAAGAAATCAACACCTAACCCACTAGGACCCAAGTGCCATTGGGTACCAAAATCTGCTTAATCTGTTTTGCAGGTTCATCATGTGTTGTACTGAATTGAAATACATATCACACGCATGACTGAAAACAGAAGAGAAGTGGCGTATTTTTGAAGAATATTTGTATCCTTAAAGGGGAGCAAAGATCAATGGTTTCTAAACATATCAGTTTAGGACCCGCACTTAAAAGAGAGTTTGGCTTTTGGACAAATCAGTTCAAAACCCGTTCTTCAAAGACTATGGCTTCTGAACAATTCAGTTCAGGACCCGTACTTCAACGACTAAGACTTCTAAACAAATCAGTTTAGAACTCACACTTCTCAGGTGATATCCTTAACTGTTACATCTTTTTGTTTCAAGGAAAGTGGTGAAAGGTAAGATTGGATTATATTTTGTTTCTACTGCTTTAAAAACTTGAATCTCTACAAATTTAATTCAATGAGATGAAATTTTCAATTTTCATTCAATGAATTAAATGTGTGCTAAAAGATGATTTTACAAGTATTTTTGTATTATCTGAGTTAGATTTGTTTCAACTTTCACTTCTGAAATAAATCGAAAGGTCAGCAAAACATGAATGAAATTATGCTGAATGCTCAAAGATATGTGAATCTGGACTTATATAGAATATAATGCTCAAAAAGCCTAAATGTCAGAATGATGGATGGAAATGAAAATATGGGCAAAGCACTATGTTTTAGAACCAAGTGATTGAGATAAAATTGTTGCACTATCATTTAGTTTGAAAGTTTGTGCCTGTGGCCATTCTGGTTTGGGAGAGTAAGTCCTAAGGGGTGCTCGACACCTAGTCCCTAAGATCAACTGGTCTGGGATCGGCTGACCCAAATCCTGCAATAGAACCAGATCGAAAGCCATGTTCTACTGGTACAAATGGGTTTAAGGTATATCGATGTGGCCTTTCTGGTTTGGGAAATTAAGTTCTAAGGGGTGCTCGTCACCTAGCACCTAAGGCCAACTGGTCTGGGATCTGCTAACTCAAATCCTGCTATAGAACCAGATAGAAAGTCATGTTTAACGATGTATCTTATTCTTACTAAACTTTTTGATCAAAAGATGCCAATGCACACAAAATCAAAAGATGCCAATGTGTACAAAATCAAAAGATGCCAATGCGCACAAAATCAAAAGATGTCAATGTGCACAAAATCAAAAGATGCCAATGAGCACACATCTCTTGAAACTTGGGGAAAATACAAAGTCGCGATAAACCCGTAAATTTATGAATATTCTGATTTTGGACAAATAGTGTAAGTAGAGCAAAGTATTCTTATATGTTTTAGAATTGCATACGCTTGATGCTAATCATATTTCGCATGCTAGCACACCAAGTAGATTTAATAAAGGTGTTGAAACTGAACATTTTTAACTTGATATGCAATGATATCTTGTTTTTGAATCCAAACACATGCATTTGATTTCATTTGATTGAAATATCTGTTAAATTTCATTAAGTTGAATTTTTTTTGTCCAGCTTTCAAATGTTCACATGTTAGTAGTTATAAAATTTGGTTCAATGAATTTTAGTTTCCTTGTTTAAATGGTTTCTCTAAAGCACTGTATTTGAAATGAATATGTTATTGAAATATATGCAAACTTTCAGGGGGAGAAAATAAATTGCTCCAGAATTCTTATTTTGAGGGGGAGCAAGGTTATTCTGTAAGGAGGAGATTGTTAGCAATACTCAAAGACACGACTGAAATTGAAAATGGTTTTCGATGATTATGATGCTCACCATCATCGAAAAAGGGGGAGAAAAGTTTAATTTCAATTTCATGTCAAAGAATTTTCAAATCAAAGATATTTCAAGTCAATGATTCGTGAACAAAGACTGAAGATCAGGGGAGAAGGATCATGTGAAGTCTAAATATTGCTGAATTTGGTTATCTTAGTTCTGAGTGGTTCTCGGAATGCGCTTACACCTAAAAGTTCAAAGGTATGGATGGCTTCGCATCTTTCTAATCCTCATTTTAATGGTTTCGAATTCCATTTATTCAAGATAGGCATGGTTTCGCATCCAACATGACACGAAATTGTCTTGATTTCAAACCCTTCATGATTCGAATTGAGTGATTTCGAACCCTTCATGATTCGAATTGTCATGATTTCGGACCCTTCTTGTTCCAACTTACTTGAATTCGAATCCTACTTGATCCGAATTGAGCTGATTTCGCATCCTCTAGCATCCGAATTGATGGTTTCGGATCTGCCTACATCCGAATTGATGATTTCGGATTCTTAAAGATAATATGAGAACTAAGGTTCTTGCATCAAGAAGGATATGAGAAGTTACTGTTTGTTAAAGACTGATAAAGCTGTAAAGATCTTTTTTCATGTACAAGGCTTGAAGATAGTTTGATAAAGTGTCTGTTGAAGAAGATTGACTTTACAAAGAGCTGAAGACTGCTGTCAAATTTTTTAAATCTTGAATCCAAAGGGGGAGATTGTTAGAGCATTATTGTATTCAAGATTTACTGTAAAGTCAATGTACTGTATGAGTCTATACAGTATTGTGAATGCCTTTATACCTTGTATGTCATGGGTATAAATAGGCTTGTCTAGTTCATTTGTTAAAAAAACTTTTGTAATCTTTTAGAAACCTTTTGTAATCCTTTGAGCTCAATACATGGATGACATATTTGCTCTCTAAAAAAAAAAAACAACTTGAAGCATTTGTCATTTTACACTTTGAAATCAATATATGGATGACAAGATTGCTCTCTAGATTCTCTCTACACTTGTTCATTACTTTGTGCTAGATTTGGGATTTATCACAGACCAGGAAACCAGGTTGGATACCGCTGAGATGTTAACGACCGCAGCTCTAAGGAATTTTGGCCTGGAAGACAGGGTCTCTAGAGGTACTGATGCTGCTGCCACTGTCGATTCTCCCTCCCACCATTCAGTGGAAGAGGGGGAGAATGCTGAAGGAGACCTTCCCCAGAATGTTGAGGGGGAGGAAGAAAACAAAGAATCGGACCCTCGGGAAGGTGATAATCCTGAGGGAACCGCTGTTAAAAGTCCCTCTCCTTCTAAGGGGGAGCAACAACGCGAAGACCCTCCTTCTCCAACCGCTGACCAAACCTTCGACGTCAACTCTGATGATGACTAAAATGAGGAGGAGTTAGAGATCGAGGACGAGGAACCATCATTCAATTAACTGAATGATGATGATGATGAACCTCCCTTTATTTTCCATCCAGAGGTCATCAAAGCCCCAACTTTGAAAGGGGTTTCCATTAACGAACCAGGGGAGGGGAACGCTGCAAAGCCTCCTTAAAAAAAGACTCAGCATGGCAAAAACAAAGGCCTTGCTGAAGACAACTTGGCTATCCTTCTAAAGAAGTCACTCTGTCAGCTATGTTATCTTTTCTTTTCATACACTGCATCCCTCTTCTACCCATTCTCAATTTCTACCCTACTCCAGATTAAACCTCTATACACTTAAACCTCTCCTTTCTCTATCTCATTCACATTCAAAAGATCTAACTCAATTGATCATTTTGTTTCATCTAGTCCTCTCCCCTGCTTGAGGATACCGATGAAGCTCTTTCATCAACAACGCTGCAAATAATCTCAGCTCTCTAAGCTGAAGATTAAATAATCCCAATCTCTGTCCTGGATGAGACTGTAGTATAATCTGAAGAAGAAGAACTACTTTCCCACCCCAAAAGACCTTCTATGACTCCTCAAAGGTCAGATGAAGATGAACGAAGAAGGAAAGCAGCGATGATTCAAAATCTCGAAAGTCAACGATTCATCCTTGCCCGTCTCAGCTGTCTGACTCCAAGAGAAATCGCTGAAGCTCTCAAGGCTGAGAAGATCCTCGCTGAACAACATAAGGCTGAGATCTCTAGTAAGGCTTTTGCTATTGAATTTGCTAAACGTTCAGTACAGGATCCTAAGCTGAAGAAATTTTCCTTTGAAGTTCAGAAACAACTGCTTAAAGATGCTGGCAAGAAGAAAGAAGAGAAAAGAAATGTAAGCGATAACACCCTTGCTTGGTGCAAGAAGAAACTCCACTTCAGGTTGTTACCAGCAAGAATAAAATAGGTAAACCTGAGGGAGAAAACTGTCGGAGGTGCTACTATCGTTGATGTCCAGATTATCAGGGAGAATGGTGTATCAAGAACCTAAAAATTGGAAAAGTTGGGACTGAACGAATGGTTGGAAATTCGGGTCACAATTCAGCGATCTCGATCAAGCTACAAGTCTTACGTTGAAAACTCCATTAACAGGCTAATCGACCAAGTATCCTCAGCTGTTGATCTGCCCATTCCAGCCATCAAACCAAAGCAAACTGCTTCAAAGAAAAAGCCTCCACCATCTTTAGTACCTGTCATAAGGAACGGGACTGGTGTTGACTTTTCTCGTGAAGCTGTACTTGGTCTTGATGCTGACCTTTCAGGAATTGACATCTCTCTCCCTCCAGCTGAAGAATTCGAAGCTTGAAATGTAGTCAGTAAACCTTATGGCATATTCTTTCTTGACTACTATGGTTGCCAATGCTTTCAACCCATATCTGAGTTACCCATCGCTCCTATCGAACAACTCAGAGATCTTTTGTATTGGTGTGATCGCTAATTTATTGGAAGATTCATCAAGCCTCAGATCTACCGTGAAGCCAAACGAAGACGAGATCAGGGAGTAACAGTCCTTGATTGGATGATTCCAAAGACTGACACCCTTGATGAACTTCTCTTCAAGGGAGAACCTGAATAGCTAGCTGATAGAATCACCTTTTGTATTCTTCTATTTTATCAACTTGTAACTTTTTGTACTTGTAATTATTTTCATTGTACTTATATTTTTTCCACTTCCTTGTAATCTTGTTTACGAAGTTAATGAAAAATTTCAATGAAGTACCTTACTCCATCAGTACTAAGAAAAGATCCCTGAAAACAATAATTGGGACACGTATTTATGAGTCCTTTTTATCCTTATGTTTTTAACTTCTCAATTTTCTTTTATTGCTATGTCATCATCAAATAAGGGGAGGTTGTTGATCCAAACCCTTCAGTGATTTGATAATGACTCTCAGAATTACTTAGTGAAAATTGTAAGTAAACATTATGTATCAGTGTTTCACCATCTAAGAAAATATACTAAGTCTGTTTAGTATCGCTGATGGAAAACACGCTTTAATTTATACTTCGGCGAATATTGTACATCAGTGAGCCCTGAGCATGTTCAACCTCACTGATGATCGCTGAAAGTTCATCATCTAATTGTTTGCTTATGATCCCTGAAGACAAGATTCACGACAACTGAGTTCAAAGCTGAAATCGAAGACCAAGCTGAAGAACGAGTGACTAAGTCTACTAGTGACCTGATGCGGCTATCAGTGAAGACAATACTTGTCCATTTCACGCAAAGTTTCAAGTAGAAGACTTCAGCGAGAGCTGAAATTTATCATTCGCTGATAAAGATACATCCAGCGTTCGCTGATCATGAAGCATGTTCTACAAGCAACTTTTATCTTAACTCCTTGCACGCCCCCATACGATTTTGTCAGAACGGATATCCCTTTTGTCCAGGATCGTACAAACCACTCTGCAACTAAACTGTTCATCATGCGGCCACTAGGATGTTTGCTAAAGTCAAATTCATGCAACCAACCAGACGCTGCCACATGTAAAGTTATACTGACTTCCATTAAATGCATGCAGTATAAATAAGAAACCCTACTTCACTCTTGAATAAGCTTTTCCTTCGCTGAACTTCTTAGTGTTAGAAAATTATCCTTAGTTTTTTAACATGAAGAATACCACTAAGGTTAAGAAATTAACCAAAGTGAAGGTTACCACCAATGCTGAATCATCAGATGTTGTGAAGACCGTTGATCCTTTCACTTCCTCTTCCATTGACAAATGTGGACCCATTGTAAAGTGGGTACCAATTCAAAATTAATCTTCCTTTTGTTTACAGGTCTCGAAAGGTATCTGATATCTAGATAGTGGATGCTCTCGACACATGACTGGAGAAAAGAACCTACTAACTAATTTCAATGAAGAGAAAGGCCCCTCAGTGACATTTGGTGGAAATAGAAAAGGATATACCCGAGGGTTTGGGGTACTCTTAAATGGTACAACTACCTTCAGAAGATTCTCTTACATAGAAGGACTGAAGCACAATCTTCTAAGCATCAACCAACTATGGGATAAAGACTACAAAGTATGCTTTACTAAGAAAGAATGTTTTGTCACTGACAAGAAAGAAAAGGTTGCTCTCAGCGGTTATCATTTGGGAATGTTTATGTCGTAAACATGGACTCAACAATCACTGAGAACGTTTGTCTATCTAAAGCCTCATCAGATGTCAACTGGCTAAGGCATAAAAGGCTCTCTCAACTAAACTTCGAAATGCTGAACACTCTATCCTCAAAAGAACTTGTCACCGGGTTACCTTAGCACTCATACGCTAAGGAATCTCTATGCTCAGGTGTGAAAAAGGAAAACAAACCAAGACCAGTTTCAAATCAAAACAAGTGTCATCAGTGACAAATCCTCTTCAACTCCTCCATATGGATTTATTTGGTCTTGTCAACGTACAATCCATTGCTGAAAAGAAATATACTCTCGTCATAGTAGATGAATTCTTTCGCTATACTTGGGTAATGTTTCTCAGATCTAAGAGTGAATTCTAGAAGAACTCACCTCTTTTGTCAGGAAAAAAGAAGTCCTGAATAATATGACGGTTTGCTCAATAAGGAGTGATCATGGAACTGAATTGAAAAAAAGATCTCTTGATAACTTCTTTGAGAGCAAGGGCATTTCTTACAACTTCTCAGTGGTGAGAACACCTCAGCAAAACGAAGTCGCTGAAAGAAGAAACAAAACGATCATCGAAGCTGCTCGATCTATGCTCAACGATTCTCATCTTCTAACTCAATTCTGGGCAGAAGCTGTCAACACTACCTGTTTCATTCAAAATAGGTCGCTATTGTTAAAAGATTCAATAAAACTTCCTATGAACGTTTTCAAGGGAGAAAGCCATCTATCAGCTTTCTTCATATCATTGGTTGTTAGTGCTTCGTTTTAATCAACAGAGACACTCTTGGAAAGTTCGATCCCAAAGCTGACGATGGAATCTTTCTTGGATACTCCTCAGTATCTAAAGGCTTCAGAGTCTTCAACAAGAGATGACAAACTGTCGAAGAAACCATTCATGTCACTTTTGATGAATCCCGTTCACCAAATTCTAGACCAACTGCTGATAACGAAGAATTGAATCAGTTGATGTTTTCTCATTAATGGGAACAAGAAGCAAATTTCAATCATGGCCCTTAGGTCAATAACCCAATCACTGATGATGATCCTATCATTATTCCTAGCATGCAAACAAGTGAAGATGACCTTATCTTGGGTATCAGTTGTTCCCATAAACACTTTGCCTCCTTCTGAACCCTCAACCTCTGAAAACCCATCCACTTCTAATCAACAATCAGTGAACGAAACAATATCCGAACCCTAGCAATTATTTCCTGACATACCTGAAGCTATCACTGTCGAGGCCTCTTCTTCAGCACCTCCTGAAATCCATTTTGAGCCAGAGATTCATGCTCCTGCTTAGAGATGGACAATGAATGTTGATCCAAACCCTTCAGTGATTTGATAATGACTCTCAAAATTACTCAGGGAAAATTGTAAGTAAACTATATGTATCCGTGTTTCACCATCTAAGAAAATATACTAAGTCTGTTTAGTATCGCTGATGGAAAACACATGCTTTAATTCATACTTCAGCGACCTTTACATCAGTGAGCCCTGAGCATGTGCAGCCTCACTGATAATCACTGAAAGTTCATCTTGCAATTGTTTGCTTATGATCCATGAAGACAAGACTCGTGACAACTGAGTTCAAAGATGAAATTGAAGACCAAGCTGAAGAACGAGTGACTAAGTCTACTAGTGACCTGATGCGGATATCAGCGAAGACAAGATTTGTCCATTTCACGCGAAGTTTCAAGTAGAAGACTTCAGCGAGAGCTGAACTTTATCATTCGCTAATAAAGATACATTCAGCGTTCGCTGATCATTAAGCCTGTTTTACAAGCAACTTTTGTCTTATCTCCTTGCACGCCCCGTACGATTTGTCAGAAGGACATCCCTTGTCTAGAATCGTACAAACCACTCTGCAACTACACTGTTTATCATACGGCCAAAAGGGATGTTTGTAAAGTCAAAATCATGCAACCAACCAGATGTTGCATGTGTAAAGTTGTACTGACTTGCATTAAATGCATGCAGTATAAATAAGAAAACCCTACTTCATTTTGAAGTGCCGCTTCCTTCGCTAAAATACTTTGTGCAAGAAAACTCTCTCTAATTTTCTTATCTTCTCTCTTTTCTTAGTGCAAGAATTCTTTGTGATTCTAAGAGTTTGTTTAAATTTGGTTTTTAACTTGATCTTATTCCGCAACAAACTGTAAATTGTTTGATATATATCAATAAAAAAAATTAAAGATAAAAATTTGTGTTTGTATTCAACCCCCCTTCTACAAACTTGTATAACCCTTCGGGACCAACAATGAATCATCCAACTGATCAAATTCTAGGTGATCTAAATCCAGGTATTCAGACACGACGAAGTTCAGGTAATATTTGTTTTTTGTTAATTTTATTTCGTTGATTGACCCGAAAAGAACTGTTGATGCCTCAAAGACCCAAACTGGGTCAGTGCTATACAAGAAGAGCTGTATGAGTTTTAAAGAAATAAAGTTTGGAATCTCTTTCCCAGACCATCTAATAAAACTGTAATTGGCACCAAGTGGGTGTATCGAAACAAGTTAGATGAATTTGGAACCGTGACACGCAACAAAGCTCGACTAGTTGCTCAGGGATACAAACAAGAGGAAGGCATAGACTATGATAAAACCTTTGCCCCAGTGGCAAGACTCGAAGCAATTCGACTTCTCTTAGCCTATGCTGTTCACAAACACTTCAAAGTTCATCAAATGGATGTTAAATCAATATTCCTCAATGGAAAGCTGAATGAAGAAGTTTATGTTGTACAGCCCCCAGGATTCGCTGATCCTAAACATCTAGAATACGTCTATAAGTTGGATAACGCCCTTTATGGCTTGAAACAAGCACCTCGTGCATGGTATGACACTTTATCCTCCTCTTATCGCAGAAAAATTTGAACGTGGAAAAATCGATAACACCTTATTTTTTAGAAAAGTTAAAGGTCATATTATTCTTGTTCAAATATATGTCGATGATATTATATTTGGTTCTACTAACACATCTCTGTGTTCTCGATTGGCTGAAAGAATGAATAATGAATATAAGATGAGTATGATGGGTGAACTAACATACTTCCTTGGAGTTCAGATCAAGCAAAGTAATAAAGGCACATTTATCCACCATGGTAAATATGTTAAAGATATGCTGAAGAAATTTGATCTTACTCAAAGTTTAACTATGAAAACTCCTATGGCACCTCTACTGACACTTAACAGAGATCCCTCTGGAAACCTGTTAATGTCACTGCCTATAGAGGAATGATCGACTCTCTTCTCTATCTTACAGAGAGTCGTCCTAATATCAAGTATTTTACTTTTCTTTTTGCACGATGTCAATCTGAACCCAAAGAATCACATATGATCGCTGTAAAGCGAATTTTCATATATCTGAAGGGTACACCCAACCTCGGTCGTTGGTATCCCAAAAACTCAGGGTTCGATCTAACTGCCTATTAAGATAGTGATTTTACAGGTTGCAAGCTAGATAGAAAAATTACCACAAGAGGCTGTCGGCTCCTGGGTGGAAAACTGATGAGTTGGACAAGTAAAAAGCAAAACTACATGCCCACCTCCACAGCTGAAGCTGAGTATGTACCTGCTGGAAGCTGTTGCGCTCAGGTCTTATGGATGAGATATCAACTATTAGACTATGACCTTTAGCTATCCAAAAATCTCATCTATTGCGACAGCATTAGTGTCATCGCTATAGCAAATAACCAGTGGTACACTCAAAAACCAAGCACATCGAAATTAGTTATCATTTTATCAGAGATCATGTGATGAATGGAGACATATAACTTCATTTTATTCCAAATGACTATCTTCTAGCTGATCTTTTTACCAAACCTGTAGATCCCAGTTTGATCATGTAACAATGTAATGAAACGATTGATTAATTGTTATTGAATGATTGTAGAGAGTTACACATAGGATTGAAATACAAACTCTCTCTCTAATCTCAATGAATGATCTAGCTAATCTCACAAGACTTCTCACCTAATTCTCTCAACAAAGCAACTTTAAATATCAGGGCTTAAATCCTAAAGCCCATGGCCCATAAACTCTAGGTAAGCCCATTAACAATAATAAAGGCTTTTACAACGCATTAATAATAAATATAAAAACCTTTATATAGCTTTCTATTTAATAGGACATTTATGGTCCTAACAATCTCCCCCTAAAGTTATATAAAGTAAAAAATGGTCTTGAAAACTTTAAGTCTTGATCTTCTCTTCCTCTTGAATATTTGAAAAACTTTAGTGTTGCTTGTCTTCATGTCTTTCTGTTAGGGTCAAAATCAGGTTGAATAGAAGTTCAAGGGCGAATCTGTTTTTATTCATTTTGAGCCTTAATGTGTAACGGGCCATGGGCCCATGGTATTTAAAGTGTTGTAAGACTTTGTTTTTAGGCTAGTTATCTATTTTACACTTTCAAGAACTTATTGTAATTCTCTCTACATATTGAAAGTTATATGGATGACCAATTGAAATCATAATACTTGTTCATATCTGTTGATTTCTACTGTTCGTTGCACTGATCTGGAACTCACAATTGGTATCAGAGCATACGGACGTTTCGATTCAAAGTGACAAAAGGTTTCTGGTAAGAATTTTTGTTTAAGTTTGCGACTGTGTTCTTGGTATTCAAACTCATTTTTTTTATTCTGTGAAAATTGCTTATTATCGTTTATTGCATTCTGTGAGCATTATCATTATAAGAGATTCTGCAAGTTTTTGTAGACTAATTCGATCATCTTATCAGTTTTTGAGCAGATTCATCTTCTTAGTTTTTGCTTTCTGTTCATCACAAAAATTGATTTTTTCTGTCAAAATCGTGCTATTCTGCTTTAAATTCGATTTGGGTATTGTTAGTATTGTATTTTGTTAGGTTTCTAACCTTTCAGGATTGATTTTAAGCAACCCAAGTAGAATTCCATCGATTTTTGAAACCACAGCCGCAGTATCCGGACACCACAGCCGCGCTTTCCGGATACCACCCAGCTTTCCGAAACATCGCTTCATCTTTCCGGGTAAGTTCACTTTTTCCCACCTTTCCAGACACAATTGATCCAGAAACCTAAAGTTTCCGGTAAACTCATTTATCCGGACAACTCAAAGTTTCCGGTAAATTGATTCTTTTCGGACACTGATATCCGGTAAGTCATTCTTCCGAAAAGCATCTCATCCGGATACCCATTTCATCCGGTAAGTTCTGTTTTCATATTTTTTCATTCGGAAACTCCATACATCCGGTAACTAATCTATCCGGTAAACTAAGATCATCCGGTAACCTCTAGTTATCCGGAAACCTTTGTTTATTCGGACACTTTTGCTTATCTGGATACTTCTGCAGATTGAACACCTTCACACACAATCTGATCCGGACACTTCCAGAGCAGACATCTTATATCCGGATTCCTATCCAGTATGTTCAGTCTAGTCGAGTTCTTACCCGTTTTAGCATAAATCGCTCTTAGAACATACGTTAGGACACCACTCTTAGTGCTTTGCGTTAGGATCTCACTTTGAATCAAACTCATCGTCTGACGATCACATTAGTGCAACTTAAGATGTCTTCGCGCGACGCTCTCGCTATCGGCACCGACTCCAAGCCGCCATGTCTCTACCAAGGTGAATACAGCCAGTGGCAAGATAGATTCTTGATCTTCATTGAGTCAAAGGATAACTTTGAATTTATCTGGCAAGCTCTAACTTACGGGCCAATTCCTCAACCCATGAAGACTATACCAGCAACTAAAGAAGGTGGTCAAGTTCGTTACGAGGTTAAGACATACTCCGATATGACTGCCGACGAAAGAGGCATGCTTGAGGTAGAAAAGCATGCTAAGAGGTTCTTTATTCAGGCTCTACCTAACACGATCTACACAGCCATAGACAGCTACAAAAAGTAGCAAAGGGCATGTGGGATCAGGTGGAGAAAATGATGCGCGGGAGGAAAGTCGGGAACCAACTGAAAATCAATAGCTGCATAACCAAGTTCGATGGGTTTAAGCAGCGCACTGGCGAATCCCTCACCCAGACCTATGAACGTTTTTGTCTCCTTCTCAACGAGCTTCACAAGAACCAAATCACTCGATCAAACACGGAGAATACGCTCAAGTTCCTCAACAATCTCTTTCCTGAATGGAAAGTATTTGCATCTCACGTTAAGCACAATCACTTGATGGAGAACGTTGGCATACATGAACTCTATGATATGCTTCTTCAGGACGAAGATGAAGTGATGGAAATTCTGAACGAAAAGAAGCCTGCATCAAAGCCGCCTGCTGATCCACTAACTCTTATGTCTTCAAAACGAGGCAAATCTTATGGCCGTCGTTCCAAACGTGCCCAAGAGCCAAGTGAATCTGAGCCTGAATCTGAGGAAAAAGAGGACAGTGATTCTGATTCTGAATTAACAGCCATTAAGAAAGCAATGGCTCTGCTTTCCAAATCCTTCCAACAACAGAAGTTCTACAAGAAGCCCACATCCAATAATCAGCGCTATTCCACCTCCTCCAACAAGCGCCATGATTATCAGGATAAATACGAAGGTAAGAAGAAATCCGATGAGCCCAACCAGTCTGACAAGAAGGAGAAGACAGAGAAAGATGACCGCAAGTCTGAATCAAAGAAGAAAGACGAACCCATGACATGTTATAACTGCGGGAAGCTTTGTCATTTTGCGAAAGAATGTAGGAAGCCTGTTGTGAAGAATGCTCATTATTACAAGGCAAAGCTCGCATTGGAAAAACAAAAGGAAGCTGGAGAAGCTTTATTTGTTGAAGATGACTATTGGCTAGGTCGATCTGATAGTGAAAGCGACTCTGAAGGTCCTGATGCTTTTATGGGCTACCACTCTCCTGCTGATGAAGAAAAGGCAAAGTTGTGTCAGGTATGTGAACCTATCTATCAAGATCTTTATAAGCAAACACTAGACCAAACACAACCTCTTGTTGAACAGATAGATTCCTATAAGGCCACCGCTAATGAACAACTGCTTGAGATTAAATCACTATCTGAAAAGCTAGATGTTCAAAAGCGAATAACTGAGAAACACAAGTCCAAAAATGCTAATTTAAAAGAAAAACGCAAGAATCTTTCAATAGCACCTAAGGACTTAAGAGCCAAAATATATGAACTCCAGTCACAGTTAGAGCAGAGTGAGAATGAGAAAGCAAAAATTGTCTATCAATGCTCTGCTCTTCAAATTCAACACAAGGAGTTTGTCAACAAAATCACTAATCTTGAAACCAAACTCCACAAAAGAGGCCAAACTGACCAGACCATTCATATGAATAAACCCAAGGAATTCACATATTTTAAAAAGGAAAGGGGAATCAGATACGATAACCCACAGTACTTGAAAAAGGGTATATTCAAGAGACCGACACTGAATGATTTTGGCTGTCTTGGAATAGACAAAAAGTATCCAGAATATGAGATAAAATGGACTGGTCCTCTTGAACCTGAAAAGGAAGAGGAAACTGAGGAATACAAGCGCAAACACACGACAAAAATGCAACTTCCTTTTTGTTATGAGCCTTTGAACTATTATTACAAGAAAAATCAAAAGAAATACCTCTCGAATGACAATTTTGACTGCTATAAGGTTGTGACGCCCAAGGATTCCTCTAAAAAGGATGAGGTCCAAGCAACCAAACCCAAAACTGAGACGGATGAGTTCAAACTCTATGTTCCCCCTCTCGTTTTGGAAGCCAAAATAGTCGAGTTAGAAGAGTCACTCGAGAAGGAAAGGTCTTGTTTTTAAAAAGAAAAGTTAGCTCTTATCACATAACTTGAGGAACTCAAATCCGAGAAAAACGAAGTTGTGTCGGATGAAGGACAGGAAATCCTTCGGTGTGAAATCAACAAGCTCACATCAAAACTGTCTGCCTTGGCAACAGAAGCGATGAAGGAGCATTCGAGAAATGGTCAACTCCAAGAGTAGGTTGACCAACTCCAAAATTAAAAGCAGATTTCACCCGAACATTCCTCCAACTCCTCTGATACATCCTCGTGCAAAACTTTCATTGGAAAAATCTCTTCACAAGACGGTAAAGAGTCTCAAGATAAGTGTGTGTTAAGGAATTTAAACTCTGACTTTTTCCTAGCTTCCGCACCTAATTCCCCGAAGCAAACAGACACAAAGTTTTCCACGCCTTCCTCGGCCAATCCAAGTCCAGTGATTCCGGATATCGATTTTTAAGAATTTATTAATTCTGAGGGCAATTCTGAGGAAGGGTTTGAATCGTTCCCCTTCGACAAACCTCTTCCAAGCCATTTAGATTTCATTTCGCTAGTAGTTAATCGACCGGTCAATTTTCAAAAGGGCGAATGTTCCAAATCAAAACCCCCGACTGTGATTAAGGTTTCTAAAACAAAGTCACATTCTCAAAAACAATCACAGCCGAGGCAAAAGACCGATAGATCGTCTGATAAAAATCCCGTTTCCTCAAAATCCACTGACCATGCTGTCAATGTTGTTTTAGATAAAACCGGTCGAGCTAAACAGGACAAACCAAAGTGGCTAGCTAAGGAATCTATCGAAAATGCTGCATCAAAGTCATTTAATACTGTTTTGTATCCTAGAATGAACAAAAATGATTGTGCTTGGAATCATAGGAATGATTTTGTTAAACGCGACATTAAATTTCCGATTAAACTGTATTCCATTCCGCAATTGATTCAATTATCGCATGATTGTTTGTGTTGTTCTAGTTGTGGTTGGAATGACATTAATAACAATGATTGGTTTGGGTCATATCATATGTATAATTCTGCACCCAAACGCAGACCTCGTAAAAATAAAAAGAAATCTAAATCTAAACGGGGTCCCCAATCAGAGGTTAAACCCAAGCAAGAAAGGAAACCCATTTCAAAACGGGTTCCTACTACTGAGGTTAAACCTACACCCAAGAGGCAACTTGCAGTTCCTCCGAAAGGTGTAAAACCTAACCCTCCAGGACCCATTTTACAATGGGTACCTAAAGTCTGCTAATCTCGTTTTGCAGGACGGTCATGTGTGGTATTTAGATTCTGGATGCTCCAAGCACATGACCGGAAGGAGGGAGCTTCTCACGAACTACAAGGAACAATATTGCAGAGACGTGAGATTCAGGAACGATGACAAGGCGCCGATTTTGGGCTATTACGACATTGTCCAAGACAAGATCACCATCAAGAAAGTTTCATACGTCGCGGAATTGGGACACAACCTGTTCAGTATCGGCCAATTCTGCGATAAAGATCTCGAGGTCAGATTCAAAGCCAAAAGGTGTAGCATCCTCACTGACGAAGGAATGGAGCTACTGGTTGGAACGCGAAAGACCAACCTCTACACCATCGACCTTGCAGCCCCGAAGACCGATAATTCTGTCTGTCTGATGTCAAAGGCCAATTCCCAACAAGCGTGGATTTGGCATCGACGTCTCTCGCACTTGAACTTCAAGAGTACCAACAAACTGGTGCTGGGCGGACACGTGAAAGGCATGCCCGACCTTCAATTCGTGAAGGACCGACTCTGCGGGGCATGCAAAATGGGAAAGATGAAGCGAGCGACGCACAAGCCGAAGGCCGCTCCAAGCACGTCCCGGTCCCTCGAACTTATCCATATGGATCTGTGTCGACCGATGCGTGTTCATTGCATCAATAAATGCAAGTATGTCCTGGTAATGGTCGATGATTTCTCACGCTACACATGGGTCAAGTTTCTATGCTCCAAGGACGAATCCCCGGAGCTGATTATCAACCATCTGAAGACCATCCAACTGAACCTTCAACAACAAGTTCATACTATCAGGAACGACAACGGGACGGAGTTCAAAAATCAAACGGTGAACGAATACCTGACTTTAGTCGGTATCTCGCAAACCTTCTCGGTTGCACGCAGTCCTCAACAAAATGGAGTGGTGGAAAGACGCAATCGTACCCTCGTCGAAGCCGCTCGGTGTCAACTGCATGCTACACGAAAACCGCTCCATCATCAATAAGCGGTTCAACAAGACACCTTACGAGATCATGAACAGCATTCCGAACATCAAGTATTTCCACGCGTTCGGATGCATGTGCTACGTCCTCAACGACAAAGATGATCTCGGAAAATTCAGCCCGAAGGCAGACGAAGGAGTTTTCATAGGATACTCCATGTTGGCTAAGGCGTATCGCATTTACAACAAACGGACCAAAACCGTTACTGAAAGTGTAAACGTGACATTCGACGAAGCCAAATCAGTTCAGAACACGGTTTAACTGGTGTGTTAGCTTCCGAACTTCGACGTTCGGGATCTGCACAAACGGCAGTAAATCCGAATCACGCATCTACGTCGAATGCTCATCTTTCTGATTTAGATTTTCTATTTCAATATTTCTATGATGATATGTTTAATGTTTCTATCCCTCCTGTCTCAGCGCAACCAAGAATTGAAGCTGCTCAAATCGAGGACTCAGTGAATCTCTCCGGTCCGCCGCCTTCGACCAGCACTCCAACGATCACAGTGGAGACATCGCAGCCCTCATCATCAACATCATCAGATACAACCATCCCCCCGGAGGAACCAATTCAAAGACACCGACAGAGGTTCTTCCAAGACACCGATAGAAGACCAAGGTGAAGACTCGACTGAAGACATTCACAGAAGACAAGGCCATAGAGCCTCTGCCATACTTGACAGAGCCTCTGTGGTATGAAGACTGAAGACTTAGAAGAATACTTGAAGATCAAGACAAAGATGATCGTGCTTCCCATGTTTACTGTTGTACGAAGATCCTGAAGATCATTCGTACAAGGCTTGCCCTGCTGCCTCCACGTGTCAACCTCTGATGGGTCACAGTCCTTTATAGAGTGCGGCGCACTATAGCAACGTTGTACCTATCACTATTCCACGATAGTGTCTTTGTACCTTAGTACTTCTTGTCTCCACCATATCCCCCGTGGAAGTAGTATAAATAGAAGACTCATGTTGAGCTCTTCTATTAAGCTTTGCACGATACACAGACCATTAGAGCATAATTCTTGTATTACCTTTGGTGTTGTAAGGTGTTCTTATTATATCAAGTACAGTGAATCATTGAGTTAATTATCTGTGTTATTTACACTTCACGTATTTGATATTGTGTATTTTTCTACCAAGTAATACCTCTCTAGTTCGCTAAAACGCTTCTGCACCCTAATCTGTTTGAACTAATAGGTATTTCTATCATTGTTAAGCAAAATAGGAACCAACAATTGGTATCAGAGCCATCCTTGATTTTCTATATTAAGAGATCCTCTCTTTCAATGATTTTTGGTAGAAACTTGGCTTGAGTTTAACCTGTTCTTAGTTTATTTCAAACAGACTCTGTTTTTCTGCCATTCTCGACTAGTTCGACTTTGGTAAACCTACAGAATCTGTTTTCTCGGTTAAACCTATCCATTTTAGTGCATTGCTCAAGGTGTTTAAGCTTATAAACACTTTTCGAAACATCCACTTCATCATATGGAAGTTCACAGTTCATACTCTGTGTTCTGGTATTTCTTCAAACCTGTCTAAAAATGGCAAACACGAACAACTTCTTCACCGCTGGTTCTCTAACCAAGCCACCAACTCTACTCAGAGATGAGTACCCTCAGTGGATGATACGAATGATTCACTTCTTCGAGGGTACTGACAAAGAACTCGTCTACTATATCAACAATCCTCCCTTCGTACCAATGATCACAGTACCTCGAGTACCTGCCACAGATGACACACCAGAGATTCTTGAGCACGAGAAACCAAAGACCAAGGATAATTGGTCCGATCCAGATTGGGCAAAATATGAAGTTGCTCAGAAGGCCAAAAGACTTCTGATAATGGCCATCCCTAGATGCGTGTGAATCTGCATACGATCTATGGAAGGAACTGGAGAAACAATTGGAGGGAGGGGCCATGACTCAGAAGAACCGCAGAGCCCAGTGCATCATTGAATACTATGCATTCAAAGCTCTACCGACAGAATCTCTACAGTCAACATACGATCGGTTCAACTCTTTAATCAACAAATGCAAGAAGTTCGGGATTCACAGAACCTCTGAGGAAAACAATGTCATGTTCCTAAAGAGCCTAAATGAAGAATGGCTCCAGTTGTCCATGTCCCTGCAAAATAATCGGGACTTAGACTCCTGGACTCTGTCAGATCTTTATGGAATTTTGGCAGCCCAAGAACCCCAAATCGCCCAAGCAAAACCTCAAACTGCTGGGCCTCTGGCACTTGTTGGGAAAGCTACAGAAGCTAAAGAGAAGCTGAAGAGAGAGAAAGCTGTGGAGGAAAGGAAGGAGAAGAAGAAGAAGGTCATGATCGTTGACAGTGAAGAGGAGGAGGTGGTGGAAGAAGAGGAGGCAACCATGGCCTCGATAGCTAAGTCTTTAGCACTTTTGACCCGAGAGTTCATAGAGGATACCAGAAGAAGTCTGGTTATGAACGCAATGGGAGAGATGATTGTGGTGATTCAAGGAATCAGGGAAGAGGGGGATCGAGTGACCAACATAGGTCAAATGACAAGAGTGACAGAGGTGGTGACCGACAGAGGTCAGACGATAGAGCTGGCAACGCTTCCCAGAACCAGGGATGTTTCAAATGTGGCAAGCCAGGCCACTATGCTGCTGACTACAGAAGCAAAACTAACCGCCCCCAGAGGGATTCTGCTTTCTACAAAAAGAAAGCGGAATATTATGCTCAGAAGTCACTAACGGTGAATCAGGATAACTGGCTGTCAGACGAATCATCTGATGAAGGGGACAAGAACGCCTTGTTCTGTGGAATGGCAGAGGTCAGCTCCTCCGACTCTGATAGTGAGGTATCCACTTCTGACTCTTACTCTAATCAAGCAGAAGGTGATTTGCTTAAAGTGACCATTGAATACACATAACTTAAAAGGACCTGCGAAAGTGTTCAAAAAAGGCTCACCTTCTTTGAGAGAGAAGCTAGACTTCTCATTCAAGAAAAGGCTAAAATCTTTCAAGAAAAGGAAGAAATTGAAACAAATTGGAACAAGAACCTAAATCCTTTGAAAGAAAAGATTTCTGAACTAAACTCTGCCTTAAAAGCTAAATCTAAAGAACTTATGGATGTTGAGGGCGACAGAATGAATATCCTAGCTCTTAAAAATTATTTTCAAAAGGAAAGAGAAGTCCTCTGTCAGGATCTACTCAGAAGAGATCTTTTAATTAAGAAATATAAAGATGCACAGAAGGTGTACGAGTAAATTAATACACAAATAGGGAGACGGGGAATTGGCTTATGTGATATAGATCCATACACTAGAACCAAAAGAGACAAGTCTCTGTCCTCTCTATTTCATAGTGGAAGTACAAGAAAACCTGGATTTCCAAACCTACTCTCTGTAAGTAAAAGGCGAAAAGTCTCTGGGGAACCTCACGAGAGGAAACCTCTGAAGATGATAAATGTGTGGAATCAAAACACAGATTTGTCACCTTCAATCTCTGTCAAAATAGAATCCAAACCAAAGAAATATCTAAAAACTCAAGATCAGATAGGAATCTTCAAGTTTGGTGATCCTGAGACTCAAACACAGGTTGCTTTTGTCTGCATGATAGACTCTGAAAAGAAACTATCGGCAGAGGCACCTAAGTTCAAGCCTACCTCTTCAGAAGAAAAGTTGCTTCATATCTCAGAAAAGGAGTTAGTGGAAATTGGGAAAAACAACTTCTATGAAAACCTCTGTACATCCTCTGTCAAACAAAAACTCTCTGAGGAAATCTTAATAGATACTTTTGTTGACTTGGAAGAAAGTCCCATAGAAAAGGAAGAAAGCGAGTATGACACATATTCTGAAAGTCCAGCCTCTGTCGAAAGAGAACTAAATGACTCAACCTCTGTATATGAGGACGATTCATCCTCAGACGAATCTGAGACTGACTATAAGTCAGAGATAGTACCTTGTGACTCAGAGGATTTTAAGCTACCCTATGGAGTTCTTAACATAACTATTCCTCCCAAGGAGGAAATCACAAGTGTTCCTATTTGTCCAGACTTTTTGCACATGTGTATACAAGCCAAAACCTTTCTTGAGCTTGAGAAAATCAAACAACAAAAGGACATGTCCTCTCAAAATCCAACAAGTTCAAAGACAACAAAACCCTTAAAACCTTTTAACGAAAAACTAACTTGGCAACAAAAAGGTAAGTGGGTTGAAAATAACAAATCTTTTTCTTCTGTGACAGTAAAACCTGCAGAAGTTCACCACAGAGGAAGGGGTCCACAGAAGGCTACTCCCAAAAGAGAATTTTCAAAACAGCAATCTAGTCTACATAGGTCTTCTTGTAATAGGAAGTCTAGTGCCAGGATAGATTGTAAAAATAAAGCCTCTGTACCCTGTTTTAATGTTTTTAATGAAAAGTTCAAGCAAATCTTTTCGCACATTCATTACTGTCATTGTTTTGATCTCATGTATAAATTGAACCAACACTTCTCAAGCCCACACTGTTTTCTCTCTTTGCCCAAAAAGAATGCTAAATTCAAGTGAAAGAAGAAACAAAACGGTTCTTCAACAGAAGTTGAAACCAAACCCAAGGATGATAAGGCAACCTTGAAGACCTCTGACAAAAAGGGATGCATTTGGATATGGGTACCTAAAAATTTCTGATTGTCTTGCAGAAGCAGTATGTGCCGATCTGGTATCTTGACTCTGGGTGCTCGCGGCACATGACTGACGACAGAAGTCTACTATCCACGTACAAAGATAAACTCGATGGTGGATCTGTGACCTTTGGCGACAACAAAAAGGGGTACATAAAAGGCTATGAAGTCATCAAGAAGAAGAAGATAACCGTATGCAAAGTTGCATATGTGGATGGCCTTAAACACAACTTACTCAGTGTTAGCCAACTTTGCGATACGGGTTTTAACGTCATGTTCAAAAGACCATTCTGTTCTCTACAAGGAGAAGATACAGGAGTCGAACTTCTGCGAGCTGAACGCAAGGGAGATCTGTACCTCATGAATTTCAGTGCCAAGAATAAGGAGGACAAGCTCTGTCTTGTTGCTTCTAAAAATGAAGAAGCTTGGTTATGGCATAACAGGTTCTCCCACTTAAACTTTCATACTTTAGATAAACTTGTCAAGCTTGACTTAGTCAAAGGTCTGCCAAATGTCAAGTTCAATAAAGATCATTTATGCTCTGCCTGTGAAATGGGTAAGCTCAAAAGAGCTTCCCATAAAGGCAAGACTGATGTGTCTTGTCCTAGGCCTCTGTACATGCTACATGTTGACCTCTGCGGTCCAATCGCTACACAGAGCCTGGGTGGCAAGAAATATATACTTGTGTTGATTGATGAATACTCAAGATTTACATGGGTAGAATTTGTCAGAAAGAAATTAGATGTACCAAACATTCTGATAAACCTAATGAAAAGAATCCAAGTTCTATATGAGTGCAAGATCCAGAAGTTGAGAAGCGACAATGGAACAGAATTCAAAAACTCTGTCATTGAAGCTTACCTCATAGAAGAAGGCATATCACAGAACTTCTCTGCTGCACGCACCCCACAACAGAATGGCGTGGTTGAACGAAAGAACCGCACGCTTGTGGAGGCTGCAAGAACTATGCTGACAGCATCTGGATTACCAATCTCTTTCTGCGTATAAGCAGTATCAATCGATCAGCTATAGTAAAAAGGCACATCAAGACACCGTATCATTTGATCAACAAAAGGCGACCAAACATCAAGTTCTTCCATGTATTTGGATGCAAGTGTTTTTTCCTAAACGACAGAGAAGCTAGAGGAAAGTTTGAAGTGAATGCAGACGAAGGAAAGTTCATTGGGTACTCTTCCACCTCAAAGGCTTACAGATATTACCTTATGCGGTCACGAACCATTGTAGAGAGTATCAATGTCTCTTTTGACGATTCCTTTCAAAAGACTTCCAAACAAATCAGTTCAGAACTCGGTCTAAAGAAGGAATCCTCTGGCATCTCTAAAACTAGAGAAGCAGACCTAAATCTTCTATTTGAAGAGATGTTCCACGACGATATCGATCTCTCTGCTGGAGCCGCCAGAGCCTCTGGAGAATCATCTTCTGTAAACCAGACTGGGTCAGGTATATCTCTAATTGGTCCATTAAATACTTCATCCTCTTCTGTGAATCACGCAGATGCAAATGTTGAGGGGGAGCGAACAGAAGATGACACAAGCAAAGATAAAACAACAGAGGCACTGGAAACACCAACTCCAGCGACTACAGAGGAATCAATACCAGAGGAAAACATGGACTCAGTCTCTACTTCCTCAAAGGAACCAATTCCAACTCTCATTCCAATAATCCCACAAGCTGATACACCAAGTTCAAACACAGAAGTACCTTCCACTACCGAGGTTGCACCAGAACCACAGTGTACAACCTCAGAAGTTCAACTTGATGATGCCAATGACCATCTTCCAAGAACAACACAGTGGACGAAGAGCCATCCTCCGAGCCTAATAATCGGCGATCCTTCTGAGAAAGTCAAGACAAGATCAGCCACTGCTAACTTTTGTTTCTTTACAAATTTTATCAGTGTGATCGAGCCAAAACGTATTTTTGAAGCCTTAAATGATCCAAACTGGGTAGATGCTATGCAAGAAGAGCTTCTACAGTTTGTGAAAAACAAGGTATGGACCCTAGTTCCTCTGCCAAAAAGGGAAACAAGCAATAGGGACTAAATGGGCCTTCAGAAACAAGAAGGATGAGGACGGGGTGGTCATTAAAAACAAAGCGAGATGGGTGGCCAAGGGATATCGCCAAGAAGAAGGCATTGATTACGATGAAACTTTTGCCCCTGTCGCACGACTCGAAGCAATAAGAATTTTCTTAGCCTTCGCAGCCCACAGAGGTTTCAAAGTCTTTTAAATGGATGTAAAATCTGCCTTTCTAAATGGTGAAATTCAAGAAGAAGTCTATGTCCAGCAACCACCAGGGTTTGAAAGTGCCAAGTACCCGAACTACGTGTATTATGTTGACAAAGCTCTGTATGGACTGAAACAGGCTCCAAGAGCATGGTACGAAAGACTTTCAACCTTTATTCTCAATAATGATTTCGAGATAGGTACAACTGATACTACTTTGTTTTATAAAAAAAAGGTGATGAGATTCTTCTTGTACAGATCTATGTGGATGACATTATTTTTGGTTCTACAAATGCACAACAGTGCAAAGATTAAGAAAAACTCATACAGAGTGAGTTTGAAATGAGTATGATAGGAGAATTAAACTTCTTCCTAGGACTCCAAGTAAAACAATCATCAGAGGGAATTTTTATAAATCTAGCTAAATATGTCTCTGACATTCTTTCAAAATTCAGTCTCTCTGATGCCTCTGTAATGAAGACCCCCATAGCCACTGGAAATAAGTTATACTCAGATCCAAATGGCAAATCTGTAGAGTGCAAGCTCTACAGAGACATGATTGGGTCTCTTTTATACTTAACGACAAGTAGACCTGATTTAATGTATGCCACATGCCTATGTGCAAGATATCAAGCTAACCCAAATGAATCCCACCTTATTGCTGTAAAGAGGATCTTCAGATACCTTAAAGGGACTAAAAATCTTGGGCTCTGGTATCCGAAGAACTCTGGCTTTGGTCTTAAGGCATACACAGATTCAGATTATGGACGATGCAAGCTTGATCGAAAAAGTACCTCTGAGAGTTGTCAATTACTGGGAGGTAAACTAGTCAGCTGGACTTCAAAGAAGCAGAACTGTGTGTCTACATCTACAGCAGAAGCTGGCAATGTTGCTGCTGCTAGCTGTTGCTCCCAAGTTCTGTGGATGAAAACTCAGCTAAAGGACTACGGGTACACCATATACAAGATACCCATACTCTATGATTCAAAAAGCGCCATTGCCATCTCTGCCAGCCCAGTATAGCACTAAAAAACAAAGCATATCGATATCCGTTACCACTTTCTGAAGCATCATGTTGAACACCACACAATCGAGATGCACTTCGTGTCGACAGAATTTCAGCTTGCAGACTTATTCACCAAAACACTAGATGAGAAAAGATTCATTTTCTTGGTGGGTAAGTTGGGTATGATAAACATGAGTTGATCTCTGTATGTAAGACTTAATCCTCTTGTATATATGTACATATTTATACTCTTTAGCATGTAAATTCTTTAACACCAAGAGTTCTGTACCCAACAGAGCTTCTGTGGGATTGCACAGAGCCTCTATTGTGCAGAGCCTCTGACGAATTTCACAGAACCTCTGGTGAGTTTGACCTATGTTCTATGCATTACTTATCTAATTTGATCCAAGCATAGGTCAAGGGGGAGCAGAAGGAGACCTTGAAATGATCTACAGAGGTTGGTCATTCAAGGGGGAGCCAAAGAAGAAATGAGATCAATCAAATCTACAGAAGTCGGGTATTATGCCGAGCAAAGGTAAATCAAAAGAAGATTGTCTCGAACAAAACCTTTTTCCAAAACAGTTTTCTAGGACACCAATTTCCAAATATGTCCTAAAAACAGTGTTTTAGACAATAAAAACATTTGATGATCAAAATGTTTTATGAACCCTTAGTTATTAGAAATTTTCAGTCATAGAGCCTCTGCTGGCTTTGACGGAGCTTCAAAACCTCTGTGAGTGAAACTTTTGAGCTAACGTTCTATCGATCCTCTCCAGAGTATTTTCAAACGTTTTTGGTAAAGGTACAAGCAAAGAGGAGATGAAAAGCAGGTTTCAGACCCCAGAGCTCATTCCACTACAGAGCCTCTGTTGATTCTGACACTTGGCTTTTTATGGAAAATACTGTAACATACGGGTTAATTCTGCGAGTGACAGACATCTGCAAGTGGAAACGTCCACGCGCCAAGCATTAATAATCCGTGCACGACGTCTAATCGTGTTCTGACGCTTCTGACGTGGCAATTTTTCATTGGACGTGGGTGCCACACGATCCGTCTGAAACGTTTCCCAGGCAGTAGAACTCGAGTGCGGACCCCAAATTTTTATTGAATTCACTTTTACCATGGAATTCCATCCGTTTTCTACCCCACTATATAACCCCGTTCATCTCATTTTCTATTCTTTTTACGAATTTACTCCAATCTTCTTATCCGGTGAACCTTGCAATACCTGCAACTTCTACTTTCTACTCACTTTCTTCAAGAAAACATCAATGGCTTCCACCTCAAACACCCCGGTGAACTCCCCAGCTCATTCTGAGCACTCCCAAAACCCTAACATGGTCGGAAACCTAGAACAAGACAATTCCGGCGACTCGGTGGCTTTCACTCCAACAACCCATCTCCAAAACTTTCTTGAACATGAATATTTTGATCGTGTTCTTCCCTTAAAACCCAATAACCACTATCTTGTTCCCTCCAGAACAGCCTTTGGTGAGGAACATGCCATTCTTCTCAATATTTCTGGAAAACCACTACTTATTCCCCCTATTAACCAGAAATGTGAAGAAGATCCCTGCCAGATACCTCAATCAGTTCTGGCAGAGCTGCTTCTATGACTCTGAGACTAGGAAAATCAAGGGATACATATCCAAACCTGATCAATCCGAATACCTTGAAATCAAATTCAACAGAACCATGTTCTCCCTTGAATTTGGCCTACCAACCAGAGGACTTCTGGGAATCAATAAGTATGCAGAAGAACCCTCAGATGAAGAACTCTTTAGATTCGCAGAGATGTTGGGATACAACACCCACTTGAAGAAAAGGAATGATTTCAGAAGGAATAGGTTTCCCCCTCTATGGAATACTCTCTTCTCCATCCTTAACAGATGCCTAACTGGCAAAACAGGCAGCCCAGACCAGACATCCCACCAGATCATGGCCATAATGTTCGGGGTGTATTATGACTTGCCATTGGACTATGGCACCCTTATGCTACAAGAGATTATAAACACAATCGACCACAGGATCTCCTCACAGAGGGTAAAGGGATCCTCAACCGAAAATCTTCCCCCACTACAATATCAGAGGATTCTAGGTATCCTACTAGAACCTCTGCTTCAAATAGAGAAATGGCCAATGGAGGGCCCTGTTGTGAAAACATACCCTATGGGAAAGAACAGACCAACAGAGCACTTGTAAGGATACCCATTCTGCAGACCTCTTCCAACTAAACTTCTGGCATATGCAAGCAACGAAGACCTTAAGATAACATATACACGCGATCACCGGACTCCTGAACCGAGTCTAGTGACACCCCCGCATCTAGGAGCCTCTATAGGAGACCAGGTAGTTGAGCGAATGACTGATGAAGAGTGGGCAGTGGCCTTAGCTAAACACCTACAAACTCAGGAAAACTTCCAATTACAGAGAAGCCAGCTAGAAACCTCTGCTTCCAAAAGCAAATCCTCTGCCATCACTCCCAAAAAGAAGAAAGCCCACAAGGAAAAGAAATCTACAGCGGGCACCTCTACCAGTGCTGCACAAACCCAACAGTATCCACCAGCATAAACTGTGGTTGGATCTTCTGCACCCCCCCCCCCCCCATCCTAAAGACAAAAAGAAGAAGAGAAAATATAAGTCTTCTGAGGAGGGTTCCCCCAAGCCAAAAAGGAAGAAGAGCAAGAGAATATACAAGAAACTCCACACTCCTCTGCAAACCATTGCAGAGGGAGTTGAAATGGAAGAAGAAACATTAGAAGAAACACGTGAACAGTCTCTTCAATCCCCAACTCCTATCAACTATGTAGAACAGGGTGACTTCTCTACCTTTCTCCAATGCCAGGATATTGCTGATTCTTTAGATACTTCTGGCTGGAACGCATAAGCCCTATCCAATCAATCAATAGAAGAACCCGACTTCAGAATCTCTTCTAACATGGATGAAGATGATCAAACCCCTAAGGACATTCAGAGTGCAACACTGGAAGTACTACAGAACCCCTTCCTCCATCCCGGATATGATGTCCTAAGAAAAAGCCCAGAGGAAGAGGTAGCTACAGAGGTTATGAAAGATTCTGAGATAGGGGCCGTTGACAGAACCTTAGAAGATATCCAGGCATAAACTCCAAGTCCTCTGCATCCACTTGTCAAAAGCCTAGCTGGTTCTCATCCATGATATGATTCTTTAGTATCTAGGATAGATACCCAAGTGGTAGCCACAGAGGAAACTGAAATAGTTGACTTTGATGAGATAGAATCTATTAGAGAAACCGTTAGGTTAGGGTGTATGACAGAGGCTGAGGCCCAAAAAGATGTCGCAGATGGAAGAGGCACACAGCCCCAACCAACTCCCAGTGCAACCCACATTTCTATTACCGCCAGTCTAGTGGCAGAAGGTAATATTGAAAAAGAGCAGCACAACTGGACCCCACCCAAACTGACCGGACAGAGGAAAATCTTTCTACCTCTGTGCCATTAGAAACTGGGGAAACCATTCCAAGGGAGTCCTCTCCAAAGGACTTTCCTTTAGTTCGTGATCATTCTCCCCAGATCACAACAGACATTCCTGCTGAGGTATTTGTTTCCTCTGCCACACACACACATAAGTCCAATCGGCTCTTCAGAGGAGCTTAGAATTCACATGGACGAAGGGACTCAAGACAAGTCCCCAAGTCAACTTGAGAGTACTCCTGTACCCGTCTCTGGAGCGGATCAGGACAATGTTCTCAACAGAACTTCTATAGAGTCTGAGGCTCAAAAAGCCTCTACTCATGGATTAGAAGGAAATCCTTCTGCCCTCAATGTACAAACAGGGGAGAAAGAAGGTGTCCAAGGAACACGGACTCAATGTGGGGACGAATGTGTTCCTCCAGAGGTTACACTAGGTACACATGTCTCAGGGATGAGTTCCAAACCCTTGTCACCTATGTGACCAACTCGTTGAGAGAGTTGAAAAGCTCTCTTGACTATTTTGCAGATTCAACGAAGAGGGCCATTACTAATCTGAACACCAAAGTGGACAACTTGTCCACAGAGGTGAGAAATGCCTGCGCCCAGATGAATGCAACTGCAACAACCTCTGCTGCCACTACTGCCTCTGCTTTTGAAAAGGCCACTACAAGTGCATTTCAGGCCTCTGTCAGAGATCTCCTTGACCAGCTGAAGAAGGAACAAACCTCTACCTCTACGGGCCTAACTCCAGAAGACCTAAAGAAGGCCCTAGAGCAAGTTCAAGAGCATTCTACAGAAGCAACTCAGGCCATGAAACCCTATGATTACATGACAAAAGCTCAGCTGACAGAGCTAGGACAAGGGATACTCGATCAAGTGACAGAATTCATTAGATCCTTCACCACAGCTAATGCAAATTATGTGAATGATTTTCAGAGGAGTGTGGGCAGGCTAAGATTCAACACAGAAGTAGAGGTTGCTTACATGCTCGGCATATGTGACGACCTCTGTGCTAAACAGAAGAAACCTACGTCATGCCAAACAGAGGGTACGAAGGATAAGGGTCAGGATGACTCTGATGGATTATCAGGCCATCCTAAGGGGGAGAAGACAAGGGAGAAAGCTTCAAACAGATGTCTACCAGCTCCACCAATGTTAGCAGAACCTCTATCCCAAGCACCCCTAACTAAAACCAAAGGAAATACCCAACATCAGTCTACAGAGGCAACAACCACCTCTGTGGAAACAACCCCTGAAGAAATCCCAATCCAAACCCAAGAACCAGAAACAACCCATATAACCATTGAAGACTTGCCATCTCCAACCCTCAAACCAACAGAACAAGTTCAAATCCTTACATCTTCAGAAGAAGACCAACCACCCAAATCACCAAAACCAACAGAACCCAAGTCACCTTCCCCAACACCAAAAACACCAGAAGCTGCAAAGTCAAAATCACCATCTCCCACACCCAAAACCGTAGAGGAACCCAAAACAAAGACCAGAACCAAGACTTTGGCTCATAAAAGAAAATATTTGAGCAAGTCTACAGAAGCCTCACCAACCTCCTCACCAACCAAGACCCCTGTAAAACCGACAGAGGCATCAACTCCAAAACCAACAGAAGCACCTCCATCCAAGCCCTCAGAAGCTCAACCGCTAAAACAAACAGAGGCAACCCATTCTGAACAAAAGGAAGATCTCCAGCCGAGGGCTAAAGACAAAGGCAAAGGAATATTGACAGAGGAACCAAAGAAGAAAAAGCCAAAGCATCAACCTGTAGATAAACTGATGAAGAGCTCTTTTGACGCTTTTGTTACTCCTAACCGCGAAGAAGAAGACTGGGATTATGGACTCTCCCCTCTGTCAACCAATCTCACATTGGATCCAAACACAAAAGTGATAGTTCAGGATCCACTCTTACAATCAATATAACAATGAATAGAATAGTAATCGAGAAGTAACTTGATCAAGAACACTTGTATTCAATGAAGAACAGATTTACAGATCTTAGAGAGAGCGTATCTCAAAGATTACAAAATATGAATACAAGAATATGCGGGAAAGTTAGTTAGCGAAACAGTGCTAACCACTATATATACTGCAACGGAACCACTAAAGCTACAGTACATACAAGAAAGACTAATAGGAACAATACACGTGTCCTAATTAGTTAACTAAGTACTAAGGAAAGTATCTAGTTAAAAGTTCTGAACAGGTTGTTCAGAAATTCTGAACATTCATCTGATTAGGCACACCAGAACTTCTGACTTCTCTAGTAACTTTCTGTGTAATACTTCTGAATCTTCTTAGTCAGAACTATGACCCTTCATATCAGATCTTTAACACTTGGTTTATTGACAAAACTCAGGTCTAACAATCTCCCCTTTTTTGTCAAATAAACTTTTACTTTGTATCACCAAGCTCTTTCAATGCAGGAACAATTTTCTGTAACAACACATTCCTCTGAGTAAGTCTCTTGTCAATTCTATCAATAATTTCCTGAATAGTTTCAACCTGCTGAGTCATCACTTCCTGAGTTATGTTGGATTGCTTTGTTTTCAACACCTTTTTCTCCAAATTGTGCTTGATGAATCTCAAAGTTCTAGAGTTGTATTTTGCAGTCTCATTTGCTCTGAAAAAGATCTTTTCACTCTTGTTTTTTAAAAAGACTCCCAATTCTGGATGTCTGGACACACTTCCAGTTCTTAATACTTGCTTCTGATCATGATCTGTGATGGGTCTTGAAAGATAGACACCTGGCCTTTGTAAATACAGAGCTATTTGAAAATCTGTATAACAGTGCCATCTTAGGATGTAGAACATAGCTTCAATCACTACACTCCTCGCCTTCCTTTCATTCTTATCTTTGCTTGATTCTTTGAAGCACAACATACTGTGTAGTCTGTAGAAATCCATTACTGATAGCTTTTCAAAGTCTGCATCAGTAAAATAGTACACCTTTCCATCTTCTCTCAATACTTCAAAGGATAAGTATTCTTGCTTTCTGAACTGCTTGATCTTTACTTCTCTGATCCCAGTGATTAGAAAATCTGAATACACATCTTTCTTTGGTTTTCCAAGACATCTTGATTTCTCAGCCAACCAGATCTGAGTCTCTTTTGGTTTGTCATGATATACACTTAGAAATTTTACTTCACTTGGATTAAAGAAGTTTGGCAGATCAAACTCTAGAAAATACCCATTCACATCTACAGATCTTTCATCTTCTATTGGTTCTGACTGTTCAGGTTGATCAATACTTGTCATTTGAACACTCTGAGTAGTTGTCTCTTGAATTTCGTCTTCAATTTCTTCTGAAAGACCTCATTCACCTCATATTCTGCTGGAAACACGAAATCACAATGCAACATTCTTTTAGGATTAACTTCTGATAATAACCATTCACCACAGTTTCTGATCTTATTTCTGAGACTCAATCTTCTTTTCACAGACTTCACACATCTTCTCTTAAGATTTTCTCTTTCATTACCAGAATACCATTTCATTTCATTTAGTAACCAACTCAAAGTTGCATTACTATATTTCACCAAATCCTTTAATCTGAATAGTTCAAGTCTTTCATGAACTGTATATGCAAATCCTTCTGATTCCATTCCTTCATTTATAAATCCTGGCTTATTTACACCAATGTCTGGAACCATCACTGGACAGCTTAAGTTGCATTTATCTTTTCTTCCTTCAATGGCCAGTTGAAAATCATACAAGTATCTGTTCCTGACATAGATGCCCAGAAGTCTCCTGCATTCAATCTCTATCCAGGCCTCTTCAGTACTGGCAAAGAATTTTACTAGGAAGATTTGTTCATCAAGTGTCAATCTGTGGAAATCAAAGCTAGACATGACCACTTTTACATTTCTTTCTTTCAGAAATTCCAATCTTACATATTTCAGACCATCAAACTCTTCTATTTGAAACATCAGTACTTTCTAAATCTTTTTCTAAATGTGCAGTCTTGAATCAGGAATTCTGAATCTGTTTGAGGCCTCTGCATAAATCATCTGAGATCTCCCTTCCATGAAACCATCAATATTGTTTTCCACAACTTCATAGTCTTCCTCTGTGTGATAAAGATTCTCATATGTTTCCTCTGGAAAAATTTCATCATGAAATTGTCTAGTAAGAGGTACATCACTCTTTTCCAGAACAAACTCACATACAAGCTCTTCTAACATTTGCAAGATAATCTTAGGGATCTCAATTGGCTTTCTGAATAGATATTCTGAAGGCATGAAGTATTCTTTAACTTTTTCATATTCTTCTTCAACATCAGCAATGTCATCCACATAGTTAAAATAAAAATCCTCTTGAAATTTCTGAGAATAGCCAACAGTACTATCTTCTTCTCCCATCAGATCAATAGGTCTTACCATCTTCACATCCCTTTGAATTTTCTGAACATTGAGTGCTCTGACTAACTCACTGTGCATCCTTCTGATCAAAATCTCATTCAATCTCCTTTCTTCTGACTCAGAGTCCACCAAACTGACTTTGACATAGGGAACAATATATGTACAAGTGTTCGACCCCAAAACAGGTTCCTCGATGGTTTCAGTTTCATCAGAATTAACTTCCATTTCTGCATCTAAGTTCAATTCCTCTATTTTATCAGAATCATTACCATCCATACATTCCATCTCCATTTCCTTTATATCTGAGCTTGTAATCTGAACAATCTGAGTATCCACTTTCTGAATATTTGCCTCTGTCTGAACCAGCTGCATATCTGCCATTTCAAAATCTTCTACATAGATATCATTATCAGAACTCGTCTTTTGCCTTTTCTCCCCTTTTGATGATCGTGAGAATCATCATCATCAAACTTCCTTTTAGAGTTCTGAACATTACTAACCTCAGGTTCAGCTTCTGCAAGTGGAATAATTGCAAATGGTTTTGAAGTTGTGGCCAAAGAAGTACTTTGTTGATCCAAACCCTCAGTGATTTGATAATGACCCTCTCTTAAATACTTAGTGAAAATTGTATGTAAACAATATGTATCAGAGTTTCACTATCGCTGATAAGTACTAAGATCTTACAGTACCGCTGATAGGAACTCTCGCTCTTTAAATTAAACATTCAGCGAACACTGTTCACCATAATGCGCTGAGTCTGTTCAGTCCTTATGGTGATCGCTAATAAGTTAGTTGTTTACTTATAATCCCTGAAGACAAGTTTCACGTCAACAAAGGTTCTACGCTGAAGTCGAAGATCAAGCTCAAGAACCAGCGACAAGTCTACTAATGAACTGATGCGGATCAGCGAAGACTCAGATTTGTCCACTCAACGTGAAGTATCAAGTACAAGACTTCAGCTATCGCTGAACTTTATCATTCGCTGAATAGTAAATGATAATCGCTGAATCAACGAAAGATGATCATGAAGTCCTCCGTACAAAGTACTTTTGTCTTAACCTCCCTTGCACGCCACCGTATGAAATGTCAGAAAAGAACCTCCGAAAATCTGAGATCGTACAACCACTCTGATACTACACTGTTCATCTTTACGGCTACTAAGGTTGTCAACAAAGGTCAATGACATGCAACCAATCCGCTGATGACACGTGTAAAGTGTATACTGAATTGCATTAAATGCATGCAGTATATAAAGAGATGAACTCACTTCATTTGAAGTAACTTGCTAACTCTGGACAAGTTCAAATCTCTCTCAAGATAGGATTTTATTAGGAATCTCCATATCTTGCTTAGTGCAAGAAACCTTAGTGTTCCAACTTGTTTAGATTTAGGTTTATCCTTAATCTTGTTTCCGCAACAAGCTATAAATTGTTAATGATTTATCAATAAACAATTTAGAAAAGTAAAATAGCGTGTTTGTATTCAACCCCCCCCCCCCCCCCCCTTCTACAAACTTGTATAGGCCTTTCGGGACCAACAAGTGGTATCAGAGCAGATTTGTTTAGTCTCATAAACAAGATCTAATCTAAGATATTTCTCTTCCTTGCTATTATCTGAAAATGGCCTCCCACACAAACACAAATTATATAGACAATGGTTCTCTTGCAAAACCCCCTAGATTTTCCAGAGACAACTTCAACTTATGGAAAAATAGGATGATGCTCTTCCTAGAAGGTGTAGACCCTACTATGACCTACTATCTTGAAAACGGCCCACACATCCCTGTAACTATTGATCCTTTAGTTCCAGCCACTGCAACTCGAGCTGCTATTCCTGAAAGGCTGATTCCAAAGGAAATACACATGTGGACCGATGAAGATAAGAAGAAAGTGGCTATAGATACAAAAGCCAGATCCATACTATCCATGGCCCTTCCTGACGAAGTCTACCATTCCGTCATGAACCTGAAATCCTCAAAAGCCATGTGGGACACAATATGTGTTCAGTATGAAGGAACGTCTGAAGTCCAGGATTCAAGAAAGATCAACCTGGTAAGACAATACGAAAGCTTCATTTCTGGTAAGAATGAAACTCTCTCTGAAGTTCATCAACGTTTTAATTGCTTAATTATAGATCTTAAAACGGTTGGTAAGGAATATTCTAACTTTGAAGTGCTGACAAAGTTTTTAGAATGTTTACCTGAAAGCTGGGACAATTATTCCATGTGTCTCAAGCTGTCAAAAGATCTAAGATCAATGACACTTGCTACCTTATATGGCACATTGCTGAATCATGAGCAATCTAGCCATCTTAAGAAGAATCTTGTAAAAGATTCCAAAAGCACCCCTGTTGCTTTAATCTCAGAGGAACCTTCTACTCAGCGACCCGTGGTCACTATCACTGAGTTAGAAAGTAACTCTGAAAGGTCATCAGATTCTGATTCTTCAGATGATGATGAATCCTTGGCTCTCCTAACTAAAAAGTTCAGGAGATTCGCCAAGAAGAAAATGTTTAGAAAGAACAAAACTCTTTCTATAGCTGACAAGCCTAAGTCATCAGCTTTTGTTGATAAGGCTACTGCTACTTGTTTCAACTGTGAAAAGACAGGTCATTTCGCTAACGAGTGCAGGTCAAAGAAAATCATGAGACCTTCATCTTTTACAAAGAAATCCTTTGTTCCAAGGAATAAAGATGACAAATACTCAAAGCTGAAGGAAAAGTATGCAAAGCTGAAAAGCTTTAAGAAGAAAGGAAAAGGCCTGATGGCTGACTATGATTGGGTTCCTTCTCTTCTTTCTTCTCTTCTCTTCTCTACTTACTTCTCAAACTTATTTTCTCCTATGTCTTCTCTTTTCTTATAATCTGAACTCCCCTGTTCTCTCTTGTAATTTCCCTGAAATCTACCCTTCCCATACCTCTTGTTGAAAGTATTTGTCAACAAGGCTAGTTTCTCAGCCATTATCTTGATATCTTCATCATCCTCTGATCCTTCTTCCTTGTCAGATTCTTCCAGCTTTGGTATCTCAGATAGATATGCAGTCTTCTTGGATGCTTTGATAACTTTGGACTTTGATAAAAATGCTAACTGATCAGCAACATTTTTCTTCTCTTCCACAACTAACTTGACAGAGTCTTCGTGTTGATTAAGAACACAGAACAGATCATTGAGGTCTTCTTCACACATATCTTTATTCATTTGCAGACTTATAGCAAATGATGACCATTTGGAGTTTAGGTTGTTCAGAAATTTGTAATTTATTTCTGACTTCGTTTTGTTCAGTCCATTTCTTCTCAAATCATTCATAATAGTACAAAATTTACTGTACGTCTGAGTCAAACTTTCTGATTCTTTAGCCTTGAACCTTTCATAGGCATTTATGCTCTGATTTAACTTTGCTTGAATAGACCTCACAGTTCCTAACATTTGTCTTTCCAGTACATCCCACATTTCCTTAGCAGATGATCCACTATCAATCCTGTTAAGAACTTCATTTGGAACAGCCAAAGTCATCAACGTAATTGCTCTTTTGTCTATAGCATGTCTGTTTTTCTGTTCTGCTGTATACTGAGAAAAACACTTCTTCACCCTTGTAGCTGGAATTTCTGGAGTTGTCTCTGTTCCAGGAGTTGCAGTGACATCGACATACACTTCGATACGACCTTCACGGATATAGACCATTAGATTTTCATCTATGTTATCCAAGAATTGGATCATTCGGATTTTCCATTGCTGATACTCTTCAGGTATTAGAACAGGTGGTTTTGTTTCAGATCCCATGGCTAGATACTCTTTAGAAAACATGATTGTAAGAAAGCTTCAACAGAAAGACAAATTCAAATTCCTTGATCGAAAAACAACAATTAATTCAAGAATTGCTAAGAATTCAAGAACAGTAAGTAGCAGCGGAATCAATTTTCGAATTGATCAAGAAATCTTCAAGAACACAAACAGGAAACCCTCAAGAATGCGATCTCGGTCGAATTTGTTTGTTGACTAGCTCTGATACCAATTGATAGTTCAGGATCCACTCTTACAATCAATATAACAATGAATAGAATAGTAATCGAGAAGTAATTTGATCAAGAACACTTGTGTTCAATGAAGAACAGATTTACAGATCTTAGAGAGAGCGTATCTCAAATATTACAAAATATGAATACAAGAATATGCGGGAAAGTTAGTTAGCGAAACAGTGCTAACCACTATATATACTGCAACGGAACCACTAAAGCTACAGTACATACAAGAAAGACTAATAGGAACAATACACGTGTCCTAATTAGTTAACTAAGTACTAAGGAAAGTATCTAGTTATAAGTTCTGAACAGGTTGTTCAGAACTTCTGAACATTCATCTGATTAGGCATACCAGAACTTCTGACTTCTCTAGTAACTTTCCGTGTAATACTTCTGAGTCTTCTTAGTCAGAACTCTGACCCTTCATATCAGATCTTTAACACTTGGTTTATTGACAAAACTCAGGTCTAACAAAAAGTCACATAGGACAGGGTCGCCCAGGTAAAGAAACAAATGGACGCTCTGCACAGGCCCATGCCTCCACCTGGTGCACCTCCTCGACAAATGGAATAAGTAGTGTACAGGTATCTCTACAACAGAACTACCAGAGATTCTCTACCACCAACCATTCAAGATCCAAACTTCCGTGCTGAGCTCGAAAATATCTTCAACAGAACAACACCCAAGCCTGTCAACCAAGTCTACTCAATCTCCAATATCGACAAGGTCATATACTGTAAGTTCTCTCACACCAGAACCACACCTAAGATTTTCTACAACATCTATAAGGTCAAATAAGTGGACAGGACCGAGAACCAATTCTCAGATGCTGATCTTAGAAATCTAAGCCCCTACGACCTACCTGGCCTTCTGAACTGGACAAAACAGAACTTCACAACGGGAGATGCAGTTAGAAGGGCATACAGGGTGATCAGGAAAGTCATGCGTGAGAAACTTCTGCTATACAGCCTGATCGATTTCCAAGTACGACGAGATCTTGGAGTGAGAAACCTAAGTCTCAGACCACCAGAAGATGACTGCCCACCCTCTGCCATACCAAACTCGATCATTACATTCCCAAAGGTTGGGTACGTCTATCAAGATACTGCCGGGAAGTCGAGACTTTTCCTAGAGACTGACTGTCAAAAGTATGCAACAAGTACTTTGACAGTGTTCAGAGCTTACCTCATGAAGCACAGAGGTACAGAGCCCATGGATCAAGCCCTTGCAGATAGACTGATAGAGGTCATCGACTCGGTAATCAACTTCAGAACCCTCTGCATCAGAATATATCATGAGCTTAAAGAAGTAGGACACGACAACAGAAGTTTCAACGACTTCCAAAACGCCAACGTTTGAGTTAGTCTACAAATCTCTGCTACTTTTTCTTTCATCATGTAATCAAATTTAAATGCATCTGGCATAACTTTATATGAAAGAAAAGTTTCAACAGAGGTCAAATACCTCTTGTCGTGTACTTAGCCTAGAAAGCCATGCACCTTTCAATTTTTTATTTTTCATACTTAGGGGGAGATTGTTAGCTCCAATTCTACTGTTCATAGAAGTATTGAAAAATAGGCTACGTGTTGACACCGACAGAGGTTCTGCCAAGACACCGATATAAGACCAAGGTGAAGACTCGATTGAAGACATTCACAGAAGACAAGGCCATAGAGCCTCTGCCATACTTGACAGAGCCTCTGTGGTATGAAGACTGAAGACTTAGAAGAATACTTGAAGATCAAGACAAAGAGGATCGTGCTTCCCACGTTTACTGTTGTACAAAGATCCTGAAGATCATTCGTACAAGGCTCACCCTGCTGCCTCCACGTGTCAACCCCTGATGGGTCACAGTCCTTTATAGAGTGTGGCGCACTACCGCAACATTGTACCTATCACGGTTCCACGATAGTGTCTTTGTACCTTAGTACTTCTTGTCTCCACCTTGTCCCCTGTGGATGTAGTATAAATAGAAGACTCATGTTGAGCTCTTCTATTAAGCTTTGCACGATACACACACCATTAGAGCATAATTCTTGTATTACCTTTGGTGTTCTAAGGTGTTCTTATTATATCAAATACAGTGAATCATTGAGTTAATTATCTATGTTATTTACACTTCACGTATTTGATATTGTGTATATTTCTACCAAGTAATACCTCTCTAGTTCGCTAAAATGCTTCCGCACCCTTATCTGTTTGAACTAATAGGTATTTCTATCATTGTTAAGCAAAATAGGAACCAACACACAATCTCCTCCGAGAACCCAGCCAGCTACACTTAAAGCTGTACAAGACCTTCCGACTAGTGGTTATGTGGATCCGGATACATCACACTCCACTCAACAGCCGCTTCCACACACCACCAAATGGACAAGAGCTCATCCCCTGCACCAGATTATTGGTGATCCCTCCACTCCAGTCCAAACGCGAGGCGCATCGGCCAATTTCTGCCTCTTCTCTGGTTTCTTGAGTAAGATCGAGCCTACAAACGTCCGCGAAGAACTCGAAGATCCGGACTAGGTCATGGCCATGCAAGAGGAGCTCAACCAATTCGAGGACCTCAAAGTATGGTGACTTGTCCCACGTCCATATCACAAGACGGTCATCGGCACCAAATGGATCTTTAAAAACAAGAAGGACGAGGACGAAATCATCGTACGCAACAAGGCGCGTCTCGTGGCCAAGGGATACCGTCAACAAGAAGGGATCGACTATGAAGAGACATACACTCCGGTGGCGAGAATCGAAGCAATACGTATGTTCCTTGCATACGCCGCGCACAAGAACTTCACGGTCTTCCAAATGGATGTGAAGATCGCATTCCTTAACGACGAACTCAAGGAAGAAGTGTACGTATCTCAACTGGATGGGTTCGTGGACGAGAAGAAGCCTGATCATGTCTACATACTAGACAAGGCGCTCTACGGTTTGAAGCAAGCTCCACAGGCCTGGTATGATACGTTATCAAAGTTTTTAATAAAGTCGGAATTTTCACAAGGTAAAATCGATACAACTCTCTTTATTAAATAGGAAAAATGTAATATAGTGTTAGTTCAAGTGTATGTCGATGACATAATTTTCGGTTCTACTAACCCACAGTTTGCTAAGAACTTTGCCAAATTAATGGGAACTTTTTTCAAAATGAGTATGTTGTGTGAGATGAACTTCTTCCTTGGTCTTCAAGTTAAACAACTGTCGACCGGGATATTCATAAATCGGGACAAGTACATCCGGGATATTCTTAAGAAATTCCAGATGGAACAGTCCTCACCGATGAAAACTCCCATGGCACCCGGTACAAAGTTACCCGCCGATCCTAACGGAAAGGATGTGGACACCAAAACGTACCGGGGAATGATTGGTTCTTTGATGTACGTAACTGCCAAGAGACCGGACATCATGTTTTCGACATTTCTTTGCTCCCGGTTTCAGTCAAAACCGAAAGAGTCTCACTTAATAGTTGTCAAACGAATTTTTTGTTATTTACGCGGTACTGCTCATCTTGGCTTGTGGTACCCGAAAGAGACAGGTTTTGAGCTGTCTGCATACTCTGATGCGGACCACCCGGGCAGCATGATGGATCGGAAGAGCACATCAGGTCATGTGCAGTTCTTGGGCGACAGTCTGGTGAGTTGGGCATCCAAGAAGCAGCAGTGCGTCTCTACGTCGACTGCCGAGGCGGAATACATGGCGGCTGCAAGATGCTATTCTCAGGTGATATGGATGCGCATGCAACTCAAGGATTACGATTTCACGTACACAAAGGTGCCCATCTACTGCGACTCGAAGAGCGCAATTGCAATATCCAGCAATACGGTCCAGCATACCAAGACAAAGCACATAGACGTTCAGTACCATTTTATCAAGGATCACGTCGAAAGAGGTACAATCGAACTCTACTTTGTAAATACAAAACATCAGTTAGCAGACCTGTTTACAAAACCCCTGGACGAAAAACGCTTTAATTATGTAGTATCCAGGTTAGGTATGCTAAATCTGAAGACTTGATCTGACTGTGTGCCCGATACAAGTTCCATACATCTACGAGAAACTGTCTAATCGTCATCTGCTGTTCACACTCTAGATGATTGAGTATACACTTTCTTGCATTTGTATTCTTCTTGTATCAGTCACATCGTTAGGATAAGTCTCTGTATTAATTAGGTAGATTTTGCTTGTTTACTTTCTTTTACCGTGTGTTTCCTTTTCTATTCATTACTGTCATCTACTTCCAATATTGATATCTGTGCTTTCAGAAGTTGTTCATGTGTTCAGGGGGAGCACAGAGAAGTATCAGGTAAGTCCATTCTATCTTTGAGGGGGAGTGTCACACAATTGTTGTTTAAACGGTAAAAACCCTTTTTTTGTGTGGACACTCCAAGTGTGCGTCATTTCACTCTACGCGCACATTCTGAGTGGGAGCATAAACCTATATGTTCATCATTTTAGGGGGAGCAACATATCATTTTTTCTTACAATATCAAAGTTTTTTTAGTATTCGTTTCCCCATTACACACATATGCACAATCCGAGGGGGAGCAGAGTAATCCCCATGCTCAGTTCGAGGGGGAGCGAGGAATGGTTCTTTCAAAATCACAATGCTATTTTTTTTGAAAACTGGAAGAATAGGGGCATTTTTCTCAGAAACACTGAGTTTCCGGACCGGATGGGTATTCGGATGACCCACCCGGAAAATTGGCCCCCTATATAAAGTAATCCGGACACACTCCTGTTCTCTTTACCCGGATACTTCAAACCCACAAAAACCCTTTGCAAAACCCCTCGTCTTTTTCTCTCGTTCGGAAACTCTCGACATCTCCCCATTTTCGCTCGATTTCTGCTCTAAAATCAGGTATTCTTCTCGATTCACTATCTCAATATTAACTAGACTTGTCTCACGCACTGAAATACACAAATCGACCACTGATTTGGTCGATTCAGGGGTATCGAAACCAACTTTTCACGTCCACAATAGTTCGACCAATTTCAGTGTACAGTAGGTTGGTTTGGACCCTCTCGTATGCACGTATACTCCCATCACCTCTACGAGAATACATAGATACAAGTTTAGCGTTGTTTTTGTCTGAATTTGATTCATCCCATTGTTGTCCGGAAACATTCAATACGTCCGGAAACGCTCATGCGCAAGATATTTTATCCGGACACCAACAACATCCGGTAACCCTAGTTGTCCGGAAACCTAAGGGTTTCCGGTAAGTTCAACTATCCGGATTGTCGAGGTGTCCGGTAACCATGTTGTCCGGTAACCTCATTTTGTCCGGATACCACATGTTATCTGGAAACCCTATCACATCCGAAAACATTGGTTTGTCCGGATACTTTTGTCCGGACTCCTTGGTTTTTCCGGAAACTACTGTTTCAAAATGATGTTGTCCGGAAACTTCCAACTTTTGCAGTCCAGAACCCTGTCCTCTCACTGCCAGTCCTCATTCTGTTTCAGTTTGAGCCAATTATTGCAAAGGTACGCGCCGAAGATTGTTCATTCACCTGGTTTTTCTAACATTGAACCTTTTTCAGGTATTTTCATAGTGGATCAGGAACAACAACAACAGCCCCAAGAACAAATTCCTCCCCAAGAGGAATTGATAGACGAAGCAGCCGACAACGCCTTGGTCCAACCAGACCATGGAATTGAGATTGAAGCCAAGAACCACCATCTGGACGTAGCCGAGTTCCGACCACAACACTGTGTGGTCGTGGACATCTTACATGGTCACCCTCTCCGTGAGGCCCTCACTGCAACGGCTGACGTCCCCATTCTATACGTCTATCAGGTTTGGCTGCAAAATCTCAAACCATAACGACGCGGATCGACAACCACCCCCTCACACTCACACCTGAGTCGTTCTTCCGTCTGCTATCACTACCTGAAGCCACCACCGGCGGACATCAAGGCTACGACCCCGCGGTTAATGATGCAACACAATGTGCTCAAGTACGCGCTCTCGGCTACAACCACGCACTCGATCGCCCGTCAGCTTTCAACAGCAAATACCTTGCGCCCATCTGGTACACGTTGTTCACAATACTGAACACGTGTCTATCATCCAGGTGGAGGGGCATAGATCAGTGCACAGCCGATTTTTTGCGCTTATTCCATGCCGTGTGCTACAATAGGCACATCGACTATGCCATGGTGATATGGCGCGAACTGGTTCAAACGATCAGACAAATCGGGGGATCCAAGAAGAAGATATTTCTCCCATACCCAAGATTCCTCTCACTGGCCGTCAGACAACACATGATTGCAAATCTAGGGATACCGCGACGCATAAACCATCTGGTATGTCCTCCTTTTCACTTGCAATATCTTGTGATTCGCAACCCATCAGACACACGAGCCATACCCTTACCTGAAACCCTACTGGTACATGTGGACCCCAATGCACCGAGTGTGTTAGAATATAGAAGAGAGATAGCTGCTCCCATGGTCCAGCCAGAGCCGGAGGGACCTCCCCAGGAACATAGACCCGAGAGACGTCAGGGTCCACGGACGAGAGGAGGTAGAGTCCGGGTAACTGGGGCTCCCAGACGGGGTGTGTTGAGAGTACATGGGAGGGGAACAGGCGCGGGCGGTGCATTGGATATGCAAGCCAGTACTACCCACTCCAGCCAAGCCGGAACAAGCCACCAACCTTCCATTCCCACCACCCGAACCACGACCGAAGCAGGACCGTCGACTAGACTACACGAGGTCCCGGTCGTCACTGAATCCGAAAGACCTTCGCTTCACCGTGATACGGAGGTCTACATTTATGAACCTCCTTCGCCTACCAGATAGGTTGAAGGCGTGGAATCCGACTCCACCGAATCCGATACGGACCGTGCCATATGCATATCCCTAATACCATCCCGTATCAGACCACACCCACCGTTGACCGTAGGAACCCCATCTGACTCACCCACACCCCCTCTAATCCCTACTACCCAGCCAATTACGGGAGATACAAGGAGAACGGAGGGAGTATTAGTTGAAAACCCATAAGTGGTGAGACAGGGTGAAGTTAGGTCGAAACAGAATCATGAGAGAGAAAGCCGTAAAAATAAAGAGGCTTCAGAGCGACCCCAAACCAGCGTCATCCAGGTAGCCACATATACTATCGTGTCTCATCCGTTGGGACATGGTATTGAAGAAGTCGTCGTGGACCTGGTGGCGCAATTGCACGACCTCCATAGCCACTCATCCGTCTCTCAAAAGACGGATGTTTTACTTTTACACAGGGACTCAGCACAACTTCTACTGATCTCTCACTTGGAGAGTATTGGTATTGAAACAAGAGACCAGCCTCCCCCGGTCTTGCCTTCTTTCAAAGCACCATCGAGTCTAGAGCCACTTGAAATAGTACATTATTCGGCTAGGACACAAAATGAGATTCTACAAATCGATGCTCTTCGTGACCCGATCGGAACTTTCGTAGTGTCTCCGCCTTTAAGCGGAACACAAGGATCGGAAGGAAATCCTACGACGGCCACACCATCGCCAATCGTGAACGTAGGTGGCTCTACCTCTAAGGTAGATGCCTCAACGGGTAATCTAAGTTATCCCAGAGTTAAGTCACCCGACGTAATTTCAAGGGAATATTTGTACGGCTCCCTAAAGGCCGTCCCAGAGGCAATAGAGCAGCAGTTCACCACCGAACACCACAAACTCAAGAGCCTGATCAAAGGTAAAGAGAAGGTAGTCGAATCTGAATCTGCACCAAGATATCCACCGGCTCCCGCTCAGCCATCTTATTCGGTGGATACGCTAAAGACTATGCTTCTAGCTCAGCTGCTCCAGCACACCGACACCGATGCCTCTACCGAAGCAGACCTGATCTCAGTCCTGCGATCACAGGTAACTGCTCCTTCGTCCTCCATAACCACCAGATTGGACCAGCTTGACCCGACTCTCAAGGACGTTCAACAAGCGCTCAAAACGTTGTCCGAAAGAGTCGGCTCACTCGAAGATACCTGCAAGGGTCAAGCTGGCGGACTCAAGAGACGGCACGATGACCAGGATGATCCTGATCACCGTGAGGGGAGAACAAGAGACTATGACTGTCTGAGTCCGTCCCAATCATCCCTGAAACAACCGTGGTTCAACCGGAACCATCAACTGTGGCAACTGCAACCGAAGACGAACCTGAAGCCCAACTAAGCTTAGCCGAGATGGTCACAGACATGGACATCTCAGACGACGAAGACCCAACGGTTGAAAAGCCCGAGGGAGAAACACAGGAATTGATCATTTATGATGCATCAGATAGGCCTACACTTGATCTGATTGATCCAGATTACGAGATCGACCCCGGGACTGAAAATGCATGGTACGAAAAAGCCGCTAGTGCAATAAATCTCCAGGTAAACCTGATCTTTCCTACTGATGAAGACAACAACGTTGATTATGACCAGTTTCTGCTACAAAACCTGTATGGTACACCCGTTCACACTACTCAGGCTCCCAAGACTTCTACGATACCCAAAACTTCAACTGCTGCAAATCCGACATCTCCTCAACAACCAACAGCTTCTGATCATTCTCCTCCTCAACAGCAACAAATCCGATGGGAGAAGATCATGATCCTTATTCCTCACCTGGAGGAATCTCCGAAAAAGTTGTATGTTCCCAGGTTACGCACCATCGAGCCAACATTTTGCCTTGGGATTTCCAACTCCGACCCGGAATACCAAAGCCAGTATTTAAATGCCATAAAGTGGTATCCGCCAGTTAGCCAAGTCCGAACTAAGCACAAAATCTTTGAGGTGCTTGACATCCAAACTGGCCGAATCCTTAAAGTCATGTTTCCAGTGTTCACCGTCCGACGAGAAGACGGAAATGAATGGAGATTTTCCGAAGCTGACGACAAGAACCTCAGACCGTTCGACTTCCAAGCTATACTGAAAGACCTCCGAACCAGAACCATCCGACCACTTCATGTATCCAAAGCGCTAGAGGCTGTCCGTCGATTCCTGATTTGCACAATTATGATGTCCTACCTCACAGACTTCTAAATGGGAATCGAGAACAGAGCAAAGAAGGTAAACATGTTGAAACCGAATTTGAAAGTGCTCGAGCTGAAGATGTATCCCGAGAACGCACTGCTTCTAGAACCGGAATTTGGGATAGTATACCTCAACGATCAGAAAGAAAAGAGGTTTCTTCGCTTCAGCCAGGTCGACAGATTCTGTGATGGCACTCTCCTCAAAGTCAAAGATGCTCTTCGTAACATCATCACATATGAATCCGAAAATCAAAAGGTTTCGTATGTTCCTAACTCAAATGAAACAACTGCACGAAATGCCTTAGAAGTGATTGAAGACCGCATCGACAATATCACGAAGATATTAAAATATTAAAAATTACTTCTCAAACTATTTCGACAATATCACGAAGATATGCGATGGGAATCACACAGACTCGTGCATGTGTGAAAGAAATAAATTATATATTTGTTTGGCTCAAATATTGATTTAACTTGGGACGTAAGTTAAAAATCAATAGACATAGTGAGTAGAAAATGAAGTTCAGAGACCGGAGCTGATGTCTTCCTTTATCAATATCTAAGACCTCCGAGTGAGGAATCGATAGATTATGTGTTAAATCTTCGTGAATATATGAAACAAGCATCTTTTGTGAGATGCTTGAGTGGCTGGGTGGGGTAACCCGAGTTATCGACACTAGGTCCATGTCGGTTTCAATATTCATCTCCAAAGAACGAGATCTAATAGATTATGTGGTTACCCGGATAACTGACTCGGTTTGGTAAGAACTAATAATTCTTTTAAGTCTTGTCACATCCTCACCAAATTCTCTTCGCTCCAAACTCATCTATGCATCTAGACCCCACACTGATGTCTATAATGGATGTGTTTCTTGGGTTGGTCTATCCGGTTTCTGGATATACCATAGAAACAATATAATTCCTAACACTTCATTCATTCATCAAATAAAAACAGTAAAGTAAACATTTAAATACGAGTTCTAAACTAAAATGTTTAGAAGTCAAAACATTCAAGAACGAGTCCTGATCTGAGATGATCAGATGTCATAAAAATGAAGTCTGAGTTCTGATATGAGGTAATCAGAAGTCAGTAAACTTATTTGAAATAGAGATTTTCAATAAACAAGATCAAGCGCTAAACAGAATGACTCATTGAGCACATTGTTAGGACATTATTGTATTCAAGATTTACTGTAAAGTCAATGTCTAAGTAAGTTGTTAGGACCATAAATGTCATTCATATTAGAAAGATATATAAATAATTATATAGAGCTTAATTAGATTTATTATTAATGTAAAAGCCTTAATTGCATTAATTGGGCTTAGTTTAAGCTTAATGGGCTTAAGCCTTGTTTGTGTAAAGCCTTGATATATAAGGCTTTCCTTAACCTTAGAATTAGGTTAGCAATTGATTAGCGATTAAAGAGATTCATTAGAGCTTATTGTTTTAGAAATCATTCCTTTACTCTTACCTGTAATATTCTCTAAACGATACTTTGAATGAATACGAGAGGGATGACAAGTTGAAATCATCAATTGTTCTTGATATTGCTCATTGATTTTATTGTTACTTGTCAATCTGGGATCTACAATTGGTATCAGAGCCGAAGCGGAGATTTGAAGAAAGAAAAGAAATCGAACGAAAGCAAGAAAAAGCAAGAAATTCGTATTGAATTTTCTGGAAAAACGCAGCGAGCCGTTTTGCCTATTTCCGGAGATTGAACCGTCAGATCGTCACGATTGTTGGATAATAGCTCCACGACATTCTGTTCAGCATTCTGAACGGTGGGATTAATCGTTTGAGGTCCAGAATGCATCTGTTTGATTTTCGAAATAGTGCAGTTTTTCTTGGGTTAAATCGATCATCAATCGGGTTTGCAAAGCTTTTCGTTGATTTAATTATTCGTTTGTTAGATCTTGATTATTTACTCGTTTTTATCTGCTGTTTATCTGTTGTTTATCTGTGTTTACATCGATTCTCAAAGATTTTAATTTTTCAATTTAAAAATCAATTATTGAGTTTTTGGTGTTCTTGATTTTTTGTGGTGGTTATTGAAAAATAGGATATATTTTGCTTAGAAATCGATTTGGGTATGTTTGTGTTTGTGTTTGTGTTTTTTGGTCAAAATCTAACCCTACAGGAGTGAAATCAAGCAACGCTATCGATCCGTGATTCGATTTTTCAACCAGCCGCAGTTTCCGGGTAAGTCTATTTTCTGTCACTTTCCGGGTAACACAAGGTTACCTGGTATCCCCAAGTTACCGGTTGATTTTACCCGGTAACCTCACACTTAACGGATAAATCTTCCAAATTGTACCCGGTAACCTCACACATACCAACATTTTTCGGATGATGTTATGTTTGAGCCGTAATTGTTTTTAGTTGTTTGACTCTTGTATTAACATCTCATATGCATACGTAGGTAAGTTTGACTCTTGCATTAACATCACATCATATACATATATATATATATATTCATTCACATATATATATATATATATATATAGATCGCATGATTTCTTATTAAGTATTAATTTCGTTGAAGACTTTCGTTGATTTTGTTATTAAGAGTTATCGCACCTCATCATTACGACAAGTTTTCGGGCCCGTCCGGTAAGTTCTTTTTCACCCGGTAAGTCGCAAATAACTTTTACCCGGTATCCACCCGGTGACCGCAACCCCATCCGGTAACCATACTTCCGGTAAGTCATTCCATCTGCACCCGGTCACTTGTGTTTATTCGGTAACTCATTCATCTGGTAACCGCATCCGGATTCCTTCTGTTTCCGGTAAGGTCTCACATCATCCGGTAAGTGCTATTTTTTGCGAGAACATCATCACCCGGTAAGTTCACTTCAATTTTCATCCGGTAAGTTCAATTGATTTTATTTTATCCGGGAACCAACTTTGTCCGGTAAGAATCTCAATCACCCGGTAAGTTTGCTTCGTAAGTTCTCGTCGGTACCCGAGTTACCGCACGTCTCGTCACCCGATAATTATTTTTGTGACGCTTGAGATTATTTGCGACGATTTGCAACTATTTGCGACTATTATCATTTTATGTGATTTTAGTTGACGTTTTTAATCTAACGTGGTTTGTTTTTCTCGCAGGTTTCATTCTCGAAGTTTGATTTCGTTCGTTCCGACAATAATCAAATTTCAATTTTTGGAAACGAATTTATTTTTTAGATTTGTTTTTCAAATTTAATTTTTGATCTTCTTCCGCATTTTTTATTCTTCAAAATAACACCGATTAACGATCAAAATTTTCAGGTAACAATGTCTTATTCATCTCAGTATGAAGCAACTTGTCAGGACGAAGATGAGGTAATGGAGATACTGAGCGAAAAGAAGTATGCGTCCAAGTCACCTGTTGATCCACTAGCTCTTATTTCTTCAAAACGAGGCAAATCATCCAGCCATCGTTCCAAACGTGCCCAAGAGCCAAGTGAATCTGAGCCAGAATCTAAGAAAGAAGAGGACAGTGATTCTGATCCTGAGTTCACTGCTATAAAGAAATCAATGGCTCTGCTCTCCAGATCCTTTCCAGCAGCATATGCTCACATCCAATAATCAGCGCTACTCCACTTCCTCCAACAAGTGCCATGATTATCCGGATAAATACGAAGGCAAGAAGAATGTAGATGAGCACAAGCAGCCTGATAAGAAGGAGAAGACCGAAAAAGAGCAAACAACACTATATGAAAAGAATATCAAGCAGAAAGATGATTTGATCAGCAAGTACGTCAAACAACTGAAGGAACTGAAATCTCAAATCTGGAATAGTTCTGAGAAGTTGGCTAAATCTGAAGAAAAGGCAGCGATCTTAGAAACTGAGAATACTAAGATGAAAAGAAAGATTTTTGATCTGCCATCACAAGAAGAGATAAAGGCACTTGAAGAGAAAGGTAAGCTCTTGAACTGTGAAAACCTTGAGCTTAAACGAAAACTAACTACTCTTGAAAAAGGTTTTTGAAAAGGAGAAAGAATGTTTTGCAAAGGAAAGACAATTGCTTATACAAAAGCAATCTGGTTTTTCAACCAAATCTCTTGAAGAGAAGAAGAGTCTTGAGCTTATGTGTCTAAAACATTCAAAACAGATCTCCGACTTTGAAAAAGTTTTGATTTTAGAAAGAGAGAAGTTTAAAACTGAACGCAAATCTTTTACTAAAAGGAATGGAGAACTTTCTTTGTAAATATCCGATTTGGAGAATGAATTAGACATACTAAGCAAAGAGTCTGAGAAGAAGAAGGTTGAAGGCTTTAGAGCAAAAAGTCTGAAAGATGATTTTTCAATCGAAAGAAAGATCTTTCAGACTGAGATTTCCAAGCTTACAAAGAAATTATCTGTTTTGTCATCTGATATTATGATAGAGAAGAGGCTAAAATCTGATCTCCAAAAGAAGCTAGATATAATGCTTGAAAAGAAAAATGTTCTGTTTAACAATGTCAAGGAACTTGAAAGCAAAAACTCTAATCTTGAATCACCCAATCTTGCTAGTCCAGATACTGTTAATCAGTCTCTTTACGGTGATACAGTTAATTCAGTTTGCTTTTCGAAGACTGCTTCAAGTTCTATTCACATAAATTTTTCTTCAAAGACCTGCATTAGATCAAATAGTACTTCAAAAGATCGAATTCATACCTCTAATCTGTTTTATAACCCTATTATTGACAAATCAGATAATAAATCTTTCAAGAAAGTAAACATGGTGTGGAGAGTTAAAGGAACCACTCCTGCTCCAAAGTCATTCGTCTATGTTAAAAGTGACAAGCACAACACAGCTTTCCATGCTAAACCTTTTGTGAAAACTGATCGAGTTTACTCTGTTAACAAACTGATCAGCTTATCTACACAGAAGTTGTGTTGCTCTTATTGTGGAACAAGTGAATTTGTGAAGAAAGACCATGCTAAGTATTGGTATGGTACTTATAGTATCACAGGTCCTCATAGGGCATCTATCCAACAAGGATCCATCAAAAGATGGATAGCAAAATCTGTCTAATCTGTTTTGCAGGAATGTCATGTGTGCTTTGGTCAGAACATTCTTTTCAGATGATTGCATTAAAAGGTTATGCCAATTTTGAGGGGGAGTACTATCTTATAAAAGGTAAGTGAACTTCAACTGAATTCAAAGACCATGGTAATTCATTCTGGATAACTTACTTGTGTTTGTTATTCTGCAATTTTAAATTCCATGATTGCCACGTGTCATTTCTTCTTGACTTAGTTATTTCCATGTCTCAAATGTTTGTTAATTTTTCGATGGAAATACACTCGTTTGAATTCCTAGTTGTTTTTCACAATTAAATTTTCGTTTGAAATACACTCGTTTGAATTCCTTGCAAATGATTCCATTCTTATCTGATATTTTAATTGTTACTTGTTTTTCACAATTAAATTTTCTGATCATTGTTTCATTTTTGAACTTATAGTGCTTACTGAGTCATTCTGTTTTGCGCTTGATCTTGTTTCTTAAAATTCTATATTTCAAATTATTTTCATGACTTCTGATTACCTCGGATCAGAACTCGGACTTAAATGCTTTGACTTCTGAACAAATCAGATCAGGACTCGTTCTTCGTGATATTGCCGGAACAGATTGAGAAGTAATTTTTATTATTTTACTTCAGTGATAACTGGAAGTCCTATTAGAGATACCCCATTGCCAACTCTGTACATAGGCCACACAATTTTTTAATTGTTGTGATAACAGTTAGTAATGTGTTTCTGTGTTAGTTGATTACCCTGTTTACTATAATGTTTTGCTCTGGAATTTTTGCTACTCGTCACTATTGTCTTTGAACGTGCATGATGCTACGGATGCTCCTACTCATCATGAGGGGGAGAAAGGGTACATATTCAAAGACACCGAATATCAAGTCGAGGGGGAGTTAGCAAAATTCGAGGGGGAGTAACTGTGTTTTTTGATTGAGGGGGAATTAGCATCTGAGGGGGAGTAATTGTTGCTTTAGTAGTGCTTAAAAGTGATCAACTCTTCTCATCGTTTATCAAGTGGTGTTCGCTACAATTCAGTATTTCCTCCTTCAAGCATACTGATTCTACAAATTCTTAAAGCTGAAGCTGAAAGCAAATTCAACTCGTTATTCAAACAAAGATTTGTTGAAGATTTGAAGACCAAGAGCTTTATTCAAGGGGGAGCGTTAAAAGACATGAAGACAAGCAACACCGAAGTGTTCCAATGATTCAAAAGGAAGAAAAGATCAAGACTTGAAGATTTCAAGACCGATTTTTATTTATATATCTTTAGGGGGAGATTGTTAGGACCATAAATGCCCTTCATATTAGAAAGATATATAAATAATTATATAGAGCTTAATTAGATTTATTATTATTGTAAAAGCCTTAAGGCCATGAGTACCGCCTACCCAATAAACCCACTGAACCCAATTGCCACCTCAGCTTTTTTAATTTTTTTATTTATATATTTAATTATTTAACAAAATAAAAAAATTTATATATTTTTTAATAAATAAAAATAAAAATTCATAACATTCATTAAAAATTTAAAAATTACAAAATAAATTTAAAAATTACAAAACATTAAAAATCTAGTCGTCGTCGTTGTTGGGAACTTGGATACGCCAAATATGTTCGACCAAATCCGACCAAAGGTTATTATGAGTCTCCCGGTTTTTGACTTCTCGAACATTTGCCGCGCGTTGTTCCTCAATGATTTGTATTTCGATATCATCCGCTACAAGGTCGTTTTCATCGGCACCATAAATGGCATGGTCTTCGTCTTCGAGTATCATATTGTGTAATATGACACAAGCGTACATAATGTTTCCCAATCTTGTCGGATGCCATCCGCGTGCCGGGTTATGAAGTATATGCCAACGTTGTTTAAGCACGCCAAAAGCTCGTTCAACATCTTTACGTGTTGATTCTTGCGCGGACTTGAACTTTTTTCGTTTATGATCATGTGGGCACGTAAATGATTTTACGAAAGTAGCCCATTCCGGATATATCCCATCCGCTAGATAATTTCCGTGGTTGTAGGTGACTTCATTCACCTCAAAAGGGCACTCGGGTGCTTTTCCATCATATAGATCGTTGAAGATGGGCGACTGATTGAGAACATTGATGTCGTTGTTGGAACCGGCAACACTAAAGTATGCGTGCCAGATCCATAGATCATGGGAGGCCACTACTTCTAGCATGATTGTCGGGTGCTCATGATCACCTCTCATGAATTGACCTCGCCATGCTACCGGACAATTTGCCCACGCCCAATGAGTACAGTCTATGCTGCCGAGTATGCCGGGAAATCCGTGTTTAGCTTCATGCACGGTGTACAACTTCTGAATATCAACATAAGTAGGCTTGCGTAAATATTTTTTACCATAGAGTTCAATAATACCTGTGCATAATTTGTGCAGACAATCTCAGTACTCGTCAAGTGAGTGGGCAGCTACTCCATACGCCAACTGCCGAATAGCGGAAGTACACTTTTGTATCGGAGAAAAACTTTGTTTGTGTTTGCCGTCCAACCGACGTGTAAAATACGGATACTCTCCTTCTAAATCTTCAACTATTCGTTCGAATAGTTGTCTGCTCATCCTGAACCGCCGTCTAAACATATCCGGTGTATAAACCGGGTTGTTGCCAAAGTAGTCCCGCAAAAGCCGCTCGTTTGCAGCTACCCGACCTCTTTATATGTTCCCGGCCCTCGGTTCTCTTCTTGACGATGAGGCGGTGCTACCATAAATTAATTTTGCAGCTTCTCGAACCAACCCTACAAAAAATTCCCTTTGATGCTGCAAGTACTCGTCGGTGTCTATGGATGATGATGATGCGGTTGATGAAGCGGGTTGTGGCGAATTCATATTGTCTAAAATTGAAGAAATAATGGAAAAAAGTATAGAGTTTTTTGGTGTGAAAAAATGAAGGTGGTATAGGTTAATATATATAGTGTGTATAATTTGAAAAAAAAATTATAAAATAGTCGTTGGTAAACGGTATTGTTTAAAAAAAAATAAAAAAAAAAATTAAAATTGCAACGGGTATCATCGGGTTCATGAACCCGGTACCCTAACCCGATCGCTACCCGCTCCCCCCCCCCCTTGGTACCCCCTACCCGTTGAACCCGCTATGCCACCTCGTTGAACCCGATCCCGTACCCGAGGGCGGTACGGGTGGTCTAATTGCATTAATTGGGCTTAGTTTAGGCTTAATGGGCTTAAGCCTTGTTTGTGTAAAGCCTTGGTTTATAAGGCTTTCCTTAACCTTAGAATTAGGTTAGCAATTGATTAGCGATTAGAGAGATTCATTAGAACTTATTGTTTTAGAAATCGTTCCTTTACTCTTATCTGTAATACTCTCTGAACGATACTTTGAATGAATACGAGAGGGGTGACAAGTTGAAATCATCAATTGTTCTTGATATTGCTCATTGATTTTATTGTTACTTGTCAATCTGGGATCTACATAAGTCAACATTGCTTATTCCTTTATACCTTGTAAGTCTTTAGTATAAATAGGCTTATCATGTTCTTGTTTAGAGGTTGGTTGTCATAAGCTTGTAACTCTTGTATATGAATGACAATGACTTTCTCTCTCTAGAATCTCTTACCCTGATTGCTTTACACTAGATTTGGGATTTACAATTGGTATCAGAGCTTTGGGAGAAAGATTTGTGCACAAATTCATCAAAATTCGTTCAAGATTTGAAGGATTTCTTGAAGATTTTTAACATTTTTAGAAAGTTTACTGTGTAGATTTCGAATTCTACTGATTTGAGCTTATTTGGATTCAAATTTGATTAGGTTAGATTCGTTTTGGTGATTAGAATACATCTTGTTTAGGAATCTAAGCCTAGTTCTCCACAGATTTGACGGATTGAACCATTTCTAGGAATTTTTGTTTGAAAGGTGAGCTGTTCTGTAATTTGATCGAAGGTCATCGAATTTGGGGTTTTTAGAGGTTTTGATCAACTACAAAGTTGTTCAGAATTGAATTTCGAGCAACCCTGCAAAATTTCAGTTCAAAATTCGAAAAATCGAGCAAGTTATGGCAGATTAAATTTTTCTGGTTCGACTTTTCGCAAGATCTGAAGAACTCACAAGATTCATAAAGTTCTCGCATCATTCATAAACGGTTCGCATCATTCATCAAGGTTTTCGCATTGTTCAACAATTGACAAAAGTAATAGTTCTCGTATTGGTCTTAATACGAAAAGCATTATTATTGCATCAAAAGGTTGCGAGAATTTAAAGTGTTCGCATTAGATTGATACGATAAGTTGGTTTGTTCGCATCAGCCTGTTGCGAAAAGTCAAGAGTTCGCATTAGCTTGTTGTGAGAAGTGAAAGAGTTCGCAATGGCTTGTTGCGAGAAGTGAAAGAGTTCGCATTGGCTTGTTGCGAGAAGTGAAAGAGTTCGCATTGGCTTGTTGCGAGAAGTGAGAGAGTTCGCATTAGCTTGTTGCTAGAAGTGTATTGTTCGTATTGGTCTTGTTGCGAGAAGTGTGGTGTTCGCATCCAAGTGCTTGCGAGAAGTTTATGTGAGGACATAAAAGCTTTGAAGAGAAATCTGTGCAGTTTAAAGAGCTCAATTTTTCTTACTCATTCCTTGTTATTACTTTACAGTTTATTTTTTATTTTCCCATAGTCTATCACTTGTGCACAAATTCAACTTCTAAGCGAAGTTTCTTTTGACGATCACTCTATTTGGTATATTTTTGCTAATATTTTGATATTTTACATCTAATTCTTGTGTTTGATATTTTTTCAGGTGTCCAACAATGTCTATATCTGATGATCAGTTATTTTATCATCAATATTTGGTAATGGAAGAGTTAAAAAGGAAGAATGCAGATGTTCAAGCTCAACTAAAAAAGAATGATATTCTTGATATTTTAAACCTTCAAGATCAGAAAAAAATGCTTAAAGAGAAAACAACAACTTTTCAAAGAGAAAATATTGATCTGAAAAACATTGAAGATAAGAGAGAGAAGGAGAACTTATATCTTCGAGATCAATTGAAAAAGCTTCAAGAGAAAGGAACTACAGTGGAAAGTGAAAATGTTGAATTGAAAAAGAAGATTTCGGGTCTTGAAAGGGAGCTACAAGATCTGAAAGGAGTTCGTGCTGAAAAAGACAAAGTTGCCAAGAAACTTGTTTTTGATAACAGTGATTTTCAGGACAAGAAAATATGTTTGGAAAAAACTTTTGAAACTGAAAGAAAATCTTTCAAAGAAAAATCATTTGAGTTTTCAAAAAGGATTTCTGATTTGGAAAGTGAAAACAATGTCTTAAAAAGAAAATTTTCTGAATTCGCATCTGAGTTTACAAAAGAAAAAAAGAATAATTAGAAAAGATTTGTGTACAAAAGTTATCAAATTTTTCGAAAAATCTTTTGATGAAAAGAAAGAGATTGAACTGAAATGTATAAGACTTTCAAAACAAGTCTCTGATTTTGAAAAAGTTTTATTTCTTGAAAAAGAAAAACTTGAAAAAGAAAGGATGGAATTCAATGAAGAAATAAAATCTTTGGAGACAAAAAGTATTGAGCTTTCCATGAAGTTATCTGATTTTGAAAATGTCTTAAAGAATGAAAGAAAAGAATTTGCTAAAAAAGAAAAGCTTTTTGAGAAGGAAAAGAACAGTCTTCAAAGTTCTAAGCTTTCAGTGAAAAATTCTGACTTAGAAAAGATTTTGGAGAATGAGAGAAAAGTTTTTGCAGAAAAGAAAGATATCTTTGAAAAAGAAAATAACAGTCTTAAAAAGAAAAATATGGAATTTTTCAAAAAGATAACTGATAAAAGAAAACTTTTGGAAAAAGATTTTGAATCAGAACGAAAATATTTTGAAGATGCGATTCTAAATCTTAAAAAAGATTATCTGGTTTATCAACAGAAATTATGAAGTATCAAATGGTAAAATATGATCTCCAAATAAAATATGATCTAATTTTTAAGGAGAAAAATGTTTTGATCAACAAAGTTAAAGAACTTGAAGACATCAATTTTAAAATTGATGTTTCAAAGCAGGTCAGTCCTAACACTATCATTCAGACTACATTTGTTGATTCAAATGATTCTGAATGCTCTTTTAAAACTGCTTCAAGTTCAATTTTTAAAAACATTTCTTCGAAACAATTTAATAGATCAAATGATTTCTCAAAAGATCATATTCGGTCTTCTAATCTCTTTTATAACCTCTGTTTGATAAATCAGATGATACTCCAAATGTGACTAAATCTATACTTCTTCCAAGTCTAAAGCGACTCCAGTCTTCAAGAAAGTGAAGATGGAATGGAGAGTCAAAGGAACAACTCCGAAGAAAGATGCTCTAAAATCATCTGCATCTACATCAAATGCAAAGAGGAACAATGCTCCGAAAGGTAAGTCTTCTGTACCACCTAATCCTGTTTATTCTACAAATCATCTGATTAGGTTGGCAAATAAGAAAATTTATTGTTCCGACTGTGGATCAAATAATTTTGTGCATAAAGATTATGCTTCTTATTGGTACGGTACTTACCGAATTTCTTCAAAGAAATCTGCACATAACGAGCCAGGACCCAAGTTCCGTTGGGTACCAAAATCTACTTAATATGTTTTGTAGGTTCATCAAGTGTAGCTGTTGGGTCTTGAAAGCCCCATTTATATGGAAAGTTTTATAAAGTCAAAGATGTCCATGTAAAGTCAAAGTCAAGTCTATTTTACTTTGTATTTTGTTATATGGGCTTTGGGAGTTTAATTAGAGTTTAATGGGCTTGGGCCTATGTCATATAATAGGCTAAGTATATAATGTGTAGTTTGGGTCATTTGTAAGGTGTTCAAAGATGTAGAGTGAGAGAACGTGTGGTTAGAGAGAGAAAGTCCTCTAGAGCTTCAAAGTATGTAAATCTAATATGATGATGGCTATTGTTTTCTTATCTCTATTCTCAATTTTAATCATTTCTCATTGAATAAGAAACTTCATTGTATTCTATTCTATCATCTTATTCTTACATATATGGAGAATTCTTGATTGTTGTTCAATTATGGGACTTACAATTGGTATCAGAGCTACATCGAATCAATTTTAATTCGATACGATCATTTCTTGGCAACAATTCAAGATTTGAAGATTTGATTTGAAGAATTGGTGATTCAAGATCGTTCTTAATTGTGTGCTATAATTGGAGGTAAATTTTCTGTGATCTTATACATCTTGAAGAACTATTTTCTATTTTGGAGAAGATTTTATAGATCTTGATGGTTCTTGGTGAAGAGAAGAAGTTAGATGTTCATGATCTACTTCTAAATCTGTTTCTGCACACAATTTGCTCGATGAATTGTCTGAGAAAGGTTTGATGTTGTGTTACATGTTCAAAATCAGATCTGAAATGAGTTTTAGATCTTTGATTTCTTAAATTCAACTTTCTGAATTGATCAATCAGAAACTTGACTCTTTGCAATCTTTGTTCTATGCAGAATTACGGAGATTGTAAGTTGAGTTCATATTGTTTGTGTTGAATTCGAAGTATGGAACGGATTTATTGTTGTTCATGCCAAAAGTGAAAGTTTTTTATTCGATTCAAGATAGTTGTTGTTATCAAGATCAGTTAGAGTGTTCAAAATGATTTAATCAAAACATAGGGGCTGTTGTTTTAATGTATACACAGATTTTGATGTTGCAAGATTGTCCGGATCATGTTCATATTGATAGAAAAATCAAACAGAAAGTTGTTTGCTGTTGGAGATGTCCATGTGCTGTCAAAACAGTTTCGCTGCTGCTTTTGCTGTAAAAAACAAGCCAGAAAGTTGCCGTCAAGGCCATTTTACTGTCAAAATAGTTGTTGTTAAGCAGTTTTTGCTGTTGTCTAGTTGCTGTCAAAGTGATTTAAAGCAAAAAGTTGTTGTTTGTTGTTGTTTCATGCTTATCGGTTGCTGTCAAAAAGGATTTTGGTGCTGTCCATTCAATTTGTAACAGAAAACTGTTGCTGCCAAAATATCCAAACAGATCTTGCTGTTTGTGCATCAACAGAGATCGAAAAGCTTATTCAGAGCTTATCAGAGTTGCAGATCTATTTAATCAGAGTTTACACAAGACAATTCAGAGTTGATCATGGCTGATCAGAATTATATTCAGAATTGATTCAGAACTTTATCTAAGGAATTCAGAATTCTGAAAGTGCATTATGAATTGTATGTCTTTGAATTCAGGAGTCTGACTAAGTGCACTCTGAATTATGATCTTATCCGTTCAAAATTCTGATCAAGAAGTGATCAAATTTATACTTAGCCATTTCAGAAGCATTCTCGTATATTCAGATTTTTTAAAGAGGCAAACTTCTGAGTTTTAAGTGTTTTGAGTTCAGAATTCTGATATGGTCTTCAAAAGTTTAAGTATTTGTGTTCAGAATTCTGATAAGCATATTCAGACTTCTGATCAAGCCCATTCAGAAGTAACACTTAGACGTTTCAGAGTAAAAGTGTGTTATTTGACAGCTTTGCGCACCTATCGTATTTTACTCAGAACTCACTCCTCGTAGCTCCAAATTTGACGAGTCCAGATGCGTTCGATTTCCAAGACATAGGTGAACATTTTTCATGTTTTGAGTTTGGTCTGAATCAGTGTGGTTATTGGTCTGATTTTGTGTCAAAGTCAGTGTATAGCTGCTGGACCGAAGCAACGTTTTTCACGATATTTCTCCCAAATTTTCAGAAAGGTGTTCTATCTTCTATTTTTGTGGATCCAAGCTGAGTTATTGAAGTGTGTTGAGACACTCCCTTCTCTGATCTTAATGAAATAATCTCTTGAGCTTAATGGTCGTTCAACTCGGATTTCAAAGATGGATTCTTTGTTACAAACTGAAATTTGCACTATGGTTTGTCACGTAGCTCGAACATTACTTTCTTGTGGGCTTAACGAATGTGTCGAGTTTCTTCATATGGAGCTGAATATTTTAGGGTTTTGGGAGAGAACGTGTGGTTAGAGAGAGAAAGTCCTCTAGAGCTTCAAAGTATGTAAATCTAATATGAGGATGGCTATTGTTTTCTCATCTCTATTCTCAATTTTAATCATTTCTCAATGAATAAGAAACTTCACTGTATTCTATTCTATCATCTTATTCTTACATATATGGAGAATTCTTGATTGTTGTTCAATTATGGGACTTACAATAGCGCTGAATGTTATAAGTATAACAAACACATGACTGGAAAACAGAAGAGATGTTGTGCGGATTTTAAAGAAGAGTATATGTACTTTTAAGGGGGAGCACAAGTTTATGACTTCTAAACGTATCAGTTTAGAACTCGTACTTCAATGATTTATACTTCTGAGTAAATCAGCTAAGGACTCGTACTTCAAAGAGAATGACTTCTAAACATATATTAGTTTAGGACTCACACTTCAATGATTTCGACTTATGATCATATCAGATCAGGACCCGGTCTTCAACGTCTAAGACTTCTGAATTTATCTTCAATCCTGGTAATTCAGAACTTGTTTTAATGATTAAGGATATTTGATTCAAGTTTTGTTATTTGTGCAGATTTTGTCAATATAAAAGATCTTTTGCACATGTTAAGGGGGAGCTTATAAGATTTTAAATCTTCTTATCATGATTTGAGGGGGAGCTCAAACATTTCTGACTGTAAGTATCTTCTAAACTCAATCTGAGATTGTTTGATAGAAGAATGATTTTCAAGCATGGAAAACGTTTTCTTAAATGTTCAAACCACTTCTCTAATTCAAACAGATTTTATAATTTTAAAAGTGTGATTTTAAATGTTTTTCATATATATACATATATATATATCGGATTATCGTAACATCAATTCTGACCGTGTGTTTCCAAAGATTAATACTTGCGTAGTATCTTTTATATACTTTCAAGTATTCATACACACCGGTACAGCTTCATATTGACTTTGTTATTACCATGTCTCAAAACGAAACAAATTTTTCGATGGTAATGCTCCCGTTTGTATTCCAATTTTGTTGAGCATCATATATTTTTTTCAGAGGTGAGAACTTAAACGTTTCATTCAAAGATTGTTTATATTTGTTCATATAAAAAAATTTCAATTCTTTGATACCCTATCCTTTTATGATCATCATTCATAATATTTGATCTGATTGATACATTGTCAGATTCTCAAACAAGTCCTTCGAATTCATTTCATTCATTATTCTTGTTTTGAGAATTCTTCATAGTTCAAATGCTCAAATATTAATGATTATTATTGAGGAGCATACATTCTGATGACAATGTCATTCAAATGCTGAAGTTTATTTGTTCAAGCTAAACTATTGAACAACACATCATTTTAGGACAAAATTTCATGGGATCAGTGTGAGATTATTGTACTTCTATGGATTCACGTTAACCAGTGTTTCCTACCTAAGAAGTTATCCTTGAGTGATTGAGGGTGAGGGGTCTACATCATAGAGTGAGGGAGATAACTCCTCCGGTTGAGTAATCTCATTGTGTTGAGGTAAAATGTAAATGAGAGTTTGGGTAGAAGTGAGTGGATTAAAAACAGAAAGAGGGTGTGAGAACAGAGTTAAAAGAATAAGAGAACTATGCACCAACCATTTTCGGAGCCGGGAAGCCACATTACTGACTGGTTCACATTCTTTGGTGACCATCATTGAAACAGGCAGTTAGCCCATGCCAACTCTTCCATTTAACCCCACCAGCTACTCATTTCTTTCTCAACAAAGAAATGTTTCCTTTTTATTGGGGACACATCATATCATCTATCTAATCTTCATTCGGAAGGTTTGGATATTGAAAAAGAAGGAAGTTTGCCCCACCTTCGCTCTTTTCATTCATGCACATTGAGTCCATGGAAAACTTGTTGTTGTCTCAACAGTTTACACACTTTAAGCCTAATGATCAAGCATATGTTGCTTCAATCATTTCTACACATGCACGTACACACAAGGAATATGTTTTCTTGTCATAACGTTCATAGAAATTCCTTTGTGGTTTTTCGATGATTGAATGGAAGCCCTGGGGGAGTGAACATCAAAAAGCTCCTTTCCAAAGTACATCCATTATACTAAGTGGCTTTGTGCTACTTACAGGCATTTGAACTGATTCATTTGTTGTTTCAGGGTTACCACATTCATTCCATCTGAATTTGAAAAGATTCGGATAAATTCTTTTGGAATTGGCGGATTATCAGATCAAAAGGAGGAGAATGTTGTTTGGGGTATTCAAAGACCATGCTGAAATTGATAAAGGTTTTGATTATCATGATGATCATAATCATCAAAAAGGGGGAGAAATAGTATACTGAAGAACAGGGGGAGAAATGATGTGTCAAAGTTAAGAAGATGTTCTGAGATTATTCAAGAAAGTTCGTTGTTCAAAGACAATTCAAGGTCAAAGAGATGAAGATACAGAGTTCAGAAGTTCAAAGTTTTCGCATATAAATGAAAGTTCTCGCATGATGAACAGTACTCTTCAAGGTTTTCGCATGATACTGAATGCGAAAAGTTGAGTGTTCGGATTCCATGGATACGAAAAGTTCATTGTTCGCATAAAGAAGGATCCGAGAAGCTAAGTATTCGTATGAAGAAGGATACGAGAAGAGTAGTTCTCGCATGCTGCTTGATACGAGAAGTTTGTTTTCGCATGATGTTAGATGCGAATTGTATAGTGTTTGCATGCTAAGGATGCGAGAAGTGAGCTTTTCACATTGTGTTGAATGCGAGAAGTGGAGTTTTCGCATGCAGTTGGATGCGAAAAGTTTCTTCACTTAAGCAGTTGGATGTGAAAAGTTTTTTTGATTCTCTGTTGTATGCGAAAAGTTTGAACCTTCAAAGATTTTAAAACTGCAAAGATCTGAATTTTATGTACAAGACTTGACGATGTTTTGATGAAGTGTTTGTTTAAGATGATTGACTTTACAAAGAGCATATTGAAGATTATTCTGTGTTTGAAGATGTTAAGAGCTTCAATGTTTAAAGCGACCAGAGTTAAAGCTTTGAAGATAAAGAGCTGAAGACTACAGCTATATTTTTTGTTAAATCTTGAATCCAAAGGGGGAGAATGTTAGGACATTATTGTATTCAAGATTTACTGTAAAGTCAATGTATTATGTTAGTCAATGTCTAAGTAAGTCAACATTGCTTATGCCTTTATACCTTGTAAGTCTTTAGTATAAATAGGCTTATCATGTTCTTGTTTAGAGGTTGGTTGTCATAAGCTTGTAACTCTTGTATATGAATGACAATGACTTTCTCTCTCTAGAATCTCTTACTCTGATTGATTTACACTAGATTTGGGATTTACACACATTATGGACAAAAATCAAACAATGAAGAGAAATTTTAATTGTGAAGGACAAGTCACAATTAATATGTCAGATAAGAATTGAATTATTAACAAGAAATGACGAGCTTTGAAAACAAATAGGAATTCAAGCGAGTGTATTTCCATCGAAAAATCAACAAACATATGAGACATGGAAATAACTTAATCAAGAAAATATAACACGCGACAATTCTAGAATTTAGAATCGAAGAAAAACAAACACAAGTAAGTTTTTCAGAGTAAATTACCACGGTTCTTTGAATTCACTAAAAATTCATGTAAGTGTCCAATACCTAATACTCCCCCTCAAAAATAGCATAACCTTTGAATACAGTCATGTGAAACGAGTATCCCGAGTTTTATCACACATGACACCACTGCAAAACATATCAGAAAGATTTTGGTATCCATGCTTTGATGGATCCTTGATGGTTAGATGCCTTGGCTTTAAAATACGGATTGGGGATGCTATAGGTACCATACCATTTATTCACATACCTTGGATGCACAAAGTCACTCTTTCCATAATAAGTGCAACTGATCTTTGCTCGGTTTAGACTGATCAATTTAGCTATAGGGTAAACATGTGCAGGTGAACCAGTCTTGGAAATAAATGACTTTGTATCAAATACAAGAGAATTATGAGACTTGTTTCTATCATAGTCTTCTGTAGTTGATTTTTTTCTCCAAACCATTTTTTCTTTTCTAAAAACATGAGTATCTGAAGATTCATTAAGCTCACTGAAGAAGAACTAGAGTAGTAAAATTGTCTTTTGTGAGAATTACCGGTTTTTGAGCGTTTCTTCGACCGTCTTTTTGACTTACATTTTGACGAATTTGGTTGAGAAACGTTTTTGGAACACTCCTTTTTCAAAATTTACCGGTGAAGGCATCTTGTTAAGAAATTGAACGTGACTCACAAACTTTGTTGCAAAATCTATTTTAGCGATGTCACCATCAGGACAGACCGTGGAATTCATAGACGCGGAGAATCGGAGTTCAGAGTCAGATGGATTGTCATTATCCGAATCGGTTGAGAAACAGTTACGATTGTGAAAGGAATCATCAGCGAAAGGTTTTTCAAAATCATAGATGTGATTCCTTTTATAAAAATCTATTTGAACCTCTTTACCTTTATTTGAAAATATTAAGGCCTTTTCATTTGTGTCCGATGACAAGCCTAAGAAGGCTTTGCATGAGGAACTATCTGAATTGGTTGTTGACGGTTCAGCTGAGATTGGTTCGCATTGGTTGGTATTTTTGATAGGAGTGACGATATTGTCAGGCAGATTATGAGTATCTGCCTTAGCAACCCTTTCCTGAAAAACTTTTGTCGCCAAAGCATATAGATTAGACGTGAGTCTAGCAATCTCAGTTTTAAAAGTTGTTCTTTCAGATTCAGATAGAGCCTCGGTTTTGTTTCGTTCAAGTTCTTGAAAGGTGGATAAAAGTACAGTCCTTTCGTAGTCAAAAGATGCGTTATTTCTTTCAATTGATTCTTCGAGATGGAAAATAATATTTTCCAATATCAGAGGTGGAACATATCGTTTGTATTCTTATGGATCAGGAGATCCCTCATTTGGTGTTGCCTCAATCGGAACAGGAGTTTCCGCTTAGACTTACTTAGTGAAAATGGGGGGAGATTGTTGATCCAAATGATTACTTCGACATCAAATAGGGGGAGATTGTTGATCCAAACTCTCTTAGTGATTTGATAATGACCCTTAGACTTACTTAGTGAAGATTGCATTTGACTTGTATATATTAGTGTTTCACCATCACCGATAAGCACTATGAGTCTGTTCAGTATTGCTGATGGAATCTAATGTATTAATCTTTTGCAATCAACGATAAACATACTGAGCCTGTTCAGTATCGCTGATAGTATCCTTTATAGCAAGTTAAATTTAATCTCTGAGACAAGTTTCGCGACAAAGATTTCATCGCTGACATCGAAGACGAAGCTGAATGAACAAGTGACAATCTACTAATGATTTGATGCGGACATCAGTGAAACCAAGACAAGTCCACACACACGACATTTCAAGAAGAAGACTTCAGCGATAGCTGACTTACATCAGGTCTTCTCTAATGGAAGACCTACTCAGCGATCGCTGATCATGAAGCTTCTTCTTCAAGAAATGTTTGTCTTATCTTCTTTGAAAATAACTGATTTAGAGAAAGAATTAGACATACTAAGCAATGAGTCTGAGAAGAAGAAGGTTGAAGGGTTTAGAGCAAAACGTTTGAAAGCTGATTTTGCAAACAAAAGAAAGATCATTCAGACTGAGATTTCTAAGCTTACAAAGAAATTATCTGTTTTGTCAACTGATATCATGATAGAGAAGAGGCTCAAATCTGATCTCCAAAAGAAGCTAGATCTAATGTTTGAGAAGAAAAATGCTTTGGTTAACATTGACAAGGAACTTGATGCCAAAAACTATGATGTTGAATCACCCAATCTTGCTAGTCCAGATACTATTGATCAGTCTCTTTACGGTGATTCAGCTAATTCAGTTTGCTTTTCTAAGACTGCTCCAAGTTCTATCCACAAAAATGGTTCTTCAAAGACCTGCATTAGATCAAATAGCTCTTCAAAAGATCAGATCCGTACTTCTAGTCTATTTTATGACCCTATTATTGACAAATCAGATAATCAATCTTTCAAGAAAGTAAAGATGGTTTAGAGAGCTAAAGGTTCCGCTCCTACTCCAAAGTCATTTGTATCTGTTAAGAGTGACAAGAACAACAAAGCTTTCCACGCTAAACCTTTTGTGAAACCTGATCGTGTTTACTCTGTTAATCAGCTGATCAGGTTATCTAAATAGAAGTTGTGTTGTTCTTACTGTGGAACAAGTGACTTTGTGAATAAAAACTATTCTAAGTATGTGTATGGTTCTTATAGCATCCTCAATCCCCGTTTTAAAAGCCAAGGCATCTAACCATCAAGGATCCATCAAAGCATGGATACCAAAATCTTTCTGATCTGTTTTGTAGGGATGTCATGTGCGATAAAATTAGGAATATTTCGTTCATATGACAACAATAAAAGGTTACACCAATTTTGAGGGGAGCATTAGGTTTTGCACAATAAAAGATTTTTTAAGTAAATTAAAAAAAATCGTGGTAATTCATTCTGGATAACTTACTTGTGTTAGTTATTCTCCAATTTTAACTTCCATGAATGCCACGTGTTATATTTTCTTGACTTAGTTATTTCCATGTCTCGTATACTTGTTGATTTTTCGGTGGAAATACACTCGTTTGAATTCCTTTTTTTATATAGTACGCCATTTCATGTTAATGATTCAATTCTCTTCTGATACATTAATTGTGACTTGTTCTTCACAATTAAACTTTCTATTCATTGTTTGATTTTTTTGAACTTATTGTGCTTATCAAGTCATTCTGTTTTGCGCTTGATATTGTTTCTTGAAATTCAATTATTTCAATTTTTATGACTTCTGATCAACTCAGATCAGGACTCGTTCTTAAAATTTTTGACTTCTAAACATTTCAGTTTAGAACTCGTACTTTACTGTTTCCAAAACTGTTCTATGTAATGAATGAAATGAGTGTTAGGAATTATATTGTTTCTATGGTCTATCCAGAACCGGAAGGACCTACCCAAGAAACACATCCATTTATAGACAACAGTGAGGGGTCTAGCTTGATAGATGTGTTTGGAGTGAAAAGAATATGGTGAGGATGTGATAGGACTTAAAAGAATTATTGGTCCTTACCAAACCGAGTCAGTTATCCGGGTAACCACACAATCTATTCATTCCCGTTCTTTGGAGATGAATATTGAAAGATACATGGACCCAGTGTCGATAACTCGTGTCACCCCACCTAGCCACTCAAGTATCTCATAAAAGATGCTTGTTTCATATATGCACGGAGATTTAGCACATAATCTATCTATTCCTCACTCGGAGGTCTTAGGTACTGAAAAAGGAAGACATCAGCTCCGGTCTCCGAACTTGTTATTCTAATCACTTTGTCTATTGATTTTTAACTTGAGTTCCAGGTTAAATCAATATTTTGAGCCAAACAGATATAATTTAATTCTTTCACACATGCACGAGTCTTTGTGATTCCTTTTACATATCTTCATAATATTGCCGGAACAGTTTGAGAAGTAATTTTTAAGATTTTACTTCAATGATAACTGGAAGTCCTATCAGAGATACTCCAATGCCAACTCTGAACATAGGCCACACAATTATTTTAATTGTTGTGATAACAGTTACTTATGTGTTTCTGTGTTAGATTTTTACCCATCTTGGCTACTAAAATGTTTTATCTGCTATTTTTGCTACTCATAGTATTGTCTTCGAAGTTACATGCTGCTTAGGATGCTCCTAATCATCATGAGGGGGAGAAGTGATACAGATTTAAAGACACCGATCATCATCATGAGGGGGAAAAAAGTTATAAAGTTTCAAATACCCAGGTTATCAAGTTAGGGGGAGTAAGCAAAAGTTGAAGGGGAGTAACTGTTATGATCCGTGCAGAAAAGATAACTGTTATGATCCGTGCAGAAAAGATTACAAATGCATGGTTCTTTCATCCCTTATCAAGAAGTGTTTGCAACAAGTTGATTCCTCCTTCGAGCATATTAGTTCGACAAATTCTGAAGTTGTTCAAAGCCAATTCAACTCGTGGTTCAACTCGTGAAGACTAAGAGCATATTTCAAGGGGGAGCGTGAAAGACATGAAGACGAGCAACACTAAAGTGTTTCAAAGATTCAAGAGGGAGAGAAGATCAAGACATGAAGATTCCAGGATCATATTTTTCCTTTATATAACTTTAGGGGGAGATTGTTAGGACTAAATGTCCTATAAAATAGAAAGTGATATAAAGAAAAAAGAGTAGAGTTATTTATTTGTAAAAGGCCTTATTGTGTTAATGGGATTTAGAGGTTAATAGGCTTGGGCGTGTCAAGCCTAGGTATTTAAAATGTGATTAGAGGAAAATAGGTTAGAGGATTGATCATTATTGAGTGCGCCTAATTGAGTTTAGAGAGAGAGTTTTGTTCATCAATCCAATCTTGTAACTCTCTACAATCGTTCAATAAAGATTATTGCTTTTGTGTTTACATTGTTACTTGATCAAATTGGGATCTATAAATATTATGATTGAAATTGTTTGTCCTAGAATGTGAAACTAAAGTTAATGAATTTGTCTTCGCGGTGCTTTGCTTAGACCCCTTGGCTACCTAGACTTGTTTGACGCTTTTCCTTCGACCCCAACTATCTAAAATATCATTAAGCTCACTGTCAGAAGAACTCGAGTAGTAAGATTGTCTTTTGTGTGAGTTACCGATTTTGCAACTTCTTTTAGACTTTCGTTTTAAAACTTGTTCACTGACGCGTTTTGAGGGGCATATGTAAAACATTTACCCTTATAAAGTTTGACTTGTGGCTCATTTGAATGAACAAGAAATTGAATGTGACTTGGAAGTGTAGGTGAAAACTCAAACTTATCTAGACCGTCACTTGAATAAACTGTGGAATTCATAAATTCGAAGACTTGAGTTCGTAATCGGATTTATCATTGTCATTGGTTTGAGGTGAGGAAATGGTTGAACTTGAACTTTTTAAAGAATCATGTGTGGAAGCATTTGCAAAGTCAGAGTCAATATTCTTTACTGTAAAATCGATTTGATGTTCTTTTCCTTTATTGAGTTTGTTTGACTTCTTGTCCGTTGAAACAGGTGATAGATTACCTATGAAGGCTGTGCAATACGAGCTATCTGAGAAAGGTTCGGACATATGACTTCGTTCCTCAAGAAGTTGATCAAGGTTCTTTTGTAAATTAACTTTGCTCAAACGCTCTTTCATAATATTTGTTGCCAAGGCAGACAGATTAGAGGTGAACTTCTGAATTTCTGTCCGAAACGCTTCCCTATCACCTTCAGACACCTTTTCTGTTTCACTCGAAGTCAAATTCTCCATTTTCTTTTCGGTGTCAAAATTTATCCTTTCCTTTTCAAATGACTTTTCAAGATAAACTATTTTCTTTTCTAAGACCAATGGGGGAACATACCGTTTGAACTCAGTAGTTTCCTCTTTAAGTTCAGCAGGTGTTCCCACACCTCCAGCAGAAGTTGCTTTGGGTTTGATATTAGAGTAACCGTTAAAGTAGTCATTTGAGAGGTATTTGGCCTTATTTTTCTTATAAGACGAATTAAGTGTCTCGTATACAAAAGAAAGTTTCATTTTAACCATATTTTTCTTTTCAAAGTTTCCAGTTCCTTATCCTCATACGACTCAGTTCATCTGATTTTGCACTCAGGATATGTCTTATAGAGGCCTAGAAAGTTGAATTCATACAACGTAGGCACTTGGGATAAGATTATCTTTAAGTAATGTGGATTGTCACATCCTTTTCCCCATTCAGAGTTAAAATACTTGAATTCCTTAGGTTTGTTTAGGTGGATCGTTTGATCAGTTTGACCGCGTTTGTAGAACTTATGTTCAAGATCCTTTAATTTCTCAATAAGCTCTTTGTTTTCAATTTGAATGGAAGAACTTTGATAGACAATCTCAATTCTCTCGTTTTTAGCCTGATTAAGCTTTTCCGTTAATTCAAATCTTTTAACTTTTAAGAGCGCAGACTCTTTAGAAATTGCATCACACTTTTCTTTAAGGTTGTCAATTATGCATAAATTTCCAGCATTGTCTGCACTTATTGTTGACCCCGCAAGGTTATACAAGTTTGTAGAAGGGGGGTTGAATACAAACACAGATTTTAATCTTTCTAAATTGTTTATTGATATATATCAAACAATTTACAGTTTGTTGCGGAATAAGATCAAGTTAAAAACCTAATCTAAACAAACTATGAGAATCACACAGATTTCTTGCACTTAGAAAAGAAAGAAAGAAGATAAGAAAACTAAGGAGAGTTTTCTTGCACTAAGTAGTTCAGCGAGGAAGAGCCGAGCACTTCACAAATGAAGTAGGGTGTCCTATTAATATTGCATGCATTTAATGCAAGTCAGTATAACTTTACACATGGCAGCGTCTGGTTAGTTGCATGGATTTGACTTTAAACATCCTTTTGACCGCATGATGTACAGTGTAGTTGGCAGAGTGGTTTGTACGATTCTGGACAAGGGGTATCCTTCTGACAAATCGTACAAAAGCGTGCAAGGGGATAAGACAAATGTTGCTTGTAGAACATGCTTCATAATCAGTGAACGCTGAATGTATCTTTATCAGCGAATGATAAAGTTCAGCTCTCGCTGAAGTCTTCTACTTGAAACTTTGCGTGAAATGGAGAATTCTTGCCTTCGTTGATATTCACATCAGGTCACTAGTAGACTTAGTCACTCGTTCGTCAGCTTGGTCTTCGATTTTAGCTTTGAACTCAGTTGTCGCGAGTCTTGTCTTCAGAGATCATAAGCAAACAATTACAAGATAAACTCTCAGCGATCATCAATGAGGCTGAAGTATACAGGTATCGTTGAAGTATACATTAAAGATAGTAGTTTTCCATCAGTGATACTAAACAGACTTAGTATATTTTCTTAGATGGTGAAACTCTAATACATATTGTTTACTTACAATTTTCACTAAGTAATTCTCAGAGTCATTATCAAATCACTGAAGGGTTTGGATCAACACTTAGATTGTTAAATATCTTGTTCTGAGTTTCTATCTGATTTGCCTCTGATCAATAAGTTCTTTGTGAATAGGAAAACATACCTAACAAGCTGCTTCGTAAGTAGTAGAGTTGCGGTATTCATCATCCAAGTCCGGCCGCTTGGAATGGGTGCCCATGAAGCACATATGAGCTTCAACGTCTTCTTCTTCTTCCTCATCCGATAGATTAAGCCAGTAATCATCTTCGACCATAAGAGCTTTTCCTGCTTCTTTCTGCTTAGCCAGCAGCCTCTTGTTCTTGTAGTACTCAGAATTGCATACTCTGGCTTTCTGAAGTCTTTTGCAAAGTGTCCCAATCTGCCACAGTTGTAGTATTTCACCGGTTCATCTTTGTCTTTCTCATCATCTTGCTATCAGATTTCCTTCTGACATCTGATCTTCTCTTTCCCTTGTACTTGTCCTCGTAGTCGTGGCACTTGTTTTGAGTGGTAGAATACCGCTAGTTGTTTGATGATGGCTTATTGAAGAACTTCTTCTGGAATGCTCTTGTCATGAGAGATACACCTTCTTGATGTCTTGAAGTTCGGAATCAGACTTGCTTTAATTCACCTCTTCAGAATCAGATTCGCTCTTGACTTGTTTCTCTGCTAGAGCTCCGGTTTGAGTGTCTCTCTCGTTTCTCAGAGACAAGTGCCAGTGGGTCGACAGTTGGTTTCTCAACTGTCTTCTATTCTCCTAGAATTTCCAGCACTTCATCTTCATCTTACAGAAGCATTTCATATAGCTCGTTGATAGGGATGTTCTCCAGATTATGGTTATGGCGGCTGTGTGAGGCAAATTTCTTCCTCTCTGGCTAGATATTATTCATGGAACTTTATGTTGTTCTCCATGTTGGTCTTCATGATGTTGTTCTTGTAAAGATCATTCAGGAGAAGGCATAACCTCTCATAGGTTTCAACCAGAGTGTATCCTTTCCGTGCCTTAAATCCGTCGTAGCGAGTAATGCAACTATTAATCTTCAACTAATTCCTGATCCTGCTGCCCATCATTCTCTCGATCTGATCCCACATACCCTTGGCAGTATCCTTGTAACTGTCTATGCTCGTGTAGATGTCGTTTGGAGAACTGTGAAGTATAAAGGTCTTTGCCGCCTTGTCTCCATCGAATCTTCTCTTCTCGGGGTCGGTCATTTGAGCGTACGTCTTCGGGACCATCCGTGCTGCTCCACCGCTGGCTTATGCTGGAACCTCCATCATCGGTGTACGTTGTGGCACCTCTTGCAAAAAACATAGGATATCGGGATACAGATCCTTGGACTCGATGAAGTTCATGAAGCGGTCACGCCATTGTTGGTATTCTCCTCCGTATAGGACTGGTGGCTTGGTCTCAAAACCTATCGCTAAAGCATCTTTGGTATTCATCTTAAGTGCACTTGAGTGATCTTGAGACAGTTTTGCAGTATATAAAGGAAACCCTACTTCCTTTTTGAAGTGCTCGGCCATTTCCTTCTCTTTGCTAAATCTGTGTGTTAGAATATTTTCCTTAATATTCTTAATTTCTCTCTATCTTATTTCTAGTGCAAGAAATCTTAGTGATTCTCATAGTTTGTTTAGATTAGGTTTATTCCTTAATCTTGTCCTGCAACAAGCTGTAAATTGTTTGATACATATCAATAAACAATTTAGAAAAGTAAAAATCGTGTGTTTGTATTCACCCACCCCCCCCCCCCTTTCTAAAAACTTGTATAACTCCTTTGGGACCAACAAGTGGTATCAGAGCAGTTTGTTTAATCTCATAAACAAGATCTTGCTTATACTAATCTTTTTTCTCTTCCTTGCTATTTTCTAAAATGGCTAGCACCACAAACACAAACTATATCGATAATGGTTCTCTTGCTAAGCACCCTAGATTTTCCAAATATAACTTTAATCTCTGGAAAAATAGGATGATGCCCTTCTTGGAAGGTGTAGATCCCACTATGCCGTACTACATCGAAAATGGTCCATATATTCCTGTTATGATAGACGTTGAAGTTCCAACCACTGCTACTAGAGCTACCATTCCTGAAAGAATGATTCCCAGGGCAGTTAACACGTGGACTGATGAAGACTAGAAGAAGGTGGCTAACGACACTAAAGCCAGATCTATCATCTCTATGGCTCTTCCTGATGAAGTCTACCACTCTGTCATGAACCTAAAAACTTCTAAAGCCATGTGGGACACAATCTGAGTTCAATATAAAGGTACATCTGAAGTCCAGGACTCAAGAAAGATTAACCTGGTAAGACAGTACGAAAGTTTCATCTGTGGTAAGAATGAAACTCTCTCTGAAGTTCACCAACGTTTAAACTATTTAATCAATGACTTAAAAATGTTGGTAAGGAATATTCTAACTTTGAGATCCTGACGAAGTTTCTAGAATGCTTCCTGAAAGCTGGGACAGTTATTCAATGTGTCTGAAGCTCTCAAAGGATCTAAAATCTATGACCCTTTCTACCTTATTTGGCACTATGCTCAATCATGAGCAGTCGTGTCATCTTAAGAAGAATCTTGTAAAAGATTCCAAAAGCACACATGTTGCTTTACTCTCTTCAGAGTTGGTGCCTACTCAGCGATCTACTATCACTATCACTGAGTTAGAATCTAACTCTGATGAATCATCAGAGGCTGATCCTTCAGAAATTGATGAGTCACTGGCCCTCCTGACTAATTCTTTCAGGAGATTCGCCAGAAAGAGTAACTTTAGAAGAAATAAACCTCTTTCCGTCACTGACAAGCCAAAATCTTCAATCCCTGTAGATAAGGCAACTGCCACTTGCTAAAACTATGAAAAGACAGGTCACTTTGCTAGTGAGTGCAGATCTAAGAAAGTCTTTAAACGCTCATCTTCTTTCAAGAAATCCTCTAACCCCAGGGTTAGAGATGACAAGTACAAGAAGCTGAAAGAAACGTATTCAAAGCTGAAAAGCTTTAAGAAGAAAGGCAAAGGCATGATCGCTGAAGATCATGATTGGGCTCTTTTTGATGAAGAATCATCTGACTCTGAAGATGATGATGAGGCCAATCTCTGCCTCATGGCCAAAATAGAAGAAGTGGAAGAACAGACTGAAATTCCTTCTACGTCTACCTCCACTTCTCAGGTATCAAACTCTCTCACTGATACTCAAACTTCAGCCCTTAGTGACATCGAAAGACGTCAGACCATCGATCTTTTGACTGTTGATTTATATGATTCCATGAATGGCAAGACCAAAGCTGAAAAATTAAATATTGATCGTGCTGAACAGCTTAAGAATTGTCACTTAGAAATTCAAAAGCTTTCTAAAATAGAAGAAAATTTAAAAGATCAGGTATGTATAAATCAAATCATTCGTATTGAACGAGAAGATGTTGTCTCTACATTAAAGGCTGAAAAGACTACTGTTGAAGGATGGTATAAATCCTCAACAACGATCACTGAGATATTGAAAGCTCAGATTCCCCTGAGTGATAATAGTGGTCTTGATTATAAAGCTGATACTTTAGAACCAACCACTGATCGTTCTATGCTTAAGTTTGGAATGTTCGTATCCTCAATCCCTGACACTTCTACATCTCAGTGTTCCTCTTCTAAAACTCCCATTCCTGAGGAAACCTCTACCTCAAGTTCTAAACTGAAAGGTAAAGGTAAAGAAAAGGTTTTTAATCAAAAACCTCAGAAGGGTACCTTTGTACCTAAGCTGAATGTTTCTAAACCTTCAGTGATTCAACTCTCTACTTCTAAGAACAAGATCCCTGGATTTATTCAGCGATCTACTCCTAGAATCAGAGTGGGTGTAATTGGTAAGAAATCCGAAGAACTGATAGTTCCTCCAATTTCCAATGCCAAATGTATTCTTGGTGCTGGCCCTGCTCATTTAAAATAATCGGCTAAGCATGCAAATGGTCCTAAAGCTACTTTTAGCTATAGGAAATGTTATCACTGTGGACTTACTGATCATATTGCTAGTAAGTTCCCCACAGCCACCAAAGCTGAAAAGTTAGTTAAGTTGAAGATCAATGCCCCCAAGAGAAAGAAGACCAATCCTGGTGAAAATCAGGTTAAGGTGAAACCAACCACTGAGGTTAAGAAATTAACCAAAGTGAAGACTAGTCCTGAAGCTGAATCTTCAAATGCTGCGAAGATTGTTGAACCTTCCACTTCCTCTACCACCACTGACAAATGTGGACCCATAGTAAAATGGGTGCCCAAGTCAAACTAATCGTCCTTTGTGTGCAGGTCCTGAAGGGTATCTGGTATCTCGATAGTGGATGCTCTAGACATATGACTGGGAAAAAGAACCTGCTCGCTGAATATAAGGAATAGAAGGGTCCCTCGGTGACCTTTGGTGGAAATGGAAAAGGCTATACCCGAGGGTTTGGTGTACTTTCTAATGGTACAACCACCTTTAGAAGAGTCGTGTTAGATCTGAAGTTTTGTCAATAAACCAAGTGTTGAAGTTCTGATAAGAAGACTAAGATGTTCTGAGTAGAAGAGTCAGAGTTCTGAGAGAAAGAGTCAGAAGCTCTGAGAAGCGTTATCAGAAGAATGTTCAGAAGTTCTGAACTACCTGTTCAGAACTTATGACGAGATACTTTACTTAGTAATTTGTAAAGTAATTAGGACACGTGTTATGTTCTTATTAGTCTTTCTTATTTGTACTGTAGCTTTAATATTTCCGTTGCAGTATAAATAGATTGGTTAGCATTACATTGCTAACTGATTGATTTTCCCATATATCTTTGTAATCTTTGAGATTCTCTCTCTTAGATTTGTAATCCTGTTCATCATTGAATACAATTGGGCTTGATCATACAACTTCTCAATTACTGCTTTCTATATTGATTGTAAGATTAGATCCTGCTCTTTCAATTGGTATCAGAGCAAATCAACAAACAAATTTGTTCAAGATTGTTATCGCGAAGATCGATTAATCAATTTCTTGAAGATTTCTTGATTTATTCAAAAATCGATTCCGCTGCTAGGGCTAGTTCTTGAATTCTTGGCAATTCTTGAATTACCTGTTACATTTCGATCAAGAAATTCGAATTTGTCTTTCTGTTGAATTTTCTTACAATCATGTCTTCTAAAGAATATCTAGCCATGGGACCTGAAACCAAACCGCCTGTTCTTATACCTGAAGAGTATCAGCAATGGAAAATTCGTATGATCCAATTCCTAGACAACATTGATGAAAATCTTATGATCTCCATTCGAGAAGGTCCAATTGAAGTGTATATCGATGTTGCCGCAACCCCTGCTACAGAGACAACTCCAGAAATTCCAGCGACAGGGTGAAGAAGAGTTATTCCCAATACACAGCTGAACAGAAGAACATACATGCTATTGACAAAAGAGCAATTACTTTGATGACTTTGGCTGTCCCAAATGAGGTTCTTAACAGAATTGATAGTGGATCATCAGCTAAAGAAATGTGGGATGAATTGGAAAGGCAGATGTTAGGAACTGTGAGATCTATTCAGGAAAAGTTAAATCAAAGCATAAATGCTTATGAAAGGTTCAAAGCAAAAGAGTCAGAAAGTTTGACACAGACATATAGTAAATTTTGCACTATTCTAAATGACTTGAGAAGAAACGGACTGAAGAAAACGAAGTCAGAAATAAATTACAAATTTCTGAACAGTCTAAATTCAGAATGGTCATCATTTGCCATAAGTCAGCAAATGAACAAGGATATGTGTGAAGAAGACTTAAATGATCTGTTCTGTGTTCTTAATCAACATGAAGATTCTGTCAAGTTAGTTGTGGAAGAGAAGAAAAATGTTGCTGATCAGTTAGCATTCTTATCAAAGTCCAAAGCAATCAAAGCACCCAAAAAGACTGCATATCTATCAGAGATACCTAATCTGGAAGAATCTGACAAGGAAGAAGGATCAGAAGATGATGAAGATATCAAGATAATGGCTGAGAAACTAGCTTTGTTGACAAATACTTTCAACAAAAGGTATGGGAAGGGTAGATTTCAAGGAAACTATAAGAGAGTTGGGAGTTCAGATTATAAGAAGAAAGAAGACAGAGAAGAAAATAAGTTTGAAAAGAGAGTAGAGAGAAGTGAAGAAAACAAAGAAGAGAAGGATGAGAGAAAAGAAAAGAATCTGTGTTTCAAATGTGGAAAATCTGGCCACTATGCTAAGGATTCCAGAGTTAAAATTGTGAAAGACTATAAGTACTACACCAAGAAGGCTCAGCTTGCAAAGAAGAGAGATGATAAAATTGCTTTGTTGGCTGAACAGGAGAATTGGTTGTACTACACTTCTGATGAAGATGATCATATCAACTTTCCACAGATGCAGAGCTATATGGCAAAAATGAGGAATGAGGATGATTCTGATTTTGAAGATGCTGATTCTGAGTCATCTGCTGAGGTACATTCTTCACTTGAATTAGAGTTAATGACACAGATTGGTGAAATGAAAACTGAATTTGCTAATCTAAGAAAACAGATAAAAGGAGAAAGAAATTTGGTTAACAAATTCAGAATTGAAAAAGAAGTAATAAAAGAACAATATGAAGAATCTGAGGCTGAGAAACAGAAAGTTAAAGATGAAAATTCTGAATTGATGAAAAGGCTTTCTGAACTAAAAGTTGAGTTTTCAAAAATAAAGGATGAAAAGGTGATTTACAAATAAAATTTGATATGTTATTTGAAGAAAGAAAGAATTTATACACCAAAATTAAAGAATTAGAAGATCTGAATTTGAAAAGGGGTCAAACTCAGCAAACACTAAATCTTTTATTAAGCAATGTTAAAGATACAAGATTTTACAACCCAAAGAAGGGATTGGGATTGGAAGAAAATGTCACTTTAAAAAGAGCTCCAATCAACTTGTATGAAAAACTTCAAGTTTCTAAGCCAAAAATCCCAGAAATTGTTGAAGTTTTCATAAGACCTGCTAGTTCTATAACAAGTTCTGACAATTTGCAAAGACCAAACTCTAAAAAGTCAGATGAGAAAATTTTTGAGTCTAAAACAGAAAATTCAGTTGGTTCAGAAGAAAAGGTTAAGAAAGAAGTTTCTAAACCAACAGATGAGATGCCAAGATACAATGATACTAAATTCAAGTATGATTCTTTAAATGTCAGCTACAAAAATAAACAACCAAGTTTTTCATATCATGACATTGAGAGCATATTTGACACAAGTAAAAATTCTGGAACAGTCAATCAGAAGTCTGAAACTTCTAGTCAGGATTCTGAACTTTGTAGTCAGAACTCTGAGTCTAAAGATCAGACATCTGAGTCTGTAAATCAGAACTCTGACTTAGGTAGTCAGAAGTCTGATTCAACTGGATTTTCTGAAACAAAATCAGATGAATTTTTGCAACTTGAAAAGAGATTTAATCTTGTGAGTCAAGAACTTGAGGACTTAAGGAAAGCTTATGATGAACTTGAAAATGATTTATGTGAGGTGGATATTAAACTTGAAGAAGCTTTGAAAGAAAAGAATATTTTTATTCAGAAAATAACAGAGCTTGAAAAACTGAAGACTGAGTATGATCTTTTTAAAATTAATGCTTCAAGAGAAAATGATAAATTCTTTAATGAATCAAGTACATATGAAAAAGGTGAATCATCTAATTCTTCTAACAAAAAGAACTTGAATTTTTCAGAAAAAGAAGAAAGCAAAACGAAAGATGATCTTGCAAAGTTGAATGATCTGAAAAGGGATCTTGAGAAGCTTAGAATGAAATCTACTTCTGAACTCAAAGCTAGAAATTCTTATAATAAGGGCAATTGTACTCTGAACAGTATCAATAAAAATGAAATGACCTATGTTTCAGATTTATTGTCACTTGCAAAGAAAAATCTTGTTTGTGTTAGATGTAAAAATGATTCATTCCAATATTCTCATAAATGTCAAGTCAAAATAACTTCTGTTTCATACATAAGAAAAGATATTCAGAAAATTTATGTTCCTCAAAATACAGAAAAGAAGAAAATTTCTGTTCCTCAGACTCAGAAGAAAGAAAAGATAAAAGAAAAGAAAGTTGAAAATATAGCAAAACCAAAAGTTACAACTCTCAAAAAGAATTTGAACAAGCTTGTAAGCAGAAAATGTTCTGACTTCATAAAAGTTCAAGGAAAGTGGTGTTTGAAGAAAGATTTTGAGTGGAGAGTAAAAGGTACTAATGTTAAATCCAATAACAAAGCTAACAAAGATGGACCCATTCCAAAATGGGTACCTAAACCTAACTAATCCTTTTGCAGGGCTGTCATGTGTGGTTTTTAGATTCAGGAGCTTCAAGACACATGACAGGTCAGAAGTCTTTTCTATCAAACTTCACAGAAAAGGCTGGAGGAGCAGTAAACTTTGGAAATAACAGCAAAGGACAAGTCAAAGGTTATGGGGATTTAACTAAAGGGGATCTGACTATCCAAAAGGTTTTCTATGTTGAAGGATTACAGCATAATCTTTTCAGCATAAGTCAGTTTTTAGACAGTCTTTGTCAAATTAAGTTTCAAATAACAGGTTGCATGATTTTAACTGAAAATGATGTTAAAGTCTTCTGGGCTAAAAGACATATGGACTTATTTGTAGTTAATTTTTCAAAATTGAAAACATTAAATACAGTTTGTCTTTTATCAAAATCAACTGCAAATGAATGCTGGCTTTGGCACAGAAGATGTTCTCATCTAAATTTCAAAGATCTTAATAATCTCGTTGCAAAACATCTGGTTAAAGGCTTACCGAAGCTTAAATTTGAAAAAGAATCATTATGCTCAGCTTGTGAAATGGGCAAGATGAAAAAGAGTTCTCACAAATTAAAAATGGATTCATCTTGCAAAGCACCATTAGAAATGATTCATACTGATCTTTGTGGTCCAATTTCAGTTCAATCTATGGGAGGAAAGAAATATATGCTTGTGATTGTTGATGAATTCTCCAGATACACATGGGTTGATTTCCTAAGAGCTAAGTCAGAAGCTGCTACTACATTGATAAATTTTATCAAAAGGATTCAAGTTCACTTACAACTTCCAGTTCAGAAAATCAGAAGTGATAATGGAACAGAGTTCAGAAATGAGACTCTTCAGAATTTTTTAGAAAGTTCTGGGATTTCTCACAATTTTTCTGCTGTCAGAACTCCTCAACAAAATGGTGTTGTTGAAAGGAAGAATAGAACTCTAGTTGAAGCTGCGAGAACAATGCTGGCTTATGCAAATCTTCCTACTTTCCTATGGGCTGAAGCAATTGCAACTGCTTGTTTTACACAGAATAGAACTTTAATCAATAAGAGATTAAATAAGACTGCTTATGAACTGATAAATAAAAGAAAACCATTAATCAAATTCTTTCATATTTTTGGTTGCAGGTGCTATGTTCTTAGAGACAGAGAAAATCTTACCAAATTCGATAAAAAGGCAGATGAAGGATACTTTGTGGGTTATTCTTTAACTTCCAAAGCATTCAGAATCTACAATAGAAAAACCAAGAGGATGATGGAGAGCATAAATGTAACTTTTGATGAAGCCAGAAATAGGACTTCTGAACAAGACAGTTAAGAACTCATGCAGAACAAGACAAAAATGACTTCTGATACAAATTCTAATCCTATTTGTTCAGAACTCAATTTACTGTTTAAGGATGTTTTTAGTGAACTAATTTCTGATTCTTATGCAGAGTATGAAAATCCAAAGATGGTCAAAGAGATGAAAAATAAGACTCCAGAAATAGTTCAATCAACTGTAATTTCTGACAAAGGTCCATCAGAGGAATGTCCAAATCTAATAAATACAAGTGGTGAAAATTCTGAACCTTGTAATCAGAATTCTGATTCTTGTACTCAGAACTCTGAACAAGTCACTCAGAATTCTGACTTCATTGCTCAGAATTCAAACTTGAATGCAACTCCTACTCATACATCAGAACAAGTGGACAGTTCAGAATTACAAGCAATCATTGATGAGAATGATGCAAACAACAATTATTCAGAAATTGATGTACTCCCTAGTGCTAATAAATGGACTAAAAATCATCCTATTCATCAAGTAATAGGTGATCCATTAGCAGGAGTAAAAACCAGATCAGCTACAGCAAATGAAGCAATGTTTGCTGGTTTCTTGAGTGTGATTGAACCAAAGAAAGCTAATGAAGCCCTAGAGGATCCAGACTGGATTTCAGCAATGCAAGACGAATTGCTTCAATTTGAAAGAAATAAAGTTTGGAGACTCATTCCAAAGCCAGAAGGTAAATCTATTATTGGAACTAAATGGGTGTTTAGAAACAAAAAGGATGAATCAGGTGTTGTCATCAGAAACAAGGCAAGATTGGTTGCTAAGGGATACTGTCAACAAGAGGGAATTGATTATGATGAGACATTTGCACCAGTGGCAAGAATAGAGGCAATCAGAATATTTTTGGCCTATGCTGCACATAAAAACTTCAAGGTGTATCAAATGGATGTCAAATCAGCCTTTCTAAATGGCAAACTTAATGAAGAGGTGTATGTTCATCAACCTGAAGGTTTTGTTGATCCAGAATTCCCTGATCATGTTTATATTTTAGACAAAGCTTTATATGGTCTAAAACAAGCACCACGAGCCTGGTATGACACTCTTACTAAACACTTGTTAGGTTCAGGGTTCAAGAAAGGTAAGATTGACACAACTTTGTTTTTTAAAGAAACAGGGTGATGATTTGATTCTGATTCAGATTTATGTTGATGACATAATATTTGGTTCTACCAGTCCAGAATTATGTGATAATTTTTCAAAAATCATGTCATCTGAATTTGAAATGAGCATGATGGGTGAGATGAATTTTTTCCTTGGTCTTCAAGTCAAACAACTACCAAAAGGTATATTTATAAATCAAGGAATATATGTCAGAGACATTCTGAAAAAGTTCAAAATGTCTGATTGTGCTTCTATGAGAACACCTATGGCAACTAACATAAAGTTAGATGCTGATCTCAAAGGTGTTTCAGCAGATATCAAACTCTATAGAGGTATGATTGGATCATTACTTTATTTGACTGCAAGTAGACCAGATATCATGTTTTCTACTTGTTTCTGTGCTAGATTTCAATCTAACCCAAAAGAATCACATATGTTGGCTGTCAAAAGGATTTTAAGATATCTCAAAGGAACACCTGATCTAGGTTTATGGTATCCAAAAGAAACTGACTTCAAATTGACTGCTTTCACTGATGCTGATCATGCAGGAAGTAGGTTGGACAGAAAGAGTACATCTGGTGCTTGTCACTTTTTGGGAGATAAAATAGTGAGTTGGGCATCAAAGAAGCAGAATTGTGTGTCCACTTCAACTGCTGAAGCAGAGTATGTTGCTGCTGCTGCTTCATGCTCTCAAACATTGTGGATGAGAACACAACTCATGGACTATGGATATCAGCTTAACAAGATTCCCATCTATTGTGACTCAGAAAGTGCAATTTCTATTACTCAGAACCCTGTTCAACATTCAAAGACTAAGCATATAGATGTGAGGTATCATTTTATAAAGGACTATGTGGAAAAAGGAACTATAGAGATGCACTTTGTGCATACAAAGTATCAATTGGCTGACTTGTTCACAAAGCCTCTTGATCACAAAAGGTTTTCTTTTCTCATATGTAAAATAGGAATGCTTAATCTGCCTAATTGAAAATATTTTTTTTCTTTCTTAAAAATGCAAAATTTTTCTAAGTAAAATTGTCTGAGTAGTGTACTCAGAACTCTGAGTCTTAAGATTCAGAACTTCTGAGTACTAAGATCAGAACTTCTGAGTCTTGAGTTCAGAACTTCTGAGTCTTGAGTTCAGAACTTCTGAGTCTTGAGATCAGAACCTCTGAATCTTAAGGTCAGAGATTCTGAGTCAATACTTCAGCAATCTAACTTTCAAAAAATTATTTTTGAGAAATACAAATACTTCAACTATGTGGATTATGCTTCTTCTATTATCTTCTTATCTCATCTTTATGTATCATTAATAGTCAAATGCATGCTCAAGTCAAGGGGGAGCATCAAAATTCCTTTGGAAATCATTTTGTGATGCTTAAAAGATTTGCTTTCATTTTCTATCTCTGATTATTCTAAGAAGAACAAGCTTTTCATGATAAATTTTGTTGTTATTCAAACTATATCTGAATTAAATTTTTTTTTCATATTCAGATATAAGATTTTAAATGATTTTTTAATTCATCATAATATGAACAGAATTTTGATGATAAAAAGTGTTTCTATCTGTTCAAACCTCTTTTGAATAATCAAAATGTTTTATATTTGTCAAAAGTTGATTTTAAATGACATTTTGGTCACAAGGTAAAATTCTTCTGAAAAGAACAATCAGATATCTGATAAAGAAAAGTCAAAACATCTGAGCGTGTTATTTAGATCTTTGACTTGAGTCAAAATTCTATCCACTAACACGTGTCAGCTTCATATTTGTTTGATTATGCCACGCATTTCATTTAAATCCTCTGTGGCATTTCAAATGTGTTGACTCCGTTATAACATTGATTTCTCTTTTCCGTTAAACCTTTCAACTTCGCGGATTTTAAATAGGTCTTAAAATCCCTATTTCAAATATTTTCAAATTCCAGAGCGAAAAGTGAGATACGAATCAAATCCAGAGTTCTTTGAGTTTGTTTTCTTCTTAAATCATGTCTGGAATACGAAGGAGTGGTCAAATTTCGCTACACTCTACAAAATCGATAATGGATTCATCTGATTCGGATAATGATGAAGTACAGAATAGAGCTGTAGAGGAAGAAGCAATAAGAAATGATGGAGAAGATGAACAAATGGATGAATCTGAAGGAAATACGGATGAGGTAAACGTTAATATTGAACATGAACAGAGTGCTGCAGGTTCTATTATGTCAGATAGACCTATTTTAGTGGAAAGAATTGTTCCTGAGAGTGAATGGCTGAAATTATCTGAAAATAACTGTATTATATTATTTGAGGAAAGCCGTTTTAAGCCTGAACACAGAATTATCATGGAGTTATTCAAACATCATCCGTACAGAAAATGGTTTACACGAAGTAAAAATGTGCCTGTTCAGTACATACAACAATGGTGGAAACATCTTAGGTTAGAAGATAATAAGTTTGTGTCTGAAATTGGAGGAGTGACATTTGCCTTATCTATCTCTGCACTAAGAGAAATGCTGAATTTACCAGAGAAAGATGATCTACAAAGAAGGACAGATATTGAGGACTCACCCTTAACAGAGGAATTAATAGCAGAGTTTATGAAGTTAGGATACAATGAAGGATTGAGGACACTTAGTTTGTTCAGAAGAAACAAATTACCACCTATTTGGGCTTGCTTCTTTCATGTGGTAAATAAATGTGTGTCAGGGAAGAATAGTTCTGCTGATCAAGGTTCTAAACAAATTCTTCAGATCTTTCAGGGTTTAGTGAAGAATAGGCATTATGACTATACTTTAATACTTTGGGAAGACATGAAGAATACATTTGAGAAGAATCAGAAAGCAATTCAGAAGAAAACAAAGGATGCTCCACTGACATACATTCCTTATATAAGGTACTGGCAAATTGTTATTTGGTATGCCATGCAGGAAAACAGAACAATCTCAAGAAGAACTAATGAAGAGCATGGTCCTACATTTTATTTGGGTAAGATGACCTCAGTAACAAGACTTGAAAACTATCCCAATCATAAACTATTGCCAAAATCACTTAGGAACTATATTCCAAGGGAGAGTGAGATTTTAAAAGCTTATTGCACCTCTATGGGAATTGAATTACCTCAAATCCCTACCCAAGAGGACCAACCTGAGAAGAGAGGTGAAGGGTCTAGTCGAATTAGAGAGGGGGAGGATGTTCAGATGGGTGAACATTCTGAGAGACTTGAGGGGGAAAATTCTGAGAGCTTGGTTAGATTTGATGAGGAAAAACAGAATGAGAGTGGTGAGGATGAGAGATTGTCAACAGAGGTTCAAACAGAAAGAGATGCCTCTGAACTAGCTAATCTTGACTAGGTAACCATAAATGCTATTGGTTCACATCTCTTGGTGTCCAATATTGAAACAAACACCATGGACCTAGTGGTGGATCTTGAACAACCCATCCATATCCACTCAGAAGCATTTCAACATGCTACTGTTTCACACAAATCCGGGGAACCATCCCAAACTCATTTGGAGGGAGGTGATAAATCCCAATCTATTTTTCAACACATTGAGTCTGAATATCACAGTCCTATTCATATTGAGCCTGAAATTCCTTCTGACACTTGCACAAATCAGGAATTTCGTATTCCTGAAACAACATTCATAGACATACCTAATGTTGGGTGTCGAGGATTAGATGGAAGTCCTGGTGAGGTGAACATTACAAAAGCCTCATTCAAACGTGCATCTGTTGTACAAGATGACTGTGTGTTATCTACAGGCCATGAGCCCTCTGGGCACATGGAAACTGGACCATCTGTTGGTTCAGGTTCACTGTTAGAAACTTCTTAATTTGAAAAGATTCAGAAACAAAACAAGGAGATGGGGGAAAAAGTAGAAAATTTGGAGAAGAAGGTGGAGGATTTGAATGATGAGGTGTCAGATTTGAAAGTTGTGTTGGAAAAAAAGTTGATTTCTGTTGAAACCAAAGTAGATGATGTAAAGAAATCCTTGGATTCTCACTAAAAGGAGATCATGGATATAATGTCTGGTTTTCAAAAAGATATGTTAAAACAAATGCAAGGGATGCAGGAATCTATACTGAAAGCACTGAGTGTATCATTGGCTTCTACTTCAACGCCTCTTGATCTTGTTCCTATTGCAGAAACTGAACCGGAAGGTACTTCTAATCAGAACTTGAAGAGAAAGTTTGATGATAATGAGCCTCATGGTCATCAAAAGGGGGAGAAAAGACAAAGGCTAAGTTCTGATGATGATATTGGCATAGAAGATTTTGAGATGGCAGATATGCAATTAGCTAGTACAAAAAGTTCAGAAGATCAGACACAGGAAAATTTAAAGGCAATAACTCAGATAGTTCAGATTGATAGCTCAGATACAGAGGAAATGGAGTTGGAAAGTACAGATGGTGGTGATTCAGATAAAACAGAGGAATTGAACTTAGACATAGATATGGAAGGAAACTCAGAAGAAACTGAAGCTATTGAGGAATCTGTATTGAGATCAGAAAAGACAGTGGAAAGTAAAGTGGTCAACATGTGTACAGATATTGTGGTGTATAACAAAGAAAATATGACGGATTCTGAATTAGAAGAAAGGAGGTTAAGTGAAGAGTTGATCAGAAGGATGCATAATAATTTAGTCAGAGCTTTGAATGTTCAAAAAGTTCAGCAAGGAATAAAAATGGTAAGACCTATTGATTTAATGGGAGTAGAAGACAGAACTGTGAATTATACTCAGGATTTTGAAGATGATTTTAGATTTAACTTTTGTGATGAGTTAAATACAGAAGAAGAGTATGTGAAAGTGAAAGACTACTTTATGCCTTCTGAGTATGTATTCAGAAAACCAATTGAGATCCCAAAGATTAACTTGCAAAGACTAAAAGAACCTGTATGTGATTTCATCCTAGAGTTAAGTGATGTGCCATTAGCCAGACAATTTCATGATGATATTTTTCCTGAGGAAATATATGATAATCTTTACTACACAGAAGGAGAGTATGAGCTTTTGGAAAGTAATATTGATGGTTTTATGGATGACAGAGCTCAGATGATCTACTCAGAAGATCTACTCAGAAGCTTCTAACAGATTCAGAGTTCCTGACTCAAAACTGCATATTCAGAAAAGAATTGAGAAAGTTCTGATGTTTCAACAAGATGAATTCAATGGTTTAATGTTTGTTAGAATGGAAGTACTGAAAGAAAGAAATACAAAGGTTTCCATGTCTACTTTTGATTTTCACAGATTGACTCTTGATGATCAGATCTTTCTAGTCAAGTTCTTTGCCAGCACTAAAGAAGCCTCGATGGAAATTGAATGCAGAAGAATTCTTGGTATCTATGTCAGAAATATATACTTGTATGACTTCCAATTAGCTATTGAAGAAAGAAAAGAGAAGTGTAATCTGAGTTCTCCCACAAAGAAAACAGAAATTGGTTTACATTTGAAGGGATTTGTGAATGAAGGAATGGAGACAGAAGGGTTCACATATACAGTTCACGAAAGGCTTGAATTGTTTAGATTAAAAGAGTTGGTGAAGTACAGTGATGCAACTCTAAATTGGTTATTGATTAAAATGGAAGTAAGTGTGGAAACTGAAAGAGAGAGTTTAAAGAAGAGATGTATAAACTATGTGAAGAGGAGGTTGGATCTTAGAAGAAAAATCAGAAACTGTAGTGAATGGTTGCTATCTGAGGTGAATCCCAAAAATATTCTACATAATGATTTTGTGTTTCCTGCTGAGTATGAAGTGAATGAAATTCTGTCAGATGAAGTTGAAGAAGTCCAGAACACAACACCTCAGAATGTGCAGATAATTAGTTTTGATCAAGCTGAACAGTCTGAACCCAAAGAAGATGAAATATCCATTGATCTAAATGGATACTTTCTTGAATTTGATTTGCCTGAGTTCTTCAAACCAAAAGAAGTACAATTCTTGGACGTGTATTATGATAGACCTAAGGAGACTCAGATCTGGTTGGCTGAAAAATCAAGATGTCTTGGCAAAACAAAGCATGCTGTTTACTCAGATTTTCTAATCACTGGAATCAGAGAATTGAAGGTTAAGAAATTCAGAAAGATGGAGTACTTATCCTTTGAAGTTCTGAGAGAAGATGGCAAGGTTTATTACTTTACTGATGCAGATTTTGAGAAACTATCAGTGGCTGACTTCTACAGATTACACAGCTTTCTATGCTTCAAAGAGTCAAGAAAAGACAGAAATGAAAGGAAGGCAAGAAGTGTGGTGATTGAGGCCATGTTCTACATCTTAAGGTGGCACTGTTATACAGATTTTCAAATAGCTTTATACTTACAAAAGCCATGTGTTTATCTGGCAAATCCCAACACAGATCATGAACAGAAAAAGGTGTTAAAAACTGGAAGTGTTCACAAATATCCAGATTTGGGTGTGTTTTTGAAGAACAAAAGTGGAAAGATCTTCTTCAGAGCAAAGGAAACTGCAAATTACTGTTCTGGAACTTTAAGAATCATAAAGCATAATTTGGAGAAAAAGATGCTGAAAGTGAAGGAAGCTAATATAATTCAAGAAGTAATCAATCAGCAAGTTGAAATTATTCAAGAAATCATTGTCAAAATTGATAAGAGGCTTAATCTGAGAAATGTGCTACTTCAGAAAATTGTTCCTGCTCTAAAAGACCTGGATGATGCTAAATTCAAGTTTATTTGACAAAAAGGGGGAGATTGTTAGATCTGAAGTTTTGTCAATAAACCAAGTGTTGAAGTTCTGATAAGAAGACTCAGATGTTCTGAGTAGAAGAGTCAGAGTTCTGAGAGAAAGAGTCAGAAGCTCTGAGAAGCGTTATCAGAAGAATGTTCAGAAGTTCTGAACTACCTGTTCAGAACTTATGACGAGATACTTTACTTAGTAATTTGTAAAGTAATTAGGACACGTGTTATGTTCTTATTAGTCTTTCTTATTTGTACTGTAGCTTTAATATTTCCGTTGCAGTATAAATAGATTGGTTAGCATTACATTGCTAACTGATTGATTTTCCCATATATCTTTGTATTCATTCTTTGTAATCTTTGAGATTCTCTCTCTTAGATTTGTAATCCTGTTCATCATTGAATACAATTGGGCTTGATCATACAACTTCTCAATTACTGCTTTCTATATTGATTGTAAGATTAGATCCTGCTCTTTCAAGTCGCATATGTTGAAGGACTGAAGCATAATCTTCTGAGCATCAGTCAGCTATGTGAAAAGGACTACAAGGTGTGTTTTACTAAGGAATCCTGCTTTGTTACTGACAAAAAGGAGAAGATCACTCTCAGCAGATACCGTTTTTAAAATGTTTATGTTATAAACATGGACTCGACAACCACTGAGAACTCATGTTTCTTCTCAAAAGCCTCATCTGATGTCAATTGGCTATGGCATAAGAGGCTCTCTCATCTAAACTTCAAGACACTAAATACTCTTTCTTCAAAAGAGTTGGTCACTGGTCTACCTCAACATTCATACGCTAGGGAATCTTTATGTTCAGCGTGTGAGAAAGGGAAACAAACCAAAGCAAGCTTCAAACCTAAGCAAGTTTCCTCAGTGTCATCTCCTCTTCAACTTCTCCACATGGATTTGTTTAGCCCTGTTAACAAACAATCCCTCGCTGGAAAGAAATACACACTGGTCATAGTTGATGAATTCTCTCGCTATACCTGGGTTGTGTTTCTCCGTTCTAAGAGTGACACCCCTAAAGAACTCATCGCTTTCGTTAGGAAAACGGAAGTCCTGAATAATATGACCGTTCGCTCAATAAGGAGTGATCATGGGACTGAATTCAAAAACAGTTCCCTTGATTCCTTCTTTGAAAGTAAGGGTATTTCACACAACTTTTCTTCAGTGAGAACACCGCAACAAAATGGAGTCGCTGAAAGAAGAAATCGAAAGTTCATCGAAGCTGCACGATCAATGATCAGCGATTCTCATCTTCCTACTCAGTTCAAGGCAGAAGCTGTCAACACTGCTTGTTTCACTCAAAACAGGTCACTGATTGTCAAAAGATTCAAGAAGACAGCCTATGAACTTTTCCATGGGAGAAATCCTTCAATTAGCTTTCTTCACATCTTTGGATGTCTGTGTTTTATACTGAACAACAGGGACGCCCTAGGAAAGTTTGATCCCAAGGCTGATGATGGAATTTTTCTTGGATACTCTTCTATCTCTAAAGCCTTCAGAGTCTTCAATCGAAGAAGACAAACTGTGGAAGAAACAATCCACGTCAATTTTGACGAATCCCGGTCAGTGAACTCAAGACCTTCTGCTGATACTGAAGAACTGACTCAATGGATGTTTTCTCATCTTGGTGATTCAGAAGATGCTCCTATTCCTCAAGTTAATACTCCTACCGCTGATGATGATCCTATTATCATCTCAAGCATGCAGACAAGTGAAGCTGAATCTTCATGGGTTTCAGTTGTTCCTCTTAACACTATGCCTGCTTCTGAACCATCTACCTCAGATATCCCATCTACTTCTCAGCAATCAGTGAATGAAATGACATCTGAACCTCTACCTCTTCTACCTGAAATACCTGAAGTTGTTGAAGCCTCTTCTTCAGCTCCTCCAGAAGTTCAGATCGAGTCAGCTAATCATGCTCCGGCTCAGCGATGGACTATAAATCACCCCATCGATCAAATTCTTGGTGATCCAAATGCTGGTGTTCAGACTCGACGAAGTGCAGGTAATATTTGTTTATTTGTTAACTTTATTTCTCTGATTGAAGCAAAGAAAACAGATGATACCCTCAGATACCCAAACTGGGTCAGCGCTATGCAAGAAGAGCTGACAGAATTTGAAAGAAACAAAGTTTGGAAACTAGTTCCAAGAACATCCGACAATTCAGTGATAGGCACTAAATGGGTCTATCGAAACAAATTGGATGAACAAGGAACTGTAACTCGCAACAAGGCTCGTCTTGTTGCTCAGGGATACAGACAAGAGGAAGGCATTGATTATGACGAAAGTATATCAGATGGATGTTAAATCAATGTTCACAATGTTCGTCTATTTCTAACATACAATGTTCACAAAGACTTCAAAGTATATCAGATGGATGTTAAATCAACATTCCTGACTTATGTCGATTATATTATATTTGGTTCTACTAACCCTGACTTATGTACTCGTTTCGCTGAAAGAATGAAAGTTGAATATAAAATGAGTATGATGGGTGAACTAACATATTTCCTTGGTCTTCAAATCAAGCAGAGTGAAAAAGGTACTTTCATTCACCAAGGTAAGTATGTTAAAGATATGCTGAAAAAGTTTGATTTAACTCAAAGCTCAGCTATGAAAACCCCAATGGCACCGCTGCTAACACTTAAACCCCAATGGAAACCTGTTAATGTCACAACGTACCGTGGGATGATCGGCTCTCTTCTGTATCTTACAGCTATCCGTCCTGATATTATGTATGCAACCTGTTTGTGTCCACGATATCAAGCTGAACCTAAGGAATCTCATTTGATCGATGTATAGCGTCTTTTTTGATACCTTAAGGGTACTCCTAACCTAGGTCTTTGGTATCCTAAAGACTCAGGGTTTGATCTAATCGCCTATTCAGATAGTGATTTTGCAGGTTGCAAATTGGATAGGAAAAGCACCACACGAGGCTGTCACCTCCTGGGAGGAAAGCTGGTGAGTTGGACAAGTAAAAAGCAAAACTCAGTGTCCACCTCAACCGCTGAAGCTGAGTATGTAGCTGCTGGAAGCTGTTGTTCTTAGGTCTTGTGGATGAGAAATCAACTACTGGACTATGACCTTCAGCTCTTCGAAATTCCAATCTATTGCGACAGCACTAGTGCCATCACCATAGCAAACAATCCAGTGCTACACTCAAAGACCAAACACATCGAAATCATGTATCATTTTATCAGAGATCATGTGATGAATGGTGATATAGAACTTCATTTTATCCCAACTGATTTTCAGTTAGCTAATCTTTTCACCAAACCTCTTGATGAGACAAGATTCAACTTTCTCATCATCGAGCTTGGAATGCTGAACTTAGAAGAGTAAAATCTTCAGTGATTCACATTTGATCAGTGATAAAATGAATTTGTATAACCCTATTGATCATCTATGTAACATCCCAAAAATTACAAGAAAATTTAAATTGTTAAAAATGACATTTCATTAATTAAACTCGTTAAATAACCCAAAACGTTTCGTTTGCAACCCAAGAATAATTATTCTCTAAAAACAGTAAACAGCGGAATAAATAGTTTAAAAATGATAATTATAAAACGATATAATAATCAGCTCTTCACGCGCGCCAGTGTGTACACGTCACGCCTTGGAGCCACTCGTACCTGAAACAATGATTTATTGGGAAAGGGTAAGCACGAAGCTTAGTGAATTCAACCACCGTAGATAACACAGTTATTCCACACTACCCCTATAACAGATAGTTGCACATAAACAAGCATACAAGTCTACGAACAAATCATAAACATGCATACCTACCCCTACGCCACCCGCGTATAACATCTTGGGCCCCACCGAGATTCTACGCCACCTGCGTATACAATCTTAGGCCCCGCCGAGTTCCTACGCCACCCGCGTATACAACCACCGGCCCCCGAGTCCCTACGCCACCCGCGTATACAAACACCGGCCCCCGAGTCCCTACGCCACCCGCGTATACATGACAACGCCACTCGCGTATACATGTCAACAAAGGTCTAACTAGCCACCCCACTATCTAGCCCCGCATCACAAATAATTAAGGCTACCACACACGAGCTACAGTAATGTAAAACGACTGATATTAAATATAGTGAGAGAACTCACCTCGTAAACGCGCCTAGCTCACAAACAATAATTCAAGCTTCAAAATCCAATATCACCTCCCAACACCTAAACGAACATTAAAAAGCATTAACACGAGACCCGGACCCTAAAACACGACGCACGCTTAAACCGTCACTAAAACAACTTTTCGGTCTAACCAAACAGGTCTGTTCGGGACCTGTTCCGACCTCCATAAACCCAGAAAATCCCTAATTAAATTACATAACTAGAAAGTGCTCAGAGTTAGGGTTCCAAGGACATATTATACACCTCCTAACGATTTTTCTACAATTAAATACGGATTTTATAAGAATGGTTCGCAGAACAGTGAAAAACAGCAGCTATCGGTATAAAACGACGATTTGGCCTATGCTACGTTCCGAACTGGATTTTGCACAAAACACAGAAAAGTTGCTAGACTCCAATTGGGAACTTTTGGCACCTAATTCACCCCAATCCGAGTTACGAGGAAAAGGTTATGGCCGTCGCAAAACAGTGACAGATTCATATTTTCCACATAAAATGACGATTTTATAAAAACGGTTTAAACGATTCGGGTTTGCAACTAGGGTTCACCCGATCAGGGTTTTAGGTTACAAGGGCTGGACTACTACCATCTCTACCCACTGCCACCTTCGGCAGCGGTAGACGGCGGCGGCAGCAGCAGCCACCACCGGCGGTGGTGGTTGTTTGATAAAAGAAACCGACGAGGCTAAAGTGATGATTCGGCTAACGATTCAAGGACCGCACACCCCCACACACGGCATAACCACAGCAAACCCGCACCACCCAGCCACCGCAACGGTGGCGCATGGCGGTCACGCACACCGACGGCAGCCATGGCTGCGGCGGCGGTGGTGGTCTTGTGGTGTTTCGATAACGACGAAAGAAAGAACAAGAGAAGGAGTGGAGACTTACAATTCGGCGACAAACCAGCAGCACCCCGACGGGATTCCGATCTCCGGCTCGTCCTCTCTCTCCCTCACTCTCTCGCCGGCAGAAAAACAGTAACTCCGGCAGAATAACAGTAACGCCGGCGCTGGCTTGGGGGTGGTTCGACGGTGGCAGCGGGAAAGGAAAGGAAGGTAGGGTTTTTGTGGAATTGCTACTTGCTTGGGATGAATTAAAACGAGAGGGGTCGGTTCATGGGCCGACACCCATGCAAATACATACATTAATTTCATTTTAGTCCCTCTCAATTAATTTCTTTACAACTAAATATAGATTTGCTCAACAATAACATTTTTGGTCATTCTAGCCAAACCGTGTTAGTAAAAAAAATCGCTACGAGAAGGGTATTAAAGCAAATAAAAAAATAAAAAAAAATATCCATACCGGGACACGGGCTTTACAACTCTCCCCCGCTTGAATTAGACTTCGCCCTCGAAGTCTACGTCCGCAAACAGCTCCGGATAGTTCTCCCGCATCTCGACCTCGGGTTCCCAAGTCCACTCGGACCCCTTTCGGTGTTGCCACTGGACTTTCACTAACTGGAATCATTCCTAGTCAAACGACTTTGGTTGTCTCCCAACCTTAGATATTCTATACATCCCGATTCAATTTCAAGCTCTAACCATCCTAAAGTTGCTCACCAATATACCTTACAGGATACTCGGATCCGATCATTCTTACCATTAACTGTCGATTAACTTCCACGAGTTCTAATAGACTCCCAAAATTTATTTCACACGAACCATCAAACCAGCAGTTCTATAAACACACACGAAGGTCATTCCACCATAACTATTCATCACAAGTGAGCATTTTAGGGTTACTACTACTATTACCATAATTATCTTAAAATCGGCTACAAATCCTCATATCGAAAGTATCCATCCAGTCTATACCCACAATCACGCACAACTCACGCATAGCGATAGGGAACAAATCAATAGGGAATCTCACACCCAAGATTTCCAGGGTACACCCACGACACACTACAGTAACCGTCAAGGTTCTAACATCAACAACCTCCACCATAAGTGGACAACTTAACCGTCCTACACTACGGCCCAAAAGCTCGCTAAAAGTATAAGACACGAGATAATGAGTAGCCCTGCTATCAAACATCATTACAGCATACACCGAGTTAACTAAGAACACACTTAATGACACAGTTTAATCCAAAAATGCAACTACATACGACAACCAATAAAAGAAAACAAGTGCTGAAGTATACCTGCCACCACTTTAGGCGTAGTCTGTGCTTCCTCCACCGTCAGCTGATGCACTCTACCTCGGGCTGCCTCTGTTCCAGCCTGACCTATACGACCATCTGTATTACGCAAAGGGGCAGCCGCAGGAGCCCCCTGTGCCACATTCCCATCAGCTACCCTTGGGTTCGGGCAATTGGCCTTCACATGGCCCGTCTGCTTGCAGTTAAAGCAGACCATAAATGGCATTTTACAATCCCGGCTGACATGACCGGACTGTCCACGGATGTTACAGATGGTATCAGAGCCGGGAACCGGACTGGTGTGCCAGCGAGGACGCTGGGCTCCCAAGGGGGGTGGATTGTAAGATCCCACATTGGTTGGGGAGGAGAACAATGGTTGCCTTATAAGAGGAACTTGATACCTCCCCTATCAGACGCGTTTTAAAACCGTGAGTCCAGGTGTGCGGACAAAGCGGGCAATATCTGGTACGGTTTGCCTGGGATGTTACAATCTAACCTCTAAACAAAATTGATTCGCTGATATCAAGGTATGTTCTCTCTTAATCTCTGACGTTTGCCTCGGAATTCTAGATTTCAAAACAAATTGCATCGCTGAATATCTCTTTCTTTCAGTGATACTTTGAAATTCTAACACTAACACTGATATTTCTAATCAGTGCTTCTCTACTTTTAAAATGTCCCTGAGTTTTCAAAATCCTCAGAGACACCTTAAAATATTAAAGGACGATTGTGACGTCATCACAATGGATAAACAATGGCACGCCTTTTTGTGTGACACGTTTGCCCGTTTCGTTTCCTTATCCAATCAGATTCAAGGGATGTGTCTGTGTCATCATGAAAAACTTTTCCCGCTCTAAGTTTTTCTCTCTCTACTCTCACTATATAAACCCTTTAAGTTTATATTTTTACCTTTTACGCGAACTTACTCTCTAAAGAAACAAATCACTGTTACTATTTCTTTTATTTTCCATCTAATAAACTTGTTTTTTGATCTTATTATTGTTTCCAAAAGATCAAACAAAGGAACTTTCTCAAAATAAAATCATTTTCTTCATGGTTTTATGAACGCAATATGTTTTCAGATTGTTCTTCGAGTTTATATTCAAAATCTTAAACTTGAAACATTCATATGTTTTTCCAGAATCCTTTCCAAAAAAGGAAACTGGAAAACAAGATTTTTCACTATGTTTTGTACTTATTTTCAAAACTAGAAAACCCTAGTTTCCATTTCTTTCTCAAAATGGAAACTGTAAAACCCTAAAAACCCTTATTTTGGAAACTTATCCATTTTAAGAACTTCTTTTCATCTTCTTCATGTTTGTATATTATGAACAGAAATGGCAACCACTGAAGCTACCAACAACTCAGTCTCCTACTACCTCTGACAAGACTGAAATTGTCAAATCTCCCAATGTGAACTTCTCTATGGACCAAATCACTTTCCATGGTAACAACCCATATGCTCTATTCAACTTTCCACCGAAGAAACATATCACTCATCTTGATGATGTTGTTAACTTCCTGAAGAGTTGTCCTCTAGCGACAGCATTGACCATTAAACCCCCTGCTCACAAGAACCTACTAGCTCAGTTCTGGTACACTGCCAGAAAATCTCAGGTTACCTCTACCAAGAACCCTGAAAAAAAGGTAGACGTCATCCTTTTTGACACTGAACATGGGGAAGCAAAGATCCACCGCGGGGCAATCAGGTCTGTCCTCAACCTCCCTGGAAGCTCAAGGGAAAAACATTTCGTTTCCTTACCTGACGTCAAAACCAAGGCAAGCAGAGCTGAAATCATTGCATTTTTTGATGCAATGAACTACAGGTGGAACACAGGGAGAGATAAACAACCTGAGAAGAAGCTCAATACCATCCTCAAGAGCAATATGCCAAGCAAAATGAACTTCATCTTCGCACACCTCATCAGCTGTATGACAGCTAAGGTTGGGTAACTGATCAGTCCTCAAAACCCTAACAGCCTATGGGGAATTCACTGATGAAGGGGCTCGATATCGACTGGGCCAAGATCATCTTCGACGACATGGTGCTAAGGGTCGAAGAAACAAAGAGGTCAGTGAATGTCCCTTATCCCCGCTTTCTCAGTGCTCTCTTCAGACAAGCACTTGGGGATAAGTACCCGAAGGTGGGGGACCTGAAGTTATCCCAGGTTGGCCCTAAGATCCTCGACTTCAAGCCACTAGAAAATGAGGTACGTCTTTCTACTCTTTAACCTCTTCTCAGACCTCCTTCTTCTACTTCTGTGGCTACCACATCGGCAGCGGTAATCCCAACCGCTGGTACCCAGGCCGCACCAACCACTCCTTCTCGCAAAAGGAAACAATTTGAATCCCCACTTGGCATTCCTAAGCCCAATAAGATCTCCAAGGAGCAACCCACCAAGCCTTCCTAGGCTGAAGACTCAGTGTCTGTCTCTCTACAGAAGACGCTGGACGGTTTCGTGGAACGCTTCTCCACATCTGCTGAACCAAACCCTTCTATACCCACTTCAGTGTCTCAGAACGCTGAAGTTATCTTGGATCAGGACCCCACTTCCACAGCACCTCTAAGTGCTGCTGAAGTATTTCTCGGCGGATCCAACGCTGAATCTGATACCCAATCCCTCTTATCAACTCTTGTTCCTCCCACATCTTCTTTGGTCACTCCACCTCTATTTCCCCCATTCTCTACAGCAAACGTCATTCACCTGAGTGACACATCGGCTGAAGATCTACAGCGAATGATAGATCAAAACAAAGGACCTGCGGGCTCTCAGCATCAACCATCTCTCGAAGATGACTACGAGCATTTTTCTGGTCACAGGTATTTCGATGACTTCGTCAACTAACTCGCAGGTATACATAAAACTCCAAACACTCCTCTATCTGAACCCCCAACTTCTGAGCTTTCCTTTGTTCATAAGTATGTTTCTTTTACAGGTCCTAATTCGGGGACGATTAACAACTCCCTCAAGGATTTGTCTACAAAAGTGGAATCTCCCACCACTACTCTGATCTACAGCGAATGATAGATCAAAACAAAGGACCTGCGGGCTCTCAGCATCAACCATCTCTCGAAGATTACTACGAGCATTTTTCTGGTCACAGGTATTTCGATGACTTCGTCAACTAACCCGCAGGTATACATAAAACTCCAAACACTCCTCTATCTGAACCCCCAACTTCTGAGCTTTCCTTTGTTCATAAGTAAGTTTCTTTTACAGGTCCTAATTCGGGGACGATTAACAACTCCCTCAAGGATTTGTCTACAAAAGTGGAATCTCCCACCACTACTCTCTCCTCCAACTCCTCAGCGGTTACAGACACTGGGGACGCATTGAAAAAACTCACCTATGAGGTGAAAGAGAAGGCCTCCAGCGCTGATCTGGAAAAACTGGAAGGTAGTCTCTCTAATGTTGCTCAAGCTCTCGCTGACAACTCCACCTCCATCAACACCTTGAACACCACCAACGGTAACCTCTCCAATAACTTCACCACACTGTCCAGCGAGGTCACAACGCTGAAGACAGTGGTGGTCAACCTTCAAGGAGAGGTTACGTCTTTGAAGACAGAGATGGGCACCCTAACCCAGTCAGTGGGTAATCCTACAAATCTCCTGCAGCAAATCCTGGATCGCCTGAACGCTCCAACATGTCCTCCTTCACATTTTACTCAGGTCGATCGGGAAACTCTAGAAAAGATCAACCCTGCTATTTCTGGCCTGGAACACAGAATGGCAGTGGTAGAAACCATTGCTGGGATCACTGGCCTGGAAGACAGTGACCCAAAGGATGTCGCTGCTGACACTACTACCTCCCCCATCCGTCATGTGGAAGAGCGGGAGAAGACTCAAGAAGACCTTCCCCATAACTCTGAGGGGGAGGGTATTATCTCTGAAAATGCTGCTAAACCTCAGGGACATGAAAACCCTGAGGAAACCGAGAATAGTCCCTCTCATTCTGAGGGGGAGCAACTCAATGAAGTACTGGAATTCGCTGAAGTTCTTATCCCTTCTGAAGAAGAAGCTGAGGAAGAAGAAGAAGACGAAGAAGATCTTGAACTTCATGACGACGAACCCTCATCATCCCCCAAAGATGATGATGCTGACGATGATGATGATGATGATCTCGACTTCTCCTTCCAACCCAGAAGGACCCCTGCTCAAAAAGGGGTAGTTATAAAAGAATCAGGGGAGGGGACCACCAAAACAAAACCTGCAGCGACTGAAGTCGATAAAGGCAAAAAAAAAGGCATCGCTGCTGAAGACAATCTGACTGTCCTTATCAGAAAGCCAGTTTGTCAAGTAACTTATTTATTATTCCCTTACACCGCATCCCTCCTCTATCCTTTCTCAACCTCAATTCTACTCTCTCTAAAGCCTCTATACACTTAACCTCATTCTTTCTCTATCTCTTCTCCCAAATGATCTTACCTATGTGATCGTTTTGTTTCAGCTAGTCCTCTCCCCTGCTTGAGGGTCAAGCTGAAGCCGCTCCTGCTACAAATCCAATAATCCCAGCCACGAGTGCTGATGAAATAATCCCAATCTTAGACTTCGCTGAGACTGATGAACAAGAAGAAGAACTGTTCTCTCACAAGAAAAGACCTTCCTTGGTTCCTCAAAAGCCAAGTGAAGAAGAGCTGAAAAAGAGAGCAACTATGATTAAACAGCTTGAGGAGTAGCAAATCATTCGTGCGCCTCGATTCCTCATATCAAAAAGGGAAATCGCTGAACACCTCAAAGGTGAGAAACTCCTCGCCGAACGAAAAAGAGCTGAAGAAAAAAGATAAAGAATATGCTATTGAGCTCGTCCAACGTTCGGTGAAAGATCCTGAACAGAAGAAGACTCCTATCTCTGTTCAGCGACAATTGTGGAAGGAAGCCAAAAAGATCATCGAGAAGAAAACCAAAGTCTCTGACTCCACTCTGAAATGGTGCAAAGAAAGACTTCACTTTCGACATCATGTGTCCAAAATCAATAAGGTAAAAATCAGGGGAAAGACAACCAAAAACGTTCCAGTCCTTGACATCGACATATTTAGAGAGAACGGTCAAAAGAAACCATCTACCCATCGTCGCTTGCCAAGTACGGTTTATCTGAATGGTTGGAGATTCGAATAGCCATTCAGCGATCACGTTCAAACTATAAAACCTTTGTCGAGAAAGTTGTGAATAAGCAGATCGACTTGGTTACATCAGCTGTGGATATTCCTCCTCCTCCAGTTCAACGAAGAAGGCATGCTGCAAAGAAACAGAAAACATCTTCAGCTTAAGGTCCTCCTATCAGAAATGAAACCGGAATTGGCTTTTCACGAGAAAAAGTCCTTGGTCCTGACCCTGATCTCTCCGTACTTGATGTATCCCTGCCCCCTGGTGAACGCTTCATCCCTGGAATAGTCTTAAGTGATCCTCATGGTATCTTCTTCAATGACTGCACTGGATGAGAATGCTTCCAACGCGCCTCTGAGCTAGGCATTGCCCCTATCGAACAACTCAGAGATCTTGTCTACTGGTGCGGTTTCGGAGATGATCTTCTCGGACACTTCATGAAGCCCCTGATCTACAAAGAAGCACAACGAAGAAGGGCACTTGGAGAAAAAGTCCCTGATTGGATGATCCCTACCTCAAATACCCTTGATGAACTTCTCATCAAGGATGAACCTGAATAGTTGATAGAATTCCTTTTGTAAATTCTTCTTTATATTATCAACTGTAACTTTTGTACTTGTAATTATTATTTGTTGTACTTGTAATTTTTCCACTTTCCTTTGTAACTGATACGAAGTTTAATGAAAAATTTCAGCGAATGTACTTTACTCCATCAGTACCTAAAACGATCACTGAAAACAGTAAATGGGACAAATATTTTATGAGTCCTTTTTATCCTTATGTTTTCTTACTTAGCAATTTTCTTTTTTTGCTATGTCATAATCAAATAGGGGGAGATTGTTGATCTAAACCCTCAGTGATTTGATAATGACTCTGAGAAACACTTAGTGAACATTGTAAGTGGACAATATGTATTAGAGCTTCATTGTCGCTGATAAATACTAAGTTTGTTTAGTACCGCTGATAGGAACTCTCGTTCTTTAATTTACATATTCAGCGAACACAGTTCATCAGTGAGCCTTGAGCATGTTCAGCCTTACTGATGATCGTTGATAGTTTTAAGTTGTTTACTTATGATCCCTGAAGACAAGTTTCACGTCAACCATGTTCTACGTTGAAATCGAAGATCAAGCCAAAGAACCAGCGACAAGTATACTAATGAACTGATGCGGATATCAGCGAAGCCAAGACCTGTCCACTCAACGTGAAGTTTCAATTAGAAGACTTCAGCGAACGCTGAACTTTATCATTCACTGATAAAGAATCATTCAGCGAACACTAATCATGAAACCTCCTCTACAAGCAACTATTGTCTTACCTCCTTGCACACCTCCATACGATAATGTCAGAACGGGCATCCCTTTTGTCCAGAATCGTACAACCAACTCTGATTCTACACTGTTCATCATGAGGCCACTTGGTTGTCTACTGAAGTCAAACCATGCAACCAACCAGAGGCTACCACGTGTAAAGTTGTACTGACATGCATTAAATGCAAGCAGTATATAAAGGAAACCCTACTTCATTTTTTAAGTGCTCGGCCATTTCCTTCTCTTTGCTAAATCTGTGTGTTAGAATATTTTCCTTAATATTCTTAATTTCTCTCTATCTTATTTCTAGAACAGGAAATCTTAGTGATTCTCATAGTTTGTTTAGATTAGGTTTATTCCTTAATCTTGTTCCGCAACAAGCTGTAAATTATTTGATACATATCAATAAACAATTTAAAAAAGTAAAAATCGTGTGTTTGTATTCAACCCCCCCCCCCCCCCCCCTTTACAAACTTGTATAACTCCTTTGGGACCAACAGGTATAGGTTCAGATAATGATGTTAATGACTTTCATAATACTACCGATGAATATCGTTATGATCTGATTGTTTATTAAACATAGTATGTCTGATGCAATGAATTAACTATGATAAAAAAATTCTTAACCTTTACGTTGACCGTTTTCATGTTTTTCCATTTAGTTAAATCTTATTTTTTTATGAAGCCTTAAAATTATTTTTTATGGGACAAAACAATTGTTTATTATGAAGTTAAAGTAAAAACAAATTGTATCAATTAAAAAAATAGATAAATTGTATTTAATATATTGTGTAAGAAATAAAAAACTAAAAAAATTAATTTAAGTTAAACTTTTTATGTATTGACTACATTATTTACGAAATATATAGAAATACATTTTTTAAAAATCAACAAAACATATTTTTCTCTCTTATTTCCCACCCAAATTTTGTTCCCCACCTCTCCCCAAAATTTGTTTCTTCCTACCTCTTTTTTACTAGGTTAAAAGTCAACAAAACATATTTTGTACATCGTCACTGGAACTTTTTATGAATATTTTTTTAAGAAGAAACATGAAAGGTATTTAACGAGTAAATAATTAAATATACAAATTATTTTTTAGTTTAGATTGTAAAATAAGTGTTTCAAATGTTGTAGAATAAATAAAAAAGAATGTCGAAAACAATATTGTCCAAAAATAAGATAGAGCATAAATCCGGACCGACTTTGTTCCGGTTTAGGGCTAATAAACACGAAGCTAATGGACACATGGCTCCTTATCTCGGTACAATTGCCGAGATCACTACAAGCAAAGACCGTAAAGTAAGTACTTATAATATGAGGATTTGTAACAAAATGATTAATGCACTTTTTATCCATATTTAGTTTTAAATATGTTAATAATTGTAATAATTGTAATTAAAAGCAATGTCATTTGTAGTTTTAAATATGTTAATAATTGTTTGAATCATGTTTACAGAAACTCGTTGAGGAAGCGATTGAGAAGATTAAGGATGATTCCGAGGACACTTCAGATTGTGTTGTTCCTCCAATGCGTCGCCCAATTGAAATAGGAATATCAATAATTGAGCAAATAATTGGTTCGTCGGTAGGGATGGTTGCAGGGCCGTGCCAGGGGGAGGGCGAGTCGGGCACACGCTCAGGGCCCACAAAAAGTAGGGGCCCAAATGTTTTTAGTATATACTATATAGTATATAGTAGTAGTTCAAAAAAATAGTCAATAAAAGAGCACAAATTACTTTAATATCTAATATGTTAGGTCCATGATCTTCATACAATCCAAGTATTGTGTAACAAGATGATGAAGAACTTTATTGAAAAGGAAATCTAACCTAGAGAGAACACAAAGTGATTAGAGATCTACATCTTGTATTAATGAATTCACTTCTTACAAACTACAAGTAAAGACCTATTTATAGTCTTCATCACTTGCTACAACAATTAAGCATAAGCCCTTTAACACAGCTATTGCTTTACAAAACTTTCTATTATAAAGGACAACTTCAGTGTCCTAACATAATAGCACCCAAAAATAATTTAACATTATATTAACGGCCCACAAAAAGTAGGGGCCCAAAGTTTTTTTGTATATAGTATTAGTTAAAAAAATAGTCAATAAAAGAGACACAATTTTTTTAGTATCTAATAAGATCCAAAAAAAATTAACGTTGTATTAAGGACCCACAAAAAGTACGAGCCAAACTTTTTTAGTATATAGTAGTAGTTCAAAAAAATTAGACAATAAAGAAGACACAAATTTTTTTATTATGTAATAGGACGCAAAAAGAATTTAACATTATATTAAGGGCTCAAACATTTATATTAAAATTTAGTAGATTTCTTGTTATTTACTAACAAAGTTCATTCCTTTTGAAAAAATTACCAACCATATGAGACTATCAACCATATATCTATATTTGGGATTTCAAAACTAACCTTGTTAATTCATACATTATGGACTTCCTTATTACCTAATATTTAATGCATAATTTAAGTATTCTCATATATCTACAACAAGAATAAGATCTCAAGTTATAACCAACATGGACTTTTGATTCTAAGAATGATGGTTCGTAAAAGTATGTATTAACCCTAAAAGTTTAAAATGGTGAAAACATTAGTATGAGGTGATATGGAAACCGAACCGATTTATATTAATTTGCATGTAGTGTTCCTATGAATAGTCAATGTTGTGATATAAAATGATGTCGGTCTATATATTAAAGGTATATCATATTATGTGTTTGATAGTGGAACGATCTTATGATGCTAGGTAAAAATGATATGATAGATAATATTAATTTAGAAATAATTATTGATTGATTTTGCGCCTAGGAATTCTCGGTAAAATAGTTTTATATGAATTATCAATAATTCTTGAACTCAATGTTATTTCTGATGATAAAAGACAACATATTGAAAAAAAAAATCGTACTTATCGAGGGTTTACGTCTCGTCCAGGGCCTACAATAATGTCAAGAACGACCCCGTCCGTCGAGCGTCGGCGACCAGGTCTACAGACTGCAGTCAGTCGGCGACCACATACCACTCCTTCTCACCGCCAGCGACCACATAACTCCTTCTCCTGCTCAGCTTGTACATTCCAGAAATTTCCAATTTTACAAATTGTAACACCCATATTTTTGCCAATAGGAATGCTACGTAATCTGAAACAATTCCTCTAAAGATACTGCAAAATTACGGCTAAATTAAAATTTTAGACCGTTTACAGTGGAACACTTTTAAACAATAAATTTGTAACTTAATGCAAACCCGTCCCATACCGGATTGCGTTACAAATTTATCTATCATAGATGCCCAAAGATAAATATTGAACTTAAGTGGACTAGACAAATCTCTATGCGTTCCATTTTGCTTGTCTAACCTGAAACCTTCTGTCCCTGAGATGCATACTATAGTCAGCTTATAAAGCTCAGTGAATAAAAATCATTTCACACCATACCTATCAATATGTAAACTTTGTACCAAATAGTATGCATTTTATGAAAACATGCAACACTGAAAAGAGAGATCTCGTAAATTGTTTTATCGGGTATGGGTCATTTTGTCACCGACACGCCCTGGGTTGAACTTTATGTTCTGTTCGATCACCCACTTGCCTGGGTCGTGCCAGTTGTCCGTGACTTACTCAAATGTCTGACCCTTAAAATTGATCATATAACATGGCATGCTATGATTGTTTGAAAACAATAAGCATAAAGCGTGCAACTGGTCATAAATAACATACATGTAAAATATACTGTCACATGTGTGAAAACTAAAACATCGTGTATATGCACACATCATCATACAAATCATATAATGCTGAAAATAAATTTGTATGTATGTATGCATCCCAGTGTAAGTGTCATGAAGACTCACGTGATCTCGTGTAGATCGGCTACTGATAGCTCTTGACCGAAGACCTACACATTTCATACCATAATCTCCAATTAATAGCTTAATTTCTCCAAAAGTCAACAATAGTAAACTATGGTCAAACTCCATCCGACCTAAAGTCAAACTCCAAAACTGGGTCTCTTAATATCTCAAATTTCTCCATTTGATCTTGTCGTCAAAATACTTGCGTGTCAAAGTAGATAAAAGTCAACCATTAGTCAACCTCGACTAACTTTAGTCAAATCCCAAGTCTAAAACTCAATGACAACCTAAAACGTCAAAATAACCATTTTACAACCTTATAAACCCATCTCTCCAGTTTAAAGCATTCCAATTAATACGCTTAAATTACGGCGATTTAACCCCATTGTTAAATCATAAAAAAAAGATTTAACAAAACTTTAAGTGTTATGCTTGATAACGACTTTTAACGTCGGTTTATCCTTTTAATAACTAAAGGAATCATCCGCTCTGACTTAAAGTGTCTTGCAGTTTAAAAAAAATCTTAAACTGACACCATAAACACGATTATTATATCGTCTATGATATTATAAATGATTTAATAATTAAATCTCTCTAGATTCAAATGTCGCATATACCTTAACCCAAATAAGACGTATTAATATCATCATTATTATGAACACTCCTTAAAACAAGATTAATCAATTAATATTAAAATTCTAAAATAAGTTAATATATTAATTGGATAATAATCTAAATTGATATACTAATTAATTTAGAAACTAAATTAATTAAGTAATTAATAATTAAAAACGGGTCATCAAAGAGTAACTATTTATGTGAATAAACATTACACGAAAAAACTGAGTAGCTTAGTTGGTTTGTATTTGTTCCTGAGCGTTGAGGTCGTTGGTTGAAGCCTGCCCTCTTGCCAACCCATTTTTTACCGTAAAGATCGTGGGTCAACCAACAAACCCGGGTCACCCTCTTGACCCGGTCGCAATCTCGCCCCAGCAGCCATGGCTGTGTATTTTCAGCCTCTTTAAGCTTCGTTCTCACTCATTTTTAGCCCTTTTTTGGTCATTCTTTTTGCACCAAACTCTTGGTAACAATTTTACCAATGTTTTGACAAAATTAACACAAAGAGTGGGGGGATAACTCATCCAGTTGAGTATCTCATTGTGCTGAGGTAAAATGTAAATGAGAGTTTGGGTAGAAGTGAGTGGATTAAAAACAGAAAGAGGGTGTGAGAACAGAGTTAAAAGAACCAGATCTATTAGGTAAACAAGAATTCGTCCATTGATCTTCAAGAATCTAGATATTACATAAGAATTCCAAGCTTTCTCTCTCTAGAAACTCTCTCTAACAATGCTCTCTTGATATTACAATTATGCTCATTCACTTAATGCCTTGCTTAACAACTAAGCTAACTAATCCTATTTATACCTAGGATTACAACACAAGTATTTCTAATTACATTGACTTTCTAACTAAACAACTTTGACTTTGACTATTACTTTGACTTTACAATGATTGACCATTACAAGACTTTACAATAAATCTTGAATACAATAATGCTCTAACATTCTTCCCCTTTGGATTCAAGATTTAAAAAATATAGCAGCAGTCTTCAGTACTTGATCTTCAAAACTTTACCTTTGACCGCTTTAAACTTTGAAGCTCAGATAATCTTCAAACAGCTGAATCTTCACAAGTTCACGTTGAACTTTGATGCTTTGGCAGTCTTCAAACTTTCATCTTTGATCAGTCTTCAGTAAAAATTGCAAAGTCTTCGTCTTTCACATTGAAAAGTCAATCTTCTTTAATACGATCTTCAACAAATTGTCTTCAAGTCTTGAACGTGAATTTCAGATCTTTGCATCTTTGAACTTTGCAACTTTGAAGCTTTGAAAACTTTGAATGATTTCATGAACTTTGTATCTTCATCTCTTCGATCTTGAATTATCTTCGAACAACGAACTTTCTTGAAACATCTCGGAACATCTTGTTGACTTTGACAAATTTCTCCCCCTTAATCTTTCATTGACAAATCTCTCATTTCTTCGGGGTATTATTTATCCCCTTGATCTTCAGTATATTATTTCTCCCCCTTTTTGATGATTGTGAGCAGCATGATCATCAAAACCTTTATCAATTCCAGCACGCACTTTGTTCACCACAAGTAACATTCTCCTCCTTCTTGATCTGATAAAGCGTCAATTCCAAAAGAATTTATCCGAATCTTTTCAAATTCAGACAAAAGAATGTGGTAACCCTAAAACAACGGATGAATGAGTTAAAATGCCTATAAGTAGCACGGAGCCACTTAGTACAACGGATGTACCTTGTAAAGGAGCTTTTTGATGTTCACTCCCCCAGGGCTTCCATTCAATCATCGAAAAACCATAAAGGAATTTCTATGAATGTTATGACAAGAAAACATATTCCTTGTGTGAACGTGCATGTGTAGAAAGAATAAAGCAACATATGCTTGAATAATATAGGCTCAAAGCGTGTAAACTGTTGAGACAGCAACAATTTTCCACGGACTCAATGTGCATGAATGAAGAGCGAAGGTGGGGCAAACTTCCTTCTTTTTCAATATCTAAACCTTCCGAATGAAGATTAGATAGATTATATGTTGCGTCCCCAAGAAAAATGAAACATTTTTTTGTTAAGAAAGAAACGAGAAACTGGTGGGGTTAATGCAAGAGTTGGCATGGGCTAACTGCCTGTTTCAATGATGGTCACCAAAGAATGTGAACCAATCAGTAATGTGGCTTCCCGGCTCAGAAAATGGATGGTGCAGAGTTCTCTTATTCTTTTAACTCTGTTCTCACACCCTCTGTAACACTCTCAATTTTGGAAAGAGCAACTAATTTAAAATTTTTGATATTACATCTGAAACAATAAGTAAAATACCTCCAATTACAAACAATGGTTATCTCCAAGCAATACATACTACATAAGTCTCATTACCAAGACTAAACCCACTTCAGACATCACTTAATCCAAATAGAAGTGCTACTTCCCAAGGGTAAATGCGGAAAACATAACTTAAGCTATTCACCTCTCGTGCATCTATTCACATGTACTAGTAGGTTCACCATGACACTAGCCAGGTGTCACTATGAACGCACCGCACATGATTATCCTTGTTACTCTCGACGTGATTCTCATTTCTAACAACATTCATCAACCTCAAAACATTCTATCTTACAGTGCCTAATGGTGAATTTCACTCTCATTTACTTAAACAAACGCTAGTTTGAGTCTAGGTATTCAAAATCAACACCTAAATCTCTCAAACTTATGCTCTGATACCAACTTGTAACACCCTCAAATTTTGAAAGAGCAACTAATTTAAAATTTTTGATATTACATCTGAAACAATAAGTAAAATACCTCCAATTACAAACAATGGTTATCTCCAAGCAATACATACTACATAAGTCTCATTACCAAGACTAAACCCACTTCAGACATCACGTAATCCAAATACAAGTGCTACTTCCCAAGGGTAAATGCGGAAAACATAACTTAAGCTATTCACCTCTCGTGCACTTTACTAGCACTCGCCACTTCACAGTGTAGCTAGAGCTACCCCAACCTGAGCCTGTTGCTAGATTTAGCTAAATCTAGAGTTTCTCCAACGTAAGCTCCTTTGATGAAGTTTGCATCCTCAAGCCAAAACTTCCAAAACCTTAATCACTTGAATCCTCCAAAAGAGAGCTCCAAAACTTCCAACGGCTCTAAGCTCAAAAAATGAACATCAATGGTGGAGTGGGTTGGTTCAAGTGGAGAGGATGAAGAGGAGATGGGAGGATTTGTGGTTAACTTGGGGAGAGAAACCGATTTGGTGAGAGGGGCGATTTTGAGAGAGAGAGCCGAGAGGGTTTGAGAGTGAGAGTGAAAAATGAGGAAGAAGAAAGAAGAAAAAGGGTTTTAAAACCTTCTGGAGTCTGACGGCGAAAGTGATACGGCGAGAGTGACCATGTCACTCTCGCGAGTGTCATACTCGCTGAACCTCAAAAACCCTCGGTATAAAACCAGCGAGAGTGACACGGCGAGAGTGACACAAGTGTCACTTTCGCTGGTCACATTAGCCGAGATTGTACCGAAAGTTGTTTTGGCCATAAGTTCTTCGTTTTAGCTCCGTTTTTGCTCCGGAAAGGCACGTTGGACTCGTATTTGAATTCTCCATCCAACAAGACTATCAAATCTAGGATTTAACTCCAAATACTATTTTCCATAATTTTCTTAAAAGATCGATTCCTCACTAAATCGAAGTTGTACTTATCCAAAATTACGGGTGTTACACCCTCTTTCTGTTTTTAATCCGCTCACTTCTACCCAAACTCTCATTTACATTTTACCTCAACACAATGAGATACTAAACTGGATGAGTTATCCCCCCCACTCTTTGTGTTAATTATGTCAAACTCTGGAATCGACTTCTTCAACGATCGATCGACGCTACTGCTTCTGCTTCTCCTCTCCTCAGGTGTCAAGTGGTGATGTTTGCCATGGCTCATAATGAAGGTTCAAAAGTGGTCAACGATAGCAGTGGTGATAATAAAGGTATATGGCCCTTTCAACATGACGATTGGGTGATATCTACAAGGTATGTGGATCATATATGTCATGATATTCGCCTTCTCAAGAATGTTCGATGCGTTCAAGGATTTACAGTTACCACGGAAAATGGTGTTACGTATCCTGCATTAAAGATGGGAGATGTTGATTTGAATGGGGTTATGAATCTTCAAAATGTTCTATATGTCCCTGAATATCGAGTGAACGTGGTATATGCAAGTGCATTAACATATTCTGGAGAGTTAATGGTACAGTTCTGATCTGGTCAGGCGGTTATTAAAGAAATCAAGTCGAAGAAGACGATTTGCATTGGTAGACAAGTTGTAGGTCTGTATGTGATTGGATCAAGTCTTGAAGAAAAGAAGATAACCCGACAACCCGAACCTTCGTCTATGGGCATGTTTTTCGCAATATGAATATGAAGGGCACCAAAGCAAAGCTGTTCTGTGTGTGGTTTTAGTAAGTGTAAGTGTAAGTGGTTTAAGAGTTATCAATTGTTGAGTTCATTAGGAGACAGACAATATGAATCAATCATCCATCCATCATTGTTCCAAGTTCAAATGTCATCATCTACTACTTATATTTTGAAAAAAAAATCATGTTTGGTCCATGATCTTCAACAATCCAAGATTTAGTAACAAGAAGAGGGAGAAGAGGACTAAAACTTTATTAGGAAAGTAAATCTAAACTATAGAGAACACAAGATTGTTTAGAAGCTACATCTTGAATTATGAAAGTGTTCTTTACAAACTATATTACATGTCCTATTTATAGTCTACCTCCCTTGTTACAATACTTAAGCACAAGCCCATTTACAAAGCCTTTGCTTTACAAAACCTTCTAATATTAAGGACAACTTTGACAATTGCTAAAAGTATGTGGCAAACTGAATATGAGAATGATGTCACACACGCTTTATGCTAAAGTCCATGAACAATGTCCCCCTCTGCCATTAAAATATTTTTCACATCCCAAATAATAAACTTCTTGGATCCGAAACCATCAATTCGGATCAAATGGAATCCAAAACCATATGAATTCGGAACAAGAGGATGCGAAACCATATGAATTCGGAACAAGAGGATGCGAAACCATGAAAATTCGTATCAAGGCAGATGCGAAACCATGAGAATTCGGATCAGTTGGATACGAAATCATGAGAATTCAGATCAAGACAAATACGAAACCATATCAATTCGGATGTACGCAGATCCGAAACCAAGAGAATTCGTATTACAAGGATGCGAAACCATCAATTTGGATCAGATGGATGCGAAACCTCTACATTTTGAATTTTTAGGTGTAAGCACAATCCGAGAATTATTCCTCTTAGATCTAAGATAACCAAATTCAGCAACATTTTAGACTTCACATGATTCGAAACCAATGCAATTTAGAACAATCCGAACCCCATAGCCTTGAATGATCTGAATCCAGTTATGAATGATCCGAAACCATTTATGAATGATCCGAATCCATGCTTGAATGATCCGAAACCATGACTAACATCCGAAACTCACTAAAATCATCATAACTCTTTCAATTCTTGATCAATTTCAGTGATTCTTTCACGGACAGATTCGCAAGATGAATGTGCACAGATTTCTAGTTGATAGCAAGTTCTAATTCGATCGATTTGACAGACTTTTGATCCAAAACAGTGAGTTCGACCTTTTTCGAACAAACAGTTAGAAATTTCAAAATCTGTGCAGAAATGGGCTAAAATTCACTGGAATTGTTGAGATCCGATGATCGTATCGAATAAAAATTCGTCGATTTGGCTCTGATACCACATGTTGGTCCATGATCTTCAACAATCCATGATTTAGTAACAAGAAGAGGTAGAAGAGGACTAAAACTTTATTAGGAAAGTAAATCTAAACTAGAGAGAACACAAGATTGTTTAGAAGCTACATCTTGAATTATGAAAGTGTTCTTTACAAACTACATTACATGTCCTATTTATAGTCTACCTCCCTTGTTACAATACTTAAGCACAAGCCCATTTACAAAGCCTTTGCTTTACAAAACTTTCTAATATTAAGAAATGAGCTCCAAAATCTTGATTTTAAGATTTCGGTTTTAAGCAAAGCCTAACAAAACTTTGAACAAGAAATCAAACAAGATAAACGCAAATCTGAGATACGAGACTCATGGGATTTGATAGAGAACTTAAAAACGAAGCTATAGACATAAAAATCACGAGGTTTAGTTGAGTACTTTACCTTGAATCGAAGGAAACCTGAAATTTTGGACTCCGAACTTCAAACCCAGTTTTCTCTCTCGTTTTTAGCCAATTTCTCGACTTTTATGAACCAAAATGATCCTCCTTTAGTCGGTTACAGTTATACATAAGTGGTTTGGCGTATTAGCTGAAGAAATCAGACCAAATCGCGTTTCTTATGCTGTAAACTCGTTTTCTTCAAACGGACTAGTACTTTAGTCAAGACAGGTACCTCTTCTTTCAAAATGATTACATTCAGCGCCCAAACTTTCAGAATATAAGATTTGGCCCCTCCGTGTTCAACTGTTTTTTAACACTTTTGATCCTCTTGAACTTCACCCATTTACCCATCATATAGCTTCCATTAAATGGCAGAATTGACCCTTATCAACTCATTCCTTTACATTTTTACTCCAATAAAATAAAACTCAGTCTATATTTTTTTTCTTTCTCCTTTCTTTTCATATATTATTTATTTGTCCCGCTTTGGGGTGTCAAACAAATTATAGGTTAGCTGCTTGGGGTTTCGATGCTTTGTTTTGCTTTGTTGAATTTTGTAATCTGATAAATGATAATATTCATGTTTTGTGATTTGTAAACAATGGTAATTTGGTTTAATGTGTTATTGAGTATTGAATTTTGTAATCTGATAATGATAGAACCAGATCCGTGCAACAATATAGAAATCGAAAAGATGAATCAATAAGAACAATGATTTCAACTGGTCATCTCTTTCATTAATCTTTCAGAGAGAATATTACAATAAGAGTTTAGAAAGCTAAAGAGATGATTAACTTGTTTTTCCAAGCTAATCTTACATTAAATACAATGGGCCCGTGGTTAACAAGCCCACGGCCCGTTCACTAATCAGGCTCAAATTAAACTATTACAATTCAACCCTTGAACTTTAAATCAACTATAAAACCCGCCCTAACAATCTCCCCCTTTGATTTGAAGTTCGAGTTGGCGCTCCAGATCTCTCCAGTTAAAGACATATCTTTTGCGAAGCGCGAAGTGTACCTCGAACCATCTGATTGCACGGCGGTAGTCGATGCGATCTTCAACTATTTCCAAGGAATTCCGAGCAGTTACTTCATTCGGATTCGGAACATATGAGTACCTTGGATTTTCAGACTTGTGCTGAATGATCTTTCGAAGAGCATCTTTGAACTTTGAGGAGTGTGCCGTCACAGAATCTTTCCACCTGAATGAAGCGCATGAACTTCTTCTCTTTTTGTTCGTTGAGATAAACAATCCCGAATTCAGGTTCTAGAAGCATAGCGTTCTCGGGATACATATTTAACTCAGGTGCTTTCAGATTCGGCTTGATCAGATTTACCTTCTTCGCCCTGTTCTCGACAGCCATTTGAAAGTCCGTTAGATATGACATCATAATGGTACGGACCAGGTATCGACGAACAGCTTCGAGCGCCTTTGTGACTTCAAGCGGTCGGATGGTTCTTTTACGAAGGTCTTTCAGAATAACCAGGGAGTCGAACGGTCGGAGGTTCTAGAAGTCGGCTTCAGAGAATTTTCATTCATTCCCATCTTCACGTCGGACAGTGAATACTGGGTAGACGATGCTCATAATGCGTCTTGAATAGATACTGATTACCTTTGTGATCCGAAGTTTGGTTCTGACTTGGTTGACTGGAAGACACCGCTGCATTGCTAGTATATACCGGCGTTGAAATTATGGGCTAAGGTTGTAAATACCCAAACAGAAGGTCGGCTCGATCGAGCGAAGCTTGTGTACGAACAACTTTTTCAGGGATTCCTCCAGATGAGGGATAAGTACAGTGATCTTCTCCCAACGGATTTGTTGTTGTTGAGGAGGAGGAGGAAGATCAGAAGCTGTCGTGGGAGGAGTAGTTGTCGGAAGATTGGAAGTAGTAGACTCGGTTCTTGTTGATGTTACAGTGGGGTGAGCATAGTGAACGGGGGATGTTCCATATAAATTTTGGAGCAGGAACTGATCATAATCAATGTTGTCGTCCTCATCAGTGGAGAAGACCAAATTTACCTGGAGATTTACGGCACTGGCGGCTTTTTCGTACCATGCATCTTCGGTCTCCGGGTTGGCCTCATAATCTGGATCTATCATGTCCATAATCGGTCTGTCTGATGAGTCAAAATCAACCAGTTCCTGTGTTGAACCCTCGGGCTTTTAAACCGTCGGGTCTTCTTCATCTGATATCTCCATGTCTATAACCATGTCTGCTAATGGCAACTCGGCTTCAGGTGCCTCTGTTGTAGCTGCCGCAGTTGGGGGTTCCTGTTGAGCCACTGTTGTAGTTTCGGCAGTCAGGATCTGGGCGGTCTCAGTTTGGCGTTGTCGCTTCTCCCCCTCACGGTGATCAGGATCATCCTGGTCATCGTGCTTTCGTTTCAGACCGCCGGCTTGACTCTTACATGTGTCTTCGAGTGAGCGGACCCTCTCAGACAGCGAGGTGAGAGCTTTGTTGTAGTCCTTGAGGGTCGAGTCAATAGAGTCAAGGCGAGAGGTAAAAAATGATGATGGAGCAGTGACCTGTGATCGGAGAACTGAGATCAGGTCTGCTTCGGCAGATGCGGTTGTGTCGGATTCCTAGAGCAGTTGGGCCAAGAGCATCGTCTTCAGGGTATCCACCGAATAGATAGGTTGCGGTTGAATCGGTGGAGGTACAGAGGCGGTTTCAGTTTCGACGAGGTGGCCTTTACCTTTGATAGCGCGCATCGCTTTGGCAAGTTCAGCGGCTACATGTTGTTGCATCTGCTGCTCCATAACTTGGCGGACAGCCTTAAGGGTGCTGTCCAGGGACCCTTGTGACACAAAGTCGGGTAAGGTAATGCCGGGCTCACTTAGATTTCCCGTTGAGGCATCCGCCACAGAGGCAGAGCCACCTACGTTCACAGTTGGCAAATTGGTAGCTGTGGTAGGATTTCCCGCCGATCCTTGTGTTCCACCTAGAGGTGAAGACACTACGGTGGTTCCGGTCGAGTCACGAAGAGTCTCGACTTGGTGTTGCTCTGCTTCGAGTGTCCTAGCCGAAGAAGTTTCAATATAGAAAGGCACTAGACTCGATTATGCACAAAATGAAGGCGAGACCGGGGGAGGCTAGTCTCTTGTTTCAACACCAGAACCCTCCAAATGAGGGACCAGTGGAAGTTGTGCTTTATCCCCGTGTGAGACTGAAACATCCGTCTTTTGAGAGACGGGTGAGTGGTTGAGAGGGTTGTGCAATTGCTCCGCTGGGTCCACGGAGGCTTCTTCAATACCCTGTCCCAACACATGAGACATGATAGCAGATGTGGCTACCCGGATGTCACTCAGTTCGATTCGCTCAGGAGCCTCGTTATCTTTACGGCTTAATCTTTCCTTCGAACACAGTTCTCTCTTTCGACCTTAACTCCCTCCTTCTCACATGTTCTATGTCCCGAGGAAGGTCCCTACGGCGCTGGCTGGACCATGGGATTCCCTAACTCTCATCTATATGTTATCTTAGGTAGGGTTTCAGGCATATGCATAGCACGGATATTATCCTGCTCCCCCTCAAAACATACATGGGGATTGACTTGCTCCCCCTCGGCGTGAGAGTGATATCAACACAAGAAAAAATTTAGACTTTGTAAGAAAAACAGTGTGACGCTTCCCCTCGGATTGAGGTTGTTGATCCGCCATGGAATGTCTGTAAAAAGACAATACACAGTTAGTAACTGAGACGGATGAACAAGTGTCGGTGCGTACCTTTGCATTAGTAGGCTCAATTTGAGACAAATTGAGGATTGGCAGTGATGAAACAGGTACAGGACTGAAAATAGCAGTGGCGTCCGGACATAATAATGAGATTGCAAGACATTCCGGACAACACAGGTATCCGGACAAAAGGTGTCCGGACGAAATAGGATGGAATGGAAAACCTTTCCGGTCAAAACCATCTTTCCGGTCAAAACAAAGTATCCGGACAAAGGGTGTTTCCGGACAGAGTAGGGATTCCGGATAGTCCTACCCGGATACCCATCCGGCCCGGAAAGTCATCCGGACTGATGGGTGTCCGGACACTTTTACACTTTAAAGAATAATTCCATTTTTCAAAGAGATGAAACCTGTAGAATTTTGAAAAGATGGATCTCTCGCTCCCCCTCAACCTGAGAATGGGGAAAACTTGCTCCCCCTCGGATAGTGTATAGGGATGTTCAATGGAGAGTTTGACACACAAAAACTTTAGACATTTAAAGAAAATTTTGTGTCGCTCCCCCTCAAATGATGAGCATTAGATTACATGCTCCCCCTGAAAATGTGTGCGTAGAGTGAAGTGCACCTGGGAGTATCCACACACATAAAATAACTTTTTTTAACTTATTTAAGAAAAAGTGTGTGTGACATTCCCCCTCAACAGTAGAGTAACATACCTGATAGCTGATCATGCTCCCCCTAAACACATGAGCAGCTTGTTAAAGCACAGGTATAGACAAATCTCACGTCTTCTTAATGTGTTTCCTTGTAGATCGTGAGCAACTCCCTCCTTCCGGTCATGTGTGTGGAGCATCCAGTGTCTAAGAGTCACACATGACCGTCCTGCAAAACAAGATTAGCGGACCTTTGCTACCCAGATTTTCCTGGGTCCGGGAGGGTTAGGTTTGGCACCTCGAGGAGGAACTTGCTTTGACTCAGACTTCCCCTTAGGTGCAGATTGTACACCGTTTGGAGTAACTGGTTTTGGCACATGTTGCCTTTTAGGTGTAGAATTTACACATTTTGGAGGAACAAGTTTTGTAGCAGGTTGCCTCTTGGGTGCCGGTCTAACCTCAGTAGGAGCAACCCATCTAGGAGTGGATTTGGTCTCCCACTGTGGTTTAACCTCATATTGGAAACCCCGTTGTTTATTGTATTTATGTTTATTATTACGGGGTTTATTTTTTGGTATATGATTGTACATGTGATATGACCCAAACCAATCATTATTAGTAATGTCATCAAAATCATTCCATCCACAACTAGAACAACACAACCGATCATGTGATAATTGAATCAATTGTTGAATGGAATAAATTTTCATCAGAAAATTAACATCTCTTTTAACAAAATTATTCCAATGATTCCAGGCACAATCGTTTTTGTTCATCCTAGGGTAAAAGACAGTAGTGAACGACTTTGATGCAGCATCCTTGACAGATTCCTTGGCTGGCCACTTTGGTTTTGTTTGTTTAGCTCGACCGGTTTTATCCGAAACAACAGGGATAGTGCGGTTAGTGACTTTAGAAGGAACAATATTTTTGGTAGGCAATGGTCCGGTCACTTGCCTAGGCTGTGATTGCTTTTTGGAAACAGGTTTCGAAGTTGGTTTTGATTGAGAAATCTTGATCACAGCTGGGGCCTTTGTTTGAGAACTGCTACCCTTTAGAAAAGTAACCGGACGATTGACTACTGGTGACAGAAAATCAGTATGACTCGGAAGAGGTTTGTTGAAGGGGAACGACTCAAAACCTTCTTCAGAATTGCCTTCGGAGTTCATATATTCAGAAAAATTGACATCCAGAATTGCAGGACTTGGATTGGTCGAGGAAGGCGAGGAACTTGTTGTGTTCGTGTGTTTCGGGGAACTTGGTGCGGAAGCTAGGAAAAAATCAGAGTTCAAGTTCCGTGTAACACTCTTATCTTGAGATTCTAAATCGTCTTGTGTTGAAAAGGTTTTGCTAATAAAAGCTTTACACGAATACGTGTCAGATGAGTTTGAGGAAAGTTCGTGTGAAATCTGCTTTTCAGTTTGGAGATGGTCAATCTGCTCTTGGAGTTAACCATTTTTCGTGTGCTCCTTCATCGCATCTGTTGCCAAGGCAGCCAGTTTAGATGTGAGCATTTTGATTTCACTCCGAAGGATTTCCTGTCCTTCATCGGACACATTGTCGGTTTTGACCGATTGTAGATTCTCAAGCTTTGTAATTAAGACTTGCTTTTCCATTTGAAACATTGACCTTTCTTTCTTAATTGAATCCTCCAACTCGACTATCTTTGCTTCCAAGATGAGAGGGGGAACATAGAGTTTAAACTCATCTGTCTCAGTCTTGGTTGCAGGTGCTAGGTCCTCATCCTTTTTGGAGGAATCCTTCGGTGTAGCTACCTTGTAGGGGTCGAAGTAGTCATTGGAGAGGTACTTTTTGTCCTTTTTATACGAGTAGTTTAAAGGTTCATAACAAAATGGAAGTTGAATTCCTCGTTTGTGTGTGCGCTTATATTCCTCGGTTTCCTCCTCTTTTTCGGGTTCAAGAGGACCAGTCCATTGAATTGCGTACTCCGGATACTTTTTATCTAACCCATAACACGGAAAATCATACAGAGTGGGAACTTGATATCTTCCCTTTTTCAGATAGTGTGGGTTATCATATCCGATTCCCCATTCTTTGTTAAAGTACGTGAACTCTTTGGGTTTATTTAAAAATATGGTTTGATCAGTTTGACCCCTTTTGTGGAGTTTGTTTTCAAGATCAAGGAATTTAGACACAAACTCCTTGTGTTGAATTTGAAGAGAAGAACATTGATAAACAATTTCTTCTTTCTCATTCAAGCACTTATCAAACTGAGACTGAAGATCAGATAATTTGGCCCTTAAGTCTTTAGGTGCTAATGAAAGATTTTTGCATTTGTCTTTTAGATTAGCATTTTCAGACTTATACTTCTTAGTTAATTTCATTTGAACATTAAGCTTTTCAGTTATTGAACTAATTTCAAGCTTTTGTTCTTCATATGTGGCCTTGAGGGAGTTTGCCTTTTCAGTGATAGCATGCAGTTGATGTGTGAAGTTTTGTAGGCAAGAATCACATACCTGATTTGTTGTTGCCTTTTCTTCATCAGTAGACGATTGATATCCCATGAAAGCATCAGCACCTTCATAATCGTTCTCATCATCAGATCTTCCTAGCCAGTACTCATTTTCAACGCACATTGCCTCCCCAGCCTCCTTCTGTCTGGCCAGTGCAAGTTTGGCCTCATAGTAGTGAGAGTTCTTCACTGTAGGCTGACGGCAGTCTTTAGCGAAGTGACCGAGTTTCCCGCAGTTGTAGCATTTCACAGGTTCATCTCTCTTCTTCTGGTCACCTTTGTCTGTCTTCCGGTCACCTTTCTCTGTCTTCTCCTTCTTCTCCGATTGATCTTGCTCTTCTACCTTCTTCTTTCCTTCATACCGATCCTTATAGTCATGACGCTTATTGGAGGAAGTGGAGTAGCGTTGACTATTGGAAGATGGCTTCTTGTAGAACTGTTGTTGTTGAAAGGATTTAGTCAGAAGGGCAATAGCTTTCATTAGGTCTGATACGTCACCGTCAGCATCACCGTCTTTCTCGTCTTCAGGTTCTGACTCGGAGGAGCTTTGATGTGGACCGCGTCTGGATTGGCTGCCTGAAGATTTCCCTAGTTTGGAAGCCATGAGGGCAATAGGATCAGCAGATGGTTTTGGCTCATTCTTCTTCTCTCCCAGAAGCTCATTCACTTCATCTTCGTCTTGGAGAAGTGTCTCATACAGTTCATTGATGCTGATGTTCTCTATCAAGTTGTTGTGCTTGACATGAGAAGCATACACTTTCCATTCAGGTAGCAAGTTGTTGAGGAACTTTAGTGCGTTCTCAGTATTGGAACGAACAGTTTTATTCTTGTTCAGTTCATTGAGGAGTAGACAAAATCGTTCATAGGTCTGGGTGAGGGATTCACCGTTGCGCTGCTTGAACCCATCGAACTTGGTTATCGCGCTATTTATCTTCAGCTGATTTCCTACAACGCTCCCACGCATCATTCTGGCTACTTGGTCCCACATGCCATTAGCCGTCTCTTTGTAACTATTTATGGCAGTGTAGATGGAATTAGGAAGAGCTTGAATCAGATATCTCTTTGCATGCTTTTCACCTTCAATCATGCCTCTTTCAAATTTTGTCATCTCAGCAAGAGTCTTGTCCTCACGTCGAGCTACTGCAGTTTAAGTTGCAGCTATGTCCTTCATTGGCTTGGGAATTGGGCCATTATCCAGAGCTCTCTTGATGTACTCATAGTTGTCCTTGGACTCTATGAAGATCATGAACCTATCTCGCCATTGGCTGTACTCGTTCGGATAGAGACACGGTGGCTTGGTGTCAGTGCCAATTGCGAGAGCATCACGAGATGTAGACATCTTTGGTTGCAACGGAGTGATCGTCAGACGGCTTGATCGATTCAAAGGGTAAACCTAACGCAAGGCACTAAGAGTGAAATCCTAACGCAGGGTCTACGAGTGGTTTTGAACTAAGAGTGATCTTACTGGATAGGAATCCAAATAAGTGATCTGATCTGGAAGTGTCCGGATCAGATTTGATGCAAGTGGATCAATAACCAAAACAGAAGTGTCCGGATAAAATGAAGAGACCGGATAACTTGAGTTGTCCGGATAACAGAAAGAGTCCGGATATCAGAAAGAATCCGGACAGTGTAAGTTTTCCGGATAACAGATAGCACAAACTTTCTGGATAACAGAGGTTACCGGATGTGCAATGATTCCGGATATATTGAAACAAGATGTTTCCGGATACACTAAAGTTTCCGGGTACAATGGATTGTCCGGATAAGATATGTCCGGAAACACTGGGTTTCCGGATACAAATGTTACCCGGATTGTATAAGGAAAAGTGACTTACCCGGATTGTAGAACTTACCCAAAAAGATGAGGAGTCCGGATGGAATACTTACCCGGATGAGTTACCCGGAAAAGTGACGAATCCGGATGGAATAACACAAACGTCCGGACACCTTGAAGTTATCCGGAAACGACGGCTGATTTATTCGGAAAAGTCGGTTGTTTGCTCAAATCGATCGAATTTTCGATTAGGGTTGCCCAAAATCGATCCTGGAAGATTAGTAACAATGCCAAACACAAAAATAACACTAATCCAATCGATTTCAATGCAAAAACAACAAGTTTTGATGGTTGAAAATCGGATTTTTATCAAGAACACTACCAAAAACTTTTGATCTTAAATTTCTCAATTAAACACTCAAACGATCGAATTGGAATGCGAAAATATGCAGAATTACTCACAAGTATAATGCTAACACAACCCAATAAACAGAATTGAACAATTTAGCCAGAATCAGGATTTTGAAAATTCAAGATGAACACATACGGGAAAAGTCAAAATCTTACCAGAAATCACTAGAGAGGTTTTGAATCGAATCCGTCCGTCTGCTCTAATACCAATTGACAGAACCAGATCCGTGCAACAATAGAGAAATCTAATAGATGAATCAATAAGAACAATGATTTCAACTGGTCATCCCTTTCATTAATCTTTCAGAGAGAATATTACAATAAGAGTTTAGAAAGCTAAAGAGATGATTAGCTTGTTTTTACAAGCTAATCTTACATTAAATACAATGGACCCGTGGTTAACAATCCCACGGCCCGTTCACTAATCAGGCTCAAATTAAACTATTACAATTCAACCCTTCAACTTTAAATCAACTATAAAACCTGCCCTAACAGATAATTTAGGCTTCATCTAATCCCTTGTTAGCTATTGACATTTTGTGATCAAACTTCAATTGTTTGTCAGTTTGTGTATTTTTTTATTGTGTATTTGTTTTAAATTATTAATGACAATCAGAGAATGTGACTATGTGAGTATCGAGTATGTGACCGTGTAACCGTGTTAAACTGTTAATAGTGTTATCAATAATTTGTAAAGTGTACTAGTTCAAGTTCAACACTCAACAGCCTATATTCATTGAAATTGAATATAGTGGTTTTGTTTGTATTCATCATTCAACATCCTTGCAATTTCCAAATACAGTTGGAATATCATCTGATATGTCGATTTGATGTTTGTGTTGTCAATAATTTGTAATAGTTTTATACAACTCTACTAATTTTAAATAACTTTTAACAGTCATGGATAAATATTTAATTAAAATAAAAACTATTGGGGATTTATCATCGATGCCGGAAAAGAATGATGTTGATAAAAGTAAGCAAAGTTGTGTGCAAAGCAACTTAACTGATCTTCCGTTTACGCAAAAGGATTTTAGATTACAATCCTAATAATCATGAAGAAGTTCGTAGAGCATATCTTTTAAAAGCTCCTTGTCAACCTCGAAGCCATGATTTTCCTTACACATTATTTGGGAAAAAACCACGAAGATTAAACCCTACTTGGTTTGATCAATTTTCTACTTGGCTTGAGTATGGTGTCAGTGAAAATGCAGCTTACTGATTATGTTGTTATCTCTTTAAACCAAGTGTTGGATATCAAGGAGGCGGTGCATCTTTTGTTGGTTTAGGCTTCACAAATTAACGAAAAAAAGCTTACCATCCATGTTGGAGGTGTTAATAGTTCTTACAACTAAGCTTGGGGCAAGTGTGAAGCTTTGTTAAACAAAAAGCAACACATTGAATTTCTTATCATCAAACACTCATACCAAGCTAAGAGGGATTATAAGTTACGATTGATTGCATCGATTGACTGCATCCGGCTTCTTTTGAGACAAGGTCTTGCATTTCGAGGCCATTATGAAGTGAAGATTCAAGTAATAAAGGGAACTTTCTTGAACTATTACAGTTTCGTTGTGATCATAATGAAAGCATCAAAGTAGTTACTCTTAATAATGCTCCTAAGAATTTGAAGTTGACTTCACCGGATATCCAAAAGGACATTGTTAATGTTGCAACAGAAACAACGACACTTATTGTACAAGATCTTGGTAATGAGTTTTTCATGGTGCTCGTCTATGAATTTTGCGATGTTTCAACAAAAGAACAAATGAGTGTCGTGGTGTGCTATATGGATAGGAAAGGATGTATAATTGAGCGCTTTTTAAGTATCGAGCATGTTCCAAACACTACATATGTCTTACTTAAGGTGACACTTGAAAAATTGTTTTCAAGACATGGATTAATTATCTCTAAACTGCGTGGCAAGGTTGTGATGGGGCAAGTAATATGCAAGGTGACATTGGTGGGCCCAAGACACTAATTTGAACGAAAATACAAGTGCACATTATGTTCATTGTTTTGCTCATCAACTTCAACTTACTCTTGTTGCTGTAGCGAAAACGCACTCAAAGATCTCTGATTTCTTCTTCTTAGTGAACAATGTTGTGAATGTTGTTGGAGCTTCATACAAATGCCATGGTATGCTTCAAGAACAATCAAGAAACTTCCCTTACTAGAGCAGGTGACACACGTTGGGGATCATATTATGGTGCTTTGGTCAGTATGCTTGCAATGTTTCCATCTGTGATAGATGTGCTTCAGATGATAGAAGATGATGATGTAACCTATGAACAAAAGTCTGAAGCTCATATTCTATCCAACTCTTTGCACTCATTTGATTTTTTGTTTTTCCTACACTTTATGAAAATGAAATTGGGGATAACCAACGAATTATCCCAAGCATTGCAAAAGAAAGAGCAAGATATTGTAAATGCGATGAATTTAATTAGAGTTTGCAAGCATCAACTACAAGAAATGAGGGTTGATAATGCCAAGTGGGAGTCTTTACTCAATCAAGTTACCTTAATTTGTGAGAAGTATGACATTGATGTTTGTAACATTAACGAAATGTTCTTACTTCCTGGAAGGTCATGCCGAAAAGCTCCATAAATCACAAACTTGCACTACTATCGCGTTGAGTTATTTTATACGGTCATCGATTTACAACTTATGGAATTGGAGAATTGGTTTATCGAGACTAACACTGAGTTGCTTATTTCCATGGCGTGTATAAATCCAAGTGACTCTTTTTATGCTTTTGATAAGAGCAAATTGATTCATCTTGCTCGTTTCTATCCGGATGATTTCTCTGAAATGGATATTTTGATACTTGATGATCAGCTTGAGACTTATACCGTTCATATGCGGACTATAGAAAAACTTTCTAACCTAAAAGGGATCAGTGAACTTGCACAGAAAATGGTTGAAACAAAAAGGGATAAGGTGTTCACTTTCGTGTATTTACTTATAAAATTAGCATTAAAAAGGGATAAGGTGTTCACTCTCGTGTATTTACTTATAAAACTAGCATTGATATTACTTGTTGCAACTGCGACTGTTGGGAGAACATTTCAGCTATGAACATCGTAAAGGATGTTTTTGCTAAATTTTTTGTACAAAAAAGGTTGATACCGGCGACCCTAACCGGCCCACAATCGGTTGCCTATCCATAATGTGGGGGGCATACCTGACTCACTCAGTTGTTGTGGCTATGGGGGTGTCATGGGTTCGAATCCGTGACCTTCTGCTTTTTGTAGAAAGATACCCCCACCCATTACCAACTAAGCTACGAAAATATCATTGATATGTTCCAGAAAATGAAGACTCGTCGAGGTCACTGCTAAATCTGTAAAGGTCAAATGTAAAGGTCAAATATGATCAGTATTATATAACACCGCTATTTTTGCTATTTTCATATTATTGACTTTTTATATGATGCTCCCTTGTGAGTTCCAGATCCGTGCAACGAACAATGAAATCAAACAAATAAGCAATGTAGTATACGATTTCAACTGGTCATCTCTATTATGCTTTCAGAGAGTTTTACAATACAGAAAGGAAAGCAAAAAGACAACTAGCCTATTTTTCTAAGGCTAATCAACATTATATATGGCGGGCCCGTGGTTAACAAGCCCACGGCCCGTTCACTAACTAGGCTCAAAATAAAGAATTACAATTTAAACCCTGAACTTTAATTCAACATAAAACGACCCTAACAATCTCCCCCTTTGAATTGAAGTTCGATTTGGCACCAGTTCGCGACATATCTTTTTCGGAGCGCGAAGTGAACTTCGAACCATCTGATTGCACGGAGGTAGTCGATGTGATCTTCAACCATTTCTAAGGCATTTCGAGCAGTTATTTCATTCGGATTGGGAAGATACGAAAGCCTTTGATTTTCAGACTCGTGCTGAATGATCTTTCGAAGAGGATCTTGAACTTTGAAGATCGTGCCGTCGCAGAATCTGTCCACCTGACTGAAGCGCATAAATCTTTTCTCTTTCTGTTCGTTGAGGTAGATGATCCCAAATTCAGGTTCTAGAAGCATAGCGTTCTCGGGATACATATTCAACTCAGGAGCTTGCAGATTCGGCCTTATCATATTTACCTTATTTTCCCTGTTCTCGACTGCCATTTTAAAGTCCGTTAGATAGGACATCATAATTGTACGAACAAGGAATCGACGAACAGCTTCGAGCGCCTTTGTAACAGATAGCGGTCGGATGGTTCTTGAACGAAGGTCTTTCAGAATAGCCAGGAAGTCAAACGGTCGGAGGTGCTGGAAGTCGGCTTCAGAAAATTTCCATTCATTCCCATCTTCACGTCGGACAGTGAATACAAGATAAACTATTTTCATAATGCGGCTTGATTGTATATTGAGTACCTCTGTGATCTGATGCTTGGTTCTGACTTGACTGACTGGAAGACACCGCTTCATTGCGCAGATATACCGGCATTGGTATTCGGGGTTGTAGTTGTAAATACCAAGACAAAAGGTCGGCTCGATTGGGCGAAGCTTGTGCACGAACAACTTTTTCAGAGATTCCTCCAGGTGAGGAATAAATATCGGGATCTTCTCCCAATGGATTTGTTGTGGTTGAGGAGGGGGAAGATCAGAAGCTATCGGTAGCTGAGGAGATGTCGGAATGTTGGCAGTTGAGGTTTCAGATCTTGTTGAAGTTTCATCGGGTTGAGCAGAATGAACGGGAGAAGAACCATATAAATTCTGGAGCAGGAACTGATCATAGTCAATGTTATCATCGTCATAAGTAGGGAAAACCAAATTAACCTGGAGATTTGTGGCACTGGCAGCTTTTTCATACCATGCATCTTCGGTCTCCGGGTTGGTTTCACAGTCTGGATCAATCATATCCAATAACGGTTTGTCTGATGAGTCAAAATCAACCAGTTCCTTTGTTGAACCCTCGGGTTTTTCAACCGTCGGGTCTTCATCATCTGATATTTCCATGTCGATTATCATCTCGGCTAATGGCAACTCGGCTTCAGGTTCGGCGTCGGTTGTTGTTCCCGCAGTTGCTGGTTCCAGTTGAACCACGGTTGTAGTTTCGATGAGAATAGGGGCGGTCTCGATAGGTCTTAGTCGTTTCTCCCCCTCACGGTGATCAGGATCATCCTGGTCATCGTGCTTGCACTTCAGGCCGCCTGCTTGACTCTTACAGGTATCTTCAAGTGAACGGACTCTCTCGGATAGCTTTGTGAGCGCTTGGTTGTAGTCCTTGAGAGTCGAGTCAATGCTATCCAAACTAGTGGTAATGGATGATGAAGGAGCAGTGATCTGGGATTTCAGAATGGTTATCAGGTCTGCTTCGGTAGAGGCATCAGATTCGGATTGTTAGAGTAGCTGAGCTAGAAGCATCGTCTTGAGGGTGTCCACCGAGTGGGTAGGCGGAGTAGGAGCCGGTGGAGGTGTAGGTGTAGTTTCAGCTTCGACGATCTTCTCTTTGCCTTTGATTAAGCTCTTCATTTTTGCGAGCTCGGCGGCGACGTGCTGCTCCATTGCCTCGCGAACAGCCTTAAGGGTGCTATCCAGGGACCCTGGTGACACAAAGTCTGGGTGAATAACTCCGGGATCACTTAGATTACCCATTGAGGCATCTGCCGTAGAGGCAGAGCCATCTACGTCCACAGTTGGCATAGTGGTAGTTGTGGTAGGATTTTCGTCCGATCCTCGTGTTCCGCCAGACGGAGACACTACAGACGTTCCGATCGAGTCAAGAAGAGTCTCGATTTGTTGTTCCTCATGTTGTGTCCTAGCCGAAGAATGTATAATATCAAGTGGCTCTAGACTCAACTGTGCACTAAGAGAAGTCGCGACCGGGGGCTGCTGGTCGCTTATTTCAACACCAGCACTCTTTGAGTGAGAGACTAGTGGAAGTTGTGCTTGATCCCCATGTGAGACTGAAACATCCGTCTTTTGTGAGACGGATGAGTGGATGAGGGGGTTGTGCAATTGCTCTATTGGGTCCACGGAGACTTCTTCAATACCCTGTCCCAACGAATGAGATGGGATAGCAGATGTGGCGACCCGGATGTCACTCGGTTGGGTTCGTTCATGAGCCTCGTTATCTTTACGACTCAATCTTTCCTGGTTCGCTTTCGAATGCAGTTCTCTCTAGTTCACAGTTTATAACTCTTCAACTAATTCTCCCTCGGTTGTCTTAATAGTTCCCTTTCCAGGTTGGGTTAGAGGGGTTGAAGGTGAGGCAGTAGAGTTGCCTTCGGTAAAGTCTGGGTTCGGTCCAATACGGGGAGGGATTTTTGAGAGCCGAATGGCACGGGTCGTATCAGATTCCGTATCGGAGTCAGATTCCACGTTCTGAATATGTGGAGTAGGTGAAGGTGGGTCGGAAATATATAGTTTGGTTGAGTGATGAAGTTTAGGTCTAGATGATGGACCGGCTTGGGCTTGGCTGGAACCGGGACGCGATTCCACTGCACCACTCTCTCTAGTTCCCCGTCCCCGAAGAATCATCACACCCAGCCCGGCAGCACCTGCTTGTCGGGCCCTTCCACCTCTTACTTTTGGACCCTCACGTCGCTCGGGTCTAGGTCCCTGGGCAGGTCCCTCCGGTTCTGGCTGGACCACGGGATTCCCTAACGCTTCCCTATATGCTATAACACTCGGTGCAGTGGGATCGGCGTAAGCCAGAAGGGCTTTAGGTATGGCGCGGCTACGGCGTCAGATGGGTTGCGAATGACCATATATTATAAATGATGAGGAGGACATACCGGATGAGTAAGTCGGTGTGGGATGGCAAGATTCGCGTCCATATGTTGACGCACAGCAAGCGAAAGGAAACACAGGTACGGAAGAAACTTCTTTTGTTTTGTACCTCTGATTTGGCGAATTGCTTGGACTATTTCATGCCAGATGATCGTGGCGAAATCGACATGGCGGTTCTAACACACGACATGGAAGAGTCTTAGAAAATCGCCGGTGCACTGGTCGATGCCTTTCCATCTCGATGAAAGACAACGATTCAGAATTGTAAACAAGGTGTACCATAGCGGCGCCAGGTATTTACTGTTGAACCCGGATGGACGGTGAAGGCCGAAATTATACCCGAGTGTGCGGACTTGGGCGCACAGTGTGTCGTCGTTGATCGTGGGGTCATAGCCTTGGTGGCCGCCGGCGTAGGCTTTCGGAAGTGAAAGTAGTCGGCGGAAGGAATCCGGTGTGAGCGTGAACTGCTGGTTATCGATCTGAGCAGTGATAGTCTGTGAGTTACCGACCGTGCGAACTTGTGCAGAGAACCAAACTTGAAGCACATACAGCAGTGGGACGTCGGCAGTGGCGGTGAGGGCCTCACGGAGAGGGTTACACATAAGTATGTCCACAATCACTCGATGTTGTGGTTGTGGTCTGAACAGTGCCGGGTCCAGGTGGTGATTGTTGGCCTCCAATTCAGTGCCATGGTCAGGTGCGACCAAGGCGTTATCAGCTTCCTTGTCAACGAATTCCTCTTCAGGAGTTTGTTCACCGGGGTTTTGTGGAGGATTTTGTTCCGGATCCGCCATTGAGTATCTGTAAAAGCAACATAGTTAGTAACAGAGACGGATGAACAAATGTCGGCGCGTACCTTTGCTAAAAGTGGCTCAATTTGAGACAAATTAAGGACTGGCAGTGATGAAATAGGTACAGGACTGATAAAGACAGGGGTGTCCAGACACATCTATGGAATTGCAAAACTTTCCGGACTACACAAGTTTCTGGACAACACAAGGTTTTCGGACGGGAAGAATGTTCTCGGATAGACTAGATAATCTGGACAAAAGGGTTTCCAAGTGACAAGAGATTCCGGACAAAAGGGAGTCCGGACACATCAATATCCGGAAGTTGAACTTACCGGAAACCCTGGGGTTTCTGGACAACTAGATTTCTGGAGGTTGTGAGTGTCCGAACAAAGTATCTAGGAGCATGAATGTGACCGGATAAAACAGATTAGCGTTGAAGGTTTCCGAACACCATGAATGTGTCCGGACGACGGTTTCTAAGATCAAATGCCTAAGTGACAGTCCCAAGCAGGTTGTAAGGCATGTTAAATGATGCGATGGACTTATACTAACACACAAAAACAACTCAGGCGACCAGAGTGTCACCGAATCGACCCGAAGTCGAAGAAACCCTAAATGGGATTCGGCTGTTGCGAGATCGACTAAATCTGAGGTCGATGAGTGGTTGAAAATGCGAGAACCAGTACTAATAATGATCGAGAGAGAGAGAGTCGAACATCATACCTGATTGCTGGATGTAAAACGAGTGGTAATCAAGAAAATGCAATGAGTCCTAGTGCGAGAGAAAACCAAGAGGGTTTAGGATTTTTATATGTGTATTCCGGATAAATGACCAAGTGGTATCCGGGTCCAATATATACGAACCAAGGAGTCCGGGTGCGGTATCCGGGATCCTATCCAACCCGGATAAGGACCCAGTCCGGAAACCTATCCGGGAAGATAGGGTTTCCGGATACCCGTCCGGATTCTTTCGGTTTTGCACCAAAAAAAATTTCCTTTCCTTGAAAATTTGCAAAAATTGATAACTGGAAAAGGACCTTCTCTCGCTCCCCCTCAAACTTAGCATGGGGAGAAACTTTGCTCCTCCTCGGATAGTGCAAGGAGAGTTCGACACGCAAAAACTTTTAGACATTTAAAGAAAAAACAGTGTCGCTCCCCCTCGGATGATGAACATAAGTTGAAAGACACACTGGAGTGCCCACACACAAACAAAAACTTTTTGACAGTCATAAGATACCTGTGTGTGAATCTCCCCCTCAACAAATGAGTAGACTTACCTGATACTGCTTTGTGCTCCCCCTGAACACATGAACACACCGTGAAAGCATAGAGATAGATAGAGAAAACAGACGACGGTATGAAAGAAAAAGAAACACACGAAGAAAGAAAGGAGACAAACGAAATCTACTAAATAAATACAGGGACTAGATCAAACAGTGTAACTGAGACAAGTAGAATACAAGTGCGAGGAAGTGTATGCTCAATCATCAGCAGTGTAAACACCGGATGATGAGTAGACAGTTACTCATAGATGTATGGAACTTGTAACGGGCACACAATCGGATTAAGTCGTCAATTTTAGCATACCTAACTTGGACACAAGAGTATTGAAGCATTTTTCGTCCAAGGCTTTTGTAAAGAGGTCTGCTAACTGATGTTCAGTATTTACGAAGTAGAGTTCGATTGTACCTCTTTCGACGTGATCCTTAATGAAGTGATACCGAACGTCGATGTGCTTCGTCTTGGTGTGTTGGACCGGGTTGCTGGATATGGCAATCGCGCTCTTTGAGTCGCAGTAAATGGGGACTTTGACATACGTGAAGCCGTAGTCTTTGAGTTACGTCCGCATCCAGATGACTTGAGAACAGCAGCTCGCGGCGGCCACGTACTCCGCCTCGGCAGTCGAAGTTGACACACACTGCTGCTTCTTGGATACCCAACTTACCAGGCTATCTCCCAAAGACTGGATATGTCCCGAGATGCTCTTCCGGTCCAACATACAGCCCGCGTGATCCGCATCAGATTAAGCGGATAGTGCAAAACCTGTCTCTCTCGGGTACCACAAGCCAAGATCAGCAGTACCACGTAAATAACGAAAAATTCGTTTCACAGCAGTTAAATGAGACTCCTTAGGTTTTGATTGAAATCGAGCACACAAAAATGTGGAGAACATGATATCCGGTCTACTTGCGGTTAAATACATTAAAGAACCTATCATCCCGCGATACAATTTAGGGTTCACATCCGTTCCGTTAGGGTCGGCGTGAAGCTTCATACCGGGTGCCATGGGAGTTTTCATTGGCGAGGACTGTTCCATCTGGAATTTCCTAAGAATATCCCGGATGTACTTGGCCTGGTTTATGAATATCCCGGTCGATAGTTGCTTAACTTGAAGACCAAGAAAGAAATTCATCTCGCAAAGCATACTCATTTTAAAAAATTATCCCATTAGATTGGCAAAGTTCTTAGCATATGTAGGATTAGTAGAGCCGAAGATTATGTCATCTACGTACACTTGAATAAGAACTATGTGACCTTTTTCGTTTTTGATAAATACAGTCGAATCGATTTTACCTCGTGTGAATATGGACTTTATCAAAAACTCAGACAGTGTGTTGTACCATGCTCGCGGAGCTTGCTTTAGACCGTAAAGTGCCTTGTCTAGAACGTAGACATGATCAGGCTTCGAATCGTCCACGAATTCTTCCGGTTGTGATACGTACACTTCTTCCTTGATATCGCCGTAGAGAAATGCGGTCTTCACATCCATTTGGAAGACCGTGAAGTTCTTGTGCGCGGCGTATGCAAGGAACATACGAATGGCTTCGATTCGTGCCACCGGAGCATAAGTATCATCATAATCGATCCCTTCTTATTGTCGGTAACCCTTGGCCACGAGACGCGCTTTGTTGCGTACAACGATGTCGTCTTCGTCCTTCTTATTCTTGAAAATCCACTTGGTGCCTATCACCGTCTTGTGTTTTGGACGTGGAATCAGTCGCCATACATTTAGAGCTTCGAATTGATTGAGCTCCTCTTGCATGGCTATGATCCAGTCCAGATCTTCAAGCGCTTCGCGTACGTTCGTCGGCTCGATGTTGCTTAGGAAGCCGGAGAATAGACAGAAGTTGGCGGATGCACCTCGTGTTTGAACTGGAGTAGAGGGATCACCGATGATTTGATGCAAGGGATGAGCTTTCGTCCATCTGATGGTGTGCGGAAGCGGCTGTTGAGTTGAGTGAGACGCGTCCGAATCCACATAATCACTAGATGGCAGGTCTTGTACCGCTTTAAGGGTCGCAGGTTGGTTTCTCGGAGGAGGTGGGGGAGGATTTGTCGGAGGTTGAACGACTTCTTAGTCCGAGGAGTTCAAAAGTTGATCGGCGATTGTAGCAGATGACGAATCACTAGGTGTGATCTCTGGATGTGTAACAGGATCCTCCAGGGAAGCAGTAGTATCGGTAGAGGTGGATGATGACGGTTGAGCTGTTTCCGCAGTGATGGATGGCGTGCTTGTACAAGGCGGAGGACCGGATAGGTTCGACGAGTCCTCAATACGAGCAGCTTCAATTCGAGGTTGTGCTGAGACAGTAGGGGAAACATTAAAGATGTCATCATAAAAGAACTTGAACAGTAAATCTAAATCAGAAGAGTCAGCATTCGATGAAGATGCATGCTTTGGATTTACTGTCGCTTATGCAGATCCCGAACTTGGAGGTCCGGAAGCTAGCATGCCAGTTAAACCGGGATCAGAACTGTTGTGTTCAGAAGCCAAATCTGCGGCTTCGTCGAATGTCACGTTTACACTTTCGACAACGGCTTTATTCCGTTTGATGTAAATGCGATATGCTTGAGCCTGCATGGAGTATCCGATAAAAACTCCTTCGTCCGCCTTGGGGCTGAATTTGCTAAGATTTTCCTTGTCGTTTAAGACATAGCACGTGCATCCGAATGCATGGAAGTACTTGATATTCGGAACGCGATTGTTGATGATCTCGTACGGCGTCTTGTTGAACCGCTTGTTGAGGATGGAGCGGTTTTGCGTGTAACAGGTCGTTGACACTGCTTCGGCCCATAGAAAGTGCGACAGATTGGACTGAGAAAGCATGGTACGAGCCGCTTCGACTAGGGTACGGTTGCGACGTTCCACCACTCCATTTTGCTGAGGAGTTCGTGCGGCAGAGAATGTGTGTGAAATGCCGACTGAAGTCAGATAGTCTTCTATCGTTTGATTCTTGAACTTCGTCCCGTTGTCGGTCCTTATGGTCTGAACTTGTTGTTGCTTGTTCAGTTGGATGGTCCTCAGATGGTTGATGATCAGTTCCGGAGTTTCGTCTTTCGAGCGAAGGAACTTGACCCAGGTGTAGCGTGAGAACTCATCCACCATTACCAGGACATATTTGCGCTTGTTGATACTCTGAACACGCATTGGTCCACACAAATCCATATGGATAAGTTCGAGGGACCTGGACGTGCTCGGAGTTACCTTCGGTTGATGCGGCACTCGCTTCATCTTTCCCTTTTCACATGCCCTACAGAGACGATCCTTCATGAATTGAAGATCGGGCATGCCTTTCACGTGTCCGCCCAGCACCAGTTTGTTGATACTTTTGAAGTTGAGGTGCGAAAGACGTCGATGCCAAAGCCAAGCTTGTTGGGAATTGGCCTTTGACATGAGGCAGACAGGGTTATCGGTCTTAAGGGCTGCGAGGTCGATTATATAGGGGTTGGTCTTGCGTTTTCCAACCAGTAGCTCCTCTCCGTCGTCGTTGAGGATTCTACACCGTTTAGCTTTGAATCGTACCTCGAGATCTTTGTCGCAAAACTGCCCGATGCTGAACAGATTGTGTCCCGATCCCGCGACGTGTGATACCTTCTTTATTGTGATCTTATCTTGGACAATATCGTCATAGCCCACGATCGGCGCCTTGTGGTCGTTCCCAAATCTCACATCTCCACCATATTCTTCTTTGTAGTTCGTGAGAAGCTCCCTCCTTCCGGTCATGTGCTTGGAGCATCCAAAATCTAAGTACCACACATGACCGTGCTGCAAAATCAAGTTAACGGATTTTAGGTACCCAAATTTGTTTAGGTCCTGGAGGGTTAGGTTTGGCACCTCTTGGAGGAACTTGCTTGGACACAGCTTTCCCTTTAGGTGCAGGTTGTACACCGTTTGTGGAAACTGGTTTTGGTACAGATTGCCTCTTAGGTGTAGAAGTTACACCTTTCGGAGGAGCAAGTTTCTCTTGGGTACCGGTTTAACCTCAGTAGGAGCAGCCCGTCTTGCCATGGGTTTGGTCTCCCGCTGTGGTTTAACCTCAGATTGGAAACCTCGTTGCTTATAGTATGTTTGTTTATTATTACGGGGTTTATTTTTGGGTTTATGATTATACATGTGATATGACCCAAACCAATCATTAAGGTTAATTTCATCAAAATTATTCCAACCACATCTAGAACAACATAAACAATCACGCGATAACTGAATCAATTGATGAACTGAATTAAGTTTAATTGGATAAGAAACTTCAAAACGATTCCAATTATTCCAAACACAATTGTCTTTGTTTATTCTAGAATTAAAAACAGTGGGGGAAGACTTTGATGTTGCATCCTTGACAGGTTCCTTGTTCAGCCACTTTGGTTTTTCTTGGTTTGTTTGACCATTTTTATCTGAAACAATAGGGACAGAGTGGTCAGTGACTTTTGAAGGAACGGTATTTTTGGTAGGCAATTGCTCGGTCCTTTGCCTCGGCTGTGATTGGTTTTTAGAAACAGGTTTAGATGTCATTTTTGATTTTGAAATCTTGATCACAACTGGGGCATTTGTTTTAGAACAGCTACCCTGTAGAAATTTGACCAGATGGTTGACTACTGGAGACAAAAAAATCAGTATGACTCGGGATAGATTTGTCGAAAGGAACGACTCAAACTCTCCATTAGAATTGCCTTCAGAGTTCATATATTCTGAAAAAACGACTTCTGGAATTACAGGACTTGGATCGGTCAAGGAAGGCGAGGAACACGCTGTGCTTTCGGTTGTGTGCTTTGGGGAATTCGGTGCGAAAGCGTTTGAAAAATCAGAGTTTAAATTCCTTTTGACACACTCATCTTGAGAAATTTTACTTTCTTGCGAAGAGATATTTCCGATGAAGGCTTTACACGAGGATGTGTCAGATGAGTTCGAGGAAAGTTCAGGTGAAATCTTCGTTATATTTTGAAGTAGGTCAAGCTTCACTTAGAGTTGACTATTTCTCGTGTGCTCTTTCATCATTTCTCTTGTCAATTCAGACAATTTAGATGAGAGCTTATTGATTTTACACTGAAGAGTTTCCTTTTCTTCATTTGTCACACCTTCGGTTTTCTCAGATTTGAGTTTCTCAAGTTCCTGAATTAGCGCTTTCTTCTCGTTTTGAAAAACAGACCTTTCTTTCTCAAGCGACTCCTCCAGCTCGACAATCTTTGCTTCCAAGATGAGAGGGGGGACATAGAGTTTAAACTCGTCCGTCTCAGTTTTGGTTGCGGTTGCTTGGTCCTCGTCCTTTTTGGAGGAATCCTTGGGCGTAGCAACCTTGTAGGGGTCGAAGTAGTCATTTAAGAGATACTTTTTGTTCTTTTGATAGGAATAATTCAAAGGTTCATAACAAAACGGAAGTTGTATTCCTCGTTTGTGTGCGCGTTTATATTCCTCGGTTTCCTCTTCCTTTTCAGGTTCTAGAGGACCAGTCCATTGAATAGCATATTCCGGATACTTTTTGTCTAACCCAAAACAACCAAAATCATACAAAGTAGGAGTTTGGTATCTTCCCTTTTTCAAACAGTGAGGATTATCATATCCGATTCCCCAGTCTTTGTTAAAATAGGTGAACTCTTTGGGTTTATTCAGAAAGATGGTTTGATCAGTTTGACCCCTTTTGTGGAGTTTGGTTTCAAGGTCAAGAATTTTAGCAAGAAACTCCTTGTGTTGAATTTGAAGAGAAGAACATTGATAAACAATATCTTCTTTCTCATTCAAACACTGAACAAACTGAGACTGAAGATCAGATAATTTGGCCCTTAAGTCTTTAGGTGCTATTGAAAGATTTTTGCATTTTTCTTTTAACATAGCATTTTCAGACTTATGTTTTTCAGTTATTTTCATTTGAACATCTAGATTTTCGGTTAGTGATCTAATCTCAAGCTTTTGTTCTTTAGTGGTGACCTTAAAGGAATATGCATGTTCAACAAGTGATTGCATTTGATTCAAAAAATCCTTTTGGTAGGAATCACATACCTGACTTGTCTTCTCCTCATCAGCTGGAGAGTGATAGCCCATGAAAGCATTTGCACCATCAGTATCGCTTTCATCATCAGAACGACCCAACCAGTAGTCGTTTTCCACAAACATAGCTTCTCCAGCTTCCTTCTGCTCAGCCAAAGCGAGTTTTGCCTTGTAGTAGTGAGAATTCTTTACCACATGCCTCGTACAATCTTTAGCAAATTGACCAAGCTTTCCGCAGTTGTAACAGGTCACTGGTTCATCTTTCTTCTTACCTTCTACTTTCTCCATCTTCTCCTTCTTCTCTGACTTATCCTGCTCATCAGCTTTATTCTTTCCCTCATATTTGTCCTGATGATCATGGCGCTTGTTGGAGGAGGTGGAGTAGCGCTGATTATTGGACGAAGGCTTCTTATAGAATTTCTGTTGTTGGAAAGATTTAGTGAGCAGAGCTATCGCTTTCTTGAAGTCAGATACTTCATCATTGGAATCACTGTCTTCCTTGTCTTCATATTCGGAAGAGTTGTGCTTTCGAGCCCGTGTGGAATGACGGCCCGAATATTTCCCTTTCTTGGAGGACATGAGTGCAATAGGATCAGCAGCCGGCTTTGATTCAGTCTTCTTCTCGCTCAAAAGTTCATACACTTCGTCTTCGTCTTGAAGAAGAGTCTCATATAGTTCATTGATGCCTATGTTCTCTATCAAGTTGTTGTGCTTGACATGAGAAGCAAACACCTTCCATTCTGGCAGCAGATTGTTGAGAAACTTGAGCGTGTTCTCCGTGTTGGAGCGAGTAATCTTGTTCTTGTTCAGTTCATTAAGAAGTAAACAGAAACATTCATAGGCCTGAGTGAGCGACTCGCCGGTGCGCTGTTGATCTTCAGTTGATTTCCGACATCGCTCCCACGCATCATCTTCGCCACTTGATCCCACATGCCCTTGGCTGTGTCTTTGTAACTATCGATGGCAGTGTAGATCGTGTTGGGGAGAGCTTGAACAAGATATCTTTTTGCATGCTTTTCACCTTCAATCATGCCTCTTTCATCTTCGGTCATGTCGGCGATAGTCTAGTTCTCAGTACGAGCTTCAACAGTTGCAGTTGCTGCTATGGTCTTCTTTGACCAAGCAATTGGACCATCTTCAAGAGCTCTCTTGATATACGTATAGTTGTCCTTGGACTCTATGAAGATCATGAACCTGTCGCGCCACTGGCTGTACTCTCCTTGATAGATGCAAGGTGGTTTGGAGTCGGTACCGATTGCGAAAGCGTCGCGCGAAGACATATTTGGTTGCAACGGAGTGATCGTCAGACGATTTGATTGATTCAAAGTGTAAACCTAACGCAAGGCACTATGAGTGGGATCCTAACGCAGGTTCTACAACAGATATGAACTAGGAACTGGTAAGATTTCAACAAACTGAGCTCACTGGATAGGAATCCGTATGAGATATCTGATCTGGAAGTGTCCGGATCAGAATTGAGTGCAAACAGTTCAAAGTCAAACAGATGTTTCAGGATAATGCAAAGAATCCGGATAGCTTAATGTTTCCGGATAAAATAGAAGTGTCCTGACAGCTTGAGGTCTCCGGATAACAGAGGTTACCGGAAGGCAAAGGTGTCCGAATGAAACAAAATAAAGCAATACTTACCGGATGTTTAGAGTTTCCGATTAAAAGTACTTATCGGATGATATGCTTACCGTATGCTATGAGTTTCCAGATGGAACACTTACCGGATGCAGGAATATCCGGGAAGATTGGTTACCGGGAACTTTGGGTTTCCGGAACTAATTTACCCGGAAAGAATAGAGTTTTAGTGACTTACCCGGAAAAGTTAGACGTACCCGGAAAGAAGACGTGCCCGGATAGAATTAACACAATTGTCCGGAAACTTTGGAAGTGTCCGGAAAGATCGGCTGAGTTACCCGGGAACTACGGCTGTGGGTTTCCAATCGATTGGGAATCGACTAGGGTTGCTTAAAAATGTTCCTGAAATATTAGAAACACTACCAAACACAAAAATAACACTAACCCAATCGATTTTGAAGCAAAAACAATACGTTTTGATGATAAAAATTCGATTTTTAGTGAAGAACACAACCAAAACTTTTGACTTTGATTTGCTTAATAAACCACTCAAACGATCGAATTAGGTTATGAAAAATTGCAGAATCACTCAAAACAATAATGCTAACAATACCCAATAAACGAAATCGATCAATTTTGCTTGAATCAAAATATGAGTGTGCAATCAAGAACACAGACGTGAAAAAGTCAATACTTACGAGAAATCAATAGGAAGGCTTTGAATCAATTCTGTCCGTCTGCTCTGATACCAATTGTGAGTTCCAGATCGTGCAACGAACAATGAAATCAAACAAATAAGCAATGTAGTATACGATTTCAACTGCTCATCTCTATTATGCTTTCAGAGGGTTTTACAATACAGAAAGGAAAGCAAAAAGACAACTAGCCTATTTTTCTAAGGCTAATCAACATTATATATGGCGGGCCCGTGGTTAACAAGCCCACGGCCCGTTCACTAACTAGGCTCAAAATAAAGAATTACAATTTAAACCCTGAACTTTAATTCAACATAAAACGACCCTAACATCCCTCCAAACAACTTCTTGGCTCGGCCCTGCTACTCGTCAACTCTCACTACTAAACGAAATACTTTTACCTACGAATTTTTCCCTAGGAAATATGTCGCTAAAGGGTGATTCATCACAAAACCGTCAGAAACGTTGGTGGGTAGATTTTTGGTGGGTAATGCAAATCAGTGAAAGATTACCCAGGGATTCTCTAGGTGATACATGGGTATTGTCTCGAAAAACATCGGATTCTACAAAACTATTGGACTTTTCTAGGTGATCCCTAGGTAATCACCGACGGAAATTTCCCTGGGTAAATGACTTTTGTGGGTAAAAGTCATTTATTTTGTAGTGTCTCCATATCTTATGTTCCCACCCTTCAATGAATCGTTTCTCCGACGAATAAAGAAGGATCCACGATAAGTTGGAAGTGATGTGACAACAAAAAGTATAAAAATGAGGTTCTTATAAGAACCTCCATATGAGAGATGCTCTGACTTCCCTGATTGGGATTGTTGCCTAATTGTTTATTCCTTGAAATCTTGAATCAAAGCCTCCACCATTGAACATGACCAACCGATTCTTTCTCTATTTATCATTCCTTCTTCCCTTGTATTGGTAAATCCTTCTCACCTCTATGTTTCTTTTAGACTCCCTCTTTTCTAGACACTGTTCTGTCCATAATGGGAGCATGGCTGAGATCGTGAGTCTATGGGGAAAATTGAGACTGATAGTCTGCCTCTGGTAAAAAATCTCCTCACCATTTGGGATGTGATCTCCACTGGTAGAGTGTGCGGTCTTAGCAATGTAGAAACATGATTTCGATGGGTTATCGATGTAGTAACCTGATTGGGATCGAATGATACGTACCTCTTCACGAATAGCCACAGTCATCCAGGGATGGCCCCAGGAACTTTTTCATACGGTGCCCCCATATTTTTCATGCGATTTTTATTGACGTGTCTTATCTTTTTACCAACGTTCAATATTGCCCGATGTGTTTTTAGCATCATTTTTTTACTTGATTTAGAGGAATTTTTAAGTATTTTTTATCAAATTTCGAGAGATTTTTTCGGTTTTTTTTTGTTGATTTCAAGAGTTTTTTTTTTAGTTTTTTGGTTGATTAAAACGATACGGTTGCACCTTTCCCAAAACAAATTTTTTTTACCTTATGGTGGAGAAACAATACGGTTGCAGGTGCCACCGCTGGCACCTCTTGAGGTCTGTCCGTCCCTGTTGTCATCTCCGTCAGTTTGTGATTGATAACCTTATTGATAAATCTTCATCTGATCTTGGAACTGTTGCTGGAAATCTTAAACAATGGATTGGATTCCAATCACCTCCATCTTCATAAGTTCAACCTTCTGCAGTTTCGTATCACTAGACATGGCTTCTAACACACAATATGGGTACTATTGCAATTCCCTAGCCATGAATTTACAACCTTGATGTAGTGACCTGCTCTTTTGCACATGAAAACACACATTGAGGACCTGGTAATATAAAGTTCCAAGTAGCTCAATGTAGGACATCATCACATATTCTTACTAGTGTAGACAAGTTGTTATCATGCTGAAGTTTTTTTAATTCATTTTTACAATGTTTGAAGAATATATATTTACAACATCAAGGTTTAATTTCTAGCTAATGAAAAATCCCAACAAAATAACTCACCTCACTCAACTAAGCCTTAATCTCTATCTAGTTGGATAGGCTGTAAGATCCCACATTGGTTGGGGAGGGGAACAAAGGTTGCCTTATAAGAGGGACTTGATACCTCCCATATTAGGCGCGTTTTAAAATCGTGAGTGCAGGTGTGGACAAAGCAAACAATCTCTGATACGGTTGGTCTGAGATGTTACAGATGGTATCAGAGCAAGGAACCGGACTCGTGTGCCAGCGAGGACGCTGGGCTCCTAAGGGGGTGGATTGTAAGATCTCACATTGGTTGGGGAGGGGAACAAAGGTTGCCTTATAAGAGGGACTTGATACCTCCCCTATCCGACGCGTTTTAAAATGTAAGTCCAGGTGTGGACAAAGCGGACAATATCTGATACGGTTGGTCTGGGATGTTACATAGGCTGAAATTCTTTCAATAGAAAGTTGCAAGATGAACAGTCAAATATGGAAAAATAACATTGTGACCATTGATATCATTAGCTCCATATCGTCTCTTTCCAGGTTTATCACCATACTTTCCATAGAAACTACAGGAAACGATAAGATGAAGTGAGAATGATCAGAATGTAATAACCAGGGTTCTAAATAAAAAGATTGGGATTGTTGTGGGGAAAGTGAAAACTCTATAACTTTAGGGGTTGGTTTGTAATCCCTGGGAGAGGGTATAAAACCCTTATTTTTGGGCACAAAACCCTAAGATGTTTACCAATTCTCTAGCGGTTGAGTGTGGGTGAGAGGGAGAGGACAAGAGAAGAAATTGGCTGTCATTAGCGATTCTGGAAGAAATCAAGGAAGGTGTTAAGTGGGATTACTTCAGCAATCAAGCCTCCAAGGTAAGCTACAAATCTTAATCCCTCATATTGTTTTCCTGGATGCATTCCTTTCACAACTAAGTTGTTTGGAAACTTTTGGGAGTTAATTGAAGGGTCTTGATGGAAAGAAGGTTTTTGGATTTTGTAATTCTAATGAACCTGATGTTCAACGTTTGGCTGTTGATAACCAATGGGGTTGTTAGTTAAAATTTTGATTGTCTTGGGAATTGGTGGACACTTCCAGGCTCGTGCCATATCTGGATGAGTTTCCGGATGGAACCCGAAGAATGGGTTTCCAGACTGGGTGTCCGACGCTATGTTTCCGGATAGGACCCCGGATACTGAGGTTACCGGATGGGGTGACCGAGTGAGGTTACCGGATACGTCCGGATGGGGTGACCGAGTGAGGTTACCAAATACGTCCGGATGGTGTGACCAAGTGAGGTTACCGAATACGTCCGGATGGGGCGATCGAGTGAGTTACCGGATACGTACGGATAAGTGTCCGGGTAATGCCCCAGATAGTCCCGGATAGTGAGTCCGGACAGTTGATCTGGATACTGGGGAAATCGGCTTTGGAGAAGACTAGTCTGGTATTGGAAAGGGAGTTTGGATAAGTAACTCATCACTTATTTCCATTTTCCACATAGGTGTCGTCTCAAGGATTCGAAGCGTAAGTAAGAGCCCCGAGCAAGAACAGGTGAGCTTTTCTAACTAAGTACATGTTTTAACGTGGTTTCAAAAGTAAGAAATAATTATGAAATGTTCTGTTATATTGCATGAAAATTGTGTGTTTGGAAAGTTAACTTAAAGTGTATGCATACGTCGTTGATAGATGTGTAATGGCTAAGTCGGGGGGTGTCCCGTTTATGCCAGGGGAGGAGTGACCCAGTAAGGTAGTGTGAGACTGACACGTTGTCGCCATTGCTGGACTTCAGTGTGCCACTTAGATGTGCAGTTTGTGTGTAAGCTTATTGTTTAAAGTTGTTGTTTATAATGGTTATGAAAAGTTTTATACTTGATGATGAAACTGTTGCCACTAGAGGGAGCTCACTAGACTTCATGGTCTAACCCTCGATTTTCAAAAAATTAAACCTTTTTCAGGTAAGCACTTAGTAGAAGGCTCTAGCAAAGGCAAAGAGAAAGCGAGAGCGTGAAGCTTTGGACTAGAAGGAAGCCGTTATAGTTAGCATGTCAAGCATAGTCTTTAGAAATCTCATTTGTGTAATAGGTTGTTTCCGCAAACCTTGTGTTGTACTCGTATGTTTGAGGTGGTATTTTGAGGCCGTTTCGACAAGTTATATATATTTAATGTCGTTATGCTTTATAGGTTGAGTTGGGTTGTTACACAAAATTACACTCGTCACAGCCTATATGAGATAGATAAATGATACATATTAACAAAACGTTGTACACCTTGTCATACTCAACAATAATTAAATCTTATATTATTACTTGTAATTGAGTTGATAAAGATCTACACCTGCTTCTCACATCTTTCTTTCAACGAAGCCCCGCTGATTCTGACCCGTGAAATCAAAGATCTAAATCCAAAAGAAATGAAGCATCTCAAGTAATCAAACTACCTATGAAATATTACGGTATAGTTAATTACATTCAAATCATGTATTGGTTTCTCAAAGGGTAGCATATAGGGATGTAAGAGTATCATCTATGGACTGTTTGAGCATTAAAAAAATTGTAGTGATGAGTTCACATTCATGGTTATGCATATCTAAAACAATAGCGGAATGATGTATGTGTGTTCCTCAAGATTCAAAATTGCGTAAGCCGTGACACGTGGCGGCGAGATATAGCCTTAAGCCTCACACGCCATGGTAAGGACGCCATGTTTTTTAAAGCGTGACATAAGCCGTCAAATTTATATGTATTATGTAGAATTATATATATACAATGTGTTTTCTATATATTATCTAATCAGATAATGATATTAAAAAATCCTAGAGACTAGTATTACAAAATTAGTTTTTTGATTAAATTTTGAAAATATAACTTAAAAAGATAATTTTACAACTTTGTTTTAATCGTAAGTGAAGAGCGTTTATGAATACTTTGTGTAACTGGGATATAATTTAGCATTACAATTCATGATTCTGAAAACTTGAAGAAAAGGAAATCAACTTTTTGTAACTAAAACTATTGTCTTTGAATTGGTGTGGTTGTGGTAAATATCAACCAAAAGTAAAATAACATAAAGAATGAAACTATATTGTAATTGTACCCTTCAAGTAGAAATAAACAGAACATAAACATACTTGAATACTCTAGGGACGAAAGAGATGCTATGAAAATAAATAACAAATGACATTACAAACTATTAATTTTTATATTTTTTTACTGTGTATAATATATTAATACTTTTTTAGTTTATTTTAATGTAATAATATTTTATTAAATATTTGTAAATGAAAACAATATAAAAATATTATTGACATGGTAAACGCTCATTAATAGGAGATGCATGTTTATAAATTGTTTAAAAACTATAAAAAAAAATTGACTACAAAATATAAATAACAAATATTGATGATTAGGTTAGAAAAAGAAAAACCCAAAAACCCAATTAGAGGTTTGGATATTGTTTTTCTAAGCCATAGAAAACACTCTCAGCCAAAAACGAGGCCTAATCAAACCACAACACTCGCGTCGGGTCTAAAACCTCGAACCAGGTTGGATTGGGTGCGGTTCTCGGGTCTGGGATTTGATGAACTAGGATGAACTCCTTATTGTGGGCAACGTGTTGGATTGGACAAAATTCATTTTATTTGGGCTATAATTAAATTAATTGAATCTTGGATTTTTAATTTATTATTTTAATTTATTTTGGACTGAAGTTGATTAAACTATAATCATCGAGATCATGTTAAATATTTTTATACTTTTTAAATTAGTTAATATATTAATTTAAATCATATCTATTTAATATATTAGTTTATTTTAATATATCAACATTAATTAATTAATTTCTAAGGAGGGAGAGTTTATAGTGGATTATTAAATTATTTTGATTATTTAATAATAGGATTAAAAGGTAGTAATTCGAGTTAACTATCTATTGGGACACTTCAATTTAGAGAGTTTCATTTATAAGATTATAAAACGAATGTTTTGACGTTTTAGGCCGTCATCGAGTTGACACTTGTGGTTTAACTAAAGTTATTCGAGGTTGACCGCATTGACCACGTTGACCAATGGTTAACTTTTACCTCGTTTGACCCGCAAATATTTTGACAATGAGATCAAATGGAGATATTTGAGTCACTAAAAGATCCAATTTTGGAGTTTGACTTTAGGTTGGGCCGAGTTGACCATAGTTGACTTTTAGAGAAATTAAGTCATTAATTAGATATAGTGGTACGAAATGTGTAGTTCAGTCAAGAGCTAACAGTAGCTGATGTATACCTAATCAGTTGCGTCTTCATGAGACTTATACATATGTACAATTTTATTTTGAGCATTAAATGATTTCTATGGGGATGTCTAAGTATACAAGATGTTTCAGTTTACACTTTACATACGTCATACAATACATTTTACGTGTATGTTATTTATGATTAGTTGCATGATGTGTTTATTTTGTTTTCAAATAATGCTAGCATGCTATTTCATACGAAAGTTTTATGATTAGTTTTAATGGGTGAGCATTTGACCAATAAGTCACACCACAAGTGGCATGACCTCGTAACAGGTTTCCAGGTAGTTGCAGGTCGGACAACCCAGAGAATGCCAGTGACTAAATGACAACTACCCTATCAAAAAGTTTATGAGGTCTCTTTTCTTTCAGTGTTGCATGTTTAAGAAAAGGCATACTATTTAGTACAGAGTTTACAAGTTGATGTATTATGTGAAATGATTTTATTCACACAAGCCATGAACTCACCGAGCTTTATAAGATGACTATAGTATGCATCTCAAGGACAGAAGGTTTCAGGTTGGATTAAGAAAAATGGCATACATAGAGACTTATTCTCGAACTCTAGTCGTGATCCCTATTTTTATGGATTAAGTTTCCGAATTTCCGAGACGTGATCAGATACTGGTGGTGGCTTTGAAGAAAAACACCCCAGAAATGAATCAAAAATGTTTTCTTTATCTCTCAATCGTTGCTTTATGTTTCCTACTATTTATATTGTTATTGTTGTTGGCAATCAGTTTTGATTGCATCCAATCAGAGGGTTTTGCGACTTTGAGACTCATAACTTAAAAAAGTAGTCGTATAAAACCTTTAAGGACAAGATCATATATGTGTGGTTCTACTTTATATTATCTACAATTACTAGGTTGCTTTTACTTTTATGCACCATGATTATTTTATGTCCACTTCATGAACACTCTGCTCTACCCCTTTCTTATGTTGACGCTATTATATATGATAGATACAACCAGTGTGGTTTAAGTTACGTTTGGTGTTTTATATTTCGGGTGTGGATTAAGAAAGTTTTCATCTTTAATAAGAGTTATAAAACATAGAGTAAATTACAAATTTGGTCCCTGTGATTTACACTTCCTCTAACGAAATCAAAAAGATTCCGTTAACCCCCTTAAATTTGAGGGTATTTTTGTCTTTTCATCTTTTACTTTTTACTTGTAATATTATCTTTTTATTATTTTTTATAATTTTCTTTTTTCGTATTTCCATCATCTCCACCATCTCCATAGAGGTTCTTCATCGTCATCCCCGTCGTTGCCTCCATGGAAGTTCTACATCATGAAATCAAGAACAACCCCTAAAATTGAAATCAAAACCAAAAACCCAAATTAAATTCTAAATCAAAAACTTTTATACAAATGAAATCAAGCATCGTGACCACTGTCCCAAATCTTATGTGGGTTAGACACAAAGTGGGTTACATGCAAAACGAGGTTCAAAACCATAAATGAAATAGAAACCCAGAAACGAAACACGAATTCAAAACCTGTTGTAACAACCCAACTCGGTAAAACAAACATAAACAGCTTAATATAAAATAACTCGCCAAACGGCCCCAAACTAATACTCAATCATACGGTTACATAATGAGGTTTGCGGAAACAACCTATTAAACAACTAAGATAAATAAGAGACTAAGTCTGGTAAACTAAACATAACATATTTCTTCTATCCCAAGCTCCACGCTCACATCTTCACTTTTCCCTTACCAGAGCCTCCTACCAAGGGATTACCTGAAAACGGTTTAGTTTTCGAAAAGCGAGGGTTAGACAATGAGGTCTAGTGAGTTCCCCCTAGAAACAAACATCCGCGCCACATAAAACATTTCAAAACAGTTTATAAGCATTTATAAACAGTTCCCAACTTCCAACCTTTAAACTTTCAAACCGTGAACGACCATTGTAAATGGCACACATTAAGGTCACGCACACATGTGACAACATGTCTGGCTCACACTGCCTTAAATGGGACACACCCCTCATGGGATAAACGGGACAAACACCCTGGTATGAGCATTTGTGGGACACAACACCCGACTTAAGCCATACATGCACATTCAAATGTATGCATACATATCAAATCATGTTACACCACATAGCAAAACATGCAGTTTCATAACAAAGTAAAACATGCAGTTTCATAAACATCTCATGCGTTAAGATTCGTACGTCATCAAAATTTTCAGTTAGAAAGACTCACATGTTGTCCACGCTTCATTCTTCTCACTTACACTTCTGATCCTTAAACCGAATACCTACGATTTAAATAGGAAAAATTGCATCAAAATGGAACCAACTTTCGTCTGATTCCCATTATAAGGAACCAATTTTCAAAATTATCATTTAGTCGTTTCGGTCAAACTTTTCATTTATTTAAGGGTCTGTTAATCTGTTGAGGTAACCGAATCAAATATGATGTGTCATTTTCAAAAAATTTAAAAAAAAAACTATGTTGAAACTTATTGCCAAATAATCATAATTATATATAAAAAGTTTAAAAAGATTAAAAATGTCAATGTCTGATACAGCATGAAAAACCCAATCGTCACCATCTCCATGGCTTCGACTCTATTCTCACATCGGCACCATCTCGAGCACTCATTCCCTCTGTCTCCGCTCTAGCCGCCGGTCTGTGTCTCCACCATCGCTCTGATCTCCGGTTGTAGCATCCGTCGCCACTACGTTCTTCGGTCGTAGTCGTAGTCGCCTCTCCGATCTCCGGTCGTACCCGCTGCCGTTGTTGTTGTTGCATTCATCCGGCAATGCTCCGAGCCTCTGAAGTCGGTCATCTTCATAAGGTATGTTTCATATTATCAAACCAGTCTTGCTAACATGAGGTCTTCTTCTTCTTGGAACTTCTCAGAGCGACGGTGGAGACACAGAACGGAGGCTATGGCAGAGGCAGAGGGAAGGAGTGATCGAGATGGTGACGATGTGAGAACATAGTCGGAGATGGTGGTGATGATTGTGTTTCTCATTTTGTATCAGAAACTGACTTTAATTTAATATTTTTAGCTTTTATATATAATAATGATGATGTGGCAATAAATATCCACCTAATATATTTTTTTTAATTTTTTAAGTTGACACATCATATTTGATTACCGGTTACCTACTCAACAGGTTAACAGACCCTTAAATAATCGAAAAGTTTGATTCAAACCCCTAAATGACAACTTTGAAAGTTGGTTCCTTAAAATAGGAATACGGCGAAAGTTAGTTCCATTTTGATGCAATTTTCCCATTTAAATAAAATAAATGAGAGTGATAAGTCTCCTAATCATCCGTTGAGGTTTACTCTCAACTCCCTTAAGAGATTCTCTAAACGACAACCCGTCTCATCTGAAGGAATAACGAACACTCACAAAAACAACATGACCCGGGAAAGAGTTCCCGGATAAATACCGTCCCGGACCTCAGGGTACCGGAGAACCCATCCGGATTACGGATTTCAAACTCACCCAAGTTTCACTTACTCGGGTTTTCACCCTCTTTCGGATTGCTCATATCCGGATATACAACATTCGGTTTTGCCCGCATCCGGATTCTTGAACTACCGGTTTCCACTCTATTCGAATTCCAACCCTATCCGATTCCACCCTATCCGGATTCCAACCCTATCCGGATTCCACCCTCTCTGGATTCCGGCCATGTGCGGGTATATCCTACCCGGATTTAGGCGATTCCCGGGGCACAGGTTTTTATCGAACAATGCACTTCTCGAATCCTCAATCAAACCATCTTAACCCATTCCAAATTTGGTTTTAAGCCTCTACAACAAAGGGATTTCATGTCTAAACCTTTCTTAACATTAACAAACCAATCTCTGATTGGAATCAAACAAAAGATTAACCCATTTATCTCCAAAACCCCACTAAATATGATTTTACCAAAAAGAACAGAGATGGAGTAAGAGGATTTACCTTAATGAAGAACTCGAAGTAGAATACTCTTCCCAAAGCACCTCTTCTTTGCTTCCCTTCCAAAATCGCACACTCCAATTTCACATACACTTTTCGTGTGTCCTCTTAGCCTCCACAGTGAAAAGGATTAGGAGATAGGGTTTTAGGGTTTTAACCCCATTCCCCTTATTTACAACTTAGTCCTTGAACTTTAAGCTTCCACTAAACATCCACTTCCTTTACAAATAAGATCCCGGTTATTACAATACCTTCCCCTCAAAAGAATTTTGTCCCAGGAATTCCATCGTCGAATAATCTTGGGTATTTGGACCTCATGTCCGCCTCTATCTTCCAAGTTGCCTCCGGTCCTTTGGTGATAACACCATTGTACTCCCACAAGGTCAATCCCCTTGGACCTCAACTCCTTGACTTTAAGATCAATGATTGTCCTCGACCCTATGAGAAAGGTTAGCTTCTTAATCGTTTTCCTTCTTCGTAAAGGTATTGTCATACCAATTCTAACAATTGGTCTCTAAATAGAGGCGTGAACCACATTATGAATTCTTCATAATCTCGTTGAGCACATCCAGGTTATACACTATCTCTCCAACTCTCTCCATAATTTCGATGGACCAAAAAACATGGCCCAACTCCACTTTTCTCTCGAATGCACCACCCCATTCTATGGGTACGTCTTCCGTATCAATCTGCCCCCTCTTAAACTCGAGATTTGAAAGACTTATGCTTTTCGATCTAATAAACATAGCTCCACTCAGTTGCCCAAAGTTATTCTGATCGGAATCATAGCCTTACCAAATCCTTCGGAACCGCCCCTCGGTATACCACAACTTTCTTATGTCGAGTTATTTCATATAATATACTTGCAACTTCTCCGATCAACTATACCAGGTACTGTCCGCATTGTCCACGCACCTGACTCACGGTTTTCGCGTTTAATCAAGGGTTTCACATACAACTTCACTTTCTTAAAAGAAAGAATTTTACCGAATTCAACGCCACAACATGTATCCGTTACTAGAATATATATATATATATATATATATATATATATATATATATATATATATAACCACTCAATTCGCCAGTTTAGCATAAGCTCAACCTTGAATATCCTATTAAAGTCAAAGTCAAGACTTTCTTCATCAGATAACATGCAATTCTAAGATTACTTCCCCCAACACGACATACGTCTAATGCAAAAAGTACTTTCTTTCCCGAATCGAGTTGACTACAACTCTTCAATGTTAACCAATTCATACGTTCCGACCACGTCATCACTCAACACTTATACATAGCTAATAGTAGGAAACCTCCACAATTCATCATCTGAAGTATCTACCAATCCAAGCTGAAGCAATCCTGAAGACACGCATTCAAATTCTCACTGCATCCAACAATCGTCCAACCATATATGAAATAATTTCAAGGGTACAAGACAAATTCGACCATCCACTCCTCGCAACCAAAGAGCACATGGTTTCTCTTTTAGGTAGGCACCAAATACCACTCCAGTCTTTTACTCTCAAATTAGCAATACTGTAACAACCCAACTCTAAAATAAAGCATGGCATTCAATATAATGTAAACATCCCAAAAATCTGTCTCAAAATTTCCATTACAAGTGTCATCAAAACTAGGTTGGCGGAAACAACCTATTCACGACTGAGAATAACATAAAGTCTATAAGTAAAATGAAACTCTATCTCTAGAAGCATCCGTACTCTAAGCCTGCTCTTTGCCCTTACCGGAGCTTCCTACACCCTGCTTACCTGAAAAGGTTTAGTTTGGAAAATGCGAGGGTTAGACCATGAGGTCTAGTGAGTTCCCTCTATACAACAGTTCTCAAAACATATTAAAACAGTTCATAACTTTCAAAAACACTTCGAATAAAACTTTCAAATAACTTCACACTCGTAAATGGCACACTGAAGTCACTCGGAAGTGACAACGTGTCAGTCTCATACTGCCTTACTGGGTCACTCCTCCTATGGCATAAACGGGTCACTCCTCCTGGTATGAGCACTGGCGGGCCATACCCCCCGACTTAGCCAATTTAAGTCTAATCACAATGTATTCATACATCACAAATAACTTTCACACATGCATTTCATGTAAATAAAACTTCGCATTTCTTCTCATTTACTTACTTCAGAAAACACGTTTTAAAACACGTATCTTTAGTTAGAAAAACTCACCTGGTGCTCTTAACAATTCTTCCTTCTTTACTTTTGACCTTCAAATGGAATACCTGAATAAGGGATAAAATATAAGCTGACTAACCAACTTTTCGGACACTAACTATCCGGACACCACTATCCGGGAGAAATTATCGGGAACTACCGGGTCCATTCGGGAATTAACCCATCCGGGCACTACTGGATTCCATCCGGGAACTACCGGACCCATCCGGGAACTACTGGGTCCATCCGGGAATTAACTCATCCGGGCACTACTGGACTCCATCCGGTAACTACCGGATCCATCCAGGAACTATCGGGTCCATCCGGGAACTAATCCATCTGGGCACTATTGGGCTCCATCTGGGAACTACCGGACGACGGGCTGTGATGCTTTTGGGATTGAAATCTGCTAGCAAACCCTTACCCACAACGAATAAGCGATAAAAACAGTATCATAAACATACTTAGACTAGCCCTTACTAACTCTTTGTTGCTTAAACACAAGGATGATTGTCTAATCCCACTTTAGAGCATCATTCTCAATTTTAACCAAAAACCCTCAAAAACCAACAATCCAACAGAACATCTAAGATAAGAATTGGGATTAGGGATTACCTGATAGAATCACTGTAGAATCAGACTCCAATTCCACTTCCTCTTCCAATTTGTAGATTGATGATGTCTCCTTCTCCAATTGCAATTGAAACCAATTTCTCTCTTTCTCCGCTCTCACTCAAGTCGCCAACAATGGGAGTAAATGACCATCTAGGGTTTTGTGCCCAAAATGAGAGTTTTTATACCCTCCTATCAAAATTACAAATCAGCCCCTAAACTTTAAAATTATGCAACTTTTCCATAAAACTTCTTCTGTTCAAATAAAGATCTCGGTTATTACAACACCCCCCCCCCTTAAAAGAATTCCATCCCCGAAATTCCATTGTCGAAATGATGAGGGTACTTGGACCTCATGTCCGCTTCTAATTCCCAAGTTGCCTCTTGCCCTTTATGAAACCGCCACCGAACCTTTACTAATCTGATCTCCTGGTTCCTCGATTTTCGTACCTTACTATCTACGATTTCTACTGGTTCCTCAACGTAAGTCAACTTCTCATCAACACTGGTATCCTCCAAAGGGACAGCCACAACTGCTTCTACCAAACACTTCTTTATGTTCGAGACATGAAATGTTGGATGAACTCCCTTTAATTCCTCTGGCAAGTCTAACTTGTATGCCACTGCTCCAACTCGCTCAATGATGACGAAAGGCCCCACATATCTCGGTCTCAACTTCCCTTTCTTCCCGAAACGTACCACTCCCTTCCAAGGCAATATCTTCAGCATTACTTTGTCACCCACTTGAAATTCGATAGGCTTCCTTCTTTTGTTTGCGTACTTTCTTTGCCGATCTTTCGCGATCCTCATTTTCTCACGAATTAGGTCTATCTTATCTGCCGTTAATTGTACAATTTCCGGACCTGCTAACTGCCTTTCTCCCACTTCGTTCCAACACAACGGCGTCCGACACTTCCGTCCATATAAGGCTTCGAACGGTGCCGCTTGGATGCTCGCGTGGTAACTGTTGTTATACGAGAACTCTATCAAGGGTAGGTGTACTTCCCAAGAACCCTTAAAATCAATTACACAGGCTTAGAGCATATCTTCCAATGTCTGAATAGTCCTTTCGCTCTGGCCATCCCTTTTGGGATGATCAGTTGTGCTCAACTTCACTCGCAAACCCAACTCTCGCTGAAGACTTCTCCAAAACGATGACGTAAACCGGCTATCTCGGTCGGACATGATAGATCGCGGCACTCTGTGCCTTGATACGATCTCATTAATGTACAACCGAGCTAATGTCTCCAATGAATCCGACTCCCTGATCGGTAGAAAATGCGCGGACTTGGTGAGACTATCCACAATCACCCAAATCGCATCGTTACCCTTCGAAGTCCTTGGTAACTTCGTAACAAAATCCATAGTGATGTTATCCCACTTCCATATCGGTATCTCCGTAGACTGGAGTTCTCCATACGGTCGTTGATGCTCTACTTTAACCTTCAAACACGTCACACATAGTTCCACAAAGTGAGCGATGTCCTTCTTCATTCCTGGCCACTAGTAAAACCGTCTTAAATCTTGATACATCTTATTCGTCCCCGGGTGCATAGAATATCGCGACTTATGCGCCTCTTCCAGAATGCTTACTCTCAAGTTCCCCAACTTGGGAACCCACACCCGGTCCTTCATACACCTTAACCCACCGCTGTTGACACTGAGCAAAGATGTAACCCCAACGATCCTTTCACCCTTTAGATTCTCTTCTAACAATGCCTCCTCTTGAGACTTCTTGACCTCGTCCAGAAGACTCGAAGTCGCCTCGACCCTGAAGGCCACCACTTTGGTCAATTCTCCTCGCTCTTTCTGACTCAACGCGTCCGCTACTACATTTGCTTTACCCAGGTGGTAAAGGATCTCGCTGTCGTAGTCGTTCAATAATTCCATCCATCTCCTCTGTCTCATATTCAATTCCTTCTGGTCAAAAAGATGCTTAAGACTCTTATGATCGGTGTAGATCTGACACTTCACTCCATTCAAGTAGTGTTGCCATATCTTTAAAGCGAACACCACCACCGCTAATTCCATGTCGTGAGTAGGGTAGTTCTTTTCATGATCTTTCAACTGACGAGATGCGTACGCAATTACCTTTCCATTCTGCATCAGCACGCACCCTAACCCCAGCTTGGAAGCATCGCTGTAGATTACAAAACCTTCTGATCCATCCGGTAACGACAAAATTGGAGCGATGCTCAGACTCTCTTTCAACTTCTCAAATGCGGCCTCTTGAGCTTTGGTCCAAACGAACTGGACGTTCTTCCTCGTCAAAGCTGTTAATGGTGTGGCTATCCGAGAGAAGTCCTGAATGAACTTCTTATAATAGCTCGTTAACCCAAGAAAACTTCTTACTTTCGATGGCGACTTAGGCGGCTCCCAGTCCTTAATTGCCTCGATCTTTGCGTGGTCCACTTTGATACCGTCCACCGACACCATGTGACCTAGAAACTGAACTTTCCTTAACCCGAACTCGCACTTTGAGAACTTTGCGTACAACTTCTCGCGTTTCAGCAATTCCAACGCTGCCCGAAGATGCTCCTCGTGATCCTTACGGGTACGAGAGTAGATCAGAATATCGTCGATGAAGACTATCACACACTTGTCTAGAAACGAGCTACACACCATGTTCATCAAATCCATGAACACTGTTGGGGCATTAGTCAAGCCAAAGGGCATGACTAAGAACTCGTAGTGCCCGTATCTCGTACGAAAGGCTGTCTTGGGCACGTCTTCTTCTCTCACCTTTAGCTGATGGTATCCTGACCTCAAGTCTATCTTCGAGAAGTAACTCGCACCTTGCAACTGGTCAAAGAGGTCATCAATCCTCGGAAGCGGGTACTTGTTCTTCACTGTTACCTTGTTGAGCTCACGGTAATCTATGCATATCCGCATAGATTCGTCCTTCTTCTTTACAAAAAGCACTGGCGCTCCCCAAGGCGATGTGCTCGGACGAATGAAACCCTTGTCTACTAGCTCTTGCAGATGCGTCATCATCTCCTTCATTTCTGCTGGTGCCAGACGATAGGGCGCACGTGCGATCGGTGTCGCCCCAGGCATCAAATCTATTCTGAACTCTAGTTGACGATCTGGGGGCAGACTCGTCAAGTCATCCGGAAACACTTTTGGGAACACGCTGACTATAGGCACATCCCCTACTTCTTTCTTCTCTTTCTTAGCATCTAGCACGTAAGCTAAATACCCCAGACATCCCTTCCACATACATCACCTAGCTTCCAACATAGAAATCATACATGACTTCCTATCTCGACGTTCCCCATACATTACTACTTCCTTCTTATCAGGCAAGGCGATACGAATCAACTTCTTATTACACACTATGCTAGCATCATTCTCCGGTAACCAATCCATTCCTAGGACAATATCAAACTCCCCCATTCCCATAGGGTACAAACGCAAGGGAAGCGAATGACCGTCTACGTCTAGGCTACACCCCTCATAGACCTCTTTCACCCAGACTCTACTATCTTTTGCCACTTCTACCTCAAACCCAAAGTTCAACCTCTTGGGTTTCACTTTCAATTTCCGAATAAAATTAGGCGACACAAACGAACGATTGGCGCCCGAATCAAACAATACCTTAGCAAAAGTCGAGTCAATAGGGAAAGTACCTGTCACCACATCAGTCGTGTTCACCGCCTCCTCTGCAGACATGTGGAAAACCCTCGCCTTCGCGTGAGCTGGCTCCACCTTTCTATCTCCATCTCTTCCTCCACCACTGCGGACAATCCATCTTGACGTGATCTGGCGAACCAAACTGATAACATGACCTCGAACTGCGGCAGTCTCGAGCCATGTTTCCTGTTTTCCCGCACTTGAAACATCCTTCCTTATCTGCTAAACACTCTCCCTTATGCATCTGGTTACACTTGCTACAAGGTCTCTCTCCTGATCTGAATCCCGCCCTCAGCTCGGGTTTAGGCGCACTCGGCCTCTTAACGTCACGATTCAGCCCTTCCTATTTCCGCTTGTCTCCAACTCTCTCTGTCATCTGTCTATTCTTTTCTTTTTTGGTGAGCTCCGCAATATCTACTGCAGCCTGAAAAGTAGTTGGACCTTTCACCTGCACCAATTTCCTCACGCTGCTCTTCAACCCCCATATGTATCTCTCTATGCGCCTCTCCTCAGTAGGCACATACAGTTCAGCAAACTGAGCTTTCTCAATGAACTTCGATGTATACTCTTGGACTGACATCGTCCCCTGCTCTAATCCCAGAAATTCTTCCTCAAGCTTCTTTACGACCGCCACTGGACAGAACTGAGCTTTGAATCTCTTGGTGAACAATTCCCATGTAGTTGTCTTTGCGATCTCAGAACCCTTACCTCCTGTTTGGGTAAAAAATCACGTCGTACGATCACGACCGGAACAAGTAAGACGCACGTCATAATCCAAATCTTGTATTAAGATAAGGTCTCGACGAGAACCCAGAAAACATCTGTCGTCGCCCGTAAAAGGTAAGTCGTACGTCCCCCATGACGCTCGACCATAGTATCGCCCGTCCAGTACGACCATCGCGTAAGATCATTGTACCTTTGATCGAACTAACGTTAACCTTGACTGTTACATTTGTTAAGTGTTTAATGCAGGAGTCAAAGTCATTAAAGAGCAACAGATATAACCGATGCAACCATCAACGATCGATAGCCGTAACGGACGAAGATCATCATGGATAATCACTCCGGCGACCGTTTCCAGCCGTTGTAGCCGTTGATTGAATCATTAATGGAGTTAATTAATGACGCGAAGGCTATAAAAGACAAGCTAAAGCTTCATTTTAAGGGACATCGGTTAACATCCAATACACTCCAGCGAACATCACCAAACATCAGAGAAAATCATCCAAACTCATAGCAAAGAACATTCAAAGTCTGAAGATTAAGTACTGAAAGCCAGAATCTTACAGCGAACTCAAGAACACTCGAAGGAAAGCTCAAGTATCGCTCTCGACGCACGACAACAGTCCTCAACCAGAAGTTCACACTTTGTATTCACACACGACAAACACCTGTTTTCACATTTAAACACTTGTACTTTACATTTCGAAGTATTTCCTTCATTTGTATTGTAATCATCGTACGACCGATGCCAGTACCAAGGACGTCACCCCTGATTGGTGACCATAGTGCAGCGACGACATCCCTTGTCGTCCGCGGGTTTTTTCCTCGTTTGAGGTTTTTCCTGCGTCATCAAATCCCTTGTCTCGTTTATTTTTTCTCTCGTTGCACGTCTCGTCGAAAGATCCTTTCTTTAGTTGATTAAGTCCACATCGACCTTAAGTTGTCCCTTTGGTGCGATTTTTGGCATTAACAGTTTGGCGCCATCCGTGGGACTACATCTAGAGAAAATCCTCGACGAACGTGCACCCTACTAATAGTTTCTTGGAGTTTCTTCTGTTCTCTATCACAGGAAAATGGCAGATAGCGAAAACTCAGAGCAAACCACTGACCCAGCGCATGGAAAGCTTGAAAAGGTGCAAGATGCTCCTAAAGCCATCGGTGATTATTGCCTAGAAGAAGTTGTCTTAGACCCAAGCAAGACCGAGCAAAAAGTCTTGATAGGATCATCTCTCGATCCCCATCTTAGGCAAAGGATAATATCTTTCTTGCAGGAATATGCTGACTGCTTCGCCTGGTCGCATGAAGATATGGTTGGCATTGACCCTAACATCATTTCTCATAAGCTCAATATCGATCCATCGTTTAAACCCGTCAAGCAAAAGCGCCGTAAATTCGCTCCTGAAAGAAATAAGGTAATCAACGATGGGGTCGATAACCTCCTCAAGACAGGAAAGATCCGAGAAGTAAAGTATCCCGACTGGCTTGCTAATGTCGTGATCGTGGCTAAGAAGAATGGAAAGTGGAGGGTCTGTATCGACTTCACCGATCTCAAAAAGGCTTGCCCGAAAGATCCTTTCCCATTACCGCATATCGACGCCATGGTCGACGCAACCGCAGGACATGAACTATTGACCTTCATGGATGCCTATTCAGGGTACAACCAAATCTTAATGCACGTCGAGGACCAGGAGAAAACCGCTTTTATGACGGACCGAGGTATTTACTGTTATAAAGTTATGCCTTTTGGACTAAAAAATGCAGGATCCACCTATCAACGTCTGGTGAATAAAATGTTCAATGACCATCTCGGCGATACAATGGAGGTATATATTGACGACATGCTCGTCAAGTCAAAGCAAGCGGTCGATCATGTCGAGCATCTAAGACAATCGTTCAACATCCTTCGGGAGTATAGCATGAAGCTCAACCCTACCAAATGTTCCTTCGGAGTCAGTGCTGGAAAGTTCTTAGGCCACATGGTCACTCACCAAGGAATCGAGGCTAACCCCGATCAAATCAAAGCTATTATTGACACCAAATCTCCTCGAAATTTCAAGGAGGTCCAAAGGCTTACTGGTCGAGTAGCGGCCCTAAACAGGTTTATCTCCCGATCTTCAGATAGATGTCATCTGTTTTATAACGTCCTCAGGAAAAACAAAGGTTTCAACCGGACCAACGATCATGAGCAAGCATTGTAAAAACTCAAGGAGTATATGGTGTCGCCTCCTCTATTGTCGAAACCTCATGATCATGAGGTCTTACAATTGTATTTAGTTGTCAGTCCAAATGCGGTAAGCACCGTACTCACACAAGAGGACGAAAAACAACAATTACCAATCTACTACGTAAGTAAATCCCTCTTGGACGCAGAAACCAGGTATTCTTCCATGGAAAAACTGCTTTTGTCGCTAGTCACAGCTGCTAAAAAATTACGACACTACTTCAAATCGCATCCTATTACTGTCGTAACTAACTTTCCTCTTAAGTCTGTTCTAAGGAAACCTGAGTTGACAGGTCGCTTAGCAAAGTGGAGCATATATCTCAGCAGTTACGACATTGATTTCAAACCCAGGACCGCGATCAAATCACAAGCCCTGGCAGACTTTATCGCCGATTTCAGCCCTGAGTTGGAAAAAGAAGCAGAACTCGAAGTGTCCACTGTGGCGACTCACGACAACGTGCCTTGGATCCTACATGTCGACGAATCATCCAACATTAGAGGCTCTGGACTGGGTGTCGTCTTAAAGTCGCCACAGGGGGGTAAGATGGTATACTCGATCTGATGCGACTTCAAGGCCACCAACAACGAAGCCGAATATGAAGCCTTGATCGTGGGAATGAATATGGCCCACGACTCGGGGGCAACCGCACTGCATGTCAAGAGTGATTCCCTGCTGGTAGTAAATCAAATCAATGGAGAATTTGCAGCCAAGGATTCAAAAATGACAGCATATCTAAGCGTGGCAAAAGAAATTTCCAAAAAATTTAAATCTTTTTCTATTGAACAGATTCCGCGAGACCAGAACACTCAAGCCAACGCATTGGCGAACCTTGGGTCAGTTTTAGTTGAACCAATATTTGATGTTATTCCTATGATTCACCTGGCAACGCCGTCCATTGGAAACACAAGTGTCATCCAGATCGAAGACGAAGAAGATGATTGGGCACGCGACATTCGAAATTTCCTCACGCACGACCAACTCCCCGAAGACAAAATGGAGGCTCGAAAAATTAGATTCAAAGCATCTAAGTACGTCATGATCGAAAATAAGCTTTATCGGCGATCATCGACGGGCTTAAATTTAAGGTGCGTCATCAGCAAGAATCAAGCCCAGAAAATCCTCAAAGAGATGCACGACGACCAATGTGGTAATCACTCAGGAGGTCGTAGCTTGGCTAATCGTGTCTCCCGACAAGGGTATTTTTGGCCGACACTGCGACAAGACGCTGTCAAGTACGTCCAAAATTGTGACCCCTGTCAACGACACTCAGGTATGTCTCATAAACCCTCGGAGCCTTTGCACTCAACGCTTGTCCCATAGCCTTTCATGAGGTGGGGAATGGATATTGTCGGCAAACTACCACCTGCTCCGGAGCAAAAAGTGTTCCTCCTCGTACTCACAGATTACTTTTCTAAATGGGTCGAAGCAGCTGCCTTCTCCCAAATTAGGGATAGAGAAGTTATCTCCTTTATCCAGACTAACATCATATGCAGGTTTGGAATTCCATCCGAAATTGTCTGCGACAATGGATCCCAATTCATAAGCGACAGGACCCAACAGTTCTGCGATGACAGGAATATCAAACTAACAACCTCGACTCCCAGATATCCCCAAGCTAATGGACTTGCCGAGTCAAGTAATAAGACTATTATAGCTTCGATCAAGAAACGATTAAAAGCCGCAAAAGGAAGGTGGGTTGAAGAACTCCCTTCGGTCCTATGGACAAATCGCACGACGCCACGCACGTCCACTGGGCAAACCCCCTTCTCTCTCGTCTATGGTTTCGAAGCCGTCCTACCGATCGAGGTTCGTCTCCCAACTTCGAGGCACACATCCGTCGACCACAACGTGGTTGATTTAAGTTATGACCTCGATGCCCTTGAAGAGCTCAGAGAATCGGCCTTGATCAGAATGGCGTCACAGAAGCAGGCAGTCGAGCGACATTTCAATAAGCACGTCAAAGTTAAAATCTTTCGAGAAGGCGATTACGTCCTCCGTCGAGTATTCCCGAATACCCAGGAGCTCAACGCAGGTAAACTTTCTACCAAGTGGGAAGGTCCATATCGTATCTCTGAAGTCGTTGGTAAAGGAGCCTATCGACTTCGAACCCTCGACAATCAGGAAATCCCACGAAGTTGGAATGCGACACACTTGAAAAAATATTTCTTTTAAAATCGCCTTCCTATCATACAAAGTTTTCAGCACGACGGTAGGCATCGCAAAATCGTTGGAAAAACCACGACCGACCTCTAACGAACTTTATCGCAGGAACGCACGACATGGGTATCCAAGTGCATGACTCGATTGTTTGATCACAGGGGCATATATTCTAAAGTTTCATGATACGATACAGTCATACGTAAGGTCTAAACAGTCCCTCGATCTAAGTTTCTGGAACTTAGAAATACTTTGTAGGTTCTAACACATCGATGATATATATTTCAACCGTTATATTACAATAAAAGCCTAAGTCGCACGATCCTCCGTTTATTTCATACTGTTATGATCAGTATTACATTTATCCACGACGTATGTAATTAAAAACACAAGTTCAGCAAAAGAAGGAACTTCATTAAACGATTACATATGAACGACCGATAGTCGGATAAGTAAATACAAAGTCAAAAGCTGTTGCATACCAACGACCCGACCACCAACAGTCAAGCATGAAAAGCCTAATTCATAAACCCAGAAAAAAGAAACTACCCTAAGACTTAAGGAAACATGGCAATCGTAAATTCTGCCCAAAGAAAACTCAGCCTTCAGAATCCTGACAATCCTGAAGAACTGATGCAAGGATCAAACGAGTATAGCCGGAGTCGTCTCTCAACCTTTCGCGCCATGGCATTCCGAGAATGTGGCTCTTAAGATTAATGTTAAGGTTGGAGGAAGGAATATCTCCTCTTCGACAATCGACCTCCACTCCAATACCCCCAGTTTCCTCACGTGTTTAGTGAAGGGAAACAGAAACATCTGCATAATTACAAAAGGGACGTATTAGCAAAACGCTCATTGAAAGAATAAACATCGGTAAACACAAGTTTCGAAAGAAAAACTTACGAAAGACGCCAGTACGGCCAAACACAGTCTAATCTCTTCGATAGAGATCCCTGGAAAATGCTCCTTGAAATATAAGAGCTGATATTTCCCCAGAAGCGGAAGCGACTTCGTCCTAACGAGGACATAGTCAGACGAGAGGGATGAAGACAACGCAAAGTTGATCTCCATAAAATCCCCATCATTCTCTCTCGTCTTTACACCCTTGCCCCTGCCGGCTAACGAAAGGGTCGACGTGGTAGCAGAAAACATCGTCGCCAGATGCGCAGAATCCATGGATATCGCGTCTATCGCAACTAACATCGTCATCGATTTGGGTATCACAGCCCACGATAGATCATCAGTCACTAAAGATTTGGAAAAAGTCTAGATTCTGGAAAAGATGACTCTTCGAAATCTTGAAGAAAACAATCCATTTTGGTCTCTATTTATGCAGGAAATCGTGACAGGTCGAGCCCTTCAAACGATCGACACGCATCCCCGACTTCCATATGACCCCAGTAAATCACCGACACCTGGCATCGACAGCTGGTAAGCATCATCGTACGTCAGCATGATGTCACGACCTCGTCCTCCTTTCGACTTCTCGTTCAGTTAACAGCAGACCAGCCTAGTTCCAAGGTAACCAAGGTAATTTCCATCACTTGTCATATTTTTTTCGACTAACAAAATTTAAAACTCGGATTTGCTATCCTTCTTTCAAATTTTGGGGGCAAACTATTTGGGCAAAAAATCACGTCGTACGATCACGACCGGAACAGGTAAGACGCACGTCATAATCCAAATCTTGTATTAAGATAAGGTCTCGACGAGAACCCAGAAAACATCCGTCGTCGCCCGTAAAAGGTATGTCGTACGTCCCCCATGACGCTCGACCATAGTATCGCCCGTCCAGTACGACCATCGCGTAAGATCATTGTACCTTCGACCGAACTAACGTTAACCTTGACTGTTACGTTTGTTAAGTGTTTAATGCAGGAGTCAAAGTCATTAAAGAGCAACGGATATAACTGACGCAACCATCAACGATCGATAGCCGTAACGGACGAAGATCATCATGGATAATCACTCCGGCGACCGTTTCCAGCCGTTGATTGAATCATTAATGGAGTTAATTAATGATGCGAAGGCTATAAAAGACAAGCTAAAGCTTCATTTTAAGGGACATCGGTTAACATCCAATACACTCCAGCGAACATCACCAAACATCAGGGAAAATCATCCAAACTCATAGCAAAGAACATTCAAACTCTGAAGATTAAGTACTGAAAGCCAGAATCTTACAGCGAACTCAAGAACACTCGAAGGAAAGCTCAAGTATCGCTCTCGACGCACGACAACAGTCCTCAACTAGAAGTTCACACTTTGTATTCACACACGACAAACACCTGTTTTCACATTTAAACACTTGTACTTTACATTTCAAAGTATTTCCTTCATTTGTATTGTAATCATCGTACGACCGACGCCAGTACCAAGGACGTCGCCCCTGATTGGCGACCATAGTGCAGCGACGACATCCCTTGTCGTCCGCAGGTTTTTTCCTCGTTTGAGGTTTTTCCTGCGTCATCAAATCCCTTGTCTCGTTTATTTTCTCTCTCGTTGCATGTCTCGTTGAAAGATCCTTTCTTTAGTTGATTAAGTCCACATCGACCTTAAGTTGTCCCTTTGGTGCGGTTTTTGGCATTAACACCTCCCATCTCGATATCCCACCAGAAAATAGCATCTGCTTTCAGCATAGCCATGGCAAACAACACTTTGCCTTCTTCGGCACACTTACTCGTGTCGAACGCTAATTCCATCTCTCGTATCCATCTCAGGGCTAAAACTGGGTTGCGCTCTCCGCTGAAAGTCGGAGGCTTGCACGATGCAAACGTATTAAAGGTACATCCCTTCGCTGTCTTTGATTCATTAACCACCATTGGAGTCGATAAAAAATGATTTCCCACCACAGTCAAAGGTAGGCTAGACGCCTCAGTCCTCGTCTAGTTCCCACTTCTAGTTCGTCCTTCGGACGTAGTCTTGATCTGATTCTCCAACAACGCTTGCAAAGTCTCCTGTAATTTACCCATCTCAGCCGTAAACTTCTCCTCCGTCACAAAACCTTGGTTCCGATCTCCCCCCAGGCTGTCTGACTGGCTTCTTCCGCCTACTGAAGGTGTACTTTATTGGTGCAAAGGTTCACGCACTTCGGACGCTCCCACGCTCTTAGCTCGACGGGTGGTTGGCGTCTTTTTGTTTCCTCTGGTTGCCACACCAGCCCCAACTGCCTGTGAGGCAGCTTGCAACGGTGGTCTGCCTCGTCCTCTTCCCCGGCCTCCGCCCCTTCCGCGGGTGGCCGCTCGACTTGGAGGATTCACCGGTCCCTCCTCAAAGATCTCCTCCACTCTAATCTCTCCCACAACAGGAGTTGTACCTACCACGGGCACGGATCTACTCCTCAAACTTCTTTCAGACATTCTGGAATATTGGAACAAGCCAAGAAAATTACTTAAGACTACTGCTCAAGAATAATAAGGCAATTTAAGCACATACATGTACGTGTAAATTCGCAATTACACTGGCCAGGTGTAATCCCGAACCTACCTTACATGACTGCCCTCTCTACCCTATTAGTCTATACTTGTAATAGTGTCCTCCTAACCCATTCCTGATTCTCAGTTGTGATTTCTACTTCCACAGTTTAAGTCTAGGACCGTCCAGTCACATAAATCCCTTAAACTATGGCTCTGATACCAATTGTAACAACCCAACTCTAAAATAAAGCATGGCATTCAATATAATGTAAACATACCAAAAATCTGTCTCAAAATTTCCATTACAAGTGTCATCAAAACTAGCTTAGCGGAAACAACCTATTCACGACTGAGAATAACATAAAGTCTATAAGTAAAATGAAACTCTATCTCTAGAAGCATCCGTACTCTAAGCCTGCTCTTTGCCCTTACCGGAGCTTCCTACACCCTGCTTACCTGAAAAGGTTTAGTTTGGAAAATGCGAGGGTTAGACCATGAGGTCTAGTGAGTTCCCTCAATACAATAGTTCTCAAAACATACTAAAACATTTCATAACTTTCAAAAACACTTCGAATAAAACTTTCAAATAACTTCACACTCGTAAATGGCACATTGAAGTCACTCAGAAGTGACAACGTGTCAGTCTCACACTTCCTTACTGGGACACTCCTCCCATGGCATAAATGGGTCACTCCTCCCGGTATAAGCACTGGCGGGCCACACCCCCCGACTTATCCAATTTACGTCTAATCACAATGTATGCATACATCACAAATAACTTTCACACATGCATTTCATGTAAATAAAACTTCGCATTTCTTCTCATTTACTTACTTCAGAAAACACGTTTTAAAACACGTATCTTTAGTTAGAAAAACTCACCTGGTGCTCTTAACAATTCTTCCTTCTTTACTTTTGACCTTCAAATGGAATACCTGAATAAGGGATAAAATATAAGCTGACTAACCAACTTTCCGGACACTAACTATTCGGACACCAACTAACCGGACACCACTATCCGGGAGAAATTACCGGGAACTACCGGGTCCATCCAAGAACTAACCCATCCGGGCACTACTGGACTCCATCCGGGACCTACCGGATCCATCCGGGAACTACCGGGAATAACCGGGTCCATCCGGGAACTAACCCATCCGGGCACTACTGGACTCCATCCGGGAACTACCGGATCCATCTGGGAACTACCGGACGACGGGCTGTGATGCTTTTGGGATTGAAATCTGCTAACAAACCCTTACCCACAACGAATAAGAGATAAAAACAGTATCATAAACATACTTAGACTAGCCCTTACTAACTCTTTGTTGCTTAAACACAAGGATGTTTGTCTAATCCCCCTTTAGAGCATCATTCTCAATTTTTAACCAAAAACCCTCAAAAACCAACAATCCAACAGAACATCTAAGATAAGAATTGGGATTAGGGATTACCTGATAGAATCACTGTAGAATCAGACTCCAATTCCACTTCCTCTTCTAATTTGTAGATTGATGATGTCTCCTTCTCCAATTGCAATTGAAACCAATTTCTCCCTTTCTCTGCTCTCACTCAAGCCGCCAACAATAGGAGTAAATGACCATCTAGGGTTTTGTGCCCAAAATGAGAGTTTTTATACCCTCCTATCAAAATTACAAATTAGCCCCTAACCTTTAAAATTATGCAACTTTTCCACAAAACTTCTTCTGTTCAAATAAAGACCTCGGTAATTACAAATACCATAACACCAACTAAACATCCATGCGTCTCGACACACACATAAGTGACACTTTTAAATAACTTAGCAGCAATCTCCGAGCAAGGATTCCCGCTCACTCTTGTCCCATATCAACAGCACCAGCCCACCACTTAACGTCACAGTAACTCATTACAAAACCAATGACTCGCACGTCTACTTTGTAAAAGCTATCACTAACTTATCCACACAACCACCACACCACAACATCATACTAGGGCAAAAATCCTAACGATCATTTGTGCACATAATGGCCTTCCCTTCTCCATACCAACCATAACATATATATATAAGGTTATTTCATGACTTTGACTTTCTCGAATTTAGATGAACCACAAAATTATGATCAACTACTTCACTTGAACAAGTCTTCGTCCCCAGCCGGCTTATCAGGATTTACCCGAAACAAGCTCAAATAAACCAAAAAGTAAGACACTCCCTTCCAGACCAACATAATCAATGTGCCCCACTTCAGTTGTGCTAACTACCTCATTCATAAACGAATCATCAACCACATAGGAAATCACCTATCCATCTAGCAATCTTCCACCCTCATAACACCCACACAAGGCAGTCCAGCATCTTGCTAGGCACACACCTTTCCCGAACGAGCTTTTACATCTTTTTAAAAACCTGAAAAAATAATCACACCAGAGTTACTCTTTCCAATTCCAGCCTCACGACAACGATCTCAACAAAAGGTCGTTGACTCCAGCATCAACAACCGACATGGTGATGCTTCAACGTTGTCTCCGACAAACAAGGATTCCCAACAGAATCTACTTCTTTCATCGCATCATAACTAAATTTGTGCCCCACAATCCTCATATGATGAAGGTACAAGACTTACGTGCTACATAGTACAACTACAAGGCCACTTCAAAGATCCGGCCCCACGCCGATACCATTTCATCAAAATACCACAACACTACTTATTAATAAGCTACTTTTAGAAGCATCTAGCCGACTTCAAAATTCACCCAAGACAAACCACCCGCCGACATCCACATCTCAAGTTACCGAACGAGAGTATAAACTATCATAATATTGTTAGGTCTAGAGTTTTGTCAAAAACACAACTGTTAAGATCTGATCTGAAGAATCAGAATTCAGAGTAAGAAGACTCAGAAGTTCTGATCAGAGAATAATGAAAAGATTACAAGTATGGAAGTTGGTTAGAAGACTCAGAAGTTCTGAGTAGAAGACTCAGAAGTTCTGAGTGAGAAATCTCAAAAAGATTCTAAGTGTTGGATTCTGACTAGAAGGTTCAGAGTTCTGAGTAGGAGACTCAGAACTTCTGACTATGAAGACAAATGTTCTGAAGCGCTTATTCAGAAGTATGTTCAGAAGTTCTGAACAACATGTTCAGAACTTATGACTTGGATTTTCTGTTATATTCAGTTACTAATTAGGACACGTGTAATTGTTCTATTAGTCTGTTTCTTATATGTACTGTAGCTTTAGCCTTTCTTCTATAGTATATATAGGAGTTAGCAACTGTATGCTAAAAGAACTTTTTGGCGAATCTTTGATATAATCTTTGGTGAATCCATTTAGAGAAAAATTCATTGTAATATCTTGTAATTCACAGATTGTTAATAAATCATATGACCAGTTGCTGTGAATACGATCTTAATTGTTCATATTTGATTGTAAGAGTGTATCCTGGACTTTCAATTGGTATCAGAGCCAATCAACAAACAAATTCGTCCAAGAGTGTGTTTGATCGCGTTCTTGAAGTTTCTTGATCAATTCGACAATTGATTCCGTTGCTGCTAACAATTCTTGAATTCCTAACAATTCTTGAATTCGTTTCTATCATTGATTCAAGAAATTTGAATTTGTCTTTCTGTTGAATCGATATCTTACAATCAAGTCATCCAAAGATTTTCTCTCTATGCTGATTAATTCTCGAAATTAAACAGAGATCACAGGTATGTTTTCGAAATTCTTGATTGGTTTCTGGATCAAAGTGATTATATCTGCTGCATGTTGATTAGTATTCAAATTTTTTGTTGAAAAGAAGATTTCATTAATTCATGTACTCTAACTGTTTGATGAAATACATGTGACAAATTTGATCAATTCTTGCATGTTCTAGATCTGTGTTGATTCTCATTTTTTTTATCATAATTCATAGTTGATATTTGAATTTGTCATTTCATCATGCCTGAGATTGTTGAAGTTTTTGTGAGACCTGCAAGTTCTATAACCAGTTCAGACAATTTACAAAAATCAAGTCCTGTAAAAGCAAAAGAAACAATTTCTGAACCAAAAACTGAGATTGTTCATTTTGAAAGCAAGATTGCTAATCTTCAAGCAAAACAAGACGAATATGCAAAAGTTATAAAGATTTTGCAAAAAGAGAAATCTGATTTTCTAAAGAATTTTGAAAAGGTTCAAGAAAACATAAAGTTGTTAGAAAAAGAGAATGTTGATTTGAAAGAGAAAGGCAATTTTAGAATAAAGATGTTGACAGAGTCTGAAAATAGAATCAAATCATGTGAAATGAAAAATTGTCAACTCTTGAAACAGATCTATGATTTTGAACAAGTTCTTATACTTGAAAGAGTGAAATTTGAGAAAGAGAGAAGAGACTTTCAAACTGAGAGGAAAGGTTTTGAAACAAAGTCTGTTGAATTATCTTTGAAAAATTCTGATTTGGAGAAAATTCTTGCAAAAGAAAGAAAAGAGTTTGAATGCAAGAAAAATGTTTTTCAAAAAGAAAAGAATGGTTTTGAGAAAAAGAAAACAGGAATGTTAAATGAGTTTTCTGTAAAAATAAATGAGTTGGAGAAAGAGTTAGAAGATGGAAGGAAAGAGATTGAAAAGAAGAAGGTAAATGGCTTTAAAGAAAAATGCTTAAAAGATGAGTTTGAGAAGGAAAAGAAAGTTTTTCATTTGGAGATAAGGAGGCTTATTAAGAAATTATCTGATTTATCAACTAAAATCATGATAGAGAGGAAGTCCAAATCTGATTTGCAGTCAAGGTTTGATTTGTATGTTAAAAAGTTTAGGGAATTTGAAACGAAAGTTGTTGACAAATCAAATCATAGTTCAAAAGATCATATTCGTTCTTCTAATCTGTTTTATGATTCCGCTATTGATAAATCTTATAATTGTTCTTTTAAAAAGATAAAAATGGAATGGAGAGTTAAAGGAACAACTTCCAAGAAAGAAGTGCCAAAATCAAAAGTTCCTAATTCAAATGTCAAGAAGAACAATACATTTCAAAGAAAATCTTTTGTTAAACCTGATGTGATTTATTCTGTAAATCAATTAGTCAGAATTGCACAAAAGAAACTTTGTTGTTCATATTGTGGGACTAATGATTTTGTGAACAAGAATTTTATTCAGCACTGGTATGGTTCTTATAGAATATCTGCATATGCCACTGCACCTAACAAACCTGGACCCAAGTTCATATGGGTACCAAAGACAACTTAATCTGTTTTGCAGGTTATTCATGTGTAGAGTTGAATGATAATACTGACACATGACTTAAAACCGATGTTGTGCTTAAATTGAGAATATTGACTTTTGGATAATTCAGTCCAAAACTCGGTCTGAATGTGATTATGGATTTCTGATTCATACAGATCAATTTGTTGACTTTGAAGAATATTTTTTACGAAAAAATTCTGTTTACTATGGGGTTATCGAATTCATAGTTGTGGATATTTTTGGTAGAAAACATTTCCAGAGAATGTGTTCAGAATCACATTTTGAGCAACCCTGCAAATTTTGGTTGAAAAATTCTGATTTTTGAGCAAGTTATGGTGATTTGAAGTTCAGAATGTTCAAAAATCACAAAATCCAAACATTTTTCTAAGGAATTTTCTCTGGATAGTTTTATCAGAATTCTGACTCTCTTACTCAGAAGTTCTGACTCTACTACTCAGAATTCTGACTCAACTAATCAGAATTCTGACTCTGATACTTAGAATTTTGAGCAAGTTACTCAGAATTCTGACTCTACTACTCAGAATTTTTTTTTGATAACTAATGAGGAATCATCGTAGATGATTACCAAAATCTCTTGATTTTGCAGGATTATCTTGATTTCAGAGGAAGTATTGACTCAAAATTTGATCTGATTGTTTCAAGATAATGTTCAAAACCCGTGATTCAACGTTTTAGGTTTTTGAACATATCAGTTCAAAACCCGTACTTAAATGACTATGGCTTCTGAATAATTCAGTTCAGGACCCGTACTTCAGAGACTAAGACTTCTAAACAAATCAGTTTAGAACTCATATTTCTCAGGTGATATCCTTAACTGTCATATTTTTATGTTTCAAGGAACAAGTGGTGAAAGGTAACATTGCATTATGTTTATTTCTATTGCTTTGAATGCTTGAATCTTATCAAATTTAATTCAATGATATGATTTTTTTTTAATTTTCATTCAATGAATAAAATGTGTGTCAAAGAGTGATTTTACAAGTATGTTGTATTATCTGAGCTATATTTGTTTCAACTTTCACTTCTGAAATAAATCAAAAGGTAAGCAAAACATGAATGAAATTATACTGAATGCTCAATGTTATGTAAATTTAGACTTATATAGAATATAATGTTCAAAAAGCCTAAATGTCAGAATGTTGGATGGAAACAAAAATATGGGGGAAGTACTACGTTTTAGTACCAAGTGATTGAGATGAAATATAAATATATATAAAATCATTTAGTTTGAAAGTTTGTACCTGTGGCCTTTCTGGTTTGGGAGAGTAAGTCCTAAGGGGTGCTCGACACCTAGTCCCTAAGATCAACTGGTCTGGGATCGGCTGACCCAAATCCTGCAATAGAACCAGATAGAAAGCCATGTTCTACTGGTACAAATGGGTTTAAGATATATCGATGTGGCCTTTCTGGTTTGGGAAATTAAGTTCCATGGGGTGCTTGTCACCTAGCACCTAAGACCAACTGGTCTGGGATATGCTGACCCAAATCCTGCAATAGAACCAGATAGAAAGTCATGTTTAACGATGTATCTTATTCTTACTAAACTTTTTGATTAAAAGATGCCAATGTGCACAAAATTAAAAGATGCCAATGAGCACACATCTCTTGAAACTTTGGGAAAATTCAAAGTCGCAATAAACCTGTAAATTTGTGAAAATCCTGATTTTGGACAAATAGTGTGAGTAGAGCAAAGTATTCGTATATGTTTTTAGAATTGCATATTCTTGAAGCTAATCATATTTCGCATGCTAAGCACACCAAATAGATTTAATAAAGGAATTGAAACTGAACATTTTTAACTTGATATGCAATGATGACTTGTATTTGAATCCAAACACATGCATTTGATTTCATTTGATTGAAAAATCTGATAAATTTCATTAAGTTGGATTTCTTTTGTAAAATTTTCAAATGATCAAATGTTAGTAGTTATCAAGTGTAGTTCAGTGAATCTTATTTTTCTTGTATAAATGTTTTCATTAAAGCACTATATTTGAAATGAATAATTTTAGTGAAATATATGCATACTTTCAGGGGGAGAAAACAAATTGCTCCATAATTCTTATTTTGAGGGGGAGCAAGGTTATTCATTAAGGAGGAGAAAAAGCATAGACTTCATCGCTAAAGTTTTGAAAATCAAGGGGGAGAAAAGATAAAGATTTTGAAGATGATTTTGCTTTCCAAAACTTTAGGGGGAGAAAAGCTAAAGATTATGAAGATGATTTTGCTTTCCAAAACTTTAGGGGGAGAAAAGCTAAAGATTTTGAAGATTGATATGATTGAAAAATCTGATTGATTGATTAAAAAAAGGGAGAAGAAAGTCAGAAAGTCATAAAAAGACAGAAATTTGACTTGATCACATGAAGATAAGATTTGTCATTTCAAGGGGAGCAAAGAAAAAGCAAATATGTAACAGAAATCAGTTTGGAAATCATTGATGCTGCTGATTAAAGACTGACCAGAAGTTATTAACTCAGATTATTCAGAATTCTGAGCAGAAGTTGTCAAAGCATTCAGAAGATCTCCTTCTGAAGATTGTTCCTGCTCTAAGAATTTGATGATGAAAAATACAAGTGTGTTTGACAAAAAGGGGGAGATTGTTAGGTCTAGAGTTTTGTCAAAAACACAACTGTTAAGATCTGATCTGAAGAATCAGAATTCAGAGTAAGAAGACTCAGAAGTTCTGATCAGAGAATAATGAAAAGATTACAAGTATGGAAGTTGGTTAGAAGACTCAGAAGTTCTGAGTAGAAGACTCAGAAGTTCTGAGTGAGAAATCTCAAAAAGATTCTAAGTGTTGGATTCTGACTAGAAGGTTCAGAGTTCTGAGTAGGAGACTCAGAACTTCTGACTATGAAGACAAATGTTCTGAAGCGCTTATTCAGAAGTATGTTCAGAAGTTCTGAACAACATGTTCAGAACTTATGACTTGGATTTTCTGTTATATTCAGTTACTAATTAGGACACGTGTAATTGTTCTATTAGTCTGTTTCTTATATGTACTGTAGCTTTAGCCTTTCTTCTATAGTATATATAGGAGTTAGCAACTGTATGCTAAAAGAACTTTTTGGCGAATCTTTGATATAATCTTTGGTGAATCCATTTAGAGAAAAATTCATTGTAATATCTTGTAATTCACAGATTGTTAATAAATCATATGACCAGTTGCTGTGAATACGATCTTAATTGTTCATATTTGATTGTAAGAGTGTATCCTGGACTTTCAAATATAAACATCACTAAAGCCAAAGACTGAGACTTCCGTTATTCCCCGCCTTTCCCAAAAGGGAACACCAAGGTCACGAATCGACCATCAACGGCTAGACTAACACATTTCCACTCTCGAAACCTTTCCTCATCCTTAATTGCAATATCTCCCACGACCTAGCGAGTTCATAGCCTTCATTCATGACGACACAATGATTTAAATCGTTTTGCACATTTGAAAACTCGACAAGTATGTACACCGTGAAACAAGGTTAGGTATACACGACCCAACACCATCATAACTACATTGCCATGCACAACGACCTTGAGAATCGTTTACATGCAACTTTACGGTAAAACACAACCTTCACCAACCCAAAAAGATGTTGGTATAAATGGAAGTATATTCAATAAAACGTTTCTCATGCGACTATAAAAATATCTGAACAAAATCACTTACACGGAGTGAGTCAGTCAGCTCCCATACTCATTCGTATAACAACAACGTGTCCATGTCAATTTCACTTTTAAAACCATGCGATAAATTGTTGTCAAGATTTCCACAACCAAGGTTAACTCATTCATAAAATGGTGAAATAATTCACCAACTCACCAAATTCAAAATTTATCATACAACGTGAATAAACTTATCTTTCCCCTTCAAACACACGTTTGAAAAACATTATGCATGATACTCATTTTACATTGAAGGTTATTCACGCTAGTAAGGTTAACCATTTGCATTCACGGCAGTTCATCACTGACACCCTACTTCCGACCAAACAGTCAGGTTTCTCACGTTTGCAACAACCTTTGGCACCGCTGCTTCCCAACATACTTGTATGTCCGAACTACACAGTTACCACATTGACTAATGATTTGCAAATCATGTGGCTTCACAATGACCGAAATAGGCTAACCGACAATAGCCCCTTTTTCATCCTACCCTAACTCCATACTACCAATCAATATTGCAATCAATACTCAACCACCCTTGCCACCCTTCCATTGACTCAAGAGTCTAAAAGGCTCATTTATAATACTCGATTCTTGATGAAGCTCTAAAGATCCCAATTGATCAACATATCAAACTCCCATGTTGTCATTGCTTCATTCTTCTCACTTACGTAAGTCATCAACATTTTCATAAACATCTCATGTGTTAAAATCCGTAAGTCATCAACATTTTCAGTTAAAAAGACTCACATGTTGTCATTGCTTCATTCTTCTCACTTACGCTTCTGATCCTTAAACCGAATACCTATGATTTAAATAAAACAAAGGAGAGTGATAAGTCACCTGATCATCCCTTTAGATTTACTCTCAACTCCCTTAAGAGATTCTCTAAACGACAAGGCATCTCATCTGAAGGAATAATGAACACTCATAAAAAACATGGCCCGGAAAACAGTTCCCAGATAAATACCCTTCCGGATCTCAGGGTACCGGATAACCCATCAGGATTCGGCTCCGTCCGGATTTCAAACTCACTCGGGTTTCACCTAACCGGGTTGTCACCCTCTTCCGGATTGCTCATATCTGGATATACAACATCCGATTTTGCCGGCATCTGGATTCTTGAACCATCGGTTTCCACTCTATTCGGATTCCAACCCTATCCGGATTACACCTTATCCGGATTTCAACCCTATCCGGATTCCACCCTATCCGCATTCCATCCATGTTCGGGTGTCCCATACCCGGATTTAGGCGATTCCCGGGGCGCAGGTGTTGGTCCCAAAGGGTTATACAAGTTTGTAGAAGGGGGGGGGGGGGGGGTTGAATACAAACACACATTTTTACTTTTCTAAATTGTTTATTGATAAATCAAGACAATTTACAACTTGTTGCGGAACAAGATTAAGGATAAACCTAATCTAAACAAGTTAAGAACACTAAGTTTCTTGCACTAGAAGGAGATAAGGAAATTACGAATAATAACCTAACACACAGATAGAAAGAAGAAGATGGTCCGAGCACACTTCATTTTTGAAGAAGGGTTCTTCTTATATACTGCATGGCAGTATTGCTTTACACGTGGCAGCAGCTGAGTGGTTGCATGTCATTGACCTTTGTAGACAACCTTAGTAGCCACATGGTGCACAGTGTAGAATCAGAGTTGTTGTACGATTACAGACAAAAGGGATGTTTGTTCTGACAGTTCGTACGGAGACGTGCAAGGGAGGTAAGACAATAGTAACATGCAGGGAGACTTCATGATCAGCTTTCGTTTGAGTCAGATCTTTATCAGCGAATGATAAAGTTCAGCGATTGCTGAAGTCTTCTATTTGATACTTCACGTTGAATGGACAGGTCTTGCTTCGCTGATATCCGCATCAGTTCATGAGTAGACTTGTCGCTGGTTCTTGAGCTTGATCTTCGACTTCAGCGTAGAACTTTGGTTGACGTGAAACTTGTCTTCAGAGATCATAAGTAAACAAACTAAACTATCAGCGTTCATCAATAGAACTGAACAGGCTCAGAGCTATATGATGATGAACAGTGTTCGCTGAATATCTAATCTAAAGAGTGAGAGTTCCTATCAGCGGTACTGTAAGTCTTAGTACTTATCAGCGAAAGTGAAACTCCAATACATATTGTTTACTTACAATTTTCACTAAGTGTTAAGAGAGGGTCATTATCAAATCACTGAGGGTTTGGATCAACAATCTCCCCCTATTTGATTATGACATAGCAACAGAGAAAACTGCTATTTAATGAAAACATAAGGATAAAAAGAACTCATAAAATATGTGTCCCTTTTACTGTTTTCTGGGATCTTTTCAGTACTGATGGAGTAAAGTACATTCGCTGAAATGTTTCTTTAAACTTCGTAAATATTACAGAGGGAAGTGGAAAAATTACAAGTACAGCAAATAAAATTACAAGTACGGAAGATGTAGACAGATAAGGATAGAAAGAATTACAAGGCGATCCTATCCGTCAAAAGGTTCTTCCTTAATGAGAAGTTCATCAAGGGTCTTTGATGTGGGAATCATCCAGTCAGGGACCGTTAAACCTTGATCCTTTTTGTTCTTTGCTTCTTCAAAGATCAGGGGTTTGAGGTGACGTGTCTGAATGTCGCGTCTGACTTCACACTAGTGTATTAGGTCTCTGAGTTGTTCGATGGGAGTGATTGGAAGCTCAGATATGCGTTGAAAGTGTTGATTTCCATAGCAGTCTAGAAAGAAGATGCCATAGGGTTCACTTACGACTTTTCCAAGGATGAAAGTTTCACCAGGAGGCAGGGAGGTGTCAAGTACTGAGAGGTCAGGGTCACGACCAAGTACTTCTTTGCGTGAGAAACCTATACCTGTTTCATTCTGTATAGGACGACCTGAGTCTGAGGTTTTCTTTTTCTTTGCAGAGGCCCTTCTTTGTTGAGGTAGAAGAATAGTGGAAGGAGGAATATGCACAGCAGAAGAAACCAAGTCGATCTGAGAATTTAAAATTTTCTCGACATGGCTCTTGAACTTTGAGCGAGATCGCTGAATGGCTAATTTCACTTCCAACCATTCAGAGAAACCAAACTTCTCTAATGAAGTAGCGTAGAAGGTTTGCTTGGTTTTGTCTTCTCTGAAAACGTCAACTTCAACAACAGGAACGTCTACAAACGTTTTTCCTCTGATATTTACCTTGATGATTTTGGATGGGCGAGATCGATAGTTCAGCATTTCTTTACACAATTCCAAAGTCGAATAAGATACCTTAGTCTTTTCTTCAACGATCCTTTGGGCATCATCCCATAGCTGACGTTGGACATCAATGGGAGTTCTTTTCAGCGCGGGGTCTTTCACCGATTGTTGGATAAGCTGGATGGCGAGAGCCTTATCTTTTTCTTCAGTTTCCTTCTTTTCGGCGAGTAATCTTTCAGCTCTTAAATGATCCTCGTATTCTTTCCTTGATATCCTGAACTTTGTGGGAGCAGGGATTTTGTCACGAGGAAGAATGATTCGCTGATCTTTAAGCTGTTTGATCATTGCATCTCTCTTTTCTTGATCCTCTTCACTTAGCTTTTGAGGAGCCAAGGTAGGTCTGTTTTTATGAGGGAGCAGCTGTTCTTCAGGTTCATCAGTCTCAGTGGTTAAATCCAAGACTGGGATTATTTCTTCAGCTCTTGTGGCTGGGATTATTTCTGGTGTAGTCGTAGGAGCTTCAGTGGGATCCTCAAACAGGGGAGAGGACTAGCTGAAACACAGCGATTGTTTAAGTAAGAACATGGGAAGAAAGAGATAGAGAAAAGAATGTGGTTAACTGTATAGAGGTTTTAAGGATAGAAGGATTGAGACTGAGAAGGGATAGAGGAGGGATGCAGTGTAAGGGAATAGAAGGTAGTGTACCTGAAAAACTGGCTTTTGAAGCAAGATCGTCAGATTTTCTTCTTCAGCGAGGCCTTTGTTTTTGCCTTTGTCAGCTTCAGACGCTGCAGGCTTTGTCTTGGTCCGCTCCCCTGAAGGTTCTTTTATCTCGATCCCTTTTTGAGCTGGGGCTTTTGCAACAGGCTGGACATAGAAGAAGTCGTCATCATCATCGTCATCATCATCATCTTTGGGGGATGATGATGGTTCTTCATCAGAGATGTCGACAGGTTCATCGTCTTCAGCTTCTTCTTCAGACTCGACCTCTTCAGCATAGGGTTCGGTCACGTCAGCAGCAGCTTCCTTAAGTTTCTCATCGAGTTGCTCCCCCTCAGATACAGAGGGAGGTTTCTCGGTTTCCTCAGGGTTTTCAACTCCCTGAGGTCGTGAAGTAGAAGTAGCAGCAGCAGCAGTTTCAATACCCTCCCCCTTAGCATTATGGGGAAGGTCTTCTTTAGTCTTCTCCCCCTCTTCCACATTATGGTTAGGGGAGGTAACAGATTGTTCAGCAGCAGCAGTGTGTATTTGGTCCCTGTCTTCCAGGCTAGAGATCCCAACACAGTTCTCAATCGTTGCTAATCTGACTTCCAGGCCAGTTATAGCAGGATTGATCTTTTGAAGATCCTCTCGATCGACCTGAGTAAAATGAGAAGTTGGGACGTTCAGGCGATCGAGTACTTTCTGAACAATTTCTTTGACGGCGGAGACCTCAGTCTTGATCTTCGCTGTCATGCAGCTTATCAGATGTGCGAAGATGAAGTTCATCTCGCTGGGCAATTTGGACTTCTTGATCATGGTTAGTTTCTTCTCAGGCTTCTTGTCCCTTCCAGTGTCCCATGTGTAACCCATTGCATCGAAGAATGCAGTGATGGCTTCCCTATAAGCATGGTTTTTGTGGTTTGGGAGAGGGACAAAGCGATTTTCTTTGGTAGAGGTAGGAAGACTCAGTGGTTTCCTGATAATGGCAGGGTTGATTTGGTGGTGCCAAATTTGGTGTCACACAGAATGGAGTCAACGATCTTCGTTGGGTCTTTGGCATGGGGTACCTGAGCTCTTCTGTCAGTATACCAGAACTGAGATAGTAGGAATTGATGAGCAGGGGGTGTAATAGTCAGGGCTGTAGATAAGCAACATGTTTTGAGGTAATTCACAGCATCATCCAGATGTGTGACTTGCTTTCGAGGAGGAAACTCGAAAAGCGCATGGAGATTGTTCGATTTTGAAAAATCGACTTCCTCAAGCTTGAACTTGACCTGAGGAGCTTTGACGAGAGTCAGTTTCTTTGCAGCAGTGGATTTCTCAGCGGTAGGAGCAGAGGTAGAAGATGCCATTTATATGTAACATATCAACCATGAACATAGATAAAGAATAGTCTTAATGTGAAAGATTTTCCAATAAGATGTTTTCGAATTTTGTCCATTTCATTCAGACAGAAATGTCTTAATGAAGATTAGGGTTTTCTTGTTTTGAAAAAGAAAAACAAACCCAGTAAAAGTCTTGTTTTCCATTTTCCTTTAGATAAGGATTCTGGAAAAAATGAATGAAGAACAAGTTTAAGATTTTGAGTTTTAAACTTGAAGAAAACAACCATGAAAAGGTTGTGTTCATAAAACCATGAAAGAAATGATTTCATTTTAGAAAAGGTTTCTTTTGTTTGATCTGTTAAAAGCGACAAGAAGATCAGAAACAAGTTAAAACAGGTAAATAATGAGAATATTAACCTGGTTGTCGAAGAAGAAGATGAACAGTTTTCTGGAAAAACTCGAGTTCAATAAGCAACAGTAAATCTTTTCTTTCTTGGAGAAGAAGTTCGCGTAAATAAAAAATATAAACTCGAAATAGTTTATATAGTGAGATTTGAGAGAGAGAAAAACTAGAGCGGGAAAGTTTTTCATCATGACACGGACACGTGTTTGCATTTGATTTTATGGTAAACGAAACGTGCAAACGTGTGTCAGAAAAAGAACGTGCCAGGGTTTATCCGTTGTGATGATGTCACAAACGTCCTTTCATATTTTAGGATGTCTCTGAGGTTTTGAAAGCTCGGGGACTATTTAAAAAAACATGAAGCACTGAATAGAAATATCAGTGTTAGTTTATGAAATTTCAAAGTATCGCTGTTAAGGAAGAGATATTCAGCGATGTGATTTGTTTTGAAATCTTGCATTTACATGCGAATGTCAGCGAGTAAAGAGAGACATACCTTGATATCAGCGAATGAACTTTGTTCAGAGAGAAGATGCTAGAATGGGTTATATAAGTTGGTTTTATCCGATCGCTGATCAAATGTGAACTACTGAAGATTTTACTCTTCAAAGTTCAGCATTCCAAGCTCGTTGATGAGAAAGTTGAAACTTGTCTCATCAAGAGGTTTGGTGAACAGATCAGCTAACTGATAGTCAGTTGGGATAAAATGAAGTTCTATATCACCATTCATCACATGATCTCTGATAAAATGATACCTGACTTCGATATGTTTGGTCTTTGAGTGTAGCACTGGATTGTTGGCTATAGCGATGGCACTTGTGCTGTCGCAATAGATTGGAATTTTCGAGAGCTGAAGGTCATAGTCTGCTTCAGCAGTTGAGGTGGACACTGAGTTTTGCTTTTTACTTGTCCAACTCACCAGCTTTCCACCCAGGAGCTGACAGCCTCCTGTGGTGCTTTTCCTATCCTATTTGCAACCTGCAAAATCACTATCTGAATAGGCGATTAGATCAAACCCTTAATCTTTGGGATACCAAAGACCTAGGTTCATAGTACCCTTAAGGTAACGAAAGATTCGCTTTACAGAGATCATATGAGATTCCTTAGGTTCAGCTTGATATCGTGCACACAAACAGGTTGCGTACATAATATCGGGTCGGCTAGCTGTAAGATACAAGAGAGAGCCGATCATCCCACGGTACAGCGTGACATTAACAGGTATTCCATTTGAATCCTTGTTTAGTGTCAGCGGTGGTGCCATAGGGGTTTTCATAGCTGAACTCTGAGTTAAATCGAATTTCTTCAGCATATCTTTAACATACTTTCCCTGATTAATGAAAGTTCCTTTTTCATTCTGTTTTATCTGAAGACCAAGGAAATATGTTAGCTCACCCATCATACTCATTTTATACTCTTCTTTCATTCTATCAGCGAAACGAGTACAAAGGTCAGGGTTAGTAGAACCAAATATAATGTCATCAACATATATCTGAACAAGAATGATATGACCTTTTACTATTCTGAAAAATAGAGTTTTGTCGATTTTACCTCGCTCAAAATTTTCAATTAGGAGATAAGAGGATAGAGTGTCATACCATGCACGTGGAGCTTGCTTTAAGCCATAAAGTGACTTATCCAGTTTATAAACATAACCTGGACGCTTAGGATCTGAGAATCCTGGAGGTTGTTCCACATAGACTTCTTCATTCAGCTTTCCATTGAGAAATGCTGACTTAACATCCATTTGATATACTTTGAAGTCTTTGTGTACAGTGTACGCTAAGAATAGATGAATAGATTCTAGTCTAGCCACGGGGGCAAATGTTTCATCGTAATCTATGCCTTCCTCTTGTCTGTATCCCTGAGCAACAAGACGAGCCTTGTTGCGGGTTACAGTTCCATGTCCGTCCAACTTGTTTCGATAGACCCATTTAGTGCCTATCACTGTCTTGTCAGTTGGTCTTCGAACAAGATTCCAAACTTTGTTTCTTTCAAATTCTGTCAGCTCTTCTTGCATAGCGCTGACCCAGTTTGGATCTCTGAGGGCATCATCTATTTTCTTTGGTTCAATCAGAGAAATAAAGTTAACAAATAAAAAAATATTACCTGCACTTCGTCGAGTCTGAACACCAGCGTTTGGATCACCAAGGATTTGATCAATTGGGTAATTGACAGTCCATCGCTGAGCCGGAGCATAAGTCGGTGACTCAAATTGAACTGGAGGAGCTGAAGATGAGGCTTCAGCAACTTCTGGAATATCAGCCAAGAGACGAGTAGGTGCAGATGTCATCTCATTCACTGATTGCTGAGAAGTAGATGGAATGTCTGAGACATTTTGTTCAGAAGCAGGCATAGTGTTTAAAGGAACAGCTGAGACCCATGATGTTTCAGCTTCACTATTCTGCATGTTTGGGATGATAGTAGGACCATCATCTTCAATGGTATGAGTATGAGGAGTGGGAATATCTTCTGAATCACCAAGATGAGAAAACATCCATTGATTCAGTTCTTCAGTATCAGCAGAAGGTCCAGAATTCGCTGAACGGGATTCGTCAAATGTGACGTGAATAGTTTCTTCAACAGTTTGTCTTATTCGATTGAAGACTCTGAAGGCTTTGGAGACTGAGGAGTATCCAAGAAAAATTCCATCATCAGCCTTAGGATCAAACTTTCCAAGGGCATCTTTGTTGTTCAGTATGAAACACTGACATCCAAAGATGTGAAGAAAGCTAATTGAAGGCTTTCTCCCAAGAAAAGGGTCATAGGCTGTTTTATTAAATCTTTTGACTATCAGCGACCTGTTTTGCATAAAACAAGCAGTGTTGATAGCTTCTGCCCAAAACTGAGCATTGAACGTGTAGCTTCAATAATAGTTCTATTTCTTCTTTCAGCGACTCCGTTTTGTTGCGTTGTTCTCACTGAAGAAAAGTTGTGAGAAATACCCTTACTCTCAAAGAAGGAATCAAGAGAACTGTTTTTGAATTCAGTCCCATGATCACTCCTTATTGAGCGAACGGTCAAGTTGTTCAGGGTTTCCATCTTCCTGACAAAGGTGATGAGTTCTTCAGGGGTGTCACTCTTAGAACGGAGAAACATAACCCATGTATATCGAGAGAATTCATCAACTATGACCAGCGTATATTTCTTTCCAGCGATGGATTATTTGTTAACAGGGCCAAACAAATCCATATGGAGAAGTTGTAGAGGAGATGACACTGAGGAAACTTGCTATGACTTAAAGCTTGCTTTGGTCTGCTTGCCTTTCTCACACGCTGAACATAAGGATTCTTTGGCGTATGAGTGTTGAGGTAGACCAGTGACTAACTCTTTAGAAGAAAGAGTGTTCAGTGTCTTGAAGTTTAGATGAGAGAGCCTCTTATGCCATAACCAGTTGACATCAGATGAGGATTTTGAGAAGAAACAAGAGTTGTCAGTGGTTGTTGAGTCCATGTTTATTACATAAACATTTTCTAAACGATAATCGCTGAGACCTATCTTCTACTTTTTGTCAGCGACAAAGCAGGATTCCTTAGTAAAGATTACTTTGTTATCCATGTCACAAAGCTGACTGATGCTTAGAAGATTATGCTTCAGCCCTTCAACATATGCGACTCTTCTGAAGGTTGTTGTACCATTAGAGAGTACACCAAACCCTCGGGTATGTCCTTTTCCGTTTCCATCGAAAGTTACAGAGGGACCATTCTCTTCCTTGTACTCAGTGAGCAGGTTCTTCTTTCCAGTCATGTGCCTAGAGCATCCGCTATCGAGATACCAGATACCCTTCTTAACCTTAGTAGCAGAGGTTGAAGTAGAGGGAATGTCAGAATTTTCTTCCTCATCTTCAAGTTTGGCCATGAGACATAGATTGGCTTCATCATCATCTTCAGAGTCAGATGATTCTTCTTCGTCAGAGGAAGCCCAATCATAGTCAGCCATAAGGCCTTTGCCTTTCTTCTTAAAGGTTTTTAGCTTTGAATACCTTTCTTTCAGCTTTTTGTATTTTTCATCTCTAGTCCTGTGAGTAAAGTTTTTCTTGGGAAAAGCTGAGGGTCTAGAGACTTTCTTTGACCTGCACTCGCTAGCAAAATGTCCTATCTTTTCACAGTTATAGCAAGTAGCAGTAGCCTTATCAACAGGGGTTGATGATCTTGGCTTGTCAGTAATAGCAAGAGGTTTATTCCTTTTGAAATTACTCTTTCTAGCAAATCTCCTGAACTTATTAGCCAGGAATGCCAGAGTTTCATCATTATCTGAAACGTCAGAGTCTGATGATCTTTCAGAGTTAGTTTCCAACTCAGTGACAGTGATAGTCGATCGCTGAGTGGAAGGTGACTCTGAGATTAAAGCAACAGGGGTGCTTTTGGAAGAGTCATAGATCTTAGATCTTTTGACAGCTTGAGACACATTGAATAACTGTCCCAGCTTTCAGGTAAACATTCTCAGAACTTTGTCAGTACTTCAAAGTTAGAATATTCCTTACCAACAGTTTTCAGATCTATTATTAAGCAGTTAAAACGTTGGTGTACTTCAGAGAGAGTTTCATTCTTACCACAAATGAAGCTTTCATACTGTCTTACCAGGTTGATCTTTCGAGAGTCCTGGACTTAAGAAGTACCTTCATACTGAACACAGATTGTGTCCCGCATAGCTTTTGAGGTTTTCAGGTTCATGAAGGAATGGTAGACTTCGTCAGGAAGAGCCATGGAGAGTATGGATCTGGCTTTGGTGTCGATAGCCACTTTCTTCTTATCTTCATCAGTCCACATATAAATTTCCTTGGGAATCAGCCTTTCTGGAATAGAAGGTCTATTCTCAGTGGCTGGAACTGCAGGATCAATTCTTATAGGAATATATGGGCCGTTTTCAAGATAATAAGGCATAGTAGGGTCTACACCTTCTAAGAAGAGAATCATCCTATTTTTCCACAGATTAAAATTATCTCTGGAGAATCTAGGGGGTTTTGCAAGAGAACCGTTGTCAATATAGTTGGTGTTTGTGTTGGTAGCCATTTTAAGAAATAGCAAGGAAGAGAAATCTTAGTATAGATTAGATCTTGTTTATGAGATTAAACAAATCTGCTCTGATACCACTTGTTGGTCCCGAAGGGTTATACAAGTTTGTAGAAGGGGGGTTGAATATTGTTGGTTCCCGTTTTGCTTTAAACAAGATTATCAGATCTATTAGTTCAAGTTAATGTTTGATGCGGAAGCGTATTTGAAGAACTAACAGATATGTTTGATAGATTTAGAACAAAATATAAATAAACAGTGAACAAAATATTATATCTCAATGTTTACTGAATATATATATCAAGAACAGGTTTATGAACCGTGAGTAAGAAAAGCTTTAAAACATATATGACTTTTAAGGTGAATAAGCTTTTGTGTTCTTGATGTTCGATTGAAGTGGTGTTTTTTTTGTGTGTAAGGAAGAACTCAACATGAGTCTTCCTTATATACTACTCTAAAGGGGACCATAAAGCATATGCTACTATTCAAAAGGTACGTATGAATAGTAGAACGGATGTCGTGAACAGTTGCAAGGATGGCATGAACAGTCAGACGTGTTGTATTGCATTTAATGCAGCAGACGTCTAATATGTACTAAGCCCTATTGAATCCAATCAGAGTTTGACACGTCGACGTTGGACAGGGCATGCTACCATGCAAGTTGATGAACGGGTCCTGTAACAGTAGCAAGATATTATAAATATCTTCAAGTCTTTCAGTGAGGACCACAGAGGCTCTGTAATGAGTTACAGAGGTTCTGTGGTCTGGTCCTCTGTGGAGCAGTCCACCTTTGTTTCCGAGTCTTGGGTCTTCTTTGAGTACAGCAGAGGTTCTGTAGGAAGCCTCTGCTGCTTCTGTAGCTTCTTGACCTTGATTTCTCGGTAATGTCGACAGAGCCTCTGTAAGATGCTTTTCTTTACTTAGCCTATTTTTCACTACTTCTAAATACTTCTATGATTAGGAAGATTGAATCTAACAATCTCCCCCTAAGTAGTGAAAAATAAAAATTTGAACTTGAGTTAAGTTAGGCTAAGTTAGATAAGACAGAGGTTAAACAATACCTCGGAATTTCTTTCATTTAGAAATATGCCAGAGGCATTTTACATTTGAGTACAATGAAAGATAAACTTTAACTTTGTTTGCAGAGATTGGAGGTCTGAGAATCAGATTTTGGCATCTTTGAAATCGTTGTAGCTTCTGTTGTCTCTTCCGACTCTTCTGATCTCTTTGTATAATCTGATGCAGAGTTCTCTTAGGCGGATTGTGGCGTCTATCTCTCTGATGATAGTATCTGCAGCATCTTTATCCATTTTCTTTGTACCTCTGTATTTCACAAGGCTTGCTCTGAACTTGTTCAGAGTACTTGTTGCGTACTTCTGACAGTCCATGCATACAAATAGTTTAGTTTCGCCTTGAGGGTTTTGAAATACTAACCCAAACCGTGGTTCTGTGATGATTGAGTTAGGTACAGCGTCCGGTGGGCAGCGATCCTCTGGTGGTCGTAAATCCAGATGCTTGAGACCAAGATCCTTTCCCAGCTGGAAATCTATCATGCTGTAGAGTAGAAGCTTTTCCCTCATCGCTTTTCTCAACACTTGATAGGCTCTGGTGTTTGTCTCTGTGTTGTAGTTGTCCTTTGTTCATTGCAAAAGGTCAGGTAGATCATAAGGATTGATATTTCTTAAGTCAGCATCAGCGAAGGTAGTTTCTGAATTGTCTTCTCTTCTGACTTTGTAAAGATTGTACCTGACCTTTGGATAGGTTCTTGTGAAAGAGAATTTGCAGAAGATTACCTTTTTGATCTTGTGGATTGAGAAGACATCTACTTTTGTTCTTGGCTTTGTCCTTGTGAAGATGTTCTCAAATTCTTCTCTGATCCTTGGATCTGTCACATGATCTGTTGGATAATTGGTCTGAAAGGATTGTTTATAGAGGTATTTGTATACCACTTCTTCCATTTCTTCATATGTTGGACCAGGTTGTGGTACTTGTCTTCTAAGACTCTCCATCTGTTGAACAACTTCTGCGGCTCTACCAGATAGAGGAATGTCTGACATAGGCTTCAATCCATGTGCCCAGTCAACTTCTTCAGGCTTTGGGGTTTGAAAGGCATCAAACGCACTCTTCATTAGTTTCTCTGTTGGCTTTGGCAATGTTTTCTTCTTTGGCTCTTCTGTCAGTATTCCTTTGCCCTTGTCTTTGGCTTTTGGCGGGGCAGAAACTGTTGCTTCTGTATGTTTGGAGGTTGGCACTTCTGTTGGCTTGATGGGGGTTGCCTCTGTGGGTTTTGACATTTGTGTTTTAGAGGACTTTTGTGGCGATGGTTCTGTTGGATTGAGTTGCTCTGTAACCTCTGTTGGAGGTTGTTTGTTGACTTCTTCTGTGAGCTCAGTTTCTGTTGATGAAGTGAACCTGTGCCTTTCTTCTTCTCTCTGCGCCATACGATCACTCATTGTTGTGTGCATCCTTTTCAGAACGTCGGAAGCAGAGGTCGTTGCTCTTTTTGGTTTGGTGGCAATCGACTTTCTTCTCGGTATGGTTTGGGGTGTTTCCACAGAGGTGGGTGTTTTCTCTGTGGTTTCTTCATCTGTTTCTTCCAAAATGATTACCTCAGGGGCGGTTGTTGCCTCTGTGGTTTGCTGATCTGCTTCTGGAATTTTGGTTTCGTCAGGAGATGATTCCACAGAGATGGGTGTTGTCTCTGTGGTCTTTTGGGTTTGTTGTTGTTGGGTTTGTTCTGGAGGGGCTTGGCTGATTGGTTCTGCTGCGATTGGTGGACTTTGTATTCCTCTGCTCGTAGCTTTATCTCTTAGATTCTCCCCCTCAGGATTATCTGATGGACCAGGTTGGTCATCATCAGAATCATCCTGACTTTTATCAGAATTACCCTCTGCTCTGCAAGAAGTGTTGGTCTTCTTCGGTAATTCAGCTCCTGCTGCCATCAACTTTTCACAGACATCATCGCAGAGGCCAATCAATGTCGCAAGCTCTGCTTCTGTTTTGAAACGCATTCTGCCGACACTCTTTCTGAAATCCTTGACATAGTTGGCATTTGCAGTTGTGAAGGAGACAATGACTTCTATGACCTGGTTAATGACGTTCTGTCCGAGCTCTGTAAGCTGTGCTCTGGTCATATAGTCTTTTGGTTGCATCATTGTCGTGTTGCGTATTGCCTCTGCTTGGACTTGTGATAGGGCATTCTGTAAATCTGCAGGAGTAATGCCCTCTGCTCTGTTGGATTGCGTATTCATTTGTTCAAGGAAATTTTTGACAGAGTCCCTGAAAGCAGAAGTTGCAGTTGTTCCGAATTCCTGAGCGGCAGAAGTGGCTGTAGCTTTGGCAGTAGTTTCGGCAGAAGACTTCATCTGTGAGATGGCGGTTTTTATCTCTGTGGACAGATTGTCCATTTTGGTGTTCAGATTCAGGATAGCCGTAGATGTTGTCTCTGTAAAGGATTTGAAAGAGATTTGCAACTCTTTCATTGTTTGGTTCACAGAGGTGACAAGGGTTTGGAACTCATCCCTTGATACTTGTGTTCCTTGTGTAACCTCTGGAGGAACACATTCGTCTCCAGAGTGAGTCCCTGTTCCTGGGACACCTTCGTTCACCCTTGTTTGTACGATGGGGGTGGAAGAACTCAACATGAGTCTTCCTTATATACTACTCTAAAGGGGACCATAAAGCATATGCTACTATTCAAAAGGTACGTATGAATAGTAGAACGGATGTCGTGAACAGTTGCAAGGATGGCATGAACAGTCAGACGTGCTGTATTGCATTTAATGCAGCAGACGTCTAATATGTACTAAGCCCTATTGAATCCAATCAGAGTTTGACACGTCGACGTTGGACAGGGCATGCTACCATGCAAGTTGATGAACGGGTCCTGTAATAGTAGCAAGATATTATAAATATCTTCAAGTCTTTCAGTGAGGACCACAGAGGCTCTGTAATGAGTTACAGAGGTTCTGTGGTCTGGTCCTCTGTGGAGCAGTCCACCTTTGTTTCCGAGTCTTGGGTCTTCTTTGAGTACAGCAGAGGTTCTGTAGGAAGCCTCTGCTGCTTCTGTAGCTTCTTGACCTTGATTTCTCGGTAATGTCGGCAGAGCCTCTGTAAGATGCTTTTCTTTACTTAGCCTATTTTTCACTACTTCTAAATACTTCTATGATTAGGAAGATTGAATCTAACAATCTCCCCCTAAGTAGTGAAAAATAAAAATTTGAACTTGAGTTAAGTTAGGCTAAGTTAGATAAGACAGAGGTTAAACAATACCTCGAAATTTCTTTCATTTAGAAATATGCCAGAGGCATTTTACATTTGAGTACAATGAAAGATAAACTTTAACTTTGTTTGCAGAGATTGGAGGTCTGAGAATCAGATATTGGCATCTTTGAAATCGTTGTAGCTTCTGTTGTCTCTTCCGACTCTTCTGATCTCTTTGTAGAATCTGATGCAGAGTTCTCTTAGGCGGATTGTGGCGTCTATCTCTCTGATGATAGTATCTGCAGCATCTTTATCCATTTTCTTTGTACCTCTGTATTTCACAAGGCTTGCTCTGAACTTGTTCAGAGTACTTGTTACGTACTTCTGACAGTCCATGCATACAAATAGTTTAGTTTCGCCTTGAGGGTTTTGAAATACTAACCCAAACCGTGGTTCTGTGATGATTGAGTTAGGTACGGCGTCCGGTGGGCAGCGATCCTCTGGTGGTCGTAAATCCAGATGCTTGAGACCAAGATCCTTTCCCAGCTGGAAATCTATCATGCTGTAGAGCAGAAGCTTTTCCCTCATCTCTTTTCTCAACACTTGATAGGCTCTGGTGTTTGTCTCTGTGTTGTAGTTGTCCTTTGTTCATTGCAGAAGGTCAGGTAGATCATAAGGATTGATATTTCTTAAGTCAGCATCAGCGAAGGTAGTTTCTGAATTGTCTTCTCTTCTGACTTTGTAAAGATTGTACCTGACCTTTGGATAGGTTCTTGTGAAAGAGAATTTGCAGAAGATTACCTTTTTGATCTTGTGGATTGAGAAGACATCTACTTTTGTTCTTGGCTTTGTCCTTGTGAAGATGTTCTCAAATTCTTCTCTGATCCTTGGATCTGTCACATGATCTGTTGGATAATTGGTCTGAAAGGATTGTTTATAGAGGTATTTGTATACCACTTCTTCCATTTCTTCATATGTTGGACCAGGTTGTGGTACTTGTCTTCTAAGACTCTCCATCTGTTGAACAACTTCTGCGGCTCTACCAGATAGAGGAATGTCTGACATAGGCTTCAATCCATGTGCCCAGTCAACTTCTTCAGGCTTTGGGGTTTGAAAGGCATCAAACGCACTCTTCATTAGTTTCTCTGTTGGCTTTGGCAATGTTTTCTTCTTTGGCTCTTCTGTCAGTATTCCTTTGCCCTTATCTTTGGCTTTTGGCGGGGCAGAAACTGTTGCTTTGTATGTTTGGAGGTTGGCACTTCTGTTGGCTTGATGGGGGTTGCCTCTGTGGGTTTTGACATTTGTGTTTTAGAGGACTTTTGTGGCGATGGTTCTGTTGGATTGAGTTGCTCTGTAACCTCTGTTGGAGGTTGTTTGTTGACTTCTTCTGTGAGCTCAGTTTCTGTTGATGAAGTGAACCTGTGCCTTTCTTCTTCTCTCTGCGCCATACGATCACTCATTGTTGTGTGCATCCTTTTCAGAACGTCAGAAGCAGAGGTCGTTGCTCTTTTTGGTTTGGTGGCAATCGACTTTCTTCTCGGTATGGTTTGGGGTGTTTCCACAGAGGTGGGGGTTTTCTCTGTGGTTTCTTCATCTGTTTCTTCCAAAATGATTACCTCAGGGGCGGTTGTTGCCTCTGTGGTTTGCTGATCTGCTTCTGGAATTTTGGTTCGTCAGGAGATGATTCCACAGAGATGGGTGTTGTCTCTGTGGTCTTTTGGGTTTGTTGTTGTTGGGTTTGTTCTGGAGGGGCTTGGCTGATTGGTTCTGCTGCGATTGGTGGACTTTGTATTCCTCTGCTCGTAGCTTTCTCTCTTAGATTCTCCCCCTCAGGATTATCTGATGGACCAGGTTGGTCATCATCAGAATCATCCTGACTTTTATCAGAAGTACCCTCTGCTCTGCAAGAAGTGTTGGTCTTCTTCGGTAATTCAGCTCCTGCTGCCATCAACTTTTCACAGACATCATCGCAGAGGCCAATCAATGTCGCAAGCTCTGCTTCTGTTTTGAAACGCATTCTGCCGACACTCTTTCTGAAATCCTTGACATAGTTGGCATTTGCAGTTGTGAAGGAGACAATGACTTCTGTGACCTGGTTAATGACGTTCTATCCGAGCTCTGTAAGCTGTGCTCTGGTCATATAGTCTTTTGGTTGCATCATTGTCGTGTTGCGTATTGCCTCTGCTTGGACTTGTGATAGGGCATTCTGTAAATCTGCAGGAGTAATGCCCTCTGCTCTGTTGGATTGCGTATTCATTTGTTCAAGGAAATTTTTGACAGAGTCCCTGAAAGCAGAAGTTGCAGTTGTTCCGAATTCCTGAGCGGCAGAAGTGGCTGTAGCTTTGGCAGTAGTTTCGGCAGAAGACTTCATCTGTGAGATGGCGGTTTTTATCTCTGTGGACATATTGTCCATTTTGGTGTTCAGATTCAGGATAGCCGTAGATGTTGTCTCTGTAAAGGATTTGAAAGAGATTTGCAACTCTTTCATTGTTTGGTTCACAGAGGTGACAAGGGTTTGGAACTCATCCCTTGATACTTGTGTTCCTTGTGTAACCTCTGGAGGAACACATTCGTCTCCAGAGTGAGTCCCTGTTCCTGGGACACCTTCGTTCACCCTTGTTTGTACGATGGGGGTGGAAGGATTTCCTTTTGATCCTCGAGAAGAAACCTGAGTTTCGATCTCTACAGAAGTTCTGTGAAGAACAGTGTCCAAATCCACTCCAGAGGTGGGTATTGGAATGTCCTTCTGTTGACTAGGAGACTTGTCTAGAGTCTCTTCGTCTCTGTGCTCACTACTTCTCTCTGAAAGAAGTTTTGGTCCTAATGTGTGCGTGGCAGAGGAAACGAATTCCTCTGTAGGGTGTTCTAGGGTGATCTGGGGCGATTGATCACGAACAATAGGTGAGTCTCTTTGAGGAGACTCCCTAGGAATGGATTCCCCAGTTTCTGTGGGCACATAGGTTGAAAGAGTAACCTCTGTCTGGATGGGTTGGGTTAGGATCGAGTTGTGCTGCTCTTTTTCAATAACTCCTTCTGCAGCTAGACCTGCGGAGTTAGAAATGTGGGTTGCACTGGGAGTTGGTTCTGGTTGTGTGCCTCTATTCATCCAGGCATCTTTTCTTACTTCTTCCTCTGTTAAGCATCCAAGCACTACATCATTGTCTATCATTTCATCCTCTGTAGCTATCCTTCGGCTTGGTGCTTCTTCCCTAGGTTCTGTTGAAGTTCCTTGCTCTAGTCGTAAAAAGTCATACATTTGATGAGATCCGTATAATCTCATGACATGAGGATGATAGAGACCTTTACGTATCCAGACAGCTTCTTCTTCATCTGAATCTGTCTCTAAGATCTCCTCTGTTGTCTCCCATGTTCTGAATCCCTCTTCGTGTGCAACTTCTGCCTCTTTTCCTTTTTCTTCTTCTATCATTTTCTCAGAAGCCTCTGTAATTTCACCTCTATTCCACTCAGCTTCTGTTTGATCTATTTCTTCTGAAGCTAGGTTTGGACTCCTTCTGTGGACGTCCAATCCTTGAATGAAAGGGTTCTGTAAAATAACAGGGGTTTTGGCTGGTTGATCTTTGGGTGTTGTGTCATCTTCTTGCAGATGTGTGTCAATGCCAGAAATGAAGAAATCTTGTTCTTCTGGAGAGTGGTGGTCGAGAGGTTGTGCCGTCCACCCTGCTGTATTTAGGGTGTTGGCAATGTCAGGGTTCTGTAAGAAGTCGTTCAGGTCTCCTTGGTGAGCAAATCTATCTGGAGATTGATAGGGTGATTGATACTCTTCTGTAGCCATTTCTTCTTCTGCAACTTCTTCTTCAGCAGTTTCCTCTTCTGCAATGGTGACCAACTTTTCAAGTGATTTACCATGCTTCTTTTTGGTTTTCCTTCTCTTAGGTTTTGGTGCCCCTTCCTCTGTTGATTTCGATCTTCTTTTCTTCTTCATTTTTGGGGAAGAGGGAGGAGCAGAGGAGCCAATTTCTGTGGCATGAGAAGGTGAAGGTTGATCTTCTACAGCGCTTGTTGAGGTGCCATCTGCAGTTTTTCTCTTTTTAGCTTTTGGAGTAGATGCAGAGGTTCTTGATGAAGACTTCTTTCCCATAAGTTCTGCACGTTTGGCTATAAAGCTGAGTTGAATAGCCATGTGCTTTGCTAACTTCTGATCCTTTTCTTCTTGAGTAGAAAGAGGTTTTGCTATCATTGTTCCTAGGGGGACACCTAAACGCGGGGGTGTCATAGGACTCGGTTTAGGAGTTCTATGATCGCGTATATACTCTTTCTTAAGGGATTTATTCGATGCGTAGCGCAGAAGCTTCTTTGACAGAGGTCTGCAGTGTGAGTAGCCATCAGTATGATCAGTGGGGGTATTCTTGTTCATCGGGAACTGTTTGGGAGTTGGTCCTTCCATTGGCCAGTTTTGGATTAGTAGTAGAGGTTCGAACGGTACTCCCAATATTCTTTGGAATTGCAGAGGTGGTAGAAAGTTGGGATCGTTCTCTTTGAGCCTTCTCGTGTTGTTCTTTCTGTCGATGGTGTTTATGATCTCTTGCATCATTATGGTCGCATAATCTAGTGGAAGATCATAGTAAACCCCATACATGATGCTCAAGATTTGATGTGAGCTCTGGTCAATACTCCCTATTTTCCCTGTCAGGCATCTGTTAAGAATAGAGAACAAAGTGTTCCACAGAGGTGGTAATCTTCCTCTGCGGAAGTCATTTCTCTTCCGTAGTTGGGTGTTGTACCCAAGCATTTCCACGAAGCCACAGAGCTCTTCGTCTGTTGGTTGCTCTGCATAACCCTTCAATCCCAGAAGACCCCTCGTTGGTAGGTTGAATTCAAGTGAGAACATTGTTCTGTTGAACTTGATTTCAAGATGCTCAGATTTATCAGGTCTTGAAATGTACCCTTTGATAAGAGAATCGTCTTTATCAAATCGGCAGCTTTGCCAAAATTGGTTCAGATAACGGACTGGAATTTTGTTTGGGGTTCTTGAGAGTAGAGGGGAGAGGATGTGATTTTCCATTATGTTCAGGAGAATAGCATGGGCTTCGCCGAAAGCAGTGGGTGAGGGGACCAAATAGCAGTTGTTTGATTTGATAGGAAGTATGGTTTCGAAGTGATCTTTTGCTATGAAGTTTTGCAAGTGTGTCGTCGGAGCAAATTCTGCTGAGTCCCCGGAATCTTGTTGTTCAATAGTTCTTGCAAGGTTGGGGTTTTCTGAATGTTCAGAATGGGCAGGTGAGTGTTCTGGTGAGTTCGCCGGAGAGAGTTCTTGGGAGATAGCTTTAGAAGATGAATCCATTTGATTTTAAGAACAAGGTTTTTTGCAAGCTTTTGCAGGGTTTCGCCGGAGAAGAAGATAAGAGTTTGTAAAAGGTTTTATGAGAGGGTAAGCTTGGTTTTTATAGGAGGGTAAAACGGTAGTATTCGAAAGAGTAAAATATATGGCAATGGATTAAAATTTGGAATTCGTACTCAAGTTAGAACATGGAAAAATTTGATGTTTGGCCGCCTTTTGTTAAGCAATTCGTAAGGCGTCTTGAGGTGTCTTTTCACAACGGTTGAACGATTCTGAGTATAACACGCAGTAGAAATTGCTTCTGCCCAAAAGTTCATTGATAATCCGCATGCTGACAGCATAGTTCTTGCGGCTTCTACAAGTGTTCGATTCTTTCTTTCGACAACACCGTTCTGTTGTGGAGTGCGAGCGGCAGAGAAGTTATGTGATATTCCTTCTGTAGAAAGATATGCTTCAATGACACAGTTTTTAAATTCTGTGCCGTTGTCACTTCTTAACTTCTGTATTCTGCAGTCATAAAGAACTTGGATTCTTTTCATTAGATTTATCAATACATTTGGAACATCTGATTTCTTTCTAACAAATTCAACCCATGTGAAACGTGAATACTCATCAATTAGGACAAGTATGTATTTCTTGCCACCTAGGCTCTGTATGGCAATGGGACCGCAGAGGTCGACATGAAGCATGTACAGAGGCCTAGTGCAAGACACGTCTGCTTTGCCTTTGTGGGAAGCCCTTCTGTGTTTTCCCATTTCACAGGTCGAACACAAATGATCCTTATTGAATTTAACATTTGGCAAACCTTTAACTAGATTGAGTTTTACTAGTTTATCCAAGGTGTGAAAGTTTAAGTGACAGAACCTGTTGTGCCATAACCACGCTTCTTCACTTTTGCAGGCTACTAGGCAAACTTTGTCCTTGGATTTTGAAGTAAAATTCATTAGGTATAGATCACCTCTTCTTTCAGCTCGCAGAAGTTCCATTCCTGTGTTTTCACTCTGTAGAGAGCAGAAAGTTCTTTTGAATAATACATCGAATCCTGTATCACAGAGTTGACTTACGCTTAGTAGGTTGTGTTTGAGGCCATTCACATATGCAACTTTGTATACAGAGACATTTTCTTTCTGTATGACTCCATAGCCTTTGATGTGTCCCTTCATGTTGTCTCCAAAAGTTACAGATCCACCATCGTGTGTTTCTTTGTATGTGGATAGTAATCTTCTGTTGCCAGTCATGTGCCTTGAGCATCCGGAGTCAATATACCAAATTGGCACATGTTGCTTCTGTAAGACAATCACATAGATTTAGGTACCCATATCCACATGGGTCCAATATTGTTAGAATTTTTCAAGTTTGCCTTAGCATTCTTGAAATACATTTTATCTTTTGTAGAAGAATCAGATTGTTTCTCTTTTGGTTCTGACTTTCGAATTTCAGTGGTGAGAAAGCAAGCTGGACTTGAGAAGTGTTTATTCAATTTAAACATAAGATCAAAACAATGACAGTATTGAATATGAGATGTGATTTGTTTGAACTTTTCATTGAATTCTTTGAACTGAGCCACAGAGACATTACACTCTTTCTTTATATTAGATTTCCTATTACAAGAAGATCTATGAATACTAGAATGTTGTTTGCAAAAGTCTTGTTTAGTTCCTGCCTTCTGTGACTTTCTTCTGTGGTGAACATCTTTCTTCACTGTCATAGAGGAAAAATATTTGTTAGCTTCAGGCCATTTTCCCTTTTGTTGCCAAGTGGGATTCTCTTTGATTTTCCTTAAAGGTTTTGAATATTTTAAGCTTTTTGGATTTTCAGAGGCCTTTTTCAGATTTTCAAGCTCTGTAGAGGTTTTGACTTGTATACACATTTTGAGAAAATCTGGATGGATAGGTATCTCTGTGATTTTCTCTTTTGGAGAAATTGTTCTGTTAAGAACTTCAGAGGAGAATTTGACATCCTCTGTGTCACAGTGAATTATCCCTGATTTGAAATCAGTCTCTGAGTCGTCAGGGGATGAATCGTCCTCATATGCAGAGGTTGAGTCATTTCTTTCGACAGAGGCTGGATTTTCTGAGCATGTATCATACGAGCTTTCTTCCTCTGTAGAAAAACTTTCATAGATGGCAGAGGTTTCTGATGAGATCTCTTCAGCGAGTTTTTGATCTATAGAAGATGTACAGAGATTTTCTAAAACATTTGATTTCAAAACTTCCAAAATTTCTTTTTCAATAGATTCTTCAAGTTTTTCTTCTGAAAAGATGGGTTTAAACTCAGGAGCTTCTGCTGACAATTTCTTTTCGACATTTATCATACAGACAAAAGCGACCTGTGTTTGAGTCTCTGGTTTACCAAACTTAAAGATACCAATCTGATCTTGTGTTTTCAGATATTTCTTTGGTTTGATTCCTCTATTGACAGAGGTTGAAGATGATGAATCTGTGTTTTCAAACTACACATTGATCATCTTTGTATGTTTCCTCAAGTGAGGTTCTGTAGAGATTTTAACCCTTTTACTTACAGAGAGTAAGTTTGGAAAGTTTGGTTTGTTAGTTTTTCCCAAAACAAATAGAGAGGACAGAGGTTTTAGTCGTTTATTTTCAACTCCTAAGGTAATATCACTGTACCCTATACCTCGTCTTGCTATTTGAGAGTTTACCTTTTCATACACCTTCTGTGCATCTTTATAGTTTTTAATTAAAACTTCTCTTCTTAAAAGATCTTGCCAAAGTACCTCTCTTTCTTTTTGAAAGTATTATTTGAGAGCTCTTATGTCTGTAGTTTCACTTCTTGAAACTGAAAGTTCTTTTGTTTTGATTTTTAAAGCATAGGTTAAATCAGAAATTTGCCTTTGTAAAGGATCTATATTTTTGCTCCAATATTTTTCGACTTTTCCTTTTTCTTCAAAGATTTTGGCTTTTTCTTGAGTGAGAAGCCTTACTTCTCTCTCATTAAAGGTCAGCTTTTTCTGAATGCTTTCAATTATATCTTTCAGTTTAATGTTAAGTTTAAATAAATCATCATCTACAGAATTAGTACTTGAGGTAGAGTTTGAAATGGATACCTCATTGTCAGTGCCGGAGTCAACTTCTGCCATGCCACAGAACAGGGCATTTGTGGGAAATTCATCATCAGAGGTAGAGTCTGATTCGAAGTCTTCTTTGTTTGCCTCAGAATGACCTTTGTTCGCCATTAGAGATTTTTGTGCGTAATACTCGGCCTTCTTTTTGTAAAAAGTTGAGTCCTTCTGTGGGCGATTTGGTCTACTTCTGCATTCTTTTGCGAAATGACCTGGCTTGCCGCAGTTGAAACAACCTTGGGAGATGTTTCCAGTTCGGTCGTCAGACTTCTGTAGGTCTCCACCTTTCTCTGTTCGGCATTCGTTTGCGTAATGACCGGGTTTACCACATTTGTAGCATTCTTGTGTGTGGCCTACCTTGTCATCTGATCTCTGTCGATCATTTCCTCTGTAGCTTCTGTCGCTCGACCTCTGTAGGTCATCATTTCTGTAGTCTGACCTCTGTCGGTCACTTGATTCTTCTCTTCTTCCATCATCTCTTCTACCAGAATTCCTTTGGTTATTTCTAAACTCTCTTGTCAATAGAGCCATTGATTTAGCTAATGATGCAAGAGTTATCTCTTCCTCTATCAGCTCGTCTTCTTCGCTATCAACCATTACCATCTTCTTTTTCTCCTTCTTTTTCTCCTCTGTAGATCTCTCATTTCTTGGTCTGTCTGCAGCCTCTGTAGATTTACTAACCAATGCGTATGGCACAATGGTTAGTGTTTTAGCTTGAGCTATTTGAGGCCCTTGTGCAGCAAGTGTTCCATAGAGATCAGAGAGTGTCCAGGAGTCTAGATCTTGATTTGTTTGTAAAGACATAGACAACTGAAGCCACTCATCGTTCAGGCTCTTTAGAAACATGACGTTATTTTCTTCCGTGGTTCTGTGAATACCAGACTTTTTGCATTTGTTTATGAGAGAGTTGAACCGGTCGTATGTTGTTTGCAGAGATTCTGTTGCAGAGGCTCTGAAAGCATGATATTCATTTATGTATTGTACCCTTCGGTTCTTCTGAGTTTTAGCACCCCCTTCCAACTGTCTTTCTAATTCTTTCCAGAGATCGTGCGCTGTTTCGCATGCATCTAAGGATTGAAAAAGTTCGTTGGGAATTGCCATGATCAATATTCTCTTTGTTTTCTGTGCAACTTCATCTTCTGCCTTATCTTCATTTGACCATTCTTCTCTTGGCTTAGGTTTTTGATGTTCAGGGATTTCAGCAGATTCAGCAGTAGCTGGTACACGTGGCATAGTTATCATCGGAACTGGAGGAAGATTGTAAAGATATTGTTTGAGAGTTTTTTCAGTACCCTCAAAGAAATGAACCATTCTTATCTTCCATTGAGGATACTCATCTCTAAGAAGAGTAGGAGGTTTGGTTAGTGAGCCAACAGTGAAAAAGTTATTTGTATTTGTCATTTTGAGGAAAGGATAATCTGATGGAGGATTTCTAAGTATGAAGATCTGGAAGGTTTTCTGGGTACAACTAATATCTAGAAATATGGTGATGAAGAGAAAGAAAATAATCTATCAAATAAAAGTTGTAAAACGAGGATCACTTGATATTGAAAATCAAGCTTTGCTCTGATACCAATTGTTGGTTCCCGTTTTGCTTTAAACAAGATTATCAGATCTATTAGTTCAAGTTAATGTTTGATGCGGAAGCGTATTTGAAGAACTAACAGATATGTTTGATAGATTTAGAACAAAATATAAATAAACAGTGAACAGAATATTATATCTCAAAGTTTACTGAATATATATATCAAGAACAGGTTTATGAACCGTGAGTAAGAAAAGCTTTAAAACAGATATGACTTTTAAGGTGAATAAGCTTTTGTGTTCTTGATGTTCGATTGAAGTGGTGTTTTTTTTGTGTGTAAGGAAGAACTCAACATGAATCTTCCTTATATACTACTCTAAAGGGGACCATAAAGCATATGCTACTATTCAAAAGGTACGTATGAATAGTAGAACGGATGTCGTGAATAGTTTCAAGGATGGCATGAACAGTCAGACGTGTTGTATTGCATTTAATGCAGCAGACGTCTAATATGTACTAAGCCCTATTGAATCCAATCAGAGTTTGGCACGTCGACGTTGGACAGGGCATGCTACCATGCAAGTTGATGAACGGGTCTTGTAACAGTAGCAAGATATTATAAATATCTTCAAGTCTTTCAGTGAGGACCACAGAGGCTCTGTAATGAGTTACAGAGGTTCTGTGGTCTGGTCCTCTGTGGAGCAGTCCACCTTTGTTTCCGAGTCTTGGGTCTTCTTTGAGTACAGCAGAGGTTCTGTAGGAAGCCTCTGCTGCTTCTGTAGCTTCTTGACCTTGATTTCTCGGTAATGTCGGCAGAGCCTCTGTAAGATGCTTTTCTTTACTTAACCTATTTTTCACTATTTCTAAATACTTCTATGATTAGGAAGATTGAACCTAACAAATATAAACACACATTTTTACTTTTCTAAATTGTTTATTGATAAATCAAGACAATTTACAACTTGTTGTGGAACAAGATTAAGGATAAACCTAATCTAAACAAGTTAAGAACACTAAGTTTCTTGCACTAGAAGGAGATAAGGAAATTACGAATAATAACCTAACACACAGATAGAAAGAAGAAGATGGTCCGAGCACACTTCATTTCTGAAGAAGGGTTCTTCTTATATACTGCATGCATTTAATGCATGCTAGTATTGCTTTATACGTGGCAGCAGCTGAGTGGTTGCATGTCATTGACCTTTGTAGACAGCCTGAGTAGCCGCATGGTGCACAGTGTAGAATCAGAGTTGTTGTACGATTACAGACAAAAGGGATGTTCGTTCTGACAGTTCGTACGGAGACGTGCAAGGGAGGTAAGACAATAGTAACATGCAGGGAGACTTCATGATCAGCTTTCGTTTGAGTCAGATCTTTATTAGCGAATGATAAAGTTCAGCGATTGCTGAAGTCTTCTACTTGATACTTCACGTTGAATGGACAGGTCTTGCTTCGCTGATATCCGCATCAGTTCATGAGTAGACTTGTCGCTGGTTCTTGAGCTTGATCTTCGACTTCAGCGGAGAACTTTGGTTCACGTGAAACTTGTCTTCAGATATCATAAGTAAACAAACTAAACTGTCAGCGATCATCAATAGAACTGAACAGGCTCAGAGCTATATGATGATGATGAACAGTGTTCGCTGAATACATAATCTAAAGAGTGAGAGTTCCTATCAGCGGTACTGTAAAGTCTTAGTACTTATCAGCGATAGTGAAACTCTAATACATATTGTTTACTTACAATTTTCACTAAGTGTTAAGAGACGGTCATTATCAAATTACTGAGGGTTTGGATCAACAGCAGGGTTTTATCGAACAACATACTTCCCGAATCCTCTATCAAACTATCTTAATGCATTCCAAGTTTTGTTTTAAGCCTCTATAACAAAGAGGTTTCATGTCTAACCCTTTCTTCACATTAACAAACAATTTCTCATTGGAATCAAACAAAGGATTAACACCTTTATCTCCAAAACCCCACTAAGTATGATTTCACCAAAAAGAACAGAGATAGAGTAAGAGGATATACCTTGATGAAGAACTCGAAGTAGAATCCTCTTCCCAAAGCACCTCTTCTTTGCTTCCTTTCCAAAATCGCACACTCCAATTTCACATACACTTTTCTTGTGTTCTCTTAGCCTCCATCGAGAACTAAGGCGTCTATGACGTCATTGGCATTTTTTTAGGCGGCAACATCAGGTTCCCTACGACTACCTTGTTACGACTTCACCCTAGTCGAAGATCCCACCGTGGTATGCGCTAATAAGACCACCAAAAGCCTTTGTGGCACTAGTGGGACACAGAAGTCATGACTCCCATGCACAAGCCGAGAATGGGGTCCCTAATACCAGAGGAAACATTCTTGGTGGCAACAGTTCCATAAATGTCATCTTGGCTTTTACAGCGGAGCAGACCATCAATTAGTGAAAATGATTAGGAGATAAGGTTTTAGGGTTTTAACCCCATTCCCACTATTTACAACTTAGTCCTTGAACTTTAAACTTCCATCAAAATTCCACTAAAGATCCACTTCCTTTACAAATAAGATCTTGGTTATTACACCTGAACCTAAATAAAAACCCAGAAACGAAACACGAATTCCAAACTTGCACCAAAATCGAAACCCATCTTCAAAATTAGAACTGGAATTGAACCCCAGATTCATAACGAGAATTGAAATTGAAACCCATCTTCTAAATTAGAACTAAAATTGAAACCCGTATTCACAATTAGAACCGAAATCGAAACTCAGATTCAAAACTAGAACTAAATGTCTCATATTCAAAACTAGAACAAAAACCGAAACATGATTCAAACCCAAAATCTAAACTCATGTTAAAAACTAGAAACAAAACAGAGACAAGATTTAAACTAAAATTCGAAACAAGATTTAAACACAAAATCAAAACCTATATTCAATCAAGAATGAAATCCAAACCCATGTTCAAAGTTAGAAAGGAAATCAAAATCAGAGATAGATGAAGAGCAATGATTTGGTCTTTATGTAGTTGAAACAGAAATCGATGATAGTTAAGAACTCCCAATGAAGGCCATAATGGTAAAGAACTTTCGTGGAGATGATTGTAAATATATATATATATATATATATATATATATATATATATATATATATATATATATATATATATATATAGGTTAAATCAAACGAGAACCACAAATATGTTACAAACGTGTGAGAACCGACATAAAAATAGTTTGTTACATGATATTTTTTCATCAAATGTTAGGATTTAAGATATTTTGCTTCACATATATTTGTTTCATGATATGACAATTTCACATGGATTATTTTCACCATGTGAATATTTTTTACCCGTATTTTTCATTTCACTAGGTGAATAAAAAAATTCTCACTATAATCTTTCACAAGGTGAATACGAACATATGTGAAACAATATCTTAAATCATAGGTTTTTGATGAAAAAAAATATGTAAAAAATATTTTTAAATTGGTTCTCACTGATTTGTAACATATTTGTGGTTCTCATTTGATTATCGTCATATATATATATATATATATATATATATATATAGAGAGAGAGAGAGAGAGAGAGAGAGATAGGGAGCTTCTTTTGTAAACCAACATTATCATGTGAACTATGTACACCAATCTAGACCATCCATTATCTTGATCGATGGTTGAGAAATTTCCGGATTTAAATTTATTTAAAAAATAGGGAAATGGTAGTTTGGGAACTAAAAATCAAATAAATTCATAAGATAATTAGCAAAAAAACTGTCATTATTTTAATAAATGAATCACACAATTTTTCGGATTTAACGTCTCTCTCTCTCTCTCTTAGACAATTACCAGTGTCTCCTCTCTCTTTCTCTCCCAATTTCCGGCGCCTTCTCTCTCTTTCTCTCACACACAAAATTCCGGCAGCACCGAGAACCACCATCACTATGCCGGCGACCGAGAACCACCATCACTACGTCAGTGATCGAGAACCACTGTGGTTCTCCACTACTCTCTCTCCGGCGACCTCCTCCGACTGGCGGTGACCTCCTCCCACTGGCGGCGACCGCTCCCCAATTTCGGCGAGTTTCATAATTTGTTTTCTGGTAAATTGTGTTTTCGAAATTCTCAAATTTTTAAGTTTCATAAACTGTTTTTTCAAAAATTTCAAGTTTCATAAACGGTTTCATAATATGTTTGTTGGATTTTTAAGTTTCATATATCTTCTCCCATATGAAATAATCATATATTTTTGAAGGTTCGTATATTTTTCTTTCATATGAACAATCAGTTTTTTAAGTTTCATATATTTTCTTGTATATGAATATTCAGATTTTTTTTCGAAATAATCATATATTTTCAAAGTTTCATATGTTTTTTCTCATATGAAACGTGAAAATTTCGATATTTCATATGTTTTTCTCATATGAAACGTGAATACTATGAAACTCACCGGAAATGGAGGAGGTCGCCGGAGAGAGAGATGAAGATAATTGAGAAAGTTAAGAAATTTTGTTGTTGCTAATTAAAAATAAGAATTATTCCTAAAATTACGAATTTGGGGAAAAAGACTCAAATACCCTTGGTTTACAAGTTCACACCATTATTTCGGTTTACAAAATAATGGACCTTTATATATAGGGGTGGGTAGGGATGAGCAAATCGGACCGATTTCCCGAACCGAACCGGGACCGAACCGGTACCGAACTGGTACCATGTATTCGGTCCGGTATTCGGTTCCATATAATCTCCAAATTCGGTATTCGGTATTTCGGTATTCGGTACCGGGATTTTCCCGAAAATACCGAAACCGAACCGGAATTTTAAAAGTCATTGTTTTTATAAAAAAAAACTTAAGTATGCATATCATCTCCTATATAAACTAAACTTATCTTTGCTAATCAAGATATATCATCTTCTAAACTAACCAAACCTTCTCCATAAACCCAAAAAATCGACCCCGCATACATAACCATCAAAAAATCGGTACCCTTACAAACACATCAAAAAATCGACAAATTTGGGATTCGGGAATTGCTTTGAAACACATTTGAAATATTACGAAGATGTTTTGGTTTGCTATTGGTTTTGATACACATTCGATACATTTTCATATTTTCGGTCCTAAGTGGTACTAGTACCGATTTTCCCGTCCCGAAACCGAAACCGAACCGGTACCGAACCGGTATATACGGTTCGGTTTTCGGTACCACTTTTTAGTCCCAAAAAAATTCGGTACCAACCGGTTCGGTACCGGTCCGGTCCCGATCTCATCCCTAGGGGTGGGTTCAAATGAAAACTCAATGGTGCACATGAGGACAAGTCACAACCATTGATCAAGATTTGGAAACTAATCAATGGTTAAAACTTAATGAAACCAATTGAGAAGTGATTAGGGACAAATCTAGAAATTTTTGAATCAGCGTCTACCATCTTTGACTTTTTATTTTCTTTTTTAATTAAAAAAACTTTTACCCCCTTAAAGTTTAAAATAAAGTATCTTAAAAATTACTAATATTTAATCAAACAAATTACATCAAAAAAACGAGAATTTCGTGCTCTTCGATATGACATCCATCTCGATATAGTTTTTTCTTCATTTTAACCGTTTTTACGTGAAATGCTATGTATGTGTTATATTCAATATGAATATGTATGCACGTTTCCTGGTGTCCATATTCAGTATGAATAACAAAGGGGAACGTTCATTCACTATTCATAACGAATAACACAGTATTCAAAAAGAATAATACAACATTCAGAATGAATAATACACGAATTGCTTATTCATGTATTATTAAACATGAATCGTGTATTATTCACCTTGAATGTTGTATTATTCACCTTGAATGTTGAATTATTCATCATGAATGATACATTCACTACAAAAATAACTACTTTTACCGGAGGAAAATGTCGTCGGCAAAAGTCGCGAAAGTCGCCTGCAAAAGTTCAAAATCTTTTGCCGTCGGACTTTTTCGTCGGCAAAAGTTTTCGTGAAAAGCTGGCCGCTATAAGGCTTTTTGTCGGCGAATAATATGTGCCGCCGGTAAACATACATTTGCCGGCGAAAAACAGTCGTCGGTAAAAACTGAAGTCGCGGGCCAAAACATCTCTCACGTAATCGTATAAAATCCTTTTCCCGACGACTAATATTTTTGCCGGCGTAACTTTTTCCGCCGGGAAAAGTTTTTCTTGACTTTTTGGTCAAACATTTATCGGCCAAAAAATCCGTCGGCAAAAGTTATTTTTTTATTTTTACACATAGCTTTTTACCGACAAACAAACTCGTCGGCAAAAGTTAGGTTTGACTCTTTTGGTCAAGTTTCTCTTGACGGAGAAAACCGTCGGCAAAAGTTAGGTTTGGCTCTTTGGCCAACCTTTTTACCGAGGGATAAACCCGACGGCAAAAGTTGTTGTTAACCATATAATTAAACATTTGCCAATGCATTTGGACGTACTTTTATAAACGAAAATAACAAATATAAAAACAGTTTAAAAAATAAATTAGCTAATTAATAAGAAAAAAACATTACATAAATATCTTAAAAACATAAACCAAACCAAATGAAAATATCTTTTTGACATATATAAAAAAATAAATATAGATAAAATGTACTAAGCTAATCAAGATTTTCTGCACCGTCATCTTCCTCATGGACCGACTCAAATGGTTGAGTAGTAGATGCATCATCAAATATAACAGGCGGAGGTTGGACCGTATACAACAAATGCTCTGAAACGCTTAATCCGGGTACAAGGCCTTGAATTTGGTGAAACAACTTCTTCATCTCATTCATGTCTTGCGTTTGTTGCACCAAAAACTCATGTTGAGCAGTCGTATATTGTCTGAGCTGCCCGTGTTCCTTTATGATTCTATGAATGTAATCTTGTTGCATAGCATTTACGGAGGCCGAAGTACGTGCTCGCTTTCCTCCAAATGCTTTGAGCCTCGGCAATGATCCAAAAGCTTTCTTATGTCGAGACCGGGAGCCTAGAACATCAGAAACAATATCCATATCCGCAGGAAACTGGTCATTATCACCTTGATTAGACGAGTCCATATGTGTACTTTGTGATGTCCGTCTTTAAATCATCTTTTGCTAAATAAAATTGAAAGAATTATAACAACCAATTTATTATAAATAGAGATTGGATAGAAAAATGTGAGAACTTACATGCGCCTTCTCCTCTTCCTCACTAAGCCAACCATCTTGCTTTCGGTGGAGTTTTTCGAATGTGTCGATCGTGAAGGTGTAAACACATGACGCACTATCTTTTGTTTTCCAATTCACAACTGAAACTTGGTTTTATTCTTTATGAATATGTATGCACATCTCCAGGTGTCCACATTCAGTATGAATAACAAAGGTGAACGTTCATTCACGATTCATGATGAATAATACAATATTCGGAATGAATAATATAGTATTCAGGATGAATTATATAACATTTTGGATGAATAATACACGAATTCATGAATCGTGTATTATTCACCCTGAATGATGTATTATTCACAATGAATGATACATTATTCATGAAGAATAATACATGTGTAACACCCCGAATTTCCATGATATTTTAATTAATATAAATGGGATCGAATTATAATTTAGTCTAAGTTGTGGACTATTTGTAAATGTAAACTTTAGGGTTGAATATGTATTTTGACAAAAGTTTAAAGTTAATATGGAAGATAAGAACTTGAAGGGTTGTTTTGTCATTCTTTGAAATCTTCTTCTCCTTTAACTTCTTAATCAGTTGGGTAACATCAAGATTGAATCATCTTTCCTTAGATTGTTAAATCAGAGAAGGAAGGTTTGGATTGCTGGGTTAAAACTTCAATAAGGTGAGTTCATCCATTTCATTTAAAATTACCAGTTGAAATTGAATCAGATGTTGTGTATAAATTGGCTGAATGAATTGGTATTTATGTATTGGAATGAAATCGATTACCAAGTTGTATTTAGATGTACTTTTTGAGTAAAATTTGACGTAAATAGGATATACAGTATCGCAGTCCTGGTATTGGGAATTCCGGAAGCGGGTATTGGATCCGGAATTAAACGAGATCCAGAACTGAGTATGGGTTCCAGAACTGGGTTTAAGTTCCGGTAATTAATGGGTTTCGGAATTGGGCTTCGAGATCCGGAATTGGATTGATTTCTAGAATTGGGTCGGATCCGGAATGGGATTGATTTCCGGAAGTTGGGCCGGACCCGGAATTGAATTGATTTCAGGAAGTGGGCCTATGGATCCGGAACTGGAAGTTCCGGAATTGGGCTGTATGTGGGAGTTCCGAAATTTGCATAGGAGTTATGAGTTCCGGATTTAATTAATTCCGGTACGGGATCCGGAATGGTGATAGGATCCGGAATGGATCTGGAATGATGACAGGAACCGGATGAGATCCGGAATGTATTTGATTTCGGTGGGGATTTAGAATGGAGTCTGATTTCTTTTAGAATTCAGTTATGGATCCGGGTTAAATTTAGAATCTGATTCGAATAGTCCCGGACTTGGTGTTCGAAATACTATATGGTATATAGTTTCCGGATGGGAAACAATTGAGAATAGAATACAATAAGTTATCCGGTATTCTTAGAATTAAAAGTGTTATGGAAGGTAGTGTGATATGTTATTATACATATACACTAGCAAGTGTAATAGATCCATAGGCACTAGTAGTATGTGATCACGTGGAATAGATTGGGCTCTCAATGGTAATTCCCGTTGATTTGATAAATGCGGAATAGGCCGGGCTCTGAATGGTAATTCTCATTTTGTATTATGATTGGGTAAACGTGGAATAGGCGGGGCGCTAATCGTAATTCCCGTTGATTGAAATGCGGAATAGGTCGGGCGCTGAATGGTAATTCCCATTTCGTTTTATGATGTTAAATCGTGGAATAGGCGAGGCGCTAATCGTAATTCCCGATCTCTATTGGAAGGTAAGGGATAGGTCGGGCGCTGAATGGTAATTCCTACTTCCACTTCAAGAAATAGGCATGGCGCTAATTGTAATTTCTTGACATGAGTAACGTGGAATATACATAACGTAATTTGTATTTCCTATTGACTTATAATGTGGAATAGGCATAAAGTAAATTGTAATTCCCATTTCGAGAGGTGACGAGTAACGTGGAATATACATAAAGTAATTTGTATTTCCCGTTGACCTATAATATAGAATAGGCATAAAGTAAATTGTAATTCCCATTTCGAGAGGTGTTATGAAATGAGAAATAGGCATAAAGGAAATTGTAATTTCTATTTCATAGTGTAACGAGAAACGTGGAATAGGCATAAAGTAAATTGTAATTCCCGTTTACGTAGAAATGATTGAATAGGCAAAGTAGAATTGCTATTCGTGGAGAAAGGATTGAATAGGCAAAATAGAATTGCTATTCATGTTGTAATAATGGAATAGGCAAAGTATAATTGCTATTCTTGGAATAGGCAAAGTATAATTGCTATTCATATTGACTGTAGTGAATAGGCAAAGTATAGTTGCTATTCGTAATTGAGATGTGGAAACATGAATTAGACAAAGTGTAAGTGTTGTTTTCCTTTGCTTTCGGTGGATTAGAAACAGGCAATATATAAGTGCTATTTCTGCTTCCATTCCAAGAAAAGGTATGGCGATTGAATGTAAGTCCTTAGGCTTGATCAATAAACTGGAATCCGTGATGATTCGTAGTAGGCTCTCGAATATGATGTTATGACTTTCTGAATGTTAGTCATACTCATGGGATCGGGTATGTTCCCGTCATTATGAGACGAGTACGAGTACCGTAAGAATGGTGGTAAACCAGGTTTGTTTATATGCTTTGAATATCTGAGTTTCAAGGCTGTTAATGTTTTAATTTGAATTGGATGTTCTCACTAGGCGTAAGCCTAATCGTTCAAATTCAATTTTCTTACTAGGTACGAGTTCAGGGAAGTAATGGGATGTGGGACGAATGCTTTTGGTATTCAACTTTTGATGATAAGCGGAGAACTTAGACGATGCGAGGAGACTTTTGATGAATTGCTTAGATAACCAAGTTAATCTAATTATAGTTGACATGATTAGATTAATAGATTATTTAGAGAGTTCGATTTGTGTATAAATGAACCCTCATAGTTAACTCTCTGCTTATATAAATAAAGGTTTGGATGATTTTTCTGATTTACCTTGTTTAATTTTAAGGTTCAAATTGGCCCTGATTTTAGGGTGTTACAATATGGTATCAGAGCTGTAGTTTAAGTGAACTAGGTATGATTGTGAGATACCTAGACTTAAGCTGAGATGAATTAAGATATGATTTGTGAGATATGGGTAGAAGCACTAAGACAAGATGGTCTTAAGAGTCGACGGAAATACGGGAATTAAGAATTGTAATGATGGTAACAAGGATTCTTATGTATAGTGTAACGTCCCAAAAATTACAAGGAATTTAAAATTTTTAAAGTAACATTTCATTAATAAAAACTCATTTAATAATTCAATCATCTCATTTGCAAACTCATAATTAATATTCTTACGTACAATAAACAGCGGAATAAATGTCTAAAATTAAAATCATAAAAGTAATCAACTCTTCCCACGCGCCAGTGTGTACTCGTCACGCCTTGGAGCCACTCGTACCTGAAACCACAATTTTATTGGAAAGGGTAAGCACGAAGCTTAGTGAATTCAGACACCATAAATAACACAGTTATTTCCACACCACCTCTAAACAGATAATTGCACATAAACAGCATACAAGTCTACGAACAAATCATAAACATGCATACCTACACCATCCCACCCAAAGGCATAAGCTGGTCCACCCGACCACACAATAACCGTGCAAGCATTACCCGGCTCCCCCCGGGTTCCTACGCCACCCGCGTATATAAACCTCGGCCCCGCCGAGTCACTACGCCACCCGCGTATATAAACCTCGGCCCCACCGAACTCCTACGCCATCCGCGTAGTCATAACAATAAAGGTCCGACTAGACGCCCCACTATTTAGTCCCGCATCACAAACAATTAAAACTACCACACACGTACAAATCGTAATGTAAAATTAACCGACATTAGTTATAGTGAGAGAACTCGCCTCGTAAGCGCGCCTAGCTCACAAACAATAATTCAAGCTTCACAAATCCAAGATCACTTCCCAACACCTAAAAAATCGTTAAAATGTATTAACACGAGACCCGGACCCTAAAACACGACGCACCCTTAAATCGTCACTAAAACGACTTTTCGGTCTAACCAAACAGGTCTGTTCGGGACCTGTTCCGACCTCCATAAACCCGGAAAATCCTCAATTAAATTTCATAACCAGAAAGTGCTCAGAGTTAGGGTTCCAAGGACATATTATACACCTCCTAACGATTTTTCTACAATTTAATATGGATTTTACAAAACTGGTTAACTGCACAGCGAAAAACAGCACCTTTCGTTATAAAACAGCAGTTTGACACTAGCTACGGTCCGAACTGGTTTTTCCGCAAAACATAAGAAACTTACTAGACTCAGAATGGGAACTTTTGGCACTGGTTTCATCCCAATCCGACATTCCTAGAAGAAGTTATGGCTTTCCCAAAACAGTGGCAGAAACTGAGACTAATAAAACGGAACGCGATCTGCCACATCCGGATATGCTGTATAAACAGACAATTTACGCCTAGCTAGAGGCCGAACCGGACTTCCGCTAAAACACGAAAAGTGTGCCCGGCACAGAATGTGAACCGTGAGCACCGGATTCGCCTCAATCCGAGCTACGACGGAAAAGTTATGGCCGTCGCAAAACAGTGGCAGACAAACGTTTTCACATAAAATGATAACTAAAGGTTATAATCCCATTAAGTCAATGCTTAATCCAAACAGCCCCGGGAAGCCTAAACCTACTGGAAACAGATCATACCAAGGTGTAACAACAGCCGTGCACCACCCCCCATGCCGCCTCCGGCGGCGGTGATGGTCGGCGGCGATCACGCACACACGCACACACCACTCTCATATCACCGACCCTCTCTTTCGATCGTTCTACGCGAGCCCACCCGCACCCACAACCACACATGACCACGACCGCCCACGCCCGACCACCACAGAGGCGGCGTGCGGCAGTGGTTGCTTCGCCGGAAAAGAAAAGAAAAAGGAAAAGGAGATGAGGACTTACCTTGCGACAAAACGACGACGTTCTCTAGCCCTCTCTCACTCTCGCCCTTCTTCCTCGACTCCGGCGTAACTCCGGCGGCAGCAGCGGTGGTCGGCAGCAGCAGCGGTGGTCGGTGGTTCTTCTTCTCAACTCTCGCCGGCGACTAACACCTCCTCTCTCTCGGTTCTTCTTTCCGGCCGGTGACAACAAGAACAACCCAAACGAAAGATGGAGCCGTAGGGTTTTGGTGATTTCTTTTTCTTCTTTGTTTGTTGATCACGCACCACACACCAAAATACAAACCCCAAAAACCTATTATTTTTTTCTTTCTTTTACTGCATGGGCCGAAACCCATGTGGGTTTTTGGCCTTTGTCACCAATGGCCCTTCAACTTGCAAGCCTCTCGCCCCTAACCAAAAATTCCGATACTTAACGATTTGACCCAACTCGACTAACCCCGTTAACGAAAACCACGATAAATCAAACTTGAAAGAAAATAATTAAAAAAAGAAATTACATACCGGAGTACGGGCTTTACATATAGTATGTTCATAATTTCAACTAGCTACTGTTATTATGAATATATTGTTATGTAAGCATACTTGTTTCTAATTGTTTTGGCAATTGGAGGTGATTTCGTTTTAACGATGTTGTTGCACATATAAGAGTTTCAAGTACAGCACGACTAATTGTGCCACTCAGTTAACTCGTTGAGCCCTCCAGATAAGAATCTCTAGGGCGATGTGTGTATGCTTGACGATGAATCGGTAACTAGTAGCAGATAAAGTGGACAGTCGGATCCAGTATTGATCTACTAGTCTTCAGTAGAGGTTGTGACCTAACCAGATTATGGACTAGTTTGTCTCCTGGTAATTACGTTTTAGAGATAAGTTTAACTGGGGAATTTCGATTTTAAGTTCCGATCAAGGAACAGAGGCTGGACGAGTAGAGTTTTGTCTAATAACCAAAGGAGACCAATAGAATTTTATGTTATTTCCAAGTTGGGGAGCGAGAAATAGTAAAGGTATCATCGTGGAAACATCATAGGAGTGTTAAGGTGGCTTGAGAAACTAAAAGAGGACATGAAGAACAAATATCCTCATCTATATATCTAGCTTGATTTCGGGGACGAAATCATTTTCAAGTTGGGGAGATTTGTAACACCCCGAATTTCCATGATATTTTAATTAATATAAATGGGATCGAATTATAATTTAGTCTAAGTTGTGGACTATTTGTAAATGTAAACTTTAGGGTTGAATCTGTATTTTGACAAAAGTTTAAAGTTAATATGGAAGATTAGAACTTGAAGGGTTGTTTTGTCATTTTTTGAAAGTTGAGGTTACTTAAGATTGGGGTAAGGTGAATTGAGATGTTATCTCAATTCAGTATTGTTGGAGTCGGTGCAGAGAAAGGAAGAAGAAGAAAAGAGAAGAAAGAATTGGAACTGGGGTTTCGTACGGTAAGGGTTTTGAAATCTTCTTCTTCTTTAACTTCTTAATCAGTTGGGTAACATCAAGATTGAATCATCTTTCCTTAGATTGTTGAATCAGAGAAGGAAGGTTTGGATTGCTTGTAACACCCCGTTTCCCAATTTACGTGATTTAACTGTCTCTTTTGGGGTTGAGTTAATTTTTGGGTCGTTATGTACGTGTTCAGGAATCTAGGGGCCAGTTTATCAATTTTGTAAGATGAGGGTGTGTTTTGGCATGTATGTAAAGGGGATGGAAACCCTAAACACCCTCATTTGCAGCCATTTGTTTCTTTAGCAAAGAAGAGAGAAAAGAGAAAGGGATTTTCGGAGTTCTTGTGAGCTGCTGTGAAAGACCGACCGATTCTCCTTCATTAACCGTTGGATCGTCGTGAAATTTGGACAGCGACTTCACGACCCTCTATTCTACATTCTGACCGGAGGGATTTGGCATCGGAGTTCCCAGTAGAGAGAACCAAGTGTCCGAAGTTGCTGTGAAAGGGATTTTCGGAGTTCTTGTGAGCTGCTGTGAAAGATCGACCGATTCTCCTTCGTTAACCGTTGGATCGTCGTGAAATTTGGACAGCGACTTCACGACCCACTAATCTACATTCTGACCGGAGGGATTTGGGATCGGAGTTCCCAGTAGAGAGAACCAAGTGTCCGAAGTTGCTGTATTTTCCAGGCGAAAGATTTGGTGATTTTGGAAGATTCATGTTGTGAAAGGTTCTAGGAGGATTGTTGTTCGCGGTCTAGAATTGCAAGGTATGTGTATTATGTTTAGAAATCAATAGAAATGGGGTGTATGAAATGGGATGTTTGGCAAAGTTTTATGGTATTTGGACTATCCTAGCTATGTCATTTCGGGATGAGAGTTGGGATAGAATTAGAGTTCCATTTTTGGGCTTGTTATGATATGTGTATGTATGAATGTTATAGGTGGTACGAGGTGATTATTATACACTGTGAAGTACTTGGTAATTGACATCTTGACAGGTGAGTACTCTACCTATATTATGTAAGTTATGTGTATGTAGTTGGATTGCATGTGTGATTATGTGTATGTTGGCTTTGCCAAAGGAAAGAGTACCTATGGTGGTAGTAATACCCCTAGGGAATATGTTATGTATGAAGAGGCCTGGTACCAGTGTCCAGTTATGACCTTCCTTATTGGCTTTGTGCCTTAAGGAATGGAAGGATGTTACATGTATGTGATTGCTATGTTTATGCGAGTATGTATGCATGATGATATGTGGTATAGGTGCGTGCTCACTAAGCGAAAGCTTACCCCGTTGTTATTCATCTTTTAGTGGCAGGTACATCTTCGAAGAATGATAGTTTTGGATTGAATTATTTGCGGCAGCTCAGCAACTTATATTTTCTTTTGAAGAATGATAGTTTTGGATTCTCTAAGCTTTTCAGTTGAATATTGTTTGTCTCAAACTTATTGGTTTTAAGTTGCAAACTTGTACTCTTTTCTATAAGATTATGGGATTTTATCTAAATGTTTTAATTACAAATCTTCCGCCGTATTTTAAGGTTACTTTCCGTTAAATGAGTGTTTTAAAGATAAGGGATGTTACAGTTGGTATCAGAGCCTTGGTTTAAGGGATTCGGGCATTCACAAGTGGTGAGTGTTTGAACTTAAACCCAAGTGCTCAAGTTTTCAAATAAGTAACCTTTAAAAAAAACTGTTTCGTGTAAGAAAATGGTTTATAAGGAAAGGGTGTTTTAAAAGAAAAAGTTTTCACGGCTGAGCTGCGGTCCAGAGCATCAAGACGGGGGTGAGCACACTATTCCATATTAGGATTTATGATAAAGCATGTTCAGTTTTGTGAAAGACCAGTTTTATAACTGTATTGGATGAGTAATTATGTTTATGTATGCTAGATATGGTCAATGTGACAATGTTATGATTTCAAGTATGTTTTGTTGATGCATAATGTGAATTAGAATATGATTATAATGTTTATATGATAAGTGGTAGATATGGAAAATGTTGTGATATATATGTTAAAGGTACCAACTAAGCTGGGAATTGGAACCTTAGTGACGGTGTTGAGTCTAAACATGGAGGGTGTAATTATAATGGTATAAGGGCCCATACCATTGCAATTACATTGTACATGCCGGGACTTGATATAGTTGCAAAATAATTCTATGAACCAGACAAGGTTGAGGGTTGGGTAGTAACATGCTAGAAAGGGATTTTGTTAAGAGAGTATAAGCAGAAGGTTTCTAAGGAGCATGTTAGAAAGTAAGACAACTAAGCTAGGACCTCTGGACTATGCTAGGAGTTTGCTCAGGGGGGGGATGTAGATGAATTATTCTAAAGTATCATGTTTATGTATCAGAATGGTGAACACTAGAAGGCAAGGCAAGAGACCGATTATTGAAGAGGATCAGGAAATTCCTGATCTGAGAGGCGTGATCGCTGCTGAGGTCGGGGAGGTTCTTCACGAGTTACTCCCAAGTCTCTTTGAGCAGGTAAAGCAGGAACTGGCTAATGAAATTCGTAGTCAGGTAGAGGCAGCTGTGGCCAGCAGGGCCAGTGGATCAGGGGGCTTGTCAGGCGTACAACCACGGGGGACAAGCTACAGAGATTTCTCGGCCTGTCAGCCGCCACAGTTTGAGGGGCAGAAGGACCCCGTAACCAGCACTCGTTGGATAGCTGAGGTGAAGGGTGCTTTCTGCACCAGTTTTTGTACCGAGGAAGTCAAGGTTCGCTACGCATCGAACCTTCTGAGGAAGGCAGCGAAAGACTGGTGGAACCTTATTGTTCGTGCTCGGACGCCAGAACAAGTGGATAGCATGACTTGGGAACAGTTCAAGGAACTGTTCATGGAACAGTATGTGCCCCAAATTGAGGTAGAGAGACTCACAAATGAGTTTCTATCTATGGAGCAAACTACGGAGTCGGTGAACGAGATCACTGACAAGTTTTTGGAGCGGTCCTTTTTCTGTCCTGAGTATGTCATGAATGAAAAGGCCAAAATGTACAGATATGGGAGAGTTTTGAAACAGGAGATTAGAGAATTTGTTGTTATGGCAAGGTGCACTGATTTTCAGCAGATGCACGAGGCGGCTCGGGCTAGAGAGCTCGAATTAGAGAGCCAAAGAAAGACAAGAAGGGCAGAAACGGTTCAGACTCAACCTCAGCAGACTAAGAGGTTCAAAACTGGGAGTCATAAACCGGAGGTAAAGAAAGAGTTCAAGAGAGAGCATCCCCGCTGTGGGAAGTGTGGACGACAGCATCCGGGAGAATGCCGTATGGGCTCCGGAACCTGTTACAAATGCGGGCAACCGGGTCATATCAGTCGAGACTGCAAGGCGACCGCAAAGATATGTTTTAAGTGCTACAAGCCGGGCCATTTTGCTGACGAGTGCCCAATGAATACCGGGTCGGTCCAGAACTCGGGAACCGCACCGGTGAAGATGCTAGAGGGTGGATTGGGAAAGAAGAACGACGCACCCAGGACTCGGGGGGCGAGTGTTCCAGATGACCGTAGATGAAGCAAAGGAGGAGCCAGATGTCGTGACAGGTATTTTTCCTGTTAATGCATCACCTGCCCTTGTCTTATTTGACTCGGGAGCTACTAAATCTTTTGTTTCTTTATCGTTTTGTAAAGACTTTGCTATTGTAAAGGACAAGTTAGAGAGTCCGCTAGAAGTAGAAATAGCGGACGAGGAGTTTCGTTTTGTGAGTGATGTGTATAAAGGTGATGTAATAGAGATAGCCGGAGTGAAGTTTAGTATAGATCTTATTCCTATTGCGATGAGGGAAATAAATGTAGTAGTTGGGATAGATTGGCTTAGTCGGAATGGAGCGCGCATTGATTGTGAAAAACAGCAGGTAGTGATTCGAACCCCAAATGGGGGAGAATTAACTATCTCGAGTGAAGGAAGAAAAGGGGTACCAAAGGTGTGCACTTTGGCCAAAGCTAGAAGATATGTGCACCATGGTGGTAGCAGTTACTTGGCGTATATTGTTGATGAACGGGAGGAGAAAAAGAAGAGAACAGTGGCAGATGTACCAGTGGTCAGCGAGTTTCCGGATGTTTTCCCGGATGACTTGCCTGGCATTCCTCCCGGGAGGCAAGTGGAGTTCCGAATAGACTTGATTCCGGGGGCGGCACCGGTAGCAAAGGCTCCTTACCGTTTGGCACCTCCGGAGATGCATGAACTGTCTAAGCAGCTGGAGGAACTGTTGGATAAGGGTTTCATCCGCCCCAGTAGTTCACCTTGGGGAGCCCCTATCCTTTTCGTGAAAAAGAAGGACGGGTCGATGCGGATGTGCATCGACTATAGAGAGCTTAACAAGCTTACGGTGAAGAACAGATACCCGTTGCCGAGGATCGACGATCTCTTCGATCAACTTCAGGGAGCCGTTTGGTTCTCTAAGATAGATCTTCGCTCAGAGTACCACCAGTTGAAGGTCAGGGAAGAGGATGTTCACAAGACAGCGTTCAGAACCAGGTACGGGCATTTCGAGTTCATCGTGATGCCATTTGGACTGACGAACGCACCGGCGGCATTCATGGATCTTATGAATAGAGTTTGCAGACCGATGTTGGATAGGTCAGTCATCGTGTTTATAGACGATATACTGATCTACTCCAAGTCGAAGGAGGATCATATGGAGCATCTACGAGAGGTTTTGGAGATTTTGCGTAAGGAGCAGTTATATGCAAAGTTCTCCAAGTGTGATTTCTGGTTACAAGAGGTTCAATTTCTTGGACATCTTGTGAACCGAGAGGGTATCAAGGTAGACCCAGCGAAGGTGGAGGCAGTGATGAAGTGGGAAACCCCGAAGACTCCCACTGAGATTAGGAGTTTCCTTGGATTAGCCGGGTACTACCGCCGGTTCATCCAGGATTTCTCCAAGATAGCAGTTCCGTTGACGAAGCTGACGAGGAAGAACGAACGTTTCGTTTGGGGAGAGGAACAGAAAACAGCGTTCGAAACCTTAAGGAGAAAGTTATGCGAGGCTCCGGTGTTGACACTACAGGAGGGAGTTGAAGACATGACAGTCTACTGTGATGCGTCTTATCACGGGCTAGGCTGCGTTCTTATGCAGAGGGGAAGGGTGATTGCCTATGCGTCTCGTCAACTGAAGACGCATGAGGTGAATTACCCGACTCACGATTTGGAGCTTGCGGCAGTGGTGTTCGCTCTCAAGTTATGGCGGCACTACCTGTATGGGGTGAAGTGTACTATCTATACGGACCACAAGAGTCTTCGTTATTTCATGGATCAACAGAATTTGAACATGAGACAGCGGAGGTGGTTGGATGTGGTGAAGGATTATGATTGCGAGATTCTTTATCACCCGGGGAAGGCAAATGTCGTAGCGGATGCCTTGAGTAGAAGAGCGAGTAGTGTTCTACTTCGGGTACCGTTGATGAGACTAACAGTATCAACGTCGCTTCACGACTTGGTAAGAAGGTCTCAAGAGGAAGCGATCAAGGGTGAGAACCAGAAGAAGGAACGGATAAAGGAACAGGTGGATCAGTTAGTGCCCGACAGTCGAGGTCTATTGACTCGGTACGGTCGGGTATGGGTTCCAGTATCGTGTGAGGCAAGGCAGACACTTCTGGACGAGGCGCATAAGTCAAGGTTCTCTATCCATCCCGGTGCTACTAAGATGTATAGAGATCTGAAGACTGACTACTGGTGGCCGGGGATGAAGAGGGACGTGGCTAAGTACGTGGAGAAATGTTTGACTTGTTTAAGGGTCAAAGCAGAGCATCAGAGACCGCACGGGAAGTTACAGCCATTAGAGATACCAGAGTGGAAGTGGGAGCATATAACAATGGATCTGATTACCAAGTTGCCTCGAAGACCTAGGAATCATGATGCCATTTGGGTGGTTGTAGATAGGCTGACAAAGAGTGCCCATTTTATCGCGATCCGTGAAAGTTCATCTGCAGAAAAGTTAGCTGACATCTATGTCAGTGAAATTGTAGCAAGGCATGGGGTACCGGTAACAGTGATATCAGACAGGGATGTTCGGTTTACGTCGCGGTTTTGGGGGAAGTTCCATGAAGATTTGGGTACGAGACTTCAGTTCAGTACAGCCTTTCACCCACAGACGGACGGGCAAAGCGAGAGAACAATTCAGACTCTTGAGGATATGTTGAGAGCCTGTGTTTTGGATTTTGGGGGCAGCTGGGATACGTATTTACCGTTGGCTGAGTTCTCATACAACAACAGTTTCCATGCCAGTATTGGCATGCCTCCGTATGAGATGTTGTACGGGAGAAGATGTAGGACTCCTATCTGTTGGGGAGAGGTAGGCCAGCGGGAGTTAAGCAGCACAAAAGTGGTTCAGAAAACGACGGAAAGTATTGAGATGATTCGGGATAGGCTATGAACCGCACAGAGTCGTTAAAAGAGTTACGCCGACAAGCGAAGGTCGGATCTGGAGTTTAACGTGGGAGATAATGTTTTGTTGAAGGTATCACCTTGGAAAGGGGTGATCCGATTCCGGAAGAGGGGCAAGCTAGGCCCTAGGTTTATCGGACCTTTCAAGGTGATAGCACGGGTTGGGAAGGTTGCGTACCGGCTGGAGCTTCCGCCGGAACTCAGTCTGATACACAACACCTTCCACGTATCTCAGTTGAGGAAGTGTTTAGCTGACGAGTCGGCGCATGTCCCTATAGATGACATACAGGTCGACGAACGGTTGAATTATATTGAGAGACCGATAGCAATCTTGGAAAGGAAGACCAAATCCTTGCGAAACAAGGAGATCAGCTTAATGAAAGTTCAGTGGGAACACCGAAAAGGATCAGAATGGACATGGGACCCGGAAGCTGAGATGAGATCGAATTATCCGGAACTCTTCCAAGTCTGATCGATTTCGAGGACGAAATCCTGGTAAGTGGGGGAGAGTTGTAACACCCCGTTTCCCAATTTACGTGATTTAACTGTCTCTTTTGGGGTTGAGTTAATTTTTGGGTCGTTATGTACGTGTTCAGGAATCTAGGGGCCAGTTTATCAATTTTGTAAGATGAGGGTGTGTTTTGGCATGTATGTAAAGGGGATGGAAACCCTAAACACCCTCATTTGCAGCCATTTGTTTCTTTAGCAAAGAAGAGAGAAAAGAGAAAGGGATTTTCGGAGTTCTTGTGAGCTGCTGTGAAAGACCGACCGATTCTCCTTCGTTAACCGTTGGATCGTCGTGAAATTTGGACAGCGACTTCACGACCCTCTAATCTACATTCTGACCGGAGGGATTTGGCATCGGAGTTCCCAGTAGAGAGAACCAAGTGTCCGAAGTTGCTGTGAAAGGGATTTTCGGAGTTCTTGTGAGCTGCTGTGAAAGATCCGCCGATTCTCCTTCGTTAACCGTTGGATCGTCGTGAAATTTGGACAGCGACTTCACGACCCTCTAATCTACATTCTGACCGGAGGGATTTGGCATCGGAGTTCCCAGTAGAGAGAACCAAGTGTCCGAAGTTGCTGTATTTTCCAGGCGAAAGATTTGGTGATTTTGGAAGATTCAAGTTGTGAAAGGTTCTAGGAGGATTGTTGTTCGCGGTCTAGAATTGCAAGGTATGTGTATTATGTTTAGAAATCAATAGAAATGGGGTGTATGAAATGGGATGTTTGGCAAAGTTTTATGGTATTTGGACTATCCTAGCTATGTCATTTCGGGATGAGAGTTGGGATAGAATTAGAGTTCCATTTTTGGGCTTGTTATGATATGTGTATGTATGAATGTTATAGGTGGTACGAGGTGATTATTATACACTGTGAAGTACTTGGTAATTGACATCTTGACAGGTGAGTACTCTACCTATATTATGTAAGTTATGTGTATGTAGTTGGATTGCATGTGTGATTATGTGTATGTTGGCTTTGCCAAAGGAAAGAGTACCTATGGTGGTAGTAATACCCCTAGGGAATATGTTATGTATGAAGAGGCCTGGTACCAGTGTCTAGTTATGACCTTACTTATTGGCTTTGTGCCTTAAGGAATGGAAGGATGTTACATGTATGTGATTGATATGTTTATGCGAGTATGTATGCATGATGATATGTGGTATAGGTGCGTGCTCACTAAGCGAAAGCTTACCCCGTTGTTATTCATCTTTTAGTGGCAGGTACATCTTCGAAGAATAAAGGAAAGGCTCCAGCTTGAAGCTTTTGGATTTGCGGCAGCTCAGCAGCTTATATTTTCTTTTGATGAATGATAGTTTTGGATTCTCTAAGCTTTTCAGTTGAATATTGTTTGTCTCAAACTTATTGGTTTTAAGTTGCAAACTTGTACTCTTTTCTATAAGATTATGGGATTTTATCTAAATGTTTTAATTACAAATCTTCCGCTGTATTTTAAGGTTACTTTCCGTTAAATGAGTGTTTTAAAGATAAGGGATGTTACATTGCTGGGTTACAACTTCAATAAGGTGAGTTCATCCCTTTCATTTAAAATTACCAGTTGAAATTGAATCAGATGTTGTGTATAAATTGGCTGAATGACTTGGTATTTATGTATTGGAATGAAATCGATTACCAAGCTGTATTTAGGTGTACTTTTTGAGTAAAATTTGACGTAAATAGGAAACACAGTATCGCAGTCCTGGTATTGGGAATTTCGGAACCGGGTATTGGATCCGGAATTGAACGAGATCCGGAACTGAGTATGGGTTCCGGAACTGGGTTTAAGTTCCGGTAGTTAATGGGTTCCGGAATTGGGCTTCGAGATCCGGAATTGGATTGATTTCCGGAATTGGGTCGGATCCGGAATGGGATTGATTTCCGGAAGTTGGGCCAGACCCGGAATTGAATTGATTTCAGGAAGTGGGCCTATGGATCCGGAACTGGAAGTTCCGGAATTTTCTTAGGAGTTATGAGTTCCGAAATTTGCTTAGGAGTTATGAGTTCCGAATTTAATTAATTCCGGTATGGGATCCGGAATGGTGATAGGATCCGGAATGGATCTGGAATGATGACAGGAACCGGATGAGATCCGGAATGTATTTGATTTCGGTGGGGATTTAGAATGGAGTCTGATTTCTTTTAGAATTCGGTTATGGATCCGGGTTAAATTTAGAATCTGATTCGAATAGTCCCGGACTTGGTGTTCGAAATACTATATGGTATATAGTTTCCGGATGGGAAACAATTGAGAATAGGATACAATAAGTTATCCGGTATTCTTAGAATTGAAAGTGTTCTGGAAGGTGGTGTGATATGTTATTATACATATACACTAGCAAGTGTAATAGATCCATAGGCACTAGTAGTATGTGATCACGTGGAATAGATTGGGCTCTCAATGGTAATTCCCGTTGATTTGATAAATGCGGAATAGGCCGGGCTCTGAATGGTAATTCTCATTTTGTATTATGATTGGGTAAACGTGGAATAGGCGGGGCGCTAATCGTAATTCCCGTTGATTGAAATGCGGAATAGGTCGGGCGCTGAATGGTAATTCCCATTTCGTTTTATGATGTTAAATCGTGGAATAGGCGAGGCGCTAATCGTAATTCCCGATCTCTATTGGAAGGTAAGGGATAGGTCGGGCGCTGAATGGTAATTCCTACTTCCACTTCAAGAAATAGGCATGGCGCTAATTGTAATTTCTTGACATGAGTAACGTGGAATATACATAACGTAATTTGTATTTCCTATTGACTTATAATGTGGAATAGGCATAAAGTAAATTGTAATTCCCATTTCGAGAGGTGACGAGTAACGTGGAATATACATAAAGTAATTTGTATTTCCCGTTGACCTATAATATAGAATAGGCATAAAGTAAATTGTAATTCCCATTTCGAGAGGTGTTATGAAATGAGAAATAGGCATAAAGGAAATTGTAATTTCTATTTCATAGTGTAACGAGAAACGTGGAATAGGCATAAAGTAAATTGTAATTCCCGTTTACGTAGAAATGATTGAATAGGCAAAGTAGAATTGCTATTCGTGGAGAAAGGATTGAATAGGCAAAATAGAATTGCTATTCATGTTGTAATAATGGAATAGGCAAAGTATAATTGCTATTCTTGGAATAGGCAAAGTATAATTGCTATTCATATTGACTGTAGTGAATAGGCAAAGTATAGTTGCTATTCGTAATTGAGATGTGGAAACATGAATTAGACAAAGTGTAAGTGTTGTTTTCCTTTGCTTTCGGTGGATTAGAAACAGGCAATATATAAGTGCTATTTCTGCTTCCATTCCAAGAAAAGGTATGGCGATTGAATGTAAGTCCTTAGGCTTGATCAATAAACTGGAATCCGTGATGATTCGTAGTAGGCTCTCGAATATGATGTTATGACTTTCTGAATGTTAGTCATACTCATGGGATCGGGTATGTTCCCGTCATTATGAGACGAGTACGAGTACCGTAAGAATGGTGGTAAACCAGGTTTGTTTATATGCTTTGAATATCTGAGTTTCAAGGCTGTTAATGTTTTAATTTGAATTGGATGTTCTCACTAGGCGTAAGCCTAATCGTTCAAATTCAATTTTCTTACTAGGTACGAGTTCAGGGAAGTAATGGGATGTGGGACGAATGCTTTTGGTATTCAACTTTTGATGATAAGCGGAGAACTTAGACGATGCGAGGAGACTTTTGATGAATTGCTTAGATAACCAAGTTAATCTAATTATAGTTGACATGATTAGATTAATAGATTATTTAGAGAGTTCGATTTGTGTATAAATGAACCCTCATAGTTAACTCTCTGCTTATATAAATAAAGGTTTGGATGATTTTTCTGATTTACCTTGTTTAATTTTAAGGTTCAAATTGGCCCTGATTTTAGGGTGTTACAATATGGTATCAGAGCTGTAGTTTAAGTGAACTAGGTATGATTGTGAGATACCTAGACTTAAGCTGAGATGAATTAAGATATGATTTGTGAGATATGGGTAGAAGCACTAAGACAAGATGGTCTTAAGAGTCGACGGAAATACGGGAATTAAGAATTGTAATGATGGTAACAAGGATTCTTATGTATAGTGTAACGTCCCAAAAATTACAAGGAATTTAAAATTTTTAAAGTAACATTTCATTAATAAAAACTCATTTAATAATTCAATCATCTCATTTGCAAACTCATAATTAATATTCTTACGTACAATAAACAGCGGAATAAATGTCTAAAATTAAAATCATAAAAGTAATCAACTCTTCCCACGCGCCAGTGTGTACTCGTCACGCCTTGGAGCCACTCGTACCTGAAACCACAATTTTATTGGAAAGGGTAAGCACGAAGCTTAGTGAATTCAGACACCATAAATAACACAGTTATTTCCACACCACCTCTAAACAGATAATTGCACATAAACAGCATACAAGTCTACGAACAAATCATAAACATGCATACCTACACCATCCCACCCAAAGGCATAAGCTGGTCCACCCGACCACACAATAACCGTGCAAGCATTACCCGGCTCCCCCCGGGTTCCTACGCCACCCGCGTATATAAACCTCGGCCCCACCGAACTCCTACGCCATCCGCGTAGTCATAACAATAAAGGTCCGACTAGACGCCCCACTATTTAGTCCCGCATCACAAACAATTAAAACTACCACACACGTACAAATCGTAATGTAAAATTAACCGACATTAGTTATAGTGAGAGAACTCGCCTCGTAAGCGCGCCTAGCTCACAAACAATAATTCAAGCTTCACAAATCCAAGATCACTTCCCAACACCTAAAAAATCGTTAAAATGTATTAACACGAGACCCGGACCCTAAAACACGACGCACCCTTAAATCGTCACTAAAACGACTTTTCGGTCTAACCAAACAGGTCTGTTCGGGACCTGTTCCGACCTCCATAAACCCGGAAAATCCTCAATTAAATTTCATAACCAGAAAGTGCTCAGAGTTAGGGTTCCAAGGACATATTATACACCTCCTAACGATTTTTCTACAATTTAATATGGATTTTACAAAACTGGTTAACTGCACAGCGAAAAACAGCACCTTTCGTTATAAAACAGCAGTTTGACACTAGCTACGGTCCGAACTGGTTTTTCCGCAAAACATAAGAAACTTACTAGACTTAGAATGGGAACTTTTGGCACTGGTTTCATCCCAATCCGACATTCCTAGAAGAAGTTATGGCTTTCCCAAAACAGTGGCAGAAACTGAGACTAATAAAACGGAACGCGATCTGCCACATCCGGATATGCTGTATAAACAGACAATTTACGCCTAGCTAGAGGCCGAACCGGACTTCCGCTAAAACACGAAAAGTGTGCCCGGCACAGAATGTGAACCGTGAGCACCGGATTCGCCTCAATCCGAGCTACGACGGAAAAGTTATGGCCGTCGCAAAACAGTGGCAGACAAACGTTTTCACATAAAATGATAACTAAAGGTTATAATCCCATTAAGTCAATGCTTAATCCAAACAGCCCCGGGAAGCCTAAACCTACTGGAAACAGATCATACCAAGGTGTAACAACAGCCGTGCACCACCCCCCATGCCGCCTCCGGCGGCGGTGATGGTCGGCGGCGATCACGCACACACGCACACACCACTCTCATATCACCGACCCTCTCTTTCGATCGTTCTACGCGAGCCCACCCGCACCCACAACCACACATGACCACGACCGCCCACGCCCGACCACCACAGAGGCGGCGTGCGGCAGTGGTTGCTTCGCCGGAAAAGAAAAGAAAAAGGAAAAGGAGATGAGGACTTACCTTGCGACAAAACGACGACGTTCTCTAGCCCTCTCTCACTCTCGCCCTTCTTCCTCGACTCCGGCGTAACTCCGGCGGCAGCAGCGGTGGTCGGCAGCAGCAGCGGTGGTCGGTGGTTCTTCTTCTCAACTCTCGCCGGCGACTAACACCTCCTCTCTCTCGGTTCTTCTTTCCGGCCGGTGACAACAAGAACAACCCAAACGAAAGATGGAGCCGTAGGGTTTTGGTGATTTCTTTTTCTTCTTTGTTTGTTGATCACGCACCACACACCAAAATACAAACCCCAAAAACCTATTATTTTTTTCTTTCTTTTACTGCATGGGCCGAAACCCATGTGGGTTTTTGGCCTTTGTCACCAATGGCCCTTCAACTTGCAAGCCTCTCGCCCCTAACCAAAAATTCCGATACTTAACGATTTGACCCAACTCGACTAACCCCGTTAACGAAAACCACGATAAATCAAACTTGAAAGAAAATAATTAAAAAAAGAAATTACATACCGGAGTACGGGCTTTACATATAGTATGTTCATAATTTCAACTAGCTACTGTTATTATGAATATATTGTTATGTAAGCATACTTGTTTCTAATTGTTTTGGCAATTGGAGGTGATTTCGTTTTAACGATGTTGTTGCACATATAAGAGTTTCAAGTACAGCACGACTAATTGTGCCACTCAGTTAACTCGTTGAGCCCTCCAGATAAGAATCTCTAGGGCGATGTGTGTATGCTTGACGATGAATCGGTAACTAGTAGCAGATAAAGTGGACAGTCGGATCCAGTATTGATCTACTAGTCTTCAGTAGAGGTTGTGACCTAACCAGATTATGGACTAGTTTGTCTCCTGGTAATTACGTTTTAGAGATAAGTTTAACTGGGGAATTTCGATTTTAAGTTCCGATCAAGGAACAGAGGCTGGACGAGTAGAGTTTTGTCTAATAACCAAAGGAGACCAATAGAATTTTATGTTATTTCCAAGTTGGGGAGCGAGAAATAGTAAAGGTATCATCGTGGAAACATCATAGGAGTGTTAAGGTGGCTTGAGAAACTAAAAGAGGACATGAAGAACAAATATCCTCATCTATATATCTAGCTTGATTTCGGGGACGAAATCATTTTCAAGTTGGGGAGATTTGTAACACCCCGAATTTCCATGATATTTTAATTAATATAAATGGGATCGAATTATAATTTAGTCTAAGTTGTGGACTATTTGTAAATGTAAACTTTAGGGTTGAATCTGTATTTTGACAAAAGTTTAAAGTTAATATGGAAGATTAGAACTTGAAGGGTTGTTTTGTCATTCTTTGAAAGTTGAGGTTACTTAAGATTGGGGTAAGGTGAATTGAGATGTTATCTCAATTCAGTATTGTTGGAGTCGGTGCAGAGAAAGGAAGAAGAAGAAAAGAGAAGAAAGAATTGGAACTGGGGTTTCGTACGGTAAGGGTTTTGAAATCTTCTTCTTCTTTAACTTCTTAATCAGTTGGGTAACATCAAGATTGAATCATCTTTCCTTAGATTGTTGAATCAGAGAAGGAAGGTTTGGATTGCTTGTAACACCCCGTTTCCCAATTTACGTGATTTAACTGTCTCTTTTGGGGTTGAGTTAATTTTTGGGTCGTTATGTACGTGTTCAGGAATCTAGGGGCCAGTTTATCAATTTTGTAAGATGAGGGTGTGTTTTGGCATGTATGTAAAGGGGATGGAAACCCTAAACACCCTCATTTGCAGCCATTTGTTTCTTTAGCAAAGAAGAGAGAAAAGAGAAAGGGATTTTCGGAGTTCTTGTGAGCTGCTGTGAAAGACCGACCGATTCTCCTTCATTAACCGTTGGATCGTCGTGAAATTTGTACAGCGACTTCACGACCCTCTAATCTACATTCTGACCGGAGGGATTTGGCATCGGAGTTCCCAGTAGAGAGAACCAAGTGTCCGAAGTTGCTGTGAAAGGGATTTTCGGAGTTCTTGTGAGCTGCTGTGAAAGATCGACCGATTCTCCTTCGTTAACCGTTGGATCGTCGTGAAATTTGGACAGCGACTTCACGACCCACTAATCTACATTCTGACCGGAGGGATTTGGCATCGGAGTTCCCAGTAGAGAGAACCAAGTGTCCGAAGTTGCTGTATTTTCCAGGCGAAAGATTTGGTGATTTTGGAAGATTCATGTTGTGAAAGGTTCTAGGAGGATTGTTGTTCGCGGTCTAGAATTGCAAGGTATGTGTATTATGTTTAGAAATCAATAGAAATGGGGTGTATGAAATGGGATGTTTGGCAAAGTTTTATGGTATTTGGACTATCCTAGCTATGTCATTTCGGGATGAGAGTTGGGATAGAATTAGAGTTCCATTTTTGGGCTTGTTATGATATGTGTATGTATGAATGTTATAGGTGGTACGAGGTGATTATTATACACTGTGAAGTACTTGGTAATTGACATCTTGACAGGTGAGTACTCTACCTATATTATGTAAGTTATGTGTATGTAGTTGGATTGCATGTGTGATTATGTGTATGTTGGCTTTGCCAAAGGAAAGAGTACCTATGGTGGTAGTAATACCCCTAGGGAATATGTTATGTATGAAGAGGCCTGGTACCAGTGTCTAGTTATGACCTTCCTTATTGGCTTTGTGCCTTAAGGAATGGAAGGATGTTACATGTATGTGATTGCTATGTTTATGCGAGTATGTATGCATGATGATATGTGGTATAGGTGCGTGCTCACTAAGCGAAAGCTTACCCCGTTGTTATTCATCTTTTAGTGGCAGGTACATCTTCGAAGAATGATAGTTTTGGATTGAATTATTTGCGGCAGCTCAGCAACTTATATTTTCTTTTGAAGAATGATAGTTTTGGATTCTCTAAGCTTTTCAGTTGAATATTGTTTGTCTCAAACTTATTGGTTTTAAGTTGCAAACTTGTACTCTTTTCTATAAGATTATGGGATTTTATCTAAATGTTTTAATTACAAATCTTCCGCCGTATTTTAAGGTTACTTTCCGTTAAATGAGTGTTTTAAAGATAAGGGATGTTACAGTTGGTATCAGAGCCTTGGTTTAAGGGATTCGGGCATTCACAAGTGGTGAGTGTTTGAACTTAAACCCAAGTGCTCAAGTTTTCAAATAAGTAACCTTTAAAAAAAAAACTGTTTCGTGTAAGAAAATGGTTTATAAGGAAAGGGTGTTTTAAAAGAAAAAGTTTTCACGGCTGAGCTGCGGTCCAGAGCATCAAGACGGGGGTGAGCACACTATTCCATATTAGGATTTATGATAAAGCATGTTCAGTTTTGTGAAAGACCAGTTTTATAACTGTATTGGATGAGTAATTATGTTTATGTATGCTAGATATGGTCAATGTGACAATGTTATGATTTCAAGTATGTTTTGTTGATGCATAATGTGAATTAGAATATGATTATAATGTTTATATGATAAGTGGTAGATATGGAAAATGTTGTGATATATATGTTAAAGGTACCAACTAAGCTGGGAATTGGAACCTTAGTGACGGTGTTGAGTCTAAACATGGAGGGTGTAATTATAATGGTATAAGGGCCCATACCATTGCAATTACATTGTACATGCCGGGACTTGATATAGTTGCAAAATAATTCTATGAACCAGACAAGGTTGAGGGTTGGGTAGTAACATGCTAGAAAGGGATTTTGTTAAGAGAGTATAAGCAGAAGGTTTCTAAGGAGCATGTTAGAAAGAAAGACAACTAAGCTAGGACCTCTGGACTATGCTAGGAGTTTGCTCAGGGGGGGGGATGTAGATGAATTATTCTAAAGTATCATGTTTATGTATCAGAATGGTGAACACTAGAAGGCAAGGCAAGAGACCGATTATTGAAGAGGATCAGGAAATTCCTGATCTGAGAGGCGTGATCGCTGCTGAGGTCGGGGAGGTTCTTCACGAGTTACTCCCAAGTCTCTTTGAGCAGGTAAAGCAGGAACTGGCTAATGAAATTCGTAGTCAGGTAGAGGCAGCTGTGGCCAGCAGGGCCAGTGGATCAGGGGGCTTGTCAGGCGTACAACCACGGGGGACAAGCTACAGAGATTTCTCGGCCTGTCAGCCGCCACAGTTTGAGGGGCAGAAGGACCCCGTAACCAGCACTCGTTGGATAGCTGAGGTGAAGGGTGCTTTCTGCACCAGTTTTTGTACCGAGGAAGTCAAGGTTCGCTACGCATCGAACCTTCTGAGGAAGGCAGCGAAAGACTGGTGGAACCTTATTGTTCGTGCTCGGACGCCAGAACAAGTGGATAGCATGACTTGGGAACAGTTCAAGGAACTGTTCATGGAACAGTATGTGCCCCAAATTGAGGTAGAGAGACTCACAAATGAGTTTCTATCTATGGAGCAAACTACGGAGTCGGTGAACGAGATCACTGACAAGTTTTTGGAGCGGTCCTTTTTCTGTCCTGAGTATGTCATGAATGAAAAGGCCAAAATGTACAGATATGGGAGAGTTTTGAAACAGGAGATTAGAGAATTTGTTGTTATGGCAAGGTGCACTGATTTTCAGCAGATGCACGAGGCGGCTCGGGCTAGAGAGCTCGAATTAGAGAGCCAAAGAAAGACAAGAAGGGCAGAAACGGTTCAGACTCAACCTCAGCAGACTAAGAGGTTCAAAACTGGGAGTCATAAACCGGAGGTAAAGAAAGAGTTCAAGAGAGAGCATCCCCGCTGTGGGAAGTGTGGACGACAGCATCCGGGAGAATGCCGTATGGGCTCCGGAACCTGTTACAAATGCGGGCAACCGGGTCATATCAGTCGAGACTGCAAGGCGACCGCAAAGATATGTTTTAAGTGCTACAAGCCGGGCCATTTTGCTGACGAGTGCCCAATGAATACCGGGTCGGTCCAGAACTCGGGAACCGCACCGGTGAAGATGCTAGAGGGTGGATTGGGAAAGAAGAACGACGCACCCAGGACTCGGGGGGCGAGTGTTCCAGATGACCGTAGATGAAGCAAAGGAGGAGCCAGATGTCGTGACAGGTATTTTTCCTGTTAATGCATCACCTGCCCTTGTCTTATTTGACTCGGGAGCTACTAAATCTTTTGTTTCTTTATCGTTTTGTAAAGACTTTGCTATTGTAAAGGACAAGTTAGAGAGTCCGCTAGAAGTAGAAATAGCGGACGAGGAGTTTCGTTTTGTGAGTGATGTGTATAAAGGTGATGTAATAGAGATAGCCGGAGTGAAGTTTAGTATAGATCTTATTCCTATTGCGATGAGGGAAATAAATGTAGTAGTTGGGATAGATTGGCTTAGTCGGAATGGAGCGCGCATTGATTGTGAAAAACAGCAGGTAGTGATTCGAACCCCAAATGGGGGAGAATTAACTATCTCGAGTGAAGGAAGAAAAGGGGTACCAAAGGTGTGCACTTTGGCCAAAGCTAGAAGATATGTGCACCATGGTGGTAGCAGTTACTTGGCGTATATTGTTGATGAACGGGAGGAGAAAAAGAAGAGAACAGTGGCAGATGTACCAGTGGTCAGCGAGTTTCCGGATGTTTTCCCGGATGACTTGCCTGGCATTCCTCCCGGGAGGCAAGTGGAGTTCCGAATAGACTTGATTCCGGGGGCGGCACCGGTAGCAAAGGCTCCTTACCGTTTGGCACCTCCGGAGATGCATGAACTGTCTAAGCAGCTGGAGGAACTGTTGGATAAGGGTTTCATCCGCCCCAGTAGTTCACCTTGGGGAGCCCCTATCCTTTTCGTGAAAAAGAAGGACGGGTCGATGCGGATGTGCATCGACTATAGAGAGCTTAACAAGCTTACGGTGAAGAACAGATACCCGTTGCCGAGGATCGACGATCTCTTCGATCAACTTCAGGGAGCCGTTTGGTTCTCTAAGATAGATCTTCGCTCAGAGTACCACCAGTTGAAGGTCAGGGAAGAGGATGTTCACAAGACAGCGTTCAGAACCAGGTACGGGCATTTCGAGTTCATCGTGATGCCATTTGGACTGACGAACGCACCGGCGGCATTCATGGATCTTATGAATAGAGTTTGCAGACCGATGTTGGATAGGTCAGTCATCGTGTTTATAGACGATATACTGATCTACTCCAAGTCGAAGGAGGATCATATGGAGCATCTACGAGAGGTTTTGGAGATTTTGCGTAAGGAGCAGTTATATGCAAAGTTCTCCAAGTGTGATTTCTGGTTACAAGAGGTTCAATTTCTTGGACATCTTGTGAACCGAGAGGGTATCAAGGTAGACCCAGCGAAGGTGGAGGCAGTGATGAAGTGGGAAACCCCGAAGACTCCCACTGAGATTAGGAGTTTCCTTGGATTAGCCGGGTACTACCGCCGGTTCATCCAGGATTTCTCCAAGATAGCAGTTCCGTTGACGAAGCTGACGAGGAAGAACGAACGTTTCGTTTGGGGAGAGGAACAGAAAACAGCGTTCGAAACCTTAAGGAGAAAGTTATGCGAGGCTCCGGTGTTGACACTACAGGAGGGAGTTGAAGACATGACAGTCTACTGTGATGCGTCTTATCACGGGCTAGGCTGCGTTCTTATGCAGAGGGGAAGGGTGATTGCCTATGCGTCTCGTCAACTGAAGACGCATGAGGTGAATTACCCGACTCACGATTTGGAGCTTGCGGCAGTGGTGTTCGCTCTCAAGTTATGGCGGCACTACCTGTATGGGGTGAAGTGTACTATCTATACGGACCACAAGAGTCTTCGTTATTTCATGGATCAACAGAATTTGAACATGAGACAGCGGAGGTGGTTGGATGTGGTGAAGGATTATGATTGCGAGATTCTTTATCACCCGGGGAAGGCAAATGTCGTAGCGGATGCCTTGAGTAGAAGAGCGAGTAGTGTTCTACTTCGGGTACCGTTGATGAGACTAACAGTATCAACGTCGCTTCACGACTTGGTAAGAAGGTCTCAAGAGGAAGCGATCAAGGGTGAGAACCAGAAGAAGGAACGGATAAAGGAACAGGTGGATCAGTTAGTGCCCGACAGTCGAGGTCTATTGACTCGGTACGGTCGGGTATGGGTTCCAGTATCGTGTGAGGCAAGGCAGACACTTCTGGACGAGGCGCATAAGTCAAGGTTCTCTATCCATCCCGGTGCTACTAAGATGTATAGAGATCTGAAGACTGACTACTGGTGGCCGGGGATGAAGAGGGACGTGGCTAAGTACGTGGAGAAATGTTTGACTTGTTTAAGGGTCAAAGCAGAGCATCAGAGACCGCACGGGAAGTTACAGCCATTAGAGATACCAGAGTGGAAGTGGGAGCATATAACAATGGATCTGATTACCAAGTTGCCTCGAAGACCTAGGAATCATGATGCCATTTGGGTGGTTGTAGATAGGCTGACAAAGAGTGCCCATTTTATCGCGATCCGTGAAAGTTCATCTGCAGAAAAGTTAGCTGACATCTATGTCAGTGAAATTGTAGCAAGGCATGGGGTACCGGTAACAGTGATATCAGACAGGGATGTTCGGTTTACGTCGCGGTTTTGGGGGAAGTTCCATGAAGATTTGGGTACGAGACTTCAGTTCAGTACAGCCTTTCACCCACAGACGGACGGGCAAAGCGAGAGAACAATTCAGACTCTTGAGGATATGTTGAGAGCCTGTGTTTTGGATTTTGGGGGCAGCTGGGATACGTATTTACCGTTGGCTGAGTTCTCATACAACAACAGTTTCCATGCCAGTATTGGCATGCCTCCGTATGAGATGTTGTACGGGAGAAGATGTAGGACTCCTATCTGTTGGGGAGAGGTAGGCCAGCGGGAGTTAAGCAGCACAAAAGTGGTTCAGAAAACGACGGAAAGTATTGAGATGATTCGGGATAGGCTATGAACCGCACAGAGTCGTTAAAAGAGTTACGCCGACAAGCGAAGGTCGGATCTGGAGTTCAACGTGGGAGATAATGTTTTGTTGAAGGTATCACCTTGGAAAGGGGTGATCCGATTCCGGAAGAGGGGCAAGCTAGGCCCTAGGTTTATCGGACCTTTCAAGGTGATAGCACGGGTTGGGAAGGTTGCGTACCGGCTGGAGCTTCCGCCGGAACTCAGTCTGATACACAACACCTTCCACGTATCTCAGTTGAGGAAGTGTTTAGCTGACGAGTCGGCGCATGTCCCTATAGATGACATACAGGTCGACGAACGGTTGAATTATATTGAGAGACCGATAGCAATCTTGGAAAGGAAGACCAAATCCTTGCGAAACAAGGAGATCAGCTTAATGAAAGTTCAGTGGGAACACCGAAAAGGATCAGAATGGACATGGGACCCGGAAGCTGAGATGAGATCGAATTATCCGGAACTCTTCCAAGTCTGATCGATTTCGAGGACGAAATACTGGTAAGTGGGGGAGAGTTGTAACACCCCGTTTCCCAATTTACGTGATTTAACTGTCTCTTTTGGGGTTGAGTTAATTTTTGGGTCGTTATGTACGTGTTCAGGAATCTAGGGGCCAGTTTATCAATTTTGTAAGATGAGGGTGTGTTTTGGCATGTATGTAAAGGGGATGGAAACCCTAAACACCCTCATTTGCAGCCATTTGTTTCTTTAGCAAAGAAGAGAGAAAAGAGAAAGGGATTTTCGGAGTTCTTGTGAGCTGCTGTGAAAGACCGACCGATTCTCCTTCGTTAACCGTTGGATCGTCGTGAAATTTGGACAGCGACTTCACGACCCTCTAATCTACATTCTGACCGGAGGGATTTGGCATCGGAGTTCCCAGTAGAGAGAACCAAGTGTCCGAAGTTGCTGTGAAAGGGATTTTCGGAGTTCTTGTGAGCTGCTGTGAAAGATCCACCGATTCTCCTTCGTTAACCGTTGGATCGTCGTGAAATTTGGACAGCGACTTCACGACCCTCTAATCTACATTCTGACCGGAGGGATTTGGCATCGGAGTTCCCAGTAGAGAGAACCAAGTGTCCGAAGTTGCTGTATTTTCCAGGCGAAAGATTTGGTGATTTTGGAAGATTCAAGTTGTGAAAGGTTCTAGGAGGATTGTTGTTCGCGGTCTAGAATTGCAAGGTATGTGTATTATGTTTAGAAATCAATAGAAATGGGGTGTATGAAATGGGATGTTTGGCAAAGTTTTATGGTATTTGGACTATCCTAGCTATGTCATTTCGGGATGAGAGTTGGGATAGAATTAGAGTTCCATTTTTGGGCTTGTTATGATATGTGTATGTATGAATGTTATAGGTGGTACGAGGTGATTATTATACACTGTGAAGTACTTGGTAATTGACATCTTGACAGGTGAGTACTCTACCTATATTATGTAAGTTATGTGTATGTAGTTGGATTGCATGTGTGATTATGTGTATGTTGGCTTTGCCAAAGGAAAGAGTACCTATGGTGGTAGTAATACCCCTAGGGAATATGTTATGTATGAAGAGGCCTGGTACCAGTGTCTAGTTATGACCTTACTTATTGGCTTTGTGCCTTAAGGAATGGAAGGATGTTACATGTATGTGATTGATATGTTTATGCGAGTATGTATGCATGATGATATGTGGTATAGGTGCGTGCTCACTAAGCGAAAGCTTACCCCGTTGTTATTCATCTTTTAGTGGCAGGTACATCTTCGAAGAATAAAGGAAAGGCTCCAGCTTGAAGCTTTTGGATTTGCGGCAGCTCAGCAGCTTATATTTTCTTTTGATGAATGATAGTTTTGGATTCTCTAAGCTTTTCAGTTGAATATTGTTTGTCTCAAACTTATTGGTTTTAAGTTGCAAACTTGTACTCTTTTCTATAAGATTATGGGATTTTATCTAAATGTTTTAATTACAAATCTTCCGCTGTATTTTAAGGTTACTTTCCGTTAAATGAGTGTTTTAAAGATAAGGGATGTTACATTGCTGGGTTACAACTTCAATAAGGTGAGTTCATCCCTTTCATTTAAAATTACCAGTTGAAATTGAATCAGATGTTGTGTATAAATTGGCTGAATGACTTGGTATTTATGTATTGGAATGAAATCGATTACCAAGCTGTATTTAGGTGTACTTTTTGAGTAAAATTTGACGTAAATAGGAAACACAGTATCGCAGTCCTGGTATTGGGAATTTCGGAACCGGGTATTGGATCCGGAATTGAACGAGATCCGGAACTGAGTATGGGTTCCGGAACTGGGTTTAAGTTCCGGTAGTTAATGGGTTCCGGAATTGGGCTTCGAGATCCGGAATTGGATTGATTTCCGGAATTGGGTCGGATCCGGAATGGGATTGATTTCCGGAAGTTGGGCCAGACCCGGAATTGAATTGATTTCAGGAAGTGGGCCTATGGATCCGGAACTGGAAGTTCCGGAATTTTCTTAGGAGTTATGAGTTCCGAAATTTGCTTAGGAGTTATGAGTTCCGAATTTAATTAATTCCGGTATGGGATCCGGAATGGTGATAGGATCCGGAATGGATCTGGAATGATGACAGGAACCGGATGAGATCCGGAATGTATTTGATTTCGGTGGGGATTTAGAATGGAGTCTGATTTCTTTTAGAATTCGGTTATGGATCCGGGTTAAATTTAGAATCTGATTCGAATAGTCCCGGACTTGGTGTTCGAAATACTATATGGTATATAGTTTCCGGATGGGAAACAATTGAGAATAGGATACAATAAGTTATCCGGTATTCTTAGAATTGAAAGTGTTCTGGAAGGTGGTGTGATATGTTATTATACATATACACTAACAAGTGTAATAGATTCATAGGCACTAGTAGTATGTGATCACGTGGAATAGACCGGGCTCTCAATGGTAATTCCCGTTGATTTGATAAATGCGGAATAGGTCGGGCTCTGAATGGTAATTCCCATTTTGTATTATGATTGGGTAAACGTGGAATAGGCGGGGAGCTAATCGTAATTCCCGTTGATTGAAATGCGGAATAGGCCGGGCGCTAAATGGTAATTCCCATTTCGTTTTATGATGTGAAATCGTGGAATAGGTGGGGCGCTAATCGTAATTCCCGATCTCTATTGGAAGGTAAGGGATATGTCGGGCGCTGAATGGTAATTCCTACTTCCACTTCAAGAAATAGGCATGGCGCTAATTGTAATTTCTTGACATGAGTAACGTGGAATATACATAAAGTAATTTGTATTTCCCGTTGACCTATAATGTGGAATAGGCATAAAGTAAATTGTAATTCTCATTTCGAGAGGTGACGAGTAACGTGGAATATACATAAAGTAATTTGTATTTCTCGTTGACCTATAATGTGGAATAGGCATAAAGTAAATTGTAATTCCCATTTCGAGAGGTGTTATGAAATGAGAAATAGGCATAAAGGAAATTGTAATTTCTAATTCATAGTGTGACGTGGAACGTGGAATAGGCATAAAGTAATTGTAATTCTTGTTTACGTAGAAATGATTGAATAGGCAAAGTATAATTGCTATTCTTGGAGAAAGGATTGAATAGGCAAAATAGAATTGCTATTCATGTTGTAATAATGGAATAGGCAAAGTATAATTGCTATTCTTGGAATAGGTAAAGTATAATTGCTATTCATATTGATTGTAATGAATAGGCAAAGTATAGTTGCTATTCGTAATTGAGATGTGGAAACGTGAATTAGACAAAGTGTAAGTGTTGTTATCCTTTGCTTTCGGTGGATTAGAAATAGGCAATATATAAGTGTTATTTCTGCTTCCATTCCAAGAAAAGGTTTGGCGATTGAATGTAAGTCCTTACGCTTGATCAATAAACTGGAATCTGTGATGATTCGTAGTAGGCTCTCGAATATGATGTTATGACTTTCTGAATGTTAGTCATACTCATGGGATCGGGTATGTTCCCGTCATTATGAGACGAGTACGAGTACGGTAAGAATGGTGGTAAACCAGGTTTGTTTATATGCTTTGAATATCTGAGTTTCAAGGCTGTTAATGTTTTAATTTGAATTGGATGTTCTCACTAGGCTTAAGCCTAATCGTTCAAATTCAATTTTCTTACCAGGTACGAGTTTAGGGAAGTAATGGGATGTGGGACGAGTTCTTTTGGTATTCAACTTTTGATGATAAGCGAAGAACTTAGACGATGCGAGGAGACTTTTGATGAATTGCTTAGATAACCAAGTTAATCTAATTATAGTTGACATGATTAGATTAATAGGTTATTTAGAGAGTTCGATTTGTGTATAAATGAACCCTCATAGTTAACTCTCTGCCTATATAAATTAAGGTTTGGATGATTTTTCTGATTTACCTTGTTTAATTTTAAGGTTCAAATTGGCCCTGATTTTAGGGTGTTACAACATGAGTGACCCGTGAATGTGTGGAGACGTGACGCACTCTCTTTTGTTCCTCGGTTCACAATCGAAACTCGATAGGTTCCCGATTCATCTCGATGGGTGTTGGGTTACGTTAATGAAGAACACGATGGCTTAGGAAGTTGAAGAAAGTGTTGTAGAAGGTGATGTCGAGTTATGGACTTATGGTGTCGAGATATTGTACACACTTGAACGTACATAAATATTCATAATGAATATAACACATATATGACATTTCATGTTGTAGGTTACTATATGCCCACGACACGTGTCACACAAAAATGCTACCAATGAGTATGTAAATCTAAAGGGTCGCACACAAAGAACACGTTTGCTTCCATTAGAAAGAAACTCATTAAAGTCATGTTTGACATGTTTGAAAGAATAACTAAATAATATGTGTATAATGTAATTATGATAATTACAGGGTTCTATCTGTAAATATGAATAATTATCTTTTAGATAATTATAATTATTATTTAGATAATTGTTGAGATAATTATCCAGATAATTATTCGAATTCAAATGATTTGAATTCAAATAATTACAGATAGACATAAATCTTATTTACTGTGATGTCAGGTCATTTGTTTTCGTACGATCAATTCGATTCTCTGAATCCGAATATACACATACACATATTTAGAATTAAGGGGCTCTTTTGGGCTAGCACTCAGTGGAATTCGCGTGTTCGTGTGTGGATACCGATAGAGGAAATCTGCGTTGATTTTTTAGTGCCCCAATCGTTCAAGCACAACAGATCCCAAAAGGTACATATCTAAACACCCTATGGTGTGTGATTATTTAGTTAAATGATTCATTGGATCCGATTGGGTTTTGATTTAGAAATGTACTCTATAATTTTGTAACCAAAATATTTTATCTTCCGCTGCGTTTATGCGTTACGAATTGGAGAAAACCCAACAGTGGTATCAGAGCCGCTTTGATCGCATTTAATTAAAAGGAACATATTTTATATGGCAAAATAGGTTGAACATTAATCTGTAATTGAAACCTAATTTCTAAATGGGATTTAGAATCTTATTTTCTAGAAGGCTTCCATGTTGAAAGCTAAAGTTCAAGAAAAAAAAATATTCCTTGACCATCGCATTTAAAACCAAGCTTGGCCAACCCAAAAGGTTCTCAAACCCTATTTGTTGTCTTTTCAAATGGAGCCTCAGGTTGAAAGTCCTTATGAAACCGAAGCCTAAATTTTTCCTTTAAAACACTGATTAAATTTAAAAGAAAAGAAAGAAGTCGGTTTTGCATCCTCAAAAGGGGGTTTTGAAAACCCTAAGACTCATCTCTCTAAAATCAGCCGAAAAAGGCGTCTTCCGCTGTGTTCTTGTCGTCGCCGGTCTTCATCGACTACCTTCGGCCTCCGACCTCCTCCTTGCGGTTGTTGCCCCCTCTCCATATAGTCTTTGTACCATTGAATGTTTTCACGGTTAGGAATTGGGAGGACTGTCCTCGTTCGACGAATGGAAGAGGTCGTTGACCTAAGAACCTCCTATCGATCTCGGTCCATGGTGCTTATGCCTAGTCTTCTAGACCGTCGCCTTTCGTGGGAGGTGTTGTTGTTTTTTTCGGGATCTGGCAGCTGCATCTGATCAAAGTTAATCACAGTTTCTTTACGGCTTCTACCATTTTGTTTTGGCCGGTCATCCATGCCGCCACCCTTCGAGGCTGGTGGTATTGGTTTGTTTCATCCCTAGCAGTTGGTTTTAAAATGTTGCCGTTATTTGCTTTCGTTACCAGCTGAAGTCGATCAGGGCGACAGTTTTTTTTTTGGACCGTTTTGGTCAGCGATTTGAGTCATCCTTCCCCGTCGACGGTTCCTTGTGTTAGCATCCCTTCTAGGGTTGTTGATGTTGTTTTCTGTTTCCGCTAGTCGTTGCTAGCTATAAACAGAAATGTTTGAAGCCATGGTTCATGGACTGTGGTTGGTCTCTACACTGTGTAGGCCACGACTCAGGGCTACTATCGATCGGTTATGTTCATCGATCTCGAACAATTGGTTTTTCTAAGATTATGGATTGTTTTTGGTCAATTTTATGTTTATGGATGTTTCCGATTGTGATTCACGGTTTGGACCGTGTTTTTCCCGTGGGCGGTTTTAAAAGAAAAGGGGTTCAAGCCATTTTGGGTTTTTCGTTTTGAAACTAAAACTTTGGTTTTTAATCAGCTATTTTCGATTTGCCCAAATTTTTCGTTATGGGCTTAGGACCAAAAGGGTTTTGGGTCATGGGCTGTTAAACTATAATTGAAATAGGTCAATTAATTTATTTTGCCATATAATAATTTGTTCACGTTAATTGGCTATTTTAATTATGTTAATTAAATATTGGTCAAATTGCTATTGTTTTATGTTTAAAATAATAGTATACGGTTTGCCCCGAAAGACTCGTGGTTGATTTAGTTTTATGTTTGGAAAATTAAAATGTATTAAACTGCATGGGATGTAATTTTATTTTTAATTTCCTAGATTGGTTCAATTGTAAAATAGAATAGGACATGTTGTATTTTCTATTTCAAATTGTAATCATCCGAAGACAGAGTTTCAAGAAGTCGAGACGGAGTCCCTGGAGTTCACCAAGATGGTGATGCCAGTGGGAGCTTGAAGACGTCCTTAGACAGACCGTGGTTGTTGTGTTGGCTCACAACACCACATTAGGGGCAAAACCGTATATTATCTTTTTGTTGTGGTTGTTTATTTTATGTTTTCATTTTATTTATTTTATTGCTTTATTATTGTTATAATTGTTGCAAGCATTTTAAAATAAAATCAAACGCAAAATAAATTTTTAAATCGGTAATTAAAATATGATATTTTAAAATTGATATATCTATCAAAATCAAACCGATTTAATTGGATAAACTTTTAAAACAAAATTTTAAAACAAGGTTTTAAATCAAAACGTTTTAAAAGACTTAGAATGTTTTCTAAAATTAAACCTTTACAAAATGTAAACTAAACGCCACCCATTTATGGTACTTGTCGAGCTTACAGGATTTCGGTGTGGTAAGTGGCTAGCCAATCATATCGGATGATTGTAGTGTAAGACATGGTGCCAAGATAACGAGATTTAAGTGGAAAGTTGCCTAGCCATTCACTTAAATAGTCATATTTTGGACGACTGATCCCAATAAACCCTAAGTTGAGATTTTAGGTGGGATCATGATACCTTAGTATGGTTAGTTTACTTGGAAATATCATAGAAAGTGCCTAGCCATCTATGAGTATTTTCAAGGCGTTGATGTGGGATTAAACGTGCCAAATTCAATATATGATATATTGAATAGAATCCCACGACATCTAAGAGTTATGTTGAACATAATTGGATTATGCCTAGCTAAATAGCCTAATTCCATAGACAGTGCATTAACCATTTATGGAAGTAGGTGGAATATGGATCTTAGCTCAAATCAAATGATTTTGAAAGGTTAATTCATTTATTTGAGATATTAAAGTTACTAAAATTATTTTGTAGATGTCTGCTAACACCTCCAACCAAATTACAAACACAACCGATTTATCTCAATTTACGTTACGGTCAATCCTTTATAAGGATAAACTGAACGGTACGAACTTCGTCGATTGGTTTCGATTCTTGAGGATTGTCCTTAAACACGAAAATAAGTTGTACGTTCCAGAAAAACCCCTTCCAAACGCTCCTGCCATAAATGCTTCAGCTGAGGATAGAGCTGCTTATGATAAGTATCTCAATGACTCATTGGATGTTAGCTGTTTGATGCTTGCATCAATGACTCCCGAGCTTCTAAGGGAACTTGAAGATATGCCTTCATGGGATATGATATCTTCTTTGAAATCTATGTTTCACTTACAAGGCAAGAGAGGTTTGATACAGTTATGGCATTGCATGCCTGTATGGTGACTGAGGGTTCATCTGTCAGTACCCACGTTTTGAAAATGAAAGGGTACATTGACCGATTAACCCGTCTTGGATACCCACTAGATCAAGAATTAGGAATCGATATGGTTCTTAACTCTTTATCAAGTTCATATGAACAGTTCGTTCTGAACTATAATATGAATGGTTTGGAGAAAACTCTCACAGAGCTTCACATCATGCTTAAAACTGCTGAGAGGAATATGAAATCCAAGTTGGATTCATCCAAACCAGTACAGGTCTTGATGATCAAGCCTAAAAGTGGGATAATCAAGAGCAATAGGGGAGTTACCAAGGGTAAAACAAAAGTTGGAAGCTCCAACAGGATAACGGGCAAAGGAAAGATTCCTGAAGATGCAGTTTGCTTCAATTGCAACCAGAAGGGGCACTAGAAAAGAAACTGCCATGCCCTATTGGCAAAAATGAGAAAGAAGAAGGCTAATGAAGCCGGAACTTCAGGTATGTTTACCATTGATTTGTTCACTTCTAACTAGGTAATAAGTATTGAGTATGATAATCATATTAATACTACTTTTCAGAAAGTAAGAAGTGAAGAGAAGATGAAACCTGACCGGATGGAGCTAAGGTTGCTCAAAAGGACATATGATATGAACTTTTAATGGTCTTACATTAACACTTAGCAAGTGTATTGATGTACCATTTTAGTTTCATTTTCTCAAATTACAACAAACCGAATTTGTACTTATGTTTTCAAGAAATAGATTTTATCTCAATAAATGTTTTTCTGAAATTAATAGTTTTTAATTATAAATAAACACATTGAATTAAGAGGGGCTTAAATCAGACCTATTTGTGACACTTAAGAAACACATAACCAAACTCCAGACGGACGGAGAGTTGGAATTATGTGATGATTCACATGATAAATGTGTGTTTTGTTAAGTCAAGATGACAAAGAATGTTTTGAAGGAAACCCCTTAGGGGTCACCAGAACTAATAGGAGTTATCCATACTGATGTATGTAAGCCTTAAAGTTCAGTCACAAGACACAGTCATCGCTACTTCATAACACTCTACTAAGTCTAGTAGATATGGGTATGTTTACCAAAAGAAAGAAAATGTGAAAGCTTTGATTCTTCAAAGAGTTTCAAAAGAAGTGGTGAATATACTTGGCAAATATAAAGATGCTTCAGTCAAATCGAGGTTATAAATATCTAAGCCAAGAGATCATCTTAGAGATTAGGATTGTATTCCAAATGACTTCTCTCGGAACACCGCATCTTAATGGTGTGTCAAAAGGAGAAATAGAATCTTGTTGGACATGATTCACTCTATGACGAGTCTCACGAATCTGCCTAAAAGAGTTTTCTGAGGATGTTTCCTAGAAACAACTACCCAATACTAAATTATGCACCAACCAACAAGGACCAATAAAACCTATTCTCAAAATATGAATTGGGAAGATCCCAAAGTTGTCATATATAGGGTAGTGATGCTTAAGATAAGCATGAAGCTTCTGGGAAGCTTGAGTAAAAGGTCTGAAACGTACATCTTTATAAAATATCCAATCGGATATCACAAGATCCAAGCGATAACAAAAGTTTTGTCGCGCACCATAATAGAAAATGATTTTCTGACAAGAATCAAAATGGGAGACACAACAGATCTTGTAGAAATTCAAGAACTACAAATATGGTACAATGGTTAACACTGACAAACAACAAGATGTTGAGCTTCAACAACTTGTTGAAAATAATGAACGAGATGCAAAAGCAATCCGAAGATCGGATTACTTATGAATGGCAAGATGCCATGAAGATTGATGTTAAAGCCACATTCCTCAAAAGGGAATTTTAGAGCGAGGACGTATACAAGGCTTTAAAACATCAAACCTAAAGTTGCAAGTTGCAATAGTCCAGTTGTGGATTAGGACAATCATCTCGTAATTAAAATCTTGTATATATATGCAAGAAGGTTAGTGGGAGCATGATAGTATTATAGATCATCAGAAATGACATCCTAATGCTTGAAGGTGTAAAACCTGACTAAGGAAGTATTTCATGATAAATTACTTGGTGTAAGGATCTATTGTTATAGATCAAAGTGCTTAATTAGATTAAGCCAAAAGTACATACAATGACAAAATCTTAAAACACTTCAAGATACAGTGGTTATAAGAAAAGGAGATTTGTCACATGAACCGAACAAATGGTGTTCCCATGCTTCGGCCATTGGTTCAAACATGTACACCATGTTTATGTACTAAGAGACCGGACATCTCGTATGCCTTAAAGCATGACGATTAGATTTTAGTCAGACTCAAGTGATGCTCACTTTATAGCAGTAAGGAACAATCTGAAGTGTCTAAAAAGAACTAAAGATATGTTCTTACCGCACAATGGGTAGGAAAGAGATCCGTGTGTCTCGAGATACACATATGCTAGTTTCCAAACTAACCATGATGACTAAAAGTTGTAGTAAGAGATATATAAAGAATAGAGGTAATATAAGCTGTGAGAGCTTAAATGCACATTTACTTATAAATCCTATTTGTTAGAACAATCATGATATTCATAGTAGTTCCATAGGTTTAAATCTTTCTAATTAAGAATTTCAGTAAACTTTAAATTTTAGAACATTAAACAGTTATGTTTTACAATGTGATATGGCATACTAGGTATGAGTATATACATTAAACATTACTGTGTTCTTTATTAGCATGTTTAAGTATCCGTAAACAAATATGATGTTCATATTGTTTAGAACCGTCCTTGATCGATTATTACCAGGGGACTGGTAATAAATCAAGATCATTGTGAAGTCTGGTCATAGTCCAAGTTGGAAGTGCACTGGGTGCAACCAGAGTCACATGCGTTTGTCGGTGCACAAAGCGTTGGACAAGACCCATGGTCAGGATCAACTCATAGATCGGCGTCATAAGGTGAGTCCTGAGATAGTAAAAACACTCTTTTATCCTCAGACCTGAGATATGCATTGGGACCTAATGCACAACGAGTGTTATGCTTTGATATAATCTAACGTTACCTTTAACCGGGTAGCCATAAGGGCTATGTTGGGTATAACACGAATTGTGTAGTTAGTCGTGTACAAGCAACATGGGATTTGCTCCTCTCAAGATGAGAGAGATATTTATGGGGCCCTCGATGACATAGTTTGATTTACATGCATGAACAAGTGGATTAGTTAAACTAATGGCACTTGTATAATCAAATATGTTGGGATCAAGAAACGTAATCTTTGAACTATAAATGATGAGATAGATCTATGCCTTAAGTTCAAAAAAAATATTGTGAGGCAAAAGGATAATGAATGATTCTACTATGTGATTGATTGAATCAATCAAAATTGCTCGAAGACAAAAGCACATTTACATAGCCTTGGGGGCGGTGACGTGTTGCTAGACGCTTACCACCGTCTGTGTTACTGTGTATCGTGTGCAAGTGGGAGATTGTAGGTTACTATATGCCCACGACACGTGACACACAGAAATGCTACCAATGAGTATGTAAACCTAAAGGGTCGCACACAAAGAACACGTTTGCTTCCATAAGAAAGAAACCCGTTAAAGTCATGTTTGACAGTTAAATAGTTACTCTTGAAATAATAACTAAATAATATGTGTATAATGTAATTATGATAATTACAGGTTCTATCTGTAAATATATGAATAATTATCTTTTAGATAATTATAATTATTATTTAGATAATTATTGAGATAATTATCCAGATAATTATTCGAATTCAAATGATTTGAATTCAAATAATTACAGATAGACATAAATCCTATTTACTGTCAATATAGGATGTCAGGTCATTTGTTTTCGTACGACCAATTCGATTCTATGAATCCGAATATACGCGTACATATATTTAGAATTAAGGGGTTCTTTTGGGTTAGCACTTGGTGGAATTCGCGTGTTCGTGTGTGGATACCGATAGAGGAAATCTGTGTTGATTTCTTAGTGCCCCGATCGTTCAACCACAACAGATCCCAAAAGGTACAATTCTAAACACCCTATGGTGTGTGATTATTTAGTTAAATGCTTCATTGGATCCGATTGGGTTTTGATTTAGAAATATTTTCTATAATTTTGTAACCAAAATATTTTATCTTCCGCTGCGTTTATGGGTTACGAATTGGAGAAAACCCAACACACGTAAAAACGGTTAAAAACAACAACAAAAAACTATATCGAGATGGATGTCATATCGAAGAGCACGGAAATCTATTTTTTTGATGTAATTTGTTTGATTAAAATATTAGTAATTTTTAAGATAATTTATTTTAAACTTTAAGGGGGTAAAAGTTTTTAATTAAAAATGAAAATAAAAAGTCAAACATGGTAGGCGTGAGTTTAAATTATCTTTCCTTTTTACCCCTAATCACCTTAATTAATAATTTCAATGAAAAACTCTATTTTTTTTTAAAGGCATAGTGGCATCGATCCTTTCGACCAACTACCACGGACACGCGCACACACGCCTCCCCGGCGGTATCGGGCATCCAAGGGCAACCCACTAATCCGCCGCTGTCCCGGCCCAGCTTACGCTGGACCTAAGGCCCAACCTTCGGTTGGGGGGATCAGCCCAGCAAGCTGGACCATCCAAGGACTGGGTACTCCTCATGCTCCCAGATGTTTCCCCAAGGATTCGAACCCGGGTAGACTGGGATACCATCCACAGCCCCCCCCCCCCCCCCCAGGATGTTACCGAACTCGGTTACCCAACTGAGCTAAATGAAAAACTCTATTTAATATGAGTCATTGGATCAATAGAGATGGAAAGGCCAAGATCCGTCCTCATGTGCCCAATTGAAAATGAGTTTTCATTTGAACTTTCCCCTCTCTCTCTCTCTCTCTCTCTCTCTCTATATATATATATATATATATATATATATATATATATATATATATATAGGGGTCGGTTCAAACGAGAAGTTAAACCCTATGCGAGAATGCGAGAAGTGTAATATCATATATGATACACAAGTTTAATCATATATGATTAAAGACAAGTTACATTGGCAATACATAGACGTTTAATCATATATGATTAAACACACCCACATGTCGTGTAATCATACATGATATCACACTTCTCGCGTTCTCGCCTCTATATATATATATATATTATGGAGGTGATGGAGATGATGGTAAAAAAAGAAAATTTTTATGCGGGAGCTGATGGAAATGAGAAAAATAATAAATAAATTGTAAAAGAATTATTAATAAGTAAAAGATAAAAGATAAAAAAACACTAAAATATCATCGAAATCATACCATCGAATTTCGATGGGTTAACGGAATCTTTTTGATTTCGTTAGATGGAGGGACCAAACGCTTGCAAAAATGTGACGTAGGAGTAGACATGGGAATGTGGCGGAGACCTCAATCTCCATCCCCATCCCCGATTGTCATCTCTATCCCCGTCCTCGTCCCCATCCCGGTGGGGGAATATAATGACATCCCCATCCCCAACGGGGAAACAAATATTTTTTTTCCGGTTTATGTAAGTTATTCTAAATCATATAGGTGAGAGACGACACATCTTTAAATTTTACAAATTTTCAGTTAACCTAAAATCAAAAGGAATTTAATCTTATACAAAAAAAGTCATGTTAATTAACTAAAACCAAAATAAATCCAATTTAGTATAAAAAAACTTAACGTCACACGTACAAAACACAGGGTCGGTCATGAGGTTTTTGATGCTCGTGGAGAAATGCCAAAATGATGCCCTAAAATCAATTCTTTTTTTTTGTGTGTTCTTGTAGCTTCTGATTTTCACTATTGTTTTTTCCCAATCGCTTATGATCAGTCCTACGGCTACCGTTTATGCTTAGATTCTGTTTCAACTTTGGGATCAGGTTAATCCAATATCGATTATGGGCATGTTTACTTGTGACTTATTGGGCTTAATAAAGAATCTGGCTTATTCGCGCAGACAAAATAGAGTGTTTACTTGTGACTTAATGGGACAGCCACCAGCTTATTCGCACAGCTGGTAAACCACTCTTGTCCCCATTCAGATGAAATTTTGACCAAATTACCCTTTTACAAACAACACGCCTCAAAACCTACCTACCCAATTTCTTTCCCATTCTACACTACCCTTGCTAAAAAGTACAGGTTCCTCATTCTCCCTTCAAACACGCCTCCTCCTTCCAACTCCCCCCTTCAAACCCTAGCCACAGAGAAAACGCTCTATCCCCGTCGTTGCTCATCGTCTCCGACGACTTGGGGTACCATCGGTGCACCTCCTCCCGGCGACCTGTGTTCTCTGTTCCGTAGCGACCGCATACCTCTCACCCTCTGTTCTCTCCATCTTTTTCCCTCATTCTTGCTTCTACCAACAACTGAAACCCTGGATCTCGTTCCCTCATTTGTATTCGTTCTTCAGCAAGAAACAGAAATGGCGACCTGCAACCCAACGACCTCTGCATTTTTTCCGATCCTAATTGAAACCCTAATCTCTAATCGACACCCTCTTCCCAACCAGATTCGAAACCATCTGTTCATTTGTCTTCTGTGTTTTTCGCTCCCCAACCCTAATCGTACCCCATCTCCCTTGACTCTGATCTTGGGTTTTCTAATTTCTTGTTTGACGTTGTTGGGTTTTCTAATATCCCTGAACTGTTCATTCCCACAAGTTTCTTATGGTTCATATTGTTTATTTTGGTTGTATATGTCAATTTTCATAAATTGGCGTAAACAAATATTAGTTCAAACAATAACAAAATTGATTACAAATTTACAATTGAGTTAAAAGAATTGTGTTAGAAGTTTATTTGTTTGGATGATAAAGAGATGCAAACCATGAATCTAATGAAATGATCTGAAGGGTAAAACAGTCATTTCTACAATTCAGACCGATAGATTCAGAAAAAAAGTAAACACAATAGATTTTTATCCATACAGAAAAGTTTATCCAGACAGACATATTTATCCATACATGGCTTAATAGAAAAATTGGTAAACAGCCCCTATGTTGTGTATTGGTTCATGGGTTGTATTTGGTCTTGTGGTTTTAGAGTTGGCAATATTGCTTTGATTTAGGACTGTTTCGTCTACATTTGGGCTTAATTTTGATCAGATTTATTAACAGTAGCAATGTCCAGTGGCCAAATTGTTATTGGCTTACCAAGGATTTCTCTTCAGATTGGTGTTAAAGGATTTATGGGTATGATTTTCATGGAAGATGGAAACTTGTACATGGTTTGGAATTTGGGTCATGACTAGATAAACAAAATGTTCAATTCCTACTGCCCAAACCACCAAGAGAAGAAAGTTTATGCTTATGAACATTAGCTACTGCCCAAAATCATATTTGTGTTCTTGAGTTTTCATCTTAACTTTATTAGGCCATGAGTTTCATACTTTTATATAATCATACTTATTAGGGTCTTGATCAATGACATCATGACAACTATACTTAAATTTGCAAAATTAAGTGAATTATCTACTGCCCACCAAGTGAAATACTAAATTAAACTCATCGCACTAGTAAAGTTAGATAACCCAAAACATACTGAAGAAATCGAGAAAGAAAAGACCTTGGAAGAAAAAAAAATGACAAAAAAAGAGAATATTTCTCAGTAAAATAAAATGAATATAAATTTTGAAAAAACGATTATATCAATAAAAGGAAAGAAAACACGTGATAGGTGAAGGCAGTGATTTAGGGCAGCAAGCAATCGCCAATCGCTAAGTTAAGGCATCAAGCAAATAAGCAATCCAGTAGCGTCTGAATGTCTGATTTAGGGCAGCAACGAGAGAGATGATTTAGGGCAGACTTATTGATTTAGCAACGAGAGGGAGATGATCGATGAACTTTGAGTCTTTGATTTCCTTCCCGCTGGCTGTCAAAATCCAAGTATCTAACCTATATATACTAAAAGTCCTAAAAAATATTAATGGACCTGCCGTCCATGGCCCAAGCCACATCTGCCATGGGCTAGGGCCGGGCCTCACAAAACATACGAGTAATATCCAAAACCATATCGAGTAATTGTATTTTGACTTCACATCCAAAATATTACATTACAAACATCTCAAAAAATAACAATTTTAAACTTTAAACCTAACTAGAAAATAAGAAACTATGAATTACCAATTTAGTTGAAATAAATAATATATTGAAGAGTAAATACTGACTATCCATTATTATTTTCCAGCTTTTATTACCAACACCCTTCGTCCCGCTAATTGTAAAATTCTATTGAAAATTAGCCATGGCCAAAATGAACTGTTGCTTTTTCCATTGGTGACGGTTTGTTTTCTAGCAGTGGTTTCAATGTAGAAACCTTAAGGTGGCGTTTGGTTCGCAGAATGTTTTTGGATGGAATGGAATCTGTCAAAGGAATTTGACTTTGAAGGAATTGGAATGGAATGTTGTCAGGTTTGACCAGCTGTTTGGTTGACAGAATTGGAATGGAATGTTGTCAGATTCCAAGAATCTGTCTGTTTGGTTCACAGAATGTAGCTTTGGAATTGGAATGAAATTTTGGTAAATGACCAAAATACCCTTTTGATAATTTTAATTGTTTTTTTCAAAAAAAACATTTTAATAAAATAGTGGAAATTAGTGGAAGTTGTGTAGCAAACCTAGAATTAGTGACAGTAATCGAAATCAGCAGTAATCGAAATCAGATTGCAAATTACAATCGAAATCAGATTGCACCCAAATACCATAAGTCGAGATTGCAACAGTAATCGAAATCAGATTGCAGATTGTAAAATCGAAATCAGATTGTAAAACCGAAATCAGATTGCAGATTGCAATAGTAATCGAAATCAGGTTGTTAAATCGAAGCAAGAAACATAAATCGAATCAGATTGTTACAGTAATCGAAGCAAGAAACATAAATCGATCAGATTGTTACAGTAATCGAAGCAAGAAACATAAATCGAACCAAAAAACTTACCAGATCAGTCGAGAAGAAGCTTGCGTACGACGATGGAGAGAAATCGAGAGAGTGTTTCCTGTGGAGAGAACGAGAATGGAGAGAAATCGAGAGAGTGTTTCCTGCGTCTGATAAAAGGAAATTTAGGTCAAGGGTAATTTTGGGATTAACAAAATTTCAATTCCATTCCTTCGCAATACCACGCCTGAGGGAAGGAATGAAAATTAGCAATTTTATGGAATTCATTAAATTTTAAAGATTCCATTCCCTTAAAAACCATGAACCAAACAACGGAATTGAATTTGGTCAAAGGAATGTCAGATTCCAATTCCATTCAATTCCATCAGAAACCTTGAACCAAACGGCACCTAATTCAATCGATCGAGGCATGTTATTAATTGTTCTTCAATTTGTAGCTTAAGGTTGGTTTTGTTGTACAGCCTTTTATGTTCTTGTTCAATTTTCGTCCACTTGTATAGATTTAAGCAATAATGATCCATGGATTGAATTGGCAAAATCATTCATGAACCAATAGAAACCCAACTTAAAAAGGCTATAACTTTCAACCCGTTTGAACTTACAGTGACGGGCCAAACATTTCCAAAGATCTGAGACATTATATTTATTTTATAGTAAATTACAAATTTCGTCCCTGTAGTTACATGAAAATTTGGATTGAGTCCCTAAAACGAAATAAGTACAAGCATGGTCACCGTGGTTTCAATTTTGTTACGTATTAGGTCCCTGCCTTTAACTTCGTTAACTTAACTCCGTTAAGTAAGGGGTCTTTTAGTCACTTTACATTTTCTTTAAAAAAATTATAAAATATAACGATATTACATTTACAGAACCTGTACACTACATTTCCCCGTCGGTTACCTCCGGTCATCTTCTCCCATCTCGCTCCCTCCTACCACATCACCGTCCCTTTTTTCTCCGATATCTCTCCCTATCTTGTTTCAATACCATATCATTGTTCCATTTGAAATCTGCAACTCAAAGATTGAGGGAGAATGGGAGGAAACAAGTGAAAAGCACCACCGTTCGCCATCTCTAGATTCCAAACCAGGTAAGAAAACCAAACCTAAATCATGACTTCATCGAGTTTGGAAAATGGAACGAAACCAGATCCACACTCGTCGCGGATTTGATGGGGATTTCATCGAGTGAGGTGCGTCGATGGGAAACAAGAAATCCAGATTTCATCTAAGGAGACGATGATCAAATCTAGATTCGAACAGAGAGAAAGGTGTGATCTATATATGTTGGTGAATCAACCATACTCGTAAAAATTCAAAAAGTGACAAATACAGATTTGAACAGGTAGAAAGGTGCCATCTAGAGATTTATGGTGAAACAACAGTCTCTGTAAAGTTCGAACGATGACCAGACCCATATTCAAATAGAGAGAAAGTTGTGATTTAGAGATGATGGTGGATCAACCGTCGATGTAAAAGTTGGAACGATAACATAGAGAAAGAAAGGTGTGATCTAGAGATGTGGTGAATCAACCGTCTCTGTAAAAATTCTAACGATGACTAGATGGTGCATCAAACGGCATATTCATCCTTCCCTGTAAAACTTCAACGAACGAACAACCTAGACGAAGAAAGGTTTATGCTCATGTGAAACACATTGGTATGATTACTATATATAGATGAAGATGGTTGTATTAAAAAATCCTCCGCCATTCTGTTCTTCATAAGTGTGTGTGTGTGTGTGTGTGTGTGTGTGTGTGTTAGTATGCATTAGGTGTTACTGTAGTTGTGTGTTCCGATAAAGTGCGCCGGAGGTCTTAAGAATTTTACGGAGAAGATGAAGATGAGTGAAATCAATTTCAAACTCTCTTTGATTCTTTGTAATCTTTTCTCATGATCTTTCTGCTGCAACTCGATCACCATCATCCATAGTTGCCTTATAAACAGTCTCAAAATTAAGTGTTTTTGTCCATGATCTTAGTTGTTGCAGACAAATGATCATCAATAGTGAAATCCATTGTTCCTTCAAAATGTAGAAGTTTCCCTCCTCTCTCTAGCGGTCTGGCCACCTCCACCCGTGGTGGTTTCGCATCCTTTTGTTTAGTTCCTTTCCTTTTGTTGAACAAGCAACAAAGAGGTATGCATCATATCAACAGTAGAATGGCTATTAAAGCACCTGAAAGGACGAGAATCATTTCTTTGGTGCTTAGTTTGTTTCCACCGTTGTTGTGGTGGTAAGAGATCAACGTAGATATTCCTTTGCGATGGTGGTTAGCTTCCGGATATGGGGAAGAGGAAGGCGTCGACAGTAATGGGGGACTCAAAGAAAAAAAGTGTATTTTATATTTAAGAGTAAATTACTGTTTTGGTCCCTGTGGTTTGTCAAAAAAAATACGAAATTGGTTCTTTAACTTCAAAATTTACCTTTTTGGTATCTGTGGTATGCATTTCGTTACGAAATTGGTCCCTCGAGCTGACAGTCGTCTATTTCCTCCGTTAAGTCGAGGGTAAAATGATCTTTTATATATTTTTATTTCTTTTAACAATTTTTAATCAATTATACCCTTTTCCTTTTATTTTTTAATTTCTTTTCTTCAATCTCCATCTTCTTCAATGGGTTTCTTGATGAACACCATGAAGAACATCATCCTTATTTGAATATTCATCTTCTCCCACAAGATCATGATGAACACCATGAAGATCAAACTTTAAATCCAATTCAAAGAACACCAATAACATTTGACAAGAGAACACAACGTAATTTTTCAAAAGAATCTCGGATCTGCAAATCTGGAATTGGACAAAGGGATCAGACACGCCATGGCTAAAAAACCCATTGAAGAAGATGAATCATGGTGTTGTTCATGGTGTTCATCAAGAAACTCATTGAAGAAGATGAAGATTGAAGAAAAGTAATTAAAAAATAAAAGGAAAATGGTATAATTGATTAAAAATGTTAAAAGAAATAAAAATATATAAAAAGACCATTTTACCCTCGACTTAACGGAGGAAATAGACGACCGTCAGCTCGAGGGACCAATTTCGAGTAATTTACTCTATATTTAATAATATATTTATTTTTTAAATAATAAAGGTAAAAAGAGAGAGCAAACTACAAATTTTGTCCCTGGCGTTTACCCTTAGCTACGAAATCGTCCCTAAACTTTAATAGTGCAGAAATCATCCCTTCTGCTTGGATTTCGCTTTGAAAGTGGTCCCTGCTCACTAACTTCGTTAATATTATCCGTCAGAGTCAGGGGTATTTTCGTCAAACCATGTTTTTTCTCTTTTTTGTAATTTTTCTTTGTTTTTTCTTATCCTTGTAAAAACCATAAAACATTAGGGGCCTAATTGTAATTTTCTTTAAATTATATTGATATTTGTGTGTGTATGTGTGTATGTGTGTATATAGGGTGTGTAATTTTCTTTTCTTTATATATATATATATATATATATGTGTGTGTGTGTGTGTGTGTGTGTGTGTGTGTATGTGTATATATTTGTGTGTGTATCTATATATTTCCATGTAAAACCATAAAACACCCCCCAATCGTGATCCCTAAACCCATACACCAAGACAACATCCTCACTTGCTCCAGTCACCATCTTCGGTGACCTCATTTGCTCCGATCACCATCTCCGGCGACCTCACTTCTCCGGTCACCATCTCGGGCACCCTCACTTGGTTTTTATTGTTATTATCATACTTTTGTTTTTAAGTTTGGCCAAATTGCGTTAAAAAGTAACATACTTTCATCAGATTCCTATTTTGGGTAACGTACTTTTAAAACCTTCATTTTGGTACTTGAATGATAAAATATCAAACTTTTAAGTACCTGGGTTACCTAATAAATTACAAATGCTGACTAGGATCAGGTTTTTAATGACGTGACATTATTTATTTATTTTATAAATGCCAACTAAGAAAAAAATCCACATCATATTTTTACTTTTTTTAATTTTTTTAGCTATTAAACATTCATACCAATTTTTTATATTTTTTTAATGTGTATTTTTTTTATAAATTCTATGTTTTTAATTTATTAAATTTACGCCATTTTTTTTCTTTTGTAAATTTTATGTTTTTCAATTATTAAAATTCAAGCCATTTTTCAAGAAATATGTATTTTTCAATCTATAAAACTTGTAATTTAGGCCTATTGTATGTTGAAGTTTTCATAAACTAAACAATACCAAAATAATTATAAAAAAAAATTGATAAGTTAATAATCAAAATATTGCCAATGGTTAAATATTTTTACAAAAATTCCACAAGACCAATTATAAACAAAAATAGCATAACACCGCTATTAATTATAAACCAAAAATGTTCTGATACGTCGTTAATGCTCAATCGATGTTATGTCCGTCTTCACTTTGCCCTTTTAGATGGTTTCTCCCCTTTCTCTTGCTTCAACTTCAAATAAGAAAAAATCACGTTAATTACCTAATGAATAACAACTTCGGCAAATTTAAATAAAAAAACATATAGAATCACAAGGTTACTTCCCCCTAATTGAACTACCGCCTCTTGAACCCCTACTTGAACCATCGCCTTTAGGCCTACCAACTGTATTTTTTTGCTTAGATGGTGCATCCTTTTTTGGGTTCTTACAACCTCTTGAATTATGTCCAACCTCCCAACAATTTTTGCAAGTCATTTGCCTCCCTTTTCTTCCTACCTCATCATGTCCAAAGTTGTTAGTCCTACTTCTACCACCACCTTCACATGCATCCTGTTAGAGCATTGTTGTATTCAAGATTTACTATAAAGTCAATGTACTGTATTAGTTAGCTTTGCCTTTATACCTTGTATGTTATGGGTATAAATAGGCATGTCTAGTTCTGAGTTAGAAAGAGAATCTAGATCTCTTGTAACCTCTTGATCATTTTGTCATTTACACTTTGAAGATCAATATATGGATGACTTGTGTACTCTAGATTTTCTCTCTACATCATTCTTGATTTCTTGCTAGATTTAGGATTTCACATTTGGTATCAGAGCTAAACAGAAGATTCAAGCAGATCAAACAGCAAATTGAAGATTTTTTACACTGTTCTTGAAGATTTCGGATCCTTCATTCATCACTGTTCATGATGATTTCTTACCCTTCATCATTTACTGTTCATCTAGAATCATCATCTTTTTCATTTTTTGATCTTTTGGATTGATTCTTGATATCATTGCACTCGATTTTCATCCCTGAACATCTTTAATTCAAGGATCTATACCAAAATCTGCACAGAATTTGCAGATCTGATCATTTTATATCTGTTTTTGTTCGAAAACATTTTCTTACTATTTTGGATCATAATTCGATTAAATTGATCGAATTAGGATTTGTGATTAACTAAGAAAGTGTGTGGAATCAAATTTCGAACAAATCTGTGCAAATTTCATAACAATTGATCAAGAATTGAAAAAGTTATGGCTGATTTAGTGTTTTTTTAAGTTCGAAGTGCAGAATTCGGATCATTCTTGGTGAATTCGGATCATTCATACACAATTCGGATCTTTCAAAGGGAATTCGGAGTGTTCTTGGCATCACAAGTATAGAATTCGACTCAAGAAGCATTCGAATTGAGTTGAATTCGAACCCTTATGAATTCGAATTGAGTTGAATTCGAACCCTGTTAGATTCGAATTGAGAAGTTGTGGATTCATCTGAGTTGGTTTATTTTTCAAGTAAAGAATTCGAACCTAGTTAAGTCCGAATTGAGTGAATTCGAGCCCAGTTAAGTCCGAATTGGGTGAATTCGAATCCTTCTTCATCCGAATTCATTGAATTCGAATCCTTCAGCATCCGAATTCATTCAATTCGAACCCTTCAGCATCCGAATTCATTGAATTCGAACCCTTATTCATTCGAATTCATTGATTTCGAATCCTTATTCATCCGAGTTTTTTGAGAAAATTTTTAATTCCGAAATTTTTTCTATACTGTATTTCATACACTTTAAGAGCTTTTCAAGAAAAAATTTTATATAAAATTTTTTCTGCTTGATCTTCTGAACGATCAATTATTCTAGCTATTTGAAAAGATGTCTGACATACTGGATTTAAATGGGAGAATATGGTATCAGTTAGGAAAAGAGAGAAAATGGACTCTTTCTGAAGCTAAAGATGAGATCAAGCGTCTTGAAGGTTTTATTGATAGATACATAACACATACTAATGAAGATGCAAGAAAAATTACAAAGCTCAAGTCTGAGAAAGCTTTATTAGAAGACAAAGTCTCTTCTCTTGAGTCCGAACTGAAAGATTTGAATGACAAGATTGTAGTGCTTGAAGTTACTCAAGAGAAAAATAAGACAATGGAGGAGCTTCAAGGGAGTATAAAGACAATGGAGGAAGAATATGCTGATTTGAAGAGACATATTTTAGACATTTCTTCTTCAAATGAAAATTTTATTTTTAAAGAACAAAATGTTTTACTTACTAAAAGAATTACTGATCTTGAAGTATATATTGCAGGTCTTGAAACAAAGAAAGACAAAGACAACTCAAGTCTGCACGATCAAATCGAGAAACTTCAAGAGAAAGTAACAACTCTTCAAAGAGAAAATGCTGATATGAAGAGTGAGAAAGACAAGAGTGAAAAGGGGAACTCATATTTACGAAATCAAATAAACAGAGTTCAAGAAAAGACAACAACGTTGGAAAGTGAAAACGTTGAATTGAAGAAGAAGCTTTCTGAACGTGAAGGAGTGTCACCTTCTTCAAATAAAGTTCTTAAAGAAAAGGAAATAATTGAACTAAAATATATAAAACTTTTGAAACAAATCTCCGATTTTGAGAAAGTTTTATATCTTGAAAAAGAGAAGCAAGAGAAAGAAAGAAATGAATTTAAAACTGAATGCAAATCTTTTGAAATTAAAAGTTCTGATCTTTCCGTGAAAATCTCTGAATTAGAAAATCTTTTGGAAAAGGAAAGAAAGGATTTCACGGAAAAGAAAAATCTCTTTGAAAAGGAAAGTAAAACACTTAAAAAGAAAAATATGGAAATTTTCAAAGAGATTACTGATAAAAGAAAGTTTTTGGAAAAAGATTTTGAATCGGAACGCGAATATTTTGAAGATGTGATTCTTAATCTTACCAAAAGATTATCTGGTTTATCAGCTGATATTATGAAGGATCAGTTGATCAAATCTGATCTCCAAAAGAAATTTGATCTAATTTCTAAAGAGAAAAATGTTTTAATAAACAAAGTCAAGGAACTTGAAAACATCATTTTTAAATTTGATGTCTCAAAGCAGGTAAGTCCTGAAAGTATCTTTCAGACTCCATTTGTTAATTCAAATGATTCTGAATGCTCTTTTAAAACTGCTTCAAGTTCGAGTTTTAAAAACATTCCTTCTAAACATATTAATAGATCAACTGGTTTCTCAAAAGATCAGATTCGTTCAACAAATCTCTTCTATAATCCTCTGTTTGATAAATCAGATAACAAAAGAAAAGTGCCTAAAGTTAATACTTCCAAATCTGAAGAAGTTCCAATCTTCAAGAGAGTGAAGATGGAATGGAGAGTCAAAGGCACAACAATTCCGAAGAAAGAAGTACCAAAATCATCTGCTTCCACATCAAATGCCAAGAAGAGCAATACATTACAAGGTAAATCTTTTGTCAAACCTGATTTGGTTTATTCTGTAAATCAATTAATCAGGTTAGCTCAAAAGAAAATTTGTTGTTCTTACTGTGGAACAAATGATTTTGTGCATAAAAATTATACTTCTTTTTGGTACGGTACTTATAGTATTCCTTCTAAGAAATCTACACCTAACACACTAGGACCCAAGTCCCGTTGGGTACCAAAATCTGCTTAATCTGTTTTGCAGGCTTATCATGTGTTGTACTGACTTGTAAATTCATACTACACACATGACTGAAAACAGAAGAGAAGCGGTGGATTTTTTTGAAGAATATTTGTACCATTAAGGGGGAGACAAAGAACATTGGCTTTTGAACATATCAGTTCAAAACCCGTGCTTCAACGGCAATGGTTTCTAAACATATCAGTTTAGGACCCGCACTTAAAAGAGAATTTGGTTTCTGAATACATCAATTCAGGACCCGTGCTTCAATGTCTTTGGCTTTTGAACATATCAGTTGAAAACCCGTGCTTCAACGACTATGGCTTCTGAACAATTCAGTTCAGGACCCGTACTTCAAAGACTAAGACTTCTAAACAAATCAGTTTAGAACTCACACTTCTCAGGTAATATCCTTAAATGTTATATCCTTTTACTTCAAGGAACAAGTGATGAAAGGTAACATTGGATTATATTTTGTTTCTACCACTTTGAAAACTTGAATCTTTACAAATTTAATTCAATGAGATAAAATTTTCAATTTTCATTCAATGAATTAAATGTGTGCTAAAAGATGATTTTTTCAAGAATCTTTGTATTATCTGAGTTAGATTTGCTTCAACTTTCACCTCTGAAATAAATCGAAAGATAAGCAAAACATGAATGAAATTATGCTGAATGCTCAAAGTTATGTGAATCTGGATATATATAGAATATAATGCTCAAAAAGCCTATATGTCAGAATGATGGATGGAAACGAAAATATGGGGGAAGCACTATGTTTTAGAACCAAGTGATTGAGATATTATTCATATTTTGTGATGGAAATCTGAACTTATATAGAATATCATTTAGTTTGAAAGTTTGTACCTGTGGCCTTTCTGGTTTGGGAGAGTAAGTCCTAAGGGGTGCTCGACACCTAGTCCCTAAGATCAACTGGTCTGGGATCGGCTGACCCAAATCCTGCAATAGAACCAGATAGAAAGCCATGTTTTACTGGTACAAATGGGTTTAAGATATATCGATGTGGCCTTTCTGGTTTGGGAAATTAAGTTCTAAGGGGTGCTCGTCACCTAGCACCTAAGGCCAACTGGTCTGGGATATGCTGACCCAAATCCTGCTATAGAACCAGATAGAAAGTCATGTTTAACGATGTATCTTATTCTTACTAAGCTATTTGATTAAAAGATGCCAATGTGCACAAATCAAAAGATGCCAATGTGCACAAAATCAAAAGATGCCAATGAGCACAAACGAAAAGATGCCAATGAGCACACATCTCTTGAAACTTGGGAAAATACAAAGTCGCGATAAACTCGTAAATTTGTGAAAATTCTGATTTTGGACAAATAGTGTGAGTAGAGCAAAGTATTCTTATATGTTTTAGAATTGCATTTGCTTGAAGCTAATCATATTTCGCATGCTAGCACACCAAATAGATTTAATAAAGGGGTTGAAACTGAACATTTTTAACTTGATATACAATGATGACTTGTTCTTGCATCCAAACACATGCATTTGATTTCATTTGATTGAAAAATCTATTAAATTTCATAAAGTTGAATTTCTTTTGTAAAGTTTTCAAATGATCAAATGTTTGTTGTTATAAAATGAAATTCAATGAATTTTATTTTCCTTGTGTAAATTTGTTTTAAAATTTGTGCTACAATTTCAAATATTGTACGTTATTGAAATATATGCATACTTTCAGGGGAAGAAAATAAACTGCTCCAGAATTCTTATTTTGAGGGGGAGCAATGTTATTCTGTAAGGAGGAGATTGTTAGCAATACTCAAAGACACGACTGAAATTGAAAATGGTTTTCGATGATTATGATGCTCACCATCATCGAAAAAGGGGGAGAAAAGTTTAATTTCAATTTCATGTCAAAGAATTTTCAAGTCAAAGATATTTCATGTCAAAGAACTTTCAAGTCAAAGATTCGTGAACAAAGACTGAAGATTGGGGAGAAGGATCATGTGAAGTCCAAATGTTGCTGAATTTGGTTATCTTAGTTCTGAGTGGTTCTCGGAATGCGCTTACACCTAAAAGTTCAACAATGTGGATGGTTTCACATCTTTCTGATCCAAACTCTAATCGTTTCTGATTCATCTTGTTCCATATTCAAGACTTGAAGACAATCTGTTGAAGATTTTATTGAAGAAGGTTGACTTTTCAAAGAAAAAGACAATGACTTTTCATGTTTGTCTGAAGATTCTTTAAAGCTGAGTTCTTAAAGAGTGTCAAAGCATATAGTTCGCCGTGAACTAGTGGAGATAAAGCTATTTGAAGATAGTTTGATAGAGTGTCTGTTTCAGAAGATTGACTTTACAAAGAGCTGAAGACTGCTGTCATATTTTTTAAATCTTGAATCCAAAGGGGGAGATTGTTAGAGCATTGTTGTATTCAAGATTTACTATAAAGTCAATGTACTGTATTAGTTAGCTTTGCCTTTATACCTTGTATGTTATGGGTATAAATAGGCATGTCTAGTTCTGAGTTAGAAAGAGAATCTAGATCTCTTGTAACCTCTTGATCATTTTGTCATTTACACTTTGAAGATCAATATATGGATGACTTGTGTACTCTAGATTTTCTCTCTACATCATTCTTGATTTCTTGCTAGATTTGGGATTTCACACATCCTTTCGTCTAGATATTGAAGGTCTACCGGGCATTCTTCTAGGTTTTGGTGGCAAAGGCTTGACAAAATTTGTGGTCGGCCAAAGCTTGACGCCATTCAAGGGATTGACCCTATGGTTGTATGTGTTTATGGAACATGATTTTGAAAAAAGGTGAGATACATACTTATTTGGGTCCCCGTTAATGAAATAGATAGCCGCAATGGCGTGAGTACATGGAATTCTAGAGACTTGCCAAATCCTACAAGTAGGTTACCTTGTGTTGATTCGACATTAATGTCACCCCCAATCCATCCGTCAATCCAATGTCTTGCATCAAATATTCCAAGAACCACTTCCAACTATCTTTACATTCTACTTCAACTACAACCCAAGCAAGTGGGTAGATTTGATTATTCACATCCCTACCTACAGCTCTTAACAGTTCTCCTTTGCAATGGGCTTTCAAAAAACATCCATCTAAACCAATGAACTTTCTATAGCCTGCCAACCATCCGTCTTTCACACCTTTAAAACAAACGTAAAATCTCTATCATGTACATCTCGCACGTCTCGGTCAAAAAATCGTCATGTTGATAAGTTTGTGCATGTACATCTTCCATTACTTCCACACTATCATCAACGCCCATCATTGGAACATCTTCATCACCATCTTCAAAATCTTCCACGTTTTTGTTCTTTTGTTTACTATTAAGGTTCATCATCTTCAACCGGGCTTCCCTAATTTCATCATCTCCATCCGATAGATGATCTAAACTAGCAACATCATCTTGATCGACATCGGAAAACCCATCATTTAACCAATCTTCATTCAAGTCTATTGCACCTCCAAGGTTATCATAGCTACTAAACAGTAAACCAATTAGACTAAAACAAAAATGAATTATCTATCTAAATAGCCTTGGTATGTAAGTCGACAACAATTATACTAAAACAAAATGAATTATCTAAATAGTAAACCACAAAAGTTAAGTATGTATGTCTACAACAAAATGAATCAAAAATTCAACAGCTAGACTAAAACAAAATGAATTATCTAAATAGTCTATCATGTGAACTTAGTCAGCAGTTCAACAATTCCATCATGTGAACAAAATGAATTATCTAAAAATTCAACAGTTCCATCATGTGAACTTAGGTCATCCGTACCCCAAGCGGGATGGGGCTCGGGATGGCCAGCGGGGTTGCGGGGATGGGCTACGGGCTCGGGGATGGTTGCGGGAAGGGATGGAATTCGGGGATGGGATCCCGATCCATCCCGAAGGTTTTTTAAAAAAAAATTTAATTAAATTTTTAAAAATAATGCCGTTCAACGGCTCTTTGTAAAAAAAAATTTATTTTTCTCAATTTAATCACACTATATATTTAACCCTCAACCTCTTATTTCTCACACCTCTCAACCTCTTATTTCTCACACCTCTCAAATTCTCTCAACCTCTTATTTTTCACACCTCTCAAATTCTCTCAACCTCTTATTTCTCACACCTCTCAAACTCTCTCAAATTCTCTCAACCTCTTATTTTTCGCACCTCTCTCATCATGAATTCAAACAGAACACCTACATCCCGTCGTAACCGACCGAATACACCACAATCGCAAGAAGATCAAGAGCATGGTTTCCAAGCGTTTACACAACAAGGTTATCATCCGCAATTTTCGCAACAAATTCCGCCACAATGGTCGCAACAAAATCCGCCACAAAATCCGCAACAATTTCCCCAACAATTTCACCAACAATTTCACCAACAAATTCCTTACCAATTTACACGTCCCGGGTTGATTGAACAAGGTTTTACTCCGGCCAACTTCAATCTCGACGACGACATTGTTCCGGAAACCCAACCTTCTACCCCGAACACACCACAATCTATCCCAACACAACAATCTAACCCGGAATCATCAAATCCGAGACCAACGAAAGCCGCCAAACAAACGTGGAGTAAAGCCGAGGAACTCGCGTTAGTGTCGGCGTGGGTTGACGTTTCGGAGGACCCCATGGTCGGTAACGCACAAAGCGGTGGTAATTATTTTTATTGATATTATTATTATTATTATTAATAATAATATTATTATTATTATTATACTTAATTTTACATAAATGTAGGAAGTTTTTGGGGCCGAATCGGGCATGTGTTCTTTACTCGCATGGGTCGTGAACCAGGTTATAGATCAACCCATCAACTCAATAGCAAGTTCAACGACCTCAATAAAAGAGTTAATTCGTTTGGCGGCATCTACAACAACTTGCTCAATAATAGATCAAGCGGGATGAGTGAGGCCGATATATCCCGAATGGCACATGAACGGTATCTAGCACGCCATAAAGTTGCTTTCACTCACGAACAAGCTTGGGACGTCCTAAAAAAATGTCCAAAATAGGGAGTCGTTCCAACGATGACGACAACTTCATCGCGGGGTTCAAAACGTACCCAACCTTCCGATGATGACGATGACGATCAAATTCAACGACCCATCGGGAGAAACAAGGCAAAAAAAATCATCAACGAGTAATACGTCCGGGGCGAATACGGACGAAAGTGTTACTCAGTTGTTGACGACGTTCAACGACAAGATTGATGATACAATGAAATACAAAATGAAAAAAATCGATCTCGAACTTCAAAGGTTAGAACACGAACGAGAAATCGAACGAGATAAACGATTTGAGAAAGACTTCGAGTATTTCATAACCCCGCATGATCACCTTACGGGAAACGCTTTGAGGGCTACTTTAGCGAGAAAAGAGCAAATCCAAAAATTTCATAATTGGTAGTGTTTTGTATTTTGTAATTTTTATTTTTAATGAATGATATGAATTTTAATTTTTATTATTTATCTTATTTTTATTTATTAAAAAATATATAAATATTTTTATTTTGTTAAATAATTAAATGTATAAATAAAAGAATTAAAATAAATGAGGTGGCAAAAGGGTTTGAGGGAATGGGGTACGGGTGTTTAGGGATCGTTAGGGATCGAGTGGGGGATGGAAAAAAAGCTGATGTGGCGCTGATGTGGAGATGGAATATTTGAAAGATGCTGTTATGGGGTACGGATGGCCTTAGTCAGCCAACACCAATAATCAAAGGTAATAAAAAATTCAAACACCAAAAATTCAACAGAACTCATTCAATGGTAATCAAAAATCCAAACACCAAAACACCAATACTACCCTAGAAATCGTGGACATCAATTGAAAGAAATCACATACCAATAATACACCAAAACCTAAATACCCTTACGCATACAAATGGACAACAACAGAAAGAGATGAAGGCAACGACGTAAATGACATAAGAAGAAATCGCATACCAATAGACGTAAATGACACAGAAGAAAAAGAAAGGGCGAGTTTCTAAGCTTATAAGAGATGTAAACAACACAGCGGGGTTCTCGAAATCGCAACCTAACCTTGTAGTCATCTGAAAATTGAAGGGAGACGACGGCAGGGTTCTCGAATCGATGGCGAAGAGAAGAAGACGACGACGGGAACAGGGTTCACGGTCGAGGGCGACCAGAACCCTCAGACGACGGCGACAAACCCACAATCGAATCGGCGACCAGAAGCTCACGATTGATGGCGATGAGGGACGATGAAGGCAGCGACGTTTCAACTGGGTATGAGTTTGAACGATTTGATTTTTGAGCCCTATTGTTTTTTAATTTTTATGAGTTTTATTAGTATCCACATCACTAATTCCATGTCATTTTTTATTTCCATGTTATCAATAAAAAATTATATTTTATTTATGTTGACCGGTTACCTAGGTAACCCAGATACTTAAAAGTTTGATATTTTATCATTGAAGTACCAAAATGAAGGTTTTAAAAGTATGTTACCCAAAATAGGAATCTGATGAAAGTACGTTGGTTTTTAACGCAATTTGGCCTTTAAATTTTATAGTATCAACATTTTTACATGTATTAATTATTATTATCATCATCTTCTCCATATCATCTCTTTGGTTTTGATATTCTTCATCCATTTCTGTGTGATGGGTTTGGTTTAGAAAATTAGTATTGAATCTTTAAATTAGTGTTAATGTGGTGTTAATGTTTAAATTGGGTCATGGATTTAGGTGATTAAAGAATGATTTGGAACTCATCTGGAGGTAAATCCATGAAGGAAGAAAGAGTTTTAGGAAAATGGGGAAGAAGAAGGTAAATCCATAGAAGAAGAAAGAGTTTTAGGAAAATGGGGAAGAAGGGTTTTAGGAGTGAGAGACAAGAAAAGGACAAAAATAAGAAAATACAAAAAAATGTGTAAAAAGACAAAAACACCCCTCTCTTAACTGAGTTTTTTAACGAACTTAACGCCAAAGGACCACTTTCGAAGCGAAATCCAAACAAAAGGGATGATTTCTGCACTTATTAAAGTTTAGGGACGATTTTTGTAGCTAAGGGTAAACGCCAGGGACGAAATTTGTAGTTTACTAGACCTAGGTTATAAGAGTTAGGTCATAACAAAAGTGAAATCATAGTGACCATACATGTAACTATTCCAAAACCTTAACCAACCACAGGGACGAAATTTGTAATGAACTCTTTATTTTATCAACATTTTCTGATTTTCACTAGAAAATAACAATATCATTTAATTCTCGATTTTTGACTTTTGAAATTTTTGCCACCAAAATCAGATTCTTTGTAACTTGGATGATTCCTAGCAGTATTTCTCCATATTATCACACACTTCCATTCACTTGAATCAAGAAAAACAGATGAAAGAAGCATGGATCAAGAAAACATGAATCTATTCATTGCTGGCATTAGAGTTCAATTTCACCAAGACTACACCCGATCATCATCAACCTAGCTAGCTGCTGACGTCCTCAAAATACTCCATCGGTATCGTTGGTGGACAGTATTTCTTCGCTACAAATTTATACTGTAAGCAAATTACCATATTAGCCCCAAATCTATCTAATCTAACATTCAAATAATAATCAAACTCATCGTTACGCACCTTGTGTTGACTGTACTTTTCCCTAATTGCGGGCAAACCAGAATTTGGGCATTCACAAACAAGAGTATGCAGAGCCTTCACACATTCACGTAAATCTGATGCCTGATACCGCGTATAATGCCTCAGCGTCGAATTCTGTAGAATTTTACCCAATAATTCAGCACAATAGTGATCGGCAGAAACTGTAATAACAGACTGCTTTATAGGAGGACCAAACAGTTGAATGCTGTATAGAAAAGTGTTGCAATAATATGCCTTTTGGGCGTTTTTCAAAGACAATTTTGAAATAAAGCTAATTATTTTATCGTAAACTGTTCAATGGCACATACCCAAGGATTCTTCGACGGAAAAAGCACGAATTGTGCTAGGAAAATAGCCGATGCGGCAACAAGGGAAGGGGCGTAACACATCATATTGTACTCGAGAAGAGATAACTCCGAAATGTAGCTAGCCAAACACTCTAATTGCATCGTAGAACCCTGTTTACATATCAAACATCAACAGTTAGATCAAATGCATTTATGATCAAGATCTAACATAAAGATTTCAGTTTTATACCTCATTTACTCCCTGAGCAGCACGAACAAATCGTCTACAGATTCCCACAAAATAATCAGTTTTACATCTTATTTACACAGTTTCAAAATATATATATATATATATATCTTATTTACACACATCTTATGATTTCAGGTATGAAAAAATACCTCAAAAAACATCTAACCGTTGGGGCCGTCATTTCAAACTTCAAAAAGTTTAGAACCGTAGATTCCATTTGTAATACCTGCGAGAGTTTAAACACTTAATTAGCGAAATGAGCGTCTAATAACACATCAATTTGTTATAAAGAAAGCACACCTCATCTTTCACGTATGTATTATCGGTTATGTAGCAGAATTCTTCAACTTGAGGTGCACAAATCTCCTCATACTTGCTGAAAATTTGTTCAAATTCCCTTAATGATTTTTCAAACAAAATATGCATCAATCACTAAGAAAGTAGATAGGCACAAAGCTCGGCCCAGAAAAGCCTAGTTAAGCCTTAAAAGCCCGTTAAGCCGTAAAGAACGATAAGGCCATTTCTTTCAACGACCAGTTAAAGCGCGGCCCAAGAAAGCCTAGTTAAGCCTTAAAAGCCCGTTATGCCTTAAAAACCCGTTTAGCCTTAAAGCCCGATAAGGCCATTTCTTTCGAGGACTAGTTAAAGCTCAGCCCAAAAAAGCCTAGTTAAGCCTTAAAAGCCCGGCATGAAAAAGCCCAATTGGGCTCTCTTTCAACTCCAATGCCCGATTGGGCCTTTAAAAACCCGGATTTTTTTAACCGGGCCTTGCGCATTTCTGTAAGGAAGTAAAGTCTTACGCAGCAATCATCATGCAAGCAACACCGAGCAATTGCAGGCGCTGGCGGTCCATCAAATTACCCGAAAGATAACGATCGATGTAGTTAATTGTGAGATACAATGTATCAGGTACAAGCCTATACTCTTCAGCAACTTCCACAAGCCAGTCTATAAGGATGGCCCGCATGCCCGGATTAATGTCTTTCTGGACCTTCTCCATGAAATCAACCGAAGGCCTTTTCTTAGCCTGAAATCACCAACACAAAATAATTAATACACAAAAAGAAAAGCAAAAGTTCAATCATGGGTTTTAAACTATTTTCTCCAACGAGGGAGGTTCAGAGGAAAAGCTCAAAAAAATGAAAAACAAAAGAACACTCCGGTATCTGGACTGTATGCACATGTGCATACAAGCAACTGCAGTTGTCTTTTGGTTTTTATGCACACGTGCATTACATGAATTCACATGTGCATGCGTCCAGATGAATCTCAGTTTTTCATTTTTTTGCGGTTTCCTTGAACCGGACCCTTTCTCCGATATATGAAAAATGCATATAAAAAGGACCTCTGTTGCTCTAAGGTGCTGATAAATGTCACAAGCCATAGTTGCACACATTTGTGGATCCATGAAATCAACATCAAGATCAACAATCTTGTCTTTTGACCCCATTTCCACAAGTATCTCTCTTTTGCATACATTCCCTATAACTCAAAAAAAAATGTTAATTCAACACCACCAAAATAAACAAAAACCCACCAAATTATATGAACCAAAATTAACACCTGTTGTTTCCACATGATCTGAAATGTTGAGTTTGCTACAAGTTCTTCTCTCGATAGAATCGATTGCTGCTATATCGTTGTTATCTATGTATTCAACATCCGGGCTATTTAAAGAATCGCATGTCGACATTGTTTCATCCATGTCTGATTTAGATGGAGACACATCCATTTTACATTCAACAGGAGGAACAATTATCCTAGAAACAGTTGCATCTTTTCTTGCCATCGATGAACTCTTAGTCGAAAAAACCCCATTGTTATTCACCATTGAAGTTCCCTTCTTTGCTTCACCAATCTATAAATACACAAATTTCAAAAACAAAAAAAATGTCTCTCAGTTTCTTACATTTTAACCTATAGATTTGAATTTAAAAACCATGGTCTATTTCAAGAAAAGAAGACACATAACATCATAAAATCATCAAAAAGATTTGAAAATGAAAAAACCAAAATCCAAACAAAAATTGATCAATTTGTAACAAATTATGATTGTTTAATCAAGAAATGGATCTGATCATCAAAATTCTGGTTACATATTCAAGAAAACGAAACATCAATTGCAAGATTATTGAAAAAGAAAAATCCAATTTAAACAAAACACAAATAAAGAAGGAATTTAGGTTTTTACCAAATTTGAGGCATTTCGAGGGACGTTATGAGATGCAGGTCTCTGATTGGTAACGTTAGCAAGAGCAGGGCGTTTCTTTGCCATGTGAGGGGGTAAAGCCATCGATTTCCCGATGAAATTCTCTGACGCCTGTCGTTTTGCCAGAGACGACGTCGTTCCTGATGTTTTCCGATTCTGGCTCGCCGTCGACATCTCTCCGATGAAACGAAAACACACAAATAAAAAAAAACTAGAAAACAAAATTTAACGAGAAGATGAAGAAATTCCCACAAAACCCAACAAATTCATGCGATTTTGAATCAAACTATCCGTTTGATTTTCCCAAACAGAAAGAAAGAAAGAAAAACCCTAAAACAAACCCCAAAAACAATTCACATGAAGATAAAGAAATCCGGCGAAAACCCAAGAAAATTGATGCGATTTTGAATCAAACTATCCGTTTGATTTTCGAAAACAGAAAAAGGGTTTAACGAATTCAAAAGAAGGGTTAGAACGAGAAAGAGAGAAAAGACGTGTTATTTAATGGTACTTTTGAAGGCGGGCAAAGAAGACGATTTGAAATGACAAGATGATCTTGGCCGTTGGATTAGAGCCAAGTATTCGTTAGGAGCGGACAAGGGGGATGGGGCCCACAATGCTGTTTATTGTATGTCTCTTTTTCTTACCGTGGGCCTTGGGGTGAGAGCGAGTGGGTGTTTTTGGAATATATTTTGAAGTTTAGGGGGTGAAAGTGTAAATATAAAATGCTTCGGGTTTGACAAGTGTTTTTAGTATAAGATTCTGAATATTGGGCTCTTCCTGTTTCTGTCCCTTTTTGTCCTGTGGCTTTTTTTGAATTCGAATTTGAACGTTAAACGGATTCTTCGCTTCTTTTCTACTTGAAGTATATTTTACTACTAATTTGAATTTTAAAATTGATTTAATAATATTTAATTATCATTAATATATTTCTATCGTTTAAACTTTAAACTATAATATAACTTCAAAGATTTGGATATTATTATGGTATACTTAAAAGATCTTCAACAAATTTTTTAAGGAAAATTAATTAAAATACCCTAAGTCAAACCAAGTGTTACCAAAATACCCTAAATCTCTTCCAGTTTGCCAAAATGCCCTTTTTTCCGCGATGGAGCCCGCGATCACGGGCTCAGAAACCATTTCTGACACTTTTTTAAACTTGCAGGGACCATTTTTGAAAAATTCAATCCCGCGATAGTTTAATTTTTGTGACTTTTCAATTGCAAGGGATCATTTTTGAAAAATTCCAGGGACCATTTTTGAAAATTTGACCCGCGTAGACCACTGTTCACCCCGCGTTTCGTCCAATTTGATGAATTTAAAATGAAATGTTACACTTTCAACCCCTATACTTATTTACTAAATTTTCTTTATATCTTTTACTTTCATTATTTTAATTTTACATTTAACACATATAATCGTTTATTAACTAAAATACGTTAAAAAATACGTTTTAATTTTAACAAATTACACCATTATAATCGTCTCTTCGATACGTTCGAAATGAGCCAAATCTTGAATTTTTTTGGATTTATATATTTTAATATATACCATATACAGTTGTACTTTTAGGTAGCGTTTGATACGCATACTATATGGGACGGGACGTAACTGGACGGGACTGAATTGGATGGGACGGGACGGGACGGGACTGAACTGGAGGAGATAATTTTAATCTAAGTTACGTTGGAAAAAATGGTATTTTAGTAATCTGATGTTTTAGTCCCATGTTGTTCCACCTATTTTGGTGGAACAAAAAATCTTATGTTTTGTCCCATTAAAACTTGTTTTTGTTCCATGTTGTCCCATCTGATTTTTGTCCCATGGCATACCAAACATAAAACTATTTTTTTTGTCCCGTCCCGTCCCATCCAATCTGCGTACCAAACGCACCCTTATAGTTAAAATACGTTTTATTTATTTTATTATCGATCTTTTTGTGCATACTCTGTAACTGCAAATACTTCAGCTCCAAACACACATGAATCATCATTCGTCAAATACCCATTTTCACAATTCTTAAATGAGTCCAGTGATACCAACTTGTCAAAACCCCATTTCATATTCTTCTCGTAAAACCTTCTCCAATTGCCATTCACGATATCTATAAACACATTCAAATAATAATAATTTAAAACGATTTAATGAATTAGTTAATATATGATTATTATGTTAATGCGATAGGAGTGTAAAACAAAATTGAAAAAAAAAATAAGAGATGTACCATAAATTAAATAATTAACTATAAGGGTATGAATTTTAAATATAAAAAATATTTTTTTATGTAGTGTATAACTGTATATGATATATATTAAAATATATAAATCCAAAAAAATTCAAGATTTGGCTCATTTCGAACGTATCGAAGAGACGATTATAATGGTGTAATTTGTTAAAATTAAAACGTATTTTTTAACGTATTTTAGTTAATAAACGATTATATGTGTTAAATGTAAAATTAAAATAATGAAAGTAAAAGATATAAAGAAAATTTAGTAAATAAGTATAGGGGTTGAAAGTGTAACATTTCATTTTAAATTCATCAAATTGGACGAAACGCGGGGTGAACAGTGGTCTACGCGGGTCAAATTTTCAAAAATGGTCCCTGGAATTTTTTAAAAATGATCCCTTGCAATTGAAAAGTCACAAAAATTAAACCATCGCGAGATTCCTTCGCGATCGCGGGATTGAATTTTTCAAAAATGGTCCTGCATGTTTAAAAAAGTGTCAGAAATGGTCCCTGAGCCCGCGATCGCGGGCTCCCATCGCGGAAAAAAGGGCATTTTTGCAAACTGGGAGAGATTTGTGGCATTTTGGTAAGTGTTGGTCAAACTTGGGGTATTTTAATTAATTTCCCATTTTTTAACATAGAAAAAATAGGGCTTTTGTTCTTTATTATGTTTCAACAAATTCTCTATAATAAAAAAAATTTAAGGAAAACTCTAAGTCCTCATGTGGTTTGTAGAATTTGATTGGATTTAGAAAGATTAAGAGGCGTTTGGTTCGTAGGATTCCGATGGAATATGAAGAATTGGAATGGTCAATTGTATTGACCAAATTCCATTCAGGCGTTTGGTTTACCTATGGAATGAAATTTAATTTCACACGTACCATAATTCATGTATTTGGTCATTACATCACAATTGAGAAGAAATTTAATTTCATTCCATCTTATTTTGTCAAAAAGACAAAATTATCCCCATATTTCCAACTTGATTTACCCATAATCGTGTGTACCTTTGTCGACCACCAACAATCTACACCACCACCGACCACCATCAATCTGAACAACCGTCAACCACCACCGATCTGAACCACTGTCGACCACCATCGTTCTGGATCCGATCGAAACCACGACCGATCTGAATCACTAACGACCACCAACGATCTGAACAACCTTCAACCACCACGGATCTGAACCACCACCATTCTGAATATGATCTGAACCACCGTTCTAAACCACGTCATCCACCACCAATCCGAACCACCACCGATCCGAAACACCGTCGACCACCACCAATCTGAACCACAATAGTTGGATTTTGTATTCAACATTTTCAAAAAGGGTATTTTGGGCATTTACTAATATTTTATTCAAATTTCAAAGCTACATTATGGAAACCAAGCAGACAGATTGCAATTTCTTTAACCAATGTCATTCCAATGTTTGTCAACCAAACGAGTGGTCAAAGATTCCAATTTATCCAAAATTATTCAGCGTACCAAACACCCCCTAAGGCTATGTTTGGCAAACTAGCTGATAAGCTAGCTTATGACTTATAAGCTAGCTGGTAGCTGATAAACTAGCTGTGACTGATAAGCTAGCTGGTAACTGATAAGCTAGCTGATGAAAAAGTCACGTTTGACAAAAAGTAGCTTATAACATTTAAATGAACAAAAATGACATATTAAAAAATAATTAATAAAAAATAATTAATATTAATGAGAACATAATTTGAATATTTACAAAAAGCTACTCATAAGCTACTCCAAGTAGTTTTTCAAAAAGCTAGCTTATGGTCATCCGAATATGTACCCAAAAATAAGCTAGCTTTTTTTTGCCAAACAATGCCTAAGAGTTTCATTTCATTTCAATCTCATGTTTAGTTTAAAAAACATTGCATTTGAAATCCTGAAATTTCATTAATTTTTACATAGACACAAGATTTTGAAATACGTTTTAAAGTATGTAACAATGAATTAATAAAAGGAAATTTAATTTTTTTATAATTTGTTTTTACAAATTATTAATTTAAAATGAAACTCGAATACATTTCAAGTCCTATAATCAAAACATTTCAAATATTTCAAATCCTTTTAAACCTAAATTCAATTCCAAATCTTTTCACGAAATTTAAATTTCTCAAAATTATTCCATCAAATCAAATATTCCGTAGTTTTAGAAAATTCTCTAAATCTTGATATATGAGGAGAAAATTTATTTTTTTATTCTCTCCTACCAATGATATTGAACTTTTATTATTTTATATATTTTTTATAAAAGTGTATTGGAATAATAAATTTATATAATATCTTAGGTCGTGCGTACCGCCATCGGGTACCACGGCCGGGTTCACATCGGGTTGGGGCGGGTAGCCCGGGTACACGGTATGGGTACCGCGGGTTCGGTGGGTGCGGGTAAGAGTGGGTTCGGGAACCCGGTCCTAATTTTTTTTTTAAATATAATCGGTGGGTGCGGGTAAGAGTGGGTTCAAAGGGTATGATAGGAAGCGGTACTCCACTTTAGGGTAAGGAGGGTAGCAAAGAGAAAAGTTGATGTGACACTGAGGTGGCATCAGGGTTCAGAGGGTAAGATAGGAAGCGGTACCCATGGTCTTAGTAGTATAATGTATGTAAATTTCTAAAATAGAGAATTTGTTGCAGCTAAATGTAATTTTTTATAGATATTTTAACTTTTTATGTTCTAAAACATTTATGAAAAAAATATGTTTTCTACATTATTTTTTTATAGATATTTTAACTTTTGAATAAGTACTCTTTCATCTAATAAGTTACTTTAACCACAATGTAAACTTTTGAACTCACTAGGCGTTAGCCTAACCCTTTTTATTTGTAAGCATGTGCAACAGGTTCCGGTTGGGTAATATTTCTAGTGACACTGTGAAGAGTTGAGAGCTAGATATGAGTTCAAGAAGTAAGTGGCTTGGTGATGTCTTGCGCGTTTTTGGGAATAGCAACTTTGTAATGAGTAATAGCACCCCTTTTATACTCTGGTGGAAGACGTAGGAAATTGAATTGTTAAAGTTGTTACGATTTTATTGTTGAGGTATTTTAAGGGTGGTTTGTATAACGAATTTTTGTCCTTGGTTGTTATTAAATCAAACATTACGTTTAGTTGCTATTTCCAAATTTGAGGGTGTTACACAGTTCACGGGACTAAAAGGGGAATAGTTAGGAACAGACAAACATCACCACACATTCAACGCGTTCATACGAAAGATAAATTACCATGACTGAATATGATGTTTTGAAACTTTGTGAAAAATCCTAATCGTTTTGAGTTTTGTAAGCTTTGTGAACACATAGGAACTATTTGAGGGAGGTTACACATTAGCATTTACTTTATTGCATTTATTCCTATTTTGTCCGTGATCACATGGTTCACATAATCATAAATTACACATTAGTATTTAATTTATTGTATTTATTAATATGTTCATCTCAACCGTAGATCTCTAATATCAATGGATGAAAATGGTTCATAATGTTAATACCAAAAAAGTGGCTAACAAAATAACTCGACCCTATGTGTGTAGTGGATATATATAAATGTATGTATATATATGTATGTATGTATGTATGTCTATATATTTGATATATATATATATATAGGATACAAATCAAATACAAACCATGTATTTGTTACACCCTTACAAACCAATGTGCATATATGCATAGCCTTAGATGCATATATGCATTATCTCATATGAATGTATGTCTATTATATGTACATTCTTGCACGTATGCATATGCATATGCATATGTGCACACCGGTTGTTTACATATGCATACTGTGGTTTGTAAGGTGTGCAACAAATACAAGGTTTGCATTTTACAGAGTCTATATATATAGTAGAATATGTGTATGTGTGTATAACTCATCACGCATCCATGGGCTTTGGGGCTTCAATGGCTCTTAGTAAATTGTATTGGGTCTTGGTGGGCGATTCTTAATGAACTGTACTTGTCCTTGATGAGTTACAATGGTTCTTAATGAACTAAGTGGCTGTAAATGAAATGTCATGGGACTTTATGGCCTTAAATGCCACATAATGAAATGTATTAGGCCTTCACGACTTTAGTGACTCTTAATGAACTGTACATTCCCTTGGTGGCCTTGAGAGAGAGAGAGAGGATCAAATATGTTTGTCTGCAAATCCATCGATGGGTGTGACGCCGGTGAGATGAATCGACTGGAGAAAATGGACAGGATGTGATACCAAAGACGAAGGGTAGAAGTTCCAAATCGTATGTGGGTTTGTTTTGGGATGTCACACCGGAGACAAAGTGATTGCCAACGACATATATGGATGGAGATGGTCGCTGACGATCGTTGATGCGGTATTATGGTGGCGTATGGGGGAGAAGACGAGTGGAGGAGGCAGCATGGACGGACGTGACTAAGGGCACACGGTGGCACGTGCCACCGTATTATTTCTAAGGCAAAGGGTACAAATTTTTTGTTTCGTGAAGGTGAAACCGTATTATTTTAGGAGGTGCTACAGTATTCATTTGTAAGTGCAATCGTACCTCGTAATCAACCAAAAATCTCTTGAAATAAATCAAAAAACGGAAAAAAACCCTCTTGAAATCAACCAAAAATATCCAAAAAGTCTCTCGAAATCGATAAAGTAAACTAAAAAATCCCTAAAATCAAGCCAAAAACTTTAAAAATCCCTTGAAATGCCGAAACTTGGCTAAAACCACTTCGGTCGATATTGAACAATGGTAAAAAAAGATACACATATCGAATTATCGATAAAACCGTATAAATAAATATGGTGCCACCGTATGAAAAAGTTTCTGGGTCCGTCCTTCAGAGGCAAGTAACCTGGTGATTCAGATTAGAGATGTCGACGATATGTTGGGGATATGGTGGTGTGTAATTTTAGATTTTAAATTACATGTTTGCTCTTGAAATTTCGATCGGGATTTGAGGTTAGGTAGGACTTTCCCAACTATTACAAAATGCCACCCTTTTTAAGGACATTTGATTAAAAATTGAGATTGGTCCTTACGATCCTCAACCTATTTTTTGTCTGGACATAATTAAACTCGTCTCAAAATATAAACATTCTTTTAGTAATTATAATCATTGTTTTCCTTATCATCTCATGAAAGGAGGGATCTTTGATTCGATTTTATTAGAAACCGTCGATTTTTATTCTGAGGCATTTCAAATTTTGATTAATCAAAGGTGATGCATACATATAATAGAACAGGAAATCAAAGAAACATAAATTTAGCAAGTACCCATTTAGACCTTTTATTGATGCCACTCAATGGCCTTTTCCAGTTAAAGAAAGGAAACATACATGTATAATGTTATACATATATATATATATATATATATATATATATATGTAAGTATCTATATATAATGAGCAGGCACACGTGAATATACAACAGCTGCATGACAAAGAACACCCACAAAATCCTAATCCTTCCTTATTCTTCTTCCAACTTTGGGGCTTCAATTTACCCTCCAACAGCGTGCCGTTCCATGTAGATATTAACGGTGAATTTTATGGGGAGATCGAACTTATTGACATTTGACATATACGATGTATTTAATTAAAGAAGAAAAGAGATGGGTTCTTAGTGGTACTGAAAGGAAGAGGTGGAAGTTTGGCACTTAGAGATTCTCAGATGGGGACCAACCATTGATGGAAGCCTTATAAGGTGGCGGTGGTGGGGACTTGGCATTGACGGAAGCCTTGTAAGGGGGAGGTGGTGGGGACTTCGCATTGACGGAAGCCTTGTAAGGTGGAGGTGGTGGGGACTTAGCATTGACGGAAGCCTTGTGAGGTGGCGGTGGTGGGGACTTGGCATTGAGGGAAGCCTTGTAAGGTGGCGATGGTGGGGCCTTGGCATTGACGGAAGCCTTGTGAGGTGGCGGTGGTGGGGACTTGGCATTGACGGAAACCTTAGGTGGGGGTGGTGGGGACTTGGCATTGACGGAAGCCTTGTAAGGTGGCGGTGGTGGGGACTTGGCATTGACGGAAGCCTTGTAAGGGGGAGGTGGTGGGGACTTCGCATTGACGGAAGCTGTAACGCCCCAAAATCCGGGCCAATTTAAACCTTAAGTTACAACAGGTTATGATAACAAGACTTCAACTTATATAAATAGCAGGGGATTAACCATCAAGAGTATATTTACAAACAGGATACTTCAAATAACCTATCAATCTAATTATGTAACTATAATCAGATTAATTAAGGTATCTAAGCTATCCATCCAAAAATCTCCTCTTTGTTAATTGCCACCACTGCTAATCCAAAAACGCTCGTCCCACAACCCTTTATTTTCCCGAGCCTGAACCTGGTAAGAAAACATTATAGGAAACGATTAGGCCAACGCCTAGTGAGAACATTCGTTTCAATAATAACATTTGCAAAATCAAAGTAAACAAGTTATAGCAAACCTGGTTACTCCTTTTCTTACCGCCTAGAGCCACACTACGAATCATTACTGATTCTAGATTAATGCTCCTTTATCCAATTCCTAGAATATGACTGCAATATTTCAGCCATCATATCCCGCCTAGAGCCACACTACGAATCATTACTGATTCTAGATTAATGCTCTTAACCTATAAATGGCAATTACACATGCACATTTATTACCACATGACTATTCCTTGGTTTCCCACACACTGAGATAACAATTAATATCACACGTCTATCCCATGTGATTACCAAACACTAATGCCTATGGATCCATTACACTCAATATAATCCTGCCTAGCATCACACTAGCGCAGTTTGTAAACCTAACATACTATACATGAATGTACATATGTCCGAATTGCATAAGTTATATGACAATGCCTAATCGTATCTTTTCACGATTTACCGAACTGTAGACTCCAAAACAATCAGGAGAGTACAAATAATCCAAGACCTCAAAATGTCTTAACTATTTCGGTATACTGCCAACTCCCGGTATCCCCAACTCCCGGTATAAAAGCTAAGACCGGGACTCACCTGTACCGGGACTCCCCTGCACCGGGACTCTCAACTACCGGGACTTCCGACTACCGGGACTATGAGTACCGGGACTCTTAAGTACCGGGACTCTTACGTACCGGGACTTCCAACTACCGGGACTTCCGACTACCGGGACTATGAGTACCGGGACTCTTAAGTACCGGTTTGTTCAATTTGCCCAAAATTCCTTCTAATTCATCAAATTAGCTTATTTCAAGCCATTCTATTCAGCTATAGACAAATTATACAGTTACATCAAGGTTTATAACAACTTAAAAACATTGATTTGTACGAAGAACTGAATGAACTCACCTTATAATTGCAAAACCCTTCTTCCTGCACAGTATGAACTCCAAACTGCTGCTATTAATTCAAATGAAGAACTGAACTTCTTTCCTTCCTGTTTCTTCCTTTCTCTCTTTCCCTCTACTTTCTTTAGCCGACTTAACAACAAGAATGAGATATTTGTTTGATATCTCAATTCTTTTATCCAAATACACTTTAGTTAATTACACAATACACACTCAAGTTCCATTATTTCCAAAATAACACCAAACATCAAACCCTTGTATTTTAACCCTATTGAATTGTCAATTACAACATAATTCAAGGTTTTAAACCAAAATACAAGTAAATCCCAATTCTCATTAAAATATTAATAATGAAAATTCAGGATGTTACAATACTCCCCAACTTGAAAATGATTTCGTCCTCGAAATCAAGATCAGGTAAACAGATGAGGATACTTATCTTTCATACTCTCTTCCGACTCTAAAGTCACATTGGTACCCCTGTGGTGTTTCCACTGTACTTTCAACATAGCCACTTCCTTGCCACTACGTAGCGTTCTAACCGATCTCTCCAAAATTGCCTCTGGTTCTTCCACACAACGACTCTTCTCATCTATTCTCACATCAGAGAGTGGTATCACATCCTCTTCTTCGGCTAAACACTTCCGAAGATAACAAACATGAAAAGTATTATGAACTCCTTCCAATTCTGGTGGAAGATCCAACTGATATGCTTGTAAACCAATCCTCTGAGTAATAGTAAAAGGTCCTAGAAAACGAGGACTTAACTTTCCACGTTTACCAAACCTTATTACACCTTTCCATGGGGATACCTTAAGCATCACGCGCTCCCCAACTTGGAATTCTTTAGGTCTTCTTTTCGGATCAGCATAACTCTTCTGTCGATCCTGAGCTGCCTTCATATGCTGCCGAATTTCTTTCACTTTATCCGCTGTTTGTTGTACCAATTCCGGTCCAGCAAACTGTTTCTCTCCGGCTTCTAACCAACATACCGGAGTCCTACATTTCCTACCATACAAAGCTTCGAAAGGTGCCCTTCCGATACTCGAATGATAACTGTTGTTATACGCAAATTCTACTAACGGTAGATGCGTATCCCAGTTACCACCGAAATCCAAAACACACGATCTGAGCATATCTTCCAAAGTTTGTATAGTCCTTTCACTCTGCCCATCAGTCTGTGGATGAAAAGCAGTACTCAAATTAACTTTAGTACCCAATTCTTCTTGTAGTGACCGCCAAAACCTCGAGGTAAACCGACTATCACGATCTGACACTATCGACACCGGTATACCATGCCTTGACACCACTTTATCGATATATAGCTTTGCCAATTTCTCAATTGGTGACGCTTCTTTCATATCCAGAAAATGAGCACTCTTAGTTAATCTGTCCACGATTACCCATATTGTGTCGTTACCCTTTTGTGTCTTTGGTAACTTCGTCACAAAGTCCATGGTAATCTTCTCCCACTTCCATTCCGGAGTTTCCAAGGATTGGAAACTTCCGTACGGTTTCTGATGCTCCGCCTTCACCAACGAACATGTTCTACACGTTTCCACTTTTCGGGCCACGTCTACTTTCATAGCCGGCCACCAATAATGCAACTTCAAATCTCGGTACATCTTCGTACTCCCGGGATGTATGGAATACTTAGATCTATGAGCATCTTCGAGAATCAACTCTCGATTTCCTCCAATTTTAGGCACCCAAACTCTACCTTGGAACAACTTGATCCCACGGCCATCTTCAGTCAACTGAAGATGTTGTTTGCTCATCACTTCTTCTTTCAAATTTTCTTCTCGCAAAGCCACCACTTGTGCTTCTTTTATCTTTTCCATCAAACTTGACGTCACATCAATTCTAGCATTGGTCGTCTTCAAACATCCACTATACTCCTTTCTACTTAAAGCATCGGCTACGACATTTGCTTTACCAGGATGGTAATGCAACTCACAATCGTAATCTTTAAGTAATTCTAACCATCTTCGATGCCTCATGTTTAACTCTTTCTGATCAAGAATGTGTTGCAAACTTTTATGGCCAGTAAAAAGAGTACACTTAGTTCCGTACAGATAATGCCTCCACAGTTTCAAGGCAAAAACGACCGCTACTAACTCCAAATCATGTGTAGGGTAGTTCTTCTCGTGCTCTTTCAGTTGTCTCGACGCATAAGCTATCACCTTGCCTCGTTGCATCAAAACACATCCTAACCCCATTTTTGAAGCATCACTGTACACTACCAGATCTTCCGTTCCTTCTGGTAAAGCAAGAACCGGAGCCTCACATAACTTTTGACGCAAAGTTCTGAAAGCCGATTCCTGTTTCTCCGTCCAAACAAATTTCACATTCTTTTTAGTCAGAACAGTCAAAGCTGATGCAATCTTAGAGAAGTCTTTAATAAATCTTCTGTAATACCCAGCTAATCCCAAGAAACTTCTTATTTCCGACGCACTTCTAGGTGTCTCCCAATTTGCCATAGCTTCTATCTTAGCTGGGTCTACTTTGACTCCTTCTGAAGTGATTACATGACCAAGAAATTGTACTTCTTTCAACCAAAACTCACATTTTGAAAACTTCGCGTACAGTTTCTCTTTTCTTAATACTTCTAAGACCTCACGTAAGTGTTGTTCATGATTTGCTTCAGTTTTTGAATACACGAGTATGTCATCGATAAAGACGATAACAAACTTGTCCAAGAAAGGTCGACACACTCTATTCATCAGATCCATGAATACAGCTGGGGCATTCGTCAGACCAAATGGCATTACTAAAAACTCATAATGCCTGTATCTGGTTCTAAAAGCTGTCTTAGGAACATCTTCATCTCTTACCCGGACTTGATGATACCCTGATCTCAAATCAATCTTAGAAAAACATCCTGCCCCTTGAAGTTGATCGAACAAGTCATCAATTCTTGGAAGCGGATATTTGTTTTTAACAGTTACCTTATTCAGCTCTCGGTAATCTATACACATTCTCATGGTACCATCTTTCTTCTTAACAAACAAAACCGGAGCTCCCCAGGGCGAAGAACTCGGTTTGACAAAACCTTTATCTAATAACTCCTGGAGTTGAGTCATCATCTCTTTCATTTCGGCCGGCGCTAAGCGATACGGTGTCCGCGCAATCGGTGCCGAACCTGGAATGAGATCAATTCTAAACTCTACCTGTCGCTCAGTCGGTAGGCCAAGAAGATCATCAGGGAATACGTCAGGAAACTCATGTACCACTTTGATATCTTCCATTTGTTTCTTTTCTGAACTTCCATCTAAGACATAAGCCAAATAGGATACACATCCTTTCATTAAACACTTTCGCGCCTTTACCACAGAAATTAACGGAATTTCCCCTTTTTGCTTTTCTCCGAAGATGAATATATCACCCTTATCGGTCATCGGAATCCTGATTAATTTCCTTGCGCAAAATATCTTTGCCTGATTGGCTGTCAGCCAATCCATACCCACAATTATATCAAACCCACCAATCTCCATCAACAACAAGTTGATCGGAAATTTCGTCTCTTCTATAAGAATAATACAACCATCAAGCCTTTCTCGAACCAAAGCTTGACCCCCATTAGCTACCTCTACTACCAAAGCATCATCCAAAGTAGTAACAGGCGTAACTAATTTATGAAAGAATGACTTGGACACAAATGACAAATTTGCACCACAGTCAAATAATACGCGCGCAGGACAAGAATTAACAAGGAATGTACCCGAAACAACATCCTTTGACTCCTTAGCTTCCTCAGTAGTCATCTGAAAAGCACGACCCGTTGGCTTTGGAATAACTGGCTTTTTACTCTGATCGCCGCTCTTTTTCAGTCTTGGGCACTCCCGACGAAAGTGACCCGGTTGCTTACACTCAAAACACAGATTTCCCTGTACTGGGCAGTTATTCATAGAGTGCCCACTTTTCCCACATTTGTAACATTCTGAAGCTATCGCCCGGCACTGCCCAAAATGTTTGCTTTTGCATTTCGGACACCAATTTGGTTCACGCCGTGAATCATAACGAGCACTTTTATCAACCGCCTTAGATTTCTGTGAAGAGTCCGATCGACTATCCCACTTTCGTTTCTCCCCAACTTGGGTCTTTTCTTCTTTATCTCGCGAGTACACTTCCTCCGTCACTTTCGCTTCTTCAATAGCTTCCCTCAGTGTTGAAACCTTTGCACTCCTTACTCGGGACATCATATCCGCGGGTAGACCTTTCAAATAAGCCTTTATCCTTTCCTTCTCGTTAGGAGCCACATGCCCCACCAAATTTAACTTTTCCATGAACAGTTCTGTATACTTCCTTACCGACATTTGTCCTTTCTTGAGATTTCGGAACTCTTCCTCGATTCTATCCATTTCGTTCTCGTTACAGTATTCTTCCAAAACTTTCCTTTTGAACGATTCCCAATTCATAGCAGCTAGCATCGAAGCCAAAATTGTTGCCGTAAACACGTTCCACCAAGTCAGTGCATTCCCTTTCAACATATGGGAAGCAAACCCGACCTTTGACTTATCATCGCATTCACATGCTCGAAATGCTTGCTCCATTTCTCTTAACCAATTCATGCAGACCACTGGATTATCAGCTCCAGCAAACTCCGGTGGTTTACAACTTAAGATCGTTTTGTACGAGTAAACTCTTTCTGCTCTCCTTTTTGTTTCTGCTACTGGAGTATGAAGTAGAGGAATTACTCCAGTATCCGTTCCTGTTCGCCTTAAATCTGAGCTTCGATCATTCAAAGCTTTCATAAACATTTCTGTTTGCTGAGCCATAGCAGTAGTCATCATTCGTGTCATGTTTTCCATCATTCGGGTCTCCATAGTTACTTCCGGCGTTTCTTGGCCAGCGGTACTGGTACCCATTCTATGCACCTGACTTGATGTTCCTCCAAGAGAAAGAAACCCCGGCGGAGTCTCATGAATCCCGCCTCTTCCAGGTTGCCCTTCTTCTGTCCAATCTATCTCAGTTCTATCCATCTCACGAATAGGGGATAAAGGCGGCGTGTTTACCATCGCTCTGATATAACACAAAAGAATAACCATAAGGAATGGTTACACCACTCTAGACATACAAAACGTACTTTACCGATCATTAGTCACTATAACAATTTAGTAACAAGCATGCTTATGTAACAATATATTCATAATAACAGTAGCTAATTGGAATTGTGAACATATCATACAGGAGAATCCTCGTTACCATCATCACAGTACTAAATTCTCGTATTTCTGTTGACTCTAAGACTATCCCGTCTTAGCACTTCTACCCATATCTCACATATCATAACCTAATCCATTACAGCTAAAGTCTAAGTATCTCATCAGCATACTTAGTTCGCTTAAACTATTGCTCTGATACCATATTGTAACACCCCAAAATCCGGGCCAATTTAAACCTTAAGTTACAACAGGTTATGATAACAAGACTTCAACTTATATAAATAGCAGGGGATTAACCATCAAGAGTATATTTACAAACAAGATACTTCAAATAACCTATCAATCTAATTATGTAACTATAATCAGATTAATTAAGGTATCTAAGCTATCCATCCAAAAATCTCCTCTTTGTTAATTGCCACCACTGCTAATCCAAAAACGCTCGTCCCACAACCCTTTATTTTCCCGAGCCTGAACCTGGTAAGAAAACATTATAGGAAACGATTAGGCCAACGCCTAGTGAGAACATTCGTTTCAATAATAACATTTTCAAAATCAAAGTAAACAAGTTATAGCAAACCTGGTTACTCCTTTTCTTACCGCCTAGAGCCACACTACGAATCATTACTGATTCTAGATTTATGCTCCTTTATCCAATTCCTAGAATATGACTGGCAAAATTTCAGCCATCATATCCCGCCTAGAGCCACACTACGAATCATTACTGATTCTAGATTAATTCTCTTAACCTATAAATGGCAATTACACATGCACATTTATTACCACATGACTATTCCTTGGTTTCCCACACACACTGAGATAACAATTAATATCACACGTCTATCCCATGTGATTACCAAACACTAATGCCTATGGATCCATTACACTCAATATAATCCTGCCTAGCATCACACTAGCGCAGTTTGTAAACCTAACATACTATACATGAATGTACGTATGTCCGAATTGCATAAGTTATATGACAATTCCTAATCGTATATTTTCACGATTTACCGAACTGTAGACTCCAAAACAATCAGGAGAGTACAAATAATTCAAGACCTCAAAATGTCTTAACTATTTCGGTATACTGCCAACTCCCGGTATCCCCAACTCCCGGTATAAAAGCTAAGACCGAGACTCACCTGTACCGGGACTCCCCTGCACCGGGACTCTCAACTACCGGGACTTCCGACTACCGGGACTATGAGTATCGGGACTCTTAAGTACCGGGACTCTTACGTACCGGGACTTCCAACTATCGGGACTTCCGACTACCGGGACTATGAGTACCGGGACTCTTAAGTACCGGTTCGTTCAATTTGCCCAGATTTCCTTCTAATTCATCAAATTAGCTTATTTCAAGCCATTCTATTCAGCTATAGACAAATTATACAGTTACATCAAGGTTTATAACAACTTAAAAACATTGATTTGTACGAAGAACTGAATGAACTCACCTTATAATTGCAAAACCCTTCTTCCTGCACAGTATGAACTCCAAACTGCTGCTATTAATTCAAATGAAGAACTGAACTTCTTTCCTTCCTGTTTCTTCCTTTCTCTCTTTCTCTCTACTTTCTTTAGCCGACTTAACAACAAGAATGAGATATTTGTTTGATATCTCAATTCTTTTATCCAAATACATTTTAGTTAATTACACAATACACACTCAACTTCCATTATTTCCAAAATAACACCAAACATCAAACCCTTGTATTTTAACCCTATTGAATTATCAATTACAACATAATTCAAGGTTTTAAACCAAAATACAAGTAAATCCCAATTCTCATTAAAATATTAATAATGAAAATTCAGGATGTTACAGAAGCCTTGTAAGGTGGAGGTGGTGGGGACTTAGCATTGACGGAAGCCTTGTGAGGTGGCGGTGGTGGGGACTTGGCATTGACGGAAGCCTTGTAAGGTGGCGGTGGTGGGGCCTTGGCATTGACGGAAGCCTTGTAAGGTGGCGGTGGTGGGGCCTTGGCATTGGCGGAAGCCTTGTGAGGTGGCGGTGGTGGGGACTTGGCATTGACGGAAACCTTAGGTGGGGGTGGGGGTGACTTGGCAGTGACGGAAGCCTTAGGTGGGGGTGGTGGGGACTTGGCATTGACGGAAGCCTTGTAAGGTGGTGGTGGTGGGGACTTGGCATTGACGGTAGCCTTGTGAGGTGGCGGCGGTGGGGACTTGGCATTGACGGAAACCTTAGGTGGGGGTGGTGGGGACTTGGCAGTAACAGAAGCCTTGTAAGGTGGTGGTGGTGGGGACTTGGCAATGACAGAAACCTTAGGTGGGGGTGGTGGCGACTTGGCATTGACGTAAGCCTTGTAAGGTGGCGGTGGTGGCGACTTGGCATTTACGAAAGCCTTGTAAGGTGGCGGTGGTGGCGACTTGGCATTGACAGAAGCCTTGTAAGGGGGTGGAGGTGGCGACTTGGCATTGACGTAAGCCTTGTAAGGGGGCGGTGGTGGCGACTTGGCATTTACGGACGCCTTGTAAGGTGGCGGTGGTGGCGACTTGGCATTGACGTAAGCCTTATAAGGTGGCGGTGGTGGCGACTTGGCATTTACGGAAGCCTTGTAAGGTGGCGGTGGTGGCGACTTGGCATTGATCGAAGCCTTGTAAGGTGGTGGTGGTGGGGACTTGGCATTTACGGAAGCCTTGTAAGGTGGCGGTGGTGGCGACTTGGCATTTACGGAAGCCTTGTAAGGTGGCGGTGGTGGCGACTTGGCATTGATGGAAGCCTTGTAAGGTGGTGGTGGTGGGGACTTGGCATTGACTGAAGCCTTATAAGGGGGCGGTGGTGGCGACTTGGCATTGACTGAAGCCTTATAAGGGGGCGGTGGTGGCGACTTGGCATTGACGTAAGCCTTATAAGGGGGCGGTGGTGGCGACTTGGCATTGACGTAAGCCTTGTAAGGTGGCGGTGGTGGCGACTTGGCATTGATGGAAGCCTTGTAAGGTTGCGGTGGTAGCGACTTGGCATTGCCTGAAGCCTTGTAAGGTGGCGGTGGTGGCGACTTGGCATTGCTGGAAGCCTTGTAAGGTGGCGGTGGTGGCGAATTGGCATTGACTGAAGCCTTATAAGGTGGCGGTGGTGGGGACTTGGCATTGATGGATGCTTTATAGGATGGCGGTGGTGGGGACTTGGCATTGACGGAAACCTTAGGTGGGGGTGGTGGGGGCTTGGCAGTACTGACCTTAGGTGGCGGTTGTGGGGGCGCGATACTTACCGCCACTTTGTAATGTGGAGGTGGCGAGGGCTTGGCAGTACTGACCTTAGGTGGCGGTTGTGGGGGCGCGATACTTACCGCAACTTTGTAATGTGGAGGTGGTGGGGGCTTGGCCGTGATGGAAACCTTAGGTGGTGGTGGAGACTTGGCGTGGATAGCTTGTGACTCATAATGGTAGGCAGCGGTTGTTGACGATGGGAAGCTTAAAGAAACCATGGCTACAAGAAGAGCCACAATGAGAGTGGCCATTATAGGCCCGTTACCTTTGCTTGATCCCATTTTACGACTTATGATTCCATGCATGTCTCTTCCCTCTTTATTTAGCCAAATATCTAACCCTAAGATACCTAAAGTTTACTTTTATGTAGACTTTTAAAAGTAACTTGTCATAAAGTTATGGTGGTTTTTCTATCTCGAAATGAATATGATATTTAGGAAACTCAACCTCTACGTACAATCAGTACCCAATTTTTAAAACATCTTTAAACCATTAAAAATGTTAGATCGTAATCTTAGAGTAAATTATATATCTGGTCCCTATGGTTTGTTAAATATTCAGGATTTGATCTTTAAACTTTATTTATTATAGACAAATCCCTCAAAATTTGCATTTTGTTTTGAAGTTAGCCCGTCAACCTAACACTCGTCTATCTCCTGCATTACATAAACGGGTAAACTTATGAGTTTACATTTTCCCATTAGTTTTTATTTTAAAAACATTATTTTCTCACAAAAACCTTAAAAGCACTCTTTCTTTCTTTCTCTCCCTCAATCCCTTGAGATCCTTGGCATTCCAACTTCGGGGGTTTCATTTTTCAACAACACCAATAGACATGCTTATTGCTTACACTGTGTTCTCTAATCTGAAAAGTAAAAAAATGGATGGAAAAGAATGGGAGGGAAGAGAAAAAAGTTGACAATAATTTTTTCATTTGTGTTCTTGAAAAGCAGGAAAAGAAATGAAATGAAAGAAAAGAAAAATTATTTTTTGTTTACTTGAACAGCAGAGAAAGGAAATGAAAGACGCCATTTTTACTAATATATATCCTTAATACATCTTTTACAATGAAAGATCGGGTAGTTTTGTAATATTAAATATTTTTGCAATTTTTTTAATGTTTTTAATATCTTTCATTTCCTTTCCTTTCATTTCCTCCCACATTTGAGAAATTTTTTTTGGAAGGAAACTTATCATTATTTTCCTTCCATTTCCTTTCCTTTCTCTCCTAAAATAGTCTCAAGAAAACTGAGTTTTTTTTACTTTCCACCCCTTTCCCTCCTTTTCCTTTCCTTTCCTTCGTAAAATGAGTTTCGAGAACATAGCGTTAGGGGATCAAGCTCGGTTTGGAAAGATATGTAGTCTCACTTCAGATCTAGTTTCGTTGCAACTCACCCCTTTGTGCTTCCACTCCTTCGCTCAACATTGGAAATCAAGGCTTCCTCCATCGCCATTGGTTTTCAGTGCCGCCTCTGTCGTTGCAAGAGTGCTCGTCTCTCTCCTTATCCCCCGTGGATTTTCATTCCGCCTAACATGGTTTTATGATCTTAGTAGGGTTTTGTTGTTGTTTGAATGTATATTTATGGTTTTGTTCTTGTTGGCTAAAGATATATTTAGGGTTTTGTTTTTATTGTTAGAAGACACTTATGTTTCTAAATCTAAATTTTAGGGTTTTTTTATTGTTGATTGAAGATATATTTTGGATTTGGTGTTCTTGATGTTCAATAACACTTGTATTCTACAAAAACAATGAAAATGTTATCAATTATTTTTGTTTCTGCTCTTGGAGAATAGTCAATTTTTATGGTTTGTTTTTGTTTTTGTTTATGATATATGGTTGGAGAAGATGAAGATTAATGAACAAAATGTTAAAAGCGTATAAATAGAGAAAAGGATAAAATGGTGTGTAATTTTAGATTTTAAATTACATGTTTGCCTTTGAAATTTCGATCGGGATTTGAGGTTAGGTAGGACTTTCTCAACTATTACAAAATGCCACCCTTTTTAAGGACATTTGATTAAAGATTGAGATTGGTCCTTTCGATCCTCAACCTATTTTTTGTCTGGACATAATTAAACTCGTCTCAAAATATAGACATTCTTTTAGTAATTATAATCATTGTTTTCCTTATCATCTCATGAAAGGAGGGATCTTTGATTCGATTTTATTAGAAACCGTCGATTTTTATTCTGAGGCATTTCAAATTTTGATTAATCAAAGGTGATGCATACATATAATAGAACAGGAAATCAAAGAAACATAAATTTAGCAAGTACCCATTTAGACCTTTTATTGATACCACTCAATGGCCTTTTCCAGTTAAAGAAAGGAAACATACATGTATAATGTTATACATATATATATATATATATATATATATATATATATATATATATGTAAGTATCTATATATAATGAGTAGGCACACGTGAATATACAACAGCTACATGACAAAGAACACCCACAAAATCCTAATCCTTCCTTATTATTCTACCAACTTTGGGGCTTCAATTTACCCTCCAACAACGTGCCGTTCCATGTAGATATTAACGGTGAATTTTATGGGGAGATCGAACTTATTGACATTTGACATATACGATGTATTTAATTAAAGAAGAAAAGAGATGGGTTCTTAGTGGTACTGAAAGGAAGATGTGGAAGTTTGGCACTTAGATATTCTCAGATGGGGACCAACCATTGATGGAAGCCTTATAAGGTGGCGATGGTGGGGACTTGGCATTGACGGAAGCCTTGTAAGGGGGAGGTGGTGGGGACTTCGCATTGACGAAAGCCATGTAAGGTGGAGGTGGTGGGGACTTAGCATTGACGGAAGCCTTGTGAGGTGGCGGTGGTGGGGACTTGGCATTGACGGAAGCCTTGTAAGGTGGCGATGGTGGGGCCTTGGCATTGACGGAAGCCTTGTGAGGTGGCGGTTGTGGGGACTTGGCATTGACGGAAACCTTAGGTGGGGGTGGTGGGGACTTGGCATTGACGGAAGCCTTGTAAGGTGGCGGTGGTGGGGACTTGGCATTGACGGAAGCCTTGTAAGGGGGAGGTGGTGGGGACTTCGCATTGACGGAAGCCTTGTAAGGTGGAGGTGGTGGGGACTTAGCATTGACGGAAGCCTTGTGAGGTGGCGGTGGTGGGGACTTGGCATTGACGAAAGCCTTGTAAGGTGGCGGTGGTGGGGCCTTGGCATTGACGGAAGCCTTGTAAGGTTGCGGTGGTGGGGCCTTGGCATTGACGGAAGCCTTATGAGGTGGCGGTGGTGGGGACTTGGCATTGACGGAAACCTTAGGTGGGGGTGGGGGTGACTTGGCAGTGACGGAAGCCTTAGGTGGGGGTGGTGGGGACTTGGCATTGACGGAAGCCTTGTAAGGTGATGGTGGTGGGGACTTGGCATTGACGGTAGCCTTGTGAGGTGGCGGCGGTGGGGACTTGGCATTGACGGAAACCTTAGGTGGGGGTGGTGGGGACTTGGCAGTAACAGAAGCCTTGTAAGGTGGTGGTGGTGGGGACTTGGCATTGACAGAAACCTTAGGTGGGGGTGGTGGCAACTTGGCATTGACGTAAGCCTTGTAAGGTGGCGGTGGTGGCGACTTGGCATTGACGTAAGCCTTGTAAGGTGGCGGTGGTGGCGACTTGGCATTGACGGAAGCCTTGTAAGGGGGCGGAGGTGGCGACTTGGCATTGACGTAAGCCTTGTAAGGGGGCGGTGGTGGCGACTTGGCATTTACGGACGCCTTGTAAGGTGGCGGTGGTGGAGACTTGGCATTGACGTAAGCCTTATAAGGTGGCGGTGGTGGCGACTTGGCATTTACGGAAGCCTTGTAAGGTGGCGGTGGTGGCGACTTGGCATTGATGGAAGCCTTGTAAGGTGGCGGTGGTGGGGACTTGGCATTTACGGAAGCCTTGTAAGGTGGCGGTGGTGGCGACTTGGCATTTACGGAAGCCTTGTAAGGTGGCGGTGGTGGCGACTTGGCATTGATGGAAGCCTTGTAAGATGGTGGTGGTGGGGACTTGGCATTGACTGAAGCCTTATAAGGGGGCGGTGGTGGCGACTTGGCATTGACTGAAGCCTTATAAGGGGGCGGTGGTGGCGACTTGGCATTGACGTAAGCCTTATAAGGGGGCGGTGGTGGCGACTTGGCATTGACGTAAGCCTTGTAAGGTGGCGGTGGTGGCGACTTGGCATTGACGGAAGCCTTGTAAGGTTGCGGTGGTGGCGACTTGGCATTGCCTGAAGCCTTGTAAGGTGGCGGTGGTGGCGACTTGGCATTGATGGAAGCCTTGTAAGGTGGCGGTGGTGGCGACTTGGCATTGACTGAAGCCTTATAAGGTGGCGGTGGTGGGGACTTGGCATTGATGGATGCTTTATAGGGTGGCGGTGGTGGGGACTTAGCATTGACGGAAACCTTAGGTGGGGGTGGTGGGGGCTTGGCAGTACTGACCTTAGGTGGCGGTTGTGGGGGCGCGATACTTACCGCCACTTTGTAATGTGGAGGTGGTGGGGGCTTGGCAGTACTGACCTTAGGTGGCGGTTGTGGGGGCGCGATACTTACCGCAACTTTGTAATGTGGAGGTGGTGGGGGCTTGGCCGTGATGGAAACCTTAGGTGGTGGTGGAGACTTGGCGTGGATAGCTTGTGACTCATAATGGTAGGCAGCGGTTGTTGACGATGGGAAGCTTAAAGAAACCATGGCTACAAGAAGAGCCACAATGAGAGTGGCCATTATAGGCCCGTTACCTTTGCTTGATCCCATTTTACGACTTATGATTCCATGCATGTCTCTTCCCTCTTTATATAGCCAAATATCTAACCCTAAGATACCTAAAGTTTCCTTTTATGTAGACTTTTAAAAGTAACTTGTCATAAAGTTATGGTGGTTTTTCTATCTCAAAATGAATATGATATTTAGGAAACTCAACCTCTACGTACAATCAGTACCCAATTTTTAAAACATCTTTAAACCATTAAAAATGTTAGATCGTAATCTTAGAGTAAATTATGTATCTGGTCCCTATGGTTTGTTAAATATTCAGGATTTGATCTTTAAACTTTTTTTATTATAGACAAATCCCTCAAAATTTGCATTTTGTTTTGAAGTTAGCCCGTCAACCTAACACTCGTCTATCTCCTGCATTACATAAACGGGTAAACTTATGAGTTTACATTTTCCCATTAGTTTTTATTTTAAAAACATTATTTTCTCACAAAAACCTTAAAAGCACTCTTTCTTTCTCTCTCTCCCTCAATCCCTTGAGATCCTTGGCATTCCAACTTCGGGGGTTTCATTTTTCAACAACACCAATAGACATGCTTATTGCTTACACTGTGTTCTCTAATCTGAAAAGTAAAAAAATGGATGGAAAAGAATGGGAGGGAAGAGAAAAAAGTTGACAATAATTTTTTCATTTGTGTTCTTGAAAAGCAGGAAAAGAAATGAAATGAAAGAAAATAAAAATTATTTTTTGTTTACTTGAACAGCAGAGAAAGGAAATGAAAGACGCCATTTTTACTAATATATATCCTTAATACATCTTTTACAATGAAAGATCGGGTAGTTTTGTAATATTAAATATTTTTGCAATTTTTTTAATGTTTTTAATATCTTTCATTTCCTTTCCTTTCATTTCCTCCCACATTTGAGAAATTTTTTTTGGAAGGAAACTTATCATTATTTTCCTTCCATTTCCTTTCCTTTCTCTCCTAAAATAGTCTCAAGAAAACTGAGTTTTTTTTTACTTTCCACCCCTTTCCCTCCTTTTCCTTTCCTTTCCTTCGTAAAATGAGTTTCGAGAACATATCGTTAGGGGATCAAGCTCGGTTTGGAAAGACATGTAGTCTCACTTCAGATCTAGTTTCGTTGCAACTCACCCCTTTGTGCTTCCACTCCTTCGCTCAACATTGGAAATCAAGGCTTCCTCCATCGCCATTGGTTTTCAGTGCCGCCTCTGTCGTTGCAAGAGTGCTCGTCTCTCTCCTTATCCCCCGTGGATTTTCATTCCGCCTAACATGGTTTTATGATCTTAGTAGGGTTTTGTTGTTGTTTGAATGTATATTTATGGTTTTGTTCTTGTTGGCTAAAGATATATTTAGGGTTTTGTTTTTATTGTTAGAAGACACTTATGTTTCTAAATCTAAATTTTAGGGTTTTTTTATTGTTGATTGAAGATATATTTTGGATTTGGTGTTCTTGATGTTCAATAACACTTGTATTCTACAAAAACAATGAAAATGTTATCAATTATTTTTGTTTCTGCTCATGGAGAATAGTCAATTTTTATGGTTTGTTTTTGTTTTTGTTTATGATATATGGTTGGAGAAGATGAAGATTAATGAACAAAATGTTAAAAGCGTATAAATAGAGAAAAGGATAAAATGGTCATTTGCCCTTGAGCTTAAGACCATGTTTATTCACAAACCAAACCAAACCAATCTTTATTAAAAAACTAATTTCTCTCTCTTCCATCTATCCAATCTTCAATTCCAATCCAATCTAACTTTTTTTTATACTTTATTCACAATTCAAACCAATCTAAAAAATTATATTATGAAAATTATATATTTAATATTTTAGAATATATATATCTTTTAACTTTAAATAAAAAATAAATAAAAATAATTTCATATTTTAAAACCTAATTATAAATATAAAAAACTTACACGGAATACTAAATTACTAATATGAATTTTGTAGGGAATTGAAAAATATGTCAAGATTGGTCTTTATTTGTAGGGAATTGAAAAATATGAATTTTGGTATATTTTTTAATTTTTAATTTTTTTATTAAAGTTATCTTTTTAATCAGATAAGTTTTATCCTAATAAAATCTAAACCAACCAATTAGATTTTGCCACCTACTTATATAATTTATCTAAAAATCTTGTTTTATTAATAAAATATTTTTCAAACAAAGTTTGCACCAGCAAACGGTTTGGAAGAGTTTGGTTTGTATTCAATTTCATTTTTCTTTTCTTTTAAATGAAAATATTTGTCTTATTGAAAAAAAGTTTGGTTTGGTTTGTTGATAGGGATGGTCTAACATAGATACAAATGGTTATTAGTGTGATGAACAATTTCAAAACAAAATACAAACCTCGAAGGTCTTCTTGTTATAAATAAAACTTCAAAACCAATTCCCAAAAACATCAAACCATAAGGATCAAATACGTAATATGCTTTTAATTTTGTAACGACTGTTAATATGACAAATTAAATCAAAATGAAACATACTATCTACTTTTAAAAATTGTATTTTAAATAATGTTCTGTGCCTTTTATGCAATTACAAAAATGTGGTAATTAGTCTTTTGATGTAATACAAAAATATAGAACTATGTAGAAAAAAATGAAAATGAACTATAACATTGTACATATTTCTTTCAAGAAAAAGAAATTATTGAACTTTATTGTCCAAGAAATCTTGTCTTTATACATACATATATATATATATATATATATAGGAAGGTTCATGTGAGGAGCGCGTCAAAACGTGAGAACGTGAGGAGCACTCCCATGCTTCTGATCACATATGATTTACAACGCTAAAAAATCGGAACTTTCTCGAAAATTCGCGCAAAAGTGGCGCGAGGCGTGGCGCGATGCTGCAGGTCGCGGATCACATGTGATTCAACACTGTAAATCATTAATGATTCATAACTGTCAATTCGAGTCCAGATCAGTTGTGAATCACATGTGATCCACAACTACGAATCACATGTGATTCATAACTGTCAATTGCTCCTCACGTTCTCTTAAATTGGTACGCTCCTCGTTTGAACCCGCCTATATATATATATATATATATAGGGTCTCCTTCTTTTGTTAACCACTCATTTAGTGTTAACCTTATTAACTTGTTTCAACCAATAGGAATCAAGAGAAATGGTTGGTTTTACTAATAGTTGGCCGATTTCTGCAGGGGTATTATTGGAAGATCAACTTTTTATTATTTCAAGTAAGTTTACATTCCTAATTTCACGCCATCTAATCTTGGTAGTTATTGCCATCTAATCTTGGTAGTTATTATTATATATTTTTTTTAATATTAATGATAATCTTTATCCTTTTTTCTCTTAATCTTATCATATCACTCAATTTTTTCAATTTTTTTTACTGGTAAAATTGCATATATGCATATTTTACATCCTAAACATATATGCATCATTTATCAATTGCATATATGCACATATCAAAGTTGCATATATTTACACTTTACATCTGAAGCATATATGCATATATCAAATTTGCATATATGCACATTCTACACCTACAACATGCACATCAGAGAATTGTATATATACACATCAGACAATTGCATATATGCACATATTACCATTGCATATACTTACACTTTACACCTGTAGCATATATGCACATATCAAAATTGCATATATGCATATTGTACACCCACAACATGCATATCATATAATAACATATATGCACATTAGAGAATTGCATATATGCACTTATTAAAACTACATATATGTAAATTTTTATATGTGCATATATGCACATATCAAAATTGCATATATGCATACTTTACATCCAAAACATATATGCATCATTTCACAATTGCATATATGCCCATATCAAACTTGCTATCAGTATCCAATCAACATATTTTATGCTAACAAATTAATTAAACCAACTATGATAACCCAATCATAGGGCTTAAACCTAAAACGATCAGTTTCCAAACACTTCGATGTTCTTCATCTTCATCTTCATCTTCGTCTTCATCTTCATATCTCCAAACACTTCGATGTTCTTCATCTTCATCTTCATCTTCATCTTCGTCTTCATCTTCATCTTCATCTTTTTGCACACTTCGATGTTCTTCATCTTCATCTTCGTCTTCATCTTTTTGCACACTTCGATGTTCTTCATCTTCATCTTCGTCTTCATCTTTTTGCACACTTCGATGTTCTTCATCTTCATCTTCATCTTCGTCTTCATCTTCATATCTCCAAACACTTCGATGTTCTTCATCTTCATCTTCATCTTCGTCTTCATCTTCATATCTCCAAACACTTCGATGTTCTTCATCTTCATCTCAGAACGATTACAATAAATCAATGATATTGTTGATGTTATTCTTTGGTTGATTTTGTTTGGAATCGAGATTGGAGAGAGAGTGAGGTTTGATATTTTGTTTCTAAGTGAATGAGAGATAAGCTAATCAGGTCCTTGAATGTAGCAATTGATTAAATTGTTTCCTTATCTGATACTTACCCAGATTTATTAAATGACAAGAATACCCCTGTGCATATATGCTTCATATGAAATCAACCGGGTTATTATTTTAATTATGAATTAAAAAATCAATTTAATCTTAACCATTGATTTTGATGATTAATGGTCCAGATTAGTTAACAAAGTTAACACTAATTGAGTGGTTAACAAAAGAAGGGCCCTCTATATATATATATATGATTTTGTACGTGAATCATGTATGATTTTGTACATGGGCGGCCGTTTTCGTGTTTTCTTAAATAGTTAGTGTTCTTGTTTGAACCCACCTGTAAGTATATATATATATATATATATATATAGGCTGGGTATCAAATACAAACCAGTTAGTTTGTACAAATTCGTACAAACCATACCTAGCTTCATGATTTTGTAAATTTGGCTTCATGAATATCAAATACAAACCAGTTAGTTTGTACAAATTCGTACAAACCATACCTAGCTTCATGATTTTGTAAATTTGGCTTCATGAATATATATATATATATATTCATGAAGCCAAATTTACAAAATCATGAAGCTAGGTATGGTTTGTACGAGTTTGTACAAACTAACTGGTTTGTACCCGATACCACCCCTATATATATATATTTATCGCATGATATGTAGCATGATTGCCCCCACCAAGAAAACATACTTCTTTTCTTTTGAATTTGACGTCCATTTGTGCAAAAAGTTGATTATCGATGAGTCTAACCAGTTTAATTTGACATTAATATTACTTTATATTTCATCCATTCTTATTATACATAAGTTTTAATTGCTATATTTTTTAATACGGTGATGTCGTTTTCTAAAATACAAGAGGTTGAGCAATCTTTCTATGTATGTTCCAAAAGCCGAATTGGAAGGATGAACAACCTTCTTATTCGAACTAACAAACTTCCTTATAAATCAAATGGAAGTTACTTGATTCACATCATTCCGATATATGTCATTGATCATCATGTGCACTTCTAGTGGAATGCTGTGATTTTTTTTTGTAGAGAAACAACAGGGGCAACAACATAATTGAATGTGTCGGGTTGAATTGGGTTCCATGCCATCTTTTTACTACAAGAAAATGATTATTTTATGATGCTCAGTGAGCATCTTTAGGCATCTTAACAGAGTAAATGTGTGAATTCTATGTTTTTCTGAAGTATATAATGTTTTTATACGTTACGGGCCGGATACAAACTCACATTCTCTTAAACTTTGGTGAAGTATGAACTTCTGACTTCCTATGAGGCTGCCTCCTCTACTAGCTAGTAATATGAATACCGTAACGCCTTTCTGTTGGGTTTTAAGCTGTTAAGGCAACTGTTCGTTTTATACGATGGTGTTACAATAAGTTGTTATGAAGAAATTAGTATCTATTAAAATCGGAAAGCTAATATGACATAGAAAATAAATTGTATCTTTTTAAACAAAATGTAAATTATATCATTAATCTTTTTATGCGACTCTTTTAAAAAGTTCATATTTAAAAGGGTTATAAAAAAGGCTAATATGATAAATTAAGTTTTGAGTTTTCTTAAGCTATCCAACTACGTCAATAAAAAGTTATTGTAATACAATTGTATAGGACCATTGGGATTTATTAGATACTAATAAAACTTTTAAGTTTGTAGGAAAAAAAATGTAAATCCCAATGGTCATATACAGTTATATTACAACAATTTTTAGTACGAAATTAATTAGATAACTTGAAAGTTAACACTGCAAAAGTCGACCCTATCTATGACGGAAATTTTCGTCGTTAATCCGTCACTGAAACTCACAATCGTCACTAATCCGTCACAGAAAATTTGTTGCCGTAAAGGTGGTGGGTGATGCTTATCAACGATGGAAACCAGCGATGGGTTAGTGAAGGACAGCATCAGCAACGGATCACGACGAAAATTATCAACGACGGATTAGCAACGGGCAGAAAAACATTTTGCGACGAAATTTCGTCATTGATCTGTCGCTGATTTTAGAAAAAAAAACAAGAAAAACTTTTAGCAACGGAATTCTGTCACTAATCCGCCGCTGATTTTAGTAAAAAATTAAACAAATAAATATAAAAAATTGTAATTCGTGTATTTTTATACAAATACATGCCCATAGTTTGAAAATAACAACCCATCAAATTCAAAATACCAAACTCAATTTCAAATTCAAAAATATAGTATGAGTGCAAATACAATATGCGTGCAACATCACAATCTAACTGGGGGAGGGCCGGGAGGGGGGAAAACGTATCCATACTGGCGTATAAAAGCAACAAACTACTGTGACATTGTGAGCTGCTTAGCTAATTAGGTACCATGTCTGACCTGGTCTTCCCGCAGGTCTGCGTTCCGCTTCCTTTCGATCTCCAATTGGGCCAGATAACGCTCCTCCCGGCCCTTCGACTCCCTCGCCTCCCTCTCAATCCTTTGCATCTTGTCTGTCAACTCAGCTAATTGTAAATATTCATTATTTGATTATCAGTATCTGATGGCAATGAAAACTAACGACAAGATACATAGCCAATATAACAAACGTACCTTCGATGTCGATCTAGTCCTGGATGATCTCCCGTCGCATCTGCTACTACACTCACCCCTCATATCATTACGGGCATCTTGGGTCGTGGCAAACCTAAACATATTGTAACACCCGGAATTTCAGTAAGTAAAAGTCACCCCGTGTTCGGTTGTGGTGTCTAGATCATATATTTTTATGATAGGAAATTATTATTTTTAGCCCCTAGGAAAATCGAGGGTGTTCCGTTCAAGAAAAGTCCGATTTTGGGGCTCGGTACGGGTCCGACTACAACGCCAAGCGACTAGGATAGATGTCATTGTAGCTTAACATTGTAGCATAAGAAGAGCACTATCTAGAGTATGGGAGCGACTATTGTTAATGCCAAAAATCGTCCAGAAGGATAACTTAAGGTTGATTGTGGAGCTTAACAACTAAAGAATGGAAATCTTTCGACAAAGCAATGCGACGAAGACAGGAAAAGTAAATAAGACAACGATTTTGGTGACGCGGGAAAAACGTCAACGAGGAAAAAACCCGTGGACGACTTTAGATGTCGTCGTTGCACTATGGTCGCCAAACAGGGGCGATATCCTTATGTTTCGGGTGTCGAGAGTACAATGATTACAGTACAAATGAAGAAAAGACTTTAAATGTAAAGTAACAAGTGTGTCGTGCGCGGAAAACAAGTGAGTCGTGTGTATAAACTATGCGTCGAGCGTGTAAGTCGTGCGTCGTGAGCGATCTGTTGAGAGAGAATTCTTTGCTTCGAGTGTTCTTGAGAGTTCAGATGTGTCAAGATGTCAGAGATACGTGAAATGGTGATTGAGCCTTTGTATTTATAGCCTTCGAACGCCTTGAATGACTCCATAAAAACTGCTGATAACGGTCGTAACTGCCACTGGTTTAATGCTCATAATTGTCCCTGTCGGTTATGTCCGTTTGGTCATTAATGATATCGACCCTGCGTTAAACAGTGAAAAAGTAACAGTAATATCGCACGTTGGTCGGTCAAGGTCACGGGGTATGTTGCGACGGTCAAGGTCGTGAGTAACTTTTGATTTTAACTTTGTTCAGATAAAATGTTTATGATTTTATTATGGAAAAGTGTAATAAATGTTTTCCCTGTTTTGGCCGTGGTCGAGACTGGTGAAATTTTGCCCAAACAGTTTGCCCCCAAAAATTAAAAATAGAGTGGCAAATTCGAATTTCAAATTTTTAAATTTTGTTGTCAGTCGGACGTCTAGGGTCATGACACGTGTCGAAAGCCACTTCAGTTGCTTTGGAACTGGATTGGTCTAATTCCAACTAAAGGGGAAGTCGAAAAGGGGATAAGATCGTGACGTCACGCTGACGTGCGATCATGCTTAACAGCTATCAACGCTAGGTGTCGACGATCCGTGTGTGCATACGAAGGGACATGGGCACGTGTCGATCATCGAGTGACTCGAGCTGACACGATCGATTACATAAATAGCGACCCTTTCCAGTTTACGCTTTCTGAGAATTTTAAGAGTGAGATTCTTTCCTGATTTCTTGCTGTTCTTCGTCAAATCCTTTCCAAACCTGCCAGAATATTCGATTCGATTAGGGATTTCGAGGTTTTTAGAGCGCCTATATAAGGTACGATTCTTCATCTTTTGTAAGTTTGTCACTAGAAAACCTAAGAAAAAACTGGGATCTTTGGGGTTTTTCAGGCTTGTAAATAAGGTTAGAAATGTCAACTGAGTCTGTAAGTTCTATTCGAGATCGAGAGGATCTCGATGACCTTAGGAGTCTAGCAAAAATCCCTGCGGGGATCACACTAATTCGGGCAGGTCAGACTCGACCAGATATGTGTCCTGAGGGGTATGTCGTGATATACGAATACCCTTTTAAGATAGGTTTCGAATGGCCTTATTCGCCTTTGGCCAAGGCTTTTATGCTCGAGTTCGCTTTAGCACCGGGCCAATTAATGCCCCAATTCTGGCGAGTCGTACAAGTGATTGAGCGCCTTACCGAAAAATGGGAATCTCCCATGAATGTGCGCGACCTCCTCTTGGCTTATCAAGTCAAGATGGACAGATGTCATCACTATAGCCTGTTTTCTAGGTATAAGGGCGATCGTACCTTGGTCTTGAAGACTGCTGTTAATGATCGTATGTGGAAGACCAGGTACGCATTCGTGCGTAAGTCAACTCTCGAATCCGAGAGCGGATGGATTAGGGCCGGCTGGAATGTGTTGGGTGAGATTTCCTAGTTTTCTGTCGCACGTCGTGTGTTAACTTTTAACTTATTTCTAACATGTCTTCTATGTGTCGACATATATTAAGTTTGAGGACGTGAAGCCCTACGCCAACTCTCAAACAAAGGTCGACGCGTTCTTGGAATTCAGCGTTGTTGAGCGGTCATTTTTCACACGACATCTGGTGGACGACGACGACGAAGACTTGGTGTATCTAGGAGAGAATCGGGGAGAGAAACGTGAGGAGGAGGAGGAAGAAGAGGAGACAGAGGATAAAGAGGAGGAGTCGAGAGAAGAAGAAGAAGAGATGACCGGTAAGTATATTTTATTCTTTTCTACTCGACCTCGATCTTTTCACTTATGTGTAACACTTTTCTCTTCTTTGTTTCCAGGAGAATCCCAGGTAAAGGTGCCGACTGCTTCTGCCAAAAGAGCAGCTCAACTTGAGCTTGCCCGGAAGGGCAAGGAAAAAAGGAAAGGGACCTCGACCACTGGGTCGGGGGTTTTAAAGAAGACGAGGATGACGATCCCGAGGGAACCGTCTTCAAGGGCTGATGACTCGTCGAGAGTCGTCACGCCCGAGAAGGCGAAGGTATCGGTTGCATCGCCTGCGAAGACGAAGACGTCTTCTAGTGCAATCGAGGCAACACCTATTAGTTCGGCGCCTCCAGAGAAAACGGCGAAGTCCCCGTCTACTATGTCGATCCTTTCGTCGGCCGACAAGGGCAAGGGTCATACGACGGGAGGGGCTAAGGTTACGGCGGTCAACTTTACGTTGCCGTCGAACTTTATGGCTGATAATGTCCTAGATGGGACGAATCTGTCTCATCTGGGTAAATATCTGCTCCCTTCTTTCAAGGAGCGGTTCGAGGGAGTCTCGGTCGAGGAGACGGGATCCCATGTTGCAGGACTGGCGTTTATGGTAAGTTTTTCTTTCAAAACTTGTGTTTCGGTGTTTTTAGTCTTTGTCGAGCGTTTACTAACATGCTCCTTTATGTTTTACAGGCGTTCCAGTCTTCCCTTGCCTTGCATACTGAAACGGTGAAGATAAGGGGTTTGGTGTCTTCTGCCCACGAGAGGGGGAACGCGGCATTGGACAGAGAGAAGATTGCTTTAGAGCGTGAAGAGGCTACGTCCAAACATCTCGATGAGGCCCTGAAAGAGTTACAAGCCATCGGTCGTGCAAAGGACGAGGCAAACCACTGTCTGAAGCAGTCTTTATCCTTGATCGCCGATCAAAGGGACGAGCTGGACAAGATCAAGGAGTATTTGGCTATGAGTGAAAAAGAGGCTGAAGACTCCAAGTCTAGGGTGACGGAGTTAGAGGATGAGGTGAAAGAGTTGAAAGACGAGGCAAAGTCTGTCTTCGCTTTTGCTCTATTCACCGCGCGGGCGGCGATCATGCGACGACACCTGTCGGGTAAAAATCCTTTGGCATCGGCGTCGGATGAGCTTGCCTTCTTCTTGAGAGACGTCGGAACCAAAAGAGACCTTGATTCTGATGACGAGAAAGAGATCAAGGGGGAAGAGGTGGATGAAGGCTCCAAGGGCGAGGCCTCAGGCAAAGACACGACCGACACTCCTACTCAGCCTTAGGGAATTTCCTTCTAAGTTTTGTTTTTTATCACTCGACCGTTGGGGGTCGAGTCATTCGGATGTACTTAATCGTTTAATATGTGAAATTTATGTTTCCTTTTGAACTTGTGTATTATTTCGACTCACACATGTCGTAGACATATATAATATCAATCGCGAACTTCACTAAGTAGAAAATGAACAAAAATCGTGTGACTTAGGCATCCATTGTAATACTACGACTAGCACATAAGTCATAAGACTTTTATACTTTTAAATCGTGCTGGTAAACATAAGCACATGCGATCAAAGCATTCATTCTAAACACGAAGTTTTTCAAAATTAAAAAAACTTAGATCGAGGGGTCGTTAGATCTTATGATCATACAACGGTCTGGGCAAAATTTCACCAGTCACGACCACGACCAAGGTAAGGAAAACGCTTCTTATCTTTTCCGTAACGAAGGTAAAATCATAGTACTTTATCTACTGAGTAAAGATAAAATCGAAAGTCTTTTGCCTCACAACACTCTACCTCGATGTCGTACGTTTCACACGATCGTCGCATAGAACCATGCGACCTCTACCAACTAACGCATGACATAAACTGTTATGTTTGTTCAGTGATTAATGCAGGAGTCAAAGTTATTAATGGACAACGGCTATAACCGACGAAATCAATTATGAGCATCTAATCCCACATTGAAGACGACGACCGTTACAACAATCATCAAAGATCTTAATGATTCAATTAAAAGCATCCGAAGACTATAAATCCCAAGTTCAATCCTCAGTTTCAGGACATCGAAGAACACAGGGAGAACAACAGACAGAACAGTATCATCGAACAACAATATCAAGCACTCAAACTCTGAAGAATACTCATTCAAAGAAAAAGAGTCATTCACGGAAGATCGCTCTCGACGCACGACCTACACACTCGACACATTGTTTTCACACACGACATACACTTGTTTTACATTCAAAACACTTGTACTTTACATTTCGAAGTTTTCCTTCACTTGTATTGTAATCTCTGTACGATCGACACCCGAAACCAAAGGACATCGCCTCTGATTGGCGACCATAGTGCAACGACGACTTCCACCGTCGTCCGTAGGTTTTTTCCTCGTTGAGGTTTTTCCTGCGTCATCAAATTCCCTGTCTCAATTATATTTTCATCTTTATCGCACGCTTTTGTCGAACGATTCTTTTCTTTAGTTGTTAAATTCCACATCGACCTTAAGTTGTACTTTGGTGCGATTTTTGGCATTAACAGTTTGGCGCCATCCGTGGGACGTCATCTAGAGAAAATCTTCGACGAACGTGCGTCTTACTAACAGTTTCTTGGAGTTTCCTCTGTTTTCGATTTTCAGGAAAATGGCAGAACAGACTGCTGTCCCGACACATGAAGAGCTCGAAAATGCACAAGAAGCTCCTGAAGCGGGCAACGATTATCGCCTGGAAGAAGTCATCCTAGATCAAAGCAAGCCTGAGCAAAAAGTCCTTATCGGATCATCCCTCAGTCCCTGTCTCAAGGAAAAGTTAGTATCTTTTTTGCAGGGATATGCTGACTGTTTTGCCTGGTCGCATGAAGATATGGTTGGCATAGATCCTGATGTCATCTCCCACAAGCTCAACGTCGACCCGCCATTCAAACCTATCAAGCAAAAGCGAAGGAAATTTGCTCCTGAAAGGAATAAGGTGATCAATGACGAAGTCAACAACCTTCTCAAGACAGGGAAAATTCGAGAAGTAAAGTACCCCGATTGGCTTGCTAACGTCGTGGTGGTAGCGAAGAAAAATGGCAAATGGAGAGTCTGTATCGACTTCACAGACCTCAATAAAGCTTGTCCAAAAGATCCTTTCCCACTACCTCACATCGATGCCATGGTTGACGCGATAGCGGGGCATGAACTACTGACGTTCATGGATGCTTATTCCGGATATAATCAAATCCTAATGCACGTCGAGGACGAAGAAAAAACCGCATTTATGACAGACCGAGGTATTTACTGTTATAATGTTATGCCTTTTAGACTAAAAAATGCAGGTTCTACCTACCAGCGCCTGGTGAACAAGATGTTCAAGGATCGTCTTGGCGACACAATGGAGGTATACATCGACGATATGTTGGTCAAGTCAAAACAAGCTGTCGACCACGTCGAGCACCTGAGGCAATCCTTCAACATCCTTAGAGAATATAGCATGAAGCTCAATCCGACGAAATGTTCCTTTGGTGTCAGCGCTGGAAAGTTCCTGGGCTATATGGTCACTCGTCGAGGGATCGAGGCTAATCCAGACCAAATCAAAGCGATTATCGAAATTAAATCTCCTAGAAATTTCAAGGAGGTCCAGAAGCTCACTGGTCGAGTAGCAGCGCTGAACAAGTTTATCTCTCGATCCTCGGATAAATGCCATCTATTCTACAATGTCCTCAGGAAGAACAAGGGCTTTGATTGGACCGAGGATCACGAGCAAGCATTGCAGAAACTCAAGGAGTACATGGCGTCACCTCTTTTGTTGACAAAACCTCACGACCATGAGGTGCTACAGCTATATTTAGCTGTTAGTCCTAACGCAGTAAGTGCCATCCTGACGCGCGAAGATGAGAAACAGCAACTACCAATCTACTATGTGAGTAAATCTCTTTTGGACGCAGAGACCAGGTATTCCTCTATGGAAAAATTGCTTTTGTTGCTAGTCACAGCTGCTAAAAATTTGCGACACTATTTTGAGTCACATCCTATTACTGTCATGACTAACTTTCCTCTTAAGTCTGTCTTAAGAAAACCTGAGTTGACAGGTCGTTTAGCAAAATGGAGCATATATCTCAGCAGTTACGACATTGATTTCAAACCTAGGACCGCAATCAAATCGCAAGCCTTGGCAGACTTCGTCGCCGATTTCAGTCCAGAGCTGGAGAAAGAAGCAGAGCTCGAGGTATCGACTGTGGCGACTCACGACGACGTGCCTTGGATTTTATATGTCGATGGGTCATCCAACATCAGAGGCTTAGGGCTAGGCGTCGTCTTAAAGTCGCCACATGGGGGCAAGATGGTGTACTCAGTTCGATGCGATTTCAAGACCACCAACAACGAAGCTGAGTACGAAGCCCTGATCATAGGAATGAATATGGCCTACGACTCGGGGGCAACCGCCTTACACGTCAAAAGCGATTCTCTCCTAGTGGTAAACCAGATCAATGGAGAATTCGCGGCCAAAGGTTCCAAAATGACAGCGTACTTGAAGGTAGCAAAAGAAAAGTCCGAAAAATTCAAATCTTTTTCTATCGAACAGATTCCAAGGGACCAGAACACTCAGGCCAATGCTTTAGCGAACCTTGGGTCTGCTTTAGTCGAACCAATATTCGACGTTATTCCCATGATCCATCTGGCGACATCGTCTATCAAAAACGTCGATGTCGTTCAGATTGAGGACGAAGAGGATGATTGGTCGTGCGACATCCAAAATTTCCTCATGCACGATCAACTCCCAGAAGACAGGATGGAAGCCCGGAAGATCAGATTCAAAGCATCCAAATACGTCATGATTGGGGATAAGCTCTATAGACGATCATCAACAGGTTTGAACTTAAGATGCGTCATTAGCAAGAGTCAGGTCCAGAAAATCCTTCAAGAGATGCACGACGGTGAATGTGGCAATCATTCCGGTGCTTGCAGTTTGGCTAATCGTATCTCTCGACAAGGGTATTTTTGGCCAACCTTGCGACACGACGCCATCAAGTATGTCCAGAACTGTGATCCTTGTCAACGACACAATGCAGGTAAACTCATTTTTCTTTAGTCTATGGCTGTGAAGCAGTTCTACGGGTCGAGGCCCAACTCCCAACTTCAAGGCATACTTCAGTCGATCGCAACTTGGTCAATTTAGGATACGACCTCTATGCCCTTGAAGATCTTAGAGAGTCAGCCTTGATTAGGATGGCGTCGCAAAAGCAAACGGTCGAGCGACATTTCAACAAGAACGCCAAAATCAAAATCTTTCAAAAGGGCGACTACGTCCTCCGTCGAGTATTCCAAAACACTCAAGAACTCAATGCAGGTAAACTTTCTATTAAGTGGGAAGGTCCTTATCGTATATCTGAAGTCGTGGGAAAAGGGGCCTATCGACTCCAGACCCTCGACAACCAAGAAATCCCACGCAGCTGGAATGCAACGCATCTGAAAAGATATTTCTTTTGATCCCCTTTTCATACGATTCTTTATTCACCTCGACGGTAACTAACTTGAGCATCGGAGGGTCGTTGGTTATCCAACGACCAACCTCTGACAATATACTATCGCAGGATCGCACGACATGAGTTAATCACATGACTTTCCCAAAATCGCGTAACGTGAGTCTAATATACGATTCGATATACGATTTAAAGTCATCGCACGATTCGATTGGGCAATCGGTTCACAATCCGAGTATGTCGACCTAGGAAGGCCTCATGTTCTGAACAAATGCTCTAGACGCATGTATACTTGTTTTTACACGACTAATGTTATCATCGTTATCTCATAATGAAAAGCCTTAGTCGCACGTACCTACGGTTGTATTCAATTTATAAGTGTGTTTATGCGATTAAACATTACTTTCGATAATTGCTTTCAATATACGATGAAAAATCTCATAAAACTTCATTCATACTTAAACGTATTTACATTAGACAACTCGATCACCAACGATCAGTTATGAAAAATTCATAAAGCAGAAATTTATCCTAAGACTAAAGAAAGTTGTCGGCCGCATCTTCACCCAAAGCCTCGACCTCTGAATCCTCGAAATGCGCTAAGGAGCTTATGCAAGGATCAAACGACTAGGACAAAGGTGCTTCATATCGCGACATATTACGAAAAAGAGTCCGCAGTATTTTGAGAATGTGGCTCTTAAGATTAATATTAAAAGGAAGGAATATGACGCTCTCGATGATCGACTTCCGGTCCAACGACCCCTCAGTCTTCGCATATCGAACGAACAAAGATCGAAGCATCTGTAAAACACAAAACTGTTAATAAGCCTTCAACAAAAGCCAAGAACACATAGAAACACAAGTTTTGAAAGAGAAACATACAACGAACGCCTGCATGGATATATATGATCCCGTTTTCACGACGGAGACCCATCGAAAACGCTCCTCGAAAGATAGGAGCTGACATTTCCCCAGATGCGGAAACGACTTCGTCCCGTCTAGGACATCGTCGTATAGGAAGTCCAACGGAAACATAAAGTTGACCGACGTGACTTTTCTCTCACCCTCTCCCGTCTTTACACCCTTGCCCTTGTCGGCTGACGAAAGGGTTGACGTGGCTATAGAGGACATCGTCGCCAGATGCGCAAGATCCAAGAATGTCGCGTCTATCGCAATCAACGCCTTCGCCGCCTCATACATAATAAATCTCGATGGATCGTCAACCTCTGGAAACTTGGGAAAGATGGAAAAACTATACATTATATAGTCGCTCAAAAGTTTTCAGCGAGTTAGAAATCCTAGCAATTTTGGAAAATATTGAGCAAAAGAATAGCAAGAAATCTCGCTTTAAAAAACTTTCCGAAAAGCCATAACAAATGATCCATTCTGATCTCTATTTATGCAAGAAATCGCGTCAGATCGAATCCTTTGATGATCAACACGCGTACTCGTCTTTTCGTATAGCCACGCGGATCGCTGACACCTGGCCATGACAGCTGCTAAGCACCATCGTGCATCGGCATGACGTCACGACTTTATCCTCTCTTCGACTTCCCTCTCTAGTTTGAATTGAACCGACTCAGTTCTAAAACGACCAAGGTAACTTTCGACACGTGTCATAATCTTATGCGTCAGACTGACAAAATTTAAAATTCGAATTTGCCATCCTACTTTCAAAATTTGGAGGCAAACTGTTTGGGCAAAATTTCACCAGTCACGACCACGACCAAGGTATGGAAAACGCTTCTTCTTTTTTCCGTAATGAAGGTAAAATCATAGTACTTTATCTCCTGATTAAAGATAAAATCAAAAGTCTTTTGCCTCACGACACTCGACCTCGACGTCGTACGTTTCACACGACCGTCGCATAGAACCATGCGACCTCGACCAACTAACGCATGACATAAACTGTTATGTTTGTTCAGTGATTAATGCAGGAGTCAAAGTTATTAATGGACAACGGCTATAACCGACGAAATCAGTTATGAGCATCTAATCCCACATTGAAGACGACGACCGTTACAACAATCATCAAAGATCTTAATGATTAAATTAAAAGCATCCGAAGACTATAAATCCCAAGTTCAATCCTCAGTTTCAGGACATCGAAGAACACAGGGAGAACAACAGACAGAACAGTGTCATCGAACAACAATCTCAAGCACTCAAACTCTGAAGAATACTCCTTCGAAGCAAAAGAGTCATTCACGGAAGATCGCTCTCGACGCACGACCTACACACTCGACACATTTTTTTCACACACGACATACACTTGTTTTACATTTCGAAGTTTTCCTTCACTTGTATTGTAATATTTGTACGATCGACACCCGAAACCAAAGGACATCGCCCCTGATTGGCGACCATAGTGCAGCGATGACTTCCACTGTCGTCCGCAGGTTTTTTCCTCGTTAAGGTTTTTCCTGCGTCATCAAATTCCCTGTCTCAATTATATTTTCATCTTTATCGCACGCTTTTGTCGAACGATTCTTTTCTTTAGTTGTTAAAGTCCACATCGACCTTAAGTTGTACTTTGGTGCGATTTTTGGCATTAACAACAACCAGATCACACGATGAACTTGGATCATGTGTCCCTGCGATAGGACAATCGAGTTATAGACCCGATTGCTTATGTCATGCGACCCTGTGAAACTAAAGTCGTATAGTAGACTTAGCAACTGATGTCGTGCGATCCTGCGATAAAATAAGGTCAGAGGTTGGTTGTGGGCTAGCCAACGACCCTCCGATGCTTAAGTCAGTAATCGTTATGATTAATAGAAATTGTAAGAGAAAAGGAAAAAGACTTAGAAGAAATACCTTTTCAAATGCGTCGCATTCTAGCTACGTGGGACATCTTGATTGTCGAGGGTTTGGAGGCGAAAGGCACCTTTACCCACGACTTCTGAGATACGATAAGGACCTTCCCACTTGGTGGAAAGCTTGCCTGCATTAAGCTCTTGAGTGCTTTGGAACACTCGTCGGAGGACGTAGTCGCCTGCTTGAAAGACTTTAACTTTGACATTCTTATTGAAGTGTCGCTCGACTACTTGCCTTTGCGATGCCATTCTGATCAGTGCTGATTCTCTGAGCTCTTCAAGGGCGTCGAGGTCATAACTTAAATCAACATATTGTGGTCGATGGAAGTATGCCTCGAGGTTGAGAGCTGGACCTCGACCGGCAAAACTGCTTCACAACCATAAACCAAAGAGAAAGGAGTTTGTCCCGTGGACGTGCAAGGTGTCGTGCGATTTGCCCATAGGACCGAAGGGAGTTCTTCGACCCACTTCCCCTTTTTGCAGTTTTTAACCTTTTCTTAATTGAAGCAATGATGGTCTTATTGCTCGACTCAGCAAGTCCATTGGCCTGGGGATACCTGGGTGTCGAGGTCGTCAGCTTGATGCTGCGGTCTTCACATAACTATCGAGTCCTATTGCTAATGAATTGGGATCCATTGTCGCAGACAATTTCGGATGAGATCCTAAACCTGCATATAATGTTAGTCTGGATAAAAGAGACGACTTCCTTGTCCCGAACTTGGGAAAAGGCAGCTGCTTTTACCCATTTAGAGAAATAATCTGTAAGTACGAGGAGGAATACCTTTTGCCCAGGGGCAGGTGGTAACTTGCCGACAATATCCATACCCCATCTCATGAAGGGCCACGGGATAAGTGTCGAATGTAAAGGTTCAGAAGGTTTATGGGACGTACCTGAATATCGCTGGCAAGGATCACTGTTCTAGACATACCTGACGGCGTCTTGTCGCAGTGTTGGCCAAAAGTAGCCCTGTCGAGAGATGCGATTAGCCAAACTGCGACCTCTTGAGTGATTGCCACACTCCCGATCGTGCATTTCTTGAAGGATCTTCTGAACTTGACTCTTACTTGTGACGCATCTCAGGTTTAAGCCTGTCGATGATCGTCAATAGAGTCTATCTCCGATCAGGACATACCTGGATGCCTTGAATCTGATCTTTCGAGCTTCCATCTTATCTTCTGGGAGTTGGTCGTGCATTAGAAAATTTCGGATGCCGTACGACCAATCACCTTCTTGCTCTTCAATCTGGACGACATCATCATTTTCAATGGACGACGTCACTAGGTGGATCATAGGAATACTGTAGAATATTGGTTCGACTAGAGCAAACCCAAGGTTTGCTAGAGCGTCGGCTTGAGTATTCTGATCCCTTGGAATCTGCTCAATAAAAAACGATTTGAATTTTTCTGAATTTTCTTTTGCCACCTTTTGGTAAGTTGTTATCTTTGAATCTTTGACCGCAAATTCTCCGTTCATCTGGTTCACGACCAGAAGAGAATTGCTTTTGACATGTAGCGCGGTTGCCCCCGAGTCGTGGGCCATATTCATTCCCACGATCAGGGCTTCGTACTCAGCTTCGTTGTTGGTGGTTTTGAAATCACATCGAAAGGAATACACCATCTTGCCCCCCTGTGGCGACTTTAAGACGACGCCTAGCCTCGAACCTCTAACATTGGACAATCCATCGACATGTAAAGTCCAAGGCACGTCGTCGTGAGTTGCCACAGTAGACACTTCGAGCTCTGCCTCTTTCCCCAACTCAGGACTAAAGTCGGCGATGAAGTCAGCCAATGCTTGCGACTTGATTGTTGTCCTGGGTTTGAAATCGATGTCGTAACTACTGAGATATATGCTCCATTTTGCCAATCGACCTGTCAATTCAGGTTTCCTCAGGACAGACTTAAGAGGAAAGTTAGTCACGACAGTAATAGGATGCGATTCGAAATAATGTCGCAATTTCTTTGCGGCTGTAACAAGCAACAAGAGTAGTTTTTCCATTGAGGAATACCTGGTTTCGACGTCCAAGAGAGATTTACTTACATAATAGATCGGCAGTTGCTATTTTTAATCTTCTCGTGTTAATACGACACTTACTGCATTTGGACTGACAACTAAATATAGCTGCAAGACCTCATGATCGTGAGGCTTCGACAGCAAAGGCGGTGACGCCATATACTCTTTCAATTTTTACAGTACTTGCTCATGATCGTCGGTCCAATCGAAGCCTTTGTTTTTCCTGAGGACATTGTAAAATAAATGGCATCTATCTGAGGATCGAAAGATAAACCTGTTCAGAGCTGCCACCCGACCAGTGAGCCTTTGGACCTCTTTGAAATTTCTAGGAGACTTGATCTCAATAATAGCTTTGATTTGGTCGGGATTAGCCTCGATTCCTCTACGAGTGACCATGTAGCCCAGGAATTTTCCGGCACTGACACCAAAGGAACACTTCGTCGGGTTGAGCTTCACGCTATACTTCCGAAGGATGTCGAACGACTGCCTCAAATGTTCGACGTTGTCGACTGCTAGCTTCGACTTGACTAACATGTCGTCGATATAGACTTCCATCGTGTCGCCAAGATGATTCTTGAACATCTTATTTACTAGACGCTGGTAGGTAGAACCTGCATTTTTTAGTCCAAAAGGCATAACCTTATAATAGTAAATACCTCGATCGGTCATGAATGCAGTTTTCTCCTGGTCCTCGACGTGCATCAAGATCTAATTGTATCCAGAATAAGCATCCATGAACGTCAATAGTTCATGTCTTGCTGTCGCGTCGACCATGGCATCGATATGTGGCAATGGGAATGGGTCTTTCGGACAGGCTTTGTTGAGATCTGTAAAATCGAAACAGACCCTCCATGTAATACCCCGAGTAAGTTCGTTAGTTAAAGTCGCGTTCCGTTAAATTTATTTAACTCTATAATTGATATTTAGGGTGAGTATAGGTGAATTTATAAGTTTAGGGGTGTTTGGATTAATTAATAAGTTAAAAAGGTAATTTGGTCATTATTGTTAGCTCAAGGACTAAATGGGTAAAATGAGTTAGATATCATCCCTTTAGACTTCTGGATATTTTCATAACAACAGAAATCAGTAGGTGTTTGTGTGTGTTGAGAGCAAAAGGGGAAAAGAAGGTTTTGTGGCTAAGGGATTCAATTTGGTGTACTTGGAAGTAATATAAAGGTATGTTCCTTTACATTTTATATTCATAATTGCTATTAGGTAGTTTCCATCGGAGTACAATAGTCGAATTCATGTCTGGTATCGAAACAGCCGATTTTTGGGTGAAAATGGGGTAAACCGACAGAGGTGTCCGGATAGAATGAAGGTATCCGGGTAGTTTCTTTAGTAGTGTCCGGATGATGTTATAGTGGTGTCCGGACGATGTGTTTATTCGGGTAAGTTCTCTTTTCCTTGATTGTCCGGATGAAATATGATACCGGATAGCATCCGGATTACTCAGGTTTCCGGATGATGTCCGGATTAATTATGCTGTCCGGAAAAGGCATGCTGTCCGGATAAATGGTGTTGTCCGGAAAACTCTGTTTATGTCCGAATACTTGAGTTGTTGATCAATTCTGAGATTTCTAAACGTTGTTAGGGGTCTGATAACAATGTATATTATAGAACTATGATTAGTTGATAATTAAGGACTATAAAATATTATAGACTCGACTTAAGTTCGGGTTTGGGGGAGATGTTTGAGGAATTAAACTACTTTAAGTTCCTAAGATTTTTGTGTGTGCTTTTGGTAAAGTGGTATATGTATTTGACTTGTACAGATACTGTGAATCTGGAATTGAAGGATCGAAGTGCTTGATAAATATCTTGGAAGGATTTTTGGATATAAGCTAAACAGGTGAGTTTTACTTCAAAATATTTTAACTGGAATACATATATGTGCGGAATGGATATGTGATCAAGGTGTGAATATTATATGTTTATAATATAGTAAGATATTATATTCATATGTGCATTACACTACACAAGTGCACATTAGTCGGGTTCCGGTGTGCGGACCGATGGGTAGCCGGGTTCTGGTGTGCGGACCGGTGAGTAGCCGGGTTCCGGTGTGCGGACCGGTAACGTTGATTAGTTACTAGTTGGCTTGCTACAAATTAGTATGGCCAGTTGTGGAGGAATAAGACGGGATGAGATGTACGAGTCTTGAATGGTATTGATATACGTGTAGTATATGGATGAATATGAAAAGTGTTATATAATTGGTTTTGATAACAAAGGTTTACTAAACTGACAGGGATTTCCTCACTAGACCATTAGGTCTAACCCTCATTTATGTTTTAAAAATATGTATTCCAGGTGTTGGATCGAGTAAGAGCAAGTAAATAGGACTCTTGATGGATAGCTTTTGTGAAGATGTTGGTTATGAAGTTATGGATGTATTTTGTACTTATGACTTTGTTATTAGTCAAGATGTAATTTACTTTGTAAAAAGTTTGTACGGATTTACTTATTATGTTTATCAAGACTATGGGACCGAATGTGAAATACGATGTATCTTTTGATCATTTTATGATATAAAAAGTATGTTATTTGTATATATGGAATGCGGGTTATTACAGATGGTATCAGAACCCTAGTTTAAGGGATTTAGGTATTAGTACCTATACCTAGACTTAAACTGCATGTGAAGTAGGGTGTCCCTATTATTTTAGAACCTGGGGATACTAAGTATAAAAAGGTAAAAGGAACATCATGTAAGGTAATTTTAGAGTTACTCCTGGCCAGTGTAATTGTGATCTTACAGGTACATGTTGAACTAGAATACCTTGTTATATGGCGTATGTGCTTATGTGTATATTAACCTTGTTTGAATCTACAGAATGGCAAGTGGCACTAGACAAAAGAATCGAAGGGGAGGAAGGAATTCGGGTGGAGAGAACCACCAGTAGGAATAAGGGGGATAGGAGGAGATCATGGTGGAGGCAGAACCGGAGGTAGAATTGGGGGCCGAACTGGGGGCCGAACTGGGGGTAGAACACAACCACAAGGTACAGAGTTTGTTACACGGGATGACCTGACTGCTGAAATGGGGAGATTACAGGCTAGCATACAAGCCATGTTTGAACGAAGTCATCATAATGAAGCTGATACACCAGATCCGGAACCTGAAGTCGAAATGCCAATCACCTCTGCTGTCTTACCGGTAATGAAAAGGTGTGATTATAAAATGTTTCTCAGTTGTAAGCCCCCTACGTACTCAGGAGATCGGGATCCAGTAAAAGCGATGAGATGGCTGAAAGAAACAGAAGCTATCTTCAAGACGAGTAAATGTGCTGAAGAGGATAGAGTACTTTATGGAACTGCAATGTTAAAGGGCGATGCTTTATACTGGTGGGAGGCTCATATTGAATCGGGAGGATCAGACATATATTCTACTTTTTCTTGGGAAGAATTCGTTTTAGCTTTCACAAAACAATTCTGTCCACAAGCAACCGTCAAACAATTGGAGGAAGAATTTATGAGCCTACAACAAGGGAATTTATCAGTTAGAGACTATACTGCTCGTTTCTTAGAAAAATCTCGTTTTGCGGGATATTACGTTGCTACGGAGAAACTGAAGATGGATAGATTTATCTATGGGCTAAATTCAGAAGTCAGAAGATTAGTGACTACAACAAGGCCAGATACCTTTACAACCGCAGTGGACGTTGCTAAAAATGTAGAATGAGACAACAGAAGGGATGCCGGTGATAAGAGTACGGGGAAAAGGAAATGGGAAGGGCCACCACATGATCCGAAGAAGTCTAGATTTCAGAGATTCGATAATCGTCCACCTTTCCGATCAATGGAAAGACCTTGTCCGAAGTGCCACCGTACCCATCAAGGAAACTGTCAGATTGAATCGCGGGTTTGTTATAGGTGTGGGAAGACCGGGCATGTTATTAAAGATTGTCGATTAACGCGATTTTGTTTCTTGTGTAATTCTCCGAATCACCTTCAGTCAGATTGTCCGCGAGGTAGAATACAACAAGGGGTAACATCAGGGAAACCAGCAATTGCTAGACCAGTAGTTCCAAGAATAGAACCACCGAGAACAAGGGGTCGTACATTTCAAATGACAGCTAAAGAGGTGGAGGAAACTCCGGATGTGGTTACAGGTACATTTTTCATAAACTCTACACGTGCTAAAGTGTTGTTTGACTCCGGTGCAAACCGATCTTTTGTGTCTCCTTCATTTGCTGCTCACATGCATTTAGAGCCTAAAATGTTAGAACATGCCTTACTGGTAGACACTGCAAATGATAACCAAGTGTCAGTTAAAGATGTTTTTGATTGCTGTGTGATAGATATAGAGGGGTGTGGAATACCGATACAACTATATCCTATAGCCTTGATCGAGTTTGATGTGGTAGTAGGGATGGATTGGTTAGCTGAGAATCAGGCTAACATAGTTTGTGATAAGAAAATAATCAATGTCGTTTTACCTGATAAGAGGTCAGTAGTGATTTATGGTGATCGTAAGAATCATCAGTCTAGCCTAATATCTATGATAAAAGCCCGTAAATGTGTCAGCAAGGGTTTCCTGAGTTACTTAGCCTATGTGATAGATAGTAGGCCTGAAAATATTAAGTTGGAAGATATTCCTATTGTTAGTGAATTTCCTGAAGTATTCCCTGAAGACATGAATAGTCTTCCACCCGTTAGACAAGTAGAGTTTGGTATAGATCTGATTCCTGGAGCCGCTCCTATTGCCCGTGCACCGTATCGTCTGGCACCTCCAGAGATGAAAGAGATGATGACACAACTACAAGACCTATCCGACAAAGGCTTCATCAGACCTAGTTCTTCGCCGTGGGGAGCGCCAGTTTTGTTTGTGAAAAAGAAGGGCGGTTCAATGAGAATGTGTATTGACTACCGGTAGCTGAATAAGCGCACGATCAAGAACAAGTATCCACTTCCAAGAATTGATGATCTCTTCGATCAATTAGTTGGAGCTTGTTATTTCTCCAAGATTGACCACATATCTGGCTACCATCAGTTGAAGGTTAAAGAAGAAGACGTTCTAAAGACTGCTTTTCGTACAAGGTACGGCCACTACGAATTCTTGGTGATGCCATTCGGACTGACGAACGCTCCAGCCGCTTTTATGGATCTAATGAATCGGTTGTTGAAGAAAGAAAAGTTGAATGCTAAATTCTCGAAGTGTGAATTCTGGTTGCGGGAAGTTCAGTTTCTGGGGCATGTCGTTTCAGAGAAAGGCATTCAAGTAGATCCGATGAAAGTGGAAGCGATTGAAAGATGGGAACCGCCAAAGACGCCAACCGAAGTACGTAGTTTTCTGGGTCTAGCTGGCTACTATCGGAAATTTATAAAAGACTTCTCTCGAATCGCGACGCCATTGACTAAGCTGACTCGGAAGAATCTAAAGTTTGAATGGAGAGCAGAACATGATGAAGCATTCAGAATATTGAAAGAGAAACTCTGCAGCGCGCCAATATTAGCATTGCCAGAAGGTTCTGATGATTTTGTTGTCTACAACGATGCTTCCAAACTAGGATTAGGATGTGTACTTATGCAACGTGGAAAGGTGATTGCTTATGCTTCTCGTCAACTGAAGGACCATGAAAGGCAGTATCCTACACATGATATGGAGCTTGCAGCAGTTGTCTTCGCGTTGAAAAATTGGAGACATTACCTTTACGGTTCTAAGTGCCAAATATTTACCGATCATAAGAGTCTCCAACATCTTTTCGATCAGAAGGAATTGAATATGAGGCAAAGAAGATGGTTGGAATTGGTGAATGATTACGACTGTGAAATCCTTTATCATCCGGGAAAGGCGAACGTGGTAGCAGATGCACTGAGTCGTCAGGAAAGGAGTGGAACAATAAGAGCTATTTCACTACGGACTGAACTGCTACCGAACATCTTTGACGATTTGCAAAAGTGTCAAATAGAAGCGTTTCTAGAAGAACATCTGAAGTCAGAACGATTAGTGGGGGTATCAGCATTGCTAGAAAAAGATGATCGTGGATTATTATGTTTGGGAAGCAGAATTTGGGTGCCTCGTATGGGTGGGTTATGTGATCGGGTACTACAAGAAGCTCATCAGTCTCGTTTTTCTATTCATCCGGGTACGAACAAGATGTATAAGGATCTGAAACAATTTTACTGGTGGTCGGGGATAAAAAGAAGCATTGCTCAGTATGTGGAAAAGTGTGATACTTGTAAGAAAGTGAGGATTGAACATCAAAGGCCGTTTGGTCAGTTACAACGTCTGGAGATACCAATGTGGAAATAGGATCAGATCACTACTGATTTCATTACCAAGCTACCTAGAACTCCGAAAGGATTTGATACTATTTGGGTGATTGTTGATAGATTAACGAAGTCTGCTCACTTCTTGCCGATAAAAGAAACTGATTCGATGGAACGCTTAGCCAAATTGTACATTGACGAAATAGTAACGCGACATGGAGTACCAATCTCGATTATTTCTGATCGAGATAGTCGTTTTACTTCTAGATTCTGGAGAAGCTTTCAAAAAGAAATGGGAACACAGATAAAGTTAAGCACATCATATCATCCTCAAATGGACGGTCAGAGTGAAAGAACAATCCAGACTTTAGAAGATATGCTCCGGGCTTGTATTATTGACTTTGGGGGATCATGGGATAAACATCTACCGCTGATCTAATTTGCTTACAACAACAGTTATCATTCCAGCATACAAGCGGCACCGTTTGAAGTTCTGTATGGTAGAAAATGTCGAACACCTTTATGTTGGAACGAAGTGGGGGAGAAACAGTTAGCGGGGCCAGATATAGTACAGTTAACAACAGATAATATTACTCAAATTCGGGACAGATTGAAAATGGCTCAAGACAGACAGAAAAGCTATGCTGACCGACGTCGGAAACCGTTAGAGTTTCAAGTTGGAGATTTTGTAATGTTGAAAGTCTCACCTTGGAAAGGAGTCATTCGCTTTGGAAAGCAAGGTAAACTTAGCCCAAGGTATATTGGACCGTTTGCAATAACGGAAAGGATCGGTGAAGTGGCCTACAGATTGGATCTTCCGTCAGAGTTAAGCAGGATTCACAACGCGTTTCATGTATCGAATCTTCGAAAGTGTTTGGTTGCACCAGATCAAGCCGTCTCTCTACCAGATATACGAGTGGATGAAAAGTTGAATTATATGGAAGAACCGGAAGCCATTTTAGACAGCAAAGTTAAAATCTTACGTAGTGGGAAGGAGATCAGACAAGTGAAAGTTCAGTGGAGATATCATAGGGGTCAGGATGCTACTTGGGAATCAGAATAAAAAATGAGAACTGAGTACCCGTACCTTTTTGCCTAATCGAATTCCGGGACGGAATTCTTTTAAGGGGGAGATGATGTAATACCCTGAGTAAGTTCGTTAGTTAAAGTCGCGTTCCGTTAAATTTATTTAACTCTATAATTGATATTTAGGGTGAGTATAGGTGAATTTATAAGTTTAGGGGTGTTTGGATTAATTAATAAGTTAAAAAGGTAATTTGGTCATTATTGTTTAGCTCAAGGACTAAATGGGTAAAATGGGTTAGATATTATCCCTTTAGACTTCTGGATATTTTCATAACAACAAAAATCAGTAGGTGTTTGTGTGTGTTGAGAGCAAAAGGGGAAAAGAAGGTTTTGTGGCTAAGGGATTCAATTTGGTGTACTTGGAAGTAATATAAAGGTATGTTCCTTTACATTTTATATTCAAAATTGCTATTAGGTAGTTTCCATCGGAGTACAATAGTCGAATTCATGTCTGGTATCGAAACAGCCGATTTTTGGGTGAAAATGGGGTAAACCGACAGAGGTGTCCGGATAGAATGAAGGTATCCGGGTAGTTTCTTTAGTAGTGTCCGGATGATGTTATAGTGGTGTCCGGACGATGTGTTTATCCGGGTAAGTTCTCTTTTCCTTGATTGTCCGGATGAAATATGATACCGGATAGCGTCCGGATTACTCAGGTTTCCGGATGATGTCCGGATTAATTATGCTGTCTGGAAAAGGCATGCTGTCTGGAAAAGGCATGCTGTCCGGATAAATGGTGTTGTCCGGAAAACTCTGTTTATGTCCGGATACTTGAGCTGTTGATCAATTCTGAGATTTCTAAACGTTGTTAGGGGTCTGATAACAATGTATATTATAGAACTATGATTAGTTGATGATTAAGGACTAGAAAATATTATAGACTCGACTTAAGTTCAGGTTTGGGGGAGATGTTTGAGGAATTAAACTACTTTAAGTTCCTAAGATTTTTGTGTGTGCTTTTGGTAAAGTGGTATATGTATTTGACTTGTACAGATACTGTGAATTTGGAATTGAAGGATCGAAGTGCTTGATAAATATCTTGGAAGTATTTTTGGATATAAGCTAAACAGGTGAGTTTTACTTCAAAATATTTTAACTGGAATACATATATGTGTGGAATGGATATGTGATCAAGGTGTGAATATTATATGTTTATAATATAGTAAGATATTATATTCATATGTGCATTACACTACACAAGTGCACATTAGTCGGGTTCTGGTGTGCGGACCGATGGGTAGCCGGGTTCCGGTGTGCGGACCGGTTAGTAGCCGGGTTCCAGTGTGCGGACCGGTAACGTTGATTAGTTACTAGTTGGCTTGCTACCAATTAGTATGGCCAGTTGTGGAGGAATAAGACGGGATGAGATGTACGAGTCTTGAATGGTATTGATATACGTGTAGTATATGGATGAAAATGAAAAGTGTTATATAATTGGTTTTGATAATAAAGTTTTACTAAACTGACAGGGATTTCCTCACTAGACCATTAGGTCTAACCCTCATTTATGTTTTAAAAATATGTATTCCAGGTGGTGGATCGAGTAAGAGCAAGTAAATTGGACTCTTGTTGGATAGGTTTTGTGAAGATGTTGGTTATGAAGTTATGGATGTATTTTGTACTTATGACTTTGTTATTAGTCAACATGTAATTTACTTTGTAAAAAGTTTGTACGGATTTACTTATTATGTTTATCAAGACTATGGGACCGAATGTGAAATACGATGTATCTTTTGATCATTTTATGATATAAAAAGTATGTTATTTGTATATATGGAATGCGGGTTGTTACACTCCATTTGCCATTTTTCTTCTGAACGACCACGACATTCGCAAGTCAGTCGGGGTACTTTACTTCTTGAATTTCCCTGTCTTGAGGAGGTTGTCGACCTCATCATTTATCACCTTACTCCTTTCAAGAGCAAATTTCTGCCGCTTTTGTTTGATAGGCTTAAATGACGGGTCGACATTGAGCTTATGGGAAATGACGCCAGGGTCTATGCCGACCATGTCTTCGTGCGACCAAGCAAAACAATCGGCGTGCTCCTGTAAAAAAGATATTAGCTTGTTTTTTAGACAGGGGTCGAGGGACGACCCTACAAGGACTTTCTGGTCAGGCTTGCTCTAGTCCAGGACGACTACCTCCAGGCGATAGTCGTCGATTGTCTCAGGAGCACCATGTACATTCTCAAGCTCCCTTTGCATCTAGGCAATGATCTGCTCTTGGTTTCCGTTACCTGCCATTTTTTCTGAAAAAAAGAAAAGAAAGGAAATTCCAAGAAAACGTTAGTAAGACGCACGTTTGTCGAAGATTTTCTCTAGATGGGGCCCCACGGTGGGCGCCAAACTGTTAATGCCAAAAATCGTCCAGAAGGACAACTTAAGGTTGATTGTGGAGCTTAACAACTAAAGAATGGAAATCTTTCGACAAAGCAATGTGACGAAGACAGAAAAAGTAAATAAGACAAAGATTTTGGTGACGCGGGAAAAACCTCAACGAGGAAAAAACCCGCGGACGACTTTGGATGTCGTCGTTGCACTATGGTCGCCAAACATGGGCGATATCCTTATGTTTCGGGTGTCTAGAGTACAATGATTACAATACAAATGAAGGAAAGACTTTAAATATAAAGTAACAACTGTGTCGTGCGCGGAAAACAAGTGAGTCGTGTGTCTAAACTATGCGTCGAGCGTGTAAGTCGTGTGTCGTGAGCGATCTGTTGAGAGAGTTCAGATGTGTCAAGATGTCAGAGATACGCGAAATGGTGGTTGAGCCTTTGTATTTATAGCTTTCGAACGCCTTGAATGACTCCATACAAACTGCTGATAACGGTCGTAACTGCCACTGGTTTAATGCTCATAATTGTCCCTGTCGGTTATGTCCGTTTGGTCATTAATGATATTGACCATGCGTTAAACAGTGAAAAAGTAACAGTAATATCGCACGTTGGTCGGCCGAGGTCACGAGGTATGTTGCGACGGTCGAGGTCGTGAGTAACTTTTGATTTTAACTTTGTTCAGATAAAATGTTTATGATTTTATTATGGAAAAGTGTAATAAATGTTTTCCCTGTTTTGGCCGTGGTCGAGACTGGTGAAATTTTGCCCAAACAACTATAACATGCGATTTTGCCATGTCATAGTCGCATGGCAATGTAGCACAGTGTACCAGGGTGATAAATTCGGAATTTTCAGCCATTTCTCACTTTCTCACTTCTCAACTCTCTCCTTTCTATCCCAAAACGAATTCCCTTCACCCAATACAAAGCCTAACTCATTTTGGAACTCTTTTATGAAGATAAGTGTTCCTCATCCACCATAAACTAGTGATTTCATCTTGAGTTGTTGGTCAAGTTTTCATCATCAACTTTAGAGATTTTTGGGGGTTTCTAGGTTTTCATCAAAACCTAAGTGGTGAGTTCATCCTCCTAGTTTTTCTAAACTTTTTTATCAGTTATAAATGCTCCATTTTTGACTTCCTAGTATTTTATTTCCCAAATTTCGGTTTAGATGATTTTAGGAAAAATTAGGTAAAAAATTAGGGTTTTGGTATAACTGGAGATTTTGATATAAGATTTTTGGGGAATGATTCTAAGTGCTTGGATATGTATGTTTATGCTTGGAAACTGTGGATCTAGGTCTTTGGAAGAATTGCTTGTGGATTCAAGTTTCTCAAGTAAACTCATATTGGGGTAAAATCTATATTTAGCCTAAATCTAGTAAAGTGAGTTCAAGTTGATTTGTGAAAACTATGTACATGCCAAAAATGTCCATTTTAAATTATTTATGTATTTTCCTTGATAATTATCAAATGTTGGAATATTTGATGACTTTTACTTATTTGGGATATTTAATTTTAAAAATCTTGTGAAACACCCACATTTGGGATTTTTTTGGCATATTGATAAATAAATCATAAGTATATGTATTTTAATGATTTATCTTATGGGTGGAAATCTTTCGGTATAAATGCACTTTTAGTGTGTGTTTTGGAGAAATGTTTGTTCTTGTGTTATGAAACTTTTTGAAAGAATAAATGGTATAAACTCATTTGGCATCGTCCATTGACCAATTATTGAATATTTCTTTTGAACGAGCTTAATTGGGATGTTTGTAAATTCCAAGGTACAGACCTAGAGGGGTTGAAATTGATGACTATCTAAGCAATAGAGATAGAGATGTTGAGCTTGTTGATTTGCTAACTATAGACCCGAAAAAGTTGATGTTAACGAATGTGAAATCCTTAAGTGACCATCATATAACATATATATGTGACATACTTTTGTGTTCTGTCACGTTCAATAGAATCGATTCTCCCCCATCACTAAATGGTGGATTTTGGGTATATTATTTGGAAACGAAGATTATCCACGATTTTACGCTTCCGATGTTGTATATTGTTTATATTTGTTGTTTTGGGGTATCGAGTATTATCCAAATTTTCTTGTCTTGAACGATGGTCCATTATCTTAGGCGATCTTTCACCGGCCGAATGAAGCCACTTGGCCGAGACAATTTTTGATGCCAAAGTTTATCATATTTAGACTTCAGAGTGCCCAACATAACATCAAGACTTAGTTTTTGACTCAACACTTTCTTTGGTAAGTAACTTGTCCATCCAAGCCCCAAATTCCTCTTGCCCATCCCTGATCAGACTCTGTTTACATTTATAATGACCATAATGACCCCTTTCTTTTGTTAGGATAAACTGAAGTTATACAATAAAGAAGTTTTATCATTGAAGATGAACAATGTAATATGACAAAAGAAGTCATCTTCTTATTAGTCTCTTTATATGACACTCTTTAAATAGTATCACATAAGTTTTATAAAAAAAACTAATATGCACTTTATAAAAATGCATATTAAAATGTATGAAGATTTAATTTTTGAGTCCTATTAAACAGCTCAACTTATTGTAACGTATATAACTTCATTGATGAGCCATGTTAGGTTGTCTAACTTCGTCTAAAAGTTAACTTATTGTAACGTATATAAAAATAAAGTCTCGTATTAGGATATCCAAAGATGGTTGAGCGTCCTAAAGACCAAATTAGTGAGAAACTAGTTGTTGACTCTATTTTTTATTGTATTCAAGATTACTTGCTTAAATTATAAAAACCCAAATTGTATTTGCTTAAATTGTAAAAACCTAAATTGTATTTGTGGGCTTTAGTGGCTTATGGGCTTAGGCCTTAAAACCTAAGTATTTAATGTCTAATTTGTTAGAGTTTTAGGTTAAGCCTCAAAAATCTCCTAGCCTCAATTTGAAAGAGTCAGACGTATAGAGAGAGAGAGAGAGAGCTTCAATTGTAAGAGAGAGTGTTCATCAATCCTATCTTGTAAACTCCTCTTTATCAGTCAATACAAAGATTATTGCTATTATTATTGTTACTTATTGTATCTGGGATCCTACAATTGGTATTAGAGCCAAACAGATTCGAATTTGTGCTTCAATCCATTGATTTTTATCAATTTTTGAGAGATTATTGTGTTTTTGTGCAAAGTTGAGAGTTCTTCAAGTTCTTCATCTTTTTGGTTGGTTTTGGCCATTAGAGTTCTTCTACTGGTTTAGAATCGATCAAGGGTTGTTAGTAGATAATACCTGAGTGTTTTATTCCGCAAAATCACTAGGTTTGTAGCTCAGTTTGTGCATTTACTCAATTTTCGGAGTTTTAAACTTTTATTTTTCTGCACTCTATTTTGCTTCGGAAAACCACTTTCTGTTGGTTTTTGGACAAAACTCGAAGAATTAAAGTTGTCCAGAATATCCTCGTGCACCTACCTACCAAATTTCAGCTCAATCCGATAAGATTTGAAAATTTGACTCAAGTGCACAAATTTTACTTCTCACGAAGAATTTATTAACGATCCAACTTTTTTTAAACTTTCAAGTAACAATATGTCAAGACTAAGATTTAGTGTTGATGCTGATGCTCATTATTATTCTAAACTCAGTACTAATTTTCGCAAAATTATTCCTAATCTTGAGAAAGAGTTGGAGGAAAAGAACAAAAGCAGTCTGATTGATTCAGAAAAAATTGCTAAGCTTGAAGAATCAGGTAAACTCCTAAACTGTGAAAATCTTGAACTGAAAAGGAATTTATCTGAGTCTGAACAAGAGAAGAAAAGACTTGAACTTAAATGTTTAAATTTTTCTAATCTAATTTCTAATTTTGAAAAGCTTGTAATTTGTGAAAAATAGAACTTTGAAAATGAAAGAAAATCTTTTGAAACAAAGTTTGTTAAGATTTCTAACAAATTATCTGATTTAGAAAAGACTCTTGAAAAAGAGAGGAAAGAGTCTAATCTTGAAAGAAAAGAGTTTGAGAAGAAGAAGATTGAAGGATTTCAAACAAAATGTTTGAAAGATGATTTTGAGAGAGAAAGAAATGTTTTTAAAGCTGAAATGTCCAAATTGACAAAAAGACTATCTGATTTGTCAACCAAGATTATGTTGGAGAAGATGTATAAATCAGATCTTCTAACGAAGTTTGATTTAAATCTTAAAGAAAAAGATGTTTTAGCTAAAAGGCTTAAGGAATTTGACTTAGCAAACTCTTGTGTTGATAATACAGATAACCTTGTTTTCAAAAGAGTGAAAATGGTTTGGAAAGTCAAAAGCTCTACTCCTGTCAAAAATGCTCCAAAGCCATCTGTTTCTGTTAAACATTCATCTCTTCATTCTCATAACTGTAAATGCTTTGATCTTCTGTTTAAATTAAAGAACCATTTCTCTAGTTCTAGCTGTGTTCCTAATGGGTCATTTCATAAGAAAAATTCAAAGACCCAATATAAGAAAAAGCATAGAAAGGAACCTGGCAAACCAGAGAACCTGAAGACAGTTCCAAATCCTAACAAAATGTCTTTAATATGTCTTGCAGGTACATGGACTCCTTAATACATCTATTAAGGACTCACACTTCAGTGGATAATGGACTCTTAAACACTCAGTTTAAGACTCATCCTTCAAAGGCAATTGATTTCTGTGCACAACAGTACAGAACTCAAGTACTATGACAACATGCTGACAGATTTGCGATGCTGTAGTAAATTGATCATATCTCACTGGTCAAGACACCAATTGATGTGATTCAAAAGGACTTGGATTTAGAACACATTGATGAACAGATTTAGTGTTTTGAGATTTCAAAGATTCGAAATTTATAAGGGTCATATGCATCGTTGAAGTACACAACAGTGTGCTGATACAAAGCTGTTGGACAGATCTGCGCGACTATGGTACATCAACCATATCTTATTCGTCCGAGCTTCAAAAGAGGTGATTATAGATGCTCTGAAAATATAACAAACCAATGCACACTCTTTATGTTTTGAGTTTTTGGAAACTCCAGAGCTATCATGGTGTAAAGTAGTGTCGAAGTTAGTGTAAAACTGCTGGCAGAGGACTTAGAAGAAATCAGCAAGTGCTCACCAGAGCTCTGTTAGACCTCATCAGAGCTCTGTCAGAAACTTCTGTTCCACCAGAGATAACCAACAGAGCTGAGGTACCTCAACAGATCAGAGGTACACCAACAGAGCAGAGGTACACCAACATAGCAGAGGTACAACAGAGCAGAGGTACTTGCTGTTAGCTTTGCGCACCTATCGTATTTTTAATAGAACTCCCTCCTCGAAGCTTCAAATTTAATGAGTCCAGATGCGTTGGATTCTTAAGACAAAGATGAACAATTTTCATGTTCAGAGCTTGGTCTGAATCAGTGTTCTTCTTGGTCAGAATCTCTGTTAAAGTCAGTATATATTTGCTGGACATAAAGTTGTACTTCTCTGAACACATCTACCAGAGCTCTGTTGATTTTTACAGACTCAAAAAAAAAATCAGAGGCAATTGACAGAGCTATCTCTGTTGATTTTTAACAGAGACATCTACCAGAGCTCTGTTGATTTGTCAGAAGTTGTCCAGAGCCCGAATTTTTTTGTTTGTTGGACAGCTTTGCGCTGCTTCAGAAACATGAGCATAACCTTTGACTCGGCGCTCCAAATTACACGAGTCCAGTTGCATTGGAAAGATAATTCACAGACGCACGACTTTGATGTTCTGAGGTTTCTCAAATTATGTGTGCTGATATGCCAAAATCAGCTTCAAAGTCTGCTGTAAGGTGCTGGACCGAAAGCATGACATTTAATTCATGCTCCTTCCGCTTTCAAGAACGGTGTTCTCTCGACGTTTCTACATCCAAAGTGTAGAACCAGTACCTCATCAGAATTATTGCTTCTACATAACTCAGTGTAGGACCAGTACCTCAGATATGTTCAGTTCAGAGTTTTTACTGGTATTTCTAAACTCTGACCCCCTACATTTTTTTTTAAATTTGAATTATTAGTGCTTTTGGATATTCCTAACAAATGAGGAATCATCAAAGATGATTACCAACACCTTTTGATTTTTACACGATATATGATTTCAAATTGAGCTTAAATGACAATTAATGCTCAATTTGAGGGGGAGAATGCCAATCTGACCATGTACATCCAAAGGTAAATTTCTAAATCTTTAGACTCATCATTTTTAAAGAAGACTAACTTTAAAATGATAAAACCTTTCTAAAATGGTCAAACCACTTCTAGATGCTAAATGATTTTTCTGATATAGAAGTTGGATTTTAAATGCTTTTCTGAGACTAAAAATAGTCAGTGTGTGGAACAATACAATCTTTAGGACAACAATTTCATGGGATCAATGTGTGAGCTTTATAGTACTTCTATGGATCACTTAAACCCGTGTTTTCTACCTAAGAAGTAAACCTTGAGTGTTTGAGAGGTGAAGGGTCTAAATCAAAGAGTGGGGGAGATAACTCATCTGAGTTTTTCTCATTGTGCTTAAGAGGTCAAAATTGAAAAGAGAGTTTGGTTAGATGTGAGCTACATGATAAAAAGAAAGAGAGTGTGAGAACAGAGTCAAAAGAATTATATAACTCTGCACTAACTTTTTCTGAGCCGGGCAAGCCACATTACTGATTTAACACGATTCTTTGGTGATTATCATTCAAACAGGCAGTGAGCCCATGCCAACTCTTGACTTAACCCCACTAGCTACTTATTTCCTTCTCAACAGGGAAATGCTTCACTTTTCACGGGGAAGCATCATACATGCTATCTGATCTTTATTTGGAAGGTTGGATATTGAAAAGAAGGAAATCTGCCCCACCTTCACACTTCATTCATGCACATTGAGTCTGTGGAAACCTGTTATGTCCAAACAAGTTTACACACTTTTGAGCCCAACATATCATATACATTTTCTTCCACACAATATCACGAATCTTTGTGATTCCCCATGCATATCTATGTGATATTGCCAGAACAGTTTGAGAAGTTTAATTTTTATAATTTCACTTCTATGATAACTTGATGTCCTATCAGAGCTTCATATTTGTCAACTCTGAACATAGGCCACACAATTATTTTAATTGTTGTGATAACAGTTGCTATGTGCTTTTGTGTTAGATGATTACCCCTGGTTACTTATTCTTTAATGCAGATTCTCATGAGCTGAATATGTTCGCTACTCTTCATCCCCTAGCTGTTTATCTACCATCCGTTATTACTCAAACTGGTTATACAAGCTTCCGCACATCAAATCGTTCTCTGATTGTTTGAGTTTAATCGTTGGGAGAAAACCAAGATCAAAAAGGTAAATCAACAGTCAAGGGGGAGTATGCAACGATCAAGGGGGAGTTAAAGAAGGAATTGAAGCAACTAACTTTGTGGAAGATCGGGCTATTTTTAATCTTGAATACAAAGGGGGAGGTTGTTGACTCTATTTTTATATTGTATTCAAGATTACTTGCTTAAATTATAAAAGCCCAAACTGTATTTGCTTAAATTGTAAAAGCCCAAATTGTATTTGTGGGCTTTAGTGGCTTATGGGCTTAGGCCTTAAAACCTAAGTATTTAATGTCTAATTTGTTAGAGTTTTAGGTTAAGCCTCAAAAATCTCCTAGCCTCAATTTGAAAGAGTCATACGTATAGAGAGAGAGAGAGAGAGCTTCAATTGTAAGAGAGAGTGTTCATCAATCCTATCTTGTAAACTCCTCTTTATCAGTCAATACAAATATTATTGCTATTATTATTGTTACTTGTTGTATCTGGGATCCTACACTAGTTTTAATAACCCTCACCTCTTAATTTGATAATTTATGAAGGTCTAAGGGTGTGGATGTAAATCCCTTGATTTTCAGGGTCTGGTTTGGTAAATGAGAGGATAAACGGGGTACACCTCTTTTCATCCTCATTATAAGCGTTGACGACATTCATGAATAGAAAGAATGAGGGGGTGAAGAGAAGCTATTCCTTCCTAAAATCTTGGTAAAGAATCGACATGAATAAAGTGAAATCATTGTCATCACTACGTCTCTTAGGTAACCATGTCCTGGTTTGTTGCATTTGAAACAAACCACGTTTTTCATACCCGTTTTCCTTTTACAAGTTTCATCGTGGCATTTCCTTTTCTTTCCACCGGCTTTGGAAGTCTCTCCCTTTTCCTCGACCACATGAACTTTGGAAGCATCTTCATTCGATTTGTTTTCCAATCAATATTGTTCTTCAACGAGAAGGTGCTTTCCAAGTTCCTTTAAGGACATATCGTCCTTGCGATGTTTAAGATTTTTCTTAACATCTTTCCAAGAGGGAGGGAGTTTGTCGATGATCGATGCCACTTGGATCGATTCATCCATATTCATATTGTGTTGTGTGAACATGCTAAGAATGTGTTCAATTTCATACATTTGATCCATAATAGGACGTGAATCTATCATTTTGTATGAATTAAATTTAGAAACGATAAATTTCAAGCTCTCATTTGACTAATAACTAATTTGGAAATTTCATACTATTATAAAAATACTATTGTTTTTCATAGTCATAGATCAAATTTAACTAACGGTTAATATTGGGTTTTTCACGACCCTCAACTTCTTTTCTGGTTTTCACTTGATTTATCTCATATATATATATATATAGGGTCAGGTTCAGGTAAAAATCTCAAGAAAATGGAAAACTGAGAAACAACCTTGCAACCCTTTCATCTGGATAGAGAGAGAGAGAGAGGGGGGGGGGGGGATATTTTGAAACCCACATCTTAACCATTGATTTAATCTTTTGAGTTTTTTTAAAATTAAATTTAATATTAAATTCGTAGGGGCAGATTAGGCATATCGTAATTGTAACACCCTAAAAATTGAGGTAAATTTAAACCTGAATAAATTGCAGAAATAACCATCTAATATAAAGCCATCACCCGAAAAGGGGAAATAGTATAGCGTACACAAGCCAAATTTTGAGAGATTAAAGTAGATAACCTACTAATCTAAATTGATCTAATTTAGATTAAAGACGGTTGCCCTCATCTCACAACAAAATAATATTTCTTATCAACAAAAGTATCGCCATGGCTATCAAACTTCAAAAAGTTCTATCTCTTGACCCTTGTCTCTCCTTCAAGCCCAAGAAGCCCCACCGCTAGCGTGACCTGACATACAAGCCATTTTAAGGAGAAATGTTAGGCTAAATCCTAGTGAGAGCAAAATAATTAAAGTGAAATGGTAACAATTGAAGGATTAAACGATCTCAAATACTTGCTTAGACTTTACAAACCTCTTTATTACCAAAAGAACCTCTGCGGTCCAAAACATACATCACCATGACGGGGAGACCTGATTTCCATGGAACGTGGTAGAACACAAAAGTAGGTCACGATCCTATGTTTAGAGCTACGCGAGTACGACACTGGTCATTGAGTTCAACCACCCACGGTCTATAGTTCAAGTCCTCCAATATGCTACTATAGGCTCTTCGCTAGAACAATAAACTATGGATCTCACGGTCATCAAGTTCAACCACCCACGGTCTATAGTTTGAGTCCTCCGGAGATTGTTACCCATATCTAGCCAAAAAAGAGTGGTAAACCAATCACCCCAACAACCATATAATATTTACCTTTGTGTCTATGGATCCATCGCACTACATCAAATAAGTCAACAAGTTTCAAACATACCAAAGTAGTATCTCAATCTTTTAAAAACAAGTTTGTACACATAATAGGTTTTCTCATCACCAAACTTGTTTCGAAAATGTATGACTTAGTCATAGAAGTTCCTATGCACAAAATACCCTTTTCCATCATCATATCGACATATTAAACCCATATCCATAAAGTCTATATCAAAATCATTTAGTTTTCCAAAACCCTAGATTTTGACCCACAATCATCAAACTCATAAAATGGTAGCATAAACAACCCACACATATAAGAACCATGAATCATCCATATATCACATGTACCCATCTTTGTAAAACCCTTATTATTCCAACAAAACCCGTAAATCCCCAAAAGTTAGGTCTTTGATGGAAATTCATCCAAATCAAGAACAAGAAAGGAGGAGATGTTTAAAAGGTTAGAAATACATAAACTAACTTATATAAGTTTAGAAAAATGAGAATGAACTCACCTTAGGGTCAAAAGATTGAAACCCTAGAACCTTAGATGAAGAGAGATGGAATGCTTGAGTTTGGATGAGTGCTTGAAACCCTTACACTTGAGATTAATGTAGCCTAAGATGATCAATAATGATCAAGATGGTGGTAGGTAGAAGAAATTAATGACAAAATATGGTTGCGTGAAAACCTACCAGGAATTGAGAGAAAAATGAGCTCCAATGCTTCCAAAATAAGTGACAAGTGATTACAAAATCGGGCTTCTAATTTTTATACCCAGATCGCCGACCGCAATTATGCCATGAGAATTCTGACCATGTCACTATCGCTGGTCAGCATCGCTCAACATGTATCGTGGCTCCAAGCCCTCCCCACGATAATGCCCCGCGAGAGTGACCCAGTGTCACAATCGCGACACTCTGCCCAAGTTGTACCGAGGGTTTTCCTTTCCCACGGCGATAGTGCCACACGATCTTGACATCTTGTCACTATTGCTGGCATTATCGCGAGCTTTGTACCGACCCTCCAAAAGTCCAATTTCTTCCAAAACAACCATCGTTTAGCGCTAGTACTCTAATTAAGTAAGCATTCAGATCTGAATTATAAACCATGCCTCAGATTTTGCTTAAAATATAACAATCTAACACTTACAAATTTCAGAGTGTTACAATCCTCCCCAACTTGGAATCGATTTCGTCCTCGAAATCCTAGAATATACAAAGAAATGAGGATACTGTCGTTTCATGTTTTCTTCCTCTTCCTAAGTCACATTGGCACCTCGATGGCGCTTCCATGGCACTTTGACCATAGTAAACTCCTTGTGTCGAAGTATCTGTGTCTCTCTTTCCAAAATGGCTTCGGGCTCTTCAATACAACGGTTGTCGTCTACCCGAATTTCCATCAATGGTATCACGCTTTCTTCTTCCGCTAAACATTTCCATAAATAACACACATGAATGTAGGGTGAATCCCATCCATCTACGGTGGCAGTTCCAACTTGTAGGCTTGCAACCCAACACGTTCTATAATAGTAAATGGCCTAAGAAAACGAGGACTCAACTTCCCACGCTTTCCAAAGCGAATCAAGCCCTTCCAAGGAGATACCTTCAGCATCGTACGGTCTCCCACTTGGAATTCCACCAGTCGCCTTTTTTGTCGGCGTAACTCTTTTGTCAGTCTTGAGCCGCTTTCAAGCGTTCTCTAATGATTTTGACTTTATCGGTCGTTTCTTGCACAATTTTTGTCCGACAAATTGCTTCTCTCCCGCTTCTAGCCAACACACGGGAGTCCTACACTTTCTCCCATACAATGCTTCAAATGGTGCCGCTTTCAAACTAGAGTGATAACTATTGTTGTAGGAAAAATCCACTAAAGGTAGGTGGGTATCCCAATTGCCACCAAAATCAATCACACACGACCGTAACATATCTTCCAATGTTTGAATTGTCATTTCGCTTTGTTCATCCGTTTGGGGATGGTGTGTCGTGCTCAAACTCATGCTTGTGCCCAATTCTTCTTGCAAGGCTTGCCAAAATATTAAAGTAAACCCGTTATCACGATCGGAGACTATAGACACGAGGTATACCATGTATAGACACCACCTCATCAATGTATAGCTTTGCCAATTTGTCTATCGGTAAGGTTTCCTGCATGGCTAGGAAATGTGCACTTTTAGTTAAATGATCCACTATCACCCAAATGGTATCATGACCCCTCAAGGTCTTTGGCAACTTGGTCACTAAATCCATAGTGATTTTATCCCACTTCCACTCGGGTATTTCTAAGGATTGCAAATTGCCTCGCACATCACATGAGTTGTGAAAAGCAGTGGGATTAGCAGTAACCAAAAAGCCTGATGTCACATGGTTTGTTCACACAGATAGGCAAAAGCTTCACTCCTATTCCTATGGATATCTTTGATAACAGATGCAAGTTATAGTGAGATCAGCTACAACAACGACCAAAAGACTAAATGAGAAGTGTATCGAGTAATGTGTAGTCTCTCGGAATCGAAGTTGGCAAGTGTATGGCTAAAAAATATTCACAGGTGGTCTCCACTAATGTCTCTAATGTGTGCAGTCGCCTAGGTCCACCCTTTTGCTATATTATCCCTTCTAAATTCTCCCCGGCAACGACGCCAAAAACTTGATAGGCGGGTTTACACCCCCTAAATCTACCGCAAGTGTACGGGTCGAATCAAGTAATAGTACTTAGAAAGTACGAGTATCGAACCAAAGGAACCAGGTGTCAAGTACCACAATGAATGTATAGATTATTAACTAGACTAATGCAAATTGATTTGGTTTGTTGATTGTCAGAACACGAATTAAAACTTTAATTAATTCAGATAAGAGAAAAAGTTGGAGGGTTGGATTTCTCTGGTAAACAATCACTTAACTAACAGGTTTGACATGATTGAAATAACTTCAGGATGACAGGCATAATCACATTCCATTACTATACTCCATCAAGCTATAGCAAATATCATTCAATACATTGTATCATCATTCGATCTTAACAAAAGTAATTGAACAATCAGTAATTGAAAGCCACAAGGATTGAATTATCATATTGCTATCTCAAATTCAACCAAGACATGAAGGATTAATCAAACCTCAAAACTTTTCTCAAAGATTAAAGATTCATAAAATCAAATAATAGTTGATCGGACTATTACAAGCATTAAGAACAATCCCACATGCGTCATCCATCTATATCAAATCAATCATACCTATTGTAAAGCTAAACAATTATCCAACCATGATTCAAACCAACCCCCAACATGAACGGATTAGTTCATATTGGGGATTTCAAAACTCAGAAATGACAAGATTAAAACGAAAGTAAACATGTTTGTTCTAAAAGAAGTAAAAACTAAAGACTCACTGAAAAGCTTAAGTCGCCGATGAACGTACTCGATTCGCCTTGTGATTCTCGTTACTTGATGTTTCTAGCCTTCTACTTGCCTTCAAAAATCGCCTCTTAGCTCCCAAAATCACCCAGAAAGAGTCTCCAAGCGTAACTGATGAATTCTCTCCCAACCCTAGCCGACATATAGGATAAAAAACGCTCAGGGGCTTGGCGCGTGTGGACTCGCACAAGGAAACACGCAGAGCACTGGAATGTGCACACTCAGACTTTTGCGCGTATGCATGCGTGTGTGGAGTAGCGCAGGGAAACGCGCAGGGCACTGTTCATCCTAAAATTGATTTTCTTCATTTAAGTCCACAGATGCTGCCAACTTGCTCCAATTGATCCAAAAACTCTTCCTTCGTTAGTCATTCATAAAAACATGTACTTACTCACACAAAACCATTAAATTCTACTATTTTACTTGGAAACTCACAACTAACTAACCGATTTTGGGATCAAAATAATGTCGTAAAACGACATTATCAGCCGCTGATGCTCAACCTTTACTTGTGAGCAAGCCACACACCGCTCCACATAGTGTGCCACATCCAACTTCATGATTGGCCACCAATAATAACTTCAAGTCCCTGTACATCTTGGTACTTCCTGGATGTATGGAGTGCTTGGACTTGTGAGCATCATCCATGATTAGCTCTCGATTTCCCCCGATCTTGGGCACCCACACACGCCCATTAAACAACTTCACTCCATGGCTATCCTCCGTTAAGAGTAGTCTTTGCTTCGCCATTACTTCTTCCTTGAGGTTCTCTTCCAACAAGGCTTCGGCTTGCACCATTCAAATCCGCTCCATGAGACTTGACACCAACTCAATCATTGAAAGGTTGGCTCAAAGACTCCCACTATAATCCTTTTGACTTAAGTTATCGGCAACCACATTCGCTTTGCCTGGATGATAGAGCAATTCACAATCGTAGTCCTTAAGCAATTTCAACCATCTCTTTTGCCTCATGTTCAACTCCTTTTGATCGAAGACATATTTCAAACTTTTATGGTCCATGTACAAAGTATATTTTGTGCCGTATAGGTAATGTCGCGACAACTTCAACGCGAACACTACCGCGACTAACTTCAAATCATGCGTAGGGTAGTTCTTCTCGTGCACCTTGAGTTGTCTTAACGTGTAGGCAATCACTTTTCTCCTTTGCCTCAACATGCAACCCAAACCCATCTTGGATGCATCGTTATAGACCAAAAAGTCTTCTGATCCTTCAAGTAAGGACAAAATTGGAGCTTCGCATAATTTCTTTTGTAACTCCCAAAATGCCTTCTTTTATGCTTTGGTCCAAACAAACTTTACATTCTTCCGCGTTAACGCCGTTAATGAAGAAGCAATCTTGGAAAAGTCTTGGATAAACCTTCGATAATAACCCGCTAAACTCAAGAAGCTTCGAATTCCCGTCGAAATCTTGGGCGGTTCCCAATTCATCATTGCCTCGATCTTCGAAGGATCCACCTTGACTATGTCTCGAGTGACAACATGCCCCAAGAACTAGACATCTCCCAACCAAAATTCACACTTGGAGAACTTTGCATACAACTTTTTTTTTCTTAGAACTTCCAACACTTCCCGAAGATGTTGCTCATGATCCTCTTCATCTTTAGAGTACACCAATATGTCATCTATGAACACAATAACCGACTTGTCGAGAAATGGTCGACACACCTAGTTCATCAAGTCCATGAACACCGCCGATGCATTTGTCAACCCGAAGGGCATCACCAAAAACTCGTAGTGACCGTACTGCGTTCTAAATGTCGTCTTTGGAATGTCATCTTCCCTTACCTTCAATTAATGACAACCCAAACGTAAATCGATCTTTGAGAAGCATCCCTCTCCTTGAAGTTGGTCAAAAAAATCGTCGATTTTAGGGAGTGGGTACTTGTTCTTCACAGTTACCTTGTTCAACTCCCGGTAGTTGATGCACATTCTCATCGTGTCGTCGTTCTTCTTTACAAACAAGACCGGTGCTCCTCGAGAGGATGAGCTCGATCTCACAAATCCTTTCTCTAAGAGCTCTCGAAGTTGCGCCATAATTTATTGCATCTCTTATGGAGCCAAACGGTAGGGATCTTTAGCATTCGGAGACGCTCCCATAACCAAGTCTATTTTGAATTCCATTTGACGGTTCGGTGGAAAACCCGACAAGTCTTCACGTCGGGAAACCCGCGTACGACCTTCACGTCCTTGAGCCTCTTGTTTTCCAACTTGGCGTCGATTACATATGTTAAGAAAGACGAACACCCTTTGACCAAACATTTACGTGCCTTCAACATGAAGATGATTCCTGCTTCTCCTTTCCTTCGTTCACCATAGACGATCACAAAACCTCCATCCGAAACAGGGATGCGCATCAACTTCTATGCACATAAGATCTCGGCTTGATTTATGGATAACCAATCCATTCCGACCACTACATCAAATCCCCCAATCACCATAGGCATTAAGTCGATCGAAAATTTCTTCCCTTCAATCTCCAACATACTACCCCTTAACACCTCACAAACTACTACTTGGACATCGTCTGCTATTTCTACCACCATAGCATCTTCTAGACTACTAGTGGGCTTAGACAAATTTTGGCAAAAGGAATTCGACACAAACAAAAACAACTTGCACCTGAATCAAATAACACACGCGTAGGTATGGAGTTTAGGAGAAACGTACCTGACACCACATATGTCAAAGCCTTTGCCTCCTCGATTGTCATCTAAAAAGCCCTACCAGGTGTCTTATGAGGTTCTTCCTTCTTGCATTGACCCGCCCCCACTTTCAGCTTTGGACAATCACTTCTAAAATGTCCCGTCTCTTTGCACTCCAAACAAACTAACGCCCTTACCGGGAAATCCTTCATGGCATGGCCTGCTTTTCCACACTTGTATCAATTTGTCCCGCTTGAACCGCATGGGCCAAAATGCTTGCTTCGACATTTAGGGCACCATCTAGCTTCGCGCCTAGAATCGGTTCCCCGATGATTGTTGTTGAATGGTCTTGGCTTCTTGGAGGGCACAGAGATCCCCTCCCATTTCCTCTTTTATGGCATTCTAGTGCTTTCCTCTCTACCCCGTTGTAAGCATCCTCTACCAGTTGGGCTTCTTCAACCGCCTCATCAAGGGTAGAGGCTTTAAACACTCGGACCATGGTCATCATATCCGACAGGAGGCCCTTGATGTAAGCCTTGATCTTCTCTTTTTCAGTCGGAACCAGATGTCCCACCAACCCCAACTTGTCCATGAATTGTCGGTTATATTCCTTCACCGACAAATTTCCCTTTTTCAAGTTCCGAAAATCTTCTTCTATCTAGTCCATTGCGCTCTCGTTGCAATACTCTTCCAACACTTTCTTCTTGAAAATCACCCAACTCAGTTTGGCCAATACCGAGGCCTCTAATGAAGTGGAGTAAGCATTCCACCAAGTGAGGGCTTCCCCTCTTAACATTTGAGAACCGAACTTCGCCTTTTGGCTCTCACCACACTCACTTGCTCAGAAAGCATGTTCCATCTCTCGGATCCAGTTCATACAAACCACCGGATCATCTGTACCTTTGAATTCAGGCGATCTGCAGCTAAGAAAGGTCTTGAAGGAGCAAGTTTTTCCCGCTTGCCCGGTTTCTATCGCCCCAAAGCATCTGTAGGAATTTCATTCCCGGTACCCCCGGATCCAGCCACTATCTCAACAACCGTTTCGTGCCTACGGTTATTCGTATCTCTGTCCTCCAACAGTTTTAGAAATTGCTCTTGTTGTTATGCCATGGCCTTGTTCATGGCCTTCATCAATAACGGTCTCGTTCGTTACCTCTTCTATTACAGGATCAGACGCTTCCAAATTATGTTGGGGAATGTGTTCAGTTCCTCCTCCTAACACAGTGTTAACCGGTTGAGGCATTGCTGTCACCATCTCTCTTGGTTGGTCGGCCGTGGATGTCGTAGCTTCATGGCCATCCGACCTGCTACGAGTGTTAACCATTGATGTCTGTCACACATTCGAGAACGGGGGTGAGGATTAGACTAAAAGAATTAAACATAAGAAAACGTACTATTACATGCATCAATAATTATAACAATAGCAATCTAAGCATGCCTACGTAACAATATATTCATAATATCAGTAGCTAATTGAAATTATGAACATACTTCACATAATATCGTTACCATAGTCACAACTTTCAACTTATGTACTTTCGTCGACTCTAAGACCATCCTATCTTAGATGTTCTACCCAAAACTCACTAATCATCACTTAATCGTTTCAGCTTAAGTCTAGGCATCTCAACAACATACCTAGTTCACTTAAACTACTTCTTTGATACCAATTTGTAACACCCTAAAAATTGGGGTAAATTTAAACCTGAATAAATTGCAGAAATAACAAACTAATATAAAGTCATCACCCGAAAAGAGGAAATAGTATAGCGTACACAAGCCAAATTTTGAGAGATTAAAGTAGACTACCTACTAATCTAAATTGATCTAATTTAGATTAAAGACAGGTGTCCTTATCTCACAACAAAATAATATTTCTCATCAACAAAAGTATCGCCATGGCAATCAAACTCCAAAAAATGCTATCTCTCGACCCTTGACTCTCCGCTCAACCCCGAGAAGCCCCACCGCTAGCGTGACTTCACCTGACATACAAACCATTTTAAAGAGAAGTGTTAAGCTAAAGCCTAGTGAGAACAAAATAATTAAAGTTAAATGATAACAACTGAAGGACTAAATGATCTCAAAAACTTGCTTGCATTTTACAAACCTACCAAAAGAACCTCTACGGTCCAAAACATACATTACCATGACGGGGGAGACCCGATTTCCATGGAACGTGGTGGAACACAAAAGTAGGCCATGATCCTATGTTTAGAGCTATACGAGTAGGACATTGGTCATTGAGTTCAACCACCCACGGTCTATAGTTCAAGTCCTCCAATATGCTACTATAGGCTCTTCGCTAGAACAATATACTATGGATCTCACGGTTATCAAGTTCAGCCACCCACAGTCTATAGTTTGAGTCCTCGAAGATTGTTACCCATATCTAACCAAAACAGAGTGGTAAACCAACTACCCCCAACAACCATATGATATTTACCTTTGTGCCTATGGATCTATCGCACTACATCAAATAAGTCAACAAGTTTCAAACATACCAAAGTAGTATCTCAATAAGGCAATTAAGCTTAAGCACAAGTTTGTATATAATAGGTTTTCTCATCACCAAACTTGTTTCCAAAATGTATGGCCTAGTCATAGAAGTTTCAATATTCACAAAATACCTATTTCCATCATCATATCGACATCTTAAACCCATTGTAAAAACCAGGATTCAATTTTACAATCAAATATGAATGATCAAATAGTAAATGATATAGAATTGGATCCAAAAGTATTGTATTCAATCAAGAACAGATTACAAATCTAGAGAGATAATCTCTCAAAGACCACAAAAGTGAATACAAAGATATGCGGAAAAGAACAGTGCTAACAACTATATATACTGTAAGGAAATGCTAAAGCTACATTACATATACATGAAAGTCTAATAGGAATATTACATGTGTCCTATTTAACTAACAGAATACAAAGGAAAATATCCTGTCATAAGTTCTGAACAATCTTCTGACTAAGCATATCAGAACTTCCTTTAAAGCACTTGGACTTTCAACTTCATCTTCAGAAGTCCTGAGTCTCCTACTCAGAACTCTGATCCTTCTGTTCAAACTTTCATACTTGTAATCTTTTCGAGACTTCTCAGCCAGAGCTTCTGAGTCTTCTTACTCAGAGCTCTGAGTCTTCTATGCAGAACCAATACTTGTAACTTTTGACAAAACTTCATATCTAACAATCTCCCCCTTTTGTCAAACAGTCATGTACTTATCAACATTGAACTCTTTCAAAGCAGGTAGAATCTTTAAAAGAATTACATTTCTCAGATTAAGCCTTCTTTCAATCTTTTCTATGATCTCTTGTATTTCTTCAACTTGAGATCCTCTTGTTAACTTTTTCTCCAAGCTATGTTTGATGAATCTCAGAGTTCCAGAACAATATTTTGCCACTTCATCTGGTCTGAAGAAAATCTTCTCTTTTCTGTCATTTCTCAAGAAAACTCCCAACTCTGGATATCTTACAACATTTCCACTCTTCAGAAGATTCAACTGTTCATGACCATTGTTTGGCTTTGAAAGATATACACATGGTCTTTGTATATATAAAGCAATCTAAAAATCTGTATATGCATACCATCTAAGAATGTAAAACATAGCATCTCTTACTACAGCCAATGCTCCTCTCTCCTTCTTATGTTTACTACAGTCTTTATTTGACAAAAGACTATATAGCCTGTAGAAATCTGTCACAGAGACCTTGTCAAAATCTGCCTTAGTAAAGTAGTAGACTTTTCCATCTTCTCTCAATACTTCAAATGAATAATACTCATGTTTTCTGAACTTCTTAACACTCAATTCTCTTATTCCAGTGATTAAGAAATCTGAGTACACTGCTTCTTTTGGTTTTGCTAAGCATCTTGCCATCTCTGCACGAAGCCATTTATGTACATCTGTTCTGTCATGATACACACTTAGAAAGTTTACTTCTTTTGGTTTAAAGAAGTTAGGAAGAGCATACTCCAGAAAGTAACCATTAACATCAACAGGTATTTCTTCTTCATTAGCCTCAGACTTTTCTGGCTGATCTGCATCTTTCATTTTAACATCTTGTGAAGACACATCTGGAATATCTTCTTCAATCTCTTCTGAATAAACTCCATTTACCTCATACTCAGCAGGGAATACAAAGTCTTTACGTAACAGTTTCTTTGGGTTTTCTTCTGAAAGCATCCATTCACTGCAGCCTTTGATTCTTGTTCTGAGATCCAACCTCTCTTTGATATGCATTTTGCATTTTTGTTTCAGAACTGCTTTCTCACCCTCAGCATTTACAGCCATTTCTAGTAACAAGTACTGTAAAGTAGCATTACTGTACTTCACCAGATCATTTAATCTGAAAAACATTCTTACTCCAGAGACTATGTACACAAAACCATCATTTTCAACTCCTTCAGTAATGAATCCACGACCTCCAATTTCATGAATAGGCTTTTTGATTGGTTTGCTCAAGTTACATTTCTCTTTCCCTGCTTCAATTGCCAACTGAAAATCATAGAAGTACATATTTCTGACATAAATCCCCAGAATTCTTCTGCATTCAAGTTCTATCCAAGATTCTTCAGTACTAGCAAAGAACTTTACCAGAAACAATTGATCTTTCAAAAACAATCTGTGAAAGTCAAAACTTGTCATGCTAACCTTCAGATTTCCTTCCTTCTGAACTATCAAACTTACATACTTTAGCCCATCAAACTCATCAGTCTGAAACTCTAGTACTATCACAATTTCTTTCTGAACATGTAGTCTTTCATCAAGTTTTCTGAATCTGTTAGAAGCTTCCACATAAATCATCTGAATTCTTTCATCCAAGAACCCATCAATAAAGTTCTCAATTATTACTGAGTCATCTTCTTCGCAGTAGATATCCTCATATGTTTCTTCTGGAAAGATATCTTTAATAAAATGTTTAGCCAGAGGAGTATCACTCTGACTGATAATGAAATCACATAAAGGTTCTTTTAATACTGATAATTCAATCCTAGGAATCACAATGGGTCTTCTGTACACATACTCCAAAGGCATGAAGTAGTTTTCAACTCTTTCATATTCTCCACTAAGAATATTTAACTCATCCAGAAAATGAAGTTCAAAATTCTCTTGAAAACTACTTGTGTATCCAACTAAGTGATCCTTTTCTCCCAACAAATCAATAGGTCTCACTGCCTTCATAATTCTTTGAATTTTCTGAACATTAAGAGCTCTGACCAACTCACTATGCATCCTCCTTATCAAGACCTCATTCAACCTTCTTTCTTCCATCTCAGAATTAAGAAGCTCAATTCTGGCATAAGGAACAATTTCTGTACAAGTGTTCACTTCAGAACTTTCAATCAAACTTTCTTCAGAAATATCTGCCATACTGATCTCACAACCTTCTTCAGAAGAATCTGTCACTACTTCTTCTGTCATAGCATTCTGATCTGTCATTACTGCCTCATCTGATCCAAAAATACTTGCTGACTTGACATTCTGAACTTCCATGACAACATCAACATCTGTTATAACATTTTCATCTGCCCTGACTTCAACATCTGCCATAAGAACTTCAGTTTCATCAGAATTTACCTCCATTTCAGTATTCAAATCCAGTTCCTTTGTTTTATCAGTGACACTTTCAGAAGAGTTTTCTTTTACCACTTCATCAGTTTCCATATCATCTCCAGAATCTAAAATTATTGTCTGAATACTTATTTCCTTTTGAACCTCTGATGATTTCTCAACAATTACTGATTCTTCAAAAACAACCTTTTCTGATTTCTGAACATCTGCATCTGCTAACTCCATATCTGCAAACTCAAAATCTGTCACTCCAATATCTGCTGACTTTTCAACATTTTCAAACTCACCAGTACTTATCTTTTGTCTTTTCTCCCCCTTTTGATAATCATGAGGATCATTATCATCAAACTTTCTTTTGGACTGAGTTGATTCTGATTCAGGTTCTGCAACCAACAAAGGCATGATGGCTAAAGGTTGTGAAACATTAGCCAGATTAGAACTGATTACTTTCACAAGAGAAGTCTGTAAATCCTTCATATTCTTCAGAAGATCCTTTTGAAATTCTGTCATATTATCCTTGATCTCCTTTTTGTGAGATTCCAAGGACTCTTTCATTCCATCCACTTTTTGTTCAACAGACTTTGCTTTGCCTTCCAACAGATTTTTGAGCTCCTTTACCTCATTTTTCAAAGATTCAACAATATTCTCCAATTTCTCAACTTTCTCCCCCAACACTTGATTTTGTTTCTGAATCTTTTCAAATTCAGAAGGTTCTAACAGTGAACCTAGATCAACAAATGACCCAGTTTTCAAGTGTTCAGATAACTCTTGGCCTGTAGGTGCCACAGAGACACCATGTACCACAAAGGCACTGTGTAATGAAGCTTTTGAGATGTTCACTTCACAGGACTTCCATCCAATCCTTGACAACCAATAATAGGAATGTCTATGGATGTTGATATAGGAATACGAAATTCCTGTGATGTGCTAGTGTGAAAAGGAATTTCAGGCTCAATTAGGATATCATTGTGCAATCTAGACTCAAAGTGTAGAAAAATAGGTTGGGATTTATCACCTCCCTCCAAATGAGTTTGGGATGGTTCCTCTGTTTGTTTTGAAACAGCAGCATGTTGAAATGCTTCTGAGTGGCTAGGGATGGGTTGTTCAAGTTCCACCACGGGCTCCATGGTGTCTTCTTCAATGTTGGTCACCAAGGGTTGTGAACCAACAGTAGATGTGGCTGCCCGGATTAAGTTGGTTGGATCAGAATTATCTCTTTCTGTTTCAAATTTTGTTAACATTCTCTCATTCTCACCACTCTCTTTCTGTTTTTCACTTTCATTTCTAACCAAGCTCTCTGAATTTTCCCTCTCTATTCTCTCAGAATGTTCTCCCCCTTGAACATTCTCCCCCTCTCTATTTTGAATAGACCCCTCACCTTTCAACTCAGGTTGTTCCTCATGGGTAGGGGCTTGAGGTTGTTCAAGTCCCATTGAGGTGCAATAAGCTTTTAATATCTCACTATCCCTTGGAATGTATTTCCTAAGTGACCTTGGAAGAGGTCTGTGATTTGGAAAATTGTCAATTTTAATAGCAGAAGTCATCTTACCCATATAGAAGATTGGCCCATGTTCCTCATTTGCTCTTCTTGGAATGTTTCTGTCTTGATCCATTGCATGCCATATTACCAACTGCCAATACCTCTGATAAGGTATGTATGTGAGTATCTTATCCTTTGTTTTTCCTTTTATTGCCTTCTGATTCCTCTCAAAATTATTCTTCATATCTTCCCATAAAATAGAAGCATAGTCATAATGCCTATTCTTTACTAACCCATGAAAGATTTGCAAAATCTGCTTTGATCCCTGATCTAGAGAACTGTTTTTCCCAGATAAACATCTGTTGATTGTATTGAAGAAAAATGCCCAAATTGGTGGTAATTTGTTCCTTTTAAATTTACTCAAATTCCTCAATTCTTCATTGTAACCTAATCTCCTAATTTCAGCAATCAACTCCTCTGTCAAAGGAGAATCTTCAAAATCTGATCTCCTTTCCAAGTCATCCTTTTCTGGTAATCTAAGCATGGTTCTCATAAATTGGATATTTAAAGTTACAGTAACTCCCCCTATTTCAGATACAAAATTGTTACCTTGTAACTCCAAATACTTCCACCATTGTTGAATGTACTGTACTGGCACTCTCTTCTTCATTGTAAACCATTTCTTGAAAGGATGGTATTTCAGCAATTCTATTATTATCCTACGTTCTTCTTTGAAAATGGTTTCATCAGGCACTAATACACAATTATTTTTCCAATAAACTCAAATATTCACTCTCAGGAACAATCCTCTCACCATAATTAGATCTTCCAGACATGACTGACCTAGCCGCACTCTGTTCGTGTTGAATATTCTCATATCCCTCATCTGCATCTCCCTCTGATTCATCCATGTGTTCATCCCCTGCTTCTCCTTCAACATTTCCTAATACAATGTTTTCTCCTATTGCCCCGTCTTCTACGGCTCTATCTTCAGGCCTCTGTACTTCATCATCTGAATCAGATTCCATCAATGATTTTGATGAATGTAATGAGATAGCTCTACTTCTCCTTGAACCTGACATGATTGTAATGCGGAATTTTGAAAGAAAACAAGATCAAAGAACTCAGGAATTGTGCGTTTCTCACTTTTCGCTCTTGGAATTCAAATAAATTTGAAAGAGGGATTTCAAGGTCTATTTAAAATCCGTGAAGCTGAAAGGTTTTAACGGAGAGAAGTTACTTTTTGTCAGAGTTATAACGAATTCAAACACTGTGAAATGCCACAGATGATATTGAAAAGAAACGTGGCAAGTTCAAAGAATAAGAAGCTGACACGTGTTATTGGATAGAAATTAATACAAGTTAAAAGTTCTGAATAACACGCTCAGAGTTCTGAGAATGCATACTCAGAAGTTCTTAGTACACAGTTCAGAAGAAATTCCCTTAGAACCAAAATTCATTTAAAATCAACTTCTGATTATATAAAAACATTTAATCATCCAGAAGTAGTTTGAACAAATAGAAAATTATTTTATCATCAAAATTCTGTCCTTTTGATGATTTGAAATTTCTGAAAGCATTTAAAATCTAACATCTGATCTTGAAAAATATTTTAAGGATTCAGAAGTAGTTTGAACAAGTGAAAAAGGTTTATCATTGAAAGTTTGTTCCCCTTAGAATGATTAGTGATGAGATAAGAATATACAAACCTTATAAGCACCTCAGAACGATATCTGAATGATTTCAATGCTCCCCCTTGACTTTAGCATATACTCAAACACATATTATAAGGAATATGAAAAAAAATAAAACAGAAAGATCTTAACAACATATTGAAATATTTGTAATTTTCATAAATGTGTTCTGAAAGGTAGTCAGAAGTTCTGATTAACCTATTCAGAAGTAAAGAATTTGAAGTTAGATTTCTGAAGTATTGACTCAGAAGTTCTGAACTCAAGACTCAGAAGTTCTGAACTCAAGAGTCAGAATTATGATTAAGTGAGTCAGAGTTCTGAGAGCACTACTCAGAAAATCTCACTTATTTTTTTTTATTTCTGAAAAATAACAAATATGTTCAATTAGTAAAATTAAGCATTCCTATTTTACATATGAGAAAAGTGAACCTTTTGTGATCAAGAGGCTTTGTGAACAAGTCAGCCAATTGATACTTTGTATGCACAAAGTGCATTTCAATTGTTCCTTTTTCTACATAGTCTGTTGGAACCCAGATACAACAAGTAACAATAATAATAGCAATAATCTTTGTATTGATTGATAAAGAGAAGAGTTTACAATATAGGAAATGAAGAACAACTCACTCTTTGAAGCTCTCTTTTCTATCTCTTTCAACGTCTGACTCTTTCAAATGGAGGCTGGGATATTTTAGAGGCTTAACCTTAAAAGTCTCACAAACAAGACTTTATATACCTAGGTTTTAAGGCCTAAGTCCATTAGCAACTAAAGCCCACATATTTAATTTGGGCTTTTACAATTTAACTAAGTAATCTTGAATACAATATAAAATAAAAGCTAACAATCTCCCCCTTTGTATTCGAGATTAAAAATAGCCCGATCTTCCACAAGGTCAGTTGCTTCAATTCCTTCTTTGACTCCCCCTTGATCGTTGCATACCCCCCCTTGATCTTTGCGTACTCCCCCTTGACTGTTGCATTACTTTTCTGGTCTCAGTTATCTCTCAAACGATCAGAGAACGATTTGATGTGCGGAAGCTTGTATAACCAGTTTGAGTAGTAACCGATAGTAGATAAACAACTACGAGATGAAGAGTAGCAAATACATTCTGCTCATTAGAATTTGCATTAAAGAATAAGTAACCAGGGGTAATCATCTAACATAGAAGCACAATAGAAACTATTATCACAACAATTTATAAAAAATTGTGTGGCCTATGCTCAGAGTTGGCAATGATGAAGCTCTGACAGGACTTCCAGTTATCATTGAAGTAAATTAAAAAATAAACTTCTCAAACTGTTCTTGGCAATATCACATAGATAAGCAAGTGGAATCACAAAGATTCGTGATATTGTGTGGAAGAAAATAGAATATTATCTATTAAGCTCAAAAGTGTGTAAACTGTTTGGACATAACAGGTTTCCACAGACTCAATGTGCATGAGTGAAGTGTGAAGGTGGGGCAACTTTCCTTCTTTTCAATATCCAACTTTCCAAAGAAAGATCAGATAGCATATGTGCTGCTTCCTCGTGGAAAGTGAAACAGTTCCTTGTGGAGAAGGAAGTGAGTAGCTGGTGGGGTTAAGACAAGAGTTGGCATGGGCTCACTGCCTGTTTCAATGACAATCACCAAAAAATTGTGATAAATCAGAAATGTGGTTTGCCCGGCTCAGAAAAAGATAGTGCAGAGTTGTATATTTCTTTTGACTCTATTCTCACACCCTCTTTCTTTTTATCATGTAGCTCACATCTAACCAAACTCTCTTTTTAAATTTTACCTCTCAAGCACAATGAGAAAAACTCAGATGAGTTATCTCCCCCACTCTTTGAGGTAGACCCTTCACCTCTCAAACACTCAAGGTTTACTTCTTTGGTAGGAAACACAGGTTTAAGTGATCCATAGAAGTTCTATAAAGCTCACACATTTATCCCATGAAATTGTTGTCCTAGAGGTTGGATTGTTCCACACACTGACTACTTGTAGTCTCAGAAAAGCATTTAAAATCCAAATTTCTATAGCAGATAAAGCATTTTAGCATGTAGAAGTGGTTTGACCATTTGAAAGAGGTTTTATCATTCTAAAGATGGCCTTTCTCTAAAAATGATGATGAGTTTAAAGGTTTAGAAATTTTACCTTTACACGAACATGGTCAGATCTGATTTGTTTTCTCCCCCTCAAATTGAGCAGTAAATTTCATTTAAGCTCAATTTGAAATCAGATATCCAGCCAAAACTCTGATTTGAACGTATCTGATGTACTGGTCCTACAACTGTTGTGTGTAGAAACACATTTTTCTCCTTTTGAGCACTGGTTCCATATTGTGTTGTGTGGAAGCACCTATCTGTTGAGGTGCTGGTTCTACACTGATTTATGTAGAAACAACAGTCAGTTGAAGTCCTGGTTCTATACTGATGTGTATAGAAGCAACCTCAGTCTGATCTGAATATGGCAATGGAGAGAGTGAAGTGATGCTTTCGATCCAGCAAGTATCCATCGACTTTGACACAGATTCTGACCTTTAAGCACACATAATTTGAGAAAACTCAGAACATCAAAGTCGTGCGTCTCTGAATTATCTTTCCAATACAACTGGAATCGAGTAATTTGGAGCACCGAGTCAAAAGTTATACGCATGTTTATGAAGCAGCGCTAAGCTGACAGCAAGTAAAAAAAAATCGGGCTCTGAGGTTGAGTCGCAGAGGTTCACTCCACAGAGGCTCTGTTGGATTTCACAGAGGCTCTGTGGTGAACAGTACCACAGAGGTTGGTCGGCAGAGGTTTGGCGGCAGAGGTTGATCGTAGTGCCGACGGAGCTCTGATGATTATTTTAGTGAAACACCTCTGTCCAGCAGATGTATACTGACTTTAGCAGAGGTTCTGACCAAGAAGAACCCCGATTCAGACCAATCTCAAAACACGAGAATTGTTCATCTGTGTCTTAGGAATCCAACGCATTTAGACTCATCAAATTTGGAGCTTCGAGGAGGGAGTTCTGTTGAAAATACGACAGGTGCGCAAAGCTGACAGCAAGAACTAAGACGTTGCGCTATGGGCTCTGAGGTTCGGTCGCAGAGGTTCAGTCCACAGAGGCTCTATCGGGTTTCACAGAGGCTCTGTGGTGAACAGTACCATAGAGGGTGGTCGCAAAAATCTGAGCCAAAGTATGAGTTGTCGCCAGAAGTTGGTCTGAGTGGTCGAAAAAAAATGATTGTGGCTTGACAAACGCTTGACAAAGGCTCTGCAGATGTTTGGTCGCGGCTCGACAGAGGTTGTCGCTGCTCGGCAGAGGTTGGTCGCGTGCGGCAGAGGTTTGGTCGTGTGCGGCAGAGGCTTGGTCGCGTGCGGCAGAGGCTTGGTCGCATGCGGCAGAGGCTTGGTCGCTGCTCGGCAGAAGCTTAACAGAAGTGTTACACTTACTTTGACACTGATTTAGACCATTTTACCTCTGGATTTTGCAAGAACTCAAAAGACAAACATTTTTTATTTGTTTGTTATATATTTAGATCATCTTGAATCACCTCTTTTCGAGCTCGTACGACAAATATATGGTTGATTTACCACAGTCGCGCAGATCTGTCCATCAGCTTTCCATCAGCACACTGTTGTCTACTTCAACGATGCATATGACCCTTATAAATTTCGAATCTCTGAATTCTCAAAACACGAAAATTGTTCATCTCTGTCTTAGGAATCCAGGGCCTTTTGAATCGCATTAATCGGTGTCTTAATCAGTGAGATATGATCAATTTACTACGGCATCGCAAATCTGCCAGCATGCTGTCATAGTACTTGATTGTTGTGCACCGAAATCAATTGCCTTTGAAGGATGAGTCTTAAACTGAGTGTTTAAGAGTCCATATTGAACTTTGAAGCCTGAGTCCTTAACAGATGTATTAAGGAGTCCATTATCCACTGACGTGTGAGTCCTTAACAGATATATTAAGAAGTCCCTGTACCTGCAAGACAGATCAAAGAACTTTTGGTACCCATTTCCAAATGGGTCCTATTTTGTTAGGATTTGCATGAAGTGCTTTGCTGATCTTTTTATGTTCAACAGAAACAAATGGCTTTCGAACATTTTGAACAAGTGAAGAGCCTTTGACTATCCAAACCATTTTTACTCTTCTAAAAACTTGATTAACTGATTGATCTAGCCTACGATAATAGAAAGGATTAGAAGTAGAGATTTGATTTGTTGAAAACTTGTTTGGCTTAATGAACTCTTTTGTTTTAACAGAACTTTTAGAATTTAATTTGAGAACCAAATCATTTCGTTCTTTAATGCACAGATCAACTTGTGATTGTAAATCAGATTTCAACTTCCTCTCTTTCCTAATCTCAGCAGATAAATCAAAGAACCTTATTGTCAGTCTCTTCTCTTCAGATCTAAAGTACAATCTCTCTCTTTCAAAGTCATCTTTTAGGCATTTCTTTTGAAATCCTTGAACCTTTAACTTTTCGGACTCTTTTCTTTAAAAAACACACTCTTTCCTCTCCTTTTCAAGAGTTTTCTGTAACTCTGAAATTTTGCAAGAAAGCTCCATATATTTTGTTTCAAAAGTAGTTTTCTCCTTTTCAAACTTTTCTCTTTCACAGATCACAAGCTTTTTAAAATCAGAAACCAACTTAGAAAATCTTAAACATTTAAGTTCACGTCTTTTCTTCTCTTCTTCAAAAATCTTTTCAGACTCACATAATTTTCTCTTAAGATCGAGATTTTCACAGGTTAAGAGTTTATCTAATTCTTCAAGCTTAGCAATCTTTTCTGAATCAATCAGAATGCTTTTGTTCTTTTCAAAAGAAGATTTGGATCTTCTATTTTTAGAGATATTCAACAATGACATTGATCCTTCTGTTGGAACCATCAGAATTTCTGAAGAACCATCCTCTGTCGGACAAAATCCAACAGGTATGACTCTAACAGGTCCAAATAATGCTTATAAATACTACAGATGCAATTGCCGAAAAAGAACATGCAGAAGATGAAACATCAAGAAAAACGACCAAAGAAGTTGCTGAAAAACAAACTCCACAATCCACAGAAGAACCAATTACAGAGGAAATCGAGGACCAAGACTATACGTCCTCAGAAGAACAAACCCCACCACCACTCATACCAATATTACCACAAACGGTAGAATCAACTACCAAGACACGAAGATCGACAGAGGCTACACAAGAAGTCGCTGACGAAAGGTTCGAGGACATTGATGATCATCTTCCACGCACAACTCAGTGGACAAAAATCCATCCTCCAAGCCAAATAATCGGAGAACCTTCTGACTCAGTAAAAACCAGGTCTGCCACTGCTAATTTTTGTTTTTTTTACTAACTTTATCAGTGTGATAGAACCAAAGAAGATTTCTGAAGCTCTAGATGACCCAAATTGGGTAGACGCCATGCAAGAAGAACTTCTGCAGTTTGAGCGTAACAAAGTATGGACTTTAGTACCTCTCCCACGAGGGAAACAGGCCATTGGAACTAAATGGGTCTACAGAAACAAGAAGGATGAAGATGGAGTAGTCATCAGAAACAAAGCAAGATTAGTAGCAAAGGGATATAGACAAGAAGAAGGCATAGACTACGATGAGACTTTTGCCCCTGTTGCACGACTCGAAGCAATAAGAATATTCTTAGCCTTCGCAGCCCACAGAGGTTTTAAAGTCTATCAGATGGACGTAAAATCAGCTTTTCTAAACGGTGAAATCCAAGAAGAGGTTTACGTAAATCAGCCACCAGGGTTTGAAAGCTCAAAGTTTCCAAGGCATGTATACTACCTTGAAAAGGCTCTATACGAACTGAAACAGGCTCCAAGAGCATGGTACGAACGACTTTCTACGTTCCTTCTAGTCAATGGCTACAACAGAGGTACAACAGATACTACCTTATTCTATAAACATAAAAAGGGTGAGATAATGCTTGTACAAATCTATGTGGATGACATAATTTTCGGGTCTACTAATTCAGAAGAGTGTAAAAGTTTTGAAAAACTCATGCAGAGTGAGTTGGAAATGAGTATGATGGGAGAATTAACTTTCTTCCTTGGACTTCAAGTCAAACAAACTTCAGAGGGAATTTTTATAAATCAGGCCAAATATGTCTCTGACATTCTTTCCAAGTATAGCCTCTCTGATACCTCTGCAATGAAAACTCCAATGGCCACTGGAAATAAGTTATTTTTAGATCCAAATGGTATCTCTGTAGAATGCACTCTCTACAGAGGCATGATTGGATCTCTGTTATACTTAACAGCAAGCAGACCTGACATCATGCATGCCACATGTCTTTGTGCACGTTATCAAGCTAATCCTAACAAATCACATTATGATGCGGTGAAGAGAATATTTAGATACCTAAAGGGGACCAAAAATCTAGGTCTCTGGTATCCACAGAACTCTGGTTTTAGTCTTAAAGCTTATACAGATTCAGACTATGGAGGATGCATGCTCGACAGAAAGAGTACCTCTGGGAGTTGCCAATTCCTAGGTGGTAAACTAGTCAGTTGGACCTCCAAGAAGCAGAATTGTGTCTCAACATACACTGCAGAAGCTGAATACGTTGCTGCTGCTAGCTGTTGTTCTCAGGTTCTATGGATGAAAACTCAACTAAAAGACTACGGCCACATCCTATTCAAAATACCCATCTTCTGTGATTCCAAAAGTGCCATTGCTATCTCTGCCAATCCTGTGCAACACTCGAAAACCAAGCATATCGATATAAGGTACCATTTCTTGAAACATCATGTTGAATACGGTACAATTGAAATGCATTTCGTGCCAACAGAATATCAACTCGCTGACTTATTCACCAAAGCACTAGACGAGAAAAGGTTCTATTTCTTGGTGGGTAAGTTAGGAATGATAAACATGGTGTGACAATCCTCTGTAAGTATAGCTTTATCTTCTGTAAATATGTACAAATTTCCTTTATTTTTGCTTTAAGTTAATTCATTTCTGTTTGTAAGTTCTCAATCTTAAATAGTTCTTAAAATCACAGAGCTTCTGTAAGTAAACTCAGAACTTCTGACGACCCCTACAGAACCTCTGGAAAACATGACCTATGTTCTATGCAAAACTTATCATTCTTTGATCCAAGCATAGGTCAAGGGGGAGCAAAAGGAAATTACATGATCTACAGAGGTGATTAGATTAAGGGGGAGCAAAAGGGGACCCTGAAATGATCTAAAGAGATCAAACTTTCAAGGAAAAGCCAAAGAAAAATGTCGATGACTCCATATCGACAGAAGTCAGACATCACTACCGAGAAAAGAAGAACCAAAAGGTATGTCTCTCGCACAAAAGGTTTTTGGAAAACAATTTTCTAGGACAAGAATTGTCAAATATGTCCTAAATATACTGTGAATAACATTTCAAAAGTCAAAAGCTCAAAAAGTTTCACAAAATTCAAATTAGGAGAAATTTAAGGTCATAGAGCTTCTGCTGAGCTCAACAGAGGTTCTGCAAGAAATATGCTCTGTGATCACAAATTAACCCTCTGTCGATCTTTTGGAATGTTATCTCGGAAACCGAAAACACAAACCAAGACCTTCTCGAACAAACCATTTGTTTTTAACAGTTTTTTCGGACACAAACTTTCAAATATGTCCGAAAAACATCTCTTAAACCAAATCAAAAATTGGATGATAAAAAATTTTAATAAAATTTTTGTTATGAGATTTTTTCCCTCATTGAGCTTCTGCTGGCCCTCACAGAACTTCTGCAAGTTCCAACAGAGCCACAAAACCTCTGCGAAGCAAATTTCTTGACAAAAATCCGATTTTATCCTCTCCAATGCCTTTACAAATGTTTTGGTTAAAGAAGAACCCCACAGAAGTCATGATAACAATGAGATATATGAAAGGGATAAACAACAAAGATTTTCAAGTTCACAGAGCTTCTGTAAGGTACAGAAGTTCTGGAGTAATAACGGTTACTTTTACTGAGAGTGAATTTCATATGGCTAAGAATAACCCCACGCGCCGAGCATTAATGGGCCGCGCACGTCGTCCTGTCATCTTCTGACATGGCCTACGTGTCCCATTTTCATTGGGCGTACATGGAACGTTTTCTGTGGAAAGTTGAACCCGCCGTTCTAACTCGAGTACGGATTCCAAATTTTAATCCATTGCCATATATTCTACTCTTTCGAATTCTACCGTTTTACCCTCCTATAAAAACCAAGCTTACCCTCTCATAAACCTTTTACAAACTCTCATTCTTCTCCGGCGAAACCCTGCAAAAACCTGCAAGTTTCTCATTCTCAGTATCAAATGGCTTCATCTTCTCAAGCTATCTCCCCTGCACACTCTCCGGCGACCTCACCAGAACATTCACCGGCTCATTCTGAACATTCAGAAAACCCCAACCCTGCCCAGAACATTGAACTAGAAGATTCCGGAGACTCAGCAGACTTTGCTCCGACAACACATCTGCAAAACTTCATAGCTAAGGATCACTTCGAAAAGGTACTACCAATCAAATCCAACAACTGCTATTTGGTCCCCTCACCCACTGCTTTCGGCGAAGCCCACGCCATTCTTCTGAACATAATGGAAAATCACATCCTCTTCCCTCTACTCTCAAGAACCCCAAAGAAAATACCAGTCAGATATTTGAACCAGTTTTGGCAGAGCTGTCGATTTGACAAAGACGACTCTATTATCAAAGGGTACATTTCAAGACCTGACAAATCTGAACATCTTGAAATCAAGTTCAACAGAACAATGTTCTCACTTGAGTTCAACCTACCCACGAGGGGTCTTCTTGGTTTGAAGAAATATGCAGAGCAACCAACAGACGACGAGCTCTTTCGATTCGTAGAAATGCTTGGATACAACACACAACTACGGAAGAGAAATGACTTCCGCAGAGGCAGATTACCACCTCTGTGGAACACCTTGTTCTCTATTCTTAACAGATGCCTGACAGGGAAGATAGGCAGCATTGACCAGACCTCGCATCAGATCTTAACCATCATGTATGGGGTGTACTATGATCTTCCACTCGATTACGCGACGATAATGATGCAAGAGATCATCAACACCATCGACAGAAAGAACAACACCAAACGGGTCAAAGAGAACGATCCCAACTTTCTACCACCTCTGCAATTCCAAAGAATATTGGGAGTATTATTCGAACCTCTGTTGCTGATACAGAAATGGCCAATGGAAGGGCCAATTCCCAAACAGTTTCCAATGAGCAAAAATGTCCCCACTGATCATGTAGATGGCTACACACACTGCAGACCTTTGTCAAGGAAACTTCTGAAGTATGCCTCGAATAAAACCCTTAAGAAAGAGTATATACGCGATCATAGAACTCCTAAACCGAGTCCTATGACACCCCCACGTTTAGGTGTCCCCCTAGGAACAATAACAGCAGAACCTCTTTCGACTCAAGAAGAAAAGGATCAAAAATTAGCAAAACACATGGCTATTCAACTTAGCTTCATAGCCAAACGTGCAGATCTTCTGGGAAAGAAATCTTCTTCAAAAACCTATGCATCTACTCCAAAAGCAAAGAAGAGAAAAACTGCAGAAGGAACCTCCACAAGCGCTGTAGAAGATCAACCCTCACATCCCCATGCCACAGAAATTGGCTCCTCCGCTCCTCCCTCTTCTCCAAAACAGAAGAAGAAAAGAAAATCGAAAACCACAGAGGAAGGGGCACCAAAACCCAAGAGGAGGAAAACCAAAAAGAAGCATGGTAAATCACTTGATAAATTGGTTACCATTGCAGAAGAGGAACCCGAAGTAGAAGAAACCACAGAAGAAAGAACTGCAGAAGAAGATGCAGAAGAAGGAATGGCAACAGAGGAATATCAATCACCCTATCAATCTCCAGATAGATTTGCTCACCAAGGAGATCTGAACGACTTCCTACAGAACCCTGACATTGCCAATACCTTAAATACAGCAGGGTGGACGGCACAACCTCTCGACCACCACTCCCCAGAAGAACAATATTTCTCCATCTCTGGCATTGACACACATCTGCAAGAAGATGACACAACACCCAAAAATCAACCAGCTAACACACCTGTTATTTTACAGAACCCTTTCATTCAGGGATTGGACGTCCACAGAAGAAGTCCAAACCCAGCTTCAGAAGAAAAAGAACTAACAGAAACTGAGTGGAATAGAGGTGAAGTAACAGAGGCTTCTGAGACAAGGATAGAGGTCTCAGAGGTAGATTCAGATGAAGAAGAAGCTGTATGGATAAGAAAAGGTCTCTATCATCCACATGTCATGAGATTATACGGCTCTCATCAAATGTACGACTTCTTTCGCACAGAGCAAGGAACCTCAACAGAAGCAAGGGAAGAAGCACCAAGCCGTAGGATAGCTACAGAGGCTGAAATAATAGACGGTGATGTAGTGCTTGGGTGCTTAACAGAGGAAGAAACAAGAAAAGATGCCTGGATTAATAGAGGCACACAACCACAACCAACTCCCAGTGCAACCCACATATCTAACTCCGCAGGTCTAGCTGCAGAAGGAGTTATTGAAATAGAGCAGCACAGCTCGATCCAAACCCAACCCAACCAGCCAGAAGTCACTCTTTCGACTTCTGCGCCCACAGAAACCGGGGAATCCATTCCTAGGGAGTCTCCTCAAAGAGACTCACCTAAAGTTCGTGATCCATCGCCCCAAATCACAACAGAACACCCTACAGAGGAATTCGTTTCCTCTGCCACACACACACTAGGGCCAACACTTCTTTCAGAGAGAAGTAGTGAGCACAACGACGAAGAGACTCTAGACAAGTCTCCGAGTCAACAGAAGGATAATCTAGTACCCACCTCTGAAGTGGATCTAGACAATGTCATTCACAGAACTTCTGTAGAGTCTGAAGCACTAGATGCTTCTGCTCAAGGATCAGATGGAAATCCTTCCACCCCCATCGTACAAACAAGGGTGAACGAAGGTGTCCCAGGAACAGGGACTCACTCTGGAGACGAATGTGTTCCTCCAGAGGTTACACAAGGAACACAAGTATCAAGGGATGAGTTCCAAACCCTTATCACCTCTGTGAACCAAACAATGAAAGAGTTGCAAAGCTCTTTCAAATATTTTACAGAGACAACATCGACGGCTATCCTGAAACTAAACACCAAAATGGACAATCTGTCCACAGAGGTAAAATCTGCAATCTCAGCGATGAAGTCTTCTGCCGAAACTACTGCCAAAGCTACAGCCACCTCTGCCGCTCAAGAAATCGGAACAAATGCAACCTCTGCGTTCAAGGACTCTGTCAAAAACTTCCTTGAATAAATGAATACGCAATCCAACAGAACAGAGGGCATTACTCCTGCAGATCTACAGAATGCCCTAAAACAAGTACAAACAGAGGCAATACGCAACACGACAATGATGCAGCCAAAAGACTACATGACCAGAGCACAGCTAACAGAGCTAGGACAGAACGTCATAAACGAGGTCACAGAATTCATTGTCTCCTTCACAACAGCAAATGCCAACTTTGTCAAGGATTTCAGAAAAAGTGTTGGAGGAATGCGTTTTAAAACAGAGGCAGAGCTTGCGACTCTACTTGGCCTCTGTGATGACGTCTGTGCAAAGTTGATAGCAGCAGGAGCAGAATTACCGAAGAAAACCAAAGCTTCTTGCAGAGCAGAGGGTAGTTCTGATAAGAGTCAGGATGATTCTGATGATGACCATCCTGGTCCATCAGATAATCCTGAGGGGGAGAATACAAGGGAGAAAGCTACGAACAGAGGAATACAAACTCCACCAATCGCAGCAGAACCAATCAGTCAAGTTCCTCCAGAACAAACCCAAGATCAACAACAAACTCAACAGCCCACAAAGACAACACCCATCTCTGTGGAATCAAGTCCTGAAGAAACAAATATTCCAGAAGCTGATCAGCAACCCACAGAGGCAACAACCACCCCTGTGGTAATCATTTTGGAAGAAAGTCCTTCAACAAAATCAACAGAAAAACCCCCAAACATACCAAGAAGAAAGTCGATTGCCACCAAACCAATAAGAGCAACGACCTCTGCAACCTCTGCTTCTGACATTCTGAAAAAGATGCACAATACAATGACTGATCGAATGTCACAGAGAGAAGAAGAAAGGCACAGGTTCACACTAGCGTTCAAAATGGCAAGAAGATTCGACATACCTCAATCCACAGAAACCGAGCTTACAGAAGAAGTCACCAAAGAACCTCCTACAGAGGTTACAGAGCAAAGAAATCCAACAGAACCAACGCCACAAAAGTCCTCTCAAAAACAAGTGTCAAAACCTACAGAGGCAACCCCCATCAAGCCAACAGAAGCACCAACCTCCAAACCTACAGAAGAAACAGGTTCTGCACCTCCAAAAGCCAAAGATAAGGGCAAAGCAATACTGACAGAAGAGCCCAAGAAAAAGAAGTCTTTGCCCAAGCCTACAGAAAAATTAATGAAAAGCGCGTTTGATACCTTTCAAACTCCAAAGCCTGAAGAAGTTGACTGGGCATATGGAATGAAGCCTCTGTCAGACATTCTTCTAACTGGTAGAGCTGCAGAAGTTGTTCAAAAAATGGAAGTCTCAGAAGACAAGTACCACAACCTGGTCCAACACATGAAGAGATGGAAGAAGTGGTATACAAATATCTCTATAAACACTCCTTTCAGACCAATCATCCTACAGATCATGTGACAGATCCAAGGATCAGAGAAGAATTTGAGAACATCTTCACAAGAACAAAGCCAAGAACCAAAGCAGATGTCTTCTCAATCTCAAAGGTCAAAAAGGTAATCTTCTGCAAATTCTCCTTTACAAGAACCTATCCAAGGGTCAGGTACAATCTTTACAAAGTCAGAAGAGAAGACAATTCAGAAACCACCTTCGCTGATGCTGACCTAAGAAATATCAATCCTTATGATCTACCTGATCTTCTGCAATGGACAAAGGACAACTACAACACAGAGGCAAACACCAGAGCCTATCAAGTGTTGAGAAAAGCGATGAGGGAAAAGCTTCTGCTCTACAGCATGATAGATTTTCAGCTGGGAAAGGATCTTGGTCTCAAACATCTGGATTTACGACCACCAGAGGATCGCTGACCACCGGACGCCGTACCTAACTCAATCATCACAGAACCACGGTTTGGGTTAGTATTTCAAAACCCACAAGGCGAAGTTAAACTGTTTGTGTGCATGGACTGTCAGAAGTACACAACTAGTACTCTAAACAAATTCAGAACAAGCCTTGTAAAATACAGAGGTACAGAGAAAATGGATAGAGATGCTGCAGATACTTTCATCAGAGAGATTGATGCCACAATCCGCCTAAGAGAACTCTGCATCAGTTTCTACAAAGAGATCAGAAGAGTCGGAAGAGACTTTCGAGTACTCAAATGTAAAATGCCTCTGCCATATTTCTAAATGAAAGAACTTTCGAGGTATTGTTTAACCTCTGTCTTATCTAACTTAGCCTAACTTAACTCAAGTTCAAATTTTTTATTTTTCACTACTTAGGGGGAGATTGTTAGCTTCAATCTTCCTAATCATAGAAGTATTTAGAAGTAGTGAAAAATAGGCTAAGTGAAGAAAGCCTCTTACAGAGGCTCTGCCGGACTTACCGAGGGCTCAAGATCAAGAATCTACAGAAGGTAAAGAGGCGCGCTACAGAAGCTCTGTCATACGCACAAAGAAGACCAATATCTCGGAATCCGGTGAAGACTGCTCCACAGAGGACCAGACCGCAGAACCTCTGTAACTCATTACAGAGCCTCTGTGGTCCTCACTGAAAGATTTGAAGATATTTATAATATCTTGCTACTGTTACAGGACCCGTTCATCAACTTGCATGGTAGCATGCCCTGTCTAACGTCGACGTGTCAAACTCTGATTGGACTCAGTAGGCCTTAGTACATAATAGACGTCTGCTGCATTAAATGCAATACAACACGTCTTACTGTTCATGCCGTTCTTGCAACTGTTCACGACATCCGTTCAACTATTCATCAGTACCGTCTGAATAGTAGCATATGATTTATGGTCCCCTTTAGAGTAGTATATAAGGAAGACTCATGTTGAGTTCTTCCTTAATAATCATCAATCAATCTCATAAATCGACCATCATAAGAACACAAAAAGCTTATTCACCTTAAGAGTCATATCTATTTTGAAGCTTTTCTTACTCATTGTTCTTAAATCTGTTCTTAATATATATTCAGTAAACTTTGAAATATTATTTCCTGTTCATTGTTTATTTATATTTTGGTCTAAATCTATCAAACTTATCTGTTAGTTCTTCAAATACGCTTCCGCATCAAACATTAACTTGAACTAATAGATCTGATAATCTTGTTTAAAGCAAAACGGGAACCAACATAGTCCTTAATAAAATGATATCTTACATCAATATGCTTGGTCTTTGAGTGCTGGACAGGATTCTGAGTTATTGCAATGGCACTTTATGAATCACAACATATGGGAATTTTGTTAAGTTGGTATCCATAGTCCATGAGTTGTTGTTGATCCAAACCCTCAGTGATTTGATAATGACCCTCTCTTATATACTTAGTGAAAATTGTAAGTAAACAATATGTATCACAGTTTCACTATCGCTTATAAGTACTAAGATCTTCCAGTACCGCTGATAGGAACTCTCGCTCTTTAGATTAAACATTCAGCGAAACTGTTCACCATAATACTTTGAGTCTGTTCAGTACTTATGGTGATCGCTGATAAGTTAGTTGTTTACTTATGATCCCTGAAGACAAGTTTCACGTCAACATAGGTTCTACGCTAAAGTCGAAGATCAAGCTCAAGAACCAGAGACAAGTCTCCTAATGAACTGATGCGGATCAGCGAAGACTCAGATTTGTCCACTCAACGTGAAGTATCAAGTACAAGACTTCAGCTATCGCTGAACTCTATCATTCACTGATGAAGAATGATAGATCGCTGAATCATCGAAAAGCTGATCATGAAGTCTTCCGTACAAAGTACTTTTTGTCTCATCCACCCTTGCACGACTCCGTACGATATGTCAGAATAGAGCCTCCTTATTGTCTGAAATCGTACAACCACTCTGATACTACACTGTTCAAACATGAGGCTACTAAGGTTGTCAACAAAGGTCAATGACATGCAACCAATCAGCTGCTGCCACGTGTAAAGTGTAAACTGCAATGCATTAAATGCATGCAGTATATAAGAAGAAGAACTCACTTCATGTTGAAGTAACTTGCTAACTCTGGACAAGTTCATCCTTCTTATCTTGAGATAGGTTATTATTAGTAATTTCCTTCTCCTTCTTAGTGCAAGAAACTTAGTGTTCCAACTTGTTTAGATTTAGGATTTATCCTTAATCTTGTTTCCGCAACAAGCTGTAAATTGTTAATGATTTATCAATAAACAATTTAGAAAAGTAAAATTTGTGTGTTTGTATTCAACCCCCCCTTTCTACAGACTTGTATAACCCTTCGGGACCAACAAGTGGTATCATTGCGGATTTGTTTAATCTCATAAACAAGATCTAATCTATACTAAGATTTCTCTTCCTTGCTATTTCTGAAAATGGCCACCAACACAAACACAAACTATATAGACAATGGTTCTCTTGCAAAACCCCCTAGATTCTCCAGAGATAATTTTAATCTATGGAAAAATAGGATGACTCTCTTCCTAGAAGGTGTAGACCCTACTATTCCTTATTATCTTGAAAACGGCCCATTTATTCCTGTAAGAATTGATGCCGCAGTACCTGCCGCTGAGAATAGACCTGCTATTCCAGAAAGGCTGGTACCCAAAGATGTTCATACGTGGACTGACGAAGATAAGAAGAAAGTGGCTATCGACACAAAATCCAGATCCATACTATCCATGGCTCTTCCTGACGAAGTCTACCATTCCGTCATGAACCTGAAATCCTTAAAAGCCATGTGGGACACAATATGTGTTCAGTATGAAGGTACTGCTGAAGTCCAGGACTCTCGAAAGATCAACCTGGTAAGACAGTATGAAAGTTTCATTTGTGGTAAGAATGAGACTCTCTCTGAAGTTCACCAACGTTTTAATTGCTTAATAATAGATCTGAAAACTGTTGGTAAGGAATATTCTAACTTTGAAGTGCTGACAAAGTTTCTAGAATGTTTACCTGAAAGCTGGAACAGTTATTCTATGTGTCTCAAGCTGTCAAAAGATCTAAGATCAATGACACTTGCTACCTTATATGGCACAATGCTGAATCATGAGAAATCAAGCCATCTTAAGAAGAATCTTGTAAAAGATTCCAAAAGCACCCATGTTGCTTTAATCTCAGAGGAACCTTCTACTCAGCGACCCTCGATCACTATCACTGAGTTAGAGAGTAACTCTGAAAGGTCATCAGATTCTGACTCTTCAGATGATGATGAATCTTTGGCTCTCCTAACTAAAAAGTTCAGGAGATTCGCCAAAAAGAAAATGTTCAGAAAGAACAAACCTCTTTCTATAACTGATAAGCCAAGATCATCAGCTACTGTTGACAAGGCTACTGCTACTTGTTTTAACTGCAAAAAGATTGGACATTTCGCTAACGAGTGCAGGTCTAAGAAAGTATCGAGAAACTCAGCGTTTCCCAAGAAATCTTTTATTCCCAGGAATAAAGATGACAAATATTCTAAGCTGAAAGAAAAATATGCAAAGCTGAAAAGCTTCAAGAAGAAAGGCAAAGGCCTGATGGTTTATGATTGGGCTGCTTCAGAAGAAGAAGAATCATCATCTGACTCTGAAGATGATGAAGCCAATCTCTGTCTTATGGCAAAGATTGAGGATGAGGAAGAAAGTTCAGACATTCCCTCTACTTCAACCTCTGCTGTTCAGGTATCACCTTCTTTTTTTACAAATATTGCAAATATTGATGAAGCTGATAGTCTCCGCAAAATCGATCTCTTGACTAGAAGCTTATATGAAGCCATGAATGGCAAAGCTATAGTTGAAAACCAAAACCTTGATCTCGCTGAACAACTTAAAAACTGTCACCTTCAAATAGAAAAGCTTTCTAAAATTGAAGAAGATTTTAAAGATCAAGTGCATTTAAATCAGCTAGTCAAAATCGAACGAGCAGAAGCTATCGCTGCTTTGAAAGCTGAAAAGGCTACTGTTGAAGGATGGTGTAACTCTTCAACAAAGATCACTGAGATAATTAAGTCTCAGATACGCCTGAGTGATAAACGTGGTCTTGGTTACAAATATGAAACTCAAGAACCAACCACTGATCGTTCCATGCTCTTATTTGGAACTTTCGTATCCTCAGTCGCTGACACTTCATCCTCTCAATGTTCGTCCTCCAGACCGCCTATCCCTGAGGAAATCTTTGCCTCTTCAAAAGGTAAAGAGAAAATGGTTTTTCCAAAACCTACCTCTGTCTTTAAAGATAAAGGTAAAGGAATTGCGTTGAACCAAAATCCTCAGAAGGGTACTTTAGCACCAAAGATGAATGCTTCTAAAGCTTTAGTGATTTATTCCTCTGGATCAAGAAATCAGATCTCTGGATCTACTCAGCGCGGTTCTATTCAGCGATCTACTCCTAGACTCAGAGTGGATGTCTTTGGTAAGAAATCTGAAGAACCAAGTGTTCCTCCCATTTCTAAAGCCAAAAGCTTATTTGGTGCTGGTCCTTCTAATTCAAAATCTAAAACTCAGCATTCAAATAGTCCTAGAACTATTTTTAGTTATAGGAAATGTTATCACTGTGGACTCACTGATCATATTGCTAGTAAGTGCCCCACAACCACCAAAGCTGATAAGATAGCTGTAGGATCCAGATCCGTGCAACAATCGTGTTTATGTGAATAAAGATATGAACGAATAAAGTAATCACAAAGGCTGCCAACTTAGCTATTTGATCAGAGAATAATCGTTACAATGCTGAAAGCTAAATGAGACAACTAACTATTTTTCTAAGCTAGTTGCACATTATATATGCTGGGCCCGTGGTAACAAGCCCACGGCCCGTTCACTATGGACTATGATTAAGACAATACAAATTACACCCTTGAACTTTAAATCAACACATAAAACTTGCCCTAACAATCTCCCCCTTTGATTTGAAGTTCAAATTCGCGCTCTATCTCTTGCCAGTTGAAGACGTAACGTTTGCGAAGAGCGAAATGAACCTCGAAGAATCTGATGGCGCGACGGTAGTCAAGACGATCTTCAACAATATCCAAAGCATTCTGTGCAGTTCTTTCATTCAGATTTGGAACATAGGATACCTTTGGATTTTCTGATTCGTGCTTGATGATCTTCCGAAGAGCGTCTTGAACCTTGAGCAGTGTGCCGTCGCAAAATCGATCTACCTGACTGAACCTCATAAACTTATTTTCTTTCTGAGCGTTGAGGAAGACGATCCCAAATTCCGGTTGAAGCAGCATTGCGTTCTCGGGATACATCGACAGTTCAGGAGCTTTCAGATTCGGTTTGAGCAGATTTACCTTCTTTGATCGGTTCTCGATTGCCATTTGAAAGTCCGTAAGATAAGACATCATAATGGAACGGACGAGGAATCGTCGAACCGCTTCGAGCGCCTTTGTTACAGCAAGCGGTCGGATGGTTCTGGTGCGAAGGTCTTTCAAAAGGACCAGGAGGTCGAACGGATGGAGATGCTTAAAGTCAGCCTCAGAAAAAATCCATTCTTTTCCGTCTTTACGTCGAACAGTGAAAACGGGAAAGACGATCTTCATAATTTTGTTTGACTGAATCTTTAGCACCTCTGAAATCTTATATTTGGTTCGAACCTGATCTCTCGGAAGACACCGCTTCATGGCTTCTACGTATCGGAGTTGACGTGTTGGTTCAGGACTGTAGATGCCAAGACAGAAGGTCGGCTCGATCGGGCGAATTCGGTGAACGAACAGCTTCTTCAGGGATTCCTCCAGATGAGGAATGAGGATCTTGATCTTCTCCCAACGGTTTTGTTGCTGAGGAGAGGGAGGAAGATCAGGAGCTGTCGTTTGTAGAGGAGATGTCGGGATTTCTGCATTGTAGTTGTCGGGTTGATCTGTAGTCGTGGCAAGTGGAGTCGAGTGAACGGGAGGTGCACCATAGTAGTTCTGAAGCAGAAATTGGTCGTAGTCTATGTTGTCGTCTTCATCAGTAGGAAACACCAAATTTACCTCGAAGTTGACGGCTCTGGCAGCTTTTTCGTACCATACGTCTTCAGTTTCCGGGTTGGTGTCACATGCTGGATCTCTCAAGGTGAGCGAAGGCATGTCTGATGGTTCTTCAGTTACCAATTCCTGTCTTGTACCCTCCGGCTTTTCAACCGTTGGGGCTTCATCATCTGAAATGTCCATATCAATGACCATCTGGGCTAGAGGCAACTCGGCTTCTGGTTCGGCTGTTGTAGCTGCCGCAGTTGGGGGTTCCTGATGAACCGCAGATGTACCTTCAGTGTGGAGCAGGGAGGCGGTCTCGGTTAGACGTTGTCGCTTCTCCCCCTCACGGTGATCAGGATCCTCCTGGTCATCGTGCTTATGTTTGAGACCGCCGGCTTGGCTCTTACAAGTGTCTTCTAGTGAGGGGACCCTCTCAGACAGCGTGGCAAGCGCTTTGTTGTAGTCGTTGAGGGTCGAGTCAATGGCGTCAAGGCGTGATGTGATGGACGAAGAAGGAGCAGTGACATGGGATCGTAGAACGGAGATCAGGTCTGCTTCAGCAGATGTGGTTGTGTCGGATTCCTGGAGCAGTTGGGCTAAGAGCATCGTCTTTAGAGTATCCACCGAGTAAGTAGGTTGCGGTGGAGGCGGTGGGTGCACAGAGACAGATTCAGTGCTGACGAGAGGGCTCTTTCCTTTGAAAGCACGCGTCGCTTTGGCAATCTCAGCGGCTACATGTTCCTGCATTTGTTGCTCCATAACCTGTCGGACAGCCTCAAGGGTGCTGTCCAGAGACCCTTTTGACACGAAGTCGGGTAACGTAACTCCGGGCTCACTTAGAGGACCCGTTGAGGCATCTACCACTGGGGTAGAGCCACCTACGTTCACAGCTGGCGTGATGATGACTGTGGTAGGATTTCCGTCCAATCCTCGTGTTCCGGAAGTCGGAGACACTATAGACGTTCCGGTCGGGTCACTAAGAGCCGCGACGTGGTGTTGTTCCGCATCAAGTGTCCTAGGCGAAGAATGTTCAGTAACAATTGGCTCTAGACTCGATGGTGTACACAAAGAAGTCGAGACCGGGGGCTGCTGATCTCTTATTTCAACACCAGCACTCTCCGAGTGAGAGACCGGTGGAAGTTGTGCTTGTTCCCCGTGTGATATTGAAACATCCGTCTGTTTTGAGACGGATGAGTGGCTATGGGGGGTGTGCAATTGCTCCGCTGGGTCCACGGAGGCTTCTTCAATACCCCGTCCCAACAGATGAGACGGGATAGCAGATGTGGCAACCCGGATATCACTCGGTTGGGGTCGCTCTTGAGCCTCGTTATCTTTACGGCTCGATCTTTCCTGGTTCAACTGTGAACGCAGTTCTCTCCGTCTCGCATGATCTAACTCATCACCTGTGTCTCCCTCAGATGCCCTAGTGGTAGTTCCGGTTCCAGTATGTGGAGGGGAGTCAAGTGGGATGCCAACGGTAAAATCAGGGTTGGGTCCGATACCGTGAGGGATATGCGTCAAGCGGATGTTGCGGTCGGTATCGGAGTCCGTGGAGTCGGATTCCACGTCTTCGACTTGGGTACTTGGAGAAGGGGGTTCGGTTATATATGGTTCGGTGGTGTGATGTAGGCGTGGTCTCGAAGAAGGACCTGGTTGGGCTGAACCGGAACCGGGCTGCGATTCCGCTGCACCACCTACACTCGCTCCCCTTCCTCTCAAGACTAACGTTCCCCGCCCGACAGCACCTGCTTGTCGGGCCCTTCCACCTCTCACTCTTGGACCCTCACGTCGCTCGGGTCTATGTCCCTGGGCAGGTCCCTCCGGCTCTGGCTGGACCATGGGATTTCCTAACTCTCCCCTATAAGCAACTACCCCCGGTGCAGCGGGATCGGCTATGGCTAGTAGGGCGGCAGGAATGGGTGAGGCGACCGCATCGGATGGGTTGCGGATCACCATGAATTGTAGGTGGCGTATGGGACATACCGGATGTGTGAGTCGTCGTGGAATGGTGGGATTGGCATCCATGTGTTGTCGAACGGCAAGCGAAAGGAATCGCGGATATGAAAGAAACTTCTTCTGTTTGGTGCCGCCGATATGTCGGATGGTGGTCACAAGTTCACGCCAGATGATCATGGCGAAGTCGACGTGGCGGTTGTAGCACACGGCGTGAACAAGGCGGAGAAAGTCGCCGGTACATTGGTCAATACCTTTCCATCGGGCGGATAGGCATCGGTTGAAAATAGTGAAGAGCGTGTACCAAATAGGCGCCAAGTACTTTCGATTGAAGACCGATGGCCGTGGAAGGTCGGAGTTGTACCCAAGAGCACGCATTTGGGCGCAGAGAGTCGCATCGTTAACGGCAGGATCGTACCGTTCATGGTTATTGGCAGTGGCCTCAGACAGGGATAGTAAACGGCGAAAAGAATCTGGCGTCAGTGTAATCGGGTGGTTGTCTATTCGCGCTGTGATTGTCTGAGTGTTGCCAATTGTGCGGACTTACGCCGTCAGCCAGACTTGTAGAACGTAGAGCAAGGGAACGTCGGCTGTGCGAGTGAGTGCCTCAGAAATGGGATGGCGCATCAGAATGTCGAGTATGACCTGATGTTGGGGGTTTGGTCTGAAAAGCGCCGGGTCGAGGTAGTGGTTGTTCGCCTCTAGCTCGATGCCCTGGTCAGGGTCGACCAGTGCAACATCAGCTACTTCGTCTATAATTTCCTCCTCCTGAGGAATTTGTTCTTCCGGGTTTTGTTGTTCCGCCATTTGAAAATCTGCAAAGGAGCACACGGTTAGGATCATAATTAGAATTACAAGTGTAGGTGCGTACCTTAGCTTTGAATGGCTCAATCTGAGATAGATCGAGGACTGGTTTTGATAAAAAATAGGCAAGAACTGGACAGCACAGGGCACTTTTCCGGACAAAATGAGGTGTCCGGATAACATGATTTGTCCGGATGGCAGAGGAGTCCGGATGAGTATACGAGTGTCCGGGTAAAATTGAATTACCCGGACAAGGTTCCCTGATAAAGTGAGTATTCCGGATAAAGGCGTTGTCCGGACTCCAAACTTATCCGGTAGTTGAACTTACCGGAAACCATAAGGTTCCCGGACAACTAGGTTTCCGGTAGATTGAGAGAGTCCGGATGTATCATCAAACACATTGAGTGTGTCCGGATAGAAGCGCATGTCGATGATGGTGTCCGGACACGATGAGTGTGTCCGGACGAAACGCCTTGGTGAGAAATCGACCAAATCGTAGGTTTAAAGGCCAGTGTAAATGCACATAAGTAGACCAAATAGCATTCTAGACTACCCTTGGTCATTCCCTATCAATCTTACGCCGAAAGAACCCCAAATCGTGTGGATCCGAGGTGTGGTGTTCGGGATTAACAATCTCGATCAACCCGAGGTTTGATTGAGAGGCAATAAGAATCGAGATTCGTATAATAAAGAGGTAGTGGGAATCACGAACAACATACCTGAGTTTGGAGTGAAACGTGTGCGTGAATCGTGCGATTGAGGGGAGTCCGAGCGAGAGAGAATATCGACGAGGGTTTAGGGTTTGTGCAAGAGAAACCGGGTAGAATGAAATATGAGGTACCCGGGTGTCTTATAGGACCCGGGTGTTGTCCGGAGAAGTTGACCGACCCGGGTCTGTCCGGTCCGGATACTGTCCGGACAAACAGAGGTGTCCAGACATCCTCAAGAGTCCGGATAACACTGTTTTGGCAATTTCCGTAGAATGTTCAGTAAACTGTGCTGCCCGGGATCTTTCTCTCGCCCCCCCTCAAATTGAGCATGGGATTGCCATTGCTCCCCCTCGAATCGTGCAGTAGGGTGCAAGTGAGGGATCCGACACAAAAAATTTTGAGTGTTGGATAGAAAACGTTGTGTCGCTCCCCCTCAAGTGTAGACCAAGGTGGACTTGGGAGTGCCCACACACATAAAAAACTGTTGAACTGTTTAAGAAAAACTGTGTGTGACGCTCCCCCTCAACAGATTAGAAGACTTACCTGATATGGCAGTTAGCTCCCCCTGAACACATTAACAAATGGTGAAAGCACAGAGATCGGGAATTAACAAACAAACGACGGTATTGAATAAAAGAAACACACGAAGAAAGAGGAAAAATAGACGAAACTACCAAACAAATACAGAGACTAAATCTACCTGTGTTACTGAGGCAAGTAGAATACCAGTGCGAGGAAGTGTTTGCTCAATCGTCCAGAGTGTTGACACCGGATGATAAGTAGACAGTTACTCGTAGAGGTATGGAACTTGACAAGGGTACACAAATGGATTAAGTTTTCAGGTTTAGCATACCTAGCTTGAACACCAGAGTTTTAAAACGCTTTTCGTCCAAGGCTTTGGTAAACAGGTCTGCTAACTGATTCTCAGTATTTACGAAGTAGAGTTCGACATTACCTCTTTCGACGTGATGCTTAATGAAATGGTACCGAACGTCGATGTGCTTCGTCTTGGTGTGCTAGACCGGGTTGCTTGAGATAGCAATAGCACTCTTCGAGTCACAGTAGATCGGGACCTTGTCGTACGTGAAACCGTAGTCCTTGAGTTGTGTCCGCATCCAGATGACTTGGGAACAGCAGCTTGCGGCGGCCACATATTCCGCCTCGGCAGTTGACGTTGAAACGCACTGCTGCTTCTTTGATGCCCAGCTTACCAGACTATCACCCAGGAACTGAATGTGCCCCGATGTGCTCTTCCGATCCATCATGCAGCCCGCGTGATCGGCGTCAGAATAAGCTGATAATCCAAAACCTGTCTCTTTCGGGTACCATAGGCCAAGATCAGCAGTACCACGTAAATAACGAAAAATTCGTTTAACAACCGTCATGTGAGACTCTTTTGGGTTGGATTGATACCGGGCACACAGGAAAGTCGAGAACATTATATCCGGCCTACTGGCAGTTAGGTACATTAAAGAGCCAATCATTCCTCTATACAGCTTCTGATTCGCATCCGGTCCATTGGGATCAGCGTGAAGCTTTGTAGTCGTTGCCATGGGAGTTTTCATTGGTGAGGCCTGGTCCAATTGGAATTTCCGAAGAATATCCCGAATATATTTGGACTGGTTAATGAATATTCCGGTCGAAAGTTGTTTAACTTGTAGACCAAGGAAGAAATTCATCTTACAAAGCATACTCATTTTAAAATATTTTCCCATTAGTTTGGCAAAGTTCTTGGCATATAGAGGATTGGTAGAACCGAAAATGATGTCATCAACATATACCTGAGCCAAGACTATATGACCTTCCTCATTTTTAATGAAAAGAGTAGAGTCAATTGTACCTCGTGTGAAGCCTTTCTCTAATAAGAACTTAGAGAGAGTATTGTACCAAGCTCGCGGGGCCTGTTTTAGACCATATAGTGCTTTGTCTAAAATGTAGACATGGTCAGGCTTCGAATCATCCACAAAGCCGTCGGGTTGTGACACATAAACTTCTTCTTCGAGATCGCCGTATAGAAAGGCCGTCTTCACATCCATTTGGAAGACTGTGAAGTTCTTGTGCGCATAGGCTAGAAACATGCGGATTGCTTCGATTCGCGCCACCGGAGCGTAGGTCTCATCAAAGTCTATCCCCTCTTGCTGACGATATCCCTTTGCCACGAGTCGCGCCTTGTTGCGGACAACAATGCCGTCTTCATCCTTCTTGTTCTTGAAGATCCACTTGGTGCCGATCACCGTTTTGTGTGTTGGACGTGGAACCAATCGCCACACCTTTAGAGCTTCGAATTGATTGAGCTCTTCTTGCATGGCAATTATCCAGTCCGAATCTTCAAGCGCCTCGCGTACGGTTGTTGGCTCTATCTTGCTTAAGAAGTCGGAGAAGAGACAGAAGTTGGCGGAAGCGCCTCGCGTACGAACAGGTGTAGAGGGATCACCGATGATTTGATGCAGGGGATGTGCCTTCGTCCATTTAGTGGTGTATGGAAGCGGCTGCTGGGTGGAATGAGATGTGTCCGGATCCACATACGAACCAGATGGAAGGTCTTGTACAGCTTCGAGAGTAGCAGGTTGAGTTCTCGGAGGAGGTGGGAGAGGATTCGCCAATGGTTGTACAACTTCTGGTTCCGAGGAATGCCGAGGTTGATCGTCGGTTGTCGAGGAAGGCGAATCTGTAGGAACGATCTCCGGAACTGGGTTTGGGTCCTCTGGGGGAATCACAGGAACAGGTGACTCAGGTGATGACTGTTGTACTGTCTCCATGGTGTTAGAGGGTGAGCTTGTAGAAGGCGGTGGACCAGAGAGGTTGTCCAAATCTTCAAGACGAGCAGCTTCAATCCGAGGAATAGCTGAGACAGATAGGGGAGCATGAAATATGTCATCATAAAAATGCTCAAACAATAAATCTAAATCAGAATAAGTTGCATTTGATGAAGATGCACGATTCGGATTTACTGTCATTTGTGTAGATCCCGAACTAGAAGGTCCGGAAGCTAACACACCAGTTAAACCGGGTTCTGAACTGCGATGTTCAGAAGCCAATTCTGCGGCTTCGTCGAATGTCACGTTTATGCTCTCAACAACGGATTTAGTCTGTGTGTTGTAAACGCGATAAGCCTTAGCCTGCATTGAGTATCCGATGATGACTCCTTTATCCGCTTTGGGGCTTAGTTTGCCGAGATCATCTTTGTCGTTCAGTACGTAGCACGTGCATCCGAACGCGTGAAAGTAGCCAATAGTCGGAATGTGATTATTCATGATCTCGTAGGGCGTCTTGTTGAATCGCTTGTACAGAATCGTGCGATTTTGCGTGTAACAAGCTGTAGATACTGCTTCAGCCCAAAGATATAGCGGTAGATTGGCTTGGGAAAGCATTGTGCGTGCCGCTTCGACTAGGGTACGGTTACGTCTTTCCACCACACCATTTTGCTGAGGAGTGCGTGCGGCAGAAAAGGTGTGCGAAATTCCTACGGAGGAGAGATAACCGTCCATCTTGGAATTCTTGAATTCCGTCCCGTTGTCGGTTCTGATGGACTGAACTTGTTGATGCTTGTTCAATTGGACCGTCTTGAGATGCTTGATGATGATCTCAGGAGTTTCATCCTTTGAGCGGAGAAACATCACCCAGGTGTAACGGGAGTAATCGTCCACTATCACCAGAACGTACTTGCGCTTGTTGATACTCGCAACACGCATCGGTCCACACAAATCCATGTGAAGGAGTTCGAGAGTCCGAGAGGTGCTGGGAGTGTCCTTTGGTGGATGGGATGCACGCTTCATCTTTCCCTTCTCGCATGCCTCGCACAGATGATCCTTTACGAACTGAAGGTTGGGCATGCCTCTAACGTGTTTGCCGAGCACCAGCTGATTGATGTTTCTAAAGTTGAGGTGCGAGAGGCGTCGATGCCAGATCCAAGCTTGGTCGGAAGAGGCCTTTGACAGGAGGCAGACAGGGTTATCAATTGAAAGAGCCGAGAGATCAATGGTGTAGAGGTTGGTTCTTCGATGTCCAACCAGTAGTGTCTCACCGTCGTCGGTGAGTATTCTACACCTTGTCTTTTTGAAACTGACCTCAAGATCTTTGTCGCAGAATTGGCCTATGCTGAATAAGTTGTGACCCAACCCTTGGACGTGTGACACCTTCTTGATGGTGATCTTATCATGCACGATGTCGCCGTAGCCCACAATCGGCGAACGCTCGTTGTTGCCAAATCTCACATCTCCTTGATATTCTTCTTTGTAGTTCGTGAGAAGCTCCCTCCTTCCGGTCATGTGCTTGGAGCATCCTGAATCTAAGTACCACACATGACCGCCCTGCAAAACAAGATTAGAGAAGTTTAGGTACCCAAATTTGTTTGGGTCCTGGAGGGTTAGGAGTGGCTCCCTTTGAAGAAACCTGTTTTGGCATGCCTTTCCCGTTAGGTGAAGAATGTACACCCGTTGGGAGAACTGATTTTCGCGTTTGTCGCTTCTTAGGTGCAGATTGTACACCCGTGGGAGGAACATGTTTTGTGCCAGGTTGCCTTTTAGGAGCTGGTTTAACCTTGGTAGGAGCAGTCCATCTAGGATTGGATCTAGCCTCCTGCCATGGTTGAACCATTGAATGATTACCCCATTTATGAGATGGAGTGTTCTTGTAATTACGGGGACTGTGTTTTGCATAGAGATTATATACAGAAGATGGTGCATACCAATCATTTTTCAGAATGTCATAAAAGTTGTTCCCACCACAATTAGAACAACAAAGACAATCATGCGATAAACGAATCAAGTGTTGAAGAGAGTTTAGTTTAACAGGAAAAGACACTACTTTTTCCAAACTAGCTTCAAAATCATTCCAACCACAATTTGAACAACACACGCAATCATGCAATAAGCGAGCCAATTGTGGAAGAGAATTCACTTTAACCGGAAAAGAAACTTCAAAATAATACTGTTGATTCCAATCACTACTATCTTTGTTTATTCTAGAATTTAAAGCATGTGAAAATGACTTTGATGCATCCTTCTTGACAGAATCCTCCTTTAGCCACTTTGGTGTTACTCGTCTGGCTTGACCATTTTTAGCTGCAACAGCAGGTACAGAATGATCAGTGACTTTTGAAGGAGTTGGAGCTTTAATGGAAACTTGTTTAGTCTTTTGCCTTGGCTGTGACGTATTTTGGGAAACAGGTTTAGATGTTAAAATTTTGATCACAGCTGGGCCTTGTGAGTTTGAACATGCTCCCTTTTCAAAATTGACCTTATGAGTCACAACTGGGGATAAAAAACCTGTGTGACTCGGAAGAGGTTTGTCGAAGGGGAACGACTCGAACTCTCCCTCATCATCACCTTCTGAGTTCATGAATTCAGAAAAATTTACTTCAGGAATGTCGGGACTTGGACTGGTGGAGGAAGGCGAGGAACTCTTCGTGCTTGTGTGCTTTGGGGAATTTGGTGCGGAAGCTAAGAAGAAATCAGAGTTCAAATTCCTTAAAACACTCTCGTCTTGAAAAGCATAACCGATTTATGAATTGGAAATCTTGTCTAAATAAACTTTGCACGAAGATTTGTCAGATGAATTTGAGGAAGGTTCGGGTGAAATCTCCCTTTTAGATTGGAGTCGGTCAATTTGCTCTTGAAGTTGACCATTTTTCGCATATTCTTCCATCTTTTCTGTTGCCAAAGCAGACAGTTGTGATGTAAGTCGATGGATTTCACTCCGAAGGATCTCCTGTCCTTCATCAGACACAGCTTCGGTTTTGACCGGTTGTTGTTTCTCAAGTTTGTCAAGTAAAGCTTGCTTTTCTTTTGTCATTTCAGACAATTTAGATGAAAGCGTATTGATTTCCCACAGAAAGTTTTCCTTTGCTTCACTTGTCATACCATCGGTTATCTCAACTTTGAGTTTCTCAAGAGCTTTGTTTAAGTCGTTCTTCTCATGTTGAAAAACCAGCCGTTCTCTTTCCAATAACTCCTCCAACTCTACTATCTTTGCTTCCAAGATGAGAGGGGGAACATAGAGTTTAAACTCATCCGTCTCAGTCTTGGTTGCTGGTGCTACATCTTCATCCTTCTTGGAGGAATCCTTGGGTGTTGGCACTTTGTAGGGGTCGAAGTAGTCAAGGGAAAGGTACTTTTTGTTCTTTTGATAAGAGTAATTTAGAGGTTCATAGCAAAATGGAAGTTGAATTCCGAGTTTGTGTGTGCGCTTGTATTCCTCTGTTTCCTCTTCTTTTTCAGGTTCTAGGGGACCAGTCCACTTGATTTTGTACTCCGGGTACTTTGTAGATAATCCATAACAGGCAAAATCATACAAAATAGGTACATGCCATCTTCCCTTTTTTAAATAGTGGGGATTATCATATCCGATTCCCCACTCTTTGTTAAAATATGTGAACTCTTTGGGTTTGTTCAGGAAAATGGTTTGATCTGTTTGTCCCCTTTGGTGGAGTTTGGTTTCAAGGTTTAGGATTTTAGCCACATACTCCTTGTGTTGAACTTGAAGGGAAGAACATTGATAAATAATGTCTTCTTTCTCATTCAAGCATTGATCAAGCTGACGCTGAAGTTCAGATATTCTGGCCCTTAAGTCTTTGGGTGCTAATGAAAGGATTTTGCATTTATCCTTTAAATCAGCATTTTCAGACTTATACTTCTCAGTTAACTTTATTTGAACATTAAGCTTTTCTGTTAGAGTTTTAATTTCAAGCTTTTGTTCTTTAGAAGTGGCCTTAAAGGATTCAGCCTGACCATAAAATGATTGCATAACACTTAAAAAATCTGGTTGACAAGATTCACATACCTGATTTGCAAGTGCAGCTGCGGTTTCCTCATCAGTGGAGGAATGATATCCCATGAAGGCATTAGCAACTTCATCTTCATCTTCATTGTCAGATCTTTGCAGCCAGTAATCATCCTCAGCGAACATTGCTTCTCCAGTCGCCTTTTGTTTTGCTAAAGCTAGCTTAGCCTCGTAGTAGTGGACATTCTTCACTGTAGGCTGGCGGCAGTCTTTGGCAAAGTGACCAAGTTTCCCGCAATTATAGCATTTCACGGGCTCATCTTTCTTCTTGCGGTCAACTTTCTCAGTCTTGTCCTTCTTTTCAGTCTGATCTTGCTCATCAACCTTCTTCTTACCTTCATATTTGTCTTTGTAGTCATGACGCTTGTTGGCAGAAGTGGAGTAGCGCTGACCATTAGACGTTGGTTTCTTGTAAAACTATTGTTGCTTGAAGGTCTTTGTCAGGAGGGCAATGGCTTTCATGAAGTCGTTTACTTCACTATCAGAATCTTCATCTTTCTTCTCTTCCGGTTCAGAATCAGAAGAATTATGCTTTTGAGCCCGTTCGGTGTGTCGGCTCGAAGATCTTCCCTTGTTAGTGGAAATTAGAGCAATGGGATCAGCTACAGGCTTGGGTTCAGTCTTCTTTTCGACAAGCAGTTCATTCACTTCATCTTCATCCTGAAGAAGTGTCTCATAGAGTTCATTTATGCCGATTCTTTCAATCAGGTTGTTATGTCTGACATGAGAAGCAAAAACTTTCCATTCGGGTAAGAGATTGTTGAGGAACTTGAGAGCATTCGCAGTGTTCGACCTAACTATCCCATTCTTGTTCAGCTCATTGAGTAGAGAGCAGAAACGTTCATAAGCCTGAGTAAGAGTCTCGCCAGGACGCTGCTTGAAGCCATCGAACTTGGTTATAGCAGTATTGATCTTCAGCTGATTTCCCACTGCACTCCCACGCATCATTTTGGCAACTTGGTCCCACATGCCTTTAGCCGTGGCTTTGTAGCTGTCGATGGCGGTGTAGATAGAATTGGGAAGAGCTTGTACCAGATATCTCTTTGCCTGTTTCTCCCCTTCTATCCTCCCTCTTTCAAACTCTGTCATTTCGACAAAGGACTTTTTCTCTTTCTTGGGTCCAGCACTTGCAGTAGCTGCAATATCCTTCATTGGTGGCGCGATGGGACCTTCTTCAAGAGCTTGCTTGATGAACTCATAGTTGTCCTTTGATTCAATGAAAATCATGAATCTGTCGTGCCATTGACTGTATTCGTTTGGGTATAGACATAGGGGCTTGGTGTCGGTACCAATTGCAAGTGCATCACGAGAAATAAACATCTTTGGTTGCAACGGAGTTATCGTCAGACGGGTATATCGATTCGAAATGAGAACCTAACGCAAGATTCTAAGAGTGGAGTCCTAACGCAGGTTCTAAAGTGGTCTACAGTGGTCTTACCGGATAGTAATCCAAGTAAGTTAGTGATCTGAAAGTATCTGGATTGGATTTACGAAAACACAGCTCAAAAAGTGCAGAGTTGTCCGGATAAGCAGGAGTTGTCCGGATATCTTGAGTTGTCCGGATAACCAAGGTTACCGGATGCTCTGAAGATACCGGATGGCAGTAACCGGAAAATCAAGACTTTACCGGGTACTTAGAAGTTTCCGGAATGAATGATGTGTCCGGATACTTCGATGATTCCGGGTAAATGAGGATTTCCGGATAAAACGAATTCCGGATACTTTGAGTTGTCCGGAACTAGATTACCCGAAAAAATAGAAATTTGAAAGACTTACCCGGATGATTGACTTACCCGGATGGATGACTTACCCGGAAAGATGACTTGTCCGGATGGAACCACAAACGTCCGGACACCTTGATATGTCCGGAAAACGCGGCTGTGGTGTCCGGACTCTGCGGCTGTTTTGTCAAAATCGATCGAAAATTCCACTAGGGTTACTCTAATGTGTTCCTGAAAGGTTAGAAACAATCCCAAGCACAAAACAACAATGACCCAATCGATTTTAGAGCAAAAACAACACCTTTTGATAGCAAAAATCGAATTTTTGAGTAAGAACACTACCAAAATTTTAGAATTTGTTTTGCAAAATTGACCAATCAAACGAACGAATTAGGATGTGAAATTTTGCAGAAACTCTTAGAATGATAATGCTAACACAACCCAATAAGTAAAAACAACTGATTTTGATTGAATCAAAAGTCAAGAATTCAAGAAAAAATCAGACGAGCAAAAGTCAAACTAACCAGAATTTTGATGAATTCAAACCTTGGAATCGATCCGTCCGTCTGCTCTGATACCAATTGTAGGATCCAGATCCGTGCAACAATCGTGTTTATATGAATAAAGATATGAACGAATAAAGTAATCACAAAGGCTGCCCACTTAGCTATTTGATCAGAGAATAATCGTTACAATGCTGAAAGCTAAATGAGACAACTAACTATTTTTCTAAGCTAGTTGCACATTATATATGCTGGGCCCGTGGTAACAAGCCCACGGCCCGTTCACTATGGACTATGATTAAGACAATACAAATTACACCCTTGAACTTTAAATCAACACATAAAACTTGCCCTAACAATAGCTAAGGTGAAGATTGCCCCCAAGGCAAAGAAGACCACTGAGGTTAAGAAATTAACCAAAGTGAAGACTGACAAAGCTGAATCTTCAAATGCTGCGAAGATTGCTGAACCTTCCATTCCAACTGCTTCCACTGACAAACGTGTACACATGGTTAAGTGGGTACCCAAGAAAAACTAATCTTCCTTTGTGATGCAGGTTCAGAAGGGTATCTGGTATCTCGATAGCGGATGCTCTAGACACATGACTGGAAAGAAAAGCCTGCTCGCTGAATACAAGGAAGAGAAGGGTCCCTCTGTGACTTTCGGTGGAAATGGAAAAGGACATACCCGAGGGTTTGGTGTACTCTCTAATGGTACAACCACCTTCAGAAGAGTCGCATATGTTGAAGGGCTGAAGCATAATTTGTTAAGCATCAGTCAGCTTTGCGACAAGGATAACAATGTAATCTTTACCAAAGAATCCTGCTTTGTCACTGACAAAAAGGAGAAGATAGCTCTCAGCGGTTATCGTTTGGAAAATGTTTATGTAATAAACATGGACTCAACAACCACTGAGAACTCCTGTTTCTTCTCAAAAGCCTCATCTGATGTCAACTGGCTATGGCATAAGAGGCTCTCTCATCTGAATTTCAAGACACTGGACTCTCTTTCTTCAAAAGAGTTAGTTACTGGTCTACCTCAACACTCATATGCCAAAGAGTCCTTATGTTCAGCATGTGAGAAAGGGAAGCAGACCAAAGCAAGCTTTAAATCAAAGCAAGTCTCCTCAGTGTCATCTCCTCTACAACTACTCCATATGGATTTGTTTGGCCCTGTTAACAAACAATCCATCCCTGGAAAGAAATATACACTGGTCATAGTTGATGAATTCTCTCGTTATACATGGGTTATGTTTCTCCGTTCCAAGAGTGACACCCCTGAAGAACTCATCACCTTTGTTCGGAAGATGGAAACCCTTAACAATTTGACCGTTCGCTCAATAAGGAGTGATCATGGGACTAAATTCAAAAACAGTTCTCTTGATTCCTTCTTTGAGAGCAAGGGTATTTCTCACAACTTTTCTTCAGTGAGAACACCACAACAAAATGGAGTCGCTGAAAGAAGAAATAGAACAATTATTGAAGCTGCACGTTCAATGCTCAGCGATTCTCACCTGCCTACTCAGTTTTGGGCAGAAGTTGTCAACACTGCTTGTTTTACGCAAAACAGGTCGCTGATAGTCAAAAGATTCAATAAAACATCCTATGAACTATTTCATGGGAGAAAGCCTTCAATCATCTTTCTTCACATCTTTGGATGTCAGTGTTTTATACTGAACAACAAAGATGCCCTTGGAAAGTTTGATCCTAAGGCTGATGATGGAATCTTTCTTGGATACTCCTCAGTTTCCAAAGCCTTCAGAGTCTTTAATCGAAGAAGACAAACTGTTGAAGAAACAATTCATGTCACGTTTGACGAGTCCCGTTCAGCGAACTCTAAATCGTTCGCTGATACTGAAGAACTGAATCAATGGATGTTTTCTCATCTTGGTGATTCAGAAGATATTCCCACTCCTCGTGCTCACACAGTTGAAGATGATGGTCCAACTATCATTCCAAATATGCAGAATAGTGAAGCTGAAACATCATGGGTCTCAGCTGTTCCTATAAACACTATACCTGCTTCTGAAACCAATATCTCAAATATTCCATCCACTTCTCAGCAATCAGTAAATATAATGACAACTGCATCCATTCCTCTCTTGGCTGATACTCCAGACGTCGCTGAAGCTTCATCTTCAGCTCCTCCAGTTCAGGTTGAGTCAGCGTCTCACGCTCCGGCTCAGCGATGGACTATAAATCACCCAATTGATCAAATTCTTGGTGATCCAAACGCTGGTATTCAGACTCGACGAAGTGCAGGTAATATTTGTTTATTTGTAAATTTTATTTCACTAACTGAACCAAAGAAAGTAGATGATGCCCTCAAAGATCCAAACTGGGTCAGCGCCATGCAAGAAGAGCTGCCAGAATTCGAAAGAAACAAAGTTTGGAAACTTGTTCGAAGACCAACTGACAAAACAATGATAGGTACTAATTGGGTCTATCGAAACAAGTTGGACGAACATGGAACTGTAACCCGCAACAAGGCTCATCTTGTTGCTCAGGGATATAGACAAGAGGAAGGCATAGATTATGACGAAACATTTTCTCCAGTAGCAAGATTAGAATCTATTCGTCTATTCTTAGCATACGCTGTACACAAAGACTTCAAAGTATATCAGATGGATGTTAAGTCAGCGTTTCTAAATGGAAAACTGAATGAAGAAGTCTATGTGGAACAACCTCCAGGATTCTCAGATCCTAAGCATCCAGTTTATGTTTATAAACTGGATAAGGCACTTTATGGCTTAAAGCAAGCTCCACGTGCATGGTATGACACTCTTTCTACTTATCTCCATATTGAAAAATTTGAGCGAGGCAAAATAGACAAAACTCTATTTTTCAGGAAAGTAAAAGGTCATATCATTCTTGTTCAAATATATGTTGAAGATATTATATTTGGCTCGACTAACCCTGATCTCTGTACTCGTTTCGCTGATAGAATGAAAGATGAGTATAAAATGAGCATGATGGGTGAACTAACATATTTCCTTGGTCTACAGATAAAACAAAATGAAAAAGGAACTTTCATTAATCAGGGAAAGTATGTTAAAGATATGCTGAAAAAATTCGACTTAACTGAAAGTTCAGCTATGAAAACCCCTATGGCACCACCGCTGACACTTGATAAGGACACTAAGGGTGTTCCTGTCAATGTCACGCTGTACCGTGGGATGATCGGCTCACTATTGTATCTTACAACTAGCCGACCCGATATTATGTTTGCAACATGCTTGTGTGCACGATATCAAGTTGAACCTAAGATATCTCATATGAAAGCTGTAAAGCGTATTTTTCGATATCTTAAGGGTACAGCGAATCTAGGCCTTTGGTATCCCAAAGACTCAAGATTCGATTTAATCGCCTATTCAGATAGTGATTTTGCAAGTTGCAAAATGGATAGGAAAAGCACCACAGGAGGATGTCAGCTCCTGAGTGGAAAGCTGGTAAGTTGGACAAGTAAAAAGCAAAACTCAGTGTCAACTTCCACAGCTGAAGCTGAGTATGTAGCCGCTGGAAGCTGTTGTTCTCAGGTCTTGTGGATGAGAAATCAACTACTGGACTATGACCTTCAACTCTCAAATATTCCAATCTATTGCGACAGCACAAGTGCCATCGCTATAGCTTATAATCCAGTGCTACACTCAAAGACAAAACACATCGAAATCAGGTATCACTTTATCAGAGATCATGTGATGAATGGTGATATAGAACTTCACTTTATCCCAACTGACTATCAGTTAGCTGATCTGTTTATCAAACCTCTTGATGAGACAAGATTCAACTTTCTCATTAGCGAGCTTGGAATGCTGAACTTTGAAGGATAAAATCTTCAGCAGTTCACATTTGATCAACGATAGGATAAAATCAACTTGTATAACCCATTCTATCCTTATCTCTATCCTGATTCGCTGATATCAAGGTATGTTTTTCTCTCTGACAAATCGCATGTAAATGCAAGATTTCAAAACAAATCTCATCGCTGAATATCTCTTCCTTATCAGCGATACTTTGAAATTTCTTAAAACCAACTGATATTTCTATTCAGTGCTTCATGTTTTCAAAAGTGTCCCTGAGTTTTTCAAAACCTCAGAGACAACCAAGAATATGAAAGGACAGTTGTGACGTCATTACAACGGATAAACCCAGACACGTTCTTCTTTCTGACACACGTTTGCACGTTTCGTTTACTTGCCAATCAAATGCAAACACGTGTCCGTGTCATGATGAAAATCTTTTCCCGCTCAAGATTTTCTCTTTCTAAAATCTCTCTATATAAACAAATTCTTCGTTTATATTCTTCTCTTACGCGAACTTCTCCTCCAAGCAAAGAAAGAATTCACTGTTGCATTTGGCTCTCGATTTTTCAAGAACAACTGTTCATCTTCTTCAAACATCAAAGGTTAATATGTTCTTATTATTTACCAAATGCAAATAACTTGTTTCTGATCTTCTCATTGTTTTAACAAGATCAAACAAAAGAACTTCTTAAAAATAAAATCATTTTCTTTCATGGTTTTATGAACACAACCATTTCATGGTTGTTCTTCAAGTTTAAATGCAAAAATCTTAAACTTGTTCTTCACACATTCGTTTTTCCAGAATCCCTATCTTCAAAGGAAACTGGAAAACAAGATTTTTATTGGGTTTGAAATTTCGTTTTTTTAATAAAAAAAAAACAAAACCCTAATCTTCATTAAGACATTTTGTCTGAATGAAATGGATAAAATTCGAACCATCTTATTGGAAAATATTTCCACATTAAGATTATTCTTATTTGTTAATCCTTTGGTTGAACTGATAATACAGAGAATGGCATCTTCTGACATTCCCAAGAACACCAACGTTGAAAACACTTCTGCTGATGACACTGCTGAGGAAATGGACATCTTCAAGGCTCCTCAAGTCAAATTTGCCCTTGACAAACTGGATTGGACTAAGGTGGACAACCTCTATGCGCTTCTCGAGTTTCCTCCTCGAAAGCAAGTCACACATCTAGCTGATGCTGTGAACTTCCTAAAGAATTGTTGCATCTCCACAGCCCTGACCATAACACCTCCTGCACATCAGCTTTTGCTCTCACAATTCTGGTACTCAGCCAGACACTCTCAGCTACCCTCAGCCAAAGACCCCTCCAAAACAATCGATTGCATCCTCTGCGATATCGAATATGGCACCATGAAGATTACCCCTGCCATAATTCGCAAAGCTCTCAGCCTTCCCATCGCCACCAAGGAAAAACCCTTTGTTCCCCTCCCTAACCCTAAGAAAAACTCAGACAGGGAAGCCATCATTGCATTTTTCGACGCAATGGGCTATGTATGGGAAATCGGCATAGACATGAAGCCCTAGAAGAAGCTGACGATTATCAAGAAATTGAAAATGCCCAGCGAGATGAATTTCATCTTCGCCCATTTGATCAGCTGCATGACTGCAAAGAGCGGCTCCTCTGACCAAGCCGCTAAGCCTCAGCAAGCAATGGGATATGCTTTGCTGAAAGGTCTCAACATAGACTGGGCATCGATTATCAATGATGACCTGGTTCTCAGAGTGGACACCGTCGCTGACAGACCTCCATGGGTTCCATATCCTCGGTTCATCAGCGCTATTTTCCAAAGAGGCCTGAAAGACAGCTACCCAGAAGAGGGTGACCTGAAACTCTCTCAGGTCGGCCCTAAAATACTCGACTTCAAACCAGTGGCGAATGAGGTACGTCTTTCTACACTCTTGAATCTTCTTAACCCTACTACTTCTTCTACTTCTGCAGCTCCTTCAGCGGACAAACCCACCGCTGATACCCCAGCTGCTACCTCCATTCCTCTTAAAAGGAAACATTCTGACACCCACCTTAGTTCCAAAAGAACTAAGAAGACCAAGGAGCAACCCAAGCAATCTCCTGCTAAAAACTCATCAGCTCCTCTTGTTGAGCTGAAGGAAAGTTCAGTGGTACGCTCTGCCACACCTGAACAAGCCATCCCTTTAATCCCGACCTCAGCATCTCCAAACGTTGAGGTTACAAACTTGGAAACTACCCAACCTACCTCAGTCTCTCAAAAGACTGATGAAGTGATTCTCAGCGATTCCAATGCTGAACTCGGTAACCAACCTCCTTTCTTACCCTTCGCTTCTCCCTCCACTCATTTGGACCCCACTCCAGTTATCACAGATGCACCTGTCATTCCTCCAGGGGCAAAAGGAACGACGGAAGTAGGACCTGTAGAGCTATCCATACGTCCACGTACTCTCGCTGACGATATGGAACTTTACTCAGGAACCCGTGATTTTGATGAATTCACCAATCCTCCTGCAGGTACTCACCAATCCCTATACACTGTTACTAAACCCCAAACTTCTGAGCTTTCCTCTGTTCACAAGTTTTTATATGTTACAGGTCCTAATTTGAGATACATCAACATGTCTCTTAAGACAGTAGAGACAACGCTGACTGGTCTCACGTCTACTCTTTCCGGCAACTCTTCAGCTGTAACAACCGCTGGAGAGAATCTCTTAAAACTTACAACCGAAGTCGGAAAGAATGCCTCCAAAGCTGACATGGAGAAGGTTGATCAATCTCTGAGAAACTTTGCCAAAGTTTTCGCTGACATCTAGAGAAGAGTGCTGAAGACCTCTCCAAAAACGCTGAAGACCTTTCCCATGAAGAATCTATTAGGGGAGAGAAGACTGAAGACCTCACCTTCACTGAAGAGGGTGAGAAGACAATTGATGCTGAAGCAGCCGCTGGACCTCAGGGAAATGAAAACCCTGAGGGAACCGAGAAGCTCGCCTCTGTATCTGAGGGGGAGCAACTCGAAGAAGAAGCTGAAGAAACTGAGTCTGAAGCTGAAGATGAAGAAGCCATCGATTTGTCTGATGCTGAACCATCCTCTTCTCCAAAGAATGATGATGACGAAGATGACGATGATGATGATTCTTTTATCGTCAAGCCTGCTCAGAGAACTAAAGCTCTTAAAGGGATTCTGATAAATGAACCTTCAGGGGAGCGGACAAAGACAAAGCCATCAGCATCTGAAGCTGACAAAGGCAAAGGAAAAGGTGTCGCTGAAGATGAAAATCTGATGATCTTGCTTAACAAGCCGGTTTGTCAGGTACATTAATCTTACACAACATCCCTCCTCTATACACTTTATCAGTTCTCTACCTCCGCAAACCTCTATACACAATCCCATTCTTTACATCTCTGTTCTACCCATGTTCTTACTTGTAAGATCGTTGCGTTTCAGCTAGTCCTCTCCCCTGTTTGAGGATATCGCTGAAGTTCCTACAGCTGCGACTTCAACAACAATCCCAGCTCTCAACGCTGAAGATATAATCCCAGTCTTGGATTTGATCTCTGAGACTGATGAACCTGAAGAACAGACTCTCTCTCACAAAAACAGACCTTCCTTGGCTCCTCAAAAGCTAAGTGAAGAGGATCAAGAAAAGAGAGATGCAATGATCAAGAGACTCGAAGATCAGCGAATCATTCTGAAGCGTGATCAACTTCCTTCCGTTCCTCCAAAGTTCAGAGTTTCCCAAAAGGAATACAAGGAACACCTCAGAGCTGAACGCTTAATCGCTGAAAGAAAGGAAGTTGAAGAAAAAGATAGAGAATACGCCATCAAGCTTACTCAACGATCAATAAAAGACCCCAAGCTGAAAAGAGTTCCCATTGATGTTCAACGTCAGCTATGGGATGATGCTCAAAAGATCGTTAGAGAAAAGACTAAGGTCTCTGACACGACCTTGGAATGGGCTAAACAAATGCTGACCTATCGATCTAGACCATCCAAAATCCTCAAAGTAAACATCAGAGGAAAACTGTACGCCGACATTCCTGTTGTTGAAGTGGATGTCTACAGAGATGACAAAACCAAGAAAACTTTCTATGCTGCTACCTTAGAAAAGTTTGGTCTCTCTGAATGGTTAGAAACAAAATTAGCCATTCAGGGATCGCGCTCAAAGTTCAAAAGCCATGTCGAGAAGATCTTAAACAAACAGATCGACCTGCTTTCTTCTGTTGTGGATATTCCTCCTCTTCCTCAACAAAGAAAAGTCTCTACTAAGAAAAGAAAGTCTCTGATTCAGATCCTCCCATACGGAATGAAACAGGTATTGGTTTCTCTCGTGCTGAAGTTCTTGGCCCTGATGCTGATCTCTCAGCGCTTGACACCTCCCTACCACCTGGAGAAACTTTCATTCCTGGCACAGTTGTAAGTGATCCATATGGTATATTCTTTCTAGACTACGATGGAAACCATCACTTTCAACGTATCTCTGAGCTCCACCTCGCTCCCATCGAACAACTCAGAGATCTCTTATACTGGTGTGAAGTCAGACGCGACATCAAAGCTAGACACCTGAAGCCCTTGATTTTTGAAGAAGCTCTGAAGAAAAAGAATCAAGGAGTAGATGTCCCTGATTGGATGATTGCCACATCAATGACCCTTGATGAACAACTCATTAAGGAAGAACCTTTTGACGGATAGGATCGCCTTGAAATTCTTTCTATCCTTATCTGTCTACATCTTTTGTACTTGTAATTTTATTCGCTGTACTTGTAATTTTTCCACTTCCCTCTGTAATCTTTACAAAGTTTAAAGAAAAATTTCAGCGAACGTACTTTACTCCATCAGTACAGAAAAGATCCCAGAAAATAGTAAAAGGGACAAATATTTTATGAGTTCCTTTTATCCTTATGTTTTCATTATATAGCAATTTTATCTGTTGCTATGTCATAATCAAATAGGGGGAGATTGTTGATCCAAACCCTCAGTGATTTGATAATGACCCTCTCTTATATACTTAGTGAAAATTGTAAGTAAACAATATGTATCAGAGTTTCACTATCGCTGATAAGTACTAAGATCTTCCAGTACCGCTGATAGGAACTCTCGCTCTTTAGATTAAACATTCAGTGAAACTGTTCACCATAATACTCTGAGTCTGTTCAGTACTTATGGTGATCGCTGATAAGTTAGTTGTTTACTTATGATCCCTGAAGACAAGTTTCACGTCAACATAGGTTCTACGCTGAAGTCAAAGATCAAGCTCAAGAACCAGCGACAAGTCTCCTAATGAACTGATGCGGATCAGCGAAGACTCAGATTTGTCCACTCAACGTGAAGTATCAAGTACAAGACTTCAGCTATCGCTGAACTCTATCATTCGCTGATGAAGAATGATAGATCGCTGAATCATCGAAAAGTTGATCATGAAGTCTTCCGTACAAAGTACTTTTTGTCTCATCCACCCTTGCACGACTCCGTACGATATGTCAGAATAGAACCTCCTTATTGTCTGAAATCGTACAACCACTCTGATACTACACTGTTCAAACATGCGGCTACTAAGGTTGTCAACAAAGGTCAATGACATGCAACCAATCAGTTGTTGCCACGTCTAAAGTCTAAACTGCAATGCATTAAATGCATGCAGTATATAAGAAGAAGAACTCACTTCATTTTGAAGTAACTTGCTAACTCTGGACAAGTTAATCCTTCTTATCTTGAGATAGGTTATAATTAGTAATTTGCTTCTCCTTCTTAGTGCAAGAAACTTAGTGTTCCAACTTGTTTAGATTTAGGATTTATCCTTAATCTTGTTTCCGCAACAAGCTGTAAATTGTTAATGATTTATCAATAAACAATTTAGAAAAGTAAAATATGTGTGTTTGTATTCAACCCCCCCCCCCCCCCCTTTCTACAAACTTGTATAACCCTTCGGGACCAACAGTTGTGTTCTCATCCACAAGGTTTGAGAACAACAAGCAGCAGCAGCTACATACTCTGCTTCAGCAGTGGATGTGGACACACAATTTTGCTTCTTTGAAGCCCAACTCACTATCTTGTCTCCCAGAAAATGACAAGCACCAGAAGTACTTCTTCTGTCCAATCTACTTCCTGCATGATCAGCATCAGTGAAAGCAGTTAGTTTGAAATCAGTTTCTTTAGGATACCAAAGGCCTAAATCAGGTGAACCTTTAAGATATCTTAAGATCCTTTTAACATCTAGCATATGAGATTCTTTTGGATTAGATTGAAATCTAGCACAGAAGCATGTAGCAAACATGATATATGGTCTACTTGCAGTCAGATAAAGTAGAGAACCAATCATGCCTCTATAAACCTTGATATCTGCTGAAACTCCAGAAAGATCAGCATCTAACTTGACATTTGTTGCCATTGGTGTTCTCATAGAAGCACAATCAGACATTTTAAACTTCTTTAAAATATCTTTTACATATTTTCCTTGATTTATGAAAATTCCATTTGACAATTGTTTTACTTGAAAACCAAGGAAAAAGTTCAATTCTCCCATCATGCTCATTTCAAATTCTGATTCCACGACTTTTGAGAATTCAGTACATAATTCTGCACTTGTAGAACCAAATATGATATCATCTACATATATCTAAATAAGATCAAATCATCACCCTTTTTCTTTAGAAACAGAGTAGTGTCAATTTTACCTTTCTTGAAGCCAGATTTTAATAAGTGTTGAGTTAGAGTGTCATACCAGGCTCTTGGTGCTTGTTTCAGACCATACAATGCTTTATCTAAAACATAAACATGATCTGGAAATTCAGAGTCAACAAAACCTTCTGGTTGATAGACATAAACCTCTTCATTAAGTATACCATTCAGAAAAGCTGATTTGACATCCATTTGGTACACTTTGAAGTTCTTATGTGCAGCATATGCCAAGAATATTCTGATTGCTTCTATTCTTGCCACATGTGCAAATGTCTCATCATAATCTATTCCTTCTTGTTGAGAATATCACTTTGCAACCAATCTAGCCTTATTTCTGACTACAACACCTGACTCATGTTTCTTGTTTCTGAATACCCATTTTGTTCCAATAATAGATTTTCCTTCAGGTTTTGGAACAAGTCTCCAGACTTTGTTTCTTTAAAACTGTAGCAATTCATCTTGCATTGCTAAAATCCAATCTGGATCCTCTAGGGCTTCATTGGCTTTCTTAGGTTCAATCACACTCAAAAATCCTGCAAACATTGCCTCATTTGTTGTTGCTGATCTGGTCTGTACTCCCACTGATGGATCTCCTATCACTTGATGAATAGGATGGTCTTTAGTCCATTTATTTGAACTAGGAAGTACATCAATCTCTGAAAAGTTGTTGTTTGTATCATTCTCATCAATAATAGCTTGTAATTCTGAACTGTCCCCTTGTTCTGGTACTTGTTGAGGTGAAACATCCAAGTTTGGATTCTGAGTAGTAGAGTCAGAATTCTGAATAACTTGTTCAGAGTTCTGAGTACTCTGACCAGAAGTCTGTGTACCTTGACCAGAAGTCTGATTAACTTGTCCAAAATTCTGAGTTCTAGGCTCAGAAGTTTCATTACTTGTGTTAATCAAAGTTGGACATTTCTCAGATGGACCAGTATCAGAAATTATTGTTGTTTGAACCACTTCTGAGGTTCCCTTTTTCATTTCTTGAACCATTTTAGGATTTTCAAAATCTGCATAAGATTCAGAAGTTAGTTCCAGAAATGCATCCTTAAACAATATATTGAGTTCTGAACAGTTAAGATTAGAAGCTATTTCAGAAGTCATTGTTGTCTTATCCTGTTTGAGTTCTGAACTGTTTTGTTCAGAAGTTTTCATTCTTGACTCATCAAATGTTACATTTATGCTTTCCATTATCCTCTTGGTTCTTCTGTTGTAGAGTCTGAATGCTTTGGAAGTTAGTGAATAACCAACAAAGTATCCTTCATCTGCCTTTTTATCAAATTTACCAAGATTCTCTCTGTCTTTGAGAACATAGCATCTGCAACCAAAAACATGAAAAAATTTAATCAATGGTTTTCTTTTGTTTATCAGTTCATAAGCAGTTTTATTCAATCTTTTATTTATCAAAGTTCTGTTCTGTGTAAAACAAGCAGTGGCTATTGCTTCAGCCCATAGGAAGGTTGGAAGATTTGAATAAGCCAACATGGTTCTTGCAGCTTCAACTAGAGTTCTGTTCTTCCTTTCAACAACACCATTTTGTTGAGGAGTTTTGACAGCTGAAAAGTTATGAGAAATTCCCAGGCTTTGCAAAAAGTTCTGAAGAGTCTCATTTCTGAACTCTGTCCCATTGTCACTTCTGATTTTCTGGACTGGAAGTTGTAAGAATACTTGAATTCTTTTGATGAAATTAATCAGTGTTGTAGCAGCCTCTGACTTTGCTCTTAAGAATTCAACCCATATGTACCTGGAATATTCATCTACAATAACAAGCATATATTTCTTTCCTCCCATTGATTGAACTGAAATAGGACCACACAGATCTGTATGTAGCATCTCTAATGGTGACTTGCATGAAGAATCCATTTTGATTTTGTGAGAACTCTTCTTCATCTTGCCCATTTCACATGCTGAACATAATGATTATTTCTCAAATTTGATCTTTGGTAATCCTTTAACCAACTTTTTGCTAACAAGATTGTTTAATTCCTTAAAATTTAGATGAGCACATCTTATGTGCCATAGCCAAACTTCATTTGCAGTGGCATTTGAGAGTAGACATACTGGAGTTAATGCCACAATTTTAGAAAAATTAACTACAAATAAATCCATATGTCTCTTGGCCCAGAATACCTTTATGTCCCTTTCAGTCAGAATTAAGCAACCTGTAATACTGAACTTGATTTGACAGAAGCTATCCAAAAATTGACTTATGCTGAATAGATTGTGTTGTAAACCTTCCACATAGAAAACTTTCTGAATAGTCAGATCTCCATTTGTTAAATCTCCATAACCTCTAACCTGTCCTTTACTGTTGTTTTGTAACGTCCCAAAAATTACAATAAATTTTAACTTTTAAAAATACCATTTTATTAAATAAAACCATAAATGTTTAGACTCAAATAAACGTTTCACCAAAAACCGTTAAGTTAAACAACCAATCCAAACTAACACAGCGGAAAATGTAATAATTCTAAACTTAGATCTCAGAATAAATAATAACAAAGATCTTCTCAACGCGCCAGTGTGTACCGTCACGCCTTGCTGCCACTCGCACCTGAAACAGTAATTTGTAGGGAAAGAGTAAGCACGAAGCTTAGTGAATTCAAACACCAACATAGGGTAGCAATCATATGAACACTACCCCTAACCACAGATAATTACAATTAATCCACACATGCCAGTTCAAGAACATATCCTAAACAGACAAACTCATGCAACAACAACTGTACATATATAACTATCGGTCTCCCCGATCTCATACAACACCATGTACGTATTCCTCGGTCTCCCCGAGTTGTACGACACACGTATACGTATTTCTCGGTCTCCCCGAGTTTTACGACACCCGTATACGTATTCCTCGGTCTCCCCGAGTCCTCGGTCTCCCCGAGTTTTATACGACACCCAAAGTCCATACTAGACACTACACAGACTAGTACCACACACAACAAAATTAGCTAGCACACACGAGCTACAGTAATGCACGTATAACCCCTATCCTACGCAGTGAGAGAACTCACCTCGATAAGCAACGCAGATATCCACAAACAGCAATACGAGCCCGCCAACACCAACTCACCTTTTTCCACCTAAATAAGTGTTAACAAAAGTCAAAGTGAAGCCCCAACCCAAAACCACGACTACTAAATTATAAATTACATAATCCAGCTTTTACTCTAAAAACACAGGTCTGTTCGGGACCTGGTTAACCCCTTATAAACTAATAAATCCAGAATTATTATTCCATAATCACAAAGTCCCATGTCTTAGGGTTCCAGGGACATATCGCACGCTCTCTAACGATTTTTCTACAATTTAAAATGGATTTTACAAAACCGACTTGCAGAACAGCGAAAAACAGGACCTTTCAGTACAAAACGGCAATTTGACACTAGCTATGGTCCGAACTGGTTTTTCCGTAAAACATATGAAACTTACTAGACTCAGAATGGAAGATTTTGGCATGGATTTCAGCCCAATACGATGTTCCTAGAATAAGTTATGGCTTTTACAAAATAGTGGCAGAAACTATACAATTCACATGAAATGATAACTATTAATTAGTAATCCATTAAGTCATGGCTTAACCCAAACAGACCCGAAAAGCCTAAAAGCTTACTGGAGAAAGGTCATACTAGGCTGGACAACAGCTGTGCACCACCCACTGCCGCCTCCGGCGGTGGTGGTGGCTGGCGGCGGCGACGGTGGTTACGGTAATACCCTCCGGCGAAACCTCCCAACACCACCCATCCCGACTCACCCGCAACCTCACACCCGCACACACCCACCCACACACACACGTACCCCCCTGCAGTCACCACGGCGGCGTGCAGCGGCGGCCCCACCGCCGGAAGCCGTGGCTGCGGCGGTGGTGGTGGCGGTTTACATTTTTCCGACGAAGAGAACATCAATTTAGACGAACGGAACACTTACCTTAACGCGACCCTCTTCCTCTACTTTTCCGACCGAACCCGACGGTGGTTCTCTCACGCCGGCGATCACCTTCTTCCTCCTCTCGACTCTCGCTCTCTTTCTCTCTCGGTTTCTCTCTCTCTCTCTCTCTCTCTCTCTTCGTTTTCTCTCTCTCTCTCTCTCTCTCTTCTCTTCTCGGCCGAACACAACAAAAGGGGAGGGGGAAAGCAATCTTAGGGTTGCTAACAATTGGGAAGGGGAAAACCGCACAAGGGAGGGGGAAGGTCGGTCCTTGGGGCCGTACCCCATACAAGTTTGGGCTTTGCCCTATTTTAGCCCCTCAACTAGTCCCTAACTCTCAACCTACACTACATTGACCCTATGTTAACAAATTGGTCCGACTCGACTAACCCCGTTAATGGAAACCACGTTAAATAAAACTTTAAAAAAAGAATTAATAAAAGAAATTACATACCGGGATACGGGCTTTACATGTTTCCAAACTGTGAAATTAGTCAGAGAAGACTTATGTCCTGTCATGTGTCTTGAAGCTCCAGAATCCAAAAACCACACATGACAGCCCTGTAAAAACAATCAGTTAGATTTAGGTACCCATTTTGGAATGGGTCCATCTTTGTTAGCTTTGGTATCTGATTTAATAAAAGTTCCTTTGACTTTCCATTCAAAATCTTCTTTTAAGCACCACTTTCCTTGTACTTTTATGAAGTCGGAACATTTTCTGTTCACAAAATTGTTTCTTTTCTTTTTGAAAACTTTTGGTTGAGACTGAGAAACATTTTCAGTCTTATTTTCTTTAGTTTGAAACATATTTTCTTTCTTCTTTTCTTTTGAATTAGATTGAGAAATGTTTTCAATCTTCTTTCCTTTTATCTGAGTTTGAGGAATCAAAATAGTTTTCTTTTCTGAATTCTGATATGCCTTGTTTATATAAGAAACAGATGTTATTAAAATTGGACTTTTCTGAGATGATTGAAATGAATGACTACCACATTGAACACATATGAGATTCTTTCTGGCAAGAGACAATAGATCTGAAACATAAGTCTTTTCACTTTTATTGCAAGTTTTCAGATTACAATTGCATTTCATACAAGAACTATTGACTTTAGGTTCAGAAGTAATATTCAATCCAATCTCCTCAGAAACTCTTTTCAGATCATCTTTCCTTTTGCTTTCCTCTTTTTCTGAAACATTCAATTTCACAGAATTAGCAGATGATTTGGATGATTCACCATTTTCAAATGTACTTGATTTATCAAAGAATTTCTTATCTTCTTTTAAGGCATTAATCTTGAAAAGATCATATTCAGCCTTTAACTTCTCAAGCTCTGTTATTTTCTGGACATAAGTGTTGTTTTCTTTTAAGACTTGGTCTAGTTTAAAATCGACATCACAATAATCATTTTCAAGATCATCAAAAGTTTTTCTTAAGTCCTCAAGTTCTTGACTAACAAGTTTAAATCTCTTTTCAAGTTCTGAAAAACTTTCTGAAGCGAATTGAGAATTTTCAGTTGACTCAGAATTCTGACCTTCAGACTCAGAGTTCTGACTAATAGAGTCAGAATTTTGACTAGAAGACTCAGACTTTTGACTGACTGTTTCAGAAACCTTACTTGTATCAAATATACTTTCAATGTCAGGATATGAAAATTTTGGTTGTTTATTCTTATAACTGACATTTAAAGAATCATATTTGAATTTAGCATCATTATATTTTGGTTTCTCTTCTGTTGGTTTTGAAATTTCTTTCTTAACCTTGTCTTCTGAATCTCCTGAGTTCAGAAATTGTTTCCTTTGCTTTTACAGGACTTGATTTTTGTAAACTATCTGAACTTGTTATAGAACTAGCAGGTCTCACAAAAACTTCAACAATCTCTGGGATTTTTGGTTTAGGAACCTGTAATTTATCAAAATCATAAAGATTTGTTGGAGCTCTTTTCAAAACAACATTTTCTTCCAAACCTAAACCCATTTTTGGATTATAGAATCTTGTGTCTTTAACATTGCTAGTGAGAAGATTCAAGGTTTGTTGAGTTTGACCTCTTTTCAGATTAAGGTCTTCCAACTCTTTGATTTTTGTGTACAAATTCTTTCTTTCCTCAAGTAACATATCATATTTAATTTGTAAATCAACCTTTTCATCTTTTATTTCTGAAATTTGAGTTTTTAACTCAGAAATCTTCTTTAAAGATCAGAATTCTCATTTTTGACTTTTTGTTTCTCAACTTCAGATTCTTCAAACTGTTCTTTAATTATCTCTTTTTCTGTTTTGAACTTGTTAACCAGAATTCTTTCACCTTTTATTTGTTTTCTGAGTTTAACAAATTCAGAATTCATATTGCCAATTTGAGTCATTAAATCAATTTCAAGTGCAGAATGTACCTCAGCAGAAGATTCAGAACCAGCATCTTCATAGTCAGAATCATCCTCATTTCTCATCTTGGCCATATAACTTTGCATTTGAGAAAAGTGAATGCAATCCTCTTCATCTGAAGTATAATACAGCCAGTTCTCCTGTTCTGCCAACATTGCAATCTCATTATCTCTTTTCTTAGCCAGCTGAGCCTTCTTTGTGTAGTATTCATAATCTTTTACCACTTTCACTCTGCAGTCTCTAGCAAAGTGACCAGGTTTTCCACACTTAAAACACAGATCCTTCTCTTTTTCTTTCTTCCTTCTCCTCTTTCTTCTCAAACTTATTTTCTTCTCTATCTTCTTTCTTCTTATATTTCTCTTCTGAACTCCCCTGTTCCCTTCTATACTTACCCTGAAACTTATTCTTTCCATATCTTTTGTTGAAAGTGTTTGTCAACAAGGCCAGTTTCTCAGCAATTATCTTGATATCCTCATCTTCTTCAGATCCTTCTTCTTTCTCAGATTCCTCCTCTAGCTTTGGAATTTCAGACAAAAATACAGATTTCTTTGCAGTTTTAGTCACTTTTGTTTTTCTTTCAGAAAGTAAAGCCAACTGATCAGACACACTTTTCTTTTCTTCAACTACTAGTTTAACAGAGTCCTCAGGTTGATTCAGAACACAGAATAGATCATTCAGATCTTCTTCACACATATCCTTATTCATTTGGAGACTAATTGCAAAAGATGACCATTCTGAATTAAGACTGTTCAAAAACTTGTAGTTGATCTCAGACTTCGTTTTCTTTAACCCATTTCTTCTGAGATCGTTTAAAATTGTGCAGAACTTGATGTATGTCTGAGTGAGACTTTCAGATTCCTTCGCTTTGAATCTTTCATAAGCATTGATACTTTGGTTCAGTTTGGCCTGAATTGATTTAACAGTACCAAGCATTTGCTTCTCTAGTTCATCCCACATTTCTTTAGCTGAAGTTCCACTATCAATTCTATTGAAAACTTCATTTGGAACAACCAAAGTCATTAGAGTGACAGCTCTTTTGTCAATTGCATGTCTCTGTTTCTGTGCTTCTGTGTATTGAGAAAAAAAAATTCTTCACCCTTGTAGCAGGAATCTCTGGTGTTGTATCTGTTGCAGGTGTAGCGACAACATCTACATACACTTCAATGGGACCTTCACGAATAGAGATCATAAGATTTTCATCGATATTATCCAAGAACTGAATCATACGAATCTTCCATTGTTGGTATTCCTTGGGAATAAGAACAGGATGTTTTGTTTCAGACCCCATAGAGAGAAATTCTTTCGAAGACATGATTGTAAGATGATTCAACAGAAATACAAATCAAATTTCTTTGAACAATAGTAGAAAAAATTCAAGAATTACTAAGAATTCAAGAATTTCAAGTAGCAGCGGAATCAATTGACGAATTGATCAAGAAATCTTCAAGAATGCGATCAAGAAACCCTCGAGAACACGATCTTGAACGAATTTGTTTGTTGAGAAGCTCTGATACCAATTGTAAAAACCAGGATTCAATCTTACAATCAAATATGAATGATCAAACAGTAAATGATAGAGAATTGGATCCAAAAGTATTGTATTCAATCAAGAACAGATTACAAATCTAGAGAGATAATCTCTCAAAGATTACAAAAGTGAATACAAAGATATGCGGAAAAGTTAGTTAGCAAAACAGTGCTAACAACTATATATACTGTAAGGAAATGCTAAAGCTACATTACATATACATGAAAGTCTAATAGGAATATTACACGTGTCTTATTTAACTAACAGAATACAAAGTAAAATATCTTGTCATAAGTTCTGAACATGTTGTTCAGAACTTCTGAACAATCTTCTGACTAAGCATATCAGAACTTCCTTTAAAGCACTTGGACTTTCAACTTCATCTTCAGAAGTTCTGAGTCTCCTACTCAGAACTCTGATCCTTCTGTTTAGACTTTCATACTTGTAATCTTTTCGAGACTTCTCACCTAGAGCTTCTGAGTCTTCTATCCAGAACCAATACTTGTAACTTTTGACAAAACTTCAGATCTAACACCCATATCCATAAAGTCTATATCAAAATCATTTAGTTTTCCAAAACTCTGGATTTGACCCAAAATCATCAAACTCATAAAATGGTAGCATAAACAACCCACACATATAAGAACCATGAATCATCCACATATCACGTGTACCCATCTTTGTAAAACCCTTATTATTCCAACAAAACCCTTAAATCCCCAAAAGTTAGGTCTTTGATGGAAATTCATCCAAATCAAGAACAAGAATGGAGGAGATGTTTAAAAGGTTAGAAATAAGTTTAGAAAAATGATAATGAACTCACCTTGGGGTCTTTGAAACCGTAGAACCTTAGATGAAGAGAGATGGAATGCTTGAGTTTGGATGAGTGCTTGAAACCCTTACACTTGAGAGTAATGTAGCCTAAAGTTGAGAAATAATGATCAAGATAGTGGTTAGTGGAAGAAATTAATGAGGGAAGATGGTTGGGTGAAAACCTACCAGAAATTGAGAGAAAACTGAGCTCCAATGCTCCAAAATAAGTGACAAGTGATTACAAAATCGGGTTTCTAATTTTTATACCCAGATCGCCGACCGAGATTGTGCCATGCGATAGTGACATGGTCACTATCGCTGGTCACCATCGCTCAACATGTGTCGTGGCTCCAAGCCCTCCCCGCGATAGTGCCTGTGAGAGTGACCCTGTGTCACAATCTCGGGCACTCTCACCCAAGTTGTACCGAGGGTTTTCCTTTCCCATGGCGATAGTGCCACGCGATCTTGACATCTTATCACTATTGCTGGCATTATCGCGAGCCATGTACCGACCCTCCAAAAGTCCAATTTCTTCCAAAACAACCATCCTCTAACGCTAGTACTCGAATTAAGTAAGCATTCAGATCCGAATTATAAACCATGCGTCAGATTTTGCTTAAAATATAAGAATCTAACACTTTCCAATTTCGGAGTGTTACAGTAATTATCTTATTTTTTAATTAATTTAATGTTTTAAATATTGGTCAATCTATTCCTAAAATTTTGCATTGTGGATCAACTAATCATGGGACGTGCGGTTTCTTTTTTCAACGAGATATCATCTTCCTAATTTGAATTTGCAAGACGGTTTAGGGTTTAATACCATACTTAATTTTTTTTTGAAGCATAATTCGTCCAACCCACTTGCTTGAATAATTTTGGAGGAAAGTTATGGAAAGCATGAAGAACATGAATTCACAACTCAATGAAGAGGATGGGTCGAACAAATTGGATGCGCTGTTGCCTTTAAACACGCTTGATGGTGCTTCCAATCCTGTTGAACAAGTTGATGAATATGTGTTACCGCTGTGTTCTTTACCTGTTAAAAATAAGCATGATGTTTTAACTTTTGATTCAATTAATTGTAACTGGAAACCTATTGTCGAAGGAGAACCCAGTTGAAGAAGTTTTTGAACCAGATGATGCAACTTCGGAACTAGGTAGGGTTTATAACTTTTATTTTGTTTTTCGTTTTGTAAATATTATGTTTGATGCGACTGTATTTTTTTTTGTCATATTAAATGCAAGTAAATCATCAAGAGTTAATGAGTTCATTCACATTGTTCTATATTTTAGCGGCCACTGCTTTGTTTCATGTTGTGTTTTTCTCCTTCCGGTCGTATACCATGTTGCATGCAACCCAACTTTTTTATCAATTCAATCATAACTCCTATACCTACTCTTTATGTACTATGGTTTTCAGGCATCTTAATTAGAAGTGCATCTTAATTAGAAGTTTTTTGTTACGATCTCATTCGATAGTCCACGGGCCCAAGATGCTAGCTCATCGAGGCCCACCAGGAATCGAAAAACACCTGCCCGTTTAATGGATTGAAAGGTCCAGCATTGGGGTCAAAGCAACAGCAGCAGATAGTCAAACATTGGAGCTGAAGTCATGGAGTGATTCCCATGCACTCTTTTTCCCACTTTCATGCATGCATTAGACTAGGCCACGTTTCCCTTAATTGTTGCAGTAAATAAAGTGCATGATAGGAGCATTAGTTTCAATTTCCATTATAAATATTGTATTTCGTATCCAATTTTAAAGAAGAGAAAATTGCCCCAAGTCTCCTCTCCTTTTCACTCTTTCTTGGAGATTGACCATCTAAAATTAGGTCTATCAATTTGGTGCTTTCATTGTTCCGTCTCCCTCCCACAATGCCACCTCAACGTGAGCCGCCATCCCTCGAGGAGTCTATGGCCGCCATGATCGAAAATATTGGCAGACTAATCACCTCCTACAACGAAAATACCGAGAAGATAATCTGCACACAAACAACAACCCTTCACGACCAGAAAACGCATCTTGATGTAATTGTCAATCATTATGCCGCTCAATATGAGCAAATCACCACCCTTCTCACGACCCTCGCTCAACAAGAACCCAAAATCCCTCATCCAAACCAACCTTCCCCCTACCAACCAGCCAACAACTTGCCTGTTCGTCCCCCAAAACTTAACCTTCCTACTTTCGATGGCTCAAACCCACTTGACTGGTTGTTTCAAGCCGATCAATATTTCACCCTCTATAATATCCAACCGCCGCAATGCCTTCCCATGATCGCCTTCTACCTTACCGGCAATGCATTAAGCTGGTATAAATACCTCGTTAACAATAATCTCCTCACCATGTGGGCAGCTTTCACTCTAGATCTTGAAATCCGATTCGGCCCTTCATCCTACGACAATCACCAAGCTACCATCTTTAAACTTCGACAAACATCTACCGTGACGGAATACGTAACAGAGTTTGAGAAACTTAGTAATTGCATCGTTGGGTTACCACCCGAAGCATTACTAAATTGTTTCTTATCTGGGTTACGTCACGACATCCAGCAAGAATTAGCAATCCAACGCCCAACTTCCTTAACCTACTCCATATCCCTTGCCAAACTCATTGAAGACAAAATCAATGACCAAAGATATAAACCCCGAATCACCACCTATCGCCCATCCCCACATCAACACCTTCGACAACAACCCCCCCTCTGTTGCAACACACCGTTCACTCAACACCGCCTCTTCTACCCACACCAAATCGTAACCCCGCAAACATACCATTTAGCCGTCTTTCCTCCGACGCCTTGCAAAAAAGACGAGCAACAAGACTATGCTTTCGGAGTCCAAAAAAGTACCATCCCAGACATAAATGCAACCCGCCTCAGTTTCTCTTAATAGCCGACAATGACGACCCTACCTCTTCCGACCCACCCGACACTATTCTCTCCAACTCCATAACTACCATCGAACCAAACTTAGACCCTCCCGACAACTCCTTCATCGATGATCCCAATAACCACTTCCTTTCACTTTCTACCGCCGCCCTTCTCGGTCTCACCTCTCCCAAAGCTTTGCGTATCACAGGCCATATTAACGGTCAACTGGTATCCATCTTAGTTGATTCGGGTAGTACACATAACATAGTACAACCAAGAATCGTCTCGTTTCTCAACCTCCCCACACAACCGATCACATCCTTTCCGGTTATGATCGAAAATGGAAAATTCCTCCATTGTAACGGCTTTTGTCCGGAAGTGAACCTTCAACTACCAACATCCCTATTCACGATTCCATTCTTCATTCTCCCCATCGAAGGTGCCGATGTGGTCCTTGGAATGACTTGGCTTAGCTCCCTCGGTAAAATCAGCGCCGATTTCTCGATCCCACAACTGTCCTTTCAAAAGAATGATCGGACAATTGTTTTACGGGGCGAACCACAAACCGTTGCCGTATCTTCAATCTCAATCCACCAACTCTTACGCAAGGATGTTATTACATCCATGCACACAATCATTTGCCAGCCCACTCACGATCCATCTTCCCCTAACCTGCAACCCACCATTCCCACTGACCCACACATTGAAAACTTACTCACTGCTTACAATTCAATTTTTGAACAAACCACCCATCTCCCACCTCCACGTCCACATGAGCATCATATTAATACCCTTCCCTCCGCACCACCCGTCAATGTTAAGTCGTACCGATACCCACACTACCAACAGCAAATCATGATGGATCTCATCACCGAAATGCTCAACGACGGCATTGTACAACCAAGCCAAAGCATGTATTCCTCCCCTGTTTTACTCGTTCGCAAAAAGGATGGAACATGGAGATTTTGCGTAGACTATCGCTCGCTTAATGCCATAACCATACGCGATAGGTTTCCCATCCCAACCGTCGATGAACTTCTTGACGAGCTCCATGGCGCCACAGTCTTTTCCAAAATCGACCTACATGCGGGATATCACCAAATCCGAGTCGCACAAAAGGACATGCACAAAACCTCTTTTCGCATAGTCGACGGCCATTACGAGTTTCTCGTCATGCCATTTGGCCTTTCAAACGCACCATCCACTTTCCAATCAGCCATGAATGACATTTTCCGAAATGTTTTACGTCGTTTTGTGCTTGTATTCTTTGACGATATTCTCATTTATAGTTTATCACGAGAAGCACATTACAATCATCTTCGCCACGTTTTCGATGTCTTAGCTGCAAACCGCTATTTCGCCAAACTTACTAAATGTGTTTTTGGAGTTGCACAGGTCCACTATCTTGGCAATATTATCTCTCATGTTGGTGTTGAAGTAGAGCCAGAAAAAATTGATCCAATTCAATAATGGCCCATTCCCACATCTATTACCGCACTTCGTGGGTTCCTTGGGCTTACCGGATACTATCGGCGTTTTGTTCGGGATTATGCCAAGTTTGCATCGCCTATGACTGACCTTCTTCAAAAGTAGCGCTTGGAATGGACCGCGGAAGCCACAGTTGCCTTTCAATCACTCCAAAAATTGATGACAACTCTGCCCGTATTGGCGCTGCCGGACTTCTCCAACCCATTTGATGTCACCACTGATGAGTCGGGAACCGGTATTGGAGCCATGCTATCACAAAATGATCACCCCATAGCTTTTTTCAGCAAGAAAATGTGCTCTCGTATGCAATTGGCTTCAACATATGTCCGTGAGTTATACGCCATAACCGAATCGGTAAAACGTTGGCGTCAATATTTGTTGGGTCGTAAATTCAATATTTTCACCGACCAACGGAGTTTGAAGCATTTGTTATCTCAAATTATACAAACTCCCGAACAAAAAAATGGGCAACGAAATTACTCGGATACGATTTTGAAATCCATTATAAGCCGGGAAAGGAGAATCGGGTAGCCGATGCTTTAAGCCGTATTGATGAACCACAATTTCTAGCCATTTCCACACCTACCCAATTGTGGTTACATGAGCTACGAAACTACTACTCCAATGACCAAAACAGGCAAACAATGGTTCACCAAGATCAAGAATGGTGAAATTCCACAACACCAGGTTCACGACGGGCTTGTTTATGTAGATGGTTGGTTGTTCGTTCCAGCAATTGTAGATTTAAAACCCGACTTTTAGAATAATTCCATTCATCAGTCCTTGGAGGACACTCGGGCATCAAAGATGTTACTCATTTTATCAACGAATATCCAACGTGCCAACAAAACAAAAACCCAACCCATAAACCGTATGGACTCCTCCAACCCTTACCCATTCCAAATTTAGTTTGGTATGAAATCTCGATGGATTTCATTACACATTTGCCTCCTTTAAACGAAAATACGGCATTATGGGTAATTGTGGACCGTCTCACCAAATTCCCTCACTTCCTACCTCTACCGAAACACTTTACCGCCACCTCATTAGCTACCTTGTTTCTTCACCAAATCTACCGTTTGCATGGTCTTCAAAAATTGATACTCTCCAATCGAGACCCAGTTTTCTTAAGTCGTTTTTGGAAATTATTGTTCAACAAATTAGGCACGAAACTTCTACACTCAAGTGCCTACCACCCCCAAACCGACGGTCAAACCGAGGTTGTTAACCGTTGTTTGCAAGCCTACTTACGATATTTCGTTAGCACCGAGCCAATAAAGTGGAACAACTATCTTTATTTGGCGGAATTCTGGTACAACACATCCTTCCATAGTGGGATAAAGATGACACATTTCCAAGCATTGTATGGTCGTCCTCCTCCTTCCATACCGAATTACACAGTGGGTTCCTCTTCTTATGCCTCCATTGAAGCCACCTTACTGGAGCATCAACGCCTCATGACCATGCTAAAAGAAACCTTACGTGCTACCCGACAACGAATGGCCGATCAAGCAAACAAACATCGCATTGAGAAAGAATTCGAAGTGGGGGACTTAGTTTACCTACGTCTGTGTGACTGTCGAAAATCATCAGTTAAAAAGAGGTTATCCAAAAAACTAAGTCCTCAGTTCTATGGCCCGTTTCCAATCATAGAAAGAATCGGCCAGATGGCTTATCGGTTGGACTTACCAATGGGTTCAAAGATTCATCATGTGTTCCACATTTCACTCCTCCGGCCTTGTTTGGGAGATACTCAACCTGCAACGGTACCATTGCCAGACTTCGCACACGATGATTCACCAACAACCGAACCGGAACTCATCCTAGACCAAACAAACAATCAAGTGTTGGTTAAATGTAGAAACAAGGAGATCACAGAGGCCACTTGGGAAGATCGAGATCGTATCTGACAACAGTTTCCAGGTTTCGTTCCAAATGTCGTAGATCGCTCAAACCTTGAGGACAAGGTTCGTTCTCATCAGGGGGTATTGTTACGATCTCAGGAGATAGTCCACGGGCCCAATAAGCTAACTTATCGAGGCCCACGAGGAATCAAAAAACACCAGCCCGTTTAATGGATTGAAAGGTCCGGCATTGGGGTCAAAGCAACAGCAACAGATAGTCAAACATTGGAGCTGAAGTCATGGAGTGATGGACCGATTCCCATGCACTCTCTTTCCCACTTTCATGCATGCATTAGACTAGGCCACGTTTCCCTTAATTGTTGCAGTAAATAAAGTGCATGATAGGAGCATTAGTTTCAATTTCCATTATAAATATTGTATTTCGTATCCAATTTTAAAGAAGAGAAAATTGCCCCAAGTCTCCTCTCTTCTTCACTCTTTCTTGGAGATTGACCATCTCAAATTAGGTCTATCATTTTTTTTCAACCAGTCGGCTGTTTTGTTGCATGCAATCTACTTGGTTTAATAAGAAAATCAATACACTTTTCCATCATTTACGAAATTTTTTGGGTTGCAGCATGCTAAACAGATGATATGGATAAAATACACCGGTAGCAACAATTAACATAACATAATTTTTTTTATTCGCAGATGATAAGTCTGACAAGATGGAAGAGTCCCCCGGTGGGACTAAGTATTATGTCCCTTATGTTTCCGAATCTGTTCGTATTAAAGTTGGTAATTTATTTGTCACAGTGGATTTGTCTGAGAAAACATATAGGAAATATGTCGAGGAGGCAGGATTTGATATCCGCTTGTCTAACAAGAAAAAAAAATAATGATGGTCAAATCACAACTTGTTTCTTTCTTCGTAGCATGCAGGGTATTCCTTCTGAAAAGTTGTTTGATTCATTGGGAGCGAAAGCAGGTGAGAGACGACAATGTAATTCTAACCTTAAGAGGTGTGGGTGTCTAGCATGTTTGAATATTCACTACGTGAAGGAGAGATCCCGTTTCGAGGTTTACAAATTCATTGAAAAACATAATCATATGTTGTTTGATGAAAACGATAGGTCATTGTCTCGTGCCAAACGCGATATTTGTTTTTAGATCAAATGAGTTTTTTCCATGCTACTACTTCGAAAGTAGGAGTATCAAGATCTCACAGTAGGGGTGCTCAAAAACCCGATCAACCCGACCAACCCGATCAACCCAACCCAACCCGACGTGGAAAAACCCAACCCGAAGCAACCCGATGTCCAATCGAGTTGTAAAATATTCAAACCGTATGTATTGGGTTGATATCGGGTTACGATAATTTGAACCCAACCCAACCCGATGAACCCGATATATATATATATATATATATATTCAATCTCTTATCCATCTCTATATAACTCATTCTCTCTCTCTCTCTCTCTCACACACACACACACACACACACACATATATATATATATATATATATATATATATATATATATATATATATATATATATATATATATATATATATATATATAGTAGATGTTAACATATATATGTAAATTGAGAAAAACATTTGATGACGATATGTTTAAGATTTAAGAAATATGCAAATTGAAAACGTCAAGTTCTTTGATCATATTTGGTTTAAACATTTTTATATATACTATCTAAGTATTGTATGAATTATCGGTTGTATTTTAAAGACATGTTTCCTTTATTTGTATGTTTTTAATTTTGATTTCACATTGTTTAAACACAACCCGACCAACCCGACTAACCCGATCAACCCGAACGGGTTGGGTTGGGTTGTGTCTTTGTTTGGGTTGGGTTGGGTTGGGTTGAAATTTTTTCAAACCGCCAACATTGGGTTGATGTGTCGAAATGCCTTCAACCCGATCAACCCAACCCGTGAGCACCCCTATCTCACAGAATGCGGAATGCTATAAAAGATGGGGTGTGTTCATCCAGACGAACAGCTAAGGACTATCAAAATTTTAAACGTGATATGGTGACATTTGTTGGTAACAAGGATGCTCAAATGTAAATTAATACAATGGTTAGTAGGCAGAAAATTTGTTCGGGTTTTTTCTTTGAGTTTAAGTGTAATGAAAAGGAGTTAATAATCATTTTCGGGGCGGATGAAATTGCAAGAATGAATTATAGAGAATTTGGTGACGTAATATCATTTGATGCAACGTTTCGGACAAATAAGTAAGCATTTTAAATAATGTTCAATAATTTAGTGTTTTATTTTTAATCTGTTAATTATTTTAATTATTTCTTTAATAGGCATGTTATGTTTTTGTTCCATTCGCTGCCGTTGATAATCATAAACGGTTAGTTGTCGTTGGAGTTGCATCAATGTGTGGGAAAACTGTTGTCAGGATCGAATCTTAACAAGATAATTAATACTTAGAATTCAGAATTAAAGAATCTGCGGAATAGAACTTTAATTCTCACAATCAATGAACAGAATATCAGAAAACACACAGTTGTTTGTATTTACTAAATCAACTCACAAGCTTACAACCAAACCTCAATCTCGTTGATCAAGCTCAACAAGACGACTTCTACTTCTCTAGAAATAGGGTTCTTAAACCTTGAGGTTAATTCTCTCAAAAACACAATCGAATTCTAATTGTATTTCGTATATCGTATTATTTTCTCTGCTTAATAGCTATCTATCAACAAATATATATACTGAATAATTACAAGATAACTATCAAAATAAGATTGATCTTCAGAATATTCTTTTAAGTATATCTTCAATCATTCCATCTTTATCTCCTTCAATCTCGCATTCCATGTTCTGATCCCAAGCAGTATTAACTTCATTCTTTTCAAGCAGTACTAATAATCTTCCAGCAGTAGTAATCTTCGATATGCCCAAGCAGTACTAACAGTTTTCGTAAGACATCAGCAGTACTAACTTTTGTTCAGCAGTATTAACCATGTACCAGCAGTAGTAACTTGTCTAGCAGTACTAATCATGTTCTTGCAGCATTAATGACTCAGCAGTACTAACCTTGAACTAGCAGTAGTATCTTTGTTCTGGCAGCACTAACATTGATCTGGCAGTAGTAACGTTGTTCTGGCAGTACTAACATTGATCTGGCAGTAGTAATGTTGTTCTGGCAGTACTAACCATACTTAGCATATCTTCAGTTCCCAACAACTGTTGTTAACTACACTTGGGTGTTGCAAGCGTTTATGAAAGCCCATGTTTGTTATCACCGATCAATGTCCTGCAATGAAACAGAATGCATGCTGCATTTCTCGGAAGTATTCATCGTTTGTGCATGTGGCACATCACTAAAAAAGTTAAAGCTCGGGTATTATTTTTTTAATCATTTTTTAGATTGTTAACACTAGCATGCAATACATGTGATGAATAAACGTTGATTATACTTTTGTAGATAATTGTCCATCTTTTCAAAGAAACAAATTTAGTTGTTGATTTTAATAAGCTTGTTTGGAACGTGAACATGGAACCGTCTGATTTTGAGATGCAGTGGAATGAACTTATGGACCAATATGGTTTATCTGGTGATTCATGGTTTGATGATCTTCATGATATTTGGAAGTCGTGGATACCGGCTTATTTTAAAGACAAGTCGATGTTTGGATTGATGAAGACCACATCTAGGTCTGAAAGTATCCATGCTTTCTACAATGACTTGGTTGTTTTTTGAAGTATTTTGATATGGCTATAGAGTCACAAAGGAAGAATCATTGTGTTGATGAAGTTACAACAAAGTATATTATTCCTAGAATGGTATCTCTGTGAAATATAGAAGCTCATGCATCAAGTGTTTACACACGCACTATATTTTTTGAGGTTCAGAAGGAGTTAAACAAAACTTTATTCTATTGTGGTTTGGTAGACATTGAGAGGGTTGATGGGAAAAGAGTTTGTAATGTTAGTCGCAAGAATAAGAAATATGTGGTGAAAGCGAAGTTCAAGGTAATAAATCATTTTTTATATAATTATTTTTTTGTATTATTTCGAATCAACATTTTTTTATGTGTTGGTGATTTTTTTTACATAGGTTGTTCAAGATAAGGTTGAGGGGACAATCACTTGTAGTTGCAAACTTCTATGTTCGCAATGGTGCCTTGTGTTGTGTCGTCATGCACTCAAGGTAATGATTGAGGATGAATGTGATCGTATTCTCGAAATTTATATTATGCGGCATTGGCGTCGGCATTTAATTCCTTCTCAATGGCTTCCGGCTCGTGTTAGATATGGTGAAGTTGATGAATTTATTTGTTTACAAGTTTTTTAGTTATTTATATTATTCTCAATCCCTCTTACCTACTGAATCAACGGTTTTTTTTCTCAAAAAGTAGCAACATCTGAAAATAGAAAATTCAGATTCTTCTTCCTCCGCCGTCAGCCCTGTCGAAACTTGTCCTATGTCGCATGCAAAGGTCATGGTCCGACATCATCTTCGATTGGTTGGGGAGATAAGTGAACTCGAAAAAGCTTTGAAGGATTGTCGCCGTGAGAACAAAGAACTGAAGTTGAAGTATGAAAAAGCGGTTGAAGACATGATGAATGCTTTCAGGGAGAATCAAACTCCCAAGTATCGCTACAAATGCATTGAAGGTGCTAGTGCTTGTGCTTGTAACGCCATCCAACGTTTTCCTTACCCTTTTGATGATTGATTAGGGTTTTCTTTTAGCATATGACGACGTTGGTGTCGACGTACGGTGCGTCTCTCTTGTTTATGGATGTTTAAGGGTTTTTGGGTTGTTGGGGTTTCAGTGTTGTTGGTGATTTGAAAATGCTTTTGGGTAATCTGTGATTATGGATTTGTACAAAGATCCATAGCTTCATAACCATTGTAATGGTGTTTGTTTAATGTAATGAAATATAACTCACCGTCGTCATCGATGAACGTGATATTTAATCAGGCGTGTTTCTGTTTTATGAACCTTGTTATTACAATTTCTGTCCTCATAATGGAGTATCATTGATGAACAACTTTCTATAACTGAATATCGGCTCTTATTAGTTTAAAAAAGATTTCCCTTGGTTTTAAAAAGGTAGCAACAATTGTTCATGTATACAAAATCATCAAGCTGCAATGTAATCCATTACAACAAACCATGTTATAATATAATAACACACATTCTGTTGTCAAAATATCTAAATTGCATCACCATAAAACAAGGTTTACCATACAAATTGTTTCCTAACCGAAAAAGATTACCAACAGTACCTAAAGTGCCAAAATACCAAATCATAGGAATTCATCTTAATCAAAGTATCAAACCAAAATCATACGAAACAGTTTACACTAAAGAATAGCATCATAGTCACCCGGTATTTGGTTGATCCCAGCGATTCACCGAGGCTTGTTTAAGTATATCTGCCCGAATATTGGGCGTCCGCAGCATTTTAGATACGTACTTCATTTTCAGCACCTCTAACTGCGATTCTTGCTTAGATTTTGTGGCCTTGAAGCCTGAACGCCATGTCCGTACATCTCCCATGAAGGTCTCCATTGTCCTCATTGCAAATACCCTGTTGTCTTGGAAATTGTGGTGCGTTTGCCAGTCGATTTGCAAACGCTCTTGCCCTACTCTGTCAAGTATTTTCCTAGATGGATTTCCCATTTTGTTTAGATGCTTAATCATCATCACTTCCTGTAATTTGTAATTGATATTTGCTAGTTATCTAAAGTATTAATATGTGTAACATATAATGCAATATAAAATGTATAACGTTCATACTAGAACATCCGTTGCATAACCGTAACTTTTCATCATTGCTTCATCATCCATAGGTTTTGCATACATGTTGTTTATTATTAGGACTTATGGCCCTTTTAAGTTGAAAACCACCACATAGAAATGTCCACACTTTATCATTGGGAAAAAGGTGTGTCTCATTATATTAAGGAGAATGTATTAACAATTGTTAACCATTTACTTATAAATCATATTTTTTGTCATTGCATTGATTTATATGCTTACCAAATATATGTCCTTCATTCTTAGCACCTCGCAAGATTCCTCCTGAACCAACTGTACATTTGTTTACATTGATTCTGCTACTGCTCAGTCGCATATCACCTATATTAAAATTATAAATTTTTTGTTATTCTATGTATGCAGCACAGCAGCAGTTATAACTTGTTCACGACTTGTAATATGTATACTTACCATAACAGTGTGTGGAAGAAATAGCGTCTTGGTACCTTTCCTCATAATTCTGTAATGAAGACCAATAACCTATTACCTTACTGTCCATAGTAGTGTTCACTGCTAAGCTCTCAATCGCAACTCTGGTTGTGTGTGTTGGTTAATTCTGGTTTATTTGGGATGGAATAATAATAAATATCTAAATTAAATGATCTTCATAACTCTGAGTCTTTTGGGATAGAGACTTCAATTAAATCAATATTTAATAGAGGCTTTTCGATTGTTTTGTATGGCTATAAATTGAGCCTAGTTATCTTTGTAATAAAAGGTGAAAGATAATAGAAAAGAATAGTAATCTATTCCCCTCCCAATATACATCTTTTCACCTGTTCATCTTCAATTGGTTTCAAGTGGTATCAGAGCCAATTGAAGATCAATCTGTTTCAGCCATGGCCGAAGATAATGATGTTAATAATGCCATCGTTCCAGTCAGAGAAGGAGGCTCAACATCTTATCAGTGTCCGTTACTAACATCAACAAATTACACATCTTGGGCGATCAAGATGGAATCGTTTATGGATGCCCAGGGAATCTGGGATGCCATAGAACCACCCGAGGGAGTTGATGTGGACGTCAGAATCAGAAAGAAAGCAAGGGCTTTCATCTTCCAGGCTTTACCGGAAGATATTTGGTTGCAAGTAGCGGGTCACAAGGAAGCTATGGATGTGTGGAATGCTCTCAGGGTGAGATACCTTGGAGCCGACCGGGTACAACAGGCCCGGGTTCAAACTTTGAACCGAGAGTTTGAATTGTTGAGCATGAAGGAGAGCGATAGCATTGATGATTTTGCAAGCAAAATTGGGGGGGTCGTGTCTAAGTTCAGAACACTTGGATATACAATGGAAGAGAAGAATCTGGTAACAAAGTTACTAAATTCTACACCGGTCAGGTTCCTTCCGATCGTTGCCACGATTGAACAGTATTCAGATTTGGATACTATGCCGTTTGAGGAAGCGGTCGGTCGCCTAAAAGCCTATGAGGAACGAGTGAAACCTGCTGAACCTGTCACCAACACTTCTGGTAATTTGTTACTAAACAGAGCCGAATGGCAGGAGAAGCAGAAGGCAGAAACAAAGCAGACCGGAAGGGGTCGGGGATCAAGTCCGAGCAATTACCGTGGTCGTGGTCGAGGCCGAAGCAACTTTAATGGTCGAGGACGAGGGGGTCGTCATCCCCCCAACAACACCCGCAGATTTGATCAAGAGAATAACAACGGAAGACGAGACAGGAGGGACCTTCGCTGTTATAATTGTGGAAAAATCGGACATTTCTCGGCCGAATGTAGAGCCCCAAAGAAAGATGATGCAGAAGCCAACTTAGTAAAAGAAGAGGATGAGCCCACGTTACTAATGGCAAAATGTTCACACGAAACTGTTATGTTAAATGAAGAGAAAGTTTTTCCCATAGTGTATGCAAACGACAATTGTGAACAAGGCACGTGGTACTTGGATAACGGGGCTAGTAATCATATGACCGGACAACGGGAATTCTTCAGTGAACTTGATACTAAAACAGTGGGATGCGTAAGATTCGGTGATGGATCGACGGTTAGCATTGAAGGAAAAGGGCCGGTTATTCTACAATGCAAAAACGGTGATCAACGGATAATTTCAGGTGTTTATTATGTACCGGCTTTGAACAGTAACATTTTAAGCCTTGGTCAGTTAACTGAAGTTGGATGCAAGGTTGTTATGGAAGATGGATTTTTGTGGTTATATGAACGAGGAGGCTCTCTGATGTTGAAGGTTGGTAGGTCACGAAACAGGTTGTACAAGATCAAGCTTCAAATCGTTCCACCGGTATGCTTACATACTAAATTAAACGAGACGGCATGGCTTTGGCATGCTCGTCTCGGTCACCTGAACTTTGGGTCACTAAACAAGATGTCAATATTTAAAATGGCACGTGGGATACCCAAGATCACTCACAATTTACAAATCTGTGAGGCCTGCATGGCTGGTAAACACAAGCGGTCACCGTTTCCTTCGCAGGCCCAATACCGATCCACAAAACCCCTCGAGTTGATTCATGCTGACATTTGTGGGCCAATTTCTCCGGCTACTCCAGCAGGGAACAAGTATTTCCTACTTCTAGTAGATGATTTTAGTCGGTTCATGTGGGTGTATATGTTAAAATCCAAGGATCAGGCCCATGTTGCATTCAAAAAGTTCAAATCGCTGGTTGAACAAGCCAGTGGCCTGAAGATTAAAGCACTCCGCACAGATCGTGGAGGTGAGTTTATTTCAAACAACCTGGTTCAATTATGTGATGAAGCAGGTATAAAAAGGTACTTTACCGCACCTTACACCCCACAACAGAACGGAGTTGTGGAACGGAGAAATCAAACCATATTAGGTACCACAAGATCAATTTTGAAAGCTATGCAGGTGCCACGATACATGTGGGGTGAAGGAGTTCGTCAATCAGTATACTTGCTTAATCGGGTGCCTACAAAAGCTCTAGAAAACAAAACTCCATACGAGGCATGGACTGGTCACAAACCGAATGTGGAACACCTAAAAGTGTTTGGATGTCTGGCTCATGTGAAAATCCCAGCAGTAAAACTCACAAAACTGGATGATAGGAGTAAGCCCATGGTATATCTTGGTGTCGAACCAAATACTAAAGCTTACCGTTGTTATGATCCCCAACAAAAGAAGATTGTGATCAGTCGTGATGTTCAGTTTGAAGAGACAAAGGGCTGGAATTGGATCAAAGATGACAATGAACCTGGAAAAGACTGGGTCGACTTCACTGTTGAAGACATGACCAGCCCATAAATTGAAAATGGACCACAGGAGTCCAGCGAACAGGCCCAAAACGCATCAGAAACTGATGGGACTGACAGCCCAACAGACATCCCTACGAGCCCAGTGACCAACGCAAGCCCAGCAGTGCTTTCAGACCCTTCGATAACGAACCAGGGGACTTTTGAATCGCCTGTTACACCCACTGGTTCAGCCACGAATGTCAGCACATCAAGCTCGTCTGAGCAAAATCTCAACAGCCCAGAACAGAATGATTCAATCCCAAGATCAACTTATGACGACACACCGGTCCGAGGTTTTCATTCCATTAATGAGATTTATGAAAGAACCCATTCGCTCCAACAAACAGATTTTGAGCATTTGTTGTTACTAAACAATGATGAACCCGTTGATTACAAAGAAGCAAAGGGCAACAAACATTGGGAAAAGGCTATGAAAGACGAACTTGATTCCATTGAACGAAATAATACTTGGAGGTTGGTGGAACTTCCTAAAGAAATCAAACCGATAGGTCTGAAATGGATTTTCAAAACTAAGAAAGATGCAAAGGGAGAAGTGACTCGTTATAAGGCAAGATTGGTGGCAAAGGGGTACGTACAAAAACACGGCATCGACTATGATGAAGTGTTCGCCCCTGTCACGCGACTAGAAACTGTCCGTTTAATCATTGCCCTGGCCGCTCGATATAGTTGGGAGGTGCATCACCTCGATGTTAAAACTGCTTTCTTATACGGAGATCTAAAAGAAGATGTGTTTGTATCTCAACCCGAGGGATTTGAGAAGCCACACAAGAAACACCTCGTCTACAAACTAAGGAAGGCCTTATACGGTTTAAAGCAGGCACCAAGGTGCTGGAACACTAAGCTCGACAACACATTACAACAACTCGGATTTAAAAAATGTCCACGTGAGCATGCGGTTTATAAACGAGATGGCAAGAAAGGAACTTTGATTGTTGGGGTCTATGTTGATGATTTAATCATCACCGGACCAAGTGTTGAAGAAATAACCAGATTTAAAGATCAAATGAAAGAGGAGTTTGAAATGAGCAATTTGGGTATGTTGAAATTCTATCTGGGCATTGATGTTCAACAAAGCAAGGATGGCATCTCCTTGAAACAATCAGGATATGCAATCAAGATTTTAAAACAGGCAAACATGTGGGAATGCAATCCAACAAAGTTTCCCATGGACCCAGGATTACGATTAACAAAAGAAGATGAAGGTGAACCGGTTGATGCAACCGAGTATCGAAGAATTATTGGGTGTCTCCGATACCTAACTCACACAAGACCTGATATTAGTTATGCTGTTGGAGTGGCAAGTCGATTCATGGAATCACCAAAAGTATCTCACATGCAAGCTGTAAAACAGGTTCTGAGATATCTGAAAGGTACCATAAATTTTGGCATCTGCTATTATCGAAATGGAGATTCAAGGCTGATCGGTTATAGTGACAGCTCACATGCTACTGATCGAGTCGATGGAAGGAGTACTACGGGAATGGTTTTCTATTACGGGGGTGGTCTGATAACTTGGTGCAGTCAAAAACAAAATACAGTTGCTTTATCGTCTTGTGAAGCCGAGTTCATGGCTGCAACAGCTACAGCTTGTCAAGCCGTGTGGTTGAAAGGTCTACTCGAAGAAATAATGGGTCGGAACATTGATGCAATATCAATTCGTGTGGATAACAAGTCTGCAATTCAGTTGATAAAGAATCCCGTTTTTCATGGGCGTAGTAAACACATTGACACGAAGTACCATTTTATTCGTGAATGTGTTGAAAAGGGTTTGGTGTTAATTGAGCATGTGAGTGGTGAAGAACAAAAGGCTGATATCTTGACCAAAGCGCTACCGAGGGTCAAGTTTAAAGAGATGAGGGAACTCTTAGGAATTCAGGACCTAACGGATGAGAAGTCCGGAATCAAGGAGGTGAATGTTGGTTAAATCCGGTTTATTTGGGATGGAATAATAATAAATATCTAAATTAAATGATCTTCATAACTCTGAGTCTTTTGGGATAGAGACTTCAATTAAATCAATATTTAATAGAGGCTTTTCGATTGTTTTGTATGGCTATAAATTGAGCCTAGTTATCTTTGTAATAAAAGGTGAAAGATAATAGAAAAGAATAGTAATCTATTCCCCTCCCAATATACATCTTTTCACCTATTCATCTTCAATTGGTTTCAGTGTGGGCATTGTCGTAGGTCTAGAAAACATAATCACTGTATAGAGTATGAAGCAAATAATAATGAATATTTATTGAAATAGATGATAGTATAATGTTCAAATGTAATTGTGTATGTTACTTACTATTTTCCACCAAAAGCTGCCATTATCCATTCATGTACGTTTTTCTCCTCGATAGTAACATGGAAATCTACACATCTTTGCATGTATGGAGAGCGCAGATGATCAACCAGCTTCACCGTTCTCCGACTCTCTCGTACATCATGTGTTGATGTTTCATCTGCTGCACTTTTTTCATTTCATCTGCTGCACTTTTTTCACAGGTACTTCATCGAATGAAGCTATTGGAATCGGGGAGAATGTGACCACCTTTTTGCCTTTATTACTTGTCGTTTGGTTAGAGATTGTTTTCAGTGTTGATGCAAGATTAACCCCCTTCCCTGACATGCTTGCTGATGCATGTCCATTTTTCTCCAGTCCTACTCCAATGGGAGATCCAAGATCATCATCATTTTTATTATTACTTGTTGAATCTTTGTTTGCCTTGCATGTCTGGGCTAATTCCCAAATCAAACCCCGGTGCATCAATATCCAATCCGGTAGCTCTAAACTTCGATAGAGCCTTCTTTGTCTCTGATTTTTCTACTTCTAAACGCACAGTCGCATCCACTTCAGCGATAAACTTTAGGCTATTCAAAAAATTCATCTAATGGGTAAGATGGATCTCCACCTTCAACTACAACCATTGCCAGCGAATGTTCATTACCTTTAGGTCCGTCTGATACCCCTTCACTGGACTCCGGTGTTACTTGTCCAGTTCGATTTTGTACTTTTCAAATGCATGGTCTCCTAGATATTTATTGATTGCATTGAGTAAAACCTTTTCTGCTTCTTCTTTTGCACTTATCAGGTACCTCATTCTTAACTCAATGTATTCAATGTATTGTTGCACGGTTATTGTCAATTATTGTTTAAATGTATACGAGAAATGTTATTCATCGGAATCATTGTAACTTACTGCTTTCCCCTTTCTCGTATGATTTCTTCAGATTGTATTCTTCCTTGATGGGCAACAAACCAAATCCCCCATCATCAATTTATGTTGTCTCTCTCTTACGAAGTAACCCCATATTCCAAACCGACAAATTAAGGTGGTTTTTTAAATCTTCTTTTTTGTCGGGTACGGTAACTTTATTACTTTCTGTTGCTTCCACATACAACAGCTGATTCGTTTGAGTTAAAATGTACGCGCGTTAGTTATTCATGATCATGAAAGCTTAATTATAATAATAAATATTTACAATTTAATCATGCCCAGTTAATTTCTACCTCTAATCTAATAAAAGAACTAATCATGTAATTAAGGCATAGTGTGATCTCGCATAAGTATATAATAAAATTTAACAAGTCCGTGCATGCCCTGAATATATTAATATTTTATATTCTATTGGACTGATTAAACCAATTATTAATAAGTATATATAAATCAGTAACTCTTACAGTGAGATATGTGAGAGGTCCGGCATAGAAGCACATGTCATCCTCCCTTTTCCAATGCAGTTTGCTTTTCCTGACCTTCTCATAATGTATCTACAGTACACCAGTCTATCTTTGAAAGCATGGATGCGCTTTTGATTTTTGCAAGGACGGAATGGTCGCAACTATCCATGCTATTGCTACCTGACATTAAGTTAACAAACAAGACTATGAAGTTAACTTTGAACATAAAACCATAATTGTTTGTCTTGTGTATCAGCCGCATGATACCTGTTGGCCTCATGAAAAACTTTTGAAACTGCTTCCGCGCGCCACTCTTTGGTTAAGTTTAATCCATAAGGATCCTCGATCATTACGTTGTACCAAATCAATTCCACCTATTGGAAGACCTAGAAGATCATGGACATCTATTTGCATTTACGTGGTGTCTAGTCTATCAACAACAAAGAAGCTTAGTTTAGATGGGACCCCATCAAGATTCATATCTAACAGGGAAGCTAACCCAATATTTTTCACCGCTTCTTTTTAATTTTATTAGCATTCAAACCGATGATAGTTTCATTTAGTGTTCTTGGTGATGTTCGTAAAGAAACCTGGAAAATTTATGAGAAAGCCTTTGATTCTTTTTATTTTCTGTGTTTCTCAATGATGTACAGGTACATATATATATGATGGGAAAACGGCCACTAACGGTAACAAACAAATGCGGAATTAATCTTCGTTAGGCTTAACTTTCCCGACCCGAATGAACCTTTGAGGATGCAAACAAATAGGGTATTCTAAATGCAAGTAAAAACAGCCCCAAAACAGATTAATCAGCAACCACAATGAGACACCGAAATTTTAGCGTGGAAAACCCCTCAAATCGAGAGTAAAAACCACGGGACTACTAGAGCTGCTTCAAATCCACTACCACCAATATTAGAGCAATACAAAGTCTTCTCTAGATTATACTAGAGGCATACAAAACCATCATACACTTGGAAATAAGCACATCAAGATGTATGGAACCAAAATAGAGCAAAGATGGAGAAAGTATCACCACAATCTGCTGCTCTGTAGAACCCCACGAAAACCTGACCTCCAGACCTCAAAACCACGATCCCACCGTCCAGAATGTTGATGAAGATGTCGTGAAGCTGCTGACCAAAAATCACGACGATCCGACCGTTCAATCTCCGGGAAACAGAAGTTTTCTGCAGCTGGGTTTACAAATACGAAAAAGGAGCTCTCTCTCTTTTTCTTGTTTCTCTCTTTTCTCTCTCTCTATTTTTCTGCTCTGTTTGAAAGCAATACCCACGCTCACACTTATTAGCTGAATAAGGAATACAAATGTGGGCCAAAATACATGGGCTTCCTCATGGGCCAAAAACCATAAGAAAGACCCAACAAATCTCCCCCTTTTTGCCTAAGAGGAAGAGTTCGCCATCCCGGCGATCCCACAACATACCTTTAGCTTTTCCCTTGCTAAGGTCTTTGTCAACATATCAGAACCGTTATCATTGGTATGAACTTTATCAAGTTCAAGCAATTCATCTTCAAGAGCTTCTCGAATCCAATGATACTTCATCTTGATATGTTTCGTTCTTCCATGAAAGGTTGAATTCTTCGCAAGACAAATGGTACTTTGATTATCACAAAGAACCACGTAGCGCTGTTGCTTGAAACCAAGCTCCTTCAGAAAATCTTTCAGCCATAGTAGTTCTTTGCACGCTTCATTTGCCGCGATATACTCAGCCTCAGTGGTAGACAAAGCAACACACTTTTGCAACCTTGATTGCCATGATACTGCTCCCCCTGCAAAGGTCATCAAATATCCAGAAGTGGACCTCATGTTGTCCATATTTCCTGCCAGATCAGAATCAGTATACCCAACAAGCATTGGCTTTTCATTCCCAATTGTTATACCCAATTTGGAAGTACCTCGCAGATATCTGAGAATCTACTTAACTGCTTCCCAATGCTTCTTACATGGGTTCGACAGAAAACGACTAACAACACCTACTGCATAGGCAATATCAGGTCGTGTGCATACCATCGCATACATCAAACTCCCAACGGCTGATGCATACGGAACTCGATCCATCTCTTCAATCTCCTTCTTTGAAGAGGGACAATCCTTATCAGTTAGCTTAAAGTTGGTAGTAAGGGGTGAACTGACCACTTTAGCTTTATCCATGTTGAATCTGCAAAGCACCTTCTCAATGTATTGCTCCTGTGACATGTGCAACTTCTTGGCAGCCCTATTTCGGGTGATCCGTATTCCAAGAATCTGTTTTGCTGGCCCTAAGTCTTTCATTGCAAAAGACTTGCTCAACTGCTCCTTTAGCTTGACAATTCTTTCTTTATTCCTGCCAACAATTAACATGTCATCAACATATAACAACAAAATGATGAAATCATCATCCCCAAATCTCTGAAAGAAAACACAGTGATCTAAAGTCGTCTTTCGGTAGCCATGTTTCCCCATAACCGACTCAAATTTCTTGTACCACTGTCTTGGTGCTTGCTTCAAACCGTATAGACTTTTCTGAAGTCTACACACATAGCCTTCTTTGCCCTTAACCTGAAAACCTTCAGGTTGCTCCATATAGATTTCTTTATCCAAGTCACCGTGAAGGAAAGCTGTCTTCACATCCATCTGCTCAACCTCAAGATCAAGGCTAGCAGCTAAACCAAGAGCCACTCGGATAGATCCCATCTTCACGACCGGTGAGAAAATTTCATCAAAGTCAATACCTTTTCTTTGACTGAAGCCTTTAACCACCAATCTAGCTTTGTACCTGGGCCGTGAAGTATGTTCTTCTGTCTTCACTTTGTAGACCCACTTGTTCTTCAAAGCTCTTTTGCCTTTAGGCAACTTCACCAACTCAAAAGTATTGTTCTCATGCAAGGAAGTCATCTCGTCTTGCATGGCTTCAACCCACTCTTTCTTGTGCTCATCTTCCATGGCCTCTTCATAACACTTCGGCTCTCCCCCATCAGTGAGTAAGACATACTCATCAGCAGAGTATCGTGTAGAAGGATGACGATCTCTCGTAGACCGCCTAAGTGGGATAAATGATGGCATACCTGGAACTGGTAACTCTGGATGAACTTTTGCATCCATCTCAATTTCCTCTGGAACATCAACATCATCAGTGCCATCTTGTTCGTCATTTAGAACACCATCTCCATCACGTGTCTCAACATGCTTAGGAGGAGCTGGATCTAAATCAGTAAGATCATCATTATGTTGAGGAATAGTGTCTTCCTTCTCAACATCTTTTAAAGTCTGATCTTCCATGAAAATAACATCTCGGCTTCGAACAAGTTTCTTTTGAACCGGATCATATAATCTGTAACCGAACTCATCTTGGCCATAACCAAGGAACACACATGGCTTAGTCTTCACATCAAGCTTTGATCTTTCATCTTTGGGAATATGCACAAAAGCCTTGCATCCAAAGACCCGTAAGTGACGGTACGAAACATCTTTGCCGCTCCAAACCCTGTCAGGAACATCAAAAGACAAAGGAACACAAGGAGTTAGATTAATAACATGTACCGCCGTATTTAAAGCTTCTCCCCAAAAGGATTTCGACAACCCTGCATGTGACAACAAACATCTGACACGCTCGGCCAATGTTCTGTTCATCCACTCTGCTAATCCATTCAATTGCGGTGTCTTGGGAGGACTCTTTTGATGCCGAATACCATGTTCTCTGCAATAAGCATCAAATGGCCCAATGTATTCACCTCCATTATCTGTCCGAATACACTTAAGTTTCCTCCCAGTCTGTCTCTCAACCGAGGCATGAAATTGTTTAAACACATCAAATACTTGATCTTTAGATTTTAAGGTATATACCCATACCTTTCTCGAATGATCATCGATGAATGTGACAAAATAAGAGCAACCACCAAGTGTCCTAGTCTTCATAGGACCACAAACATCGGAATGTACCAAATCAAGTATGTTCTCCTTCCTAGAAGGAGGATGACTCTTAAACGAAACTCTGTTCTGCTTACCTGCCAGACAATGAGAACACTTCTTCAGATGAACATCATGCACACCGGTTAACACATTTCTCTTTGACAAAAGAGACATCCCCTTCTCACTCATGTGGCCAAGTCTCTTATGCCACAAATCAGTCATATCATTATTCTCCACAGCATTGACAATGTTGTTGGAGATCTTTGGATGTGTCACATATAACTTTGGGCATTTCTTACCTATTGCCACAATCAAGGAACCACGAGTGAGTTTCCACGAACCATTACCAAAGTAGTTGTTGTAACCGTCATCATCAAGTAAGCCTGTAGAAATCACATTAAGTCTCATATCTGGGACATGTTTTACATTCCGTAAAACCAATTCCATCCCAGTATCAAATTTCAAACAGACATTGCCAATTCCAACAACCTTTGATAGACCACTATTACCCATCTTAACAGTGCCATAATCACCTGTAGTGTAAGATGTAAAGAAGTCTCTTCATGATGTAACATGACACGTAGCACCAGTGTCAACAACCCAACTCGAATCATCTTGCGCAAGGTTGACCATCTCATCATCACAACAAATAAAGAACTCTTCGGTAGTAGTGTTAACTTCTGCATTGTCATTACCACCATCATCTTTCTTTTGGTTGTTCTTTTGATTTTTGTAATTGGCCTTTTTGTTCTCTTTCTTCAACTGTCTGCAGAACCGTACCGTGTGCCCTTTCCTACCACAATGGTAGCACTCAAAATCAACAGACTTTCCTTTCGAATTTGCCCAATGATTTCCTCTGTTACCCGGACCTCTACTCTGACTTCTCCCCCGTCTTTCTGTGACCAAGACATCTGATTGTGAAGAGGAACCCTGTGACTTTCTTCTCATTTCTTCATTTAAAATACCGCCTTTAGCCAATTCCATGTAAATAACCCCATCGGGTGCGGAGTTGGACAATGATGTCCTAAAAGTCTCCCATGAATCCGGTAGAGTACCAAGGATCCATAAGCCTTGGATTTCATCTTCAAACTTGATACCCATTCCTGCAAGCTGATTAATAATTCCCTGAAATGCATTCAAATGATCAGTGATAGGAGTTCCATCATGGTACTTAAGTTGGATCAACTTTTTAATCAAGAACAACTTATTATTTCCAGTCTTTCGAGCATATAACTGCTCGAGCTTGTTCCATAGAGTACGAGCATGAGTCTCCCCACTGATATGGTTCAAAACATTATCATCAACCCATTGCCGAATATACCCACAAACCTGTCGATGCAAAATACTCCATTCCTCATCTGATTTATTCTCAGGTTTGTCGGTCGAAAAAACCGGCAAGTAAAAATCCTTCACATAAAGAAGGTCTTCCATCTTTCCTTTCCAAACATGATAATTAGAACCATTAAGACTTATCATCCTACTTGTATTAGCCTCCATCGTTCAAACAAGTCTAACCTAAAATAATAACCTGGCTCTGATACCAATTTGATGGGAAAACGGCCACTAACGGTAACAAACAAATGCGGAATTAATCTTCGTTAGGCTTAACTTTCCCGACCCGAATGAACCTTTGAGGATGCAAACAAATAGAGTATTCTAAATGCAAGTAAAAACAACCCCAAAACAGATTAATCAACAACCACAATGAGACACCGAAATTTTAGCGTGGAAAACCCCTCAAATCGAGAGTAAAAACCACGGGACTACTAGAGCCGCTTCAAATCCACTACCACCAATATTAGAGCAATACAAAGTCTTCTCTAGATTATACTAGAGGCATACAAAACCATCATACACTTGGAAATAAACACATCAAGATGTATGGAACCAAAATAGAGCAAAGATGGAGAAAGTATCACCACAATCTGCTGCTGTGTAGAACCCCACGAAAACCTGACCTCCAGACCTCAAAACCACGATCCCATCGTCCAGAATGTTTATGAAGATGTCGTGAAGCTGCTGACCAAAAATCACGACGATCCGACCGTTCAATCTCCGGGAAACAGAAGTTTTCTGCAGCTGGGTTTACAAATACGAAAAAGGAGCTCTCTCTCTTTCTTGTTTCTCTCTTTTCTCTCTCTCTATTTTTCTGCTCTGTTTGAAAACAATACCCACGCTCACACTTATTAGCTGAATAAGGAATACAAATGTGGGCCAAAATACATGGGCTTCCTCATGGGCCAAAAACCATAAGAAAGACCCAAAAATATATACACAAACTAAGATAGAATCCTAGTCTAATCCAAACTATTAAGACTTATCTCAAACACCACTAAGACTTATCTCATACACAAAATACACAAAATAGGACTTATCGTATGATATTCTTCAATAAAGAAACCTGGAAAATTTATGAGAAAGCCTTTGATTCTTTTTATTTTCTGTGTTTCTCAATGATGTACAGGTACATATATATATACACAAATAAGATAGAATCCTAGTCTAGTCCAAACTATTAAGACTTATCTCAAACACCACTAAGACTTATCTCATACACAAAATACACAAAATAGGACTTATCGTATGATATTCTTCAATAGTTCGGGTTCGTAGGTTAGCAAACTTTGGCCTTTTTCGGTTCGATCCGCCAAAGTCATTTACTTTTGTCCTTCTTTTTTTCTCATTGTGTTCAGTCTTCTTATCGTCACATTCCAATGAAACACCTTTGCCTTTATCCATATTGGTAACTCGTTCAGTTGACGTTGCATCGTTCATTTGTTTTCTTCTCGTTGCACTCCGAGTGCATCTTGATGAACTACCAACGTTGATGACGGGTTGTGTCGTGAAATCATTGTCTTCAATAACTGGGACTACAAAATACACATTTTGTTTCTATTATTTTTTTGTACAAAAAGGTTGATACCGGCCCACAATCGGCTGCCTATCCATAATGTGGGGGACATACCTGACTCACTCAGCGGTTGTAGCTATGGGGGTGTCTTGGGTTCGAACCCGAGACCTTCTGATTTTTCTATTATTTTTTTAGGTAATCAATAAAGAGTTTTTTTGCAAAAATAGGGGTGTTTCAAAAAAGCTTGGTAGAAATAGGGGTGTTTTGAGGGGGGCTCACTTTTTTTAATTTCTGATTTTATATATTTTTATTTTAAACCTTATATATTTAGAGATTTAACCCTCTCACTTACATCTTACTTTTTATTTGTCTCTACTATTTAAAAAAATTTATTTTTAACCCTTATTATATATTATATATGAATTCATTTATTTAAAATATATAATAAAAATTTATATATTATTTTTAGCAAATTATATCATTAAATGTATCTCATTAATACCTTCAAAATAATATCAATATTTAATATATTACAATTTTTCAAAAACACAATACGAACTCAACGGTAAATTAGAATACGAATTAATACCAATATTTGATGTTTTAAAACGCTAAATTAAAACATTACAATACGAATTAAACACTAAATTAAAACAATACGAATTAAACACTAAATTAAAACATTACAATACGAATTAAACACAAATTAAATTAAAACATCAATTATAGAGATAATATAGTTCACATCTTATTAATCTTGGATGAGAATTTGGACAATTTCTCCTATTATGCCCAGGTTGGTGGCATAGTCCACATTTGCGAGGTTCGTCAGGATGACGAATGTCCATCTCATTACGAAATCGGTTTGCACGCCTCCGACCTCGATGCACATAAAGTTTAGAGTAATCTGCTTCAATTTTCCAATCCGACTCCAACCAATAATCAACGTGAGAAAGTGGCATAAAATCAGAACGATATTGTTCTCTATACGTCATAGTAGTGTACACAGTACTCACAATGGAAAGAGGGTCATCCCCTCTATGTCGACAAACTGCAAGAGCATGTGAACATGGAAATCTTTCCATTTGCCACTTACCACATGTGCATGTATGTTGAAAATAGTGGACAGTATGTGTATGTCCTCCCGAATCATTTATCCGTAACTTTGTGACAATTCTGTAGACGCCTTCATTATAGTCAAACTCGGTCAAGTTATGGTTTTGTGCATGGGTTTCTCGTTTAACAAAGAGATGCCACATGCGTGATGGTAGAGGTGTATTGGAGTTCATTGCAATATCACTATGCTTTCTAAAAAGTTGCACAGTTCTATTGAATGTAAGGTCAATACACGCCTTAATCGGTAATTGTCTTGCTCCTCTCAACGCATTGTTCATACTCTCAGAGATATTTCTTGTCAAGAAACCCCATCGACGATTTTCATCGTATAAAAGACACCACCGACTTCTGTTAATTTGTTTTAAATATTGTCAGGCTTCAAGATTGATTCTTTTTATTTTTCTCATATAATTAAGAAACTTCCTTTTCTGTGTGGTGCTACCAATAGCCCAACAAAAAGTTTTGAGGCTCAAGTTCTTGTACCTTTTTATGAGATTACTTCTGATGTGTCGAAGACAAAATCGATGGTATGCTAATGGCTATTTCCATTCTTCTAGATTTGTCATTGCATGAACTATTCCTGGATGCCTGTCTGAAATAACACATAATTTTCTGTCTTGAGCAACTCAGCTGCAATGTACTTAGGCAACTCAGCAAAGTTACTTTCCCAAGTTCCATAAATAGTCTCTATGGCTTTTCTCCTACCATGCCATGCTTTCCAGTAAGAAACATCTACATACAGGCTATTTTTAATATCTGCTTGTATTTGTTTCACCGAATATTCAACATCATTTTGAATTGAGTGGAGGATATACGAGGCAATGGTTGTAGAGTTCAAATTTCTGTTATTATTGCCAATGCAGGATCCGAAACAATTGTGTGCATCAACCCAACGTGTAATCTTCCACATGTGATGATTTTTCTTCTTAATTGCACGAACATACCATGCACAACGTGGTGTATAGTGCATAATATTAGAGCTTTCTCCACCATCTCCTAAAGTCTTACACTTTGCTAACCACGAGCTACTTTTACTTTCGTACACTTTAAACTCTCTATTTTGGGCGATCGACCAAAGTGTTACAGCCTTTTTTACATGTGCTTTACTTTCAAATTGCATTCCTAACCTTGTTTTATTTTCTGATTCACTCCAAACATCTATATGAATGTTGTTTTCCAAATCGGCTATGTCATCATCTCCTACATCTCCAACATCATTCATAAAGTTCACTACCGGATTTTCACTTACATCATCAGAATCATCCTCAATATTAAACGTTGACTCACTATCACTATCCTCACAATATTATGAGTTGGGTTCATCAAATCCAAAGTCATTATCTACCTCAAACGTATTGTCATTCGGCAAAGAAAATGGTGCATTTGAGGGGTTGGTCTCAAAGTTACGAAAAAGATCTAAAAAACTAGTACTTGTAGGTGAACCGTCCATATTCAAAGTGATAAGTATATCAAAATGTAACTGCAAAATAAATCATAAAAGAAATTACATAAAGAAAGATGTTATATATGATGTTTCATATTAATATATAATATAAATTTAGACAATGATACATACCTTCGATGAAGGAAGGAATGAAGGATGGATGGTATAACTTGGTATTCAAAAAGATAATTGTTTTTTCTAGTTGAAGAAGAATGAAAGGAAAGTAGGTTGAATCAACCAAATTTATAACACAAAAAAACAATTGATTAGACAAGTCTTCTTATAACTTTTTTTGAATTCCCATGAAAAATGACACAAATGTTTTTACTTTTGTAGACAATTGTTTTAATCAAGAGGAGTATTAATATAGTGACATTTTTTTGTTGCTTTTGAGTTTGAAGATTTTTAACTTTTCTAGATAATTGATGATGAAGTTATAGAAATTTATAGCAAATTTGACTTGTTGAAATGGGAAAAGAATATATAAGGGAAATTGCATCAAAGTAGTTGAATACTTAATCAATACACTTAAAAATACATAACAGGTTTTGCCTATCCATTATTCACGTGTGAATCACCATCTTCATTTGACAACAAAATTTATGTAAAATTTTGTGGTTTTTTGAGAGAGTTATAAATCGAATAGCTACATGTGCAATGTGGGTATATTGTATTTTTATTTTACAATATATACTCTCTCCTCACTAATTAATAAATTTAATTGTTGTTTCTAAAATTGTAATATATTAAATATTGGTATTAATGAGATATATTTAATAATATAATTTGCTAAAAATAATATATAAATTGTAATTATATATTTTAAATAAACGAATTCATATATAATGTATAATAAGGGTTAAAAGTAATTTTTTTAAAATAATAGAGACAAATAAAAAGTAAGATGTAAGTGAGAGGGTTAAATCTGTAAATATATTGGTTTTAAAATGAAAATATATAAAATTAGTGGGGCCCCCTTAAAATACCCCAATTTCTACGAAGAGTTTTAAAACCCCTATTTCTACAAAGCATTTTTGAAACACCCCTATTTTTACAAAAAAAACTCAATCAATAAAACTTGTTAATGTAAAATAGGTAATGCTAATTTCCCTTCATATAATGTTTGTGAAATGGTAAACTATGATGTTTAGGTAAATTACTTAAGGAATAAAAAAAATTGTACCTTTATTTCGCTTACTTCCGATAGATTCTGATTTGTGAACTTTGCCTTTTGCTGCTACTGGAAGTCAGTGTTACAGTTTTTTGGAATGGTATCCGAGGACATTGCCCCGACTAATCCCGACAAGGTGAGGCAATTATCTCAGCTGCTAAAGCGTGCAGCCCTGAGTTTATCACTACACCAAATGTTGCCTTAGACAACATAGGCTAATTGCCTATGTTGCTTAAGATAAGCTTAGGCAACAAAGGCTAATATATGTTGCCTAAGTTTTCTCTTAGGCAACGTATAGTTATATGTTGCCTAAGTGAGACCTTATGCAACATATGAATAGTTATATGTTGCCTCAACTATCTTAAGCAACATCTTCCCTTATGTTGCCTTAGTTGTGTAATGTTTTTTTTAATTCAATGAAAGTTATCTTAGGCAACATATTTTATTGTTTCTATGTTGCCTAAGGTAAAAAATTATAAATAAATATAGGTAGTTGAAAATCTAATAAGTGTGTACGGATGATTTAAGGTTGATACATACTTTTACTTAGGCAACATATAATCTATTGTATTTGTTGCGTAAGAGTTGGCTTAAGCAACATATATTCTTGTTTCTATGTTGCCTAAGGTCCAAAATATAGATAAATATAGGTAGTTGAAAATGTAATAACTCGTGTACGGACGATTTAAGGTTGACGCAATTTGTGAATTATCTAGATTCTTTCAGATGTTGTGTGCTCGAGAGTTGAAGAAGTCGGATGTGAATATGTGTATTTTTAAAAAATTGTATGTGTAATTTTATATGTGTATTTTTTAAAAATTATGTGTAATTTTTAAAATTGTATAAGTCATAAAATATCTTGTCGGGTTATAATGGACCTTAATAAACTTCAGTAGTTCTTAATAAGTTGTCGTGGGCATTAATGGTCCGTCTTATAGAGTTCAATACACACCACGTGCATAAATGCAATACATACATGCATACAAACAGACAAACAAACACACACACACACACACACATAATAATCCACCCTTGTTATTTTTTGGGCTATAATGTTTCTTAATAGGCTATAGTGAGTCTTAGTGGTCTTATCGAATGCAATATACACCACAAGCATATATGAGTACCGACCTGGATACAAACACGTAATAAGTAACCATTAGTGCTATTGGGCCTTGATAAGTCATAAAAGGTATTGTTGGCCTATAATGGTTCTTAATAGGATTTAGTGGTTCTTAATAGACTATGGTGGGCCTTAGTGATCTTATAGAGCCCAATACATACCACATGCATACAAACACATGTAATCAGCTACCATTGGTATTTTTGGGCCTTAATAAGACAAGGAGTGTCTTATTGGCCTACAATGGTTCTTAATAAGCTTTTGGTGATTCTTAATAGGCTATAATGGGTCTTAGTGGTCTTATCGAATGCAATATACACCACATGCATATATGAGTACCGACCTGGATACAAACACGTAATAAGTCAACATTAGTGTTATTTGGCCTTGATAAGTCATAAAAGGTATTGTTGGCCTATATTGGTTCTTAATAGGATTTAGTGGTTCTTAATAGACTATGGTGGGCCTTAGTGATCTTATAGAGCCCAATACATACCACATGCATACAAACACATGTAATCAGCTACCATTGGTATTTTTGGGCCTTAATAAGACAAGGAGTGTCTTATTGGCCTACAATGGTTCTTAATAAGCTTTTGGTGATTCTTAATAGGCTATAGTGGGTCTTAGTGGTCTTATCGAATGCAATATACACCACATGCATATATGAGTACCGACCTGGATACAAACACGTAATAAGTCAACATTAGTGCTATTGGGCCTTGATAAGTCATAAAAGGTATTGTTGGCCTATAATGGTTCTTAATAGGATTTAGTGGTTTTTAATAGACTATGGTGGGCCTTAGTGATCTTATAGAGCCCAATACACACCACATGCATACAAACACACGTAATCAACTACCATTGGTAATTTTGGGCCTTAATAAGACAAAGAGTGTCTTATTGGCCTACAATGGTTCTTAATAAGCTTTTGGTGACTCTTAATAGGCTATAGTGGGTCTTGGTGGTCTTATCGAATGCAATATACACCACATGCATATATGAGTACCGACCTGGATATAAACACGTAATAAGTCAACATTAGTGCTATTGGGCCTTGATAAGTCATAAAAGGTATTGTTGGCCTATAATGGTTCTTAATAACAACAAACGACTCTAATACGACATAATAACAACACACACTGTTAGGACACAAAATGTCCTAGTTATAAGATAGTTTTGTAAAGGGATATTAATTGTAATATGGGCTTGGGTTATGTTATAAGGGCTTGGGCTTAACTATGTAACAAGGGGGTATATATTGATAAGTGTGTGTAATTAGGGTTTGTAAGAGTGACCATTGCAATGTAGCCTACAAGGTGTTTGTGTGTGTTCTAGAGAGAGATCCATTCTCTCTCTAGGTTGCTTTCATCTTGAATAAAACACCTTGTCTATTATCTATCTTCTTGTTACCAATCTAACAATATATGAATCGTTGTCTTGTCAAAATGGGACTAACACACACACACACACACACACACACACACACACACACACACACACACACACACACACATATATATATATATATATATATATATATATATATATATATATATATATATATATATATATATATATATAATCAATCAAACATTGGTGTCATGAAGCTTGACCCGTGAAGGCCCAATACAGTTCGTTTACAATCACACAGTAAGGTAAAACCCATCGCGGCCCATTAGAGTTTATTAAGAGTCGCTAAAGTCCATCAAGGCCCAATCAAGTTCATTAAGAACTCTTTCTAAACCTAATTAACTATCATAAATAAAATTCACCTTTTTTTTCGTTTCCAATATTTTTTTCATTTTCAATAAAATGTGTTTGGAATCAACGATGGTACAAATTTTGATTGTGATGTTAATGAGTTTCATAAAATGAACAACAATCGCCATGACCCAGATTATTGATTAAATATTAGTATGTGTGATGCAATGAAATAATTCTGTTAAGAAAAGTTTCGTAACCTTTACGTTGTAGTTTGTACAACGTTACATTGACCGTTTTCATGTTTATTTATTTAGTTAAAATTTTAATAATTTTTTTGAAATAAGATTCCATATATAATTTTGTTAAATATTGTTTATAAAGTTATAAATTAAGAAAGTTAATTTAAATAATTTAGTTAAAATTCCATATATAAACTTTATATTTGATATATTGTTTACAAAATTATAAATTAAAAAAATTAATCTAGGTTGACTAAAACCCAATTTTTTGGTTCTCATGCTTCCCCAAATTCATTTCCCACCCCAATTTCCCACTTCTTTTTTACTAGGTCAAAAATCAAACAATCCTTTCCCACACCCCCAATTTGTTTACCTGCTACCAACATTGAAACAATAGCAGAATTGCAAGAGAGCCACCCCACTAGACAGTTTTCGTCGAGAGCCACCACCACCAGACCGTCGCCATCGAGAGCCATCGCCAGCCACCACCACCAGCCATAGAAACCACCATGTCATTTCAACCACCAACCACCGCCATTGTTGAGAGCCACCACCTTCAAACCGTTTGCCGTCGTCGCACCACCACCAGACCGTTTCCGTCGAGAGCCACCACTACCAGACCGTTCGCGGTCGTTGTCGCACAACCAGCCCTCCACCGTCGCTGTCCCACGAGTGAAAGAGGTAAAACCAGAACCCCTATGTGTTTTGTGTATTTTTGTATTTTACTCTATATATTCTTATAATATACATAACACAGGTATTACGTTGAGTCTAAAGTTGAAGGTGATGGCAACTGTCAGGTCAGTGTCCTTCTCCATTTCTTATGATCTTGGATTACTAGCTCGTACTACTGCTTCAACAACTCATGAAATCTTAAAGTTATATGTAATTATGTATTAGGCAAAAGACCAATGCGATCGAGTTTGTGTGGATCAGCCGATCAGATGTATCTGGTTTGGTAGCTAGCTAGTTCAACAAAGAACTTCTGGGTAGGAAATTAAACTTCTCTAATAACACAACTTCTCCTGGTAGCTACCTGCTTTTGGTGCTACACTTGAAGGTTAATTATTACCCCCTTAGTTTGCAATTAATGAGGTCATAAATATTGAAATGGTGACCAAGACCAATATGTTTTGTTCTGCTTGGATTTTTTATCATGAAAGTACTCCAGATCAGTAGATGCTTTGAACAAATAAATCAAATTCTTGATGACATTCTTAGGGTCTGCAGGCTTTTGAACCTCAAATATTGATTAGATATCATTCCCAATTAAACATTTTGTATATCAAGTCCTTCCTGGTTTCTTTATTAATTTATGATATAATTAATCATCTGTTTATCTCTTAGACATTCATAGATTTAGGACTTATCGGATCTCATGTAATACCACACTTTCTCTTTAGTTTCGTGCTTTATCGGATCAGTTATATCGCACACCAGAGTATCACGAATCTGTGAGACAGCATGTTTTTATGCAGGTAAACATCACAGAATGATAATGAATACCTCTGCATTTGTTCTTGAATTTTGTATGGTTTTGTTCATTATTGGTTATAGGTACTGATATATATATATATATATATGTGTGTGTTATATCTATGTACATGATTAATTCAGCTTAAGTCGCATCCAGAAATGTACGAGGAATATGTCCCTATGACGTACAGTGACTACTTGAGACAAATTTCTATGTAAGTCGCACCTTTTTTTTCACCACATTTTCCCTTTCCAACTTCTTGTTAATTTTAATATTTGAGCAGGAATGGAGAGTGGGGAGATCATGTCACCTTGCAGGCAGCTGCAGATTTGGTATGTTTCTCTTTTTCGCATCATAATTAGTAGGATGGATCAATTAAGTGTTAAAAAGGTTTTGCTAATTTTCTTTGTCTATTTAAGCTTGGACTTGCATACTTATTCAACTCCTTTATGTTTTCATGCAGTATGGTGTCAAAATCCTTGTGCTAACCTCTTTCAAATATACCATTTTCATCGAGATTCTTCCCAAGGTCCTAAAGTCGAAAAGAGGTAACTTTTAGATCATTATTAAGTTCATAGATTTCTTACAAGTATGTATCATTTTCGTGAAAATAGCGTCTGCACAAAGTATATATAGCCCGCCCTTTGTTACTTGTCAACTTAATTTGTTTCATAAATAGAAAGGGTTAATATATATGTATCTTGAGAAGTTTTCCCTCTTGTCATATCGTATATATATGCGCATATATTACTCCATCCTTTGCATGTTTCTTTAATTCCTTTTTTTCTTGATGAATTAGCATTAGTTAATCATAAATTAACTTGTATGTATGTATATATATGCAGTGTGAATCTTGATGAAAATGATCCAATTTGGAGCGATGATATGAGGCTGAGAGTTAATTGCACAGACCAAGTTCTTCATGCATATGTGAATGGTGAATATGTTTGGCGGTTCGAGCTCCGAGGATGAGAGGTCCGGTGAAGGGAACCTATATGTCGGTGTCTACGGTTAATGATGATGATTTGTGGTGACAACTTGCCGAACGCGACGAGGAGATTCGGTTACTAAAAGAGGGGCAAGAAGAGGCAAAAAAGGAAGCCGCTAAACAAAAAAAAGAAGTCGCCGACCAAAGAGAGATGATAGAATCTTTAATGCGTATGTGCGGTGTTGCTAGTGATGCAAACTCCAACTCAACAACCCCGGCGAACAATGATTTAGGTTAATTTTTATTTTTATGTTTTTGAATTTATTACCGACTTTTGTATTTATTTAGGAAAAACGTTATCGATCTTTTAATTATTGAACTTATTAGTTATGTTTGGTTATTGGAGTTGTTTGTCGATTCACACGAGTTTGTTTGTTTATGAGAGTTTGTAGAAAACATGCAAGTAAATAATTGCATCATGGTGCACAAAATGAGCGGTACATATTTTTTTATATATAAAACATCTTAGGCAACTTATCCATAAGTGTTGCATAAGAGAAATATTTTATTATTTTAATCGTAGTTCAAAGGCAACATACGTAGAAGAGTATGTTGTCTAAGTTGATATCTTAGGCAACACATGCATAAATCTAATGTTGCCTTAATGTTTATTTGGTGCAACATATGTTTTTTTCATAGGCAACATAACCTGTTATGTGTTGCTTAAAGAGTCTGCTTAGGCAACATATAATGTTTGCCTATGTTGCCTAGGTTCTTATGCAACATTGAGAAGGCAACACTGCTTAGGCAACATACAAACCCCTCTTAGGCAACATTTTTCATTTGTTGCCTAAGTGACATTTGGTGTAGTGTATCTCCGGTGGCCACAAGTTGGAAGCGCCTGATTCGAACTTGGGGTAGATGGGTTACTAGCCACATCCCCCACAAGCCTTAACCAGTACGCCACAAGCCTTGTGGTTAGTCAGTGTTACAGTTCATGATACCTAAACCGAAAACAGTTAAAAAGTTTATGTAAATCAGTCAACATACCTGTTTTGCAATCTTACAACTCTCTTAGGTCTTTCATCATCAATTCCACTATTGTATAAGCATTGTGTTATGTGTGGGAATTGTTAGTCAATGAAAATCAAAGTACTTAGCATTCATGAATACATTTTCATTATTGGCATGGTACACAATGCCAAATCATGATTACCCATTCATGAATAAAAGTACATCATGTGTTTGTGGTATCATCCACTATCAAAGCATGAATGAATAACCAATCATGAATAACAAAATCTTAATGGTTTTTAATTTAATCATGAATAGTCTTTCATGAATACATATTCATGAAAAAGGAATGAATATTGATTTTGTTGTATCAACCACTACAATTGAATGTTTATTCATTAACACCCATTCATGAATTAAAATGCATAGTGTGTTTGTGGATGCATCAAAAAACGTCATACTTTTAATTTTCTTGAATTAATCACCAAAAAAAACCGACAGTGGCTAATAGTTTCACCATTCACCAATGTTTTATGATATTGGGTATTTTCACTATTAACTTCGATTAGATCCTTGTGTATTTTTAAAAATTGGAGCCCTAATAACTATTGCTTTTCTTGCTCGAATTTTTCGTCAGTAATAGAATAATTAAATCATGTTAAAGAATTTAGCGTCGCATTGTTGAAAGTAGTAAACCCTAATTATGAATAATCAAGAGAAAGAAAATTCTTCTGTTAAGCTTACATTCAGCAAACTAACTTCTACATTCCATGAATCGGACATTCTTAATGAAAACCCTAATCAAAATACATAGCGTGTTTACCTTTTTCTGGAGTTGCATGCGGAATCATTACTGGTTTTGCCTTAGATATTGCCACAGACATTGCCTCTTCTGTTTGATTGTTTATATCTTCAAGTAGGTTTCGGTTATGCGCTTCAACTGCCACTGCGTTTTCTGGGGTTTGTTTCTGAGATTCATCAACTGGCTGTGCATTCGGCGATTCATCTTCTAAATCGGTCATAAATTCATAAAACAGGTTTGAAGCATGTTTTTGAACCGAGAAAATGAGTATTTCAACATGATTCTTAGCGATGAATCATCTATTTAGGGTTTGCAAAAATCGTATATATTGAACAAACCTCGTTGTCGATCAGCCATATCTTCGATATTCTTCAGAAACCGTTTGGGAAGTGTTTTTGCAGTTTAATCGGAAACGGAATCAATGTGATAGAGATTTTCTAGGATTAGATCGTGATGAAGATTCGTTGACATGAATACGGTCATTTGTTTTGAGTGTTTTTCAATTATACCCTTTACCGCCTAAAATATTCATTAATAAATTAATTATTAGAGAAATTAATATTGTTATATGTTGATTTTCATCTTGACCGTTCATATACTAATCAAGGGCTAAGATGTGGGTTATGTGTGGTAATCGTGAGATTCAATCTTAACCACAAATCAGATGATAAATTAGGAAATCAATATTTTGGTAATTTGAATTAAAATTTTAATTAAAGGGTATGTTAGGTATATTATAAATTTCTTCTCTCCGGTGAACATTATCCCGGTGATCACATGATGCATAGTGTGATACCTTTTGTAAACATCGAAAATAACGAATATAAATAAGAAATGTTGTGATACCCTTCGTAAAACAACGAAGACAAACGGTGATACACTTCGTAAACATAGAGTATACATAGTGATGCCCCTTGTAAAACAACGAAGACACTTTGTAAACATTGTGATACCCCTCATAAAACAATGAAGACACACCGTGATACACTTTGTAAACAAGGATGATATATATTGTGATACCCAATAATTCTAAACTTTAAGACAGAAACTCACTGTGATACACATTGTATTAGGAACAAGGGTGATACCACTACGATACCACAACAATACCTCTACGATTGGAGTTCCTTGAAATGCATCAGTGTTGAACACTCTCCAGAGGACTTGGACGGAAGTGACACTGAAGCGCCACCTGTACAATTACCATTTGGGAAATCGAGAGGGAGACCGTAGACACACAACTTATGCTCATGATAAGGAGGTCTCCACGGATGGATCGGTTCAAGTCTTTGATCTTCACGATAAAGAGCATTCCACCATCTACGAGTGCTCCTAGCCTGACACCCCACTAGTCCGTCTGGGATGGAACAAGCAAGACCTTAAATACATGGACACCATCATAATGGACAGTGCCAAGATCGTCGTACTCGACATTGGTGGTGGGTCTGTAAGGGAACCAGGCCAACGTCAAGGCCAGCCATTGCTTGGGCTTCAGGCTCTCATCTAGGATCTATCTTCCATGGGTCATCATATGGAAGGTGGATTGAATCCCATTTTGGCGTTCAAATTTATAATAGCATTTACATATTCATAAATTATATTCATATTAGTAATAACTTTAAGTTTTAATCTATTGAATGGTTATGTATTTTCATCTTACTTTAAAAAACTAAGAACCTTTTGAAATAACATAAAACACGATAATGTTACTTTAATAAAATAGTAGAATGGTTGTTTTGTATACTCTTTTTTTCTTTGTTCTTTTTGGCGCTCCCCTCCCAAATGGGGTAGCACAAAAGAACCATCGTTCGTGTAGACTCCTAGTGCCAAAATAGAACAATTGCAGTGACCATCCTCCCATATGGGCGGCGACATTCTTGAAGAAAAAAGAAAGATATATTTTAGGATTTATGTATGTGGAAGAGAGAGAGAGAGAGAGAGAGAGAGAGAGAGAGAGAGAGAGAGAGAGAGAGAGAGAGTAAGTTTGTGTGAGATGAGACGGATAAGAGAAAAAAGGAGAGATTTTATGATTTATTAATTTAATTAGATGTACAAAACAAATTTACTAAAATACCCTTTTATATATGCATTCAAAATTTATATTGATTATCTTAAATGTGTTGTTCATATTGAATCTCACAGTCATCACAAACTAATCACTTCTCATTTGATTAGGCCCATATATATATATATATGGGCCAATGATCGTGTGACAAGTTGAGGTTAACATGATAAGCGTGAGAAATGGATCTCAACGGTTGATCACTTTTAATCTCATGCCCGCCCATGAATTAAGCCTTAGATGAGAATTGATCTGGTGCATCTCATCCTAATGTGCATTCATTTCTCATCGAACGGTTGATAACCAAATTCTTATGCTTCTCACGTTAACCTCAACTTCTCACCGGAACCCAACCCTATATATATATATATATATATATACACTAGTTGACCTGCTGCAATGCAGCGGTATGTAAAACTTCTATTATAAATCAGTGATTAAAATTTAATACAACTGCTCTTTAAGAAAAAAACTATAAACTAATAGTACTTTATATATAAATAGAGCAACACTAACATTGTGGCACCTTTGGGTCTTTACAACATGGAGAGAACTACCTTCTGCAACCATCTTTTCTTATGAGAAATCTAGGAATAAGTTTCTATGCTGCCTTGCTCTATCATGGGGTTGTTAGAATTTTTACATTATATTGCTCTCTTAATTGATTCATCGTATGATGTCATGTCCTTGGGTACCGGGAGATTTTCAAATTTATACGCTAGCATTAGAACTCTCATCTCAGCAAGCATATTTGTTCTGAACCGGCAACCACGTTTGTTTCAGAAGAGCTCATAACATTTTCAACGAGTCTGAACACTTTGACAAATGTAAATCCTGCAATGAGATTTGCTAATGTTAGACTTGGACATACACATGTTGAAGTCAAACAATACCCGAAGATAGAACGCCACAAAACATAATATTGTAGCCAAAAAAGAAAAAAAAAATGAGTAGGAAAAACTAATTTACTAAATCAAAAGGATAATGGTTAGATACTAAATAAACAGATGAAATTAAAATAAAACAATACCAATTTTTGAAGATTTAGAAGAGTTGATATCTCTTTTCGCAATTCCAGATGCTCTCCACAAACAGCTTTAGTAGGGACTTTGGGTTTCAAATTCACCTATAGAAACTGCAACAAGTGTAGAACATTATACCATCTCAAATCATATTTGCCACAAATTAAATTAAGTACCCTGTACATTAATCATAGCCTTTTAGGCATCGATAACCCATACGGTTGCTACAATGAAAAATAAACATTGACGTACACATAGTACATTAAATATTTAACCATGAAGCAAGGGATGCTTATTGAAAAAATCATCTGATAGACTGATGCCAGATGCTTGTAAGGAATGATAAATAAAAAAATATATGATAGAAATGTATGCTTATTCAGTTCAGCTATAGAACTTTTGACGGTAACAGCAGCGTAGAATATCATATGTCGTTATGAAATCAGACACTTGCACAGAATCAAAACCATACCCGACCTCAAAGCCCAAACCAATGTGCCAAATAGTCATCTGAATTTGAATGTGTTGTAACAGGAGCCACTCTAACAATTGATTAATTACAAGTATCCAAAATCAAATTCCCTTGGCAGCAAAATAATTACACACTCCATTGATGAATCTGCACAGGTGAGTTTTAAAAAATTCAACACCTTTTAGTAACCACAGCAAATTGATTTGATTTTCATCTCCAAAAATCAGTAACCACAACAAATACAAGGGTCGAGGCGATGTAGGATTTAGAGAGAAAGAAGCAGAACTTTGCTCTCCTCTCCTATCGGCCGTTTACTCACATTGCATTCTCATTCCTCTCACACATCTGCTCTCTGGTCTGGTTTCGCAGAACTCTCCTCTCCTTTCGGTCGTTTTCTCACATCACCATCATTCTTCTCCGGCCATACGGACCTGCTTTCTCTGCTCGTTCCTCTCGCCCGATTCCTCTTCAGGTATGCTTTCTGTTGGGTTGATTTCTGTTCAATTTCTGTTAGGTCGATTCTGTTGGGTTGATTTCTGTTGGGTTGATTTCTGCATCTAAGATCTAGTGTTAGAGCAAAAGAAGCATCTTCGATGATGATGTGCGATCTGACGAGAAGAATTTTGATTTCAGTTTGGTTGGTGAAAGAGTCTGAATCTGATGAGAGGAGAAGAGATGCGCTGTGTGCTGAGGGTAAAATGGTCCTGGAGGTGTTGTTCCACTTAGTTCCAGGGTGGTATCATAACACCACTTTTAGTATTCCATAAATGTGGGGTTTTTTTTCTTTCCATTCTTCATTGCATTTGATGATTTCTTGAGTGTTAAAGTTGTGTTCTTGATTAAAACAAGATTAGGTTTCTTTTTGAATGAATGATAACTTCAAATCAAATTTTACAGTAAGTAATGGGTAATGTAAGTGGCAAAGAAGAAAAAACTAGAGTTTGATCAAGAGGACTACCACATGGAATGTGGCCAGGCGCAAGTTAACAGTAGCAGCAGCTATGGTGTGCATAGGCTATACCTCCCTCCCTCCCTCCTCCTCTTCCTCAGGAAACTCAACCTTCTACATACATACATATATATATATATATATATATATATATATATATATATACATGTGTGTGTGTGGTGGTGGTGGGTGGTGGCCTTTTTTTGGGAGTAATGTTGCGAAGATTCCTAATCATACTTGCACGCCTTCTTGATGAACAGAATCAAAGTAATGTTGGGGAGTAAAAGAATATGATATCAACTATTTGAACCATCTTGATTGTATTTCCATTGCAAATAAACCACAATTTCTTATAAAAAAATGGTAAACCACCATCACACCACACACACACACACACACACATATATATATATATATATATATATATATATATATATATGTAGAAGGTTGAGTTACCTGAAGAGGAGGAGGAGGGAGGTATAGCCTATGCGCACCATAGCTGCTGCGACTGTTAACTTGCGCCTGGCCACATTCAAACTCTCTAGTTTTTTCTTCTTTGCCACTTACATTACCCATCACTTACTGTAAAATTTAGTTAGAAGTTATCATTCATTCAAAAAAAAACTAATCTTGTCTTAATCAAGAACACAACTTTAGCACTCAAGAAATCATCAAATGCAATGAAGAACAAAAAGAATGGAAAGAATAAGAAAAAAACCCACTTTTATGAAGAAAAAAATAACCCTTGGCATCAAATGATCTAGTTGTGGTGTTAACAAGTAATAGGGCTAATGTCGAACCATCAAGTGAGAAACCATGCCCGTTCATTTATTGTAAAAGCATCTCTATCGTCTCATGTTGTTTGTTCTTTTATAATCCTGGGAGAAAAACGTTGTTAGTGGCACTATTTGGTGGGCAGCCTCGTTTATCCAATTGGAGAAACAACTCTTTAGCTTCCCTCACTAGACCTTCCTGACAAAAACCACTAATCATCACAGTATATGACCTAACGTCGTGTTGTAAACCTTTCACACTTACGTCATTGAAGAGTTCCCTTGCAATATCAAGCTTCCCACGTTTACATGCACCATCCATGAGGATATTGTACAAAACAATATCTGAATTTAGTTTCTTGTCACCCATCAAACAAAACATAGAGATTGCTTCCTCCACTAGATGGTCATTGCATAGGCCCTCCAAAATTATCCGGTACGTACATGCATTTGGATTCTGGTTGTGTGCTCGCATCTCATTAAAAAGTTTGCGTGCATCTTCACAACGTCCAACTCTAAACAATCCCTGTAACATGGTGCTGAAAGCGACAACATCAGGTTTCATACTTTTTTCAGTTATTTCATGAAGCAAATGAAAGGCCTCGTCTATCTTCAATTCTTTGCAATACTCATTCAATAAGCTACTATAAGTCACAACATTAGGGACCAGACCTCTAATTCTATCTGAATCAAAAACTTCCCTTGCTTTCTTCATTTCACCCCGCAAACAATACCCATCAATAAGTGAACTACACTATATTGGGATCCTTTCCTCTCTCGGCCATGATGTTCTGAAGACCCTCTGCATCTTCAACTGTACCTTCTTTGCAAAATGCATCTATTAATATACTAAAGGTTATAACATCGGGATATATCTTTTCGTCTTCCATTTCTTTGAGCATTTTAGAGGCATCATCTCAACGACCTAAGCTACAAAGGCCATGAATAAAAGAGTTGTAAGTGACAACATTAGGTAAGATGCCTTTGTGGAAGATCATTTCCTTGAAGAGCTTTAAAGCATCATCTACTACTTTGTCCTTGCAAAGACTATTGATGATGGTTCTATACGTCACAACAGTAGGCTTACAACCCTTTTCATTCATCATCCTAAGCAAAGCAATGGCCGTATCGTTATTGCCAAACTTGCAAAGCCCTTTGATCATTGTGTTGTACATAACAACATTAGGTTCACAAAGTTTCTCTTTGATCAACTTCTTGAATAAACTTTCTGCCTCGAGAATCCTATCTTCTAGGATGAGTCCATTTAAGAGTGTACTAAAAGTCCACACATTGGGTAAAACACCACGTTTCAAGCCAAAGGCTACTATTGCAAAACCCTCACTGTGGTACAATAGACAATAACACTTGATCACAGTGGCAATAGTGTGCTCATCAACATGAACACTAATGGCAGCCATTTGTTTAAAAATATATATCGAACATGAATATTGTTGCAAGCGGTTACATTCGGGTAACCGCTTGCAACAATTGGTTAAATTACTGATAGGAGAGGTTTCCTTTGTGTCATTTCATCGACCAGTTGGAGGGCATGATCAAGCTTAGTATATTTTCAAACACGGATCGAAGACGATCAAACTGTGGTTCATGATTTGAAGCAGAATTTGAATGAAAATGAGCTAGAATCGTTTGCGAAAGATGGATTCGACAAGATAATTCTGAAAATGAAAAAACGGGTTTTGGAAAAAGGAAGAGACGCAGGAGCAATGAAGTAGGTACCTTTGAATATTTTGAAGGGATTGGAGACGATAACAGAAACAACGTCTTTTGGATTCACAATCAATGGAAGCAACAATTCTTGTGCAAATAAGAAATAAATGGAATTTTCCTTGCTACTTATCTACAAATTTTTGTAAATTCAAGTGTAAACTACGTTTTTTTTCTTCTACTTTGTCGAAACTTGCTATTTTCATACCTGTGTTTTAGAAACAACGGTTTCCGTCCCTGTTGTTTATAATTTGATTTTACTTTTTGTCCATTTGACTAACGCCGTTGAACATTCTAAGTTGGGGGGTTTTCGTCATTTTAGCCCCTCCCTTTTAACTAGACATGGAATCTATCACTCAGACTCCATCTCCTATCACTTGCATCTTCTATTCACTGAATCTTCCTCCTTAGTAGCAAACAATTAAATTCTCCTATCAATTTTATTGAAGTCCGTGCTGGTGCATCTTGTGTACCACCCCTCACGGGTGTGTATATCCCTTCTTGAGCTAGTAAAACCCAGTCAAGAAGATAAATCCTACGTGCGGCTCGCCTTTAAAACCCCTGAGGAGTTATTAGTGTCTACTACCTTGTTTGTAATGTGAAAATATGCTAAATTAACGCAATGTAATTTGACTTATGATGAATCAAACTACTTGGCTAGACTTGTTATTGTGAAATAGAACACCTTGGCAAGATATTCACAGAATCCCACATGATTATTGGTATCTATAAATATGAAGTCTGAAGAAGCTTTTAGATGGATAAATCTACAAAATCCAAGAATTTTGGAGCTTGGCAAGTGTACCAGATAAGTATTCACAGTGTCTGCACTGATGAACCGAGTACAGTAAGGAATGTTGTTAGATGAGGTGGATACGTTGCAATAGAGTAATTTATATGTACAAGACACTTACAAATAAGAGTAAAATAACTATAATATCTGTTTATGCAAGCTTAACTGATCACTTCTTATCGTATGTTTTAACAAATAAGAGTAAAATAACTATAATAACTGATGGGAACTGGGAATTGGCGAAGATTTTATCTGTTTCAGGGAGTGAGTCACTCATATCATATTCAGAAGGAAAAGTAAGCTAGATCTTATAGTTATTAAGTAATTGCCTTTATATGGAAGTTCAAGCAATGAGTTTTGATGTTGTTTCCTCAATCTAGGTATTAAAGGTGCCTTTATAGTTACTTTCTTTCCTTGTCATTCTTAATTGACACTTATCTACAAGTTGTCCAAGTCATAGCTTACAAATTTAACATCACGTACCAGAATATTACCCAAAAAAATATCGAGCAGAGAAAACGAACAATTGAAGGATGAAACTGAAACATAAAGATCAAAGGCCAAAAAACAAATATCAAGAAGAGAAAATGAAATACTGAAGGATGAAATTGAAGCATAAAGATCGAAAGATGAATTATTAGGCAAATTTTCAACTTTTAGAGCAAAACGAAGAAAATCACGATATCTTACTTGTAAGTGTAGCCTTTCCTTCGACCTAATTAACCAAATGCTGCAACGGTCCCAGGATTCTTGCTCGAGTTTCTCCTTCGACTTGTTCCTGATGGGGCTTGATTTGGAAAATGAGAGACTTCATCAACGACAGAGGTTTAGGAGAGGGACATAGACCTGTGCGATATTGCAGGATCATGGAGAGGGAGACGATCGTGGAGAAGGAGACGCTTTAAGGGTTGTATGGCACGCTATTCTCTTAAAAGTTTCAAGAAACCATTTTACAAGGAGCATAATTTCCTTCCTTTGGCACAAGCTTACCAATCAATTTAAGGTAACAGGCATCAAATGATCTAGATGTGGTCTTAACAAGTAACAAGGTTAAAGTCGAAGCATCAAGTGAGAAACCATGTCCATCCATTTCTTGTAAAAGTGTCTCTATCATCTCATGTTGTTTGTTCTTTAATAATCCCTTGGAGAAAAACATTGTAAGTGGTACCATCTGGTGGGCAGCCTCTCTCATTCATTTGGAGAAACAACTCTGTTGCTTCCCCCACTAGACCTTCTCGACAAAAACCACTAATCATCACAATATATGACCTAACGTTGTGTTGCAAACCTTTAACACTTAGTTCGTTGAAGAGATCCCTTGCAATATCTAACTTCCCATATTTACATGCTCCATCTATGAGGATATTGTACACAATAATATCTGAATTTAGGTTGCTATCACCCATCAAACGAAACAAAGAGGGTGCTTCGTCTATTTGATGGTTATTGCATAGACCTTCCAAAATTATTCCATATGTGCATGCATTTGGAATCTGGTTGTGTGCTCGCATCTCATTAAAGAGTTTGCGTGCAGCTTTACAACGTCCAACTCTAAACAATCCCTATAACGTGGTGCTGTAAGCGACAACATTAGGTTTCATACATTTTTCCGTTATTTCATGAAACAAATGCAAGGCCTCGTCTATCTTCGATTCTTTGCAATACCCATTCAATAAGCTACTATAAGTCACAACATTAGGGACCAGACCTATAATCCTCATTGAATCAAAAACTTCCCTTTCCTTCTTCATTTCACCCCGCAAGCAATATCAGTCAATAAGTGAACTATATGTCACTACATCAGGATCCTTTCCTCTATCGACCATGATGTTTATAAGAGCCTTTGCATCTTCAACTTTACCTTCCTTTCAAAATGCATCGACTAATATACTAAAGGTTATAACATTGGGAGATATCTTTTTGTCTTCCATTTCTCTAAACATTTTAGAGGCATCATCCCAACGACCTAAGTTACAAAGGCCACGAATCAAAGAGTTATAAGTGACAACGCTCGGTAGGATGCCTTTGTGGAAGATCATTTCTTTAAAGAGCTTTAAAGCATCATCTATAATTTGGTCCTTGCAAAGACTATCAATGATGGTGTTGTATGTAACAACATCAGGTTTACAACCCCTTTCATCCATCATCCTAACCAAAGCAATGGTTGTAACGTTGTTGCCAAATTTGCAAAGCCCTTTGATTATTGTGTTGTACATAACAACATTAGGTTCACAAAGTTCCTCTTTGACCAGTTTCTTGAATAATATTTCTGCCTCGTGAATTCTATCTTCTAGGATGACTCCATTTAAGAGGGTACTAAAAGTCCACACATCTGGTAAAACACCACGTTTCAAGCCAAACGTTACTATTGCAAAAGCCTTTGTGGTGTGGTGCAATTGACAATAACACTTGGTCACGATGGCAATAGTGTACTCATTAACTGGAACGCTAATGGCAATCATTTGTTTAAAAAGATCAATGGAACATGAATAGTGTTTAATTCGCGTAACCGCTTGCAATAATTGGGTGAATTTAACAAGAGATGGCAATGGTTGTCTTTGTGTCATTTCATCAAACAGTTTGAAGGCATCATCAACCTTGGTAATTTTTTCAAACATAGATTGAGGACCATCAAACTGTGGTTCATGATTGGAAGCGAAATTTGAATAAAACTATGGTAGAATCGTTTGGGAATGATGGATTGGGGAAGATAATTCTGAGAACGAAAAGGGGGTTCTGAAAGAATGAGCAGTGAGTAAGGTACCTTTGAGAGAAACATCGTTGTATTTTGGAATCATCATCATCATCATCTGCAACTGCGAATGGTAACAAAGTTAGGAGAATAGCCGTTCTTCACCCATAGTTTTAGTTTTTTAACAATTAGGTGTTCTTCATTCAAGTTTCAATTTTCCAGATTTCCCCCCATAGTTTTTTTATTCACTTCGAGATTTCCCCCCATAGTTTTTTTATTCACTTCGAGATAAACGCCTTGTAGTTTTAAAAAATATTGATGCGCACACTATACAACATTACTTTGGGGCGATTAAAAAACGTAAAGAAAATATGTTTTTTATTCAAAACAAAAAACGTTATCAATCAATTTATTTTCAAACAAGATATATAGATATAGAGCCACATTTATCTTTTGCTCAAGGCGTCTAAAATCTCATGTCCAACTTGATTGTTCTATTATAATAGAAAATAGGTTATTTTTATGATGAATAAACGCAATAAAGACCTTACTATGGTTATAGGAGCATGTATAAGAGCCGACACATTCCAGTGCATCAAGTAACCATAGTTTTCCTTGTGTGTGTCATGTTTCAATGGGAACCGGATGAGTCGATCCACCTACACGTATTAAATAAACATAAAATTTGATACATATCTCTAAATGACTATTTGAAAGTTGGTTCCCCAAAATAGGAATCAAGTCTAAGTTGGTTTCATTTTGATAACAGGTTAACAGACCCTTAAATAAACATAAAGTTTGATACAGACCCCTAAATAATGATTTTGAAAGTTGTAGGAATTAGGTGAAAGTTTGTTTCATTTTTATGCAATTTTCCCTATAACATAATACGAAATTTTGTGATTTTAATACGAAAACATTGAAGTTGATACTAAGGGTGTGTTTGGTATGGTAGACACGGTTGGACAGAACAGAGCAGAACACACTTGTCCCATGTTTGGTGTGGTCATATGTGGGATGGACAAGAACTAACTAGAACAAGTATGGGACACGCTTGTCCACTCCACCCCCTAGAACAAGATGGAACAACAAATTTTGGACCAATATACTTTTTGAAAAAAAATACACCCTAAACTCTCCACATCATTCATCAGTGTTCATGCCTACACACCGATCATCAACTTTAAGCCTCCACATCGATCGATTTCATCTCGTCTTCTCCTACCATCGATCGATTTCATCTCGTCTTATCCTTCCATGCCATCAATGGACTTCTCAGTGTCAGGATCGATTCTTAACAAGAATTAAACTTCTTAGAAACAGAATTTAGAGAATCTTGCGGAATAGAACTCTAAATCAATTAAAGAACAATCAATAGAAATTCAATAAACTGTATATATATCAAACAGTTATTACTCACAAGTTTTACACCAAACCTCAATCTTGTTGAACAGGCTCAACAAGACGATTTCTACTTCTCTAGAAATAGGATCTATGATCTTGAGGTTAATTCACTCTTGAATGAATATCAAATTCTAATTCACTCGTATAATATTCATATTTTCTAATAGCTATCTATCAATACTATTTATACAAAAGTAATTACAAGATAACTATCAAAAGTAAATTGATCTTCTGAATCTTCGTTAAACATATCTTGATCAATTCCTTATTTGTCTCCAAAAGCATCGCATCCCAGAATTATCAACTCAGCAGTATTAATGATGATTTGGCTCAGCAGCATTAACAACCTTCAGCAGTATTAACCTTCACAGTCTTCAAGCAGTAGTAACTCAGCTCAGCAGTACTAACCATGTCTAGCAGTAGTAAATTGGTCTAGCAGCACTAACTTCGTCTAGCAGTATTAACTACCTAGCAGTACTAACTTCGTCTAGCAGTACTAACTTCATCTAGCAGCAGTAACCTTGCCCAGCAGTAGTAACGAAGAACTGGCAGTAGTAATGTAGACTTAGCAGTACTAACCATACTTAGCATATCTTCAGTTCCCAACAATCTCCCCCTAACTTGACTTTTAGGAAAAGAAGTCAAGTTCTTCAGATGATGCTTCCAAAACTTAGTCATCATGTACACACAGATTAGGACTTAGACCTAGACTCTGATTTAGAATCCTCTTTACCAAGAATCTACCCATTGCTGAATCCTTGTTGCAGGTCAGCTTAGTGTGTAACATTCCTTGCAGCCTCTTCATGCTGTGATTGTATATTTCATCTACCAGATAGTATTCTTGAGTTGCAGAGTCAAGGGAGATGACATATACTCCACAGTTTTCATAGAGCATCCAGTTGGTAATGGCTTGAAACTGTGTGTTTAACCTATGCTGAACTGCTTCAGGTTTGAACATTTGGCACAAGAATTCAAGTACCATTTTAGAAATTGACATCCCTTGCTCAGTCAGCATGTTTTCATATATCTTCATCCCAACTTTGAACATCTCTTCTAAGTCTGATCTTGAGCAAGTTCTGACAATTTTTCCCCAAGTAGAAAAGACTTCAAATTTTCCATCTGCTCTTTTTATCCTAATGAACTCCTTTCTACCATCTTTCAAAGTGTCCCAAAAGATGATTTCAGGAGCCTTAGATGATATTGGTTCAGCCTGAAGTGGAATTGGGTTAGAGTCAACACTAGTAATGTACAAATCACATTGGGCATCCGTTTGTGATTTCACATTGCCTGATTGCCCTGATGGAGTTGCCACTTCTTCTTCAGCAACTTTTCCATCAGATTTTTCTTTCACTGTTTCCTCCTGGGCCTCTTCTGCAGATGACTCCACCCTTGGCTTCTTTTCATTTTTCTTCTTTGAAGTTATGGGCTGGGTTCTTGGTCTTTTCTTTGACATCATCTTGGTTCTTTTAAGAGTTTTGACAGCCTCAGGAGTTGGTTCAGCTGCTTTAAGTTTTTCAGCAGCAATAACCATTTCTGCTGCTATGGCTGTTACTGCTTCTCTTAGTACATGTAGTGATGCTGCTTCAATACTGTTCTTTACAATCCAGTAAATTTCTTCATCTATTTCAGCTTGAGTTGTAGTTACTGCTTCCTGCTCAGTTTCTGCTGCTTTGACTGTTTGGCCTTCAGTAGCATTAACAGTTTCTGCTGCTTGTTCAAACTCAGCAGCATTAACAGTTTCTGCTGCTGTGGTTTCTGCTGCTGTGGTTTCTGCTGCTTTAACACACTCTTCCCCCTTTTCTGTCTCACTGGACTCCCCCTTAAAATGTGCATAGTCCATTTCCATCTCAGTCTCTATGTGAACAGTCTCCCCCTCAATTTGTGGACCCTTCAGTTTCAGTTCTGCTTCTGACTCTGACTCCCCCTTTTTGGGAGCATCATCAGTTGAAGTTCTTCTTCTTAGCACAAATCTTGCCTTTTTCTTTTTGTTCAGCAACTTGGTGACCATCTTTTTGAGCTTCTCAATTTGAGACTGTTGGTAGGTGACCACAGTCTTAAGTTGCTCAATCTCTTTCTTTTGTGCCATAACATCCAAGTTGATATTCCCTATGGTTTCCATCAATTCCTCATAGTTATATCTATCCTCACCTTGTTTAGAAGTATTTACCTTCTTTAAAGGATCCTTGGAAGTTTCAGCAGAAGCCTTCTGCCTAGCAGAAGCACTACCTGCCCCCTTGGTTTCTTGGCACCTGGGTCCTCCTAATGATTTCTCATTTAGAGTTGCCATGGGGAAGGTCTTATTTATGTTACCACTGTCCTTCTCTGTGCTAGCAGAAGTAGTGGCAGCCTTAGCACCCATATGGTCATCCTTCTCCTTAGAGACCACCTTCTTGGGGTTGGGAGACACCCCTGTGGTTTCCCTGTTGATATTCTCAATTGGATAATGCTCCAATTGAGGGCTTAAAGGCTTAGGGCTTTGAGTAGGTACATCAAGGGAAGGAGCCTTGTGCACCTTTCTTCTTTGAAACCTTTTGGTGATTGTGGGAGTGGGCTGTTCAAGAATGGACTGAGGGATGTCTTTTGAGATGGAAGGTTGGGATTGGTCATCAGTGGGTTGATCTAATGAGGGCCTTGATCCTGATGCCATACCTTCAGAGGGGTGGGACACAACCATCATTGTAGAGAACAATGGTGTGTCAACTCCTTCCGAGTCCCTAGGAAGTCTTTTCATATTTGAAAAAACCTTCCCTTTAGGGGATTTGGGTACATATACCTCAGTAAACTGAGGTAAGTCCATCAATTCCTTGTTAAGAACTTCTTGCACAAACCTTGGATACATGAAAAAGGTCTTTTTGGATTCCAAGTTTGATACAAGATCATTAAAGATCATTGCTGAAAAATTGTACTTTCTGGCAGTGGATAAGCAGACCAAGGCATATGCAATGGGACTGCTGAACTCACTCCATCCAATAGTTTTCTTGGAAATACAGTGCATCAGGGTATGAACAAGAAATCTCCATTGGTTGAAAAATTTTGACTTGTAGAATTTAAAAACACCAATGGGACCTTCATACCCCATTCTTTGTAAAGTAGAAAAGAGTTCTTCATTAGGAATAGAAGATATACCTGAAGCATCATTCAACTGAAGAGAGATGCGAATAATCTCTTCAGTGACTTTCAAGGGTTTATCACAGACCCTTGTTCGAATGGTTTTCTGCCCTTCTTCGACACTAACAGTGGCATTCTCCCAAAATTGTGTCTGATGTTCGATATAGATTGTTGGGCTCACTGTCAGGGCATAGGAGATGTGCGAGGATTTGAGAAAATCGACTATATCGTGAAAACCCGCAGCTTGTTTCGGCTTTTGAAGCATGGCTATTTCATTGTGCTCATCCACAAACTCCATGATTCCTGAGGATTCTTGAAAGAAAAGCACAGAGATTCTGGGAGACTAGGTTAGAACGAGAGAGAAGAAGTAAATGCGAAGAGTCGTTATGAACTTGGGCGGGCAAACAGGGGTATTTATATGCCCTAGATTATCAGAAGCAGTATTAACTACCTCGCAGTATTAACTACCGAGCAGTATTAACTGCCAAGCAGTATTAACTACCTTGCAGTATTAACGACCAAGCAGTATTAACTACACTAGCAGTATTAACTGCACTAGCAGTATTAACTACCTCGCAGTATTAACTACCGAGCAGTATTAACTGCCAAGCAGTATTAACTACCTAGCAGTATTAACTACTGAGCAGTATTAACTGAACACTAGCAGTATTAACTACTTAGCAGTATTAACTGAGCACTAGCAGTATTAACTACTGAGCAGTATTAACTGAACACTAGCAGTATTAACTACCTAGCAGTATTAACTACCAAGCAGTATTAACTGCACTAGCAGTATTAACTACTGAGCAGTATTAACTACCAAGAAGTATTAACTACCAAGCAGTATTAACTACCTAGCAGTATTAACTACCTAGCAGTATTAACTGCACTAGCAGTATTAACTACTGAGCAGTATTAACTACCAAGCAGTATTAACTACCAAGCAGTATTAACTACCTAGCAGTATTAACTACCTAGCAGTATTAACTGCACTAGCAGTATTAACTACTGAGCATTATTAACTACTAGAACACAGGCAGTAGTAACTCTGCACTGTGCATCACTTGTCAAATCCTCAAAGGTCAACTTACACATCACTTTTACCACTTCTCTTACCTTCTGCAGGATTATTTTCAAAAGTAGCATGTCCTCCATCAATTCATTTGAAGTATTGAAGGCAGGCCATGTTACCTGTCATGTGCCTAGAGCAACCACTGCCAACATGCCAAATGCTTCTTCCCTTAAGCTGTTGGCTGCCCTGCACATCTGAGAAATCAATTAGTTTTTGTTGGGGACCCAAGCCATAGTGGTCTTGGGTCTCCCTTGTTCATCAAAATATTTACATTCTGTTTTGATGAGCTTGTCAAAGTGAGGAACATCAGTGCTTGAGTACTTTGTTTTGATGATAGGTCTAGAAGCAGTACTAACTGATGTAGAAGTGCTAACTTTGGCAGCACTAACATTGCTTCCAGAAGTACTAGCCTTCTCAGCAGTATTAACTAACTTAGCAGTACTAACACTAGAAGCAGTATTAATTGTTGAAGAAGTACTAACTGTGTTAGCAGTACTAACACTGCTAGTGACATTATTGCTTCCTGCAGTACTAACATTGTTAGCAGTACTAACTGAGTTGGCAGTATTATCATTGGTACCTTTAGGCATCCATACTCTAACACTTTCTGTTTCTGCCTTTTTCATGTGGCTTATGGTTTTAACTTGTTTCTTTGCCACAACTTTCCTCACAGACTTTTTATATCCCCCACTCTTTCTGTAACCAGCAGGTTTTTGAAAATATCTTTGAGCATTAAACCTTTGGTTAACTGGATTGAAATAACAGTGTTTGGCTAAGTGATTTAGCTTACCACAGATGAAGCAAGGTTTTGGCCTGTTGATTCTGTTCAGGTCAACTCCTTGTCTCATAGCCCACTGGTTATTCCAGTTCCTTTGATTTCCCCTCTGATTATCATGTTTTTGGGGCTTGAGCTCTTGAGATTTCTTACAAGAACAATGTTTACAGGTATTGGGAGCCACAACTGTGGTCTGTTTGTAATGGACTCCCTTTTTCTCTTCATTCCTTTTGATCTCAGTGTTCTTGACACATGGACTCTCACATTCCTCATCAGAGTCTACTTTGTCAGTCTCATCCTCAACAACTATTTCTTTTTCATAAGGATCTATATTAATCTTTAATTCAGGTTCCTTTCTATCCTTGGTCTCTAACAAATCAGACTTGGGAGGTATGTAGTTGTTATTGTAGGGTGGAGGTGTGGCATTGTACCCTATCCCTACTTTCATCTTGTCATGGATTTGAGCCTTAATGATGGTATCTATGGTTTTAGAAGCACAGGTAAACTTTTCAACATCAAGTTTAACCTTCTCAAGCTCTTCTTTTAATTTCTCATTCTCCTCCCCAGACACTTTCAGCTTAATCTCATACTCATTCTTCTCCCACTTCCAATAGTTAGTATCATAGTGGTGTTGAAGTTCATTAGCTTGAAAAGCTCTAATCTGTTCCTCAAACCTTTCTACAATCCTAACATAATCTTTCACATCTTTCTCTAGCCTCTTGAGGTCATCACACATACCCTGATTGTGATCCCTATATTTTTTAACAGCATCAATGCAAGCTTGAGAACAGAGTTTAGATTGTACCTCAGTGGGAATATCAGATACTTCTGCCATAAGAGCTTGATTCTGACAGGCTTCCTCAGCTTGATCACTCCAATCAAATCCCATTCCTTGTTGAGAAACATGGGCTTGAGAGGAGCTTCTGTTTTGGTTTCCATTTGGAGCCTGTTGATGTGATCCTCCATAACACTCAACCTTGGATTGGTCAAAGCCTTCACCATCTTCTCCAATATTTCCTTCATTACATGGGCCATTTTCTATGATGTCCCATATTGCATAATTAGTAAGAAGAATGTACTGCTTGATTCTCAGTTTCCACATGTCCAATTTATTGGGTTTGAGCATGGGAACTTTTGAAACAGGAGTACTGTGAGTATCCATTGAATTGTCCATAGCTTCTAAGATACCAACGCTCTGATACCACTTGTCAGGATCGATTCTTAACAAGAATTAAACTTCTTAGAAACAGAATTTAGAGAATCTTGCGGAATAGAACTCTAAATCAATTAAAGAACAATCAATAGAAATTCAATAAACTGTATATATATCAAACAGTTATTACTCACAAGTTTTACACCAAACCTCAATCTTGTTGAACAGGCTCAACAAAACGATTTCTACTTCTCTAGAAATAGGATCTATGATCTTGAGGTTAATTCACTCTTGAATGAATATCAAATTCTAATTCACTCGTATAATATTCATATTTTCTAATAGCTATCTATCAATACTATTTATACAAAAGTAATTACAAGATAACTATCAAAAGTAAATTGATCTTCTGAATCTTCGTTAAACATATCTTGATCAATTCCTTATTTGTCTCCAAAAGCATCGCATCCCAGAATTATCAACTCAGCAGTATTAATGATGATTTGGCTCAGCAGCATTAACAACCTTCAGCAGTATTAACCTTCACAGTCTTCAAGCAGTAGTAACTCAGCTCAGCAGTACTAACCATGTCTAGCAGTAGTAAATTGGTCTAGCAGCACTAACTTCGTCTAGCAGTATTAACTACCTAGCAGTACTAACTTCGTCTAGCAGTACTAACTTCATCTAGCAGCAGTAACCTTGCCCAGCAGTAGTAACGAAGAACTGGCAGTAGTAATGTAGACTTAGCAGTAATAACCATACTTAGCATATCTTCAGTTCCCAACACTCAGTTTCATCGATACATGCCATCAATCAATGGATTTCATCTCATCGATCCATGCCATCAATCGACTTCTCATTTTCATCGAGCTATTTCATCTCGTCTTCTCAGTTTCATCGAGCGATTTCATCTCGTCTTCTCCTAAGTATTGACCTGCGTTTTCTTCTGCATTTTCTTCCCCAGTCAACTTCTCCCTATTTTTTGACCTGCGAAAATTTCTTCCACACGTAATCGAATTTTAACCTGTGATTCTTGTTTTGGAACCAGTGATTTGGAACTGATAATCTATCAGAACTGATAATTTGTAATTTGGAACTGATTTTGGAATCTGTAATCTGTAATTTGCTTGATACCCAGATTAGACCTACATGTAGTCCATGGCCACTGATTTGTAAAATATTTAATTTATGTCTAGTATCATGAAGCCACAACAAACAGAAGAAACAGTTGCACCTTTATGGTCATTATTTGATAAAAAAAGCACTAGGGGTAAATTGGTGATTTAACCAGTTTTGTTTTGTCTAGTCATGTCTTATTCATGTCTTATCAAACGCTAAACAGTTGTTATGTTCTGTTCTGTTCCGTCATGTTCTGTCATGTCATGTTTGCGTACCAAACACAGAAGGACAACTTAACCATTAGACCATATATTGAAGCACAATGACAAAAGGTCTCATAAAGATGTATTTAGTGCATTATTTATAGTAATTAATAATTTTTACTAATTTTATCATTTGTTTTTCCTAAAAAACAACATATGTTGTCTTATGTTTTTATTCGCTTAAATTTTTAAATGCATACTTACGTCAAATACTTAATCTATTATACTTCATACATCATTTCCTTTTATATTCTATATTGTTAAGATAAAACTCAAAAAATAAAGTTCAAAAAATTTAGATTTTTTGATATCAGAACTATCATTGTTTTGAACCTCTCTCGACCACCATTGATATGAAACACCATGGTTTTGAACCATCAATATGAAAATCTGATCCACCGTCGACCACCCTCGATCTGGACCACCACCGACCACCAACAATAACACCAATATTTTATTCCAATTTCAAAGATAATCCAATGTATGTCAACCAAACAGATGGTCAAACATGATAACATTCTATTTTAATTCCTTAAAAATTAACTCATTTGACATATTCTATTACATCCAAAAACATTGTGCGAAGCAAACGCCCCCTAAATTTCTTACTCAAACCATTTTCAAGTTTTATCTATCTTTCTTATTCTTTATCTTATTTTTATTTACTGTTAAATTACATTTATTTGCATCACTTATTTTTTCATAAATTAAATTTTTATACTGTTATTTAGTTAACTTGTGTTGTTTTATTTATTTAAAAAAAACTACGATTCTTAAACACAAAAGATATCTAACAAACAGATATGGATCTAATTATAGACACTTGGTATATTTGCTTGATATCTCGGCCTTAAGGCCTTCTCAACTCTATATAAATAAAAATGGTTAGTCCTATGGTTTTTGATGATATGGATAGAGAGTTAAAATTTAAAAATATGTCTCTAAGGGCATCCTCAATGTAATTCTTTATTTTACTCTTTATTATCTATACTACTATATAAAAAGAATAAGAGGTGGTTTTTTTCAAGAAGCAGTTTTTCTTAGCCACGTTTCCCGGTTTCCCGTCTTCCTCTTCGCCTTATACGCTGCCACATCCCCTCTCCAGTCTTCTTCTCCACAACCTCTCTCTCCTCCCGGCTCCTTCTTCCTCAAAACCACCTACTTTCTCAATTTCTTATACTTGACAGATCCAAATCAAAAAGAACCAAGCTTTTGTTTGAATTAGAGGATCGATTCATATAAAACCCAGGTAAGATTTTATCTTTGTTGTTTTAAATTATTGTAGATCAACTTTTTAATTTTAATTTAGGTTTTCGTTTGATTTAGGTTTTGATTTCTGCTTCGAACGTTTCTTCTTCTCGCTCCAGCAGGTCTGCGGTAGAAGAAAAACATGTCTCCAACAGAGACCTAGTAGTCGAAATCAGAGAGATGGTAACTGTCAGTGCATGTGACGCCACTCTGTGGAGTGTACAACGAAAACCCATTATCATATTTGGTTTTCATCGATGGCTACTACTTTCTTATCGATTGTGGTTGGAACGATCAATTCGATCCCTCCCTCCTTCAACCTCTATCCAGGTTTCTTTTTCACTGTGGCAGGGAGCTGTGATTCTGTGGCCAACGATTTCTTTTGTCGGCAGATTGCTAAAGTGTGTGATGTGATCGTGTTAGCGGTTGGATATAGGCTTGCTCCCGAGAATAAGTATCCAACAGCCTTAGAGGATGGGATGAAGGCGTTGCATTGGCTCGCCAAGCAAGTGAATTTGGCGGAATGTAGCAAATCATCAAAGAGAATGCCTGAGTCGAAAAAGTCGGATGCTCAAGGGCAAATCAAGGATGCATTTGGGGCTTCTTTGGTAGAGCCTTGGCTAGCTGCCCATGGAGATCCATCAAGGTAGCTTTATCTCACCTTATAGTTTATAGACTTATAGTTAATAGTGATTCCTCAATTCTTGTGTATTAAAGAAGGAATCATAGACTAAGATCATTCAGGAATTAGATGCAAAAAACAAAACTGTTTGAACTTTGTTTCGTTAGAGCTCTGTGCTGAGACAAAACTAAAATGATGATACACTTGTATAGGTGCTAGGCATGCTACAGGAATATCCTTGGAAAAAATTGAGGGTAAAGTTATCTTGTGTGTCAAACTATATGCTGAGCCAACCGCCATTCTTGATAAATAAAGCAAAAAGAAAGTAATCAAGAAGCAGTCTTTAGCATCTCTAACTATCTGTTTTATGTTTAAGAAAGATCTACCTAATTGACACCATAAAGTTGCTTTCACTTCCTGGTTAATTGGTGGGGAAGAAGGCACTTATTGCTGGCATGCTTACACATATATCATATATGATAAGGGAGCCTTTAAATTGACACAATTAAGCATGTCCATGACTGCCTTTAGGTTCATGACACAATTAAGCATAGCCATGAGGCAGTGGTCTTGAACTACTCTAAATAATATTTTGGGATTGCTTCTTAAATCTCTAGGTCATCTTTGCCATAAGTGAACTATAAGGATTCATGGATTTATGTATCAGAAAGAATATGTGCACAAAATTGGAATGGGAAAAGGACCCATGAGCATGTCTGTTACCAGAACCATGGGCCTAAACCACAATTACCCTGAAGGTGCTTATCATGCACATTGCACTTCTGGACACAGTAACTTGTTAGCTGTTTGCAGTGTGCAGATACAATATGTGGACTAAGTTTTTGAACTTTATAGAATTAAAATATGATGAGAAAATATTGGTGATTGGTTTTGCTTCCCCAGAAGATGATACTATAAAATGATGAAGGAAGCCTACATATTTGTTACAATCCACCGGTGATCTTAAATTACAAGTCATAATAGAAGAAACAATCTGAATTCAAATACGTTACTCGAAGGTGGAAATTCTTAAAAGTTTTCATTGATGAAGTCATTAAATGAAAAACATTGCTTGGCTGATGGCTTTAGATTCTGGATTGATCTTCTGGACAATTTTATGGAAATTCCATTGTTTTTGCTTCAAAATGTGAAAGGATGAATAGGGGCAGTATAGGGCTCATGTTGTTGGAAACTTTTCAACTAAAGACCAGTGGATTGTTGTTAACTTACAAAAAATCAAGTATTTATATATCATGAATGACCTGAATGATATAATTTTCTTAATGTTAGATCATCTTTAACTCAACTTGAGGACACTGAAGCAGACGCGTTCTTCTTGGAGTGAGCTGTGGTGCAAACATTGCCGACTACGTGGCCCGCAAATCCGTATAAGCTGGCAAACTATTGGACCCAATTAAGGTGGTGGCTCAGGTGTTGATGTATCCATTCTTCATTGGAAGTACCCCAACACATTCCGAGATAAAACTGTCGAATTCTTACTTCTTCGATAGGGCTATGTGCATACTTGCATGGAGATTGTTCCTCCCCGAGGAGGAGTTTAGTCTGGACCACCCTGCAGCCAACCCACTAATTCCCAATAGAGGTGGGCCACCTTTGAAGAACATGCCCCCTACATTGACGATTGTGGCAGAACATGATTGGATGAGGGAACAAGGTAATTTGAAGTTGAATTAGCAACCACCTATATGAATTCGCGAACAAGAAGTTTTACCCCTAAATTGTTGTTGGTGATATGTTACCTATCTTTGGAATAAACTATACACATTTTGAATTGACCTCTAATTCCTCACTTCAGAACTTAGAGATTTAACAGCAAGTTTCCTCACTTCAACACATTTTGTAGTATTTGCCAGTAAGTTTGATTATGCTGTTAATTTTCGAAAAAATTTCATAGAAATTCATACTAAACTTGAAGTTTGCAGTTGGTTTGTATGAATTCAAGGTAAATACATATCCATGATTTGAAGTTTTCATAGCCATGATTTATTATGTGTTTCAAATGTTATTTTTGCAGGTACCAAAGTGTAGTTGGTGTTTTTTTAACAACTTCAACCTTCTCGATTCAAGGTACTTTTCTTTTATTTCGATTCTCTTCGTATTTTCTTAAAGTTTTTCCTTACTAAAGTCTCTTTGTTTTCTTTCGAGTTAAGCCACACATGTTGATGTTATCTGGATTTTAAAGAGAATGTCCTTGCTTGAGGGAATCTTTTAATTATTTGGTGAGTAATATCTGGCTTATAATTCAAACCCCAGCTTTTAAAATGGTCTAACTACGAAAACAATTGGTTTTCGGATATTGAAGATGAAGACACAATGAAGTAGAATTCCTCTTTAGTTTTTAGAAAGTTTTGCAATTCACAAGTTTGACTATCTTTAGGTTTTGCATTAATGTCGAGTTACTCATGGTTTAGTCATTTAAATACCTAAATTATGATCACTAAAAAAAGAAAAATTGTATATTAAAGTGTATACACAGAATAGTTGTCTATCTTGCTTCTAAAAACGGTTCTCCATTTTTTGGTCTTTACGGTGTTTGTATCATATTAAAGAGTATATACATAATAGTTGTCTATCTTTGTATTTTTTTGAATCCTTTGAAAAATTTCTTGATCGACTGATTCAATTTTGGATGAAAACTCTGATTCAAATGCATATTCCAGGTGTCTTGTGCCTAATATTAGTTTTATGTACATCTTTATGGGTTTTTGATCACCCGACCCATCCGAAAACCCGAAATAATTATACATTTATACATTTTAAATATTTTAAATCGATTGCTTTCTTAGAATTGATTTTGGTTTGTTTATGTTTAGCATCGTTTTTTTAATATTTGCAGCTTTATTTGTATTGTTTGCTTTCTGTCCAATTTTCTATCAAGGGTATCAGTTGGTTTGTTTTATCGATTGCTTTCTTGAACAGGTTCTACCGATTGCTTTCTTGAACAATATGTTAGGAATGTGGTGTGAAACAGGTTCCTTCGATTCTTCCTGTTTGTTATATTTATGTTGCTTCTATCGATTTTAAGTTTCATGTTTTTATCGTTTGTTTAGTTTCTTTGACATGTTGATGTTGGAGAAAAACAATCTAAACCGATGAGAGCCACATCCCTAACATATTGTTCACATTCAAGCTTTTCCTTGCAACGGGTTTTTTCTAATCAGGTTAATACTGCATTTTTTCATGTTTCTGTTGGTCCCGAAGGCCTATACAAGTTTGTAGAAGGGGGGGGGGTTGAATACAAACACACAGATTTTACTTTTCTAAATTGTTTATTGATAAATCATTAACAATTTACAGCTTGTTGCGGAAACAAGATTAAGGATAAACCTAAATCTAAACAAGTTGGAACACTAAGGTTTCTTGCACTATGAAAGATAAGGAAATTACTAATAATAACCTATCTTGAGATAAGAGATTGAACTTGTCCAGAGTTAGCAAGTTACTTCAAATGAAGTGAGTTCATCTCTTTATATACAGCATGCATTTAATGCAAGTCGGTATATACTTTACACGTGTCATCAGCTGGTTGGTTGCATGTCATTGACCTTGGTTGACAACCTTAGTAGCCGCATGGATGAACAGTGTAGTATCAGAGTGGTTGTACGATTTCAGATATTCAGAGGTTCTTTTCTGACATTTCGTAAGGAGTCGTGCAAGGGTGGATAAGACAAAAGTACTTTGTACGGAGGACTTCATGATCAGCTTTCGTTGATTCAGCGATCTATCATTTCATATCAGCGAATGATAGAGTTCAGCGATAGCTGGAGTCTTGTACTTGATACTTCACGTTGAGTGGGCAAATCTGAGTCTTTGCTGATCCGCATCAGTTCATTAGGAGACTTGTCGCTGGTTCTTGAGCTTGATCTTCGACTTCAGCGTAGAACCTTTGTTGACGTGAAACTTGTCTTCAGGGATCATAAGTAAACAACTAACTTATCAGCGATCATCATAATGACTGAACAGACTCAGAGCATTTATGGTGAACAGTTTCGCTGAATGTTTAACTTAAAGAGCGAGAGTTCCTATCAGCGGTACTGGAAGATCTTAGTACTTCTCAGCGATAGTGAAACTCTGATACATATTGTTTACTTACAATTTTTCACTAAGTATAAGAGAGGGTCATTATCAAATCACTGAGGGTTTGGATCAACAATCTCCCCCTATTTGATTATGACATAGCAACAGAGAAAATTGCTATTTAATGAAAAACATAAGGATAAAAAGAACTCATAAAATATGTGTCCCTTTTACTGTTTTCTGGGATCTTTTCAGTACTGATGGAGTAAAGTACATTCGCTGAAATCTTTCTTTAAAACTTTGAATCAGGATACAAAGAAAAATGAAAAGATTATAAGTACGAGCGAAATAAATTACAAGTACAGAAGAATAACTGATACAATAGAGAAAAGGCGATCATATCAGCTTATAAAGGTTCTTCCTTAATGAGAAGTTCATCAAGGGTCTTTTCAGTGGGGATCATCCAGTCAGGAACCGTTACACCTCGCTTTCTTTTGTTCAGCGCTTCTTCAAATATCAAAGGTTCACCTTGAGATTACTACTGCGTATACACGGTTAGTACTGCTAGACCAAATTACTACTGCAAGACATGGTTAGTACTGCTGAGCTGAGATACTACTGCTAGAAGACTGTGAAGGTTAATACTGCTGAAGGTCGTTAATGCTGCTAAGTCAAATCATTGTTAATACTGCGGACTTGATAAGTTTGGTATGCGATACTTTTGGAGACAAAGAAGGAATTGATCAAGATATGTTTAACGAAGATTCAGAAGATCAATTTACTTTTGATAGTTATCTTGTAATTACTTTTGTATAAATAGTATTGATAGATGATAGACGAGCTAATATACGTGTGAAATAGAATTCGATATTGATTAAAGAGAGAATTAACCTCAAGGTGTAAGAACCCTATTTCTAGAGAAGTAGAAGTCGTCTTGTTGAGCCTGTTCAACAAGATTGAGGTTTGGTTGTTAATATTGTGATTCAAAACAGTGAACACAAAATTGTGAATTTTCTGTTACATTGTTCTTGATTGTGAGAATTAAAGTTCTTTTCCGCAGATTCTTTAATTCTGAATTCTAAGTGTTTATTGTCTTGTTAAGATTCGATCCTGACATTTAGGTGTCGTGCCTGAATGTCTTTTCTGAAGTCACACCAGTAGATGAGATCTCTGAGCTGTTCGATTGGAGTGATTGGAAGCTCAGCGATCCGTTGAAAACATTTACGTCCGTCGTAGTCGAGAAAGAATATTCCATAAGGATTACTGATAACTTTACCAGGGACGAAAAGTTCACATGGTGGCAAAGATATGTCAAGGGCAGATAGATCAGGGTCAGGACCAAGCACTTCAGCGCGAGAGAAACCAATTCCAGTTTCATTTCGTATGACAGGACCTGAGTTTGAATCTTGACGTTTCTTCTTTGGAGATGCCCTTTTTCTTTTCAGCTTAAGATCAGGAAGAGGAGGAATGTCCACACAAGAAGATATCAAATCGATCTGTCTGTTTATCAGCTTTTCGAAATGATCCTTGTACTTAGATTGTGATTTTTGGATAGCTAACCTCATCTCCAGCCATTCAGAGAGACCATACCTTTTTACAGTGTCAGCGCGAAAGGTTTCAGATTGGCCATCTTCTCTGAAAAGTTTGATGTCAACAATAGGTACTCCGATAGAGGTTCTTCCAGAGATGAATACCTTGTTGATCATTGCTGGACGATATCTGAAGTGAATTTTCTCTTTACACCAGATCAGGGTGGTCTGAGAGACTTCAGTTTTCTTTTCCACGATCTTCTGGGCTTCTTCCCAAAGTCTTCGTTGAACTTGAATGGGAACACGTTTCAGTTTGGGGTCTTTGACAGATTCTTGAGTAAGCTTGATGGCGTATTCTCTGTCTTTTTCTTCAGCTTCCTTTCTTTCAGCGATGAGGCGTTCAGCTCTGAGGTGTTCCTTGTATTCAGCTTTTGAAATTCTGAACTTTGGAGGAACTGAAGGCAGTTGATCACGCCTTAGAATGATTCGCTGATCCTCGAATCGCTTTATTATTTCATCTCTTTTCTTCTGTTCTTCTTCTCTTAGCTTTTGAGGAGCCAAGGAAGGTCTGTGTCTGTGTGAGAGAGTATGTTCTTCAGGTTCATCAGTCTCAGAGATCAAATCCAAGACTGGGATTATTTCTTCAGCGGCAGCTGGTATTATTGGTGAAGTCGCAGTTGTGGAGCCTTCAGCGATATCCTCAAACAGGGGAGAGGACTAGCTGAAACACAGCGATCTTACGAGTAAGAACTTAGGTAGAATCAGATAGAGAGAATTGGTTCAAGTGTATAGGCTTGTGTAAAGGAACTGATAGTGTATGATAGAGGAGGGATGGAGTAAGAGATGTTTAATGTACCTGACAAACCGGCTTTTCAAGCAAGATCATCAGATTGTCATCTTCAGCGACGCTTTTGCCTTTGCCTTTCTCAGCTCCAGAGGCTGAGGGCTTTGTCTTTGTCCGCTCCCCTGAAGGTTCATTTATCGAGATTCCCTTAAGAGCTTTGATCTTTGGAGCAGGTTTGACGATAAAGAAGTCATCGTCATCTTCGTCTTCGTCATCATCATCATCATTCTTTGGAGAAGAAGATGGTTCATCATCAGGGATGTCGACGGCTTCATCATCTTCTGCTTCGGATTCTTCAGCGTCTTCTTCGAGTTGCCCCCCCTCAGATACAGAGGCGAGCTTCTCGGTTCCCTCAGGGTGTTCATCTCCCTGAGGTCCAGCGGCTGCTTCAGCTTCAATAGTCTTCTCACCCTCTTCAGTGAAGGTGAGGTCTTCGTTCTTCTCTCCCTTGATAGATTCATCATGGGAAAGGTCAGCGCTCTTGGCGAGATCTTCAGCGCTCTTCTCCCCCTCTTTTTCATGATGATTGGGGGAGGAATGGGTAGATTCAGCAGCGTTGGTAGGTTCTCTGTCTTCTTGGCCAGAGAGACCTACACAAGCTTCAATCTTTGCTAATCTGTCTTCAAGGCCAGAAATAGCAGGATTGATCTTCCCGAGCTCAATGCGATCTGTCGCTGTAAAATGTTCAGGTTCAGGGACAGGGGCAGGAGCAGGAGTATTCGCCTTGTGCAGCAGCTGTTCGATCATAGTCTTCATCGAACCAACGTCAGTCTTTACAGAGCTTAAGTCAGTCGTCAGAGTGTTGACATTTGTCTTCACAGCAGACATATCTCCCTCTAGTGTTCCAACCGATGTTTTCAGCGTTGTAAATTCGCTGGACATGGACGAAACTGAGCTTTTGAGAGAGGTGTAGTCTGTGTAGATATCAGCGAGCACCTTGGCGAAGTCGCTGAGAGTCTTATCAAGTTGCTTCATGTCATCTGTGGAAGCCTTTTTCTCCACCACCGTTGTCAGCTTGTTCAGATTCTCTCTAGCGTTTGTTACAGCTGTAGAGTTATTGGAGAGAGTAGTGGTGAGACCTGTCAGCTTTGTCTCCACGGACTTCAGAGAGGCATTGATATCTCCCAAATTAGGACATGTAACATATAAAAACTTGTGAACAGAGGAAAGCTCAGAAGTTTGGGGTTTAGTCACAGTGTTTATGGGTTGTTGTTTACCTACAGGAGGATTTGTGAATTCATCGAAATCACGGGTTCCTGAAAAAAGTTCCATGTCATCTTCAAAAGTGCCCATGGATTGGTCTGCAGGTCCTGTCTTCATCATTTCTGGATTATCAGCTTTAGCTTCCGTAGAAATGATGGCATCTCCAGTGATAACTGGAGGAGAGACCAAATGAGTGTAGGGAGAAGCGAAGGATAATATTGGAGGTTGGGTTCTGAGTTCAGCGTTGGAATCGCTGAGAATCACTTCATCAGTCTTTTGAGAGACTGAGGGAGGTTGGGAAGTTTCAAAGTCTGTAATCTCAACGTTTGGAGACGCTGAGATTGGGATTGAAGGGATGGCTTGTTCAGGTGTGGCAGAGCGTACCACTGAACGTTCCTTCAGCTCTGCAGAAAGAGCTGAGGAGTCTTCGGCATGAGATTGTTGGGGTTGCTCCTTTGTTTTCTTGATCCTTTTAGAATCAAGTGGGGTGTGAGAGTGTTTCCTTTTAAGAGGAATGGAAGTAGCAGCTGGGGTATCAGCGGTGGGTTTGTCCGCTGAAGGAGCTGCAGAAGTAGAAGAAGTATAAGGGTTAAGAAGAGTTAAGAGTGTAGAAAGACGTACCTCATTTACGGTTGGTTTAATGTCGAGTATCTTTGGACAGACCTGAGAAAGTTTCAGGTCACCATCAGTTGGGTAGGTTTCCTTCAGGCCACATTGGAAGATGGCGTTGATGAAACGTAGGTAAGGAACCCATGGAGGTCTGTCAGCGACGGTGTCCACTCGTAGAACCAGGTCATCATAGATGATCGATGCCCAGTCTATGTTGAGACCTTTCAGCAGTGCATAACCCATTGCTTGCTGAGGTTTAGCGGCTTGGTCGGAGGAGCCACTCTTTGCAGTCATGCAGCTTATCAGATGAGCGAAGATGAAGTTCATCTCGCTGGGCATTTTCGATTTTTTGATGATCGTCAGCTTCTTCTCGGGCTTCATGTCTCTGCCTATTTCCCATACATAGCCCATTGCATCGAAGAATGCAATGATGGCTTCCCTGTCTGAGTTTTTCTTGGGGTCAGGGAGGGGAACAAAAGGTTTTTCCTTGGTAGCGATGGGAAGGCTGAGAGCTTTGCGAATAATGGCTGGGGTGATCTTTATGGTACCATATTCGATATCGCAGAGGATGCAATCTATTATTTTGGAGGGATCTTTGACTGAAGGTAATTGAGTGTGTCTCGCTGAGTACCAGAATTGTGAGAGCAAAAGCTGATGTGCAGGAGGTGTTATGGTCAGGGCTGTGGAGATGCAGCAATTCTTCAGAAATTTCACAGCATCATCTAGATGTGTGACTTGCTTTCGTGGAGGAAACTCGAGAAGCGCAGAGAGGTTGTTCACCTTAGTCCAATCCAGTTTGTCAAGTTCAAACTTGACTTGTGGAGCCTTGAGGATTTCCACTTCCTCAGAGTCAACGGAGAAGTTCTCAGCGGTAGCAGGAATGTCAGACGAGGCCATTTCTCTGTATTAACAGTTCAACCAAAGATGTTAACAAATAAGAATGATCTTAATGTGGAAAGAATTTTCAATAAGATGTTTCGAATTTTATCCATTTCATTCAGACACAAATGTCTTAATGAAGATTAGGGGTTTTCTTGATTTTGAAACGAAATGTAAAACCCATTTTCTTGTTTTCCAGTTTTCTATGAAGAAATAGATTCTGGAAACGAATGAAGAACAAGTTTAAGATTTTGCATTTAAACTTGAAGAACAACCATGAAATGGTTGTGTTCATAAAACCACGAAAGAAAATGATTTCATTTTACGAAGTTCTTTTGTTTGATCTTGTTAAAACAATGAGAAGATCGGAAACAAGTTATACGCATTCGATAATAAATAAGAACATATTAACCTTGATGTTTGATGAAGAAGATGATGAACAGTTCTTGAAGTTTTTGAAATCACAAATGCAACAGTGAATTCTTTCTTGCGGAGGAAGATTGATCGCGTAAAAGAAAAATATAAACAAGGAGTTTGTTTATATAGAGATTTTAGAAAGAGAAAATCTTGAGCGGGAAAAGATTTTCATCATGACACGGACACGTGTTTGCATTTGATTGGTAGTATGAACGAGACGTGCAAACGTGTGTCAGGAAGAGAAAACGTGTCGAGGTTTATCCGTTGCAATGACGTCACAACTGTCCTTTCATATTCTTGGTTGTCTCTGAGGTTTTGAAAAACTCAGAGATACTTTTGAAAACATGAAGCACTGAATGAAAATATTCAGTGAAGGTTTTAAGAAATTTCAAAATATCGCTGTTAAGGAAGAGATATTCAGCGATGCATTTTGTTTTGAAATCTTGCATTTTCATGCGATTGTCAGAGATAGAGTAAACATACCTTGATATCAGTGAATCAAGTTTATTCAGAGAGAAGATGATAGAATGGGTTATACAAGTTGATTTTATCCTTTCGCTGATTAATGTGAACCGCTGAAGATTTTATCCTTCAAAGTTCAGCATTCCAAGCTCGCTGATGAGAAAGTTGAATCTTGTCTCATCAAGAGGTTTGGTAAATAAGTCAGCTAACTGATAATCAGTTGGGATAAAATGAAGTTCTATATCACCATTCATCACATGATCTCTGATAAAATGATATCTGATTTCTATATGTTTGGTCTTTGAATGTAGTACTGGATTGTTTGCTATAGCGATGGCACTTGTGCTGTCGCAATAGATTGGAATTTTAGAGAGCTGAAGATCATAGTCTAGTAGCTGATTTCTCATCCTCAAGACTTGAGAACAACAACTTCCAGCGGCTACATATCCAGCTTCAGCTGTGGAGGTGGACACTGAATTTTGCTTTTTACTTGTCCAACTTACCAGCTTTCCACCCAGGAGCTGACATCCTCCCGTGGTGCTTTTCCTATCCATTTTGCAACCTGAAAAATCAGAACGAAGACCTCACCTTCACTATCTGAATAGGCGGTTAGATCAAATCCTGAATCTTTGGGATACCAAAGACCTAGATTCGTTGTACCCTTAAGATATCGAAAGATTCGCTTTACAGCTTTCATATGAGATATCTTAGGTTCAGCTTGATATCGTGCACACAAGCATGTTGCAAACATAATATCGGGTCGGCTAGCTGTAAGATACAATAGTGAGCCGATCATCCCACGGTACAACGTGACATTGACAGGAACACCCTTAGTGTCCTTATCAAGTGTCAGCGGTGGTGCCATAGGGGTTTTCATAGCTGTACTTTCAGTTAAGTCGAATTTCTTCAGCATATCTTTAACATATTTTCCCTGATTAATGAAAGTTCCTTTTTCAGTTTACTTAATCTGAAGACCAAGGAAATATGTTAGTTCACCCATCATGCTCATTTTATACTCATCTTTCATTCTATCAGCGAAACGAGTACAAAGCTCAGGGTTAGTAGAACCAAATATAATGTCATCAACATATATTTGAACTAGAATGATATGACCTTTCACTTTTCTAAAAAATAAAGTTTTGTCAATCTTACCTCACTCAAAATTTTCAATATGGAGATAAGTGGAAAGAGTGTCATACCATGCACGTGGAGCTTGCTTCAAGCCATAAAGTGCCTTATCCAGTTTATAAACATAATCTGGACGCTTAGGATCTGAGAATCCTGGAGGTTGTTCCACATACACTTCTTCATTCAGCTTTCCATTTAGAAACGCTGACTTGACATCCATCTGATGTACTTTGAAGTTCTTGTGTACAGCATATGCTAAGAATAGACGAATGGATTCAAGTCTTGCTACAGGAGCAAATGTTTCGTCATAATCTATGCCTTCCTCTTGTCTGTATCCCTGAGCAACAAGACGGGCTTTGTTGCGGGTTACAGTACCATGTTCGTCCAACTTGTTTCGATAGACCCATTTAGTGCCTATCACAGTTTTGTCAGTTGGTCTTCGAACAAGTTTCCAAACTTTGTTTCTTTCAAATTCAGTCAGCTCTTCTTGCATGGCGCTGACCCAGTTTGGATCTTTGAGGGCATCATCTACTTTCTTTGGTTCAGTTAGTGAAATAAAATTTACAAATAAACAAATATTACCTGCACTTCGTCGAGTCTGAATCCCAGCGTTTGGATCACCAAGAATTTGATCAATTGGGTGATTTATAGTCCATCGCTGAGCCGGAGCGTGAGACGCTGACTCAACTTGAACTTGAGGAGCTGAAGATGAAGCTTCAGCGACGTCGGGAGTATCAGCCAAGAGAGGAATTGATGCAGTTGTCATTATATTCACTGATTGCTGAGAAGTAGATGGAATGTCTGAGACATTTGGATCAACTGCAGGTATAGTGTTTATAGGAACAGCTGAGACCCATGATGTTTCAGCTTCACTATTCTGCATGTTTGGAATGATAGTGGGACTATCATCTTCTACTGGATGAGCATGAGGAGTGGGAAAATCTTCTGAATCACCAAGATGAGAAAACATCCATTGATTCAGTTCTTCTGTATCAGCGTTCGGTTTAGAGTTCGCTGAACGGGATTCGTCTAACGTGACGTGAATAGTTTCTTCTACAGTTTGTCTTCTTCGATTGAAGACTCTGAAGGCTTTGGAAACTGAGGAGTATCCAAGAAAGATTCCATCATCAGCCTTAGGATCGAACTTTCCAAGAGCATCTCTATTGTTCAGTATGAAACACTGACATCCAAAGATGTGAAGAAAGCTGATTGAGGGCTTTCTCCCATGAAAAAGTTCATAGGCTGTTTTATTGAATCTTTTGACTATCAGTGACCTGTTTTGCGTAAAACAAGCAGTGTTGACAGCTTCTGCCCAAAACTGAGTAGGCAGGTGAGAATCGCTGAGCATTGAACGTGCAACTTCAATAATTGTTCTATTTCTTTTTTCAGCGACTCCATTTTGTTGCGGTGTTCTCACTGAAGAAAAGTTGTGAGAAATACCCTTACTCTCAAAGAAGGAATCAAGAGAACTGTTTTTGAATTCGGTTCCATGATCACTCCTTATTGAGCGAACGATCAGATTGTTCAGGGTTTCCATCTTCCGAACAAAGGTGATGAGTTCTCCAGGGGTGTCACTCTTAGAAGGGAGAAACATTACCCAAGTGAAGCGAGAGAATTCATCAACTATGACCAGCGTATATTTCTTTCCAGCGATGGATTGTTTGTTAACAGGGCCAAACAAATCCATATGGAGTAGTTGTAGAGGAGATGACATTGAAGAAACTTGCTTTGATTTAAAGCTTGCTTTGGTCTGCTTCCCCTTTTCACACGCTGAACATAACGACTCTTTGGCGTATGAATGCTGAGGTAGACCAGTGACTAACTCTTTTGAAGAAAGAGTGTTCAGTGTCTTGAAATTTAGATGAGATAGCCTCTTATGCCATAGCCAGTTGACATCAGATGAGGCCTTTGAGAAGAAACAGGAGTTCTCAGTGGTTGTTGAGTCCATGTTTATTACATAAACATTTTCCAAACGATAACCGCTGAGAGCTATCTTCTCCTTTTTGTCAGTGACAAAGCAGGATTCCTTAGTAAAGATTACTTTGTTATCCATGTCGCAAAGCTGACTGATGCTTAGAAGATTATGCTTTAGCCCTTCAACATATGCGACTCTTCTGAAGGAGGTTGTACCATTTGAAAGTACACCATACCCTCGGGTATGTCCTTTTCCATTTCCACCGAAAGTCACAGAGGGACACTTCTCTTCCTTGTATTCAGCGAGCAGGCTTTTCTTACCAGTCATGTGTCTAGAGCATCCGCTATCGAGATACCAGATACCCTTCTTAACCTGCAATATAAAGGAAGATTAGTTTTTCTTGGGTACCCACTTAACCATGTATACACGTTTGACAGTGGAAGTACTTGGAATGGAAGGTTCAACAGTCTTCGCAGCATTTGAAGATTCAGCTTTGTCTTTCTTCACTTTGGTTAATTTCTTAACCTCAGTGGTAGAATTCACCTTGACCTGATTTGCACCAGGGTTGGTCTTCTTTTCTTTGGGGGCAATCTTCACCTTAGCTATCTTTTCAGCTTTGGTGGCTGTGGGGCACTTACTAGCAATATGATCAGTGAGTCCACAGTGATAACATTTCCTATAGCTGAAAGTAGTTCTAGGACCATTTGTATGCTGAGCTTTTAATTTAGAATTAGAAGTACCAGCACCAAGTAAGCTATTTGCTTTAGAAATGGGACGAACATTTAGTTCTTCAGATTTCTTACCAAGGACATCCAATCTGAGTCTAGGAGTAGATCGCTGAATAAATCCAGATATCTGCTTCCTTGATCCAGAGGGATGAGCCACTGAAGCTTTAGAAGCATTCAGTTTTGGTACTAAGGTACCCTTCTGAGGATTCTGGTAAATAACAATTCCTTTACCTTTGTCTTTACAGACAGAGGTAGGTTTTGAATAAACCATTTTCTCCTTGCCTTTTGAGGAGGTAGGAGTTTCCTCAGGGATTGGTGTAATGGACGAGGAGCACTGAGAAGATGAAGTGTCAGCGACTGAGGATACGAACGTTCCAAATTTAAGCATTGAACGCTCAGTGGTTGGTTTTGAAGTTTCATATTTGTAACCCAAACCACGTTTATCACTCAGTGGAATTTGAGACTTTATTATCTCAGTGATCTTTGTTGAAGACTTTATTATCTCAGTGATCTTTAAAGCAGCGATAGCTTCTGCTCGTTCGATTTTGACTAGCTGATTTAAATATACTTGATCTTTAAAATCTTCTTCAATTTTAGAAAGCTTTTCTATTTGAAGGTGGCAGTTTTTAAGCTTTTCAGCGAGATCAAGATTTTGGTTTTCAACCACAGTTTTGCCATTCATGGCTTCGTATAAACTTCTAGTCAAGAGATCGATCTTACGGAGACTATCAGCTTCATCAATATTTGCAATATTGGTAAAGAAAGAAGGTGATACCTGAATAGCAGATGTTGAAGTGGAGGGAATGTCTGAACTTTCTTCCTCTTCTTCAATCTTGGCCATGAGACATTGATTTGCTTCATCATCTTCAGAGTCAGATGATGATGCTTCTTCATCAGAAGCAGCCCAATCATAGTCAGCCATCAGGCCTTTGCCTTTCTTCTTAAAGCTTTTCAGCTTCGCATATTTTTCTTTCATCTTTGAGTATTTGTCATCTTTATTCCTTGGAACAAAGGATTTCTTTGTAAAAGCTGAGGGTCTAGAAACTTTCTTAGACCTGCACTCGTTAGCAAAATGTCCTATTTTTTCACAGTTAAAACAAGTAGCAGTAGCCTTATCAACAAAAACTGATGATTTAGGCTTGTCAGTTATGGAAAGAGGTTTGTTCTTTCTAAACATTTTCTTCTTGGCAAATCTCCTGAACTTTTTAGTTAGGAGAGCCAAAGATTCATTTTCATCTGAATAATCAGAGTCTGATGAACTTTCAGAGTTACTTTCTAACTCAGTGATAGTGACCGAGGGTCGCTGAGTAGAAGGTTCCTCTGAGATTAAAGCAACAGGGGTGCTTTTGGAATCTTTTACAAGATTCTTCTTAAGATGGCTTGATTGCTAATGATTCAGCAACGTGCCATATAAGGTAGCAAGGGTCATTGATTTTAGATCCTTTGACAGTTTGAGACACATAGAATAATTGTCCCAGCTTTCAGGTAAACATTCTAGAAACTTTGTCAGCACCTCAAAGTTAGAATATTCCTTACCAACAGTTTTCAGATCTATAATTAAACAATTAAAACGTTGGTGAACTTCAGAGAGAGTTTCATTCTTACCAGAAATGAAGCTTTCATATTGTCTTACCAGGTTGATCTTTCTTGAGTCCTGGACTTCAGACGTTCCTTCATACTGAACACATATTGTGTCCCACATCGCTTTTGATGTTTTCAGGTTCATGACGGAATGGTAGACTTCGTCAGGAAGGGCCATGGATAGTATGGATCTGTCTTTTGTATCTATAGCCACTTTCTTCTTATCTTCGTCGGTCCACATGTGTATTTCCTTAGGAATCATCCGTTCTGGAATAGCAGGTCTATTTGCAGTGGCTGGAACTGAAGGATCAATTGTTACAGGGATGTATGGGCCGTTTTCAAGATAGTAAGGCATAGTGGGGTCTACACCTTCTAAGAAGAGTGTCATCCTATTTTTCCATAAGTTGAAGTTGTCTCTGGAAAATCTAGGGGGTTTTGCAAGAGAACCATTGTCTATATAATTTGTGTTTGTGTTGGTGGCCATTTTCAGATAATAGCAAGGAAGAGAAATATCTTAGATTAGATCTTGTTTATGAGATTAAACAAATCTGCTCTGCTACCACTTGTTGGTCCCGAAGGCCTATACAAGTTTGTAGAAGGGGGGGGGGTTGAATACAAACACACAGATTTTACTTTTCTAAATTGTTTATTGATAAATCATTAACAATTTACAGCTTGTTGCGGAAACAAGATTAAGGATAAACCTAAATCTAAACAAGTTGGAACACTAAGGTTTCTTACACTAAGAAAGATAAGGAAATTACTAATAATAACGTATCTTGAGATAAGAGATTGAACTTGTGCAGAGTTAGAAAGTTACTTCAAATGAAGTGAGTTCATCTCTTTATATACTGCATGCATTTAATGCAAGTCAGTATATACTTTACACGTGTCATCAGCTGGTTGGTTGCATGTCATTGACCTTGGTTGACAACCTTAGTAGCCGCATGGATGAACAATGTAGTATCAGAGTGGTTGTACGATTTCAGATATTCGGAGGTTCTTTCTGACATTTCGTACGGAGTCGTGCAAGGGTGGATAAGACAAAAGTACTTTGTACGGAGGACTTCATGATCAGCTTTCGTTGATTCAGCGATCTATCATTTCATATCAGCGAATGATAGAGTTCAGCGATAGCTGAAGTCTTGTACTTGATACTTCACGTTGAGTGGACAAATCTGAGTCTTTGCTGATCCGCATCAGTTCATTAGGAGACTTGTCGCTGGTTCTTGAGCTTGATCTTCGACTTCAGCGTAGAACCTTTGTTGACGTGAAACTTGTCTTCAGGGATCATAAGTAAACAACTAACTTATCAGCGATCATCATAATGACTGAACAGACTCAGAGCATTTATGGTGAACAGTTTCGCTGAATGTTTAACTTAAAGAGCGAGAGTTCCTATCAGCGGTACTGGAAGATCTTAGTACTTCTCAGCGATAGTGAAACTCTGATACATATTGTTTACTTACAATTTTTCACTAAGTATAAGAGAGGGTCATTATCAAATCACTGAGGGTTTGGATCAACAGTTTCATCTGTTGCTTTCATGGTCGAGCTGAGAGAGGGTTTTCCAGATGTCACAAAACTATGGTTACCAAGTAAATACTATAAAACCAAGTAAATACGATAAAATCAAGTAAATACTGTTGCTTTGTTTGTATCGTTTGCTTTCTTTCGATTTGTTTGTTTTTAGTATATGTTTCTCCCTAACGTGTGATTTTCAGGCTTTCAGCGAGGATGATGTGAGGGCAAAGACACCTTCGGTGGTTGCTTGTAACGAGGATAAACAAGAAGTAATTGTTACCCAAAACATGGGTAAGAAGCAGATAGATGAAACCTTCAGTTTCGATAAGGTTTGGTTGTTAATTGATGCTTGTTTGGATATTGGAACGTGTTGATTGAAGATCACATAATGATATCTTTGATACAATGGGGATCGAGAGGTTCAAAGGGGTAATTTACCAAATGCTTACTCTGTTTACTAAGTCACATTACCTTACCAAATGAATATATCAAGGGCCAAAAATCTTATCCGGTAAGAGCTAAGGCAAGAATCAAGTGTCTTACACCATAAGTGATTGCAAAGGCTTTTATCATAAAGTTAGCGATTACCTGGAATTTTTTTTCATATGATACTGTTTTGGTGGACTAAAATCTTATCCGATAGTAAGTGATGTGTTTAGTTTTATCGGTAAGTGATTACCTAGGTAAGCGTTTGGTAAACGGGCCTTAAGTGTTGAAGTATTTGGTTAAGCTGATGTATGAATTTATTGTAATTAACTCTTTGCACTAGAAGAACTTAAAGAGTGCAGGCAAAAAAGCAAGCTTTTACATTTGTTGCAAGCATTAATTGAGATGGTGGTCCTCTGGTTATATCCAAGGTAGCAGTTGCAACGATAAGCTTAAGAACAAAGATTTAATGTGATGTAATGACTTTGGTTCCAAAAGTCTACATTTATGACTATTATAGTATTATCTTATGCTTGGAGTAGCAATTTTTTTATTTTTTTGGCTATAGTATGTGTATTGTTTTTGTAACATGTCCTATGGAGAGTCACAGAATCCATGTTCCACATCATTGATATTCATGCTACGATGATTGAATTTTGCTTGGGACCGTGTTGATCAAATAACATTTATATAATTGAGATGGAGTTTTCAGTTTTGTTGCATCATTTCTATGAAACTCACATGTTAGATAATTTTGGAGAAATAGTTGCTACAAATGAGAAGTCTCATAATCTTGACATATGTTTTTTTTCTTCCAAATTTTACATCCCGTTGCATTGCGTGGGTAAATGACTAGCATAAGTTTACTATTTCAGCGATATAATTGATCACTTCCAGTGAACTTACCATTCTCACCTTTCTTTATAAAATCTCTACTTTTTTGTGCCTTGCTTATTAATCTATTAATCTCACATTTTGTGTAGCGCATATCGGCCGCTAGGCGTGACTGTGATACGAGTTATGTGTATGAGATGGAATGACTGAAGGAAAAGCGCCCTTGATGTTTTTGATGGAAGCCCTCTTATAAAATTTATGCTTGCCAAGAAAGAAGAATTCAGTAATGTAGATTAGCCTTGCCTTGCTTACTGGACTTTTTGGTGAACCTAATAAGAAAAAAGAAACGGTAATAAAGTAGGTGGATATCGTAAATCGTAATTGGTATAATTGTTTATATTTATTCAAATTTTACATCCCGCTGCATCGCGCGGGTAGGATGACTAGTAGAGTCTAAAATGAAGAATGTGTTATGTATTCTTCAAAGTATTATTCTATTTTTTATTTTAAAGGAGAATATTCTAAGTATATTCTCTTTTCTACTCTAAAAAAATAGAGAGTATGAATAGTGTTTCTCTATATTTAGAGAGTTACTATTCATTTCTCTATTATAGAGAGTAAAATAAAGAGTTTATTGGAGATGTTTCAGAGAGTAAAATAGAGGGTTCATTGGAGATGGTCTAATCTAATAAATAAAGAACACACATTTTTAACGAGTTTGGAACCTAGTCAAGCTAGGTGACTCATCCCCATGTCAATCACTACTACAAGAAATTAAAGACTTTTTAAATGCATTTTTTACACGGTTTAGAAAAATTAGAAAACCTGTTTAAAAACGTGGCCTTATTTTTTAAGTCCCATTTTAAACGGTTATGTGGTTGTCGAACCGTTTAAAAAATTCATCTGATCTATTTACACGGTTGTTCTAAAAACCCTGTAAAAAATATCTGTATTTTATACGGATAAAAGAAAAAAAACGTGTAAAAAGCTGTCTAACCTTTCTACATGGTTTTTTCGTTTGACCGTGTAAAATACTTACATCTTTTAGCCAAAAACCCTTGTAAAGCGCTTCCACAACCACTAAACCGTTTGAAAAAGACTTAGGGGGTGTTTGGGATTGCTTATTTAAAGTGTTTATTAACTTATTCTGGTGTGATACTGATAATAAGGAGTTTTTAGCGTTTGGATGGGAAAAAAATTATATCGGTTTGACACCGGTAATAAAGAGTTTTTGAAAAGTCATTTCATTGTAACTTATTAACTTATTTGAAGCAACTTATCAACTTTTTGGTTATTTTACATGTATAAACAATCCCAAACACCCCTTAAAAACAAGTTATCACGTTTTGGTACCGCCATAAACTAATCCAAACACTTTTTATAAAATTCCGATTTAACACCACATAAGTTGATAAATAATTTTACAAAAAAACATAAGCTGTTTTAAATAAGCAATTCCAAACACCCTCTTAAATAAATTGTGAGGGTTTTTCTTATACTCATGAGGAGTGGTTTTTGCCTTCCATCTTCTCCATCTTCCTTTTTTTTCATTTACTTTCTACACGTATATTTCTTAGAAATAAAAAATCCTTCTAGAAGATAAACATTATCAATTGTAATCTGTTAGCCTAATCTTCTGAGATAGAGACGATAAAGTTTAGGTTGTTTCCTTACTTTTAGGATCAGATTGTTGCTTTGAGAAATATACAAATATCTTTTCTCATAATAGCTTTTATGGTATCAGAGCTATAAGATCCCTACACTTCAGTCCTCTTTAATTCTCAACCTCTAAGGTCTTACCATGACGAAAGAAGGTTCTAAATCATCTGGTTCATCAACCACCAACACCTAGTACGCAACATATGCTGATAATTCCTCACTAGTGATTATCAATCACAAGCTCGAAGGAATTTTTATTTGCAGTGGTCGCAATCGGTGTTGATGGTCATTCGTGGAAGAGGGAAACTAGGATATCTTACTGGTGAAATCCCTCGTCCAGCTCAAACAAATAAGCAGTATGCCACCTGGGAACTTAACAATTCAATCGTGATGGCATGGATCATCAAATTTATGGAAATCTCCTTTAGTCGCACATATCTTCTATTCAAGACTGCCAATGATATTTGGGAGGCGGTCAATGAAACCTATTCTGACTTGGGCAATGCATCTCAAATATTTGAGATCACGTTCGTCAAGGTTCATCTGTAGTAACCCAATACTATAATTGTTTGAAAGTTTTATGGCAGGAACTTGACATGTTTTATGAAGCTGACTGGGAGAGGTTGAAAAACACCTAAATCAAAGCTCATCTAGAAAAAGAGCGTCTCTATGACGTCTTTACAGGTTTGAACCGAGACTTAGATGAGGTACGTAGGAGAGTTCGGGGTCGAACTCCCTTACCGTCCATTAGGGAAGCTTTTCATGAAGTTCATTGTGAAGAAAATCGCCTACGAGTGATGCTCGGAGAGCAAAAAGAAGAAATACCAATCACCAATAGTGGTGCTCGGCCTCTAAAAACCTCTGCACTAATCGCCAAAGGACCACACACATTCAAGGCTAGATCAGGAGGGGATAACAAACTCGGTGATCGAGGGTGGTGTACCTATTGCAATAGAGCAGGTCATGTACAAGAAAAATGATTCAAGATACATGGCTACCCTGGAACAAATAGAAATCAGCCCCTGGTTAAGGCACACCACTCTACCACCGATCCTATTCCAGAAACATCCACATCAAATGAGGTAGTACATGTCAAATTGAACAAAACCCAGCTGGAAACTCTACACCAACTTCTTAACAAACCTGTACAAGGTATGGCTCTTAATGTATTCACAAAAACTAATGGTACTTCCCAATGGATTTTTGACTCGAGGCCTCCGATCACATTACCGGTAATTCATCCTTATTTCTTACGTACATTCCCTGCCACAATCAATTACGAGTAAGGATCGCAGATTAGTCCTTCTCGACGGTTGCAGGCGCAGGTTCTGTACGACTCTCAAAACAGCTTACTCTCAATAAAGTTCTTCATGTTCCTTAGTTAACATGCAACCTGCTATCTATTCGTAAGCTCACACAAGGTAATCAGTGCCATGCTAAGTTTTCGCCTACTAATTGTCTTGTATAGGAACAGGGATCGGGGAGGATGATTGGCAATGCGAAAGTCAGCGATGGACTCTATATATGGGAGAATCATGACTCCAAGAATGAACAAGCATATTCTACAACTACAATTCCAAATTTCAATCAAGACATAATTCTGAGGTGGCACCGTAGACTAGGGCATCCAAATTGTAAGTATCTCAAATATTTGTTTCCTAATTTATTTCTTAATAAAAATGCTAGTTCTATTACGTGTGAAATTTGTCAATTATCAAAACATATATGTGTCCCATATTCTCTCAAACCCTATGTCTCATATAAACCTTTCTCCTTAATCCACAATGATATCTGGGGGCCAAGCCGGATCTCGGGATCAAAATGGTTTATCACGTTCATTGATGACCATAACCGCCTATGTTGGGTTTACATTCTCACTGATAAATCTGAGGCCTCAAATATCTTCAAAATGTTTACATTATCACGTCCAAAACCAGTTCCAAACCACCATTCAAACGCTATGCACCGATAACGGAAGAGAGTATTTCAACTCCAGTCTAGGAACCTACTTGTCTGATCATGGGATTATTCACAAGAGTTCGTGCCCTAACACCCCTCAACAAAATGGTATCTCTGAAAGAAAGAACCGCCACTTGTTTGAAGTAGCTTGATCCCTAATGTTCACAATGCATATTCCCAAATACCTTTGGGGAGAAGTTATCCTCACAGCCTATTATCTAATCAATAGGCTCGTATCAAAGGTCCTCGGGTTCCAAACTCCGGTATCTGCCCTAAAAAGGGCATTTCCGTTATTTCAAGTCTTTTCTCTTCAACCAAAAATCTTTGGATGTAAAGCATTTGTCCACTCTTGTAACCCAGGTCAGTCCAAACTTGATCCTTGTGCACAAACATGTGTCTTTATTGGATATTCCTCTACACAAAAGGGATACAAGTGTTACTCACCTACCATGTGTCGGGTCTTTGTCTCTAAAGATGTCACTTTCTTCGAATCCGAACCCTACTTTTCCCCAACTCATCTTCAGGGGGAGAACTTGAGTGAAGATGATTCCTTGAATGGTCTTCTCGAACCAAACACAGTTCCTAACAATCAACCAGAACCTGAGGTTCCTGATGTTCCGCTACCAATCTTCGACATTCCCGAAATTCAGCCTTTACCAATTCTAGAAAATTCACTACTACATCCAGAATTGCTTGTTTATTCGAGGAGGCATAACTCTAATAGAATAGAAAAATCAAAGACTTAACATCGTCAAGATTCAGCCCCTGAAAAATGTTCTAATGAAGTCCAGAAGTCAGCTGCCACAGATGTCGATAAAACAAAGATCTTCCAATTGCCCTCCGAAAAGGAAGTCGGTCGTGCACAAAACATCCCATTTCTAGCTTCTTGGCTTATGGGAAATTGTCACCAACACAGAGAGCATTTGTTACTAATATTGACCAGATTGAAACTCCAAGAAACGTAGAGGAAGCTCTGTCTTCTCCAAAATGGAAGGTTGTTGTTTGTAAGGAAATAACAGCCCTCAAGAATAATGACACTTGGGAACTCACTGATCTACCGAGTGGGAAGAAAACTGTCGGGTGCAAGTAGTTTTTCACCACTAAATACAACAGTGATGGAAGTGTAAACAGGCATAAGGCAAGGCTAGTAGCTAAAGGCTACACCTAAACCCATGGTATTGACTACCAAGAGACTTTTGCACCAGTTGCAAAACTCAACATAGTTTGAGTTTTACTTTCTCTAGCACCAAATCTTGATTGGCTATTGATGCAACTGGACGTAAAAAATGCCTCCCTAAATGGTGAAGTTATTGAGGAAGTATATATGGACTTTCCTCCGGGACTTCAAAACCCAGAAGGAAAAGTATACAAGTTGAAAAAGTCATTGTACGGGCTAAAACAGTCACCGAGGGCTTGGTTCAGTCGATTCACTCAAGCTGTTACAAGTAGAGGTTATAGTCAAGGGCAAGTTGATCACACGTTGTTCTTCAAGCACTAGAAAAATGGTAATATCGCCATTCTTATTATGTATGTTGATGACATAATAATGCCAGGTGCTAATCTGGATGAAATCAACAAGCTGAAGGCCTACCTCAGCTTGGAATTTGAAATGAAAGACCTATGACCTCTAAAGTACTTCCTAGGAATTGAGGTAGTTAGAAGTCGTGAAGGAATATCTGTCTCACAAAGAAAGTATGTTCTAGACTTACTAAAGGAGACAAGAATGATGGGATGCACACCTGCCGATATTCAACAAAAAATTGGGAACCAAATATGACGGATCTGTTGTTTACAGAGAAAGATATCAGAGACTAGTGGGAAAACTCATTTATCTCTCACACACAAGACCTGATATCTCTTTCGTTGTGAGTGTCATGAGTCAATTTATGCACGCACCTAAAGAGAGGCATTTGGAAGTTGCCTTTCAAGTTCTAAGGTACTTAAAAGGTACTCTACGAAAGGGAATGCTCTTGAAGAAAAGAGAAAACATATTTATTGAAGTGTTCACCGATGCCGATTGGGCAGGAGTTGCTAATGATGGACGGTCCACCAGCGGGTACTGTAGTTACGTGGGGAAACCTTGTGACCTAGAGAAGCAAAAAACAATCGGTTGTATCCCAGAGCAGTGTCGAGTCAGAGTTTAAAGTAGTAGCAAATGGAACATGTGAAGGAATATGGCTCAGAAAAATATTGGAGGAACTACGGGTACCACTCGAACCATCAATAAAACTTTATTGTGACAACAAAGTTTCTATCATTATAGCCCACAATCCGGTTCACCATGATCGGACCAAGCGCGTGGAAGTCGACCATCATTTTATTAAAAAAAAAATTGAGTGTGGGAGTATGTGCATGGTATACCTACCCTCAAAACAACAAGTACCTGATCTCCTGACTAAAAGTCTCACAAAAAGGCTGTTTGATGAACTTACTTGCAAGCTCAGCATGATCAATATATACCTGCCAGCTAGAGGGGGAGTGTTAAAAATATAAGATCCTTCTAGAAGATAAGCATTATCAATTGTAATCTGTTAGCCTAATCTTTTGAGATAGAGACGATAAGGTTTAGGTTGTTTCCTTATTTTTAGGATCAGATTGTTGTATCATGTACTGTATATACTGGACTGCTCCTGCTTTGAGAAATATACAAATATATTTTCTCATAGTAGTTTTTAATATTGAAGAGTCGTTGATCAATTGAAAGTTATTAAATATTGTAAATGTATGTATTAACTAAATATCATTAATTCTAACCAATTAATATGGATATTATAACCAAGTTCATTGATGTTTTGATTTCATTTACTAACCAATCATTTATTAATGATGTTTTTCTAATTAATGTTTTCATATGAATTATATAGGAAAATTAATTAAAATGCCCTAAGTTGACAAACGATTCAATGAAATGCCCAAACTCTCTTCAATTTCACAAAAATACCCAAAATTTTCGTGAAAGAGTCTGTGTACACAGACTCCTTTTGGTCAGTGAAATGTTTATTTTTTCCAATTCACGGACTCATATTTCCTTTTCCAAATCATTTCAAGCTTCTTTTCACTGACTCATTTTTCACTGACTCATTTTTCACTGACTCATTTTTCACTTTTCCAATAATCAATTTCCCTTTAATTGGTTAAATGGGAAAGGGAAGGGTATTTTTTTCACGGACTCATTTTTCACTTTTCCAATAATCAATTTCCCTTTAATTTGTTAAATGGAAAAGGGAAGGGTTTTTTTTTTCACGGACCCACCCACGTGTTAGACCCATCTATCAATTTCCAACTTCTTTTCACTTTTCCAATAATCAATTTCACGGAAAAAGTTACATTTTCACGGACAAAAATCCAATTTACAAAAGGAGTCCGTGATCACGCACCCTGTCACGGATATTTTGGGTATTTTGGTGAAATTGGAGAGATTTTGGGCATTTCAGTAAGTCGTTGGTCAACTTGGGGCATTTTAATTAATTTTCCAATTATATATATATATATATATATATATATATATATATAGGGTCAGGTTCCGGGGAAAACCTCAAATAACCGAAAATATAAAAAACACCCTTACAGACATTGATTCAACACAATCCAAAGGATATTAATAATCAGCAATTAAAGTAATTAAATTAATGAAAAGGGTAGTAAAGTAATTTGACCACTATACCCTACTGCCAAAACAAAACAAATCCACCCCAACTGTTGGTCCCAAAGGGGTTATACTAGTTTGTAGAAGGAGGGGGGGGGGGGGGTTGAATACAAATACACGATTTTTTTCTTTCTAAATTGTTTATTGATATGTATCAAACAATTTACAGTTTGTTGCAGAATAAGATTAAGAAATAAACCTAATCTAAACAAACTATGAGAACACTAAGAGTTCTTGCACTAGAAATAGAGATTAAGAAAATAAGAATACTAAGGAGAGTATTCTTTCACACAGTAAGTTCAGCGAGAGAGGAATGGCCGAGCTTCTTCAAAAATGAAGTAGGGTTTTCTTTATATACTGCATGCATTTAATACAAGTCAGTATACCTTTACACGTGGCAGCCTCTGGTTGGTTGCATGATTTGATTTCAGTAGACAACCTAGTGGCCGCATGATGAACATTGCAGAATCAGAGTTGGTTGTACGATTCTGGACAAAAGGGATGTCCGTTCTGACAAAATCGTACGGAGACGTGCAAAGGGGATAAGACAAAAGTTTCTTGTAGAACAGGCTTCATGATCAGCGTTCGCTAAAAGATTCTTTATCAGCGAATGATAAAGTTCAGCGTTCGCTGAAGTCTTCTACTTGAAACTTCACGTTGAGTGGACAACTGTCTTGGCTTCGCCGATATCCGCATCAGGTCACTAGTAGACTTAGTCGTTGGTTCTTTGACGTGAATCTTGTCTTCAGGGATCATAAGTAAACAACATAAATTATCAGCGATCATCAGTGAGACCGGACATGCTCAGGGCTCACTGATTTACAGAGTTCGCTGAAGTGTAATATAAAGAACATGGGTTTCTATCAGCGGTACTAAACAAACGTAATATATATCTTTGATAGTGAAACTCTAATACATATTGTCTACTTACAATTTTCACTAAGTGTTTCTCAGGGTCATTATCAAATCATTGAGGGTTTGGATCAACAATCTCCCCCTATTTGATGATGACATAGCAATGAAGGAAAATTACTAAGTAAGAAAACATAAGGATAAAAAGGACTCATAAAATACTTGTCCCATTTACTGTTTTCAGGGATCTTTTTAAGTACTGATGGAGTAAAGTACATTCACTAAAATTTTTCATTAACTTCGTAGAGATTACAAGGGGAAGTGCAAAAATTACAAGTACAGTGAATTAAAATTTACAAGTACAAAAAGTTACAAGCTGATAAAGATAGAAGAATTACAAAAGGAATCCTATCAGGTATTCAGGTTCATTCTTGGCAAGAAGTTCATCAAGAGTATTTGTTTCAGACACCATCCAATCAGGGACTTTCACTCCCCGTTCCCTTCTTTTCTTGGCTTCTTTGAAGATCAAGGGCTTCATGAAATGTCCGAGCAGGTCTTGTCTGAAACCACACCAATAGATGAGGTCTCTGAGTTATTCGATAGGGGTAATGGCTAGCTCAGAGATGCGTTGAAAGCATTTTCGTCCAGTGCAGTCAATGAAGAAAATTCCATAGGGTTCGCTGAGAACCTTTCCAGGGATAAAGTTTTCACCAGGGGGTAGGGAAATATCGAGCGCTGATAGAGAAAGATCAGGACCAAGGACATCTTCTCATGAGAAATCGATTCCGGTTTCATTTCGGATAGGAGGACCTGAAGCTGAGGGATTCTTCTTTTTCTTTGCAGCAGGCCTTCTATGTTGAACTGGAGGAGGAGGAGGGATATCAACGGCTGATGTTACCATGTCGATCTGCTTGTTCAGAGCTTTCTCGACAAAGGATTTGTAATTTAATCGGGACCGCTGAATGGCTATCCGCATCTCCAACCATTTAGAGAAACCAAGCTAGTCAAGCCACGATGTGAAGATGGTTGCCTTGTGACCATTCTCTCTGATAATCTGAATGTCGATGATAGGAACGTCTTTGAGCGTCCTTCCCCTGATGTTGACCATTTGAATTCTGGACGCATGATGTCGGTAATGACATTTCTCTTTGCACCAAGCTACAGTGGAATCAAAGACCTTGGTTTTCTCTTCTCTGATCTTCTTGGCGTCTTTCCAGAGCTTTCGCTGAACAGAGATAGGAATCATCTCCAGGCTTGGATCCTTTAACGAACATTGAACGAGTTCAATGGCATATTCTTTATCTTTTTCTTCAGCATTCTTTCGTTCGGAAAGGAGTTGTTCAGCTTTGAAAGACTCAGCGATTTCCCGAGTAGATAAGATATTTAGGTGAGGAGGGACAATCCACTAATCTTCCAGTCTTTGAATCATCGCTACTCTTTTTTTTACATCTTCACTTGGTCTTTGAGGAACCAAGGAAGGTCTTTTTCGGTGCGAGAGCAGCTCTTCTTCTTCTTCAAAAAGGTCATCGGTCGAATTCAGGACCGGGATTTTTTCTTGATCATCAACTCTGGAGGCTGGGATTATTGCGAAGTTGTCGAGAGAAACTTCAGCTTGACCCTCAAGAAGGGGAGAGGACTAGCTGAAACAAAATGATCAATGGATTAGATCATAGGGAAAAGATATAGAGAAAGGATGAGTTAAGTGTTTAGAGGTTTGAGAGTGAGTATGATAGATATTGAGAAGGGCTAGAGGAGGGATACAGTGTAGGGGAATAGGATGTAACATACCTGATAAACTGGCTTCTTGAGAAGAATAGTTGGCCACTTTCGCTGGAGATGTCTTTTTGGTCCCCTCTCCTTGTTCTTTTATTACGACTCCCTTCTGAGCAGGGATCCTTGGTTGCTTTGGCTGGAAAACAAAGCCATCATCATCATCATCATCATCTTCTGGTGATGATGAAGGTTCGTCATCTTTCAGATCATGTTCTTCGTCTTCTTCAGCTTCAACATCTTCTTCCTCATTCTCTGAAGATATATCCACAGCAGCAGCATGAGAGTGAGTGAGGTCTTCGAGTTGCTCCCCCTCAGAGTGAGAGGGACTTTTCTCGGTTCCCTTAGGGTTCTTATCTCCCCTGAGGTTCTTCATCATTTTCCTCCCCCTCAGAAACATGGGGAAGGCCTTCATCTTTATCCTTTTCCCCTCTTCCTCATGTTGGATGGGGGAGGTAGCGGTGGCAGCAGCAGTTGCAACAACAAATATTTGTTCAGTATCCCTGTCTTCGTGGCCAGGGATGCCTGAACGATTTTCAACCGCTGCTGATCTGTCTTCAAGGCCAGATGTAGCAGGGGTTGTCTTCAGAATATGCGCCACTGCCATCTCCATCTTTTCCCGGTCATCCTGAGAAAAGTGGGACAGAGGGACAGTAGGAGCATTGAGGCGATCGAGAATTTGACTCAGCAGATTGTTTGAGGAGCCAACCTTGTGAGCTAGATCACTTACCTCAGCCTTCAGAGACGTCACCTCTCCTTGAAGATTTGATACTTCTGTCTTCAGCGTTATGACTTCGCTGGACAGGGCTTTGAAATTTGTGGAGAGGTCGGTGTTGGTGGTGTTGAGGGCACTGAGGGTGGAAGAGTTGTTGGTGATGGCCTCAGCTACACTAGATAAACCGCCTTCAAGCTTTGAGACGTCAGCGGTTGTAGCCTTGCCATTCATAATGTCGGCCAATTTCTTCAGCGTCTCCCCAGCGTTTGTAACCGCTGAAGAGTTATCGGTGATGTTGGTGGTGAGACTTTCCACTTTATTAGCGATCTCCGTGAGAGAGTTGCTAATAGTGCCCAAGTTAGGACCTGTAACAGAAAAGAATTTATGAACAAAGGAAAGCTCAGAAGTTGGGGGTCCAGAGAGAGGAGTGTTTAGGTTACCTGGAGGCGGGTTGGAAAAAGAATGGATGTCATGGTATCCTGACAAGTTTTCCATGTCATCTTCTTGTGAGCGATGGGTGGAAGCGCCTTTATGTCCTTGATTCTGCTGTATCAAGCGCTGTAGTTCAGCGGCAGCATTGTCGTCCAGATGGATGACATTTGTAGATGATGCAGAGGGGAAGATGAAATGTGAAGAGACCAAAGACCGTGAGGGAGGAGCAAAGGTTGTGAAGAGGGTGTGGGTAGTAGATTCAGTGTTGGATCCGCTGGAAATAGCCTCCGCAGCGCTTTGAGGCGCTGAGGATTGGGGGTTCGAATCCAAGAAGGTTTCGGTGAACTGGGGCACTGAAATGGGTATTGAAGTGGATGGTTCAGCGAATGTGGCAGAGTGTACCACGAATCTTTCCAGCGTCGACTGTAAAGGGACCGACGTGGAGTCTTCAGCCTGGGAAGGCTTGGGTTGCTCCTTTGACATCTTCTTGGTCTTATGGGTGCCAAGGGGGGATTCAGAATGTTTCCTCTTTTTGGAAGAGGTGGTGGTTGCAGCCTGGGTATCAGCGGTTGGGTCGACCGCTGCCATTGAGGTAGCTGCAGAAGTAGAAGAAGGAGAGCGAAGAAGAGTTAAGAGTTGAGAAAGACGTACCTCGTTAGGGATGGGTTTGTAGTCGAGCACCTTCGGGCCAACCGGAGAGAGTTTCTGGTCGCCACCTGTGGGATACTTGTCTTTTAGGCCATGCAGAAAGAGAGCACTGAGAAAGCGGGGATACGGAACCACCGCTGGACGATCTGTGACGTCCACTCTCTCCATCAGATCTTCGAAGATCAGACAAGCCCAGTCCACGTGAAGACCTTTGAGAAGGGCATATCCCATGGCAGTCTGAGTCTTTGAGGCCTGATCCGTTGACCCCGTCTTTGCAGAGATGCAGCTTATGATATGAGAGAAGATGAAGTTGAGCTCGTTGGGCATCTTGCTCTTAGCACAATAGTTATCTTCCTCTCAGGGTTTCCTTCACGATCAGGGTTCCAGTTGTAACGCATCATGTCCAAGAAGGCAATAAGTTCCGCCTTTCCTGCAGCAGTGTTAGGGTCAGGGAATGGGACGAAGCGATGAGTCTTGGAGCTTCCTAGGAGATTCAGGGCTTATCGTATAGCCCCAGGGGTGATTTGGGCTTCACCGAGTTCGGTTTCAAAAGCAATCGCGTCATTTTGACGTTTTGGGTTTTTGGTGGAGGTGGCAACGGTTCGTTGTGCGGTATACCGGAACTGGGCAAGTAGGTTTTTGTGAGCAGGGGGTTTGATGGTCAGGGCTTTCGCTAGAGGACAGGTCTTGATGAAGTTGACAGGATCATCAAGATGGGTAACCATCTTCTTCTTGGGGAGTTCCTAGAGGGTGTAGGGATTGTTTGACTGGAACTGGATCTGGTCCAGGGAGTGTTTCATGTTTGCTGCCTTTGGGAGTTCAGCGACGCCAAAGTCAGAAGATGCAGCGTTGGTGTTGCTGGTTGCCATTTCTGTTCAGAACATAAAAAGATGAAGAAGATGAAGAAAATTTCTTAAAATGGAAAGAGATTCCACAATAAGAATTTTAGGGTTTTTTCAGTTTCCATTTAGAAAAATAAATCGTAAACTAGGGTTTCTAGTTTTGAAAAGAAGTACAAAACTAGTGAAAAGTCTTGTTTTACCAGTTTCCTTTTATGGAAGGGATTCTGGAAAAAAAACGTATGAAATGCATAAGTTTAAGATTTTTTGTTTAAACTTACAAGAAGAACCTGTAAACAAATTGTGTTCATGAAACCATGAATAAAATGATTTCATATGTTTGAAAGTTCTTTTGTTTGATCTTTTAAAAACAATAACAAGATCAAAAACAAGTTTTTAAGAAATTAAGGAGAGAAATGGAACCTGTTTTGTTGAAGTAGAGGATGATGAACACAAGTTCTTGAGAAAATAATCCGAATGCAAAGGAATCAAGTGAGTTCTATTGCTTTAAGAGAGTAAGATCTCGTAAAAGGTAAAAATATAAACTGGAAGGGTTTATATAGTGAGAGTAGAGAGAGAAACTAAGAGCGGAAAAAGTTTCTCATGATAACACGTGACACGTCCCTTGAATCTTATTGGACAAGGAAACGAAACGGGCGAACGTGTCAGATGAAAGGTCGTGCCATGAGTTATCCGTTGTACATGACGTCACAATTGTCCTTTCATATTTTAAGATGTCTCTGGGGTTTTTTGAAAAACTCAGGGACAGTTTTTAAAATAAGAAGCACTGATTAGAAATATCAGTGAGATTTTCAAAAGAATCACTGAAAGGAAGAGATATTCAACGATGTAATTTATTTTGAAATTCTGCATGCTGAAGCGAACTTCGGCGTTTAAGAGATAGAACGTACCTTGTTATCAGCGAATCAATTTGTTCAGAGATTAGATGATTAATAGGGGTATACAAGTTCATATTATCACTGATCTAATGCTAACCACTGAAGATTTTACTCTTCTAGGTTCAACATTCCAATCTCGCTGATGAGAAAATTGAATCTTGTCTCATCAAGAGGTTTGGAGAACAGATCAGCTAACTGAAAGTCAGTTGGAATAAAATGAAGTTCTATATCACCATTCATCACATGATCTCTGATAAAATGATACATGATCTCGATGTGTTTGGTCTTTGAGTGTAGCACTGGATTGTTTGCTATGGCGATGGCACTAGTGATGTCGCAATAGATTGAAATTTTGGAGAGCTGAAGGTCATAGTCCAATAGTTGATTTCTCATCCATAAGACTAGAGCAACAGCTTCCAGCGGCTACGTACTCAGCTTCAGCGGTTGAGGTGGACACTGAATTTTGCTTTTTACTTGTCCAACTCACCAGCTTTCCACCCAGGAGCTGACAGCCTCCTGTGGTGCTTTTCCTATCCAATTTGCATCCTGCAAAATCACTATCTGAATAGGCGATTAGATTAAATCCCGAGTCTTTGGGATACCAAAGACCTAGGTTAGGAAAAATACGCTTTACAGCGATCAAATGAGATTCCTTAGATTCATATTGATATCGTGCATATAAACAAGTAGCATACATAATATCAGGATGACTAGCTGTAAGATACAGAAGAGAGTCGATCATCCTGCGGTATGCTGTGACATTAACAGACTTCTCTGAAGGATCTTTGTTAAGTGTCAGCGGCGGTGCCATTGGGGTTTTCATAGCTGAGCTTTGAGTTAAATCAAACTTTTTCAGCATATCTTTAACATACTTACCTTGGTGAATGAAAGTGCCTTTTTCATTCTGCTTGATTTGAAGACCAAGGAAATATGTCAGTTCACCCATCATACTCATTTTATATTCAACTTTCATTCTTTCAGCGAAACGAGTACATAATTCAGGGTTAGTAGAACCAAATATAATATCATCGACATATATTTGAACAAGAATGATATGACTTTTTACTTTCCTGAAAAATATAGTTTTATCCATTTTACCACGCTCAAATTTTTCAATATGGAGATAAGTTGAGAGAGTGTCATACCATGCACGAGGAGTTTGCTTTAAGCCATAAAATGCCTTATCCAGCTTATATACATAACCTGGATGCTTAGGATCAGTGAATCCTTGAGGTTGCTCAACATAGACTTCTTCGTTTAGCCTTCCATTAAGGAATGCTGATTTCACATCCATTTGATATTCTTTGAAGTCTCTATGAAAAACGTATGCTAAGAATAGACGAATATCTTCGATTCTTGCCACTGGGCAAATGTTTCGTCGTAGTCTATGCCTTCCTCTTGTCTATATCCCTGAGTAACAAGACGAGCCTTATTGCGGGTTACAGTTCCATGTTCATCCAACTTGTTTCGATAGACCCACTTAGTGCCTAATACTGACTTGTCAAATGGTCTTGAAACGAGATTCCAAACTTAGTTTCTTTCAAATTCTGTCAGCTCTTCTTGCATAGCGCTGACCCAGTTTGGATCTTCGAGGGCATCATCTGTTTTCTTTGGTTCAATCAGATAAATAAAGTTAACAAATAAACAAATGTTACCTGAACCTCATCGAGTCTGAACACCAGCGTTTGGATCACCAAGAATCTGATCAATGGGGTGATTGATAGTCCATCGCTGAGCCGGAGCATGATTCGCTGACTCAATTTGAACTTCTAGAGGAGCTGAAGAAGAGGCTTCAGCAACTTCAGGTATTTTAGGCAAAAGAGGAAGAGGTTCATATGGCATTTCATTCATTGATTGCTGAGAAGTAGATGGGATATCTGAGGTAGATGGTTCAGAAGCAGGCATAGTATTAAGAGGAACAACTGAAACCCATGATGACTCAGCTTCACTTGTCTGCATGCTTGGGATGATGGTAGGGTCATCATCAGCGGTAGGGATGTTGACCTGAGGGTTAGGAATATTTTCTGAATCCCCAAGATGAGAAAACATCCATTGATTGAGTTCTTCAGTATCAGCAGAAGGTCTTGAATTCGCTGACCGAGATTCGTCAAAAGTGACGTGGATCGTTTCTTCTACAGTTTGTCTTCTACGATTGAAGACTCTGAAGGATTTAGAGATTGAAGAATATCCAAGAAATATTCCATCATCAGCCTTGGGATGAAACTTTCCAAGGGCATCTCTGTTGTTCAGTATGAAACACTGACATCCAAAGATGTGAAGAAAGCTAATAGAAGGCTTTCTCCCATGGAAACGTTGGTAGGCTGTTTTCTTGAATCTTTTGACATCAGCGACCTGTTTTGAGTAAAACATGCAGTGTTGACCGCTTCTGCCCAGAACTGAGTAGGTAGATAAGAATCACTGAGCATTGAATGTGCAGCTTCGATGATCGTTGTCACTAGTACAAAAATGACTTTTTGTGACGTTTTGAAAAATAGGTTTGTAACGGTTTGATAAAAAACCGTTACAAAAAGTCACATAAAAAGTTAGAGAATTGTTTTAGTAACGGTTTTTATAAAGAAACGTTACTATTACAAAAAACATAAAATCATAAAGCAACGTTTCAGATAAAAACGTCAATAAAAGGTTCCCTATTGTAACGGTTTATGACGATTTTGAAAAACCGTTGTCGTATGTTGTGACGTTTTTAAAAACCGTTGCCATATAAGACCTTTTAGTAACGGTTTTTGTCTAAATCGTTTCTTTATGTCGTAACGGTTTTAAAAAACTGTCACCGAAAACTAAAATATGTATAACAACGCTTCTTTGAAAACCGTTTCCAAAAGTCACCATGTTCTATGGCAATGGTTTTGCATAATTTGTGTCACCAAAAGTTAGTATATGGCAAGGGTTTTTGAAAAATTTACATCACCATGTGTCATATGGTGACGGTTTTGGCTACGTTACCATATGTGATTCTACGGTAACGATTTTGAAAAATAAATGTCACCATATGTTATGTATGGTGACAGTTTTAAAAAATTATGTCACAATGGTGACGGTTTTGTATAATAAATGTCATTATATATCATGTTATGGTGACGGTTAGAATAATTAATGTCCACGTAAGTCATGCTACAATGACGATTTTGTATAATAAACGTGACCATATGTAATGTTATGGTGATAATTTTAAATAATAAGCGTTAGCGTACGTCATGCTTAAGTGAACGTTTTGAAAAATAAATGTCAATGTACGTCATGTTACGGTGACAATTTTAAAAATAAACGTCACCCGATGTCATACTACTGTGACGGTTTTGACTCTAAATGTCACTTTATGTCATGCTACTATAACGGTGTTGAATGATAAACATCATGGTGTGTCATTTTACAGTGACGATTTTGATACCATTATGTCACCATATGTCATGATGTGGTCACGCTTTGAAAATTTTATGTTAACAGTATGATGTTATGAATAATAAACGTCACTATATGTCATGTTAAAGTGACAATTATGAATAATAAATGTCATTATATGTCTTATTACGGTGATGGTTTTGAAAAATAAACGTCACCGTATTTCATACTACAGTGATGGTATTGAATGATAAATGTCACGGTATGCAATGTTACAGTTACAGTTTTGATTGATAAACGTCACTATATGTCATTTTACAATGATGGTTTTGATAAACTTACGTCACTGTATGTCATGATACGGTGACGGTTTTGAGAAATTTACGTTACCGTATATCATGCTATGATGATTTTTTATTGAATATTAAACGTCACTATATGTCATGCTAAGATGACATTTTTTGAATAATAAACGTCATTGTATGTCATACTACAGTGACATTTTCAAATATAAATGTCACCATACGTCATGTTGTGGTGATGGTTTTAAAAAATTAACGTCACTGTATGTCATACTACAGTGACGATGTTGATGATAAACATCACGGCATGTAATGTTACGGTGACGGTTTTGAATGATAAATGTCACCATGTGTTATTTTATAGTGACAATTTTGATAAAGTTGTGTCACCGTATGTCATGATTTGGTGACGATTTGAGAAATTTGGTCATTGCATGTCATGATACGTTAACGGTTTTGAGAAATTGATGTCATCGTTTGTGATGATATGGTGACGGTTTTGAAAAATTTACGTTATTGTTTATCATGATACAGTGACGTTTGAGGAATTTGTGTCACTGTATGTTGTATGTAATATGTAGTAATAGTGGAAACAAACCCGTCCAAAACACCCGGTCGGTTCAAGTCTCAGGTTGACATGTCATTTTGGACACGTTTTACTAAAGAATCCAATCTTCCAATTTTCTATTTTGAATACATAATTTAAAAGTTTATAACATATTTGTGGTCAACGAAAATGAAAAGAAAAAAACTCGACCTAGAACCAGTATGGGTCTGGCCTGGTTCGCCAAAAAGCTCAGTCTGGTTTTCGCCCGGTCTGGATAAATCTTGCTCTCGGACCATTACGACTCTAATATTCTGATATGAACATGGATTGGTATTTACCCGGTTTGAACTTAATCAAAATACCCCGATCCAACGCCTTTGGCCCGATGCTTTTGTCTACCTTTTCATAAAATTACAATATTTACCTTATCCAATTCAAGGAAAAAAGATAATCCAACAATTATTTGGTAAAGAATAAGTATTACAAAATTACCATTTTAAATTTTATGACAATCATAAAGGCATGTAGACAATAAAAATATGAAAGTTAAAGTGGTAAAATTTATTGAATGCAATAGTAATAATTGTTCCGTTTGTGAACAAGCAACACGTCCCAAATCATGTTTTACAATAATCAAATGTAGTCTAAATAACATATCTAGAGCCTTAAGGTTGACTGCTACCAAGTTTTCTTTACAGAACAATAGTTTTTTTTACTGTAAAAAAGAACTAGATATTCTGTATCATAAACAATGCATGACAAAGTATCGAGTACTTTTCAAAAATTTCAGCAAAATAACTAATGTGAATTAAACATTTCTAAAACATGTGTAATGACACAAAATGGAAACCGACGAAAACAAAAGACAACTATGGCACAAAGTGAACCAAATAAAAAAACTAAAACAAACATATAAATATAACAAACAAGCTAGATAAATTTATTTTCCGAATAGTTGTTCAAATCTTTACATCTTCCGAACGAAGTTGAAAGTGTCGTCAAATTTTGTAAAAACGTCTTCCGTGCGCTAATATTTGATTCTTTCAATGCCTGCTCAAAAGTTGGAAGGAAAATTATGTGAAAATTAATACTAGTATGCTCAGATATAACTTGCAATACCAAATAAATAGAACTTAACAAAGCAATATGATTACAACAATGATCATACTCACACACGTATTATATATATATAGGGTTGGGTTCCAATAAGAAGTGCCAAATTTGGTGAGAAGCGTGAGAAATAGTTACCAACCGTTGGATGAAAAATGAACGAACATTAGGCCATGAGTACCACTACCCAATGAACCCAATGAACCCACTTGCCACCTCAGCACCACATCAGCTTTTCTCTTTCCTACCCTCCTTACCCAAAAGTGGAGTACTGCTAACCCACTGAACCCAATTGCCACCTCATCTTTTTTAATTCTTTTATTTATACATTTAATTATTTAACAAAATAAAAATATATATATATTTTTTAATATCAAATCGTTTTTCTCGTTCGAGTTGCAACTATTCTCGTTCGAGTTGCAACTGTTGTTGTTCGAGTTCAAGTGTTTTCATTTTGTAGGTGTGGTGTTTGAATTCATGATGGAATTTGAAAGAAATGAAAGAAGGTATTGAATTTGAGAGAAATGGAAGAAAGTATGTTTTGGTTTGAAAAAATAAGATGGTATAGGTTAATATATATAGTATGTATAATTTGAAAAAAAAATTAAAAAAAATTGTAAAATAGCCGTCGGTAAACGGTATTGTTTAAAAAAATTAAAAAAAATTAAATATGCAACGGGTATCATCGGGTTGGTGAACCCGGTAGCCGAACCCGATTGCTACCCGGTCCCCCCCCCCCCCCCCCCCCCGTACCCCTACCCGATCAACCCTTCCCTTACCCGCTGTGCCACGTCGATGAACCCGATCCCGACCTCGATGGTGGTACGGGTGGTCTTAGGATGAGATGCACTAGATCAATTCCTTTTTAAGCCGCAATTCATGGGAGTGTATTTGATTAAAAGTGATCAACGGTTTAAAAGTACTTCTCACACTTCTCACCAAAAATGACACTTCTCACATGATCTCATGCATATATATATATATATATATATATATATATATATATAGGGGCGGGTTCAAATGAGGAGCGCATCAAAACGTGAGAACGTGAGGAGCAATTGACAGTTATGAATCACATGTGATTGGCAGTTGTGGATCACATGTGATTCACAACTGATCTGGAGGAGCAATTGACAGTTATAAATCACATATGATTTACAACTAAAATCATTAATGATCCGCGACTTGCACGCCTCGCGAACCACCTCGCGCCACTTTTGCGTGAATTTTCGAGTTAATCCGATTTTTTAGGGTTGTAAATCATATGTGATCAGAAGCATGGGAGTGCTCCTCACGTTCTCTTAAATTGATGCGATCCTCACGTGAACCTTCCTCTCTCTATATATATATATATGTTTCTTGTGGTCTAGAGGGCACTAGCCTATGCTTCTATAGTGAATAGCGGGAGAAACTTTTCCTGCATATAGATAGAAACAAACATTGATACATCAATTAAGCTAAGACCCATGCCAATTGGTTGTTGCTTTTAATATTATTTTGGTTTTCTTTATGGTTACTTAAACCATGCTATGTAAGAGGATTGGTAATGTGCAGAATGGCATGGTTGGAACTAGCTAAAGCAATTTAAAAGTCAAAAGGAATGATGATTTTTCCTTCATCAAAAATCAACCTGCACATTATATATACTTTGAATCGCAAAAGTTTGGAGGAAAAAAAGATGCATATAGATTTGGTTTGGTTTGGTTTGTTGTTTGCTTATACCAAGTTGAGAACTCCCAAAGACCTCAAATCATTTACTAAAATGTCAAATAGTTAAAATCACATTCTCTTACCAAAAAAGATATATCATTTACTAAAGTACTCTATAGTTGTATTAAGATAGTTGTGCATATTGTTCACACCTAAAGATGAATCATGACTTGTAGAGCAGGGTAGTTCCCACATCAGTTATGAAAGTACAAAACAAGTCCCTTGATTATGGAGTACCAATAACTTCCAATTCTTTCAGCTGATTCTGTTTCTGTATGTGCTGCTTTGCCTTGGGAGTCATATCATGTCTGTCTCCATGATGTAAGGATTTGTGTTCATAGGAACAGATAATGGGTATAAAGCGAACTAAAAGAGAAAAATAGTCGAACAGTTGGTGGGCAAGACGTAAAAGATGGTGAAACTTATCATGCTTACCGTCACCAAGGACCGGAGAATCGCAGAGACCGAATGAATTATATTTCTATCAACGCAAAGTTTTCTTTAAGAGTTTCTAAAGGGTTGTTTTGTTCGGTAATTCGTTAAGTAACATGTTTCTAACACCTACAACCCTTTCAGAAATTGTTAAATTAATGAAATGGTTAAAAATTCTAAACATAATACGAGTAGATTAACATGTAGCGAGAATCTCATAACCATTGGAATTAGATTGACAACACTAAAAAGTTCCAAACACAAATCAAGTCCACGCACCACCCAATGAAAATTACTTCAAGGATTTAGCCTACCAAACTCACCATCCTATCTAAATTTCTATCAAACAAGCACCAACAAGAAGTTTTTGACACAAAACCAAACCCACCATCATATATAAATGGCGATGATAAATCTCAGAGCTTATAAATACGCAAACAGAAAACTTAAAGTAAAACATCAGTAGCAAAAAATCACAAAGCAAAACAGAAAATCATACTCAAATAACTTCAAATTTTTGTTGGGTTTCGTATTGTACCTCACATCGAGAAGTTTGTGACGAGAATCAGGGTCTTTGCCTTTGTGAATCAACAGAATCGTATACGAACCTACCTGTGTGCTCCTCTTCTCGACTCAATCTGTTGACAGCAGCTCCATGCCCCTTGTGTTCTTCGTGTGTGTAAATACCGAGCCCTCGTGTGTATTCCTTTCTAAACCTCTTCTCCAGATATAATGAACTATGAAGTTTCGAGAAATATGATGAGGAGATCGATAGAGACAAGGAGTGTGTTTGAGATTTGGGGAAAAGGGAGGGGGGGAATTAGGGCGGGAATCAATAGCGTGTGATATTTATTATGATGATGTTCACTGCATCTTTTTTATTGAAAATTAAATTAAATATTTAAAATAAATAATAAGTGTTGATCAAATAGTAATTTAAGTAAATCTTCACATTTTCCCCTTAATTCAATCATATTTTCATTTTTATTCTTTCTTAGTAATAGTTAATTAATCTAACTATTAATAATGAATATTAAAAAATATAAACATCATATAATATTATTATGGTATTTTTGTTTTTTTAACTACACAATTGATATTTTTTTTAAATAATTTGAACACTATAGTTTGTATTAATGAATTTTATGAAACATTGCAAATAAATATAGGAAATTAATTAAAATACCCAAAGTTTGACTTTGACTTGCTAAAATACCCACTTTCTCGACCATTTTGTAAAAATACCTAAAAAATGAGCCTAATATTGAATATTTTTTGAGTTAATATTAGGCTTATTTCGAAGTTATCGAATAGACGATTACAATGTGTAACTTGTTAAAATTAAAACGTATTTTTTAACGTATTTTAGTTAATAAACGATTATATGTGTTAATATGATGAAGATGTAAAACTAAAATTAAAAAAGTAAAAGGTATAAAGTAAACTAAGTAAATAATTATAGGGGTATAAAGTGTAAATTTCAAATCAATTTAACCAATTTGAGTGTGCCGCGGGTGACGTGTCTCCAAATCGCGGGACTTTTTTTTGGGTTTTTTCTGTGGTCCGCGGTCACGGACCCAATCACGGTTTTTTTGGTATTTTTGCAAAATGGTCGAGAAAGTGGGTATTTTAGCAACACATGAATACCATGATTTTAGTTTTTTGTTTCGCCTTGGTTTTCGCTTTTAGATCTAAGAGTTCAACTGGTTTCCGCTTTTCTGTTTTATTGAACACCCCTAGGTAGTCAAAGTCTTGTCTTTCTCGGAATATATCCCGATCGAAGGGATCAATTAATGATTTGATGTAATATGGGTTGTTGATGTAATGGTTTGGTCTGGGACTAGTTTGTATAGACCGAATTGTGTGCCTTTTTGTGCATCCCTACGTACATAGGACAATTTGACGTGGTAAGCGCTTACCCGAGTAAACGTTTGGTAAACGACCCCTAAGGTACTTTACCAATAAGATTGTAATCTATCAAAGTGGTATCGTATGCAAAAATATACCCGATAAGCTTTTACCGAGTAAGAGTCGTCACTCTCAATTAACGCTTTTATTTTAAAAATGTATGGTCGATTAAGTTGTCATTGGCGCCGAGATCGGCGCCAACATCTGTTCTCAAATTCTCGATCTTTCTCGTTTTTAGCTCCAGAACTCAAATCTGCAGCTCATTTAGTCGAAAACACAAAGACTTGTACTTTCACACAAAAGACGATCAAAACCCACTAAATTGCTTGGAAACGCGCAGGGCACTGGGTTATGAACCAAACAGAAGGCTGCGCGTTAGGTGGCGCGTTTGGAGGGCATGTTTTGCTGAGTTGTTTCTTCCTCATATGGATTACACCTGGATTGCATTCTTTTTCAATTCAATTTAATCACAAGTAATAAAATACTAAACTTAACAAATTGGGGTATTTTAAGCATCTAACCAACAGTAAGTTTAGGGAAATTTGATATAAAAATGTATGTAAAAATGACACTTATCACATACAACAACTAGAAATTGAGTTTTCACCGACTTATCAATGCCACTAACTGTTCATTTAAGAATCACTGAAATCCATGAAGACCCAATACATTTCATTAAGTCTCACTTAAGCCCATGAAGGCCCAATCAAGTTCATTAAGATTTAAGAGCCACTGAAGCCCATGAAATCTAATACAGTTCATTAAGATTCATTGAGTCCAATACGACCCATCAGAACTCATATACAGTTCATCAAGACATTATCAATTTTATCAAGAACCACTAAAGCCGATAAAGGCACATTAATGTTCAAAGGCCCACGGAGATCAGAGGCCATGTGCGGGAGAGTATAAAGGCCTCCATTTGGGCACAAAACCCTATGTGGGCATTTCATTCCTTGTTTGGCGGCTTGGAGGATTTGAGAGGGAGCAGTGAAAGAAATCAACAAGTGCAAGGGAGAGCTTCACCAAATTTCAAATTGAAAGAGAAGGTGGATTTGGGGTTTGATCCTACATTCTCCACTCTCAAATTCCTATGTTACTGGATTGTTGAGCTATTTGAGGGTTTTGATTTAAAAGTTGAGAATGATAGTTTAAGAAGGGTTTAGACCTCATATTTGTGTTTATATAGTCAAGAGCTTAGTAAGAGATGATTTAAATAACCGATGTTAGAGTTTTAGCTCTTAAATCGTTGAGTTGAGGACTAATCAACTGATTTCGGTCCCAAGAAAGAACTCAGCCGCCGTCGGGTAAGTTCCCATGCTGTTACCAGGTAAGTCCAGTCTAGCAAGTTCCCGGACGTCCTGAACCCGGAAACCTGAGGAACCCGGTAGTGACCTTCGGATAGTAGTGTTGATCCGGTAAGTCAACCACACGGTAAGATCCGGTGAGCTAGTGGTACCGGTAAGTGGGTACCCGGTTATAGTTACCCGGTAAGCTAAGTAGCATCCGGATAGTTCTGGTAAGTGTTATTTTGTCCGGTAAGTACCGAGAGATCCGGACAGCGTTCGGAAAGTGGTTTAGGAACTGAGCAGTTGTTTTCATCCAATTCTCAGGTGATCTGTAAGCTAGAAGTAAAGTAAGGAAAGACATTAAAAACACCAGGTGAGTTTTCTAACTAAATTACGTGACTTTTAACGTGTTTTATGAAGTAAAATACATGATGAGAAATGACATGTTTTATTTCTATGCTTATCTTGCATGAAAGTTCATTTAAAGTTGATTATTGTGATGTATGCATACATTGAGTGAGACGTAAAATTGGCTAAGTCGGGACCCAACCCATTGTACTAATACTATTTGATAGGCAATTTCAAAAATATTTGCTAAATCCTTTACTATATAATATAAATTACATGAAACATATTTAATTGCATAAAATATATTTTTCGGATACAAGTCAAAGTCTTAGTAGTATATCTTGTAATATAATATTTTACTTTTATAATATATTTTTTGTACTGAAATCATTATTATTTGAAGTTTAATTACAAAATGTTAAAATATAAATATAAATATAGTAAAATGGTTTGAGTTTAAGAGCATCTCCAATGGTCATTTGATGAAGACTTGGAGAATGACTTGACAATAGGTTGACCATTGGAATATGGACTTGACAATGGGTTTACTGATTAATGACTTGGTTAACCTCAAGTCTTTGAAATTTTGTTTGTGAGAGACAAGAGAGAGAGTACATTTATGGTGGGACCTACATAATTTTTATTGTTTTTTTATTACTCTCAAGTCATTGATCAAATTTACCATTCTGGATGCCCTAACACGGAAAGAGTGTTGACGAAGATTTTTCATCCATATTTTTATTCCCGCCCATATATAAATATACTATTCCCGCCCATATTTTTATTCCTGGATTGAATTTTTCATTCCCGCTTTCTATCCCCCAAATCGGCGCCTCCTCTCCTATTTGCCCTCTCTCCAACTTTTTCGTACGATCTCTCTCTCGAAACTCCATCCAAGTCCAGAGTCCTTTTGTTCAGGCATGTTTTCGATCTCTCTCAGAACTCCATATTTTTTCATACGATCGATCAAAGATGAATATTTCGATCCCCTTTCTGTTCCTCTTTTTGTATGCTTCTATGTTAGACCTATGTGCCCTTGTTTATGAGACATCCTGCCTCTCGATAATGGTTCCATAACTCAATGGGTTTTGTTTTTTAGGCTACGTTTTGGGGTATGCCGTATGCTGCTTCTTCTGTTACAGAAACACGCGAATGAAAGAGCCGCAAAATGCAATTGTTGCTCTTTGCATTTGTACGTGAGTAGGCCAGCAACAAGGGGAAAAAGCCGAGAGAAGCAGTTGCCTTGAAGATGTGATCGAGAGGAGGAACAACAACCATGAGGGTGTGATTGAGAAGAGAAACAACACGCAAATGTGATCCAAACAGTGTGCAGGTACAATTATGGGGTTCAATTTCATAGAGTATTGACTAGTTTTTGGTTTTGTGTTGTTAATTCTTGGTAAAGATAGAAGATTTTGTTGAATCGGCTAATTATTGGTAAGGATTGAAGTTATAATTGATTCGTTTCATCCGTGGATTATTTTTGTTGGTTTTTGTGTTAGCCTCTATCTTGCCGTGGCTTTTTGTTCATACACTTGTTTGATATGGTTGTAGTTTCCAGAAGTATTGATGCCTTTTTGTTTCGCATGCCCTCAATTGTGTACCTTTTACACTACATGAGACTATCTTGATTTGTGGCAGAAGAACAACTATCATGCCCGGATAGCATTTTGCAGATGGTCTTATATGTCTTTAACACCTGTTCTGTTTGCTTTCTGATTGTTTTGCCAGCGGGTGATAGGACCTGCTTCTTTTCATTATAGCCTTGCTTAGAACAATTTCATGAGTTTGTCTCATCTTTAGAACAGAGGATTAGATTAATCTAATGCCACGAACCTGAGGAGTTTAGTTAAGCTGAGCATGTTTAAATTGAATGATTTGGGTTTGTTTATATCATTCAACATCAAGTTGTCAATTCGGAATTCCATTACCTTTGCTAGCTGGTATTTGAGTTTCAAAGTTGTTAATTCAACATTCTATGGTCGACTTTGGATCAACTTCTACAAGTCTTTGAACCGTGATGATTCATAGATCTAATGTACCTACTTGGAGATAGTTACTAAGGTAAATGAGTATTTTCTTTCTTGCAAATTTATTTTCAACTCATCAAAGGCATGAGGCTCTTATTTGTTATTATCTTCTTTTAATAATGACATGCTCTTTAATTTAGTCTATATCAATGACATGCTCTTTTAACAATGACATTCTCTTGTTATAGGAATCTATATCATCAGAGATATGCACAACAAATGTGCCATGTGGGAGACTACTATACCAACTACTCAACTTTGTTAGCCATGGTTTCTAGCCACCATTAACCTTAGCATACCATGGGGCTGAGAATTAGCATTGTTACATCTGTTAGTTGTTAACTTAGCATACCATGGGTTTTATATAAACTTGGCGATGCATTGCTTGATCTTGTCATATTCCTTGCACGGTTGTTGGTCGGTCGACATACTTTTAGGCCCTTACTACCACCAGAATTGCAAGAGTGAATTTATGGGTCTTATACACGAAGAATATGAAGTAGTGTTGCATAATCTCACAACCTACAACATTTTTGATTTAGTATTTACTTGTCGTAGAAGAATAATTAAATGTCTTTATCAAAAACTAATGAAATCAAAACTTGTTTTGAAGTTGAAAAGGCTATAAATAATTGGGTTGTCATTTTTTTAATTGTTTGAAGAATTACATCTCTAACATATGCCCTTCTCGATCTCAATCTCAGTCTTCTGACAATCATCTTGTTGACATTGTCTACTAGCATTCGTCACCTAAGGTACTTTTTTTCCCTAATCTAATTTGAGTTGCATACGATTTTGAATTTGAGAATACTGATTGCTTTCTTGATAAGTGTGTATGGCTTGGAATTGGATAACCAAACCATATATGTGAGAATTGGATTGTGTTAGTTCTCTTTATCTTACTTAAATTATAAAGAGCTTTTTTTTGGGACTTGAATTGATGTTAGATGTCCTTAGCATACTTAACTTATGATGAGGATTGTAGAAAACTAATAGTTTGATTATATACAAAAAATAATTTTTTGTTTTGTTTTGAAGCGAAGCGAAGAGAATAAAATAGTTAATTGAAATGTATATGTTGCATAGACGATGATGGTTGGGTCTTTCAAATGTTAGTTTGTTTTATCAAACTTTTACAAATTGTTATTCTTAAATTTTGGCTGAATGATTTTTCGAACTAATTTACTAGGCTTTTTGTTACACTTAACTCCTTGTTCTACCTGGAGTTTTGATTTTGGTGTATATAAGTTTGAACTTGTTGAATGTTACAACTCTATCACTTTCGTGATTTGTGCATTTATTAGTTAATATTTACTGGGTTTTATTTTCTTACAGGTACCACAAATGACTTCTAATCATTATGGCGATAAGCAACAACATACGGAGCAAAACAAAAAGTACACAAGTACACAACTATTAACTAGATGGTGAAAATATAGAATCAAGCTAGAAGTATAGCATAAACAAGAAAAAATGTTTCAAATATTTAGTACTTTTGTTATTATGTTATTGGTGTTCTCATACATTATTGATATGATGTATAATATTATTTATATACTTATAAGTTGTTAATAATGTTGATTTGTATTTGGTGTTTTCAAATGTAATTTCATTTCCCTCTAAATAATACAAATCGTCACCAAAATATAGCAAATAGCAACGGTTTTGATAATTTAATTGCATCGTATGTGTATTGCTATGTTGACGTTTTGAAAAATAAACGTCACTATATGTCATGCTACGATGACTGGTTTTAAAAATAAACGTCACTGTATGTAATGCAATAGTGACATTTTTTAAAAATAAACGTCACAATATGTAATGATACTGTAACGGTTTTGAAAATAAATGACAAATGTATATCACGCTTCAGTGACGGCTTTAACTAATAAATGTTTGTGTATGTTATGCTATAGCGATGTTTATGAATAATAAACGTCACCATATATTATTGTATGGTGATGGTTTAGGCAAAACAAACGTCATTGTATGTCATGCCATTGTGACGATTTTCACCAATAAACGTAATTGTATGTTATGCAACCGTGACGGTTTTGAAAATAAACATTACCGTATGCCATGTTATGGCGACGGTTTTGAAAAATACACATCACCGTATGCCATGTTATGATGACGATTTTGAAAAATAAACGTCAACATATGTCATGCTATTGTGGCGATTTTAAATAATAAACGTCACAATAAATCGTGTTACATTGACGATTTTGAAAAATAAACGTCACCTTATGTCATGCTACAGTAATGTTTTTTAAATGTAAACGTCAACGTAGGTGATGCTATGGTGACTGTTTTAAAAATAAACGTCACTATACTTCACGTTACAGTCACGGTTTTTAAATAGAAATGTCAACACATGTCATGTTTTAGTGACTATTTCGAGAAATAAATGTCACCGTACGTTATGCTATGGTAACGATTTTGAATAATGAATGTCATCGTATGTCATGCTATGGTCACGATTTTGATAAACGTCACCATATACCATGCTCCGATGACGGTTTTTGAATATGAACGTTAAAGCATGTCATGCTAAGATGACGATGTTAATAAAATAGCGTTACCGTATGTTATGCTACGGTGACGGTTTTTAAAAATAAATGTCACTGTATGTTATGTTATGGTAACGGTTTTAGAAAAATAAACAATTTTTTATACATCTAAGGTGACGGTTTTAGCCTATGGTAACGGTTTTTATGTGATTTGGTAACGTTTTCTGAACGTAACCAAAAGTGTATCAAAAGTGACGGCAAGATAGGTGACGAATTTTACGTCCACGAAAACCGTTACCGTATACCTATGGTAACGGTTTTTAACCGTCACAAAAGACCTTTTTTGTACTAGTGGTTCGATTTCTTATTTCATCGACTCCATTTTGTTGCGGTGTTCTCACTGAAGAAAAGTTGTGAGAAATACCCTTACTTTCAATGAAGTTATCAAGGGAACTGTTTTTGAACTCACTCCCGTGATCACTTCTTATTGAGTGAACAATCATATTATTCAGGACTTCCATTTTCCTGACAAAAGAGATGAGTTCATCAAGGGTGTCACTCTTAGAACGGAGGAACATAACCCATGTATAGCGAGAGAATTCATCAACAATGACCAGTGTATATTTCTTTCCAGCGATGGATTGTTTGTTGACAGGACCAAACAAATCCATGTGAAGAAGTTGAAGAGGAGATGACACCGAGGAAACTTGCTTTGACTTGAAGCTTGCTTTGGTTTGTTTCCCTTTTTCACACGCTGAACATAGAGATTCCTTAGCGTATGAATGTTGAGGAAGACCAGTAACCAACTCTTTTGAAGAAAGAGTATTCAGTGTCTTGAAGTTGAGATGAGAGAGCCTCTTATGCCATAGCCAGTTGACATCAGATGAAGCTTTGGAGAAGAAACAAGAATTCTCAGTGGTTGTCGAGTCCATGTTTATAACATAAACATAAACATTTTCCAAACGGTATCCGCTGAGAGCGACTTTCTCCTTTTTGTCAGGATTCCTTAGTGAACATACTTTGTAATCCTTGTCATGTAGCTGATTGATGCTCAGAAGATTGTGCTTCAGCCCTTCGACGTATGCGACTCTTCTGAAAGTTGTTGTACCATTAGAGAGTACACCAAACCCTCGGGTATAGCCTTTTCCATTTCCACCAAAGGTCACAGAGGGACCTTTCTCTTCCTTATATTCAGCGAGCAGGTTCTTTTTGCCAGTCATGTGTCTAGAGCATCCGCTATCGAGATACCAGATACCCTTCAGGACCTGCAAATAAAGGAAGATTAGTTTGATTTGGGCACCCATTTTACTATTGGTCCATATTTGTCAATGGTGGTTGAGGAAGTGGAAGGTTCAGCAATCTTCGCAGCATTTGAAGATTCAGCTTCAGGACTAGTCTTCACTTTGGTTAATTTCTTAACCTCAGTGGTATCTTTCACCTTGGCCTGATTTGCACCATGATTGGTCTTCTTTGCCTTGGGGGCAGTGATCTTCACCTTAGCTAATTTCTCAGCTTTGGTGGCTGTAGGGCACTTACTAGCAATATGATCGGTAAGTCCACAGTGATAACATTTTCTATAGGTAAAAGTAGCTTTAGGACCATTTGCATGCTTAGCCGAGATTTTTAGATGGACAGGGCCAACACCAGGAATACCTTTGGCATTGGAAATTGGAGGAACTATCAGTTCTTCGGATTTCTTACCAATTACATCCATCTTATTTTAGGATAGATCGCTGAATAAATTCAGGGATCTTGGTCTTAGATGTAGAGGGATGACTTACTGAAGGTTTGAGAACTTTCAGCTTAGGTACAAAGGTACCCTTCTGAGGTTTTTGATTAAAAACTTTTTCTTTAACTTTACCTTTATAAATCAAGGTAGGTTTTTCCTCGGGGATGGGAGTTTTTGAAGAAGAACACTGAGACGAAGAGGTGTCAGGGATAGATGACACGAATATTCCAAACTTGAGCATGGAATGATCAGTGGTTGGTTCTTCAGTGTCAGCTTTGTCACCAAGACCACTTTTGTCACTCAGAGGAATCTGAGCACGAATTATCTCAATGATCGTTGTTGAGGATTTACACCATCCTTCAACAGTATCCTTTTCAGTTTTTAATGCAGCGATAGCTTCTTCTCGCTCAATACTAATGATTTGATTTATGCAGACCTGATCTTTCAAAATTTCTTCTATTTTAGAAAACTTTTGAATTTGTAAATGACAGTTTTAAGCTGTTCAGCGAGATCAATATTTTGTTTTTCAGCTTTGGTCTTGCCATTCATGGCATCATATAAATCAATAGTCAAAAGATCGATGGTCCGTCGTCTATCAACTTCATTAAAGGCTGAAGTGGAAGTGTCAGTGAGAGAATTTGATACATGAGAGGTAGAGGTAGAAGTAGAGGGAATTTCAGCTTTTTCTTCCTCTTCTTCTATTTGAGCCATGAGGCAGAAATTGGCCTCATCATCATCATCAGAGTCAGATGGTTCTTCATCAGAAGCAGCCCAGTCATGATCTTCAGCGATCAAACCTTTTCCTTTCTTTTTGTATGCTTTCAGCTTAGCATACTTTTCTTTCAGCTTCTGGTATTTGTCATTTCTAGCCCTGGGGTTAGAGGATTTCTTGTAGGAAGAAGATGAAGGTTTGAAGATTTTCTTTGACCTGTATTCATTAGCAAAATGTCCTACTTTTTCACAGTTAAAACAGGTAGCAGTGGCCTTATCTACAAGAGTTGAAGATTTTGGCATGTCAGAGAGGGAAAGAGGTTTATTTCTTCTGAAGTTACTCTTTCTGGCGAATCTCTTGAAAGTATTGGTCAGAAGTGCCAGAGATTCATCAAGTTCTGAATGATCAGATTCTGATGAATCATCAGAGTTAGATTCCAACTCAGTGATAGTGACAGTAGAACGCTGAGTGGGCACCAACTCTGAAGAGAGTAAAGCAACAGGTGTGCTTTTGGAATCTTTGTTAGCCCCAAGTATACAAGATGTAAAAGTATTGAAAATATTACAAGTCAGAAGACCACCAGAGATCTGGCAGAAGACTTAGAAGAAAATCAACGAGAAGATCATCAGAGCTCGAGAAGTGTCAGACACGTGTCCGTACTTTCCACGTAGGCCCTAAAAGGACGGAGACACTTTCCTCGTGTCACCCCAGGGTTAGATAGTACAATGTCTTTCACTTTATCAGGCTATAAATAGAAGGGTAGTGGAACACACATTTGTAAGCTTTTGGAAGAATTGTTTTCCACATTTGTGAGAGCACACACTGCTACATTCCATTCAACTATCACTGTACGATTTGTGTCCTGAGAGATTTCTGAATACACACTTGAACGTGTTCTTGGTGTTATTGAAATATATCAATATACGAGCAACGTATTTACTTGATCTTGTTATCATTTACTGTTCATGTTAGCTTTAATTAGTCCCTAATTTATATGAATGTTTTATAAAGAAATAGTGTCAATGACTTATTTGTATTTGTTGAGTGTCAAGGGCTAAAATTGTAAATAACCAATTGTTGTATTGGTTATAAAGTCTTGTTTTAGATAGATTTTAGGTTAAGCCTCCTAGCCTCCATTTTGAAAGAGTCATATGCAGAGAGAGAGAGAGAGAGCTTCAAGAGTGAGTTGTGCTTAATTCATATATTGTAAACTCCTCTTTATCAGTCAATACAAAGATTATTGCTATTATTATTGTCACTTGTTGTATCTGGGATCCAACAATTGGTATCAGAGCCAAACAGATTAGAATTTGTGCTTCAATCCATTGATTTTTATCAATTTTTGAGAGATTATTGTGTTTTTGTGCAAAGTTGAGAGTTCTTCAAGTTCTTCATCTTTTTGGTTGGTTTTGGCCATTAGAGTTCTTCTACTGGTTTAAAATCAATCAAGGGTTGTTAGTAGATAATACCTGAGTGTTTTATTCCGCAAAATCACTAGGTTTGTAGCTTAGTTTATGCATTTACTTAATTTCCGGAGTTTTAAACTTTTATTTTTCTGCACTCTGTTTTGCTTCGGAAAACCACTTTCTGTTGGTTTTTGGAAAAAACACCAAGCATTAAAGTTGCCCAGAATAGTGTCACGAACCTGCGTACCAATCTTTAGCTCAATCCGATCATTTTTGAAAAAATTTGACTCAAGAACATTTGAATCTTCATCCTTAACTTTTGTTTTGCTGCACACGTTTTTGCTTCGAAAAACCATTTTCTGTTGGTTTTTGGATAAAACTCAAAGAGTTAAAGTTGTCCAGAATATACTCGTGCACCTACCTATCAAATTTCAGCGCAATCCGATAAGATTTGAAAAATCGACTCAAGCGCACAAATTCTACTTCTCACGAAGTATCTGTTAACGATCCGACATTTTTAAATTTTCAAGTAACAATATGTCAAGACTAAGATTTAGTGCTGATGCTGATTCTCATTATTATTCTAAACTCAGTACTAATTTTCGCAAAATTATTCCTAATCTTGAGAAAGAGTTGGAGGAAAAGAACAAAAGCATTCTGATTGATTCAGAAAAGATTGCTAAGCTTGAAGAATCAGGTAAACTCTTAACCTGTGAAAATCTCGATCTTAAGAGAAAATTATGTGAGTCTGAAAAGATTTTTGAAGAAGAGAAGAAAAGACTTGAACTTAAATGTTTAAAATTTTCTAATTTGGTTTCTGATTTTAAAAAGCTTGTGATCTGTGAAAGAGAAAAGTTTGAAAAGGAGAAAACTATTTTTGAAACAAAGTCTGTGAAATTTTCTTGCAAAATCTCAGAATTACAGAAAACTCTTGAAAATGAGAGGAAAGAGTCTGATCTTGAAAGAAAAGAGTTTGAGAAGAAGAAGATTGAAGGATTTCAAACAAAATGTTTGAAAGATGATTTTGAGAGAGAAAGAAAGGTTTTTAAAGCTGAAATGTCCAAATTGACAAAAAGACTATCTGTTTTGTCAACCAAGATTATGTTGGAGAAGATATATAAATCAGATCTTCTAAAGAAATTTGATTTGAATCTTAAAGAAAAAGATGTTTTAGCTAAAAGGCTTAAGGAATTTGACTTAGAAAACTCTCGTGTTGATAATACAGATAATCTTGTTTTCAAAAGAGTGAAAATGGTTTAGAAAGTCAAAAGCTCTACTCCTGTCAAAAATGCTCCAAAGCCTTTTGTTTCTGTTTCATCTCATCACTCATATAACTGTAAATGCTTTAATCTTCTGTTTACATTAAAGAACCATTTGTCTAGATCAAACTGTGTTCAAAATGGGTCATTTCAAAAGAAAATTTCCAAAGACCCAAAGTGAGAAAAGTCATAGAAAGGAACCTGGCAAACCAGCTAAATTTGGCAAACCAGAGGACCTTAAAACAGATCCTAATCTCAACAGAAAAGGACCCATTTGGAAATGGGTACCAAAATGTCTTTAATCTGTTTTGCAGGTACATGGACTCCTTAATACATCTGTTAAGGACTCACACTTCAGTGGACAATGGACTCTTAAACACTCACTTTAAGACTCACCCTTCAATAGGCAATTGATTTCTGTGCACAACAGTACAGAACTCAGTCTTAAATCGGATTTAATAACAGCATGCTGACAGATTTGCGATGCTGTAGTAAATTGATCATATCTCACTGATCAAGACACCAATTGATTCAATTCAAAAGGCCCTAGATTTAAAATACACTGGTGAACAACTTTCGTGTTTTGAGATTTCAGAGATTCAAAATTTAGAAGGGTCATATTCATCATCGAAGTAGACAACAGTGTGCTGACACAAAGTTGTTGGACAGATCTGCGCGACTGTGGTAAATCTACCATATCTTTTTTCGTACGAGCTCGAAAAGAGGTGATTCAAAAGGTCTAAACAGATAATAATGAAAATTAAAATTGTTTGTGTTTTGAGTTTTTGCAAACTCCAGAGCTATAATGGTCTAAATCAGTGTCAAAGTTGGTGTAACACTGCTGTTAAGCTATTGTTTGCTGCAGAATTAAGCCGCGACCAAACCTCTGCCGATCGGTGACCAACCTCTGCCGAGCGGCGATCAACCTCTGCCGAGCGCCGACCAAACCTTTGCCGAGCGCCGACCAAACCTCTGCCGAGCCACGAAAAACCTATGTCGAGCCTTTGTCAAGCGTCTGTCAAGCCGTGATCTCAGACCAACTTCTGGCGACAACATAAGCTTTGGCTCGGCCTTTTGAGACCAACCTCTGTGGTACTGTTCACCACAGAGCCTCTGGGAAATCTGACAGAGCCTCTGTGGACTGAACCTCTGTGACTGAACCTCAGAGCCCGTAGCCCAACTTCTTAGTACTTGCTGTCAGCTTTGCGCACCTGTCGTATTTTCAACAGAACTCCCTTCTCGAAGCTCCAAATTTGATGAGTCCAGACGCGTTGGATTTCTAAGACAAAGATGAACAATGTTCGTGTTTTGAGTTTGGTCTGAATCAGTGTTCTTCTTGGTCAGAATCTCTGCTAAAGTCAGTATACATCTGCTGGACAGAAAGTTGTGTTTCACTAAAATCATCATCAGAGCTCTTTGGAGTTTTCAGAGACTCAAAAGATCAGAAGCAGTCTTGAAGATCAAAGTTCATGTAGATCATAAAGAAGACCTCTGTCAGCGCTTGATCAACCTCTGTCGACAAGAGATCAGCCTCTGTCGACACGAGATCAGCCTCTGTCGGCACTGCGATCAACCTCTGTCGCACCCTCGGCCAGTACCTCAGATATGTTCAGTTCAGAGTTTTTACTAGTATTTCTAAACTCTGACCCCCTACATGTTTTTTAAATTTGAATTATTAGTGCTTTTGGATATTCCTAACAATGAGGAATCATCAAAGATGATTACCAACACCTTTTGATTTTTACAGGATATCTGATTTCAAAGTGAGCTTAAATGAGATTTAATGCTCAATTTGAGGGGGAGAATGCCAATCTAATCATGCTAAATGCAAAGGTAAAATCTCTGAATTTTAAACCTTCATCATTTAAAAGAAGAACAACTTTAGAATGATTCAAATCTTTCAAATGTTCAAACTACTTCTATGTGCTCAAATGTATTTCATGCTTTAGAAGTTGATTTTAAATGGTTTTGTGCATAACAAAGAACCGTGGTAGTTTATTCTGAAAAACTTACTCGTGTTTGTTTTTCCCATATATAAATTCCAAAATTGCCACGTGTTAATTTTTTGTTGAAACAGTTATTTCCACGTCTCATATATTCGTTGAATTTTTCGGTGGAAATACACTCGTTTGGATTCTCATTTGATTTCAATGAATGTCATTTCATTTCAATGATTCAATTCTTATTCTGACTAATAATTGTGACTTGTTCTTCATAATTAAACTTTCTAATCATTGATTAATTTCTTGAAAACACTTGTGCTTACTGAGTCAATCCGTTTAGTGTTTGAATTTGTTCATTGAAACTCCATATCAAATGATAGTGACTTCTGATTACTTTAGATCAGAACTCGTACTTCAAATGAATTTGACTTCTAAACAAATAAGTTTAGAACTCGTTTTTAATGTTTTAAAGCTTCTGAATATTACAATTCAGAACCTGGTTCATATGAAATAATACAAGGAGTGTGTTAGGCATCTTCATGTTTCTATGGTCCATCTAGAACCGGAAGAACCTACCCAAGAAACACATCCTTTCATAGATGTCAGTGAGATCTTAAAAGAAAAAGAAGTATTCGGAGTGAAAGAGTGACTGGTGAGAATGTGACAGGACTTAAAAGAATTAATTGGTCCTTACCAAACTGAGTTAATCATCCGGGTAACTACATAATCTATTCATTCTCATCTTTTTTGGAGATGAATATTGAAACAGACATGGACCCAATATCAATAACTCGTGTCACCCCACCAAGCTACTCAATATCCCTTAAAGGATATTTGTTTCACAAATACACGGAGAATTAGCACATAATCTATCTATTCCTTACTTGAAGGTTTCAGATATTGAAAAAGGAAGACAGCATCTCCGGTCTCCGAACTTCATATTCAATGCACTGTGTCTATTGATTGATAATCTGCTGTCCAGATTACATCAATGCTTTTGAGCCCAACATATCATATACATTTTCTTCCTCACAATATCACGAATCTTTGTGATTCCCTATGCATATCTATGTGATATTGCTAGAACAGTTTGAGAAATCTAATTTTTATAATTTTACTTCTATGATAACTGGAAGTCCTATCAGAGCTTCATATTTGTCAACTCTGAACATAGGCCACACAATTATTTTAATTGTTGTGATAACAGTTGCTATGTGCTTTTGTGTTAGATAATTACCCCTGGTTACTTATTCTTTAATGCAGATTCTCATGAGCCGAATGTGTTCGCTACTCTTCATCTCCTAGTTGTTTATCTACCATCGGTTATTACTCAAACTGGTTATACAAGCTTCCACACATCAAATTGTTCTCTGATTGTTTGAGTTTAATCTTTCGGAGACAACCGAGATAAAAAAGGTAAAGCAACAGTCAAGGGGGAGTATGCAACGATCAAGGGGGAGTTAAAGAAGGAATTAAAGCAACTGACATTGTGGAAGATCAGGAAAAGAAGACTCTTACAAGACTTGAAGATTGACACACCAACGCCTCTAAAGAAAGCAAGGGGAGACTACAAGATGATGCTTTCTTTATAAAATATTAGGGGGAGATTGTTAGCTTTAATTAGCCTCTAATTTATATGAATGTTTTATAAAGAAATAGTGTCAATGACTTATTTGTATTTGTTGAGTGTCAAGGGCTAAAATTGTAAATAACCAATTGTTGTATTGGTTATAAAGTCTTGTTTTAGAGAGATTTTAGGTTAAGCCTCCTAGCCTCCATTTTGAAAGAGTCATACGCAGAGAAAGAGAGAGAGAGAGAGAGAGAGAGAGAGAGAGAGAGAGAGAGAGAGCTTCAAGAGTGAGTTGTGCTTAATTCATATATTGTAAACTCCTCTTTATCAGTCAATACAAAGATTATTGCTATTATTATTGTTACTTGTTGTATCTGGGATCCAACAGTTCATTATTGATACTCTCACTGTTTCATAATCGTCTACACAATCACTCATATTTAATAGCTTTATATTATGCTTCCGCTATCTGTTTTATGTTGTTTATATGAGACAACTTGAATCTGGGAACCTATAATTGGTATCAGAGCTAATTGATTTTCTTAAATCAAATCGATCCAATCTAACCAGGTTGATTCATTGTTGTTGATTGTGTTTGTTTTCAAAAGCTTCATAGTATACTCTGTTTTTGCTCAAAAGTTCAAACAAATCTTCAGAGTTCTTTTAACACCTGTTTAAAGCTTTCTAGTTAACTCTGAATATCTTCTCTACTTTGTTTACTGTTCCATTGGTTACTGTTCATCTACTTTCAGTTTAAAACCCTTTTAAAATCTCTCGAATCCTTTGTACTATGTTTTATGAAAAGATGGCTAATAACAACATCAATGCTAGCTACACGGCTGGTTCTCTAACCAAATCTCCTACTCTTCTGAGAGATGAATATCCTCAATGGAAGATTAGGATGGTTAACTTCTTTGATGGAATGGATAGAGATCTCATGCGATCTGTCACTAGTGGACCATTCCAACCTATGGTTTTGGTTCCTCGTGTACCCGCTACAGAAACTACTGCTGAGGTTCCAGCTCACTTCGAAGTTAAAACCACTGGGTTTACTGATGAAGAAAAGCTAAAAATGGAAAACGATCTCAAGGCAGTTAGACTTCTGATTATGGCCATTCCCAACGATATTTTCCAAGAACTAGACTCTTGTGTTTCTGTAAAAGAAATCTAGGATCAACTTCTAAATCAACTCGAAGGTGGTATAAAAACCTAACAGAATAGAAGGACCCAATGTATTAATGAATACAATGATTTCAAAGCACTTCCTGAGGAAACCTTACAACAGACCTACAACATATTCAATGTTTTAATAAACAAATGTAAAAAATGTGGGGTTGTTCGGTCGAAGGAAGATAACAATGTCCTGTTCTTGAAAAGTTTAAATGATGAATGGTTGAATCTATCCATGTCTCTACAAGCTAACCAAGATTTGGATGCATGGTCTTTTAACGATGTGTATGGCACTCTCGCTGCAAAAGAGAAGGATGTTGTCAAACAAAAGGGCAAATCCACCATTGCAGGTCCAATAGCTTTGATCTCTGACTCAAAAACTCCCACTAAAGTAAAATCCAACAGAGAAAGCACTAGCAGAGAGAAGAAGAAGGAGAAAGCTATGAAAAAGAAGGGAAATAAAAGTTTGATAGCTGAGAGTGATGAAGAGGATGATGATATCAATGCTTTTGCCCAATCTCTTGCCCTAATAACTCAAAAGTTTAACAAGATATTTGGTAACAAAGTATTTGATAGGAGAGGAAGATACGAGAGAGAAGAGAAAGACGAGAAGAGAGGTTATGCTGCACCTCACCATCAGAACAACAGCAGAGCTCCACAAGAGCAAAGACCACAACAGAAGTACAATCCTCCAGCCCCCCAGAAGCAAGCTGATGCTGCCCAACCCATCAATCAGAATGATGGAAGATGTTTTCGATGTGGCAAACCCGACCATTTCTCTGCTAACTGCAAGGGTAGACTGGTAAAAAACCAGGACTACTACAAGAACAAGTACAAGTACAACTACAGAGAGAGAAGTTATGTAGCTGAGATGGAGAATTGGATCTCTGACTCGTCCTCTGATGACGAACCAGAGCAAGCCAATTTTTGTGGGGTTGCTGTAGATGATAAGAGTTTGGAAGAGGTAGCTGATTGGATGACTGGAGAAATGGCAGAAAGATCAATAGAGGCAGATGTGTCTCAGAATGCATGTGCTCTTTCTGTGATAGAGCCAAATGACAGAGCGCTGGAGACCACTAAACCCAGTACCAAGGTATGTTCTACTTCTGAATCAAAATCAGACTCTGAACTGGAGATGCATGTTTCTTTACTAACTGAGGAATTTCAACTATTAAAACAAAAGCTTTCTGAGGAAAAAGAATTAAGAAAGCTAGCTCAAAAGGATCTTTCCTTTTACAAGAGAGAGAAAAATCTCTTGGAAATTGAAAAGGAAGAGATTGCAAAAGAAAAATCTGAGCTAGAGATTTTGCAAAAATAGAAGGAAAACTCTTTTTCTGAGAAGTGTAAGGAATATGAGGAAGTTCTTAAGCTAAAGGCAGAAGAGGTTAAAAAAATATGAATACGAAAGGATTAACTCTGTAGCTCTAAAGAACTATTTTCAAAGAGAGAGAGAGGTTTTGCACCAGTCTTTACAGAGGAAAGAAATTTTGATTAAAAAGTACCAGGATGCACAAGATGTGCATATTAAAATCAACTCTCAAAAGGATACGCAAGGTCTGGGCTTTAGTGACCTTACTCCCTATACTGGAAGGAAGAAGACATCTCGGTCCTCTGCCTTCTGTGTTGGGAAAATCCAAGAAAATGTGATCTCTGGTACTGTAGTTTTTAAAAGAGCAAAAACCTCAAATGTTTCAAAAACAAGAAGATGGAATTTCAGGAATGTCAACTATGACTCCATGGATCATGAAAAGGTTACAAAACCATCTGAAAAGTTCATTCATGATCAAGGAAAAGATGAGATCAATTTCCATGATTATGTCAAAAGTCTTGATCCTAAAGAAATTTTACACGTTAACTCTTTTAAAGGACATAAGTCTGTTACTTCTGTGGCTGAGTCCTCTGGTGTCAAAACACAGAGTGAGCTCAACCCTGAGCTCAACATCTTTTGAAGAGGATCTTAAGAGAGTTATTGAGGAAAATGCTGCATCTGATGCTTTAAAACCAAGACTAAGAAAGTTCAAGTCCACCAGAGCAAATATCTCTGATTTACCCAAAGAGTCTGACACCTCTACCAGAGCCACCAGAGACTTTCAAGACTCTGATCCTGACTCTGATTTTGAGGTGGATGAGCAGATTTTCTGTGCTCAAGAGAACATCTTGTACAAACCCAAGCAGGTACTAGTTGGGTCTGGAGATTTGAAAACTCATATTTTTTAAGAATCAATCCATATTTATACCAGTTCCTGATTTCAAAAACAAGGGTATCAGGATTCTCTCTTCTGATGAGATAGAAGAGAAGAGAAGAGAAGAGAAAAAGCTAAGAGTATTCCTGTGAACCACACCTCTGTTCCCTTTGCTTATAAACCAATCAGATTTACTCCAGAGCAAAAGGGCAAATGGATAGTCAATGACAAACCTGTTCCCAACTCTGCAGTAAATCAAAGGAAAAACTCTTTTTGGTCCAAAGAATCTGTTCCAAGGAACAATGCTAATTTCAGGAAACCAAACCAGGACAGAATGTTTAAGAAGACATCTGGTCCTAAAGTTTTTCAATCTCAAATGCCATATAATCAACAGATGTTGAAAAGAAACAGCAATATGCATCAATCATCTTCATGTTCTATCAACTACAATTGCATTCAACTTTTGTTAAAGTTGCAAAATCATTTGAATGGTCCACACTGTGTTCTGAATCAGTCATTTGAAAGGAAAAATCCTAAGACTGTCCACCAGAATATGCAGAGAAAATCCTCTGCCACACCATCATAGAATGGAAAGCCAGCAGGTAAGTCTAACACCCCAAGCCTAACCAGAAAGAACCCATTATGAAATGGGTACCTAAAAAGAACTAATCTGTCTTGCAGAAGCCTCATGTGCAGATCTGGTATTTAGATTCAGGATGTTCCAGGCACATGACAGGCAATAAGGAGCTGCTGACTTCATTCAAAGACAAAATTGGAAGTGCAGTAACCTTTGGAGGCGATGGACAGGGACAGATTAGAGGTTATGGTGTGTTGAGTAACGGTGGTGTTTCAGTTTCAAAGGTTTCTTATGTTGAAGGTTTAAATCATAATCTGCTTAGCATAAGTCAACTATGTGATCATGGATTCGATGTCAATTTTAAGAAGAAATATTGTTCTTTGTTGCTTTCCGAGTCTGGTCAAGAACTTTTAAGAGCCGACAGAAAAGACAATCTGTATAAAATGAATTTTAATCCAAATCAAAGTACTACAACAGAAAAACTCTGTTTAGTTTCTTTGAAAAAGGAAGATGCCTGGCTCTGGCATAAAAGATTTGCTCATTTAAAATTTTCAAATCTTGACAAGCTCGTGAAACTCAACCTAGTGAAAGGTCTGCCTTCACTTAAATTTGACAAAGACCATCTTTGTTCTGCTTGTGAATTGGGTAAGCTAAAAAGAGCTTCACACAGAACAAAGAGTGATCACAACTGCCTTAGACCTTTGCAGATGCTTCATGTGGATCTCTGTGGTCCAATTTATGTGCAAAGTCTATCGGGCAGAAAGTATATTCTTTTACCTATTGATAAATATTCTAGATATACTTGGGTTGAGTTCATCAGAGTAAAATCTGATGTCCCAGAAATTCTGATAAGTTTGTTGAAAAGGATACAGGTTCTGTTAGGTCTTAAAGTCCAAAAGTTGAGAAGTGATAATGGGACAGAATTCAAGAATGCCAGAATTGATGCATACCTATCAGAGGAAGGAATCTCCTAGAACTTCTCAACCGCCAGAACTCCCCAACAGAATGGTGTTTTGGAGAGAAAGAACAGAACTCTGGTAGAAGCCGGCAGAACTATGTTGGCGGGTTCTATCCTTCCTATCAACTTCTGGGCAGAGGCAGTCTCAACAACCTGTTTTACCCAGAACCGAGCTGTCATAGTAAAGAGATTCAAAAATACTGCTTATGAACTCATCAACAACCGAAGGCCGAATGTGAAATACTTTCATGTTTTTGGCTGCAAATGTTACATCTTGAATGACAGAGATCGGTTGGGCAAATTTGACAAGAAGACTGACGAAGGAATCTTTATTGGTTATTCCTTAACCTCTAAAGCCTACAGAGTCTACAATACCAGAACCAGGGTCATTCAAAAGAGCATAAATGTATCCTTTGATGAAAATTCATCAAGTTCCTCTGATCGCAAATCACCAGAGGGGATACAGACTGAAGAGAAGACTAGCTCTTCAAAGACAAGAGAAGAAGATATCAATCTAATATTCAACGACGTCTTTGATGATGATGATTCCTCTGACAACATCACCAGAGGCAATCAAGCTCAGAACTCTGCTGAACAGAACCTAACAGGTACATCTCTTACTGGTCTCTCCAATTCTTCACCATCTACTTCTCTATCTACAGGTCAAATTTACAGAAATAAGGGACAAGAGTTAGATGTAAGAGAACCTGAACAAGAGCCATCATCACCACCTGTGACCCATATTGGAAGAAATTCACTGTATGAAAGCTCACCATCTCAGAGCCCTGTTGGTACATCACAGAGAAATGAAGCCACTCTCTAGAGCTGTGTGCCTCAGAGCCCTGGTGCCAATCCTCAGAGCTCTGATGCTGACATACGTCTTTTCCCATCAGAAGCACAAACTCCACCTGTTGTCCATGCTCCAATGACCAGATGGACAAATGATCACCCCCATCATCTAATTATAGGTGCTGCTGAAGATGGTGTAAAGACAAGATCTGCAACAATCAATGAGGCTTTCTTTGTGAATTTTCTAAGTATGATTGAGCCGAAGAAGATTTCTGAAGCCCTTGAAGACCCAAACTGGATTGAAGCCATGCAAGAGGAGCTTATGGAGTTTGAATGAAATAAAGTTTGGTCCTTGGTTCCACTTCCTGAAAACAAAGCTGTTATTGGAACCAAGTGGGTGTTCAGAAATAAAAAAGACGAGGATGGTATTATCATCAGAAACAAAGCACGGTTGGTTGCCAAGGGATATTGCCAAGAAGAAGGCATTGATTATGACGAAACCTTTGCACCTATGGCTAGGCTAGAAGCTATCAGAATCTTCTCAGTCTATGCTGCCCATAAAGGTTTCAATGTCTACCAAATGGATGTGAAATCTGCTTTTCTGAATGGCAAACTCCAAGAAGAAGTCTACGTCCAACAACCACCAGGTTTTGAAAGTTTAGAGTTTCCAGACCACATATACAAGCTAGACAAAGCTCTGTATGGCCTTAAACAATCCCCCAGAGCCTGGTATGAAACTCTATCTAATTTTCTGTTGGGCAACCATTTTGAGAAAGGTATTGTCGATACAACCTTATTCATTAGGAGGTACAAAAATGATATTCTTCTGGTCCAAATATATGTTGATGACATTATTTTTGGGTCTACTAGGCAGGAATACTGTGATAGGTTTGAGGATTTGATGAAAAGTGAATTTAAAATTAGCATGATGAGAGAACTTTCCTTCTTCCTTGGTCTACAAGTTAAACAATCCATCAGAGGCACCTTTATAAGTCAATCAAAATACGTCTCTGATATTTTGAAAAAGTATAAGCTCAATAATTCAAATCCTATGAAAACTCCTGTTGCCACTGGAGTTAAACTTGACCATGATCCTCAAGGTCAATATGTGGACGTCAAGAACTAGAGAGGCATGATAGGGTCACTTCTGTATTTAACTGCAAGCAGACCTGATATAATGTTTGCAACCTGTCTTTGTGCTAGACTTCAAGCAAATCCTAAGGAATCCCATTTGTCTGCTGTCAAACGTATCTTTAAATATCTCAAAGGGACTCAATTTTTGGGTCTCTGGTATCCTCTTAATTCTGGTTTCGAGCTTGTAGCATACAAAGATTCAGATTATGGAGGATGCAGGAATGACAGAAAAAGTACTTCTGGTAGCTGCCAATTGCTTGGAGACAAACTGGTGAGTTGGACATCCAAGAAACAGAACTGCGTATCAACCTCTACAACAGAAGCAGAGTATGTTGCTGCTGCTAGTTGTTGCTCTCAAGTGATCTGGATGAAAACACAACTCAAAGATTATGGCATGGAGTACAACAAAGTCCCAATTCTGTGTGACTCCAAGAGTGCAATAGCAATTACAGCTAATCCAGTCCAGCACTCGAAGACAAAGCATATCGACATAAGGTATCCTTTTATAAAGGATCATGTTGAAAAAGGGACGATTGAAATGTATTTTGTTTCAACCGACTTCCAACTTGCTGATTTGTTTACAAAAGCCCTTGATGAACAGAGATTCAACTTCTTAATCAGCAAGATGGGCATGCTGAACATGTCCTAACTATTCAAAATTCACCAGAGCCTCTGATGTTCATACCAGAGCTCTGTAAAAATTGTTAGGTAGGATACTTCACCAGAGCCTCTGACGATCATCTTAGAGCTCTACCAGCATACTTTTTCAATATTTTCTTCTGTAAATTCCAAATCTGTATATTTTTTGATTCTCTTGGTAAATATTGTTTAATCTTTTAAAAGTTGCAAGAAAAGAGAAAAGCTAAAAAGAAAAATCTGTCAATTAAGCTCATCATTCTAGGGGGAGCTTAAAAGGAAAATAAGCATGGTTTAAGGGGGAGCAAGTCAAAACAATTTCAAATCTAAATGACTTTGCTCGTTGAACATAGAGGAAAAATCTTTTTAAGGAAGGGAAAACCTGTTCTGATGAAAACATTTTTGATAATGTCAAGAACTTACCAGAACTCTGACATTTCACCAGAGCCTTTGTTGAAATTCACCATACCTCTTTGAAATCTCTGAGATTGTTCTGCTTTCGTTCTTTGACTATTCTCACATCAGATACAGGATTTGCAAATGATTTTAGGTAAAAGTGAAACATCTGGGTTACTTGAAAGAATGGATAAAGTCAATAATCAGAGACAAAATGTGATGAGAGTTCCACTAGAACTCTGCCATTTCTATGATAATGGTCATCAGAGATGCGGGTTATTTTTTAGCGTCAACCACATGTCACCCACAAATCTCTAACCGTGACGGTTTGATAGCCTAAAAGATGTCAGAACCAAAACCCACATGGCATCTTCTGATTGAAAGACCAACCGTTAGCTGTTTCCACGTTCTACTGTAGAGGCCGTTCCACTATCTGACACTCGAGTACCTACAGTACCTAGGATGGTTATCCAGCCAGATATTTCGAGTATAAATACCCATTCCTTTGACCCATTTCATTTCTTACGACTTCTAAGTATTCAAATCCTCAAACCTTCCCTCCTTTCTTCAAATATCCTTGTGTTCTTCAAATCCTAGAAACCTGCAACAATGGCGGAACAAGCATACTCGGCGGAATCGAGCAGAATAGTACCCGTTGATCACATAGTGATCCAACCCTACGAGTTTGTAGACAACAACTACAGATTCGACGCCAACCCAGCAAATTTCTTGCCCATTTACCATGTCCTTGTTGAGTTCTACATGAACTCAGAACTCTTTCAAGCCATTACTCGACACGACGATACCCTTCCCCAAATATACGTTCAACAATGGTGGACTACTTGTCAGTTCATTCCAGAAAGGAAAGGTATTATTGGAAAGGTCGATTCTGGAAGAGAAGGAGGAGCTGGAACGATTCGCATACGCGACAAAACCTTCAGAAGAATCTTTGGAATGCAAACTAAAGAACAGTTGGGAATCCCTGCTTTCGAAAAACCCCCAAAAACCCCTGTTCTACTTGCATTTGCTCAGTTCTTAGGCTACAACAAAGGCCTAACCAAGATTGGGGATTTCAAGAGAGGTAATCTACCCCCAATCTGGAATTTCATGTTTTCAATCCTCAACCGAACCCTCACCTGCAAAAGTGGTAGACAAGACCAAGATAGCACTGAAATCCTTCAAATCATGTACGGTTTATACTTCAGAAGGCATTTCGACTATGCCAAAATCCTCTACAAAGAACTTCTATCCGCAGTAAATACCAAGACATCGACTCTGGCGAGAGGAGGCGTTGTGGGAGAACACAGGAGTCTGAAGCACATCAGATTTCCAAGGTTTATTAGCCTCGTCATCAGAGAAGCATTCCCTCACCTGCAACTAACTCAACAGGGAAATCCAACTCCTAGATGGGTGATGTCCAGATTCAATCCGACAACCACAGGTGTGTATCCTAACACAAGGAGAATTCCACACACAATGCTCTCTCGGATAGATTCAACCCACATTTCTCTCCAAAACTATAGACATGCTGCTCAACCTCAAGAATCTGAGGTGAGATCCCCAACATAAATAGGTCCTAAACCATCGTTAGAGTCTGTGAGTGATGTAAGAGAAGAGGAAGAAGTAGTGAGACCAAAGGTAAGAGTACCTGAAGTGGGGTCTTCCTCTGCAAATCATGAGGAGGATGAAGTAGTGGACAGAGCATCCCCTCTAGAGGCTGTCCAAGAGGGTGTAAGGGAAACTGCAGAGGAGGTGGCCGAGAGTTCATCCTCCTCTGGCAGTAGTGAGGAAGAGGATAGTGAGGGAGAGACATCTGAGTCTTCTAAATCCCTAGGAGCTGAGGGAAATGTGAGTTTAGAAGAAGATGTTCATATGAACACACATGTGCGTTTCCCTAGCCCAACTCCTAGTGCTACCACACAACCTATCCTTGGTGATCAAGACCAAATGGATATTGAAACAGAGGTGCACACCTCGAACCCTAACCAGTCTGGCCCATCAGAGGCAACTCTTCATGCCTCTGGTATGCACGAAACCGGGGAATCCATTTTTGGTACTGATGTCCCATCGCCCCAGGACATCTATAGGACAGATACACACGTTGAAGCCTCTGTGGCTTGCATAGATTTGACACAAACTAGTCCTGAGATCTTTAGAATCTCGTGTAGGATCTGTCCAACTCAGGGGCAGTGAAATGACTTAGTATCACAAGGGAAGACTTGTCTTGATCCCAGCTCCTCCCAACACATCAGATTTCCTTCTCCAGAACCTGAGCTGGAAGAGGAAACTCTGATCAGAACACCCAGAGATGTATCCCCTGAAAAGGAGCATCAAGAATCGGGTGGAAGTCCTCAAAGAGCCAACATTAAAACAACTCTTGAAGGAGGCGTCTCTGTGCTCGAGACTGACTTGGATCCATGTGTTGGAGACAAGGTTACCCCCACTGATAATGTCACAAGAGCAGAGCTCGAAAGCTTCTGTGACACTATTGGTAACTCCTTTAATGAGTATAAACTTATCAATGAAGCCAAAGAGGAGCTGATCCGCAAGGAGAATGCTTCTCTCAGAGAAGAGCTGCAAGAGGTCAAAAGAAAATATGCAGAGACTTCTCAGAATTTTGCTGATTCGGAAAAGGCCAGAGCAGAGGATACAAAGAAGCTGACAACAGAAGTCTCTAATCTGAAGAGAACAATGGCAGAGAATCACACAGCGACAATGAACAGAACTCTGCCAATGCCTTTCATTCTCCTCTCTGACTCCAACATCAGAACTCTGACAGAGATGATCAACAACTCTGTCAAGGATGCAATCAAACACGCTACTACATCCTCTGCCACTCCACTCAATGCCTTTGGTCCAAGCCCCAACGAACTTCCAATGACTGTTGCCCAAATGGGTGAATACAGAAGGGATGTTATGAGCAAGATGATGAGTATAGCTTCCAAGTTTGTCATGAAAGCTCAAGCGACAGAAAGACATGTTCAGACATCTCTTGCCTCTCACAAATTCAACTTTGAGAGTCAAGTAGATGAGGTCAGAACCGCTGCAACAGAGGTCAAAGATGTTTTGAAAAAGGTAGTCGTTATCTTCACAAATGCCATCTTACACACTGCTACACGCAAAAGACCTGCAGAAGCAACCCCAGAGGGAGAACCTTCAAAGAAGAAGGGTAAGTTTGTTGTTCCGGACTCACCCGATGCCGGCATTGCAGCTTCTAATGATGATGATGACTTCCAAGACGCTGCAGCAGAGCACTCAGACAATCAGATGTGAGAGTCCTCGGAGCAACAAAAGGGGGAGACAGAGGTACAGAAAGAGAAGGAGACAGAGACAGAAGCAGAGAAGGTGAAAGAGAAAGAGACAAGGAAGGAGAAAGAGAAAGAGAAAGTGACAGAGACACCTGGGGAGACAGAGGAAACTCCAACAGAGACTATGATGGTTGAGTTCAACTACATGTTCAAAGACAGAACGTTCAGAGCACCAGAAGAAGCGTCGACATCTCAACCACCAGAGATCATCATCCTAGATGCTCCTCCCCAATCTCCAAGAACTGAACCATAGAGAACAGAACCATTCTCTGCTGATGATCAATCAAACCCAAACCACACTAGAGCCTGAAAACCTAGCTGACATCCTAATGGCTGAAACTCATGATGATCAGAACCAACCTCAAAACCCACCTGAGCAGAACCCAGAACCACGACACTCATAAAAACCGACATTAGAAGAGGTATTCGTATATCTCTACGCTGACAGAGATATAATCCCAATAAATGCCATACCCAACAACCCTTACCTTAACCCCATCAGAGCAAACAGACTTAACGATGATAGGCGAAGGTTCATCACAACCAAATCACAACTGAACAAAGCCATAAACTCATCATTCGTCTTCAACAGAATCCTGAAGATTGAGCATAGAAAATTTGCTCATGACAGGATTGTGTACCATGTTTACATAGTAGCGTCAGAGAACAGTAAGATAGAAATGTTCAATGACAATGATCTTGTTCTACTGAACCCCTATGATCTGATAACACTTCATGCCTACTGTGTCAACAACAGCGACAGGTACAAACCTGCAAGAACTGTTCTGATTGAAGTTCAATACGCTATGCAAGAGCACATCAATCTCAAAACTCAAGTAGATTTTCAGCTTGGCATAGAATTCGAAGTTGAGAGACTGGCGATTGCACCTCCAAATGTAAACCTTGAGGGTTATGGCCATTACAGAACTGGAACTGTGGTTGGAAATCCTCCAATCTTTATCTGCCGACAGAAGGGAAACAAGAAGGCCATCAGATCTGCTGAAACCCACAAGTACTCGAGTGAATCGCTGCAGTATCTCAGAAACATCATCGCCAATCTACCAAAGGAAAAGTGTCCAGAAGAAGCGATGAGGATCTACATCAACCAGATAGATCTCATGTTAGAATTCAGAGATCTGATCAAAAGATTCGACAAAATTCTAAGAGGAAATTACTATGCTTAAGTGTACTAACTCTTTTGTACTATATTGTAATTATTTTAAAGATTAGTGCCAAGTTTCACAGAGGATGATCTTATCCTCTTTGTCTTTTGTTTACATCTCTGTAATTAGCATAATTTGTATTTTCAATATTTAGGGGGAGATTGTTAGCCCCAAGTATACAAGATGTAAAAATATTGAAAATATTACAAGTTAGAAGACCACCAGAGATCCGGCAGAAGACTTAGAAGAAAATCAACGAGAAGATCATCAGAGCTCGACAGAGCTCTGACAGAAGACTTCTTCTGTTCCACCAGAAGAACTGTTCACACCAGAAGACCATCAGAGCTCTGGCGTAAGAGCTCTGGTGAATGAAGACCTCTGTGAAGCTTAAGTCTCGTAGAAATCTCTAAGTATCAGACACGTGTCCGTACTTTCCACGTAAGCCCTAAAAGGACGGAGACACACTTTCCACATGTCACCCCAGGGTTAGATAGGACACTGTCTTTCACTTTATCAGGCTATAAATAGAAGGGTAGTGGAACACACATTTGTAAGCTTTTGGAAGAATTGTTTTTCACATTTGTGAGAGCACACACTGCTACATTCCATTCCACTATCACTGTACGATTTGTTTCCTGAGAGATTTCTGAATACACACACTTGAACGTGTTCTTGGTATTATTCAAATATATCAATATACGAGCAACTTATTTACTTGATCTTGTTATCATTTACTGTTCATTATTGATACTCTCACAGTTTCATAATCGTCTACACAATCACTCATATTTAATAGCTTTATATTATGCTTCCGCTATCTGTTTTATGCTGTTTATATGAGACAACTTGAATCTGGGAACCTACAATCTTTTATAATAGTCTTCTTAAGTTGACACGACTGCTCATGATTGAGCATAATGCCAAATAAGGTAGAGAGGGTCATTGATTTTAGATCCTTTGAGAGCTTGAGACACATAGAATAACTGTCCCAGCTTTCAGGAAGATTTCCAGAAACTTTGTCAGGATCTCAAAGTTAGAATATTCCTTACCAACAGTTTTTAAATCAATAATTAGACAGTTAAACCGTTGATGTATTTCAGAGAGAGTTTCATTCTTACCACAAATGAAACTGTTAGCTCCAATATTCTGAAATATTAGAAGTATTGAAAAATGGCCAAGTACAGAAGAACTTCCACAGAAGAACTTCCACAGAAGCTCTGCTGAGTGCAACAGAAGCTCTGCCGGGCATCTCAGAAGAATCAAAGGAAGTTTGATCAAGAGTGATCAAAGACCGAGGAAACTACAGAAGGACGCTTTCAGAAGACCAAGACCGCAGATCCTCTGTTACCATTAACAGAGCCTCTGCGGACAACATCAGAAGACAAGGAACCAAGAAGACTTCTCACAGAGGACCGAGCCACAGAATCTCTGCCACCCTTGACAGAAGCTCTGCAGAAGTAAACAACCAAAGACTCGAAATCCGGTGAAGACTACTCTACAGAGGAACCAGACCGCAGAACCTCTGTAACACATTATAGAGCCTCTGTGGTCCTCTAAAGACTAGGAAGATATTTATAATATCTTGCTACTGTTCCAAGACCTGTTCATCAACTTGCATGGAAAAGTACTGTCAAAACACGTGTCAAGCTCTGAGTGGACTCAATAGGGCAAGGTACAAAATAGACGTCTGCGCCATTTAATGCATTTACCAAAAGTACATCTTCTCCATTAAATGCGCATGGCTCAAACAACTGTTCACACCATCCAGTTTACTATTCATGCCGTAAAAGGAACAGTGACCTACTTCATAGTCTTCTAAGAGTAGTATAAAAGGAAGACTCATGTTGAGTTCTTCCTAAGTAAGAATATAGAACAACACACAAAAACAGAAAAACAAGAACACTTCAATCGAACATCAAGAACACATAGCTTATGCACATTTAGAGTCATATCTGTTTAAAGCTTTGTATACTCACCGTTCTTAAATCTGTTCTTGATATATATATATTCAGTAAACTTTGAGATATTATTTCCTGTTCACTGTTTATTTATATTGTGTTCTAAATCTATCAAACATATCTGTTAGTTCTTCAAATACGCTTCCGCATCAAACATAAACTCGAAGTAATAGATCTGATAATCTTGTTTAAAGCAAAACGGGAACCAACAGGTTGGTATCAGAGCAAAGCTTGGTTTTCAATATCAAGTGATCCTCGTTTAGACAAGATTCTTGATAGAAACTGTCTGTTCTTAACCTATTCTTCATTCCTTCAAACAGATTCTGTTTTACCGCCATTTTCGATTTATTCGATCTGGTAACATCCTAGAAACTGTTTCTTTCGTTAAAAACTTCATTCAATATGTCAAGACTAAAATTTAGTGCTGATGCTGATTTTCATTATTATTTCAAACTCAGCACAAATTTTAAGAAAATAATTCCTTCTCTTGAGAAAGAATTAGAGGAAAGAAACAAGATCATTCTTATTAACTCAGACAACATTGCCAAGCTTGAAGAATCAGGTAAACTCCTAAACTGTGAAAATCTTGAACTAAAAAGGAAACTATCTGAGTCAGAAGAGCTTGGTAAAAAGGAGAAAGAGAAGTTTGAGGAAGTTAAGACTGTTTTTAAAGAAGAGAAGAAAAGCCTTGAGCTTAAGTGTCTAAACTTTTCTAAACTGATTTCCAACTTTGAAAAACTAATAATCCGTGAAAATGAAAAGTTTGGAAAAGAGAAAACTCTTCTTCAGACAAAGAATATGGAACTTTCTTTCAAAATCTCAAAATTACAGAAATCTCTTGAAAAAGAGAGGAAAGAGCAGGATTTTGAAAGAAAAGAGTCTGAAAAGGTGAAGAGAGAAGGATTTCAAACAAAGTGTTTGAAAGACAAGTTTGAGAAGGAAAGAAAGGTCTTTAAAGCTGAAATGTCAAATTTAACAAAGAGACTATCTGATTTGTCAAACAAGATTATGTTGGAGAAGAGGTATAAATCAGATCTTCTAAGAAAATTTGATTTAAACCTTAAAGAAAAAGATGTTTTAGCTAAAAGGCTTAAAAACCTTGTCTTAGCAAACGCTTGTGCTAAAAATTCAAATAATCCTGTTTACAAAAAGATGAAAATGGTTTGGAAAGTCAAAAACTCTATTCCTGACAAAAATGCTCCAAAGCCATTTGTTTCTACAAAGCCTTCATCTTTTCATTCATATAAATGCTTTGATCTTCTGCTTCAATTAAGAAACCTTTTCTCTAAATCTTTCTGTGTACAAAATGGGCCATTTCAAAAGAAAAATCCAAAGACCCAAAATGAGAAAGGTCATAGAAAGAAAGTTGGACTCCTTAATACTTCTATTAAGGACTCAGGCTTCAAAATACACTAGGACTCTTAAACACTTTGTTTAAGACTCATCCTTCAAAGATTCTATACTTCACAGAGCCTCTGTGGAATTTCTCAGAACCTATGACAATCTCCACAGAACCTCTGATGAGGTTGACCTATGTACTGTGCATTATTTATCTCTATTGATTCAAGCATAGGTCAAGGGGGAGCAGAAGGAGACCTCAAATTAATCTACAGAGGTTGATCATTCAAGGGGGAGCCAAAGGAGGATTATGATCAACAAGAGTTTCTGTCGTCCAAACTAGACACTCTAAAAGGTATGTGTCGCACAAAATCTTTTTCCAAAAACAATTTTCCAGGACAAAATTTCTAAATATGTCCTAAAAACAATGTTTAAAACCATAAAAACTTTGGATGATCAAAAAGTTTTATAAATTATTAGTTATTAGAAATTTCCTATCACAGAGCCTCTGCTGGCTCTGGCAGAGGTCCAAAAACCTCTGTAGGATAATTTCTCTCTACTAAAGATTTAACGATCCTCTCCAATGTTTTTCAAACGTTTTTGGTAAAAGTACAAGCTTCAAGAGATAAAAAGACAGGTTTCAAACCACATAGATCAATCCTAAAGAGGTTGTTAGATCAAGGAGGAGCGGAAAAGGAGACCTTGCTGAATCTACAGAGATTCATAAGTCAAGGGGGAGCAAAGAATGCGACAGAAGAGATCACATTCGCCGATCAAAAGGAAATAGGTTGGTATCTTGCCACAGAAGTCATAAGCCACAGAGTTCTTTCAAACAAAGAACCTCTGTAGATCACTCAAATCATTCAAATGACTTCTGCTGCACAAAATCTTTGAGATTTACAATTTTCTAGGACACCAACTTTCAAATAAGTCCTAAATACATTGTTAAAACTGATCAAAAACTTGGATGATTAAAAATGTTTATAAATTATTAGTTATTAGAAATTTCCTGTCACAGAGCCTCTGCTGGCTCTGGCAGAGGTCCAAAAACCTCTGTAGGATAATTTCTCTCTACTAAAAATTTATTGATCCTCTCCGTGTTTTTCAAACGATTTTCATTAAAGATAAAATCTACAGAGATAAACGTTTTTCAAAATCACAGAGCTTCTGTACCCACAGAGCTTCTGTAAAGATTTCCACTTGGGAATTTCTGTATCTGTAACGGTAACTTTTCTGTGGTGAAAATTTAAAACCCACGCGTTTTTCATTTAATGTGGCCGCCCACGACGTCTCGTCGTCACTGACATTGATGACGTGTCAAGTTTTCATTGACGTACATATCACGTCGTCCTAGAAACTTGCACCACGCCGAATGAACTCAAGTGTGGACCTCAAATTTTATTAACTTTCTCACATTTTCACCGTTCCGAATTCTATCCGTTACCACAGTATAAAACCCAAGTTAAAATCACTTTCAAAACTTTACTATTCTCTCATCTTCTCCGGCGAACTTGCTTATTTCTTTCTGAAAATCTAGAACTTTCAAACCTACAAATGGCTTCCAGTTCCAAATCTGCTCACGTTTCACCAACGAACTCTCCGACATCCTCTCCAGTGCATTCTGAGCACTCCCACAACCCACACATCGCCACCGATGCCGACAGACACGACTCCGGCGACGAGGCATCCTTCGTACCCACTACCCACCTGCAACAATTTTTCTCAAATGACCATTTCGAGCAAACCCTTCCCATTAAATCGAACAACTGTTATCTTGTTCCTTCTCCTACGACATTTGGCAAAGAACATGCCATCCTGCTAAACATCCTAGAGAACCACTTTCTTTACCCTCTTCTGAGCAAAACCGTTGAACAAATACCAGTACGTTACCTACATCAGTTTTGGCAATCTTGCCGTTATGACGCTGACACCGATTTGATCAGAGGCTACATTTCTAAACCTGACCAAAGTAAGAGCCTTGAATTGATGTTCAATCGCACCATGTTCTCATTAGAATTTGGCCTTCCAACAAGAGGACTCATGGGAATCAAAAAGTATGCACCCCAACCAACAAATGAAGAACTTGTCGACTTTCTGCACATGTTAGGGTACAACCAACAGTTGAAAAAGAGGAACGATTTCCGCAGAGCAAGACTACCTCCTCTGTGGAATACCTTATTCTCCATCCTAAATCGTTGCCTCACGGGAAAAATCGGGAGCATCGATCAAAGCTCACCTCAAATTCTCTCAATCATGTATGGTGTATACTATGATCTACCCCTAGATTATGCCACCATAATGATGCAAGAGATCATCAACACCATCGATCGCAAAATCGCCTCCCAGAAAGCCAAAATGTCTGATCACAACTGGTTACCCCCTCTGCAGTTCCAGCGAATCCTCAGTGTACTTTTCGAACCCCTACTCCTTATCCAAAAATGGCCAATGGACGGTCCCAAACCTAAGCAATTTCCTATGTCCAAGAACACCCCTACAGAACATGAGGATGGCTACCCACACATCAGGCCACTATCAAAGGTAATGTTAGGTTATGCTAGTGATGAAGAACTAGTTAGTGAGTACACACGCGTTTACAGAACTCCTGAACCCAGTTCTGTAACACCCCCGCGTATAGGAATGCCCATAGGAGGTAATGTAGTAGAGAGACTTACAGAAGAAGAATGGAAGATAAAGTTGGCTAAACACAAGGCCAACCAGAAGAACTTCAGAGATATAAGGAAAGACCTCTATTCTTCAAAGAGGAAGTCTTCTGAGGGATCTAAAGAGAAGAAGAAGAAAAAGGGAAAGAAAACCAAGACCCCTACAGAGGAACAACTTGCCTCTGTTTCTGCTATCCAACAAACTCCTGCAGAACCATCTTCTCCACCCACTGAACCTCCCACAGAACCCTCATCTCCACCACAAATCCAAGGTCCCTCTGCCCCTCCCTCTTCCAAAAGAAAAAGAAAGTCAAAATCTACAGAGGAGGGAGCACCAAAACCAAAGAAGAAGAAACCATCTTCTCCTCTGCAAACAATAACAGAAGGAATCGAACCACCTCTGCAAACTCAAATCTTCACAGAGGTTCTTGATTCACTTCTGCCAAGACAAGAGACTGCAGAAGAAGAGGTGAAAATAGGTTTAGAGGATAGGGTAGAAACGTCTGGAGGAAAAGAAAACGAGAAAGGAAAAGATGCCGAAGTTGCAGAAGGCACACATCCCTCAACCCCTCCCAGTGCAACCCACACATCTGACACCGCAGGTCTAGCTGCAGAAGGTGTCATTGAAATAGAGTCGCACAACTCGATCCCTACCCAAACCAAACAGCCAGAAGTCACTCTATCGACTTCTGCGCCCACAGAAACCGGGGAATCCATTCCTAGGGAGTCTCCTCAGAGAGACTCACCTATAGTTCGTGATCAATCGCCCCAGATCACACTAGAACACCCTACAGAGGAATTCGTTTCTTCTGACACGCACAATGTAGGGCCAAAACTTCTTTCAGAGAGAAGTAGAGAGCACCATGACGAAGAGACTCTAGACAAGTCTCCGAGTCAACAGAAGAATATTCTGATACCCACCTCTGGAGTGGATTTGGACAATGTTCTTCACAGAACTTCTGTAGAGACTGAAACTCAGGTTTCTTCTCAAGGATCAGATGGAAATCCTTCCACCCCCAACGTACAAACAAGGGTGAACGAAGGTGTCCCAGGAACAGGGATTCACTCTGGAGAAGGAGTTGTTCCTCCAGAGGTTACCCAAGAGGAACATGTTACGAAGGATGAGTTCCAAGCCTTTGTAACCTCTGTAACTCAAACATTGAATGAGTTGCAAAGCTCATTCACGATTTTTACAGATTCAACTTCAAACGCGCTTACGGGATTAAATACCAAAGTGGATACCTTATCAACAGAGGTTAAAACAGCCCTTGAAGAAATGAAGTCATCAACAGAAACTTCTGCTACTGCTGCAATCGCCTCTGCCACTAACATTGCCAAAACAACCGCTGCAGAGTTCGAGAAAAGTGCGACCAAAGCTTTCAAAACTTCGATCGCAATCTACTTTGAAACAATGAAGAAAAATGCAGCAAGGCAAGCAGCTCAAGACACCTGCAGAACAGAAGTTACTGCTAAAAGAAGGCAGGATGATCCTGATGATGGAGCATCTGGTCATCCTGAGGGGGAGAAAACAAAGGAAACTACAGAGGCTGCTTCTGCAAAAACTACAGAGGAAACAGCAGAACCCTCTACAACAGAAACCCAGAAGGGAAAACAACAGAGGCAAAACACCTCTATCTCACCGGAGGATGCACCAACCACAGAACCTAAGGTAATCAATCTTGCATCCTCATCCTCAGAACAAACTCCACCCTCACCCAAAGAACCAACACCAACCTCACAACCAATCCCGCACAAAACTAGAGTCAAAACCATAGCCCGAAAACCCCAAAGACCAAAACGCTCTGCAGAGTTCATTCTTCGCAGAATGGAATTTGTATCTGCTTTTCAATCAGCAAAGCGTTTTGACATTCCACCTCCAAGACCCGAAGACTCCTCACTAACAGAGACCTCACAACCCGAAGTATCAAAACCTTCAGAGGCAACAACCAAAACATCAGAGCATACAACCCCAAAACCCACAGGACCTCCAACTGTCAAATCAACAGAGGTTCCACCCACACAAATCCAAAACCCAATATCTGAAACCTCAAAGCCAAAAGATAAAGGCAAGGGAATAATGACAGAAGAAGAGCCAAAGAAGAAGATGCCAGTTGCTACAGAGAAATTGATGAAAGGTGCATTTAATGCCTTCGTCACTCCTAAACCCGAAGAGGAAGATTGGGCATTCAACTTGAATCCTCTGTCAGAAAACCCATCCCTGAATCCCACAGCTAAGGTAACAGAAGGTAGAGTAGCAGACATCACTCGAAAGATGGATGAGCTAAGGAGACCAATTCCAAGATCTACTTCAACCATTGAACAAATGGAAGAACAAGTCTACAGTTATCTCTACAGACAGCACTTCCAGAGCGATCTGCCAGCCCATGTCCGAGATCAGAAGCTAAGAGAGGAATTCGATGCAATCTTCACCTCTACAAAGTCAAAACCAGTCAATCAAGTTTACTCCATTCACAAAATAAAGAAGGTAATCTATTGCAAATACTCCAAAATGAGAACCTATCCTCATACGGTGTATACAATCTGGAAAGTCAAAAGGTCTGACAAATCAGAGAATCAATTCTCTGATGCTGATATCCGAAACCTCAATCCCTATGACTTGCCTGACCTTCTGCAATGGACTAAAGACAACTTCAATGACGACTGCCACAAAAGGTCTTATCGAGTTCTCAGAAAGGCGATGCGTGAAAAGCTCCTAATCTACAGCATGCTCGACATTCAACTAGCCATCGATCTGGGCATAACTACTCTAAGTATCAGACCACCAGAGGATTTCTGCCCACCCAATGCCATACCCAATTCAATCATCAAAACTCCAAGGTACGGGTTAGTATTCAAGAATCCTGCTGATCAACTGAAACTGTTTGTGACAATGGACTGTCAGAAGTACACAGCCCATACTCTGAACATGTTCAGAAAGATACTAGAGGAGAATAAAGCAACAGAGCTTATGGACGAAGAATCTGCTCAAATGATGATCAAAGATATTGATGCTACACTCGGATTACGAAATCTCTGTCACAAATTCTATGAAGAACTCAAGGAAGTAGGAAAAGACAACAGAAAGTTCAACGACTTCCCAAATGCAAAAATCTGAGTCTCTTCAAAGAACCTCTGTCAACATTTACTTCTGTGTACTCAAATGTAAATACCTCTGGCATAAATTCCAAAATGAATGAAATAATCTTCTGAGGTATTGTTTAACCTCTTCTTTAGTTAGGTAAAAATGCATAAATTCAACCTTTTATTTTTCAATACTTAGGGGGAGATTGTTAGCTCCAATATTCTGAAATATTAGAAGTATTGAAAAATGGCCAAGTACAGAAGAACTTCCACAGAAGCTCTGCTGAGTGCAACAGAAGCTCTGCCGGGCATCTCAGAAGAATCAAAGGAAGTTTGATCAAGAGTGATCAAAGACCGAGGAAACTACAGAAGGACGCTTTCAGAAGACCAAGACCGCAGATCCTCTGTTACCATTAACAGAGCCTCTGCGGACAACATCAGAAGACAAGGAACCAAGAAGACTTCTCACAGAGGACTGAGCCACAGAATCTCTGCCACCCTTGACAGAAGCTCTGCAGAAGTAAACAACCAAAGACTCGGAATCCGGTGAAGACTACTCTACAGAGGAACCAGACCGCAGAACCTCTGTAACACATTACAGAGCCTCTGTGGTCCTCTAAAGACTAGGAAGATATTTATAATATCTTGCTACTGTTCCAAGACCTGTTCATCAACTTGCATGGAAAAGTACTGTCAAAACACGTGTCAAGCTCTGAGTGGACTCAATAGGGCAAGGTACAAAATAGACGTCTGCGCCATTTAATGCATTTACCAAAAGTACATCTGCTCCATTAAATGCGCATGGCTCAAACAACTGTTCACACCATCCAGTTTACTATTCATGTCGTAAAAGGAATAGTGACCTACTTCATAGTCTTCTAAGAGTAGTATAAAAGGAAGACTCATGTTGAGTTCTTCCTAAGTAAGAATATAGAACAACACACAAAAACAGAAAAACAAGAACACTTCAATCGAACATCAAGAACACATAGCTTATGCACATTTAGAGTCATATCTGTTTAAAGCTTTGTATACTCACCGTTCTTAAATCTGTTCTTGATATATATATATATTCAGTAAACTTTGAGATATTATTTCCTGTTCACTGTTTATTTATATTGTGTTCTAAATCTATCAAACATATCTGTTAGTTCTTCAAATACGCTTCCGCATCAAACATAAACTCGAACTAATAGATCTGATAATCTTGTTTAAAGCAAAACGGGAACCAACAGAAACTTTCGTACTGCCTTACTAGGTTGATCTTTCTTGAATCCTGGAATTCAGTAGTACCTTCATATTAAACACATATAGTGTCCCACATGGCTTTAGAACTCTTCAGGTTCATGATGGAGTGGTAGACTTCATCAGGAAGAGCCATTGAGATGATGGATCTGGCCTTAGTATCGATGGCCACTTTCTTCTTGTCTTCATCAGTCCAGTGAGTGACTTCCCTGGGGATGATTTGTTCAGGGATGGAAGCTCTAGTAGTAATGGCTGGAACATCATGGTCTAGCATGAAAGGGACATATGGTCCATTTTCGATATAGTGAGGTATAGTGGGATCTACACCTTCCAAGAAGAGCATCATCCTATTTTTCCAAAGATTGAAATTATCTTTGCTAAATCTAGGGGGTTTTGCAAGAGAGCCATTTTCGATATAGTTTGTATTTGTGGAGTTTGCCATAATGAAGAATAGCAAGGAAGAGATAAATAGATAGTATAAGCAAGATCTTGTTTATCAGATTAAACAAACTGCTCTGATACCACTTGTTGGTCCCAAAGGGGTTATACAAGTTTGTAGAAGGGGTGGGGGGTTGAATACAAACACACAATTTTTATCGTTCTAAATTGTTTATTGATATGTATCAAACAATTTATAGTTTGTTGCGGAACAAGATTAAGGAAGAAACCTAATCTAAACAAACTATGAGAACACTAAGAGTTCTTGCACTAGAAATAGAAATTAAGAAAATATGAATACTAAGGAGAGTATTCTTTCACACAGTAAGTTCAGCGAGAGAGGAATGGCCGAGCTTTTACAAAAATGAAGTAGGGTTTCCTTTATATACTGCATGCATTTAATGCAAGTCAGTATACCTTTACACGTGGCAGCCTCTGGTTGGTTGCTTGATTTGACTTCAATAGACAACCTAGTGGCCGCATGATGAACAGTGCAGAATCAGAGTTGGTTGTACGATTCTGGACAAAAGGGATGTCCGTTCTGACAAAATAGTATGGAGGCGTGCAAGGGGGATAAGATAAAAGTTGCTTGTAGAACAGGCTTCATGATCAGCGTTCGCTGAATGATTCTTTATCAGCGAATGATAAAATTCGGCGTTTGCTGAAGTCTTCTACTTGAAACTTCACGTTGAGTGGACAAGTCTTGTCTTCGCTGATATCCGCATCAGGTCACTAATAGACTTAGTCGCTGGTTCTTTGGCTTGATCTTCGACTTCAGCGTAGAACATAGTTGACGTGAATTTTGTCTTCAGGGATCATAAGTAAACAACATAAATTATCAACGATCATCAGTGAGACTGAACAGGCTCAGGGCTCACTAATGTACAGAGTTTGCTGAAGTATAATTTAAAGAACATGAGTTTCCTATCAGCGGTACTAAACAGACTTAGTATATATCTTTGATAGTGAAACTCTAATACATATTGTCTACTTAAAATTTTCACTAAGTGTTTCTCAGGGTCATTATCAAATCACTGAGGGTTTGGATCAACAACAACGAATCACTACTCCCAGTTACAAATCTAGCTCCATGAGTTTTCCGGCGAAAACTTGAAGATTCCGGCGAGTTCACGGTTTTCCGGCGATGCTTGTTGTCGACTGCCAAACTTCAAAAAATCACAGATTACTTAGTGGTTTTTAATTCTAAAACTTGCAATCTGATCCAAACTGAAAAACAAACAAGTATGTGAAAGAAAAACGATAAAAACAAGTCGATATGCACAAATGCATATATATGCACAAACGCATACCATTTGTGGATGGTTGTTTCCAATGAGGAAGAAGAAGGTGGAGAAGGCAGAATCAAAAAGTTTCCAAGCACGTTGACGAACATAAAATTAACCACACAATTTCAGATCTAAACAATCAGTTCATCAAAACCGAATTGTAGATATGCACAAATGCATATATGCACTTCTGCATATATCGACTACCAGATTTGAGAATAACTCCATAGATCATAGATCAGAACGATCAGAGAAATCGGAAGCGAGACGAGAAGCGATGGTGGAGTGATACATCGCACCGTGAAACGACTCTGTTTCCTTGGTCAACATCCGGAGTTTCCTCGCTTTTTCTTCAGTGAAGTTCCCCAGAGATATACGAGAATCAACCATTCTCTGGTCCAGATCTGATTCAGAAATGGATCCAGATCTCGCCGATAAAGTAGTAGCAATTTTATTTTTCCGGCTATTTTTAGTGTTTCCGGAGTCAATGTAGTCAGGTTCGGAAGACCAGCCAAAGAGTGGAGTCCACCAGCTCTTGCGCTGTGAGTCGGACTTCTGGTGGCCGGAGGTGGAGGTGGATATATCGACTACCAGATGTGAGAAAAGAGGGCAACGGCGACCAGAGGTGGTGGCGGCGACGGTGGAGGAAAAGATAGGGTTGTGTTTGGATTTGAACTTTGACGTATGGGAATGATATGAAAAGATACAGTTGTGGAGTAGTAGTGTTATTTCCAATTTTACCCCTAATGCAACATAACTTGTTATGTAATATACCTTCAGCTTCTTTCCAAGGGTGTTCTTTAGTTTTTCAGTTATTTGAGGTTTTCCCTTGAACCTCTCTCTCTCTCTCTTTATATATATATATATATATATATATATATATATATATATATATATAATTGCAACAATTTATAATTAATTAATAATAAACTTAAAATGTTTTTAGGACAACATACCACTTGATCAAGAGATCTATGTAAAGATGTACGAAGACTACAATACATTATTCTTTACATTAATTGATATATGAATTTTTTATGTAAGGTACATTCTTTTCATTAAGTTTCATTCTTTTCATTTTTTTCAACTATACATGTTTTTGTCTTATAATTTTGAATATCTTATTAAGTGCAAACAAATTTATAGTAACATGCATGTGGCATGTGTTTATTATATAAGTTCATATGCCTTTAGGTTAACTATCCGAAATTAATTTAGTAGAGATTAATTTTGGATAGTCCCTAGTTTTGGGGCTGATTTTTGAATATTTTTTTTCCATTTAGGATGTGAATGTATATAACATATTAATTCTTTAAGAAATATTCGATAGACAGGGCCGACCCTGACATTTGGAAGGCTCCGTACGATAAACTTATTCGGCCCTTACCTTTTTATAATATAATGTCTATTAAGTTATTTTCTACTACATTCCAACATATATTGATAATAAATCAATCGATATATAGTTCTTCATTTACTTTGAGAATATTTGCACATTTTTTTTGTTTTTTGACGTTAAAAATAATGCGGTACGTTTTGTCTAGTTGAAAACAACATGTGTCGTATATAAGTAATTATTACTATTATTATTATTATTATTATTATTATTATTATTATTATTGATAATTATAAAACCACATATCATATCGGTAAAAACATTTTATAAATCTGTTATTTAATGGCTAGATAATAAAATAAAGCTAGATCTATGAAGCAAAGCACTTAAGGAGAAGCACTTATCTAGGAAGTAATCAATGAATCAAGAAGAAGAAAGAAGTTTCTTTTCAAAATCAAATTAACCTTTTCTATGCGTTTTTCTTTCGAAAACCATGTAAAAGTGTATATACCCATTTTTAAAATATTTTTTACACAATATTTTTAAAAGAAACAAAAGCTAAGGTTGATAAACCTTTTTTACACGGTTTGTTTGCTTAATTGTGTACAAATGTAAATGATTGTATTGGTTTAAATACTTTTTTATATGTTTCTGAAACGAAAGCGTGTAAAAATGTAGACAATTGTATTGTTTTAATATCTATATACATGTTTCTGCAATGAAATCGTGTAAAAATATAGATGATTGAGTTTGTATAAATACCTTTTTACATGGTTTCTGAAATGAAACTGTGTAAAACAATCTCCCAAGTTATAGTTATTTTTTACATGGTTTTTAGAAACAAACCGTGTGAAAAGGGTGGGAGACCTTTTTTACACAGTTTATCTGTAAAAACCGTGTAAAAATAAATATGTTTTTATATGGTTAATTTAAAAAATGGTGTGAAAATGTTTTAGACCGTTTAAAATGCTTAAACATTTTTACTCGGTTCGGAAAACAACCGTGGAGAAAAGTATTTGAATCTTTTTACACAGTTTTATTACCAAAAATCCGTTTAAAAAGTCTTGTAAAAAATACGGGTACATTTTTACATGGTTTTTTAAAACCGTGTAAAAATGTCATTTTTGTAATAGTGGGGCTTTTTTATCGACCATTAAGACGCACCAGCTCAGATAAATTCGTATGTCCGCCATTGGCTGTTAAGATCACACTACAAAACAAAGCCTAATTTCCGATGGATAGTTCCGTTGGTAATTGTCGATTCAGTCAGAATCAGCTGTCACAAATAAATCGGTAGGAAACCATTTTTTGACGAAGCTACGACGGAATTTAGCAACGGATCATCGACGACCAACCAACTGAGGACACCATCGATGGATTAGTGACGGGCATAAATACCGATGGATTAGTGACGAGTAATACATACACACATATAAACCAAATAAGACAAAATATTATCCGCAAAACCTCATACACGTACTAAAAACAAAAGAAAAAATCCGTCGGTAATCCGTCGGTGATTTGTGACAGATCACCGACGGTTGATACGATTTAAAAAAATATATAATTAATTGTAACACCCAAAAAATTGGGATAAACAAAAACATCCATAAAACGGAGATGTGATATAAATGTCATAACACGAGCCTCCCAAAAAGGGGATAAATGTGGCACACGTGTTTCAATTACAAGTTTGTAATCTATAACGGAAATAGACAACAACCAACAAATCTACATTCTAAATAGAATAAGGGTTACAAAAAGGGTGTCGGCTCCAATTCATTCCATAATCCCAAATTATAAGCATTTTCACAAAAATGCATTTCCCAAGCTCGCATTATTTATCCCTAAACCTTCTTAGAATTGGCACCGCTAAATTGTGAGATACATGTCGACACCAAACAAGTGTTAGGCCAAAAAGCCTAGTGAGTTGAACAGAGGTAAACATCATGTAAGGACATATAATAACAGTACATATTAATGAATATTCACAAATGGAATCAATGGGGGAGACCCAAAATATCAAATCAAGTTTCACCACAAGAGACAATATACCTTAGCATCTACTCCCATGAGTAACACCACAAGGCCCGGCACATTGGGGACTACCTCCAAGGCATTACCCCAAAGGCGGAGGTCTAGGCACATACCTCCAAGGTGGCGCCCAAGACTATATCCTCCTAGTGCCTACTTGACAATTCATCCAACAATTTCATCTAGGCCAAAAAGGCACATTTATGCAAGTGAAAGGTGTGTAGAGATGGCATTTTGTAAATGTTATTTTGGGAAAATCATTTCAACAAGGAATCAATGGGGGAGACCCAAAACATCAAACAAGTAGCACCTAAAGGATCAATACACCTTAGTATCTACCCCCACGAATAAAACCACAAGGCCCGACATCACATCAAGGATTACCCCCAAGGCATTGTCCCGAACGGCAAGGGGTCTAGGCACATACCTCCATGGTGGCGCCCCCAAAGACTGTAATCACCGAATACATACTTGATGGTTCATCCCAGTTATAATAAAGCATCATCATACCAAAATTACTCCAAGTAATGTATAAGATGTACACAATAAGTAGTATGGTCCAACCATAATGTATATACATGTAAAACCAAGCATATAAGGTTTTTAAATCCAAATACAAGTCTATAATTCCCATGATTCCCAATTAAACATGAAATGAACAATTAAACTTGCACATATATAACATGAACAATCCCAATAAGCCAAGTGCCACTTTATTAAGTCCAATACCAATTCGTTAAGCCATAGGCCCAAGACATTAAGTCAAAGCTAATTCTTTGAGTCAAGACCATCTCATTAAGCCATATACCAATCTAATAATACAAATACCAATCCATTAAGCTAAATATGAAGCCATTAAGCCAAAACTACTTTCTTATGTCAAAATCATTTCCCTTAGGTCAAACCCACAATATTAAGTCAAGATACCTCAATAAGCCATCATAGGTTAATGTAAGTCACCCAATTGTTCTTAACACTTGTACATATACATACATCCCAAGAGGAGTCATATTCTCATGTATAATGGCATAAACAATCCCATTAAGCCATATTAACATTCCATTAAGCCCATCATTAGCACATTAAGCCAAAACAACTTCATTAAGCCAAAACTAAATCGTTTAGTCAAAAACCACATTATTAAGCTAGAAGCCATCTCATGAAGCCAAAGCCATGCCATTAAGCCCAAAATCATTTTATGAAGCCAAAACCCTAAAAAGTGGCTTAATACTCCCAACATACCAAATATCAAGAAATATGAAGATCTTTAGTTTAATAACCTCAAGTATTCCATATTACATCCAAAACCAACAAGAAACCCACATATGAGAAAACAAGTGTACTAATGGAGTAAAGAGGTTTTGCAAGTAACAATGTAGACAACAACACATAATGACATGACAAAAGGTTTAAGAACTCACAAACTAGGTTTTTGGAGAAAACCTAGAAAAATAGTGAAACTCTAGAAATTAGTTGGTGAAGATGAGAAGGAGACTTGGTAGTTTGAAATCCAACCCCAAAAGCTCCAAATCTTGAAGGAGTAGCCTTAAGTGTTCCTCAAAATAACTTAGGAGAGATCCACCATTGATGTTTGAAGAAATAAAAGAGAAAGATTGGAGAAGTTTATTGGGGGTGAAGAGAAATCATTAGAGAGAGAGAAAGGAAAAAAAGAAAAAAAGAGAGGAGAGAAATCAAGGAGAAGAAGAAAAAGAGTGGATGAGAGGGTTGGTGAGAGTATTAAATATGTATTTATGTATATATATATATATATATATGTTGGTTCCCGTATTTGATTAACAAAGATTATCTAATCTATTAGTACACATAAGATGTGTTGCGGAAGCGTATTTGAAGAAGTAACAGATATGTTTATATAGAAACAACACAAAATACCAAATAAACAGTATATGAAGAACAAATGAATATCTCAAAGATTACTGTATTTGATTTAGAACACTAAGAACAGATTTGACGTTAATTGTGTGCAAGTGTTTTTGCAAGGAAGATTATTTCTTATCGTTGTTGTTAAGGAAGAACTCAACATGAGTCTTCCTTTTATACTACTACAAAAGATCTATTCAAGACAAAAGGACAATTACTACAGGAAACAAGGGATGGCATGAACAGTTGGAAAACTGCATGCATTAAATGCGCTAATATCAACTTGGAAGGTGGTCCTATCGGAGTATGACACGTGTAGGAATCAGACCATGCTTTGTACAAGTTGATGTAAGGACCCTGGAACAGTAGCAAGATATTTCTGTAACAGTGGTAAGATATTCCTGTAACCGTGGCAAGATATTATAAATATCTTCCAAGTCTTCAGTCTGAACCGCAGAGGCTCTGTCAAGGGTGACATAGGTTCTGCGGCTCGGTCCTTTGTGAGCATCCTTCTGTAGATCCTTCTTCGATCCTTTGAGAGCAGTCTTCTGTCTATCTTGAGTCTTGGTGTTTCTTGAATGATCTTGTTTACTTTGGCAGAGCTTCTGTGGCTCTCCGCAGAGCTTCTGTGGAAGTCTTTCATACTTAGCCTATTTTTCAATACTCCTAATATTATGAATATTTGGAGCTAACAATCTCCCCCTAAGTATTGAAAAAAGAAAATTTGACTTTATGCATAATTTAGGCTAAGTAAAATAGACAGAGGTTAAACAGTACCTCAAAGATTCATTTCATTTCTTTTTAAAGTTTACAGAGATATGTAAAAGAGATTCAGACATTTGCATCTTTGAAGTCGTTGAAACTTCTGTTGTCGAATCCCACTTCTCTGAGCTCGTGATAGAATTTGATGCAGAGTTCTCTTAAGCCAATTGTAGCATCTATTTCTCTGATCATTCTTTCTACTGATTCTCGATCCATAAGCTCAGTACCTCTGTTCTCTTCTAGGATTGATTTGAATTTGTTCAGAGTACTGGTTGCATACTTCTGACAGTCCATTTCCATAAAGAGTCTTACTTGACTAGCAGGATCCTTATATACTAACCCGTACCTTGGTGTTGTTATGATTGAGTTGGGTACGGCAGAAGGTGGGCAGTGATCCTCTGGTGGTCTCAGACTTAGATTTCTGACTCCAAGATCTCTTCTCAGTTGAAAGTCTATCATGCTATATAGCAGAAGCTTTTCCCTCATCGCTTTCCTGAATACATGATAGGCCCTTATGTTAGCATCGTTGTCGAAGTTTTCTTTCGTCCAAAGTAGAAGATCTGGCAGATCGTAGGGGTTCAAGTTCCTTATATCGGCATCTGAAAATTGATTTTCGGACCTGTTCTCCCTTTTGACTTTGTAGATGTTGTACCTGATCTTTGGAAAGGTTCTTGTTTGAGAGAATTTGCAGTAAATTACCTTTTCAATTTTGGACTCTGAGAAGACTTCTGCCCTTGCTTTTGGCTTTGTTCTAGTGAAGGTGTTGTTAAGGTCAGCTTTGAGTTGAGGATCTTCGATGTGTGGCGGATGATTGTTCTGATATTGTTGTCTGTAAAGATACCTATACACTACCACTTCCATTTCTTCATGTCGTGAAGACGGTGGTGGTATTGGTCTTCGCAGAGCATCTATTTCTTGTATTATCTCTGCAACCCTACCCTTTGTTACCTTTGCTTTTGGATCAAGGACCGGAATTTCTGACAGAGGATCTAAATTGAATGCCCAGTTTTCTTCAGGTTTAGGAGTGACAAAGGCATCAAATGAGCTCTTCATCAACTTCTCTGTCGTCTGAGGCATTGGCTTTTTCTTCTTTGGTTCTTCTGTCATGATACCCTTTCCTTTATCTTTGGCTTGAGGCTCAGAAGCTGTTGCCTGTTTTGGATTTTCTGGTATTGCTTCTGTTGGTTTGAGTGTAGAGGTTTCTTTGGGTATGATGGGGATTGCCTCTGTGGTTTTTGACTTTTTAGTTTCTGAGGACTTTGGTGGGGATGGTTCTGTTGGTTTGGGTGTAGTTGTGGGAAGTTCTTCTGAGGATGAAGATGTCAGGATTTGAACTTGAGGGACATCTTTTTCAAAGACAGAGGTGGTTTCCACAGAGGCTGGTGTTTTCTCTGTGGGTCTCTGTTGAGTTCCTTGAGTTTTGGTTTGGGTTGGGGGTGTAGAGGAAATTGGTACTGCTGATATTGGAGGACTGCTTGCAGCTGTTTTCCTTTGTTTCTCCCATTGTTTCTCCCCCTCAAGATGATCTGATGGACCATGATGGTCATCATCAGAGTCATCCTGATTTATATCTGATGTACCTTCTGCCCTGCATGATGTACCTGATTTCTTTGGTGGAACCGCCCCTGCAGCAATCATCTTCGCGCACAAGTCATCACAGAGGCCGAGTAGTTTTTCAACCTCTGCTTCTGTTTGGAAGCGCATTTTCCCGACGCTTGCTTGAAACTCTCTGACGTAGTTTGCGTTGGCAACTGTGAAGGCTCTGATGAACTCTGTCATTTGATCAAGGATTCCTTGCCCAAGTTCTGTGAGCTGAACTCTGGTTATGTAGTCAGAAGGCTTCATGGCTTGAGTGTTTTGCAGTGTTTGCTCTTGAACTTCTTCTAAGGCCTTCTTTAGGTCTTCAGGTGTAAGGCCCTTAGAAGTAGAGGATTGATCTTTGAGTTTTTGTAGGAAGTTTTTGACAGAGTCGTTGAATGTAGAGGTTGCACTTCTTTCGAATTCTTCAGCATGTAGTCTGGCAGAGGTTGTGACAGAAGTTTCTGTGGCAGACTTCATCTGGGACATAGCCTGTTGTACCTTTGTGGACAAGGTGTCCATTTTGGTATTTAGACTTGTGATGGCTCTTGAAGTTGTTTCTGCAAAAGATTTGAAAGAGCTTTCCAACTCCTTCATTGTTTGGTTCACAGAGGTGACAATGGTTTGGAACTCATCCCTTGATACGTGTGAACTCGTTGTAACCTCCGGGGAACACATTCGTCCCCAGAGTGAGTCCCTGTTCCTGGGACACATTCGTTCATCCCTGTTTTTACGTTGAGGGTGGAAGGATTTGCTTCTGATCCTCGAGGAGAAACTTGTGTTTCAACCTCTACAGAAGTTATGTGAAGGTCAGTGTCCAAATCCACTCCAGAGGTGGGTATTGGAATGCCCTTCTGTTGACTTGGAGACTTGTCTAGAGTCTCTTTGTCACTATGCTCTCTACTCCTCTCTGAAAGGAGGTTTGGACCTATTGTTGTGTGCGTGGCAGAGGAAACGAATTCCTCTGTGGGGATGTCAGATGTGATTCTGGGCGATGAATCACGAACAATGGGTGAGTCCTTTGGAGAGGATTCCCCAGGAATGGTTTCCCCGGTTATAATAGGCACAAAGGTTGAAAGAGTAACCTCTGGCTGGCTGGGTGGGGTTAGGATCGAGTTGTGCTGCTCTTTTTCAATGATACCCTCTCCCGCTAGACCGACGGTATCAGATATGTGGGTTGCACTGGGAGGGGGTTGGGGATGTGTGCCTTCTACTTCTTCGGCATCTTTTTCTGGAGAACCCTCTGTGGTTTCTACCCTAACCTCTTCCTCTATTGTAATCTCTATGCCTACCTCTTCTTCTGCAGTTTCCACTATTGTCTTTTATGCTTCTGTTCTTAAGGAATCATATATAAAATGAGATCCTATAAGTTGTCGAACGTGAGGGTGCATAGGTTGTGTACCTTGAGCCTCAGATATGACTTCTATTGAATGTTGAGGGGTTCGACGTTGAGTGTCAAAACTGGAATGAGGTTGAGAAATTTCTTCTGTTGTGCGAAGAACCTCTGTAGTCTGACTTTGAATGTTCTGATCCAAGGGTTCTGCGATCCATCCTGATGGATCTAAGGTGTGAGCTATGTCGGGATGGTTGAGGAAGGCATTAAAGTCTCCCTGTTGATCTTTATAGGTTATTGGGGAGGGAGGTTGCAGAGGTATAGTCTGATCTTCCTCTTCTTGTTCGACTTCCTCTGTAATGACCTACAGAGGTGATGTTGGTTTCTTCTTCTTTGACTTCCTCTTCTTTGGTTTTGGAGCTCCCTCTTCTGTGGATTTGATTTTTCGTTTCTTTTGTTTTGGAGGGGAGGGAGGTGCAGAGGATCTGGTTTCTGTCGCATGTGGTGGAGAAGAAGGTTGAGCTGCAGAGGTTTAGTTTCCTCTGTGGTTTTCCTTTTCTTGCTCTTCTTTTGGGGTGTTGTTGCAGAGGTTTTTCTTTTGGGTGAAGAGGGGTATATGCTGTCTCTTTGGGCTTTGAAACGGTCTTGTACTGAATGATGTTTTTCTAAAGCTCTGGCCCATTCTTCTTCTGTCATCCTTTCTACTATATCTAAATCTAAGGGGGCTCCTAGACGCGGGGGTGTCACAGGACTTGGTTCTGGAGTCCTGTGTGCGCGTATATAGTCTAACTTCCTATCTTCATCGCTTGCATATGTCAGAACATTCTTCGACAGAGGTCTGCAGTGGGGATAGTTGTCTTCATGCTCTGTAGGAGTATTTTTGTTCATGGGATAAAGTTTTACAGTTGGCCCTTCCATTGGCCATTTCTCCATAAGAAGTAGAGGCTCGAATATGACTCCTAAAATTCTCTGATATTGCAGAGGTGGTAGATATCCTGGTGTGTTCTTTTTGGCCTTTTGGGTTGCGAGCTTTCTGTTGATCGTATTTACTATCTCCTGCATCATGATGGTGGCATAATCAAGTGGAAGATCGTAATAGATCCCATACATGATGGTCAGGATATGATGTGAGCTCTGGTCAGGGCTGCCAGTTTTCCCTGTGAGACAACGATTCAGGATGGAGAAGAGGGTATTCCACAGAGGTGGTAGTCTGCCTCTGCAGAAATCATTGCGTTTCCTTAGGGTTGTGTTATACCCTAACATCTCTACAAAACGACAAAGCTCCCCGTCCGTCGGAACCTCAGCATATTTCTTTATTTCAAGTAGACCTCTGGTTGGCAGGTTGAACTCAAGCGAGAACGTAGTTCTGTTGAATATGAGTTCGAGGTATTCAGATTTGTCTGGCTTCGAAATGTAGCCTTTTATCAGAGAATCATCTGAATCAAAACGACAACTTTGCCAAAATTGATTCAGATATCGAGCAGGGATTTTGGTTGGGGTTTTGGAAAGGATGGGGTATAGGATATGGTTTTCCATGATGTTTAGGAGAAGGGCATGGGCTTCGCCGAAGGCTGTGGGTGAGGGTACGAGGTAGCAGTTGTTTGATTTTAATGGAAGAACATCCTCAGAATGTTCTTTGTTCAGAAAATGTTGAAGGTTGGTGGTTGGTGCAAAGTTTGCAGAGTCGCCGGAGTTTTCTGTTTCTGCATTTACGGCGTTGTTAGGGTTGTGGGAGTGCTCTGAATGTACTGGGGATTGTTTAGGAGAGTTCTCCGGAGAGTTCTGAGCAGCGTGGGAACTGGAAGCCATTGTTGCAAAGAAGAATGAAGATTTGAGAATAGTTGCAGGTTCGCCGGAGAAGAAAGTAAGTAAAGTTTTTGTGAGGAAAGGTAACTTGGGTTTTATACTGAGTATGTAACCGTAGAATCTGAAAGGGTTAATATTTTGAGGTAAATAATATTTGGGGTCCGCACTTGAGTGGTTACGGCGGGTTCAACTTTCCAGAGGAACGTGCTCCATATAGGTCCAATGAAAAGATGACACGTCATTTGTGTCAGTTATGACGAGACGTTGTGGGCGGCCTTATTAAATGCTAGGCGCGTGGGCTTCTTTACCTCCACATGATTTTCACTCGCAGAAAATTTACCGTTACCGTTACTGTTACAGAAATGCCCAAAGCAAAAACTGACAGAGGCTCTGTGATTTGAAAACCTTATTTTTCTTGCCTCTGTAGGTTGTACCTTCACAAAAAAATGGTTGAAAAGTCCATGGAGAGGATCGATAAATTATTAGTATAGAAACTCCTTTACAGAGGTTTTTGGACATCTGTCAGAGCCAGCAGAGGCTCTGAGACAAGAAATTTCTTATATCTAACAATTTATAAACATTTTGTATCATCCAAGTTTGTGATTGTTTTTAACAATGTTTTTAGGACCTGTTTGATAGCTGGTGTCCTAGAAAAAGGTTTTGTGCAGCAAAAAGTTTTTTAAAGCAAGTGTTGGTCTACAGAAGTTCTTTCTTGTGGAGAGAACTCTGTAACCAATGACTTCTGTTGCAGTGTATTTGTACGCGATGATTCTTTTTGAAATTGATACCCAAGGTGATTGACAGAGTTTCCAAGATTATTGATTCATGATCAGAGTTTTTGCCTGCAGAACCTCTGTTGGACTCAGCAGAGGCTCTATGATCTTAAATTTCTAATAATGGAAAACTCAATATTCTTTTTGATCAAATTTTATTTGGAATGTTTTTAATAATGTTTCTAGAACATATTTAGAAATTTGTGTCCTAGAAAATTATTTTCAAAAAGAATTTGTACGAGAAACCAACCTTTTTGTTCTTCTTTTCTTCTTTTGATGTCATCTCTTCCTTTGCTCCCCCTTGACTTATAAATCTCTGTAGATTAAGCAAGGTCTCCTTTTGCTCCCCCTTGATCTAATCAACCTCTGTAGATCAAGCATGTTCTCCTTTTGCTCCCCCTTGACCTATGCTTGGTTCAAATAATCATAAGTAATGTATATAACATATGGCAAGTGTATCAGAGGTTCTGTAAGGATCGTCAGAGGTTCTGAGGAGTCCTACAGAAGCTCTGTTGCTTTCAGAATTTGAAATTTTAGAATTTACATACAAAAGCAAATTATTTACTAAAAAAAATAAAAAATAAAAATAAAATAAAAAAAAACATATTGTTTTAATAATTTACAAAAACAAAAAAAAATTTATACATACTTTTAAAATGAAGATAAGATACTTACAGAGGTTAATCCATATTTATCATTCCTAATTTACCCACCAAGTAAAGGAATCTTTTCTCTTCAAGTGCCTTGGTGAATAAATCAGCAAGCTGAAATTCTGTTGGTACAAAATGCATCTCGATGGTATGGTTTTCAACATGATACTTCAGAAAGTGATACCTGATATCTATGTGCTTTGTCTTTGAATGATGTACTGGATTTGCAGAGATGGCAATTGCACTTTTGGAATCACAGAAGATGGGAATTTTGCAGATGATGTGACCAAAGTCTTTTAGCGGTGTTTTCATCCATAGAACTTGAGAGCAACAGCTAGCAGCAGCAACATATTCAGCTTCTGCCATAGATGTTGAGACACAATTCTGTTTCTTTGAAGTCCAACTTACTAATTTCCCACCTAGGAATTGACAACTCCCAGAGGTACTCTTTCTGTCGCATAGTCAAGTGGAATATCGTAATAGATTCCATACATGATGGTCAGGATCTGGAATGACCTTTGGTCAGGGCTACCGGTTTTTCCTGTGAGGCAACGATTCAAGATGGAGAACAGGGTATTCCACAGAGGTGGTAGTATGCCTCTGCGGAAATCATTGTGTTTCCTCAGGGTTGTGTTATATCCTAACATTTCGACGAATCGACAGAGCTCCTCGTCCGTAGGAACCTCAGCATATTTCTTGATTCCAAGTAGACCTCTGGTTGGTAGGTTGAACTCCAGTGAGAACACGGTTCTGTTAAACATGAGTTCTAGGTAGTCAGACTTGTCTGGTTTTGAAATGTAGCCCTTTATCAAAGAATCATCTGAATCAAAATGGCAACTTTGCCAAAATTGATTCAGATATCGTGCAGGGATTTTGGTTGGGGTTTTGGAAAGGAGAGGGTATAGGAAATGATTTTCTAGGATATTTAGGAGAAGAGCATGGGCTTCACCGAAAGTTGTTGGCGAGGGTACCAGGTAGCAGTTGTTGGATTTTACAGGTAGAACATCCTCAAAATGTTCTTTGTTCAGAAAGTGTTGAAGGTTGGTGGTTGGTGTAAAGTTTGCAGAGTCGCCGATGTTTTCTTTTTCAGCATTTGCGGCGATGTTTGGGTTTTGGGAGTGCTCTGAATGCACTGGAGAGTGTTGAGGAGAGTTCGCCGGAGAGTTTTGATTAGCGTGGGAACTGGAAGCCATTTTGCACAGTAAAATGATGATTTGAATATAGTTGCAGGTTCGTCGGAGAAGAGAGTGAGTAAAGTTTTTGTGAGGGAAGGTAACTTGGGTTTTATACTGAGTTTGTGGCCGTAGAATCTAAAAGGGTTAATATTTTGAGGTTAAAATTATTTGGGGTCCGCACTTGAGTCGTTACGGCGGGTTCAATTTTCCATAGGAACGTGTTGTATGTAGGTCCAATGAAAAGATGACACGTCCTCTGTGTCAGTTATGACGAGACGTCGTGGGCGGCCTTATTAAATGCTAGGCGCGTGGGCCTCTTTACCTCCACATGATTCTCACTCGCAGAAAAGTTACCGTTACTGTTATAGAAATGCCTAATGTAAAAACTGACAGAGGCTCTGTGATTTGAGAATCTTATTTTTCTTGCCTCTGTAGTTTGTACCTTCAACAAGAATGTTTGAAAAAATCCATGGAGAGGATCGATAAATTATGTATAGAAATTCCTTTATAGAAATCCCTGGTGGTTGTTAGACGTATACTTCCTCTTGAATTTCACCATTGAGAAAAGCAGATTTTACATCCATTTGATATACTTTAAAACCTCTGTGGGCTGCGAAGGCTAAGAAAATTCTTATTGCTTCGAGCCGTGCAACAGGGGCAAAAGTTTCATCGTAATCTATGCCCTCTTCTTGGCGATATCCCTTGGCCACCAGTCTTGCTTTCTTTCGAATGATCACTCCATCCTTATCTTTTTTGTTTCTGAAGACCCACTTAGTCCCTATGGCCTGTTTCCCTCGTGGCAGAGGTACTAGAGTCCAGACCTTGTTTCGCTCAAACTGCAGAAGCTCTTCTTGCATAGCATCCACCCAGTTTGGGTCTTCTAGGGCCTCAAAGATCTTTTTCTGTTCGATCACACTAATAAAGTTGGTAAAGAAACAAAAATTTGCAGAAGCTGATCTTGTTTTTACCTTATCAGTGGGATTACCGATGATTTGGCTTGGAGGATGGCTTTTCGTCCATTGAGTTGTTCGTGGAAGATGATCATTTGAGTCATCAAGTTGAACTTCTGTGGTTGAAGTGGTTGATGGTTCTGCCCATGAGTTTAGTTCAACTTCTGTAGGAATGGGTATTAGAGTTGGAATTTCCTTCTCTATAGGTATTGTGGTTTCATCTTCACTTCCCTCTGGTGTTTCTTCTGGTGTTGCTTCCTCTGTTGGATTTGTTAGCATTTGGATTACCTCTATTGTTGAATCTTTTGTTGTCGTATCTTTTGTTTGATTTTCAGTAACTGTAGTAGTTGCAGAAGTGGATGAGGTATTAAATGGATCAGACAGAGAGATACTTACTTCGTTTACAGAAGGTGATTCTTCAGAGGTTATGTTGGTTCTAGCAGAGGGATCGACATCGTCGTTGAACATCTCTTGAAGTAGAAGACTTAAATCTTTATTTGTTTTTTAGATGCCAGAGGATTCCATGTTTAGCCCGAGTTCTGAACTGAGTTGTTCAGATGTCTTTTGGAATGAGTCATCAAAGGACACATTGATGCTTTCTACTATCGTGCGCGACTTCAGAAGGTAAACTCTGTAGGCTTTGGAAGCGGCAGAGTACCCGATGAACTTGCCTTGGTCAGCCTTTTCTTCAAACTTTCCTCTTGAGTCTTTGTCGTTTAAGACAAAGCATTTGCATCTAAACACATGGAGAAACTTGATGTTTGGTCGCCGTTTGTTGATCAATTCATAAGGAGTTTTGATGTGTCTTTTCACGATTGTTGAACGATTTTGGGTATAGCAAGCAGTTGAAATTGCTTCTGCCCAAAAGGTCATTGGTAATCCGCATGTAGAAAGCATGGTTCTTGCAGCCTCCACGAGCGTGCGGTTCTTTCGTTCGACCACGCCATTCTGTTGTGGGGTGCGAGCGGCAGAGAAGTTCTGGGATTTTCCTTCTTCTGTGAGATATGCTTCAATGACAGAGTTTTTGAATTCTGTGCCATTGTCACTTCGTAACTTCAGAATTCTGCACTCATAAAGAACTTGGATTCTTTTCATTAGATTAATCAGGATGCATGGAACATCTGATTTCTTTCTGACAAATTCAACCCATGTAAATCGTGAATACTCATCAATTAAGACAAGTATATATTTCTTGCCACCTAGGCTCTGTATAGCTATTGGACCGCAGAGGTCAACGTGAAGCATGTACAGAGGCCTAGGACAAGACACATCAGTTTTGCCTCTGTGAGAAGCTCTTTTGAGTTTTCCCAATTCACAGGCAGAACATAAATGATCCTTATTAAATTTGACAGTAGGTAAACCTTTAACTAGATCAAGTTTTACCAGTTTACATAGAGTATGAAAGTTTAAATGACAGAACCTGTTATGCCATAGACTGGCTTCTTCACTCTTGCTTGCAACAAGACAAATGTTGTCCTTGTTTTTGGCATTGAAGTTCATTAGATACAGATCACCTTTTCTTTTGGCCCGCAGAAGTTCAATTCCGGTGTCTTCACTTAGTAGAGAGCAAAATGTTCTTTTGAACAGTACATCGAATCGTGTGTCACAAAGTTGGCTGACACAGAGTAGGTTGTGTTTTAGGCCATCCACATATGCAACTTTGTGTACGGTGATATTTTCTTTCTTTATGACTCCATAGCCTTTAATATGCCCCTTTTTGTTGTCTCCAAAAGTCACTGATCCACCATCTTGTTTTTCTTGGTACGTGGATAGAAGACTTCTGTTGCCAGTCATGTGCCTTGAGCATCCGGAGTCTAGATACCATATTGGCACATACTGCTTCTGCAAGACAATCATAGAGTTTTAGGTACCCATATCCATATGGGTCCAGTTTCGTCAGAATTTTTCAAGTTTGCCTTAGCATTCTTGAAATACATTTTATCTTTTGTCGAAGAATCAGTTTGTTTCTATTTAATATTTGATTTAGGTGTAGAGAGAAAACAATTTGAACTACAGAAATGATTATTCAACTTGAACATTAGATCAAAGCAATGACAGTATAGAACATCAGAAGTGATTTGCTTGAAATTATTATTGAAAGCTTTAAACTGGGCCACAGAGGCATTACATTCTATTATAGCATATGGCTTCCTATTACAAGAAGATTTATGTAGATTAGATTGTTGGCAAAAATCTTTGTTTGTAGCAGCCTTCTGTGAGTCCCTTCTGTGGTGAACTTCTGTTGATTTCACTGCCACAGAAGAAAAAGATTTGTTAGGTTTTGGCCATTTACCCTTTTGTTGCCATGTTGGATTCTCTTTAATTTTTAAGGGTTTTAAAAACTTTGAATCTTTTGGATTTTGAGTGGACATTAACTTCTGTTTTTTGAAATTTTCAAGCTAAATAGAGGTTTTGGCTTGTATGCACATATCTAAAAAGTCTGGACAGATTGGAATTCCAGTGATTTTCTCCTTTGGAGGAATAGTTCTATTAAGAACTTCAGAGGTTTGTTTAATAACCTCCGAGTCACAAGGAACCTTTTCTATTATGTCAGTCTCTGATTCGTCAGATGATGAATCGTCCTCATATACAGAGGATGAGTCATCAATATTTCTTTCGACAGAGACTGGATTTTCCGAACATGTGTCATACTTGCTTTCTTCATCTGAAAAATTATTTTCTAAGTCAACAGAGGTGTCTGATAAGATCTCTTCAGAGAGTTTTTGATCTGTAGAAGGTGTACAAAAGATTTTTCAAAATATCTATTTTCCCAATTTCCATTAGGGTTTAGGGTTTAGGGTTAAATCTGTATTTTCAAACCACACATTTATCATCTTCATGGGTTTCCTTAAGTGAGGCTCCCTAGAGACTTTTACTCTCTTACTTACAGAGATTAAGTTTGGAAAATCAGGTTTGTTGATTTTTCCTACAGCAAATAGAGATGACAGAGGTTTATTCTTTTTGTTTTCTGTACCTTGATTAATATCACTGTACCCAATACCCCGCCTTCCTATTTGAGTATTTATTTTCTCATACACCTTTTGTGCATCACGATAATTTTTAATTAAAACATCTCTTCTAAGTAGATCTTGCCAAAGGACTTCTCTTTCCTTTTGAAAATATTCCTTAAGAGCTAAAATGTTTAGTCTGTCGCTCTCAGAATCTGAAAGTTCTTTTGTTTTGGATTTCAAAGATGTATTTAATTCAGAAATTCTCTCTTTTAAAGGAAATAGATTCTTGTTCCAGTGTGCTTCTAATTCTTCATTTTCTTTGAAATTTTTTGCTTTTTCTTCAGTGAGAAGTCTAGCTTCTCTTTCATAAAAAGTGAGCTTTTTCTGAATATCATCACAAGTCTTTTTCAGTTCAATATTTTCAGTTTTAATTTTATGTAAATCAACTTCTGTAGTACTAGAGGTGGAGTTTGAAGTGGATACCTCAGTGTCAGAGTCTGAGCTGATTTCTGCCATGCCACAAAACAAGGCATTGTTGGTATATTCATCATCAGAGGTTGTATCTGACTCCCAATCTTCCTTGTTCACCACTTTGTTCGCCATGAGTGATTTTTTAGCATAATACTCAACTTTCTTTTTGTAAAAAGCTGAGTCCTTCTGTGAGCGATTTGACCTGCTTCTGCATTCATTGGAAAAGTGGACTGGCTTCCCACAGTTGTAGCAACCTTGGTTTTGGGAAGTATTACCAGCATGATCGTCGGACTTATGTCGGTCACCACCTTTTTCCGATCTGCATTCATTAGCATAATGACCAGGCTTACCACACTTGTAGCATTCTTGTAGTGTGTAGCTTGCCTTGTCATCTAACCTCTATCGGTCATTTCCTCTGTTGTATCTTTCACTCGACCTCTGTTGTCGTTACTAATAATGTCGATTTTCGACATTATTTCGACTACTGAATAGAGTGGTTGTTGGGTGTTTTCAGGTGAAATAGTGGATTTTACTGATGAGTTTCATGAGATATGCAGTTAATCAGATCAGAAGAGAAATGAAGAGAATCACGTACATTTTCCGAAGAAGGGCTCAAAATCCGGAAAAAGACGAAAATGGAGCAAGCAGAAGCTGGCGCGCCTTCTGGCGCGACCTAGCTAGCGCCAGACTAGCGCGGGTTATTGAAGAATGAAATTCCAGAGGACGGCGCGCCTTTTGGCGCTACCTAACTAGCTCCAAGTTGTGCACGGATGTTTAAGGGACGAAATCTCCAGAGCGTGGCGCGCCTTTTGGCGCTACCCAAGTGGCGCCGAAACTGGCGCCAACTATCAGATATGTTTAAAAAGCCCTATTTTCTGATTTTAGGGTTATCAGTCAGACGGGGTGAGCGGCTGGAGTTCAGAGGCGATTTTTGGGAGCAGATCGAGAGCACGAATACCGAGGTGGCAAGAGATCGATTGGAAGACAACAACGATTGAGTACGTGATCGTGGAAGAGATTCTTCTCAGGGAGTTACTTATTTTTCTGCAGAACTTTTCGAACATGATTTCTTCTACTTTGTTTGTAATCTTTCAGTTTTCTTTACATACCCCCAACATGAGCTAAACTTCATGTTGGGGGGTTGGATGATGGATGTTTCATAGATGTAGGCTTTGAACGACTTGTATTTCGGTTTTAATAGATGGATGACGACTTTCAATTCATGCTTAATGCTTTTAATAAACTGATCACTTGTTAAATGATTTAATAAATTTTGAGTGTTCGATGGAAATCTCAAGATTTAGTTCGAATTCAATGGCCACCGAAGGGAATTAGTTAGAGATGATCCATTTCCTTCGGTGTTGTGGTAAAGACCAATAACTTTAACTTAATTCAACTGTTAGATCGAAAGATAAGCAATTTCAATTAAGTTAAGTCTCGGTGCAGCTTGAAGAAGTGTAACGAGTTTAGGTTTTACAAGTCATAAATCGTTGTAACCATTTATAAGTAATTTCGAAGTCTCATCAATTGAATTCATTCAGAGTCCAACTCTCCATTCTCTCTTTTGATATTAATCCCAATTAATTGTCCTGTTTTCATACGTTTTACTAGTCAAAATATTTTAACAATCAAACCAAATCAATCTTAATCGCTCAGTTAATAGTAACTATAGTCATTGCGGTACTTAACACCTGGTTCCTGTGGATTCGATACTCGTACTTCCGTACGTATTACTTGAGACGACACCGTACACTTGCGGTTAGTCAAGGGGGTGTAAACCGGCCTATCAAGTTTTTGGCGCCGTTGCCGGGGAACTTGTTTTGTGTTAATATCACTACCAGCTGTAGGAATTATTATATTGAGCATTTTTCTTTTATTGCAATTTTATTTTTGTTCCTATTTCTCTTGCAATTTGCATTACTACGAGACCTGACTTTTACTTTCTTCCCTATTGCAGGTCACTTCTAGTTTATGCTAAGGAGGAGTTCCTCTGGTGAACTCGAACCATTTGATCTCGAAATAGAACGAACCGCCAGAGATTTGAGAAGACAAGCACGAAACAGAATGGCCGAAAACAACATCAATGTCGGAGATGATTGGGGAGAAGGGATACCAATGGGTAATGGTCAACCAATTCCAAATGTGAATGCGAACAATCAGAACCACAATGTCAATCATGGTCTCAACAACGTCAATCATAACGCCAACAATAATGTCAATCACGGTGTTGGCAACAACTATAATGTTAATCATGGCGTCAATGACAATGTCAACAATGGTGTCAACAATGGGATCAATCATAATCTCAATCCCAACGCCAATCATGGGATCTACAACAATGTCAATCGTCCACCACCACAGAGGGTACCTATGCGAAATTTTGCCAACCGAACATGGGGGCCGCACAGAAAGGACCTTATGTTCCTCCAATTGCAGCAAACAATTTTGAAATCAAGACTGGCACCATCCAATTGGTGCAAGCAAACATGTTCGGAGGAGCAGCAACTGAAGGCCCGCATAGCCACTTGAGAACGTTCGAGAAGATTTGCAACACCTTCAAGGTGAATGGAGTTGACCCAGATTCGATCAAACTCCGACTCTTTCCGTTTTCACTGAGGGGGCAAGCAACTGAATGGGAAGAGAGTCTACCAAACGGGCATATTCGTACATGGAATGACATGGTGACAACCTTCTTGAATAAATTCTTTCCACCGGAGCGAACAGCCCAACTGCTGTCGGACATCTCCCATTTTGCCCAATGGGATCAGGAGTCTTTCTATGAGGCCTGGGAGCGGTACAAGGGTATGCTGAAAAAGTGCCCTCATCATGGCTTGCAAGAATGGATGATCATCCAAACGTTCTTTGGAGGATTGCATCCACAACATAAGAATGACCTCACCTCCGTTGCTGGCGGTGCATTGATGAATATGTCATATGAGGACGCGTATGAGTTGATTGAGAATGTTGCAGAACATAGCTATGCCACACCTCGGGCAGCCACTAGGAGAGTGGCGAGTGTGCAAGAGACCGACGAATTGAAAGTCATTAAGGCACAATTGGCAGCCCTCACCAATCAACTGAAAGGGACAGCAATTCAGCCAACTTGTCAAGGAGATATGGGCTATCAAGAGCCAATGGGTTCGTCTCAAGAATTTCCTCCGGAACAAGTGCAATTCCTTCAAAACCGCAATAACCGGCCAAGGAATGACCCGTTTTCAAATACTTACAATGAGGGATGGAAACGACATCCAAACTTCTCGTGGAGTCAACCACAGAACGCGCAAAAAGAACCCATGTTCGAGCAACAGCGGAACCAATTCGGTAATACTTCTAACTCTTCTACTCAATCTACTAACGTTTATCATCCTCCAGGTTACAATCAAAGGAGGCAAGAAGAGGTGCAAGGAGGTGAGAAGAAGTCCGGATTGGAGGAGATGTTGATGAAATTTGTCTCGAAAATGGATAATTCGGTTGGAGAATTGACATCATCCGTTGGTACATTAACCAGTTCAGTTGGAACAATAAGAGCTGCAACGGATCAAAACACCGCATTGATCCGAATTCTAGAAGGACAAATGGGGCAGATGGCAGATGCGTTAGCTGTTCGGAGTCAAGGTACATTCCCGAGCCAAAGCGAGAAGAAGACAAGAGAGGATTGTAAGGAAGTCCAGCTGAGGAGCGGGAAAGAGTTAATCAAAGACCCACGCCTTGAAGTGAGAGAGGTGTCAAGAGATCCTCATGATCCTACGACGGAGGGAGAAGATGAAGAGAAGGTGGATGAGGAGCTGAAAATGGAAGATAAGAAAGCTTCCAGCGCTGAGATGCCAAAATCTACACCAAAGATAACCATACCACCGGTGGCACCGAAAGTTCCATATCCGAACCGTTTGAAAGCACAAACGGATGAGGTTCAGTTTTCTAAATTTTTAGAAGTCTTTAAAAAGTTACACATTAACATTCCCTTTGCAGATGCATTAGCTCAGATGACTTCGTACGTAAAGTTCTTAAAGGACATCCTCTCTAACAAGAGGAAAATTGAGGAACACACAACTGTGGCACTTACTGAAGAGTGTAGTGCAATAATCCAGCACAAACTTCCTCAAAAGTTGAAAGATCCAGGGAGTTTTACGATTCCTGTTCATATAGGAGGTTCTGATTTTGGTAAGGCACTTTGTGATTTAGGTGCGAGTATTAACTTGATTCCTTTGTCCATTTTCAGGAAGCTTAGATTAGGAGAGGTGCAGCCGATGAACGTGACACTCCAACTGGCGGATAGGTCCATTAAATATCCGTATGGAGTTATCGAAGACGTTTTGGTGAAGGTGGAAAAATTCTACTTTCCAGCAGATTTTGTCATCCTAGACATGGATGAAGATAAAGAGATTCCTCTCATTATGGGCCGACCATTTCTGGCCACCGGAGGTGCACTAATCGATGTGCAAGGAGGAAAGCTTTCTCTCAATGTTGGCAAAGAAAGAGTCATGTTCAATGTTTTCCCAACAGCACGAGTAGGAGTGGAGCGAGGTACTTGCTATCGGGTTGATGTGATAGATGAGATTGTTGAAGAGGCTTCCCAATTTAATCATAGTGATGATCCACTCGGGAATGCCTTAACTAGAATATGCACCGATGGCGAGAATGAGAGTGTGAAGCAGCTGAATGCGTTGTCCGAGTACCGAGGCCCGAGAAGACCGACGAAAGAGAATTTGGGTGAGCCAATTGCTAAATGACAGCCATCATCAAAAGTTCCACCCACGTTAGAGCTTAAACAGTTACCGGCACATCTAGAATATGCCTTTTTAGGCAACAATTCAACACTACCGGTAATCATCGCTGCACACCTTACTCCGGTAGAGAAGGAAAGGTTGATCCGAGTTTTGAGGGCTTACCAATCTGCCATCGGGTGGACCATAGCAGACTTAAAGGGGTTGAGCCCAACTTTTTGTATGCATAGAATAAACCTGCAAGAAGAGCACAAGCCAACAGTTCAGCACCAACGCTGGCTGAATCCAAACATGAAGGAAGTGGTTCGGAAAGAAGTGTTAAAACTTCTAGATGCTGGAATCATTTATGCGGTAGCCGACAGTCCGTGGGTAAGTCCGGTACAAGTAGTACCCAATAAAGGAGGAATTACGATTGTGAAAAATAACGATAACGAGCTTATTCCATCACGCACAGTGACCGGGTGGCGCATATGTATCGACTATCGCAAATTAAATGACGCCACCAAGAAAGACCACTTTCCACTCCCGTTTATTGATCAGATGCTAGAGCGACTTTCGGGCCATGCATACTATTGCTTCCTTGACGGATATTCGGAGTACAATCAGATCCCCATTGCACCGGAAGATCAAGACAAGACGACCTTTACTTGTCCATACGGCACCTTCGCATATCGGAGAATGCCATTTGGGTTGTGTAACGCACCGGCTACTTTTCAGCGGTGAATGATGGCCATTTTCTCTGATATGGTGGAGAAAACGATCGAGGTTTTCATGGACGATTTCTCGGTCTTCGGGGACTCGTTCGACACATGCTTAGACCATTTGGAGGCGGTTTTGAAAAGATGCCAAGAGACAAGCTTGGTGCTGAATTGGGAGAAATGCCACTTCATGGTGACCGAGGGGATTGTTTTGGGGCACAAAATCTCCAAAGAAGGCATTGAGGTCGATAAAGCAAAGATAGCCATGATAGAGAATCTTCCACATCCCACGACGGTTAAGGGAGTGCGGAGCTTTTTGGGTCACGCCGGATTCTACCGGCGGTTCATCAAGGATTTTTCCAAAATTTCTAAACCCTTAAGCTCTTTACTTTTGAAGGATGCTAATTTTGTGTTTACTGACGAATGTATTGCTGCGTTTGACAGGTTGAAGAAGGAACTCATCTCAGCCCCTATTTTGACAGCACCCGATTGGAGTCTTCCTTTCGAGTTGATGTGCGACGCAAGCGACATAGCTGTTGGGGCTGTTTTGGGTCAAAGGAAAGAAAAGAAGTTGCATGTCATCTATTACGCGAGCAAAATGCTAGACGAAGCCCAAGTGAATTATGCAACCACCGAAAAGGAGCTATTAGCGGTCGTGTATGCATGTGAGAAATTCCGATCATATTTGGTTGGATCGAAGATCATCGTGTACACCGATCACTCGGCATTGAAGTACTTAATTGTAAAGAAGGACGCAAAACCACGCCTGATCAGATGGGTCCTTCTACTTCAAGAGTTCGATATCGAAATCCGAGATAAGAAGGGATCGGAGAACACCGTTGCCGATCACCTGTCCAGAATTGGAGAAGAAGACGCAAAGCCACTAGATACCAAGCCAATCAATGACGCGTTTCCTGATGAGAAACTTTTCGCGGTAAGTTATATTGACCCATGGTATGCTGACTTAGTTAATTTTCTTGCAGGTAATGTAAAGCCCTTTGGATTAAACTCACATCAGCGGAAGAAGTTCTATTCGGATGCGAAACGATACTATTGGGATGAGCCATTCTTGTACAAAATATGTGGAGACGGAATGATCAGACGTTGTGTGCCTGATGAAGATAAAGAGAGTATCCTCACATTCTGCCATACCTTGGAATGTGGAGGTCATTTCAGTGCTGATCGAACGGTTGCGAAAATGTTACAGTCGGGATTTTTCTGGCCGACAATGTTCAAGGATACTCGCCACTTCATTTCCCGATGTGATAGATGCCAGCGAATGAGGAATACTTCAAAGAAGGATGAGATGCCGATGCAGATATTCATAGAGGTAGAACTGTTCGACGTATGGGGCATAGACTTTATGGGGCCTTTTCCCCCTCGTTTCGAAATGAATACATACTAGTTGCAGTTGACTATGTATCGAAGTGGGTAGAGGCAATTGCAATACCGACCAATGATTCGAAGGTAGTCATCCAATTTCTTAAGAAATACATCTTTTCGAGGTTCGGGGTCCCAAGGGCACTGGTTAGCGACGGGGGAAGTCATTTTTGTAAAAAGTATCTCGACATGCTACTCCAGAAGTATGGAGTAAAACACCGAGTTACTACTCCGTACCATCCACAAGCTAACGGATTGCCTGAAGTCTCCAACCGGGAGCTGAAGTATATTCTCGAAAAGACTGTAAACGCATCAAGGAAAGACTGGTCGCTGAGGTTGGATGACGCCTTATGGGCGTATCGGACTGCATTCAAGACTTCTATTGGAACCACTCCGTATCGGTTGGTGTTTGGGAAGTCGTGCCACTTGCCAGTCGAGCTGGAACATAGAGCATATTGGGCAGTGAAGCAGTTGAACATAGAGTTAGACGCGGCAGGTAATAAGAGGTTTCTGGAGCTGAATCAATTAGAAGAAATCCGTTTAGACGCATATGAGAGCGCCTCAATCTACAAGGAACGGATGAAGAAGTTCCACGATAGCCGTATTCGAGAAAAGGTATTAATTCCTGGTATGCAAGTTTTATTATTTAACTCTCGTTTGCGTTTATTTCCAGGTAAGCTGAAGACCAAGTGGTCGGGACCATTCAGAGTGATGGAAGTGTTTCCATATGGTTCGGTGGAGCTAGAGGGGCCGGACGGCCAGAGATTCAAGGTGAATGGACAACGAGTGAAACCGTACTTGGGTGGTGAAGTTGCAAGAATATCGAGCATCTATTTGGACGAGCTCAAGGAGTGATTGCATGAGAAGTCGTGCCATGACAGTAAATACGGCTCTTGGTGGGAGGCAACCCACCGTAGGTTAGTTTTCATTTTAAGTTTTTAGTGAGTTTTGTTTCTTTTAATTCGTGTGTTTTTGTGTGTTTGTCTCTGAGAAGTAAGCCTTGAAGATCGTGCATCGTCGGAAGGAGCAAAAACGGAACGAAAAACCCAAAGGAGGAAGAAACAGTGGGTGGCGCGCTTCTTGGCCCACTTCACTAGCGCGAAAAGAAGCGCGGAGTAAAAGCAAATAGAGGGCCGCACGCATTATGGCGCTACCTCTATAGCGCATAACTAGCGCGGATGCTCTGACGACTATAAATGCAGATTTTCGGGTTTTAGCTTCATTTTTGAAACCCTAAGAGCAACTAGCGCCGATTTTTGCTTCCTTTGCACACTCCTTCATCATTTTCGATCCCAATTGCAAGGTTCTTCCAAGTTTTCACCTTCCAATCTTCCACAACACATCAAGGTATGAACTCCTAACCCTAACTTCACATTGGGTTCAGATTGTTACCGAAAAATCGAAAGGTATTGTCAGTTTTTCTTCCATGTTCGTCGTTTCTCAAGTGGGTATATATGATTTTGTGATGATTAATGTCATGAGAATGTTTTGCCATGCTTATTTCATAGTTTTCTCGCATAAGGCTTGATTTTCTTTGAGACTCATGATAGTGTCTAGTTGGGCTCACCTTCTGTGATGATTTTGTGCTTGCTAAGAACTTGTGTCTGCTGATTTATGAGTATGCTAGGTTGGAATGTGCAAGATGAGCTTACATGAGTGTTGCTACTTGGTGCTTATATGATATGAATTGTGGGAAGCAGTGCTTATTGACTGTGCTTAATGATTAAGCTGCTAATTTTGTATGAGTTTCCATGTGTTAGGTCAGAATTTTGGGTGACATTGTGTGAATATGTATGGTATTTGTGGCTATTAGACCTAATAGGATACGCAAACCTAAGTTTCACTTAGGTTTGGGGTGCCTACTTGTGATTTATTTTTTTCCATACAGCACCCCATTGTAAACCCTGGTTTTACCAAGGTTTGGGGTGTGATTCTTGTGGTTGATGTTGAGTTATGCTTTCAATTGACTAAAAGACCAAACAAACCTAAGTTTCACTTAGGTTTGGGGTGGCTGCTTTTGGTGTTATTTTCACACACATCATCCCATTGCAAACCTCGGTTTTACCGAGGTTTGGGGTATCCTTTTCTGTTATAGTACGTATATCCTTTTGGTGCAACAAACCTAACCCAAGGATTGGGTTAGGGGTGACGGTAAATTCTGGCAAAATTCTAATAGTTCACTATCTTTTGCAGAAAATGGTACATACTAATCCCGACGCTGCAGGGCGATTCTTTCATTATTACAACCTTCCACAACAGGAGAGAATAGAGTGGAGTCCGTCATATGAGACTCGGCGGCGAGCATTCGCGCATCGACCAATCTTGGTGGAAAGAGGACTAGATTTATCCAGAGTTGATAATGCTCGGGCCATACAAATTGTTGAAGAAAGGGGCTGGAAAAATTACATTCAGAACCCAGATTCTTATGATCCAGTGCTAGTGCTGGAATTCTATGCCGCAATGGTTCCTCCTTCTTTCGAGGAATTTTCCACCGTGATCATTCAAGGCCAACCGATTCGGATGACGAATGACGACATCTGCAACTTTTATGGGGTACCGAGGCACCAAGATCTGGATGATACATTTGGGATTCCACCCATTCTGGGTGTGGCACAGAACGAGACACATAGTCCGATAATCGCCTCATCCCTCCGGCGAAATAATCGAGAAGAATTGGCGGTACGCAGTGCAGAAATCAAAAAGAGCGAAATGGAGCCGGAGTTGGGTTTATGGCTGTTATTTGTGAAAGGAAGTTTGGCGTCCTCATCCCACTGTACGATGCTCAATCCATATGTGGCACGAATCATGTACTGTATCCAGCACAGCCTACCGTTAGACATCGGATACATTATCCGATTGCACATGATCGACGCAGCTGCTGAGAACTGTACGGGGGTACTTCCGTTCCCAAGTTTAATAACCCAGTTTTGCAGGAATGCAGGGATTGCGACGAGGAGGACCATTCCACCATTCACACCTTATAATCGAACCGCCTATCGCATGCAAGTGACAGTTGCTGACAAGTTGACCGCCCAAGAAGCAATTGGCAACGAGAGGATGAACATTCCTCAAGAGATTGATGATCAAGATGCCGATGATGTGGATTATGATCCCGCACAGGATGAAGGCCACCAACCCACGGGTTCCGACCCACGTGTACTCACACGTTTGGATAGAATGGAAAGGGAGATGCGAGCAGCATTCGAAAGAATGGACAGGGGGTTCAGGTACTTGGGTGTACCAGATGCAGAGAGAGAGAACCAGGACGGAGCAGGACCGTAAAACCCACCACCGGCACGACGAGCGAGGAGACAACAGACTGATGCGAGCTCATCATCGAGACGACGAAACCACAATTAGGGAAGGCGGTTTGTTTCTTTTTCCTTTTGTGATCTTTTGATTTGAGTTCATTTGGGATGACTGTACTCTAATTCACACAAAAATCTTGGGATGACTGTAATAGATAGTATCACACATTGGGGACAATGTGTATTTTGGTTTGGGGTTGTAGTGGAATCGATAGTGTCATTTGTGATCTTTGCTAAATCATAGGCAAGTAACGGGATTGGGAGTCATTATGATGGATTTTTTTTTCTGATTCACCATTAGTGGTAAGTCGAATACTTCTTTTTGAGGAATGAACTGTGGTGGATAATGTAGCATCAAGTGAGACCTGACAGATTGCATGCATTAGGGACATTAGTGGAGACCACCCGATAGTGAGATTCGAGCCTTAAATGACGTACTTTCATTGTGAGGGAATTAAGCGTAAAATCTGATACACTTTTTCAATTTCCTTGTCGTGAGTATAGATTGATCTCGCTGTACTTTTGCATTGAGTAGCAAAGATGACCATCATGATGTTAGGTAAAGGTGTAGTAAGCCATATCGTGTGGACCTTGAGAAATGATTTCAGGCATTGTGTGCATGTAACCCAGTTTTAGCTATCGTTCCCTTTCAACCCAATTTGTGTGTACCTCAAAGCCCTTTTGCAGCCAAACACTTACCGAAGTTTTCAATTCAAACACCACCAGTAACCCTAGCCAAAAAGCCTTAGCCAACCCTGATCCGAAAGTGTGTCTATCATAAGCAGTAATGAACAGAAAAGGAGAAAGCAGAAAGAGAAATGCAGGCCAGTCATAAAGATAGAGAAAATGGGCCAATGTAGTCCCAAATACATAAAGAGGGCCAATGATGCTCCAAGTAAAAAAAAAGGCCGAGTGATAGAAGAAAAGTCAGAAAGTTCAGAACTGCTTTGGGATTGACACATTTAGGATTCTTGATCCGTTATACCCTTCGTTTCACAACCAAAACCCTAGCCCCGTTACAACCCCTGTTGAAGACCTGAATGATCGATAGGAAAATGTGATTAGAGTTTACGATGACCTTTACCGATAGTCCTTATCTTACTACTTGATTCCTCCTGAGATCACCTTCTTGTACATGTGTGCGTCTTTCATGTTTAGTTGTTCATGCATATATCTTGTGATTTCTTGTACATAAACTCCAAAGCATGAACAACATATGCGACAACCTAGGTTCGAGTGAATTGAGAGCATCCCATAAGGTAGGGTCGAGGCGAAATCCTCTCTGATCATGCATGAGTTTAGGTAGAATTTGATGCAGCGTGGTCCCAACCAGTTCTATTCTCAACGAGTTAGTGTTTGACCTTTACAACTGGGGGTGTTTTGGAAAAGGGTTCTGATTAATTTGTTAATTCCTTTAGTTGAATAAGATGTGTAAAGATCTATAATGACACCACCGACTCCACATTTGTGCGAATTTTGTTTTAACTCTGGGTTTGATTATTTTTATCGCTATTTTGCTTGAGGACAAGCAACGCTCGGTTTGGGGTTGTTGATAATGTCGATTTTCGACATTATTTCGACTACTGAATAGAGTGGTTGTTGGGTGTTTTTAGGTGAAATAGTGGATTTTACTGATGAGTTTCATGAGATATGCAGTTAATCAGATCAGAAGAGAAATGAAGAGAATCACGTACATTTTCCGAACAAGAGCTCAAAATCCGGAAAAAGACGAAAGTGGAGCAAGCAGAAGCTGGCGCGCCTTCTGGGGCGACCTAGCTAGCGCCAGACTAGCGTGGGTTATTGAAGAATGAAATTCCAGAGGACGGCGCGCCTTTTGGCGCTACCTAACTAGCTCCAAGTTGTGCGCGGATTTTTAAGGGCCGAAATCTCCAGAGCGTGGCGCGCCTTTTGGCGCTACCCAAGTGGCGCCGAAACTGGCGCCAACTATCAGATATGTTTAAAAAGCCCTATTTTCTGATTTTAGGGTTATCAGTCAGACGGGGTGAGCGGCTGGAGTTCAGAGGCGGTTTTTGGGAGCAGATCGAGAGCACGAATACCGAGGTGGCAAGAGATCGATTGGAAGACAACAACGAGTGAGTACGTGATCCTGGACGGGATTCTTCTCAGGGAGTTACATATTTTTCTGCAGAACTTTTCGAACATGATTTCTTCTACTTTATTTGTAATCTTTCAGTTTTCTTTACATACCCCCAACATGAGCTAAACTTTATGTTGGGGGGTTGGATGATGGATGTTTCATAGATGTAGGCTTTGAACGACTTGTATTTTGGTTTTAATAGATGGATGACGACTTTGAATTCATGCTTAATGCTTTTAATAAACTGATCACTTGTTAAATGATTTAATAACTTGTAAGTGTTCGATGGAAATCTCAAGATTTAGTTCGAATTCAATGGCCACCGAAGGGAATTAGTTAGAGATAATCCATTTCCTTCGGTGTTGTGGTAAAGACCAATCACTTTAACTTAATTCAACTGTTAGATCGAAAGATAAGGAATTTCAATTAACTTAAGCCTCGGTGCAGCTTGAAGAAGTGTAACGAGTTTAGGTTTTACAAGTCATAAATCGTTGTAACCATTTATATGTAATTTCGAAGTCTCATCAATTGAATTCATTCGGAGTCCAACCCTCCATTCTCTCTTTTGATATTAATCCCAATTAATTGTCCTGTTTTCATACGTTTTACTAGTCAAGATATTTTAACAATCAAACCAAATCAATCTTAATCGCTCAGTTAATAGTAACTATAGTCATTGCGGTACTTAACACCTGGTTCCTGTGGATTCGATACTCGTACTTCCGTACGTATTACTTGAGATGACACCGTACACTTGCGGTTAGTCAAGGGGGTGTAAACCGGCCAATCAGTTACTTCTGTCGTCTGACCTCTGTCGCTCAGCTGATTCTTCTCTTCTTCCTTGATCCCTTCTATTTCGATCTTCTCTTCTTTCTATATTATCTCTGCCATATCTATCATTACTAGAACTCTTTTGGTTTCCTCTGAATTCTCTTATCAATAGAGCTAAGGATGTTGCTATTGATGCCAGAGTGATCTCTCCCTCTTCCATAATCTCTTCGTCTTCGCTGTCAATTACCACCACCTTTTTCTTTTTCTCCTTCTTCTTTTCCTCTGTCGCTCTTTCTTTTCTCGACCTCTCTGTGTCTTATGTAGATTTGCCAACCAAAGCAAGAGGTGCAATTTTAGTGTCTTTGCTTGTGCTATTTGAGGCTCTTGACCAGCTAATGTTCCATAGAGGTCTGAGAGAGTCCAGGGATCTAAATCTTGATTGGTTTGTAAATACATGGATAACTGGAGCCATTCTTCGTTCAGACGTTTGAGAAACATGACGTTATTCTCTTCAGAAGTTCTGTGGATGCCGAACTTCTTGCAATTATTGATCAGAGAGTTGAACCTGTCATACGTTGTCTGCAGAGATTCAGTTGTCAGGGCTTTAAAAGCGTAATATTCGTTTATGTATTGAGCCCTTCGGTTTTTCTGAGTTTTAGCTCCCCCTTCAAGTTGTTTCTCCAGTTCTTTCCAAAGATCATACGCAGATTCGCATGCATCTAAGGACTGGAAGAGATCGTTGGGGATTGCCATGATCAGAATTCTTTTTGTTTTCTGCGCGAGTTCATCTTTTTCCTTATCTTGATCTGACCAACCATCCTTGGTTTTAGGTTTTTGATGCTCAGGAATTTCAGGAGTGTCAGCTGTAGCTGGTACACGAGGTACTGTTAACATAGGCACATGAGGAGGATTATAAAGGTATTGTACGAGCTCTTTATCAGTACCCTCAAAGAAATGGATAATTCTTATTTTCCACTGAGGATACTGTTGAATCCAGATCCGTGCAACGATTATGTTTGTGAATAAGCAAATAAGAACAGTTGATATGATTCACAAAGGCTGCCCACTTAGATATTGATTTAGAGAGAATTACAGTGTAAAGCAGAGAAAAGCTAAATGAGACAACTAGCTAATTTTCTAAGCTAATTGAACTTTAAATACGCTGGGCACGTGGTAACAAGCCCACGGCCCGTTCACAATGGACTAAGTTTAATCTATTACAATTCAAACCCTTGAACTTAAAATCAACATAAATTCTACCCTAACAATCTCCCCCTTTGATTTGAAGTTCCAGTTCGCGCTCTATCTCTTGCCAGTTGTAGATATAGCGTTTGCGCAACGCGAAGTGAACCTCGAAGAATCTGATGGCGCGGCGGTAGTCGAGACGTTCTTCAACCATATCCAAAGCAGTCTGAGCAGTTCTTTCATTCAGATTGGGTACATAGGATACCTTTGGATTTTCGAATTCGTGCTTGATGATCTTCCGAAGAGCGTCTTGAACTTTGAACAGTGTGCCGTCGCAAAATCGATCTACCTGACCGAACCTCATAAACTTCTTTTCTTTCTGAGCGTTGAGGAAGACGATCCCAAATTCTGGTTGAAGCAGCATTGCATTCTCGGGATACATCGACAGTTCAGGAGCTTTCAGATTCGGTTTGAGTAGATTTACCTTCTTCGCTCGGTTCTCGATTGCCATTTGAAAGTCCGTAAGATAAGAGATCATAATGGAACGGACGAGGAATCGACGAACCGCTTCGAGCGCCTTTCTTACAGCAAGCGGTCGGATGGTTCTGGTGCGAAGGTCTCTCAGAATAACCAGGAGGTCGAACGGATGGAGATGCTTAAAGTCAGCTTCAGAAAAAATCCATTCATTTCTGTCTTCACGTCGAACAGTGAATACGGGAAAGACGATCTTCATAATTTTGTTTGACTGAATCTTTAGCACCTCTGAAATTTTATGCTTAGTTCGTACCTGGTCTCTCGGGAGACACCGCTTCATGGCTTCTACGTATCGGAGTTGGCGTGCTGGATCAGGACTGTAGATGCCAAGACAGAAGGTCGGCTCGATCGGGCGAATTCGGGGAACAAACAGCTTCTTCAGAGATTCCTCCAGATGAGGAATGAGGACCTTGATCTTCTCCCAACGGTTTTGTTGCTGAGGAGGGGGAGGAAGATCAGGAGCTGTCGTTTGCTGAGGAGATGTCGGGATTTCTGCATTTGAGCTTTCGGGTTGATCTGAAGTCATAGCGGGTTGAGTCGAGTGAACGGGAGGCGTACCATAGAAATTCTGAAGCAGAAACTGGTCGTAATCAACGTTGTCGTCTTCATCAGTGGGAAACACCAAGTTTACCTCGAAGTTTACGGCTCTGGCAGCTTTTTCGTACCATGCGTCTTCGATTTCAGGGTTGGTTTCACATGCAGGATCAATCAAAGTGAGCGTCGGCATGTCTGATGGTTCTTGTGCGACCAATTCCTGTGTTGTGCCCTCGGGCTTTTCAACCGTTGGGGCTTCATCACCTGAAATATCCATGTCGATGACCATCTGTGCTAATGGCAACTCGGCTTCGGGTGTTGCTGTTGAAGTTGCCGCAGTTGGGGGTTCCTGTTGAACCACTGTTGTAGTTTCGGCAGTCACGATCTTGACGGTCTCGGTTTGGCGTAGACGCTTCTCCCCCTCACGGTGATCATGATCATCCTGGACATCGTGCTTGCGTTTGAGACCGCCGGCTTGACTCTTACAAGTGTCTTCTAGTGAGCGGACCCTCTCAGACAGCGTGGCAAGCGCTTTGTTGTAGTCGTTGAGGGTCGAGTCAATGGCGTCAAGGCGTGACGTGATGGACGAAGATGGAGCAGTGACCTGTGATCGGAAAACGGAGATCAGGTCTGCTTCGGTAGATGCGGTGGAGTCGGATTCCTGGAGCAGTTGGGCTAAGAGCATCGTCTTCAGGGTGTCCATCGAATAAGTAGGTTGCGGTTGAGTCGATGGAGGCACAGAGGCGGTTTCAGTGTCGACGAGGTGGCCCTTTTCTTTGATAGCACGCATCGCTTTGGCAAGTTCAGCGGCTACATGTTCCTGCATTTTTTGCTCCATAACCTGTCGGACAGCCTCAAGGGTGCTGTCCAGAGATCCTTTTGACATAAAGTCGGGTAAAATAACGCCGGGCTCACTTAGAGTACCCGTTGAGGCATCTACCGTAGAGGTAGAGCCACCTACGTTCACAGCTGGCGTGATATTAACTGTGGTAGGATTTCCGTCCAATCCTCGTGTTCCGGAAGTCGGAGACACTATAGACGTTCCGGTCGGGTCACTAAGAGCCGCGACTTGGTGTTGTTCCGCATCAAGTGTCCTAGGTGAAGAATGTTCAGTAACAATAGGCTCTAGACTCGATGGTGCACGCAAAGAAGTCGAGACCGGGGGCTGCTGGTATCTTATTTCAACACCAACACTCTCCGAATGAGAGGCCGGTGGAAGTTGTGCTTGTTCCCCGTGTAATATTGAAACATCCGTCTGTTGTGAGACGGATGAGTGGATGAGGGGGTCGTGCAATTGCTCCGCTGGGTCCACGGAGTCTTCTTCAATTCCCCGTCCCAACAAATGAGACGGGATAGCAGATGTGGCTACCCGGATATCGCGTGGCTGGTTTCGCTCAGGAGCCTCGTTATCTTTACGGCTCAATATTTCTTGGTTCGCGTTCGACCTTAACACCCTCCTTCTCACATGTTCTATGTCCCGGGGAAGGTCCCTCCGGATCTGGCTGGACCATGGGATTCCCTAACTCTCATCTATATGCTATCACAGGTAGGGATTCAGGCATATTTATAGCACGGATATTATCCTGCTCCCCCTCAAAACATACATGGGGATTGACTTGCTCCCCCTCGGAGTGAGAGTGGTATCAATCACAAGAAAAAATATTTAGACTTTGTAAGAAAAACAGTGTGACTCTTCCCCTCGGATTGAGGTTGTTGATCTGCCATGGAATATCTGTAAAAAGACCCAAAGTTAGAAACTGAGGCGGATAAACAAGTTCCGGTGCGTACCTTTGCATTAAGTGGCTCAATCTGGGACAGAGTGAGGACTGGCAGTGACTAAACAGGTACTGGATAGACGGAACAGGGGTGGCCGGACAAAAATATGCAACAATGCAATACTTTCCGGACATGCCATAGCATCCGGACAAATCATACTTTCCGGATAGAAGGTATCCGGATGAAAGAGGATGGAATGGCAAACCTTTCCGGTCAAAACAAAGTATCCGGACAAAGGGTGTTTCCGGACAGAGTAGGGATTCCGGATAGTCCTACCCGGATACCCATCCGGTCCGGAAAGCCATCCGGACTGATAGGTGTCCGGACACTTTTACACTTTAAAGAATAATTCCATTTTTCAAAGAGATAAAACCTGTAGAATTTTGGAAAAATGGATCTCTTGCTCCCCCTCAAGCTGAGAATGGGGGAAAACTTGCTCCCCCTCGGATAGTGTATAGGGATGTGCAATGGAGAGGCTGACATACAAAAACTTTAGACATTTAAAGAAAAATTTGTATCGCTCCCCTTCAACTGATGAACATCCAGTTGGATGCTCCCCCTCAGAATGTGCGCGTAGTGTGAAATGCACACGGGAGTATCCACACACACAAAAACTTTTTAACATATTTAAGGAAAAAGTGTGTGTGACGCTCCCCCTCAACAGTAGAGTAACATACCTGATAGCTGATCATGCTCCCCCTAAACACGTGAGCAGCTTGTTAGAGCACAGGTATAGACAAACCTCACGTCTTCTTAATATTGTTCCTTGTAGATCGTGAGCAGCTCCCTCCTCGCGGTCATGTGTGTGGAGCATCCAGTGTTTAAGGACCACACATGACCGTCCTGCAAAACAAATTTAGCGGACCTTCGGTACCCAGATTTGCCTGGGTCCGGGAGGGTTAGGTTTGGCACCGCTTGGTGAAGCTTGCTTTGACACAGCTTTCCCTTTAGGTGTAGGTTTTACACCGTCTGTGGGAACTGGTTTAGGCACAGGTTGCCTCCTAGGTGTAGATTTTACACCATTTGGAGGAACAGGTTTGGCAACAGGTTTCCTCTTTGGTGCTGGTTTAACCTCAGTAGGAGCAGCCCATCTAGGAGCAGGTTTGGTCTCCCGCTGTGGTTTAACCGCTGATTGGTAACCCCGTTTTTTATAGTGTCTTTGTTGGTTATTACAGGGTTTGCGTTTGGGAGTATGATTAAACCTTTGATATGACCCAAACCAATCATTATTAGCAATGTCATCAAAATCATTCCAACCACAACTAGAACAACACAAACGATCGTGTGATAATTGAATCAATTGCTGAATGGAATAAATTTTCATCGGAAAATTAACATCTCTATTAACAAAATTATTCCTATGATTCCAGGCACAATCGTTTTTGTTCATCCTAGAATGAAAGACAGTATTGAAGGACTTTGATGCATCATCCTTGACAGATTCCTTGGCTGGCCACTTTGGTTTTGTTTGTTTATCTAGACCGGTTTTATCCGAAACAACAGGGACAGTGTGGTCAGTGACCTTTGAGGAAACAGGAATCTTAGTGGTCGATTGTTCGGTCTTTTGCTTCGGCTGTGTTTGTTTTTGATAATTTGAAGCATTTTTAAGAATCTTGATCACAACCGGAGTCTTGGATTGAGAACAGTCGCCCTTTTGAAAATTGACCGGACGATTAACCACTGGAGACAAAAAGTCAGAATGACTTGGAAGAGGTTTGTCGAAAGGGAACGACTCAAACTCTCTATCAGAATTACCTTCGGAGTTCATGTATTCTGAAAAATCTATCTCCGGAATTTCAGGACTTGGATCGGTCGAGGAAGGCGAGGAACACTTTGTGCTCGTGTGTGTCGGGGAACTTGGTGCGGAAGCTAGGAAAAAATCAGAGTTCAAGTTCCGTGAAACACTCTTATCTTGGGAATCTAAATCGTCTTGTGTTGAAAAAGTTTTGCTAATAAAAGCTTTGCACGAAGACGTGTCAGATGAACTTGAGGAAAGTTCGGGTGAAATCTGCTTTTCAGTTTGGAGTTGGTCAATCTGCTCTTGAAGCTGACCATTACTCACTTTCTCTTGCATCACTTCTGTTGCCAAAGCAGACAATTGTGATGTGAGTCGATTGATTTCAGACCGAAGAATCTCCTGTCCTTCATCAGACATAACTTCGGTTTTGACCGGTTGTTGATTCTCAAGTTTTTCAAGTAAAGCTTGCTTTTCCATTTGAAAATTGGACCTTTCTTTCTCTAATGACTCCTCCAAGATGAGAGGGGGAACATAGAGTTTGAACTCGTCCGTCTCATTCTTGGTTGCTGGTGCTTGGTCCTCATCCTTTTGGGAGGAATCCTTGGGCTTAGCAACCTTGTAGGGGTCGAAGTAGTCATTTGATAGGTACTTCTTTGGATTTTTCTGATAAGAATAATTTAAAGGCTCGCAACAAAATGGAAGTTGAATTCCTCGTTTGTGTTTGCGCTTATATTCCTCGGTTTCCTCTTCCTTCTCAGGTTCAAGAGGACCAGTCCATTGGATTGCATATTCCGAATACTTTTTATCTAACCCAAAGCAAGCAAAATCATACAAAGTTGGTGTAAACCATCTTCCCTTTTTCAAATAATGTGGGTTATCATATCCGATTCCCCATTCTTTGTTGAAATAGGTGAACTCTTTGGGTTTATTCAGAAAGATGGTTTGATCAGTTTGACCCCTTTTGTAGAGTTTGGTTTCAAGATCAAGAATTTTCGCAACAAACTCCTTGTGCTGAATCTGAAGAGAGGAACATTGATAAACAATATCCTCTTTCTCATTCATGCACTGATCAAACTGAGACTGAAGTTCAGATAACTTGGCCCTTAAGTCTTTAGGTGCTATTGAAAGATTTTTGCATTTTTCTTTTAACATAGCATTTTCAGACTTATATTTTTCAGTTATTTTCTTTTGAACATCTAGCTTTTCGGTTAGAGACCTAATCTCAAGCAGTTGTTCTTTAGAAGTGGCCTTAAAGGAACCTACCCGTTCAGCAAGAGGTTTCACTCGGTCATAAATTTCTAAAAAGATAGGTTCACATACCTGACACAGCCTTTTCATGTCTTCTTCAGCAGGAGACATCTTCAGTTGCGCTAGAGTGATCGTCAGACGTGTAGATTGATTCAAAGTGTAAAACCTAACGCAAGACACTAAGAGTGGAGTCCTAACGCAGGTTCTATGAGTGGTCAGACACTAACTTAGCTTACTGGAAAGAAATCCAACTAAGTGATCTGATCTGGAAGTGTCCGGACCAGAATTATGAAAAACAGTTCAAAATTGCAGAGTTGTCCGGATAGGTAAGAGAGTCCGGATAACTTGAGTTGTCCGGATAACCAAGGTTACCGGATGGACTAAAGATACCGGATAGAATCAACAGGATAAACCAAGTTTACCAGATGCAATAGAGTCCGGAAAGTATGAGATTTCCGGGTACTTTGAAGTTTCCGGAAACTGTGATGTGTCCGGATACTACGAAGATTCCGGGTAAAACGAGGGTTTCCGGATAAAATGAATTCCGGATACTTTGAATTATCCAGACCAAAATTACCCGGAAAGTTGAGATTAAAGAGAACTTACCCGGAAGACTGACTTACCCGGATGATTGACTTGTCCGGAAGAATCGAACTAGGCCGGATGGAACCACAAACGTCCGGACACCTTGATCTGTCCGGAAAACGCGGCTGTTTTATCCGGACTCTGCGGCTGTTTTATCAGTTCGATCGATTTCTCAACTAGGGTTACTCAAGATTGTTCCTGAAAGATTAGAAACAATACCAATCATAAAAACAACACTAATCCAATCGATTTTAGAGCAAAAACAACACCTTTTGATGTCAAAAAGCCGATTTTTAAATAAGAACACAACTAAAAGTTTCTGAACTTATTATGCGAAATTGACCAATCAAACGAACGAATTTGGATGTGAAAGTTTGAAGAAACACTTATAATTATGATGCTAACACAACCCAACAAGCAAAATTGAACAATTTACGCAGAATCACAGATTTGAAAAATCAAGAAAAGTCAGACGTGGAAAAGTAAAACTAACCAGAAATCAATGAATGATACTTTGAATCGAATCCTCCTGTCTGCTCTGATACCAATTGTTGAATCCAGATCCGTGCAACGATTATGTTTGTGAATAAGCAAATAAGAACAGTTGATATGATTCACAAAGGTTGCCCACTTAGCTATTGATTTAGAGAGAATTACAGTGTAAAGCAGAAAAGCTAAATGAGATAACTAGCTAATTTTCTAAGCTAATTGCACCTTAAATACGCTGGGCCCGTGGTAACAAGCCCACGGCCCGTTCACAATGGACTAAGTTTAATCTATTACAATTCAAACCCTTGAACTTAAAATCAACATAAATTCTACCCTAACAGATACTCATTTCGTAGAAGAGATGGTGGTTTGGTTAATGAACCAGTTGTGAAGAAATTTTGTGCGTTTGTCATTTTAAGAGTAGAAAGTTTCAGAATAAAGATATGACACAAAAAAGTACGAAAGAATAATCTGGAAAGATTTTCTGGGTTTGGAAGCTCTTAACAGTGCACTTTTATGGAGTTTTAACTAAAGAAACATTTTCTCTAGTTTTACCAAATATCGAATAAATCGAAAATGGCTGAACAATAGAATCTGTTTGAAGGAATGAATAACAGGTTAAAATCAGACCACGTTTCTACCAATAATCTTGTTAAACGAGGATCGCTTGATATTGAAAACCAAGCTTCGCTCTGATACCAATTCTTGGTTCCCGTATTTGATTAACAAAGATTATCTAATCTATTAGTTCACATAAGATGTGTTGCGGAAGCGTATTTGAAGAAGTAACAGATATGTTTATATAGAAACAACAAAAAATACCAAATAAACAGTATATGAAGAACAGATGAATATCTCAAAGATTACTGTATTTGATTTAGAACACTAAGAACAGATTTGACGTTAATTGTGTGCAAGTGTTTTTGCAAGGAAGATTATTTCTTATCGTTGTTGTTAAGGAAGAACTCAACATGAGTCTTCCTTTTATACTACTACAAAAGATATATTCAAGACAAAAGGACTATTGCTACAGGAAACAAGGGATGGCATGAACAGTTGGAAAACTGCATGCATTAAATGCGCTAATATCAACTTGGAAGGTGGTCCTATCGTAGTATGACACGTGTAGGAGTCAGACCATGCTTTGTACAAGTTGATGTAAGGACCCTGGAACAGTAGCAAGATATTTCTGTAACAGTGGTAAGATATTCCTGTAACAGTGGCAAGATATTATAAATATCTTCCAAGTCTTCAGTCTGAACCGCAGAGGCTCTGTCAAGGGTGACAGAGGTTCTGCGGCTCGGTCCTTTGTGAGCATCCTTCTGTAGATCCTTCTTCGATCCTTTGAGAGCAGTCTTATGTCTATCTTGAGTCTTGGTGTTTCTTGAATGATCTTGTTTTCTTTGGCAGAGCTTCTGTGGCTCTCCGCAGAGCTTCTGTAGAAGTCTTTCATACATAGCCTATTTTTAATATACTTCTAATATTATGAATATTTGGAGCTAACAATATATATAATTATAAACCTATGTATATATATATATTGTAAAACCAAGATCATTCAAGATAGAGAGAGAAATTCAAGTGAGAGAAAGTATGTCATCTCTATTAAGAACTATTATTATGCAAAAGCTTACAAAGGGTTTATATACCCTTGACTATTACAAAGTCAAACTAAAGGAAAGTAAGCTAATATATAAAAAGCCTTGATTACAACATATTATAACATTAACAATCTCCCCCTTTGTAATCAAGGGCGCTCGAATCTTCTGTGTTGGCGATTCTTGCCAATCAAAATCTCCAAACGTCTTAGAGTCAACCGAAAGTTCAATCTTGTATCAATCGTCTCTAATGCTCTCCTCAAAAGTCTGATCTCAGCATTATCAACCTGGTACAAATTTCTTCTTGTCTCCAAAAGCTTCTCCAAAGCTTCCTTCAATCTTTGATTTAATCGTAATCGGATAATCTTCCAATTACCATCTGAATACTTACCAATCTCATCAAATCTGAGAAAACGTCTAACACCAGATTGATCTCTATACACGACACCATAAGGATCTTCAAGAATAGTGAATAGTGGATAGCTATCAATATTTGGTAAATCTCTATCAGGTCTTCTTACATTAACAACTCGCTGGAAGCTTTCGATAGCAAGTTGGAAGTCAAAGCATCTATAGAATCTAACTTGTCTTCGTAAGAAACGCTTGACTGCTTCCAAAGCCCTGAGGATATCATCAGTACGAACAGGCATATCTCGAAATTGATGATACATTACCTCAAAGTCATCAATAGAAAGATCATTGAAATCTGCTTCAGAAAACTGATATCTCTGACAGTCTTGACGTTCAACGTAAAATATAGGATACCAAATTCTGATGAAACTAGCTATCTCCACCTTAAGTACCCTTATGATTCCATGCTTTGAGAACACCAGAAGTCTTCCTTTACGAATACATTTGATAAACATCAGATATTCGTATTGATACCAGGCCGGTTCTTTCTCAATCCCTAGAATGGCATGGACATTAACTCTCCTTCTTTTCTTGACATAAAAGTTGCGTTCTGAGTCTTCAAGAAAAGCAGATCTCATTCTGGTGACTTGAAATTTTTCTTCAAGTCTTTTCAAACGTTGTTGTCTATCCAAAGCTGGACCTGGTTGAAGAATGCTAGGTGGAACATTCAGAAACGGATCAGGAACCTCTTGATTTGCTCTAGACGACTCACCCTGAATAAAACTATTTTTCGGAATAGTGGTGGTCGGAGCTGGAGAGTCAGAAACAACTGAAGGAAATGGATGAATAGAAATTTCGGAACCTTGAACATGTGACTGTACTATAGGAGATTGATGACTCGCATCTTCATTATCAGAAAGATCTCCATATAGCATATTAACAATGTTAATGTCTTTTTCATCAACTTCTACATCCACTTCAGTATCTGAGATGACGATTATATCATCTTGATCTTCTTCTTTTATCTTCCAGAACTTATCAAACTTTCTCTGAACGTCATCATCAGAATCTATCTCGACATAGTTGGAGAAAAAGTTGTGCATATCATCATAATCTTCAGACTCATGCACGTGAGAAGTTTCCTGATTTTCTATAGACACCGGTGCAGAATCTGGATCTACATACACCACGAGTTGCAGATTATTCACAAATTCTGGCACAACATAATTAATCTCGGAATCCATCGCCGTCAAATCTATTTCATCTAACAACTCATCAACTATACTTTCTGGATGAGCTTCTTTATCTCTTTCTTCGTTTGCCCTATCCTCATTTGCCGTATCTTCAACAACGTTTTCAGCAAATTCAACATGTACAATTTCTTCTACTCTTTGTCTCTTTGAACTCTCCCCCTCATGGCCTTGATGATCCGAATCATCTTGGTCATGTCTTCGCTTAAGAGACGAAAGAGCGGCAGTCTGACAAGTTTCTTCATGCTTTGCTACCCGATTAGAAAGTGTAGAAAGTGCTTCCGTCATCAAAGTTATACCTGTTTTAATATCAGATAAGCTAGTATGGACTTCAGATCTGAATGAGTGAAATTCTTCTGTCAAGGAAGAAACTCTAGTTTCAAGTTCGGAAGTCTGAGTCGTAGAGGAAGGCCGAGGTTGATTCGAATGGAAATCCCGAAGAAGAGTAATCAAATACTTGTCTTGATGCTCCGGAGGTGAAACCGACAATAAACGTGCATAAAAAGCATCCGAAAGTTCCGTCAACGAAATATCCGCAAGATTTTGATGAGAAGAGGGTGGAACTTGAACAAAAGGAATGACAGGCGGTTGAGAAACCTGACGACCTGACGGTTTAGATGACGGTTCCTGAATAACAACTCCAGTCGGTCTTCTTAGAGGAATCTCAAAAGGAATTTCAGGAATTTCTGACATCTTCCCTTTTCCTTTTAGCATCGCCTTCATTCTAAGTAACTGTTCATCTCTTTGGGCATCCATCCATTCTCGCATCTGCCTTAAAAACTCATCACCTGTCATGATACCTGACGTTCCTTGAACTGTATTTGTTGCTTCTTGAACTGAATCAGTAACTTCTTGAACTGTAGTGGTAACTTCTTGAACTGATACCCTGGCAGCTCGAAGATCGAGCTCATCTACTTCAATATTCACCACGTTTGGGTTTATCGGAATAGTCTCTGAAGTATCAATCGTGTTTCCTTCAAAAAAATCTCTTACAGATGAATGTTCGGCCTCAACAATAGGTTCTCTAAACACCGATTCACCAAAATTCATACCACCACCATTTCCATCATTATCATCATCAATATTGTCATCATCTGCTTCATCTTCATCATCTGCTTCTTCTTCATCATCTGCTTCTTCATTACTATCATTATCTTCAGAAATGCTTGAATCAACTTCTTCTTCACTTTGATGTTCTTGATCTTCTTGTGCAGTTTCATCCTGAATATTCTGAGGCTGAAGTTCTATGCCATGCTCTGCACAGTAGTCAATAACCGCTTCATCTTCTGGATCAGCATATATCTGAATTTGCTCCGGAGGAATAGGCATGAAATGATCAAACGGTCGTTTTAGCTTTTGAATGTATCCCATAGCAAAATCAGAAACAATAGGCCAGTTAGATCTTCGTGGAATCTCCTTGTTACTTCTTAACATACTCCATACGATAAGCTCTAGAAACCGTATAAAAGGCAGGAAGCTACGATGCTTGTTCGTAAACTTTGAGTGTACAATCTCACTCAGCTCGGTCCAAAAAACAAGAGCATAATCAACATGAAGATCATGTATGAAGGCATAGAAAAGACGTAAGAAATGAAGACTGGCATTGTCTGTACCAGAATGCTTAGCAGTCAAACATCTGATGATAATCGAGAACAATGCATACCAGACTGGTGGAAGACGATTCTTCTCAAAATCACTCACCATCGTCAAATTACCAACATATCCCAACTCCCGAATACCAGCTAACACAACTTCTTCTGAAGGAAAGTCTTCAAATTCTGTAAAACCTGGTCTTGAGTTTGCTTCTGGAAGACGGAAAATTAACCGAAGACGTCTATAATCCAGAAACGTCTCAAATTGATCTATCTCAATCACAAAACGAGGAGGTGAAACATTTTCTATCTTTCGTATTGAGTGCCACGCTTGTTGTAGATAGACTTCAGGAACTCCATGTCGAGCTGTTAACGCATAACTGATCGGATGACCTCGAAGAATCGATAGAATAATCAGATCTATACGAATTCGGTCGAGATCTACATAATGATTATTCGAAAGATATCGAGTATAACTTGCTCGCGGAAATACATCTTCCGGAGTACTTCTTCTTGCAGACAACTCAGCACCTGAAGATCTAGTAGATGGAAGAGGTTTGTCTCGAGAAACATGATCTGAAGGCTCATTTTCATCTTCTTGAACTTGATGATCTTGCTCATCATCTGAAGCCATTTATCCCCTAAAAATTGTGAACACAAAATAGAAACAGTAAGTAAAAAAAATTAGAAAAGAAATATAAAAACAATATAATAAAACTAAAAAACAACAAACACAAAAAAAATTCAAAAACAAATTGACCAAGTCAGGAATTCGCAAGCTAAAGAGGCGCAAAGTAAGCTTTTCGCAAGCAACAGATGCGAAAAGTTAACTTTTCGCAAACAACAGATGCGAGAAGTCAACTTTTCGGGTCCTGAGGATGCGCAAAGTCAACTTTTCGGGTCCTGAGGATGCGCAAAGCCAACTTTTCGGATCCTGAGGATGCGCAAAGCCAACTTTTCGCAACTTAAGGTTGCGCAAAGCTCACTTGAATCAGATACAAAATCGCAAAAAAAAAATATATTCAAAAAATCAAACAAATCCAAAATTGAACTAACATATGTGATTAATAGATGTCGAATCAGTATCTAAGTAAACTATAAAAGTGAATCGACCCTATATAACCACATAATCAGCCCAAATTTCATTTAAAACCTAGAAATCGAGAAAATGAAGAAGAAAAACAATCGCAGAATTCAAACTGAGAAACCTTAAACAGAATCAACCTCGAAATGATTTTTCTTAGCAAAGATTAAGGTCGAAAACATACCTGAGAGCAAAGATTTACTCACAACCACTGTGCAATCAAAAGCCGAAGAGCAGTTCGCGAAAAATTTCTCAGAGGGAAAAAGTCAGGAATGAGGGTCAAATGTAGGTCAAATCCTTTTAAAAAAACTATTAATAAAATCAATTTTTAATGAAAATTCAAAAGAAATATGGATTTTCAGAAAAAAATGATTTTTTTTCGAATTTTAGAATCATTTCACTCCCCCTACACAAATGCATTAGATATTATCAAATTAAAAAGTTAGCATTTGGAGGACATACCTGAAAAAAAAATTAGAAAATCATACCTGAGCAATTTATCTGATTTGAAATCCGTGCACTGTCAGATATATACCAAGCATCTGAAAAATTTCTCCCCCTCAAAATGAGAACCTATGAAATTCTTCCCTTCAAAATAATAATCCATGAAATCTCTCCCCCTCAAAAATTGCTTAGCTTTCGAAGTCACTCCCCCTCAAAAATAGCACTAACTCCACACATGACAGTATGAAAAATTTCACTAAACGATCAGTAGCGGAAATTGAAATACATTAAATTATATAGCATAACTACTAACTATAGAATGTTTGAACACCGAACAAATAAAATTCAACTTAGTGAAAGTAGACATGTTTTTCAAACAAATTTCTCAAGCCACTGTTGCGCAAAACTGAGTTTTTCTCAAGCCACTGTTGCGCAAAACTGAGTTTTTCTCAAGCCACTGTTGCGCAAAACTGAGTTCTTGTTTACAAGATGATCAAAATCAAAAATCTTCACAAATCTCCATCAAATCTTCGAATTAGCCAACCAAAATTTGCAGAAATGTTAGAAAAACAATTTCTAACACGATGATGTGAACCAATTTCGCTTAAAAACACTGATTTAAAATCTGAATGATCAACCAGATGATATGATCGAACTGAACAAAAACTCCAAGATCTTCAAATTGACCCTCAAAATCTTGATATTAATCAACCAAAACTTGAAGATATGTTAGAAAACAAGTTTCTAACACAATGATGTAATCCAATTTCACTGAAAATCACTGAATCAAAATCTGAAAAACTGATCAGACAGTTACGAACGATATGAACAAAATCTGAAAAATCTTCAAATTGAACTCCAAATCTTTGAAATTAGCCTTCGATCCTTGAATAAGATTTGTTCCTCTAACAAAAACGAATCCAACGAACTAAGATTTGAACAAATTCGATCAAAAATCACCAAAATTTGATAAAATCTCAAGAAAACGAGATTTTCTTGAAAAATCAAGAAAATCAATCAAATTTGCTTGTGAAATCACCAAATTCGAATGTTTGATCAGTAGAATTCCATCTCTAAATCTTGTTCCAGCTCTGATACCAATTTTATGTTAAGACAAATATGTCTTCAAGATTTAATCTTGATTTATAGAGTCAAAGTCAATGTATTTAGTCGTGTGTAGAAAGTCAAAGCTAGCTTATTTCCTTAATAAGTCTTAGCGTATATAAGGCTTTGTTTAGACTTTCTTTGTAAGCTTTTGGTCATAACTCATATCTTGTAAATACAGAGAGCCGACATAATAAGATCTACTTTCTCTCTCTACTCTCTCTCTAGAATTTCTCTCTAATCTTGATAGATCTTGGATTAACATATATATATATATATATATATTTTCATATACATAAATATATCTACATATGTATTTATGTATATACAAATATACATATACACATATTTATAGGTTTTTAAGAAATTTACCTTAAGATCTATAAAATGCAAGGTAAGTTATAACCGTGATAAAACACTTATATAACTTACAATTTTATTTATTTAGAATTTTTCGGGTGTTACAATCTTCCCCGCCTTAGAAATGATTTCGTCCTCGAAATCTTGGCTATAGGTTCTCTACAAGATGTTAAGAAGTTAATATTCTTTACAAGAAGTTAATATTCTTACAATAAGTTATTATTCTTTACAAGGTGTTAATATTCTTCACAAAATGCTAATATCTTTTACAAGCCGTTACTATTCTTTATCAGTTGTTAACATTCTTTACCCACTGTTAATATTCTTTATCAACATGAAAGTATTTGGTTCACGACCTCTCGTCCTAAGCAAACAAATGAGGGTATCGTTTCTTCATGTCTTCATCGGCTTCCCACGTAACATTTGCACCACGGTGGTGTTTCCATCGAACTTTTATCATGGTTACCTCTTTATGGCAAAACTTGTTCTTTTCTAACTTCGCATCTACTATATACGCCAAATACGAAGAACAACCCTTCGCTAGGGACTTACGAGCCTTTAACGAAGAGATGATTGAAGTACTTCCTTTCCCTTTCTCTCCATGAATAGTAACTACACCACCATTCGACAAAGGTACTTGGATCATTTTCTTAGAGCAAAAGATGTCGGCTTGTTCTTACCACCCAATCCATGCCTACTACTATTACGTCAAAACCGCCTATCATCATAAGTAACAAATCCACCTTAAAGGGACTTCCGTCTATCACCACGGTACAATCTTTAAAACACTATCAAATCGACACTTGTTCCCCATTAGCCAATTCTACTATCATTGCCTCAGAAAGGATAGTAATCGAAGTAACAAATTGCTTACAAAAAAACTTGACACAAAAGAACGATTTGCACCCAAATCAAATAAACGTGCTCAATTAATCTACCCACAATAGGAGGTCTCAGAGGTTCTTTAGTGGCCCCAACCACGTTGTGCTGATCGGCTGTTGACTCATTCTCCACATTTCCATCTCGTGGAGTCGGCCCTCTGCTACGAGTATTTACCATTTCTAATATGTCATACTCACGAGAAAGAGATAAGAATAGGCTACAAGTACGTACTATCACGTTTGTCAATCATCACAACAATAGTCATGCAAGCACGCTTATGTATCCACACATTCATAATAGCAGTAGCTAATTGAAATTGTGAACATGTTATACACATGATAACTCTATTTTTAGAGTTATTATTTCCATTTATTTTCCACTTTATTTTGTCAATTTTAGCCATTTCACTTCTAAAAACCCCCATTCTTGGTATGATTTACGAAAACGAGCAAAAGGAGTAAACCATGGTCTTTAATAAATTATTTGGTGGAAGTTTGGGTGTTTTTCACGATTTTCTATCCGCAGTGACGTATACAGTGCCCACTCTGCTCCCCACTCTTCGAGCAGATCAAGAAAACCTTGGGCTGGAAATATAAAATCTGGAGATTAAGAAGGTTCAAATGGCAGAGAAGCTGAGATTTGGCTGTTACAAGTGTTCCTCAAGGCTTTACATAATGATTGTACCTTTGTACTTGCAAAAGTTGACTTCTAAAGGACCATTGGGTAAAGAGAGTTATACATGGAGGATTGAAGTATTATCCTTTGAGCTGATTTCAGCATTTCCCTGCAGTCCTTACACCTTGGATAAACCTTTTTTTGTGTAAAGACCAACACCTCCTTCTTGGTATAAAAAGGGGTGTTAGGTCTCATTTATTGCATCCATCTTTCTTGCAATTTATCTAGTACTTCTTTAAGTTGTAAGCTTTCATTTACTGCAGTAACTTAGCATTGAATTTCAGTAATTTATTTTAATTGTAGTTCGTAATACACAGTGCAGGGACGACTTCTCGTTCCCCGGTGTGAGCAGTTAATTCAAGTCACTTTCAGTTTTATTATGTGCAAATCTTCATCTTTTGTTTTCTTTACTTCAGAAATGTTAGGCTAAACATCCTTTGGGATGTAGGAAAGAGAAGTACCTGGATTTTATTAAAAATGCTTGAGTAATCTTTGTACTTAGAATATTTGTTGTTTTGGTCATTCATTCTCGATATTTACCCAAGGATGCGAACAAGCCGATCACTTGCAAGGATCTAAAGTCTAGTTCTCAACTTAGAAATAAGTAGAACGCAGTGACACAAGCTTGAATGATGCTAGGGGGTTCGAAAGAATTCTTTTGACACTTACGAAAGTGAGGTCGGCACAGTGAGCTAATCTCAACCCACTGGAGTAGTCGGCAAGCTAATTTGTGTATTAAAAACACTTAGAGTATTTGTCTCTACACATTCCATAGAGACCTGAAAAGGTCCATTTTTGAGATTACCATTGACAAAACAATAAATACGACAAGTATGAGATTTTTATCTAACGGTGTGAGTATTTTGTAACCGGGCTTTTCTAGCGAAAATGCCTACCTCGAATACAAGGATCATTTTTGGGACCGAGTATTTGGTATAAAATCTAGGGAAAATCTAACCTACATTCCTCCTTTTAAATCTTAGTAAAATCGTTAAAGTAGTTATTTCATCAAACCAAACCAAGTATTATTTTCCTCTCTAGTTGAAACTTGTAAAAGGAGCTCATGAGAACCATATTGTCTTGATTGTCCAGTATCTGTGGATTCGATTCTGGTATTTTACCAACTATTACTTGCTGTGACGATCATAGTGGACAGTGTACACTTGCACTTCCCACTGTGGACAGTTTGCAACCCACTGCGATTAAAACACACATTTCGCACGTACCAACACACAAATCCTCGTTCCCCATTGTCACACTTTTCGACCAACGTAATTTCCGTAATCCTAACACTCTCTCTCCCCACCTATGACTTTTACCCATGATCTATAAGTTAACCGCTAATACTATACATCTTAAGTCTAGGTTCACTAGAGTCGACACCTAGTTCACTTAAAATAAAGCTCTGATACCAACTTGTAACACCCCAAAATTTGGGATAAACAAAAACCTCCATAAAACAGAGATGTGGTATAAATGCCATAGCATGAGCCTCCCAAAAAGGGGATAAATGTAGCACACCTGTTTCAGTTACAAATTTGTAATCTATAACGAAAATAGACAACAACCAACCAATTTACATTCTAAATAGAACAAGGATTACAAAAGGGTGTCGGCTCCAATTCATTCCATAATCCCAAATTATAAGCATTATCACAAAAATGCATTTCCCAAGCTCGCATTAGTCCTCCCTAAACCGTCTAAGAATTGGCGCTGCTAAAGCCTGAGATACATGTCGACACCAAACAGGTGTTAAGCCAAAAGCCTAGTGAGTTGAACAAAGGTAAACATCATGTAAGGACATATAATAACAGTACATATTAGTGAATATTCACAAATGGAATCAATGGGAGAGACCCAAAACATCAAATCAAGTTTCACCTCACGACAATATACCTTAGCATCTACTCCCATGAGTAACACCACAAGGCCTAGCACATTGGGGACTACCTCCAAGGAATTACCCCAAAGGTGGATGTCTAGGCACATACCTCCAAGGTGGCGCCCAAGACTATATCCTCCTAGTGACTACTTGACGATTCATCCAACAATTTCATCTAGGCCAAAGAGGCACATTTATACAAGTGAAAGGTGTGTAAAGGTGGCATTTAGTAAATGTTATTTAGGGAAAATTATTTCAACAAGGAATTAATGGGGGATACCCAAAACATCAAACAAGTAGCACCCAAAGGATCAATACACCTTAGTATCTACCCCCACGGATAATACCACAAGGCCCGACATCACATCAAGGATTACCCCCAGGTCATTGTCCCGGACGGCAAGGGGTCTAGGCACATACCTCCAAGGTGGCGCCCCCAAAGACTGTAATCACCTAGTACATACTTGATGGTTCATTCCAGTTATAATAAAGCATCATCATACCAAAATTACTCCAAGTAATGTATAAGATGTACACAATTAGCAGTATGGTTCAACCATAATGTATAGACATGAAAAACCAAGCATATAAGGTTTTTATATCCAAATACAAGTCTATAATTCCCATGATTCCCAATTAAACATGAAATGAACAATTAAACTTGCAAATATATAACATGAACAATCCCAATAAGCCAACTGCCACTTTATTAAGTCCAATACCAATTCGTTAAGCCATAGGCCCAAGACATTAAGTCAAAGCTAATTCTTTGAGTCAAGACCATCTCATTAAGCCATATACCAATCTAATAAGCCAAATACCAATCCATTAAGCTAAATACGAAGCCATTAAGCCAAAACTACTTTCTTATGTCAAAATCATTTCCCTTAGGTAAAACCCACAATATTAAGTCAAGGATACCTCAATGAGCCATCATAGGTTAATGTAAGTCACCCAATTGTTCTTAACACTTGTACATATACATACATCCCAAGAGGAGTCATATTCTCATGTATAATGGCATAAACAACCCCATTAAGCCATATTAACATTCCATTAAGCCCATCATTAGCACATTAAGCCAAAACAACTTCATTAAGCCAAAACTACATCGTTTAGTCAAAAACCACATTATTAAGCTAGAAGCCATCTCATTATGCCAAAGCCATGCCATTAAGCCCAAAATCATTTTATGAAGCCAAAACCCTAAAAAGTGGTTTATGTTGGTCCCGAAAGGCTTAAACAAGTTTGTAGAAGGGGGGGTTGAATACAAACACACTATTTTACTTTTCTAAATTGTTTATTGATAAATCATTAACAATTTACAGCTTGTTGCGGAAACAAGATTAAGGATAAACCTAAATCTAAACAAGTTGGAACACTAAGGTTTTCTTGCACTAAGAAAGATAAGGAGATTACTAATAAAATTCTATCTTGAGAGATTTGAACTTGTCCAGAGTTAGCAAGTTACTTCAAATGAAGTGAGTTCATCTCTTTATATACTGCATGCATTTAATGCAATTCAGTATACACTTTACACGTGTCATCAGCGGATTGGTTGCATGTCATTGACCTTTGTTGACAACCTTAGTAGCCGCATGAATGAACAGTGTAGTATCAGAGTGGTTGTACGATTTCAGATTTTCGGAGGTTCTTTTCTGACATTTCGTACGGTGGCGTGCAAGGGAGGTTAAGACAAAAGTACTTTGTACGGAGGACTTCATGATCAGCTTTCGTTGATTCAGCGATTATCATTTACTATTCAGCGAATGATAAAGTTCAGCGATAGCTGAAGTCTTGTACTTGATACTTCACGTTGAGTGGACAAATCTGAGTCTTCGCTGATCCGCATCAGTTCATTAGGAGACTTGTCGCTGGTTCTTGAGCTTGATCTTCGACTTCAGCGTAGAACCTTTGTTGACGTGAATCTTGTCTTCAGGGATCATAAGTAAACAACTAACTTATCAGCGATCACCATAAGGACTGAACAGACTCAGCGATATGGTGAACAGTGTTCGCTGAATGTTTAATCTAAAAGTGCGAGAGTTCCTATCAGCAGTACTGTAAGATCTTAGTACTTATCAGCGATAGTGAAACTCTGATACATATTGTTTACTTACAATTTTCACTAAGTATTTAAGATAGGGTCATTATCAAATCACTGAGGGTTTGGATCAACAATCTCCCCCTATTTGATTATGACATAGCAACAGAGAAAATTGCTATTTAATGAAAACATAAGGATAAAAAGAACTCATAAAATATTTGTCCCTTTTACTGTCTTCTGGGATCTTTTCAGTACTGATGGAGTAAAGTACATTCGCTGAAATCTTTCTTTAAATCTTTGAATCAGGTTACAATATGAATAAGAAAGATTACAAGTACAAGCGAAATAAATTACAAGTACTGAAGGATGACTGATACAATAGAGAAAAATGGTGATTGTTGTCAGCCTTCAAAGGGTTCTTCCTTAATGAGAAGTTCATCAAGGGTTGTCTTTTCAGTTGGAATCATCCAGTCAGGAACCTTTTCTCCTTTATTCTTTAGCTTCAGAGCAGCTTCAAAAATCAAGGGTTTTAGGTGTCGTGCCTGAATGTCTTTTCTGAAGTCGCACCAGTAGATGAGATCTTTGAGCTGTTCGATTGGAGTGATTGGAAGCTCAGCGATCCGTTGAAAGCATTTACGTCCGTCGTAGTCAAGAAAGAATATTCCATAAGGATTACTGATGACTTTACCAGGGACGAAAAGTTCACATGGTGGCAAAGAGATGTCAAGGGCAGATAGATCAGGATCAGGACCAAGTACTTCAGCGCGAGAGAAACCAATTCCAGTTTCATTTCGTATGACAGGACCTGAGTTTGAATCTTGACGTTTCTTCCTTGGAGAGCCCTTTTTTCTTTTCGGCTTTAGATCAGGAACAGGAGGAATATCCACACAAGAAGATATCAAATCGATCTGTCTGTTTATCAGCTTTTCGAAATGATCCTTGTACTTAGATTTTGATGGTTGGATAGCTAACCTCATCTCCAGCCATTCAGAGAGACCATACCTTTTTACAGTGTCAGCACGAAAGGTTTCAGATGAGTCATCTTCTCTGAACAGTTTGATGTCAACAATAGGTACTCCGATGGAGGTTCTTCCAGAGATGAATACCTTGTTGATCTTCGCTGGACGATATCTGAAGTGGATTTTCTTTTTACACCAGATCAGGGTGGTCTGAGAAACTTCAGCTTTCTTTTCCACGATCTTCTAGGCTTGTTCCCAAAGCTTTCGTTGGATTTGAATGGGAATACGCTTCAGCTTGGGGTCTTTGACAGATTCTTGAGTGAGCTTGATGGCGTATTCTCTGTCTTTATCTTCAGCTTCCTTCCTTTCAGCGATGAGGCGTTCAGCTCTGAGATGATCCTGGTATTCAGCTTTTGAAATTCTGAACTTAGGAGGAACTGAAGGTAGTTGATCGCGCATTAGGATGATTCGCTGATCCTCGAATCGCTTTATCATTTCTTCTCTCCTCTTTTGAGGAACTGAGGAGGGTCTGTTTCTGTGCGAGAGAGGTTTTTCTTCTGATTCATCAGTCTCAGAGATTAAATCTAAGACTGGGATTATGTCTTCAGCGGTAGCTGGAATTATTGGTGAAGTCGCAATAGAAGATCTTTCAGCGATATCCTCAAACAGGGGAGAGGACTAGCTGAAACGCAGAGATCTTACAAATAAGAACTGGGTAGAAGAATTTGGGTAGAAAAGATAGAAAAAAATTGTGGATGTGTATGGTGTTTGTGGAATGGATAACTGATTTTTCAGAGATGATCAGGGAAGGAAAAATAAGTTTAGTGTACCTGACAAATCGGTTTTGCAAGTAGGATCGCCAGATTATCATCTTCAGCGATGCCTTTGTCTTTGCTTTTCTCAGCGCCAGAGGCTGAGTGCTTTGTCTTTGTCTTCTCCCCTAAAGGTTCTTTTATTGAAATACCTTTAAGAGCTTTGGTTCGAGGAGCAGGTTTGACAACAAAGAAATCATCGTCATCTTCATCATCATCATCATCGTTCCTTGGAGAGGAGGATGGTTCAGCTTCAGGGATGTCGAAGTCTTCGTCTTCTTCTGCTTCGGATTCCTCAGCATCTTCTTCGAGTTGCTCCCCCTCAGATACAGAGGCGAGGTTCTCGGTTCCCTCAGGGTTTTCATCTCCCTGAGGTCCAGTAATCCGATCTTCATTACCCTCTCCCCTGATAGATTCATCATGGGAAAGGTCTTCAGCGCTCTTATTTTGATCTTCAGCGCTCTTCTCCTGTTCAGCGCTCTTCTCCCCCTCTTTCTCATGATGGGCGGGGGAGGAATGGGTAGATTCAGCATTGGTGTTGTCTCTGTCTTCTGGGCCAGAGACTTTCACACAACCTTCAAGCTTAGCTATTCTGTCTTCTAGGCCAGAAATAGCAGGCGTGTTTTTCTTCAGCTCTTGGCGATCCTCTGCGGTGAATGAGTCCAAAACAGGTGCAGGGGCCGGAGCAGGAGCTGGATTATTTGCCTTGTTCACCAGCGTCTCGATCATTGTCTTGACAGAACTAAGATCGGTCTTCACTGAGCCCAAGTCGGTCTTGACCACTGACATATCACCTTCGAGTGTACCAACCGATTTCTTCAGCGTTGTAACCTCGCTGGAAATGGTGGAAACTGATGATTTGAGGTTGGTGTAGTCAGTGTAGATGTCGGAGAGCACTTTGGCAAAGTCGGCGAGAGTTTTATCAAGGTCTTTGATGTCATCAGAGGAGGCCTTCTTTTCCACCACAGTAGTCAGCTTCGTCAGATTCTCTCCAGCGTTGACGAACTCATCAAAGTTTCGAGTCCCTCCATAGTGTTCCATATCTCCCTCAAAAGTTCCGTGAGGGATGGAGATCTCTGCAGGTCCTTTCTTCGTCATTCGCTGAGAAGCTTCAACGACTTCTTGAATGATGGCATCTCCAGTTTTGACTGGAGGAGTGTCCAAAGAAGTAGAGGGAGGAGCGAAGGATAAGAATTGGGGTTGGGTTTCAAGTTCAGCGTTGGATTCGCTGAGAAGTACTTCATCAGTCTTTTGAGAGACTGAAGAAGGTTGGGTAGATTCCAAATGGTGGAAACTGATGATTTGAGGTTGGGTTTTTCTTGTTTTAAAAAAAAAACAAATATAACACCTATAAGCCTTGTATTCCAGTTTTTAAAAAAATGGATACGAAAGAAGAACAAGTTTAAGATTTTAGATTTAAAACTTGAAGAACAACCATGAAATGGTTGTGTTTATAAAACCATGAAAGAAAATGATTTTATTTTTGAGTTCTTTTGTTTGATCTTGTGTAAAACAATGATAAGATCGAAAACAAGTTATCCGCATTTGATAATAGATAAGAACATATTAACCTTGAGTTTGATGAAGAAGATGATGAACAGTTCTTGAAGATTGAGAGCACAAAATGCAACAGTGTTCTTTTTCTTGCGGAGAAAGATTGATTCGCGTAAAAGACAAATATAAACTTTGAGAGTGTTTATATAGGAAGAGAGTAGAGAGAGAAAAACTTGAGCGGGAAAGTTTTTCATCATGACACGGACACGTGTTTGCATTTGATTGGATAGACAACGAAACGTGCAAACGTGTGTCAGAAAAAGAGCGTGCCTGGTGTTATCCGTTGCAATGACGTCACAACTGTCCTTTCACATTCTTTCGTTGTCTCTGAGGTTTTGAAAGAAAAACTCAGGGACTCTTTGGAAAATATGAAGCACTGAGTAGAAATATCAGTGAGGGTTTTAAGAAATTTCAAAATATCGCTGTTAAGGAAGAGATATTCAGCGATGAAAGAATTTGAAATCTTGCATTTTCATGCGTTTTGTCAGAGAAAACATACCTTGATATCAGTTTAACCCAATTTATTCAGAGAGAAGATGATGAAATGGATTGTACAAGTTTATTTTATCCAGAGCCTATACAAGAATGTATAAACGTATCGCTGATTAAATGTGAACCGCTGAAGATTTATCCTTCAAAGTTCAGCATTCCAAGCTCGCTGATGAGAAAGTTGAATCTTGTCTCATCAAGAGGTTTGGTAAACAAATCAGCTAACTGATAATCAGTTGGGATAAAATGAAGTTCTATATCACCATTCATAACATGATCTCTGATAAAATGATATCTGATTTCTATGTGTTTTGTCTTTGAGTGTAGCACTGGATTGTTTGCTATAGCGATGGCACTTGTGCTGTCGCAATAGATTGGAATTTTGGAGAGCTGAAGATCATAGTCTAGTAGTTGATTTCTCATCCACAAGACTTGAGAACAGCAGCTTCCAGCGGCTACATACTCAGCTTCAGCTGTGGAAGTGGACACTGAGTTTTGCTTCTTACTTGTCCAACTTACCAGCTTTCCACCCAGGAGCTGACATCCTCCTGTGGTGCTTTTCCTATCCATTTTGCAACCTGCAAAATCACTGTCTGAATAGGCGGTTAGATCGAATCCTGAATCTTTGGGATACCAAAGACCTAGATTCGCTGTACCCTTAAGATATCGAAAGATTCGCTTTACAGCTTTCATATGAGATATCTTAGGTTCAGCTTGATATCGTGCGCACAGACATGTTGCAAACATAATATCGGGTCGGCTAGCTGTAAGATACAGTAGTGAGCCGATCATCCCACGGTACAGCGTGACATTGACAGGAACACCCTTTGTGTCCTTATCAAGTATCAGCGGTGGTGCCATAGGGGTTTTCATAGCTGAACTTTCAGTTAAGTCGAATTTTTTCAGCATATCTTTAACATACTTTCCCTGATTTATAAAAGTTCCTTTTTCAGTTTGCTTAATCTGAAGACCAAGGAAATATGTTAGTTCACCCATCATACTCATTTTATACTCATCTTTCATTCTATCAGCGAAACGAGTACAAAGCTCAGGGTTAGTAGAACCAAATATAATGTCATCAACATATATTTGAACTAAAATGATATGACCTTTTATTTTTCTAAAAAACAAAGTTTTGTCAATCTTACCTCTCTCAAAATTTTCAAGGTGGAGATAAGTAGAAAGAGTGTCATACCATGCACGAGGAGCTTGCTTCAAGCCATAAAGTGCCTTATCCAGCTTATAAACATAACCTGGACGCTTAGGATCTGAGAATCCTGGAGGTTGTTCCACATAAACTTCTTCATTCAGCTTTCCATTTAGAAACGCTGACTTAACATCCATTTGATGTACAGTGAAGTTTTTGTGTACAACATATTCTAAGAAAAGACGAATAGATTCAAGTCTTGCTACAGGAGCAAAGGTTTCGTCATAATCTATACCTTCCTCTTGTCTGTATCCCTGAGCAACAAGACGAGCTTTGTTGCGAGTTACAGTACCATGTTCGTCCAACTTGTTTCGATAGACCCACTTAGTGCCTATCACTGTTTTGTCAGTTGGTCTCCGAACAAGTTTCCAAACTTTGTTTCTTTCGAATTCAGTCAGCTCTTCTTGCATAGCGCTGACCCAGTTTGGATCTCTGAGGGCATCATCTATTTTCTTTGGTTCAGTTAGAGAAATAAAGTTAACAAATAAACAAATATTACCTGCACTTCTACGAGTCTGAATACCAGCGTTGGGATCACCAAGAATTTGATCGATTGGGTGATTTACAGTCCATCGCTGAGCCGGAGCATGCGTCGCTGACTCAGTCTGAACTGGAGAAACTGAAGATGAGGCTTCAGCTACTTCTGGATAATCAGCTAAGAGAGGAATGCTTGCATTTGTCACTTCATTCACTGATTGCTGAGAAATAGATGGAATTTCTGAGACATTTGGATCAACTGCGGGTATAGTATTTATAGGAACAGTTGAGACCCAAGATGTTTCAGCTTCACTATTCTGCATATTGGGAATGATAGTAGGACCATCATTTTCAGTTGTATGAGTATGAGTAGTGGGAACATCTTCTGAATCACAAAGATGAGAAAACATCCATTGATTCAGTTCTTCTGTATCAGCGTTCGGTTTAGAGTTCGCTGAACGGGATTCGTCAAACGTGACGTGAATAGTTTCTTCTACAGTTTGTCTTCTTCGGTTGAAGACTCTGAAGGCTTTGGAAACTGAGGAGTATCCAAGAAAGATTCCATCATCAGCCTTAGGATCAAACTTTCCAAGGGCATCTCTGTTGTTCAGTATGAAACACTGACAACTAAAGATGTGAAGAAAGCTGATTGAAGGCTTTCTCCCATGAAAAAGTTCATAGGCTGTCTTTTTGAATCTTTTGACTATCAGCGACCTGTTTTGCGTAAAACAAGCCGTGTTGACAGCTTCTGCCCAAAACTGAGTAGGCAGGTGAGAATCGCTGAGCATTGAACGTGCAGCTTCAATAATTGTTCTATTTCTTCTTTCAGCGACTCCGTTTTGTTGTGGTGTTCTCACTGACGAAAAGTTGTGAGAAATACCCTTGCTCTCAAGGAAGGAATCAAGAGAACTGTTTTTGAATTCAGTTCCATGATCACTCCTTATTGAGCGAACAGTCATATTGTTCAGAGTTTCCATCTTCCGAACAAAGGTGATGAGTTCTTCAGGGGTGTCACTCTTAGAATGGAGAAACATTACCCATGTGTAACGAGAGAATTCATCAACTATGACCAGCGTATATTTCTTTCCAGCGATGGATTGTTTGTTAACGGGGCCAAACAAATCCATATGGAGTAGTTGAAGAGGAGATGACACTGAGGAAACTTGCTTGGACTTAAAGCTTGCCTTGGTCTGCTTCCCTTTTTCACACGCTGAACATAAGGATTCTTTGGCGTATGAATGTTGAGGTAGACCAGTGACTAACTCTTTGGATGAAAGAGTATTCAGTGTCTTGAAGTTGAGATGTGAAAGCCTCTTGTGCCATAGCCAGTTGACATCAGAAGATGCCTTTGAGAAGAAACAGGAGTTCTCAGTGGTTGTTGAGTCCATGTTTATAACGTAAACATTTTCCAAACGATAACCGCTGAGAGCTATCTTCTCCTTTTTGTCAGAGACAAAGCAGGATTCCTTAGTGAAAATCACTTTGTTATCCATGTCGCAAAGCTGACTGATGCTCAGAAGATTATGCTTCAGCCCTTCAACATATGCGACTCTTCTGAAGGATGTTGTACCATTTGAAAGTACACCATACCCTCGGGTGTGTCCTTTTCCATTTCCACCGAAAGTCACAGAGGGACCCTTCTCTTCCTTGTATTCAGCGAGCAGGCTTTTCTTTCCAGTCATGTGTCTAGAGCATCCGCTATCGAGATACCAGATACCCTTCTTAACCTGCAATACAAAGGAAGATTAGTTTTGCTTGGGTACCCACTTCACCATGTATACGCGTTTGTCAGTGGAAGTGGTTGGAATGGGTTCAGCAGTCTTCGCAGCATTTGAAGATTCAGCTTTGTCTTTCTTCACTTTGGTCAATTTCTTGACCTCAGCGGTAGGAGTCACCTTGACCTGACTTGCAACTGGTTTGGTCTTCTTGGGTGCTATCTTCACCTTAGCTATCTTATCAGCTTTGGTGGCTGTGGGACACTTACTTGCAATATGATCGGTAAGTCCACAGTGATAACATTTCCTATAACTAAAATTAGTTCTAGGACCACTTGTGTGCTGAGCTTTTAATCTGGAATTAGAAGTGCCAGCACCAAGTACACTATTGGTTTTTGAAATAGGACGAACATTCAGTTCTTCAGATTTCTTACCAAGGATATCTACTCTGAGTCTAGGAGTAGGTCGCTGAACTGATCCAGAGGTCTGATTTCTAGAACCAGATGAATGAATCACTAAGGCTTTGGAAGCATTCAGCTTAGGTACTAAAGTACCCTTCTGAGGATTTTGATAAATTACAATTCCTTTACCTTTATCTTTAGAGACAGAGGTAGGTTTTGAATAAACCATTTTCTCCTTACCTTTTGAGGAGGTAGGAGTTTCCTCAGGGATTGGTGTAATCGACGAGGAGTACTGAGATGAAGAAGTGTCAGCTACTGAGGATACGAACGTTCCAAATTTAAGCATTGAACGTTCAGTGGTTGGTATTGGAGTATCATATTTATAACCCAGACCACGTTTATCACTCAGAGGAATCTGAGCCTTAATTATCTCAGTGATCTTTGTTGAAGAATTACACCATCCTTCAACAGTAGCTTGTTCAGCTTTTAATGCAGCGATAGCTTCCGCTCGTTCAATTTTGACTAGCTGATTTAAATGGACTTGATCTTTAAAATCTTCTTCAAATTTAGAAAGCTTTTCTATTTGAAGGTGGCAATTTTTAAGCTTTTCAGCGAGATCAAGATTTTGGTTTTCAACCACAGCTTTGCCGTTCATGGCTTCGTATAAACTTCTAGTCAGTAGTTCGATTTTACGGAGACTATCAGCTTCATCAATATTTACAATATTGGTAAAGAAGGAGGGTGATACCTGAATGGCAGATGTTGAAGTGGAGGGAATGTCTGAACTTTCTTCCTCTTCTTCAATCTTGGCCATGAGACATTGATTTGCTTCATCATCTTCAGAATCAGATGATGAGGCTTCTTCATCAGAAGCAGCCCAATCATAGTCAGCCATCAGGCCTTTTCCCTTCTTCTTAAAGCTTTTCAGCTTTGCATACTTCTCCTTCAGCTTTAAGTATTTGTCGTCTTTATTCCTTGGAACAAAGGATTTCTTTGTAAAGGCTGAAGGTCTCATGATTTTCTTTGACCTGCACTCGTTAGCGAAATGACCTGTCTTTTCGCAGTTAAAACAAGTAGCAGTAGCCTTATCAACAAAAGCTGATGACTTAGGCTTGTCAGCTATAGAAAGAGTTTTGTTCTTTCTAAACAATTTCTTCTTGGCGAATCTCCTGAACTTTTTAGTTAGGAGAGCCAAGGATTCATCATCTGAAGAATCAGAATCTGATGATCTTTCAGAGTTACTTTCTAACTCAGTGATAGTGACCACGGGTCGCTGAGTAGAAGGTTCCTCTGAGATTAAAGCAACAGGGGTGCTTTTGGAATCTTTTACAAGATTCTTCTTAAGATGGCTAGATTGCTCATGATTCAGCAATGTGCCACATAAGGTAGCAAGTGTCATTGATCTTAGATCTTTTGACAGCTTGAGACACATGGAATAATTGTCCCAGCTTTCAGGTAAACATTGTAAAAACTTTGTCAGAACTTCAAAGTTAGAATATTCCTTACCAACCGTTTTAAGATCTATAATTAAGCAATTAAAACGTTGATGTACTTCAGAGAGAGTTTCATTCTTACCAGAGATGAAACTTTCGTATTGTCTTACCAGGTTGATCTTTCTTGAATCCTGGACTTCAGACGTTCCTTCATACTGAACACATATTGTGTCCCACATGGCTTTTGAGGATTTCAGGTTCATGACGGAATGGTAGACTTCGTCAGGAAGGGCCATGGATAGTATGGATCTGGCTTTTGTATCTATAGCCACTTTCTTCTTGTCTTCATCGGTCCAATGATGGATTTCCTTTGGAATCAGCCTTTCTGGAATAGCAGCTCTAGTTGCAGTGGCTGGAACGGCAGGATCAATCGTTACAGGGATGTGTGGACCGTTTTCAAGATAGTAAGGTATAGTAGGGTCTACACCTTCTAAGAAGAGTGTCATCCTATTTTTCCATAAGTTGAAGTTGTCTCTGGAAAATCTAGGGGGTTTTGCAAGAGAACCATTGTCGATATAGTGAGTGTTTGTGTTTGAGTTGGCCATTTTCAGATAATAGCAAGGAAGAGAAATATCTTAGATTAGATCTTGTTTATGAGATTAAACAAATCTGCTCTGATACCACTTGTTGGTCCCGAAAGGCTTAAACAAGTTTGTAGAAGGGGGGGTTGAATACAAACACACTATTTTACTTTTCTAAATTGTTTATTGATAAATCATTAACAATTTACAGCTTGTTGCGGAAACAAGATTAAGGATAAACCTAAATCTAAACAAGTTGGAACACTAAGGTTTTCTTGCACTAAGAAAGATAAGGAGATTACTAATAAAATCCTATCTTGAGAGATTTGAACTTGTCCAGAGTTAGCAAGTTACTTCAAATGAAGTGAGTTCATCTCTTTATATACTGCATGCATTTAATGCAATTCAGTATACACTTTACACGTGTCATCAGCGGATTGGTTGCATGTCATTGACCTTTGTTGACAACCTTAGTAGCCGCATGAATGAACAGTGTAGTATCAGAGTGGTTGTACGATTTCAGATTTTCGGAGGTTCTTTTCTGACATTTCGTACGGTGGCGTGCAAGGGAGGTTAAGACAAAAGTACTTTGTACGGAGGACTTCATGATCAGCTTTCGTTGATTCAGCGATTATCATTTACTATTCAGCGAATGATAAAGTTCAGCGATAGCTGAAGTCTTGTACTTGATACTTCACGTTGAGTGGACAAATCTGAGTCTTCGCTGATCCGCATCAGTTCATTAGGAGACTTGTCGCTGGTTCTTGAGCTTGATCTTCGACTTCAGCGTAGAACCTTTGTTGACGTGAATCTTGTCTTCAGGGATCATAAGTAAACAACTAACTTATCAGCGATCACCATAAGGACTGAACAGACTCAGCGTTATGGTGAACAGTGTTCGCTGAATGTTTAATCTAAAAGTGCGAGAGTTCCTATCAGCAGTACTGTAAGATCTTAGTACTTATCAGCGATAGTGAAACTCTGATACATATTGTTTACTTACAATTTTCACTAAGTATTTAAGATAGGGTCATTATCAAATCACTGAGGGTTTGGATCAACAGCTTAATACTGCCAACATACCAAATATCAAGAAATATGAAGATCTTTAATTTAATAACCTAAAGTATTCCATATTACATCCAAAACCAACAAGAAACCCACATATGAGAAAACAAGTGTCCTAATGGAGTAAAGAGGTTTTGCAAGTAACTATATATGTATCTAGTTTTGACAAAAGGTTTAAGAACTCACAAACTAGGTTTTTGGAGAAAACCTAGAAAAACAGTGAAACCCTAGAAATTAGTTGGTGAAGATGAGAAGCAGACTTGGTAATTTGAAATCCAACCCTAAAAGCTCCAAATCTTGAAGGAGTAGCCTTTAAGTGTTCCTAAAAATAACTTAGGAGAGATCCACCATTGATGTTTGAAGAAATAAAAGAGAGATTGGAGAAGTTTATTGGGGGTGAAGAGAAATCGTGAGAGAGAGAAAGGAAAGAAGAAAGAAAGAAAAATAAAGAAATAAAGAGGAGAGAAATCAGGGAGAAGAAGAAAAAGAGTGGATGAGAGGGTTGGTGAGAGAGTTGGTGAGAGTATTAAATATGTATTTATGTATGTATATATATATATATGGTTGGGTTCACGTGAAACCAACCTGTTTTCGTGAGACCGTGAGACCACAAAATAACACTAAAACTTCACAACGATTCATTTTGAAGGTAAGCAAAACAGCAAACCTTCACAGCAAAAACACTGTGAAGGTTTACCTTCACAATACCTTCACAGTCCTTCACTGTGAAGGTTTAGTGTTATTTTTTTGGTCTCACGGATCTCACGAAAATGACTTGGTCTCACATGATCTCAAGTCTCTCTCTCTCTCTCTCTCTCTCTCTCTCTATATATATATATATATATATATATATATATTCATATACATAAATATATCAACATATGTATATATGTATATACAAATATATATATATACACATATATATTTATAGGTTTTTAAGAAAATTTACCTTAAGATCTATAAAATGCAAGGTAAGTTATAACCGTGATAAAACACTTATATAACTTACAATCTAATTTATTTAGAATTTTTCGGGTGTTACATTAATTTTCTGACGGTTTAATGATGGATAGTTATTTAAAAATAAATCAAAATTAAAATGTTGTTCGTCGCTAAACTAGAACTCCATCAGTATTCCGCTACTATTTACCGACGGACAGTATCCGTCAGAAATCATGGTCAGAAATTCGACTTTATCTAGTAGTGTCACCTATCCAACGATATAAAAATATTCTCATCACAACTTCTAATTTTATCATAGCATCTCCAACAGTTTCTTTAAAATAGAGAGAGTTGATATTTTGTTATCTAAATTGCTCCAATAGCTTCTCTATAATGTTCTCTAAAATAGAGAAAACTAGGGAAAACTCCAAGTTTAAAGAATTCTCTAAACCTTGGTAGATGGATACAGAAATTATCTTTTTATTTCATTCCCACCAATAAGGTTGAGTTATTATTATTTTTTACAAATTCTTTTTAAAAGATGTATTGGGATTATAAATATAAGTAATATTTTAATAATATAATAGATGTTGAAATCTTTAAAATATAGAATCTATTGGAGCTAAATGTATTTCTTTTTAGAGATTTTTATCTTGTCTATATTTTAGAAAAAAATTAGATTTTTATCTTGTCTATATTTTAGAAAAAATTTAGAAAAAATTTAGAATGAAATCATATTTAAAAAGTTCACTGAACTTTAGAAAATCAAAGACGCAAACAACTTTCAAATCGATGTTACTGAGACTGAAAATGATCATCTTCCCTTTTGCCTCGAAATTAATATTAACATTAAAAATTATACAATATTCATTGTTTGAGAAAAAGGTCAACTCATTTTGAATAAAGTAATACTTTCACAACATTTATCTCTTTTAAAATATTATTTTGCTAAAATTTTGTTTATTTATTCATAAACTGTTTCAAAATGTTATGAAATATTTCAATATTTGATTATAAGACAAATATTTTTAATAAAATATATTTAATTAAACGTTGAATTCATTCGTTATAAAATAAATATCAATATCAATATTTCTATTTAATTTTGTTTTCAAAATAAATACCTATTTCTAAAAGTAAAATACCAACTTTTTAATTTTCTATTAATTATAAAATAAAAAATTAGTTACTTTATCTATTATTAAAGATAAAGATGTCATTTTGTTAAACAAAAATATGATATTAAAACATGTCTAAACTTATATTTTTTTTATTGTTAACATTTTTAAGTAATTATGGGTTTTCATGCAATAGCTAATTAATCTTCTAGAGCATCTTCAACAGTTATGCTATATTTTTTTCAAAAATAGAGTATGAAAAGTTAAAATCTCTAAAAAAAATACATCTAACTCCAACAGCTATTCTATTTTAACAATTCTATCATTAATCATATTATTAAAATATTCAATATATTTAATTAAATATTATTTCTCTTTTCTAAACACACAACTTTAATGTCTCCTATTGGTGAGAATAAATAAAATATTATTTCTCTTTCTTAAATATAGAGTTTTAGAGATTTCTCCAAATTTGGAGATTTTAATCTTCTCTCACTTCTTTTCTCTATTTTAACATACGGTATAGCATAGCTGTTGGAGCAAAAAAGTTGTTAAAATCTCACTTTTCTCTATTTTAGCATAGCTATTGGAGATGCTCTTAAATGACCACAAATGATCTACGGTTATCATTGATGGTCAAGTGGACATTTATTTGTACGAAGAAGGTAAAAATAACATCGTGTCATGAAAGAATGAATAGGTCAATTTTTGTGTCATCATCCTTAGTTCCTTACCCTAACTTAAACATTAAATTAATATAAAAAATGTCAAACATTAACCAAACTATTCGTGTATAAATAACCATATTGGTTTCTACAAACTTCAACACCAAATACCACCCTTTGAGAGATATATTAACCTAGCAAGATGTCATCAACATGTGAATAAGTTGAGCAAGCTATTATTCATATGTTTTTCTATCAGATGCATCCAATCAATATATATATATATATATATATATATATATATATATATATATATATATATATATATATATATATAAAGAAGAATGTAGGGAGAGAGCATTAAGGAGAGGCCTCCATAGCCCTTTATCTTTTTTGTTATGATTTTGATTTACTTTTAATTGATTTCAACACATTAAATGCTTACAATTTTCATTTTCTTTTTTAATTTAAATTAAAAACCATTAACCAATATATATTTATTATTATATAAAATATTATTTACCTTTCATTTTTAATTATACAATGAAGCCAATATTTTTTATTTAAATTTATAAACTTATTATTATTTTTATTTAATCAATAAGGTATATATACTTTTATTAAATGAATTTATATTATTTAACTTTTTATATTTCTTTGTAAGCTAACAATACTTATAAATCAAAAAAAAATTATTTTTATGTAATTAATAAGATACAAATTTTTTAGTAAGCTAACATGTTTATAAATCAATATATTTTTATTAAATGGATTTATTTTTATATAGTCGTTTGTATTTCTTTATAAGCTAACAATCAAATTTTTTTATTTAAATTTATAAACATATTATTTTTTTATTTAATTAATAAGATACAATTTTTTAGTAAGCTAACAATCAATATATATATATATATATATATATATATATATATATATATATATAAAGGAGAATGTAGGGAGAGAGGATTAAGGAGAGCTTCCATGGCCCTTTATCTTTTTTTGTTATGATTTTGATTTATTTTTGATTGATTTCAACACATTAAATGCTTAAACTTTTCATTTTCTTTTTTAATTTAAATTAAAAACCATTAACCAAATATATTTATTATTATATAAAATATTATTTACCTTTCATTTAAATTATACAATGAAGCCAATATTTTTTATTTAAATCTATAAACTTATTATTATTTACCGTACTATCAAGAGGATTAGCAGCCAAATGTATCTATCCAGCAGTAGATCCTTTAGATTCAACGTCAACTATGCTACAACCCCGAATTGTTGGTGAAGAACATTATGAAATTGCACAATAGGTTAAGCAAACTTTACAACGTTACAAAGAACTTCAAGATATTATAGCTATTCTTGGCTTGGACGAATTATCCGAAGAGGATCGTTTAATCGTAGCAAGAGCGCGGAAAATTGAGCGTTTCTTATCACAACCTTTTTCGTAGCAGAAGTATTTACGGGTTCTCTGGGAAAATATGTTGGTTTAGCATAAACAATTAGAGGCTTTCAATTAATCCTTTCAGGAGAATTAGATGGTCTTCCTGAACAGGCCTTTTATTTGGTAGGTAACATCGATGAAGCTACGACGAAGGCTATGAACTTAGAAATGGAGAGCAATTCGAATAAATGACCTTAAATCTTTGTGTACTGACCCCAGATAGTTAAGGAGAGGAGTTTTTTTTCATGTTTATCCTTTTTCTCATAATTTTGCATTATTTTTAAATCATTTCATCACATTAAATGCTAAAACTTTTCATTTTCTTTTTTTTAATTTAAATTAGAAATCATTTGTATATTCATTTCTAAACCAACAATGATTATAAATTAAATATTTTCTCAAATTTTATAATTTTTATTTAATTTTTATCTATTAGACTTTTATTAATTTTTTTTTAATTTACATTCAACAGTTATGCTATATTTTTTTTCTAAAATAGAGTATGAAAAGTTACAATCTCTAAATAAAATACATCTAACTCCAACAGCTATTCTATTTTAGCAATTCTATCATTAATTATATTATTAAACTATTCAATATATTTAATTAAATATTATTTCTCTTTCCTAAACACACAACTTTAATGTCTCCTATTGGCGAGAATAAATAAAATATTATTTCTCTTTCTTGAATATAGAGTTTTAGAGATTTCTCCAAATTTAGAGATTTTAATCTTCTCTCACTTCTTTTCTCTATTTTAACATACAATATAGCATAGCTGTTGGAGCAAAAAAGTTGCTAAAATCTCACTTTTCTCTATTTTAACATAGCTGTTGGAGATGCTCTTAAATGACCACAAATGATCTACGGTTATCATTGATGGTCAAGTGGACATTTATTTGTACGAAGAAGGTAAAAATAACATCGAGTCATAAAAGAATGAATAGGTCAATTTTTCTCTCATCATCCTTACCCATAACTTAAACATTAAATTAATATAAAAAATGTCAAACATTAACCAAACTATTCGTGTATAAATAACCATATTGGTTTCTACAAACATCAACACCAAATACCACCCTTTGAGAGATATATTAACCTAGCAAGATGTCATAAACATAACCTCATGATAGCCATCATCTTCATAACTTCAAGTTTCAAATCTCACCATCCCTATCATCATCATCATTGTCACACTATCCTCAAGATTTACAAGGTCAACTCATTTGCTTACAAAAAAGTCGGATCTGGTCTCAAGTTGGTATCACAATGGTTATGTGTAGTCTAAAACCATGATTAGTTATCTGTCTCAACCCATATTCAAAACGGTATCACAGTAGGTACAATGGGTATCATAATGGTATTATAGTGGGTATCATAATGGGTACAATGGGTATCATAGTGGTATTAGAGTAGGTATCCCAATATTCATTCACAAATTACAAACATTTTGATAAACATATTACAAACACCCCTTGAAAATATCGTAAGTGTGTACACAATGTTGAATGACCATAATGTATCACAATATAGGAACAACATGTATCACAAACTGTTAAAAATATATGTTAAATATCAATCTTGTCATTTTAAGTGTCTAACTTAAGTTATTTGTAATGGTTGTATTGTACGAGGACTGAATGTGTCATTATGGAGAAGTAGTGGATTGTGCTTCAAGCTGAAAGTGACAAAAGGGTAGCGGAGCAATATCGTGGCTTTTAGGGGCTAAAGTGCAAAGGGCTTATTTGCAAATATGAGTTGTTATAAAAAGAAAAATATGTTCAGTATTAGGGTTAGATTTTAATTTTCTTAGATTTGATATCTTCCTTTTCTCTCTCTCAAAATACCCAATTAGGGTTTCTGTAGTGTCTCACCTTCAAACCTCTTGAAGGTGATTATGAGTGTTTTAGAGTATTTTGTAGTGAGTTTTCAGTTGTAATATGTTAAGTGTGAGTGTGATTGTGATTGTAGTGAGGTTTTAATATGTAATAGTTTTGTTCTTTAATAAAAGTCTATTTGAGTTTTTCCACATGGTATCAGAGCGGCTGGTATGATCTTCGCTCTTCTTGTTCATCGGCGACTTCTGGTACGGATTTCTCGATGTTCTTATTTGATTCTCTGTAAATCTGACATTTATGGAGTCTTCTTTGTTGTTCATTGTTTTCACCATCACACAGACGGTATTGTCTCACTAAAATGTTTTCTACGTCTTAAAATCGTTTCAAGATCTGTTAGTTCTTGTGATGAATATGAAAAGTTTTTTTTAACGTTTGGAGGTTAGTTTTTTTTCTACTACGATTGACCTGCGTTTTGTTCATGCATGTTTTTAAATCGTCAAGAAATTTGAATCCTGACCAAATAAGTTCAAATTCAATTCCTTTTCTTATTTTTTTCTTCTTCTCACAAACAATTAGATCTGCACACTTTGCTACAGATCTATAATTGTTTTGTTGGTTGTCGAACTGTTCATGCATGTCCTTTGTTGGGTCACTAAGATTTGAAATTGACTCACCGATGTTCTTCCCTATATCTTACTTATAATATTTTAGCAAGGTTCTTTAAATGACTTATACAAGATAGCAACTGTTCGGTGAAATCGAAGATAAACCGAAGCCAAGCTTGAATAGATTCTCATTGTGGAAATAAGAAGACTCTTCCAAGATACATACAAGTCATCACCACCGATTGTGTCCTCACACATCGGTGAAGATCCTCACCACCGATTGTGTCCTCACATCGGTGGACATCATCACCACCGATGGTGTCTTCACACATCGGTGGACTTCCTCCCACCGATGGTGTCATCACATTTCGGCCAGATATGTCCCATCGATTAGTTTGGTAAAATCGGTGGGATCTTTGTGTGAATGGTTTTCTTGCAGATGGTTTTAAAGACCAATGTCAATTATATCGGTGGAACACCTTCGGTATGATTGTCTTGGAATACACATCAAGAAGATCATTTATTTTGGGACAATAACTATTGGCAGGTAAAAGTGACTTTTTGTCATCTTATCTATTTTTAGATAAAGTCCCTTTCAGCATGAGTTCTATTCCTTGGACCAAGGAAAAGGTGATTATGACATATCAACTTTTCAGAAGTCCACTGGTACGAAGCAAGTCCTCTGAAGACATGTGTACTGAGCATTTAATGCTTAGTACTCCCATCCTCACTATAAAAGGAAGTAGAAGGCTCCATGCAAATTACGCTTTCTGAACATCTCTCTTAGTGCAAGAAATCTCCATATTGCTCAAAACTTGATAGTTTTGTTCTAAGTGTTCTTAGTTGTTTTGTTAGTATACTTTGTGTAAGATTGTTAGAATAGTTTATCTGTTCTTTTCCGCAACAGTCTTAAGTTTCTATGTGTAATTCTTGTTGAAAGATTTTCAATAATAGAATTAAAATTGTGAATTTTTTTAGTATTGTATTCAACCCCCCCCCCCCCCTCCCCTTCTACAATACTTGTTATAGCCATCTGGGACTAACAAGTGGTATCAGAGCAGAAAGTTTAAATCATAAACTTGATCTGCGATGGCTGCCTCTTCTTCTTCAACTGTTGAAAATGTTTTTTAAAACAACTTTTCTGAAAATGGTTCCATTACCAAACCTCCTAAGTTTAATCCTAACAACTTTTCTCTTTGGAAAAGCCGTATGATGCTATTCATGGAAGGAGGGGATACTAGATATCCAACCATTCTCAAAGAGGGACCCATTATCCCTAGAGTCTGGGCTCGCTATGAAACGCAGAGGCCTGGTAAGGAAAACGCTGATAAGGAGGTATCTAGTGACTCCGATGATTCTGAACCTTCCGACAAAGAGAAAGCAAAAGGTACTGGACGTTATATTCTAAAAAATCCAAAGAAATATACTGATGAGGAAAAACGTCTTGTCACTCTTGATTCAAAGCTTAGAGCAATCATTGCTCTCTCACTTCCTGATGAAGTCTATCATTCTCTAGTTAACTTTGAAACTGCTAAAGAGATGTGGACCACTCTATGTGTTATGTACGAAGGTATAGAGGAAGTGAAGAAAAATGCAAAAAGATCTCTCTCATAAGAAAGTATGAACTCTTCACTCATGAAAAGGGTGAATCTCTTCCTAGCTACTATAATCGTTTTAACTCTCTTTTGAATGATCTGAAGTTACTAGGCAGAGTCTATGATAATGAGGAAGTTTTAAACAAGTTCATGGATTGTCTCCCAGATTTTTGGGAAAACATGTGCACTTGTATCAAAACTTCCAAGGACCTTGAGTACATGCCTTTAACTGTTTTATATGGAACTCTCTTTAACTTTGAACAAACCAAGTTACAAAGGAAATCTTTCATCAAAGAGATAAAGGGCACTTCTATTGCCCTTGTAAGTGAAAATTCCAAGAAATCTCAAAGTGTCCCACGCATCACCTATCCATCATCAGATTCTGACAATGAAACCCAAAGCAACTCTTCTCACCAATCGGAGGCATATCTAAGTGATGCCGATGATGAAGGTGAAGAATCTCGGTTAAGCGGTTGTCTGATGAAATTGCCATGTTAGCTGGTTTCAAAAACAAATCTCGTTTTTTAACAAATCCAAATCTTTTAGAAAACCCTTTTCTTCCACAAAAGCTTCCTCAATTGATAAGACAAATGAGGAATGTTTTAATTGTGGAAAGAAAGGACACTTCGCAGCTGAGTGCAGAAGTAAGCGTGTGATGAACTCTAGAAATTCATCTTCTGATAAGTTTTCTTCCAAGTATGAAAAACCCAAAAATAACCTTTCAAATCAAACCTTGCCAAGAAAGATACTCAATCTTCAACCAAAGACCATCAAGAAAGAGTTAAGAAGTACAAAGCCAAATACAAGAAAGAAAAGGAGAGAAATGAGGGTCTCTGTTAGCTCCAAATATTCATAATATTAGAAGTATTGAAAAATAGGATAAGTATGAAAGAGTTCCACAGAAGCTCTGCGGTGTTCCACAGAAGCTCTGCCAAAGCAAACGATCATTCAAGGAACACCAAGTCCCAAGAAGAATCTACAGAAGACTACTCACAAAGGACCAAAGAAGGATCTACAGAAGAATGCTCACCAAGGACCGAGCCGCAGAACCTCTGTCACCCTTGACAGAGCCTCTGCGATTCAGACTGAAGACTTGGAAGATATTTATAATATCTTGCCACTGCTGAAGAAATATCTTACCACTGTTACAGAAATATCTTGCTACTGTTCCAGGGTCCGTTCATCAACTTCTACAAGGCATGGTCCGACAACAAACACGTGTCAAACTCTGATAGGAATCCTTGCAAGTTGATATTAGTGCATTTAATGCATGCAGATTTCCAACTGTTCATGCCATCCCTTCTTTCCTGTAGCATTAGTCCTTTTGTCTAGAATAGTTCACATTTGTAGTAGTATAAAAGGAAGACTCATGTTGAGTTCTTCCTTACCATTTAATATACAAGAAAAACACACACACGATTAACGTCAAATCTATTATTAAGTGTTCTTCATCAAATACAGGAAAACTTTGAGATATTCACTTGTTCTTCAAATACTGTTTATTTTATATTCTGTATTGTTTCTATACAAACATATCTGTTAGTTCTTCAAATACGCTTCCGCAACACATCTTATTTGAACTAATAGATAAGATAATCTTTGTTAATCAAATACGGGAACCAACAATTGGTATCCGAGCAAAGCTTGGTTTTTCAATATCAAGCGATCCTCGTTTAAACAAGATTATTGATAGAAACATGGTATGATTTTAACCTGCTATTCATTTCGTCAAACAGATTCTACTTTTCAGCCATTATCGATTTATTCGATATCTGGTAAATCAAGAGAAACTGTTTCTTTAGTTAAAACTCCATAAAAGTGCATTATTAAGAACTTCCAAACCCAGAAAATACTTCCAGTTTATTCTCTCGTACTTTTTGTGTCATATCTTCATTCTGAATCTTTTCACTCTTAAAATGACAAGCACGCAAAACTTCTTCACAACTGGTTCATTAACCAAACCACCTTCTCTTCTAAGAAATGAGTATCCTCAGTGGAAAATAAGAATGATCCACTTCTTTTAGGGTACTGATAAAGAGCTCGTACAATACCTTTATAATCCTCCTCATGTTCCTATGTTAATAGTACCTCGTGTACCAGCGACAGCTGACACTCCTGAAATCCCTGAGCATCAAAAACCTAAAACCAGGGATGGTTGGTCAGATCAAGACAAAATAAAAGATGAACTCGCGCAGAAAACAAAAAGAATTCGGTTTATGGCAATCCCCAACGAACTCTTCCAGTCTTTAGATGCATGCGAATCCTCGTATGATATTTGGAAAGAACTGGAAAAACAACTTAAAGGGGGAGCTAAAACTCAGAAAAACCGAAGGGCTCAATACATAAACGAGTATTACGCTTTTAAAGCCCTGACAAATGAATCTCTGCAGACAACATACGACAGGTTCAACTCTTTGATCAATAACTGCACAAAGTTCGGCATCCACAGAACTTCTGAAGAGAATAATGTCATGTTTCTCAAAAGTCTGAACGAAGAATGGCTCCAGATATCTATGTCTTTACAAACCAATCAAGATTTAGATTCCTGGACTCTTTCAGACCTCTACGGAACATTAGCTGGTCAAGAGCCTCAAATCGCACAAACAAAGACACTGACCACTGCACCTCTTGCTTTGGTTGGCAAAACTACAGAAGATACAGAGAGGCCGAGGAAAGAAAGAACTACAGAAGAAAAGAAAAAGGAGAAAAAGAAAAAGATGGTAGTGGTTGACAGCGAAGATGAAGAGATTAATGAAGAAGGGGAAATTACTCTGGCATCAATAGCTACATCCTTAGCTCTATTGACAAGAGAATTCAGAGGAAACCAAAAGAATTCTGGAAATGATAGATATGGCAGAGAGAGAAGAGAAGATTGGAATAGAAGGGATCAAGGAAAAAGAGAAGAATCAACTGACCGACAGAGGTCAGACGACAGAAGTAACGACCAACAGAGGTCGAGTGAAAGATACAACAAAGGAAATGACCGACAAAGGTCAGATGACAAGACAAGCTACACACCACAAGAATGCTACACGTGTGGCAAGCCTGGTCATTATGCAAATGAATGCAGATCGGAAAAAGGTGGTGACCGACAGAAGACTGACGATCGTGCGGGTAATAACTCCCAGAACCAAGGTTGCTACAACTGCGGGAAGCCAGGCCACTTTGCCAATGAATGTAGAAGCAGATCAAATCGCCCACAGAAGGACTCAACTTTTTACAAAAAGAAAGCCGAGTATTATGCTAAAAAATCACTCATGGCGAACAAAGTGGTGAACAAGGAAGATTGGGAGTCAGATACAACCTCTGAAGAAGAATTCACCAAAAATGCCTTGTTCTGTGGCATGGCAGACATCATCTCCGACTCTGACACTGAGGTATCTACTTCAAACTCCATCTCTAGTACTACAGAAGTTGATTTGCTTATATTTAAAACTGAAAATGTTAAACTGAAAAAGACTTGTGATGATATTCAGAAAAAGCTCACTTTTTATGAAAGAGAAGCTAGACTTCTCACTGAAGAAAAAGCATAGATTTTCAAAGAAAAGGAAGACTTAGAAGCACACTGGAACAAGAATCTTTTTCCTTTAAAAGAGAAAATTTCTGAATTAAATACATCGTTAAAATCCAAAACAAAAGAACTTTCAGGTTCTGAGAGCGACATACTTAACATTTTAGCTCTTAAAGAATATTTTCAAAAGGAAAGAGAAGTCCTTTGGCAAGATCTACTTAGAAGAGATGTTTTAATTAAAAATTATCGTGATGCTCAAAAGGTGTATGAGAAAATAAATACTCAAATAGGAAGGCGAGGTATTGGGTACAGTGAGATTAATCAAGGTACAGAAAACAAGAAAAATAAACCTCTGTCATCTCTATTTACAGTAGGAAATGTCAACAAACCAAATTTTCCAAACTTAATCTCTGTAAGTAAGAGAGTAAAAATCTCTGGGGAACCTCACTTAAGGAAACCCATGAAGATGATAAATGTGTGGTATGAAAACACAGACTTATCACCTTCAACCTTTGTCAAAAGAGGATCTAAACCAAAGAGATATCTGAAAACTCAAGATCAGATAGGAATCTCTAAGTTTGGTAAACCAGAGACTCAAACTTAAGTTGCCTTTGTTTGCACAATAGATTCTGAAAAGAAATTATCTGCAGAAGCACTTGAGTTTAAACCAAACCTTTCAGAAGAAAAACTAAGAAATATAATTGAAAAGGAAATTATGGAAATTGGGAAAATAGATATATTGAAAAATTCATATACACCTTCTGTAGATCAAAAACTTTCTGAAGAGATATTGTCAGACACCTCTGTTGACTTAGAAAGTAATCTTTCAGAGGAAGAAAGCAAGTATGACACATGCTCGGAAAGTCCAGTCTATGTCGAAAGAAATATTGATGACTCAACCTCTGTATATGAGGACGATTCATCATCTGACGAATCAGAGGCTGACAGAATAGAAAAGTTTCCTTGTGACACAGAGGTTGTTAAACAAATCCCTGAAGTTCTTAACAGAACTATTTCTCCAAAAGACAAAATCACTGGAATTCCTATCTGTCCTGACTTTATGAATATGTGCATACAAGCCAAAACCTCTATTGATCTTGAAAAGTTGAAACAAAAGAAGTTAATGTCCTCTCAAAATTTAAAAGATTGAACATTTTTAAAACCCTTAAAAACAAAAGAAAAACCAACATGGCAACAAAAGGGTAAATGGACAAAACCTAACAAATCTTTTTCATTCGTGACAGTGAAATCAACAGAAGTTCACCACAGAAGGGACTCATAGAAGGCTGCTACAAACAAAGACTTTTGCCAACAATCTAATCTACATACATCTTCTTGTAATAGGAAGCCATATGCTAGAATAGAATGTAATGCCTCTGTGGCCCAGTTTAAAGCTTTCAATAAAAATTTCAAGCAAATCACCTCTGATGTTCAATATTGTCATTGCTTTGATCTAATGTTCAGGTTAAATAATCATTTGTGTAGTTCAAATTGTTTTCTCTCTGCAGCTAAATCAAATATGAAAGAGAAACAAAATGATTCTTCAACAAAAAATAAAATGTATTTCAAGAATGCCAAGGCAAACTTAAAAAATTCTGACGAAACTGGACCCATGTGGATATGTGTAAAGCCCGTATCCCGGTATGTAATTTCTTTGTTTTAATTCTTTTCTTTTTAAAGTTTTATTTAACGTGGTTTCCATAACGGGGTTAGACGGTTTTGGACCTAATAGTTAATTATGTCAAATCGTTGGTTAGAGTGCGAGAAGGAATTAGTTGAGGGACCAAAATTGTTAAAGGGCCAAAAATGGGAGTTTCGGCCCATGCAATTCCAACCGAACCCTATGTTTGCGTTTGGTGTTTTGTTTTCGTGTGGAGCAAACAAAGAAAGGGTAGGAGAGGAGAAACCCTACGCCCCCTGCTACCGTCACCGAGAGTAGAGAGAGAGAGAGAGTTCGCCGGAGAAGAGAGAGTGACGCCGGAGAGAGAGAGAGACGCCGTCGTTTGCTGCCGGAAGCGGGGAGAAGGAAGAGTCGCATCGAGGTAGGTTCGTTTCCTTCTCGTTGTTGTTGTTTGCCAAATTTCTGCCGTGAACCGCCACCACCACCGCCGCAGCCACGGCTGCCGGCGGTGGGGCCGCTGCTGCACGCCGCCGTGGTGGCGGCAGAGGGGTGGGTGCAGGTGTGTGCAGGGTGCGGGGGTGTGCGGGGGTGTGGTTGCGGGTGAGTCGGGATGGGCGATGTTGGGAGGTTCCGCCGGAAGGTGTTACCGTAACCACCGTCGCCGCCGCCAACCACCACCACCGCCGGAGGCGGCAGTAGGTAGTGCACGACTGTCGACCAGCCTAGTATGACCTTTTCCAGTAAGCTTGTAGGCTTTTCAGGTCTGTTTGGATTAAGTCATGACTTAATGGGTTAATAAGCAATAGTTGTCATTTCATGTGAAATTTATAGTTTCTGCCTCTGTTTTGTAAAAGCCATAACTTATTCTAGGAACATCGTATTGGGGTGAAATCAGTGCCAAAATCTCACATTCCGAGTCTAGTAAGTTTCATATGTTTTACGGAAAAATCAGTTCGGAACATAGCTAGTTTCAAATTGGCGTTTTGTACTGAAAGGTCCTGTTTTTCCCTGTTCTGCAAGTCGATTTTGTAAAATCCATATTAAATTGTAGAAAAATCGTTAGAGCGCGTGAGATATGTCCCTGGAACCCTAAGACATGGGAATTTGTGATTATGGAATAATATTTCTGGATTTATCAGTTTATAAGGGGTTAAACAGGTCCCGAACAGACCTGTGTTTTTAGAGTAAAAGCTGGATTATGTAACTTGTAATCTAGTAGTCGTGGTTTTGGGTCGGGGCTTCACTTTGACATCTGTTATCACGTAATTAGGTGGGAGAAGGTGAGTGAAGTCGGCCGGCTTGTGTTGCGGTTGCGGATACTTGCGTTGATTTAAGGTGAGTTCTCTCACTGTGTAGTTAGGGGTTGTATGCATGTCATAGTAGTTTGTAGGTACTACTGTCTCTGTGGTGTGAACTAGTTGTTTGTGGTGTGTAATATTTGATTGGTTTAAATGTTTAGTATAAATGTGTTACATTACAACTCGGTGGGACCGAGAAAGTGGAAAGAAACGTTGTGGGAACTCGGTGGGACGAGTGTGTTACATTACAACTCGGTGGGACCGAGGGCTCGGTGGGACCGAGGAAGTGGATAGAAAAGCTGTGTGAACTCGGTGGGACCGAGGGATCGGTGGGACCGAGGAAGTGGATATAAAAGTTGTGCAAACTCGGTGGGACTGAGGGCTCGATGGGACCGAGGGCTCGGTGGGACCGAGGTGTTGGATACATAATTACTTGTAGATGTTTACTCGTTTTATGTAACTGTGGTGTTGTTGCTTATGTGCGGATAGGGGTGATGTGTATATAATTCCTATCTGCGCATGTGATGGAATTCACTAAGCCTTGTGCTTACCCTTTCCTATTTATTGTGGTTTCAGGTACTAGTGGCTCCAAGGCGTGACGGGTACACACTGACGTGCGTGAAGAGTTATTTTAAATTATGAAATTAGTATTATTATTCAAATGATTTATTTCCGCTGTTTATTATTAACGAGAGTATTTATTAATAAGTTTGCAAACGAAACGGTGTTGGATATTTAATGAGGTTTTATTTATAAAAATGCTTCCTTTTAAAAGTCAAAATTTATTGTAATTTTTGGGACGTTACAACTTGGTATCAGAGCACAGCTTGAGTGAATCAAACACATCTCGGTGTGTTTGATCTCAAGTTACGGCTATGAAATTGTTCTCTTAAAATTTTTGGAAAATAAAAGAAAGGAAAACCCGTTTGAGAAACGGTGATCGAGGGCGCAGTGTGTACAGTCAGCCGGAGCCAAAGGGGAAAGGCACAGTACTTAGTGTATTTATCGCTTTCTAGATCATAGGGTATGCATGCTAGATTGCCTATGTTGTTTACACTGTACTGTATGATGATTGCTTGCTAGTAGGAATCAATGCTAGTTATAGTAGGTTGTTAAGTGAAGGCCCTATAGGTTGTATGCAGTAAGAATCATATAGCCTTAGAATATTTGATTTAGTTCTATTGCGCAGCTCTTGTTTGAGTCCAACCGTTCTAGGATAGAATCTTGTATTCGAATGTCTATTTGATTCACGCTGCATGTAACTGGGTATTCGCGAGGCAACTCGTTATGGCTAATAGGGATTCCGTGGTAGCAAGGGTAGTGGGATGAGATGAAATTCCTAGTGAGCTGGGAAGAGTGTTTATATATGAGTATGTATGCTAGATTGCTTGGTGCTTATTACACTGTACTGCATGTTTATTGCTTGCTAATAGGAGTTTATGATAGCCTTGATAGGTTGCTAAGTGAATGCACTATAGGTTGTATGCGGTAGGAACCGAATAACCTTAGGATGTCGGATTTAGCTCTATTGCGCAGCTCTTGTTTGAGTCCAACCGTTGTAGGATAGAATCTTATATTCGAATGTCTACCTGGTTTTACACTGTGTGCGACTGTGCATTCGCGAGGCGACTCGTCATGACGAGTGGGGATTTCGTCATAGCAAGGGTGGTGGAATTGGGTGGAATTCCTTGGGAGCTAGGAATAGTGTGTACATATGCCGGTGCGGGCATATGTGTATAGTTTTTCGGCAAGGAACTACTTGGACACATCGGATGGAACTCGGAACGAGTGATGATAGGTGTGGAAGGTAGTAGTAGAGCTCCTACTATCGGAAACACATGATCAATGCTCGAGTCGGGGAAAGTCACGAGGAATCCAAGGAGTTGAGTGTGAGGGTTGTTAGTGTGAGTTATTGGGTGCTAATAACTCGTTGTAATGTCTACCCAGAATAGTCATCACAAGGAGGAACAACTATAGTAAAACTGCCAGTGCAAGTGTGTACTTTAATTGCTTTAATGTGATGATCGTTGGGGGTAGTGATGAAGGTTCTAATCTTGTAGTCGTTGGAATAAAAGGACGATTCTAGTATTAATCTCTTGGAGTGACATCAAGGACGATATTTGTTTTAGGTAGACCATTTCGGGTCAAAATGGATGTTTGTGCTAGAATCATAGGCTTATTGAGCCGACGTAGATTTGAGGATTATTTGACGTAATTTTCCAACTTGCCCTAAAAGGTTTAAATGTCCGGATGACGTTAGTGGACCGGAGAGATTTGGAGGAGTAGGAGTCGAGGCGTAGAATGCCGACTAAGTCATGCACAAAGTTTGATTTTGAAATAGATTGCATTAACAAATTCTTGTATTTCAAATCCTTTTATGGATGGTGTTTTGGAATTTTGGGAAATGTTCAGCACACACACAAGATTTTGAATTATGGTTTTGAAAGTGCATGAAATCGTTTTATCACGGTAGTTGCAAACTTTGTTTGAATTTGCTTTATTTTACTATTTCCCCACGGTTCTTGCGGGCAAGATGATATCCGTGTTTTATGGTGTTTTAAATGTTGGGCAAGTGACTACGGCTTGTGACTTTAACATTGGAACTCCTCCACATATGTTAGAGTTGAGACGGAAAGTTACATTCCACGATGTCTGTATAAAACTTTTTGAGTGATTTGGTTAAAATAAGCTTTGTTTTACGGCATGTTGAGTCGTGTGGGTTTAATTCCACGAGGTGCATACCTTAATTGTTTATGTGACCATTTGGGAAATCTTGGAAATCAAATTAAAGAACCCCACCTTTTGAGATTTATGAGGTTTTAGTCGATATTTTCAAATGATGGAAACGGATTGGTTTCTATCTTTAAGTTTGAAACTTACACGAGACAGTTGTGTTTTAACAAAAATATAATTGTAAACCGTTTCATCGTTTTGTATGACTAGCCGACGCGCGTAAAAATTTGTTGGTGAACCCTGTGCCACGACATTTTATGTTTAAAAAGAGAAATTTTAGGGTCAAATGTCGTGGAACTGATTTTGAAATTATGTGCACACTTTTGTCGCACCCGGTGTAAGGTCGAGCGGTTACTTTAAGTACATGTCATGAGTCAATCCATACTAGAACCGTGACGGTTCATTTTTAAAGAAATTATTCATTACGGTTTGTGTTTTGTAAGTAAACTGAACGGCAATGGAGTGATTTTCAACATGATTTTTTTACTATGTGAGACGAGCGTGTCCATTTTTGCGTAACTACCGACCTGGTAATAGTAGTTTTATTGCATACGATCTTTTTGAGATGAAAAATCTTGACGTTGAAAATATTTTGTAAATGATTTTGTAAACCATTTGGGAAATGCGCTTTTAAGTGTTATGTGTCATTTTGAGAATTTTAAGGGTACGAGTCCTTTTGGAAAAACTCTTTTGTTTAACCCGTGTTGAGTTTGGGACTAATGTTGATTTTAGAGTATTGCTTGCTTGAACTTTATTTAAACAAGTTTTTGACCGACTTATGGGTCTAGCAAGCGTGGAGCATTTTGCTCGGTTTTGACTTTGAGATAGTCATGGGTTAATTGCACGGTTTTAATGACTCGATGTGGAGTCTTGTTGATGGGTTGTTTTGTTGCACAGTTTTTCATTTATTGCACGTTGAATATTTTCATGTTTGGGTGAGTAAGTCATTCCGAGATAGGCATGTTGTTGGTAGACTGTTTTGCATTTGGATCCTTGGTCACGTTAGTCAGTCGTTGGTAATGGTCGGTTGGGTATCTCGGGGTGGGACCCCAGTATTCATGTGTTATGACCTTGACTTTCCCGTAGACACTGGGAGGATATAGTCTTGGGCACTTACCTGGGAGGTAGTTACGATGTGCCGGGCCTTGAGACGTACCTGGGAGGTAGACGTTAAGGTGTATCTTGATACGGTGTAACTAGGCTTCGTAGAGCGAGTGTGGAGGATAAGTAGACGGTGGAAAGTTGGGTATTCCACGCGTGTTAGTACTGTAGGCCGAATAATATCGGTTACGGGAATGATGCCCTTTGTAATTAAGAGCATAAATGCGCAGTAACCTTTTGAGGTAAGTAGTATATTTAGGTGTCGACTTTTGGGCTTGAGGCCAAACACCTTTAGTGTAAGCGGAGATTTGTAGCCGATTTTAAGGAAATTATGTTGATGGTAGTAGTAACCCTGAGATGTTTGCTTGTGGTGAATGGTTATGGTGGAATGACCTTCGTGAGTGATTTTAAATTTACCGGTTTGACGATTCGCGTGAAATAAATTTCGGGAGTCTTTTAGAACTCGTGGAAGTTAATCGACAGTAGTGGTGGGAATGATCGGATTCGAGTATCCTGTAGGGTATATTGGAGAGCACCTTTAGAATGGTTAGAGCTTGAAATTGAATCGGGATGTATAGAACATCTAAGGTTGGGAGACAACCGAAGTCGTTTGGCAAGGAATGAATCCAGTTGTTGGAGTGTTCTTCCGATCTTATTCGCGGTGTACTTGTAGGAGTTTTGTGGTAAGAAAAGTATTCGAGATTTTTTTTTAGGTGGTGTGAGAAATTTTAGATTCCAGTTAGTGAAGGTCCAGTGGAAACACCGAAAGGGTTCCGAGTGAACTTGGGAACCTGAGGTTCAGATGAGGGAGAGCTATCTATAGATATTCACGGGCATAGACTTCGAGGACGAAGTCTAATCCAAGTGGGGGAGAGTTGTAAAGCCCGTATCCCGGTATGTAATTTCTTTGTTTTAATTCTTTTCTTTTTAAAGTTTTATTTAACGTGGTTTCCATAACGGGGTTAGACGGTTTTGGACCTAATAGTTAATTATGTCAAATCGATGGTTAGAGTGCGAGAAGGAATTAGTTGAGGGACCAAAATTGTTAAAGGGCCAAAAATGGGAGTTTCGGCCCATGCAATTCTGTAACACCCGTAATTTTCGGATGTACAACTTCGAATCGGTGTGGATTCGATCCTTTAAGAAAAATATGGAAAATAGGATTTTGGTTTAAATCTTAGATTTTATGGTCGAGTTGGATGAGGAATTCGAATACGAGTCAAACGGTTCTTTCCGGAGCGAAAACGGAGCTATAACGAGGAAGTTATGGCCAAATCAGTGTGTAAGAAGAAACCAAACAAACAGAAGCTGGCGCCAGTTGTGGCGCCGATGGACTGGCGCGGAGCCCCTGGACGAAATAAATCAGGTTTTTAACCCATTTTTCTCTTTTATCTTCCCATTTCACTCTCACTCTCGAACTCAGCTCTGTCTCTCTCTAAAATCCGAATACTCTCTCTACAAAACCCTAAATCTCTTATCTTCTTCTTCATCCTCTCCACCCAAATCATTCACACTTCCACCATTGTTGAGGATGTAAGAGCTTGAAGCTTCATGGGAGTTTTGGAGCTATCTTTTGGAGGTTACAAGTGGAAAAAGGTAATCTCTCCTTACCCAAGAGTATGATTATTGTTGATATCCTATTATTGCTACCTTGTATTTATTTGGGACGATTTTGGTGGTTATTAGTTAAAGAAATCTTAAGTTCTTCATATCTAAGAACTAGGGTTTGGTGAGTTGGGGATTTTATAGTTTTATGGTTGAAGGATGATTGCATGTGGTTGGATGATGAATCCTTGTGGTTAGATTTTAGTATTGATGGTTGGAATTATGGAATTAGGTTTTGGAGATTTTGACTTGAAGATGCATGTTGGTTCAAAGGAGCTTACGTTTGGAGAACTCTAGATTTAGCTAAATCTAGCTAAGGTGAGTTCAAGTTACTTTACGAAAACGTTGTACATGCCCAAATGATTATTTTACAAATTGTGTGTGTTTTACTTGAAAACGTATACAGTTGGGTTGTTTGGATAAATTAACTCTTTTGAAGTGGTTATCATTATAAATGTGTAAAACACCCATAATTGGGACATTTGGGATATTTGGATGGGTAGAAACCATAATTTGGTTTTAAAAGATTAATTGCTCAAAATGATGTTTAATTGATGGTTTAAGCATATATGTGTAAATGATTTTTGTAAACCATTTGAGGAAATGCACTTTTAGTGTCATGGGACAATTGTCCGAGTTTAATGGTTCGATATGGAGTCTTGTTGATGGGTTGCATTTATTGCATGTTATAATTATTTACATGCTTGGGTGAGTGAGTCATTCCGGGATAGGCAGGTTAGTCCGTCGTTGGTAAAGGTCAATTGGGTATCTTGAGGACGAACCTCGGAACTCATGTTTTATGACCTGAACTTTACGAGTAGGCACTAGGAGGGTATAGTCTTGGGCACGATACCTTAGGGGTATGTGTAGAGATCCACGCCGCTTATAGAGGGTGCCTCGGGGGTGATCCTAAGCGTGCCAGGCCTTTGGGCGTTACCAAGTGGGTAGACGTCAAGGTGTATCCCCAGTATGGTGTAAGTCGGATTCGTAGAGCAGAATTGTGGAATAGGCAATACGTATGTTGTATTCCAGATTTCGTTGGGAGGACAGAGATATGCATAACGTGATCTTGTAATCTCTACTTCCAGTTATACGATGAACGTTGTATGGGTGGTATACTTATGTGTTACCTCCACCTTCATCGGATACGGGTCTCCCCCGTTTATGGTATTTTAACTTTATTACATTTTACGGTCGCGTGTGTATTGCTTCGTATTATGTTTTACTAAAGTGTTGTATTTATGGTTAGTTTCCATGATTCATGGGTGGAGTATTTTGCTGTTAACCGTGTTTGGAGGCTTTTGCCTAAACTTGAATACTTACGTATTTTGAGTGAGTCGGAAATGTAATTCATTTTGGAAAATGTAATATACTTTTTGGGAACTTTTCTATGGAAACGTGTGAGTTGGAAAACGGATGATTTGCAATTAAAGTAAACTCTTTTGGAATCATGACTATGTTTACTAACTTCAGATTTATGTTTTTATATAGTCATGATAAAATGCTTGAACTCACTAGGCGTAAGCCTAACCCTTTTTATTCCTTTTATTTTGTCAGCATGTGCAACAGACTCAGGTTGGGGTAGCTCTAGCTACATTGTGAAGTGGTGAGAACTTGTAAGGTGCACGAGAGGTGACTTGAGTATTGAAGACTTCCGCACTTATTTGGAACTAGTAAATTGTGTTATGTTAAGTAGCACCGTTTAAGTAGTTTCATTGTGGATATTGTAATGTTTTAAATTCCGAGGTATTTTGATGAAGGAATTGTAGAAAGGATTTTATCTATTATGGTTTATATACTGAATGTTGATGTTAGTTGCTCGTTCCAAATTTGAGGGTGTTACAAGTTGGTATCAGAGCATAAGTTTGAGAGATTTAGGTGTTGACTTTGGATACCTAGACTCAAACTAGCGTTTGTTTAAGTAAATGAGAGTGAAATTCACCCTTAGGCACTTTAAGATAGGATGTTTTGGGATCAATGGATGCTGTTAGAAACGAGAATCACGTCGAGAGTAGCAAGGATAATCATGTACGGTTCGTTTATAGTGACACCTGGCCAGTGTCATGGTGAACCTACTAGTACATGAGCATACTTGAATTGCTTTCATGTGATGATCGTTGGGGTAGTAAAGGAGGTTTAAGCTAGTAGTCGTTGGAATAGATGCACGATTCTAGTATTAGTCACTTGGAGTGACGATAAGTATGAGGTTTGCTTTAAGTAGACCGTTTCGGGTCAAGATTGATGGTTGGACTAGAACCATAGGCTTATTGAGCCGACGTTGATTCGAAGAAAAACCTTAAGGTTAATTGAGGTAATTTCTTTAAGAGGTGAAAACATCCGGATGACAATAGTGGACCGGAGAGACTTGGAGGAGTATGAGCTGAAATGTTGACTGCCGACTAGGTTTTGCACCAAGTTTATTTTGGGAATAAATTGCATTAAATATTTTGTGTGTGTTCAAATCCTTATGAGGATTGTGTTACGAATTTTTGAAAATGTATAGCACACACAATATTTTGAATTTTGGTTTTGGACATACATGAACTATCTTATGTCGGCGGTTGCAAACTCCGTCAGAATTTGTTTCTTGTTATTGTTGTCCAACATTTCTTTCGGGTATAGTGATGTCCGTGTTTTATGTTGTCCAAGATAGTAGACAAGTAACTACGGGTCATAACTTTAAACATCGGATCTCCTCCATATATGTTAAAGTTTGGACGGAAAGTTAGCTACCGTTGTGTCTATATGAAGCTATTTTGGGAACCTGTTTAATATGAGTTTGTTAAACGGTGTTGTTTATGTGGCATCGTCCTATAAGAGGATTTTTGGAGTTTTGACATCCTGTTCATGATTTTGCTTTTAGCAATTTGACATTGGGAGCACAATGTTTGGTGCTACTTTGTTGACTTGGAGTCATTGAATTCATTGGAATTTATGGAGTTTGTTGTACGATGTTTTATGTCTTATGGGTACATTGTTACAATATGCATACTCTGTTTGTTTATGTGAAAAGTTTATGAGTTAAGTTGGGGATTTGGTCCCACATGAGTTTTATTGAGAAAGGTTAATTTTATGCCATAATGCGACTAAGAAAAAGTGAGTTGGAACTTTAGTGCCGCGTAACTTTTCTTTCAAGAGTTTGTGTTACTAAGTATTTCATTGCAAATAGTTCGGTGTATGGATTGATTTATACGTGGCCTAAGTGATGCATGAAAAGATATTTTGGTAATATTTCATAACAAAATTGTTTGGTGTGCTGTTGGACAGTTAAATGTATTAGTACTATTTCATGTAAAGGCGTTATATCGACTTAGGGGTATGCATAAGTTGGTAACCATTGTTTCTCGATACTTGGATAATCGAGTCGTACATGAAAATCTTTTATAGATTCTTGCTTAAATGATGGCCATTCGGTCAAAGGGGTGTTTTGGTGTTGTAGAAATCATGCATAGTTCGCAATGCTTTACATTTTGAAAATAAAAATGTGTTAGTCATTGACATTTGGTCAACTTTATGTGCCGATTATTTTGGGAGAATTCAAAACCTTTTTGGTTCTTGGAGAAATGTGTATTGGAAGTATTTTGACAAATACATCTTAAGCATTGACGTTCTTGACGTTTTATGTCCCAAGTACGAAACTTTGAGGAAAAACGCTTCGTGAGGAAGATTTTAGAAAAATTTTGTATAAAATTATAGTACGCGGGATTTCTTATGTTTTGGACATTGATGCGCACCGTTGGTGCAATTTAAGATTTGAAACCTTTTGATGTCAACTAATTATTAACATTTATTTCCTCCTATGTTTTGAAATAACACATTGTTGTGTGCAAGTTTGCCAAAGACGTCTTATTCAAATGTCATTATAGGAACGGATGAGAAATTTTGAGAAATTGAATTAAAGAGTTTCCTTTTTAGGAAATTTAGTCGCGAACCGTTTGATGCATGTCTTTTCGTTTCAAGAAAATTTCTATTGGTAAGGTTACAAGCTTGCATGTCTACCCCAATGTGAAGTCGTATAATGTTTTAGTCGATATTTTCGAGTGATGGAAACATATGGGTTTTTGTATTAACTAAGGAATTTGCACAAGTCATTTGTGAGTATTGGTAAATCGTTCCATCGTTTTGTGTAATAAATTGACGCACGCAAAATTTTGTTGGTGAACCTTGCCCCATGCCGTTTTATGGTTGGCAAGGAAATGTTGGAGTCAAATGTCATTTGGATCGCTTTTGAAATACGTGCACACTTTGTGTTGCACCCCGTTTAAGGTCGAGCAGTCACCTTACATGCATATCATGAGTCAATCCATATTAGAACCGTGGCGGTTCCTTTTAGAAAAACTATTCGTTACGCTTTGGCGTTTTGTGGGTAAACTAAACTGCAATGAAATGGTTTTCAACATGATTTTCATATGGGGGACAAGCGTGTCCAGTTTTACGTAACTACCGAACTGATAGTAGTAGTTTTGTGCGTACGGTTATTTGTTATGAAAACCCTAGTGTTGAAAACATTTTGTGAATGGTTTTGATTAATTGGCATATTTATTGAATAACGCACTTAAAAACCTTGAACTCGTTAGGGCCTTAGAAAGAATAAGTAACCCAGTTAAGGGTAAGTGCGTATAGGAATTCGATGGTGGAAGGTTGAGTATTCCACGCGTGTTGGTATTATGGGCCGGATGATATCGGTAGCAAGGTAATTGGGTTTGTGGTAATTGGAGGGTTAAACTTGCGTTAATACATTTTGATGTTGGTATAGCCGTTTTGTTGACGACTTTAGTTTTGCGGAAAACTTCGGTAAATGGAACTCATGTGTGGGTTTGGTTAGAGTGCAAAGGTTGGTGATAATTAGGTGTCAACTTTTGGGCTTAAGGCCAAGCACCTTTAGTGTAATCGGGGGATTGTAGCCGATTTTAAAAAGAATGATGGTGATGGTAGTAGTAACCTTAAGATACTCATTTGTGATGAGTGGTTTTAGTGAACTAACCTTTGTGTATGGGTAATGAACCTGTCCGTTTGATGATTAATTATTGAGATGGATTTTGGAGTCTATTAGAGCTCATTGGATGTGGATGGCCGTTAACGATAGGGACAATTGAAATTAGAGATTCGGTTGGTCTAAGTATTAATTGAGCCTTAAATTGATTTAGAGTTTGAAACTGAAATCAAGATGTATAGAACATTTTAAGGTTGGGAGACGACTGAAGTCGTATGGTTGGGAGTTTCCCTATGGTTGGAACGTTTATCCGTACATAAGTACAGCGTATGTGTAGGGGCTTTGTTGATAAACAATTGTTCGAGGAATTGTCTTTATAGACCGTGTGGATGGAATTTAGATTCCCGTTAGGAATTGATGAATTATGGTCGACAGTGAGTCGGTTGACTTTGGGTTGTAAAAGATATAGATTTCGAGGACGAAATCGTTTTAAGGTTGGGAGAATTGTAACGCCCGTAATTTTCGGATGTACAACTTCGAATCGGTGTGGATTCGATCCTTTAAGAAAAATATGGAAAATAGGATCTTGGTTTAAATCTTAGATTTTATGGTCTAGTTGGATGAGGAATTCGAATACGAGTCAAACGGTTCTTTTCGGAGCGAAAACGGAGCTATAACGAGGAAGTTATGGCCAAATCAGTGTGTAAGAAGAAACCAAACAAACAGAAGCTGGCGCCAGTTGTGGCGCCGATGGACTGGCGCGGAGTCCATGGACGAAATAAATCATATTTTTAACCCATTTTTCTCTTCTATCCTCCCATTTCACTCTCACTCTCGAACTCAGCTCTGTCTCTCTCTAAAATCCGAATACTCTCTCTACAAAACCCTAAATCTCTTCTCTTCTTCTTCATCCTCTCCACCCAAATCATTCACACTTCCACCATTGTTGAGGATGTAAGAGCTTGAAGCTTCATGGGAGTTTTGGAGCTATCTTTTGGAGGTTACAAGTGGAAAAAGGTAATCTCTCCTTACCCAAGAGTGTGATTATTGTTGATTTCCTATTATTGCTACCTTGTATTGATTTGGGACGATTTTGGTGGTTATTAGTTAAAGAAATCTTAAGTTCTTCATATCTAAGAACTAGGGTTTGGTGAGTTGGGGATTTTATGGTTGAAGGATGATTGCATGTGGTTGGATGATGAATCCTTGTGGTTAGATTTTAGTATTGATGGTTGGAATTATGGAATTAGGTTTTGGAGATTTTGACTTGAAGATGCATGTTGGTTCAAAGGAGCTTAATTTTGGAGAACTCTAGATTTAGCTAAATCTAGCTAAGATGAGTTCAAGTTACTTTGCGAAAACGTTGTACATGCCAAAATGATTATTTTACAAATTGTGTGTGTTTTACTTGAAAACGTATACAGTTGGGTTGTTTGGGTAAATTAACTCTTTTGAAGTGGTTATCATTATAAATGTGTAAAACACCCATAATTGGGACATTTGGGATATTTGGATGGGTAGAAACCATAATTTGGTTTTAAAAGATTAATTGCTCAAAATGATGTTTAATTGATGGTTTAAGCATATATGTGTAAATGATTTTTGTAAACCATTTGAGGAAATGCACTTTTAGTGTCATGGGACAATTGTCCGAGTTTAATGGTTCGATGTGGAGTCTTGTTGATGGGTTGCATTTATTGCACGTTATAATTATTTACATGCTTGGGTGAGTGAGTCATTCCGGGATAGGCAGGTTAGTCCGTCGTTGGTAAAGGTCAATTGGGTATCTTGAGGACGAACGTTGTATGGGTGGTATACTTATGTGTTACCTCCACCTTCAACGGATACGGGTCTCCCCCGTTTATGGTATTTTAACTTTATTACATTTTACGGTCGCGTGTGTATTGCTTCGTATTATGTTTTACTAAAGTGTTGTATTTATGGTTAGTTTCCATGATTCATGGGTGGAGTATTTTGCTGTTAACCGTGTTTGGAGGCTTTTGCCTAAACTTGAATACTTACGTATTTTGAGTGAGTCGGAAATGTATTTCATTTTGGAAAATGTAATATACTTTTTGGGATTTTCCATGGAAACGTGTGAGTTGGAAAACGGATGATTTGCAATTAAAGTAAACTCTTTTGGAATCATGACTATGTTTACTAACTTCCGATTTATGTTTTTATATAGTCATGATAAAATGCTTGAACTCACTAGGCGTAAGTCTAACCCTTTTTATTCCTTTTATTTTGTCGGCATGTGCAACAGGCTCAGGTTGGGGTAGCTCTAGCTACATTGTGAAGTGGTGAGAACTTGTAAGGTGCACGAGAGGTGACTTGAGTATTGAAGACTTCCGCACTTATTTGGAACTAGTAAATTGTGTTATGTTAAGTAGCACCGTTTAAGTAGTTTCAGTGTGGATATTGTAATGTTTTAAATTCCGAGGTATTTTGATGAAGGAATTGTAGAAAGGATTTTATCTATTATGGTTTATATACTGAATGTTGATGTTAGTTGCTCGTTCCAAATTTGAGGGTGTTACAAATTCCAACCGAACCCCATGTTTGCGTTTGGTGTTTTGTTTTCGTGTGGAGCAAACGAAGAAAGGGTAGTAGAGGAGAAACCCTACGCCCCCCCTGCTGCCGTCACCGAGAGTAGAGAGAGAGAGAGAGAGAGAGAGAGTTCGCCGGAGAAGAGAGAGTGACGCCGGAGAAGAGAGAGTGACGCCGGAGAGAGAGAGAGACGTCGTCGTTTGCTGCCGGAAGCGGGGAGAAGGAAGAGTCGCATCGAGGTAGGTTCGTTTCCTTCTCGTTGTTGTTGTTTGCCAAATTTCTGCCGTGAACCGCCACCACCACCGCCGCAGCCACGGCTGCCGGCGGTGGGGCCGCCGCTGCACACCGCTATGGTGGCGGCAGAGGGGTGGGTGCAGGTGTGTGCAGGGTGCGGGGGTGTGGTTGCGGGTGAGTCGGGATGGGCGATGTTGGGAGGTTCCGCCGGAAGGTGTTACCGTAACCACCGTCGCCGCCGCCAACCACCACCACCGCCGGAGGCGGCAGTGGGTAGTGCACGGCTGTCGACCAGCCTAGTATGACATTTTCCACTAAGCTTGTAGGCTTTTTGGGTCTGTTTGGATTAAGTCATGACTTAATGGGTTAATAAGCAATAGTTGTCATTTCATGTGAAATTTATAGTTTCTGCCTCTGTTTTGTAAAAGCCATAACTTATTCTAGGAACATCGTATTGTGGTGAAATCAGTGCCAAAATCTCCCATTCCGAGTCTTGTAAGTTTCATATGTTTTACGGAAAAATCAGTTAGGGAACATAGCTAGTGTCAAATTGGCGTTTTGTACTGAAAGCTCCTGTTTTTCGCTGTTCTGCAAGTCGATTTTGTAAAATCCATATTAAATTGTAGAAAAATTGTTAGAGCGCGTGCGATATGTCCCTGGAACCCTAAGACATGGGACTTTGTGATTATGGAATAATATTTCTGGATTTATCAGTTTATAAGGGGTTAAACAGGTCCCGAACAGACCTGTGTTTTTAGAGTAAAAGCTGGATTATGTAACTTGTAATCTAGTAGTCGTGGTTTTGGGTCGGGGCTTCACTTTGACATCTGTTATCACGTAATTAGGTGGGAGAAGGTGAGTGAAGTTGGCCGGCTTGTGTTGCGGTTGCGGATACTTGCGTTGCTTTAAGGTGAGTTCTCTCACTGTGTAGTTAGGGGTTGTATGCATGTCATAGTAGTTTGTATGTACTACTGTCTCTGTGGTGTGAACTAGTTGTTTGTGGTGTGTAATATTTGATTGGTTTAAATGTTTAGTATACATGTGTTACATTACAACTCGGTGGGACCGAGGGCTCGGTGGGACCGAGGAAGTGGAAAGAAACGTTGTGGGAACTCGGTGGGACGAGTGTGTTACATTACAACTCGGTGGGACCGAGGGCTCGGTGGGACCGAGGTGTTGGATACATAATTACTTGTAGATGTTTACTCGTTTTATGTAACTGTGGTGTTGTTGCTTATGTGCGGATAGGGGTGATGTGTATATAATTCCTATCTGCGCATGTGATGGAATTCACTAAGCCTTGTGCTTACCCTTTCCTATTTACTGTGGTTTCAGGTACTAGTGGCTCCAAGGCGTGACGGATACATACTGACGCGTGTGAAGAGTTATTTTAAATTATGAAATTAGTATTATTATTCAAATGATTTATTTCCGCTGTTTATTATTAACGAGAGTATTTATTAATAAGTTTGCAAACGAAACGGTGTTGGATATTAAATGAGGTTTTATTTAAAAAAATGCTTCCTTTTAAAAGTCAAAATTTATTGTAATTTTTGGGACGTTACAATATGGGTACCTAAATCTCTGTGATTGTTTTGCAGAAGCAGTTTGTGCCAATATGGTATCTAGACTCCGGATGCTCAAGGCACATGACTGGCAACAGAAGTCTTCTATCCACATTCCAAGAAAAACAAGATGGTGGATCAGTGACTTTTGGAGATAACAAAAAGGGGCATATCAAAGGCTATGGAGTCATAAAGAAAGAGAATATCACAGTACACAAAGTTGCATATGTGGATGGCCTAAAACACAACCTACTCAGTGTAAGCCAACTTTGTGACACAGGATTCGATGTACTGTTCAAAAGAACATTCTGCTCTCTACTAAGTGAAGACACAGGAATTGAACTTCTGCGAGCCAAAAGAAAAGGTGATCTGTATCTAATGAACTTCAATGCCAAAAACAAGGACAACATTTGTCTTGTTGCAAGCAAAAGTGAAGAAGCCTGGCTATGGCACAACATGTTCTGTCACTTAAACTTTCACACTCTAGATAAACTGGTAAAACTTGATCTGGTCAAAGGCTTACCAAATGTTAAGTTCAATAAGGATCACTTATGCTCTGCCTGTGAAATGGGAAAACTCAAAAGAGCTTCCCACAAAGGCAAATCGGATGTGTCTTGTCCTAGACCTCTGTACATGCTTCACGTTGACCTCTGTGGTCCAATCGCTATACAGAGCCTAGGTGGCAAGCAATATATACTTGTCTTAATTGATGAGTTTTCACGATTTACATGGGTTGAATTTGTCAAAAAGAAATCAGATGTTCCATGCATCTTGATTAATCTAATGAAAAGAATCCAAGTTCTTTATGAGTGCAGAATTCTGAAGTTACGAAGTGACAATGGCACAGAATTCAAAAACTCTGTCATTGAAGCCTATCTCACAGAAGAAGGAATATCCCAGAACTTCTCTGCCGCTCGCACCCCACAACAGAATGGCGTGGTCGAACGAAAGAACCGCACGCTAGTGGAGGCTGCAAGAACCATGCTTTCTGCATGTGGATTACCAATGACCTTTTGGGCAGAAGCAATTTCAACAGCTTGCTATACCCAAAATCGTTCAACAATCGTGAAAAGACACATCAAAACTCCTTATGAACTGATCAACAAACGACGACCAAACATCAAGTTTCTCCATGTGTTTGGATGCAAATGCTTTGTCTTAAACGACAGAGACTCAAGAGGAAAGTTTGAAGAAAAGGCTGACAAAGGCAAGTTCATCGGGTACTCTGCCACTTCCAAAGCCTACAGCGTTTACCTTCTGAAGTCACGCACGATAGTAGAAAGCATCAATGTGTCATTTGATGACTCTTTCCAAAAGACTTCTGAACAACTCAGTTCAGAACTCGGGCTAAACATGGAAACCTCTGGCATCTCAAAAACAAATGAAGATTTAAGTCTTCTATTTGAAGAAATGTTCAACAACGACGTTAATCCCTCTGCTGGAACAAAAGGCACCTCTGCAGAATCACCTGTAAACGAAGTAAGTATCTCCCTGTCTGATCCATTTAATCCCTCATCCTCTACTACAAATTCTACAGGTACTGAAAATCTAACAGAAGATACGACAACAAAAGATTCTACAACAGAGGTTATCCAAATTCTAAATCCAACAGAGGAAGCAACCACAGAAGGAACGCCAGAGGGAAGTGAAGATGAAACCACAATACCTACAGAGAAGGAAATCCCAACCGTGATACCCATTCCTACAGAAGCTGAACCATCAACCACTTCAACTACAGAAGTTCAACTTGATGACTCAAATGATCATCTTCCACGAACAACTCAATGGACAAAAAGCCATCCTCAAACACAAATCATCGGTAATCCCTCTGATAAGGTAAAAACAAGATCAGCTTCTGCAAATTTTTGTTTTTTTTCCAACTTTATTAGTGTGATCGAACCGAAAAAGATTTCTGAGGCCCTGGACGACCCAAACTGGGTGGATGCTATGCAAGAAGAGCTTCTGCAGTTTGAACGAAACAAAGTCTGGACTCTAGTACCTCTGCCACGAGGGAAACGGGCCATAGGGACTAAATGGGTCTTCAGAAACAAAAAGGATGAAAATGGAGTGATCATTCGAAATAAAGCAAGACTGGTGGCCAAGGGATATCGCCAAGAAGAGGGCATCGATTACGACGAAACTTTTGCCCCTGTTGCACGGCTCGAAGCAATAAGAATTTTCTTAGCCTTCGCAGCCCACAGAGGTTTTAAAGTATATCAAATGGATGTAAAATCTGTCTTTCTCAATGGTGAAATTCAAGAAGAAGTATATGTCCAACAACCACCAGGATTTGAAAGCTCAAAATACCCAAGGTATGTCTATCACCTCGATAAAGCTCTATATGGACTGAAACAGGCTCCAAGAGCATGGTACGAAAGACTTTCCACTTTTCTTCTCAATAACGGCTACAACAGAGGTACCATTGATACAACTCTATTCTTTAAAGGTGAAGGAAATGAGCTTATTCTTGTACAAATATATGTAGATGATATTATTTTTGGGTCTACAAATACACAAAAATGTAAAGATTTTGAAAAACTCATGCAGAGTGAGTTTGAAATGAGTATGATGGGAGAATTCACCTTTTTTCCTCGGACTTCAAGTCAAACAAACATCAGAAGGAATTTTCATAAATCAATCAAAATATGTCTCTGACATACTTGAAAAATACAGCCTCTCTGATGCCTCTGTCATGAAAACCCCAATGGCCACTGGAAATAAACTTTTTTCAGATCCAAATGGCATCTCTGTCGAGTGCACACTTTACAGAGGAATGATTGGGTCTTTATTATACTTAACAGCAAGTAGACCTGACATAATGCATGCCACATGTCTTTGTGCAAGATATCAAGCTAATCCTAAAAAATCACATTATATTGATGTAAAGAGAATCTTCAGATATCTCAGAGGGACCAAAAATCTTGGCCTCTGGTATCCGCAGAACTCTGGTTTTGGACTAAAGGCATACACAGATTCAGATTATGGTGGATGCAAACTCGACAGAAAGAGTACCTCTGGGAGTTGTCAATTCCTAGGTGGGAAATTAGTAAGCTGGACTTCAAAGAAACAGAATTGTGTCTCAACATCTACGGCAGAAGCTGAATACGTTGCTGCTGCTAGCTTTTGCTCTCAAGTTCTGTGGATGAAAACTCAGCTGAAAGACTTTGGTCACATCATCTACAAAATCCCCATCTTCTGTGATTCCAAAAGTGCGATTGCCATCTCTGCAAATCCAGTACAGCATTCAAAAACAAAGCACATAGATATCAGGTATCACTTTCTGAAATATCATGTGGAAAATCAAACCATCGAGATGCATTTTGTACCAACAGAATTTCAGCTTGCTGATTTATTCACCAAAACACTTGATGAGAAAAGATTCCTTTACTTGGTGGGTAAATTAGGAATGATAAATATGGATTAACCTCTGTAAGTATCTTTATCTTTATATTATACAGTATGTATATTTTCTGTTTTGTTTATTACTTTGTATGTAAATTCTACTAAACTCCTTTCTGAAAAGCAACAGAGATTCTGTAAATCTCCCCAGAACCTCTGACGATCCTTACAGAACCTCTGATACACGACCTATGTTATATACATTCACTTCTAATTATTTGAACCAAGCATAGGTCAAGGGGGGGGGGGGCAGAGGAAAACGAACTTGATCTACAGAGGATGATTAGATCAAGGGGAGCAAAAGGAAAACCTTGCTTAATCTACAGATATTTATTAGTCAAGGGGGAGCAGAGGAAGAGATGACAACAATAGAAGAAAAGAACATTGCCGGACAAAAAAAAAGTTAGTATCTCGATCAAATTCTTTTTGAAAATAATTTTCTAGGACACAAATTTCTAAATATGTTCTAGAAACATATTAAACACATTCCAAATAAAATTTGATCAAAAAGAATGTTGAGTTTTCCATTATTAGAAATTTAAGGTCACAGAGCCTCTGCTGAGTCCAACAGAGGTTCTGCAGGCAAAACCTCTGATCTTAAATCAATAATTCTTGGAAACTCTGTAAATCTTTTAAGGTATCAAAATCAAAAAGAATCATAGCATACAAACACTGCAGAAGAAGTCGTCGGTTACAGAGTTCTCTCCACAAGAAAGAACTTCTGTAGACCAACACTTGTTTTAAAAGGACTTTTTGCTGCACAAAACCTTTTTCAAAAACAATTTTCTAGGACACCAGCTTTCAAAAAGGTCCTAAAAACATTGTTAAAAACAATCAAAAACTTGGATGATCAAAAATGTTTATAAATTATTAGATATACGAAATTTCTTGTCTCAGAACCTCTGCTGGCTCTGACAGAGGTCCAAAAACCTCTGTAAAGGAATTTCTATACATAATTTATCGATCCTCTCCATGGATTTTTTAAAACATTCTTGTTGAAGGTACAAACTACAGAGGCAAGAAAAATAAGATTCTCAAATCACAGAGCCTCTGTCAGTTTTTACATTAGGCATTTCTATAACAGTAACGGTAACTTTTCTGCGAGTGAGAATCATGTGGAGGTAAAGAGGCCCACGCGCCTAGCATTTAATAAGGCCGCCCACGACGTCTCGTCATAACTGACTCAGAGGACGTGTCATCTTTTCATTGGACCTACATACAACACGTTCCTATGGAAAGTTGAACCCGCCGTAACGACTCAAGTGCGGACCCCAAATAATATTAACCTCAAAATATTAACCCTTTCAGATTCTACGGCCACAAACTCAGTATAAAACCCAAGTTACCTCCCCTCACAAAAACTTTACTCACTCTCTTCTCCGACGAACCTGCAACTATATTCAAATCATCATTTTACTGTGCAAAATGGCTTCCAGTTCCCACGCTACTCAAAACTCTCTGGCGAACTCTCCTCAACACTCTCCAGTGCATTCAGAGCACTCCCAAAACCCAAACATCGCCGCAAATACTGAAAAAGAAAACTCCGGCGACTCTACAAACTTTACACCAACCACCAACCTTCAACACTTTCTGAACAAAGAACATTTTGAGGATGTTCTACCTTTAAAATCCAACAACTGCTACCTGGTACCCTCGCCAACAACTTTCGGTGAAGCCCATGCTCTTCTCCTAAATATCCTAGAAAATCATTTCCTATACCCTCTCCTTTCCAAAACCCCAACCAAAATCCCTGCACGATATCTGAATCAATTTTGGCAAAGCTGCCGTTTTGATTCAGATGATTCTTTGATAAAGGGCTACATTTCAAAACCAGACAAGTCTGACTATCTAGAACTCATGTTTAACAGAACCATGTTCTCACTGGAGTTCAACCTACCAACCAGAGGTCTACTTGGAATCAAGAAATATGCTGAGGTTCCTACGGACGAGGAGCTCTGTCGATTCGTCGAAATGTTAGGATATAACACAACCCTGAGGAAACGCAATGATTTCCGCAGAGGCATACTACCACCTCTGTGGAATACCCTGTTCTCCATCTTGAATCGTTGCCTCACAGGAAAAATCGGTAGCCCTGACCAAAGATCATTCCAAATCCTGACCATCATGTATGGAATCTATTACGATATTCCACTTGACTATGCGACCATCATGATGCAGGAATTAGTGAACACAATCGACAGAAAGCTCGCAACTCAAAAGGCCAAGAGGAACACACCAGGGTATCTGCCTCCTCTGCAATACCAAAAAATTCTAGGAGTCATTTTCGAGCCTCTACTTCAAATGCAGAAGTGGCCAATGGAAGGGCCATCTGTAAAGCTTTACCCGATGAATAAAAATACTCCTATAGAGCATGAAGACAGTTACCCCCACTGCAGACCTCTGTCGAATAACCTTCTGGCATATGCAACTGATGAGGATAGGAAATTAGAGTATATACGCGTCCACAGGACTCCAGAACCAAGTCCTGTGACACCCCCACGTCTAGGAACCCCCTTAGGTGTAGATATAGTTGAGAGGATGACAGAAGAGGATTGGGCTAAAGCTTTGGAGAAACACTATTCAGTACAAGACCGATTCAAAGCCCAAAGAGAAAGCATTTACCCCTCTTCTCAGAAAAGAAAAACCTCTGCAGCAACACCCAAGAAGAAGACAAAGAAAAGAAAACCCACAGAAGAAACTACTACCACTGCAGTTCAAATCACTTCACCACTTGCTACAGAGACAAGAACTTCTGCATCTCCCTCACCTCCAAAACAAAAGAAAATGAAATCCAAATCCACAGAAGAGGGAGCTCCTAAGCCAAAGAAGAGAAAGTCAAAGAAAAAGAAACCAAGTTCACCTCTGCAGGTTATCACAGAGGATGTCGAACAAGAAGAGGAAGACCAGGCTATACATCTGCAATCTCCCTCCCCAATAGCTTATACAGATCAACAGGGAGATTTCAATGCCTTCCTCAACAATCCCGATATTGCTCAAACCTTAGATCCATCAGGATGGGTCGCAAAACCATTGGATCAATATACAGAAGCTATGCACACAACAGAAGTCATTTCTGCTGCTCAAGGTACACAAACCATGCACCCTCACGTACGACATCTCATAGGATCTCACTTCATTTATGATTCCTTAAGAGAAGCGACAGAAACTGTAGCGCCTACAGAGGAAACCTCAGAAGAAGAGATAAACATAGAAATAGAGGAAGAGGTTAGGATAGAAACAGCAGAGGGTTCTGCGGAAAAAGATGCCGAAGAAGAAGATGGCACACATCCCAAACCCCCTCCTAGTGCAACCCACATTTCTGATACCGCCGGTCTAGCGGCAGAAGGTATCATTGAAATAGAGCAACACAGCTCGATCCCAACCCCTCCCAGCCAGCCAGAGGTTACTCTTTCAACCTCTGTGCCTAATATAACCGGGGAAACCATTCCTGGGGAGTCCTCTCGAAAGGACTCACCCATAGTTCGTGATTTATTACCCCAAATCACATCTGACATCCTTGTAGAGGAATTCGTTTCCTCTGCCACGCACACCACAATAGGGCCCAACATCCCTTCAGAGGGGATTAGAGAGCACAGAGACGAAGAGACTCTAGACAAGTCTCCAAGTGAACAGAAGGATATTCCAATACCCACCTCTGAGTGGATTTGGACAATGTTCTTCACAGAACTTCTGTAGGGGTTGAAACTCATATTTCTCCTCGAGGATCAGAAGGAAATCCTTCCACCCTCAACATACAAACAGGGGTGACAGAAGGTGTCTAAGGAACAAGGACAAACTCTGGAGACGAATGTGTTCCTCCAGAGGTCACCACGAGTTCACACGTATCAAGGGGTGAGTTCCAAACCCTTGTCACCTCTGTGAACCAAACATTGGAAGAGTTGAAAAGCTCTTTCAAATCTTTTGCAGAAGTTACATCCAAGGCCCTCTCAGAACTAAACACCAAAATGGACAACTTGTCCACAGAGGTGCAATCTATAAAGACTGCTGCCACAACTTCTTCCACCACACCTACCTATGCTGATGCCGATTTTGAAAAAGCTGCAACTTCTGCCTTCAACAACTCAATCAACATATATCTGGAAAAGATGAAAGAACAAGTGTCATCAAAAGTTATTACTCCAGAAGAACTGCAGAAGGCTCTACGACAAGTTCAGGAACAAACAACAGAAGCTACTCTAGCCATGAAGCCTACCGACTACATGAGTAGAGCACAGTTGACAGAACTTGGGCAAAGCATCTTAAATCAAATGACAGAATTTATCAGAGCTTTCACAATAGCCAACGCTTCTTAAGTAAAAGACTTCAAGGCTAGTGTGGGAAAGATGCGGTTCAACACAGAGGCCGAAGTTGAAACTCTTCTTGGTCTTTGTGATGATCTCTGTGCCAAAATGATGGTAGCTGGGGCGAAGAAACCTGACACTACTTGCAGAGCAGAAGGTAACAAAGATAAGGGTCAGGATGATTCTGATGATGATGATTCATCAGATCATCCTGAGGGGGAGAAACAAGGGGAAAATCAAAGAGAAACAACTGCAAGCAATCCTCCAATATCTGCAGAACCAATTTCCTCTGCACCACCAACCCAAACCCAAACTCAGGAAACACAATAGAGACCCACAGAGGAAACACCAGCCTCTGTGGAAACCACCTCTGTCCTTGAAAAAGATGTCCCTGAAGTCCAACCCAAAAATCACCCAAGAAGAAAATCCATTGCCCACAAACCAAAAACAACAAAACGTTCTGCTACGTATGTCCTAAAAAGAATGGAGTTCGTATCCGCTTTCAGAGCCGCAAAACGTTTTGATATCCATCCACAAACCACAACCGAGCTCACAGAAGAAACACCAACAGAACCCAAATCCCCAATCAAACCAACAAAACCATCCCCACCAAAGTCCTCAGAAACTGAAGTGTCAAAAACTACAGAGGCAATCCCCATCATACACACAGAAACCTCAACACCCAAACCAACAGAAGCAATCCCACAGAGTCCAAAGCAGACAATAGGTTCTGAGCCTTCCCAAACCAAAGATAAAGGTAAAGGAATCATGACAGAAGAACCACAGAAGAAAAAGCAAAAGCCACAGACGACAGAGAAGTTGATGAAGAGCTCATTTGATGCCTTTGTCACTCCTAAACCTGAAAACGACTGGGCAACAGAGGGTAAGGTTGCAGAGATAAAACGACAAATGGATGCTCTGCGAAGACCAATACCACCACCAGATACACGACATGCAGAAATGGAAGAGGTGGTGTATAGGTACCTTTACAAACAACAATATCAGAACAACCCTATACCACACATCGAAGATCCTCAACTTAGAGCTGACCTTGACAACACCTTCAGCAGAACAAAGCCAAAATCAAGGGCAGAAGTCTTCTCAGAGTCCAAAATAGAAAAGGTAATATACTGCAAATTCTCTCAAACGAGAACCTTTCCAAAGATCAGGTACAACATTTACAAAGTCAAAAGGGAGAACAAGTCCGAAAATCAATTTTCAGATGCCGATATAAGGAACTTGAACCCCCTACGATCTGCCAGATCTTCTACTTTGGACGAAAGAATACTTCGACAACGATGCTAACAGAAGGGCCTATCAAGTGTTCAGGAAAGCAATGAGAGAAAAGCTTCTGCTGTATAGCATGATAGACTTTCAACTGGGAAGAGATCTTGGAGTCAGAAACCTGAGTCTGAGACCACCAGAGGATCACTGCCCACCTTCTGCAATACCCAACTCAATCATAACAACACCAAGGTACGGGTTAGTGTATAAGGATCATGCTGGTTAAGTGAGACTTTTTGTGGAAATGGACTGTCAGAAGTATGCAACTAGTACTCTGAACAAGTTCAGATCAATCTTACAAGAGAACAGAGGTAATGAGCTTATGGATCAAGAATCAGCAAAAAGAATGATCAGAGAAATAGATGCTACAATCGGCTTGAGAGAACTCTGCATCAATTTCTATCACGAGCTCAGAGAAGTAGGATTCGACAACAGAAGTTTCAATGACTTCAAAGATGCAAATGTCTAAATCTCTTTTACATATCTCTGTAATAGTAAAAAAGAAATGAAATGATACTTTTGAGGTATTGTTTAACCTCTTTCTACTTTACTTAGCCTAATTATGCATAAAGTCAAATTTTCATTTATCAATACTTTGGGGGAGATTGTTAGCTCCAAATATTCATAATATTAGAAGTATTGAAAAATAGGCTAAGTATGAAAGAGTTCCACAGAAGCTCTGCGGTGTTCCACAGAAGCTCTGCCAAAGCAAACGATCATTCAAGGAACACCAAGTCCCAAGAAGAATCTACAGAAGACTACTCACAAAGGACCAAAGAAGGATCTACAGAAGAATGCTCACCAAGGACCGAGCCGCAGAACCTCTGTCACCCTTGACAGAGCCTCTGCGGTTCAGACTGAAGACTTGGAAGATATTTATAATATCTTGCCACTGTTGAAGAAATATCTTACCACTGTTACAGAAATATCTTGCTATTGTTCCAGGGTTCGTTCATCAACTTGTACAAGGCATGGTCCGACAACAAACACGTGTCAAACTCTGATAGGAATCCTTGCAAGTTGATATTAGTGCATTTAATGCATGCATATTTCCAACTGTTCATGCCATCCCTTCTCTCCTGTAGCATTAGTCTTTTTGTCTACAATACTTCTTTTGTAGTAGTATAAAAGGAAGACTCATGTTGAGTTCTTCCTTACCAGTTAATATACAAGAAAAACACACACACAATTAACGTCAAATCTATTATTAAGTGTTCTTCATCAAATACAGGAAAACTTTGAGATATTCATCTGTTCTTCAAATATTGTTTATTTGATATTCTGTATTGTTTCTATACAAACATATCTGTTAGTTCTTCAAATAAGCTTCCGCAACACATCTTATTTGAACTAATAGATAAGATAATCTTTGTTAATCAAATACGGGAACCAACAGTCTCCTTAGAAAAGGAAAGGGTCTCATGGCCGAAATACATGATTGGGAAGAAGAGACATCTGACAGTGACAACAACACTCCCAACAAGTGCTTTATGGCTATCTCAGAAGGTGTGGAAGATTCTGAAAAAGCTACCTCTCCAATGGCTTTGGTGTCAACTGGGTGCTCGACATCATACTCTCAGACTTTTGAGCACCATCAAATATGGTATCTGGATAGTGGGTGCTCACACCACATGACGGGAAATAAATCTCTTCTCATCAACTATGTGTCTGGAAAAGGTCCATCTGTAACTTTTGGTGACAACTCTAAAGGTTACACCAAAGGATATGGAACTCTCACTAATGGATCTGTCACTTTCAATAAAGTGGCATTTGTTGAAGGCCTCATGCATACTCTTCTCAGCATTAGCCAACTGTGTGATCTTGGATATAAAGTTATATTTGAACTTTGTATCTGTACTGTTGTGGACAAGAACTTCAACGTTGTGTTATCTGGAAAAAGGATGGAAAATGTCTATATCGTTGATATGGGACTAAGTAACAATTCATCCAATGTATGCTTTGTGTCAGATGACACAGCCAAAAGGAACTGGCTGTGGCATAAACGTCTATCTCATCTGAACTTCAAAACATTCCATAAAATCTCAAACAAAGAAATGGTGACTGGCATGCCAAAGTTGAACTTTGTTAAAGAAAAGCTGTGTGATGCATGTGAAAAAGGGAAGCTCGCCAAAACATCCTTCAAAACCAAGCAATGCTCTTCCATCACTCTACCTCTCCAAATGTTGCACATGGATCTATGTGGACCAGTCAGCACTCCTAGTCTTGGTGGCAAAAGGTACATTCTTGTTATTGTTGATGAATTTACTAGATATACCTGGGTGTCTTTTCTCAGGTATAAAAGTGATTCAACTGAAGACATCATCAACTTTGTCAAGAAAAATGAAGTTCTAAATGGGCAACTTGTACGATCGGTGAGAAGTGACAATGGCACTGAATTCAGAAACAGTGCTCTCGAAGACTTCTTCAATGAGAAAGGAATTTCTCAAAATTTCTCTGCCGTTAGAACTCCTCGTCAAAATGGAGTAGTGGAAAGAAAGAACAGAACTCTATGTGAGGCTGCTAGATCAATGCTAAGTGAATCAAATCTTCCCACCTATTTTTGGGCTGAAGCTGTTAATACTGTTTGCTTTACCCAAAATAGGTCCGTGATATCCAAGAGACATGACAAGACCCCTTATGAAGTTTTTCATGGCAGAAAACCAAATATAGGCTTTCTTCATGTCTTTGGCTGTGTGTGTTTTATTCTAAATGATCGTGACAATCTTGGGAAGTTTGATCCAAAAGCTGATGAAGGAATCTTTGTTGGATACTCTCTAACCTCCAAAGCATATCGTGTATATAATCTCCGGAGAAAATGCATTGATGAGTCCATTCATGTCAAATTTGATGATCTAAGATCATCATCTCTTTCAAATGATCATGATGAATTACACATATGGATTTCCTTATGCATAGGTGATGCTCCCATGGTCAACTCCACCGATGCATCCTCCATTCCTTTGAACCCATCAAATCCATCTACCTCAAATAACCAAGTTGGGTCACCTTCCTCAGTGCCGAACATCTTTTCCACCGAAATTGACCATCTTCCCACCGACATGATGCCTCCCACCGACATACACCTTTCCACCGATCCCATGCCTCCCACCGACCCTATGCCTTCCACCGAAAATACTGTCTTTCACCGATCCTCTGATCCTACTCCACCAACATTCCCCACACAAAGTATTCCACCACCTTTACCTCCTGCCACAAAATGGACCAAAGATCACCCCATAGATCAAATCATTGGTGATCAACAAGCAGGTGTCCAAACACGCAGAGGAGTTGGAAATATTTGTCTCTATGTGAATTTTCTCTCTCTTATTGAACCCAAGAAGATTGATGAAGCTCTAACAGATCCCTGCTGGATCACTGCCATGCAAGAAGAGCTTTCTCAATTTGAGAGAAACAAAGTTTGGAGATTGGTTCCCAGACCCCGACATAAGACAATTATTGGAACCAAATGGATCTTTAGAAATAAAATGGATGAAGAAGGTACTGTTATCAAAAATAAGGCCAGACTGGTTGCTCAAGGATACCGACAGGAAGAAGGCATTGACTATGATGAAACTTTTGCCCCTGTTGCAAGACTTGAAGCCATAAGAATTTTTCTGGCTCATGCTGCCTACCGAAATTTCAAGGTATTTCAGATGGATGTCAAAAGTGCTTTCCTCAATGGGGAACTTGCAGAGGAAGTCTATGTGAAACAACCACCTGGCTTTGAAGATCCAGCTCATCCAGACTATGTGTACCGATTAGACAAGGCTCTCTATGGTCTCAACCAAGCTCCACGTGCTTGGTATGACACTCTTGCCAACTTTCTTCTAAAGCATGGATATTCCAGAGGTAAAATTGACAACACTCTCTTCATCAAGGAGACCTCGGGTAATCTTATTCTTGTCCAAATCTATGTTGATGACATCATCTTTGGTGCCACTGATGAATCACTATGTGATGAGTTTGCTTCTCTCATGATGAGTGAATATGAGATGAGCATGATGGGAGAACTTACATTCTTTTTAGGCCTTCAGGTCAAACAATCTTCAGAAGGGATTTTTATAAACCAAAGTAAATACATTCGTGACCTTCTGAAGAAATTCAACTTTTTAGATAGCTCTCCTATGAAAACTCCCATGGCACCACCCTTGAAACTTCATGCTGACTTAAATGGTGAATTTGTGGATGTTACCAATTATCGAGGTATGATTGGTTCTCTTCTTTACTTAACTGCTAGCAGACCGGATATTATGTTTGCTACTTGTCTTTGTGCCCGTTATCAAGCCAATCCAAAGAAATCTCATTTGGATGATGTTAAACGGATTCTCCGGTACCTAAAAGGTACCTTGCAACTGGGTCTTTGGTATCCCAAAGACTCAGGTTTTGAACTAATTGGGTATTCAGATTCAGATTATGTAGGTTCCCAGATTGATAGAAAGAGTACCACATGTAGCTGCCAACTCCTTAGTGAAAAATTAGTCAGCTGGTCCAGCAAGAAACAGAACTCAGTCTCAACATCAACTGTTGAGGCTGAATATGTTGCTGCTGGAAGTTGCTGTGCCCAGATCCTGTGGATGAAAAATCAACTAAGGGACTAGAATCAGATCTACTCAAAGATTCCCATTCTATGTGATAACCCTAGTGCAATTGCCATTGCAAATAATCATGTCTTGTACTCAAGGTCAAAGCACATAGACATCAGATATCATTTCATCAGGGATCACATTTCCAAAGGTGACATTGAGCTGCATTTTATTCCTACAGATCTTCAGCTTGCCGATTTGTTCACCAAGCCCTTAGATGAAAGCAGGTTCAACTTTCTTATAAGTGAACTTGGCATGTTGTATTTAGATTAAAAAAATAAAAAAAAATGTCGTGATATAAATAATCTAGCTCACCGATCTCCCCAAGTATAGGTGGATACTAGGGCCAATGTCGGTGTCTAGCTCACCGATCTCTTCGGTGTCTAGCTCACCGATCTCCGACGTCTCAATTCGGTAGGTTACATCCTTCGGTGATCTCCATCAACATCTACTTCAGTGATTTCCACCGAAGTCAATCTCTTCTCCATCGATCTCCACATTAGTGTCCTTCCCTATCACCGATTCTCAAATCGGTGCTATACATACATCGGTGTGTTCTTTCTCTTATGTATCCTCTAAATCCACCGACGCCTAAACCATACCGAAATCTCTGGATTTTTTGAACTTATCCCATACACCCATGCTTACATCACCCCTAAACCCTATGTGTCAGATTTTTGACCCTTCCCATTCCATGTAACGGTGTTTTGAGCACAAATCCCCATACTCTCATCATTACTTCTTTTAAATTATATTATTTTTTTATTAATCATCTCCTCTCACATCCACATAACCGTTCCCTCTCCTTTTTGAAATCATAACCCTTCCTCACCTCTCCTATATATTTACGACCCATCTTCTTCATTCATCCTCCTTTTCGTGCATCCTCTACCTTGAAACCTGCAACTTCTCCTCCTCCTCTTCATTCATCTACAATGGCATCCTCCAAGAATGCAGTCCCTACATGTTTTGAGGACCTTAAGTTCAACACGTGTAATCACGTTGCTCGCTTCGAACCTGGTCCGTCTCATCCCGAGTTCTCCACAGTGACTAAGTTTCTCACTCGATCCCCTCTTCTTCATGCTTTTACCTGCAACCCTAAGATGAGCAAAATGCTCATTGGTAACTTCTGGTTAACCTGTGTGTACGACCCTTCGAACGACGCTATTCACGCCTCTATTCTCACTGACGAAGATGGTGATCACGATCTAACCTTTGGGGTCGATGATGTTTGTCTCGCCCTTAAAATCTATGCTTTTCAAACCTACGACGTTATGTATGTAGAAAACGTGCATGAGGAGGTCATTCAAGCTATTTGCTACGTAGTCGACGATTCCTCCAAGACTTCCAAAGGCCCCGGCACTCTTCTCTGAGGCAAAATGGGCGGAGTATGGAACTTTTTCTTTGCTCATGTTATTCATTGCATGTCCCTCAAAACAAGTGGCCACGATCAATCCCCGTCTTACATCACGAAGCTCGCTTATGCCCTGATTTTTCAAAGACATATCGACTTCGCACAATATTTCTTCACTGAACTCACGGAGGTGATTAAGCATCCCAAAAAGTGTTATGTTGCCTACCCGCGCTTTATCTCGATGATCATTCAACACAAGCTTGCAAAAGCTTTGGAGGCGGACCGCAAATCTTCTTCTCCACGATTTGTTTATGACTGGTCTTCTCCAGTCGTAGGTGTCAAAACACTTAATGTTGGACCACTCGCAACCGACTGCCCCTTACGACAAGGTATGATTACACTCGCTCACTCTCCCGATCTACATTGGGGTGATATGGAAATTCCCAGGTTCCAACACCCGGAAATTTCCGAGGTCACTCCAACTGTCGTGGCCCTTCTCCCCGTTCCCGAGTTAAGTCGGGGGGCACGAAAAAGAAACAACTTAAGGCCCCCGACACCTCCGCCACAAATTCTAAGACTATGCCACCGATAAAACCATCGGTTGCTGCCCCGGTCCATAAACATTCTCAAAAGCGGAGGAACTCATCTTCCCCCCGAGGTCTTATCTAAAAAGGTCTCGGGCACCTTTGGTCGAACCTTCCCATCCCCGGGATTTTATTAAACCCTCTGCCGACTCCTCTGTAGTCTCCCAAAAGGCTATAGTTGTAGAAAAGGAGATCCCACCTTCTGCCTCTTCACTCACTTCTTCGGGTGATAGAGATGACTTCGGGGACTCTCCCCTCGGAGGAGTTGATTTGGCACTGCACGGCCTTTCACCCGATCAGTTTATGATCGATGAAGAAGCACAACCCGATCAGGGTTCCCCCTATTGAATCCCCCCCAAGTGATTTCTTTGATTTTCTTTTGGAGGACACTGGTTCTCCCCGAACCATCCCATCCACCGAAGAAAACCCCACCGAGTCTCCCTCACCGAAGACACAACTCACTCCCCAAAGATCTCCCTCACCATCGAGGCAACCTACACCCCGACGTTCTCCCACACCGATACGGGAGGATTCTCCTCGCCGAAGCCCCCCTCCACCGAGAATTCTCTATCCCAATGTAATGTCGAATCATCTCCCCATTCTCACTTCCGAAGAAGATTGCTTCCGTCTCCGATTCCGTCTCCCGGAAATCGGTGGTCATGCCTCTACAAGCACTGGGCGGCACTCTGCCTTTCTTGCCGATGTCCAGGAATGTGCTCGCCAATGTCGGCTCGTCGGCACTCAGTTTGAATCCTTCAAGCAATCAACTCTTTCCATGATTACCTAGGTCAACTCAAGAATCTCGGTGATTGAGTCTCAGTTGCCGCAGATACTCGCCTATGCGCTAGCAGATGCTCTTCGGCCTGTCAATAATACCATTGTTTCCTTATCTTCAAAGGTGGAATCCTTGACGAATTCTCATGGGGATCTTGCTATATCCTTTGGTGCCTTCAAGGCATCCTCTCTAGTCAAGGATACTGAACTCCAGAGACTTATTCAAGAAGCCAGGTCTCATCAAGATCTTGACAAAAGCATCGCCGATTCTCTCAGCAATCTTCACAACAAAGCTGACAACATGCAAGAGAAAGCCCAATGGGAAATGGACTTGGGTGATTTTACACTGCTCTCCGATGACACCATTCAAAGTTTGGCTCATCTTCACTCCAAGTTTGAGAGTGTGTTTACTTAGTTGGGTTTTAAGGTTCCGGCTGCTGCTGAGGGGGAGAAGACAGTTGGTCAACCAAAATTGCCCTCTATCAAGAGATCTATCAGCAACAAGCCTCCACCTTCCACAGATAAATCAGCGCAGGCCACCGAAAATCCTGCTATGTCTTCACCGAAAACCTTTCACCAAAATCTTCACCAAAACATGTAGGTACCACCGATACACCCTCCACACCGACCAAGTCCCCATCAGTGGTGGAAAGTAAGGCAAGGTCTGAGGGGGAGCAAGTTTCTAAAACCCCCGAAGACAAAGGAAAGAAAACCCTCACGGCTGAACAGTTGGCCGAAGAAGAAAAGAAAAGCAAAGAATTGGCAAAATATGGGACTCGACCTGCCGATGCACAAACCTTGAAGCTAAAGCATCCTTCTCAAAAATCTCAGGAATCCAACCTCGGTCTGACCCCTCAGGAGATTGAGGAAGCCAGACTTGCACAAAAAGCCTTAGATGATTCCAGGGCTCTCTCATTGAAAGTGGCAAAAGAAGAGACCATTAAAGCCAAGTCTGCAGATCCCTTCTCCACCCAAAAATCGGTGCTGAGTGCTATTGAAAAAGAAATGAATGAAGAAATAAGTTGGTACAAAAAGACCATGCACCACCGACTTTTCAGATCCCCGATCTCAAACGTCAAAATTGCTACCTCCAAAGCCCACCCGAAGGATATCAGGCTGTTCATTGATACAGAAGATGGCTCAATGAAAAGTGTGAGAGATGTCCACCTCAAACATTACGGTATCCCCGAATGGTATGAGATCTCTCAACACTTGCTCAGAAGTGCAAATCCAAAGAAAGACATTTTTGTCAAATGCATTGATGGGTTGATGTAAAAGATGAAGAGATTAAAAGAAAACACAACATCGTCCTATCCACCGATGAAAGGGCACAACTGCAATCGATGAAAGAGGATATTCGTCTTCCCAAAGTCAAGAATCCTTCCGACAAAGTGTTCAAGGAAATGGCTGCTGAAGGGAAAATTCCAAACGTGAGCAACCTAAACCTGTCCATCCCTACATCTGTGCCTTATCCTACTACGACTTTGAGCCTCTCACCGATTCCTGGGCTGTTCTTCAATGATGGTTTTGGTCATCGGGCCTTTTTCAGATTTGCACAAATTCCCATCGCCGATACTTTGTTTCTTGAAGGCATCTCCAAACTATTTCCTTACATCCTCGAAGCTCAACCATTTTACCGAAATGTGTTGGATGAAATCAAGCGCCGACAAACCTCCAAGAAATAATTTTTCTCAGTGGTACTTGTAAAAGTTTGTTTCTCTTTTTGACAAATGTACGAGAAAACTTATCTAAATACAAGTACCTCTCTATTTGAATTTTATTTCTGTACATAACTTTATTTTTTTTTTACTTGTAAATATTGTATATATACTCATACAAAAGAAAAACAGATAAAAAAAAGAATGGTCTATGTGAAAAGAACCCAAAAAGAGTAAAAAGGGTAAAAATGCATTTTACTACTCTTAAATATTCTAAGGATAGAGCTCAAATTCAAATAGGGGGAGATTGTTAGGTCACCAAGATTTGAAATTGACTCACCGATGTTCTTCCCTATATCTTACTTAGAATATTTTAGCATGGTTCTTTAAATGACTTGTACAAAATAGCAACTGTTCGGTGAAATCGAAGATAAACCGAAGCCAAGCATGAAGAGATTCTCATTGTGGAAATAAGAAGACTCTTCCAAGATACATACAAGTCATCACCACCGATTGTGTCCTCACACATCGGTGAAGATCCTCACCACCGATTGTGTCCTCACATCGGTGGACATCATCACCACCGATGGTGTCTTCACACATCGGTGGATCATCACATTTCGGCCAGATATGTCCCACCGATTAGTTTGGTAAAATCGGTGGGATCTTTGTGTGAATGGTTTTCTTGCAGATGGTTTTAAAGACCAATGTCAACTATATCGGTGGAACACCTTCGGTATGATTGTCTTGGAATACACATCAAGAAGATCATTTATTTTGGGACAATATCTATTGGCAGGTAAAAGTGACTTTTTGTCATCTTATCTATTTTTAGATAAAGTCCCTTTCAGCATGGGTTCTATTCCTTGTACCAAGGAAAAGGTGATTATGACATATCAACTTTTCAGAAGCCACCGGTACGAAGCAAGTCCTCTGAAGACATGTGTACTGAGCATTTAATGCTTAGTACTCCCATCCTCACTATAAAAGGAAGTAGAAGGCTCCGTGTAAATTACGCTTTCTGGACATCTCTCTCAGTGCAAGAAATCTCCATATTGCTCAAAACTTGATAGCTTTGTTCTAAGTGTTCTTAGTTGTTTTGTTAGTATACTTTGTGTAAGATTGTTAGAATAGTTTATCTGTTCTTTTCCGCAACAGTCTTAAGTTTCTATGTGTAATTCTTGTTGAAAGATTTTCAATAATAGAATTAAAATTGTGAAAATTTTGAGTATTGTATTCAACCCCCCCCCCCCCCCCCCCCTTTCTACAATACTTGTTATAGCCATCTGGGACTAACATCCTTAAATCTGAAGTTTACTCTTCAGATTGTTGTTGCGTCTTATATTTTTTTGCAGGTTTGTTGTACTAACTCTGTGTATCTGGATGTACTTGATTAGATCCGATCTTCATTTATAGATCTGGTCTTTTCTCTGGGTTTTTTTTGTTACCTAGCAGTTTTCTTGGTTAAGGTCTAATCTGTATTCATAGATCTGATCTTGTTTAGAGTACATTCATTGTTATCCAGATCTAGTTGTTTCTTCCTCCTAAGATCTGATCTGTTTTCTGTAGATCTTGTCTTGTGGAGTGGTTTTCAGTTACTTTTTGTTTAGATCTGGTATTATTTTTGACTCACTCCTAAGATCTGATCTGTACCTTTTGTAGATCTTGTCTTGTGGAGTGGTTTTCAGCTATTTTTGTTTAGATCTGATATTATTTTTGCTCACTCCTCTAAGATCTGATCTGTACCTTGTAGATCTGGTCTTGTTGAGTGTTGTCCTTTTTTGTTGTTAAGTGTGCCTCCTTAAGGAAGCATATTGTGGTTCTTGCAGTTTGTGATGGTCAAGATGATCTGCACTGGTTCCTCAATTTGTTATTTCTGAGTAGTGTGTTCTCTCGTCCTTCCGTGTCTGCAAATCCTTCTGTGTTCAGGTTTGGTTTCTGGTATTATCTGTTGAAAAAATCTCTGTATTATAGAGATTATTTTTTCCGTTGCATGTAAACATGGAACCTCACTGTAAGTTTTCATCTACTCCTTCTCTTGTGTGTTTCTCTTTCCTCGTCTACTTCTATTTTCGGGCACCTTTGTGTTTGTCTTGACCTACCACCCCGAGTGGCATGGAATCCTGTCATTTAGCACCTAGGTGTTTCCCGTGTGTGTTTACTGCTTTTACATTGACAGGCTCAGAAGATTCTACCAAAAATCCAGAATCGCAGTCCTTGATTGCGAAGCTGGATTTCGGTGATCCTCTGTATTGACACCTCTGGTGTGTCAATTTTAAACATGAAACTCACAGGTACTGAAAATTATAAGGTGTGGTCATGTGCTATTATACTTGCGTTGGAAACTAAGAATAAACTTGGTTTCGTTAATGGTACTGTGTCTCGTTCCACTGACAATGATATTCTAGGTAGACAGTGGGACAAAAGCAATTCAGTTGTTTTGTCTTGGATACTTGGGTCTATTTCCGAAGAATTATTTGTGAGTCAAGTTTTTTCAAAAATTGCCTCTGAGGTTTGGGAGGAATTAAAGGAAACTTATGATAAAATAGATGGTACATTCACTTTTAATCTACATCAAAAAATTAATTCTCCAACCCAAAGTGAGACGTCTGTTTCTGATTACTATCATAAGTTGATTGCTCTTTGGAAACAATTTGATGCTTTGATTAAACTTCCTGCCTTCTCCTGTAATGCCTCTGCTGAATTTTCTAAACATAATCAGCTTTTAAAACTCATGCAGTTTTTAATGGGATTAGACGATACGTATTTGCAAATTAGAAGTAATATTTTGACTGCAGATCCCTTGCCATCTGTTAAAACTGCTTTTTCCTGGTCTCTAGAGAAGAGTCACATCGTGGTGTGACTCGTACTTCCTCTGATTCCAAATCTCAAAATACTACATTTTTTAGTAGGCCAAGTGACAATAAAAGGAAATCTGAAAAACCACCCTTGATTTGTAAACACTATTGAACGGTGTTTTAAATTGATTGTTTTCCCATTGATTTTCAGTTTAACAAAGGTAAGTTTAATCAATCCTTTAAGTCAACCTCCAACAATGCTTGCACCATAGAGGGTCCTGTAAATAGCTCCACATCTACTAACTCACTGACTGAGGAGCAACTCAACAAATTGCTAGCCCTTCTTGATAAAAAACAAAACGAAGGATTAGATGTTAATATGGCAGGTAATATTTGTGCTAATATGGCTAGGATTACTAAGCCCTCTCCATCTGGTTGGATTATTGACTCTGGTGCAAATCAACACATGACATCTTCCATTTCTAATCTTGAAAATGTTATTGATATATCTGATTTGAACCTTAGGGTCACTCAACCTAATGGAAATGAGGCTAGAACTAATAAAATTGGAAATTTTTGTCTTAACAACAATGTTGTGTTACTTGATGTTCTTGTCATTCCTGATTTTCAAGTAAATTTACTTTCTGTGCATAAACTTGCTAGAGATAGTAAGATATTAATTGGTTTTGATGAATTTAGATGTTATTTACTTCAGGGCTCACATCCAATGAAACTTGTGGGGACTGGTAGTGAACTTGGGGGCTTGTATTTTGTTGATAATGTTGCTAAGGGTGAGATTTTTAATTCAAAACTGTTGAAAAATAAGACTAGTGATTCAAATATGTCCATTTTCTGCTATGTTTCTCGTCAATTATGGCATATTAGATTAGGTCATCCTGCTGAGCAGGTTCTTGCGTGTTTGAAAGAAAAACTTAGTCTTGGAAATGATTCCTATTCTCCCCCTTGTGATATATGTCATATTGCTAAGCAGACTAGAGATAAATTTAAATTGAGTAATCATTCTACAACTAGTCTAGGTGAATGAGTTCATATTGATTTGTGGGGTCCTTATAAGATTCCAAGTAAAGAGGGATATAGGTATTTTTTAACCATTGTGGATGATTTTACAAGTTCTGTGTGGGTTTACTTGTTAAAAGGTAAAGATGAGGTTTTTGATAACATTGTTGTGTTTCACAGTTTGCTGCTTACACAATTTGGAAAACATGTGAAAGTTTTTAGGAGCGATAATGGCACTGAATTTATTAATCAAAAACTTGGTGAATTTTTTAAGTCTAAAGGAGTAATCCATCAAACTACTTGTGTCTACACACCCCAACAAAACGGGGTTGTAGAACGCAAACATAGGCATCTTTTAAATGTAGCTAGAGCTTTAATGTTTCAAGGAAATATTCCGTTAAACATGTGGAATGAGTGTATTCTCACTGCCACATATCTTATAAATAGAACTCCTTCCTCAGTTTTAAACGGAAAATGTCCTTATGAACTTGTATTTGGGTTTGCTCCCGTACTTTCTCATTTAAGGAACTTTGGTTGTTTGTGTTTTGCAGTTAAACCTAATATTTCTGATAAATTTGCATCTCGTTTTGAAAAGTGTATTCTTTTAGGATATGCTAATTCTCAGAAAGGATATAGACTTTATAGTTTAACTACAAAACAAATTATTGTTACACGAGATGTAAAGTTTTATGAAAACATTTTTCCTTTTAAGTTGCAAACAAACAATCAAAATTCTGACTCTAGTGATATCAATTCCTTAAATTTCTTTGATTCTGTTGTGCAATCTAATGATTTGTTGTCTGGAATACCCGATGATGAGTCTAGGGATAACTCACAAAATGGAAATGTAAATTCTGAAAATATCAGTAACCCTGATCATTCTGGTAGCCACTCTGGTGTTGCTAATTCGAATGAATTTGGTAGCCTAAGTGGATTGCATAATCAAGGAAGAACTGCCGGATGTGGTAATCCAGGTGGTTCTACTATAGCTGCTAATGATCAGTGTGTTACAAATGAAAATAATAATGATGGTTATCAGTGGGGTGCTAACGAAAATAATAATGATATTAATGATGATGTTCATTTGAGTTTCCCTCCTGAGGGTGGTTTTATTGAACCTTCATCTTCAATTAGAAAATCAAATAGAGTTTCTAATTTACCTAGGAAATTTAATGATTATGTAATAGAAGGTAAGGTGAAATATGCGATAGAAAAGGTAGTAAATTACTCCTTTTTAAGCCCAAATAATTTTTATTTTGTCACTACTCTAAATAAATCTGTTGAGCCAAATAATATTTTTGAGGCCAACAAAGATCAGAATTGGATTAGTGCAATGAATGAAGAGATGGTAGCTTTGTACCGAAATAATACCTGGGTTTTGATTGAGCTTCCTGTTGGAAGAAAACCTATAGGATGTCGCTGGATATATAAGATTAAATATAAATCAACCGGTGAAATCGAACGGTACAAAGCTAGGTTAGTTGCTAAAGGTTAATCTCAACGTGAGGGTCTTGATTATGAGGAGACTAATGGTCACGGTAAGATGTGTTAGAGCTTTGGCAGTTCAAAATAATTGGCCACTGCGTCAATTAGATGTAAACAATACTTTTCTATATGGGAGTCTAGATGAAGAGGTATACATGAGTCTTCTTCCAGGATACTTTTCTCCTAGTGATAAAAGAGTGTGTAAACTTGTTAAATCATTATATGGTCTAAAACAGGCTCCTAGACAGTGGTATGCTAAGTTGTCTGCTTATTTGCATGATCATGGTTTTATACAAAGTACTAGCGATTACTCTTTGTTCACTTAAATTAGTAATTCTGTTTATTTGGTTTTACTTGTCTATGTTGATGACATAGTTTTAAGTGGTAACTTTGTTTCTGAAATTAATAAAGTTAAAAGTCATTTACAATCAAACATTAAAATTAAAGATCTTGGTGAGTTGAAGTATTTCTTAGGAATAGAAATTCTAAGGACAGATAAAGGTATTTGTATGTCACAACGCAAGTATTGTCTTGAATTTCTTAGTGATTTTGGTTATCTCACGAACCTGTGTACCAAATTTCAGCTCAATCCGATCATTTTTGAAAAAAATTGACTTAAGAACATTTGAATCTTCATCCTTAACTTTTGTTTTGCTGCACACGTTTTTGCTTCAAAAAACCATTTTCTGTTGGTTTTTGGACAAAACTCGAAGAATTAAAGTTGTCCAGAATATCCTCGTGCACCTACCTACCAAATTTCAGCTCAATCCGACAAGATTTGGGTTGAGACAGGTTAGTGCATTGAGACAAAAGACTGTGTAACATTTAATTCTTCTTAGCACAAAGTATCTGTTAACGATCTTTCAAGTAACAATATGTCAAGACTAAGATTTAGTGCTGATGCTGATTCTCATTATTATTCTAAACTCAGTACTAATTTTCGCAAAATTATTCCTAATCTTGAGAAAGAGTTGGAGGAAAAGAACAAAAGCATTCTGATTGATTCAGAAAAAATTGCTAAGCTTGAAGAATCAGGTAAACTCTTAACCTGTGAAAATATCGATCTTAAGAGAAAATTATGTGAGTCTGAAAAGATTTTTGAAGAAGAGAAGAAAAGACTTGAACTTAAATGTTTAAAATTTTCTAATTTGGTTTCTGATTTTAAAAAACATGTGATCTGTGAAAGAGAAAAGTTTGAAAATGAGAGAACTATTTTTGAAACAAAGTCTGTGGAATTTTCTTGCAAAATCTCAGAATTACAGAAAACTCTTGAAAATGAGAGGAAAGAGTCTGATCTTGAAAGAAAAGAGAAGATTGAAGGATTTCAAACAAAATGTTTAAAAGATGATTTTGAGAGAGAAAGAAAGGTTTTTAAAGCTGAAATGTATAAATTGACAAAAAGACTATCTGTTTTGTCAACCAAGATTATGTTGGAGAAGATGTATAAATCAGATCTTCTAAAGAAGTTTGATTTGAATCTTAAAGAAAAAGATGTTTTAGCTAAAAGGCTTAAGGAATTTGACATAGAAAACTCTCGTGTTGATAATACAGATAATCTTGTTTTCAAAAGAGTAAAAATGGTTTGGAAAGTCAAAAGCTCTACTCCTGTCAAAAATGCTCCAAAGCCTTTTGTTTCTGTTTCATCTCATTACTCGTATAACTGTAAATGTTTTAATCTTCTGTTTACATTAAAGAACCATTTGTCTAGAACAAACTGTGTTCAAAATGGGTCATTTCAAAAGAAAATTCCAAAGACCCAGAGTGAGAAAAGTCATAGAAAGGAACCTGGCAAACCAACTAAACTTGGCAAACCAGAGGACCTGAAGACAGCTCCAAATCCTAACAAAATAGGACCCATTTGGAAATGGGTACCAAAATGTCTTTAATCTGTCTTGCAGGTACATGGACTCCTTAATACATCTGTTAAGGACTCAGGCTTCAAAGTTCAATATGGACTCTTAAACACTCAGTTTAAGACTCATCCGTCAAAGGCAATTGATTTCGGTGCACAACATTCAAGTACAATGACAGCATGCTGGCAGATTTGCGATGATGTAGTAAATCGTTCATATCTCACTGATAAAGCCACCGATTGATGCGATTCAAAAGGCCCTGGATTCAAAACACATTGATGAACAACTTTCGTGTTTTGAGAATTCAGAGATTCGAAATTTATAAGGGTCATATGCATCGTTGAAGTAGACAACAGTGTGCTGATGGAAAGCTGATGGACAGATCTGCGCGACTGTGGTAAAGCAACCATATCTTTGTCGTACGAGCTCGAAAAGAGGTGATTCAAGATGATCTGAACAGATAACAAACCAATGAAAGTTGTTTGTGTTTTGAGTTTTTGCAAACTCCAGAGGTAAAATGGTCTAAATCAGTGTCAAAATAAGTGTAACACTTCTGTTAAGCTTCTGCCGAGCGGCGACCAAACCTCTGCCGCACGCGACCAAACCTCTGCCGCACGCGACCAAACCTATGCCGAGCAGCGACCAACCACTGCCGAGCAGCGGCCAACCTCTGTCGAGCCGCGACCACCCTCTGCCGAGCCGCGACCAAACCTCTGTCGAGACTTTGTCAAGCGTTTGTCAAGCCGCGATCATTCTGTCGACCACTCAGACCAACTTCTAGCGACAACATAAGCTTTGGCTCAGATTTTTGCGACCACCCTCTGTGGTACTATTCACCACATAGCTTCTGTGAAACCCGACAGAGCCTCTGTGTACTGAACCTCTGCGACCGAACCTCAGAGCCCATAGCGCAACGTCTTAGTTCTTGCAGTCAGCTTTGCGCACCTGTCGTATTTTCAACAGAACTCCCTCCTCGAAGCTCCAAATTTGATGAGTCTAGATGCGTTGGATTCCTAAGACACAGATGAACTATTCTCGTGTTTTGATATTGGTCTGAATCGGTGTTCTTCTTGGTCAGAACCTCTGCTAAAGTCAGTATACATCTGCTGGACAGAGTTGTGTTTCACTAAAATCATCATCAGAGCTCCGTCGGCACTGCGATGAACCTCTGCCGCCAAACCTCTGCCGACCTACCTCTGTGGTACTGTTCACCACAGAGCCTCTGTGAAATCCGACAGAGCCTCTGTGGACTGAACATCTGCGACAACCTCAGCCCGATGTTTATTTACTTGCTGTCAGCTTTGCGCTGCTTCAGAAACATGTGCATAACTTTTGACTCGGTGCTCCAAATTACTCAATTCCAGTTGCATTGGAAAGATAATTCACAGACGCACGACTTTGATGTTTTGAGTTTTCTCAAATTATGTGTGCTGATATGCCAAAATCAGATTCAAAGTCTGCTGTAAGTTGCTGGACCGAAAGCATTGCAAATTAATTCATGCTCCTTCCGCTTTCAAGAACGGTGTTCTCGTTGTTTCTACATAATTCAGTGTAGGACCAGTACTTCAGATATGTTCAAATCAGAGTTTTGGCTGGTAATTTCTAAACTCTGATCACCCGCACCTTGTATTTTTTTATGTGGAATTATTTGTGCTGTTGGATATTGCTAACAAATGTGGAATCATCAAAGATGATTACCAACACTTTCTGATTCTTATAGGATATCTGATTTCAAATTGAGCTTAAATGAAATTTACTGCTCAATTTGAGGGGGAGAAAACAAATCAGATCTGACCATGTTCGTGTAAGGGTAAAATTTCTAAACCTTTAAACTCATCATCATTTTTAGAGAAAGGCCATCTTTAGAATGATAAAACCTCTTTCAAATGGTCAAACCACTTCTACATGCCAAAATGCTTTATCTGCTATAGAAGTTTGGATTTTAAATGCTTTTCTGAGACTACAAGTAGTCAGTGTGTGGAACAATCCAACCTCTAGGACAACAATTTCATGGGATCAATGTGTGAGCTTTATAGAACTTCTATGGATCACTTAAACCTGTGTTTCCTACCAAAGAAGTAAACCTTGAGTGTTTGAGAGGTGAAGGGTCTACATCAAAGAGTGGGGGAGATAACTATATGAGTTTTTCTCATTGTGCTTAAGAGGTAGAATTTAAAAAGAGAGTTTGGTTAGATGTGAGCTACATGATAAAAAGAAAGAGGGTGTGAGAACAGAGTCAAAAGAATTATACAACTCTGCACCATCTCTTTTCTGAGCCGGGCAAACCACATTTCTGATTTATCACAAATTTTTGGTGATTGTCATTGAAACAGGCAGTGAGCCCATGCCAACTCTTGTCTTAACCCCACCAGCTACTCACTTCCTTCTCCACAAGGAACTGTTTCACTTTTCCACGGGGAAGCAGAACATATGCTATCTGATCTTTCTTTGGAAGGTTGGATATTGAAAAGAAGGAAAGTTGCCACACCTTCACACTTCACTCATGCACATTGAGTCTGTGGATACCTGTTTTGTCCAAACAGTTTACACACTTTTGAGCTTAATAGATACCATTCTATTTTCTTCCACACAATATCACGAATCTTTGTGATTCCACATGCATATCTATGTGATATTGCCAGAACAGTTTGAGAAGTTTAATTTTTATAATTTTACTTCTATGATAACTGGAAGTCCTATCAGAGCTTCATATTTGTCAACTCTGAACATAGGCCAGACAATTATTTTAATTGTTGTGATAACAGTTGCTATGTGCTTTTGTGTTAGATGATTACCCCTGGTTACTTATTCTTTAATGCAGATTCTCATGAGCCGAATGTGTTCGCTACTCTTCATCTCCTAGCTGTTTATCTACCATTAGTTATTACTCAAACTGGTTATACAAGCTTCCGCACATCAAATCGTTCTCTGATTGTTTGAGTTTAATCTATGGGAGATAACTGGGATCTGAAAAGTAAAGCAACATTCAAGGGGAGTAGGCAAATATCAAGGGGGGGTTAAGGGTGAACTAAAGCAACTGACATTGTGGAAGATCAGGAAAAGAAAACTCTCAAAAGACTTGAAGATTGACACTCCAACGCCTCTAAAGAAAGCAAGGGGGAGACTACAAGATGATGCTTTCTTTATAAAACATTAGGGGGAGATTGTTAGCTTTAATTAGCCCCTAGTTTATATGAATGTTTTATAAAGAAATAGTCTCAAGGACTTATTTGTATTTGTTGAGTGTCAAGGGCTAAAAGTGTAAATAACCAATTGTTGTATTGGTTATAAAGTCTTGTCTTAGAGAATTTTAGGTCAAGCCTCCATTTTAAAAGAGTCATACGCAGAGAGAGAAAGAGAGCTTCAAGAGTGAGTTGTTCTTAATTCTTATATTGTAAACTCCTCTTTATCAATCATATACAAAGATTATTGCTATAATTATTGTTACTTGTTATATCTGGGTTCCATCAATGGGTTTTGAGTATTTTAGCAGATCTAAAAGTAGAAAATCTTCTTCCTGTTAATCTGAATTGCGACAATAAATCTGCTATTCAAATTGCAAATAACCCAGTATTTCACGAAAGAACCAAACACATAGAAATTGATATACATCAAGTAAGAAATAAAGTAGCTGCTGGATTGATTAAAATTGTTAAAATACTATCTTTGGAAAATCCTGCTGATATCTTTACTAAGTCACTTGGTGTAGGTCAACATAATTGTCTATGTTCTAAATTAAATTTAATGGACATGTTCAAATGCCAAGATTTAGGGCGAGGTTAAAAATATATGTTAAATATCAATCTTGTTATTTTAAGTGTCTAACTTAAGTTATTTGTAATGGTTGTATCGTACGAGGACTGAATGTGTCATTATAGAGAAGTAGTGGACTGCGCTTCAAGCTGAAAGTGACAAAAGGGTAGCGGAGCAATATCGTGGCTTTTAGGGGTTAAAGTGCAAATGGCTTATTTGCAAATATGAGTTGTTATAAAAAGAAAAATATGTTCAGTATTAGGGTTAGATTTTCATTTTCTTAGATTTGATATCTTCCTTTTCTGTCTCTCAAAATACCCAATTAGGGTTTCTGTAGTGTCTCACCTTCAAACCTCTTGAAGGTGATTATGAGTGTTTGAGAGTATTTTGTAGTGAGTTTTCAGTTGTAATATGTTAAGTGTGAGTGTGATTGTAGTGAGGTTTTAATATATAATAGTTTTGTTCTTTAATAAAAGTCTATTTGAGTTTTTCCACACAAACATTCGTAGACATTTTTGAATGACCATAATGTATCACAATGTCGGAACAACACGTATCACAAGGTAGAACTTGTATCACAGTGTAGGAACAACACGTTTCGGTTTACTTACATGAATAATCTCCAAACGATCAAACACACTAAAACCCTCAAATTCCATATAATCTATACTTAAGATAGTATATAGAACAAAAAACAAAACATAAGAATGTTCACAACACAGTTTAGGAAATGGGGAGCAGGGACTATAAGTTCCAGAGAGCACAAGGTTAACTGCTCCGACAAAGGGTTTGGGTTAATGGTCTGTGTAGAGAGCACAAGGTTAATTTTCTAGCCTTACAGGAGATGAGATTAAGTAGTGTGGATGATTTTCTCGTTAAAACAATTTGGGGAGATTTTAATTTTGATTATGTTGTGGCTAATGCTAAAGGAAAATCTGGTGGAATTCTCTCCGTGTGGGACAGGAATGTGTTTTAAAAAAAGGAAGCTATTAGTGGTGATGGGTTTGTAGTCGTTACGGGAGTATGGATTCCAAAAAATGTCCCATGTTGCATTATTAACGTTTATGCACTTCAACAAGAGACTGAAAAACGAATTCTTTGGTCTTCTCTTCTGCATATCAGCAATAGTTGGAACGGAATTTTAGTCCTTGCTGGTGATTTTAATTCTATTAGAGAACCCGCAGAAAAAATTGGTTCCTTCTACGATATGGGGGCTATCCGCAAATTTAATGAGTTTGTTAGTAATGCAGATTTCATTGAATTACCTTCTACAGGCTGAAGATTTACTTGGTCTAACAGAGATGGGTCCAAACTCACTAAGATCGACATAATATTTGTCAATGAGAAGTTCCTTGAAGCATGGCCTAAGGCTTATTACTCGATTTTACCAAGGGAAAAATCGGATCACTGCCCTCTTTTATTAAAACAGTTATCGGTTGATTTTGGACCAATTCCATTCAAGATCTTCAATTCATGGAATAATATGGAAGATTTTAAAGAGATGGTCGAGAATGAATGGAGACAAGGGACATATGTATCTGATGAATGCAAACTGATTGATCTCAAAAACAAATTAAAAATGCTCAATGAGAGAATCAGGAAATGGTGGATTTTGAAAAAACAAGGATTGGATGCTGAAAGGAAGAAACTCCAGGTTGATATTGAAGACCTGGATAGAATCATCGACGCTGGAAATGCGAATGAGTCAATGGGTGTACGAAGATCGAAAGCGTTAAAGAGGAAGTTGGAGATTGAGGATAAGGACCGAGATGATTTGCGTCAAAAAGCAAAGATACAATGGGCCGTTGAAGGCGATGAGAATAGTCGGTTTTTCCACGGCATTATCAATCATAAAAGGAATATAACTGGAATTAAAGGGGTCATATCGGATGGCAGCTGGAAAGAGGACCCGACTGAAATCAAAGCTTCTTTTCTGAAATTCTTTAAAAATAGCATGGGTCAGAGTTTGCAGTCTAGAAGTAAAATCGACATGTCAAATATCCGTAAATTGTCGGAAGAAGATGCTCGATGGCTTGATCAAGATTTTTCGGAAGAATAAATTAAAGAGGCCGTGTGGAGTTGTGGAGATAATAAATCTCCAGGACCTGATGGGTTCTCCTTTGGTTTTATAAAAACGTTTTGGCAGGTACTTAAAACGGATTTTGTTGGGGCCATTAAGGATTTTCAGAATAAATCCTGGATACCGAGAGGATGTAACTCATCATTCATATGCTTAATTCCTAAGGTCTTAAATCCTCAAGAATGTAAGGAATATAGACCGATCAGCTTGGTGGGGTGTGTGTACAAAATAATCTCTAAGCTGCTAGCTATCCGATTAAGTAGAGTTATTAATTTTCTCATTAGCGAAACTCAGTCAGCTTTTTTGAAAGGAAGATTTATTTTAGACGGGGCTTTTATCGCTAACGAGATCATTAGTTGGGCGAAGTGCAATAAGAAAGAAGTCTTATTATTCAAAGCGGACTTTGAAAAGGCTTACGACTCAGTGGACTGGGGATATTTTATGGATGTTCTCGAAGTTATGGGTTTCTCAAGTAAATGGAGAGGTTGGATTAAAGCTTGTCTTCACTCATCTTTTGCTTCGGTTCCCATTAACGGTGCTCCGACGGACGAGTTCCGTATTCGGAGAGGTTTACGACAAGGGGCCCTTTATCTCCGTTTCTCTTTATCGCGGCTATGGAAGGATTGCACTCTTTGATGGAAACGACGAAGGACAAAAATCTGGTAACTGGTTTGGAAATTGGCCAGGAAAGGTACAAAATATCTCACCTTTTTTATGCTGATGACGTTCTCTTTTTGAATAGATGGTCGATAGAAGATGGAAAAAATATGGTTCGCATTTTAAGATGTTTTTTCTTGGCATCCGGGTTGAAATTAAATTTGACAAAAAGCAATATTTTTGGAGTTGGAGTGGATCAGGGAAGGGTCCAATGGGCTGCTAACGAGCTTAATTGTAGGATCGGGATTTTTCCTTGCAATAATCTTGGTATTCCGTTAGGTGAAAAAATGTCTAACATTAAAGCTTGGGATCACATCGTGGAGAAATTTCAGTCAAGACTTACAAGATGGAAAGCCAAAGCCTTGTCAATTGGTGGGAGGAGAGTACTAACTCAAGCTGTGTTGGGAAGTCTAGCGAATTACGTTATGTCCATTTTTAAAGCTCCGGTAATAGTAATACATAAGTTGGAGCAATTGAGAAGAGATTTTTTCTGGGGGGCTGACATTGGGGAAAAGAAGATTGCTTGGATCAAGTTGACATCAACCGTTAGAAACTTTGACAACGGTGGACTTGCCTTGGGAAGTATCGTTGCCGCTAATATTGTGATGCTTACTAAATGGGTTTGGCAATTTAAATCGGGAAAGACAAATATTTGGGGGGATGTAGTGAAGGCTATTCATGGACCAAATGGTGGTCTCGAAAACGACGACTTAGGTGCAAGCGGACATGGACCGTGGGCTAATGTCTTAAAGGCGATGAAATGGTGGAAAACGAAAGGTATTCATTTTGATGACCTTATGTGTAAACATGTTGGAGATGGAAAAGATACATCCTTTTGGAACGCAAATTGGAATGGGGAAGGCAGATTAAGAGATACTTACCCGAGACTTTACGAATTAGATCGAAACAGGTGCACGAGGGTGGCAGACAGAATGGAGAACAACGTCCTTACTTGGAGTTGGCGAAGAGACATCCGAGGTGGTAGAGAATCTGAAGATCTTGCGAACCTGTCACGGAAGCTGGAAAATTTTGTCCTAAATTCATCGGCCGACAGATGGAGATGGCGGCTTTCTAGCGATGGAGATTTCTCTGTTAAAAATACGAGAGATAAAGTCGAACAGGTAATGTTTGGAAATGAAAATTGGACTACTAGTTGGAATAATCTTATTCCTTCTAAAATCAACATTTTTTGCTGGAAAGCGATGCTCGGCAGGATTGCAGTCAAAGAAAGGATTGCTAATATGGGTATCGACATAGACAACATCTTGTGTCCTCTTTGTAAGCAAGAAGTTGAAACGGTTGATCATGTCTTGTTCTCTTGTGAAATGTCGATGACCGTGTGGAGAAAAGTCGAACTCTGGTGGCAGCATCCGTTCTCTTCTTACACTTTGCTTGGTCCGGCTCTAGAAGGTATCGCGAGGTTTCATTCGTCTTTCTTGAAACGAAAATGTTTGGAGGCCATTTTGATTGCGGTTTGTTACTCTCTTTGGTGTTTCCGAAACAAATTGGTGTTTGAGAAATCGAGTCCTCTTAGGAGAGATTTATTCGATACTATTATTGATAGCACGTTTAGATGGATAGTGACTAGGCATAAGGAGAGTGTGAAAAATGTGGTTGTTTGGAGAACCTCCCCCTTTTCTTGCCTTGGGGTTTTGTAATTCCTTGTTTTCTTTTTGCTAGCTCCTGGCTAGTGTGTTATTGAATTGCCGTTTCCAAAAAAAAATTATTAAAATGAGTAGATGAGATTGGATCTCACAGTTACCACAAAATAGCAAGTTCTCCCCTACATATATATGTTTGTATTTGCATTAGCATTATATATGTTTATATGTATGTATATCTGAAACGTCCATGAAAATATAATTATACAAAGCATCCGTGTATACCTTTTGATAAATTAAACCTGTTAATGTTATGTATTATTTAGCTTAAGGTGTTCTATAATTCCTATCATGCGATTGTAGGAAAAACTTCATGGGCGGAGCTTGTTGGGGAGACATGAGAGTGTGCCGCAACCATAGTAATGAAAGAAAATCCATTGGTTACTACACGAATTATAGCAGTAGGAACCATCATTCCTCAGATTTATATTTGTGATAGGGTTCTTATATATATATATGGGTAAATGATGAGGGGATTACAGTAACTACCCCTACAATTGGCTGACGGTATCAAGTTTGAGATGTGGTTATAAAGTGTCGTAACGTAGTTTGGTTCATTTGTGTTGGCTATTAAAATAAAGATGAATGTGTGTACTTGTATAACTGTTATAGTTTAATAGTGTATTATAAATAAAACTAGGTAACAACACCGCGCCTCGCGTGGCGAATCCAAACATTATTATATGAACGTAAGTACGCGTAATCTATGAACATATTATTGCTTGAACTTATTAAGAATGTAGCATTAGAACTAAATGTTGGTCGAATTTATAAGTCTCAAACCCAAAACAAACAATTTGTGAGTTCCAAAAGAATATTGAAAAATGAAAACTATACATTGGGATGTTTGTTATTGAAGTTCATCCTAAATGTAATGTAGAGAGACACCACCCCCATTGCCATTGAGAACACGAAGTTGGAGACGAATGGTACAGAGTGAAGTTGACAAAGTTTGGAATGCCAACCTTCAGCAAGACAATCGCGTTCCATTTTCGGTTTAGGTCAATCCAAGATAGTAAGCATGTCATGAAAACATTTGTCATTATGGGTCCCACACATAATCATTAAAAACTAAGATTGATAAGAAATGAATCTAAATGATAAATATTTGAAAGTGGGAAGAGAGAGACTGAAAAAGATATACCTCATAATCGGCGTCGTTATTTAGTAATATAACTACAAAAAGAAGACGTGCATTTGCAACTGGAAGGTTCATTCCTTCGTATGAAAAAAGAAATAAAATAATAGAAAGTTAGTATTATATGTGTAGCATTCAATATAATAAGTTATGTTTAAAAGTGTAGAGAATGCATTAACTGTAATGTGAGAGTATGCGGTGTAATATTATGAAATACTTCGTTGTAAACAATACGGAAATATATCTTCCTCTATATTATAAGTTTTAAAAAGATTCTTATATAAACGAACAGTAGACAATAATTCCTTGATACTCATTCTATTTGTAAACATGGCTTCATCAATTGGAACTTTAGCGACATTTGGAATGCGAGTTAATTGCACCCGATTCGAGATAGTAGAAAATCTTTCAATCAAAGACTTCACATAATCTATTTGGAGATTATGATATATTTTAGTGGAAGTCGTTGAACCAAAGTTAAATGCTCCTATTGAAAATAAAACTACAATTGTTAATATGAAAACTTGATAAATATAAATACAACTCATTTACCTTTGAATTTTTTAACTCGAGTCGAAGTTACAATTATAATAACAGGATTGTCATCCGCACCCAAAAAAACTGACTCATCAAACGTCTCCCCTAATTCCCCCCATAATGTGATATTCACTGTGACGGAACTAATGAAATATAACAATAAAATATTATAACAATTAATATATAGAAACAATTATTCCAAAACAATAAGTCACTTACTAATCGGTAATGACTTCTAGGTCCCTTTTTTTCCAACTACCTCCAACAACTTCAATTTCACCAACACGACAAAGACATCCTACCACATCTATTTAAAAAATATAATAAAAAAGTTAGAGATATAAACTTTGAGATATAAACTCGAACCATTGTACATAAAAATAATTAAAATATATAAGTTAATTTTTTTAACCTGACAGTATTGTGTCATCATTAACGCGTGATTCGGCTAAACTTTGAGATATAAACTCGAACCCATTGATAGGTATTGTTATCACATCTTCTTCTAATTTTTTTACGAAAGCGAGTCAGAAAACATATTTTGTACTTGCTTGAAAGTGGTCGATAATTTCCTTTGCTTTCAATAACCTCAAACTTTTTTAGACAATACAAAACGCCTTCACTCAATAGATGACGAAATCTTGGGACCAAATTCTTATGCACGGATGCATGCATTAAGGTTTCGTATAAAAAAATGTGGATAAATTAGACAAATTAGAAGAAATTTGTAATGCCATTGACAAATTCGTCGTACCTTCTCATCGATTAGAATCATGTCTAAACTAATCAATTCTCCACCTTTCTTCGTGTTTAGACATTCCCACATTCTACAAATCCGAATTTTGATAACGTAATCATCATGATCATTTTTCAAGACTTTTAGTAAAGAATGCTCCATGAAGGTTCAATCAAATAACAAATAAAAATTCAAGGACTTGGAAATAGTTACCTTTTCTACGACCTTTATATAGAGAGAAATTAAAATTAAAATGAGGTAAAATTAAATTACAATCATTAGTAAATCATAATTGTTATTTAATTGTATTTAATTGTCATAAGTATTTCATTTATATAATGATAGGTTATAATAAGTTTTTTCCATTAAATTTTTAACTATTTAGTATTAAAGTTCTTTTTTTAAATAATAAGTATAGTTGGTCTTATGCAAATAATCAATATATATATGTGTAATGAGTGTCATGTAAGTATTGTGTAGAAAATAATCAATGAAAACAATAAAAAATACAACATAATTGATTATTAAAAATAATCATCATATAAAAAATGTCATTAGGACCATTTGGTAAGATGAAGTTATTACATAATGACTAATAAGTGTTGAGAACGTGAAAATTAATGGTAACCGTCATTTTTTTGTGTAACATAAGTAAGTGAACTAAATGTTAATAAATACAAAATAAATAAAATTAAATACAACATATTGATATTCGATTAGCTAAATTACATATATAACATAATTAATGGTATCGGTCACTTTTTATGTAACATAAATAATTGAACTAAATGTTTGCTAAATTGACTTTAATTAAAAATATAAAAATAACTATTGATTTTATAAGTATTTTTAACTTAATAAGAAAAATAATAAAATTAAATAACAAAACTATATTTTTTAAAGTTTTTGTTAAATTTTAACTTAATAAAAAGAATAAAACATAGTTTTTTATTGATTTATAAGCATTGTTAAGCCTAATAAGAAAAAAAAACTTTATTTTATTGATTTATAAGCATTGTTAGCTTAAACAAAAAAATAATAAAACATAGCTTTTTATTGATTTATAAGCATTGTTAGCTTAAACAAAAAAAATAATAAAACATAGCTTAAAAATTTTGTTAACTAAAAGCATTGTTAGCCTAATTAGAAAAAAGACTTTCTTTTATTGATTTATAAGCATTGTTAGCTTAAACAAAAATAATAATAAAACATAGCTTTTTATTGATTTATAAGCATTGTTAGCTTAAACAAAAATAATAATAAAACATAGCTTTTTATTGATTTATAAGCATTGTTAGCTTAAACAAAAATAAAATAAAACAAAACATAGCTTAAAAATTTTGTTAACTAAAAGCATTGTTAGCCTAATAAGAAAAAAGACTTTATTTAATTGATTTATAAGCATTGTTAACTTAAGCAAAAAAAAATAATAAAACATAGCTTAAAAATAATAATAATAAAACATAGCTTAAACAAAAATAAAAATAAAACATAGGTTAAACAAAAAAATAATAAAACAAAGTATACAATAATACAAAGATAATGAAAGGTTAGTCAATTAATGCAACAATTTTTTAAAAAGAAAATCAAAACTCTAAGAAAAATCTAAAGCCTCATTGGAGGCTTCTCCTTAATCCTCTCTCCCTACATTCTCCTTTATATATATATATACTAGTGTTGTGCACCGTGCGTTGCGCGGTGACGTTAAACATTTTTCGATTTTCTTTGTAGTACGTTAAGTGGTTTGATCCTTTACGTATTAGATATTTTTCTTGAAAAATATTTACGTATTAGATATTTTTCTTGAAAAATATTTACGTATTAGATATTAAACTAATAAGAACCAGTATTTCACTTTATATATAAGAAACCACCGCGTCATTTCTTGTTGTTCTTTTAGCCAATGCACAATTATACATTTCAAAGACGTAGATAACCAAAACAAAATCATGGTTCAAAATTTTAAAATACTAAAAATCAAAAATCATCTTCTTAAGAAATATTAGACAAAGTTAACATGAAATATATTTCCTTGGTGATTAATCCACGCATATTGATAATTTTGTTATGAAAAGTTTAATATGCATCAGTAATCATTCTGTTTTTAGGTTATTTAGAAATCAAATAACATTTTCCACAATGGTACTTCATACATATCCACTTAAAATTTCATTTTTTTTCTTAATTTTTATATGGATAATCTTTTTGCAAAAAAAATGTCAGCTAAAAAATATGTTTAGCCAATGAACTATTTTACTTATTAAAGATATAGTATTATTATATACATAAAAAGTAATAAAATAAATTGAAAGATTGATTCATGTAACAAAACTATTGATTTATAATCATTGTTACCTTACAATTAGCAATTTAAATTATCTGTTAACATTGATTAAGTTATTGATTATAGAAAAATAAATAAAAGTAAAAGGTACTGATTTACAACATTTGTTACCTTACTAAAAAAATAAAGTTCATAAACAATAAAAATTAATATTAATAAAAAAATTGATTTATAAGCATTATTAGTTTACAAAAAAAAATAGTTAGATTTATATATTGGTTGTTTAATGTTTAATTTATATATTGATCTTAAAATCATTAAACTTAGTTGAAATCATTTGAAAATAAGCCAAAAGGAATAATATACATTTAACTTAATCATTAAACTTGGGTTTAACTATATTTTGCCAAACATCATTTTACAATTTTCATCAACATCAATAAATCCTTTATATACACATCTTCATCATCTAGTTTTTCATCAACTTGGGTTTAACTATATTTTGAGACAATTCATAGCCTCAATTCCTACTACACTGTACACCATTGGATGTGCTTATTTCTTAATATATATTGTTAGGTCTAAATATGTCTTCAAGATTTAATATTAATGTCAAAGTCAAAGTCAATGTATTAAGTCTTGTGAGAAAGTCAAAGTTGCTATTTGGGATTAACAATTGGTATCAGAGCAAGTTAATGAAGATCTGCTGAAGAAATTACACGAATCGAGATCAAATTGTTAGGGTTTTGAGGAAAATTGATTGATTTTCTTGATTTTTTCAAGAAAATCTTTTTTTCTCAAATTCTTGCAATTTTTGTGTTGAATTCGTCTGGATTTTAGGTTTTTGGTGTTAGAAATCTTGTTTACAACAATTCTTATTCAAGAATCGAGGGCTAATTTCAAGTTTTTAGAGGTCAATTTTCGATCGTATCATCTGGTTGATCATTCAGAGTTTAAATCAGTGTTTTTCAACGAAATTGGTGCACATAATCGTGTTAGAAACTGTTTTTCTAACATCCCTGCAAAATTTGGTGTATTAATTCGAAGTATTGATCAGGTTTTAATTGAATTTTTGAGCTTTGAGCCAGATTCAAGGTTTGTGCCACCTGTACCCACTTTCATTTTGATGAAGTAATTCTCATTTGATTTCTGCACCACGTATTGCTGGAGCTAACTTACAACTTGTGGCAATCACAACTCAATATGGAGTAAACTTAATTTGTGGTTCATTTGATTTTTACGCTACCAACCACACTTCAAGAAAACCTCAACATCAACTTTGCGCCATGCACTTCTAGCGCAAACATCAACTTTGCGCCATGCACTTCTAGCGCAAACCAACTTTGCGCCACCTTCATATTCAACTTTGCGCCAATCTCATCTCAAAGAACACTCCAACTTTGCGCCACCTGCATCAAGGGAATTTCTAATTTTGTGCTGTGTGTGTAAGGTGTATGTGTGTGTGTATAAGGTGTTTGTGTGTGTTTAAATGTGTGTTGCGTGAGTTAGAGTGTGTGTTGAGTGTGTGTAATTGCTCCATTAACTAAATCTGATTTTGCGCGATATGCTGCTCAAGAGTTCTGCAGGTTTGCGCCACATACTGATCAAGCTGGAGTAAACCTTCTATTTTGCGCCAAACACGAACTCAAAACCTTCTTCCATAAAGCGCACCGGAGTTTTTTTTTTCACCGGAAAAAGTGGGTCTTTGAAATCGTTGTGTGATTGAGATTTGGTCGTTACATTTGATTGGTATTCGAATTACGATATCAACGCAACAAAAATCAGCGATTTTCGTCGAGAAACGGAGAAGATATCATCGTTTAAAGTTTTCGTTTCGGTTTTTCGGTATTGTTCGGTTGCAAATATCGAGAGATTCGGAGCGTGTTTTGGATTCTAATCAGTTAAGGGAGCTTAAGGGATCATAAACGAACAGTTTTAGTCGAAAAGTTTGATTCCATATCGACTTTTGCAGATTGGGTTTCAATGAAGATGATGATGAATAGTAAACTAACGGGGTTTCGTTAGTTTCGTTAGTTTTGTGGCATTTTTGGTTCTTTTTTTCCGTTAGAGTCGTTAGTTTTGTTACAATTTTAGTACTTGTAGTTTATAGTTTAGAATTTTATCATTTTTAGTCGTTCTAGTTTAAAGTTTTAGGTTTTTACATTTTAAGTCCCTTGACTTGTAAGTTTTAGAATTTTACATTTTTAGTCCCTTGAGTATTTTTTTTGTTTGTGTCATTTTTAGTCCTTGTTTTTGTTGAGTCTTAGTATTTTTCACTTTTAGTTCCTATATTTTTTTACCTGCTTTTACTCATAACTGATAAATTTTTCTTGTATTTTGCAAGTTAGTTTTTCTATTTTTCAGTAGATTTTTCATTATAAAGATCTTTTAATCGTCAAGCGAACATGAACCGACTTCCAGTGCTGATCAAAGAATCTGATTTTGAACGATGGAGTGTTTCGTTCAACGACTTTATTGCGAGTAGAGAAAATGGAGAGAATATGATAAAATCTTTCTCCGAAGGTCCAATGATCAGATATAAAATGGAGAATGATTTTACAGAAGAAGAGATTAAAAGAAAGAAAGCTGACAAGGAAGCTTCATCCAGCTTAATCTTTGCACTGAATCAACTTCCGCAACACATTAACAAACGCGTTGAATGTTTCAAACACAACCCAATGCAGATGTGGAATGCGTTATCTAAGCAAATGCATGGATCTGAAGTTGCATTTACAAAGAGAAAGGAAGAAGAAAAGAAAGTCGAGAAAGAGGACAAGGAACAGAACATGTCAGAAGCTGAAAATAAAGATCTTAAGGAAAAGGTCATTGATTTTACAAAGAAGTTATCTGACATGGAAAAGCTGCTCAAAGTAGAAAGAGAGGATTTCAGAAAAGAAAGAGCTAATCGTTTAAATGACAAAAATTGTTATGCAAAGCAAATTCTTTCTCTTTCTCAGAAAATTTCTGAACTTGAAAAGACTTCAATTTCTGAGAAGAAAGAAAATGAAGAAAAGAAAGCTCTTGAACTCCGATGCATAAAACTTTCGAAGCAAAATTCAGACTTTGAGAAGGTTTTATTTCTTGAAAAGGAGAAATTGGAGAAGGAAAGGCTTGAATTTGAAAATAAAAGGAAAGTCTTTGAAGCGAACAATGAGAAATTGTCAAAGCAAATTTCTGAGCTTCAAAAGGAATTAGATGAAGAAAGACAAGAGCTAGAAAAGAGGAAGAAAGCTGAATTTCAGGCTAGGAGCGTTAAAGACGAATTTTCTATCGAGAGGAAGATATTCCAGCAAGAAATACGAAAGCTGACAAAGAATTTAGCTATGTTATCGACTGATATCATGAAAGAGAAGTTGGTTAAGTCTGATATTCAGAAGAAACTTGATTTGGTGACCAAGGAACGGAATGACTTATCCTACAAAGTGAAGTCACTTAACAAATCCAAACGCTATTCTGAATGTCCGATTCGTCCGTCTAATCTTTTCTATGATCATTCAATGGATAATTCTTCCAAGTTTCAATCTGCTGATCTTCCTTCATATAAGAAAATCAACATGCAATGGAGAGTCAAAGGTACGACTCCTAAAAAAAGATGTACCAAAATCATCTGTTCCCAACAACAACACTAACCTGAAAGGTAAATCTTTTGCTAATCCTGATTCATTATATACCGCAAATAGTTTAATCAGGTTTGCACAAAAGAATATTTGTTGTTCTTATTGTGGAACTAATGATTTTGTTAAAAATAACAATGTTCAATTTTGGTATGGCACTTATCATTTTCCTTCCTATAGAGCTCCGCTTAACAAGTCAGGACCCAAGACGCGTTGGGTACCAAAATCTACTTAATCTGTTTTTGCAGATTTAGAAGCAAAGCGTTGAACTCTCGGAAGAAGATGTATTTGTGCATTCAACGTTATTGGTTTCTAAACACATCAGTTCAGAACCCGGATTTCACAGTTATTGGTTTCTAAACACATCAGTTTAGAACCCGAATTTCACAGTTATTGGTTTCTGAATACATCAGTTCAGGACCCGTGCTTCAACGACAATGGCTTCTGGACAAATCAGTTCAGGACCCGTACTTCAATGGCTAAGACTTCTAAACAAATCAGTTTAGAACTCGTACTTATCAGGTTAAATCTTTTACCACATGATCATACTTCTCAGGTTATATCCTTAACTGTCACATCTTTCTATTTCAAGGAACAAGTGGTAAAAGGTAACATTGTATTATACTTTGTTTCTACTGCTTTGAAAATTTGAATCTTTACAAATTTAATTCAATGAGATGAAATTTTCAATTTTCATTCAATGAATTAAATGTGTGCTAAAAGATGATTTTACAAGTATTTTTGTATTATCTGAGTTACATCTGTTTCATCTTTCACTTCTGAAATAAATCGAAAGGTCAGAAAAACATGAATGAAATTATGCTGAATGCTCAAAATTATGGATTTCTGGACTTATATAGAATATAATGCTCAAAAAGCCTAAATGTCAGAATGATGGATGGAAACGAAAATATGAGGGAAGCACTATGTTTTAGAACCAAGTGATTGAGATGCTCTAAGTTTTAAATCTAATCATTTAGTTTGAAAGTTTGTGCCTGTGGCCTTTCTGGTTTGGGAGATTAAGTCCTAAGGGGTGCTTGACACCTAGTCCCTAAGGCCAATTGGTCTGGGATCGGCTGACCCAAATCCTTCTATAGAACCAGATAGAAAGCCATGTTCTACTGGTACAAATGGGTTTACGATATATCGATGTGGCCTTTCTGGTTTGGGAAAGTAAGTTCTAAGGGGTGCTCGACACCTAGCACCTAAGGCCAACTGGTCTGGGATCTGCTGACCCAAATCCTGCTATAGAACCAGATAGAAAGCCATGTTTAACGGTGTATCTTATTCCTACTAAACTTTTTGATTAAAAGATGCCAATGAGCACAAAATCAAAAGATGTCAATGATGACAAAATCAAAAGATGCCAATGAGCACAAAAGAAAAGATGCCAATGAGCACACATCTCGTGAAACTTGGGGAAAATACAAAGTCGCGATAAACCTGTAAATTTGTGAAAATTCTGATTTTGGACAAATAGTGTGAGTAGAGCAGAGTATTCTGATATGTTTTAGAATTGCATATGCTTGTTGCTAATCATATTTCGCACGCTAGCACACCAAATAGATTTAATAAAGGGGTTGAAACTGAACATTTTTTTAACTTAATATGCAATGATGTCTTGTATTTGAATCTAAACACATGCATTTTATTTCATTTGATTGAAAAATCTGTTAAATTTCATTAAGTTGGATTTCTTTTGTACAGTTTTTCATATGATCAAATGTTAGTAGTTATAAAATGTAGTTCAATAAATTTTATTTTCCTTGAATAAATTTTTCAACTACTGTGCCTAAATGAAATATATGCATACTTTCAGGGGGAGAAAACAAATTACTCCAGAATTCTTATTTTGAGGGGGAGCAAGATCATTCATTAAGGAGGAGATTGTTAGTGAGACTCAGAGACGCGACAGAAATTGAAAAAGATTTTCGATGATCATGTTGCTCACTATCATCGAAAAAGGGGGAGAAATGTTTAATTCAATTTAATGTCAAAGAGCTTTCAAGTCAAAGAGCTTTCAAGTCAAAGACTCGAGAAAAGAAGATTCCGTCTCAAGAAAGAAAAGGGGGACAATTCTTCTTCAAGAGTTTAAGAGAAATCGATTGATCATATTTTTCAAGAAGATCTTTTTTTCTTAAACTTGTGCTATGTGGTGAATATCCTTACTGAAGGTTGAAGTTCTCAAGTCAAAGAAAGAAAAGGGGGAGAATTCTTCAAGAGTTTAAGAAAAATCGATTGATCTGCTTGGTTTTTCAAGAAGATCTCTTTTTCTTAAATTTGTGATTATCTGTACCAATATGCCTTGCGTGAAGAAACAAATTCTCCATTTCAAAGAAAGAAAATCTCCGTCAGATCCCCGTCTGAAGATTTTGTGACGATTTGACTTTGACAAGCCTTGATAAAGACCGAAGTTTTGAAGATTCAAGAAGCCGAAGACTGTTGTTCTCAAATGTTTAAATCTTGAATCCAAGGGGGAGATTGTTAGGTCTAAATATGTCTTCAAGATTTAATATTAATGTCAAAGTCAAAGTCAATGTATTAAGTCTTGTGAGAAAGTCAAAGTTGCTATTTGTCTTAATTAGTCCTTAGGTATAAATAGTTTTTGTTTAGTCTTATCATATAACAATTGAGAGAACATTCAGGGCAGAACTCACATCTTGTAATAGAGTGCCGACACAATAGGAACATACTTTCTCTCTCTACTCTCTCTCTAGATTTCTTGTAAATTCATGGTTGTTTGATTGATTTGGGATTAACATATATAATAGATAATAAACAGATATAAACAAATATGTATTATTATGATAAATTTATAAATATATTGATTATTCATAGTTGAAGGAAAAATGAAAAGTTTTTTAATTAATAAGCTTTTACTTACTCATAGTTAGTACAAATATGTAACAACCCGTATCCATATATACAAATAACATACATTTCATAACATAATTTTATCAAAAGATGTATCATATTTCATATTCGGTCCCATAGTCTTACTAAACATAATAAGTAATTCAGTACAAACTTTTCGCAAAGTAATTTACATTATGACTAACAACAAAGTAATAAGTACAAAAACGCATCTATATCTTCATAACAAAAGTCTTCACCAAAGCTATCCATCAATTATCCTATTCACTGGCTCTTACCCGATCCTCCACCTGGAATACATATTTTTTAAAACAACAATGAGGGTTAGACCTAATGGTCTAGTGAGAAAATCCCAGTCAGTTTAGTAAACCTTTGTATCAAAACCATTTATATAAAACTTTTCATATACATCCATATACTACACGTATATCAATACCATTCAAGAATCGTACATCTCGTCCCACCTTATTCCTCCACAACTGGCCATATTAATTGGTAGTAAGCCAACTAATAAATAATCAACGTTACCGGTCCGTACACCGGAACCCGGCTACTCACCGGTCCGCACACCGGAACCTGGCTACCCATCGATCCGCACACCGGAACCCGACTAATGTACACTTGTGTAGTGTAATGCACATATGAATATAATATCTTACTATATTATAAACACATAATATTCACACCTTAATCATAAATCCATTCCACACATATATGTATTCCAATTAAAAATATTTTGAAGTAAAACTCACCTGTTTTGCTTATCACCAAACTCTTTCCACGCTATTAACAAGTACTTCAATCCCTTATCCCAAGTTCACAGAATCTGAAATCAGATAAAATACAACTGTTGCGACAATCCCCTCAAGTCGCAACCAACTTTTGCGACATAGCACCAAGTCGCAATACACTGTTGCGACTTCATGAGCAAGTCGCAACTCAAGGTTGCGACATTCATGAAGATCATAAATTCAACCATGTCGCAACCCACTGTTGCGACTTCAATGAATGTCTCAGTCCACTGGTTCATACTTAACCTAGAAATCTAACTTTTAAGCTATGCATGTTGCTGTAATTATGCAGATATGTTTAAGACTATAAACATAACCTAACCATAAGCTCAGATTTTCCAAAACATCCTTAAATCATCAAAACCCACTTATAAACTCACATAAAACTCTATCTCAACAAAAGGGTAGATTAAGAGTTTACATACCTTTGATCTCAGCAAGATGAACCTTCAAATTTTCAGCTACAAACCTTGTCTTTCCTCTTCTTTCCTTTCGATTCTACCTTTCTTTCTTCTTTCTCTCAACCGAACCCACACACACACACACACTTTAGATTAGTTGCTATTTGTGTCTCAAAGAGACACCTCCTACTAGCCTAACACAAAAGAGGCGATGGTGGAGTGGAGTTTAGGTAAAAAGGCCATACACACCCTACACTTTACTCACTTGAAAAACACTCCCTTATACTTCCATATAAAAATTAAAACTTACCCCTTAACTTCTAACCCCATAAATTACTCAACTAATAATTATAAACTAACTCCAAACCTTTCTTAAATTAAAATATTAACACTAAATAAATTAATGACGTACCTGGTTATTACAACATCTCCCCCTTAAAAGAATTCCGTCCCGGAATTCAGTTAAGCGAAAAGATGGGGGTATTTGGTTCTAATTTCTGACTCTGATTCCCATGTAGCATCCTGACCTCTGTGATGTCGCCACTATACTTTTACTTGTCTAATCTCCTTATTCCGCAGAACCTTGACTTTATGGTCGACAATAGCTTCAGGTTCCTCCACATAATTCAGCTTTTCTTCAACTTGTATATCTGGTAGAGACACTGCCTGATCTTGTGTAACCAAACTGTTAGCTTCAATCTTCCTAATCATAGAAGTATTTAGAAGTAGTGAAAAATAGGCTAAGTGAAGAAAGCCTCTTACAGAGGCTCTGCCGAACTTACCGAGAGATCAAGGTCGAGAAGCTACAGAAGCTAAAGAGGCGTCCTACAGAAGCTCTGTAATACGCGCAAAGAAGACCAAAGACTCGGAATCAGGTGAAGACTGCTCTACAAAGGACCAAACCGCAGAACCTCTGTGACACTTCACAAAGCCTCTGCGGTCTTCAACAAAGACTTCAAAGATATTTATAATATCTTGCTACTGTTCCTGGACCTGTTCATCAACTTGCATGGCAACGTACCCTGTCCAACTTCAACGTGTCAAACTCTGAGTGGACTCAATAGGGCTTAGTACATAATAGACGTCTGCTGCATTAAATGCAATTCAGCACATCAAACTGTTCATGCCATCCGTCCAACTATTCATACCATCCATTATGAATAGTAGATTATGCTTTATGGTCCCCTTAGAGTACTATATAAGGAAGACTCATGTTGAGTTCTTCCTTACACACACAACAATAAGAATATCGATCGAACAATCGAATCAAGAAATCAAGAGAGAAAAACATCACAAGAACACATAGCTTAAACACCTTGAGGGTCATATCTGTTTTAAAGCTTTGCTTACTCACTGTTCTTGAAACTGTTCTTAATATATATATATATATATATATATATATTCAGTAAAGTTTGAGATATTATTTCCTGTTCACTGTTTATTTATATTGTGTTCTAAATCTATCAATCATATCTGTTAATTCTTCAAATACGCTTCCGCATCAAACTCAAACTTGAACTAATAGATCTGATAATCTTGTTTAAGCAAAACGGGAACCAACAATTGGTATCAGAGCCTAGCTTGATTTTCAATATCAAGTGATCCTCTTTATTACAAGATTGGTGATAGACATCATTCCTTTTTTAACCTATTCCTCATTTCTAGGTTAAAACTCCATTAAAGTGTACTCTGGGAACTGTTCAAACCCAGAAAACTTTCCAGATCATCAGACTCATACTCTTTAATCATACTATCTTTTCCGAAGCTTAACAATGACAAATACAAACAACTTCTTTACTGCTGGTTCATTCACCAAGCCTCCTACTCTCCTACGAGATGAGTATCCTCAATGGAAAATAAGAATGGTTCATTTTTTTGAGGGTACTGAAAAAAATCTAGTACAATATCTTTACAACCTTCCTCCTGTTCCCATGATAATAGTACCACGTGTACCAGCTACTGCTGAATCTCCTGATATCCCTGAACATCAAAAACCGAAGCCAAAAGAAGAATGGTCAAATGAAGATAAGGCAGAAGATGAAGTTGCACAGAAAACAAAAAGAATCTTGATAATGGCTATCCCCAACGAGCTTTTTCAATCCTTAGATGCATGCGAAACTGCGCACGATCTTTGGAAAGAATTAGAAAGACAGTTGGAAGGGGGTGCTAAAACACAGAAGAACCGAAGGGCACAGTACATAAATGAATATCATGCATTCAGAGCCTCTGCAACAGAATCTCTGCAAACGACGTACGACAGGTTCAACTCTCTCATAAACAAATGCAGAAAGTCTGGCATTCACAGAACCTCGGAAGAAAATAACGTCATGTTTCTAAAGAGCCTGAATGATGAGTGGCTTCAACTGTCTATGTCTTTACAAACAAACCAAGATCTAGACTCATGGACACTCTCTGATCTCTATGGAACACTAGCTGCACAAGAGCCTCAAATAGCACAGGCTAAAACAACAACCATTGCACCATACGCATTGGTTAGTAAATCAACAGAGGCTAAAGAAAGACCAAGAAATGAGAGATCAACAGAGGAGAAGAAGAAGGAGAAGAAGAAGATAGTGATGGTTGATAGCGAAAAAGACGAGCTGATAGAGGAAGAAATAACTCTTGCATCATTAGCTAAATCATTGGCTCTATTGACAAGAGAGTTCAGAGGTAATCAAAGAAAGTTTGAAAATGACAGATATAGCAGAGACAACCAGAGAGATAGAAGAGATGATGGGAGAAGAGAAGAATCAAGTGACCGACAGAGGTCAGACTACAGAAGTGACCGACAGAGGTCGAGCGACAGAAACTACATAGGAAATGACCGACAGAGGTCAGATGACAAGGTAGGCCACACACAAGAATGCTACAAATGTGGTAAGCCTGGTCATTATGCAAACGAATGCCGAACAGAGAAACGTGGAGACCAATAGAAGTGCGACGATCGAACTGGAAACACCTCCCAAGGTTGATTCAACTGCGGCAAGCCAGGCCATTTCGCAAAAGTTTGCAGAAGTAGACAAAATCGCCCACAGAAGGACTCAGCTTTTTACAAAAAGAAGGCTGAATATTATGCACAAAAATCCCTAATGGCGAACAAAGGGCATTCTGAAGCAAATAAGGAGGACTTCGAGTCAGACTCTACCTCTGATGAAGAATTCACCACCAATGCCCTGTTCTGTGGCATGGCAGAAGTCGACTCAGACACTGACAATGAGGTATCCATTTCAAACTCTACCTCTTGTATTAAATATGTAGATAATGATTCAATTAGACTTAACATTGAACTGATTGAACTAAAAGAGATAAATGAAAGCATTCAGAAAAGACTCACTTTTAATGAAAGAGAAGTAAGGCTTCTCACTCAAGAAAAAGCCAAAATTTTTGAAGAAAAGGAAAAAGTAGAAAAATATTGGAGAAATAATATAGATCCTTTAAAAAGGCAAATTTCTGAATTAACCTCTGCTTTAAAAATAAAAACAAAAGAGCTTTCAGTTTCTAGGAGTGAAACAACTGACATAAGAGCTCTCAAAGAATACTTTCAAAAAGAGAGAGAAGTACTTTGGCAAGATCTACTCAGAAGAGAAGTTTTACTTAAAAACTATAAAGATGCACAGAAGGTGTATGAGAAAGTAAACTCACAAATAGGAAGACGAGGTATAGGGTACGATGATATTACTCTAGGTGTTGAAGGCAAAAGACTCAAACCTCTGTCTTCTCTGTTTGTGATAGGAAAAACAAATAAACCAATTTTTCCAAACTTACTCTCTGTAAGTAAAAGGGTTAAAATCTCTGAAGAACCTCACTTGAGGAAACATACGAAGATGATCAATGTGTGGTTTGAAAACACAGATTCATCATCTTCAACCTCTGTCAATAGAGGAATCAAACCAAAGAAATATCTGAAAACACAAGATCAGATTGGTATCTTTAAGTTTGGTAAACCAGAGACTCAAACACAGGTCGCTTTTGTCTGTATGATAGATGTCAAAAAGAAATTATCTGCAAAAGCTCCTGAGTTTAAACCCATCCTTTCAGAAGAAAATCTTAAAAGATCAATTGAAAAAGAAATTTTGGAAGTTTTGAAATCAAATGTTTTAGAAAATCTCTGTACATCTTCTATAGATCAAATTCTCGCTGAAGAGATCTCATCTGAAACCTCTGCCATCTATGAAAGTTTTTCTACAGAGGAAGAAAACTCGTACGATACATGCTCAGAAAATCCAGCCTCTGTCGAAGGAGATGACTCAACCTCTGTATATGAGGACGATTCATCTTCTGACGACTCAGAGACTGATTCTAAATCAGGGATAATTCACTGTGACACAGAGGATGTTAAATTCTCCTCTGAGGTTCTTAACAGAACAATTTCTCCAAAAGAGAAAATCACAGAGATACCTATCTGTCCAGATTTTCTCAAAATGTGTATACAGGTCAAAACCTCTACAGAGCTTGATAATTTGAAAAAGGCCTCTGAAAATCCTTAAAGCTCAAAATTTTCAAAACCTTCAAGGCCTGAAGCTAACAAATATCTTTCCTCTGTGACAGTGAAGACAGACGTTCACCACAGAAGAGACTCACAGAAGGCAGGACCTAAACAAGATTTTTGCAAACAACATTCTAGTATTCATAGATCTTCTTGTAATAAGAAATCAAATGTTAAGAAAGAATGTAATGCCTCTGTGGCTCAGATCAATGAATTCAATGAAAATTTCAAACAAATCACGTCTCATATTAAATACTGTCATTTTTTTGATCTTATGTTCAAATTAAAAAATCACTTCTCAAGTCAAAATTGCTTACTCTCCACTAAAATTCGAACTCCAAAGTCAAAACCTAGAGAGACACAATCTGATCTTCCTACAAAAGATAAAATGCATTTCAAGAATGCTAAGGCAAACTTGAAAAATTCTAACAATATTGGACCCATATGGATATGGGTACCTAAGTCTCTGTGATTGTCGTACAGAAGCGGTATGTGCCAATTTGGTATGTTGACTCCGGATGCTCAAGGCACATGACTGGCGACAGAAGTTTACTATCCACGTACAAAGAAACACACGATGGTGGATCTGTAACTTTTGGAGACAACAAGAAGGGACACATCAAAGGCTATGGAGTCATACAGAAGGAAAACGTCTCTGTATACAAAGTTGCATATGTGAATGGCCTTAAACACAACCTACTCAGTGTAAGTCAACTCTGTGATACAGGATTTGATGTCTTGTTCAAAAGGACTTTCTGCTCTCTACAAAGTGAAGACACAGGAATGGAACTTCTGCGAGCCGAAAGAAAAGGTGATCTGTATCTAATGAACTTTTGTTCAACAACCAAGGACAAAGTTTGCCTTGTAGCTTGCGAAAGTAAAGAAGCCTGGTTATGGCATAACAGGTTCTGTCACTTGAACTTTCACACCTTGGATAAACTGGTCAAACTTGATCTAGTTAAAGGTTTGCCTAATGTTAAATTTAATAAGGATCACTTGTGTTCTGTCTGTGAAATGGGAAAACTCAGAAGAGCTTCCCACAGAGGCAAAACAGAAGTGTCTTGCACTAGGCCTCTGTACATGCTTCATGTCGACCTCTGCGGTCCTATTGCCATACAGAGCCTAGGTGGCAAAAAATATATACTTGTCTTAATTGATGAGTATTCGCGCTTCACATGGGTTGAATTTGTTCGAAAGAAATCGGATGTTCCAATCATCTTGATTAATCTAATGAAAAGAATCCAAGTTCTCTATGAATGCAGAATACAGAAGTTAAGGAGTTACAATGGCACACAATTTAAAAACTCTGTCATTGAAGCCTATCTTTCTACAGAAGGAATATCACAGAACTTCTCTGCAGCACGCACTCCACAACAGAACGGCGTGGTCGAAAGGAAAAATCGAACGCTCGTGGAGGCCGCAAGAACTATGCTATCAGCATACGGATTACCGATGAACTTTTAGGCAGAAGCAATTGCTACCGCTTGTTACACACAGAATCGGTCAACCATTGTGAAAAGACACATCAAGACTCCTTACGAATTGATCAACAAAAGGCGGCCAAACATCAAGTTTTTTCATGTGTTTGGATGTAAATGCTTTGTTTTAAACGACAGCGATTCCAGAGGAAAGTTTGAGGTAAAAGCTGACGAAGGCAAATTCATTGGATACTCTGCCACTTCCAAAGCCTACAGAGTATACCTTACAAGATCTCGCAAAATCGTAGAAAGTATCAATGTTTCTTTTGATGATTCATTCCAAATGACTTCTGAGCAAATCTGTTCAGAACTCGAACTTAAAAGTGAAACCTATGGCATCTCGCAAACGAAAGAAGACTTGAATCTTCTATTTTTAGAGATGTTCCACGATGACATTGATCCTTCTGTTGGAACCATCAGAGTTTCTGAAGAACCATCCTCTGTTGGACAAAATCCTACAGGTATGACTCTAACTGGTCTAAATAATGCTTCATCTTCTTCTATAAATACTAGAGATGCAAATGCCGAAGAAGAAAATGCAGAAGATGAAACATCAAGAAAAACGACCACAGAAGCTGCTGAAAAACAAACTCCACAATCCATAGAAGAACCAATTACAGAGGAAAGTGAGGACCAAGACTATACGTCCTCAGAGGAACAAACACCACCACCACTAATACCAATCATTCCACAAATGGTAGAATCTTCTACCAAGGTAAGAAGAACGTCAGAGGCTATACAAGAAGAAGATCCACAAGAAGCTTCTGAAGAAAGGTTCGATGACATTGATGACCATCTTCCACGCACCACTCAGTGGACAAAAAGCCATCCTCCAAGCCAAATAATTGGAGAACCTTCTGACTCAATAAAAACCAGGTCTGCCACTGCTAATTTTTGTTTCTTTACAAATTTTATTAGTGTGATAGAACCAAAGAAGATTTCTGAAGCACTAGATGACCCAAACTGGGTAGACGCCATGCAAGAAGAACTTCTGTAGTTTGAGCGTAACAAAGTATGGACTTTAGTACCTCTGCCACGAGGGAAACAGGCCATTGGGACTAAGTGGGTCTACAGAAATAAGAAGGATGAAGATGGAGTGGTCATCAGAAACAAAGCACGATTGGTGGCCAAGGGTTATAGACAAGAAGAAGGCATAGATTACGATGAGACTTTTGCTCACGTCGCACGGCTCGAAGCAATAAGAATATTCTTAGCCTTCGCAGCCCACAGAGGTTTTAAAGTCTATCAGATGGACGTAAAATCCGCTTTTCTCAACGGTGAAATCCAAGAAGAGGTTTACGTAAATCAGCCACCAGGGTTTGAAAGCTCAAAGTTCCCAAGGCATGTATACAACCTTGAAAAGGCTCTGTACGGACTGAAACAGGCTCCAAGAGCATGGTACGAACGACTTTCTACCTTTCTTCTAGTAAATGGCTACGACAGAGGTACAACAGATACTACCTTATTCTATAAACGTAAAAACAGTGAAATAATGCTTGTACAAATCTATGTGGACGACATAATTTTTGGGTCTTCTAACACAGAAGAGTGCAAAAGTTTTGAAAAACTCATGCAGAGTGAGTTTGAAATGAGTATGATGGGAGAACTAACATTCTTCCTCGGACTCCAAGTCAAACAAACATCAGAGGGAATTTTTATAAATCAGGACAAATATGTCTCTGACATTCTTTTCAAGTATAGCCTCTCTGATACCTCTGCAATGAAAACTCCAATGGCCACTGGAAATAAGTTATCCTTAGATCCATATGGCATCTCTGTAGAATGCACTCTCTACAGAGGCATGATTGGATCTCTGTTATACTTAACTGCAAGCAGACCTGACATTATGCATGCCACATGTCTTTGTGCACGTTATCAAGCTAATCCAAAGAAATCACACTATGATGCTGTGAAAAGAATCTTTAGATATCTAAAGGGGACCAAAAATCTCGGTCTCTGGTATCCACATAACTCTGGTTTTAGTCTTAAAGCTTATACAGATTCAGACTATGGAGGATGCATGCTCGACAGAAAAAGTACCTCTGGGAGTTGTCAATTCCTAGGTGGTAAACTAGTCAGTTGGACCTCCAAGAAGCAAAATTGTGTCTCAACATCCACTGCAGAAGCTGAATACGTTGCTGCTGCAAGTTGTTGTTCTCAGGTTCTATGGATGAAGACTCAGCTAAAAGACTACGGCCACATCCTATTCAAAATACCCATCTTCTATGATTCCAAAAGTGCCATTGCTATCTCTGCCAATCCTGTGCAACACTCAAAAACCAAGCATATCGATATAAGATACCATTTCTTGAAACATCATGTTGAATACGGTACAATCGAGATGCATTTCGTGCCCACAGAATACCAACTCGCGGACTTATTCACCAAAGCTTTAGACGAGAAAAGATTCAATTTCTTGGTGGGTAAGTTAGGAATGATCAATATGACGTGAAAATCCTCTGTAATTATAGCTTTATCTTCTGTAAATATGTATATATTTCTAATTATTTTTGCTTTAATTAATTTATTTCTGTATGTAAGTTCTCAATCTTAAATAGTTCTTAAAATCACAGAGCTTCTGTAAGTCTACTCAGAACCTCTGACAACCCCTACAGAACCTCTGGAAAATATGACCTATGTTCTATGCAAAACTTATCATTCTTATGATCCAAGCATAGGTCAAGGGGGAGAAAAAGGAAATTACTTAATCTACAGAGGTGATTAGATCAAGGGGGAGCAAAAAGGGACCCTGAAATGATCTACAGAGGTAAAACATTCAAGGGAAAGCCAAAGAAGAATGTCAATGAATCTATATCGACAGAAGTCAGACATCACTGCCGAGAAAAGAAGAACTAAAAGGTATGTCTCTCGCACAAAAGGTTTTTGAAAACAGTTTTCTAGGACACAAATTGTCAAATATGTCCTAAATATACTGAGAATAACATTTCAAAAATCAAAAGCTCAAAAAGTTTCATAAAATTCGAATTAGGAGAAATTTAAGATCATAGAGCTTCTGCTGAGCTCAACAGAGGTTCTGCCAGAAATATGCTATGTGATCACAAATTAACCCTCTATCGATCTTTTGGAAAGTTATCTCGGAAACCGAATTCATACACCATGACCTTCACGAACAAAACTTTTTTCATAACAGTTTTCTCGGACACCAACTTTCAAATATATCCAAAAAATATCTCTTAAAACAGATCAAAAATTGGATGATCAGAAAATTTAATAGAATTTTTGTTATGAGATTTTTTCACTCATAGAGCTTCTGCTGGCCCTCACAGAGCTTCTGCAAGTTCCAACAGAGCCACAAAACCTCTACGTGTAAAAACTCTTAACTAAAAATCCTATTGATCCTCTCCAATGCCTTTACAAACGTTTTTGTTGAAGAAGAACCACACAGAAGTCATGATAACAATGAGATATATGAGAAAGGGATACACATCAAAGATTTTCAAAATCACAGAACTTCTGTAAACTACAGAAGTTCTGTCAATCTGTTACTTGGGCATTTCTGTAGTAATAACGGTTACTTTTACTGAGAGTGAATCTAATGTGGCTAAGAACAACCCCACGCGCCTAGCATTAATGGGCCACGCACGACGTCCTGTCATCCTATGACATGGCCTACGTGTCCCATTTTTATTGGGCGTACATGGAACGTTTTCTGTGGAAAGTTGAACCCGCCGTTCTAACTTGAGTACGGATTCCAAATTTTAATCCATTGCCATATATTTTACTCTTTCAAAATCTACCATTTTACCCTTCTATAAAAACCAAGCTTTCCCTCTCATAAACTTTTTACAAACCCTCATTCTTCTCCGGCGAAACCCTGCAAAAACCTACAAGTATCTTATTCTCTTTACCAATGGCTTCATCTTCTCAAGCTATCTCCCCTGCACACTCTCCGGCGAACTCACCAGGACATTCACCTGCTCATTCTGAACATTCAGAAAACCCCAACCTTGCCCAAATTTTTGAACTAGAAGATTCCAGCGATTCAGCAGACTTTGCTCCGACCACACATCTTCAAAACTTCATAGCAAAGGATCACATCGAAAAGATACTACCAATCAAATCCAACAATTGCTATTTGGTCCCCTCACCCACTGCTTTCGGCGAAGCCCATGCCATTCTTCTAAACATAATGGAAAATCACATCCTCTTCCATTTACTCTCAAGAACCCCAAAGAAAATTCCAGTTAGATATTTGAACCAGTTTTGGCAAAGTTGCCGATTTGATAAAGATGATTCTCTTATCAAAGGATACATTTCAAGACCCGACAAATCTGAGCATCTGGAAATCAAGTTCAATAGAACAATGTTCTCACTTGAATTCAACCTACCAACAAGGAGTCTTCTTGGATTGAAGAAGTATGCAGAGCAACCAACAGACGATGAGATCTTTCGTTTTCTAGAAATGCTTGGGTACAACACACCACTGAGGAAGAGAAGTGACTTCCGTAGAGGCAGATTACCACCTCTGTGGAACACCTTGTTCTCAATTCTTAACAGATGCCTGACAGGGAAGATAGGCAGTATTGACCAGAGCTCACATCAGATATTAACCATCATGTATGGGGTTTACTATGATCTCCCACTGGATTACACGACCATAATGATGCAAGAGATCATTAACACCATCGACAGAAAGAACAACACAAGAAGGGTCAAAGAGAACGATCCTAAGTTTCTACCACCTCTGCAATTCCAAAGAATATTGGGAGTGTTGTTCGAACCTCTATTACTGATACAGAAATGGCCAATGGAAGGGCCAATTCCCAAACAGTTCCCAATGAACAAAAATATTCCCACTGATCATGTAGATGGCTACACACACTGCAGACCTTTGTCAAAGAAACTTCTGAAGTATGCCTCGGATAAACCCCTTAAAAAGGAGTATATACGCGATCATAGAACTCCTAAACCGAGTCTTATGACACCCCCGCGTTTAGGTGTCCCTCTAGGAACAATGATTGCAGAACCTCTTTCCACTCAAGAAGAAAAAGATCACAAATTAGCAAAACACATGGCTATTCAACTTAGCTTCATAGCCAAACGTGCATAGCTCATGGGAAAGAAGTCCTCTTCAAAATCTTCTGCCACTACTCCAAAATCAAAAAGGAGGAAAACTGCAGAAGATACCTCTACAAGCGCTGCAAAAGATCAACCTTCACCTCCTCATGCCACAGAAATTGGCTCTTCTGCTCCACCCTCCTCTCCAAAACTAAAGAAGAAAAGAAAATCGAAAACTACAGAGGAAGGGGCACCAAAACCTAAGAAGAGGAAAACCAAAAAGAAGCATGGTAAATCACTTGAGAAATTGGTTACCATAGAAGAGGAGGCAATCGCAGAAGAAAGAACTGCAGAAGAAGAAGATGCAGAAGTAGAAATGACAGAAGAGGGATATCAATCGCCCCATCAATCCCCAGATCGATTTGCTCACCAAGGAAACTTAAACGATTTCCTACAGAACCCTGACATTGCCAACACTTTAAATACAGCAGGGTGGACGGCACAACCTCTCGACCACCACTCCCCAGAAGAACAATACTTCTCTATTTCCGGCATTGACACACATCTGCAAGAAGATGATCAAACACCCAGAGATCAATCAGCTGAGACACCTATTATTCTACAGAACCCCTTCATTCAACAAGGATTGGACGTTCACAGAAGGAGTCCAAGCCCAGCTTCAGAAGAAATAGGACAAACAGAAGCTCAGTGGAATAGAGATGAAGTAACAAAGACAAGAATGGAGGTCTCAGAGGTAGATTCAGACGAAGAAGAAGTTGTCTGGATACGAAAAGGTCTCTATCATCCACATGTCATGAAGTTATACGGCTCTCATCAAATGTATGACTTCTTAGGCACAGAGCAAAGAACTTCAACAGAGGATAGGGTAGAAACATCTGGAGGAAAAGAAAATGTAAAAGAAAAGGATGCCGAAGATGAAGAAGGCACACATCCCTCACCCCCTCCCAGTGCAACCCACACATCTAACTCCGCAGGTCTAGCTGCAGAAGGAGTTATTGAAAAAGAGCAGCACAACTCGATCCAAACCCAACCTTTCCAGCCAGAAGTCACTCTTTCGACTTCTGCGCCCACAGAAACCGGGGAATCCATTCCTAGGGAGTCTCCTCAAAGAGACTCACCTATAGTTCGTGATCAATCGCCCCAGATCACACTAGAACAACCTACAGAGGAATTCATTTCCTCTGCCACGCACGAAATAGGGCCAACCCTTCTTTCAGAGAGAAGTAGTGAGCACAACGACGAAGAGACTCTAGACAAGTCTCCAAGTCAACAGAAGGATAATCTAGTACCCACCTCTGAAGTGGATCTAGACAATGTCGTTCACAGAACTTCTGTAGAGTTTGAAGCACTAGATGCTTCTGCTCAAAGATCAGATGGAAATCATTCCACCCCCAACGTACAAACAAGGGTGAACGAAGGTGTCCTAGGAGCAGGGACTCACTCTGGAGACGAATGTGTTCCTCCAGAGGTTACACCAGGGACACAAGTATCAAGGGATGAGTTCCAAACCCTTGTCACCTCTGTGAACCAAACCATGAAAGAGTTGCAAAGCTCTTTCACATCCTTTGCAGAGAAAACATCAACGGCCATGCTGAATCTGAACACCAAAATGGACAATCTGTCCACAGAGGTGAAAACAACCATCACAGAGATGAAATCTTCTGCTCAAACAACTGCCACAACTACAGCCACTTCTGCTGCTAAAGATTTTGGAATAGCTGCAACTTCTGCATTCAAGGAATCAGTAAAACGTTTCCTTGAACAAATGAACGAGCAATCCAACAAATCACAGAGCATCACACCTGCAGAACTACAGAAGGCTCTGCAAAATGTTCAAGAAGAGGCAATGCGCAACACTAAAATAATGCAGCCAAAAGACTACATGACCAGAGCACAGCTAACAGAGCTCGGCCAAAATGTCATAAACCAGGTCACTGAAGTCATTGTCTCCTTCACTACTGCAAATGCCAACTACGTCAAAGAGTTCAGAAAAAGTGTCGGCAGAATGCGCTTCAACACAGAAGCAGAGCTTGCAACTCTATTTGGCCTCTGTGATGATGTATGTGCGAAGTTGATGGCCGCAGGAGCAGAACTACCAAAGAAACCCAAAGCTTCCTGCAGAGCAGAGGGTACTTCTGATAAAAGTCAGGATGATTCTGATGATGACCATCTTGGTCCATCAGATAATCCTGAGGGGGAGAATATAAGGGAGAAAGCTATGACCAGAGGAATACAAGCTCCACCAATCGCAGCAGAACCAATCAGTCAAGCCCCTCCAGAACAAACCCAAGATCAACAACAAAATCAACAGAAAAACCCCAAACCATACAAAGAAGAAAGTCGATTGCCACCAAACCAAAAAGAGCAACGACCTCTGCTTCTTCTATTCTGAGAAAGATGCACAATACAATGTCTGATCGAATGTCGAAGAGAGAAGAAGAAAGGCACAAGTTCACATTAGCTTTCAAAATGGCAAGAAGATTCATTGTCCAATCTTCATCAACATAAATAGAGCTCACGGAAGAAGTCACCAAAGAACCTCAAACAGAGGTTACAGAGCAACTCAAGCCAACAGAACCATCGCCACAAAAGTCCTCTAAAACACAAGTGTCAAAACCTACAGAGGCAACCATCAAGCCAACAGAAGCACCAACCTCCAAACCTACAGAAGAAACAGGTTCTGCACCTCCAAAAGCCAAAGACAAGGGCAAAGCAATACTGACAGAAGAGCCCAAGAAAAAGAAATCATTGCCCAAGCCTACAGAGAAATTGATGAAGAGCGCCTTTGATGCCTTCCAAACTCCAAAGCCTGAAGAAGTTGATTGGGCATATGGATTAAAGCCTCTGTCAGACATTCCTCTAACAGGTAGAGCTGCAGAAGTTGTTCAAAAGATGGAAAGTCTCAGAAGACAAGTACCACAACCTGGTCCAACACATGAAGAGATGGAAGAAGTGGTATACAAATACCTCTACAAACAAACCTTTCAGACCAATCACCCAACAGATCATGTGACAGATTCAAGGATCAGAGAAGAATTTGAGAACATCTTCACAAGGACAAAGCCAAGAACCAAAGCAGATGTTTTCTCAATCCACAAGATCAAAAAGGTAATCTTCTGTAGGTTCTCCTTTACAAGAACCTATCCAAGGGTCAGGTACAATCTTTACAAAGTCAGAAGAGAAGACAATTCAGAAACCACCTTCGCTGATGTTGACCTAAGAAATATCAATCCTTATGATCTACCTGACCTTCTGCAATGGATAAAGGACAACTACAACACAGAGGCAAACACCAGAGCCTATCAAGTGTTAAGAAAAGCAATGAGAGAAAAGCTTCTGATCTTCAGTATGATAGATTTTCAACTGGGAAAGGATCTTGGTCTCAAACATCTAAATTTACGACCACCAGAAGATCGCTGCCCACCCGACGCCGTGCCCAACTCTATCATTACAGAACCAAGATTCGGGTTAGTATTTCAAAACCCACAAGGCGAAGTCAAACTGTTTATGTGCATGGACTGTCAGAAGTACGCAACTGGTACTCTGAACAAGTTCAGAGCAAGCCTTGTGAAATACAGAGGTACAAAGAAAATGGATAAAGATGCTGCAGATACTTTCATCAGAGAGATTGATGCCACAATCCGCCTAAGAGAACTCTGCATCAGTTTCTACAAAGAGATCAGAAGAATCGGAAGAGACAACAGAAGCCACAACGATTTCAAAGATGCCAAAATCTGATTCTCAAACCTCAAATCTCTGCAAACCAAGTCAAAAGTTTATCTTTCATTGTACTCAAATGTAAAATGCCTCTGGCATATTTCTGAATGAAAGAACTTTCGAGGTATTGTTTAACCTCTGTCTTATCTAACTTAGCCTAATTAAACTCAAGTTCAATTTTTTATTTTTCACTACTTAGGGGGAGATTGTTAGCTTCAATCTTCCTAATCATAGAAGTATTTAGAAGTAGTGAAAAATAGGCTAAGTGAAGAAAGCCTCTTACAGAGGCTCTGCCGAACTTACCGAGAGATCACGGTCGAGAAGCTACAGAAGCTAAAGAGGCGTCCTACAGAAGCTCTGTAATACGCGCAAAGAAGACCAAAGACTCGGAATCAGGTGAAGACTGCCCTACAAAGGACCAAACCGCAGAACCTCTGTGACACTTCACAGATCATCTGCGGTCTTCAACAAAGACTTCAAAGATATTTATAATATCTTGCTACTGTTCCTGGACCTGTTCATCAACTTGCATGGCAACGTACCCTGTCCAACTTCAACGTGTCAAACTCTAAGTGGACTCAATAGGGCTTAGTACATAATAGACGTCTGCTGCATTAAATGCAATTCAGCACATCAAACTGTTCATGCCATCTGTCCAACTATTCATACCATCCATTATGAATAGTAGCTTATGCTTTATGGTCCCCTTAGAGTAGTATATAAGGAAGACTCATGTTGAGTTCTACCTTACGCACACAACAATAAGAATATCGATCGAACAATCGAATCAAGAAATCAAGAGAGAAAAACATCACAAGAACACATAGCTTAAACACCTTGAGAGTCATATCTGTTTTTAAGTTTTGCTTACTCACTGTTCTTGAAACTGTTCTTAATATATATATATATATATATATATATATATATATATATATATATATATATATATATATATATATATATATATATATATATTCAGTAAACTTTGAGATATTATTTCCTGTTCACGGTTTATTTATATTGTGTTCTAAATCTATCAATCATATCTGTTAATTCTTCAAATACGCTTCCGCATCAAACTCAAACTTGAACTAATAGATCTGATAATCTTGTTTAAGCAAAACGGGAACCAACAATTGGTATCAGAGCCTAGCTTGATTTTCAATATCAAGTGATCCTCTTTATTACAAGATTGGTGATAGACATCATTCCTTTTTTAACCTATTCCTCATTTCTAGGTTAAAACTCCATTAAAGTGTACTCTGGGAACTGTTCAAACCCAGAAAACTTTCCAGATCATCAGACTCATACTCTTTAATCATACTATCTTTTTAGAACCTTAACAATGACAAATACAAACAACTTCTTTACTCCTGGTTCACTCACCAAGCCTCCTACTCTCCTACGAGATGAGTATCCTCAATGGAAAATAAGAATGGTTCATTTTTTTGAGGGTACTGAAAAAAATCTAGTACAATATCTTTACAACCTTCCTCCTGTTCCCATGATAATAGTACCACGTGTACCAGCTACTGCTGAATCTCCTGAAATCCCTGAATATCAAAAACCGAAGCCAAAAGAAGAATGGTCAAATGAAGATAAGGCAGAAGATGAAGTTGCACAGAAAACAAAAAGAATATTAATAATGGCTATCCCCAACGAAAAAGTGGGTCTTTGAAATCGTTGTGTGATCGAGATTTGGTCGTTACATTTGATTGGTATTCGAATTACGATCTCAACGCAACAAAAATCAGCGATTTTCGTCGAGAAACGAAGAAGATATCATCGTTTAAAGTTTTTGTTTCGGTTTTTCGGTATTGTTCGGTTGCAAATATCGAGAGATTCGGAGCGTGTTTTGGATTCTAATCAGTTAAGGGAGCTTAAGGGATCATAAACGAACAGTTTTAGTCGAAACGTTTGATTCCATATCGACTTTTGCAGATTGGGTTTCAATGAAGATGACGATGAATAGTAAACTAACGGGGTTTCGTTAGTTTCGTTAGTTTTGTGACATTTTTGGTCCTTTTTTTCCGTTAGAGTCGTTAGTTTTGTTACAATTTTAGTACTTGTAGTTTATAGTTTAGAATTTTATCATTTTTAGTCCTTCTAGTTTAAAGTTTTAGGTTTTTACATTTTAAGTCCCTTGACTTGTAAGTTTTAGAATTTTACATTTTTAGTCCCTTGAGTATTTTTTTTTGTTTGTGTCATTTTTAGTCCTTGTTTTTGTTGAGTCTTAGTATTTTTCAATTTTAGTTCCTATATTTTTTTACCTGCTTTTACTCATAACTGATAAATTTTTCTTGTATTTTGCAAGTTAGTTTTTCTATTTTTCAGTAGATTTTTCATTATAAAGATCTTTTAATTGTCAAGCGAACATGACCGACTTCCAGTGCTGATCAAAGAATCTGATTTTGAACGATGGAGTGTTTCGTTCATCGACTTTATTGCGAGTAGAGAAAATGGAGAGAATATGATAAAATCTTTCTCCGAAGGTCCAATGATCAGATATAAAATGGAGAATGATTTTACAGAAGAAGAGATTAAAAGAAAGAAAGCTGACAAGGAAGCTTCATCCAGCTTAATCTTTGCACTGAATCAACTTCCGCAACTCATTAACAAACGCGTTGAATGTTTCAAACACAACCCAATGCAGATGTGGAATGCGTTATCTAAGCAAATGCATGGATCTGAAGTTGCATTTACAAAGAGAAAGGAAGAAGAAAAGAAAGTCGAGAAAGAGGACAAGGAACAGAACATGTGAGAAGCTGAAAATAAAGATCTTAAGGAAAAGGTCACTGAGCTTACAAAGAAGTTATCTGACATGGAAAAGCTGCTCAAAGTAGAAAGAGAGGATTTCAGAAAAGAAAGAGCTAATCATTTAAATGACAAAAATTGTTATGCAAAGCAAATTCTTTCTCTTTCTCAGAAAATTTCTGAACTTGAAAAGACTTCAATTTCTGAGAAGAAAGAAAATGAAGAAAAGAAAGCTCTTGAACTCCGATGCATAAAACTTTCGAAGCAAAATTCAGACTTTGAGAAGGTTTTATTTCTTGAAAAGGAGAAATTGGAGAAGGAAAGGCTTGAATTTGAAAATAAAAGGAAAGTCTTTGAAGCGAACAATTAGAAATTGTCAAAGCAAATTTCTGAGCTTCAAAAGGAATTAGATGAAGAAAGACAAGAGCTAGAAAAGAGGAAGAAAGCTGAATTTCAGGCTAGGAGCGTTAAAGACGAATTTTCTATCGAGAGGAAGATATTCCAGCAAGAAATACGAAAGCTGACAAAGAATTTGGCTATGTTATCGACTGATATCATGAAAGAGAAGTTGGTTAAGTCTGATATTCAGAAGAAACTTTATTTGGTGACCAAGGAACGGAACGACTTATCCTACAAAGTGAAGTCACTTAACAAATCCAAACGCTATTCTGAATGTCCGATTCGTCCGTCTAATCTTTTCTATGATCATTCAGTGGATAATTCTTCCAAGTTTCAATCTGCTGATCTTCCTTCATATAAGAAAATCAACATGCAATGGAGAGTCAAAGGTACGACTCCTAAAAAAAGATGTACCAAAATCATCTGTTCCCAACAAGAACACTAACCTGAAAGGTAAATCTTTTGCTAATCCTGATTCATTATATACCGCAAATAGTTTAATCAGGTTTGCACAAAAGAATATTTGTTGTTCTTATTGTGGAACTAATGATTTTGTTAAAAATAACAATGTTCAATTTTGGTATGGCACTTATCATTTTCCTTCCTATAGAGCTCCGCTTAACAAGTCAGGACCCAAGACGCGTTGGGTACCAAAATATACTTAATCTGTTTTTGCAGATTTAGAAGCAAAGCGTTGAACTCTCGGAAGAAGATGTATTTGTGCATTCAACGTTATTGGTTTCTAAACACATCAGTTCAGAACCCGGATTTCACAGTTATTGGTTTCTAAACACATCAGTTTAGAACCCGAATTTCACAGTTATTGGTTTCTGAATACATCAGTTCAGGACCCGTGCTTCAACGACAATGGCTTCTGGACAAATCAGTTCAGGACCCGTACTTCAATGGCTAAGACTTCTAAACAAATCAGTTTAGAACTCGTACTTATCAGGTTAAATCTTTTACCACATGATCATACTTCTCAGGTTATATCCTTAACTGTCACATCTTTCTATTTCAAGGAACAAGTGGTAAAATGTAACATTGTATTATACTTTGTTTCTACTGCTTTGAAAATTTGAATCTTTACAAATTTAATTCAATGAGATGAAATTTTCAATTTTCATTCAATGAATTAAATGTGTGCTAAAAGATGATTTTACAAGTATTTTTGTATTATCTGAGTTACATCTGTTTCATCTTTCACTTCTGAAATAAATCGAAAGGTCAGCAAAACATGAATGAAATTATGCTGAATGCTCAAAATTATGGATTTCTGGACTTATATAGAATATAATGCTCAAAAAGCCTAAATGTCAGAATGATGGATGGAAACGAAAATATGGGGGAAGCACTATGTTTTAGAACCAAGTGATTGAGATGCTCTAAGTTTTAAATCTAATCATTTAGTTTGAAAGTTTGTGCCTGTGGCCTTTCTGGTTTGGGAGATTAAGTCCTAAGGGGTGCTTGACACCTAGTCCCTAAGGCCAACTGGTCTGGGATCGGCTGACCCAAATCCTTCTATAGAACCAGATAGAAAGCCATGTTCTACTGGTACAAATGGGTTTACGATATATCGATGTGGCCTTTCTGGTTTGGGAAAGTAAGTTCTAAGGGGTGCTCGACACCTAGCACCTAAGGCCAACTGGTCTGGGATCTGCTGACCCAAATCCTGCTATAGAACCAGATAGAAAGCCATGTTTAAAGGTGTATCTTATTCCTACTAAACTTTTTGATTAAAAGATGCCAATGAGCACAAAATCAAAAGATGTCAATGATGATAAAATCAAAAGATGCCAATGAGCACAAAAGAAAAGATGCCAATGAGCACACATCTCGTGAAACTTGGGGAAAATACAAAGTCGCGATAAACCTGTAAATTTGTGAAAATTCTGATTTTGGACAAATAGTGTGAGTAGAGCAGAGTATTCTGATATGTTTTAGAATTGCATATGCTTGTTGCTAATCATATTTCGCACGCTAGCACGCCAAATAGATTTAATAAAGGGGTTGAAACTGAACATTTTTTTAACTTAATATGCAATGATGTCTTGTATTTGAATCTAAACACATGCATTTTATTTCATTTGATTGAAAAATCTGTTAAATTTCATTAAGTTGGATTTCTTTTGTACAGTTTTTCATATGATCAAATGTTAGTAGTTATAAAATGTAGTTCAATGAATTTTATTTTCCTTGAATAAATTTTTCAACTACTGTGCCTAAATGAAATATATGCATACTTTCAGGGGGAGAAAACAAATTGCTCCAGAATTCTTATTTTGAGGGGGAGCAAGATCATTCATTAAAGAGGAGATTGTTAGTGAGACTCAGAGACTTGACATAAATTGAAAAAGGTTTTCGATGATCATGCTGCTCACTATCATCGAAAAAGGGGGAGAAATGTTTAATTCAATTTCATGTCAAAGAGCTTTCAAGTCAAAGACTCGAGAAAAGAAGATTCCGTCTCAAGAAAGAAAAGGGGGACAATTCTTCTTCAAGAGTTTAAGAGAAATCGGTTGATCATCTTTTTCAAGAAGATCTCTTTTTCTTAAACTTGTGCTATGTTGTGAATATCCTTACTGAAAATTGAAGTTCTCAAGTCAAAGAAAGAAAAGGGGGAGATTTCTTCAAGAGTTCAAGAAAAATCGATTGATTTGCTTGGTTTTTCAAGAAGATCTCTTTTTCTTAAATTTGTGATTATCTATACCAATATGCCTTGTGTGAAGAAACAAATTCTCCATTTCAAAGAAAGAAAATCTCCGTCAGATCCCCGTCTGAAGATTTTGTGACGATTTGACTTTGACAAGCCTTGATAAAGACCGAAGTTTTGAAGATTCAAGAAGCCGAAGACTGCTGTTCTCAAATGTTTAAATCTTGAATCCAAGGGGGAGATTGTTAGGTCTAAATATGTCTTCAAGATTTAATATTAATGTCAAAGTCAAAGTCAATGTATTAAGTCTTGTGAGAAAGTCAAAGTTGCTATTTGTCTTAATTAGTCCTTAGGTATAAATAGTTTTTGTTTAGTCTTATCATATAACAATTGAGAGAACATTCAGGGCAGAACTCACATCTTGTAATAGAGTGCCGACACAATAAGAACATACTTTCTCTCTCTACTCTCTCTCTAGATTTCTAGTAAATTCATGGTTGTTTGATTGATTTGGGATTAACATATATAATAGATAGATAATAAACAGATATAAACAAATATGTATTATTATGATAAATTTATAAATATATTGATTATTCATAGTTGAAGGAAAAATGAAAAGTTTTTTAATTAATAAGCTTTTACTTACTCATAGTTAGTACAAATATGTAACAACCCGTATCCATATATACAAATAACATACATTTCATAACATAATTTTATCAAAAGATGTATCATATTTCATATTCGGTCCCATAGTCTTGCTAAACATAATAAGTAATTCAGTACAAACTTTTCTCAAAGTAATTTACATTATGACTAACAACAAAGTAATAAGTACAAAAACGCATCTATATCTTCATAACAAAAGTCTTCACCAAAGTTATCCATCAATTATCCTATTCACTGGCTCTTACCCGATCCTCCACATGGAATACATATTTTTTAAAACAACAATGAGGGTTAGACCTAATGGTCTAGTGAGAAAATCCCTGTCAGTTTAGTAAACCTTTGTATCAAAACTATTTATATAAAACTTTTCATATACATCCATATATTACACGTATATCAATACCATTCAAGACTCGTACATCTCGTCCCACCTTATTCCTCCACAACTGGCCATATTAATTGGTAGTAAGCCAACTAATGAATAATCAACGTTACCGGTCCGCACACCGGAACCCGGCTACCCATCGATCCGCACACCGGAACCCGACTAATGTACACTTGTGTAGTGTAATGCACACATGGAATACATATTTTTTACAACATCTCCCCCTTAAAAGAATTCCGTCCCGGAATTCAGTTAAGCGAAAAGATGGGGGTACTTGGTTCTCATTTCTGACTCTGATTCCCATGTAGCATCCTGACCTCTGTGATGTCGCCACTATACTTTTACTTGTCTAATCTCCTTATTCCGCAGAACCTTGACTTTATGGTCGACAATAGCTTCAGGTTCCTCCACATAATTCAACTTTTCTTCAACTTGTATATCTGGTAGAGACACTGCCTGATCTGGTGTAACCAAACACTTTCGAAAATTCGACACATGAAAAGCGTTGTGAATCCTGCTTAACTCTGGTGGTAAATCTAGTCGGTAAGCTACTTCCCCAATTCTTTCAGTAATTGCAAACGGTCCAATATATCTCGGACTAAGTTTACCTTGCTTTCCAAATCGAATGACTCCTTTCCAAGGTGAGACTTTTAACATTACAAAATCTCCAACTTGGAACTCTAATGGTCTACGGCGTCGGTCGACATAGCTTTTCTGTCTGTCTTGAGCCACATTCAATCATTCCCGAATCTGAGTAACCTTATCCGCTGTTAACTGCACTATATTTGGTCCTGCTAACTGTTTCTCTCCCACTTCATTCCAACACAGAGGCGTTCGACATTTTCTACCATACAATACTTCAAACAGTGCCGCTTGAATGCTGGAATGATAACTGTTGTTGTAGGCAAATTCGATCAATGATAAATGCTTATCCCACGATCCCCCAAAGTCAACAATGCAAGCCCGGAGCATATCTTCTAATGTCTGAATCGTTCGTTCACTCTGACCGCCAGTTTGAGGATGGTAAGCTGTACTTAACTTTATTTGCGTCCCCATCTCCTTTTGAAAACTTCTCCAGAACCTTGAAGTAAAACGACTATCTCGATCTGAAGTAATCGAGATCGGAACTCCATGTCGAGTTACTATTTCGTTGATGTACAATTTAGCTAAACGTTCCAATGAATCAGTTTCCTTTATTGGTAAAAAGTGAGCAGATTTCGGCAATCTATCAACAATCACCCAAATAGAATCGAATCCCTTCGGAGTCCTTGGTAGCTTTGTGATGAAATCTGTAGTAATCTGATCCCATTTCCACATCGGTATTTCCAATCGTTGTAACTGACCAAACGGTTTTTGATGTTCAATTTTTACCTTTTTGCAAGTAGTACATTCTTCCACATGTTGAGCAATGCTTCTTTTTATTCCTAGCCACCAATAGAATTGTTTCAGATATCTATACATCTTATTCGTACCTGGATGAATAGAAAATCGAGATTGATGAGCTTCTTGTAAAACGCGATCACGTAATCCACCCAAACGAGGTACCCAAATTCTGTTTCCCATACACAATAACCCACGGTCATCTTTCACAAGCAATGCTGATATTCCCACTAAACGTTCTGATTTCAAACATTCTTCTTGATAGGCTTCTATTTGACACTTCAGCAGTTCGTCAAAGATGTTAGGCAAGAGTTCAGCCCTTAGTGAAATAGCTTTTATTGTTCCACTCCTTTCTTGACGACTCAGTGCATCAGCTACCACATTCGCCTTTCCCGGATGATAAAGAATTTCACAGTCGTAATCATTCACCAGTTCTAGCCATCTTCTTTGTCTCATATTTAATTCCTTCTGATCGAAGAGATGTTGGAGACTCTTATGATCGGTATAAATTTGACATTTGGAACCATAAAGATAATGTCTCCAAATCTTCAACGCGAAAACAACTGCTGCAAGTTCCATGTCGTGTGTTGGATACTGTCGTTCATGATCTTTTAGTTGACAAGAAGCATAAGCAATAACTTTCCTACGCTGCATAAGTACACATCCCAATCCCAGTTTAGAAGCATCACTGTAAACATCAAAGTCTTCAGAACCTTCAGGTAGCGATAAAATCGGTGCGCTGCACAATTTCTCTTTCAATATCCGGAATGCTCCATCCTGTTCTGCTTTCCATTCAAACTTTAGATTCTTTCGAGTCAGCTTAGTCAAAGGCGTGGCAATACGAGAGAAGTCTTTTATAAACTTTCGATAGTAGCCGGCTAAACCCAGAAAACTTCTTACTTCCGTTGTTGTCTTCGGCGGTTCCCACTTTTCAACTGCTTCCACTTTCATCGGATCAACTTGTATACCATCTTCGGAAGCTACATGCCCTAGAAACTGAACTTCTCGTAACGACCAAATCTCTCTCTGAAGTTCACCAACGTTTTAATTGTTTAATTATAGATCTGAAAACTGTTGGTAAGGAATATTCTAACTTTGAAGTACTGACAAAGTTTCTAGAATGTTTACCTGAAAGCTGGGACAATTACTCTATGTGTCTCAAGCTGTCAAAGGATCTAAAATCAATGACCCTTTCAACCTTATATGGCACGTTGCTGAATCATGAGCAATCGATCCATCTTAAGAAGAATCTTGTAAAAGATTCCAAAAGCACCCCTGTTGCTTTAATCTCAGAGGAACCTTCTACTCAGCGACCCTCGGTCACTATCACTGAGTTAGAAAGTAACTCTGAAAGGTCATCAGATTCTGATTATTCATATGATGATGAATCTTTGGCTCTCCTAACTAAAAAGTTCAGGAGATTTGCCAAAAAGAAAATGTTTAGAAAGAACAAACCTCTTTCCATAACTAACAAGCCTAGATCATCAGCTTTTGTTGATAAGGCTACTACTACTTGTTTTAACTGCGAAAAGACAGGACATTTCGCTAACGAGTGCAGGTCTAAGAAAGTTTCTAGACCCTCAGCTTTTACAAAGAAACCCTTTGTTCCAAGGAATAAAGATGACAAATATTCAAAGCTGAAAGAAAAATATGCGAAGCTGAAAAGCTTCAAGAAGAAAGGCAAAGGCCTGATGGCTAACTATGATTGGGCTGCTTCTGATGAAGAAGCATCATCATCTGACTCTGAAGATGATGAAGCAAATCTATGTCTTATGGCTAAGATTGAAGAAGAGGAAGAAAGTTCAGACATTCCCTCCACTTCAACCTCTGCTATTCAGGTATCACCTTCCTTCTTTACCAATATTGCAAATATTGATGAAGCTAAAAGTCTCTGTAAAATCGATCTCTTGACTAGAAGTTTATACGAAGCCATGAACGGCAAAACTGTGGTTGAAAACCAAAACATTGATCTCGCTGAAAAGCTTAAAAACTGCCACCTTCAAATAGAAAAGCTTTCTAAAATTGAAGAAGATTTTAAACATCAAGTATATTTAAATCAGCTAGTCAAAATCAAACGAGCAGAAGCTATCGCTGCATTAAAAGCTGAAAAAGCTACTGTTGAAGGATGGTGTAATTCTTCAACAAAGATCACTGAGATAATAAAGTCTTAGATTCCGCTGAGTGATAAACGTGGTTTGGGTTACAAATATGATACTCCAAAACCAACCACTGAGCGTTCAATGCTTAAATTTGGAACGTTCGTATCCTCAGTCACTGATACTTCATCTTCTCAGTGCTCCTCGTCCATTACACCAATCCCTGAGGAAACTCCTACCTCCTCAAAAGGCAAGGAGAAAATGGTTTATTCAAAACCTACCTCTGTCTCTAAAGATAAAGGTAAAGGAATTGTTATTTACCAGAATCCTCAGAAGGGTACCTTAGTACCAAAGCTGAATGCTTCTAAAGCTTCAGTGGCTCATCCCTCTGGATTAAGGAAGCAGATCTCTGGATCTATTCAGCGATCTACTCCTAGACTCATATTGGATGTCCTTGGTAAGAAATCTGAAGAACTGAATGTTCGTCCCATTTCTAAAGCCAATAGTTTACTTGGTGCTGGCACTTCTAATTCGAAATCAAAAGCTCAGCATTCAAATGGTCCTAGAACTATTTTTAGTTATAGGAAATGTTATCACTGTGGACTTACCGATCATATTGCTAGTAAGTGTCCCACAGCCACCAAAGCTGAAAAGATAGCTAAGGTGAAGATTGCCCCCAAGGCAAAGAAGACCAACCCTGGTGCAAATCAGGTCAAGGTGAATCCTACCACTGAGGTTAAGAAATTAACCAAAGTGAAGAAAGACAAAGTTGAATCTTCAAATGCTGCGAAGACTGCTGAATCTTCCATTCCAACTACTTCCACTGACAAATGTGTATACATGGTTAAGTGGGTAACCAATAAAAACTAATCTTCCTATGTATTGCAGGTTAAGAAGGGTATCTGGTATCTTGATAGCGGATGCTCTAGACACATGACTGGAAAGAAAAGCCTGCTCGCTGATTACAAGGAAGAGAAGGGTCCCTCTGTAACTTTCGGTGGAAATGGAAAAGGACATACCCGAGGGTATGGTGTACTTTCAAATGGTACAACCTCCTTCAGAAGAGTCGCATATGTTGAAGGGCTGAAGCATAATCTTCTAAGCATCAGTCAGCTTTGCGACATGGATAACAAAGTAATCTTTACTAAGGAATCCTGCTTTGTCGCTGACAAAAAGGAGAAGATAGCTCTCAACGGTTATCGTTTGGAAAATGTTTATGTAATAAACATGGACTCAATAACCACTGAGAACTCCTGTTTCTTCTCAAAGGCCTCATCTGATGTCAACTGGCTATGGCATAAGAGGCTATCTCATCTAAATTTCAAGACACTGAACACTCTTTCTTCAAAAGAGTTAGTCACTGGTCTACCTAAGCATTCATACGCCAAAGAGTCTTTATGTTCAGTGTGTGAAAAAGGGAAGCAGACCAAAGCAAGCTTTAAATCAAAGCAAGTTTCTTCAGTGTCATCTCCTCTACAACTACTCCATATGGATTTGTTTGGCCCTGTTAACAAACAATCCATCGCTGGAAAGAAATATACGCTGGTCATAGTTGATGAATTCTCTCGCTTCACTTGGGTAATGTTTCTCCGTTCTAAGAGTGACACCCCTGAAGAACTCATCACCTTTGTTCGGAAGATGGAAACCCTGAACAATCTGACCGTTCGCTCAATAAGGAGTGATCATGGGACTGAATTCAAAAACAGTTCTCTTGATTCCTTCCTTGAGAGTAAGGGTATTTCTCACAACTTCTCTTCAGTGAGAACACCGCAACAAAATGGAGTCGCTGAAAGAAGAAATAGAACAATTATTGAAGCTGCACGTTCAATGCTCAGCGATTCTCACCTGCCTACTCAGTTTTGGGCAGAAGCTGTCAACACTGCTTGTTTTACGCAAAACAGGTCGCTGATAGTTAAAAGATTCAAAAAAACAGCCTATGAACTCCTTCATGGGAGAAAGCCTTCAATCAGCTTTCTTCACATCGTTGGATGTCAGTGTTTCATACTGAACAACAGAGATGCTCTTGGAAAGTTTGATCCTAAGGCTGATGATGGAATCTTTCTTGGATACTCCTCAGTTTCCAAAGCCTTATGGTCTTCAATCATAGAATACAAACTGTAGAAGAAACTATTCACGTCACGTTTGACGAATCCCGTTCAGCGAACTCTAAACCGTCCGCTGATACTGAAGAACTGAATCAATGGATGTTTTCTCATCTTGGTGATTCAGAAGATATTCCCACTCCTTATGCTCATCCAGTAGAAGATGATAGTCCTATCATTCCAAACATGCAGAATAGTGAAGCTGAAACATCATGGGTCTCAGCTGTTCCTATAAACACTATACCTACCGCTGAACCAAATACCTCAGACATTCCATCTATCTCTCAGCAATCAGTAAATGAAATGACAAATGCAAGTATTCCTCTCTTAACTGAAACTCCAGAAGTAGCTGAAGCCTCATCTTCAGCTCCTCCAGTTCAAGATGAGTCAGCGACTTATGCTCCGGCTCAGCGATGGACCATAAATCACCCAATTGATCAAATTCTTGGTGATCCAAACGCTGGTGTTCAGACTCGACGAAGTGCAGGTAATATTTGTTTATTTGTTAACTTTATTTCTCTAACTGAACCAAAGAAAATAGATGATGCCCTCATAGATCCAAACTGGGTCAGCGCAATGCAAGAAGAGCTGACTGAATTCGAAAGAAACAAAGTTTGGAAACTTGTTCGGAGACCAACTGATAAAACAGTAATAGGCACTAAATGGGTCTATCGAAACAAGTTGGACGAACATGGTACTGTAACCCGCAACAAAGATCGTCTTGTTGCTCAGGGATACAGACAAGAGTAAGGTATAGATTATGACGAAACATTTGCTCCAGTAGCAAGACCTGAATCTATTCGTCTATTCTTAGCATATGCTGTACACAAAAACTTCAAAGTACATCAGATGGATGTTAAATCAGCGTTTCTGAATGGAAAGCTGAATGAAGAAGTGTATGTGGAACAACCTCCAGGATTCTCAGATTCTAAGCATCCAGGTTATGTTTATAAACTGGATAAGGCACTTTATGGCTTGAAGCAAGCTCCTCGTGCATGGTATGACACTCTTTCTACTTATCTCCATATTGAAAAATTTGAGCGAGGTAAGATTGACAAAACTCTATTTTTTAGAAAAGTGAAAGGTCATATCATTCTAGTTCAAATATATGTTGATGACATTATATTTGGTTCTACTAACCCTGAGCTTTGTACTCGTTTCGCTGATAGAATGAAAGATGAGTATAAAATGAGCATGATGGGTGAACTAACATATTTCCTTGGTCTTCAGATTAAGCAAACTGAAAAAGGAACTTTTATCAATCAGGGAAAGTATGTTAAAGATATGCTGAAGAAATTTGATTTAACTGAAAGTTCAGCTATGAAAACCCCTATGGCACCACCGCTGACACTTGATAAGGACACTAAGGGTGTTCCTGTCAATACCACGTTGTACCGTGGGATGATCGGCTCACTCTTGTATCTTACAGCTAGCCGACCCGATATCATGTTTGTAACATGCTTGTGTGCACGATATCAAGCTGAACCTAAGATATCTCATATGAAAGCTGTAAAGCGAATCTTTCGATACTTTAAGGGTACAACGAATCTAGGTCTTTGGTATCCCAAAGATTCAGGATTCGATCTAACCGTCTATTCAGATAGTGATTTTGCAGGTTGCAAAATGGATAGGAAAAGCACCACAGGAGGATGTCAGCTCCTGGGTGGAAAGCTGGTAAGTTGGACTAGTAAAAAGCAAAATTCAGTGTCCACTTCCACAGCTGAAGCTGAATATGTAGCTGCTGGAAGCTGTTGTTCTCAAGTCTTGTGGATGAGAAATCAGCTACTAGACTATGATCTTCAGCTCTCAAAAATTCCAATCTATTGCGACAGCACTAGTGCCATCGATATAGCAAACAATCCAGTACTACATTCAAAGACCAAACACATAGAAATCAGATATCATTTTATCAGAGATCATGTGATGAATGGTGATATAGAACTTCATTTTATCCCAACTGATTATCAGTTAGCTGATTTATTTACCAAACCTCTTGATGAGACAAGATTCAACTTTCTCATCAGCGAGCTTGGAATGCTGAACTTTGAAGGGTAAAATCCTCAACGGTTCACATTGATCAGTGATAGGATAAAATCAACTCGTATAACCTATTCAATCATCTTCTCTCTGAATAAAACTTGGTTAAAGCTGATATCAAGGTATGTTTTCTCTCTCTGACAATCGCATGAAAATGTAAGATTTCAAAACAAAATGCATCGCTGAATATATCTTCCTTAACAGCGATATTTTGAAAATTCTTAAAACCTTCACTGATATTTTCATTCAGTCCTAAAAGAATATGAAAGGACAGTTGTGACGTCATTGCAACGGATAAACCCCGACACGTTTTCTCTTTCTGACACACGTTTGCACGTATCGTTCAAACTTCCAATCAAATGCAAACACGTGTCCATGTCATGATGAAAATCTTTTCCCGCTCAAGATTTTCTCTTTCTAAAATCTCTATATAAACAAATTCTTTGTTTATATTTTTCTTTTACGCGATCAATCTTCCTCCGCAAGAAAGAATTCACTGTTGCATTTGTGCTTTCAAAAAATTCAAGAACTGTTCATCATCTTCTTCATCAAACATCAAGGTTAATATGTTCTTATTATTACCAAATGCGTATAACTTGTTTCTGATCTTTTCCTTGTTTTAACAAGATCAAACAAAAGAACTTCTTAAAATGAAATCATTTTCTTTCATGGTTTTATGAACACAACCATTTCATGGTTGTTCTTCAAGTTTAAATGCGAAAATCTTAAACTTGTTCTTCATTCGTTTCCAGAATCTATTTCTTCATAGAAAACTGGATAACAAGTATAAATGGGTTTTACATTTCGTTTCTTAAAATCAAGAAAAACCCTAATCTTCATTAAGACATTTGTGTCTAAATGAAATGGATAAAATTTGAACCATCTTAATGGAAAATCTTCCCACATTAAGATAATTCTTATTTGTTAACATCTTTGGTTGAACTGATAATACAGAGAAATGGAAACGTCTGACATTCCTGCTACCGCTGAGAACATCTCCGCTGATTCTGAGGAAGTGGACATCCTCAAGGCTCCTCAAGTCATGTTTGCCCTTGACAAACTGGATTGGACTAAGGTGAACAACCTTTATGCGCTTCTCGAGTATCCTCCTCGAAAGCAAGTCACACATCTAGATGATGCTGTGAAATTCCTAAAGAATTGCTGCATCTCCACAGCCCTGACCATAACACCTCCTGCACATCAGCTTTTGCTCTCACAATTCTGGTACTCAGCCAGACACTCTCAACTACCTTCAGCCAAAGACCCCTCCAAAACAATCGATTGCATCCTCTGCGATATCGAATATGGCACCATGAAGATCACCCCTGCCATTATTCGCAAAGCTCTCAGCCTTCCCATCGCTACCAAGGAAAAACCATTCGTTCCCCTCCCTGACCCCAAGAAAAACTCAGACAGGGAAGCCATCATTGCATTTTTCGATGCAATGGGCTATGTATGGGAAATCGACAGATACATGAAGGCCGAGAAGAAGCTGACGATTATCAAGAAATACAAAATGCCCATCGAGATGAATTTCATCTTCGCTCATCTAATCAGCTGCATGACTGCAAAGAGCGGCTCCTCTGACCAAGCCGCTAAACCTCAGCAAGCAATGGGATATGCACTGCTGAAAGGTCTCAACATAGACTGGGCATCGATTATCTATGATGACCTAGTTCTAAGGGTGGACACCGTCGCTGACAGACCTCCATGGGTTCCTTACCCCCGATTCATCAGCGCCATCTTCCAATATGGCCTGAAGGAGAGCTACCCAACTGATGGTGACCTAAAACTCTCTCAGGTCGGCCCAAAGATACTCGACTTCAAACCAATGGTGAATGAGGTACGTCTTTCTACACTCTTGACTCTTCTCAACCCTTCTTATTCTAATTCTGTGGCTCCTTCAGCGACAATACCCATCGTTGATACCCTGGCCACAAAATCCTCTCCTTCTAAGAAAAGGAAACAATCATCTACCCCACTTGGTTCTAAAAGGATCAAGAAAACAAAGGAGCAACCCCAGCAATCTCATGCTGAAGACTCCTCAGCTCTTCCTGCAGAGCTGAAGGAACGTTCAGTGGTACGCTCTGCCACACCTGAACAACCCATCCATTCCATCCCAACTTCAGCGTCTCTAAACGCTGAGGTTACAAACTTGGAACCTACCCAACCTCCTTCAGTCTCTCAAAAGACTGATGAAGTGATTGTCAGCGAATCCAATGCTGAACTCAGAACCCAACCCCCATTCTTATCCTTCGCTCCTCCCTCTACTCATTTGGTCTCTCCTCCAGATCTCGCTGGAGCTGCCATCATTTCTACGGAACCTAAAGCTGATTCTCCAGGAATGATGAAGACAGGACCTGCAGGACAATCCATGGGCACTTTTGAAGATGACATGGAACACTTTTCAGGAACCCGTAATTTTGACGAGTTCATCAATCCTCCTACAGGTACACACCAACCCATAAACACTGTCACTAAACCCCAAACTTCTGAGCTTTCCTATGTTCACAAGTTTTTATATGTTACAGGTCATAATTTGGGAGACATCAACGCCTCTCTGAAAGCTGTGGAGACAACGCTGACAGATCTCACCACTACTCTTTCTAATAACTCTACAGCTGTAACAAATGCTGGAGAGAATCTGAACAAGCTGACAACGATGGTGGAGAAGAAAGGCTTCCACAGATGATTTGAAGCAAGTTGATAACACTCTCAGCGACTTTGCCAAGGTGCTCGCTGACATCTACACAGACTACACCTCTCTCAAAAATTCAGTTTCATCCATGTCCAGCGAGGTCACAACGCTGAAGACATCAGTTGGACAACTAGAGGGAGATATGTCTACTGTAAAGACTGACATAGGCTCTGTAAAGACCGATGTTAGTTCGATGAAATCGATGATCGAGCAGCTACTACAGAAAGCGAATACTCCTGCTCCTGCCCCTGTCCCTGCATCTGACAATTTCACAGCGGCGGATCGCACTGAGCTGGAAAAGATCAATCCTGCTATCTCTGGCCTTCAAGACAGAATAGCAAGGATTGAAGATTTAATAGGTATCTCTGGCCAAGAAGACAGAGAACCTACCAACGCTGCTGAGTCTACCCATTCCTCCCCCAGTCATCATGAAAAAGAGGGGGAGAAGAGCGCTGAAGATCTCTCCAAGAGCGCTGAAGACCTTTCCCATGATGAATCTATCAGGGGAGAGAAGGATGCTGAAGAAAACACCGCTGGACCTCAGGGAGATGAAAACCCTGAGGAAACCAAGAAGCCCGCCTCTGTATCTGAGGGGGAGCAACTCGAAGAAGAAGCTGATAAAACCGAATCCGAAGCAGAAGATGATGAAGCCGTCGACATCCCTGATGATGAACCATCCTCTTCTCCAAAGAATGATGATGATGATGACGAAGATGACGATGACTTCTTTATCGTCAAACCTGCTCCGAAGATCAAAGTTCTTAAGGGAATCTCGATAAATGAACCTTCAGGGGAGCGGACACAGACAAAGCCCTCAGCCTTTGGAGCTAAGAAAGGCAAAGGCAAAAGCATCGCTGAAGATGACAATCTGACGATCTTGCTTGAAAAGCCGGTTTGTCAGGTACACTAAACATCTCTCACTCCATCCCTCCTCTATCATACACTATCAGTTCTACTACCCAAGCCTATACACTTGAACCAATTCTCTCTATCTGATTCTACCCAAGTTCTTACTCGTAAGATCGCTGTGTTTCAGCTAGTCCTCTCCCCTGTTTGAGGATATCGCTGAAGGCTCCACAACTGCGACTTCACCAATAATACCAGCTGCTGCTGAAGAAATAATCACAGTCTTAGATTTAATCTCTGACACTGATAAACCAGAAGAACAGCTACTCTCGTACAGAGGCAGACCTTCCTTAGCTCCTCAAAAGCTAAGTGAAGAGGATCAGAAAAGAAGAGAGGAGATAATAAAGCGATTCGAGGATCAGCGAATCATTCTGAGGCGTGATCAACTTCCTTCAGTTCCTCCAAAGTTCAGAATTTCCAAAAAGGAATACAAGGAACACCTCAGAGCTGAACGCCTAATCGCTGAAAGAAAGGAAGCTGAAGAAAAGGACAGAGAATACGCCATCCAGCTTTCTAAACGATCAATAAAAGACCCCAAGCTGAAAAGAGTTCCCATTGATGTTCAACGACAGCTATGGGATGATGCTCAAGAGATCGTTAGAGAAAAGACTAAGGTCTCTGATACGACTTTGGAATGGGCTAAACAAATGCTGACCTATCGATCTAGACCATCCAAAATCATCAAGGCAAACATCAGAGGAAGACTGTACGCTGAAGTTCCGGTTGTTGAAGTGGATGTCTACAGAGATGACAAAACCAAGCAAACCTTCTATGCTGCTACCTTAGAAAAGTTTGGTCTCTCTGAATGGTTAGAAACAAAATTAGCCATTCAGGGATCGCGCTCAAAGTTCAAAAGCCATGTCGAGAAGATCTTAAACAAACAGATCGACCTGCTTTCATCTGCTGTGGATATTCCTCATACTCTTCCTCAACCAAGAAAAGTCTCTGAGAAGAAAAATAAAGCCTCTGGTTCAGGTCCTCATATTCGGAATGAAACGGGCATTGGTTTCTCTCGTGCTGAAATTGTTCGCCCTGATGCCGATCTCTCAATGCTTGACACCTCCCTACCACCTGGAGAAACATTCATTCCTGGCACAGTTGTAAGTGATCCCTATGGTATATTCTTTTTAGACTACTATGGAAATCATCACTTTCAACGTATCTCTGAGCTCGACATCGCTCCCATCGAACAACTCAGAGATCTCGTATACTGGTGTGAAGTCAGACGCGACATCAAAGCTAGACACCTGAAGCCCTTGATTTTTGAAACAGCTCTGATCAAAAGAAAACAAGGTGTAACCGTCTCTGACTGGATGATTCCCACATCAAAGACCCTTGATGAACTTCTCATCAAGGAAGAACCCTTTACAAGCTGATATGGGCCTTTTTCTCTATTGTATCAGTTATTCTTCTGTACTTGTAATTTATTTCGCTTGTACTTGTAATCTTTCCAATTCTCTTTGTAACCTAATTCAAAGTTTTAAAGAAAGATTTCAGCGAATGTACTTTACTCCATCGGTACTGAAAAGATCCCAGAAAACAGTAAAAGGGACAAATATTTTATGAGTTCTTTTTATCCTTATGTTTTCATTAAATAACAATTTTCGTTGTTGCTATGTCATAATCAAATAGGGGGAGATTGTTGATCCAAACCCTCAGTGATTTGATAATGACCCTCTCTTATACTTAGTGAAAATTGTAAGTAAACAATATGTATCAGAGTTTCACTATCGCTGATAAGTACTAAGATCTTACAGTACCGCTGATAGGAACTCTCGCTCTTTAAATTAAACATTCAGCTGATAAGTTAGTTGTTTACTTATAATCCCTGAAGACAAGTTTCATGTCAACAAAGGTTCTACGCTGAAGTCGAAGATCAAGCTCAAGAACCAGCGACAAGTCTCCTAATGAACTGATGCGGATCAGCGAAGACTCAGATTTGTCCACTCAACGTGAAGTATCAAGTACAAGACTTCAGCTATCGCTGAACTTTATCATTCGCTGAATAGAAAATGATAATGCTCTGAATCAACGAAAGCTGATCATGAAGTCCTCCGTACAAAGTACTTTTGTCTTAACCCCCCTTGCACGACTCCGTACGAAATGTCAGAAAAGAACCTTCGACTGTCTGAAATCGTACAACCACTCTGATACTACACTGTTCATCCATGCGGCTACTAAGGTTGTCAACTAAGGTCAATGACATGCAACCAACCAGCTGATGACACGTGTAAAGTGTATACTGACTTGCATTAAATGCATGCAGTATATAAAGAGATGAACCCACTTCATTTGAAGTAACTTGCTAACTCTGGACAAGTTCAATCTCTTATCTCAAGATACGTTATTATTAGTAATTTCGTTATCTCTCTTAGTGAAAGAAACCTTAGTGTTCCAACTTGTTTAGATTTAGGTTTATCCTTAATCTTGCTTCCGCAACAAGCTGTAAATTGTAAATGATTTATCAATAAACAATTTAGAAAAGTAAAATCTGTGTGTTTGTATTCACCCCCCCCCCTTCTACAAACTTGTATAGGCCTTCGGGACCAACAATATTTCATTAGGAATGGCCATAATCAGAAGTCTAATTGCTTTTAGATCATTTTCCATTTTTAATGTCTCTTCATCAGTGAATCCGGTGGTTTTGGGTTCAAGGTGAGCAGGAATCTCAGCAGTAGTTTGTGTTGCGGGTACACGTGGAACCAAAATTATGGGTTTGAATGGTCCATCCGTGACAGAACGTATTAAATCTCTGTCTATCCCCTCAAGGAAGTTAACCATCCTAATCTTCCATTGAGGATATTAATCTCTCAGAAGACTAGGAGGCTTAGTCAGAGAACCAGCAGTATAAATAGCGTTGATATTGTTATTTGCCATTTTTTAGAAAAACAGGGTATAACAGTTTCAACTGGATTTGAAAGAGTATAAACTGAAAGTAAGTGAATAGTAACCAATGGAACAGTAATGAACAGTAGATAATATCTTTAATCTAGACTGGAAAGCTTAAAACAGTGGTGTATTAACTTTTAAACTTTAAACTGTAAAACAGAGTATACTAGGAAGCTTTGAAATGCACACACAATCAACAACAGTGAATCAACCTTGGTAGATTGGATGGTTTGATTTAAGAAAATCAAGCAAGCTCTGATACCAATTGTAGGTTCCCAGATTCACGTTGTATCACATTAATGGTAGTAATATAGACAGCGAGAGCATTTAAATATAAAGCCATTAAGGTGAGTGATTGTGTAAATGATATTGTAATGGTGAGAATCAATTATAGAACAGGATAATGATAACAAGATCAATAAGAAACGCTGCTCGTATATTGATAATGGATAACACCAAGAACAAGATCAATGGTGTATCCTGAAATCTCACAGGGAACAATATCGTACGGAGGTAGTGCTCGGGATTGATGCAGTATGTGCTTAAACAATTGTGGAAAACTATTCTTACCAAAGCTTACAATTGTTTGTTCCACTACTTCTCTATTTATAGCCCTGATAAAGTGAAGACAGTGTACTATCGCACCCTAGAATGACACATGGAAAGTGTGTCTCCTAATTTTAGGGCATACGTGGAAAGTATGGACACTTGTCTAACGCTTGGGATTTCTTACGAGACTTAGGCATCACAGAGGTCTTCACTACAACAGAGCTCATAGACCAGAGCTCTGTTGGTCTTCGGTTGTGAACAGTTCTTTTGTTGATCTTCTGACAGAGCTCTGTTGAACTCTATTAGTTTCACCAGAACTCTGTTGAGTTCTCTTGATCTTCTTGAAGCCTTTTCTTCTAAGTCTTCTGCTGCATCTCTGATGGTCTTCTGACTTGATAATATTTTCAATACTTTTACATTACAGATACTTGGGGCTAACACGTGTTGGACCAAATCCGGGCAAAAACGCATACCACAGTGGCAAATTTGGAATAAATGAACTGTAGGGACGATTTTCGTTATTTTTAACAAAACACAGGACCAAAAGTGAGGTTTACTCTACTTATAAACATTGTTACCTTACTAAAGAAAATAGACTCAATTAATAAAATATTTTATTTACTATTATTGTTAGCTTATTAAGAAAATACAAAAAATGAAATAAAATATTTTATTTACTATTCTTGTTAGCTTATTCGATAAAAAAGTTATATTTATAAACATCGTTAGCTTTGCCTATTAAGTTATGGATCATGTAAATTAAAAAAAACTAATTTTAATTTAAGTCTAATTTATAAAAATTATAAAATTTGATAAAAGTTTTAATTTATAATTATTGTTAGTTTAGAAATGAAAGTACAAATGATTTCTAATTTAAATTAAAAAAGAAAATGAAAAGTTTTAGCATTTAATGTGTTGAAATGATTTAAAAATAATTCAAAATTATGAGAAAAAAGATAAATATGAAAGAAGCCATCTCCTTAACTCTCTCTCTTACATTCTTCTTTCCTTTCTTACACATCTTTATTCTATTTTTCAACTTGTCACCAATGTGAGATAGCTAAAAGTAAACTACAATTGAGCATTTGAGAATATTCAGTTTTTATGATGCAAAAAAAATCATCCAAAATAAGACAACCCTATGAGAATGGACACAAAAGCATCACATCCACCTTTTTATTCAAAATTTTCAACTTTTCACCAATGTGGGAGAGCTAAAGCTCAACCATAATCTATCATTTGAAAATACTCTCATTATGCAAAATAAGGTTATCCAAAATAAGATAACTCTATGAGAATGAAAACAAAGTCATCACATCCAACTTTTTTATACACACATATTTGTTCTAATATTTCAACTCCTCACCAATGTGGGATAGCTATAACTCAACCACAATCCACCATTTGAGAATACTCAATTCTCATGGTGCCACCTCATTCCTATTGGGTTTTCCTTTTATATATATAAAGATATATATATATATATATTGATGCTAGTTTAGAAATGAAAGTACAAATGATTTCTAATTTAAATTAAAAAAGAAAATGAAAAGCTTTAGCATTTAATGTGTTGAAATGATTTAAAAATAATTCAAAATTATGAGAAAAAATATAAATATGAAAGAAGTCATCTCCTTAACACTCTCCCTTACATTCTCATATATATATATATATATATATATATATATATATATATATATATATATAGGTGAAGTCTCAATTGCAAACCAGTCAGTTTGTGCAAACCCCGTACAAACCAATCTACAATGATGAATCTGCAAATTTTTTTGTTGATGCTTCATGAATCTATATTTTGGCTTCATGAATATAAAATTTGGCTTCATGAATATATAATTTGGCTTCATGAATCTATATTTTCCGATAGAGCCCTAAAATACCCTTATGGATATAAAAAAGAAGTTATGGATATAAAAAAATAAGTTACGTGATTGGTGGAGATGAAACAATATGCTAAAAGCCCTAAAATACCCTTATGGATAAAAAACAAAGTTACGTGATTGGTAGATTGGTTTGTACGAGGTTTGCACAAACTGACTGGTTTGCAACGGATACCTCCCCTATATATATATATATATATATTGATGTTAGTTAAGAAATGAAAGTACAAATGATTTCTAATTTAAATTAAAAAAGAAAATGAAAAGCTTTAGCATTTAATGTGTTGAAATGATTTAAAAATAATTCAAAATTATGAGAAAAAGATAAATATGAAAGAAGTCCTCTCCTTAACTATCTCTTTTACATTCTCCTTTATATATATATATATATATATATATATATTGACTGATGTTAGCTTAAACAAAAAAATAATAAAACATAGCTTAAAAATTTTGTTAACTAAAAGCATTGTTAGCCTAATTAGAAAAAAGACTTTATTTTATTGATTTATAAGCATTGTTAGCTTAAACAAAAAAATAATAAAACATAGTTTTTTATTGATTTATAAACATTGTTATCTTAAACAAAAATAAAATAAAACATAGCTTAAAAATTTTGTTAACTAAAAGCATTGTTAGCCTAATAAGAAAAAAGACTTTATTTAATTGATTTAAAACATTGTTAGCTTAAACAAAAAAATAATAAAACATAGCTTAAAAATAATAATAATAAAACATAGCTTAAATAAAAAATAAAATAAAACATAGGTTAAACAAAAAAATAATAAAACAAAGTATACAATAATACAAAGATAATGAAAGGTTAGTCAATTAATGCAACAATTTTTTAAAAAGAAAATCAAAACTCTAAGAAGAATCTAAAGCCTCATTGGAGGCTTATCCTTAATACTCTCTCCATACATTCTCCTTTATATATATATATATATATATATATATATATATATATATATATATATATATTGATTAGAGTAAACTACACTTTTGGTCCCTGTGTTTTGTTTTTTATAACACATTTGGTCCCTACAGTTTAAAAATTACACATTAGCCACTACAATTAGCCATTCGGTCCGGATTTGGTCCCTCTGACAAACGTCCGTCCAATGTCAGACGTTAGGGGCAACCATGTGAGTTACACATGAGGGTAAATCAGTGTTTTTACCTCACAGGAACCAAATGTGGACGTTTACTCAAACCCACCCCACCCCACCCCACCCCTACTCTCTTTCTCTCTCGTATCTTCTTCTTCCCCAACTCACTCCCTAAACCCTAAACCCACTTAATAAACACACACACAAACATACTTAAACAAACTTAATACACACACACACACACACATATATATATATATATATATATATATATATATATATATAAACACAAACACACACACACACACACATATATACATATATATATATATATATATAAACACACCCTCCACACACACACCTATAGATACAGACACACACACACACACACCTATAGATACAGACACACACACACACACACACATATATATATATATATATATAAACACAAACACACACATATATACATATATACATATATAGAGGCGGGTTCAAACGAGGAGCGCATCAATTTAAGAGAACGTGAGGAGCACTCCCATGCTTCTGATCACATGTGATCAACAACTGCTAAAAAATCGAAACAAATCGAAAATTCGCACAAGATGTGGCGCGAGGTGGCAAGTCGCGGATCATTAATGATTCACAACTGTTAATCATATGTGATTCATAACTGTCAATTGCTCCTCCAGATCAGTTGTGAATCACATGTGATCCACAACTGCCAATCACATGTGATTCATAACTGTCAATTGCTCCTCACGTTCTCACGTTTTGGTGCGCTCCTCGTTTGAACCTTCCTCTACATATATATATATATATATATATATATATATATATAAACGCACCCTCCAAACAGACCCACTTAATAAACACACACACACACACACACACACACACACACACACACACATATATATATATATATATATATATATATATATAAACAAGACAATGGCAACCAATTAACATGAAACACCATGCACATCATCTGCAGCTTAATCCATTAAGTTGTCTGCTTTTTCAGCAGCAGCTTAATTCATTCAGCTACTGTTTGAGGTCCCTGTTCGACACTGTATGGCTGTTCGAAATGGTGAAGTTTGGGTCTGGTGGGCTTTGGTTTTCCTCTTGCAAACCATGGGTCCCCCTTTTCCAATTGCTTGTTTTTTGGTCGCTAGTTTTGTCTGTGTATTTTGAGTTTGTGATACTGTGTATTGGCTATTTTGGATGTTAATACAATTCTGCTTTTCAAAAAAAATGATAAGCGATTATTAGAAGCATGGCCTTCTAAACCCAAACCAAGCCCCCTTTGGAGATATTGCTTGCATACTTTCTTTCCAGCAGTGTTCTCAGCTGAAAAACAATGTTAACATATACAATCGTCAAGTCAAACTGTTTAAGATTAAATCTCTTTCCTTCCAGATCTCATGGTTCAAACAATAATAAAAAGGCTCCTTTAAACAAAAACAAAAACTTGTGGATATTCTCCTTCTGGATACACTCATAGAAAGGAAGCATTATATCAACGTTATGTCCACGTAATAAACATGCACGAGCTAGCCCAGTTACAACATCACCAAGACCACCAACTTTTGCTATTGGTGCCATTTCAGCAGTCACATGAATAACATGTAAATGATCAGAATCTTTTTCAATGTAAGAAGGAACCTCTGAATTGGCATCCCAACTATGGAACTCCCTCTTCCAGAATGGTATATCATCACTTGGAGAAGGCCAATGAACATCTTTTAATCTTAAACCAGTTATGGATTCTGGCTTGTCAGCACCTACCTAACAAATGTTTGTGTTTGTGTGTTTATATATATATATATATATATATATATATATATATATATATATGTGTGTGTGTGTATATAGGTGTGTGTGTGTTTTTATTAAGTGAGTTTGTTTGGAGGGTGTGTGTTATATATATATATATATGTATATATATGTGTGTGTGTGTGTTTGTGTTTATATATATATATATATATATATATATATATATATATATGTGTGTGTGTGTGTGTGTGTATTAAGTATGTTTAAGTAGGTTTGTGTGTGTGTTTATTAAGTGGGTTTAGGGAGTGAGTTGGGGAAGAAGAAGATAGGAGAGATAAAGAGAGTAGGGGTGGGTGGGGTGGGTTTGAGTAAACGTCCACATTTGGTCCCTATGAGGTAAAAAGACTGATTTACACTCATGTGTAACTCACATGTAACTCACATGGTTGCCCCTAACGTCTGACATTGGACGGACGTTTGTCAGAGGGACCAAATCCGGACCGAATGGCTAATTGTAGTGGCTAAAGTGTAATTTTTAAACTGTAGGGACCAAATGTGTTATAAACACCAAAACACAGGGACCAAAAGTGTAGTTTTCTCATAAAATTATCTATCATCTGATTGGAAATATTGTATTTTAATGTATTTAAGCAACTACAAATTTCATCTCCATTATCATATGAAATATTTTGTATCATACGAAGGCCATAATTCTTTCATTTTTCTTCCTTGGTTTTTAAATCCCTGTTTTTAGTTCTAATTAATTATCTTCAAAACTAAAGTTCGACATTCTATATATGTTTATCGACTACAGAAGTTTGTGACAAGATTTTCTTCTTGCTAAAATTAATAAAGCAACAAACTACTATCGCATTGGTGACGCCATACCTCATTTTTTTTTACAAAACTGAAATACCGATACAAGAAGCCACCACTATAATATATATTAGTCATTGCGATAAAAGTGAAGTATAACAAAAAAAATCCATCACCAAAATATCTCGATAGACATAAAGAGCACATCCTTGGTATAAACAAATTAGATATTTGGTACATCGTCGATGCTAATCAGATGTACCATAAGACTAATAAATTGATTCGATATCTCATTATCAAACCTCTTAACCCAAAAAGTTAATTGATAGAGATGGTTGATTAGGGTCAAAAAGTATTCGTTCGGAACCATGCATACGCCATTTGACGCCAACCGTCAAGAATGAATCAAAATGTAAATTTCAATATTATCTTTTCTACGCATTAGGTTCCTTCTAAAATATAAGAGTAAATTGTGGATTTGGTCCTGTGGTTTTGTAATATCTTTGACCATGGTTCTCATTCTATGTTTATTATGGATATAGTCCTTGTGGTATGCAATCTATTGTGATTAGCTAGGGTCTCTTACCACTAACACCGTTAACTTTTAATGGTTAAAGGAATCTTCTATAAGAGTATTATTGTCCATTTATGTTTCTTCTTAAGTTTCTTCACACCCACCATGACCGCCAAAGACGACTGCAACCACCACGACGACGAACGCCAGAAACTCCACTCCCTTATAATAGCAGCCACACTCTCCATCATTTTCATAATTCTCTTCGTAATTCTCCGCCCCACAAAACCTCATCCGCTGCCGTGTAAGGAGAGGAGCAGGGAGGCGTTTTCATCCATGGTGGCTGAGAAAGGAGGTTTAGAGAGGTGGAGTTTGTGATTGCGTTTTGAAGTGGCTTTAATATACAATATATATATATATATATATTTACACCTCATCCTCCGCCCCACAAAACCTCACTTCACCCTCCAAGACATCACTCTCTAGGCAATCAATATCTCCACCGCCGCCGCCACCTTCACCTCCAACCTCCAAATTACCATCTCCTCCCGCAACCCCAACGCCCGTATCGAAGTCTACTATGACACACTTGACGTTTACGCCACCTACTAGAGCCAACAAATCACACTACCAACACTCATCCCGCCGTCATACCAAGGCCATAAAGACATCATCGTATGGTCGCCCTACCTATGTGGAACTGATGTTCCGGTGGCGCCGTATCTCGCCTTGTCTTTGGCTTAGGATGAGACCGCCAGAACTGTGTTGGTCAACGTTAAAGCTACCAGAAGAGTGAGATGGAAGGTCGGAACTTTTGTATCCGGTGGGTACCGTTTGAATGTGAACTGTGTTAGACCAAGTCTTTAGGACTTATCCAACAAACATGTGAAAGCAATCTCCAACTAAATGCTAAGCTAACTCTCCACGTATTGGGGATTTCTGTTTTTCAAATTATGTATAAATACATGTACTGCTATCTTTCTAAATTGACAATTCAAGAAATACAAACTCTGTTTATAAACTTGGTATCAGAGCATTCAGATCCAATGGCAACCCAACCTGCCTCCGCTTCTTCTTCATCCCCTGCAACCACCTCCATCTGTCCACAACAAATAACCTCTGTTCACCATCTCATTTCGGTGCGCCTGGATCATTCAAACTACTTACTATGGCAGACACAATTTAGACCTCTACTAAGAGGATACGACCTTGAGGGCTACGTTGATGGGACTAAACCGTGTCCCCAACGAACCCAAACGGCGGAACCCGGTGTCATCAATCCGGCATACACTCATTGGCAAACACAGGACCAGGTTTTCCTCAGTTGGCTACTGTCCTCGCTAACCGAACCCGTCCTTTCCCAGGTAGTTGGACTCAACACCTCTCGCGATGTTTGGGAAGCTCTCGCAAAGCAATATGCTTCCAAATCAGGTGCCAGGATTATGCACCTCCGACGTGAACTTCAAACCATTAAGAAAGGTACAAAAATGATGCAACAATATTTCTCGTACGCCAAACAATTGGCAGACAGTTTGTCGGCATCAGGTAACCCAAATTCAAGTTCCGATTTCCAGCAAATACTACTTGTTGGACTTGATAATACTTATGATGCAATCGTTACTACATTGACCACCACTTTGGCTGACATATCCATGGATGATTTGTATGCACACTTGCTTGCATTTGACATGAGACTTGAAGCACATGTGGCACTCTTGCAACAACAACCGGTTGCGCTCGTTGCCTCACAACAACGGAGCAATCCGTCAAGATTTCAGAATCATTCAAATCGTGGTCGTGCAACGGGACCACCAAGTCGATCACGTGGGCTTAAATTTTCAAACCGATCTCAACCTCCACGTAATGGATCCGGACCATGTCAGTTATGTGGCAAAAGAAATCACGTGGCTGCAGATTGCTGGTATCGATATGACAAAGCCTTTAATCCGTCTAATTTCGGTACAAATTCATCTCCTACTGCGCCAACAGCATACATTGCCACACCCGGATCCACCATAGATGCCAACTGGATTCCTGATACCGGAGCCACACATCATCTCACCCCATAATTCAATAATCTCAATATGGGTACCGCCTATGATGGTCCAGACTCGATTCGCGTGGGTAATGGCTCCAACCTCCATATTGAGAATATCGGTAATGCCTCTTTTGTTCATGATTCTAGAAAATTCTATCTCAAAAGACTCTGCCATGTTCCAAAAATTTCTGCTAACCTACTATCCGTGTCTCAATTTTCTAAAGACAATAATGTCTATTTTGAATTTCACCCAAAATCTTTTGTTGTGAAGGATTGCAGCACAGCGAAGGTTCTTCTAAAAGGAACGAATAGGGGAGGACTTTATCAATTCGACAATGTCAGTACGGAGAAAAACCCAGAGTCATCCAGTTTCGCCCTCTTGTCTGCTTCCATTCCGATTTGGCATCAACGTTTAGGTCATCCTATGATTCAAACAGTCAATAAAATTGTTAGCAATAACCATTTGTCTAGTAAGTTTATGTCAGTTTGTAACTCGTGTCATATGAGCATAAGTTGCAAGCTTCCTTTTTCAACAAGCACGACTCAATATCATGAACCCCTTAGTTTAATTGTATCTGATTTATGGGGGCTTTCTCCTGAACTGTCAAAAGATGGTTTTCGATATTACATCCTACTCATGGATGTTTATTCTCATTACATGTGGATATATCCTCTAACAAAAAAATCTGATGCCTTACCAGTGTTTATCACTTTTAAACAAAAAATTGAAAATCTTCTTAAACGGAAGATCAAAATTTTTCAATCTGATAACGGTGGCGAGTACAAAAAGTTCACATCTTATCTTGAAAAAGAGGGTATTATTCATCAATTTTCTTGTCCGTATACATCTGAACAAAATGGTCTTGCCGAGCGTCGTCATAGACATCTAGTTGAAACTGGACTTTGTATGATGTCTCATGCCTCTGTTCCACTCAAATTTTGGGTCGAAGGCTTAGTCACAGCATGTTATCTTATCAATAGATTACCTTCAACGTTTAATAACGAAAAGTCACCCCTCGATCTCTTGTTTGGAACCAAGCCGGACTACACTCGATTAAGAGTATTTGGTTCCTTGTGCTATCCATACTTGCGACCATACTCTCCTAACAAACTTGCTCCTCGATCTCTCCCTTGTGTCTTTATTGGCTATTGTTCTTCTTATAAAGGTTACTTGTGCTTTCAACCACCGACTAATCGGGTTTATATCTCCCGACACGTTCGATTTGATGAGTCAGTCTTCCCCTATTCGGGTCACTTACCTTTTTTATCTGTGCAGGATCCTAACAACATAACATCACCACCTTCTACCTATCCGGTCACCTCGGAAATACCAACATTTTCTTTTCCATTGGAACATCAACCTGCTGCCCAACCTACTGCCCAAACTACTATCCAACCCCTCGTTTCACCTGCTGCCGAACCCACCGTCTAACCTGTTGCCCAACCCACCGTCCAACCCGTTGCCGAAACCCTCGTTCAACCCGCTGCCCAACCCACCAGTCAACCTGCTGCCCAACCCTTCGTCCAACCCGTTGCCGAAACCCCCATCCAACCTGCAGCCTAACCCACCAGCCAACCCGTTGCCCAACCCACCACCCAAAATCAACATAACATGGTCACTCGAGCAAAAGATGGCATTCGTAAACCAACCCAACGCCTTTTTATGACCGCTACAAAACACCCACTCAATACGGATGACACCAATGAACCTACTTGCTACACTCAAGCAACTATGAATTCCAAGTGGCGTGGTGCAATGGATGATGAAATAAATGCTCTAATGCGAAACGACACATGGACTCTTGTTCCACCTACACCAAAAATAAATGTTGTCGGGTGGAAATGGGTGTTCCGGCTCAAATGCAAGGCCGATGGCTCTATTGATCGCTACAAAGCGAGACTAGTCGCTAAAGGCTTCCACCAAAAGCCGGGTATAGATTATGGAGATACATTTAGCCCTGTCGTCAAGCCTTGTACCATACGTATTGTATTGTGGATTGCTTTAATGAATAATTGGACAGTCAGACAGCTCGATGTTCAAAATGCTTTTCTTCATGGCATCTTAGATGAGGAGGTATACATGAAACAACCACCGGGATTTGTTGACTCTAATCACCCCACTTATGTATGCCGTCTTCACAAGTTAATCTATGGCTTAAAGCAAGCTCCTAGAACGTGGTATTCTCGGCGAAGCTCTTATCTAGTTCAATTGGGGTTTCACATCTCCAAAGCAGACAACTCTCTTCTTATTCGACGTGATCACGGTAATATCATGTTTGTTCTTATATATGTTGATGATATCTTGGTCACTGGCTCAGATATCAACCAGACAAATATCCTTCTACAACAATTACACTCAACTTTTGCCTTCAAAGACTTGGGCAACGTTCATTACTTTCTCGGTATTGAAGTGCTTCCATCACCAAATGGCTTGTTTTTGTCTCAACAAAAGTATATTCGTGAAATTCTTAGCAAAGCAAAACTAGAAGGAGTAAAACCGGTCAACACACCCCTTGCGGCTAATATGCAACTGTCTCCGGAAGGGAGTTCGTCATTCTCGAACCCCTCACTCTATCGAAGTATTGTAGGTGCCTTACAATACTTAACGTTCACACGTCCGGACATCAGTGTTGCTGTTAATAAGGTATGTCAATTTATGCACCACCCCACTGAAGCCCATTGGTCTGCTGTTAAAAGAATCCTCCGCTATTTGAAAACTACAGTCAATTATGGTCTACACTTGACTCGGCCAAAATCAATTCAGCTGCATGCATTATCAGAAAGTGAATTTCAGCTTGAGGGTTATTCAGACGCTGACTGGGCCGGCTGTCCAGCAGACCGTCGATCCACCGGTGGTTACTGCATATACATTGGCAACAATTTAGTTTCATGGAGCTCGAGAAAACAAAAGACGGTATCCTGTTCGAGCACTGAAGTAGAATATCGAAGCCTAGCAAATGCCACATATGAGGTCATTTGGATTCAATCGCTTCTGAAAGAACTTGGTTTTATAACCTCCATACCTACTCTCTGGTGTGATAACCTCGGAGCAACATACCTTACAGCTAATCCGGTCTTTCATGCTCGTACAAAACACATAGAGATAGACTACCATTTTGTACGTGAACGTGTGGCTGGAAAGAAACTGCACATACGCTTTGTCTCAACAAAAGATCAATTGGCAGACATCTTCACCAAAGGTCTAGGTGGTCCGAGATTTCAGCTGCTTCGTGACAAGTTGAACGTTGGTCCACCATAGTTCAAGTTGCGGGAGGGTGTTAGACCAAGTCTTTAGGACTTATCCAACAAACGTGTGAAAGCAATCTCCAACTAAATGCTAAGCTAACACTCCACGTATTAGGGATTTCTGTTTTTTAAAGTATGTATAAATACATGTACTGCTATCTTTGTAAATTGACAATTCAAGAAATACAAACTCTGTTTATCAACTAACTGTCCGACGTATATTACGTTTGGGAACAAGAACGCTGTTATGCGGTTGGTCCTGCAGTTAAGTATGAGTTAGTTGAAGGGTGTAATGTGGATGTTTAACGTTACGCCTTTTAACGTCGTTAAAAATTGTCATACAATTTTTGACTTTGGTAGTATTATGAGAAAGGAATGTATGTTACTGTAATATTTTTTTTTCACAAAAAAACTTGTGATATTTGTGTTGAAATTTTAATACTATTTTAATATTTTTTATTGTTCTTTTGTTCATAAAGAGGGAAACATAAATGGACAATAATACCCTTATAGAAGATTTCTTTAACCATTAACAATTAATGTTGTTATTGGTGAGGGACCCTAGTCACAATAGATTGCATACCACAAGAACCATATCCATAATAAACATAGAATGAGCACCATGGTCAAAGAAATCACAAAAACACAGGGACCAAATCCACAATTCAATCAAAATATAAATAATGGTTTTTCTTGATTTGTTTTAAAGTTATCCACTCAAGTTCTCATTCATTATGATTTGTTTCATATAGATTCAATCCAAAAATCATGATGTTATATTTCTTGTTCTAAGACAGACATTTTTAATCTCTTTAAGTTATGCTCTAGCTATTCTAAGTAAAGTTCATCCAAATATTTTAACATATTTTGCATATATGTCTAAGGGACCGTTTACAAAACGTTTACCCGGGTAAGTTATTACCAAGTCATATTAGTTTACCGAATGAATATGGCAAGAACCAAGAATCTTACCTAGTAAGAGCGGAAGCAAGGACCGAGAGTCCAAAGCAAGCACCGAGAGTCTTACCCGGTAAGTGAGTGCGACGACTCTTACCACGGTTAGCGTTTACCGGCTAAATTGTAGCATACAATGTCATTTTGGTGGACTAAAATCTTACCCTGAAAGTAGGTGATGGTGTTAAATTTTACCGGTAAGCTTTCATCCGGGTAAGTGATTAGATAAACTGCCCTAAGTGTATATTATATATATATATATATATATATATATATATATATGTATATATGGGATTCTACGCAGTCAATAATGACAAAAAAAACAATATATAGTAACATATCGTCCTTTGATAGATGGAAGTAGGGGTGTTAACGAGCCGAGTCGAGTCGAGTAGCAGGTTATTCGAGTCGAGCTCCAAAAAATATTACCAGGCTCGAGCTCGACTCGAGCTCGATTAAATTTTCAAAGTCGGGCTCGAGCTCGAGCTCGAATATTTTTTCAATGTTCGAGCTCGAGTTCGATGCTCGTTTATGAGCTCGAATTCGAGATCGATTAACTCGTTTATGTAGTCAAGATCGATAATTTTTTATGTTTTTATTATATAATTTGTAAACATACAAATATGTCAGGCTCGAAAAAGTGTATGCTCGAATGACTCGAGTCGACTCGACTCGACTCGACTCGTAAAGCTTAATCGAGCTTTCGAACGAATCGAGTCGAACATTGGTATTATAGAGCTCGGCTCGTTAACTTAAGCGAGATTTAATTTGTGTTCGAGATCGACTCGAGCTCGACAGCTATTAGGCTCGAGCTCGAGTAGCTCGTTAAAAGCTCGACTCGTTAACACCCCTAGATGGAAGTAATGATTTCTGTAGTAAGAAATTTCTTCTAGTAACGGAGTAGCGACATAAACAAACATTTGAAAGTTTATATCAATAGATAAAACCCCAACAATTTATATATACACCATTAAATATTTAATTACAATGTGCTGGATATATGCCCATTGACACAAAATATTTAATTATTGGCATTATTCTATTCGGTCGCACACAAAGTCCAAACTAAAATTGCAAAAATTATATAGTTAAGGGAAAAGTTTGTTGAACATCATAAGTGTTGATTTAACTAGAAAATAGAGGAATTTTTGAGGGACAGATGTTGTAAAATGAAGGAGACACAAAAGTAAAAGTGTCAACATTTTGGTGAGGACCACAGTCCACCTCTCTATTTTTACCTAAGCATAAACCGATCCCTCCCCCTCTCTCTCTCTCTCTCTCTCCTAATTTCGGCCAAAAAACACACGCACACACAAGTGTGTGTTTTGCATGAAAAGAAAAGGTGTTTTTTATCTCAAAAAGCAAAAAGAAGAGATAACCATTCCTTCTCTCAAAAGTTCTTGGTGAAAACGTTTTCTTACTACAATTTTTGGAGCTTTAGGTGTGCACTTGATAGAGAAATTCTCTCTTGGATCCTCCAAAGTCATCAAGGGTATGATTTTATCTTCATCACTTTTCTATTTGCTATCTCACTTGTACAATGGATCCTATTTTAGAAGATCAGAAATTCGTTTTTTGTCTTTTTGTTATAAGCTTCCATTACATGTTTATGTTTGGCAAAACTTCTTCTCCCAACAGTGGTATCAAAGCCACTTGTACAAGGTTATAACACTTTTGTGATCTTTTTCTTGAAGAAATCGGGTTTGAATGTTTTTGTACACATTTTCGGGAAAGGATGTGTAAAGAACATGCAAAAGGATTTCTAAGGTTTTTCAAGTTTTATGTTTTTTTCCCTCCCTCTTGGACCTTCGATTTTGACATGCATGTTGAAAAACGAAAGTTTTTTTTGATGTCATGGTCCAATATTTATAAAGATCACACTTTCGGAATTTTTGTGATGGATCCGAAAATACCAAGAGATTTATTTTGTTTTGATATAAAATAAATGAAAGAAGGATAAATAAATTAAAGTGTTGAAAACCTTGTTTTACAAAACTAGTATCTGTAACAATAAAAGAAAATTTTGCTTTTTCCATTAAGTATGGATTTTTGGTTTTGTTTTCCCAAAATATTTTGATTCACTTGCATGTTGTTGTTTCGATGGTTTTGGCATGAAAACCATATTTACAAAACATAAAAGTGTGTTTGTGTGTTTATGTTGTCAATTTTTTTTGATGCCATAGAAACATGCAAACAAAGATTGATTTTGTTTAAGTGCCAAAAGTGTATGTTTAAATCAATCTTTATCAAAATATGGTTTACAAGGATTTTGGCACTTCTTGTTTTGGTTCTGTTGGGTTTTAAAGCGATTTTATAACCTTAACGCAGCGGAAATACATATATAAATCGGTTACAAAGTATTTAGAAAACTTTTCTAAATGATAAAACTCAATCGGATCCAATGATGTATTCAATTAAATAACCACGCCATAAGGTGTTTAGAATCGTACCTTTTGAGATCTGTTGTGGTTGAACGATCAGAGCACTTAGAACCCAACAAAGGTTTCCTCTAACGGTATCCACACACGAACACGCGAATTCCACAGAGTGCTAGTCCAAAACAAACCCTTTGCTAATATGGGTATGTGTCAGATCCAGTGGATTCATTCAGTTTAGAAACAACTGACATGACATCCTATTTATATAGTCAGTAAATAGAATTTATGTTTATCTGTAATTATTTGAATTCAAATCATCTGAATTCGAATAATTATCTAAATTTGAACAATAATATTTATCTAAACAAATAATAATTATTCATATTTACAAATAAAACCCTGTAATTACATTTTACTCATATTATTTAATTATTTTTTCAAGAATAACTATTTAACTGTCAAACATGACTTTAACAAATTTCTTTCTAATGGAAGCAAACGTGTTCTTTTTTGTGCGACCCTTTAGGTTTACATACTCATTGGTAGCATTTCTGTGTGACACATGTCGTGGGCATATAATAACCTACATGTTCATATTTGTGTTTGTATGGATCCAGTAACAAGTGCCACTCTTGACCCATGTGATTGTGATGTTTGGTTAATATTCGATTTATTATTGGTTTGTAATAATTTGCGCGACTTGCATGTCGTTTCATTCATGCTATGTAAATGTATATACGACCTACGTGTCGTTTCTAATTTAATGTATTTGTAAAATAGCATAGAATAGAATACAAATTTGTTTTTCCAATAACTGTAAATCGAAGACGGTGCAACCAAAGGGGAGTCATGAAGAATACGTTTTGAAGGTGGTCCATCGGAGTATCAAATGGTGATGGCGAGTTTAGTGGGAGTCGGTCATGTTTTTGATTGTGTCCCTAGATTGACCATGTTTTTCCGTGTGTTGGCTCACCGGAAAAACGCATACGATTTAAGGCATTGTTACCGTTTTTGCTTGTTGTGGTTGTTTTATTATTTTTATAAATTTGTCTAGGCCTTGCATGCTAGAAATTTTTTATTTTAAAATAATTAAAAAATCACAAAGTTTGGTTAATGAGTTATGTTGGGTCATCAATGATGACCTCCTAATCTCCTTACATTCTTTGAAAAACATCTTTTATACTTAGATAAATTTTAGGTTCTTTGTAATAGCTTAGTCATGTTTTCAAAGTTCGGTGAAGTCAAAGATCATCCAAAATCAAGAAGAAGCAAATCTACCAATGCGGATTGAAGATGTACTTCTCAACCCAAACTAAGCTATCTCACCGATTTTCTCCATGACAAATCGGTGAAATCCTCAAAATAGGAGAATCCTCCCTTGTCACTTTGCTAAGAAGATTTTCATCAAAGAGGTAATATCTGGTGTGGGGGAAAAAGGTTTATCTGTCCTTTTTCCCATTCTTAGATATTGTCATCATCAAAGCTTTTTAACAACATGAAAAATAGGAAAAAACACTTCAACTTTTGAGAGTCAAACCTGACCCTCCAATGACAAAGTGACAAGTGTCCCATGCATTAAATGCTCATGGTACTATTTAAAGATGAAGACTTCTCCATGCAAACGACTCCTCTTGAAGATTTCTCAGTGCATAAGACATTCTGCGTTTTCTCCTCCATTGAACTAAATAGCTTTTAATTGTTGTGTTTTTAGAAGTTGTGTAGTTTTCAGTTTTACTTTGTCAAGATTGTTATAATAGATTTCATCTATTCTTTCCGCAACAATCTAAGTGTTCTATGTGTAATTCTTGATTTTTTAAATCAATAAAGAATTAAATTAAGTGAAAATTTTGTGTATTGTAATAAACCCCCCCCCTCTACAATACATGTTCTTGTTCTTATTAGCCATCTGGGACTAACAAGTGGTATCAGAGCAGGAAAGTTTAATCTCAATAAACTTGATCTGCAATGGCTGCTTCCTCCTCAAACAATGAAGTTTCTTCTCAAAACACTTTTTTCTGAAAATGGCTCTATTGCTAAACCTCGTAAGTTTAACCCAAAAAACTTCTCTTTGTGGAAAAGCAGAATAATGCTGTTCATGGAAGGAGTAGATAGCAGATATCCTACCATTCTTAGTGAGGGACCAATTGTCCCTAGAGTTTGGGCTCGCTATGAAACTCAAAAATGCCGCAAAGAAAGTATTGGTCAAGATGATTATGATGATTCCTCTGATGAAGAAAAATCTACTGTAACCGGTCGTTATATCCTTAAGAATCCCAAGAAATATACTGATGAAGAAAAACATCTTGTGTCTTTAGATTCCAAAGTTGGGGCCATCGTTTCTCTCTCTCTCTCTCTCTCTTCCTGATGAAGTGTACCACTCTCTGGTAAATTTCTCTACTGCCAAAGAGATGTGGTCCACTATGTGTGTTCTGTACGAAGGTACAAATGAAGTTAAAAAGAACAGAAAAGTTGCTCTTGTTAGAAAATATGAATTGTTTTCTTATGAAAAGGGAGAATCTCTCTCTAACTACTATAACCGCTTTAACAGTCTTCTTAATGACTTAAAGCTGTTAGGTAGAGTGTATGACAATGAGGAAGTCCTATGCAAATTTATGGACTGTGTTTCTGATTTTTGGGAAAACACCTGTACTTGTATAAAGACAACCAAGGATCTTGATCATATACCTCTCACTGCTCTTTATGGAACTCTCTTCAACTATGAGTAGACGAAGCTGCAAAGGAAGTCTGTCATCACAGATATAAAGAGCTCTTCTCTGGCTCTCTTAAGTGACTCTTCCAAAAGAACTAAGTGTATTCCAAGAATCACCTACCCATCTAACTTTGACCATGATAGTCAAGAAGATCCCAAGGAGCATTCAGAGGCATATCTTAGTGATGCTGAGGAGGAATGTGAGGAAACTTCAGTTGACAAATTATCAAATGGAATGGCCATGTTGGATGGGTATTCTAAATCCAAATCTCGCTTCTTGTTAGGTCTCAATGTCAATTGAATAGAAGTTCAGGGACCATTTATGCTATTTCTTGTAACTATCCCTAATGGGGCATAAATAGTTTGCTTTGTTTTAGAATTAGGGTTAATGACCTAATTACTATTTCCTAATTACCTTGTACGGCTACTGAGAAGTTCATACTTGCTGCTATTCAATCAAGTGAGATTTATGACATGTTTATGCTATTGTGTTGATTACATTGATCGCACTTGTTAATCTGGGATCCACAATTGGCATCAGAGCAGAAACACGATTGATTCAAAGGTAAAATCTCTCAATTTAAAGTCATTCCAGTTTGTTCGACTGTTTATTTGAAAAGGTTATTAATTGTTTTAATTTTTGTGCTAAAATTGAAATTGATGCTTAAAAGAGTCTTCTTCTTGTGTTTCTATAGTCATCTCAATTTTTGAACACTTTTGGTTAAGTCTTTGCTCATCAATTTGAATATTTTTCAATTCTGGGTTCTTGCACTCCGTTTCTTGAAAAATTCTTGATTTTTTGCTCAAAAGTGGCTTAAAATCGATTTGGTTAGTTGTTTGTGCCTTATTTAGTTGTTGGTAGTTTTATTAAAGTGTTTGTAGAAGTCCCTCGAAGCGATTCAGTCCAAAAAGCGATCTTCTGCACTTCCAGGTACGTTTTGTTTGAAAACTGCGTTTGAATACGGGACTCAAAGTTTGGTCCCGGAATCTTTTGTGTTTCCCGAACTCGGACACCGGATCCCGGATCAATACCGGGTCCGTCTTTATTCCCGGTCGCATACCGGGTCTGTGTGCTATACCGGAACTCCTTCCGGTTCTGGATTACTCCCGGTTCCGGACGAGTGCCGGTTCCGGTGTTGTCCCATTTCGGATCCACAATCATTCCGGTTCCGGATCCTCCCGGTTCCGGATCCCCTGTTCTGGGTTTCTCTTTCTGCACACTTTGGTAATCCTTTTTCTTTATCTGTTTGATTTTTTTTCCTACGTTTCTGTGTTTGCTTCCTTTATTTAACTCTAGTTAAGTTACTCCTTAGCTTAGGATCTGCTTAGTTCTTACACTCCCTTAGGTTTTGCGTTAGATCACTCTTTTTACCTTTGGATCACTCAAATCATCTTACGATCACACAAGTGCCCGAAACATGAATACTCAAGACGCGTTAGCCATAGGATCTGAACTCAAGCCGCCGATCCTATACCGAGGGGAGTATAATGTATGGAAAGACCGCTTCTTGTGCTTTATCGAGACCAAGCCCCTATATGAGGAGATTCTCTGATCGTTGACCCACAGACCAATTGCTCCTCCAATGATGGATATCCAAGCGCAAGAAGGCGGACCCCCAGCTCAACGGGTGGTCAAACCGTATGACAAGCTGACTCCTGAAGAAAAGAGGCAAGTAGATGGCGATAGATTGGCTAAGACGTACCTCATCTACAGTCTTCCAAATAATATCTACTACAACATCGACAGTCAGAAAGACACGGCCAAAGGAATGTGGGATCAACTGGTGAAAATTATGCAAGGTAGTCGCGAGGGGAACCAACTGAAGATAACCAACTGCCTCACTCGATATGAAGCGTTCAAGGCCAAACGAGGAGAATCACTAACCGAGACTTACGAAAGATTATGCACGCTCATCAACGATCTTCATAAAAACAACATCTTTAAGACGAACACGGAGAACAACATCAAGTTCTTGAACAACCTTCAACCTGAATGGAAGGGATTTGTCCTCCATGTTCGCCACAATCATTCTTTAGAGAATGTTCCGCTGCACGAACTCTATGAGATGCTATTACAAGATGAAGATGATGTTCGTGAACTCATGGGAGATCAGAAGTCTAGTGAGAAGAAGAAAGAAGACCCTCTTGATCTCATATCTCACAAAAAGGACAAGCACGTTCAATGAAGTTTTCATCGAGAAGAACCCCATAGTGAGACTGAGCATGAAGATGAAGAACCTGAAAGTGATTCTGACACTGAGCTTGATGGAATTAAGAAAGCTGTTGCCCTACTTACCAGAGAGTATGCAAGGAAGAAATTCTTCAAGAAGCCATCCAATAACAACTAGCGTTACTCTACCAACACGAAGCGCCGAGACTACCAAGAAAAGTATGACAGGAAGCGAAAGTCTGACGAAGGAAGGAAGAAGAACGATGAAGGCAAGAAGTCAGAAGGGAAGTCTGACGAGCGAGATGATGATGAACCAGTGAAGTGTTACAACTGCGGAAAACGAGGACACTTTGCCAGAGACTGCCGGAAACCTGTAGTGCACAATGCTGAGTACTACAAGAGCAAAATGTTGTTGGCAAGGCAGAAAGAAGCAGGTAAAGCGTTGATAGCAGAAGACGATCACTGGCTCGTCTTGACTGAAGATGAAGAGGAAGAAGCTGAAGCTCATATGTGCTACACTGGCACTCAACCCGAAGAATCTAACACTAAAGATGAAACCTCCATCAAGAAAAAGGAGAAAGCCGAATGCCAGGTATGTGCTTTCTCTAATGATAAACTTATCGATCAGATGCAAGTCATGGTGCATACCTTAGATTCTTTTAAACAAAAGCTTAAAGCTAAAGACGCCCAAATCACTAAGCTAGAAGCCGAGGCTAAAATTAAATACGACACCATAGGCAAACTAGCTATTGAAAAGGCTGAAGATACGTGTGTGATAGAAAACTATCAATCCGAATGCTCAGCCATTTCAAAAAGAGCAGAATCCCTAGAGACCCAACTATTTGAATTCACTTAAAAGTTAGAAAGGTCTCAGGCGGAGTATTCAAAGAGTGTTGTTCTTCAAGAAAACGTTCAAAAACAAAATAAGTTGTTGACTACTAAGCTAAAGGATCTAGAATCCAAACTTTATAAACTTGGTCAATCGGAACAAACCATTAATTTGAATAAACCAAAGGAATTCAAGTATTACAACTCTCAATGGGGACTTGGATATGATAATCCGTGTTACCTTAAGAAAATCTTACCAAAGTTCCCTCCCTTTATGAGTTCAACTTTTTGGGCCTAGATAAGAAATATCCTGAGTATAAGATCATGTGGACTAAACCATCATAGGAGTGTTAGGACACTGAAGTTGTCCTTTATAATAGAAAGTTTTGTAAAGAAATAGCTGTGTTAAAGGGCTTATGCTTAATTGTTGTAGCAAGTGATGAAGACTATAAATAGGTCTTTACTTGTAGTTTGTAAGATGTGAATTCATTAATACAAGATGTAGATCTCTAATCACTTTGTGTTCTCTCTAGGTTAGATTTCCTTTTCAATAATGTTCTTCATCTTCTTGTTACACAATACTTGGATTGTATGAAGATCATAGACCTAACAAGGAGGATGAGGAAAAGGAAGACCTTAAGAAAAACAGGAATTCCTCTACCAAAACTAGGGGAAAAGCCTGAAAAGGTTAATAACAAATCGGAAGATAAGCCACCTAGAAAGAATATAAATGTACAAGCTCCCTTCGTGTACGAAACCCTTAATGCATCTTATTTGATAACCAAAACACCTTACCTCTTGATAAGGTTAATTTATTAACCCTATTTTTAGCCTTTTTATTAGTTTTTGTCTTACTTTATTCTCCCAAAAATCCAAATTTTAGTCACTTCTATGTAAAAATCATGCATTGATCATAATTCATACATTTAGCATGTTTTACATAGTTTAGTAAGTAATTTGGTGTTGATAATAAAATTTTGCAGATTGATGAAACCCTCCGAGGATTCCTGCAGGATTTGAGCTGCTGGAAGTTTTAGCTGTTTTTGGGCCGAAATGCTGTTTTGGGCCGAAATGCTGTGATAGGCCGAATCTGCTGTTGGGCCGATTTTTGAAGCTACAAAACCAGATTTTTGAAGACCTTGATGAAAAGTATCTTAGTTAGGACTTAAGTATTTTTAATTACTTATTATGTATTTTAGAAGCTTACTTAATACTCTTTAGCTTTTTGAAAACTTTGGGACCAAGTTTACTTTGGGACCAAGTTTGCCTTCTCCTATAAATAGGAGAGTCTTATGCTTGTTTTAGAACCATCTTTCCAAGTATTATTACTTGTTGCATCTTTTGCTCTCTAGTTTTATTCTCTTGTTACTTATAATATGGAGTAATTGTAGTGTTCGGTTCGGAATTAATACAAGTGTTTTAAATCTCAAGTTCGTGTTCTCAAGTTTTATAATCTCTCTTTTATTATTAGAAATTAATACAAGGAACATACTTGATTGTTATAATCAATTAGTGACTTGAGATTACTTTCTAATATTGGTATTTTCCAAGATTTAAAGCAAACACGTTCGTTTTTCGTCACATTTCACGTCTAGTTAATTATTTGGTAGTGGTGATATTTTGGATTTAATCCTTCTAAAAATCCAAGACTTGTCCAATTAGTTAATAATTCATTTTTCTAGTAATTCCTAAGCGTAAAGATCATCTTTTGAGACGTAACTTGCACGACAAGTTTCATAACTTGGCGACCAAGTTACCTCATTTTTTAGGACTTTAATTCCATTTACTGCTTTATTTACATTCCTGCAATTTATATTTCCATCTTTTAATTTCTTGTACTTTAATTTACTGTCATTTACATTATTGCACTTTAATTTCAGTATTTACTTTTCAGTAATTTATTTTTCTGCAATTTACTTTCCAGTCATTTACTTTTCTGTAATTTACTTTTCTGCAATGTTATTTACATTTCTTACATCTTTCGAAAGATTAATCCGAGCAATGATGGGCTAATAGCCTTAGGTTTGGGTGTAAGACAAAGTTGAGACCGAAATCGGTGTGAAAGTTGAGAGTTGTATTTATATAACATTGTTATCTAACTATTTGTTTCAGGTGATTACCGTTTCATTGAAGATCATATTTTAATTAATTGACAACTAATTTAATATGTGAAAATGCATTAACTTTCAGAGTTAAGATAAACAACAAAACCTGAGATAATAAGAGAAGGCTACATATAGCTTTAGCATCTGACAAGTGCTATGCTCTTACGGTGTAGGATGGTAACATTGTGTTGTGCTAGGATTCACGAGGTCTAATATAACTGATATCGTATCGATAGCACGCTGGCCTATGTGTACTCTTGGGAGGCCATCTGACCCGGTAGTTGATACTGTGATAATTCTATTTATATAGGATTATCCAGGTGTTTATTTCATCTTTAAACCAGATCACTTATTTTTGTCTTAACATGTAACACCCCGCTTACCACGACACAATATTGTCCGCTTTGCCCCACTGGCTCACGGCTTTGTTCTTGGCGACCTGGCGAGGACTTCCCAGGGGGTCACCCATCCTGGTACTACTCCCACCCAAACACGCTTAACCACAGAGTTCCCAAGGAACCCGCATGCTTGTGGCCCCAAAACGCGTTGTGTCTGGTAAGGCCAAGGTTTACTAATATACCCAGCATCTCTCCTGTCCACGACCGATGTGGGATATGCCTAAGGTGTTACACACCCCCCCCCCCTTAGGGACTCATCGTCCTCGATGAGGTTTGCCCCACCATCCCGAACGACACAGGAGTGGCTCTGATACCATTTGTAACACCCCGCTTACCACGACACAATATTGTCCGCTTTGCCCCACTGGCTCACGGCTTTGTTCTTGGCGACCTGGCGAGGACTTCCCAGGGGGTCACCCATCCTGGTACTACTCCCACCCAAGCACGCTTAACCACAGAGTTCCCAAGGAACCCGCATGCTTGTGGCCCCAAAACGCGTTGTGTCTGGTAAGGCCAAGGTTTACTAATATACCCAGCATCTCTCCTGTCCACGGCCGATGTGGGATATGCCTAAGGTGTTACACACACCCCCCCTTAGGGACTCATCGTCCTCGATGAGGTTTGCCCCACCATCCCGAACGGCACAGGAGTGGCTCTGATACCATTTGTAACACCCCCTTACCACGACACAATATTGTCCGCTTTGCCCCACTGGCTCACGGCTTTGTTCTTGGCGACCTGGCAAGGACTTCGCAAGGACTTCCCAGGAGGTCACCCATCCTGGTACTACTCCCACCCAAGCACGCTTAACCACAGAGTTCCCAAGGAACCCGCATGCTTGTGGCCCCAAAATTTCAAGAAAATTTAAAAATTTTTAAACGCGCATATTTAATAATAAGTCTCCATTTATTAAACCCAAAATAATAATTCCAACCACGAGCGTTATTAAAACATAAGTCAACAGCGGAAATTAAATTGTTTATTCAATAACGGGAAAATGTTTAATAAGCAAATCCTTCGACCCATCCATCTTGCGCGTCAGTGTGTGCCAGTCATGCCTTCGTACCACTTGTACCTGCAGCCACTGTAAATTGGGAGGGGTAAGCACGAAGCTTAGTGAATTCAAACACAACAATTAACAATGGTTATCTCATATTACCCCTAAAGCAAAGAGGATCACACCACCACATACAAGTCTACGAACAAATCATAAACAAGTATAATAACCACCACATAAAAAAATCCCCGGGCGGATGTCGGGTCTACGGCCCCGCCGCACGTTTCCGCCTACTGCGGGAAACACCCGTTTTACGCCTACTGCGTATGACATCCTTTTTACGCCTACTGCGTAAACGCCCCTTTTACGCCTACTGCGTAAAACACCTCCGTCCCCGTCGGGACTCGGCCCCGCCGAATAATGTAGCACATAATGTTAACTAGACGTCCCACTATCTAGCCCCCAACCATCCCGCATACAATTTTCACACACGTGCTACAGTAATAATAAACAACTATTAATTAATTGTAGTGAGAGAACTCACCTCGGGTGCGCGCCTAGCTAAAAATAGTAAGTAGCTCCACACAACGACGATCACTTTCCGGCACCTAAACGTACGATAAAATACGTCAATACGAGACCCGGACCCCACGACGCGACACACCCCAAATTGTCACTAAAACTAACTTTCGGTCACACCGAACAGGTCTGTTCGGGACCTGATTTGACCACTAAAACTCCAGAAAAACTCAGATTTATTACACGGTTGAAAAGTGCCCTGAAATACCTTTCCGAGGATATATTACACGCCTCCTAACGATTTTTCTATAATTAATTATGAATTTATTAAGTTCGCCTACCGGAACTGTCCGTTTTCGGACCAGTTCGCACTAACAGCTCCGAACAGCCCGGTTCTGGGCCGATTCAGCCTTTCGGCAAAACACGAAAAACGTGCCTAACTCAATTTAGGAAAAATGGCCACTGACCTCAAGTTAAAACGACTTACGAGTAAAAAGTTACGGTCCACGCAAAACAGTGGCAGATTCCAGGAAATTCACATAAAATGACGAACCGCAGAACTTGCGAACACTTTTTCTCCCAACTCGAGGCCGAACCAGTTTTCCGCCAAAACACAGAAAACGTACTCGGTCCCGAGCTCGAAGCGTGGGCGCCAGTTTCGGCTCAATCGGAGTTACGACGGAGAAGTTATTGCCGTCACAAAACAGGGGCTGGACCATTTTTCGCATAAAAGAAAGATTTTAGAAGCAACGGTTTAAGTTATACGGCTTAACGATTAAGTCACGGTTTAAGGCTCTGAAGCTACTAAGGTCTGGTTACGGCCTCTCGCCACCCACTGCCATCTCCGGCAGTGGTGGTTGCCGGCGGCGACCGGCGGCGGCCAGCGGCGGCCGGCGGTGGATTTTCGATTACGAACGCACGAGACAACACCCGACCATTCTCTCTCATTCTCTCGGCCATTCTCACGCATACGCACCCACAACGGCAGCCACGGCCGTCCATCCACCACCGCCACAGCGGCGGCGAACGGCGGCGGCGACGGGAACGAGAAGGAAGGAAAGCGAAGCAAGAAAAGTGATTACCTTACGACGACGCTACGTAAACGTACACGATCCTCCTTCCCTCGAGACTCCGGCGAACAGCGGGAGGTGGCGACAGCAGAAACTTTTCCGGCGACTGCAGCGGCAGTGGCACCTTCTCCGGCGTCTTTCACCTCCGACGAAGCTCTCTCTCACTCCCACCCTTTCTCGGTCCTTCCCTATCTCTATCTAACTCTCGCTCGTTGCTCACGATCGCACCAAAAAAAAAAAGGAAACGGCTGCCGTAGGGTTTCGTGTGGGATAGTATGGGATCCCTTGGCTTTCACGTAGATAAGAAACGGAAGGAGCCGGCCATGGGCCGAAAACCCATGCAAACTTTTCCAAAACTTTCCTTTTAGCCCCCCTACTATTCTCCCTTCACAAACTACCCTAGAATAAAATATGGATTTAACATTTTGGTCCTTAACGACATCAAACCCCGAACCAAAACAATTAACGGTACACACTTTAAATTAATTAAAAAAATAAAAGAAAAACGTACCGGGACACGGGCTTTACAACTCTCCCCCGCTTGGACTAGACTTCGTCCCCGAAGTCCACGCCTGCAAACAGCTCCGGGTAATTCTCCCGCATCTCGGCTTCTGGTTCCCACGTCCATTCCGAACCTTTCCGGTGCTGCCACTGGACCTTCACCAATCCAATGAATTTGTTCCTTAGAGTCTTCGTCTTCCTCTCGACGATGGCTACCGGCTTCTCCACATAGTTGAGTCGCTCGTCAATCTGAATATCTTCAAGGGGAACTACTGCAGACTCATCCATCACACACTTCCGCAACTGAGAGACATGGAACGTGTTGTGGATCAGGCTCAGTTCCTCCGGTAGCTCCAATCGGTAAGCTACTTTCCCCACACGCGCGATGACCTTGTATGGTCCGATATATCGGGGACCCAACTTTCCCCGCTTGCGAAAACGGATTACCCCCTTCCAGGGTGACACTTTCAAAAGAACGTAATCCCCGACTTGGAACTCCAAGTCCGATCGTCTCTTATCGGCGTAACTCTTTTGTCGGCTCTGAGCGGTGACTAACCGATCCCGCACCATCTGAATCATTTCCGTCGTCTTTAGCACAATATCGGTGCTCCCCAGCACTCTGTGACCAACCTCGCCCCAGCAAATGGGCGTCCGACACTTCCTGCCATACAACACTTCGTACGACGCTCTACCGATGCTAGCGTGATAGCTGTTATTGTAGGAGAACTCAGCTAGTGGAAGATTCTGATCCCAACTACCACCAAAGTCAATCACACATGCTCGCAGCATGTCCTCAAGTGTCTGAATAGTACGCTCACTCTGTCCGTCCGTCTGAGGATGAAATGCTGTACTGAAATGCAACCGCGTACCCATCTCATTCGGGACGATGAGTCCCTAAGGGGGGGGGGGGTGTGTAACACCTTAGGCATATCCCACATCGGTCGTGGACAGGAGAGATGCTGGGTATATTAGTAAACCTTGGCCTTACCAGACACAACGCGTTTTGGGGCCACAAGCATGCGGGTTCCTTGGGAACTCTGTGGTTAAGCGTGCTTGGGTGGGAGTAGTACCAGGATGGGTGACCTCCTGGGAAGTCCTTGCGAAGTCCTTGCCAGGTCGCCAAGAACAAAGCCGTGAGCCAGTGGGGCAAAGCGGACAATATTGTGTCGTGGTAAGGGGGTGTTACAAATGGTATCAGAGCCACTCCTGTGCCGTTCGGGATGGTGGGGCAAACCTCATCGAGGACGATGAGTCCCTAAGGGGGGGGGGTGTGTAACACCTTAGGCATATCCCACATCGGTCGTGGACAGGAGAGATGCTGGGTATATTAGTAAACCTTGGCCTTACCAGACACAACGCGTTTTGGGGCCACAAGCATGCGGGTTCCTTGGGAACTCTGTGGTTAAGCGTGCTTGGGTGGGAGTAGTACCAGGATGGGTGACCTCCTGGGAAGTCCTTGCGAAGTCCTTGCCAGGTCGCCAAGAACAAAGCCGTGAGCCAGTGGGGCAAAGCGGACAATATTGTGTCGTGGTAAGCGGGGTGTTACAGATGGTATCAGAGCCGGGAACCGGACTGGTGTGCCAGCGAGGACGCTGGGCTCCCAAGGGGGGTGGATTGTAAGATCCCACATTGGTTGGGGAGGGGAACAAAGGTTGCCTTATAAGGGACTTGATACCTCCTCTATCAGACGCGTTTTAAAACCGTGAGTCCAGGTGTGCGGACAAAGCGGACAATATCTGGTACGGTTGGTCTGGGATGTTACATAACAAAACCTTGCACCCTGTGCTTTTAATCTCTCATTAGTATTTTTAGTTGTTAACTCACAAACAAACCACTCAATCTGTTTTCGAATTCGCCATCTGAAGTCAGTTTTTAAAGATTGGACTTTTTGAAAAGCTTTCACAAGTTTTCCCTGTGGATCGATATCTGGTACTTTTACCATTATTAATTGTTAACGAGACAATAGTAGTTCAAGGTGTATACTTGCACTAAGTTTTATTTTAAGTGAATCTCTAAGGTTGCATAAATCTTTCAACACCTCTCAAATGATAACTTCGACATCTGTTATCTTGCTAAAACTGTGGAAACTCCAGTTCCAGTTACGGCAACACCAGATGTAGGATCTAACGATCAATCAGAGTTCGAACAATATGTTCCACCTCTGATTTTGGAAAACATCATTTTCAAACTCGAAGAATCAATTGTGAGGGACAAGGTCATTTTTGACACCAAAAGAATTGTACTTTTATCCACTATAGACAAGCTCAAACAGAACAAAACCGAGTCATTATCTGAATCAGAAAGAGCGAGTTATAAAACCGAGATTGCTAAATTAAATTATAAAATTTCCGCCTTGACGGCAGAGGCTTTAACAGGAAGAATGGCTAAGGAAAGTCCTGTGGATACTCCAATAAAGCCTGCCTCTCCTGAAACCATCTCGGTTGACCCGTCAACTACTTGTTCGGATAGTTCCTCGTGTAAAGCTTTTCTAGGTGTGTCTCATGACACCAATGATAATAATCTGAGTTACCAAGATAAAGGTAAGGCGGTTCAAACCGATTCTGTTCAAAGGAATATTTTTCCAGATTTTAATAACCCCTTTGCGGATGATTCCTTTAACTGCTCATCATCCGAATCTGATGGTGAAAACCAATTTGATTCTGCACGACGGTTTTCTGAGTTTATGAATTCCTCTGTTTGTCATGATGATGATGTTTCAAAAATTGATTTTGCTCCAAAGCTTGCAAGTCACACTCAATTTTTAGAGAAAATGCCCACACCGGTTAATTTTGAAAAAGGAGAGTGTTCTAACTCTAAAAACGTTTTGAGACCATTTCTTCCAAATCTAAATCTAAACGTCGGTCCAAGAAACGATCTAAAACCGGTAAAAGATCTAAAAGACAACCATATTACTCCAGCTCATCTGACAATAACTCTAATGTCATTTCAGATAGAACGGGTCAGGGGAGAGGTGTTCAACAAGAGTGGGTATAGAAGAAGCCTAAGTTACGCTACGAGAAGACTAAATCTTTTAATTCAGTTTTGCATATTAGGAAGAACAATAACAATCATGATTTTGCTTTTAATAAGTCTGTTGAACATGGTTCTCAATTTCCGTTTAAACTTAATTTAGTTCAGCAATTGATTCAAATTTCGCGTGATTGTGTTTGTTGTTCTTTGTATGGAATGAATGATTTTGTTGATTCTAAACATGCATCTAATTGGTTTGGTACATATCATGTGTTTAACTCGCATTCTTTGAAATCCCGAAAAGGATCCAAATCTAAACTGGCCCCGAGAAAAGGTGTTGCACCTAACTTATCAGGACCCATTTATAAATGGGTACCTAAGAACCCCTAATTTCTGTTTTGCAGCCCGGTCATGTGTGGTTTCTTGATTCCGGTTGCTCCAAACACATGACTGGTAAACGGGAGCTGCTCACCAACTTCAAGGAGAAGTACTGCAGTGACGTTCGTTTCGGGAATGCCAATGTAGCCCCGATCATGGGCTATAGCGATCTAGTTCAGGACAATCTTACCATTAAGCTAGTGTCATACGTCGAAGGCTTGGGTCACAACCTCTTCAGCATCGGCCAATTCTGTGACAAGAATCTTGAAGTCAACTTCAAGGCGAAGAGATGCAGCATTCGTAACGAAGACGGAACATAGATCCTTGATGGGATTCGAAGAACGAATCTGTACACAATCAACCTCGCCTCTCTGAAGACCGATAAAGCTGTATGCCTCCTGTCCAAAGCGACTACTCAACGGAACTGGCTGTGACATCGACGGCTTTCCAATCTTAACTTCAAGCATATAAACAAGCTGGTGCTAGGAGGACTCGTCAAAGGAATGCCAGAACTAAGGTTCGAGAAAGAACATATCTGCTCCGCATGCGAGATGGGCAAAATGAAGAAGGCGACTCATAAACCGAAAGCGGTTCCAAGCACATCCCAGGCCTTTGGAGCTTATACATATGGATCTATGTGGCCCTATGCGCGTTCAAATCATAAATCACAAGAAGTATGTACTGGTGATGGTGGGCGACTTCTCGAGATACACTTAGGTCAAATTTCTCCATTCAAAAGACGAGACTCCCATGCTAATCATCAACCGTCTGAAAGGTGTCCAGAACAACATGCAACTTCTCTGCTGCCAGGACTCCTCAACATCGGCCGGGATTTCACACACCTTCTCCGCTGCCAGGACTCCTCAACAAAACGGCGTGGTGGAACGTCGTAATCGCACCCTGGTGGAAACGGCTCAAACCATGCTGACCCAGTACCACCTTCTAATGTTTCTATGGACTAAAGCTGTCGCAACATCATGTTATACTCAGAACAGATCCATCGCCAACAAACGCGTTAAGAAGACGCCGTATGAGCTCATCAACAAACGCACCCCCAATATCAACTACTTCCATGCATTCAGGTGCAAGTGCTTCATGAAGAACGACAAGGATGATCTCGGCAAGTTCAACCCAAAGGCAGGCGAAGGAATCTTCATCGGCTACTCTACTTCTTCGAAAGCATTTCGAGTCTACAACAAGAGGACAAAGACCGTCAATAAGAGCATTGTTGGTTCCCAGATACACTTACTCAAGATTAACAATCTATTAGTAGAGTTTAGAGTTTGATGCGGAAGCGTATTAAACTAACAGATATGTTTGATAGATATTAGAACGCACATATATAAAGAAAACAGTAAAGAATGAAAAGGATTTCTTGAACATTTACTGTTATTCAATATATGATAACAACACGAAGAACAGATTAAGAACTTGGTGTGTGTGAGAATATAACACTCAGATATTTGACAATAAAGTTTGAGAGTATTAGTGATTCCTTGTGTATTCGTCCGTTAGGAAGATCTCAACATGAGACTTCCTTTTATACTACTCTTAGAAGACTATGAAGTAGGTCACTGTTCCTTTTACGGCATGAATAGTAAGCTGGATGGTGTGAACAGTGGACTGGATGGTGTGAGCAGTTGTTTGAGCCATGCGCATTTAATGGAGCAGATGTACTTTTGGTAAATGCATTAAATGGCGCAGACGTCTATTTTGTACCTTGCCCTATTGAGTCCACTCAGAGCTTGACACGTGTTTTGACAGTACTTTTCCATGCAAGTTGATGAACGTATCCAGTAATATCTTCCAAGTCTTCATTGAGGACCACAGAGGCTCTGTAATGAATTACAGAGGTTATGCGGTCTGGTCCTCTGTTGAGCAGTCTTCGCCGGATTCCGAGTCTTTGGTCTTCTTTGTGCGTATGACAGAGCTTCTGTAGGAAGCCTCTGCTGCTTCTGTAGCTTCTTGACCTTGATTTCTCGGTAATGTCGGCAGAGCCTCTCTAAGAGGCTTTCTTCACTTAGCCTATTTTTCACTACTTCTAAATACTTCTATGATTAGGAAGATTGAAGCTAACAATCTCCCCCTAAGTAGTGAAAAATAAAAAATTTGAACTTGAGTTAAGTTTGGCTAAGTTAGATAAGACAGAGGTTAAACAATACCTCGAAATTTCTTTCATTTAGAAATATGCCAGAGGCATTTTACATTTGAGTATAATGAAAGATAAACTTTAACTTTGTTTGCAGAGATTGGAGGTCTGAGAATCAGATTTTGGCATCTTTGAAATCGTTGTAGCTTCTGTTGTCTCTGCCGACTTTTCTGATCTCTTTGTAGAATCTGATGCAGAGTTCTCTTAGGCGGATTGTTGAGTCTATTTCTCTGATGAAAGTATCTGCATCATTTCTATCCATTTTCTCTGTACCTCTGTATTTTACAAGGCTTGCTCTAAATTTGCTCAGAGTACTGGTTGCGTACTTCTGACAATCCATGAGTACAAAAAGTTTAACCTGGTGTTGTGGGTTTTGAAATACTAACCCAAATCTTGGTTTTCCGATGATTGAGTTGGGCACAGCGTCTGGTGGGCAGCGATCTTCTGGTGGTCGTAGATCTAGATGTTTGAGACCAAGATCCTTTCCCAGCTGAAAATCTATCATGCTGTATAGCAGAAGCTTTTCCCTCATCGCTTTTCTCAACACTTGATAGGCTCTGGTATTAGGCTCTGTGTTGTAGTTGTCTTTTGTCCATTGCAAAAGGTCAGGTAGATCGTAAGGATTGATGTTTCTTAAGTCAGCATCAACGAAGGTAGATTCGGAATTGTTCTCTATTCTGACTTTGTAAAGATTGTACCTGACCCTTGGATAGGTTCTTGTGAAGGAGACTCTGCAGAAGATTACCCTTTTGATTTTGTGAATTGAGAAAACATCTGCTTTGGCTCTTGGCTTTTTTCTTGTGAAGATGTTTTCAAATTTTTCTCTGATCCTTGGATCTGTCACATGATCTACTGGATGATTTGTCTGATAGGATTGTTTGTAGAGGTATTTGTATACCACTTCTTCCATCTCTTCATGTGTTGGACCAGGTCGTGGATTTTGTCTTCTGAGACTCTCCATCTGTTGAACAACTTCTGCAGCTCTACCAGTTAGAGGAATTTCTGACAGAGGCTTCAATCCATGTGCCCAGTCAACTTCTTCGGGTTTTGGGGTTTGAAAGGCGTCAAACGCACTCTTCATTAGTTTTTCTGTTGGCTTTGGCAATGTTTTCTTCTTCTTTGGCTCTTCTGTTAGTATCCCTTTGCCCTTATCTTTTGCTTTTGTTGTGGCAGAACCTGTTGCTTCTGTGGGTTTTGAGGTTTGTACTTCTGTTGGTTTGATGGAGGTTACCTCTGTGGATTTTGACGATTGTGATTTAGAGGACTTTTGTGGCGATGGTTCTGTTGGCTTGACTTGCTCTGTAACCTCTGTTGGAGGTTGTTTGATGACTTCTTCTGCGAGCTCAGTTTCTATTGATGAAATATTGACATTGAATCTTCTTGCCATTTTGAAAGCTAAAGTGAACTTTTGCCTTTCTTCTTCTCTCTTCACCATACGATCACTCATTGTTGTGTGCATCCTTTTCAGAATGTCAGAAGCAGAGGTCGCTGCTCTTTTTGGTTTGGTGGCAATCGACTTTCTTCTGGGTATGGTTTGGGGTGTTTCCACAGAGGTGGGTGTTTTCTCTGTGGTTTGTTCATCTGTTTCTTCCAAAATGATTACCTCAGGGGCGGTTGTTGCCTCTGTAGCTTGCTGTTCTGCTTCTGGAGTTTTGGTTTCGTCAGATGATTCCACAGAGATGGGTGTTGTCTCTGTGGTCTTTTGGGTTTGTTGTTGTCGGGTCTGTTCTGGAGGTGCTTGACTCAGAGGTTCTGCGGCTATTGGTGGACCTGTAAGTCCTCTGCTTGCAGCTTTCTCTGTAGTTTTCTCCCCCTCAGGATGATCTGATGGACCAGGATGGTCATCATCATCAGAGTCATCCTGACCCTTGTCTGATGTACCCTCTGCTCTGCAGGAAGCATCGGGTTTCTTTGGCATTGTGGCTCCAGCAGCAATCAGTTTCGCGCAGACATCATCACAGAGGCCAAGAAGAGTTGCTAGCTCTGCCTCTGTTTTGAATCTCATCCTTCCTACACTTTCTCTGAAATCTTTGACGAAGTTAGCATTTGCAGCGGTGAAGGAAAGGATGACTTCTGTCACTTGATTAATCACGTTCTGCCCAAGCTCTGTCAGCTGTGCTCTTGTCATGTAGTCTTTGGGTTGCATCAGCATGGTATTTTGCATGGCTTCTTCTTGAACTTTTTGTAGGGCCTTCTGTAGATCTGCAGGAGTGATACCCGTTGACACTGAAGTCTGTTTGTTCAATTGATCAAGGAACTTGTTGATGGAGTTCTCAATCGAAGAAGGAGTAGTTGTTGCGGCAGAAGTGGTGGATGTGGTTGCAGCAAACTTCATCTGTGAGATGGCAGTTTTCACCTCTGTGGACAGGTTGTCCATTTTGGTGTTCAGGTTTAGCAGTGCCAGTGATGTTGTCTCTGCAAAAGATTTGAAAGAGCTTTGCAACTCTTTCAAGGTTTGGTTCACAGAGGTCTCAAGGGTTTGGAACTCATCCCTTGTAACTTGTGTTCCGGGGGTAACCTCTGGAGGAACACACTCATCTCCAGAGTGAATCCCTGTTCCTGGGATACCTTCTTTCATTCCTGTTTGTACGTTGAGAATGGAAGGATTTCCTTCTGATCCTTGAGAAGAAACATGAGTTTCAATCCCTACAGAAGTTCTGAGAAGAACATTATCCAAATCCACTCCAGAGGTGGGTATTGGAATATCCTTCTGTTGACTAGGAGACTTGTCTAGAGTCTCTTTGTCTTTGTGCTCTCTACTTCTCTCTGAAAAAAGTGTGGGTCTTAATAAGTGCGTGGCAGAGGAAACAAATTCCTCTGTTGGGCGTTCTTCTGTGATCGGGGGCAATTGATCACGAACTATAGGTGAGTCTCTTTGAGGAGACTCCCTAGGAATGGATTCCCCGGTTTCTGTGGGCACAGAGGTTGAAAGAGTAACCTCTGGCTGGATGGGTTGGGTTAGGTTCGAGCTGTGCTGCTCTTTTTCAATGACACCTTCTGCAGCTAGACCTGCGGTGTCAGAAATGTGGGTTGCACTGGGAGTTGGTTTTGGTTGTGTGCCTCTATTTATCCAGGCATCTTTTCTTGCTTCTTCCCTAAGTTCTGTGGAAGTTCCTTGCTCTGGTCGTAATTGGTCATACACTTGATGAGATCCAAATAATCTCATGACATGAGGATGATAAAGACCCTTACGTATCCAGACAGCTTCTTCTTCATCTGAATCTGTCTCTAAGATCTCTATTTCTGTCTCCGTTGTTGCTAATCCCTCTTTTTGTACAACTTCGGCCCCTTTTTCTCTCTCTTCTTCCATCATGTTCTCCGAAGCCTCTGTAATTTCAACTCTGTTCCATTCAGCTTCAGTTTGTTCTATTTCTTTTGAAGCTGGGTTTGGACTTCTTCTGTGGACATCCAATCCTTGAATGAAAGGGTTTTGTAAAATAACAGGGGTTTCGGCTGGTTGATTTCTGGGTGTTGTGTCATTTTCTTGCAGATTTGTGTCAATGCCAGAAATGAAGAAATCTTCTTCTGGAGAGTGGTGGTCGAGAGGTTGTGTCGTCCACCCTGCTGTATTTAGGGTGTTGGCAATTTCAGGGTTCTGTAAGAAGTCGTTCAGGTCTCCTTGGTGAGCAAATCTATCTGGAGATTGATAGGGTGATTGATACCTTTCTGTAGCCATTTCTTCTTCTGCAATTTCTTCTTCATCAGTTTCTTCTTCTGCAATGGTTACCAACTTTGCAAGTGATTTACCATGCCTCTTTTTGGTTTTCCTCCTCTTAGGATTTGGTGCCCCTTTTGCTGTTGATCTTGATCTTTTCTTTTTCATTTTTGGAGAGGGAGGAGCAGAGGAGCCAATTTCTGTGGCATGAGGAGGTGAGGGTTGATCTTCTGCAGAGCTTGTTGAGGTGCCTTCTGCAGTTTTCCTCTTCTTAGCTTTTGGAGTAGATGCAGAGGTTCTTGATGAAGACTTCTTTCCCATTAGTTCTGCACGTTTGGCTATAAAGCTGAGTTGAATAGCCATGTGCTTTGCTAACTTCTGATCCTTTTCTTTTTGATTGGAAAGAGGTTTTGCTGTCATTGTTCCTAGGGGGACACCTAAACGCAGGGGTGTCATAGGACTCGGTTTAGGAGTTCTATGATCGCGTATATACTCTTTCTTAAGGGATTTATTCGATGCGTATTGCAGAAGCTTCTTTGACAGAGGTCTTGTTAGATCTGAAGTTTTGTGAATAAACCAAGTGTTGAAGATCTGATAAGAAGGTTCAGAAGTTCTGAGAAGAAGAGTCAGAGATCTGAGAAAGAGAAGTCAGAAGTTCTGAGAAGCGTGATCAGAAGAATGTTCAGAAGTTCTGAACTACCTGTTCAGAACTTATGACGAGTTTCGTTACTTAGTAATGTGTAAACTAATTAGGACACGTGTTTTGTTCTTATTAGTCTTTCTTATTTGTACTGTAGCTTTAATATATCCGTTACAGTATAAATAGAGTGGTTAGCACTACGTTGCTAACTGATTGATTTTCCCATATTACTTGTATTCATTCCTTGTAATCTTTGAGGTTATCTCTCTCTTAGATCTGTAATTCTGTGCATCATTGAATACAATTGGGCTTGATCATACAATTTCTCAATTACTTCTTTCTATATTGATTGTAAGAATAGATCCTGCACTTTCAATTACTCTTGGACGAATTTGTTTGTTGATTGGCTCTGATACCAATTGAAAGTCCAGGATACACTCTTACAATCAAATATGAACAATTAAGATTGTATTCACAGCAACTGGTCATATGATTTATTAACAATCTGTGAATTACAAGATATTACAATGAATTTCTCTAAATGGATTCACCAAAGATTATATCAAAGATTCTTTAAAGATTAGCCAAAGATTCAGTTAGCTACAGTTGCTAACTCCTATATATACTGTAGAGAATAGCTAAAGCTACAGTACATATAAGAAACAGACTAATAGAACAATTACACGTGTCCTGAATGTAACAGAATATCCAAGTCATAAGTTCTGAACATGTTGTTCAGAACTTCTGAACATACTTCTGAATAAGCGCTTCAGAACATTTGTCTTCATAGTCAGAAGTTCTGAGTCTCCTACTCAGAACTCTGAACCTTCTAGTCAGAATCCAACACTTAGAATCTTTTTGAGATTTCTCACTCAGAACTTCTGAGTCTTCTACTCAGAACTTCTGAGTCTTCTGAGCAACTTCCATACTTGTAATCTTTTCATTATTCTCTGATCAGAACTTCTGAGTCTTCTTACTCAGAACTCTGATTCTTCAGATTAGATCTTAACAGTTGTGTTTTTGACAAAACTCTAGATCTAACAGGTCTGCAGTGTGAGTAGCCATCAGCATGATCAGTGGGGGTATTCTTGTTCATCGGGAACTGTTTGGGAGTTGGCCCTTCCATTGGCCAATTTTGGATTAGCAGCAGAGGTTCGAACAGTACTCCTAATATTCTTTGGAATTGCAGAGGTGGTAGAAAGTTGGGATCGTTCTCTTTGACCCTTTTCGAGTTGTTCTTTCTGTCGATGGTGTTTATGATCTCTTGCATCATTATGGTCGCATAATCTAGTGGAAGATCATAGTAAACCCCATACATGATGCTCAAGATTTGATGTGAGCTCCGGTCATTACTGCCTATCTTTCCTGTCAAGCATCTGTTAAGAATCGAGAACAAAGTGTTCCACAGAGGTGGTAATCGGCCTCTGCGGAAGTCATTTCTCTTCCGTAGTTGGGTGTTGTACCCAAGCATTTCCACGAATCGACAGAGCTCTTCGTCTGTTGGTTGCTCTGCATAACTCTTCAATCCCAGAAGACCCCTTGTTGGTAGGTTGAATTCAAGTGAGAACATTGTTCTGTTGAACTTGATTTCAAGATGCTCAGATTTATCAGGTCTTGAAATGTACCCTTTGATAAGAGTATCGTCTTTATCAAATCGGCAGCTTTGCCAAAATTGGTTCAAATAACGGACAGGAATTTTGTTCGGGGTTCTTGAGAGTAGAGGGAAGAGGACATGATTCTCCATGATGTTCAGAAGTATGGCATGAGCTTCGCCGAAAGTAGTGGGTGAAGGGACCAAATAGCAGTTGTTGGATTTGATAGGAAGACTGGCTTCGAAATGATCATTTGCTATAAAGTTTTGCAAGTGTGTCGTCGGAGCAAAGTCTGTTGAGTCCCCGGAATCTTGTTGTTCAATATTTCTTGCTAGGCTGGGGTTTTCAGAATGTTCTGAATGCGCAGGGGAGTGTTCCAGTGAGTTCGCCGGAGAGAGTTCAGAGGATGTAGCTCGAGAAGATGAAGCCATTTGATTTTAAGAATAAGATTTTTGCAAGCTTTTTGCAGGGTTTCGCCGGAGAAGAAGATGAGAGTTTGTAAAATGTTTTATGAGAGGGTAAGCTTTGTTTTTATAGGATGGTAAAACGGTAGAATTCGAAAGAGTAAAATATATGGCAATGGATTAAAGTTTGGAATCCGCACTCGAGTTTGAGCGGCGGGAAAACGTTCCATGTACGCCCAATGAAAATGGGACACGTAGGCCTTGTCAGAATATGACAGGACGTCGTGCGCGGCCCATTAATGCTAGGCGCGTGAGGTTGATTTTAGCCATATGAGTTTCACTCGCAGTAAAAGTAACCGTTATTACTACAGAGATGCCCAAAAAAATCAGATTGACAGAGCTTCTGTAGTTTACAGAGGCTCTGTGATTTTAAAAATCTTTGATGTTTATCCCTTTTTCATATATCTCATTGTTATCATGACTTCTGTGGGGTTCTTCTTTTAACCAAAACCATTGGAGAGGATAAAATCGGATTTTTGTGAAGAAATTTGCTTCGCAGAGGTTTTGTGGCTCTGTTGGAACTTGCAGAAGTTCTGTGAGGGCCAGCAGAAGCTCTATGAGAGAAAAAATCTCATAACAAAAAATTTATTGATATTTTTGATCATCCAATTTTTGATTTGGTTTAAGAGATGTTTTTCGGATATATTTGAAAGTTTGTGTCCGAGAAAACTGTAAAAAAAAACGGTTTGTCCGAGAAGGTCATGGTCTGCGTTTTCGGTTTTCGAGATAACATTCCAGAAGATCGACAGAAGGTTAATTTTTTGATCACAGAGCATATTTCTTGCAGAACCTCTGTTGAGCTCAGCAGAAGCTCTGTGACCTTAAATTTCTCCTAATTCGAATTTTGTGAGACTTTTTGAGCTTTTGATTTTTGAAATGTTATTCACAGTATATTTAGGACATATTTGACAATTCTTGTCCTAGAAAATTGTTTTCCAAAAACCTTTTGTGCGAGAGGCATACCTTTTGGTTCTTCTTTTCTCGGTAGTGATATCTGACTTCTGTCGATATGGAGTCATCGACATTTTTCTTTGGCTTTCCCTTGAAAGTTCTCTCTTTAGATCATTTCAGGGTTCCCTTCTACTCCCCCTTGATCTAATCACCTCTGTAGATCAAGTAATTTTCCTTTTGCTCCCCCTTGACCTATGCTTGGATCAAAGAATGATAAGTTTTTGCATAGAACATAGGTCATGGTCTTTCAGAGGTTCTGTAGGGGTCGTCAGAGGTTCTGAGTTGACTTACAGAAGCTCTGTAATTTTAAGAACTATTTAAGGTTTTAAGAATTTTCATACAGAAGTATAATCAATCAAAGCAATAAATTAAGCAATGTATTTACTTGTTATTTACAGAAGATAAAGCTATACTTACAGAGGATTTTCACACCATGTTAATCATTCCTAACTTACCCACCAAGAAATTGAATCTTTTCTCGTCTAATGCTTTGGTGAATAAGTCAGCGAGTTGATATTCTGTGGGCACGAAATGCATTTCGATTGTACCGTATTCAACATGATGTTTCAAGAAATGATACCTTATATCGATATGCTTGGTTTTTGAGTGCTGCACAGGGTTGGCAGAGATAGCAATAGCACTTTTGGAATCACAGAGGATGGGTATTTTGAACAGAATGTGGCCGTAGTCTTTTAGCTGAGTCTTCATCCATAGAACCTGAGAACAACAGCTAGCGGCAGCAACGTATTCAGCTTCTGTAGTGGATGTGGAGACACAATTCTGCTTCTTGGAGGTCCAACTGACTAGTTTACCACCTAGGAATTGACAACTCCCAGAGGTACTCTTTCTGTCGAGCATGCATCCTCCGTAGTCTGAATCTGTATAAGCTTTAAGACTAAAACCAGAGTTCTGTGGATACCAGAGACCAAGATTGTTGGTCCCCTTCAGGTATCTAAAGATTCTTTTTACAGCATCATAATGTGATTTCTTTGGATTAGCTTGATAACGTGCACAAAGACATGTGGCATGCATAATGTCAGGTCTGCTTGCTGTTAAGTATAACAGAGATCCAATCATGCCTCTGTAGAGAGTACATTCTACAGAAATACCATTTGGATCTAAGAATAACTTATTTCCAGTGGCCATTGGAGTCTTCATTGGAGAGGTATCAGAGAGATTATATTTTAAAAGTATGTCAGAGACATATTTGGCTTGATTTATAAAAATTCCCTCTGAAGATTGTTTGACTTGAAGTCCGAGGAAGAATGTTAATTCTCCCATCATACTCATTTCAAACTCACTCTGCATGAGTTTTTCAAAAATTTTGCACTCTTCTGAATTTGTAGACCCAAAAATTATGTCATCTACGTATATTTGTACAAGCATTATCTCACTATTTTTGCGTTTATAGAATAAGGTAGTATCTGTTGTACCTCTGTTGTACCCATTGACTAGAAGGAAGGTAGAAAGTCGTTCGTACCATGCTCTTGGAGCCTGTTTCAGTCCGTATAGAGCCTTTTCAAGGTAGTATACATGCCTTGGAAACCTTGAGCTTTCAAAACCTGGTGGCTGATTTACGTAAACCTCTTCTTGGATTTCACCGTTTAGAAAAGCTGATTTTACGTCCATCTGGTAGACTTTAAAACCTCTGTGGGCTGCGAAGGCTAAGAATATTCTTATTGCTTCGAGACGTGCGACAGGGGCAAAAGTCTCATCGTAGTCTATGCCTTCTTCTTGTCTATATCCTGTTGCTACTAATCTTGCTTTGTTTCTGATGACCACTCCATCTTCATCCTTCTTGTTTCTGTAGACCCATTTAGTCCCAATGGCCTGTTTCCCTCTTGGCAGAGGTACTAAAGTCCATACTCTGTTACGCTCAAATTGCAGAAGTTCTTCTTGCATGGCGTCTACCCAGTTTGGGTCATCTAGGGCTTCAGAAATCTTCTTTGGTTCTATAACACTAATAAAATTTGTAAAGAAACAAAAATTAGCAGTGGCAGACCTTGTTTTTACTGAGTCAGAAGGTTCTCCGATTATTTGACTTGGAGGATGGCTTTTTGTCCACTGAGTTGTGCGTGGAAGATGATCATCAATGTCATCAAAGCTTTCTTCAGAGGCTTCTTGTGATTCTTCTTGTGCAGCCTCTGATGTTCTTCGTGCCTTGGTAGTTGATTCTACCGTTTGTGGAATGATTGGTACTAGTGGTGGTGGAGTTTGTTCCTCTGAGGATGTATAGTCTTGGTCCTCGATCTCTTCTGTAATTGGTTCTTCTGTGGTTTGTGCAGCTTCTGTGGTCGTTTTTCTTGATGTTTCATCTTCTGCACTTTCTTCTGCTTCGGCAATTGCATCTGTAGTATTTATAGAAGAAGACGAAGCATTATTTGGACCAGTTAGAGTCATACCTGTAGGATTTTGTCCGACAGAGGATGGTTCTTCAGAAACTCTGATGGTTCCGACAGAAGGATCAATGTCATTTTGGAACATCTCCAAAAATAGAAGATTCAAATCTTCTTTTGTTCTTGAGATGTCAGAGAATTTCCCTTTAATTCCGAGTTCTGAACTTATTTGCTCAGAAGTCATTTGGAATGAATCATCAAAAGAAACATTGATGCTTTCTACAATCTTGTGAGACTTTGTAAGGAATGTTCTGTAGGCTTTGGAAGTGGCAGAGTATCCAATGAATTTGCCTTCATCTGCTTTTACATCAAACTTTCCTCTTGAATCTCTATCGTTTAAGACGAAGCATTTGCATCCGAATACATGGAAAAATTTGATGTTTGGCCGTTGTTTGTTAAGCAATTCGTAAGGCGTCTTTAGGTGTCTTTTCACAATGGTTGATCGATTTTGAGTATAACACGCAGTAGAAATTGCTTCTGCCCAAAAGTTCATTGATAATCCGCATGCTGACATCATAGTTCTTGCGGCTTCCACAAGTGTTCGATTCTTTCTTTCGACAACACCGTTCTGTTGTGGAGTGCGAGCTGCAGAGAAGTTCTGTGAAATTCCTTCTGTTGAAAGATAAGTTTCAATGACACAGTTTTTGAATTCTGTGCCGTTGTCACTTCTTAACTTCTGTATTTTGCAGTCATAAAGAACTTGGATTCTTTTCATTAGATTTATCAATATAATTGGAACATCTGATTTCTTTCTGATAAATTCAACCCATGTGAAACGTGAATACTCATCAACTAAGACAAGTATATATTTCTTGCCACCTAGGCTCTGTATTGCAATGGGACCGCAGAGGTCGACATGAAGCATGTACATAGGCCTGGTGCAAGACACATCTGTTTTGCCTTTGTGGGAAGCTCTTTTGAGTTTTCCCATCTCACACGCAGAACATAAATGATCCTTGTTGAATTTAACATTTGGCAAACCTTTAACTAGATCAAGTTTGACCAGTTTTTCCAATGTGTGAAAATTCAAGTGACAGAACATGTTGTGCCATAACCAGGCCTCTTCACTTTTGCAGGCAACAAGGCAAACTTTGTCCTTGTTCTTTGAGTTAAAGTTCATTAGATATAGATCACCTATTCTTTCAGCTCGCAGAAGTTCCATACTTGTTTCTTCACTTTGTAGAGAGCAGAAAGTTCTTTTGAACAACACATTGAATCCTGTATCACAAAGTTGACTTACACTGAGTAGGTTGTGCTTAAGGCCATCCACATATGCAACTTTGTATACTGAAACGTCTTCTTTCCTTATGACTCCATAGCCTTTTATGTGTCCTTTCTTGTTGTCTCCAAAAGTCACAGATCCACCATCTTGTGTTTCTTTGTACGTGGATAGTGCACTTCTGTCACCAGTCATGTGCCTTGAGCATCCGGAGTCTAGATACCAGATTGGCACATACTTCTTCTGCAGGATAATCACAGAGATTTAGGTACCCATATCCATATGGGTCCAATATTGTTAGAGTTTTTCAAATTTGCCTTGGCATTCTTGAAATACATTTTGTTCTTTGCGGAAGAGTCAGATTGTTTCTTTGTGGGTTTTGACTTTTGAATTGTCGTAGAGAGTAAACAGATTTGACTTGAAAAATGATTATTAAGTTTAGACATAAGATCAAAGCAATGACAGTATTGAATATGAGATGTAATTTGCTTGAACTTTTCATTGAACTTTTTAAACTCAGCCACAGAGGCATTACATTCTTTCTTTACATTAGATTTCCTATTACTAGAAGATCTATGAATACTCGAATGTTGTTTGCAAAAGCTCTGTTTAGGACCTGCCTTCTGTGGGTTGCTTCTGTGGTGAACTTCTTTCATCACTGTCACAGAAGAAAAAGATTTATTAACCTTGGGTTTTGAAAATCTAGAACTTATAGGATCAATAGAGGTCTTCTGTAACATTTTAAGCTCAGCAGAGGTTTTGATATGTAGATTCAAATTTAGAAAATCTTGGCAGATTGGAATCTCTGTGAGTTTCTCTTTTGGAGAAATAGTTCTGTGAGGAACTTCAGAGGAGAATTTGACATCCTCTGTGTCACAGTGAATTATCCCTGATTTGAAATCAGTCTCTGAGTTGTCAGAGGATGAATCGTCCTCGTATACAGAGGTTGAGTCAATTCTTTCAATAGAGGCTGGATTTTCTGAGTATGTATTGTACGAGCTTTCTTCCTCTGTAGAATAGTTTTCATAGATTGCAGAGGTTTCTAATAAGATTTCTTCAGTGAGAGTTTTATCTATAGAAGATGTACAGAATTTTTCTAAAACGCTTGATTTCCATATTTCCAAAATTTCTTTTTCAATTAAATTTTTAAAGTTTTCTTCTGAAAAAATGGGTTTAAACTCAGGAGCTTCTGCTGATAATTTCTTTTCAACGTTTATCAAACAAACAAAAGCAACCTGTGTTTGGGTCTCTGGTTTACCAAACTTGAAGATACCAATCTGATCTTGTGTTTTCAGATATTTCTTTGGTTTGATACCTCTATTGACAGAGGTTGAAGATGATGAGTCTGTGTTTTCAAACCACACGTTAATCATCTTCTTATGTTTCTTCAAGTAAGGATCCACAGAGATTTTCGCCCGTTTGCTTACAGAGATTAGATTTGGAAAATCTGGTTTGTTTGTTTTTCCAATCACAAATAACGAGGTCAGAGGTTTGTTTCTTTTGCCTTCAACACCTAGGGTGATATCATCATACCCTATACCTCGTCTCCCTATTTGTGAGTTTATTTTTTCATAAACTTTCTGTGCATCTTTATAGTTTTTAAGCAAAACTTCTCTTCTGAGTAAATCTTGCCATAATACCTCTCTTTCTCTTTGAAAGTATTCTTTAAGAGCTCTTATGTCAGTAGTTTCGCTCTTTGAAACTGAAAGTTCTTTTGTTTTATCTTTTAAAGTATTGGTTAATTCAGAAATTTGTTTTTTAAAGGATCTAGAGTTTTGTTCCAATTCTTTTCTATTCTCTCTTTTTCCTCAAAAATCTTTGCTTTTTCTTGAGTGAGAAGCCGTACTTCTCTCTCATTGAAAGTGAGTCTTTTCTGAATACTTTGATTTATCTCTTTCAGTTCAATTAATTCAATGTTAATTCTAAGTGTATTATCATCTACAGAGGTAATACAAGAGTTGGAATTTGAAGTAGATACCTCAGAGTCAGTGCAGGAGTCGACTTCTGCCATGCCACAGAAGAGAGCATTGGTGGTATGTTCATCGTCAGAAGTAGAGTCTGGCTGGAAGTCTTCTGTGTTCTCCTCAGAATGTCCTTTTGCCATTAAGGATTTTTGAGCATAATATTCGGCTTTCTTTTTGTAGAAAGCAGAGTCCCTCTGTGGACGATTTGATCTGCTTCTGCATTCATTCGCAAAATGGTCTGGTTTTCCGCAGTTAAAACACCCTTGAGGAGTGTTTCCTGTTCAATCATTGGACTTCTGTAGGTCTCCGCCTTTCTCTGATCTACATTCATTTGCATAGTGACCAGGTTTGCCGCACTTGTAGCATTCTTGCTGTGTGTAGCTTACTGAGTCATCTGACTTCTGTCGGTCATTCCCTCTGTAATTTCTATCGCTTGACCTCTGTCGGCCACTTGATTCTTCTCTTCCTCTGTCATCTCTTCTGTTGTCTCTTCTGTCATCCTAGTTGTCTCTATCATATCTTTCATTTCCGAAACCTCTTCTGTTTCCTCTGAACTCTTTTGTCAATAGAGCTAAAGATTTAGCTAGTGACGCAAGAGTTATTTCCTTTTCTGCTTGCTCTTCTTCTTCACTGTCAATTATCACCATCTTCTTCTTCTCCTTCTTCTTCCCCTCTGGGGCTTTATCATTTCTTGGTCTCTGTGCATCCTCTTTAGTTTTACTAACCAATGCATACGGTGCAATGGTAAGTATTTTAGCCTGTGCTATCTGAGGTTCTTGTGCGGCTAATGTTCCGTAAAGATCAGAGAGAGTCCAGGTGTCTAGATCCTGATTTGTCTGTAGGGACATAGACAGCTGGAGCCATTCTTCATTTAGACTTTTTAAAAACATGACATTGTTTTCTTCAGAAGTTCTGTCAATGCCTGATTTTCTGCACTTGTTGATTAGAGAGTTGAATCTGTCGTATGTTGTTTGCAGAGATTCTGTTGCAGAGGCTCTGAATGCATGATATTCATTGATGTACTGTGCTCTTCGATTTTTTTGTGTTTTAGCACCTCCTTCCAACTGTCTTTCCAGTTCTTTCCACAGATCATGCGATGTTTCACATGAATCCAAGGATTGAAAGAGTTCGTTGGGTATTGCCATAATTAATGTCCTCTTGGTTTTCTGAGCAACTTCATCTTCTACTTTATCTTCGGTTGACCACTCCCCTTTTGGCTTTGGTTTTTGATGTTCGGGGATTTCGGCAGATTCAGCAGTAGCAGGTACACGAGGTACTACTGTCATGGGAATAGGAGGAGGATTGTACAGATATTGTACTTGATTTTTTTCAGTGCCCTCGAAAAAATGGACCATTCTTATTTTCCACTGAGGATACTCATCTCGAAGGAGAGTAGGAGGTTTAGTGAGAGAACCAGTAGTAAAGAAATTATTTGTATTTGTCATTTTTGAAGATTTTTAGAAAGAAAGTATGACTAAAGAGTTACTTCGATGAACTTGAAGATTTTCTGGGTTTAAGCAGTTTCCAGACACAATTTTAAGTCTCAATAATATCTATCACGAATCTTGATAAGTGGATCACTTGATATTGAAAATCAAGGAAGGCTCTGATACCAATTGTTGGTTCCCAGATACACTTACTCAAGATTAACAATCTATTAGTAGAGTTTAGAGTTTGATGCGGAAGCATATTAAACTAACAGATATGTTTGATAGATATTAGAACGCACATATATAAAGAAAACAGTAAAGAATGAAAAGGATTTCTTGAACAGTTACTGTTATTCAATATATGATAACAACACGAAGAACAGATTAAGAACTTGGTGTGTGTGAGAATATAACACTCAGATATTTGACAATAAAGTTTGAGAGTATTAGTGATTCCTTGTGTATTCGTCCGTTAGGAAGATCTCAACATGAGACTTCCTTTTATACTACTCTTAGAAGACTATGAAGTAGGTCACTGTTCCTTTTACGGCATGAATAGTAAGCTGGATGGTGTGAACAGTGGACTGGATGGTGTGAGCAGTTGTTTGAGCCATGCGCATTTAATGGAGCAGATGTACTTTTGGTAAATGCATTAAATGGCGCAGACGTCTATTTTGTACCTTGCCCTATTGAGTCCACTCAGAGCTTGACACGTGTTTTGACAGTACTTTTCCATGCAAGTTGATGAACGTATCCAGTAATATCTTCCAAGTCTTCATTGAGGACCACAGAGGCTCTGTAATGAATTACAGAGGTTCTGCGGTCTGGTCCTCTGTGGAGCAGTCTTCGCCGGATTCCGAGTCTTTGGTCTTCTTTGTGCGTATGACAGAGCTTCTGTAGGAAGCCTCTGCTGCTTCTGTAGCTTCTTGACCTTGATTTCTCGGTAATGTCGGCAGAGCCTCTCTAAGAGGCTTTCTTCACTTAGCCTATTTTTCACTACTTCTAAATACTTCTATGATTAGGAAGATTGAAGCTAACAAGCATAAATTTGTCCTTCGATGAATTGGTCGACTTAGCTTCTGAACATGTCAGTTCAGAACCCGTGCTCACGGGAGTGCTGGCCTCCAATCATTCTAGATCGGAAACCAAGCACACTCAAGTAGATCCTTCTTCGTCCAATACGTCGAAGACACACCATTCTGATTTAGATCCACTTTTTGAACATTTTTATAACAATTTTCATTTGTCCCTCCCCTGTATCTACTGATGATTCTTTGAATGCAGATGGAGCTATGGTGGTGTCCTCGCAAAGTACTGGTCCTCCACCAACCCCAACACAACATCGTCGGAGGACTCACCCTCATCACCTGAAATAGAGACGACGCCATCCTCAAGTACGAATACAGTGTCCAAGACCGCATCCTCAGTGGTTCAACCCACACCGACATCCCCTGGATCAAGCAACAGTGTCTCTCACACCGACACAACAGAAGCATCTTCGTCACCGCTGTTTCTACACAACCAGCGGCCGCCACACCGTTACATCCAACTCCATCTCTAGAGGCGCTACAAGAATTACCCCTAGGCTCATATGTCGATCCCGATAATTCTCAACCGTCCATGGACCCGCTACCTCACACACGGAAGTGGACTCGAGCATACCCAACTGAACAAATCATCGGTGATCCGTCTGCCCCAGTTCAGATTAGAGCTACGGTGGAAACCAAAGACGCCGCCCCCATACTGCTAAGCAATACAAAAAAACGGGTGGTAATGGGAAATGAGTGTCTCTTCTCCATCTTACTCAGCAACGCTGAACCCTCAATGGTTAGAGAAGCCTTGACCGAACCGGACAGGGTGATCGCCATGCAAGAAGAACTGAATGAGTTTGAAAGCCTCAGGGTATGGTGCCAAACAAGACGGTTATCGGAACGAAATGGATCTTCAAGAACAAGAAGGACGAGAACGAGATCATTGTTCAGAACAAGGCAAGACTAGTAGCTAAAGGGTACCGCCAACAAGAGGGGATTGACTAGGAAGAGACGTTCTTGCGTATGCCACAATCTTTCAAATGGACGTGAAAAAACGGAGTTTCTGAACGAAAAACTCAAGAGGAGGTGTACATCTCCCAGCCAGATGGTTTATGTTATCCCAATAACAAGTAATCAATAACAAGATGTATGCAAATCACTGGTCATCTCTCATTAGATTGAAGAACTCAATACAAAAGTGTAGAGAGAAAATACAGAGAGTTTTCCCAATGTTATCTTTCAAAGTGTTAGTGAGAAATGAGCTAAACTAGGCTATTTATACCTAGACTCAATAGTTACAAAATAACCCCTCAACTTGAATACAACATATAAAATTGACACTAACATTCTCCCCCTTTGTATTCAAGTGAGCCAAGTAAGCTTTAACCTTGAAGTTCTTCAGGTGGAATGTATCTCTTTCTGATCCCAAAGATAATTTCAAATCTTCTGAGTGAATCCCGATAATCTATTCGGTCTTGTATCGCTTTTAAGGCATTGTTGATCAAGACAATCTCCTTCTCTTTCAGAGGCACCTTGCTTTGTTCATCCAATCTTAGCCTTTCATTTAGCATAATCTTAATCATATTGAGTGTTCCATCAGAATACAGGTTGACTTCAATAAACCTCAAGAACTTCTTCTTCTTTTACCCATTATGATAAACAACACCAAAATCTGGTTTTTCTAACACGATATACAGAGGAATACCTTGCATGTCGGGTAAGCCTTTGTTTGGCCTTCGTTTGTTGACTCTGATTTGATTACTTTCCAAAGCCATCTGAAAATCAGTTAGGTATGAAAGCTTGATCAGGTTCTTCATTAAACGTTTTAGGGCTTGATAGGCTTCAGAGTAGGTAATATCTTTGTTCGGCATCCGGGCAAGAATGTCATACAGCCTGAAGAAGTCTGCACAGGTTAGGGATTTGAAGTCGGCTTCACAGAAATTCCACTCTTTTCCATCTGATCTGTTGACATAGAATCTCGGATAAAACACATTCAGGATCTTCTCTGATTCTATCTTCACAAGCTTAACAATTTCTTTATCAGTTCTGACTGCACTGAGCTTTTGATCTTTGTCACCCATCATATACAAATATTCAATCTGCTTCTTTCGTAGAAGATTATCAATTGAATAGAGCTTTACCTTGTCAATTGGCTGAATCTTTTTCACAAACAAATCACCCCTTATATCTTCTTGGAATGGAGTAATGATTCTTGTTCGGTGAGCACGTCGGACAATCAAAGCTTCTCTATCAATTAACATCTGTAAATGACGTATTTCTGCCTCGGAGACTGCATCTCTGATTTTGCCTCCAGGTAGATCAGGTATTACCGGAATTTGTATCACTGGATCAGGTTGGTTACTTTCTTTCTCGGAATCAGAATCAGGTTGAACGTTTCCACCATCAAATACATCATCCATCTCCTTTTTAATCTTTACCACAGTTTGATCTTCATCCGAATTAATATAAATCAAATCCTGTAGGAACTCATCAGCCATTATTTCCTCATCAGTTCTGTTATCACATCCTTGAGGCTTTTCAACCGTAGGATTGATATCATCCAGAACACCAACATCAGCACTTTGAACCCCTTGTGTACCACCAACATTACCGGTACCCGATTCCATATTTGTTTCCACATTCTCAGTAGCATGAACACCCGAACCACTACCTTGCTAAACCCTTTGTCTTACACTTCTCTCCCCCTCATGGTGATCATGATTGGGATCCTGATCATCATGTCTCCGTTTGGTGGTTTGGGCTTGAATCCCACACTTGTCTTCCACCGCTTTAATTCTGTTTGATAGCGATGTGAAGCCAGAAAAGATAGCTTCGGTTAGGTTGGATATGGATTGTTGTAGGGTATTTAGTGAATCTGGTAGAGTGGCTTGTATTTTGGTTTGGCGTCTAAGTAGACCAAGAATGTCAACTTCTTCTTGAGTATTAGCATCGCCTTGTTCTAGTAAACGGGTAAGTAACTGGGATTTCAATTCGTGTAAAGGTAAAGTATGATGTACCTTTGGGTTCGACTGAGATTATGGTTGAGTGTCAGATGGTGCGGATGAAGAATCAGCAACAGACTTTCCTTTAACAAACTTGTGTACTTCGGCAGATATATTCTTAACAATATCTTTCAATTCGGATATCTGAGCTTTCTGAGTGTTAGAGACAGACTGGAAGGCCATTTCAAGCAACTTCTTAGATACAAAGTTGTGAGGAGGAGGACCCACCAAAGACTGAATATCACGTGCTTCTTCCAAGGTAACACCCAGACCACTAAGGTTACTGGTTGACATAGCAGTCATAGAGACTGTATGGCCTACGTTCAACAATGGCATAGTGTTAACGTTGGTAGGACTTCCGCCTGGTCCTCGTGAAGGACCAACAAATGGCGGCAACACACGGGGCGTTCCGGTTGGGTCACGCATAACACCAACATTTTGTGTCACCATAGAGGAAGTGACGAACGGTCTCCGTGTCCTATGAAAGGAAGTAAAATTAAAAGGTTCTAGACTCGATCTGTGAACAAATGAAGGTGGTGGTCGGGGCAGTTGCCATCCTGTTTTAATATCAGCCGATACCGAGTGTGTCGCCGATAGTGTTTGTGCTAATCCCCTGGGAGAAGATGAAACATCAACTTGTGAAGAAGTTGATGAGTGGATGAGTGGAGTTGTGCATTGCATAGCTGGGCGGACTATGGCTTCTTCAATGTCATGTGGCGACGAACGCGCACCGACAGTAGATGTGGCTACCCGGCTAGACACGGTTTGGGAAGGATCATTAGTTAAAACATTTATTGATCCTGTCTCACACTCACCATCTTTTTTTCTTTCCTTCTCACTCAACCTCACTTGATTTTCTGTTTCAACTAATACTCCCACATTTCCCCTTATCACTCCTCCATCACCACCAGAAGTAGTGACAACATTTTCAATTACAGTATCAAGATTCTCCATGACTTGATCATTGTTGTTGTCATCATTGTTATCATCAGAACTATCATCCTCTTTTTCATCATCAGAATTCGAATCATCATCATCTGAACTATATACAAGATTAGCAGGATCATCAATATCCGCATCAATATCCTCAGATTCTTCCTCAGTATCGTCGGAACCAAGATCTTCCTCATCATCGTCCTCAAAGATTTGAATCATCTTTTTAGATTTGGACGACTGACCAAGATCACCCCCAACTCCTTTTCCCCTTACATCGCTTTTACCTCTCAACACCCCCTGTTCAGGTACCCAGTATCCTAAACTCTCTTTCTAACTCTAGAACCCTCACCACGCTCACCTAATGTGTTGGTGTTAGCTTCAATCTTCCTAATCATAGAAGTATTTGCAAGTAGTGAAAAATAGGCTAAGTGAAGAAAGCCTCTTACAGAGGCTCTGCCGAACTTACCGAGAGATCAAGGTCAAGAAGCTACAGAAGCTAAAGAGGCGCCCTACAGAAGCTCTGTCATACGCGTAAAGAAGACCAAAGACTCGGAATCCGGTGAAGACTGCTCTTCTAAGGACCAAACCGCAGAACCTCTGTGGCACTTCGCAGAGCCTCTGCGGTCTTCAACAAAGACTTAAAAGATATTTATAATATCTTGCTACTGTTACAGGACCTGTTCATCAACTTGCATGGTAGCATGCCCTGTCCAACTGCAACGTGTCAAACTCTGGTTGGATTCAATAGGGCTTAGTACATAATAGACGTCTGCTGCATTAAATGCAATACAGCACGTCCAACTGTTCATACCATCCGTCCAACTATTCATACCGTCCTTTGTGAATAGTATCATATGCTTTATGGTCCCCTTAGAGTAGTATATAAGGAAGACTCATGTTGAGTTCTTCCTATCTATCCATCGATCGATCAATCGAACAATCGAAACAAGAATTCAAGAGAGAAAAACATCACAAGAACACATAGCTTTAAACACTTTGAGAGTCATATCTGTTTTAAAAGCTTTGCTTACTCACTGTTCTTGAATCTGTTCTTAATATATATATTCAGTAAACTTTGAGATATTATTTCCTGTTCACTGTTTATTTATATTATATTCTAAATCTATCAATCATATCTGTTAGTTATTCAAATACGCTTCCGCATCAAACATAAATTCGAACTAATAGATCTGACAATCTTGTATAAGCAAAACGGGAACCAACAATTAGTATCAGAGCAAAGCTTGGTTATCAATATCAAGTGATCCATTAAAGTGTACTCTGGGAACTGTTCAAACCCAGAAAACTTTCCAGATCTTCAGACTCATACTCTTTAAATCATACTATCTTTTCAGAACCTTAAAAATGACAAATACAAATAACTTCTTTACTGCTGGTTCTCTCACCAAGCCTCCTACTCTCCTACGAGATGAGTATCCTCAATGGAAGATAAGAATGGTTCATTTCTTTGAGGGTACTGAAAAAAATCTAGTACAATATCTTTACAACCTTCCTCCTGTTCCCATGATAGCAGTACCACGAGTACCAGCTACTGCTGAATCTCCAGAAATCCCTGAACATCAAAAACCAAAACCAAAAGAAGAATGGTCAAATGAAGATAAGGCAGAAGATGAAGTTGCACAGAAAACAAAAAGAATCCTGATAATGGCTATCCCAACGAGCTTTTTCAATCCTTAGATGCATGCGAAACTGCGCACGATCTTTGGAACGAATTAGAAAGACAGTTGGAAGGGGGTGCTAAAACACAGAAGAACCGAAGGGCACAATACATAAATGAATATCATGCATTCAGAGCCTCTGCAACAGAATCTCTGCAAACAACGTACGATAGGTTCAACTCTCTCATAAACAAATGTAGAAAGTCTGGCATTCACAGAACCTCGGAAGAAAATAACGTCATGTTTCTAAAGAGTCTGAATGATGAGTGGCTTCAATTGTCTATGTCTTTACAAACAAACCAAGATCTAGACTCATGGACACTCTCTGATCTCTATGGAACACTAGCTGCTCAAGAGCCTCAAATAGCACAGGCTAAAACAATAGCCATTGCACCATACGCATTGGTTAGTAAATCAACAGAGGCTACAGAGAGACCAAGAAATGAGAAAGCAACAGAGGAGAAGAAGAAGATAGTGATGGTTGATAGCGAAGAAGACGAGCTGATAGAGGAAGAAATAACTCTTGCGTCATTAGCTAAATCATTGGCTATATTGACAAGAGAGTTCAGAGGTAACCAAAGAAATTTTGGAAATGACAGATATAGCAGAGACAACCAGAGAGATAGAAGAGATGATGAAAGGAGAGAAGAATCAAGTGACCGACAGAGGTCAGACTACAGAAGTGACCGACAGAGGTCGAGCGACAGAAACTACAGAGGAAATGACCGACAGAGGTCAGATGACAAGGTAGGCCACACACAAGAATGCTACAAATGTGGTAAGACTGGTCATTATGCAAACGAATGCCGAACAGAGAAAGGTGGAGACCAACAGAAGTCCGACGATCGAACTGGAAACACCTCCCAAGGTTGCTTCAGCTGCGGCAAGCCAGGCCATTTCGCAAAAGATTGCAGAAGTAGACAAAATCGCCCACAGAAGGACTCGGCTTTTTACAAAAAGAAGGCTGAATATTATGCACAAAAATCCCTAATGGCGAACAAAAGGCATTCTGAAGCAAATAAGGAGGACTTCGAGTCAGACTCTACCTCTGATGATGAATTCACCACCAATGTCCTGTTCTGTGGCATGGCAGAAGTCGACTCGGGCACTGACAATGAGGTATCCATTTCAAACTCTACCTCTTGTATTAAATATGTAGAAAATGATTCAGTTAGACTTAACATTGAACTGATTGAACTCAAAGAGATAAATGAAAGTATTCAGAAAAGACTCACCTTTAATGAGAGAGAAGTAAGGCTTCTCACTCAAGAAAAAGCCAAAATTTTTGAAGAAAAGGAAAGGGTAGAAAAATATTGGAGCAAAAATGTAGATCCTTTAAAAAGGCAAATTTCTGAATTAACCTCTGCTTTAAAAGTCAAAACCAAAGAGCTTTCAGTTTCTAGGAGTGAAACAACTGAAATAAGAGCTCTCAAAGAATACTTTCAAAAAGAGAGAGAGGTACTTTGGCAAGATCTACTCAGAAGAGAGGTTTTACTTAAAAACTATAAAGATGCACAGAAGGTGTATGAGAAAGTAAACTCACAAATAGGAAGACGAGGTATAGGGTACGATGATATTACTCTAGGTGTTGAAGGCAAAAGACTTAAACCTCTGTCTTCTCTGTTTGTGGTAGGAAAAACAAATAAACCAATTTTTCCAAACTTACTCTCTGTAAGTAAAAGGGTTAAAATCTCTGAAGAACCTCAATTGAGGAAAAATACGAAGATGATCAATGTGTGGTTTGAAAACACAGATTCATCATCTTCAACCTCTGTCAATAGAGGAATCAAACCAAAGAAATATCTGAAAACACAAGATCAGATTGGTATCTTTAAGTTTGGTAAACCAGAGACTCAAACACAGGTCGCTTTTGTCTGTATGATAGATGTCAAAAAGAAATTATCTGCAAAAGCTCCTGAGTTTAAACCCATCTTTTCAGAAGAAAATCTTAAAAGATCAATTGAAAAAGAAATTTTGGATGTTTTGAAATCAAATGTTTTAGAAAATCTCTGTACATCTTCTATAGATCAAATTCTCGCTGAAGAGATCTCATCTGAAACCTCTGCCATCTATGAAAGTTTTTCTACAGAGGAAGAAAACTCGTACGATTCATGCTCAGAAAATCCAGCCTCTGTCGAAAGAAATGACTCAACCTCTGTATATAAGGACGATTCATCCTCTGACGACTCAGAGACTGATTCTAAATCAGGGATAATTCACTGTGACACAGAGGATGTTAAATTCTCCTCTGAGGTTCTTAACAGAACAATTTCTCCAAAAGAGAATATCACAGAGATACCTATCTGTCCAGATTTTCTAAAAATGTGTATACAAGTCTGTAGGATCCAGATCCGTGCAACAATTGTGTTTATGTGATTAAGAGATATGAACAAATAAACTGATCACAAAGGCTGCCCACTTATCTATTTGATTCAGAGAATAATCGTTACAATACTGAAAAGCTAAATGAGACAACTAGCTATTTTCTAAGCTAATTGTACATTATATATGTTGGGCCCGTGGTAACAAGCCCACGGCCCGTTCACTATGGACTATGTTTAAACAAATACAAATTACACCCTTGAACTTTAAATCAACATATAAAACTTGCCCTAACAATCTCCCCCTTTGATTTGAAGTTCAAATTCGCGCTCTATCTCTTGCCAGTTGTAGACATAACGTTTGCGAAGAGCGAAATGAACCACGAAGAATCTGATGGCGCGGCGGTAGTCGAGACGTTCTTCAACCATATCCAAAGCAGTCTGAGCAGTTCTTTCATTCAGATTGGGCACATAGGATACCTTTTGATTTTCGGATTCGTGCTTGATGATCTTCCGAAGAGCGTCTTGAACCTTGAGCAGTGTGCCGTCGCAAAATCGATCTACCTGACTGAACCTCATAAACTTCTTTTCTTTCTGAGCGTTGAGGAAGACGATCCCAAATTCTGGTTGAAGCAGCATTGCGTTCTTGGGATACATCGACAGTTCAGGAGCTTTCAGATTCGGTTTGAGCAGATTTACCTTCTTTGATCGGTTCTCGATTGCCATTTGAAAGTCCGTAAGATAAGACATCATAATAGATCGGACGAGGAATCGACGAACCGCTTCGAGCGCCTTTGTTACAGCAAGCGGTCGGATGGTTCTGGTGCGAAGGTCTCTCAGAATAACCAGGAGGTCGAACGGATGGAGATGCTTAAAGTCAGCTTCAAAAAAATCCATTCTTTTCCGTCTTCACGTCGAACAGTGAACACGGGAAAGACGATTTTCATAATTCGGTTTGACTGAATCTTTAGCACCTCTGAAATTTTATGCTTAGTTCGTACCTGGTCTCTCGGGAGACACCGCTTCATGGCTTCTACGTATCGGAGTTGGCGTGCTGGATCAAGACTGTATATGCCAAGACAGAAGGTCGGCTCGATCGGGCGAATTCGGTGAACAAACAGCTTCTTCAGAGGAGGAATGAGGACCTTGATCTTCTCCCAACGGTTTTGTTGCTGAGGAGGGGGAGGAAGATCAGGAGCTGTCGTTTGTGGAGGAGATGCCTGGATTTTAGCATTGGAGTTGTCGGGTTGATCTATAGTCGTGGCAGGTGGAGTCGTGTGAACGGGAGGCGCACCATAGTAGTTCTGAAGCAGAAATTGTTCGTAGTCTATGTTGTCGTCTTCATCCGTAGGAAACACCAAATTTACCTCGAAGTTGACGACTCTGGCAGCTTTTTCGTACCATACGTCTTCGGTTTCCGGGTTGGTGTCACATGCCGGATCTCTAAAGGTGAGCGAAGGCATGTCTGATGGTTCTTCAGTGACCAATTCCTGTCTTGTACCCTCGGGCTTTTCAACCGTTGGGGCTTCATCATCTGAAATCTCCATATCAATGACCATCTGGGCTAGAGGCAACTCGGCTTCTGGTTCGTCTGTTGTAGTTGCCGCAATTGGGGGTTCCTGATGAACCGCAGATGTACCTTCAGTGTGGAGCAGGGAGGCGGTCTCGGTTAGACGTTGTCGCTTCTCCCCCTTACGGTGATTAGGATCCTCTTGGTCATCGTGCCTACGTTTGAGACTGCCGGCTTGACTCTTACAAGTGTCTTCTAGTGAGCGGACCCTCTCAGACAGCGTGGCAAGCGCTTTGTTATAGTCGTTGAGGGTTGAGTCAATGGCGTCAAGGCGTGATGTGATGGATGAAGATGGAGCAGTGACCTGGGATCGTAGAACGGAGATCAGGTCTGCTTCAGCAGATGCGGTTGTGTCGGATTCCTGGAGCAGTTGGGCTAAGAGCATCGTCTTTAGAGTATCCACCGAATAGATAGGTTGCGGTTGAGGCGGCGGAGGCACAGAGACAGAGTCAGTGCTGATGAGAGGGCTCTTTCCTTTGAAAGCATTAATCGCTTTGGCAAGCTCAGCGGCTACATGTTCCTGCATTTGATGCTCCATAACCTGTCGGACAGCCTCAAGGGTGCTGTCCAGAGACCCTTTTGACACGAAGTCGGGTAAAATAACGCCGGGCTCACTTAGAGTACCCGTTGAGGCATCTACCGTAGAGGTAGAGCCACCTACGTTCACAGCTGGCGTGATGTTAACTGTGGTAGGATTTCCGTCCAATCCTCGTGTTCCGGCAGTCGGAGACACTATAGACGTTCCGGTCGGGTCACGAAGAGCCACGACTTGGTGTTGTTCCTCATCAAGTGTCCTAGGCGAAGAATGTTCAGTAACAATAGGCTCTAGACTCGATGGTGCACACAAATAGTCGAGACCGGGGGCTGCTGTTCTCTTATTTCAACACCAGCACTCTCCGAATGAGAGACCGGTGGAAGTTGTGCTTGTTCCCCGTGTAGTATTGAAACATCCGTCTGTTTTGAGACGGATGAGTGGCTATGGGGGGTGTGCAATTGCTCCGCTGGGTCCACGGAGGCTTCTTCAATACCCCGTCCCAACAAATGAGACGGGATAGCAGATGTGGCGACCCGTATGTCACTCGGTTGGGGTCGCACTTGAGCCTCGTTATCTTTACGGCTCGATCTTTCCTGGTTCAACTTTGAACGCAGTTCTCTCCTTCTCGCATGATCTAACTCAACACCTATATCTCCCTCAGACGTCCTAGGGATAGTTTCAGTTCCAGTGGGTGGAGAGTCAAGTGGAATGCCAGTGGTGAAATCAGGGTTGGGTCCGATACCGTGAGGGAGTTGCGTCAGACGGATGTTGCGGTCGGTATCGGATTCCGTGGAGTCGGATTCCACGTCTTCTACTTGCGGACTGGGAGAGGGGGGTTCGGTTACATATGGTTCGGTGGAGTGATGTAGGCGTGGTCTCGAAGATGGATCGGGTTGGGCTGAGCTGGAACCGGGCTGTGATTCCGTTGCACCTCCTACGCTCGTTCCCCTTCCTCTCACTACTAACGTTCCCCGCCCGACAGCACCTGCTTGTCGGGCCCTTCCACCTCTCACTCGTGGACCCTCACGTCTCTCGGGTCTATGTCCCTGGGCAGGTCCCTCCGGCTCTGGCTGGACCATGGGATTTCCTAACTCTCCCCTATAAGAAACTACCCCCGGTGCAGCGGGATCGGCTATGGCCAATAGGGCGGCAGGAATGGGCGAAGCGACCGCATCGGATGGGATGCGGATCATCATGAATTGGAGGTGGCGGATGGGACATACCGGATGTGTGAGTCATCTTGGAATGGCGGGATTGGCATCCATGTGTTGTCGAATGGCAAGCGAAAGGAATCGCGGATATGGAAGGAACTTCTTCTGTTTGGTGCCGCCGATATGTCGGAAGGTGGTCACAAGTTCACGCCAGATGATCATGGCGAAGTCGACGTGGCGGTTGTAGCACACGGCGTGAACAAGGCGCAGAAAGTCGCCGGTACATTGGTCAATACCTTTCCATCGGGCGGATAGGCATCGATTGAGAATTGTGAAGAGCGTGTACCAAATAGGCGCCAAGTACTTTCGATTGAAGACCGATGGCCGTTGAAGGTCGGAGTTGTACCCAAGAGCACGCATTTGGGCGCACAGAGTAGCGTCGTTAACGGCAGGATCGTACCGTTCATGGTTGTTCACAGTGGCTTCCGGTAGGGATAGTAATCGGCGAAAAGAATCGGGCGTCAGTGTGAACGGTTGATTGTCTATTTGAGCCGTGATGGTTTGAGTGTTGCCGATCGTACGGACTTGCGCCTTCAGCCAGACTTGGAGAACATAGAGCAAAGTAACGTCAGCTGTGTGAGTGAGTGCCTCATGAATGGGATGGCGCATAAGAATGTCGAGTATGACCTGATGTTGTGGGTTTGGCCTGAAAAGCGCCGGGTCGAGGTAGTGGTTGTTGGCTTCCAACTCGATGCCATGGTCAGGATCGACCAAGGCAGCATCTGCGACTTCGTCGATGAGTCCCTCCTCTTGAGGAATTTGTTCTTCCGGGTTTTGTTGTTCCGCCATGTGTAAAATTCTGCAAAGGAGCACTCGGTTTGGATCATAATTAGATTTACAAGTGTGGGTGCGTACCTTAGCTTTGAATGGCTCAATCTGAGATAGATCGAGGACTGGTGTTGATAAAACAGGCAAGAATTGGACAGAACAGGGGATTTTTCCGGACAAAATGAAGTGTCCGGACAACATGAGTTATCCGGATGACAGAGGAGTCCGGATGATTAAGCGAGTGTCCGGGTAAAATTAAGTTACCCGGACAAGAGTCCTTGACAAAATGATTTTCCGGATAAAGGTTTTGTCCGGACTCCAAACTTTTCCGGTAGTTGAACTTACCGGAAACCCTAAGGTCTCCGGACAACTAGGTTTCCGGTTGTTTGAGAGAGTCCGGAAATATCATCAACACTTTGAAGGTTTCCGGATAGAAGCGCATATGTATGATGGTGTCCGGACACGATGAGTGTGTCCGGACGAAACCCCTTGGTGAGAAATCGACCAAATCTAGGTTTAAAAGCCAGTGTAAATGCAAATAAGCATACTAGACTACCCTTGGTCATTTCCTATCAATCGTATGCTAAGGGAACCACAAATCATGAGGACCCGAGGTGTGGTGTTCGGGTTTGATAAATCTCGATCAAACCGTGGTGTGATTGAGATGCAATACGCATTAAGATTCGAAAAATAAAGATCGATAGGGAATCACGAATAACATACCTGAGTCTGGAGTGAAAGGCGTGTGTGAATCGTGCGATTGAGGAGAGGCCGAGCGAGAGAGAATAACGACAAGGGTTTAGGGTTTTTCACGAGAATCCGGGTTAAATGAAATACGAGGAGCCCGGGTGTCTTATAGGACCCGGGTGGTGTCCGGAGACCTTGACCGACCCGGGTCTGTCCGGTCCGTATACTGTCCGGACAAACAGAAGAGTCCGGACATCCTGAAGAGTCCGGATAACATTGTTTTGGCATTTTCCATAGAATTTTCAGGAAACCGTGCTGCCAGGGATCTTTCTCTTGCTCCCCCTCAAAATGAGCATGGGGTTGCCATTGCTCCCCCTCGAATCGTGCAGTAGGGTGCAAGTGAGGGATCCGACACACAAAAATTGTGAGTGTTGAATAGAAAACTTAGGGCCGCTCCCCCTCAAGTGTTGACCAAGTTGGACTTGGGAGTGCCCACACACATAAAAAAAACTTTTGGATTGTGTAAGAAAAACAGTGTGTGACGCTCCCCCTCAACAGATTAGAATACTTACCTGATATGGCAGTGTGCTCCCCCTGAACACATTAACAAATGGTGAAAGCACAGAGATCGGGAAATAACAAACAAACGACGGTATGTAATAAAAGAAACACACGAAGAAAGAGGAAAAATAGACGAAACTACCGAACAAATACAGAACCTAAATCTACCTGTGTTACTGAGGCAAGTAGAATACCAGTGCGAGGAAGTGTTTGCTCAATCGTCCAGAGTGTCGACACCGGATGATGAGTAGACAGTTACTCGTAGAGGTATGGAACTTGACAAGGGTACACAAACGGAGAAGTTTTCAGGTTTAGCATACCTAGCCTGAACACTAGAGTTTTAAAACGCTTTTCGTCCAAGGCTTTGGTAAATAGGTCTGCTAACTGATGCTCAGTATTTACGAAGTAGAGTTCGACACTACCTCTTTCGACGTGATCCTTAATGAAATGGTACCGAACATCGATGTGCTTCGTTTTGGTGTGCTGGACCGGGTTGCTTGAGATAGCAATAGCACTCTTCGAGTCACAGTAGATCGGGACCTTGACATACGTGAAACCATAGTCCTTGAGTTGTGTCCTCATCCAGATGACTTGGGAACAGCAGCTTGCGGCGGCCACATATTCCGCCCCGGCAGTTGACGTTGAAACACACTGCTGCTTCTTTGATGCCCAGCTTACCAGACTATCTCCCAGGAACTGAATGTGCCCCGATGTGCTCTTCCGATCCATCATGCATCCCGCGTGATCGGCGTCAGAATAGGCGGATAATCCAAAACCTGTCTCTTTCGGGTACCATAGGCCAAGATCAGCAGTACCACGTAAATAACGAAAAATTCGTTTAACAGCAGTCATGTGAGACTCTTTTGGGTTGGATTGATAGCGGGCACACAGGAAAGTCGAGAACATTATATCCGGCCTACTGGCAGTTAGGTACATTAAAGAGCCAATCATTCCTCTATACAGCTTCTGATTCGCATCCGTTCCATTAGGATCGGCGTGAAGCTTTGTAGTCGTTGCCATGGGAGTTTTCATAGGTGAGGCCTGGTCCAATTGGAATTTCCGAAGAATATCCCGAATATATTTGGACTGGTTAATGAATATTCCGGTCGAAAGTTGTTTAACTTGTAGACCAAGGAAGAAATTCATCTCACAAAGCATACTCATTTTAAAATATATTCCCATTAGTTTGGCAAAGTTCTTGGCATATAAAGGATTGGTAGAACCGAAAATTATGTCATCAACATATACCTGAGCCAAGACGATATGACCTTCCTCATTCTTAATAAAAAGAGTAGAGTCAATTGTACCTCGTGTGAAGCCTTTCTCTAATAAGAACTTAGAGAGAGTATTGTACCAAGCTCGCGGGGCCTGTTTTAGACCATATAGTGCTTTGTATAAAATGTAGACATGGTCAGGCTTCGAATCGTCCACAAAGCCGTCGGGTTGCGACACATAAACTTCTTCTTCGAGTTCGCCGTATAGAAAGGCCGTCTTCACATCCATCTGGAAGACTGTGAAGTTCTTGTGCGCGGCATAGGCTAGAAACATACGGATTGCTTCGATTCGCGCCACCGGAGCGTAGGTCTCATCAAAGTCTATCCCCTCTTGCTGACGATATCCCTTTGCCACGAGTCACGCCTTGTTGCGGACAACAATGTCGTCTTCGTCCTTCTTGTTCTTGAAGATCCACTTGGTGCCGATCACCGTCTTGTGTTTTGGTCGTGGAACCAATCGCCACACTTTTAGAGCTTCGAACTGATTGAGCTCTTCTTGCATGGCAATTATCCAGTCCGAATCTTCAAGCGCCTCGCGTACGGTTGTGGGCTCTATCTTGCTTAAGAAGCCAGAGAAGAGACAGAAGTTGGCGGAAGCGCCTCGCGTACGAACAGGTGTAGAGGGATCACCGATGATTTGATGCAGGGGATGTGCCTTCGTCCATTTAGTGGTGTGTGGAAGCGGCTGCTGTGTGGAATGAGATGTGTCCGGATCCACATACGAACCGGATGGGAGGTCTTGTACAGCTTCGAGAGTAGCGGGTTGAGTTCTCGGAGGAGGTGGGGGAGGATTCGCCAATGGTTGCACAACTTCTGGTTCCGAGGAGTTCAGAAGTTGATCGTCGGTCGTCGAGGAAGACGAATCTGTAGGAGCGATCTCCGTGATTGGTTTTGGGTCCACCGGGGGAATCACAGGATCAGGTGAAGCAGGTGATGACGGCTGATCTGTCTCCAAGGTGTTAGAAGGCGAGCGTATAGAAGGCGGTGGACCAGATAGATTGTCCAAGTCTTCAAGACGAGCAACTTCAATCCTTGGAATAGCTGAGACAGATGGGGAAGCATTAAATAGGTCATCATAAAAATGCTCAAACAATAAATCTAAATCAGAATAATTTGCATTCGATGAAGATGCATGATTTGGATTTACTGTCATTTGTGTAGGTCCCGAACTAGAAGATCCGGAAGCTAACACACCAGTTAAACCGGGTTCTGAACTGCGATGTTCAGAAGCCAGATCTGCGGCTTCGTCGAATGTCACGTATGCTCTCAACAACGGATTTAGTCCGTGTGTTGTAAACGCGATAAGCCTTAGCCTTCATTGAGTATCCGATGAAGACTCATTTATCCGCTTTGGGACTTAGTTTGCCGAGATCATCTTTGTCGTTCAGTACGTAGCACGTGCATCCGAACGCGTGAAAGTAGCCAATAGTTGGAATGTGATTATTCATGATCTCGTAGGGCGTCTTGTTGAATCGCTTGTACAGAATCGTGCGATTTTGCGTGTAACAAGCTGTAGACACCGCTTCAGCCCAAAGATATAGCGGTAGATTAGCTTGGGAAAGCATTGTGCGCGCCGCTTCGACTAAGGTATGGTTACGTCTTTCCACCACACCATTTTGCTGAGGAGTGCGTGCGACAGAAAAGTTGTGCGAAATTCCTACAGAGGAGAGATAACCGTCCATCTTGGAATTCTTGAATTCCGTCCCGTTGTCGGTTCTGATGGACTGAACCTGTTGATGCTTGTTCAATTGGACCGTCTTGAGATGCTCGATGATGATCTCAGGAGTTTCATCCTTTGAGCGGAGAAACATCACCCAGGTGTAACGTGAGTAATCGTCCACTATCACCAGAACGTACTTTCGCTTGTTGATGCTCGAAACACGCATCGGACCACACAAATCCATGTGAAGTAGTTCGAGAGTCCGAGATGTGCTGGGAGTGTCCTTCGGTGGATGTGATGCACGCTTCATCTTTCCCTTCTCGCAAGCCCCGCACAGATGATCCTTCACAAACTGAAGGTTGGGCATGCCTCTAACGTGTCTGCCTAGCACCAGTTGATTGATGCTTCTGAAGTTGAGGTGCGAAAGTCGTCGATGCCAGATCCAAGTTTGGTCGGAAGAGGCATTTGACAGAAGGAAGACAGGGTTATCAATTGAGAGGGCTGAGAGGTCAATGGTGTAGAGGTTGGTCTTGCGATGTCCAACTAGAAGTGTCTCACCGTCGTCGGTGAGGATTCTACACCTTGTCTTTTTGAAGCTGACCTCGAGATCTTTGTCGCAGAATTGGCCTATGCTGAATAAATTGTGGCCCAATCCTTGGACGTGTGACACTTTCTTGATGGTGATTTTATCATGTACGATGTCGCCGTAGCCCACGATCGGCGAACGCTCGTTGTTGCCAAATCTCACGTCTCCTTGATATTCTTCTTTGTAGTTCGTGAGAAGCTCCCTCCTTCCGGTCATGTGCTTGGAGCATCCTGAATCTAAGTACCACACATGACCGTCTTGCAAAACAAGATTAGAGAAGTTTAGGTACCCAAATTTGTTTGGGTCCTGGAGGGTTAGGCGTGGCTCCCTTTGAAGAAACCTGATTTGGCACAGCTTTCCCGTTAGGTGAAGAATTTACACCTTTCGGGGGAACGGATTTTTGCGTTTGTCGCCTCTTAGGTGCAGATTGTACACCTTTGGGAGCAACATGTTTTGTGCCAGGTTGCCTTTTAGGAGCCGGTTTAACCTTGGTAGGAGCAGGCCATCTAGGATTGGGTCTGGTCTCCCGTCGTGGTTTAACCGGTGATTGATTACCCCGTTTATGAGATGGATTGTTCTTGTTATTACGGGGACTGCGTTTTTCATACAGATTATGTACAAAAAATGGTGCATACCAGTCATTTTTCAGAATATCGTAAAAATCATTCCCACCACAATTAGAACAGCAAAGACAATCATGCGAGAAATGAATCAAGTGTTGAAGAGAGTTCAATGTAACGGGAAAAGACACTACTTTTTCCAAACTAGCTTCAAAATCATTCCAACCACAATTTGAACAACACACGCAATCATGCAATAATCGAGCCAATTGTGGAAGAGAATTCACTTTAACAGGAAATAAAACTTCAAAATAGTACTGATGATTCCAATCACTATTGTCTTTGTTTATTCTAGAATTTAAAGCATGTGGAAATGACTTTGATGCATCCTTCTTGACAGAATCCTCCTTTAGCCACTTTGGTGTTTCTCGTTTAGCTTGACCACTTTTATCTGAAACAGCAGGTACAGAATGATCAGTGACTTTTGAAGGAGTTGGCGGTTTAATGGAAACTTGTTTAGTCTTTTTCCTTGGCTGTGACGTGTTTTGGGAAACAGGTTTAGATTTTATAATCTTGATCACAGCTGGGCCCTTTGAGTTTGAACAAGCTCCCTTTTCAAAATTGACCTTATGATTCACAACCGGGGATAAAAAATCTGTGTGACTTGGAAGAGGTTTGTCGAAAGGGAACGACTCGAACTCTCCCTCATCATCACCTTTTGAGTTCATGAATTCAGAAAAATTCACTTCTGGAATGTCGGGACTTGGACTTGTTGAGGAAGGCGAGAAACTCTTTGTGCTTGTGTGCTTTGGGGAATTTGGTGCGGAAGCTAAGAAAAAATCAGAGTTCAAATTCCTTAAAACACTCTCGTCTTGAGAATCTTGACCGGTTTGTAAACTAGAAATCTTGCCTAAGTAAGCTTTGCACGAAGACTTGTCGGATGAATTTGAGGAAGGTTCGGGTAAAATCTCCTTTTCAGATTGGACTTGGTCAATTTGCTCTTGAAGCTGACCATTTCTCGCATACTCTTCCATCTTTTCTGTTGCCAAAGCAGACAGTTGTGATGTGAGTCTATTGATTTCATACCGAAGGATCTCCTGTCCTTCATCAGACACAACTTCGGTTTTGACCGGTTGTTGTTTCTCAAGTTTGTCAAGTAAAGCTTGCTTTTCTTTTGTCATTTCAGACAATTTTGATGAAAGCGTATTGATTTCCCACAGAAAAATTTCCTTTTCTTCACTTGTCATACCATTGGTTATCTCAGTTTTGAGATTCTCAAGTGCTTTGATTAAATCGTTCTTCTCATTTTGAAAAACCAACCTTTCCCTTTCCAGTGACTCCTCCAACTCTACTATCTTTGCTTCCAAGATGAGAGGGGGAACATAGAGTTTAAACTCATTCGTCTCGGTCTTGGTTGCTGGTGCTACATCCTCATCCTTCTTTGAAGAATCCTTGGGTATTGCTACTTTGTAGGGGTCGAAGTAGTCATTGGAAAGGTACTTTTTGTTCTTTTGATACGAGTAATTTAGAGGTTCATAGCAAAATGGAAGTTGAATTCCTAGTTTGTGTGTGCGCTTGTATTCCTCTGTTTCCTCCTTCTTTTCAGGTTCTAGAGGACCAGTCCACTTGATTTTGTACTCCGGGTACTTTGTAGATAAACCATAACAGGCAAAGTCATACAGAATGGGTACATGCCATCTTCCCTTTTTCAAATAGTGGGGATTATCATATCCGATTCCCCATTCTTTGTTGAAATACGTGAACTCTTTGGGTTTGTTTAAGAAAATGGTTTGATCAGTTTGACCCCTTTTGTGGAGTTTGGTTTCAAGATCTAGAATTTTAGCTACATACTCCTTGTGTTGAATTTGAAGAGAAGAGCATTGATAAGTGATGTCCTCTTTCTCATTCAAGCACTGATCAAGCTGACGTTGGAGTTCAGATATTCTGGCCCGTAAGTCTTTAGGTGCTAATGAAAGGATTTTGCATCTATCTTTTACATCAGCATTTTCAGACTTATACTTCTCAGTTAACTTTGTTTGAACATTAAGCTTTTCTGTTAAAGTTTTAATTTCAAGCTTTTGTTCTTTAGAAGTGGCCTTAAAGGATTCTGCCTGACCATAAAATGATTTCATAGCATTCAAAAAATCTGGTTGACAAGATTCACATACCTGATTTGCAAGTGCAGTTGCGGTTTCTTCATCAGTGGAGATATGATATCCCATGAAAGCATTAGCAATTTCATCTTCATCTTCATTGTCAGATCATTGCAGCCAGTAATCATCCTCAGCGAACATTGCTTCTCCAGTCGCCTTTTGTTTTACTAAAGCTAGCTTGGCCTCGTAGTAGTGGACATTCTTCACTGTAGGCTGGCGGCAATCTTTGGCAAAGTGACCAAGTTTCCCGCAATTATAGCATTTCACGGGCTCATCTTTCTTCTTGCGGTCAACTTTCTCAGTCTTGTCCTTCTTCTCAGTCTGATCTTGCTCATCGACCTTCTTCTTACCTTCATATTTGTCTTTGTAGTCATGACGCTTGTTGGCAGAAGTGGAGTAGCGCTGACCATTAGACGTTGGTTTCTTGTAAAAATGTTGTTGCTTGAAGGTCTTTGTCAGGAGGGCAATGGCTTTCATGAAGTCGTTTACTTCACTATTAGAATCTTCATCTTTCTTCTCTTCCGGTTCAGAATCAGAAGAATTGTGCTTTTGAGCCCGTTCGGTGTGTCGGCTCGAAGGTCTTCCCTTGTTGGTGGAAATAAGAGCAATAGGATCAGCTACAGGCTTGGGTTCAGTCTTCTTCTCGGCAAGTAGCTCATTCACTTCATCTTCATCTTGAAGAAGTGTCTCGTAGAGTTCATTTATGCCGATTCTTTCAATCAGGTTGTTATGCCTGACATGAGATGCAAAAACTTTCCATTCGGGTAAGAGATTGTTGAGGAACTTGAGAGCATTCTCCGTGTTCGACCGAACTATCCCATTCTTGTTCAGCTCATTGAGTAGAGAGCAGAAACGTTCATAAGCCTGAGTAAGAGTCTCGCCAGGACGCTGCTTGAAACCATCGAACTTGGTTATAGCAGTATTGATCTTCAGCTGGTTTCCAACTGCACTCCCACGCATCATTTTGGCTACCTGGTCCCACATGCCTTTAGCCGTGTCTTTGTAGCTGTCGATGGCAGTGTAGGTCGAGTTGGGAAGAGCTTGTACCAGATATCTCTTCGCCTGTTTCTCCCCTTGTTAGGTCTAGAGTTTTGTCAAAAACACAAGTGTTGAGTTCTGAGTAAGAAGACTAAAGAAGACTCAGAAGACTCAGAAGTTCTGAGTAGAAGACTCAGAAGTTCTGAGTGAGAAATCTCAAAAAGATTCTAAGTGTTGGATTCTGACTAGAAGGTTCAGAGTTCTGAGTAGGAGACTCAGAACTTCTGACTATGAAGACAAATGTTCTGAAGCGCTTATTCAGAAGTATGTTCAGAATTCATATCTTGGGATATTATCTGTTATATTCAGTTACTAATTAGGACACGTGTAATTGTTCTATTAGTCTGTTTCTCATATGTACTGTAGCTTTAGCTATTATCTACAGTATATATAGGAGTTAGCAACTGTAGCTAACTGAATCTTTGGCTAACCTTTTGGATAACTCTTTACGCATAAATTGTTAGATCTATTGAGAGAGAAATTCATTGTAATATCTTTAATAGATCATATGACCAGTTGCTATTAATACGATCTTAATTGTTCATATTTGATTGTAAGAGTGTAACCTGGACTTTCAATTGGTATCAGAGCCACATCGAATCAATTTTAATTCGATACGATCATTTTTGCAACAATTCAAGATTTCAAGATCTAGTTTCAAGATTTGGTGATTCAAGATCGTTCTTAATCGTGTGCTACAATTCAAGGTAATATTCTGTGATCTTATACATCTTGAAGAGCTATTTTCTATTTTGAGGAAGCATTTATAGATCTTGATGGTTCTTGATGAAGAGAAGAAGTTAGATGTTCATGATCTACTTCTAAATCAGTTTCTGCACGCCAAATGCTCGATGAATTGTCTGTGAAAGGTTTGATGATGTGTTAATTGTTCAAAGTCAGATCTGAAACGAGTTTTAGATCTTTGATTGCTTAAATTCAACTTTCTGAAATGATCAATCAGAAACTTAAATCTTTGCAATCTTTGTTCTAAGAAGATAATTATGGAGATCGGCTTATCGTTCTACATCAAATTAAATTGGTGAACATTTGATTAGAGTGGAGGATTTAACAAGGAGAATAAGGAGTTTGTATTGATGATGAACAACCAGATTTGTTCAAAAGATTAATAGTGATCGATTTGTTCTTCTTCATCAAATAAATTTGATGAGCATTTGAGGATGTTGATCAGAGAAAGGTAATATGATAATAATTGGAAGATGTTATCAATTGGAAAGAATTTATTGTTGATCATGCCAAAAGCAAAAGCTGTTGATTCAATTCAAGATGGTTGTTATCAAGATCAGTTAGAGTGTTCAAAGTTGAAGTAAAACAGAAAGCAAGAAGGGGCTGTTTGTTGCTGTCAAAAAAAGCTGTTGTCCAAAACAGAAAACAGCTTAATGATGTTGCTGTAATGGAATGTTTGCTGTTTGGTGCTGAAAATTCAGAAAATTAGCTGTTTAGTTGCTGTCTAGATGCTGTCATAACAAGCCACAAGGTTGCTGTCAATGCCATTTTGCTGTCAAAAAGTTGCTGTCAATATTTTGCTGTCAAATTATGGCTGTTAAGTATTTTTTGCGCTGCTGTCAAAGTGCTGTCAAAACAGAAAAAATTGTTGCTGTCAAAATGGGTTAACGCAGAAAATTGTTGTTGGAAACCGAAAGCTGTCAAACCAGAAAATAGCAAGCTGTTAGGCTATTTCTTTGCTGTCAAAAATGGCGAAGTTGCTGTCAAAAAGTGCAGTATTCTGATTCAAGACTAAAATGTAGCAGTTCTGATCGATCAAAGACTAGTCAGAGTCATGTTTGTTCAGAAATCGATCAAAGGATGATCAGAACTTTGTTCAAGACAAGTCAGAAGTCTGATCATGAGTGTTCAGAACTATGATCAAGGGTGATCAGAATTACACTTAAGCCTTCACAGAACATTCTTGTTAAGTCAGAACTTCAACAAAAGGCAATTCAGAAGTATGATCGGAGGTTAATCAGAACTTTGATTAAGCTGTTCAAATTTCAGCTTAATCAGATTTGTTCATAACTGATATTAAGCCTATTCAGAAGTTGAAGTGATTTTATTCAGTTACAAGGCAATTCAAATATCTGATCATGAGGCTCAGAAGGATCAAAATGTTCAGAACTTTGTCGAAGCTTAATCAGAAGTCTGACTCTAAAAGTCAGAACTTTATCGTGAAGAGTCAGAACTTTCAGACTTAGAATTTTAAAAAAAAAAATTCTTTAAGGATCAGATATCTGATTGACTTACTCAGAGGTCTGAGTGGTCTTCTCAGAAATTTTACTTAGTATTTTTCTGAGTAAAGGTGCATTTCAGAAATTTTCAACAGCTTTGCGCACCTGTCGTATTTTGATCATAACTCCCTCCTCGAAGCTCGAAATTTGACGATTTCAGATGCGCTGAATTCCTAAGACACAGATGAACACTTTTCATGTTTTAAGTTTGTTCTGAATCAATGTGCTTAATTGTCAGATTCTGTGTCGAAGTCAGTGTATAGCTGCTGGACCGAAGCAACGTTTTTCACGATATTTCTCCCAACTTTCAGAAAGATGTTCTGTCTTCTATTTTTTTGTGGATCCAAGCTGAGTTATTGAAGTGTATGAAGACACTCCCTCCTATGATCTTAATGGATTAAGCTCTTGAGCTTAATGATCATACAACTCGAATTTCAAGGATGAATTCCTTATTATAAACTGAGGTTGTTTCAGTCGAGCTTATTGCACATGGGATTCAATTTTAAAGTTGTAATTTGTGAAGAAGAAGAGCAAATTTTGAGGGGGAGCTTGGATAGTTTTGCAAGGCATGAAGATATGCAACATCAAAGTTTTCAAAGAAATCAAGGGGAAGATCATTTGAAGATGCTTTCTTTATAAAACTTTAGGGGGAGATTGTTAGGTCTAGAAAGCCCCAATTATATAGAAAGTTTTATAAAGTTCATGTAAAGTCAACAAAAGTCAAATGTGTTGTTATTAGCTTTATAAGTATTTTTGGGCTTTGGGAGTTTAATGGGAAGTTAAATGGGCTTGGGCCCATGTCTTGTATTTTAGACACTATAAATAAGTGTCTTGGGCTTACATTGTAATTTGAGACTTTGAGACATTTGAGAGAATACACAGTAAGATTTGTGAGAGCTTTGTACGTTCAATTTCTCCCTCCATTATATTTCAATCATATGAATAGAGATCATTCAATAAATTGTTCTTCATGTCTATCTCTATTCTACTTTCTGTGGAGTATTCTTGATTGTTGCTTCAATTATGGGACTTACAATTGGTATCAGAGCCAATCAACAAACAAATTCGACCAAGAGTGTGTTTGATCGCGTTCTTGAAGTTTCTTGATCAATTCGACAATTGATTCCGCTGCTGCTAACAATTCTTGAATTCCTAACAATTCTTGAATTCGTTTCTATCATTGATTCAAGAAATTTGAATTTGTCTTTCTGTTGAATCGATATCTTACAATCAAGTTATCCAAAGATTTTCTCTCTATGCTGATTAATTCTCGAAATTAAACAGAGATCACAGGTATGTTTTCGAAATTCTTGATTGGTTTCTGGATCAAAGTGATTATATCTGCTGCATGTTGATTAGTATTCAAATTTTTTGTTGAAAAGAAGATTTCATTAATTCATGTACTCTAACTGTTTGATGAAATGCATGTGACAGATTTGATTAATTCTTGCATGTTCTAGATTTGTGTTGATTCTCATTTTTTATCATAATTCATAGTTGATATTCGAATTTGTCATTTCATCATGCCTGAGATTATTGAAATTTTTGTGAGACCTGCAATTTCTATAACCAGTTCAGACAATTTACAAAAATTAAGTCCTGTAAAAGCAAAAGAAACAATTTCTGAACCAAAAACTGAGATTGTTCATTTTGAAAGCAAGATTTCTAATCTTCAAGCAAAACAAGACGAATATGCAAAAGTTATAAAGATTTTGCAAAAAGAGAAATCTGATTTTCTAAAGGATTTTGAAAAGGTTCAAGAAAACATAAAGTTGTTAGAAAAAGAGAATGTTGATTTGAAAGAGAAAGGCAATTTTAGAAGAAAGATGTTGACAGAGTCTGAAAATAGAATCAAATCATGTGAAATGAAAAATTGTCAACTCTTGAAACAGATCTATGATTTTGAACAAGTTCTTATACTTGAAAGAGTGAAATTTGAGAAAGAGAGACGAGACTTTCAAACTGAGAGGAAAGGTTTTGAAACAAAGTCTGTTGAATTATCTTTGAAAATTTCTGATTTGGAGAAAATTCTTGCAAAAGAAAGAAAAGAGTTTGAATGCAAGAAAAATGTTTTTCAAGAAGAAAAGATTGGTTTTGAGAAAAAGAAAACAGGAATGTTAAATGAGTTTTCTGTAAAAATCAATGAGTTGGAGAAAGAGTTAGAAGATGGAAGGAAAGAGACTGAAAAGAAGAAGGTAAATGGCTTTAAAGAAAAATGCTTAAAAGATGAGTTTGAGAAGGAAAAGAAAGTTTTTCATTTGGAGATAAGGAGGCTTATTAAGAAATTATCTGATTTATCAACTAAAATCATGATAGAGAGGAAGTCCAAATCTGATTTGCAGTCAAGGTTTGATTTGTATGTTAAAAAGTTTAGGGAATTTGAAACGAAAGTTGTTGACAAATCAAATCATAGTTCAAAAGATCAGATTCGTTCTTCTAATCTGTTTTATGATTCTGCTATTGATAAATCTTATAATTGTTCTTTTAAAAAGATAAAAATGGAATGGAGAGTTAAAGGAACAACTTCCAAGAAAGAAGTGCCAAAATCAAAAGTTCCTAATTCAAATGTCAAGAAGAACAATACATTTCAAAGAAAATCTTTTGTTAAACCTGATGTGATTTATTCTGTAAATCAATTAGTCAGAATTGCACAAAAGAAACTTTGTTGTTCATATTGTGGGACTAATGATTTTGTGAACAAGAATTTTATTCAGCACTGGTATGGTTCTTATAGAATATCTGCATATGCCACTGCACCTAACAAACCTGGACCCAAGTTCATATGGGTACCAAAGACAACTTAATCTGTTTTGCAGGTTATTCATGTGTAGAGTTGAATGATAATACTGACACATGACTTAAAACCGATGCTGTGCTTAAATTGAGAATATTGACTTTTGGATAATTCAGTCCAAAACTCGGTCTGAATGTGATTATGGACTTACAATTTGTCTCATCTTGATTATGGATTTCTGATTCATACAGATCAATTTGTTGATTTTGAAGCATTTTTTTTAAAAAAGTTCAGTTTACTGTGGTGTAATCGAACTCATAGTTGTGGGTGTTTTTAGTAGAAAACATTTCCAGAGAATGTGTTCAGAATCACATTTTGAGCAACCCTGCAAATTTTGGTTGAAAAATTCTGATTTTTGAGCAAGTTATGGTGATTTGAAATTCAGAATGTTCAAAAATCACAAAATCCAAAAATTTTTCTAAGGAATTTTCTCTGGATAGTTTTATCAGAATTCTGACTCTGTTACTCAGAAGTTCTGACTCTACTACTCAGAATTCTGACTCCACTACTCAGAATTCTGACTCAACTAATCAGAATTCAGACTCTGATACTTAGAATTTTGAGCAAGTTACTCAGAATTCTGACTCTTCTAATCAGAATTCTGACTCTACTACTCAGAATTTTTTTTTGATAACTAATGAGGAATCATCGTAGATGACTACCAAAATCTCTTGATTTTGCAGGATTATCTTGATTTCAGAGGAAGTATTGACTCAAAATTTGATCTGATTGTTTCAAGATAATGTTCAAAACCCGTGATTCAACGTTTTAGGTTTTTGAACATATCAGTTCAAAACCCGTACTTAAATGACAATGGCTTCTGAATAATTCAGTTCAGGACCCGTACTTCAGAGACTAAGACTTCTAAACAAATCAGTTTAGAACTCATACTTCTCAGGTGATATCCTTAACTATCATATTTTTCTGTTTCAAGGAACAAGTGGTGAAAGGTAACATTGTATTATGTTTTATTTCTATTGCTTTGAATGTTTGAATCTTAACAATTTAATTCAATGATATGATTTTTTTTTTTTTCATTCAATGAATAAAATGTGTGTCAATGGTGCTTTTACAAGTATTTTTGTATTATCTGAGCTATATTTGTTTCAACTTTCACTTCTGAAATAAATCGAAAGGTTAGCAAATCATGAATGAAATTATGCTGAATGCTCAATGTTATGAAATTTAGACTTATATAGAATATAATGCTCAAAAAGCATAATTTGTCAGAATGTTGGATGGAAACGAAAATATGGGGGAAGTACTACGTTTTAGAACCAAGTGATTGAGATGCAATATATATATACAAAATCATTTAGTTTGAAAGTTTGTACCTGTGGCCTTTCTGGTTTGGGAGAGTAAGTCCTAAGGGGTGCTCGACACCTAGTCCCTAAGATCAACTGGTCTAGGATCGGCTGACCCAAATCCTGCAATAGAATCAGATAGAAAACCATGTTCTACTGGTACAAATGGGTTTAAGATATATCGATGTGGCCTTTATGGTTTGGGAAATTAAGTTCCAAGGGGTGCTTGTCACCTAGCACCTAAGACCAACTGGTCTGGGATATGCTGACCCAAATCCTGCTATAGAACCAGATAGAAAGTCATGTTTAACGATGTATCTTATTCTTACTAAACTTTTTGATTAAAAGATGCCAATGTGCACAAAATTAAAAGATGTCAATGAGCACAAAATTAAAAGATGTCAATGAGCACAAAATTAAAAGATGCCAATGAGCACACATCTCTTGAAACTTTGGGAAAATTCAAAGTCGCAATAAACCTGTAAATTTGTGAAAATCCTGATTTTGGACAAATAGTGTGAGTAGAGCAAAGTATTCGTATATGTTTTTAGAATTGCATATGCTTGAAGCTAATCATATTTCGCATGCTAAGCACACCAAATAGATTTAATAAAGGGATTGAAACTGAACATTTTTAACTCGATATGCAATGATGACTTGTATTTGAATCCAAACACATGCATTTGATTTCATTTGATTGAAAATCTGATAAATTTCATTAAGTTGGATTTCTTTTGTAAAGTTTTCAAATGATCAAATGTTAGTAGTTATTAAGTGTAGTTCAGTAAATCTTATTCTCCTTGTATAAATGTTTTCATTAAAGCACTATATTTGAAATGAATAATTTTAATGAAATATATGCATACTTTCAGGGGGAGAAAACAAACTGCTACAGAATTCTTATTTTGAGGGGGAGCAAGGTTATTCATTAAGGAGGAGAAAAAGCATAGACTTCATTCGAAGAAAAAGCATCGCTAAAGTTTTGAAAATCAAGGGGGAGAAAAGCTAAAGATTTTGAAGATGATTTTGCTTTCCAAAACTTTAGGGGGAGAAAAGCTAAAGATTTTGAAGATTGATATGGTTTTTGTACAGAAATAACAAAAGAGAGAAATGTTATTTTAAGAAGAAGAAGAGGAAAAGGAAACTGATCGGTTGTTTCTTATAAAGAAATCTTATGAAAGCTGAAATGAAGATGAGAATTGTCATTTCAAGAGGGAGCAAAAAAAAAGCAAATATATAACAGAAATCAATTTGGAAATCGTTGCTGCTGCTGATTAAAGACTGACCAGAAGTTGTTAACTCAGATTATTCAGAATTCTGAGCAAAAGTTGTCAAAACATTCAGAAGAGCTCCTTCTGAAGATTGTTCCTGCTCTAAGAATTTGATGGTGAAAAGTACAAGTGTGTTTGACAAAAAGGGGGAGATTGTTAGGTCTAGAGTTTTGTCAAAAACACAAGTGTTGAGTTCTGAGTAAGAAGACTAAAGAAGACTCAGAAGTTCTGAGTAGAAGACTCAGAAGTTCTGAGTGAGAAATCTCAAAAAGATTCTAAGTGTTGGATTCTGACTAGAAGGTTCAGAGTTCTGAGTAGGAGACTCAGAACTTCTGACTATGAAGACAAATGTTCTGAAGCGCTTATTCAGAAGTATGTTCAGAATTCATATCTTGGGATATTATCTGTTATATTCAGTTACTAATTAGGACACGTGTAATTGTTCTATTAGTCTGTTTCTCATATGTACTGTAGCTTTAGCTATTATCTACAGTATATATAGGAGTTAGCAACTGTAGCTAACTGAATCTTTGGCTAACCTTTTGGATAACTCTTTACGCATAAATTGTTAGATCTATTGAGAGAGAAATTCATTGTAATATCTTTAATAGATCATATGACCAGTTGCTATTAATACGATCTTAATTGTTCATATTTGATTGTAAGAGTGTAACCTGGACTTTCACCCCTTCTATCCTCCCTCTTTCAAACTCTGACATTTCGGCAAAGGAGTTTTTCTCTTTCTTGGGTTTAGCACCTGCAGCGGCTGCAATATCCTTCATTGGTGGCGCGATAGGACCTTCTTCAAGAGCTTGCTGGATGAACTCATAGTTGTCATTTGATTCAATGAAAATCATGAATCTGTCGCGCCATTGACTGTACCAATGGCGAGAGCGTCACGAGAAGCAGACATCTTTGGTTGCAACGGAGTGATCGTCAGACGGGTATATTGATTCGAAATGAGAACCTAACGCAAGATTCTAAGAGTGATATCCTAACGCAGGTTCTAAAGTGGACTACAGTGGTCTTACTGGATAGGAATCCAAGTAAGGGTCTGATCAGGAAGTATCTGGACTAGATTTACGAAAAAAACAGTTCAAGAATGCAGAGTTGTCCGGATAATGCAGAGTTGTCCGGATATCTTGAGTTGTCCGGATAACCAAGGTTACCGGATGCTCTAAGGATGCCGGATGGAATTAACCGGATAAGCAAGACTTTACCGGATACAATAGAGTCCGGAAAATTAAGGAATTTCCGGGTACTTTGAAGTTTCCGGAAAGAATGATGTGTCCGGATACTACGATGATTCCGGGTAAATAAGGATTTCCGGATACTACGATGATTCCGGGTAAATAAGGATTTCCGGATACTACGATGATTCCGGAAACTTTGAGTTGTCCGGAACTAGATTACCCGAAAAGATAGAGATTTGAAAAACTTACCCGGATGATTGACTTACTCGGATGATTGACTTACCCAGATGGCTGACTTGTCCGGATGGAACCACAAACGTCCGGACACCTTGATCTGTCCGGAAAACGCGGCTGTTGTGTCCGGACACTGCGGCTGTTTTGTTAAAATCGATCGAAAATTCAACTAGGGTTACTCTAATGTGTTCCTGAAAGGTTAGAAACAATCCCAAGCACAAAACAACACTAACCCAATCGAATTTAGAGCAAAAACAACACTTTTTGGTAGCAAAAATCGGATTTTTGAGTAAGAACACAACCAAAAGTTTTGAACTTGATTTGCAAAATTGACCAATCAAACGAACGAATTAGGATGTGAAATTTTGCAGAAACTCTTAGAATGATAATGCTAACACAACCCAATAAGCAAAAAACAACTGATTTCGATTGAATCAAAAAAATCAAGAATTCAAGAAAAGTCAGACGAGTGAAAGTCAAACTAACCAGTATTTGATGAATTCAAACCTTAGAATCAATCCGTCCGTCTGCTCTGATACCAATTGTAGGATCCAGATCCGTGCAAAAATTGTGTTTATGTGATTAAGAGATATGAACAAATAAACTGATCACAAAGGCTGCCCACTTAGCTATTTGATTCAGAGAATAATCGTTACAATACGGAAAAGCTAAATGAGACAACTAGCTATTTTCTAAGCTAATTGTACATTATATATGTTGGGCCCGTGGTAACAAGCCCACGGCCCGTTCACTATGGACTATGTTTAAACAAATAAAAATTACACCCTTGAACTTTAAATCAACATATAAAACTTGCCCTAACAAAGTCAAAACCTCTACAGGGCTTGATAATTTGAAAAAGGCCTCTGAAAATCCTAAAAGCTCAAAATTTTCAAAACCTTTAAGGCCTGAAGCTAACAAATATCTTTCCTCTGTGACAGTGAAGACAGACATTCACCACAGAAGAGACTCACAGAAGGCGGGACCTAAACAAGATTTTTGCAAAAAACATTCTAATATTCATAGATCTTCTTGTAATAGGAAATCTAATGTTAAGAACGAATGTAATGCCTCTGTGACTCAGTTCAATGAATTCAATGAAAAGTACAAACAAATCACTTATCATATTAAATACTGTCAATGTTTTGATCTTATGTTCAGATTGAAAAATCACTTCTCAAGTCCAGATTGTTTAATCTCCACTAAAATTCAAACTCCAAAGTGAAAACCTAGAGAGATACAATCTGATCTTTCTACAAAAGATAAAATGTATTTCAAGAATGCTAAGGCAAACTTGAAAAATTCTAACAATATTGGACCCATATGGATATGGGTACCTAAGTCTCTGTGATTGTCTTACAGAAGCGGTATGTGCCAATTTGGTATCTTGACTCCGGATGCTCAAGGCACATGACTGACGACAGAAGTTTACTATCCACGTACAAAGAAACACACGATGGTGGATCTGTAACTTTTGGAGACAACAAGAAGGGACACATCAAAGGCTATGGAGTCATACAGAAGGAAAACGTCTATGTATACAAAGTTACATATGTGAATGGCCTTAAACACAACCTACTCAGTGTAAGTCAACTCTGTGATACAGGATTTGATGTCTTGTTCAAAAGGACTTTCTGCTCTCTACAAAGTGAAGACACAGGAATGGAACTTCTGCGAGCCAAAAGACAAGGTGATCTGTATCTAATGAACTTTTGTTCAACAACCAAGGACAAAGTTTGCCTTGTAGCTTGCGAAAGTAAAGAAGCCTGGTTATGGCATAACAGGTTCTGTCACTTGAACTTTCACACCTTGGATAAATTGGTCAAACTTGATCTAGTTAAAGGTTTGCCTAATGTTAAATTTAATAAGGATCACTTGTGTTCTGCCTGTGAGATGGGAAAACTCAGAAGAGCTTCCCACAGAGGCAAAACAGATGTGTCGTGCACTAGGCCTCTGTACATGCTTCATGTCGACCTCTGCGGTCCTATTGCCATACAGAGCCTAGGTGGCAAGAAATATATACTTGTCTTAATTGATGAGTATTCGCGCTTCACATGGGTTGAATTTGTTCGAAAGAAATCGGATGTTCCAATCATCTTGATTAATCTAATGAAAAGAATCCAAGTTCTTTATGAATGCAGAATACAGAAGTTAAGAAGTGACAATGGCACAGAATTTAAAAACTCTGTCATTGAAGCATATCTTTCTACAGAAGGAATATCACGGAACTTCTCTGCCGCACGCACTCCACAGCAGAATGGCGTAGTCGAAAGGAAGAATCGAACGCTCGTGGAGGCCGCAAGAACTATGCTATCAGCATACGGATTACCGTTGAACTTTTGGATAGAAGCAATTTCTACCGCTTGTTACACACAGAATCGGTCAACCACTGTGAAAAGACACATCAAGACTCTATACGAACTGATCAACAAAAGGCGGCCAAACATCAATTTTTTCCATGTGTTTGGATGTAAATGCTTTGTTTTAAACGACATAGATTCAAGAGGAAAGTTTGAAGTAAAAGCTGACGAAGGAAAATTCATTGGATACTCTGCCACTTCCAAAGCCTACAGAGTATACCTTACAAGATCTCGCAAAATCGTAGAAAGTATCAATGTTTCTTTTGATGATTCTTTCCAAATGACTTCTGAGCAAATCCGTTCAGAACTCGAACTTAAAAGAGAAACCTCTGGCATCTCGCAAACGAAAGAAGACTTGAATCTTCTATTTTTAGAGATGTTCCACGATGACATTGATCCTTCTGTAGGAACAATCAGAGTTTCTGAAGAACCATCCTCTGTTGGACAAAATCCTACAGGTATGACTCTAACTGGTCCAAATAATGCTTCATCTTCTTCTATAAATACTACAGATGCAAATGCCGAAGAAGAAAATGCAGAAGATGAAACATCAAGAAAAACGACCACAGAAGCTGCTGAAAAACAAACTCCACAATCCACAGAAGAACCAATTACAGAGGTAACTGAGGACCAAGACTATACGTCCTCAGAGGAACAAACTCCACCACCACTCATACCAATCATTCCACAAATGGTAGAATCTTCTACCAAGGTAAGAAGAACGACAGAGGCTATACAAGAAGAAGATCCACAAGAAGCTTCTGAAGAAAGGTTCGATGACATTGAAGACCATCTTCCTCGCACCACTCAGTGGACAAAAATCCATCCTCTAAGCCAAATAATCGGAGAACCTTCTGACTCAGTAAAAACCAGGTCTGCCACTGCTAATTTTTGTTTCTTTACAAATTTTATTAGTGTGATAGAACCAAAGAAGATTTCTGAAGCACTAGATGACCCAAAATGGGTAGACGCCATGCAAGAGGAACTTCTGCAGTTTGAGCGTAACAGAGTATGGACTTTAGTACCTCTGCCACGTGGGAAACAGGCCATTGGGACTAAGTGGGTATACAGAAATAAGAAGGATGAAGATGGAGTGATCATCAGAAACAAAGCACGATTGGTGGCCAAGGGTTATAGACAAGAAGAAGGCATAGATTACGATGAGACTTTTGCTCCTGTCGCACGGCTCGAAGCAATAAGAATATTCTTAGCCTTCGTAGCCCACAGGGGTTTTAAAGTCTATCAGATGGACGTAAAATCATCTTTTCTCAACGGTGAAATCTAAGAAGAGGTTTACGTAAATCAGCCACTAGGGTTTGAAAGCTCAAAGTTCCCAAGGAATGTATACTACCTTGAAAAGGCTCTGTACGGACTGAAACAGGCTCCAAGAGCATGGTACGAACGACTTTCTACCTTTCTTCTAGTAAATGGCTACGACAGAGGTACAACAGATACTACCTTATTCTATAAACGTAAAAACAGTGAAATAATGCTTGTACAAATCTATGTGGACGACATAATTTTTGGGTCTTCTAACACAGAAGAGTGCAAAAGTTTTGAAAAACTCATGCAGAGTGAGTTTGAAATGAGTATGATGGGAGAACTAACATTCTTCCTCGGACTCCAAGTCAAACAAACATCAGAGGGAATTTTTATAAATCAGGCCAAATATGTCTCTGACATTCTTTTCAAGTATAGCCTCTCTGATACCTCTGCAATGAAAACTCCAATGGCCACTGGAAATAAGTTATCCTTAGATCCAGATGGCATCTCTGTAGAATGCACTCTCTACAGAGGCATGATTGGATCTCTGTTATACTTAACTGCAAGCAGACCTGATATTATGCATGCCACATGTCTTTGTGCACGTTATCAAGCTAATCCAAAGAAATCACACTATGATGCTGTGAAAAGAATCTTTAGATATCTAAAGGGGACCAAAAATCTCGGTCTCTGGTGTCCACAGAACTCTGGTTTTAGTCTTAAAGCTTATACAGATTCAGACTATGGAGGATGCATGCTCGACAGAAAGAGTACCTCTGGGAGTTGTCAATTCCTAGGTGGTAAACTAGTCAGTTGGACCTCCAAAAAGCAAAATTGTGTCTCAACTTCCACTGCAGAAACTGAATACGTTGCTGCTGCTAGTTGTTGTTCTCAGATTCTATGGATGAAGACTCAGCTAAAAGACTACGGCCACATCCTATTCAAAATACCTATCTTCTGTGATTCCAAGAGTGCCATTGCTATCTCTGCCAATCCTGTGCAACACTCAAAAACCAAGCATATCGATATAAGGTACCATTTCTTGAAACATCATGTTGAATACGGTACAATCGAGATGCATTTCGTGCCCACAGAATACCAACTCGCGGACTTATTCACCAAAGCTTTAGACGAGAAAAGATTCAATTTCTTGGTGGGTAAGTTAGGAATGATCAATATGACGTAAAAATCCTCTGTAAGTATAGCTTTATCTTCTGTAAATGTGTATATATTTCTAATTATTTTTGCTTTAATTAATTTATTTCTGTATGTAAGTTCTCAATCTTAAATAGTTCTTAAAATCACAGAGTTTCTGTAAGTCTACTCAGAACCTCTGACAACCCCTACAGAACCTCTGGAAAATATGACCTATGTTCTATGCAAAACTTATCATTCTTTGATCCAAGCATAGGTCAAAGGGGAGCAAAAGGAAAATTCCTGATCTACAGAGGTGATTAGATCAAGGGGAGCAAAAAGGGATCCTGAAATGATCTACAGAGGTAAAACTTTCAAGGGAAAGCCAAAGAAGAATGACAATGAATCTATATCGACAGAAGTCAGACATCACTGCCGAGAAAAGAAGAACCAAAAGGTATGTCTCTCGCACAAAAGGTTTTTGAAAACAGTTTTCTAGGACACAAATTGTCAAATATGTCCTAAATATACTGTGGATAACATTTCAAAAATCAAAAGATCAAAAAGTTTCATAAAATTTGAGTTATGAGAAATTTAAGGTCATAGAGCTTCTGCTGAGCTCAACAGAAGCTCTACCAGAAATATGCTCTGAGATCGCAACTTTAACCTCTATCGATCTTTTGGAATGTTATCTCGGAAACCAAACAGACTCACCATGACCTTCTCGAACAAAACTTTTTCCATAACAATTTTCTCGGACACCAACTTTCAAATATGTCCGAAAAATATCTCTTAAAACAGATCAAAAATTGGATGATCAGAAAAGTTAATAGAATTTTCGTTATGAGATTTTTTTTCCCTCATAGAGCTTCTGCTGGCCCTCCCAGAGCTTCTGCAGGTTCCAACAGAGCCACAAAACCTCTGCGAGTAAAAACTCTTAACTAAAAATCCTATTTGATCCTCTCCAATGCCTTTACAAAACGTTTTGGTTAAAAAGGAACCCCACAGAAGTCATGATAACAATGAGATTTATGAGAAAGGGATACACATCAAAGATTTTCAAAATCACAGAACTTCTGTAAACTACAGAAGTTCTGTCAATCTGTTACTTGGGCATTTCTGTAGTAATAACGGTTACTTTTACTGAGAGTGAATTACATGTGGCTAAGAATAACCCCACGCGCCTAGCATTAATGGGTCGCGCACGACGTCCTGTCATCCTCTGACATGGCCTACGTGTCCCATTTTCATTGGGCGTACATGGAACGTTTTCTGTGGAAAGTTGAACCCGCCGTTCTAACTTGAGTTCGGATTCCAAATTTTAATCCATTACCATATATTTTACTCTTTCGAATTCTACCGTTTTACCCTCCTATAAAAACCAAGCTTACCCTCTCATAAACTTTTTACAAACACTCATTCTTCTCCAGCGAAACCTGCAAATTTCTTATTCTCAGTACCAAATGGCTTCATCTTCTCAAGCTATCTTCCCTGCACACTCTCCGGCGACCTCACCAGAACATTCACCTGCTCATTCTGAACATTCAGAAAACCCCAACCCTGCCCAAAACATTGAACTAGAAGATTCCGGCGATTCAACAGACTTTGCTCCAACCACACATCTTCAAAACTTCATAGCAAAGGATCATTTCGAAAAAGTACTACCAATCAAATCCAACAATTGCTATTTGGTCCCCTCACCCACTGCTTTCGGCGAAGCCCATGCCATTCTTCTAAACATAAGGGAAAATCATATCCTCTTTCCTCTACTCTCAAGAACCCCAAAGAAAATTCCAGTAAGATATCTGAACCAGTTTTGGCAAAGTTGCCGATTTGATAAAGATGATTCTCTTATCAAAGGATACATTTCAAGACCCGACAAATCTGAGCATCTGGAAATCAAGTTCAATAGAACAATGTTCTCACTTGAATTCAACCTACCAACAAAGGGGTCTTCTTGGATTAAAGAAGTACGCAGAGCAACCAACAGACGACGAGATCTGTCGTTTCCTAGAAATGCTTGGGTACAACACACCACTGAGGAAGAGAAATGACTTCCGCAGAGGCAGATTACCACCTCTGTGGAACACCTTGTTCTCAATTCTTAACAGATGCCTGACAGGGAAGATAGGCAGTATTGACCAGAGCTCACATCAGATATTAACCATCATGTATGGGGTTTACTATGATCTCCCACTGGATTACGCGACCATAATGATGCAAGAGATCATTAACACCATCGACAGAAAGAATAACACAAGAAGGGTCAAAGAGAACGATCCTAAGTTTCTACCACCTCTGCAATTCCAAAGAATACTGGGAGTCTTGTTCGAACCTCTGTTGCTAATACAGAAATGGCCAATGGAAGGGCCAATTCCCAAACAGTTCCCAATGAGCAAAAATATTCCCACTGATCATGTAGATGGCTACACACACTGCAGACCTTTGTCAAAGAAACTTCTGAAGTATGCCTCGAATAAAACCCTTAAGAAAGAGTATATACGCGATCATAGAACTCCTAAACCGAGTCCTATGACACCCCCGCGTTTAGGTGTCCCCGTAGGAACAATGATTGCAGAACCTCTTTCCACTCAAGAAGAAAAAGATAACAAATTAGCAAAACACATGGCTATTCAACTTAGCTTCATTGCCAAACATGCAGAGCTCATGGGAAAGAAGTCCTCTTCAAAATCTTCTGCTTCTACTCCAAAATCAAAAAGGAGGAAAACTGCAGAAGGCACCTCTACAAGTGCTGCAGAAGATCAACCTTCACCTCCTCATGCCACAGAAATTGGCTCCAATGCTCCTCCCTCTTCTCCAAAACAGAAGAAGAAAAGAAAATCAAAAACCACAGAGGAAGGGGCACCAAAACATAAGAGGAGGAAAACCAAAAAGAAGCATGGTAAATCACTTGAGAAATTGGTTACCATAGAAGAGGAAGCAATCGCAGAAGAAAGAACTGCAGAAGAAGAAGATGCAGAAGAAGAAATGACAGAAGAGGGATATCAATCGCCCCATCAATCCCCAGATCGATTTGCTCACCAAGGAAACATTAACGATTTCCTACAGAACCCCGACATTGCCAACACTTTAAATACAGCAGGGTGGACGGCACAACCTCTCGACCACCATTCCCCAGAAGAACAATACTTCTCTATTTCCGGCATTGACACACATCTGCAAGAAGATGATCAAACACCCAAAGATCAATCAGCTGAGACACCTATTATTCTACAGAACCCCTTCATTCAGCAAGGATTGGACGTTCACAGAAGGAGTCCAAGCCCAGCTTCAGAAGAAATAGGACAAACAGAAGCTCAGTGGAATAGAGATGAAGTAACAGAGACAAGAATGGAGGTCTCAGAGGTAGATTCAGACGAAGAAGAAGCTGTCTGGATACGAAAAGGTCTCTATCATCCACATGTCATGAGATTATACGGCTCTCATCAAATGGATGACTTCTTAGGCAAAGAACAAGGAACTTCAACAGAAGCTAGGGAAGAAGCACCAAGCCATCAGATAGCTACAGAAGCTGAAATGATAGAAAATGATGTAGTGCTTGGATGCTTAACAGAGGATGAAATAAGAAAAGATGCCTGGATTAATAGAGGCACACAACCAAAACCAACTCCCAGTGCACACCACACATCTAACTCCGCAGGTCTAGCTGCAGAAGGAGTTATTGAAATAGAGCAGCACAGCTCGATCCAAACCCAACCCAACCAGCCAGAAGTCACTCTTTCGACTTCTGCGCCCACAAAAACCGGGGAATCCATTCCTAGGGAGTCTCCTCAAAGAGACTCACCTATAGTTCGTGATCAATCACCCCAGATCACACTAGAACACCCTACAGAGGAATTAGTTTCCTCTGCCACGCACGAAATAGGGCCAACCCTTCTTTCAGAGAGAAGTAGTGAGCACAACGACGAAGAGACTCTAGACAAGTCTCCGAGTCAACAAAAGGATAATCTAGTACCCACCTCTGAAGTGGATCTAGACAATGTCGTTCACATAACTTCTGTAGAGTTTGAAGCACTAGATGCTTCTGCTCAAAGATCAGATGGAAATCCTTCCACCCCCAACGTACAAACAAGGGTGAACGAAGGTGTCCTAGGAGCAGGGACTCACTCTGGAGACGAATGTGTTCCTCCAGAGGTTACACCAGGGACACAAGTATCAAGGGATGAGTTCCAAACCCTTGTCACCTCTGTGAACCAAACCATGAAAGAGTTGCAAAGCTCTTTCACATCTTTTGCAGAGAAAACATCAACGACCTTGCTGAATCTGAACACCAAAATGGACAATCTGTACACAGAGGTGAAAACAGCCATCACAGAGATGAAATCTTCTGCGCAAACAACTGCAACAACGACAGCCACTTCTGCTGCTAAAGATTTTGGAATTACCGCAACTTCTGCATTCTAGGAATCAGTAAAACATTTCCTTGAACAAATGAACAAGCAATCCAACAAATCACAGAGCATCACACCCGCACATCTACATAAGGCTCTGCAAAACGTTCAAGCAGAAGCAATGCGCAACACAATACTGATGCAGCCTAAAGACTACATGACCAGAGCACAGCTAACAGAGCTCGGCCAAAATGTCATAAACCAGGTCACTGAAGTCATTGTCTCCTTCACTACTGCAAATGCCAACTACGACAAAGAGTTCAGAAAAAGTGTCGGCAGAATGCGCTTCAACACAGAAGCAGAGCTTGCAACTCTTTTTGGCCTCTGTGATGATGTATGTGCGAAGTTGATGGCCGCAGGAGCAGAACTACCAAAGAAACCCAAAGCTTCCTGCAGAACAGAGGGTACTTCTGATAAAAGTCAGGATGATTCTGATGATGACCATCCTGGTCCATCAGATAATCCTGAGGGGGTGAATATAAGGGAGAAAGCTACGACCAGAGGAATACAAGCTCCACCAATCGCAGCAGAACCAATCAGTCAAGCCCCTCCAGAACAAACCCAAGATCAACAACAAAATCAACAGACCACAGAGACAACACCCGTCTCTGTGGAATCAACTCCTGAAGAAACCAATATTCCAGAAGCTGATCAGCATACCACAGAGGCGACATCCACCCCTGTGGTAATCAACTTGGAAAAGAGTCCTTCAACAAAATCAACAGAAAAACCCCAAACCATACCAAGAAGAAAGTCGATTGCCACCAAACCAAAAAGAGCAACGACCTCTGCGACCTCTGCTTTTTCTATTCTGAGAAAGATGCACAATACAATGTCTGATCGAATGTCGCAGAGAGAACAAGAAAGGCACAGGTTCACATTAGCTTTCAAAATAGCAAGAAGATTCGATGTCCAATCTTCACCAACAAAAATAGAGCTCACAGAAGAAGTCACCAAAGAACCTCCAACAGAGGTTACAGAGCAACTCAAGCCAACAGAACCATCGCCACAAAAGTCCTCTAAAACACAAGTGTCAAAACCTACAGAGGCAACCATCAAGACAACAGAAGCACCAACCTCCAAACCTACAGAAGAAACAGGTTCTGCACCTCCAAAAGCCAAAGACAAGGGCAAAGCAATACTGACAGAAGAGCCCAAGAAAAAGAAATCATTGCCCAAGCCTACAGAGAAATTGATGAATAGCGTCTTTGATGCCTTTCAAACTCTAAAGCCTGAAGAAGAGGACTGGGCATATGGATTAAAGCCTCTGACAGACATTCCTCTAACTGGCAGAGCTGCAAAAATTGTTCAAAAGATGGAGAGTCTCAGAAGACAAGTACCACAACCTGGTCCAACACATGAAGAGATGGAATAAGTGGTATACAAATACCTCTATAAACAAACCTTTCAGACCAATCATCCAACAGATCATGTGACAGATTCAAGGATCAGAGAAGAATTTGAGAACATCTTCACAAGGACAAAGCCAAGAACCAAAGCAGATGTCTTCTCAATCCACAAGATCAAAAAGGTAATCTTCTGCAAGTTCTCCTTTACAAGAACCTATCCAAGGGTCAGGTACAATCTTTACAAAGTCAGAAGAGAAGACAATTCAAAAACCACCTTCGCTGATGCTGACCTAAGAAATATCAATCCTTATGATCTACCTGACCTTCTACAATGGACAAAGGACAACTACAACACAGAGGCAAACACCAGAGCCTATCAAGTATTAAGAAAAGCAATGAGGGAAAAGCTTCTGATCTTCAGTATGATAGATTTTCAACTGGGAAAGGATCTTGGTCTCAAACATCTAAATTTACGACCACCAGAAGATCGCTGCCCACCCAACGCCGTGCCCAACTCTATCATTACAGAACCAAGATTCGGGTTAGTATTTCAAAACCCACAAGGCGAAATCAAACTATTTGTGTGCATGGATTGTCAAAAGTACGCAACTAGTACTCTGAACAAGTTCAGAGCAAGCCATGTAAAATACAGAGGTACAGAGAAAATGGATAGAGATGTTGCAAATACTTTCATCAGAGAGATTGATGCCACAATCCGCCTAAGAGAACTCTGCATCAGTTTCTACAAAGAGATCAGAAAAATCGGAAGAGACAACAGAAGCTACAACGATTTCAAAGATGCCAAAATCTGATTCTCAAACCTCAAATCTCTGCAAACCAAGTCAAAAGTTTATCTTTCATTGTACTCAAATGTAAAATGCCTCTGGCATATTTCTGAATGAAAGAACTTTCGAGGTATTGTTTAACCTCTGTCTTATCTAACTTAGCCTAACTAAACTCAAGTTAAATTTTTTATTTTTCACTACTTAGGGGGAGATTGTTAGCTTCAATCTTCCTAATCATATAAGTATTTAGAAGTAGTGAAAAATAGGCTAAGTGAAGAAAGCCTTTTACAGAGGCTCTGCCGAACTTACCGAGAGATCAAGGTCAAGGTCAAGAAGCTACAGAAGCTAAAGAGGCGCCCTACAGAAGCTCTGTCATACGCGCAAAGAAGACCAAAGACTCGGAATCCGGTGAAGACCGCTCTTCTAAGGACCAAACCGCAGAACCTTTGTGGCACTTCACAGAGCCTCTGCGGTCTTCAACAAAGACTTAAAAGATATTTATAATATCTTGCTACTGTTACAGGACCTGTTCATCAACATGCATGGTAGCATGCCTTGTCCAACTGCAACGTGTCAAACTCTGGTTGGATTCAATAGGGCTTAGTACATAATAGACGTCTGCTACATTAAATGCAATACAACACGTCCAACTGTTCATACCATCCGTCCACCTATTCATACCGTCCTTTGTGAATAGTAGCATATGCTTTATGGTCCCCTTAGAGTAGTATATAAGGAAGACTCATGTTGAGTTCTTCCTATCTATCCATCGATCGATCAATCGAACAATCGAAACAAGAATTCAAGAGAGAAAAACATCACAAGAACACATAGCTTTAAACACTTTGAGAGTCATATCTGTTTTAAAAGCTTTGCTTACTCACTGTTCTTGAATCTGTTCTTAATATATATATTCAGTAAACTTTGAGATATTATTTCCTGTTCACTGTTTATTTATATTATATTCTAAATCTATCAATCATATCTGTTAGTTATTCAAATACGCTTCCGCATCAAACATAAATTCGAACTAATAGATCTGACAATCTTGTATAAGCAAAACGGGAACCAACAGTTGGCACCGTGGGTAGGCCCTACCGGTCCTGGATGGGCCATCAGTGCGTTCTCTTCTCTATACTCACTCAAAATTGGTGATTCTTGGTCAGCGTAAGCGAGTAGTGCTTCAGGTAAAATCATAATCGTAGGAAAAGTTAGACCTTTCGGAAGTCGGAGATATTTCATGTAGGTAGTAGGACCAAGAACTGCATTCTCGCGTCTCGGTACCTGATTATTAGAATCCATGATAGAACGGATGATGATTTGAAGATATCTTTGAAATGGAACAAACGTTCTGTCTTTTGATGGCTTTGCTTTGTCGGTAACTACCTCGATCAGGTCATTCCAGATAAGAATAGAAAAGTCGATCTTCCGGTCAAAAACGATAGCATGAAACATTCTGATAACTGAAATGATGGCCGTGTCGACTCCCGTGTGCTTTGAAGTCATACATCTATTCACAACACTGAATAGTGTGTAATAGATCGGCGGTAGATAGTTCCTTTTCAACTTTGAAGTACTGGTTAGCACTCTATACTTCGGACGTGGATCATTGTAACCTATCCGCATAATATCTCGGCATAAATCTATTGTAAACACCAGATCTATTAGGTAAACTTGTAATCTTCCTTTGATCTTCAAGAATCTAGAAATTACATAGGAATTAAGCACTTTCTCTCTCTAGATTCTCTCTCTAGAATCTCTCACTTGATATTACAATTATGAACTCTTACTAATCACTTTCTTTAGACTTACTTACAAACTAAGCTTTACAAAACCTATTTATATCTCCTAATTACAAAGCTTTAAACACTAAAGCTAGTTTGACTTTACATGACTTTGACTATTTTGACTAATACTTTGACTTTACAATGTTTGACATTGTTTAAGACTTTACAATAAATCTTGAATACAATAATGCTCTAACATTCTCCCCCTTTGGATTCAAGATTTAAAAAAATATGGTAGCAGTCTTCAGCTCTTGATCTTCAAAACTTTAACTTTGACCGCTTTGAACGTTGAAGCTTTGGCACTCTTCAAACAGTTGAATCTACACAAGGATGCGAAGCCTTCACATTTTTTAATATTTAGGTGTAAGCACAATCCGAGTCTCTCAGATCTAAGATAACCATATTCAAAAACACTTCAGACTTCACATGATCCGAAAACTTCAACTTTGAGCAATTTGAATCCATATATGAGTGATTCGAAAACATCTTTGTCTTTCACAATGTAAAGTCAATCTTCTTCAAAACTATCTTCATCTCTTTGACCTTGAATTGTTTTCGACATGAAATTGAATTAAACATTTCTCCCCCTTTTTTGATGAAAGTGAGCATCATGATCATCAAAAACTTTTTTCAATTTCAGTCGCGTCTCTGAGTATCACTAACAATCTCCTCCTTAATGAATAACCTTGCCCCCCCTCAAAATAAGAATTTTGGAGCAATTTGTTTTCTCCCCCTGAAAGTATGCATATATTTCATTAAATATATTCATTTCAAATACAGTGCTTTAATGAAAACATTTATACAAGGAAAAAAAATTCATTGAACTACATTTTATAACTACTAACATTTGATCATTTGAAAACTTTACAAAAGAAATCCAACTTAATGAAGTATACCAGAATTTTCAATCAAATGAAATCAAATGCATGTGTTTGGATTCAAATACAAGTCATCATTGCATATCAAGTTAAAAATGTTCAGTTTCAACCCCTTTATTAAATCTATTTGGTGTTCTAGCATGCGAAATATGATTAGCTACAAGCATATGCAATTCTAAAACATATAAGAATACTTTGCTCAACTCACACTATTAGTCCAAAATCAGGATTTTCACAAATTTACGGGTTTATCGCGACTTTGTATTTTCCCCAAGTTTCATGAGATGTGTGCTCATTGGCATCTGATTTTGTGCACATTGGCATCTTTTGATTTGTGCACATTGGCATCTTTTAATTTTGTGCTCATTGGCATCTTTTGATTTTGTGTACATTGGCATCTTTTAATCAAAAAGTTTAGTAAGAATAAGATACACCGTTAAACATGACTTTCTATCTGGTTCTATAGCAGGATTTGGGTCAACGGATCCCAGACCAGTTGGCCTTAGGTGCTAGGTGTCGAGCACCCCTTAGAACTTACTTTCCCAAACCAGAAAGGCCACATCGATATATCTTAAACCCATTTGTACCAGTAGAACATGGCTTTCTATCTGGTTCTATAGCAGGATTTGGGTCAGTCGATCCCTGACCAATTGATCTTAGGGACTAGGTGTCGAGCACCCCTTAGGACTTACTCTCCCAAACCAGAAAGGCCACATGCACAAACTTTCAAACTAAATGATTTTTATTTGTTTATTTGATGCATCGCAATCACTTGGTTCTAAAAACATAATGCTTCCCCCATATTTTCGTTTCCATCCATCATTTTGACAAATAGACTTTTTGAGCATTATATTCTATATAAGTCTAGATTTCCATAATTTTGAGCATTCAGCATAATTTCATTCATATTTTGCTAACCTTTCGATTTATTTCAGAAGTGAAAGTTGAAACAAATGTAACTCAGATAATACAAAAATACTTGTAAAATCAACCTTGACACACATTTTATTCATTGAATGAAAAATTGAGAATTTCATCTCATTGAATTAAATTTGTGAAGGTTCAAGCTTTCAAATTCAATAGAAATAAAACATAATTCAATGTTACCTTTCACCACTTGTTCCTTGAAACAAAAAGATGTGACAGTTAAGGATATCACCTGAGAAGTATGAGTTCTAAACTGATTTGTTTAGAAGTCTTAGTCTTTGAAGTACGGGTCCTGAACTGAATTGTTCAGAAGCCATAGTCGTTGAAGCACGAGTTTTGAACTGATATGTTCAAAAGCCAAAAACGTTGAAGCACGGGTCCTGAACTGATGTATTCAGAAACCAATAATTTTGCTCTCCCTTAATGGCACAAGTACTCTTCTTAAAAAAATCCACCGCTTCTCTTCTGTTTTCTGTCATGTGTGTGGTATATATATTTCATTCAGCACAACACATGAAGAACCTGCAAAACAGATTAAGCATATTTTGGTACCCAACGGCACTTGGGTCCTAGTGTGTTAGGTGTAGATTTCTTAAAAGGAATACTGTAAGTACCGTACCAATAAGAAGTATAATCTTTATGTACAAAATCATTTGATCCAAAGTAACAACAACAGATTTTCTTATGTGCCAACCTAATCAGATGATTTGTAGAATAAACAAGATTAGGTGGAACAGAAGATTTACCTTTCGGAGTATTGTTCCTCTTTGCTTTTGATGTGGATGCAGATGATTTTGGTACATCTTTCTTTGGAACTGTTGTGCCTTTGACTCTCCATTTCATCTTCACCTTTTTTGAAGACTGGAACTTCTTCAGGTCTGTAAGTAATAACTTTAGGCACATTTGAATCCTTATCCGATTTATCAAGCAAATGATTATAGAAGAGATTTGTTGAACGAATCTGATCTTTTGAGAAATCAGTTGATCTATTAAATTGTTTAGAAGGAATGTTTTTAAAGCTTGAACTTGAAGCAATTTTAAAAGAGTATTCAGAATCATTTGATTTAACAAATGAAGTCTGAAAGATAGTATCATGATTGGCCTGCTTTGAGACATCAAATTTAAAAATGACGTCTTCAAGTTCTTTGACTTTGTTTATTAAAACATTTTTCTCTTTAGAAATTAGATCAAATTTCTTTTGGAGATCAGATTTGATCAATTGATCCTTCATAATATCAGCTGATAAACCAGATAATCTTTTGGTAAGATTAAGAATCGCATCTTCAAAATATTCGCGTTCCGATTCAAAATCTTTTTCCAAAAACTTTATTTTATCAGTAATCTCTTTGAAAATTTCCATATTTTTCTTTTTAAGGGTTTTGCTTTCCTTTTCAAAGAGATTTTTCTTTTTCGCAAAATCTTTTCTTTCTTTTTCCAAAAGATTTTCTAAATCAGAGATTTTCACGGAAAGTTCAGAACTTTTAATCTCAAAAGATTTTCGTTCAGTTTCAAATTTAGCTCTTTCTTTCTCAAGCTTCTCTTTTTCAAAAAATAAAACTTTCTCAAAGTCAGAAACTTGTTTTGAAAGTTTTATACTTCTCAGTTCAAATGCGTCCTTTTCTTTAAGAACTTTCTTTGAAGAAAGTGACTCTCATTCACGTTCTGAAAGCTTTTTCTTCAATTCAACGTTTTCACCTTCCAACGTTGTTCTTTTCTCTTGAACTCTTTTTATTTGATCTTGTAGATATGAGTTCCCCTTCTCTCTCTCGATTTCTCTACTCTTCATATCGGCATTTTCACTTTGAAGAGTTGTTACTTTCTCTTGAAGTTTCTTGATTTGATCGTGCAGACTTGAGTTGTCTTTCTTTGTTTCAAGACCTGCAATATATACTTCAAGATCAGTAATTCTTTTAGTAAGTTTAGCATTTGAAGAAGAAATGTCTAAAATTTGTCTCTTTAGATCAACATTTTCTTCCTCTAATGCTTTATTTAAAACAGGAAATGAAGGATTTGAAGTATTAGGTTTAACAAAAGTTTGCTTCAAACCTTCACTATCTGATTTAACAAACATTTGTGGAGTTAGAAGTATTTCTGTTATAAGAACTTGTTGCAAAATTTCATTATTTGATTTAACAAAAGATTGCTTCAAATCTTCACCACTAGATTTAATAATAGTTTGCTTCAAACTCATTTCTCTTTTTGAAATTGCTAGATGATGATCGTTCAGAAAATCAAGCAGAAAGTGTATAAAATACACTATTGAAAAATATTTATATAAAAAATTTTCTTGAAAAGCTCTTAGAGTGTATGAAAAACACTATAGAAAAAATTTCGGAATAATTTTTTTTTTAATCAACACGAATTCGGATCAAGAAGGATTCGAAATCAATGGATTCGGACCAAGAAGGGTTCGAAACCAAATGGATTCAGACCAAGAAGGGTTTCAAAATCCTTGGTTTCGTATCCTTAAGGGTTCGAAATCCTTGGTTTCGTATCCTTAAGGATTCGAAATCCTTGGTTTCGGTTCCTTAAGGGTTCGAAATCCTCGGTTTCGTATCCTTAAGGGTTCGAAATCCTCGGTTTCGTATCCTTAAGGGTTCGAAACCCTTGGTTTCGTATCCTTAAGGGTTCCAAATCATGATGAACAGTAAACAAAGAAGGATCCGAAACCAAAACTTAAATGATGAATGATTCGAAACCAACAGTAATTGAAGAAGGATCCGAAACCATCTATGAATGATCCGAAACCATCAAGAACAATCCGAAACCTTCACTTCGAACTCGAAAATCCCAGATTAAGACATAACTTTCTCAATTCTTGATCAATTAACACGAAATTTGTACTGGTTTGCTCGAAATCAAAATCCACACACTTTCTTAGTTAATCACAAGTTCTAATTCGATCAATTTAATCGAATTAAAGTCCAAAACAGTGAATTAGGGTTTTCGAACAAAGTTTCAAAGAAATGATCAAATCCAATGTTTCTGTGCAGTAATTGATGATGATCCAAGAATTAATGTTGTTCAGATATCAATTCCGAGTTCAGTGATGCCAAGAATTGATCCAAGAAATCAAAAACAAGAAAAAATCAATGTCTGAATGAACAGTGATCAGATGAATAGTAAACTATGCATGGTCCGAAATCTGTATGATCAGTGTAAAAAATCTTCAATTTGCTTCTTGATCTGCTTGAATCTCCTGTTTGTGCTCTGATACCAAATGTAAACACCAGATCTATTTGGTCCGAGATCTGATGGTTTCGGATCCTTAAAGTTAATATGAGAACTAAGGTTCTTGCATCAAGAAGGATACGAGAAAGATGGTTTGATAGAGTGTCTGTTGGAGAAGATTGACTTTACAAAGAGCTGAAGACTGCTGTCATATTTTTTAAATCTTGAATCCAAAGGGGGAGATTGTTAGAGCATTATTGTATTCAAGATTTACTGTAAAGTCAATGTACTGTATTAGTTCGTAATGCCTTTATACCTTGTATGTTATGGGCATAAATAGGCATGTCTAGTTCTTAGTTAGATATGAATCTAGAACTCTTGTAACACTTGTAGCATTTGTCATTTACTCTCTAAAGATCAATATATAGATGACTTGTGCACTCTAGATTTTCTCTCTACATATCATTGCTAGATTCTGGGTTTTACAAAATCTTCTTCAGACACCATATCTTCAAAATTTTGAGAATAAGGAAGATCAAGAACTGTCTGCAACCTTTTCAGAGTCAGCTTGGCATCAAAATGATCTACTTTCAGAGTAAAGTAGTTGTTATTTGGTACGTATCGGATGTTATGCCATACTTGTTGCAGATAGATCTCTGGAACTTGTATTGTCTTTTCAAGAGCAGTACGGAGAGGATGGTTTTTGAGAATCTCCATTATAAGCTGATAATCCATTCTGACATGGAAATCTATAGTATAGTTGTTCGGTTTCAATTCCTTCTTGACTTTTGGAAGAATAAGTTCAGCATCTAGATCTCGAGCGTTCACCGATGGATGTGATGAACGATGAGATGGGAACACCGTGTTCTCGTCAGAAGAATTACCATCACACTGCTCTTGCATGTGTGCCATGGTCTATGATAGACAGAATTAGACCACTTAGATATCTGTGTATGGGCTACTGTCGTACAAAACATCAAGTCGCATGACTCTACTAGTCGAACAAAGATGTACGACCAAAAGTTGTCATACAAGCTGTGTGCGACAGTTATGAATATCAGTTGTATGCGACAGTTTTGAATGTTGAAGAACACAGTATTGTGCGACAGTTATGAATGTTCGAACAGTGATGAACATTCAAACCTAAAAACCTAAGAGTTGTCAATGAAAGCTTATCAAACTAGTATCCTGTATGCGATTTACTAACAGGAAGACTATCCTATCATCTTTTCCTAAAACGACTAACATTCAGAGTGATTTATGAAGGATTTCGAAAAACCCTTTTTCAACTTAACATTCAAATCAACAAAAAAATATATAACTCGATGATATGCGATGTAAAATAATATAAGATGATACCTGTATCGATTTGAATCCACAGAAGCAATGAAACAGCAACAAATATTCAAAATCGATTTCTAAGGTGTGAGAGAATCGTATGGTACGAAAGTCGGAAAATGAAAAGACGTTTAAAATCGCACTATATATAGATCTTAGGCTGTGGGACACGTGTCAAGAAATGATTGGTCCAAGGTTTGACCGACACGTGTCAGATAGTCGTACGAAACGATGTACGAGTACCTCATCTTAGTCGTACGATGAAGGTGCGACTAAGGCAACAAAATGAACAGTAACTGTCATAGGACACTTGTACGACTAGGATTGCTAGTCGGACAAAGCTTCTACGACTTAACCATATGAACAGTGACTGTCGTACAAAGCATGTACGACTAGGATTGCTAGTTGGACAAGGCTCGTGCGACTGTCGTGCAGAAATAGTAATTATCGTACAAGACATGTACGACTAGGATTGCTAGTCGTGTAAGACTTGTGCGACTACTTTCCTGACTTGGAAATTTTTTCAAAAAATTAAACTTTTCAGATTAAAAATTGTTCAGTGTTCATTGAAAACATTTTGCTCCCCCTACAAAGATGTATAAGCTTTGACAAAAATATTTTTCATCTAGTAGGGTTTGCCAAAATCATTTAAGATAGAACACTTACCTTTGTTGTTTTGATCAACCACTTCTTCTTTGTACAATGCTCCCCCTTGAAAGATGCTCACAAAGATTTATAGCTCCCCCTAAACATATGAACCACACATAAAACTGCACAAGTAATATCAATTGAAGTACATACGGTAAAAAAAATGAAATTGAAATCTACTTTGTAAAATACTGAAAGAAATATAAATTTGAGCAAATCATAATGAATATTCAATATTATGAAAATAAGTATTCTTCACTCAAATTTATCAAAGTTTGAGTGACTAAGATTTATTTTCAAAATGTTGAATAAAATTATGACTTATCAAACTTTCAAATTCAACATGCCTAGCTTTGAGACAAGAAAGTTGAAACGTTTCTCATCCAAAGCCTTGGTAAAAAAATCGGCGAGATGAAATTCAGTAGAAACAAAATAGAGTTCAATTGTACCTTTTCGACGTGATCTTTAATAAAATGATACCGTACATCGATGTGCTTGGTTTTCGTGTGTTGAACCGGATTCACAGATATTGCAATTGCGGACTTACTATCACAATAAATTGGGATCTTTTCGTACTTACACGCGAAGTCCATCAGTTGGGTTTTCATCTAGATGACTTGTGAACAACAACTAGCGGTCGCAACGTATTCTGCCTCTGCCGTCGAAGTTGACACACAGTTCTATTTCGTTGACGCCCAACTTACCAACTTATCTCCCAAAAATTAGATATGTCCGGATGTACTCTTCCGGTCCAATAGGCTACCACCGTGATCCGCGTCGGAGTAGGCTGTTAGCTCGAATCCTGTGCCTTTGGGATACCATAGACCAAGGTAGAGAGTTCCTTTGAGATAGGGGAAGATGCGTTTTATGGCTCCTACATGAGATTCCTTAGGATTCGCCTGAAATCTCGCACAAAGACAAGTAGCGAACATAATATCCGGGCGACTAGCAGTTAAGTACATTAAAGATCCAATCATACCTCGATAGTGTCGTATATCAGTTTCCTTACCATGAGGATCTGTACCGATCTTTGATTGTGTTGCCATCGGTGTTCCAATGGAAGTACAATTTTCCATTTTGAATTTCTTCAAAATGTCAAATATATATACTTTGACTGGTTGATGAATATCCCCGTGGAGAACTGTTTGACTTGCAATCCAAGAAAGAAGTTGATCTCTCCCATCATGCTCATCTAAAATCTAGTAATCGTCAGATCAGAAAACCATGTACATAAACCAGGGTTAGATGCACCGAATATAATATCATCTACATCTATTTGTACAATAATCATCTCACCGTCTTCACGCTTGACAAACAAAGTCGTATCACTTACCTTTTTCAAAGCCCGAGACGAGTAGAAATTTAGATAGAACATCGTACCATGCTTGCGAGGCTTGTTTCAACCCATATAAGGCTTTATCCAATATGTAAACGTGATTTGGATTATCCTTGTCTACAAAGCCTTCGGGTTGTGAGACATATACCTCCTCTTTTAGAATTCCATTAAGAAATGCCGTCTTTACGTCCATTTGATAGACCGTAAAGTTCTTATATGCCGCGTAAGCCAAAAATATTTTGATTGCTTCAATGCGTGCGACTGGAGCGTAAGTCTCATCGTAATCTATCCCCTTTTGTTGACGATAGCCTTTCGCTACAAGTCTCGCTTTGTTACGAACTATGATGCCATCTTCATCTTTCTTATTCTTGAACACCCACTTTGTTCCAATGATACTTTTATCGGCCGATCTTGGAACGAGCCTCCATACTTTCAATGCTTCGAATTGATTTAGCTCTTCTTGCATAGCTAAAATCCAATCCGGATCATTCAACGCTTCTTTGACTGTGAGTGGTTCAATGATCCGGTTGTGGCTGGGAAATGGTTCAGAACTTGGAAATTATGTAGGAATACTAGAAGATTCCGGTTGTGGCTGGGAAATGGTTGGGTCAGGAACCGAAGAACTAGGAATTTGTGTTGATCCTTCCACAGTAGTTGTAGTCTCTTGTTGTGGAATAACAACTTCTGGTACTTGAACATTCTGAACAGGAGTGGAAACATCAACCGTTGTTGAAGTAGATGCACCATTTTGAGTAGTTGTCGCAGCAGAAATTATTGTAGGTGCTTGTACCATCCTGTTAGAATCAACAGACCTATTGTAAGTACCATAAAATTCATCATAGAATTCATCAAATAATAAATCAAGATCAGTTAATTGAGATTTTGAGGTAGAAGATTGATCTTGATTAGAAGTTGAAGCAGGTTCTGAACTGAGATGTCCATAAGCTAATATTCCGGTTATAACGGGTCCTGAACTGTTTTGGTCAGAAGCCAATTTGTGATGTTCATCGAATTTGACATTGATACTCTCCATAATATTTCTTGATTGCTTCAGATATATCCTATATGACGCCGATGAGAAAGAGTATCCAACGAAGATACCATCAATCGCCTTTGGACTGATCTTGTTCTGTTGTTCTTTGTCGTTTAGAACATAACACCTACAACCAAAAACACGAAAATGTTTTATGTTAGGTTTCCGGTTATTCATGATTTCATAAGGAGTTTTGTTAAACCGGCGGTGTATGACAGAACGATTCTGTGTGTAACATGCGGTTGCCACGACCTCGGCCCATAAGAAGAGAGGTAGTTTCTAATACGCCAACATTGTTGTCGCATATTCAACTAACATTTTGTTTCGTCGTTCTACAACACCGTTTTGTTTAGGAGTTCTGGCGGCAGAAAATTGTTGCATAATCCCATTTGATTCATAGAAATCACCTTGGACTCTGTTCTTGAATTCTGTACCATTATCCGAACGCACGATTTTAACTGAGATCTGCATGTTGTTCTGAGCTGCCTTGATAACACCAATGAGAAGTTCTGAAGTTTCATCTTTTGACCGAAGAAACTTAACCCATGTATATCTTGAGAAATCATCGACTATTACCAAGACGTATTTCCTCCCATTTATGTTTTCCGTTTTCATTGGACCGCACAAATCCACATGTAACAGCTCAAGTATACTCTTCGTTGTCGGTTCCAGTTTAGGCTTGTGAGGAACCCTCTTCATCTTTCCTTTCTCACATGCATCACATAGATTTTCGGCATTGAATTTCAAAGTTGGAAGCCTCCGAACTGAAGCTCCTTAAACCAGCTTTTTAATGTATCGAAAATTTAGATGAGATAACCGTCGGTGCCATAGCCAACTTTGTTCTTCGGAAGCTTTGGATAAAAGACACACTTCATTGGTCGATTTGATATTTGACAAGTTGATTGTATACAGGTTTGATTTGCGAGTTCCAACAAGAAGTTTTGTTCCTTCCTCGGTTTTGAGACAACATCTTGTTTTCTTGAAGTTCACCTCCAAATCCTTATCGCAAAACTGTCCTATACTGAAAAGGTTATGTTCCAATCCTTCAACATAGTTGACCTTCTTTATCGTAAGATTGTCTTGAATGATATCTCCAAAACCTTTAATAGGAGCAACCTGATTGTTTCCAAACCTTACACGACCAAGATCTTTTTCCACAAAATTGGTTAGCATGTGTCTTTGGCCTGTCATATGCTTCGAACATCCCGAATCTAAATACCATAACTTATTTTTCTGCATCAATCAGATTGAAACAGTTTTAGGTACCCATTGAATATTGGGTCCTTTTTGGTTAGCTTGAGAAGATGTGATTTTAGATTTTTTTGTCTTCTTCTTTTTCTTCAAATTTGACTTTCTTTTACCACTTGGGATAAAGTAAGAATTATCCAAACAACAAGAACCAGGCATAGCAAACGCACATTCATGACCACAAACAGAGCAAAAACATTCACCATTTTTAAAATCCAACAATTGGTCTTTGGAGTAACTTTTGTAAGGCTTTACAAAAGATTGTTTATTACCCGTACCCAATTGTTTATTATTAGAAAAACTACTGTTTTAACACTCTGTTTGGTTGAATCATTCGTTGTTTGCTTTACCCACCATTCTTGCGCTTTCTTCTCCGAATTCACAAAATTATCTGAAAGAACAGAAGATTTAGAGTTAGAATCTTTAGAACTCTGAACTTGACATTTCTTTGACATTTTACTCTTCTTTCTTTTCTCTAAAGGTGGTTTCTTTGTGTTTGAACACTCACCTTTATAGAAAGTACTCAAAGATTTTTCTTTGTTTATATAAGAAACAGATGTTATTAAAATTGGACTTTTCTGAGATGATTGAAATGAATGACTACCACATTGAACACAATTGAGATTCTTTCTTGCAAGAGACAATAGATCTGAAACATAATTCTTTTCACTTTTATTGCTAGTATTCAGATCACAATTGCATTTCATGCAAGAACTATTGACTTTAGGTTCAGAAGTAGTATTCAACTCAATCTTCTTAGAAATCCTTTTCAGACCATCTTTCCTTTTTCTTTCCTCTTTTTCTTCAGAAATAATAAAATCAGTATGGTCCTGAAGTTTCTTTGAGAAATCAAATACACAAGCTTTTCCTTTTCCATTTTCTATTGGTTTTGACTTGGTTTCGAAACTTTGGTCATTAGGTTCAAAGTCACAATCCGAATCAGAATCGGCGTTGTGAACTTCAAAATCCTTGGAGGACTCAGGTGTATTCCAACTTTTGAAAGCGTTTTCTTTTCTTTCTTTTGCTAATTCCTTTTCTAACTCATCCACTTCTTGAGAAAGCTCAATTATTCTCATTTCATAAGAATTTTTCTCATTTTCAAAACTTACTTTCTCAAACTCAAACTGTGCTCTTTCAAGATTGAAAGAATCTTCAAAATCAGACATTATATTAGGCTTTTTTTCTTTCAAAGATTTTTCTAATGTCATCACTTTTTGAGAAAGCTCACAATTCTGTTCTTTAAGAAAGTTGCTTTCATCAAGATTGAACCAGTTTTTCAAAGCAAATTCTTTTCTTTCGTTTTCTAATTCAGCTTTTGTCTTTAACAAACCAGTCAACTTCTTTTCAAATGAATTGATTTGGTTTACAAAGTTGACTTTCTCATTTTCCAAATTGGTATGCTCAGAAAGAAGAATATTCTCAAGATCTATCACTTTCTTTGACAGTTTGATACATTTTTGATCAATCTTTTGTTTTGAATCAAAGATACTCTTTGTTGATTCAGAAAACTTTTTGATCAAACCATGTTCAATCCTAATAGTTTCCTTTTTCACCTCGTCATTGAAACCAGAAGATATTTCCTTAAAAGTAGTTGAGAAAATAGTTGAAAGGAGATCATTTTCATAATCATTTTTGATCCTTTGTTCTGCAAGGGAGATCTCAAGTTCAACAATTTTCCCTTCAAGAACTAATGGAGGAACATATTTCTTTGTTTCAACGACTTGATTGTTAGTAACTGGCTTTGTAGCATTTATTTCAAAATAATTGTTTGGAAGTTGTTTATCTAGATTGTTGAGAATCTTCAATGTCTCATTAGTATAGCAAAATGGAAGTTGGATATGTGTTAGCTCCAAATATTCTGAAATATTAGAAGTATTGAAAAATGACCAAGTACAGAAGAACTTCCACAGAAGCTCTGCCGGGCATCTCAGAAGAATCAAAGGAAGTTTTGATCAAGAGTGATCAAAGACCGAGGAAACTACAGAAGGACGCTTTCAGAAGACCAAGACCGCAGAACCTCTGTTACCAATAACAGAGCCTCTACGGACAACATCAGAAGACAAGGAACCAAGAAGACTTCTCAGAGGACCGAGCCTCAGAACCTCTGCCACCCTAGACAGAAGCTCTGCAGAAGTAAACAACCAAAGACTCGGAATCCGGTGAAGACTACTTTACAGAGGAACCAGACCGCAGAACCTCTGTAACACATTACAGAGCCTTTATGGTCCTCAAAAGACTAGGAAGATATTTATAATATCTTGCTACTGTTCCAAGACCTGTTCATCAACTTGCATGGAAAAGTATTGTCAAAACACGTGTCAAGCTCTGAGTGGACTCAATAGGGCAAGGTACAAAATAGACGTCTGCGCCATTTAATGCATTTACCAAAAGTACATCTGCTCCATTAAATGCGCATGGCTCAAACAACTGTTCACACCATCCAGTTTACTATTCATGCCGTAAAAGGAACAGTGACCTACTTCATAGTCTTCTAAGAGTAGTATAAAAGGAAGACTCGTGTTGAGTTCTTCCTAAGAATATAGAACAACACACAAAAACAGAAAAACAAGAACACTTCAATCAAACATCAAGAACACATAGCTTATGCACATTTAGAGTCATATCTGTTTAAAGCTTTGCATGCTCACTGTTCTTAAATCTGTTCTTGATATATATATATATATTCAGTAAACTTTGAGATATTATTTCCTGCTCACTGTTTATTTATATTGTGTTCTAAATCTATCAAACATATCTATTAGTTCTTCAAATACGCTTCCGCATCAAACCTTAAACCTGAATTAATAGATCTGATAATCTTGTTTAAAGCAAAACGGGAACCAACAATTGGTATCAGAGCAAAGCTTGGTTTTCAATATCAAGTGATCCTCGTTTAGACAAGATTCTTGATAGAAACTGTCTGTTCTTAACCTATTCTTCATTCCTTCAAACAGATTCTGTTTTACTGCCATTTTCGATTTATTCGATCTGGTAACATCCTAGAAACTGTTTCTTTCGTTAAAAACTTCATTCAATATGTCAAGACTAAAATTTAGTGCTGATGCTGATTTTCATTATTATTTCAAACTCAACACAAATTTTAAGAAAATAATTCCTTCTCTTGAGAAAGAATTAGAGGAAAGAAACAAGATCATTCTTATTAACTCAGACAACATTGCCAAGCTTGAAGATTCAGGTAAACTCCTAAACTATGAAAATCTTGAGCTAAAAAGGAAACTATCTGAGTCAGAAGAGCTTGGTAAAAAGGAGAAAAAGAAGTTTGAGGAAGTTAAGACTGTTTTTAAAGAAGAGAAGAAAAGCCTTGAGCTTAAGTGTCTAAACTTTTCTAAACTGATTTCCAACTTTGAAAAACTTATAATCAGTGAAAATGAAAAGTTTGGAAAAGAGAAAACTCTTCTTGAGACAAAGAATATGGAACTTTCTTTCAAAATCTCAAAATTACAGAAATCTCTTGAAAAAGAGAGGAAAGAGCAGGATTTTGAAAGAAAAGAGTCTGAAAAGGTGAAGAGAGAAGGATTTCAAACAAAGTGTTTGAAAGACAAGTTTGAGAAGGAAAGAAAGGTCTTTAAAGCTGAAATGTCAAATTTAACAAAGAGACTATCCGATTTGTCAAACAAGATTATGTTGGAGAAGAGGTATAAATCAGATCTTCTAAGAAAATTTGATTTAAACCTTAAAGAAAAAGATGTTTTAGCTAAAAGGCTTAAAGACCTTGTCTTAGCAAACTCTTGTTCTAAAAATTCAAATAATCCTGTTTACAAAAAGATGAAAATGGTTTGGAAAGTCAAAAACTCTATTCCTGACAAAAATGCTCCAAAACCATTTGTTTCTACAAAGCCTTCATCTTTTCATTCATATAAATGCTTTGATCTTCTGCTTCAATTAAGAAACCTTTTCTCTAAATCTTTCTATGTACAAAATGGGTCATTTCAAAAGAAAAATCCAAAGACCCAAAATGAGAAAGGTCATAGAAAGAAAATTGGCAAACCAACAGAGATTGGCAAACCAGAGGACCTAAAGACAGCTCCAAATCCTAACAAAAAAGGACCCATTTGGATATGGGTACCAAAAGTTCTTTGATCTGTCTTGCAGGTAAAAGGACTTCTGATCATTACAGATCAGGACTCGCTCTTCAAAGGAGAAAAAAGGACTCCTAAACACATCAGTTTAGGACTCACACTTTAGTGAAAAAGACTCTTAAACAAATCAGTTTAAGACTCGAGCTTCATCAGAAAAATGACTTCTGACCATTACAGATCAGGACTCACTCTTCAGCAAACAATGGACTCCTTAATACTTCTATTAAGGACTCAGGCTTCAAAATACACTATGACTCTTAAACACTTTGTTTAAGACTCATCCTTCAAAGATTCTATACTTCACAGAGCCTCTGTGGAATTGCTCAGAACCTATGACAATCTCCACAGAACCTCTGATGAGGTTGACCTATGTACTGTGCATTATTTATCTCTATTGATTCAAGCATAGGTCAAGGGGGAGCAGAAGGAGACCTCAAATTAATCTACAGAGGTTGATCATTCAAGGGGGAGCCAAAGGAGGATTATGATCAACAAGAGTTTCTGTCGTCCAAACTAGACACTCTAAAAGGTATGTGTCGCACAAAATCTTTTTCCAAAAACAATTTTCCAGGACAAAAATTTCTAAATATGTCCTAAAAACAATGTTTAAAACCATAAAAACTTTGGATGATCAAAAAGTTTTATAAATTATTAGTTATTAGAAATTTCCTATCACAGAGCCTCTGCTGGCTCTGGCAGAGGTCCAAAAACCTCTGTAGGATAATTTCTCTCTACTAAAGATTTAACGATCCTCTCAAATGTTTTTCAAACGTTTTTGGTAAAAGTACAAGCTTCAAGAGATAAAAAGGCAGGTTTCAAACCACAGAGATCAATCCTACAGAGGTTGTTAGATCAAGGAGGAGCGGAAAAGGAGACCTTGCTGAATCTACAGAGATTCATAAGTCAAGGGGAGCAAAGAATGCGACAGAAGAGATCACATTCGCCGATCAAAAGGAAATAGGTTGGTATCTTGCCACAGAAGTCATAAGCCACAGAGTTCTTTCAAACAAAGAACCTCTGTAGATCACTCAAATCATTCAAATGACTTCTGCTGCACAAAATCTTTGAGATTTACAATTTTCTAGGACACCAACTTTCAAATAAGTCCTAAATACATTGTTAAAACTGATCAAAAACTTGGATGATTAAAAATGTTTATAAATTATTAGTTATTAGAAATTTCCTGTCACAGAGCCTCTGCTGGCTCTGGCAGAGGTCCAAAAACCTCTGTAGGATAATTTCTCTCTACTAAAAATTTATTGATCCTCTCCGTGTTTTTCAAACGATTTTCATTAAAGATACAATCTACAGAGATAAACGTTTTTCAAAATCACAGAGCTTCTGTACCCACAGAGCTTCTGTAAATATTTCCACTTGGGAATTTCTGTATCTATAACGGTAACCTTTCTGTGGTGAAAATTTAAAACCCACGCGATTTTCATTTAATGTGGCCGCCCACGACGTCTCGTCGTCACTGACATTGATGACGTGTCAAGTTTTCATTGACGTACATATCACGTCGTCCTAGAAACTTGCACCACGCCGAATGAACTCAAGTGTGGACCTCAAATTTTATTAACTTTCTCACATTTTCACCGTTCCGAATTCTATCCGTTGCCACAGTATAAAACCAAAGTTAAAATCACTTTCAAAACTTTACTATTCTCTCATCTTCTCCGGCGAACTTGCTTATTTCTTTCTGAAAATCTAGAACTTTCAAACCTACAAATGGCTTCCAGTTCCAAATCTGCTCACGTTTCACCAACGAACTCTCCGACATCCTCTCCAGTGCATTCTGAGCACTCCCACAACCCACACATCGCCACCGATGCCGACAGACACGACTCCGGCGACGAGGCATCCTTCGTACCCACTACCCACCTGCAACAATTTTTCTCAAATGACCATTTCGAGCAAACCCTTCCCATTAAATCGAACAACTGTTATCTTGTTCCTTCTCCTACGACATTTGGCAAAGAACATGCCATACTGCTAAACATCCTAGAGAACCACTTTCTTTACCCTCTTCTGAGCAAAACCTTTGAACAAATACCAGTACGTTACCTACATCAGTTTTGGCAATCTTGCCGTTATGACGCTGACACCGATTTGATCAGAGGCTACATTTCTAAACCTGACCAAAGTAAGAGCCTTGAACTGATGTTCAATCGCACCATGTTCTCATTAGAATTTGGCCTTCCAACAAGAGGACTCATGGGAATCAAAAAGTATGCACCCCAACCAACAAATGAAGAACTTGTCGACTTTCCGCACATGTTAGGGTACAACCAACAGTTGAAAAAGAGGAACGATTTCCGCAGAGCAAGACTACCTCCTCTGTGGAATACCTTATTCTCCATCCTAAATCGTTGCCTCACGGGAAAAATCGGGAGCATCGATCAAAGCTCACCTCAAATTCTCTCAATCATGTATGGTGTATACTATGATCTACCCCTAGATTATGCCACCATAATGATGCAAGAGATCATCAACACCATCGATCGCAAAATCGCCTCCCAGAAAGCAAAAATGTCTGATCACAACTGGTTACCCCCTCTGCAGTTCCAGCGAATCCTCAGTGTACTTTTCGAACCCCTACTCCTTATCCAAAAATGGCCAATGGACGGTCCCAAACCTAAGCAATTTCCTATGTCCAAGAACACCCCTACAGAACATGAGGATGGCTACCCACACATCAGGCCACTATCAAAGGTAATGTTAGGTTATGCTAGTGATGAAGAACTAGTTAGTGAGTACACACGCGTTTACAGAACTCCTGAACCCAGTTCTGTAACACCCCCGCGTATAGGAATGCCCATAGGAGGTAATGTAGTAGAGAGACTTACAGAAGAAGAATGGAAGATAAAGTTGGCTAAACACAAGGCCAACCAGAAGAACTTCAGAGATATAAGGAAAGACCTCTATTCTTCAAAGAGGAAGTCTTCTGAGGGATCTAAAGAGAAAAAGAAGAAAAAGGGAAAGAAAACCAAGACCCCTACAGAGGAACAACTTGCCTCTGTTTCTGCTATCCAACAAACTCCTGCAGAACCATCTTCTCCACCCACTGAACATCCCACAGAACCCTCATCTCCACCACAAATCCAAGGTCCCTCTGCCCCTCCCTCTTCCAAAAGAAAAATAAAGTCAAAATCTACAGAGGAGGGAGCACCAAAACCAAAGAAGAGGAAATCAAAGAAGAAGAAACCATCTTCTCCTCTGCAAACAATAACAGAAGGAATCGAACCACCTCTGCAAACTCAAATCTTCACAGAGGTTCTTGATTCACTTCTGCCAAGACAAGAGACTGCAGAAGAAGAGGTGCAAATAGGTTTAGAGGATAGGGTAGAAACGACTGGAGGAAAAGAAAATGAGAAAGGAAAAGATGCCGAAGTTGCAGAAGGCACACATCCCTCAACCCCTCCCAGTGCAACCCACACATCTGACACCGCAGGTCTAGCTGCAGAAGGTGTCATTGAAAAAGAGCAGCACAGCTCGAACCTCACCCAACCTATCAAGCCAGAGGTTACTCTTTCAACCTCTGTGCCCACAGAAGACGGGGAATCCATTCCTAGGGAGTCTCCTCAGAGAGACTCACCTATAGTTCGTGATCAATCGCCCCAGATCACACTAGAACACCCTACAGAGGAATTCGTTTCCTCTGACACGCACAATATAGGGCCAAAACTTCTTTCAGAGAGAAGTAGAGAGCACAAAGACAAAGAGACTCTAGACAAGTCTCCTAGTCAACAGAAGGATATTCCAATACCCACCTCTGGAGTGGATTTGGACAATGTTCTTCTCAGAACTTCTGTAGGGACTGAAACTCGGGTTTCTTCTCGAGGATCAGATGGAAATCCTTCCACCCCCAACGTACAAACAAGGGTGAACGAAGGTGTCCCAGGAACAGGGACTCACTCTGGAGAAGGAGTTGTTCCTCTAGAGGTTACCCAAGAGGAACATGTTACGAAGGATGAGTTCCAAGCCTTTGTAACCTCTGTAACTCAAACATTGAATGAGTTGCAATGCTCATTCACGTCTTTTACAGAGTCAACTTCAGGCGCGCTTACAGGATTAAATACCAAAGTGGATACCTTATCCACAGAGGTTAAAGCAGCCCTTGCAGAAATGAAGTCAACTACAGAAACTTCTGCTGCTGCTGCCATCGCCTCTGCCACTAACATTGCCAAAACAACCGCTGCAGAGTTCGAGAAAAGTGCGACCAAAGCCTTCAAAACTTCGATCGCAATCTACTTTGAAACAATGAAGAAAAATGCAGCAAGGCAAGCAGCTCAAGACACCTGCAGAACAGAAGTTACTGCTAAAAGAAGGCAGGATGATCCTGATGATGGAGCATCTGGTCATCCTGAGGGGGAGAAAACAAAGGAAACTACAGAGGCTGCTTCTGCAAAAACTATAGAGAAATCAGCAGAACCCTCTACAACAGAAACCCAGAAGGGAAAACAACAGAGGCAAAACACCTCTATCTCACCAAAGGATGCACCAACCACAGAACCTAAGGTAATCAATCTTGCATCCTCATCCTCAGAACAAACTCTACCCTCACCCAAAGAACCAACACCAACCTCACAACCAATCCCGCACAAAACTAGAGTCAAAACCATAGCTCGAAAACCCCAAAGACCAAAACGCTCTGCAGAGTTCATTCTTCGCAGAATGGAATTTGTATCTGCTTTTCAATCAGCAAAGCGTTTTGACATTCCACCTCCAAGACCCGAAGACTCCTCACCAACAGAGACCTCACAACTCGAAGTATCAAAACCTTCAGAGGCAACAACCAAAACATCAGAGCATACAACCCCAAAACCCACAGAACCTCCAACTGTCAAATCAACAGAGGTTCCACCCACACAAATCCAAAACCCAATATCTGAAACCTCAAAGCCAAAATATAAAGGCAAGGGAATAATGACAGAAGAAGAGCCAAAGAAGAAGATGCCAGTTGCTACAGAGAAATTGATGAAAGGTGCATTTAATGCCTTCGTCACTCCTAAACCCGAAGAGGAAGACTGGGCATTCAACTTGAATCCTGTCAGAAAACCCATCCCTGAATCCCACAGCTAAGGTAACAGAAGGTAGAGTAGCAGACATCACTCGAAAAATGGATGAGCTAAGGAGACCAATTCCAAGATCTACTTCAACCATTGAACAAATGGAAGAACAAGTCTACAGTTATCTCTACAGACAGCACTTCCAGAGCGATCTGCCAGCCCATGTCCGAGATCAGAAGCTAAGAGAGGAATTCGATGCAATCTTCACCTCTACAAAGTCAAAACCAGTCAATCAAGTTTACTCCATTCACAAAATAAAGAAGGTAATCTATTGCAAATACTCCAAAATGAGAACCTATCCTCATACGGTGTATACCATCTGGAAAGTCAAAAGGTCTGACAGATCAGAAAATCAATTCTCTGATGCTGATATCCGAAACCTCAATCCCTATGACTTACCTGACCTTCTGCAATGGACGAAAGACAACTTCAATGACGACTGCCACAAAAGGTCTTATCGAGTTCTCAGAAAGGCGATGCGTGAAAAGCTCCTAATCTACAGCATGCTCGACATTCAACTAGCCATCGATCTGGGCATAACTACTCTAAGTATCAGACCACCAGAGGATTTCTGCCCACCCAATGCCATACCCAATTCAATCATCAAAACTCCAAGGTACGGGTTAGTATTCAAGAATCCTGCTGATCAACTGAAACTGTTTGTGACAATGGACTGTCAGAAGTACACAACCCATACTCTGAACATGTTCAGAAAGATACTAGAGGAGAATAAAGCAACAGAGCTTATGAACGAAGAATCTGCTCTGATGATGATCAAGGAGATTGATGCTACACTCGGCTTACGAAATCTCTGTCACAAATTCTATGAAGAACTCAAGGAAGTAGGAAAAGACAACAGAAAGTTCGACGACTTCCCAAATGCAAAAATCTGAGTCTCTTCAAAGAATCTCTGTCAACGTTTATTTTTGTGTACTTAAATGTAAATGCCTCTGGCATAAATTCCAAAATGAATGAAATAATCTTCTGAGGTATTGTTTAACCTCTTCTTTACTTAGGTTAAAATGCATAAATTCAACCTTCTATTTTTCAATACTTAGGGGGAGATTGTTAGCTCCAAATATTCTGAAATATTAGAAGTATTGAAAAATGGCCAAGTACAGAAGAACTTCCACAGAAGCTCTGCCGGGCATCTCAGACGAATCAAAGGAAGTTTTGATCAAGAGTGATCAAAGACCGAGGAAACTACAGAAGGACGCTTTCAGAAGACCAAGACCGCAGAACCTCTGTTACCAATAACAGAGCCTCTGCGGACAACATCAGAAGACAAGGAACCAAGAAGACTTCTCAGAGGACCGAGCCTCAGAACCTCCGCCACCCTAGACAGAAGCTCTGCAGAAGTAAACAACCAAAGACTCGGAATCCGGTGAAGACTACTTTACAGAGGAACCAGACCACAGAACCTCTGTAACACATTATAGAGCCTTTATGGTCCTCAAAAGACTAGGAAGATATTTATAATATCTTGCTACTGTTCCAAGACCTGTTCATCAACTTGCATGGAAAAGTATTGTCAAAACACGTGTCAAGCTCTGAGTGGACTCAATAGTGCAAGGTACAAAATAGACGTCTGCGCCATTTAATGCATTTACCAAAAGTACATCTGCTCCATTAAATGCGCATGGCTCAAACAACTGTTCACACCATCCAGTTTACTATTCATGCCGTAAAAGGAACAGTGACCTACTTCATAGTCTTCTAAGAGTAGTATAAAAGGAAGACTCATGTTGAGTTCTTCCTAAGAATATAGAACAACACACAAAAACAGAAAACAAGAACACTTCAATCAAACATCAAGAACACATAGCTTATGCACATTTAGAGTCATATCTGTTTAAAGCTTTGCATGCTCACTGTTCTTAAATCTGTTCTTGATATATATATATTCAGTAAACTTTGAGATATTATTTCCCGCTCACTGTTTATTTATATTGTGTTCTAAATCTATCAAACATATCTATTAGTTCTTCAAATACGCTTCCGCATCAAACCTTAAACCTGAATTAATAGATCTGATAATCTTGTTTAAAGCAAAACGGGAACCAACAATATGAGTTTTTAAAGTCCTTTTTCTAGGTTCCTCTCTTTGTGTTTCCTTTTCATCAGTCCAATGAATTTCAAAATCGGGCCAATATCGTGCGTACCTTAGACATTCGAAATTATACATTGTCGGTACTGCAGCGATAGCTTTGGCTCTATATTTTGGACATTCGTAACCAATTCCCCAATATTTATTGACATTGTTTACATGTCTTGGCTTGTTCATGAAAATTGCTTGAGTAGATTGATCTCTCAAATACAACTTCTTTTCCAAACTTTTGATTTTGTCTAATAAATCTGAATTCTTATTTGAAAGATTTGTCAAAGAAAAATCACTTTCTTTATTCTTTGATTCTAGATCTTTGATTTGCTTATTTAATTCAGATAATTAAGAATCAAGAACTAACTTTTCTGTTTCGAATTGATCATGTTAAGCTTTGAGATTTTTGATTTCAGAACATTTGTCTTTTATCTCAAATTCAACACCATCAACCTGTTGTTTCAACTCACTATTCTTCTTTCTTTTGTTTTGTAGAGTTTTTGTTAACTCTTCAACACATGGTTCCATTATTTCAAATTCACGAAATAAACTAGCATACTCTTCTTCAGAACATTCTAATTTATTTAGTGTGTCATTCAGTTCATTACGCAGATTTATGACTTCTTGATTTACTGATTCAGGTAAAGGAAAAGAATTTACCTGTGAGGAAGTGTCAGACTTATCCTCCTCATCAGAATCAAATTCTGCTTGACACATATTTTCATGCTCTTCCCTTTCACCCTCGTCATCAGAATAATCAAGAAAATACTCTTCCTCCACCATAAGAGCTATTCCATCTTCCTTTTGTTGTGCAAGAAGCAGCTTTTGTTTGTAGTAATTAGTGTTCTTGACAACATTCTTTCGATAATCTCTTGCACAGTGACCTGGGGTTCCACAATTGTAGCACTTTTGTATCTCCACAGCTTTCTTATCTTCGAACTTTTTCTCCATGTTCTCATACACCTTCTTTCCTTCAGCTTTCTCCGATCTTTGCTCAAATCTTTTATCAGTATTCTCAACTCTTTGCTCTCCAAAAGGTTTCCTTTCATAACTGTTGTTCTCAAACTTTCTCGAACCAGAAGTATACCTCAGATTGTTGTTTGATGGCGGAGGTTTGTAAAACTTCTTTTGAAAGTGCCTTGTGAGAAGAACTAAAGCTTGATGTAGTTCAACACCATCATCAGAAATATTTCCCCTGAAACCTGTATCAAACATTCCAGATTCATCAGATGTAAAGCTGTTCGATTATACCTCGGCTTGTAGTGCAATCGGTTCTTGAGAGATAGCTTTCTTCTTTTTCTTATTCTTCTCCTCTCTTATCTCGTCTATTTCTTCCTCATCTTGCAACATCGTCTCATACAATTCATGTAGTGGCATAGTGGAAAGTCTAGGATTTTGTTTCATTTTTCTAGCCACACTCTTCCACTCGGGTTGTAGTGAAGTAAGAAATTTGACATTTAATTCGATCAGATCCTTTTTGATCTTATTTTTACTCAACTCATTTAGTAAAACCATGAATCTGTCATATGTGTCATGAAGTGACTCATCTTCCTTAGCCTTAAACTCCTCATACCTATTGATGCACACTGTAATTTTCATCTGATTTCCAATCTGAGACCCTTGTAACATCTCCTCTAACTGCATCCACATATTGTGTGCGGTATGTTTGTAGCTATCAATCTTGTTAAACACCTCATTAGGAATCCCCATAATCACATATGATCTTGCCTTCTTGTCAGCATCGTATCTTGCTTTTTCATCAACAGTGTACTCGGAAAGAGGAACCAATCTCATATCTTCGTTTGGTGCATCCGGATCACGATAATCCTTAAGAAAAGGTTTCATTAGACCATTGTGAAGAGAATCTATCAAGTGAACACCATTTGATTGTCGTTCAAGGAAATCTTCAAACCTTTCTTTCCATTGTTTATACTCTTTTTCGATCAAAATCGGAGGTCTAGTATCACTTCCCAAAAAGTTCATTATGTCGTTTTTATTCATCTTGAAAAATTACTTGTATTGATCTTTACACAAAAAAATGAATTTGTGAAAAATTTGACAAACTGTCGGGCAATAGTGTACGACTATTGTATAGAATGTGTGCGACAGTAACTCTCGTACAGAACATGTACGACTTGGATTCAGCAACAGTAACTATCGTACAACAATTGTGCGACTTGGACCAACACTCGTAAGAAACTTGTACGACTTGGTTAAATGAACAGTAACTGTCGTATAAGCTGTGTACGACTAAGACCCGTGAACAGTAACTCTGGTACAATACCTGTACGACAAGAAATCTAGTCGGACAGTAATCGTGCGACAGTTATGATGTTATGAATCATGCGATAATTATGAACACGAAGAACAGATAAGCGTACGACAGTTATGAGTTGTTCGCGATCACAGTCTGAGCAAATTTTGTTCAGCAGAAACCACCAAGAAACTAACAGAAATCCATCTTCCGATATGAACAGTAAACTTTTCGAGAAACCTCAAAATCAACTGAAATCCTTCAAAACTTGTTTTCTGATCCTGTTAACTTGCACGAATTGATTTAGTGTATCAATTCACACAAATCTGTGCTCAAGCTCGAACCAAAAACACACTCAAATCACATAATCCATGAGTAGTCCGAAAGTGTCAAAAAAATGCCCAAAAATCTTCAAATTTCTTCACAAATTCGATCTGTTTGGCTCTGATACCAGTTGTTATCCCAATAACAAGTAATCAATAACAAGATGTATGCAAATCACTGGTCATCTCTCATTAGATTGAAGAACTCAATACAAAAGTGTAGAGAGAAAATACAGAGGGTTATTCCAATGTTATCTTTCAAAGTGTTAGTGAGAAATGAGCTAAACTAGGCTATTTATACCTAGACTCAATAGTTTCAAAATAACCCCTCAACTTGAATACAACATATAAAATTGACACTAACAGTTTCGTCAGCAACACTCACCCCAATCATGTCTACCTTCTCGACAAAGCACTTTACGGTCTGAAGCAAGCACCGAGAGCCTGGTATGATGCATTGTCTACATTTCTCGTAAACACGGGCTTCTCGAAAGGTAAAATGGAAACTACTCTCTTCATTAAGAAAGAAGGTAAGGATATCATTTTGATTCAGATCTATGTCGATGATATTATCTTCGGCTCTACGAACCCACAATACTGTCATAACTTTTCAGTCCTCATGAAATCGCATTTTAAAATGAGTATGTGGGTCAGATGAATTTTTTTCTCGGTCTTCAAGTTAAACAACTGTCGACCGGGATATTCATCAATCAATCTAAGTACATCACGGATATTATTTGGATGTTACAGATGGAAAATTGTACACCCATGAAAACTCCCATGTCACCGAGTACTAAGTTACACATCGATCCTGACGGAAAGGATGTGAATCCTAGTACCTATAGAGGAATGACAAGTTCATTGATGTATTTGACGGCAAGTAGGCCGGATATAATGTTCTCAACCTTTTTGTGTGTTCGGTTTCAGTCTAAACCGAAAGAGTCACACCTTATAGCAGTTAAACGCATTATACGTTATTTAAAAGGTACTGCTAATCTTGGCCTTTGGTATCCTAAGGACACAGGTTTCAAACTCACAGCATTCTCAGATGCTGATCATGCGGGAAGTATGCTTGACCGGAAGAGCACCACGGGTCACGTCCAGTTCCTTGGCTACAAGTTGGTTAGCTGGGCCTCCAAAAAGGAAACGTGTGTCTCCACATCCACGACGGAAGCGGAGTACGTGGCCGCGGCTAGTTGTTGTTCCAAGCCATCTGGATGCGCACTCAACTGAAAGATTACGGGTTCCAGTACTCGAACATACCAATCTATTGTGATTCCAAGAGTGCCATAGCCATCACCAGCAATGCGGTCCAACATACGAAAACCAAGCATATAGACATGCGCTATCACTTCATCAAAGATCATGTGGAACGCGCTACGGTGGAACTATATTTTGTAAGTACATAAAATCAATTGGCTGACTTGTTCACAAAAGCTTTGGACGAAAAACGGTTCAATGTACTTGTGTCCAAACTTGCTATGCTGAACTTGAAAGTCTAATTCACCCTTGTACTTGTCACACCCTCTCTTCACTATGGGATAACTGTCTCTTCAAAAGATACACTTGTCTCTTAGTGAAGTCTCGGTGTTTCAAGCACATTGGTGCATCGTCTTCTGTATTTGTTTAATAGTTTTTTTTTGTTTTGTTCCTCGATTTTCTACACGTTTCTTTATTCCTATTAGTTTCGTCTTTGGTTTCGTTTACTTTCCCGAGCTACTAACCTATTGTTCTGAAGGGTGTTCACCAAAGGCCAAGTCCCCAAGATAAGTTTCCCATTATTCTTTGAATGTGTGAGGGGGAGCAAGTTTGATTTCCGTGAGGTTGAAAGGAAAATGATATTTTTGAAAAGTTGAGGGAGAGAGATGTAATTTTTGAAAAGTTTAGGGGGAGAAAGTAAATTTTTGAAAAGTTGAGGGAGAGAGATGTAATTTTTGAAAACTTCAGGGGGAGAAAGTAAATTTTCGAAAAGTTGAAGGGGAGAGATGTCTTTTTGAAAAGTTGAGGGGGAGGATTTAAGTTTTCCTAAACCTGAAGGGGCAAAATGTAACTTTCTTATCATTAAGGTTTCTTTTAAAATTTCTAAAACTTCGGGGGTATTTTTTGCCAATTATTTAAAGTTGAGTTAAGTTGGAACTGGGAGAGGTAAGGATCCGGTACCGGGTTCACTCCGGGTGTCGACCGGTATATAAACCGGATTTTGGCCTAATGTTCCTCATAAGTTCAAAAATTCGCGCCAAACCTCTCCTAAACCAACTTCTCACTCAATCGCTTTTGCTCCGATCAGTCTCCAATCTTCTCTCCATTTACCAGGTTTGTGTTCTAATCTATGATTAATTTTTATTAAGGCTTGAAATCGATCAAACACTCGCTAGAATCGATCTATTTGACCAACTGGTTGCGTTCAGCGCCGCTACGGTTTCCAAACCCATCGGCTCGCAAAACGTTTCTCTATCCGACTTCGCTTTGATCGAATTCATAAGTTCATACACCTCTGGTATCAAAATCGACTCCAGATTTGGTGTCGATTTGGGTCGATTTAGACTTTCTCGCGCTGATTCCTGGTGTTTGGGTTTCCCGGTTTCGGTTCCGGGGTTGCGTGGTCCCGGTCTCGTACGAGATCTGGGTTCTGCCTTCTCCCAGACCGAGTTCCGGTGTTGGTGTGTCCTGATGTCAATAATTTGGTCTAAGTCCGGTATGACACCGGTTCCGGATCCCACTCCGGGTCCCGGTCCCAATCCGTTTTTGGATCTCATTCCGGGTCCAGGTCCCGGTCCCGATCCCAGTTCCGGATCCAATACCAGTTCCGGACTAGGCTAATTCCGGAAGTGTTGCCCTTATTTTATTATTGTTTCTGCTTGGTTGGGCTCATCAAGACCCGACTAGTGACCTATTTCGGATGGTACTCGACTCTCGGTTTCTTTCAAATCCAAGAATACGAACCCCGAAACTTGAGATTGGTTTGGATATGCGCATGGAAACTCAACACTATTTGCTGTTCACATGTACACTCATGGCTCAACCGAAACAACCACAAGGCGATACCCCACTTCTTCCCGGTGGTCCGAATTTGCCGATCCAACCGAACAACTTTCATTGGACACGTAGTCTATAATCTGTAAATGTCCGGTAATCGTGGAGTTTCTCAAACGCCACCCAATCAACCGTGCTTTGACGGCAACTGCGAACGTCCCAACCGTATACGTGCAGCAACTCTGGAGGTCTCTCACCTCAGTTGCATGTGGCAAAGACACCAACCTGCACGGTCGCATTGCTGACACACCGATGGTTATAACTCATGATCTACTGCGCCGGATTCTAGATCTTCCAGAGGCGACATCAGTTCCAGGAAGAAATAACTTTGATGATGATGTGTCCGACGACGTGTTGTGCCAAGAACTGCGTGCTCTCGGCTATGCTAGGGAGCTCAACCACCCATTGCATTTTTCCAGGGTACATCTGACACCACTATGGTACACTCTCTTCACCACCCTCAACAGGTGTCTCTCATCCATTACGAAGGGCATCGATCAGACAACCGTGAACCTACTTAGACTTTTCCACGGCATGTCCTACAACAGGTACACTGACTATGCATCCATACTCTGGACCGAGTTGCTCGACAATGTTCAGAAGAAGCAAGAAAACAAAAGACTGACGTGCCTCCCGTTCCCTAGATTCTTCCAGCTGATCGTCCCGTACTTTATGGGTGTCTACCCAACGATTCCACAACGAGCTCAACATGAGGTACTCATTTCTACACGCATGACTAGGATTCTGAACAAGCAACCAATCCCTGATCTAGTCCCAATGGTCCTACCAACCGACTTGCTAAATCTTGCTGACCCTATAGCACCGAGTGTGATAGAGTATAGGCGAGATAACAACATAGTCGCTCTGATGGTCCAGCCAGATCCGGCAGGACCTGCCCAAGGAGCACGCCCCGAGCGAAGTGAGGGTCCTCGTACTAGAGGTGGTAGGGTCCGGAGAGCGGGGACTCCCGGACAGGGCGTGTTGAAAGAAAATATTGTAAGGGGACATGACGCGGGCGGTGTTGAAAGGTCTATACGCGAAGCTAGCTCGTCCCATCGCCAACCAACTCCACCTCCTTCACTATAAGTCGAAGAACCCGAATTACATGAGGTGGAAGTGATCGATATCATGCGCGAACAAGTACAAGAAGAGGCAGCCTCCTCTTCCAGCTCCGAGTCGGGTTCCGAATCTGGTTCTGTACCAAGTTCAGCATCTGATTCTGAATCAGGGTCCTCAGAATCCACGGAATATGATGATAACAATGATGACCAGTTCCGCATGGAACTTATCCGTAGACCTCAAGCCGAAACTGGAGAGACAAGGAGAGCGGAGGGAGTTTCAGTTGAAAATGAAAATATTGGTAAGCAAGTGAGGGAAAGGAGGAGTAAGAAAAATAATGAACGATATAGAGAGCAGAGGTCACCTACTCAGGTTGCCTCCACCCAGCCTCCTTTAAGCGAGGCAGTCATATCCGCTACCCCGTCTCATTCGTTGGGACAGGGTATTGAAACAGACGTCGTGGGCCTAGCAATGCAAGTGCATACCCCACCCAGCCACTCAGTGTCCTCTCAACAGGATATTGTTTCATTTTCACTAGGGGACGTAGCACATCGGCCACCGGTCTCTCACTTGGAGAGTTTCGGTGTTGAAACAAGAGAACTCCTACCCCGTTTCTCAACTTCTTTGGATGCACGATCGAGTCTAGAGCCACTTGATGATATTCTTTTCTTGGCTAGGACACAAAACATATCTACTGCTACTATCGAGATTCTTCGTGACTCGACCGGAACACCTCGAGTGAGTCTCCCTTCTGGTGGCTTGCAAGGACAGGGTGGATGTCCTGCCAGGGATATCCTTATGCCAACCGTGAGTGCAGGCGGTACTGCGGTGCAATCCACCGTAGTCACTACAACTTGTAAGCTAAGTGCTCCAGGCGTTAGTATCCGGGCGTTCGTCTCCAAGGAACTCTGGACGGTGCCTTAAAGTTGTCCAAGCAGAGATACTGAAGAAGCTTGCAGAGGATATGGACTACATCAAACGGTCCATAATGGGTAAAGGAATCGCAGCTGATCCCCCTACGCAACCATAGGTTATACTTCCTTACCAGACACCTAACCCGCAGAACATGAGCATCGATGCTTTAAAAGCCGCTCTACTCGATAAGCTCTTGTCCCAAACCAGCACCGGTACATCCTCTGAACCCAACCTCGTGAGTCTACTACGCTCACAAACACAACCCCCAGTCACTCAAACAGATTCCCAAGCCCAAATACACACTAAGCTTGATACCCTTACCACCACCCAAACCGATGTTAAGCGCACCTAAATACACACTAGGGCTCGAATAGAAGACATGATGATCAGGATGATCCTGACCAGCATGAGGGGGAGAAAAGACAAAGACTGACCGAGCTGTCAACCTCAGCGATAGAACCATTAACCGAAACTCCAGCTGAAACTGAACCACACCAATAGCCTGAAGATGAAAACATGGTTCAAGACATGGAGTTATCCACACCGGTCAGAGATCAAGTGCCAGAATCAGCAGACCCGGCGGTTGAAGAGCCCGAGGGAGAACCAAAAGAAAACCTAATGCTGACAGTTCCGGAAAGACCAGATCTAGATTTGATCGATGAAGACTCAGATGGTAATCTGGAAGCTGAACGGGTATGGAGAGAGAAAACAGTTTTGGCTATTCAATCCCAGACAGACGCTCTATGGGAGTACTCAGACGATGACATCATGAATGATGAAGATTATGATCAGTTCCTCCTTCAAAGCGAATAGGTAACAGATTCTCAGCATGACACACACGACACTGGTACCTCCGAAATTCCAATTCCTGATTCGGAAACAGCTCAACCCCAACCTATTCAACCAGTTCGTTGGGAAAGTGTTTTAGTCCTGGTCCCATACTTAGAAGAATCACATAAGAAGATTTTCGCTCACTAGATCAGACCACTAGACCCTGTTTTCTGTCATGGGGTTTCTGATCTAAGTGAATCAAATTTAGAGGTGATGAAAAGAAGCATAATGGTCCACGAAGTTAGAACAAACCATAGGATCATAGAAATCGTAGAGATCGTGTTTGACAAAGTTCTGAAGGTTTGGTTCCCGGTTTTCACTGTTAAACGAGATGATGGGAAAGAATAGGTATTCTCGGAAGCCGACTTCAAAAATATGAACTCAAAAGATTTTCCGGTTCTTCTTCGAGAGTTAAAGACCCGCACCATCCGACCATTGCCGTATACCAAAGCCCTTGAAACTATAAAGAAGTTCATGAAGTGCACCATTACCCTCTCGTACATCAACGACTTTCAGATGGGAATAGAAAGTAAACAGAAGAAAGTGAATGTGCTGAAGCCCAATCTGACTTTTCCTGAAGCTGAAGACGTACACGTACATACTCTCTTACTCAAACTAGAGACAGGGATCGTGTATCTGAATGATAAGGGAGAGAAACGCTTTACGAGGATAAATGAGTTGCACAAGTTCAGTAAAGGGACTTTGATGAAGATTCAGAACGTGCTGAGAAAGATTATTGAAGAAGAGGAAAGAGATTCGTCAGAGAATTGCACCAACGTTAGAAAGTATCTCGTCAAAGAGCTTCTCAAGAAGATTGAAGACAGGCTAGATTTCATAAAATCCATCCGGCACTTTGAGATTCTTTTTGCTATCCGAAAGCGATATGTCCCGAACTGGCGTGAGATTGAACTTCAAATCAAAGGGGGAGATTGTTAGGTCTCAATGTCAGTTGAATAGAAGTTCAGGGACCATTTATGCTATTTCTTGTAAGTATCCCTAATGGGATATAAATAGTTTGCTTTGTTTTAGAATTAGGGTTAATGACCTAATTACTATTTCCTAATTACCTAGTACGGCTACTGAGAAGTTCATACTTTCTGCTATTCAATAAAGTGAGATTTATGACATGTTTATGCTATTGTGTTGATTACATTGATTGCACTTGTTAATCTGGGATCCACACTTCCCTTCTGGAAAATCTAAGTTTAGTCAAAAATTCTCCTCTTCTCTCTCCTAACACTCCTCTTCGGACAAAACTAACGTGGAATGTTTTAACTGTGGTAAAAGGGGTCAATCTCTCCCCTTCCTCAAAATCGGGAAGATCCAAATATGATTCTATCAATCTCTCCCCTTCCTAATAATTCGGCCAACCTCTCTGTTGGTCGCGAAGGGTTATACAAGTTTGTAGAACGGGGGTTGAATACAAACATACAATTTTTATATTTCTAAGTTGTTTATTGTTATAATCAAACAATTTATAGTTTGTTGTGGAATAAGACTAAGTATAAAACCTAATCTAAACAAACTATGAGAATCACACAGATTTCTTGCACTAGAATAAGATTGATTGAAGTTAAGAAAATATAAGGATAGTTTTTCTTGGCACTAAGAAGTTCAGGGAGGACGAGCACTGCAGAATGAAGTTGAACTTCCTATTTATACTACATGCATTAAATGCATGCTTGGATAACTTTACACGTGGCAGCACCTGGTTGGTTGCATGATTCTAACTTTTGGAAACATGTTGTTGGTCGTAAGGAGAACAGTGTAGTGGGCAGAGTGGTTTGTACGATCCAGGATAGAGACATGTCCTTCTGAAAAATCATATAAAAGCGTGAAAGGGGATAAGATAAATATTCCTTATAGAATAGGCTTATGATCAGCGATTGCTGAATTGATCTTCATCAGGGAGGACAATGAAGGTCAGCTCTCACTGGAGTCTTCTACTTGAAACATCATGTGATATGGACGAGTCTTGGCTTCGCTGATATCCGCATCAGGTCATGAGTAGACTTAGTCACTTGTTCGTCAGCTTGGTCTTCGATTTCAGCGTTGAACACTTTTTCGCGAGTCTTCTCTTCAGTGATCATAAGAAAACATTTACAGAGTGAACATTCAGCAATCGTCAGCTAGACTGAACAGGCTCAGGTTTCACTGATGTACATTTATCGCTGAAGTATATTTAACGAACAACAGTTTCACATCAGCGATACTAAACAGACTTAGTATATTTTTCTTTGATGGTGAAACACTGATACATAATGTTTACTTACAACTATCACTAAGTAATTCTAAGGGTCATCATCAAATCACTGAAGGGTTTGGATCAACAATCTCCCCCTATTTGGTGATGACTAAGCAACATAAGAAAATTGCTAAGTTAAAAACATAAGGATAAAGATAACTCATAAATACGTGTCCCATTTACTAATTTCATGGATTGTTTCTAGTACTAATGGAGTAAAGTACTTCATTGAATTTTTTCATTAAACTTCGTAATCAGTTTACAAGGGAAGTCGAAAAAAATACAAGTACAATGAAATAAAATACAAGTACAAAATATTACAGCTAATAAGATAGAAGAATATAGAAGTGATCTTATCAGCTAAGTAGGTTCATCTTTGAAGAGAAGTTCATCAAAGGCATCAGTAGTTGGAATCATCCAGTCAGGGACTTTCTCTCCTTGTTGTCTTCTTAACTTGACTTCGTTTAGTACTTGAGGCTTCAGGAAGAGTCCTACTCTAGATTGATCACACCAATACAATAGGTCTCTGATTTGATCTACTAGAGTGATAGGCAACTCAGACCAGCGTTGAAAGCACTTATGACCATAGAAGTCTATGAGGAAGATACCCAAAGGTTCACTGACCACTTGACCGGCTTCAAATTCTTCACCGGGTGGCAGCGATAGGTTGAGGGCTGATAGATCGGGTGCGAGCCCGAGCATTGCTTCACGGGAAAATTCAATTCTTGGTTCATTCCGGATAGCAGGCCCTGAAGATGAAGATGCTTTCTTGTTTCTTGTATGCTTTTTGTTTTGATTAAGAGCTGGAGGAGGAGGCAGATCAATCGCTGAAGAGACTTGGTCGATTAGTTTGTTGATAAGCTTTTCGACAACAGGCTTGAAGTCTATTCGCGATCGCTGAACTGCAGCTCGGATTTCCAACCATTCATCAAAACCATAGCTTTCAGTTTTGATAGATAGTAGGTCTTCGTATCTCCGTTTTCCCTGATCATTGTCATTTCTATCATTGGAACACCTCTGATCGTTCTATCTTTGATGGTGACGTTTATGATTCAGCTTGGTAAGTACCTGTAGTCGACTTTCTTCTTACACCAATCCAGAGTGGTGTCACTGACTTTTGCTTCTTTCTTTGATGCGCTTCTCCAACTTTCTTGAGCAGTTTTTCTTGAATTCTGAGGGGAAATTGTTTCAGTTTCTTATCTTTTACTGAACCTTCAACGATTTTAAGAGCAAACTTTTTCTCTTTGATCATGCTCCTTTGTTGTTCAGCAAGAATTTTTACAACTTTAAGGCATTCAGCGATTTCCTCAGGAGTCAAGAAGCCAAGACCAGTTGGAGGGATGATCCTTTGATTTTCCAGCTTTTGGATCATAGCTGCTCTTCTCTTTAATTCATCATCTTCTGATAGTAGAGGCAGTCTAGAGGGTCTATTGGGATGAGAGAGTAGCTCTTGTTCTTGATCTTGTAGCTCATCAGTCTAATTCAGTGAGACTGGGATTATTTGATTTTCATCAGCTAGAGCAGCTGGAGTTATTTGTTGTTGTTGTGGAGGAGCTTCAGCAGTATCCTCAGGCATAGGAGAGGACTAGTTGAACAAAAGATCAAAGAGTTAGATCTTTTGAGGGTAGAAAGAAGATAGAAAAAATAGGCTAAGTATTTAGAGGTTTTGAGTGATGGAGAATAGATGAAGTGAAGGGGTGAAGGATAGAAGCAGTGTAAGGGATCAAAGACAAGCATACATGAGAAGATGGCTTGAGAAGGATGGCCAAATTCCCTTCAAGAGCAAGACCTTTCTGCTTGCCTACCTGAGAAGTCTTCTTTGTAGGAGATTTCTGAGTCTTTTCCCCTAGTTCATTTATTGAAACTTCTTTTGGTTCTGTAACTCTGATGGCAGTGGGTTGAAACCAAAAGTCATCATCATCATCATCATCATCATCCCTGCTTTCAGGATAGGATGATGGTTCATCATCTTGGATTTCCACCTCCTCTTCCTCTTCTTCATCTTCCTCGTCAGAGAGGATTTCTATTGGTTCTTGTGTCCAGGGAGTAGAGGGTGGAGTTGGAGCTTTGTCTTCATATCTTTTGTCCCCCTCAGATTGAGAGGGTTCTTCAGCGGTTCCCTCCCCCTCAGCAAGGGATGCGTTTTCTTCATTTTCCTCCCCCTCAACGTGTTGGGGAAGGTCTTCTTGGTTATTCTCCCCCACTTCATCAACACGGGCGGAGGGAGGAGAAAAATCAGTGGTGGCGACAACAGCAGTGGTATTAGGAGCCCTGTCTTCGTGACCAGGGACACCTGAACCTGAGGTCTGATTTTTCTCAATTCGACCAACCCTGTCTTCTAGGCCAGGGAAGGTAGAAGTGGCCTGAACAACGAAGTCCACAGCTATGCCTAAGCTCTCACGGTCATCCGGCATAAAGTAGGATAAAGGGACTGTGGAATCTTCCAGGCGCTTAAGGATCTTGGTAAGCAGGGAGTTTGAATCAGCTACCTTTGAAGTGAGAGTGTCTACCTCACCTTGGAGCCCAGTGAGAGTAGTCTTCAGCATTCCAACTTCACTGCTTATATTTGTGAAGTGGGAGGAGAGATCGGCAACGCTGGAAGTCAGCGACTGAATGGACGTTGAGTTGTTGACCACGTCCCCTTGAAGTGTCTTCACCTCCTCTTTCAGCGTACAAACATCAGCAGTGGAAGCCTCGCTGTCAAGGGAGGTGGCAATTTTCTTCAGCGTTTCCCTAACATCATTGACAACAGCTGTGTTGGTGGAGATATTGGTGGTCAACGTAACCACTTTATCACTAACATCCTTGAGGGATGTGGTGATTGTGCCCAATTAGGACCTATAAAAGAAACTAACTTATGAGCAAAGGAAAGCCCAAAAGAAGTTAGTTGTTGAGAAGGGATAGGAGATAAGGTTTGGATACATGTAGGATTGGAGAAAGTAGTGAAGCTGTTAGCCCCAAGCACACAATATAAAAGTATTGAAAATATCACAAGTTAGAAGACCACCAGAGATCAAGCAGAAGACTTAGAAGAAAAACAAACAGAAGATCATCAGAGCTCGACAGAGCTCTGGCAGAAGACTTCTTCTGTTCAACCAGAAGAACTGTTAATGCCAGAAGACCTTCAGAGCTCTGGCACAAGGGCTCTAGTGAATGAAGACCTCTGTGAAGCTTAAGCCTCGTAGAAATCTCTAAGTGTCAGACATGTGCCCGTACTTTCCACGTCAGCCCTAAAAGGACGGAGACATACTTTCCACGTGTCATTCCAGGGTTAGATAGTACATTGTCTTTCACTTTATCAGGCTATAAATAGAAGGGTAGTGGAACGCACAATGGTAAGATTTTGGTGAGAATTATTACTAGAATTGTGAGAGCAAAAACTCCACATTCTATTCCACTACCACTGTACGAATTGTCACTTGAGAGATTTCAGAATACACACAAAAGAAAGTGTTCTTGGTGTTATTCATATATATATATATCAATATACGAGCAGCTTATTTAACAATCGTGCTATCATTTTACTGTTCTGTATTGTTATTATTATTCTCTCATTGCTTCATATTTATATACACCATCACTCATATTTTAACATCTTTATATAATGCTTCCGCTACCTTTAATGTTGCTGTTTATATGAGACAAAGTGAATCTGGGAACCTACAATTGGTATCAGAGCAGATTGATTTGCTTAAATCAAATCTATCCAATCTAACCAGGTTGATTCACTATTGTTGATTGTGTCTTTATTTTAAAGCTTCAAGATATACTATGTTTTCCTGTTTAAAGACTGAAACTCCTTTGTGTCGAGCTTTTAATACATATTTAAGCTTTCTAGTTAGTCTGAATATCTTCTCTACATTATTCACTGTTCCATTGGTTTACTGTTCATCTACTTTCTGTTTAAAACTCTTTTAAAATCTTTCAAAACCTTCATACTCTGTTTTATGTAAAGATGGCGAACAACAACATCAATGCTATCTATACGACTGGTTCTCTAACCAAACCGCCTACTCTTCTGAGAGATGAATATCATTAATGGAAGATTAGGATGGTTAACTTCTTCGATGGAATGGATAGAGACCTTATGCGATCAGTCACTGAAGGACCATTCCAACCTATGGTTTTGGTTCCTCGTGTACTCGCAACAGAAACAACTACTGAGATTCCTGCTCACTTCGAAGTTAAAACCACTGGTTTTACTGAGGAAGAAAAGCTCAAAATGGAAAATGACCTCAAGGCAGTTAGACTCCTGATTATGGCCATTCCAAACGATATTTTCCAAGAACTAGACTTCTGTGTTACTGCAAAAGAAATCTGGGATCAACTTCTAAATCAACTCGAAGGTGGTATAAAAACCCACAAGAATAGAAGGACCCAAACGTCCGGACACCTTGATCTGTCCGGAAAACGCGGTTGTTTTGTCCGGAAAAGTCGGCTGTTTTTTCCAAATTCGATCGAAACTCGACTAGGGTTACTCTAATGTTTTCCTAAAAGATTAGAAACAACACCAAGCACAAAACAACACTAACCCAATCGATTTTAGAGCAAAAACAACACTTTTTGGTAGCAAAAATCGGATTTTTGAGTAAGAACACAACCAAAAGTTTTGAACTTGATTTGCAAAATTGACCAATCAAACGAACGAATTAGGATGTGAAATTTTGCAGAAACTCTTAGAATGATAATGCTAACACAACCCAATAAGGAAAAACAACTGATTTCGATTGAATCAAAAATATCAAGAATTCAAGAAAAGTTGATGAATTCAAACCTTAGAATCAATCCGTCCGTCTGCTCTGATACCAATTGTAGGATCCAGATCCATGCAACAATCGTGTTTATGTGAATAAGAAATATGAACGAAGAATTTAGTCACAAAGGCTGCCCACTTAGCTATTTGATCAGAGAATAATCGTTACAATACTGAAAGCTAAATGAGAAAACTAACTCTTTTTCTAAGCTAGTTGCACATTATATATGCTGGGCCCGTGGTAACAAGCCCACGGCCCGTTCACTATGGACTAAGATTAAGGAAATACAAATTACACCCTTGAACTTTAAATCAACATATAAAACCTGCCCTAACACAATGTATTAATGAATACAATGATTTCAAAGCACTTCCTGAGGAAACCTTACAACAAACCTACAACAGATTCAACGTTTTAATCTATAAATGTAAGAAGTGTGGGGTTGTACGGTCGAAGGAAGATAACAACGTCTTATTCTTGAAAAGTTTAAATAATGAATGGTTGAATCTATGTATGTCTCTACGAGCTAACTAAGATTTGGATGCATGGTCTCTTACTGCTGTGTATGGCACTTTAGCCGCACAAGAGAAGGATGTTGTCAAGCAAAAACGCAAATCCACCATTGCAGGCCCAATAGCATTAATCTCTGACTCAAAAACACCATCTGAAGGGAAATCCAACAGATATAATGCTGGCAGAGACAAGAAGAAGGAGAAAGCTGTGAAAAACAAGGGAAAGAAAAGTTTGATTGCAGAAAGTGAAGAAGAAGAGAGTTCATGAGATGATGATGCTGCTTTGAAAATTTGAATCTCAACAAATTCAATTCAATGAGATGAAATTTTTCAATTTTCATTCAATGAATTAAATGTGTGCTAAAAGATGATTTTACAAGTATTGTTGTATTATCTGCGTTATATTTGTTTCAACTTTCACCTCTGAAATAAATCGAAAGGTCAGCAAAACATGAATGAAATTATGCTGAATGCTCAAAATTATGTAATTCTGGACTTATTTAGAATATAATGCTAAAAAAGCCTAAATGTTAGAATGATGGATGGAAACGAAAATATGGGTGAAGCACTATGTTTTTAAAACCAAGTGATTGAGATGCATCAAATATATACAAATAAAATCATTTAGTTTGAAAGTTTGTACCTGTGGCCTTTCTGGTTTGGGAGAGTAAGTCCTAATGGGTGCACGACACCTAGTCCCTAAGACCAACTGGTCTGGGATCGGCTGACCCAAATCCTGCTATAGAACCAGATCGAAAGTCATGTTCTACTGGTACAAATGGGTTTAAGATATATCAATGTGGCCTTTCTGGTTTGGGAAAGTAAGTTCTAGGGGTGCTCAACAACTAGTCCCCTAAGGCCAACTGGTCTGGGAGCGGCTGACCCAAATCCTGCTATAGAATCAGATAGAAAGCCATGTTTAACGGTGTATCTTATTCTTACTAAACTTTTTGATTAAAAGATGCCAATGAGCACAAAATTAAAAGATACAAATGTGCACAAAATAAAAGATGCCAATGAGCACAAAAGTAAAAGATGCCAATGTGCACACATCTCTTGAAACTTGGGGATATTACAAAGTCGCGATAAACCCGTAAATTTGTGAAAATCCTGATTTTGGACAAATAGTGTGAGTAGAGCAGAGTATTCTGATATGTTTTAGAATTGCATATGCTTGTTGCTAATCATATTTCGCACGCTAGCACACCAAATAGATTTAATAAAGGGGTTGAAACTGAACATTTTTTTAACTTAATATGCAATGATGTCTTGTATTTGAATCTAAACACATGCATTTTATTTCATTTGATTGAAAAATCTGTTAAATTTCATTAAGTTGGATTTCTTTTGTACAGTTTTTCATATGATCAAATGTTAGTAGTTATAAAATGTAGTTCAATGAATTTTATTTTCCTTGAATAAATTTTTCAACTACTGTGCCTAAATGAAATATATGCATACTTTCAGGGGGAGAAAACAAATTACTCCAGAATTCTTATTTTGAGGGGGAGCAAGATCATTCATTAAGGAGGAGATTGTTAGTGAGACTCAGAGACGCGACAGGAATTGAAAAAGATTTTCGATGATCATGTTGCTCACTATCATCGAAAAAGGGGGAGAAATGTTTAATTCAATTTCATGTCAACATAGGTTCTACGCTGAAGTCGAAGATCAAGTTAGTTGTTTACTTATGATCCCTGAAGACAAGTTTCACGTCAACATAGGTTCTACGCTGAAGTCGAAGATCAAGCTCAAGAACCAGCGACAAGTCTCCTAATGAATTGATGCGGATCAGCGAAGACTCAGATTTGTCCACTCAACGTGAAGTATCAAGTACAAGACTTCAGCTATCGCTGTACTTTATCATTCGCTGATATAGAATGATAGAGCGCTGAATCAACGAAAGCTGATCATGAAGTCCTCCGTACAAAGTACTTGTCTTAACCACCCTTGCACGTCTCCGTACGATATGTCAGAAAAGAACCTCCTTATTGTGTGAAATCGTACAACCACTCTGATACTACACTGTTCAAACATGCGGCTACTAAGGTTGTCTACAAAGGTCAATGACATGCAACCAATGAGCTGCTGCCACGTGTAAAGTATAAACTGACATGCATTAAATGCATGCAGTATATAAGAAGGACTTCAGCTTCATTTTTTAAGTACTCGAAAACTCTGGATGAGTCACTTGCTAACTCTGGTCAAGTCATCTTTCTTATATTGAGATACGTTATTATTAGTAATTTCATTCTCTTTCTTAGTGCAAGAAACTTAGTGTTCCAACTTGTTTAGATTTAGGTTTATCCTTAAATCTTGTTTCCGCAACAAGCTGTAAATTGTTAATGATTTATCAATAAACAATTTAGAAAAGTAAAATCCGTGTGTTTGTATTCAACCCCCCCCCCCCCCCTTCTACAAACTTGTATAGCCCTTCGGGACCAACAAGTGGTATCAGAGCAGATTTGTTTAATCTCATAAACAATATCGGATCTATACTAAGATTTCTCTTCCTAGCTATTTCTTAAAATGGCTACCAACACAAACACAAACTATATTGACAATGGTTCTCTTGCAAAACCCCCTAGATTCTCCAGAGATAATTTTTATCAATGGAAAAATAGGATGATTCTCTTCTTAGAAGGTGTAGACCCTACTATGCCTTATTATCTTGAAAATGGCCCATATATTCCTGTAAGAATTGATGCTGCAGTTCCAGCCGCTGAGAATAGACCTGCTATTCCAGAAAGGCTGATTCCTAAGGAAATTCATATGTGGACTGATGAAGATAAGAAGAAAGTGGCTATCGAAACCATAGCCAGATCCATACTCTCCATGGCTCTTCCTGACGAAGTCTACCATTCCGTCATGAACCTGAAAACCTCAAAAGCTATGTGGGACACAATCTGTGTTCAGTATGAATGTACTTCTGAAGTCCAGGACTCTCGAAAGATCAACCTGGTAAGACAGTATGAAAACTTCATTTGTGGTAAGAATGAAACTCTCTCTGAAGTACACCAACGTTTTAACTGTTTAATAATAGATCTGAAAACTGTTGGTAAGGAATATTCTAACTTTGAAGTGCTGACAAAGTATTTAGAATGTTTACCTGAAAGCTGGGACAGTTATTCTATGTGTCTCAAGCTGTCAAAGGATCTAAGATCAATGACCCTTTCTACCATATATGGCACGATGCTGAATCATGAGCAATCGAGTCATCTTAAGAAGAATCTTGTAAAAGATTCCAAAAGCACCCCTGTTGCTTTAATCTTAGAGGAACCTTCCACTCAGCGACCCTCGGTCACTATCACTGAGTTGGAGAGTAACTCTGAAAGGTCATCAGATTCTGACTCTTCAGATGATGATGAATCTTTGGCTCTCCTCACTAAAAAGTTCAGGAGATTCGCCAAAAAGAAAATATTCAGAAAGAATAAACCTCTTTCCATTACTGACAAGCCAAGATCATCAGCTCTTGTTGATAAGGCTACTGCTACTTGTTTTAACTGTGAAAAGATAGGACATTTCGCTAACGAGTGCAGGTCAAAGAAAGTTTTGAGAAACTCAGCGTTTCCCAAGAAATCCTCTAACCTCAGGTCTAGAGATGACAAATACGCCAAGCTGAAAGAAAGCTATGCGAAGCTGAAAAGCTTTAAGAAGAAAGGCAAAGGTCTAATGGCTGACTATGATTGGGCTGCCTCAGATGAAGAAGAATCATCATCTGACTCTGAAGATGATGAAGCAAATCTCTGTCTTATGGCCAAACTTGAAGATGAGGAAGAAAGTTCAGACATTCCCTCTACTTCAACCTCTGCAACTCAGGTATCACCTTCCTTCTTTACAAATATTGCAAATATTGATAAAGCTGATAGTCTTCGTAAAATCGATCTCTTGACTAGAAGCTTATATGAAGCCATGAATGGCAAAACTGTAGTTGAAAATCAAAACCTTGATCTCGCTGAACAGCTTAAAAACTGTCACCTTCAAATAGAAAATCTTTCTAAAATTGAAGAAGATTTTAAAGATCAAGTTCACTTAAATCAGCTAGTCAAAATCGAGCGCGAAGAAGCTATCGCTGCATTAAAAGCTGAAAAGCTATTGTTGATGGATGGTATAATTCCCCAACAAAGATCACTGAGATAATTAAGTCTCAGATTCCCCTGAGTGATAAACGTGGTCTTGGTTACAAAGCTGATACTCTAGAACCAACCACTGATCGTTCTATGCTTTTATTTGGAACTTTCGTATCCTCAGTCGCTGATACTTCATCCTCTCAGTGTTCCTCTTCTAACCCGCCTATCCCTGAGGAAATTTCTACCTCTTCAAAAGGTAAAGAGAAAATGGTTTATCCAAAACCTACCTCTGTCTTTAAAGATAAAGGTAAACGAATTGCTTTTAACCAAAGTCCTCAGAAGGGTATCTGTATACCTAAGCTGAATGCTTCTAAAGCTTCAGTGACCTATCCCTCTGGATCAAGGAATCAGATCTCTGGATCTACTCAGCGTGGATCTATTCAGCGATCTACTCCTAGAATCAGAGTGGATGTCTTTGGTAAGAAATCCGAAGAACTAAATGTTCCACCCATTTCAAAAACCAATAGCTTATTTGGTGTTGGTCCTTCTAATTCAAAAAATAAAGCTCGGCATTCAAATGGTCCTAGAACTATTTTTAGTTATAGGAAATGTTATCACTGTGGACTTACTGACCATATTGCTAGTATGTGCCCCACAACCACCAAAGCTGAAAAGATAGCTAAGGTGAAGATCATTGCCCCCAAGGCAAAGAAGACCACTGAGGTTAAGAAATTAACCAAAGTGAAGAATGACAAAGCTGAATCTTCAAATGCTGCGAAGATTGATGAACCTTCCATTCCCACTACTTCCACTGACAAATGTGTACACATGGTTAAGTGGGTACCAAAGAAAAACTAATCTTCTTTTGTAATGCAGGTTAAGAAGGGTATCTGGTATATCGATAGCGGATGCTCTAGACACATGACTGGAAAGAAAAGCCTGCTCGCTGAATACAAGGAAGAGAAGGGTCCCTCTGTGACTTTCGGTGGAAATTGAAAAGGACATACCCGAGGGTTTGGTGTACTATCTAATGGTACAACAACCTTCAGAAGAGTCGCATATGTTGAAGGGCTGAATTATAATCTTCTAAGCATCAGTCAGCTTTGCGACAAGGATAACAAAGTAATCTTTACTAAGGAATCCTGCTTTGTCGCTGATAAAAAGGAGAAGATAGCTCTCAGCGGTTATCGTTTGGAAAATGTTTATGTAATAAACATGGACTCAACAACCACTGAGAACTCCTGTTTCTTCTCAAAAGCCTCATCTGATGTCAACTGGCTATGGCATAAGAGGCTCTCTGGTCTAAACTTCAAGACACTGAACACTCTTTCTTCAAAAGAGTTAGTCACTGGTCTACCTAAGCACTCATACGCCAAAGAGTCCTTATGTTCAGCGTGTGAGAAAGGCAAGCAGACCAAAGCAAGCTTTAAGTCAAAGCAAGTCTCCTCATTGTCATCTCCTCTACAACTTCTCCATATGGATTTGTTTGACCCTGTTAACAAATAATCCATCGCTGGAAAGAAATATACGCTGGTCATAGTTGATGAATTCTCTCGCTATACATGGGTAATGTTTCTCCGTTCTAAGAGTGACACCCCTGAAGAACTCATCACCTTTGTTCGGAAGATGGAAACCCTAAACAACTTGACCGTTCGCTCAATAAGGAGGGATAATGGGACTGAATTCAAAAATAGTTCTCTTGATTCCTTCTTTGAGAGTAAGGGTATTTCTCACAACTTTTCTTCAGTGAGAACACCGCAACAAAACGGAGTCGCTGAAAGAAAAAATAGAACAATTATTGAAGTTGCACGTTCAATGCTCAGCGATTCTCACCTGCCTACTCAGTTTTGGGCAGAAGCTGTCAACACTGCTTGTTTTACGCAAAACAGGTCGCTGATAGTCAAAAGATTCAATAAGACAGCCTATTAACTTTTTCAAGGGAGAAAGCCTTCAATTAGCTTTCTTCACATCTTTGGATGTCAGTGTTTCATACTGAACAACAGAGATGCCCTTGGAAAGTTTGATCCTAAGGCTGATGATGGAATCTTTCTTGGATATTCTTCAATCTCCAAGCCTTCAGAGTCTTCAATCGAAGAAGACAAACTGTTGAAGAAACTATTCACGTCACTTTTGACGAATCCTGTTCAGCAAACTCTAAACCGTCCGCTGATACTGAAGAACTGAATCAATGGATGTTTTCTCATCTTGGTGATTCAGAAGATATTACCACTACTCATACTCATACAGTTGAAGATGATAGTCCTACTATCATCCCAAATATGCAGAATAGTGAAGCTGAAACATCATGGGTCTCAGCTGTTCCTTTAAACACTATACCTGCTTCTGAACCAAATGTCTCAGACATTCCATCTACTTCTCAGCAATCAGTGAATGAAATGACATCTGCACCTACTCCTCTCTTGGCTGATATTCCAGAAGTTGCAGAAGCTTCATCTTCAGCTCCTCTAGTTCCAGCTTAGCGATGGACTGTAAATCACCCAATTGATCAAATTCTTGGTGATCCAAACGCTGGTGTTCAGACTCGACGAAGTGCAGGTAATATTTGTTTATTTGTTAACTTTATTTCTCTAACCGAACCAAAGAAAGTAGATGATGCCCTCAAAGATCCAAACTGGGTCAGCACTATGCAAGAAGAGCTGACTGAATTCGAAAGAAACAAAGTTTGGAAACTTGTCCGAAGACCAACTGACAAGACAGTGATAGGCACTAAATGGGTCTATAGAAACAAGTTGGACGAACATGGAACTGTAACCCGCAACAAGGCTCGACTTGTTGCTCAGGGATACAGACAAGAGGAAGGCATAGATTACGACGAAACATTTGCTCCTGTAGCAAGACTAGAATCTATTCTTCTGTTCTTAGCATACGTTGTACACAAAGACTTCAAAGTATATCAGATGGATGTTAAGTCATTATTTCTAAATGGAAAGTTGAATGAAGAAATCTATGTGGAACAACCTCCAGGATTCTCAGATCCTAAGCGTCCAGGTTATGTTTATAAACTGGATAAGGCACTTTATGGTTTAAAGCAAGCTCCTCGTGCATGGTATGACACTCTCTCTACTTATCTCCATATTGAACAATTTGAGCGTGGTAAAATCGATAAGACTCTATTCTTCAGGAAAGTAAAAGGTCATATTATTCTTGTTCAGATATATGTTGATGACATTATATTTGGTTCTACTAACCCTGACCTTTGTACTCGTTTCGCAGATAGAATGAAAGAAGAGTATAAAATGAGCATGATGGGTGAGCCAACATATTTCCTTGGTCTTCAGATAAAACAAAATGAAAAAGTAACTTTCATTAATCAGGGAAAGTATGTTAAAGATATGCTGAAGAAATTCTATTTAACTCAGAGTTCAGCTATGAAAACCCCTATGGCACCACTGCTGACACTAGACAAGGATTTAAATGGAATACATGTTAATGTCACGCTGTACCGTGGGATGATCGACTCTCTTTTGTATCTTACAGCTAGCCGACCCGATATTATGTACGCAAGCTGTTTGTGTGCACGATATCAAGCTGAACCTAAGGAATCTCATATGGTCGCTGTAAAGCGAATTTTTCGATACCTTAAGGGTACTATGAACCTAGGTCTTTGGTATCCCGAAGACTCAGGGTTCGATCTAAACGCCTATTCAGATAGTGAATTTGCAAGTTGCAAATTGGATAGGAAAAGCACCACAGGAGGCTGTCAGCTCCTGGGTGCAAAGCTGGTGAGTTGGACAAGTAAAAAGCAAAACTCAGTGTCCACCTCCACAGCTGAAGCTGAGTATGTAGCCGCTGGAAGCTGTTGTTCTCAGGTCTTGTGGATGAGAAATCAACAACTAGACTATGACCTTCAGCTCTCGAAAATTCCAAACTATTGCGACAGCACAAGTGCCATCGCTATAGCCAACAATCCAGTGCTACACTCAAAGACAAAACACATCGAAATCAGGTATCATTTTATCAGAGATCATGTGATGAATGGTGATATAGAACTTCACTTTATCCCAATTGACTATCAGTTAGCTGATTTGTTCACCAAACCTCTTGTTGAGACAAGATTCAACTTTCTCATCAGCGAGCTTGGAATGCTGAACTTTGAAGAGTAAAATCTTCAGCGGTTCACATTTGATCAGCGATAGGATAAAATCAACTTGTATAACCCATTCTATCATTCTTATTCTAAACATAATTGATTCGCTGATATCCAGGTATGTTTTTCTTTCGCTGACAATCGCATGTAAATGCAAGATTTCATGACAAATTGCATCGCTGAATATTTCTTCCTTCATCAGCGATGCTTTGAAATTTCTAAAACCAACACTGATATTTCTATTCAGTGCTTCATGTTTTCAAAAGTGTCCCTGAGCTTTCAAAACCTCTGAGATATCCGAAAATATGAAAGGACATCCGTGACGTCATCGTAACGGATAAGCCCTGGCACGTTCTTTTTCTGACACACGATTGCACGTTTCCTTTACCTTTCAATCAAATACAAACACGTGTCCGTGTCATGATGAAAATCTTTTCCCGCTCAAGATTTTCTCTCTCTCTAATCTCACTATATAAACACACTTTGGGTTTATATTTTTCCTTTACGCGAACAACTTCTTACTCAAGTTTTCTCAAGAATACTGTTGCATCTTGAACATTCGAGTTTTCACTCCTAAAGAACTGTTCATCTTCTACAAAGAACACAAGGTTAATATTCTTATATTATCTACTGTTTTAACTTGTTTTGGATCTTATCATTGTTTTTAAAAGATCAAACAAAAGAAACCATTCTTAAAATGAAATCATTTCTTTCATGGTTTTATGAACACAACCTTTCATGGTTGTTCTTCAAGTTTAAAAGCATATATCTTAAACTTGTTCTTCATACGTTTTTCCAGAATCCTAATCCTCAAAGGAAACTGGAAAACAAGACTTTTTATTGGGTTTGCATTTTCGTTTTTCAAAATCAAGAAAACCCTAATCTTCATTAAGACATTTTTGTCTGAATGAAATGGACAAAATTCGAACCATCTTATTGGAAAATCTTTCCACATTAAGATTATTCTTATTTGTTATATATTTGGTTGAACTGATAATACAGAAATGGCATCTACTGACATTCCTACTGATGAGAACACTGCTGCTGAGGAACTGGAAATCATCAAGGCTCCTCAGGTCAAGTTCACACTTGAGGAACTGGATTGGACAAAAACAAACAACCTCTATGCGCTTTTCGAGTTTCCTCCTCGAAAGCAAGTCACACATATGAATGATGCTGTGAATTTCCTCAAAACCTGTTGCCTATCTACAGCCCTGACCATAACACCTCCTGTACATCAGCTACTACTTTCTCAGTTCTAGTATTCTGTCAGACACACTCAGCTCACATCGACCAAAGACCCCACGAAGCAAATCGATTGCATCCTCTGTGATACTGATTTTGGCACCATAGATATCACCCCTGCCATTATCCGAAAAGCCCTGAGCCTTCCCATCGCCACAAAAGAAAAACCTTTTGTTTCTCTCCCTGACCACAAGAAACATGCTGATAGGGAAGCCATCACTGCATTCTTTGATGCAATGGGTTATGTATGGGAAACTGGGAGGGACAAGAAGCCTGAGAAGAAGCTGACCCTCATCAAGAAGTCAAAAATGCCCAGCGAGATGAACTTCATCTTCGCACACTTGATAAGCTGCATGACTGCAAAGACCGGATCCTCTGATCAAGCCGCTCAACCTCAATAAGCAATGGGATATGCATTGCTGAAGGGTCTTCATGTTAACTGGGCATCGATAATCTACGATGATCTAGTGCTCAAAGTAGACTCTGCTGCTGACCGACCATCATGGGTTCCATACCCAAGATTCCTCAGCGCCGTCTTCCAAACTGGCCTGAAGGATAACTACCCAAAAGTAGGAGACCTGAAACTCTCTCAGGTTGGTCCTAAGGTACTCGACTTCAAGCCAGTGGCAAATGAGGTACGTCTCTCTAATCTCTTAACTCTTCTCAATCCTCCTTCTTCTACTTCTGCAGCTCCTTTACCCAACTTGGTTCCAAAAGAACTAAGAAAACCAAGGAGCAACCCCAGCAATCTCATGTTGAAGACTCCTCAGCTCATCTTGAAGAGCTGATGGAAAATTCAGTGGTACGCTCTGCCACAGCTGAACAAGCCACCCTTTCCATCCCAGATTCAGCGTCTCTAAACGCTGAGGTTATAAACTTGGAATCGACCCAACCTCCTTCAGTCTCTCTACAGACCGAAGAAGTGATTATCAGCGGATCCAACGCTGAACCTCGCACCCAACCAACTTTCTCAACCTTCGCTTCTCTCTCTACTCCCTTGGACTCTAATCAAGTTTTCACTGCGATCACTGGAGCAACCGTCATTCTTCCAGAAGCTAAAGCTGATCCCTTTCAAGGAATGATGGATGCAGGACCTGCAGGAATTTCCATGCGTACACGCACTCTAGCTGACGACATGGAACATTATTCAGGTCACAGAAGTTTTGATGACTTCGTCGACCCTCCTGCAGGTATACACCAAACCATATACATTGTAACTAAACCCCAAACTTCTGAGCTTTCCTCTGTTCATAAGTTCTTATCTGTTACAGGTCCTAATTTGGGAGACATCAACGCATCTCTGAAGAACCTGGATACAAAGCTGACAGGTCTCACCACTACTCTCTCAGACAACTCTTCAGCTGTAACAAACGCTGGAGAGAATCTCAACAAGCTGACAACAGTGGTTGAACAGAATGCCTCCAAAGCTGATTTGGAGAAGGTTGATAGAACTCTTGGTGATTTTGCCAAAGTTCTTGCTGACATCTACACAGACTACACCTCTCTCAAAACAACAGTTCAATCCATGTCCAGCGAGGTCATAACGCTGAAGACATCGGTTGGAAATCTTCAAGGAGATATGTCTGTTGTAAAGACTCACGTGAGTTCTGTAAAGACTGACGTAAGTTCAGTGAAGATGATGGTACAGCAGATCCTGAATCACATGACCGCCCCTGCCCCTGCACCTTCACATTTTACAACGGCGGATCGTGCTGAACTCTTAAAGATCAGTCCTGCTATTACTGGCCTAGAAGACAGAGTAGCAGCGATTGAAAACTATATTGGGATCCCTGGCCAAGAAAACATGGAACCAACTGCTGAGTCATCGCATTCCTCCCCCACTCATCATAAGGAAGGGGGGGAGAAGAACTCTGAAGACCTTCCCCATGATGAATCTATCGAGGGGGAGAAGACTGAAAACCTCTCCCTTACTGAAGAGGGGGAGAAGACAAATGAAGAAACTGCTGGACCTCAGGGAGATGAAAACCATGAGGGAACCGAGAAGCTTACCTCTGTATCTGAGGGGGAGCAACTCGAAGAAGATGCTGAAGAATCTGAATATGAAGCTGAAGATGAAGAAGTCGTCGACATCTCTGATGATGAACCATCCTCTTCTTCAAAGAATGATGATGATGACGATGATGATGATGATGATGACTCCTTTATCGTCAAGCCTTCTCAGAAGACTACAGCTCTTAAAGGGATCTTGATAAACGAACCTTCAGGGGAGCGGACCAAGACAAAGCCTCCAGCGTCTGAAGCTGACAATGGCAAAGGAAAAGGTGTCGCTGAAGACAATGAAAATCTGATGATCTTGCTTCCAAAGCCAGTTTGTCAGGTACACTACATCTTACTTCCTTACACCGCATCCCTCCTCTATCTATACACATTATCAGCTCTACTCTCCACAAAAAGCCTATACACTTAAACCAATTTCTTTTCTCTATTCTACCCAAGTTCTTATTCGTAAGATCGATGTGTTTCAGCTAGTCCTCTCCCCTGTTTGATGATATCGCTGATGTTTCTACAGCTGCGACTTCACCAACAATAATCCCAGCTCCCAACGCTGAAGAAATAATCCCAGTCTTGGATTTGATCTCTGAGACTGATGAACCTGAAGAACAGATGCTCTCTCATAAAAACAGACCTTCCTTGGCTCCTCAAAAGCTGAGTGAAGAGGATCAGAAAAAGAGAGATGCAATGATAAAGAAGTTCGAAGATCAGCGAATCATCCTGAAGCGTGGTCAACTTCCTTCTATTCCTCCAAAGTTCAGACTTTCACAAAAGGAATGCAAGGATCACCTCAGAGCCTAAAGGTTAATCACTGAAAGAAGGGAAGCTGAAGAAAAAGACAGAGAACTCGCCATCCAGCTTACTCAACAATCAGTGAAAGACCCCAAGCTGAAAAGAACTCCAATCGAAGTTCAACATCAGCTATGGGAAGACGCCAAGAAGATCGTTGAAGAAAAGAGAACTGTGTCTCAATCTACTTTAATCTGGTGTAAAGAAAAGGTACACTTCAGATATCGACCTGCCAGAATCAACAAGGTACTTATCACTGGAAGATCAACCCTCAAAGTTTCAATCGCTGAAATCGAGATATTCAGAGAGAACGGACAGTACGAAAAATTCTATGCTGAAGCCATCACAAAGTATGGTCTCTCTGAATGGTTGGAGATCAGATTAGCCATCCAGAAGTCTCAATCTAAGTACAAGGATAATGTCGAAAAGCTGATAAATAAACAGATCGACTTAGTCTCTTCTTGTGTGGATGTTCCTCCTCCCCCACTTCTCGCAAATCAGAAAAGAAGGGCATCTGCAAAGAAAAAGTCTAAACCTTCAGACTCAGGTCCTCTTATACGGAACGAAACAGGTATTGGTTTTTCTCGTGCTGAAGTTCTTGGTCCAGAACCTGACCTTTCCGCACTTGACACATCTCTTCCTCCTGGTGAGACCTTCATCCGTGGGAAAGTCATAAGCAAACCCTATGGGATATTCTTTATTGACTATGGTGGACGACAACGTTTTCAACGTATCTCTGAGCTTCCCATCACTCCAATCGAACAGCTGAAAGATCTCATCTACTGGTGTGAATTCAAACGCGACATTCAGGCACGACATCTTAAACCCTTGATTTTTTAAGAAGCTCTGAACAAAAGGAATCAAGGAGTAACGGTTCCTGACTGGATGATTCCCACATCAAAGACCCTTGATGAACTTCTCATTAAGGAAGAACCTCTATAAGCTGATAGGATCGCCTTATTCTTCTATTTTATCAGTTATTCTTTTGTAGTTGTAATTTATTTCGCTTGTACTTGTAATCTTTCCACTTCCCTTTGTAATTTGATACGAAGTTTAAAGAAAGATTTCAGCGAAAGTACTTTACTCCATCAGTACAGAAAAGATCTCAGAAAACAGTAAAAGGGACAAATATTTTATGAGTTCTTTTTATCCTTATGTTTTCATTAAATAGCAATTTTCTCTGTTGCTATGTCATAATCAAATAGGGGGAGATTGTTGATCCAAACCCTCAGTGATTTGATAATGACCGTCTCTTTAAATACTTAGTGAAAATTGTAAGTAAACAATATGTATCAGAGTTTCACTATCGCTGATAAGTACTAAGACCTTACAGTACCGCTGATAGGAACTCTCACTCTTTAGATTAAACATTCAGCAAACACTGTTCACCATAATGCTCTGAGCCTGTTCAGTCCTTATGGTGATCGCTGATAAGTTAGTTGTTTACTTATGATCCCTGAAGACAAGTTTCACGTCAACATAGGTTCTACGCTGAAGTCGAAGATCAAGCTCAAGAACCAGCGACAAGTCTCCTAATGAACTGATGCGGATCAGCGAAGACTCAGATTTGTCCACTCAACGTTAAGTATCAAGTACAAGACTTCAGCTATCGCTGAACTTTATCATTCGCTGATATAGAATGATAGAGCGCTGAATCAACGAAAGCTGATCATGAAGTCCTCCGTACAAAGTACTTGTCTTAACCACCCTTGCACGTCTCCGTACGATATGTCAGAAAAGAACCTCGTTATTGTCTGAAATCGTACAACCACTCTGATACTACACTGTTCAAACATGCGGCTACTAAGGTTGTCTACAAAGGTCAATGACATGCAACCAATGAGCTGCTGCCACGTGTAAAGTATAAACTGACATGCATTAAATGCATGCAGTATATAGAAAGGACTCCAGCTTCATTTTTGAAGTACTCGAAAACTCTAGACGAGTCACTTGCTAACTCTGGTCAAGTCATCTTTCTTATCTTGAGATAGGTTATTATTAGTAATTTCCTTCTCTTTCTTAGTTCAAGAAACTTAGTGTTCCAACTTGTTTAGATTTAGGTTTATCCTTAAATCTTGTTTCCGCAACAAGCTGAAATTGTTAATGATTTATCAATAAACAATTTAGAAAAGTAAAATTCGTGTGTTTGTATTCAACCCCCCCCCCCCCCCCCTCTACAAACTTGTATAGCCCTTCGGGACCAACAGCTCGATTCACTCTGAGTGATTAAATTTCGACCCAAATGGTTGTACACTATCCGAAAACGTTGGGAAAGATTGCAGGAAACAATATGACGTTACTAGATACCAAAATCAGTTTCTCACACATTATAAACTTCGATTAGGTCCTCATTTATCCTAGAAACTCATCAAAACATGAAAACCCACTTGAAACCGCAATAAGAGCATGAAATTAGGAGATTACCTTTCCAAATTGATGTTAGAGTTTACTCTGATGCACACTCCCCTTGCCTTCTGCCCAAAATCACAAATGATTGCTTGATTTCGTTCTCAGCTCCCACACATACACAGCCGCTCACAATAAGGAGGATTACCTAGGGTTTTGTGTCCAAAATGAGGGTTTTATACCCTCTCCCCACAATTACACTTTGCTCCCTCAAGATTTAAGATTTCACTTTCCTTCCATCCATCTTACAATTCTGTAAATTTGAAAACTTGGTTTTTACAATAATAGTTGTTACTTATTAACTATTAACTATTAATTATAAATAAATATTAGTTATTAAAAACTAATTATTACAGATATTAATAAATATTATCTGAAATTTTTTAATTAAATTTTACTTATATATTAATAGTTTTTAATTATTTAGAATCATTGTTTATCATATCAATTATTTTTCGTATTAATATTTTTTAATATTAGTCAATATATTTTATTTAATATTAATGAGGGTATAAATGAAAAAAGTCACATAAAACTACTTATAAGAGAGCTTCCAATCGCTTATCGATAAGCTACTTCCAATAGCTTATCAATAACCTAGCTTACGTCCATGCAAACATGTATTCAACAAATAAGCTAGCTTATTTTTGTTAAACAATGCCTAAATGTATCTCTACCTACTCATTTTCGTATCTCATATATCAACATCAAGGCTTATTTTACATTTTAAATACACAAATTGACTTGATCTATAAAGATACATATAACATTACCCATTACCCATTACATGTAGAAAAATCAATATGATTCATGGACAAAAAAAAATTGAGAACAAGATATTTGCATTCATGCTTGATAAACATGTTTACAAAACTCAATCTTAGAAAACGTCTATCTTTCTTAAGAGTTCTCAATAGACATGTGTGTAGGCAATGTTTTAAAAAACTTGTTGCACAACCGTCATGGTGTGTCATGGCATCTAGACTTGTGTTTCACGCCACGTTAAGCCCATGGCACGCCATGGCCTAATGCACAGTTTTCATTATGCGATATTTGATTTTTATTTACGTTTTTAATGGCTTATTGCAAGTTTTTTTTAATATATAACGTAATTTAACTTGCTTATTACTATTAACTTATTGAGTAACACTACAAAACATATGTTTATATATATATAATATTATATATGGATTAGAAATTTGACGTTATAAATCACGCATTAAAAACACCATTACTTCGTTGTGCCTCCTAAGGCTTGGCCTCACCGCCACGGTAAACCTCATGCTATTTAGAATCTTGGTGTAGGGACATGACAAGGGGAGTGAACTCTAAGCCGAACGTCTCATTGACTATCATCAACACGTGAAAGTGAAATCGAGACTTTCTTTTTGTTTACCCACAAGTAACATTTTGTTCATTGTTATAGTGGCAAATATTTCAACGACGATTGTCTTTTTTCTATAAAGGCAATCCAAAAATGGCACGTAGTCTTCGCTATCTTTTCTACTTTGTTAAATTAAAAAAAATGTTAGCAAATCTATTAATTAAAATAGAATACATATAAAAGAGAAGTTAAAAATCTTCAAATTAAGATAAATCTTTAAAACATCGTCAAAAATGAGAAATAATATTTTAATTTTTTCACAAATAAGAATATATTTTATTTTTTTCACAAATAAGAATCACTGGATCAAAATACTTAACAAATAGTTGAAAATAGCATAATTGTTGAAGATGTTAGTATTTTAAAAGGGAATTGACTTAAATAGCCATTTTAACCAAACAAAATGGTCCCCAAACTATTCATCTTCCAACTGTTACCAGAATGTCACTACATCCGTGATAGTCAGATCCGTAACTTTCGGACCTTGCTGGAAAAAGAAATATGAATCTGTCTTATTTTCTTTAAAAAACTACAGATTTGGGTCGTAATTTTTTTAAGAAAATCGACCAAACTAATTTTCTTATGGTATTTTTCAGCTAAGTCCGGGAATTGTGAACTTCATATTAGGGATATAAAATAGTAACATTTGAATACATCCAAAAATGAATGACTAGAAAATTAATTTATATATGTATAATAATTATTTGAGTGAATCTGTCACATGAACATTAAACTCTCTTTTTATATTGATCAAAGGGGGAGATTTCATTGGGCAGTATTTTATAGTAACTCTATCTTTTCAATATAATTCGGTCGAAATAGCGATATTAACCGACTGATAATCAAGTTATGTTCCTGGATGTATAGTACCAAAAAAATATAAACCAAACTGTGTTATATTTAAATAATTATATTATAATTTTTCTAAGATATATAGTACAATAAATAATATTTATAAAAAATTGAATCCAACTTTAATATTAATTATATTTATTAAAATGATTTATAAATTTATTATTTGAATATGCTATTCAACTTTATTGTCATAAATAATTAAAATAATATATTTCTTTTATAAACATTTATTTATAAGAATTTCCTAAAATTTAAATATATTCAATTTCTTTCTCTATTTAAAAAGTTCTTCAAAATATGAATCCCTTGTCCTAAAATAAATGTCTGTAACAAAAATAACACGATTTTAAGATTACGTGATTATTAACTTTTTAGTTAATTAAATGACAATTATACCTTAATCAGTGATAGAGATAAACTATCCTACAATTACAGATATAATGAAAAACAAATATGAAAAATTTAAAGTACACACTTTTTTTGAGATAAATTAAAGTAGAAATATGAATATTTATTTTGTGAAGGAGTAAGTATTAAAGCATTTTTCAACAACTATGCTAGAATACAATACTTTGAAGATGCATGAATTTTTTTGCTCTTAAAGATATGCTTAATGGTATGCTAAATTGGAGAAAAGAAAATAAATAAGACGAAAATCTCCAAATTTGAAGAAAATGTTAAAATCTTTATTGAAGTGAGAGAAATAATAACTATTATTTTCCATCAATGAAGAAATGTTGAAATTAAATGTGTAGGAGGAAAACAATATTTGATTAAATGTACTGAATAACTTATAAATATAATTAATGTTAGACTTGTTAAAATAGAGTAATTGTTGGAACTAAATGTAATATCTTTATAAAATTTGACTTTTTATACTCTGTTATAGAAAAGCTATAACGGTGGTGGTTTAGATCGGTGATGGTTTTGAATGTTGGTTGGCCGTGGTTCAATTCGGTGGTAGTCGGCGGTGGTTCCACATTATTCAAGTACGAAAAATAATGATAGTTTTTTTTAGAAAATTAGATGAAATAAAACTAAATTTGCTCTCAGTTGTGATGGACTAACCAATTTATAGAGTCAGGGTCAGGGGAAAACAAAAAAACGGATAACTGAGGAACACTCTAGTAGCCCTTTATCTGAATGGTATGCACTTGTGCATACAAATAATTTGTAACATGCACACGTACATATACACAAGTTCATAATACATAAAAACCAAAAAACAACTTAATTTACTTGTATGCACAAAGCATACCGTCCAGATTTTCTTTTTAGTTTTTTCCCTAAACCTTCCTCCAATCCTTAAATAATAAAATGTGTGGAATTCACTTTGTATGCACAGGTGCATACCATTCAGATGAAGGCTACTAGAGTGTTTCTCAGTTATCCGTTTTTTTGTGTGTTTTCCCCTGAACTTGACCCTATAAATTGGTTAGTCCATCACATCTGACAGAAAATTTAATTTTATTTCATCTAATTTTCTAAAAAAAACTATAATTATTTTTCGTACTTGATTTATCCAGACCGGTGGAACCACCACCGACTACCACCGAATTGAACCACCGCCAACCAACATTGGCTAAGGTGATGTAATGGATGTCGACGTTGAATGAGCTGAAGGGTCAGATTTTTTAAAGGCGGCTGGTGGGCGTTGAACGGTCGAACTGGACAGATGCAACCCTCACTGTTTGTTTCTCACAAACTGAAGTTTTGGGGTCCATGCTTCTGTTTGGTAGTGGTGCATGGCCACTGATTTGTTTTCTTACAAATTGTTTTGGGGTGGCACTTCCCCTTAAGTTTGGTGATGACTTTTTTATTAACAAAATTTATGTTGCCTTGCAAAAAAAAAATACCTAAATAAACTTAAATTTAACCATTCAAATTCATTCGGATTATGTCACGACTCATGTGAACCAAACACCCCCGAAATTCTGCTTTTAACAGAGTCGGGAGATGGTTTAAAATCCGATGGAGGAAGCAATAACACTCCGCGTATGCGCCAAAAGTAAGGGACACACATAGGCAATAATTGTAAGAGAAGAGTGTACTAGATGGCCGAAGTTTGACGAGAACCTGGATTTGGTCCCACCAAAATGGTTGAGTTAATTAGAACCGTTAAATATTGGACTGCAATACTTTTGCTTGATTACAAATTTATACATACACCCATCCATTCAAATGCACTAACGACTCCCTTAGTCCTTCCCAAGTACAAATTACATGTCTACCAAATAAGAAAATATTTATCCAACACTTGTAGACTAAATGTTGATTTGATCATTTATTTTATCGGGTAATAGAGGTGATAAATAAAATAGAAAGAATCGATAATTGTTGGTCTCAACTATATAATAGCAGAAGTAACAAGTATTGTAGAAGGGGGAGGGGTGGTTAAATACAATACACAAAGTTTTTCATTTTACTTTAATTATTATTGATATAAAATAAAGAATTACATATAGAAACCTTTTGATTGTTGCATGAAATAACAGATAAAATCCGTTCAAACAATCTTACACAAAGAGAATAAAAGAACTACTGAAAATACACTTACACAATCAATAAAACTTCTTTTGGGAATAGGGATAAATGTTTCTGCCGATGGAGTACTTAGAAAACTTGAGAACTTGTGAACTAGTGATCTTGTATGGAGGGGTCTTCTTCTTTATATAGTCTCATATGCATTAAATGCATGAGACACTTGTCAAGCAGGGGTAGGAGAGCAGTCTGTCTTGTATAGTACATGATGTACTTTTTGTCTTGAAGTGTTGACCTGTAGAGGTTGGTGTGGACCTTTCCTCAGAAGGATGTAAAAACCAAACAACCTTTTTCTGATCTCCAGAGAATGTTCCCATCAATGCAAGATACTACAAATATACTTTTGCAGGAAAATTACAAGTGCATGTGCCGAAGGAATTCCTACCAAATCATCAAAGACAAAATTGGTGGAGAGAAATGAAGAACATATCAGCACATACATGAGAATCGGCGCACACATTATCATCTTGATGATGCGTGATCGACACCATCATGGCCGATGGGATCTCGCCGATGAGGTCTTAGCCGATGATGATCTTCTAGATCGGCAAGTGCAACTAATTTTCTGCTAGGATTTCCATCTTCAAACCTCTTTGACAGATACACTTCTTCTTTGTTTTCGGCTGATCTTCGACTTCACCGAACATTGATGTATAACTAAGCTGCTAAAAATAAGCTAATATATCATAAGTATGGGATGCTGTAAAAATGAAAGATTGGGAGGTCATCTTCAAATCTTAGGTGACCCAACAATCTCCACCAATAACCGGGGAGGGATCTTGTTCTTCAAATATTTGAGATACCTGTGGACCATCCTGAGCAAGATAATCAAATATGGAGGCGAAACCCTCCAGACGGATTTCGTGAGTAACTGACCCTTCATAGGGTTGTGCAGAAACATCGACCAAGGGATGGTCAGGTGTAAGGTCGTGCAGTGAGAAAGCAGCACCTTGGACCAGAGAGATATCAAAGCCATCTTCATCCCTTAAAGAGTAAGTGGGTGAAGGAGTTTTACGGGTCTCTATTCTTACACTCGCAACCTGTCGGGAGGCAACGGAGGAGTAGGCTTAGGCTTAGCAGATTCCCCGGGCCCGGTAGGGATAAATTCAACAACCCCCGATTGTTGAGAACTGGTAGCTCGATGAGATGGTGTGGCCCCCAGAGGATTTCTAAGTCTTTACGGAAAAGACTTAGAAGGGGATTTTGAGTGCCTCTGCTTCTTTGAAGGGTTACTGACCGGGGAACCACCGAAGGTTCTTTTGGCAGCATGGTCATAGAAGCGAGTGCGGAGGTATCAAGAGCTTTTGATATTTTCTTTTTGCTCACCGGTTTTACTCGGGTCTCAAGAGGAGGGTCCACTGTAGTGGAGGGAGCCAGTCGGGGACTAGGAATATCCTGGGCATCTCTCCATTGTAGATCGTTTGAGTTAATTGAAAAAAGACATACCTTGCAAGAGAGGCCGGTCGATGTCATTCGGATCAAGGTTGATAATAAGTTTGCTCATCATTGGGGGAATGTAGTCATAAGTGACTTTCAAGTGCGCCAACATTTGATCGACTTCGAGTGCATCCGCCAATATTTGGTGAATGATAAGAAAAATGAACGAGTATAGGTCACATTTGGCCTTTTGGGAGGAGTTATAACACTAACCAACTCCTCAAAGAAGTAACGTGCAAAATCTATCCTTCGTTGAAATATAAGTGCATGGGAAAGTTGAGTGATATTAGACTGGGATTGGTCGTGACCCCCGGTTTTGGGGCTTAAGCATAAAATAACATGAGCAAAGAAGAAATTCCATACCTCACCCATATTTTTGCAGAGAAGTGTTCTATGACTTTTGTCATTCCTACCGTGTTTGTAGTTGAGAGCATGCACCATGTCGTCATGTTCCGTCCTGAGAGGAAACGATTCATATTATGGATAAGTTGGTAGATGGAGAGCGAAACGAACATCTTTGACCCCAAAAGTACGATCGTGCTCATTGAATTCGAGAGGATGGAAACCTAGATTTGGTGGGTTTGATCATCATAGACACAAGATAACCAAGAGTTGCCAATGAGTATTTTGGTCCTTTTTAGAGTTTTGGTGAAAGTATACTGTAAAGGGGACTTTTATAAGAAGAAGGAGATGGGTGAGTGATCCTTGTGGTTTGGGTCAACCGCAAGTCTTGCTACATGGTTGCATGGGTTGAAGATTAGGTCTTCATGAGATGAAAGAGGAGGAATGGTGGTGAGTTTGTGGGGTTTTAGAGCTTTTACTAGGGTGGATGATGAGGCCATGGTTGAAGAAAATGGAGTTTCAAGAAATCTTTTTGAAAGAGAAGGGTGCGAGGTTGAAGATGACAAAATGGGATGGAAACGTGGGTAAGTTATTTATATATGTATAAGAGGGTGGAAGGTAAGGTGAAAAGGTGAGATGGTTAGGGGATGTAGGTAAGAGTGGTAATAATTGTAACAGAACTTAGACGGTTTCTACGGTTGTGGGAAGTGGTAAGGATTGACAAGGATGATGTCATCCTTGAGAAGAGGAAAAGGTAAGAGATAGGGACGTGTGAGAGAGAAGGAAATATTTCTTACCTTACGGCGATCGGCTGAAAGTTTATTGGCGGTGTTGGATCGGCCGAGAGATCTAGCGGAGATGTGTGTCGTCGGCAATCATCGGCAAGAAGAGGAAGGTCGGTGGCATTGGATCGGCCGAAGGGTTTTGCCGATATGAGTATCGGTTGTGATGACAGGTGGTTCACCGAAGGACCGCTATTGGCGATGATGGTTTGGTTCAGCCCGGAGGTTGTATCGGCGAGAGCGCCGATTGTAATTGGCTCGATAGGAGTGCCGATAGTTTCGGCGATGAGGTTAGGGATCGGCAGCGCCGAAGAAGCCGAAGGTCGAAGGGTAAGCCAAAGCGAGGCTATCGGCAGACGGAGGGTCTTCGGCAGTAAATAGGCTTTGGCGACGAAGGGTCTTCGGCGACAAGTGATTTGGTGGCCGACTGAAGGGTGTTCGGCTAGGACAGCCGGTGATGTTTCGACGGAGGTTCGAGGGTGTTGGGTTTTTATCGACGGGGCTAATTACAGAGAGTCTTAGAGAGAGGGTTTTGAGAGATAAGGTTTTTGAAGTTTTGAGAACCGATATATATAGGAGAGAAAGTTAGAGGTTGGGTTTTATGTTTAAGGAAATAGATGGTGGAGATTGATTGGAAAATAAATGGTGAGGATTGATGAGGTGGCATGGTGGTTTTGTTTCAATGGTTAAGGAGGGGATGAGACTTTGGACTAATGGACAAAGAGCTTTTTCGGCCGAAATTTTTGTAGTCGATATATATAGGGAAAAATGAGATTTTTTAGGCATTGAAGTTTAACATACCCAATTCACCGATGAGAAAATTAAACAGGGCTTCGTCCAAAGGTTTTATGAAGAGATCTGCTAGTTGAAGGTCAGTGGGGATAAAATGCAGTTCAATATCACCCTTTGAAATATGATCTCTTATGAAGTGATATCTGATGTCAATGTGCCTTGATATGGAGTGAAGAACAAGGTTATTAGCAATAGCAATTGAACTTAAGTTATCACACAAAATTGGTACATGATAATATATTTGATTATAATCTCTTAGTTGATTTTTCATCCATAGGATTTGAGCACAATAGCTATCAGCAACTACATATTCAGCTTCGGTAGTGGAAGTGGAAACTGAAATTTGTTTCTTGCTAGACCAGTTAACAAGTTTACCACCAAAGAGTTAGCAGCTTCCAGTAGTGCTTATTCTATCAACTTTTCATCCTGCAAAACCAGAATCTGAATACCCAATTAGATCAAAACCTGTGTCTTTGGGACACCAAAGACCCATACTCATGGAACCTGTTAGATACCGGAAAATGAGTTTAACCATAGCCAGAAGAGATTCCTTAGGATTGGCTTGGTAACGCGCACAAAGACAAGTAACAAACATTATATCAGGTCTGCTAGAAGTAAGATAAAGAAGTGACCCAATCATACCTATGAAATTTGTTACATCAACAGATACACCATCTGGATCAACATCAATTTTCAGAGGTGGTGCCATAACAGTTTTCATGGGGAACAATTGTCAAATTTAAACTTTTTGAGAAGATCACGAATGTATTTACTTTGACTTATAAAATTTCCTTCAGAAGTTTGTTATACTTGGAGACCCAAGAAAAATGTCAGCTCTCCCATCATACTCATCTCATATTGACTTTTCACGAAAGAGGCAAACTCATTACACAATGATTCATTAGTAGCACCAAAAATGATATCGTCCACATAAATTTGAACAAGAATGAGATTACCTGAGGTTTGCTTTATGAAGAGAGTGTTGTCTATCTTACATTGAGAATGTTTATTTTTCAGGAGGAAATCAGCTAGAGTTTCATATCAGGCACGTAGAGCTTGTTTAAGGCCACAGAGAGGAGGGATCTTCAAATCCAGGAGGTTGTTTCACATAGACTTCTTTAGCTAGTTCTCCAGTGAGAAATGCACTCTTGACGTCCATCTGGAAGACTCTGAAAGTCTTGTAGGCAGAACGAGCAAGGAATATCCTGATAGCTTCAAGTTTGGCAACTTGAGCTAAAGTATCATCATAGTCGATTCCTTCTTCCAGTCGATAGCCTTGAGCTACCATCCTGGCTTTATTTCTGATCACGGTGCCTTCTTCATCCATCTTGCTTCTGAAGACCCACTTGGTTTCTATAATTGTTTTTCTGGGAGGATGAGGAACCAGTCTCCATACTTTATTTCTTTCGAACTGAGAGAGTTCGTCTTGCATTGCAGTGATCCAACATGGATCAGCTAGAGCTTCTTCAATTTTCTTTGGCTCTATAATGGACATAAATTTCACATAGAGACAGATGTTGCCTATTCTTCTTCTGGTTTGGACACCAACTTGTTGATCACCAATTATTTGATCAATTGGATGATCTTTGGTCCATTTTATAGCAGGAGGCAATGCTGGAGAAAGGAGGGTTGTGAGTGAGAAGTAGAAGGTAAATCTTCAGGGGTAAAAGATGGTAGATCGGTTGGACCAGATGTAGAGGGTAAAAGATGGAGAGTGTTTCGGTTTTGGGAATTTCGATCAGCTGAGAATTTTCTTCTTGATTTGGAGAAGGGTTTGAAGATGTGGAAGGATCATTATTTTGGGAGATAGGATTTTGAGGAGAAGGTATAGTAGGAGTTGGGTCTGGTGATGTAGAGTGCAGGCCATCACCAATACAAGAGGAGATCCAAGTGTTCAATTCATCATCATCACATGAGAGAGATGATACTTTGAGGTCATCAAATTTAACATGGATTGATTCATTTATACATTTCCTCCAAAGATTATACACTATAAAATCTTTAGAGGTAAGATAATATCACATAAAGATTCCTTCATCAGCTTTAGGGTCAAAATTTCCCAAGTTTTCTCTATCATTCAAGATAAAGAAAACACACCCAAAAACATGAAGAAAACTGATGTTTGGTTTTCTACCATAAAAGACTTCATAAGACCACCCGTACCGCCATCTGGTACGGGATCGGGTTCATCGACGTGGCACAGCGGGTAAGGGAAGGGTTGATCGGGTAGGGGTACCGGGGGGGGGGGGGGGGGGGGATCGGGTATTAATCGGGTTCGGCTACCGGGTTCACCAACCCGATGATACCCGTTGCATATTTAATTTTTTTTTATTTTTTTAAATTTTTTTTAAACAATACCGTTTACCAACGGCTATTTTACAATTTCTTTTTAATTTTTTTTTTCAAATTATACACACTATATATATTAACCTATACCATCTTATTTTTTCACACCAAAACATACTTTCTTCCATTTCTCTCAAATTCAATACCTTATTCCATTTCTTTCAAATTCCATCATGAATTCAAACACTACACCTACATCCCGTCGTAACCGATCGGATAAAGACTTCGAGTTTTTCATAGCCCCGCATGATAACCTTGAGGGAGATATTTTGAGGGCTACTTTAGCGAAGAAAGAGAGAATTAGAAAATTACATAATTTTTAGTGTTTTGTATTTTGTAATTTTTAATTTTTAATTTTTTAATGAATGATATGAATTTTTAATTTTATTATTTATCTTATTTTTATTATTTATCTTATTTTTATTTATTAAAAAATATATAAATATTTTCATTTTGTTAAATAATTAAATGTATAAATAAAATAATTAAAAAAGATGAGATGGCAATTGGGTTTAGTGGGTTCAGTGGGTTAGCGGTACTCCACTTTTGGAAAGAGAAAAGCTGATGTGGCGCTGAGGTGGCAAGTGGGTGCATTGGGTAGTGGTACTCATGGCCTAAGGAGTTTTATTATGTCTTTTTACAATGATGGACCTATTTTGGGTAAAGCATGTAGTGTTAATCGCTTCAGCCAAAAATAGGTAGGGAGGTGAGATTCACTAAGCATAAACCTGGTAGCTTCACATAGAGTCCTGTTCTTTCTTTCTACCACACCATTTTGTTGTGGATTCCTTACAGCTGAGAAATTTTGAGCGATTCCCTTTTCATTGAAGAAGTCATCCAACATACTGTTTTTGAATTCAGTACCATTGTGGCTTCTCACAGATCTTACCAGCTGTTCGTTTAGTACTTCAGACTTTTTGATGAACTCTATGATTTCTTCAGTAGTGTCACTTTTGTACCTGAGAAAAAAATACCCACGTGTAACGTGTAAATTCATCAACAATAACTAGAATGTACCTTCTTCCACCAAGGATAGGAGTGCTGACTGGTCCACATAGATCCATGTGCAGCATTTGAAGAGGTAGAGAGATGGAGAATCACTGTTTGGACTTGAAAGATGATTTTGTGAGTTTTCTTTTCTCACGTGCAGCACAAAATGTTTCTTTCACAAAGGATAGCTTCGGCAATCCAGTGACAAGTTCTTGATTAGAAAGAACATTTAGAGTCTTGAAGTTGAGATGAGAGAGACGCTTGTGCCAAAGCCAACTTCTTTTAGCCGAGTTTTCAGAGAGAAAACAAATATTTTGTTTCGAAAGAATAGCTTTGTCCCATGTCTATAACATAGACATTTTCTTTTATGTAGCCGGATAGTACAAGTTGCATATTTTTGTTGGTAACAGTGCACATAGACAGTTCAAAGGTTACTATGTACCCTAGATCACATAGCTGACTTATGCTCAAGAGATTATGCATCAAGCCTTCGACATATGCTACTTTGTTAAAAGTAATTGAACCATTTGTGAGAATCCCATATCCATTGGTACTGCCTCTAGAATTATCACCGAAGGTAACAGAAGGACCTTTAGCGGACACGAAGTTAATAAGAAGAGATTTATTTCCAGTCATATGTCGCGAACATCCACTATCAAGATAACAGATCTGTTGATGTCCCTTGGTACCCATTTGGAGATGGGTCCTTTTGGGTTAGATGAAGACATGGAAGAGTCTTTAGTAGTATCTCTGTCAATTCTTTCTTTGGACAGTCTTTCGCAAGGTGAAAAGTGTCTCCACAATTATAACATTTTCTATAAATAAAAACCTTTTTAGAACGTTGACCAACTTCCTTGTTTTGACTTTTCACATCAACTCTGATGGTTTTGACAGAAGAAGTAGAGGATGAGTGAGGCTTGGACCCCAAGATTCACTTGGTCATCTTTGGATAAGAAGAGAAAGAGGAATCTTTAGATTTGGATTTCTTTAAGTTCAAGGATCGGGGAGCTAATTGATTTGGAAAATGAACATTTTTAGAAAATTTTCTTTTTGAAGGAAAATCAATAGAAGCAGATGATTTACCCTTTTCAGCTGCAGGCAACCTTTTACATTGAGACTCTCTTTTGGGAATTTTAGCAGGCTTAGGTTCAGAAGAAGAAGCTTCATCTATGGTTATGGATTTCATCATCTCGTGAATGGGTTTGGAAGGGTCATTAAAGCCTTGGGCTTCCTCATCTTCAAGATGTGAAGTATTGCCTTTGGCTTTAATGAACATTCCAAACTTCAAAGCTTTAGAGAGGTCAGTAGAGTCCATAGGCTGAGAGTTGTATGAGTTATTGTCAGATGACTCATAGAAAGAAGGAAGAGCAAAGTGTAACACCCTAAAATTTGGAACGAGCAACTAAATAAAATTTCAATAAATTTCCCAACAATATAAAATCATTTCTACAATTTATTCCTCAAAATACCTCGGAATTTAAAACATTATAATTCCCCAAATAAAACAACCTAAACGGGTGTCACTTAACACGACACAATTGCTAGTCGAAACAAGTGCGGAAGACTTCACTAAATAAATCACCTCTCGAGCACTCTACTATCACTCGCCACTTCACATTATAGCTAAAGCTACTCCCAACCTGAACCTGTTGCACATGCCGACAAAATAAAAAGGGTTAGACTTACGCCTAATGAGTTCAAGCATTTTATCATGACTATATAAAACCATAAATCGGAAGTTAGTAATTATAGCCATGATTTAAATAAATCTTTTAAATGAAAGTTCGCGACAAAGTCTATCATTTCCAAAAGATTTCCCAAACAGGCATAAATGACTCATTTTCCAACGCATCCAAATTCTAAGAGAAAAGTTCCCAAAACGTATGAAACGTTTTCTAAAAATGAATTCCAAACCCAACTCACTCAAAACGTATTTGGACATAAATAACCCAAAGAATACAAACGTGGACAAAACTCCAATATTCCAAAACATCCAATAAGTATGAAGCATAGAGTCCTGCCAATAACCATGAATATAGTTCGTATAAATAAAGTACGTCACCGAAAATATGGATAAAAACATATACCCAAAACCACACCTTTCGGTGACGGGGGAGACCCGATTCCATCGAAAGTGACGGGCACACGAAGTTAAGTCACCTAGGATGTTACTGGATTACTCAAGCCCCGGTCCTAGTTCCCATGCCATAAAGACATCACAATCCTCAGACCAAAATAAATTGCCTTTATTGCATACCCCGTAGAGTTACACCTCAAGGACTTACAGGGGGTCCCATTGCATATCCAGTCTAGACGAGTTTCACCTCAGGGACTCCAGTGTCCCCTATTGCCTACTCGCTAGTGGCCCCACGGCCTAACGCATATACCCATGCGTTCCCAATAGTGCTCGCTGATACCAGCCATCCAACACCCAACCATGTGACGGACAAAACGCGTCTTGTTGCGTGAAGGGACAAAGTCAACCAACCACACAACCGAATGCACAAAGATATGAACCATCCAATAAAATTGACCCACGTGCCTATGGATCCAATACAACTCGGTCTACAAAACATGTTCAACCCGAAATGACCGAAGCACCCAACCATGTAAATATCAATAATGAGCAATAAAATGCATCAAGTTGCAATAAATGCAAACCATAAATAAGACTCCACATTGAGTCATTTAAAACCGGACAAATGTCCCCATGACCATCCCAAAGTCTAAAACCGAGCAAAATGCTCAAATACCCATTAGACCCATAATAGCGGTCATCTTAGCATAAAAATGCATCTCATATCAAATAGGTAGTAAGTACCATAAAATCGTTATTAACCCAAAACTCAACACAGAATTAAACATAAAGGGTTTTCCCAAAGAACTCATACCCTTAACATTTTCAAAATGACCCATAACACTAAAAGTGTATTTTCTCAAATGGTTTATAAAATCATTTACACAAGTATGATTAAACCATCAATTAAACCTCATTTTGAGCAATTAATCCTTTAAAGACAATTCATGGTTTCTAACCATCCAAATGTTCAAAACTCCCACATATGGGTATTATACACATTTATGAAGATAAACACTTCAAAAGAGTTAAACTATCCAAATAACTCAACCATATACATTTTCAAGTAAACACACACATATTTGTAAAATACTCATTTTGGCATGTACAAAGTTTTCACAAAGTAACTTGAACTCACCTTAGCTAGATTAAGTTAAATCTAGAGCTTTCTCCAACGTAAGCTCCTTTGGTGAAGTTTGCATCCTCAAGCCAAAACTTCCAAAAACCTAGATCCATAAGTTCCAACCACAACTATTTAGACCTAACCATAAGAAATCATCATCCAACCATAAATAATCATCCCCAAACACTTATATATGTTTCTCCTAACATAAAACATCCAAAAATCACTAAAACACCAAAACCCTAACTTTTTAGATGAAGAAAAGTGAGAAATTACCTCAACCACCGGAAAATACTCCTGGAACATTCACCATACTTCAAAACTCTTCCTAGATCCTTGAAGATCTCTCAAAAACGAAACCGTAGCAACTTGAATCATCAAAATCGGAGTTGTGGGGAGAAAGTTATGAAGGTTTGAAGTTTGGGCTGAAAGTTCGCGTCTTAATACATCAGACGATCCCGCGGTTTGTCCCGCGGCTTGTAAGCCGCGTGGAAAGCCGCGCGTCTTTCTGTTTGGTCGGTTGGGTCGGATACTGTTTCGGCCGTAACTTCTTCGTTATAGCTCCGTTGTTGCTCCGGAAAGGACCGTTGGACTCGTATTCGAATTCCCCATCCAACAAGACCATAAAATCTAGGATTTAACCCCAAAACTTATTTTTCATATTTTTCTTAAAGATCGGTTCCACATTGATTCGAAGTTGTGCTTATCCGAAAATCACGGGTGTTACACAAAGGGAGCATGGGCATGGACATCTGAAGACATATCTAGGTACATTTTCCAAAACCGAGTCTAGATTTGTCATCACAAGGCATTTGGTGTTGGAAAATGTTTTCTAAATTTTTAGAAGATCTGGTCCATCTTTTTACAGTCTCTTGTTTCTTTTTAAGACGTTTTACCAGTTTATTTTTCTCTTTGGCAAGAGTGAAATTAATGGTTTTCAAATCTTCAAGTTCTGCCTTTATTTTATCAAAATGCTTGAGTTGAAAAATTCATATTTGAAGTTGAGAATTTGCCTTTTTCTTAGCATCATAGAAGTCAATAGTTAAAGAATCAAATGATTTTCAATCTTTTCAGCATCAGAAAGATCAAGAAAGGGATGTACATGAGTGGATGAGGAAGAACACCCTGTTGAGACCAATACCATAGAGGAAGGAGGTTCCTCACTGTCATTTATATCATTAATTTTTTCCATGAAGCAAATGTTGGCCATGTTCTTATCACTGTTACATGTGGATTCATCTACCCAGTTATGAGATCCAGCCAGCAGACCTTTTTCCTTTGTGGAAAGAAATTTTTTTATTTCTTTTTCTCTCTTATATTTAGCTTTGTACTTTTCAGCACGTTCAGAGTTTAAAGAAGAAACGGGTTGGCCAAATATTTGAGAAGAAGAGAAATTTGTATATGGCTTGGATCTGCTAGATTTTGAAGAAAAACGGCCAGAGGAAGAGGTCTTAGATTTTTCAGAAAACTTGCTTCTGCAATCAGAGGCAAAATGACCTTTCTTCCCACATTTAAAGCTTTCCTCATTTGATCTATCATTTGAAGAGTGCTTGGGGAAATTTTTAGAAGACTTTCTAAAAAATATAGATTTACCAGAAGAAAAAGCGAGATTTAGGCATAGAATATCCTGCCAGCATGGCTATACCATTTGACGGTTTATCAACGGAGGTTTCCTCACCTTCTTCATCAGCATCACTAAGACATGCCCCCGAATAATCATTGGGATCTTCCTGACTGTTGTGGTTAGAATCAGAAGGGTAGGTGATTCTTGCGATACACTCAGTTCTTTTGGAAGTATCACTTATGAGAGCTAGAGAAGAGATCTGTATATCTTTAATGATAGACTTCTGTTGCATCTTGGTTTGATCATAATTAAAGAGAGTTCCATAAAGAGCACTGAGAGGCATAAAGTCAAGATCCTTGGTTGTCTTGATGCAATACAAATGTTTTCCCAAAAACCAGGAAGACAATCCATAAATTTGCACATGACTTCTTCATTATCATAAACGCGACCAAGTAGTTTGAGATCATTAAGAAGACTATTAAAACGATTGTAGTAGTCTGAAAGTGATTCTCCTTTCTCATAAGAGAAGAGTTCATATTTTCTAACAAGAGCAATCTTTCTGCTCTTTTTCACTTCAGACGTATCTTCATAAAGAACACACAGAGTGGACCACATTTCCTTAGCAGTGGGAAAGTTCACAAGAGAGTGATAAACCTCATCAGGTAGAGAGAGGGCAATGCTGGCTCTGACATTGGTGTTAAGAGCAACAAGACGCTTGACATCATCAATGTACCTACTGGGATCTTTGATGATATATCTCCCAGTGGCTGCTGTTCATTCTCCCTCAAAAGAATCATCATCACTCTCTCGTTTATCTGCCTTTTGGGCATTATAACGATCCTAGACTTTAGGAGTAAGAGCTCTTTCACTAAGAATGGTAGGATATCTGTTGTCAACTCCTTCTAAGAAGAGCATCATACGGCTTTTCCACAGAGAGAAGTTATTGGGGTTAAACTTTGGTGGTTTGGCTATGGAGCCATTGTCGTATGATCTAGTAGTGGAGTTTTGAGAAGAAACATTACTTAAAGAAGAAGAAGAAGATGGCATTACAATTCGAGTTTATAAGATTAAACTGACCTGGTCTGATACCACTTGTTGGTCCCAACTATATAATAGCAGAATTAACAAATATTGTAGACGGGGTGGGAGGGGGTTGAATACAATACACAAATCACTTTAATTTAATTCTTATTGATATAAAATCAAGAATTACGCATATAAAACATTTGATTGTTGCGGAAGAGAACAGATAAAATCCATTCAAACAATCTTATACACAAAGAATAAAAGAACTATTTAATATACACTTAGCAAATCAATAAAACTTCTTTTGGGGAGAGGGAGAAATGTTTCTGCCGATGGAGTACTTCGAAGACTTGAGAACATGTGAACTAGTTATCTTGCATGGAGGGGTCTTCCTCTTTATATAGTCCCATATGCATTAAATTCATGAGACACTTGTCAAGAAGGGGTGGGAGAGCAGGTTGTCTTGTATATTACACGATGTACTTTTTGTATTGAAGTGTTGACCTGCAGAGGTTGGTGTGGACCTTTCCCGAGAAGGATGTAAAACCAAACAACCTTTTTCTGATCTCCAGAGAATGTCCCCATCAATGCAAGATATTACAAATATACTTTTGCAGAAAAACTGTTAGTGCAAGAAATGCTAATTGTATCCAAGTTAAAGGACTTGTTTTGTAACTTTCTAGTCTAGGTATAAATAGCCTAGATCCCTTGTTTAGAAGATAGCCTTTGTCTTATTATTAGAAGTACATCCCTTGTAATTCTCTCTATCCTTATAAACACAATCTTTGATGTTAATGAGAGATGACTTGTGATTACTAATCATATCTTTACATACTTGTTTCTAGTATCACAAGTGGTATCAGAGCCTAATCAGTTCGAATTGTGCATCGATTCCTACATTTTTGTCAATTTTTTGAAGAAAATTGAAGAATTTTTTATTTTGAGATTTTCATGAAAAATTTCAAGAATTTGAAGTTTGTTTGTATTTTAGATTGATTCAAGTTTACAAATCTGTTTGATATTTGTTTTCTAACAGATTGGAAGTTACAAAACTGATTTTCATCCACAAAATATGATTTTTGAAGTACAATCATACGTGAGACTCATTTGTAATAGATGGATAACTTTCTAGAGAGAGGGTCTAGAGAGAGAAACTAGATCTCATTCTCATCTTTGTATTTCTCTCTCAATCTATTGAAGATCTATTGCATATTTTCTATCTTTTACTTGTCAATTTCAATTTTATATCTTCATGGTATTTGTGCAGTTTGATGTGTGTGTGCATGTGTTTAGGGGGAGAAAGAAAAGTTTGGCTCATTGATCTAGGGGGAGCATGATACTATACTCACATGTGTGTTGCTTATATCATAACCAAGTCTATGTGCAGATGTTCACATGATTCATTGAAGAGGAAAGTAAGTGGTTCTAACTTGAATTTTTGTGCAAACCCTACTTGATGGAAAATTATTTTTGAAAATTCTATGCATCATTGTAGGGGTAGCAAAATGATTTGCAAAAGTAGTTTGGAAAGAACCAGTTAAAAGTTGGACATCTTTTAATTTGGAAAATCTTTTTTTTTAAGTTGGAAAAAGTGAAATTTTCTTGAAAATGTCCAAGTGTGGAAAGTTGTCTCTCAAAGCATCATGCGATCAAAGTTTTTAATCGTATAAGCTTTGACCGAGAACATTTCTAATCGCACAAGCTTCATGCGATTAACACTGTTCATCGCATAAGCTTCATGCGATCAATATCCTAATCGCTCAACTGTCATGTGATTAAAGCTTTTTCAACAGTGCTCATCGCACAAGTGCTACTCGATAACTTTGTATACCTTTATCACATATGTTCATGCGATGAAGATGAACCTCTCGCATATTGTTCATGCGACAAGTTGACACGTGAAAGTCAACCGTTGGACCAATCACATTGTGCCACGTGTCACTGAAACCTGAGTTGTATAAATAGAGTGGTTATTCGAGCTTTTATGTTTTTCACGACTTCTTTGAAACCCAAAACTCTCTCAACTGTCATCTTTCAAAATATCGATTTGTTGCTGTTAGGACAAATATGTCTTCAAGATTTAATCTTGATTAATAAAGTCAAAGTCAATGTAATAGAAAGTCAAAGTTAGCTTATTACCTTAGTTTGTATTGAGGTATATATAGCTTTGTTTAATAGAGGGATGACACAACTATTACAGAGAGGAATACGCATAACTCACATCTTGTAATTTGAGAGCTTATTGAATAGATCTACTTTCTCTCTCTACTCTCTCTCTAGATTCTCTCTCTCTAGATTCTCTCTCTAATCTTGATAGATCTTGGATTAACAATTGGTATCAGAGCTGGATTCGAGATTTAGAGGAGATTTTCAGTGATCAATCACGAAAAGTTTGGTGAATTCTACAAGAAAATTCGATCGATTGTTTGGATTTATCAAGAAAATCTCATTTTCTTGAAATTTGATCAAAATTTTCTGATTTTTGATCGAATTGTTCTGCGATTTGGTTCTCTAGATTTGTTTTTCTGAGAAGATCATCTTTTGTTCAAGGATCGAAGACTAATTCGAAGGTTTTAAGATTCAATTTTGAGATTTTCAAGAAATTTGGTCTGTGCGATTGTGTTCACTGGTCGATCTATTCAGACTCAATTTCAGAGGTTTTTAGAGGTTCATTATTTTAGAAAAAGTGTTAGGATTTGACTTTCGAACCTGTCTGCACAAGTTTTTCTCAGAAATTTTGGAATTAAGAGGATTTTTGAAGATTTTGTTCATATCTCGCTAGATCTGGACTTTTCGCAACATTCATCATTACTTTGGGCTAAACTTTGCGCAACCTTCAGTGTTTCTAGTTTTTTTCATCATCCAAGTTTTCTTTTCGCTTAACTTCTCGCTACCTTCTGTTGCGAAATTCTTTCTTTTCGCAACCCTCTGACCCGAATAGTCAAACTTTTCGCAAGCTTCTTTTGCGAAAAGTGATCTTTCAGCTTTCCATATTCTGCCCAAGTCTACTTTTCGCAATCTTGACTTGCGAAATTCTTACTTTTCGCAACCTTTGTTTGCGAAATACTCACTTCTCGCTACCTTTGCTTGCAAGTTTCTTACTTTTCGCTACCTTCTTTTGCGATTTATGAACTTCTCGCCACCCACTGAAGTCTCTCAGATTCTCATAATTTTCTAAGTCCACTTTGCGCCACTTGCGAGGTGTATTAAATAAAATATTTTGAGAAAAAATTTTATACTGAAACTTTTTCTATAGTATATTTCATACACTTTAACAGTTTTTCAAGAAAAAGTTTTATATAATTTTTTTTTCTGATTGTTCATTTTTCGAAGATTCAGTAGATTTTTCATTATAAAGATCTTTTAATCGTCAAGCGAACATGAACCGACTTCCAGTGCTGATCAAAGATTCTGATTTTGAACGATGGAGTGTTTCGTTCATCGACTTTATTGCGAGTAGCGAAAATGGAGAGAATATGATAAAATCTTTCACTGAAGGCCCAATGATCAGAATTGACAAAGATTATACAGAAGAAGAGATTAAAAGAATGAAAGCCGACAAAGAAGCTTCATCCAACTTGATCTTCGCACTTTACAAACTTCCGCAACACATCTTCAAACGCATTGAATGTTTCAAACAAAACCCAATGCAGATGTGGAACGAGTTATCTAAACAAATGCTTGGATCTGAAGTTTCTTTTAAGAGAAATGAGGAAGAAAAGAAAGCTGAAAAGGAGGATGTGGAACAGAAATCATCAGATGCTGAAAATGAAGAACTCAAGGAAAAGGTTATAGAGCTTACAAAGAGACTTTCTGACACGGAAAAGTTGCTAAAAGAGGAAAGAGTGAATCGTACAAATGACAAAAATTGCTTTGAAAAGAAAATTCTTTCCCTTTCTCAGAAAGTTTCTGAACTTGAAAAGACTTCAGATTCTGAGAAGAAAGAAAATGAAGAAAAGAAAGCTCTTGAACTCAAATGCAGAAAACTTTCCACACAAAATTCAGATTTTGAGAAAGTTTTATTTCTTGAAAAAGAGAAATTGGAGAAGGAAAGGCTTGAATTTGAAAATAAAAGGAAAGACTTTGAAGCAAAGAAAGTGAAGTTGTCAAAGAAGATATCTGAGCTTCAAAAAGAATTAGATGAAGAAAGACAAGAGCTGGAAAAGAGAAAGAAAGCTGACTTTCAGGCCAGGAGCGTCAAAGATGAATTTTCTGTTGAAAGGAAGATTTTTCAGCAAGAAATACGAAAGCTCACAAAGAATTTGGCCGTGTTATCTACTGATATCATGAAAGAGAAGAGAGTTAATCGTGACATTCAGAAGAAGCTTGATTTCATGACTAAGGAACGGAATGACTTATCAAACAAAGTGAAGTCACTCAACAAATCCAAAAGCTATTCAGAAAGTCCGATTCGACCGTCTAATCTTTTCTATGATCATTCAGTGGATAATTCTTCCAAGTATAAATATGTTGATCTTCCTTCATACAAGAAAAACAACATGCAATGGAGAGTCAAAGGTACAATTCCTGAAAAAGATGTACCAAAATCATCGGTTTCTAACAAGAACACTAAACTGAAAGGTAAATATTTTGCTAAACCTGATTCATTATATTCTGCAAATCATTTAATCAGGTTAGCACAAAAGAATTTTTGTTGTTCTTATTGTGGTACTAATGATTTTATTAAAAATGATAATGTTCAATATTGGTATGGTACTTATCATTTTCCTTCCTATAGAGCTCCGCTTAACAAGCCAGGACCCAAGACACGTTGGGTACCAAAATCTATTTAATCTGTTTTTGCAGATTTAGAAGCAAAGCGTTGAACTCTCGGAAGAAGATTATTTGTGCCATTAAGGGGGAGTAAAAAGACTTTGGTTTCTGAATACATCAGTTCAGGACCCGTGCTTCAACGACAATGGATTCTGGACAAATCAGTTCAGGACCCGTACTTCAATGGCTAAGACTTCTAAACAAATCAGTTTAGAACTCGTACTTATCAGGTTAAATCTTTTACCGCATGATCATACTTCTCAGGTTATATCCTTAACTATCACATCTTTCTATTTCAAGGAACAAGTGGTAAAAGGTAACATTGCATTATGTTTTATTTCTACTGCTTTGAATGTTTGAATCTTTACAAATTTAATTCAATAAAGTGAAATTTTTTCAACTTTCATTCAATGAATGAAATGTGTGTCAAGTGTGATTTTACAAGCGTTTTTGTATTATCTGAGTTACATCTGTTTCATCTTTCACTTCTGAAATAAATCGAAAGGCCAGCAAAACATGAATGAAATTATGCTGAATGCTCAAAATTATGTGATTTTAGATTTATATAGAATATAATGCTCAAAAAGCTTTTTTGTTAGAATGATGGATGGAAACGAAAATATGGGGAAAGCACTATGTTTTAGAACCAAGTGATTGAGATGCTCTAAGTTTTAAATCTAATCATTTAGTTTGAAAGTTTGTGCTTGTGGCCTTTCTGGTTTGGGAGATTAAGTCGTAAGGGGTGCTCGACACCTAGTCCCTAAGACCAACTGGTCTGGGATCGGCTGACCCAAATCCTGCAATAGAACCAGATAGAAATCCATGTTCTACTGGTACAGATGGGTTTAAGATATATCAATGTGGCCTTTCTGGTTTGGGAAAGTAAGTTCTAAGGGGTGCTCGTCACCTAGCACCTAAGGCCAACTGGTCTGGGATCCGCTGACCCAAATCTTGCTATAGAACCAAATAGAAAGCCATGTTTAACGGTGTATCTTATTCTTAATAAACTTTGTGATTAAAAGATGCCAATGAGCACAAAATCAAAAGATGCCAATGAGCACAAAATCAAAAGATGCCAATGTGCACAAAATCAAAAGATGCCCATGAGCACACATCTCTTGAAACTTGGGGAAAATACAAAGTCGCGATAAACCTGTAAATTTGTGAAAATTTTGATTTTGGACAAATAGTGTGAGTAGAGCAAAGTCTTCTTATATGTTTTAGAATTGCATATGCTAGATGCTGATCATATTTCGCATTCTAGCACACCAAATAGATTTTATAAAGGGGTTGAAACTGAACATTTTTTTAACTTGATATGCAATGATGTCTTGTATTTGAATCCAAACACATGCATTTGATTTCATTTGATTGAAAAATCTGTTACATTTCATTAAGTTGAATTTCTTTTGTTTGGTGTTCAAATGATCAAATGTTTGTAGTTATAAAATGTAGTTCAATGAATTTTATTTTCCTTGTATAAAATTTCAACTACTGTGCCTAAATGAAATATATGCATACTTTCAGGGGGAGAAAACAAATTGCTCCAGAATTCTTATTTTGAGGGGGAGCAAGGTTATTCATTAAGGAGGAGATTGTTAGTGAGAATCAGAGACGCGACTGAAATTGAAGAAGGTTTTCGATGATCATGATGCACACTTTCATCGAAAAAGGGGGAGAAATGTTTAGTTCAATTTCATGTCAAAGCTTTCAAGTCAAAGATTCGATTTCATGACAGGGGGAGAAATGTTTAAAGAAGACTTCGTCTCAAGAAAGGAAAGGGGGAGATTTCTTCTTCAAGAGTTTAAGAGAAATCAATTGATCATCTTGTGATCTCGTTTTCTTAAACTTGTGCTATATGGTGAATATCCTTAATGAAGTTTGAAGTTCTCAAGTAAAAGATAGAAAAAGGGGGAGAATTCTTCAAGAGTTTAGGAAAAATCGATTGATCATCTTGGTTTCTCAAGAAGATCTCTTTTTCTTAGATTTGCGCTACATTGTATCAAAATGCCTTGTGTGAAGAAACAAATTCTCCATATCTTTTAAAGAAAGAAAATCTCCGTCAGTTCCCCGTCTGAAGATTTTGTGACGATTTGACTTTGACAAACTTTGATAAAGACCAAAGTTTTGAAGATTCAAGAAGCCGAAGAATGCTGTTCTCAAATGTTTAAATCTTGAATCCAAGGGGGAGATTGTTAGGACAAATATGTCTTCAACATTTAATCTTGATTAATAAAGTCAAAGTAAATGTAATAGAAAGTCAAAGTTAGCTTATTACCTTAGTTTGTATTGAGGTATATATAGCTTTGTTTAATAGAGGGATGACACAACTATTACAGAGAGGAATACGCATAACTCACATCTTGTAATTTGAGAGCTTATTGAATAGATCTACTTTCTCTCTCTACTCTCTCTCTCTAGATTCTCTCTCTAATCTTGATAGGTCTTGGATTAACAGTTGCTGTATCTTTGTTGTATTCAGATTGCAATCACTACAGGTTAGTGATTTCTTGATTTTTCTTTCAGTTCATCCATTACATTGTTGATAATTTGATGATTTGTGTATGTGAAAGTCGAAATTGAAAAACTGTTCATCTTCTGACTTAAATCCATTCATTGTGTTAGTATTTCTGTTAAAACATGATAAGATAGGGCTAATCATAGATAAACGACACAAGGGATTTCGATTTTATGCGATTTTATTCCCTTTCATAGAATCTGGGTTGAATACTAAAGTTAGGTTCTAAGTATTCAAAGTTGTCGCACAAACCTTGTATTCAAACATTCATAGTTGTCGCTCAGTTCTAACGTTCATCTTGCTCGCACAAGACTTATGCGATAACTTCTTGCATCGCACAAGCTTTATGCGATCAAACGTGTCAGGTGACTACTTGTTGTTTTGTGCGATAATATCCCAAACTTAGGAATTTTTGAGATTTTTCTCATAACTGGCTACTTGGAAACATTATCCCGGTGATCTAACTTGTTCCCAAACAGATCAAATGGCACAAGTTCATGAGCATGGTGATGGCAATTCCTCAGACGAAAACACTATTATTCCATCACATCGCTCATCCCATCCTTCGGTGAATGCCATAAATCTTGATGATGACCTGATCCGACCTGCTAACTATCTGAAGATTCAGCATAACAATTTTACTTTTGATATGAATGTGAGAATGGATTATCACATCATAGTCGAAATCTTGAAGGGTCATCCGCTCAGAACTGTATTAGAGAAGACATAACTTGTTCCTCTGATCTATTTGCAACAAGCCTGATATACTATTCAATTTGTGCCAGTTTCTGAAACCAACCAGTATTTTACACTCAAAGTTGATCATTTTGATGCCAAGCTTACATTGAAGAGACTTAGAACAGTTCTGGATGTACCTATGTCAAACAATTTTGATGACATGATTTCTGAAGAGGATCTGTGCCGCGATGTCATGGCTTTGGGATACAATGATATAGTTGATGGTGATCTAGTTCGTGCTTCGAATTTCAAAAGAAAGTATTTGCCACCAATTTGGTATACTCTGTTCAACATTATCAACAGATGTATAACCTCCAAGCATACGGGACTTGATAGATGTAGCATCTATGTTCTGAGGATGTTCCATGATGTCGCATATGATCGTAAGATTGATTTCGCCGTGTTAATCTGAAATGACCTGATTAAGGTAGTCATGGATAAGGCTCTACCAACAAAGGCAAGGAAGTTTGAACCGTTCCAGAGATTTTTACAGATTATTATTCAATATATCCTGAATGCAAATCAGGAGATTCCGAGACGACAAGGAGCCGTACTTGGTCCAGCCCAATGGATGCACTACATACGTATTCCAACCAACATGCACTTTAATCAGATAAAGGTAATACCCGAATCTGTACTTGCTTACGCTGACTAGGAGTCACCATTTGTGAGTGAGTATAGAGAAGAACATGCACTAATGGTCCGACCAGAACCGGAGGGACCTCCCCAATGTCCCCAACGTGCAAACCCACAAGGAGAGAGGAGTGATGGTATAGCTATAGAAGAGAGAGTTCGGGATACTGGGGTACCTAAACAGGGCGCGTTGAGAGGTAAAAATATAGTCAGGGGAACTGGAGATGGGGGTGCTCCTGGTCAGTCGTCACGTGCAAATGATGATGAAGTAAGCATTGGTTCTTCTGATTCTGAAGAGAATGATGATATATTTGATGACTGTTAGGACCATAAATGTACTACATATTAGAAAGATATATAAATAAATTATATAGAGCTTATTGTGAGAAGTCGTTATTTTACTTTGAATTGTAATATTCTCATAACGATACTTTAAATGAATACGAGAGGGATGACAAGTTGAAATCATCAATTGTTGTTGTCATATCTATTGATTTCGTTGTTACCTGATCAATCTGGAACTCACAATTGGTATCAGAGCAGAATTGGTCATATGAAGATACGAAAGAAATCGAACGAAAGCGAGAAAAGGCAAGAAAATTCGCAGCGAGCCGTTTCGCCTATTCCCGGAGATTAAACCGTCGGATCGTCACGATTTTTGGACAGTGGCGTCAAGACACTCCGTTTTACATTCTGAACGGTTGGATCAATCGTTTGAGGTCCAGAAGACACCCAGTTTATTTTCGAAATACTGCAGTAATTTTGTGGGTAAATCGTTCATCAATCGGGTTAGCAAAGTTCTTTCGTTGATTTAAATAATTATTTTGTTTGTTCTCTATTGTTTACTCGATTTTAATCTGCTATTTATCTGCTTTAACATCGATTCTCAAAGTTTTTAATCTTTCAATTAAAAATCAAATCTTGAGTTTTTTTTGGTGTTCTTCAAGTTTTTGTGGTGATTATTGATAAAGATGACATACTTTGCTTAGAAATCGATTTGGTTGTGCTTGTTTTTTTGTGTTTTTGGTTAAAATCTAACCCTACATGAGTGAAACCAAGCAACCCTATCGATCTCAGATCCGAATTGCAACAACAGCCGCAGTGTCCGGGTAAGTTTCTTATTATCTTAAGTTACCGGATAAAATTATCTTCCCGGATAAAGTTTACCCGGTAACCTCACAAATTCTCCGGACACTATATCAATTTTGGCAAACCTTTCCGGATGAATCAATTGCATTAACTTTTCGACAGTCACTTTTGAAAAACAACTTTCCGGATATTTTTTTTTGTCAAGGTTACCGGAAGATTTCTACTTTCCGGGTGCTTTTTCCAAAACTGTCCGGCTGATTTCTAACTTTCCGATTGAACTTCTTTTTCAAGCATGACATTGTTGACTTGTTGATTTCTCATTGACTTCACATGCATACAGTCATTATCATCAACGCATGCACATACATATTATTTCCATGTTTTTCCATGCATACATATATATATATATATATATATATACATATATATATATATATACATATATATATATATATATACATATATATATATATATACATATATATATATATATACATATATATATATATATATATATATATATATATATATATATATATATATATTGTTGCTGCATATTTTTTTACCATCACATGCTCTTCTCTCACGATTCCATGCGTACATATATATTTAGCTAGAATTTTTTTTGTTTGTTTTTAATATTTTGATTGGTTTGATTTGCATTCGGTAAGTTCTCGTCTCATCCGGATTTCTTCTCTTTCCGGTAAGTTCACTTAAGTTCTCAACCACCCGGTAAGTCTTTATCCGGTAACCGCATTCATCCGGTAAGTGGTTCTTTCCGGTAACTTCCTTATTACCGGTAAGTTTGGTTGGTTAGTTCCCGACGGTACCCGAGTTACCGAACGTCTCGTGACTGTTTCTCCATCGAAGTTTGATTTCGTTCGTTCCGTCAATAATCAAATTTTAAATTTTGGAAACAAATTTATTTTATAAATTTGTTTTTCTGATTTAATTTTTGATTTTTTTTCTTCCGCACTTTTGATTCTTCAAAGTAACACCGATTAACGATCATAATTTTTCAGGTAACAAATGTCTTATTCATCTCAGTATGAAGCAAATTGTCAGGACGAATATGAGGTGATGGAGATTCTGAGCGAAAAGAAGTTTGCGTCAAAGTCACCTGCGGGAAAAGAAGACAGTGATTCTGATGATGAATACACAGCCTTTAAGAAATCGATAGCTCAGCTCACTATATCTTTCCAACAACATAAATTCTATAAAAAGCCTTCGTCCAATAATCAGTGCTACTCCACCTCCTCCAACAAGCGCCACGGTTATCAGGACCAGTATGAGGGAAAGAAGAAAGTTGATGAGCAAGATAAGTCAGAGAAGAAGGAGAAGACGGAGAAAGTAGAAAGTAAGAAGAAGGATGAACCAGTGAATAAGAAGGTAGATGAGCACAAGCAGCCTGATAAGTAGGAGAAGACTGAAGAAGAGCAAACAAGACTATATGACAAGAATATCAAGCAGAAAGATGATTTGATCAGCAAGTACGTCAAAGAACTGAAGGAACTAAAATCTCAAATCTGGTATAGTTCTGAGAATCTGACTGAAGAAGAAGAGAAAGGTAAATTTCTAAACTATGAAAACCTTGAGCTTAAAAGTAAACTAAATACTCTTGAAAAGGTTTTTGAAAAGGAAAAGGAAAATTTTGAAAAAGAAAGACAAATGCTTATTCAAAAGCAATCCGGTCTTTCAACCAAATCTCTTGAAGAAAAGAAGAGACTTGAGCTTATGTGTCTAAAACTTTCAAAACAAATCTCCGACTTTGAAAAGGTTTTGATGTTAGAAAGAGAAAAGTTTGAATCCGAACGCAAATCTTTTTCTAAAATGAATGGAGAACTTTCTTTGAAAATATCCGATTTGGAGAAAGAATTAGACATTCTAAGCGAAGAGACTGAAAAGGGAAAAGTTGAAGGTTTAAGGGCTAAATGCTTAAAAGATGATTTTGCAAAAGAAAGAAAGATCTTTCAGACTGAGATTTCTAAACTTACACAGAGATTATCTGGATTAGCAACCGAGATCTTGAAAGAACAAATGGTTAAATCTGATTTACAAAAGAAATTGGATTTAATTCTCAAAGAACGAAATACCTTATCCGTTAAGGTCAAGCAACTTGAAGAAAGCAAGTTCAAAGGTGTTCAACCTTCTTATGCTTCAAGTTCATTTTCTACAAATCGTTCTTCAAAAAAATTTGTCAATACAAATGATTTTTCAAAAGATCAGATTCGATCTTCCAATCTTTCCTATAGTTCTCGTGTTGATAATAAAGATAATCCATCTTTCAAGAAAGTAAACATGGTTTGGAGAGTTAAAGGATCTGCTCCTGCTCCAAAGCCATTCGTCGATGTTAAGAGTAACAAGAACAACAAAGCTTTTTATGCTAAACCTTTTGTGAAATCTGATCGTGCTTACTCTGTTAATAAGCTGATCAGATTATCTACTCAGAAGCTGTGTTGTTCTTATGGTGGAACAAGTGAGTTTGTAAAGAAAGATCGTGCTAACTATTGGTATGGAACTTATAGTATCCCAGGTCCTCATATGGCATTTAACCAACAAGGATCCATCAAAAGATGGATACCAAAATCTGTCTAATCGTTTTTGCAGGAATGTCATGTGCGGTTTTAATTTCTATTATTCACATCACATGACGAGCATTCAAAGGTTATGCCACATTCGAGGGGGAGTACTATGAAAGGTAAGTGAACTTCAACTGAATTCAAAGACTGTGGTAAATCATTCTGAATAACTTACTTGTGTTTGTTATTCTCCAATTCTAATCTTCATGATTGTCACGTCCAATATTTTCTTGACTTAGTTATTTCCATGTCTCACATATGTGTTGATTTTTCGATGGAAATACACTCGTTTGAATTCCCAGTTGTTTTCCAAGTTCGCTAATTCTTGCAAATGATTCCATTCTTATCTGATATAATAATTGTGTCTTGTTCTTCACAATTAAACTTTCTTGTTAGATCTGAAGTTTTGTCAATAAACCAAGTGTTGAAGATCTGATAAGAGGACTCAGATGTTCTGAGTAGAGAAGTCAGAGGTCTGACTGTGAAGACAGAAATATTGATCGGTGGAAAGAGAAGTCAGATGTCTGATAAGAAGAGTCAGATGGTCTGAGTAGAAGACTCAGATAATCTGAGTAGAGGAGTCAGAAGATCTGAGAAGCTTTATCAGAAGAATGTTCAGAAGTTCTGAACTACCTGTTCAGAACTTATGACAAGATACTTTACTTAGTATTTTATAAACTAATTAGGACACGTGTTATGTTCTTATTAGTCTTTCTTATTTGTACTGTAGCTTTAAGATGTTTGTTGCAGTATAAATAGTAGTTAGCTCTATGTTGCTAACTGATTGATTTTTCCCGTATAACTTTGTATTCATTCTCTGTAATCTTTGAGATTCTCTCTCTCATAGATCTGTATTTCTGTTCATCATTGAATACAATTGGGTTTGATCATACAACTTCTCAATTACTGCTTTCTATATTGATTGTGAGATTAGATCCTGTTCTTTCAATTGGTATCAGAGCCAATCAACAAACAAATTCGTTCAAGATTGTTATCGCGAAGATCAATTGATAAATTTCTTGAAGAGTTCTTGATTCATTCAAAATTCAATTCCGCTGCTAGGGCTAGTTCTTGAATTCTTGTCAATTCTTGAATTACCTGTTAAATTTCGATCAAGAAACTCGAATTTGTCTTTCTGTTGAATTTTCTTACAATCATGTCTTCTAAAGAATATCTAGCCATGGGATCTGAAACCAAACCGCCTGTTCTTATACCAGAAGAGTATCAGCAATGGAAAATCCGAATGATCCAATTCTTAGACAACATTGATGAAAACCTTATGATTTCTATTCGAGAAGGCCCAATTGAAGTATACATCGATGTTGCTGCAACCCCTGCTACAGAGACAACTCCAGAAATTACAGCGACCAGGGTGAAAAAGAGTTATTCCCAATACACAGCTGAACAGAAAAATAGGCATGCTATTGACAAAAGAGCAATTACTTTGATGACTTTGGCTGTCCCAAATGAGGTTCTTAACAGGATTGACAGTGGATCATCAGCTAAAGAAATGTGGGACGAATTGGAAAGGCAAATGTTAGGAACTGTGAGATCTATTCAGGCAAAGTTAAATCAAAGCATAAATGCTTATGAAAGGTTCAAAGCAAAAGAGTCAGAAAGTTTGACACAGACATACAGTAAATTTTGCACTATTCTAAATGACTTGAGAAGAAATGGACTGAAGAAAACAAAATCAGAAATAAATTACAAATTTCTGAACAGTCTAAATTCAGAATGGTCATCATTTGCCATAAGTCTGCAAATGAACAAGGATATGTGTGAAGAAGACTTAAATGATCTATTCTGTGTTCTTAATCAACATGAAGACTCTGTCAAGTTAGTTGTGGAAGAGAAGAAAAATGTTGCTGATCAGTTAGCGTTCTTATCAAAGTCCAAAGCAATCAAAGCACCCAAAAAGACTGCATATCTATCAGAGATACCTAATCTGGAAGAATCTGACAAGGAAGAAGGATCAGAAGATGATGAAGATATCAAGATAATGGCTGAGAAACTAGCTTTGTTGACAAATACTTTCAATAAAAGGTATGGGAAGGGTAGATTTCAAGGAAATTATAAGAGAGTTGGGAGTTCAGACTATAAGAAGAAAGAAGACAGAGAAGAAAATAAGTTTGAAAAGAGAGTAGAGAGAAGTGAAGAAAACAATGAAGAGAAGGATGAAAGAAAAGAAAAGAATCTGTGTTTCAAATGTGGAAAATCTGGCCACTATGCTAAGGATTGCAGAGTTAAAATTGTGAAAGACTATGAGTACTACACCAAGAAGGCTCAGCTTGCAAAGAAGAGAGATGATAAAATTGCTTTGTTGGCTGAACAGGAGAATTGGTTGTACTATACTTCTGATGAAGATGATCACATCAACTTTCCACAGATGCAGAGCTATATGGCAAAAATGAGGAATGAGGATGATTCTGATTTTGAAGATGCTGATTCTGAGTCATCTGCTGAGGTACATTCTTCACTTGAATTAGAGTTAATGACACAGATTGGTGAAATGAAAACCGAATTTGCTAATCTAAGAAAACAGATAAAAGGAGAAAGAACTTTGGTTAACAAATTCAGAATTGAAAAAGAAGTAATAAAAGAACAATATGAAGAATCTGAGGCTGAGAAACAGAAAGTTAAAGATGAAAATTCTGAATTGATGAAAAGGCTTTCTGAACTAAAAGTTGAGTTTTCAAAAATAAAGGATGAAAAAGGTGATTTACAAATAAAATTTGATATGTTATTTGAAGAAAGAAAGAATTTATACACCAAAATTAAAGAATTAGAAGATCTGAATTTGAAAAGGGGTCAGACTCAGCAAACACTAAATCTTTTATTAAGCAATGTTAAAGATACAAGATTTTACAACCCAAAGAAGGGATTGGGATTGGAAGAAAATGTCACTTTAAAAAGAGCTCCAATTAACTTGTATGAAAAACTTCAAGTTTCTAAGCCAAAAATCCCAGAAATTGTTGAAGTTTTCATAAGACCTGCTAGTTCTATAACAAGTTCTGACAATTTGCAAAGACCAAACTCTAAAAAGTCAGATGAGACAATTTCTGAGTCTAAAACAGAAAAGTCAATTGGTTCAGAAGAAAAGGTTAAGAAAGAAGTTTCTAAATCAACAGATGAAAAGCCAAGATACAATGATACTAAATTCAAGTATGATTCCTTAAATGTCAGCTACAAAAATAAACAACCAAGTTTTTCATATCATGACATTGAGAGCATATTTGACACAAGTAAAAATTCTGAAACAGTCAATCAGAAGTCTGAAACTTCTAGTCAGGATTCTGAGCTTTGTAGTCAGAATTCTGAGTCTAAAGATCAGACATCTGAGTCTGTAAATCAGAACTCTGACTCAGGTAGTCAGAAGTCTGATTCAACTGGATTTTCTGAAACAAAATCAGATGAATTTTTGCAACTTGAAAAGAGATTTAATCTTGTGAGTCAAGAACTTGAGGATTTAAGGAAAGCTTATGATGAACTTGAAAATGAATTCTGTGAGGTGGATATTAAACTTGAAGAAGTTTTGAAAGAAAAGAATATTTTTATTCAGAAAATAACAGAGCTTGAAAAACTGAAGACTGAGTATGATCTTTTTAAAATTAATGCTTCAAGAGAAAATGATAAATTCTTTAATGAATCAAGTACATATGAAAAAGGTGAATCATCTAATTCTTCTAACAAAAAGAACTTGAATTTTTCAGAAAAAGAAGAAAGCAAAAGGAAAGATGATCTTGCAAAGTTGAATGATCTGAAAAGGGAACTTGAGAAGCTTAGAATGAAATCTACTTCTGAACTAAACGCTAGAAATTCTTGTAATAAGGGCAATTGTACTCTGAACAGTATAAATAAAAATGAAATGATCTATGTTTCAGATTTATTGTCACTTGCAAAGAAAAATCTTGTTTGTGTTAGATGTAAAAATGATTCATTCCAATATTCTCATAAATGTCAAGTCAAAATAACTTCTGTTTCATACATAAGAAAAGATATTCAGAAAGTTTCTGTTTCTCAAAATACAGAAAAGAAGAAAATTTCTGTTCCTCAGACTCAGAAGAAAGAAAAGATAAAAGAAAAGAAAGTTGAAAATATAGCAAAACCAAAAGTTACAACTCTCAAAAAGAATTTGAACAAACTTGTAAGCAGAAAATGTTCTGACTTCATAAAAGTTCAAGGAAAGCGGTGTTTGAAGAAAGATTTTGAGTGGAGAGTAAAAGGTACTAATGTTAAATCCAATGACAAAGCTAACAAAGATGGACCCATTCCAAAATGGGTACCTAAACCTAACTGATCCTTTTGCAGGGCTGTCATGTGTGGTTTTTAGATTCAGGAGCCTCAAGACACATGACATGTCAGAAGTCTTTTCTATCAAACTTCACAGAAAAGGCTGGAGGAGCAGTAAACTTTGGAAATAACAGCAAAGGACAAGTCAAAGGTTATGGGGATTTAACTAAAGGGGATCTGACTATCCAAAAGGTTTTCTATGTTGAAGGATTACAGCATAATCTTTTCAGTATAAGTCAGTTTTTAGACAGTCTTTGTCAAATTAAGTTTCAAATAACAGGTTGCATGATTTTAACTGAAAATGATGTTAAAGTCTTCTGGGCCAAAAGACATATGGACTTATTTGTAGTTAATTTTTCAAAATTGAAAACATTAAATACAGTTTGTCTTTTATCAAAATCAACTGCAAATGAATGCTGGCTTTGGCACAGAAGATGTTCTCATCTGAATTTCAAAGATCTTAATAATCTTGTTGCAAAACATTTGGTTAAAGGCTTACCAAAGCTTAAATTTGAAAAAGAATCATTATGCTCAGCTTGTGAAATGGGCAAGATGAAAAAGAGTTCTCACAAATTAAAAATGGACTCATCTTGCAAAGCACCATTAGAAATGATTCATACTGATCTTTGTGGTCCAATTTCAGTTCAATCGATGGGAGGAAAGAAATATATGCTTGTGATTGTTGATGAATTATCCAGATACACGTGGGTTGAGTTCCTAAGAGCTAAGTCAGAAGCTGCTACTACATTGATAAATTTTATCAAAAGGATTCAAGTTCTCTTACAACTTCAAGTTCAGAAAATCAGAAGTGATAATGGAACAGAGTTCAGAAATGAGACTCTTCAGAATTTTTTAGAAAGTTCTGGGATTTCTCACAATTTTTCTGCTGTCAGAACTCCTCAACAAAATGGTGTTGTTGAAAGGAAGAATAGAACTCTAGTTGAAGCTGCGAGAACAATGCTGGCTTATGCAAATCTTCCTACTTTCCTATGGGCTGAAGCAATTGCAACTGCTTGTTTTACACAAAATAGAACTTTAATCAATAAGAGATTAAATAAGACTGCTTATGAACTGATAAATAAAAGAAAACCATTAATCAAATTCTTTCATGTTTTTGGTTGCAGGTGCTATGTTCTCAGAGACAGAGAAAATCTTGCCAAATTCGATAAAAAGGCAGATGAAGGATACTTTGTGGGCTATTCTTTAACTTCCAAAGCATTCAGAATCTACAATAGAAGAACCAAGAGGATGATGGAGAGCATAAATGTAACTTTTGATGAAGCCAGAATGCGGACTTCTGAACAAGACAGTTCAGAACTCATGCTGAACAAGACAAAAATGACTTCTGATACAAATTCTAATCCTATTTGTTCAGAACTCAATTTGCTATTTAAGGATGCTTTTAGTGAACTAATTTCTGATTCTTATGCAGAATATGAAAACCCAAAGATGGTCAAAGAGATGAAAAATAAGACTCCAGAAATAGTTCAATCAACTGTAATTTCTGACAGAGGTCCATCGGAGGAATGTCCAAATCTAATACATACAAGTGGTGAAAATTCTGAACCTTGTAATCAGAATTCTGATTCTTGTACTCAGAACTCTGAACAAGTCACTCTGAATTCTGACTTAATTAATCAGAACCCAAACTTGGATATGACTCCTATTCATACATCAGAACAAGGGGACAGTTCAGAATTACAATCAATCATTGATGAGAATGATGCAAACAACAATTATTCAGAAATTGATGTACTTCCTAGTGCAAATAAATGGACTAAAAATCATCCTATTCATCAAGTAATAGGTGATCCTTCAGCAGGAGTAAAAACCAGATCAGCTACAGCAAATGAAGCAATGTTTGCTGGTTTCTTGAGTGTGATTGAACCAAAGAAAGCTAATGAAGCCTTAGAGGATCCAGACTGGATTTCAGCAATGCAAGAGGAATTGCTTCAATTTGAAAGAAATAAAGTCTGGAGACTCATTCCAAAGCCTGAAGGTAAATCTATTATTGGAACTAAATGGGTGTTCAGAAACAAAAAGGATGAATCAGGTGTTGTCATCAGAAACAAGGCAAGATTGGTTGCTAAGGGATACTGTCAACAAGAGGGAATTGATTATGATGAGACATTTGCACCAGTGGCAAGAATAGAGGCAATCAGAATATTTTTAGCCTATGCTGCACATAAAAACTTCAAGGTGTATCAAATGGATGTCAAATCAGCCTTTCTAAATGGCAAACTTAATGAAGAGGTGTATGTCCATCAACCTGAAGGTTTTGTTGATCCAGAATTCCCTGATCATGTTTATATTTTAGACAAAGCTTTATATGGTCTAAAACAAGCACCACGAGCCTGGTATGACACTCTTACTAAACACCTGTTAGGTTCAGGATTCAAGAAAGGTAAGATTGACACAACTTTGTTTTTAAAGAAACAGGGTAATGATTTGATTCTGATTCAGATTTATGTTGATGACATAATATTTGGTTCTACCAGTCCAGAATTATGTGATAATTTTTCAAAAATCATGTCATCTGAATTTGAAATGAGCATGATGGGTGAACTGAATTTTTTCCTTGGTCTTCAAGTCAAACAACTACCAAAAGGTATTTTCATAAATCAAGGAAAATATGTCAGAGATATTCTGAAAAAGTTCAAAATGTCTGATTGTGCTTCTATGAGAACACCTATGGCAACTAACATAAAGTTAGATGCTGATCTCAAAGGTGTTTCAGCAGATATCAAACTTTATAGAGGCATGATTGGATCATTACTTTATTTGACTGCAAGTAGACCAGATATCATGTTTTCTACCTGTTTCTGTGCTAGATTTCAATCTAACCCGAAAGAATCACATATGTTGGCTGTCAAAAGGATTTTAAGATATCTCAAAGGAACATCTGATCTAGGTTTATGGTATCCAAAAGAAACTGACTTCAAATTGACTGCTTTCACTGATGCTGATCATGCAGGAAGTAGGTTGGACAGAAAGAGTACATCTGGTGCTTGTCACTTTTTGGGAGATAAAATAGTGAGTTGGGCATCAAAGAAACAGAACTGTGTATCCACTTCAACTGCTGAAGCAGAGTATGTTGCTGCTGCTGCTTCATGCTCTCAAACATTGTGGATGAGAACACAACTCATGGACTATGGATATCAGCTTAATAAGATTCCCATCTATTGTGACTCAGAAAGTGCAATTGCTATTACTCAGAACCCTGTTCAACATTCGAAGACTAAGCATATAGATGTGAGGTATCATTTTATAAAGGACTATGTGGAAAAAGGAACTATAGAGATGCACTTTGTGCATACAAAGTATCAATTGGCTGACTTGTTCACAAAGCCTCTTGATCACAAAAGGTTTTCTTTTCTCATATGTAAAATAGGAATGCTTAATCTGCCTAGTTGAAAATATTTTTTTTCTTAAAAATGCTAAATTTTTCTAAGTAAACTTGTCTGAGTAGTGTATTCAGAACTTCTGAGTCTTGAGTTCAGAACTTCTGAGTCTTGAGTTCAGAACTTCTGAGTCTTGAGTTCAGAACTTCTGAGTCTTGAGTTCGGAACTTCTGAATCTTGAGTTCAGAACTTATGAGTCTTGAGTTCAGAACTTCTGAGTCTTGAGTTCGGAACTTCTGAATCTTGAGTTCAGAACTTCTGAGTCTTGAGTTCAGAACTTCTGAGTCTTGAGATCAGAACCTTTGAATCTTAAGGTCAGAAATTCTGAGTCAATACTTCAGCAATCTAACTTTCAAAAATTTATTTTTGAGAAATACAAATAACTTCAACTGTATGGATTATGCTTCTTCGATTATCTTTTTATCTCATCTTTATGTATCATTAATACTCAAATGCATGCTCAAGTCAAGGGGGAGCATCAAAATTCTTTTGGAAATCATTTTGTGATGCTTAAAAGATTTGTTTTCATTTCTTATCTGTTCAAACCTCTTCTGAATAATCAAAATGTTTTATATTGGTCAGAAGTTGATTTTAAAAGACATTTTGGTTACAAGGCAAAATTCTTCTGAGTCATGGAATCAGAACATCTGTGCGTGTTATTCAGATCTTTGACTTGAGTCAAAATTCTATCCACTAACACGTGTCAGCTTCATATTTGTTTGACAATGCCACGTATTTCATTTAAATCCTTTGTGGTATTTCACATGTGTTGACTCCGTTATAACATTGATTTCGCTTTTCCGTTAAACCTTTCAACTTCGCGGATTTTAAATAGGTCTTAAAATCCCTATTTCAAATTTCTTTCAAATTCCAGAGCGAAACGTGAGATACGAATCAAATCCAGAGTTCTTTGAATCTGTTTTCTTCTTAAATCATGTCTGAAATACGAAGAAGTGGTCCAATTTCTCTACATTCTACAAAATCGATAATGGATTCATCCGATTCGGAAAATGATGAAGTACAAAATAGAGTTGCAGAGGAAGGGGCAATAAGAAATGATGAAGAAGATGAACAAATGGATGAATCTGAAGGAAATGCGGATGAGGTAAACGTTAATATTGAACATGATCAGAGTGCTGCAGGTTCTATTATGTCAGATAGATCTATTCTAGTGGAAAGAGTTGTTCCTGAGAGTGAATGGTTGAAATTATCTGAAAATAACTGTGTTATATTGTTTGAGGAAAGTCGTTTTAAGCCTGAACACAGAATTATCATGGAGTTATTCAAACATCATCCGTACAGAAAATGGTTTACAAGAAGTAAAAATGTGCCTGTTCAGTACATACAACAATGGTGGAAATATCTTAGGTTAGAAGATAATAAGTTTGTGTCTGAAATTGGAGGAGTGACATTTGTCTTATCTATCTCTGCACTAAGAGAAATGCTGAATCTACCAGAGAAAGATGATGTACAAAGAAGAACAGATTTTGAGGATTTACCCCTAACAGAGGAATTAATAGCAGAGTTTATGAAGTTGGGATACAATGAAGGATTGAGGACTCTCAGTTTGTTCAGAAGAAACAAATTACCACCTATTTGGGCTTGCTTCTTTCATGTGGTAAATAAATGTTTGTCAGGGAAAAATAGTTCTGCTGATCAAGGTTCTAAACAAATTCTTCAGATATTTCAAGGTTTAGTGAAGAATAGGCATTATGACTATACTTTAATACTTTGGGAAGATATGAAGAATACATTTGAGAAGAATCAGAAAGCAATTCAGAAGAAGACAAAGGATGCTCCACTGACATACATTCCCTACATAAGGTACTGGCAAATTGTTATTTGGTATGCCATGCAGGAAAACAGAACAATCTCAAGAAGAACAAATGAAGAGCATGGTCCTACATTTTATTTGGGTAAGATGACCTCAGTAACAAGACTTGAAAACTATCCCAATCATAAACTATTGCCAAAATCACTTAGGAACTATATTCCAAGGGAGAGTGAGATTTTAAAAGCTTATTGCACCTCTATGGGAATTGAATTACCTCAAATCCCTACCCAAGAGGACCAACCTGAGAAGAGAGGTGAGGAGTCTAGTCGAATTAGAGAGGGGGAGGATGTTCAGATGGGTGAACATTCTGAGAGACCTGAGAGGGAAAATTCTGAGAGCTTGGTTAGATTTGGTGAGGAAAAACAGAATGAGAGTGATGAGGATGAGAGATTGTCAACAGAGGTTCAAACAGAAAGAGATGCCTCTGAACCAGCTAATCTTGACCAGGTAACCACAAATGCTATTGGTTCACATCTCTTGGTGTCCAATATTGAAACAAACACCATGGACCTAGTGGTGGATCTTGAACAACCCATCCATACCCACTCAGAAGCATTTCAACATGCTACTGTTTCACACGAATCCGGGGAACCATCCCAAACTCATTTGGAGGGAGGTGATAAATCCCAATTTATTTTTCAACACATTGAGTCTGAATACCACAGTCCTATTCATATTGAGCCTGAAATTCCTTTTGACACTTGCACAAATCAGGAATTTCGTATTCCTGAAACAACATTCATAGACATACCTAATGTTGGGTGTCGAGGATTGGATGGAAGTCCTGGTGAGGTGAACATTACAAAAGCCTCATTCAAACGTGCATCTGTTGTACAAGATGACTGTGTGTTATCTGCAGGCCATGAGCTCTCTGGGCACATGAAAACTGGACCATCTGTTGGTTCAGGTTCACTGGTAGAAACTTCTGAATTTGAAAAGATTCAGAGACAAAACAAGGAGATGGGGGAAAAAGTAGAAAATTTGGAGAAGAGGATGGAGGATTTGAATGATGAAGTATCAGATTTGAAAGTTGTGTTGGAGAAAAAGTTGATTTCTGTTGAAACTAAGGTAGATGATGTAAAGAAATCCTTGGATTCTCACAAAAAGGAGATCGTGGATATAATGTCTGGTTTTCAAAAAGATATGTTAAAACAGATGCAAGGTATGCAGGAATCTATATTGAAAGCACTGAGTGTATCTTTGGCTTCTACTTCAAAGCCTCTTGATCCTGTTCCTATTGCAGAAGCTGAACCTGAAGTTGCTTTTAATCAGAACTTGAAAAGGAAGTTTGATGATAATGATCCTCATGATCATCAAAAGGGGGAGAAAAGACAAAGGTTAAGTTCTGATGATGATATTGGCATAGAAGATTTTGAGATAGCAGACATGCACTTAGCCAATACAAAAAGTTCAGAAGATCAGACACAGGAAAATTTAAAGGAGATGATTCAGATAGTACAGCTTGACAGTTCAGATACAGAAGAAATGGAGTTGGGAAGTATTGATAGTAATGAATCAGATAAAACAGAGGAATTGAACTTGGATACTGAGATGGAAGGAAACTCAGATGAAACTGTAGCTATTGAGGAATCTGATTTGAGAATAGAAGAAATAGTGGAAAGTACAGTGGTAAACAGGTGTACAGATATTGTGGTTTATAACAGTGAAAGGGCAATGGAGTCTGAATCAGAAGAAAGGAGGTTGAATGAAGAATTGATCAGAAGAATGCATAATGAAGTAGTCAGAGCTTTGAGTGTTCAGAAAATTCATAAAGGAATAAAAGTGATAAGACCCATTGATCTAATGGGAGAAGAAGACAGAACTGTGGATTACACTCAGGATTTTAAAGATGATTTTAGGTTTAACTTTTGTGATGAGTTAAATACAGAAGAAGAGTATGTGAAAGTGAAAGACTTCTTTATGCCTTCTGAATATGTATTCAGAAAACCAATTGAGATTCCAAAGATTAAATTGCAAAGACTAGAAGAACCTGTGTGTGACTTCATTCTATAGTTAAGTGATGTGCCATTAGCCAGACAATTTCATGATGATATTTTTCCTGAGGAAATATATGATAATCTCTACTACACAGAAGGAGAGTATGAGCTTTTGGAAAGTAACATTGATGGTTTTATGGATGACAGAGCTCAGATGGTCTACTCAGAAGCTTCTAACATGTTCAGAGTTCCTGACTCAAAACTGCATATTCAGAAAAGAATCGAGAAAGTTCTGATGTTTCAACAAGATGAATTCAATGGTTTAATGTTCGTTAGAATGGAAATACTGAAAGAAAGAAATACAAAGGTTTCCATGTCTACATTTGATTTTCACAGATTGACTCTTGATGATCAGATCTTTCTAGTCAAGTTCTTTGCTAGCACTGAAGAAGCCTTGATAGAAATTGAATGCAGAAGACTTCTGGGTATTTATGTCAGAAATATATACTTGTATGACTTCCAGTTGGCTATCGAAGAAAGAAAAGAAAAGTGCAATCTGAGTTCTCCCACAAAGAAAACAGAAGTTGATCTGCATGTGAAGGGTTTTGTGAATGAAGGAATGGAGACAGAAGGGTTCACATATATGGTTCACGAAAGACTTGAATTGTTCAGATTAAAAGAGTTGGTGAAGTACAGTGATGCAACTTTGAATTGGTTGTTGATTAGAATGGAAGTAAGTATGGATGCTGAAAAAGAGAGTTTAAAGAAGAGATGCATAAACTGTGTGAAGAGGAGGTTGGATTTTAGAAGAAAAATCAGAAACAGTAGTGAATGGTTGCTATCTGAGGTGAATCCCAAAAAGATTCTACATAATGATTTTGTGTTCCCGGCTGAGTATGAAGTGAATGGAATTTTGTCAGATGAAGCTGAAGAAATGCAGAACACAATATCTCAGAATGTGCAGATAACTAGTTTTGATCAAACTGAACAGTCTGAACCAAAAGAAGATGAAATATCCATTGATCTAAATGGATACTTTCTTGAATTTGATTTACCTGAGTTCTTCAAACCAAAAGAGGTACAATTCTTGGATGTGTATTATGATAGACCTAAGGAGACTCAGATCTGGTTGGCTGAAAAATTAAGATGTCTTGGCAAAACAAAGCAAGCTGTTTACTCAGATTTTTTAATCACTGGAATCAGAGAGTTGAGGGTTAAGAAATTCAGAAAGATGGAGTACTTATCTTTTGAAGTTCTGAGAGAAGATGGCAAGGTTTATTACTTTACTGATGCAGATTTTGAGAAACTATCAGTAGTTGACTTCTACAGATTACACAGTTTTCTATGCTTCAAAGAGTCGAGCAAAGACAGAAATGAAAGAAAGGCCAGAAGTGTGGTAATTGAGGCCATGTTCTACATCTTGAGGTGGCACTGCTATACAGATTTTCAAATAGCTTTGTACCTACAAAAGTCATGTGTTTATCTAGCAAATCCCAACACAGATCATGAGCAGAAAAAGAATTTAAAGACTGGAAGTGTTCACAGATATCCAGAGTTGGGAGTACTTTTGAAAAACAAAAGTGGAAAGATCTTCTTCAGAGCAAAGGAAACCGCAAAATACTGTTCTGGAACTTTAAGAATCATAAAGCACAATTTGGAGAAAAAGATGCTGAAAGTGAAGGAAGCAAACATGATTCAAGAAGTAATTAATCAGCAAGTTGAGATTATTCAAGAAATCATTGACAAAATTGATAAAAGGCTTAATCTGAGAAATGTGCTACTTCAGAAGATTGTTCCTGCTCTGAAAGAACTGGATGATGCAAAATTTAAGTTTATTTGAAAAAAAGGGGGAGATTGTTAGATCTGAAGTTTTGTCAATAAACCAAGTGTTGAAGATCTGATAAGAGGACTCAGATGTTCTGAGTAGAGAAGTCAGAGGTCTGACTGTGAAGACAGAAATATTGATCGGTGGAAAGAGAAGTCAGATGTCTGATAAGAAGAGTCAGATGGTCTGAGTAGAAGACTCAGATAATCTGAGTAGAGGAGTCAGAAGATCTGAGAAGCTTTATCAGAAGAATGTTCAGAAGTTCTGAACTACCTGTTCAGAACTTATGACAAGATACTTTACTTAGTATTTTATAAACTAATTAGGACACGTGTTATGTTCTTATTAGTCTTTCTTATTTGTACTGTAGCTTTAAGATGTTTGTTGCAGTATAAATAGTAGTTAGCTCTATGTTGCTAACTGATTGATTTTTCCCGTATAACTTTGTATTCATTCTCTGTAATCTTTGAGATTCTCTCTCTCATTGATCTGTATTTCTGTTCATCATTGAATACAATTGGGTTTGATCATACAACTTCTCAATTACTGCTTTCTATATTGATTGTGAGATTAGATCCTGTTCTTTCATTTCTAATCATTGTCTCATTTCTTGCAAAATGCTGTACTTACTGAGTCATTCTGTCGTGCACTTGATTTTGTCTCTTTGAAATTCTTTCATTTTCAACAATGACTTCTGATTAATTCAGATCAGAACTCGGACTTAATTTTTAATGACTTCTGATCAACTCAGATAAGGACTCGTTCTTAAATGCATGACTTCTAAACACCTTAGTTTAGAACTCGTATTTCACTGTTTACTTAAACGCTTTACTTGATGCATGAAATGAGTGTTAGGACTTATACTGTTTCTATGGTCAATCCATAACCGGAAGGACCTACCCAAGAAACACATCCCTTATAGACTACAGTGAGGGGTCTAGACTGATAGATGAGTTCGGAGTGAAAAGAAATTTGGTGAGGCTGTGACAGGACTTAAAAGAATTAATTGGTCCTTACCAAACCGAGTCAGTTATCCGGGTAACCACACAATCTATTCATTCTTGTTCTTTGGAGATGAGTATTGAAACAGACATGGACCCAGTGTCGATAACTCGTGTCACCCCACCCAGCCACTCAAGTATCTCCTAAAAGATGCCTGTTTCATATATTCACGGAGATTTAGCACATGATCTATCTACTCCTCACTCGGAGGTCTTAGATATTGAAACAGGAAGACATCATCTCTGGTCTCCGAACTTCATATTCTAATCACTGTGTCAATTGATTTCAACTTTCATCCCAAGTTAAATTAATTTTTGAGCCAAATCGATATAATTTGATTCTTTCACACATGCACGAGTCTTTGTGATTCCATTTGCATACCTTCGTGATATTGTCGGAACAGTTTGAGAAGTTACATTTTAAAATTTTCTTCAGTGATAACTGGAAGTCCTATCAGAGATTTCTCTTTGCCAACTCTGACCATAGGCCACACAATTTTTTAAATTGTTGTGATAACAGTTACTAACGTGTTTCTGTGTTAGTTGATTACCCCATTCTGATTACTTAATGGTTTGCTCTGGATTTTTTTTGCTACTCGTTACTTTTGTCTTTGAACGTGCATGATGCTATGGATGCTCCTACTCATCATGAGGGGGAGAAAGGGTACAGATTCAAAGACACGGAATATCAAGTTGAGGGGGAGTTAGCAAAAGCCGAGAGGGAGTAAAGTCGAGGGGGAGTAAAGATGTCCCCATGCAAAAGCCGCGGGGGAGTAACTGTTGACCGATTTTAATCGAATGATTGATCTATTCCGAGATCCAAAGAGCTCAAAGTGCATGCAAGTGATCAACTCTTCTCATCGTTTATCAAGTGGTGTTCGCTTCAAATTATTTCCTCCATCAATCATATTGGTTCTACAAGTTCTCTTAAAGCTGAAAACAAATTCAAGAGCTTTATTCAAGGAGGAGCGTCAAAAGACATGAAGACAAGCAACATCAATGCGTTTCAATGATTCAAAAGGAAGAGAAGATCAAGACTTGAAGATTTCAAGACCGATTTTATTTATATATCTTTAGGGGGAGATTATTAGGACCATAAATGTCCTACATATTAGAAAGATATATAAATAAATTATATAGAGCTTATTGTGAGAAGTCGTTATTTTACTTTGAATTGTAATATTCTCATAACGATACTTTGAATGAATACGAGAGGGATGACAAGTTGAAATCATCAATTGTTCTTGTCATATCTATTGATTCGTTGTTACCTGATCAATCTGGAACTCACAATGACATAGATGATCCTGCAAATGTTTATTCTGCTACTCTAGTTCTGATGAGGCAGATGATGAGGCGGAACCTGAAAGCTCGGATAGTGATGATGATGATCAACCTGATGATCATGATGTTTTTTAAAACTGTTGTACATACCGAGACCAACTCTTGTGCTCGAGGAGATATAAGGTGTTCTGAGGGAGTATTAGTTGAAACAGAATATGAAGTGAGGTTAAGTGAGAAGGAAAGAAAAAAAGATGGCGAGTGTGAGACAGGATCAACAAAAGTTTTAACTACTTATCCTATCCAAACCAAGTCAACCCGGGTAGCCACATCTACTGTCAATGAGCGTTCGTCGCCATTAGACATTGAAACAGACATAGTGGACCAGCTATGCGTTGCACAACCCCACTCAGCCACTCATCAATTTCTCAACAAATTGATGTTTCACTTTCTCACCGGGGATTAGCACAAACTCTATCGGAAACACAATCGGTTTTCGATGGTATTGAAACAGGTAGGCAATTGCCCCAGCCACCGACTTCAATTCTGAGCACTTCGAGTCTAGGACCCTTTGGAACCACTTCATTTCCTAGGACACTTACGACGACAGTCACAACAATTTTGGTGACACTAAACATTGGAATTCTTCGTGATCCAATCGAAATGCCCAAAGTATTGTCGCCATTCGTTGGTGCTTTACGAGGACCGAGTGGAAGTCCTGTCAACGTTAACACCATGCCAGCGTTGAACACAGGCCATGCAGTTTCTTCAAATGTCATACAAACCAGTAACCTAAGTGGTATGGGTGTTAGTTCCATTCATGCTCAACAGATCAGATCATTGATGGGTCCTCCTCCCCATAACTATGTTTCAGCGAAATTATTGGAGTTGGCGATTGGTTCATTGAATAATTCTTACAAAGCTCAATGTGACGAGATGAAAAAGATTGTGGGAAAGCTCTCTGAAGAAGTTAATCGAGTTGTTAAAGGAAAATATGTGATTGAAACACCGGTTACTATATCTCAACCTGATCCACAAGCTCAACCTGAAAAACCAAGCAAGGTATTTCCTAACCTACCTTTACATGAATTAAAATCACAGTTGTTAACCCGTTTACTTGAGCAAGGTGATAATAACTCCGGCGAGGAAGTGGAGTTAGTTGGTTTACTTAGAAGCCAAACTGAACAACAAAACCAATTACCTAACCAAGCTGATATTCATACCCTAAAACATTCCATTTCTGTTATGACCCAAGCCATTACATTTGGCTTCAAAACCCTTTCTGACCGTATAGGAGAGGCAAGTGGTTCTGGCGCAGGAATTGAAACAACTGTTGATTTAGAAGTTGATAAAAGTTCTGGTGGAAATGTACAAGAAGGTGGTATACATGAAGTTCTTGATGATATCATTCATATGGTTGAAAAGCCTGAAGGAAGTGATAAAAGAACAGAAGAGGAGAAAATGGCTGATGATCTTATTCAGGATATCATATATGTGGATTCTGAAGATGCACCTGAAAATACAGTTATCGAGATTAAAGAGGAACTTGATTATGTATTTGATGCTGTGAATGTACAACCTGTTGGCTCAGATTCTGACGATGAGAATTTACTTAAAGCAAATGATCCTGTCATAGATGTTCCAGTCATACCCGATATTCTTGAAAGGAGTATTAAAGATCCAGTATCTGAAGCTGAAATGAGAGTGTTCCAGCAGTTAATTGACAGAGAATCCTTAATTGAAAGAAGATGGCACAAAATAAGGATAAATACTCCTTTTTAGGAAGATGTAAGAAGAGATATGTTCGTGAGAAGAGTACAACCGATTGATCTTGTGAAACTTTATTCCATAGAGAAGTTTGCATCACTACACCAGATAGAATACCTACATTTGATGAAAAACAAAGACCAAGATCTGAGGTTAGTGAGAACTGATAAAGAGATTGTGAAGATTACAAAGACTTAATCCGAGAAGATACTGAATGTGTGGTATCCAAGGTTCACAATCTACAGAACTACGGGTTCCAGATTAGTGCATATAACAGTAGAAATCAATAAGTAGAAAACAAACCAGAATGATTTCAACTGGTCATCCAATTCACTTTGAATAATAGAGAGAATTACAATGCAAGTGTTTAGATGAATAATGACGATTACTTCTAATTTCTAAACAAACAAAGCTTTATATACCATGGGCCCTAAACAAGCAAGCCCATGGCCCATTACATTATTAGGCTCAAAATGAATAATAACACTTTAACCCTTGAACTTCTATTCAACCTGATTTTATCCCTAACAATCTCCCTCTTTGAATTAAAGTTCGAGTTCGCGCCAGTTCTCGACGTATCTCTTTTGAAGCGCAAAGTGGATCTTGAACATTTGGATGGCTCGACGGTAGTCGATGCGATCTTCAATCACTTCTAAGGCTTCTTGAGCGGTTATCTCGTTTGAATTGGGAACAAACGAAGACTTTCGGTTTTTGGATTCATAAGTGATAATGTTTCGAAGAGCATCTCTAACTTTGAGGAATGTGCCATCGCAGAATCTGTCGACCTGGTTGAAGCAGAGAAACCTCTTTTCTTTCTGATCATTGAGGTATACAATCCCAAATTCTGGTTCTAGAAGCAGTATGTTTTCGGGATACCTCTTCAGCTCGGGCGCTTTCAGTTTCAGTTTCAGCAGGTTTACCTTCTTTGCTCTATGCTCGATCCCCATTTGAAAGTCAGTGAGATAGGACATCATGATGGTGTGAATTAGGAATCGACGGACAACCTCGAGCGCTTTGGTAACATGAAGCGGTCGGATGGTTCTGGTTCAGAGGTCTTTCAGTAGAGCGTGGAAGTCGAACGGTCTGAGGTTCGTAAAGTCAGCTTCAGAAAATCTCCATTCATTTATGTCTTCTCGTCGGACGGTGAATACTGGAAACATGACTTTAAGGATTCGATCGGTTTGGATGTTGAGAACTTCAGTGATCTTGTGCTTCGTTTGGACTTGGCTAACTGGCAGACACCGCTTCATAGTATTTACGTATTGGCCTTGGTATTTCTTGTCGAACTTGGAAATCCCAAGGCAGAATGTTGGCTCGATCGGGCGTAACCTGTGAACAAAGAGATTCTTCAGAGATTCCTCCAGGTGAGGAATAAGGATCATAATCTTCTCCCATCGAATTTGTTGTTGTGGAGGAGGAGGTTGATCTGAAGCTGTTGGTTGTTGAGGAGATGTCGGATTTGTAGCAGTTGAAGTCTCGAGAATCGTAGAAGTGTGGGTAGGTGTACCATATAAGTTTTGCAGCAAGAACTGGTCTTAGTCGGCATCGGTGGGAAATATAAGATTCACCTCGAAGTTTATCGCACTGGTGGCTTTTTGATACCATGCATTTTCAGCTCCTGGGTCAATCTCTGAATCAGGATCAACCAGGTTAAGAACTTCCCCTTCCGGTGCAGTATAAACGACCAACACCTGTGATTCTCCCTCGGGATTTTCAATTGTCGGGTCGTCATCGTCAGAGATATCCATGTCTATCTCCATTTCATCTAGACTCAACTGGGCATCAGGTTCGTCTTCGGTTGCAGTTGCCACAGTTGATGGTTCCGGTTGAACCATTGCAGTTTCGAGGATAATTGGTGCGGACTCAGACAATCGATGTCGCTTGTTCTCCCCCTCACAGTGATCAGGATCATCCTGGTCATCGTGCCATCTCTTGAGTCCGCCAGCTTGACCTTTACAAGTGTCTTCGAGTGAGGCGACTCTCTCGGACAGAAGGTTTAAAGCTTTATGAACGTCCTTGAGAGTCGAATCAAGCTGGTCCAACCTATTAGTCATGGATGACGAAGGAGCAGATAACTGTGAGCGTAGAACTGAGACCAGGTCTGCTTCGTAGAGGCATCGGTGTCGATGTGTTGGAGCAGTTGAGCCAGAAGCATAGTCTTGAGTGTATCCACCGAATAAGATGGCTGAACGGGATCCGGTGGAGGTGTTGGTGCGGTTCCAGATTCGACTATCTTCTTTTTCACTTTGATCAAGCTCTTGATTTTGTCGATCTCGGTGGTGAACTGCTGCTCCATTGCCTCGCGGACAACCTTTAGGGCGTGTCCAGATATTCCCTTGACAGGAGGTCGGGTGACTTAACTCCGGGATCACTTAGATTACCCGTTGAGGAAGCTACCTTAGAGGTAGTGCCACCTACATTCACGGATGGCAAAGGTGTGGCCGTGGTAGGATTTCCTTCCGATCCTAGTGTTCCGCTCGAAAGCAGAGACACTACAGAAGTTCCGATCGGGTCACGATGAGCATCGATATGTAAAGTCTCGTCCTGTGTCCTAGCCGAAGAATGTAAAATATCAAGTGGCTCTAGACTCGAACGTGCAACGAAAGAAGGCTAGACCGGGGGATGCTGGTCTCTTGTTTCAATACCAATACTCTCCAATTGAGAGATCGGTAGACGTTGTGCTAAGTCCCCATGCAAAAGTGAAACACCCGTCTGTTGAGAGAAGGATGAGTGGCTAGGGAGGTCGTGCAGTTACGCTGCTAGATCCACGACGGCTTCTTCAATACCTTGTCCTAACGGATGAGACATGGTAGCAGATGTGGCTACCTGGATGACGCTGGTTTGGGGTCGCTCTCGAGCCTCCCTAGTCCTAATGCTCGTTCTCTCTTGGTTTTGTTTTGATCTTCATTATCTCTGACTCGCCTGTTCAAGATTTTCAACTAATTCTCCCTCCTCTCTCCTTGTGTCTCCCGTAATAGGCTGAGTAGTACGGATGAGGGGGTTGGTAGGTGAGTCAGAAGGGGAACCTTCAGTCAATGGAGGGTGACGGTTGATACGGTGTGGAATCAGGGATGCACGGATGGCTTGGTCTGTATCGATGTCTGTACTGTCGGATTCGACATTTTCGACCTGGCTGAACGGAGATATTAGCTCAGTTGTGTCCGTGCCGGGGTCTTCTTCGAGCAATGGGGTGGCAGAAATGACCGGGACCTCGTGTAATCTAGTCGACGGTCCGACTTCGTCAGTTGTACGGGTGGTTTGTATGGGTGGTTGTTGGCTAGTTCCAGTTCGGCTGGATTGGGTAGTACTGGTATGCGTATCCAATGCACCGCCCACGCCTGTTTCCCTCCCATGCACTCTCAACACACCCCGTCCGGGAGCCCCATCTACCCAGACTCTACCTCTTCTCGTCCTTGGACCCTCACGTCTCTCAGGTCTATGTCCCTGGGCGGTCCCTCCGGCTCTGGCTGGACCATGGGAGCACCTAATTCTTCTCTATACTCTAATACACTCGGTGCATTGGGGTCCGCATATGCCAGTAGGGCTTCAGGTAAGGGCATGGCTCGTGCATCGGATGGGTTGCGAATCACAAGATAGCGTAAATTAAATGGGGGACATACCGGATGGTTAATGCGTCGCGGTACTCCTGGATTCGCGTCAATGTGTTGTCTGACGGCCAGTGAGAGGAAATGTGGGAACGACATGAACTTCTTTTGCTTTGATCCGCCGATTTGTCTGATTGCCTGAACCAGTTCGCGCCATATCACCATGGCGTAGTCGATGTGCCTGTTGTAGCATACGGCAAGGAATAGCCGTAGGAAATCGCCTGTACACTGATCCATGCCCCTCCATCTGGATGAGAGACACATGTTCAGAATCAAGAACAGTGTGTACCATATGGGCGCCAGATATTTGCGGTTGAAGGCCGATGGACGCTCGAGGGCGTGGTTGTAACCGAGTGCTCGGATCTGGGCACACAGAGTCGTGTCATTGACAGCGGGGTCGTATTCTTGATGTCCGCTGGCGGTGGCATCTTGTAGTGAAAGCAGACGGCAGAACAACTCCGGTGTGAGCGTGAATTGGTGATTGTCGATCCGTGCCATGATCGTTTGTGTATTTGCAGCTGTGATGACTTGGGCTGAGAGCCATACTTGATAGACGTACAAAACGGGGACGTCAACCTTTGCAGTGAGGGCCTTACGGAGAGGGTGACCAAGTAATATGTCCACGACCACTCGGTGTTGTGGTCGGAACTCGGCAACGTCTAGTTGATGGTGGTTGGCTTCGATTTCAATGCCATGGTCTGGTTGGACCAAAGAATTGTCCGCCTCTTCTTCGATGAATTCCTCTTGAGGAGGAATTTGCTCGTGGGGTTGTTGTTGTTCTTGATCCGCCATGTAGAATACCTGAAAACGAACAATGTTAGCAAACAGGCATAGGCACAATAGTCGGCACGTACCGTTGCGAAAATCGGCTCAATCTGGAACAGATTGGGGACTGGCAGTGAGAGAACAGGGGACTGGACTGTTGGAATTGTAAGTATCCGGACAACAACATTTGGAAGCAAAAGTTTCCGGCAAATCAAGGTGTCCGGACAAATCAATGTATCCGGACAAGCCAAAGGTTTCCGGATAACATGTAGTATCCGGACAAAATGAGGTTACCAGATGACTTGGTTCCCGGACACTCGACAATCCGGAAACCCTAAGGTTTTCGGACAAGTAGGGTTACCGGATGACTTGGAGTCCGGATAAAATATCTAACTCATGATGGTTTCCGGACGATTTGAATGTGTTCAATCTTGCCAAAAACGACCTCAAACATGCATAGAAGTAGTATAACAATGTCGATTTAAGCATACAAGCATGCGAAAGCAAGTAACTTGGTATAAAATACACTGAACAGATGTGAATGCTTATTGATGCGAAAAGGGGGTTTCGAAAACCCAGAATCGACCAAACCAGTGGTCGATTTGTGTGATTGAGTGCGTGAAAAAGTGTATTCGAGATCGAGATAGATATACGAGGATTATACCTGAGTTTGGAACCGAAATCGAGTGAAAATGATCGATGCTTGAGAGTCTCCGTGTGAGAGAAGAAAGCGAAGGGTTTTTGTGGGTTTTGGGAGTTTCCGGATTCGATGAATAGGAGTGTTTCAGGAGTTGCTTATATATATGGACCAACTTTCCGGGTGGGTCATCCGGATACCCATCCGGTCCGGATAGGTGTCCTGTCCGGAAACCTATCCGGATAGGGTATCCGGAAACTTTGGTGTTTCTGACAAAATACCCCTGTTCTTCCAGATTTGGTAAAAATGTTATCATTTTGGTTTTGAAAGAACCTTTCCTCGCTCCCCCTCGAACTGAACATGGGGATTCCTCTGCCCCCCCTCGGAATGTGCATGTGTGGGCAATGGAGAAACGAACACACATAAAAACTTTGATACATTTAAAGAAAAATGGTGTCGCTCCTCCCTAAATGATGAGCAGATAGTAATATGCTCCCCCTCGGAATGTGTGCGTGTAGTGAAATAAAGCACACTTGGAATGTCCACACACATAAACTTTTGACAGTTAGAAAAACAGTTGTGTGACACTCCCCCTCAAAAGTTGAATGTACTTACCTGATACTTTGTTTGTACTCCCCCTGAACACATGAACAACTTGTGAAAGCACATATATAATTATGGAAAGTAAACGACAGTAATTAACAGAAAAGAAAACACACGTTAAAAGAAAATAAACAGACAAAATCTACCTAATGAATACAAAGATTTAACCGATAAATGTAACTGATACAAGTAGAATACAGATGCGAAAAAGTGTGTACTCAATCATCTGAAGTGGAAACAACAGATGATGAATGGACAGTCTCTCGTAGGTGTATGGAACTTGTATCGGGCACACAATCAGATCAAGTCTTCAGATTTAGCATACCTAACCTGGACACTAGATAATTAAAGAGTTTTTCGTCCAGGGGTTTTGTAAACAGGTCGGCTAACTGATGTTCGGTATTCACAAAGTAGAGTTCGACTGTACCTCTTTCGACGTGATCCTTGATAAAATGGCACCGAACATCTATGTGCTTTGTCTTTGTATGCTGGACCGGATTGCTGGATATTGCAATAGCGCTCTTCGAGTCGCAGTAGATGGGCACCTTGGTGTAAGTGAAACCGTAATCGTTGAGTTGTGTGCGCATCCATATCACTTAAGAACAGCATCTTGCGGCGGCCACGTATTCCGCCTCGGCAGTCGACGTAGAGACGCACTGTTGCTTCTTGGGTGCCCAACTCACCAGACTGTCGCCCAAGAACTGCACATGACCCGATGCACTATTCCGATCCATCATGCTGCCCGCGTGGTCCGCATCAGAATATGCCTAAAGTTCAAAACCTGTCTCTTTCGGGTACCACAAGCCAAGATCAGCAGTACCTCTCAAATAACGAAATATTCATTTAACGGCTATTAAATGAGACTCCTTAGGTTTTGACTGAAACAGAGCGCAAAGAAACGTTGAAAACATGATATCCGGTCTACTAGTAGTTAGGTACATTAAAGAACCAATCATTCCCCGGTACGTTTTTGTGTCCACATCCTTTCCGTTAGGATCGGCGTGTAACTTTGTACCGGGTGCCATGGGAGTTTTCATCGGTGAGGACTGTTCCATCTGGAATTTTTGAAGAATATCCCGGATGTACTTGGCCTGATTTATGAATATCCCGGTCGACAGTTGTTTAACTTGAAGACCAAGGAAAAAATTCATCTCACACAACATACTCATTTTAAAATATTGGATCATTAATTTGGCAACGTTCTTGCAAAATAGAGGTTTAGTAGACCCAAACATTATGTCGTCAACATACACTTGAACCAAGACTATATGACCTTCTTCGTTTTTAATAAATAAGGTTGTATCTATTTTACCTTTTGAGAAACCTGATTTTATTAAAAACTTGGACAACGCGTCATACCAGGCCCGCGGAGCTTGCTTCAAACCGTAAAGCGCCTTGTCTAGAATGTAGACATGATTAGGCATCTTCTCATCCACAAACCCGTTCGGTTGCGATACGTATACCTCTTCCTTGATCTCGCCGTTGAGGAATGCGTTGTTCACATCCATTTGGAAGACCATGAAGTTTTTGTGCGCGGCGTATGCAAGGAACATACGTATTGCTTCAATTCTCGCCATTGGTGTGTATGTCTCGTCATAGTCGATCCCTTCTTGTTGACGGTATCCCTTGTCCACGAGATGCGCCTTGTTTCGTACGATGATATCGTCCTCGTCCTTCTTGTTCTTGAAGATCCATTTGGTGCCGATCACCGTCTTGTGAGTAGGGCATGGGACCAGTCACCATACTTTGAGGGCTTCAAATTGATTGAGTTCCTCTTGCATGGCCATGACCCAGTCTGGATCTTCTAAAGCTTCAGAGACGGTTGTAGGCTCGATCTTACTCAGGAATCCATAGAAGAGGCAAAAGTTGGCCGACGCGCTTCGCGTTTGGACTGGAGTGGAGGGATCATCGATAATTTGGTGCAGGGGATGAGCTCTTGTCCATTTGGTGGTGTGTGGAAGCGGCTGCTGAGTGGAGTGTGAGGTGTTCGGATCCACGTATCCTCCAGTTGGAAGGTCTTGTACGGCTTCAAGTGTAGCGGGTTGGTTTCTCGGAGGAGACTTGGGTGGATTTGTCGAAGGTTGAGCAACTTCTGGTTCCGGGGAAGGCAGAGGTTGATCAAGAATGTAGTCGAGGACGAATCTTCAGGAGCGATCTCCGGGTTTTGTGTTGGTTCCTCCGGGGGAATAGTTGTATCAAATGATGTTGATGGTGAAGGCTGAGGTGTCTCCACAGTGATTGTTGGAATGCTGGTCCAAGGCGGCGGACTGGAGAGATTCGCCGAGTCCTCGATTTGAGAAACTTCAATTCTTGGTTGCGCTGAGACACGAGGGGTAGAAGCGTTAAACATATCATCATAAAAGTATTGAGACAGTAAATCTAAATCAGAAAGTTGAGCATTCGACGTAGATGCATGATTTGGATTTACTGTTGTTTGTGCAGATCCCGAACGTGAAAGTTCGGAAGCTAGCACACCAGTTAAACCGGGTTCTGAACTAATATGTTCAGAAGACAAATACGCGGCTTCGTCGAATGTCACGTTTACACTCTCAGTAACAGTTTTAGTCCGTTTATTGTAAACGCGATACGCCTTAGTCTGCATGGAGTATCCTAAGAAAACTCCTTCGTCTACCTTTGGACAGAATTTGCCGAGATCATCCTTGTCATTGAGGACATAGCACGTGCATCCGAATGTATGGAAATACTTGATGTTCGGGATGCGGTTGTTGATGATCTTGTACGGTGTCTTGTTGAACCGCTTGTTGATGATGGAGCGGTTTTTGTGTAGCATACAGTTGACACCGCTTCGGTCCAGAGAAATAAAGGCAACTTGGACTGTGACAACATCGTGCGAGCGACTTCGACTAGGGTACGGTTGCGTCTTTCCACCACTCCGTTTTGTTGAGGAGTGTGTGCGGCCTAGAAGGTTTGCGAGATACCGACTGAAGTCAGGTATTCGTTCACCGTTTGATTTTTAAACTCCGTCCCATTGTCGGTTCTGATCTTCTAAACTTGCTTTCGAAGGTTCAGTTGGATAGTCTTCAGGTGGTTGATAATCAGCTCCGGGGTTTTATCCTTCGAGCGTAGGAACTTTACCCAAGTCTAGCTTGAGAAATCATCCACCATTACCAGGACGTACTTGCGTTTGTTGATGCTGTGAACACGCATCGGTCCACACAAATCCATATGGATAAGTTCGAGGGACCAGGACGTGCTTGGACCGGCCTTCGGCTTGTGCGTCGCTCGCTTCATCTTTCCCATTTCGCATGCCCCGCAGAGTCGGTCCTTCATGAATTGAAGGTCGGGCATGCTTTTCACGTGTCCGCCCAACACCAGTTTGTTGATACTCTTAAAGTTCAGGTGCGAGAGACGTCTATGCCAAATCCACGCTTGCTGGGATTTGGCCTTTAACATCAGGCAGACAGAGTCATCGGTCTTTTGGGCTGAGAGGTCGATGGTGTAGAGGTTGGTCTTTCGCGTTCCAACCAGCAGTTCGGGTTCGTCGTCAGTGCGGACGCTACACCTTTTGGCTTTAAATCTGACCTCAAGATCTTTATCGCAGAATTGGTCGATGTTGAACAAGTTGTGTCCCAATCCCGCGATGTATGAAACTTTCTTTATGGTGATCTGATCTTGGACAATGTCGTCGTAGCCCAATATCGGCGCCTTGTCATCGTTTCCGAATCTCACGTGTCCGCAATATTTTTCCTTGTAGTTCGTGAGCAGCTCCCTCCTCCCAGTCATGTGCTTGGAGCATCCAGGAAATTTAATATCTTGTTCAACAAAATCATTCTTATGATTCAAAGGACAATCATTCTTGTTCGTTCTAGGATAAAAGACAATATTAAATGACTTTGATGCATCATTGTTCTAGACCGATTCCTTGCCTATCCACTTTGTTTTGTCTTTTTTGGCCCGACCATTTTTATCTGAAACAGGATTAACAAAATGGTCAGCAGAGGTATAGTGGACAGGACGTTTATCAGTCGATCGAACGGTCTTTTGCTTCGGCTGTGATTGTTTTTGAGAGCAAGACTCAGTTTTAGAAACCTTGATCATAGACGGGGTCTTCGGTTTTGTGGAACATTCACCCTTTTGAAAATTGATCGGTCGATTTACCACTAGCGAAAGAAAATCAGTATGACTTGGAAGATGTTTGTCGAATGGAAACGATTTAAACACTTCATCAGAATTACCCTCAGAATTCATAAATTCGGAAAAATCTATATCCGAAATCACTGGACTTGGATTGGTTGAGGGAAGTGAGGAACACCTTGTGTCAGTGTGCTTAGGTGAGTCTGCTGCGGAAGCTATGAAAAAGTCAGAGTTCAGATTCTTTAAAACATACTATTCTTGAGACCCTTTACCGTTCGGGGAAGTTGTTTTTCCCATGAAAGCTTTGCACGAGGATGTGTCAGACGAGTCCGAGGAAGATTCGGGTGAAATCGTCTTTTCTTCATGTAGTAGGTCAATCTTCTCTTGAAGTTGGCCATTTCTCACATGCTCATTCATCGCTTCTGTCGCCAAGGCAGACAGTTTTGATGTGAGCCGATCGATTTCAGTCCAAAGGATTTCCTGTTCTTCATTCGACACAGACTCGGTTTTAGCATATTTAAGTGTCTCATGTTCGGTTATAAGCGCTTGCCTTTCCTTTTGAATAAGAGATCTTTCCTTCTCGAGTGACTCCTCTAATTCGACTATTTTCGACTCCAAAATGAGAGGAGGAACATAGAGTTTAAACTCATCCGTCTCAGTTTTGGGTTTGGGTGCTTGGACCTCATCCTTTTTGGAGGAATCCTTGGGCGTTACAACCTTATAGCCGTCAAATTAATCATTCGAGAGGTATTTCTTTGGATTTTTCTTATAATATAGTTCATAGGCTCGTAGAAAAAAGGAAGTTGCATTTTGGAGGTGTGCTTGCGCTTATATTCCTCAGTTTCCTCTTCTTTCTTAGGTTCAAGAGGACCAGTCCATTGTATCTTATATTCTGGATACTTTTTGTCCAGACCGAGACACCTAAAGTCATAAACTGTAGGTGTTTTGAACATACCCTTCTTCAAGTACTGTGGGTTATCGTATCCGATTCCCCATTCCTTGTTAAAGTATGTGAATTCCTTGGGTTTATTCATGTGAATAGTCTGGTCTGTTTGGCCTCTATTGTGGAGTTTTGTTTCAGGATCAGTTATTTTGGAAACAAACTGTTTGTGCTGAGTTTGAAGAGAAGAGCATTGATAAGCAATCTCTGTGTTCTCATTCTTACACTGATCCAATTGTGAATTCAGTTCAGATATTTTGGCCCTTAAGTCATTAGGTGCTATTGAAAGATTTGTACATTTGTCTTTTAAAGTAGCATTTTCGGACTTATAATTTTCAGTAAATCTCATTTGAACATCTAGCTTTTCAGTTAGTGATTTGATCTCAAGCAGTTCTTCATTAATGGTGGCCTTATAGGAATTTGTTCGTGCAACAATAGGTTCAAACTGTTTGGCAAAGCCTTGATAGATAGGATTACATACCTAGAACAGCTTTGCCTGTTCTTCTGGTGGAGAGTGGTAGCCCATGAAAGCGTCAGCATCTTCAGAGTCGCTTTCATCATCAGAACGACCCAACCAGTGGTCATCTTCAACAAATAGAGCTTCGCCCGCTTCCTTTTGTTTTGCCAGTGCGAGCTTTGCCTTGTAGTAGTGCGCGTTCTTTACCACAAGCTTCCTACAATCCTTTGCAAAATGACCTAGCTTCCCGCAGTTGTAGCAGGTGACGGGTTCATCTTTCTTCTTCGTCTCGGGCTTGCGGTCTTCTTTCTCAGTCCTCTCCTTCTTATCAGACTGCTTGTGCTCATCTGACTTCTTCTTGCCTTCATATTTATCCCGATAATCATGGCGATTGTTGGAGGAAGTGGAGTAGCGCTGATTATTGGATGTGGGCTTCTTGAAGAACTTCTGTTGCTGAAAGGATTTGGAGAGTAGAGCCGTTGCTTTCTTCACAATTGTTAATTCAGGATCAGAATCACTGTCCTCTTCTTCCTTAGACTCTGGCTCAGATTCACTTGGCTCTTGGGCACGTTTGGAATGACGACCGTAAGTTTTGCCTCGTTTAGAAGACATAAGAGCAAGTGGATCAGCAGGTGACTTGGACGCATTCATCTTTTCGCTCAGAATCTCCATCACCTCATCTTCGTCCTGGAGAAGCATCTCATAGAGTTCGTGTATCAGAACGTTCTCCATTAAGTGATTGTGTTTAACGTGAGAAGCAAACACTTTCCATTCAGGAAGGAGATTGTTTAAGAACTTGAGCGCATTCTCCGTATTAGAACGAGTGATTTTATTCTTGGAGAGCTCGTTCAGTAGGAGGCAGAAACGTTCAAAAGCTTGGGAGAGTGATTCACCGGCATGCTGCTTGAATCCATCAAACTTGGTTATGCAACTATTGATATTCAGTTGGTTGCCGACTCTGCTCCCACTCATCATTTTCTCTACCTGATCCCACATGCCCTTTGTTGTGTCCTTGTAGCTGTCTATGGCTGTGTATATCGGATTCGGTAGAGCCTGAACTAGATACCTCTTGGCATGCTTTTCACCATCATGCATGCCCTTTTCAGCGTCGCTCATCTCCAAGTATGTCTTTTCTTCATAACGAACTTGAGCACCTGCTTCAGTTGCTGCTATTGTCTTCATGGGTGGAGGTTGTGGGCCATTGCGTAGAACTCTCCATATGTACTTGAAATTATCTTTTGATTCGATGAAGATCATGAATCTATCCCTCCATTGGATGTATTCTTCCTGGTAGAGGGTTGGCGGCTTGGAGTCGGTGCCGACAGCGAGAGCATCTCGAAAAGACATCGTCGTTGATTGCCCTAAGGTGATCGTCAGACGATTGTTCGATTCAAAGTGGTTTCCTAACGCAAGGCACTAAGAGTGATGGCCTAACGCATGTTCTAAGAGTGATCTAGGCTAAACGGATAAGAAACTAGCTAATCAGAACTTACCGGATAGGAATCCGGATGAAAAATGTCTGATCTAGAAGTGTCTGGATCAGATGTGTGTCATTATGTTCAAATTAGCAGAAGTATCCGGGTAATCAGAGGTGTCCGGATAAATACAGGTTTCTGGATAACAGAAAGTTACCGGATAAAAGAGGTTTCCGAATGAAATATGAAAACAAGACTTACCGGATAGCTGAGGTTTCCGAAGGACTATACTTTCCGGAAGAAGGACTTACCGGATAGCAGTGTCCGGAAAGGAACAATTAGCCGGAAACTTTGAGTTGTCCGGGTAAATGAGTTTACCGGAAACTTTGGGTTACCGGATCAATTGTGTCCGGAAAGATGAGAAAAAAGAACTTACCCAGAATGTGAAGCGATGTTCTGGAAAGTGATGCAAGTATCCAGAAACTACGGCTCGGTGTCCGGACACTTCGGTTGTGGCTTCCAATTCGATGGGAATTCGATTAGGGTTGATGGCAGTCTTCCTGAAAAGTTAGAAACCTTCCAAAAACAGCAAAATAACAATACCCAAATCGATAATCAAGCAAAATAGCATGATTTTGAAGAAAAATTTAGATTTCTGATATGAACAGAACCCAAAAACCACAAACTTGATTTTGCTTAAAAACCACTCAGATGATCGAATTGGAACGAGAAAATTTGCAGAATCGCTAAGTAAGATGATGCTAACAGAATGCAATAAACGAAACGAAGAAATTTTAACCGAATCAAAATATGGAATAATGAACTAAACATAATTCTTACCAGAAATCTTTTTATCACCTTGAATCGAATCGTCCGTATGCTCTGATACCAATTGTGGGTTCCAGATTAGTGCATATAATAGTAGAAATCAATAAGTAGAAAAAAAATCAGAATGATTTCAACTGGTCATCCAATTCACTTTGAATAATAGAGAGAATTACAATGCAAGTGTTTAGATGAATAGTGACGATTACTTCTAATTTCTAAACAAACAAAGCTTTATATACCATGGGCCCAAAACAAGCAAGACCATGGCCCATTACATTATAAGGCTCAAAATGAATAATAACACTTTAACCCTTGAACATCTATTCAACCTGATTTTATCCCTAACAAGAACTGATGGTAAAGAATGGTCATTCACTTAAGTTGATTTCAAGTCTTTGAACTGTGAAGACTTTTTCCGATTATATGACATTCTTGCCAGACTTCCCAACAAAGATAAGACATGGTCTGAGGCGTATCAATCAGTGAAGCGGTTCATGAAAAACTTGGTAAAACTTGCTTACCTGACTGACTTTCAAATGGCGTTGGAGGGAGGTCAGATCAGAGTAAATGTCTTAAAGCCAAATAGAAGACTTCCTGATGCTCAAGGTCTACCGGTGTACAAGATTTTGGAAAAGCCAGAATTTGGGATCATTTACTTCAATGGCCAGAAAAGAAAGAAGTTCATGAGATTCACCGAAGCCAACAAATACAGTGATGGTACGTTTAAGGTGTTAAAGATTCGGTTGACTGAAAAGTTCAGATTGGATGAACAAAAGCTGGTACCTCTAAAAGAGAAGGAGAAGATACTGATCAACAAAGCTCTGAATTTCAGTGAGAAAAGACTAGAATACATGAATGCTCTAAGGAGGTTTGAAATCATTTTTAGGATAAGGAAGAGATATGTTCCTCCAGAGCAGTTGATGTAGATGTTATGTTCTTCTAACTTGGATCCAAAGGGGGAGACTGTTAGTGCAAGAAATGCTAATTGTATCCAAGTTAAAGGACTTTTTTGTAACTTTATAGTCTATGTATAAATAGCCTAGATCCCTTGTTTAGAAGATAGCTTTTGTCATTTTATTAGAAGTACATCACCTGTAATTCTCTCTATCCTTGTAAACACAATCTTTGATGTTAATGAGAGATGACTTGTGATTACTAATCATAACTTTACATACTTGTTTCTGGGATCACAAAAAGTACAAGTGCGTGTGCCGAAGGAATTCCTACCAAATCATCAAAGACAAAATTGGTGGAGAGAAATGAAGAACATATCAGCACATACATGAGAATCGACGCACACATAATCATATTGATGATGTGTGATCAACACCTTCATGGCCTATCCCATCATGGCCAATGGGATCTGGACGATGATGATCTTCCAGATCGGCATGTGCAGCTTAATTTTCTGCTGAGAAGTCCACCTTCAACCTGCTTGGACAGATACACTTCTTCTTTGTTTTTCGGCTGATCTTCGACTTCCCCGAACATTGATGTATAACTATGCTGCTAAAAAGAACCTGATGGGATGTTGTAAAAATGAAAGATCGAGAAGTCATCTTGAAATCTTAGGTGACCCAACAATACTTTTAATTGATAAATAAGAGTGATAACTTTTACTTGATTAACATTCATTAACTGATGTTACCAATAATCTTATCATACCATTTTGACGATGGAGAATTTTACTTTCAAGGTAAATAAGGGTTGTTATTCGTCTTACCCAGTTATATTCGGTAAATAATCCTTATATTCAAAAGAAGAATGTAAGGAGTTGATTGATGAACAAAGAGCTATAGAGTATAGGGATCCAAGTTTAACGAACAATCTTATATATTGTAACAACCCAAAATCCAAAGCATACATGTAATAACTGGGTATCTATTGAAAAGACTTGGGAAATTTTGTGAGAAAGGTTAAGAGGTTATAACTTTGGCGGTTGAATTGTAAATTTGGTGGAGGGTATGAAAACCCTTGTTATTTGGCACAAAACCCTAGGTTCCATCATCCTCACATTTGGAGCGGCGATAGGAGTGATGAGAAGAGAATTCAAGTTGCCAATTTTGCCATCTGGAAGAAATCAAGGAGAGTGCATGGTTGAGGATCCCCAATTCATCAAGTCTCAAGGAGATCGAATCGCAAGTCTGAAGCAAAGTAAGGAGTACTGACTAGGACGACATGTGAGTCTTTCTAACTAAATACGTATCTTTTTTAACGTGATTTCAGAAGTGAGAAATGAGTATGAATCGATATGTTTATATTACATGAAAGCGTGTGTTCGGAAAGTTAATTTAAAGTGCATGCATACATTTGTTGATAGAGGTGTAATGTCTTAAAAACCTTGTTACGACTCTTAAATCAAAAGCGTCTTATAAACTTATTGTAACACTTTTAGAAATGATGTTTTTTTGTTTGGTTCTATAAACTAATGTCCTATAAAATACTCTGTTAGGACACTTATTTATTTTAGGTATCCTATAAACTCAAATTATTGTAGTGTGGTCAAGCCAAAGACTTTGCGCACATATAGGAGAATGATGGGCGACCAAGGGACCGGGGGGGGGGGGGGGGAAGGGTTGTGGGAATAGACCGGGGGAATCACCTATGGGGCTCAGGGTTATAGGAAGATAGAGTAAAAATCACTACTACAAAAATGGCTTTATTACACGCTCATTTTTACACGGTTTTTTAAAATAACCGTGTAAAAAAGATATACATTTTTACACGGTTTTGGAAGATGAACCGTGTCAAAAGGATGAAAGTCCTTTTACAAGGTTATTATTTTAAACCGTGTAAAAAAACTATTTTAACTGTTATATAAATTTGTTAGCTTCAATCTTCCTAATCATAGAAGTATTTAGAAGTAGTGAAAAATAGGCTAAGTGAAGAAAACCTCTTACAGAGGCTCTGCCGAACTTACCGAGAGATCAAGGTCGAGAAGCTACAGAAGCTAAAGAGGCGTCCTACAGAAGCTCTGTAATACGCGCAAAGAAGACCAAAGACTCGGAATCCGGTGAAGACTGCTCTTCTAAGGACCAAACCGCAGAACCTCTGTGACACTTCACAGAGCCTCTGCGGTCTTCAACAAAGACTTCAAAGATATTTATAATATCTTGCTACTGTTCCTGGACCTGTTCATCAACTTGCATGGCAACGTACCCTGTCCAACTTCAACGTGTCAAACTCTGAGTGGACTCAATATGGCTTAGTACATAATAGACGTGTGCTGCATTAAATGCAATTCAGCACATCAAACTGTTCATGCCATCCGTCCAACTATTCAAACCAGCCATTATGAATAGTAGCTTATGCTTTATGGTCCCCTTAGAGTAGTATATAAGGAAGACACATGTTGAGTTCTTTCTTACACACACAACAATAAGAAATATAAAAAAGTCGAGAATCAAGAGAGAAAACCATCACAAGAACACACAACTTAAACACTTTAAGAGTCATATCTGTTTTAAAGCTTTGCTTACTCACTGTTCTTAAATCTGTTCTTGATATATATATATATATATTCAGTAAACTTTGAGATATTATTTCCTGTTCACTGTTTATTTATATTGTGTTCTAAATCTATCAATCATATCTGTTAGTTCTTCAAATACGATTCCGCATCAAACATAAACTCGAACTAATAGATCTGACAATCTTGTATAAGCAAACCGGGAACCAACAATTGGTATCAGAGCAAAGCTTGATTTTCAATATCAAGTGATCCTCTTTATTACAAGATTGGTGATAGACATCATTCCTCTTTTAAACCTATTCCTCATTTCTAGATTAAAACTCCATTAAAGTGTACTCTGGGAACTGTTCAAACCCAGAAAACTTTCCAGATCATCAGACTCATACTCTTTAATCATACTATATTTTCAGAACCTTAACAATGACAAATACAAACAACTTCTTTACTGCTGGTTCACTCACCAAGCCTCCTACTCTCCTACGAGATGAGTATCCTCAATGGAAAATAAGAATGGTTCATTTCTTTGAGGGTACTGAAAAAAATCTAGTACAATATCTTTACAACCTTCCTCCTGTTCCCATGATAATAGTACCACGTGTACCAGCTACTGCTGAATCTCCTGAAATCCTTGAACATCAAAAACAGAAGCCAAAAGAAGAATGGTCAAATGAAGATAAGGCAGAAGATGAAGTTGCACATAAAACAAAAAGAATCTTGATAATGGCTATCCCCAACGAGCTTTTTCAATCCTTAGATGCATGCGAAACTGCGCACGATCTTTGGAAAGAATTAGAAAGACAGTTGGAAGGGGGTGCTAAAACACATAATAACCGAAGGGCACAATACATAAATGAATATCATGCATTCAGAGCCTCTGCAACAGAATCTCTGCAAACGACGTACGACATGTTCAACTCTCTCATAAACAAATGCAGAAAGTCTGGCATTCACAGAACCTCGGAAGAAAATAACGTCATGTTTCTAAAGAGCCTGAATGATGAGTGGCTTCAACTGTCTATGTCTTTACAAACAAACCAAGATCTAGACTCATGGACACTCTCTGATCTCTACGGAACACTAGCTGCACAAGAGCCTCAAATAGCACAGGCTAAAACAATAACCATTGCACCATACGCATTGGTTAGTAAATCAACATAGGCTAAAGAAAGACCAAGAAATGAGAGATCAACAGAGGAGAAGAAGAAGGAGAAGAAGAAGATAGTGATGGTTGATAGCGAAGAAGACGAGCTGATAGAGGAAGAAATAACTCTTGCGTCATTAGCTAAATCATTGGCTCTATTGACAAGAGAGTTCAGAGGTAATCAAAGAAAGTTTGAAAATGACAGATATAGCAGACACAACCAAAGAGATAGAAGAGATGATGGGAGAAGAGAAGAATCAAGTGACCGACAGAGGTCAGACTACAGAAGTGACCGACAGAGGTCGAGCGACAGAAACTACAGAGGAAATGACCGACAGAGGTCAGATGACAAGGTAGGCCACACACAAGAATGCTACAAATGTGGTAAGCCTGGTCATTATGCAAACGAATGCCGAACAGAGAAAGGTGGAGACCAATAGAAGTGCGACGATCGAACTGGAAACACCTCCCAAGGTTGCTTCAACTGCGGCAAGCCAGGCCATTTCGCAAAAGATTGCAGAAATAGACAAAATTGCCCACAGAAGGACTCAGCTTTTTACAAAAAGAAGGCTGAATATTATGCACAAAAATCCCTAATGGCGAACAAAGGGCATTCTGAAGCAAATAAGGAGGACTTCGAGTCAGACTTTACCTCTGATGATGAATTCACCACCAATGCCCTGCTCTGTGGCATGGCAGAAGTCGACTCAGGCACTGACAATGAGGTATCCATTTCAAACTCTACCTCTTGTATTAAATATGTAGATAATGATTCAATTAGACTTAACATTGAACTGATTGAACTAAAAGAGATAAATGAAAGCATTCAGAAAAGACTCACTTTTAATGAGAGAGAAGTAAGGCTTCTCACTCAAGAAAAAGCCAAAATTTTTTAAGAAAAGGAAAGAGTAGAAAAATATTGGAGAAATAATATAGATCCTTTAAAAAGGCAAATTTCTGAATTAACCTCTGCTTTAAAAATCAAAACAAAAGAGCTTTCAGTTTCTAGGAGTGAAACAACTGACATAAGAGCTTTCAAAGAATACTTTCAAAAAGAGAGAGAAGTACTTTGGCAAGATCTACTCAGAAGAGAAGTTTTACTTAAAAACTATAAAGATGCACAGAAGGTGTATGAGAAAGTAAACTCACAAATAGGAAGACGAGGTATAGGGTACGATGATATTACTCTAGGTGTTGAAGGCAAAAGACTCAAACCTCTGTCTTCTCTGTTTGTGATAGGAAAAACAAATAAACCAATTTTTCCAAACTTACTCTCTGTAAGTAAAAGGGTTAAAATCTCTGAAGAACCTCACTTGAGGAAACATACGAAGATGATCAATGTGTGGTTTGAAAACATAGATTCATCATCTTCAACCTCTGTCAATAGAGAAATCAAACCAAAGAAATATCTGAAAGCACAAGATCAGATTGGTATCTTTAAGTTTGGTAAACCAGAGACTCAAACACAGGTCACTTTTGTCTGTATGATAGATGTCAAAAAGAAATTATCTGCAAAAGCTCCTAAGTTTAAACCCATCTTTTCAGAAGAAAATCTTAAAAGATCAATTGAAAAAGAAATTTTGGAAGTTTTGAAATCAAATGTTTTAGAAAATCTCTGTACATCTTCTATAGATCAAATTCTCGCTGAAGAGATCTCATCTGAAACCTCTGCCATCTATGAAAGTTTTTCTACAGAGGAAGAAAACTCGTACGATACATGCTCAGAAAATCCAACCTCTGTCGAAGGAGATGACTCAACCTCTGTATATGAGGACGATTCATCTTCTGACGACTCAGAGACTGATTCTAAATCAGGGATAATTCACTGTGACACAGAGGATGTTAAATTCTCCTCTAAGGTTCTTAACAGAACAATTTCTCCAAAAGAGAAAATCACAGAGATACCTATCTGTCCAGATTTTCTCAAAATGTGTATACAGGTCAAAACCTCTACAGAGCTTGATAATTTGAAAAAGGCCTCTGAAAATCCCAAAAGCTCAAAATTTTCAAAACCTTCAAGGCCTGAAGCTAACAAATATATTTCCTCTGTGACAGGGAAGACAGACGTTCACCACAGAAGAGACTCATAGAAGGCAGGACCTAAACAAGATTTTTGCAAACAACATTCTAGTATTCATAGATCTTCTTGTAATAAGAAATCAAATGTTAAGAAAGAATGTAATGCCTCTGTGGCTCAGTTCAATGAATTCAATGAAAAGTTCAAACAAATCACGTCTCATATTAAATACTGTCATTGTTTTGATCTTATGTTCAAATTAAAAAATCACTTCTCAAGTCAAAATTGCTTACTCTCCACTAAAATTCGAACTCCAAAGTCAAAACCTAGAGAGACACAATCTGATCTTTCTACAAAAGATAAAATGTATTTCAAGAATGCTAAGGCAAACTTGAAAAATTCTAACAATATTGGACCCATATGGATATGGGTACCTAAGTCTATGTGATTGTCGTACAGAAGCGGTATGTGCCAATTTGGTATCTTGACTCCGGATGCTCAAGGCACATGACTGGCGACAGAAGTTTACTATCCACGTACAAAGAAACACACGATGGTGGATCTGTAACTTTTGGAGACAACAAGAAGGGACACATCAAAGGCTATGGAGTCATACAGAAGGAAAACGTCTCTGTATACAAAGTTGCATATGTGAATGGCCTTAAACACAACCTACTCAGTGTAAGTCAACTCTGTGATACAGGATTTGATGTCTTGTTCAAAAGGACTTTCTGCTCTCTGCAAAGTGAAGACACAAAAATGGAACTTCTGCGAGCCGAAAGAAAAGGTGATCTGTATCTAATGAACTTTTGTTCAACAACCAAGGACAAAGTTTGCCTTGTAGCTTGGGAAAGTAAAGAATCCTGGTTATGGCATAACAGGTTCTGTCACTTGAACTTTCACACCTTGGATAAACTAGTCAAACTTGATCTAGTTAAAGGTTTGCCTAATGTTAAATTTAATAAGGATCACTTGTGTTCTGCCTGTGAAATGGGAAAACTCAGAAGAGCTTCCCACAGAGGCAAACAGATGTGTCGTGCACTAGGCCTCTGTACATGCTTCATGTCGACCTCTGCGGTCCTATTGCCATACAGAGCCTAGGTGGCAAGAAATATATACTTGTCTTAATTGATGAGTATTCGCGCTTCACATGGGTTGAATTTGTTCGAAAGAAATCGGATGTTCCAATCATCTTGATTAATCTAATGAAAAGAATCCAAGTTCTCTATGAATGCAGAATACAGAAGTTAAGGAGTGACAATGGCACAAAATTTAAAAACTCTGTCATTGAAGCCTATATTTCTACAGAAGGAATATTACAGAACTTCTCTGCAGCACGCACTCCACAACAAAACGGCTTGGTCGAAAGGAAAAATCGAACGCTCGTGGAGGCCGCAAGAACTATGCTATCAGCATACGGATTACCGATGAACTTTTGGGCAGAAGCAATTTCTACCGCTTGTTACACACAGAATCGGTCAACCATTGTGAAAAGACACATCAAGACTGATCAACAAAAGGCGGCCAAACATCAAGTTTTTTCATGTGTTTGGATGTAAATGCTTTGTTTTAAACGACAGAGATTCCAGAGGAAAGTTTGAGGTAAAAGCTGACGAAGGCAAATTCATTGGATACTCTGCCACTTCCAAAGCCTATAGAGTATACCTCACAAGATCTCGCAAAATCGTAGAAAGTATCAATGTTTCTTTTGATGATTCATTCCAGATGACTTCTGAGCAAATCAGTTCAGAACTCGAACTTAAAAGAGAAACCTCTGGCATCTCGCAAACGAAAGAAGACTTGAGTCTTCTATTTTTAGAGATGTTCCACGATGACATTGATCCTTCTGTTGGAACCATCAGAGTTTCTGAAGAACAATCCTCTGTTGGACAAAATCCTACAGGTATGACTCTAACTGGTCCAAATAATGCTTCATCTTCTTCTATAAATACTACAGATGCAAATGCCGAAGAAGAAAATGCAGAAGATGAAACATCAAGAAAAACGACCACAGAAGCTGCTGAAAAACAAACTCCACAATCCACAGAAGAACCAATTACAGAGGAAAGTGAGGACCAAGACTATAAGTCCTCGGAGGAACAAACACCACCACCACTCATACCAATCATTCCACAAATGGTAGAATCTTCTACCAAGGTAAGAAGAACGTCAGAGGCTATACAAGAAGAAGATCCACAAGAAGCTTCTGAAGAAAGGTTCGATGACATTGATGACCATCTTCCACGCACCACTTAGTGGACAAAAAGCCATCCTCCAAGCCAAATAATTGGAGAACCTTCTGACTTAGTAAAAACCAGGTCTGCCACTGCTAATTTTTGTTTCTTTACAATTTTTATTAGTGTGATAGAACCATAGAAGATTTCTGAAGCACTAGATGACCCAAACTGGGTAGACGCCATGCAAGAAGAACTTCTGCAGTTTGAGCGTAACAAAGTATGGACTTTAGTACCTCTGTCACGAGGGAAACAGGCCATTGGGACTAAGTGGGTCTACAGAAATAAGAAGGATGAAGATGGAGTGGTCATCAGAAACAAAGCACGATTGGTGGCCAAGGGTTATAGACAAGAAGAAGGCATAGATTACGATGAGACTTTTGCTCCTGTCGCACGGCTCGAAGCAATAAGAATATTCTTAGCCTTCGCAGCCCACAGAGGTTTTAAAGTCTATCAGATGGACGTAAAATCAGCTTTTCTCAACGGTGAAATCCAAGAAGAGGTTTACGTAAATCAGCCACCATGGTTTGAAAGCTCAAAGTTCCCAAGGCATGTATACTACCTTGAAAAGGCTCTGTACGGACTGAAACAGGCTCCAAGAGCATGGTACGAACGACTTTCTACCTTTCTTCTAGTAAATGGCTACGAAAGAGGTACAACAGATACTACCTTATTCTATAAACGTAAAAACAGTGAAATAATGCTTGTACAAATCTATGTGGACGACATAATTTTTGGGTCTTCTAATACAGAAGAGTGCAAAAGTTTTGAAAAACTCATGCAGAGTGAGTTTTAAATGAGTATGATGGGAGAACTAACATTCTTCCTCGGACTCCAAGTCAAACAAACATCAGAGGGAATTTTTATAAATCAGGCCAAATATGTCTCTGACATTCTTTTCAAGTATAGCCTCTTTGATACCTCTGCAATGAAAACTCCAATGGCCACTGGAAATAAGTTATCCTTAGATCCAGATGGCATCTCTGTAGAATGCACTCTCTACAGAGGCATGATTGGATCTCTGTTATACTTAACTGCAAGCAGACCTGACATTATGCATGCCACATGTCTTTGTGCACGTTATCAAGCTAATCCAAAGAAATCACACTATGATGTTGTGAAAAGAATCTTTAGATATCTAAAGGGGACCAAAAATCTCGGTCTCTGGTATCCACAGAACTCTGGTTTTAGTCTTAAAGCTTATACAGATTCAAACTATGGAGGATGCATGCTCGACAGAAAAAGTACCTCTGGGAGTTGTCAATTCCTAGGTGGTAAACTAGTCAGTTGGACCTCCAAGAAGCAAAATTGTGTCTCAACATCCACTGCAGAAGCTGAATACGTTGCTGCTGCAAGCTGTTGTTCTCAGGTTCTATGGATGAAGACTCAGCTGAAAGACTACGGCCACATCCTATTCAAAATACCCATCTCCTGTGATTCCAAAAGTGCCATTGCTATCTCTACCAATCCTGTGCAACACTAAAAAACCAAGCATATCGATATAAGATACCATATCTTGAAACATCCTGTTGAATACGGTACAATCGAGATGCATTTCGTGCCCACAGAATACCAACTCACGGACTTATTCACCAAAGCTTTAGACGAGAAAAGATTCAATTTCTTGGTGGGTAAGTTAGGAATGATCAATATGACGTGAAAATCCTCTGTAAGTATAGCTTTATCTTCTGTAAATATGTATATATTTCTAATTATTTTTGCTTTAATTAATTTATTTCTGTATGTAAGTTCTCAATCTTAAATAGTTCTTAAAAATCACAGAGCTTCTGTAAGTCTACTCAGAACCTCTGACAACCCCTACAGAACCTCTGGAAAATATGACCTATGTTCTATGCAAAACTTATCATTCTTATGATCCAAGCATAGGTCAAGGGGGAGAAAAAGGAAATTACTTAATCTACAGAGGTGATTAGATCAAGGGGGAGCAAAAAGGGACCCTGAAATGATCTATAGAGGTAAAACTTTCAAGGGAAAGCCAAAGAAGAATGTCAATGAATCTATATCGACAGAAGTCAGACGTCACTGCCGAGAAAAGAAGAACCAAAAGGTATGTCTCTCGCACAAAAGGTTTTTGAAAATAGTTTTCTAGGACACAAATTGTCAAATATGTCCTAAATATACTGAGAATAACATTTCAAAAATCAAAAGCTCAAAAAGTTTCATAAAATTGGAATTAGGAGAAATTTAAGATCATAGAGCTTCTGCTGAGCTCAACAGAGGTTCTGCCAGAAATATGCTCTGTGATCACAAATTAACCCTCTATCGATCTTTTGGAAAGTTATCTCGGAAACCGAATTCATACACCATGACCTTCACGAACAAAACTTTTTCCATAACAGTTTTCTCGGACACCAACTTTCAAAAATATCCGAAAAACATCTCTTAAAATAGATCAAAAATTGGATGATCAGAAAATTTAATAGAATTTTTGTTATGAGATTTTTTCACTCATAGAGCTTCTGCTGGCCCTCACAGAGCTTCTGCAAGTTCCAACAGAGCCACAAAACCTCTACGAGTAAAAAAAAACTCTTAACTAAAAATCCTATTGATCCTCTCCAATGCCTTTACAAACGTTTTGGTTGAAGAAGAACCACACAGAAGTCATGATAACAATTAGATATATGAGAAAGGGATACACATCAAAGATTTTCAAAATCACAGAACTTCTGTAAACTACAGAAGTTCTGTCAATCTGTTACTTGGGCATTTCTGTAGTAATAACGGTTACTTTTACTGAGAGTGAATCTCATGTGGCTAATAACAACCCCACGCGCCTAGCATTAATGGGCCGCGCACGACGTCCTGTCATCCTCTGACATGGCCTACGTGTCCCATTTTTATTGGGCGTACATGGAACGTTTTCTGTGGAAAGTTGAACCCGCCGTTCTAACTTGAGTATGGATTCCAAATTTTAATCCATTGCCATATATTTTACTCTTTCAAAATCTACCATTTTACCCTTCTATAAAAACCAAGCTTTCCCTCTCATAAACGTTTTACAAACCCTCATTCTTCTCCGGCGAAACCCTGCAAAAAACCTGCAAGTATCTTATTCTCTTTACCAATGGCTTCATCTTCTCAAGCTATCTCCCCTGCACACTCTCCGGCGAACTCACCAGAACATTCACCTGCTCATTCTAAACATTCAGAAAACCCCAACCTTGCCCAAAATTTTGAACTAGAAGATTCCGGCGATTCAGCAGACTTTGCTCCGACCACACATCTTCAAAACTTCATAGCAAAGGATCACTTCGAAAAGATACTACCAATCAAATCCAACAATTGCTATTTGGTCCCCTCACCCACTGCTTTCGGCGAAACCCATGCCATTCTTCTAAACATAATGGAAAATCATATCCTCTTCCCTTTACTCTCAAGAACCCCAAAGAAAATTCCAGTTAGATATTTGAACCAATTTTGGCAAAGTTACCGATTTGATAAAGATGATTCTCTTATCAAAGGATACATTTCAAGACCCGACAAATCTGAGCATCTGGAAATCAAGTTCAATAGAACAATGTTCTCACTTGAATTCAACCTACCAACAAGGGGTCTTCTTGGATTGAAGAAGTATGCAGAGCAACCAACAGACGACGAGATCTGTCGTTTCCTAGAAATGCTTGGGTACAACACACCATTGAGGAAGAGAAATGACTTCCGCAGAGGGAGATTACCACCTCTGTGGAACACCTTGTTCTCAATTCTTAACAGATGCCTGACAGGGAAGATAGGCAGTATTGACTAGAGCTCACATCAGATATTAACCATCATGTATGGGGTTTACTATGATCTCCCACTGGATTACGCGACCATAATGATGCAAGAGATCATTAACACCATCGACAGAAAGAACAACACAAGAAGGGTCAAAGAGAACGATCCTAAGTTTCTACCACCTCTGCAATTCCAAAGAATATTGGGAGTTTTGTTCGAGCCTCCGTTACTGATACAGAAATGGCCAATGGAAGGGCCAATTCCCAAACAGTTCCCAATGAACAAAATTATTCCCACTGATCATGTAGATGGCTACACACACTGTAGACCTTTGTCAAAGAAACTTCTGAAGTATGCCTCGGATAAAACCCTTAAAAAGGAGTATATACGCGATCATAGAACTCCTAAACCGAGTCCTATGACACCCTCGCGTTTAGGTGTCCCTCTAGGATCAATGATTGCAGAACCTCTTTCCACTCAAGAAGAAAAAGATCACAAATTAGCAAAACACATGGCTATTCAACTTAGCTTCATAGCCAAACGTGCAGAGCTCATGGGAAAGAAGTCCTCTTCAAAATCTTCTGCCGCTACTCCAGAATCAAAAAGGAGGAAAACTGCAGAAGATACCTCTACAAGCGCTGCAGAAGATCAACCTTCACCTCCTCATGCCACAGAAATTGGCTCCTCTGCTCCTCCCTCCTCTCCAAAACTAAAGAAGAAAAGAAAATCAAAAACTACAGAGGAAGGGGCACCAAAACCTAAGAGGAGGAAAACCAAAAAGGAGCATGGTAAATCACTTGAGAAATTGGTTACCATAGAAGAGGAAGCAATCGCAGAAGAAAGAACTGCAGAAGAAGAAGATGCAGAAGAAGAAATGACAGAAGAGGGATATCAATCGCCCCATCAATCCCCAGATCGATTTGCTCACCAAGGAAACATTAACGATTTCCTACAGAACCCCGACATTGCCAACACTTTAAATACAGCAGGGTGGACTGCACAACCTCTCGACCACCATTCCCCAGAAGAACAATACTTCTCTATTTCCGGCATTGACACACATCTGCAAGAAGATGATCAAACACCCAGAGATCAATCAGCTGAGACACCTATTATTCTACAGAACCCCTTCATTCAGCAAGGATTGGACGTTCACAGAAGGAGTCCAAGCCCAGCTTCAGAAGAAATAGGACAAACAGAAGCTCAGTGGAATAGAGATGAAGTAACAGAGACAAGAATGGAGGTCTCAGAGGTAGATTCAGACGAAGAAGAAGCTGTCTGGATACGAAAAGGTCTCTATCATCCACATGTCATGAAGTTATACGGCTCTCATCAAATGTATGACTTCTTAGGCACAGAGCAAAGAACTTCAACAGAGGATAGGGTAGAAACATCTGGAGGAAAAGAAAATGTAAAAGAAAAGGATGCCGAAGATAAAGAAGGCACACATCCCTCACCCCCTCCCAGTGCAACCCACACATCTAACTCCGTAGGTCTAGCTGCAGAAGGAGTTATTGAAAAAGAGCAGCACAGCTCGATCCAAACCCAACACTTCCAGCCAGAAGTCACTCTTTTGACTTCTGCGCCCACAAAAACCGGGGAATCCATTCCTAGGGAGTCTCCTCAAAGAGACTCACCTATAGTTTGTGATCAATCGCCCCAGATCACACTAGAACACCCTACAGAGGAATTCGTTTCCTCTGCCACGCACGAAATAGGGCCAACCCTTCTTTCAGAGAGAAGTAGTGAGCACAACGATGAAGAGACTCTAGACAAGTCTCCGAGTCAACAGAAGGATAATCTAGTACCCACCTCTGAAGTGGATCTAGACAATGTCGTTCACAGAACTTCTGTAGAGTTTGAAGCACTAGATGCTTCTGCTCGAAGATCAGATGGAAATCCTTCCACCCCCAACGTACAAACAAGGATGAACGAAGGTGTCCCAGGAACAGGGACTCACTCTGGAGACGAATGTGTTCCTCCAGAGGTTACACCAGGGACACAAGTATCAAGGGATGAGTTCCAAACCCTTGTCACCTCTGTGAACCAAACCATGAAAGAGTTGAAAAGCTCTTTCACATCTTTTGCAGAGAAAACATCAACGGCCATGCTGAATCTGAACACCAAAATGGACAATCTGTCTACAGAGGTGAAAACAGCCATCACAGAGATGAAATCTTCTGCTCAAACAACTGCCACAACTACAGCCACTTCTGCTGCTAAAGATTTTGGAATAGCTGCAACTTCTGCATTCAAGGAATCAGTAAAACATTTCCTTGAACAAATGAACAAGCAATCCAACAAATCACAGAGCATCACACCTGCAGAACTACAGAAGGCTCTGCAAAATGTTCAAGAAGAGGCAATGCGCAACACTACAATAATGCAGCCAAAAGACTACATGACCAGAGCACAGCTAACAGAGCTCGACCAAAATGTCATAAACCAGGTCACTGAAGTCATTGTCTCCTTCACTACTGCAAATGCCAACTACGTCAAAGAGTTCAGAAAAAGTGTCGGCAAAATGCGCTTCAACACAGAAGCAGAGCTTGCAACTCTATTCGGCCTCTGTGATGATGTATGTGCGAAGTTGATGGCCGCAGGAGCAGAACTACCAAAGAAACCCAAAGCTTCCTGCAGAGCAGAGGGTACTTCTGATAAAAGTCAGGATGATTCTGATGATGACCATCCTGGTCCATCAGATAATCCTGAGGGGGAGAATATAAGGGAGAAAGCTACGACCAGAGGAATACAAGCTCCACCAATCGCAGTAGAAACAATCAGTCAAGCCCGTCCAGAACAAACCCAAGATCAACAACAAAATCAACAGACCACAGAGAAAACACCCATCTCTGTGGAATCAACTCCTAAAGAAACCAATATTCCAGAAGCTGATCAGCATACCACAGAGGCAACAACCACCCCTGTGGTAATCAACTTGGAAAAGAGTCCTTCAAAAAAATCAACAGAAAAACCCCAAACCATACAAAGAAGAAAGTCGATTGCCACCAAACCAAAAAGAGCAACGACCTCTGCTTTTTCTATTCTGAGAAAGATGCACAATACAATGTCTGATCGAATGTCGCAGAGAGAAGAAGAAAGGCACAGGTTCACATTAGCTTTCAAAATGGCAAGAAGATTCGATGTCCAATCTTCATCATCAGAAATAGAGCTCACAGAAGAAGTCACCAAAGAACCTCCAACAGAGGTTACAGAGCAACTCAAGTCAACAGAACCATCGCCACAAAAGTCCTCTAAAACACAAGTGTCAAAACCTACAGAGGCAGCCATCAAGCCAACAGAAGCACCAACCTCCAAACCTACAAAAGAAACAGGTTCTGCACCTCCAAAAGCCAATGACAAGGGCAAAGCAATACTGACAGAAGAGCCCAAGAAAAAGAAATCATTGCCCAAGCCTACAGAGAAATTGATGAAGAGCACCTTTGATGCCTTCCAAACTCCAAAGCCTGAAGAAGTTGATTGGGCATATGGATTAAAGCCTCTGTCAGACATTCCTCTAACAGGTAGAGCTGCAGAAGTTGTTCAAAAGATGGAAAGTCTCAGAAGACAAGTACCACAACCTGGTCCAACACATGAAGAGATGGAAGAAGTGGTATACAAATACCTCTACAAACAAACCTTTCAGACCAATCACCCAACAGATCATGTGACAGATTCAAGGATCAGAGAAGAATTTGAGAACATCTTCACAAGGACAAAGCCAAGAACCAAAGCAGATGTTTTCTCAATCCACAAGATCAAAAAGGTAATCTTCTGCAGGTTCTCCTTTACAAGAACCTATCCAAAGGTCAGGTACAATCTTTACAAAGTCAGAAGAGAAGACAATTCAGAAACCACCTTCGCTGATGCTGACCTAAGAAATATCAATCCTTATGATCTACCTGACCTTCTGCAATGGACAAAGGACAACTACAACACAGAGGCAAACACCAGAGCCTATCAAGTGTTAAGAAAAGCAATGAGGGAAAAGCTTCTGATCTTCAGTATGATAGATTTTCAACTTGGAAAGGATCTTGGTGTCAAACATCTAAATTTACGACCACCAGAAGATCGCTGCCCACCCGACGCCGTGCCCAACTCTATCATTACAGAACCAAGATTCGGGTTAGTATTTCAAAACCCACAAGGCGAAGTCAAACTGTTTGTATGCATGGACTGTCAGAAGTACGCAACTAGTACTATAAACAAGTTCAGAGCAAGCCTTGTAAAATACAGAGGTACAGAGAAAATGGATAAAGATGCTGCAGATACTTTCATCAGAGAGATTGATGCCACAATCCGCCTAAGAGAACTCTGCATCAGTTTCTAGAAAGAGATCAGAAGAATCGGAAGAGACAACAGAAGCTACAACGATTTCAAAGATGCCAAAATCTGATTCTCAAACCTCAAATCTCTGCAAACCAAGTCAAAAGTTTATCTTTCATTGTACTCAAATGTAAAATGCCTCTGGCATATTTCTGAATGAAAGAACTTTCGAGGTATTGTTTAACCTCCGTCTTATCTAACTTAGCCTAATTAAACTCAAGTTCAATTTTTTTATTTTTCACTACTTAGGGGGAGATTGTTAACTTCAATCTTCCTAATCATAGAAGTATTTAGAAGTAGTGAAAAATAGGCTAAGTGAAGAAAACCTCTTACAGAGGCTCTGCCGAACTTACTGAGAGATCAAGGTCGAGAAGCTACAGAAGCTAAAGAGGCGTCCTACAGAAGCTCTGTAATACGCGCAAAGAAGACCAAAGACTCGGAATCCGGTGAAGACTAACTCTTCTAAGGACCAAACCGCAGAACCTCTGTGACACTTCACAAAGCCTCTGCGGTCTTCAACAAAGACTTCAAAGATATTTATAATATCTTGCTACTGTTCCTGGACCTGTTCATCAACTTGCTTGGCAACGTACCCTGTCCAACTTCAACGTGTCAAACTCTGAGTGGACTCAATAGGGCTTAGTACATAATAGACGTCTGTTGCATTAAATGTAATTCAGCACATCAAACTGTTCATGCCATCCGTCCAACTATTCATACCATCCATTATGAATAGTAGCTTATGCTTTATGGTCCCCTTAGAGTAGTATATAAGGAAGACTCATGTTGAGTTCTTCCTTACACACACACCAATAAGAAATATAAAAAAGTCGAGAATCAAGAGAGAAAAACATCACAAGAACACACAGCTTAAACACTTTAAGAGTCATATCTGTTTTAAAGCTTTACTTACTCACTGTTCTTAAATCTGTTCTTGATATATATATATTCAGTAAACTTTGAGATATTATTTCCTGTTCACTGTTTATTTATATTGTGTTCTAAATCTATCAATCATATCTGTTAGTTCTTCAAATACGCTTCCGCATCAAACATAAACTCGAACTAATAGATCTGACAATCTTGTATAAGCAAACCGGGAACCAACAATTTTTTTATACAATTTTGAACATTTTAACACCGAGTATATATGATTATCAATTTTTAACATTTTAAAGGGTATATATGAGTATGAATCGATATGTTTATAATACATGAAAGCATGTGTTCGGAAAGTTAATTTAAAGTGCATGCATACATTTGTTGATAGAGGTGTAATGGCTAAGTCGGGGGTGTAATGTCTTAAAAACCTTGCAACGGGAACACACAAAAGAAGACTTCCTGATGCTCAAGGTCTACCGGTGTACAAGATTTTGGAAAAGCCAGAATTTGGGATCATTTACTTCAATGGCCAGAAAAGAAAGAAGTTCATGAGATTCACTGAAGCCAACAAATACAGTGATGGTACGTTTAAGGTGTTAAAGATTCGGTTGAATGAAAAGTTCAGATTGGATGAACAAAAGTTGGTACCTCTAAAAGAGAAGGAGAAGATACTGATCAACAAAGCTCTGAATTTCAGTGAGAAAAGACTGGAATACATGAATGCTCTAAGGAGGTTTGAAATCATTTTTGGGATAAGGAAGAGATATATTCCTCCACAGCAGTTGATGTAGATGTTTTGTTCTTCTAACTTTGATCCAAAGGGGAGACTGTTAGTGCAAGAAATGCTAATTGTATCCAAGTTAAAGAAATTTTTTGTAACTTTCTAGTCTATGTATAAATAGCCTAGATCCCTTGTTTAGAAGATAGCTTTTGTCATTTTATTAGAAGTACATCACTTGTAATTCTCTCTATCCTTGTAAACACAATCTTTGATGTTAATGAGAGATGACTTGTGATTACTAATCATAACTTTACATACTTGTTTCTCGGATCACAAAAAGTACAAGTGCGTGTGCCGAAGGAATTCCTACCAAATCATCAAAGACAAAATTGGTGGAGAGAAATGAAGAACATATCAGCACATACATGAGAATCGGCGCACACATAATCATATTGATGATGTGTGGTCAACACCTTCATGGCCGATCCCATCATGGCCAATGGGATCTGGACGATGATGATCTTCCAGATCGCCATGTGCAGCTTAATTTTCTGCTGAGAAGTCCACCTTCAACCTGCTTGGACAGATACACTTCTTCTTTGTTTTTCGGCTGATCTTCGACTTCCCCGAACATTGATGTATAACTATGCGGCTAAAAAGAACCTGATGGGATGTTGTAAAAATGAAAGATCGAGAAGTCATCTTGAAATCTTAGGTGACCCAACAATACTTTTAATTGATAAATAAGAGTGATAACTTTTACTTGATTAACATTCATTAACTGATGTTACCAATAATCTTATCATACCATTTTGACGATGGAGAATTTTACTTTCAAGGTAAATAAGGGTTGTTATTCGTCTTACCCAGTTATATTCGGTAAATAATCCTTATATTCAAAAGAAGAATGTAAGGAGTTGATTGATGAACAAAGAGCTATAGAGTATAGGGATCCAAGTTTAACGAACAATCTTATATATTGTAACAACCCAAGATCCAAAGCATACATGTAATAACTGGGTATCTATTGAAAAGACTTGGGAAATTTTGTGAGAAAGGTTAAGAGGTTATAACTTTGGCGGTTGAATTGTAACTTTGGTGGAGGGTATGAAAACCCTTGTTATTTGGCACAAAACCCTAGGTTCCATCATCCTCACATTTGGAGCGGCGATAGGAGAGATGAGAAGAGAAGTCAAGTTGCCAATTTTGCCATCTGGAAGAAATCAAGGAGAGTGCATGGTTGAGGATCCCCAATTCATCAAGTCTCAAGGAGATCGAATCGCAAGTCTGAAGCAAAGTAAGGAGTACTGACTAGGACGACATGTGAGTCTTTCTAACTAAATACGTATCTTTTTTAACGTGATTTCAGAAGTGAGAAATGAGTATGAATCGATATGTTTATATTACATGAAAGCGTGTGTTCGGAAAGTTAATTTAAAGTGCATGCATACATTTGTTGATAGAGGTGTAATGGCTAAGTCGGAGGTGTAATGTCTTAAAAACCTTAAGATACATTCAGTTAACATACTTGAAGTCGTAAGAGTTGTAACAGTTAACATGTTTGTCTTTGATGCATTGTGGTTTTTCTACGTTATCTTGTCAATTTGGCAACGTTTTCCTGTAGTTCTATAATTCCTTTCATGAGCTAAAGATCTTTCTATTTGCAAAATCTTGTATCAAATGAATGTGTTATAATTACACTTAATTTTGCAGTGTTTGGATTCACTTTGATTTCCAGATTTTCTGAGAACAAAAATAAGTACATCTTATTTTTGAAAACACATCCAACCCCAAAGTGTGTGTTGTGTAAACCCAAAACATTCGACTATCATTTGACATTCAAAACATTTAATTAGATTAAGATGCCAACAATTAGTAGTAGATATATCAGAAAGAAACAGAAAATGTCAAATGGTTGTTTATCAACCGGTACTTGTTACAATATGCATTTTGTGATTGTGGTATGTGCAAGTACGCTGTAAAAGCAAACAAACTCGGTGCATATCCTCGTCCATTAAGAGATAAATAAAAGGGCTTTTAGTACATTTACATTATGTATGCGAAGACGATCCACATAATGTGTGTATATATATATATTGCAACATTCTGCTCACATCATTAGCACACCATTAGCTGTTGGCACCTGGCCAAAGGGTTTGTGATATCATATAGAATTATAATTTCAGTCTGTCTCATATACTTGAGTGAGGGTATCATTCGTGCCTATTCTATTTGTTATGGAACTGTTAGGAAATTTAATTCAGCAGTTAGATTTGTGTGTTGCCTTTCTTTAACACATCTAATTGCTTCCACATATATTTGATCTATTTGTCACTTTAATTTCTTGAGCTGCTGGCCTGCTGCTTGTATTTGCAAGATGATCCCACACAAGCCTAAGTGTGGTGCGGCTACAAATACAGGAAGAAGATTTAGGAAGGGGTTCACACTCCTTAAAACACGAAGAAGAGGATGGATGGTCAATTTCTATTTTCTAAGCAGTTTTATGCAATTTTTGAGGTTTTTTCAGTTGAAGGCTTAATTGGATTATGTATTATTGTTTGCTTGTTGAATATGATGTGTAATTGCAATACATTTGCCGATGAAAATGTAGGGTTTTTTTGAGGCTCAGTTTGACATTAGTATTGCTTGGTCGGCCAATTATCATCTAAGGTTGGATGGAATCATTATGGAATCATCCGAGGTTAGATGGAATCACTATGAGCTGGACATTGTTGTGGGTTTTTAGACTTTATTGAAGTTTCCTTTTCATATTTGATAAAATTGTTATGATTGACAATAAAATGAAGGTTCTTTTGTGCTGATTGACTATAAAATGAAGGTTTTATGCTTCTTTCATGTGAGTTGATATGTAGGCATTTCTTAAACTCTTTTTCTATGTTTTTCAATTCCCTTGTGACTTGAGAAAGGGCAAATGATGATCCTGATTTTCTTGGTGCTGAAAATTGCTGAAACAACAAATGAGGATTTAAAACTAAAGGCTGCTACATTTGTTGTTTTCCATCAGGCAAATGAGCAGGTTAAAAAGATTGCCATTAAGCTTGAACAGATCAGCAAACTGTAGTCGGAAGATCATGAAAGGAAACCGAGAGCACGTGAAGCTATAAATGAAAGGAAACAGATCAGCAAACTGTAGTCTGCCGTCTACTGAAAATCACCACTGCAAGAAGCTAGAGCTGCCGTTCTCATTACCGGAGTAATCCCGTAATCTCTATAGGTTATCTTTTTCTCCATTTATCTGTCAAATTTGTTCTATTATATATGATCACGTATGTTCTATGTGTTATCCATGTAATGGTCGATTCCGTACTACGTATGTGAAACCTTTTGTGTAATAATATCTGTATACTTGTTGAACTGATGTTAAAATTGTCATATTTGGCGGATTTTGTGGTTTTTCGTGGAGGTTTGGTTCTGTCTTGTATACATTATTTGTGGATATGTTTGATTTATGTTGAGGTTGTAAACAACAACATCATGTCTATCAATAGTAGCAGCAGGGTGGAAGAACCAACAACAACTAAGGGGTCATTTACCAAATGCTTACCCGGTAACCGCATACCGATAAAATTCAACACTATCACTTACTGGGTAAGATTTAGTCCACCAAAACGGTATTGTATGCAACAAATGTTCTGGTAAGTTGTAACCGTGGTAAGATTTCTCACCATCATTTACGGGATAAGACTCTCGCTCCTTGCCTTAGCTCTTACCGGGTAAGATTTTTGGTCCTTGCCATATTCATCCGATATGGTAATGTGACTTGGTAAGCGCTTACCCAAGTAAGCATTTGGTAAACGACCCCTAAGCAAAGTTTTCTCAACAAACATGTAAAAACAGAAGCAACACAATGATATGTTGCTGTCAAGCAGTAGCTGTTTTACAACAGCCAATTACTTGTTTTACCATTAAGAGTTTGGGTTGGTCATTAGGATTTGGCAACATTATTGGATTTTGCAATGTGTTCTGTTTTGAACATTTTTTTTGAAGGTAGTATATAATCTTATTTCTAACAAGCAAGAAATATAAATTCTGTCTATTGGGCTTGAAATTTTGATCCTCTATATTTTCTACTTCTTATTCTTATTACAAGGAAAGCAAACCATAGTTGGCCATGTTGTTTACTAGACGTAAATTTATTGCTTCGGTTGAAATTGATTGGGTTGTTCCAAAAGTATAGATAGGGTTTTGTTGATCTCATGATCCTAATTGGGGATTTCTCCATAATTCCTTCGATCGCTTCATTTTGATTATGATTTCGATTTTCTCGATTTTTGCCTTATATATTTAATCTCGATTAAATTCCCACCACCTTATTTGTTTTTGCTTTATTCATTAGTATTGTCGTAATATTATTTTGGTTGAACAAATTTCTTTGTTTTGAAATTTTCCTAATCTTAAAAACAACTTCACACATATGGTTTTTCATCTCTTCTTTCAATTTACCTATGTACATATACATTATATACATATTTGCCCTTAAGACACGTCTTGAAAAATGCCATGACCTCACCGTAACTCATAAGATTTAAGGTTTCACTTCGTCACTACACCACGCCTTACGCCATTTTGAACATTGTTTGCAACCCATTTTCAACCACCACCGGTAAAATTTTGATAAAATTTTGTTTTTCTAACAAAAAATTGAATATATTTTTTAACTATGGTTACAACAAAAATTTACACCCCGTGCATTGCACGGGTACATAACTAGTATATATATATATATATACCTTAATGTTGGTTTTAACCAATTGTGTTAATTACAACTCTTGAGGCATAATGTACAACAACTTTAAGCACACAATTGAGAAATCTCTTAATTACTACTCTCTATGCATGATGTACTCCTGTTTGAAGCAAGGGTTTTAAAACACGGCTAATACCGAGAGTAGCAACTACTGCCCTTACTTTCTTCCCTCGAACTCTTATTCCTCATCATTTTATGTCTCATCTGAGCCAAAATACATCTGATTAAACACGACGTACAAGCGACCAATGCCATTGTCTGTGCTTCCAAAATACTTTTGGTTTTTCAGTTACTTTATTGTACAATTTACAATAGCTTTTCAGACTCTAGGTTGATTCCCGCTAAGTTTTTTGAATTCTCGATACCCACCCACTGAAATCTTTCCCTCTTAAATACTCAATTGATTTCTCACCCTCTCTTTAATCTCATTCCATCGCTCACAGACCAACCAATTCAAAGAAGGCAATGGGGTTTTTAATTGTTATTTGCTTTTAATTGATTTTTCTTCATCTTTTTTTGGCTTCTGATTTCTGCAAACGAAAGGTTTCAACATTAAATCTCCCCCCTTGAACGTTGGATTGAACGACCCATCTAAGTAAGTTCTCTCTTTAAGTTTTTCACACCGTGTTTTTACCATTTGCAGGGGTGGGTTTGAGAGTGTTTCCAGGGGTAAGAGAAGGTCTCATGTACACCCATCTCCTCCCTACAAGTCTTGATCAAAGTGAAAAATCGCAGATCTGCGGGTTTCTTTCAAGTCTTGATCTTGTGTTTGTTTGAATTCAAACACATGGGCGAAATCTGAAACTCCTCTCTGTACCTCTCTCTAGGTTTTATTTATGGGTTCCTGGATCGCCGACCATGGGAGGGAAGATGATGACCGGGGTTGTTTATCTGTGAAGCTTAGAATCTAGAAATGACTATTTGTGTGACTATAAATCGAAGAATCTTAAAAATATTGTAAAATTTATAATATTCTTATAGGAATTTTGCGTATTTAATCCAGTCTCATGAGATTTTTATTTGGAAAACAGGACAGAAAATGTTCGTCGTGATACTGGTGAGGCTGTTCAATTTGCCCTAATTGTACAATGTGATGATAATTGTTTTTTATTATGTTATTGTTTGGCCAACTCCATTGCTATTATTATGTTGTTTTTCTTTCTTCATACATATCTACTTTTCACCATTTGTCTCTGCTTGCTGAAATAGTTAGTTCAGTTTTTTATAGCATCTAAAAACATATTTGGGTTTTGTAGGATGCTTTACTTTTTCTTCGAATCACGGAGTTGCAAAACAGAATATATGGGTAAGGGCGTCTCCAATGAGTCAAACTACATTTTACATCAAATTTCAAAAGTAGTGTAAATTTTAGTGTTAATAGTATATCTTTTCAGATGGGTAACACTATTTTTTAAAAGTTATGTAAAAAGTAGTGTAAATGCATAGTGTTACACCAAATATAGTGTAATACTATTCATTACACTAAATTTAGTAGAGAGCCCATTGAAGAAGGATGTGATTGTTGGAGGGGCAACCCGAATGGTGTTGCAGCCATGGCTCCATATCTGCAGATTTGAGCCTTTGATCCGTAATTAGAAAGTGTTCTTTAGTTGCAAAAACTATATAGAAATTGTGTTGTTTGGTAAGGATACATGCATTCAATGGTTGCCGGTTAATGTATCATGTACAAATTGTGTTTTTTGTAACAAATGTTTACCATTTTTTAACAAATGACATCCAGTTGAAAAGCAAGACCTCTACATCTGAGCAGAACTTGCATTCATATCTTTTGGGAGATGGTGATGACAGTGATGGCTATCCAAGTATCTTATGAGAAGAAAGAATTGTTGCATTACTGTATTGTTAACACTCCATTTATCTTAGCAGAAACATAGTTGTCCTGCTACAATTTTGTCTGATGAAAGTATCACTTGATTAAATTCTTAGCAGTCCTTGGTCGATGTTTCTAGAAATTATGAAAAATACATGAAATAGTTGGTTCATGGTTATCAAAATATTTATTGTTATTTGAAATTTACCGTACACCATACAGGTAAATTAGTTGCGTAGCTTACATTAAAAATCACAGCTTTTCGTTAAGAAGTGAATTGAATAGAATCTTAAAAAGTGTTCACTTTCTCTCATAAGTTGAAGATGGTTTTCTTGCCACTTTATTTCCGACTAGAAAAGGTACATATAGTAATGTTTATCTAGCCCTGATCTTTATCTTGATCAGGGAAATATGGTTGCTTTAAAGAACGTAAGATTCGACAATCTGAAACCCGAGAGTGAACAGTAAACCCGAGGCTTGCTTCTCACTCTGCTTTCAAATTCATGGAATCACATGTATGACTAGAAACCTTGTTTAGTTGCAAATGAAAATATATAGACACAAGAAGTATATTATCTTCCTTGTTTACCAACAAAAACTACTAGCATTTGGCCATTAGGTATCTCCCTTAATTTATCTACATTTATCTGTTCTGGACATCTTTTGTGATGTCTTGGAATACTGACCGCCAATAAATGATAAAGACCCCATTGTTCATCTATTTCTCTTGTGGGTTCTATTCATTAGGTACGAGGAATCGAGGATAGATAGAACGTGATTAGGTTTAGTTTACTTGGTGTGGAATATGACATCATAGAGAACACATTGTTTTTTTAAGGTACTTTATTAAAATGTAAGAAGACAAACCACTAATCTACAAGTTATTTTCTAAATGCTAAGAACGATTTACGTTAGCTTGGAAACCATGTAATTGTACAATTTTATTTCGAGATCTCAGGTCAATCAACTATACTAACCTTGATTTTATATATATCATCCTATTCACAAAGTAAAATAACACAAAACCATAAAAAATCGAGGGACATGATAAAACAACGCAAAAAATTGAAATCTAAGGGTTTGAATCTCGGTTTTAAATTGAAATGCGTCTCGCCACCCGCCGCATTGCGCGCGTACATAACGAGTATATATATACTAGTCCATTATCGTCTTTAAATAAGTAAGAATGGGTTAAAGTACCAAGTATCGATCCACATGGACAATGAAGCACTAATTTAAACAAGTTAATGTTAAATGAGATTTCAGATGGTGAATTCGACGAAAATGTTTTGAAAGACTTAACAACTACATTTTTAAAACAATTAAAAAAAGCAAGGGTGCAAGATCTGGTTGTTGTTTCAGCTTAAATATGTAGTAAAACCTTGCTACAACATGACTTGATGGGCTATTGCAACAATAGTTGACTACTCGCATTATTGGTTAAACGACTATCTTTCGAGATTGAGAGTATACACTTACTTCCAGTCCCCTCATCGTATCTACGATAAACACAAATCCAAGCCTGACACATATCTTATCTATATTTGTTAGCCCTAATTCATGATATAAAAGTATTGTAACAAGACTACGTCATCTGGTCATAAAAGACTTATGCGCCTACAGAAGCAAGCATCTGCAGAGTGATGATGCACAGAAGAGAAGTTAAGCGCAAAGAAGTATTAGAGCACAGAGCCTCTGAGGCATAGCTCAGAGCCTCTGTGGAAGACCTCAGAAGCTCTAGTGCGGACACCTCTGTGACATCAACACTTGAAGAATTCAAGACTTTCTGAAGATCAACCCCTCTCCAATACTTGTATTATCTAGCTTAAGAGCGCCACGTGCCCCACTAACCGTTGCAGCACCTTTCCCTGTGGCATTCTCCCATTAACTTGTGTGTTAACCTTAATGTACTGTTTGCCTATAAAAGGAAGATTTCTCATAGGATTCCTGGAAGCTTTTCATGCCATAATAGCACACACTTCACACCACCAACATCACACAGTTTGTACAGTGAGAGAGAATTAGGGTTTTACACATAGTAGTGAGTGTTCTTCAAGTTTTCTTCAGTATTGTAATCTGTTCCTTATCAATCTAATGGCATATTGAATTTATTACTTACTGTTACAATATCATTCTATTTTACTTATTGTTTTCTACCTTGTCTATTACAATCTGTTTAACAAAACGATTCCGCAAGTAAATCTGTTTTAGATTGTTTAAGCAAATAGAGTAAAACTGGGATCAACAATTGGTATCAAAGCAATATTGATTTGCTTAAATGCTGATTTTGTCTCAAGGTAGAACAACTTGTGTTTCTAAATTGGTTTTCATTCACAAACAGTCCCTGTTTTGTTCAGTTTTTTTACCTGTTCAATCACTGTACATTGATAGGTCTTTCTCTTCTTTAGAAAAACAATAGTGTGTGTGCTAGATCTGTTTTAAAGGATTTTTAAAAGCTTCATTAAGTAGTGGTGTTGATCTTTGTCTATAACTTACAAAACCCTTTTCTCATCTATTATTTCTCACAAAACCTCAACTCTTTTGAGGGATGAGTATCCTAAGTGGAAGATACGTATGGTGCACTAAAACAACACCTGAAATTGCTGCTCACCTTAAACTGAAAGAGGTTAGCGAATGGTCAGATGCTGACTAGGAAAAGACTGCGGTAGAAACAAAGGCCAAAAGATTATTGATAATAGTCATTCCAAATGTTATATTCTTCTCTTTAGATGCTTGTCAGACTACTAAGGACCTATGGTTAGAGTTAGAGAAACAACCTGAAGGAGGAAGAATGGAATACATAGAACTATGAGTTTAAATGAGTTTTATAGCTTCAAATGTAATCCTAAAGAGACCATACAACAAACCTATGATAGATTCATTGCTCTCTTAAACAAATGTAGGAAGAATGTAATACATAGAACTATTGAGGACAACAATGTTATGTTCCTCAAAAGCTTAGGTGAAGAATGGCTCCAACTATCCATGTCCCTACGGACTAACCAAGAAGAACATATTGTCAAGTCTAAACCTACTGTATGTGGACCCCTCACTTTGATGAGCAAAACTGTAGAGCCCCGTGTTAAGCCAATAAAAGAAATAGTTGATCCTAGTTCAAAGTGTGTGAAGAAGGGAAATAAGGTGTTGATAGCTGAGAGTGAAGAAGAGAAAGTGCCTAGTGATGAGGATGAAATGAATGATATGACCTCACTAGCTAAATCCTTTAGAAAGCCATCCGTAACAGAGAGAATGTGAAAGAAGAGAAAGATGACAGATACAAGAGAAATAAGCCTAGAATGGAAATTCAGTATGCCTCATTTGTTCAAGATCCTAGACATTTTTCCCCCCTTACCACCAAGATCCTAGACAATTCATGCCAATCAGTCAAGATCCCACATATTTTTCCCCCATAGCCCATGTGTTGATCCAAACCCTCAGTGATTTGATAATGACCCTCTCTTAAATACTTAGTGAAAATTGTAAGTAAACAATATGTATCAGAGTTTCACTATCGCTGATAAGTACTAAGACCTTACAGTACCGCTGATAGGAACTCTCACTCTTTAGATTAAACATTCAGTGAACACTGTTCACCATAATGCTCTGAGCCTGTTAAGTCCTTATGGTGATTGCTGATAAGTTAGTTGTTTACTTATGATCCCTGAAGACAAGTTTCACGTCAACATAGGTTCCACGCTGAAGTCGAAGATCAAGCTCAAGAACTAGCGACAAGTCTCCTAATGAACTGTTGTGGATCAACGAAGACTCAGACTTGTCCACTCAACGTGAAATATCAAGTACAAGACTTCAGCTATCGCTGAACTTTATCATTCGCTGATATAGAATGATAGAGTGCTGAATCAACGAAAGCTGACCATGAAGTCCTCCGTACAAAGTACTTTTGTCTTAACCACCCTTGGACGTGTCCGTACGATATGTCAGCAAAGAACCTCCTTATTGTCTGAAATCGTACAACCACTCTGATACTACACTGTTAAAACATGCGGCTACTAAGGTTGTCTACAAAGGTCAATGACATGCAACCAATGAGCTGCTGCCACATGTAAAGTATAAACTGACATGCATTAAATGCATGCAGTATATAAGAAAGACTCCAGCTTCATTTTTGAAGTACTCGAAAACTCTGGACGAGTCACTTGCTAACTCTGGTCAAGTCATCTTTCTTATCTTGAGATAGGTTATTATTAGTAATTTCCTTCTCTTTCTTAGTGCAAGAAACTTAGTGTTCCAACTTGTTTAGATTTAGGTTTATCCTTAATCTTGTTCTGCAACAAGCTGTAAATTGTTAATGATTTATCAATAAACAATTTAGAAAAGTAAAATCTGTGTGTTTGTATTCACCCCCCCCCCCCCTTCTACAAACTTGTATAGCCCTTCGTGACCAACAAGTGGTATCAGAGCAGATTTGTTTAATCTCATAAATAAGATCTAATCTATACTAAGATTTCTCTTCCTTGTAATTTCTAAAAATGGCTACCAACACAAACACAAACTATATTGACAACGGTTCTCTTGCAAAACCCCCTAGATTCTCCAGAGATAATTTTAATCTATGGAAAAATAGGATGATTCTCTTATTAGAAGGTGTAGACCCTACTATGCCTTATTATCTTGAAAACGACCCATATATTCCTGTAAGAATTGATGCTGCAGTTCCAGCCGCTGAGAATAGCCTTCTATTCCAGAAAGGCTGATTCCTAAGGAAATTCATATGTGAACTGATGAAGATAAGAAGAAAGTGGCTATCGACACCAAAGCCAGATCCATACTCTCCATGGCTCTTCCTGATGAAGTCTACCATTTCGTTATGAACCTGAAAACCTCAAAAGCTATGTGGGACACAATCTGTGTTCAGTATGAAGGTACTTCTGAAGTCCAGGACTCTCGAAAGATCAACCTGGTAAGACAGTACGAAAGCTTCATTTGTGGTAAGAATGAAACTCTCTCTGAAGTAGACCAACGTTTTAACTGTTTAATAATAGATTTGAAAACTGTTGGTAAGGAATATTCTAACTTTGAAGTGCTGACAAAGTTCTTAGAATGTTTACCTGAAAGCTGGGACAGTTATTCTATGTGTCTCAAGCTGTCAAAAGATCTCAAATCGATGAATCTTTCTACCTTATATGGCACGATGCTGAATCATGAGCAATCGAGTCATCTTAAGAAGAATCTTGTAAAAGATTCCAAAAGCACCCTTGTTGCTTTAATCTCAGAGGAACCTTCCACTCAGCGACCCTCGGTCACTATCACTGAGTTGGAGAGTAAATCTGAAAGGTCATCAGATTCTGACTCTTCAGATCTTGATGAATCTTTGGCTCTCCTCACTAAATAGTTCAAGAGATTCGCCAAAAAGAAAATGTTCTAAAAGAATAAACCTCTTTCCATTACTGACAAACCAAGATCATCAGCTCCTGTTGATAATGCTATTGCTAATTGTTTTAACTGTGAAAAGATAGGACATTTCGCTAACGAGTGCAGGTCAAAGAAAGTTTCGAGAAACTCAGCGTTTCCCAAGAAATCCTCTAACCTCAGGTCTAGAGATGATAAATACGCCAAGCTGAAAGAAAGGTATGCGAAACTGAAAAGCTTTAAGAAGAAAGGCAAAGGTCTAATGGCTGACTATGATTGGGCTGCCTCTGATGAAGAAGAATCATCATCTGACTCTGAAGATGATGAAGCCAATCTATGTCTTATGGCAAAACTTGAAGATGAGGAAGACAACTCTGACATTCCCTCTACTTCAACCTCTGCAACTCAGGTATCACTTTCCTTCTTTACCAATATTGCAAATATTGATGAAGCTGATAGTCTTCGTAAAATTGATCTCTTGACTAGAAGCTTATATGAAGCCATGAATGGCAAAACTATAGTTGAAAATTAAAACCTTGATCTCGCTGAACAACTTAAAAACTGTCACCTTCAAATAGAAAATCTTTCTAAAATTGAAGAAGATTTTAAAGATCAAGTTCACTTAAATCAGCTAGTCAAAATCGAGCGCAAAGAAGCTATCGCTGGATTAAAAGCTGGAAAATCTACTGTTGATGGATGGTATAATTCCTCAACAAAGATCACTGAGATAATTAAGTCTCAGATTCCCCTGAGTGATAAACGTGGTCTTGGTTACAAAGTTGATACTCTAGAACCAACCACTGATCGTTACATGCTCTTATTTGGAACTTTCGTATCCTCAGTCGCTGATACTTCATCCTCTCAGTATTCCTCTTCTAACCCGCCTATCCCTGAGGAAATCTCTACCTCTTCAAAAGGTAAAGAGAAAATGGTTTATCCAAAACCTACCTCTGTCTTTAAAGATAAAGGTAAATGAATTGCTTATGATCAAAATCCTCAGAAGGGTATCTTTATACCTAAGCTGAAAGCTTCTACAGCTTCAGTGATTCATCCATCTGGTTTAGGGAACAAGAACACTGGATATGTTCAGCGTAGATATATTCAGAGATCTACTCCCATAATCAAAGTGGATGTTACTGGTAAGAAATCCGAAGAACTAAATGTTCCTCCCATTTCAAAAACCAATAGCTTATTTGGTGCTGGTCCTTCTAATTCAAAATCTAAAGCTCAGCATTCAAATGGTCCTAGAACTATTTTTAGTTATAGGAAATGTTATCACTGTGGACTTACTGATCATATTGCTAGTAAGTGCCCCACAACCACCAATGCTGAAAAGATAGCTAAGGTGAAGATCATTGCCCCCAAGGCAAAGAAGACCACTGAGGTTAAGAAATTAACCAAAGTGAAGAATGACAAAGCTGAATCTTCAAATGATGCGAAGACTGCTGAACCTTCCATTCCAACTACTTCCACTGACAAACGTGTACACATAGTTAAGTGGGTACCCAAGAAAAACTAATCTTCCTTTGTAATGCAGGTTAAGAAGGGTATCTAGTATCTCGATAGCGGATGCTCTAGACACATGACTAGAAAGAAAAGCTTGCTCGCTGAATACAAGGAAGAGAAGGATCCCTCTGTGACTTTTGGTGGAAATGGAAAAGGACATACCCGAGGGTTTGGTGTACTATCTAATGGTACAACAACCTTCAGAAGAGTCGCATATGTTGAAGGGCTGAAGCATAATCTTCTAAGCATCAGTCAGCTTTGTGACAAGGATAACAAAGTAATCTTTACTAAGGAATCCTGCTTTGTCGCTGGCAAAAAGGAGAAGATAGCTCTCAGTGGTTATCGTTTGGAAAATGTTTATGTAATAAACATGGACTCAACAACCACTGAGAACTTCTGTTTCTTCTCAAAAGCCTCATCTGATGTCAACTGGCTATGGCATAAGAGGCTCTCTCATCTAAACTTCCAGACACTGAACACTCTTTCTTCAAAAGAGTTAGTCACTGGTCTACCTCAACACTCATACGCCAAAGAGTCCTTATGTTCAGCGTGTGAGAAAGGCAAGCAGACCAAAGCAAGCTTTAAGTCAAAGCAAGTCTCCTCAGTGTCATCTCCTCTACAACTTCTCCATATGGATTTGTTTGGCCCTGTTAACAAACAATCCATCACTGGAAAGAAATATACACTGGTCATAGTTGATGAATTCTCTCGCTATACATGGGTAATGTTTCTCCGTTCTAAGAGTGACACACCTGAAGAACTCGTCACCTTTATCAGAAAAATGGAAACCCTGAACAACTTGACCATTCGCTCAATAAGGAGTGATCATGGGATTGAATTCAAAAACAGTTCTCTTGATTCCTTCCTTGAGAGTAAAGGTATTTCTCACAACGTTTCTCCAGTGAGAACACCGCAACAAAACGGAGTCGCTGAAAGAAGAAATAGAACAATTATTGAAGCTGCACATTCAATGCTCAACGATTCTCACCTGCCTTCTCAGTTTTGGGTAGAAGCTGTCAACACTGCTTGTTTTACGCAAAACATGTCGCTGATAGTCAAAAGATTCAATAAGACAGCCTATGAACTTTTTCATGGGAGAAAGCCTTCAATTAGCTTTCTTCACATCTTTGGATGTCAGTGTTTCATACTGAACAACAGAGATGCCCTTGGAAAGTTTGATCCTAAGGCTGATGATGGAATCTTTCTTGGATATTCTTCAATTTCCAAAGCCTTCAGAGTCTTCAATCGAAGAAGACAAACTGTTGAAGAAACTATTCACGTCACGTTTGACGAATCCCGTTCAGCGAACTCTAAACCGTCCGCTGATACTGAAGAACTGAATCAATGGATGTTTTCTCATCTTGGTGATTCAGAAGATATTCCCGCTCCTCATACTCATACAGTTGAAGATGATAGTCCTACTATCATCCCAAATATGCAGAATAGTGAAGTTAAAACATCATGGGTCTCAGCTGTTCCTTTAAACACTATACCTGCTTCTGAACCAAATGTCTCAGACATTCCATCTACTTCTGAGCAATCAGTGAATGACATGACATCTGCACCTACTCCTCTCTTGGCTGATATTCCAGAAGTAGGTGAAGCTTCATCTTCAGCTCCTCAAGTTCAGGTTGAGTCAGCGACTTATGCTCCTGCTCAGCGATGGACTGTAAATCACCCAATTGATCAAATTCTTTGTGATCCAAACGCTGGTGTTCAGACTCGACGAAGTGCACGTAATATTTGTTTATTTGTTAACTTTATTTCTCTGATTAAACCAAAGAAAGTAGATGATGCCCTTAAAGATCCAAACTGGGTCAGCGCCATGCAAGAAGAGCTGACTGAATTCGAATGAAACAAAGTTTGGAAACTTGTTCGAAGACCAACTGACAAAACAGTGATAGGCACTAAATGGGTCTATCGTAACAAGTTGGACGAACATGGAACTGTAACCCGCAATAAGGCTCGACTTGTTGCTCAGGGATACAGACTAGAGGAAGGCATAGATTACGACGAAACATTTGCTCCTGTAGCAAGACTAGAATCTATTCGTCTATTCTTAGCATACGCTGTACACAAAGACTTTAAAGTATATCAAATGGATGTTAAGTCAGCGTTTCTAAATGGAAAGCTGAATGAAGAAGTCTATGTGGAACAACCTCCAGGATTCTCAGATCCTAAGCGTCCAGGTTATGTTTATAAACTGGATAAGGCACTTTATGGCTTAAAGCAAGCTCCTCGTGCAGGTATGACACTCTATCCTCTTATCTCCATATTGAACAATTTGAGCGTGGTAAAATCGATAAGACTCTATTCTTCAGGAAAGTAAAAGGTCATATTATTCTTGTTCAGATATATGTTGATTACATTATATTTGGTTCTACTAACCCTGACCTTTGTACTCGTTTCGCTGATAGAATGAAAGAAGAGTATAAAATGAGCATGATGGGTGAGCTAACATATTTCCTTGGTCTTCAGATAAAGCAAAGTGAAAAAGGAACTTTCATTAATCAGGGAAAGTATGTTAAAGATATGCTGAAAAAATCCGATTTAACTCAGAGTTCAGCTATGAAAACCCATATGGCAGCACTGCTGACACTAAACAAGGATCCCTCTGGAATACCTGTTAATGTCACGCTGTACCGTGGGATGATCGGCTCTCTCTTGTATCTTACAGGTAGCCGACCCGATATTATGTACGCAACCTGTTTGTGTGCAAGATATCAAGCTGAACCTAAGGAATCTCATATGATCGCTGTAAAGCGAATTTTTCGATACCTTAAGGGAACTGTGAACCTAGGTCTTTGGTATCCCAAAGACTCAGGGTTCGATCTAATCGCCTATTCAGATAGTGATTTTGTAGGTTGCAAATTGGATAGGAAAAGCACCACAGGAGGTTGTCAGCTCCTGGGTGGAAAGCTGGTGAGTTGGACAAGTAAAAAGCAAAACGCAGTGTCCACCTCCACAGCTGAAGCTGAGTATGTAGCCGCTGGAAGCTGTTGTTCTCACGTCTTGTGGACGAGAATCAACTACTGGACTATGACCTTCAGCTCTAAAAAATTCCAATCTATTGCGACAGCACAAGTGCCATCGCTATAGCCAACAATCCAGTGCTACACTCAAAGACAAAACACATCGAAATCAGGTATCATTTTATCAGAGATCATGTGATGAATGGTGATATAGAACTTCACTTTATCCCAACTGACTATCAGTTAGCTGACCTGTTCACCAAACCTCTTGATGAGACAAGATTAAACTTTCTCATCACCGAGCTTGGAATGCTGAACTTTGAAGAGTAAAATCTTCAGCGGTTCACATTTGATCAGCGATAGGATAAAATCAACTTGTATAACCCATTCTATCATTCTCTCTCTGAATATAATTGATTCGCTGATATCAAGGTATGTTTTTCTTTCGCTGACAATCGCATGTAAATGCAAGATTTCAAGACAAATTGAATCGCTGAATATCTCTTCCTTAATCAGCGATACTTTGAAATTTCTAAAACCAACACTGATATTTCTATTCAGTGCTTCATGTTTTCAAAAGTGTCCCTGAGCTTTCAAAACATCAGAGATATCTTAAAATGTGAAAGGACATCCGTTACGTCATCGCAACGGATAAGCCCTGGCACGTTTCTTTTTCTGACACACGTTTGCACGTTCTTGTGGACGAACAACTTCTTCAAAGATTCCTCCAGATGAGGGATAAGTACCATGATCTTCTCCCAACAGATTTGTTGCTGAGGAGGAGGAGGAAGATCAGAAGCTGTCGTTTGCAGAGGAGTTGTCAAAATGTTGGCAGTAGTAGTTTCAGGTCTTGTTGAAGTTCCAGTGGGTTGAGCATAGTGAATGGGAGAAGTACCATAAAAATTCTGGAGCAGGAACTGATCATAATCGATGTTGTCTTCGTCATCAGTTGGGAAGACCAAATTTACCTGGAGATTTGCGGCACTGGCGGCTTTTTGATACCATGCATCTTCGGTCTCCGGGTTGGCTTCACAGTCTGGATCTATCATATCCAGTAGAGGTCTGTCTGATGAGTCAAAGTCGATCAATCCCTGTGTTGAACCCTCGGTCTTTTCAACCGTCGGGTCTTCTTCATCTGATATATCCATGTCAATCACCATTTCAGCTAAAGGTAACTCGGCTTCAGGATCTGTTCCGGTTATAGTAGCCGTAGTTGAAGGTTCCGGTTGAACCACAATTGTAGTTTCAGCAGTGAGGATCTGGGCGGTCTCGTTTAGTCTTTGTCGTTTCTCCCCCTCACGGTGATCAGGATCATCTTGGTCATCGTGCTTACGTTTCAGACCGCCTGCTTGACTCTTACAGGTTTCTTCGAGTGAGTGGACTCTCTCGGACAGCGTTGTGAGCTCTCGGTTGTAGTCCTTGAGAGTCGAGTCAATGCAATCCAGTCGAGAGGTAATTGATGTGGAAGGAGCAGTGATGTAAGTTTAGGATCCACTCTTACAATCAATATATCAATGTATAGAACAGTAATTGAGAAGTAATATGATCAAACCAATTTGTATTCAATGAAGAACAGATTTACGGATCTTAGAGAGAGAGTATCTCAAAGATTACAAAAGATGAATACAAATATATGCGGGAAAATCTGTTAGCGTAACAGTGCTAACCACTATATATACTGTAACGGAAATACTAAAGCTACAGTACAAATATGAAAGACTAATAGGAACAATACACGTGTCCTGATTAGTAAACTAAATATAAAGTAAAGTATCTAGTTATAAGTTCTGAACATGTTGTTCAGAACTTCTGAACATTATTCTGATTAGGCTTCTCAGAACTTCTGACTCTTCTTCTCAGACTTCTATACTTGGTCAACTTTCAGAGCAAAACTTCTGAGACTTCTTAGTCAGAACTCTGATTCTTCATTTCAGAACTTCTGAGCCTTCTTAGTCAGAATTCAACACTTAGTTTATTGACAAAACTCAGATCTAACAATCTCCCCCTTTTTGTCAAATAAACATGTACTTTGCATCATCCAATTCTATTAAGGCAGGAACAATCTTCTGTAAAAGCACATTTCTTTGAGCAAGCCTCTTGTCCATCTTAACAATGATTTCTTGAATGGTTTCAACCTGCTGAGTGATTACTTCTTGAGTCATGTTAGCTTGTTTCACCTTCAACATCTTTTTCTCCAAATTGTGCTTGATGATCCTTAAAGTTCCAGAACTATACTTTGCAGTTTCTTTTGCTCTGAAGAAGATCTTTTCACTTTTATTCTTCAGAAAAACTCCCAATTCTGGATGCTTGGACACACTTCCAGTTTTCAAGACATTTTTCTGATCATGGTCTGTGTTGGGATTTGAGAGATAAACACATGGCCTTTGTAAATACAGAGCTATTTGAAAATATGTATAACAATGTCATCTTAAAATATAGAACATAGCTTCAATCACCACAACCCTTGCCTTTTCATTCTTGTCTTTGCTTGAATCTTTGAAGCACAAAAGACTATGTAACCTGTAGAAGTCAACTACTGATAACTTTTCAAAGTCTGCATCAGTAAAATAGTACACCTTTCCATCCTCTCTTAAAACTTCAAAGGACAAGTATTCCTGCTTTCTGAATTGCTTAACCTTTAGTTCTCTGATCCATGTGATTAGAAAATCTGAATACACAGCTTGCTTTGGTTTTCCAAGACACCTTGACTTTTCTGCCAACCAGATCTGAATCTCTTTTGGTCTGTCATAATATACACTTAGAAACTGTATTTCTTTGGGCTTGAAGAACTTGGGTAAATCAAATTCAAGAAAATATCCATTCAGATCAACAGATATTTCATCTTCTTTTGGATCAGATTGTTCAGGTTGATCAATACCTGTTATTTGAACATTCTGAGGAGTTGTGTCTTGAACTTCTTCAACTTCTTCTGAAAAGATTTCATTTACTTCATATTCAGCAGGGAATACAAAATCACTGTGTAGCATCTTTTTAGAATTAACTTCTAATAACAGCCATTCACCACAGTTTCTGATCTTACTTCTGAGACTTAATTTCTTTCCACAGATTTCACACATCTTTTCTTTAGATTTTCTCTTTCAGTATTGGTATTTCCTTTCATTTATTTTAGTAACCCACTCAAAGTTGCATTGCTATACTTCACCAATTCCTTTAATCTGAATAGTTCAAGTCTTTCTTGAACTCTATATGCAAAGCCTTCAGTTTCCATTCCTTCATTTGTAAACCCCTTCATATTCACACCAATCCCTGGAATCTTTACTGGACAACTCAAGTTGCATTTCTCTTTTCTTCCTTCAATAGCCAACTGAAAGTCATACATGTACATATTCCTGACATAAATGCCCAGAAGTCTTCTGCATTCAATCTCTATCCAGGCCTCTTCAGTACTGGCAAAGAATTTAACTAGGAAGATCTGATCATCAAGAGTTAATCTGTGAAAATCAAATCTGGACATGGAAACTTTTACACTTCTTTCTTTCAAAACTTCCAATCTTACATACTTCAGACCATCAAACTCTTCTATTTGAAACATCAACACTTTCTCAGTCCTTTTCTGAATATGCAATCTTGAATCAAGAATTCTGAATCTGTTTGAAGCTTCTGCATAAATCATCTGAGATCTCCCATCCATGAAACCATCAATATTGCTCTCCAAAACCGCATAATCTCCTTCTGTGTGATAGAGATCCTCATATGTTTCCTCTGGAAAGATATCATCATGAAATTGTCTAGCAAGTGGTACATCACTCATTTCCAGAACAAAGTCACATAAAGGCTCCTCTAAAATTGGCAAGTCAATCTTAGGAATTTCAATTGGCTTTCTAAATAGGTATTCTGAAGGCATAAAGTATTCTTCAACTATATCATATTCTTCTGATTTGTCACCAATATCATCAACATAGTTAAACTGAAACTCCTATTGAAATTTCTGAGAATAGTCAACAGTACTATCTTCTTCTCCCATCAGATCAATAGGCCTTACTATTTTCACAACTTTTTGAATTTTCTGAACATTTAGAGCTTTGACTAATTCCCTGTGCATCCTTCTGATCAAGACTTCATTCAGTCTCCCTTCTTCTAACTCAGAGTTCAACAAGACAATTCTGACATAGGAAACAATGTATGTACAAGTGTTTTCAACAACTGAACTCTCAACTGTTTCCTCTGACCTCAAAACAGGTTCCTCAATGGCTTCAGTTTCATCAGATCTTACTTCCATCTCTGCATCTAAGTTCAATTCTTCTGTTTTATCAGAATCACCACCATCTGTACATTCAACTTCCATTTCCTCTGTATCCGAACTTTCAATTTGAACTGTATGAGTATCCACTATCTAAACATTTTCATCTGTCTGAACTTCTGTGCACTCTGTATTGACCAACTGCATATCTGCCATTTCAAAAACTTCTATACCAATATCATCATCAGAACTCAACCTTTGCTTTTTCTCCCCCTTTTGATGATCATGAAATTCATTATCATCAAACTTCCTCTTGGAGTTCTGAGCAGAAACACCTTCAGGTTCAGCTTCTGATAGTGGAACAATTTCAAGTGGCTTTGAAGTTGAAGCCAAATAAGTACTGAGTGCTTTAAAAACAGATGCTTGCATACCTTCCATTTGTTTAAGCAAATCCTTCTGAAATTCAGATATAGCATCCTTGATCTCCTTTTTATGAGATTCCAAAGATACCTTCACATCATCCATCTTAGTCTCAACAAATGTTATTCTTCCCTCCAACATATTTTTCAACTCCTTCATCTCATCATTCAGTTCATCCACCTTTCTCTCCAATTTTTCAACTTTATCCCATATCACCTTGTTTTGATTCTGAATCTTTACAAATTCAGAAGAGTCTAATTGTGAACCTGAACCAACAGATGGTCCAGTTTTCATGTGCCCAGAGGGCTCATGGCCTGTAGATAACACTAAGTCATCTTGTACAACAGATGCACATTTTAATGAGGCTTTTGAAATGTTCACCTCACCAGGTCTTCCATCCAATCCTTGACATCCAAAATTAGGTGTGTCTATGAATGTTTTGTCAGGAATACGAAATTCCTGATTTGTGCAAGTGTTAGAAGGAATTTCAGGCTCAATTTGGATAGGACTGTGAGATCCAGACTCAATATGATGAATAACAGGTTGGGATTTATCACCTCCCTCCAAATGAGTTTGGGATGGTTCCCCTAATTTATGTGAAACAGTAGCATGTTGAAATGCTTCTGAGTGGGTATGGATGGGTTGTTCAAGATCCACCACTAGGTCCATGGTGTTTGTTTCAATATTGGACACCAAGAATAGTGAACCAATAGAAAATGTGGTTACCTGGTTAAGATTAGCTAGTGCAGAGGCATCTCTTTCTGTTTGAACCTCTGGTGACAATCTCGCATCCTCACCACCCTCATTCTGTTTTTCCTCACATATTCTAACCGAGCTCTCAGAATTTTGCCCCTCATTTCTCTCAGAATGTTCACCCACTTGAACATCTTCCCCCTCTCTAACTTGACTAGACCCCTCACCTCTCTTCTCAGGTTGGTCCTCTTGGGTAGGGATTTGAGGTTCTTCAATTCCCATAGAGGTGCAATATGCTTTTAAAATCTCACTCTCCCTTGGTATGTAATTCCTAAGTGATCTTGGCAAAATTTTATGATTAGGATAATGCTGGATTTTAGTAACTGAAGACATCTTACCCAAGTAGAAAATAGGACCATGTTGTTCATTTGATCTTCTAGGAATGGTTCTGTTTTCTTGCATTGCATACCAAATCACAAGTTGCCAATACCTTATGTAAGGTATGTATGACAGAGGTGTATCCTTTGTTTTCTTTTGAATATCCTTCTGATTTTTCTCAAAAGTGTTCTTCATGTCTTCCCAAAGTATAGCAGTGTAGTCATAATGCCTATTTCTCACTAAACCCTGAAAGATTTGAAGAATCTGTTTTGAAGCTTGATCTGCAGAACTATTCTTCCCTGATAAACACTTATTCACCACATAAAAGAAACATGCCCAAATTGGTGGCAATTTGTTCCTTCTGAACAAACTAAAAGTCCTTAATCCTTCATTGTACCCTAACTTCATAAACTCTGCAATTAATTCTTCTGTTAAAGGTGAGTCTTCAAAATCTGAGCTTCTTTGCACATCATCTTTCTCTGGAAGATTTAGCATTTCTCTCAGTGCAGGGATTGATAAAGCAAATGTTACTCCTCTAATTTTAGATATAAACTTGTTTACTTCTAACCTAAGATATCTCCACCATTGTTGAATATACTGAACAGGGACTGTTTTGCACCTTGTAAACCATTTCCTGTAAGGATGATATTTGAATAAGTCCATTATGATTCTGTGTTCAGGCTTAAATCTACTCTCCTCAAATAATAAGACACAATTGTTCTCTGACAATTTCAACCATTCACCTTCAGGTACAACCCTCTCCACTAAGATTGGTCTATTTGACATAATCGACCATGCAGCACTCTGTTCATGTTCAACATTCAGATTTCCCTCATCTGCATTTCCTTCTGATTCAGCCATCTGTTCATCTTCTGCATTTATTTCATCATTTCTTATTGCTACTTCTTCAACAACTCTATTTTGTACTTCATCATTATCAGAATCGGATGAATCCATTAAAGACTTAGCAGAATGCAGAGATATTTGACTACTTCTTCGAATACCATACATGATTAAGAAGAAAACAAACTCAAAGAACTCTGGATTGATTCGTATCTCACTTTTCGCTCTGAAATTTGAAAGAATTTGAAAGAGGGATTTTAAGACCTATTTAAAATCCGCGAAGTTGAAAGAATTTGAAAGAGGGATTTTAAGACCTATTTGACGGAAAAGCGAGGTCAAAGTTATAACGGAGTCAACACATTTGAAATGCCATAGTGGATTTAAATGAAATGCGTGGCATAATCAACCAAATACGAAGCTGACACGTGTTATTGGATAGAATATTGACACAAGTCAAAAATCTGAATAACACACTCAGAAGAATGACTTTCCTTTATCAGAGATCTGATTATTCTACTCAGAGTTCTGAGTCCTTGATTCAGAAGAATTTTGCCTTGTAACCAAATTTATTTAAAATCAACTTCTGATTAATGTAAAATTTTTATTATTCAGAAGTGGTTTGAACAGATAAAAAAAATTTATCATCAGAATTCTGTTCAAATAATGATGATTCTAGATATTTGAGAAAAAAAATCATTTAAAATCTTATATCTGAATATGAAAAAGTTTTGAAATTCAGACATAGTTTGAACAAGTAATCAAAACTTTTTATCATTAAAAGCTTGTTCTTCTTAGAATGATCAGAGATGACAAATGAAAACAAACCTTTTAAGCATCATGAAATGATTTCCAACAGATATTAATGTTCCCCCTTGACTTTAGCATGTACTTAAACATATATGAGACATAAAGATGAGATAGAATAATAATAGAAAGAAAATAATCCACAAGATTGAAGTACTTGTATTTCTCAGAAATGAATTCTTGAAAGATAGATTTCTAAATTATTGACTCAGAATATCTGAACTCAAGACTCAGAAGTTCTGAACTCAAGAGTCAGAATTCTGAATACAAGAGTCAGAGTTCTGAGTATACTACTCAGAAAATCTTACTTCGAAAATTTTATCATTTCAAAGAAAAACAAATATAATCAATTAGTTAGATTAAGCATTCCTATTTTACACATGAGAAAAGAGAACCTTTTGTGATCAAGAGGCTTTGTGAACAAGTCAGCCAATTAATACTTTGTATGCACAAAGTGCATCTCTATAGTACCCTTTTCCACATAGTCCTTTATAAAATGATACCTCACATCTATGTGTTTAGTCTTTGAATGTTGAACAGGATTCTGAGTAATGGCAATTGCACTTTCTGAATCACAGTAGATGGGAATTTTGTTGAGTTGATACCCATAATCCATGAGTTGTGTTCTCATCCACAAAGTTTGAGAGCATGAAGCAGCAGTAGCAACATACTCTGCCTCAGCAATTGACGTGGACACACAATTCTGCTTCTTTGATGCCCAACTCACTATCTTATCCCCCAAAAAGTGACAAGCACCAGAAGTACTTTTTCTGTCCAACCTACTTCCTGCATGATCAGCATTAGTGAAAGCAGTCAATTTAAAGTCAGTTTCTTTTGAATACCATAAACCTAGATCAGGTGACCCTTTGAGATATCTTAGAATCCTTTTGACAGCCAACATATGTGATTCTTTTGGGTTAGACTGAAATCTAGCACAAAAACAAGTAGAAAACATGATATCTGGCCTACTGGCTGTCAAGTAAATTAGAGATCCAATCATGCCTCTATAGAGTTTGTTATCTACTGAAACTCCTTTGAGATCAGCATCTAACTTTATGTTAGTTGCCATAGGTGTTCTCATAGAAGCACAATCAGACATCTTGAACTTTTTCAGAATGTCTCTGACATATTTTCCTTGATTTATAAAAATACCATTTGGTAATTGTTTGAATTGAAGACCAAGGAAAAAATTCAGTTCACCCATCATGCTCATTTCAAATTCAGATTTCATGATTTTAGAAAAATCATCACATAATTCTGCAGTAGTAGAGCCAAATATTATGTCATCAACATAAATCTGAATAAGAATTAAATGCTCACCCTGTTTCTTTAAAAACAAAGTTGTGTCAATCTTACCTTTCTTGAACCCTGAAACTAACAAGTGTTGAGTAAGAGTGTCATACCAGGCTCTTGGTGCTTGTTTTAGACCATATAAAGCTTTATCTAAAATATAAACATGGTCAGGAAATTCTTGATCAACAAAACCTTCAGGTTGATGAACATACACCTCTTCATTAAGTATACCATTCAGAAAGGCTGATTTGACATCCATCTGATATACTTTGAAATTCTTGTGTGCAGCATATGCCAAAAATATTCTGTTTGCCTCTATTCTTGCCACTGGTGCAAATGTCTCATCATAATCAATTCCTTCTTGTTGTATCCCTTAGCAACCAATCTTGCCTTGTTTCTTATAACAACACCTGACTCATCCTTTTTGTTTCTGAACACCCATTTAGTTCCAATGATAGATTTACCTGCAGGCTTTGGAATGAGTCTCCAGACTTTGTTTCTTTCAAATTGGAGCAATTCCTCTTGCATTGCTGAAATCCAATCTGGATCCTCTAGGGCTTCATTAGCTTTCTTAGGTTCAATCACACTTAAGAAACCAACAAACATTGCTTCATTTGCTGTAGCTGATCTAGTTTTTACTCCTGCTGATGGATCACCTATCACTTGATGAATAGGATGATCTTTAGTCCACTTGTGTGAACTAGGAAGCACATCAATCTCTGAAAAATTGTTGTTTGTGTCATTCTCATCAATGATGGCTTGTAATTCTGAACTGTCCCCTTGTTCTGATATATGTGTAGGTATCGCATCCAAGTTTGGATTCTGAGCAATGAAGTCAGAATCCTGAGTGACTTGTTCAGAGTTCTGAATATAAGGTTCAGAATTCTGAGTACAAGGTTCAGAATTTTCATCACTTGTATTTATCAAATTTGGACATTCCTCAGATGGACCTTTATCAGAAATTACAGTTGATTGAGCTACTTATGGAGTTCTTCTTTTCATCTCTTTGATCATCTTTGGGTTTTCAAATTCTGCATAAGAATCAGAGATTAGTTCTAGAAAAGAATCCTTAAACAGTAAATTGAGTTCTGAACAAATAGGATTAGAATTTGTATCAGAAGTCATTTTTGTCTTGTTGTGCATGTGTTCTGAACTGTCTTGTTCAGAAGTCTTCATCCTGGCTTCATCAAATGTTACATTTATGCTTTCCATCATCCTCTTGGTTCTTCTGTTATAGATTCTGAATGCTTTGGAAGTTAATGAATAACCAACAAAATATCCTTCATCTGCCTTTTTATCAAATTTACCAAGATTTTCTCTGTCTTTAAGAACATAGCATCTGCAACCAAAAACATGAAAAATTTTGATTAATGGTTTTCTTTTATTTATCAGTTCATAAGCAGTCTTATTTAATCTTTTATTGATTAAAGTTCTGATCTGTGTAAAGCAAGCAGTTACAATTGCTTCAGCCCATAAGAAGGTTGGAAGATTTGAATAAGCCAACATGGTTCTTGCAGCTTCAACTAGAGTCATGTTTTTCCTTTCAACAACACCATTTTGTTGAGGTGTTTTGACAGCAGAGAAGTTGTGAGAAATCCCAGAACTTTCTAAAAAATTCTGAAGAGTCTCATTTCTGAACTCTGTTCCATTATCACTTCTGATTTTCTGAACTGGAAGTTGTAAGAAAACTTGAATCCTTTTGATAAAGTTTATCAGGATAGTAGCAACTTCTGACTTAGCTCTTAAGAATTCAACCCATGTGTATCTGGAATATTCATCAACAATTACAAGCATATACTTCTTTCCTCCCATAGACTGAACTGAAATAGGACCACAAAGATCAGTATGAATCATTTCCAGTGGTGCTTTGCAAAGATGAGTCCATTTTTAATTTGTGAGAACTCTTTTTCATCTTGCCCATTTCACAAGGTGAGCATAATGATTCGTTTTCAAATTTAATCTGTGGTAACCCTTTAACCAGATGTTTTGCAACAAGATTATTCAGATCTTTGAAATTTAAATGAGAACATCTTATGTGCCACAGCCAACATTCATTTGCAGTTGAGTTTGATAGAAGACAAACATGATTTAATGTTTGTAATTTTGAAAAGTTAACCACAAATAAGTCCATATGTCTTTTGGCCCAAAAGACTTTAATGTCATTCTCAGTTAAAATCATGCAACCTGTTATTTTGAACTTGATTTGACAAAGACTGTCTAAAAACTGACTTATGCTGAAAAGATTATGTTGTAATCCTTCAACATAGAAAACTTTTTGAATTGTCAGATCTCCTTTTGTTAAATCCCCATAACCTATAACTTGGCCTTTGCTGTTATTGCCAAAGTTTACTGCTCCTCCAGCCTTTTCTGTGAAATTTGATAGAAAAGACTTCTAACCTGTCATGTGTCTTGAAGCTCCTGAATCTAAAAACCACACATGACTACCCTGCAAAAACAATCAGTTAGTTTTAGGTACCCATTTTGGAATGGGTCCTTCTTTGTTAGCTTTGTTATCTGATTTAACAAAAGTGCCTTTTACTTTCCATTCAAAATCTTTCTTTAAACACCATTTTCCTTGAACTTTTATGAAGTCAGAACATTTTCTGTTCACAAACTTGTTCAATTTATTCTTGAAAGTTTTAACTTTGGATGTTCAAGTATTTTCAACTTTCTTTTCTTTCACATTAAGCTCTTTCTCATTCTTTCCTTTGATTTTAGTTTGAGGCTTCACTTCTTTTATCTTTTCTTTTCTCTGAGTTTGAGGAACAGAAACATTATCTTTTCTGTATTCTGAATATCTTTTCTTATAAAAGAAACATATGTTATTGTGATTGGACATTTCTGAGAATATTGAAAAGAATCACTACCACATTGAACACAAATGGGATTTTTCTTTGCAAGTAACAACAGATCTTTACCATAAGTCTTTTCACTATTATTGCTATTTTTCAAAGTACATGAGCATTTATTACAAAAACTATGTGCTTTTGGTACAGAAGCAGAGTTCAATCCAATCTTCTCAGAAACTCTTTTCAGGTCATCTTTCTGTTTGCTTTCCTCTTTTTCTGAAAAATTCATCCTGTTTGTGTTAGAGGATGAAGTAGATGATTCACCTTTTTCATATGTACTTGATTCATTAAGGAATTTATCATTATCTTTTATAGCGTTAATCTTGAAAAGATCATATTCAACTTTCAGTTTTTCAAGCTCTGTTATTTTCTGAATAAAGACACTCTTTTCTTTTAAAGTTTCTTCAAGTCTAACATCCACATCACAGTAATCATTTTCAAGTTCATCAAAAGATTTCCTTAAGTCCTCAAGTTCTTGACTTACAAGATTAAATTTCTTTTCAAGTTCTAAAAATTCTTCTGACTTTGTTTCAGAATATTCAGTTGACTCAGAATTCTGACTCTTTGAATCAGAATTCTGATTAACAGACTCAGACTTCTGACCTTCAGACTCAGAGATCTGACTTGAGGAATCAGAATTCTGATTAGAAGATTCATATTTCTGACTAACTGTTTCAGAAACCTTACTAGCATCAAATATACTTTCTATGTCAGAATATGAAAAACTTTGTTGTTTATTTTTGTAACTGACATTTAGAGAGTCAAATTTGAATTTAGTGTCATTATATCTGGGTTTCTCTTCTGTTGGTTTAGAAATTTCTTTCTTAACCTTATCTTCTGAAACATTTGATTTTTCTGTTTTTGATTCAGAAATTGTTTCCTTTGTCTTTTTAGAATTTGATTTCTGCAAACTATCAGAACTTGTTATAGAACTTGCAGGTCTGATGAAAACTTCAACAATTTCTGGAATTTTTGGTTTAGGAACTTGAAACTTTTCAAAATCATACAAGTTGACTAGATCTCTTTTCAAAACAACATTTTCATCCAATCCCAATCCCTTCTTTGGATTGTAAAACCTTGTATCTTTAACATTACTTGTTAGAAGATTTAATGTTTGCTGAGTCTGACCTCTTTTCAAATTAAGATCTTCTAATTCTTTGATTTTGGTGTACAAATTCTTTCTTTCCTCAAAAAGCATATCAAACTTTATTTGTAAATCACACTTTTCAGCTTTAACTTTTGAAAACTCATTTTTTAATTCAGAAAGCTTTTTCAATAATTCAGAATTTTAAGTTTTAACTTTCTGTTTCTCAACCTCAGATTCCTCATACTTTTCTCTTATTACTTCTTTTTCAATTCTGAATTTGTTTACCAGACTTCTTTCACCTTTTATCTGTTTTCTAAGTTTATCAAATTCAGCTTTCATGTCACCAATCTGTTCCATTAAATCAATTTCAAGTGCATAATGTACCTCTGTGGATGACTCAGAGTCAGCATCTTCAAAGTCAGAATCATCCTCATTCTTCATCTTGGCCATGTAACTCTGCATCTGAGAAAAGTGAATGCAGTCATCTTCATCTGAAGTGTAGTACAACCAATTTTCCTGTTCAGCTAACATTGCCACTTCATCATCTCTTTTCTTGGCTAGCTGAGCCTTTTTGATGTAGTAATCATAATTCTTCACAATCTTCACTTTACAATCCTTTGCATAGTGGCCAGATTTTCCACATTTGAAGCACAAATCCTTTTCTTTTCTTTCTTCATTCTCTTCTCTATTTTCTTCTCTTCTTTCTATCTTCTTCTCATATTTACTTTCTCCTCTTTCTTCTCTTTTCTTGAAATCTGAATTTCCCTGCCCTCTCTTGTAATTTCCTTGAAATTTACCCTTTCCATACCTCTTGTTGAAGGTGTTAGTCAACAAAGCCAACTTTTCAGCAATTATTTTGATATCTTCATCTTCTTCTGATCCCTCTTCCTTATCAGATTCCTCCAGCTTTGGTATCTCAGATAGATATGCAGTCTTCTTGGGTGCTTTGACTATTTTAGACTTTGACAGAAAAGCTAACTGTTCTGAAACATTTTTCTTTTCTTCAACAACAATCTTAACAGAGTCTTCATGCTGATTAAGAACACAAAATAGATCATTGAGATCTTCTTCACATATATCCTTATTCATTTGCAGACTGATAGCAAATGATGACCATTCTGAATTTAGACTGTTCAGAAACTTGTAGTTTATTTCTGATTTTGTCTTTTTCAACCCATTTCTTCTCAAATCATTCAGTATGGTGCAAAATTTACTGTACGTCTAAGTCAAACTTTCTGATTCTTTTGCCTTGAACCTTTCATAAGCATTTATGCTTTGATTTAACTTTGCTTGTATTGACCTAACAGTTCCTAACATTTGTCTTTCCAGTTCATCCCACATTTCCTTAGCAGATGATCCACGGTCAATTCTGTTTAGAACTTCATTTGTAACGGCCAATGTCATCAATGTAATGGCTATTTTGTCTATAGCATGCCTGTTTTTCTGTTCTGTTGTGTATTGAGAAAAGTTATTCTTCACCCTTGTAGCAGGAATTTCTGGAGTTGTCTCTATTTCAGGAGTTGCAGCAACATCGACATAGACTTCGATAGGACCTTCTCAGATAGAAACCATCAGATTTTCATCTATGTTATCCAAGAATTGGATCATTTGGATTTTCCATTGCTGATATTCTTCCGGTATGAGAACAGGTGGCTTGGTTTCAGATCCCATGGCTAGATACTCTTTTGAAGACATGATTGTAAGATATTTCAACAGAGAGACAAATTCAATTTCTTGAACAAACAAAGAGAGAATTCAAGAATTGCTAAGAATTCAAGAAATACAAATAGCAGCGGAATCAATTCACGAATTGATCAAGAAAACTTCAAGACTGCGATCAAGAAACCCTCGACAACACGATCTTGAACGAATTTTTTTGTTGATTGGCTCTGATACCAATTGTAAGTTTAGGATCCACTCTTACAATCAATATATCAATGTATAGAACAGTAATTGAGAAGTAATATGATCAAACCAATTTGTATTCAATGAAGAACAGATTTTCGGATCTTAGAGAGAGAGTATCTCAAAGATTACAAAAGATGAATACAAATATATGCGGGAAAATCTGTTAGCGTAACAGTTCTAACCAATATATATACTGTAACGGAAATACTAAAGCTACAGTACAAATATAAAAGACTAATAGGAACAATACACGTGTCCTAATTAGTAAACTAAATACAAAGTAAAGTATCTAGTTATAAGTTCTGAACATGTTGTTCAGAACATCTGAACATTATTCTGATTAGGCTTCTCAGAACTTCTGACTCTTCTTCTCAGACTTCTATACTTGGTCAACTTTCAGAGAAAAACTTCTGAGCCTTCTTAGTCAGAACTCTGATTCTTCATTTCAGAACTTCTGAGCCTTCTTAGTCAGAGTTCAACACTTAGTTTATTGACAAAACTCAGAGTAGGTAGGTGGAGGAGCGGTTTCAGCTTCAACGATCTTCGCTTTGCCTTTGATTAATTTGGCGAGCTTGGCGGCGACATGCAGTTCCATTGATTCGCGGACAGCCTTGAGGGTGCTGTCCAGGGACCCTTGCGACACAAAGTCTGGGTGAGTAACTCCGGGTTCACTTAGATTACCCGTTGAGGCATCTACCGCGGGGGTAGAGCCACCTACGTTCACAGTTGGCATATCGGTAGCTGTGATAGGATTTCCCTCCGATCCTTGTGTTCCACCTAGAGGTGAAGACACTACGGTGGTTCCGGTCGAGTCACGAAGATTCTCGACTTGGTGATGCTCCTCTTGTGTCCAAGCCAAAGGGTTTTCAATAGAAAATGCCTCTAGACTCGATTGTGCACGAAAAGAAGTCGCGACCGGGGGCTGCTGGTCGCTTGTTTCAACACCAGCACTCTCCGAGTGACAGGCCGGTGGAAGTTGTGTTATATCCCCGTGATGTACTGAAACATCCATCTTTTGAGAGACGGATGAGTGGATGAGGGGGTCGTGCAATTGCTCCGCTGGGTCCACGAAGTCTTCTTCAATACCCCGTCCCAACAAATGAGACGGGATAGTAGATGTGGCTACCCGGATTACACTCGTTTCTGGTCGCTCACGAGCCTCGTTATCTTTACGGCCCAATCTTTTCTGGTTCGCTTTCGAACGCAGTTCTCTCCGGCTCACCTGTTCTAACTCTTCAACTAATTCTCCCTCAGTTATCCTGGATGCTGCTAGAGCAGTGTGTTCAGCACGTGGAGGTGAGTCAAGTGGGATTCCGACAGTGAAATCTGGGTTGGGTCCGATACCGTGAGGTATGCGTTTCAGGCGTATGGTACGGTCGGTATCGGAGTCCGTGGAGTCAGATTCCACGTTCTCAATATGTGGTGGTCAAGATGGATCAGAAAGATAAGGTTCCGGGTCTCGTTGTAACATCGAGCGTTTTGACGTACCGGATTCCGCGTTTTGCACCACTTACGCTCGTTCCCCTTCCTCTCACAACTAACACACCCCGCCCGGCAGCACCTGCTTGCCGGGCCCTTCCACCTCTCGTCCTAGGACCCTCACGTCCCTCAGGTCTAATTCCCTGGGCAGGTCCCTCCGGTTCTGGACGGACCATGGGATTCCCTATCTCTTCCCTATAAGCAACTACCCCTGGTGCAGCGGGATCGGCGATGGCTAATTGGGCCTCGGGAATGGGCATGGCTACCGTATTGGAAGGGTTGCGGATAACGATGTACTGTAAGTGTATAATGGGACATACCGGGTGTGCATCACGTCGAGGTATCGCCGGATTAGCGTCCATGTGTTGACGAACTGCAAGCGAGAGGAAACGCGGGTGTGGCAGGAACTTCTTCTGCTTGGTACCTCCGATGTGACGAATCGCTTGCACGATTTCACGCCAGATGATCATGGCGAAGTCGACGTGGCGATTGTAGCACACGGCATGAATAAGGCGTAGGAAGTCGCCGGTGCATTGGTCTATGCCTTTCCATCTTGAAGAAAGGCCACGGTTGAGGATGGTGAAAAGAGTGTACCATATCGGAGCCAGGTACTTACGATTGAACACCGAGGGCCGAGGAAGTGCGAAGTGGTAGCCCAGCGCGCACATTTGAGCGCATAACGTTTCGACATTGACGGCAGGATCGTAACGTTCATGGTTGTTGGCGTTAGCCTCGGGAAGCGATAGAAGTCGTCGAAAGGAATCCAGTGTACGGGTGAACTGCTGATTATCAATTTGAGCAGTGATTGTTTGGGAATTACCGGCCGTCCGTACTTGGGCAGTGAACCAAACTTGGAGAACGTAGATCAAAGGGACGTCGGTAGTGCGGGTGAGGGCCTCACGGAGAGGGTGACGCATCAGTATATCCAGAATAACCTGATGTTGTGGGTTAGGTCTGAATAATTCCGGGTCAAGATAATGGTTGTTTGCCTCTAATTCAGTGCGTTGGTCAGGTGCGACCAAGGCATTATCAGCTTCCTCGTCAATGATATCCTCCTCTTGAGGTATTTGCTCTTCTTCCTGATTCTGGGGAGGATTTTGCTGTTGATCCGCCATTAAAGCTGTAAAATAGAGCATAGTTAGTAATTGAGACGAATGACCAACTGTCGGCGCGTACCTGTGCATTATGAGGCTCAAACTGAGATGGATTGAGGACTGGTAGTGTCAAAACAGGTACTGAAATGACCAGCAACAGGGGTGTCCGGACAAAGATGGGAATGCCAAACTTTCCGGACAGCAATAGTTTCCGGACAACACATGGTGTCAAAACCGGAAGGATGTTCCCGGGTAAAAGTGGGACCCCGGACCAAGAGTGTCCGGATAGCATAGGAATTCCGGATACCCAAGAGTCCGTACAAAAATGATTATCGATAAAAATAGTTTCCGGACACTGAAGAGTCCGGATGATTCAACATCCCGGTAGTTGAACTTACCGGAAACCCTGGGGTTTCCGGACAACTAGGGTTTCCGGGTGTTGTGCATATCCGGACAACAGTTCTTGAGGCATGAGTGTTACCGGATAAATCGCCATGAGCATGATAGAGTCTGGACACAATGAGTGTATCCGGCCGACAGTCAAATCTACCAATCGAGTAATTAGCAGTTCCAAACGGGTGTGCAATCATGTAGATAGTGTCGATGAACGCCTATGAGTGAACAATATGACCTAAGTGTACCAGAAACACCTCAAAGGAACCCGAAGTCGATTGGACTTAAAATGGGTTTCAGAAGGTGTAAAATCGACCAAATCAGGTGTCGGATTGCGGTGCTATGTGTACGAAAGGCGATTACAAGTGAACGAAATAGAGTTATGAGGGGCATACCTGGTGTGGAGATGAAGCACACGTGTAAATCGAGAGTTCGAGTTTAACCGAGCGAGAAGCGATAAGGGTTTAGGGTTTTCGCGAGTTTTCCGGGCAGTGAATAGAATGAACCCGAATGGTATATATACCCGGACGGGGTATCCGGGTTCTTATCCAACCCGGGTAGAGCAGGTTCGGATACAGTCCGGACACCTTGGGGTTTCCGGATACTGTCCGGATACCTCAAAAACTGTCCTGTTCCTGGGAATTTTTGAAGTAATTGGAACTGGAAGAGGACATTCTCTCGCTCCCCCTCAAACTGAGCATGGGGATGACATTGCTCCCCCTCGGATAGTGCAGTAGAGTGCAGTGAGGAGTCCGACACTAAAAACAACTTTTAGCATTTTAAATAAAATAGTGTCTCTCCCCCTCAAATGATGAACGTAACTTGAGAATCTCACAGGAGTGCCTACACACAAAAAAAACATTTTATCATTGAAGAAAAACTGTGTGAGACTCTACCCCTTAAAGGATGAGTAAACTTACCTGATATTTCTTTGTGCTCTCCCTGAACACATGAACACACTTTGAAATAAACACATACGACAATATGAAATAAAAGAAACACACGTAGAAAGAAAGAAAACAAACGAAATCTACGAAATAAATACAGAGACTAAATCTAACGGTGTAACTGGAACAAGTAGAATACAAGTGCGAGGAAGTGTGTGCTCATTCATCAGGAGGGTAAACACCGGATGATGAGTAGACAATTACTCGTATATGTATGGAACTTGTAACGGGCACACAATCGGATTAAGTCGTCGGTTTTAGCATACCTAACTTGAACACAAGAGTGTTAAAACGTTTTTCGTCCAATGCTTTGGTAAATAGGTCTGCTAGCTGATGTTCAGTATTTACGAAGTAGAGTTCGATGGTACCTCTTTCGACGTGATCCTTAATGAAGTGATACCGAACGTCGATGTGCTCTGTGTTGGTGTGTTGAACCGGGTTACTTGATATAGCGATGGCGCTCTTCGAGTCACAGTAAATCGGGACCTTGACATACGTGAAACCATAGTCTTTGAGTTGCGTCCTCATCCAGATGACTAGGGAACACCAGCTCGCGGCAGCCACGTACTCCGCCTCGGCAGTTGAAGTTGAAACGCATTGCTGCTTCTTTGATGCCCAACTTACCAGGCTATCTCCCAAAAATTGAATGTGAACCGACGTGCTCTTCCGGTCCAGCATGCAGCCCACGTGATCCGCGTCGGAATAGATGGATAGTGCAAAACCTGTCTCTCTCGGGTACCACATACCAAGATCAGCAGTACCACGTAAATAACGAAAGATTCGTTTGACAGCAGTCATACGGGACTCTTTAGGTTTTGATTGATATCGGGCACACAAGAAAGTTGAGAACATAATATCCGGCCTACTTGCAGTTAAGTACATTATAGAACCTATCATCCCGCGATACAATTTAGGATTCATATCCGTTCCGTGAGGATCGGCGTGAATCTTTGTATTGGGCGCCATGGGAGTTTTCATTGGCGAGGACTGGTCCAGCTGGAATTTCCGAAGAATATCCCGGATGTACATAGCCTGGTTTATGAATATCCCGGTCGACAGTTGTTTAACTTGAAGACCAAGGAAGAAATTCATCTCGCAAAGCATGCTCATTTTGAAATTTTTTCCCAAAAGAGTGGCAAAGTTCTTAGCATATAGGGGACATATAGAGCCGAATATTATATCATCTACATACACTTGAACGAGGAGTATGTGACCATTTTCGTTTTTGATAAATAAAGTCGATTCGATTTTACCTCGTGTGAATTTGGACTTTATCAAAAACTCGGACAGAGTTTTGTACCATGCTCGCGGAGCTTGCTTTAGACCGTAAAGCGCCTTGTCTAAAATATAGACGTGTTCAGGCTTCGAGTCATCCACGAATCCATCTGGTTGCGACATATAAACTTCTTCCTCGATATTACCGTAGAGAAATGCGGTGTTCACATCCATTTGGAAGACTGTGAAGTTCTTGTGTGCGGCATAAGCAAGGAACATTCGGATGGCTTCGATTCTTGCTACCGGAGCATAGATTTCATCATAAGCGATCCCTTCTTGTTGACGGTACCCCTTGGCCACGAGACGCGCCTTGTTGCGTACGACGATTCCGTCTTCATCTTTTTTATTCTTGAAGATCCATTTGGTTCCTATCACCGTTTTGTTCTTTGGACGAGAAACCAGTCGCCATACCTTCAGAGCCTCGAATTGGTTGAGCTCTTCTTGCATAGCGATGATCCAGTCCGGATCTTCAAGCGCTTCGCGTACGTTCGTCAGCTCGATCTTGCTTAAGAAGCCGAAAAATAGACAGAAGTTGGCGGATGCACCTCGTGTTTGAAATGGTGTGGAGGGATCATCGATGATTTGGTGTAAGGGATGACCTCGCGTCCATTTGATGGTATGCGGAAGCGGTTGTTGAGTAGAGTGAGACGAGTCCAAATCCACATAACCACAAGAAGGTAGATCTTGTATCGCTTCGAGAGTTGTAGGTTGATTTCTCGGAGGAGGTGGGGGAGGATTCGTCGATGGTTGGACAACTTCCGGTTCCGAGGAGTTCAAACGTTGATCGTCGGTTGTTTCAGAAGACGAATCGCCAAGAGTGATCTCCGAATTTGTAACAGGTTCCTCCGGGGGGATAACGGTATCAGTAGATTTTGATGACGACGGTTGTGCTGTCTCCACAGTGATGGATGGCGTGCTTGTAGAAGGCGGCGGACCGGATAGGTGCGACGAGTCCTCAATACAAGCATCTTCAAGTCGAGGTTGTGCTGAGACAGTAGGGGAAACATTAAAGATGTCATCATAAAAATACTTAAACAATAAATCTAAATCAGAAGAGTTATCATTTGATGAAGATGCATGATTCGGATTTACTGTCGCTTGTGTAGATCCCGAACTTGGACGTCCGGAAGCTAACACGCCAGTTAAACTGGGTTCTGAACTATTTTGTTCAGAAGCCAAATCTGCGGCTTCGTCGAATGTCACGTTTATGCTTTCAACAACGGATTTGGTCCGTTTGTTGTAAACGCGATACGCCTTAGCCTGCATGGAGTATCCGATGAAGACTCCTTTGTCCGCCTTTGGGCCGAGTTTGCCGAGATCATCTTTGTCGTTCAGAACGTAGCACGTGCATCCGAACGCATGAAAATACTTGATGTTCGGAACGTGGTTGTTCATGATCTCGTACGGCGTCTTGTTGAACCGCTTGTTGAGGATAGAGCAGTTTTGAGTGTAACAAGCCATAGACACCGCTTCGGCCCACAGAAATAGCGGCAGGTTGGCTTGGGAAAGCATAGTGCGGGCAGCCTCGACTAGAGTATGGTTGCGTCGTTCCACCACTCCGTTTTGGTGAGGAGTGCGTGCAGCCGAGAAAGTGTGAGCAATGCCGACTGAAGTCAAATAATTGTCTACCGTCTGATTCTTGAACTCCGTCCCATTGTCGGTTCTAATAGACTGAACTCGTTGCATTTTGTTCAGTTGGACAGTCTTCAGGTGGTCGATGATTAGCTCCGCAGTTTCGTCTTTTGAACGTAGAAACAGCATCCAGGTGTAGCGCGAGAAATCGTCCACCATCACGAGAACATATTTGCGCTTGTTTATGCTTGGTACACGCATCGGCCCACACAGATCCTTATGAATAAGTTCTAGGGTTCGGGTCGTGCTCGGAGTTGCCTTCGGCGGGTGAGGCACTTGCTTCATCTTTCCCATCTCACATGCCCCGCAGAGACGATCCTTCACGAACTGAAGGTCGGGCATGCCTTTTACGTGTCCGCCCAGCACCAACTTGTTGATACACTTGAAATTTAGGTGCGATAGTCTCTGATGCCAAATCCATTCTTGTTGGGAATTGGCCTTTGACGTGAGGCAGACGGGGTTATCGGGCTTCAGAGTTGCGAGGTCGATCGTGTAGAGATTGGTCTCGCGTTTTCCAACCAATAGCTCCTCTCCGGTATCGTTGAGGATTCTACACCGTGTCTTTTTGAAGCTGACCTCGAGATCTTTGTCGCAGAATTGCCCGATGCTGAACATATTGTGTCCCAATCCCGCGATGTGTGATACCTTCTTGATTGTGAGCTTATCTTGAACAATGTCGCCGTAGCCCACGATCGGCGCCTTGTGGTCGTTTCCAAATCTCGCGTGTCCACCGTATTCTTCCTTGTAGTTCGTGAGAAGCTCATTCCTTCCGGTCATGTGCTTGGAGCATCCAGAGTCTAAGTACCACACATGACCGTGCTGCAAAAACAGGTTAACGGATTTTAGGTACCCAAATTTTCTTGGGTCCTGGAGGGTTAGATTTGGCACCTCTTGGAGGAACTTGCTTTGACACAGCTTTCCCCTTAGGTGCAGGTTGTACACCGTTTGCGGAAACTGGTTTTGGTACAGGTTGCATCCTTGGTGTAGATTTTACACCTTGTAGAGGAACATGATTTTTAGCAGGTTGCCTCTTTGGTGCAGGTTTAACCTCAGTAGGAGCAGCCCGTTTTGCATTGGGTTTGGTCTCCCGCTGCGGTTTAACCTCTGATTGGTACCCTTGTTGAGTATGGTGTTTCTTGTTGTTTTTCTGAGGGTTTCGTTTAGGTGTATGATCAAAATCATTCCAACCACATATAGAACAAACTAAACAATCACGCGATAATTGAATTAATTGATGAACTGAATTAAGTTTAATTGGGAAAGAAACTTCAAAACGATTCCAATTATTCCAAATACAATTGTCTTTGTTTATTCTAGAATTGAAAGCAGTAGGGAACGACTTTGACGCTGCATCCTTGACAGATTCCTTGTTTAGCCACTTTGGTTTTTCTGGTTTTGCTCGACCATTATTATCTGAAACAACAGGGACAAAATGATCAGTGACTTTAGAAGGAACGGTATCTTTGGTAGGCAATTGCTCGGTCTTTTGCCTCGGTTGTGATTGCTGTCTAGAAACAGGTTTAGAAGTCGGTTTTGATTGTGAAATCTTGATCACAGCTGGGGCCTTTGTGTTAGAACTGTTACCCTTTAAGAAATTGACCGGATGACTGACTACTGGAGACACAAAATCAGTGTGACACGGGAGAGGTTTGTCGAAAGGGAACGACTCAAACTCTCCATCAGAGTTCATGAATGCTGAAAAATCGACATCCGGAATTACTGGACTTGGACCGGTCGAGGAAGGCGAGGAACACGTTGTGCTTGTGTGCTTTGGGGAACTTGGTGCGGAAGCTAAGAAAAAAATCAGAGTTTAAGTTCCTTAAAACACTCTCGTCTTGAGAACTTTACCATCTTGTGAAGTGAAAATTTTACCAATAAAAGCTTTACACGAAGACGTTTCTGATGAATTCGAGGAAGATTCAGGTGAAATCTGTTTTTCAGATTTGAGTTGGTCAATTTGCTCTTGGAGCTGACCATTTCTTGCATACTCCTCCATCTTTTCTGTTGCCAAAGCAACCAGTTTCGATGTGAGCATATTAATTTCACCTCGAAGAATTTCCTGTCCTTCATCAGACACAGCTTCGGTTTTGACCGGTTGTAGATTCTCAAGTTTCTCAGAATTGAGTTTCTCAATCTCAGAGATTAGCGCTTTCTTTTCGTTTTGAAAAATAGACCTTTCTTTCTCAAACGACTCCTCCAACTCGACAATCTTTGCTTCCAAGATGAGAGGGGGAACATAGAGTTTAAACTCGTCCGACTCAGTCTTGGTTGCTGGTGCTTGGTCCTCGTCCTTTTTGGAGGAATCCTTGGGCTTAGCAACCTTGTAAAGGTCGAAGTAGTCATTTGAGAGATACTTTTTGTTCTTTTTATAGGAATTATTCAAAGGTTCATAACAAAACGGAAGTTGTATTCCTCGTTTGTGTGCATGCTTATATTCCTCGATTTCCTCTTCCATTTCAGGTTCAAGAGGACCAGTCCATTGAATGGCATATTCCGGATATTTTTTATCTAACCCAAAACATGCAAAATCATACAAAGTTGGTGTATACCATCTTCCCTTTTTCAAATAATGTGGGTTATCATATCCGATACCCCATTCTTTATTAAAGTACATGAACTCTTTAGGTTTATTCAGAAAGATGGTTTGATCAGTTTGACCCCTTTTGTGGAGTTTGGTTTCAAGATCAAGAATTTTAGTAACAAACTCCTTGTGCTGAATTTGAAGAGAGGAACATTGATAACCAAGTTCTTCTTTCTCATTCATGCACTGATCAAACTGAGACTGAAGATCAGATAATTTGGCCCTTAAGTCTTTGGGTGCTATTGAAAGGATTTTGCATCTTTCCTTTAACATAGCATTTTCAGACTTATGTTTTTCAGTTAATTGCGTTTGAACATCTAGCTTTGCGGTAAGTGAACAAATCTCAATCTTTTTTTCTTTAGTGGTGGCCTTAAAGGAATTCACCTGATCAATAAGGGATTGCATATCATTCATAAGCTCTTGTTGAGAATATTCACATACCTGACTTGTCTTCTCTTCATCAGCTGGATAGTGATAACCCATGAAAGCATTTGTACCATCAGAATCGCTTTCATCATCAGAACGACCCAACCAGTAGTCATTTTCCACGAACATAGCTTCTCCAGCTTCCTTCTGCTCAGCCAGTGCCAGTTTGGCCTTGTAGTAGTGAGAAATCTTTACTACAGTCCTTGTGCAGTCTTTAGCAAAATGACCAAGCTTTCCACAGTTGTAGCAGGTCACTGGTTCATCTCTCTTCTTTCTATCATCTTTCTCCTTCTTCTCCTTCTTCTCAGACGTGTCCTGCTCATCAACTTTCCTCTTTCCCTCGTGCTTGTCTTGATAATCATGGCGCTTGTTGGAGGCGGTGGAGTAGCGCTGATTATTAGACATTGGCTTCTTATAAAATCGCTGTTGTTGAAAAGATTTAGTGAGCAGAGCAACAACTTTCTTGAAGTCAGCTACTTCATCATTCGAGTCACTGTCTTCCTTTTCATATTCGGAAGAGCTTTGCCTTTGAGCACGTTTAGAATGATGGCCCCCAAGATTTCCCTTTCTTTGAGGATATGAGTGCTATAGGATCAACAGCTAGCTTGGTTGCATCTTTCTTCTCGCCCAAAAGTTCATTCACTTCATCCTCGTCTTGAAGAAGCGTCTCATACAGTTCATTGATGCTAAGGTTCTCTATCAAGTTGTTGTGCTTAACATGAGAAGCAAACACCTTCCATTCGGGTAGCAGATTGTTGAGGAACTTGAGCGCGTTCTCCGTGTTGGAACGAACAATCTGGTTCTTGTTCAGTTCATTGAGAAGTGAGAAGAAACGATCATATGCTTGAGTGAGAGTCTCGCCGTTGCGCTGCTTGAAACCATCGAACTTGGTTATTGCGCTGTTGATTTTCAGTTGATTTCCAACAACACTCCCACGCATCATTCTATCCACTTGATCCCACATGCCTTTTGCCGTACCTTTGTAGCTGTCGATAGCTTGGTAAATTGGGTTGGGAAGTGCTTGGATAAGATATCTCTTGGCATGCTTTTCGCCTTCTATTCTACCGCTTTCCTCGTTGGTCAGATCGGCTTCAGTCTTGTCCTCATAACTAGTCACAGGATTTGCTGCAGTTGGTGCAATAGTCTTCTTCGGCCAAGGAAGATCATGAATCTATCTCGCCATTGGCTATACTCACCTTGATAGAGACAAGGAGGTTTGGAGTCGGTCCCAATAGCAAGTGCGTCACGTGAAGTCATCGTTGGTTGCAACGGAGTGATCGTCGGACGTGTAGATTGATTCAAAGGGTAAAACCTAACGCAAGGCACTAAGAGTGATCCTAACACAGGTTCTACGACTAATATGAAATAAGAGTGATCTTACTGGATAGGAATCCAAGTAAGAGATCTGATCTGGAAGTGTCCGGATCAGAAACAGTTCAAATATGCAAAAGAGTCCGGACAGCTTGAATTTTCCGGATAACTAAGGTTACCGGACGACTAAGGTGTCTGAATAGATTGAAGCAATGTAAGACTTACCGGATGACTCAAGGTTTCCGGATAACAAAGGTGTCCGGATGCAAGGATGTCCGGGAAAAATTATGACCGGGAACTTAGAGTTTCCGGAAACAATATTCACTCGGATAGACTAAGTTTAGATACTTACCCGGACAGATGACTTACCCGGAAATATGGAAGAACCCGGATGAATTTAACACAAATGTCCGGACAGTTTATGCGTGTCCGGAAACCACGGCTGTGTTGTCCGGATTCTGCGGCTGTTTGCTCAATTCGATCGAATTTTCGATTAGGGTTGTCCAAAATCGATCCTGGAAGATTAGTAACAATGCCAAACACAAAAATAACACTAACTCAATCGGTTTCAATGCAAAAACAACACCTTTTGATGGTAAAAATTCGATTTTGAATGATGAACACTACCAAAAACTTTGAACTTAATTTGCTAAATTGACCACTAAAACGATCGAATTACGGTGTGAAAATTTGCAGAAACACTATTAAGTATAATGCTAACACGACCCAATAAACAGAATTGAACAATTTTCTCAGAATCAAAGATTTGAAAAATCAAGAATATGGCAGACGTGAAGAAGTCAAATCTTACCAGAAGTCAATATGAGTGCTTTGAATCGAATCCGTCCGTCTGCTCTGATACCAATTGTTAGTTCCAGATCCGTGCAACAATTATGAAATCATTAATATAAACAATAAGAACAATGATTTCAACTAGTCATCCCTGTATTATGCTTTCAATCAAAGTGTTTACAATACAATTCAGAAAAGCAAATGAGACAACCAGCCTATTTTCTAAGGCTAAGCAATTTATTTATATAGCGGGCCCGTGGTTAACAAGCCCACGGCCCGTTCACTAATAGGCTCAAATTAAGGAAATACAAATTACACCCTTGAACTTTAAATCAACATAAATTGACCCTAACAATACCAGATACCCTTCTTAACCTGCATTACAAAAGAAGATTAGTTTTTCTTGGGTACCCACTTAACCATGTGTACACACTTGTCACTGGGGGTAGAAGAAGAGATGGAAGGTTCAGCAGTTTTCGCAGCATTTGAAGATTCAGCTTTGCCAGTCTTCACTTTGGTTAATTTCTTAACCTTAGTGGTCTTCTTTGCCTTGGGGGCAATGATCTTCACCTTAGCTATCTTTCTAGCTTTGGTGGCTGTGGGGCACTTACTAGCAATATGATCATTAAGTCCACAGTGATAACATTTCCTATAACTAAAAATAGTTCTAGGACCATTTGAATGCTGAGCTTTAGATTTTGAATTAGAAGGACCAGCACCAAGTAAGCTATTGGTTTTTGAAATGGGAGGAACATTTAGTTCTTCTGATTTCTTACCAATGATTTCCACTTTGATTCTAGGAGTAGATCGCTGAATAGATCCACGCTGAATAAATCCAGAGATCTTATTCTTTGAATCGGAGGGATAAGTCACTGAAGCTTTAGAAGCGTTCAGCTTTGGTACGGAGGTACCCTTTTGAGGATTTTGGTTAAAAGCAATTCTTTTACCTTTGTTTTTAAAGACTGAGGTAGGTTTTGGATAAATAACTTTTTCTTTACCTTTAGAAGTTAAGGTAGAGATTTCCTCAGGGATGGGTGGTTTAGAAGAGGAACACTGAGAGGATGAAGTATCAGCGACTGAGGATACGAAAGTTCCAAATAAGAGCGTGGAACGATCAGTGGTTGGTTCTAGAGTGTCAGCTTTGTAACCAAGACCACGTTTATCACTCAGGGGAATCGGAGACTTAATTATCTCAGTGATCTTTGTTGAGGAATTATACCATCCATCAACAGTAGCTTTTTCAGCTTTTAATGCAGCGATAGCTTTTGCTCGCTCTATTTTGACTAGCTGATTTAAGTGAACTTGATCTTTAAAATCTTCTTCAATTATAGAAAGATTTTCTATCTGAAGGTGACAGTTTTTAAGCTGTTCAGCCAGATCAAGGTTTTGATTTTCAACTACAGTTTTGTCATTCATGGCTTCATAAAAACTTCTTGTCAAGAGATCGATCTTTCGAAGACTATCAGCTTCATCAATATTTGCAATATTGGTAAAGAAGGAAGGTGATACCTGAGTAGCAGAGGTTGAAGTGGAGGGAATGTCTGAACTTTCTTCCTCATCTTCAAGTTTGGCCATAAGACAGAGATTGGTTTCATCATCTTCAGAGTCAGATGTTTCTTCCTCATCAGAGTCAGCCCAATCATAGTCAGCCATCAGGCCTTTGCCTTTCTTCTTAAAGCTTTTCAGCTTCGCATACCTTTCTTTCAGCTTGGCGTATTTGTCATCTCTAGACCTGAGGTTAGAGGATTTCTTGGGAAACGCTGAGTTTCTTGAAACTTTCTTTGACCTGCACTCGTTAGCGAAATGTCCTATGTTTTCACTATTGGTTCTATATGCTCAAGAATGATTATAAAATAATATTACCGGTAATATATGATCCTATAGGGTCACACCGAACAACAAGTAGACACCGAATTAATATTTATAAGAATTTGATTCATGATAAATATTATTATTTCTTGATAAATATTATTAATTATATTATTGAATATAATTCATAATATTAGATGCAAATGAAAGATTCTAGATTATTAATTAATATGATTTGGTCATATTTAACTAGAAGTTAAAAGTAGGGATTATATGTAATAAGTTAAAATAGTTAAAATAGTGATTTTAACAAATTTAAAACTAGAGGGGACCAAAGTGCAAATATGCATGGAATGGTCAAATTTCATTGGACCATTTTGTGGTCCAATAGAAAAGGCTCTACTTGTCTAATGCTTCGGCCAAAACAAGAACACACACAAGTGTGTGTTTTTCTTCTCTTTTATTTTCTCATCTTCAAGTATATTGTATACATGGAGTAGAAATTGTTTTTGCATCAAACTTTCAAGAAACATACTACAAAGGTGTTGGAGCTTGTTGGTGGACTTTTCTAGAGGGACTCTTTTTGGGTTCGACATCCTTCATCAACTTCCAACCTCCCAAGAGGATCCAAAGGACTACAAAGGTTGTAAGCTTTAAACTCTCTTATGTGTTAGGGCATTTTTGTAGCTATCAAGACAGTATTAATATCTTGTACTGTTTCTCCTTAGTAGAGGCATGGGCTTGTCATGTCCTACTATATAAAGGAGTTCCTTTGTTATTTTGTATAACAACTTGAAGCATTTGTCATTTTACACTTTGAAATCAATATATGGATGACAAGATTGCTCTCTAGATTCTCTCTACACTTGTTCATTACTTTGTGCTAGATTTGGGATTTATCAATTGGTATCAGAGCCAAACAGAAGAATCAAGCAGATTAAAGAGCAAATTGAAGAATTTTTACACTGTTCATCAAGAATTCGGACCAAGAGAAGTTTACTGTTCATCTGACGTCTTAACATTCAGACATGAAGATTTTCTAGATTTTGAGTTTTTGAATCATTTCTTTGCATCGTTCAACTCGGATTTGGATTCTGAACACATTTAATTCTTGCATAAACATCAAAATCTGCACAAAATTGACAGATCTGATCGATTCTTGAATATTTTTTCAAAAACTTCAAGTTCACTGTTTGGATTTTAATTCGATTAAATTGACCGAACTGTGAATTGTGATCAACAGGAAAAGTGTGCAGATTTCAATTACGAACAATTTGATATAAGATTCATCACAATTGATCAAGAATTGAAGAAGTTATGGCAGATTAAGTGATTTTGAAGTTCGAAGTGCAGAATTCGGATCCTTCTTGGTGAATTCGGATCATTCAAAGAGAATTCGGAACATTCATAGAGAATTCGAACCCTATTACATTCGAATTGAGTGAATTCGAACCTAAGTAAATTCGAATTGAGTGAATTCGAATCCAGTTACATTCGAATTGCGTGAATTCGCACTCAACATAATCCGAATTGAGTGAATTCGAACCTTAGTACATCCGAATTGAGTGAATTTGAACGCTGTTAAGTTCGAATTGGAGGATTTCGAAATCTATCAAGTCCGAATTGATTATCCGAATTGAGTATCCGAATTGAGCATCCGAATTGATCATCCGAATTGATCATCCGAATTGAGCATCCGAATTGAGCATCCGAATTCTTAGGAATGTTGATTAAATTCTCATAAGTGTAATTTTTCTTACACTAACTGCTTTATCTTCTGAACGATCAATTTCTAGCAATATTCAAAATGGTTTTACAACAAGTTATTGTTAAAAGCAGTGATGAAGATTTGAAGCAAACTCTGAAAAAGGAGAATCCTCCAATTGCAAAAGTTTTTGTTAAACCAAATGTAAAGTTGCAACAAGTCATTATAACAGAAACATCTGTTAATTCACATGTATCTGTTAAACCAAATAATGAAGTGTTGCAACAAGTCATAATAACAAAAACACCTCCAAAGCCACTTGAAAAAGCTAAGGAAAATAATGGAATTTTGCAACAAGTTATTTTATCAGAAACATCTCCTATATCAGAAACTCCTGTTAAAGATAATGCTTCAAATTCTTCAACTCCTATTTTAAATAAAGCATTGGAAGAAGAAAATGTTGATCTGAAAAGACAAATTTTAGACATTTCTTCTTCAAATGCTAAACTTACTAAAAGAATAACTGATCTTGAAGTTTATATTGCAGATCTTGAAGCAAAGAAAGACAACTCAAGTCTGCACGATCAAATCGAGAATCTTCAAGAAAAAGTAACAACTCTTCAAAAAGAAAATGCCGATTTGAAGAGTAGAGAAGAAAAGAGAGTGAAGTGGAACTTAAAGTTACATGCTCAATTAAAAGAAGTTAAAGATATAGGGGAAATTTTGGACAGTGAAAATGCCGATCTAAAGAGAAAACTGTCTAATTTTTCTTTTGAAGAAAAGAAAGTTTTTGAAGAAAAGAAAGAGACTGAGCTGAAATGTATAAAACTTTCAAAACAAGTTTCAGACTTTGAGAAAGTTTTATTTTTAGAAAAAGACAAGCTCGAAAAAGAAAGAGCTAAATTTGAAATTGAACGAAATTTTTTTGAGATCAAAAGTTCTGAACTTTCCGTGAAAATCTCTGAATTAGAAAATATTTTGGAAAAGGAAAGAAAAGATTTCACGGAAAAGCAAAATCTCTTTGAAAAGGAAAGTAAAACCCTTAAAAAGAAAAATATGGAAATTTTCAAAGAGATTACTGATAAAAGAAAGTTTTTGGAAAAAGATTTTGAATCGGAACGCGAATATTTTGAAGATGTGATTCTTAATCTTACCAAAAGATTATCTGGTTTATCAGCTGATATTATGAAGGATCAGTTGATCAAATCTGATCTCCAACAGAAATTTGATCTAATTTCTAAGGAGAAAAATGTTTTAATAAACAAAGTCAAAGAACTTAAAGACGTCATTTTTAAATTTGATGTCTCAAAGCAGGCCAGTCATAATTCTATCTTTCAGACTCCATTTGTTGATTCAAATGATTCTGAATGTTCTTTTAAAACTGCTTCAAGTTCATGTTTTAAAAACATTTCTTCTAAACAATTTAATAGATCAACAGATTTCTCAAAAGGTCGGATTCGTTCAACAAATCTCTTCTATAATCCTCTGTATGATAAATCAGATAACAAAACAAAAGTGCCTAAAGTTAATACTTCCAAACCTGAAGAAGTTCCAGTCTTCAAGAGGGTGAAGATGGAATGGAGAGTAAAAGGCACAACAGTTCCAAAGAAAGAAGTGCCAAAATCATCTGTATCCACATCAAATGCAAAGAAGAACAATACGCCAAAAGGTAAATCTTATGCTAAACCTAATCCTATTCATTATGTAAATCATCTGATTAGGTTGGCCCATAAGAAAATCTGTTGTTCTTACTGTGGATCAAATGATTTTGTGCATAAAGATTATACTTCTTATTGGTATGGTTCTTACAGTATTCCTTGTAAGAAATCTACACCTAACCCACTAGGACCCAAGTGCCATTGGGTACCAAAATCTGCTTAATCTGTTTTGCAGGTTCATCATGTGTTGTACTGATTTGTAAATACATACCACACACATGTCTGAAAACAGAAGAGAAGCGGTGGATTTGTTTTTTTAAAGAATATTTGTACCATTAAGGGGGAGACAAAGAAATATGGCTTTTGAACATATCAGTTCAAAACCCGTGCTTCAACGACTATGGCTTCTGAACAACTCAGTTCAGGACCCGTACTTTAAAGACTAAGACTTCTAAACAAATCAGTTTAGAACTCACACTTCTCAGGTAATATCCTTAACTGCTATATATTTTTGTTTCAAGGAACAAGTGGTAAAAGGTAACATTGAATTATATTTTGTTTCTACTGCTTTGAAAACTTGAATCTTTACAAATTTACTTCAACGAGATGAAATTTTCAATTCTCATTCAATGAATTAAATGCGTGCTAAAAGATGATCTTTCAAGAATCTTTGTATTATTTGAGTTAGATTTGCTTCAATTTTCACCTCTGAAATAAATCGAAAGGTCAGCAAAACATGAATGAAATTATGTTGAATGCTCAAAGATATGTGAATCTGGACTTATATAGAATATAATGCTCAAAAAGCCTATTTATCAGAATGATGAATGGAAACGAAAATATGGGGGAAGCACTATGATTAAGAACCAAGTGATTGAGATATCATTCATATTTTGTGATGGAAATTCGAACTTATATAGAATATCATTTAGTTTGAAAGTTTGTGCCTGTGGCCTTTCTGGTTTGGGAGAGTAAGTCCTAAGGGGTGCTCGACACCTAGTCCCTAAGATCAACTGGTCTGGGATCGGCTGACCCAAATCCTGCAATAGAACCAGATAGAAAGCCATGTTTTACTGGTACAAATGGGTTTAAGATATATCGATGTGGCCTTTCTGGTTTGGGAAATTAAGTTCTAAGGGGTGCTCGTCACCTAGCACCTAAGGCCAACTGGTCTGGGATCTGCTGACCCAAATCCTGCTATAGAACCAGATAGAAAGTCATGTTTAACGGTGTATCTTATTCTTACTAAACTTTTTGATAAAAAGATGCCAATGAGCACAAAATCAAAGGATGCCAATGAGCACAGAATCAAAAGATGCCAATGAGCACAAAATCAAAAGATGTCAATGTGCACAAAATCAAAAGATATCTTATTGTGAATGCCTTTATACCTTGTATGTCATGGGTATAAATAGGCTTGTCTAGACCATTTGTTAGTAACACTTTAGAAAGCTTTAGTAATCTTTGAGCTCAATACATGGATGACATATTTGCTCTCTAGATTCTCTCTCACTACATTCATATCTTATTGCTAGAAATCTGGGATTTCACATTATGTTTATTTATTTATCTTTTCTTGCATGTAACAAGATCCTTGGTGGGAGTAAAATGGTTTTATGTTTTTGTTCAAATTTTTGCTTCCGTTGTGTAATATTTTTACCTCTTATGAGTTTTGAAACCCAAGTTTTGAACATAAAATCCCAACAAATGGTATCAGAGCCTATGTTATAATGCATGATTAGTAAATATTTTTTTGGATAAAACTTGGTTTTTGGAAGCCATAGTTAAAATTTCATTTTTTTATGAAAAGTTCATGCATGGCTTTTTGGCAACTTGCTTATATATTTTATGTAACAAAATTTTTAACATGCATTTTTGTTACATAAAAGTTGCCTAGCAAAAACAAAGTGTTGTTTTATATTTTTTTTATGAATAATATGTGCATAAACAAGCCATGGACCAATGTGTTGGTTGTTGTGTTGTTTCCTTTAAATTTGTTATAATTTTTATTATTATTCATGTTGGTTTGTAATAGTAAATAGGTTTTATTATTTCATGTTTCTTTTGTTCATTTTGTAAGTATTAGATTACTTGTTAGAACTAATTTTTTATTTTATAAAATGTAACAAGAAGGAGGCCAACATGGAGCTTGAAGATGGAGCTTGATGTTCTTGTTTGCATGGAGATGCTAGAGCAAGTGGGAGCTTGAAGTTTATTTTTATTTTTTTGTCCCTTAGGAATGGACTTGGCATTTCTTGTTTTGGCTCACAAGAAATGTCATTAGAAATGGTTTTGTTTTATCCACATTCTTTTGCATGTTTATGGTTGATTATGTTCCTTTTTGATGCGTTAAATATATAGGATATTGCATGCTAGTAAAGAACATAAAATTGGTTCAAACGCGCTTATTTAAAATTGCTTAAAGTTGAAGCGGCAAATTTTAAAATTAGATTTTAAATGAACCAAGTTTAAAATAGAGATTTTATATCAACCAATATTTAAAATGGAGATTTTAAAACAATGACATGCAAATTGGTTCAAATAAGTTTTATATAAAATTGTTTATTTAAAAACGACGTGACTATAAAATTGTTTTTTTAATTGAGCCAAATTATTTAAAATGAAGATTTTAAATTTATTCATTTTGATGAAAAAAAAATTCTTAAAAAGGAGTACCTTGATTATTGGATGCATGCAATAATATGGTACTATGTTTTTTTTAAGACAAAAATCGAGATTTTGAGTTTTATAATAGGAGTTTAAATAGAGATTTTGAAACTCACATAAATTCATAATCTAAAAATAAAAGTGTTTTATTAAAAGACTATAAATGGTTCTTTTTATGACCATTAGTTGGTAAAATAGAGATTTTATTAAATAGGAACCATTTGATGAGTAGTAAGATTTTATTTAAATACCATGTATTATTGAATGCATGCAAAATCACATAATACTAAAAATGTTTTCAAAACTAGAATTGTAAAACATCTAAAATCCCTTTTATAAACACAAGTCATATGCCGTCCTTTTGAGAAACACTCAATACGTCACTATGACAGCCTTGTGGGATAAAGGTCACCTAACCACTTGGATTGTCTTGAGATGGATGAGGTGATTCTTATGTCTTTGTGGGATAAAGGTCACCTAACCGCATAGATGTGAGTTTCACATGTTGTTTCAAGTAGGATGACTTGATTGGGAATCTTTTGTGATAAAGGTCACCTAAGCATTAGAAACCCAAGGCATAGATGGGATCAAACATGCCAATTAACAAACAAGTTGTTAAGGATCCCATAACGCTAGGAATTACATTCGATGTAATCGATAAACGTTATCTACCTTGTTGGATTAAATTGACGGGATAAAGGTCACCTAACCGTTTCATTTGTTTTGCAACGTTGGATCCTAGATTTTATGCAAATTAATGTTTTTAGAAAACTAAAGGGTAATTAATTTGCTAAAAAATTAATATTGAAAATACTATATTAACTTTGTTAAATTTTGTAGATGGCCCAAAATGCAAACACTACAATTAACACATCCCTAAGACCTTTTCTTTTGGAAGAAAAGTTAACCACTCAGAACTTCCCAATTTGTTTTCAAAACACTGAGACGCGTTCTCAGACGTGAAAACAAATCATACGTACTCCTCAAACCTATTCCTCAAGAACCTCCTCTTACCTCCATAGAAGCTAACGATACTTGATTGAAACATAATGATGATTCAATCGATGTATCACGTCTTATGCTTGAAACCATGGTTCCATCCTCACAAGAAAGAAGGGAAACGTTTCCACTGAGGGCATTTGACATGGTAAACCGATTACCAAAATATTACCAAATGTATATGGTCCGTGAACGCTTCGATACAATTGGACAAAGACCAATATGTAAGCTCTCATACTAAACTAATGAGGACACACCTTGACTATTTGGATAGACTTGTCTATCCTTATTCCAATGGGAGAGTCGTAGATGTGATCCTCAAATCTCTGACCAACGCATTTGATGTTTTTGTCGAGAATCTGAATGTGGTGATGGATGAGGCAACATTGGTCATAGAAGAGGAGATTGTCCTTTTGAGAAATAAATGTTTTCTAACGAAGGAAAGTCCTTCAGGTATCAATATTTAAGATATAACTTTTACCTTTCTATCTTACACTTGTGTATTTGATACTAAGTGTAGAACTCACTCTTGTAATATGTTACAAATAATCAAGAAAGGTAAATGACTGAAAGACAAGCAATATGGTGATCCATATAAGCAAGGAAGCAAGATTGCGAACCAAGCTTATAGGAGATTTTATTATAAAACCATATGGCTTGTATTATTAAATAAGTTTGTTTCGAACAAGGTTTAAATTTAGTTTGACTAAATTATTATTTTTTTCAGTCACATGTTTATTGATTGAATGAAATTCACTTAACCGTTTTGGAAACGATTATATTCATATTCAAATTGAATTATTATATTTCGAGAACTAGTCCTCCTAATTGAATAATAAAGTGAATCTCAAAAGTCTTCTAAAACATAGTTCTATATAATCACCATAAGACTCAAATGTGATTTAAATCAAATCAACACATGAAATAGTCAATTTAATTAAGAAAAACATTAAACGCATATCTAAATTTCAAAATTGTGGTATTTTTGAAACTGAATATAAATATTTTCATTTGATATATGCGACCTTGATAAAGTTGAATATAGCTCTTTTCTCTAATTCATAGAGAAGGAGAAAAAGTTTTTTTTGTTAGAATTGATACATGTTGATGTATATGGTCTCTCAAAACCAAGTCTAGATATGGTGATAGATAATACCTTAACTGACGATTTCAATTGTTGAAGTTTATGGAACATAAAGATGAAGCATTTGATGTAATTTAAGTTGTTTAAAAGTGAAGATTACGAAAACAACTTAGCAGGACCATTAAAATCTTTTCTGATATATGAGGATAGTAACTAAACCAAGAACTCTTGGATCATCATAGAAATTGTGTACATCCGAAAGGATGAACCGAACCTTACTAAATATGGTTCGCTCTATGATGAGTAGAAGTACTATTCCTATATCAATTCGGATTTCTGCCCTAGTTAAAGTAAACCGTACTTTATGACACCAACCAAAAGGTAGACAATATACCTTATAAGATTTCGTATGAAAGTTTTTCATCCTTAGTCTTAATTAAAGGTATGGGTTTTAAGAAGCTCATGTAAGACAATAAGCTTCAAGTAAACTCAACTCAAAATCTACCAAATGCATATATTGTAGATTATAATATAAATTGTCTTATATACCGATTCTACAATCCCACAAACAATAAAATTGTTTATTGTTCCAAAGCCAAGTTCTTAAGAAAAACAAGTTTTTTTAATGGGTAAGGCAAATGGGAGATTTAAGGAACTTGAAGGGAATCAAGAACCGTATAACCTAATGCACTTATTGGTTGGCACTAGTTATCAAACAAAGGTTGTTGAAACTGAACAATTTGATTGATCAAAACTTAGTAAAAACACCAAGTGTTCGCAAATATAGTAGAATCATTCAGAAACTCGAGAAATATCGATTTCTCATGAAGAATGACGTATGATAGTTTTCTAGCAAGCCCATCAACTACTAAAGTGCTATGTCAGATTCTGAATCTGGTAAGTGGCTTAGAGTTATGAACACTGAGATACAATCCATTCATGGATCAATACAAGTATCTCAAAACTGGAATCTTCATTTTGACAGGAAAATTAAAAGTTTAAATTTTCATCAAAATAAAAGATGACTCATGTATTTGCTAAAACTAGTGGGAGCGCAGTAAAATTCCTAATCCTGTATGTGCAAGACATACTAGTTTTTTTTGGAAATTAACTTTCCGACATAGCAAAACATCATGTTTTGGCTCGGACAGTATTTCATCAACAAAAGACTTAGAAAGGGCTAATTTTGTTCTTGGAATAAAGATCCTTAGAGATTAGATCAAGACGACTTATAGGTTTAAGTCAAAGTGCATATGTTGACAGGTTCAAGATGCAAGGCTCTAAAGGTAGTTTCTTGCAAATATGATATGGCATCATTTTGAGCATGTCTCAATATTCTAGCACAAAGATTGAGCTAGATAAAATGATTAGTATTCCATATGCTTCGGCAATTGGATCTATCATATATGCCATGACATGCACTAGATCGAGCGTGTCAAAATGCTTTAGAGCATTAGAAAATGATACCAACGAAATACGAGGGAAGGTCATTGGATGATTGTATAGAACAATTTAAGGCACTTACGAAGAACAAACAAGCGTTCCTTAACCGAGGGTTGGAAGAAGATCATAGTAAAATGTTACACTAATGATAGCTTCCACAAAGATCGAGAAGGTTCTCGATCACAAAAGGGAAATATCTTCATTGTGAATGAAGAACTAGTTCGTTTGCAAAAGGTTCCAAGCGAAGGGTAAATTGCATAATACACTGCAAAATAAGAATACACTACTGCTTTAGAAGCCGCAAAAGAAAGATGCTTAGATGAAAGAGTTCATTGAAAAGCTAGGTAGATGCCTCCCATTCAGGATCATCTAGAAATCCTTTGTGAGAACGTGGGTGCCATTACGCAAGCTAAAGGACCCTATCTCACATCAGAGTACCAAGTATCTACTCCAGACATTTAACTATATTTAGAATAAAGTTAAAAATGGAGATGTTAGTGTTCACAGAGTTTACACAAATCAAGTTTCTGGATGAACCCATTCATGAAGCTCTTATATAAGCTAAACTTGAAGGGTCATGTTTGAGCTTTAGGACTTCGTTATTTTAGTGATGGGATTTGATTTGAATTTAGTATTTGGATATTGGAACAAGTAAAGAAACAAGTATAGTATTTAGTTAGATATATAGGATATGATCTTTTCATACTCGTTGTGTTCTATATTAGCATGTTTAAATCCTTGAATATATTAGTTATTCTAAATGTCCATAGTCGATCATAGTTGTGGGAGCAACTATGAAGTAAGACTAATATGAATTGGATTAGTTGACTTTTAAAAAGTAAAAGTGGCAAAGTGTTGCAACCAAGTTCATAGGTACTTGTTAGGGAACGAGTACTGGACTTGACCCGCTTCAAGATCACTTCATGGATCGTAGTCACAAGTGATTCTTGAATAAAGGTAGTATCTTTGTATCCTTCGACCTGAGATGCATATTTGGGACTCAAATGTAGGGAGTGTTATGCTTTGATATGGTTAACCGTTGTTCTTGAAAAAGGCACTATAAAGGCCATTATTGGGCATGGCATAAACTGTACGAGAGGCGTATGTAGTCAAGATGGGATTTGTTTCTCTATATATGTTAAAAGTGAGACATCTAAGGCGCCTTACCAAAAGTTGAACAATAGATGAGAATGATAGTGATCCATGTCTCATGTTCAACATGATGTCTAAACAAAGGGATAATTGATACCACACCTAATACATCAATTGAAGCTATGAGCTCGTGGGAATTGGATGTTGTTGAATGGCACTTACAGTCATACGTTGCTGGGGGCAGTGAGATGTTGCTAGACGTCCACCACTGTCTATATTATTCTATAATACAATCTTGAGCAAGTGGGAGATTGTTGGTTCTATATGCTCAAGAATGATTATAAAATAATATTACCGGTAATATATGATACTATAGGGTCACACCGAACAACAAGTATAGACCGAATTAATATTTATAAGAATTTGATTCTTGATAAATATTATTATTTATTGATAAATATTATTAATTATATTATTGAATATAATTCATAATATTAGATGCAAATGAAAGATTCTAGATTATTAATTAATATGATTGGGTCATATTTAACTAGAAGTTAAAAGTAGGGATTATATGTAATAATTTTAAATAGTTAAAATAGTGATTTTAACAAATTTAAAACTAGAGGGGACCAAAGTGCAAATATGCATGGAAGGGTCAAATTTCATTGGACCATTTTGTGGTCCAATAGAAAAGGCTCAACTTGTCTTATGCTTTTGGATAAAAAGAGATGAGAAATTTAAAGATGGATGACACTTGATTTTGCTCTCTCTCTCTCTCTCTCCCTCCTCTCCTTGGTTTCGGCCAAAACAAGAACACACACAAGTGTGTGTTTTTCTTCACTTTTATTTTCTCATCTTCAAGTATATTGTATACTTGGAGTAGAAATTGTTTTTGCATCAAACTTTCAAGAAGGTTCTAGCATACTACAAAGGTGTTGGAGCTTGTTGGTGGACTTTTCTAGAGGGACTCTTTTTGGGTTCTACATCCTTCATCAACTTCCAACCTCCCAAGAGGATCTAAAGGACTACAAAGGTTGTAAGCTTTAAACTCTCTTATGTTTATTTATTTATCTTTTCTTGCATGTAACAAGATCCTTGGTGGGAGTAAAATGGTTTTATGTTTTTGTTCAAATTTTTGCTTCCGTTGCGTAATATTTTTACCTCTTATGAGTTTTGAAACCCAAGTTTTGAACATAAAATCCCAACATTCACAGTTAAAACAAGTAGCAGTAGCCTTATCAACAGGAGCTGATGATATTGGCTTGTCAGTAATGGAAAGAGGTTTATTCTTTCTGAACATTTTCTTTTTGGCGAATTTCCTGAACTTTTTTAGTGAGGAGAGCCAAAGATTCATCAAGATCTGAAGAGTCAGAAACTGATGACCTTTCAGACTTACTCTCCAACTCAGTGATAGTGACCGAGGGTCGCTGAGTGGAAGGTTCCTCTGAGATTAAAGCAACATGGGTGCTTTTGGAATCTTTTACAAGATTCTTCTTAAGATGACTCGATTGCTCATGATTCAGCATCGTGCCATATAAGGTAGAAAGGGTCATTGATTTTAGATCCTTTGACAGCTTGAGACACATAGAATAACTGTCCCAGCTTTCAGGTAAACATTCTAAGAACTTTGTCAGCACTTCAAAGTTAGAATATTCCTTACCAACAGTTTTCAGATCTATTATTAAGCAGTTAAAACGTTGGTGTACTTCAGAGAGAGTTTAATTCTTACCACAAATGAAGCTTTCATACTGTCTTACCAGGTTGATCTTTCGAGAGTCTTGGACTTCAGAAGTACCTTCATACTGAACACAGATTGTGTCCTACATAGCTTTTGAGGTTTTCAGGTTCATGACGGAATGGTAGACTTCGTCAGGAAGAGCCATGGAGAGTATGGATCTGGCTTTGGTGTCGATAGCCACTTTCTTCTTATCTTCATCAGTCCACATATGAATTTCCTTAGGAATTAGCCTTTTTGGAATAGCAGGTCTATTCTCAGCGGCTGGAACTGCAGCATCAATTCTTACAGGAATATATGGGCCGTTTTCAAGATAATAAGGCATAGTAGGGTCTACACCTTCTAAGAAGAGAATCATCCTATTTTTCCATAGATTAAAATTATCTCTGGAGAATCTAGGGGGTTTTGCAAGAGAACCGTTGTCAATATAGTTTGTGTTTGTGTTGGTAGCCATTTTAAAAATAGATAGGAAGAGAAATCTTAGTATAGATCAGATCTTGTTTATGAGATTAAACAAATCTGCTCTGATACCACTTGTTGGTCCCGAAGGGCTACACAAGTTTGTAGAAGGGGGGGGGGGGTTGAATACAAATACACGTTTTTACTTTTCTAAATTGTTTATTGATAAATCATTAATAATTTACAGCTTGTTGCGGAACAAGATAAGGAATCAATCCTAATCTAAACAAGTTGGAACACTAAATTTTCTTGCACTAAGAAAGAGAAGGAAATTACTAATAATAACCTATCTCAAGATAAGAAGATGACTTGACCAGAGTTAGCAAGTGCTTCAAGAATGAAGTTGGAGTCCTTCTTATATACTGCATGCATTTAATGCATGTCAGTTTATACTTTACACGTGGCAGCAGCTCATTGGTTGTTGGGTCTGACTTTAGTAGACAACCTTAGTAGCCGCATGTTTGAACAGTGTAGTATCAGAGTTGTTGTATGATTTCAGACAATAAGGAGGTTATTTTCTGACATATCGTACGGAGACGTGCAAGGGTGGTTAAGACAAAAGTACTTTGTACGGAGGATTTCATTATCAGCTTTCGTTGAATCAGAGCTTTATCATTCTATATCAGTGAATGACAAAGTTCAGCGACAGCTGAAGTCTTGTACTTGATACTTCACGTTGAGTGGACAAATATGAGTCTTCGCTGATCCGCATCAGTTCATTAGGAGACTTGTCGCTGGTTCTTGAGCTTGATCTTAGACTTCAGCGTAGAACCTATGTTGACGTGAAACTTGTCTTCAGGGATCATAAGTAAACAACTAACTTATGAGCGATCACCACAAGGACTGAACAAGCTCAGAGCATTATGGTGAACAGTGTTCGCTGAATGTTTAATCTAAAGAACAAGAGTTCCTATCAACGGTACTGAATTAGTCTTAGTAAAGCACTGAGGGTTTGGATCAACACCTTAGGTCAACTTGTAAAGCACAACTTGGTAAGTGGTCTTCCATCCTTAAAGTTTGATAAGGATCATTTGTATTCTGTTTTTGAAATGGGAAAACTCAGAAGAGCTTCCCACAAAACAAAATCTGATGTGTCTTGTACAAGACCTCTGTATATATGCTTCATGTTGACCTCCATGGTCCAATTTCTGTACAGAGCTTGTCAGGAAAGAAGTACATTATAGTTCTCGTAGATGAATTTTCTATATATACACGGGTAGAATTTATAAGGAAGAAGTCTGATGTACCTGAAATACTAATCAATTTGATGAAAAGAATCCAGGTTTTGTATGACAGTAAAGTTCATAAGCTCAGAAGTGACAATGAAACATAGTTCAAAAACTTAGCCATTGATGCATATCTCATACAAGAAGGAATAACTCAGAGCTTCTCTGCAGCACGAACTACTCAACAAAATGGAGTTGTTAAAAGAAGAAATAGAACTCTTGTGGAGGCTGCAAGAACAATGCTAGCAGCATTTGGATTGCCAACATATTTCTGGGCAGAAGCAATCTCCATTGGATGCTTCACACAAAACGGATCCCTAATAAAGAAAATACACATGAAAACTCCTTACCATTTGCTCAATCAAAGAAAGCCAAATATAAAATTCTTTCATGTATTTGGTTGTAGGTTCTTTGTGTTGAACGCAGAGAGCACTTTGGCAAGTTTGATAGAAAAGTTGATGAAACCAAATTCATTGGGTATTCATCTACTTCAAAAGACTACATAGTCTTTCTTCTGAAGCATAGGTTGATCGTACAAAGCATCAATGTATCATTTGATAAAACTATTCAAGAAACTTCTTAGTCATCAAGCTCAAAACTTGATTATGAAGGAATGACTTCTAACGGCGAGAGTTAGAACTCGCAACACTTTTTAAGGACTTATTTGAAGAAGCAGAGCCCTCTGTCGGAAACAATAGAGCCTCTGTCAACCAAACCTCTGTGTACCAAGAACCACAAGGTATATCTCTCAGTTTTCCATCAATTACTTCACCTCTTGAATTTTCTCTTGTAGGACATCATTTTGAGTGGGGCAAGCAGAGTATTCTTCAGCAATAGAGAACGCAAATGAGAACATACTTGGTACAATATAATCATAAATTGATTCTAACCTTTACAACCTACCCTGATTGACAAAGTGGATCAAGAATTATCCACGAGCCAAATAATTGGTGATCCTTCTAAAGGCATAAAGACAGGTCTGAAACTGCAAGTTTCAGTTTCTTCATAAACTTTATTAGCGTGATGGAACCAAAGAAGGTTTCTGAGGCCCTAGAAGATCCAAGTTGGATAGAAGCAATGCAGGCAGAGCTTCTGTAGTTTGAGAGAAACAAGGTATGGTCACTAGTTACCTTACCAAAAGGCGAAAGTGCCATAGGGACCAAATGGGTATTCAGAAACAAGAAGGATGAAGATGGTGTGGTGATCAGAAACAAAGGAAGATTGGTTGCTAAGGGATACTGCCAAGAAGAGGGGATAGACTACAATGAAACCTTTGCCCCTATTGCACGATTAGAGGCAATAAGGATCTTCCTTGCATTTGCAGCACTCAAAGGTTTCAAGGTCTAACAGATGGATGTCAAATCTGCCTTCTTGAATGGCAAACTCCAAGAAGAGGTATATGTCTAGCAACCACCAGGGTTTGAAAGGTACTTCTTATATGTCTAGATCATCCTAACCATGTGTATTTCTTAGATAAAGCCTTGTATGGCTTAAAACAGGCTCCAAGAGCATGGTATGAACGTCTTTCAACCTTTTTGCTTAAAGAAGCTTCGAGAAAGGTACAATTGATACTACATTGTTTTACAAAAGGAAAGAGGATGAGATTCTGCTAGTCCAAATATATGTGGATCACATCATCTTTGGCTCTACTAATTCTAAGTATTGTGAGAAGTTCTCTGAGCTTATGAAAGGTGAGTTTGAAATGAGCATGATGGTAGAATTAACCTTTTTTGCTTGGGCTTCAAGTCAAACAAACCTCTGAGGGTACTTTTATCAATCAATCAAAATATTTAAATGATATTTTATCAATGTACAAACTCTTTGACTCATCTGCTATGAAAACACCAATGGCCACTAGATCAAAATTAGATTTTGATCCCTCTGGCAAATCTGTAGAGTCTAAGCTCTACAAAGGTATGATTGGCTCACTTTTGTACCTCACTACTATTAGACCATATATCATGTTTGCCACATGTCTCTGTGATAGATATCAACCCAACCTAAAAGAACTTCATCACTTTGCAGTAAAGAGGATCTTTAGATACCTTAAATGGACCAAAAATCTTGGCATCTGGTATCCAAAGGACTCTGGCTTTGAACTAATGGCGTGTACAAATTCGGACTGTGGAGGATGTAGACTCGACAATAGCAGAATATGTTGGTGCTGCTAGTTGTTGTTCACAAGTATTATGGATGAAAACTCAACTCAGAGATTATGTCTTGAGTTTGACATGATTCCAATCCTCTATGATTCAAAGAGTGCCATAGCCATCTCTACAAATCCTGTGCAACACTAAAAAACAAAGCATATCGACATCAGGTATCATTTTCTTAAAAATCATGTTGAAAAAGGCGCCATAAAGATGTATTTTGTGCACATTGAACACCAACTTGCTGATTTTTTCCCTAAAGCTCTTGATTAAAAGAGATTCAATTTCTTAATCAGTAAGTTGGGTATGCTCAATATGGAAGGATAAGCATGACTGTCGCATAGAGCCTCTGCACCTTGGTACAGATTCTCTGAGCTTGTAAATATGTATTTGCAGCATGTATATTCTTGAAGTCCATTTTTTCGCTTTTGTCAAAGAACTTATGTGCTCATCTACAGAGCCTCTATAGCTTGGCACGGGCCTCTTTAATAGTTTGTTCTGTGCTTCGTACGATATTTATCATTTTATGAACCAAGCATAGTTTCAAGGGGGAGCAAAATATGTCAATTGTCAAGGGGGAGCAATGAAAATCTCACTCATCCACACTCACATTGTGTAAAGGCAAGGTATGAATTTATCAATACACCCCTAAACCTCATTTTCATCAAATCAAAACTTTGATTGGTCAAAATCTTTTGTGATTGCGTACTTAGAGCAAATTTTGACTCAATGAGCCTCTACACCTTAGGCATAGAGCCTCTACACCCATGGCACAGTGTGAAATCCCAAATCTAGCAAGTAATCAAGAATGATGTAGAGAGAGAATCTAAAGAGAACTTATCATCCATATATTGATCTCTAAAGTGTAAATGACAAAATGATCAAGTGGTTATACAAAATAACAAAGGAACTCCTTTATATAGTAGGACATGACAAGCCCATGCCTCTACCAAGGAGAAACAGTACAAAGATTTAATAGTGTCTTGATAGCTACATGTATGGTTCGAAATCAAGCCATTTCGTATCATGTTGGATGCGAAACCATGCCTATCTTGAATAAATGGAATTCGAAACCATTAGAATGAGGATTAGAAAGATGCGAAGCCATCCATACCTTTGAACCTTTAGGTGTAAGCACATTCCGAAATTCAGAACTAAGATGACCAAATTCAGCAATATTTCGGACTTCACAAGATCCGAAACCAACAACTCTGAACAGTTCGAAACCATCTAAGCCATCCAAACAATAGTAGCATCCGAAACCATGAACAGTAAAGCATGAAGGATTCGAAACCATCAATGAACAGTAAATGATGAAGGATCATCAATGAACAGTAAACGATGAAGGATCCGAATTCATCAATGAACAGTAAACGATGAAAGATCCGAATTCATCAAGAATAATCCGAATTCATCAAGAATAATCCGAATTCAAGTAACAGCATTCGAAAATCACTAAAATCATCATAACTTCTTCAATTTTTGACCAATTTCAGTGATTCTTTCGCAGACTTATTCGAAAAATGAAGATGAACAGATTTCTAGTTGATCAAAACATGTAATTCGATCGATTTGATGAAGTTTTGATCCAAAAAGTGAGTTCGACTTTTTTCTTGAACAAACACCATAAATCTCCGAAATCTGAGCAAAATAGGGCTAAAAACGCTTCAATTATGAAGATCCGATGATCGTATCGATGAAAAATTCTTCGATTTGGCTCTGATACCACTTGTTAGGTCCATGATCTTTATACAATCCAAGTATTGTGTAACAAGATGATGAAGAACATTATTGAAAAGGAAATCTAACCTAGAGAGAACACAAAGTGATTAGAGATCTACATCTTGTATTAATGAATTCACTTGTTACAAACTACAAGTAAAGACCTATTTATAGTCTTCATCACTTGCTACAACAATTAAGCCTAAGCCCTTTAACACAGCTATTGCTTTACAAAACTTTCTATTATAAAGGACAACTTCAGTGTCCTAACACACAGAGCCTCCGAGAAAAAGTCAGTCTAATAGTGCATATGATTACGACAATATCATTGATTTATCAAATGTTTAGGTAACACAAGGTTTTGATCAATATGGCAGGAGACCGACCCTAGCTCACGGAGGCATTTTCTGTACAGAGCCTCTTCTATGCTGCAACACTTGTGTGTTTCTAAGCATTCCTCTATGGTGCGGGTTATTTCATGAAAAGTACAGCCATGTGTCTACAATATTCCTCATGCGTGGGTTGTGATAAACATTCACGTCACATTACTGAACCGCCTCAGATCCACGTGTCACGCTCTGAATGGCTATGCTATCAACCGTTGTTTGCCTCAAACGAGTTTGTACTTGATTACGGATATCAAATTAAATGGTAATCCCTCTAATCTTTTTCAAATCCAGGGCTTTATTTTCTAAATTCCCTCACTTCTTTCATCTTCTTTACCTTCTTCTTCAATCCTTTAGTGAAAGAACTCTCTCATCTTCAAACCCTCAAAACTCCAACAATGGCCTCCCGTGTTGAAAGCAACAACTGTTGGTCCAGAAAAAGTGGTCCGTTAACTGAACCTGCCTTGTTGTAATAGGGGTACTGGATTTTCATTCCCACTAAGGAATGTAAATTGACGAAGGGTTATACAGGTATAAGTTTGTAGAAGGGGGTTGAATACAAGCACACAAGATTTATAGTTTTCTAAATTGTTTATTGAATAAATCAAACAATTTACAATTTGTTGTAGAATAATATTATGTAAAACCTAATCTAAACAAACTTGAGAAGCACTAAGTAATCTTGCACTAAGAAATAGAGAGAAAAAGGAGGATAGAAAATTAAGGATAATTTTCTAAGGCACAAAGAAGTTTAGTGAAGACCGCCATCAAACTGAATGGGTATTCCTCCTATTTATACCCCATGCATTTAATGCATGACAAGAGGACTTTACATGTGTCAACATCTGATTGGGCGCATGCTTTCTGACTTTTGGTAAGACATGCTTTGGGCCGCATGATGAACAATGTAGTGGCACAGTGGTTGTAAAATTATGGACAAAGGTATGTCCCTTCTGACAAATCATACGGAGTTGTGCAAGATAGATAAGATAAATCATTTCTTGGAGAGGACGCTTCATGATCAGCGATCGCTGAGTTGAACTTCCATCAGTGAAGACCTGATGTAAGCCAGCTATCGCTGAAGTCTTCTTCTTGAAACGTCGTGTGTGTGGATTTGTCTTGGTTTCACTGATGTCCGCATCAGATCATTAGTACACTTGTCACTTGTTCATCAGCTTTGTCTTTGATGTCAGCGTTGAACTCTTTGTCGCGAAACTTGTCTTCTCGGATTACAAACAACATTCTTTTACATATGAAACAATCAGAGATCATCCGTGACACTGAACAGACTCAGGTTATCACTGATGTAAATTTGTCACTGAGGAATACTATGAAGAACAGTGGTCACCATCAGTGATACGAAACAGGCTCAGTATGCTTATCACTGATGGCAAAACATTAATGCATACAGATGTTATTCGTAATTTTCACTAAGTAATTATGAGGGTCATCATCAAATCACTGAGATAGTTTGGATCAACAATCTCCCCCTATTTGATGATGACAAAGCAACAAAAGAAAACTGCAAAGTATGAAAAACATAAAGATAAATGAGACTCATAGATGCGTGTCTCATTTACTGTTTTCAGGGATCTTTTCTAGTACTGATGGAGTAAATACTTCACTAAAATTTGCATTAATCTTCGTAAATAAGTTTACAAGGGAAGATGGAAAATTTACATGTACAAGTGAAATAAAAATTACAAGTACTAAAAGACTACTGACAAATACAAGAGAAGAATACAAAAGAGATCTATCAGCAATAGAGGTTCTTCTTTGAAGAGCATTTTGTCAAATGCGTCAGTTTCAGGGATCATCCAATCAGGTACCTTCTGTCCTTGTTGTTTTCTGAGTTTTGCTTCGCTGAGCACGTGAGTTTTGAGGAAGAGGCCTTGATTGATTGCACCATTGGACTAGATCTCTGAGTTGTTCAACTGGGCAAATAGGTAATTCTGAAAAACATTGAAAGCGTATTATACCATTCCAGTCCGGGAAGATGATACCATAAGGGTCACTTATCACTTGGCCCTGTTTGAAAGGTCCTCCTGGTGGCAGTGCTAAGTCGAGTGCTGAAAGATTAGGTAGAGGTCCGAGCACTGCCTCTCTTGAGAATTCGATACTGTTTCATTTCGGACGGCAGGCCCTTTAGAGGTATCAACTCGCTTTCTTTTAACTGGAGCAGGTCTCTGATTTTGAAGAAGAGTTGGAGGAGGAGGCAGGTCCATTCTGGATGTAACTTTGTTGATTTTCAAATTCAAGAATTTCTCCATATAGGATTTGAACTTGGATTTAGACTTCTGTATAGCACTCGTGATCTCTAGCCATTCATCAAAACCGAAGAGTGTCAGCTTTGACATGTAGAACGTTTGAGACGAGTCATTCATCCTGAATATGGCGACTTCCACTAGCATTGTCTTCTTCACACTCTTTCCCATTATGTTCACAGACATGATTCGACTTGGATAGTATCTATGATCGACCTTTCCTTTGCGCCAATCTAACGACGAATCACTGATGACCTTTTGTTTCTGGGTTTTCTTTCCAATGTCCTTCAAAAGTTGTTCCTGAACCCTGACTGGATACCTTTTTAATTTCTTTTCAGACACTGAGCTCTGAGTTACCTTAAGAGAAAGATGTTCGTCCTTTTGGCATTTAGCTATGAGTTGTTCAGCTCTGACAGATTCTTCTAATTCTTCAGCGGTTAGGAACTATAGACCAGGATGAGGAGGGACCCTTAGACGTTGACTTTCTGGCTGATTGATCATCGTTGCTCTTCTTTCGTTTTCTTCATCCTCTAACCTTTGAGGAAGTCGAGAGGGTCTGGATAGATGAGTCAGCATTTTTTTCTTCTTCTTGTTCTACAGTCTCCATCACTGAGACTGGGATTATTTGAAGGTCATCAGCTTTGGAAGCTGGGATTATTTGTTGATGAGGGAGGGGTTCTTCAGCTGGTCCCTTAAGCAAGGGAGAGGACTAGCTTAATCAAAAGAATAAAAGTTCGTTTCTTTCGAGGAGAGTAAAGATAGAAAAATGGCTAAGTGTGTATGAGGGGTTTGAGCAGAAAGGGATTATTGAGAGGCATACTTAAGAAGTTGGCACATTCTCAGCGTTGAAGAGTATCTTAAGGTTCCCAGAGACAACAAATCCCTTTTCTTACCTTTGGAAGCCTTCTTCGCTGGAGACTTCTTCGCCGTCTCCCCTGCTTCATTTAGAACCACTCCTTTTGGCTCTAGAACCCTGATTGTTGTTGGCTTGAACCAAAGCTCTTATTCTTCATCATCATCGTCATCTTCGCCTTCAAGTTTGTTGGAGGGTTCATCATAAAAGATCTCCAACTCCTCTTCACCATCTTCTTCGTCCTCTTCGTCGTCATCAGAAGGAATGACCCAAGGAGAAGAAGAAGGAGTTGGATTTTTCTCCCCCTCAAATAGAGAGGGGTCTTCATTGATCCACCCCCTCAGCTTGAGGATGGTCTTGTTCAACATTCTCCCCTTCTTTGTAGGGGAGCAGTTGTGGCTTCCTCAACAGTCCTGTCTTCCAGGCCAGGTGCCGCTAAAGCAGAAGCAGGAGTAGATTTCAATTTATCCACCCTGGCTTCTAGGCCAGGGATCGTTGCGGTGGCTTGAATGATGAAGTCAGACACCATCCTCAGCTTTGTTCTGTCATCAGCTGTGAAGGATGGGGCAGGAGCCACCGGTTTACTCAGTCTAGTTAGGAGGGAGGAAAGAAGGGACTTTGTGGCATCAACTTTGGTGGTGAGGTTACTTACTGAACCTCTGAGAGAATCTACCTTTGTACAAAGATCAGTAACCGCTCCTTGTAAATTTTCCACTGTATTGCTGAGAGTAGACGTTGTGGAGGTCAGCGTTTGCAGTGAGGAGGAGTTGGTGGTCACTTCCTTCTTTAAGTTTGGAACCTCTTCCGTCAACGCTGAGAGGTTGGCATTGTCAGCTTCGGCACTGAGGGAAAAGGAGATGGCCTTCAGGGAATCACCGACAGAGTTCACGACATTTGTATTGTTGGTGAGATCCCTGGAAAGAGATTCCAACTCATCATTCACCTCCTTGATGGATGTAGTAATGGTGCCTAAATTAGGACTGTGAGTCTCAGATCCGTGCAACAAACAATAATGAAATCAATAGATGAAAAACAATGGTTATGATTTCAACTGGTCATCCAATTAGCATTCAACTTGAGAGAGTTTTAAAATACGAATTATGAATGCAAAAAGACAACTAGCCTAAACAATGGCTAAAACAAACATTATATATGTCGGGCCCGTGGTTAACAAGCCCACGGCCCGTTCACTAACTAGGCTCAAATTTAAAGAAATACAAATAGCCCCTTGAACTTCTATTCAACCTAAATTGACCCTAACAATCTCCCCCTTTGAATCGAAGTTCGAGTTCGCGCCAGTTATCAACGTATCTTTTTCGGAGCGCAAAGTGTACCTCGAACATTCGGATAGCACGACGATAGTCGATGCGTTCTTCAACCATTTCTAAGGCTTTTCGAGCAGTAGCTTCATTCGGATTAGGTACAAACGAGAGCCTTTGATTTTCAGATTCAAAAGAGATGATTTTTCGAAGAGCATCTTGAACTATGAAGAGCGTGCCGTCGAAGAATCTGACAACCTGACTGAAGCGCATAAATCTCTTTTCTTTCTGTTCGTTGATGTAGACAATACCAAATTCTGGTTCCAGAAGCAGTGCATTCTCGGGATACATCTTCAACTCGGGCGCTTTCAGATTCGGCTTTAACACGTTTACCTACTTCCCTCTGTTCTCGATTGCCATTTGAAAGTCCATGAGATAAGACATCATGATGGTACGGGCAAGGAATCGACGAACAGCTTCGAGCGCTTTGGTTACTTGAAGCGGTCGGATAGTTCTGGTACGGAGGTCTTTCAGTATAGCATAGAAGTCGAACGGTCGAAGGTGCTGGAAGTTGGCTTCAGAGAATTGCCATTCATTTCTGTCTTCTCGTCGGACGGTGAAGATGGGAAACATAACTTTCAGAATTCTGCCTGTTTGGATATTCAGCACTTCGGTGATCTTATGCTTGGTTCGGACTTGGCTAACTGGTAGACACCGCTTCATTGCGTTTACGTATTGGCTTTGGTATTCCGGGTTGGAGATGTAAGTACCAAGGCAAAAGGTAGGCTCGATGGTGCGTAGCTTGTGAACGAACAGCCTTTTCAGGGATTCCTCCAGGTGATGAATGAATATTGTGATCTTCTCCCAACAGATTTGTTGCTGTTGAGGAGGAGGAAGATCAGAAGCTGTCGGTTGTTGTTGAGGAGATGTCGGAATATCAGTAGATGTAGATTCGGGTCTTGCAGAAGTTTCGGCGGCTTTAGCTGAGTGAACGGGAGTACCATACACATTTTGTAGCAGAAATTGGTCGTAGTCAACATTATCGTCTTCATCAGTTGGGAAGACCAGATTTACCTGGAGATTTACGGCACTGGAGGCTTTTTCATACCATGCATCTTCGGTCTCCGGGTCGGTCTGTGTGTTTGGATCAATGAGATTGAGTGAAGATCCATCTGATGTATCAAAGTTGACCAATTCCTATGTTGTTCCCTCAGGCTTTTCAACCGTCGGGTTTTCATCATCGGAGATGTCCATATCCTGTACCATCTCGACTAAAGGCAACTCGGCTTTGGGTGCAGTTTTGGCAGACTCAGATAGTCTTTATCTCTTGTTCTCCCCCTCACGGTGATCAGGATCATCCTGGTCATCGTGCCTTCTCTTGAGTCCGCCATCTTGATTCTTGCAAGTATCTTCGACGGAGGCGACTCTCTCGGAAAGCGTTTTGAGCGCTTGTTGAACGTCCTTGAGAGTCGAGTCAAGCTGGTCCAATCTAGTTGTAATTGATGACGAAGGAGCAGTGACCTGTGATTTCAGAACGGAGATCAGGCCTGCTTCGCTAGAGGCGTCGGTTTCAGATTGTTGGAGAAGCTAAGCTAGAAGCATGGTTTTCAGGGTATCCACCGAAAGAGTTGGCTGTACGGGAGCCGGTGGAGGTGTTGGTGCCGTTTCAGGTTCAACCATGTTCTCTTTACCTTTAATCAGAGTCTTCAGTTTGTTGAGCTCATTGGTAAAGCGCAGTTCCATAGCCTCGCGAACGGCCTTTAGGGCGCCGTCCAGATATCCCTTTGACACAGAGTCGGTGGAAATAACGTCGGGATCACTTAGATTACCCGTTGAGACATCTACCTTAGAGGCAGAGCCACCTACGTTCACGGTTGGCACAGGGGTAGCCGTGGTAGGATTTCCCTCTGATCCTTGCGTTCCGCTTAAATGCGGAGACACTACGGAGGTTCCGATCGGGTCACGAAGAGCCTCGATTTGTGGGATCTCATCTTGTGTCCTAGCCGAAGAATGTAATATTTCCAGTGGCTCTAGACTCAATAATGCACTAAAAGAAGTCGAGACCGGGGCCTGCTGGTCTCTTGTTTCAATACAAGTACTCTCCGGTTGAGAGACCGGTAGAAGTTGTGCTTGATCCCCGTGAGAAGTTGAAACACCCGTCTTTTGAGAGACGGGTGAGTGGCTTAGGAGGTTGTGCAATTGCGCCGCTGGGTCCACGACGGCTTCTTCAATACCCCGTCCCAACGGATGAGACGGGATAGCAGATGTGGCTACCCGGGTGACACTGGTTTGGGGTCGCTCATAAGCCTCTTTATCTTTTCGGATTAATCTTTCTTGGTTCAATTTCGACCATAATTCCTTCCTTCTCACATGTTCTAATTCATCACCTAATACACCCTCGGTTCTCCTTGTATCTCCCATATCAGGTTGGGTGAGTGGGGTTGATGGTGAGGCGGATGTAGTTCCTTCGGAAAAATCCGGGTGTAGTCCGATACGGTGTGGGATTAGTGATTCGCGGATGGCACGGTCCATATCAGAATCCGTGAAGTCAGATTCCACATTTTCAACATGTCGGGTTGGTGAAGGTGGGTCAGATAAATAAGGCTCGGAATCATGATGGAGCATGGGTCGAGACGATGTTCCGGCTTGGGAAGTACTAGTACGCGTATCCACCGCACCACCCGCTTCGGTTCCCCTCGCATGAATTCTCAACACACCCTGCCCGGGAGTCCCTGCTGCCAGGGCCCTTCCTCCTCTGGTCCTAGGACCCTCATGTCCCTCGGAAGGTCCCTCCGGTGCTGGCTGGACCATGGGATTCCCTAACTATCGCCTATAAGCAACTACACTCGGTGCAGCGGGATCCGCGTGTGCCAATAGGGCTTCAGGTAAAGGCATGGCTATGGCGTTAGACGGGTTTCGAATTACCATGTATTGCAAATGGAAAGGAGGGCATACCCGATGGTTTATTCGTCGCGGTATAGTTGGGTTCACATCCATATGTTGTCGCACAACCAGTGATAGGAAACGAGGATATGGGAGGAACTTCTTTTGCTTCGAACCACCAATTTGACGAATAGCTTGCACTAATTCGCGCCAGATGATCATTGCGAAATCGACGTGTCTGTTGTAGCATACGGCATGGAATAGACGCAGGAAATCGCCCGTGCACTGGTCTATTCCCTTCCATCTGGATGAGAGACACCTGTTCAGAATTGTGAACAGCGTGTACCAGATGGGTGCCAGATATTTTCGGTTGAATGCAGAAGGACGGTTGAGGTCGTGGTTGTACCTGAGTGTGTGGACTTGAACGCACATAGTCTCATCATTTACTGCAGGATCGTAGTGTTGATGTCCGCCAGCGGTGGCTTCGGGAAGTGACAGTAGACGCCGGAATGACTCAGGTGTGAGCGTGAAGGGTTGGTTGTCGATCTGCGCCGTGATTGTTTGGGAATTGCCCACGGTAACAACTTGGCTAGAGAGCCACACTTGATATTCATATAGTACTGGGACGTCGGCGGTAGCAGTGAGGGCCTCACGGAGAGGGTGACGAAGTAGTATATCCACAATCACACGGTGTTGTGGTTGTGGTCAGAACTCGTCGGCGTCCAAGTGATGGTTGTTGGCCTCTATCCAATGCCATGGTCAGGGGCGACCAGAGCAATATCAGCTGCTTCATCGATAAATTCCTCTTGAGGAGGAATTTGCTCTTCCGTATTTTGTTGTTGTAGTTGATCCGCCATTGAATATCTGTAAAATAACCAAAGTTAGTAATCTGGACGGATAAACAAGTTCTGGCGCGTACCTTTGCAGTAAATGGCTCAATCTGATACAGATTGAGGACTGGCAGTGAGAAAACAGGTACATGACTGACAAATACAGGGGTGTACGGACAACATAATGGAACACATAACTTTCTGGACAAACCATACTATCCGGACAAAAGGTGTCCGGACAGCAACAGTTTCCGGATGGGATGAATGTTTCCGGACAAAATGGGGATTCCGGACAAAATAGATTCCGGATGGCATAGGTTACCGGACAAATAGGTTACTGGACACCTCAACTATCCGGTAGTTGAACTTACCGGAAACCCTGAAGTTTCCGGACAACTAGGTTTCCGGATGTTGAGAGTTACCGGATAAAATATTTATTTCAAGAGAAAATCCGGACAAATCATCATTAACTTGATACTTTCCGGACACGAAGAATGTGTCCGGACGACATTCACAATGATCAATCGATCAAAATACAGTCCCGAACATGTGATTAAACAATCATGTAGTGTCGATTTAATTGGATAAACATACAGACTCAACAAAAATCAACCTATACTCCACCGATTGAACCCGAAGTCGTAGAGACTCAAAAAGGGTTTTTGGATTCTGCGAATCGACCAAACCTGTGGTCGAGTGATGTGATGCAGAGCACAAAACGTTCATAAATTATGTCAAGAGGGATAAACGAAGAACATACCTGATTATTGAGCAAAACGCGAGTGATAATCGAGGAGTTCGAGTGAGACTAAACGAGAGAGAGAATGAGAGGTTTAGGGTTTTTGTGCGATGTTTCTAGATAAGTGAGTAGAATGGATTCCGGATGCTATTTATCTGGACCAAGTACTCCGGGTGGGTTATCCAGATTCCCATCCTTTCCGGGTTGTGACACTCCCCCTCAACAAAAGAGTAAACTTACCTGATACCGGTTTGTGCTCCCCCTGAACACATGAACACTCGTGAAAGCACAGATATAAGCAAATAAAGTAGACGACAGTATGAAAGAAAAGGAAACACTCGTAGAAAGAAAGGAAACAAACAAAATCTACCTAATAAATACAGAGACTCAATCTAACTGTGTAACTGATACAAGTAGAATACAAGTGTGAGAAAGTGTATGCTTAATCATCAGGAGTGTAAACACCGGATGATGAGTAGACAGTTACTCATAGATGTATGGAACTTGTAACGGGCACACAAACAGATCAAGTCTTCAGATTTAGCATACCTAACTTGGACACCAGAGTATTAAAACGTTTTTCATCCAAGGGTTTTGTAAACGGGTCTGCTAACTGATGCTCAGTATTTACAAAGTAGAGTTCGACCGTACCTCTTTCAACGTGATCCTTAATGAAATGGTACCGAATGTCGATGTGCTTTGTCTTAGTGTGTTGGACTGGGTTGCTGGATATTGAAATGGCGCTCTTCGAGTCGCAGTAAATGGGTACCTTGACATATGTAAATCCGTAGTCCTTGAGTTGGGTCCGCATCCAAATTACTTGAGAACAGCAGCTCGCGACGGCCACGTATTCCGCCTCGGCAGTCGACGTAGAGACGCACTGTTGCTTCTTGGATGCCCAACTCACCAAGTTGTCGCCCAAAAACTGCACATGCCCTGATGTGCTCTTCCTGTCCATCATGTTGCCTGCGTGGTCCGCATCAGAGTAAGCGGAGAGCTCAAAACCTGTCTCTTTCGGGTACCACAAGCCAAGAACAGCAGTACCACGTAAATAACGAAAATTCGTTTTACAACAATTAAATGAGACTCTTTTGGTTTTGATTGAAATCGGGCACATAGAAAAGTGGAAAATGATATCCGGTCTACTCGCAGTTAAATACATCAAAGAACCGATCATTCCCCGATACAGTTTAGTGTTCACGTCCTTTCCGTTAGGATCGGCGTGAAGCTTTGTATCGGGTGTCATGGGAGTTTTCATTGGTGAGGACTGTTCCATCTGGAATTTCCGAATAATATCCCGGATGTACTTAGCCTGGTTTATGAATATCCCGGTCGACAGTTGTTTAACTTGAAGACCAAGGAAGAAATTCATCTCACAAAGCATACTCATTTTAAAAAATTGTCCCATAAGATTGGCAAAGTTATTTGCATACTGAGGATTAGTAGAACCGAAAATTATGTCATCGTCATACACTTGTACTAAGATAATATGACCCTTTTCGTTCTTGATAAATATTGTGGAATCAATCTTACCTCGCGTGAATTTTGATTTTAACAAGAACTCGTACATTGTGTTGTACCAGGCTCTTGGAGCTTGCTTGAGTCCATAAAGCGCCTTGTCTAGAACGTAGACATGATCAGGCTTCGAATCATCCACGAATCCTTCCGGTTGCGACACATATACTTTATCCTTGATATCGCCGTAGAGGAATGCGGTATTCACATCCATTTGGAAGACCGTGAAGTTCTTGTGCGTGGCGTATGCAAGGAACATACGTTTAGCTTCTATCCTTGCTACCGGAGCGTAGGTCTCGTCGTAGTCAGTCCCCTCTTATTGACGGTACCCCTTGGCCACAAGACGCGCCTTGTTGCGTACGACGATTCCATCCTCGTACTTGTTGTTCTTGAAGATCCACTTGGTTCCGATCACCGTCTTGTGGGTTGGACGTGGGACCAGTCGCCATACCTTTAGAGCTTCGAATTAGTTGAGCTCTTCTTGCATAGTTATGATCCAGTCCGGATCTTCGAGCGCCTCACGTACGTTTGTCGGCTCGATCTTGCTCAAGAAGCCGGAGAAGAGGCATAAATTGGCTGAAGCGCCGCGTGTTTGAATAGGAGTGGAGGGATCACCGATGATTTGATGTAGGAGATGAGCTTTCGTCCATCTGGTGGTGTGTGGAAGAGGCTGTTGAGTTGAATGGGATGCATCCGGATCCACATAGCTACCGGATGGTAGGTCTTGTACCGCTTCAAGTGTATCCGGTTGGTTTCTCGGAGGAGACGGGGGAGGATTTGTCGCAGGTTGAACAACTTCTGGTTCCGAGGAATTCAAAAGCTGATCGTTGAGTGTTGCAGATGACGAATCATTAGGAGCGATCTCTGGGTTTGTTACTGGTTCCTCCGGAGGGACTGTAGTATCTGGCGAGGTTGATGATGACGGTTGAGCTGTCTCCACAGTGATGGAAGGCGTGCTTGTCGAACGCGGAGGACCGAATATATTCGCCGAATTCTCGATGCAAACAGCTTCAAGTCGTGGTTGTGCTGAGACATGAGGGGTAGAAGCGTTAAATATGTCATCATAAAAATACTTGAACAATAAATCTAAATCTGGAAGATCACCATTCGATGAAGATGCATGATTCGGATTTACTGTTGCTTGTTCAGATCCCGAACTTGGAAGTTCGGAAGCTAGCACGCCAGTTAATTCGGGTTCTGAACTATTGTGTTCAGAAGCCAAATCCGCGGCTTCGTCGAATGTCACGTTTACACTTTCGAAAACGGTTTTAGTCCGTTTGTTGTAAACGCGATACGCCTTAGCCTGCATAGAGTATCCGATGAAAACTCCTTCGTCCGCCTTTGGGCTGAATTTGCTGAGATCGTTCTTGTCGTTTAAGACGTAGCACGTGCATACGAATGCATGGAAGTACTTGATATTCGGAATGCGTTTGTTGATGATCACGTACGGCTTCTTGTTGAACCGCTTGTTGATGATGGAGCAGTTTTGCGTGTATCAAGCCGTAGACACCACTTCGGCCCACAGAAATAGCGGCAGTTGGATTGGGAAAGCATGGTACGAGATGCTTCGACGAGGGTACGGTTGCGTCTTTCCACCACTCCGTTTTGCTGAGGAGTGCGTGCCGCAGAGAAGGTTTGCGAAATCCCGACTGAAGTCAGATAGTCTTTCACCGTTTGATTCTTGAATTCCGTCCCATTGTCGGTCCTGATAGTCTGAACTGGACTTTGAAGATTCAGCTGGATGGTCTTCAAATGGTTGATGATCAGCTATGGAGTTTCATCTTTCGAGCGAAGGAACTTGACCCATGTATAGTGCGAGAAGTCATCCACCATCACCAGGACGTATTTTCGCTTGTTGATGCTTTGAACACGCATCGGTCCACACAAATCCATATGGATAAGTTCGAGGGACCGACACGTGCTCGGAGCTGCCTTTGGCTGATGCGTCGCCCGTTTCATCTTTCCCATTTCACATGCCCCGCAGAGACGATCCTTCACGAATTGAAGATCGAGCATGCCTTTCACGTGTCCGCCTAGCACCAGTTTGTTGATACTTTTGAAGTTAAGGTGCGAAAGTCTTCGATGCCAAATCCAAGCTTGTTCGGAATTCGCCTTTCACATGAGGCAGACAGGGTTATCGGACTTCAGGGGTGTGAGCTCGATGGTGTAGAGGTTGGTCTTGTGCTTTCCAACCAGTAGCTCCTCTCCATCGTCATTGAGTATTCTACACCTCTTGGCTTTAAATCGGACCTCAGGATCTTTGTCGCAGAATTGGCCGATGCTGAACAGATTGTGTCCCAATCCCGCGACGTGTGATACCTTCTTGATAGTGATCTTGTCTTGGACAATTTCGCCGTAACCCACAATCGGCGCCTTGTCGTTCTTTCCAAATCTCACATCTCCACCATATTCTTCTTTGTAGTTCGTGAGAAGCTCCCTCCTTCCGGTCATGTTCTTGGAGCATCCAGAGTCTAAGTACCACACATGACCGTGCTCCAAAAACAAGTTTAGCGGATTTTAGGTACTCATACTTGCATGGGTCCTGTAGGGTTAGATTTGACACCTCTTGGAGGAACTTGCTTTGACACATATTTCCCCTTAGGTGTAGGTTTTACACCGTTTGAAGGAACTGGTTTTGGCACAGGTTGCCTCTTAGGTGTAGAATTTACACGTTTTGGAGGAACTGGTTTTGTAGCAGGTTGCCTCTTGGGTGCCAGTTTGACCTCAGTAGGAGAAACCCGTTTGGGAATGGGTTTTCTCTCCTGCTGTGGTTTAACCTCAGATTGGGAACCCCGTTGAGTATGGTGTTTCTTTTTACTTTTATGGGGTTTGCTTTTGGGTGTATGATTATATATGTGATATGACCCAAACCAATCATTATTATTTATATCATCAAAGTCATTCTAACCACATTTAGAACAACACAAACAATCATGCGATAACTGAATCAATTGATAAACGGAATAAAGTTTAATTGGAAAATAAACATCACGTTTAACAAAATCATTCCTATGATTCCAAGCACACTCGTTTTTGTTCATCATATGGTAAAAAAAAGTATTGAAAGACTTTGATGTTGCATCCACGGCAGGTTCCTTAGCTAGCCACTTTGGTTTTTCTTGTTTACGCGACCATTTTTATCTGTAACAACAGGGACAACATGGTCAGGGACTTTTGAAGAAGCAGTATTTTTGGTAGGAAATTGCTCGGTCCTTTGCCTCGGCTATGATTGTTTTTTAGAAACTGGTTGAGATTTAGAAATCTTAATCACCGCTGGGGCCTTTCTTTTTGAACATCCACCCTTTAGAAAATTGACCGGGCGATTGACTACTGGAGACAAAAAATCAGTATGACTCGGAAGAGGTTTGTCGAAAGGGAATGACTCAAACTCTTCTTCAGAATTGCCTTCGGAGTTCATATATTCAGAAAAATCGACATCCGGAATTACAAGAATTGGATCGGTCGAGGAAGGTGAGGAACACTTAGTGCTTGTGTGCTTTGGGGAATTTGATGCGGAAGCTAAGAAAAAATCAGAGTTCAAATTCCTTATAACACTCTTATCTTGAGAATCTTGATCGTCTTGTGTAGAAAATATTTTGCTAATGAAGGCTTTACTCAAAGACGTATCAGATGAGCTTGAGGAAAGTTCGGGTGAAATCTTCTTTTCAGATTTGAGTTGGTCAATCTGCTCTTGGAGTTGACCATTTTTCGTATGCTCTTTCATCGCATATGTTGCCAAAGCAGCCAGTTTTGATGTGAGCTTAGTGATTTCACACCGAAGGATTTCCTATCCTCTATCCGATACAAATTCGATTTTGACCGATTTTAGATTCTCAAGTTCCTGGATTAGCGCTTGCCTTTCCTTCTGAAAATTCGACCTTTCTTTCTCGAGTGACTCCTCCAACTCGACTATCTTTGCTTCCAAGATGTGAGGGGGAACATAGAGCTTGTACTCATCCGTGTCAGTCTTGGTTTTGGTTGCTTGGACCTCATCCTTTTTGGAGGAATCCTTGGGCGTTGCAACCTTGTAGCAGTCGAAGTAGTCATTCGAGAGGTACTTTTTATTTTTCTGATAGGAATAATTTAAAGGCTCATAACAAAATGGAATTTGTATTTTTGACGTGTGTGCGCGCTTGTATTACTCTGTTTCCTCTTCCTTTTCAGGTTCAAGAGGACCAGTCCATTGAATTACATATTCCGGATACTTTTTATCCAACCCAAAACAACCAAAATCATACAAAGTAGGTGTTTTGTATATTCCCTTTTTCAAATAATGTGGGTTATCATATTCGATTCCACAGTCTTTGTTAAAATAGGTGAACTCTTTGGGTTTATTCATGTGGATGGTTTGATCAGTTTGACCTCTTTTATGGAGTTTGGTTTCAAGATCAAGTATTTTCGTGACAAACTCCTTGTGCTGAATTTGAAGAGCAGAGCATTGATAAACAATTTGTGCGTTCTCATTCATGCACTGATCAAACTGTGACTGAAGTTCAGATAACTTGGCCCTTAAGTCCTTAGTTGCTATTGAAAGATTTTTGCATTTGTCTTTTAAGCTAGCATTTTCAGACTTATATTTCTCAGTTATTCTCTTTTGAACATCTAGCTTTTCAGATAGAGATCTGATCTGAAGCAGTTGTTCATTAGACGTGGCCTTAAAGGAATCTGTCCGTTCAACAAGTGATTGCATTTGATTCAAGAAATCTTGTTGGTTAGATTCACATACCTGACTTGACTTTTCTTCATCGGCTGGAGAGTGATATCCCAAGAAAGCATTAGCACCATCAGTATCGCTTTCATCATCAGAATGGCCCATCCAGTAGTCGTCTTCCACAAATAGAGCTGCTCCAGCTTCCTTCTGTTCTATCAGTGCGAGTTTAGCCTTGTAATAATGGGAATTCTTTACAACAGGCGGGCGGCAATCTTTCGCAAAGTGACCAAGTTTCCCGCAGTTGTAGCAAGTTACGGGTTCATCTTTCTTCTTTCGGTCATCTTTCATTGACTTTTCCTTCTTCTCAGACTGATCTTGCTCATCGGCCTTCTTCTTTCCTTCATACTTGTCCTAATTGTAACACCCCCTTACCACGACACAATATTGTCCGCTTTGCCCCACTGGCTCACGGCTTTGTTCTTGGCGACCTGGCAAGGACTTCGCAAGGACTTCCCAGGAGGTCACCCATCCTGGTACTACTCCCACCCAAGCACGCTTAACCACAGAGTTCCCAAGGAACCCGCATGCTTGTGGCCCCAAAACGCGTGTGTCTGGTAAGGCCAAGGTTTACTAATATACCAGCATCTCTCCTGTCCACGACCGATGTGGGATATGTCTAAGGTGTTACACAACCCCCCTCAGGGACTCATCGTCCTCGATGAGGTTTGCCCCACATCTCGAACGGCATAGGAGTGGCTCTGATACCATTTGTAACACCCCCTTACCACGACACAATATTGTCCGCTTTGCCCCACTGGCTCACGGCTTTGTTCTTGGCGACCTGGCAAGGACTTCGCAAGGACTTCCCAGGAGGTCACCCATCCTGGTACTACTCCCACCCAAGCACGCTTAACCACAGAGTTCCCAAGGAACCCGCATGCTTGTGGCCCCAAAACGCGTTGTGTCTGGTAAGGCCATGGTTTACTAATATACCCAGCATCTCTCCTGTCCACGACCGATGTGGGATATGCTTAAGGTGTTACGCACCCCCCTCAGTTTGTTTGGCGAGTGGCCGATGTTTGTTATTGTAATCGGTCGGACCGATGTTCGGCGGGTGGCCGATGTTTGTTATTGTAATCGGTCGGACCGATGTTCGGCGGGTGGCCGATGTTTGTTATTGTAATCGGTTGGACCGATGTTCGGTGGGTGGCCGATGTTTGTTATTGTAATCGGTTGGACCGTTGTTCGGCGGGTGGCCGATGTTTGTTATTGTAATCGGTTGGACCGATGTTCGGCAGGGGGTCGATGTTTTGTTAATATAAGGTATTGAAAATCTTTGGAGTCTATTAGAATTCGTGGAAGTTAATCGACAGTTATTGGTAAGTATGATCGGATTTGAGTATCCTGTAGGGTATATTGGTGACCACCTTTAGAATGGTTAGAGCTCGAAATTTGAGTCGGGATGTATGGAACATCTAAGGTTGGGAGGAAACCGAAGTCGTTTGGCTAGGAATGAATCCAGTTGTTGGAGTGTTCTTCCGGTCATAATTTTCAGTGTCCTTGAAGGAGTTTTGGTAGTAAGAAAAGTCTTCGAGAAATTCTAGACGGGGTGAGAAATTTAGATTCTAGTTGAGGAAAGTCCAGTGGCAGCACCGAAGGGGTTCGAGTGGACGTGGGAACCCGAAGCGGAGATGCGCAAGAACTAACCGGAGCTATTCGTAGGCAGAGACTTCGAGGACGAAGTCTAATCCAAGTGGGGGAGAGTTGTAAAGCCCATATCCCGGTATGTAATCTCTTTTTATAAATCCTTTGGTTTTAATTTTATTTAATGTGGTTTCCGTTAACGGGGTTAGACGAATCGGACATAATCGTTAAAAATGTCGGAATTTTGGGTTAGTTGCGAGAAGGTTTAAGTGGAGGGACTAGAAGTGTCAAAGGGCCAAAACATGCATAGATTTTCGGCCCATGTATTTCCTAAACCGAAAACCCATTTGTTTTGTTGGTGTGAGTTGTGGTGTGTTGGATAAACAAGAAAGAAAAAAAAAACAAAAGGAACAACCCTACGGCTCATTTGGTTTTGGGTTTTGTTGTGTTGGTGACGTGTTGGACAAACAAGAAAGAAAAACAAAGAACAACCCTACGGCCATCCCTTTTTCCCCCTCCCCCTTTGTGGTTGTCGCCGGCCGGAGGAAGAGAAGAGAGAGAGAGAGAAACCGAGAAGGTTAGAGAGAGAATCGGCGGCGAGAAAGAGAGGAGTCGGGAGAGAGATCGCCGGAGGTGAAAGACGCCGGAGGAGGAGGCGCCGCTGCTGCAGTCGCCAGAAACCACTGCCGCCACCGTTATTCGTCGAGAGGTAAGCGTTAAGATCGCGATTCTCTTTCTTGTTTTAGTCGCCGGCGAAGTAGCCGCCGCCGCACGCGGCCTTGGCCGCTGCAGGCGGTAGCCGCCGTGGACCACCTTGAGGGGTGGTGGCGTAGGATGGTCGTGGTGGTGTGTGTAGCTGTGTGTGTGCGTTTATGGCGATCGAGAGAGAGGAGGAAAGGTGGTGCGAGAGGGTGGTGTGGGCGGTGTGTGTGTGTAATCATCGCCGGAGAGCCGCCGCCGGTCGCCACCGGCGACCACCACTGCCGGAGATGGCAGTGGGTGGCGCGTGGTCGTGACCAGACCATAGTCACTGTAGAGCCCTTAAACCGTGACTTAATCGATTAAGCTGAATCGTTCAAACCGTTTCTTTTAAATCGTCATTTTATGTAAATTCTAAGTGTGCTGTCCAGTTTTCGTTTGATCATAACTTTTCTGTCGTAACTCCGTTTGAGCCGAAACTGGCGCCCACGGTTCAAGTTCGGGGTCGGGCACGTTTTCCGTGTTTTAGCAGAAAACTGGTTGGGCGAAAAAGTGGTCGCAAGTTCAGTGATTCGTCATTTCATGTGAAAAATTCTGGAATCTGCCATTGCCTTGTGAAAGCCATAACCTTTTGCTCGTAACTCGTATCTGGGTGAGATTAGTGCCAAACGTTCCCTTTCTGAGTCTAGCAACGTTTCTGTGTTTTGTGAAAAATCCAGTTCGGAACGTAGCATAGGTAAAATCGTCGTTTTGTACTGTAAGGTGCTGTTTTTCTCTGTTCCGCGAACTGTTTTTGTAAAATCCATAGTAAATTGTAGAAAAATCGTTAGGAGGCGTATAATATGTCCTTGGAACTCTAACTCAGAGCACTTTCTGGCCATGTAATAATATTGAGAATTTGCTGGGATTAAAGGGGTCGAAACAGGTCCCGAACAGACCTGTTTGGTTAGACCGGAAGGTAGTTTTAGTGACGGTTTAAGCGTGCATCGTGTATTAGGGTCCGGGTCTCGTATTGATACGTTTTAACGTGCGTTTAGGTGCTGGGAAGTGACCGTAATTGGGAAGCTTGAAATTGTATTGTTGAGCTAGGCGCGCATTCGAGGTGAGTTCTCTCACTATAACTAATGTCGGTTATTTTTACATTACGTTGTGTATGTATGTGGTAGTTCTATTTGCTTTTGATGCGGGGTTAAATAGTGGGGTGTCTAGTCGGACCTTTATCGTTGTGACTACGCGGGTGGCGTAGGAGTTCGGCGGGGCCGAGGGTCACATACGCGGGTGGCGTAGTAATTCGGTGGGACCGAAGGTTGTATACGCGGGTGGCGTATGAACCCGGGGGTGCCGGGTTGCGTTTGCACGATGGTCGTGTGGTCGGTGGGACCGACGTATGCCTATTAGGTGGGTGGGTGTGGATATACATGTTTATGATTTGTTCGTATACTTGTATGCTGTTTATGTGAAATTATCTGTTTATGGTGGTGTGGAAATAACTGTGCTACTTATGGTGTTGAATTCACTAAGCTTCGTGCTTACCCTTTCCCAATAGATTGTGGTTTCAGGTACGGGCGGCTCCAAGGCGTGACGAGTACACACTGGCGCGCGAGGAGAGCTGGTTTCTTTATGGTTTTTAATAATTAAACGTTTAATTCCGCTGGTCTTTGTTATGAAGATATTAATTATGAGTTTGCAAACGAAACGTTGGGATCATTTAATGAGTTGTTATAAATGAAATGTTTATTTAAAAATTTAAATTTGCTTGTAATTTTTGGGACGTTACAACTTGGTATTAGAGCACGGCTTGAGTGAATCAAACGCATTTCGGTGTGTTTGATCTCAAGTTTGCGGCTATAAAAATTTTCTTTAAAGTTTTTGGGAAATAAAAAGAAGGAAAAATCCGTTTGAGGAACGGTGATCGAGGGCGCAGTGTGTACAGTCAGCCGGAGCCAAAGGGGAAAGGTACATTACTTAGTGTTGTATTGTTTTCTAGATCATAGGGTATGCATGCTAGATTGCCTGTTGTTGACACTATGCTGTATGATGATTGCTTGCTAGTAGGAATCAATGCTAGTCATAGTAGGTTGTTAAGTGGAGGCCCTATAGGTTGTATGTAGTAAGAATCATATAGCCTTTTCTGCCAGTTTTAGGGTACAGTTTTTAATTACATCTCTGGCCCTAACTTCCTGTCCATTAGCAAATTCAATAACATAGGCTTCTTTCAACTTTTGAGGTTCCAAGTTAATTTTCGGCCTAAACTCTAGTGATACAAAGCTCCTATCCGCTCCCGAATCAAATAATACTGTTGCATAATGATTATTCAAGAGAAACGTATCTGTGACTACATCTGGGTTTCGTCTTGCTTCATCTGCTCCAATTTCAAACACTCGACCTCGTGCCTGACCTCCTTGATTCCCTTGATTGAATGGTCGCGCTTGATTTGCATTAGGCCTTCGGTTCAGTTTCGGACATGCGCTCCGAAAGTGATCTGGGCTCCCACACACGTGACAGGTTCGCTTTCCCCCGCTCTTGCAATCTTTGGCGACATGACCTCCTTTGTTACCCTTGGAGCAAATGATGCATCTTCCGAGGTGTCGATTATTGCACTTGACGCATCTTGGGCATGGCCCCCTTTCTTTCTCCTCTGCCTGTGCTTGAATTCCGAAATTTCCGGTCACTCTCTGACCCTTGTCTGATCTTCCCCCAAATTGTCTTCTTGTAGGCTCTTCTATCTTTCTTTTCCCTCCGGCTTTGTCATTCCCAGTTGTTCTCGAACGATTTGCGTTGTTAGTGAGTCTCGTTGCTAGATTCACTGCTTCTTGAAGAGTCTTTGGGTCGGCCGAAGTCACATTTCCTCTGATTTCTTCAGATAAACCCCACACGTATCTATCCACTCGGTTTTCCTCGGGCGTCACCAAGTGTGGCACCAGCTTTGCCAGCTCATGGAAACGGGCAGTGTAAGAGTCTATGTCGTTTCCTTTCATTTCATGGTTCCACAGTTCTGCTTCCAGCTTCTGGATCTCACTCCTTGGGCAGTACTCCTCTTTGAGCATCTTTTTGAACTCATCCCATGACAGTCTATTGGCCACATCCCGGCCTCGGGTTTGTACTTGAGTGTTCCACCATGTTAATGCCCGTCCTTGCAGAAGGCAAGCGGCATATTCCACCTTGTTTCCTTCAGTACATTTACTGATATTGAGAACAGACTCCATACCTTCTACCCAAGCCAATAATCCAACGGCTCCCTCAGTTCCGTGGAATTCCTTAGGGTTGCAGCCCCTGAAAGTCTTGTATGTGCATTCCCGATTTCCGGCCGTTCCCGCATTGTTTGGATTAGCATTCAGTCCAGCTGCTACTTGGCTGACAATGTTCGGAAGTGCAGCCATAATTTGCTCAGCCACTAGCCGTGCGACTTCAGGATCCTCTCTTCTTGGAGGCATAGTCCTACAGTTATGGTCTTAATTAAGGATTTAGTCGCATGGTCACCAATTCTGTTACTTGGTTACACTTCCTACTTGTTATGTTAATCCAAGTTATGATACTACTTCATGCATACTATCATTATTATCAACACATATTGTCATAATAACATACCACGATTTCATAATCATGCATTAAAGTAGTTGAGATATATAAACATTAACCAAACATTTCATTTATAAGCCGTACATATTCAATTCCCCAAAAGAAACAGTAACAAAACATGCAATGTTTGAAATTTAAACGGCTAAATGCCCCAAAAATATGAGTTTAAGTTTAAATAAATCCCAAAAGTTCCACCATAATTGGTCTTCTAGTGCATCATCATCCAAATCAACATCCCTATCATCAACACCAGTGCTCCTATTACCCACATTAAGTACATATACAGGGTCCTCATCTCCCTCCTAGTGGCATCAACTACCTCCATGGTTCTATCGGAGACCTCATTATGTGCATTTAAGACCCCCATTATTGCATTCAGGTGTTCATGCTGTATGTCCAATCTCTCCTTATGATGTTGCACATCCTGCGATATAAATAGGACCCACTGGCTCTCCCGCGTGGTCATGCCGGGAGGATGAGCCACAGGAACCCCGGTTACCACTTGGGTGGCTCCGGATTGCGCCCCCTGCCGGGACGACTCTCCTATGTCTCTTGATGGGTTTGTGAATCTCACACATCTAGGTAATGGTACCCTCTTCCTTGTCGTGGTTATTATTCTTGGACCATGCAACGTAGTCGGATGGGGTCGAATGAGTGATGCATAGTTTATTTCAATGTCGACATCGTACGGGTCTCTTTCCACTTCAGCAGGTCTACGGTCCCTAGGTCGGCTAGTGACGTAGCCGGATGGGTCGGCCGAGTACGAGTGCTCGGAGAGAGTGTGTTCCGATGGGTCGTGTTCGGATGGGTCGTGTTCGGATGACATAGGGAGCTGCGATAATAGTAGACTTTGTTATTATGTGTATTATTGTAAGTGCCTAAAATATGCAAGGTTTATGCCGACACACACAAAATCATGCTTTCAAAATTTTAAGTAGAAAATTTATCTTAAGCATACTTCCATTATGACCAACCCGAGTCTCTCATTATATTTACCCGAATTAAACATAGGTGATCAGGCTTTGTTTAATTGAGGTATAATAATGTGACATTCGACTTGGTTATATTAGCAATATACTTCAGATTTTAGACAATCATTTCGAAAACCGTTTTGAAAATAGTTTGCTTTATGGTTGGGTTATAGATGTGGTTTCCATAAGAAAACCGGCATTCTCTATAACCTATGGCTCTGATACCAATTTCTGTCACACCCCGCTAAAGCGGAAACACGAGATGTAACAGATAGAGATTCATAGCATTAGGAAATAAACAACACCAACCATACAATTACACAAGGTAATACATTACAAAGTTCCAAAAATTTAAAGTTAAGGGTTTACAATCCAAAGTTTACATGTAACCCAAAATAGTGTTTTTAACAAGATATGACAAAAGACGAGTCTCGGTTGATGTCGTCATGCAAGCTAAATTAAACCTTGTCATTTACCTTCTTAGCCCCTGAAAAGCTTGTTTAAAACAAAGGTCAACTACAAAGAGTTGGTGAGTTCACAGGTTTTTTCCATACACACAACAATTTTTCATCCAATGGTTACTCTCATGAAACGTTCGTTCATGACAAGCTCCAAATTTAAAAGATTTATGAGTACAATTTACAATGAGTGATTTTTGTAAGATATATAAGTGTTGAGCCACTACTAAGCCTCCGACAATCTACGCCCCGGACTACCTCAGAGGTGGTATGATGGCCACATGAGTAGAACATTATTAACAGATAAAGTGCACCCCTACTCGTCAGTTAAGGTGGGTTTGTCAAACCAAATAGCGCTATCCACAAATATCACCGGCTCGTTATGAGTTAATAAGTAGTGTACCTATTGGGGACTTATCATTTTTTTATTATCACTCAACATATCTTTGTCACTTATGTAAATTTGTACATTCATTTGTACACATTTCTTAAATCATAAATATCCACAATTTTACTATCATGAATCATTTAGCATTTTAAAATCATAACATGCTTTTCACCCCAAACATTTAAACAAGTAAAACGGGGCTGTGAAAACTCACCTTAAAGTGTAGACGCGAAGTAGTGCAAGCTTGATTGCTTAAGGCTTTACGGGTCTCCTATAAAGTCAAACAAGCTCTATAAGTCCTTTATATCCAATCAAGGTTATACTTGACTAATTTAGTCCACCTCTTGTGAAATGCCTTTGTTTTTAGTATTTAATTTGAAATGAAGAGTTTAACATTGTCCCAATGTTTTAATCATGTATATATATATATACATAGGGTTATAATAATAAAATCTCATACTCTTTCAAAATGCTTAATCTGGCAGAAACTTTGTACTTCAAAAATGGCTATTGAAATACTCTTTCTGGAATGACAAATTTACTCATTTTTTTATATGTAGTACTATACTGAATTAAGGCTATTTTGACCAAATTTCATAAATTTTTAAGGTGTTTAAGGGGTCCAAATAATTTTTATTAACTTGTGTCATACAGGGCCTAAAACAGATTGCACCCTTCTGTGAAAAACAGACCTTTGGAAGGTCAAAACTTAATAGTTTTCAGAGTTTTTGCATGCTTTGGAAACCTAACACATAAAGGTATCTTATGGAAAAAGATTCACAAATTTTTGATAACTTTTGAGTGAGTTATGGACGAATGAAGCTGCATGTACCAATCTTCCAATTTTGGACAGCTTGGCACACTTGACTTGTATAAAATGTTTAAGTGACCAAAACTCCATATTTTTGAATGAAACCAAGTGCATGTGAAACCTAACTCATCTGAGAAATTCCCAGGAAGAAAATGAGTAATTTTTATGGTTTCTACAGAAAGTTATAAGCAAAACAAAGTAACACAACAATCTGGTTAGTCATCTGCTGCACACCAAATTTGTTCTAAGGAGTAGAAGGCTCAAATCTCAATATTTTCTTATGAGACCAGTTGGGTTTGAACCCTAACTCATTAAACCTTACTCCAGAAGAAAAATGAGGAATGTTGGACATGATTTGACCAAGATATGGTCGTCCTAAGTACATGCAACCAATCTGCCAGATTCTGAAATTCTAATATTCTTTAGGAAATCACATTTTAAGCACTCTAACATCCATAGATGTGGGTTCCTTTGTTAAGGATTCAATCCCAACATCATATAACATGTTTTTGAAAGAGAATACTTTAAACTTATAAAGAAAATGTGCATGCAAAGTCAAAAATTCCAGATTCTTGTGAAAGAACAAAACCCACATTTTGATGATTTTGCTCATTTTTCTCAAGTTCATGATGGAAGTTCATAGATTTTCACCACATTATGGACATTTCTCATGTCCTTGGTGTTTTATCTCCCTTCTAGAACAAGAAAAAGAGTTCATCCATTTGGATGAAATAAAAGAGTAGAACAAAGTAGGAAAAATGGCATAAAAAGTGCCAAAAAGTTATGAAATAACACAAGTTTGGAGTTCTTACCTTAGGAGGATAATGCAAGTACTTCCAACTTCAAATATTTTGTTTTGAAAACTGAATTTAGGTCCAAAATTTTCTGGAGTTTGAATGTATTTTGGTTGAAGAAAAGTGAAGAAGGAAGAAGGAGAAGGATGGAGAGAGAATAGAGGAAGATGGATGGTTTTCTTCCAAGTTTGAAATGAATAAAATTTGCAACAAATGAGGGGATTTGGGGAGGGGGTGGCCGGCCCCTACATGGGCCCCCAACCCATGGCTTATATTTTTTTTATTAAAATTATAGCCCAAAATCATTTCTTTGTTAAGATCATTTTTATTTTTATGAATAGGTTTCAAAACACACTCTTAAAATACCTTCTTGTTTTTATTAAATCTTATAAAAAGAAATATTCATGTATGAAGTAAAACCCTATATTTTTATATAGGTTATATGTTATTTAAGGTATTTTGGCATTTCACAAGGTGTTCCGGTTAGTCTTGGGTCAAAACCGGGTCTTTTAGGCAACTACCGGGAATTCTGGCGATCTTTCGCTTTAATATTTTCTGAATGGGTCCTATCAAGGTATTTTCCCTCTATTAACATTAGTGAGGGTTTAACAGATGCTAACCTGGAAGTTTAGATTTTTGCCGAATGTTACAGTTTTCCCTCGTTAGAGAAATTTCGTCCCGAAATTTAATGACTGGCATTCTCAGTTGGTTCCTCGACGAACAGCTGAGGATATTTACTTTTCATAAAATCCTCCCGCTCCCAAGTGTATTCTGGTCCATGCCTTGCACACCATTGAACTTTTACGATCGGGATCTTGCTACGTCTTAACCGTTTAACATCTCGGTCAAGTATCTCCACGGGTTCTTCTATAATGCGTAACTGCTCGCTCACTTGTATATCTTCTAATGGTAGGACCAATGATTCATCCGATAGGCATTTCTTCAGATTCGACACATGGAATGTGTCGTGAATAGCGCTTAACTCTTGTGGTAGTTTGAGTCTATATGCGACTGGTCCAATCCTTTCCAGTATCTCAAATGGACCGATATATCTTGGACTTAACTTGCCTCTCTTCCCAAATCGTACCAAACCTTTCCATGGCGATACCTTGAGTAGTACTCTATCGCCCACCTGAAATTCCAACGGCTTCCTGCGATTATCTGCATAACTCTTCTGACGAGTTCTGGCTACTTTCAGTCTTTCCTGAATGGTTACGATCTTGTCCGTGGTCTCCTGAATTATGTCAGGTCTTATCAGCTGTCTGTCACCAACCTCCAACCAGCTGAGTGGGGATCTACACTTGCGTCCATATAAGGCTTCATACGGCGCGCACTTTAAGCTGGTATGGTAGCCATTGTTGTAAGAGAATTCGACCAGCGGTAAATGAGTATCCCAATTTCCCCCAAAATCTAATACACAGGCTCGCAGCATGTCTTCCAGTGTTTGTATAGTTCTTTCTGTCTGACCGTCCGTCTGCGGGTGGTAGGCAGTGCTCAAGTCCAACCGTGTGCCCAACGCTTTCTGGACTGACCGCCAAAGGCGTGACGTAAAACGGCTATCTCTGTCCGAGATAATGGAAGTAGGTACTCCATGACGCATAACGATCTCGTTGATGTAAATTTGAGCAAGCTTTTCCACCTTGAAGTCTTCTCGGATAGGCAGAAAATGTGCAGATTTCGTAAGCCGATCCACTATAACCCAGATTGAATCATGTCCTTTCCTTGTCCTGGGTAACTTATTTATGAAATCCATACTTATTTGTTCCCATTTCCACTCGGGAATCTCAGGTTGCTGAAGCAGACCTGATGGTTTCTGATGTTCAGCCTTCACCAGTGCACAAGTCTGGCACTTGCTTACATAACAAGCAACATCTTTCTTCATCCCTGGCCACCAATAGTATTCCTTCAGATCCTTGTACATTTTATCGGCCCCGAGGTGAATTGAATATCTTGATTTATGAGCTTCATCCAAGATTACTCCTCGCAGTTTTTCAACCTTAGGTACCCAAACTTTATTTCGGAAGTAACGCACCCCGTCTGGTTGTGTTTCAAATTCTTCTTCCAAACGGTGTAGGTTTTCGTTTTTCAAATTCTCCTCTTTTAATGCTTCCTCTTGAGCTTCGAGAATTTGGTCCTTAAGGCTCGTCCGGACCATCGTTCCCATGGCTCTTGCCCTCGATGGCTTCACTCTTTCTTTCCGGCTCAACGCATCGGCTACTACATTAGCCTTGCCTGGGTGGTACTTTATCTCACAATCGTAATCGCTAAGCAGTTCAACCCATCTCCATTGTCTCATATTCAGCATTTTCTGATCGAAAATGTGTTGTAGGCTCTTGTGGTCGGTAAAGACGGTGCATTTAGTGCCGTAGAGGTAATGTCTCAAAATCTTGAGTGCGAACACTACGACTCCTAGTTCCAAATCATGGGTGGTATAATTCTTCTCGTGAACTTTAAGTTGCCTTGATGCGTAGGCAATAACCTTGTCTTTTTGCATTAGCACGCACCCCAACCCTTGGTGTGAGGCATCGCAGTAAACAACAAAATTGTCTACACCCTCTGGTAGGGTCAAGATCGGTGCATTGCATAACTTATGCTTAAGCGTCTGAAAAGCTTCTTCTTGTTTCTCTCCCCAATCGAACTTCTTATCCTTCTGGGTTAATGCCGTTAATGGTTGCGCAATTTTGGAGAAATTTGCAATGAAACGCCGATAGTAACCAGCTAAACCGAAAAACGAACGAATTTCAGTCGGAGTCTTTGGGGCTTCCCACTTCTTGATGGCTTCTATCTTGGCCGGGTCGACATGAATTCCATCTTTATTAACTACATGCCCAAGAAATTGCACTTCACGAATCCAAAATTCGCATTTGGAAAGTTTAGCATACAGCTTCTGGTCTTTGAGCAGTTCTAGAATTTTCTTTAAATGTTGCTCATGTTCCTTCTTGCTTTGCGAATAGATTAATATATCATCTATGAACACAATTACGAATTTGTCCAAGTACGGTCGACATACTCTGTTCATTAGGTCCATAAAGACTGCTGGAGCGTTTGTCAGTCCAAAAGGCATGACTAGGAACTCATAATGTCCATATCGAGTCCTAAACGCTGTCTTAGGAATGTCCTCCTCACGAACCCTCATTTGATGATATCCAGACCGTAGGTCAATCTTTGAAAAGTACGTAGCGCCTTGAAGTTGGTCGAACATGTCATCGATTCGAGGAAGGGGATATCGGTTCTTGATGGTCAACTTATTAAGTTCCCTGTAGTCGATGCACATACGGAATGAACCATCTTTCTTTTTAACGAATAAAACTGGAGCTCCCCAGGGTGAAGAGCTGGGTCTGATGAATCCTTTATTGAGTAGCTCATTAAGTTGTTCTGACAACTCCTGCATTTCTGAAGGTGCTAACCGGTAAGGTGATTTCGCCATGGGTGCCGCTCCCGGAATTAAGTCAATATGAAATTCCACTTGTCTAGGTGGGGGTAATCCAGGTAATTCATCTGGGAATACTTCGGGAAAATCTCGTACTATTGGAAAGTCTTGAATATTCTTCTCCTTGATCTCCTTATCCACCACGTGTGTCAGAAACGCAACACAATCTTTCCGCAAATACTTTCGCATCTTCATACTCGACACCATTTTGAATTTTCTCCCGGAGTTTTCTCCCTGTATTTCAAGTACTCTTCCTTCAGTTTGTGGTATTCGGACGATCTTTTCGGAGCAACCGATTTCAGCGCGATTTTTCGATAACCAATCCATACCTACGACTATATCGAAGCTTCCTAGCTTGATTGGGATTAAATCTATGCTAAAATCCTTTTCTGCCAGTTTTAGGGTACAGTTTTTAATTACATCTCTGGCCCTAACTTCCTGTCCATTAGCAAATTCAATAACGTAGGCTTCTTTCAACTTTTGAGGTTCCAAGTTAATTTTCGGCCTAAACTCTAGTGATACAAAGCTCCTATCCGCTCCCGAATCAAATAATACTGTTGCATAATGATTATTCAAGAGAAACGTACCTGTGACTACATCTGGGTTTCGTCTTGCTTCATCTGCTCCAATTTCAAACACTCGACCTCGTGCCTGACCTCCTTGATTTCCTTGATTGAATGGTCGCGCTTGATTTGCATTAGGCCTTCGGTTCAGTTTCGGACATGCGCTCCGAAAGTGATCTGGGCTCCCACACTCGTGACAGGTTCGCTTTCCCCCGCTCTTGCAATCTTTGGCGACATGACCTCCTTTGTTACCCTTGGAGCAAATGATGCATCTTCCGAGGTGTCGATTATTGCACTTGACGCATCTTGGTCATGGCCCCCTTTCTTTCTCCTCTGCCTGTGCTTGAATTCCGAAATTTCCGGTCACTCTCTGACCCTTGTCTGATCTTCCCCCAAATTGTCTTCTTGCAGGCTCTTCTATCTTTCTTTTCCCTCCGACTTTGTCATTCCCAGTTGTTCTCGAACGATTTGCGTTGTTAGTGAGTCTCGTTGCTAGATTCACTGCTTCTTGAAGAGTCTTCGGGTCGGCCGAAGTCACATTTCCTCTGATTTCTTCAGATAAACCCCACACGTATCTATCCACTCGGTTTTCCTCGGGCGTCACCAAGTGTGGCACCAGCTTTGCCAGCGCATGGAAACGGGCAGTGTAAGAGTCTATGTCGTTTCCTTTCATTTCATGGTTCCACAGTTCTGCTTCCAGCTTCTGGATCTCACTCCTTGGGCAGTACTCCTCTTTGAGCATCTTTTTGAACTCATCCCATGACAGTCTATTGGCCACATCCCGGCCTCGGGTTTGTACTTGAGTGTTCCACCATGTTAATGCCCGTCCTTGCAGAAGGCAAGCGGCATATTCCACCTTGTTTCCTTCAGTACATTTACTGATATTGAGAACAGACTCCATACCTTCTACCCAAACCAATAATCCAACGGCTCCCTCAGTTCCGTGGAATTCCTTAGGGTTGCAGCCCCTGAAAGTCTTGTATGTGCATTCCCGATTTCCGGCCGTTCCCGCATTGTTTGGATTAGCATTCAGTCCAGCTGCTACTTGGCTGACAATGTTCGGAAGTGCAGCCATAATTTGCTCAGCCACTAGCCGTGCGACTTCAGGATCCTCTCTTCTTGGAGGCATAGTCCTACAGTTATGGTCTTAATTAAGGATTTAGTCGCATGGTCACCAATTCTGTTACTTGGTTACACTTCCTACTTGTTATGTTAATCCAAGTTATGATACTACTTCATGCATACTATCATTATTATCAACACATATTGTCATAATAACATACCACGATTTCATAATCATGCATTAAAGTAGTTGAGATATATAAACATTAACCAAACATTTCATTTATAAGCCGTACATATTCAATTCCCCAAAAGAAACAGTAACAAAACATGCAATGTTTGAAATTTAAACGGCTAAATGCCCCAAAAATATGAGTTTAAGTTTAAATAAATCCCAAAAGTTCCACCATAATTGGTCTTCTAGTGCATCATCATCCAAATCAGCATCCCTATCATCAACACCAGTGCTCCTATCACCCACATTAAGTACATATACAGGGTCCTCATCTCCCTCCTAGTGGCATCAACTACCTCCATGGTTCTATCGGAGACCTCATTATGTGCATTTAAGACCCCCATTATTGCATTCAGGTGTTCATGCTGTATGTCCAATCTCTCCTTATGATGTTGCACATCCTGCGATATAAATAGGACCCACTGGCTCTCCCACGTGGTCATGCCGGGAGGATGAGCCACAGGAACCCCGGTTACCACTTGGGTGGCTCCGGATTGCGCCCCCTGCCGGGACGACTCTCCTATGTCTCTTGATGGGTTTGTGAATCTCACACATCTAGGTAATGGTACGCTCTTCCTTGCCGTGGTTATTACTCTTGGGCCACGCAACGTAGTCGGATGGGGTCGAATGAGTGATGCATAGTTTATTTCAAGGTCGACATCGTACGGGTCTCTTTCCACTTCAGCAGGTCTACGGTCCCTAGGTCGGCTAGTGACGTAGCCGGATGGGTCGGCCGAGTACGAGTGCTCGTAGAGAGTGTGTTCGGATGGGTCGTGTTCGGATGGGTCGTGTTCGGATGACATAGGGAGCTGCGATAATAGTAGACTTTGTTATTATGTGTATTATTGTAAGTGCCTAAAATATGCAAGGTTTATGCCGACACACACAAAATCATGCTTTCAAAATTTTAAGTAGAAAATTTATCTTAAGCATACTTCCATTATGACCAACCCGAGTCTCTCATTATATTTACCCGAATTAAACATAGGTGATCAGGCTTTGTTTAATTGAGGTATAATAATGTGACATTCGACTTGGTTATATTAGCAATATACTTCAGATTTTAGACAATCATTTCGAAAACCGTTTTGAAAATAGTTTGCTTTATGGTTGGGTTATAGATGTGGTTTCCATAAGAAAACCGGCATTCTCTATAACCTATGGCTCTGATACCAATTTCTGTCACACCCCGCTAAAGCGGAAACACGAGATGTAACAGATAGAGATTCATAGCATTAGGAAATAAACAACACCAACCATACAATTACACAAGGTAATACATTACAAAGTTCCAAAAATTTAAAGTTAAGGGTTTACAATCCAAAGTTTACATGTAACCCAAAATAGTGTTTTTAACAAGATATGACAAAAGACGAGTCTCGGTTGATGTCGTCATGCAAGCTAAATTAAACCTTGTCATTTACCTTCTTAGCCCCTGAAAAGCTTGTTTAAAACAAAGGTCAACTACAAAGAGTTGGTGAGTTCACAGGTTTTTTCCATACACACAACAATTTTTCATCCAATGGTTACTCTCATGAAACGTTCGTTCATGACAAGCTCCAAATTTAAAAGATTTATGAGTACAATTTACAATGAGTGATTTTTGTAAGATATATAAGTGTTGAGCCACTACTAAGCCTCCGACAATCTACGCCCCGGACTACCTCAGAGGTGGTATGATGGCCACATGAGTAGAACATTATTAACAGATAAAGTGCACCCCTACTCGTCAGTTAAGGTGGGTTTGTCAAACCAAATAGCGCTATCCACAAATATCACCAGCTCGTTATGAGTTAATAAGTAGTGTACCTATTGGGGACTTATCATTTTTTTATTATCACTCAACATATCTTTGTCACTTATGTAAATTTGTACATTCATTTGTACACATTTCTTAAATCATAAATATCCACAATTTTACTATCATGAATCATTTAGCATTTTAAAATCATAACATGCTTTTCACCCCAAACATTTAAACAAGTAAAACGGGGCTGTGAAAACTCACCTTAAAGTGTAGACGCGAAGTAGTGCAAGCTTGATTGCTTAAGGCTTTACGGGTCTCCTATAAAGTCAAACAAGCGCTATAAGTCCTTCATATCCAATCAAGGTTATACTTGACTAATTTAGTCCACCTCTTGTGAAATGCCTTTGTTTTTAGTATTTAATTTGAAATGAAGAGTTTAACATTGTCCCAATGTTTTAATCATGTATATATATATATACATAGGGTTATAATAATAAAATCTCATACTCTTTCAAAATGCTTAATCTGGCAGAAACTTTGTACTTCAAAAATGGCTATTGAAATACTCTTTCTGGAATGACAAATTTACTCATTTTTTATATGTAGTACTATACTGAGTTAAGGCTATTTTGACCAAATTTCATAAATTTTGAAGGTGTTTAAGGGGTCCAAATAATTTTTATTAACTTGTGTCATACAGGGCCTAAAACAGATTGCACCCTTCTGTGAAAAACAGACCTTTGGAAGGTCAAAACTTAATAGTTTTCACAGTTTTTGCATGCTTTGGAAACCTAACACATAAAGGTATCTTATGGAAAAGGATTCACAAATTTATGATAACTTTTGAGTGAGTTATGGACAAATGAAGCTGCATGTACCAATCTGCCAATTTTGGACAGCTTGGCACACTTGACTTGTATAAAATGTTTAAGTGACCAAAACTCCATATTTTTGAATGAAACCAAGTGCATGTGAAACCTAACTCATCTGAGAAATTCCCAGGAAGAAAATGAGTAATTTTTATGGTTTCTACAGAAAGTTATAAGCAAAACAAAGTAACACAACAATCTGGTTGGTCATCTGCTGCACACCATATTTGTTCTAAGGAGTAGAAGACTCAAATCTCAATATTTTCTTATGAGACCAGTTGGGTTTGAACCCTAACTCATTAAACCTTACTCCAGAAGAAAAATGAGGAATTTTGGACATGATTTGACCAAGATATGGTCGTCCTAAGTACATGCAACCAATCTGCCAGATTCTGAAATTCTAATATTCTTTAGGAAATCACATTTTAAGCACTCTAACATCCATAGATGTGGGTTCCTTTGTTAAGGATTCAATCCCAACATCATATAACATGTTTTTTTGAAAGAGAATACTTTAAACTTATAAAGAAAATGTGCATGCAAAGTCAAAAATTCCAGATTCTTGTGAAAGAACAAAACCCACATTTTGATGATTTTGCTCATTTTTCTCAAGTTCATGATGGAAGTTCATAGATTTTCACCACATTATGGACATTTCTCATGTCCTTGGTGTTTTATCTCCCTTCTAGAACAAGAAAAAGAGTTCATCCATTTGGATGAAATAAAAGAGTAGAACAAAGTAGGAAAAATGGCATAAAAAGTGCCAAAAAGTTATGAAATAACACAAGTTTGGAGTTCTTACCTTAGGAGGATAATGCAAGTACTTCCAACTTCAAATATTTTGTTTTGAAAACTGAATTTAGGTCCGAAATTTTCTGGAGTTTGAATGTATTTTGGTTGAAGAAAAGTGAAGAAGGAAGAAGGAGAAGGATGGAGAGAGAATAGAGGAAGATGGATGGTTTTCTTCCAAGTTTGAAATGAATAAAATTTGCAACAAATGAGGGGATTTGGGGAGGGGGTGGCCGGCCCCTACATGGGCCCCCAACCCATGGCTTATATTTTTTTTTATTAAAATTATAGCCCAAAATCATTTCTTTGTTAAGATCATTTTTATTTTTATGAATAGGTTTCAAAACACACTCTTAAAATACCTTCTTGTTTTTATTAAATCTTATAAAAAGAAAGATTCATGTATGAAGTAAAACCCTATATTTTTATATAGGTTATATGTTATTTAAGGTATTTTGGCATTTCACAAGGTGTTCCGGTTAGTCTTGGGTCAAAATCGGGTCTTTTAGGCAACTACCGGGAATTCTGGCGATCTTTCGCTTTAATATTTTCTGAATGGGTCCTATCAGGGTATTTTCCCTCTATTAACATTAGTTAGGGTTTAACAGATGCTAACCTGGAAGTTTAGATTTTTGCCGAATGTTACATCGTTGGAATAAAAGGACGATTCTAGCATTAATCACTTGGAGTGACGATAAGGATGATGTTTGTTTGGGGCCAAGATGGACGATTGTGCTAGAATTATAGGCTTATGGAGCCGACTTTGATTTGAGGAAAAATCGTAGGGATTATTTGGCGTAAGTTCCCAACTTGCCTAAGAGGTTTAAATGTCCGGATGACGTTAGTGGACCGGAGAGATTTGGAGGAGTAGGAGTCGAGGCGTAGAATGCCGACTAAGTCATGCACAAAGTTTGATTTTGAAATAGATTGCATTAACAAATTCTTGTGTTTCAAATCATTTTATGGATGGTGTTTTGGAATTTTGGGAAATGTTCAGCACACACACAAGATTTTGAAATATGGTTTTGAAAGTGTATGAAATCGTTTTATCACGGAAGTGCAAACTTTGTTAGAATTTGTCTCAATTCGTTATTTTTCCAACGGTTCTTTCGGGTAAGATGATATCCGTGTTTTGTGGTGTTTAAAATGTTGGGCAAGTGACTACGGCTTGTGACTTTAACATTGGAACTCCTCCACATATGTTAGAGTTGAGACGAAAAGTTACATTCCACGATGTCTGTATAAAGCTATTTGAGTGGTTTGGTTAAAATAAGTTTTGTTTTACGGCATGTTGAGTAGTGTGGGTTTAATTTCACGAGGTGCATATCTTATTTGTTTATGTGACCATTTGGGGAAATCTTGGAAATCAATTTAAAGAACCCCACCTTTTGAGATTTTATGAGGTTTTAGTCGATATTTTCAAAGGATGGAAACGGATTGGTTTTTATCTTTAAGTTTGAAACTTACACGAGACAGTTGGGTCTTAACAAAAATATATTTGTAAACCGTTTCACCGTTTTGTATGACTAGACGACGCGCGTAAGATTTGTTGGTGAACCCTGTGCCACGACATTTTATGTTGAAAAAAAAGGAATTTTGGGGTCAAATGTCGTGGAACTGATTTTGAAATTATGTGCACACTTTTATCGCACCCGGTGTAAGGTCGAGCGGTTACTTTAAATACATGTCATGAGTCAATTCATACTAGAACCGTGACGGTTCATTTTCAAAGAAATTATTTATTTCGCTTTACGTTTTGTGAGTAAACTAAGCTGCAATAAAATGATTTTCAACATGATTTTCATATGTGGGACGAGCGTGTCCATTTTTGCGTAACTACCGACCTGGTAATAGTAGTTTTATTGCTTACGGTCTTTTTGAAATGAAAAATCTTGACGTTGAGAATATTTTGTAAATGATTTTGTAAACCATTTGGGAAGTACGTTTATAAGTGTTATGTGTCATTTTTAGAATTTTAAGGGTGTGAGTCCTTTTGGAAAACGCTTTTGTTTAACTCGTGTCGAGTTTGGGACTAATGTTATTTAAGAGTATTGCTTGCTTAAACTTTATTTAAACGCGTTTTTGACCGACTTATGGGTCTAGCAAGCGTGGAGCATTTTGCTCGGTTTTGACTTGGAGTTAGTCATGGGCTAATTGCCCGGTTTTAATGACTCGAGGTGGAGTCTTGTTGATGTTGTCGCACCGTTTGGCATTCATTGCCCGTCGAGTATCTACATGTTGGGTGAGTGAGTCAATCCGGGATAGGCACTTGTGGGTAGGCTGTTTTGCTTTGGATCCTTAGGTACGTTAGTCCGTCGCTGGTAGTGGTCGGTTGGGTATCTCGGGGTGAGGCCCCGGTGTTCAGGTGTTATAGCCTAGGCTTTCTAGTAGGTGCTAGGAGGATATAGTTGTGGGCACTTACCTGGGAGGTCATTCCGATGTGAGGGGCCCTGAGGCGTTACCTGAGAGGTAGGCGTCAGGGTGTATCCTCGGTTCAGATAAATTAGCTTTGTAGAGCGAGTGTGGGGGATACGTCGATGGTGGGAGGTTGGGTATTCCACGCGTGTTGGTAATGTAGGCCGGGTAGTATCGGTTAAGGGAATGACCTACGCGTGTGTTAGTTGACTTGATTGTGGGGGATATCTATTTGTGTTAGTGTCTAGGATAATACCACGCTTATGTGATTTATTATAATCGGTTAGACCGATGTTCGGCGGGTGGTCGATGTTTGTTATTGTAATCGGTTGGACCGATGTTCGGCGGGTGGCCGATGTTTGTTATTGTAATCGGTCGGACCGATGTTCGGCGGGTGGCCGATGTTTGTTATTGTAATCGGTCGGACCGATGTTCGGCGGGTGGCCGATGTTTGTTATTGTAATCGGTTGGACCGATGTTCGGCGGGTGGCCGATGTTTGTTATTGTAACCGGTTGGACCGATGTTCGGCGGGTGGCCGATGTTTGTTATTGTAATCGGTTGGACCGATGTTCGGCGGGTGGCCGATGTTTGTTATTGTAATCGGTTGGACCGATGTTCGGCAGGGGGTCGATGTTTTGTTAATATAAGTTATTGAAAATCTTTGGAGTCTATTAGAATTCGTGGAAGTTAATCGACAGTTATTGGTAAGTATGATTGGATTTGAGTATCCTGTAGGGTATATTGGTGAGCACCTTTAGAATGGTTAGAGCTCGAAATTTGAGTCGGGATGTATGGAACATCTAAGGTTGGGAGGAAACCGAAGTCGTTTGGCTAGGAATGAATCCAGTTGTAGGAGTGTTCTTCCGGTCATAATTTTCAGTGTCCTTGAAGGAGTTTTGGTAGTAAGAAAAGTATTCGAGAAATTATAGACGGGGTGAGAAATTTAGATTCTAGTTGAGGAAAGTCCAGTGGCAGCACCGAAGGGGTTCGAGTGGACGTGGGAACCCGAAGCGGAGATGCGCAAGAACTATCCGGAGCTATTCGTAGGCAGAGACTTCGAGGACGAAGTCTAATCTAAGTGGGGGAGAGTTGTAAAGCCCGTATCCCGGTATGTAATCTCTTTTTATAAATCCTTTGGTTTTAATTTTATTTAATGTGGTTTCCGTTAACAGGGTTAGACGAATCGGACCTAATCGTTAAAAATGTCGGAATTTTGGGTTAGTTGCGAGAAGGTTTAAGTGGAGGGACTAGAAGTGTCAAAGGGCCAAAACATGCATAGATTTTCGGCCCATGTATTTCATAAACCGAAAACCCATTTGTTTTGTTGGTGTGAGTTGTGGTGTGTTGGACAAACAAGAAAGAAAAAATAAACAAAAGGAACAACCCTACGGCTCATTTGGTTTTGGGTTTTGTTGTGTTGGTGACGTGTTGGACAAACAAGAAAGAAAAACAAAGAACAACCCTACGGCCATCCCTTTTCCCCCTCCCCCTTTGTGATTGTCGCCGGCCGGAGGAAGAGAAGAGAGAGAGAGAGAAACCGGGAAGGTTAGAGAGAGAATCGGCGGCGAGAAAGAGAGGAGTCGGGAGAGAGATCGCCGGAGGTGAAAGACGCCGGAGGAGGAGGCGCCGCTGCTGCAGTCGCCGGAAACCACTGCCGCCACCGTTATTCGTCGAGAGGTAAGCGTTAAGATCGCGATTCTCTTTCTTGTTTTAGTCGCCGGCGAAGTAGCCGCCACCGCTGCCGCCGCACGCGGCCTTGGCCGCTGCAGGCGGTAGCCGCCATGGACCACCTTGAGGGGTGGTGGCGTAGGATGGTCGTGGTGGTGTGTGTAATTGTGTGTGTGCGTTTATGGCGATCGAGAGAGAGGAGGAAAGGTGGTGGGAGAGGGTGGTGTGGGCGGTGTGTGTGTGTAATCATCGTCGGAGAGCCGCCGTCGGTCGCCACCGGCGACCACCACTGCCGGAGATGGCAGTGGGTGGCGCGTGGTCGTGACCAGACCATAGTCACTGTAGAGCCCTTAAACCGTGACTTAATCGATTAAGCCGAATCGTTCAAACCGTTTCTTTTAAATCGTCATTTTATGTAAATTCTAAGTGTGCTGTCCAGTTTTCGTTTGATCATAACTTTTCCGTCGTAACTCCGTTTGAGCCGAAACTGGCGCCCACGGTTCAAGTTCGGGGTCGGGCACGTTTTCCATGTTTTAGCGGAAAACTGGTTCGGTCTCTAGCTGGGCGAAAAAGTGGTCGCAAGTTCAGTGATTCGTCATTTCATGTGAAAAATTCTGGAATCTGCCATTGCCTTGTGAAAGCCATAACCTTTTGCTCGTAACTCGTATCTGGGTGAGATCAGTGCCAAACGTTCCCTTTCTGAGTCTAGCAACTTGTCTGTGTTTTGTGAAAAATCCAGTTCGGAACGTAGCATAGGTAAAATCGTCGTTTTGTACTGTAAGGTGCTGTTTTTCGCTGTTCCGCGAACTGTTTTTGTAAAATCCATAGTAAATTGTAGAAAAATCGTTAGGAGGCGTATAATATGTCCTTGGAACCCTAACGCAGAGCACTTTCTGGCCATGTAATAATATTGAGAATTTTCTGGGATTAAAGGGGTCGAAACAGGTCCCGAACAGACCTGTTTGGTTAGACCGGAAGGTAGTTTTAGTGACGGTTTAAGCGTGCGTCGTGTATTAGGGTCCGGGTCTCGTATTGATACGTTTTAACGTGCGTTTAGGTGCTGGGAAGTGACCGTAATTGGGAAGCTTGAAATTGTATTGTTGAGCTAGGCGCGCATTCGAGGTGAGTTCTCTCACTATAACTAATGTCGGTTATTTTTACATTACGTTGTGTATGTATGTGGTAGTTCTATTTGCTTTTGATGCGGGGTTAAATAGTGGGGTGTCTAGTCGGACCTTTATCGTTGTGACTACGCGGGTGGCGTAGGAGTTCGGCGGGGCCGAGGGTCACATACGCGGGTGGCGTAGTAATTCGGTGGAACCGAAGGTTGTATACGCGGGTGGCGTATGAACCCGGGGGTGCCGGGTTGCGTTTGCACGATGGTCGTGTGGTCGGTGGGACCGACGTATGCCTATTAGGTGGGTGGGTGTGGATATACATGTTTATGATTTGTTCGTAGACTTGTATGCTGTTTATGTGCAATTATCTGTTTATGGTGGTGTGGAAATAACTGTGTTACTTATGGTGTTGAATTCACTAAGCTTCGTGCTTACCCTTTCCCAATAGATTGTGGTTTCAGGTACGGGCGGCTCCAAGGCGTGACGAGTACACACTGGCGCGCGAGGAGAGCTGGTTGCTTTATGGTTTTTAATAATTAAACGTTTAATTCCACTGGTCTTTGTTATGAAGATATTAATTATGAGTTTGCAAACGAAACGTTGGGATCATTTAATGAGTTGTTATAAATGAAATGTTTATTTAAAAATTTAAATTTGCTTGTAATTTTTGGGACGTTACACTAATAATCGTGGCGCTTGTTGGAGGAGGTGGAGTAGCGCTGATTATTGGACGATGGCTTCTTATAGAACTTTTGTTGTTGAAAAGATTTGGAAAATAGGGCTATCGCTTTCTTGAAATCAGATACTTCATCATCAGAATTACTGTCTTCCTTTTCTTCAGGTTCTGACTCAGTTGAGCTTTGTGTTTTGGCACGTTTGGAGTGACGGCCCGAAGATTTCCCTTGTTTGGAGAACATAAGTGCTAGAGGATCAGCAGCTGGTTTGGATGCAGTCTTCTTCTCATTCAGGATTTCCATTACCTCATCCTCATCTTGAAGAAGCATTTCATACAGCTCGTGAATGTCGACCTTCTCCATCAAATGGTTATGCTTGACATGAGATGCAAACACTTTCCACTCAGGCAAAAGGTTGTTGAGGAACTTCAGAGCGTTCTCAGTGTTGGAACGAGTAATCTTGTTCTTGTGGAGCTCGTTGAGAAGTAGACAGAACCGTTCATAGGTTTGAGAGAGGGATTCGTCGGTGCGCTGTTTAAAACTATCAAACTTGGTTATTGAGCTATTGATCAGCTGATTCTCGACTTCGCTTCCACGCATCATCTTCTCCACTTGATCCCACATGCCCTTAGTTGTATCTTTGTAGCTATCGATGGTAGTATAGATCGTGTTGGGGAGAGCTTGAACAAGATACCTCTTCGCATGCTTTTCTCCATGAATCATGCCTCTTTCGTCGTCAGTCATCTCAGATAACGCCTTTTTCTCACGTCTAGCTTCAGCATTTGCAGTTGCTGGTATCGTCTTCATGGGTTCAGGAATTGGCCCATCTTGTAGAGCTCGCCAAATGTATTCGAAGTTGTCCTTCGACTCGATGAAGATTTTGAATCTGTCCCTCCATTGGCTGTACTCACCTTGATAGAGGCAAGGTGGTTTGGAGTCGGTACCGATAGCAAGAGCGTCGCGTGAAGACATCTTTGGTTGCACTGGAGTGATCGTCAGACGAGGTGATTTATTCAAAGTGATAACCTAACGCAAGACACTACGAGTGATATCCTAACGCAGGTTCTACGAATGATTTGTACTAAACACAGAATTCAACATAAATGAACTTACCGGATAGGAATCCGGATGTGATGTCTGATCTGGAAGTGGCCGGATCAGATTGAGTGAAAACACTTCAATAAACACAGAAGTGTCCGGATAAGTGAAAGTGTTCTGACAAACTTAAGTTCCCGGATAACAGAAGGTTACCGGATGCAAGAGTTTCCGAATGATATATAAAAAAATAAGCACAGGAGTTTCCGGATGAAATACTTACCGGGTGGAATTGGTTTCCGGATGATATGCTTTCCGGATGAAGGATTGTCCGGAAAGAATCAATTTAACCGGAAACTTTGAGTTGTCCGGTTAAAATGTTTTACCTGAAACTTTGAGTTGTCCGGATAAAATATTTTACCGGAAACTTTGGGTTTCCGGAACAATCGTACCCAGAAAGATAGGAATATAGAGAACTTACCCGAAAAGCTGAGGTACCCGGAAACTTTGAATGCGATTGTCCGGAAAGTGCTGCTGTTATCCGGAAAGTGCGGCTGTTATCCGGAAACAGCGGCTGGAGTTTTCAAATCGATTGGGAATCGACTAGGGTTGCTCAAAAACGTTCCTGAAAGATTAGAAACTCGACCAAACAGAAAAATAACACTACCCAAATCGAATTTGAAGCAAAAACAACAAGTTTTGATGGTTACAAATTTGATTTTTCTCAAGAACACTACCAAAACTTTTGAACTTTAATTTGCTTAAAACTCACTCAGATGCGAGAACGTGTAGAATTAATAATAAGAGTAATACTAACAGAATGCAATAAACAAAAACGATCAATTTCAATCGAATCAGAATTTAGAATTTCAATCAAGAACACAACCTTATGTTTATATAACTTACCTGAATTCGAATAGAGCACTTTGAATCGATTGTCCGTCTGCTCTGATACCAATTCTGAGTCTCAGATCCGTGAAATGAACAATAATGAAATCAATAGATGAAAAACAATGGTTATGATTTCAACTGGTCATCCAATTAGCTTTCAACTTGAGAGAGTTTTACAATACGAATTATGAAAGCAAAAAGACAATTAGCCTAAACAATGGCTAAAACAAACATTATATATGTCGAGCCCGTGGTTAACAAGCCCACGGCCCATTCACTAACTAGGCTCAAATTTAAACAAATACAAATAGCCCCTTGAACTTCTATTCAACATAAATTGACCCTAACAAGGACCTGTAAGAATAAAAAAAATTGAGCAAAGGAAAGCTCAAAAGAGGGAATGGGTTGAGAAGAAAGAGGTAGGGTGGTTGGAATACCTGATGGTCGTGGGAAGTCTTCTAAGAGACTACTCCCGCCATTATAGAGCATATCTTGTTCCATTGGAGACAGGGATGTCGAATGCATACTCTGAGTGCCTCCGAGAGGGAGACGATCTGGTCCTATTTCATTTTTGCACATAAGCCCTTGCAGAAATGGTTTCTGAACGTCAGAGAGAGACGTCATTGGTGTTGAAGTGATGACTGAAGAAGGAGGTGGAGAAGAAAAAGTTGAGATGGTTGTGCAATGGACGGGCATGGCACTGGCGGTGCCATGAACTATCTCTTCAGTGCTTTGAGGCACTGAGAGAGTTGAGGAAAATGCCAGAGATGGTTCAACGTTCAAAGGCGCTGAAGTGGTCGTTGTTGTAGAAGCATATGTGGTGGATTGAACCACGAATGTATCTAGCGTTGCTTGTGAAGAAGCATGCGCTGATTTAGTAACCGGAGGGGGTTGAGGTTTCTCTTTAGATATTCGCTTGGACTTTTTAGAACCAAGGGAGGTTTCAGATTGTTTCCTCTTCAATAATGAATGGGTGGTGGCAGCGTGGGTAATAACAGGGGGTGGTACCGCTGACGTAGCTTCCAGTGAAGACGAAGAATTGGGGAGGAGATTTTATTGTTTCAGGGCAGAGAGACTTACCTCATTTGCAGTGGGCTCCAAGTCGAGGATGCAGGCCCCAAGCTGAAGAAGTTGATTATCACCTTCCTAAAGATAGTCCTTCTGAAGAAAGAAGGCAAGGAGCGCTGAGACGAATCTGACATAGGGAACTGTTAGGACCAAAAATGTCCTAATTATATGAAAGTTTTGTAAAGGGCTTATGTTAGTTTGAAAAGGGCTTATGTTTGTAATGGGCTTGGGCTTAGCACTAAGTGGGCCTTGGGCTTGACTATATAATGTGTTAGGAGCTCATTTGTAAAGAAGTGGCACAATGTAGAGAGCTAATCTTGTGAGAGAAAAAGAGAGTCATCTTGTACTAAAATGATATTGAATCTAATATGAGGATGACGTTTGTATCTCGATCTCTCAATTACTTGAATTGTCGATTGAATCTGGAATAACAAGTGGTATCAGAGCAGAATTGAAGATCTTTCTTCGATACGATCATTCGATCTCGACAATTCAAGTGACAAAAGTGCCAAAATTTGAAGAATTTTGAAGATTTTGGAGTTTGATCTTCAAGTAAGTGTGTTATAATCACTTGATCTATTAAAGATCTGTTCGTTGTTCGATTCCAGATCCATTCCTATATTCAGAATCGATCAACGTGAACAAATCGGTGATTTAGAAAGTTTTGAGTTTTTCGGAAAATCTTAGATCTATAAGATTTTGATGTGCATGGATTGATTTTAGCCAATCAGATCATTTTCTGCATTGATTATGAAGAGATTGCAACAATCAGATCCGAATTTAGTGAAGAAATGTGTGAAATACGATTTTTGGGGATGAACAGTAGCTACCACGCCGGAAAAACGATTTGGCCGGAATTTGCTGTTTCACCGGAGTTTTGATGTTTAGATGCTCACAGATCTGTTCGATATGAAGTAACTACCTGTTTGCTGTAATTTGGTGTGGAATTCAGCAAGAAATCGAGGCTTTTGGGCTGATAAAAGTGTTCGTCGGAATGGTTCGTAACTGTCGCACGATGATACTCATAACTGTCGGACATCAAAGGTCTTCAAATATTCATAACTGTCATACGCTGAAGTGTTCATTATATTCATAACTGTCGTACATAGCTAAAACTCATAACTGTCGTACAACATTGGACCGACTTCAAATTTTAGTCGCACAAGACACATACGACAGTTACTGTTCATGCACAACTCTTATACGACAGTTACTATTCATTGGGTCTAGTCGTACAAGAAGCATACGACTTTTACTGTGCATGTGCGCTAGTCGTACAAGTGGCATACGACTACGACTGTTCTTTCGTGCTAGTCGTACAAGAGGCATACGACTACGACTGTTCATCAACGCTAGTCGTACAAGACCCATGCGATAGTTACTGTTCACTTGAGTTAGTCGTACAAGACTCCTACGACAGTTACTGTTCATTCAATCCAAGTCGTACAAGACAAGTCCGATAGTTACTGTTCACTGGAAGTTTTCGCACAAAAGATGCCAGATTACAACTTCTAGTCGCACAAAATCTGAGTTGATTTTAGCCCATTTAAAGAGTGGGGCATTTTTTCTTGGAATTGATTATAAAGCATGGATGCTACATGAAGCTTCCTCCTTCGAGCAAATCCGAACTAAGCTCTTAAGCCGAATTCCTACTTAACCCGCGGTTCATTGACGGATTCTTTGTTATACATTGTGATTCCACTCGGTTTGTCACTCAAAACTCTCTCGTTATCTTTCTTGTGGGCTTATCGGAACGAGATCGAGTTTCTACTTTTTGAAGATGTGCTCGTGCATCCAGTCGAGGTTATGGCGCACATCGAATCCGATTTTTTCAAGGTTGAAAATATGATGAGTAGTAGCAACTTTCAAGGGGGAGCCTAGACTTCATTCGAAGAAAAAGCATCGCTAAAATTTTTCCAAGAAAATCAAGGGGGAGAGGAGCTAAACCTTTTGAATATTGATATGATTTTGCTTTACAAAACTTTAGGGGGAGACTGTTAGGACCAAAAATGTCCTAATTATATGAAAGTTTTGTAAAGGGCTTATGTTAGTTTGAAAAGGGCTTATGTTTGTAATAGGCTTGGGCTTAGCACTAAGTGGGCCTTGGGCTTGACTATATAATGTGTTAGGAGCTCATTTGTAAAGAAGTGGCACAATGTAGAGAGCTAAACTTGGGAGAGAAAGAGAGAGTCTTCCATGTACTAAAATGATTAACATCTAATATGAGGATGACGTTTGTATTTCGATCTCTCACTAATACTTGAATTGTTGATGATATTCTGGGATCACAGGAACCTTCATTTCCCTCTTCTCTTTTTCGACTTTAACCATGAAGTCATCGAATATCATCCGGGCATAATCGATCTTCCGTCCAGTGATAAGAGAGTATCCTATCTGCAACTGATACTTGTTCGCCTCGTCCAGCGAACCCGTTTTTCCACTCATCGATGAGATGATGTGGGAGAAAAGAAAATTGAGCTCTAAAGGCATTTTTGCCTTGAGAATCTTGGTGAGCTTCTTGTCTTGTTCCCCTGGGTTGTGGGGCTTGGAGTCCCATGTATATTTCATCAGGTCTAGGAACCTTATGAGTTCATCATCTGAAGGTGGTTGTTTGAAGGGACCAGCAGGCAGTTTGAGCGCTGATTGTAGCTCATTGGCATTGACAAATCCTTCCCCGAGCTGAGTTTGGAAGGCGATCACGGTGACTTTCCTCCCTGATTTGAGGGTTTGTTCGGTCTTCTCAGCAGTGTACCAGAACTGCCGGAGGAGGTGTTTGTGGGCTGGGAGAGCGATAGTGAGGGCGTAGAACATAGGGGAATTTCTGAGGAGATTGACCGTATCAGCGAGATGCAGGTAGGGCTTCTTCTCATGGAACTTGAGTAAAGCAAGATGGTTGTTCGACCCAAAAGTTATCTGATTCAGTTCACCCTTAATGTTTTTGAATTTTACCATCGTAACTGCTTTTGGTGCCATTTCTGTGAGATATAGAACAAGGAGAAGAGGAAATGACTTTCCACATTAGCAGTTTCTTTTTTAGGAAAGAAACTTGGAAAAGTAGGTTTTCCAGTTTTGAAGATGACCAAAACTAGTATAAACAATGTTTTACCAGTTTCCATTTTAAGGATGATTCTGGAAAAACGTCTTAAATAAGAAAGAGAAAGTTTAAAAGAAATTTTAACTTTTAGAAAAACTTTTGAGTAAACTACGATTTTTGTCCCTGTGGTTTACAGTTTATAACGATTTCGTCCCTAACCTTTAAAAACTGCTTTTTTGGTCCTTATGGTTTTCATTTTGTTCTTCTTTCGTACCTAATACTAACGGTGTTAGAAAGTTACCATTAAGTTGTGGGTAATCTTGCTATTTACATTTTAATTTATTTCTATTAAAAATTTAAAGGTGTGTATACATATCAGACAAATTAGAGAAGAAAAGTAGAAAACCCTAATTACAACCAGACGATCCCCTCCCCTCGGCATGCTTCATCATCTCCTTCTTCCCTCCATCTCCGGTGAACATCACCACCGCCTGCAGCCAATCAATCTCCACCGTCATCTGCTTTGACTTTCACCACATCTTCCCAAGGTTCTCTCTCTCTCTCTCTCTCTATCTCTCTCTCTCTCTGACCGTGTTCTTCCCCCACCCCACTGCTCTAACCCCAAATTACACCACCATAAGTCAAACCCTTTTCTCGGTTTTATCTTTGGTTTTGGTTATCGATGTTAAACCTCCGCTACTATCTCCAAGTTTTCTCTTTGCTTTTACTCTTCCAGGTTCTTGTTATCGATGTTCACCATCGCCATGAAAACCAACCCTTCACTCGGTTTTCTCTTAGTTTTTACCCTTTTATCGATGTTCAACCCTTTTCTCGGATTTGTCTTTGGTTTTGCCTATGACCACCAGCCTTTTCTTATCGATATTTACTATCACCACACTTCCTCGGGTTTTCTATTAGTTTTTACACTTACAGGTTCTTTTTGCAAAGTCAAAATCACAATGTGAAATTTCTAGGTTTCTATTTTGCGGTGGTATAGTGCAGTGATGGTGATCTGATGCAAAATTCTGCATTGGTGGTGGTAGGAGAAGGTTTCCTGAGGATTACAGTCCACAGTGTCAAGAGAAGGAACTAGGGCAAGGAGAACAATGAAATCCTATGAAAATCATAAGCTTAAAATTAACAGGGCACTTAACTAGAAAACGACATTCGAGTAAGAACAAACAAAATAACCAAACCAATTGGGTAAAGGACAAACTCGGTTTTGAGGTGGATGGAGCGATAGTTGACATCCCAATTTTAGGAACGCGAACGACTTCAAAAATCAAAAATCGCTCAAAACTCCCGAAGCCAAACAACCGTAAATTTTCAATGACAAATGTGGAGAGCATTGCTTCAGTTGATTTTAATTTTCAATGGAATAGTTGTTGGTCCCGAAGGGTTATACAAGTTTGTAGAAGGGGGGTTGAATACAAACACACGATTTTTACTTTCTAAATTGTTTATTGATAAATCTTAAAACAATTTACAACTTGTTGCGGAACAAGATTAAGGATTAACCTAATATAAACAAGTTAAGAACACTAAGTTTCTTGCACTAGAATAAAGACAGAAAGGAGATAAGGAAATTATGAGTAATAACCTAACACACGGTAGTAAGGAAGAAGAAGATGGCCCGAGCACTTCATTTCTAAAGTAGGGTTCTTCTTATATACTGCATGCATTTAATGCATGGCAGTATTGCTTTACACGTGGAAGCAGCTGAGTGGTTGAATGTCATTGACCTTTGTAGACAACCTTAGTAGCCGCATGGTGCACAGTGTAGAAACAGAGTTTGTTGTACGATCATAGACAAAAGGGATGTCCGTTCCGACAGTTCGTACGGAGACGTGCAAGGGAGGTAAGACAATAGTACTTTGTAAGGAGACTTCATGATCAGCTTTCGTTGAATCAGTACTTTATCAAAGAATTATAAAGCTCAGCGATTGCTGAAGTTTTCAACTTGATACTTCACGTTGAGTGGATAGGTCTTGCATCGCTGATATCCGCATCAGTTCATTAGTAGACTTGTCGCTGGTTCTTGTGTTTGATCTTCGACTTCCGCGTAGAACCTTTGTTGACGTGAAACTTGTCTTCAGGGATCATAAGTAAACAACTAAACTATCAACGATCATCACAGAGACTGAACAGGCTCAGAGCTACTGGATGAACAGTATTCGCTGAATGTCTAATCTAAAGAGCGAGAGTTCCTATCAGCGGTACTGTAAAGTATTAGTACTTATCAGCGATAGTGAAACTCTAATACATATTGTTTACTTACAATTCTCACTAAGTGTTAAAGAGAGGGTCATTATCAAATCACTGAGGGTTTGGATCAACAATCTCCCCCTATTTGATTATGACATAGCAACAAAGAAAATTGCTAAGTATGAAAATATAAGGATAAAAAGAACTCATAAAATATTTGTCCCTTTTACTGTTTTCTGGGATCTTTTAAGTACTAATGGAGTAAAGTACATTCGCTGAAAATTTTTCTTTTAACTTCGTATAACATTACAGAGGGAAGTAGAAAAATTACAAGTACAGCAAATTTAAATTACAAGTACAAAAAGAGGTAAGCTGATAAAGATAGATAGATTACAAGGAAATCCTATCAGCCTTCAAGAGGTTCTTTCTTAATGAGAAGTTCATCAAGGGTCTTTGTTGTGGGTATCATCCAGTCAGGGACCGTTACTCCTTGATCTCGTTTATTCTTTGCTTCAGCAAAGATCAAGGGTTTGAGATATCGTGCCTGAAGATCGCGTCTAAATTCATACCAATAGATGAGATCCCTGAGTTGTTCAATGGGAGTGATGGGAAGCTCAGAGACACGTTGAAAACGTTGTCCTTCATCGTAGTCGACAAAGAAGATACCATAAGGATTGCTTATGACTTTACCAGGGACGAAACGTTCACCAGGTGGCAGAGAGGTATCCAACGCTGAGAGATCAGGATCAGGACCAAGTACTTCAGCACGTGAAAAACCAATACCTGTTTCATTCCGGATAGGAGGACCTGAATCTGATGGTTTGGACTTTTTCTTTGCATAGGCCCTTCTTTGTTGAGTCGCAAGAGGAGAAGGAGGAGGAATATCCACAGCAGAAGAAACCAAGTCGATCTGAGAATTTATGAATTTCTCGACCTAGCTCTTATATTGTGAGGTAGATCGCTGAATGGCTATTCGCATCTCCAACCATTCAGAGAAACCGTACTTATTGATCGTAGCAGCGTAGATGTTTTCCTTGGTACCGTTTTCTCTGAATAGATCGACCTTAACAACTGGAACATCTATGGTCGATTTTCCTCTTATGAATACCTTGTGAATTTTGGCAGCCCGATATCGATAGTGCAGTCTTTCTTTGCACCATTCCAAGGTAGAATCAGATACCTTGGTCTTTTCTTCAACGATCTTATGGGCGTCTTCCCATAACTGACGTTGGACTTTGATAGGAGCTCTTTTCAGTTTGGAGTCATTCACCGATTATTGGGCAAGCTGGATGGCGAGGGCCTTATCTTTTTCTTCAGCTTCCTTCTTTTCGGCGAGTAATCTTGTGGCTCTAAGATGATCAGCGAACTCTTTCTTTTATAACCTGAAATTTGTGGGAACATGGACTTTGGAGCGAGGGAGGATGATTCGCTGATCCTCGAACTTCTTGATCATTTCTTCTCTCATTTTCTGTTCCTCTTCACTTAGCTTTTGAGGAGCTAAGGAAGGTCTGTTTTTGTAAGAGAGAGGTTGTTCTTCAGGTTCATCGGTCTCAGTGATTAAATCCAAGACCGGGAATATTTCTTCAGCTCTTGTTGCTGGATTTATTGTTGGTGCAGCAGTGGGGACTTCGGCTGGATCCTCAAGCGGGGGAGAGGACTAGCTAAAACACAGTGATCGTTTATCTAAGATTATGGGAAGAAAGAGATAGAGAAAAGAATGGGCTTTAAGTGTATAGAGGTTTTATGGATAGAAGGATTGAGTTTGAGAAGGGATAGATAAGGGATGCAGTGTAAGGGAAGAGAAGATATTGTACCTGACAAACTTGCTTTATCTGAAGGATGGCCAGATTGCCTTCTGCAGCGAGGCCTTTGTTTTTGCCTTTGTCAGCTTCAGACGCTGCAGGTTTTGTCTTGGTCGTCACCCCTGATGGTTCTTTTATCGAAATCCCTTTCTCAGGGACCTTCTTGGGCTCAACGAAGAAGAAGTCATCATCATCATCATCCTCATTTTTATGAGTTGATGATGGTTCGTCGTCAGAGATGTCAACATCATCATCGTCTTCAGCTTTTTCTTCAGACACGTCCTCATCAGCGTACGGTTCGGTCACATCAGCAGCAACTTCAGTTTCCTCATCGAGTTACTCCCCCTCAAGAGCAGAGGGAGTTTTCTCGGTTCCCTCAGGGTTTTCAACTCCCTGAGGTTGTTCAGCAGCTGCAGCATTTTCATTTTTCTCCCCCTCCGAATTATGGGGAAGATCTTCAGCTTTCTTCTCCCCCTCTTTCACATTATGAGTAGGGGAGGAAACAGATTGATTAGCAGCAGCAGCAGTCATAGGATTACTGTCTTCCAGGACAGTAAGTCCCATGAAGGTTTCAATCACAACTATTATTGCTTCTAGGCCAGAAATAGTAGGACTGATCTTTTGGAGATCCTCTCGATCGGCGTGAGTAAAGTGAGACTTTGGGGCATCCAGGCGATTGAGTATCTGCTGAAGGAGATCTTTGACCGTGGTGACCTCACCCTTAAGAGTACCAACCTCTGTCTTCAATGATGTGACTTCATTGGACAGAGTGGTGAAGTTTGTTGCAAGGGTGGTGTTGGTGAGGTTGAGATTGTTGATGTTTGTGGAAGTTTTAGCGAGAGTGGTAGCAAAAGTTCCTATGCTTCCATCCACCTTCTCCATATCAGCTTTGGAGGCTTTCTCATCAATGACTTCGGTCAACCTTTTGAGGTTCTCTCCAGCGTCTGTAACCGCTGAAGAGTTTGTGGAGAGAGTGGTGTTGTAAGATTCCATCTTTGTTTCCAGGGCCTTCAGGGAGGTGTTGATATCCCCCAAATTAGGACCTGAAATAGTTATTAACTTGTGAACAGAGGAAAGCTCTGAAGTTTGGGGTTTTGAGAGAGGAGTAGGTTGAGTTATATGTATACCTGCAGGCGGGTTGACGAAGTTGTCGAAGCCTCGTAACCCTGAATGGTATTCCATGTCGCCTTCGAGAGTGCCTTGGTGCATGGAGGTGCCTGCATATCCTAAGTTTATTCCCATCATCGCATGTAGAGTATCAGCAGCTGAATCATTAACGATGACGTTGGTTCCTGAGAACGGTGGGAAATTTGGTGGAGTGGCCAAAGAAAGAGTTGGAGGAGTGAAGGATGAGAAGATTGGTTGGGTGTGGGGTTCAGCGTTGGATCCGCTGACAATCACTTCAGTCTTTAGAGAGGCTGAAGGAGGTGGGTTCAGTTCCAAGTTTATAACCTCAGTGTTTAAAGACGCTGAGGTCGGGATGGAAGGGGTGGCTTCAGCAGCTGTGGCAGAGCGTACCACGAAACTATCCAGCGACTCTTGTAGAAGATGTGTCGAGGAGTCTTCAGCATGTGAATGCTTGGAGGGTTGCTCCTTGGTTTTCTTGATCCCTTGAGAATCAAGTTGGGTAGTAGAATGTTTCCTTTTACGAGAAGGAGTGAAGGGTGCAGCATGGGTATCAGCGGTGGGGATTACCACTGAAGTAGCTGCAGAAGTAGAAGAAGGAGGATTGAGAAGAGGTAAGAGAGTAGAGAGACGTACCTAGTTTGGCAATGGGCTGAAGTCGAGCACCTTAGGGCCAACCTGAGAGAGTCTCAGATCACCTTCTTTTGGGTATTTGTCCCCAAGTCTTTGTAGAAAGACGGCGCTGATGAATCGGGGATATGGAACCCATGTTGGTCTATCAGCCATGTCTACTCTGAACGCATCGTCGTAGATGATCGAGGCCCAGTCAACATAGAGACCTTTCAGCAATGCATAGCCCATTGCTTGCTGAGGTTGAGCGGCTTGATCAGAGGAGTCGGACTTCGCTGTCATGCAGCTTATCAAGTGGGCGAAGATGAAGTTCATCTCGCTCGGCATTTTGGACTTCTTGATCAGGGTCAGCTTCTTATCAGGTTGTTTATCCCTCCCTGTTTCCCATACGTAACCCATTGCATCAAAGAATGCAATGATGGCTTACCTATCAGCACGTTTTTTGTGGTTAGGCAGAGAGACAAAGGGTTTTTCTTTGGTGGCAGTGGACAGGCTGAGTGCACGCCTGATAGTGGCGGGGTTGATATTGGTTGTGCTAAATTTGGTGTCACAGAGAATGACATCAAGGAGTTTCTTAGGGTCTTTGGGTGAAGGAACCTGAGCTGTTCCGGCAGTATACCAGAACTGAGATAGAAGAAATTTATGAGCAGGGGGTACGAAGGTTAGGGCTTTGGATAAGCAGCAGGTTTTCATAAAATTCACAGCATCATCCAGATGCGTGACTTGCTTTCGAGGAGGAAAATCGAAAAGCGCATAGAGGTTGTTGTTGAAAGTTACTTTCTCAGGCGACAAGCGTGAATTTGACATGAGGAGCTTTGGGGAGAGTCAGTTTCTCAGCAGCAATAGATTTCTCAGCAGTAGGGGCAGCAGTAGAAGATGCCATTGCTGTTTATCATGTCAACCAAAGAATATAGATAAAGAATACAGTCTTAATGTGGAAAGACATTCCAAATTAAGATGGTATTTATTTTTGTCCATTTCATTCAGACCAAAAATATCTTAATGAAAATTAGGGTTTTCTAGTTTTGACAAAAGGAGACAAGAACTAGTGAATGTTTTATTTTCCAGTTTCCTTTAGAGATAAGGATTCTGGAAAAACATATGAATAACAAGTTTAAGATTTTAGATTTAAACTTGAAGAACAACCATGAAGATTGTGTTTATAAAATAATGAAAGAAAATGATTTCATTTTAAAAAGTTCTTTTGTTTGATCTTGTAGAAACAATGAGAAGATCAGAAACAAGTTAAAACAGGTAAATAATAAGAATATTAACCTTGTTGTCGAAGATGAAGATGAACAGTTCTTGAAACGAGAATTCGAGAATTCGAGATGCAACAGTAAATCTTTACTTGAAGAAGAAGTTGTTCGCGTAAAGGAAAAATATAAACCCGAATGTGTTTATATAGTGAGATTAGAGAGAGAGAAAAACTAGAGCAGGAAAGTTTTTCATCATGACACGGACACGTGTTTGCATTTGATTGGATGGTAAACGAAACGTGCAAATGTGTGTCAGAAAAAGAACGTGCCAGGGTTTATCCGTTTGATTACGTCACAAACGTCCTTTCATATTTTAGGATGTCTCTGAGGTTTTTTAAAAAACTCAAGGACATTTTGAAAACATGAAGCACTTAATAGAAATATCAGTGTTGGTTTTAGAAATTTCAAAGTATTGCTGATAAGAAAGAGATATTCAGCGATACAATTTGTTTCGAAATCTTGCATTCATTTGCGAACGTCAGCGAGTAAAGAGAAATCGTACCTTAACATCAGCGAATCAAGTTTGTTCAGAGAGAAGATGATAGAATGGGTTATATAAGTTGGTTTTATCCTTTTGCTGATCAAATGCGAACCGCTGAAGATTTTATTCTTCAAAGTTCAGCATTCCAAGCTCGCTGATGAGAAAGTTAAATCTTGTCTCATCAAGAGGTTTGGTGAAAAGATCAGCCAACTGATAATCAGTTGGGATAAAGTGAAGTTCTATATCACCATTCATCACATGATCTCTGATAAAATGATACCTGATTTCGATGTGTTTGGTCTTTGAGCGTAGCACTGGATTGTTGGCTATAGCGATGGCACTTGTGTTGTCGCAATAGATTGGAATTTTCGAGAGCTGAAGGTCATAGTCCAGTAGTTGATTTCTCATCCACGAGACCTGAGAACAACAGCTTCCAGCAGCTACGTACTCAGCTTCAGCGGTGGAGGTGGACACTGAGTTTTGCTTTATGTCCAACTCACCAGCTTTCCACCTAGGAGCTGACCGCCTCCTGTGGTGCTTTTCCTATCCAATTTGCAACCTGCAAAATCACTATCTGAATAGGCGATTAGATCAAACCCCGAATCTTTGGGATACCAAAGACCTAGGTTAGGAGTACCCTTAAGGTAACGAAAGATTCGCTTTACAGCGATCATATGAGATTCCTTAGGTTCAACTTGATATCGTGCACACAAACAGGTTGCATACATAATATCAGGTCGGCTAGCTGTAAGATACAAAAGAGAGTCGATCATCCCACGGTATGTCGTGACATTAACAGGTATTCCAGAAGAATCCTTGTTTAGTGTCAGCGGCGGTGCCATAGTGGTTTTCATATCTGAACTCTGAGTTAAATCAAATTTCTTCAGCATATCTTTAACATACTTTCCCTGATTAATGAAAGTTCCCTTTTCAATTTGTTTTATCTGAAGACCAAGGAAATATGTTAGCTCACCCATCATGCTCATTTTAAACCCTGCTTTCATTCTATCAGCGAAACGAGTACAAAGGTCAGGGTTAGTCGAACCGAATATAATGTCATCAACATATATCTGAACAAGAATAATATGACCTTTTACTTTCCTAAAGAATAGAGTCTTATCGATTTTACCACGCTCAAATTTTTCAATCTGGAGATAAGTAGAGAGAGTGTCATACCATGCACGAGGAGCTTGCTTTAAGCCGTGAAGTGCCTTATCCAGTTTATAAACATAACCTGGATGCTTAGGATCTGAGAATCCTGGAGGTTGTTCCACATAGACTTCTTCATTCAGCTTTACATTGAGAAACGCTGACTTAACATCCATTTGATAAACTTTGAAGTCTTTGTGTACAACGTAGGCTAAGAATAGACGAATAGATTCTAGTCTTGTTACCGGAGTAAATGTTTCGTCGTAGTCTATACCTTCCTCTTGTCTGTATCCCTGAGCAACAAGACGAGCCTTGTTGCGGGTTACAGTTCCATGTTCATCCAACTTGTTTCGATAGACCCATTTAGTGCCTATCATTGTCTTGTTAGTTGGTCTTCGAACAAGCTTCCAAACTTTGTTTCTTTCAAATTCAGTCAGCTCTTCTTGCATAGCGCTGACCTAGTTTGGATCTCTGAGGGCATCGTCTATTTTTTTGGTTCAATCAGAGAAATAAAGTTAACAAATAAAAAAATATTACCTACACTTCGTCGAGTCTGAACACCAGCGTTTGGATCACCAATAATTTGATCAATAGGGTGATTGACAGTCCATCGCTGAGCCAGAGTATGAGTCGCTGACTCAACTTGAACTGGAGGAGCTGAAGATGAGGCTTCAGCAACTTCTGGAATATTAGCCAAGAAAGGAGTAGGTGCAGATGTCATTACATTCAATGATTGCTGAGAAGTAGATGGTATGTCTGAGACATTTTTTTCAGAAGCAGGCATAGTGTTTAGAGGAACAGCTGAGACCCATGATATTTCAGCTTCACTATTTTGCATGTTTGGGATGATAGTAGGACCATCATCTTCAACGGTATGAGTATGAGGAGTGGGAATATATTCTGAATCACCAAGATGTTAAAACATCCATTGATTCAGTTCTTCAGTATCAGCAGAAGGTCTAGAATTCGCTGAATGGGATTCGTCAAAGGTGACGTGAATCGTTTCTTCTACAGTCTGTCTTCTACGATTGAAGACTCTGAAGGCTTTGGAGATTGAATAATATCCAAGAAAGATTCCATCATCAGCCTTAGGATCAAACTTTCCAAGGGCATCTCTGTTGTTCAGTATGAAACACTGACATCCAAAGATGTGAAGAAAGCTAATTGAAGGCTCTCTCCCATGAAAAAGTTTATAGGCTGTCTTTTTTAATCTTTTGACTATCAGCGACCTGTTTTGCGTAAAACAAGCAGTGTTGACAGCTTCTGCCCAAAACTGAGTACGCAGGTGAGAATCGCTGAGCATTGAACGTGCAGCTTCAATGATAGTTCTATTTCTTCTTTCAGCGACTCCATTTTGTTGCGGTGTTCTCACTGAGGAAAAGTTGTGAGAAAACCCCTTACTCTCAAAGAAGGAATCAAGAGAACTATTTTTGAATTCAGTTCCATGATCACTCCTTATTGAGCGAACGGTCATGTTGTTCCGGACTTCCATTTTCCTGACAAAGGTGATGAGTTCTTCAGGGGTGTCACTCATAGAACGGAGAAACATTACCCAGGTATAGCGAGAGAATTCATCAACTATGACCAGTGTATATTTCTTTCCAGCGATGGATTGTTTGTTAACAGGGACAAACAAATCCATGTGAAGAAGTTGTAGAGGAGATGACACTGAGGAAACTTGCCTAGACTTGAAGCTTGCTTTGGTCTGCTTGCCTTTCTCACACGCTGAACATAACTAACTTTTTGGCGTATGAGTGTTGAGGTAGACCAGTAACTAACTCTTTAGAAGATAGAGTATTTAGTGTCTTGAAGTTTAGATGAGAGAGCCTCTTATGCCATAGCCAGTTGACATCAGATGAGGCTTTTGAGAAGAAACAGGAGTTCTCAGTGGTTATTGAGTCCATGTTTATAACGTAAACATTTTCCAAACGATAACCGCTGAGAGCTATCTTCTCCTTTTTGTCAGCGACAAAGCAGGATTCCTTAGTAAAGATTACTTTGTTATCCATGTCGCAAAGCTGACTGATGCTTAGAAGATTATGCTTCAGCCCTTCAACATATGCGACTCTTTTGAAGGTTGTTGTACCATTAGAGAGTACACCAAACCCTCGGTTATGTCCTTTTCCGTTTCCACCGAAACTTACAGAGGGACCCTTTTCATCCTTATATTCAGTGAGCAGGTTCTTCTTACCAGTCATGTATCTAGAGCATCCGCTATCGAGATACCAGATACCCTTCTTAACCATAGTAGCAGAGTTTGAAGTAGAGGGAATGTCAGAATTTTTTTCCACATCTTCAAGTTTGGCCATGAGACATAGATTGGCTTCATCATCATCTTCAGAGTCAGATGATTATTCTTCGTCAGAGGCAGCCCAGTCATAGTCAGCCATCAGTTCTTTGCCTTTCTTCTTAAAGGTTTTCAGCTTTGAATACCTTTCTTTCAGCTTTTTGTATTTTTCATCTCTAGTCCTGGGAGTAAAGTTTTTTTGGGAAAAGTTGAGGATCTAGACTTTCTTTGACCTGCACTCGCTAGCAAAATGTCCTATCTTTTCACAGTTATAGTAAGTAGCAGTAGCCTCATCAATAGGAGTTTATGATCTTGGCTTGTCAGTAATAGCAAGAGGTTTGTTCTTTCTGAAATTTTTCTTATTGGCGAATCTCCTGAAATTATTAGAAAGGAGAGCCATAGATTCATCAAGATCTGAAGAGTCAGGATCTGATGAGCATTCAGAGTTAGTCTCCAACTCACTGATAGTGATAATAGATCGCTGAGTAGTAGGTGACTCTGAGATTAAAGCAACAGGGGTGCTTTTGGAATCTTTTACAAGATTCTTCTTAAGATTACCCGATTGCTCATGATTAAGCATCGTGCCATATAAGGTAGAAAGAGTAGTGGATTTTAGATCCTTTGACAGCTTAAGACACATTGAATAACTGTCCCAGCTTTCAGGTAAACATTCTAAGAACTTTGTCAGTAATTCAAAGTTAGAATATTCCTTACCAGCAGTTTTTAGATCTATTATTAAGGAGTTAAAACGTTGGTGTACTTCAGAGAGAGATTCATTCTTACCACAAATGAAACTTTCGTACTGTCTTACCAGGTTGATCTTACGTGAGTCCTGGACTTCAGAAGTACTTTCATAATGAACACAGATTGTGTCCCACATGGCTTTGGAGGTTTTCAGGTTCATGACGGAATGGTAGACTTCGTCAGGAAGAGCCATGGAAAGAATGGATCTGCCTTTAGTGTCGATAGCCACTTTCTTCTTATCTTCCTCAGTCCACATATGAACTTCCTTGGGAACCAACCTTTCTGGAATAGCAACTCTATTCTCAGCAGCTGGAACTTCAGGATCAATTCTTACAGGAATATATGGGTCGTTTTCAAGATAGTAAGGCATAGTAGGGTCTACACCTTCTAAGCAGAGAATCATCTTATTTTTCCACAGATTAAAGTTATCTCTGGAGAATCTAGGGGCTTTTGCAAGAGAACCGTTGTCAATATAGTTTGTGTTTGTGTTGGTAGCCATTTTAAGAAATAGCAAGGAAGAATAAATTAGTATAGATAAGATCTTGTTTATGAGATTAAACAAATCTGCTCTGATACCGCTTGTTGGTCCCGAAGGGTTATACAAGTTTGTAGAAGGGGGGGGGGGGGGGGGGTTGAATACAAACACACGATTTTTACTTTCTAAATTGTTTATTGATAAATCATAAAAAAATTTACAACTTGTTGCGGAACAAGATTAAGGATTAACCTAATCTAAACAAGTTAAGAACACTAAGTTTCTTGCACTAGAATAAAGACAGAAAGGAGATAAGGAAATTACGAGTAATAACCTAACACACAGTAGTAAGGAAGAAGAAGATGGCCCGAGCACTTCATTTCTAAAGTAGGGTTCTTCTTATATACTGCATGCATTTAATGCATGGCAGTATTGCTTTACACGTGGCAGCAGCTGAGTGGTTGAATGTCGTTGACCTTTGTAGACAACCTTAGTAGCCACATGGTGCACAGTGTAGAATCAGAGTTTGTTGTACGATCATAGACAAAAGGGATGTTCGTTCTGACAGTTCGTACGGAGACGTGCAAGGGAGGTAAGACAGTGGTACTTTGTAAGGAGACTTCATGATCAGCTTTCATTGAATCAGTACTTTATCAGCGAATGATAAAGCTCAGCGATTGCTGAAGTCTTCTACTTGATACTTCACGTTGAGTGGACAGGTCTTGCTTCGCTGATATCCGCATCAGTTCATTGGTAGACTTGTCGCTGGTTCTTGTGCTTGATCTTCGACTTCAGCGTAGAACCTTTGTTGACGTGAAACTTGTCTTCAGGGATCATAAGTAAACAACTAAACTATCAGCGATCATCACAGAGACTGAACAGGCTCAGAGCTACTGGATGAACAGTGTTCGCTGAATGTCTGATGTAAAGAGCGAGAGTTCCTATCAGCGGTACTGTAAAGTCTTAGTACTTATCAGCGATAGTGAAACTCTAATACATATTGTTTACTTACAATTCTAACTAAGTGTTAAAGAGAGGGTCATTATCAAATCCCTGGGGTTTGGATCAACAATAGCTCACGCGGATTTTGTTAATATGAGACAGAGTTCTGAATTATTTTTATTAAAAAGACAAACATACCCTTCATTTAACAAGCCTTTTTAAACAGAGTCAGCTTCAAAGACGAATAGAGAAGTGAAATGGAAACCATAAGGATGAAAAAACAATTTTTAATGACAAGGGATGAAAATAGTTTTAGACAACAAACCACATGGACGAAAATCATAGTTTACTCAAAACGTTTTAAGGTTTTGGTAAGAAAAATCATGAAAGAATTTGATTTCTTAGAAAAAAACGCGTGGCTTGATCTATAAAAGCAAATATTAAAGATCAAAAACTTATTTTTTGTGTTCCATAAGAGAGTTATGAGCGCGTAAAGAGGAAAAATATATACACAGGTTGTTTATATAGGAGTGATAGAGGAGAAAGAAAGGTTGATGAGCGGGAAAAAACTCACCATGACACGTGACACGTTCCACGAAGCGTATTGGACAAGAAGTGTAACGGACGAACATGTCAGACGAAAAGTCATGCCAGGGTTTAACCGCTTTGATGATGTCACAGATAAAGCTGTCTTTTCATATCCAAAAGACATTCCTGATTGTTTTTGAAAGAGTCAGTACTGTGTTGATTTATGAAAAATCACTTATGAGAAATTTCAGTTATGAGATTTTATCTTTTTCAAAAGGATCATTGAAAGTGAAATGTCAGTGATCGAGTTTTCTTTTGAAATACATCTTACTGAAGAGGGACTTCAGTGATCTAGAATAGAGAACGTGCCTTAGTATCAGAGTACATTTATTCAGAGATTGGATGATGAAAATAAAAGAGAGAATTTTATCGCTGACATAATGCATCACCACTGTAAAATTATTATTCAAGGTTTAGCATTCCAAGCTCGCTGATGAGAAAGCTAAATCTTGCCTCACCAAGAGGTTTGGTAAATGATAAGTACTCATTTTTTAGTATTTAAGCACTTCTTTATCAATCTTTTACATAGGATTTTGCACTTCTATATCCCAATTTGAGTCATTTTCTATATTATTTTCCACTTATTTAATTTTGGAGCTAAGGTTTGTGATTTACTTGTTTCTATAAGGATAGAAGGGCTTGTGTTTCCTAATATGATCAATCAACCATGAATTCACACAAGATCTAGATAGAGAGGGTGTAGAGAGAGAAAGTAGATCTTGTATTATTAGCTCTCTGTATTTTACAAGATATGAGTTATGCTCTCTTTGTTATGGAATCGTTACAAGATTAGTCTAAACAAAGCTATTTATACCTAATATTTATACAAGACATTAAGCTAAGTTTGACTTTCACTAACACATAATACATTGACTTTCACTTTGACTTTATCATTAAATCTTGAAGACATATTTTAGACTTAACAATCTCCCCCTTGGATTCAAGATTTAATCATTTTAAGAACAGCTGTTAGGGCAGTTTTTATTGTTGATTTAAAGTTCAAGGGTCAAATTGTATTTGTTTAATCTTAGTCCATAGTGAACGGGCCGTGGGCTTGTTAGCCACGGGCCTGTACTATATAATGTTGTATTAGCCTAAGAAAAAGGTTAATCATCTCATTAGCTTTCCTACTCTTATTGTAAACTCTCTGTTCATCAAAACGTGTTCTTGTTGCTCCAAAATCGATTGGATTAGTGTTGTTTTGTGCTTGGTATTGTTTCTAACCTTTCAGGAACGCATTAGAGTAACCCTAGTTTAGTTTTCGATCGAGTTTAGCAAAACAGCCGCGGTGTCCGGATAAAACAGCCGCGGTTTCCGGACAGATCAAGGTGTCCGGACATTTGTGGTTCGATCCGGACTAGTTCGATTCTTCCGGACAAGTCAATCATCCGGGTAAGTTCTCTTTAATCTCAACTATCCGGGTAATTTTGGTCCGGATAACTCAAAGTATCCGGAATTCATTTTATCCAGAAATCCTCGTTTTACTCGGAATCTTCGTAGTATCCGGACACATCATAGTTTCCGGAAACTTCAAAGTACCCGGAAATCTCATCTTTCTGGACTCTATTACATCCGGTAACCTTGGTTATCCGGACAACTCAAGTTATCCGGACTCTCTTACTTATCCGGACAACTCTGCAATTTTGAACTGTTTCTCATAATTCTGGTCTGGACACTTCCAGATCAGATCACTTAGTTGGATTTCTTTCCAGTAAGCTAAGTTAGCGTCTAACCACTCATTGAACCGGCGTTAGGACTCCACTCTTAGTGCCTTGCGTTAGGTTTTCCACTTTGAATCAATCTACACGTCTGACGATCACTCCGTTGCAACCGAAGATGTCTACTTCTCGTGATGCTCTCGCAATCGGCACCGACACCAAGCCACCATGTCTCTACCCGAATGAGTACAATCAATGGCGAGATAGGTTTATGATCTGCATAGAGTCCAAGGACAACTATGAGTACATCAAGGCAGCCCTGGACAATGGCCCGATTGAACCACCGATGAAGGTAATACCTGCAACTGCACCTGCAGACGCTCGACGTGAGAAGAAGACTCTTGCTGAGATGACAGAACATGAAAGAGGCATGACCGAAGGAGAAAAGCATGCAAAGAGATATCTGATACAAGCCCTCCCTAATTCTATCTACACTGCAATAGACAGTTACAAAGAGACGGCTAAGGGCATGTGGGACCAAGTAGCCAAAATGATGCGAGGGAGCGTAGTAGGAAATCAGCTAAAAATAAATAGCGCGATAACTAAGTTCGATGGGTTCAAGCAGCGTAACGGTGAATCTCTTACCCAGGCCTATGAACGTTTTTGTCTACTCCTCAATGAACTGAACAAGAATAAAATTGTTCGTTCCAACACTGAGAATGTGCTAAAGTTCCTCAACAACCTGCTACCCGAATGGAAAGTGTATGCTTCTCATGTAAAGCATAACAACTTGATAGAGAACATCAGCATCAATGAACTATACGAGACACTTCTCCAAGACGAAGATGAGGTGAATGAGCTACTAGGAGAGAAGAAGAATGAGCCGAAACCATCTGCTGATCCGATTTCCCTAATAACTTCCAAACTAGGGAAATCTTCAAGCAGTCAACCCAGACGCGGTCCACAGCATAGTTCTTCCGAGTCAGCATCTGAGGACGAGAAAGACGGTGACGATGATGATGATGAAGCATCGGAATTAATGAAAGCCATTGCCCTTCTGACTAAATCCTTTCAACAACAAAAGTTCTACAAGAAGCCGTCCTCCGATAGTCAACGCTTCTCCACCGCCTCCAATAAGCGTCACGACTACAAGGATCGATATGAAGGAAAGAAGAAGGTAGAAGAGCAAGATAGATCTGAGAAGAAGGATAAGACAGAGAAAAGTGACCGCAAGAAGAGAGATGAACCTGTGAAATGCTACAATTGCGGGAAACTCGGTCACTTCGCTAAAGACTGCCGTCAGCCCGCTGTGAAGAACTCTCATTATTATGAGGCCAAACTTGCACTGGCCAGACAGAAGGAGGCTGGAGAGGTGATGTTTGCTGAAAATGAGTACTGGCTGGGCAGATCTGATGATGAGGAAGAGTATGAAGGTGCTGATGCTTTCATGGGATACCAATCGTCTACTGATGAAGACAAGGCAAAAGCAGATCAGGTATGTGACTCTTGCCTACAAAACTTCACACTTCAATTGCAAACCATCACTGAAAAGGCAAACTCCTTCAAGGCCACGATTGCAGAACAAAAGCTTGAAATTCGTTCAATAACTGAAAAGCTTAGTGTTCAAACAAAGTTAACTGAGAAATATAAGTCTGAAAATGCTAATCTACAAGACAAATGCAAAAATCTTTCTTTAGCACCTAAAGACTTAAGGGCCAGATTATTTGATCTTCAACGTCAGTTTGATCAGTGCTTGAATGAGAAAGAAGACATTATTTATCAATGTTCTTCTCTTCAAGTTCAACACAAGGAGTATGTAGCTAAAATTCTAAACCTTGAAACCAAACTCCACAAAAGGGGCCAAACTGATCAAACCATTTTCTTGAACAAACCTAAAGAGTTCACGTACTTTAACAAAGAGTGGGGAATCGGTTATGATAACCCACATTATTTGAAAAAGGGAAGATGGCATGTACCCACTCTGTATGACTTTGCATGTTATGGTTTAGATAAAAAGTATCCGGAATATGCAATTAAATGGACTGGTCCTCTTGAACCAGAAAAGGAGGAGGAAACCGAGGAATACAAGCGCACACACAAACGAGGCATTCAACTTCCATTTTGTTATGAGCCTTTAAATTATTCTTATCAGAAAAATCCAAAGAAGTACCTCTCGAATGACTACTTCGACCCCTACAAGGTTGCTAAGCCTAAGGATTCCTCCCAAAAGGATGAGGACCAAGCACCAGCAACCAAGAATGAGACGAACGAGTTCAAACTCTATGATCCCCCTCTCATCTTGGAAGCAAAGATTGTCGAGTTGGAGGAGTCGTTTGAGAAAGAAAGGTCTATTTTTCAAAACGAACAGAAAGTGCTCATCTCTGAGATTGAGAAACTCAAATCTGAGAAAACCGACGGTGTGTCAAGTGAGGAAAAGGAAAAGTTTCAGTGGGAAATCAATTCGCTCTCATCAAAACTGTCTGAAATGACAAGAGAAACGATGAAAGAGCACCAGAGAAGTGTTCAACTCCAAAAACATATTGACCTTCTCCAAACTCAAAAATAGAATTCCCCTGATCTCTCTTCCAACTTATCTGACACATCATCGTGTAAAGCTTTCATAGGAAATATCTCGTCTCAAGAAAGTCAAGTTTCTCAAGATGAATGTGTTACAAGGAATTTAAACTCTCTATTTTTCAAGCGCTTCCGCACCAAATTCCTCAAAGCACACTACAGAAAACACAAAGTGTTCCTCACCTTCCTCGACCGATCCAAGTCCTGAAATTCCGGAGATAGATTTTTCAGAATACATGAACTCCGAAGGTAATTCTGATACAGAGTTTGAGTCGTTCCCTTTCGACAAACCTCTTCCAAGTCATTCTGACTTTTTGTCTCCAGTAGTTAATCGTCCGGTCAATTTTCAAAAGGGCGACTGTTCTCAATCCAAGACTCCGGCTGTGATCAAGATTCTTAAAAATGATTCAAATTCTCAAAAACAATCACAGCCGAAGCAAAAGACCGGTCAACCACTTGCTAAGATCCATGTTTCCTCAAAGGTCACTGACCGCACTGTCCCTGTTGTTTCGGATAAAACCGGTCGAGCTAAACAAACAAAACCAAAGTGGCCAGCCAAGGAATCTGTCAAGGATGATGCATCAAAGTCGTTCAATACTGTCTTTCATCCTAGGATGAACAAAAACTATTGTGCCTGGAATCATAGGAATAATTTTGTTAATAGAGATGTTAATTTTCCGATGAAAATCTATTCCATTCAGCAATTGATTCAATTATCACACGATCGTTTGTGTTGTTCTAGTTGTGGTTGGAATGATTTTGATGACATTGCTAATAATGATTGGTTTGGGTCATATCAAATGTTTAATCATACAACCAAACGCAAACTCCGTAATAACCAGCAAAGAGACTATCAAAAACGGGGTTACCAATCAGCGGTTAAACCACAGCGGGAGACCAAACCTGCTCCTAGATGGGTTGCTCCTACTGAGGTTAAACCAGCACCCAGGTGGAAAACTGCTACAAAATCTGTTCCTCCTAAAGGTGTAAATTCTGCACCGAAGAGGAAACAAGTGCCAAAACCAGTTCCCTCAAACGGTGTAAAACCTATACCTAAAGGGAAAGCTGGGACAAAGCAAGCTTCCCCAAACGGTGCCAAACCTAACCCTCTGGGACCCAGGCAAATCTAGGTACCCAAGGTTCGCTAAACTTATTTTGCAGGACGGTCATGTATGATACTTAGACACTGGTTGCTCCACACACATGACCGGAAGGAGGGAGCTGCTCACGATCTACAAGGAATAATATTGTGAAGACGTGAGGTTTGTCTATACCTGTGCCTTAACAAGTTGCTCATGTGTTTAGGGGGAGCATGATCAGCTATCATGTATGTTACTCTACTGTTGTGGGGGAGCGTCACACACGTTTTTTCTTAAAAATGTTAAATAGTTTTTTTTTGTGTGTGGATACTCCCGTGTGCACTTCACTCTACGCGCACAATCTGAGGGGGAGCAAAGCCATCCCCATGCTCAGTCTAAGGGGGAGCGAGAGAAGGGTAATTTTTATCCAAACAATCCTATTTTGGCAAACTCTATAAGACCAGGGCAATTTTTGTGAACATCCCAGAGTATCCGGACAGTCCTATTTGTCCGGAATCCTCAACATTATCCGGAATCTATCCTGCCATCCGGAAACTGTTGCTGTCCGGACACCTTTTGTCTGGATACAATGGTTTGTCCGGAAACTATTGTTTTCCAATATGTTGTCCGGACACCTCTGTGTTTGTCAGTCCAGTACCTGCTTCATCACTACCTGTCCTCAATTTGTATCACATTGAGCCACTTAATGCAAAGGTACGCACCGGAACTTGTTTATCCGCCTCAGTTTCTAACTTTGGATCTTTTTACAGATATTCCATGGCGGATCCACAACCTCAATCCGAGGGGAAGAGTCACACTGTTTTTCTTACAAAGTCGAAATATTTTTTTCATGTGATTGATACCACTCTCACTCTGAGGGGGAGCAAGTCAATCCCCATGTATGTTTTGAGGGGGAGCAGGATAATATTCGTGCTATAAATATGCCTGAATCCCTACCTGTGATAGCATATAGACGAGAGTTAGGGAATCCCATGGTCCAGCCAGAGCCGGAGGGACCTTCCCCGGGACATAGAACATGTGAGAAGGAGGGTGTTAAGGTCGAACGCGAACCAAGAAAGATTGAGCCGTAAAGATAACGAGGCTCCTGAGCGACCCCAAACGAGCGATATCCGAGTAGCCACATCTGCTATCCCGTCTCATACGTTGCGACGGGGTATTGAAGAAGACTCCGTGGACCCAGCGGAGCATTTGCACGACCCCCTCATCCACTCATCTGTCTCACGGCAGACGGATGTTTCAATATTACACGGGGAAAAAGCACAACTTCCACCGGCCTCTCATTCGGAGAGTGCTGGTGTTGAAATAAGAGACCAGCAGCCCTCGATCTCGCCTTCATTTCGTGCACCATCGAGTCTAGCGCCTTTTGATATTGAACATTCTTCGGCTAGGACACTCGAAGCTGAGCAACACCAAGTCGAGACTCTTCATGACTCGACCGGAACCACCGTAGTGTCTTCACCTCTTGGTGAAACACAAGGATCGGCGGGAAATCCTACCACAGCTAACATCGTGCCAACTGTGAACGTAGGTGGCTCTACCCCCGTGGTAGACGCCTCAACGGGTAACCTAAGTGGTCCCGGAGTTATTCACCACGACTTTGTGTCGCAAGGGTCCCTGGACAGCACCCTCAAGGCTGTCCGCGAGGCACTGGAAAATCATGTCTCCGACGAGATCGCCAAAGCCATCAAAGGCAGAGCAAAGTTCGTTGAAGCCGAAACCGCACCACCACATCCACCGACATTTGCTCAACCTATCTATTCGGTGGATACCTTAAAGACAATGCTTCTGGCCCAGCTGCTCCAGGAATCCGATACAACCGCCTCAACCGAAGCAGACCTGATCTCAGTTCTTCGATCCCAGGTCACTGCTCCATCTTCGTCCATCACCTCACGCCTTGACGCCATTGACTCGACCCTCAACGACTACAACAAAGCGCTTGACACGCTGTCTGAGAGGGTCCGCTCACTCGAAGACACTTGTAAGAGTCAAGCCGGCGGTCTTAAACGCAAACACGATGACCAGGAGGATCCTGATCACCGTGAGGGGGAGAAGCGTCAACGTCTAACCGAGACCGCCTCCCTGATCCAGCCTGCGACGACATCTGTGGTTCAACAGGAACCCCCAACTGCGGCAATTTCAATAGAAACACCCGAAGCCGAGTTGCCATTAGCTCAGATGGTCATCGACATGGATATCTCAGATGACGAAGCCCCAACGGTTGAAAAGCCCGAGGGGACAACACAGGAATTGGTCGCACAAAAACCATCAGACATGCCGACGCTCACCATGATTGATCCTGCATGTGAAACAAACCCGAAAACCGAAGACGCATGGTACGAAAAAGCTGCCAGAGCCGTAAACTTTGAGGTAAACTTGGTGTTTCCCACTGATGAAGACGACAACGTTGATTACGACAAGTTTCTGCTTCAGAATTTCTATGGTACGCCTCCCGTTCACTCGACTCAACCCAATATGACTACAGATCAACCCGAAAGCTCAAATGCAGAAAACCTGACATCTCCTCTACAAACGACAGCTCCTGATCTTCCTCCCCCTCCTCAGCAACAAAACCGTTGGGAGAAGATCAAGGTCCTCATTCCTCATCTGGAGGAATCTCTGAAGAAGCTGTTTGTTCACCGAATTCGCCCGATCGAGCCGACCTTCTGTCTTGGCATCTACAGTCCTGATCCAGCACGCCAACTCCGATACGTAGAAGCCATGAAGCGGTGTCTCCCAAGAGACCAGGTACGAACTAAGCATAAAATTTCAGAGGTGCTAAAGATTCAGTCAAACAAAATTATGAAGATCGTCTTTCCCGTATTCACTGTTCGACGTGAAGACGGAAAAGAATGGATTTTTTCTGAAGCTGACTTTAAGCATCTCCATCCGTTCGACCTCCTGGTTATTCTGAGAGACCTTCGCACCAGAACCATCCGACCGCTTGCTGTAACAAAGGCGCTCGAAGCGGTTCGTCGATTCCTCGTCCGTTCTATTATGATCTCTTATCTTACGGGCTTTCAAATGGCAATCGAGAACCGAGCGAAGAAGGTAAATCTGCTAAAACCGAATCTGAAAGCTCCTGAACTGTCGATGTATCCCGAGAATGCAATGTTGCTTCAACCGGAATTTGGGATCGTCTTCCTCAACGCTCAGAAAGAAAAGAAGTTTATGAGGTTCAGTCAGGTAGATCGATTTTGCGACGGCACACTACTCAAGGTTCAAGACGCTCTTCGGAAGATCATCAAGCACGAATCCGAAAATCCAAAGGTATCCTATGTGCCCAATCTGAATGAAAGAACTGCTCAGACTGCTTTAGATATGGTTGAAGAACGTCTCGACTACCGCCGCGCCATCAGATTCTTCGAGGTTCATTTCGCTCTTCGCAAACGTTATGTCTACAACTGGCAAGAGATATAGCGCGAATTTGAACTTCAAATCAAAGGGGGAGATTGTTAGGGCAGTTTTTATTGTTGATTTAAAGTTCAAGGGTCAAATTGTATTTGTTTAATCTTAGTCCATAGTGAACGGGCCGTGGGCTTGTTAGCCATGGGCCCGTACTATATAATGTTGTATTAGCCTAAGAAAAAGGTTAATCATCTCATTAGCTTTCCTACTCTTATTGTAAACTCTCTGATTGAAAGCTTAATACAGGGATGACCAGTTGAAATCATTGTTCTTATTTGCTTATTATTTCGATTTCATAAACTGTTGCACGGATTTGGATTCAACAACAGCAGTCTTTGGCTTGTCAAAGTCAACTTGTCACAAAATCTTCAGACGGGGATCTGGCGGAGATTTTCTTTCTTCGATTTGGAGAATTTGTTTCTTCACACAAGGCACTTTGGTACAGATTAGCCCAAATTTAAGAAAAAGAGATCTTCTTGAAAAACCAAGATAATCAATCGATTTTTCTTAAACTCTTGAAGAATAATTCTCCCCCTTTTACTATCTTGAGACGAAATCTTCTTTAAACATTTCTCCCCCTTTTTCGATGAAAGTGAGCATCATGATCATCGAAAACCTTCTTCAATTTCAGTCGCGTCTCTGAGAATCACTAACAATCTCCTCCTTAATGAATAACCTTGCTCCCCCTCAAAATAAGAATTCTGGAGCAATTTGTTTCTCCCCCTGAAAATATGCATATATTTTATTTAGGCACAGTAGTTGAAAATTTTATTCAAAGAAAATAAAATTCATTGAACTACATTTTATAACTACTACCATTTGATCATTTGAAAACTTTACAAAAGAAATCCAACATAATAAAATTTAACAGATTTTTCAATCAAATGAAGTCAAGACATCATTGCATATCAAGTAAAAAATGTTCAGTTTCAACCCCTTTATTAAATCTATTTGGTGTGCTAGCATGCGAAATATGATTTGCAACAATCAAATGTACTTCTGAAACCTTTAAGAATACTTTGCTCTTACTCACACTATATGATTGAAATCAGAATTTCCACAAATTTATAAGTTTATCGCGACATTGTTATTTCCCCAAGATATAAGAGATGTGTGCTCATTGGCATCTTTTATTTTGTGCACATTGGCATCTTTTTATCAACATGTTTATTAAGACTAAGATACACCGTAAACGTAACTTTCTATCTGGTTCTATAGCAGGATTTGGGTCAGCCAATCCCAGACCAGTTGGCCTTAGGGGCTAGGTGTCGAGTACCCCTTGGAACTTACTCTCCCAAACAGAAAGGCTACATCGATATATCCTAATCCCATCTGTACCAGTAGGACATGGCTTTCTATCTGTTTCTATAGCAGGATTTGGGTCAGCGAATCCCAGACCAGTTGATCTTAGGGGCTAGGTATCGAGTACCCCTTGGGACTTAATCTCCCAAACCAGATAGGCCACAGGCACAAACTTTCAAACCTACTGATTTTTTTTTATTTTTTTTATTGCATCTCAATCACTTGGTAATAAAACTTTGTGCTTCCCTCATATCTTCATTTCCATTCTTCACTCTGACAATTAGGCTTTGTGAGCATCGTATTCTATATAAGTCTAGATTTACACAATTTTGTGCATATATCAAAATTTCATTCATGTTTTGCTGACCTTTCGATTTATTTCTGAAGCGAAAGTTGAAGCAAATAAAACGCAGATAATACAACAATACTTGTAAAATCATCTTTTAGCACACATTTAATCCATTGAATGAAAATTGAAAAATTTCATCTCATTGAATTAAATTTGTTGAGATTCAAATTTTCAAAGCACTAGAAATGAAACATAATACAATGTTACCTTTCACCACTTGTTCCTTGAATTGAAAGATGTGACAGTTAAGGATATCACCTGATAAGTATGAGTTCTAAACTGATTTGTTTAGAAGTCTTAGTCTTTGAAGTACGGGTCCTGAACTGAATTGTTCAGAAGCCATAGTCGTTGAAGCACGGGTCCTGAACTGGTTTGTCCAGAAACTATTAACTGTGAAATCCGGGTTCTAAACTGATGTGTTTAGAAACCAATTCTCTTTACTCCCCCTTAATGGCACAAGTAATCTTCTTCCGAGAGTTCAACGCTTTCCTTCTAAATCTGCAAAAATAGATTAAGTAGATTTTGGTACCCAACGTGTCTAGGGTCCTGGCTTGTTAAGCGGAGCTCTATAAGAAGGAAAATGATAAGTACCGTACCAATATTGAGCATCATTATTTTTAATGAAATCATTAGTTCCACAATAAGAACAGCAAAAATTCTTTTGTGCTAACCTGATTAAATGATTTGCGGAATATAATGAACCAGGTTTAGCAAAAGATTTACCTTTCAGGTTAGTGTTCTTGTTGGGAACAGATGATTTTGGTACATCTTTTTCAGGAAACGTACCTTTAACTCTCCATTGAATGTTGACTTTCTTATATGTAGGAAGATCAGCAGATTGAAATTTGGAATAATTATCCACTGAATGATCATAAAATAGATTAGAAGGACAAATCGGACGTTCTGAATAGTTTTTGGATTTGTTAAGTGACTTGACTTTGAAACATAAGTCATTCCGTTCCTTGGTCACCAAATCAAGCTTTTTCTGAATGTCAGACTTAACCCTCTTCTCTATCATAATATCAGTTGATAACACTGCCAAATTCTTTGTTAGCTTTCGTATTTCTTGCTGAAATATCTTCCTCTCGATAGAAAATTCGTCTTTAACGCTCCTAGCCTGAAAGTCATCTTTCTTCCTCTTTTCTAGTTCATGTCTTTCTATATCCAATTCCTTTTGAAGCTCGGATATCTTCTTTGACAATTTCACATTCTTCGCTTCAAAGTCTTTGCTCTTATTTTCATTCTCAACCCTTTCCTTCTCCAATTTTTATTTTTCAAGAAATAAAACTTTCTCAAAATCTGAATTTTGTTTGGAAAGTTTTCTGCATTTGAGTTCAAGAGCTTTCTTTTCTTCATTTTCTTTCTTCTCAGAAATTAAAGTCTTTTCAAGTTCAGAAACTTTCTGAGAAAGAGAAAGAATTTGCTTTTCATAGCAATTTTTGTTATTTAACCGATTAGCTCTTTCTTTTCTGAAATCCTCTCTTTCTAGTTTAAGCAGCTTTTCCATGTCAGACAACTTCTTTGTAAGCTCAATGACCTTTTCCTTAAGATCTTTATTTTCAGCATCTTATAATTTCTGTTCCGTATCCTCTTTTTCAGCTTTCTTTTCTTCTTCCTTTCTCTTAAAAGTAACTTCAGAATTGTTCATTAATCTTGTCTGTCTTAGCTGAGTAGCAACCTCCGATCCTAGCATTATCTTTTCAAGTTGTGATCACATCATCGTCGGATTATTCTTGAAACAATCAATTCGGTTGTAGATGTGATTCGGGAGAGCTTGTATAAGAAAGGCCTTTACTTCTCTATCCCCTTGAAATCTCAAATTCTCTTCAGGCGTATAATCATCGATAGATTTAAGAGCCCTTGAAGCAGGAACAGTAGCTGTTGTTGGAATCTCTACATAAGGTTTGACAAAAGGACCCTCAGTAAGAGATCGCATTATATTCTCTCTGTTTTCTCTACTTGCAATAAACTCGATGAACGCAACTCTCCATCGTTCAAAATCAGAATCTTTGACCAGCACTGGTGGAAGGTTCATGATTGCTTGACTATAAAAGATTTTGTAATGAAAATTATCTACTGAAAAATCGAACAATTAAAGTCAGAAAAAATTTCAAAAATAAAATCTGAAAAACAAATTAGAAATTTGACTTCCAAAAAATAATTCTGAAAAGTTTATGCGGATATGATGGACTTTAATCGTCAAACCTGCAAAATACAAGAAAAATTTATCAGTTATGAGTAAAAGCAGGTAAAAATATAGGGACTAAAAATGTAAAATTCTAAACTATAAACTACAAGGACTAAAATTGTAACAAAACTAACGACTCTAACGGAAAAGGACCAAAAATGTCGCAAAACTAACGAAACTAAAGAAACCCCATTAGTTTAGTATTCATCATCATCTTCATTGAAACCCAATCTGCAAAAGTCGATATGGAATCAAACTTTTCGACCAAAACTGTTCATTTATGATCCCTTAAGCTCCCTTAACTGATTAGAACTCAAAAAACGCTTTCAAACTCTCAAACGAAGCAACCGAATGTTTTCGATTAAAACCGAACGAAAACTTTAAACGTTGATATCTTCTTCGTTTCTCGACGAAAATCGCTGATTTTTGTTGCGTAGAGATCGTAATTCGAATACCAATCAAATGCAATGAACAAATCTCGATCACACGACGATTTTCGAAGACCCACTTTTTCCGGCAAAAAAAACGTTTTCCGGCGAAAACTCCGGTGAGCTTTATGGAAGAAGGTTGTGAGTTCTTTGAGTTAGCTGCTCTTGTTGGATCCCAGATACACTTAATCAAGATTAACAATCTATTAGTGGAGTTTAGAGTTTGATGCGGAAGCGTATTAAACTAACAGACATGTTTGATAGATATTAGAACGCACATATATAAAGAAAACAGTAAAGAATGAAAAGGATTTCTTGAACAGTTACTGTTATTCAATATATAATAAGTTAATAAAAACACGAAGAACAGATTAAGAACTGTTGGTGTGTGTGAGAATATAACACTCAGATATTTGACAATAAAGCTTGAGAGTATTAGTGATTCCTTGTGTTTTCGTCCTTAGGAAGATCTCAACATGAGACTTCCTTTTATACTACTCTTAGAAGACTATGAAGTAGGTCACTGTTCCTTTTACGGCATGAATAGTAAACTGGATGGTGTGAACAGTGGACTGGATGGTGTGAGCAGTTGTTTGAGCCATGCGCATTTAATGGAGCAGATGTACTTTTGGTAAATGCATTAAATGGCGCAGACGTCTATTTTGTACCTTGCCCTATTGAGTCCACTCAGAGCTTGACACGTGTTTTGATAGTACTTTTCCATGCAAGTTGATGAACGTATCCAGTAATATCTTCCAAGTCTTCATTGAGGACCACAGAGGCTCTGTAATGAATTACAGAGGTTCTGCGGTCTGGTCCTCTGTGAAGCAGTCTTCGCCGGATTCTGAGTCTTTGGTCTTCTTTGTGCGTATGACAGAGCTTCTGTAGGAAGCCTCTGCTGCTTCTGTAGCTTCTTGACCTTGATTTCTCGGTAATGTCGGCAGAGCCTCTGTAAGAGGCTTTCTTCACTTAGCCTATTTTTCACTACTTCTAAATACTTCTATGATTAGGAAGATTGAAGCTAACAATCTCCCCCTAAGTAGTGAAAAATAAAAAATTTGAACTTGAGTTAAGTTTGGCTAAGTTAGATAAGACAGAGGTTAAACAATACCTCGAAATTTCTATCATTTAGAAATATGCCAGAGGCATTTTACATTTGAGTACAATGAAAGATAAAACTTTGTTTGCAGAGATTGGAGGTCTGAGAATCAGATTTTGGCATCTTTGAAATCGTTGTAGCTTCTGTTGTCTCTGCCGACTTTTCTGATCTCTTTGTAGAATCTGATGCAGAGTTCTCTTAGGCGGATTGTTGAGTCTATTTCTCTGATGAAAGTATATGCATCATCTCTATCCATTTTCTCTGTACCTCTGTATTTTACAGGGCTTGCTCTGAATTTGCTCAGAGTACTAGTTGCGTACTTCTGACAATCCATGAGTACAAAATGTTTAACCTGGTGTTGTGGGTTTTGAAATACTAACCCAAATCTTGGTTTTCTGATGATTGAGTTGGGCACAGCGTCTGGTGGGCAGCGATCTTCTGGTGGTCGTAGATCTAGATGTTTGAGACCAAGATCCTTTCCCAGCTGAAAATCTATCATGCTGTATAGCAGAAGCTTTTCCCTCATCGCTTTTCTCAACACTTGATAGGCTCTGGTATTAGGCTCTGTGTTGTAGTTGTCTTTTGTCCATTGCAGAAGGTCAGGTAGATCGTAAGGATTGATGTTTCTTAAGTCAGCATCAGCGAAGGTAGATTCTGAATTGTTCTCTCTTCTGACTTTGTAAAGATTGTACCTGACCCTTGGATAGGTTCTTGTGAAGGAGAATCTGCAGAAGATCACCTTTTTGATTTTGTGAATTGAGAAAACATCTGCTTTGGCTCTTGGCTTTGTTCTTGTGAAGATGTTCTCAAATTCTTCTCTGATCCTTGGATCTGTCACATGATCTACTGGATGATTTGTCTGATAGGATTGTTTGTAGAGGTATTTGTATACCACTTCTTCCATCTCTTCATGTGTTGGACCAGGTCGTGGAATTTGTCTTCTGAGACTCTCCATCTGTTGAACAACTTCTGCAGCTCTACCAGTTAGAGGAATTTCTGACAGAGGCTTCAATCCATGTGCCCAGTCAACTTCTTCGGGTTTTGGGGTTTGAAAGGCGTCAAACGCACTCTTCATTAGTTTTTCTGTTGGCTTTGGCAATGTTTTCTTCTTCTTTGGCTCTTTTGTCAGTATCCCTTTGCCCTTATCTTTTGCTATTGTCGTGGCAGAACCTGTTGCTTCTGTGGGTTTTGAGGTTGGCACTTCTGTTGGTTTGATGGAGGTTGCCTCTGTGGATTTTGACGATTGTGATTTAGAGGACTTTTGTGGCGATGGTTCTGTTGGCTTGACTTGCTCTGTAACCTCTGTTGGAGGTTGTTTGATGACTTCTTCTGCGAGCTCAGTTTCTGTTGATGAAGTATTGACATTAAATCTTCTTGCCATTTTGAAAGCTAAAGTGAACCTGTTCATTTCTTCTTCTCTCTTTGCCATTCGATCACTCATTGTTGTGTGCATTCTTTTCAGAACATCAGAAGCATAGGTCGTTGCTCTTTTTGGTTTGGTGGCAATCAACTTTCTTCTGGGTATGGTTTGGGGTGTTTCCACAGAGGTGGGTGTTTTCTCTGTGGTTGGTTCATCTGTTTCTTCCAAAATGATTACCTCAGGGGCGGTTGTTGCCTCTATGGCTTGCTGTTCTGCTTCTGGTGTTTTGGTTTCGTCAGGAGATGATTCCACAGAGATGGGTGTTGTCTCTGTGGTCTTTTGGGTTTGTTGTTGTCGGGTCTGTTCTGGAGGTGCTTGACTCAGAGGTTCTGCGGCTATTGGTGGACCTGTAAGTCCTCTGCTTGCAGTTTTCTCTGTAGTTTTCTCCCCCTCAGGATGATCTGATGGACCATGATGGTCATCATCATCAGAGTCATCCTGACCCTTGTCTGATGTACCCTCTGCTCTGCAGGAAGCATCGGGTTTCTTTGGCATTGTGGCTCCAGCAGCGATCAGTTTCACGCAGACATCATCACAGAGGCCAAGAAGAGTTGCTAGCTCTGCCTCTGTTTTGAATCTCATCCTTCCTACACTTTCTCTGAAATCTTTGACGAAGTTAGCATTGGCAGTGGTGAAGGAAAGGATGACTTTTGTCACTTGATTAATCACGTTCTGCCCAAGCTCTGTCAGCTGTGCTCTTGTCATGTAGTCTTTGGGTTGCATCAGCATGGTATTTCGCATGGCTTCTTCTTGAACTTTTTGTAGGGCCTTCTGTAGATCTGTAGGAGTGATGCCCGTTGACACTGAAGTCTGTTTGTCCATTTTGGTGTTCAGATTTAGCAGTGCCAGTGATGTTGTCTCTGCAAAAGATTTGAAAGAGCTTTGCAACTCTTTCAAGGTTTGGTTCACAGAGGTTTCAAGGGTTTGGAACTCATCCCTTGTAACTTGTGTTCCGGTGGAAACCTCTGGAGGAACACATTCGTCTCCAGAGTGAATCCCTGTTCCTGGGATACCTTCTTTCATTCCTGTTTGTACGTTGAGAATGGAAGGATTTCCTTCTGATCTTTGAGAAGAAACATGAGTTTCAATCCCTACAGAAGTTCTGAGAAGAACATTGTCCAAATCCACTCCAGAGGTGGGTATTGGAATATCCTTCTGTTGACTAGGAGACTTGTCTAGAGTTTCTTTGTCTTTGTGCTCTCTACTTCTCTCTGAAAGAAGTGTGGGTCTTAATAAGTGCGTGGCAGAGGAAACAAATTCCTCTGTTGGGCGTTCTTCTGTGATCTGGGGCAATTGATCACGAACTATAGGTGAGTCTCTTTGAGGAGACTCCCTAGGAATGGATTCCCCGGTTTCTGTGGGCACAGAGGTTGAAAGAGTAACCTCTGGCTGGATGGGTTGGGTTAGGTTCGAGCTGTGCTGCTCTTTTTCAATGACACCTTCTGCAGCTAGACCTACGGTGTCAGAAATGTGGGTTGCACTGGGAGTTGGTTTTGGTTGTGTGCCTCTATTTATCCAGGCATCTTTTCTTGCTTCTTCCCTAAGTTCTGTGGAAGTTCCTTGCTCTTGTCGTAATTGGTCATATACTTGATGAGATCCAAATAATCTCATGACATGTGGATGATAAAGACCCTTACGTATCCAGACAGCTTCTTCTTCATCTGAATCTGTCTCTAAGATCTCTATTTCTGTCTCCGTTGTTGCTAATCCCTCTTTTTGTACAACTTCGGCCCCTTTTTCTTTCTCTTCTTCCATCATGTTCTCAGAAGCCTCTGTGGTTTCACCTCTGTTCCATTCAGCTTCAGTTTGTTCTATTTCTTCTGAAGCTGGGTTTGGACTTCTTCTGTGGACATCCAATCCTTGAATGAAAGGGTTTTGTAAAATATCAGGGGTTTCGGCTGGTTGATTTCTGGGTGTTGTGTCATCTTCTTGCAGATGTGTGTCGATGCCAGAAATGAAGAAATCTTCTTCTGGAGAGTGGTGGTCGAGAGGTTGTGCCGTCCACCCTGCTGTATTTAGGGTGTTGGCAATTTCAGGGTTCTGTAAGAAGTCGTTTAGGTCTCCTTGGTGAGCAAATCTATCTGGAGATTGATAGGGTGATTGATACCTTTCTGTAGCCATTTCTTCTTCTGCAACTTCTTCTTCAGCAGTTTCCTCTTCTGTAATGGTTACCAACTTTGTAAGTGTTTTACCATGCCTCTTTTTGGTTTTCCTCCTCTTAGGATTTGGTGCCCCTTCTTCTGTTGATTTTGATCTTTTCTTCTTCATTTTTGGAGAGGAGGGAGGAGCAGAGGAGCCAATTTCTGTGGCATGAGGAGGTGAGGGTTGATCTTCTGCAGCGCTTGTGGAGGTGCCTTCTGCAGTTTTCCTCTTCTTAGCTTTTGGAGTAAATGCAGAGGTTCTTGATGAAGACTTCTTTCCCATTAGTTCTGCACGTTTGGCTATAAAGCTGAGTTGAATAGCCATGTGCTTTGCTAACTTCTGATCCTTTTCTTTTTTAGTGGAAAGAGGTTTTGCTATCATTGTTCCTAGGGGGACACCTAAACGTGGGGGTGTCATAGGACTCGGTTTAGGAGTTCTATGATCGCGTATATACTCTTTCTTAAGGGATTTATTCGATGCGTATTGCAGAAGCTTCTTTGACAGAGGTCTGCAGTGTGAGTAGCCATCAGCATGATCAGTGGGGGTATTCTTGTTCATCGGGAACTGTTTGGGAGTTGGCCCTTCCATTGGCCAATTTTGGATTAGCAGCAGTGGTTCGAACAGTACTCCTAATATTCTTTGGAATTGCAGAGGTGGTAGAAAGTTGGGATCGTTCTCTTTGACCCTTTTCGAGTTGTTCTTTCTGTCGATGGTGTTTATGATCTCTTGCATCATTATGGTCGCATAATCTAGTGGAAGATCATAGTAAACCCCATACATGATGCTCAAGATTTGATGTGAGCTCTGGTCAATACTGCCTATCTTTCCTATCAGGCATCTGTTAAGAATCGAGAACAAAGTGTTCCACAGAGGTGGTAATCGGCCTCTGCGGAAGTCATTTCTCTTCCGTAGTTGGGTGTTGTACCCAAGCATTTCCACGAATCGACAGAGCTCTTCGTCTGTTGGTTGATCTGCATAACTCTTCAATCCTAGAAGACCCCTTGTTGGTAGGTTGAATTCAAGTGAGAACATTGTTCTGTTAAACTTGATTTCAAGATGCTCAGATTTATCAGGTCTTGAAATGTACCCTTTGATAAGAGAATCGTCTTTATGAAATCGGCAGCTTTGCCAAAATTGGTTCAAATAGCGGACTGGAATTTTGTTCGGGGTTCTTGACAGTAGAGGGAAGAGGACATGATTCTCCATGATGTTCAGAAGTATGGCATGGGCTTCGCCGAAAGTAGTGGGTGAGGGGACCAAATAGCAGTTGTTGGATTTGATAGGAAGAATGGCTTCGAAATGATCCTTTGCTAAAAGGTTTTGCAAGTGTGTCGTCGGAGCAAAGTCTGCTGAGTCCCCGGAATCTTGTTGTTCAATATTTCTTGCAAGGCTGGGGTTTTCAGAATGTTCTGAATGTGCAGGGGAGTGTTCCGGTGAGTTCGCCGGAGAGAGTTCAGAGGATGTAGCTCGAGAAGATGAAGCCATTTGATTTTAAGAATAAGATTTTTTTTTTTGCAAGCTTTTTGCAGGGTTTCGCCGGAGAAGAAGATGAGAGTTTGTAAAAAGGTTTTATGTGAGGGTAAGCTTTGTTTTTATAGGATGGTAAAACGGTAGAATTCGAAAGAGTAAAATATATGGCAATGGATTAAAGTTTGGAATCCGCACTCGAGTTTGAGCGGCGGGTTCAACTTTCCAAATAAAAACGTTCCATGTACGCCCAATGAAAATGGGACACGTAGGCCTTGTCAGAATATGACAGGACGTCGTGCGCGGCCCATTAATGCTAGGCGCGTGAGGTTGATTTTAGCCATATGAGTTTCACTCGCAGTATAAGTAACCGTTATTACTACAGAGATGCCCAAGAAATCAGATTGACAGAGCTTCTGTAGTTTACAGAGGCTCTGTGATCTTGAAAATCTTTGATGTTTATCCCTTTTTCATATATCTCATTGTTATCATGACTTCTGTGGGGTTCTTCTTTAACCAAAACATTTGTAAAGGCATTGGAGAGGATAAAATCGGATTTTTGTGAAGAAATTTGCTTCGCAGAGGTTTTGTGGCTCTGTTGGAACTTGCAGAAGTTCTGTGAGGGACAGCAGAAGCTCTATGAGAGAAAAAATCTCATAACAAAAATTTTATTAGTATTTTTGATCATCCAATTTTTGATTTGGTTTAAGAGATGTTTTTCGGACATATTTGAAAGTTTGTGTCCGAGAAAACTGTTAAAAAAACGGTTTGTTCGAGAAGGTCATGGTCTGCGTTTTCGGTTTCCGAGATAACATTCCAAAAGATCGACAGAAGGTTAATTTGTGATCACAGAGCATATTTCCTGCAGAAGCTCTGTTGAGCTCAGCAGAAGCTCTATGACCTTAAATTTCTCCTAATTCGAATTTTGTGAAACTTTTTGAGCTTTTGATTTTTGAAATGTTATTCACAGTATATTTAGGACATATTTGACAATTCTTGTCCTAGAAAATTGTTTTCCAAAAACCTTTTGTGCGAGAGACATACCTTTTGGTTCTTCTTTTCTCGGTAGTGATATCTGACTTCTGTCGATATGGAGTCATCGACATTTTTCTTTGGCTTTCCCTTGAAAGTTTTATCTCTTTAGATCATTTCAGGGTTCCCTTCTGCTCCCCTTGATCTAATCACCTCTGTAGATCAAGTAATTTCCTTTTGCTCCCCCTTGACCTAATCACCTCTGTAGATCAAGTAATTTCCTTTTGCTCCCCCTTGACCTATGCTTGGATCAAAGAATGATAAGTTTTGCATAGAACATAGGTCATGGTCTTTCAGAGGTTCTGTAGGGGTCGTCAGAGGTTCTGAGTTGACTTACAGAAGCTCTGTGATTTTAAGAACTATTTAAGGTTTTAAGAATTTACATACAGAAGTAGAATCAATCAAAGCAATAAATTAAGCAATGTATTTACTTGTTATTTACAGAAGATAAAGCTATACTTACAGAGGATTTTCATACCATGTTAATCATTCCTAACTTACCCACCAAGAAGTTGAATCTTTTATCGTCTAATGCTTTGGTGAATAAGTCAGCGAGTTGATATTCTGTGGGCACGAAATGCATTTCGATTGTACCGTATTCAACATGATGTTTCAAGAAATGATACCTTATATCGATATACTTGGTTTTTGAGTGTTGCACAGGGTTGGCAGAGATAGCAATAGCACTTTTGGAATCACAGAAGATGGGTATTTTGAACAGAATGTGGCCGTAGTCTTTTTGCTGAGTCTTCATCCATAGAACCTGAGAACAACAGCTAGCGGCAGCAACGTATTCAGCTTCTGCAGTGGATGTGGAGACACAATTCTGCTTCTTGGAGGTCCAACTGACTAGTTTACCACCTAGGAATTGACAACTCCCAGAGGTACTCTTTCTGTCGAGCATGCATCCTCCATAGTCTGAATCTGTATAAGCTTTAAGACTAAAACCAGAGTTCTGTGGATACCAGAGACCAAGATTGTTGGTCCCCTTCAGGTATCTCAAGATTCTTTTTACAGCATCATAATGTGATTTCTTTGGATTAGCTTGATAACGTGCACAAAGACATGTGGCATGCATAATGTCAGGTCTGCTTGCTGTTAAGTATAACAGAGATCCAATCATGCCTCTGTAGAGAGTACATTCTACAGAAATACCATTTGGATCTAAGAACAACTTATTTCCAGTGGCCATTGGAGTCTTCATTGCAGAGGTATCAGAGAGATTATATTTTAAAAGTATGTCAGAGACATATTTGGCTTGATTTATAAAAATTCCCTCTGAAGATTGTTTGACTTGTAGTCCGAGGAAGAATGTTAATTCTCCCATCATACTCATTTCAAACTCACTCTGCATGAGTTTTTCAAAAAATTTGCACTCTTCTGAATTTGTAGACCCAAAAATTATGTCATCTACGTATATTTGTACAAGCATTATCTCACTATTTTTGCGTTTATAGAATAAGGTAGTATCTGTTGTACCTCTGTTGTAGCCATTGACTAGAAGGAAGGTAGAAAGTCGTTCGTACCATGCTCTTGGAGCCTGTTTTAGTCCGTATAGAGCCTTTTCAAGGTAGTATACATGCCTTGGAAACTTTGAGCTTTCAAAACCTGGTGGCTGATTTACGTAAACCTCTTCTTGGATTTCACCGTTTAGAAAAGCTGATTTTACGTCCATCTGATAGACTTTAAAACCTCTGTGGGCTGCGAAGGCTAAGAATATTCTTATTGCTTCGAGACGTGCGACAGGGGCAAAAGTCTCATCGTAGTCTATGCCTTCTTCTTGTCTATATCCTTTTGCTACTAATCTTGCTTTGTTTCTGACGACCACTCCATCTTCATCCTTCTTGTTTCTGTAGACCCATTTAGTCCCAATGGCCTGTTTCCCTCTTGGCAGAGGTACTAAAGTCCATACTCTGTTACGCTCAAATTGCAGAAGTTCTTCTTGCATGGCGTCTACCCAGTTTGGGTCATCTAGGGCTTCAGAAATCTTCTTTGGTTCTATAACACTAATAAAATTTGTAAAGAAACAAAAATTTGCAGTGGCAGACCTTGTTTTTACTGAGTCAGAAGGTTCTCCAATTATTTGGTTTGGAGGATGGCTTTTTGTCCACTGAGTTGTGCGTGGAAGATGATCATCAATGTCATCAAAACTTTCTTCAGAGGCTTCTTGTGTTTCTTCTTGTGCAGCCTCTGATGTTCTTCGTGCCTTGGTAGTTGATTCTACCGTTTGTGGAATGATTGGTACGAGTGGTGGTGGAGTTTGGTCCTCTGAGGATGTATAGTCTTGGTCCTCGATCTCCTCTGTAATTGGTTCTTCTGTGGTTTGTGCAGCTTCTGTGGTCGTTTTTCATGATGTTTCATCTTCTGCACTTTCTTCTGCTTCGGCAATTGCATCTGTAGTATTTATAAGAGAAGATGAAGCATTATTTGGACCAATTAGAGTCATACCTGTAGGATTTTGTCCGACAGAGGATGGTTCTTCAGAAACTCTGATGGTTCCGACAGAAGGATCAATGTCATTGTGGAACATCTCCAAAAATAGAAGATTCAAATCTTCTTTTGTTCTTGAGATGTCAGAGAATTTCCCTTTAATTCCGAGTTCTGAACTTATTTGCTCAGAAGTCATTTGGAATGAATCATCAAAAGAAACATTGATGCTTTCTACAATCTTGTGAGACTTTGTAAGGAATGTTCTGTAGGCTTTGGAAGTGGCAGAGTATCCAATGAATTTGCCTTCATCTGCTTTTACATCAAACTTTCCTCTTGAATCTCTGTCGTTTAAGACGAAGCATTTGCATCCGAATACATGGAAAAATTTGATGTTTGGCCGCCGTTTGTTAAGCAATTCGTAAGGCGTCTTGAGGTGTCTTTTCACAATGGTTGATCGATTTTGAGTATAACACGCAGTAGAAATTGCTTCTGCCCAAAAGTTCATTGATAATCCGCATGCTGACATCATAGTTCTTGCGGCTTCCACAAGTGTTCGATTCTTTCTTTCGACAACACCGTTCTGTTGTGGAGTGCGAGCTGCAGAGAAGTTCTGTGATATTCCTTCTGTTGAAAGATAGGCTTCAATGACAGAGTTTTTAAATTCTGTGCCATTGTCACTTCTTAACTTATGTATTCTACAATTATAAAGAACTTGGATTCTTTTAATTAGATTTATCAATATATTTGGAACATCTGATTTCTTTCTAACGAATTCAACCCATGTGAAACGCGAATACTCATCAATTAGGACAAGTATGTATTTCTTGCCACCTAGGCTTTGTATGGCAATGGGACCGCAGAGGTCGACATGAAGCATGTACAGAGGTCTAGTGCAAGATACATCTGTTTTGCCTTTGTGGGAAGCTCTTTTGAGTTTTCCCATCTCACAGGCAGAACATAAATGATCCTTATTGAATTTAACATTTGGCAAACCTTTAACTAGATCAAGTTTGACCAGTTTTTCCAATGTGTGAAAATTCAAGTGACAGAACCTGTTGTGCCATAACCAGGCTTCTTCACTTTTGCAGGCAACAAGGCAACCTTTGTCTTTGTTCTTTGAGTTGAAGTTCATTAGATATAGATCACCTATTCTTTCAGCTCGCAGAAGTTCCATACTTGTTTCTTCACTTTGTAGAGAGCAGAAAGTTCTTTTGAACAACACATTGAATCCTGTATCACAAAGTTGACTTACACTGAGTAGGTTGTGCTTAAGGCCATCCACATATGCAACTTTGTATACAGAAACGTCTTCTTTCCTTATGACTCCATAGCCTTTTATGTGTCCTTTCTTGTTGTCTCCAAAAGTCACAGATCCACCATCTTGTGTTTCTTTGTACGTGGATAGTGCACTTCTGTCACCAGTCATGTGCCTTGAGCATCCGGAGTCTAGATACCAGATTGGCACATACTTCTTCTGCAGGACAATCACAGAGATTTAGGTACCCATATCCATATGGGTCCAATTTTGTTAGAGTTTTTCAAGTTTGCCTTGGCATTCTTGAAATACATTCTGTTCTCTGCAGAAGAGTCAGATTGTTTCTTTGTGGGATTTGACTTTTGAATTGTCGTAGAGAGTAAACAGACTTGACTTGAAAAATGATTATTAAGTTTAGACATAAGATCAAAGCAATGACAGTATTGAATATGAGATGTAGTTTGCTTGAACTTTTCATTGAATTTTTTAAACTCAGCCACAGAGGCATTACATTCTTTCTTTATATTAGATTTCCTATTACTAGAAGATCTATGAATACTCGAATGTTGTTTGCAAAAGCTCTGTTTAGGACCTGCCTTCTGTGGGTTGCTTCTGTGGTGAACTTCTTTCATCACTGTCACAGAAGAAAAAGATTTATTAACCTTGGGTTTTGAAAATCTAGAACTTATAGGATCAATAGAGGTCTTCTGTAACTTTTTAAGCTCAGCAGAGGTTTTGATATGTAGATTCAAATTTAGAAAATCTTGGCAGATTGGAATCTCTGTGAGTTTCTCTTTTGGAGAAATAGTTCTGTGAGGAACTTCAGAGGAGAATTTGACATCCTCTGTGTCACAGTGAATTATCCCTGATTTGAAATCAGTCTCTGAGTTGTCAGAGGATGAATCGTCCTCGTATACAGAGGTTGAGTCAATTCTTTCAATAGAGGCTGGATTTTCTGAGCATGTATCTTACGAGCTTTCTTCCTCTGTAGAATAGTTTTCATAGATTGCAGAGGTTTCTAATAAGATTTCTTCAGTGAGAGTTTTATCTATAGAAGATGTACAGAAATTTTCTAAAACGCTTGATTTCCATATTTCCAAAATTTCTTTTTCAATTAAATTTTTAAAGTTTTCTTCTGAAAAAATGGGTTTAAACTCAGGAGCTTCTGCTGATAATTTCTTTTCAACGTTTATCAAACAGACAAAAGCAACCTGTGTTTGGGTCTCTGGTTTACCAAATTTGAAGATACCAATCTGATCTTGTGTTTTCAGATATTTCTTTGGTTTGATACCTCTATTGACAGAGGTTGAAGATGATGAGTCTGTGTTTTCAAACCACACGTTAATCATCTTCTTATGTTTCTTCAAATAAGGATCCACAGAGATTTTCGCCCGTTTGCTTACAGAGATTAGATTTGGAAAATCTGGTTTGTTTGTTTTTCCAATCACAAATAACGAGGACAGAGGTTTGTTTCTTTTGCCTTCAACACCTAGGGTGATATCATCATACCCTATACCTCGTCTCCCTATTTGTGAGTTTATTTTTCATAAACTTTCTGTGCATCTTTGTAGTTTTTAAGCAAAACTTCTCTTCTGAGTAAATCTTGCCACAATACCTCTCTTTCTCTTTGAAAGTATTCTTTAAGAGCTCTTATGTCAGTAGTTTCGCTCCTTGAAACTGAAAGTTCTTTTGTTTTATCTTTTAAAGTATTGGTTAATTCAGAAATTTGTTTTTTTAAAGGATCTAGAGTTTTGTTCCAATTCTTTTCTATTCTCTCTTTTTCCTCAAAAATCTTTGCTTTTTCTTGAGTGAGAAGCCGTACTTCTTTCTCATTGAAAGTGAGTCTTTTCTGAATACTTTGATTTATCTCTTTCAGTTCAATTAATTCAATGTTAATTCTAAGTGTATTATCATCTACAGAGGTAATACAAGAGTTGGAATTTGAAGTAGATACCTCAGAGTTAGTGCAGGAGTCGACTTCTGCCATGCCACAGAAGAGGGCATTGGCGGTATGTTCATCGTCAGAAGTAGAGTCTGACTGGAAGTCTTCTGTGTTCTCCTCAGAATGTCCTTTTGCCATTAAGGATTTTTGAGCATAATATTCGGCTTTCTTTTTGTAGAAAGCAGAGTCCCTCTGTGGGCGATTTGATCTGCTTCTGCATTCATTCGCAAAATGGCCTGGTTTTCCGCAGTTAAAACACCCTTGAGGAGTGTTTCCTGTTCGATCATTGGACTTCTGTAGGTCTCCGCCTTTCTCTGATCTACATTCATTTGCATAGTGACCAGGTTTGCCGCACTTGTAGCATTCTTGCTGCGTGTGGCTTACCGAGTCATCTGACCTCTGTCGGTCATTCCCTCTGTAATTTCTATCGCTTGACCTCTGTCGGCCACTTGATTCTTCTCCTCTTCTGTCATCTCTTCTGTTGTCTCTTCTGCCATCCTGATTGTCTCTATCATATCTTTCATTTCCGGAACCTCTTCTGTTTCCTCTGAACTCTTTTGTCAATAGAGCTAAAGATTTAGCTAGTGACGCAAGAGTTATTTCCTTTTCTGCTTGCTCTTCTTCTTCACTGTCAATTATCACCATCTTCTTCTTCTCATTCTTCTTCTCCTCTGTGGCTTTATCATTTCTTGGTCTCTGTGCATCCTCTTTAGTTTTACTAACCAATGCATATGGTGCAATGGTTAGTGTTTTAGCCTGTGCTATCTGAGGTTCTTGTGCGGCTAATGTTCCGTAAAGATCAGAGAGAGTCCAGGTGTCTAGATCCTGATTTGTCTGTAGGGACATAGACAGTTGGAGCCATTCTTCATTTAGACTTTTTAAAAACATGACATTGTTTTCTTCAGAAGTTCTGTCAATGCCTGATTTTCTGCACTTGTTGATTAGAGAGTTGAATCTGTCGTATGTTGTTTGCAGAGATTCTGTTGCAGAGGCTCTGAATGCATGATATTCATTGATGTACTGTGCTCTTCGGTTTTTTTGTGTTTTAGCACCTCCTTCCAACTGTCTTTCCAGTTCTTTCCACAGATCATGCGCTGTTTCACATGAATCCAAGGATTGAAAGAGTTCGTTGGGTATTGCCATAATTAATGTCCTCTTGGTTTTCTGAGCAACTTCATCTTCTGCTTTATCTTCGGTTGACCACTACCCTTTTGGCTTTGGTTTTTGATGTTCGGGGATTTTGGCAGATTCAGCAGTAGCAGGTATACGAGGTACTACTGTCATGGGAATAGGAGGAGGATTGTACCGATATTGTACTTGATTTTTTTCAGTGCCCTCGAAAAAATGGACCATTCTTATTTTCCACTGAGGATACTCATCTCGAAGGAGAGTAGGAGGTTTAGTGAGAGAACCAGTAGTAAAGAAATTATTTGTATTTGTCATTTGAAGATTTTAGAAAGAAAGTATGACTAAAGAGTTACTTCGATGAGCTTGACGATTTTCTGGGTTTAAGCAGTTTCCAGACACAATTTTAAATCTCAATAATATCTATCACGAATCTTGATAAGTGGATCACTTGATATTGAAAATCAAGGAAGGCCCTGATACCAATTGTTGGATCCCAGATACACTTAATCAAGATTAACAATCTATTAGTGGAGTTTAGAGTTTGATGCGGAAGCGTATTAAACTAATAGACATGTTTGATAGATATTAGAACGCACATATATAAATAAAACAGTAAAGAATGAAAAGGATTTCTTGAACAGTTACTGTTATTCAATATATAATAACAACACGAAGAACAGATTAAGAACTGTTGGTGTGTGTGAGAATATAACACTCAGATATTTGACAATAAAGCTTGAGAGTATTAGTGATTCCTTGTGTTTTCGTCCTTAGGAAGATCTCAACATGAGACTTCCTTTTATACTACTCTTAGAAGACTATGAAGTAGGTCATTGTTCCTTTTACGGCATGAATAGTAAACTGGATGGTGTGAACAGTGGACTGGATGGTGTGAGCAGTTGTTTGAGCCATGCGCATTTAATGGAGCAGATGTACTTTTGGTAAATGCATTAAATGGCGCAGACGTCTATTTTGTACCTTGCCCTATTTAGTCCACTCAGAGCTTGACACGTGTTTTGATAGTACTTTTCCATGCAAGTTGATGAACGTATCCAGTAATATCTTCCAAGTTTTCATTGAGGACCACAGAGGCTCTGTAATGAATTACAGAGGTTCTGCGGTCTGGTCCTCTGTGAAGCAGTCTTCGCCGGATTCCGAGTCTTTGGTCTTCTTTGTTCGTATGCCAGAGCTTCTGTAGGAAGCCTCTGCTGCTTCTGTAGCTTCTTGACCTTGATTTCTCGGTAATGTCGGCAGAGCCTCTGTAAGAGGCTTTCTTCACTTAGCCTATTTTTCACTACTTCTAAATACTTCTATGATTAGGAAGATTGAAGCTAACAGCTCTTCATGGCGCAAAATCAGTAGGATTTCTTGATCAGTTCATGGAGCAAAGTAGATCATGTGGATGGCGCAAAGTTGGTCATGTGGGTGGCGCAAAGTTGTTCATGTGGGTGGCGCAAACTTGTTCAAGTGGGTGGCGCAAATGACAAATTAATTGATCATGTGTATGGCGCAATATGTATATGTTGATGGCGCAAAGTGATGTAGCTTTTTGGATGAAGTTGGTGGCGAAGCAAGCAACTAAGCAGGATGGTGAAATCAAACAAGTTAGTTGGTGAACAAATGAAATGTATGCAGCAATGTTTGACTTTCTTCTTTTGGTTGGCTCAATTTGTTTTTCAGCAGGCGAATGGCGCAAATCAAAGATGAAACACACACATAAACAACTCAAACATACACACACACACACACAACTCACAATTAAATCAGGTACTTTAATCCAGCAAGAAGGTGGCGCAAAGTAGATGAGTGTGGTGCAATATATAGATCTGGCGCAAAGTGAAAAACAATCTCAAAAAAATATTCAAATCTCCATCAAATATTCGAATTAAGCTTCCAAATTTTGCAGAAATGTTAGAAAATCAGTTTCTAACACAATTATATGAACCAATTTCGTTGAAAACCACTGATTTGATATCTGAATGATGAACCAGACTGATACGATCTATATGAACAAAAACTCCAAAATTTTCAAATTGATGATCAAATATGTGAAATAAGCTTCCAAAATTTGCAGAAATGTTAGAAAATTAGTTTCTAACACGATGATGTGAACCAATTTCGCTGAAAAATGCTGAATCGAAATCTGAATGGTTGATCAGACTGATACGAACGAACCAAACAGAAACCTCAAATTTCTTCAAATTGATCCTCAAAACTTTGAAACTAGCCCTTGATCCTTGAATAAGAATTGTTACTCTTTCAAAAACGAATCCAACGAACTCTAATTCCAGTAGAATAAATCTCAAAATTGCAAGAATTTAAGAAAAAGAGATTTTCTTGAAAAAATCAAGAAAATCGATCGATTTTCCTCAAAAACCTAACAAATTTGATCTCAATTCGTGAAAATTCATCAGTAGATCTTCAATAACTTGCTCTGATACCAATTGTGTTTCCCAATATGATCAATCAACCAAGAATTCACACAAGATCTAGAGAGAGAGTGTAGAGAGAGAAAGTAGATCTTGTATTATTAGCTCTCTGTATTTTACAAGATATGAGTTATGCTCTCTTTGTTATGGAATCGTTACAAGATTAGTCTAAACAAAGCTATTTATACCTAAGATCTATACAAGACATTAAGCTAAGTTTGACTTTCACTAACACATAATACATTGACTTTGACTTTGACTTTGACTTTATCATTAAATCTTGAAGACATATTTTAGACTTAACAGGGCTAATCTTAGTATTTTTGGAAACTTCTTTTGAACACAGGTCATGCTGCAGGAATGCCACATCATTGATCTGTTGGAGCCAAATAGGAGGATGACGTGGATGCTGATGTGGAATGCTATTTTGTTACATATTGTGTATTAACTATTGGATATTGTGTCTAATGATGTCCAGTTGTTTATGGACTTGCTTTTGTACTCTCTAAGTAGTTTTAGTACTTTTTAAGTGTTTAGTTGAACTACTTAACTTAGATTTCTAATGGTTTGGTTAGAGTTTACACCTTTTACCCCTATTTTGTACAATAAATAGAAGGCCTTGGATCCTTTTTTTAGACACATCTTGGAGCTGATTTTAGATCAACTCCACCTCCATTTCCTTTTGCTCTAAAAGTTCTTAATTTAATGCTCTTAATTTTAGTTCTTTATTTCTCTTTTTTCTCCTAAATTCTTACTACTTCTAGAAATCTTCTTTGTGCACTTTCATTTCTCTTTACTTTTATGTCATTTACTCTTATTCTTTAATTTCTGTCATTAATTTAAAGTCATTTACATTTCCTTGTCTTTTATTATTGTAATGAGTAGCTAATCACATTAGCTTGGGTGTAAGGCAAATGGTGATCATGTTAACTAAAAGAAAGTGGACATTTGTGTGGCAATAATGATGTTTTATTATTCCAACCCAAGTTTTATCAAGATAATACAATCCGTTGACAAATTGTCACTTTGATAGTGACAAAAGTGTCATGGACCTAGAGATAGGCCATTGAATAGCATGTCAATTTGAATGACATAGGATGTAATATCGAGAGAGTTACTTGCAACGAGAGTTGTTACTTCTGTTTTTCAAAATGATTCATTCTTGATAAGTTGTGACTTTTTCAAAGGGTTAAAATGGAGTAGACTTAGAGATAAGCTACTTGGATTACACCAACTTGGGAGGTACGGGGGTTATATCGAGAGAGTAACTTTTAACAAAGAGAATTTGTTTTGGTGTATATTTTGAGAACTCCACTCCCATCATTTCGCTATCTTGAACTCTGCTCATAGATGAGATTGTTTATGGCTACTAGAATAATGGGATGGTGAGAGTCCGATAGGAACGTGTCTTAAAGTAGATAATAGAACTAATTATTGTCATCATCATGCTGCAGCATTCCTATAGCATCATGTTGTAGCATTTCTGTAGCATTAGGTCTGTTGGAATTTGGGTTCACATCTCATCACAAATCTGACACCCTTGCGTCTTTTAATTCTTGTTAAGTTAAATCTGTTATAACAACCAACCAACCAACCAAAATATTTTCTTCAAATCGTCACTTGAAATTAGTCTTTCATCTCGAGATCTTGCACCTTAAGATACATATCCCTGTGGAATACGATACTTGGTTCTTACCATTTTATTACTTGAAAGACGACATTAGATCTCATTGTATACTTGCTTTGAGGTTTAATTAGCACACGTCTGTAGGTGTATTCAAAGCACTGTTAGTAAACAAACCAACTAACTGATATTCAGTTGGAATAAAATGAAGTTCAATGTTTCCATTCATCACATGATCGCTGATAAAATGATATTTGATCTCGATGTGTTTAGTCTTTGAGTGTAGCGTTGGGTTGTGTGCTATAGCGATGGCACTAGCGTTGTCGCAATAGATTGGAATTTTTTATAGCTGAAGGTCAGAGTCTACTAGCTAATTTCTCATCCATAAGACCTGAGCATAACAACTACCATCTGCTACATACTCAGCTTCAACGGTAGAGGTGGATACTGAGGTTTGCTTGTCCAACTTACCAGTTTTCCACCCAGGAGCTGGCAGCCTCCTGCGATGCTTTTTCTATCCAGTTTTCAACCTGCAAAATCACTATCTGAATAGACAGTTAGATCAAACCCTGTGTCTTTGGGATACCAAAGACCTAAGTTGGGTGTACCCTTCAGATATCTGAAAAGTTGCTTTACAACGATCAGATGTGACTCTTTGGGTTCAGCCTGGTATCGTGCACAAAGACATGTAGAGTACATGATATTAGGACGACTCGCTGTAAGATGGAGAAGAGAGCCGATCATTCCTCTATAGGCAGTGACATTAACAGGTTTTCTAGAAGGATCCTTGTTAAGTGTCAGTGGTGGTGCCATAGGAGTTTTCATAGCTGAACTTCGAGTAAGATCGAATTTCTTCAGCATATCTTTAACGTACATACCTTGGTGGATAAAAGTACCCTTATCTCTTTGCTTGATTAGAAGTTCAAGGAAGTATGTTAGTTCACCCATCATACTCATCTTATATTCATTTTTCATTCTTTCAGCGAATCGAGTACACAGAGATGGGTTAGTAGAACCAAATATAATATCATCGACATATATTTGAACAAGAATAATATGACCTTTAACTTTTCTGAAAGACAGAGTGTTGTCAATTTTTCCACGTTCAAAATTTTCAGCAATAAGAAAGGAGGATAAAGTGTCATACCATGCACGGGGTGCTTGTTTTAAGCCATAAAGGGCCTTATCAATTTATAAATATATTCTGGATGCTTAGGATCAACGAATCCTGGTGGTTGTTCAACAAAAACTTCTTCATTCAGCTTTCCATTTACGAATGCTGACTTAACATCCAGTTAGTGAACTTTGAAGTCTTTGTGCATAGGCTAAGAAAAGTCGAATTGCTTTGAGTCTTGCCACTGGGGCAAAGGTTTCATCATAGTCTATGTCTTCCTTTTGTCTGTATCCCTGGGCAACTAGTCTAGATTTTTTGCAGGTTACAGTTCCAAATTCATCTAACTTATTACGATATACCCATTTGGTACCTATCACAGTTTTGTCAGATGGTCTGGGAACAAGATTCCATACTTTGTTTATTTCAAATTCAGTCAGCTCTTCTTGCATAGCACTGACCCAGTTTGTATCTCTGAGGGAATCATCAGTTTTCTTTGGTTCAATCAGTGAAATAAAGTTAACAAATAGATAGATGTTACCTGAGCTTCATCGATTCGGAACACTTGCGTTTGGATCACCTAAAAATTGATCGATTGGGTGATTCATAGTCCATCGCTGAGCAGCAGCTTGAATCTCTGACTCAGAATGAACTTCTGAAGGTGGTGAAGAAGAGGCTTCAGCAGCAGTAGATTCAGGTATATCAGGCAAGAGTTGTTGTGGTTTAGATGAAATTTCATTTACGGATTGCTGATTTGAAGTTGATGGATTTTCATAGGTTGAGGGTTCAGAAGGAGGCAAAGTGTAGGTTCCCAGATTCACCTCGTCTCATATAAACAGCAAAATCAAATATAGCGGAAGAATTATAAAGTTGTTTATGTATGAGTGATTGTGAGTAACATAAAACATGAGAGAATAATAATATGATGAACAGTAATGGATAACAATAATGAATATCAAATTGCTCGTATATTGGTATATTTGAATAACACCAAAAACACTTTCTTGTGTGTGTATTCTGAAATCTCTCAGACTACTGATGGTACACTATAAGTGGAATGGAATTGTGCAGTGATAGTGCTCTCTCAATTCTAGTAACGATTACTGTAATTCTCGACAAATGCACACTACTTTTTGTTCCACAAACGTTCTATTTATAGCCTGATAAAGTAACAAACGGTGTACTATCAAAGTATAAAACCCTATGATGACACGTGGAAAGCATGTCTTCGTCCTTTTAGGGCTGACGTGGAAAGTGCGGACACATGTCTGATACTTAGAGATTTCTCGAGACTTCAGCTTCACAGATGTCTTCTTTCACCAGAGCTCATTTACCAGATCTCTGAAGGTCTTCTGGCGATCTTGGTCTCTAATGGTTCAACAGAGGTCTTCTACCAGAGCTTTGACAATCTCTGATGATCTTCTGTTTATTCTTCTGCTAAGTCTTTACTTGATCTCTAGTGTCCTTCTGACTTGAGATATTTTCAATACTTTTATATTAAACATACTTGGGGCTAACAATCTCCCCCTAAGTATTGAAAACTCAAACTAAGCTATTATCAGAGATAAGAAAAAAAGACAAAGAAGAGAAAGTCATGCTCTATAAAACTGTTACTATTCTTCAAAAGATTAAGTACATTACATTACATGGAGAAATAGTAAAACTAATCATAATAATTTCCTCTAAGAATTCTGTCAAATCTCAAAATTAAATCCCTGAATTATAGAGTAAGACTAAGATGCCTTACTTATTGATGACTTCTTGTGGACATTTGGAGCTTGGAGGCCTTTCTTATACGATCTTTCGCAGATACTTCAGAGATTGTGAAGAGTACTTGTAGGCTTCTGTAGTTCTGATTACTTTCTTGACTCCCCTATGTCGGCAGATAAATGCTTCTGGATTGGCTGACAGAGATCCTGTGGGGATGTTTTCAAGTCCCACAAGACTCACATCTGGAGGTCCAATGCTCTGTTTCTCCAATTCGAAATCGATTCCATGTTGGAAGTCGATTTGAGTTCTGAGGTTCACGTGCTCTTCCATGGCTAGTAGGATTTCAGTGCGTGCAGTGCTGGCGGCTTTGAACCTGTCTCGGAAGTTTAGGCAGTAGGCGTGTAGAGTTAGAAGAACATAAGGGTTCAACAGAACAAGTTCGTTGTCGGGGAAAATTACTTATTCTCCGCTGTGGAGTTCGACCGTATAGGCGTGATAAGCCACTCTGTTGTAGGCAAAAGACCTCAAGTCTATGCTTAATATTCTTTCGAATGCAAAGGATGTGTTTATCCTACCAGTGATGTTGGTCTTCGTCCTTATGAATCTGCTCCTATCCTGTGACAGTATGGCTACTCTTATTAGGTTTAGATATGGGTTTATGGGCACAACATTGACTGGAGTAAGATCATGATCAGCATAGAGGAAGCCATATACGTCTTCTATAGATGGTAGAGCGGTGCCCTTGGGTGGTGAAGGTTGTACATCAGCAGATGGCTCTTCTGGTACTTTCTCTTTTCCTTTGTCAGCCTGTGTCTCTGATGTGTTTCCTTCTGTTGGTACCTCTGTAGGGATTGCTTATGTTAGAATTTCCATAGCTTCTACTATGTCATTCTGGTGTGGATGTAACACCCCGCTTACCACGACACAATATTGTCCGCTTTGCCCCACTGGCTCACGGCTTTGTTCTTGGCGACCTGGCAAGGACTTCGCAAGGACTTCCCAGGAGGTCACCCATCCTGGTACTACTCCCACCCAAGCACGCTTAACCACAGAGTTCCCAAGGAACCCGCATGCTCGTGGCCCCAAAACGCGTTGTGTCTGGTAAGGCCAAGGTTTACTAATATACCCAGCATCTCTCCTGTCCACGGCCGATATGGGATATGCCTAAGGTGTTACACACACCCCCCTTAGTGACTCATCGTCCTCGATGAGGTTTGCCCCACCATCCCGAACGGCACAGGAGTGGCTCTGATACCATTTGTAACAACCCGCTTACCACGACACAATATTGTCCGCTTTGCCCCACTGGCTCACGGCTTTGTTCTTGGCGACCTGGCAAGGACTTCGCAAGGACTTCCCAGGAGGTCACCCATCCTGGTACTACTCCCACCCAAGCACGCTTAACCATAGAATTCCCAAGGAACCCGCATGCTTGTGGCCCCAAAACGCGTTGTGTCTGGTAAGGCCAGGGTTTACTAATATACCCAGCATCTCTCCTGTCCACGGCCGATATGGGATATGCCTAAGGTGTTACAGTGGATCATGGGGAATTATAGTTGTGGTTGTGTTGGGTGGTTGGTTCAAAATTTCTTCAGCAGAGGATGGGTTTGTCCTCTTTGGTTCAGTTCTTGTTGTGGATGGTGAGGGAGTATCGAGTAGATTAGTTTCTATTAGAGGCTCTGCTGAGGTTTCTGTTGGGGTCCTAATTTGTTTGTCTTTAAAGGTGTAGTCTATGCTCTCACCTTTTGTTCATTAGACTCCTCTCTGTCACCTAATTCATGCTCAAAGTCTGAGTGCTCAGCAGTAGCTATTGGGGAGTCTGGGCCAACAAACCTTGGTTTCTTGAACACTAGGGCGCCAGAAGTTTCTCCCGTAGACATTTTCTTGGTAGCAGCTTCTGCAATGATGTCACAGAAGGTCTTGGCAGCCTACTTTAGGACGTCTTTGAGTTCAGTAGCAGCAGCTCTGACTTCCTCCACCTGGTCATCGAAATTGAATTTGTGGGTGTCCAGAGTCTCTTTGTTAGCTCCAATTCTACTGTTTATAGAAGTATTGAAAAATAGGCTAAGGAGGCGTTTGGTTCGGTTAAAGGAATGAAAATGATAATGTTAATGAAAGTAGGATATAATGGAAATTATTACTGTCATTATATTACTCCCTCCGTCCCAAAATAAATGTCCACAATGAAAAATGCACACAATTTTAGGAGTATGCAATTATTACACTTTTTAATTAACCAAAGTACAATTTTACTCTTAGTTATAGAGAGAGAAAATTTATCCATCACATAATTAAGGGTAGAATGGGAAAGTGAAAATTTACTTTTGAAAGTGGACACTTATTTTGGGACAAACAAAAATAGTAATGTAGACACTTATTTTGGGACGGAGGGAGTATATACCATTCCATTATATTATTGCTGGTTGGAGAAAAAAAACCATCAAAGAAGACTTCTTGTTTGGAGACGATTGGCTAGGGTTCACCCAAGAGAAAGAATATGCAACACAAAAGAACCAATTCAGTGGTGGTGATGCCATGGAAATCAAAAAACCAAAATCAAACACAACATCTCCAACACAAATTGCTTCTTTCGTCATGGAAATCAAACACAACATCTCCTACACAGATTGCTTCTTTTGTCATGGAAATCAAAAATCGAACACAACAAAATCGAACACAACAAGGACCAAAATTGAAATCACAGCAAGGACCAAAATCGAAGAAAACCGAACCCCACAAGGAGGAGAATATCGAATAACCAAAATCGGGATTTCTAGGGTTAATATCAAAAATCGAAAAACCCCAAAATCAGAGATGGAGATGAAGATGTTGCAAAAACCGAAGAACCAAAATCGAAATCACAGCAAGAACCAAAATCGGGATTTCTAAGGTTAATACCCAAATCGAAAAACCCCAAAATCAGAGATGGAGATGGAGATGTTTCAAAAATCAAAGATAGAATACATTGTTCAATGATTATGAGATGATCGGTTTCTTTCGTATTGAAAGCGAACATGATGAGAGGAGAAGCTCGAGTATCACATGATGAGAGGAGAAGATTGATTTATGTAACTATGTGTGGCGATGTATTGTGTTGGTTCATTCCACCCAATTTGGAGAGGAATGGTTTTTGGACGAATCTATTATTAAGATTGATTGCATTACTTGCAACCAAATATCAACAATCATTTCATTTTCATTTCCTCTTTGAACCAAAAAAATACAATGGATATCATTCTCATTGAATACCTTCTAATACCCCCAACCAAACACCCCCTAAGTGTTGACACCGACAGAGCTTCTGCCGATTCACCAAGGAGACCGAAGTGAAAAATCATCAGAAGACGCTTCACAGAAGACAAGACCACAGAGCCTCTGCCATACTTGACAGAGCCTCTGTGGTTTGAAGACAGAAGACTTAGAAGAATACTTGAAGATCAAGACAAAGACGATCGTGCTTCTCACGTTTACTGTTGTACGAAGATCTTGAAGATCATTCGTACAAGGCTCGCCCAGCTTCCTCCACGTGTCAACGTCTGATGGGTTGCAGTCTTTTCTAGAGTGTGGCGCACTACAGTAACGTTGTACCTGCTACTGTTCCACGATAGTGTCTTTGTACCTTCGTACTTCTTGTCTCCACCATGTCCCCTGTAGAAGTAGTATAAATAGAAGACTCATGTTGAGCTCTTCTATTAAGCTTTGCGCAATACACACACCATTAGAGCAGAATTCTTGTATTACCTTCGGTGTTCTTAGGTGTTCTTATTATATCAAATACAGTGAATCATTGAGTTAATTATCTGTGTTATTTACACTTCACGTATTTGATATTGTGTATTTATCTACCAAGTAATACCTCTCTAGTTCGCTAAAACGCTTCCGCACCCTAATGTGTTTGAACTAATAGGTATTTATATCATTGTTAAGAAAAATAGGAACCAACAATTGGTATCAGAGCCATCCTTGATTTTCTATATCAAGAGATCCTCTCCAACAATGATTTTTGGTAGAAACTTGGCTTGATTTTAACCTGTTCTTAGTTTATTTCAAACAGATTCTGTTTTTCTGCCATTCTCGACCAGTTCGACTTTGGTAAACCTACAGAATCTGTTCTCTCGGTTAAAACTCTCCATTTTAGTGCATTACTCAAGTTTTTAAGCTTATAAACACTTTTCGAAGCATCCACATCATCATTTGAAAGTTTGCAGTTCATACTCCATTTTCTGGTATTTTTCAAACCACTTTCAAAATGGCAAACACGAACAACTTCTTCACCGCTGGTTCTCTAACCAAGCCACCCACTCTTCCCAGAGATGAGTACCCTCAGTGGAAGATACGAATGATTCACTTCTTCGAGGGTACTGACAAAGAACTCGTCTACTATATCAACAATCCTTCTTTCGTACCTATGATAACAGTACCTCGAGTACCTGCCACAGATGACACACCAGGGACTCCTAAGCACGAGAAACCAAAGACCAAGGACAAGTGGTCCGAGCCAGATTGGGCAAAATATGAAGTTGCACAGAAGACCAAAAGACTTCTGATAATGGCCATCCCCAATGACCTCTTCCAATCACTAGATGCGTGTGAATCTGCATACGATCTATGGAAGGAACTGGAGAAACAATTGGAGGGAGGGGCCAAGACTCAGAAGAACAGCAGAGCCCAATGCATCAATGAATACTACGCATTCAAAGCTCTTCCTATAGAATCTCTGCAGTCAACGTACGATCGGTTCAACTCTCTGATCAACAAATGCAAGAAGTTCGGGATTCACAGAACCTCTGAGGAGAACAATGTCATGTTCCTAAAGAGCCTAAATGAAGAATGGATCCAGTTATCCATGTCTGTGCAAACTAATCCGGACTTAGACTCTTGGACTTTGTCATATCTTTATGGAACATTGGCAGCCCAAGAACCTCAGATTGCATAAGCAAAAGCTCAAGTCAGTGCACCCCTTGCACTTGTTGGTAAGGCTACAGAAGCTAAAGAGAAGCCGAAGAAGGAGAAAGCTGTGGAGGAAAAGGAGAAGAAGAAGAAGGTAATGATCGTTGATAGTGAAGAGGAGGAGGTGGTGGAAGAAGAGGAGGAAACTATGGCCTCTATAGCAAAGTCTCTAGCCCTTTTAACCCGGGAGTTCATGAGGTTCCATAATCGTCACTGATAATCAAGATTCAATATAGAATGAACATTCAAGATCGTATTCACAGCAACTGGTCATATGATTTATTAACAATCTGTGAATTACAAGACGTTACAATGAATTTCTCTCTCAATGGATTTGTCTATCAAAGTCTCTAAAGATAATGGAAGCCCAAGACACCTATTTATAGTGTATAATTACATGACATGGGCCCAAGCCCATTTAACTCCCATTAAACTCCCAAAGCCCAAAATGACTAACAAAGCTAATTACAACACATTTGACTTTTCTTGACTTTACATGGACTTTATAAAACTTTCTATATAATTGGGGCTTTCTAGACCCAACAATCTCCCCCTAAAGTTTTATAAAGAAAGCATCTTCAAATGATCTCCCCCTTGATTTCTTTGAAAACTTTAGTGTTGCACATCTTCATGTCTTGCAAATCTATCCAAGCTCCCCCTGAAAATTTTCTCTTATTCTTCACAAGTTTCAACTTTAAAATCTGATTCAATGTGCAATAAGTTCGACTGAAAACACCTCAGTTGTAACACATAATCCATCTTTGAAATTTGAGTTGAATGGCCATTAAGCTCAAGAGAATAATCCATTAAGATCATAGGAGGGATTTTCTCAACACACTTCAGTAACTCAGCTTGGATCCACAAAAATAGAAGATAGAACACCTTTGTGAAAATCGGGAGAAATTGAATGAAAAACGCAGCTTTCTGTCCAGCAACTGTCCACGGACTTTGACACAGAATCTGACCAATAAGCACACCGATTCAGAACAAACTCAAAACATGAAAAATGTTCATCTGTGTCATAAGAAACCAAGGCATCTGGAGTCGTCAAATCTGATCAAAATACAACAGGTGCGCAAAGCTGTCAAATAATTCAAAAAAATCGACTTTGCTCTGAAATAGGCTATGTATAACTTCTGAGTAGCCTTGATCAGAATTCTGAATAAACTGGATCAGAATTCTGACTAAACACAATCAGATTTTTGAACTTGAACACCTCTGAATGGTCTGAGTAAACTCTTCTGAATAGCATAATCAGAATTCTGAATGGTCGTTGAACAAATTCTGAATAAGCTGTCAACTTACGTATTAAATCATCTATGAACTTTGATAGCATATATCAGACCTCTGAGTTGCTTTGAACAAAATTATGAACAATCAAGAACCCTGAACTGACACTAATCAAAGTCTGGACAATCTGTCCCATCACAACGATCTCTGAAAAATTTTGACTTCACAATCAGAATTCTGAATACTCTGACAACTTCTGCTCAGAACTCTTAATAATCTGAGTTAACAACTTCTGGTCAGTCTTTAATCCAAGTCTAGATACACCAATCACAATTCTGAATGGTCACAAATCTGTTCTGAATAAACATCATCACATAGCTGAATGACAACTTTTAATTGACAGCAACTTGTTGTTTCTTAATCGATCAGCACCATCTGTTTGAATCAGCACCGTGATCTGTCTTGGCTTCAAACAGCAGCAACTACCTTCTTGTTTTACTTTTTTTGCTGCATAGATGGAACAAAAACAGCAGCTACTTTCTATTTTGAGCAGCTTTGAATCGATTTGCATGTTTAAAATCTCAACAGCAACAAATTGCACACGAACAGATTTAACAACCTGCAACTCCCTGTTTTAAACCCAACAACTTTCTGGTACGATTATCCAAATAGATTTATGTTTCAAATTTTCTTTTTTCTTTGTAAGAACAACAAATCAGTTTCCTTTTCCTCTTCTCCCCCTTAAAATAACATCTCTCTCTTTTGTAGTTTATGTACAAATCAGTTTCTATTTTCTTCTCCCCTTTTGATTATCATGACCATGATCATCAAAATGATAATGAAACGGATTTGCAATCTACCAATCTAGATTTTAGAGAAATCTTCCAGAATTTGAATCAGCCGTCAATTCATATAAGTGTAACCCAAAATCAACAAATGATCTTGTTTTCAAGCCTTTGAAGAAAAGCTTGGCCTGTTTGTAGCACAAAGCCACTAGATACAACAAATATATCTAATTAAAGAGCTTGAGTGATTTTCACTCTCCAGGACTTCCTTCTAATCATTGAGTAGCTTAAAGCAACTCTATAAAAGTTCTGACAGAAAACATATTTTCTGTGTGTTAGTGCATGTGTAGAAAGAATAAAGCAACATATGCTTGAATAATAGGCTCAAAGTGTGTAAACTGTTGAGACAACAACAATTTTCCACGGACTCAATGTGCATGAATAAAGAGCGAAGGTGGGGAAACTTCCTTCTTTTTCAATATCCAAACCTTCCGAATGAATATTAGATAGAATATATGATGTTTCCCCAAATCAAATGGAACACCATCTTTTTAAGAAGATAATGAGTGGATGAGTGGGGTTATATCAAGATTTGACATGGGCTCACTGCCTTTTTCAATATTAATCACCAAAAAGTGTGAATCAATAGTTTATGTGGGTGCCCTTCTTGAAATGGCTAGATCAGAGATATCTCAATTTTCTATCTCTGTTAACATTCACTCATTCTGTTTTTAGCCTTACTATTACCTACTCTCAGAATTTTACCACTCATCACTTTAAGTTTGTTCATACCCATGAACATTCTCCCCCTCTCTTTTATGATTTGTGACCCCTCACCCCTCAAATACTCATGGATGACCTCATGGGTAGGTTCTACAGGTTCTTGTGGATCCATAGAGGAAGAAAAGAAAAAAGAAATCTCACCACTTAAATGTTGTCCATTGAAGTATCCGACACTTTTAATTTTGAGTGCACATATATCAACCGTTTTTTTAATTACTTCCACGAGATAATAAAATGAAATTGAATGAACCAGGAAGTATAAATAAATTTCAGAAAGATGAAATCTGATGAAAATTTGAAGTTTTATCCATAAGACAAACTTAATGGATAAAATGATGTAAAGAATACAAGAGAAGTGTATTACCATCGATAAAATGAAATTTATTTGAGACATGGTAATAGAAAGTTAAAAGAAAAACTGAACTGGTGTGTAAGAATACTTGAAATGATAGAAAAGATAATAAACAAGTATTTATCTTTGGAAACAACCAGTCAGATTGAGATAAAAAATTTAAAATCCAACTTCTATGTAAGAAAAATCTTTTAGAACAGTAGAAGTGGTTTGAACATTTGAAAATTTTTATCATTTTTAAAGTGTTCGTCTTTAAACATGATTTGAGTATGAAGCTTAGAAATTTACCTTTATCTTGGAACGATCAGATCAAATTTTGAGACAATACTTCCTCTCAAATCAAGATAATCCTGCAAAACCAAGAGATTTTGGTAATCATCTACGATGATTCCTCATTAAATATCAAAAATCCAAATTCTGAGTAGTAGAGTCAGAATTCTGAGTAGTAGAGTGTTAGTGCAATATGTCTTCAAGGTTTAAATATAGAAAGGTCAAAGTCAAAGTCAATGTTTTGAGTTGTATTGTGTTATTTACACCTTGTATTGTGTTTAGTATAAATAGGTTTAGCTATGTGTTAGAGAAGGACTCTAGGCATACTTAACTCACATTCTTATATTATATAGAGAGAAACACTTGTACAGAACTCCTAATCTTGTAATGCGTTCTTGAGTGAAATGGATGACGAATTCATATCTTCTCTATCTTGATTAGATCTTGGTTTAACAATTGGTATCAGAGCAGGATCTTAGATTCAGATTGTATTTCTGTGATCATATACAAATTTTTTGTGAAGATCATCAAGAAAATTGGATCGATTTCTTGATTTTTTTCAAGAAATCTCGTTTTCTTGAGATTTTTTCAAAAATTCTTTGTTTGTGATCGAATTGCTTCAAGTTTGTGATCAGTAGATTCGTCATCTGATTTGGAACCAGATTAAAGAAGGATTCGAAGGCTGATTTCAAGATTTGAGGCTTCGATTTTGAGATTTTGTCAGTTTTTTAGTTTTTGGTTCAAAGCTACTGTTCGATCGACATTTTTGTAGATTCAATGTTTTCCAGAGGTTGTTGTTCAAAGATAAAGTGTTCAGACATCGATTTCAAGCTTATCTGTGAAGTTTCTTGTAGAGATTTTTCAGATTTCAGACGTTTTTGAGATTTTTGTGAACTTTTCGCAAGATCTGGACTTTTCGCAAGATTCATCAACTTTTCGCAAGACTCATCGTACTTTTCGCAAGATTCATCATCTTTTGAAGATCATCAGAATCTAAGTGTAGCTTTTCGCAACTCAAAGTCAAGAGAACAGTAACTTTTCGCAACTCAAAGTCACGAAAACAGTAACTATTTGCAAGCCAAAGAAACGCAAACAGTAACTTTGCGTATCCCTCTGTCACGCATACCTCAGATCTCTTCAAGATTTTCTATGTCTAGCTTTTCGCAACTGTTGCTTGCGAAAACTTTGGTTGTTCGTTTATTTAGCTTACGCATACTGGTGGTTTTCGCAACTGTTGCTTGCGAAAACTGACACTTGGTCAAATTTTCTGACAAATTAAAAATAAAAATAAAATTTAATTTTGAGAAAAAAATTTATACTGAAATTTTTTCTATAGTGTATTTCATACATTTTAAGAGTTTTTCAAGAAAAAGTTTTATATAATTTTTTCACGATGAATTATCAAGCTTCAGATAATCGTCCTCCGATGCTTAACAAGGATTCGGATTTTGTGAAATGGACGGTCGACTTCATGGATTTCATTTCGAGAAGAGAAAATAGAGATTTAATGATAAAATCTTTCACCGAAGGCTCGTTGATCCTTTATAAACGGGAAGAAGATTTTACTGAAGAAGAGATATATCGGAAGAGAGCTGATAAAGATGCAACATCATATTTGATCCTTGTTATTTCCAAACTTCCACAATATACTTGTGCTCGATTAAATGCTTTCAAAAATAATCCTATGTTGTGTTGGAAGGAATTAACGAAGCTAATGCATGGATCGTATGTTGATTTCAGGGTAAAGAAAGTGAAGAATGCTGATAAGGAGGATACAAATCAGACAACATCAGAAATTCACAAAGAGGAATCGTCAAAAGCGGAAGAAAAGAAAGTTGATTTAGAGAAAAAGGAAGACATGAAGGATGTGATAGAAGATTCTGAGAAGATTACTGAGCTTACAAAGAGACTATCAGATTTAGAAAAATTAATAAAAGATGAAAGAGAAGAACATAAGAAAGAAAGAGAGGGTCTAGCTCTAAGAATTTTGGATCTTGAAAAGGAATTGAAGATGAAGACTAAAGCTTGTGAAGATAACAAAGCTTTTGAACTCCAATTCCAAAGACTTTCCAAGCAGAACTCAGATTTTCAGAAAGTATTATTTTTAGAGAAGCAAAAGGTGGAGAAGGAAAGAGCCGAGTTTTAGGTTAAAAGAAAAGAGTTTGAAGTGAAGAATGGGAAGCTTTCAGAGAAAATTTCTGAACTGCAAGAGGAGTTGGATTTGGAAAGAAGTGAGTTAGAAAAGAGAAAGAAAGCTGAGTTTCAAGCAAGGAGCGTAAAGGATGATTTTTCTGTAGAACGGAAGATATTTCAGCAAGAAATTCAGAAACTCACGAAGAACTTGGCGGGTTTATCTACAGATATCATGAAGGAAAAAAGGGTGAATTGTGATATTCGGAAGAAGCTCGAGTTGATGACAAAGGAACGAAATGCCTTAAAAGACAAAGTGAGGTCGTTCAACAACTCCGAGTGTTTTTCAGAATGTCCGATGCGTCCTTCTAACATTTTCTACGAGCATTCTGTGGATAAGTTTTCCAAATCATTTGCTGATCTTCCTTCCTACAAAAGAGTCAACATGAAATGGAAGGTAAAAGGTAAACTTCCTGATAAAGATGTATCAAAATCATCAATTCCAAATAAGAATTTTACAACGAAAGTTAATACTTTTGTTAATTCTTATTGCGGAAATAATAATTTTGTTAATGATAATTATGTTCAATATTGGTATGGTACTTACCATTTTCCTTCTTATAGAGCTCCGCTTAACGTGTTAGGACCCAAGACTCGTTGGGTACCAAAATCTACTTAATCTGTTTTGCAGATTTAGAGACAAGCGTTGAACTCTCGGAAGATGAAGTATTTGTGCTTTCAAAAAAGACATTGAACATCACATGATTTCAGGGAGTTTTCTATCTTTTAATATATACATGGGATATTTAGTAAATCTTTTGGTATTTTGTAGGGGGAGAAAGATAAAAGACAATGGCTTCTAAACAAATCAGTTAAAAACCCGCACTTCAACGGTAATGGCTTTTCAACATATCAGTTCAAACCCGTGCTTCAACGACCATGGCTTTTGAACAAATCAGTTCAAAACCCGCACTTCAACGGTAATGGCTTTTGAACAAATCAGTTCAAAACCCGCATTTCAACGGTAATGGCTTTTGAACAAATCAGTTCAAAACCCGCACTTCAACGGTAAAGGCTTCTAAACAAATTAGTTTAGAACCCGTACTTCGAAGACTATGACTTCTAAACAAATCAGTTTAGAACTCGTACTTATCAGGTGATATCCTTTCACTGTCATATCTTTCTATTTTTAGGACATGTGCTTAAAGGTAACATTGTGTTATATTTTATGTCTACTAACGTTGAAAGTTTGAACTTTCACAAATTTAATTCAATGAAGTGAAAAATTCTTCAATTTTTCATTCAAAGAATAAAATGTGTGTTAAGGATGATTTTACGAGCATTCTTGTATCGTCGGAGTTATATTTGTTTCTACTTTCGCTTCTAAAATAAGTCGAAAGGTCAGCGAAACATGTTTGAGATTTTGATACAAGTGCAAAATTGTGTAAATCTAGACTTATACAGAATACAATGCTCACAAAGCCTATTCGTCTTAATCATGAATGGAAACGAAAATATGGGGGAAGCACTACGTTTTTTAACCAAGTGATTGAGATGCTATAATAATAATAATAAAAAAAAAATTATATATATATATATATATATATATATAATAAAATCATTCAGTTTGATAGTCTGTGCCTGTGGCCTATCTGGTTTGGGAGATTAAGTCCCAAGGGGTACTCGTTACCTAGCCCCTAAGATCAACTGATCTGGGATTGGCTGACCCAAATTCTGCTATAGAACCAGGTAGAAAGCCATGTTCTACTGGTACAGATGGGATTAAGGTATATCGATGTAGCCTTTCTGGTTCGGGAGAGTAAGTTCAAAGGGGTGCTTGTCACCTAGTCCCTAAGGCCAACTGGTCTGGGATCGGCTGACCCAAATCCTGCTATAGGACCAGTTAGAAAGTTACGTTTACGGTGTATCTTAGTCTTAATAAACTGTTTGATTATAAAAGATGCCAATGAGCACATAATAAAAGTTGCCAATGTGCACAATATGAAAAGATGCCTAAGAGCACACATCTCTTGAAACTTGGGGAAAATACAAAGTCGCGATAAACCTGTAAATTTGTGAAAATTCTGTTTTTGGACAAATAGTGTGAGTAAGAGCAAAGTATTCTTATAGGTTTTAGAGGTGAACTTGATTGTCGCTAATCATATCTCGCATGCTAGTCCACCAAATAGATTTTATAAAGGGGTTGAAATTGAACTTTTGTAACTCGATATGCGATGATGTCTTGTTCTTGAATCCAAACGCATGCATTTGATTTCACTTGATGGAAATATCTGTTACATTTCATAAAGTTGAATTTCTTTTGTTTGGTGTTCAAATGATTAAATGTTAGTTGTTATAAAATGTTGTTCAATGAATTCTATTTTCTTTATATAAGTTTGTTAAAATGTGCGCTTATATGCTTTTTATGCAAATTTTCAGGGGGAGAAAATCAATTTGCTCTACAATTCTTATTTTTAGGGGGAGCAAGATCTTTCGCTTATGGGGAGATTGTTCGTGTTTTTCAAGGGGAAGAAATGTTTTTGAAGAGGGAGATTGTCCGTGACTGAAATTGAAAAGCTTTTCGATGCTCGTGATGCTCACTTTCATCGAAAAAGGGGGAGAATGTCTACATCAATTTCATGTCAAAGAAAGTTTAATATCAAAGATTCGTTTTAATGTCAACGGGGAGATTTGTAGAAAGAATACGTCGTTTCAAGAAATGATAGGGGGAGTTTTATTCTTCAAGAGTTTTTAAGAAATGGATTGATCATTTCAGTGATCTCTTTCTTTTGAACTCGCGCGTTTATGAAGATCGACACTGAAGAATGAAATTCTCAAGTCAATGGAAATGGGGAGAATTCTTCAAGAGTTTGAGGAAAATCGATTGATCATTCTGTGATCTCTTTTTCTTGAACTTGTGCTTCTTGTATTAAAAAGCTTTGTGTGAAGATTCATATTCTCTTGTTCGAAGAAAGAAGTTCGTTAATTGCCATTTGAAGATTGGATGACGTTTTGACTTTGACAAGCTTTGATGAAGACCGAAGATTCAAGAAAGCTAAAGCCTGCTGATCGCATTTGTTTAAACCTTGAATCCAAGGGGGAGATTGTTAGTGCAATATGTCTTCAAGGTTTAAATATAGAAAGGTCAAAGTCAAAGTCAATGTTTTGAGTTGTATTGTGTTATTTACACCTTGTATTGTGTTTAGTATAAATAGGTTTAGTTGTGTGTTAGAGAAGGACTCTAGACATACTTAACTCACATTCTTATATTCTAGAGTGAGAAACACTTGTACAGAACTCCTAATCTTGTAATGTGTTCTTGAGTTAAATGGATGACGAATTCATATCTTCTCTATCTTGATTAGATCTTGGTTTAACATAGAGTCAGAATTCTGAGTAACAGAGTCAGAATTCTGAGTAACTTGTTCAGAATTCTGAGTACCCTGTTTCGAATTCTGATAAAACAATCCAGAGAAAATGCCTTAGAAAAATGTTTGGATTTAGAGATTTTTGAACTTTCAGAACTTCAAATAAACCATCACTTGCTCAAAAATCAGAATTTTTCAACCAAAATTTGCAGGGTTGCTCAAAATGTGATTCTGAACACATTCTCTGGGAATGTTTTCTACTAAAAACACCTACAACTATGAGTTCGATTACACCACAGTAAATTGAACTTTTTTTTCGAAAAAAATAATTCTTCAAAATTAACAAAATGATCTGTAAGAATCAGAAATTCATAATCACATTCAGACTGAGTTCTATACTGATGTGTACAAAAGTCATTTTTAATAACTAATTGAAACACTTGTAATTTCCAGAAAAGAATATCTTCTGAAAGGTATATTCAAAAGATCTGACTAACCTTATCAGAATTAAAAGGAAGTTAGAATTCTGAAGTATTGTCTCAGAAGTTCTGAACTCAAGACTCAGAACATCTGAGTAAGAGAGTCAGAATTCTGAGAACACTACTCAGAAAAAACTTACTCAGAAAAAAATTAAGTCAGATTTCTGAAGTATTGACTCAGAAGTTCTGAACTCAAGACTCAGAGCATTTGAGTAAGAGAGTCAGAATTCTGAGTGCACTACTCAGAAAATCTTACTTAAAAAAAATTCATTTCTGAAAAGAAAAAAAAAACTTACTCAATTAGGCAGGTCATAGCATCTGTTTTCAGTCATGTGTCAGTATGGATCATTCATTCAGCTCTACACATGAATAACCTGCAAAACATATTAAGTTGACTTTGGTACCCATTTGAACTTGGGTGCAGGTCTGTTAGGTGCAGTGGCATATGCAGATATTCTATAAGAACCAAACCAGTGCTGAATAAAATTTTTGTTCACAAAATCATTAGTCCCACAATATGAACAACAAAGTTTCTTTTGTGCTAACCTGACTAATTGATTCACAGAATAAATCACATAAGCTTTTACAAAAGATTTGGTATGAAAAGTTTGGTTGTTTACTTTGACATGTTGAACAAACTTAGATGATTTTGGAATTGGAGCAGAACCTTTCACTCTCCAAATCATTTTTACCTTTTTAAAAGAACAATTATCAGATTTATCAAAAAAAGGATCATAAAAAAGACTAGAAGAACGAATTTGATCTTTTGAACTATGATTTGATTTATCAACAACTTTTGAATTTTTAAAAACTTTTAGAGGAACATTTTTAAAGATTGAAGTTGAAGTATTCTTTTTAGATGATCCAACATCAGTAAAATTGACTTCAAGTTCTTTAAACTTTTCTTCCAAAACAATGTTCTCTTTAACATACAAATCAAACCTTGACTGCAAATCAGATTTGGATTTCTTCTCTATCATGATTTCAGTTGATAAATAAGATATTTTCTTAATAAGCTTCTTTATCTCAAAATGAAAAACCTTCTTTTCCTTCTCAAACTTATCTTTTAAGCATTTTTCTTTAAAACCATCTACCTTCTTCTTTTCAATCTCTTTCCTTCCATCTTCTAACTCTTTCTCCAACTCATTGATTTTCACAGAAAACTCATTTAACATTCCTGTTTTCTTTTTCTCAAAACCATTTTTTTCTTTTTGAAAAACATTTTTCTTGCATTCAAACTCTTTTATTTCTTTTGCAAGAATTTTCTCCAAATCAGAAATTTTCAAAGAGAATTTAACAGACTTTGTATCAAAACCTTTCCTCTCAGTTTGAAAATATCTTCTCTCTTTCTCAAATTTCTCTCTTTCAAGTATAAGAACTTGTTCAAAATCAGATATCTGTTTCAAGAGTTGACATTTTTTCATTTCACATGATTTGATTCTATTTTCAGAATCTGTCAACATCTTTCTTTCAAAATTGATTTTCTCTTTCAAATCAACATTCTCTTTTTCTAACAACTTTGTGTTCTCTCGAACCTTTTCAAAATCCTTTAGAAGATCAGATTTATCTTTTTGCAAATTTACAACAACTTTTGCACTTTCATCAAATTTGCCTTCAATATTTGCAATCTTGCTTTCAAAATGATCAATCTCAGGCATATACAAAATAGCCACTTCTCTTCTTGAATAAGACTCATTTCCATTTTTATCATAAGTAGGCATGATGAAATGACAAATTCAGATATCAACTATGAATTATGATAAAAAATGAAGATTGACACAGATCTAGAACATGCAAGAATATATCAAATCTGTCACCAACATTTCATCAAATAGTTAGAGTACATGAATTGATAAAATCTTCTTTTCAACATTCATCAGAGAAATTAGAAAGAATATTCAAGAATGAATGAATGAGTGAATTAATCAAGAACTATATCAACAATAAAACCAAATGATCTTGAAAACTTGATAATCTTGAAAATTAGTGAAATGCGATCTTTACAACAATAAAACCCAATAATCTCGATCAAATTGAATTTGAAATCAACATGTAGCGGAAAGAATCAATTTGATCAAGAAACAATCAAGAAATTCGAAAACATACCTGTGATCTCTATCTAATTTCGAAAATTAATCAGCAGATCTGGATGTTCTTGATTCTGTCGAGTTCTTGGAATGACTAGAGTTTTTGTTGTTTGGCTCTGATACCAATTGTAGGTTCAATAATCGTCACTGATAATCAAGATTCAATATAGAATGAACATTCAAGATCGTATTCACAGCAACTGGTCATATGATTTATTAACAATCTGTGAATTACAAGACGTTACAATGAATTTCTCTCTCAATGGATTTGTCTATCAAAGTCTCTAAAGATAATGGAAGCCCAAGACACCTATTTATAGTGTATAATTACATGACATGGGCCCAAGCCCATTTAACTCCCATTAAACTCCCAAAGCCCAAAATGACTAACAACGCTAATTACAACACATTTGACTTTTCTTGACTTTACATGGACTTTATAAAACTTTCTATATAATTGGGGCTTTCTAGACCCAACAACTTTCTATATAAAATTTTCTGATGAATATCAAGCTGATTGCTGAGAAACTGGCCTTATTGACTAATACTTTCAATAAGAGATATGCGAAGAATAAGTTTCAAGGTAAGTACAGAAGGGAACAGGGGATTTCAGAAGAGAAATACAAGAAGAATGAAGATAGAGAAGAAAGTAAGAATGAGAAGAAAGAGGAAAAGGAAGAAATAAAAGAAAAAGATCTTTGTTTTAAGTGTGGAAAATCTGGTCATTATGCAAGGGACTGCAGAGTGAAAGTGGTAAAGGACTATGAATACTATACAAAGAAGGCTCAGCTAGCCAAAACCAAAGACAGTGGTATTGCAATGCTTGCAGAACAAGAAAATTGGTTATACTATACTTCTGATGAAGAGGACTGCATTCATTTGTCTCAGATGCAAAGCTATATGGCTAAGATGAAAAATGAAGATGATTCTGACTATGAGGATGCAGGTTCTGAATCTTCAACTGAGGTACATTCTGCCCTTGAAATTGATTTAATGACTCAGATTGGCAATATGAATGCTGAATTTCTTAAACTCAGAAAACAGATAATAGGTGAAAGAATTCTGGTTAACAAATTCAGAACAGAAAAGGAATTAATTAAAGAACAATTTGAAGAATCTGAGGTTGAGAAACAAAAAGTCAGAAAAGATAATTCTGATCTTTTGAAAAAGATTTCTGAATTGAAAAGTGAACTCTCAAAAGTTAAAGATGGAAAGGGTGATTTACAAATTAAATTTGATATGTTATTTGAAGAAAGAAAGAATTTGTACACAAAAATCAAAGAGTTGGAAGATCTTAATTTGAAAAGAGCTCAAACTCAACAGACCTTAAATCTTCTCACAAGCAATGTTAAAGACACAAGATTTTATAATCCAAAAATGGTATTAGGTTTGGAAGAAAATGTAGTTTTGAAAAGGGCACCAACAAATCTTTATGATTTTGATAAACTACAGGTTCCTAAACCACAAATCCTAGAAATTGTTGCAGTTTTTGTGAGACCTGCTAGTTCTATAACAAGTTTAGATAGTTTACAAAATTCAAGTCCTGTAAAAGCAAAGGAAACAATTTATGAACCAAAAATTGAGAAGACAGAAGTTTCAGAAGACAAGGTTAAAAAAGAAATTTCAAAACCAACAGAAGAGAAACCAGGATATAATGATACCAAATTCAAATATGACTCTTTGAATGTCAGTTACAAAAATAAACAGCCAAAATTTTATTATCCTGACATTGAAAGTATATTTGATGCAAGCAAAGTTTCTGAAATAGTCAGTCAGAAGTCTGAGTCTTCTAGTCAGAACTCTGACTACGTAAGTCTGAAGTCTGAGTCTGAAGGTCAGAACTCTGAGATTATTGATAAAAATTCTAAGTCAACTGAAATTTCTCAATCTAATTCAGAAAGTTTCTTAGAACTTGAAAAGAGGTTTAAATTGGTTAATCAAGAACTTGAGGACTTGAGGAAAACTTTTGATGAGCATGAAAATGATTATTGTGATGTAGATTTTAAACTTGAGGACTTGAGGAAAACTTTTGATGAGCTTGAGAAGTTAAAGGTTGAGTATGATCTTTCAAGATTAATGCTTTAAAAGAAAATAAGAAATTCTTTGATGAATCAAGTACATTTGAGAATGGTGAATCATCCAAATCATATGCTAATTCTGAAAAGTTGAATGTTTCAGAAAAAGAGGAAAACAAAAGGAAAGATGATCTGAAAAGAGTTTATGAGGAGATTGGGTTGAATACTACTTCTGAACCTAAAGACAGTAGTTCTAGTATTAAATGCAATTGTAATCTGAATACCATCAATAAAAGCGAAAAGACTTATGTTTCAGATCTATTGTCACTTGCAAGAAAGAATCTCAAATGTGTTCAATGTGGTAGTCATTCATTTCAATCCTCTCAGAAAAATCAAATTATAATAACATCTGTTTCTTATATAAACAAAGCAACTCAGAATTCAGAAAAGAATATTGTTTCTGTTGCTCAAACTCAGATAAAAGGAAAGAAGATTGAAAACAAGACTGTTAGGATCTAAGCGCTTACCACTACGCCAAAAGCAATTACTGGTGGAGAAGGCGCAACTTATTTCCATATAGAGTAGCAGCCAGCGCCACGTTTCGATTTAGGGAGATGCTGGTCAATGACCCAACAATCCCCCCCAGCATCTGCTAGCACTAACAAGAGCTTCGCTAGAAGTCAATGGCTGCACAGCATGGCTTTGGCATTTTAAATGCACTACATGGGATTCGAACCCGTGATCTGCTCTGATACCACATGTTAGGATCCAAGCGCTTACCACTACGCCAAAAGCAATTGCTGGTGGAGAAGGCGCAACTTATTTCCATATAGCGTAGCAGCCAGCGCCACGTTTCGATTTAGGGAGATGCTGGTCAATGACCCAACAAATACTCAATCTAAATCAAAAGGAAAGAACAATGAAAACATGTTTAAATCAAATGAAAAGAAGACTGAAAGTATTTCTCAGTCTCAACCAAAAGTTTTCAAGAAGAAAAGAAACAACTTTGTTAACATAAAATGTTCTAACTTCATAAAAGTTCAGGGAAAGTGGTGTTAAAAGAAGATTTTGAATGGAAAGTCAAAGGAACATATGTTAAATCAGAAATTAAAGCTAACAAAGAAGGACCCATTCCATAATGGGTACCTAAATCTAACTAACTGTTTTTGCAGGGTTGTCATGTGTGGTTTTTAGACTCTGGAGCTTCAAGACACATGACAGGTCATAAGTCTTCTCTAACAAACTTCACAGAAAAGGCTGGAGGAGCAGTAAACTTTGGCAATAACAGTAAAGGACAAGTTAGAGGTTATGGGGATTTAACAAAAGGAGATCTGACCATTCAGAAAGTTTTCTATGTGGAAGGCTTATAGCATAATTTGTTCAGCAAAATCAGTTTTTAAATAGTTTCTGTCAGATCAAGTTCAGCATAACAGGTTGCTTAATTCTGACTGAGAATGATATAAAAGTGTTTTGGGCCAAAAGACATATGGACTTATTTGTGGTTAATTTCTCAAAGATTCAAGCTTTAACCCCAGTATGTCTATTGACAAATGCAACTGCAAATGAATGTTGGCTATGGCACAGAAGATGTTCTCATTTGATTTTCAAGGATCTGAACAATCTTGTTGGCAAGCAATTGGTCAAAGGACTTCCAAAGATCAAATTTGAGAAGGAATCATTATGTTCAGCATGTGAAATGGGCAAGATGAAGAAGAGTTCTCACAAGTTGAAAATGGATTCTTCATGCATGTCACCATTAGAGATGCTACATACAGATTTGTGTGGTACTATTTCAGTTCAATCAATAGGAGGAAAGAAGTATATACTTGTCATTGTTGATGAGTATTCAAGATACACATGGGTTGAATTCTTAAGAGCAAAATCTGAGGCTGCTGAAACACTGATTAATTTCATCAAAAGAATTCATGTGTTCTTACAGCTTCCAGTTCATAAAATAAGGAGTGACAATGGAACAGAGTTCAGAAATGAGACTCTTCAGAACTTTTTGCAAAGTTTTGGAATTTCTCATAACTTTTCTGCTGTTAAAACTCCTCAACAAAATGGTGTTGTTGAAAGAAAGAACTGGACACTAGTTGAAGCTGCAAGAACTATGTTGGCATATTCAAACCTTCCAACCTTCTTATGGGCTGAAGCAATTGCTACAGCTTGTTTCACACATAATAGAACTTTGATCAATAAGAGATTAAATAAAACTGCTTATGAACTGATTAACAAAAGAAAACCACTGATTAAATTTTTTCATGTTTTTGGTTGCAAATGCTATGTTCTCAAAGACAGAGAAAATCTTGGTAAATTTGATAAAAAAACAGATGAAGGATAATTTGTTGGTTACTCACTAACTTCCAAAGCATTCAGACTCTACAACAGAAGAACCAAGAGGATAATGGAAAGCATCAATGTCACATTTGATGAGTCAAGAATGAAGACTTCTGAACAGCACAGTTCAGAACTCAAACAGGATAAGACAAAAATGACTTCTGAATCAGATTCTAATCCAAACTGTTCAGAACTCAATTTATTGTTTAAGGATGCATTTCTGGAACTAACTTCTGAATCTTATGCAGATTTTGAGAATCCTAAAATGGTTCAAGAAATGAAAAAGGGAACTTCAGAAGTGGTTCAAACAACTGTAATTTCTGATACTGGTCCATCTGAGGAATGTCCAACGTTGATTAATACAAGTGATGAAACATCTGAGCCTAGTACTCAAAATTCTGGGCATGGTACTCAGAATTCTGGACAAGTCAATCAAACTTCTGGACAAGGTACTCAAACTTCTGGACAAGGTACTCAAACTTCTGGTCAGGGTACTCAGAACTCTGAACAAGTCATTCAGAATTCTGACTCTACTACTCAGAATCCAAACTTGGATGTTTCACCTCAACAAGTACCAGAACAACGGGACAGTTCAAAATTACAAGCTATTATTGATGAGAATGATACAAACAACAATTTTTCAGAGATAGATGTGCTTCCTAGTTCAAACAAATGGACAAAAGACCGTCCTATTCATCAAGTGATAGGAGATCCATCAGTGGGAGTGCAGACTAGATCAGCAACAACAAATGAAGCAATGTTTGCAGGATTTTTAAGTGTGATTGAACCTAAGAAAGCCAATGAAGCCCTAGAGGATCCAGACTGGATTTTAGCAATGCAAGATGAATTGATACAGTTTGAAAGAAAAAAAGTCTGGAGACTTGTTCCAAAACCTGAAGGAAAATCTATTATTGGAACAAAATGGGTATTCAGAAACAAGAAGATGAGTCAGGTGTTGTAGTCAGAAATAAGGCTAGATTGGTTGCAAAGGGATATTCTCAACAAGAAGGAATAGACTATGATGAGACATTTGCACCTGTAGCAAGAATAGAAGCAATCAGAATATTCTTGGCATATGCTGCACACAAGAACTTCAAAGTGTACCAAATGGATGTCAAATCAGCTTTTCTGAATGGTATACTTAATGAAGAGGTTTATGTCTATCAACCAGAAGGTTTTTGCAGGGTTGTCATGTGTGGTTTTTAGACTCTGGAGCTTCAAGACACATGACAGGTCATAAGTCTTCTCTAACAAACTTCACAGAAAAGGCTGGAGGAGCAGTAAACTTTGGCAATAACAGTAAAGGACAAGTTAGAGGTTATGGGGATTTAACAAAAGGAGATCTGACCATTCAAAAAGTTTTCTATGTGGAAGGCTTACAGCATAATTTGTTCAGCAAAATCAGTTTTTAGATAGTTTCTGTCAGATCAAGTTCAGCATAACAGGTTGCTTAATTCTGACTGAGAAGGATATAAAAGTGTTTTGGGCCAAAAGACATATGGACTTATTTGTGGTTAATTTCTCAAAGATTCAAGCTTTAACCCCAGTATGTCTATTGACAAATGCAACTGCAAATGAATGTTGGCTATGGCACAGAAGATGTTCTCATTTGATTTTCAAGGATCTGAACAATCTTGTTGGCAAGCAATTGGTCAAAGGACTTCCAAAGATCAAATTTGAGAAGGAATCATTATGTTCAGCATGTGAAATGGGCAAGATGAAGAAGAGTTCTCACAAGTTGAAAATGGATTCTTCATGCATGTCACCATTAGAGATGCTACATATAGATTTGTGTGGTACTATTTCAGTTCAATCAATAGGAGGAAAGAAGTATATACTTGTCATTGTTGATGAGTATTCAAGATACACATGGGTTGAATTCTTAAGAGCAAAATCTGAGGCTGCTGAAACACTGATTAATTTCATCAAAAGAATTCATGTGTTCTTACAGCTTCCAGTTCATAAAATAAGGAGTGACAATGGAACAGAGTTCAGAAATGAGACTCTTCAGAACTTTTTGCAAAGTTTTGGAATTTCTCATAACTTTTCTGCTGTTAAAACTCCTCAACAAAATGGTGTTGTTGAAAGAAAGAACTGGACACTAGTTGAAGCTGCAAGAACTATGTTGGCTATTCAAACCTTCCAACCTTCTTATGGGCTGAAGCAATTGCTACTGCTTGTTTCACACATAATAGAACTTTGATCAATAAGAGATTAAATAAAACTGCTTATGAACTGATTAACAAAAGAAAACCACTGATTAAATTTTTTCATGTTTTTGGTTGCAGATGCTATGTTCTCAAAGACAGAGAAAATCTTGGTAAATTTGATAAAAAAGCAGATGAAGGATAATTTGTTGTTTACTCACTAACTTCCAAAGCATTCAGACTCTACAACAGAAGAACCAAGAGGATAATGGAAAGCATCAATGTCACATTTGATGAGTCAAGAATGAAGACTTCTGAACATCACAGTTCAGAACTCAAACAGGATAAGACAAAAATGACTTCTGAATCAGATTCTAATCCAAACTGTTCAGAACTCAATTTATTGTTTAAGGATGCATTTCTGGAACTAACTTCTGAATCTTATGCAGATTTTGAGAATCCTAAAATGGTTCAAGAAATGAAAAAGGGAACTTCAGAAGTGGTTCAAACAACTGTAATTTCTGATACTGGTCCATCTGAGGAATGTCCAACGTTGATTAATACAAGTGATGAAACATCTGAGCCTAGTACTCAAAATTCTGGGCATGGTACTCAGAATTCTAGACAAGTCAATCAAAATTCTGGACAAGGTACTCAGACTTCTGGACAAGGTACTCAAACTTCTGGTCAGGGTACTCAGAACTCTGAACAAGTCATTCAGAATTCTGACTCTACTACTCAGAATCCAAACTTGGATGTTTCACCTCAACAAGTACCAGAACAACGGGACAGTTCAGAATTACAAGCTATTATTGATGAGAATGATACAAACAACAATTTTTCAGAGATTGATGTGCTTCCTAGTTCAAACAAATGGACAAAAGACCATCCTATTCATCAAGTGATAGGAGATCCATCAGTGGGAGTGCAGACTAGATCAGCAACAACAAATGAAGCAATGTTTGCAGGATTTTTAAGTGTGATTGAACCTAAGAAAGCCAATGAAGCCCTAGAGGATCCAGACTGGATTTTAGCAATGCAAGATGAATTGCTACAGTTTGAAAGAAAAAAAGTCTGGAGACTTGTTCCAAAACCTGAAGGAAAATCTATTATTGGAACAAAATGGGTATTCAGAAACAAGAAGATGAGTCAGGTGTTGTAGTCAGAAATAAGGCTAGATTGGTTGCAAAGGGATATTCTCAACAAGAAGGAATAGACTATGATGAGACATTTGCACCTGTAGCAAGAATAGAAGCAATCAGAATATTCTTGGCATATGCTGCACACAAGAACTTCAAAGTGTACCAAATGGATGTCAAATCAGCTTTTCTGAATGGTATACTTAATGAAGAGGTTTATGTCTATCAACCAGAAGGTTTTTGCAGGGTTGTCATGTGTGGTTTTTAGACTCTGGAGCTTCAAGACACATGACAGGTCATAAGTCTTCTCTAACAAACTTCACAGAAAAGGCTGGAGGAGCAGTAAACTTTGGCAATAACATTAAAGGACAAGTTAGAGGTTATGGGGATTTAACAAAAGGAGATCTGACCATTCAAAAAGTTTTCTATGTGGAAGGCTTACAGCATAATTTGTTCAGCAAAATCAGTTTTTAGATAGTTTCTGTCAGATCAAGTTCAGCATAACAGGTTGCTTAATTCTGACTGAGAAGGATATAAAAGTGTTTTGGGCCAAAAGACATATGGACTTATTTGTGGTTAATTTCTCAAAGATTCAAGCTTTAACCCCAGTATGTCTATTGACAAATGCAACTGCAAATGAATGTTGGCTATGGCACAGAAGATGTTCTCATTTGATTTTCAAGGATCTGAACAATCTTGTTGGCAAGCAATTGGTCAAAGGACTTCCAAAGATCAAATTTGAGAAGGAATCATTATGTTCAGCATGTGAAATGGGCAAGATGAAGAAGAGTTCTCACAAGTTGAAAATGGATTCTTCATGCATGTCACCATTAGAGATGCTACATATAGATTTGTGTGGTACTATTTCAGTTCAATCAATAGGAGGAAAGAAGTATATACTTGTCATTGTTGATGAGTATTCAAGATACACATGGGTTGAATTCTTAAGAGCAAAATCTGAGGCTGCTGAAACACTGATTAATTTCATCAAAAGAATTCATGTGTTCTTACAGCTTCCAGTTCATAAAATAAGGAGTGACAATGGAACAGAGTTCAGAAATGAGACTCTTCAGAACTTTTTGCAAAGTTTTGGAATTTCTCATAACTTTTCTGCTGTTAAAACTCCTCAACAAAATGGTGTTGTTGAAAGAAAGAACTGGACACTAGTTGAAGCTGCAAGAACTATGTTGGCTATTCAAACCTTCCAACCTTCTTATGGGCTGAAGCAATTGCTACTGCTTGTTTCACACATAATAGAACTTTGATCAATAAGAGATTAAATAAAACTGCTTATGAACTGATTAACAAAAGAAAACCACTGATTAAATTTTTTCATGTTTTTGGTTGCAGATGCTATGTTCTCAAAGACAGAGAAAATCTTGGTAAATTTGATAAAAAAGCAGATGAAGGATAATTTGTTGGTTACTCACTAACTTCCAAAGCATTCAGACTCTACAACAGAAGAACCAAGAGGATAATGGAAAGCATCAATGTCACATTTGATGAGTCAAGAATGAAGACTTCTGAACATCACAGTTCAGAACTCAAACAGGATAAGACAAAAATGACTTCTGAATCAGATTCTAATCCAAACTGTTCAGAACTCAATTTATTGTTTAAGGATGCATTTCTGGAACTAACTTCTGAATCTTATGCAGATTTTGAGAATCCTAAAATGGTTCAAGAAATGAAAAAGGGAACTTCAGAAGTGGTTCAAACAACTGTAATTTCTGATACTGGTCCATCTGAGGAATGTCCAACGTTGATTAATACAAGTGATGAAACATCTGAGCCTAGTACTCAAAATTCTGGGCATGGTACTCAGAATTCTGGACAAGTCAATCAAAATTCTGGACAAGGTACTCAGACTTCTGGACAAGGTACTCAAACTTCTGGTCAGGGTACTCAGAACTCTGAACAAGTCATTCAGAATTCTGACTCTACTACTCAGAATCCAAACTTGGATGTTTCACCTCAACAAGTACCAGAACAACGGGACAGTTCAGAATTACAAGCTATTATTGATGAGAATGATACAAACAACAATTTTTCAGAGATTGATGTGCTTCCTAGTTCAAACAAATGGACAAAAGACCATCCTATTCATCAAGTGATAGGAGATCCATCAGTGGGAGTGCAGACTAGATCAGCAACAACAAATGAAGCAATGTTTGCAGGATTTTTAAGTGTGATTGAACCTAAGAAAGCCAATGAAGCCCTAGAGGATCCAGACTGGATTTTAGCAATGCAAGATGAATTGCTACAGTTTGAAAGAAAAAAAGTCTGGAGACTTGTTCCAAAACCTGAAGGAAAATCTATTATTGGAACAAAATGGGTATTCAGAAACAAGAAGATGAGTCAGGTGTTGTAGTCAGAAATAAGGCTAGATTGGTTGCAAAGGGATATTCTCAACAAGAAGGAATAGACTATAATGAGACATTTGCACCTGTAGCAAGAATAGAAGCAATCAGAATATTCTTGGCATATGTTGCACACAAGAACTTCAAAGTGTACCAAATGGATGTCAAATCAGCTTTTCTGAATGGTATACTTAATGAAGAGGTTTATGTCTATCAACCAGAAGGTTTTGTTGATCCTGAGTTTCCAGATCATGTTTATGTTTTAGATAAAGCATTGTATGGTCTGAAACAAGCAGCAAGAGCCTGGTATGACACTCTAACTCAACATTTATTAAAATCTGGCTTCAAGAAAGGTAAAATTGATACTACTTTATTCTTAAAGAAACAAGGTGATGAGTTGATCTTAATTCAGATATATGTAGATGATATCATATTTGGTTCTACAAGTGCAGATCTTTGTAATGAATTCTCTGAAGTCATGAAATAAGAATTTGAAATGAGCATGATGGGAGAATTAAATTTTTTCCTTGGTCTTCAAGTAAAACAATTATCAAATGGGATTTTCATAAATCAAGGAAAATATGTTAAAGATATTTTGAAAAAGTTTAAAATGTATGATTGTGCTGCTATGAGAACACCAATGGCAACAAATGTCAAGTTAGATGCTGATCTCTCTGGAGTTTCAGTAGATAACAAGCTTTATAGAGGCATGATTGGATCTTTGCTTTATCTGACTGCAAGTAGACCAGATATCATGTTTGCTACAAGTTTCTGTGCTAGATTTCAATCTAATCCAAAAGAATCTCATTTGCTGGCTGTTAAAAGGATCTTAAGATATCTCAAAGGTTCACATGATTTGGGCCTTTGGTATCCAAAAGAAACTGACTTTAAACTGACTGCTTTTACTGATGCTGATCATGCAGGAAGTAGATTGGACAGGAAGAGTACTTCTGGTGCTTGTCACTTTTTGGGAGACAAAATAGTGAGTTGGGCTTCAAAGAAGCAAAATTGTGTATCCACATCCACTGCTGAAGCAGAGTATGTAGCTGCCGCTGCCTGCTGTTCTCAAACTTTGTGGATGAGAACATAACTCATGGATTATGGATATCAACTCAACAAAATTCCCATATATTGTGATTCAGAAAGTGTGTTAGGGTTGTTTTATGTTGATTTAAAGTTCAGGGTTTAAATTGTAATTCTTTATTTTGAGCTCTATTAGTGAACGGGTCGTGGGCTTGTTAACCACGGGTCCGCCGTATATAAAGCAATTTAGCCTTAGAAAATTAGGCTAGTTGTCTCATTTTGCTTTCCTACACTTTTATTGTAATCCTCTCAATATTGAAAGCTTAATCAGAGATGACCAGTTGAAATCGTTACTCTATTGTCTTTTCTGTTTGATTTCATAATCGTTGCACGGATCTGGAACTAACAACTGGCATCAGAGCAGAATCAGTAATTTGAAGCCTAGAAGAAATCGAACGAAAGCAAGAAGACAAAGAATTTTCGTATTGAAGTTTTTTCTGGAAAACGCAGCGAGCCGTTTTGCTTATTCCGGGAGATTGAACCGTCGGATCGTCACGATTTTTGGACAGTATCTCCACGACAATCCGTTTTACATTCTGAACGGTTGGATTAATCGTTTGACGTCCAGAAGGCATCTGTTTTATTTTTGTAATACTGCAGTTTTTTTCTTGGGGTGAAATCGTTCATCAATCGGGTTTGCAAAGTTTTTTTGTTGATTTATTAATTCGTTTGTTTGATCTCGATTGTTTACTCGCGTTTATCTGCGTTTACATCAAGTCTCAAAGGTATTAATTTTTCAACTAAAAATCAATTCTTGAGTTTTTTGGTGTTCTAAAAGTTTTGTGGTTATTGTTGGAAAATAGGATATATTTTGCTTATAAATCGATTTGGTCAAAATCTAACCCTACAGGAGTGAAATCAAGCAACCCTATCAAAAACTGATCCGATTTTTCCAACCAACCGCAGTTACCGGGTAAGTTTTCTATTTCTCCTCACTTTTCGGACAAAACTTTAATTTACCCAGATAGCACAAATTTTTCCGGATAAAATAAAGTGTCCGGATGATTTTTTGTCACTGTCCGGATGAAACCAAAACACCAACTTTCCGGATGATTTTGTTTTTGGTTGGTTCCCGGACACAACACCTTTCCGAGTAGTTTTGTTCTTTCCGGATGAAACCAAAAGTCTCACTTGTCGTATGAAAATGAAACTCTTTTCTGCACAACTCCTAGCCATCCATCTTTGAACACCACTTCTTGGATTTTTTTTAGTTCACTTCCTGCATGCTTACGAAACATACATGCACCATGTTTTGCTTATAGATTGCATACTCTCCATACAACATGATGCATCCTCATCCATGCATCAATCGCATACATACATAACTTACATACACATTTCTTCTGTTTGTTCACAATCGTTGCATGTGTTTTACAAGTCGATCACTGCATGAGTTAATTTAACAGATTGTTTTTCATTTTCGCTTGAATATCGCAGCTTATATATATAGAACAATACTTCGTTTTTATCCCTCATCTCATTAGATCGCACGATTGTTGATTGATAAACGAGTTTACCGCACATAACGTTTACTGCACCTCATCGTTACAACAAGTTTTCGAGAATATTCGACAAGTTTTCGAGCCTGTCCGGTAAGCTCAATTGTTCATCCGGATTTCTTCACGTCCGGTAAGTTCCTCGTCATCCGGTAAGTTGTGTTTAATAAGTTTTGATTGGTAAGTTCTCGAAGTTTGATTTCGTTTGGTCCTATAATAATCAGATTTTAAAATTTTAAAACGAATTTATTTTATAAATTCGTTTTTCAAATTTAATTTTTGATTTTTCTTCTGCAATTTTTTGATTCTTCAAAGCAACACCGATTAACGATCAATTTTTCAGGTAACAATGTCGTATTGCTTTAATGTGGAGTGTCAAGCAAATCAAAGACTACATCAAACGCATATCGAGAAGAAAGATGATTTGATCTACGAGTACATCAAAGAACTGAAGCAACATAAATCTCAAATCTGGAATTGTTCTGAGAAGCTGACTAAAGCAGAAGAAAATGCAACGTTCTTAGAGTCTGAAAACACTGAGCTGAAAAAGAAGTTGTCTGATTTATCATCACGAGGTGATATCAAGGAGACTGAGAAAGAGCCAGCAAAACCACATGAAAAGAATATCAAGCGATCAGATGATTTGTGCAACAAATACATCAAGGAACAGAAGGAACTAAAATCTCAAATCTGGAATAGTTATGAGAAGCTGGCTCAAGAAGAAGAGAAAGGTAAACTCCTAAACTGTGAAAACCTTGAGCTTAAAAGTAAACTAAATACTCTTGAAAAAGTTTTTGAAAAGGAGAAAGAAAGCTTTGCAAAGGAAAGACAATTGCTTACACAAAAGCAATCTGGGCTTTCAACCAAATCTCTTGAAGAGAAGAAGAGACTTGAGCTTATGTGCTTAAAACTTTCAAAACAGATCTCCGACTTTGAAAAGGTTTTGATATCAGAAAGAGAGAAGTTTGAAACTGAACGCAAATCTTTTACTAAAATGAATGGAGAATTTTCTTTGAAAATAACTGATTTGGAGAAAGAAATAGACGCTCCAATCAAAGAGTCTGAGAAAGGGAAAGTTAAAGGTTTTAGGACTAAATGCTTGAAAGATTATTTTGCAAAAGAGAGAAAGGTCTTTCAGACTGAGATTTCTAAACTTACTCAGAGATTATCTGGATTAGCAACCGAGATTTTGAAGGAACAAATGGTTAAATCTAATTTACAAAATAAATTTGATTTACTTCTCAAAGAACGAAATGATTTATCCGTTAAGGTCAAGAAACTTGAAGAAAGCAAGTTCAAAGGTGTTCAACCTGCTTATGCTTCAAGTTCTTTTTCTACAAATCGTTCTTCAAAGAATTTTGTCAAATCAAATGATTTTCAAAAGATCAGATTCGACCTTCCAATCTTTTCTATAATTCTCGTGTTGATAATAAGGATAATCAATCTTTCAAGAAAGTGAACATGGTTTGGAGAGTTAAAGGATCCACTCCTGCTCCAAAGTCATTTGTCTCTGTTAAGAATGAGAAGAACAACAAAGCTTTCCATACTAAACCTTTTGTGAAAACTGATCGTGCTTACTCTGTTAAAAAGCTGATCAGCTTATCTACAGAAAAGTTGTGTTGTTCTTATTGTGGAACAAGTGAGTTTGTGGATAAAGACAGTGCTAAGTATTGGAATGGTACTTATAGTATCCCTGGTCCTCCTAGGGCATCTAACCAACAAGGATCCTTCAAAAGATGGATACCAAAATCCTTCTAATCTGTGTTGCAGGAATGTCATGTGCGCTCAGTTATGAACAAATTTTTTTCACATGCCTGCATTCGAAGGCTATGCCAATTTTGAGGGGGAGTACTATCTCATGAAAGGTAAGTGAACTTCAACTGAATTCAAAGACCGTGGTAATTCATTCTGGATAACTTACTTGTGTTTGTTATTCTTCTTTTTTAAAAATTCCATGATTACCACGTGTCATTTTTTCTTAACTTAGTTATTTCTGTTAGCTCCAAATATTCATAATATTAGAAGTATTGAAAAATAGGCTAAGTTCCATAGAAGCTCTACGGTGTTCCACAAAAGCTCTGCCAAAGCAAACGATCATTCAAGGAACACCAAGTCCCAAGAAGAATCTACAGAAGACTACTCACAAAGGACCAAAGAAGGATCTACAGAAGAATGCTCACCAAGGACTAAGCCGCAGAACCTCTGTCACCCTTGACAGAGCCTCTGCGGTTCAGACTGAAGACTTGGAAGATATTTATAATATCTTGCCACTGTTGAAGAAATATCTTGCTACTGTTCCAGGGTCCGTTCATCAACTTGTACAAGGCATGGTCCGACAACAAACACGTGTCAAACTCTGATAGGAATCCTTGCAAGTTGATATTAGTGCATTTAATGCATGCAGATTTCCAACTGTTCATGCCATCCCTTCCTTCCTGTAGCATCAGTCCTTTTGTCTAGAATAGTTCTTTTATTGTAGTATAAAAGGAAGACTCATGTTGAGTTCTTCCTTAACAGTCGATATACAAGAAAAACACACACAATTAACGTCAAATCTATTATTAGTGTTCTTCATCAAATACAGGAAAACTTTGAGATATTCATCTGTTCTTCATATATTGTTTATTTGATATTCTGTATTGTTTCTATACAAACTTATCTGTTAGTTCTTCAAATACGCTTCCGCATCAAACATAAACTCGAACTAATAGATCTATTAATCTTGTCTAAGCAAAACGGGAACCAACAATTGGTATCAGAGCAAAACTTGGTTTTTCAATATCAAGCGATCCTCGTTTAACAAGATTATTGATAGAAACATGGTCTGATTTTAACCTGCTATTCATTTCGTTAAACAGATTCTACTTTTCAGCCATTATCGATTTATTCGATATCTGGTAAATCAAGAGAAACCGTTTCTTTAATTAAAACTCCATAAAAGTGCATTTGTTAAGAACTTCCAAACCCATAAAATACTTCCAGTTTATTCTCTCGTACTTTTCGTGTCATGTCTTCATTCTGAATCTTTTCACTCTTAAAATGACAAGCACACAAAACTTCTTCACAGCTGGTTCATTAACCAAACCACATTCTCTTCTAAGAAATGAGTATCCTTAGTGGAAAATAAGGATGATCCACTTCTTTGAGGGCACTGATAAAGAGCTCGTACAATACCTTTATAATCCTCCTCATGTTCCTATGTTAATAGTACCTAGTGTACCAGCGACAGCTGACACTCCTGAAATCCCTGAGCATCAAAAACCTAAAACTAGGGATGGTTGGTCAGATCAATACAAAATAAAATATGAACTCGCTTAGAAAACAAAAAGAATTCTGATTATGGCAATCCCCAACGAACTCTTCCAGTGTTTAGATGCATGCGAATCCTCGTATGATCTTTGGAAAGAACTGGAAAAACAACTTGAAGGGGGAGCTAAAACTCAGAAAAACCGAAGGGCTCAATACATAAACGAGTATTACGCTTTTAAAGCCCTGACAAATGAATCTCTGCAGACAACATATGACAGGTTCAACTCTTTGATCAACAACTGCAAAAAGTTCGGCATCCACAGAACTTCTGAAGAGAATAATGTCATGTTTCTCAAAAGTCTGAACGAAGAATGGCTCCAGCTATCTATGTCTTTACAAACCAATCAAGATTTAGACTCCTGGACTCTTTCAGGCCTCTACGGAACATTAGCTGGTCAAGAGCCTCAAATCGCACAAACAAAGACACTGACCACTGCACCTCTTGCTTTGGTTGGCAAAACTACAGAAGATACAGAGAGGCCGAGGAAAGAAAGAACTACAGAGGAAAGGAAGAAGGAGAAAAAGAAAAAGATGATAGTGGTTGACAGCGAAGATGAAGAGATTGTGGAAGAAGGGGAAATTACTCTGGCATCAATAGCTACATCCTTAGCTCTATTGACAAGAGAATTCAGAGGAACCCAAAAGAATTCTGGAAATGATAGATATGGCAGAGAGAGAAGAGAACATTGGAATAGAAGGGATCAAGGAAAAAGAGAAGAATCAACTGACCGACAGAGGTCAGACGACAGAAGTAACGACCAACAGAGGTCGAGTGAAAGATAAAACAAAGGAATTGGCCGATAGAGGTCAGATGACAAGACAAGCTACACACCACAAGAATGCTACTAGTGTGGCAAGCCTGGTCATTATGCAAATGAATGCAGATCGGAAAAAGGTGGTGACCGACAGAAGACTGACGATCGTGCGGGTAATAACTCCCAGAACAAAGGTTGCTACAACTGTGGGAAGCCAGGCCACTTTGCCAATGAATGTAGAAGCAGATCAAATCGCCCACAGAAGGACTCAGCTTTTTACAAAAAGAAAGCCGAGTATTATGCTCAAAAATCACTCATGGCGAACAAAGTGGTGAACAAGGAAGATTGGGAGTCAGATACAACCTCTGATGAAGAATTCACCAAAAATGCCTTGTTCTGTGGCATGGCAGACATCAGCTCCGACTCTAACACTGAGGTATCTACTTCAAACTCCATCTCTAGTACTACAGAAGTTGATTTGCTTATATTTAAAACTGAAAATGTTAAACTGAAAAAAGACTTGTGATGATATTCAGAAAAAGCTCACTTTTTATGAAAGAGAAGCTAGACTTCTCACTGAAGAAAAAGCAAAGATTTTCAAAGAAAAGGAAGACTTAGAAGCACACTGGAACAAGAATCTTTTTCCTTTAAATGAGAAAATTTCTGAATTAAATACATCGTTAAAATCCAAAACAAAAGAACTTTCAGATTCTGAGAGCGACAGACTTAACATTTTAGCTCTTAAAGAATATTTTCAAAAGGAAAGAGAAGTCCTTTGGCAAGATCTACTTAGAAGAGATGTTTTAATTAAAAATTATCGTGATGCTCAAAAGGTGTATGAGAAAATAAATACTCAAATAGGAAGGCGAGGTATTGGGTACAGTGATATTAATCAAGGTACAGAAAATAAGAAAAATAACCCTCTGTCATCTCTATTTACAGTAGGAAAAGTCAACAAACCAAAATTTCCAAACTTAATCTCTGTAAGTAAGAGAGTAAAAATCTCCGGGGAACCTCACTTAAGGAAACCCATGAAGATGATAAATGTGTGGTATGAAAACATAGACTTATCACCTTCAACCTCTGTCAAAAGAGGATCCAAACCAAAGAGATATCTGAAAACTCAAGATCAGATAGGAATCTTTAAGTTTGGTAAACCAGAGACTCAAACTCAAGTTGCCTTTGTCTGCACAATAGATTCTGAAAAGAAATTATCTGCAGAAGCACTTGAGTTTAAACCAAACCTTCCAGAAGAAAAACTAAGAAATATAATTGAAAAGGAAATTATGGAAATTGGAAAAATAGACATATTGAAAAATTCATATACACCTTCTGTAGATCAAAAACTCTCTGAAGAGATCTTGTCAGATACCTCTGTTGACTTAGAAAGTAATCTTTCAGAGGAAGAAAGCAAGTATGACACATGCTCGGAAAGTCCAGTCTATGTCGAAAGAAATATTGATGACTCAACCTCTACATATGAGGACGATTCATCATCTGACGAATCAGAGGCTGACAGAATAGAAAAGTTTCCTTGTGACACAGAGGTTGTTAAACAAACCCCTGAAGTTCTTAACAGAACTATTTCTCCAAAAGAGAAAATCACTGGAATTCCTATCTGTCCTGACTTTATGAATATGTGCATACAAGCCAAAACCTCTATTGAGCTTGAAAAGTTGAAACAAAAGAAGTTAATGTCCTCTCAAAATTTAAAAGATTCAACATTTTTAAAACCCTAAAAACAAAAGAAAAACCAACATGGCAACAAAAGGGGAAATGGACAAAACCTAACAAATCTTTTTCATCTGTGACAGTGAAATCAACAGAAGTTCACCACAGAAGGGACTCACAGAAGGCTGCTACAAACAAAGATTTTTGCCAACAATCTAATCTACATAAATCTTCTTGTAATAGGAAGCCATATGCTAGAATAGAATGTAATGCCTCTGTGGCTCAGTTTAAAGCTTTCAATAAAAATTTCAAGCAAATCACCTCTGACGTTCAATATTGTCATTGCTTTGATCTAATGTTCAGGTTAAATAATCATTTCTGTAGTTCAAATTGTTTTCTCTCTGCAGCTAAATCAAATATGAAAGAGAAACAAACTGATTCTTCAACAAAAAATAAAATGTATTTCAAGAATGCCAAGGCAAACTTGAAAATTTCTGACGAAACTGGACCGATGTGGATACGGGTAACTAAATCTCTGTGATTGTTTTGCAGAAGCAGTTTGTGCCAATATGGTATCTAGACTCCGGATGCTCAAGGCACATGACTGGCAACAAAAGTCTTCTATCCACATTCAAAGAAAAACAAGATGGTGGATCAGTGACTTTTGGAGATAACAAAAAGGGGCATATCAAAGGCTATGGAGTCATAAAGAAAGAGAATATCACAGTACACAAAGTTGCATATGTGGATGGCCTAAAACATAACCTACTCAGTGTAAGCCAACTTTGTGACACAGGATTCGATGTACTGTTCAAAAGAACATTATGCTCTCTACTAAGTGAAGACACAGGAATTGAACTTTTGCGAGCCAAAAGAAAAGGTGATCTGTATCTAATGAACTTCAATGCCAAAAACAAGGACAACATTTGTCTCGTTGCAAGAAAAAAGTGAAGAAGCCTGGCTATGGCACAACAGGTTCTGTCACTTAAACTTTCACACTCTAGATAAACTGGTAAAACTTGATCTGGTCAAAGGCTTACCAAACGTTAAGTTCAATAAGGATCATTTATGCTCTGCCTGTGAAATGGGAAAACTCAAAAGAGCTTCCCACAAAGGCAAATCTGATGTGTCTTGTCATAGACCTCTGTACATGCTTCACGTTGACCTCTGTGGTCCAATCGCTATACAGAGCCTAGGTGGCAAGAAATATATACTTGTCTTAATTGATGAGTTTTCACGTTTTACATGTGTTGAATTTGTCAAAAAGAAATCAGATGTTCCTTACATCTTGATTAATCTAATGAAAAGAATCCAAGTTCTTTATGAGTGCAGAATTCTGAAGTTACGAAGTGACAATGGCACAGAATTCAAAAACTCTGTCATTGAAGCCTATCTCACAGAAGAAGGAATATCCCAGAACTTCTCTGCAGCTCGCACCCCACAACAGATTGGCGTGGTCGAACGAAAGAACCGCACGCTAGTGGAGGCTGCAAGAACCATGCTTTCTGCATGTGGATTACCAATGACCTTTTGGGCAGAAGCAATTTCAACAGCATGCTATACCCAAAATCGTTCAACAATCGTGAAAAGACACATCAAAACTCCTTATGAATTGATCAACAAACGATAACCAAACAACAAGTTTCTCCATTTGTTTGGATGCAAATGCTTTATCTTAAACGACAAAGACTCAAGAGGAAAGTTTGAAGAAAAGGCTGACCAAGGCAAGTTCATCGGGTACTCTGCCGCTTCCAAAGCCTACAGAGTTTACATTCTGAAGTCACGCACGATAGTAGAAAGCATCAATGTGTCCTTTGATGACTCATTCCAAAAGACTTCTGAACAACTCAGTTCAGAACTCGGGCTAAACATGGAAACCTCTGGCATCTCAAAAACAAATGAAGATTTAAGTCTTCTATTTCAAGAGATGTTCAACAATGACGTTGATCCCTCTGCTGGAACAAAAGGCACCTCTGCAGAATCACCAGTAAACGAAGTAAGTATCTCTCTGTCTGATCCATTTAATCCCTCATCCTCTACTACAAATTCTACAGGTACTGAAAATCTAACAGAAGATACGACGACAAAAGATTCTGCAACAGAGGTTATCCAAATTCTAAATCCAACAGAAGCAACAACAGAAGGAACGCCAGAGGGAAGTGAAGATGAAACCACAATACCTACAGAGAAGGAAATCCCAACCATAATACCCATTCCTACAGAAGCTGAACCATCAACCACTTCAACTACAGAAGTTCAACTTGATGACTCAAATGATCATCTTCCACGAACAACTCAATGGACAAAAAGCCATCCTCAAACACAAATCATCGGTAATCCCTCTGATAAGGTAAAAACAAGATCAGCTTCTGCAAATTTTTGTTTCTTTACCAACTTTATTAGTGTGATCGAACCGAAAAAGATTTTTGAGGCCCTGGACGACCCAAACTGGGTGGATGCTCTGCAAGAAGAGCTTCTACAGTTTGAACGAAACAAAGTCTGGACTCTAGTACCTCTGCCAAGAGGGAAACAGGCCATAGGGACTAAATGGGTCTTCAGAAACAAAAAGGATGAAGATGGAGTGATCATTAGAAATAAAGCAAGACTGGTGGCCAAGGGATATCGCCAAGAAGAGGGCATCGATTACGATAAAACTTTTGCCCCTGTCGCACGGCTCGAAGCAATAAGAATTTTCTTAGCCTTCACAGCCCACAAAGGTTTTAAAGTATATCAAATGGATGTAAAATCTGCCTTTCTCAATGGTGAAATTCAAGAAGAAGTATACGTCCAACAACCACCAGGATTTGAAAGCTCAAAATACCCAAGGTATGTCTATCACCTCGACAAAGCTCTATATGGACTGAAACAGGCTCCAAGAGCATGGTACGAAAGACTTTCCACTTTTCTTCTCAACAACGGCTACAACAGAGGTACCACTGATACAACTCTATTCTTTAAAGGTGAAGGAAATGAGCTTATTCTTGTACAAATATATGTAGATAATATTATTTTTGGGTCTACAAATACACAAAAATGTAAAGATTTTGAAAAACTCATGCAGAGTGAGTTTGAAATGAGTATGATGGGAGAATTAACCTTTTTCCTCGGACTTCAAGTCAAACAAACATCAGAAGGAATTTTCATAAACCAATCAAAATATGTCTCTGACATACTTGAAAAATACAGCCTCTCTGATGCCTCTGTCATGAAAACCCCAATGGCCACTGAAATAAACTTTTTTCAGATCCAAATGGCATCTCTGTCGAGTGCACACTTTACAGAGGAATGATTGGGTCTTTATTATACTTAACAGCAAGTAGACCTGACATAATGCATGCCACATGTCTTTGTGCAAGATATCAAGCTAATCCTAAAAAGACACATTATATTGCTGTAAAGAGAATCTTCAGATATCTCAGAGGGACCAAAAATCTTGGCCTCTGGTATCCGCAGAACTCTAGTTTTGGACTAAAGGCATACACATATTCAGATTATGGTGGATGCAAACTCGACAGAAAGAGTACCTCTGGGAGTTGTCAATTCCTAGGTGGGAAATTAGTAAGCTGGACTTCAAAGAAAAAGAATCGTGTCTCAACATCTACGACAGAAGCTGAATACGTTGCTGCTGCTAGCTGTTGCTCTCAAGTTCTATGGATGAAAACTCAGCTGAAAGACTTTGGTCACATCATCTGCAAAATCCCCATCTTCTGTGATTCCAAAAGCGCGATTCCCATCTCTGCAAATCCAGTACAACATTAAAAAACAAAGCACATAGATATCAGGTATCACTTTCTAAAATATCATGCGGAAAATCAAACCATCGAGATGCATTTTGTACAAACAGATGAGAAAATATCATGCTGATTTATTCACCAAAGCACTTGATGAGAAAATATTCCTTTACTTGGTGGGTAAATTAGGAATGATAAATATGGATTATGTTGATCCAAACCCTCAGTGATTTGATAATGACCCTCTCTTATATACTTAGTGAAAATTGTAAGTAAACAATATGTATCAGAGTTCACTATCGCTGATAAGTACTAAGATCTTCCAGTACCGCTGATAGGAACTCTCGCTCTTTAAAGTTAAACATTCAGCGAAACTGTTCACCATTAATGTTCTGAGTCTGTTCAGTCATTATGGTGATCGCTAATAAGTTAGTTGTTTACTTATGATCCCTGAAGACAAGTTTCACGTCAACAAAGGTTCTACGCTGAAGTCGAAGATCAAGCTCAAGAACCAGCGAAGACTCAGATTTGTCCACTCAACGTGAAGTATCAAGTACAAGACTTCAGCTATCGCTGAACTCTATCATTCGCTGATATGAAATGATAGATCGCTGAATCAACGAAAGCTGATAATGAAGTCCTCCGTACAAAATACTTTTGTCTTATCCACCCTTGCACGACTCCGTACGAAATGTCAGAAAAGAACCTCCGAATATCTGAAATCGTACAACCACTCTGATACTACACTATTCATCCATACGGCTACTTAGGTTGTCAACCAAGGTCAATGACATGCAACCAACCAGCTGATGACACGTGTAAAGTATATACTGAATTGCATTAAATGCATGCAGTATATAAAGAGATGAACTCACTTCATTTGAAGTAACTTGCTAACTCTGGACAAGTGCAATCTCTTATCTCAAGATAGGTTATTATTAGTAATTTCCTTATCTCTCTTAGTGCAAGAAACCTTAGTGTTCCAACTTGTTTAGATTTAGGTTTATTCTTAATCTTGTCTCCGCAACAAGCTGTAAATTGTTAATGATTTATCAATAAACAATTTAGAAAAGTAAAATCTGTGTGTTTGTATTCAACCCCCCCCCCTTCTACAAACTTGTATAGGCCTTCGGGACCAACAAGTGGTATCAGAGCAGATTTGTTTAATCTCATAAACAAGATCTAATCTAAGATATTTCTCTTCCTTGCTATTATCTGAAAATGGCCACCAACACAAACACACATTATATAGACAATGGTTCTCTTGCAAAACCCCCTAGATTTTCCAGAGACAACTTCAACTTGTGGAAAAATAGGATGACACTCTTCTTAGAAGGTGTAGACCCCACTATGACTTACTATCTTGAAAACGGCCCACACATCCCTGTAACAATTGATCCTTTTGTTCCAGCCACTGCAAATAGACCTGCTATTCCAGAAAGGTTGATTCCTAAGGAAATACACATGTGGACCAACGAAGATAAGAAGAAAGTGGCTATAGATACAAAAGCCAGATCCATACTATCCATGGCCCTTCCTGACGAAGTCTACCATTCCGTCATGAACCTGAAATCATCAAAAGCCATGTGGGACACAATATGTGTTCAGTATGAAGGAACGTCTGAAGTCCAGGACTCAAGAAAGATCAACCTGGTAAGACAATACGAAAGCTTCATTTCTGGTAAGAATGAAACTCTCTCTGAAGTTCACAAACGTTTTAATTGTTTAATTATAGATCTGAAAACTGTTGGTAAGGAATATTCTAACTTTGAAGTGCTGACAAAGTTTCTAGAATGTTTACTTGAAAGCTGGGACAATTATTCTATGTGTCTCAAGCTGTCAAAGGATCTAAAATCAATGACCCTTGCTACCTTATATGGCACGTTGCTGAATCATGAGCAATCAAGCCATCTTAAGAAGAATCTTGTAAAAGATTCCAAAAGCACCCCTGTTGCTTTATTCTCAGAGGAACCTTCTACTCAGCGACCCTCGGTCACTATCACTGAGTTAGAGAGTAACTCTGAAAGGTCATCAGATTCTGATTTTTCAGATGATGAATCTTTGGCTCTCCTAACTAAGAAGTTCAGGAGATTTGCCAAAAAGAAAATGTTTAGAAATAACAAACCTCTTTCCATAACTGACAAGCCAAAATCATCAGTTTTTGTTGATAAGGCTACTGCTACTTGTTTTAACTGCGAAAAATAGGACATTTTGCTAACGAGTGCAGGTCTAAGAAAGTTTCTAGACCCTCAGCTTTTACAAAGAAATCCTTTGTTCCAAGGAATAAAGATGAAAAATACTCAAAGCTGAAAGAAAAATATGCGAAGCTGAAAAGCTTTAAGAAGAAAGGCAAAGGCCTGATGGCTGACTATGATTGGGCTGCTTCTGATGAAGAAGCATCATCATCTGACTCTGAAGATGATGAAGCAAATCAATGTCTCATGGCCAATATTGAAGAAGAGGAAGAAAGCTCAGACATTCCCTCCACTTCAACATCTGCCATTCAGGTTAAGAAGGGTATCTGGTATCTCGATAGCGGATGCTCTAGACTCATGACTGGAAAGAAAAACCTGCTCGCTGAATACAAGGAAGAGAAGGGTCCCTCTGTGACTTTCGGTGGAAATGGAAAAGGACACACCCGAGGGTATGGTGTACTTTCAAATGGTACAACCTCCTTCAGAAGAGTCGCATATGTTGAAGGACTGAAACATAATCTTCTGAGCATCAGTCAGCTCTGCGACATGGATAACAAAGTGATTTTCACTAAGGAATCCTGCTTTGTCACTGACAAAAAGGAGAAGATAGCTCTCAGCGGTTATCGTTTGGAAAATGTTTATGTAATAAACATGGACTCAACAACCACTGAGAACTCCTGTTTCTTCTCAAAGGCATCTTTTGATGTTAACTGGCTATGGCACAAGAGGCTCTCGCATCTAAATTTCAAGACACTGAATACTCTTTCCTCCAAAGAGTTAGTCACTGGTCTACCTCAGCATTCATACGCCAAAGAGTCTTTATGTTCAGCGTGTGAAAAAGGGAAGCAGACCAAGGCAAGCTTCAAGTCAAAGCAAGTCTCCTCAGTGTCATCTCCTCTACAACTACTCCATATGGATTTGTTTGGCCCTGTTAACAAACAATCCGTCGCTGGATAGAAATATACGCTGGTCATAGTTGATGAATTCTCTCGTTACACATGGGTAATGTTTCTCCGTTCTAAGAGTGACACCCCTGAAGAACTCATCACCTTTGTTCGGAAGATGGAAACTCTGAACAATATGACTGTTCGCTTAATAAGGAGTGATCATGGAACTGAATTCAAAAACAGTTCTATTGATTCCTTCCTTGAGAGTAAGGGTATTTCTCACAACTTTTCGTCAGTGAGAACACCGCAACAAAATGGAGTCGCTGAAAGAAGAAATAGAACAATTATTGAAGCTGCATGTTCAATGCTCAGCGATTCTCACCTGCCTACTCAGTTTTGGGCAGAAGTTGTCAACACTGCTTGTTTTACGCAAAACGGGTCGCTGATAGTTAAAAGATTAAAAAAGACAGCCTATGAACTCTTTCATGGGAGAAAGCCTTCAATCAGCTTTCTTCACATATTTGGATGTCAGTGTTTCATACTGAACAACAGAGATGCCCTTGGAAAGTTTGATCCTAAGGCTGATGATGGAATCTTTCTTGGATACTCCTCAGTCTCCAAAGCCTTCAGAGTCTTCAACCGTAGAAGACAAACTGTAGAAGAAACTATTCACGTCACGTTTGACGAATCCCGTTCAGCGAACTCTAAACCGTCCGCTGATACTGAAGAACTGAATCAATGGATGTTTTCTCATCTTGGTGATTCAGAAGAAGTTCCCACTCCTCATGCTCACACCGTAGAAAATGATGGTCCTACTATCATTCCAGATATGCAGAATAGTGAAGCTGAAACATCTTGGGTCTCAGCTGTTCCTATAAACACTATACCTGCAGTTGATCCAAATGTCTTAGAAATTCCATCTATTTCTCAGCAATCAGTGAATGAAGTGACAAATGCAAACATTCCTCTTTTAGCTGATAATCCAAAAGTAGCTGAAGCCTCATCTTCAGTTTCTCCAGTTCAGACTGAGTCAGCGACGTATGCTCCGGCTCAGCGATGGACTGTAAATCACCCAATCGATCAAATTCTTGGTGATCCAAACGCTGGTATTCAGACTCGTAGAAGTGCAGGTAATATTTGTTTATTTGTTAACTTTATTTCTCTAACTGAACCAAAGAAAATAGATGATGCCCTCAGATATCCAAACTGGGTCAGCGCTATGCAAGAAGAGCTGACTGAATTTGAAAGAAACAAAGTTTGGAAACTCGTTCGTAGACCAACTGACAAAACGGTGATAGGCACTAAATGGGTCTATCGAAACAAGTTGGACGAACATGGTACTGTAACTCGCAACAAAGCTCGTCTTGTTGCTCAGGGATACAGACAAGAGGAAGGCATAGATTATGACGAAACATTTGCTCCAGTAGCAAGACTTGAATCTATTCGTCTTTTCTTAGCATATGCTGTACACAAAAACTTCACTGTACATCAGATGGATGTTAAGTCAGCGTTTCTGAATGGAAAGCTGAATGAAGAAGTTTATGTGGAACAACCTCCAGGATTCTCAGATCCTAAGCGTCCAGGTTATGTTTATAAACTGGACAAGGCACTTTATGGCTTAAAGGAAGCTCCTCGTGCATGGTATGATACTCTCTCTACTTATCTCCATATTGAACAATTTGAGAGAGGTAAGATTGACAAAACTCTATTTTTTTAGAAAAGTGAAAGGTCATATCATTTTAGTTCAAATATATGTTAATGACATTATATTTGGGTCTACTAACCCTGAGCTTTGTACTCGTTTCGCTGATAGAATGAAAGATGAGTATAAAATGAGCATGATGGGTGAACTAACATATTTCCTTGGTCTTCAGATTAAGCAAACTGAAAAAGGAACTTTTATAAATCAGGGAAAATATGTTAAAGATATGCTGAAGAAATTCGACTTAACTGAAAGTTCAGCTATGAAAACCCCTATGGCACCACCGCTGACACTTGATAAGGACACAAAGGGTGTTCCTGTCAATGTCACGCTGTACCGTGGGATGATCGGCTCACTATTGTATCTTACAGCTAGCCGACCCGATATTATGTTAGCAACATGCTTGTGTGCACGATATCAAGCTGAACCTAAGATATCTCATATGAAAGCTGTAAAACGAATCTTTCGATATCTTAAGGGTACATCGAATCTAGGCCTTTGGTATCCCAAAGACTCAGGATTCGATCTAACCGCCTATTCAGACAGTGATTTTGCAGGTTGCAAAATGGATAGGAAAAGCACCACAAGAGGATGTCAGCTCCTGGGTGGAAAGTTGGTAAGTTGGACAAGTAAGAAGCAAAACTCAGTGTCCACTTCCACAGCTGAAGCTGAATATGTAGCCGCTGGAAGCTGTTGTTCTCAAGTCTTGTGGATGAGATATCAGCTACTAGACTATGATCTTCAGCTATCCAAAATTCCAATCTATTGCGACAGCACTAGTGCCATCGCTATAGCAAACAATCCAGTGCTACACTCAAAGACAAAACACATAGAAATCAGATATCATTTTATCAGAGATCATGTGATGAATAGTGATATAGAACTTCATTTTATCCCAACTGATTATCAGTTAGCTGATTTAATTACCAAACCTCTTGATGAGACAAGATTCAACTTTCTCATCAGCGAGCTTGGAATGCTGAACTTTGAAGGGTAAAATCTTCAGCGGTTCACATTAATCAGCGATAGGATAAAATCAACGAGTATAACCTATTCAATCATCTTCTCTCTGAATAAACTTGGTTAAACTGATATCCAGGTATGTTTTCTCTCTCTGACAAACGCATGAAAATGCAAGATTTCAAAACAAATGCATCGCTGAATATCTCTTCCTTAACAACGATATTTTGAAAGTTCTTAAAACCTTCACTGATATTTTCTATTCAGTGCTTCATGTTTTTCAAAAGAGTCCCTGAGCTTTCAAAACCTCAGAGACATCCTAAAAGAATGTGAAAAGACAGTTGTGACGTCATTGCAACGGATAACACCAGGCATGACTTCTTTCTGACACACGTTTGCACGTTTCGTTCAAACTTCCAATCAAATGCAAACACGTGTCCGTGTCATAATGAAAACCTTTTCCCGCTCAAGGTTTTCTCTCTCTAAAACTCCCTATATAAACAAACTCTTGGTTTATATTTTTCATTTACGCGATCAATCTTCCTCCGCAAGAAAAGAATTACTGTTGCATTTGTGCTCTCAAATCTTCAAAGAACTGTTCATCATCTTCTTCATCAAAACATCAAGGTTAATATGTTCATATTTTTTTTTCAAATGCAGATAACTTGTTTCTGATCTTATCATTGTTTTAAACAAGATCAAACAAAAGAACTTCTTAAAAATAAAATCATTTCTTTCATGGTTTTATGAACACAACCATTTCATGGTTGTTCTTCAAGTTTTAAATCTTAATCTTAAACTTGTTCTTCATTTGTATCCAGATTTTTTTAGAAACTAGAATACAAGACTTTATGGGTTTTACATTTCGTTTCAAAAATCATGAAAAACCCTAATCTTCATTAAGACATTTATGTCTGAATGAAATGGACAAAACTCGAACCATCTTAATGGAAATTCTTTCCATATCAAGACAATTCTTATTTGTTAACATCTTTGGTTGAACTGATAATACAGAGAAATGGCAACTTCAAAGATCAATGTTACCGCTGAGACCATCTCCACTGACTCTGAGGAAGTGGACATCTTCAAAGCCCCTCAGGTTAAGTTCAAGCTGGATCAACTAGATTGGACCAAGGTCAACAACCTCGCTGCGCTTCTCGAGTTTCCTCCTCGAAAGCAAGTCACACATCTTGATGATGCTGTGAATTTCCTGAAAAACTGCTGCATTTCAACAGCCCTGACCATCACACCTCCTGCAAGTCAGCTACTACTATCCCAGTTCTGGTACTCTGCCAGACACACTCAGCTACCCTCCGCCAAAGATGCATCCAAAACCATCGATTACATACTCAGCGATACTGAGTATGGCACAATTAAGATAACCCCCGCAATCATTCGAAAAGCCCTGAACTTTCCCAATGCTACCAAAGAAAAACCGTTTGTTCCATTCCCTGACCATAAGAATCATGCTGACAGAGAAGAAATCATTGCTTTCCTCGACGCAATGGGTTACATCTGGGAAACTGGAAGGGACAAGAAGCCCGAGAAGAAGCTGACGCTGATAAAGAAGTCCAAAATGCCCAGCGAGATGAATTTCATCTTCGCACACCTAATCAGCTGCATGACAGCGAAGACCGGCTCCTCTGATCAAGCCGCTCAACCTCAGCAGGCTATGGGATACGCACTACTGAAAGGTATACATATTGACTGGGCATCTATCATTTATGATGACCTAGTACAAAGAGTAGATTCTGCTGCTGACAGACCTGCATGGGTTCCCTACCCCCGTTTCATCAGCGCCATCTTCCAATATGGCCTGAAGGACAGCTATCCTCAAGAGGGTGACTTGAAACTTTCTCAGGTTGGCCCTAAGGTGCTCGATTTCAAACCTGTCGACAATGAGGTACGTCTCTCTACCCTTCTCTCTCTTCTTAACCCTAATTCTTCGACTTCTGTGGCTCCTTCAGCGACAATACCCATCGCTGATGCCCCGGCCACACAATCCTCTCCTTCTAAGAAAAGGAAACACTCTTAAACCCAACTTGGTTCCAAAAGGATCAAGAAAACCAAGGAGCAACCCCAGCAATCCCATGCTAAAGACTCCTCAGCTCATTCTGAAGAGCTGAAGGAAAGTTTCGTGGTACGCTCTGCCACACCCATTCAAGCCATCCCTCCAATCCAGACTTCAGCGTCTCCAAACGCTGAGGTTAGAAACTTGGAACCTACCCAACCTCCCTCAGTCTCTCAAAAGACTGATGAAGTGATTCTCAGCGATTCCAACGCTGAACTCAGTACCCGAACCCCATTTTTATCCTTCGCTTCTCCCTCCACTCACTTGGACACTCCTCCAAAGAACACTGGAGATGCCATCATTCCAGAAGCCACCGCTGACGCTTCTCAACGAATGATGAAGACAGGACCTGCAGAGATCACCATACCTCACCGTACTTTTGAGGAAGATATGGAACATTATTCAGGAACCCGCAATTTTGACGAGTTCGTAAACCCTCCTGCAGGTACACATAAAATCCTATACACTGTGACTAAACCCCAAACTTCTGAGCTTTCCTCTGTTCACAAGTTTTTATCTGTTACAGGTCCTAATTTGGGAGACATCAACGAGTCTCTGAAGTCCGTGGAAACAAAGCTGACCCGTCTCACCACCACACTCTCCAACAACTCTACAGCCGTAACAAACGCTGGAGAGAATTTGACAAAGCTAGCTACGGTGGTGGAGAAGAAAGCTTCCACAGATGACATTAAGGGCCTTGATAAGACGCTCAGCGATTTTGCCAAAGTACTCTCTGGCATCTACACTGACTACACCAGCCTCAAAAACTCAGTTTCGACCGTGTCCAACAATGTTACAAAGCTGAAAACATCGGTTGAACATCTTGAGGGGGATATGTCAGCTGTCAAGACCGACTTGGGTTCTGTAAAAACCGACGTTGGTTCTATAAAGACGATGATCGAGACGTTGGTCAACAAGGAAAATACTCCTGCTCCTGCCCCTGCCCCTGTATTGGAAACTTTCACAGCGGCGGATCGTAAAGAGCTGAAGAAGATCACTCCTGCTATATCTGGCCTTCAAGACAGATTAGCAGCGATTGAAAGTTGTATTAAAATCTCTGGCCAAGAAGACAGAGAAAATACAAATGCTGAGTCTACCCATTCCTCCCCCAATCATGAGAAAGAGGGGGAGAAGAGCGCTGAACATCCCGAGGAGAAGAGCGCTAGGAAGAGCGCTGAGGATCTTGAAAAGAGCGCTGAATACCTTTCCCATGATGAATCTATCAGGGGAGAGAAGAATGAAGATCTTATCGCTGGACCTCAGGGAGATGAAAACCCTGAGGGAACCGGGAAGCTCGCCTCTGTATCTGAGGGGGAGCAACTCGAAGACGAAGCTGATGAATCCGAAGCAGAAGATGATGAAGACATCGACATCCCTGATAATGAACCATCTTCCTCTCCAAGGAATGATGATGATGATGACGATGACTTCTTTGTCGTCAAACCTGCCCCAAAGATCAAAGCTCGTAAGGGAATTTCAATAAATGAACCAACAGGGGAGCGGACAAAGACAAAGCCCTCAGCCTCTGGCGCTGAGAAAGGCAAAGGCATAGGCAAAGGCGTCGCTGAAGATGAAAATCTGGCGATCTTGCTTGTAAAGCCGGTTTGTCAGGTACACTAATCATATCTCACTCCATCCCTCCTCTATAAGTTCTACTACCCTAGCCTACACCTGAACATATTTCTCTTTCTCTTTCTACCCAAGTTCTTCTACCCATGTTCTTATTTGTAAGATCGCCGTGTTTCAGCTAGTCCTCTCCCCTGTTTGAGGATGTCGCTGAAGGTTCTACTACTGCGACTTCACAAATAAAGCCAGCTGCTGCTGATGAAATAATCCCAGTCTTTGATTTGATCTCTGAGACTGATGAACCAGAAGAACAAACTCTCTCGCACAGAAACAGACCTTCCTCAGCTCCTCAAAAGCTGAGTGAAGAGGATCAAAAGAGAAGAGAGGAAATAATAAAGCGATTCGAGGATCAGCGAATCATTCTAAGGCGTGATCAACTGCCTTCAGTTCCTCCAAAGTTCAGAATTTCAAAAGCTAAATACAAGGAACACCTCAGAGCTGAACGCCTCATCGCTGAAAGAAAGGAAGCTGAAGAGAAAGACAGAGAATACGCCATCAAGCTTACTCAACGATCAATCAAAGACCCCAAGCTGAAAAGAGTTCCCATTGATGTTCAACGTCAGCTCTGGGATGATGCTCAAGAAATCGTTAGAGAAAAGACAAAGGTCTCTGATACAACTTTGGAATGGGCTAAACAAAGGCTGACCTATCGATCAAGACCATCCAAAATAATCAAAGCCAACATCAGAGGAAAAATGTACGTTGATGTTCCTGTTGTTGAAGTGGATGTCTACAGAGATGACAAAACCAAGCAAACCTTCTATGCTGCTTCATTATAAAAGTTTGGTCTCTCTGAATGGTTAGAAACGAAATTAGCCATTCAGGGATCACGCTCAAAATTCAAAAGCCATGTTGAGATGATCTTAAACAAACATATCGACTTGCTTTCATCTGCTGTGGATATTCCTCCTACTCTTCCTCAACCGAAGAAAGCCTCTGCTAAGAAGAAGAAAGTTTCTGATTCAGGTCCAATCATTCGAAATGAAACTGGTATTGGTTTCTCTCGTGCTGAAGTTCTTGGCCCTGATGCTGATCTTTCAATGCTTGACACCTCCCTACCACCTGGAGAAACCTTCATCCCTGGCACAGTGGTAAGTGATCCATATGGTATATTCTTCTTAGACTACGATGGAAATCCTCACTTTCAACGTGTCTCTGAGCTCCACATCGCTCCCATCGAACAACTCAGAGATCTCGTACACTGGTGTGAAGTCAGACGCGACATCAAAGCTAGACACCTGAAGCCCTTGATTTTTAAAGTTGCTCTGAAGTTAAAGAATCAAGGAGTAAATGTCCCTAACTGGATGATCCCCACTAAAAAGACCCTTGATGAACTTCTCATTAAGGAAGAACCCTTTGAAAACTGATATAATCTCCTTTTTCTCTATTGTATCAGTTATCCTTCTGTACTTGTAAATTATTTCGCTTGTACTTATAATCTTTCTGTTCTTCATTGTAACCTGATTCAATATCTTAAAGAAAGATTTCAGCGAACGTACTTTACTCCATCAGTACTGAAAAGATCCCAGAAAACAGTAAAAGGGACAAATATTTTATGAGTTCTTTTTATCCTTATGTTTTCATTAAATAGCAATTTTCTTTGTTGCTATGTCATAATCAAATAGGGGGAGATTGTTGATCCAAACCCTCAGTGATTTGATAATGACCCTCTCTTATATACTTAGTGAAAATTGTAAGTAAACAATATGTATCAGAGTTTCACTATCGCTGATAAGTACTAAGATCTTCCAGTACCGCTGATAGGAACTCTCGCTCTTTTAAGTTAAACATTCAGCGAAACTGTTCACCATTAATGTTCTGAGTCTGTTCAGTCATTATGGTGATCGCTGATAAGTTAGTTATTTACTTATGATCCCTGAAGACAAGTTTCACGTCAACAAAGGTTCTACGCTGAAGTCGAAGATCAAGCTCAAGAACCAGCGACAAGTCTCCTAATGTACTGATGCGGATCAGCGAAGACTCAGATTTGTCCACTCAACGTGAAGTATCAAGTACAAGACTTCAGCCATCGCTGAACTCTATCATTCGCTGATATGAAATGATAGATCGCTGAATCAACGAGAGCTGATCATGAAGTCCTCCGTACAAAATACTTTTGTCTTATCCACCCTTGCACGACTCCGTACGAAATGTCAGAAAAGAACCTCTGAATATCTGAAATCGTACAACCACTCTGATACTACACTATTCATCCATACGGCTACTAAGGTTGTCAACCAAGGTCAATGACATGCAACCAACCAGCTGATGACACGTGTAAAGTATATACTGAATTGCATTAAATGCATGCAGTATATAAAGAGATGAACTCACTTCATTTGAAGTAACTTGCTAACTCTGGACAAGTTCAATCTCTTATCTCAAGATAGGTTATTATTAGTAATTTCCTTATCTCTCTTAGTGCAAGAAACCTTAGTGTTGCAACTTGTTTAGAGTTAGGTTTATCCTTAATCTTGTCTCCGCAACAAGCTGTAAATTGTTAATGATTTATCAATAAACAATTTAGAAAAGTAAAATCTGTGTGTTTGTATTCACCCCCCCCCCCTTCTACAAACTTGTATAGGCCTTCGGGACCAACAGATTAACCTCTGTAAGTATCTTTATCTTTATATTATACAGTATGCATATTTTCTGTTTTGTTTATTACTTTGTATGTAAATTATACTAAACTCCTTTCTGAAAAGCAACAGAGATTCTGTAAATCTCCTCAGAACCTCTGACGATCCTTACAGAACCTCTGATACACAACCTATGTTATATACATTCACTTCTAATTATTTGAACCAATCATAGGTCAAGGGGGAGCAGAGGAAAACGAACTTGATCTACAGAGGATGATTAGATGAAGGGGGAGCAAAAGGAAACCTTGCTTAATCTATAGAGATTTATAAGTCAAGGGGGAGCAGAGGAAGAGATGACAATAGCAGAAGAAAAGAACATTGCCGGACAAAGAAGAACAAAAAGGTTAGTATCTCGAACAAATTCTTTTTGAAAACAATTTTCTAGGACACAAATTTCTAAATATGTTCTAGAAACATTATTAAACACATTCCAAATAAAATTTGATCAAAAAGAATGTTGAGTTTTCCATTATTAGAAATTTAAGGTCACAGAGCCTATACTGAGTCCAACAGAGGTTCTGTAGGCAAAAGCTCTGATCTTAAATCAATAATTCTTGGAAACTCTGTAAATCTTTTTAGGTATCAAAATCAAAAAGAATCATAGCATACAAACACTGCAGAAGAAGTCATCAGTTACAGAGTTCTCTCCACAAGAAAGAACTTCTGTAGACCAACACTTGTTTTAAAAGGATTTTTTGCTGCACAAAACCTTTTTCAAAAACAATTTTATTGGACACCAGCTTTCAAAAAGGTCCTAAAAACATTGTTAAAAACAATCAAAAACTTGGATGATCAAAAATATTTATAAATTGTTAGATATGAGAAATTTCTTGTCTCAGAGCCTTTGCTGGCTCTAACAGAAGTCCAAAAACCTCTGTAAAGGAAATTCTATGCTAATAACTTATCGATCCTCTCCATGGGCTTTTTAACTTTTCTTTGTAAAGATACAAACAACAGAGGCAAGAAAAACAAAGTTTTCAAATCACAGAGCCTCTGTCAGTTTTTTTTCTTTCTTCTTTGGGCATTTATGTAACAGTAACGGTAACTTTTCTGCGAGTGAAAATCATATGGAGGTAAAGAGGCCCACGCGCCTAGCATTTAATATGGCCGCCCACGACGTCTCGTCATAACTGACACAGAGGACGTGTCATCTTTTCATTGGACCTACATGCAACACGTTCCTATGGAAAGTTGAACCAGCCGTAACAACTCAAGTGCGGACCCTAAAATATTATTTACCTCAAAATATTAACCCTTTCAGATTCTACGGCCACAAACTCAGTATAAAACCAAAGTTACCTCCCCTCACAAAAACTTTACTCACTCTCTTCTCCGGCGAACCTGCAACTATATTCAAAATCATCATTTTACGTTGCAAAATGGCTTCCAGTTCCCACGCTACTCAAAACTCTCTGGCAAACTCTCCTCAACACTGTCCAGTGCATTCAGAGCACTCCCAAAACCCCAACATCGCCACAAATGTTGAAACAGAAAACTTCGGCGACTCTGCAAACTTAGCACCAACCACAAACCTTCAACACTTTCTGAACAAAGAACATTTTGAAGATGTTCTACCTTTAAAATCCAACAACTGCTACCTGGTACCCTCACCAACAGCCTTCGGTGAAGCCCATGCCCTTCTCCTAAATATCCTAGAAAATCATTTCCTATACCCTCTCCTTTCCAAAACCCCAACCAAAATCCCTGCACGATATCTGAATCAATTTTGGCAAAGTTGCCGTTTTGATTCAGATGATTCTTTGATAAAGGGCTACATTTCAAAACCAGACAAGTCTGACTACCTAGAACTCATGTTTAACAGAACCATGTTCTCACTGGAGTTCAACCTACCAACCAGAGGTCTTCTTGGAAACAAGAAATATGCTGAGGTTCCTACAGACGAGGAGCTCTGTCGATTCGTCGAAATGTTAGGATATAACACAACGCTGAGGAAACGCAATAATTTCCGCAGCGGCAGACTACCACCTCTGTGGAATACCCTGTTCTCCATCTTGAATCGTTGCCTCACAGGAAAACCCGGTAGTCCTGACCAAAGCTCATTCCAGATCCTGACCATCATGTATGGAATCTATTACGACATTCCACTTGACTATGTGACCATCATGATGCAGGAATTAGTTAACACAATCGACAGAAAGCTCGCAACTCAAAAGGCCAAGAGGAAAATACCATGGTATCTACCTCCTCTGCAATACCATAGAATTCTAGGAGTCATTTTCGAGCCTCTACTTCAAATGCAGAAGTGGCCAATGGAAGGGCCATGTGTAAAGCTTTACCCGATGAATAAAAATACTCCTACAGATCCTTAAGACAGTTACCCCCACTGCAGACCTCTGTCGAAAAACCTTCTGGCTTATGCAACTAATGAGAATAGGAAATTAGAGTATATACGCGTCCACAGGACTCCAGAACCAAGTCCTGTGACACCCGCGCGTCTAGGAGCCCCCATAGGTGTAGATATAGTTGAGAGGATGACATAAGAGGAATGGACTAAAGCTTTGGAGAAACACTATTCAGTACAAGACCGATTCAAAACCCAAAGAGAAAGCATTTACCCCTCTTCTCCGAAAAGAAAAACCTCTGCAGCAACACTCAAGAAGAAGGCAAAGAAAAGAAAACCCACAGAGGAAACTACAACCTCTGCAGTTCAAACCACTTCACCACTTGCTACAGAGACAAGAACTTCTGCACCTCCCTCACCTCCAAAACAAAAGAAAAGGAAATCCAAATCCACAGGAGAGGGAGCTTCTAAGCCAAAGAAGAGAAAGTCAAAGAAAAAGAAACCAAGTTCACCTCTGCAGGTCATCACAGAGGATGGCGAACAAGAAGAGGAAGACCAGGCTATACATCTGCAATCTCCCTCCCCAATAGCTTATGCAGACCAACAGGGAGATTTCAATGCCTTCCTCAATAATCCAGACATTGCTCAAACCTTAGATCCAACAGGATGGGTCGCAGAACCATTGGATCAACATACATAAGCTATGCACACAACAGAAGTCATTTCTGCTGCTCAAGGTACACAAACCATGCACCCTCACGTACGACAACTCATAGGATCTCACTTCATTTATGATTCCTTAAGAGAAGCGGCAGAAACAGTAGCGCCTACAGAGGAAACCTCAGAAGAAGAGATAAAATTAGAAATAGAGGAAGAGGTTAGGATAGAAACAGCAGAGGGTTCTGCAGAAAAAGATGCCGAAGAAGAAGATGGCACACATCCCAAACCCCCTCCTAGTGCAACCCACATTTATGATACCGCCGGTCTAGCGGCAGAAGGTATCATTGAAATAGAGCAGCACAACTCGATCCCAACCCCTCCCAGCCAGCCAGAGGTTACTCTTTCAACCTCTGTGCCTAATATAACCGGGGAAACCATTCCTGAGGAGTCCTCTCAAAAGGACTCACCCATAGTTCGTGATTTGTTGCCCCAAATCACATCTGACATCCTAGCAGAGGAATTCGTTTCCTCTGCCACACACACCACAATAGGTCCCAACATCCCTTCAGAGGGGATTAGAGAGCACAGAGACGAAGAGACTCTAGACAAATCTCCGAGTCAACAAAAGTATATTCCAATACCCACCTCTGGAGTGGATTTGGACAATGTTCTTCACAGAACTTCTGTAGGGGTTGAAACTCATATTTCTCCTCGAGGATCAGAAGGAAATCCTTCCACCCTCAACGTACAAACAGAGGTGAAAGAAGGTGTCCAAGGAACAAGGACAAACTCTGGAGACGAATGTGTTCCTCCAGAGGTTACCACGAGTTCACACGTATCAAGGGGTGAGTTCCAAACCCTTGTCACCTCTGTGAACCAAACATTGGAAGAGTTGAAAAGCTCTTTCAAATCTTTTGCAGAAGTTACATCCAATGCCCTCTCAGAACTAAACACAAAAATGGACAACTTGTCCACAGAGGTACAATCTATAAAGACTGCCGCCACAACTTCTTCCACCACACCTACCTCTGCTGCTGCTGATTTTGAAAAAGCTGCAACTTCTGCCTTCAACAACTCAATCAACATATATCTGGAAAAGATGAAACAACAAGTGTCATCAAAGGTTATTACTCCAGAAGAACTGCAGAAGGCTCTACGACAAGTTCAGGAACAAACAACAGAAGCTACTCTAGACATGAAGCCTACCAACTACATGAGTAGAGCACAGTTGACAGAACTTGGGCAAAGCATCTTGAATCAAATGACAGAATTAATCAGAGCCTTCACCATAGCCAACGCTTCTTACGTAAAAGACTTCAAGGCTAGTGTGGGAAAGATGCGGTTCAACACAGAGGCCGAAGTTCAAACTCTTCTTGGTCTTTGTGATGATCTCTGTGCCTAAATGATGGCAGCCGGGGCAAAGAAACCTGACACTACATGCAGAGCAGAAGGTAACGAAGATAAGGGTCAGGATGATTCTGATGATGATGATTCATCAGATCATCCTGAGGGGGAGAAACAAGGGGAAAATCAAAGAGAAACAACTGCAAATAATCCTCCAATATCTGCAGAACCAATTTCCTCTGCACCACCAACCCAAACCCAAACTCAGAAAACACAACAGAGACCCACAGAGGAAACACCAGCCTCTGTGGAAACCACTTCTGTCCTTGAAAAAGATGTCCCTGAAGTTCAAATCCTGACATCTTCATCCTCAGAAGAAACATCAACAGAACCCAAATCTCCAATCAAACCAACAGAACCATCCCCACCAAAGTCCTCAGAAACTGAAGTGTCAAAAACTACAGAGGAAATCCCCATCATACCCACAGAAACCTCAACACCCAAACCAACAGAAGCAATCCCACAGAGTCCAAAGCAGACAATAGGTTCTGAGCCTTCTCAAACCAAAGATAAAGGTAAAGGAATCATGACAGAAGAACCAGAGAAGAAAAAGCAAAAGCCACAGACGACAGAGAAGTTGATGAAGAGCTCATTCTATGCCTTTGTCACTCCTAAACCTGAAGACGACTGGGCAACAGAGGGTAGGGTTGCAGAGATAAAAGGACAAATGGATGCTCTGCGAAGACCAATACCACCACCAGATACACGACATGCAGAAATGGAAGAGGTGGTGTATAGGTACCTTTACAAACAGCAATATCAAAACAACCCCATACCACACATCGAAGATCCTCAACTCAGAGCTGACCTTGAAAACACCTTCAGCAGAACAAAGCCAAAATCAAGGGCAGAAGTCTTCTCAGAATCCAAAATAGAAAAGGTAATATACTGCAAATTCTCTCAGACGAGAACCTTTCCAAAGATCAGGTACAACATTTACAAAGTCAGAAGGGAGAACAAGTCCGAAAATCAATTTGCAGATGCCGATATAAGGAACTTGAACCCCTACGATCTGCCAGATCTTCTACTTTGGACGAAAGAAAACTTCGACAACGATGCCAGCAGAATGGCCTATCAAGTGTTCAGGAAAGCAATGAGAGAAAAGCTTCTGTTGTATAGCATGATAGACTTTCAACTGGGAAGAGATCTTGGAGTCAGAAACCTGAGTCTGAGACCACCAGAGGATCACTGCCCACCTTCTGCAATACCCAACTCAATCATAACAACACCAAGGTACGGGTTAGTATATAAGGATCCTGCTGGTCAAGTGAGACTTTTTGTGGAAATGGACTGTCAGAAGTATGCAACTAGTACTCTGAACAAGTTCAGAGCAATCTTACAAGTTAACAGAGGCACTGAGCTTATGGATCAAGAATCAGCAGAAAGAATGATCAGAGAAATAGATGTTAAATCGGCTTGAGAGAACTCTGCATAAATTTCTATCACGAGCTCAGAGAAGTAGGATTCGACAACAGAAGTTTCAATGACTTCAAAAATGCAAATGTCTAAATCTCTTTTACATATCTCTATAATAGTAAAAAAGAAATGAAATGAAACTTTTGAGGTATTGTTTAACCTCTGTCTACTTTACTTAGCCTAATTATTCATAAAGTCAAATTTTCATTTTTCAATACTTAGGGGGAGATTGTTAGCTCCAAATATTCATAATATTAGAAGTATTAAAAAATAGGCTAAGTTCCACAGAAGCTCTGCGGTGTTCCACAGAAGCTCTGCCAAAGCAAACGATCATTCAAGGACCACCAAGTCCCAAGAACAATCTACAGAAGACTACTCACAAAGGACCAAAGAAGGGTCTACAGAAGAATGCTCACCAAGGACCGAGCCGCAGAACCTCTGTCACCCTTGACAGATCCTCTGCGGTTCAGACTGAAGACTTGGAAGATATTTATAATATCTTGACATTGTTGAAGAAATATGTTGTTACTGTTCCAGGGTCCGTTCATCAACTTGTACAAGGCATGGTCCGACAACAAACACGTGTCAAACTCTGATAGGAATCCTTAAAAGTTGATATTAGTGCATTTAATGCATGCAGATTTCCAACTGTTCATGCCATCCCTTCCTTCCTGTAGCATCAGTCCTTTTGTCTAGAATAGTTCTTTTATTGTAGTATAAAAGGAAGACTCATGTTGAGTTCTTCCTTACCAGTCGATATACAAGAAAAACACACACAATTAACGTCAAATCTATTATTAGTGTTCTTCATCAAATACAGGAAAACTTTGAGATATTCATCTGTTCTTCATATACTGTTTATTTGATATTCTGTATTGTTTCTATACAAACTTATCTGTTAGTTCTTCAAATACGCTTCCGCATCAAACATAAACTCGAACTAATAGATCTGTTAATCTTGTCTAAACAAAACGGGAACCAACAATTTCCATGTCTCACATATTCGTTGATTTTTCGATGGAAATACACTCGTTTGAATTCCTAGTTGTTTTTCAAGTTCGCTGTTTCTCGTAAATGATTCATTTCTTATCTGATATAATAATTGTGACTTGTTCTTCACAATTAACTTTTTGATCATTGTTTCATTTATTGCAACCACTATGCTCAATGAGTACATCTGTTTTGCGCTTGATCTTGTTTCTTGAAATTATGGTATTTCACAGACGACTTCTGATTAACTCAGATCAGAACTCGAACTTAATTTTTTATGACTTCTGATTACTTCAGATCAGAACTCGAACTTCATTTCAATGACTTTTGATCATCTCATATCAGGACTCGTTCTTAAATGCTTTGACTTCTAAACATTTCAGTTTAGAACTCGTACTTCAAAGTTTACTTAATTGCTTTACTAGCTGCATGAAAGGAGTGTTAGGAATTACACCGTTTCTATGGTCTATCCAGAACCGGAAGGACCTACCCAAGAAACACATCCCTTATAGGCTACAGCGAGGGGTCTAGATTGATAGATAAGTTTGGAGTGAAAAGAATTTTGGTGAGGCTGTGACAGGACTTAAAAGAATTATTGGTCCTTACCAAACCGAGTCAATTATCCAGGTAACCACACAATCTATTCATTCTCGCTCCTTGGAGATGAATATTGAAACAAACATGGACCCAGTGTCGATAACTCGTGTCACCCTACCCAGCCACTCAAGCGTCTCACAACAGATGCTTGTTTCATATATTCACGGAGAATTGGCACATAATCTATCTATTCCTCACTCGGAGGTTTTAGATATTGAAACAGGAAGACATCAGCTCCGGTCTCCGAACTTCATATTCTAATCACTGTGTCAATTGATTATTAACTTGCGTCCCAAGTCAAATCAATTTTTGAGCCAAATCAATATGAATTTAATTCTTTCACACATGCACGAGTCTTTGTGATTCCATTTGCATATCTTCGTGATATTGCCGGAACAGTTTGAGAAGTAATTTTCTAAAATTTTACTTAAGTGATAACTGGAAGTCCTATCAGAGATACCCCTTGCCAACTCTGAACATAGGCCACACAATTTTATAAATTGTTGTGATAACAGTTACTATGTGTTTATGTGATAACAGTTCAGAACCCGGTTTAACTGGCGTGCTAGCTTCCGGACCTCCAAGTTCGGGATCTGCACAAGCGATAGTAAATCCAAATCATGCATCTTCATCGAATGCTGACTCTTCTGATTTAGATTTATTGTTTAAATTCTTTTATGATGACATCTTTAATGTTTCCCCTACTGTCTGAGCACAACCTCGTCTAGAAGCTGCTCGTAATGAGGACTTGTCGAACCTATCCGGTCCGCTGCCTTCTACAAGCACGCCATCTATCACTGTGGAGACAGCTCACACGTCATCATCAAATTCATCCGGTACTATTGTCTCCCTAGAAGAACCAATCACTAACACGAAGATCGCTTCTAATGATTTGTCATCTGCTACAACCGACGATCAACCTCTGAACTCCTCAGAACCAGAAGTTGTTCAACCCACGGCGAATCCTCCCCCACTTCCTCCAAGAAGCCAACCTTCTACGCTTGAAGCAGTTCAAGACCTACATCCTGGTGATTATGTGGACTCGGACGCGTCTCACTCTACTCAACAGCCTATTTCGCATACCACCAAGTGGACGAAAGTTCATCCGCTTCATTAAATCATCGGTGATCCCTCTACTCCAGTACAAACACGAGGTGCATCCGCCAACGTCTGTCTATTTTCCGGCTTCTTAAGCAACATCGAGCCGATGAACGTACACGAAGCGCTTGAAGATCCGGACTGGGTCATAGCCATGCAAGAGGAGCTCAATCAATTCGAAGCTCTAAAGGTATGGCGACTGGTTCCACTTCCAAAACACAAGACGGTGATCGGCACCTAGTGGATTTTCAAGAATAAGAAGGACGAAGACGGCATCGTGGTACGAAACAAGGCGTGCCTCGTAGCCAAGGGATATCGTCAACAAGAAGGGATCGATTATGATGAGACCTATGCTCCGATGGCAAGAATCGAAGCCATCCGTATGTTCCTTGCATACGCCGCACACAAGAACTTCATGGTCTTCCAAATGGATGTGAAGATCGCTTTTCTTTACGGTAATATCGAGGAAGAAGTATATGTGTCGCAACCAGACGGGTTCGTGGATGATTCGAAGCCTGATCACGTCTACATTCTAGACAAGGCGCTTTACGGTGTAAGGCAAGCTCCGCGAGCATGGTACAAAACACTGACTGAGTTTTTGATAATGTCCAAATTCACACGAGGTAAAATCTATTCGACTTTATTTATCAAACACGAAAAGGGTCACATAGTTCTTGTTCAAGTGTACGTGGATGACATAATATTCGGCTCTACTAATCCCACATATGCTAAGAACTTTGCCAATCTCATGGGAGTATTTTTTAAAATGAGTATGCTTTGCGAGATGAATTTCTTCCTTGGTCTTCAAGTTAAACAACTGTCGACCGGAATATTCATAAACCAGGCTAAGTACATCAGGGATATTCTTAGGAAATTCCATTTGGACCAGTCCTCGCCAATGAAAACTCCCATGGCACCCAATACAAAGATTCACGCCGATCCTCACGGAACGGATGTGAATCCTAAATTGTATCGTGGGATGATAGGTTCTCTAATGTACTTAACTGCAAGTCGACTGGATATTATGTTCTCAACATTTTTGTGTGCCCGGTATCAATCAAAACCTAAAGAGTCTCATTTAACTGCTGTCAAACGAATCTTTCGTTATTTACGTGGTACTACTGATCTTGGCTTGTGGTACCCGAGAGAGACAGGTTTTGCACTATCCGCTTATTCCGATGCGGATCACGCGGGATGCATGCTGGACCAGAAGAGCACCTCGGGTCACATCCAGTTTTTGGGAGATAGCCTGGTGAGTTGGGCATCCAAGAAGCAGCAATGTGTTTCAACATCAACAGCCGAGGTGTAGTACGTGGCTGCCGCGAGCTGCTGCTCACAAGTTATCTGGATGCGGACGCAACTCAAAGACTACGGCTTCATGTATGTCAAAGTCCCAATCTACTGCGATTCGAAGAGCGCCATCGCCATATCAAGCAACCCGGTTCAACACACCAAGACGAAGCACATCGAAGTTCGGTATCACTTCATTAAGGATCACGTTGAAAGAGGTACAGTCGAACTCTACTTCGTAAATACTAAACATCAGTTAGCAGACCTGTTTAAAAAAGCCTTGGACGAAAAACGTTTTAACACTCTAGTGTCCAAGTTAGGTATGCTCAAACTGACGACTTAATCCATTTGTGTGCCCGTTACAAGTTCCATTCATCTACGAGTAACTGTCTACTCATCCTCCGGTGTTTACACTCCTGATGTTTGAGCATATACTTCCTCGCACTTGTATTCTACTTGTTCTAGTTACACCGTTAGATTAAGTCTCTGTATTTATTTTATAGATTTCATTTGTTTCCTTTCTTTCTTCGTGTGTTTCTTTTCTTTCATACCGTCGTACTTATAAATGTCACTATCTGTGCTTTCACGGTGTGTTCATGTGTTCAGGGGGAGCACAAAGAAGTATCAGGTAAGGTTACTCATCTATTGAGCGGGAGCGTCACACACAGTTTTTTTAAAAGATTAACAGTCTTTTGTATGTGTGGGCACTCCTATGTGATTCTCCACTTAAGTTCATCATTTGAGGGGGAGCGACATCGTGTTTTTCTTTAAAGGCTAAAACATTTTTTGTGTGTCGGACTCCTCGGTGCACAATTCTGCACTATCCAAGGGGGAGCAAGATTTTCCCCATGCACAGTTCGAGGGGGAGCGAGAGAAGGTTTTTCGGAATTCTTAACTGTCCAATTTTTTGCAAAATCTCATGGAACAGACTAATAAATTTTTTCAGATCCAAAGGTATCCGGACAGTATCCGGAAACCCCAAGGTATCCGGATGGGTCTCCGGACCGGGTCTTATCCGGATTGGATAGGAACCCGGATACCCTACCCGGATTCCTTGGCTCCATATATAAGCATCCGGGCTCATTCTTTTCACTTTACTCGGAATATCTCGCAAAACCCTAAACCATACGACATCTCTCTCTCGCTCGGCTACACGTGATTTCTCCGATTCTTATTCGTTTTCAGTCCCAAAATCAGGTATGATGTCCTACACTCTTTATCGATCACTTTTAGGCATAATTCAAGGACTCCCCTACACATCTCGATCATCGATTTGGGTATTTAAGTGAGTCCGAAACCCGGGTTTTGGGTCTCGTCGATTTTGGATTAAATCTATGGTGTTAAGATTGTCTTAATAGTTCATGTAGGTCTCTGTGAGTCCATGCTATCTCCCTGTTTAGTTTAGCGCTTGATAGGGACTGCTATGAACCTCATTAGTTGAATTGTCATTTGTCCGGGTTCATTCATCGTATCCGGGCAGTTTCAAACATATGTTGTTTTATCCGGGGACATGCATCACATGAGATATTTTATCCGGTCTCACACAACATCCGGAATCCCTAGTTGTCCGGAAACCTCATGGTTTCTGGTATGTTCAACTTCCGGATTGTTAGTATGGCCGGAATCCTATCTTATCCGGAAAACTTTGACTTCCGGATTACTTTTGTCCGGAATGACCATGCTACCCGGGAACCTTCTTCCCTTCCGGACACCTTGTGTTGTCTGGAAAACTCTTGTTGTCCGGATTGTTCTTGCAATACCATACATTTGTCCGGACACCCCTGTTTTGTAAATTCCGTAACTGTTTTATCACTGCCAGTCCTCATTCTGTCTAAGATTGAGCCCATTAATGCAAAGGTACGCGCTGACAATTGTTCATCCGCTTCAATTATTAACTGTGCGTAATTTTTTACAGACATTCAATGGCGGATCAACAGCCAAATCCTCCACAGAACCTAGAAGAGCAACAAGTTCCTCCACAAGAGGAACTCGTCGATGAGGCAGCCGATAATGCCCTGGTCGCACCTGACCATGAAACGGAGTTAGAGCCGAACAATCATTATCTTGATCCGGCATAATTCCGTCCTCTAGAAGAACATCGGGTAATCGTCGACATTCTTACGCGTCACCCTCTCCGTGAGGCCCTGACCACCACTACCGACGTACCATTGATCTATGTCTTGCAAGTCTGGTTTGCTGCCCAAGTTCGCACTGCCGGCAACTCACAGACCATAACGGCGCAGATAGACAACCAACCGTTCACACTGACGCCTGACTCCTTTCGCTGCTTACTCTCACTACCAGAAGCCACCGCCGGTAACCATGCACGGTCAATGATGAAACCTTATGCGCTCAAATGCGCGCGCTCGGCTACAATTTCGCACTTCCCCGGCCATCGGCGTTCAATCGTAAGTACCTGGCCCTATATGGTACACCCTGTTCACAATTCTGAACAAGTGTCTATGTTGATCCCATTTATGAGCAACAATAGAAGAAATATAAAGTCCATATTTAAATATAGAGATAAGATATACATGAAGAACAATCATAAAGAAACTTATCTCATATTCATTGATGATTAAATATGGAGAGGAGAAATGTTGAAGAACACCACACTAAACATGAAACGACTCTCATAAGAAACTAGTCTATGTGTGTTTTTGTGTGCTTTCCATATCTCTCACTCCTTGAAATAAGATTATGGACACCTCTTATATAGGGCCATTTACACATTAGATATTTAAGATATCTAAAATCTAGACAATATCTAAAATATCTATATAAAATATCTAAGTAAATATCTATAAGAAAATATCTAAAACATTAAAATATCTTTATAAAACATTCATTTAATTAGGAGCTAATTAAAGCTAACAGTCTATCCTCAAGATGGAAAGGCATAGACCAGTGCACCGGCGACTTTCTACGCCTCGTTCATGCCGTATGCTACAATCGCCATGTCGACTTCGTCATGATCATCTGGCGTGAACTCGTGCAAGCTATTCGACACATCGGAGGTACCAAACAGAAGAAGTTCCTCCCATACCCATGTTTCCTTTCACTTGCAGTTCGTCAACACATGGACGCTAATCCGGCGATTCCACGACGTCCAACCCACCCGGTATGTCCCATTCGTCACTTACAATACATGGTCATCCGTAACCCATCCAACGCCGTGGCCATGCCCATCCCTGAAGCCCTTCTGGCAATCGCCGATCCCACTGCACCAGGAGTGTTCGCTTATAGGGAAGAGTTAGGGAATCCCGTGGTCCAGCCAGAACCTGAGTGACCTGCCCAGGGACCTAGACCCGAGCATCGTGAGGGTCCAAGAATGAGAGGTGGTAGGGCCCGGCAAGCAGGTGCTGCCGGGCGGGGTGTGTTGATCGTTAGGGGAAAGGGAACTAGTGTGAGCGGTGCAGTGGTATCGCAACCCAGTTCTAGCCAACCCCAACCAACAGGCGAAGCCGGAGCATTGTCCTCACGACCGATGCTTCACCATGACTCCACTCCATATCTTTCCGACCCGCCTTCACTTACCTGCCAGGTTCATAACGTAGAATCTGACTCCGATACGGCATCTGACACGACCCGTGCCATTCAGCTCTCAAAAATACCTCCCAGTATCGGACCGAACCCCGACTTCACCAAAGGCATCCCACTTGACTCACCTACCCACGCTTCACCTAGGATTGAGGGAGTAGAAGGAGTTGAATTAGAAATTACGAGCCGGAGAGAACTGCGTTCGAAAGCGAATCAGGAAAGATTGGGCCGTAAAGATAACGACGCTCTTGAGCGACCCGAAACGAGTGTAATCCGGGTAGCCACATCTACTATCCCGTCACATTTGTTGGGACGGGGTATTGAAGAAGCCTCAGTGGACCTAGCGGAGCAATTGCACGACCCCCTTATCCACTCATACATCTCTCAAAAGACGGATGTTTCAACTTCACACGGGGAAATAGTACAACTTCCACAGGACTTTCACTCGAAGAATGCAGGTGTTGAAACAGGCGACCAGTAGCCCCCGGTCGCGACTTCATTTTGTGCACAATCGAGTCTAGAGCCATTTGCTATTGAAAATCCTTTGGCTAGGACACAAGAGGAGCAACACCAAGTCGGGATTCTTCGTGACTCGACCGGAACCACCGTAGTGTCGTCACCCTTAGGTGGAACGCGAGGATCGGAAGGAAATCCTACCACTGCTACCGACATGCCAGCTGTGAATGTATGTGGCTCTATCTCTCAGGTAGATGCTTCAACGGGTAATCTAAGTGATCCCGGAGTTATTTTACACGACTTTGTATCACCAGGGTCCCTGGACAACACCCTTAAGGCTGTCCACGAGGCGATGGAGCAGTATGTCGCCGCCGAGACCGACACCGTCTCGGTGACACTGAAACCGCACCCATACCTCCGCCGGCCCCTACTCAGCCTACCTACTCGGTGGACACCCTCAAGACGATGCTTTTAGCCCAACTGCTCCAAGAATCCGAAACCAACGCCTCTACCGAAGCAGACCTGATATCCATTCTGAAATCACAGGTCACTGCTCCTTCATCATCCATCACCACTCGCTTTGATAGCATTGACTCGACTCTTAAGGACTACAACCAAGCGCACCAAATGTTGTCCGAGAGAGTCCGTTCCCTCGAAGATACATGCAAGAGTCAAGCCGGCGGTCTGAAGCGCAAACACGATGACCAAGATGATCCTGATCACCGTGAGGGGGAGAAAAGATTAAGACCAACCGAGACCGCCCCTATCCTCGCCGAAACGACAACCGTGGTTCACCTGGAACCAGCAACTGCGGCAACAACAACCGACACCGAACCTGAAGCCAAGTTGTAGCCGAGATGGTAATCGACATGGAAATATCAGATGATGAAGGCCCGACGGTTGAAAAGCCCGAGGGATCAGCACAAGAATTGAATGATTTTGACTCATCAGACAGGCCGTTATTGGACATGATAGATCCAGACTGCGAAACCAACCCGGAGACCGAAGATGCATGGTATGAAAAATCCGCCAGTGCCGCAAATCTCCAGGTTAACTTGGTTTTCCCTACTGATGCCGATGACAATACTGATTATGATCAGTTCCAGCTACATAATTTTTATTGTACTTCTCCCGTTCACTATGCTCAACCCACCAGAACTTCAACAAGACCTGAAACTACTACTGCCGACATTCCGACATCTCCTCTTCAACAACAGACAGCTACTGATCTTCCTCCTACACCTCAACAACAAATCCGTTGGGAGAAGATCACCGTACTTATCCCTCATCTGGAGGAAACCCTAAAGAAGTTGTTTGTACACAAGCTACGCCGGATCGGGCCGACCTTCTGCCTGGTCATTTACAACTACAGTCCCGAATACCAACGCCGATACATCTTTGCAATGAAGCGGTGTCTTCCAGTCAGCCATGTCAGAACCAAGAATCAGATCTCAGAGGTAATCAATATCCAGTCAAGCCGTATGATGAAAATTGTCTATCCTGTATTCACTGTCCGACGTGAAGATGGGAACGAATGGAAATTTTCTGAAGCCGACTTCTAGAACCTCCGATCGTTTGACTTCCTGGCTATTCTGAAAGACCTACGTTCAAGAACTATCCGACCGCTTCCTGTTACAAAGGCGCTCGAAGCTGTTCGTCGATTTCTGTTCCGCACAATTATTATGTCTTATCTAACGGACTTCCAAATGGCTGTCGAGAACAGGGCGAAGAAGGTAAATATGATAAAGCCGAATCTGCAAGCTCCTGAGTTGAATATGTATCCCAAGAACGCTATGCTTCTAGAACCAGAATTTGGGATCGTCTTCATCAATGAACAGAAAGAGAAAAGATTTCTCCGGTTCAGTCAGATAGAAAGATTCTGCGACGGCACGCTCTACAAAGTTCGAGATGCTCTTCGAAAGATCATTCAGCACGAGTCTGAAAATCTAAGGGTTTCGTATGTTCCTAATCCGAATGAAATAACTGCTCGGAATGCCTTGGAATTGGTTGAAGATCGCATCGACTACCGCCGTGCTATCAGATGGTTCGAGATTCACTTCGCGCTTCGAAAAAGATATGTCGAGAACTGGTGCCAAATCGAACTTCAAATCAAAGGGGGAGTTTGTTAGGGTCGTTTTATGTTGATTTAAAGTTCAGGGTTTAAATTTTAATTCTTTATTTTGAGCTCTATTAGTGAACGGGCCGTGGGCTTGTTAACCACGGGCCCGTCGTATATAAAGCAATTTAGCCTTAGAAAATTAGGCTAGTTGTCTCATTTTGCTTTCCTACACTTTTATTGTAATCCTCTCAATATTGAAAACTTAATCAGAGATGACTAGTTAAAATCGTTACTCTATTGTTTTATCTGTTTGATTTCATAATTGTTGCACGGATCTGGAACTAACAAAGTGCTATTGCAATTACTCCGAATCCTGTTCAGCACTCAAAGACCAAGCATATTGATGTAAGGTATCATTTTATTAAGGATTGTGTGGAAAAGGGAACAATAGAAATGCACTTTGTGCATACAAAGTATCAATTGGCTGACTTGTTCACAAAGCCTCTTGATCACAAAAGGTTCACGATTCTCATGTGTAAAATAGGAATGCCTAATCTAACTAATTGAGTATATTTGTCATTTTTCAGAAATGTATATTTTTCTAAGTACGATTTTCTGTGTAGTGTACTCAGTACTCTGACTCTCTTGTTCAGAACTCTGACTCTTGAGTTCAGAACTTCTGAGTCTTGAGTTCAGAACTTCTGAGTCAATACTTCAGAAATCTATCTTAAAATTCTTTAATTCTCAATAGGTTAATCAGAACTTCTGACTACCTTTCAGAATACATTTCTGAGAATTACAAATGTTTCAATATGTTGTTAAGTTCTTTCTGTTTTATTTTTTTATTCATTATGTCTAACATGTGTTTGAGTATATGCTAAAGTCAAGGGGGAGCATTGAAATCTTTCAGATATCATTCTGAGGTGCTTATAAGGTTTGTATATTCTTTTCTTATCACTAATCATTCTAAGGGGAACAAGCTTTCAATGATAAACCTTTTTTACTTGTTCAAACTACCTCTGATTCCTTAAAAAGTTTCTCAAGGTCAGATGTTAGATTTTAAATTTTTTCCAGAAATTTCAAAACATCAAAAGAGGGACAGAATTTTGATGGTCAAATAATTTTCTATCTGTTCAAACTACTTTTGGGTGATTAAATGCTTAATATTAATCAGAAGTTGTTTTTAAACGAATTTTGATTCCAAGGGAATTTCTTCTGAACTGTATACTCAGAACTTCTGAGTATGCATTCTCAGACTTCTGAGCGTGTTATTCAGAACTTTTAACTTGTGTTAATTTCTATCAAATAACACGTGTCAGCTTCTTATTCAATTGATGATGTCACATTTCATTTAATATCTTTTGTGGTACTTCACAGTGTTCGAATCCGTTAAAACTCTGACAAAAAGTAACTTTTCATCGTTTGAAACCTTTCAGCTTCGTGGATTTTAAATAGACCTTAAAATCCCTCTTTCAAATTTATTTGAATTCCAAGAGCGAAAAGTGAGATACGCGTAAATCCAGAGTTCTTTGATCTTGTTTTCTTTCGATATTCTATATCACAATCATGTCTGGTACTAGAAGTCGACCAGTTTCATTACACTATGCAAAATCATTAATGGAATCCTCGTCAGATTCAGAGGATGATGAAGTACAGAGGCCTGAGAATAGAGCCATAGAAGAAGGGGCAATAGGAGAAAACATTGTGCTAGGAAATGATGAAGGAGAAGCAGGGGATGAACATATGGTTGAATCTGAAGGAGATATAGATGGGGGAAATGAAAACATTCAACATGAACAAAGTGCAGTTAGGTCAGTAATGTCTGGAAGATCTAATTCTAGTGAGAGGATTGTTCCTGAGAGTGAGTATTTGGATTTGATTGAAAAAAATTGTGTGTTAATACTTGATGAAACTAGGTTAAGAAAGAACATAGGATGATCATAGAGTTGCTGAAATACCATCCTTTTAAGAAATGGTTTACAATGAAGAAATCGGTTCCTGTTCAGTATATTCAACAGTGGTGGAAACATTTGGAGTTACAAGGTAACAATATTGTATCTGAAATAGGGGGAGTCACTGTAACTTTGAATATACAGTTTATGAGAACAATGCTGAGGCTACCAGAAAAGGATGATTTACAGGGGAGATCAGATTTTGAAGATTCTCTATTGACAGAGGAATTAATAGCTGAAGTTAGAAGATTATGGTATAATGAAGAGTTGAAGACTCTAAGCTTATTCAGAAGAAACAAATTGCCACCAATCTGGGCATGTTTCTTCAATAGAATCAACAAGTGTCTATCTGGGAAGAACAGTTCACTAGATCAAGGTTCAAGGCAGATTATGCAGATCTTTCATGGGTTAGTGAAAAATAGGCATTATGACTATGCTTCTATTCTATGGGAAGATATGAAGAATACTTTTGAGAGGAATCAGAAGGCAATAGAAGGGAAAACAAGGGATAAGAAATTTACATATATACCTTATCAGAGGTATTGGCAGTTGGTGATCTGGTATGCAATGGATCAAGACAGATTATTCGAAGAAGATCAAATGAGGAGCATGGAGCAATCTTCTACATGGGTAAAATGATCTCTGCTCTTAAAATTGAGAATTTTCCAAATCATAGACCTCTTCCAAGGTCTCTCAGGCAATATATTCCAAGAGAGAGTGAGATATTAAAAGCATATTGCACCTCAATGGGACTTGATCAGTCTCAAGCCCCTACCCATGAGGAACATCCTGAGATGAGAGGTGAGGGGTCTAATCAAAATAAAGAGGGGGAGAATGTTCAGGTGGGAGAACATTCTAAGAGAATTGAGAGGGAAAATTCAGAGAGATGGTTAGCATGGAAAGTGAAAAACAGAAAGAGAGAGGTGAGGATGAGAGAATGTTAACAGAATTAGAAACAGAAAGAGATAATTCTGATCCAGCCAAATTATTTCGGGCAACGACGTCTACTGTTGGTTCACAACCCTTGGTGACCAACATTGAAGAAAACACCATGGAGCCCGTGGTGGAACTTGAACAACCCATCCCTAGCCACTCAGAAGCATTTCAACATGCTACTGTTTCAAAACAAACAAGGGAACCATCCTAAACTCATTTGGAGGGAGGTGATAAATCCCAACCTATTTTTCAACACTTTGAGTGTGGATTGCACAGTAAAATCCTACTTGAGCCTGAAATTCCTTTTCACACTAGCACATCACAGGAATTTCGTATTCCTGTATCAACATCCATAGACATTCCTATTATTGGTTGTCAAGGATTGGATGGAAGTCCTGGTGAAGTGAACATCTTAAAAGCTTCATTACACAGTGCATTTGTTGTACATGGTGACTTTGTGCCACCTACAGGCCATGAGTTCTCTGAACACATGAAAACTGGAGCATATGTTACTCCAGGTTCACTGTTAGAAAATTCTGAATTTGAAAAGATTCAGAAACAAAATCATGATCTTGGTATAAAGGTGGAGAAATTGGAGAATACTGTTGATTCTTTGAAAAATGAAGTAAAGGAACTCAAAATTTCGTTGGAAGGCAGAGCAAATTCAGTTGAGTCAAAAGTGGATAAAATGAGAGAATCCTTGGATGCTCACAAAAAGGAGATCAAGGATGAAATGTCAGAATTTCAAAAGGATCTTTTCAAGAGTATGAAGGATTTGAAATCTTCATTGTTACTAGCTGTCAGCTCAACTTTGGCTAGTGTTTCAAAGCCATTAGCCATTATGCTTGTATCGGTAGCTGAACCTGAATCAGAATCAACTCAGTCCTTAAAAAGAAAATTTGATGATAATGATCCTCATGATCATCAAAAGGGGGAGAAAAGGCAAAAGCAAAGTACTGAGGTTGATAAACAAAGCACTGATGAGTTAGAAAATGTTGAAAAATCAGTAGATATTGAGTTAGTAGATTTTGAATTTGCAGATATGCAGTTAGCAGATGCAGAGGTTCAGAATTCAGAGAATGTTCAGAATTCACAAGATATTGAAAAGATGGTAGGTAAATCAGCAGATGTTGAAATGATAGTGTTACACTTAAGGAGGTACTGATAAAACAGAGGAATTGGAATTGAATACTGAGTTGGAGGTGAATTCAGATGAAACTGAAGTGATAGTAGCAGATGAAAACATTGTGACAGATGATGTAGTCATGACTGATCAAAATGTTAAAGCAGTGAGTATTTTTGGATCAGATGAAGTGATAATGACAGATGAGAATGCAATGGCAGAAGAATCAATGACAAACTCTTCTGAAGAAGGTTATGAGTTGAATATGGCAGATGTTTCTGAAGAAAGCTTATATGAAATTTCTAAGGTGAACACATGCTCAGAGATTGTTCCTTATACCAGAGTTGAACTTCTTAACTCTGAGATGGAAGAAAGAAGGTTGAATGAGATTCTGATAAGGAAAATGCATAGTGACTTGGTCAGAGCTCTTATTGTTCAGAAAGTTCAAAGAGAAATCAGAATTGTGAGGCCTATTGATTTGTTGGGAGAATAGGATCACTCAGTTGATTACTCATAAGAGTTTCATAATCAATTTCATCTACATTTTAGTGAGGAATTGGGAGCAAATAAAAGGGAGTTTGACAGAATTGAGGATTATTTCATGCCTGAGGAGTATGTATACAGAAAGCCTATTGAAATTCCAAAGTTTGAGTTACCAATTCTGAAAGAACCTGTATGTGACTTTATTCTTGAAATGAGTGACACTCCACTTGTCAATCATTTTTTCAAAGATATATTTCCAGAAGAAACGTAAGAATATCTTTACTGCACAGGAGATGACTCAGTGGTTATTGAGAACTTTATCAATGGGTTCATGGATGAATGAGTTCAGATGATTTATGTGGAAGCTGCTAACAGATTCAGAAAACCTGATGAAAAACTACATGTTCAGAAAGCAATTGTGAAAGTACTAGAGTTTCAGACTGATGAATTTGATGGGCTGAAATATGTAAGTTTAATAGTTCAAAAGGAAGGGAATCTAAAAGTGAGCATGACCAGTTTTGACTTCCATAGATTGTTTCTAAATTATCAAGTGTTTCTAGTGAAGTTCTTTGCTTGTACTGATGAATCTTGGATAGAACTTGAATGCATAAGAATTCTGGGGATTTATATAAGAAAAATCCTATCAAAAATCCCATTCATGAAAGATAAGTTTAACTTGAATCATCCAATCAAAAATTCTAGTGAAGTTCTTTTCAGATGGCAATTGAAGCAGGGAAAGATAAGTGTAACTTGAATCATCCAATCAAAAATCCTATTCATGAAATTGGAGGTCGTGGATTTATTACTGAAGGAGTTGAAAATGAAGGTTTTGTGTATATAGTTTCTGGAGTAAGAGAGTTCTTCAGATTAAATGATCTGGTAAAATACAGTAATGCTACTTTACAATGGTTGTTGGTGGAAATGGCAGTAAATGCTGAAGGTGAAAAGGCAATTCTGAAAGAAAAATGCAAAAGACATGTCAAAGAGAGATTGGATCTCAGAAAAAGAGTCGAAGATTGTAGTGAATGGATGCTCTCAAAAGAAAACCCAAAAAAGTTGCTACACAAAGACTTGTATTTCCTGCTGAATTAGAAGTAAATGGAGTTTATTCAGAAGAAGTTGAAAAAGATATTCCAGATGTGTCTTCACAAGTTGTTCAAATGAAAGATACTGATCAAGCAGAAAAGTTTGAGGCTAATGAAGAAGAAATACCTATTGATGTTAATGGTTATTTTCTGGAATATGATCTACCAAACTTCTTTCAGCCAAGAGAAGTCAACTTTCTAAGTGTATATCATGACAAGCCAAAATTTTCTCAATTGCTTCTTGGAGAAATGTCAAGATGCATAGGAAAACCAAAACAAGCAGTATATTCAGATTTCTTGATTACTAGAATAAGAGAATTGATTGTCAAGAAATTCAGGAAGCATGTGTATTATGCAATTGAGGTTCTGAGAGAAGATGGAAAAGTTTATTATTTCACTGAGGCTGATTTTGACAAGAACTCAGTAACAGATTTCTACAGGCTGTATAGTATTTTGGCAAATAAAGACTGTAGTAAATACAAAAAGGAGAGAGGAGCATTGGTTGTGGTAAGAAATGCTATGTTTTATATTCTGAGATGGTATGGATATACAGATTTCCAAATTGCTCTGTATTTACAAAGACCATGTGTATATCTCTCCAAACCAAATAATGATCATGAGCAACTGAAGGTTCTGAAGACTGGAAACATTGAAAGATATCCAGAGTTGGGAGTTTTCTTGAAGAACAACAGAAAATAAAAGATTTTCTTCAGACAAGATGAAGTGGCAAAATATTGTTTTGGAACTCTGAGGTTCATCAAACACAGCTTGGAGAAAAAGATATAAAAAAGGAAAACAAGTTAAAGAGATACAAGAAATCATAGAAAAGATTGATAGAAGACTTACTCTGAGAAATGTACTTCTTCTAAAGATTGTTCCTGCTCTAAAAGAATATTGTTAGCCCCAAGTATATGTTATGTAAAAGTATTGAAAATAGTATCAAGTCAGAAGACCATCAGAGATCAGACAGAAGACTTGGAAGAAGTTCAACAAGAAGACCAACAGAGCTCGACAGAGCTCTGGCGGATCCAACAGAGCTCAACAGAGCTCTGGCAGAAGACTTCCAACAGAAGAACCGTTTATCAACAGAAGACCAACAGAGCCCTTGCAAAAGAACTCTGTGGAAGTGAAGACCTCTGTGAATCCTAAGTCTCGTAAGAAATCCTAAGTGTTAGACACATGTCCATACTTTCCACGTATGCCCTAAAGAAGGGAGACACACTTTCCACGTGTCATTCCAGGGTACGATAATACACTGTCTACACTTTATCAGGGCTATAAATAGTGAGGTAGTGGAACAAACGATTGTAAGCTTTAGTAAGAATAGTTTTCAACAATTGTTTAAGCACACACTGCAGTAATCCCGAGCACTACCTCCGTACGATATTGTTCCCTGTGAGATTTCCAAACACACACTTGAACGTGTTCTTGGTGTGATTCATTATCAATATACGAGCAACGATTTATACTTGATCTTGTTATCATTATTCCTGTTCTACATTTGATACTCACGGTTATTATATTGTTTACACAATCATTCACATTAATGGATTTATTTAATATGCTTCCGCTGTCTATTTTCTTACCATTATTGTGATACAATGTGAATCTGGGAACCTACAGTTGGTATCAGAGCTTGCTTGATTTGCTCAAATCAATGCATCCATTCTACCAAGGTTGATTCACTGTTGTTGATTGTGTGTGTGTTTCAAAGCTTCCTAGTATACTCTGTTTTACAGTTTAAACCTTAAAAGTTACCTTATCACTGTTTTACGCTCACCTGTCTAGTTTAAGGATCTTCTCTACTGTTCATTATTGTTCCATTGGTTACTGTTCATTTTCAGTTTGAAAATCTTTGAAAACCGATATACTATGTTTTTCTGAAAAATGTCAAATAACATCAACGCCATTTACACTGCTGGTTCTCTGACCAAGCCTCCTACTCTTCTGAGAGATGAATATCCTCAATGGAAGATTAGGATGGTTAACTTCCTTGATGGGATGGACAGAGATTTAATGCGTTCTGTCACGAATGGACCTTGCCAACCCATGGTTTTGGTTCCACATGTACCTGCAACAGAAAATACTGCAGAGATTCCTGCTTATCTTAAACCTAAAACCACCGGATTTTCTGATGAAGAGAAACTTCAAATGGAAAATGACCTTAAGGCAGTTAGACTTATGATAATGGCCATTCTAAACGAGATATTTCAAGAACTATATTCATGTGTTACAGCCAAAGAAATCTGGGATCAATTTCTAAATCAACTTGAGGATGGAATTAACACCCAAAAAAACAGAAGGGCCCAATGTATAAATGAATACAACGATTTCAAGGCACTTCCTGAGGAAACCTTACAACAAACCTACAACAGATTCAATGTTCTAATCAACAAATGTAAAAAGTGTGGGGTTGTTAGGTCGAAGGAAGACAACAATGTTCTGTTTTTGAAATGTTTGAATGATGAATGGATAAATCTGTCCATGTCTTTACAAGCTAACCAGGATCTAGATGCGAGGTCTTTTACTATTGTGTATGGGACTCTTGATGCACAACAGAAGGATGTTGTCAAACAGAAAGGAAAATCCAACATTGTAGGACCAATCGCCTTGATTTCTGATTCAAAGAATATGACAGAAGGAAAATCCAACAGAGAAAGTTCAAGCAGAGATAAGAAGAAAGAGAAGAAGAAGGGTAAGAAGAGTCTGGTAGCTGAAAGTGATGCTGAAGGGAGCTCATCAGATGAAGATGACGATATAAATGCTTTTTCTAAATCTCTTGCCTAAATAACTCAACAATTTAACAAGATATTTGGTAGCAGAACATTTGACAGAAGAGGTAGATAGGAGCGAGAAGGAAAAGATGAGAAAAGAGGTTATGCTGCACCTGAACAACAGAACCACCAGAACAGAGCTCCAACAGAAAAGAGACCCCAACCACAACCTCAACAGAAGTATAATGCTACAGTTCCACAAAAAGCTGATGCTTCCCAAACCATCAACCAGAACGATGGATGTTGCTTTAGATGTGGCAAACCTGGCTATTTCTCTGCAAATTGCAGAGGTAAACTGATAAAAGACCAGGATTACTACAAGAACAAATATAAGTACAATTACAGAGAAAGAAGCTACGTTGCTGAGATGGAAAATTGGATTTCTGATTCATCTTCTGACGATGAACGAGAGCAAGCCAATGTTGCTGTGGATGATGAAAGTTTGGGAGAAGTTGATTGGATGACCGGAGAAAGGATATAAAGGTCTGAAGAAGAAGATATAGCTCATGCATTTGCTCTTACTGTAACAGAGCCAGACAACAGAGCGCTGGAGATCACCAGACCCAGTACCAAGGTATGTTCATCTGAATCCAAGTCTGACTCAGAGTTAGAAATGCATGTTTCTTTGCTAACAGAGGAGTTTCAACTCTTAAAACAAAAGCTTTCTGAGGAAAAAGAGTTAAGAAAGCTAGCTCAGAAGGATCTGTCCTTCTACAAGAGAGAGAAAACTCTCTTGGAACAGGAAAAGGAAGAAATATTCAAAGAGAAATCTGAGCTAGAGATCTTACAACAAAAGAAGGAAAGCATTTTTTCTGAAAAGATTAAAGAGTTTGAAAATGTTTTGAAACAAAAGTCTGAAGAGGTTAAGAAGTCTGAAACTGAAAGACTTAACTCTGTTGCTTTAAAAGATTATTTTCAAAGAGAAATGGAGGTTCTACATAAATCCATATGGAGAAAGGAAATTCAAATCAAGAAGTACCAGGATGCACAAGATGTGCATATTAAGATAAACTCACAGATGGATACGCAATGTCTCGGTTTCTCTGACCTTGCTCCATGTAATGAAAAGATGAAGACATCTCTGTCCTCTGCTTTTTGTGTTGGGAAAATCCAAGAGGATGTGATCTCTAGTACTGCTGCTTTCAAAAGAATCAAAACCTCAGATGTTTTCAAAAGAACCAGAAGACTTGACTACATGAATGTTAGCTATGACTCCTTGAATCATGAAAAGGTTAATAAACCATCTTCAAAGTTTATTCTTGATCAAGGAAGAGCTAGAATTATACTTCCTAACTCTGTTAATAGTCTGAATCCAAAAGAGAATTTTAATTTCTACTCTTTTAAGGGACAGAAGTCTGTTACTTCTGTGGAAGAGTCCTCTGTTCAAAGTTCACAGACCGAAATTAACCCAGAAGCACCAGCCTTCTCTCCCTCCTCTGAATCAATTCGAACATCTTTTGCAGAGGATATTAAAAGAATTCTTGAGGAAAATGATGTTTCTGATGCATCAAAACCCAAGTTGAGGAAGTTTAAGACTGTCAAAACAAATAACTCAATGATAACCCCAGAGTCTAACACCCTCAACAGAGCCACCAGAGACTTTCTAGGCTCTGACAGTGACTCTGACTCTGAGGTAGATGAGAAAATTTTCTGTACTCAAAAGAAAGTTTTGCATAAACCAAAGCAAATGCCTGCACGTGTTTCTCTTCCAAATATACTAGTTTATTGGGATCCGATTCTTCCTTGGGCTGCGTCTTTTGAACAACATCATGAGTCTCTGGCACTGCTTCAGGAGCCACTGATAAGCCTTTTGGTTCCACAACATTCTCCCCATGGTTACTTAAGCAGATGCCCGCACGATGCTTTAATTTGAAAAAGGATGTCGCATTCTTTAAGAAACAAGCTAGATATATACCGGTAACTGAGTTTGATAACAAAGGTTTCAAGATTCTTGCTTCTAATGCAATAGAAGATAAGAAAAGAGAGAATGCAAAAAATGTTCCAGTGAACAACACCTCTGTACCCCATGTTTTTAAACCAGTCAGGTTTACACCAGAACAGAAGGGCAAATGGATAGTCAATGACAGACATGTTCCTATTTCTGGTGTAAATCAAAGAAGAAATTCTTTTTGGAAAAGTGAGTCTGTTCCAAAGAAAAACAACTCTTTCATGCAAAATTAGGACATAATGTATGGTCCTAAAGTTTTTCAGAACCAAGCACCATTCAAACAATAGTCTTTGAACAAAAACAGCAATGTGTATCAATTATCTTCATGCTCTATCAATTGTAATTGCATTCAACTGTTGTTAAAATTGCAAAACCATATGAATGGTCCTCACTGTGTTCTGAATACGTCACCTCAAAGGAATGATCCCAAGACTGTTCAGAATACACAGAGAAAGACCTCTGGCACGCCATCACAGAATGGAATGCCAGTAGGAAAGACTTAAAACACCCAAAAGCCTAACAAGAAAGGACCCATCATGCAATGGGTACCTAAAAGAAACTAATCTGTCTTGCAGAAACCTCATGTGCAGATCTGGTATTTGGATTCTGGATGCTCCAGGCACATGACGGGCAATAAGGAGCTACTGACTTCTTTCAAGAACAAGAAAGGGAGTGTAGTGACCTTCGGAGGAGACAATGGTGGACAGATTAGAGGATATGGTACTTTAGTTAATGGTGGTGTTTCAGTTTCTGAGGTTGCTTATGTTGAGGGATTAAATCATAATCTGCTCAGTATAAGTCAACTATGTGATCATGGATTCGATGTCAATTTTAGGAAGAAGTATTGTTCCTTGTTACTTTCCGAGTCTGGTAAAGAACTTTTAAGAGCCGACAGAAAAGGCAATCTGTACAAAATGAATTTTAATCCAAACCAAAACTCTACAACAGAAAAACTCTGTTTAGTGTTGTTAGCTTCAATCTTCCTAATCATAAGAGTATTTAGAAGTAGTGAAAAATAGGCTAAGAGAAAAAAGCCTCTTACAGAGGCTCTGCCGAACTTACCGAGAGATCAAGGTCAAGAAGCTACAGAAGCTACAGAGGTGTCTTACAGAACCTCTGTCATACGCACAAAGAAGACCAAATACTCGGAATCCGGTGAAGACTATTTTACAGAGGAACCAGACCGCATAACCTCTGTAACACTTTACAGAGCCTCTGTGGTCCTCTTTAAAGACTTGGAAGATATTTAAAGACGAAGATATTTATAATATCTTGCTACTGTTCCAGGATCTGTTCATCAACTTGCATGGTAGCATGCCCTGTCCAACTTCAACACGTGTCAAACTCTGAGTGGGCTCAATAGGGTCTAGTACATAATAGACGTCTGCTGCATTAAATGCAATACAGCACGTCCAACTGTTCATACCGTCCGTTCTGAATAGTAGCTTATGCTTTATGGTCCCCTTAGAGTAGTATATAAGGAAGACTCATGTTGAGTTCTTCCTAATCGAAAATCAAGAGACAAAAACATCAAAAGAACACATAGCTTATACACTTTGAGAGTCATATCTGTTTTAAAGCTTTGCTTACTCACTGTTCTTAAATCTGTTCTTGATATATATATATATATATTCAGTAAACTTTGAGATATTATTTCCTGTTCACTGTTTATTTATATTGTATTCAAAATCTATCAAACATATCTGTTAGTTCTTCAAATACGCTTCCGCATCAAACATAAACTTGAACTAATAGATCTGATAATCTTGTTTAAACAAAACGGGAACCAACAAGTGTCTTTGAAAAATGAAGATGCCTGGCTCTGGCATAAAAGATTTGCCCACTTAAAATTTTCAAATCTTGACAAGCTCGTGAAATTGAACTTAGTAAAAGGACTGCCTTCGTTAAAATTTGACAAAGACCATATCTGTTCTGCCTGTGAATTGGGTAAGATGAAAAGATCTTCACACATAACTAAGAGTGATCACAATTGCCCTAGACCTTTGCATATGCTTCATGTGGATCTTTGTGGTCCAATCTCTGTGCAAAGTCTGTCGGGTAAGAAGTATATTCTTGTGCTTATTGATGAATTCTCTAGATATACTTGGATCGAGTTTATCAATGTAAAATCTGATGTCCAGAAATTCTAATAAGTTTGATGAGAATGATACAGGTTCTGTTAGGACTTAAAGTTCAAAAGTTGAGAAGTGATAATGGGACAGAGTTTAAGAATGCAAGAATAGATGCTTATCTCTCAGAAGAAGGAATTTCCCAAAACTTCTCAGCTGCCAGAACTCCACAACAAAATGGTGTAGTGGAAAGAAAGAACAGAACTATGGTAGAAGTCGCCAGAACCATGTTGACCGGTTATGTCATTCCTATCAACTTCTGGGCATAGGCAGTCTCAACAGCCTGTTTTACCCGAAATAGAGCTGTAATGGTGAAGAGATTTAAGAAGACTCCCTATGAACTCGTCAACAACAGAAGGCCAAATGTGAAATATTTTCACATTTTTGGCTGCAAGTGCTACATCTTGAATGATAGAGAACAGCTGGGTAAGTTCGACAAGAAGGCGGACGAATGAATCTTTATTGGTTATTCCTTAACCTCTAAAGCTTACAGAGTCTACAATACCAGAACCCGTGTTATTCAAGAAAGTGTTAATGTGTCCTTTGATGAAAATACTGTAACGTCCCAAAAATTACAATAAATTTGAACTTTTAAAAACAACATTTTATTTAAAATAAACCATGAGTATTTAAATCCAATTAAACGTTTTCTCAACATCTCGTTAAGTTAAAACAACCAACTCAATTAAAGCAGCGGAAAATATAATATTTCCAAACATAGTGTCTCAAAATAATAATAGGGAAAATCTCCTCAACGCGCCAGTGTGTACCGTCACGCCTTGCTGCCACTCGTACCTGAAACAGTAATTTGTAGGGAAAGAGTAAGTACGAAGCTTAGTGAATTCAAACACATGCGTACAATGTCAATCATATCGACACCACCCCTATCAGCAGATAGATGTAACAACCAACACAAGAAATTTATTAATACAAGCACACTCATGCGAGAACACCTATGCATGTACCATTCGGTCTCCCCGAATTCATACAACGCTCGTGTACAAATCCCTCGGTCTCCCCGAGTTTCATACCAAACCCGTGTACGTACTCCTCGGTCTCCCCGAGTCCTCGGTCTCCCCGAGATTTATACGACACCCAAGACCTTATACTAGACACTACTCGGCCTAGTACTACACACAAACAACACAGATATCACACACGAACTACCGCAATGCGCATACAATCTCTATCCTACGCAGTGAGTGAACTCACCTCAGAAAGCAATATAGAACTCCCCGAACAGCAACAAGAACCCGCCAACTCCAACTCACGTCTTTTCACCTAAAGAAGTGTTACAAAGTGTCAAAGTGAAACCCCAACCCGGAATTACAACTACAAGTCTAAACGTACATTTTCCGGTTTTTGGTCTAACACTACAAATCTGTTCATGACCTGTTTAGCCCCCTATAAACCCATCAAACCAGAATTATTATTCCATAATTAGAAATTTCTATGCCTTAGGTTTCCAGGGACATATCGCACGCGTTCATACGAGGTCCCTACTATTTTATATGAATGTTTCAAAACAGACTGTCCGAACAGCGAATTTCGGACCAGTGTGCACTAATTGCCAATTAGGCCCTAGCTAGAGGCCTCGTTAATTTTTCTGCAAAACATACGATACATACCAGACCCAATTTGGTAGATTTGGATGCTGGTTTCACCTTAATCCGAGTTTCCTAGATTTTTCTACGGATTTTACAAAACATCGACAGATTAGACGATTTCACATAAAATGATAACTTCGATATCGGTTTAACGTTTACGCATTTAGGTTTAGATTTAGCGAATTAGGATCAGAGTTTAGGTGACTAAGGCCGAGCTCACCCAGCACCACCCACTGCCACCTTCGGCAGTTGTGGTCGGCGGCGATGGCCGCGGCAGCCACCACCTATGGTGGTGGTGGTTCGGTAGAACATCCCGACGAGACAAACGGAACAAACCCGTTATCCTATCTCGGCCACACACCCACGTGCATAACCTACAGCCGCAAACCCGCCCTTACTACCACCAAACTAGTGGTGCTCGGCGGCCATGCCGGCGGCAGCCATAGCTGCGGCGCCGGTGGCGGTTTTGTGGTGATTCAACGACGTAAGAAAGAAGGCAATGGGAAGTCCGGCACTCTCTCTCTCTCTCGCTACTCTCTCTCTCTGCACTTCACTATCGCCGGCGAGAACAGCGGCGACGGCTCCGGCTTGGGGTGGACCAGCGGCGGTAGCAAGAGGAGAAAGGGGAGGGTGGTTTGGCGATGGAGGCAAAAAGAAGAATAGGGTTTTGTGGTGATTGTTTCATGCGATGGGACACAAAACGAAACAAAAGAGAAGGGGGTCGGTCCTCATGGGCCGATCCCATGCAAGCCTCTTCCAAAATTACATTTTTAGTCCTTGGTCTTTCAAGTAACTTCATTTTCTTACCAAAAGAATTAGGATTTAACAAATGAAACAATAATTCACAAAACTAATTCAATTTTGGCCCTTGCCTCCTAATCCCGTTAATAAACAAAACGTTAAGAGACAAATAAATTAATAAAATAAATCATACCGGGATACGGGCTTTACAACTCTCCCCCACTTGAATTAGGCTTCGTCCTCGAAGTCTATGCCCGCGAATAGCTCCGGATAGTTCTTCGCATCTCAACCTTGGGTTCCCAAGTCCACTCGGAACCCTTTCGGTGCTGCCACTGAACCTTCACCAAGCCAATTACCTTGTTACGCGAGGCCCTAGTCTTCCTGTCAATAATGGCGATCGGCTTCTCTACGTAATTAAGCCGCTCGTCAATCTGAATATCCTCAAGAGGGATCACCGCAGACCCATTCACCACACACTTCCGCAATTGAGACACGTGGAAAGTGTTGTGAATCAAACTCAGCTCGTCCGGTAACTATAAGCGGTAAGCTACCTTTCCCACTCGTGCAATGACCTTGTAAGGTCCAATGTAATGGGGTCCCAACTTTCCCCGCTTACGAAATCGAATCACCCCTTTCCAAGGCGAAACCTTCAGCAACACATAATCCCCCACCTGAAACTCCAAGTCTGACCGTCTCTTGTCGGCATAACTCTTCTGCCGACTCTGTGCAGTAACTAAATGGTCCCGCACCATCTGTATCATCTCAGTCGTCTTCAGCACAATATCAGTGCTCCCTAATACTCGCTGACCAACCTCGTCCCAGCAAATGGGCGTCCTGCACTTCCTACCATACAACATCTCGTACGGCGGCATGCCAATACTGGAATGGAAGCTGTTGTTGTAAGAAAACTCCGCCAAAGGAAGATACTGATCCCAACTACCTCCAAAATCGATAGCACATGCCCGAAGCATATCCTCAAGTGTCTGAATAGTACGCTCACTCTGCCCGTCGGTATGTGGATGAAAAGTCGTGCTAAAATGTAACCGCGTACCCATCTCCTCCTGAAACTTCTCCCAAAACCGGGAGGTAAAACGGGTGTCCCTGTCAGAGACAATCGAAACTGGCACCCCGTGCCTGGCTACAATCTCTCGCACGAAAATCTCTACGAGCTTCTCCGCCGAGGAGCTCTCCCTAATGGCCAAAAAGTGAGCACTCTTGGTTAGCCGATCGACGATCACCCAAATAGCATCGTTCTCACGTGGAGTCCTTGGGAGTTTCGTAATGAGATCCATCGTGATCTCCTCCCATTTCCATACCAGAATCTTTAAAGGCTGCAACTTCCCATGCGGCCGTTGGTGCTCAGCCTTGACCTTCCGACAAGTCAAGCACTCCTCTACACACTTGGCGACATATCGCTTCATGCCGGGCCACCAATAATCCTCCCGCAGGTCGCGGTACATCTTCGTAGCTCCAGGATGAATCGAAAACTTGGACTTATGCACCTCGTCCAACAATATCTGCATGTTCCCGCCAGTGAAGGGAACCCACACTCGACCATACCGGGTCAATAAACCTCGACTATCACGGGCAAAATTCGGAATGTCACCCGAAACTCTCTCGCGTTTGGCATTCCCGTCCAGAACTGCCACTTCCTGAGCACTACCTATCGACTCAAGGAGAGGTGTAACCACTGTTAACCGTTTACACAAACCCCGCAGTGGCTCACCAACCGGATGTCGACTAAGTGCGTCCGCAACAACATTCGCTTTTCCCGGGTGGTAAAGTATCTCACAATCATAATCTTTAACTACGTCAAGCCACCTCCTCTGACGCATGTTGAGGTTTTGCTGGTCCATCAAGTATTTGAGGCTTTTATGGTCAGTGTATATCGTACACTTGATGCCATACAAGTAATGCGTCCAAATCTTGAGAGCAAACACCACTGCTCCCAACTCTAGGTCATATGTCGGGTAGTTCGCCTCATGAGGCTTCAACTGCCTCGAAGCGTAAGCTATAACCTTACCGCGCTGCATGAGCACGGCGCCCAATCCCTGGTGAGAAGCGTCACAATACACTACTAGATCCTCCATACCCTCGGGCAAAGTCAACACTGGAGCCTCGCATAAATGTCTGCACAGCTCCTCAAAAGCCCTTTGCTGCTCCTCACACAGCTAAAAGCCGCAGATTTCTTCGTCAATCGGGTCATGGGTAATGCAATCTTGGAGAAGTCCTGAATGAATCTCCGATAGTACCCTGCTAACCCAAGAAAACTCCGTACTTCAGTGGGAGTCTTCGGCACCTCCCACCGCATCACCGCTGAAATCTTGGCCGGATCGACCATAATACCCTTCTGGTTCACGACATGTCCTAGGAATTGGACCTCTGGTAACCATAACTCACACTTGGAGAACTTAGCATAAAGTTTCTCCCGCCTCAAGACCTCCAAAACTTCTCGCAAATGCATCTCGTGCTCTTCCTTCGTCTTCGAATACACGAGAATATCATCGATGAACACAATCACCGATCGATCCAGCATCGGGCTACACACCCTGTTCATAAGGTCCATGAACGTTGTTGGTGCGTTAGTGAGCCCGAAAGGCATCACCACAAACTTGTAATGGCGATAACGTGTACGAAATGCCGTCTTCTCCGTATCCTCACTCCTCACCCGCATCTGATGATACCCCGATCTCAAATCAATCTTAGAGAACCACGAGGCTCCCTGTAGCTGGTCGAACAAGTCGTCGATCCTTGGAAGAGGATAATGATTCTTCCTCGTAAGCTTATTCAACTCACGGTAATCTATACACATCCGTTGTGACCCGTCCTTCTTCTTCACAAACAGAATCCGGGCTCCCCACGGTGAACAACTCGGCTTGATGAACTCCTTTTCGAGAAGTTCCTGCAATTGAGTGTACAACTCCTTCATTTCCGGTGGAGCCAGGCGATAAGGTGCCTTGGCCACCGGAGCAGCACCCGGAATCAAATCAATGCGGAACTGTACCTGTCGCTCGGGAGGTATCAACGGTAAATCATCGGGAAATACGTCAGCAAACTCCCGTACGACGGGCACATCCTCTGCAGTCTTCTTCTCCCCGTCGATGCGCATGTCTATCACATACACTAAATACCCCTGGCCACTGTGCTGTAAGTACCTCCGCGCCCTCGCAGCCGAACATATCGCTAAGGTCCGCCTGGGCGAGTCGCCCTGAACTAGCAATTCTCCTCCGCTTGGGGTTCGAACTCGTACTTGTTTGTGATGACAAACTATCTCTGCATCGAAAACATCCAACCAATCCATTCCCACAATCACGCACAACTCCCGCATAGCGATCGGAATCAAATCAATAGGAAATCTCACACCAGAGATTTCCAAAGTGCACCCACGATACACGTCAGTAACTGTCAAGGTCCTATTATCAGCAACCTCAACCACAAGTGGACAGCCTAACCGTCCTACAACTCGGCCCAAACACTCACTAAAAGTGTGAGACACGAAAGAATGAGTAGCCCCGCTATCAAACATCACCACGGCAGGCACCGAGTTAACTAAGAACGTACCTGATCACACAGTTTAAGCAAAAAGCAATTACATACAACAATCAATAACCAAAAGAATCGAGTGATGAAATATACCTGTCACCACTTTATGCGTAGCCTGTGCCTCCTCCACTTTCAGTTGATGAACTCTACCTCGGGCCGCCTCGAGTCTAGCCTGACCCACAATACCATCAGTAATACGCAAGGGGGCAGCCGCAGGAGCTCTTTGTGCCCCACCCCCATCAGCAACCCTCGGATTCGGGCAATTGACTTCACGTGGCCCGTCTGTTTGCAGGTAAAGCAGACCATCAGTGGTACCCTGCAATCACGATTGTAGTGTCCTACCTGGCCAGACTTGAAACATTTGTCGTCTCTCCTTCCGCTACCATCCCTGGGTTTGAACCCTCCGCTCCTTTGACCCGAGCGCGAGTCCGAGAACCTCGTCTTCTTTTGAACAGCCGATATCGGTGCCATGGTCTGCACCGCCTTCCTCCTCTTGGGCTGTGTCTCCAACTCAAGTTCCCGTCTCCGGGCAGCCTCCATCATCGCAGCAAGTGAAGCATACTGCGCAGTACTCACGAACTCCATGATCTCGGTACGTAAGATATTCTTGTACCGCGTCATCTTCATGTCCTCAGAAGCAGCATACTGAGGACAGAATAGTGCCATCTCCGTGAACTTTCAGTTCATTTCCTTCACGGTCTCCGTAGTCTGAGTGAGCTCCAAGAATTCTTTAGCAATCCTCTCCATCTCTACTGGAGGCACATATTCCGCATGAAAACGTACGACGAACTCCTCCCAGGTCAAAATAGTGCACCCATTAAGCGTCAAAGCTGTAGCACACCAGTCTTTCGCTCCGTCTCGTAACAGATTCGCCGCGTAGCGAACCTTCAAATTCTAAGGACAGCCACTGGTAAGGAATGCGCACTGCATATCCGAGATCCAGCGCATACTGACGATCGGGTTCGAGTCTCCCTTGAACTCAGGAGGAGAACAAGCAGAGAGATCCCGATACTGAAACTCTCTTGCTCGGGGCTGCCCACCAGCAGGGGGTGGAATCGTCGCGATGCGTTCCTCCATCAACACTACTACCTCATTATAAATGGCGGTAAAAATCTCGGGGATCACCTCCCCAATAGCATGCGTCACCTTCGCCGCAATCATCTGACGAATCTGCTCAGCAGTAAATCCAGTACCAGCATCTGGATCAGCATTGTTGCTCCTTCTTGTGATGGCCATTCTGGGTAATTATTACAACGATTTATTAGCACCCAATAAATCCTACTAACTACGCTCACGCTCAACTCCTCGGATCCTCCGTGACTTTCCCCGACTCGAGCACGGATCCTGTGCTTCAGATAGTAGGAGCTCTACTACTACCTTCCACACCTATCCTTACTCGTTTCGAGTCCCGTCCCGAAGTGCCCAAGTAGTTCCTTGCCGGCAGTTCAACCCATATGCCCATACCAGCATAGGCCAACACTCTTCCTAGCTCACTAGGAATTTCACCCCATTCCACTACCCTTGCTATGACGAAATACCCACTAGTCATGACGAGTCGCCACACGAATGCACAGTTGCATACAGTGTGAAATCAGATAGACATTCGAATAAAAGATTCTATCCTACAACGGTTAGACTCAAACAAGAGCTGCACAATTGAACTAAATCCAACATTCTAAGGTTATTTGGTTCCTACTGCATACAACTTATAAGGCATTCACTTAACAACCTATCAAGACTAGCATAAATTCCTACCAGCAAGTAACAAACATGCAGTACAGTGTAATAAGCACCAAGCAATCTAGCATACACACTCCTATGTTCTAGAAAGCAATAAATTACACTAAGTACTTTACCTTTTCCCTTGGCATCGGCTGACTGTACACACTGCGCCTCTGGTCACCGTTTCTAAAACGTACTTTTCCTTTCTTTTATTTCTCAAAAAAATTAAAAGGGAAAAAAAATCCCGAGCCGCAAACTTGAGTTCAAACACACCGAAATGTGTTCGATTCGCTCAAGCTGTGCTCTGATACCAACTTGTAACGTCCCAAAAATTACAATAAATTTGAACTTTTAAAAACAACATTTTATTTAAAATAAACCATGAGTATTTAAATCCAATTAAACGTTTTGTCAACATCTCGTTAAGTTAAAACAACCAACTCAATTAAAGCAGCGGAAAATATAATATTTCTAAACATAGTGTCTCAAAATAATAATAGGGAAAATCTCCTCAACGCGCCAGTGTGTACCGTCACGCCTTGCTACCACTCGTACCTGAAACAGTAATTTGTAGGGAAAGAGTAAGCACGAAGCTTAGTGAATTCAAACACATGCGTACAATATCAATCATATCGACACCACCCCTATCAGCAGATAGATGTAACAACCAACACAATCAATTTAATAATACAAGCACACTCATGCAAGAACACCTATGCATGTACCATTCGGTCTCCCCGAATTCATACAACGCTCGTGTACACATCCCTCGGGTCCCCGAGTTTCATACCACGCCCGTGTACGTACTCCTCGGTCTCCCCGAGATTTATACGACACCCAAGACCTTATACTAGACACTACTCGGCCTAGTACTACACACAAACAACACAGATATCACACACGAACTACCGTAATGCGCATACAATCTCTATCCTACGCAATGAGTGAACTCACCTCAGAAAGCAATGTAGAACTCCCCGAATAGCAACAAGAACCCGCCAACTCCAGCTCACTTCTTTTCACCTAAAGAAGTGTTACAAAGTGTCAAAGTGAAATCCCAACCCGGAATTACACCTAAAAGTCTAAACGTACATTTTCCGGTTTTTGGTCTAACACTACAGGTCTGTTCGTGACCTGTTTAGCCCCCTTTAAACCCATCAAACCAGAATTATTATTCCATAATTAGAAAGTTCTATGCCTTAGGTTTCCAGGGACATATCGCACGCGTTCATACGAGGTCCCTACTATTTTATATGAATGTTTCAAAACAGACTGTCCGAACAGCGAATTTCGGACCAGTGTGCACAAATTGCCAATTTGGCCCTAGCTAGAAGCCTCATTAAATTTTCTGCAAAACATACGAAACATACCAGACCCAATTTGGGAGATTTGGGTACTGGTTTCACCTCAATCCGAGTTTCCTAGATTTTTTTACGGATTTTACAAAACAGCGACAGATTAGACGATTTCACATAAAATGATAACTTCGATATCGGTTTAACGTTTACGCATTTAGGTTTAGATTTAGCGAATTAGGATCAGGGTTTAGGTGACTAAGGCCGAGCTCACCCAGCACCACCCACTGCCACCTCCGGCAGTGGTGGTCGGCGGCGAGACAAACGGAACGAACCCGTTATCCTATCTCGGACACACACCCACGCGCATAACCTACAGCCGCAAACCCGCCCTTACTACCACCAAACTGGTGGTGCTCGGCGGCCATGCCGGCGGCAGCCATAGCTGTGGCGCCGGTGGCGGTTTTGTGATGATTCAACGACGTAAGAAAGAAGGCAATGGGAAGAAAAACATTACCTCGATGATGACACAACGGCGACCGGAAGTCCGACACACTCTCTCTCTCTCTCTCTCGCTACCCTCTCTCTCTGCACTTCACTATCGCCGGAGAGAACAGCGGCGACAGCTCTGGCTTGGGGTGGACCAGCGGCGGCAGCAAGAGGAGAAAGGGGAGGGTGGTTTGGCGATGGAGGCAAAGAGAAGAATAGGGGTTTGTGGTGATTGTTTCGTCTGATCGCACATCAACAGAGGGGACACATACAGAACAGAAGAAGCCAAGTTCTTCAAAAACAAGGGAAGAAGATATCAATCTCATGTTCGATTATTTCTTCGATGATGATGATTCTTCTGTCAACATCAACAGAGATGACCAAGCTAAGAATTCAACAGAACAGAATCTGACAGGTACAACTCTTACTGGTCCCTCCAATACTTCACCATCTACTTCTCTGTCTACAGGTGTTATTCAGAGATTTGAGGAACTACAAAGAGAACCTGAGCAAGAGCCATCATCACCTGTGTTAACTCATATTGGCAGAGATTCCTTATTTGAAAGCTCACCTTCACAGAGCCCTGTTGGCAACTCACTAAGCAATGAGGCCACTCTCCAAAGTTGTGTGCCACAGAGCCCTGGTCCTAATCCACAGAGCTCTGACGCTGAAGTTCGTCTTTTCCCATCAGAAGCACAAACCCCACCTCTTGTCCATGCTCCCAAGACAATATGGACAAAGGATCACCCTCATCATCTTATAATTGGTGCTGCTGAAGATGGTGTGAAGACAAGATCGGCCACAATCAATGAAGCTTTCTTTGAAAAAAAATTTAAGCATGATTGAGCCGAAGAAGATTTTTGAAGCCCTTGAAGACCCAAACTGTATCTAAGCTATACAAGAGGAGCTTCTGGAGTTTGAAAGAAACAAAGTTTGGTCTTTGGTTCCACTCCCAAAAGGCAAAGCTGCCATTGGAACCAAGTGGGTGTTTAGGAACAAGAAAGATGAAGATGTGATTATCATCAGAAACAAAGCCCGTATGGTTGCTAAGGGATATAGCCAAGAAGAAGGCATTGACTATGACGAGACTTTTGCACATGTGGCTAGGCTAGAAGCAATCAGAATCTTCTTAGCCTATACTGCTCACAAGGGTTTCAAGGTCTACCATATGGATGTCAAATCTGCTTTTCTGAATGACAGACTACAAGAAGAAGTGTATGTTCAGCAACCACCAGGTTTTGAATGTCCAGAGTTTCCAGACCATGTTCACAAATTAGACAAAGATCTGTATGGCCTTAAGCAAACTCCCAGAGCCTGGTATGAAACTCTGTCAAACTTTCTGTTGACTAATCACTTCGAAAAGGGTACTGTCGATAAAACTCTTTTCTTTAGAAGGTATAAGAATGATATACTTCGGGTGCAAATATATGTTGATGACATTATTTTTGGGTCTACACGGCAAGAGTACTGTGATAAGTTTGAGGATTTGATGAAAAGTGAATTCAAAATGAGCATGATAGGAGAACTTTCTTTCTTCCTTGGTTTACAAGTAAAACAATCCATCAGAGGGACTTTCATATGTCAGTCCAAATACATCTCTGATATTTTGAAAAAATATAAGCTCAACAATTCAAATCCAATGAGAACTCCTATTGCCACTAGAGTTAAGCTTGACTCTGACCTTAAAGGTGAACCAACAGATGTCAAGAACTACAGAGGCATGATAGGATCATTTCTGTATTTAACTGCTAGCAGACCTGATATAATGTTTGCAACTTGTCTGTGTGCCAGAGTTCAAGAAAATCCTAAAGTATCACACTTTTCTGCTGTCAAGCGCATAAAATGTATTTTGTTTCAACTGACTTCGAACTTGCTGATTTGTTTACCAAAGCCCTTGATGAAAGGAGATTTAACTTCTTAATCGGCAAGATGGGTATACTGAACATGTCCTCCTAACTCTGTTCAAAACTCAACAGAGCCTCTGATGATAATACAAGAGCTCTGTCAAACAGTTGGGTAGGATAGCTCAACAAAGTCTCTGATGTTCACCAGAACTCTGTCGTGCGTTTTTATTAACAAGCTTTCAGTGAATTTGTTTGTATATATTTTTTTTCTTTCTTTCTTTTGTATAAAGTTTTTTTTGTGCCCATTTGTCTAGGAGGAGCTTAAGAGAAATTGTGCATGGTTTTAGGGGGAGCAAGTCAAAATCACATTTCCAAATTCAAAATGACTTTGCTCTCTGAACTTTAAAGGAAGGGAAAACCTGTTCTGTTGAAAATCTTTTGATAATGTCAAGAACTTACCAGAACTCTGACCTTTCACCAGAGCCTCTGTTGTTCCTCATCAGAGCTCTATGAAATCTCGGAGACAATTCTGTTTTTGATCTTTGACCACTCTCACAACAAACAGGATTTTTAAGTATTTTTGGGTAAAGGTGAAATATCTTGGGATACATGAAAGAAAAGGAAAGATCACTCAACAGAGACAAAACTGCGCTGAGCTCCACCAGAGCTCTGTCGGTTTTTTCTGCCACGTCATCAGAGATGCGGGTCATTCTTTAAACATCAACCACATGTCACCCACACATCTCTAACCGTGACGGTTTGCTAGCCCAAAAGTTGTCAGACCAAAATCAATGTGGCAACCTCTGATTGAGAAACCAACCGTTAGCTGTTCCCACGATACACTGTTCAGGCCACTCCAGCTTCTGACACTCGAGTGCCTATAGTACCTACGACGTTCACCCAACCACATGTTTAGCGTATAAATATCCATTACCATGACCCATTTCTTTTCTTACGCGTTCTGATCATTCAAAAACCCTTCATCTTTCCCTCTCAAAATTTCAAAACCTTCAAGTTCTTCAAGAAAACCCTAACCTGCAAAAATGGTAGAACCACAAAACTCTGCTGAATCAAACCGAATAGGACCCGTCGATGAAATCATTATCCTCCCATACGAGTGAACTGACAACAATTACCGATTCGACCCTAACCCAGGACTCTATCTTCCCCTGTACCACATATTTATTGAGTTTTTCAGAAACTCTGAAATCTGTAGAGCCCTAACAGAATTCGACGATCATCTTCCTGCGATTTACGTCCAACAATGGTGGACTACGTGCCAGTACGTAGAAGAACAGGATGGAATCATTGGCAATGTCAACTCAAGAAATGGAGGAGTGGGAACAATCCGCATTCGTGCAAGCACGTTCAGAGAATCTTCAGAATGAAGACCAAAAGACAACTTGGAATAGAAGCCTATGAAAACCCCCCTAAAGTTGCTGTTCTTCTTGAATTCATAAAATTCTTGGGTTACAACAAAGAACTGAATAGAATAGGAGAGTTCAGAAGGCAGAATCTACCTACAATGTGGAACTTAATGTTCTCCACATTGAACAGAACCCTTACTAGCAAATCTGGTAGTCAAGACCAAGCTAGCACAGAAATCCTACAGATAATGTATGGATTATTCTTCAACAGAAACTTCGACTACGCCGACATTCTGTACAACGACCTTCTTGCCGCTGTCAATACAAAGACCTCATCCATAGCAAGAGGAGGAGTCGTTGGAACCCACAAATTTCTAAAGTCAATCAAGTTACCTCGATTCATCAGTCTGGTAATAAGAAGAGCCTTCGACAGACTGCAATTGACTCATCAGGAAAAATCTACACCTGTTTGGGTAATGTCCAAGTTCCTTCCCACGACTTCAGGTGAATATCCTTTTATCAGACGAGTACCAAGAACAATGCCCGCTCTGATTGACCCTCAACACATCTCTATCCAAAACTATGAGAGTGATGCTCAACCTCAAGAACCTGAGGTGAGAACCCCAGCATACTTAGGATCTGAGCCATCCTTGGAAAGTTTGAGTGAGGAAATAGGAGTGGAAGAGAACAGACCAGAGGTAAGAGTACCCGAAGTGGGGTCTTCCTCTAGAGTGATGGAGGAGGAAGTACTTTTCAGAGCATCAAATATGGAGACTGTTCATGAGGGAATAAGGGAAATACCAGAGGTAGAAGTTATTTCCTCTGCTAGTGGTGAGAAAGAAGGAGATGAGAGAGAGATAGAGAATCCTGAGAGTTCTAAATCCCTAAGAGCCGAGGGAAATGAGAGCTTAGAAAAAGATGTTCAAGAGAACACAAATGAGCGCATTCATAACCAACATCCCAGTGCTTCCACACAATCTAATCCTGGTGATCAAGACCAAAGGATTATTGAAACAGAGGTGCACACCTCGAACCCTAACCAGCATGAACCATCAGAGGCAACTCTTCACGCCTCTGGTACGCACGAAGCCGGGGAAGCTATTTTTGGTAGTGATGTTCATTCGCCCCATAACATCAATAGGTCACCTCCACACGATGATGCCTTTGTGGCTCATTTAGACTTAACAGACAATAGACCTGAGATTTTTCGCATCTCACGTAGCATTTATCCGACTCAGGGACAATGGGAGACCATAGTAGAACAAGGGAAGATTTTGCTTGATCCAAACTCTTCTCATCACATCCGATTCCCTTCACCAGAAACTGAGCTGGAGGAGGAAATCGAGATCAGAATACCTGTAGATGCTTCTGTTCAAACAGTTCATCGAGGATCGGGTAGAAGTCCTCCAAGAGCCAACATAAACGCAACTCTTCAGAGAGGCACCTCTGAACTCGAGGTTTAACTAAATCTATCTGTTGGAGTCAGGGTTACCCCCGTTGAAACTGTCACAAAAGCAGAGTTCACAAGCTTCTGTGATAGTATCAACAACTCCTTGAATGAGTATAAACTTATCAATGCACAGAAGGAGGAGCTGATCCGCCAGGAAAATGTTTCTCTTAAAGAAGAACTGCAAAGATTAACAGATAAATATGCAGAGTTACAACAGAAGTATGTTGATGTCGAAAGAGCCAGAACAGAAGCTGAAAGGGTCAGAACAGAGGAAACAACAAAAACTTCGACAGAGCTTGCAGAACAGAGGAAACAACAAAAACTACAATGAACAGAACCTTGCCCATCCCTACAGTTATTCTATCAGAATCAAACGTCAGAACCTTGACATAGCTCATCAATAACTCTGTCAAGGAATCCATCAAAGAAGCCACGACATCATCTGCTACTCCGCTCAACATCTCCAACCCAAACCCCAATGACCGACCCATGTCAGTTGGCCAAATGGGAGAATTTCGCAAATCAGTTCTTAGCCGGATGATGACGATTTCTTCAAAGTTTGTGATGAAAGCCCAGGCGACAGAACGACATGTGCAAGCATCTCTTGACACACACAAAGTTAACTTTGAGAGTCAAGTAGATGAGATCAGAACTGCCACAACAGAAGTCGAAGATACATTGAAAAAGGCTGTCACCATCTTCACAGATGCAATCCTACAGACTGCCACACAGAAACGACCTGCAGAAGGAGCACCAGAAGGCGAACCATCGAGTAAACGATCTAAGTTTGTTGTTCCTGCCTCACCCAATACTGGAATTGCATTATCTGATGATGAAGATTATGATGATGACTTTCACGATGCACGAGAAGGTAATTCAGACTATCAGATGGGTGAGTCCGCAGAACAACAAAAGGGGGAGAAGAAAAAAAAGAAAGAGAAGAAGATAGAGAAAGATAAGGAAAAGGAGAAAGAGCCTGAGAAGGAGAAAGGGACAGAGGGGTCAGAGACAGAAAACAACAAGGGGAAAGGGAAAGTAACAGAGGAAGAGGCTGAGAAAGGAGATAAGGGGATAACAGAAGAGACGACAGAGATGAATATGGTTGTATTCGACTACATGTTCAAAGACAGAACCATCAAAACACCAGAAGAGTCAACTCAACAACCACCAGAGATCATCATACTCGACACGCCTCCTACATCTCCAAGAACTGAACCAGGGAGATCAATCCCAATCTCTGCTGAAGAACAACCAAGCCAAGTCCAACCTCAAGTCAATCCCCAAGTTCTACAAGAGCCCGGACGACATGTTGATATCCTCATGGCTGAAACACATGTAGACCAGAACCCAATTCAGCCAAAACAGAACCCAGAAACATCAACCCAGACACCGAGAAACCATCCTCAGAAGAATTTTTTGGTTATCTCTATGCTGACAGGGACATCATTCCTGTAAATGCCAAACCCATCAACCCGTACCTCAATCCCAAAAGAATAAACACCATATATGAATCAAGGCTGGAGTTCATTAAAACAAAGTCAAATCAGAACAGAGCCATAAATATAAACTTCGGTATCCGCATAATCTTGGACATCAAGCATAAGAAATTTCAACATGACAGAGTCGTATACCATGAGTACATTGTTGAATCAACAGAAGGCAGGAATGAATTCCTCAACGACAACGATCTTGTGCTTCTGAATCCATACGATCTGATCATGCTTCACGCTTATTGCTTGAACTTCTCCGAAAGATACACACCAGCAAGAACTGCGCTACCAGAGGTTCAATTCGCCATGCAAGAGCACGTTAATCTCATAACTCAGATTGATTTTCAGCTAGGCATAGAGTTCAAAGTTGAGAAACTAGCGGTTGCACCACCAAACGAAAACCTTGAGGATTATGGCCACTACAGGACTGGAACAGTAGTTGAAAATCCTTCAGTCTTCATCGGCCGACAGAAGAAGATCAAGAAGGCCATCAGAATATCTGAAGCCCACAAGTACTCGAGTGAGTCGCTGGTGTATCTCAAGAATATAATTCAGAATCTCCCAAGAGAGAAGTGTCCAGAAGAGCAACTGAGGCTCTGCATCGAACAGATAGATCTTATGCTGGACTTCCGTGAGCTGATAAGAAGATTCAACAGAATCCAAAGAGGAGATAATTATGCCTAAATGTAACTATTCTTTTACTTCGTATTGTAATATCCTAAAAGAATAGTGCAAGGTTTCAACAGAGGTAAAATGTTCTCTATTCTTTTGTTTACATCTCTGTATTTCCAAATTTTTATTTTCAATACTTAGGGGGAGATTGGTAGCCCCAAGTATCTGTTATGTAAAAGTATTGAAAATAGTATCAAGTCAGAAGACCATCAGAGATCAGACAGAAGACTTGGAAGAAGTTCAACATGAAGACCAACAGAGCTCGACAAAGCTCTAACGGATCCAACAGAGTTCAACAGAGCTCTGGCAGAAGACTTCCAACAGAAGAACCGTTTATTAATAGAAGACCAACAGAGCCCTTGCAAAAGAACTCTGTTGAAGTGAAGACCTCTGTGAAGCCTAAGTCTCGTAAGAAATCCTAAGTGTTAGACACGTGTCCATACTTTCCACGTATGCCCTAAAGAAGGGAGACACATTTTCCACGTGTCATTCCAGGGTACGATAGTACACTGTCTACACTTTATCAGGGCTATAAATAGTGAGGTAGTGGAACAAACGATTGTAAGCTTTAGTAAGAATAGTTTTCCACAATTGTTTAGGCACACACTGCAGTAATCCCGAGCACTACCTCCGTACGATATTGTTCTCTGTGAGATTTCCGAACACACACTTGAACGTTTTCTTGGTGTGATTCATTATCAATATACGAGCAGCGATTTATACTTGATATTGTTATCATTATTCCTGTTCTACATTTGATACTCACAGTTATTATATCGTTTACACAATCACTCACATTAATGAATTTATTTAATATGCTTCCGCTGTCTATTTTCTTACCATTATTGTGATACAAATATGATGATGAAAAGTACAAGTTTATTTGACAAAAAGGGGGAGATTGTTAGATCTGAAGTTTTGTAAATAAACAAGTGTTGGATTCTGAGCAGAAGACTCAGAGTTCTGAGTAGGAGACTCAGCACTTCTAAGGAAGAATCTTGAGAAGATTACTAAGTGTGAATGTCTGAACTGAAGGGTCGGAGTTCTGAGTAGGAGACTCAGAACTTCTGAAGACAAAGTTGATAATATCCCAAGTACTTGAAGGATGTTCTGAAGGGCTTTATCAGAAGAACGTTCAGAAGTTCTGAACAACATGTTCAGAACTTATGACATGATATTTTCCTTTATATTCTGTTCACTAATTAGGGCACGTGTAATTGTTCTATTGGTCTTTTAGTTTTATGTACTGTAGCTTTAGTATTTCTTATCACTGTTTAGCTAACTAACTTTCCCGCATAACTTTGTATTCACTTTGTAATCTTTGAGAGATTCTCTCTCTAAGATCTGTAATTTGTTCTTGATTGAATACAAGTTTGTTTGATCCAAATCTCTATCATTTACTGTTTGATTGTTCATAATTGATTGTAAGTTTGGATCCCGGTTTCTACAGTTCAGCAGAGGATACCAGAAGAAGTCTGATTATCAACGCAATGGAAGAGATGATCGTGGTGATTCAAGGAACCTGGGAAGAGAAGGTTATAACGACCAACAGAGGTCGAATGATAGGAATGATAGAAGTGGTGACCAACAGAAGTCCGACAACAGAGCTGGCAACGCTTCCCAGAACCAAGGATGTTACAATTGTGGCAAGCCAGGCCACTATGTTGCTGACTGCAAGAGCAAACCAAACCGCCCTCAGAGGGATTCTTCTTTCTATAAAAAGAAAGCAGATTATTATGCTCAGAAGTCGCTAATGGTAAATCAGGAGAACTGGTTGTCAGACGAATCATCTGATGAAGGAGACAAAAACGCCTTGTTCTGTGGAATGGCAGAGGTCAGCTCATCCGACTCTGATAGTGAGGTATCCACTTCCGACTCTTTATCTAATCAAGCAGAAGCTGATTTCCTTAAACTGACCATTGAATACACAGAACTTAAAAAGACCTGCGAAAGTGTTCAGAAGAAGCTCACCTTCTTTGAGAGAGAAGCCAGACTTCTCACTCAAGAAAAGGCTAAAAAATTTCAAGAAAAGGAATAAATTGAAACAAATTGGAACAAACACCTAAATCCTTTGAAAGAAACGATTTCTGAACTCAACTCTGCCTTAAAAGCTAAATCTAAAGAACTTATGGATGTTGAGAGCGACATAATGAATATCCTGGCTCTAAAACATTATTTACAAAAGGAAAGAGAATTCCTCTGTCAATATCTACTCAGAAGAGATCTTTTAATTAAGAAATATCAAAATGCACAGAAGGTGTAAGAGAAAATTAATACATAAATAGGGAGACGGGGAATTGGCTTCTGTGATATAGATCCATACACTGGAACCAAAAGAGACAAGTCTCTGTCCTCTCTATTTCATATTGAAAGTACAAGAAAACCTGGTTTTCCAAACTTACTATCTGTCAGCAAAAGTCGGAAAGTCTATGGGGAACCTCACCAGAGGAAACCTTTGAAGATGATAAATGTGTGGTTTGAAAACACAAATATATCACCTTCAATCTCTGTCAAAAGAGAATCCAAACCGAAGTAATATCTGAAAACTCAAGATCAAATAGGAATCTTCAAGTTTGGTGACCCCGAGACTCAAACACAGGTTGCTTTTGTCTGCATGATAGACTCTGAAAATAAACTATCGGCAGAGGCACCTGAGTTCAAGCCTACATCTTCAGAAGAAAAACTTAAAAATATCTCTGAAAAGGAGTTGATGGAAATCGGGGAAAATAACTTTTATGAAAACCTCTATACATCCTCTGTCGATCAAAATCTCTCTGATGAAATCTTAATAGATACTTTTGTTGACTTAGAAAACAGTCCCATAGAAAAGGAAGAAAGCGAGTATGGCACATGCTGTGAAAGTCCAACCTCTGTCGCAAGAGAACTAAGTGACTCAATTTCTGTTTATGAGGACTATTCATCCTCTGACGAATCTGAGACTGACTCTAAGTCAGAGATAGTACCTTGTGACTTAGAGGATTTTAAGCTACCCTCTAGAGTTCTTAAGGGTGAGTTTGGTGATAGGACATGACAGAACAGGACAAGACAGAACATGTGTTCAGCGTTTGGTAAGACTGGACATGACTGACTAAATGACCAATTTACCCTTAGTGAACGGTTTAGTGTTTTTACCAAATAATCAGGACTGCTGCTTCTAATTTACTTCATATAACTTGTTTCTCAAAAACATAAAACTTATTTACATGATTTGAACATGAAGCAACAATGTTGATGACATATTATCTGTTTTAACCAAGTAAATGCAATTTCTTGCTGTTCTAATAGAGGACAACAAAGTTCTTGCGGACAAAAAAATACCATCCATTTTTCTTGCTAATAGAGGAAATCAAAGAGAGAAAACAGAAATTAGAGACTAAATGTAGAAATGGAATTTGGAAACTATAACAAAATTCAAAAATCAGGGATTGATGGGTCTGTGGAGAAGAAATAGCAAATCACATAAATCAATCGCAGGGTCACATAAATCAATCGCAAGTTAGGTTTTGGTTTTTCATGAAGAAATCGATTGGAGAAAAAATCAACTGGAGAAGAAATAAATTGGAGAAGAAATCGCAGGTAGGTTTTCGTTTTTCTTGAAGAAATCAATTGGAGAAGAAGCCAGAAGATCGATGCAGATGGGAAAACAAGTATGAGCAGATTGGGTTTTGATTTTTCTTGAAGAAATTGATTGGAGAAGGAACCGATTGGAGAAGAAGATGACGATCTGATGCAGATGGGAACACACAAGAGATTAGGTTTTGGGTTTTCTTGAAAGGGTATGTTGGGAAAATAAGGCTTGTTCTTTCTTGTTCCAGGGGGTGGGGAGGGACAAGCGTGTCCCAACTTTGTTCCAGTTAGTTCTAGCGTGTTCCATATGTGGTCATGCCAAACATGGGACAAGTCTGTCCTGTTCTGTTCTATTCCACCTTGTTCTACATACCAAACGCACCCTAACAGAACTATTCCTCCCAAGGAGAAAATCACAAGTGTTCCTATATGTCCAGACTTTTTGGACATGTGTATACAAGCCAAAACCTCTCTTGAGCTTGAGAAATTCAAACAACAAAAGGAACCTACAATTGCAAGTTCAAAGACTACAAAACCCTTAAGGCCTTTTGAAGAAAAACTAACTTGGCAACAAAAGGGTAAGTGGGCTGAAAATAACAAATATTTTTCTTATGTGACAGTGAAACCTGCAGAAGTTCACCACAGAAGGCTACTCCCAACAGAGTATTTTCCAAACAACAATCTAGCCTACATAAGTCTTCTTGTAATAGGAAGTCAAATGTTACGATAGAATGTAATGCCTCTATGCCCCCATTTAATGTTTTCAATGAAAAGGTCAAGCAAATCTCTTCGCACATTCATTATTGTCATTGTTTTGATCTCATGTATAAATTGAACCAAAAATTCTCAAGCCCACACTGTTTCCTCTCTTTGCCCAAAAAGAATGCTAAATTCAAGGGAAAGAAGAAACAAAATGGTTCTTCAACAGAAGTTAAAACCAAATCCAAGGATGCTAAGGCAACCTTGAAGACCTCTGACAAAAAGGGACCCATTTGGATATGGGTACCTAAAAATCTCTGATTGTCCTGGAGAAGCAGTATGTGCCGATCTGGTATCTTGACTCCGGGTGCTCGCGGCACATGACTGGCGACAGAGGTCTACTATCAGTATGCAAAGTTGCATATGTGGACGGCCTAAAGCACAATCTTCTCAGTGTTAGCCAACTCTGCGATACTGGTTTCGACGTTATGTTCAAAAGAACTTTCTGCTCTCTACAAGGAGAAGATACTGGAGTCGAACTTATGCGGGCCGAATGAAGAGGAGATCTATATCTTATGAACTTTAGTGTCAAAAACAAGGAAGATAAGCTCTGTCTTGTTGCTTCTAAGAACGAAGAAGCTTGGTTATGGCATAACAGGTTCTGCCACTTAAACTTTCATACTTTAGATAAGCTTGTAAAACTTGATTTAGTCAAAGGTCTGCCAAACGTCAAATTCAATAAAGATCATTTGTGCTCTGCCTGCGAAATGGGTAAGCTCAAAAGAGCTTTTCATAAAGGAAAGACTGATGTATCTTGCCCTAGGCCTCTGTACATGCTTTATCTTGACCTCTGCGGTCCAATCGCTACACAGAGCCTAGGTGGTAAGAAGTATATCCTTGTGTTGATTGATGAATACTCTAGATTTACATGGGTGGAATTTGTCAGAAAGAAATCAGATGTTCCAAACATTCTGATAAACCTAATGAAAAGAATCCAAGTTCTATATGAGTTCAGGATTCAAAAGTTGAGAAGCGACAATGGAACAAAATTCAAAAACTCTGTCATTGAAGCTTACCTCACAGAAGAAGGCATATCACAGAACTTCTCTGCCGCACGCACCCCACAACAGAATGGCGTGGTTGAACGAAAGAACCGCACGTTTGTGGAGGCTGCAAGAACAATGCTGACAGCATCAGGATTACCAATCTCTTTCTGGGCAGAAGCAATATCAACCGCTTGCTACATCCAAAATCGATCAACCATAGTAAAAAGGAACATCAAGACACCGTATCATTTGATCAACAAAAGGAGACCAAACATCAAGTTCTTCCATGTATTTGGATGCAAGTGTTTTGTCCTGAATGATAGAGAAGAAAGAGGAAAGTTTGATGTGAAAGCAGATGAAGACAAGTTCATTGTATACTCCGCCACTTCAAAGGCCTAAATAGTATATCTTATGCGGTCTCGATCTATAGTGGAAAGTATAAATGTCTCTTTTGACGATTCCTTTCAAAAGACTTCTGAACAAATCAGTTCAGAACTCGGTCTGAAAAAGGAATCCTCTGGCATCTCAAAGACAAGAGAAGCATACCTAAATCTGTTATTTGAAGAGATGTTCCATGATGATATTGATCCCTCTGCTAGAGCTGCCAGAGCCTCTAGAGAAACATCTTCTGCCAACCAGACTGAGTCAGTGTTGGTCCCGAAAGGCTTAAACAAGTTTGTAGAAGGGGGGGGGGGGGTTGAATACAAACACACTATTTTACTTTTCTAAATTGTTTATTGATAAATCATTAACAATTTACAGCTTGTTGCGGAAACAAGATTAAGGATAAACCTAAATCTAAACAAGTTGGAACACTAAGGTTTTCTTGCACTAAGAAAGATAAGGAGATTACTAATAAAATCCTATCTTGAGAGATTTGAACTTGTCCAGAGTTAGCAAGTTACTTCAAATGAAGTGAGTTCATCTCTTTATATACTGCATGCATTTAATGCAATTCAGTATACACTTTACACGTGTCATCAGCGGATTGGTTGCATGTCATTGACCTTTGTTGACAACCTTAGTAGCCGCATGAATGAACAGTGTAGTATCAGAGTGGTTGTACGATTTCAGATTTTCGGAGGTTCTTTTCTGACATTTCGTACGGTGGCGTGCAAGGGAGGTTAAGACAAAAGTACTTTGTACGGAGGACTTCATGATCAGCTTTCGTTGATTCAGCGATTATCATTTACTATTCAGTAGATGATAAAGTTCAGCGATAGCTGAAGTCTTGTACTTGATACTTCACGTTGAGTGGACAAATCTGAGTCTTCGCTGATCCGCATCAGTTCATTAGGAGACTTATCGCTGGTTCTTGAGCTTGATCTTCGACTTCAGCGTAGAACCTTTGTTGACGTGAATCTTGTCTTCAGGGATCATAAGTAAACAACTAACTTATCAGCGATCACCATAAGGACTGAACAGACTCAGCGATATGGTGAACAGTGTTCGCTGAATGTTTAATCTAAAAAGTGCGAGAGTTCCTATCAGCAGTACTGTAAGATCCTAGTACTTATCAGCGATAGTGAAACTCTGATACATATTGTTTACTTACAATTTTCACTAAGTATTTAAGATAGGGTCATTATCAAATCACTGAGGGTTTGGATCAACAATCTCCCCCTATTTGATTATGACATAGCAACAGAGAAAATTGCTATTTAATGAAAACACAAGGATAAAAAGAACTCATAAAATATTTGTCCCTTTTACTGTTTTCTGGGATCTTTTCAGTACTGATGGAGTAAAGTACATTCGCTGAAATCTTTCTTTAAATCTTTGAATCAGGTTACAATATGAATAAGAAAGATTACAAGTACAAGCGAAATAAATTACAAGTACTGAAGGATGACTGATACAATAGAGAAAAAAATGGTTATTGTTGTCAGCCTTCAAAGGGTTCTTCCTTAATGAGAAGTTCATCAAGGGTTGTCTTTTCAGTTGGAATCATCCAGTCAGGAACCTTTTCTCCTTTATTCTTTAGCTTCAGAGCAGCTTAAAAAATCAAGGGTTTTAGGTGTCGTGCCTGAATGTCTTTTCTGAAGTCGCACCAGTAGATGAGATCTTTGAGCTGTTCGATTGGAGTGATTGGAAGCTCAGCGATCCGTTGAAAGCATTTACGTCCGTCATAGTCAAGAAAGAATATTCCATAAGGATTACTGATGACTTTACCAGGGACGAAAAGTTCACATGGTGGCAAAGAGATGTCAAGGGCAGATAGATCAGGATCAGGACCAAGTACTTCAGCGCGAGAGAAACCATGTCCAGTTTCATTTCGTATGACAGGACCTGAGTTTGAATCTTGACGTTTCTTCCTTGGAGGGCCCTTTTTTCTTTTCGGCTTTAGATCAGGAACAGGAGGAATATCCACACAAGAAGATATCAAATCGATTTATCTGTTTATCAGCTTTTCGAAATGATCCTTGTACTTAGATTTTGATGGTTGGATAGCTAACCTCATCTCCAGCCATTCAGAGAGACCATACCTTTTTACAGTGTCAGCACGAAAGGTTTCAGATGAGTCATCTTCTCTGAACAGTTTGATGTCAACAATAGGTACTCCGATGGAGGTTCTTCCAGAGATGAATACCTTGTTGATCTTCGTTGGACGATATCTGAAGTGGATTTTCTCTTTACACCAGATCAAGGTGGTCTGAGAAACTCCAGCTTTCTTTTCCACGATCTTCTGGGCTTGTTCCCAAAGCTTTCGTTGGATTTGGATGGGAATACGCTTCAGCTTGGGGTCTTTGACAGATTCTTGAGTGAGCTTGATGGCGTATTCTCTGTCTTTATCTTCAGCTTCCTTCCTTTCAGCGATGAGGCGTTCAGCTCTGAGATGATCCTGGTATTCAGCTTTTGAAATTCTGAACTTAGGAGGAACTGAAGGTAGTTGATCGCGCCTTAGGATGATTCGCTGATCCTCGAATCGCTTTATCATTTCTTCTCTCCTCTTTTGAGGAACTGAGGAGGGTCTGTTTCTGTGCGAGAGAGGTTGTTCTTCTGATTCATCAGTCTCAGAGATTAAATCTAAGACTGGGATTATGTCTTCAGCGGTAGCTGGAATTATTGGTGAAGTCGCAATAGAAGATCTTTCAGCGATATCCTCAAACAGGGGAGAGGACTAGCTGAAACGCAGCGATCTTACAAATAAGAACTGGGTAGAAGAACTTGGGTAGAAAAGATAGAAAAAAATGTGGATGTGTATGGTGTTTGTGGAATGGATAACTGATTTTTTTAGAGATGATCAGGGAAGGAAAAATAAGTTTAGTGTACCTGACAAATCGGCTTTGCAAGTAGGATCGCCAGATTATCATCTTCAGCGATGCCTTTGTCTTTGCTTTTCTCAGCGTCAGAGGCTGAGTGCTTTGTCTTTGTCTTCTCCCCTGAAGGTTCTTTTATTGAAATACCTTTAAGAGCTTTGGTTCGAGGAGCAGGTTTGACAACAAAGAAATCATCGTCATCTTCATCATCATCATCATCGTTCCTTGGAGAGGAGGATGGTTCAGCTTCAGGGATGTCGAAGTCTTCGTCTTCTTCTGCTTCGGATTCCTCAGCATCTTCTTCGAGTTGCTCCCCCTCAGATACAGAGGCGAGGTTCTCGGTTCCCTCAGGGTTTTCATCTCCCTGAGGTCCAGTAATCCGATCTTCATTACCCTCTCCCCTGATAGATTCATCATGGGAAAGGTCTTCAGCGCTCTTATTTTGATCTTCAGCGCTCTTCTCCTGTTCAGCGCTCTTCTCCCCCTCTTTCTCATGATGGGCGGGGGAGGAATGGGTAGATTCAGCATTGGTGTTGTCTCTGTCTTCTGGGCCAGAGACTTTCACACAACCTTCAAGCTTAGCTATTCTGTCTTCTAGGCCAGAAATAGCAAGCGTGATTTTCTTCAGCTCTTGGCGATCCTCTGCGGTGAATGAGTCCAAAACAGGTGCAGGGGCCGGAGCAGGAGCTGGATTATTTGCCTTGTTCACCAGCGTCTCGATCATTGTCTTGACAGAACTAAGATCGGTCTTCACTGAGCCTAAGTCGGTCTTGACCACTGACATATCACCTTCGAGTGTACCAACCGATTTCTTCAGCGTTGTAACCTCGCTGGAAATGGTGGAAACTGATGATTTGAGGTTGGTGTAGTCAGTGTAGATGTCGGAGAGCACTTTGGCAAAGTCGGCGAGAGTTTTATCAAGGTCTTTGATGTCATCAGAGGAGGCCTTCTTTTCCACCACAGTAGTCAGCTTCGTCAGATTCTCTCCAGCGTTTGTTACAGCTGTAGAGTTATTTGATAGACCGGTGGTGAGATCCGTAAGTTTCATCTCCATAGACTTCAGAGACTGGTTGATGTCTCCCAAATAAGGACCTGTAACATATAAGTACTTGTGAACAAAGGAAAGCTCAGAAGTTTCAGGTTTAGTTACAGTGTTTAAGGTGGGATCTGTACCTGCAGGAGCGTTGACGAACTCATCAAAGTTTCGAGTCCCTCCATAGTGTTCCATATCTCCCTCAAAAGTTCCGTGAGGGATGGAGATCTCTGCAGGTCCTTTCTTCGTCATTCGCTGAGAAGCTTCAACGGCTTCTTGAATGATGGCATCTCCAGTTTTGACTGGAGGAGTGTCCAAAGAAGTAGAGGGAGGAGCGAAGGATAAGAATTGGGGTTGGGTTTCAAGTTCAGCGTTGGATTCGCTGAGAAGTACTTCATCAGTCTTTTGAGAGACTGATGAAGGTTGGGTAGATTCCAAAGTTCTAACCTCAGCGTTTAAGGACGCTGAAGTAGGTTTAGAAGGGATGGCTTGAATTGGTGTGGCAGAGCGTACCACGGAACTTTCCTTCAGCTCTTCAGAATGAGCTGAGGAGTCTTCAGCATGCAATTGCTGGGGTTGCTCCTTGGTTTTCTTGATCCTTTTGGAATCAAGAGGGGTAAGAGATTGTTTCCTTTTCTTAGAAGGAATGGATTTTGTGGCCTGGGAATCAGCGAGGGGTATAGTCGCTGAAGGAGCCACAGAAAGCGGAGAATTAAGTAGAGTGAGAAGGGTAGAGAGACGTACCTCGTTGGCGACAGGCTTGAAGTCGAGAACTTTAGGGCCAATCTGAGAGAGTTTCAGATCACCCTCTTCAGGATAGCTGTCCTTCAGGCCATATTGAAAGATGGCGCTGATGAATCGCGGGTAAGGAACCCATGCTGGTCGGTCAGCGGCAGAATCAACACGTTGAATGAGGTCTTCATAGATGATGGAGGCCCAGTCAATGTTGAGACCTTTCAGCAGTGCGTAACCCATGGCCTGCTGAGGTTGAGCGGCTTGATCAGAAGATCCGGATTTCGCTGTCATGCAGCTGATCAGGTGAGCGAAGATGAAGTTCATCTCGCTGGGCATCTTGGATTTCTTTATCAGCGTCAGGTTCTTCTCAGGTAGCTTGTCTCTTCCAGTCTCCCAGATGTAACCCATCGCATCAAGGAAAGCAATGATTTCTTCCCTGTCAGCGTGCTTCTTGTGGTCAGGAAATGGAATGAAAGGATTTTCTGAGGTAGCGTTAGGGAATTTCAGAGCTTTGCGGATTATTGTGGGGGTTATCTTGATGGTGCCATACTCAGTATCGCTGAGTATGCAGTCGATGGTTTTAGATGGATCTTTGGCTGAGGGTAGGTTGGTGTGTCTGGCAGAGTACCAGAATTGGGATAATAGACGCTGACTGGCAGGAGGTGTGATTGTCAGTGCTGTGTAGATGGGGCTATTCTTCAAAAAATTTACAGCGTCGTCTAGATGGGATACCTGCTTCCGAGGAGGAAACTCGAGAAGCGCTGAAAGGTTGTTTGCCTTTGTCCAGTCTAGTTGATCCAGCTCAAACTTAACCTGAGGAGCTTTGGTGATTTCCAGTTCCTCAGAATCAGCGGAGATGGACTCAGCGGTAACATTCAGCTTTGAAGTTGCCATTTCACTTGAGTTTGATGAAGAAGATGATGAACAGTTCTTGAAGATTGAGAGCACAAAATGCAACAGTGTTCTTTTCTTGCGGAGAAAGATTGACTCGCATAAAAGACAAATATAAACTTTGAGAGTGTTTATATAGGAAGAGAGTAGAGAGAGAAAAACTTGAGCGGGAAAGTTTTTCATCATGACACGGACACGTGTTTGCATTTGATTGGATAGACAACGAAACGTGCAAACGTGTGTCAGAAAAAGAGCGTGCCTGGTGTTATCCGTTGCAATGACGTCACAACTGTCCTTTCACATTCTTTCGTTGTCTCTGAGGTTTTGAAAGAAAAACTCAGGGACTCTTTGGAAAATATGAAGCACTGAATAGAAATATCAGTGAGGGTTTTAAGAAATTTCAAAATATTATTCAGCGATGAAAGAATTTGAAATCTTGCATTTTCATGCGTTTTGTCAGAGAAAACATACCTTGATATCAGTTTAACCCAATTTATTCAGAGAGAAGATGATGAAATAGATTGTACAAGTTTATTTTATCCAGAGCCTATACAAGAATGTATAAACGTATCGCTGATTAAATGTGAACCGCTGAAGATTTATCCTTCAAAGTTCAGCATTCCAAGCTCGCTGATGAGAAAGTTGAATCTTGTCTCATCAAGAGGTTTGGTAAACAAATCAGCTAACTGATAATCAGTTGGGATAAAATGAAGTTCTATATCACCATTCATCATATGATCTCTGATAAAATGATATCTGATTTCTATGTGTTTTGTCTTTGAGTGTAGCACTGGATTGTTTGCTATAGCGATGGCACTTGTGCTGTCGCAATAGATTGGAATTTTGGAGAGCTGAAGATCATAGTCTAGTAGTTGATTTCTCATCCACAAGACTTGAGAACAGCAGCTTCCAGCGGCTACATACTCAGCTTCAGCTGTGGAAGTGGACACCGAGTTTTGCTTCTTACTTGTCCAACTTACCAGCTTTCCACCCAGGAGCTGACATCCTCCTGTGGTGCTTTTCCTATCCATTTTGCAACCTGCAAAATCACTGTCTGAATAGGCGGTTAGATCGAATCCTGAATCTTTGGGATACCAAAGACCTAGATTCGCTATACCCTTAAGATATCGAAAGATTCGCTTTACAGCTTTCATATGAGATATCTTAGGTTCAGCTTGATATCGTGCGCACAGACATGTTGCAAATATAATATCGGGTCGGCTAGCTGTAAGATACAGTAGTGAGCCGATCATCCCACGGTACAGCGTGACATTGACAGGAACACCCTTTGTGTCCTTATCAAGTATCAGCGATGGTTCCATAGGGGTTTTCATAGCTGAACTTTCAGTTAAGTCGAATTTTTTCAGCATATCTTTAACATACTATCCCTGATTTATAAAAGTTTCTTTTTCAGTTTGCTTAATCTGAAGACCAAGGAAATATGTTAGTTCACCCATCATACTCATTTTATACTCATCTTTCATTCTATCAGCGAAACGAGTACAAAGCTCAGGGTTAGTAGAACCAAATATAATGTCATCAACATATATTTGAACTAAAATGATATGACCTTTTATTTTTCTAAAAAACAAAGTTTTGTCATTCTTACCTCTCTCAAATTTTTCAAGGTGGAGATAAGTAGAAAGAGTGTCATACCATGCACGAGGAGCTTGCTTCAAGCCATAAAGTGCCTTATCCAGCTTATAAACATAACCTGGACGCTTAGGATCTGAGAATCCTGGAGGTTGTTCCACATAAACTTCTTCATTCAGCTTTCCATTTAGAAACGCTGACTTAACATCCATTTGATGTACAGTGAAGTTTTTGTGTACAGCATATGCTAAGAAAAGACGAATAGATTCAAGTCTTGCTACAGGAGCAAAGGTTTCGTCATAATCTATACCTTCCTCTTGTCTGTATCCCTGAGCAACAAGACGAGCTTTGTTGCGAGTTACAGTACCATGTTCGTCCAACTTGTTTCGATAGACCCACTTAGTGCCTATCACTGTTTTGTTAGTTGGTCTCCGAACAAGTTTCCAAACTTTGTTTCTTTCGAATTCAGTCAGCTCTTCTTGCATAGCGCTGACCCAGTTTGGATCTCTGAGGGCATCATCTATTTTCTTTTGTCCAGTTAGAGAAATAAAGTTAACAAATAAACAAATATTACCTGCACTTCTACGAGTCTGAATACCAGCGTTGGGATCACCAAGAATTTGATCGATTGGGTGATTTACAGTCCATCGCTGAGCCGGAGCATGCGTCGCTGACTCAGTCTGAACTGGAGAAACTGAAGATGAGGCTTCAGCTACTTCTGGATAATCAGCTAAGAGAGGAATGCTTGCATTTGTCACTTCATTCACTGATTGCTGAGAAATAGATGGAATTTTTGAGACATTTGGATCAACTGCGGGTATAGTATTTATAGGAACAGCTGAGACCCAAGATGTTTCAGCTTCACTATTCTGCATATTGGGAATGATAGTAGGACCATCATTTTCAGTTGTATGAGTATGAGTAGTGGGAACATCTTCTGAATCACAGAGATGAGAAAACATCCATTGATTCAGTTATTCTGTATCAGCGTTCGGTTTAGAGTTCGCTGAACGGGATTCGTCAAACGTGACGTGAATAGTTTCTTCTACAGTTTGTCTTCTTCGGTTGAAGACTCTGAAGGCTTTGGAAACTGAGGAGTATCCAAGAAAGATTCCATCATCAGCCTTAGGATCAAACTTTCCAAGGGCATCTCTGTTGTTCAGTATGAAACACTGACAACCAAAGATGTGAAGAAAGCTGATTGAAGGCTTTCTCCCATGAAAAAGTTCATAGGCTGTCTTTTTGAATCTTTTGACTATCAGCGACCTGTTTTGCGTAAAACAAGCCGTGTTGACAGCTTCTGCCCAAAACTGAGTAGGCAGGTGAGAATCGCTGAGCATTGAACGTGCAGCTTCAATAATTGTTCTATTTCTTCTTTCAGCGACTCCGTTTTGTTGTGGTGTTCTCACTGACGAAAAGTTGTGAGAAATACCCTTGCTCTCAAGGAAGGAATCAAGAGAACTGTTTTTGAATTCAGTTCCATGATCACTCCTTATTGAGCGAACAGTCATATTGTTCATAGTTTCCATCTTCCGAACAAAGGTGATGAGTTCTTCAGGGGTGTCACTCTTAGAACGGAGAAACATTACCCATGTATAACGAGAGAATTCATCAACTATGACCAGCGTATATTTCTTTCCAGCGATGGATTGTTTGTTAACGGGGCCAAACAAATCCATATGGAGTAGTTGAAGAGGAGATGACACTGAGGAAACTTGCTTGGACTTAAAGCTTGCCTTGGTCTGCTTCCCTTTTTCACACGCTGAACATAAGGATTCTTTGGCGTATGAATGTTGAGGTAGACCAGTGACTAACTCTTTGGATGAAAGAGTATTCAGTGTCTTGAAGTTGAGATGTGAAAGCCTCTTGTGCCATAGCCAGTTGACATCAGAAGATGCCTTTGAGAAGAAACAGGAGTTCTCAGTGGTTGTTGAGTCCATGTTTATAACGTAAACATTTTACAAACGATAACCGCTGAGAGCTATCTTCTCCTTTTTGTCAGAGACAAAGCAGGATTCCTTGGTGAAAATCACTTTGTTATCCATGTCGCAAAGCTGACTGATGCTCAGAAGATTATGCTTCAGCCCTTCAACATATGCGACTCTTCTGAAGGATGTTGTACCATTTGAAAGTACACCATACCCTCGGGTGTGTCCTTTTCCATTTCCACCGAAAGTCACAGAGGGACCCTTCTCTTCCTTGTATTCAGCGAGCAGGCTTTTCTTTCCAGTCATGTGTCTAGAGCATCCGCTATCGAGATACCAGATACCCTTCTTAACCTGCAATACAAAGGAAGATTAGTTTTGCTTGGGTACCCACTTCACCATGTATACGCGTTTGTCAGTGGAAGTGGTTGGAATGGGTTCAGCAGTCTTCGCAGCATTTGAAGATTCAGCTTTGTCTTTCTTCACTTTGGTCAATTTCTTGACCTCAGCGGTAGGAGTCACCTTGACCTGACTTGCAACTGGTTTGGTCTTCTTTGGTGCTATCTTCACCTTAGCTATCTTATCAGCTTTGGTGGCTGTGGGACACTTACTTGCAATATGATCGGTAAGTCCACAATGATAACATTTCCTATAACTAAAATTAGTTCTAGGACCACTTGTGTGCTGAGCTTTTAATTTGGAATTAGAAGTGCCAGCACCAAGTACACTATTGGTTTTTGAAATAGGACGAACATTCAGTTCTTCAGATTTCTTACCAAGGATATCTACTCTGAGTCTAGGAGTAGGTCGCTGAACTGATCCAGAGGTCTGATTTCTAGAACCAGATGAATGAATCACTAAGGCTTTGGAAGCATTCAGCTTAGGTACTAAAGTACCCTTCTGAGGATTTTGATAAATTACAATTCCTTTACCTTTATCTTTAGAGACAGAGGTAGGTTTTGAATAAACCATTTTCTCCTTACCTTTTGAGGAGGTAGGAGTTTCCTCAGGGATTGGTGTAATCGACGAGGAGTACTGAGATGAAGAAGTGTCAGCTACTGAGGATACGAACGTTCCAAATTTAAGCATTGAACGTTCAGTGGTTGGTATTGGAGTATCATATTTATAACCCAGACCACGTTTATCACTCAGAGGAATCTGAGCCTTAATTATCTCAGTGATCTTTGTTGAAGAATTACACCATCCTTCAACAGTAGCTTGTTCCGCTTTTAATGCAGCGATAGCTTCCGCTCGTTCAATTTTGACTAGCTGATTTAAATGGACTTGATCTTTAAAATCTTCTTCAAATTTAGAAAGCTTTTCTATTTGAAGGTGGCAATTTTTAAGCTTTTCAGCGAGATCAAGATTTTGGTTTTCAACCACAGCTTTGCCGTTCATGGCTTCGTATAAACTTCTAGTCAGTAGTTCGATTTTACGGAGACTATCAGCTTCATCAATATTTACAATATTGGTAAAGAAGGAGGGTGATACCTGAATAGCAGAGGTTGAAGTGGAGGGGATGTCTGAACTTTCTTCCTCTTCTTCAATCTTGGCCATGAGACATTGATTTGCTTCATCATCTTCAGAATCAGATGATGAGGCTTCTTCATCAGAAGCAGCCCAATCATAGTCAGCCATTAGGCCTTTTCCCTTCTTCTTAAAGCTTTTCAGCTTTGCATACTTCTCCTTCAGCTTTAAGTATTTGTCGTCTTTATTCCTTGGAACAAAGGATTTCTTTGTAAAGGCTGAAGGTCTCATGATTTTCTTTGACCTGCACTCGTTAGCGAAATGACCTGTCTTTTCGCAGTTAAAACAAGTAGCAGTAGCCTTATCAACAAAAGCTGATGACTTAGGCTTGTCAGCTATAGAAAGAGTTTTGTTCTTTCTAAACATTTTCTTCTTGGCGAATCTCCTGAACTTTTTAGTTAGGAGAGCCAAGGATTCATCATCTGAAGAATCAGAATCTGATGATCTTTCAGAGTTACTTTCTAACTCAGTGATAGTGACCACGGGTCGCTGAGTAGAAGGTTCCTCTGAGATTAAAGCAACAGGGGTGCTTTTGGAATCTTTTACAAGATTCTTCTTAAGATGGCTAGATTGCTCATGATTCAGCAATGTGCCATATAAGGTAGCAAGTGTCATTGATCTTAGATCTTTTGACAGCTTGAGACACATGGAATAATTGTCCCAGCTTTCAGGTAAACATTCTAAAAACTTTGTCAGAACTTCAAAGTTAGAATATTCCTTACCAACCGTTTTAAGATCTATAATTAAGCAATTAAAACGTTGATGTACTTCAGAGAGAGTTTCATTCTTACCAGAGATGAAACTTTCTTATTGTCTTACCAGGTTGATCTTTCTTGAATCCTGGACTTCAGACGTTCCTTCATACTGAACACATATTGTGTCCCACATGGCTTTTGAGGATTTCAGGTTCATGACGGAATGGTAGACTTCGTCAGGAAGGGCCATGGATAGTATGGATCTGGCTTTTGTATCTATAGCCACTTTCTTCTTGTCTTCATCGGTCCAATGATGGATTTCCTTTGGAATCAGCCTTTCTGGAATAGCAGCTCTAGTTGCAGTGGCTGGAACGGCAGGATCAATCGTTACAGGGATGTGTGGACCGTTTTCAAGATAGTAAGGTATAGTAGGGTCTACACCTTCTAAGAAAAGTGTCATCCTATTTTTCCATAAGTTGAAGTTGTCTCTGGAAAATCTAGGGGGTTTTGCAAGAGAACCATTGTCGATATAGTGAGTGTTTGTGTTTGAGTTGGCCATTTTCAGATAATAGCAAGGAAGAGAAATATCTTAGATTAGATCTTGTTTATGAGATTAAACAAATCTGCTCTGATACCACTTGTTGGTCCCGAAAGGCTTAAACAAGTTTGTAGAAGGGGGGGTTGAATACAAACACACTATTTTACTTTTCTAAATTGTTTATTGATAAATCATTAACAATTTACAGCTTGTTGCGGAAACAAGATTAAGGATAAACCTAAATCTAAACAAGTTGGAACACTAAGGTTTTCTTGCACTAAGAAAGATAAGGAGATTACTAATAAAATCCTATCTTGAGAGATTTGAACTTGTCCAGAGTTAGCAAGTTACTTCAAATGAAGTGAGTTCATCTCTTTATATACTGCATGCATTTAATGCAATTCAGTATACACTTTACACGTGTCATCAGCGGATTGGTTGCATGTCATTGACCTTTGTTGACAACCTTAGTAGCCGCATGAATGAACAGTGTAGTATCAGAGTGGTTGTACGATTTCAGATTTTCGGAGGTTCTTTTCTGACATTTCGTACGGTGGCGTGCAAGGGAGGTTAAGACAAAAGTACTTTGTACGGAGGACTTCATGATCAGCTTTCGTTGATTCAGCGATTATCATTTACTATTCAGTAGATGATAAAGTTCAGCGATAGCTGAAGTCTTGTACTTGATACTTCACGTTGAGTGGACAAATCTGAGTCTTCGCTGATCCGCATCAGTTCATTAGGAGACTTGTCGCTGGTTCTTGAGCTTGATCTTCGACTTCAGCGTAGAACCTTTGTTGACGTGAATCTTGTCTTCAGGGATCATAAGTAAACAACTAACTTATCAGCGATCACCATAAGGACTGAACAGACTCAGCGATATGGTGAACAGTGTTCGCTGAATGTTTAATCTAAAAAGTGCGAGAGTTCCTATCAGCAGTACTGTAAGATCTTAGTACTTATCAGCGATAGTGAAACTCTGATACATATTGTTTACTTACAATTTTCACTAAGTATTTAAGATAGGGTCATTATCAAATCACTGAGGGTTTGGATCAACAGTCAGGTATATCTCTAACTGGTCCATTAAATACTTCATCCTCTTCTGTGAATCATGTAGATGCACGTGTCGAGGGGGAGCCAACAGAAGATGAAACAACCAAAGATTCTACCACAGAAGCACTGGAAACACCAACTCCAGCAACCACAGAGGAACCAATACCAGAGGAAAATGAGGACTCAGTCTCAACATCCTCAGAGGAACAAATTCCAACTCTTATCCCAATACTCCCACAAGCTGAAGAACCAAGTTCAAGCACAAAAGTACCCTCCACTACAGAGGTTGCACAAGAACCAACAATTGCAACCTCAGAAGTTCAACTAGATGATGCCAATGACCATCTCCCCAGAACAACAAAGTGGACGATGAGCCATCCTCCAAGCCAAATCATTGGCGATCCTTCTGATAAAGTCATGACAAGATCAGCCACTACTAATTTTTGTTTCTTTACAAATTTTATTAGTATGATCGAGCCAAAACACATTTCTGAAGCCCTAGATGATCCAAACTGGGTAGATGCTATGCAAGAAGAGCTTCTACAGTTTGAGAGAAAGAAGGTTTGGACCCTAGTTCCTCTGCCAAAGGGGAAACAAGCAATAGGGACTAAATGGGTCTTCAGAAACAAGAAGGATGAGGACGGGGTGGTCATTAGAAACAAAGTGAGATTGGTGGCCAAGGGATATCGCCAAGAAGAAGGCATTGATTACGATGAAACTTTTGCCCCTGTCGCACGGCTTGAAGCAATAAGAATTTTCATAGCCTTCGCAGCCCACAAAGGTTTCAAAGTCTTTCAAATGGATGTAAAATCTTCCTTTCTAAATGGTGAAATTCAAGAAGAAGTCTATGTCCAGCAGCCACCAGGGTTTGAAAGTGCCAAGTACCCAAACTACGTGTATTATCTTGACAAAGCTCTGTATGGACTGAAACAGGCTCCAAGAGCATGGTACGAAAGTCTTTGAACCTTTCTTCTCGATAATGATTTCGACAAAGGTACAACTGATACTACTTTGTTTTATAAAAGAAAAGGTGATGAGATTCTGCTTGTACAGATCTATGTGGATGACATTATTTTTGGTTCTACAAATGCACAACAGTGCAAAGATTTTGAAAAACTCATGCAGAGTGAGTTTGAAATGAGTATGATGGGAGAATTAAACTTCTTCCTAGGACTCCAAGTAAAACAATTGTCAGAGGGAATTTTTATAAATCAAGCTAAATATGTCTCTGACATTCTTTCAAAATTCAGTATCTTTGATGCCTCAGTAATGAAGACCCCCATGGCCACTGGAAATAAGTTATACTCAGATCCAAATGGCAAATCTGTAGAGTGCAAGCTCTACAGAGGCATGATTGGGTCTCTTTTATACTTAACGACAAGTAGACCTGATATAATGTATGCCATATGCCTCTGGGCAAGATATCAAGCTAACCCAAAGGAATCCCACCTTATTGCTGTAAAGAGGATCTTCAGATACCTTAAAGGGACAAAAAATCTTTGGCTCTGGTATCCAAAGAATTCTCTCTTTGGTCTTAAGGCATACACAGATTCAGGTTATGGAGGATGCAAGCTTGATCGAAAAAGTACCTCTGGGAGTTGCCAATTCCTGGGTGGTAAACTAGTAAGCTGGACCTCGAAGAAGCAGAACTGTGTGTCTACATCTACAGCAGAAGTTGAATATGTTGCTGCTGCTAGCTGTTGCTCCCAAGTTCTGTGGATGAAAACTCAGTTGAAGGACTATGGTTACACCATATACAAGATACCCATCCTCTGTGATTCAAAAAGCGCCATTGCCATCTCTGCAAACCCTGTACAGCACTAAAAGACAAAGCATATCGATATCCGTTACCACTTTCTAAAGCATCATGTTGAACACGGCACAATCGATATGCACTTCGTGTCCACTGAATATCAGCTTGCAGACTTATTCACCAAGGCACTTGATGAGAAAAGATTCATTTTCATGGTGGGTAAGTTGGGAATGATTAACATGAGTTGATCTCTGTAAGTAAGACTTGATTCTCTTGTAAATATGTATTTATATTCTTCTGCATGTAAATTCTTTTATCACCCAAAAGTTCAGTACCCTACAGAGCTTCTGTGGGATTGCTCAGAGTCTCTATTGCTCAGAGCCTCTGACGATGTCCACAGAACTTCTGGTGAGTTTGACCTATGTTCTAGGCACTACTTATCTTATCTGATCCAAGCATAGGTCAAGGGGAGCAGAAGGAGACCTTGAATTAATCCCTAGAAGCTGTTAATTCAAGGGGGAGCCAAAGAGGAGTCGTGGTCAACTGTATCCACAGAAGTCAGGTAGTTCACTGAACAAAGGTAAACCAAAAGGAGAATGTTTCGCACAAAACCTTTTTCCAAAACAGTTTTCCAGGACACAAACTTTCAAATATGGCCTAAAAACAGTGTTTAAAACAATGAAAACTTTGGATGATCAAAAAGTTTCATGAATCTTTAGTTATTAGAAATTTTCACTCATAGAGCCTCTGCTGGCTTTGACAGAGCCTCAAAAACTCTGTGGATGAAAATTTTGTAATAACGTTCTATCGATCATTTCCAATGTATTTTCAGACATCTCGGGTAAAGGCACAAGCAAAGAGGATATGAAAAGCAGGTTTCAGATCACATAGCTCATTCCACTACAGAGCCTCTGTTGATTATGACACTTGGCTTTTTAAGGAAAATACTGTAACATACGGGTTAATTCTGCGAGTGACAAACATCTGCAAGTGGAAACGCCCACGCGCCAAGCATTAATGAGCCGCGCACGACGTCTAATCGTGTTCTGACACTTCTGACGTGGCAACTTTTCATTGGACGTGTGTGCCACACGATCCTTCTGAAACATATCCCAGGCTGTAGAACTCAAGTGCGGACCCCAAATGTTTATTGAATTCACTTTTACCGTGGAATTCTATCCGTTTTCTACCCCACTATATAACCCCGTTCATCTCATTCTCTATTCTTTTCACGAATTTACTCTAATCTCTTTCTTCGGCGAACTTTGCAAAACCTGCAACTTCTCCATTTCTACTCCATTCTTCGAAGAAAACATCAATGGCTTCCACCTCAAACACTCCGGTGAACTCCCCAGCTCATTCTGAGCATTCCCAAAACCCTAACATGGCCGGAAACCAAGAACAAGACAACTCCGGCGACTCAGTGGCTTTTACTCCGACAACCCACCTTCAAAACTTTCTTGAACATGAACATTTTGATCGTGTTCTTCCCTTAAAACCCAACAACCACTATCTTGTTCCCTCCAGAACAGCCTTTGGTGAGGAACATGCCATTCTTCTCAATATCCTGGAAAACCACTACTTATCCCCCCTATTAACCAAAAATGTGAAAAAGATCCCTGCCAGATACCTAAATCAGTTCTAGCGGAGCTACTTCTATGACTCAGAGACTAGGCAAATCAAGGGATACATATCCAAACCTGATCAATCCGAATACCTTGAAATAAAATTCAATAGAACCATGTTCTCCCTTGAATTTGGCCTACCAACCAGAGGACTTATGGGAATCAAGAAGTATGCAGAGGAACCCTCAGATGCAGAACTCTGTGACTTCGCAGAAATGTTAGGGTACAACTCCAATTTGAAGAAGAGGAACGATTTCAGAAGAAATCGGTTCCCCCCTCTGTGGAATACTCTCTTCTCCATCCTTAACAGATGCCTAACTGGCAAAACAGGCAGCCCAGACCAGACATCCCACCAGATCATGGCCATAATGTTCGGGGTGTATTATGACTTGCCATTGGACTATGGCACCCTTATGCTACAAGAGATTATAAACACAATCGACCACAGGATCTCCTCACAGAGGGCAAAGGGATCCTCAACCGAAAATCTTCCCCCACTACAATATCAGAGGATTCTAGGTGTTCTTCTAGAACCTCTGCTACGCATAGAGAAATGGCCAATGGAGGGACCCGTCGTAAAAACTTACTCTATGGGAAAGAACACCCCCACAGAGCACTTAGAAGGATACAATTTCTGCAGACCTCTGCCAACCAAACTTTTGGCATATGCAACTGTCGAGGAGCTTAAGTAAGTATATATACGCGATCACCGGACTCCTGAACCGAGTCAGTGACACCCCTACGTCTAGGAGCCTCTATAGGAGACCAGGTAGTTGAGCGAATGACTGATGAAGAGTGGGCAGTGGCCTTAGCTAAACACCTACAAATTCAGGAAAACTTCTATCTACAGAGAAGCCAGGTAGAAACCTCTGCTTCCAAAAGCAAACCCTCTGCCATCACTCACAAAAAGAAGAAAGCCCACAAGGAAAAGAAAACTACAGGGGGCACCTCTACCAGTGCTGCACAAACCCAACAGTCTCCACCAGCAGAAACTATGGTAGGATCCTCTGCACCTCCTCCTCCTCTTAAAGACAAAAAGAAGAAGAGAAAACACAAGTCCTCTGTTAGTCCTAGATTGATCAGGTAACAACGATTCAATGAGAAATAACAAGAACAATTAATGATTTCAACTTGTCATCCCTCTCATATTCATTCAAAGTATTAATCGTTCAACAAGATTACAATGGAAGTAAAGGAACGACTTTTTCTCTCTAAGCCTAATGAATGATAATGATTCGCCTTAACAAAAGGCTAACCTAATTCTAAGGTTAACATAACTTTATATACTTAGGCCTTTAAACACACAAGGCCTAAGCCCATTAATCTAATCAAGCCCAAATTAACAATAAAGGCTTTTACAATTATTTAACCTCTATAATTAAACTAATTACGCTTTATATAATTATTATATATCTTTTTTCACACATGCACGAGTCTTTGTGATTCCCATTGCATATCTTTGAGGAGGGTTCCCCCAAACCAAAAAGGAAGAAGAGGAAGAAGAAATCCAAGAAACCCCACACTCCTCTGCAAACCATTGCAGAGGGAGTTAAAATGGAAGAAGAAACAGCAGAAGAAACCCATGAACAGTCGCTGCAATCCCCAACTCCTATCAACTATGCAGAACAGGGTGACTTCTCTAACTTTCTCTAGCGCCAGGATATTGCTGATTCTTTAGATACTTCTGGCTGGAATGCAGAAGCCTATCCAATCAATCCATAGAAGAACCAGACTTCAGAATCTCTTCTGACTTGGATGAGGATGACCAAACTCCTAAGGATATTCAGAGTGCAACACCAGAAGTACTACAGAACCCCTTCCTCCATCCCGGAGATGATGTTATAAGAAAGAGTCCAGAGGAAGCCACAGAGGATATGGTAGACTCTGTGATAGAGGCAGTTGACAGTGTTGGTCCCGAAGGGCTATACAAGTTTGTAGAAGGGGGGGTTGAATACAAACACACGTTTTTACTTTTCTAAATTGTTTATTGATAAATCAAGACAATTTACAACTTGTTGCGGAACAAGATTAAGGATAAAACTAATCTAAACAAGTCTTGAGAAACACTAAGTTTCTTGCACTAGAAAGAGTTAAAGAAATTGTGAATAATAACTTAACAATAAGAGAGAAATAAGAAGATGGTCCGAGCACACTTCAAAACTGAAGTAAGGTTCTTCTTATATACTACATGCATTTAATGCATGTCAGTATGGTTTTACACGTGGCAACAGCTGAGTGGTTGTATGTCATTGACCTTTGTAGACAACCTTAGTAGCCGCATGGTGCACAGTGTAGAATCAGAGTTGTTGTACGATTACAGACAAAAGGGATGTCCGTTCTGACAGCTCGTACGGAGACGTGCAAGGGAGGTAAGACAATAGTAACATGCAGGGAGACTTCAATATCAACTTTCGTTGAGTCAGATATTTATCAGCGAATGATAAAGTTCAGCAATTGCTGAAGTCTTCTACTTGATACTTCACGTTGAATGGACAGGTCTTGCTTCGCTGATATCTGCATCAGTTTATGAGTAGACTTGTCGCTGGTTCTTGAGCTTGATTTTCGACTTCAGCGTAGAACTTTGCTTGACGTGAAACTTGTCTTTAGAGATCATAAGTAAACAAACTAAGCTATCAGCGATCATCAATAGAACTGAACAGGCTCAGAGCTATATGATGATGAACAGTGTTCGCTGAATATCTAATCTAAATAGGGAGAGTTCCTATTAGTGGTACTGTAAAGTCTTAGTACTTATCAGCGATAGTGAAACTCTAATACATATTGTTTACTTACAATTTTCACTAAGTGTTTAAGAGAGGGTCATTATCAAATCACTGAGGGTTTGGATCAACAATCTCCCCCTATTTGATTATGACATAGCAACAGAGAAAATTGCTATTTAATGAAAACATAAGGATAAAAAGAACTCATAAAATATTTGTCCCTTTTACTGTTTTCTGGGATCTTTTCAGTACTGATGGAGTAAAGTACATTCGCTGAAATTTTTCTTTAAACTTCGTAAAGATTATAGAGGGAAGTGGAAAAATTACAAGTACAACAAATAAAATTACTTGTACAGAAGATGTAGACAGATAAGGATAGAAAGAATTACAAGGCGATCCTATCCGTCAAAAGGTTCTTCCTTGATGAGAAGTTCATCGAGGGTCTTTGATATGGGAATCATCCAGTCAGGGACAGTTACACCTTGATTCTTTTTGTTCTTTGCTTCTTCAAAGATCAGGGTTTTGAGGTGACGTGCTTGAATGTCGCGTTTGACTTCACACCAGTATATGAGGTCTCTGAACTGTTCGATGGGAGTGATTGGAAGCTCAGATATGCGTTGAAAGTGTTGTCATCCATAGCAGTCTAGATAGAAGATGCCATAGGGTTCACTTAACACTTTGCTAGGGATGAAAGTTTCACCAGGTGGTAGGGAGGTGTCAAGCGCTGAGAGGTCAGCATCAGGACCAAGAACTTCAGCACGAGAGAAACCAATACCTGTTTCATTCCGTATAGGATGACCTGAGTCTGAGGTTTTCTTTCCCTTTGCAGAGGCTCTTCTTTGTTGAGGAGGAAGAAGAGTGGAAGGAGGAATATCCACAGCAGAAGAAACCAAATTTCTCGACATGGCTCTTGAACTTTGAGCGGGATCGCTGAATGGCTAATTTCACTTCCAACCATTCACAGAAACCAAATTTCTCTAAAGTAGCAGCATAGAAGGTTTTCTTGGTTTTGTCTTCTCTGAATACGTCAACTTCAACAACAGGAACGTCAACGAATAGTCTTCCTCTGATATTTACCTTGATGATTTTGGATGGTCGAGATCAATAGTTCAGTATTTTGTTACACCATTCCAAACTCGAATCAAATACCTTTGTCTTTTCTTCAACGATCCTTTGGGCATCATCCAATAGCTGTCGTTGGACATCAATGGGAGTTCTTTTCAGCGCGGGGTCTTTCACCGATTGTTGGATAAGCTGGATGGCGAGAGCCTTATCTTTTTCTTCAACTTCCTTCTATTTGGCGAGTAATCTTTCAGCTCTTAGATGATCCTCGTATTCTTTCCTTGAAATCCTGAACTTTGTGGGAGCAGGGATTTTGTCACGAGGAAGAATGATTCGCTGATCTTAAAGCTGTTTGATCAATGCATCTCTCTTTTCTTGATCCTCTACACGTAGCTTTTGAGGAGCCAAGGAAGGTCTGTTTTTGTGAGAGAGCAGCTGTTCTTCAGGTTCATCTGTCTCAGTGGTTAAATCCAAGACTGGGATTATTTCTTCAGCTCTTGTGGATGGGATTATTTTTAGTGTTGTCGAAGGAGCTTCAGCGGGATCCTCAAACAGGGGAGAGGACTAGCTGAAACACAGCGATTGTTTAAGTAAGAAAAGTTGGGAAGAAAGAGATAGAGAAAAGAATGTGGTTAAGTGTATAGAGGTTTTAAGGATAGAAGGATTGAGATTGAGAAGGGATAGAGGAGGGATGCATTGTAAAGGAATAGAAGGTAGTGTACCTGACAAACTAGCTTTTGAAGCAAGATCGTCAGATTGTCTTCTTCAGCTAGGCCTTTGTTTTTTCCTTTGTCAGCTTTAGACGCTGCAGGCTTTGTCTTGGTCCGCTCCCCTGAAGGTTCTTTTATCTCGATCCCTTTTTGAGCTGGGGCTTTTGCAACAGGCTGGACGTAGAAGAAGTCGTCGTCATCATCATCGTCATCATCATCATCTTTGGGGGATGATGATGGTTCTTCATCAGAGATGTCGACAGGTTCATCATCTTCAGATTCTTCTTCAGACTCGACCTCTTCAGAATAAGGTTCGGTCACGTCAGCAACAGCTTCCTTAAGTTGCTCATCGAGTTGCTCCTCCTCAAATACAGAGGGAGGTTTCTCGGTTTCCTCAGGGTTTTCAACTCCCTGAGGTTGTGAAGTAGAAGTAGCAGCAGCAGCAGTTTCAATACCCTCCCCCTCAGCATTATGGGGAAGGTCTTCTTTAGTCTTCTCCCCCTCTTCCACATTATGGTTGGGGGAGGTAACAGATTGTTCAGCAGCAGTAGTGTGTATTTGGTCCATGTCTTCTAGGCCAGAGATCCCAACACAGTTCTCAATCTTTGCTAATCTGACTTCCAGGCCAGTTATAGCAGGATTGATCTTTTGAAGAGCTTCTTAATCGACATGAGTAAAATTTGAAGTTGGGGCGTTCAGGCGATCGAGTACTTTATGAACAAGTTCTTTGACGGCGGAGACGTCAGCCATGTTCGTGGAGACTTCACCCTTTAGAGAACCAACCTCTATCTTCAATGATGTGACTTCATTGGATAGAGTGGTGAAGTTTGTTGAAAGAGAGGTGGTGGCGGTTGAATTGTCAGCGAGGGTGGTAGCAAATTGAGCAATGCTACCATCCACCTTCTCCAGATCAGTTTTGGAGGCTTTTGTATCAACGATCTCAGTCAACTTTTTGAGTTTCTCTCCAACGTCTGTAACCGCTGAAGAGTTCGTGGAGAGAATGGTGTTGTAATTTTCCACCTTTGTTTCCAGGGCCTTCAAGGAGGTGTTGATATCCCCCAAATTAGGACCTGAAACGGTTATTAACTTATGAACAGAGGAAAGCTCAGAAGTTTGGGGTAGAGATAGAGGAGTGTTTTGGATTGTGTTTATACCTGCAGGCGGGTTGGCGAAGTTGTCGAACCCTTTGTGTCCTGAATGATATTCCATGTCGCCTTTAAGAGTACCTTGGCGCATGGAGGTGCCTGCAGATCCTAAGTTTGCATCCATCATCGTATTTAGAGTGTCTGCAACTGAGTCATGTACGATGAAGGGTATCCCTGAGAAAGTTGGGAAAATTGGTGGAGAGACCAAAGATTGAGTAGGAAGAATGAGGGATGAGAATGATGGTTGGGTGCGGGGTTCAGCGTTGGATCCGCTGTCAATCACTTCAGTCTGTAGAGAGGCTGAAGGAGGTGGGTTCATTTCCAAGTTTATAACTTCAGCGTTTAGAGACGCTGAAGCCGGGATGGAAGGTGTGGCTTGATCAGCTGTGGCAGAGCGTACCACGGAACTTTCCATCAGCTCTTCAAGATGAGCTGTGGAGACTTCAGCGTGTAAATGCTGAGGGGTTGGGAAGATGAGTGTTTTCTTTTTCAAGAAGGAGTAGAGGGTGCAGCGTGGGTATCAGCAGTGGGGATTTCCACTGAATGAGCTGCAGAAGTAGAAGACGGAGGATTGAGAAGAGATAAGAGAGTAGAAAGACGTACCTCGTTTTCCAGCGGCTTGAAGTCGAGTACCTTAGGGCCAACCTGAGAGAGTCTCAGATCACCCTCTGTTGGGTACCTGTCGCCAAGTCCTTGTTGAAAGACGGCGCTGATGAATCTGGGATAAGGAACCCATGAAGGTCTTTCAGCCATATCCACTCTGAACGCAAGGTCGTCGTAGATGATTGAGGCCCAGTCAACATTTAGACCTTTCAGCAATGCATAGCCCATTGCTTGCTGAGGTTGAGCATCTTGATCAGAGGAGCCACTCTTCGCTGTCATGCAGCTTATCAGATGTGCGAAGATGAAGTTCATCTCGCTGGGCATTTTGGACTTCTTGATCAAGGTCGGTTTCTTCTCAGGCTTCTTGTCCCTTCCAGTGTCCCATGCGTAACCCATTGCATCGAAGAATGCAGTGATGGCTTCCATATCAGCATGGTTTTTGTAGTTAAGGAGAGGGACAAAGTGGTTTTCTTTGGTCGAGGTAGGAAGACTTAGTGCTTTCCTGATAATGGCAGGGTTGATTTTGGTGGTGCCAAATTTTGTGTCACACAGAATAGAGTCAACGATCTTCGTTAGGTCTTTGGCATGGGGTACCTGAGCTCTTCTGGCAGTATACAGAACTGAGATAGTAGGAATTGATGAGCAGGGGTGTAATAGTCAGTGCTGTAGATAAGCAACATGTTTTGAGGTAGTTCACAGCATCATCCAGATGTGTGACTTGCTTTCGAGGAGGAAACTCGAAAAGCGCATGAAGGTTGTTCGATTTTGAAAAATCGATTTCCTCAACTTTGAACTTGACCTGAGGAGCTTTGACGAGAGTCAGTTTCTTTGCAGCCGTGGATTTCTCAGCAGTAGGAGCAGGAGTAGAAGATGCCATTTCTGTTTAACATATCAACCATGAATCATAAAAAATACATCCTTAATGTGGAAAGATTTTCCAATAAGATGTTTTTCGAATTTTATCCATTTCATTCAGACAGAATTGTCTTAATGAAGATTAGGGTTTTCTTGTTTTGAAAAATAAAAACAAACCCAGTAAAAGTCTTGTTTTCAATTTTCCTTTAGATAAGGATTCTGGAAAAACGAATGAATAACAAGTTTAAGATTTTGAGTTTTAAACTTGAAGAACAACCATGAAAAGGTTGTGTTCATAAAACCATGAAAGAAATGATTTTATTTTAGAAAAGGTTTCTTTTGTTTGATCTGTTAAAAGCAATAAGAAGATCAGAAACAAGTTATGCAGGTGAATAATAAGAATATTAACCTGGTAATCGAAGAAGGAGATGAACAGATTTCAGGAAATAAGCAACAGTAAATGTTTTCTTGCTTGGAGAAGAAGTTCGCGTAAAGAAAAAAATAAAAACCCGAAATAGTTTATATAGTGAGATTTGAGAGAGAGAGAAACTCGAGCGGGAAAGTTTTTCATCATGACACGGACACGTGTTTGCATTTGATTGGATGGTAAACGAAACGTGCAAACGTGTGTCAGAAAAAGAACGTGCCAGGGTTTATCCGTTGTGAAGATGTCACAAACGTCCTTTCATATTTTAGGATGTCTCTGAGGTTTTGAAAGCTCAGGGACTATTTTGAAAAACATGAAGCACTGAATAGAAATATCAGTGTTAGTTTAAGAAATTTCAAAGTATCGCTGTTAAGGAAGAGATATTCAGCGATGCAATTTGTTTTGAAATCTTACATTCACATGCGAACATCAGCGAGCAAGAGAGAAAACATACCTTGATATCAGCGAATCAATTATGTTCAGAGAGAGAATGATTGAATGGGTTATATAATTGTTTTATCCTATCGCTAATAAAATGTGAACCACTGAAGATTTTTACTCTTCAAAGTTCAGCATTCCAAGCTCGCTGTGGAGAAAGTTGAATCTTGTCTCATCAAGAGGTTTGGTGAACAGACCCTCCCGACACGAGCTGGCGGGCCCTTCCCGACTTAGTCAATTTACATCAAAATCAATGTATGCATACACCCCACATAAAGTTTTAAACATCAATTCATGCAAACAAAGCATAAGCATAAAGCATGGCATTTCTCATCATGTATCCGCTTTAGAAAAATATATTAAAACCACGCGTTTTAGTTTAGAAAACTCACCTGGTATGCTTACTTTCTTCCTACCGTGCCCTGTACTCCCCAGACCATCTACCTGAGTTAAAGGATAAACATATAAGCTGACTAACCAAACCGTCCGGATACCACTTACCGGACACTCTTGCTTTTCCGGAAGTTCCTACTTTCGGGACACCACAGTGTCCGAACACATCAGTTTTCCGGACGCTTAACCTCTCCGGACGCTTAACCTTTCCGGACACTTAACCTTTCCGGACACTTAACCTTTCCGGATACTTAACCTTTTCGGACACCTAACCTTTCCGGACACCTAACCTTTCCGAACACTTATCCTTCCCGGACACCTGCGTCACAAGAAGGTTTCCGGATAGAGCGCTGTTTCGAGTTTAATGCTCGAAATCGTGCTAAACGCTCATTAAACAGCAATATAATGCGACGCTTAACTACATACAGGCCTATTACCAAATCCCACAAAGTTTTACTGACTAAACACCACCCAAAGATGTTTAAATTCCCCTTAATGGTCTTAAACACTTTTTGCAAGAAAAACTCTCCAGACTACAAACCATCAGACGAATTATTAAATGAGGTTATGGATTATGGATTACCTGGTTGATGGCTGCAAGAAACGATTTTCGAATCCAAAACCTTCTTCTGCTTCCAATACTTGATGATCCTCCACCTCTCTTGCACCAAAACCCTTAAAAAACAAATGCCTTTTTTTTCTTTCTCTCTAAAATCCCAGCCGACACACACCTTCACCAAATCAGGTAAATGAAATGACACCTAGGGTTTTGTGCCCCTTTTATACCCCCTCTCTTATTTACCAAATGGACCCTCGACTTCTACTTTTATTTACAACTCCACACTAACCACAAAAACACTTCGAAAAGGTCTGGGTCGTTACAACACTCCCCCTCAAAAGAATTCCGTCCCCGGAATTCCATTTTCCAAAAGGTGAGGGTACTTGGACCTCATATCAGATTCCAACTCCCACGTAGCTTCTCGTCCCTTGTGGTAACTCCAATGAACTTTCACTAAGCGAACTTCCTTGTTCCTCGTCTTCCGTACTTTACTATCTACGATCTCGGTTGGCTCCTCTTCGAACATCAATTTCTCATCAATGCTGACGTCTTCTAATGGAATAGCCACATCGGTCTCAGCCAAACACTTCTTCAGGTTTGACACATGAAAGGTCGGATGGACCCCTTTTAATTCTTCCGGCAATTCTAGCCTGTAAGCTACTACGCCCACTCGTTCAATGATAGCAAAAGGGCCGACATACCTCGGCCTCAGTTTCCCTTTCTTCCCAAAACGCACCACTCCTTTCCAAGGCGAGACTTTTAGCATTACCTTGTCTCCCACTTGAAATTCAATAGGCTTTCTTCTTCTGTCCGCATACTTCTTCTGTCGGTCTTGCGCGATCCTCATTCTTTCACGGAGTACATCAATCTTATCCGCCGTTAGTTGTACAATTTCCGGTCCGGCTAACTGCCTTTCCCCTACCTCAATCCAACACAATGGTGTTCGGCACTTTCATCCGTACAATGCTTCGAACAGAGCAACTTGGATGCTCACGTGATAACTGTTGTTATACGAGAATTATATCAAAGGTAAGTGTACTTCCCACGACCCCTTAAAGTCGATAACGCACGCTCGAAGCATGTCCTCTAACGTTTGAATGGTCCTCTCACTCTGACCATCCGTTTGAGGATGATATGCCGTGCTTAATTTCATTTGCGACCCCAACTCTCGTTGTAAACTTCTCCAAAAGGCCGACGTGAATCGACTATCGCGGTCAGACACAATGGATCGCGGCACTCCGTGCCTTGTCACTATCTCGTTAATATACAATCGGGCTAACCTCTCCAACGAGTCCGACTCTTTAATAGGTAAGAAGTGTGCTGACTTGGTGAGAACGTCAACGATCACCCAAATTGCGTCATTCCCCTTTGGAGTCCTCGGCAACTTAGTGACGAAATCCATTGTAATGTTATCCTACTTCCACACTGGTATCACTGAAGACTGGATTTCCCCATAAGGTCGTTGATGTTCTGCCTTAACTTTTAAACACGTCACACACCGCTCCACAAAGTGCGCAATATCCTTCTTCATCCCCGGCCACCAGTAAAACTGTCTCAAATCTCTATACATTTTATTCGTCCCCGGGTGTATGGAATACCGCGACTTGTGTGCTTCTTCTAAGATGCTCACCCTCAGATTTCCCAGCTTAGGAACCCACACTCGGGCTTTCATACACTTCAGTCCATCATTATTAATTTCGAACAACGATGCAATCCCAACTACTCTTTCGCTCCTGACGTTTTCTTCCAACAACGCTTCCTCCTGAAATTTCTTAATTTCCTCAGAAGGTTCGAGGTTGCTTCGACTCTGAAAGCTATGACTTTGGTCTGTTCTCCCCGTTCCTTCTGACTCAATGCGTCAGCCACCACATTAGATTTATCGTGGTGATACAAAATATCGCAGTCATAGTCGTTCAGCAGCTCCATCCATCTCCTTTGTCTCATATTTAGCTCCTTTTGGTCAAACAGATGCTTCAGACTTTTGTGATCGGTGTAAATATGACACTTTACTCCAAATAGGTAGTGTCGCCAGATTTTTAGAGCGAACACCACCGCCTCTAGCTCCATGTCATGAGTAGGGTAGTTCTTCTCGTGATCCTTCAACTGCCGGGAAGCGTAGGCAATTACCTTCTCGTGTTGCATTAGCACACACCCCAGCCCAAGCTTAGAAGCGTCACTGTATATCACAAAACCCTCCGATCCATCAGGTAAAGATAGATCGGAGCATTGCTTAAACTTTCTTTCAGCTTTTCAAACGCAGATTCTTGCGCTTCAGCCCACACAAATTTGACATTCTTCCTTGTCAAAGAGGTCAGTGGCGAAGCTATTCGAGAGAAGTCTTGAACGAACTTCCGGTAATATCCTGCTAAACCAAGAAAGCTTCTCACCTCCGATGGGGTTCTTGGCGCCTCCCAATCTTTAATGGCTTCAATTTTTGCAGGGTCTACCTTGATATCGTCCGCCGACACCACATGATCCAAAAACTGGACTTCCCTTAACCAAAACTCGCACTTCGAAAACTTCGCGTATAACTTCTCATGCTTTAGCAATTCTAGCGCGGCTCGAAGATGTCTCTCGTGGTCTTCTCGTGTTCAAGAATAAATTAAGATATCGTCAATGAAGACGATCACACATTTATCCAACAACGAGCTGCACACTCGATTCATCAAATCCATGAACACCGCTGGCGCATTAGTCAGCCCAAAAGGCATGACTAAAAACTCGTAATGTCCATACCTCGTACGGAAAGCTGTCTTCGGCACATCTTCTTCTCTAACTTTCAATTGATGATAACCCGACCTCAAGTCTATTTTTGAGAAATAACTCGCACCTTGTAGTTGATCGAAGAGGTCATCGATCCTCGGGAGTGGGTACTTATTCTTCACCGTTACTTTATTGAGTTCGCGGTAATCTATGCACATTCGCATAGATCCGTCCTTCTTCTTAACGAAAAGTACCGGTGCTCCCCAAGGCGATGAGCTCGGACGGATGAAACCCTTGTCGAGCAGTTCCTGCAATTGAGTCATCATCTCTTTCATTTTCGCAGGTGCTAACCGATACGGCGCACGGGCAATCGGTGCCGCACCAGGTACCAATTCAATTCTGAACTCCACTTGACGATCTGGGGGCAGACTCGTCAGTTCATCCGGAAACACTTCCGGGTACTCACTTACTATTGACACATCTCCCACACTCTTCTTTTCCTTCTTATCATCTAACACATAAGCTAGATATCCCGAACAACCCTTTCCCAAGCATCGCCTAGCTTTCATCAATGAAATCAAACACGACTTCCTATTCCGTTGGTCTCCGTAAATTACCACTTCTTTCTTATTAGCCAAAGGGATACGGATCAGTTTCTTATTACAAACTATGCTAGCGTCATTATCCGCTAACCAGTCCATCCCTAGGACTACATCGAACTCCCCCATCCTCATAGGATATAATTTTAACGGGAAAAAGTGACCATCCACGTCTATGTTACAACCTTCATAGACGTCTCTTACCCATACTCGACAATCGTCAGCTATCTCTATCTCAAACCCAAAGTTCAACCTCTTGGGTTTCACATGCAATTTTTGAACAAAATTGGGCGACACAAACGAACGATTGGCCCCTGAATCAAACAGAACTTTAGCATACATCGAGTCTATAGGAAAGGTACCTGTCACCACATCAGGCGTGATCTCCGCCTCCTCAGCTGACATGTGAAAAGCCCTAGCTCTGGCGCGGGCCGGCTCCACATTCTTCTCATTACTCTTTCCTCTGGCGCGGGCCGGCTCCACATTCTTCTCATTACTCTTTCACCCCTAGCATAACCTTTCTTTAACTGCGGACAGTCCCACTTGACATGACCCGACAACCCGCACTGATAACAGATCTTCGGATTACGACAGTCTCGAGCGAGATGCCCCATTTTTCCACACCTAAGACATCCCTCCCTTTCAACCCAACATTCTCCCCTATGCATTTTATTACACTTTGCACACGGTTTATCCACTGGCTTAGATCCCACCCGCAGATCGGATCTAGCTGAACTCGACCTCTTACTGTCTCGATTCGGCCCGTCCCACTTACGCTTATCCCCCACTCTCTCGTTCATCTGCCTGCTCTTATCTTTTTCAGTAAGTTCTGCTTTATCTACGACTGCCTGAAAAGTAACCTGGTCCTTCACTTGCACCAATTCTCTTATACTGCTCTTCAGTCCACAAATGTACCTCTCGATACGCCTTTCTTCAGTAGGCACGTACAATTCAGCAAACCGAGCTTTCTCGATGAACTTCGATGTGTACTCCTGAACTGACATTGACCCTTGCTCCAAACTCAGAAACTCTTCCTCCAATTTCTTAATTGCTGCAAGGGGGCAAAACTGTGCTTTGAACCTTCCAACAAACGTCCCCCACGACATGCTCTTAGCTACCTCTGACCCCTTTCCTCTGGTTTCCACATCCCACCAAAAGATTGCTTCAGATTTCAGCATCGACCTGGCAAACAATACTTTATCCTCCTCGGCGCACTTACTAGTATCAAACGCCAACTCCATCTCACGAACCCATTTCACAGCTAGAACAGGATTGCGCTCACCGTTGAACGTTGGGGTCTTACACGAAACGAAGGTCTTAAACGAGCACCCCTTCACTTCCTTCGGTTCGGAAACAACAATCGGAGTTGTCACCGAGTTGTTCCCTATTTCAGTTCGTGGTGAACATTCCTCCTCGGTCTTCTTCCCGGTACTGCTCTTGGTTCTTTCCCCAGACGTAGTCTTGATCTGGTTGTCTAACACCGCTTGAAGAGTCTTTTGCAACTTATCCATCCCTGCTGCAAACTTATCCTCTGTCACGAAAGCCGGTGTAGCTTCGGGTTTACCCCCTTTTTTAGCATTCGTTTTCTTCACCGGTGTTGAACTCTCTTGCTCGTACATCAATTGGATCTCGGGTTCCTCCACACTTCTTGTCTTGCGCTTAACCGGCGCTTTCTTTTTCTTAACCTTGCCCTTGGTGGTTGTCGCCCCCACCTCAGTAGCAGCCTTTCTCGGTACTGCTCCTCTGGGTCTCCCACGGCCTCTGCCTCGCCCACGAGGAACCACCACTCTTGGTTGATTCACTGGTTCATCTTCATCAATTCCTCCGACTCTTACCGCCTCCTCCCGCAGTGTAGTACTCTCTGTTTGTGCATCCTCCGCTATAGGGATTGACCTACTCCTCAAGGTTCTCGCAGACATTCTGATACACAACAACAACAGTAAACGACTAATTTAACACCACAGACCATAAAGTACTATAGCAACGGGGTAATAAGGTAATCTAAGCACATACATGTACCTGTAAGTTCACAATTACACTGGCCAGGTGTAACTCCAAACTTACCTTACATGACCGTCCTCGATACCTCATTAGTCCTATTTCTATATTAGTGCCCTCCTAACGCATTCCTGATTTCTCAGTTGTGATTTCTACTTCCCAAAGTTTAAGTTTAGGCCCATCCGGTCACCTAAATCCCTTAAACTATGGCTCTGATACCAACTATAACAACCCAAACAAAAATAAACATTTCAAATCATAATAATTAGATTATCCCCAAAACGGGTCCCAAAATTTCTTACATCAATTCAAAATCTTGTTGGCGGAATCAACCTACACAACTGAGAAATAACTAACAGACTATAGTGTTACTAAGAGGTCAAGTCTTCTTGCTACGCCCTGCTCACTTGCCCGAGCCCTTCACTACCTGCTTTCCTGAAAAGGTTTTTAATTTAAAAGAAAGCGAGGGTTAGACCATGAGGTCTAGTGAGTCCCTCAAATAGTTATCAAGCATTTAAACAGAATACCATTTCAGTATGAATCGTTCATAAAACAGTTTAGATGAATTCGCTTCGGATATAAATCCTCCCCTCATAAATTGACACCTTGAAGTCACCCTAAGGTGACAACGAGTCAGTCTCATGCTGCCTTGCAGGGTCACACCGCCCTTGGCATAAACGGGAACACCCTCCCGACACGAGCTGGCGGGCCCTTCCGGGCTTAGTAAATTTACATCAAAATCAATGTATGCATACACCCCACATAAAGTTTTAAACATCAATTCATGCAAACAAAGCATAAGCATAAAGCATGGCATTTCTCATCATGTATTAAAACCACACGTTTTAGTTTAGAAAACTCACCTGGTATGCTTACTTTCTTCCTACCGTCCCCTGTACTCCCCAGACCATCTACCTGAGTTAAAGGATAAACACATAAGCTGACTAACCAAACCGTCCGGATACCACTTACCGGACACTCTTGCTTTTCCGGAAGTTCCTACTTTCCGGACACCACAGTGTCCGAACACATCAGTTTTCCGGACGCTTAACCTCTCCGGACGCTTAACCTTTCCGGACACTTAACCATTCCGGACACTTAACCTTTCTGGATACTTAACCTTTCCGGACACCTAACCTTTCCGGACACCTAACCTTTCCGAACACTTATCCTTCCCGGACACCTGCATCGCAAGAAGGTTTCCGGACACATGTCCGGACACCTGCGTCACAAGAAGGTTTCCGGATAGAGCGCTGTTTCGAGTTTAATGCTCGAAATCGTGCTAAACGCTCATTAAACAGCAATATAATGCGATGATTAACTACATACAGGCCTATTACCAAATCCCACAAAGTTCTACTGACTAAACACCACCCAAAGATGTTTAAATTCCCCTTAATGGTCTTAAACACTTTTTGCAAGAAAAACTCTCAAGACTACAAACCATCAGACGAATTCTTAAATGAGGTTATGGATTAAGGATTACCTGGTTGATGGCTGCAAGAAATGATTTTCGAATCCAAAACCTTCTTCTGCTTCCAATACTTGATGATCCTCCTCCTCTCTTGCACCAAACCCCTTAAAACTCAAATGCCTTTTTTTTCTTTCTCTCTAAAATCCTAGCCGACACACACCTTCACCAAATCAGGGAAATGAAATGACACCTAGGGTTTTGTGCCCCTTTTATACCCCCTCTCTTATTTACCAAATGGCCCCTCGACTTCTACTTTTATTTACAACTCCACACTAACCACAAAAACACTTCGAAAAGGTCTGGGTCGTTACAATAGGGATTCTGGAAAAACCAATGTGTGAATAACAAGTTTAAGATTTTTCCATTTAAACTTGAAGAACAACCATGAAATGGCTGTGTTCATGAAACCATGAAAGAAAATGATTTTATTTTTAAGAAGTTCTTTTGTTTGATCTTGTTAAAACAATGAGAAGATCAGAAACAAGTTATTTGCATTTGGTAAATAATAAGAACATATTAACCTTTGATGTTTGAAGAAGATGAACAGTTGTTCTTGAAAAATCGAAAGCCAAATGCAACAGTGAATTCTTTCTTTACTTGGAGGAGAAGTTCGCGTAAGAGAAAAATATAAACGAAGAATTTGTTTATATAGAGAGATTTTAGAAAGAGAAAATCTTGAGCGGGAAAAGATTTTCATCATGACACGGACACGTGTTTGCATTTGATTGGCAAGTAAACGAAACGTGCAAACGTGTCAGAAAGAAGAACGTGTTTGGGTTTATCCGTTGTAATGACGTCACAACTGTCCTTTCATATTCTTGGTTGTCTCTGAGGTTTTGAAAAACTCAGGGACACTTTTGAAAACATGAAGCACTGAATAGAAATATCAGTTGGTTTTAAGAAATTTCAAAGTATCGCTGATAAGGAAGAGATATTCAGAGATGAGATTTGTTTTGAAATCTTGCATTTACATGCGATTTGTTAGAGAGAAAAACATACCTTGATATCAGCGAATCAGGATAGAGAGAAGGATAGAATGGGTTATACAAGTTGATTTTATCCTATCGCTGATGAAATGTGAACTGCTGAGGATTTTATCCTTCAAAGTTCAGCATTCCAAGCACGCTGATGAGAAAGTTGAATCTTGTCTCATCAAGAGGTTTGGTGAACAGATCAGCTAACTGATAATCAGTTGGGATAAAGTGAAGTTCTATATCACCATTCATCACATGATCACTGATAAAGTGATACCTGATTTCGATGTGTTTTGTCTTTGAGTGTAGCACTGGATTATTAGCTATAGCGATGGCACTTGTGCTGTCGCAATAGATTGGAATATTTGAGAGCTGAAGGTCATAGTCCAATAGTTGATTTCTCATCCACAAGACCTGAGAACAACAGCTTCCAGCGGCTACATACTCAGCTTCAGCTGTGGAAGTGGACACTGAGTTTTGCTTTTTACTTGTCCAACTTACCAGCTTTCCACCCAGGAGCTGACATCCTCTTGTGGTGCTTTTCTTATCCATTCTGCAACCTACAAAATCACTATCTGAATAGGCGATTAAATCGAATCCTGATTCTTTGGGATACCAAATACATAGATTCGCTGTACCCTTAAGATATCGAAAAATTCTCTTTACAACTTTCATATGAGATATCTTAGGTTCAGCTTGATATCGTGCACACAAGCATGTTGCAAACATAATATCGGTTCGGCTAGCTGTAAGATACAATAGTGAGCCGATCATCCCACGGTACATCGTGACATTGACAGGAACACCCTTAGTGTCCTTATCAAGTGTCAGCGGTGGTGCCATAGGGTTTTTCATAGCTGAACTTTCAGTTAAGTCGAATTTCTTCAGCATATCTTTAATATACTTTCCCTGATTAATGAAAGTTCCTTTTTCATTTTGTTTTATCTGTAGACCAAGGAAATATGTTAGTTCACCCATCATGCTCATTTTATACTCTTCTTTCATTCTATCAGCGAAACGAGTACAGAGATCAGGGTTAGTCGAGCCAAATATAATATCATCAACATATATTTGAACAAGAATGATATGACCTTTTACTTTCTTGAAAAATAGAGTTTTATCTATTTTGCCTCGCTCAAATTTTTCAATATGGAGATAAGTAGAAAGAGTGTCATACCATTCACGTGGAGCTTTCTTTAAGCCATAAAGTTCCTTATCCAGTTTATAAACATAACCTGGATGCTTAGGATCTGAGAATCCTGGAGGTTGTTCCACATAGACTTCTTCATTCAGCTTTCCATTTAGAAATGTTGACTTAACATCCATCTTATATACTTTGAAGTCTTTGTGTACAGCGTATGCTAAGAATAGACGAATAGATTCTAATCTTGCTACTGGAGCAAATGTTTCGTCATAATCTATGCCTTGCTCTTGTCTGTATCCCTGAGCAACAAGACGAGCCTTGTTGCGGGTTACAGTTCCATGTTCGTCCAACTTGTTTCGATAGACCCATTTAGTGCCTATCACTTTTTTGTCAGTTGGTGTTCGAACAAGTTTCCAAACTTTGTTTCTTTCGAATTCTGTCAGTCCTTCTTGCATGGCGCTGACCCAGTTTGGATCTTTGAGGGCATCATCTACTTTCTTTGGTTCAGTTAGTGAAATAAAATTTACAAATAAACAAATATTACCTGCACTTCGTCGAGTCTGAATACCAGCGTTTGGATCACCAAGAATTTGATCAATTGGGTGATTTATAGTCCATCGCTGAGCCGGAGCGTGAGACACTGACTCAACCAGAACCGGAGAAGCTGAAGATGAAGCTTCATCGTCGTGTAGAGTATCAGCCAAGAGAGGAATGGATGCAGTTGTCATTATATTCACTGATTGCTGAGAAGTGGATGGAATATCTGAGATATTGGTTTCAGAAGAAGGTATAGTGTTTATAGGAACAACTGAGACCCATGATGTTTCAGCTTCACTATTCTACATATTTGGAATGATAGTTGGACCATCATCTTCAACTGTATAGCACGAGGAGTGGGAATATCTTCTGAATCACCAAGATGAGAAAACATCCATTGATTCAGTTCTTCAGTATCAGCGGACGGTTTAGAGTTCGCTGAACGGGACTCGTCAAACGTGACGTGAATTGTTTCTTCAACAGTTTGTCTTCTTCGATTAAAGACTCTGAAGGCTTTGGAAACTGAGGAGTATCCAAGAAAGATTCCATCATCAGCCTTAGGATCAAACTTTCCAAGGGCATCTCTATTGTTCAGTATGAAACACTGACATCCAAATATGTGAAGAAAGTTGATTGAAGGCTTTCTCCCATGAAATAGTCCATAGGCTGTTTTATTGAATCTTTTGACTATCAGCGACCTGTTTTGCGTAAAACAAGCAGTGTTGACAGCTTCTGCCCAAAACTGAGTAGGCAGGTGAGAATCGCTGAGCATTGAACGTGCAGCTTCATTAATTGTTCTATTTCTTCTTTCAGCGACTCAATTTTGTTATGGTGTTCTCACTGAAGAAAAGTTGTGAGAAATACCCTTGCTCTCGAAGAAGGAATCAAGAGGACTGTTTTTGAATTCAGTCCCATGATAACTGCTTATTGAGCGAACGGTCAAATTGTTCAGGGTTTCCATCTTCCGAACAAAGGTGATGAGTTCTTCAGGGGTGTCACTCTTGGAATGGAGAAACATAACCCATGTATAACGAGAGAATTTATCAACTATGACCAGTGTATATTTCTTTCCAGCGATGGATTGTTTGTTAACAGGGCCAAACAAATCCATATGGAGTAGTTGTAGAGGAGATGACACTAAGGAGTCTTGCTTTGATTTAAAGCTTGCTTTGGTCTGCTTCCCTTTCTCACATGCTGAACATAAAGACTCTTTGGCATATGAGTGTTGAGGTAGACCAGTAACTAACTCTTTTGAAGAAAGAGAGTTCAGTGTCTTGAAATTCAGATGAGAGAGCCTCTAATGCCATAGCCAGTTGACATTAGATGAGGCTTTTGAGAAGAAACATGAGTTCTCAATGGTTGTTGAGTCCATGTTTATTACATAAACATTTTCCAAACGATAACCGTTGAGAGCTATCTTCTCCTTTTTGTCAGTGACAAAGCAGGATTCCTTGGTAAAGATTACTTTGTTATCCTTGTCACAAAGCTGACCGATGCTTAACAGATTATGCTTCAGCCCTTCAACATATGCGACTCTTCTAAAGGTGGTTGTACCATTAGAGAGTACACCAAACCCTTGGGTATGTCCTTTTCCATTTCCACCGAAAGTCACAGAGGGACCCTTCTCTTCCTTGTATTCAGCGAGCAGGCTTTTCTTTCCAGTCATGTGTCTAGAGCATCCGCTATCGAGATACCAAATACCCTTCTGAACCTACATCACAAAGGAAGATTAGTTTTTCTTGGGTACCCACTTAACCATGTGTACACGTTTGTCAGTGGAAGCAGTTGGAATGGAAGGTTCAGCAATCTTTGCAGCATTTGAAGATTCAGCTTTGTCAGTCTTCACTTTGGTTAATTTCTTAACCTCAGTGGTCTTCTTTGCCTTGGGGGCAATCTTCACCTTAGCTATCTTATCAGCTTTGGTGGCTGTGGGGCACTTACTAGCAATATGATCAGTGAGTCCACAGTGATAACATTTCCTATAACTAAAAATAGTTCTAGGACTATTTGAATGCTGCGTTTTAGATTTTGAATTAGAAGGACCAGCACCAAATAAGCTTTTGGCTTTAGAAATGGGAGGAACACTTGGTTCTTCAGATTTCTTACCAAGGACATCCACTCTTAGTCTAGGAGTAGATCGCTGAATAGACCCACGCTGAGTAGATCCAGAGATCTGATCTCTTGATCCAGAGGAATAAATCACTAAAGCTTTAGAAGCATTAAGCTTTGGTGCTAAAGTACCCTCTGAGGATTTTGGTTCAACGCAATTCCTTTACCTTTATCTTTAAAGACAGAGGTAGGTTTTGGATAAACCATTTTCTCTTTACCTTTTGAAGAGGCAGAGATTTCCTCAGGGATAGGCGGTCTAGAGGACGAACACTGAGAGGATGAAGTGTCAGCGACTGAGGATACGAAAGTTCCAAATAAGAGCATGGAACGATCAGTGGTTGGTTCTTGAGTTTCATATTTGTAACCAAGACCACGTTTATCACTCAGGGGTATCTGAGACTTAATTATCTCAGTGATCTTTGTTGAAGAGTTACACCATCCTTCAACAGTAGCCTTTTCAGCTTTCAAAGCAGCGATAGCTTCTGCTCGTTCGATTTTGACTAGCTGATTTAAATGCACTTGATCTTTAAAATCTTCTTCAATTTTAGAAAGCTTTTCTATTTGAAGGTGACAGTTTTTAAGTTGTTCAGCGAGATCAGGGTTTTGGTTTTCAACTATAGTTTTGCCATTCATGGCTTCATATAAGCTTCTAGTTAAGAGATCGATTTTGCGGATACTATCAGCTTCATCAATATTTGCAATATTTGTCAAGAAGGAAGGTGATACCTGAACAGCAGAGGTTGAAGTAGAGGGAATGTCTGAACTTTCTTCCTCATCCTCAATCTTTGCCATAAGACAGAGATTGGCTTCATCATCTTCAGAGTCAGATGATGATTATTCTTCTTCTAAAGCAGCCCAATCATAAACCATCAGGCCTTTGCCTTTCTTCTTGAAGCTTTTCAGCTTTGCATATTTTTCTTTCAGCTTAGAATATTTGTCATCTTTATTCCTGGGAATAAAATATTTCTTGGGAAACGCTGAGTTTCTCGATACTATCTTAGACCTGCACTCGTTAGCGAAATGTCCAACCTTTTCGCAGTTAAAACAAGTAGCAGTAGCCTTATCAATAGTAGCTGATGATCTTGGCTTATCAGTTATAGAAAGAGGTTTGTTCTTTCTGAACATTTTCTTTTTGGTGAATCTCCTGAACTTTTTAGTTAGGAGAGCCAAAGATTCATCATCATCTGAAGAGTCAGAATCTGATGACCTTTCAGAGTTACTCTCTAACTCAGTGATAGTGACCGAGGGTCGCTGAGTAGAAGGTTCCTCTGAGATTAAAGCAACAAGGGTGCTTTTGGAATCTTTTACAAGATTCTTCTTAAGATTGCTTGATTGTTGATGATTCAGCATTGTGCCATATAAGGTAGCAAGAGTCATTGATCTTAGATCTTTTGACAGCTTGAGACACATAGAATAACTGTCCCAGCTTTCAGGTAAACATTCTAGAAACTTTGTCAGCACTTCAAAGTTAGAATATTCCTTACCAACAGTTTTCAGATCTATTATTAAGCAATTAAAACATTGGTGAACTTCAGAGAGAGTCTCATTCTTACCACAAATGAAACTTTCATACTGTCTTACCAGGTTGATCTTTCGAGATTCCTGGACTTCAGCAGTACCTTCATACTGAACACATATTGTGTCCCACATAGCTTTTGAGGATTTCAGGTTCATGACGGAATGGTAGACTTCGTCAGGAAGAGCCATGGATAGTATGGATCTGGCTTTTGTGTCGATAGCCACTTTCTTCTTATCTTCGTAAGTCCACGTATGAACATCTTTGGGTACCAGCCTTTCTGGAATAGCAGGTCTATTCTCAGCGGCAGGTACTGCGGCATCAATTCTTACAAGAATAAATGGGTCGTTTTAAAGATAATAAGGCATAGTAGGGTCTACACCTTCTAGGAAGAGAGTCATCCTATTTTTCCATAGATTAAAATTATCTCTGGAGAATCTAGGGGGTTTTGCAAGAGAACCATTGTCTATATAGTTTGTTTTTGTGTTGGTGGCCATTTTCAGAAATCGCAAGGAAGAGAAATCTTAGTATAGATTAGATCTTGTTTATGAGATTAAACAAATCTGCTCTGATACCACTTGTTGGTCCTAAAGGGTTATTCAAGTTTGTAGAAGGGGGGGGGTTGAATACAAACACACAGATTTTACTTTTCTAAATTGTTTATTGATAAATCATTAACAATTTACAGCTTGTTGCGGAAACAAGATTAAGGATAAATCCTAAATCTAAACAAGTTGGAACACTAAGTTTCTTGCACTAAGAAGGAGAAGGAAATTACTAATAATAACCTATCTCAAGATAAGAAGGATGAACTTGTCCAGAGTTAGCAAGTTACTTCAAAATGAAGTGAGTTCTTCTTCTTATATACTGCATGCATTTAATGCATTGCAGTTTACACTTTACACGTGGCAGCAGCTGATTGGTTGCATGTCATTGACCTTTGTTGACAGCCTTAGTAGCCGCATGTTTGAACAGTGTAGTATCAGAGTGGTTGTACGATTTCAGACAATAAGGAGGTTCTATTCTGACATATCGTTCGGAGTCGTGCAAGGGTGGATGAGACAAAAAGTAATTTGTACGGAAGACTTCATGATCAGCTTTTCGATGATTCAGCGATCTATCATTCTTCATCAGCGAATGATAGAGTTCAGCGATAGCTGAAGTCTTGTACTTGATACTTCACGTTGAGTGGACAAATCTGAGTCTTCGGTGATCCGCATCAATTCATTAGGAGACTTGTCGCTGGTTCTTGAGCTTGATCTTCGACTTCAGCGTAGAACCTATGTTGACGTGAACAGCTAACTTATCATCGATCACCATAAGTACTGAACATACTCAGAGTATTATGTTGAACAGTTTCGCTGAATGTTTAATCTAAAGAGCGAGAGTTCCTATCAGCGGTACTGGAAGATCTTAGCACTTATCAACGATAGTGAAACTCTGATACATATTGTTTACTTACAATTTTCACTAAGTATATAAGAGAGGGTCATTATCAAATCACTGAGGGTTTGGATCAACACCAGTTTATCTCCTAGCAATTGACAGCTACCAGAAGTACTCTTTCTGTCATTCCTACTTCCTCCATAGTCTGAATCTGTGTATGCTATAAGCTCAAAACCAGAGTTAAGAGGATACCAGAGACCCATGAATTGAGTCCCTTTGAGATATTTGAAAATTTGTTTGACAGCAGACAAATGGGATTCCTTAGGATTAGCTTGGAATCTAGCACAGAGACAGGTTGCAAACATTATATCAGGTCTGCTGGCAGTTAAGTACAGAAGTGACCCTATCATGCCTCTGTAGTTCTTGACATCCACAGATTGACCCTGTAGATCATGGTCAAGTTTAACTCCAGTGGCAATAGGAGTTTTCATAGGATTTTAGTTATTGAGCTTATACTTTTTCAAAATATCAGAGACATATTTAGATTGGCTTAAAAAGGTACCTCTGATGGATTGTTTCACTTGTAAACCAAGGAAGAAAGAAAGTTCTCCCATCATGCTCATTTTGAACTTACTTTTCATTAACTCAGAAAACCTATCACAGTATTTTTCATTAGTAGACCCAAAAATAATATCATCAACATATATCTGTAATAGAAAAATATCATTTTTATATCTCCTAATGAATAAGGTAGTATCCACAGTACCTTTTTCAAATTGGTTGACCAACAGAAAATTTGACAGAGTTTCATACCAGGCTCTGGGAGCTTGTTTAAGGCCATAAAGAGCATTGTCTAGCTTGTACACATGATCTGGAGACTCTGAGCTTTCAAAGCCTGGAGGTTGTTAGACATATACTTCCTCTTGCAATTTTCCATTCAGAAAGGCAAATTTTACACCTATTTGATACACCTTGAAACATTTATGAGCAACATAGGCTAAGAAGATTCTGATTGCCTCTAGCCTAGCTACTGGTACAAAGGTTTCATCATAATCAATGCCCTCTTCTTGACAATATCCCTTTGCAACCAACCTTGCTTAATTTTTGATGATTATTCCATCTTCATCTTTCTTATTCCTGAAAACCCACTTGGTTCCAATAGTTTCTTTATCTTTTGGAAGTGGAACCAAGGACCAAACTTTAATTCTTTCAAATTCAAGAAGCTCCTCTTGCATGGCTTCAATCCAGTTTGGGTATTCTAGGGCTTCAGTAATCTTCTTGGGCTCAATCATGCCTAAAAAGTTCACAAAGAAAGCTTAATTTGTTGTTGCTGACCTTGTCTTGACACCATCTCCAGTAGCACCAATAATCTGATGATGGAGGTGATCCTTTGTCCATCTGGTCATGGGAGCATGGACAAGAGGTGGTGTCTGTGCTTCTGAAGGGAAAAAAGATGAATGTCAGCGTCAGAGCTCTGAGGTTTGGCACCATGGCTCTAAGGAACACTACTCTGGAGAGTGGCTTCATTGCTCTGTGAGGGACCAGCGGGGCTCTGAGAAGGTGAGCTTTCATATATGAAATTTCTTCCAACATTGGTTAGTGGGGGTGATGATGGTTCTTGTTCAGGCTCTCTCTCCTCTGATTGTTGTCTCTCATTTCTCTGAACTTGACCTGTAGACAGAGAAGTAGACGGTGAAGTATTTATGGGACCTATCAGAGACGTACCTATTGGATTCTGTCTAGTAGATCTCTGAACTTGATTGCCTCTGGTGATGTCTTCAGAGGAATCTTCATCATCAAAGAAGTCATTGAATATCAGATTGATATTCTCTTCTCTTATCTTTCAGGAACTGGGCTCCTCTGCAATCTGTATCCTCTCTGATGATTTGCTTTCCGAGAAACTTGATGTTCTTTCATCAAAGGATACGTTGATGCTTTCTTGAATGACTTTTGTTTTTGAATTGTAGACTCTGTATGATTTTGAGTTTAAAGAGTATCCAATGAATTTTCCCTCATCAGCTTTCTTGTCGAATTTTCCTAATTGATCTCTGTCATTCAAGATGTAACACTTGCAACCAAAAATATGAAAGTACTTCACATTTGGCCTTCTGTTGTTTATCAGCTCATAAGCAGTCTTCTTAAATCTCTTAACAACGACAGCCTATTTTGGGTAAAACATGCTGTTGAGACTGCTTCTGCCCAGAAGTTGATTGGAAGATCAGATCCTGCTAACATAGTTCTGGCAGCTTCCACCAGAGTTCTGTTCTTTCACTCAACAACACCATTTTGTTGAGCAGTTCTGGGAGATTCCTTCATCTGTAAGGTAGGAATCAATTTGGGCATTGTTGAACTCAGTCCCATTATCACTTCTCAGTTTTTGGATCTTCAGACCTAGCAGAACCTGTATTCTCTTCAACAGATTTATCAGAATTTCTGGGACATCATATTTTACTCTGATGAACTCAACCCAAGTATATCTAGAATATTCATCTATAAGAACAAGGATATACTTTCTGCCAGATAGAGTTTGCACAGAGATTGGACCACATAGATCCACATGAACCATATGCAAAGGTCTAGGGCAGTTGTGATCACTTTTTGTTCTGTATGAAGCTCTTGTCAGCTTACCCAATTCACAGGCAGATCAAAGATGGTCTTTATCAAATTTAAGAGAAGGCAAAGCTTTTACTAAGTTAAGTTTCACAAGTTTGTCAAGATTTGAAAATTTCAAGTGAGCAAATCTTTTGTGCCAGAGCCAGGCATCTTCTTTATTCAAAGAAACTAAACAGAGTTTTTATGTATTAGATTTTTGATTGGGATTAAAATTCATTTTGTAAAGATTTCCTTTTCTGTCGGCTCTTAGAAGCTCTTGACTAGACTCGGAAACTAACAAAGAACAATATTTCTTCTTAAAATTAACATCAAAACCATGACCACACAATTGACTTATGCTAAGTAAGTTATAATTTAATCCTTCAACATAAGCAACTTTAGATACAGAAACACCTCCATTGTCAATACACCATATCCCCTAATATGTCTCTGTCCATCTTCTCCATAAGTTACTGCACCTCCCATTTTATCTTTGAATGAGGTCAGTAGCTCTTTGTTGCCTGTCATGTGCCTGGAACATCCTGAGTCTAAGTACCAGATCTGCACATGAGGCTTCTGCAAGACAGATTAGTTCTTTTTAGGTACCCATTGCATAATGGGTCCTTTCTTGTTAGGCTTGGGGGTGTTTGCTGATTTACCTGCTGGATTTCCATTCTTTGATGGTGTGCCAGCGGTTTTTCTCTGCATGTTCTGAGAATTAGTCTTAGGATTTTTCCTTTCTTGTGACTGATTCAGAATACAGTGGGGACCATTGAGATGGTTTTGCAGTTTTAACAGAAGTAAAATGCAAATGCAGTTGACAGAACACGAAAATGATTTATGCAAGTTGATGTTTCTATTCAACATCCGTTGATGTTGGTCCCGAGAGGGTTATACAAGTTTTAGAAGGGGGGGTTGAATACAAACACACATATTTTTACTTTCTAAATTGTTTATTGATATAATCAAACAATTTACAACTTGTTACAGAACAAGATTAAGGATTAACCAAATCTAAACAAGTTAAGAACACTAAGTTTCTTGCAATAGAATTAAGACAGAAGGAGATAAGAATATTAGAGATAAATATTCTAACACTAAGAGATAAAGAAGAAGATGGCCGAGCACTTCAATTCTGAATTAGGGTTCTTCTTATATACTGCATGCATTTAATGCATGGCAGTATTACTTTACACGTGGCAGCAGCTGAGTGGTTGCATGTTTTGACCTTTGTAGACAACCTTTGTAGCCGCATGGTGTACAGTGTAGAATCAGAGTTGATAGTAAGATCCTAGGCAAAAGGGATGTCCTTTCTGACAATATCGTACGGAGACGTGCAAGGGGGAAAGACAAAAGTAACATGTACAGAGAACTTCATGATAAGCAATTACTGAACAGTACTTTATCAGCGAGTGACAAAGCTCAGCGATCGCTGAAGTATTCTACTTGTAACTTCACGTTGAGTGGACAAATCTTGGCTTCGCTGATATCCACATCAGTTCATTAGTAGACTTGTCGTTGTTCTTTAGCTTGATCTTCGACTTCAGCGTAGAACATGGTTGAAGTGAAACTTGTCTTCAGGGATCATAAGTAAATAATAAAACTATCAGCGATCATCAACAAGACTGAACAGGCTCAGAGCTAAGTTGATGAACAGTGTTCGCTGAATGTAATCTAAAGAACGTAAGTCATAGTACTTATCAACGATAGTGAAACTCTAATACATATTGTTTACTTACAATTTTCACTAAGTGTTTAAAGATGGTCATTATCAAATCACTGAGGGTTTGGATCAACAATCTCCCCCTATTTGATTATGACATAGCAACAAAAGAAAATTGCTAAGTATGAAAACATAAGGATAAAAACAACTCGTAAAATATTTGTCCCATTTACTGTTTTCTGGGATCTTTTAAGTACTGATGGAGTAAAGTACATTGGCTGAAATTTTTTCTTTAAACTTTGTATAAGGTTACAAAGGGAAGTGGAAAAATTACGAGTACACAAATAAATTTACAAGTACAAAAGATAGAAGCTGATAAGGATAGAAGAAATACAAGGACTGTTCACACAAGAAGACCAACAGAGCTCTGGCGCAAGAGCTCTGGTGACTGAAGACCTTTGTGAAGCCTAAGTCTCGTAGAAATCTCTAAGTGTTAGACACATGTCCATACTTTCCACGTAAGCCCTAAAAGGACGGAGACAGACTTTCCACGTGTCATTCCAGGGTTAGATAGTACACTGTCTTTCACTTTATTGGGCTATAAATTAAGTGGTAGTGGAACACACAATTGTAAGCTTTTGGAAGAATAGTTTTCCACAATTGTAAAAGCACGCACTGCTACATTCCATAGCACTACCATTGTACGATATTGTTCCCGAGATATTTCTGAATACACTCACTTGAACGTGTTCTTGGTGTTATTCAAATATCAATATACGAGCAGCTTATTTACTTGATCTTGTTATCATATTACTGTTCATTATTGATCTCTCACTGTTACATTATCGTTTACACAATCACTCACATTTTAATAGCTTTATATAATGCTTCAGCTATTTGATTTATGCTATTTACGTGATACAACATGAATCTGGGAACTAACAGTTGGTATCAGAGCAGATTGATTTGCTCAAATCAAACGATCCAATCTATTCAGGTTGATTCATAGTTGTTGATTGTGTTTGTTTTCAAAAAGCTTCAAAGTATACTCTGTTTTTGCTTACAAGTTTAAAACAAGTTTTTCAGAGTTTTTTAATCCCTGTTTAAACTCTCAAATAGTCTGAATATCTTCTCTACTCAAGTTACTGTTTCATTGGTTACTGTTCATCTACTTTCAGTCAAAAATTCTTTAAAATCTTTCGAAAACATTCGTACTCTGTTTTCTGTAAAGATGGCTAATAACAACATCAATGCCATCTACACAGCCGGTTCTCTGACCAAACTTCCTACTCTTCTTAGAGATGAATATTCTCAATGGAAGATTAGTATGGTTAATTTCTTCGATGGAATGGATAGAGACCTCATGCGATCTGTCACAAGTGGACCATTCCAACCTATGGTTTTGGTTCCACGTGTACCCGCAACAGAAACTACTGCTGAGGTTCCTGCTCACTTCGAGGCTAAAACCACCGGGTTTACTGATGAAGAAAAGATAAAAATGGAAAATGACCTTAAGGCAGTTAGACTTCTGATTATGGCCATTCCCAACGATATATTCCAAGAACTATATTCATGTGTTACTACTAAAGAAATCTGGGATCATCTTCTTAATCAACTTGAGGGTGGTATCAAGACCCAAAAGAACAGAAGGACCCAATGTATTAATGAATACAATAATTTCAAGGCACTTCCTGAGGAAACCCTACAACAAACCTACAACAGATTTAATGTTTTAATTAACAAACGTAAAAAGTGTGGGGTTGTTCGGTCGAAGGAAGATAACAATGTTCTGTTTTTGAAAAGTTTAAATGATGAATGGTTGAATCTATCCATGTCTCTACAAGCAAACCAATGTTTGGATGCATGGTCTCTTACTGATGTGTATGGCACTCTTGTCGCACAAGAAAAGGATGTTGTCAAACAAAAGGGCAAATCCACCATGGGAGGTCCAATAGCTTTCATCTCAAGACTCTAAAACTCCCACTGAAGGGAAAGCCACCAGAGAAAGCTCTAGCAGAGAGAAGAAGAAAGAGAAGTCTGTGAAGAAGAAGGGAAAGAAAAGTTTTGTTGCTGAAAGTGATGCTGAAGAAAGTTCATCAGAAGATGATGATATCAATGCTTTCGCCCAATCTCTTGCCCTTATAACTCAAAGGTTTAACAAGAGATTTGGTAACAAAGTATTTGATAGAAGAGGTAGACACGAGAGAGAAGAGAAAGATGAGAAAAGAGGTTATGCTACACCCCACCAGAACAATAACAGAGCTCCACAAGAGCAAAGACCACAACAGAAGTATAATCCTCCAGCCCCTCAGAAAACCGATGTTGCCCAACCCATCAACCAGAATGATGGACGCTGTTTTAGATATGGCAAACCCGGCCATTTCTTTGCTAATTGTAGAGGTAAACTGGTAAAAGACCAGGATTACTACAAGAAAAAAAATACAAGTACAGTTACAGAGAAAGAAGCTACGTTGCTGAGATGGAGAATTGGATCTCTGACTCGTCCTCTGATGACGAACCAGAGCAAGCCAATTTTTGCGGGGTTGCTGTTGATGACGAGAGTTTGGAAGAGATAGCTGATTGGATGACTGTAGAGTTACCAGAGAGAACAACAGAGGAAGATTTGACTCAGAATGCATTCGCTCTTACTGCAACAGAGCCAAATGAAAAAGAGCTGGAGACCACCAGACCCAGTGCCAAGAAGCCTCATGTGCAGATCTGGTACATAGATTCAGGATGTTCCAGGCACATGACAGGCAATAAGGAGCTGCTAACTTCATTCAAGAACAAAATGGGAAGTGTAGTAACCTTTGGAGGAGATGGTGGTGGACATATTAGAGGCTATGGTACTTTAAATAATGGCGGTGTTTCAGTTTCTAAGGTTGCTTATGTTGAAGGATTAAATCATAATCAGCTCAGTATAAGTCAACTTTGTGATCATGGGTTCGATGTCAATTTTAAGAAGAAGTATTGTTCTTTGATGCTTTCCGAGTTTGGCCAAGAACTTTTAAGAGCCGACATAAAAGGCAATCTGTATAAAATGAAATTTAATCCAAACCAAAACTCTACAACAGAAAAACTCTGTTTAGTGTCTTTGAAAAAGGAAGATGCCTGGCTCTGGCATAAAAGATTTGCCCATTAAAAAATTTCAAATCTTGACAAGCTCGTGAAACTCAACTTAGTGAAAGGTCTGCATTCACTTAAATTTGACAAAGACCATCTCTGTTCTGCATGTGAACTGGGTAAAATGAAAAGATCTTCACACAGAACAAAGAGTTATAACAGTTGTCCCAGACCTTTGCATATGCTTCATGTGGATCTTTGTGGTCCAATTTATGTGCAAAGTCTGTCGGGTAAGAAGTATATTCTTGTTTTAATATATGAATTTTCTAAATATACTTGGATTGAGTTCATCAGAGTAAAATCTGATGTCCCAGAAATTTTGATAAGTCTGTTGAAAAGGATACAGGTTCTGTTAGGTCTCAAAGTCCAAAAGTTGAGAAGTGATAATGGGACAGAGTTTAAGAACGCCAGAATTAACACCTACCTATCAGAGGAAATAATCTCCCAGAACTTCTCAACTGCCAGAACTCCACAACATAATGGTGTGGTGGAGAGAAAGAACAGAACTCTGGTAGAAGCCGCCAGAACCATGTTGGCTGGTTCTATCATTCCAATCAACTTCTGGGCAGAGGCAGTCTCAACAGCATGTTTTACCCAAAACAGAGTTGTAATAGTGAAAAGATTTAAGAAGACTCCCTATGAACTCATCAACAATCGAAGGCCAAATATGAAATATTTTCATGTTTTCGGCTGCAAGTGTTACATCTTGAATGATAGAGAATAGCTGGGCAAGTTCGACAAGAAGGCTGACGAAGGAATCTTTATTGGTTATTCCTTAACCTCTAAAGCCTACAAAGTCTACAATACTAGGACCAGAGTCATTCAAGAAAGCATAAACGTGTCCTTTGATGAAAATACATCAAGTTCCTCTGATCGCAAATCACCAGAGGGGACACAGACAAAAGAGAAGCCAAGTTCCTCAAAGTCAAGGGAAGAAGATATCAATCTTATGTTCAACGATTTCTTCGATGATGATGATTCCTCTGTCAAGATCACCAGAGGCAATCAGGCTCAGAACTCTGCTGAACAGAATCTAACATGTACACCTCTTAAAGGTCCCTCCAATTCTTCACCATCTACTTCTCTGTCAACAGGTGTAATTCAGAGAAATGAAGGACCACAATCAGATGTAAGAGAACCTGAACAAGAGCCATCATCACCCCTTCTGACTCATATTGGGAGAGATTCCATGTTTGAAAGCTCACCCTCTCAGAGCCTTGTTGGTACTTCTCAGAGCAATGAGGCCACTCTCCAGAGTTGTGTGCCACAGATGCTGAAGAACGTTTTTTCCCATCAGAAGCACGAACTCCACCTGTTGTCCCTGCTCCCATGACCAGATAGACAAAGGATCACCCTCATCATCTAATTATTGGTGCTGCTGAAGATGGTGTGAAGACAAGATCGGCGACAATCAATGAAGCTTTCTTTGTTAATTTTCTAAGCATGATTGAGCCAAAGAAGATCTCTGAAGCCCTGGAAGACCCAAACTGGATTGAAGCCATGCAAGAGGAGCTTCTGGAGTTTGAAAGAAATAAAGTTTCGTCCTTGGTTCCACTTTCTAAAGATAAAGATGCAATTGGAACCAAGTGGGTGTTCAGTAATAAAAAGGATGAAGATGGGATTATGATCAGAAATAAAGCTCGGCTAGTTGCAAAAGGATATTTCCAAGAAGAAGGTATAGATTATGATGAAACCTTTGCTCCTGTGGCTAGACTAGAAGCAATCAGAATCTTCTTAGCCTATACTGCCCATAAAGGTTTCAAGTTCTATCAAATGGGTGTGAAATCTGCCTTCTTGAATGGAAGACTATAAGAGGAAGTCTACGTCCAGCAACCACCGGGTTTTGAATGTTCAGAGTTTCCAGACCATGTTTACAAGTTAGACAAAGCTCTGTATGGCCTTAAACAAGCTCCCAGAGCCTGGTATGAAACTCTGTCAAATTTTCTGTTGACTAATCACTTCGAGAAAGGTGCTGTCGATACAACTCTATTCTTTAGAAGGTACAAGAATGATATTCTTCTGGTACAGATATATGTTGATGATATTATCTTTGGGTCTACAAGGCAGGAATACTGTGATAGTTTTGAGGATTTGATGAAAAGCGAATTTAAAATGAGCATGATGGGAAAACCTTTTTTCTTCCTTGGTTTACAAGTTAAACAATCCATCAGAGGGACTTTTATAAGTCAATCCAAATACATCTCTGATATTTTGAAAAAGTATAAGCTCAATAATTCACATCCTATGAAAACTCCTATTGCCACTAGAGTTAAACTTGATAATGATCCTCACGGCGAATCTGTGGATATCAAGAACTACAGGGGCATGATAGGACCACTTCTGTATTTGACTGCAAGCAGACCTGATATAATGTTTGCAACCTGTCTTTGTGCCAGATTTCAAGAAAATCCTAAAGAATCCCATTTGTCTGATGTCAAGCGCATATTTAAATATCTCAAGGGGACTCGATTCTTGGGTCTCTGGTATCCTCTTAATTCTGGTTTCGAGCTTATAGCATACACAGATTCAGACTATGGAGGATGCAGGAATGACAGAAAGAGTATGCCTGGTAGCTGCCAATTGCTTGGAGAAAAATTGGTGAGTTGGACATCCAAAAAACAAAACTGCGTATCAACTTCTACAGCAAAAGCATAGTACGTTGCTGCTGCTAGTTGTTGCTCTCAAGTGATCTGGATGAAAACACAACTCAAAGATTATGGCATGGAGTACAGCAAGATCCCAATTCTGTGTGACTCCAAGAGTGCCATAGCAATTACAGCTAATCCAGTCCAGCATTCAAAGACAAAGCATATCGACATAAGGTACCATTTTATAAAGGATCACGTTGAAAAAGGGACGATTGAAATGTACTTTATTTCAACCGACTTCCAACTTGCTGACTTGTTCACAAAAGCCCTTGATGAAATGAGATTTAACTTCTTAATCAGCAAGATGGGTATGCTGAATATGTCCTCCTAACTCTGTTTAAAAATCAACAGAGCCTCTGATGTTCCTATAAGAGCTCTGTCAAAATGGTTGGGTAGGATAGTTCACGAGAGCCTCTGATGTTCTCACTAGAGCTCTGCCAGCATACTTTTTCAATGCTTTCCTCTTGTGAATTTCTTGTTTGTATATTAATTTTTGTACATAAGTTTTTTTTATCTTTCAAAGGCTGAAAAGAAAAATCTATCTATTAAGCTCACCATTTTAGGGGGAGCTTAAGAGAAAAATAAGCATGGTTTTAGGGGGAGCAAGTCAACTCAATTTTCAAATCCAAATGACTTTGCTTTTTGAACCTTAAAGGAAAATGTTTTAAGAAGGAAAACATGTTATGTTGAAAATCTTTCGATAATGTCAAGAACTTACCAGAACTATGATATTTCACCAGAGTCTCTGATGATTTTCCACCAGAACTCTGTGAAATTTCTGAGTCAGTTATGTTCTCGTTCTTTGACTACTTTCACATCAGATACAGGATTTTTAAATGATTTTGGGTAAAGGTGAAACATCTTGGGTTACTTGAAATGGAATGAAAAAGGTCACTCAACAGAGGCAAACTGTACTAAGCTCCACCAGAGCTCTGTCAGTTTTCTGCCACGTCATCAGAAGTGATGTCATCAGAGGTGCTGGTCATTTCTACGCGTCAACCACATGTCATCCACACATCTCTAACCGTGATGGTTTGATATCCCAAAAGTTGTCAGAACCAAATCTACGTGGCACTCTCTGATTGAGAAACCAACCGTTAGCTGTTTCCACGTTCCACTGTTGAGGTCGCTCCACTATCTGACACTCGAGTGCCTACAGTACCTACGATGGTTATCCAGCCATACGTTTTGAGTATAAATACCCATTCCAATCAACCCATTTCATTTTTTACGATTACTGAACATTCAAAACCCTTAACCTTTCCCTCTTTCATTCAAAACCTTTGAGTTATTCGAAAAACTTTAAACCTGCAACAATGGCTGAAAGAGAAAACTCTGCTGAATCAAGCCGTGTAGGGCCTGTCGACGAAATCGTAATCCAACCTTACGAGTTCGCAGACAATAACTATCGTTTCGACGCCAACCCAGCCAACTATCTACCCACTTACCACATTTTTGTTGAGTTTTTCAGAAACTCGAACTCTTTAGAGCCCTAACAATGTTCGACGATAATCTTCCTGAAATCTATGTCTAACAATGGTGGACTACTTGTCAGTTCATCCCAGAACAAAAGGGGATTACTGGCAATGTTGATGCTGGAAGAAATGCAAGAGGTGGATCACTACGCATTCGAGACAAAACCCTTAGGAGAATATTTGGGATGCAAACAAGAAGACAGCTGGGAATTCAAGCGTACGAAAAACCCCCAAAGGTTGTTGTTCTTCTTGATTTCATGAAGTTCTTAGGCTACAACCACACCCTCAACAAAATAGGCGAATTCAGAAGAGGCCATTTACCCCCAGTGTGGAACTTTATGTTTTCCACACTAAACCGAACCCTAACCTGCAAATCTGGTAGCCAAGACCAAACCATCACAGAAATCCTACAGATCATGTATGGCCTATTCTTCAAAAGGAACTTCGACTACGCCAAAATCCTGTACAAAGACCTTCTTTCTGCTGTCAACACCAAGACCTCAGCCCTAGAAAAAGGTGGAGAAGTAGGAGTCCACAGAAACCTGAAAGCAATCAGATATCCTCGTTTCATCAGTCTGGTAATCAGAGAAGCCTTCCCCATCTTACAACTAACTCAACAGGGAAATCCCACACCTGTTTGGGTTATGTCCAGGTTCTTGCCCACAACTACAGGTGAATACCCAAACGTAAAAAGGGTCCCAAGTACAATGCTCTCTTTAATTGAACCAACACACATCTCTATCCAAAACTATGATCATGCTGCTCAACCTCAAGAACCTGAGGTGAGAACCCCAACATACTTAGGTTCTGAGCCCTCTTTGGAAAGCATGAGTAAGGAAAGAGAAGTAGCAGATGAGAATAGACCAGAGGTAAGAGTACCCGAAGTGGGGTCTTCCTCTGCCCAAGTGTTGGAGGAGGAAGTAGCGGACAGAGCATCCCCTATGGAGGCTGTTCAAGAGGGAGAAAGGGAAGCTACAGAAGAGGTGGCAGAAAGTTCGCCCTCCTCTGGTAGTGGTGAGGAAGAACAGAGAGAAGAGCGTGAATCTGAGAGTTCTACATCCCTAGTAGCCGAGAGAACAGAGAGTTTAGAAGAAGATGTTCAAGTTATGAACACACATGTGAGATTCCGCAGCCCAACTCCCAGTGCAACCACATTACCTATCCCTGGTGATCAAGACCATAGGGATATTGAAACAGAGGAGCACACCTCGAACCTTAACCAGACAGAACCACCAGAGGCAACTCTTCACGCCTCTGGTATGCACATAACCGGGGAATCCATTTTTGGTAATGATGCTCAATTGCCCCAGAACATCAATAGGTCACCCTCACACGATGATGCCTCTGTGGCTCACATAGATTTGACACAAAGTAGCCCCGAGATCTTTTGTATCTCGCGTAGGCTCTGCCCAACTCAGGGGCAGTGGGATAACCTAGTTGCACAAGGGAAGACTTTTCTTGATCCAAGTTCTTTTCATCACATCAGATTTCCGTCTCCAGAACCTGAGCTGGAAGAGGAAACTCTGATCAGAACACCTGTGGATGTTTCCCCTGAAAAGGAACATCAAGGATCGGGTGGAAGTCCTCCAAGAGCCAACCTAAAAACAACTCTTGAATGAGGCACCTCTGAACTCGAGGTTGACTTGAATCCATTTGTTGGACCCAAGGTTACCCCTACTGAAACTGTCACAAGAGCAGAGTTCACAAGCTTCTGTAATAGTATTAGCAACTCTTTGAATGAGTATAAACTTATCAATGAATCCAAAGAGGAGCTGATCCGCAAGGAGAATGCTTCTCTCAAAGAAGAGCTGCAACAGATCTTATCTAAATATGCAGAGATAAATCAGAAATACGCAGATGCTGAAATGGTCATAGCAGAGGAGACCACAAAGATTTCAACAGAGCTTGCTGAACTGAAAAGAGTAATGGCAGAGAATCACACTGCATCGATGAACAGAACCCTTCCCATACCTTCAGTTCTTCTGTCTGATTCCAATATCAGAAGCCTAACAGAGTTAATCAACAATTCTGTTAAGGTTGCAATCAAAGAAGCCACGACCTCTTCTGCTACTCCTGTCAACATATCTGGTCCAAGCCCCAATGATCTACCTATGACAGTTGGCCAGATGGGAGAATTCAGAAAAAATGTTCTCAGCAAAATGATGTCTATATCATCTAAGTCCGTCATGAAAGCCCATGCGACATAACGACATGTGCAGACATCTCTTGTCACTCACAAAACCAATTTTGAGAGTCAAGTTGATGAAATCAGAACTACTGCAATAGAGGTCGAAGACGCATTGAAAACAGCGGTCACTACCTTCACAGATGCCATCCAAAAGACTGGTACTCTCAAAAGATCTCCAGAAGGACCCCCAGAAGGAGAACCTTCAAGAAAGAAGGCAAAGTTTGTTGCTCCGGCCTCACCTATCGTCATGCCACTCTCTGACGAGGCTTCTTCTGATAGTGATAACGATGATGACTTCCAGGACGCTGCAGAAGGGCCTTCGGATACTAAGTCAGGTGAGTCCACAGAACAACAAAAGGGGGAGAAAGCGAAGTAGAAAGAAAAGGAAAAAGAGAAAGAAGCCGAGAAAGAGAAAGAGAAAGAGACAACAGAGAAAGAAACGGATAAGGGGAAAGAGAAAGTGACAGAGGCAGATGCAGAGATTGAAGAAGAAACCCAAGGAGACAAGGGGATGACAGAAGACATTCCACCAGAGATGACTATGGTAGTGTTTGACTACATGTTCAAAGATAGAATAATCAGAACACCAGAAGAGTCAACTCAACCACCACCAGAGATCATCATACTTGACACCCCTCCTCCATCTCCAAGAAATGAACCAGAGAGAATAAACCCAATCTCTGCTGATGAACAAATAAGCCAAGCTCAACCCCAAGTCCAAACAGAAACTGTACAAGAGCGTGCTCAACACGTTGATATTCTTATGGCCGAAACCCATGAAGATCAGAACCCAATCCAACAGAGCAGAACCCAGAAACATCAACCCGACACACCGAGAACCCGTTTTTAGAAGAACTATTTGCCTATCTCTATGCTGACAGAGATATTATCCATGTCAATGCCAGACCCATCAACCCATATCTTAACCCTGACGGGATAGAAAATCTCTCAGATGCTAGGCGAAGGTTCATTGAAACAAAGTCAAATCTGAACAAAGCCATAAACTCTTCCTTTGGATTCTGTAGAATCATGGACATCAAACAAAGGAAATTTTCATATGACAGAGTCATGTAACATGAGTACACTGTTGAATCAACAGAAGGCAAGATCCAAACCTTCAATGACAACGATCTTGTGCTTCTGAATCCGTATGCAAGAGCACATCAATCTTAGAACATAGACCGAATTTCAGCTAGGCATAGAGTTCGAAGTTGAGAAACTGGCGATTGCACCTCCAAATGAAAACCTTGAGGGTTATGGCCATTACAGAACTGGAACCGTGGTTGGAAATCCTCCAATCTTCATCTGCCGACAGAAGGGCAACATGAAGGCCATCAGAGCTTCTGAAACCCACAAGTACTCTAGTGAGTCGCTGCAGTATCTCAAGAACGTGATCCAGAATCTCCCAAGAGAAAAGTGTTCAGAAGAGCAACTCAGACTCTACATCAACCAGCCCAACCTTATGCTAGAATTCCGAGAGCTGATCAGAAAATTCGATAGAATGCTAAGGGGAGATTATTTTGGTTAAGTGTACTTATTCTTTTGCATTGAACTGTAATCATCCTTAAAAGAATAGTGCAAAGTTTCACAGAGGTAAAAGTTCTCTGTCTTTTGTTCATATATCTGTAAATTCCAAATTTTTATTTTCAATACTTAGGGGGAGATTGTTAGCCCCAAGTATCTCTTATGTAAAAGTATTGAAAATATTACAAGTCAAAAGACCACCAGAGATCTAGCAGAAGACCTAGAAGAAATCGAACAAGAAGACCATCAGAGCTCGACAGAGCTCTGGCGGAACCAACAGAGCTCAACAGAGCTCTGGCAGAAGACTTCTTTTATTCAACAGAAGAACTGTTCACACAAGAAGACCAGCAGAGCTCTGGTGCAACAACTCTGGTGACTGAAGACCTCTGTGAAGCCTAAGTCTCGTAGAAATCTCTAAGTGTTAGACACGTATCCGTACTTTACACGTAAGCCCTAAAAGGACGGAGACACGCTTTCCATGCGTCATTCCATGATTAGATAGTACACTGTCTTTCACTTTATTAGGCTATAAATAGAGTGGTAGTGGAACACACAATTGCAAGCTTTTGGAAAAATAGTTTTCCACAATTGTAAAAGCACGCACTGCTACATTCCATAGCACTACCACTGTACGATATTGTTCCCGAGAGATTTTTGAATACACGCACTTGAACGTGTTCTTGTTGTTATTCAAATATCAATATACGAGCAGCTTATTTACTTGATCTGGTTATCATATTACTGTTCATTATTGATCTCTCACTGTTACGTTATCGTTTACACAATCACTCACATTTTAATAGCTTTATATAATGCGTCCGCTATCTGATTTATGCTATTTACGTGATACAACATGAATCTGGGAACCAACACATGACGCTGAAGTTGTCTTGGAACTGAACCCCCTCCTTCAGTACATCTATGTACTGCTGAAGTATTCCTCGGCGGACCCAACGCGGAATCCGATACCCAATCCATCTTCTCAACTCTTGTTCCTCCCTCAACTTCTTTGGTCACTGCACCTCTATTCCCCTTCTCTACAGCAACCGTCATTCATCCGCATGAAACATCTGCTGACGATCTACAGCAGATGATGGATCAAAATAAAGGACCTGTGGAGACTCAGAGTCAACCAACTTTGGAAGACGACTACGAACACTATTCAGGTCACCGAAATTTCGATGACTTCGTCAACCAACCTGCAGGTATACATAAAATCCTAAACACTCCTCTCTCAAAATCCCCAACTTCTGAGCTTTCTTTTGTTCATAAGTTTTCAACTTTTACATGTCCTAATTTGGGCGACATCAACAACGCCCTCAAGACTTTGGAAACAAAATTGGAATCTCTGACCACTACTCTCTCCTCCAACTCCTCAGCGGTTACAAACGTTGGGGAAGCTCTAAAGACACTCTCCACTGAGGTGAGAGAAAAGGCTTCTAGCGCTGATCTGCTAAAAGTTGCTACTGCTCTCACTGAACCCTCCACCTCCATCAACACTTTCAACACCTTTAAAGACAACCTCTCCAATAACTTCATCACACTGTCCAACGAAGTCACATCGTTGAAGACAGTGGTGGGCAATCTTCAGGGAGAGGTTACGTCCTTGAAGACATAGATGTGCACCCTCACCCAATCAGTGGGTAATGCTACAAATCTCCTGCAGCAAATCCTGGATCGCCTGAATGCTCCAATATGTCTTCCTTCACGCTTTACTTAGGTCAATCGGGAAAATATGGAAAAGATCAACCCTGCTATTTCTGGCCTGGAAGACAGAATGGCAGCGGTGGAAACTGTTGTTGGGATCACTGGCCTGGAAGACAGTGACCCAAAGGATGTTGCCGCTGCTGAAACTACTACCTCCCCCATCCGTCATATGGAAGAGGGGGAGAAGAATCAAGAAGATCTTCCCCATGACTCTAAGGGGGAGAAAAGCGCTGAAAAAGAAACATCTGCTGAAAAACCTCAGGGAGTTGAAAACCTTGAGGGAACCGAGTTCGTCCTACACGACGCTGATTCTGAGGGGGAGCAACTCTATGAAAAACTAAAAACTGATGTTCTTATCCCGTCTGAAGACGAAACTGGGGAAGAAGAAGAAGATAAAGAAGATCTCGAACTTCAATATGATGAACCATCAGCATCACCTAAAGATGATGATGATGATGATGATCTCGAATTCTCGTTCAAACCCAGAACGACCCCTGTTCTAAAAGGGGTAGCAATAAAAGAATCAGTGGAGGGGACCACCAAAAAGCCTGCAACGACTGAAGTCGGTAAGGGCAAAAATAAAGGGCTCGCTGCAGAAGGCAAGCTGACTATCCTTCAAAGAAAGCCAGTTTGTCAGGTAACATATATTTTATTCCCTTACACTACATCCCTCCTGTAACCCTTCTCAACCTCAGTTATACTCTCCATAAAACATCTATACACTTAAACCTCATTCTTTCTCTATCTCTTCTCCCAAATGATCTAATCTAAATGATCGTTGTGTTTCAGCTAGTCCTCTCCGCTGCTTGAGGGTCAAGCTGAAGCTCCTCCGACTGCTACAACAATAATCCCAGCCCCGAGTGCTGATGAAATAATCCCAGTCTTAGACTTCGCTGAGACTGATGAACAAGAAGAAGAACTACTCTCTCACAAAAATAGACCTTCCTTGGCTCCTCAACAGCCAAGTGAAGAAGAGCTGGAAAAGAGAGCAGTTATGATCAAAAAGCTTGAGGATCAGCGAATCATCCGTGCTCCTTGATATCAAATAACAAAAAAGGGAAATTGCTGAACACCTCAAAGTTGAGAAACTCCTCGCCGATCGGAAGAAAGCTGAAGAAAAAGATAAAGCTTATGCTATTGAGCTCGTCCAACGATCGGTGGAAGATCCTGAACTGAAGAAGACTCCCATCGCTGTTCAACGACAACTGTGGAAGGACGCCACAAAGATCATCGAGAAGAAAACCAAGGTCTCTGACTCTACCTTGGAATGGTGCAAAGAAAGACTTCACTTTCGATGTCATGCGTCCAGAATCAACAAGGTAAACATATGGGGAAACATGGGCATAAACGTTCCAGTCGTTGACATCGACATCTTCAGAGAAAATGGAATAAAGGAAACCATCTACCCTTCGTCGATTGCCAAGTACGGTTTATCTGAATGGTTGGAGATGCAGATAGCCATTCAGCGATCACATTCAAATTTCAAAACCTTTGTCGAAAAAGCTCTAAACAGGTAGATCGACTTGGGTACATCATCTGTGGATATTCCACCTCCTCCTCCTCCTCCAGTTCAATGAAGAAGGCATGCTGCAAAGAAACATATAACATCTTCAGCTTCAGGTCCTCCTATCAGAAATGAAACCGGAATTGGTTTTTCACGCGAAAAAAGTTCTTGGTCCTGACCCTGATCTCTCAGCACTCGATGTCTCCCTGCCCCCTGGTGAACGCTTCATTCCTCGAAAAGTCTTAAGTGATCCTCATGGTATTTTCTTCAGCGACTGCACATGACGAAAATGCTTTCAATGCGTCTCTGAGCTATGCATTGCCCCTATCGAACAGCTCAGGGATCTTGTCCACTGGTGCGGTTTCAGAGATGATCTTCTCAGACATTTCATGAAGCCCCTGATCTTTAAAGAAGCACAGCGAAGACGGGAACTTGGAGAAAAAGTCCCTGATTGGATGATCCCTACCACAGATACTCTTGATGAACTTCTCATTAAGGATGAACCTGATTAGCTGATAGGATTCCCTGTAATTCTTCTATCCTTTATTAGCATGTAAACCTTTTGTACTTGTAATTAATATTTGTTGTACTTGTAATTTTTCCACTTCCCTTTGTAACTGATACGAAGTTTAATGAAAAATTTCAGCGAATGTACTTTACTCCATCAGTACTTACAAAGATCCCCGAAAACAGTAAATGGGACAAATATTTTATGAGTCCTTTTTATCCTTATGTTTTCTTACTTAGCAATTTTCTTTTATTGCTATGTCATCATCAAATAAAGGGAGATTGTTGATCCAAACCCTCAGTGATTTGATAATGACTCTCAGAAACACTTAGTGAAAATTGTAAGTAGACAATATGTATTAGAGTTTCACTATCGCTGATAAGTACTAAGACTGTATAGTACCGCTGATAGGAACTCTCGCTCTTTAATTTGCACATTCAGCAAACACTGTTCATTAGTGAGCCCTGAGCATGGTCAGCCTCACTGATGATCGCTGATAACTCTTATTGTTTACTTATGATCCCTGAAGACGAGTTTCACGTTAACCATGTTCTACGCTGAAGTCGAAGATGAACCCGAAGAACCGGCGACAAGTCTACTAATGAATTGATGCGGATATCAGCGAACCCAAGATGTGTCCACTAAACGTGAAGTTTCAAGTAGAAGACTTCAGCGAACGCTGAACTTTATCATTCGCTGATAAAGATTCCTTCAGCGAACGCTGATCATGAAGCATCCTCTACAAGTAACTTTTGTCTTACCCCCTTGCATGTCTCCGTACGATAATGTCAGAACGGACATCCCTTTGTCCAGCATCGTACAACCAACTCTGATTCTACCCAATTCATCATGCGGCCACTAGATTGTCTACTGAAATTAAACCATGCAACCAACCAAAGGCTGCCACATGTAAAGTTGTACTGACATGCATTAAATGCATGCAGTATATAAAGAAAGCCCTACTTCATTTCTAAAGTTCTCGGCCATCTCCTTCTCTTTACTAATATGTGTGTTAGAATATTATCCTTAGTATTCTTAATTTCTCTCTATCTTATTTCTAGTGCAAGAAATCTTAGTGCTTTTCATAGCTTGTTTAGATTAGGTTTATTCCTTAATCTTGTTCCGCAACAAGTTGTAAATTGTTTGATACATATCAATAAGCAATTTAGAAAAGTAAAAATAGTGTGTTTGTATTCAACCACCCCTTCTACAAACTTGTATAACCCTTTCGGGACCAACAGAAAGTACGGACACGTGTCTAACACTTGGAGATTTCTACGAGACTCAAGCTCCACAGAGGTCTTCATTGACCAGAGGTCATATACCAAAGCTCTGGAGGTCTTCTGGTAGTCTTGGTCTCTAATGTAATATTAGAGGTCTTCTACCAAAGCTCTGATGATCTCTGATGGTCTTCTGTTGTTTCTCTGATGATCTTCTGTTAAGTCTTCTGCTTGATATCTGAAGTCTTGTCCTCTGACGTACTTCTGACTTGTGATATTTTCAATACTTTTACATTGGCATACTTTGGGCTAACAATCTCCCCCTAAGTATTGAAAATTCAAACCAAGCTAGATTTACAGAGTTAAGCAAACATAAAGACAAAGAGGGAGAAATCATCCTATGTAAAATATTTTTACTTCTTTTCATAAGATGAGTACATTACATTGCATAAAGGATAGTAAAACTTAATCATAGAAGTTTCCTCTAAGAATTCTATCAGATCTCATTATTAGGTTCGTGAATTCTAGAGTCAGTTCAATGTTTAAGACAAAACTTCTTATGATTTCTTCTGGGCACTTGGCACATCCTCTTCTGTCTTGCAGCATCTTCCTTATGTACTTGAGTGTTGTTGTATAATACTTGGCAGCCTCAGAAGAACGGATCACCTTTTTCACACCCTTTGGGCGATAGATAAAGGCTTCTGGGTCAGCTTTTTTTGTCTTCTATGGCCATTTTGACTTGAAATTTGGCAGTTCTGGCACTTTTTATCCTATCAGAGAAGTTGACTGTTTGAACTGGAGTTTGTCAAAAGCCCAAGTGTTGATATCTGAACTGAAGACTCCGAGTTCTGAGTGAGAAGGCTCAGAAGTTCTGATTGGCTCAGAGTTCTGAGTAAGAGACTCAGAAGTTCTGAAGATGAAGATGAAAATGTCTTATGCTCAAGTATAGTTTCTGAAGATTCTCAATCAGAAGAATGTTCAGAAGTTTTGAACACGTTGTTCAGAACTTATGTTTTAGACGTAAGACATTTTAAGTTATATTATGTTATTCATTAGAACACGTGTAATTGTTCTATTAGTTTGTCATGTATATGTACTGTAGCTTTAGCTTTTCTTTACAGTATATATAGGAGTTAGCAACTGTAAGCTAACTAACTTTCGCATAACTTTTGAATAGCTTTCGTATTCACTTTGTAATCTTTGAGAGACTCTCTCTCTAGATCTGTAATCTGTTCTTGAATGAATACAAAACTTTTGGATCCAATTCTCTATTATTCTACTGTTTGATTGTGTTCTTCTTAGACAATTACATTGTAAGATCGAATCATGGTTTCTACATACAAACAATAGGCATGAAGGCGAGTAAGGTCGTAGGGGTTTGAGGAGCACCAAAACATTGTCGTTGAATGAGTATAAGTTGTCATCAGTCCTTATAACCACATACTTGTGATACCTTACTCTGTCAAATGCAAATGATCTTAGCAGTATCTTTTGAATTTCTTTGATAGGCAGAGGTGAGTATGTGTCTCCTCTCAAGTTGGTTTTGGTATCGATGAATCTTTGTCTTTCCTCCATTTTGGGTTGAGGTAAGGATTGATTGGTTTGGTGTCTAAACGTATTAGATCTCTTTCACCATAAAGATAAGAATGTACCTCTTCCACTGTTTAAAAATTCTTTGAAGTTGTGGATGTTTGTGGAGGTGGTTGCCGCGTACTGATTAGTTGCATATCTAGAATTGGATCGTTGTTGGGCTCGGATTGCTCTGTGGCTTCGTTTTCCTTTCCCTTTCCCTTATTGAGTTGTTCTGTTGAAATGGGGATGTCGATTGGTGTGGGTGTTGAACTGTTTATAGTCATAGTGGCTGTGGTGTGGGTAAGTGGCTCATCAACATAGGTTTAGTTTTGCCTCTTTGGTATGGGTGTTGGTGAATCGGGAATAATTGTGTCCCGGTTGGGTTCAGCAAAAGAAGAGGCTTCTGCTATGGGAGTAGTGTTCATGAAGGTGTAGTTGATCTTTGTGGATTCTATGGAAGTGTCAGCATTCTCTGTATTCTCCCCCTTTTGTTGAGTAGACAACCCAACAGAAGCACCTTGGTTGTCTTCAACAAACCTTGCCCGCTTAGCTTCTCTTGCAGAAGGTTCACTTGAAGTTATTCTCTTGCTGGCTGTCATATCTGTTGTAATTTCTTTGAGCATCTCATTAAATCCTCTAACAGAGTCTTTGAGCGTATCCTACAGTTCTGTGGCTACACTTCTGATTTCATTCACTTGGTCATCCAAGTTTAATTTGTGCACCTCCAGTGATCGATTCACATGTTTGGAAATCTGTTGTGTTTTCACTGTGAACTTGGAGGCCACTGTCTGCACACGACTCAGAAGTTCCTTCCTAAAACCCCCCATGTAAGCTCAGGTTATTGGCTGGTTATTTGGGTGATTTGGATTAGGGTTAGGAGTAAATTCAGCAACAGTAGATGGAGTTGCAGAGGATGATGCAATGGTTAGAATAGCAGCAGCAACATACTTGGTGATGGTCTCTGTCAGAGAGCTGATGTTAGCCTCTGACAGTTCAATTTTAGGTGCAGCTCTGTTGGAATTTTCCTCCTGGTAGGATGCAAGTTGATCTTTCAGAGAAGAGGTCTCTGATTGAAGCTTTTTGGATTCCTCAGAGCTTGCCTTTTCCAGATCTGCCATTTTCTTGGAGGTTTCTACCAGTTGGTTTTTAATGTTGGTAAGCTCAGTCTGCAGAGAAGAATCAATAGTTTTCTTCTGCTCCTCCAAACATGTATTGATAAGTTTATACTCATTCAAATAGTTTCTAATCTCATCATAAAAAAAAATTGAACTCTACTTTTGTGACAAGATCAGAGATGGGAACCTTGGGATCAACACATGATTCCAAGTGAGCCTCGAGTTCAGAGGCGCCTCCTGTCAGAGCTGCTGTTATGTTGACTCTGGGAGGACTTCTACCCTGTCCTTGATGCTCTATCAGAGGAGAGACATCTCTTGGCGTTCTGTTCAGATTTTCATCTTCCTCCTCAGATTAAGAGAAGGAAAATCTGATGTGATGGGAAAAGTCATCATCAAGACTCGTCTACCCTAGTGCCATTAGTTCTTCCCACTTTCCTTGAGTTGGGCAGAGACTACGCGGGATATGGAAAAATCCGAGGTCTAGGTTGTGATCCATCTAAAAGAGCCACAGAGGCATCATTGTGTGTTTGTGACCTATCGATGTTCTGGGGCAATTGAACATCACTAAACAAGTTGGCTTCCCCGGCTAATTGCTCATCAGAGGCATGAAGGGCTGCTCTGACTGGTTCTGCTGGTCAGGGATCGAGGTGTACACCTCTGTTTCAATGTTCATTTGACCTTGATCCTCATGAACAGATAATGTGTTTGCACTGGGAGTTGGGGAAGGAGACCTAAATCTCGTGTGTGTGTTTTTAGGCACATCTTTTTCTAAACAATCAGTTCCCTCGGCTCCTAGGGTTGCAGAAGACTCAGAACTCTCACTCTCAGTTTCACTGCTTTCAGAGGAGGTCGAACTTTCTACCCTCCTTCTGAAGCATCTTCTGCTCCCTCTGTGGGTGCTCTGCCAGCTACTTCCTCAACCACCACTTATCTCTCTGAGATAAACATCTCTGAGAGTACTCTATCTACAAGCATTTCTTCTTCTTTTTTCTCTTCCTCACCACTCGATACATCTACTCTCGGCTCATGACCTAGGTACGCTAGGGATCTCACCTCAGGTTCTTGAAGTTGAGCAGCGTGTCTATAGTTTCGAATGGCTAGGTGATCTGGGTCGATCAAGTTGAGCATTGTCCTGGGGACTCTACGAGTAGAGGGATACGTACTATAGATTGTAGGCTTGAAGGATGCCATGGTCCAGACTGGCAATGGGGCTCTTTGTTGAGTTAGTTGCAAGGTATCAAACGTGGCTCTGATGGCTAAGCTGATGATTCATGGGAAATGAATTTTTTTTAGATTCTTGTCAACTCCTACAAGCTTTCCTCTGGCAAGGGCACTGGTCTTGCTGGTGACTACGTTCAGAAGCTCCTCATAGATGGTGGAAGTGTAGTCAAAGTTCCTCTGGAAGTATAGATCGTACATAATGGTCATGATTGCAGGGCTAGTCTGGTCCAAGCTACCAGACTTGTAGGTGAGGTTTCTGTTGATGGTAGAGAACATAAAGTTCCATAGGGGTAGTAATCGACTTCTTTTGAAGGCACTGAGTTTGGTAAGAGAGTCGTTGTAACCTAGAAATCGGATAAACTCCAGAAGAATTGGTTGTTCAGGGGGTATTTCGTATGCAAGGATACCTAATTCTTCTGGTGTTTTAAGCTCAAACAACCTCTAAATGGTTCTTGGACGTATACGAATAGTCCTCGCTCCTCCGTTATTTCCAGCATCTACCTTTCCAATGATGTCATCTATCTCTATTCCATGTACTAGCAGGTAGTCCACCATTGTTGCACGTAGACCTGCGCCATTTGGTTGTCAGCTTTAGTGAGGGCATGAAACAAGTCTGAGCGATGAAAGAACTCCAACATAACAAGGTACAGAGGCTCGTAGCGTGCAGAATCAATGGACAATCTGTAGTTGTTATCGTTGAAGACGTATGGTTGTATGTCGATGTGATCGACAGGCACTATTCGGCTGGATTCTGCGGAGTATTGTTGGGCCATTGTTGCCGGTCTTTTAGATCAAAGAACACAAGGGATTGAATTTCTTGAAGGGAGGGAAATTTGCAGGTTTTCAAAAGTTCAGTGAGCGTAAAGAGTGAAAAGGGTTTTCAAATGGGTATTTATACTCATTTGGAACGTTTGAGATAACAATGGATGGTACTTGAGTGTCAGATAGTGGAACGTCGATCTGAATGAGACGTGGGTACAGTTGTTTGTCAGTTGGCTAATCAAGTAATGCCACGGATTCATGGAAACTGACAACTTTTCTCAAATAGAACCGTCACGGTTAGAGATTGGAGGGTGACAGGTGGGTGGGCTTAGAAAATGACCCGCACTCGGAGTTCAGATTTTATCAGAAAATGCACAAGGCATTGAGTAGACGTCAGAGCTCTATTGGAACTCCTCTCTGTCACTTGGTTATTTTGAGTGACCTTCTCTGATATTCCCACAAATGAACCCTTTTCAACATGTTTCACCTTTACCAAAAAAATATTTTAAAATCCTATCTCTGATAAGGAAGTAGTCAATGAACTTATAGCATAAATCTGTTTCATAAGTGTCACAAAGACTCTGATGATGATGTCAGAGGCACTGATAGAAACTTAGAAACCAGAATTCTGAAACTGAAGTTCAAGGACATATTCAAAGTGGTTTTAATCATAATAGGTTTTCCCTTTTTTTAGACAAGTCATGAAAGATAAAGAATTGAATTATTGAATTGCTCCCCATTTTCAAAAACTCCCCCCTTGAATGATGAACTTAGCTTAGATTTGTCTTTTAAGTTCCCCCTCAACTTGTGCAACTTTTGAAAAACATGATTGTGGAATAAAACAAACTGAAAAGGCTGGTAAGAAAACATTGAAAAAGAAAATATGCTGGCAGAGATCTGAGATTGACATCAGAGGCTCTGTTGACATATACCATCTAATTTATGCTATCGGAGGCTCTGAGATGGATATCAGAGGCTCTAATGTTTTGTCTAGAGATTAGGAGGACATGTTCAACATACTCATCTTTCTGATTAAAAAGTTGAACCTCCTTTCATCAAGGGCTTTTGTAAACAGATCAGCAAGTTGAAAGTCAGTTGAAACAAAATACATTTCAACTTTTTCAACATGATCTTTGATAAAGTGGTACTTTATATCAATGTGCTTTGTCTTAGAGTGTTGAACTGGATTTGCTGTAATTGCTATTGCACTCTTTGAGTCACAGAGAATTGGAACTCTAGTGTACTCAAGACCATAATCTCTGAGTTGTGTTTTCATCCAAATTACTTATGAAAAGCAACTAGCGGCAGTAACATATTATGCTTCTGCTGTAGAGGTTGACACACGATTCTGCTTCTTGGATGTCCAACTCACCAATTTGTCTCCTAGCAATTGATAGCTTCCAGAGGTACTCTTTCTATCATTCCTGCATCCTCCATTCTGAGTCTGTGTATGCTACAAGGTCAAAGCCAGAGTTAAAAGGATACCAGAGACCCAAAAGTCGAGTCCCTTTTAGATATTTGAAAATTGTTTTGACAACAGATAAATGAGATTCCTTAGGATTGGCTTGAAATCTAGCACAGGGACGGGTTAAAAACATTATGTCAAGTCTACTTGTAGTTAAGTAAAAAAGTGATCCTATCATGTTTCTATAGGTCTTAACATCCACAGATTGACCCTCTGGATCATGGTCAAGTTTGACTCTAGTGGCAATATGTGTTTTCATAGGATTTGAGTTATTGAGCTTGTATTTTCTCAAATATCATAGACATATTTTGATTAACTTATAAAGGTGCCTCTGATGGATTGTTTTACATGTAAAACAAGGAAGAAAGAAAGTTCTCCCATCATGCTCATTTTAAACCCACTTTTCATTAATTTCTCAAATATATCACAGTACTTTTGGTTTGTAAACCCAAAGATAATGTCATCAACATATATTTGTACAAGAAGTGTATCATTGTTATATCTCCTAATGAATAATGTAGTATCCACAATACTTTTTTCAAAGTGGTTGATCAACAGAAAAGTAAACAGAGTTTCATACCAGGCTCTGGGAGCTTGTTTAAGACTATACAGAGCTTTGTCTAACTTGTATACATGGTTTGGAAACTCTGAACTTTCAAAGCCAGGAGGTTGTTGGACATAGACTTCTTCATGCAACTTGCCATTCAAAAAGGCAGGTTTGACATCCATTAGATAGACCTTGAATCCTTTATGAGCTTCATAGGCTAGAAAGATTCTGATTGCCTTTAGTCTAGCCACTGGTGCAAAGGTTTCATCATAATCAATGCCTTCTTCTTGGCAGTATCCTTTTGCAACCAACCTTGCTTTGTTTCTTATGATTACTCTATCCTTGTCCTTCTTATTTCTGAACACCCACTTGGTTCCAATGCCAACTTTATCCTTTGGAAGTAGAACCAAGGACCAAACTTTATTTCTTTCAAATTCCAGAAGCTCCTCTTCCATTGCTTCTATCCAGTTTGGATCTTCCAGGGCTTCAGAGATCTTCTTTGGTTCTATCATGCTTAAGAAGTTAACAAAAAAGGCTTCATTTGCTGTAGCTGATCTTGTTCTCACACCATCCTCAGGAGCACCTATGATTTGATGATGGGGATGATCCTTCGTCCATCTTGTCATGGGAGCATGGACAACAGGAGGTGTCTGTGCTTCTGAAGGAAAAGAGTGTGTTACAGCTCCAGAGCTCTGGGGATTGGCAATAGGGCTATGAGGCACACTGCTCTGAAGAGTGGCTTCATTGCTCTGTAGAGTGCCAGCAGGGCTCTGTGAAGGTGAACTTTCATAGATTGAGTTTCTTCTAATTTTGGTCATCAGGGGTGATGATGGTTTTGGTTTAGGTTCTTCTTCCTCAGACAGATGTATATTATTTTCTCTTTTAATATGACATGTTGTCAAGGAAGTAGATGGTGAAGTATTTGAAGGACCAGACAGAGATGTACCTGATTGTTGCTGGCCTTCAGAACCTTGAACTGGATTGCCTCTGGTGATGACTTCAGAGGAATCTTCTTCATCAAAGAAATCATTGAACATCAAGTTGATATTCTATTCTTGAGGAACTGGCTCCTCTGCTATATGTATCCTCTCTGATGAGTTGCTTTCAGAGACACTTGATGATCTTTCATCAAAGGATACATTGATGCTTCTTGAATGACCTTTGTTCTTGAGTTATAGGCTCTGTACGCTTTTGACGTTAGAGAATATCCAATGAACTTCCCTTCATCAGCCTTTTTATCAAATTTTCCAAGTTGATCTCTGTCATTCAAGATGTAGCACTTGCAACCAAAAATATGAAAGTATTTCACATTTGGTCTTCTATTGTTGAAGAGTTCATAAGCAGTCTTCTTGAATCTTTTATCATTTACAGCTCTAATTTGGGTAAAACAGGCTGTTGAAACTGCTTATGCCCAGAAGTTGATTGGAAGATCAGATTCTGCTAGCATGGTTCTGGCAGCTTCTACCAGAGTTCTGTTATTTCTCTCAACAACACCATTTTGTTGAGGAGTTCTGGAAGCAGAGATGTTCTGGGAGATTCCTTCCTCTATAAGGTATGAATAAATTTTGGCATTCTTGAACTCTGTCCCATTATCACTTCTCAGCCTCTGTACCTTAAGACTTAACAGAACCTGAATTCTTTTCAACAGATTAATCAGTATCTCTGGGACATCAGATTTTGCTCTAATGAACTCAACCCAAGTATATCTGGAATATTCATCAATAAGAACCAAGATATACTTTTTGCAAGAAATATTTTGCACAAAGATTGGACCACAGAGATCCACATGAAGCCTCAGTACCATCGAGATTGGACCACAGAGATCCGAATTGTAATGTATCCAACACCTCAGTACCATCGAGGCCTCGGTCCCACCGAATTGTAATGTAACCAACACCTCAGTACCATCGAGGCCTCGGTCCCACCGGATTGTAATGTAACCAACACCTCAGTACCATCGAGGCCTCGGTCCCACCGAATTGTAATGTAACACATTTATACCAAGCATTCAAACCAATCAAATATTACACACCACAAACAACTAGTTCACACCACAAAGACAATAGTACATACAAACTATTATGACATGCATACAACCCCTAACTACACAGTGAGAGAACTCACCTCGAATGCGCTCCCATCTTAACAACACAATTCAAGCTCCACAATTACGGTCACTTCCCAGCACCTAAACGCATGTTAAAACGTGTCAATACGAGACCCGGACCCTATGGCACGACACACGCTTAAACCGTCACTAAAACTATCTTCCGATCACCCAAAACAGACCTGTTCGGGACCTGTTTCGACCCCTTTAAACCCAGAAAATTCCAAATATTATTTCATGACCAGAAAGTACTCTGAGTTAGGGTTCCAAGGACATATTATACGCCTCCTAACGATTTTTCTACAATTTACCACAGATTTTACAAAAACAGATTCCGGAACAGCGAAAATTCAGCACCCTTCAGTATAAAACGACAAATCGACCCATGCTACGTCCCGAACTGGGTTTTGCACGAAACACAGAAAAGTTTCTAGACTCAAAAAGGGAACTTTTGACACCGATTTCACCCCAAACCGAGTTACGAGCAGAAAGTTATGGCCGAAATAAGAACTGGACAGAAAACTAATTTTCACATAAAATGACGAAACACCGAACTTGCGACCACTTTTTCGCCCAGCTAGAGACCGAACCAGTTTTCCGCTAAAACACGGAAAACGTGCTCGACCCTGAACTTGAACCGTGGGCGCCAGTTTCGGCTCAAACGGAGTTACGAAGAGAAAGTTATGGTTGACGTAAAACAGTGGCAGAAGGACGTCTTTCACATAAATTGACGATTTTATAAAACGGTTTACGCGATTCGGGTTTGCAACTAAGATTCACGTGATTAGGATTTTAGGTTATAAGGGCTGGGTCAACCTCGCACCACCCACTGCCACCTCCGGCAGTGGTGGTCGCCGGCGACGGCGGCGGCGGTGGTTTACGAAACTTTGGCGATAACGAGAAAACGAACAAACCAACTAATCCTATCACGTCCACCCATTTACACACGTTCGACCCACCCTCAAACAGCCCACCATCACAGCTCCCGGCTGGTGGCGCACGGCGGCGGCAACTGGCGGCAGCCATGGCTGCGGCGGCAGCCATGGAGGTGGTTTCGTGATGGCGCGATGGCAACGAAAAGAAACAAAAAGAGAGAAAACTCACCTCGCGACAATAAAACCCAGCAACGTCTCGACGGGATCCCGGTCACCGGCTCGATCTTTCTCTTTCTCTCGCACCCCCTCTCTTTCTCGCTGCACTCTCTCTCCGGCGAAACTCAGCGGCGGCACCGGTGGTGGTGCTGGTGGTTCACGGCAGCAGAAGGAAAGGAGATAGGTGGTTCTTGGTTGTTCACGGCGCAAGGGATGAATGAAGGAGAAAGAAAAAAAAAGGATTGCGAGAAGGGTTTGTCTCGGTTTCTATACTTTTCTCTAAATCACGGCACCACACAAAAATATAAGGATTTCTTACAATAAACTGCATGGGCCGAAACCCAATATGGGTTTTTGGCCTTTGTCACAAATGGCCCTTCAACTTGCAAGCCTCTCACTCCTAACCAAAAATTCCGATACTTAACGATTTGACCCAACTCGACTAACCCCGCTTACGGAGACCACAATACTCGAACTTAAAAGAAAATAATTAAGACTAATAAATTACATACCGGGATACGGGCTTTACAACTCTCCCCCACTTGGATTAGACTTCGTCCCCGAAGTCTACGTCCGCAAACAGCTCTTAATAATTCTCTCGCATTTGATGGTATCCCAAACTCAATCCACTTTCAAGCTTTAACCATTCTAAAGCTGCTCACACTATATCCTACAGGATACTCGACTACGATCATTCCTACCCTTAACTGTCGATTAACTTCCACGAATTCTAATAGACTCCAAAGATTTACAATAAATTATATCAACAAAACATCGACCCCCTGCCGAACATCGGTCCAACCGATTACAATAACAAACATCGGCCACCCGCCGAACATTGGTCCAACCGATCACAATAACAAACATCGGCCACCCGCCGAACATCGGTCCAACCGATCACAATAACAAACATCGGCCACCCGCCGAACATCGGTCCAACCGATTTCAATAACTCAAATAAGCGTGGTATTATCCTAGACACTAACACGAATAGATATCCCCCACTACCAAATCAACTAACACACACGTAGGTCATTCCACCACAACCATTCATCACAAGTGATCATTTCAGGGTTACTACTACCATCACCATGATTATCTTAAAATCGGCTACAACTCTCCGATTATACTAAAGGTGTTTGGCCTCAAGCCTAAAGGTCGACACCTAAATATACCACCTACCTCGAAATGGTTGATGCGCATTTATTCTCTTAATAACAAAGGGCATCAATCCCTTAACCGATACTATCCGGCCTACAGTACTAACGCGCGTGGAATACCTACCTTCCACCGTCGACGTATCATCCACACTTGCTCTACGAAGCCAAGTCACACCGTATCGAGGATACACCTTGACGTCTACCTCTCAGGTAACGCCTCAAGACCCAGCACACCGGAACTACCTCCCAGGTAAGTGCCCACAACTATATCCTCCTAGTACTTACTGGAAAGTCTAGGTTAAAACACATGGATACCGGGGTCCCACCCCGAGATACCCAACCGACCATTACCAACGACTGACTATCGTGTCTAAGGATCCAAAGCAAACAGCCTACCAACAACATGCCTATTCCGGATTGACTCACTCACCCAAACATGTAAACACTCAATGTGCAAAGAATGTCAAACGGTGCGACAAAAACAACTCATCAACTAGACTCCACATCGAGCCATTAAAACCGGGCAATTGGCCCATGACTAACTCCAAGTCAAAACCGAGCAAAATGCTCCACGCTTGCTAGACCCATAGGTCGGAAAATGCGTTTAAACAAAGTTTAAGCAAGCAATACTCTGAATTCAACCTTAGTCCCAGACTCAACACGGGTTAAACAAAAGAGTTTCCCAAAAGGACTCACACCCTTAAAATTCTCGAAATGACACTTACAAGCACATTTCCTCCAAATGGTTCACAAAATCATTTACCAAATATTTTCAACATCAGGATTTTCCTCTCAAAAAGATCGTATATAATAACACTACTATTACCTGATCGATAGTTACGCAAAACTGGACACACCCGTCCCACATAGGAAAATCATGTTGAAAATCGTTCCATTGCAGTTCAGTTTACTCACACAAAAGCAAAGCGTAATAAATAATTTCTTTAAAATGAACCGCCTCGATTCCATTATGGATTGACTCATGTCGTGCACTTAAAGTAACCGCTTGACCTTAAACAGGGTCCGACAAAGGTGTGCACATAATTCAAAATAAGTTTCACGACATTTGATTCAAAAATTCTTCTTTTTAATCATAAAATGACGTGGCACAGGGTTCGCCACAAATTTTTCGCGCGTCAGCTAGTCACACAAAACGATGACACGGTTTACAAATATATTTTTGTTAAAACACAACTGCCTCGTGTAAGATTCAAACTTGAAGACAGAAACCAGTCCGCTTCTAATAATTGGAAATATCGACTAAAAACCTCGTAAAATTTCAAACTGGGGCAGACATGCAAGCTTGTAACACTTCCTCAAGTTTCGTACTGGGGACATATAATGTCAAAACATTATAGTTTTAAAAAAATGTATTTATCGAAAATGCTCAAAATACTCGTTTCCTCCAAAGCAAAAGTTTTTAATTTCCCAAAAAAAAAATGAATGGTAATTCTAAATTAACCGAATGTCAAAAATCTACGCATTTATATTTCCAAAATATAACACATTGAAATCGTATGCATGATGTTTACAACATTAAAACACTCCTTGGATCAAATGGTCTTTCATTTCGACAAAAAGGAACTAAAGCATTTTCTTGCACGGCTCGTTCATCAAAATTCCGAGAACAAAGGTTACCCCAGTATGCATACCCCTAAGTCGATAAATCGCATTTTCATGAAAATGTCAATAAAACCTTTAGCTGACTAAAAAGCGCGCTAAACAACTCCTTATGAAATGTTACCAAAATTCCTCCATGCATCACTTATGTCACGCATGAATCAATCCACACACTGAACTATTTGCAAAATAAATACTTAGTAACACAAACTCTCGAACGAAAAGTTAAGCGACACTAGAATTCCAAACTCATTTTAGACAAATCACTAAAATAGCCTTTAAACAGACATCGTGGAATGTAACTTTCCGTCTCAACTCTAACACATGTGGAGGAGTTCCAATGTTAGAGTCTCAAGCCATAGTCACTTACCCAACATCTTAACCACCACAAAACACGGATATTATCGTACCCGAAAGAACCGTTGGAAAATAATCAAATGAAACAATCTTTTACAAAGTTTTCAACTCCCGTGATAAAACGGTTTCAAGCATTTTCAAAACTATAATTCGAAATCTTGTGTGTGTGCTAAACATTTCCCAAAGTTTCAAAACACAATCCATATAAGGATTGGAAACACCAGAAGTAGTTAATGAAATTTTATTTTCAAAATAAACTTTGTGCATGACTCAGTCGGCATTCCACGTCTCGACTCATACTCCTCCAAACCTCTCCAATCCACTATCGTCCTCCGAACATTTAACCTCTTAGGGCAAGTTGGGAAATTACGTCAAATAATCCCTACGATTTTTCCTCAAATCCATGTCGGCTCTATAAGCCTATGACTCTAGCACAATCTCCCATCTTGGCCCGAAATGATCTGCTTACAACAAATATCATCCTTATCGTCACTCCAAGTGACTAATACTATAATCGTCTTTCTATTCCAACGACTACTAGTTTAGAACCTTCGACACTACCCCAACGGTCATCCCATCAAAGCAAGTCAAATACACCATGTACCAGTGGATCTACTATATTTGTCTCTCCTCGTGACGGCTATTCAGGGTAGATAATACAATGCGTTATTAGCACATAACAACGCACACTAACAACACTCACGCCCAACTCCTTGGATTCCTCGTGACTTCCCCGACTCGAGCATTGATCTTGTGCTTCCGGTAGTAGGAGCTCTACTACTACCTTCCACACCTATCATCGCTCGTTCCGAGTCTCATCCCGAGGGTCCAAGTAGTTTCTCGCCGAAACTATACACATAAAATAATTAATCCACACATGCCAGTTCAAGAACATATCCTAAACATGCAACTTATAAAACCATCGGTCTCCCCGATCAGACAGCCACAAATGTATACTTAATAAACCATCGGTCACCCCGATCATACAACAACAATTAAATATATAATTAACCATATGCCTGCACCAGCACATATATACATCCACCCTTCCTAGCTCCCTAGGATTTTCCTCTTATCCCACTACCCTTGCTACTACCGAATCCCTACTAATTATGACGAGTGACCTCGCGAATACCCGATTATATGCAGTGCGAAATAAATAGACAGTCGAATACAAGACTCTATCCTAGAACGGTTGGACTCAAACAAGAGCTGCGCAATAGAACTAAATCGAATATTTTAAGGCTATAAATCTCTTACTGCATACAGCCTAGAGGGCATCCACTTAGTAACCTATCATAATTAGCATAAATTCCTAATAGCAAGCAGTTCAACATACAGCATAGTGTCCACAACAGGCAATCTAGCATGCATACTCTATGATCTAGAAAGCAATAAAACACTAAGTACTGTACCTTTCCCCTTTGGCTCCGGCTGACTGTACACACTGCGCCTCCGATCACCGTTCCTCGAACGGGTCTTTACTTTTTCTTTTGTCTCCAAAAAGATTTAATAAAGAATTTGAAAATTTCCCAGCCGCAACTTGAGACCAAACACACCGAGGTGCGTTTGATTCACTCAAGCTGTGCTCTGATACCAAGTTGTAACGTCCCGAAAATTACAAGCAAATTTAAATTTTTAAATAAACAATTCATTGATAACAACTCATTAAATGATCCCAACGTTTCGTTTGCAAACACATAACTAATATCTTTATAAAATAAAACCAGCGGAATAAACGTTTAATTATCAAAATCATAAAGCAACCATCTCTCCTCGCGCGCCAGTGTGTACTCGTCACGCCTTGGAGCCGCCCGTACCTGAAACCACAGTTTATTGGGAAAGGGTAAGCACGAAGCTTAGTGAATTCCAACACATGCGCAGATAGGAATTATATACACATCACCCCTATCCGCACATAAGCAACAACATCACAGTTACATAAAACGAGTAAACATCTACAAGTAATTATGTATCCAACACCTCAGTACCATCGAGGCCTCGGTCCCACCGAATTGTAATGTTTCCAACACCTCAGTACCATCGAGGCCTCGGTCCCACCGAATTGTAATGTATCCAACACCTCAGTACCATCGAGGCCTCGGTCCCACCGAATTGTAATGTAACCAACACCTCAGTACCATCGAGGCCTCGGTCCCACCGGATTGTAATGTAACCAACACCTCAGTACCATCGAGGCCTCGGTCCCACCGAATTGTAATGTAACACATTTATACCAAGCATTCAAACCAATCAAATATTACACACCACAAACAACTAGTTCACACCACAAAGACAATAGTACATACAAACTATTATGACATGCATACAACCCCTAACTACACAGTGAGAGAACTCACCTCGAATGCGCTCCCAGCTTAACAACACAATTCAAGCTCCACATTTACGGTTACTTCCCAGCACCTAAACGCATGTTAAAACGTGTCAATACGAGACCCGGACCCTATGGCACGACACACGCTTAAACCGTCACTAAAACTATCTTCCGATCACCCAAAACAGGCCTGTTCGGGACCTGTTTCGACCCCTTTAAACCCAGAAAATTCCCAATATTATTTCATGACCAGAAAGTACTCTTAGTTAGGGTTCCAATGACATATTATACGCCTCCTAACGATTTTTCTACAATTTACCACGGATTTTACAAAAACAGATTCCGGAACAGCGAAAATTCAGCACCCTTCAGTATAAAACGACAAATCGACCCATTCTACGTCCCGAACTGGGTTTTGCACGAAACACAGAAAAGTTTCTAGACTCAAAAAGGGAACGTTTGACACCGATTTCACCCCAAACCGAGTTACGAGCAGAAAGTTATGGCCGAAATACGAACTGGACAGAAAACTAATTTTCACATAAAATGACGAAACACCGAACTTGCGACCACTTTTTCGCCCAGCTAGAGACCGAACCAGTTATCCGCTAACACACGGAAAACGTGTTTGACCCTGAACTTGAACCGTGGGAGCCAGTTTCGGCTCAAACGGAGTTACGAAGAGAAAGTTATGGTTGACGCAAAACATTGGCAGAAGGACGTCTTTCACATAAATTGACGATTTTATAAAACGGTTTACGCGATTCGGGTTTGCAACTAAGATTCACGCGATTAGGATTTTAGGTTATAAGGGTTGGGTCAACCTCGCACCACCCACTGCCACCTCCGGCAGTGGTGGTCGCCGGCGACGGCGGCGGCGGTGGTTTACGAAACTTTGGCGATAACGAGAAAACGAACAAACCAACTAATCCTATCACGTCCACCCCCTTTACACACGTTCGACCCAACCTCAAACAGCCCACCATCACAGCCCCCGGCTGGTGGCGCACGGCGGCGGCAACTGGCGGCAGCCATGGCTGCGGCGGCAGCCATGGAGGTGGTTTCGTGATGGCGCGATGGCAACGAAAAGAAACAAAAAGAGAGAAAACTCACCTCGCGACAATAAAACCCAGCAGCGTCTCGACGGGATCCCGGTCACCGGCTCGATCTTTCTCTTTCTCTCGCACCCCCTCTCTTTCTCGCTGCACTCTCTCTCCGGCGAAACTCAGCGGCGGCACCGGTGGTGGTGCTGGTGGTTCACGGCAGCAGAAGGAAAGGAGAGAGGTGGTTCTTGGTTGTTCACGGCGCAAGGGATGAATGAAGGAGAAAGAAAAAAAAAGGATTGCGAGAAGGGTTTGTCTCGGTTTCTATACTTTTCTCTAAATCACGGCACCACACAAAAATATAAGGATTTCTTACAATAAACTGCATGGGCCGAAACCCAATATGGGTTTTTGGCCTTTGTCACAAATGGCCCTTCAACTTGCAAGCCTTTCACTCCTAACCAAAAATTCCGATACTTAACGATTTGACCCAACTCGACTAACCCCGCTTACGGAGACCACAATACTCGAACTTAAAAGAAAATAATTAAGACTAATAAATTACATACCGGGATACGGGCTTTACATCCTTGGACCAAAAAGATTTTCCTCTTTGATTCACTGTAGTGGGAGAAATAGGTGAGTCATTAACTTTTCCATTTTCCTTTATGTTCTGGAGAGAATCTAATAGGTTTGTAGACATAAGGCACATAGGTTTGGTTTGTAGAAGTATTCTTGGCTTTCTCTTTCCTTTTCTCTTCCAACTCCCTAGAAGACAGGATTCTGACACCCATATTTTTAAAATCAGGACATAGTAGGATTCTGGATTGATTCTTTGAAATAGGTATGACATTGTTTAAAATTCCAGATCCAACAAATGTCTGTTTTGGTTTGTGCAAGCTATTATCTGGTGCACAAAAAATATGCTCATCAATCTCTGGGTCAGATTCGGAGTTAGAGTCTAGGAAGTCTCTGGTGGCTCTGTCAGAGATGAGAGTCTATGTGGGTTTCTGACATAAAATTGCTCTGGTGGAGTCAGAGGAGTTCAGGTCTCTGATGGTGCCGGTTTTGAATTTTCTGAGCTTAGGTTTCAAGGCATTAGAAAAGAAGTTTTCTTCCAGAACTCTTTGTAAATCTTCTTCAAATGAAGTCCTCACATCTTCAAAGGTAGGAGAGAAGATTGGAGCTTCAGGATTGAGTTCACTCTGAGTTTTGACATCAGAGGGACTAACCACAGAAGTAACAAGCTTCTGCTCCTAGAAAAGAGTTAAAGTTGAAGATCTCCTTTGGATCAAGGCTTTTGGCAGAGTTAGAAATGATGATTTCAGCTTTTCCTTGATCATGAATTTACTTAAAAGATGGTTCTGTAACCTTTTCATGATCAGAGGAGTTATAGCTGACATTTCTGAAACTTAGCTTTCTGGTCCTTGACCCTTTTGAAGTTTTTGTTCTTTTAAAAACATTTGTATCCGAGGATGCACAATCAGGTGTTTGAACCTTCCCTACACAGAAGGTTGAGGACAGAGATGACTTCTTCCTTCGAGTTAAAGGATCAAGGTCACTGAAACCTAGACTTTGAGTGTCCATTTGAGAATTGATTTTGATATGCACATCTTGTGCATCTTGATACTTCTTTATCAAGAGCTCTTTCCTCTGTAAGGATGGATGCAAAACTTCCCTTTCCTTTTGTAAATAATTTATCAGAGCAACAGAGTTAAGCCTTTCAGTCTTCAAACATCCTTATATTCTTCAAATTTATCAGAGAAAGACATTTCTTTTTGTTTCTGTAAAATCTCTAGCTCATATTTTTCTTTATAAATCTCTTCCTTTTCCATCTCCAAGAGATTTTTCTCTTTCTTGTAGAAGGAAAAATCTTTCTGAGCTAGTTTTCTCAGTTCTTTTTCTTCTGAAAGCTTTTGTTTTAAGAGTTAAAATTCCTCATCAAGTTTAGACACATTCATCTCCAATTCAGAGCCAGATTTGTATTCAGAGGATGAACATACCTTAGCATTGCTTTTGCAAATCTCCAACGTTTTGTCAGCAGAGTCAGTCTCTGTTGGTCTCTCTGCCATTTCCTCTGCTATCCCTTCATTCATCTCCTCTGATCTCCCTTCCCCAACAGCCATCCCATAGAAGTTGGCTTGCTCCGGTTCATCATCAGAAGATGAATAAGAGATCCAGTTTTCCATCTCTGCAACATAACTTCTTTCTCTGAAGTTGTATTTATACTTGTTCTTGTAATAGTCCTGGTCTTTTACAAGTCTACCTTTGTAGTAGTCCTGGTCTTTTACCAGTCTACTTTCGCAGTTGGTAGAGAAATGGACTGGTTTGCCACATCTGAAACATCTGCCATCATTTTGATTGATGGGTTGGGCAGCATCTGCTGGCTTCTATGGTGGTGGTTGGATGTATCTCTTGTTATACTGAGGTGGTCTCTGCTCTAGTGCAGCTCTGTGATTGTTCTGATGGTAAGGTGTAGTCCTCTATTCATGACCTCTTCTCTCATCTTTCTCCTCTCTCTCGAATCTTCCTCTTCTGTCAAACACCTTTTAGCCAAATCTCTTGTTGAACTGTTCACTTATCAACGCAAGAGATTGAACAAAGGCATTTATGTCAGCATCATCTTCATCTTCTGACATACTTTCCTCTTCATAACTTTCAGCTATCTGGCACTTCTTTCCCTTCTTCGTCATGGATTTCTCCTTCTTCTTGTCTCTGGAGGCATTCTCTCTGCTGGATTTCCCTTCTGAGTGTGCTTTAAATTCATAGATTAATGCCAGTGGTCCTCTCACATAGGATTTGCCTTTTTGCTTGACATCTGTAAGTGACCATGTATCCAGGTCCTAGTTTTCTTGTAGAGACATAGACAGATTTAGCCATTCATCATTTAAGCTTTTTAGAAACAAGACATTGTTATCTTCCCTTGACCTTACAATCCCACATTTTCTACATTTGTTTATCAGGATATTAAACCTATTGTTATTTGTTGTAGCGTTTCCTCAGAAAGAGCTTTGAAATCATTGTATTCATTAATACATTGGGTCCTTCTGTTCTTTTGGGTTTTGATTCCCCCTTCTAGTTGATTCAAAAGTTGATCCCAGATTTCCGTAGCAGTAACACAGGAGTCTAGTTCCTGAAAGATATCGTTTGTAATGGCCATAATCAGGAGTCTAACCGCTTTAAGATCATTTCCCATTTTCAGCTTTTCTTCTTTCGTAAAACCAGTGGTTTTAGGTTCAAAGTGAGCATGAATCTCATCAGTGGTTTCTGTAGCACGAACACGAGGAACCAATACCATGGGTTGCAATGGTCCATGTGTGACAGATCGCATAAGATCTTTATCCATGCCATCAAAGAAGTTAACCATCTTGATCTTCCATTGAGGGTATTCATCCCTCAGAAGAGTAGGAGGTTTAGTTAAAAAACCAGCTGTATAAATAGCTTTGATGTTGTTGTTCGCCATTTTTCAAAGAAATAACAGAGTGTGAAGATTTGAACATAGAAAAGGTGTTTTAAATCAGAAATAGATGAACAGAGATGTAATGAAACAGTAAAAGTAAGACATAAATGCTTTCTTAACTTGCTTGACGATTTGAATGAGTGTTTAATGTTTGAAAACAGAAATTTCAGGGTTTTTGTTGTGAAACAGGGTATTCTCAAACACTTGAAGAACAAAACACAATCAACAAGAGTGAACCAACCTGGACAGGTTGGATCGATTTGATTTAAGCAAATCAATTTGCTCTGATACCAATTGTAGGTTCCCAGATTCACCTTTTCTCAAACAAACAGAGACATCATAGATAGTGGAAGCGTAAACATTCTGTCTGTGTATGAGTAATTGTGGGTAGCATAAACAATGAGAGATTAACAATAAGCATAACTTTATAATGATAACAAGAATGAATAACAAACTGCTCGTATATTGTTAGGACCATAAATGTCCTACATATTATAAATATATATAAATAATTATATAGAGCTTAATTAGTTATTTATTTAATTGTAAAAGTCTTAATTGTGTTCATTGGGCTTTGTTTAGCCTAATGGGCTTAGGTCTTGTTTGTCTAAAGCCTTAGTATATAAGGTTTAGATAACCTAGTTTTAGGTTAGAGCAATTCGAGATAAATTCATTAGAGCTTATTGTTTAGAAATCGTTCTTTTACTTTGAATTGTAATATTCTCTGAACGATACTTTGAATGAATATGAGAGAGATGACAAGTTGAAATCCGCGATTGTTCTTGTTATTGCTCATTGATTATATTGTTACCTGTCAATCTGGGACTCACATGTGGTATCAGAGTCGAATCGGTGATTTGAATATATAGAAGAAATCAAACGAAAGCAAGAAAAAGAATAAAATTCGTATTGAATTTTCTGGAAAACGCAGCGAGCCGTTTTGCATATTCCCGGAGATTGAACCGTCGGATCCTCACGATTTTTGGACAGTAGCTCCATGACATTCTGTTGTACATTCTGAACGGTGGGATTGATCGTTTGAGGTCCAGAAGGCACCCATATTATTTTGGACATACTACAGTTTTTTTCTTGGGGTGAAACGATCATCAATCGGGTTTGCAAAGCTTTTCGTTGACTTAATAATTCATTTGTTAATTCTCGATTGTTTAATCGTTCTTAATCTGGTGTTTATCTGCACTTATATCGATTCTCAAAGGTATTAATTTTTCAATATAAAAATCAATTCTTGAGTTTTTGGTGTTCTAACATTTTTGTGGTGATTATTGAAAAATAGGATATACTTTGCTTAGAAATCGATTTGGGTATGTTTGTGTTTGTGTTTTTGGTCAAAATCTAACCCTACAGGAGTGAAATCAAGCAACCCTATCGAAACCTGATCTGAATTTCTCAATCAGCCGTGGTTACCAGAAGTTCCTTAAAATAATCCGGGTAAGTCAATTTTTCTGTCAGTTTCCGGGTAACTCAAAGTTACCGGGTACCTGCACTTACCTGGTAACTCAAAGTTACCGGACGCCTTGCACTTTCCGGATAACAATTTAAATTGCACTCAAAGTTACCTGGTAACTCAACGTTACCTGTTAACTCAAAGTTACCAGATAATTTTTTTTTTCAAGTTATCTGATAATTCTCACTTTCCGGATGAAATATTTACCCGATAACCTCACAATTTCCCGGACACCTCATTTCCGCTTGCATTACCTTCGTACACTGCCATCAATTGTTGACCAAAGTTTTTATTGTTGACTATCTATCACCGTCACATACTTCCCCATCTACACCTTTCATGCTTAATATTTTTTTTTTGGCTCTTCTTCACGCTGCACATACATACACTAATTGCATGCACAAACACACATCTCAACTTACATTCTTGGTGATCTACTGCAACGTGGGAGCATAAGCTTATTTACAATCCATCAAATAGCTTGTTTGACTATATTGTTTGTGGTAAATATGACATTAGTTGAATGTTGATTGTGTCATAAATCAAGTGTTGAACATCACAAAATTTCGGTTTGTTTTTTTCTTCATCCGGAATCCACCTCTATCCGGTAAACCAACCTTCGCCCGGTAAGTTCTTTTTCACCCGGTAAGTCGCAAATAAATTTCATCCGGTAAGTGCTATTTTTTTTGCGAGGATCTCAATCACCTGGTAAGTTGTGTTTTGTGCGAAAACTCTCTATCCGGAATCGATCATCACCCGGTAAACACTCAATCACCCGGTAAGTTTGGTTAGTAAGTTCTCGTCGGTACCCGAGTTACCGCACGTCTCGTCACCCGATAACTTAATTGTCCGGTAACTTGCGAACTTTTCAACAAACGGTTTTTGAATTATTTTTGTGACGTTAGATATTATTTGCGACGATTTGCAATTATTAGCGACTATTATTATTTTTTAGTGATTCATTTTGTCGTCTTGATCTAACTTGGTTTGTTTATCTTGCAGGTTTCATTCTCGAAGTTTGATTTCGTTCGTTCCGATAATAATCAGATCTTAATTTTTTTGAAAACGAATTTAATTTTTTAGATTTGTTTTTCAGATTTAATTTTTTATTTTTCTTCCGCAAGTTTTATTCTTCAAAGTAACACCGATCAACGATCAATTTTTCAGGTAACAATGTCGATATATTGTACACGTCGAGAGTGTAAAGACTTGATAAAATTCGCTAAAGATGATTTCAAGCGAGCAGGTGAATCGTGCATAAGGTACTTCAAAGAACTGAATGAACAGAAACTGCAAACAATTGAAAGTACTGAGAAGTTTGCTAAATCTGAAGAAAAGGCAAAGATCTTAGAAACTGAAAACACTGAGTTGAAAAAGAAGCTATCTGATTTATCATCACGAGATGATATAAGGGAGACTGAGAAATAGCAAGCAAGACTACATGAAAAGAACATCAAGCGATCAGATGATTTGTGCAACAAGTACATCAAAGAACTGAAGGAACAGAAATCTCAAAATTGGAATAGTTCTGAGAAGCTGGCTAGATCTGAAGAAAAAGGCAGCGATCTTAGAAAGTGAGAACACTGAGCTGAAAAGAAAGATTTCTGAGTTGACATCACAAGACGAGATAAATGCACTTGTAGAGAAAGGTAAACTCCTGAACTGTGAAAACCTTATAAACTAACTACTTTTGAAAAGGAGAAAGAAAGTTTTGCAACGGAAAGACAATTGCTCATACAAAAGCAATCTGGTATTTCAACCAAATCTCTTGAAGAGAAGAAGAGTCTTGAGCTTATGTGTTTAAAACTTTCAAAACAGATCTCCGATTTTGAAAACGTTTTGATTTTAGAAAGAGAGAAGTTTGAAACTGAACCCAAATCTTTTACTAAAAAGAATGGAGAACTTTCTTTGAAAATAATTGATTTGGAGAAAGAATTTAACGTTCTAATCAAAGAGCCAGAGAAGAAGAAAGTTGAAGGCTTTAGGGCAAAAAGTTTGAAAGATGGTTTTGCAAACGAGAGAAAGATCTTTCAGACTGAGATTTCTAAGCTTACAACGAATTTATCTGTTTTGTCTACTGACATTATGATAGAGAAGAGGCTAAAGTCTGATCTCCAAAAGGAGCTAGATCTAATGTTTAAGAAGAAAATTGTTTTGTTTAAAAATGAAAAGGAACTTGAAGCCAAAAAATCTGATGTTGAATCACCCAATCTTGCTAGTCCACATAGTAGGATTCTGGATTGATTCTTTGAAATAGGTATGACATTGTTTAAAATTCCAGATCCAACAAATGTCTGTTTTGGTTTGTGCAAGCTATTATCTGGTGCACAAAAAATCTGCTCATCATTCTCTGGGTCAGAGTCGGAGTTAGAGTCTAGGAAGTCTCTGGTGGCTCTGTCAGAGATGAGAGTCTATGTGGGTTTCTGACATAAAATTGCTCTGGTGGAGTCAGAGGAGTTCAGGTCTCTGATGGTGCCGGTTTTGAATTTTCTGAGCTTAGGTTTCAAGGCATTAGAAAAGAAGTTTTCTTCCAGAACTCTTTGTAAATCTTCTTCAAATGAAGTCCTCACATCTTCAAAGGTAGGAGAGAAGATTGGAGCTTCAGGATTGAGTTCACTCTGAGTTTTGACATCAGAGGGACTAACCACAGAAGTAACAAGCTTCTGCTCCTATAAAAGAGTTAAAGTTGAAGATCTCCTTTGGATCAAGGCTTTTGGCAGAGTTAGAAATGATGATTTCAGCTTTTCCTTGATCATGAATTTACTTAAAAGATGGTTCTGTAACCTTTTCATGATCAGAGGAGTTATAGCTGACATTTCTGAAACTTAGCTTTCTGGTCCTTGACCCTTTTGAAGTTTTTGTTCTTTTAAAAACATTTGTATCCGAGGATGCACAATCAGGTGTTTGAACTTTCCCTACACAGAAGGTTGAGGACAGAGATGACTTCTTCCTTCGAGTTAAAGGATCAAGGTCACTGAAACCTAGACTTTGAGTGTCCATTTGAGAATTGATTTTGATATGCACATCTTGTGCATCTTGATACTTCTTTATCAAGAGCTCTTTCCTCTGTAAGGATGGATGCAAAACTTCCCTTTCCTTATGTAAATAATTTATCAGAGCAACAGAGTTAAGCCTTTCAGTCTTCAAACATCCTCATATTCTTCAAATTTATCAGAGAAAGACATTTCTTTTTGTTTCTGTAAAATCTCTAGCTCATATTTTTCTTTATAAATCTCTTCCTTTTCCATCTCCAAGAGATTTTTCTCTTTCTTGTAGAAGGAAAAATCTTTCTGAGCTAGTTTTCTCAGTTCTTTTTCTTCTGAAAGCTTTTGTTTTAAGAGTTAAAATTCCTCATCAAGTTTAGACACATGCATCTCCAATTCAGAGCCAGATTTGTATTCAGAGGATGAACATACCTTAGCATTGCTTTTGCAAATCTCCAACGTTCTGTCAGCAGAGTCAGTCTCTGTTGGTCTCTCTGCCATTTCCTCTGCTATCCCTTCATTCATCTCCTCTGATCTCCCTTCCCCAACAGCCATCCCATAGAAGTTGGCTTGCTCCGGTTCATCATCAGAAGATGAATAAGAGATCCAGTTTTCCATCTCTGCAACATAACTTCTTTCTCTGAAGTTGTATTTATACTTGTTCTTGTAATAGTCCTGGTCTTTTACAAGTCTACCTTTGTAGTAGTCCTGGTCTTTTACCAGTCTACTTTTGCAGTTGGTAGAGAAATGGACTGGTTTGCCACATCTGAAACATCTGCCATCATTTTGATTGATGGGTTGGGCAGCATCTGCTGGCTTCTATGGTGGTGGTTGGATGTATCTCTTGTTATACTGAGGTGGTCTCTGCTCTAGTGCAGCTCTGTGATTGTTCTGATGGTAAGGTGTAGTCCTCTATTCATGACCTCTTCTCTCATCTTTCTCCTCTCTCTCGAATCTTCCTCTTCTGTCAAACACCTTTTTGCCAAATCTCTTGTTGAACTGTTCACTTATCAACGCAAGAGATTGAACAAAGGCATTTATGTCAGCATCATCTTCATCTTCTGACAGACTTTCCTCTTCATAACTTTCAGCTATCTGGCACTTCTTTCCCTTCTTCGTCATGGATTTCTCCTTCTTCTTGTCTCTGGAGGCATTCTCTCTGCTGGATTTCCCTTCTGAGTGTGCTTTGGATTCATAGATTAATGCCAGTGGTCCTCTCACAGAGGATTTGCCTTTTTGCTTGACATCTGCAAGTGACCATGTATCCAGGTCCTAGTTTTCTTGTAGAGACATAGACAGATTTAGCCATTCATCATTTAAGCTTTTTAGAAACAAGACATTGTTATCTTCCCTTGACCTTACAATCCCACATTTTCTACATTTGTTTATCAGGATATTAAACCTATTGTTATTTCTTGTAGCGTTTCCTCAGAAAGAGCTTTGAAATCATTGTATTCATTAATACATTGGGTCCTTCTGTTCTTTTGGGTTTTGATTCCCCCTTCTAGTTGATTCAAAAGTTGATCCCAGATTTCCGTAGCAGTAACACAGGAGTCTAGTTCCTGAAAGATATCGTTTGTAATGGCCATAATCAGGAGTCTAACCGCTTTAAGATCATTTCCCATTTTCAGCTTTTCTTCTTTCGTAAAACCAGTGGTTTTAGGTTCAAAGTGAGCATGAATCTCATCAGTGGTTTCTGTAGCACGAACACGAGGAACCAATACCATGGGTTGCAATGGTCCATGTGTGACAGATCGCATAAGATCTTTATCCATGCCATCAAAGAAGTTAACCATCCTGATCTTCCATTGAGGGTATTCATCCCTCAGAAGAGTAGGAGGTTTAGTTAAAAAACCAGCTGTATAAATAGCTTTGATGTTGTTGTTCGCCATTTTCAAAGAAATAACAGAGTGTGAAGATTTGAACATAGAAAAGGTGTTTTAAATCAGAAATAGATGAACAGAGATGTAATGAAACAGTAAAAGTAAGACATAAATGCTTTCTTAATTTGCTTGACGATTTGAATGAGTGTTTAATGTTTGAAAACAGAAATTTCAGGGTTTTTGTTGTGAAACAGGGTATTCTCAAACACTTGAAGAACAAAACACAATCAACAAGAGTGAACCAACCTGGACAGGTTGGATCGATTTGATTTAAGCAAATCAATTTGCTCTGATACCAATTGTAGGTTCCCAGATTCACCTTTTCTCAAACAAACAGAGACATCATAGATAGTGGAAGCGTAAACATTCTGTCTGTGTATGAGTAATTGTGTGTAGCATAAACAATGAGAGATTAACAATAAGCATAACTTTATAATGATAACAAGAATGAATAACAAACTGCTCGTATATTGTTAGGACCATAAATGTCCTACATATTATAAAGATATATAAATAATTATATAGAGCTTAATTAGTTATTTATTTAATTGTAAAAGTCTTAATTGTGTTCATTGGGCTTTGTTTAGCCTAATGGGCTTAGGTCTTGTTTGTCTAAAGCCTTAGTATATAAGGTTTAGATAACCTAGTTTTAGGTTAGAGCAATTCGAGAGAAATTCATTAGAGCTTATTGTTTAGAAATCGTTCTTTTACTTTGAATTGTAATATTCTCTGAACGATACTTTGAATGAATATGAGAGAGATGACAAGTTGAAATCCGCGATTGTTCTTGTTATTGCTCATTGATTATATTGTTACCTGTCAATCTGGGACTCACATGTGGTATCAGAGTCGAATCGGTGATTTGAATATATAAAAGAAATCAAACGAAAGCAAGAAATAGAATAAAATTCGTATTGAATTTTCTGGAAAACGCAGCGAGCCGTTTTGCATATTCCCGGAGATTGAACCGTCGGATCGTCACGATTTTTGGACAGTAGCTCTATGACATTCTGTTGTACATTCTGAACGGTGGGATTGATCGTTTGAGGTCCAGAAGGCACCCATATTATTTTGGACATACTACAGTTTTTTTCTTGGGGTGAAACGATCATCAATCGGGTTTGCAAAGCTTTTCGTTGACTTAATAATTCATTTGTTAATTCTCGATTGTTTAATCGTTCTTAATCTGGTGTTTATCTGCACTTATATCGATTCTCAAAGGTATTAATTTTTCAATATAAAAATCAATTCTTGAGTTTTTGGTGTTCTAACATTTTTGTGGTGATTATTGAAAAATAGGATATACTTTGCTTAGAAATCGATTTGGGTATGTTTGTGTTTGTGTTTTTGGTCAAAATCTAACCCTACAGGAGTGAAATCAAGCAACCCTATCGAAACCTGATCTGAATTTCTCAATCAGCCGTGGTTACCAGAAGTCCCTTAAAATAATCCGGGTAAGTCAATTTTTCTGTCAGTTTCCGGGTAACTCAAAGTTACCGGGTACCTGTACTTACCTGGTAACTCAAAGTTACCGGACGCCTTGCACTTTCCGGATAACAATTTAAATTGCACTCAAAGTTACCTGGTAACTCAACGTTACCTGTTAACTCAAAGTTACCAGATAATTTTTTTTTCAAGTTATCTGATAATTCTCACTTTCCGGATGAAATATTTACCCGGTAACCTCACAATTTCCCGGACACCTCATTTCCGCTTGCATTACCTTCGTACACTGCCATCAATTGTTGACCAAAGTTTTTATTGTTGACTATCTATCACCGTCACATACTTCCCCATCTACACCTTTCATGCTTAATATTTTTTTTTTGGCTCTTCTTCACGCTGCACATACATACACTAATTGCATGCACAAACACACATCTCAACTTACATTCTTGGTGATCTACTGCAACGTGGGAGCATAAGCTTATTTACAATCCATCAAATAGCTTGTTTGACTATATTGTTTGTGGTAAATATGACATTAGTTGAATGTTGATTGTGTCATAAATCAAGTGTTGAACATCACAAAATTTCGGTTTGTTTTTTTCTTCATCCGGAATCCACCTCTATCCGGTAAACCAACCTTCGCCCGGTAAGTTCTTTTTCACCCGGTAAGTCGCAAATAAATTTCATCCGGTAAGTGCTATTTTTTTTGCGAGGATCTCAATCACCTGGTAAGTTGTGTTTTGTGCGAAAACTCTCTATCCGGAATCGATCATCACCCGGTAAACACTCAATCACCCGGTAAGTTTGGTTAGTAAGTTCTCGTCGGTACCCGAGTTACCGCACGTCTCGTCACCCGATAACTTAATTGTCCGGTAACTTGCGAACTTTTCAACAAACGGTTTTTGAATTATTTTTGTGACGTTAGATATTATTTGCGACGATTTGCAATTATTAGCGACTATTATTATTTTTTAGTGATTCATTTTGTCGTCTTGATCTAACTTGGTTTGTTTATCTTGCAGGTTTCATTCTCGAAGTTTGATTTCGTTCGTTCCGATAATAATCAGATCTTAATTTTTTTGAAAACGAATTTAATTTTTTAGATTTGTTTTTCAGATTTAATTTTTTATTTTTCTTCCGCAAGTTTTATTCTTCAAAGTAACACCGATCAACGATCAATTTTTCAGGTAACAATGTCGATATATTGTACACGTCGAGAGTGTAAAGACTTGATAAAATTCGCTAAAGAGGATTTCAAGCGAGCAGGTGAATCGTGCATAAGGTACTTCAAAGAACTGAATGAACAGAAACTGCAAACAATTGAAAGTACTGAGAAGTTTGCTAAATCTGAAGAAAAGGCAAAGATCTTAGAAACTGAAAACACTGAGTTGAAAAAGAAGCTATCTGATTTATCATCACGAGATGATATAAGGGAGACTGAGAAATAGCAAGCAAGACTACATGAAAAGAACATCAAGCGATCAGATGATTTGTGCAACAAGTACATCAAAGAACTGAAGGAACAGAAATCTCAAAATTGGAATAGTTCTGAGAAGCTGGCTAGATCTGAAGAAAAAGGCAGCGATCTTAGAAAGTGAGAACACTGAGCTGAAAAGAAAGATTTCTGAGTTGACATCACAAGACGAGATAAATGCACTTGTAGAGAAAGGTAAACTCCTGAACTGTGAAAACCTTATAAACTAACTACTTTTGAAAAGGAGAAAGAAAGTTTTGCAACGGAAAGACAATTGCTCATACAAAAGCAATCTGGTATTTCAACCAAATCTCTTGAAGAGAAGAAGAGTCTTGAGCTTATGTGTTTAAAACTTTCAAAACAGATCTCCGATTTTGAAAACGTTTTGATTTTAGAAAGAGAGAAGTTTGAAACTGAACCCAAATCTTTTACTAAAAAGAATGGAGAACTTTCTTTGAAAATAATTGATTTGGAGAAAGAATTTAACGTTCTAATCAAAGAGCCAGAGAAGAAGAAAGTTGAAGGCTTTAGGGCAAAAAGTTTGAAAGATGGTTTTGCAAACGAGAGAAAGATCTTTCAGACTGAGATTTCTAAGCTTACAACGAATTTATCTGTTTTGTCTACTGACATTATGATAGAGAAGAGGCTAAAGTCTGATCTCCAAAAGGAGCTAGATCTAATGTTTAAGAAGAAAATTGTTTTGTTTAAAAATGAAAAGGAACTTGAAGCCAAAAAATCTGATGTTGAATCACCCAATCTTGCTAGTCCAGATAATATTAATCAGTCTCTTTACGGTGATTCAGCTAACTCAGTTTGCTCTTCTAAGACCGCTTCAAGTTCTATCCACAAAAATGTTTCTTCAAAGACCGGCATTAGATCAAACAACTCTTCAAAAGATCGGATCCGTAACTCTAATCTGTTTTATGACCCTATTATTGACAAATCAGATAATCAATTTTTCAAGAAAGTAAACATGGTTTGGAGAGTTAAAGGATCCGCTCCTGCTCCAAAATCATTCGTCTCTGCTAAGAGTGACAAGAACAACAAAGCTTTCCACGCTAAACCTTTTGTGAAAGCTGATCGAGTTTACTCTGTTAATAAGCTGGTCAGCTTATCTACACAGAAGCTGTGTTGTTCTTATTGTGGAACAAGTGAGTTTGTGAATAAAGACCATGTTAAGTATTGGTATGGTACTTATAGTATCCCAGGTCCTCATGGGGCATCTAACCAACAAGGATCCATCAAAAGATGGATGCCAAAATCCTACTAATCTGTTTTGCAGGAATGTCATGTGCATTTAAATTAGAAGATTATTTTCACATGACGAACATTCAAAGGTTATGCCAATTTTGAGGGGGAGTCCTATTATGTGAAAGGTAAGTGAACTTCAACTAAATTCAAAGACCGTGGCAATGCATTCTGGATAACTTACTTGTGTTTGTTATTCTCCAATTTTAAATTCCATGATTGCCACGTGTCAATTTTTCTTGACTTGGTTATTTCCATGTCTCACATATTTGTTGATTTTTTCGATGGAAATACACTCGTTTGAATTCCTAGTTGTTTTCCAAGTTCGCTATTTCTTGCATATGATTCCGTTCTTATCTGATATAATAATTGTGACTTGTTCTTCACAATTAAACATTCTGATCATTGTTTCATTTCTTGCAAAATACTGTGCTTACTGAGCCATTCTGTTTTGCGCTTGATTTTGTCTCATTGAAATTCTGTTATTTCAAACAATGACTTCTGAATAATTCAGATCAAAACTCGGACTTTATTTTGATGACTTCTGATTACCTCAGATCAGAGCTCGGACTTCATTATTATGACTTCTGATTAACTCAGATCAGGACTCGTTCTTAAATGCTATGACTTCTAAACATTTCAGTTTAGAACTCGTACTTCACTGTTTACTAAACTGTTCTAATCGATGCATGAAATGAGTGTTAGGAACTACATCGTTTCTATGGTCTATCCAGAACCGGAAGGACCTACCCAAGAAACACTTCCCTTATAGACAACAGTGAGGGGTCTAGATTGATAGATGAGTTCAGAGTGAAAATAAAAATGGTGAGGATGTGACAGGACTTAAAATAATATATTGGTCCTTACCAAACCGAGTCAGTTATCCGGGTAACCACACAATCTATTCATTCTCGTTCTTTGGAGATGAATATTTAAACAGACATGGACCCAGTGTCGATAACTTGTGTCACCCCACCCAGCCACTCAAGTATCTCGCAAAAGATGCTTGTTTCACATATTCACGGAGGTTTAGCACATAATCTATCTATTTCTCACTCGGAGGTCTTAGATATTGAAAAAGGAAGATATCAGCTCCGGTCTCTGAACTTCATATTCTAATCACTGTGTCAATTGATTTTTAACTTGAGTTCCAAGTTAAATCAATATTTTGAGCCAAAACACATATACTTTAATTCTTTCACACATGCACGAGTTTTTGTGATTCCATTTGCATATCTTCGTGATATTGCCGGAACAGTTTGAGAATTAATTTTTAAAATTTTACTTCAGTGATAACTGGAAGTCCTATCAGAGATACCCCGTTGCCAACTCTGAACATAGGCCACACAATTATTTTAATTGTTACGATAACAGTTACTTTTGTGTTTCTGTGTTAGTTGATTACCCCATTCTGGTTACTTAATGTTTTGATCTGGATTCTTTGCTACTCATCACTATTGTCTTTGAACGTGCATGATACTTCGGATGCTCCTACTCATCAAGAGGGGGAGAAAGGGTACAGATTCAAAGACACCGAATATCAAGTTGAGGGGGAGTTAGCAAAAGCCGAGGGGGAGTAACTGTTGATTGATCTTATCAGTTATTTGATCGATGCCGAGATTTTATCAAAGCGAAAAGACTTCAAAGTGTTAACAAGTGGTCATATCTTCTCGTTCTTATCAAGTGGTGTTCGCTAAAATCATTTTCTCCATCGAGCATATTGGTTCTACGAGTTCTTTTAAAGCTGAAAGCAAATTCAAGAGCTTTATTCAAGGGGGAGCGTTAAAGGACATGAAGACAACCAACACCGAAGCGTTTCAAGGATTCTAAAGGAAGAGAAGTTCAAGACCGGTTTTTCTTTATATATCTTTAGGGGAGATTGTTAGGACCATAAATGTCCTACATATTAGAAAGATATATAAATAATTATATAGAGCTTAATTAGTTATATATTTAATTGTAAAAGCCTTAATTGTGTTAATTGGGCTTTGTTTAGCCTAATGGGCTTAGGCCTTGTTTGTCTAAAGCCTTAGTATATAAGGTTTAGATAACCTAGTTTTAGGTTAGAGCAATTCGAGAGAAATTCATTAAATCTTATTGTTTAGAAATCGTTCCTTTACTTTGAATTGTAATATTCTCTGAACGATACTTTGAATGAATACGATAGAGATGACAAGTTGAAATCCACGATTGTTCTTATTATTGCTCATTGATTATATTGTTACCTGTCAATCTGGGACTCACATATATTGATATGAATTACACCAAGAACACTTTCGTGTGTGTGTATTCTGAAATCTCTCAGGCTACAGGATCGTACAATAGAAGTGGAATGGAATGTGCAGTAGTAGTTCTCTCACACTTCTAGTAATGATCTTTACAAAAGTCTTACAAATGTGTGCTCCACTAAAGTTCTATTTATAGCCAGATAAAGTAGTATACATTGTACTATCTAACCCTGGTATGACACGTAGAAAGTGTGTCGTTGTCCTTTTAGGGCTGACGTGGAATGTACGGATACATGTCTAACACTTGGAGATTTCTACGAGACTCAAGCTCCACAGAGGTCTTTATTCACCAGAGGTCATATACTATAGCTCTGAAGGTCTTCTGGTAGTCTTGGTCTCTGATGTAATATCAGAGGTCTTCTGCCAGAGCTCTGATGGCCTTCTGTTGTTTCTCTGATGATCTTCTGTTAAGTCTTCTACTTAATCTCTGAAGTCTTGTCCTCTAACGTACTTCTGACTTGTGATGTTTTCAATACATTTACATTGGGGCTAACAATGATATTATTCGTTCGCTGGGCAAATTTGCTCAACCGAGGATTGTTTTGTTTTACCTAAGCAGGTTCAGGATCTAAACCAGGGACACGATGAATGGTCAAGATGGATTAGTATTCTTATAGACTAGTTGTTTAATCAAGGATTTTGTTATGTAAATCTGTAATTATGTTAATCCTATAATTACTTATGGATGTAATATAATCTTTTGCGAGTTCTATTAGAGCTCTGTACTATGAATGGTAGACTTTTGATCCGCTTTCGGTTGTGACATACCCCATCTTAATATTAGTAGGACGGAGGTGTTACGAATTATGGTATCAGAGCAATAGGTATTAATCATGTAGTAATTTAAGTTTGATCTGTGGGGTCGGGTAGAATTTGACGAGTACATTTTTTTTTCATTTTCAATTCCTTATATTTGTACTTGTTCATTAACCTTGCAAATCCTTACTACCGCTTTCCATAACTGTTTATATCCATATTCGTTGTTCCGAACAAGTTTCTTTGTTGTATCAGTTTCGATGTTGCCTATCAATCACCCCGACGGAGGTTAGGCCTCGAAGAAATCAATTAACACAACATGATGAAACTAACCCTCCTTCCCCTCCTTCTCCTTCACATCAATCTGATCCAAACTTAACGGAAACTATCCAACAAGTTGTTGCGAATATGATCCCATCCATTGTAGCTCAAACAATAAAGGCTCTTCGTTAGACAAATGAAGTACCTTTGAATACTGTAGGTACTGAAACTAGAGTACAAGGTCAAGAACTTAATCAGAATACTAATCAGTCTGAAATTCATGTTTGGCTAGAGCGGTTTAATAAACAAAAATGGCGAATCTTTTCTTCTATCACTCACCCTGTAGATGCAGAGAATTGGATTCGACATCTGGAGAAAAATTTTAAGGTTCTAGGTTGTCTTGATCAGTACAAAGTAGAATTGGCTTCGTATAAACTCGAGGACGATGCTCATAATTGGTGGGAGTCTTGGACTCAAAGCAATCCAGTAGCTGAAACTCTTACATGCAATCAATTAAAGGAAAAATTCTTCAAACATTACTTCACAAAAGCCAATAAAGATGCGTATATCCGGGAATATGTCACTATTCAACTACGGGAAGATGAATCTATTACTGATTATCAGACATGATTTCTTCGATTAGCTCGGTTTGCCAGAATCACAGCAGGCACTACACAACACCATGTTGACAAGTTCAAGTGGACTCAAAGACGTCGGTACAAGAATCAGCTTCTGCTCCCCCAGTATACTTCAGTCTGTCAGGTTGCAGACGCGGCGAGAAATATTGATCGGGCTGAACAGTAAAATAATTCCTTGAAATCAGATTCCGGAAAGAAACAATGTCATATGCGATTTAGTGGTACAGATCTTAGATCTTCAGGTCACTCGGAATCGAGGTCCTCTAATTTCAAATCACCAATATCTTCTCATGAGAGTCTATTAGGACTATTATAATGCCAATCCTTCCCAAAAGTGCAAAGAGTGTGGTATTGCACATCAACCAGGTCCATGCCTATGAATGATTGGAGCGTGTTACAATTGTGGACTGAAAGGACATTTGGCGCGAGACTGTAAACAAGGTCAAAAAGATAGGATGAATGAGAAAGGGAAGCAGTCTACAGCTGGTGGACGAGTATTTGCTTTGCATGGTGATAAATCTACTACATGTATGGTTTATGGTACGCTTATGTTATTTGGCATATCTTTATACGTGTTATTTGATACGGGTGAAACCTACTCCATTGTGTATGATACTCTAGAGGACCATTTGAGACCTTTTGAGAAATCAACTAAGACCTCGCTACATATTACTACTCCGATTGGGTAGTTCAGTTTTCATTTTGTCTTAATTCATGAACTGTCCACCGTTGATTGCTGATTGTATCCGGGAAGTAAACCTACTTCCTATGTGTATGAAATATTTTGACCTCATTATCGGCATGCATTAGTTGTTCAAACATCGAGCAACCGTTGAATTAGATACAAAAAAGGTCATCTTCGGAGATTTGAGCCAACCCAATAGCATCTATCAAGGAGTTGAACCAAAGCAGAAACCAAAGTCGTATCTTCTTCTTCGGTTGAATCGTTTGCTTGTAAAGGATCTGAAGGCTTCCGTGCAGAACTACAAGACCCGATGCGGTACCTCTCGAACTTAGATCTATTCCTGTTGTGAATGAATTTTCTTATGTGTTTCCGGATCAAATTCATGGACTCCCTTCCAATAGAGTAGTGGAGTTCACTATTGACTTGATTCTAGGATCTGCTTCAATATCAAAGCAACCATACCAAATGGCTCCATCAGAAAAGAAGGAGCTAAAGGAGCAGATACAGGATTTGTTGAATAAGGGATACATACGTCCCAGTGTGTCTCTGTGGGGATCACTAGTTCTTTTTGTGAAAAAGAAAGATGGTTCAATGCGATTATCCATTGACTATCGTGAACTGAATAAGGTGACGATACGTAATAAGTATCCCCTGCCCCACATAGACGACTTATTTGATCAACTCCAAGGGGCCAAATTCTTTTCCAAGATTGATCTCAGATTTGGATATCATCAGTTACGTGTTCGAGAGCAGGATATTCCTAAAACAGCTTTTAGAACCCGGTATGGCCATTTTGAATTTGTTGTCATGCCATTTGGGTTAACTAACGCTCCTGTTGTTTTAATGGACTTAATGAACAGAGTCTTTAAGGATTATTTAGACGAGTTCATTATAGTCTTCATCGATGATATTTTGATATATTCCAGGTCTGAAGCTGATCATGCTGAGCATCTTCGTATTGCCTTGGGTATTCCTCGAGAGAAGAAGTTATATGCTAAATTCCCTAAATGAAAATTTTGGTTAGATCAGGTCTCTTTTCTTGGTCACACTTCTTCAGCCGAAGGCATTAAAGTCGACCTTTAAAAGTAGAGGTTGTGGCTAATTGGTCGAGATCGACCAATATATCTGAAATTCGAAGATTTCTGGGTCTGGCAAGATATTATCGACGTTTTGTTGAAAACTTTTCTCGAATCACTCTGCCTTTAACAAAACTCATTCGAAAGGGAGTTAAATTTGAAAGAGGTCCAAATCAGCAACATAGTTTTGAAATTCTGAAAGAACGATTGATCACATCTCTGATCTTATTTTTGTCATCTGGGTAAGGTGGTTTTCAAATCTATAGTGATGCCTCCCAAATTGGCCTTGGGTGTGTACTTATTCAAAATGGGATAGTGAACTACCCCACTCATGACAACTGAAGCCATACGAAGTGAACTACCCCACTCATGACTTAGAACTGGTTGCAGTCGTCTTTGCACTTAAAATCTGGCGTCATTTAGTTGTATGGAGAATCTTGTGACATCTTTACTCATCACAAGAGTTTGAAATACATCTTCTCTCAGAAAGAAATTAATATGCGGCATATACGTTGGCTGGAACCTTTGAAAGATTACGATGTCCAGATCCACTATCATCCAAGAAAAGCGAATGAGTCGCAGATGCGTTAAGTAGTAAAAGTATGGGAACCTTTTCTTGTTATACTATTCAGGCGGAACTGATTTCTGATTTTGAAAAGTTGGGTATTGATATTTATCCAAATTCTAATAGTTTGATTTTGGCTAGCCTTTCGATTGAGCCAAATTTGATATCATGAATTAAAAAGGACCAACAAAATGATGGTGGCATTTGGTCTCTTATTAAAAAATTTAAAATGATCCGGGTTCTGAATTCGAATAGATGACCAAGGTACTGTTTTGTTCAAGGATCGTTTATGTGTACCCGACGATCCCGAACTAAGAGAAGCGATATTGAATGATGCTCACAATTCTCCTTTCTCAATTCATCCAGGTTCTACCAAAATGTACCGTGATTTGAAAAAATATTTCTGGTGGGACGAAATGAAAAGAAATATTGGCGAATATGTTGCAAAATGTTTGACTTGTCAGAAAGTCAAGATTGAAGATCAGAGAGCCAACGGTCTTTTACAGCCTTTAGAGATACCTGTATGGAAATGGAAGCACATCTCTATGGACTTTGTTACAGGGCTACCAAGGACTCAAAAACGTCAAGATGTAATTTGGATAGTTGTGGACCGTTTGACTAAGTCTGCACATTTCTTAGCTATTCGGGAAACTTTTTTGGTCAGCCAATTGTCTAAATTGTTCCAAAGTGAGATCATCAGACTTCATGGAATTCCTGTCTCAATTACGTCTGATAGAGATCTGCATTTTACCTCATGATTCTGGAAGACTCTTCACCAGGCTTGGGATACACGACTTAATATAAGTTCAGCCTTTCATCCTCAAGCAGACGGACAGACTGCACGTACGATACAGACACTTGAAGATATGCTTCATGCTTGCATTCTTGAGTGATCTGGCAGTTGGGATGATTATCTTTCTTTAGTAGAGTTTTCGTACAAAAACAGTTATCAATCTAGTATTCATGTGGCTCCATATGAAGTTCTGTATGGTCGTAAATGTCGAACACCTACATGTTGGAACGAAGTAGGCAAACGTGTAATTAAAGGACCCGAATTGGTTTAAATCACAATTGAAAAACTTGAAGTCGCCTCAAAAAATGAAAGAGGCACAATCGCACCAAAAGAGTTATGCGGACTGACATCGTAGGCCATTGGAATTTCAGCCAGGTGACCATGTTTTCTTTAAAGTTTCCCCGTTTCGAGGAACACGCCATTTTGGGGTTAAAGGAAAGCATAACCCACGTTATATTGGACCTTTTGAAGTTCTAGAGCGTGTTGGTGAAGTAGCCCATCGTCTCGCGTTACCTCCCAAGTTAGCTCATGTTCATAATGTTTTCCATGTGTCGATGCTCCGTGGTTATCGATACCATCCGTTGCATCTCATTGATCATCCACTTGACAAGATTGAGCCAGATTTATCTTATGTTGAGGATCCTGAAGCTATTATCGATCAGGAAGAAAGAAAAATGCTTCATCAATCGATTCCATTCGTTAAAGTCTTATGGCGGAATCATTCTGAAAGTGAAGCGACATGGGAGACAGAGGAATTAAAGAAAAAGAAATATCCGCAACATTTTAAAGGTACATAAGTTCATGACTCTAACTTGATTTCGGGGACAAAATTTTTTTTAGGGTGGGAGAATTATAATATCCCATATTTAGTAAATCTAAATTCGTGCTAGAAAATCAAATTTGTGTTTAAGTTATATGATCGTGCTTTAATGACTTGTACCTTAGTATTTAAGAGTTGTATATTAGACCAAGTTTATATTATAAATTGCATATGTGATTAATGTTGGATGAAACAATCTTGGTTAGGACCAAAATTTTAAAGGTGTTTCCAAAGTAGAATTAAATTGATATAAGCTAAAGACCAAGGGTTAGGTTGTAAATATTGAAAATATATATACAAATAAATAGTTTTTGAAATTCATTAATCTCATAGTCAGATTTTTATCTCTCTCACTCAATAATCTCTCCATCCTCTCTCTTGGAAAACCCTCAAACTCATCTCAAAATCTAAAAAATTCTACTCAAATGTTTATGTTCTTGAAGATTTGATGTTAGAAATGGAATTAGGAGCTCAAGAAAACGTAAGTTCATGGTTTAAATTTAATGAATTCTTTAGTTTTGGGACAAATGGGTTAAACCCTAAGCTATCTATGATTATAATAGGTGGAAGATTGAAGAATTGAAATGGAAATTCTTCAAGTTTGGTACTGTGAGAAGTGACAGATTCACTGTGGTAAGTTTAAAAATTCGTATAATATCAACTCTTTGTCCAATTGAAGTGTTCTTTATATCGATGGAAAGCTCTGTGAGTGTAAAACAGTTTTGTAGTTTACTTTGAAGTCTAGTTCAGACTATAGGTGGCTCAAAATCACTGATTTTCAAGACGTTTTCTGCAGACACTCAAAATTGCATATTGTTTGTATAAACTCTGTAGAAAATCTAAGATAGCTCCAAAATATGCTAATCAAGTTGCTATGAAATCCTACGAGGTATATGAACAATTTTTATTTTGACAAGAAAGTTTGATTATAAGTATAATAAAAAGGCTTAATCGTTTGGTATAAAGAAGTTATTAGCTACTGTTTGGAAGTGTGGAAATTGGGTTTTTGCAAATGTTGTTTAAGGTCCTAAGAATCATGTGAAGTGTTCATTAAGTGTCATAAGGGTACTTTAAGTATGTTTGAGTGTTTGTAGGCTCTTTTAAAGTATAAAGTCTTATGGAACTTGAAGTTGATGAGAACTATTACCGAAAATCGTCTAAAATCATTTTATTAATAAATATAGGTAATCGAAAGGAAGTTTCATGTGATCATTTATAAAACATCTCCAATGTATGAACACCTAATTCGTTCAAATTGTGATCATGACATACATCCACAAAAGTGAATTTTATCAAGTGGTTATCCGGAATTCTTTTATGTCTTATGTGATGTTTTGGTTAACGATTTTTGAACATGAGATTTTCGAACCATTACCGGTATGTTTTAAGATTCATGGTCGATTATATCAATTGGAATCCTCAATGATTTTATTAGACTTGTTTCATATTGGTTTGGCTATTTGAGTTTGATTTTATTGAATTAACTTTGAATAGGCTCAGTACTTAGGGCATGGGTGTTGAGACGCCTCTATGATGGCTAAAATAGTCATGGCGTTCTTGTAAGTGCTATGGCCATGCCAAATAGAGAACGTTGGATGCATCCTTAGAACCGAATACCAATTATGTGTTGACCGGATAGAACCGAATACCACTTATGTTGGTTACCGGATAGAGCCGAATACCACTTATGTTGGTTACCGGATAGAGCCGAATACAAAATATATTATGGTTACCGGGGAATGAGATGGTGTAGTTCCCGACATTCCATTCCATTTAGACGTCTGATAGGACTGGTCATCCATCGGGATCAACGTATCTTAATGATACGGATGACCTTCTTACCTTGAATTTTTAATTATATACGTTTCAATTTTAGAGTTTAACACTTTAACCGATTTCATCATTTATCTTAATGTTTCTTTTCAGTCACCTATTTCTTATTCGGCATTCACTGTGTTATTATTCGTTCACTGGGCAAATTTGCTCAGCCGATGTTTGTTTTGTTTTACCGCGGCAGGTTCATGATCTAAACTAGGGGCAGGATGAACGGTCAAGATGGATTAGGATGCTTAAAGACTAGTTGTTTAATCAAGGATTTTGTTATATAAATATGTAATTATGTTAATCCTACAATGACTTATGGATGTAATATAATCTTTTGGGAGTTCTGTTAGAGCTCTGTACTGTGAATGGTAGACTTTTGATCCGCTTTCGGTTGTGACATACCCCATCTTAAGATTAGTAGGATGGGGGTTTACACATACTAGTCCTCCACCCGTAATAAGACACTCTTAAGATATATTTGTCAAAATTTCCAAAATCCCCAAATATAGGCATTTCCCAAGTTTTATATAATCAAATGTACCCATGATGCAAATATCATCAAATAATACACATAATTGCTAAAAATCACGGAAAACAATTCAATACATAAAAATGGACATTTTATGGCACGTAAAAAGTTTTCACAAAGCAACTTGAATTCAAATTGCTAGATTATGTTGAACCAAGAATCAAGGCTCAAGCTCTAGCTTCCCAAAGGTGAAGATTTGAGATCTCCAAGTAAGATCTTTCTAAGAGAGCTCTTCACAACCACCATGCAAGATAGAAGACATCATATATTAATAGAAACTCCAAATCTTCCAGGATCCTCAAAAGATTAATTCTCCAAGTACTATCAACGTTTCCTTCCAAAATGTGAGCATTTTACATAAAACTCTCCCAAAGATGAACAAAATCAGATATACTTAAATCTTAAGATTCAGATCCTAAAAATACATTTTTGTACTTAATGCACTCTTTTAGAACACATTCTTGAAGATCCAACATTTACTAGCAAAAAAGATAAAAATCCCCCAAATCTCCCAAAATGCCCTAAATTGATCAAAATCCATAGAGGTGTAAAATATACCAAGAGGGATGTTATAGAAGACTAATATGAAGGATTTTGACAAGAATAAATGTTTATAAAACTTATGATTAACATATAAATGAGCTTTTAAGAAATCCTCAAAACTTAGTCAACAATGGTGGAAAGCTTGGTAAGGAAGATGAAGATATTGAGTTCCATCCCACAAAGCTTGAATCTCTTGCTCCAAGACTCTTTAATTCTCAAGAACAAATCGATTTGGAGAAGTAGAAGCTCAAGAACCGAATGAGAGAGAGGAGAAATGAGTAGGTGTAGCAAAAGTGAAGAGAGAGGGGATAAAAACCCATTTTTAAAAAGACCACCATCCACTAAATTTTCTGCCTATCCTCCCTACACGTCAAGGATTTTCACTCGCAAGAAAACGTTTTCCTTAGAAATCTCCCTGAGTGTGAAGAATTTTCCCCGGGGATGAAACTTTCCCATACCCAAATCATTATACCAACTCAAAGTCCATACCAAGAATTATTCTAAGGTCGAAATATAAATATGGAACTCGAAAATAAACATACTAAAAATCCGGGTGAATATAGATCCATCCTATGCAGTTTGCAACCAACACTCATATATGCACATATACTTTTAAACATAAGACATACATGCACAAATATACATATACACATACATACATATATATATGTATATATCTATATATATTAGATATATATTGTATACACACATATATATATATATACATATATACATGGATTTGCTTCACCATGTGAATATTTTTTACGTGTATTTTTCATTTCCATAGGTGGATCAAATTTTTTTCCACATGTAATCTTTTCACAAGGTGAACACGAACATATGTGAAACAATATCTTAAATCATATGAAAAAATCATGAAAAAATCTTTGTGGTTCTCATTGTAAAAAAATATAGGTCTTATATACATTATGCATATAAAGATAGAGGAAATTTTAAATGATAACTCAATTTTCATTGTGCACGTAAGAACCAATCTCGGACCCTCCATCTCTATTGATCCAACAACTTATATTAAATAGCATTTTTAATTAACATAATTAATTAAGGTGATTGGGGTAAAAAGAAAGATAATTTAAACTCACGCCTACCATATTTGACATTTTATTTTCTTATATAATTAAAAACTTTTACCCACTTAATGTTTAAAATAAATTATCTTAAAACTTACTAATATTTTAATTAAACAAATTACAACAAAAACACAAGAATTTCGTGCTCTTGGATATGACATCAATATCGATACATATGTGAAACAATATCTTAAAACATAGGTTTTGATGAAAAAAATAATGTAAAAAAAATTTGTGGTTCTCATTTGTAAAAAAATATAGGTCTTATATACATTATGCATATAAACATAGAGGAGAGTTTAAATGATAACTTAATTTTTTCATTGTGCACGTGAGAACCAATCTCGGACCCTCCATCTCTATTGATCCAACAACTCATATTAAATAGCATTTTTAATTAAAATTATTAATTAAGGTGATTGGGGCTAAAAAGAAAGATAATTTAAACTCACGCCTACCATATTTGAATTTTTATTTTATTTTATAATTAAAAACTTTTACCCCTTAATGTTTAAAATAAATTATCTTAAAACTTACTAATATTTTAATTAAACAAATTACAACAGCAAAACGAGAATTTCGTGCTCTTTGATATGACATCCATCTCGATACATATATGAAACAATATATTAAATCATAGGTTTTGAGGAAAAATTCATGTAAAAAATATTTGTGGTTCTCATTTGTAAAAAATATAGGTCTTATATACATTATGCATATAAACATAGAGGAAAGTTCAAATGATAACTCAATTTTAATTGTGCACTTGAGAACGAATCTCTGACCCTCCATCTCTATTGATCCAACAACTCATATTAAATAACATTTTTAATTAAAATTATTAATTAAGGTGATTGGGGGTAAAAAAGAAGATAATTTATACTCACGCCTACCATATTTGACTTTTTATTTTCTTTTTTTAATTAAAAAAACTTTTACCCCCTTAAAGTTTAAAATAAATTATCTTAAAAATTACAAATATTTTAATTAAACAAACTACAACAAAAAACGAGAATTTCGAGCTCTTTGATATGACATCTATCTCGATACAGTTTTTGTTGTTGTTTTAACCGTCTTTTACTTGAAATGCCATATATGTGTTATATTTATTATAAATATATGTAATAAATATATGTGTAACAACTCGCACAAAACTAGCCAAAACATAAGTCCATCAATTTAATTCAAAACTGCCAAACATGGCCCACACATCGCAATATCAAAATTTCAACATTTGGGTTCGCGGAATTAACCCTAGATACAACTGAGAAATATATATATCTAAATAAATAAAGGAAAAGTCTTCTACTCCACTAGACGCAAGCTACAACTCACATCTTCCCCTTTCCCTTAGACAAGCTCTCTAAAACCTGATTACCTGAAAAAGGGTTTTAGATTTGAAAAGCGAGGGTTAGACCATAGGGTCTAGTGAGATCCCTTGAATATCAACATTCGCACCACACATAGTAATTTAAAATAGTTCACATAAAATAGTAAATAACTAAACCCTTATCAGTTAAGAAAAACACATGCATACCGACGTTCCACGATTGGTCACGCTTACACCTGTGACATAGTGTTAGGGCACACACCCGCCCTCCAAAGAACTGGCGGAATCTATTCAATCATTCCGTATGGGACACACTCCCCATAATAATCATAATATCACCTCGTTAGCATGCATAATTACACCACGTACAAACGCACAGTTCAAAGTATAAATGACAAGTAAATAAATCAAATATCGCCAAGCTTCGGTTTAGAAAGATTCAACTGAAGTCCACGCTTAGTGTTCTCACTTGAAACAGCTATGCCTTACTGTTGGGTCACCAAAGATTTGAAACTGACTCACCGATGTTTCTCCTAAATCTTACTTGGAATATTTTAGAATGGTTCTTTTTAATGACTTGTACAAGATAGCAAATGTTCGGTGAAGTCGAATATCAACCGAAACTAAGCTTGAAGATATTCTCACTGTGGAAATGAAGAATAACCTTCTCAACAATCAACAAGTCATTATCCACCGATGGTCCTCATACATCGGTGGACATCTCCCACCGACCATCCCTTGGTCGGCCAACTCAAGACCCACCGATGTTTGGATTACACATCGGTAGACATCGTTCACCGATCCTTCTGATGATCGGCCAAATATGAGTCCCACCGATGTGAGCTTTAAATCGGTGGGATCTCAAGTATCTTCTCAGATGTTCTAAATTGCAAATTCCAAGGCACTCATATCGGTGGGACTGCTTTGGAAAACACATCAAGAAGATCACTTATTTTGGGACAATATCTATTGCCAGATAAAAGTGACTATTTGTCGTTTTATCCATTATCCGATAACGTCTCAATAAGCATGGGTATTCTTCCTAGTACCAAGGAAAAAGGTGATAAGGACACATCTACTTTTCAGAGGTCAACACCTACAAGCAAATCTCCTGATAACAAGTGTCCTAAGCATTTAATGGTCATCACACTATAAAAGGAAGAAGAAGCTCCCATGCAAACTACGCTTTCTGGAAAATTTCCTCAGTGCAAGAATTCTCCATTTTGCTCAATAACTTTAAAGATTTGTTATAAGTGTTCAAGTTGTTTTAGTTTTCAGTATACTTTGTGAAAGATTGTTAGAATAGTTTATCTGTTCTTTTCCGCAACAGTTTTTAGATTCTATGTGTAATTCATGTTGAATGTTTTTCAATAATAGAATTAAAATTGGGAAAAAAAATTGAGTATTGTATTCAACCCCCCCCCCCCCCCACCCCTTCTACAATACTTGTTAAGCCATCTGGGACTAACACTTACCCGTACCTACATTTCACCCAAATCACACGGGGTAAATAAGTCACTTAACTACTCACGAGATACTCCCTTTACAAAACACTCTGACATTGAGGAGTACTACTCACTTCCGGAATCCATCGGACTAAGGCTCGATTCCGGACACTTTATCCGGACATATCCGGATTCCACAATTCTTTCCTGGACTCCCTTCCGGTATCTGGTAACTTCTGGACTCTCCCGGTATCAGGACTCGACACTCTTCCGGATTCTATTCCGGATTGTGCGATTTCTAGACAAATGGGGTTTTTATCGCACTGACAAATCCTCATTTCACCCATCGGTTCGGCTCCAAAAATCGATAATAAATTACGACTACCAAGAAGCCATCATTACCAACGATTAGCGAGTATTATCATTAGATTTACCAAACCAATTTGGTTGGGATAAAACACTCAGCTCATATCTTTTCACAGAGGACATATCAACCAAAAGATCTCCAAGACCCAAACCTCATTATTCCAAGTCCATACCCAGATTCCAACGTCACTCTATAGATTAAAGGGTTAAGGAAAAGGGATTTACCTCAAAGAAATAATGATTCTCCTTCCCAACTTCGATTTCTCCACGTTCTCTTCCAGATAGCAAGGTTTCTCCCAATTCACACAGTAGCCGCACTCCACAATAAGAAGGAATTGAGGTGTTTTCATAGCTAAACTCTGAGTTAAATCAAATTTCTTCAGCATATCTTTAACATACTTACCTTGGTGAATGAAAGTTCCTTTTTCACTCTGTTTGATTTGAAGACCAAGGAAATAGGTTAGCTCACCCATCATACTCATTTTATATTCAGCTTTCATTCTCTCAGAGAAACGAGTACATAGATCAGGGTTAGTGGAACCAAATATAATATCATCGACATATATTTGAACAAGAATAATATGACCTTTCACTTTCCTGAAAAATAAAGTTTTGTCGATTTTACCTCGCTCAAAATTTTCAATATGGAGATAAGTAGAGAGAGTGTCATACCATGCACGAAGAGCTTGGTTTAAGCCATAAAGTGCCTTATCCAGTTTATAAACATAACCTGGATGCTTAGGATCTGAGAATCCTGGTGGTCGTTCCACGTAGACTTCTTCATTCAGGTTTCCATTGAGGAATGCTGACTTGACATCCATTTGATAAACTTTGAAGTCTTTGTGTACAGCGTAAGCTAAGAATAGACGAATGGCTTCTAGTCTTGCCACTGGAGCAAAGGTTTCGTCGTAATCTATACCTTCCTCTTGTATGTATCCCTGAGCAACAAGACGAGCCTTGTTGCAGGTTACAGTTCCATGTTCATCCAACTTGTTTCGATAGACCCATTTAGTGCCTATCACTAACTTGTCAGATGGTCTTGGAACGAGATTCCAAACTTTGTTACTTTCAAATTCTGTCAGCTCTTCTTGCATAGCGCTGACCCAGTTTGGATCTCTGAGGGCATCATCTATTTTCTTTGGTTCAATAAGAGAAATAAAGTTAACAAATAAACAAATGTTACCTGCACTTCGTCGAGTATGAACACCAGCGTTTTGATCACCAAGAATGTAATCAATAAGGTGATTAATAGTCCATCGCTGAGCCGGAGCATGATTCGCTGACTCAACCTGAACTTGAGGAGTTGAAGATGAGGCTTCGGCAACTTCTGGTATATCAGCCAAGAGAGGAAAAGGTGCAAATGGCATTTCATTTACTGATTGCTGAGAAGTAGATGGTATATCTGAGATAAATGGTTGAGAAGCAGGCATAGTGTTTAGAGGAACAACTGAGACCCATGAGGATTCAGCTTCAATAGTCTGCATGCTTGAGACGATAGTGGGACCATCATTTTCAGCAGGATGAGTGTGAGATTGAGGAATGGGAATGTCTTCGGAATCACCAAGATGAGAGAACATCCGTTGATTTAGTTCTTCAGTATCAGCAGAAGGTCTAGAGTTCGCTGAACGGGATTCGTCAAAAGTGACGTGGATTGTTTCTTCTACAGTTTGTCTTCTACGATTGAAGAATATCCAAAAAAGATTCCATCATCAGCCTTAGGATCAAACTTTCCAAGGGCATCTATGTTGTTCAGTATGAAACACTGACATCCAAAGATGTGAAGAAAGCTAAGAGAAGGCTTTCTCCCATGAAAGAGTTCATAGGCTGTTTTCTTGAATATTTTGACTATCAGCGACCTGTTTTGAGTAAAACAAGCAGTGTTGACAACTTCTGCCCAAAACTGAGTAGGCAGGTGAGAATCGCTGAGCATTGAACGTGCAGCTTCGATGATAGTTCGATTTCTTCTTTCAGTGACTCCATTTTGTTGCGGTGTTCTCACTGAAGAAAAATTGTGAGAAATATCCTTACTCTCAAAGGAGGAATCAAGAGAACTGTTTTTGAATTCAGTCCCATGATCACTCCTTATTGAGCGAACGGTCATGTTGTGCAGGACTTCTGTTTTCCTAACAAAGGTGATGAGTTCTTCAGGGGTGTCACTCTTAGAACGGAGAAATATTACCCAGGTATAGCGAGAGAATTCATCAACTATGACCAACGTATATTTCTTTCCAGCGATGGATTGTTTGTTAACAGGGCTAAACAAATCCATATGGAGAAGTTGTAGAGTAGATGACACTGAGGAAACTTGCTTAGATTTAAAACTAGCTTTGGTTTGTTTCCATTTCTCACACGCTGAACATAAGGATTCCTTAGCGTATGAGTGTTGAGGTAGACCAGTAACCAACTCTTTAGAAGATAGAGTATTCAGTGTCTTGAAGTTGAGATGAGAGAGCCTCTTATGCCATAGCCAGTTGACATCAGATGAGGCTTTTGAGAAGAAACAGGAGTTCTCAGTGGTTGTAGAGTCCATGTTTATAACGTAAACATTTTCCATACGATAACCGCTGAGAGCTATCTTCTCCTTTTTGTCAGTGACAAAGCAGGATTCCTTAGTGAAAATCACTTTGTTATCCTTGTCACATAGCTGACTGATGCTTAGAAGATTATACTTCAGCCCTTCAACATATGCGACTCTTCTGAAGGTTGTTGTACCATTAAAAAGTACACCAAACCCTCGGGTATGGCCTTTTCCATTTCCACCAAAGGTTACTGAGGGACCCTTCTCTTCCTTGTATTTAGTGAGCAGGCTTTTCTTTCCAGTCATGTGTCTAGAGCATCCGCTATCGAGATACCAGATACCCATCTTAACCTGCAAAAAGGAAGATTAGATTGATTTGGGCACCCATTTCATTTTGGGCTTAGATTTGTCAGTGGTGGTAGAGGAAGTGGAAGGTTCAACAATCTTTGCAGCATTTGAAGATTGAGCTTTATTTTCAGTCTTCACTTTGATTAATTTCTTAACCATAGTGGTCTTCTTTGCCTTGGGGGCATTGATCTTCACCTTAGCTATCTTTTCAGCTTTGGTGGCTGTAGGACACTTACTAGCAATATGATTGGTAAGTCCACAGTGATAACATTTCTTATAACTAAAAGTAGTTTGAGGACCATTTGCATGCTGAGCCGTTAGTTTTAAATGAGCAGGGCCAACACTAAGTATACCTTTGGCATTGGAAATGGGAGGAACAATCAGTTCTTTGGATTTCTTACCAATAATAGCCACTCTGATTCTAGGAGTAGATCGCTGAATAAATCCAGGGATCTTATTCTTAGAAGTAGAGGGATAAGTTACTGAAGCTTTAGAAGCATTCAGCTTTGGTACAAAGGTACCCATCTGAGGTTTTGGATAAACAATTTTCTCTTTACCTTTAGAAACTAAGGTAGAGTTTTCCTCAGGGATAGGAGTTTTTGAAGAGGAACACTGAGATGAGGAAGTATCAGGGATAGAGGATACGAACATTCCAAACTTAAGCATGGAATGGTCAGTGGTAGGTTCTAGATTATCAGCTTTGTAACCAAGACCACGTTTATCACTCAGGGGAATCTGAGACTTTATAATCTCAGTGATCGTTGTTGAGGTTTTACACCATCCTTCAACATTAGCTTTTTCAGCTTTTAATGCAGCGATAGCTTCTTCGCGCTCGATTTTTACTAGCTGATTTATATGAACTTGATCTTTAAATTCTTCTTCAATTTTAGAAAGCTTTTCTATTTGAAGGTGACAATTTTTAAGTTGTTCAACGAGATCAAGGTTTTGATTTTCAACAATAGTTTTGCCATTCATGGCATCATATAAACTCATAGTCAGGAGATCGATCTTTCGAAGACTATCAGCTTCATCAATATTTGAAATAATTGTAAAGAAAGATTGTGATACCTTATAGGTAGAGGATGAAGCAGAGGGAATTTTAGCTTGTTTTTCCTCTTCTTCGATCTTGGCCATGAGATAGAGATTGGCCTCATCATCATATTCTGAGTCAGATGATTCTTCTTCATCAGATGCAGCCCAATCAAAGTCAGCCATCAGGCCTTTACCTTTCTTCTTAAAGCTTTTCAGCTTTGAATACTTTTCTTTCAGCTTTTTGTATTTGTCAACTCTAGCCCTGGGGTTAAAGGTTTTCTTGGGGAAAGCTGAGGGTCTAGAGACTTTCTTTGACCTGCACTCACTAGCAAAATGCCCTATCTTTTCACAGTTATAGCAAGTACCAGTAGCCTTATCAACTGGGGTTGATGATCTAGGCTTGTCAGTGAGTGCGAGAGTTTTATTCCTTCCGAAGTTACTCTTTTTAGCGAATCTCCTGAACTTATTAGCTAAGAGTGCTATAGATTCATCAAGATCCGAAGCGTCAGAATCTGATGAGCATTCAGAGTTAGTTTCCATCTCAGTGACAGTGATAGTAGATCGCTGAGTGGAAGGTAACTCTGAGAGTAAAGCAACAGGTGTGCCCTTGGAATCTTTTACAAGATTCTTCTTAAGATGACTCGACTGATCATGATTGAGCATAGTGCCATATAAGGAAGAGAGAGACATAGATTTTATATCCTTAGATAGCTTGAGACATATTGAATAATTGTCCCAGCTTTCAGGTAAACATTCTAAGAACTTTATCAGAATTTCAAAGTTAGAATATTCCTTACCAACGGTTTTCAGATCTATTATTAAACAGTTAAACCGCTGATGTACTTTAGAGAGAGATTCATTCTTACCACAAATGAAGCTTTCGTACTTTCTTACCAGGTTGATCTTACGTGAGTCCTGGACTTTAGACGTACCTTCATACTGAACACAGATTGTATCCCACAAGGCTTTGGAGGTTTTCAGATTCATGACGGAATGGTAGACTTCGTCAGGAAGAGCCATGGAGAGGATGGATTTGGCTTCGGTGTCGATAGCCACTTTCTTCTTATCTTCATCAGTCTACATATGAATTTCCTTGGGAACCAACCTTTCCGGAATGGCTGGTCTATTCTCAGTGCCTGGAACTTCAGGGTCGATTCTAACAGGAATATATGGGCCATTTTAAAGATAGTAAGGCATAGTAGGGTCTACACCTTCTAAGAAGAGAGTCATCTTTGCAAGAGAACCATTGTCAATATAGTTTGTGTTTGTGTTAGTAGCCATTAAGAGAAATAGCAAGGAAGAGAAACGATTAGTATAAGCAAGATCTTGTTTATTAGATTAAACAATCTTCTCTGATACCACTTGTTGGTCCCGGAGGGGTTATACAAGTTTGTAGAAGGGGGTTGAATACAAAACACACTTATTTTACTTTTCTAAATTGTTTATTGATATTTATCAAACAATTTACAACTTGTTGCGGAACAAGATTAAGGATTAAACCTAATCTAAACAAGTTATGAGAAACACTAAGTTTCTTGCACTAGAATTAAGACAGAAAGAAGATAAGAATATTAAAGAGAAATATTCTAGCACAAAGAGAGAAAGAAGAAGATGGCTGAGCACTTCATTTCTGAAGTAGGGTTCTTCTTATATACTACATGCATTTAATGCAATTCAGTATTACTTTACACGTGGTAGCAACTGATTGGTTGCATGGTTTGACCTTTGTTGACAACCTTAGTAGCCGCATCATGTACAGTGTTGAATCAGAGTTGGTAGTACGATCCTAGGCAAAAGGGATGTCCTTTCTGACATTATCGTACGAAGGCGTGCAAGGGAGGTAAGACAAAAGTAACTTGTAGAGGAAGACTTCATGATCAATGTCCACTAAAAATATCTTTATCAGCGAGTGATAAAGTTCAGCGATTTCTGAAGTTTTCTACTTGTAACTTCACGTTGAGTGGACAAATCTTGGCTTTGCTGATATCCGCATCAGTTCATTAGTAGACTTGTCACTGATTCTTGGGCTTGATCTTCGACTTCAGCGTAGAACATGTTTAACGTGAAACTTGTCTTCAGGGATCATAAGTAAATAACTAAACTATCAGCGATCACCAAAAGTACTGAACAGGCTCAGAGCTTTATGGGTGAATAGTGTTCGCTGAGTGTCTAATCTAAAAAGCATAAGTTTCCTATCAGCGGTACTGTAGAGACATAGTACTTATCAGCTATAATAAACTCTAATACATATTGTTTACTTACAATTTCACTAAGTGTTTAAAGAGTCATTATCAAATCACTGAGGGTTTGGATCAACAGTATCTTCTTCCCGACACCCTAATTCCTTATCCCCGATTCATACACCGATCTCATCTCGGTAGCCTCTCTGCCACCTATTACCTTCTCTACCGACATCACTTATCACTTCGGTGCATTCATCCCTCCGAACCTTTGCCATTCTTATCCTATACACTTCCCAATTCTTACCTCATCCTACTAACCTATATGTCAGAAACCCTTGACCCTCCCCATTCCTTATGACCACATCTTTTAAATTTTCATCATTACTACTTAAACCCATTTTATAATTCAGTTAATTCATGACCCTTCGATTTCCAACCTTAACCATTACCGCCCAAAACCCTTTTTAAATCCTAATCCTATATATACCCACTCTCTTCCTCATTTTTCGCACACCTACGAACCACTCTCGATCTTCTTCTTTCTCAAAGGTCACCAAACCTGCAACTTCTCTTCGACAATGGCATCATCTACCACGTCCAAGGCTACCAAAACCACGAAAATGGTCAAGAAATCTCCTACATGCTTCGAAGACCTCAAGTTCAATCCTTGCAATCATGTTGCAAGGTTTGAATCCGATCCAGCTCATCCTGAGTTTGCCATGGTAACCAAATTCTTGACTCGCTCTCCTCTTCTCCAAGCCTTCACCTGCAACCCTAAAATGAGCAAAATGCTCATTGGCAACACTGGCTCACTGCTGTGTATGATCCCTCAAAACGAAGTAGTTCACGCTTCGATTCTTACTGATGAAGAAGGCGACCATGATCTCACATTTGGAGTGGATGATGTTCGTCGTGCCTTGAAGATTTAGGCCTTTTCTGGTTATGAAGATGTGCACCTTACCACGGCCCATGCAGAGGTGATAAGTGCTTTTGGCTATATTCATCAAACAGATGACAAGCCTTCCAAATCTTCCAAAGGACCAGGTACTCTTGTACGCGGTAAGATGGGAGGTATCTGGAACTTCTTCTTTGCCCAGGTAATCTACTGTCTGTCCAAAAAAACCAGTGGACATGATCAATCTGCTTCCTACATCACTTTTCTTGCTCATGCTCTCATCTATCAACGGAAGATAGATTTCGCGCAATACTTCTTTACGGAACTGGTAAAGGTCATCAAGCCCCGCAAACGATGCCAAGTTGCTTACCCCCGGTTTATCTCCATGATTATTCAACATAAAATCGGTACCGCTTTGGACGCCGATCGAAAGACCAAAACTCCCCGCTTCAAATATGATTGGTCCTCTCGAATCGTCGGCCAAAAGACACTTGATGTTGGCCCTCGAGCCTCCGAGTAGCCTCTTCGACCAGGTATGATCTCTTTCGCTCACTCTCCCGATCTCCACTGAGAAGATGCGGAAATTTCCGGGTTTCGACACCCGGAAATTCTCGTGGACCCCCCAGCTATAGTGGCCCCTTCTCCCCGTCCCCGAGTGAAGTCGGGTGGTGCCAAAAAGAAACAATCTCGGGCCACCGACACCTTCGTGTTCGCTTCCGGGACTACGCCCCCGAGAGATCCCTCGGAAGCTACCCGAGTCCCAACCCCTTCGCACAAGCGGAGGCACTCTCAATCCCCTCCGAGATCTTTCTAAAAAGGTCTCTGTTGATCCAAACCCTCAGTGATTTGATAATGACCTTCTCTTAAACACTTAGTGAAAATTGTAAGTAAAACAATATGTATTAGAGTTTCACAATCGCTGATAAGTACTAGGACTTTACAGTACCGCTGATAGGAACTCTCGCTCTTTAGATTAGACATCCAGCGAACATTGTTCATCCAGTAGCTCTGAGCCTGTTCAGTCTCTGTGATGCTCGCTGATAGTTTAGTTGTTTACTTATGATCCCTGAAGAAAGGTTTCACGTCAACAAAGGTTCTACGCTGAAGTCGAAGATCAAGCCCAAGAACCAGCGACAAGTCTACTAATGAACTGATGCGGATATCAGCGAAGCAAGACCTATCCACTCAACGTGAAGTATTAAGTAGAAGACTTCAGCAATCGCTGAGCTTTATCATTCGCTGATAAAGAACTGTTCAACGAACGCAGATCATGAGGTCTACTCTACAAGTTACTTTTGTCTATCCCCTTGCACGTCTCCGTACGAAATGTCAGAAAGGACCTCCCTTCTGTCTAGAATCGTACAACAAACTCTGATTCTACACTGTGCACCATGCGGATACTAAGGTTGTCTGCAAAGGTCAAAACATGCAACCACTCAGTTGCTGCCATGTGTAAAGTAACACTGCCATGCATTAAATGCATGCAGTATATAAAGAAGAACCCTACTTCAGAATTGAAGTGCTCGTGCTCGGCCATCTTACTCCTTCTCTCTTAGTGTTAGAATATTATTCGTAATATTCTTATCTCATTTCTATCTTATTTCTAGTGCAAGAAACTTAGTGTTCTTAACTTGTTTAGATTAGGTTTATCCTTAATCTTGTTCCGCAACAAGTTGTAAATTGTTTTAAGATTTATCAATAAACAATTTAGAAAAGTAAAAATCGTGTGTTTGTATTCAACCCCCCTTTCTACAAACTTGTATAACCCTTCGAGACCAACAAGTGGTATCAGAGCAGATTTGTTTAATCTCATAAACAAGATCTTATCTATACTAATCTCTTCTTCCTTGCTATTTCTTAAAATGGCTACCAACACAAACACTAACTATATTGACAATGGTTCTCTTGCAAAACCCACTAGATTCTCCAGAGATAACTTTAATCTGTGGAAAAATAGGATGATTCTCTTCTTAGAAGGTGTAGACCCTACTATGCCTTACTATCTTGAAAACGGCCCATATATTCCTGTTAGAATTGATCCTGAAGTTCCAGCCGCTGAGAATAGAGCTGCTATTCCAGAAAGGTTGGTTCCTAAGGAAATTCATATGTGGACTGATCAAGATAAGAATAAAGTGGCTATCGACACTAAAGCCATATCCATTCTTTCCATGGCTCTTCCTGACGAAGTCTACCATTCCGTCATGAACCTGAAAACCTCCAAAGCCATGTGGGACACAATCTGTGTTCAATATGAAGGTACATCTAAAGTCCAGGACTCACGTAAGATCAACCTGGTAAGACAGTACGAAAGCTTCATTTGTGATAAGAATTAATCTCTCTCTGAAGTACACCAACGTTTTAACTGCTTAATAATAGATCTAAAAACTGTTGGTAAGGAATATTCTAACTTTGAAGTACTGGCAAAGTTCTTAGAATGTTTACCTGAAAGCTAGGACAGTTATTCAATGTGTCTCAAACTATCAAAGGATCTAAAATCCATGACTCTTTCTACCTTATATGGCATGATGCTTAATCATGAGGAATCAAGTCATCTTAAGAAGAATCTTGTAAAAGATTCCAAAAGCACCCTTGTTGCTTTAATCTCAGAGTCACCTACCACTCAGCGATCGACTATCACTATCACTGAGTTGGAGACTAAATCTGAATGCTCATCAGATCCTGACTCTTCAGATCTTGATGAATCTATGGCTCTCCTTTCTAATAAATTCAGGAGATTCGCCAATAAGAAAAATTTCAGAAAGAACAAACCTCTTGCTATTACTGATAAGGCAAGATCATTAACTCCTGTTGATAAGGCTACTGCTACTTGCTATAACTGTGAAAAGATAGGACATTTTGCTAGCGAATGCAGGTCAAAGAAAGTCTCTAGATCCTTAACTTTTCCCAAGAAAAACTTTACTCCCAGGACTAGAGATGAAAAATACAAAAAGCTGAAAGAAAGGTATTCAAAGCTGAAAACCTTTAAGAGGAAAGGCAAAGGCCTGATGGCTGACTATGATTGGGCTGCTTCTGATGAAGAAGAATCATTTGACTCTGAAGATGATGATGAAGCCAATCTCTGTCTCATGGCCAAACTTGAAGATGAGGAAGAAAATTCTGACATTCCCTGTACTTCAACCTCTGCTACTAAGGTATCACCTTCCTTATTTACCAATGTTTTAAATATTGATGAAGCTGATAGTTTTCGAAAAATCGATCTGCTGACCAGAAGTTTATATGAAGCCATGAATGGCAAAACTGTTATTGAAAATCAAAACCTTGATCTCGCTGAACAGCTTAAAAACTGTCACCTTCAAATAGAAAAGTTTTCTAAAATTGAAGAAGATTTTAAAGATCAAGCGCGAAGAAGCTATCACTGCATTAAAAGCTGAAAAAGATACTGTTGATGGATGGTATAAATCCTCAACAACGATCACTGAGATAATTAAGTCTCAGATTCCCCAGAGTGATAAACGTGGTCTTGGTTACAAAGATGAAACTCTAGAACCAACCACTGACCGTTCCATGCTTATGTTTGGAATGTTCGTATCCTCTATCCCTGACACTTTCTCTTCTAAGTGTTCCTCTTCAAAACCTCCCATCCCTGAGAAAATCTTTACTTCTAAAGGTAAAGAGAAAATTGTTTATCCAAAACCTACCTCAGTGTCTAAAGACAAAGGTAAAGGAATTGCTTTTAACCAAAAACCTCATAAGGGTACCTTTGTACCTAAGCTGAATGCTTCTAAATCTTCAGTGACTTATCCCTCTACTTCTAAGAACAAGATCCCTGGATTTATTCAGCGATCTACTCCTAGACTTAAAGTGGATATAACTGGTAAGAAATCTGAAGAACTGAAAGTTCCTCTCATTTCCAATGCCAAAGGTATACTGTGTGCTAGCCCTGCTCATTTAAAACTAACGACTAAGCATGCAAATGGTCCTAAGCCTACATTTAGTTATAGGAAATGTTATCACTGTGGACTTACAAATCATATTTCTAGTAAGTGCCCTACAGCCACCAAAGCTGAAAAGATAGCTAAGGTGAAGACTATTGCCCCCAAGGCAAAGAAGACCACTGAGGTTAAGAAATTAACCAAAGTGAAGATGGATAAAGCTGAATCTTCAAATGCTGCGAAGACTGCTGAACCTTCCATTCCATCTACCTCCACTGACAAGTGTATACACATGATGAAATGGGTGCCCAAGTCAAACTAATCTTCCTTTGTTTGCAGGTTAAGAATGGTATATGGTATCTCGATAGCGGATGCTCTAGACACATGAGTGGTAAGAAGAACATGCTCACTAAGTATAAGGAAGAGAAGGGTCCCTCTGTGACTTTCGGTGGAAATGGAAAAGGACACACCCGAGGGTTTGGTGTACTCTCTAATGGTACAACAACCTTCAGAAGAGTCACATATGTTGAAGGGCTGAAGCATAATCTTCTAAGCATCAGTCAACTTTGCGACATGGATAACAAAGTAATCTTTACTAAGGAATCCTGCTTTGTCGCTGACAAAAAGGAGAAGATAGCTCTCAGCGGTTATCGTTTGGAAAATGTTTATGTAATAAACATGGACTCAACAACCACTGAGAACTCCTGTTTCTTCTCAAAAGCCTCATCTGATGTCAACTGGCTATGGCATAAGAGGCTCTCTCATCTAAACTTCAAGACAGTTAATACTCTATCTTCTAAAGAGTTGGTTACTGGTCTACCTCAACACTCATACGCTAAGGAGTCCTTATGTTCAGCGTGTGAGAAAGGGAAACAAACAAAAGTTAGATTCAAATATAAGCAAGTTTCCTCAGTGTCGTCTCCTCTACAACTTCTCCATATGGATTTGTTTGGCCCTGTTAACAAACAATCCATCGCTGGAAAGAAATATACACTGGTCATAGTTGATGAATTCTCTCGCTATACATGGGTAATGTTTCTCCGTTCTAAGAGTGACACCCCTGAATAACTCATCACCTTTGTCAGGAAAATGGAAGACCTGAACAATATGACCGTTCCCTCAATAAGGAGTGATCATGGGACTGAATTCAAAAACAGTTATCTTGATTCCTTCTTTGAGAGTAAGGGTATTTCTCACAACTTATCTTCAGTGAGAACACCGCAACAAAATGGAGTCGCTTAAAGAAGAAATAGAACTATCATTGAAGATGCACGTTCAATGCTCAGCGATTCTCACCTGCCTACTCAGTTTTGGGCAGAAGCTGTCAACACTGCATGTTTTACGCAAAACAGGTCGCTGATCGTCAAAAGATTCAAGAAAACAGCCTATGAACTTTTTCATGGGAGAAAGCCATCAATTAGCTTTCTTCACATCTTTGGATGTCAGTGTTTCATACTGAACAACAGAGATGCCCTTGGAAAGTTTAATCCTAAGGCTGATGATGGAATCTTTCTTGGATATTCTTCAATCTCCAAAGCCTTCAGAGTCTTCAATCGTAGAAGACAGACTGTAGAAGAAACGATTCACGCCACCTTTGACGAATCCCATTCAGCAAATTCTAGACCTTCTGCTAATACTGAATAACTGAATCAATGGATGTTTTCTCATCTTGGTGATTCAGAAGACATTCCCACTCCTCATACTCATACCGTTGAAGATGATAGTCCTATTATCATCCCAAACATGCAGACTAGTGAAGCTGACACATCATGGGTCTCAGCTGTTCCTCTAAACACTATGCCTTCTTCTGAACCAAATGTCTCAGACATTCCATCTACTTCTCAGCAATCAGTAAATGTAATGACATCTGCACCTACTCCTTTCTTGGCTGATATACCAGAAGTTGCTGAAGCCTCATCTTCAGCCCCTCAAGTCCAGGTTGAGTCAGCGACTCATGCTCCAGCTCAACGATGGACTATTAATCACCCAATTGATCAAATACTTGGTGATCCAAACGTTGGTGTTCAGACTCGACGAAGTGCAGGTAATATTTGTTTATTTGTTAACTTTATTTCTCTGATTGAACCAAAGAAAACAGACGATGACCTCCAAGATCCAAACTGGGTCAGCGCTATGCAAGAAGAGCTGACTGAATTTGAAAGAAACAAAGTTTGGAAGCTTGTTCCTCGTCCATCTGACAAGTCAGTGATAGGCACTAAATGGGTCTATCGAAACAAGTTGGATGAACATGGAACTGTAACCTGCAACAAGGCTCGAATCGTTGCTCAGGGATACAGACAAGAGGAAGGTATAGATTATGACGAAACCTTTGCTCCAGTGACAAGACTAGAAGCCATTCGTCTATTCTTAGCATACGTTGTACACAAAGACTTCAAAGTTTATCAAATGGATGTTAAGTCAGTGTTCCTAAATGGAAAACTGAATGAAGAAGTCTACGTGGAACAACCTCCAGGATTCTCAGATCCTAAGCATCCATGTTATGTTTATAAACTGGATAAGGCACTTTATGGCTTAAAGGAAGCTCCTCGTGCATGGTATGACACTCTCTCTACTTATCTCCATATTGAAAAATTTGAGCGTGGTAAAATCGATAAGACATTATTTTTCAGAAAAGTAAAAGGTCATATTATTCTTGTTCAGATATATGTTGATGACATTATATTTGTTTCTACTAACCCTGACCTTTGTACTCGTTTTCTCTGAAAGGATGAAAGCAGAGTATAAAATGAGTATGACGGGTGAGCTAACATATTTCCTTGGTCTTCATATAAAATAAAATGAAAAAGGAACTTTCATTAATCAGGGAAAGTATGTTAAAGATATGCTGAAGAAATTTGATTTAACTCAGAGTTCAGCTATGAAAACCACTATGGCACCACCGCTGACACTAAACAATGTAACGTCCCAAAAATTACAAGAATTTTGAACTTTTAAAAACAATCATTTAATTGCATAAGACACCATTAATAATCCAAATAACCGTTTCGTTTGCAAATTTAAATAATAAACGTTCTCATTAAAACTAAACAGCGGAATTAAATTGTTTTTAAGTATAAATTAAATCTCATGACTGCAAAGAGCCCTTCGTACGCGCCAGTGTGTACCGTCACGCCTTGGAGCCACTAGTACCTGAAACCACAGTTTATAGGGAAAGGGTAAGCACGAAGCTTAGTGAATTCAACGCCACATACAACACAATTATATAACACTACCCCTAAAACAGGTAGATACACATAACCATGCATGCAAGTCTAAGAACGCATCCTAAACAAGCATACTCACACCAACCCACCTAAACAAGCATTCATCGGTCTCCCCGATGACACACGATAACCGTGCACGTATCCCTCGGTCCCACCGAGTTCCTACGCCACTCGTGTACACAATCCTCGGTCCCACCGAGTTTACACGACACCCAAGGTCCATACTATACACAACACTATCTAGTACCACACAACAAGTAATACCACTTAGCACACGCGAGCTACAGTAATGTAAATATAACCATAGTTCTACGTAGTGAGTGAACTCACCTCAAAAGCGATGTAGAAATCTTGAACGATCACACGAGCTAGCCAACTCCAAAATCACTTCTCGACACCTAAATAAGTACTATAAAGTGTCAACTCGAAGCCCGGGATCCTTAATTCTAAACATAAGATTAAACGGGTGATATTTCGCCTTTTCGGCCTAAACTGCAGGTCTGTTCGGGACCTGCTTAGCCCCTTCTAGACCCACAATTCTAGAGATCACTTTTTACAAACAGATAGGTCTAGGTCTTAGCTTTCCAGGGACATATTATACGCATTCTAACGATTTTCCTACGATTTTATATGATTTTTCTAAAACTGAAACGTCATTCCGGCAGATTCGGACCTGCTGTAAAAATGGCTATTTTGCACTTAGCTAGAAGCCGAACCAGGCTTTCGCCGAAACACGAAAATTGTGCCCGACACAGAATGTGAACCGTGGGCACCAGATTTGTCTCAAACCGAGTTACGACGGAAAAGTTATGAGCGAAATAAAAACTGGGCAGAACCATATAGTTTACATAAAATCATAACGATGGTTTCCGGTTTGCCGCTAGCGGGTTAGGGTTTAGACCTAGCGGTTTTTGGGTTCCGCCAGAGGATAGTACTAGGGTTTTGCCGCGGCCTCCACCCACTGCCACCTCCGGCAGTGGGTCACGGCGGCGGCGGCGGCATTCCGGCAATGGCTGCAACCGCGCACCACCCTACCTACCCCTCACCATCCCTAACGCACACACACACCTACCTCCTACCGACCAGAGTAACCACCACACGAGGGGGACCACGGCGGCCACCGCCGGCAGTGGCCAAGGCTGCCTGCGGCGGCGGCGGTGGTGACCGAAAAACTCCGGCGCGGCAAAAAGGAAAACAACGAGAGGAGAGGACTTACCTTAACTCGACTTTCTCCCTTTCTTTGACTGAACACAACAACGGCAGTGGCGGGGAGGGACTCTTCCGGTGGCGACGGCGGCAAAAGAAAAGGGGCAAGATGGTGATCGACGGCAAAGGGGAGAAAGAAGAGATTAGGGTTGAGAGTATTATGTGTGTCGCAAGGCAATGAGGAAGAAAGAAAAGAGGAGGGTTCGGCCCTCCCCCTTGCATGGGCCGAATCATGCTAATTTTTTGCCAAAAATCCACATTTAGCCCCTCGACAACCCCACTATAACAATTAACACCCAAATCCTAAAAACTCTAACGCTAGACTAATGGTGTTACCTTACGTTAAAAGCAATTAAAAGGAGGAAAGCAAATAATTAAATAAATAAAATAGGAATAAAACCATACCGGAACACGGGCTTTACAACTCTCCCCCGCTTGGCTCAGACTTCGTCCTCGAAGTCTTGGTGAGCGAAAAGCTCGGGGTAGTTCTCGCGCATCTCGGCTTCGGGCTCCCACGTCCATTCTGAACCCTTCCGGTGCTGCCACTGGACTTTCACCAATCCAATGACTTTGTTCCGCAGAATCTTCTCCTTCCTCCCGACAATGACTATTGGTTTCTCTACGTAGTTGAGCCGCTCGTCAATCTGAATATCTTCGAGGGAAATCACTACCGACTCATCCACCACACACTTCCTCAGCTGGGAGACATGGAAGGTGTTGTAAATCAAGCACAACTCATCCGGTAATTCTAAACGATAAGCTACCTTCGCCACGCGCGCAATGACCTTGTAAGGTCCAATGCAACGGGGTCCTAGCTTTCCCCTCTTGCGGAACCGAATCACCCCTTTCCAAGGTGACACCTTCAGAAGAACATAATCCCCGACCTGAAATTCTAAATCTGATCGCCTCTTGTCAGCGTAGCTCTTCTGACGGCTCTGCGCAGTCACCAACCGATCCCGTACCATCTAGATCATTTCAGTCGTCTTCAACACTACATCAGTGCTCCCCAACACTCGGTGACCAACCTCGCCCCAACAAATGGGCGTCCGGCACTTCCTGCCATATAACACCTCGTAAGGTGGCCTGCCGATGCTAGAATGATAGCTATTATTGTAGGAGAACTCAGCTAACGGAAGATACTGATCCCAACTACCCCCAAAGTCAATAACACAAGCCCGCAGCATGTCCTCGAGTGTCTGAATGGTACGCTCACTCTGCCCGTCAGTCTGAGGATGAAAAGCTGTGCTGAAATGCAATCGTGTACCCATCTCACTCTGAAACTTCTCCCAACACCGGGAGGTAAAACGAGTATCCCGATTCGAGACAATCGAGACTTGCACCCCGTGCTTAGTCACAATCTCCCGAATGAAAATCTCCCTGAGCTTCTCCGCTAAGGAACTCTCTCTGATAGCCAAGAAGTGAGCGCTTTTAGTCAGACGGTCCACAATTACCCAGATAGCATCATTCCCTCGCGAAGTCCTGGGGAGTTTAGTGATGAAATCCATCGTAATCTGCTCCCATTTCCACACCGGAATCTCCAAAGGCTGTAACTTCCCATGCAGTCGTTGATGTTCTGCATTGACCTTCCGACATGTCATGCATACCTCTACACATTTGGCGACATCCCGCTTCATGCCAGGCCACCAATAATCCTCCCACAAGTCTCGGTACATCTTGGTAGCTCCCGGATGAATCAAAAACTTGGACTTGTGCGCCTCGTCCAACAGTATCTGTCGGTTCCCACCAGTGAATGGAACCCAGACCCTACCGTACCGAGTCAACAACCCCCGACTATCACGGAAAAAATTTGGGATTTCTCCCGTAACCCTCTCACGTTTGGCATTTTCCTCCAAAACTGCCACCTCCTGAGCACTACCTATCGACTCGAGAAGAGGTGCAACCACTGTCAATCGTTGACACAAACCTCTCAGTGGTTCACTAACCGGATGTCGACTAAGTGCGTCTGCGACCACATTCGCTTTACCCGGGTGGTAAAGTATCTCGCAATCATAATCTTTGACCACATCGAGCCATCTTCTCTGACGCATATTGAGATTCTGCTGATCCATCGGGTACTTGAGGCTCTTATGGTCAGTGTAGATCGTACACTTGACGCCATATAGATAATGTCTCCAGATTTTAAGGGCAAACACCACTGCTCCCAACTCTAGGTCATGAGTCGGGTAGTTCACCTCATGAGGCTTCAGCTGCCTCAAAGCGTAAGCTATAACCTTGCCGCAATGCATAAGCACGACACCCAAACCCTGGTGTGAAGCGTCACAGTACACCACCAAGTCCTCCATGCCCTCGGGCAAGGTTAACACCGGAGCCTCGCATAAGCATCTGCGTAGCTCCTCGAAGGCCCTCTGCTGCTCCTCACCCCAGCTGAAAGCCGCATATTTCTTTGTCAATAGGGTCATAGGCAACTCGATCTTGGAGAAATCTTGGATAAATCTCCGATAGTACCCCGCCAACCCTAGAAAACTCCGTACCTCGGTGGGAGTTTTCGGCACTTCCCACCGCTGAAACCTTGGCCGGATCGACCATAATACCACTCTGATTCACGACATGTCCTAGGAATTGGACCTCTCGTAACCAGAATTCGCACTTGGAGAACTTAGCATAAAGCTTCTCCCGCCTCAAAACATCTAAAACCTCTCGCAAATGCATCTCGTGATCTTCCTTTGTCTTCGAATATACGAGAATATCGTCAATGAACAAAATCACCGACCGGTCCAACATCGTGCTACATACCCAGTTCATGAGGTCCATGAACGCTGCTGGTGCATTGGTGAGCTCAAAAGGCATCACCACAAACTCATAATGGCCATAACGCGTGCGAAAGGCCGTCTTCTCCGTATCCTCACTCCTTACCCGCATCTGATGATATCCCGACCTCAAATCAATCTTAGAGAACCACGAGGCTCCGTAAAGCTGGTCGAACAGATCGTCAATCCTTGGCAGAGGATAGCGATTCTTCACCGTAAGCTTATTCAGCTCGCGGTAGTCTATACACATCCGTTGAGACCCGTCCTTCTTCTTCACAAATAAAATAGGGGCTCCCCACGGTGAACAACTCGGCTTAATGAACTCCTTTTCGAGAAGTTCGTGCAACTGAGCATACAGCTCTTTCATTTTCGGTGGAGCCAGGCGGTAAGGTGCCTTGGCCACCGGAGCAGCACCCGAAATCAGATCAATCCGAAACTCTACCTGTCGCTCGGGAGGTATCCCCGGAAAATCATCGGGAAACACATCGGTAAACTCCCGTACGACTGGCACGTCTTCCGCAGTCTCCTTCCCTTCGTCAACTCGCGCTTCTATCACATATGCCAAGTATCCTTGCCCACTATCCTGTAAATACCTCCGAGCCCTCGCAGCTGAACATATCGCTGAATTCCGTCTAGGCGAGTCTCCCTGAACCAACAGTTCTCCCCCGCTTGGGGTTCGAACTCGCACTTGTTTGTGACGACAAACAATCTCCGCATCAAACGTATCCATCCAATCCATGCCCACAATCACACATAGCTCACGCATAGCAATCGGAATCAGGTCGATGGGAAACCTCACCCCCGAGATTTCCAATGTGCATCCCCGATACACATCCGTAACCGTCAAGGTCCTGTCATCAGCAACCTCGACTACCAGAGGACACCCTAACCGTCCTACAACTCGGCGCAAACTCTCGCTAAAAGTGCGAGACACAAACGAATGAGTAGCCCCGCTATCAAACATCACTACCGCATGCACCGAGTTAACTAGGAACGTACCTGTCACCACCTTAGGCGTCGCCTGCGCCTCGTCCACCTTCAGCTGGTGGACTCTACCTCGGGCTGCCTCCGTCCCCGGCTGACCTGCTCGACCGTCAGTAATACGCAGTGGGGCATTCGCAAGACCTCTCTGTGCCCCACTCCCATTAGCTACCCTCATGTTCGGACAGTTGTCCTTCACGTGACCCGTCTGCTTGCAGTTAAAGCAGACCATCAACGGCACTTTACAATCTCGACTGAAATGACTGGACTGCCCACACTTGAAGCATCCGTCAGTTCTCTTCCCACTAGCATCCCTGGGCTTAAACCCACCGCTCCTTGGACTCAAGCGTGAGTCCGTGAACCTTGACTTCTTCGGTACAGCAGAGATTGGCGTCACCGCCTGTGCCGCCTTTCTCTTCTTCGCTTGAGTCCCTAACTCGAGTTCCCGTCTCCGGACAACCTCCATCATCGCAGTAAGTGAAGCATATTGCGCAGTACTCACGAACTCCCTAATCTCGGTACGTAACATGTCCTTGTACCGAGACATCTTCATGTCCTCCGAAGCAGCATACTGAGGACAGAACAGCGCCATCTCTGTGAACTTCCGGTTCATCTCATTCACAGTCTCTGTCGTCTGAGTGAGCTCTAGAAACTCCTTTGCGATCCTCTCCATCTCCACCGGGGGTACGTACTCTGCACGGAACCGGGTGACAAACTCCTCACAGGTCAAAGTAGTACGCTCAGCCAGCGTCAACGCCGTAGCACACCAATCCTTCGCTCCGTCCCGTAGTAAGTTCACCGCGAAGCGAACCTTCAAGTTGTCGAGGCAACCACTGGTCAAAAATGCGCACTCCATGTCCGATATCCATCGCATGCTGATGATCGGATTCGGGTCTCCCGTGAACTCAGGCGGAGCACAAGCAGAGAGGTCTCGGTACTGAAATTCTCTAGCACGCGGTTGTCCACCCGCCGGTGGTGGAATCGCCGCAATGCGTTCGTCCATCAGAACTACCACCTCGTCGCGGATGGCAGTGATAATCTCGGGGATCGCCTCCCCGATTGCATGTGCCACCTCGGCAGCAATCATCTCCCAAATCTGTTCCGCAGTGATCCCGGCGCCAGTCTCTGGCTCAGCAGTGTTGTTCCTCCTAGTGATGGCCATTTCTGGGGTAGAAATTACAACGAGTTATTAGTACATAATAACTCACACTACAACGCTCATACTCAACTCCTTGGATTCCTCGTGACTTTCCCCGACTCGAGCATTGATCCGGTGCTTCCGGTAGTAGGAGCTCTACTACTACCATCCACACCTATCATTGCCCGTTCCGAGTCCCATCCCGAAGTGTCCAAGTAGTTTCTCGCCGAAAACTATACACATATGCCCGCACCGACATATGTACACACTCTTCCTAGCTCCCTAGGAATTCCATCCCAAAACACTACCCTTGCTACCACTGAATCCCTACTAACCATAGCGAGTTGTCTCGCGAATACCCAGTCGCATGCCGCGCGAAACAAATAGACATTCGAATACATGATTCTATCCTAGAACGGTTGGACTCAAACAAGAGCTGCGCAATAGAACTAAATCAATATTCTAAGGCTATGTGATTCTTACTGCATACAACCTATAGGGCATTCACTTAACAACCTAATATGCTTAGCAGTAATTCCTATTAGCAAGCAATAACACTACAGTACAGTGTAAACAACACAAGCAATCTAGCATGCATACCCTATGATCTAGAAAGCAGTAAATACACTAAGTATTGTACCCTTCCCTTGGCTCCGGCTGACTGTACACACTGCGCCCTCGATCACCGTTTCTCAAACGGGTTTTCCTTTCTTTTATTCTCCAAAAATTTTAAAAAAAGGAAAATTTTCATAGCCGCAACTTGAAATCAAACACACCGAGATGTGTTTGATTCACTCAAGCTGTGCTCTGATACCAACTTGTAACGTCCCAAAAATTACAAGAATTTTGAACTTTTAAAAATAATCATTTAATTGCATAAGACACCATTAATAATCCAAATAACCGCTTCGTTTGCAAATTTAAATAATAAACGTTCTCATTAAAACTAAACAACGGAATTAAATTGTTTTTAAGTATAAATTAAATCTCATGACTGCAAAGAGCCCTTCGTACGCGCCAGTGTGTACCGTCACGCCTTGCAGCCACTAGTACCTGAAACCACAGTTTATAGGCAAAGGGTAAGCACGAAGCTTAGTGAATTCAACGCCACATACAACACAATTATATAACACTACCCCTAAAACAGGTAGATACACATAACCATGCATGCAAGTCTAAGAACGCATCCTAAACAAGCATACTCACACCAACCCACCTAAACAAGCATTCATCGGTCTCCCCGATGACACACGATAACCGTGCACGTATCCCTCGGTCCCACCGAGTTCCTACGCCACTCGTGTACACAATCCTCGGTCCCACCGAGTTTACACGACACCCAAGGCCCATACTAGACACAACACTATCTAGTACCACACAACAAGTAATACCACTTAGCACACACGAGCTACAGTAATGTAAATATAACCATAGTTCTACGTAGTGAGTTAACTCACCTCAAAAGCGATGTAGAAATCTCGAATGATCACACGAGCTAGCCAACTCCAAAATCACTTCTCGACACCTAAATAAGTACTATAAAGTGTCAACTCGAAGCCCGGGATCCTTAATTATAAACATAAGATTAAACGGGTGATATTTCGCCTTTTCGGCCTAAACTGCAGGTCTGTTCGGGACTTGCTTAGCCCCTTCTAGACCCACAATTCTAGAGATCACTTTTTACAAACAAATAGGTCTAGGTCTTAGCTTTCCAGGGACATATTATACGCGTTCTAACGATTTTCCTACGGTTTTATATGATTTTTCTAAAACTGAAACGTCATTCCGGCAGATTCGGACCTGCTGTAAAAAAGGCTATTTTGCACTTAGCTAGAGGCCGAAGCAGGCTTTCGCCGAAACACGAAAAATGTGCCCGACACAGATTGTGAACCGTGGGCATGAGATTCGTCTCAAACCGAGTTACGACGGAAAAGTTATGAGCGAAAAAAAAACTGGGCAGAACCATATAGTTTACATAAAATCATAACGATGGTTTCCGGTTTGCCGCTAGCGGGTTAGGGTTTAGACCTAGCGGTTTTTGGGTTACGCCAGAGGATAGTACTATGGTTTTGCCGCGGCCTCCACCCACTGCCACCTCCGGTAGTGGGTCACGGCGGCGGCGGCGACGGCGCTCCGGCAATGGCTGCAACCGCGCACCACCCTACGTACCCCTCACCATCCCTAACGCACACACACACCTACCTCCTACCGACCAGAGTAACCACCACACGAGGGGGACCACGGTGGCCACCGCCGGAAGCGTCTAAGGCCGCCTGTGGCGGCGGTGGTGACCGGAAAACTCCGGCGACGACAAAAAGGAAAACAACGAGAGTAGAGGACTTACCTTAACTCGACTTTCTCCCTTTCTTGAAATGAACACAACAACGGCAACGGCGGGGATGGATTCTTCCGGTGGCGACGGCGGCAAAAGAAAAGGGGCAAGATGGTGATCGACGGCAAAGGGGAGAAAGAAGGGATTAGGGTTGAGAGTATTATGTGTGTCGCAAGGCAATGAGGAAGAAAGAAAAGAGGAGGGTTCGGCCCTCCCCCTTGCATGGGCCGAATCATGCTAAAATTTTGCCAAAAATCCACATTTAGCCCCTCGACAACCCTACTATAACAATTAACACCCAAATCCTAAAAACTCTAACGCTAGACTAATGGTGTTACCTTACGTTAAAAGCAATTAAAAGGAGGAACGCACATAATTAAATAAATAAAATAGGAATAAAACCATACCGGAACACGGGCTTTACAAACAAGGATACTTCTGGAATACCTGTTAATGTCACGACGTACCGTGGGATGATCGACTCTCTTCTGTATCTTACAGCTAGCCGACTTGATATTATGTACGCAACCTGTTTGTGTGCACGATATCAAGCTGAACCTGAGGAATCCCATATGATCGCTGTAAAGCGAATCTTTCGTTACCTTAAGGGTACTCCTAACCTAGGTCTTTGGTATCCCAAAGACTCAGGGTTTGATCTAATCGCCTATTCAGATAGTTATTTTGCAGGTTGCAAGATGGATAGGAAAAGCACCACAGGAGGCTGTCAACTCCTTGGTGGAAAGCTGGTGAGTTGGACAAGCAAGAAGAAAAACTCAGTGTCCATCTCAACCGCTGAAGCTGAGTACGTAGCTGCTGGAAGCTGTTGTTCTCAGGTCTTGTGGATGAGAAATCAACTACTGGACTATGACCTTCAGCTCTCGAAAATTAAAATCTATTGCGACAGCACAAGTGCCATCGCTATAGCCAACTATCCAGTGCTACACTCAAAGACTAAACACATCGAAATCAGGTATCATTTTATCAGAGATCATGTGATGAATGGTGATATATAACTTCACTTTATCCCAACTGACTTTCAGTTAGCTGATCTTTTCACCAAACCTCTTGATGAGATAAGATTTAACTTTCTCATCAACGAGCTTGGAATGCTGAACTTTGAACAATAAAATCTTCAGCGGTTCACATTTGATCAGCAAAAGGATAAAACCAACTTATATAACCCATTCTATCATCTTCTCTCTGAACAAACTTGATTCGCTGACGTTCGCAAATGAATGCAAGATTTCAAAACAAATTGTATCGCTGAATATCTCTTCCTTATCAGCAATACTTTGAAATTTCAAAACCTAACACTGATATTTCTATTCAGTGCTTCATGTTTTCAAAATGTCCCTGAGTTTTTCAAAAACCTCAGAGACATCCTAAAATATGAAAGGACGTTTGTGACGTAATCAAACGGATAAACCCTGGCACGTTCTTTTTCTGACACATGTTTGCACGTTTCGTTTTCTCATCCAATCAAATGCAAACACGTGTCCGTGTCATGATGAAAAACTTTTCCGCTCTAGTTTCTCTCTCTCTTTCTATTTCCACTATATAAACCCATTCGAGTTTATATTTTCCTTTACGCGAACAACTTCTCCTACAAGAAAAGAATTACTGTTGCATCTTGAACTCTTGTTTCCAGAAATTGTTCATCTTCTTCTTCGACAACAAGGTTAATATTCTAATTATTTACTTGTTTTAACTTGTTTCTGATCTCATTGTTTCTACAAGATCAAACAAAAGAACTTTTAAAAAATGAAATCATTTCTTTCATGGTTTTATGAACACAACCTTCATGGTTGTTCTTCAAGTTTACATCTGAAAATCTTTAAACTTGAAACCTCATATGTTTTTCCAGAATCCTTATCTTTTAAGAAAGAGGAAATTGGAAAATAAGACTTCACTGGTTTTTATCTCTCTTTGTCAAAAACTAGAAAAACCCTAATTCTCCATTAAGACATCTTTTGTCTGAATGGAATGTGAAAAACCCTAAAAACATCTTTTTGGAAAATCTTTCCACATTAAGACTGTATTCTTTATCTATGTTTTTTGGTTGACATGATAAACAGCAATGGCATATTATACTGCTGCTCCTACTGCTGAGAAATCTCTTGCTGCTGAGAAACTGAATCTCATCAAGGCTTCTCCGGTCAAGTTTACGCTTGAGAAAGTCACTTTCAACAACAACAATCTCTATGCGCTTTTCGATTTTCCTCCGAAAAAGCAAGTCAGGCATCTGGATGATGTTGTAAACTTTCTCAAAACCTGTTGCTTATCTACAGCCCTCACTACCGTACCCCCTGCCCATAAATTCCTTCTATCTCAGTTCTCGTATACTGCCAGATGAGCTCAGGTTCCTTCAACCAAAGACCCTAAGAAACTACTTGATGTCATTCTATGTGACACCAAATTTGGCACCACCAAAATCAACCCCGCCATTATCAGGCGTGCACTCAACCTACCCACAGTTATGAAAGAAAAATGCTTTGTCCCTCTGCCAAACCACAAAAACCGTGCTGATAGGGAAGCAATCACTGCCTTCTTTGATGGAATGGGTTACACATGGGACACAGGGAGAGATGGACTCCCCGAGAAGAAGCTGGCCCTGATCAAGAAGTCAAAGATGCCGAGCGAGATGAACTTCATCTTCGCCCACTTGACAGCGAAGTCCGGCTCCTCTGATCAAGCCGCTCAACCTCAACAAGCAATGGGCTATGCATTGCTGAAAGGTCTCCATGTTGACTGGGCCTCGATCATCTATGACGATCTTGCGCTCAGAGTAGATATGGCTGATAGACCAACATGGGTTCCATATCCCAGATTCAACAGTGCCATCTTTCTTCAAGGACTTGGGGACAAATACCCAAAAGAGGGTGATCTGAGACTCTCTCAGGTTGGCCCTAAGGTGCTCGACTTCAAGTCTCTGCCAAACGAGGTACGTCTCTCTACTCTCTTACCTCTTCTCAATCCTTCTTCTTCTACTTATGCAGCTACTTCAGCGGAATCCCCACCGCTGATACCCAGGCTGCACCCTCTACTCCTTCTCGAAAAAGGAAACATTTTTCTACCCAACTTGATTCTCAAAAGATCAAGAAAACTGTTAGCTCCAAATATTCATAATATTAGAAGTATTGAAAAATAGGCTAAGTATGAAAGACTTCCACAGAAGCTCTGTGGAGTGCCACAGAAGCTCTGCCGAAGTAAACAAGATCATTTAAGAAACACCAAGACCCAAGATAGACAAAAGACTGCTCACAAAGGACCGAAGAAGGATCTACAGAAGAATGCTCACAAAGGACCGAGCCGCAGAACCTCTGTCACCCTTGACAGAGCCTCTGCGGTTCAGACTGAAGACTTGGAAGATATTTATAATATCTTACCACTGTTACAGGAATATCTTACCACTGTTACAGGAATATCTTGCTACTGTTCCAGGGTCCGTTCGTCAACTTGTACAAGGCATGATCTGACTCCTACACGTGTCATACTCCGATAGGACCACCTTCCAAGTTGATATTAGCGCATTTAATGCATGCAGTTTTCCTACTGTTCATGCCATCCCTTCTTTCCTGTAGCAATAGTCCTTTTGTCTAGAATAGATCTTTTGTAGTAGTATAAAAGGAAGACTCATGTTGAGTTCTTCCTTACAACAACAAGACATAAGATCAACACCCACTTTTACACGCATAATCTTTTACGCAAAAACACTTGCACACAATTAACGTCAAATCTGTTCTTAGTGTTCTTAATCAAATACAGTAATCTTTAAGATATTCATCTGTTCTTCATATACTGTTTATTTGGTATTTTGTGTTGTTTCTATATAAACATATCTGTTAGTTCTTCAAATACGCTTCCGCAACACATCTTATTTGAACTAATAGATTAGATAATCTTTATTAATCAAATACGGGAACCAACAATTGGTATCAGAGCAAAGCTTGGTTTTCAATATCAAGCGATCCTCGTTAAACAAGATTATTGGTAGAAACGTGGTCTGATTTTAACCTGTTATTCATTCCTTCGAACAGATTCTATTTTTCAGCCATTTTCGATTTATTCGATATTTGGTAAATCTAGAGAAAATGTTTCTTTAGTTAAAACTCCATAAAAGTGCACTGTTAAGAGCTTCCAAACCCAGAAAATCTTTCCAGATAATTCTTTCGTACTTTTTCGTGTCATATATTTATTCTGAAACTTTCTACTCCTAAAATGACAAACGCACAAAATTTCTTCACATCTGGTTCATTAACCAAACCACCATCTCTTCTACGAAATGAGTATCCTCAGTGGAAAATAAGAATGATCCATTACTTTGAGGGTACTGATAAAGAGCTCGTACAATACCTTTATAATCCTCCTCATGTCCCTATGTTAACAGTACCTTGTGTACCAGCTACAGCTGACACTCCTGAAATCCCTGAGCATCAAAAACCTAAAACCAGAGATGGTTGGTCAGATCTAGATGAGGAAAAAGATGAACTCGCGCAGAAAACAAAAAGAATTCTGATCATGGCAATCCCCAACGATCTCTTCTAGTCCTTAGATGCTTGCGAATCTGCGTATGATCTTTGGAAAGAACTGGAGAAACAACTTGAAGGGGGGAGCTAAAAATCAGAAAAACCGAAGGGCTCAATACATAAATGAATATTACGCTTTTAAAGACCTGACAACTGAATCTCTGCAGACAACGTATGACAGGTTCAACTCTCTGATCAATAATTGCAAAAAGTTCGGCATCCACAGAACTTCTGAAGAGAATAACGTCATGTTTCTCAAAAGTCTGAACGAAGAATGGCTCCAGTTATCTATGTCTTTACAAGCCAATCAAGATTTAGATTCCCGGACTCTTTCAGACCTCTACGGAACATTAGCTGGTCAAGAGCCTCAAGTAGCACAAACAAAGACACTAACCATTGCACCTATTGCTTTGGTTGGCAAATCTACAGAAGACACGGAAAGGCCGAGGAAAGAAAGAGCGACAGAGGAAAAGAAGAAGGAGAAAAAGAAAAAGGTGGTGGTAGTTGACAGCGAAGACGAAGAGATTATGGAAGAGGGAGAGATTACTCTGGCATCAATAGCAACATCCTTAGCCCTATTGACAAGAGAATTCAGAGGAAACCAAAAGAGTTCTGGTAATGATAGATATGGCAGAGATAATAGAGAAAGAAGAGAAGACCGGAGTAGAAGGGATCAAGGAAGAAGAGAATAATCAGCTGACCGACAGAGGTCAGACGACAGAAGTAACGACCAACAGAGGTCGAGTGAAAGATACAACAGAGGAAATGACCGACATAGGTCATATGACAAGGCAAGCTACACACCACAAGAATGCTACAAGTGTGGTAAGCCTGGTCATTATACTAATGAATGCAGATCGGAAAAAGGTGGTGATCGACAGAAGTCCGACGATCGTGCTGGTAATACTTCCCAGAACCAAGGTTGCTACAACTGTGGGAAGCCAGGCCACTTTGCCAATGAATGCAGAAGCATGCCAAATCGCCCAAAGAAGGACTCAGCTAAAAAAAAGCTGAGTATTATGCTCAAAAGTCACTCATGGTGAACAAAGTGGTGAACAAGGAAGATTGGGAGTCAGATACTACCTCTGATGTTGAATATACCAACAATGCCTTGTTCTGTGGCATGGCATAAATCAGCTCAGACTCTGACACTTAGGTATCCACTTCAAACTCCACCTCTAGTACTACAGAAGTTGATTTACTTATAATTAAAACTGAAAATATTGAATTGAAAAAGACTTGTGATGATATTCAAAAAAAGCTCACTTTTTATGAAAGAGAAGCTAGACTTCTCACTGAAGAAAAAGCAAAATATTTCAAAGAAATGGAAGAATTAGAAGCACACTGGAACAAGAATCTATTTCCTTTAAAAGAGAGAATTTCTGAATTAAATACATCTTTAAAATCCAAAACAAAAGAACTTTCAGATTCTGAGAGCGACAGACTAAACATTTTAGCTCTTAAGGAATATTTTCAAAAGGAAAGAGAAGTCCTTTGGCAAGATCTACTCAAAAGAGATGTTTTAATTAAAAATTATCGTGATGCACAAAAGTTGTATGAGAAAATAAATACTCAAATAGGAAGGTGAGGTATTGGGTACAATGATATTAACAAGGTACAGAAAACAAAAAGAATAAACCTTTGTCATCTCTATTTGCCTTAGGAAAAATCAACAAACCTAATTTTCCAAACTTAATCTCTATAAGTAAGAGAGTAAAAGTCTCTAGGGAACCTCACTTAAGGAAACCCATGAAGATGATAAATGTGTGGTTTGAAAACACAGATTTATCACCTTCAACATCTGTTAAAAGAGGATCCAAACCAAAGAGATATCTGAAAACTCAAGATCAGATAGGAAACTTCAAGTTTGGTAAACCAGAGACTCAAACTCGGGTTGCTTTTGTCTGCACAATAGATTTTGAAAAAAAATTATCTGCAGAAGCACTTGAGTTCAAACCAATCTTTTCAGAAGAAAAACTAAGAAATATAATTAAAAAGGAAATAATGGAAATCGGGAAAATAGATATTTTGAAAAATCTATGTACACCTTCTATAGATCAAAAAATCTCTGAAGAGATCTTATCAGACACCTCTGTTGACTTAGAAAGAAATATTTCAGATGAAGAAAGCAAGTATGACACATGCTCGGAAAGTCCAGCCTCTGTCGAAAGAAATATTGATGATTCAACCTCTGTATATGAGGACGATTCATCATCTGACGAATCAGAGACTGACAGAATAGAAAAGGTTCCTTGTGACTTGGAGGTTATTAAACAAACCTCTGAAGTTCTTAACAGAACTATTCCTCCAAAGGAGAAAATCACTGGAATTCCAATCTGTCCAGACTTTTTGGATATGTGCATACAAGCCAAAACCTCTATTGAGCTTGAAAATTTCAAACAAAAGAAGTTAATGTCCACTCAAAATCCAAAAGATTCAAAGTTTTTAAAACCCTTAAAAATTAAAGAGAAACCAACATGACAACAAAAGGGTAAATGGCCAAAACCTAACAAATCTTTTTCTTCTACGGGAGTGAAATCAACAGAAGTTCACCACAGAAGGGATACACAGAAGGATGCTACAAACAAAGATTTTTGCCAACAATCTAATCTACATAAGTCTTCTTGTAATAGGAAGCCATATGCTAGAATAGAATGTAATGCCTCTGTGGCCCAGTTTAAAGCTTTCAATGAAAATTTCAAGCAAATCACTTCTGATGTTCTATACTGTCATTGCTTTGATCTAATGTTCAAATTGAATAATCATTTATGTAGTTCAAATTGTTCTCTCTGCACCTAAATCAAATATTAAAGAGAAACAAACTGATTCTTCGACAAAAGATAAAATGTATTTCAAGAATGCTAAGGCAAACTTGAAAAATTCTGACAAAACTGGACCCATGTGGATATGGATACCTAAAACTATGTGATTATCTTGCAGAAGCAGTATGTGCCAATATGGTATCTAGACTCCGGATGCTCAAGGCACATGACTGGCAACAAAGGTCTTCTATCCACGTACCAAGAAAAACAAGATGGTGGATCAGTGACTTTTGGAGACAACAAAAAGGGGCATATTAAAGGCTATGGAGTCATAAAGAAAGAAAATATCACCGTACACAAAGTTGCATATGTGGATGGCCTTAAACACAACCTACTCAGTGTCAGCCAACTTTGTGACACGGGATTCGATGTACTGTTCAAGAGAACATTTTGCTCTCTACTAAGTGAATACACCGGAATAGAACTTCTGCGAGCCGAATGAAAAGGTGATCTGTATCTAATGAACTTCAATGCCAAAAACAAGGAGAACATTTGTCTTGTTGCAAGCAAGAGTGAAGAAGCCTGGCTATGGCATAACAGGTTCTGTCATTTAAACTTTCATACTCTAGATAAACTGGTAAAACTTGATCTAGTCAAAGGTTTACCTATTGTTAAATTTAATAAAGATCATTTATGTTCTGCCTGTGAAATGGGAAAACTCAAAAGAGCTTCCTACAGAGGCAAAACTGATGTGTCTTGTCCTAGGCCTCTGTACATGCTTCACGTTGACCTATGTCGTCCAATCGCTATACAGAGCCTAGGTGGCAAGAAATATATACTTGTCTTAATTGATGAGTATTCACGATTTACATGGGTTGAATTTGTCAGAAAGAAATCAGATGTTCCATGCATCCTGATTAATCTAATGAAAAGAATCCAAATTCTTTATGAGTGCAGAATTCTGAAGTTACAAAGTGACAATGGCACAGAATTCAAAAACTCTGTCATTGAAGCCTATCTCACAGAAGAAGGAATATCCCAGAACTTACTGCCGCCCGCACCCCACAACAGAATGGCGTGGTCGAACGAAAGAACCGCACACTCGTGGAGGCTGCAAGAACCATGCTTTCTGCATGCGGATTACCAATGACCTTTTGGGCAGCAGGAATTTAAACTGCTTGCTATACCCAAAATCGTTCAACAATCGTGAAAAGACACATCAAAACTCCCTATGAATTGATCAACAAACGGCGACCAAACATCAAGTTTCTCCATGTGTTTGGATGCAAATGCTTTGTCTTAAACGACAGAGACTCAAGAGGAAAGCTTGAAGAAAAGGTTGACCAAGGCAAGTTCATCGGGTACTCTGCCGCTTCCAAAGCCTACAGAGTTTACCTTCTGAAGTCGCGCACGATAGTAGAAAGCATCAATGTGTCCTTTGATGACTCATTCCAAAAGACTTCTGAACAACTCAGTTCAGAACTCGGGCTAAACATGGAATCCTCTGGCATCTCAAAAACAAATAAATATTTAAGTCTTCTATGTCAAGAGATGTTCAACGACGATGTCAATCCCTCTGCTAGAACCAACAGAACCTCTGCAGAATCACCTTCTGTAAACGACGTAAGTATCTCTCTGTCTGATCCATTTAATCCAACTACTACAGGTACTAAAAATCGAACAGAAGATACAACAAAAGATTCAACAACAGAGGTAATCCAAATACTAACAAATCCAACAGAGGAAGCAACACCAGAAGAAACACCAGAGGGAAGTGAAGATGAAACCACAATGCCTACAGAGAAGGAAATTCCAACTCTAATACCCATTCCTACAGAAGCTGAACTAAACACATGGGCAGAACCATCAACCACTTCAACCACAGAAGTTCAACTTGATGACTCAAATGATCATCTTCTACGAACAACTCAATGGACAAAAAGCCATCGTCCAAGCCAAATCATCGGTAATCCCACTGATAAGGTAAAAACAAGATCAGCTTCTGCAAATTTTTGTTTCTTTACCAACTTTATTAGTGTGATCGAACCGAAAAAGATCTCTGAGGCCCGGGAAGACCCAAACTGGGTGGATGCTATGCAAGAAGAGCTTCTGCAGTTTGAGCGAAACAAGGTCTGGACTCTAGTACCTCTGCCATGAGGGAAACGGGCCATAGGGACTAAGTGGGTCTTCAGAAACAAAAAGGATGAGGATGGAGTGATCATTCGAAACAAAGCAAGACTGGTGGCCAAGGAATGTCGCCAAGAATATGGCATAGATTACGATGAAACTTTTTCCCCTGTTGCACGACTCGAAGCAATAAGAATTTTTTTAGCCTTCGCAGCCCACAGAGGTTTTAAAGTATATCAAATGGATGTAAAATCTGCCTTTCTCAATGGTGAAATTCAAGAAGAAGTATACGTCCAACAACCACCAGTGTTTGAAAGCTCAAAGTACCCAAGGTATGTCTATTACCTCGACAAAGATCTATATGGACTGAAACAGGCTCCAAGAGCATGGTACGAAAGACTTTCTACCTTTCTTCTCGATAACGACTACAAAAGAGGTACCACTGATACAACTCTGTTCTTTAAAGGAGAAGGAGATGAGCTTATTCTTGTACAAATATATGTAGATGACATTATTTTTGGGTCTACAAATGCACAAAAATGTAAAGATTTTGAAAAGCTCATGTAGAGTGAGTTTGAAATGAGTATGATGGGAGAATTAACCTTTTTCCTCGGACATCAAATCAAGCAATCATCAGAAGGAATTTTCATAAACCAAACAAAATATGTCTCTGACATACTTGAAAAATATAGCCTCTCTGATGCCTCTATCATGAAAACCCCAATGGCCACTGGAAATAAACTATTTTCAGATCCAAATGGCATCTTTGTCTAGTGCACGCTTTACAGAGGAATGATTGGGTCTTTATACTTAACAGCCAGTAGACCTGACATAATGCATGCCACATGCCTCTGTGCAAGATATGAAGCTAATCCTAAGAAGTCACATTATATTGTTGTAAAGAGAATCTTCAGATACCTCAGAGGGACCAAAAATCTTGGCCTCTGGTATCCACAGAACTATGGTTTTGGACTAAAGGCATACACATATTCAGATTATGGAGGATGTAAACTCGACAGAAAGAGTACCTCTGGGAGTTGTCAATTCCTAGGTGGGGAATTAGTAAGATGGACTTCAAAGAAACAGAATTGTGTCTCAACATCTACGGCAGAAGCTGAATACGTTGTTGCTGCTAGCTGTTGCTCTCAAGTTCTGTGGATGAAAACACAGCTGAAAGACTTTGGTCACATCATCTGCAAAATTCCCATCTTCTATGATTCCAAAAGTGCAATTGCCATCTCTGCAAATCCAGTACAACATTCAAAGACAAAGCACATAGATAACAGGTATCACTTTCTGAAGTATCATGTTGAAAACCAAACCATCGAAATGCATTTTGTACCAACAGGATTTCAGCTTGCTGATTTATTCACCAAGGCACTTGATGAGAAATGATTCCTTTACTTGGTGGGTAAATTAGGAATGATAAATATGAGTTAACCTCTGTAAGTATCTTATCTTCATTTTAAAAATATGTATAAACGCTTATTCAAGGGGGAGCAGAAGGTGAACATACTTGATCTACAGAGGTTGATTAGGTCAAGGGGGAGCAGAAGGTGAACATACTTGATCTACAGAGGTTGATTAGATCAAGGGGGAGCAAAAGGAAACCTTGCTTAATCTACAGAGATTTATAAGTCAAGGGGGAGCAAAGGAAGAGATGACATCTACAGAAGAAAAGAACTTTGCCGGACAAAGAAGAACAAAAAGGTTGGTATCTCGTACAAATTCTTTTTGAAAATAATTTTCTAGGACACAAATTTCTAAATATGTTCTAGAAACATTATTAAAAACATTCCAAATAAAATTTGATCAAAAAGAATATTGAGTTTTCCATTATTAGAAATTTAAGGTCACAGAGCCTCTGCTGAGTCCAACAGAGGTTCTGCAGGCAAAAGCACCTTAGGTATCAATTTCAAAAAAGAATCATCGCGTACAAATACACTGCAACAGAAGTCATTGGTTACAGAGTTCTTTCCACAAGAAAGAACTTCTGTAAACCAACACTTGTTTTAAAAGACTTTTGTTGCACAAAACCTTTTTCAAAAACAATTTTCTAGGACACCAGCTTTCAAACAGGTCCTAAAAACATTGTTAAAAACAATCAAAAGCTTGGATGATCAAAAATGTTTATAAATTGTTAGATATGAGAAATTTCTTGTCTCAGAGCCTCTGCTGGCTCTGACAGAGGTCCAAAAACCTCTGTAAAGAAGTTTCTATACTAATAATTTATCGATCCTCTCCATGGACTTTTCAACCATTTTTTAGTGAAGGTACAACCTACAGAGGCAAGAAAAACAAGGTTTTCAAATCACAGAGCCTCTGTCAGATTTTACTTTGGACATTTCTGTAACAGTAACGGTAACTTGTTCTGCGAGTGAAAAACATGTGGAGGTAAAGAAGCCCACACGCCTAGCATTTAATAAGGCCACCCACAACGTCTCGTCATGACTGACACAGATGACGTGGCATCTTTTCATTGGACCTACATGGAGCACGTTCCTCTGGAAAGTTGAACCCGCCGTAACCACTCAAGTGCGGACCCCAAATATTATTTACCTCAAAATATTAACCCTTTCAGATTCTACCGTTACATACTTAGTATAAAACCCAAGTTACCTTTCCTCACAAAAACTTTACTTACTTTCTTCTCCGGCGAACCTGCAACTATTCTCAAATCTTCATTTTTCTTTGCAAAAACGGCTTCCAGTTCCCACGCTGCTCAGAACTCTCCGGCGAACTCTCATCATCAATCCCCAGTACATTCAGAGCACTTCCATAACCCTAACTTCGCCGGAAATGCAGAAAAAGAAGACTCCGGCGACTCTGCAAATTTTGCACCAACCACCAACCTTCAACATTTTCTGAACAAAGAACATTTTGAGGATGTTCTTCCATTAAAATCCAACAACTGCTACCTGGTGCCCTCACCAACAGCCTTCGGCGAAGCCCATGCCCTTCTCCTAAACATCATGGAAAACCATATCCTATACTCCCTCCTTTCCAAAACCCCAACCAAAATCCCTGCTCGATATCTGAATCAATTTTGGCAAAGTTGCCGATTTGATTCAGATGATTCTCTGATAAAGGGATATATTACGAAGCCAGACAAATCTGAATACCTCGAACTCATGTTCAACAGAACTATGTTCTTGCTTGAGTTCAACTTGCCAACCAGAGGTCTACTTGGAATAAAGAAATATGCTGAGGTTCTGACGGACGAGGAGCTCTGTTGTTTTGTAGAGATGTTAGGGTATAACACAACCCTAAGGAAACGCAATGATTTCCGCAGAGGCAAACTACCACCTCTGTGAAATACCCTCTTCTCCATCCTGAATCGTTGTCTAACAGGGAAAACTGGCAGCCCTGACCAGAGCTCACACCAGATCCTGACCATCATGTATGGGATCTATTACGATCTTCCACTTGATTATGCCACCATCATGATGCAGGAGATAATAAATACGATCGACAGAAAGATTGCAACCCAGAAAGCCAAAAAGAACACACCAGGATATCTGCCACCTCTGCAATATCGGAGAATTCTAGGAGTCATATTCGAGCCTTTACTTCTAATGGAGAAATGGCCAATGGAAGGGCCAACTGTAAAACTATTTCCCGTGAACAAAAACACTCCTACAGAGCATGAAGACAACTATCCCCACTGCAGACCTCTGTCAAAGAACCTTCTGACATATGCAAGCGATAAAAAGATGAAGTTAGACTATATACGCGCCCACAGGACTCCAGAACCAAGTCCTGTGACACCCCCGCGTCTAAGAGACCCCTTAGATTTAGATGTAGTAGAGAGGATGACAGAAGAAGAATGGGCCAGAGCTTTAGAAAAACATCATTCAGTACAAGCACGGTTCAAAGCCCAACGAGAGAGCATATACCCCTCTTCATCCAAGAGAAAAACCTCTGCAACAACACCGCAAAAGAAGAGCAAGAAAAGGAAAATCACAGAGGAAACTACAACCTCTGCAGCTCAACCCTCTTCTCCACCACATGCTACAGAAACAATACCCTCTGCAACTCCCTCCCCTCCAAAACAAAAGAAACGAAAAACCAAATCAACAGAAGAGGGAGCTCCTAAGCCAAAGAAGAGGAAGTCAAAGAAGAAGAAACCAACATCACCTCTGCAAGTTATTACAGAGGAAGTCGAATAGGAAGAGGAAGATCAGACTATACCTCTGCAACCACCCTCCCCAATAACCTATACATATCAACAGGGAGACTTCAATGCCTTCCTCAACCATCCCGACATAGCTCACACCTTAGATCCATCAGGATGGATCGCAAAACCGTTGGATCAGAACATTCAAAGTCAGGCTACAGAGGTTATGCGCACAACAGAAGAAATTTCCCCACCTCATTCAAGTTTTGACACTCAACGTCGAACCCCTCAACATACAATAGAAGTCATATCTGAGGCTCAAGTTACACAACCTATGCACCCTCACGTTCGACAACTCATAGGATCTCATTTTATATATGATTTCTTAAGATCAGAAGCAGAAACGACTATAGTGGAAACTGCAGAAGAAGAGGTAGGCATAGAGATTACAATAGAGGAAGAGGTTAGGGTAGAAACCACAGAGGGTTCTACAGAAAAAGATGCCACAGAAGTAGAAGGCACACATCACCAACCCCCTCCCAGTGCAACCCACATATCTGATACCGCCGGTCTAGCGGCAGAGGGTATCATTGACAAAGAGCAACACAGCTCGATCCTAACCCCACCCAGCCAGCCATAGGTTACCCTTTCAACCTCTGTGCCTATTATAACCGAGGAAACCATTCCTAGGGAATCCTCTCGAAAGGAATCACCCATTGTTCGTGATTCATCGCCCAGAATCACATCTGACATCCCCGCTGAAGAATTCGTTTCCTCTGCCATGCACACAACAATAGGGCCAACCCTCCTTTCAGATAGGAGTAGAGAGCACAGAGACAAAGAGACTCTAGACAAGTCTCCAAGTCAACAGAAGGACATTCCAATACCCACCTCTGGAGTGGATTTGGACACTGACCTTCACAGAGCTTCTGTAGAGGTTGAAACACAAGTTTCTCCTCGAGGATCAGAAGGAAATCCTTCCACCCTCAACGTAAAAACAGGGGTGAACGAAGGTGTCCCAGGAACAGGGACTCACTCTGGGGACGAATGTGTTCTCCCAGAGATTACAACGAGTTCACACGTATCAAGGGATGAGTTCCAAACCCTTGTCACCTCTGTGAACCAAACAATGAAGGAGTTGGAAAGCTCTTTCAAATCTTTTGCAGAAACTACTTCAAGAGCCATTACAAGTTTTAATACCAAAATGGACACCTTGTCCACAGAGGTACAACAAGCTATGTCCAACATGAAGTCTACTACCAAAACTTTTGTCACAACCTCTGCCAGACTACATGCTGCAGAATTAGAAAGAAGTGCAACCGCTGCATTCAACGAGTCTGTCAATAACTTCCTGCAAAAACTCAAAGATCAATCTTCTACTTCTAAGGGCCTTACACCTGAAGACCTAAAGAAGGCCTTAGAAGAAGTTCAAGAGCAAACACTGCAAAACACTCAAGCCATGAAGCCTTCTGACTACATGACCAGAGTTCAGCTCACAGAACTTGGGCAAGGAATCCTTGATCAAATGACAGAGTTAATCAGAGCCTTCACAGCTGCCAACGCAAACTACGTCAGATAGTTTCAAGCAAGCGTCGGCAAAATGAGCTTCAACACAGAAGCAGAGGTTGAAAAACTACTCGGCCTCTGTGATGACTTATACGCGAAGATGATTGCTGCAGGGGCTGTTCCACCAAAGAAATCAGATACATCATGCAGGGCAGAGGGTACATCAGATATAAATCAGGATGACTCTGATGATGACCATCATGGTCCATCAGATCATCCTGAGGGGGAGAAACAAGGGGAGAAATAAAGAAAAACAGCTGCAAGCAGTCCACCAATATCAGCAGAACCAATTTCCTCTGCACCCCCAACCCAAACCCAAACTCAGGAAACTCAACAGAGACCCACAGAGGAAACACCAGCCTCTGTGGAAACCACCTCTGTCTTTGAAAAAGATGTCCCTCAAGTTTAAATCCTGACATCTTCATCCTCAAAAGAACTTCCCACTACTACACCAAAACCAACAACCCAACTCAAAACCTACCCCAGAAGAAAATCAATCGCCCACAAACCTAACAGATCAAAACGTTCTGCTACTTATGTCCTAAAGAAAATGAAGTTAGTATCTGCTTTCAGAGCTGCAAGACGTTTTGATATCCCTCCACAAAATCCACAGAACCATCCCCACCAAAGTCCTCAGAAACTGAAAAGACAAAAACTACAGAGGCAATCCCCATCATACCCAAAGAAACCTCTACACACAAACCAACAGAAGCAATCCCAGAAAGTCCAAAACAGGCAACAGGTTCTGAGCCTCAAGCCAAAGGTAAAGGAAAGGGTATCATGACAGAAGAACCAAAGAAGAAAAAGCCAATGCCTCAGACGACCGAGAAGTTGGTGAAGTGCTCATTTGATGCCTTTGTCACTCCTAAACCTGAAGAAGACTAGGCATTCAATTTAAATCCTCTGTCAGAAATTATGATCCTTGATCCAAAAGCAAAAGTAACAAAGGGTAGGGTTGCAGAGATAATACAAGAAATGGATGCTCTGCGAAGATCAATACCACCACCGACAACACGACATGCAGAAATGGAAGAGGTGGTGTATAGGTATCTTTACAGACAACAATATCAAAACAATCCTCTACCACACATCCAAGATCCTCAACTCAGAGCTGACCTTGACAACACCTTCACCAGAACAAAGCCAAAAGCAAGGGCAGAAGTCTTCTCAGAGTCCAAAATTGAAAAGGTAATTTACTGCAAATTCTCTCAAACAAGAACCTTTCCAAAGATCAGGTACAACATCTACAAAGTCAAAAGGGAGAACACGTCCGAAAATAAATTTTCAAATGCCGATATAAGGAACTTGAACCCCTACGATCTGCTGGACCTTAAGAGATGATTCCAGGCATTGTGTGCACTTTAACCCGTTTTTGTCTAACGTACCTTTTGACCCATTATGTGTGTACCCAAAACCACCTTTGTAGCCAAACACTCACCACTTGTTCATTCCAGACCCACCATTAAACCCTAACCAGAAGCCTTAGCCAACCCTTATCCGAAAGTGTGTCAATTAGAGGCGGTAATGAACAGCGAGAGATAGAGCGGAAAAGAAAGACTACAGACCAGCCATGAAAATAAATAATAGATAGAAAAGAGGGCCAATGCAGCCCCAATCAAATAAAGAGGACCAATGATGTCCTAAAAAACAGTAGCTTAGATAGTTTTACAGCAGAATAATAAAAGAGTCAAAGCAACTCCAGTAGTGACAAAGAGGGCCAGGTGATAGAAAGTGAAGTAAAGAAGTTCAGAACTGCTAATGATTGACACGCCGAGGATTTTTGATCCGCTTACCCTTCATTTCTTAGCCATAACCCTAGCCCCATTACAACCCTTGTAAAGACCTGGATGATCTTCTAGAAAACGTGATTAGAGTATACGACTACCTTTACCAATATTCCCTGTCTTGCTACTTAATTCCTTTCTGAGATCGACTTTTTGAACAGTTGTGCGTCTTTCAGTAGAGTTGTCATGTGATTCTCGAGTATTCTTGTACATAACTTCCTATACATGACAACGTGTACGACAACCTAGGTTCGAGTGAAATGAGAGTATCCTGTGAGGTAGGGTCGAGGAGAAATGTTTTCCCTAGTATGTTTGGACCTAGTACAACCTTAATGTAATCGGAGCAGTCACAAGTTCAACTCTCAATGGAAGGCCATAGATCAAACAGAATAAGGATGAGGCGAGAGTGAGATAGGCATTCACGGGTATGGGAAATCACCAGTGCATTACGTGGTACCAATTGGGAGTTGTGCAGTTATTATTTCACTGATGTATGCTTTTATTCTATTTTATCGCTAATTTGCTTGAGGACAAACAACGCTCGGTTTGGGGTTGTTGATAACGCCACTTTTTGGCGTTATTTTCGGTCCTCAAACCAATGAGATTGGCTTGTGTTCTAGCAGAAAGGAGGAATTTTATGGTTTATCGAGTGAAATGTGCAGGTAATCTAAAAGGAGGCAATCATCGAGAAAATAAGCGAAAAATAGTCCAAAAGAGAGCCAAAACGAAGCCCAACGGAAGCCCGAGATCCAAGCCCAAGACCCGTACCCGAACCTGACCCAGAAACTGATCCAGACACATCAGGGAAACCGCGCGGTTTGTTCCGCGGTTTGCAAGCCACGGGACAAGTGGCGTAAGTCCCTGTTTCAGCCCTATAATTTGGTGTTTTCCGGATTTTAGGTCATTATCGCGAGACGGACGACAGGAGGCTGCTTGGGGGCGATTTTCAGAGCTATTTCACGCACTTTGGAGCCACGATAGAGGATCGATCGAGTAGACGTTCACCACGCGAATCGGATTACAGCCGAGAGAAGGGAATTCACCATTACATTCATCACGTCCACAATCATTATGTTTGCACACACTACTTTCCTTCCTTTTCTTATGTTTTTATCCACCACCAACATGAACTAATCTTTAGATGTTGGGGGTTGGAATGAATTTGGTTTAAGCTTATAGACATTTGATTTGAATCTTTTATCAGTTTTTCCTATTTTAATGAATCATGTGATTTAATCTTTAATGCTTTTGTGAGTTTGGCCAGCTTTCAAGTGTTTTGTTTGTTTTTCAATTAAGTTCGAGAGAATTAATTGTTAACTAGAACTAGAAATTGCATGCCTAAGCTGAGAAATTAGATAGAGATATACCAAGTAAGCCTTAGTCCTGTTGAAATCTGGAGTTTAATGTGTTTTGAACCCCATAGGTTGAGGTCGAGAGATAAAACTATGTGTTTCAAGATAAAATCCGTTGTTGCTTGAGAAAGAACAACGGTGATTTTTAGAGATTGGGTATTCATTATACGGAATAACTGGTAATTGTTTTAAGTCAAGTGTTTGTACGTGAAAACCTTAGGATTTCCAACCCTCAACTGTTTTCTCTATCCGAAGTTTCCTAAGTTGTTTACTATCCCGTTTGTGATTTGTTTTCTTGCAATTAATTAGTTTTATACCAACCACTCAAAATTGCGACCGTTCAGTTAATAGATCTTATTGTCATTGTGATACTTAGTTCCTAGTTCCCTGTGTTCGATACTTGTATTTTTGTACTATTACTTGATTTCGACCCGTACACTTGCGGTAAGATTTAGGGGGCTGTAAACCCGCCTATCATGGACCCAGCAGAGCAATTGCACAACCTCCTTATCCACTCATCCATCTCTCAAAAGACGGATGTTTCAGTTTCTCACGGGGATCAGGCACAACTTCCACCGGTCTCTCACTCGGAGAGTTCTGGTGTTGAAATAAGAGACCAGCAGCCCCCGGTCTCGCCTTCATTTCGCGCACCTTCGAGTCTAGAGCCATTTGAAATTAAACATTCTTCGGCTAGGACACATGATGAGGAACACCAACTCGAGATTCTCCGTGACTCGATTGGAACGTCTGTAGTGTCTCTGTCGGGCGGAACACGAGGATCAGACGGAAATCCTACCACGGCTATCCCTGCGCCAACCGTGAACGTAGGTGGCTCTGCCTCTGCGGTAGATGCATCAACGGGTAATCTAAGTGATCCTGGAGTTACATTACCCGACTTAGTGTCACAAGGGTCCCTGGACAGCACCCTCAAGGCTGTCCGCGAGGCAATGGAGCAGCACATAGCCGCTGAGCTCGTCAAAATTAAGAGCTTAATCAAAGGTAAAGAGAAGATCGTCACCGGCTCCTGTTCAGCCTACATATTCGGTGGACCCCCTAAAGACGATGCTTCTAGCCCAACTGCTCCAACAATCCGAAACCGCCGCCTCTACCGAAGCAGACCTGCTACCCATTCTGAAATCACAGGTCACTGCCCCTTCATCATCCATTACCACTCGATTGTATACCATTGACTCGACTCTTAAGGACTTCAAACAAGCGCTCACAACGCTGTCCGAGAGAGTCCGTTCACTCAAAGATACCTTCAAGAGTCAAGCAGGCAGTCTAAAGCGCAAGCACGATGACCAGGATGATCCTGATCACCGTGAGGGGGAGAAAAGACAAAGATTAACCGAGACCGCCCTGATCCTCACTAAAACAACAATCGTGGTTCATCAGGAACCCTCAACTGCGGCACCTACAACCGAAGAAGCACCTGAAGGTGAGTTGCCTTTAGCCGAGATGGTAATAGACATGGATATTTCCAATGATGAAGACAACTGGTTACTTTTGACACATCAGATAGACCGATACTGGATTTGATTAATCCAGACTGCGAGACCAACCCGGAAACCGAAGATGCATGATATGAAAAAGCCGTCAGTGCCGCAAATTTCCAGGTTAATTTGGTCTTCCCTACTGATGAAGATGACAACGTAGACTACGGCCAGTTTCTGCTCCAGAATTTGTATGCTACTCCCGTTCACTCTGCTCAACCCGCTGAAAATTCAACAAGACCCGAGACTACAACTGCCGACATTCCGACATCTCCTCAGCAACCGACAGCTTCTGATCTTCCTCCTCCTCAACCGCAACAAATCCGTTGGGAGAAGATCCCGATATTTATTCCTCACCTGGAGGAATCTCTGAAGAAGTTGTTCGTCCACAAGCTTCGCCCAATCGAGCCGACCTTCTGCCTTGGTATTTACAGCTCCAACCCCGAATACCAACGCCGGTACATAAGCGCAATGAAGCGGTGTCTACCAGTTAGCCAAGTCTGAACCAAGCATAAGATTACCGAAGTGCTAAAAATCCAGTCAGACCGTATTATGAAAGTCGTTTATCCAGTTTTCACTATCCGACGTGAAGATGGTAATGAATGGATATTTTATGAAGCCGACTTCCAGTACCTCCGACCGTTCGACTTCTATGCTATTCTGAAAGACCTTTGTACAAGAACTATCTGACCGCTTCCCGTAACAAAGGCGCTCGAAGCTGTTCGTCGATTCCTGGTCCGTACCATCATGATGTCTTATCTCACGGACTTCCAAATGGCAATCGAGAACAGGGCAAAGAAGGTAAATCTGATAAAGCCGAATCTGAAAGCTCTTGAGTTGAAGATGTATCCCGAGAACGCTCTGCTTCTAGAACCTGAATTTGGGATAGTCTACATCAACGAACAGAAAGAGAAAAAAATTATGCGCTTCAGTCAGGTAGATAGATTCTGCGACGGCATGCTCTTCAAAGTTCAAGATGCTCTTCGAAAGATCATTGCTCACGAGTCCGAAAATCAAAGGCTTTCGTATGTTCCTAATCCGAATGAAACAACTGCTCGGAAGGCCTTAGATATGGTTGAAGAACGCATCGACTATCGTCGTGCTATCAGAATGTTCGAGGTACATTTTGCGCTCCGTAAAAGATATGTTGCGAACTGGCGCCAACTCGAACTTCAATTCAAAGGGGGAGATTGTTAGGGTCATTTATTATTGAATTAAAGTTCAAGGGTTTGTTTTGTAATTCTTTAATTTGAACTTAGTTAGTGAACGGGTCGTGGGCTTGTTAACCACGGGCTCGTCATATATATTGTTTGCTTGCCTTTGTTTTTTAGGCTAAGTTGTTCATTTGCTTTCCTACTCTGTATTGTAAACTCTCTCATTGAAAGCATTATATGGATGACCAGTTGAAATCATAATCATTGTTATTATCTATTGATTTCATTGTTCGTTGCACGGATCTGAGACTCACAGGTTAGAAATATTTTTTATCGTCGTTGTATTTGAGGTGATTCTGGGAAGATTATTTTGAACGACTCCTTTCGGATCATTTTGGATGGTTTCATGTTATTGTGGTTAAATTTTGAAAGTGATTCTTTACAGATGGTATTAGAGCTTTAGTTTAAGCGATTTAGGTATCCGGATCAATACCTAGACTTAAATTGGTTGAAGTTATGTGAATCTAAGATGTCTCTATTATGTCTAGAACTTTGGGATATTAAATATAATTGGTTGAAAGAACGACATGTAAGGTAAATTCAAATTACATCTGGCCAATGTATTTATGAATTTACAGGTGCATGTTTGTACTTGAATACCTTATTATATTTAGGAATGTGATTAAATTTTGTTTATTCTATGTTTTATTTATTGGTAAATTATTCTCATATGTCGATAAAGGTTGTCGTCGTTAAGAGGATGTAATGAATCTTTTGCTCAAAAATATTATGGAAAGATTGGATCATAAGAAGTAGTTAATTTAGGGTTGTTATTGATATGATAGTGGGTTTGCCATTATGTTTAAAAGTGGTTTTGCCAATATAGTTATGGGTGTAGTGTCTCTTGGAATAATGGAAATATTTAAGATTTATGTTTCGTCTAGACTCGAGAAAAATTAAGTTTCGATATGGCTTTATTTTAATTTGATGATGATGTTAGGTTTGATGTTGCGAAAACATCGTCTATTGAATGTCTAAAGGGTAATATGAGAGTTTTGCGGTGATGGGTGTGTTAATTGATTAAGTTATTGGCGTTGTATGCCAAGGTAGACGTATAAATCTTTGTTTGGTTATCGAATTTTACGGTTATGTAAAGTAATAGCATTGGAATGTTTTATAATATGTGTTATGATACGAGTTTTAATTAAAGAGTTCTTGATAAGAAGTCAAGATTTAAATATTAAGTTATTAAGGTATCGAGAGTTATAAACAATTATAGGCTTATGTTTGGATGAGTTTATTTAATTCCGATTGGTCATTGATGAAAATACCAGATTTGATTGATTCATAGTGATCAATATATGTTTAAGGATTTTGAATTGAATTGTTGAAGTATTCATGAGTATATAAAGGAATACAAGTGGATAGACTAATTTCATTTGAAGATTGAAAAGTGTGATATATTATAGATCACTAAGTATTGTTCGTAATGATGTTGTGATGGTAGATTTTTGGTTGAACCATTTGGTTAGGTTTAATCATGCAATTATTTATGGTTTTTGGTATATAATATGTTTCAAGTTTGATCAAGTAATGACGAATTTAAAAAATTGTTGAGAGATATAAAATTTTCGTTTGTCCGTGTAGAAAATCCATGGGAGAGTGTGAGGATAAATAATGAATGTTTTTCTTAGGTATGTTTTAGGCAAATTCATTTAGATGCTTGATTTAATGCTTGCAATTTGTTAGCAAGTTTAATATTTGAAAGGCTATGTTTTAAATTTTTCAATATGATTTTGGCTTGGTAATTGTTGTGGTAATTGTTCCAAGTGTTTAATATTATATTATATGGATTATTGTCTGGTGGGCAAGGGTTACATCTTTTTGTGAAGTAAGTAATTTTCGAAATTATTTTGAAAACTGTGGATCATTGTATTATTTGGTGGAGTTTCGCTTATGTGTATATTAGGACCGGCTTTGATTTGTGGATTATGTGGGTTATGAAATTGTGAAAGGTATTTTTTGGTTAACCTCGTTTGTCGTTTGAGTGAATTCCGGGATGGAACTCTGTTAAAGGGAGAGATTATAATAACCTGGGTAAGTTACGTTTCGACCTTACATTTAATTATATGATTAGGAGGTGTTTTATGATTTTGTTTTATAATAGTGGGGGTAAGTTTTAACTAATATTATTAAGTTGGAGGGTTTTAGTTGTCAATATGGAATTTTAAAGGCTTCACATGTGCAATTTTAAAAAATATATAAGGATCATCTCCTTATCTATTTCAAGTCGGCAACTCTTTTTTAAAAAGGTTCTATGTATGTTTTTTCGTAGAGAAAGCACCGGAGAAGAAGAATTACGGTTTGAAGGTTGAGATTAATTTCAATAAGTTTTGTTAAGATTTTGTGAGTCGATTATAAAGTTCCTTTTCGTGGGAAGATTGGGTGTGAATAAAAGAGAATCATATTACATTTAGGTGAGTTTTTTTTACCCATTTTCGAATTGGAATATATATATATATATATATATATATATATATATATATATATATATATATATATATATATATATATATATATATATATATATATCTATACTACCTTATAAAGCATGTAAGACTTTTGTCTTAAAGTCTTAAAGTCTTAAAACATTTTCTTTTATCTTTTAATAGAGATAGAGAAAGAAAACTTATGCATCAGGCACTTTGTCTCCTGCACGCTGATTCAGAAATCGAAGACAAAAGACTGAGGAGGCCTTTTATATTCCCCAGGTGAAAATTTTAAACTTCTTTCAAATTTCTTGCTAATTGCTATACATGTCTTCTTTCAAATTTCTTCCAACACCGGCAATTCATGCCCCGAGAACGACGCTCCCTCTCCCACTCCCTGATAAATTCAAATTCGTTCTTGGTTTTGTTTAGTTTTATAATCACATATAAATTCAAATTCCTTCTCTGTTTGGTTTGGTCATTTGTTGCTAGGGTTTCACCTTCTTGTAATCATGGTTGTAATCAGGTTAGTAAGATTTTTTTAGAGATGCAAAAAGTGTGAACGCTAGAGACAAGACGATCGGAAGCTAGCAAGGGTTGGTGATAATTTGTTTTAGTTCGTTTCTTTAACTAATAATGACATGACTATCTTCATGATCTTGATATCCATGTAAGTAAACATTTTTGAAACAGAGTTTAGTTGTATAATCTGCAATGTGAACATCTCCACTAAATTATCCAAAACGGAGATTTACGTTTTCATATGTTAGATATACAATGGATAACATGTTTCTTCACTTCGGGGATGTTTACCGAACACTTACCAGTGTAAGTGTTTATTAAGTTATGTCCACCTTACATGTTTGATTTATCCACTGCTCAGTTTTCTTATTCATGTTTCGCTCTCCAAGTTTGATTTCTCCATCTCTTCTCATATGGGCTTTGGCCATTACACATGTTGTTTACTGTCTAGAATAAACTTTTAGCAAATTAGGTTCCTATATCATTTGGTTATGTTGCTGGAATTCAGCTTTATGGCTGCTGATCTCTTGGTTTTATGATCTGGTCCATAATGGATGTAGTCAGATTGAGTTTGTGTTTGGTTTCGATCATTCATGGAGAGAATTTTAATCTTTTTGTAGTCATGTCTGCTTTGGAGGTAACGATGCATTATTTTGCAAGAACTTTGTTACATGTTCTTCTCATGTTAATAGTTCATGGAGGTAATGGTGCTACTTTGCCGCATATTATGTGATCCATGATTAGTAATATATGAACTTGGGCAACAATTACTCTAAATATTACCATCTTCAAACCTCAATAGGTGTAGTGTAAACGCTGCAGACATCCACGCCCAATACTGAACATTCATTGTGGGGATTTGTTTTCCACTGAAAATAATTTTTCTGGCTAAGTTGTAGCTTGCAGTCCCTTTTTGTGGCCTTTCTAGGAATTTTATACTAAGACGTAGTTTTTGTTGCCATCTTTTTTAATTGAATACTCTTCGTCTTCGTGTAAATAATCACTGCTAATTTGGAGTGCAAATTTTATTGACATTTATTATAATCACTGCTAATTTGGAGTGCATGTTGGAATGCAAATTTTATTGACATTTATTATAATCACTGCTAATTCCCTCCCTTAAAGAACCAACGTAAGAAACTACATTACTTGGTTTGTTAGCATAAATAACAAGAAGGAATGTTCAATGTAAAGTCTTTTGACATCAAGAAAAAAAGTCAATCATGTGATCTCTAAAGCCTCACTTATTATAAGTTATAATATAGTGAAATACAGTAAATTCACCATGTTTCATGCTACAATTGGTTACTATATTGTGTATTTTTGCTAATCCTTTACCATTTCTTCTCATTATTGAAAGGTGTCACAACAATACACGGATATTCTAACTCTTGTTCACTTTGTCACAATTGCTTTTTATTATCTGAAGATACGTTTGCTAAATGTTATATATAATTTCAACAGTGAGGACAAAAGAAGGAAATGGGTGTTTACCACTCTAATTCACCATCTATTGCATATTATCCATTACTTTTTAGGCACATAAACTAAATCTACTGACCTCTCCACGGTTTTGATTTTGTTTATTGGATTTTGTTGGTTTTTTGATTTCTTCGTAGATTTCAGGAGATGGAGCTCGATGATCCAGTCTCACCAGGTGGCATGGAATGAAGAGTTTTGTTGCATCCCACACCCTTCAAAAGCAATGAAAAAAGACATCTCTTCGACACACATCAATTTAATTTCTTTTACATATTTATCAATTTTTGAACAAATGTTTATGATAGTATAGATATTAGATATTTCTTTTATTTTGTTGTAACATTAATTTTGATTTTTTGATGAAAGATTGTATTATTTTTCTATTTAGTTTATAATAAAATTTATATTCAGCTTTTTTTGTATGGTTATCAATAAAACTCTGAAACAAACAATTTAGAACCTAAGTAGTTGTCTACTAGAATCGTTATTTTAGCACAACAAATTTTATGCGTCGTTGTTTGGACTGATTTTGGACGTCTTTTTAATTTCAACCAAACATATTGTACTTCCTGCCGCATTGCGCGGGCACCCAACTAGTATATATATATATATATATATATATATATTTGAATGTTGAAGTTTATGATAATATTGCAATTGTGTAAAATGATTATATATATATAGTGATGAAAGAGTCACACTGAGATATTTTGTCCTGAAAGAAGCACGATGAGATATTTGGTGTTGAAAAAGGCATGGAGAGATATTTGGTGCTGAAATAGGCACAAAGGGATATTTGGTGTTGAAATAGGCACACACAAATACTTTGTGCTGAAAGAGGCATAGAGAGATTTTGTGCTGAAATAGGCACAGAGAGATATTGTGCTATAAGGCACGGTGCTTCAAGGCACAGAGTGAAAAATCAGCTTTTTGTGCTTACAGGCACGGTGCATAATAAGGATGTTTTGATAAATGTTTTATACAAATTATTTTATGATATTATGTACAAAATGATGGGGGTTTTCTCACTAGACCAATTGGTGTAACCCTCATTTGTTTTCAAAATATTTATTTCAGGGAAGTTTGTGACGGAGAAAAGGGGATTGCTAGCTTGGAAAAAAGATAGTTGTGAATGGATTCTATTACCGGTTTGCTAGTATTTGATCATGTTGTTTATATTTTGTTATCAGTTGGGTGATTTTATATCGGTAAGGATCTGAATCCACGGTTATAATTTATTATTGCGGTTGGAAATATTTTTTTCGTCGTTGTATTTGAGGTGATTCTATGAAGATTACTTTGGACGACTCTTTTCGGATCATTTTTGATGGTTTCATGTTATTGTGGTTAAATTTGGAAACCGGGTCGTTACGGTTTGTGCCTAAGTGAGTGTTAGGACGTGTGGTGAAGTGTCGAATCTTAGGTGAGTTCCCTTAAGCCTTTCTTTATGCATATGGGGTGATTATAAATATTTTCTAAACCCTGAATATGGTTCTATCATTTTGGCACGAATTGAAATTATGGATGCTTTGAACGAATATTTATTTGAACCCGCGTATTATTAAGCATACATTGCCTAATGTGGTTTATGTCATGAAATTATGTTTTGGTGTTGGGTTGCACGGTGGGATTAGGGTACCTTGGGATCGTGTGAATCCTTTAGGAGTAACTTTATACCCTATGCCTTGAATTCATTTCATGTTCACACTGACTATCATCTACTGAGGCCATGGGGATCTACTAGGGCCCTGATTGTAGACATCAGAGTGAGGTGATGGTTAGCTATGAACACTGTGTTAAAGCTTGTGTTTTACGATGAAATGTTACATCTTTTTGTTGGATCGTTATGGTAGATAATATGTTATCTTCGAATTGTTAAACTGATTTTGAGAGGAAATTCAAGACCTTATGGTTTAACCCTCACTTTTCAAAACTTAAAACCATTTTCAGGTAAGAAAGTGATTAGAAACTCCTCCAATAGTGAATCAGAAGGTGTGAAGTCACTAGAAGTGGTGAGTCTTAAATAGATTTTTTTAATTACCCTTGGACTCATATAAATCTCAGTTGTGGATGTGTTTATCCGGTGCAAACATTGATATTATTGCAATGCTTTGACTTAGATTGATTGGGACCATTTTGGATATATTTTATGTTTATCCCGTTATGGTTTTTGGATCAATTTTAATTTTATCATAATATATGTGATGGTTATTTAAAACCATAGATTACTATATATTTTTTCTAAAACTTGTTTTAATAAATACAAGATTTATAAAATATATGTATATAATAATAATCTACTTGAAATTCTTTTTATTAATATATTACATTATTTAGTTTCTATTTACAATCTTGTTTGTATTCATTAAGATAACATATTATTAGGGATTCCATTTACTTATGTTATGAAATGTTGTAATTAACTAATTTTTCAAGATATCTTTTTGAACATTTTACATTTATTTTTATTTAGCTTATCTGCTTGTTTTTACAAAACAAGATTTATTTATGAAATAACTAATGTCAGTTATTGTTAAACATAATTTATTATAAACTTATTTAGTAACTTATTTAGGGTGTTTGGTACATTAGACAGAACATCACAGAATAGAACAGAGATCACTGTTTCACGTTTTACAGGCCTTTTATGTGGAACAAAAGGGAACATAGTGGAACATCTGTTCGACCCCCACCCCATGGAACAAGGTGGAACATACTTCTATTTTACTAATATAATCTAAAACTAAATTATAATTCTCTTCTAAAACATCAGATACACATTCTTTTTAATTTTATATAGTATCTTATATTATTTAAATTTGTACTTTAATGTCCTTAAACTATTATTTTTATATTGTTTGTATGTTTTTATTAATTTTGTAAATTATAAAATATTACTAGTAAAAAAACATAGAAATTGTTAAAAAATAAAAATTGAAACTATATAAACTTTTTATTTTACTGTTACTAGTGTTGAAAACTTTCTAATAATATATTTTATCATAAAAATATTTATTTCATTATAATTTAATAAATTACATAAATATATAAAATACATAAATAACTTATTAGGGGTAAATTGGTCATGTTATCTGCGATGTTCTGTCCAGTTCTGTCCCGGCCTTTCCTTTAAGACATTGTTTGGCAAAAAAAAAACTAGCTTATAAGCTAGTTTTTTTTCTGGATACATGTTGTAACGTCCCAGATTTCATAGCAGGCAACCAACCAAAAATAAGCATTCGAATTACATAAAACCCTGTCTTTACATCATCAATAATTCATACTAAACAAAATTGACAGCGGAAGTCTCTAAATCCACAGCCGAGAGTTATTCTATAGTCATCATAGCCAAAACTTGAAGTTACTCTAAGCTTCAAGTACTTCTTATCGCCTCCTAGTTCTTACTGGAAGAACCCTTAACATGCTTACCTGAAAATGGTTTAGTTTTGAAAGCGAGGGTTAGACCAAAAGGTCTAGTGAATTCCCTCCGTAAAAGAACATGTATAAACAATATGAAATCCTTTCGTTAAAATGCATCATAAATCATCACATATGGTACTGCACTGTGTAATGGATCCCTTAACCATTCGCGATCGGGGCCCAAGCAGACTCCCCTTTCGCCCTCTCGTTTCGGGGCCCAAGCAGACTCCCCGATACCCGCCTAGGAGGAAACGAATTCCAACCTACCGTCTCGTCAAACATATCCAAGGGATCATTAGATCCCGAGGCTCATCGATCCCACAGTACAGACCGACATCACATAGCATGCACATACATTTCATAAAAGCATTTGACTCTTTATAAATCATGCGCATCATTTCAACATATCAAACATTCCTTTTCCTTTCATGCATATCATTTCATAAATATTTCATGCTCGTTAAAACCATAATCAGTAAAAGAATCATTTAACATTTGCGTCGTAAAAGAGGTTTAGGGAACTCACCTTGATTGACGTACACCGCACCTCTTAAATACTGCCAAGCTAACCCAACCGAACACCTAAGGCAATAGATCCACATCAGATAAATAGTTCAGACCTACTGTCCGGATGTCCCTTCCCCGACACAGCACTTATCCGGACACTACACTTATCCGGACGCCATGCTTATCCGGACGCCATACTTATCCGGACGCCACACTTGTCCGGACGCCACACTTATCCGGACGCCACTTATCCGGACTCCACACTTATCCGGACACCTTCACGAGGCACTTACCCGGACACCTGCAACATATCCGGACACCATCAAACACTGGTGTCCGGAAAACGCTGCTGTTCGAACTTAGAATTTCTAAAACCGATTTATACTCCGATTTAAGCCATTAGTTTGATTAGACAACTATAAGGGTTCGTCCACCAACCTCAAATACCCACTTAATCCATTTATAACCCCTTAAATCGATTTATTAAGACAAAACCCATGAAACCCACTTTTTAGGAATTGTGGTTGAAAACTCATTAAATCACTGATTTAAATCGTAGAATCCAAACTAATGAAAAGGGAATACTACATCACATAGATTGCGAATTCAAGAGGGATTACCTGATTGATTTCTCCTCTCTATAGGTTTCTTCTTCTTCTTCTTCCCTTTCTTTCCTTGCTTCACGCCACCACATACCCAAACAATATAAAAACACTGATTTGCTAAATGGAGGTTTCCCTAGAATTTTGTGCACATTTATACCTTCCTCAAATTACAGAAATGGCCCCTTAACTTAACTTTCGTTTTTCATACTTTGACCACTAAACTCCAAGACTCACTAAGATTTTGGGTTGTTACAACACTCCCCCTTAAAAGAATTCCGTCCCCGTAATTCCTCATTGGAAAAGATGCGGGTATCTTGCCCACATCAAAACCGACACTTCCCAAAGCAAAGCTATATCTGACTCAGTCAACCATCTCATCAGACTCGAAACATGGAACCTTGGATGCACTTCCTTCAGTTCTTACGGTACTCTAACTCATAGGCTACTGTTCCTACTCGGTCGATCTTGACTACAGAAGATTTACTAAGGCTTCTCATGCATCAACACTTCCTTTAAGGAGGAACTTGGCTAAATCCCCTGCCACAACACGAGATTCATTTACTAAGAGACGGACACACACTTGACCGCTTGACACAAATCCAAACTTGAACGTCCCGACAATTCACAACCCAAAGTTCCTTCATCGAAATACAAGCAATCCTAGATTACTTCTCCTAATCAACAATTGACTATGCAGAAAACATTTCCCTTTCTCGGACCACCACGACCACAGCTCGTCAACCATTTCTTACATCCTCACCACTTCATCGCTCCATCCTTGTACGTAACCCAGGGTAGGAACCCTCAAACCTAACGTTGAAGTGTTCACCTACTAGAATTAAACTTATCCTGAAACACATCAAATCCTCGTTGATTACCACGTTCGTTCGGTCATAAAACATAACTCCGGTTACCCTTACCCAACTGGGAGGAATAACCATGGTCACACCATGCTATTCTCACTAGCTTAAACACTATACGACCAAATCGTTTACACACTTCTCACAAGGTCACTAACTTAACTCATTTAATTGTCTCATCCACTTCTCCCCTGCACAAAATCTTACACAGTTTCCTTCCTCAAAATTCTTTCCAACGGTTCGCACACTATCAAAGACAATCTACACAATACTGTCAAGTGTACTACTTCCAATTTACTCACTTGATCCGACATACTATCTACACCTTCCCCACGTTAGCGTGGAGCACTGCTCACCACACATTACTTGCCCCTCTCTCCCGACCTTTCCACATGTTGCTATCGCTTTCTCATTGCTTACATAACCAAACAGTTGCACCAAGATCTTATCTTAAGGCATTCAACCAAGCCGTCTTGAAACAAGACCAGCGTTCGACGTCACTACACATTCTTTAATCTCCAACTTTTACCTTCTCAAACATTTCTCTCACACATAAGCAACAGTTCACATTCTTTAAGGATTTCACATCAATCCCACCACATTCTGACTAACACAACCCTCATCCTCTTTAACTTCCAATGACCCCGAAGTGTTCCTTAGTGACGTCCCCTATTCCCTCTAATAATCCACCCCCTTGGATTCCCTATTACAAACGGATCTATTAATTCAAGAACACCCCGAAACTCGGGTTCCACAATTCTTTCGACTAACCACTATGATCATAAAATTAGACAGATATATATATACCGTCATCCCGGCTTTCTTACTTAGATTTACCTTAAATAATTCTTCAACAATCAGTGTGTTAGTCTCAATAACACTTCCCCAAAAAAATTTGTAACACATCCTGTAATAACAAATGAACGTCATTCCTTAACAAATCTATAAAATTTAAATCAACCAACCAAAGGCTTATACCTCTATCATGACATTTCAAATCAACTAACGATCATACTACTATTCCGACCCACAATCATCATCACGTCATTCCTTAAACATAACCAAAATTTCCAACTATTTTATTCTAGGATCATTCCCTCACGCATAAGGAACAATTTTCATTCTTTAACGATGTCTCCTCTACTATAATACAGCTTGACTAATCTATCCATCATCTTCTTTAAACTTACTTCTGCCCTCAAGAATATACTTAACAACATACGTAACCACAAAGCTTGGTCTCACAAATGGGCAATCACCCAATTCTACCCCGACATTCCAATCCAATAACAGTCAAAATACACACCTACTTACAACCCACATACTTCAACAACTGGGTTGCAAAACGTACACTCTATCCGAAATCCCAAAAGGACTTCCTTCTAATCCTTCATCTTTCTAACATCGCCTTACTACATCACCGACTGACACAGATATCTTGGCAATTGATGCTACTATTCATTCGTACATTCACCACTCCTATTAACACACTACCGACCAAGTCTCTCATGGTCATTCGTACACAATTCACACTTTCCTTCATATTCTCCCGTATACTACAATTGAGTTTGTCTCGCTACTTAGTTCTCTCCCAACTTGTTGAACTATGACTCACGAGTTCACACTTAGCTCAAACACGAACATCCTAACTAGCTCTTTTATGACCCGAGTCCTTTCTTAGACACGGCACATTTTCTTACAGACTGGTATAGTCTACACTCACTTCGCTTGTGTTACACACTTTGTCCTTCTACGGACCCTCCTCGCCTCGTAAATAGAACGCCTACTCAACAACAGTTTCTTACTAATTTAACACCTCTACAAGGTATTCTATCAACTTACACTCATCTGGTTCGAGTCTTCGGCCTCGGAACCGTTGCCGACTTCAACAACAAAAGGCAACTCTTAACTACTTCCTTAACCTATCCTTTAACATGCGTTCCTTACGGGACTGTAACATCCCAAAAATACAATAGAGCAATATTGGCATTAAGTCATGACATTTACAATTCTGGGTCCCAATATATCATTACATTCATTTAAAACTAAGGTTGGCGGAAACAACCTATACACAACTGAGAACATTTTAACTTCTACAAGAGGCACTTGCAAGATTTCGACACTTTCATTTACCCTGCCATCAAGAAGCCCGATTAGGAAATCAGAGCTCTATTGACACTTTCAAGATTTCGACACAATCTTTCCTTACCATCCTGACTAATCTATGCCATGATTTCTAGAACTGGGACTCTCCCGAAACAGGAGCCCTACTCGAACGCATGCATTCACCCTTTCCAAATCCCCAAAGAGCTACCTCTAGACGACTCATAACATTCTTTACAACATTCCTTCTTTACGTCATATACATACATCACATCATAAGTGACATCTCATAAAACTTCCCCATCAAAGGATCTCAATCTATCCCTCAAGGATCTTGCTGACATTCTAAAGTACTGGCATACGACATAAACACTAGGTAGGTTAATAAGGTAGGTTAAGCACATACATGTACCTGTAAGTTCGCCATTACACTGGCCAGGTGAAATCTCAAACTTACCTTACATGACAGTCCTCAGTACCCTATTAGTCCTATCTTTATAATAGTGTCCTCCTAACGCATTTCCTGTGTCTACAATAGTGCTCTCTTAACGCAATTCCTGATTCTCAGTTGTGATTTTGTACTCCCAAGTTTAAGTTTAGGCTCGTCCGGTCACCCAAATCCCTTAAACTATGGCTCTGATACCATTTTGTAACATCCCAAAAATACAATAGAGCAATATTGGCATTAAGTCATAACATTTACAATTCTGGGTCCCAATATATCATTACATTCATTTAAAACTAAGGTTGGCGGAAACAACCTATACACAATTGAGAACATTTTAACTTCTACAAGAGGCACTCGCAGTGTCTCAAGCTGCACCTGTACACTATCTTGCTCATACTCACTTACTTGATCCTCTTTCTACTTGCTTACCTGAAAATGGTTTAGTTTTTGAAAAGCGAGGGTTAGACCAAAAAGGTCTAGTGAATTCCCTCCGTAAAACATGCAAACCAATATAAAGACATTTATAAAAGATTCAACGTAAACCTTCACATACATCATGCATGGCGCTGCACTGTGTATAGGATCACATAAACATTCTGCGATCGGGGCCCAAGCAGACTCCCCTTTCGCCCTCTCGTATCGGGGCCCAAGCAGACTCCCCGATACCCGCCTAGGAGGAAACGAATTTCAACCCATCGTCTCGTCATAAATATCCAAGGGATCATCAGACCCCGAGGATCCCTCTCTGATCCCACAGTGCAGGCCGACTCCACATAGCACATCATTCATTTTCATAAAACATGCACCTTTAATCCTTTAAATCATCATTCTCATTTCATCATACATAATAAGCTTTCTCAAGTAAAACATGGAGTTCATGGGTAAACATGCGTGATTGTTACAAACAGTTCATGCTCGTACATGAAACCAAATTCAGTTAAAACATTTAACACTTTGCGTCGTAAAAAGGTTTAGGGAACTCACCTGAGAGCAATTTCCTTTCAAACCTTGCGTCTCGTTCCAACCGTAAACCTATTAATTTAATTATAATAAAATATAATTAGTCTTACTAATCCTTTAAACTTGGACCGTCATCCCTTAACTCGATTCTAGCATGAGTAGACGCTCTCTCGGCCAAACCCCTAAGGGAAGAATCTCGCTGGACATAGCCTTGCGAAACAGGCACTTGCGAAAAGCTACTTTGCGCAACAGGCCCTTGCGAAAAGCTGACTCTTCGCAACAGGCACTTGCGAAAAGTCCACTTTTCGCAACAGGCGCTTGCGAAAAGTTCACTTTTCGCAACAAGCGCTTGCGAAAAGTTCACTTTTTGCCAAAGTTACTGTTCATCGTCTTCTTCGCCGGGACTCAGGCCAGAACTCTCCTGAAACTCATCTTTCGACTCTAAAAACTGGTTATCTAGGGATATTCCTATTTTAGTATCATTATATAACATTAATCATCATTTCTTAATAAAAACAGAGAAACCGAATGGCTTTCTTAAAAACCCAGGTCTGCCACTTATTTTCTGAAGTCTCATGAACCATTTGCACTTAAACCCTTCTTGCCACTCAATTCGAGTTCATTAATATCTCACTTGATCGAAAATCCGAAAATGAAACTAGAAGCTTAGAAACACGATTCCATGGCAAGACTAGGTGGAAATCCCATCTGATTTTACCCATTTCGGTTTTGCACAAACAGAGGGAAAGAATGAGGAGCTTGAGTTGACAATAACCACTAAGTTATGGAAGATTACCTGGTTTGAACTTCTTCCTTGCACAAGAATTCCTCTGAAATGCTTCTTTCTTTGTTCCTTGTTTCTTCCAGCCGCCAACACTCTAAGATAAATGAGGATAATACTGACTTAGGAATAAAATACTACCCTAGGGACTTGGGCCCAAAAGCCATATTCGAATTTTCATTAAGGCCCCTTAAGAGAACTTCCTTTTCTCCCAAATTGGCCACCAACTTTTCCCTTGAAGAAGTATTGGGTTATTACAACCTTCCCTCCTTAAAAGAATTCCGTCCCCGGAATTCCTCATTGGAAAAGATGCGGGTATCTTGCCCACACCCGAAACTAACGCCTCCCTAAGGTACTGCCCCTACTGACCCGGTCAACTATCTCATCAATTTCGAAACATGGAACATCGGTTGCATTCCCTTCAGTTCTTACGGTACTCTAACCCGTAGACTATCGTTCCTACTCGATCGGTCTCAACAACCGAGAATGAAATAAGGCTTCTCATGCATTAATACTTCCTTTAAGGAGAAACTCGTCGGAATCCCCCACTACAGCACGAAACTTGTTCACTAAGAACCACTCACACACTTGACAGCTTGGCACAAGGCCAACCCTGTACATCCCGACTACTCACAACCCGGAGTTCCTTCACCAACATCTATGTAATTAACATTTCCCTTCTCTCATACTACCTACACCACAGTTCGTCAAACTTCTCTCACATTCTCACTACTTCGTCACCCCATCCTTATACGTAACTAAGAGTAGGAACCTCCAAACCCATCGTTGAAGTGTTCACTTACTCAATTAAGCTTATCTTGAAACACCTCAGTTATTTGCTGATTGCCACGATCGTTCAGTCATACAAAACATAACTCCGGTTATCCTCACTCCACTGGGAGGAGTAACCATGGTCACACCAAACTAATCTCACTAGCTTAATCACTACACGACCAATCCGTATATACCTTTCTCACGCAAACACTAACTTAACTCATTCAGCTGTCTTATCCACTCCTTTCCTGCATAAAATCATACCCAAATCCCTTCCTCAATACTCTTTCCCATGGTTCGCACACTTATCAACGACAATCTATCCATCACTGCACCTTTCGACAATACTGTCAAGTTTGCTACTTTCAACTTACTCACTTATTCCGACACACTATCTTCACCTCCCCGCGTTAGCGTGAAGCACTGCCCACCGAACATTACTTGCCTTTCTCTCTCGACCTTTCCTCATGCTGACATCACCTCCTCATTACTTACATCATCAAACAGTTGCATCAATATCCTATCTTAAGGCATTCAACTAAGTCGTCTTGTAACGATTCTAGTTTTTAACGTCACTACCCATTCTTTGATCTCCAGCTTTTACTAACTCAGATCCTTCTTTCGCACATAGGTAATAGTTCGCATTCTTTAAGGATTTCACATCTATTCCACCACAATTGTCTATCACACCCATCATCTTCTTTAAACTTTCAGTGATCCCAAAAATATGCTTACTTAGCGACCCTTACAACTAAAAACACTTGGTTTCTCCTTTGGGTAACCACCCACCGCCACTCTGTCATTCTATTCCGAATATAATCATACCACAACGTCAACTTCCATCCTACGTGACCCAACAATCCGGTTAACAAATCATACTCTTCATCCGAAACCCCCAACAGGCTTCTATCTGATGTTTTCTTTCTCTCTAACACCCCATCACTACGACACTAACTGACACATTACTCTTGACAATCATTGTCACTACATATATGTACATTCCCAATTCATCACATCACCCTGCAGACCAAATCTCTCATGGCCATTCTTACACAATTCATACTTGCCTTTACATTTTCTCGCATACACAACGAGTCTATCTCGCTACTTTTTCCTTTCTCACTCTAGCTGAACTATAACTCCCTAGTTTCCATTTAGCTCAGATGTAACCATTTTTGCTCGCTCTTTACGATTCGAGCCCTTACATAAGCCGGGCACAGTCCCTCACTGGATGATAAAATCTATACACTAGCTTCGCTCGAGTTACATACCTCATCACTCTATGAACCCTCCACACTTCATAAATAGAACGCTTAATCAAACAATAACTTCTCATCCTCTTAGTACCCTACAAGGTGTTCTATCAGCTTCCAACCTTTTGGTTCAAGTCTTCGGCCTCGGGCCTTTTCACAACCGTCGATTTCTACACAACAGACCGCCTGTAACTACTTCCTTAACGTATTCTTTAACAAAGGTTCCTTACGAAACCTAATCCTTTCAACATATCGTAATCGACTCGATGATATATCCCTCCTCTTGCCGGAACCTACTCATGTAACATCGACATTTCAATCCCACCTCCTAACTCATATTCCTACACCATGGACCTTTCATTCCTTCTCGACACACTACTCATAACGAGTTGCTAGAACCATTACTTTGAAGGCTTCAAGTCCTTCATCCGGACACAACCGTCCCTTGACAACCGTACATCCAATTATCGGACCAGGGTGCATACCCTCACACCATCGATACTATAATCCACTTCTGACTCTACCACTGCTCACATTTCCTCTTGAACATAAACACTAAAACCACAACATTCATCCTACTTTTCCACTCTTGGAACTCTTTCTTAACTTAACATGTAACACACTGAGACCTAGTGAGTTCATAGCCTTCGTGCATGACGATGCAATAAATAAATCATTTCGTACATTTTATCATTTTAAACAAACAACATTTGGAAACAATTCGGGTACACATGACCCCATTACTCTTAAGACTTCAATGCCCTGCACAACGATTCAAGAATCGTCTGCATGCATCTTCCTGTGAACCTCAATCTTGCTCAATCCGAACACTGTTATTACGACAGTAATATACTGCATGAAAAATCTTTTCAAAAGACATAATTCTGAAAGAATTATCAACACAAAGTACATCAGTCGGTGCTCACCCTCATTTATGCTATCAATAGGTCAAAAAGCATTTTGGTTATAAATGAATTGCACGTAACTATATTCTTGACCCTTTGCACAAATTTGACTTATCCATAATGTATAAAAAAAATGAAATACTTAGCGAGTCGTTAAACTCAAAATTCCAGTGTGCAATGTGAATGAAATCACCTTGTATATTCTGACTCATTTTCGATTGAAATCCATATTTAAACATTTAACTTAAATCGTGAAAAACCTTCATGTTACATGAAAGAATACTATGCATGAGACTCTACTTGAAATTGAAGGCTACTCACTCTAACAAGGTCAACCGTTCTACTTACGCAACTTATCCTTGACACTCCACCTACGACCAATGGTCGTCCTTCCGGTCATGCAATAGCTCGCTGAACACGCTTTCCACACCTCACTTACTCAACCATTTCATACTATTCCGTTTTGATCAACTATCTCACTTTCTACTTCTACATGCTTTCATTTCACTATAGGTATCTTATTTCATTTACCCTGCCATCAAGAAGCCCGATTAGGAAATCAGAGCTCTATTGACACTTTCAAGATTTCGCAACAATCTTTCCTTACCATCCTGACTAATCTATGCCATGATTTCTAGAACTGGGACTCTCCTGAAACAGGAGCCCTACTCGAACTCAGGCATTCACCCTTTCCAAATCCCCAAAGAGCTACCTCTAGACGACTCATAACATTCTTTACAACATTCCTTCTTTACGTCATATACATACATCACATCATAAGTGACATCTCATAAAACTTCCCCATCAAAGGATCTCAATCTATCCCTCAAGGATCTTGCTGACATTCTAAAGTACTGGCATACGACATAAACACTAGGTAGGTTAATAAGGTAGATTAAGCACATACATGTACCTGTAAGTTCGCCATTACACTGGCCAGGTGAAATCTCAAACTTACCTTACATGACAGTCCTCAGTACCCTATTAGTCCTATCTTTATAATAGTGTCCTCCTAACGCATTTCCTGTGTCTACAATAGTGCTCTCTTAACGCAATTCCTGATTCTCAGTTGTGATTTTCTACTCCCAAGTTTAAGTTTAGGCTCGTCCGGTCACCCAAATCCCTTAAACTATGGCTCTGATACCATTTTGTAACATCCCAAAAATACAATAGAGCAATATTGGCATTAAGTCATAACATTTACAATTCTGGGTCCCAATATATCATTACATTCATTTAAAACTAAGGTTGGCAGAAACAACCTATACACAACTGAGAACATTTTAACTTCTACAAGAGGCACTCGCAGTGTCTCAAGCTGCACCTGTACACTATCTTGCTCATACTCACTTATTTGATCCTCTTTCTACTTGCTTACCTGAAAATGGTTTAGTTTTTGAAAAGCGAGGGTTAGACCAAAAAGGTCTAGTGAATTCCCTCCGTAAAACATGCAAACCAATATAAAGACATTTATAAAAGATTCAACGTAAACCTTCACATACATCAGGCATGGCGCTGCACTGTGTATAGGATCACATAAACATTCTGCGATCGGGGCCCAAGCAGACTCCCCTTTCGCCCTCTCGTATCGGGGCCCAAGTAGACTCCCCGATACCCGCCTAGGAGGAAACGAATTTCAACCCATCGTCTCGTCATAAATATCCAAGGGATCATCAGACCCCGAGGATCCCTCTCTGATCCCACAGTGTAGGCCGACTCCACATAGCACATCATTCATTTTCATAAAACATGCACCTTTAATCCTTTAAATCATCATTCTCATTTCATCATACATAATAAGCTTTCTCAAGTAAAACATGGAGTTCATGGGTAAACATGCGTGATTGTTACAAACAGTTCATGCTCGTACATGAAACCAAATTCAGTTAAAACATTTAACACTTTGCGTCGTAAAAAGGTTTAGGGAACTCACCTGAGAGCAATTTCCTTTCAAACCTTGCATCTCGTTCCAACCGTAAACCTATTAATTTAATTATAATAAAATATAATTAGTCTTACTAATCCTTTAAACTTGGACCGTCCTCCCTTAACTCGATTCTAGCATGAGTAGACGCTCTCTCGGCCAAACCCCTAAGGGAAGAATCTCGCTGGACATAGCCTTGCGAAACAGGCACTTGCGAAAAGCTACTTTGCGCAACAGGCGCTTGCGAAAAGCTGACTCTTCGCAACAGGCACTTGCGAAAAGTCCACTTTTCGCAACAGGCGCTTGCGAAAAGTTCACTTTTCGCAACAAGCGCTTGTGAAAAGTTCACTTTGTGCCAAAGTTATTGTTCATCGTCTTCTTCGCCGGGACTCAGGCCAGAACTCTCCTGAAACTCATCTTTCAACTCTAAAAACTGGTTATCTAGGGATATTCCTATTTTAGTATCATTATATAACATTAATCATCATTTCTTAATAAAAACAGAGAAACCGAATGGCTTTCTAAAAAACCCAGGTCTGCCACTTATTTTCTGAAGTCTCATGAACCATTTGCACTTAAACCCTTCTTGCCACTCAATTCGAGTTCATTAATATCTCACTTGATCGAAAATCCGAAAATGAAACTAGAAGCTTAGAAACACGATTCCATGGCAAGACTAGGTGGAAATCCCATCTGATTTTACCCATTTCGGTTTTGCACAAACAGAGGGAAAGAATGAGGAGCTTGAGTTGACAATAACCACTAAGTTATGGAAGATTACCTGGTTTGAACTTCTTCCTTGCACAAGAATTCCTCTGAAATGCTTCTTTCTTTGTTCCTTGTTTATTCCAGCCGCCAACACTCTAAGATAAATGAGGATAATACTGACTTAGGAATAAAATACTACCCTAGGGACTTGGGCCCAAAAGCCATATTCGAATTTTCATTAAGGCCCCTTAAGAGAACTTCCTTTTCTCCCAAATTGGCCACCAACTTTTCCCTTGAAGAAGTATTGGGTTATTACAGGGACCTATTCCTCCCTACACATCATAGTTAACTTTATAATCCGTCGCCCCCCATTTCGAAACTTACTCATGTAACATCAATATTACAAGCTCCCTTCGAATCTCATGACCCACATCGTGGACCTTTCATTCCTGCCTCACAGCACTACTCATAAAGAGTTGCTAAAAACCCAAAACCTTGATGACTCCTAGTCCTTCCTCCGGGCACCATCGCCCCTCGGCAACTGTGTTCTCAGTCATCGAGCAAAGGTACAGACCCTCATACACCTGGCACTAAAACCATTCCCGACTCTTCCAAGGTCCAACTCTCCTCTTAAACACATATACCAAAGCTACATACGTTCTCCCCTGACTTGACCAACGCCTCTCCGCTCTCAGAGTTCTTCCTTAGCTTAAGACGTAATACTCTACGACCTAGTGGGTTCATAGCCTTCATGCATGACAATACAGTAAATAAATCTTTTCGCACATTTCATCATTTTAAATAAAGAACGTTTGGAAAGCACTTGGGTACACATGACCCCATCACTCTTATAACTACAACGCCCTGCACAACGATTCGAGAGTCGTTTGCATACATCTTTCCGTGAACCTTAATCTTGCTCAATTCCGAACGATGTTATCACGGCAGTAATACGTTGAATGAAAATTCTTTCATACGACCCAATTTCGAAATAAATTACTGACACCAAGTAAACCAGTCGGTTCTCACACTCTTTTATATGATATCAATCGGTTAAAATTCATTTGATTGTAAAAGTTTTGCTGGCACACGTCTTCTCGACCTTTTATAATGATTTAACTCATCATGAAAAGTGTGAAATACTTTGCAATCGTTAGGCTCAAAATTTTATCGTGCAATGTGAATGAAATCACCTTTTCTTTAAACATACGCTTGCACATTCTGACTCCTTTTCGATCAAAATTGATATTTACACATTTAATTTAAATCGTGAAAATTTTCATGTTATATTTAAGAAAGCTATGCACGAAACTCTTCTTGCAATTGAAGGCTACTCACCCTAGCAAGGTCAACCGCTTCACCCACGCAACTTATCCTTGACACTCTTCCTTCGACCAAGGGTCGCCCTCTCGATCAAGCACTAACTTGATGTACATGCGTTCCACATCTCACTTACTCAACCACGTCACACTATTTTCGCTTTGATCGACTGTCTCACCTTCTACTTCTACATGCTTTCAATTCACTATAAGTACCCTATTCCATTTATCCTGCCAATGAAAAGCTAGACTAAAAAGTCAGGGCTCCATTGATACTTTCAAGGTTTTGACACTATTCGATCTTACCCTCCCAACTGATCTATCCCATGGTTTCCATAACTAGGACTCTCCTGAAACTGGAGTCTTACTCAAACTTAAACATTCATCCTCTCCGAATCCACGAAGAGCTACCTCTAGACGACTTATAACATTCTTTACAACTTTTCTTCTCTACGATGTCTACATACATCACATCATAATGACTCTTACATGACACTTCCCCAAACAATGGACTTCGGTCTATCCCTCAGGGATCTTGCTAACCTATTCCTCAACGCTCTCCCAGCCATAGCGCTAAACTGAAAGAAACTGATAGTTAATCCTTACTAGACGTGACACAACAAATTTGCTATAAGTAAGGTATTGTAAGCACGCACATGTACCTGTAAGTTCGTAATTACACTGGCCAGGTGTAATCCCAAACTTACCTTACACGTTTGTCCTTGGCACCTTATTCCTAAGCGCATTTATAGTGATTGTTCCTAGAGGCAATCCTATGTCTCGGCTGTGTTCCTCATCTTACAGTTTAAGTTTAGGCCCAAATGGTCACCTAAATCCCTTAAACTAAGGCTCTGATACCATTTGTAACGTCCCAGATTTCATAGCAGGCAACCAACCAAAAATAAGCATTTGAATTACATAAAACCTTGTCTTTACATCATCAATAATTCATACTAAACAAAATTGACAGCGGAAGTCTCTAAATCCACAGCCGAGAGCTATTCTATAGTCATCATAGCCAAAACTTGAAGTTACTCTAAGCTTCAAGTACTTCTTATCGCCTCCTAGTTCTTACTGGAAGAACCCTTAACATGTTTACCTGAAAATGGTTTAGTTTTGAAAGCGAGGGTTAGACCAAAAGGTCTAGTGAATTCCCTCCGTAAAAGAACATGTATAAACAATATGAAATCCTTTCGTTAAAATGCATCATAAATCATCAGATATGGTACTGCACTGTGTAATGGATCCCTTAACCATTCACGATCGGGGCCCAAGCAGACTCCCCTTTCGCCCTCTCGTATCGGTGCCCAAGCAGACTCCCCGATACCCGCCTAGGAGGAAACGAATTCCAACCTACCGTCTCGTCAAACATATCCAAGGGATCATTAGATCCCGAGGCTCATTGATCCCACAGTACAGACCGACATCACATAGCATGCACATACATTTCATAAAAACATTTGACTCTTTATAAATCATGCGCATCATTTCAACATATCAAACATTCCTTTTCCTTCCATGCATATCATTTCATAAATATTTCATGCTCGTTAAAACCATAATCAGTAAAAGAATCATTTAACATTTGCGTCGTAAAAGAGGTTTAGGGAACTCACCTTGATTGACGTACACCGCACCTCTTAAATACTTCCAAGCTAACCCAACCGAACACCTAAGGCAATAGATCCACATCAGATAAATAGTTCAGACCTACTGTCCGGATATCCCTTCCCGGACACAGCCCTTATCCGGACACTACACTTATCCGGACGCCATGCTTATCCGGACACCACACTTGTCCGGACGCCACACTTATCCGGACGCCACTTATCCGGACTCCACACTTATCCGGACACCTTCACGAGGCACTTACCCGGACACCTGCAACATATCCGGACACCATCAAACACTAGTGTCCGGAAAACGCTGTTGTTCGAACTTAGAATTTCTAAAACCGATTTATACTCCGATTTAAGCCATTAGTTTGATTAGACAACTATATGGGTTCGTCCACCAACCTCAAATACCCACTTAATCCATTTATAACCCCTTAAATCGATTTATTAAGACAAAACCCATGAAACCCACTTTTTAGGAATTGTGGTTGAAAACTCATTAAATCACTGATTTAAATCGTAGAATCCAAACTAATGAAAAGGGAATACTACATCACATAGATTGCGAATTCAAGAGGGATTACCTGATTGATTTCTCCTCTCTATAGCTTTCTTCTTCTTCTTCTTCCCTTTCTTTCCTTGCTTCACGCCACCACACACCCAAACAATATAAAAACACTGATTTGCTAAATGGAGGATGCCCTAGAATTTTGTGCACATTTATACCTTCCTCAAATTACAGAAATGGCCCCTTAACTTAACTTTCGTTTTTCATACTTTGACCACCAAACTCCAAGACTCACTAAGATTTTGGGTTGTTACACATGTTTGGATGACCATAAGCTAGCTTTTTGAAACGCTACTTGGAGTAGCTTTTCAGTAGATTTTTGTGAATATTCCAATATTGGTCTTATTAATATTAATTATTATTTATTAACTGTTATTATAAATAAATATTCGTTATTATTAATTAATTAATATTAATTGAAAATTTTTAAATTAAGTTTTAATTATACATTGATATTAATTTTTAATTATTTAAACTTATTGTTAATCATATATATGATATTTTTTTTAATATTAATCAATATCTTTTAATTATTAGTTACTATTTATCTTTTCAAATATTATTTAATTAATTTTTTTATATTGTATGTAACGGTTATTTAAAATCATAAACTAATATATATTTTTTCTAAAACTTGTTTTAACAAATTCAAAATTTATAGTATGTATATATTATAAAAAATTAGTTTATTTTAATTAACATGTTATAATATATAATTTTTTTACTACATTGGTTGTATTAATTAACATATTATATTGCTATAAATTTGTTTTAATTATATAATTAAATATTGTAATTGATAATTTTTTGAAGATACCTGTTTTGGTCATTTTACATGTTTATAAGCTAGTTTTTACCAAACGTAACTTATTCGTCAGCTAATTTATAAGCTAGAAGCTAACACATGAGATAGTTTACCAAACATAGCCTAAGGCTTTACTATCTACATACCAAACACTACACCCTACGAATTATCTTATCAACCATCAATTATTAGCTACTTTGTAGTTTGTATAATCTTTTTTCTTTTCGCCAAAGGACATTCAACAACTCTTTAGGCCATCCGTACCTCAGGTTCAAACCTTTTGAACCCTCTGCGCCACATCAGCGCCACATCAGCTTTCCACTTTGAACCCTCTTGAACTTTTTTGAACCCACAAATCCCGTACCCCAACCTTTTGAACCTCTTGAACCCACATGTCACCTCATCTAATTTTTTAATAAAAAATCATAACATTCATAAAAATAAAAATAAAATTACAAAATAAAATTAAAAATTACAAAATAAAATTAAAAATTCCAATTATGTTTTTGTCGAATTCTCTCTTTTCTCGCCAAAGTAGCATTCAAAGCAGCTCCCGTAAGGTGATCGTGCGGAGCAATGAAAAACTCGAAGTCTTTTTCATATAGCCTTTCCAACTCGATTTCACACTTTTGTTATTCGACTTGCCACTTTTGTTGTTCGACTTGGCACTTTTGTTGTTCGACTTCAAGTTTTTTCATTTTGTAATCAACCGAATCATCAATTTTACTTCTCAAGTCACTCATTTCGGAGTAAAGGCGGTTGTCGTCCGTACTACTCGTTGCTGCCTTTTTTGCCGTGTTTCTCCCGATGGGTCGTTGAACATTTTCAGCGTCTTCATCGGAAGTGTGGGTACGTTTTGAACCCCGGGATGTATTTGTCATAGTTGGAACCGTATTCCATTTTGGAGATAATTTGAGGATATCCCAAGCTTGTTCATGGGTAAAGGTAGTTTGGTATTCATTTTCGTACCGGACGTGTGCCGCTTTTAAAATATCGGCTTCACTCGATTCCGGTGTTGAAAGCGGGTGGAGGAAGTTGGAAATTTGGTGGCGCAAAACCTTGTAGGATCAAGCCTTCACGAGAAAATGGGTGAATAGATTGTGAGAAACCAACGTTCGGGGCAAATTGCGGAAAATAAGGATTTTGTTGAAATTGTTGGAAACCAACGTTCGGGGTTTCTTGCGGTGAATCCGACCTCGTCGATCGGTTACCACGGGGTGTGGGTGGGGTGTTTGAATTCATGATGAGAGAATTTAGAGGATTGAGAGAATTGAGAGTGAAAAATGAATTGAGAGAATTTAGAGGATTGAGAGAATTGGTGTGAAAAATGGATGAGATTTGAGGTTGATTTATAGTGTTTAAATTGAAAAAAAAATTAAAAAAATAATAATTGGAAAAGAGCCGTTTGGAATAAAAAAAATGAGAAACTCCTTCGGGTATGAGCGGGGTGGGGAACCCGATCGCCGAGCCCGCCACCCCTAACCCGCTGAACCCGCCATGGGCGTACCCGGTTGCCGCGGTACCCGGGGAACCCGCAGGCGTGAACCCGAGCCCGAGCCCGCTCGAGTACGGATGGCCTTAGGACAACTCTTTGGTCTTCTTATTTGACCTTTGGTGTACCATAAAAAGTGTTGTTTATTGGTGACGTCACCATCAATCAATTTGGACCAAAGAGGATTATATACTACCTCAAACTGCGACGTTTTACCACATAATTGATTCTATTCATACACCATATGCTCATTTAATCCAATTTGGCTGCGTCAATGGCATCTCATGCTATTCTTTGTTTTAAGGCAAACAATTTATTCCTACAAAATATTGTTTTTTGATTTAAAATAAATTGAGGGTTTGAACAAAAAATCACCAAAATAACAATATAAGCAATTAGATTCACAGTTCGATTCGATTAATAGAAAAAATATCCGAACCACATCCAATCAAACATTGAATGTTTACAATTCAGTTTGGTTCAATTCATAGTAAACCGGTGCACACAACATATAGATTCATATTTCATTGAAGTAACAGAACTCAAATGGCCGAAAAGACGTGAACACGAAAATAGTTTATGTGGTTTTGTATAAAACATCTCTAATTAATAGACTCAAGAAAAGATTTTTTAAAATAGAAAGTATAAAAAACCTTCAAAAACAATTATATTCAATTCCAGCAATTTCTCTAAGATTACAATATTAATTATATTATTTAAATATTCAATACATTCAATGATTTTTATTGATGAGAATAATAAAAAAGTTATTCCTCTTTTCAAATCAATTTTTTTAGAGAAATGTTATCTCTTATTTTCTTAATTTGGGAGAAAATTTTGAAAAATCTATTGGAGTAAAATAAAAATTAGTCTAAAGACTCTAAAATTTCGGTTTTCTCGATTTTGCAGAATCTGTTGGAGATAGTCTGATCAATTTAGCGAGTTTAATGAGTTAGGGTATGTTTGACAAAGTAGTTGATATATAAGCGAATGACTTGTTTGTTTACCTCTTAATAGTTCCATTAAGAGGCAACCTCTGAATTGGTCAGAGATGAATCTTGTTTGGCAAAAAAAAGTATGTCTCTTAATGGTTCTAAAACTCTCTGAATGATTTAGCATCTTGGGCCTCCCTTAACCGGTCAGCACCCTGATTTCATTCTAAACAAATACCAAACAACCATATTTCATTTTGCACTATATCATAAAAGCCTCTTAATCATTCTGATTTTGGTTCACGCAAGAGTGCACGTAGAATACCAAAAGGACTTATTCATGTTCAAGCAAGCTTCAACAATACCATTGTGACTGTTACAGATGTAAGGGGTCGGGTGGTTTATTGGGCCTCCGCCGGTACTTGTGGATTCCGGGGTACAAGAAGAGGAACACCATTTGCTGCTCAAACTGCAGCGGGAAATGCTATTCGTACAGTAGTGGAGCAAGGTATGCAACGAGCGGAAGTTATGAGGTCCTGGTCTCGGAATCCCATCTTCCAAGGTCAGGAGCCACGGAGCCAGAAGACCGTTCGACGATCCTACTTCTGATGTCATCCCCTTCTGTTCCCTCCCTGTTGAATATCCCAACTATTCTCTATCCAATTCCGGGATGGATCATGAAAGATTTTGTCTTGAGATGCCGATAAGGAATAGCCAGTTATAGAAGCGGGTGGCAGGGAATGAAAGCACTATCATTCTGCATCAAACTATTCGGCCACTACCAAACAACCCCTAAGTGTTGGTTGCTAATCTAGTTGTTAGCTAAAAAGTTTGGTCTTGACTTAGACCATGTTTGACTACCATAAGCTAACAAATTTTTTGAGCTTTTTGAAAAACTACATTTCAATTGTCATAAGCTACTTTATTGAAGAGTGGTTTTATTTAGACGCCCCTCTAAGAATTATTACTTAATTAGATGACAAATGTATAGTATATGTTTTTTCTAACTTATATAAAGATTGAAGATATATATTTTCTATCCCTTGTAAGCATCTAGTGAACCTTGCATAACACATTGTCAACATCCAATAACATTCATAACAATTGAAGCTAGACATTGTTCAGATTCAACCAGTTCAATCAAGTAAAGAGAACATGTTATTAATACCAACCACTACTCTTACAAAAACCAAACATTATTCACATCTCACGAGTACAATCAAATTGGTTGCCTTGTGGACACCTATTAAATTCACAAGAAATAAACATAAACAATACCATCACAATTGATCTTCTTGATGCTCATTATGCAAATGGAAATCTCGATGCTTATTGTTGACCCCCAGTAAATCTTGATCGATATGAGTTTTGATTTCAACTTAATAGATGATTATAGAATATTTGTTAAATTTATGTAATCGATTACAATTACATCTATTAAATTACTAGTATTTGGTACCGTGCGATGCGCGGTGACGAAGTTTATGTTAGGAAATGCATAACCAATTTAAGATGAAACGTAATTTAATAATTAAATGTAATATAAAACGATGAATGTATTAGAGTTTTTTTATGAAAATAAAGCAACATGCGCGGTGAAAAAGTTATGTTGGGAAATACGTAACCAAATTAAGATGAAACGTCATTCGTTAACTGACAAATAATAAAACGCAATCTCCTGTGACCCGGTGTGGTTCAAACAACTAACATTCTCTAGTCAAATATTGTGCTATTCCTTTTTCTCAATAAGAGATCTACTTTTGAACACAAATTATTTCTTATTTACAATTTAATTTATATTGTTTTGATTAACAAAGAGACCTTCATATATTTTTTTTGTAATGTTACAATAATAATTCCGAAAAGATCCAACATAAGTAAAAAGTCTTCAAGAAAAATGTCCATGAAGAACTTGTAACATCCCAGTCTGAATAAAGCATACATATCAATAACTTTAAACAATTACAAAACTGGGTCCATAAAATTTCATTACATTTGTCTACATAACTTAGGTTGGCGGAAACAACCTATACACAACTGAGAATATCTACCACTAAAAGTATAAGTGGCGCTGTCTCTATCTGCATTTGTCTACTATCATGCTCTTGCTCACTTACCTGAGCCTCCTACTATCTGCTTACCTGAAAAGGTTTAGTTTGGAAAATGCGAGGGTTAGACCATGAGGTGTAATAACCCAAATTCTAGTAAGTTTAGAAGTTTAGTGGCTAGAGCGAAAGAAATGAAAGTATTGGTGAGGGACTCATTTGCAAAGTATGAAAGATACTTATTTGGACCAAAACCCTAAGTTTTAAGACTGAACATTCTATTTTCATTTGGGTTGGCGGTTGAGTAAGAAATCGAGGGAAGAAGAAGAAATCAAGAATTGGGCAAGCAAATCCAGAAGGGACTCTTCGTGGTAAGTGTAATTCTCCTATTATGTTATCACTCTAATTTCTGAGTTCTCCATTAAATCTAAGTTAGGTTCCAATCCCATGTTTTAAGCAGTGAATGTATGTTAAGAGGGTTTGAGAATTATCCTAGAATTTGACAAGTACTGGTTTAGCCTTAACCCTGTTTATGGATTATTAAAGTCGGGAAAAATCGCATTTAAACCTCGCAATAAGTAAAGATCGACTGAAAAACCCATAAGGGTAGGTGTCAATCGCGGTAGTCTGAGTCCCGCAATTGCTTAGTACCGGGAGTGAGTCCCGCAATTGGGAAGTACCGGGAGTTTCCCGAAGTACCGGGAGTTGCCCGAAGTACCGGGAGTTGCCCGAAGTACCGGGACTCTCCGGAAGTCATACCGGGAATAAGGAGTCTGGGTCGAGGTCGAGGTTGGGCCGAATTGTGTGATGGGCCGAGAAGTTAATTATGTCCTGTTGGGCCTAGAGTTAGTTCAGGACTTAATTCATTTAAAGTCTAAACTAGTTGTTGAAGGCCTAGTATGAATATAGCAGTCTTAACTATTTATTTTAAGATCGAATTAAGAGGAGAACTTAGGATCAGCAATCGATTTACATCTAATTAATTTATAAATTATGAATTAGGTGTACGGACGGAACGAGACACAAGGTTAGAAAGGAAATTGCTATCAGGTGAGTTCCCTAAACCCTTTTACGACGCAAAGTGATATATGTTTTAACTGATTATGGTTTTACCAAGCATGAAATGTTATGAACTGATTGCATGATTTTCACGAACGTATCTGTTCTATTAAATGAAATGTTTAGCATGAAGAAATGAAAGACATGACGTACGGATACTTTAACTTACATGTTTTCATGAACGTACTTGTATGCTATGTGGTGTCGGTCTGCACTGTGGGGTCAGAGAGATGTTCTCGGGATCTGAGGATCCCTTGGATATGTATGACAGGCCGGTAGGTTGGAATCTGTTTCCCTCCTATCCAGTAGAGGGGAGTCCGAGTGGGCTCCAAGGAGGGCGGGAAGGGAACCTGATGGAACCCCGATCGCGAAATGTTTATGTGATCCATACACAGTGCAGTACCTTGTATGATGATGCATTATAGTTTATTGATAAATGTTTTCCAACTGTTTTACATGTTGTTTTCGGAGGGAATTCACTAGACCTTTTGGTCTAACCCTCGCTTTTCAAAACTAAACCATTTTCAGGTAAGCGTGTAGCGAGTTCCTCTAGGTAGAACTAGAGACGGCTTGGAAGTAATGGTGCTCGTGAGGCTCCCAGTTTTGGATTGATATGTCTAGATAGTGCTCGGCTGTGGCTTAGAGAGACTTCCGTTGTTTATGATTAATGTTAACGTTAAAGTTTTTGTTAAGTATGTCTTAGCATTGATGTAAGGACTAGCTCAATTATGTAATTTGAATGTTAATCTTATGACTTTGACCTTTTATGGAAAGTGGGACGTTACAAATGGTATCAGAGCCTTAGTTTAAGGGATTTAGGTGACCATTCGGGCCTAAACTTAAACTGTAAGATGAGGAACACAGCCGAGACATAGGATTGCCTATAGGAACGATCACTATAAATGCGCTTAGGAATAAGGTGCCAAGGACAATCGTGTAAGGTACGTTTGGGATTACACCTGGCAGTGTAATTACGAACTTACAGGTACATGTACGTGCTTACAATACCTTACTTATAGCAAATTCGTTGTGTCACATCTAGCAAAGATTAACTATCGGGTTCTTTCAGTTTAGCGCTATGGCTAGGAGAACGTGGAGGAATAGGTCAGAAAGATCCCTGAGGGATAGACCGAGCTCCTTTGCTTGGGGAAGTGGCGTGTAAGAATCATTATGATGTGGTGTATGTGGACATCGTAGAGAAGAAACGTTGTGAAGAATGTTATGAGTCGTCTAGAGGTAGCTCTTCGTGGATTCGGAGAGGATGGGTGTTTGAGTTTGAATAAGACTCCAGTTTCGGGAGAGTCCTAATTATGGAAATCATGGGATAGATCAGTTGGGACGGTAAGATAGAACAATGGCAAAACCTTGAAAATATCAATGGAGCCCTGACTTTTTAGTCGAGCTTTTCATTTGCAGGACAAATAGAATAAGATACTTATAGGGAATTGAAAGCATGTAGAAGTAGAAAGTGAGATAGTCGATCAAAGCGAAAATAGTGTGAAATGGTTGAGTAAGTGAGATGTGGAACGCAGGTACATCAAGTTAGTGCTTGACCGAGCGGGCGACACTTGGTCGTAAGTGGAGTATCAAAGACAAGCTGTGTGAATAAAGCGATTGACCTCGTTGAGTGGGTAGCCTTCTATTGCAAGTAGAGTCTCATGCATGGCGTTCTTCTCTGTAACATGAAAATTTTCACTATTTAAGTTAAATGTTTAAATATAAATTTCGATCGAAAATGAGTCAGAACGTGCCCGCGTATGTTTAAAGAAAAAGTGATTTCATTCACATTGCACATTGGAATTTTGAGCCTGACGAGTTGCAAAGTATTTCACACTTTCATGATAAGTTAAATTGTTACAAAAAGATCGAGAAAACATTTGTCAGCACAACTTTTACAATCGAAATGAGTTTAACCTGTTGATATCATACAAAAGGGTGTGAGAACCGACTGGGTTTACTTGGTGTCGGTAATCTCTTCCGGAATTGTGTCGTATGAAAGGATTTTCATTCAACGTATTACTGTCGTATTAACATTGTTCAGAAATGAGTAAGATTAAGGTTCACGGAAAGATGCATGCAAACGATTCTCGAATCGTTGTGCAGGGCGCTGAAGTTATAAAAGTGATGGAGTCGTGCGTACCCAAATGTTTCCCAAACGTTGTTTATTTAAATGATGAAATGTGCGAAAAGATTTATTTACTGTATTGTCATGCATGAAGGCTATGAACCCACTAGGTCGTAGAGTATTACGTCTTAAGCTAAGGAAGAACTCCGAGAGCGGAGAGGCGTTGGTCAAGTCAAGGGAGAACGTATGTAGTTTTAGTATTTGTGTTCAAGAGGAAAGGTGAACCGTGGTAGAGTCAGTAATGGATTATAGTATCAGTTATATGAGGGCTTGCACCCTAATTCGGTAACCAGAAGTACATTTGTCAAGGGACGGTTGTGACCGGAGGAAGGACTTGAAGCCTTCAAGGTGATGGATTTAGCAACTCGTTATGAGTAGTGAGGTGAGGAAGAATGAAATGTCTATGGCGTAGGAATATGAGTTGCGAGGTGAGCTTGTAATGTTGCCGTTACATGAGTAGGTGTCGAAAGGAGGGATGCAGATCATGAAGGTGATTAGGATATGTGGAAGGATTAGGCTCCGTAAGGAACTCATGTTAAAGGATAGGTTAAGGAAGTAGTTAAGAGCTGTCTTTTGTTGTTGAAGTCGGCAACGGTGTATGTTGGCCGAGGCCGAAGACTCAAACCGGATGAGAGTAAGTTGATAGGATACCTTATGGAGGTGTTAAATTAGTCAGAGACTGTTGTTGTTGAATAGGCGTTCTATTTACGAGGTGAGGAGGGTCCGTAGAAGGACAAGGTGTGTAACACAAGCGGAGTGAGTGTAGACTATACCAATCAGTAAGAAAATGTGCCGTGTCTAAGAAAGGACTCGGATCATAAAGAGCCAACTAGGATGTTTGTGTTTGAGCTAAGTATGAACTCGTGAGTCGTAGTTCAACAAGTTAGGAGAGAACTAAGTAGCGAGACAGACTCGATTGTAGTATACGGGAGAATATGAAGGAAAGGGTGAATTGTGTACGAATGACCATGAGAGACTTGGTCGGTAGTGTGATGATAGGAGTGATCGATGTACGAACGAATAGTAGCTTCAATTGCTAAGATATCTGTGTCAGTCGGTGATGTAGTAAGGCGATGTTAGAAAGATGAAGGATTAGAAGGAAATCCTTATGGGATTTCGGGTAAAGTGTACGTTTTGCAATCTCAGTTGTTGAAGTATGTGGTTTGTAAGTTGGTGTTTATTTCGACTGTTATCGGAATGGAATGTCGGGACAGAATTGGGTGATTGCCCAGTTGTGAGACCAAGCTTTGTGGTCATGTATGTTGTTAAGTATATTCTTGAAGGCAGAGTAAGTTTAAGAAGATGATGAATAGATTAGTCAAGCTGTAGTATAGTAGATGAGATATCGTTATGATTAGTCAAGCTGAAAATCGTTCCTTATGCGTGAGGGAATGATCCTAGAAGGAAATAGTTGGAAATTTTGGTTATGTTTAAGGAATGACATGATGAAGATTGTGGGTTGGAGTGGTAGCATGATCATTAGTTGATTTGGAATGTCATGATAGAGGTATAAGTCCTTGGTTGATTGATTGAAATATTATAGATTTGTTAAGTAATGACGTTCATTTGTTATTACATGATGTGTTACAATTCTGGGGGGAGTGTTATTGGGATTAGCACACTGATTGTTAAAGAACTATTTAAGGTAAATCTAAGTAAGAAAGTCGGGATGACGGTATTTATACATCTGTCTGATTTTTATGATCATGGTGGTTAATCGAAAGAATTGTGGAAACCGAGATTCGGGGTGTTCCTGAGTTAATAGATCCGTTTGTAATAAGGAATCAAGGGGGTGGATTATTAGTGTGAATAGGGGACGTTACTAAGAAACACTTTGGGGTCATTGGAAGTTTAAAGAGGACGAGGGTTGTGTTAGTCAAAATGTGGTGGAATGGATGTGAAATCCTTAAAGAATGTGAACTGTTGCTTATGTGTGAAAGAAATGTCTGAGAGGGTAAAAGTTGGAGATTAAAGAATGTGTAGTGACTTCGAACACTGGTCTTGTTTCAAGACGGCTTGGTTGAATGCCTTAAGATAAGATCTTGATGCAACTGTTTGGTTATGTAAGTAATGAGAAGGCGGTATCAACATGTGGAAAGGTCGGGAGAGAGGGAAAGTAATGTTTGGTGAGCAGTGCTCCACGCTAACGTGGGGAAGGTGTAGATAGTATGTCGGAACAAGTGAGTAAATTGGAAGTAGTAAACTTGACAGTAACGCCGAAAGGTGAAGGGTTGTGCAGATGGTTATTGATAAGTGTGCAAACCGTTAAAAAGGATATTGAGGAAGGAAATTGTGTATGATTTTGTGCAGGAAGGTAGTGGATAAGACAGTCGAATGGGTTGAGTTAGTGACTTTGTCAGAAATGTTTAAACGATTTGGTCGTGCAGTGTTTAAACTAGTGAGATTAGTATGGCGTGACCATGGTTACTCCTCCCAGTGGAGTGAGGATAACCGGAGTTATGCTTCTTGTGACTGAATGAACGTGGCAATCAGCGAGGAATTGATGTGTTTCAGGATAAGTTTAATTTGAGTAAGCGAACACTTCAACGATGGGTTTGGAGGTCCCTACTCTTAGTTTCATATGAGGATGGAGTTGCGAAGTAGTGAGAATGTGAGAGAAGTTTGACGAACTGTGGTCTAGGTAGTCCGAGAGAAGGGAAATGTTATTTGCATAGATGTTTGATGAAGGAACTCCGGGTTGTGAGTTGTCGGGATGTACAGGGCTGGCCTTGTGCCAAGTTGTCAAGTGAGTGAATGTTTCTTAGTAAATGAATCTCGTGTTGTAGCGGGGAAATTCGCCAGGTTCCTTCTTAAAAGGGGTAAAAGATGCATGAGAAGCCTTATTTAATCTTCTATTGTTAATACCGATCGAATAGGAACTGTGGCCTACGAGTTAGAGTACCGTAAGAACTGAAGGGAATGCATCCAATGTTTCATGTTTCGAAAATTTTTATGAGGTGGTTGACTGTGTCAGGAGTGGCTTTACCTTAGGGAAGTATCAGTATTGATGTGGGCAGGATACCCACACCTTTTCCCAATAAGGAATTCCGGGGACGGAATTCTTTTAAGGGGGGAATGTTGTAATAACCCAAATTCTAGTAAGTTTAGAAGTTTAGTGGCTAGAGCGAAAGAAATGAAAGTATTGGTGAGGGACTCATTTGCAAAGTATGAAAGATACTTATTTGGACCAAAACCCTAAGTTTTAAGACTGAACATTCTATTTTCATTTGGGTTGGCGGCTGAGTAAGAAATCGAGGGAAGAAGAAGAAATCAAGAATTGGGCAAGCAAATCCAGAAGGGACTCTTCGTGGTAAGTGTAATTCTCCTATTATGTTATCTCTCTAATTTCTGAGTTCTCCATTAAATCTAAGTTAGGTTCCAATCCCATGTTTTAAGCAGTGAATGTATGTTAAGAGGGTTTGAGAATTATCCTAGAATTTGACGAGTACTGGTTTAGCCTTAACCCTGTTTATGGATTATTAAAGTCGGGAAAATCGCATTTAAACCTCGCAATAAGAAAAGATCGACTGAAAAACCCATAAGGGTAGGTGTCAATCGCGGTAGTCTGAGTCCCGCAATTGCTTAGTACCGGGAGTGAGTCCCGCAATTGGGAAGTACCGGGAGTTTCCCGAAGTACCGGGAGTTTCCCGAAGTACCGGGAGTTTCCCGAAGTACCGGGAGTTGCCCGAAGTACCGGGAGTTTCCCGAAGTACCGGGACTCGCCGGAAGTCATACCGGGAATAAGGAGTCTGGGTCGAGGTCGAGGTTGGGCCGAATTGTGTGATGGGCCGAGAAGTTAATTATGTCCTGTTGGGCCTAGAGTTAGTTCAGGACTTAATTCATTTAAAGTCTAAACTAGTTGTTGAAGGCCTAGTATGAATATAACAGTCTTAACTATTTATTTTAAGATCGAATTAAGAGGAGAACTTAGGATCAGCAATCGATTTACATCTAATTAATTTATAAATTATGAATTAGGTGTACGGACGGAACGAGACACAAGGTTAGAAAGGAAATTGCTATCAGGTGAGTTCCCTAAACCCTTTTACGACGCAAAGTGATATATGTTTTAACTGATTATGGTTTTACCGAGCATGAAATGTTATGAACTGATTGCATGATTTTCGCGAACGTATATGTTCTATTAAATGAAATGTTTAGCATGAAGAAATGAAAGACATGACGTACGGATACTTTAACTTACATGTTTTCATGAACATACTTGTATGCTATGTGGTGTCGGTCTGCACTGTGGGGTCAGAGAGATGTTCTCGGGATCTGAGGATCCCTTGGATATGTATGACAGGCCGGTAGGTTGGAATCTGTTTCCCTCCTATCCGGTAGAGGGGAGTCCGAGTGGGCTCCAAGGAGGGCGGGAAGGGAACCTGATGGAACCCCGATCGCGAAATGTTTATGTGATCCATACACAGTGCAGTACCTTGTATGATGATGCATTATAGTTTATTGATAAATGTTTTCCAACTGTTTTACATGTTGTTTTCGGAGGGAATTCACTAGACCTTTTGGTCTAACCCTCGCTTAACAAAACTAAACCATTTTCAGGTAAGCGTGTAGCGAGTTCCTCTAAGTAGAACTAGAGACGGCTTGGAAGTAATGGTGCTCGTGAGGCTACCAGTTTTGGATTGATATGTCTAGATAGTGCTCGGCTGTGGCTTAGAGAGACTTCCGCTGTTTATGATTAATGTTAACGTTAAAGTTTTTGTTAAGTATGTCTTAGCATTGATGTAAGGACTAGCTCAATTATGTAATTTGAATGTTAATCTTATGACTTTGACCTTTTATGGAAAGTGGGACGTTACATGAGGTCTAGTGAGTCCCTCCTGACAATTCTCAAAATCATTTTAAAACTTTTCATAGCTTTCATATATAAACCTTCAATAATAAACTTTCACATAGCTGAACATCAAAATCTTTCACATAAAACTTCCACATAACTTTTCATAAAACTTTCACATATAACTTCCACATAACTTTTCATGAAACTTTCACATAAAACTTCCACGGATAAATCCTCTCCCGTAAATGGCACCCTGAAGTCACTCGAAAGTGACAACGAGTCAGTATCACGCTGCCTTATTGGGTCTCACTTCCCATGGCATAAACGGAACCTCCCCCCGGCGTGAGTACTGGCGGAACCTCCCCCGACTTAGCCAATTTACATCTACACAATGTATGCATACATCCCACATAAAACTTTAAACTTCTTTCATACAATTAAAAGCATAATAGTAAAACATGGCATTTCTCATCATGTATCACTTTAGAAAACACTTTAAAAGGCACGTATTTTAGTTAGAAAACTCACATGGCGCTTTAGTGTCTTCTCGCCTCAAACTTCTCACTTACACTTTCGATCTCTAGGCGGAACACCTATTATATTAATAACGTACGTCATAATTCGTTCATTTATTACTCGGTAAAATCCCAAACTCAACCCAGACTTATCTAAGTTGGTAGACTACACTTTTAGTCCAAAAATCATAACTAATGGTCTTTGTTTACCCATCCAAAAGAAATACTATACCGGATCGTTTACTTCACTCGACTCTAGATTCTCAACATACTAGTAAGAACACTGGATTCTAGATCTCAGTCTCAAAATAAACGAACCCCAGATTTATATATATAAAACATGACCTTAGATTAACTCGCTTACACCCAAGCCCGAATTAAAATAATAAGTGAAGGCCCAAATTAATTAGCAATTTAAATCCTTAGTTAATTAATAACTCGAAATCCACTAAACCAAATTATTTGACTACCGGATTGCTACTAAAGAGGGTTTGAAACCCGTGCCTCGAACACACTTTGCACCGGCAAGCTTTGCGCGAGTAAGCATTGCGCAAGCAAGCATTGTGCAAGCAAGCATTGTGCAAGCCATCATCCATTCTTTTCTAGACCTCTCAATAAAACCCGATTTAGAGGGAATTAAGTCTTCCATTCTATCTCTAAAATTAATTAAGACATTTAATTAGTCCATAGCAACATACTAATTTTTAGTGTTATAATCTATTACTACCCTCATCAAGAACCCACATAACATTTGATTTATAAAAGGTCTCTAATAAACAATCCTTCCTAAACATTTCATTTGATGAGGTTTTAAGCCTTAAACACATATTCTTACATAATCCCGTTTCAACTACCTTTTAATCCAACAAAGTTTAAATAAACCAATGCTTTCGATTAAATTAACAACCCCATTTTGATTAGCATTTAGAGTCCCACAACCAAATCCTAAACACCATGAACAATAACTAAGGAAAAAAATGTCTTAGATTATATACCTGAATTTTGTTAAGAACTTCTCTTCTCCTCCTCCCAATTTGCATGAAAAAACCCAACTCAACCACCACCTCCGGCGACCACCACCGACAGCCACCTCCGCCGACGACCACCAAAACTGCCCCAGCTTCTTTCTCTCGTCGCTTCTCTCTCTCTCTCTCTTCGTCTCTCTCTCCTCCGTCGTCTCTCTCCTTCTCGTCGACAGTCTCTCTCTCGTCGTCTCTCTCCTTCTCGTCGACAGTCTCTCTCTCCTCGCCGGCTGTCTCTTCCTCGTCGTCTCTCTCTCTCCTCGCCGGCTGCACACACATGACACACCCAAGACCATCTCCTCTTTCTCTCTTTTTGCCTATCTCGATGACAGCCTCCACAAAACCCTAAAACTAATTGCTTTTCTTTCTTCCAACAGCAAAATCGGCTCATCACAAAAGAAAAAGGGAATTGATTTCCTAATTTCTATGTTTTACCCCCCATACTATGTGCAATATTCAATTACCATCCCTAACTTTCATTTTAAAACATGTTACATTATTTTGGGTTATTACAATCTCCCCTCCTTAATGGAATTCCGTCCCGGAATTCACTCTAATACTAACCGGTGCAATTGATTATCAAAATTTGAATCTCAACTCTCGGAATAAATCTTTCTATCAAACAAACAATAACGACATACTTTTACACCTTAGCTGCGCAATTCTGATTAAACTCACAATCTCTGCTTATAACTAAAACATACACCCATCCCATCTTTCATCTTCCAATCGGATCCATTACCTCAGGAACACCACGAAACTCGGGTTCTAAAATTCTTTCGATTAACCACAATGACCATAAAATCAGGTAGATATATATAAAGTCATCCCGGCTTTCTTACTTAGATTTACCTTAAATAATTCCCTACCGATCAGTGTGTTAATCTTAATAATACTTTCCCACGACTTCTCGTAATTCATCTTATAAATCATGATACGCGAACAAAGGTGGTAAGCACCTAAAGGCTTACCATTCCCTAATTATCCTGATCTGATTCACGACCACTAACAGTTTCAGAACTCAACTGCCTTTCTCGGCTAGTGCAATATAACTACTGATCCTTACCGCACAAAACAACACAATTTCTTCTCTTTATCACTAGCAACTTTAACTTGACCAACTCATTTCAATTATAATTATCAACTTATTTCAAGAGATGATCTCCAATTGAGATGCAATTCATCACTTTCTATCCACCATAAATTATCATATGTAATAACTTAGCATCAACATCTCGTTAGGCTGGTATTCACAAAATTCATCCGTCAAAACTGATTTCTTAACTAACAACTTCACTGAGTAACCCAACAATTCACAATTTTCAAAAGTTTGAAAATTACATATTCCGTCATACCATCATCAACTTCTCGCTTTAACCTATCGATTCTCCCTTATCAATTCTTAGTAAGAATCTCGGTAGAATTGCAACGCATCCTGTAATAACTAATAAATGTCATTACTTAACAAATCCAAAAAGTTTAATCAACCAATCAAAGGCTTATACATCTATCATGACGTTTCAAATCAACTAATGATCATACTACCACTCTGACTCCTAATCATCATCATGTCATTCTTTAAACATAACCAAATTTCCAACTGTTTCCTTCTAGGATCATTCCCTCACACATAAGAAATAATTCATGCTCTTTAGAGATTTAGCATTTACTATAACACAATTTGACTAACAAACCCTTCATCCTCATTAAACTTCCAATGGTCCCAACATATACCTACTTAGCGACTCTTACCACCAAAACACTTGGTTTCTCCTTTGGGTAATCTCCCACCACTACTCCGTCCTTCTATCCCGGACATAATCACACCAAAAGTCAACTTACACCCTATGTACTCCACCAATCTGATTAATAGATCGCACATCTCATCCGTAAACCCCAAAAGCTTCTATCCGATGCTTTCTTTCTCTCTAACATCACCTCACTACGGTACTAGCTGGTACATTTACTTTGGCAATTAAGGCCATTACGTAACTGTACATTCCTCACTCATAACATCACACTGCAGACCAAATCTCTCGTGGCCATCCTTACACAACTATCGACTTCCACAACAACAGGCAACCTGAAATTTCTTTCTTAACTTATTCTTCAATATGGATCCTTTACGGAACCTAGTCCTTCTAACAAATTGAATCATCTTCATGATCCGTCTCCCTCCTTTCGTAACCTACTCCTGTAACATCAACGTTACAAGCTCACCTCAAGACTCACATTTCCACGTCACGGGAATTTCATTCTTCCTCACCACACCACTCTTTAACGAGTCGCTAAAAAAACCATCACCTTGACAACCGTACCTCCAATTACCGAACAAGGGTATAAACTCTCATACAACCGATACTATAATCCACTACTGCCGGAACACAAATTTCGACACTACAACGTTCTCTCCTGATCTGACCAACAACTATCCACTCTCTGAGTTCTTTCTTAGCTTTAGAATGCAACGTCCTACGACCTAGTGAGTTCACAACCTTCATGCATGACAACACAATAGATAAATCATTTCGTACCTTTCATCATTTTCAATAAACAACACTTGAGAACATATTGGGTACACATGCCCCCATCATTCTTAAAATTTACTGCCCTGCACAACGATCTCGAGGATCGTTCGCATGCAACTTTCCATAAACTTAATCTTCTCCACCCTAAATATGTTGTTACGAAGGAAATATATTAAGTGAAAATCTTTTCATACGACCACATCCTGAAAGAAATTATCGACACAAAGTAAGTCAGTCGGTTTTTCGTACTCATAAATAACTTCAACATGTCATTACTCTTTTTGGTTATAAAAGTTTTGCATTCAATCGTTTTCTTGACCTTTGCAATAATTTAACTCATCATGAAAATAGTGATATATTTTACAAATCATAAAACTCGAAACTTCACTGTGCTATGGGAATGAAATCACCTTTTTCTTTAAACATACGCGTGCACATTCTGACTCATTTTCGATCAAAATTTATCTTTACACATTTAACTTAAATCGTGAAAATTTCATGTTACATAAAAAAAAAGACACCATGCATGAGACTCTACTTGCATTTGAAGGCTACTCACTCTAACTGGGTCAACTGCTTTACTCGCATAGCTTATCTTTGACACTCTACCTACGACCAACGGTCTCCCTCTCGGTCATGCAACAACTTGCTGAACACGCTTTCCACATCTCACTTACTCAACCCCTTTCATACTATTTCGTTTTAAGCAACTATCTCATTTTCCACTTCTACATGGTTTTATTTCGCTATAAGCATCTTATTTTATTTACCCTACCACTGGAGAGCTCGATTAAAAGGTCAGAGCTCCCTTGACACTTTCAAGATTTCGACACGATCTTTCCTTACTATTCTGACTGATCTATTCCAGGATTCTAGAACTGGGACTCCCACGAAATAAGAGCCCTACTCGACCTCAAACATTCATCCTCTCCGAATCCACGAAGAGTCACCTCTAGACGACTCATAACAGTCGATACAACATTCCTTCTCTACGATGTATATACACATGACATCATAAGTGACCTCTCAAGAAACTTCCCCAACTAGGGGTCTCAGCCTACCATTCAGGGATCTTGTTGACATTCTAACGTACTAAAACACGACATAAACACTAGGTAGGTTAATAAGGTAGGTTAAGCACATACATGTACCTGTAAGTTCGCAATTACACTGGCCAGGTGGAATCCCAAACTTACCTTACATGACAGTACTCAGTACCCTATTAGTCCTATCTCTATAGTAGTGTCTTCCTAACGCATTTCCTGTATCTACATTAGTGCCCTCTTAACGCATTTCCTGATTCTCAGTTGTGATTTCTACTCCCAAGTTTAAGTTTAGGCCCATCCGGTCACCTAAATCCCTTAAACTATGGCTCTGATACCATTTGTAACATCCCAGTCTGAATAAAGCATACATATCAATAATTTTAAACAATTACAAAACTGGGTCCATAAAATTTCATTACATTTGTCTACATAACTTAGGTTGGCGGAAACAACCTATACACAACTGAGAATATCTACCACTAAAATTATGAGTGGCGATGTCTCTATCTGCATCTGTCCACTATCATGCTCTTGCTCACTTACCTGAGCCTCCTACTATCTGCTTACCTGAAAATGTTTAGTTTGGAAAATGCGAGGGTTAGACCATGAGGTCTAGTGAGTCCCTCCTGACAATTCTCAAAATTATTTTAAAACTTTTCATAACTTTCATATATAAACTTTCAATAATAAACTTTCACATAGCTGAACATCAAAATCTTTCACATAAAACTTCCACATAACTTTTCATAAAACTTTCACATAAAACTTCCACGTAACTTTTCATGAAACTTTCACATAAAACTTCCACGGATAAATCCGCTCCCGTAAATGGCACCCTGAAGTCACTCGAAAGTGACAACGAGTCAGTATCACGCTGCTTATTGGGTCTCACTTCCCATGGCATAAACAGAACCTCCCCCCGACTTAGCCAATTTACGTCTACACAATGTATGCATACATCCCACATAAAACTTTAAACATCTTTCATGCAATTAAAGGCATAATAGTAAAACATGGCATTTCTCATCATGTATCACTTTAGAAAACACTTTAAAAGGCACGTATTTTAGTTAGAAAACTCACATGGCGCTTTAGTGTCTTCTCGCCTCAAACTTCTTACTTACACTTCCGATCTCTAGGCGGAACACCTATTATATTAATAACGTACGTCATAATTCGTTCATTTATTACTCGGTAAAATCCCAAACTCAACCCAGACTTATCTTTGTTGGTAGACTACACTTTTAGTCCAAAAATCATAACTAATGGTCTTTGTTTACCCATCCAAAAGAAATACTATACCGGATCGTTTACTTCACTCGACTCTAGATTCTCAACATACTAGTAAGAACACTGGATTCTAGATCTCAGTCTCAAAATAAACGAACCCCAGATTTATATATATATATATATATATATATATATATATATATATATATATATAACAGGACCTTAGATTAACTCGCTTACACCCAAGCCCGAATTAAAATAATACGTGAAAGCCCAAATTAATTAGCAATTTAAATCCTTAGTTAATTAATAACTCGAAATCCACTAAACCAAATTATTTGACTACCGGATTGCTACTAAAGAGGGTTTGAAACCCGTGCCTCGAACACACTTTGCACCGGCAAGCTTTGCGCGAGTAAGCATTGCGCAAGCAAGCATTGTGCCTCGACAGTCTCTCTCTCGTCGTCTCTCTCCTTCTCGTCGACAGTCTCTCTCTCCTCGCCGGCTGTCTCTTCCTCGTCGTCTCTCTCTCTCCTCGCCGGCTGCACACACATGACACACCCAAGACCATCTCCTCTTTCTCTCTTTTTGCCTATCTCGATGACAGCCTCCACAAAACCCTAAAACTAATTGCTTTTCTTTCTTCCAGCAGCAAAATCGGCTCATCACAAAAGAAAAAGGGAATTGATTTCCTAATTTCTATGTCTTACCCCCATACTATGTGCAATATTCAGTTACCATCCCTAACTTTCATTTTAAAACATGTTACATTATTTTGGGTTATTACAGAACGTTAGGTACATGTTAATATGAAGATAATGGAGATAATGAAATACAACCAAAGTTCGTAACAATTGAGTTTAACCTGGAAAAGAAGCAACATAAAATAATTACGATATATGGTTGTTTTAAATGGAATTTTCATGAAATCCACAACAATACTGAAAAATGTTTGACTACTAAATGTTTGAAAATCGAAAGAAAAAAAAGGTTATTCAAACAAATATTGTTTTACCATTAATTAGTTGTGAATTTTTGAGCAACCAATAGATAACCCACTAAGATTCCAACAATTTTTTTTTAAAACATATCATGAACATAAAAAGTAAAACCCAAATAGAGAAAAAGAAGTTGAGAGATGGATAAAGCAAGAACTCTAGAGGAAATACCAAGAGAAGATGGATATGTTGTAGATTAACCATATACATACAAAATATATGCAAAATTACCCAAAAAAAACTCCACTAACTGTTACATGTAGATTTTTTGTATATGACAATGGTCCTCATAACCACACTTGTAAGAGTTTATATGTTAATTTATTACTTTTGAAGAAAGTGGGCAACAAACAATTATTTTCTTCACTCATGATTTCCTTGCTAGGGAAATAACACAAAGTTTACCATAATAAGCATTTACCTATTACATTTCCAATCAAATATAAATGATAAAGAAATTAAAATAGAAATTAAAAATTAAAAACAATAATAAAAAAGTTTAAATTTATAAATTTTCAACGATTCCTCATTCAAGTTGTTGTCGGCAGACACGCCTTTAAAAAGTAAACCTGAAATAAGATGAATAGAAAAGATTTATAAGAGGTGAGCGGAGTTTGACAGTTGGATGTTAAACATAGTCTTGCAATTATATAAAATTTTATATAATAATAATAATATATATTGGTTAATGGTTTTTAATTTAAATTAAAAAAGAAAATGAAAAGTTTAAGCATTTAATGTGTTGAAATCAATTAAAAATAAATCAAAATTATCACAAAAAAAGATAAAGGGCCATGGAGGTCTCTCCTTAATCCTCTCTCCAACATTCTCCTTTATATATATATATATATTGATGATTGTTAGCATAAAAAGAAATATAAAAAGTTAAATAAAAATAAATTTATTTAATAAAAATATATATACCTTATTGATTAAATAAAAATAATAATAAGTTTATAAATTTAAATAAAAAATGTATGATTCATTGTATAATTAAAAATGCATGGTAAATAATATTTTATATAATAATAATATATATTGGTTCATGGTTAATGGTTGATCGCTCTTAAAGGTTAAACCTGCAGCACCCTTATTGACATCTTGATTGATGTGTTGCTTACTCAAACCAACAGTCTGTTTTATCCTGTGAAGGTAAAGAAGAAAAAGTGAACAAATGGCTTCCTTCAATCTATTAAAAAAGTACAAAAGGGCTTTTGCCGAGTAATTGTATATACATGTGAATATCAATCTTTTAAATTGACACACACAAACACATATATAATGTATGTAACACATGCATGTATATGTTGTTTAAATTGAAAAAAGTGAGAAACATACAATTGGCTGATGGCTTGATCACATTTTTGTTGTTCTTGGATGAGTTCTGCAACTTCTTGTCGTTCAGATCAGTGGAAGAGAAAGATTGATCATTTGATTGAAGCTTTAGCATGAGATCAACAATCTCTAAGAAGCCACATTTTCTTATTGTTATTGCATTTTCCACTACTGCTTCTTGATGGTTCCTTCTTTTAATTCTTGAAGAGTAAAAGGAACGACATAAGAATCTGTCAGAGAGAAGGGAAGTCCTATTACTCGGGTGAGTGACATTTAAAGGCATACATAGATCATTTAGACCGTTTACAAGCATACCAAATACCATTCAAGAAAGTTTAAAACCCATAAAAAGTGACATTTAACGTTAAATGAGACGGAAAAATAGATCTCTAGGAAACTCAGATTGGTTTCGATCATGAAGTAATTAAAAAACAAACTCAGAATAAAACGCAGGTCATATTCACATTGAAATCGCACCACATGCATTGTACAAATTCCCATGAAAAAGTTGATGCAAAAAACCATCTGGGTAAATTTTCCAAAAAAAAGAAAGACAAAAACAAAAACAAAGAACAAAAACACAAATCACATTAAGAACTTTAAAGAGAAATCACATTCTTCATTATGTTTGTTTGTGGTAACAAGGACATGAAAAATCCCCAGTACAGAATATTATGAATATTTTAGCACCAAAACACAAATCATATTAATGGGACCAAAAAGTCCAGATGGATCTAAACATTGGCAACTTGAAGTAGAATATAAAGTAACTGAAGCAGTAGTCCAATAAAAATGGACAAAATAATATTGCATCAGAATTTTAATTCTTACAAAACACACTATATTTAAAGAAATTGTTTATGCTTTTGCGAAATCCCTGCTTAGGTAATTAATGCTTTTTTGAACACCGGTGTAGAGAAAATAAGGGGTTATTTGGCAGAATGGTTTTGTGCAGGATGATTAAGTGGTCAGAATGATTAAGAGGCTCTTATGGTATAATGCAAAATGCAATATGGTTGTTTGGTAATTGTTCAAAATGAAATTAGGGCGCTGAATGTTTGATTCAGAGGATTTTAGAACCATTAAGAGGCAGGTTTTTTATCGCCAAACAAGATTCACCTCTTAGCGATTCAGAGGTTGTCTGTTAATGGAACTATTAAGTAGTTTAAACTTTAAAGGACTTACTGCGGCATCAAGTCAGCTGGTCCCTGAAATATGTACAACCGAGATGAACTGTAGCCAAAGAAGCAAAAGCAAGAACATGTATGATCATTAGGCATAAATCAAAGATATAATATTTATTTGTTCTTATCTTTCCAGGAATGAGCATGCCCATTGAACATGTGGAACTATTAAGTAGTTTAAGGGACTTAATGCACGCATCAAGTCAGCTGGTCCCTGAAATATATACAACCGAGATGAACATAAGTATGAAATCAATTTTGAAAAACCTTGAAAAAACAAAAAAGAACAGAAGTATGAAATCGATTTTGAAACCAAAAATCAAACAGAAATCGTACCTGAGAAGTGATCAGAAGTATGAAATCGATTGTGAAACCCCAAACTCTTACTTGAAACGCTAAACCAGAAATCGATTTTGAATAGAAGTATGAAATCATCGATTTTGAACAGAAGTATGAAATCATCGATTTTGAAATCGATTGTGAAACCCTAAACCAGATTTTGAAACCAAAAATCTAACAGAAAAGTGAGAAATCGTACCTGAGAAGAGAAGAAGGTGGTTGACCCTGAGAAGAAAAGTGATTGAATCCATTGAATCTGCACGGTATAATCGGAGAGTCTTGTAGGCGAATGGAGGCGAAGAGTTGCCTCGAAAAGGAACGTGTTCACCAGAATAAAAGGAAGAAAATGAATTTAATTAATTTTTTAAATAAAAAAATATTTGAGTTTAAGTTGTTAGAGAGATAGGAAAAGATAACTACAACAATTAATTTTCAGTTTTATTAAAAAAAAGCAGAATCAGCAGGCTTAAATAAAGGAAGAAAAGGAATTTAATTAATTTTTTAAATAAAAAAAGATTTAAGACTTTAAGACTTTTGAAAATATATCGCGTGATCGTAATTAATTGTTTTTATATTCATGTAATCACATTAATTGTTTTTATTAAATTATAGTGTATTATATGAACTTTTTTAACTTCTATAAACCGTTTTTTTGATTTTTTTTCATGTTCATAAACTGTTTGTTTGAGTTTTATAAATTATTTTTTCAAAAACTTCAAGATTTTTATGTTTCATAAATCGTTTTTCGAAATTTTCAAGTTTCATAAATGATTTAATAATCCGTTTGTTGGATTTTTAATTTTAATATGTTTTTCTCTAACATGAATAATCTTATTTTTTTCAAAATAATTATATATTTTTCAGGCTTAAATAGAGGAAGAAAAGGAATTTAATTAATTTTTTAAATAAAAAAAGATTTGAGTTTAAGTTGTTAGAGAGATATGAAAAGATAACTACAACAATTAATTTTCAGTTTTATTAAAAATAATAATAGAAAAAGCAGAATCAACATGCATAAATAAAGGAAGAAAAGGAATATAATTAATTTTGTAAATAAAAAAATATTTAAGACTTTAAGACTTTTGAAAATATATCATGTGATCGTAATTAATTGTTTTTATATTCATGTAATCACATTAATTATTTTTATTAAATTATAGTGTATTATATGAATTTTTTTAACTTCTATAAACCGTTTTTTTCGATTTTTTCATGTTCATAAACTGTTTGTTTGAGTTTTATAAATTATTTTTTCAAAGGTGCGTGTTTGGCTGCAAAGGGGGTTATGGATACACACAAACGGGTGAAAGGGAACGATAGGTAAAAATGGTTTAAAAATAAAACACATAATGTCTGGGATCATATCTTAAGGTCCACACGATATGGTCTATTCTACCCTTACCTAATATCCCGATGTTCGTCTTTGCTACTCAATGCAATAATGTAGCAAGATCATTCTACATTCACGACAAGGAATTCGAAAAGTGTATAAGAATTAAATGTATGAATCCCTCGAAATGAAAAACGTCTTTAAGGCTCAAAATCTCACTATCGAGTGGTCTCCACTAATGTCCCTAATCATGTCCTTTCCCGGTCCTTCCCTAACGGTCACGTCACTATCACAAGATTCTTCCCACAATGGTTGGTATCAATCATTCAAAACAAAATTTTTTGGCTAATGTGATCTAAATACTCCGAAATGTAGGAAATCTACGTGCATGAGCTTGGGCCCGATTGGGCAACCCCAAACCTTACCCACACATTGTCCCCAATGTGCAAGCAAAGTCGTAGGTGATGCGACTCAATCATTGTGCAGTTATTACAGTTATCAAAAGGACGGGCAAGGCATTACAGAGCAAGCAACAAGAAATCCCAACTTTCTAAAATGGGCACCCCAAACCTAGGTCGTGGCCTAGGTTTGCCAAATCAAAGCCAACCCCAAACCTCGGTGAAACCGAGGTTTGCACAGGGTTTAAAGAATTGAGTGTGTAGATGTGAAAAAGATAAGGCACCCCAAACCTAAGTGAAACTTAGGTTTGTTGCATCTCATTAAACTACTCAAAATTGATCATCATACAACACTCATTAATAAGCAAGGTTTAGAACGTACTTGTTTTGCCCGGACGGAGGGAATTCTTGACTGGTTGAGCATCAATCGGAGGAGACGGAGAGAACATGCAAAACAAAACAAAGAAAAACAAAGCACAAGACAAAATACTGGAAAAGAAACATACAAAGCAAGAAAGGAATAAAAACTGCACGAAAAACAAAACGAAGCAACAGGGACTTACGCGGTTTAGCCCGCGACTTGCAAGTCGCGTGACAAACCGCGTAACCTACTGTTTCAGAAAACCAACAGAGGGTCCCGTGGCTTGCTGCGCGGTATACAAACCGCGTGTAAAGCCGCGTATGTCCCTGTTTCAAAATATTTTTGGCTTTTTTCGATTTTTCGATTTTTATGGCTTTTCGGAAATAAAAACACACGCAAAGTAAAAATAAACGAAAACAAACCTTGGTGGGTTGCCTCCCACCCAGCGCCTTATTTAAAGTCGTGGCACGACTATGTGGGTTCAGCTCGGCTCAGTATCCGCAGACTCGAATCGCCCACACTTGCGATTCCCCGCGGATTGTTCTCTCTTTACTTGACCTTTACCATCTGTAGATATGCACTGTCCACTCTCGAACATCTTGAAGTTTACCTTCTCGCCACCAACTCTGAATGTGATCTCTCCTTCCTCCATGTCTATTAATGCTCGACTCGTGGCCAGGAAGGACCTCCCCAAAATCAGCGAGACTTCCTCATCTTCATCTATGTCGATGACCACGAAATCTACCGGGAAGTAGAACTTACCAACTTTGATCAGCACGTCTTCAATCACCCCGTATGGATACCTTATCGATCTGTCCGCGAGCTTGAGTGTCATGTATGTTGGGCTCACCTCTCCCAATCCGAGTTTCCTGAAAACAGATAACGGCATTAAATTAATACTCGCCCCTAAATCACATAACACTTTATTAAAACTAAGATCCCCAATTTGAATAGGGATTGAAAAACTCCCTGGGTCTTTGAGCTTCTAGGGAAGCTTATTCTGGAAGATGGCGCTACACTCTTCAGTGAGTGTAACTGTGGATTGATGATCGATCGCCCTCTTTTTGGAAAGGATCTCTTTCATGAATTTCATGTAAGAGGGCATTTGGGTGAGAGCATCTGCAAAAGGGATACTGATCGTTAGCTTTTTAAATACTTCAATAAGTTTAGAAAAATTGACCTGATCCTTATTTGCTTTCAGCCTGCTCGGGTAAGGTACTCTCGGTACTGCCGGCTTGACCGGTGGTGTCACTTCTTTCTCCTTCGGCTTCTCTTTCCTCATACGCTCTTCATCAGCCTCTAATGCATCCATGTCAATGATCTCCACATCATTCTCGGCTTCCTTTGCTGGCTCCTCATTCATCTCCTTGCCATCTCTCAGATAGATGGCATTACAATTCTCTTGGTTCCTCTTTTCGGCCATGCTTGGAAATGTGCCAGGTGGTCGGTTTTGTAGGGCCTCGGAGATCTGCCCTACTTGCCTCTCGAGGATCTTGATTGCAGCTGTATTCTGATCAATTGCGGTTTTCACCGTGTTCACAGTGCTTGCTAGCTCTCCAACCGTGATGTCCATTTTCGACATGAACTTCATCATCATCTCCTCCAGCCCCGGTTTCTTCTCTCCGGTTGGTCCTTCGTTTCTTTGATTAAAACCTGGAGGACGATAAGCATTATTAGCATTGGAAGAGTTTGAAGAGTTAGAAAAATTACCTGGCTGTTGACCGGGTTGATTCCATGAAAGATTGGGATGCTTCTTCCATCCCTCATTATAGGTGTTCGAGAAAGGATCGTTTCTCGGTTGGTTTCGGTTTGACACAAAGTGAATCTGGTCAGGTTCTTGAAGATTTCCTTTATTCAGCTGATTTGTGATGAATGCCAGTTGAGCTTTCAGTTCATTCAGCTCATTACTCTCTTGGACACTTGCAACTCGTCTTACCGCTGATCTCGGAGTGGAGAAACTATGTTCGGCCAAGTTCTCAATCAGCTCGCACGCTTCCTCATACGACTTGTCCATTAGTGCTCCACCCGCGGCAGCCGTGATGTCGTTCTTAAATTGCGGGTGGAGTTCACTGAAGAAGGTCTGGATGATGACCCAGCCCTGTAGCCCATGATGAGGACACTCCTTGATCATGTCCTTATAACGCTCCCAAGCCTCATATAACGTTTCCTGATCCCATTGAGAAAAATGGGTGATCTCTGCCATTAGTTGGGCGGTTCTGCTCGGTGGGAAAAACTTTTGGAGGAAGGCTGCTTTCAACTGTGCCCAAGTAGTGATCTGATCTGACGGTAGGCCTTTTATCCATATTTCAGCTCGACCTTTTAATGAAAAACCGAACAGCCTCAGTTTGATTGCGTTCTCCTCCATCCCGTTGATCTTGAAGGTGCTACAAATGCGCTCGAAAGCCCGGAGATGAGCGTGAGGATCTTCGGTCGGTGCTCCTCCATATTGATTTTGCTGCACCATTACGATGGTGCTCGACTTTATTTCGAAATAGTTAGCCGCAGTGGTAGGTGGTTGAATGCCTATCCGTGCGGCCGCCACATTAGGATCGGCAAATGACCGCATCGGAACTCTTTCCGGAGGTGGTGGTGGATTGTTGCGGCGAGGTGGAGGATCATTGCGCGGAGGTGGTCTCTCGTCGTCGGACATCTCGAATTTTAGATTCCTTTTGGCTTTCGCTTCCTTACGCAGCCGACGAGCGGTTCTCTCGATCTCCGGATCAAATTGTTCAATCTCTTTTCCTCGGGTCGTCCTTGGCATAAACCAAGTGGTACCTGAAAAGAAGACAGTAAAGTCAATAATCCGAAAACTGAAAGTGATGGAAAAATAACAAGAAACGAAAATGTCCAGTCTAATAGCGCGTATAGATGGTAGTGCTATTAGCTACAACTAGTTCCCCGGCAACGGCGCCAAAAACTTGACACGGGGTTTTGACACCCCGCGAATCTTACCGCAAGTGTACGGGTCGAAGTCAAGTAATAGTACTTGGAAAGTACGAGTATCGAATCACGGGGAACTAGGAACTAAGTATCACAATTACTATAAGAACTATTAATTGAACTGTCGAAATTGGAGGATTGGTTTTATAAACTAATTAATTGCAATAAATAAAATCAAATCAAACACAAGACAAACGGAACAGCTTTGTAAACTTTGATAGAGAGAAAAGTTGAGGGTTGGAAATCCTCAGGTTATACACATGCAAACAATCGACTCAAAACAGTTACCAGTTAATCCCCTTAATGATTCCCAAATCTTTTAAGATCACCGTCGTTTTCTTTCGACCAACAACGGATTTTATTTTGAAAAGGATAAGTTCAATCTCTCGATCTCACTTATGGATTCCAAAACACATTAAGTACTCGATTTATGTTAAATTGGCTAGATTTTATCTCTCGATATCAACCTAACGGTTTAAATGGGACTAAAGCCTACTCGGTATATCTCTATCACCTTTTTGGGCTTTAGGCATGCAATTCCTAATTCTAAATAGCAATCAATCCTCGCGAACTTAATTACTAACAATGAATCAATTGTAAATTGGCCAAATTCACAAATGCATTAAGAACAAAATCACATACTTCATTAAGTAAAGAAAACTGATAAACGTTCAAATCAATTCGTCACATGCTTATAAACTGAATTCATTCCAACCCCCAACACGAACCGGTTAGTTCATGTCGGTGGTGGATTCAAACATAAGAGAAAAGGATGCAAAGGTGTATGTAAACATGATCAATTGTGGGCTCTTTTTAGCTTCTTTCTCGAGAAATGCCGCCTTTTAGCTAACCTGCATAATTCACTAGATAAACCGTAAAATACACGCCTTTTTACTTGAATACAAGCCAATCTCGTTGGTTTGAGAATTGAAAATAACGCCAAAAAGTGGCGTTATCAACAACCCCAAACCGAGCGTTGCTTGTCCCCAAGCAAATTAGCGATAAAATAGAATAAAAGCACACAGTGAATTTAGTAATGACTGCACAATTCCCAATCGGTACCAAGTGTTGCATCGGTGATTTCCCATACCCGTGAATGTCTATCTCACTCTCGCCTCATTCTTATTTCGTTTGATCTATGACCTTCCATTGGGAGTTGAACTCGTGACTGTTCCGATTACGTTAAGGTTAGACTAAGTCCAAACATACTAGGGAAAACATTTCGCTTCGATCCTACCTCACGGGATACTCTCTTTGCACTCGAACCTAGGTTGTCGCTCGTGTTGTCATGTTTAAGGAAGTTATGTACAAGAATACGCAATAATTGCATGACAACTCTATTGAAGACGCACAAATGTCCAAAAGTTTGATCTCAGAAAGAAATCAAATAGCAAGACAGGGAATATCAGTAAAGGCAGTCGTAAACCGTAATCACATTTTCCAAAAGATCATCCAGGTCTTTACACGGGTTGTAATGGGGCTAGGGTTATGGTTGAGAAACGAAGGGTAAAATAGTTCAAAAATCCTCGATGTGTCAATCTTTGGCAATTCCTGAACTCTCGTTGCTTCACATTTGCTTACTTGGCCCTTTTTGTCACTATTGGAGTCGTTTTGACTCTCTTATTTTGCAGCTCTAACTATCATCTAAGTAACCGTTTTTTTTTTGGGACTTCATTGGTCCTCTTTTCTACTTCTCGGGTTACATTGACCCATTTCATTCTCATGACTGGCCGGAATTCTTTCTTTTCTGCTCTATCTCGAGTAGTTCATTACTGCTTCCGATTGACACACTTTCGGATAAGGGTTGGCTAAGGCTTTTGGCTAAAGGTTTAATGGTGGGTTTAGAAAGAAATAAGGTGCGTGTTTGGCTGCAAAGGGGGTTATGGATACACACAAACGGGTGAAAGGGAACGATAGCTAAAAATGGTTTAAAAATAAAACACATAATGTCTGGGATCATATCTTAAGGTCCACACGATATGGTCTATTCTACCCTTACCTAATATCCCGATGTTCGTCTTTGCTACTCAATGCAATAATGTAGCGAGATCATTCTACATTCACGACAAGGAATTCGAAAAGTGTATAAGAATTAAATGTATGAATCCCTCGAAATGAAAAACGTCTTTAAGGCTCAAAATCTCACTATCGGGTGTTCCGAGCAGAAAACCGTGCTAGTAAGGGTCCAACCAGCAGACCGTGTAGTAAGTGTAACAGAGTACACCGGGGAGAGTGCATGGCAGGTTCAAACTCATGCTACCGGTGTGGGGTGCCCGGTCATATGTCAAGGGATTGTCCCAAGGGAAAGACATGTCATCAGTGTGGGGCGATGGGTCACGTACGGTACGACTGTCCACAGTTGAAGAGGGATGGGTCAGCTCAGTACGGGAGCCGTCAAGGGGGAAGAAGCAGCGATAAGGGGGCAGAACAGGCGCGTCCGAAGGGACGTGCGTTCCGCATGACTGCGGAAGAGGCGGAGGAAATTTCAGATGTGGTGGCAGGTACGTTTCTAGTGAACTCTCTATGTGCCAAGGTGTTATTTGATTCCGGAGCAAATCGCTCCTTTGTATCGGATGCTTTTATGAAACGTTTGGGGGTGAGGCCTAGACGCTTGGAGAGAGCACTAGAGGTAGAAACCGCAAATGACAATTGGGTGTATGTTAAGGAGGTAGTAGAGGATTGTGTCATAGATATAGAAGGGAGGTTAGTGTCAATAAGATTGTATCCCATGGAAATGGGAGAGTTCGACATAGTGTTGGGAATGGACTGGTTAGCAGCAAACGAAGCGACTATCGTTTGTAACAAGAAATTGATCAGGGTTCGGTTACCTGATGGGGATACCGTAGTGATTTATGGGAATCGCCGTAATAGAACTACTAGTCTTATCTCCATGTTTAGGGCTACTAAAAGTTTGAGGAAGGGGTGTCAAGGGTTCTTGGCGTACGTGTTGGACGTCAAGAAGGAGAAGCGTGGGATGGGTGATGTGCGGGTGGTAAATGAGTATCCGGAAGTATTTCCGAACGACTTGACGAGCCTACCTCCGGATCGTCAGATCGAGTTCAGAATTGATTTGATGCCTGGAGCTGCGCCTATTGCCCGCTCACCGTATAGATTGGCGCCGTCTGAGATGAAGGAAATGATGACTCAATTACAGGAGTTATTAGATAAGGGATTTGTTAGACCAAGTACGTCTCCGTGGGGAGCACCTGTGCTATTCGTGAAGAAGAAGGACGGTACTATGCGAATGTGCATAGACTACCGAGAACTCAACAAAGTCACGATCAAGAACAAGTACCCGATACCTAGGATTGATGACCTGTTCGATCAGTTGCAAGGAGCCAATTACTTTTCCAAGATAGACTTGAGGTCAGGTTATCATCAGCTCAAGGTACGGGAGGAGGATGTGCCGAAGACTGCCTTTAGAACCAGGTATGGACACTACGAATTCTTGGTGATGCCGTTTGGGTTAACCAACGCCCCGGCAGCGTTCATGGATTTGATGAATAGGTATGCCAACCCTATTTAGATCAGTTCGTGATAGTGTTCATAGATGATATCCTGATATTCTCAAAGTCGGAAGCAGAGCACGCTAGCCACCTTCGTACAATTCTCGAGCTATTGAAGCAAGAGAAGTTGTATGCGAAGTTTTCCAAGTGCGAGTTCTGTCTGAGGGAAGTGCAGTTCCTCGGGCACGTGGTGTCTGAGAAGGGGATCATGGTCGATCCAGCTAAGATTGAAGCCATCCGAGATTGGGAGCAACCTAAGAGTCCGTCAGAAGTTCGAAGCTTCCTCGGGCTGGCGGGGTACTACCGGAAGTTTATCAAGGACTTTTCGCGTATTGCCACGCCACTGACCTCTTTAACGAAGAAGAATGTCAAGTTCGTCTGGTTAGAGAAACAAGAAGAGGTGTTTCAGAAATTGAAGGATATGCTGAGTAGCGCTCCGGTTTTGTCATTACCGGACGGTTCGGGCGATTTCGTGGTTTTCAGTGACGCGTCGAAGCTCGGCTTGGGATGCGTACTCATGCAACGAGGTAAGGTGATCGCTTATGCCTCCCGGCAGTTAAAGGATCACGAGACTCGTTATCCTACGCATGATTTAGAATTGGCGGCGGTGGTTTTTGCCCTGAAGATTTGGCGACATTACCTGTATGGGACGAAGTGCCAGATCTTCACGGACCACAAGAGTTTATGTCATCTCTTTGATCAGAAAGAGTTGAATATGCGCCAAAGGAGATGGATTGAATTGTTGACCGACTACGACTGTAAGATCGAATACCATCCGGGGAAGGCAAACGTGGTGGCGGACGCTTTGAGCCGTAAGGAACGAGGAGAAACCCCCAGGATTATGGCTATGAGGGCCGAGGTCACGTTCAATCTGTTAGCCGAAATAAAGAAATGGCAGGTTGAAGCGCTCGAAACCGAAAATCTTAAGAAGGAGAGAATATTAGGACAAGCGTCCATGTTAGAGGAAGATAGTCGAGGGGTGAAATGTCTGAATGGGAGGATCTGGGTTTCGAAACTCGGAGAGCTCCGAAAGCTGATTCTTGAAGAAGCTCACAAGTCGAAGTACTCGATCCACCCCGGAACTAATAAGATGTACGGAGACCTGCGACGAGACTACTGGTGGCCCGGACTGAAGAAAGACGTGGCCCATCTAGTAGAGACCTGCATGACGTGTTCGCGTGTGAAGATTGAGCATCAAAGACCGTTCGGGAAGCTTCAGTCGTTAGGGATACCAATGTGGAAATGGGACCAGATCACGATGGATTTCGTGACCCATTTGCCTAGAACTCCAAAGGGTTTTGACGCTATATGGGTAATTGTGGATCGTCTCACCAAGTCGGCACACTTCCTACCCATACGAGAGTCTTACTCGTTGGAGCGGTTAGCAAGGTTGTACATCGACGAGATCGTAACCCGTCATGGTGTGCCCTCGTCGATTGTATCTGACCGAGATAGCAGGTTTACCTCTACGTTTTGGAGGAGCTTTCAGAGAGAAATGGGATCACAGATCAAGATGAGTACCGCTTATCACCCTCAGACCGATGGTCAGAGTGAGAGGACGATCCAAACGTTGGAAGACATGTTAAGAGCTTGTGCCTTAGATTTCCAAGGCTCTTGGGAAAGGCATCTACCTTTGATCGAGTTCGCTTATAATAATAGCTATCACTCGAGCATCAAGGCAGCACCGTTTGAGGCGCTTTACGGTAGAAAATGTCGGACACCGTTGTGTTGGAACGAAGTCGGAGAGAGACAGTTAGCGGGGCCAGAAATTGTACAACTGACTTCGGATAAGATAGTTCAAGTACGGGAAAGACTAAAGGTCGCCCGCGACCGACAGAAGAGTTATGCGGATAGGAGGCGGAAAGACTTTGAATTTCAAGTCGGAGATCATGTCCTGTTAAAGGTATCTCCTTGGAAAGGAGTGGTACGATTTGGAAAACGTGGGAAGCTAAGCCCACGTTACATCGGACCGTTCGAGATCACGGAACGGGTTGGAGAAGTAGCTTATAGGTTGGACCTACCGGAAGAATTAAGTAGTATTCATAATGCGTTCCATGTGTCTAATCTAAGGAAATGTCTAGCCGACGCGACTAAAGCTGTACCGTTGAATGACATTCAAGTGGACGAGAAATTGAACTTCGTAGAGGAACCTGAAGCAATCACGGATGTTAAGGTAAGGAAGTCGCGAAACAAGGAAACCAGGCTGGTCAAGGTGCAATGGCGTCATCACAAGGGCCCGGAGGCTACGTGGGAACTAGAATCGGCCATGATGGCGAGGTACCCGCATCTCTTCCAATGAAGAATTCCGGGGACGGAATTCTTTTAAGGAGGGAGTGTTGTAACAACCCGTTTCTGTCAAGTGCATAGTTTGGTGGCCAAAGTGGAAGAAATGGAAGTTTTATTCAAGGGGCCGTTTTGAAAATGTGGGAGCTATAAAAAGGACCAGATCCCTAGGGTTACTAATCATTTGTTTTTGTGAGCGGCTGAATACTGGAAGAGAAGGAACAGTGAAAGGAGGGCTGGGATTGCGATTTCTTGAGGAAGAGGCTCTACCAGGTAAGGAATCTCAATTCCCTATTACTCTCCATGTAATCTGATAGTTAGATAAATCGTATTCCCGACTGTATTCCATATTTTAGCTGGGTTTGTGGATAAGAACACTGTGGAGAGTTTTAGCTCTCGATTGGGAGTGTAATCTAATGAAAATCCTTGGACTAGGAATTTGTGTTGTCTAAGGAGTACAATAGAACGATTTGGGTAAGAGGGTTGTGTTAAAACCTCAGCTTACTGGACTCCCTAGGAAGAAATCGAGTATAGAAGCGATTAAGGTTCGTCCCTGTTCGGGTACCGGGAGTTCAGGGTACCGGGAGTCGGCATACCGGGAGTCGGCGGACCGGGAGTCGGTACCGGGAGTCGGCATACCGGGAGTCGGCATACCGGGAGTCGGCATACCGGGAGTCGGCAGACCGGGAGTCGGTACCGGGAGTCGGCAGACCGGGAGTCGGCAGACCGGGATTCGGTACCGGGACTCATGGGTTGCTGGGACGGAGCTTGTTGGGCCAAAGAATATGTGGGCCGAGAGATGCTCCGGTGGACTTAGAATTTGCTAGGGCTTAGCATGCTTTTAAAAGAGATCCGTTATGGAGTAATGATCCAAATTTATTTTAGAGACCGAGCAAGAAGAGAGACTTATGATCATAATTGAGTGGCATCTAATTAATTTATAATTATTAACTAGGTGTACGGACGGAACGAGATACGAGGTTAGAAAGGAGTTGCTATCAGGTGAGTTCCCTAAACCCTTTTTACGACGCGAAGTGATAAATGTTTCTTTTACTGAGTATGGTTTATCGAGCATGAAAAGTATGAATTGATTTACATGGTTTTCATGAATGATCTTATCTTAAACAAAAGAGGTGTTTAGCATGACATTGTGAAAGATATGATTTATGAAAAGTATATTTGTACATGTTTGCATGAGCATATGTGTACACTATGTGGAGTCGGTCTGCACTGTGGGATCTAAGAGAGGTTCTCGGGGTCTTAGGACTCTTGGTTATGTATGATAGACCGGTAGGGTGGAATTTGTTTTCATCCTATTCGGTAGAGGGGGATCCGCGGGGATTCCAAGTGGCGAGAAGGGAGTCTGCTGGGGCCCTAATCGCAATATGTTATGTGATCCACAACACAGTGCAGCACCATGTATGATGATATGTTACAGATTATTTATAAGTCTTTCAAATGTTTTCCAACTGTTTAAATATGTTGTTTTTTGAGGGAATTCACTAGACCTTTGGTCTAACCCTCGCTTTCAAAACTAAACCATTTTCAGGTAAGCGCGTAACAGGTCCTTCTAAATAAGAACTAGGGAAGGAGACAAAAGAGGCATGGAGCTTAGAGAGACTCCAGTTTTGGTTATGGTAGTTCAGATAGTGCTCGGCTGTGGAATGTAGAGACTTCCGCTGTCAATTTTGCCTAGTTTAGCTCATTGAAGTTTTAAAAGACAAGTTTATTTATGTAATTCGAATACCTATGTTATGTTATCGTATGATTATGAAGTTGGGACGTTACAGTTAATTCTTAATTTATATATATATATATATATATATATATATTTTTTATTTATATATTGTTTCTAGGGAAATTAATTAAAATACCCTAAGTCAAACCAAGTGTTACTGAAATACCCAAAATCTCTCCCATGTTACAAAAATACCCCAAACATCCGCGATAGAGCCCGCGATCGTGGGCTCCAGGCCACGTGTCACCAAAGTTTGCCCGCATTGGTCCCTCAAGAATGCCCGCAGTCCAGCTTTCCCCCCTCAAGAATGCCCGCGTGTGCAGTTTTGGTCCCTGCCCGCGTTTGACTCTCGTTGACCCCCGCGATCGCAGGCTACACGTGTCCAAAGTTTGCCCACTTTGCCCGCGTTGGTCCCTCAAGAATGCCCGCGGTCCAGCTTTCCCCCCTCAAGAATGCCCGCGTGTGCAGTTTTGGTCCCTGCCCGCGTTTGACTTTCTTTGACCCCCCGCGATCGCGGGCAATAGTGCCACGTGTCGGCACAGGGTTAACCCTAAAGTCTGTTTGACGAACCAAGCCCTAATTTTTCTTCGGCCGCACTATATAAGGGGGGGGACCAAAAAACGGCACTCTCATTTTTTTTAATCACTCTCTCAATTTTTAATCAAACTCTCTCAATTTTCTCCCACTCTCTCAATTTTGTCGTGTGGAATACGCGTTCGGGTTTTGTGAAGATGTCTCATATTACCTCTGTGGTATGTTTTCCTTATATTTTTTGTTATTTTTTGTATGTTATTTTAAGTTAAGATATATGATTTGTAGGTTGTTATAGTGTTTATAACTTATGTTTGAATATGTTGTATATTTAACATGATATGTATGGTTTTATGTTTGAATGTGATATTTGTATGTTATAATGTGTATGTTGTTATAGTGTGTTTTTTCATAAAAAAATTGTTAAGAGTGTTCTTTTAAAAAAAATTGTTAAGAGTGAGTTTTTATAAAAAAAATTGTTAACAATGTTTTTTTTATAAAAACACTCTTAACAATTTTTTTATAAAAACACACCCTTAACAATTTTTTATAAAAACAATGTGTTTTTATAAAAAATTGTTAAGAGTGTGTTTTTATAAAAAATTGTTATAGTTTTATGGTTTTTATAATGTGTTTTTTTATAAAAAAATTGTTAATTTTTTTTTACAAAAACAGTTTTTATAAAAAATTGTTAAAAATGTGTTTTTTTATAAAAAATTGTTAAGAGTGTATTTTTATAAAAAAATTGTTATAGTTTTATGGTTTTATGTTTGAATGTGATATTTGTATGTTATAATGTGTATGTTGTTATAGTGTGTTTTTTCATATAAAAATTGTTAAGAGTGTTTTTTTATAAAATAAAATTGTTAAAAATGTGTTTTTATAAAAAAAATTGTTAAAAATGTGTTTTTATAAAAAAAATTGTTAAAAATGTGTTTTTTTTATAAAAACACACCCTTAACACTTTTTTTATAAAAACACATCCTTAAAAAAAATTATAAAAACACACCCTTAACAATTTTTTATAAAAACACACTCTTAACAATTTTTTTTATCTATATATAACACTATTATACGTTGAAATAAAATAAACCGCACTTTATCTATATATAACACTATTATACGTTGAAATAAAATACCACTGCACTTTATCTATATATAACACTATTATACGTTGAAATAAAATAAACCGCACTTTATCTATATATAACACTATTATACGTTGAAATAAAATACCACCGCACTTTATCTATATATAACACTATTATACGTTGAAATAAAATAAACCGCACTTTATCTATATATAACACTATTATACGTTGAAATAAAATACCACCGCACTTTATCTATATATAACACTATTATACGTTGAAATAAAATAAACCGCACTTTATCTATATATAACACTATTATACGTTGAAATAAAATACCACCGCACTTTATCTATATATAACACTATTATACGTTGAAATAAAATAAACCGCACTTTATCTATATATAACACTATTATACGTTGAAATAAAATACCACCGCACTTTATCTATATATAACACTATTATACGTTGAAATAAAATAAACCGCACTTTATCTAGATATAACACTATTATACGTTGAAATAAAATACCACCGCACTTTATCTATATATAACACTATTATACGTTGAAATAAAATACCACCGCACTTTATCTATATATAACAATATGATACGTTGAAATAAAATAAACCGCAACATCTATATAAAATAAAATAAACTGCAACATCTATATATAACACTAACAATAACATCTGTGAATGACTATGTAGAAGGATTTCTTTAACATCGACTTGACGGTAAGGTGCAAAGTTTCCTACATCGAGGAATTAGGAGCGCTCTTTAGGGGATTAGGTGATCGCGCGGATACCCTTGAGACCATCTATAGAGAGACACCGTTCGGGCCATGGATGGATGTGTCTTACTCTGGTGGCGACCCTACGCTAGTACACATGTTTCTACAGTTGGAGGTCGAGGGCGCCAACGCTGAGCCGGAGGAGATGCATTTTGATTTCTTCGGCTCTCAATTTCATTTTGGGCGTCGTGAGTTCTGTCTAATTACAGGACTACGTTTTGGAGAGGCTCCCCCCCTTCCTCCCTTAGAAGACTGCTCCTTCGTTCCTAGGGTTTGGGGCATTTCAGCATCTCGTTTGAAGCTGAAGGCAGCCCGGGACATGATGAAAGAGGGCCTTAGTGCCCTAACCGACGACGATGCTGTCCGTGTATGCTTGGTGGTGATCGTGGATATGGGCTTCCTGGGCCGTGAGTATAGCCAGTATGCTTCCGAGACGGTCCTTAGGGCCGTCGAGGACCTTAAGCTGTTTAACAGCTACCCGTGGGGTAGCCATATCTGGACACATTGCTACTCTATTCTGCACCGAGCCATAGCCAGACGCGTTGATCGACATGCAAAGATGAATCTTTGTGGTTTTACATACGCCTTCAAGGTTAGATACGTAGTATAACAATTGTTAATAATACATACAAACTGTTTGGCTTTTCTTTTTACGTACTTGCTCTTCTTGTCTAATTCCAGATATGGATCTTGGAGATGTTTCCCGCATCAATCCGATATTTCGTCAAGCGCGACGATCGAGTACTTAGGGGAACCCGTTGAGACAAGCGTGTTACCCTAAGTAGGTCGCTTTGGTATCAGTTCTTCAATGCGTCTAGAAATGTAAGTTCTTTTACTATGTTTACAATTTGCATACGTTAGTCCCGCTTATTAATTTCTTTTATGTTTTATCATATATTTAGCAGCCACTCTTGCCTTTCGATCGCCTTGTGCCTACTGTCGACGAGATGGGCACAGATTGGTACAGAGACAGCGTGGCCTTTATTGACGCAGAGGCGGAAAGGGCTCGACGTCCCCCTACTTCCGAAGATGAGGAAGACGACGACAGGCCCCCTTCCGATGGATACCAGCCGCCCCCTTCCTCCTCCTACCAGCCGGCCCGTTCCTCCTCCTACCAGCCGTCCCGTTCCTCCTCCTACCAGCCGCCCCATTCCTCCTCTTACAATCCATATGAGGCGGCCCCTTCCTACGAGCCACAGCGTGGCTCTCATGAGCACCTGTGGGACTACGTCCACGGGCCGCTAGAGTCACGTGTACAGCTTCTGGAGGGATTCTACAGACAGTTTAGCGCTGTCAATGTTAGTGTTTAACTTAATTTGTTGGCCACGTTTATTTAGTTTGTATATTAATATTACGTTCTAAATTTGTTTTAGCTGTCGAGTACGACACCGATCCCCGCTCCGTTCGGACAGGGGGCACAGGCGACGTTTGCCACCACATCCTATCCGTCATTCCCTGAAAATGTAAGTGACATTGAGTAACCATTATAGTTATATGTTTGTTCCTAAGTTTGTAACTCTTATAATGAGCAATGTCACGCAGGCCGGGATGTCAAAAACGCCGTTCGCCACCACATCCTATTCTACTATCCCGGAGAGTGTAAGTGACACTGAGTAACCATTATAGTTATATGTTTGTTCCAAATTTTGTAACTATTTTAATGATCAATGTCACGCAGGCCGGGATGTCGGGGGCATACACCTCGCAGATGCCGCCGCCGTTCGCCACCACATCATATTCTACTATCCCGGAGAGTGTTAGTGACACTGAGTAACCATTATAGTTATATATCGATAATCCTAATTTTGTAACTATTTTAATGATCAATGTCACGCAGGCCGGGATGTCGGGGGCATACACCTCGCAGATGCCGCCGCCGTTCGCCACCACATCAATCACAAACATCTTTGGTGGTTCGGCCGATGACTATTACAGGCCGGAAATGCATACTGTAAGTTATTTTGGTAGTTTTGGTTTAATCGTGAACATTTCCTAAATTGTACTTAAAACATTGAGTAACGTAATTTTCAGACGGGGTCTCCTATTATCCAGGATCACTTCTCGGAGCACTTCTCGGAGCCTGACGATGACTCGATGGATGTTGTAGATCCACCACCACAGGTGACCCCGCTCCCTCTAAAGCGGTCGCATAAAATTTCACAATGGTTTTGTCATCCGTTTGGCCAACAAGGATCTACGACACCACCGCCCGCTAAAAAACAAGCAAAGAAAGCGGGGGGAAAAAAGGGAGGAAAGAAAAAGGGAAAGGTGCCTTCACCGGAGCCTCAACCGGCATCAGAAATATTGAGGATGTGCCGGACTGGTCGCCTCCCCAACTTGACATTCACCCCTTACGGGGGCTTAGAAATCAACCCCTCGTTTTTTGAAACATTGCTTGCGGATGACCCTGTGAACTCTGACTTAGACGATACGGTTAGTATGAAGTTAAATTATAGTCATATATAATCAAATATATTTATATTACATGTCTAACCATCTATTTTTTATGCATAGCACGTCGATTCTTGGGTTAGCCTGTTGCAAAAACATCGTGGCGTAGACACGAGGTGGACCATCATGCACACTATGTTCTTTCAGTGCATATTGATGGACCATCAAGGTCCCGCCTCCGTGATCGAAATATGCAATGGCTCGGAAGGGACCTCTTGGACTCTCCTCGATAGGGTATGTAAATCGTTTTACTGTTATTTTATTTAATAACATATATGACATATATTGTAATATTTCAGGTGTACATCCCCATATGCTTGCATCCCAGACATTGGCTGCTTGGAGTGTTTGAACTAGACACGATGGTCATGACCCTATATGACAGCGAAAAGGACGGTCTCTGCAAACAACAATTGACAGAGCAGATGCAATCGTTTAAAACAAAACTATATACGTTCTTTTCATTGATCGGGGATCATAGACGTCGCGAAGTGTCAAATATCTTTCGCACAAAGATGGCCGGCCAAGTACCCCAGCAGACCGGGTTATATGCGGATTGCGGTGTATGGGTATGCCGTAATGTCCAAAAGTTGATAAATAACGAGGAGATATGGGTACCCCCTAACGAAACCGACGATGAGGCAATGAATTTCCGCCGACATATGGCGGAGTCAATTTATGCGCATTGTCTAATAGGGCCACGTTAGGTTGTTTATGTAACATTAAATAATTGTTATTTTTATGTAGTGTATAACTGTATATGATATATATTAAAATATATAAATCCAAAAAAATTCAAGATTGGGCTCATTTCGAACGTATCGAAGAGACGATTATAATGGTGTAATTTGTTAAAATTAAAACGTATTTTTTTAACGTATTTTAGTTAATAAACGATTATATGTGTTAAATGTAAAATTAAAATAATGAAAGTAAAAGGTATAAAGTAAATTTAGTAAATAAGTATAGGGGTTGAAAGTGTAACATTTCATTTTAAATTCGTAAAAATGGACGAAATGGGTGAACAATGCCAAAAATATCAAAATTTTCATAAATGGTCCCTGGAATTTTTCAAAAATGGTCCCTTGCAATTGAAAAGTCACAAAAATAACCCCATCGCGGGATGAGCCCGCGATCGCGGGATTCCATTTTTCAAAAATGGTCCCTGCAAGTTTAAAAAAGTGTCAGAAAGGTCCCTGGCCCGCGATCGCGGGCTCCCATCGCGGATTTTTAGGGTATTTTTGCAAAGTGGGAGAGATTTTGGGTATTTCAGTAAAACATGGTCAAACTTATGGTATTTTAATTAATTTCCCTTGTTTCTAATTTCATTTATATTAATTTATATAGTAAAAATAATAATATTTTAAATGATAATATTTTCTAACTTTATATATTCATTGAGATTTCAGATATTTAATTAATTTATATATGTTGTACTAAAGAATTTTTTTGAATCTCGTGAAGTGATTTAGTAAATATATTGTTTTATAAATATATTGTTTTATAAATATAATATATATAAGAATGTTGTGTAAATAATATAATTGATAATCATCATGAAAATTATAAGTGTCATCTTCATTTTATTTTATCCATTAGTTATATTAATTATAATCAATTATAAGAATCCTACTCTAAGAAGATATCATTCTTGATGGATCTTCCTTTTATATATACATATACAAATACATATATTATTATATTCAAGTGTCTTGTACATAGAATTATGTATATTAATCATGAACTTCGTTTATATAAATGAGTTTTTAAATATAACGATTATATATATTCACCAATATTATATAACTATAATATTAGAGTCATGTGAAATAAAAGAAATTAATAAGTTTGAGTGTAACTAAATAAGATAAATAGTCTAATTAATTTAATGTTTGTTAATAAATACACCAAGAAAAAACAAAATCCAGATAAAATAAAATAAAAATATACATATTATTATATTCAAGTCTCATGTGAATATTAACATATATACATATTATATTCAAGTATGTAAATAAAAATATACATATATCTATGTAATTTCATTTATATAAAAGAGTTTATAATTATTTTAATTATATATGCATATATATATATATATATATATATTCAATAAAAAATAGAGTCATGTCAAATAAAAGAATTAAAAAAAATATTGGGTGTAACCAACAACAATGAATAGTCTAATTAAAAGATGTTTTGATGATAAATACATCAATAAAAAAAGTAAAAAATTGACACGAAGAAAACTTGGATTGAGATGCTTATAAATTTGATAAAGTACAAAAAACATAAAAAACAGAGATGAGGATCCACATTTAGCGTACTTGAACCGGACAACTTTCTTTCGAACTCCAATATATATTTATTCTCTCAACCTATAAAAACAACAAAAATAAAAAGTAAATCAAAATTCTCACGAAATTGTAAAGCCTCAAAGGATCCATACTCCAATTCCTTCTTATATATAGATAAACACGTATATATGTCGTAGATGAACAAATTGAGAGTTGTACCGGTTTACCCGATTAAACTCATGTGTATGTATGCTTCTCTTTGTCAATGGGGGTAATTGGTAAGGAAATAGAGAGAAATTGATTGAGGGATGGAGAGATCGTTTAGAATAAAAACAACCATAAACAAAGTGAAAAACTTAAAAAGAAAACATGAATCAAAATGAAGAAATCAAGGAATGAATAGAATAAAAAGGTTAGAGGTTATGGATGTATTAATTGGTTGAGAAAGTAAAAAGGCTTTGAGGAAAGTGAAGGGTTTGGAGGTAAAAAGTTAATGAAAGTGGTTGTAGAATTACCAAAATGACCTAATTGCAATAAAAAATACATTTGCTCATATAGGGGCATAGAAGTCTTTAACATACTTATTATATAAAAAATTCAAAAAAAAGAGAAAATTTCTAGCTATGAATACTACTCTAAGAAGGTGCCACCTCATTCTTGGTGGATCTTCCTTTTATATATATATATAGATATAGATATATAGATATAGATATAGATTGATGATTGTTAGCTTACTAAAAAAATTGTATCTTATTAATTAAATTAAATAATAATATGTTTATAAACATAAATAAATTTTTTTGATTGTTAGCTTATAAAGAAATAAAAAAATTATATAAAAATAAATCCATTTAATAAAAGTATATTGATTTATTTATAAACATGTTAGGTAACTAAAAAATTTGTATCTTATTAATTAAATAAAAATAATAATAAGTTTATAAATTTAAATAAAAAACTTTGATTTATAAACATTGTTAGCATAAAAAGAAATATAAAAAGTTAAATAAAAATAAATTCATTTTGATTTATAAACATTTTAGCATAAAAAGAAATATAAAAAGTTAAATAAAAATAAATTCATTTAATAAAAATATATATACCTTATTGATTAAATAAAAATAATAATAAGTTTATAAATTTAAATAAAAAATGTATGATTCATTGTATAATTAAAAAATGCATGGTAAATAATATTTTATATAATAATAATATATATTGGTTCATGGTTTTTAATTTAAATTAAAAAAGAAAATGAAAAGTTTAAGCATTTAATGTGTTGAAATCAATTAAAAATAAATCAAAATTATCACAAAAAAGATAAAGGGCCATGGAGGCCTCTCCTTAATCCTCTCTCCAACATTCTCCTTTATATATATATATATATATATATATATATATATTTATGATTGTTAGCATAAAAATAAATATAAAAAGTTAAATAAAAATAAATTCATTTAATAAAAATATATATACCTTATTGATTAAATAAAAATAATAATAAATTTATAAATTTAAATAAAAAATGTATGATTCATTGTATAATTAAAAATGCATGGTAAATAATATTTTTACATAATAATAATATATATTGATTAATGGTTTTTAATTTAAATTAAAAAAAGAAAATGAAAAGTTTAAGCATTTAATGTGTTGAAATCAATTAAAAATAAATCAAAATTATCACAAAAAAAGATAAAGGGCCATGGAGGCCTCTCCTTAATCCTCTCTCCAACATTCTCCTTTATATATATATTGATGATTGTTAGCATAAAAAGAAATATAAAAAGTTAAATAAAAATAAATTCATTTAATAAAAATATATATACCTTATTGATTAAATAAAAATAATAATAAGTTTATAAATTTAAATAAAAAATGTATGATTCGTTGTACAATTAAAAATGCAGGGTAAATAATATTTTATATAATAATAATATATATTGGTTAATGGTTTTTAATTTAAATTAAAAATGAAAATGAAAAATTTAAGCATTTAATGTGTTGAAATCAATTAAAAATAAATCAAAATTATCACAAAAAAGATAAAGGGTCATGGAGGCCTCTCCTTAATCCTCTCTCCAACATTCTTCTTTATATATATATATATATATATATATATATATATATATATATATATATATATATATATATTGATGATTGTTAGCATAAAAAGAAATATAACAAGTTAAATAAAAATAAATTCATTTAATAAAAATATATATACCTTATTGATTACATAAAAATAATAATAAGTTTATAAATTTAAATAAAAAATGTATGATTCATTGTATAATTAAAAATGCATGGTAAATAATATTTTATATAATAATAATATATATTGGTTAATGGTTTTTAATTTAAATTAAAATTAAAATGAAAAGTTTAAGCATTTAATGTGTTGAAATCAATTAAAAATAAATCAAAATTATCACAAAAAAATAAAGGGCCATGGGGGCCTCTCCTTAATCCTCTCTCCAACATTCTCCTTTATATATATATATTGATGATTGTTAGCATAAAAAGAAATATAAAAAGTTAAATAAAAATAAATTCATTTAATAAAAATATATATACCTTATTGATTAAATAAAAATAATAATAAGTTTATAAATTTAAATAAAAAATGTATGATTCATTGTATAATTAAAAATGCATGGTAAATAATATTTTATATAATAATAATATATATTGGTTAATGGTTTTTAATTTAAATTAAAAAAGAAAATGAAAAATTTAAGCATTTAATGTGTTGAAATCAATTAAAAATAAATCAAAATTATCACAAAAAAGATAAAGGGTCATGGAGGCCTCTCCTTAATCCTCTCTCCAACATTCTTCTTTATATATATATATATTGATGATTGTTAGCATAAAAAGAAATATAAAAAGTTAAATAAAAATAAATTCATTTAATAAAAATATATATACCTTATTGATTACATAAAAATAATAATAAGTTTATAAATTTAAATAAAAAATGTATGATTCATTGTATAATTAAAAATGCATGGTAAATAATATTTTATATAATAATAATATATATTGGTTAATGGTTTTTAATTTAAATTAAAAAAGAAAATGAAAAGTTTAAGCATTTAATGTGTTGAAATCAATTAAAAATAAATCAAAATTATCACAAAAAAAAAATAAAGGGCCATGGAGGCCTCTCCTTAATCCTCTCTCCAACATTCTCCTTTATATATACTAGGTGTGACACCGCGCGTTGCGCGGTAACGAAATCTTATGATCAAAATTACATATATAAGTTGGTTATGGTGTGAAATTATAATTCTTTCAGTTGTATATTTTATACGATTTTAGAGTCTATGACATTAGATGTGAGAGCATTGTATGAAGTATAACGTGGATGTTAAACATGACAAAAAGTAGCAATAAATATTTTGATTCGTTTCAAAAAACATGAAAAGGATGAGTATTATAGATAAAACTCAATATGTAAAGTTGAGTCCAACATGATAGGTGTGTCTACTCATAGCAAGTATAACTCTAAACTCTAACCAAATTAGCACGTGCATAATAGTGATTCATTCAGCTTATTCTCCATACATAAAAGTACTATGTAAGAAATGTTGTTTTACCAAAGGTAATTTCTTAACCGAAAACTAACATGACAACTATTAGTGTGTTAAGAACTTTAATAAATAGTTCTTTCCATTTTTATTGTAATTGCAGTTGTATAAGAAAAGTGGTAGTTATTAAATAAATTAATATTTGTGATTATTTGTGAAGAATCTGATACTGATTTTCAAGCTATCACTCTCCTTTCATATACACAACTACATTTTCTAATATTTCTATTTCTTATCAACATGGGATACCCCAAGCTTAATTACAACATTTATCAACAATATATAACCGGGACAAATCATAAAATAAAATATAACAACTCATACATGGATTTTATAGAGAAAGAATAACGGTTTCACGATAAAAAATCTACAAAAAAAAACACAACACATCAATAGCATCAAATAGCTCACATAAAAACATTAAATAAACCATAAAATGTAGCTTCCATCTTGATGAGACATTCGGTTGTGTAGTTTGCAATATGATGGAAAATTTGGTAAAAGAAAAGAAAAAACATTTCTATCTTCATTAGACATTTGATTGTATTGTTTGCAATATGATGGAGGATTTAGTAAAACAAAAGAAAAAAAATGTTAAATGAGATATAATATATAGACGGGATAAAAACGGAATAGAAAACTGAAAATTCCAGGACATTTATGAGTTAATAAAAAACAATTAATATAACCATCAAAATAACTTAAAAAATCTAAAATTTTCAGAAAAAATGAATTATGAAATAACTTTTCCACAAAATGCCACCTAAGAAACTTCATATTTTATGTTTAGATATATGTGAACTACTAATGCGAGTTTCTCAATTAAAGACGTCTTTGGTTTCGAAATTTTGTTATCATTTTCGAAATACATATTTTTTATTCACGGGTAGAAAAGTCGTTAACTTAAGTAACGTTTATAACGTTTTTAACCTAATTATATTTATATAGAATCATCTTGTAACAATATGTCACATCATTTATTGTAGGTTTTTTCTTAATTAGATGATGGAAATATGAAAAGACTATAATGAATATCTTTAGGAAGTTGTCTATTTTGAAAGTTAAAGCTAATTAAAGTGGAAATAAAATTACCAAAAAAACCTTCTTATAATGAAATACATGTTTTTCATTTAGGGGTAGTATAGTCTTTAACTTATTCAATAATTAAAAAATTCAAAATAATGAGAAAATTTCTTTAGGCAAATCCTTCTCTAACAATGTGTCACATCATTCTTAGTGGATTTAGCGATAAATATTTTAAGTACTTGACCGAGTTGAGTTAAGATAAAACGTAGTTTCTCCATTAATAGTTAATGAGATACAATTTTAAAAATATAATGTATTTTCATAAGTGGTACATTTTCATATAGTATCGACCTTCTCTTCGAGATCCTTCATTCTTGCTAATTTATTATGGATTCAAATCGTGAGCTAAAACATATTTAGCTCACTAAATTTTTGGCTATCAAAATTATCCCTTATTTCTTATAATTACCTTCATTCTCCAATCTTATGTCTTTTGAGAATACTGAAATATCACAATGTGACTCATAATAATGGTTGTTCTTTTTATATAAATGAAGTTATATAAAGGTTAATATTTAATAAAAACTGATTTTTAGCAAAATAGGTCGACTAAAAAAAGACAACCAAATAAGTTATCACAAACTCTTTTAAACTTGTAAGGCATCTTATCCACATTTTTCTTTGCTTGCCTATTGTTCTAAATTTGTTACCAATCTGTAGATGTGGACTTACCAAATAAGACATCTCATCCACCTTTTATATACTAACCTCTTCTTTCAAATCTATCGTTTTCACCGATGTGGGATAAACAAATAAGACATCTCTTCCAGCTTTTATATACTAACACCCTCTTCCAAATCTATTGTCTTTCCGTCGATGTGGGATAATTAAATAAGACTCTCATTTACTTTACATACTCACTAATTCTTCCAAATTTATCGTCTTTCTATCAATGTGGATAACATCATCTTAATTCAAGATTTGATAATACTTACATCTTCTTGTGACTTGTGAGATAATAAAAAATATCACGGTTCAACATTTGATAATATTATATAATTTGATGAAATATAATGATTTCTATACATTTATCTATCAATTTATTTACTTAAATAAATAGTTTTTTAAGAAAAATAAGGTTGGCCATAAAGAATATCTAGCCAAGCAATCCTTTAATTAATCAAAAGCTAAGTCTCCTTGTTTATTATAGTTACTTTCATTCTCCAATCTTATATTACTTATCATTGGAGGATGAGTAAAACACCACCACAATGCTAGATTTTGAAATACACAGATCTCAGACTGCCACATTATTATATATTATTATTTCTTCTTTAATCTATAAATTTAATTATTTCAATTTCTACCGGCTAGCTTATCAGCTAGTTTGCCAAACGATGCCTAAAAATCAACCACCCCACCATTTATAAAATACTCAAATTTCATGGTGAATGACCTTTAGTTCAATTATTGGGTTTTTAACATTTTTATTAATTAATATATTAATCGATTGATTTTTTATATAATAATAATTTTTATTTGTTTTTCAAAAAATTCATCCAAAATAAAACAATCTATGAATCATGGCCCTATGGATCATGGATGGGCACAAAGGTACCACATTCACATTTTCTATTCACATCTTTATTCTAACTTTTCAACTTTTCACTAATGTGGGATAAACAATAACCCAACCACACAATTCACCACTTGAGAATACTCATATCTCATGGTGTCATCTCATAACCTTTTGGTTTTTTTAATATATACATATATATAATATTGATAATTGATGATATTTTTTGTAAAAAATGTCATCTAAAATAATACAATCTTATGTGTCAAAACCGACGAATAGACACAAATGCATTACACTCACCTTTCTTACACATCTTTATTCTATTTTTCAACTTGTCACCAATGTGAAATAGCTAAAAGTAAACTACAATTGAGCATTTGAGAATACTCAATTTTCATGATGCAAAAAAAAGGTCATCCAAAATAAGACAACCATATGAGAATGGACACAAAAGCATCACATCCACATTTTTATACACCTCTTTATTCAAAATTTTCAACTTTTCACCAATGTGGGAGAGCTAAAGCTCAACCACAATCTATCATTTGAGAATAATCTCATGATGCAAAATAAAAGTCATCCAAAATAAGATAACTCTATGAGAATGAAAACAAAGTCATCACATCCAACCTTTTTATACACACATATTTGTTCTAATATTTCAACTCCTCACCAATGTGGGATAGCTATAACTCAACCACAATCCACCATTTGAGAATACTCAATTCTCATGGTGCCACCTCATTCCTATTGGGTTTTCCTTTTATATATATAAAGACTATTTTTCAACTTGTCACCAATGTAAAATAGCTAAAAGCAAACTACAATTGAGCATTTGAGAATACTCTATGATACTCACATATTTGTTCTAATATTTCACATGATGCAAAATAAAGGTTATCCAAAATAAGATAACTCTATGAGAATGAAAACAAAGTCATCACATCCAACTTTTTTATACACACATATTTGTTCTAATATTTCAACTCCTCACCAATGTGGGATAGCTATAACTCAACCACAATCCACCATTTGAGAATACTCAATTCTCATGGTGCCACCTCATTCCTATTGGGTTTTTTCTTTTATATATATAATAAAGATTTTCAACTAATCACCGATGTGAAATAGCTAAAAGTAAACTACAATTGAGCATTTGAGAATACTCAATTTTCATGATGCAAAAAAAAGGTCATCCAAAATAAGACAACCATATGAGAATGGACACAAAAGCATCACATCCACATTTTTATACACTTATTTATTCAAAATTTTCAACTTTTTACCAATGTGGGAGAGCTAAAGCTCAACCATAATCTATCATTTGAGAATAATCTCATGATGCAAAATAAAGGTTATCCAAAATAAGATAACTCTATGAGAATGAAAACAAAGTCATCACATCCAACCTTTTTATACACACATATTTGTTCTAATATTTCAACTCCTCACCAATGTGGGATAGCTATAACTCAACCACAATCCACCATTTGAGAATACTCAATTCTCATGGTGCCACCTCATTCCTATTAGGTTTTTCCTTTTATATATATAAAGATATATTGATGATTGTTAGCATAAAAAGAAATATAAAAAGTTAAATAAAAATAAATTCATTTAATAAAAATATATATACCTTATTGATTAAATAAAAATAATAATAAGTTTATAAATTTAAATAAAAAATGTATGATTCATTGTATAATTAAAAATGCATGGTAAATAATATTTTATATAATAATAATATATATTGGTTAATGGTTTTTAATTTAAATTAAAAAAGAAAATAAAAAATTTAAGCATTTAATGTGTTGAAATCAATTAATAATAAATCAAAATTATCACAAAAAAGATAAAGGGTCATGGAGGCCTCTCTTTAATCCTCTCTCCAACATTCTTCTTTATATATATATATATATATTGATGATTGTTAGCATAAAAATAAATATAAAAAGTTAAATAAAAATAAATTCATTTAATAAAAATATATATACCTTATTGATTACATAAAAATAATAATAAGTTTATAAATTTAAATAAAAAATGTATGATTCATTGTATAATTAAAAATGCATGGTAAATAATATTTTATATAATAATAATATATATTGGTTAATGGTTTTTAATTTAAATTAAAAAAGAAAATGAAAAGTTTAAGCATTTAATGTGTTGAAATCAATTAAAAATAAATCAAAATTATCACAAAAAAAGATAAAGGGCCATGGAGGCCTCTCCTTAATCCTCTCTCCAACATTCTCCTTTATATATATATATTGATGATTGTTAGCATAAAAAGAAATATAAAAAGTTAAATAAAAATAAATTTATTTAATAAAAATATATATACCTTATTGATTAAATAAAAATAATAATAAGTTTATAAATTTAAATAAAAAATGTATGATTCATTGTATAATTAAAAATGCATGGTAAATAATATTTTATATAATAATAATATATATTGGTTCATGGTTTTTAATTTAAATTAAAAAAGAAAATGAAAAGTTTAAGCATTTAATGTGTTGAAATCAATTAAAAATAAATCAAAATTATCACAAAAAAGATAAAGGGCCATGGATGCCTCTCCTTAATCCTCTCTCCAACATTCTCCTTTATATATATATATATATATATTTATGATTGTTAGCATAAAAAAATATAAAAAGTTAAATAAAAATAAATTCATTTAATAAAAATATATATACCTTATTGATTAAATAAAAATAATAATAAATTTATAAATTTAAATAAAAAATGTATGATTCATTGTATAATTAAAAATGCATGGTAAATAATATTTTTATATAATAATAATATATATTGATTAATGGTTTTTAATTTAAATTAAAAAAGAAAATGAAAAGTTTAAGCATTTAATGTGTTGAAATCAATTAAAAATAAATCAAAATTATCACAAAAAAAAGATAAAGGGCCATGGAGGCCTCTCCTTAATCCTCTCTCCAACATTCTCCTTTATATATATATTGATGATTGTTAGCATAAAAAGAAATATAAAAAGTTAAATAAAAATAAATTCATTTAATAAAAATATATATACCTTATTGATTAAATAAAAATAATAATAAATTTATAAATTTAAATAAAAAATGTATGATTCGTTGTACAATTAAAAATGCATGGTAAATAATATTTTATATAATAATAATATATATTGGTTAATGGTTTTTAATTTAAATTAAAAAAGAAAATGAAAAGTTTAAGCATTTAATGTGTTGAAATCAATTAAAAATAAATAAAAAATTATCACAAAAAAAGATAAAGGGCCATGGAGGCCTCTCCTTAATCCTCTCTCCAACATTCTCCTTTATATATATATATATTGATGATTGTTAGCATAAAAAGAAATATAAAAAGTTAAATAAAAATAAATTTATTTAATAAAAATATATATACCTTATTGATTAAATAAAAATAATAATAAGTTTATAAATTTAAATAAAAAATGTATGATTCATTGTATAATTAAAAATGCATGGTAAATAATATTTTATATAATAATAATATATATTGGTTAATGGTTTTTAATTTAAATTAAAAAAGAAAATGAAAAATTTAAGCATTTAATGTGTTGAAATCAATTAAAAATAAATCAAAATTATCACAAAAAAGATAAAGGGCCATGGAGGCCTCTCCTTAATCCTCTCTCCATCATTCTCCTTTATATATATATATATATATATATTGATGATTGTTAGCATAAAAAGAAATATAAAAAGTTAAATAAAAATAAATTTATTTAATAAAAATATATATACCTTATTGATTAAATAAAAATAATAATAAGTTTATAAATTTAAATAAAAAATGTATGATTCATTGTATAATTAAAAATGCATGGTAAATAATATTTTATATAATAATAATATATATTGGTTAATGGTTTTTAATTTAAATTAAAAAAGAAAATGAAAAATTTAAACATTTAATGTGTTGAAATCAATTAAAAATAAATCAAAATTATCACAAAAAAGATAAAGGGCCATGGAGGCCTCTCCTTAATCATCTCTCCAACATTCTCCTTTATATATATATATATATATTGATGATTGTTAGCATAAAAAGAAATATAAAAAGTTAAATAAAAATAAATTCATTTAATAAAAATATATATATACCTTATTGATTAAATAAAAATAATAATAAGTTTATAAATTTAAATAAAAAATGTATGATTCATTGTATAATTAAAAATGCATGGTAAATAATATTTTATATAATAATAATATATATTGGTTAATGGTTTTTAATTTAAATTAAAAAAGAAAATGAAAAATTTAAACATTTAATGTGTTGAAATCAATTAAAAATAAATCAAAATTATCACAAAAAAGATAAAGGGCCATGGATGCCTCTCCTTAATCCTCTCTCCAACATTCTTCTTTATATATATATATATTGATGATTGTTAGCATAAAAAGAAATATAAAAAGTTAAATAAAAATAAATTCATTTAATAAAAATAATAATAAGTTTATAAATTTAAATAAAAAATTGTATGATTCATTGTATAATTAAAAAAGCATGGTAAATAATATTTTATATAAGAATAATATATATTGGTTAATGGTTTTTAATTTAAATTAAAAAATAAAATGAAAAGTTTAAGCATTTAATGTGTTGAAATCAATTAAAAATAAATAAAAATTATCACAAAAAAAGATAAAGGGCCATGGAGGCCTCTCCTTAATCCTCTCTCCAACATTCTCCTTTATATATATATATATATATATATATATATATATTGATGATTGTTAGCATAAAAAGAAATATAAAAAGTTAAATAAAAATAAATTTATTTAATAAAAATATATATACCTTATTGATTAAATAAAAATAATAATAAGTTTATAAATTTAAATAAAAAATTTATGATTCATTGTATAATTAAAAATGCATGGTAAATAATATTTTATATAATAATAATATATATTGGTTAATGGTTTTTAATTTAAATTAAAAAAGAAAATGAAAAGTTTAAGCATTTAATGTGTTGAAATCAATCAAAAATAAATCAAAATTAACAAAAAAAAAGATAAAGGGCCATGGAGGCCTCTCCTTAATCCTCTCTCCAACATTTTTCTTTATATATATATATATATATATATATATATATATATATATATATTGATGATTGTTAGCATAAAAAGAAATATAAAAAGTTAAATAAAAATAAATTCATTTAATAAAAATATATATACCTTATTGATTAAATAAAAATAATAATAAGTTTATAAATTTAAATAAAAAATGTATGATTCATTGTATAATTAAAAATGCATGGTAAATAATATTTTATATAATAATAATATATATTGGTTAATGGTTTTAATTTAAATTAAAAAATAAAATGAAAAGTTTAAGCATTTAATGTGTTGAAATCAATTAAAAATAAATCAAAATTAACAAAAAAAAAGATAAAGGGTCATGGAGGCCTCTCCTTAATCCTCTCTCCAACATTCTTCTTTATATATGTATATTGATGATTGTTAGCATAAAAAGAAATATAAAAAGTTAAATAAAAATAAATTCATTTAATAAAAATATATATACCTTATTGATTAAATAAAAATAATAATAAGTTTATAAATTTAAATAAAAAATGTATGATTCATTGTATAATTAAAAATGCATGGTAAATAATATTTTATATAATAATAATATATATTGGTTAATGGTTTTTAATTTAAATTAAAAAATTAAATGAAAAGTTTAAGCATTTAATGTGTTGAAATCAACTAAAAATAAATCAAAATTATCACAAAAAAAAAGATAAAGGGCTATGGAGGCCTCTCCTTAATCCTCTCTCCAACATTCTCCTTTATATATATATATTGATTTGATACAGAGATGCATTAAAAATAATAGGGAGAGAGAGAGAGAAAATAACATTTAATAAATTAAATGGATAAGTAGTCATTTAATTATAAAATTACGAGTCACCCCTCAATCAATCGTTAATTAAAGAGAAATTAATTAAAATAGATATTTCAGACAACCTTTTTTTATAAAATAGTGAAAATCTTCCTAAATTTACCAAAATAGCAACCACCCTTGTGAAAGGCCTCGTATTCATAAGGTCCTCCATCAGCCCACCCCCGTATTTATACTTTTGACCCTGTCTCCTGACCAGGGCTCGAAATTGCGATCCTAAGCCTGAACTTTCATAAATGATACACTTTTGGCCCCTATCTCGTGAAAATAATTTACCCTTTTAGCCCCTCCCTTGCATTTGCGAGGTTGCCACCCCATTGCACGTTTAAATAATAATTTAGAGTGAATTACACAGGTAGTCCATGTGGTTTACTTAAATTTTAAATTTGGTCCCTAATGTACACTATCTACGGCGGTGGTCCCTAACTTTTTAATTTATTTTCACTCATGATCCTTCTATGTTTAATTTACTGTCACTCATGGTTCTCCTATATTTAACATAGAAGGACTATGAGTGAAAGTAAAATCAAAAAATTAAAGACCACCACTATAGATAGTGTACTTTAGGGATCAAATCCAAATTTTGTGTAAACCACATGGACCACCAATGTAATTCACTCAATAATTTATATAAAATAGTAATGGACCCACCTTCTAAAGATTTTAGAGAATGCTGCATACTTTATGCTCCAATCCAACGTCATGAATCACGTCACCATCTCCACCTGGTAATAAAACAAAAGTTGTCACTTGTCATCTTCTTGGGGTGGTAAAATGGAGCATCGTAATTGCGAGTCCCGGTTACGAGGTAGGTGCCAAAAGTGTAAATATAGAGGTGTCTTTGTTGGAATATGTTCGTATCATAATATATAATTATATGGTTAGATACACATAGGCTTATAGGGTCACACACAATATACTGAGATACCATTTAATATATAATGTAATTATTGTATTTACATTATATTAATAGCTTAAGTAACATGTGGTAATTAAATGGGCACAAATCATTAATAGTGGATTAATGGGTTTGTATTGGATTTAAGTTAATAGCTAGCCTATTAACTTAATTAATTCAAGGCCCATGAAGATTTACTAGGGAGAACTTTTAAGAGGACCAAGGTAGCTTTAGGGTTCATTAATAAATAGAAATGTTAATGACCTAATTAAGCTAACCTAATTTTTTCCTCTCCTCTCTCTAAAATCGGCGCCCCACCCTTAGCCCTCTCTTGGGTTTTTCCACTTTGATCTTATAGCTTCGTTCTTGATTAATTGAAGCTACAAGATCCGTTACTAAGGAGGACTAGCATCCGGTGGTGATCAAGGAGGTGTAGTGTGGACTACTCTAGAGGCATTCTCCATTGAATGCTTGGTTTCAAAAGAGCACACAAGTAGATCCCGATTGGTGTACAAATCACGCTACAAAGGTATATCGTTATTTGTATTTCTAGTTTAATTATATTGGCAATACGTTGATCCTTTTGGTGATTATTCCGCTGCGTTATTATATATGTTTATTTTGTGTTTCTTTTCATAATCACCAACAGTGGTATCAGAGCCATCGTATGTGCGATATGATTAACTTGTATATGTAAAAGTGGCTAAAACTAAAGTCTTTTTTTCTGAAATTTTCGACCATCGTTGGGTCTAAAATAATGTATTTTAAGATCCTATAGCCACAAGTTACATATACTAATCGTAGATTAATTATTGTAGTTTTTCTTCGTTTTCGTTGGCTTGTTTTTTTACTTATTGTAAGTGTTTTAGATCCATGGTAAAACATGCATTTTTATCATGGACCAAGCCAAAAATCTTAATGATATTGTATTATTATGTTGATGTGCAAAACCGATGAAAACCTTGACCGTTTGTGTGCTTTGTTTAATTATTTGTCGAGTTTTTGGGTTGTAATAGTTTAGGCAAATTTTTTTTCTTGATTTAGTAGTAGATAAATGTATTTTATCAAATATTGTAACCATTGCTCGGAATCGAATGGTGACAAGTTAGAGACGAGAAGCATTTTTCGGAGCTGCTGGACAGCCGGCGCGAAAAATGGATTTCCCGGAGTTTGGCACATCGGATTGGGCTGATTCTTGTTGCTGGAGTTCCATAAGACGTAGGGGCACATTTTTTCAGAAAGATGTTTCGATTGGGGAAGACTCCTTCCATGTCGTTTCGGACCCCGAAGCTGTTGCGTTTTTCCAGACAGTTTTGTGTTCGAATGTTCTTGTGGGTTCTACTTGCTCTTGATAGTCTTGGAGCAAGTGGGAGCCCAAAAAGGGTTTATGTTGGCCCGTCCTTAGTTGCCCTCTTGGTCCGTGTGATGGCTCACGAGATCAAGCATATGTGTTCATCGGTTGAGGTTTTGCACATTTTGGTTGTGTGTTTATTTTCTTTTATGTTGCATTGTTATCTATGTCTTTGATATTATAACTTGCAAATGGGATTTTCAAACATAAAATTAAACACATACCACTTTTAAAACTAAATCTAAAGATTTAGTTAATATAAGTTTAAATTGGATTTGAAACTTAAATCTATTGTTTTATATAAATAACGCTTAAAAGAGTTTTATCGGTTATTTAATTTATGTAATGTCCAAGTTAATTAATATCTCATATAGGTTATATATTAAATGGACATCTCGACACACATAAAATAAAACAAGTTAGAATCCAAGTTAAGAAATGTTTTTAACTTATGCTACGAATGAAGAATGCATGCTTCTTTCGTACATTTTTTTTGACACGTTTTATCAAAATACTATACCCGTCACAATTTTAAGTCATGCCGTCCAATTAGCTTGAAATCCCTCGCCATTACCTTTTGCCTATGCGTGAGACCTAGGTTGAATTGTAATCCCGATGTGATTATTGTCTATGCGTGAGACCTAGATCTATTTTCACATGATTTCAAATTGGATGACTTAATCGAGTTAAGCAGGTGAGACCTTAACCCGAGGCAAGGATGGGACTAAACATGCCAGCTTGACACTAGTAGCTCGGCCACTAGATGCCATGGGTCCCATAAGGATCTAAGAATTGCACTTGTAATGCAATTGGTAAACGTCACCTACCTATTGAATCTATCATTGCTAGCAGATCAACTGATGTGATGATAGAACCTCAACGAGGATCTTAGCCTTTTTCGTAAATTAGTTGTTTTAAAAGTAAAACTTGGGTAGTTAATTTAAAAAAAAAGGATTAATTATTGAAATTACTAATTTTGAACTTTGTATGTCTGTAGATGTCAACAACAAATCAAACCCTAAGCAACTCAACTATCAGGTCAGTTCTTGAAAAGGAGAAACTGACAGGAATCAACTTTATCGACTGGTATCGAAATCTGAGGATCGTCCTCAGAGCTGAAAATAAGTTGATCCATCTGGAAGAGGCCTTACCTGAGGCACCTCCTGCCACTGCTTCTGCTGCATTTCGCACAGCCTACACCCGTAGGTTTAACGAACAACAAGAAGTAGCTGCTCTCATGCTGGTGAGCATGACCCCCGAGATCCAAAAGAACATGGAGGAACTCACAGCATTTGAGATGTTACGAGAGTTGAAAACTATGTTTCAACAACAGGCAGAACAGGAACTGTTTGAAACAGTCAAAGAATTCCACGCTTGTAAATAGGAGGATGGCCAGTCAGTTAGCTCTTACGTCTTGAAGAAGAAAGGCTATCTTGACCGTATGGAGCGTCTTGGTTACCCCATGCCACAAGTTCTTGGAGTGAGCTTGATTCTTACCTCACTATCCAAGGACTATGACCAGTTTGTTATGAACTATAACATGCATAGCATGGGGAAGACTATCTCTGAACTGCATGTTATGCTGAAGCTTGCAGAGCAAGGGATGCCAAAGAAAGCTCCTGCTGTTCTAGCAATCAGGGAAGGGAAAATCCAGAAATCCAAACCGCAAGCACAGGGCAAGGGTCGTGGCAAGGGTAAACATGTTTATAAACCTAAACCTAAGATCCCCCCACCTGCTAAAAATGAGCACCCTGCAAAGGACGCCACCTGCCATCACTGTGGAGTGATAGGCCACTGGAAGAGGAACTGTCCTACTTACCTGGCAGAGTTGAAAAAGAACAAAGCTACCCCGGCTAGCACATCAGGTATCTTCACTATAGAACTCTATGCTTTCCCTAGTAAATCCTGGGTTTATGATACCGGTTGTGGAACTCACATTTGTAATAATGTTCAGGGACTAAGGGGAAGTAGAAAGCTAAACGACGGAGCTTTCGACCTGTACGTAGGCAATGGAATGCGTGCAGCTGTTAAAGCTATATGGAGCTTTGATCTTATCCTCCCTAATGGATTGATTCTTGTTTTAGACAATTGTCATTATGCACCTACTATTACTAGGGGTATTGTTTCGCTTTCTCGTTTGAAGAAAAATGGTTTTATCCATGTTTTTACGGATTATGGCATTTCGGTTTCTAAGGATAATATATTTTATTTTAATGCTATTCCTCGTGATGATATTTTTGAAATTGACATGGATAATCTTGTTTCAAACGATAGTTCTATATACACGTGTAGCACTAAGAAATCCAAACGTAATTTGGATTCAACTTACCTATGGCACTGCCGTCTTTGCCACATAAGCAAGAAACGCATTATAAAGCTGCAACACGATGGGCTTCTAAAGTCATCCGATGATGAGTCGTTTGATAAATGCCTCTCTTGCATATATGGGAAAATGACAAGAAAACCTTTCTCCAATGTAGGTGAAAGAGCCAAAGATCTTCTTGGACTCATACATACTGATGTATGTGGCCCATTTAGAACTGTGTCTAGGGAAGGTGCTAACTACTTCATCACTTTCACTGATGATTTCAGTCGCTATGGTTATGTTTACTTGATTAAACATAAACATGAAGCCTTTGAAACGTTCAAAGCCTTTCAAAGTGAAGTAGAAAATCAACTCGGCAAGACTATTAAGGCTCTCCGATCTGATCGAGGAGGAGAGTATATGAGTCAAGAGTTTTTAGACCATCTGACTAAGTGTGGGATTGTCTCACAATTAACTCCTCCATACACTCCACAACATAATGGTGTATCTGAAAGGAGAAATCGAACTTTATTAGACATGGTTCGATCCATGATGAGTCTAACTACTTTGCCACTGTCCTTTTGGGGTTGTGCTCTAGAGTCTGCTGCTCGCATACTCAATATGGTTCCGACAAAGAAGGTTGATAAGACACCATATGAAATATGGCACGGGAAAGTCCCTAATCTGTCTTACTTGAAGGTCTGGGGTTGTGAGGCTCTCGTCAAACGAGACACACCGAAAAAACTTGAGCCTAGATCTATCAAGTGTATCTTCGTAGGGTACCCAAAGAAAACAATGGGTTACTATTTCTACTACCCACCCGAAAACAAACTATTTGTTGCTCGGTATGCTGAGTTTCTTGAGAACAGTCTCATTTTACAAGAAGCAAGTGGGAGCACAGTAGACCTTGACGAGATTCAAAGCGAAGATGCGCAACCTCCTGGTGACACTAGCGAACATCACGCTGAGGTTGAACATGCAGATGTTGAACCACAGAATGATGTAATTCCCATTCGTAGATCTGCAAGGACACCTCGAGCACCTAAACGATATAATTATTATATCGATGCTGAGGAGCAGAATTTTGGGGATCATGGTGAACCCTCTAACTATCAAGCTGCATTGTTGGATCTAGAATCCGATAAATGGCTTGAAGCTATGAATGCTGAAATGCAATCCATGAAAGACAATCAAGTCTGGAACTTGGTTGATCTTCCTCCGAACAGCAAGACTGTCGAAAGCAAGTGGATCTTCAAGAAGAAGACCGACATGGATGGCAATGTACACACCTATAAAGCTCGTCTAGTAGCAAAGGGTTACACTAAAACCTACGGGGTTAACTATGAAGAAACCTTCTCGCCTGTTGCTGACGTTAAAGCTATTAGGATTCTTATAGCCATAGCAGCGTACCATGACTATGAGATTTGGCAAATGGATGTCAAAACCGCTTTCTTGAACGGTCACCTTGATGAAGATGTTTACATGGTGCAACCTGAGAGTTTTGTGAATCCGAAACATCCCGAGAAAGTATGCAAGCTTCAAAGATCCATTTATGGACTGAAGCAAGCATCCAGAAGTTGGAATAAAAGGTTCGATGAGGAAATCAAAACGTATGGTTTCACTCAAAACCTTGATGAGCCATGTGTATATATGAGAGCTAGTGGGAGCATCGTCGTTTTTCTAATCTTATATGTTGATGACATATTGCTCATGGGGAACAACGTTCCAATGCTACAAGATGTGAAATCCTGGCTTGGAAAATGTTTTGCCATGAAAGATTTAGGCGAAGCGACGTATATCCTAGGAATCAAGATCTATCGAGATAGATCGAAGCGGTTAATTGGTTTAAGTCAAAGTGCGTACATTGACAAAATTCTAAAACGGTTTAGAATGGATGCTTCCAAACGTGGAAGTCTTCCAATGCAACACAATGTAAACTTGAGTAAGACTCAGGGACCCTCCACACCTGATGAGGTGAAGCGGATGAAGGGAATCCCCTATGCTTCGGCTGTGGGATCCATCATGTATGCAGTGAGGTGTACTAGACCTGGTGTAGCGTTCTCTCAGAACCTTACGAGTAGATACCAACAGAATCTAGGAGAAAGTCACTAGACTGCTGTTAAGAACATACTGAAGTATCTTCGAAATACCAAAGATATGTTCCTTGTTTATGGGGGTGATATAGAAAGAGAGCTCAGTGTTACTTGCTACACTGATGCTAGTTTCGAAACAGATCGAGATGATTCTCGATCTCAGACTGGCTATGTTTTCATCATGAACGGAGGCGCTGTTGTCTGGAAGAGTGCTAAGCAAAGCACTATTGCGATGTCTTCTACAGAAGCTGAATACATAGCTGCTTCCAAAGCTGCAATGGAGGCTGTTTGGATACGGAAATTCATTTCTGGGCTTGGCGTTGTCCCCAGTAATGAAAGACCCATGGATATGTATTGCGATAATTCTTGTGCCATTATCATAGCCAACGAACCTGGAGTTCAAAAGGGCGCCAAACACTTTCGCCGGAAGGCTCACTACATTCGAGAGGCCATCGAGATGGGTGATATTCGTCTTCTCAAAGTTCACACAGATGACAACTTAGCTGATCCTTTTACGAAGCCAATGTCTTGTACCAAACATATCGAGCATGCTAGGAACATTGGACTTCGACCAGCTAGTAGTCTCATGTAGATCTGTTTTTAGTAATTGAATAATTGGAACGTTGAACAGTTTTTATTTTCACAATGAATTGATGTACCTGGTATGATCGTTTTCATTTATATCAACTGTGTTCTATATTTGCATGTTTAATCCATGAATAAATTATTTGTTCAAAATTGTCCATTGTCAGTTGATGATACGGGAGTATCATCGAATTAAGGCAAATGTGAGCGTATTGGTGATATTCATTAGTGAATGAATATTAATGATAATGCCACCAAACTCACATGTTGTTCATTGGTGATGAACATTGGACTGACCCAACCTACGAGAGTTCACTGCATGGATCGGTGTCACCAGTGAATCTCGCAAATGGTTATGTCACTCGTCCTTAGACTTGAGATGCAAGCAGGTTTTGTATGGGTGGAATGTCGGTCTTTGATATGGTTAAACGCTGTCCTGAATAAGGCTGCTATAAAAATCATCTTCAGGAGTGACATGAAGCACATGACAGGCACGTGCAGTCAAAATAGGATTTGTTCCTCTACATGTAATGGAGTTAGATACTACTGGGCCCCTCGATGAATTGAATAGATGTTTGTACGGCCGTACCCAAATGTAATTAAGATGATGCTTGATTAATTTGGTAATCTACTTCAACAAACAGATCGAGAAACATAATCGTTGAATAATTAGAATGACATATGATCCATGTCTAGTATTCAACAAGGTATCTGTAACAAAGGGATGACTGATTTAATAAACCATTTAAAATGAGACGTTTAAAGAAACTAGCCTCATGTGTCTCTAGGGGAATTGGCGTGTTGCTAGACGCTAACCTTTGCTTGTATAATTACTTGTTATTATGACGTGTGCAAGTGGGAGCTGTTGGAATATGCTCGTGTCATAATATATAATTATATGGCTAGATACACATGGGCCTATAGGGTCACACACAATACACTGAGATACCATTTATATATAATGTAATTATTGTATTTACATTATATTAATAGCCTAAGTAACATGGGGTAATTAAATGGGCACAAATCATTAATCGTGGATTAATGGGTTTGTATTGGATTTAAGTTAATAGCTAGCCTATTAACTTAATTAATACAAGGCCCATGAAGATTTACTAGGGAGAACCTTTAAGAGGCCCAAGGTAGCTTTCGGGTTCATTAATAAATAGAAATGTTAATGGCTTAATTAAGCTAACCTAATTTTTTCCTCTCCTCTCTCTAAAATCGGCGCCCCGCCCTTAGCCCTCTCTTGGGTTTTTCCACTTTGATCTTCTAGCTTCGTTCTTGATTAATTGAAGCTACAAGATCCGTTACTAAGGAGGACTAGCATCCGGTGGTGATCAAGGAGGTGTAGTGTGGACTACTCTAGAGGCATTCTCCATTGAATGCTTGGTTTCAAAAGAGCACACAAGTAGATCCCGATTGGTGTACAAATCACGCTACAAAGGTATATCGTTATTTGTATTTCTAGTTTAATTATATTGGCAATACGTTGATCCTTTTGGTGATTATTCCGCTGCGTTATTATATATGTTTATTTTGTGTTTCTTTTCATAATCACCAACAGTCTTGAGAGAGGACCTCGTGAATACGAGGTTTTTTTACGAAGGTGGTTGCTATTTTGGTAAATTTTGGGGGATTTTGGCTATTTCGTAAGGGGGGTTCTGAAATGGCTATATGAATTCAATTCCCTTAATTAAATCATATAACCTTTAATATAAATTGGGTGACACCAGATGGTTCTCAGATATGTGAAGTTCTAAATGATTAAACACTTAGGTTCCAATAAAAATTGTGGTGAGAGAGTTAAGAAGGGATTTCCACCTTGGATGCACATTATGATGAGATGCACCAAGATGCAACGAATCAATTCTCGCATCAAGCGCAATTGATGGGTGAGTTTAAGATTAAAAGTAATTAACGGTCCAGATTATTTCTTATCTTCTCATCTTAACTCTTATTCGCACACGATCCTTCGTCTAAGCCTCTATATGTAATTAATTGAATTTATATTAACTAACATATTATATATATATATATATATATATATATATACACATGTCTACGAATGATGAACTTAGTTATTTGTTTTAAATATATTATATATTGTTATGGTTGACTATTTTTAACACGTCATTTTTTGTCATTTTACATTTTTCAACTAACTTATCAGCTAGTAGGGTGTTCAAAAAACCGACTAACCTAACCAACCTGTAACGTCCCAAATACCAAATTCATAACTCATAAAACCAAGCCCAAAAAATGCCCAACAATCTCAAGTCAACATACAACATTCACAAAGAAAAACAGCGGATCCACAGCTGAGATGTCTATTCTAATAAACGAAACTACAATGAACTATCTCTATAGCCACCGTCTCTAAGTCTTCAAACCTTCCCCTTTCCCTTTAGGAGAAGCTCCACAAACTCCCTTACTTAAAAATGGTTTTAATTTTGAAAAGTGAAGGTTTGACCATGAGGTCTAGTGAATTCCTCCTTGAAAATAGTTTAACAACTCAAGTAATTATGCAAACCGCCAAAAGGCCCATCAATATGCAATTCAACAAAAGCACATCATACTTGGGTATTTGCACAATGTTCATAGTCATACCTCGGTATTTGCACAAAAGCACATCATACTTGGGTATTCACAATTCCAATGTGCACTAATCTCACTGTGCAACCCGACTCCAAATTGACGTACCAAATTCATGCCACAACCATATAGAACCATGCATGCTCAATAGTGAACCATTTCTTGAAGATACATTTCAAAGCTTTTAAGAGTGCAAATTCCATGCCATAAAGTACAACAATTGTCAATGATCAAAACGCATATAGTAAAGCTTGTCCAGATATAACCAGTTCAAGTAATATTTATTCAAACATCCACGTTAGCAATACATGCCAAAAAGATAACTCATTTATAGACATTCCACATTTGGAATTGGTTTAAGGGAACTCACCTGAGCTTTGGAAACACGACACACACCATGAATCTCACTTTTGCTCAAACCGAACACCTGAATTGGATGTCATAAGAATGGTGTTAAATCATCTAATTACATCACAAAACCATCCTTAAAAATCTCTAAGACAAACCCCCAATCAACATTTCGATCCTCGACCCATACGAGAAACGAAGCAAAATCGAAGAAGTCACCTCAATAGCAACTTGGGAGACCTTCCCCGCGACCTCCAGATCGCGTGGGAACTCGTGCAAGTCGTTGGACGGTGCTTCTCCAGCTTGCACGAATGTTCCAGCAAAAACCCTCGATTTTCTTGTACTCAATCATTCAAAATTGGTTTTTATGCCTCAAAATTGATAGAATCGAAGTTCTCAATCATTTTTATCAATACCCCAACATAAAAACCACATTTAATCCAACCAAAATCACCATTAATCCATTATTTAACACATAAAACCTAAACCCTCAACATACATTAAGCTACCATAGAAATGGTGAGATTTTCCTCAATGTAAAACAATAGACCAACAAGAGATACTATCTAATACTCTTTTTCCCCATCAAGCATGAAACAAATCATCAAAATGGATCATCAATCAAAACCCCACTCACACGCCCAACCCAAAACCAAGCAATAAGGAATATGAATGCTCATAACCATAAGGGTTGTGGCATACTGGTTAAGGCCTTGGGGGATGTGGTGGAATATATCACATCTGCTCAGGATTCGAATCCAGACGTACAAAACAATTGTGGCCACTGAGATGTAATAATTAGGTACATGAATCATACATATATATTACTACTTTAAAAAAAATATTATTATCTATATTATATTGTATATATCATATATTAAACACACAATTGCTGTTAGTTTCATTACTCAGTCTAAATCAAGTGCATCCACGAGTTTACTCGCTAGTTAAAGTCGTGACAAAAGTCACGGTAGTGACAAACAATTTGGGACAGATGAACAAAAAGTATAATTGCTATTTATAATTAAGAAGGTAAAAAAAGGGGAAAAAGTAAAAACACATAGTAATATTTATATAAATGAAAATACATATTAAAATACATTAAGTAAAAAAGGTAAAAAAACAAAAAACAAAAAACAAAAAACAAAAAACAAAAAAAAAACAAAAAAAAAAGAAAATTAATATTAATTAATAAATACAAGATTATAACTAAGACAAAAAGAAAAAAAAGAAAAAAACGAAAAATAAAGTACGAAAAAAAATACTATAACTTTAAGGATGCTTTACCCTAAATTTATTAGGATATTTTAAGTTTCTAATGATCTGATACTCAAATATTGAATTTATATATTAAACACATAATAATAATAATAATAATAATAATAATAATAATAATAATAATAATAAAAGTGCGAAAGTGAAATATTTGTGGATGAAAATCACTATAGTTAATATCTTATAAGACAATGAGTACCGCTTCCTATCTTACTCTCTGAACCCTGATGTCATCTCAGCGTCACATCAGCTTTTTTCTTTCCTACCCTCCTTACCCTAAAGTGGAGTACCGCTTCCTATCATACCTTATGAACCCACTCTTACCCGCACCCACCGATTATATTTAAAAATAAAAAAATAAAAAAATAAAAATAAAATTAGGATCGGGTTCTCGAACCCACTCTTACCCGCACCCACCGAACCCACGGTACCCGTACCATGTACCCGGGCTACCCGCCCCAACCCGATGTGAACCCGGCCGTGGTACCCGATGGCGGTACGCACGACCTAATGATTGTAATCAAACAAGCTAAATTGCTAACTATTTCGAATAAATTATAGAGTAAATTACGTTTTTCGTCCCTGTGGTTTGTTGAAAATTTCTTTTTTCGTCCATGGTCTTCATTTATTACATTGATGGTCATTGTGGTTTTTATTTTATTTATTTTCCCCCCCTGGTCTTAACAGCAATTAATTGAGTCTCTTAACTCAGGGACATGATAGCCTTTCATCATTTTCTTTTACTTCTTAATTAAAATAAAACAAGTATATCATTATTATTTATTTCATATTATTATTATTTATACACCCCCCCCTTTTGCTTCTTTCTCTACCAAAACCCCGACCAGTGACGATCATGAACCCAAAGAAAGCTACTTAAAATTAAAATCCATTTTTTTTGTTTTTAAAAGAAATCACTTAAAAATGAAGCTTTCATATTACCCTAAGTTCCCCTCTATCTCTCTCTCTCTCTCTCTCTCTCTCTCTCTCTCTCTCTCTGCGTGTGTGTGTATATGTATGTATGTATGTATGTATATATATATATATAGGGCTCTTCTTTTGTTAACCAGTCATTTAGTGTTAACTGTATTAACTAATCTGGACCATTAATCATCAAAATCAATGGCTAAGATTAAAAGCATTTTTTAATTCATAATTAAAATAAACACACGGCTGATTTCATTTGCAGCATATATGCATAGGGTTATTATTGTCATTTAACAAATCTGGGTAACTATCAGATAAGGAAACAATTAACCCAATCGCTACATTTAAGGACCTGATAACTCATCTCTAATTGATTTAGAAACAAAAATACCAAACACGTACTCTCTCTCCAATCTCGATTCAAAAGAAAACCAACCAAACAAATCAGTGGGCAAAAATCAACAGGTTGCTCCCAATCGATTCCAAAAAATAGTGGGATAACATCGACAAGTTCATTCCAATCGATTGCAAAGAAGATACGAATCGGGGGTTTCAAAATCGTGCGCAAATCGATCCCATATCGAGCAAACCCAAATTGATTCCAATCGATTCCAGAAAAGCCGATTACAAATCGATTCTTACCAGAGCCGAAACCCTACGAACTCTCTCAAGAAAGCAGTGGTCTTCGAAGTAAAGATTCAAGTTAATGGCATAAATCAAAGGTAAAAGATTCAAGTTCTAGGGTTTTGAAATGGGTTTATGTGCACAATTACATCTCATGTTTTTTGTTCAGTTTAAAGGAAGAGCGATAGGATTGCAGATATTGTTGTTACTAGTGAAGTGGTTGAACAAGAAGTGGTTGAACAAGAATCAAACAAGAATATGCTTATATCCGGTTGTAATTTGTGCATATATGCAAGTTTGATATGTGCATATATGCAATTGTGAAGTGATGCATATATGTTTTGGGTGTAAAGTATGCATATATGCAATTTTGATATGTGCATATATGCTGCATGTGTAAAATTTACATATATGCAGTTTTAATAAGTGCATATATGCAATTGTCTAATTTGCATATATGCTATTCTCTGATATGCATGTTGTGGGTGTAAAAATATGCATATATGAAATTTTGATATGTACATATATGCTGCAGGTGTAAAGTGTAAGTATATGCAATTGTAATATGTGCATATATGCAATTCTATGATGTGCATGTTGTAGGTGTAAAATATGCATATATGCAATTTTGATATGTGCATATATGCTTCAGATGTAAAGTGTAAATATATGCAATTTTGATATGTGCATATATGCAATTATCTGATGTGCATATATGCAATTTCATATCAAGCATATGTGAAAATTTGAGCATATGCATTCTGTGAACGTAAGTACATATTGGAAAAACATATATGAGAACCGACGACAAATCATCCACATACTGAAAAGAACCATCTTCAACCCCACATACGGAAGACGGAAACAATGAGACAACACTTTCGTCTTCAGTGAGATGCATAATCGAATACAAGAAAAATAATCGTATAAGAAATCGTGGACAAAAATTACAGAAATGATATCAGTTAACTGTTGGATAGGCATGAAGGAATTAAATAAATGATAAAATACTAGAATAATAAGATAAAGATTGAGATGAATATTAAAAATTAATATATCAATAAGTAATAAATCTGGCTGGCGTGAATGTGATACTGGAATATAAAAATGAAGATTAATATGAATATTAAAAATTAATATATCAATAACTACCAAATTTAACTAGGCGTGATATTAGGAAAGTGTAGTTACTGCATATATCAAAAGATTTAAATTCCAATAATGCCCTTGAATGAAACGTCCAAGTAATGTTAAAACCACCCATGTATCTTGCTTCTTATTGGTCCAAAATAAGTTAACAAGGTTAACACTAATTGAGTGGTTAACAAAAGAAGGGGACCCTATATATATATATATATATATATATATATATATATATATATATATATACATACATACATATCTCACACACACAAACACAATCTGGGTGTCTAGAATCTGCGGTTCCCATGCGGGTTAAGCCGCAACATATTCTCCCGGTCTACCTTCGAAATATAGGATAAAAGACACCACAGTGTCTAACGTGAGTTGTAAGCGGGTTTAGTCGCTTTAGACACTGACATGAAGTCAATTTTGTTGGTCAACATTATATATATATATATATATATATATATATATTACAACTACTTTATGTGTGATATGTGTATGTTAAAATATGTATTGGGTGTTACTATGCATACCCCTGCCACATTTGTCCGCCACCCCCTCCTCTCACAAACCCAATTCAAATTACATATTTATAGTTTATACCCTTGAAGTTATATAATTAATTTACTTTATACCTTTTATATTTTTAATTTTTATTTTATACCTTTATTATATTAACACATAAAATCGTATATTAGCTAAAATACGTTAAAAAAATACGTTTTAATTTTAACAAATTACACCATTATAATCGTCTCTTCGATACGTTCGAAATGAGCACAAGATTGAATATTTTCTGATTTAATTATTTTATTATATATCATATATACTACATAAATATTTAGAACGAAATCTTAATATTTTTTAGCATGAAAATAAAATTGTAATATTGTTTTATAAGTAAAATATTTATCTTTTAAGTATTTTCTCTCTAAAAATGTTAGAGTGTACAATTATTATATATACAAAAAAAATCAGTTTTTATCTTAAGTCTTTTGAATATTGTGTACAATTGTTATATATACAAAAAAATCAGTTTTTAAAAAAACTCTTTATATATATATCGAACGATAAATAATTTGATTTGAAATAAAGAAAAGTTATTGATTTGAAATAAAGATGGGTGATACTATTCCTACCCTGTACAATTCATACCCCCTGCAACCCCTGCAACTTTTGTCCCCCAATCGAATTCATCAAGTAATTCAGTCACAAGACACGTCGATCAAAGCAAGTTTTGAAACGAGTAAAAATAAAAGGAAACATCGATTTCAAAAACCACACTTTCAAAATTTGTGGGGCTTAGTTTCATTTTATGCACTTGATATTGTTGGTCCCGAAGGCCTATACAAGTTTGTAGAAGGGGGGGGGGGGTTGAATACAAACACACAGATTTTACTTTTCTAAATTGTTTATTGATAAATCATTAACAATTTACAGCTTGTTGCGGAAACAAGATTAAGGATAAACCTAAATCTAAACAAGTTGGAACACTAAGGTTTCTTGCACTAAGAGAGATAAGGAAATTACTAATAATAACCTATCTTGAGATAAGAGATTGAACTTGTCCAGAGTTAGCAAGTTACTTCAAAAGAAGTGGGTTCATCTCTTTATATACTGCATGCATTTAATGCAAGTCAGTATACACTTTACACGTGTCATCAGCTGGTTGGTTGCATGTCATTGACCTTTGTTGACAACCTTAGTAGCCGTATGGATGAACAGTGTAGTATCAGAGTGGTTGTACGATTTCAGACAGTCGGAGGTTCTTTTCTGACATTTCGTATGGAGTCGTGCAAGGGTGGTTAAGACAAAAGTACTTTGTACGGAGGACTTCATGATCAGCTTTCGTTGATTCAGCGATTATCATTTTCTATTCAGCGAATGATAAAGTTCAGTGATAGCTGAAGTCTTGTACTTGATACTTCACGTTGAGTGGACAAATCTGAGTCTTCGCTGATCCGCATCAGTTCATTAGGAGACTTGTCGCTGGTTCTTGAGCTTGATCTTCGACTTCAGCGTAGAACCTTTGTTGACGTGAAACTTGTCTTCAGGGATCATAAGTAAACAACTAACTTATCAGCGATCATCATAATGACTGAACAGACTCAGAGCATTAATGATGAACAGTGTTCGCCGAATGTTTATTTTAAAGAGCGAGAGGTACTTATCAGCGATAGTGAAACTCTGATACATATTGTTTACTTACAATTTTCACTAAGTATATAAGAGTGGGTCATTATCAAATCACTGAGGGTTTGGATCAACAATCTCCCCCTATTTGATTATGACATAGCAACAGAGAAAATTGCTATTTAATGAAAACATAAGGATAAAAAGAACTCATAAAATATTTGTCCCTTTTACTGTTTTCTGGGATCTTTTCAGTACTTATGGAGTAAAGTACATTCGCTGAAATCTTTCTTTAAAACTTTGAATCAGGTTACAAAGAGAAATGGAAAGATTACAAGTACGAGCGAAATAAATTACAAGTACAGAAGAATAACTGATACAATAGAGAAAAAGGCGATCATATCAGCTTGTAAAGGGTTCTTCCTTAATGAGAAGTTCATCAAGGGTCATTGATGTGGTGGGAATCATCCAGTCAGGAACGGTTACACCTTGTATTCTTTTGATCAGCGCTTCTTAAAAAATCAAGGGTTTCAGATGTCGTGCCTGAGGGTCATTCCTGAAGTCACACCAGTAGATGAGATCTCTCAGCTGTTCGATGGGAGTGATGTGAAGTTCAGAGATGCGTTGAAAATGCTTTCCACCATCGTAGTCATGGAAAAATATCCCGTAGGGTTCGCTTATGACTTTGCCAGGGATGAAAGTCTCACTAGGAGGAAGAGATGTGTCAAGCATGGAAAGATCAGGATCAGGACCAAGGACTTCAGCACGTGAAAAACCAATACCTGTTTCATTTCGTATGACAGGGCAATCAATTGAAGATATAGATTTCTTCTTCTTAGCTGAGGCCTTTTTTTTCTGACCTTCGAGAGGAGGAGGAGGAGGAATATCCACACAGGAGTAGACTAAGTCGATTTGTTTGTTGATCAGCTTTTCAACATGTTCCTTGTACTTCGACTTGGACTTCTGGATGGCTAACCTGATCTCCAACCATTCAGAGAGACCGTACTTCGTTATGGCTTCAGCATAGAATTTTTCGTACTTCTTATCTTCTCTGAATATCTCGACTTCAGCGATTGAAACAAGGGTTGTTCTTCCAGAGATGAATACCTTGTTGATTTTGGCAGGAGAGAGTCTGTAGTTGACCTTTTCTTTGCACCAGGCTAAAGTTGACTGAGACACAGTTCTCTTTTCTTCAGTTATCTTCTTGGCGTTTTCCCAGAGCTGACGTTGAACATCAATGGGAACTCTTTCCAGCTTGGGGTCTTTTATTGATCGTTTAGAAAGCTGGATGGCGTATTCTCTGTCTTTTTCTTCAGCTTCCTTTCTTTCAGCGATTAGGCGTTCAGCTCTGAGGTGTTCCTTGTATTCCTTTTTGGAAATCATGAACTTTGGAGGAACTGAAGGAAGTTGATCACGCCTCAGAATGATTCGCTGATCCTCGAATCGCTTTATTATCTCCTCTCTTCTTTTCTGATCCTCTTCACTTAGCTTTTGAGGAGCTAAGGAAGGTCTGCCTTTGTGCGAGAGTAGCTGTTCTTCTGGTTCATCAGTCTCAGAGATTAAATCTAAGACTGGGATTATTTCTTCAGCAGCAGCTGGTATTATTGGTGAAGTCGCAGTTGTGGAGCCTTCAGCGATATCCTCAAACAGGGGAGAGGACTAGCTGAAACACAGCGATCTTACGAGTAAGAACTTGGGTAGAATCAGATAGAGAGAATTGGTTCAAGTGTATAGGCTTGGGTAGTAGAACTGATAGTGTATGATAGAGGAGGGATGGAGTGAGAGATGTTTAGCATACCTGACAAACCGGCTTTTCAAGCAAGATCATCAGATTGTCATTTTCAACGATGCTTTTGCCTTTGCCTTTCTCAGCTCCAGAGGCTGAGGGCTTTGTCTTTGTCCGCTCCCCTGAAGGTTCATTTATCGAGATTCCCTTAAGAGCTTTGATCTTCGGAGCAGGTTTGACGATAAAGAAGTCATCGTCATCTTCGTCATCATCATCATCATTCTTTGGAGAAGAGGATGGTTCATCATCAGGGATGTCGACGGCTTCATCATCTTCTGCTTCGGATTCGGTTTTATCAGCTTCTTCTTCGAGTTGCTCCCCCTCAGATACAGAGGCGAGCTTCTCGGTTTCCTTAGGGTTTTCATCTCCCTGAGGTCCAGCGGTGGTTTCTTCAGCATTCGTCTTCTCTCCCCTGATAGATTCATCATGGGAAAGGTCTTCAGCGCTCTTGGAGAGGTCTTCAGCGCTCTTCTCCCCCTCTTTTTCATGATGACTGGGGGAGGAATGGGTAGATTCAGCAGCGTTGGTAGGTTATCTGTCTTCTTGGCCAGAGAGACCTATACAAACTTCAATCTTTGCTATTCTGTCTTCAAGGCCAGAAATAGCAGGATTGATTTTCTTCAGCTCAGTGCGATCCGCCGCTGTGAAGTTGTCAGATGCAGGGACGGGGACAGGAGCAGGATCAGGAGTATTCGCCTTGTTCAGCAGCTGCTCGATCATCGTTTTTATCGAACCAACATCGGTCTTTACAGAGCCTAAGTCAGTCTTTACAGTAGACATATCCCCCTCTAGTTGTCCAACCGATGTCTTCAGTGATGTGACCTCGCTGGACATGGATGAAACTGAATTTTTGAGAGAGGTGTAGTCTGTGTAGATGTCAGCGAGCACCTTGGCGAAGTCCCTGAGAGTGTTATCAACTTGCTTCAAATCATCTGTGGAAGCCTTCTTCTCCACCACCGTTGTCAGCTTGTTCAGATTCTCTCCAGCGTTTGTTACAGCTGTAGAGTTATTAGAAAGAGTGGTGGTGAGATCTGTCAGCGTTGTCTCCACAGCTTTCAAAGAGGCGTTGATGTCTCCCAAATTAGGACCCGTAACATATAAAAACTTATGAACATAGGAAAGCTCAGAAGTTTGGGGTTTAGTCACAGTGTTTATGGGTTGGTGTGTACCTGCAGGAGGATTGGTGAATTCATCAAAATCACGGGTTCCTGAGTAAAGTTCCATGTCATCTTCAAAAGTGCCCATGGATTGTCCTACATGTCCTGTCTTCATCATTCCTGGAGAATCAACTTTAGGTTCCGTAGAAATGATGGCAGCTCCAGCGAGATCTGGAGTAGAGACCAAATGAGTAGAGGGAGGAGCGAAGGATAAGAATGGGGGTTGGGTTCTGAGTTCAGCGTTGGATTCGCTGACAATCACTTCATCAGTCTTTTGAGAGACTGATGGAGGTTAGGTAGATTCCAAGTTAGTAACCTCAGCGTTTAGAGACGCTGAAGTTGGGATGGAATGGATGGCTTGTTCAGGTGTGGCAGAGCGTACCACTGAACGTTCCTTCAGCTCTGCAGAAAGAGCTGACGAGTCTTCAGCATGAGATTGCTGGGGTTGCTCCTTTGTTTTCTTGATCCTTTTAGAACCAAGTGGGGTAGAAGAATGTTTCCTTTTCTTAGAAGGAGAGGATTTTGTGGCCAGTGTATCAGCGATGGGTATTGTCGCTGAAGGAGCCACATAATGAGAAGAAGAAGGGTTGAGAAGAGACAAGAGTGTAGAAAGACGTACCTCATTCACCATTGGTTTGAAGTCGAGTATCTTTGGGCCGACCTGAGAGAGTTTCAGGTCACCTTCAGTTGGGTAGCTCTCCTTCAGGCCATATTGGAAGATGGCGCTGATGAATCGGGGGTAAGGAACCCATGGAGGTCTGTCAGCGACGGTGTCCACTCTTAGAACTAGGTCATCATAGATAATCGATGCCCAGTCTATGTTGAGACCTTTCAGCAGTGCATACCCCATTGCTTGCTGAGGTTTAGCGGCTTGGTCAGAGGAGCCACTCTTTGCAGTCATGCAGCTGATTAGATGAGCGAAGATGAAATTCATCTCGCTGGGCATTTTCGATTTCTTGATAATCGTCAGCTTCTTCTCGGCCTTCATGTCTCTGCCGATTTCCCATACATAGCCCATTGCATCGAAAAATGCAATGATGGCTTCCCTGTCTGAGTTTTTCTTGGGGTTAGGGAGGGGAACAAAAGGTTTTTCCTTGGTAGCGATGGGAAGCCTGAGAGCTTTGCGAATAATGGTAGGGGTGATCTTCATGGTGCCATATTCGATGTCGCAGAGGATGCAATCGATTGTTTTGGAGGGGTCTTTGGCTGAAGGTAGTTGAGAGTGTCTGGCTGAGTACCATAATTGTGAGAGCAAGAGCTGATGAGCAGGAGGTGTTATGGTCAGGGCTGAGGAGATGCAGCAATTCTTTAGGAATTTCACAGCATCATCTAGATGTGTGACTTGCTTTCGAGGAGGAAACTCGAAAAGCGCATAGAGGTTGTTCACCTTGGTCCAATCCAGTTTGTCAAGGGCAAACTTGACTTGAGGAGCCTTGAGGATGTCCAATTCCTCAGAATCAGCGGAGATGTTCTCAGCGGTAGCAGGAATGTCAGAAGAAGCCATTTCTCTGTATTATCAGTTCAACCAAAGATGTTAACAAATAAGAATTATCTTAATGTGGAAAGATTTTCCATTAAGATGGTTCAAATTTTATTCATTTCATTCAGACACAAAAGTCTTAATGAAGATTAGGGTTTTTCTTGATTTTAAGAAACGAAATGTAAAACCCATTTATTCTTGTTATCCAGTTTTCTATGAAGAATTAGATTCTGGAAACGAATGAAGAACAAGTTTAAGATTTTCGCATTTAAACTTGAAGAACAACCATGAAATGGTTGTGTTCATAAAATCATGAAAGAAAATGATTTCATTTTAAGAAGTTCTTTTGTTTGATCTTGTTAAAACAAAGAAAAGATCAGAAACAAGTTATACGCATTTGGTAATAAATAAGAACATATTAACCTTGATGTTTGATGAAGAAGATGATGAACAGTTCTTGAAATTTTTGAAAGCGCAAATGCAACAGTGAATTCTTTCTTGCGGAGGAAGATTGATCGCGTAAAAGAAAAATATAAACTACGAGTTTGTTTATATAGAGAGTTTAGAGAGAGAAAATCTTGAGCGGGAAAAGATTTTCATCATGACACGGACACGTGTTTGCATTTGATTGGAAGTTTGAACGAGACGTGCAAACGTGTGTCAGGAAGACAAAACGTGCCGGGGTTTATCCGTTGCAATGACGTCACAACTGTCCTTTCATATTCTTGGTTGTCTCTGACGTTTTGAAAAACTCAGGGATAATTTTAAAAACATGAAGCACTGAATGAAAATATTCAGCGATGGTTTTAAGAAATTTCAAAATATCGCTGTTAAATAAGAGATATTCAGCGATGCATTTTGTTTTGAAATCTTGCATTTTCATGCGATTGTCAGAGAGAGAAAACATACCTTGATATCAGCTTTAACCAAGTTTTATTTAGAGAGAAGATGATTGAATAGGTTATATGAGTTGATTTTATCCTATCGCTGATCAATGTGAACCGTTTAGGATTTTACCCTTCAAAGTTCAGCATTCCAAGCTCGCTGATGAGAAAGTTGAATCTTGTCTCATCAAGAGGTTTGGTAAATAAACCAGCTAACTGATAATCAATTGGGATAAAATGAAGTTCTATATCACCATTCATCACATGATCTCTGATAAAATGATATCTGATTTCTATATGTTTGGTCTTTGAATGTAGTACTGGATTGTTTGCTATAGCGATGGCACTTGTGCTGTCGCAATAGATTGGAATTTTGGAGAGCTGAAGATCATAGTCTAGTAGCTGATTTCTCATCCACAAGACTTGAGAACAACAGCTTCCAGCAGCTACATATTCAGCTTCAGCTGTGGAAGTGGACACTAAATTTTGCTTTTTACTTGTCCAACTTACCAGCTTTCCACCCAGGAGCTGACATCCTCCTGTGGTGCTTTTCCTATCCATTTTGCAACCTGCAAAATCACTATCTGAATAGGCGGTTAGATCGAATCCTGAATCTTTGGGATACCAAAGACCTAGGTTCGCTGTACCCTTAAGATATCGAAAGATTCTCTTTACAGCTTTCATATGAGATAACATAGGTTCAGCTTGATATCGTGCACACAAGCATGTTGCAAACATAATATCGGGTCGGCTAGCTGTAAGATACAAGAGAGAGCCGATCATCCCACGGTACAGCGTGACATTGACAGGAACACCCTTAGTGTCCTTATCAAGTGTCAGCGGTGGTGCCATAGGGGTTTTCATAGCTGAGCTTTCAGTTAAGTCGAATTTCTTCAGCATATCTTTAACATACTTTCCCTGATTAATAAAAGTTCCTTTTTCAGTTTGCTTAATCTGAAGACCAAGGAAATATGTTAGTTCACCCATCATGCTCATTTTGTACCCATCTTTCATTCTATCAGCGAAACGAGTACAAAGCTCAGGGTTAGTAGAACCAAATATAATGTCATCAACATATATTTGAACTAGAATGATATGACCTTTCACTTTTCTAAAAAATAGAGTTTTGTCAATCTTACCTCGCTCAAATTTTTCAATATGGAGATAAGTAGAAAGAGTGTCATACCATGCACAAGGAGCTTGCTTTAAGCCATAAAGTGCCTTATCCAGTTTATAAACATAACCTGGACGCTTAGAATCTGAGAATCTTGGAGGTTGTTCCACATACACTTCTTCATTCAGCTTTCCATTCAGAAACGCTGACTTAACATCCATCTGATGTACTTTGAAGTTTTTGTGTACAGCATATGCTAACAATAGACGAATAGATTCAAGTCTTGCTACTGGAGCAAATGTTTCGTCATAATCTATACCTTCCTCTTGTCTGTATCCCTGAGCAACAAGACGAGCTTTGTTGCGGGTTACAGTACCATGTTCGTCCAACTTGTTTCGATAGACCCATTTAGTGCCTATTACCGTTTTATCAGTTGGTCTCCGAACAGGTTTCCAAACTTTGTTTCTTTCGAATTCAGTCAGCTCTTCTTGCATGGCGCTGACCCAGTTTGGATCTTTGAGGGCATCATCTACTTTCTTTGGTTCAGTTAGAGAAATAAAGTTTACAAATAAACAAATATTACCTGCACTTCGTCGAGTCTGAATCCCAGCGTTTGGATCACCAAGAATTTGATCAATTGGATGATTTATAGTCCATCGCTGAGCCGGAGCGTGAGACGCTGACTCAACTTGAACCGGAGGAGCTGAAGATGAAGCTTCAGCGACGTCGGGAGTGTCAGCCAAGAGAGGAATGGATGCAGTTGTCATTATATTCACTGATTGCTGAGAAGTAGATGGAATGTCTGAGGCATTTGGTTCAGCGTTAGGTATAGTGTTTATAGGAACAGTTGAGACCCATGATGTTTCAGCTTCACTGTTCTGCATATTTGGAATGATAGGACTATCATCTTCAACTGGATGAGCATGAGGAGTGGGAATATCTTCTGAATCACCATGATGAGAAAACATCCATTGATTCAGTTCTTCAGTATCAGCGGACGGTTTAGAGTTCGCTGAACGGGATTCGTCAAACGTGACGTGAATAGTTTCTTCTACAGTTTGTCTTCTACGATTGAAGACTCTGAAGGCTTTGGAAACTGAGGAGTATCCAAGAAAGATTCCATCATCAGCCTTAGGATCAAACTTTCCAAGAGCATCTCTGTTGTTCAGTATGAAACACTGACATCCAAAGATGTGAAGAAAGCTGATTGGAGGTTTTCTCCCATGAAAGAGTTCATAGGCTGTCTTTTTGAATCTTTTAACTATCAGCGACCTGTTTTGCGTAAAACAAGCAGCGTTGACAGCTTCTGCCCAAAAATGAGTAGGCATGTGAGAATCGCTGAGCATTGAACGTGCAGCTTCAATAATTGTTCTATTTCTTCTTTCAGCGACTCCATTTTGTTGTGGTGTTCTCACTGAAGAGAAGTTGTGAGAAATACCTTTACTCTCAAGGAAGGAATCAAGAGAACCGTTTTTGAATTCAGTTCCATGATCACTCCTTATTGAGCGAACAGTCAAATTGTTCAGGGTTTCATCTTCCGAACAAAGGTGATGAGTTCTTCAGGGGTGTCACTCTTAGAACGGAAAAACATTACCCAAGTGAAGCAAGAGAATTCATCAACTATGACCAGCGTATATTTCTTTCCAGCGATGGATTGTTTGTTAACAGGGCCAAACAAATCCATATGGAGTAGTTGTAGAGGAGATGACACTGAATAAACTTGCTTTGATTTAAAGCTTGCTTTGGTCTGCTTCCCTTTTTCACACGCTGAACATAAAGACTCTTTGGCGTATGAATGCTGAGGTAGACCAGTGACTAACTCTTTTGAAGAAAGAGTGTTCAGTGTCTTGAAATTTAGATGAGATAGCCTCTTATGCCATATCCAGTTGACATCAGATGAGGCCTTTGAGAAGAAACAGGAGTTCTCAGTGGTTGTTGAGTCCATGTTTATTACATAAACATTTTCCAAACGATAACCGCTGAGAGCTATCTTCTCCTTTTTGTCAGCGACAAAGCAGGATTCTTTAGTAAAGATTACTTTGTTATCCATGTCGCAAAGTTGACTGATGCTTAGAAGATTATGCTTCAGCCCTTCAACATATGCGACTCTTCTGAAGGAGGTTGTACCATTTGAAAGTACACCATACCCTCGGGTATGTCCTTTTCCATTTCCACCGAAAGTCACAGAGGGGCCCTTCTCTTCCTTGTATTCAGCGAGCAGTCTTTTCTTTCCAGTCATGTGTCTAGAGCATCTGCTATCAAGATACCACATACCCTTCTTAACTTGCAATACAAAAGAAGATTAGTTTTTCTTGGGTACCCACTTTACCATGTATACACATTTGTCAGTGGAAGTAGTTGGAATGGAAGATTCAGCAGTCTTCGCAGCATTTGAAGATTCAGCTTTGTCTTTCTTCACTTTGGTTAATTTCTTAACTTCAGTGGTAGGATTCACCTTGACCTGATTTGCACCAGGGTTGGTCTTCTTTGCCTTGGGGGCAATCTTCACCTTAGCTATCTTTTCAGCTTTGGTGGTTGTGGGGCACTCACTAGCAATATGATCGGTAAGTCCACAGTGATAACATTTCCTATAACTAAAAGTAGTTCTAGGACCATTTGAATGCCGAGCTTTTAATTTTGAATTAGAAGTGCCAGCACCAAGTAAACTATTGGCTTTAGAAATAGGACGAACATTCAGTTCTTCAGATTTCTTACCAATGATATCCACTCTGAGTCTAGGAGTAGATCGCTGAATAGATCCAGAGATCTGCTTCCTTGATCCAGAGGGATGAGCCACTGAAGCTTTAGAAGCATTCAGCTTTGGTACTAAGGTACCCTTCTGAGGATTCTGGTAAATAACAATTCCTTTACCTTTGTCTTTAGAGACAGATGTAGGTTTTGAATAAACCATTTTCTCCTTGCCTTTTGAGGAGGTAGGAGTTTCCTCAGGGATTGGTGTAATGGACGAGGAGCACTGAGAAGATGAAGTATCAGCGACTGAGGATACGAACGTTCCAAATTTAAGCATTGAACGCTCAGTGGTTGGTTTTGGAGTATCATATTTGTAACCCAAACCACGTTTATCACTCAGGGAAATCTGAGACTTTATTATCTCAGTGATCTTTGTTGAAGAATTACACCATCCTTCAACAGTAGCTTTTTCACCTTTTAATGCAGTGATAGCTTCTGCTCGTTCGATTTTGACTAGCTGATTTAAATATACTTGATCTTTAAAATCTTCTTCAATTTTAGAAAGCTTTTCTATTTGAAGGTGGCAGTTTTTAAGCTTTTCAGCGAGATCAAGATTTTGGTTTTCAACCACAGTTTTGCCGTTCATGGCTTCGTATAAACTTCTAGTCAATAGATCGATCTTACGGAGACTACCAGCTTCATCAATATTTGCAATATTGGTAAAGAAGGAAGGTGATACCTGAATAGCAGATGTTGAAGTGGAGGGAATGTCTGAGCTTTCTTCCTCTTTTTCAATCTTGGCCATGAGACATAGATTTGCTTCATCATCTTCAGAGTCAGATGATGATGCTTCTTCATCAGAAGCAACCCAATCATAGTCAGCCATCAGGCCTTTATTCTTCTTCTTAAAGCTTTTCACCTTTGCATATTTTTCTTTCAGCTTTGAATATTTTTCATCTTTATTCCTTGGAACAAAGGATTTCTTTGTGAAAGCTGAGGGTCTAGAAACTTTCTTAGACCTGCACTCGTTAGCGAAATGTCCTGTCTTTTCGCAGTTAAAACAAGTAGCAGTAGCCTTATCAACAAAAGCTGATGATCTAGGCTTGTCAGTTATGGAAAGAGGTTTGTTCTTTCTAAACATTTTCTTTTTGGCAAATCTCCTGAACTTCTTAGTTAGGAGAGCCAAAGATTCATCATTATCTGAATAATCAGAATCTGATGACCTTTCAGAGTTACTCTCTAACTCAGTGATAGTGACCGAGGGTCGCTGAGTAGAAGGTTCCTCTGAGATTAAAGCAACAGGGGTGCTTTTGGAATCTTTTACAAGATTCTTCTTAAGATGGCTCGATTGTTCATGATTCAGCAACGTGCCATATAAGGTTGAAAGGGTCATTGAATTTAGATCCTTTGACAGCTTGAGACACATAGAATAATTGTCCCAGCTTTCAGGTAAACATTCTAGAAACTTTGTCAGCACTTCAAAGTTAGAATATTCCTTACCAACAGTTTTTAGATCTATAATTAAACAATTAAAACGTTGGTGAACTTCAGAGAGAGATTCATTCTTACCAGAAATGAAGCTTTCGTATTGTCTTACTAGGTTGATCTTTCTTGAGTTTTGGATTTCAGACGTTCCTTCATACTGAACACATATTGTGTCCCACATGGCTTTTGATGTTTTCAGATTCATGACGGAATGGTAGACTTCGTCAGGAAGGGCCATGGATAGTATGGATCTGGCTTTTGTATCTATAGCCACTTTCTTCTTATCTTCGTCGGTCCACTGAAAGATTTCCTTAGGGACCAGCCTTTCTGGAATAGCAGGTCTATCCTCAGCGGCTGGAACTGCAGCATCTATTCTTACAGGGATGAATGGACCATTCTCGAGATAGTAAGGCATAGTAGGGTCTACACCTTCTAAGAAGAGTGTCATCCTATTTTTCCATAAGTTGAAGTTATATTTGGAAAATCTAGGGGGTTAACCAAGAGAACCATTGTCTATATAATTTGTGTTTGTGTTGGTGGCCATTTTCAGATAATAGCAAGGAAGAGAAATATCTTAGATTAGATCTTGTTTATGAGATTAAACAAATCTGCTCTGATACCACTTGTTGGTCCCGAAGGCCTATACAAGTTTGTAGAAAGGGGGGGGGGGGGTTGAATACAAACACACAGATTTTACTTTTCTAAATTGTTTATTGATAAATCATTAACAATTTACAGCTTGTTGCGGAAACAAGATTAAGGATAAACCTAAATCTAAACAAGTTGGAACACTAAGGTTTCTTGCACTAAGAGAGATAAGGAAATTACTAATAATAACCTATCTTGAGATAAGAGATTGAACTTGTCCAGAGTTAGCAAGTTACTTCAAAAGAAGTGGGTTCATCTCTTTATATACTGCATGCATTTAATGCAAGTCAGTATACACTTTACACGTGTCATCAGCTGGTTGGTTGCATGTCATTGACCTTTGTTGACAACCTTAGTAGCCGTATGGATGAACAGTGTAGTATCAGAGTGGTTGTACGATTTCAGACAGTCGGAGGTTCTTTTCTGACATTTCGTACGGAGTCGTGCAAGGGTGGTTAAGACAAAAGTACTTTGTACGGAGGACTTCATGATCAGCTTTCGTTGATTCAACGATTATCATTTTCTATTCAGCGAATGATAAAGTTCAGCGATAGCTGAAGTCTTGTACTTGATACTTCACGTTGAGTGGACAAATCTGAGTCTTCGCTGATCCGCATCAGTTCATTAGGAGACTTGTCGCTGGTTCTTGAGCTTGATCTTCGACTTCAGCGTAGAACCTTTGTTGACGTGAAACTTGTCTTCAGGAATCATAAGTAAACAACTAACTTATCAGCGATCATCATAATGACTGAACAGACTCAGAGCATTAATGATGAACAGTGTTCGCTGAATGTTTATTTTAAAGAGCGAGAGTTCCTATCAGCGGTACTGTAAGATCTTAGTACTTATCAGCGATAGTGAAACTCTGATACATATTGTTTACTTACAATTTTCACTAAGTATATAAGAGTGGGTCATTATCAAATCACTGAGGGTTTGGATCAACAAATATGATTTACAAAGAATATATGCGGTCTTTCGAGACTAACGTATTTTCTGAAAATTGTGGTTGTATAATGCGAACAAGTCATGGATTACCATGTGCGCATGAACAAACACTATATACATGTCAAGACGTATCCATTCCACTTGATGCGATCGACGTATTTTGGAAAAAACTTGATTTCTCACCATGTGCGTCCGCACAAGATGATGATATTCAATGTGACGACGAAGTACAGATGTTTAGAGAAAATTTTAATAAACAATCAATTTCTGGTCGTAAAACATTGCTAAAAAGGTTAAAAAATATAATAATGCAATAGTGCATGTTAATGGTAATCATTACATAAAAGTGGTATTAAACGGAGAATACCCAATGCCCACACTCACACCCCATTGGACACGTTGTCGATTTCAAGTTGCAAGTACATGGATCGACCCATACAGACGTAGATTAGATATGTATACAGAATATATAGAGCGTACTCGTACTCGTGAATATATTGATTTAAATGAGTAATTAAAGTTGGAATTTGTTGGAATAAAAAGTATTTTTGTTAATATTGAGGTCATTTCGAAATAATATAATTAAATAAAAAAATAAGAAGGTATCGACGAATAACAATATAAAAAAATAACGTAAACGTATGACGCATAATAATATAATTAAATCAAAAAAATTCAATGTTAGGCTCATTTCGAAAATATCGACGAGACGAATATAATGGTGTAACTTGTTAAAATTAAAAAGTATTTTTTGAACGTATTTTAGTTAGTATATGATTATATGTGTTAATATAATAAAAGTGTAAAATGAAAAATAAAAAACTAAAAGGTATAAAGTAAATTAATTAATTAAGTACAGGGGTGTAAAATGTAACATTTAAATAAAAAATTAAAAAAAAGTGTGTGAGGGAGGGGGTATACTTTTGTCCCTAACGAATCCCTCTCACAAACCCAATATAATTTTAATATTTACATTTTACCCCCATATACTTATTTAATAAATTTACTTTATACCTTTTACTTTTTTAATTTTCATTTTACACCTTAATCATATTAACACATAAAATCGTATATTAGCTAAAATACGTTTTAATTTTAACAAATTACACTATTATAATCGTCTCTTCGATACGTTCGAAATGAGCCCAATATTGAATATTTTTGATTTAATTATTTAATTATATATCATATATACTACATAGGGAAAGATTCAATAGAGAAGTGCAAATATTTAGAGAAATAGAGAATTAAAAAAATACGGGAGTGTTCATATATGAACAGTCATATATGAACGTTCATATATGAACGTTCATATAACAGTCATATATGAATGTTCATATGAACGTTCATATATGACTGTTTATATATGAACGTTCATATATGAACACTCCCGTGTTTTTTTACTTCTCTATTTCTCTAAATATTTGCACTTCTCTATTGAACCTAAGGCATACTACATAATTTTTTTATATTTATAATTCATACTCTTATAGTTAATTATTTAATTTATGTTACATCTCTTACCGTTCTAACTCATTAAGTTAAAATTTATACAAAACTTTACTGTAATAGCTTTTGGAAGATTTTTTTTTGGTTTCATAAAAATGTTATATTGTTTTATAAGTAAAATATTTATCTTGTAAAATATTTTCTCTCGAAAAATGTTAAAATTAGTCAGATTTCGGGTTAGTGTTGTTGGGTTCGGATATTATGAGGGTCCTGCACTTTGTATACCATGCTTTTGTCGGCCATCATCTCACAAACCAAAAACAAATTATATATCATATATACTACATAAAAATATCTTAGAACGAAATCTTAAATACTCTTTAGCATGAAAATAAAATTGTTATATATACAAAATAATATTTGAATATTGTGTACAATTGTTATATATACAAAAAAATCATTTTTTAAAAAAACTCTTTATATATATATATAGAGAGAGGGAGGATATTTTGCAACCTTCAAAAAGGTTGCAACTCTTGCAACCTTGATCATAACCGTCCATCTAATCTGATTGGTTTTTTTAATGTTTAATTCTATTAAATTATTGCAAGGGCATATATGTAAAATGGTTTTTAATCTATTTTTTTAATTATTTTGTATGCCGAAATTTTCTAGAATCTAATGCTAAAAATGTGGGATTTGTATCAACTAATTATGGAAGTTTTATCAAATGGACGGTTTATTTTTATTGTTTATCCCTTTTTCTTATTTGTTTCTAAATTATCTTTTAGTTTTTATTGATATTAACATGATTTTTCTATCAATTCATCCCTCACCGTCACATACCCCTATGTAGGTTTTAGTTTAAGTGTTTTAGAGTATCACACTTCATCATTTCATCTATCTTATTCATTTCTGCAACATTTGCTCTTCTATTGGAGGAAACGCAGCTGCTACATCGTGGAGTATGGCGATCCCGAAGAAAGTAAATATATCCTTGTGGAGAGCTAAAAGAGGTAAGTTGCCGGTAAGAGCGGTCTTGGACAAAATGGGTATCGACCTTCACTCTACCCTTTGCCCGAGATGCAATAGTAAGAATGAAACGGTGGATCATGCGTTTGTGACGTGTACGGAGGTAAGGAAAGTGTGGGAAGAAGTGGGGAGATGGTGGAATGTGGACATGGCCTCGATCAGCTCCCTAGAGGAAGTTATGACTTGTGCGGTAAGCTCGGGACTTTCTCATAGGGGGTTAAGACGATGGCATGGCCTAATTGCGTGCTTATTATATCTTATTTGGAATAATCAGAACAAATTAGTGTTCGACAAAGGTTCCGGTATGCTGATTGATAATTTCTTCGAATTACAAATGAAAAGTTTCGATTGGGTTACCAAACGAGACAAGGATCTACAAATGGATTGGGTGCGATGGCTGTCCTGTCCAGCAGAGGGATGAAGTGAATTGGGTCGTGGGTAAAAAGAAGGATTCTACAACGAGGGAGTGAAGGGCTGTTTGGGGACAGCAGCTGTTTGGGGACAGCAGCCGATTTGTTAAGCTGCTGTTGTTTCCGTTGAAGTTTTCTGCGCACGACTTGGGGCTGAAAATTTCTAATGCTCGGTTGTGTACAAACATCTGTAGCGGGCTGTTTGGATGTCGAAAGGAAGCCAGCTGGTGCTGCTCTGGTTTGGCTCTCACAAACTGCAGCTGCTTGGGTCGTGGCTTTCCTAGACAGTTTCTTTTGTGATTGATTTGGCTAGTTTCAACCCTTAGTCTCGGGGTGCTGTTCGGTATTGGTTGTATAGTGACTCGGGTTGGTGGATGTTTGTGTATGTATGTGGTTTGATTATTAATAATATTGTCGTTTCAAAAAAAAATGATTTGCTCTTCTAAAAAATGAAAGACTCAATATCTTCATTATCTGTGCATTCTCCTGATAAAATTTGCCCTATGTCGTATGCTAAAATTGTAAAACCATAAAATAAAGTTAATAAATACCAAAATTATTTAAACAATCAAAATTGCAATCCTGCCAATTAACCTTGGAACAGTGATCTGCACAACATTTTTGTCCAGAGTAACAATCTAAAAAATCCAACTTTGAAAAAGTATTCACCAAAACACAGATGATCCATATTAGATATCCTAGGAAAGCACCTTATATACCAATTCACCTTAGGAAATTTATTATGCACACCATTTTTGTTAGAAATATTCTAAAAAATGCAACTTTAAAAAAATGTGCATGAAAACGCAACGAAGATGATTCATAATAGAAATCCTAGAAACCACCTTTTAAAAAGTATTCTACAAAACACCATATTTGTCCAACATAGCAATCTAAAAATTCACCATAAAGAAACTATTCATCAAAAACCATAATTCTCCTAAATCAAAATCCTATAAAATAACCTTTAAGAAAGTATCAACCATCCAGCATCATAATCAGCTTAAGTATTAAGTCTCCCCCAACGGCTTACTCATGCTTTTTCAAGGATGCCTGCCCGAATGTTTTGCGTAATGGAGTAAAATTTGGTCACTTCTCCTTGAACGTAGTCCCTCCTTTTGTTGCAATTGTTCAAGAGCATCTTGGCTACGTATTTCATTTTCAAGTTCACCAATTGTGTCTCTTGCTTTGATTCCGTAGACTCAAAACCACTTCGCCATGACTTCACATCTCCCATGAAAGTCTCCATGCTCCTCATGATTCTTTGTTAAACCATCTTCACTCTTCACGTGTGCATCTTGAGGAACTTCCAATGTTTATGACAGGTTGCCTTTTGAAGTCATCATCTTCGTCGTATCCTGATAAAAATTATGCATTTTGTCTTCGTCTTTTTTGTGTCGTTATTCAACTGTTGGATTCCTTCATATAGATTTGTATCATTGTATTAAGTGAGAGCTATGTAACTTATATACGATTCATGAAATTCAATTCATACAAAGTTAATAAGTGATCTATATCTCATGAAAAGAAGGTACTTTCATAGTATATTTAAGCATTCATGAAACACAATTCATAAATCACCAAACAATGATTAGGCATTCATGAAACGAAATTCATGCATCAACACACAATGATTAGGTATTCATGAAAGTGTGAAACACAATTCACACATAACCAAACAGTGATTAGGCATTCATGAAACGAAATTCATGCATCAACACACAATGATTAGGCATTCATGAAAGTGTGAAACACAATTCACACATAACCAAACAGTGATTAGGCATTCATGAAACGAAATTCATTCACACAATTCAAACAAGATAATCACTATCAATTCTTTACAAATACATTAACTGATTAATCATTCATGAAACACAATTCTTTTTCATGGTAGGATATAGCATTCATGAAGCATAATTCATATAGCATCAAACAGTGATTAGGCATTCATGAAGCGAAATTCATTCACACAATTCAAACAAGATAATCACTATCAATTCTTTACAAATACATTAACTGATTAATCATTCATGAAACACAATTCTTTTTCATGGTAGGATATAGCATTCATGAAGCATAATTCATATAGCATCAAATGTTTCTTAATCTTGAATTTTTTGAAATGTGGGTGTCACAGTTAGATGCATAGGCTTTAATGAATAGTCATTCATACACATAATCCATGAAATGCAAAACATACACGGTCTAATTTAAATTATACTATCAACTGTTGGAATGTATGTTACATAATTCACGTGTTGGAATGTATGATTATGCGGTCAACATTTATGAATGTATATTCATAAATGTGAATGAATATTAAGGACAATCATGTTCACAGGAACATTCTCCCATGGTTTTCCTTATTGTTTAATCTTTTTTTTAGTCATCATATATTCATGAATTAGAAACCATCATAGGAAAAACAATTGAAACAAAGAACCCCAGCTTAAACCCTTTCTAATCTAATTTTTTTTATACAATTAAAACACATTAGCCAACAATAATCACATTGCTAAGTAAAACAATATTGATGAGCATATGAAAACATTGATTTCAGAAAATCAAATAATTTCATTATGAGTATTTTTTTTCATACAACCCACTAAAACCACGAATCTCCATTTGAACAATTCTGTAGAGTAGCTATATGGTTTAAATTAAAAAATTGGGGTTTTTTATATTCTTACAAAAAAATAGAACTAAAATGCAAGTGGTGTACCTTCATTAGTTTTGCATTGTGTGATGATTGAAGGCAGAGTTTCAAGTGTAGGTGGATCATAGGGTGAAAGAATATCCAGAATCATGTTTTCTGGTTCAGGCACAATGTTGACAGTGTCTTCAATCTTCATATCGTCTTCTGCTTCTTGAGTTGAATCATCGTCTAAATCTATCACAATAGGGTCTGATGCAGTGTTCTTGAAGCGAGAAAAAGAGTATTTAACCATGATTCTTTTGCTTTTTCGACCTCCTGGTGATTGTGATGAAGATATAAAGAAAACCCTAATTAGAAAACAAGAACAGAGGAAGAAATCGAAGTGAATGGAAATTTTTATCAGTCTGTAGACAAACCTCGAAATCTTTCACCCATTTTCGATTGATTAGGTTGCACGATGATTTATTGGAATTTCATCCCACTGTTTTTGGAAACTGAATATCCTGGAGAGAATTTCGGCGACGACATCTGGTTGAAGATCTCTTGCCATCGGTTAGCAATTTCCAGCGAAATATGGTTTTACAATTCTACCCTTTAGCGCCTTATACATGGAAGGTATCCGAAAACAATTTTTAATTTTTTCTAAAAAATCAAGAAATCAATCCTAGCCATCTATTGTATAACCAATGGTTAGATCATAGGTTGCACAAGTTGCAACCTTTTTTTTTGGTTTCAAAATATACCATCCCTATATATATATATCTCGATAAATAATTTGATTTGAAATAAAGAAAAGTTATTGATTTGAAATAAAGTAAAAATAATTCATTATAAATCGAACGAATTGTTCATTCAATTTTCAGCCATTTTCATTCTCTTCTTCTCTCACTCTCACTCTCTCCCTGTCTCACTCTAACTCTCTCCCTCTATATATGTAACAACCCGAATTTCTATGATGTAGTGGAAGTTTGGTGGCTAAATTCTAAGAATTTAAAGTTAAGTTAAGGGGCCTTTGTGCAAATTGTGAAAGATACAAGTAGGGCTCAAAACCCTAGTTTTCCAATCATTTGGTGGTGGTTGGTGGCTGGAAAGAACTAGAGAGAAGAGAAAGAAGGTTTTGAGGTCTCAAGAACAAATTGAAGAGAAGGAATCATTAATCAACAAAACTGGAAGAGGATGTGGATCTGGAATTCGATTCAATGAGTGATTCTAGCAGGTAATTCCATATCCCATTTCGTATCTGGTTGTTTTGATTAGATTGTTGAGTATTTGGAGAGTTTTCTTAAAGTGGTAAAAGATATCTTGAGAGAGGGATTTAAACACTCTAATCATGTTTGAGTAGCAAGGAATGGTAAGAAATGGACCTAGCAGGTTTATTAAGTCGTTTGCCGCCTTGTCGTTTCGTTTATGGGGCGATTAGAAAGATTTCGGCCTCTGAAATCGTCACAGCGCCTTGTCCGGTAAGCTTCAGGTGATGAAGGTTACCGGAAGGGTGTCCGGTAAGCTCCTAGTGATGAGGGTTACCGGGAGAGTGTCCGGTAAGCAGGATTGTCCGGTAAGCATGGTTGTCCGGTAAGTAGGATTGTCCGGTAAGCATGGATGTCCGGTAAGCGTGGTTATCCAGTAAGCGTGGTTGTCCGGTAAGCATGGGTGTCCGGTAAGCATGGGTGTCCGGAAAGTAGTACCCGGAAAGTAGCGGGTGTCCGGTAAGTCGAATCCGGATGGTGTCTGGACTGTCGGGTTAGGCATCTGAGTAGTTTTTATCTCATCTATTTCTCATGTAACTCGATCGTAAGCCAGAAGAAAAGTAAGAAAAGATCTTATAAGCATCAGGTGAGTTTTTCTAACTAAAATACGTGATTTTACGTGTTTTCAAAGAAAGTGATTATGTAGAAATGCCATGTTATTGTACATGATTTTACGTAAATGAAAGTTAAATGTTTTTATGACTAAGGTTCGTTTACGAGCATGAACTGTTTTACAACTGTTACGCATGTTATCCATGAAATATACGCTTCTATTTTGAAAGACGGCTTTTAGCAATATGGAAGGATGTGCAAGGATTTCACGTTTGTGATTTTACGTTATGCTATGTGTATGTTATGTGAAGTCGGTCTGCACAGTGGGATCGTATGCCTCGGGATCTGATGATCCCTTGGACATGAGTGATGAGCCGATAGGTTGGAATTTGTTTCCCTCCTATTCGGGTAGAGGGGAGTCTGCTTGGTCCCCGATACGAGGCAAGAGGGGAGTCTGCTTGGGCCCCGATCATGGCGAGAGGGGAGTCTGCTTGGGCCCCGATCGTGGTTAGCTATGTGATCCTTAAACACTGTGCAGTACCATGCCTGATGCTTATGTGGAAAATGTGAAAAGTTTTATAAAATGATTTTATGATGTTAATGTACACTGTTATGGAGGGAACTCACTAGACCTCATGGTCTAACCCTCGCTTATCAAAACTAAAACCTTTTCAGGTAAGCAAATAGTAGGAGGCTCAGGTAGGTGAGCAAGAGCAAGATAGAGTACTGATGCAGCTAGAGACAGTGCAAGTACCTCTTGTAGAAGCTAGATTATTCTTGGTTGTGTATAGGTTGTTTCTGCCAACCTCAGTTTTAGAAGTAATGTAATGAAATTTTGGGACCCAGTTATGAGAATGTTTATGAGTTACTACTATGTATGTCCTATTGTGTTTTTGGGATGTTACAAATGGTATCAGAGCCATAGTTTAAGGAATTAGGTGACCGGACGGGCCTAAACTTAAACTTGGGAGTAGAAATCACAACTGGGAATCAGGAAATGCGTTAGGAGGGCACTATAGTAGACATAGGACTAATAAGGTACTAAGGACTATCATGTAAGGTAAGTTTGAGATTCCACCTGGCCAGTGTAATTGCAAACTTACAGGTACATGTATGTGCTTAACCTACCTTATTAACCTGCCTTATTATTTCCGAAGTGGTAGTCAGAAGCTAGTGTTTATGTCGTGTTCCAGTACTTTAGAACGTCGACAAGATCCCTGAGGGGTAGATTGAGACCCCTTGTTGGGGAAGTTTCATGAGAAGTCACTTATGATGTGATGTATGTATACATCATAAAGAAGAAATGTTGTATAGAGTATTATGAGTTGTCTAGAGGTAGCTCTTCGTGGATTCGGAGAGGAAGAATGTTTGAGTTTGAGTAAGACTCCTATTTCGGGAGAGTCCCAGTTCTAGAAATCATGGGTTAGATCAGTCAGGATGGTAAGGAAGGACAGTGTCGAAAACTTGAAAGTGTCAATGGAGCCCTGACTTCGTAGTCGTGCTTCTCAATGGCAGGGTAAATGGAATAAGATACCTATATTGAAATGAAAGCATGTAGAAGTAGAAAGTAAGATAGTTGATCAAAACGAAAGTAGTATGAAATGGTTGAGTAAGTGAGATGTGGAACGCAGGTTAAGTAAGTTATTGCATGACAGAGAGGGCGACCATTGGTCGAGGGTAAAGTGTCAAGGATAAGCCGCGTGAGTAAAGCGGTTGACCTTGTTAGAGTGAGTAGCCTTCAGTTGCAAGAAGAGTCTCATGCATGACGTTGTTTTATGTAACATGAAATTTTCACGATTTAAGTTAAATGTGTAAATATAAATTTTGATCGAAAGTGAGTCAGAATGTGCACGTGTATGTCTAAAGAAAAGGTGATTTGATTCACATCGCACATTGAATTTTGAGATTAACGATTTGCAAAATATCCCACTCTCTTCATGATAAGTCAAATTTGTCGCAAAAGGTCAAGAAAACGATTACCTGCAATTCATTATAACCAAAATGCTTCTTGACCTATTGATATCGTACGAATGAGTATGAGAACCGACTGATTTACTTTGTGTCGGTAGTTCTTTCAGAATTGTGTCATATGAAAAGATTTTCATACAATATATTATTGTCGTAATAACATCGTTCGGATTGAGCAAGAGTGAGGTTCACGGGAAGATGCAGGCAACCGATTCTCGAATCGTTGTGCAGGGCATTGAATTTATAATTGTAATGGGGTCATGTGTACCCAAGTTGTTTCCAAATGTTGTTTAATTAAAAAAAAGGATACAATGTATGAAATGATTTATTTACCGTGTCGTCATGCATGAAGGCTATGAACTCACTAGGTCGTAGAGTATTACGTCTTAAACTAAGGAAGAACTTCGAGAGTGGAGAGATGATGGACAAGTCAGGGGAGAACGTATGTAGTTTTGGGAATATGTGTTCAAGAGGAGAATTGGACAGTGGAAGAATCGAGAATGGATTATAGTGTCGGGTATATGAGGGTCCGTACCCTTGCTCGGTAACTGGTAATACAGCTGCCAAGGGACGAGGGTGTCCGGAAGAAAGACTAGGAGTCGTCAAGGTGTCGGTTTTAGCAAGTCGTTATGAGTAGTGTGGTAAGGAAGAATGAAATGTCCATGGCGTAGGAATATGAGTTTCGAGGTGAGCTTGTAATGTTGATGTTACATGAGTAGGTTTCGAAAAGAGGGAGTCAGATCATGAAGTTGATTATGATATGTGGAAGGATTAGGTTCCGTAAGGAACCCATGTTAAAGAATAAGTTAAGAAAGTAGTTACAGATTGTCTGTTGTTGTAGAAGTCGACAGTTTTGTAAGGTGGCCGAGGCCAAAGACTTGAACTAGAAGGTTGAAAGCTGATAGAACACCTAGTAGGGGTGTTAAGAGGATGAGAAGCTATTATTTTGAACAAGCGTTCTATTTACGAGTTATGGAGGGTTCGTGGAATGATAAGGTATGTAGCATGAGCGAAGCAAGTGTGTAGATTGTATCGTCCAGTGAGGGACGGTGTCCAGCGTATGTAACGGCTCAGATCGTAAAGAGCTAGCTAGAATGTTTGTGATTGAGCTAATTGAGAACTCGGGAGTTATAGTTCAACAAGTTGGGAAAGGACTAAGTGGCGAGATAGACCCAATTATGTATACGGAAGGATTTGAAGGCAAGTTCGAATTGTGTGAATGATCATGAGAGATCCGGTCTATAGCGTGATGTTTTGGGCAAGAGTGTACGGATGTGTAGTGACAGTAATTGTCAAGCTAAATGTGTCAACTAGTGTTGTAGTGATGTGATGTTAGAAAGAGAGGAAACATCAGATAGAAACCTTTTTGGGGGTTTCGGTTGAGGCGTTCGGTTATTAACCAGATTGTTGGAGCACGTAGGTGTAAGTTAACGTTATGGTACTATTATGTTCGGGATAGAATGACGAAGTGGTGGTGGGTGGTTACCCAAAGGAGAAACCAAGTGTTTTGTAGTTGTAAGAGTCGCTAAGTAGGCATATTTTGGGATCATTGGAAGTTTAAAGAAGATTATGGATTTGTTAGTCGAAATGTGGTGGAATAGATGTGAAATCCTTAAAGAATGTGAGTTGTTTCTTATGTGCGAAAGAATTGTCTGAGAGAGTAAAAGTTGGAGATTAAAGAATGTGTAGTGACGTCGAACACTGGTGTCGTTTCAAGACGACTTGGTGGAATGCCTTAAGTTGGAATCTTGGTGCAATTGTGGGGTTATGTAAGTAATGAGAACGTGATAGCAGCATGTGGAAAGGTCGGGAGAGAGAGGCAAGTAATGATTTGTGGGCGGTACTCCACGCTAACGCGGGGAGGTAAAGATGGTATGTCGGATTAAGTGAATGAATTAGAAGTAGTAAACTTGACAATATTGTCGAAATGTGCAGTGTTGTGTAGATTGTCATTGATAAGTGTGCGAACCGTTGGAAAGAGTATTGAGGAAAGGAATTGTGTATGATTTTGTGTAGGAATAGAGTGGATAAGACAGCTGAATGAGTTAAGTTAGTGACCTTGTGAGAAATGTTTAAACGAATTGGTCGTGCAATGTTTAAGCTAGTGAGAATAGTATGGTGTGACCATGGTTACTCCTCCTAGTTGAGTGAGGATAACCAGAGTTATGTTTCAGGATAAGTTTAATTCGAGTAGGTGGACACTTCAACCATGGGTTTAGAGGTTCCTACTCTTAGTTACGTAGGAGTATGGAGTAGTGAAGTGGTGAGGATATGAGAGATGGCTGACGAACTGTCATCGAGGTGGTCCGAGAAAGGGAAAGGTTATCTGCATAGACGCTTGTTGGTTGGGATACGATAAAAGAAATCTGGGTTGTGAGTGGTCGGGATGTACAGGGTTGGCCTTGTGTTGTGGCGGGGGACGCAACCAAGTTCCTTCTTAAAGGAAGTATAGATGCATGATAAGCCTTAGTTAATCTACTGTTGTCAAGATCGATCGAGTAGGAGCAGTAGCCTACGAGTTAGAGTACCGTAAGAACTGAAGGGAATGCACCCAATGTTCCATGTTTCAAAATTTAGTGCGATGGTTGACTGAGTCAGAATGTGGCTTTACTTTGGGGAAGTGTCAGTTTTGGTGTGAGCAAGATACCCGCATCTTTTCCCAATGAGGAATTCCGGGGACGGAATTCTTTTAAGGAGGGAGTGTTGTAACAACCCGAATTTCTAGGATGTAGTGAAAGTTTGGTGGCTAAATTCTAAGAATTTAAAGTTAAGTTAAGGGGCCTTTGTGCAAATTGTGAAAGATACAAGTAGGGCTCAAAACCCTAGTTTTCCAATCATTTGGTGGTGGTTGGTGGCTGGAAAGAACTAGAGAGAAGAGAAAGAAGGGTTTTGAGGTCTCAAGAACAAATTGAAGAGAAGGAATCATTAATCAACAAAACTGGAAGAGGATGTGGATCTGGAATTCGATTCTACGAGTGATTCTAGCAGGTAATTCCATATCCCATTTCGTATCTGGTTGTTTTGATTAGATTGTTGAGTATTTGGAGAGTTTTCTTAAAGTGGTAAAAGATACCTTGAGAGAGGGATTTAAACACTCTAATCATGTTTGAGTAGCAAGGAATGGTAAGAAATGGACCTAGCATGTTTATTAAGTCGTTTGCCGCCTTGTCGTTTCGTTTATGGGGGGATTAGAAAGATTTCAGCCTCTGAAATCGTCACAGCGCCTTGTCCGGTAAGCTTCAGGTGATGAAGGTTACCGGAAGGGTGTCCGGTAAGCTCCTAGTGATGAGGGTTACCGGGAGAGTGTCCGGTAAGCAGGATTGTCCGGTAAGCATGGTTGTCCGGTAAGTAGGATTGTCCGGTAAGCATGGCTGTCTGGTAAGCGTGGTTATCCGGTAAGCGTGGTTGTCCGGTAATCATAGGTGTCTGGTAAGCATGGGTGTCCGGAAAGTAGTACCCGGAAAGTAGCGGGTGTCCGGTAAGTCGAATTCGGATGGTGTCTGGACTGTCGGGTTAGGCATCTGAGTAGTTTTTATCTCATCTATTTCTCAGGTAACTCGATCGTAAGCCAGAAGAAGAGTAAGAAAAGATCTTATAAGCATCAGGTGAGTTTTTCTAACTAAAATACGTGATTTTACGTGTTTTCAAAGAAAGTGATTATGTAGAAATGCCATGTTATTTTACATGATTTTACGTAAATGAAAGTTAAATGTTTTTCTGACTAAGGTTCATTTACGAGCATGAACTGTTTTACAACTGTTACGCATGTTATCCATGAAATATACGCTTCTATTTTGAAAGACGGCTTTTAGCAATATGGAAGGATGTGCAAGGATTTCACGTTTGTGATTTTACGTTATGCTATGTGTATGTTATGTGAAGTCGGTCTGCACAGTGGGATCGTATGCCTCGGGATCTGATGATCCCTTGGACATGAGTGATGAGCCGATAGGTTGGAATTTGTTTCCCTCCTATTCGGGTAGAGGGGAGTCTGCTTAGGCCCCGATACGAGGCGAGAGGGGAGTCTGCTTGGGCCCCGATCGTGGCGAGAGGGGAGTCTGCTTGGGCCTCGATCGTGGTTAGCTATGTGATCCTTAAACACTGTGCAGTACCATGCCTGATGCTTATGTGGAAAATGTGAAAAGTTTTATAAAATGATTTTATGATGTTAATGTACACTGTTATGGAGGGAACTCACTAGACCTCATGGTCTAACCCTCGCTCTTCAAAACTAAAACCTTTTCAAGTAAACAAATAGTAGGAGGCTCAGGTAGGTGAGCAAGAGCAAGATAGAGTACTGATGCAGCTAGAGACAGTGCAAGTACCTCTTGTAGAAGCTAGATTATTCTCGGTTGTGTATAGGTTGTTTCCGCCAACATCAGTTTTAAAAGTAATGTAATGAAATTTTGGGACCCAGTTATGAGAATGTTTATGAGTTACTGCTATGTATGTCCTATTGTGTTTTTGGGATGTTACAATATATCCTTCGTATATATATATATATATATATATATATATATATATATATATATATATATATATATATATATATAGGGTCTCCTTCTTTTGTTAACTTTTTCATGATGGGCATATATGCACATCGGGCATTGCATATATGCACATATTACAATTGCCTGATGTGCATATATGCACTGGTTAACAAAAGAAGGAGCCCCTATATATATATATGTATATATATACATATATATATATCAAAGTTGCAGATGACAAACATGGGAGAAGATTTGACACGAACACCAGAATTTGTCACCGACCAGGTACAATATTATGATAACTAACATTTAGATTTATTTTATTAATACTTACGTGGACAAGTGAAAGTTATAACAAAATATAATAATTTCAGGTGTTCAGTTCTCGAGAAGAAATTACTGCATGGGTGCACAATGTGGGACGTTCGGTTGGTTGTGTTGTTATTATCAAAAGATCAAAGTCTTATCCAAATGACGTTGTTTATAAAGTCGTGTTTATGTGTGAACATGGTGGGGTTTACAAAAGTAAGAAAGCTTCCAGTCGTGATACTGGAACAAGAAAGTTTAATTGCCCATTTGAGTTGATAGCTCTACGTTTGGCTAAGCATAATTGGTGGACGTTGAGGGTTGTATGTGATCCACATAATCATGCCCTTGCACAATATATGGATTACCATGTGCGCATGAACAAGCACTATATACATGCCAAGGCGTACACATTCCACTTGATGCGATCGACGTATTTTGGAAAAAACTTGATTTCTCGCCATGTGCTTCCGCACAAGATGATGATATTCAATGTGACGACGAAGTATAGATGTTTAGAGAAAATTTTAATAAACAATCAATTTCTGGTCGTAAAACCTTGCTAATCAAGAATCAGCGAGGCATAGCTCCTACTTCCCACGACAACCCACCCCCCCAAATCTATATCTTAATCAAATCCCGAGTTTATTTCATCCATACATCACACAAATACAAGATGTATTGGGCGATGGAAATTGTGGATTTCGAGACACATCTACTTGTCTGGATGGTCATGAAGACGAATGGGACAACATCCGCAGAGAGTTAATTGTTGAACTAGTTGAGTATCAACCGTATTACTCTTATGTGTTTGGCATCGACGAGTGGCCAAGAATTTACGAAGCATTGAATTTTTTCCAGAAGGACGTCTTTGCACCACCTATGCATTGGATCGTTATGCCTGAAATGGGAATTCTAGCTGCTTCAAAGTTCAATGTCATACTACATGTTCTCAATATGGCAGGTAATGTGACATATTTACCATTCAGGACACAACCGCCGTCACCATCCCAACACGTGTCAATTGCAATAGTACATGTTAATGGTAATCATTACATAAAAGTGATATTAAATGGAGAATACCCAATGCCCACACTCACACAACATTGGACACATTGTCGATTTCCAGATGCAAGTACATGGATCGTCCCATACCAACGTCGATTTGATATGTATGAAGAATATATAGAGCGTGCTCGTACTCCTGAATATATTGATTTAAATGAGTAATCAAAGTTGGAATTTGTTGGAATAAAAAGTATTTTTTTAACGTATTTTAGTTAATATTGAGCTCATTTCGAAATAATACAATTAAATCAAAAAATAAGAAGGTATCGACGAATAATAATATAATTACATCAAAAAATAACGTAAACGTATGACATATATTAATATAATTAAATAAAAAAATATTTAATATTAGGCTCATTTCGAAGGTATCGACGAGACGATTATAATGGTGTAACCTATTAAAATTAAAAAGTATTTTTTTAACGTATTTTAGTTAATATACAATTATATGTGTTAATATAATAAAAGTGTAAAATGATAAATAGAAAACTAAAAGGTATAAAGTAAATTAATTATGTAAGTATAATGGGTGAAATGTAAATTTAAAATAAAAAAATAAAAAAACATGTATGTGAGGAGGGGTATACAAAATTGTGGGGGGGGGGGGGGGGGGTAGGGATAGAATATCCCTTTTGGAGGCGTAGGTGGTCATGCGTGAGAGGGAAGAACAGAAGATAATGGTAAGAGGGTGAAGATGATTGTGAATCAATCATTAATGTCATTGAGAGGATAAAGAAATAGAGTGTAGTGTGGGGCCATGAGTGGACCAATTAATACATAAGAGGTAAAATAATAATAATATATTTGTTTGATTTTAACTAAAAAGTAAAAGAAAATGATAAAAAGACTATCATGTCCCTAACCTAAGAGACTCTGTTAGGACCAGGGATGAAAAAAAATAAAATGCAAACCATAGTGACCATTAGTGTAATAAATGAAGACCAAGGACGAAAAAAGAAATTTTCAACAAACTATAGAGACGAAAAACGTAATTTACTCTAAATTATATAATGATCTTTGAATTAATAATGTATACTAAGTTAATAAGGTACATAATTTTTTTTAAATATTAGACACCGTGAACAAGATCAAGCCTAAACCAAGACCGAAAAGGACCAAAATAGATGAAGACTTGATTGGTTAGAATTAAACAATCCTTAATAAGTTCGTAGTATGCCAGATTGGGACTGAACCGACTTTTTCTTCGATCGCTTTTCCAAGCTTGACTTTTTTTCGGACTTTTTTTCCACATTGGTCTGTGCCCATCTTTAAGTTATCCTAAGACCCTGAGGTAGCGTTTGGTACTGTTAAAAGATGTTGTTAGATGTAAATAATCTTGACTGTTGGAAGTTACTAATTTAAAATGTTTCGTTGGTTTCAGGGTTTTATATGTAATAAATAAAATAAGAGGGACTGGTTTTATCAAGAAGCTGATTGTAGAGGACACAAGGGACTGCGCCTCACTATGTAGATATTATGAAGGTTAGCGGAGTAGTTATCTCTAACTACAAGGACTGAAGGCGTAACTTTTCAGGGGCTGTTTGTGGGAATGCGATATTGGAGTATTTAAAGTGAAGTTCTCTTCATTTCAGAATTCAGAAGACACAATTTTCTCTCTACAAAGTTCATACGACTTTCTGTCTCTCTCTTCTCTCTAGTTAGTATCTTGTAAGATCAATATCATAACTAGGGTTTAACCTTTCTTATGTTACTGAATATGTAATATTTCTTGGTTGTTAAATAAAATAGTTTTATCTAGTTTTAATATGGTATCAGAGCTGTAAGGCTCGATCCATTTACTGTTGTTCATCTTTAGAATCGGTTTTCTGTTACATATCTGGTTGATCCTCTAGATCTGAATGTGTGCGATTTCTCCATTACCAGAGTTACTATCGTAACTAGGACGGTTTTGTGAGCCATATTCTATCGATTGGACACTGTTTTCGTTACATATCTGGTTAGATTCTTTCCTTCCTAAAGCTGCTCGTTCTTGATATGAGATCAGTTTTTTTGTGAAGGTTTTGTGTTCAAAATTGACAGATTGGTTTTTCGTTTGAATCATCTTCATAGATCTGAGTAAGATCTCTCTGCGTTTTAAATAGAAGACGTATATTCGAGATTTTTTTTTCTTTCGTTAGATCTCTCTCAGAGCTTAAGGCTCGATCGATAACCATTTTTTTACTTCAAATCGTCTCGATCTAGTTGTACGATTTGTTCATTACCGGAGTTACAATAGTAATAAGGATGGTATTATGAGATACAACTCATCGATGATGATTTTCTCTATGGTTTATATCTGTTCAGATCTTTTTAAATCTATTTGCATACTCTTCTTCTTCAAAATATTGAGATCTGATGTTCTTGAGATCTGATGTTCTTGAAGAAATTTTGAGTTACAAAATTAATAGATCTTCTCTCAAACCTCCGATTTGTCTAGATTAAACTCTTCTCATATATGTGTGTACTGTTGACAAAACGGTGACATTCTTCTTTCAGATCTGTGATCGCCTGTATCCCAGATCCGTTAGGAGTCTTTCATTTTTCTATTTTTGTTTGTCTCCTGTAGTTCAACATTAATCACCACTCAGATCCGAGATTCCTTATATCTCACGGTCTGAGTTTCGTGAAGACTTCGTGAGTCTCAGTAATCTTTTCTCAGATCTGGTTACATCTTCTTGATCTGAAACGATTTAGTTTGTGGATCGGTTGATCCTTAACAGATCAGTTAGACCTGTAATAGATCATTATCTTGATATTTTTTTGAGAAGTTGAGTTGTCTCTTCTTTCATATATTTGTGCTTATCTATCTAGATCTGTACATCTTCTTTAGAAGTATCCATACATCTTAAATCACTAACTCTTTGTTTCTTCTGTTCAGGTGCAATCTGTGGCCTCTCTCGGGCCTGCCTCTGTTTCTGTTCTTATCTGTTTTGTATTACTTGTTGTAATTGTTTGTCTTGTCTTATTATTCTGCTTCCGCTATTTTTTCTCATTGTCCTTTTCCTGTAATCAAAACATACCTTGAGAGCTTTGAGGTGTGGCTTGACCTAGCACTTTAAGTGTTTTAGGAATCCTGCTCATCACCTCAGATCTCTTTGAGTATTTTTCTTTTGCTGCTTTGGAAACATGTCTGACGAAGAAGACGCTTTGGTAAACACTGGGTATCTCAGATCACCAAACTTGATTTTGGTGATCCTTTATATCTACATCCCAGCGATACCACTGGGGCTTCTTTACTTCATCTAAAACTAAACGGAGCTGACAATTACAAGGTTTGGTCCTGTGCAATGATCCTCGCTCTTGAAACAAAAAATAAACTCGGATTTATAGATGGAACTTGCACCAGACCTACCACTGACCTTGTCTTGGGTAAACAGTGGGACAGATGTAACTCAGTGGTTTTATCTTGGATTTTAAGTTCCATTACTGAAGAGTTATATCTTGGTTAAGTTTTCTCTAAAATAGCTTCTCATGTCTGGTTGGAACTTAAGGAAACCTATGACAAAGTGGATGGCTCCGTTACTTTTAATCTACATATGAAAATTAATTCTCTAACACAAAACGGGTCATCTGTCTCTGATTACTATCATAGGTTAAACTCTCTATGGAAACAGTTTGACGCCTTAGTCAAACTCCCTGCTTGCAACTGTGATGCTTCCCAAGAGTTTTCAAAACATAACCAACTGTTAAAGCTCATGCAATTTTTAATGAGGTTAGATGATGTCTAACAGCCAGTAAGGAGTACTATTCTCACTACTGACCCTCTTCCTTCTGTTAAACCAACCTTCTCTATAATATCAAGAGAAGAATCTCACAGAGGAACTTCTAACCCTAACTCCTCTAATAAAACTCAATCTTCTGCTTTCTTTGGTAAGACTTCTGAACCTAAACAGAAACCTATAAGACCTCCAAATCCAAATCTGCTATGCAAGCATTGTTGCATGATTGGTCATACAATAGAAAGGTGTTACAAGCTAATAGGTTATCCACCTAAAGATTTTCAAAGAAAACCAAATGTAAATGGAAATTTTAGACCATCTTCTAACAATGCTGATGCATCCAATACTCATAACACTAGTCAATCTTCTAGCACTCCTGGTCCATCTATGACTCAAGAGCAAGTCTATAAACTTTTGACTCTGCTTAGCTCCGACTCCTCAAATGTGGCATCTGCCAATATGGCAAGTATGTCCCTTTCCTTTTCCTAATTGTATTATAGATTCTGGGGCTACTCAACATATGACCTCATCTCTTAGTAGCCTCAATAATGTGGTTGATGTGTCAGATTTGAATCTTATTGTTAATCACCCTAACGGATCTAAAGCAAAAAGAAATAAAATAGGAGACATGAAACTTACTGATGAATCGGGCTTATTTGATGTTTTAGTTGTGCCAGAATTTAATGTGGATCTGTTATCTGTTCATAAGTTAGCTAGAGATAATAAAGTGTTTATTGGATTTGATGAACACAAATGCTACATCCAGGACTGTCAACGAACGAGGTTGATGGGTACTGGTAATGAGGCAAGTGGTCTATATTTTCTCAATCCACCTTGTAAGGGTAAGTCTTCTTGTTATAATACTACCATTGGCTGCCATGTGTCATATCAGCTATGGCACAGTAGATTAGGACACCCTGCTGATCCTGTTCTAAATGTTTTGAAAGAAAGACTAAATATAAAATTAGACTCTGTTTCTCCTCCATGTGAGATTTGTCATCAAGCTAAACAGACTCGGAAAAAGTTTGATTTAAGTGATCATAAATCAAAGGAAATAGGGGAATTGATACATTTAGATGTCTGGGGTCCGTATAAAGTATCTAGTAAGGATGGCTTCAAATATTTTCTAACTGTTGTTGATGATTTTTCAAGAGCAGTTTGGGTTTATCTTTTAAAAGGAAAAGATGAGGTTTTTGACAATATTGTCAACTTTTCTAACCTCATTCTAACCCAGTTTAATAGAAACATTAAGACAGTTAGAAGTGATAATGGAACGGAGTTTTTAAATCAAAAGGTTTCAGCCTTTTTTAATTCTCGTGGAATTATACATCAAACCTCCTGTATTTATACTCCACAACAGAATGAAGTTGTGGAACGTAAACACAGGCATTTACTGAATGTAGCAAGGGCTTTAATGTTTCAGGCTGGAATTCCTTTGCACTTGTGGTCTGAATGTATTCTCACAGCCACTTACTTGATAAATAGAACTCCATCGTCCATCTTAAATGGTAAAAGTCCTTATGAACTTATCTATGGATTCCCTCCTATTCTCACTCATTTAAGAAATTTTGGGTGTTTATGCTTTGCAGTTAAACAAAACAATCTTGATAAATTCAGCTCTAGAACTGAAAAGTGTGTTTTATTTGGATATTCCAATTCAAAAAAGGGCTATAGGCTGTATAGTATTGACACTAAACAATTTTTGGTATCTAGAGATGTAACTTTTTATGAAACTGTTTTCCCTTTTAAAATGAGTGAAAATGTGGAGTCTTGTGTTGAAAATCTGAATACTTTGAATTTTTTTGATGTTACTAGTTCTACTAATGACCTTTCTGATAATCTACCCAATGATGAATTTAGGGCTTGGTCTACAACTCAAAATAATTGTCCTAATTCCTCTGGTAGTATAGGTAGTGTTGACAACCAGATAATTGGTACTGACACTACCTTGTCTGCTAGGAACCAAGGAAGTTTAGAAACTGATAATGAGCATGATACTCATGATGTTGTAGACCCCCCTCCTGAGGGTAATAATCCTCATAATCTTCATGTTAATTCTTCTTCTTCCGAGTCTATAAGACAGTCTAGTAGAACTTCTTAGTTTCCTCGAAAATTTGATGACTTTGTTATTGAAGGCAAAGTAAAATATGGTATTGAAAGAGTGGTAAACTACTCTCATCTAACAAAAGATAATTTTTGTTTTGTATCTAATCTAAATAAATCCATTGAACCTAGTTGTTATTCTGAGGCTTGCAAGGATCCTAATTGGGTACTTGCAATAAACAATGAAATGGAAGCTCTTAATAGGAATGGTACTTGGATTGTTACAGATCTTCCACCAGGAAGAAAACCTATAGCGTACAAATGGATTTATAAAATTAAATATAAGTCTAATGGGGAAATAGAGAGGTACAAGGCTAGGATGGTTGCCAAGGGCTATAGTCAAAGAGAAGGTCTTAACTATGAAGAAACCTTCTCTCCTGTAGTTAAAATGATAACCGTTAGATGTGTTGTAGCATTGTCTGTCCAGTTTAATTGGCCTTTATATCAACTTGACGTGAACAATGCATTCTTATATGGTGATTTAACCGAAGAGGTTTATATGACTTCACCTGAAGGGTATTTTTCTAATGATGATGATCAAGTTTGTAAATTAGTAAAGTCTTTGTATGGGTTAAAACAGGCTCCTCGTCAGTGGTATGAGAAACTGTCAAATTGCTTATTTGATTATGGGTTTGATCAAAATAATAGTGATTATTCTCTGTTTACTCTTAAATCTGGGAAATTTTTATTATTCTTCTTGTGTATGTAGATGATATTATCATAACTGGAAATAGTAATAGTGAGATTCACCTAGTTAAAAAGCACCTGCAAACAAATTTTATGATTAAAGACCTTGGAAAATTACAATTTTTCTTAGGAATAGAAATCTTAAAAACTAAGGATGGGTTGTGTATGAGTCAAAGAAAATATTGCTTAGAACTACTGAATGATTTTGGTTACTTAGGGTGTAAGCCAATCAATACCCCAATGGACATGAACATGATAGTAACTGAGTCATCAGGTTCTTCTTCTGATCCTCCTTTAGCTGATATTTCTGGATTTCAAAGGTTAATTGGAAGACTCATTTATCTGTTGGCTACAAGACCTGATATTGCATTTGCAGTACATTGTCTTAGCCAATTTATGCATGCACCACGTCGGTCTCATTTGAACTTAGCCCTTAGAGTTCTACGATATTTAAAGAAGGCGCCATGTAAGGGGGTTTCATTTACTGTTTCTGATTGTTTCAAGTTATCTGCTTACGTGGATGCTGACTGGGGAAAGTGTTTATCCACTAGAAGGTCTGTAACAGGGTATTGTATATTTCTGGGTAATTGTCCTATTTCTTGGAAAAGTAAAAAGCAAACTGCTGTATCTCGATCTTCAGCAGAATCTGAGTATCGAGCTATGGCAGCTGCTACTTGTGAAATACGTTGGATTGTAGAAGTTTTATCAAGTCTTAATATCACAGATTTACTTCCTGTAAATCTTCTGTGTGATAACGACTCTGCAATTAAAATTGCAAACAATCCAGTTTTTCATGAAAAAACTAAACATATCGAGATTGATGTTCACCAAGTAAGAAATAAAATTGCGAGTGGATTATTGAAAACTGTTAAGGTCAAGTCTTTGGAAAATACTGCTGATATCTTTACTAAATCTCTTTCTTCATTTCAGCATGATTATTTGTGCAAGAAATTAAGAATGATAGATGTATTCCAATGTCAAGATTGAGGGCGGGTGTTAAAAGACGTTGTTAGATGTAAACAATCTTGACTGTTGGAAGTTACTAACTTAAAACGTTTCGTTGGTTTCAGGGTTTTATATGTAATAAATAAAATAAGAGGGACTGGTTTTATCAAGAAGCTGATTGTAGAGGACACAAGGTACTGCGCCTCACTATGTAGATATTATGAAGGTTAGCGGAGTAGTTATCTCTAACTACAAGGACTGAAGGCGTAACTTTTCAGGGGATGTTTGTGGAAATGCGATATTGGAGTATTTAAAGTGAAGTTCTCTTCATTTCAGAATTCAGAAGACACAATTTTCTCTCTACAAAGTTCATACGGCTTTCTGTCTCTCTCTTCTCTCTAGTTAGTATCTTGTAAGATCAATATCATAACTAGGGTTTAATCTTTCTTATGTTACTGAATATGTAATATTTCTTGGTTGTTGTTAAATAAAATAGTTTTATCTAGTTTTAATAGGTACGCAGATTGGACAGAACGGGACATGACTGGACTGGACATGACATGACTAATTGTCTGTTCTACGTTTGGTACGACTGGAACATAAGAGGACTAATTGTCTGTTTTGCGTTTGGTAAGCATGACAGGACAGGACAGAACTGTTAAAATGACCAGATTGCCCTTAAGCGTTGTGTAAAGAAAAGGTTTAGCTAAAAAAGTATATTGAAAGTGTTATAACTATTATGAATTGTATTAAAATTGTTATAATAATTACCTTAAACAATTTCCATCGTGAATCCGTACAACCATCTTCTATAGGAGTTGGTTTGACAAGCAACACATCTTCCAAATGCAATAACGCACGCAACACTCGATGAACATACCGGCTTATTGTTTCCCCCGACCTATAGAACCTAACTTTGATAGTCCTATTCTTAGTGTGGTGTGCTAGTATATTTATAAATATCGCAACTTGCTCCTCGATTGTCATATTACCATCATCTATTAAGCAAATCGCACAAAATTGCAAAAGCATTTCTATCCATTCGCAACTCATTTATACAAATTACATCACTTTCGCGCGTAATGCGTTGTATTTCGGTTGACCTAACTTGAAGTCTAGTAAAAGTTCTTTGGTCCAAAGTTTCCGTTTCATTATTTCTATTCTCCAATTCAATCAACCGAATCATAAGTGAAAGTAAATACACGATCATTTGAATGTAAGCATTCCAAACATTAACAACTACAACCAATTGGTTCCGATCCATCACTACAAAATTTCACAAAACAAGAAACCATTTCATAGAAGTTATATGCCATTCAAAAACAACATTGACAATAGCAAAAAAGATTAGCAAAAATTGACATGACTAAATTCCATAAAAGAAGTTTTATCTATTTATATTTTAAATAAACTTCTACTAATTCTACATTTGATGTGAATATACAAAAGTTGCAAGTGAAATCAAATAATTAAGAAGAAAATAGCAATAAATATACATACACACAAAATTTACTTCAATTCATGACCACTCGAATTGAGATTTATGGTCTGTGATTTATGGTCTGTGATTAGGTGTGTAAACGAGCCGAGTCGAGTCGAGTAGCAAGTTATTCGAGCCGAGCTCGAAAAAACAATACCGAGCTCGAGCTCGACATTAAATTTTCAAAGTCGGGCTCGAGCTCGAGCTCGGGTATTTTTTCAATGTTCGAGCTCAAGCTCGATGCTCGTTTATGAGCTCGAATTCGAGATCGTTTAACTCGTTATGTACCCAAGATCGATAATCTTTATATTTTGATTATATAATTTGTAAACATATAAATATGCCAGGCTCGAAAAAATGTATGCTTGAATGGCTCGGCTCGGCTCGACTCGACTCGTAAAGCTTAATCGAGCTTTCAAACGAGTCGAGTCGAACATTGGTGTATGGAGCTCGGCTCGTTAACTTAAGCGAGCTTTATTTTGTTTCGAGATCGACTCGAGCTCGACAACTATTAGGCTCGAGCTCAAGTAGCTCGTTAAAAGCTCGGCGCGTTTACACCCTATCTATAATTGTAAATTTTGAGTGGTCATCAATACATACACACAAAATTTACTTCAATAAATATTATAATTCCGTTCAGATTATCAAAGATGAACAATTTATAAACAAAAAACCCAGTTCATCAAAGATAAACAAAAAACCCCAAACCACAAGAACTTAATCTCATCAAAGATGAACAATAATCAAAATAAACAAAAAACCCAATTCAGATTATCAATTATATGCAAAACAAGAAAGAACCCATGAAGAAATTTAAGTTAAATTGATGAAACAAAAAGTAATAATTGACCATGGAGAAATCGATCATGAGAATGACGAGAAATCAAAGAAGAGAAGTGGAATCGTACCTCTGTATTAGAAATCGATGGAGAGATGGAGAGGATGAAGCCGACGAGATGGAGAGGAGAGGATGAAGGAAGGATCAGAAGAAGAGCCAGAAGTTCTGAGAAGCCTTGTCAGAAGAACGTTCAGAAGTTCTGAACAACCTGTTCAGAACTTATAACTAGATACTTTCCTTAGTGTTTAGTTAACTAATTAGGACACGTGTTTTGTTCCTATTAGTCATTCATATTTGTACTGTATCTTTAATATTTCCGTTGCTGTATATATAGTGGTTAGCACTACATTGCTAACTGATTCTCCCGCATATATTTGTATTCATCTTTTGTAATCTTTGAGATACTCTCTCTCTAAGATCTGTAATTCTGTTCTTCATTGAATACAAATCAGTTTGATCATATTACTTCTCAATTACTATTACATACATTGATATATTGATTGTAAGAGTGAATCCTGTACTCACAATTGGTATCAGAGCCATTCAACAAACAAATTTGTTCAAGATCGTGATCGCGAAGGTTTATTGATCAATTTCTTGAAGATTTCTTGATTCTCGTTCAAAAATCGATTCCGCTGCTAGTTCTAATTCTTGAATTCTTGACAATTCTTGAATTAATTGTTGTCTTTCGATCAAGAAATTCAAATTTGTCTTTCTGTTGAAAATTCTTACAATCATGTCTTCTAAAGAATATCTCGCTATGGGATCTGAAACAAAGCCACCTGTTCTAATTCCTGAAGAGTACCAGCAATGGAAAATACGAATGATCCAATTCTTGGATAACATAGATGAGAATCTGATGGTCTCTATTCGAGAAGGTCCTATCGAAGTCTACATCGATGTGGAAGCAACTCCTGAAACAGAAACAACTCCAGAAATTCTGGCAACGAGGGTGAAGAAGAACTATTCCCAATACACATCAGAACAGAAAAATAGGCATGCAATAGACAAAAGAGCGATAACATTGATGACACTTGCAGTTCCGAAAGAAGTTCCTAACAGAATTGATAATGGTTCATCAGCCAAGGAAATGTGGGATGAACTGGAAAGACAAATGTTAGGAACTGTCAGATCGATACAAGGCAAGTTAAATCAAAGCATAAATGCTTATGAAAGGTTCAAGGCTAAAGAATCTAAAAGCTTGACTCAGACATATAGTAAATTCTGTACTATACTGAATGATTTGAGAAGGAATGGGCTGAAAAAGACAAAGTCAGAAATTAATTACAAATTTCTGAACAGTCTAAACTCTGAATGGTCATCATTTGCTATAAGTCTACAAATGAATAAGGACATGTGTGAAGAAGATCTAAATGATCTATTTTGTGTTCTTAATCAGCATGAGGACTCTGTTAAAATTGTGGTTGAAGAAAAGAAAAATGTTGCAGAACAATTAGCTTTTCTGTCAAAGTCCAAAAGTGTGAAAACACCCAAGAAGGCAGTGTATCTATCTGAGATACCAAATCTGGAGGAGTCTGATAAGGAAGAGGGATCAGAAGAAGATGAGGATATCAAAATGATTGCTGAAAAGTTGGCCTTGTTGACTAATACTTTCAACAAGAGGTATGGAAAAGGAAAATATCAAGGCAAGTTCAGGAAAGAGTAGGGAAGTTCAGATTTCAAGAAAAGAGAAGAGAGAGGAGAAAGTAAGTATGAAAAGAAGGAAGAAAGAAGAGAAGAAAATAGAGAAGAGAAGGAAGAAAGAAAAGAAAAGAATATGTGCTTCAAGTGTGGAAAGTCTGGCCACTTTGCAAAGGATTGCAAAGTGAAAATTGTGAAAGATTATGAGTACTATACCAAAAAGGCTCAGCTGGCGAAGAAAAGAGATGATGAAGTGGCATTGTTAGCTGAACAAGAAAACTGGTTGTACTACACTTCAGATGAAGATGACTGCATACACTTTTCACAGATGCAGAGTTATATGGCAAAGATGAAGAATGAGGATGATTCTGACTTTGAAGATGCTGATTCTGAGTCATCTGCTAAGGTACATTCTGCACTTGAAATAGACTTAATGACACAGATTGGTGAAATGAAAACTGAATTTGTTAAACTAAGAAAACAAATAAAAGGAGAAAGAAATTTAGTTAACAAATTCAGAATTGAAAAAGAAGTAATAAAAGAACAATTTGAGGAATCTGAGGTTGAGAAACAGAAAATTAAAACTGAAAATTCTGAATTGATGAAAAACCTTTCTGAATTAAAAATTGAGCTTTCAAAAGTTAAGGATGAAAAGGGTGATTTACAAATAAAGTTTAATATGCTATTTGAGGAAAGAAAGAATTTATACACCAAAATCAAAGAATTAGAAGATCTTAACTTGAAAAGAGGTCAGACTCAGCAAACATTAAATCTTCTTACAAGCAATGTAAAAGATACAAGATTTTATAATCCAAAGAAGGGATTGGGATTGGAAGAAAATGTTGTCTTAAAAAGAGCTCCAGTAAACTTGTATGATTTTGATAAGCTTCATGTTCCTAAACCAAAAACTCCAGAAATTGTTGAAGTCTTTATAAGACCTGCAAGTTCTATCACAAGTTCTGACAACTTACAGAAATCAAGTTCTAAAAAGCCCAAAGAAAAAGTTTCTGAGTTAAAAACAGAAAAATCAGGTGTTTCAGAAGAAAAAGTTAAGAAAGAAATTTCTAAACCAAAAGAAGAGAAACCAAAATACAATGATACTAAATTCAAATATGACTCTTTAAATGTCAGCTACAAAAATAAACAACAAAGTTTTTCTTATTCTGACATAGAAAGTATATTTGATACTAATAAGGTTTCTGAAATAGTGAGTAAGAAATCTGAATCTTCTAATCAGAACTCTGATTGTTCTATTCAGTTTTCTGATTCTGAAGGTCAGAAATCTGAGTCTATTAATCAGAATTCTGATTCAAAGAGTCAGAATTCTAAGTCAACTGAAAATTCTGAAACAAAGTGTTGGTTCCCGTTTTGCTTAAACAAGATTATCAGATCTATTAGTTCAGGTTTAATGTTTGATGCGGAAGCGTATTTAAAGAACTAACAGATAAGTTTGATAGATTTAGAACATAATATAAATAAACAATGAACAAACTATTATATCTCAAAGTTTACTGAATATATATTAAGAACAGGTTTATGAACCGTGAGTAAGAAAAAGCTTTAAAACAGATATGACTCTTAAGGTGAATAAGCTTTTGTGTTCTTAATGTTTTTCTGTGTTGTATTTGTGTAAGGAAGAACTCAACATGAGTCTTCCTTATATACTACTCTAAAGGGGACCATAAAGCATATGCTACTATTCAAGAGGTACGTATGAATAGTTGAGAGGATGTCGTGAACAGTTGCAAGGATGGTATGAACAGTCAGACGTGCTGTATTGCATTTAATGCAGCAGACGTCTAATATGTACTAAGCCCTACTGAGTCCAATCAGAGTTTGACACGTCGACGTTGGACAGGGCATGCTACCATGCAAGTTGATGTACGAGTCCTGTAACAGTAGCAAGATATTATAAATATCTTCAAGTCTCAGTGAGGACCACAGAGGCTCTGTAATGAGTTACAGAGGTTCTGCGGTCTGGTCCTCTGTGTAGCAGTCTTCACCGGATTCCGAGTCTTTGGTCTTCTTTGAGCGTATGACAGAGCTTCTGTAGGAAGCCTCTGCTGCTTCTGTAGCTTCTTGACCTTGATTTCTCGGTAATGTCGGAAGAGCCTCTGTAAGAGGCTTTCTTCACTTAGCCTATTTTTCACTACTTCTAAATACTTCTATGATCAAGAAGATTGAAGCTAACAATCTCCCCCTAAGTAGTGAAAAATAAAAATTTGAACTTGAGTTAAGTTAGGCTAAGTTAGATAAGACAGAGGTTAAACAATACCTCGAAATTTCTTTCATTTAGAAATATGCCAGAGGCATTTTACATTTGAGTACAATGAAAGATAAACTTTAACTTTGTTTGCAGAGATTGGAGGTCTGAGAATCAGATTTTGGCATCTTTGAAATCGTTGTAGCTTCTGTTGTCTCTTCCGACTTTTCTGATCTCTTTGTAGAATCTGATGCAGAGTTCTCTTAGGCGGATTGTTGCGTCAATCTCTCTCATGATAGTATCTGCAACATCTTTATCCATTTTCTTTGAACCTCTGTATTTCACAAGGCTTGCTCTGAACTTGTTCAGAGTACTTGTTGCGTACTTCTGACAGTCCATGCATACAAATAGTTTAGTTTCGCCTTGAGGGTTTTGAAATACTAACCCAAACCGTGGTTCTGTGATGATTGAGTTAGGTACGGCGTCCGGTGGACAGCGATCCTTTGGTAGTCGTAAATCCAGATGCTTGAGACCAAGATCCTTTCCCAGCTGGAAATCTATCATGTTGTAGAGCAGAAGTTTTTCCCTCATCGCTTTTCTCAACACTTGATAGGCTCTGGTGTTTGCCTCTGTGTCGTAGTTGTCCTTTGTCCATTGCAGAAGGTCAGGTAGATCATAAGGATTGATATTTCTTAAATCAGCATCAGCGAAGGTAGTTTCTGAATTGTCTTCTCTTCTGACTTTGTAAAGATTGTACCTGACCCTTGGATAGGTTCTTGTGAAGGAGAATTTGCAGAAGATTACCTTTTTGATCTTGTGGATTGAGAAGACATCTGCTTTGGTTCTTGGCTTTGTCCTTGTGAAGATGTTCTCAAATTCTTCTCTGATCCTTGGATCTGTTACATGATCTGTTGGATAATTGGTCTGAAAGGATTGTTTATAGAGGTATTTGTATACCACTTCTTCCATTTCTTCATATGTTGGACCTGGTTGTGGTACTTGTCTTCTGAGACTCTCCATTTGTTGAACAACTTTTGCGGCTCTACCAGTTAGAGGAATGTCTGACATAGGCTTCAATCCATGTGCCCAGTCAACTTCTTCAGGCTTTGGGGTTTGAAAGGCATCAAACGCACTCTTCATTAGTTTCTCTGTTGGCTTTGGCAATGTTTTCTTCTTAGGCTCTTCTGTCAGTATTCCTTTGCCCTTATCTTTGGCTTTAGGCGGGGCAGAAACTGTTGCTTCTGTAAGTTTGGAGGTTGGCACTTCTGTTGGCTTGATGGGGGTTGCCTCTGTGAGTTTTGACATTTGTGATTTAGAGGACTTTTGTGGCGATGGTTCTGTTGGCTTGAGTTGCTCTGTAACCTCTGTTGGAGGTTGTTTGTTGACTTCTTCTGTGAGCTCAGTTTCTGTTGATGAAGTATTGACATCGAATCTTCTTGCCATTTTGTAAGCTAAAGTGAACCTGTGCCTTTCTTCTTCTCTCTGCGCCATACGATCACTCATTGTTGTGTGCATCTTTTTCAGAACGTCAGAAGTAGAGGTCGTTGCTCTTTTTGGTTTGGTGGCAATCGACTTTCTTCTCTGTATGGTTTGGGGTGTTTCCACAGAGGTGGGTGTTTTCTCTGTGGTTTGTTCATCTGTTTCTTCCAAAATGATTACCTTAGGGGCGGTTGTTGCCCTGTGGTTTGGTTATCTGCTTCTGGAGTTTTGGTTTCGTCAGGAGATGATTCCACAGAGATGGGTGTTGTCTCTGTGGTCTTTTGGGTTTGTTGTTGGGTTTGTTCTGGAGGGGCTTGGTTGATTGGTTCTGCTGCGATTGGTGGACTTTGTATTCCTCTGCTCGTAGCCTTCTCTCTTAGATTCTCCCCCTCAGGATTATCTGATGGACCAGGTTGGTCATCATCAGAATCATCCTGACTTTTACCAGAAGTACCCTCTGCTCTGCAAGAAGTGTTGGGCTTCTTCGGTAATTCAGCTCCTGCTGCCATCAACTTTTCACAGACATTATCGCAGAGGCCAATCAATGTCGCAAGCTCTGCTTCTGTTTTGAAACGCATTCTGCCGACACTCTTTCTGAAATCCTTGACATAGTTGGCATTTGCTGTTGTGAAGGAGACAATGACTTCTGTGACCTGGTTAATGACGTTCTGTCCGAGCTCTGTAAGCCGTGTTCTGGTCATATAGTCTTTTGGTTGCATCATTGTCGTGTTGCGTATTGCCTCTGCTTGGACTTGTGATAGGGCATTCTGTAAGTCTGCAGGAGTAATGCCCTCTGCTCTGTTGGATTGCGTATTCATTTGTTCAAGGAAATTTTTGACAGAGTCCCTGAAAGCAGAAGTTGCAGTTGTTCCGAATTCCTGAGCTGCAGAGGTGGTTGTTGCTTTGGCAGTAGTTTCGGCAGAAGACTTCATCTCTGATATGGCAGTTTTTACCTCTGTGGACAGATTGTCCATTTTGGTGTTCAGATTCAGGATAGCCGTAGATGTTGTCTCTGCAAAAGATTTGAAAGAGCTTTGCAACTCTTTCATGGTTTGGTTCAGAGAGGTGACAAGGGTTTGAAACTCATCCCTTGATACTTGTGTTCCTTGTGTAACCTCTGGAGGAACACATTCGTCTCCAGAGTGAGTCCCTGTTCCTGGGACACCTTCGTTCACCCTTGTTTGTACGATGGGGGTGGAAGGATTTCCTTCTGATCCTCGAGAAGAAACCTGAGTTTCGATCTCTACAGAAGTTCTGTGAAGAACAGTGTCCAAATCCACTCCAGAGGTGGTTATTGGAATGTCCTTCTGTTGACTGGGAGACTTGTCTAGAGTCTCTTCGTCTCTGTGCTCACTACTTCTCTCTGAAAGAAGTTTTGGTCCTAATGTGTGCGTGGCAGAGGAAACGAATTCCTCTGTAGGGTGTTCTAGGGTGTTCTGGGGCGACTGATCACGAACAATAGGTGAGTCTCTTTGCGGAGACTCCCTAGGAATGGATTACTCGGTTTCTGTGGGCACAAAGGTTGAAAGAGTAACCTCTGGCTGGATGGGCTGGGTTAGGATCGAGCTGTGCTGCTCTTTTTCAATAACTCCTTCTGCAGCTAGACCTGCGGAGTTAGAAATGTGGGTTGCACTGGGAGTTGGTTTTGGTTGTGTGCCTCTATTTATCCAGGCATCTTTTCTTGCTTCTTCCTCTGTTAAGCATCCAAGCACTACATCATTGTCTATCATTTCATCCTCTGTAGCTATCCTACGGCTTGGTTCTTCTTCCCTAGGTTCTGTTGAAGTTCCTTGCTCTGGTCGTAAGAAGTCATACATTTGATGAGACCCGAATAATCTCATGACATGTGGATGATAAAGACCTTTACGTATCCAGACAGCTTCTTCTTCATCTGAATCTGTCTCTAAGATCTCTATTCCTGTCTCTGTTGTTGCTAATCCCTCTTTTTGTACAACTTCGGCCCCTTTTTCTTTTTCTTCTTCCATCATATTCTCAGAAGCCTCTGTAATTTCACCTCTGTTCCACTCAGCTTCTGTTTGTTCTATTTCTTCTGAAGCTGGGTTTGGACTTCTTCTGTGGACGTCCAATCTTTGAATGAAAAGGTTTTGTAAAATGACAGGGGTGTTGGCTGGTTGATTTTTGGGTGTTGTGTCATCTTCTTGCAGATGTGTGTCAATGCCAGAAATGAAGAAATCTTGTTCTTCTGGAGAGTGGTGGTCGAGAGGTTGAGCCGTCCACCCTGCTGTATTTAGGGTGTTGGCAATGTCAGGGTTCTGTAAGAAGTCGTTCAGGTCTCCTTGTTGAGCAACTCTATCTGGAGATTGATAGGGTGATTGATACTCTTCTGTAGCCATTCCTTCTTCTGCAAGTTCTTCTTCAGTTCTTTTTTCTGCATTTTCTTCTTCTGCAGTTTCCTCTTCTGCAATGGTAACCAACTTTTCAAGTGATTTACCATGCTTCTTTTTGGTTTTCCTTCTTTTAGGTTTTGGTTCGATCTTCTTTTCTTCTTCATTTTTGGGGAAGAGGGAGGAGCAGAGGAGCCAATTTATGTGGCATGAGGAGGTGAAGGTTGATCTTCTGCAGCGCTTGTTGAGGTGCCTTCTGCAATTTTTCTCTTCTTGGCTTTTGGAGTATATGCAGAGGTTCTTGATGAAGACTTCTTTCCCATAAGTTCTGCACGTTTGGCTATAAAGCTGAGTTGAATAGCCATGTGCTTTGCTAACTTCTGATCCTTTTCTTCTTGAGTAGAAAGAGGTTTTGCTATCATTGTTCCTAAGGGGACACCTAAACGCGGGGGTGTCATAAGACTCGGTTTAGGAGTTCTATGATCGCGTATATACTCTTTCTTAAGGGATTTATTCGATGCGTAGCGCAGAAGCTTCTTTGACAGAGGTCTGCAGTGTGAGTAGCCATCGGTATGATCAGTGGGGGTATTCTTGTTCATCGGGAACTGTTTGGGAGTTGGTCCTTCCATTGGCCAGTTTTGGATTAGCAGTAGAGGTTCGAACAGTACTCCCAATATTCTTTGGAATTGCAGAGGTGGTAGAAAGTTTGGATCGTTTTATTTGAGCCTTCTCGTGTTGTTCTTTCTGTCGATGGTGTTTATGATCTCTTGCATTATTATGGTCGCATAATCTAGTGGAAGATCATAGTAAACCCCATACATGATGCTCAAGATTTGATGTGAGCTTTGGTCAATACTCCCTATTTTCCCTGTCAGGCACCTGTTAAGAATAGAGAACAAAGTGTTCCACAGAGGTGGCAATCTTCCTCTGCGGCAGTCATTTCTCTTCCGTAGTTGGGTGTTGTACCCAAGAATTTCCACGAAGCGACAGAGCTCTTCGTCTGTTGGTTGCTCTGCATAACTCTTCAATCCCAGAAGACCCCTTGTTGGTAGGTTGAATTCAAGTGAGAACATTGTTCTGTTGAACTTGATTTCAAGATGCTCAGATTTATCAGGTCTTGAAATGTACCCTTTGATAAGAGAATCGTCTTTATCAAATCGGCAGCTTTGCCAAAATTGGTTCAAATAACGGACTGGAATTTTGTTTGGGGTTCTTGAGAGTAGAGGGAAGAGGATGTGATTTTCCATTATGTTCAGAAGAATAGCATGGGCTTCGCCGAAAGCAGTGGGTGAGGGGACCAAATAGCAGTTGTTGGATTTGATAGGAAGTATGGTTTCGAAGTGATCTTTTGCTATGAAGTTTTGCAGGTGTGTCGTTGGGGCAAATTCTGCCGAGTCCCCGGAATCTTGTTGTTCAATAGCTCTTGCAAGGTTGGGGTTTTCTGAATGTTCAGAATGGGCAGGGGAGTGTTCCGGTGAGTTTGCCGGAGAGAGTTCTTGGGAGATAGCTTTAGAAGATGAAGCCATTTGGGTTTAAGAACAAGGTTTTTGCAAGCTTTTGCAGGGTTTCGCCGGAGAAGAAGATAAGAGTTTGTAAAAGGTTTTATGAGAGGGTAAGCTTGGTTTTTATAGGAGGGTAAAACGGTAGTATTTGAAAGAGTAAAATATATGGCAATGGATTAAAATTTGGAATCCGTACTCGAGTTTGAGCGGCGGGTTCAACTTTCCAAATAAAAACGTTCCATGTACGCCCAATGAAAATGGGACACGTAGGCCTTGTCAGAATATGACAGGACGTCGTGCGCGGCCCATTAATGCTAGGCGCGTGAGGTTGTTTTTAGCCACATGAGTTTCACTCGCAGTAAAAGTAACCGTTATTACTTCAGAAATGCCCAGATAACAAAATGGCAGAACTTGTGTTTTACAGAAGCTCTGTGATTTTGAAAATCTTGAGTTTTAACCTCTTCTCATATATCTCATTGTTGTCATTGACTCTGAAGGTTCTTCTTTGAACGAAAACGTTTGTATCGACATTGGAGAGGATCAATAGGATTTTGTCAAGAAATTTTACTCACAGAGGTTTTGTGGCTCTGATGGAACTTACAGAAGCTCTGTGGGAGCCAGCAGAAGCTCTATGAGAGAAAAAATCTTATAACTTGAATTCTATTAACTTTCTGATCATCCAATTTTTGATCTGTGTTAAGAGATGTTTTTCGCACATTATTGAAAGTTTGTGTCCGAGAAAACTATTTTGATAAACGTTTTGTTCGAGAAGGTCATGGTGTGTGTTGTCGGTTTCCGAGATAACATTCCAAAAGATCGACAGAGGGTTAATTTGTGATCACAGAGCATATTTCCTACAGAACCTCTGTTGAGCTCAGCAGAAGCTCTATGACCTTAAATTTCTCCTATTTTGAATTTTGTTAAACTTTTTGAACTTTTGATTTTTGAAATGTTATTCATAGTATATTTAGGACATATTTGACAATTCTTGTCCTAGAAAACTGTTTTCAAAAACCTTTTGTGCGAGAGACATACCTTTTGGTTCTTCTGTTCTCGGCAGTTTTGTCTTACTTCTGTCGATGGAGAAATATCGACATTCTTCTTTGGCTTTTCTTTGAAAGATTTACCTCTGTAGATCATTTCAGGGTCCCTTTTGCTCCCCCTTGATCTATTCACTTCTGTAGATCAAGAATTTTCCTTTTGCTCCCCCTTGATCTATGCTTGGTTCAAAGAATGGTAAGATTTGTATTGAGCATAGATCATGTTTACCAGAGGTTCTGTAAGGGTTATCAGAAGATCTGAGCGGACCCACAGAAGCTCTGTAACTAAGAATTATTTTTGCATACAACAAAAATACATACAGAAATAATAGATATTTATACTTACTTACAGAAGATAAAGCTATACCTATAGAGGATTTTCACACCATGTTAATCATTCCTAACTTACCCACCAAGAAGTTGAATCTTTTCTCGTCTAAAGCTTTGGTGAATAAGTCAGCGAGTTGATATTCTGTGGGCACGAAATGCATTTCGATTGTACCGTATTCAACATGATGTTTCAAGAAATGATACCTTATATCGATATGCTTGGTTTTTGAGTGTTGCACAGGGTTGGCAGAGATAGCAATGGCACTTTTGGAATCACAGAAGATGGGTATTTTGAACAGGATGTGGCCGTAGTCTTTTAGCTGAGTCTTCATCCATAGAACCTGAGAACAACAGCTACCAGCAGCAACGTATTCAGCTTCTGCAGTGGATGTGGAGACACAATTCTGCTTCTTGGAGGTCCAACTGGCTAGTTTACCACCTAGGAATTGACAACTCCCAGAGGTACTCTTTCTGTCGAGCATGCATCCTCCATAGTCTGAATCTGTATAAGCTTTAAGACTAAAACCAGAGTTCTGTGGATACCAGAGACCAAGATTGTTGGTCCCCTTCAGGTATCTAAAGATTCTCTTTACAACATCATAATGTGATTTCTTTGGATTAGCTTGATAACGTGCACAAAGACATGTGGCATGCATAATGTCAGGTCTGCTTGCTGTTAAGTATAACAGAGATCCAATCATGCCTCTGTAGAGAGTACATTCTACAGAAATACCATTTGGATCTAAGAATAACTTATTTCCAGTGGCCATTGGAGTCTTCATTGCAGAGGTATCAGAGAGATTATATTTTAAAAGTATGTCAGAGACATATTTGGCTTGATTTATAAAAATTCCCTCTGAAGATTGTTTGACTTGAAGTCCGAGGAAGAATGTTAATTTTCCCATCATACTCATTTCAAACTCACTCTGCATGAGTTTTTCAAAATTTTTGCACTCTTCTGAATTTGTAGACCCAAAAATTATGTCATCTACGTATATTTGTACAAGCATTATCTCACTATTTTTGCGTTTATAGAATAAGGTAGTATCTGTTGTACCTCTGTTGTAGCCATTGACTAGAAGGAAGGTAAAAAGTCGTTCGTACCATGCTCTTGGAGCCTGTTTTAGTCCGTATAGAGCCTTTTCAAGGTAGTATACATCCCTTGGGAATTTTGAGCTTTCAAAACTTGGTGGCTGATTTACGTAAACCTCTTCTTGGATTTCACCGTTTAGAAAAGCTGATTTTACGTCCATCTGATAGACTTTAAAACCTCTGTGGGCTGCGAAGGCTAAGAATATTCTTATTGCTTCGAGCCGTGCGACAGGGGCAAAAGTCTCATCGTAGTCTATGCCTTCTTCTTGTCTATATCCTTTTGCTACTAATCTTGCTTTGTTTCTTACGACCACTCCATCTTCATCCTTCTTGTTTCTGTAGACCCATTTAGTCCCAATGGCCTGTTTCCCTCTTGGCAGAGGTACTAAAGTCCATACTCTGTTACGCTCAAATTGCAGAAGTTCTTCTTGCATGGCGTCTACCCAGTTTGGGTCATCTAGGGCTTCAGAAATCTTCTTTGGTTCTATCACACTAATAAAATTTGTAAAGAAACAAAAATTAGCAGTGGCAGACCTTGTTTTTACTGAGTCAGAAGGTTCTCCAATTATTTGGCTTGGAGGATGGCTTTTTGTCCACTGAGTTGTGCGTGGAAGATGATCATCAATGTCATCAAAACTTTCTTCAGAGGCTTCTTGTGTTTCTTCTTGTGTAGCCTCTGTAATTCTTCGTGCCTTGGTAGTTGATTCTACCGTTTGTGGAATGATTGGTATGAGTGGTGGTGGAGTTTGTTCCTCTGAGGACGTATAGTCTTGGTCCTCGATCTCCTCTGTAATTGGTTCTTCTGTGGTTTGTGCAGCTTCTGTGGTCGTTTTTCTTAATGTTTCATCTTCTGCACTTTCTTCTGCTTCGGCAATTGCATCTGTAGTATTTATAGAAGAAGATGAAGCATTATTTGGACCAGTTAGAGTCATACCTGTAGGATTTTGTCCGATAGAGGATGGTTCTTCAGAAACTCTGATGGTTCCGACAGAAGGATCAATGTCATTGTGGAACATCTCCAAAAATAGAAGATCCAAATCTTCTTTTGTTCTTGAGATGTCAGAGGATTTCCCTTTAATTCCGAGTTCTGAACTTATTTGCTCAGAAGTCATTTGGAATGAATCATCAAAAGAAACATTGATGCTTTCTACAATCTTGTGAGACTTTGTAAGGAATGTTCTGTAGGCTTTGGAAGTGGCAGAGTATCCAATGAGTTTGCCTTCGTCAGCTTTGTTAGATCTGAAGTTTTGTCAATAAACCAAGTGTTGAATATCTGATAAGAAGACTCAGATGTTCTGAGTAGAGAAGTCAGAGGTCTGACTGTGAAAGCTCAGAAGTATTGATCAGAGAAATCAGAAGTCTGGAAAGAGAAGTCAGATGTCTGAGTTAAGGAGTCAGAAGATCTGAGAAGCTTTATCAGAAGAATGTTCAGAAGTTCTGAACTACCTGTTCAGAACTTATGACGAGATACTTTACTTAGTATTTTATAAACTAATTAGGACACGTGTTATGTTCTTATTAGTCTTTCTTATTTGTACTGTAGCTTTAAGATGTCCGTTGCAGTATAAATAGTAGTTAGCTCTATGTTGCTAACTGATTGATTTTTTCCCGTATAACTTTGTATTCATTCTCTGTAATCTTTGAGATTCTCTCTCTCATAGATCTGTATTTCTGTTCCTTATTGAATACAATTGGGCTTGATCATACAACTTCTCAATTACTGCTTTCTATATTGATTGTGAGATTAGATCCTGTTCTTTCAATTGGTATCAGAGCCAATCAACAAACAAATTCGTTCAAGATTGTTATCGCGAAGATCAATTGATAAATTTCTTGAAGATTTCTTGATTCATTCAAAATTCGATTCCGCTGCTAGGGCTAGTTCTTGAATTCTTGTCAATTCTTGAATTACCTGTTACATTTCGATCAAGAAACTCGAATTTGTCTTTCTGTTGAATTTTCTTACAATCATGTCTTCTAAAGAATATCTAGCCAGGGGATCTGAAACCAAACCGCCTGTTCTTATACCAGAAGAGTATCAGCAATGGAAAATCCGAATGATCCAATTCCTAGACAACATTGATGAAAACCTTATGATTTCTATTCGAGAAGGCCCAATTGAAGTATACATCGATGTTGCTGCAACCCCTGCTACAGAGACAACTCCAGAAATTCCAGCGACCAGGGTGAAAAAGAGTTATTCCCAATACACAGCTGAACAGAAAAATAGGCATGCTATTGACAAAAGAGCAATTACTTTGATGACTTTGGCTGTCCCAAATGAGGTTCTTAACAGGATTGACAGTGGATCATCAGCTAAAGAAATGTGGGACGAATTGGAAAGGCAAATGTTAGGAACTGTGAGATCTATTCAGGCAAAGTTAAATCAAAGCATAAATGCTTATGAAAGGTTCAAAGCAAAAGAGTTAGAAAGTTTGACACAGACATACAGTAAATTTTGCACTATTCTAAATGACTTGAGAAGAAATGGACTGAAGAAAACAAAATCAGAAATAAATTACAAATTTCTGAACAGTCTAAATTCAGAATGGTCATCATTTGCCATAAGTCTGCAAATGAACAAGGATATGTGTGAAGAAGACTTAAATGATCTATTCTGTGTTCTTAATCAACATGAAGACTCTGTCAAGTTAGTTGTGGAAGAGAAGAAAAATGTTGCTGATCAGTTAGCGTTCTTATCAAAGTCCAAAGCAATCAAAGCACCCAAAAAGACTGCATATCTATCAGAGATACCTAATCTGGAAGAATCTGACAAGGAAGAAGGATCAGAAGATGATGAAGATATCAAGATAATGGCTGAGAAACTAGCTTTGTTGACAAATACTTTCAATAAAAGGTATGGGAAGGGTAGATTTCAAGGAAATTATAAGAGAGTTGGGAGTTCAGACTATAAGAAGAAAGAAGACAGAGAAGAAAATAAGTTTGAAAAGAGAGTAGAGAGAAGTGAAGAAAACAATGAAGAGAAGGATGAAAGAAAAGAAAAGAATCTGTGTTTCAAATGTGGAAAATCTGGCCACTATGCTAAGGATTGCAGAGTTAAAATTGTGAAAGACTATGAGTACTACACCAAGAAGGCTCAGCTTGCAAAGAAGAGAGATGATAAAATTGCTTTGTTGGCTGAACAGGAGAATTGGTTGTACTATACTTCTGATGAAGATGATCACATCAACTTTCCACAGATGCAGAGCTATATGGCAAAAATGAGGAATGAGGATGATTCTGATTTTGAAGATGCTGATTCTGAGTCATCTGCTGAGGTACATTCTTCACTTGAATTAGAGTTAATGACACAGATTGGTGAAATGAAAACTGAATTTGCTAATCTAAGAAAACAGATAAAAGGAGAAAGAAATTTGGTTAACAAATTCAGAATTGAAAAAGAAGTAATAAAAGAACAATATGAAGAATCTGAGGCTGAGAAACAGAAAGTTAAAGATAAAAATTCTGAATTGATGAAAAGGCTTTCTGAACTAAAAGTTGAGTTTTCAAAAATAAAGGATGAAAAAGGTGATTTACAAATAAAATTTGATATGTTATTTGAAGAAAGAAATAATTAATACACTAAAATTAAAGAATTAGAAGATCTGAATTTGAAAAGGGGTCAGACTCAGCAAACACTAAATCTTTTATTAAACAACGTTAAAGATACAAGATTTTACAACCCAAAGAAGGGATTGGGATTGGAAGAAAATGTCACTTTAAAAAGAGCTCCAATTAACTTGTATGAAAAACTTCAAGTTTCTAAGCCAAAAATCCCAGAAATTGTTGAAGTTTTCATAAGACCTGCTAGTTCTATAACAAGTTCTGACAATTTGCAAAGACCAAACTCTAAAAAGTCAGATGAGAAAATTTCTGAGTCTAAAACAGAAAAGTCAGTTGGTTCAGAAGAAAAGGTTAAGAAAGAAGTTTCTAAACCAACAGATGAAAAGCCAAGATACAATGATACTAAATTCAAGTATGATTCCTTAAATGTCAGCTACAAAAATAAACAACCAAGTTTTTCATATCATGACATTGAGAGCATATTTGACACAAGTAAAAATTCTGAAACAGTCAATCAGAAGTCTGAAACTTCTAGTCAGGATTCTGAACTTTGTAGTCAGAACTCTGAGTCTAAAGATCAGACATCTGAGTCTGTAAATCAGAACTCTGACTCAGGTAGCCAGAAGTCTGATTCAACTGGATTTTCTGAAACAAAATCAGATGAATTTTTGCAACTTGAAAAGAGATTTAATCTTGTGAGTCAAGAACTTGAGGACTTAAGGAAAGCTTATGATGAACTTGAAAATGATTTCTGTGAGGTGGATATTAAACTTGAAGAAGCTTTGAAAGAAAATAATATTTTTATTCAGAAAATAACAGAGCTTGAAAAACTGAAGACTGAGTATGATCTTTTTAAAATTAATGCTTCAAGAGAAAATGATAAATTCTTTAATGAATCAAGTACATATGAAAAAGGTGAATCATCTAATTCTTCTAACAAAAAGAACTTGAATTTTTCAGAAAAAGAAGAAAGCAAAAGGAAAGATGATCTTGCAAAGTTGAATGATCTGAAAAGGGATCTTGAGAAGCTTAGAATGAAATCTACTTCTGAACTCAAAGCTAGAAATTCTTGTAATAAGGGCAATTGTACTCTGAACAGTATCAATAAAAATGAAATGACCTATGTTTCAGATTTATTGTCACTTGCAAAGAAAAATCTTGTTTGTGTTAGATGTAAAAATGATTCATTCCAATATTCTCATAAATGTCAAGTCAAAATAACTTCTGTTTCATACATAAGAAAAGATATTCAGAAAGTTTCTGTTTCTCAAAATACAGAAAAGAAGAAAATTTCTGTTCCTCAGACTCAGAAGAAAGAAAAGATAAAAGAAAAGAAAGTTGAAAATATAGCAAAACCAAAAGTTACAACTCTCAAAAAGAATTTAAACAAGCTTGTAAGCAGAAAATGTTCTGACTTCATAAAAGTTCAAGGAAAGTGGTGTTTGAAGAAAGATTTTGAGTGGAGAGTAAAAGGTACTAATGTTAAATCCAATGACAAAGCTAACAAAGATGGACCCATTCCAAAATGGGTACCTAAACCTAACTGATCCTTTTGCAGGGCTGTCATGTGTGGTTTTTAGATTCAGGAGCTTCAAGACACATGACAGGTCAGAAGTCTTTTCTATCAAACTTCACAGAAAAGGCTGGAGGAGCAGTAAACTTTGGAAATAACAGCAAAGGACAAGTCAAAGGTTATGGGGATTTAACTAAAGGGGATCTGACTATCCAAAAGGTTTTCTATGTTGAAGGATTACAGCATAATCTTTTCAGCATAAGTCAGTTTTTAGACAGTCTTTGTCAAATTAAGTTTCAAATAACAGGTTGCATGATTTTAACTGAAAATGATGTTAAAGTCTTCTGGGCCAAAAGACATATGGACTTATTTGTAGTTAATTTTTCAAAATTGAAAACATTAAATACAGTTTGTCTTTTATCAAAATCAACTGCAAATGAATGCTGGCTTTGGCACAGAAGATGTTCTCATCTGAATTTCAAAGATCTTAATAATCTTGTTGCAAAACATTTGGTTAAAGGCTTACCAAAGCTTAAATTTGAAAAAGAATCATTATGCTCAGCTTGTGAAATGGGCAAGATGAAAAAGAGTTCTCACAAATTAAAAATGGACTCATCTTGCAAAGCACCATTAGAAATGATTCATACTGATCTTTGTGGTCCAATTTCAGTTCAATCTATGGGAGGAAAGAAATATATGCTTGTGATTGTTGATGAATTATCCAGATACACATGGGTTGAGTTCCTAAGAGCTAAGTCAGAAGCTGCTACTACATTGATAAATTTTATCAAAAGGATTCAAGTTCTCTTACAACTTCAAGTTCAGAAAATCAGAAGTGATAATGGAACAGAGTTCAGAAATGAGACTCTTCAGAATTTTTTAGAAAGTTCTGGGATTTCTCACAATTTTTCTGCTGTCAGAACTCCTCAACAAAATGGTGTTGTTGAAAGGAAGAATAGAACTCTAGTTGAAGCTGCGAGAACAATGCTGGCTTATGCAAATCTTCCTACTTTCCTATGGGCTGAAGCAATTGCAACTGCTTGTTTTACACAAAATAGAACTTTAATCAATAAGAGATTAAATAAGACTGCTTATGAACTGATAAATAAAAGAAAACCATTAATCAAATTCTTTCATGTTTTTGGTTGCAGGTGCTATGTTCTCAGAGACAGAGAAAATCTTGCCAAATTCGATAAAAAGGCAGATGAAGGATACTTTGTGGGTTATTCTTTAACTTCCAAAGCATTCAGAATCTACAATAGAAGAACCAAGAGGATGATGGAGAGCATAAATGTAACTTTTGATGAAGCCAGAATGCGGACTTCTGAACAAGACAGTTCAGAACTCATGCTGAACAAGACAAAAATGACTTCTGATACAAATTCTAATCCTATCTGTTCAGAACTCAATTTACTATTTAAGGATGCTTTTAGTGAACTAATTTCTGATTCTTATGAAGAATATGAAAACCCAAAGATGGTCAAAGAGATGAAAAATAAGACTCCAGAAATAGTTCAATCAACTGTAATTTCTGACAAAGGTCCATCAGAGGAATGTCCAAATCTAATACATACAAGTGGTGAAAATTCTGAACCTTGTAATCAGAATTCTGATTCTTGTACTCAGAACTCTGAACAAGTCACTCTGAATTCTGACTTCATTAATCAGAACCCAAACTTGGATATGACTTCTATTCATACATCAGAAAAAGGGGACAGTTCAGAATTACAAGCAATCATTGATGAGAATGATGCAAACAACAATTATTCAGAGATTGATGTACTTCCTAGTGCAAATAAATGGACTAAAAATCATCCTATTCATCAAGTAATAGGTGATCCTTCAGAAGGAGTAAAAACCAGATCAGCTACAGCAAATGAAGCAATGTTTGCTGGTTTCTTGAGTGTAATTGAACCAAAGAAAGCTAATGAAGCCTTAGAGGATCCAGACTGGATTTCAGCAATGCAAGAGGAATTGCTTCAATTTGAAAGAAATAAAGTCTGGAGACTCATCCCAAAGCCTGAAGGTAAATCTATTATTGGAACTAAATGGGTGTTCAGAAACAAAAAGGATGAATCAGGTGTTGTCATCAGAAACAAGGCAAGATTGGTTGCTAAGGGATACTGTCAACAAGAGGGAATTGATTATGATGAGACATTTGCACCAGTGGCAAGAATAGAGGCAATCCGAATATTTTTAGCCTATGCTGCACATAAAAACTTCAAGGTGTATCAAATGGATGTCAAATCAGCCTTTCTAAATGGCAAACTTAATGAAGAGGTGTATGTCCATCAACCTGAAGGTTTTGTTGATCCAGAATTCCCTGATCATGTTTATATTTTAGACAAAGCTTTATATGGTCTAAAACAAGCACCACGAGCCTGGTATGACACTCTTACTAAACACCTGTTAGGTTCAGGATTCAAGAAAGGTAAAATTGACACAACTTTATTTTTAAAGAAACAGGGTGATGATTTGATTCTGATTCAGATTTATGTTGATGACATAATATTTGGTTCTACCAGTCCAGAATTATGTGATAATTTTTCAAAAATCATGTCATCTGAATTTGAAATGAGCATGATGGGTGAACTGAATTTTTTCCTTGGTCTTCAAGTCAAACAACTACCAAAAGGTATTTTCATAAATCAAGGAAAATATGTCAGAGATATTCTGAAAAAGTTCAAAATGTCTGATTGTGCTTCTATGAGAACACCTATGGCAACTAACATAAAGTTATATGCTGATCTCAAAGGTGTTTCAGCAGATATCAAACTTTATAGAGGCATGATTGGATCATTACTTTATTTGACTGCAAGTAGACCAGATATCATGTTTTCTACCTGTTTCTGTGCTAGATTTCAATCTAACCCGAAAGAATCACATATGTTGGCTGTCAAAAGGATTTTAAGATATCTCAAAGGAACACCTGATCTAGGTTTATGGTATCCAAAAGAAACTGACTTCAAATTGACTGCTTTCACTGATGCTGATCATGCAGGAAGTAGGTTGGACAGAAAGAGTACATCTGGTGCTTGTCACTTTTTGGGAGATAAAATAGTGAGTTGGGCATCAAAGAAGCAGAATTGTGTATCCACTTCAACTGCTGAAGCAGAGTATGTTGCTGCTGCTGCTTCATGCTCTCAAACATTGTGGATGAGAACACAACTCATGGACTATGGATATCAGCTTAACAAGATTCCCATCTATTGTGACTCAGAAAGTGCAATTGCCATTACTCAGAACCCTGTTCAACATTCAAAAACTAAACATATAGATGTGAGGTATCATTTTATAAAGGACTATGTGGAAAAAGGAACTATAGAGATGCACTTTGTGCATACAAAGTATCAATTGGCTGACTTGTTCACAAAGCCTCTTGATCACAAAAGGTTTTCTTTTCTCATATGTAAAATAGGAATGCTTAATCTGCCTAATTGAAAATATTTTTTTTTCTTAAAAATGCTAAATTTTTCTAAGTAAAATTGTCTGAGTAGTGTACTCAGAACTCTGAGTCTTAAGATTCAGAACTTCTGAGTACTAAGATCAGAACTTCTGAGTCTTGAGTTCAGAACTTCTGAGTAGTGTATTCAGAACTTCTGAGTCTTGAGTTCAGAACTTCTGAGTCTTGAGATCAGAACCCCTGAATCTTAAGGTCAGAGATTCTGAGTCGATACTTCAACAATCTTACTTTCAAAAATTTATTTTTGAGAAATACAAATAACTTCAACTGTATGGATTATGCTTCTTCTATTATCTTTTTATCTCATCTTTATGTATCATTAATAATCAAAAGCATGCTCAAATCAAGGGGGAGCATCAAAATTCTTTTGGAAATCATTTTGTGATGCTTAAAAGATTTGTTTTCATTTCTTATCTGTTCAAACCTCTTCTGAATAATCAAAATGTTTTATATTGGTCAGAAGTTGATTTTAAAAGACATTTTGGTTACAAGGCAAAATTCTTCTGAGTCATGGAATCAGAACATCTGTGCGTGTTATTCAGATCTTTGACTTGAGTCAAAATTCTATCCACTAACACGTGTCAGCTTCATATTTGTTTGACAATGCCACGTATTTCATTTAAATCCTTTGTGGTATTTCACATGTGTTGACTCCGTTATAACATTGATTTCGCTTTTCCGTTAAACCTTTCAACTTCGTGGATTTTAAATAGGTCTTAAAATCCCTATTTCAAATTTCTTTCAAATTCCAGAGCGAAACGTGAGATACGAATCAAATCCAGAGTTCTTTGAATCTGTTTTTCTTCTTAAATCATGTCTGAAATACGAAGAAGTGGTCCAATTTCTCTACATTCTACAAAATCGATAATGGATTCATCCGATTCGGAAAATGATGAAGTACAAAATAGAGTTGCAGAGGAAGGGGCAATAAGAAATGATGAAGAAGATGAACAAATGGATGAATCTGAAGGAAATGCGGATGAGGTAAACGTTAATATTGAACATGAACAGAGTGCTGCAGGTTCTATTATGTCAGATAGATCTATTCTAGTGGAAAGAGTTGTTCCTGAGAGTGAATGGTTGAAATTATCTGAAAATAACTGTGTTATATTGTTTGAGAAAAGTCGTTTTAAGCCTGAACACAGAATTATCATGGAGTTATTCAAACATCATCCGTACAGAAAATGGTTTACAAGAAGTAAAAATGTGCCTGTTCAGTACATACAACAATGGTGGAAATATCTTAGGTTAGAAGATAATAAGTTTGTGTCTGAAATTGGAGGAGTGACATTTGTCTTATCTATCTCTGCACTAAGAGAAATGCTGAATCTACCAGAGAAAGATGATGTACAAAGAAGAACAGATTTTGAGGATTTACCCTTAACAGAGGAATTAATAGCAGAGTTTATGAAGTTGGGATACAATGAAGGATTGAGGACTCTCAGTTTGTTCAGAAGAAACAAATTACCACCTATTTGGGCTTGCTTCTTTCATGTGGTAAATAAATGTTTGTCAGGGAAAAATAGTTCTGCTGATCAAGGTTCTAAACAAATTCTTCAGATATTTCAAGGTTTAGTGAAGAATAGGCATTATGACTATACTTTAATACTTTGGGAAGATATGAAGAATACATTTGAGAAGAATCAGAAAGCAATTCAGAAGAAAACAAAGGATGCTCCACTGACATACATTCCCTACATAAGGTACTGGCAAATTGTTATTTGGTATGCCATGCAGGAAAACAGAACAATCTCAAGAAGAACAAATGAAGAGCATGGTCCTACATTTTATTTGGGTAAGATGACCTCAGTAACAAGACTTGAAAACTATCCTAATCATAAACTATTGCCAAAATCACTTAGGAGCTATATTCCAAGGGAGAGTGAGATTTTAAAAGCTTATTGCACCTCTATGGGAATTGAATTACCTCAAATCCCTACCCAAGAGGACCAACCTGAGAAGAGAGGTGAGGGGTCTAGTCGAATTAGAGAGGGGGAGGATGTTCAGATGGGTGAACATTCTGAGAGACTTGAGGGGGAAAATTCTGAGAGCTTGGTTAGATTTGGTGAGGAAAAACAGAATGAGAGTGATGAGGATGAGAGATTGTCAACAGAGGTTCAAACAGAAAGAGATGCCTCTGAACCAACTAATCTTGACCAGGTAACCACAAATGCTATTGGTTCACATCTCTTGGTGTCCAATATTGAAACAAACACCATGGACCTAGTGGTGGATCTTGAACAACCCATCCATACCCACTCAGAAGCATTTCAAAATGCTACTGTTTCACACAAATCCGGGGAACCATCCCAAACTCATTTGGAGGGAGGTGATAAATCCCAATTTATTTTTCAACACATTGAGTCTGAATACCACAGTCCTATTCATATTGAGCCTGAAATTCCTTTTGACACTTGCACAAATCAGGAATTTCGTATTCCTGAAACAACATTCATAGACATACCTAATGTTGGGTGTCGAGGATTGGATGGAAGTCCTGGTGAGGTGAACATTACAAAAGCCTCATTCAAATGTGCATCTGTTGTACAAGATGACTGTGTGTTATCTACAGGCCATGAGCTCTCTGGGCACATGAAAACTGGACCATCTGTTGGTTCAGGTTCACTGTTAGAAACTTCTGAATTTGAAAAGATTCAGAAACAAAACAAGGAGATGGGGGAAAAAGTAGAAAATTTGGAGAAGAGGGTGGAGGATTTGAATGATGAAGTATCAGATTTGAAAGTTGTGTTGGAGAAAAAGTTGATTTCTGTTGAAACCAAGGTAGATGATGTAAAGAAATCCTTGGATTCTCACAAAAAGGAGATCGTGGATATAATGTCTGGTTTTCAAAAAGATATGTTAAAACAGATGCAAGGTATTCAGGAATCTATATTGAAAGCACTGAGTGTATCTTTGGCTTCTACTTCAAAGCCTCTTGATCCTGTTCCTATTGCAGAAGCTGAACCTGAAGTTGCTTTTAATCAGAACTTGAAAAGGAAGTTTGATGATAATGATCCTCATGATCATCAAAAGGGGGAGAAAAGACAAAGGTTAAGTTCTGATGATGATATTGGCATAGAAGATTTTGAGATAGCAGACATGCACTTAGCCAATACAAAAAGTTCAGAAGATCAGACACAGGAAAATTTAAAGGAGATGGTTCAGATAGTACAGCTTGATAGTTCAGATACAGAAGAAATGGAGTTGGGAAGTATTGATAGTAATGAATCAGATAAAACAGAGGAATTGAACTTGGATACTGAGATGGAAGAAAACTCAGATGAAACTGTAGCTATTGAGGAATCTGATTTGAGAATAGAAGAAATAGTGGAAAGTACGGTGGTAAACAGGTGTACAGATATTGTGGTTTATAACAGAGAAAGGACAATGGAGTCTGAATCAGAAGAAAGGAGGTTGAATGAAGAATTGATCAGAAGAATGCATAATGAAGTAGTCAGAGCTTTGAGTGTTCAGAAAATTCATAAAGGGATAAAAGTGATAAGACCCATTGATCTAATGGGAGAAGAAGACAGAACTGTGGATTATACACAGGATTTTAAAGATGATTTTAGGTTTAACTTTTGTGATGAGTTAAATACAGAAGAAGAGTATGTGAAAGTGAAAGACTTCTTTATGCCTTCTGAATATGTATTCAGAAAACCAATTGAGATTCCAAAGATTAAATTGCAAAGACTAGAAGAACCTGTGTGTGATTTCATTCTAGAGTTAAGTGATGTGCCATTAGCCAGACAATTTCATGATGATATTTTTCCTGAGGAAATATATGATAATCTCTACTACACAGAAGGAGAGTATGAGCTTTTGGAAAGTAACATTGATGGTTTTATGGATGACAGAGCTCAGATGGTCTACTCAGAAGCTTCTAACATGTTCAGAGTTCCTGACTCAAAACTGCATATTCAGAAAAGAATCGAGAAAGTTCTGATGTTTCAACAAGATGAATTCAATGGTTTAATGTTTGTTAGAATGGAAGTACTGAAAGAAAGAAATACAAAGGTTTCCATGTCTACATTTGATTTTCACAGATTGACTCTTGATGATCAGATCTTTCTAGTCAAGTTCTTTGCTAGCACTGAAGAAGCCTTGATAGAAATTGAATGCAGAAGACTTCTGGGTATTTATGTCAGAAATATATACTTGTATGACTTCCAGTTGGCTATTGAAGAAAGAAAAGAAAAGTGTAATCTGAGTTCTCCCACAAAGAAAACAGAAGTTGATTTGCATGTGAAGGGATTTGTGAATGAAGGAATGGAGACAGAAGGGTTCACATATATGGTTCACGAAAGACTTGAATTGTTCAGATTAAAAGAGTTGGTGAAGTACAGTGATGCAACTCTGAATTGGTTGTTGATTAGAATGGAAGTAAGTATGGACGCTGAAAAGGAGAGTTTAAAGAAGAGATGCATAAACTGTGTGAAGAGGAGGTTGGATCTTAGAAGAAAAATCAGAAACAGTAGTGAATGGTTGTTATATGAGGTGAATCACAAAAAGATTCTACATAATGATTTTGTGTTCCCTGCTGAGTATGAAGTGAATGGAATTTTGTCAGATGAAGCTGAAGAAATGCAGAACACAATATCTCAGAATGTGCAGATAACTAGTTTTGATCAAGCTGAACAGTCTGAACCAAAAGAAGATGAAATATCCATTGATCTAAATGGATACTTTCTTGAATTTGATTTACCTGAGTTCTTCAAACCAAAAGAGGTACAATTCTTGGATGTGTATTATGATAGACCTAAGGAGACTCAGATCTGGTTGGCTGAAAAATTAAGATGTCTTGGCAAAACAAAGCAAGCTGTTTACTCAAATTTTTTAATCACTGGAATCAGAGAGTTGAGGGTTAAGAAATTCAGAAAGATGGAGTACTTATCTTTTGAAGTTCTGAGAGAAGATGGAAAGGTTTATTACTTTACTGATGCAGATTTTGAGAAACTATCAGTAGTTGACTTCTACAGATTACACAGTTTTCTATGCTTCAAAGAGTCAAGCAAAGACAGAAATGAAAGGAAGGCCAGAAGTGTGGTAATTGAGGCCATGTTCTACATCTTAAGGTGGCACTGCTATACAGATTTTCAAATAGCTTTGTACCTACAAAAGTCATGTGTTTATCTGGCAAATCCCAACACAGATCATGAACAGAAAAGGAATTTAAAGACTGGAAGTGTTCACAAATATCCAGAGTTGGGAGTATTTTTGAAAAACAAAAGTGGAAAGATCTTCTTCAGAGCAAAGGAAACCGCAAAATACTGTTCTGGAACTTTAAGAATCATAAAGCACAATTTGGAGAAAAAGATGCTGAAAGTGAAGGAAGCAAACATGATTCAAGAGGTAATTAATCAGCAAGTTGAGATTATTCAAGAAATCATTGACAAAATTGATAAAAGGCTTAATCTGAGAAATGTGCTACTTCAGAAGATTGTTCCTGCTCTGAAAGAACTGGATGATGCAAAGTTTAAGTTTATTTGACAAAAAGGGGGAGATTGTTAGATCTGAAGTTTTGTCAATAAACCAAGTGTTGAATATCTGATAAGAAGACTCAGATGTTCTGAGTAGAGAAGTCAGAGGTCTGACTGTGAAAGCTCAGAAGTATTGATCAGAGAAATCAGAAGTCTGGAAAGAGAAGTCAGATGTCTGAGTTAAGGAGTCAGAAGATCTGAGAAGCTTTATCAGAAGAATGTTCAGAAGTTCTGAACTACCTGTTCAGAACTTATGACGAGATACTTTACTTAGTATTTTATAAACTAATTAGGACACGTGTTATGTTCTTATTAGTCTTTCTTATTTGTACTGTAGCTTTAAGATGTCCGTTGCAGTATAAATAGTAGTTAGCTCTATGTTGCTAACTGATTGATTTTTTCCCGTATAACTTTGTATTCATTCTCTGTAATCTTTGAGATTCTCTCTCTCATAGATCTGTATTTCTGTTCATCATTGAATACAATTGGGCTTGATCATACAACTTCTCAATTACTGCTTTCTATATTGATTGTGAGATTAGATCCTGTTCTTTCAAGCTTTTACATCAAACTTTTCTCTTGAATCTCTGTCGTTTAAGACAAAGCATTTGCATCCGAATACATGGAAAAATTTGATGTTTGGCCGCCTTTTGTTAAGCAATTCGTAAGGCGTCTTGAGGTGTCTTTTCACAACGGTTGAACGATTCTGAGTATAACACGCAGTAGAAATTGCTTCTGCCCAAAAGTTCATTGATAATCCGCATGCTGACAGCATAGTTCTTGCGGCTTCCACAAGTGTTCGATTCTTTCTTTCGACAACACCGTTTTGTTGTGGAGTGCGAGCTGCAGAGAAGTTCTGTGATATTCCTTCTGTTGAAAGATAGGCTTCAATGACAGAGTTTTTAAATTATGTGCCATTGTCACTTCTCAACTTCTGTATTCTGCAATCATAAAGAACTTGGATTCTTTTCATTAGATTTATCAATACATTTGGAACATCTGATTTCTTTCTAACAAATTCAACCCATGTGAAACATGAATACTCATCAATTAGGACAAGTATGCATTTCTTGCCACCTAGGCTCTGTATGGCAATGGGACCGCAGAGGTCGACATGAAGCATGTACAGAGGCCTAGTGCAAGACACGTCAATTTTGCCTTTGTGGGAAGCCCTTATGTGTTTTCCCATTTCACAGGCCGAACACAAATGATCCTTATTGAATTTAACATTTGGCAAACCTTTAACTAGATTGAGTTTTACTAGTTTATCCAAGGTGTGAAAGTTTAAGTGACAGAACCTGTTGTGCCATAACCACGCTTCTTCACTTTTGCAGGCTACTAGGCAAACTTTATCCTTGGATTTTGAAGTAAAATTCATTAGGTATAGATCACCTCTTCTTTCAGCTCGCAGAAGTTCCATTCCTGTGTTTTCACTCTGTAGAGAGCAGAAAGTTCTTTTGAATAACACATCGAATCCTGTATCACAGAGTTGACTTACGCTTAGTAGGTTGTGTTTGAGGCCATTCACATATGCAACTTTGTATACAGAGACATTTTCTTTCTGTATGACTCCATAGCCTTTGATGTGTCCCTTCATGTTGTCTCCAAAAGTTACAGATCCACCATCGTGTGTTTCTTTGTATGTGGATAGTAATCTTCTGTTGCCAGTCATGTGCCTTGAGCATCCGGAGTCAAGATACCAAATTGGCACATGTTGCTTCTGTAAGACAATCACAGAGATTTAGGTACCCATATCCACATGGGTCCAATATTGTTAGAATTTTTTAAGTTTGCCTTAGCATTCTTGAAATACATTTTATCTTTTGTAGAAGAATCAGATTGTTTCTCTTGTGGTTCTGACTTTCGAATTTCAGTGGTGAGAAAGCAATCTGGACTTGAGAAGTGTTTATTCAATCTAAACATAAGATCAAAACAATGACAGTATTGAATATGAGATGTGATTTGTTTGAACTTTTCATTGAATTCTTTGAACTGAGCCACAGAGACATTACACTCTTTCTTTACATTAGATTTCCTATTACAAGAAGATCTATGAATACTAGAATGTTGTTTGCAAAAGTCTTGTTTAGTTCCTGCCTTCTGTGACTCTCTTCTGTGGTGAACATCTTTCTTCACTGTCACAGAGGAAAAATATTTGTTAGCTTCAGGCCATTTTCCCTTTTGTTGCCAAGTGGGATTCTCTTTGATTTTCCTTAAAGGTTTTGAAAATTTTAAGCTTTTTGGATTTTCAGAGGCCTTTTTTCAGATTATCAAGCTCTGTAGAGGTTTTGACTTGTATACACATTTTGAGAAAATCTGGATGGATAGGTATCTCTGTGATTTTCTCTTTTGGAGAAATTGTTCTATTAAGAACTTCAGAGGAGAATTTGACATCCTCTGTGTCACAGTGAATTATCCCTGATTTGAAATCAGTCTCTGAGTCGTCAGAGGATGAATCGTCCTCATATGCAGAGGTTGAGTCATTTCTTTCGACAGAGGCTGGATTTTCTGAGCATGTATCATACGAGCTTTCTTCCTCTGTAAAAAAACTTTCGTGGATGGCAGAGGTTTCTGATGAGATCTCTTCAGTGAGTTTTTGATCTATAGAAGATGTACATAAATTTTCTAAAATATTTGATTTCAAAACTTCCAAAATTTCTTTTTCAATAGATTTTTCAAGTTTTTCTTCTGAAAAGATGGGTTTAAACTCAGGAGCTTCTGCTGACAATTTCTTTTCGACATTTATCATACAGACAAAAGCGACCTGTGTTTGAGTCTCTGGTTTACCAAACTTAAAGATACCAATCTGATCTTGTGTTTTCAGATACTTCTTTGGTTTGATTTCTCTATTGACAGAGGTTGAAGATGATGAATCTGTGTTTTCAAACCACACATTGATCATCTTTGTATGTTTCCTCAAGTGAGGTTCTGCAGAGAGTTTAACCCTTTTACTTACAGAGAGTAAGTTTGGAAAGTTTGGTTTGTTAGTTTTTCCCAAAACAAATAGAGAGGACAGAGGTTTTAGTCGTTTATTTTCAACTCCTAAGGTAATATCACTGTACCCTATACCTCGTCTTGCTATTTGAGAGTTTACCTTTTCATACACCTTCTGTGCATCTTTATAGTTTTTAATTAAAACTTCTCTTCTTAAAAGATCTTGCCAAAGTACCTCTCTTTCCTTTTGAAAGTATTCTTTGAGAGCTCTTATGTCTGTAGTTTCACTTCTTGAAACTGAAAGTTCTTTTGTTTTGATTTTTAAAGCATAGGTTAAATCAGAAATTTGCCTTTTTAAAGGATCTATATTTTTGCTCCAATATTTTACGATTTTTCCTTTTTCTTCAAAGGTTTTGGCTTTTTCTTGAGTGAGAAGCCTTACTTCTCTCTCATTAAAGGTCAGCTTTTTCTGAATGCTTTCAATTATATCTTTCAGTTCAATGTTAAGTTTAAATAAATCATCATCTACAGAATTAGTACTTGAGGTAGAGTTTGAAATGGATACCTCATTGTCAGTACCGGAGTCAACTTCTGCCATGCCACAGAACAGGGCATTTGTGGGAAATTCATCATCAGAAGTAGAGTCTGATTCGAAGTCTTCTTTGTTTGCCTCAGAATGCCCTTTGTTCGCCATTAGAGATTTTTGTGCGTAATACTCGGCCTTCTTTTTGTAAAAAGCTGAGTCCTTCTGTGGGCGATTTGGTCAGCTTCTGCATTCTTTTGCGAAATGACCTGGCTTGCCGCAGTTGAAACAACCTTGGGAGATGTTTCCAGTTCGGTCGTCAGACTTCTGTAGGTCTCCACCTTTCTCTGTTCGGCATTCGTTTGCGTAATGACCGGGTTTACCACATTTGTAGCATTCTTGTGTGTGGCCTACCTTGTCATCTGATCTTTGTTGATCATTTCCTCTGTAGCTTCTGTCGCTCGACCTCTGTAGGTCACCATTTCTGTAGTCTGACCTCTGTCGGTCATTTGATTCTTCTCTTCTTTCATCATCCCTTCTACCAGAAATCCTTTGGCTATTTCTAAACTCTCTTGTCAATAGAGCCATTGATTTAGCTAATGACGCAAGAGTTATCTCTTCCTCTATCAGCTCGTCTTCTTCGCTATCAACCATTACCATCTTCTTTTTCTCCTTCTTTTTCTCCTCTGTATTTCTCTCATTTCTTGGTCTGTCTGCAGCCTCTGTAGATTTACTAACCAATGCGTATGGCACAATGGTTAGTGTTTTAGCTTGATCTATTTGAGGCTCTTGTGCAGCAAGTGTTCCATAGAGATCAGAGAGTGTCCAGGAGTCTAGATCTTGATTTGTTTGTAAAGACATAGACAACTGAAGCCACTCATCGTTCAGGCTCTTTAGAAACATGACGTTATTTTCTTTCGTGGTTCTGTGAATACCAGACTTTTTGCATTTGTTTATGAGAGAGTTGAACCGGTCGTATGTTGTTTGCAGAGATTCTGTTGCAAATGATATTCATTTATGTATTGTGCCCTTCGGTTCTTCTGAGTTTTAGCACCCCCTTCCAACTGTCTTTCTAATTCTTTCCAGAGATCGTGCGCTGTTTCGCATGCATCTAAGGATTGAAAAAGTTCGTTGGGAATTGCCATGATCAATATTCTCTTTGTTTTCTGTGCAACTTCATCTTCTGCCTTATCTTCATTTGACCATTCTTCTCTTGGTTTAGGTTTTTGATGTTCAGGGATTTCAGCAGATTCAGCAGTAGCTGGTACACGTGGCATAGTTATCATCGGAACTGGAGGAGGATTGTAAAGATATTGTTTGAGAGTTTTTTCAGTACCCTCAAAGAAATGAACCATTCTTATCTTCCATTGAGGATACTCATCTCTAAGAAGAGTAGGAGGTTTGGTTAGTGAGCCAGCAGTGAAAAAGTTATTTGTATTTGTCATTTTGAGGAAAGGATAATCTGATGGAGGATTTCTAAGTATGAAAATCTGGAAGGTTTTCTGGGTACGACTAATATCTAGAAGTATGGTGATGAAGAGAGAAAATAATCTATCAAATAAAAGTTGTAAAACGAGGATCACTCGATATTGAAAATCAAGCTTTGCTCTGATACCAATTGTTGGTCCCCGTTTTGCTTAAACAAGATTATCAGATCTATTAGTTCAGGTTTAATGTTTGATGCGGAAGCGTATTTAAAGAACTAACAGATAAGTTTGATAGATTTAGAACAGAATATAAATAAACAGTGAACAAACTATTATATCTCAAAGTTTACTGAATATATATTAAGAACAGGTTTATGAACCGTGAGTAAGAAAAAGCTTTAAAACAGATATGACTCTTAAGGTGAATAAGCTTTTGTGTTCTTAATGTTTTTCTGTGTTGTATTTGTGTAAGGAAGAACTCAACACGAGTCTTCCTTATATACTATTCTAAAGGGGACCATAAAGCATATGCTACTATTCAAGAGGTACGTATGAATAGTTGAGAGGATGTCGTGAACAGTTGCAAGGATGGTATGAATAGTAAGACGTGCTGTATTGCATTTAATGCAGCAGGCGTCTAATATGTACTAAGCCCTACTGAGTCCAATCAGAGTTTGACACGTCGACGTTGGACAGGGCATGCTACCATGCAAGTTGATGTACGGGTCCTGTAACAGTAGCAAGATATTATAAATATCTTCAAGTCTCAGTGAGGACCACAGAGGCTCTGTAATGAGTTACAGAGGTTCTGCGGTCTGGTCCTCTGTGGAGCAGTCTTCACCGGATTCTGAGTCTTTGGTCTTCTTTGAGCGTATGACAGAGCTTCTGTAGGAAGCCTCTGCTGCTTCTGTAGCTTCTTGACCTTGATTTCTCGGTAATGTCGACAGAGCCTCTGTAAGAGGCTTTCTTCACTTAGCCTATTTTTCACTACTTCTAAATACTTCTATGATCAAGAAGATTGAAGCTAACACAAAGTCATAAGACTTTCTAGAACTTGAAAAGAGATTTAATCTTGTAAGTCAAGAACTTGAGGACCTAAGGAAAGCTTATGATGAACTTGAAAATGACTTGTGTGATTTGGATTTTGATCTTAAAAATGCTTTAAAAGAAAAGAATGTTTTTATTCAGAAAATAACAGAGCTTGAGAAACTGAAAGCTGAATATGATCTGTTCAAGATTAATGCTCTAAAAGAAAATGATAAAATCTTTAATGAATCAAGTACATATGAAAAAGGTGAATCATCTAATTCATTTTCTAACAAAAATAAGTTGAATTTTCCAGAAAAAGAGGAAAGCAAAAGGAAAGATGATCTGAAAAGAGTTCCTGAGAAGACTGAATTGAATTCTGATTCTGTACCAAAAGCTCATAGTTTCTGTAATAAATGTACATGTACGTTGAAAAATAGAAATAAAAATGAAAGGACTTATGGTACAGACTTGTTGTTACTTGCACAGAAAAATCTGACTTGTGTTCAATGTAAAAGTGATTCTTTTCAATATTCTCAGAAATGTCCAATAACAATAACATCTGTTTCATTCATAAGAAAAGATATTCCGAATACAGAAAAGAAGAATGATTCTGTTCCTCAAACTCAGAGAAAAGAAAAGATAAAAGAAGTGAATCATCAAGTTAAAGTCAAAACAAAGTATGAGAAAGTGAGTAGTGTGAAAGAAAAGAAAGTTGAAAACATTGCAAAATCAAAAGTTACAACTTTCAAGAAGAAATTGAATAAATTTGTGAACAGAAAATGTTCTGACTTCATAAAAGTTCAAGGCAAATGGTGTTTAAAGAAATATTTTGAATGGAAAGTAAAAGGCACTTTTGTTAAATCAAATGACAAAGGTAATAAAGAAGGACCCATTCCAACATGGGTACCTAAAACTAACTGACTGTTGTTGCAGGGCTATCATGTGTGGTTTTTAGATTCAGGAGCTTCAAGACACATGATAGGTCAGAAGTCTTTTCTATCAAACTTCACAGAAAAGGCTGGAGGAGCAGTAAACTTTGGAAATAACAGCAAATGTCAAGTTAAAGGTTATGGGGATTTAACAAAAGGAGATCTGACAATTCAAAAAGTTTTTTATGTTGAAGGATTACAACATAATATTTTCAGCATAAGTCAGTTTTTAGACAGTCTTTGTCAAATCAAGTTCCAAATAACAGGTTGCATGATTTTAACTGAAAAGGGTGTTAAAGTCTTCTGGGCCAAAAGACATATGGATTTATTTGTGGTTATCTTTTCAAAATTACAAACATTAAATCCTGTCTGTCGTTTATCAAATTCAACTGCAAATGAATGCTGGCTATGGCACAGAAGATGTTCTCATCTAAATTTCAAAGATCTTAATAATCTTGTTGCAAAACATCTGGTTAAAGGTCTACCAAAGATTAAATTTGAAAAAGAATCATTATGCTCAGCTTGTGAAATGGGCAAGATGAAAAAGAGTTCTCACAAATTAAAAATGGACTCAGCTTGCAAAGCACCATTAGAAATGATTCATACCGATCTTTGTGGTCCAATTTCAGTTCAATCTATGGGAGGAAAGAAATACATGCTTGTAATTGTTGATGAATATTCCAGATACACATGGGTTGAGTTCTTAAGAGCTAAGTCAGAAGCTGCTACTACATTGATAAACTTTATCAAAAGAATTCAAGTTCTCTTACAACTTCCAGTTCAGAAAATCAGAAGTGATAATGGAACAGAGTTCAGAAATGAGACACTTCAGAATTTTTTAGAAAGTTCTGGGATTTCTCATAATTTCTCTGCTGTCAGAACTCCTCAACAAAAGGGTGTTGTTGAAAGGAAAAACAGAACTCTAGTTGAAGCTGCAAGAACCATGCTGGCTTATTCAAATCTGTGAAAACCCAGATCTCTAGCAATAAGATATGAATGTAGTGAGAGAGAATCTAGAGAGCAAATATGTCATCCATGTATTGAGCTCAAAGGATTACAAAAGGTTTCTAAAAGATTACTTAAGCTTTTGAAGTGTTACATACAAATGAACTAGACAAGCCTATTTATACACATGACATACAAGGTATAAAGGCATTCACAATACTGTATAGACTCATACAGTACATTGACTTTACAGTAAATCTTGAATACAACAATGCTCTAACAAAATCTTCCAACCTTCCTATGGGCTGAAGTAATTGCAACTGCTTGCTTTACACATAACATAACTTTAATCAATAAAAGATTAAATAAAACTGCTTATGAACTAATAAATAAAAGAAAACCATTAATCAAATTCTTTCATGTTTTTGGTTGCAGATGCTATGTTCTTAAAGGCAGAGAAAATCTTGCCAAATTTGATAAAAAGGCAGATGAAGGATACTTTGTTGGTTATTCATTAACTTCCAAAGCATTCAAAATCTACAATAGAAGAACCAAGAGAATGATGGAAAGCATCAATGTAACATTTGATGAAGCCAGAATGAACACTTCTGAACAAGATAGTTCAGAACTCATGCAGAACAAGACAAAAATGACTTCTGATACAAATTCTCATCCTATTTGTTCAGAACTCAATTTACTGTTTAAGGATGCTTTTCTAGAACTAATCTCTGATTCTTATGCAGAATATGAAAACCCAAAGATGGTAAAAGAGATGAAAAATAGAACTCCAGAAATAGTTCAACAAGAGGGAATTGATTATGATGAGACATTTGCACAAGTGGCAAGAATAGAGGCAATCAGAATATTTTTGGCCTATGCTGCACACAAAAAATTCAAGGTGTATCCAATGGATGTCAAATCAGCCTTTCTAAATGGCAAACTTAATGAAGAGGTGTATGTTCATCAACCTGAAGGTTTTGTTGATCCAGAATTTCCTGATCATGTTTATATTTTAGACAAAGCTTTATATGGTCTAAAACAAGCACCAAGAGCCTGGTATGACACTCTTACTCAACACTTGTTAACTTCAGGGTTCAAGAAAGGTAAGATTGACACAACTTTGTTTTTAAAGAAACAGGGTGATGATTTAATTCTTATTCAGATTTATGTTGATGACATAATATTTGGTTCTACCAGTCCAGAATTATGTGATAATTTTTCTAAAATCATGTCATCTGAATTTGAAATGAGCATGATGGGTGAGCTGAATTTTTTCCTTGGTCTTCAAGTAAAACAATTACCAAAGGGTATTTTTATAAATCAAGGAAAATATGTCAGAGATATTCTGAAAAAGTTCAAAATGTCTGATTGTGCTTCTATGAGAACTCCAATGGCAACAAACATAAAGTTAGATGTTGATCTCAAAGGAGTTTCAGTAGATAACAAACTCTATAGAGGCATGATTGGATCATTACTTTATCTGACTACAAGTAGACCAGATATTATGTTTTCTACTTGTTTCTGTGCTAGATTTCAATCTAACCCAAAAGAATCACATATGTTGGCTGTCAAAAGGATTTTAAGATATCTCAAGGGATCACCTGATCTAGGATTATGGTAACCAAAAGAAACTGACTTCAAATTGACTGCTTTCACTGATGCTGATCATGCAGGAAGTAGGTTGGACAGAAAAAGTACTTCTGGTGCTTGTCATTTTTTGGGGGATAAGATAGTGAGTTGGGCATCAAAGAAACAGAATTGTGTGTCCACTTCAACTGCTGAGGCAGAGTATGTTGCTGCTGCTGCTTCATGCTCTCAAACTTTGTGGATGAGAACACAACTCATGGATTATGGATATCAGCTCAACAAAATTCCCATCTATTGTGACTCGGAAAGTGCAATTGCTATTACTCAGAATCCTGTTCAACATTCAAAGACTAAACACATAGATGTGAGGTATCATTTTATAAAAGACTATGTGGAAAAAGGAACTATAGAAATGCACTTTGTGCATACAAAGTATCAATTGGCTGACTTGTTCACAAAGCCTCTTGATCACAAAAGATTCTCTTTTCTCATATGTAAAATAGGAATGCTTAATCTGACTAATTGAAAATATTTGTGTTTCTTAGAAAATGATAAATTTTTCAAATAAAAATTGTCTGAGTAGTGTACTCAGAACTCTGAGTCTTAAGATCAAATATTCTGATTCTTGAGATCAGAACTTCTGAGTCGAGAATAGAAATTGAGTCTCGAGTTCAGAACTTCTGAGTCTTGAGTTCAGAACTTCTGAGTCTTAAGGTCAGAAATTCTGAGTAAATACTTCAGAAATCTAATTTTCAAGAATTTATTTCTGAGAAATACAAATACTTCAAATATGTGGATCATTTCTTTTCTATTATTTTTTTACCTCATATTTATGTATCATATATGGTCAAGTATATGCTAAAGTCAAGGGGGAGCATCAATATCTTTTGCAAATCATATCATGATGCTAAAAAGGTTTGTATTAATTTCTTATCTCTGATCATTGCAAGAAGAACAAGCTTCTAATGATAATTTTTTTTCTTGTTCAAACTATATCTGAGTTAACAATATTTTATATTCAGATATAAGAGTTTAAATGATTTTTTTTAAAATCATCATTATATGAACATAATTTTGATGATGAAGTGTGTTTCTATCTGTTCAAACCTCTTCTGAATAACTAAAAGTTTTACATCTGTCAGAAGTTGATTTTAAATAAAATTTTGTTACAAGGTAAAATTCCTCTGAATAATGGAATCAGAACTCTGAGTAGAACAATCAGATATCTGATAAAGGAAAGTCAAATCTTCTGAGCGTGTTATTCAGATCTTTGACTTGAGTCAATATTCTATCCAATAACACGTGTCAGCTTCATATTTGGTTGATTATGCCACGCATTTCATTTAAATCCTCTGTGGCATTTCAAATGTGTTGACTCCGTTATACCATTGATTTCGCTTTTCCGTCAAACCTTTCAACTTCGCGAATTTTAAATAGGTCTTAAAATTCCTATTTCCAATTCTTTCAAATTCCAGAGCGAAAAGTGAGATACGAATCAATCCAGAGTTCTTTGAGTTTGTTTTCTTCTTAAATCATGTCTGGATTTCGAAGAAGTGGTCAAATTTCTCTACATTCTACTAAGTCTTTGATGGATTCATCTGATTCGGATAATGATGAAGTACAAAATAGAGCTGTTGAGGAAGAAGCAATAAGGGATGATGAAATAAATGAAGAAGATGAACAAATGGCTGAATCAGATGGAAATGCAGATGAGGTAAATATAAATGTTGAACATGAACAGAGTGCTGCAGGGTCGATTATGTCGAATAGACCAATTTTAGTGGAAAGGGTTGTTCATGAAGGAGAATGGTTGAAATTATCAGAAAACAATTGTGTTTTATTATTTGAGGAAAGTAGATTTAAGCCTGAACACAGAATCATCATGGAGTTATTCAAATATCATCCTTACAGAAAGTGGTTTACAAGAAACAAAACAGTTCCTATTCAGTATATTCAACAATGGTGGAAACATCTTAGGTTAAAAGACAACAAGTTTGTATCCGAAATTGCAGGAGTCACAATTACCTTATCAATCTCTGCACTAAGAGAAATGCTGAATCTTCCAGAGAAAGATGATGTACAAAGAAGGACAGATTTTGAAGATTCACCATTAACAGAGGAGTTAATTGCAGAGTTTATGAGATTAGGATATAATGGAGGATTGAGGACCCTTAGTTTGTTCAGAAGGAACAAATTGCCACCTATTTGGGCTTGTTTCTTTCATGTGGTGAATAAGTGTTTGTCAGGGAAAAATAGCTCGGCAGATCAAGGTTCAAAACAGATTCTTCAGATCTTTCAGGGTTTAGTGAGGAATAGGCATTATGATTACACTGCTATACTTTGGGAAGACATGAAGAATACTTTTGAGAAAAATCAGAAAGCTATTCAAAAGAAGACAAAGGATACTCTTCTGGCATACATACCTTACATAAGGTATTGGCAGATTGTAATATGGTATGCAATGCAAGAAAATAGAACAATTTCAAGAAGATCAAATGAAGAGCATGGTCCTACTTTCTATTTGGGTAAGATGTCTTCAGTTACTAAACTTGAGAATTATCCTAATCATAAAGTTACCAAAATCACTTAGGAATTACATACCAAGGGAGAGTGAGATTTTAAAAGCATATTGCACCTCTATGGGAATTGAAATACCTCAAATCCCTACCCATGAGGACCAACCAGAGAAGAGAGGTGAGGGGTCTAGTCCAGCAAGAGAGGGGGAGGATGTTCAAATGGGTGAACATTCTGAGAGAAATGAGGGGCAAAATTCTGAGAGCTTGGTTAGAATAAGTGAGGAAAAACAGAATGAGGGTGGTGAGGATGAGAGATTGTCAACAGAGGTTCAAACAAAAAGAGATGCCTCTGAACCAGCTAATCTTAACCAGGTAACCACACCTGCTATTGGTTCACATTTCTTGGTGTCCAATATTGAAACAAACACCATGGACCTAGTGGTGGATCTTGAACAACCCATCCATACCCACTCAGAAGCATTTCAACATGCTACTGTTTCACATAACGCAGGGGAACCATCCCAAACTCATTTGGAGGGAGGTGATAAATCCCAACCTATTTTTCAACACATTGAGTCTGAATATCACAGTCCTATTCAATTTGAGCCTGAAATTCCTTCTAACACTGGCACAAATCAGGAATTTTGTATTCCTGACACAACATTCATAGACATACCTAATATTGGGTGTCGAGGATTGGATGGAAGTCCTGGTGAGGTGAACATTACAAAAGCCTCATTCAAACGTGCATCTGTTGTACAAGATGACTTTGTGTTATCTACAGGCCATGAGCCCTCTGGGCACATGAAAACTGGACCATCTGTTGGTTCAGGTTCACAGTTAGACTATTCTGAATTTGAAAAGATTCAGAATCAAAACAAGGTGATGGGGGAAAAGGTTGAAAAATTGGAGAAAAAGGTGGATGATTTGAATGATGAGGTGACAGGATTAAAAGATATGTTGGAGGGTAAATTGAAATCTGTTGAAACTAAAATAGATACTGTGAAGGTATCCTTGGAATCTCATAAAAAGGAGATCAAGGATATAATGTCTGAATTTCAAAAAGATCTGTTGAAACAAATGCAGAGTATGCAGGAATCCGTATTGAAAGCACTGAGTGTATCTATGGATTCTACCTCAAAACCTCTTGATCTTGTTCCACTTGCAGAAGCTGAACCTGAAGGTGTTTCTGGTCAGAACTCCAAAAGAAAGTTTGATGATAATGAACCTCATGATCATCAAAAGGGGGAGAAAAGGCAAAGGTTGAGTTCTGATGATGATATTTGCATAGAGGATTTTGAAATAGCAGATATGCATTTAGTCATAACAAAGAATACAAAAATTCAGATAGTTCAGATTGATAGTTCAGATACAGAGGAAATGGAGGTGGAAAGCATAGATGGTGGTGATTCAGATAAAACAGAAGAATTGAATTTAGACACAGAGATGGAAATCAATTCTGATGAAACTGAAGTTATTGAGGAACCTGTGTTGAGGTCAGAGGAAACAGTGGAGAGTTTAATTGTTGACAACACTTGTACAGATATTGTTCTTTATGACAGAGATAGTGTGATGGATTCTGAATCAGAAGAAAGAAGATTAAATGAGAATTTGATCAGAAGGATGCAAAGTGAGTTAGTCAGAGCACTTAATGTCCAGAATATTCAATAAGGTGTAAAACTGATAAGGCCTATTGATCTATTGGGAGAAGAAGATAGAACTGTTGATTATTCTCAGAAATTTAAACATGAGTTTCGATTTAATTATGCTGATGAGATGAATACAGAAGAAGAATATGAGAGAGTGAAAGATTACTTTATGCCTTCTGAGTATATATTCAGAAAACCAATTGAGATCCCTAAGATTAACTTGCAAATTTTGGAGGAGCCTGTATGTGATTTTATCCTGGAGTTGAGTGATGTACCACTGGCTAGACAATTTCATGATGACATTTTTCCTGAGGAAATATATGAGAATCTCTATCACACAGAAGGAGATTATGAACTTTTGGAGAGCAATATTGATGGATTCATGGTTGACAGATCTCAGATGATTTATATAGAAGCCTCAAATAGACTCAGAATTCCTGATTCAAGACTACACATTCAGAAGAAGATTGAGAAAGTGTTGATGTTTCAACCAGAAGAATTCAATGGTCTGATGTTTGTTAGATTGGAAGTGCTGAAAGAAAGAAGTACAAAGGTTTCCATGTCTAGTTTTGATTTTCACAGATTAACTCTTGATGATCAGATCTTTCTAGTTAAGTTCTTTGCCAGTACTGAAGAAACCTTGATAGAGATTGAGTGCAGAAGAATTCTGGGGATTTATGTCAGAAATATGTACATGTATGATTTTCAATTGGCAATTGAAGGAAGAAAAGAGAAATGTAACTTGAATTGTCCAGCAATGATTTCAGGGTTTGGTGTATATTTGAAGGGATTTATAAATGAAGGAATGGAAACTGAAGGGTTTGCATATCCAATTCAAGGAAGACTTGAAATATTCAAACTGAAGGAATTGGTAAAGTATAGTGATGCAACTTTGAGTTGCTTACTAACTGAAATGAAAGTTAATGTTGCTACTGAAAGAGAAAATCTAAAGAAAAAATGTGTAAATTCTGTGGAAAGAAGATTAAATCTAAGAAAAAAATAAGAAGCTGTGGTGAATGGTTATTATCAGAGGTTAATCCTAAAAAGGTTCTGCATAATGACTTTGTGTTTCCTGCTTAATATGAAGTGAATGAAATCCTTTCAGATGAAGTTGAAAAAGTTCAGCACACAACTCCTCAGAATGTGCAAATAACAAGTGTTGATCAAGCTGAACAATCTGAACCAAAAGAAGATGAGATGTCAATTGATTTGAATGGATACTTTCTTGAGTTTGATCTACCTGAGTTTTTCAAGCCTAAAGAGATACAATTTCTGAATGTATATTATGATAGACCAAAGGAGACTCAGATCTGGTTGGCAGAGAAATCAAGGTGTCTTGGGAAATCAAAACAGGCTGTATATTCAGACTTCTTAATCACAGGGATCAGAGAATTAAGAGTTAAACAATTCAGAAAGTTGGAATACTTGTCTTTTGAAGTTTTGAGAGAAGATGGCAAGGTATACTATTTCACTGATGCAGATTTTGAAAAGCTATCAGTAGTGGATTTCTACAGATTACACTGTATGTTGTGCTTCAAAGAATCAAGCAAAGATAAGACCGAAAGGAAGGCAAGAAGTGTGGTGATTGAAGCTATGTTTTACATCTTAAGATGGCATGGTTATACAGATTTTCAAATAGCTCTGTATTTGCAAAGGCCATGTGTTTATCTGGAAAAACCCAACACAGATCATGATCAGAAAAAGGTGTTAAAGACTGGAAGTGTTCTCAAACATCCAGATTTGGGAGTCTTTTTGAAAAACAAGAGTGAAAAGATCTTCTTCAGAGCAAAGGAGACTGCAAAATACTGCTCTGGAACTTTGAGATTCATCAAGCATAATTTGGAGAAAAATATGTTGAAAACAAAGCAATCCAACATAACTCAGGAAGTGATGACTCAGCAGGTTGAAACTATTCAAGAAATTATTGTCAAGATCGACAAAAGGCTTAATCAAAGAAATGTGCTCTTACAGAAGATTGTTCCTGCTTTGAAAGATTTGGATGATGCAAAGTATCAGTTTATTTGACAAAAAGGGGGAGATTGTTAGATCTGAGTTTTGTCAATAAACTAAGTGTTAAAGATCTGATGAGAAGGCTCAGATGTTTTGATATGAAGGGTCAGAGTTCTGACTAAGAAGGATCAGAAGGAGAGCCAGAAGTTCTGAGAAGCCTTGTCAGAAGAACGTTCAGAAGTTCTGAACAACCTGTTCAGAACTTATAACTAGATACTTTCCTTAGTGTTTAGTTAACTAATTAGGACACATGTTTTGTTCCTATTAGTCATTCATATTTGTACTGTATCTTTAATATTTCCGTTGCTGTATATATAGTGGTTAGCACTACATTGCTAACTGATTCTCCCGCATATATTTGTATTCATCTTTTGTAATCTTTGAGATACTCCCTCTCTCTAAGATCTGTAATTCTGTTCTTCATTGAATACAAATCAGTTTGATCATATTACTTCTCAATTACTATTACACACATTGATATATTGATTGTAAGAGTGAATCCTGTACTCACAAACCTCTTCTGTCTTTTGCTTAAGAACTTCCTCATATTCTTTACACTTTTCAGAAAAAGAATTTTCTTTCTGTTTTTGCAAAATTTCTAACTCAGATTTTTTTTGGAGATCTCTTCCTTCTCCATTTCCAAGAGATTTTTCTCTCTCTTGTAGAAGGAAAGATCCTTCTGAGCCAGTTTCTTAACTCTTTCTCCTCAGAGAGGTTTTGTTTTAATAGTTGAAATACCTCAGCAAGTAAAGACACATGCATCTCTAATTCAGAGTCTGATTTTGATTCAGAAGTAGTATATACCTTGGCACTGGGTTTGGTGGTCTCCAGGGCTCTGTCGTTTGACTCTATCACAGAAAGAGCACATGCATTCTGAGACACATCTGCCTCTGTTGATCTTTCTGGCATCTCTCCATTCATCCAATCAGCTACCTCTTCCAAACTTTCATCATCTACAGCAACCCCGCAGAAATTGGTCTTCTCTGGTTCGTCATCAGAGGACGAATCAGAGATCCAATTCTCTATCTCTTCCATATAGCTTCTATCTCTGTAGTTGTACATGTACTTGTTCTTATAGTAGTCCTGGTCTTTCACCTGTCTACCCTTGCAGTTTGCAGAGAAATGGCCAGGTTTGCCACATCGAAAACATCTTCCATCATTTTGGTTGATGGGATGGGCAGCATCTGTTTGCTTTTGTTTAGGTCTTTGCTCTGGTTGACCTCTGTTGTTGTTATTCTGATGGTGAGGTGCAACATAACCTCTCTTCTCGTCTTTCACTTCTCTTTCATATCTTCATCTCCTGTCAAATACTTTGTAACCAAATCTCTTGTTAAACTTTTGAGATATAAGGGCAAGAGATTGGGCAAAAGCATTGATATCATCATCATCGTCTGATGAACTCTCCTCTTCATCACTTTCAGCAATCAAACTCTTCTTTCCCTTCTTCTTCACAACTTTCTCCTTATTCTTTTCTCTGCTAGAACTCTCTCTGTTGGACTTCCCTTCAGTGAGAGTTTTTGAGTCAGATATTAAAGCCCTTTTGTTTGACAACATTCTTCTCTTGTGCAGCAAGAGTGCCATACACATCAGTAAGAGACCATGCATCCAAATCTTGGTTTGCTTGTAGAGACATGGATAGATTCAACCATTCATCATTTAAACTTTTCAAGAATAAGACATTGTTATCTTCCTTCGACCGAACAACCCCACATTTTTTACATTTGTTAATCAGAATGTTAAATCTGTTGTTGGTTTGTTGTAAGGTTTCCTCAGGAAGTGCTTTGAAATCATTGTATTCATTAATACATTGGGTCCTTCTGTTCTTTTGGGTTTTGATACCACCTTCAAGTTGGTTCAGAAGTTGATCCAGATTTCTTTTGCAGTAACACATGAGTCTAGTTCTTGGAAAATATCGTTTGGAATGGCCATAATCAGAAGCCTGACTGCTTTGAGGTCATTTTCCATTTTGAGATTTTCTTCCTCAGTAAACCCAGTGGTTTTAACCTCGAAGTGAGCAGGAACCTCAGCAGTAGTTTCTGTTGCGGGTACACGAGGAACCAAAACCATAGGTTGGAATGGTCCATCAGTCACAGATCGCATTAGGTCTCTATCCATCCCATCAAAAAAGTTAACCATCCTAATCTTCCATTGAGGATATTCATCTCTCAGAAGAGTAGGAAGTTTGGTTAGAGAACCATCAGTGTAGATAGCGTTGATGTTGTTATTAGCCATCTTATCAGAAAAACAGAGTACAAAGGTTTGGAAGGATTTTAAAAAGGGTTTGAAACAGAAAGTAGATGAACAGTAACCAATGGAATAGTAACTTAAGTAGAGAAGATATTCAGACTAACTAGAAAGCTTAAGCAGGGATTAAAAGAACTCTGAAAACTTGTTTTAAACTTTTGAACAGGAAAAACAGAGTATACTATGAAGCTTTTGAAAACAGACACAATAAAAAACAATGAATCAACCTGGTTAGATTGGATCGTTTGATTTGAGCAAATCAATCCGCTCTGATACCAATTGTAGGTTCCCAGATTCAAGTTGTCTCATATAAACAGCATAAAAACACAGATAGCGGAAGCATAATATAAAGCTATTAAATATGAGTGATTGTGTAGACGCTAATGAAACAGTGAGAGTATCAATAACAATGAACAGTAAATGATAACAAGATCAAGTAAATAAGCTGCTCGTATATTGATATATTTGAATTACACCAAGAACACTTTCAAGTGTGTGTATTCAGAAATCTCTCAGGTAACAAATCGTACAGTGATAGTGGAAAGGAATGTATCAGTTTTTGCTCTCACAATTGTGGAAAACAATTCTTCCAAAAGCTTACAAATGTGTGCTCCACTACCCTTCTATTTATAGCATGATAAAGTGAATGACAGTGTACTATCTAACCCTGGGATGACATGTGGAAAGTGTGTCTCCGTCCTTTTAGGGCTAACGTGGAAAGTACGGACACATGTCTGACACTTAGAGATTTCTACGAGACTTAAGCTTCACAGAGGTCTTCATTCACCAGAGCTCTTACGCCAGAGCTCTGATGGTCTTCTGGTGTGAACAGTTCTTCTGGTCGAACAGAAGAAGTCTTCTGCCAGTGTGATGATCTTCTAGTTGATTTTCTTCTAAGTCTTCTGAGTTGTGATATTTTCAATACTTTTACATCTTGTATACTTGGGGCTAACAGAGATTGTCAAAGCACCCCAAGTCAACTTTACAATGGAACAAGTAACATTCCAAGGAAACAACCCTTATGCTCTCTTTGACTTCCCCCTAAGGAAAAACATCACTTACTTGGATGAAGCTGTAAACTTCCTCAAGTCCTGTCCTCTAGCGACAACACAGACCATCAAACCCCCTGCTTACAAGAACCTCCCTCCACCAAAGACCCTAAAAAGATGATAGACGTCATCCTCTTCGACACTGAGCATGGTGAAGAAAAAATATATCCCGAGGCTATCAGGTCTGCTCTCAATAAAAGAAAATTGTAATAACTCTGAGAAACACTTAGTGAAAATTGTAAGTAGACAACATAAGGAAAATTGCAATTTTCTTTTATTTTCTTTTATCAAACCCTCAGTGATTTGATAATGACTCTGAGAAACACTTAGTGAAAATTGTAAGTAGACAATATGTATTAGAGTTTCACTATCGCTGATAAGTACTAAGACTGTACAGTACCGCTGATAGGAACTCTCGCTCTTTAATTTGCACATTCAGCGAACACTGTTCATCAGTGAGCCCTGAGCATGTTCAGCCTCACTGATGATCGCTGATAACTTTTATTGTTTACTTATGATCCCTGAAGACAAGTTTCACGTCAACCATCTTCTACGCTGATGTCGAAGATCAAGCCGAAGAACCAGCGAAAAGTCTACTAATGAACTGATGCGGATATCAGCAAAGCCAAGATCTGTCCACTCAACGTGAAGTTTCAAGTAGAAGACTTCAGCGAACGCTGAACTTTATCATTCGCTGATAAAGATTCTTTCAGCGAACGCTGATCATGAAGCCTCCTCTACAAGTAACTTTTGTCTTACCCCCTTGCACGTCTCCGTACGATAATGTCAAAACGGACATCCCTTTTGTCCAAAATCGTACAACCAACTCTGATTCTACACTATTCATCATGCGGCCACTAGGTTGTCTACTGAAGTCAAACCATGCAACCAACCAGAGGCTGCCACGTGTAAAGTTATACTGGCATGCATTAAATGCATGCAATATATAAAGGAAACCGTACTTCATTTTTGAAGTGCTTGGCCATCTCCTTCTCTTTGCTATTCTGCGTGTTAGAATATTATCCTTAGTATTCTTAATTTCTTTCTATCTTATTTCTAGTGCAAGAAATCTTAGTGATTCTCATAGCTTGTTTAGATTAGATTTATTCCTTAATCTTGTCCCGCAACAAGTTGTAAATTGTTTGATACATATCAATAAACAATTTAGAAAAGTAAAAATCGTGTGTTTGTATTCAACCCCCCTTCTACAAACTTGTATAACCCCTTTGGGACAAACACCTATCCTCATTTATACAAAGGCATGCTTCTGGAAATGTAAGATCGACACAACTCTCTTTATCAATAGAGACGGTAAGGATATCATACTCATTCAAATATATATCGATGATGTATTATTTGTACCTACAAACCCTAGATATTGTCACAACTTTTCAATCCTCATGAAATCACATTTTAAAATGAGTATGATGGGCTAGATGAATTTCTTTCTCGGTCTACAAGTTAAACAGCTGTCGACCGGGATATTCGTCAATCAATCTAACTACATCTCAGACATTCTCCAGAAGTTCCAAATGGAAAACTGTACGCCCATTAAGACTCCTATGTCTCCATGTACTAAGTTACACACCGATCCTAACGGAAAGGATGTGGATACAAAGACCTATCGAGGAATGATTGGTTCCCAGATGTATCTGACGGCTAGTAGACCCGACATTATGTTTTCCACCTTTCGGTATGTACGGTGTTAATGTTACATTATCTTGTACCATGTAGTATTATAGTTGAGGGACCAAATGTGACATGTTGTCAAACTTTGAATAGTATATATAGTATACTATCTGTATTTTTAGGTCATAACACAACATAGAACATACAACATATAAAATACACACGCCTCTATCTTCGCAGCCTCCTTCCACTTTGTAAACCACTCAACCTTCTGTGAAGTTGTAAGCTGCAAGTTCTTCAATCATATATAGAGGTGTACTTCTTTGATTCATATATCTTGTGTATTTACTCTTATTACTTGTCATTGTGGGATCACAATTGGTATCAGAGCTTAATATCATTTTGTTCAGATTTGTTCTTAAAAGTTGTACGTATCTGTATTCTTCAAGTTCAATTTTTTTGGTTGATTTTGGTCTCTGGAGTTCTTCTAGTGGTTGGAATCGATCAAGAAGTGAAAATAGAAATTTCCTGTGTATTTAATTCCGCATATCACCAGGAAATTAGATCAATACGTGCATCTTCTCTGTTTTTCACGAAGTCTCTGTTTTGAGTAAAACTCACTGGTTTGCTCATCAAATCAAGGTTAGGTTGGTTTTTAGAAAAAACTCAAGGTTATAAAAGTGCCCAGAAATTTCCCAGGAACACTCGTTCAAAATTTCAAGCATTTTTGAGTTCTCTGCTTAAAAAAAAAAAAATCATCATAACCATCGCAACCAACTAATATTCATATCTCTCGCAAGGTTCAAACCCCTCGCAATCTTCTAGAAATTAAGACTGCGAGCCTCGCAACCTTCTAGAATTCTGGACTGCGAGCTTCGCAACTTTCAGGATCTATGGACTGCGATCCTCGCAATTTTTAATTGCGATCTGTTTCTTGCCTCGCAATCTGTTATTGCGATTTGTTGGTTTGGTGTTTGCCTCACAATTGTTGATTGTGAGACTTAGTTTCGATCGCAATTGTTCACTGCGATCCAATTTCATTGCGATACTTTGTTTGCCTCGCAACATTTTGTTGAGACTTTTTGTTGCATCGCAAACAGTAGCCTCGCAACCCATACAAAGGCAGAGACAGAAAGAGTTTGTTGAAAAAGAAAGCTACTTAACAAGAGATAAAACGATCAGACAAGTAATTAAATGACTACAAGAGATGTGCTATCCATTGGTTCCAAAGACAAACCTCCGGTTCTCTTTACATCAGAATTCAAAATTTGGAAAGACAGATTCCTAGACTGGGTAGATAGACAAGAGAACGGAGAATTCATTATCAATTCTCTAGATAATGGACCAATGAAGCCTATAACAAGAAGAGGGATTGCTATTGATGGTGATCCAATTCCAGATATTGTTACTGTTCTACCGATTCACTACTCTGTTGAACAGAAGAAATTGTACCAAGGAGATAAAATGGCGAAATCTCTAATTATTCAGGCCTTGACCGATAATGTCTATCGGAGGGTAGACAGCAAAAATCAATCTGGTAAAGCCATGTTTGATGAACTGATAAAGTTATTTCAAGGATATGAAGTAGAGAATCAAATGAAAATCTCAACCATCATCAACTCATACGAATGCTTCAAACAGAAAGAAGGAGAGACTCTTGACTCTGCTTATGTACGCTTCACCACAATATTGAATGAGTTAAGCAGATTCAAAATAGAGAGGAAGGTTATTGAGCACAACGTAAAATTCCTGACCATTCTTCAACCAGAATGGAAGAAGTACGCTCACCGAATGAAGCAGAATGCTAAGCTATCAGAATTACCTCTACAACAGATGTTTGAAACGTTGAAGCAGGATGAAGATGATGCTGAAGCGAAGAAAGTGAAGAAGAATAGGAAAGTGAGGAATGAAGATAAAAGAGGGATGAAGGATGAAGAGCAAGATCCACTTGCGTTGATTTCAAGCAGAGGATACTCCCAGAATGAGGAGAACCAGTCTGAAGGAGAAATGGAGGAAGCAAGTGGGATAGAAGAAATAGAGAGAATGAAGGATTCTCTGGCTCTGCTTACCAGTTCTTTTCAGAGAAAATTTGGGAAAAGTCCTGGTTCTAATAATCAGAGGTATGCGTCGGGCTCAAAGAACTTTGAGCATAGGGCGCATGTTGAATCAAGCAAAAGAGCAGAATACAGGAGGCCGGAAGAGTACAAAAGGCCTACTGAGTATAGACGGCCAAATGATTACAAGAGGCCAGAGAAGAAAAAGATTTTTGAGAAAAAGGAAGAACCACAGACCTGTTACAACTGTGGGAAACCTGGTCATTTCGCGAAGGAGTGCTGGAAGAAGATAGTGAAAGATACCAATTACTACAAAAACAAGTTGTTGCTTGCTGAAAAGAAGCAATCGGGTATTGCACTAAAGGTAGAAGAGGATTACTGGCTTGATCATTCTGATGATGAAGCTAATAATGAGACTACTGCTCAAACAAAGATGTGCTTCATGACCAAAGAAGCCGATGATGAAGGAGCAGAGTCTACTTCAGAACAGGTATATTTCGATTTCTATAATCAATTTATTTCTAAACAAGCATGCTTAACACAAAGGTTAGAAGAATTAAAAGCTGATGAGAACATTGCTAATGAAATAATTTCAACTCAAAAGGAAAGACTAATATAACAAGACAGTCAAATTACTGAATTGAAAAAGAAAAAGACTGAATTCGATATTGGTCATGCGTACTTTCAAGATAGAGTATCTGAACTATCGGAAAAATTAATGAGTTCAGAAATAAAGAATAGCGAGTTTGAAAGTCTTTTACATGCTTATAAAGAAAGAAATGAAGAGCTGAGTGAAAATATCAAAGATCTGGAAGATAAATTGTACAAAGCAGGTCAAACAGAACAAACAATTCAAATGAATAAGCCAAACAAATTCAGATACTATAACGCAAAGTGGGGTATTGGATATGACAATCCTCAGTACCTAAGGAATGCCATAACTAAAACTCCCACTCAGTATGAATTTGAATGGTTTATGCCTGTTACACATCCTTGCTATCAAATCAAACAACTTCATGAGGAAGAACAAAAGGCTGAGGAAGAAACAAAAAGAAAAATCACTGTTAGAATGCAACTTCCTTTTTGGTATGGTCCAGAGAATGCCAAGGCATTAGATAATGAAAAAACCTTACCAAATGATTATTTTGAGAGTTATATTGTTAAAGAACCAGAGGAAAAAGAAAATACTCAAAAGGATAATCCTGAAAAATCTGTTTTGGAAGGAAAAAGGTATTTTCCACCAATGGTTCTTGAACAAAAACTCATGGAGCTCGAAAGGAATATAATTTTAATGTTGAAGAAATCAGAAACGAAGATCAACTTCTTTTTTATATTGAAAAAGAAGTTATCTTTACTGTTTTGTCATATAGCATAAATGATGAACCTGAAAGCTTTGAAGAAAAGAAATCTCTAGAACTTAGATGTTTGGATCTTTCAGATCAACTATTTACTTTTCAGAAAACGCTTTTTCTTGAAAGACAAATAATAGGGAAAGAAAGAGAGAACATACTTATTTTTGAGATTGAAAAGGAAGTTGTGATCACAGTTCTTTTAGAAAACTTAATTGATATGAAAAGAAAACTTGAGGAAATATCTGATGAAAAGGTTTCAAACGTAACACATTCTTCTGATTCAGATCTTTCTTCATGCAAAGCTTTCATGGGAACAACTGTTTTGAAGGGTTGTAAAATAGATGACCAAGAAAAAGAAATAGATGATTTTCTTAGTAAACCAACATCTCATGGTTATGATTTTTGGAATTTAAAGGAAAAATCTGTTAAACATGCTTCAACAGAATTTAATGAATTTCATTATCCTAAGTCTTATGGTTTCTTTTATGCTTCATCAGAAAGTGATTCTGATATTGATAGTATGGATGTTGGTAAAGGCAAAGGCAAAGTTGAAAATGAATTGCCTGTTCTATTTGACTTCAGTGCAAAACTTCCAGATCACACTGATTTTTTGATAAAAGAAGAGGAACCTAAAAAGATCATTTTGGAAGGGGAATCTTCCAAGTCTTCAGAGAAAATTTCTGTCAATGATTACTATTCTAAATCTAAATCAAAACAATCATTTCAGAAAAAGAAAAGAAAACCAAAACAGAAGAAGCATGCTAAATCTACTCAAACTCTATATTCAAAATCTCACAACTATTCTCTGTCTGGTGTTTCAGATCGTAATTTAAGAACCAACAAGAAACTTGAGTGGAAGATAAAAGCATCCACACAAGAAGTGACAAAGATCAAATCATCCAAAGTTCCTTTAAATGTTTTAAATTTCAAGAAGGACAAGTTGTTTTTGAATGTAATTAATCATGCTGTTGACAATAGAAAACTTGTAACACCTTGCAAGATTTATACAATGCAACAACTGATTAACTTGTCTCATGATAAAATCTGTTGTGCTTCATGTGGTGTGGATGATTTCATTGGCAAATCTGACTATAACTGTTGGTTGTATACACCTAATTACTCTAACAATGGTAATAGAAAGAGCATTGCCAATTTGAAATGGCTACCTAGAACTACAAAGACTCCTAACCCAAAAGGACTGAAAGTGCAGGATCTATTCTTACAATCAATATAGAAAGAAGTAATTGAGAAATTGTATGATCAAGCCCAATTGTATTCAATGATGCACAGAATTACAGATCTAAGAGAGAGATCACCTCAAAGATTACAAGGAAAGGATACAAGTAATATGGAAAATCAATCAGTTAGCAACGTAGTGCTAACCACTCTATTTATACTGCAACAAACATCTTAAAGCTACAGTACAAATAAGAAAGACTAATAAGAACATAACACGTGTCCTAATTAGTTTACACATTACTAAATAAAGAAACTCGTCATAAGTTCTGAACAGGTAGTTCAGAACTTCTGAACATTCTTCTGATCACGCTTCTCAGAACTTCTGACTTCTCTTTCTCAGATCTCTGACTCTTCTTCTCAGAACTTCTGACTCTTCTTCTCAGAACTTCTGAACCTTCTTATCAGATCTTCAACACTTGGTTTATTGACAAAACTTCAGATCTAACAATCTCCCCCTTTTTGTCAAATAAACTTAAACTTTGCATCATCTAATTCTTTCAGAGCAGGAACAATTTTCTGAAGTAGCACATTCCTCAGATTAAGCCTCTTATCAATCTTGTCAATAATTTCTTGAATAATCTCAACTTGCTGATTAATTACTTCTTGAACCATGTTTGCTTCCTTCACTTTCAGCATCTTTTTCTCCAAATTGTGCTTTATGATCCTTAAAGTTCCAGAACAATATTTTGCAGTTTCCTTTGCTCTGAAGAAGATCTTTCCACTTTTGTTCTTCAAAAATACTCCCAACTCTGGATATCTGTGAACACTTCCAGTCTTTAACACCTTTTTCTGCTCATGATCTGTATTGGGATTTGCCAGATAAACACATGACTTTTGCAAATACAGAGCTATTTGGAAATCTGTATAGCAATGCCACCTTAAGATATAGAACATGGCCTCAATCACCACACTTCTTGCCTTCCTTTCATTTCTATCTTTACTTGACTCTTTAAAACATAGAAAGCTGTGTAATCTGTAGAAGTCAACCACTGACAGTTTCTCAAAATCTGCATCAGTGAAATAATAAACTTTGCCATCTTCTCTCAAAACTTCAAAGGATAAGTACTCCATCTTTCTGAATTTCTTAACCTTCAATTCTCTGATTCCAGTGATTAGAAAATCTGAGTAAACGGCTTGCTTTGTTTTGCCAAGACATCTTGATTTTTCAGCCAACCAGATCTGAGTCTCCTTAGACCTATCATAATACACATCCAAGAATTGTACCTCTTTTGGTTTGAAGAACTCAGGCAGATCAAATTCAAGAAAGTATCCATTCAGATCAATGAACATTTCATCTTCTTTGGGTTCAGACTGTTCAGCTTGATCAATATTAGTTATCTGCACATTCTGAGGTGTTGTGTCCTGAACTTTTTCAGCCTCATCTGACAAAATTTCATTCACTTCATACTCAGCTGGGAACACAAAATCATTATGTAGAATCTTTTTGGGATTCACCTCAGATAACAACCATTCACTACTGTTTCTGATTTTTCTTCTAAAATCCAACCTCCTCTTCACACAGTTTATGCATCTCTTCTTTAAACTCTCTTTTTCAGCATCCATACTTACTTCCATTCTAATCAACAGCCAATTCAGAGTTGCATCACTGTACTTCACCAACTCTTTTAATCTGAACAATTCAAGTCTTTCGTGAACCATATATGTGAACCCTTCTGCCTCCATTCCTTCATTCACAAAACCCTTCACATGCAGATCAACTTCTGTTTTCTTTGTGGGAGAACTCAGATTGCACTTTTCTTTTCTTTCTTCTATAGCCAACTGGAAGTCATACAAGTATGTATTTCTGACATAAATACCCAGAAGTCTTCTGCATTCAATTTCTATCAAGGCTTCTTCAGTGCTAGCAAAGAACTTGACTAGAAAGATCTGATCATCAAGAGTCAATCTGTGAAAATCAAATGTAGACATGGAAACCTTTGTATTTCTTTCTTTCAGTATTTCCATTCTAACGAACATTAAACCATTGAATTCATCTTGTTGAAACATCAGAACTTTCTCGATTCTTTTCTGAATATGCAGTTTTGAGTCAGGAACTCTGAACATATTAGAAGCTTCTGAGTAGACCATCTGAGCTCTGTCATCCATAAAACCATCAATATTACTCTCCAAAAGCTCATACTCTCCTTCTGTGTAGTAGAGATTATCATATATTTCCTCAGGAAAAATATCATCATGAAATTGTCTGGCTAAAGGTACATCACTTAACTCTAGAATGAAGTCACACAAAGGTTCTTCTAGTCTTTGCAATTTAATCTTTGGAATCTCGATTGGTTTTCTGAATACATATTCAGAAGGCATAAAGAAGTCTTTCACTTTCACATACTCTTCTTCTGTATTTAACTCATCACAAAAGTTAAACCTAAAATCATCTTTAAAATCCTGAGTGTAATCTACAGTTCTGTCTTCTTCTCCCATTAGATCAATGGGTCTTATCACTTTTATTCCTTTATGAATTTTCTGAACACTCAAAGCTCTGACTACTTCATTATGCATTCTTCTGATCAATTCTTCATTCAACCTCATTTCTTCTGATTCAGACTCCATTGCCCTTTCACTGTTATAAACCACAATATCTGTACACCTGTTTACCACTGTACTTTCCACTATTTCTTCCATTCTCAAATCAGATTCCTCAATAGCTACAGTTTCATCTGAGTTTCCTTCCATCTCAGTATCCAAGTTCAATTCCTCTGTTTTATCTGATTCATTACTATCAATACTTCCTAACTCCATTTCTTCTGTATCTGAACTGTCAAGCTGTACTATCTGAATCATCTCCTTTAAATTTTCCTGTGTCTGATCTTCTGTACTTTTTGTATTGGCTAAGTGCATGTCTGCTATCTCAAAATCTTCTATGCCAATATCATCATCAGAACTTAACCTTTGTCTTTTCTCCCCCTTTTGATGATTATGAGGATCATTATCATCAAACTTCCTTTTCAAGTTCTGATTAAAAGCAACTTCAGGTTCAGCTTCTGCAATAGGAACAGGATCAAGAGGCTTTGAAGTAGAAGCCAAAGATACACTCAGTGCTTTCAATATAGATTCCTGCATACCCTGCATCTGTTTTAACATATCTTTTTGAAAACCAGACATTATATCCATGATCTCCTTTTTGTGAGAATCCAAGGATTTCTTTACATCATCTACCTTGGTTTCAACAGAAATTAACTTTTTCTCTAATACAACTTTCAAATCTGATACCTCATCATTCAGATCCTCCATCCTCTTCTCCAAATTTTCTACTTTTTCCCCCATCTCCTTGTTTTGTTTCTGAATCTTTTCAAATTCAGAAGTTTCTAACAGTGAACCTGAACCAACAGATGGTCCAGTTTTCATGTGCCCAGAGAGCTCATGGCCTGTAGATAACACACAGTCATCTTGTACAACAGATGCACGTTTGAATGAGGCTTTTGTAATGTTCACCTCACCAGGACTTCCATCCAATCCTTGACACCCAACATTAGGCATGTCTATGAATGTTGTTTCAGTAGTACGAAATTCCTGATCTGTGCAAGTGTCAAAAGGAATTTCAGGCTCAATATGAATAGGACTGTGATATTCAGACTCAATGTGTTGAAAAATAAGTTGGGATTTATCACCTCCCTCCAAATGAGTTTGGGATGGTTCCCCGGATTTGTGTGAAACAGTAGCATGTTGAAATGCTTCTGAGTGGGTATGGATGGGTTGTTCAAGATCCACCACTAGGTCCATGGTGTTTGTTTCAATATTGGACACCAAGAGATGTGAACCAATAGCATGTGTGGTTACCTGGTCAAGATTAGCTGGTTCAGAGGCATCTCTTTCTGTTTGAACCTCTGTTAACAATCTCTCATCCTCACCACTCTCATTCTGTTTTTCCTCACTGAGTCTAACCAAGCTCTCAGAATTTTCCCCCTCAAGTCTCTCAGAATGTTCACCCATCTGAACATCCTCCCCCTCTCTAATTCGACTAGACCCCTCACCTCTCTTCTCAGGTTGGTCCTCTTGGGTAGGGATTTGAGGTAATTCAATTCCCATAGAGGTGCAATAAGCTTTTAAAATCTCACTCTCCCTTGGAATATAGTTCCTAAGTGATTTTGGCAACAGTTTATGATTGGGATAATTTTCAAGTCTTGTTACTGAGGTCATCTTACCCAAATAAAATGTAGGACCATGCTCTTCATTTGTTCTTCTTGAGATTGTTCTGTTTTCCTGCATGGCATACCAAATAACAATTTGCCAGTACCTTATGTAGGGAATGTATGTCAGTGGAGCATCCTTTGTCTTCTTCTGAATTGCTTTCTGATTCTTCTCAAATGTATTCTTCATATCTTCCCAAAGTATTAAAGTATAGTCATAATGCCTATTCTTCACTAAACCTTGAAATATCTGAAGAATTTGTTTAGAACCTTGATCAGCAGAACTATTTTTCCCTGACAAACATTTATTTACCACATGAAAGAAGCAAGCCCAAATAGGTGGTAATTTGTTTCTTCTGAACAAACTGAGAGTCCTCAATCCTTCATTGTATCCCAACTTCATAAACTCTGCTATTAATTCCTCTGTTAGGGGTAAATCCTCAAAATCTGTTCTTCTTTGTACATCATCTTTCTCTGGTAGATTCAGCATCTCTCTTAGTGCAGAGATAGATAAGACAAATGTCACTCCTCCAATTTCAGACACAAACTTATTATCTTCTAACCTAAGATATTTCCACCATTGTTGTATGTACTGAACAGGCACATTTTTACTTCTTGTAAACCATTTTCTGTACGGATGATGTTTGAATAACTCCATGATAATTCTGTGTTCAGGCTTAAAACGACTTTCCTCAAACAATATAACACAGTTATTTTCAGATAATTTCAACCATTCACTCTCAGGAACAATTCTTTCCACTAGAATAGATCTATCTGACATAATAGAACCTGCAGCACTCTGATCATGTTCAATATTAACATTTACCTCATCCGCATTTCCTTCAGATTCATCCATTTGTTCATCTTCTTCATCATTTCTTATTGCCCCTTCCTCTGCAACTCTATTTTGTACTTCATCACTTTCCGAATCAGATGAATCCATTATCGATTTTGTAGAATGTAGAGAAATTGGACCACTTCTTCGTATTTCAGACATGATTTAAGAAGAAAACAGATTCAAAGAACTCTGGATTTGATTCGTATCTCACGTTTCGCTCTGGAATTTGAAAGAACTTTGAAATAGGGATTTTAAGACCTATTTAAAATCCGCGAAGTTGAAAGGTTTAACGGAAAAGCGAAATCAATGTTATAACGGAGTCAACACACGTGAAATACCACAAAGGATTTAAATGAAATACGTGGCATTGTCAAACAAATATGAAGCTGACACGTGTTAGTGGATAGAATTTTGACTCAAGTCAAAGATCTGAATAACACGCGCAGATGTTCTGATTCCATGACTCAGAAGAATTTTGCCTTGTAACCAAAATGTCTTTTAAAATCAACTTCTGACCAATATAAAACATTTTGATTATTCAGAAGAGGTTTGCACAGATAAGAAATGAAAACAAATCTTTTAAGCATCACAAAATGATTTTCAAAAGAATTTTGATGCTCCCCCTTGACTTGAGCATGCATTTGAGTATTAATGATACATAAAGATGAGATAACAAGATAATTGAAGAAGCATAATCCATACAGTTGAAGTTATTTGTATTTCTCAAAAATAAATTTTTGAAAGTTAGATTGCTGAAGTATTGACTCAGAATTTCTGACCTTAAGATTTAGAGGTTCTGATCTCAAGACTCAGAAGTTCTGAACTCAAGACTCAGAAGTTCTGAACTCAAGACTCAGAAGTTCTGAACTCAAGACTCAGAAGTTCTGAACTCAAGACTCAGAAGTTCTGAGTACACTACTCAGACAACTTCACTTAGAAAAATTTAGCATTTTTAAGAAAAAAATATTTTCAACTAGGCAGATTAAGCATTCCTATTTTACATATGAGAAAAGAGAACCTTTTGTGATCAAGTGGCTTTGTGAACAAGTCAGCCAATTGATACTTTGTATGCACAAAGTGCATCTCTATAGTTCCTTTTTCCACATAGTCCTTTATAAAATGATACCTCACGTCTATATGCTTAGTCTTCGAATGTTGAACAGGGTTCTGAGTAATAGCAATTGCACTTTCTGAGTCACAATAGATGGGAATCTTATTAAGCTGATATCCATAGTCCATGAGTTGTGTTCTCATCCACAATGTTTGAGAGCATGAAGCAGCAGCAGCAACATACTCTGCTTCAGCAGTTGAAGTGGATACACAATTCTGTTTCTTTGATGCCCAACTCACTATTTTATCTCCCAAAAAATGACAAGCACCAGATGTACTCTTTCTGTCCAACCTACTTCCTGCATGATCAGCATCAGTGAAAGCAGTCAATTTGAAGTCAGTTTCTTTTGGATACCATAGACCTAGATCAGGTGTTCCTTTGAGATATCTTAAAATCCTTTTGACAGCCAACATATGTGATTCTTTCGGGTTAGATTGAAATCTAGCACAGAAACAGGTAGAAAACATGATATCTGGTCTACTTGCAGTCAAATAAAGTAATGATCCAATCATGCCTCTATAAAGTTTGATATCTGCTGAAACACCTTTGAGATCAGCATCTAATTTTATGTTAGTTGCCATAGGTGTTCTCATAGAAGCACAATCAGACATTTTGAACTTTTTCAGAATATCTCTGACATATTTTCCTTGATTTATGAAAATACCTTTTGGTAGTTGTTTGACTTGAAGACCAAGGAAAAAATTCAGTTCACCCATCATGCTCATTTCAAATTCAGATGACATGACTTTTGAAAAATTATCACATAATTCTGGACTAGTAGAACCAAATATTATGTCATCAACATAAATCTGAATCAGAATCAAATCATTACCCTGTTTCTTTAAAAACAAAGTTGTGTCAATCTTACCTTTCTTGAATCCTGAACCTAACAGGTGTTTAGTAAGAGTGTCATACCAGGCTCGTGGTGCTTGTTTTAGACCATATAAAGCTTTGTCTAAAATATAAACATGATCAGGGAATTCTGGATCAACAAAACCTTCAGGTTGATGGACATACACCTCTTCATTAAGTTTGCCATTTAGAAAGGCTGATTTGACATCCATTTGATACACCTTGAAGTTTTTATGTGCAGCATAGGCTAAAAATATTCTGATTGCCTCTATCCTTGCCACTGGTGCAAATGTCTCATCATAATCAATTCCCTCTTGTTGACAGTATCCCTTAGCAACCAATCTTGCCTTGTTTCTGATGACAACACCTGATTCATCCTTTTTGTTTCTGAACACCCATTTAGTTCCAATTATAGATTTACCTTCAGGCTTTGGAATGAGTCTCCAAACTTTATTTCTTTCAAATTGAAGCAATTCCTCTTGCATTGCTGAAATCCAGTCTGGATCCTCTAGGGCTTCATTAGCTTTCTTTGGTTCAATTACACTTAAGAAACCAGCAAACATTACTTCATTTGCTGTAGCTGATCTTGTCTTTACTCCTGCTGATGGATCACCTATTACTTGATGAATAGGGTGATTTTTAGTCCATTTGTTAGCACTAGGGAGTACATCAATCTCTGAATAATTGTTGTTTGCATCATTCTCATCAATGATTGCTTGTAATTCTGAACTGTCACCTTGTTCTGACGTATGAGTAGGAGTTGCATCCAAGTTTGAGTTCTGATTAATGAAGTCAGAGTTCTGATTGACTTGTTCAGAGTTCTGAGTACAAGAATCAGAATTCTGATTACAAGGTTCAGAGTTTTCACCACTTGTATTTATTAGATTTGGGCACTCCTCTGATGGACCTTTGTCAGAAATTACAGTTGACTGAACTATTTCTGGAGTCTTATTTTTCATCTCTTTGACCATCTTTGGGTTTTCATATTCTGCATAAGAATCAGAAATTAGTTCACTAAAAGCATCCTTAAACAGTAAATTGAGTTCTGAACAAATAGGATTAGAATTTGTATCAGAAGTCATCTTTGTCTTGTTCAGCATGAGTTCTGAACTGTCTTGTTCAGAAGTCCGTATTCTGGCTTCATCAAAAGTTACATTTATGCTCTCCATCATCCTCTTGGTTCTTCTATTGTAGATTCTGAATGCTTTGGAAGTTAAAGAATAACCCACAAAGTATCCTTCATCTGCCTTTTTATCGAATTTGGCAAGATTTTCTCTGTCTCTGAGAACGTAGCATCTGCAACCAAAAATATGAAAGAATTTGATTAATGGTTTTCTTTTATTTATCAGTTCATAAGCAGTCTTATTTAATCTCTTATTGATTAAAGTTCTATTTTGTGTAAAACAAGCAGTTGCAATTGCTTCAGCCCATAGGAAAGTAGGAAGATTTGCATAAGCCAACATTGTTCTTGCAGCCTCAACTAGAGTTCTATTCTTCCTTTCAACAACACCATTTTGTTGAGGAGTTCTGACAGCAGAAAAATTGTGAGAAATCCCAGAACTTTCTAGAAAATTCTGAAGAGTCTCATTTCTGAACTCCGTTCCATTATCACTTCTGATTTTCTGAACTTGAAGTTGTAAGAGAACTTGAATCCTTTTGATAAAATTTATCAATGTAGTAGCAGCTTCTGACTTAGCTTTTAGGAACTCAACCCACGTGTATCTGGATAATTCATCAACAATCACAAGCATATATTTCTTTCCTCCCATCGACTGAACTGAAATTGGACCACAAAGATCAGTATGAATCATTTCTAATGGTGCTTTGCAAGATGAGTCCATTTTTAATTTGTGAGAACTCTTTTTCATCTTGCCCATTTCACAAGATGAGCATAATGATTCTTTTTCAAATTTAAGCTTTGGTAAGCCTTTAACCAACTGTTTTGCAACAAGATTATTAAGATCTTTGAAATTCAGATGAGAACATCTTCTGTGCCAAAGCCAGCATTCATTTGCAGTTGATTTTGATAAAAGACAAACTGTATTTAATATTTTCAATTTTGAAAAATTAACTACAAATAAGTCCATATGTCTTTTGGCCCAGAAGACTTTGACATCATTTTCAGTTAGAATCATGCAACCTGTTATTTGAAACTTAATTTGACAAAGACTGTCTAAAAACTGACTTATGCTGAAAAGATTGTGTTGTAATCCTTCAACATAGAAAACCTTTTGGATAGTTAGATCCCCTTTAGTTAAATCCCCATAACCTTTGACTTGACCTTTGCTATTGTTTCCAAAGTTTACTGCTCCTCCAGCCTTTTCTGTGAAGTTTGATAGAAAAGACTTCTGACCTGTCATGTGTCTTGAAGCTCCTGAATCTAAAAACCACACATGACAGCCCTGCAAAAAGATCAGTTAGGTTTAGGTACCCATTTTGGAATGGGTCCATCTTTGTTAGCTTTGTCATTGGATTTAACATCAGTACCTTTTACTCTCCACTCAAAATCTTTCTTCAAACACCACTTTCCTTGAACTTTTATGAAATCAGAACATTTTCTGCTTACAAGTTTGTTCAAATTCTTTTTGAGAGTTGTAACTTTTGGTTTTGCTATGTTTTCAAGTTTCTTTTCTTTTATCTTTTCTTTCTTCTGAGTCTGAGGAACAAAAATTTTCTTCTTTTCTGTATTTTGAGAAACAGAAACTTTCTGAATATCTTTTCTTATGTATGAAACAGAAGTTATTTTGACTTGACATTTGTGAGAATATTGGAATGAATCATTTTTACATCTAACACAAACAAGATTTTTCTTTGCAAGTGACAATAAATCTGAAACATAGATCATTTCATTTTTATTTATACTGTTCAGAGTACAATTGCCCTTATTACAAGAATTTCTAGCGTTTAGTTCAGAAGTAGATTTCATTCTAAGCTTCTCAAGTTCCCTTTTCAGATCGTTCAACTTTGCAAGATCATCTTTCCTTTTGCTTTCTTCTTTTTCTGAAAAATTCAAGTTCTTTTTGTTAGAAGAATTAGATGATTCACCTTTTTCATATGTACTTGATTCATTAAAGAATTTATCATTTTCTCTTGAAGCATTAATTTTAAAAAGATCATACTCAGTCTTCAGTTTTTCAAGCTCTGTTATTTTCTGAATAAAAATATTCTTTTCTTTCAAAGCTTCTTCAAGTTTAATATCCACCTCACAGAAATCATTTTCAAGTTCATCATAAGTTTTCCTTAAATCCTCAAGTTCTTGACTCACAAGATTAAATCTCTTTTCAAGTTGCAAAAATTCATCTGATTTTGTTTCAGAAAATCCAGTTGAATCAGACTTCTGACTACCTGAGTCAGAGTTCTGATTTACAGACTCAGATGTCTGATCTTTAGACTCAGAATTCTGACTACAAAGTTCAGAATCCTGACTAGAAGTTTCAGACTTTTGATTGACTGTTTCAGAATTTTTACTTGTATCAAATATGCTCTCAATGTCATGATATGAAAAACTTGGTTGTTTATTTTTGTAGCTGACATTTAAGGAATCATACTTGAATTTAGTATCATTGTATCTTGGCTTTTCATCTGTTGGTTTAGAAACTTCTTTCTTAACCTTTTCTTCTGAACCAACTGACTTTTCTGTTTTAGACTCAGAAATTGTCTCATCTGACTTTTTAGAGTTTGGTCTTTGCAAATTGTCAGAACTTGTTATAGAACTAGCAGGTCTTATGAAAACTTCAACAATTTCTGGGATTTTTGGCTTAGAAACTTGAAGTATTGGAGCTCTTTTTAAAATGACATTTTCTTCCAATCCCAATCCCTTCTTTGGATTGTAAAATCTTGTATCTTTAACATTGCTTAATAAAAGATTTAATGTTTGCTGAGTTTGACCTCTTTTCAAATTCAAATCTTCCAATTCTTTGATTTTGGAGTATAAATTCTTTCTTTCTTCAAATAACATATCAAATTTTATTTGTAAATCACCTTTTTCATCCTTTATTTTTGAAAACTCAACTTTTAGTTCAGAAAGCCTTTTCATCAATTCAGAATTTTCATCTTTAACTTTCTGTTTCTCAGCCTCAGATTCTTCATATTGTTCGTTTATTACTTCTTTTTCAATTCTGAATTTGTTAACCAAAGTTCTTTCTCCTTTTATCTGTTTTCTTAGGTTAGCAAATTCAGTTTTCATTTCACCAATCTGTGTCATTAACTCTAATTCAAGTGAAGAATGTACCTCAGCAGATGACTCAGAATCAGCATCTTCAAAATCAGAATCATCCTCATTCCTCATTTTTGCCATATAGCTTCGCATCTGTGGAAAGTTGATATGATCATCTTCATCAGAAGTGTAGTACAGCCAATTCTCCTGTTCAGCCAATAGCGCAATCTCGTCATCTCTCTTCTTTGCAAGCTGAGCCTTCTTCGTGTAGTATTCATAATCTTTCACAACTTTAACTCTGCAATCCTTGGCATAATGGCCAGATTTTCCACACTTGAAACACAGATTCTTTTCTTTTCTCTCTTCCTTCTCTTCCTTGTTTTCTTCACTTCTCTCTATTCTCTTTTCAATCTTATTTTCTTCTCTGTCATCTTTCTTCTTATAATCTGAACTTCCAGCTCTCTTATAATTTCCTTGAAATCTGCCCTTCCCATACCTTTTGTTGAAAGTATTTGTCAGCAAAGCTAGCTTTTCAGCCATTATCTTGATATCTTCATCATCTTCTGATCCTTCTTCTTTGTCAGATTCCTCCAGACTTGGTATTTCTGATAGATATGCAGTCTTTTTGGGTGCTTTGATTGCTTTGGACTTTGATAAGAACGCTAACTGATCAGCAACATTTTTCTTTTCTTCCACAACTAACTTGACAGAGTCTTCATGTTGATTAAGAACACAGAACAAATCATTTAAGTCTTCTTCACACATATCTTTGTTCATTTGCAGACTTATGGCAAATGATGACCATTCTGAATTTAGACTGTTCAGAAATTTGTAATTTATTTCTGATTTTGTTTTCTTCAGTCCATTTCTTCTCAAGTCATTTAGAATAGTGCAAAATTTACTGTATGTCTGTGTCAAACTTTCTGACTCTTTTGCTTTGAACCTTTCATAAGCATTTATGCTTTGATTTAACTTTGCCTGAATAGATCTTACAGTTCCTAACATTTGCCTTTCCAATTCGTCCCACATTTCTTTAGCTGATGATCCACTGTCAATCCTGTTAAGAACCTCATTCGGGACAGCCAAAGTCATCAAAGTAATTGCTCTTTTGTCAATAGCATGCCTATTTTTCTGTTCAGCAGTGTATTGGGAATAATTCTTCTTTACTCTGGTCGCTGGAATTTCTGGAGTTGTCTCTGTAGCAGGGGTTGCGGCGACATCGATATATACTTCGATTGGACCTTCTCGTATAGAAATCATAAGATTTTCATCGATGTTGTCAAGGAATTGGATCATACGAGTTTTCCATTGCTGATACTCTTCTGGTATAAGAACAGGCGGTTTGGTTTCGGATCCCATGGCTAGATATTCTTTAGAAGACATGATTGTAAGAAAATTCAACAGAAGGACAAATTCGATTTTCTTGATCGAAAAGTAGCAGGTAATTCAAGAATTGCTAAGAATTCAAGAACTAGCCCTAGCAGCGGAATCGAATTTTGAATGAATCAAGAAATCTTCAAGAAATTGATCAATCGATCTTCGCAATCACAATCTTGAACGAATTTGTTTGTTGATTGGCTCTGATACCAATTGAAAGTGCAGGATCTATTCTTACAATCAATATAGAAAGAAGTAATTGAGAAATTGTATGATCAAGCCCAATTGTATTCAATGATGCACAGAATTACAGATCTAAGAGAGAGATCACCTCAAAGATTACAAGGAAAGGATACAAGTAATATGGAAAATCAATCAGTTAGCAACGTAGTGCTAACCACTCTATTTATACTGCAACAAACATCTTAAAGCTACAGTACAAATAAGAAAGACTAATAAGAACATAACACGTGTCCTAATTAGTTTACACATTACTAAATAAAGAAACTCGTCATAAGTTCTGAACAGGTAGTTCAGAACTTCTGAACATTCTTCTGATCACGCTTCTCAGAACTTCTGACTTCTCTTTCTCAGATCTCTGACTCTTCTTCTCAGAACTTCTGACTCTTCTTCTCAGAACTTCTGAACCTTCTTATCAGATCTTCAACACTTGGTTTATTGACAAAACTTCAGATCTAACAAGGACCCAATTGGCAATGGGTACCTAAAACTGTTTAAATTCCTTTTTGCAGCTCCGTCATGTGTGGTACTTGGATTCTGGTTGCTCAAAACACATGACTGGAAGAAAGGAACTCTTGAGCAACTTTGTAGAAAGAGATGGAGGGAGAGTCAAATTTGGAAATGATCAGTACTCTCCTATCTTAGGTTATGGAGACATAGTAACAGACAAGGTCAAAATAACCAAGGTTAACTATGTTGAAGGATTGGGACACAACCTGTTTAGTATAGGTCAATTCTGTGACAAAGACCTAGAAGTACATTTCAAGAAGTTCTAACCGATGACGGAAATGAACTTCTAGTTGGGTCGCGCAATTCAAATCTTTACACCATTGACCTATCCAAGCTAAACCCCAAGATGAATGTGTGTCTGATGTCAAAGGCGTCGTTTGACAAAAGCTGGTTATGGCACCGAAGACTATCTCACCTCAACTTTCGATACATTCAAAAGCTGCAGACAGGTGATTTAGTTACTGGTCTACCAGAACTGAAGTTTGAGAAAGACAACTTCTGTACTGCATGTGAAACAGGGAAGATAAAGCATGCTCCTCACCCACCAAAGCCGGAACCCAGCACAAGCAAAGCACTAGAAATTCTTCATATGGATCTCTGTGGTCCGATGAAGACTCAGAGTATCAATGCCAAACGATATGTGTTAGTTGTTGTTGATGATTTCTCAAGATATACATGGGTCAAGTTTCTTCGTTCAAAAGACGAAACTCCAGACTTGATCATCTCGTTAATCAAACAGATTCAAGTGAATCTACAACTATCAGTTCAGAATATCAGATCAGACAACGGGACAGAATTCAAAAACAGAACTCTTGATGACTTCTTTCAGTCATTAGGAATTTCACATCAATATTCTGCGGCCAGAACACCTCAGCAAAATGGTGTAGTTGAAAGACGAAACCGAACACTCGTTGAAGCGGCCAGAACGATGCTGTCTTATTCTGATCTACCTCTGTATCTGTGGGCTGAAGCTGTTGCAACGGCATGCTACACACAAAACCGTTCCATTATACATCGACGGTTTGGCAAAACACCATATGAATTAATGAATAATAGAAAACCTGTAATACACTACTTTCGTGTGTTTGGTTGCAGGTGCGTTGTGCTGAACGATAAGGACAAATTGAACAAATTCAGTCCTAAAGGGCTAGAGGGCTTCTTTATCGGATACTCGCTCACATCAAAGGCTTACAGGATCTATCTCAAGTCTTCAAAGAATGTGAAAGAAAGTGTCAATGTCAAATTCGACGAATCTGAAGAAATGGCTTCTGTCCATAACAGTACAGAACCCGCAATATCAGGGATCCTAGCATCCGGACAAATACGTCCGATGGTGACTAGGACATCAAACAAGAATCAAGCTTCCACTTCTAACTCAAAGCCCAGTGATCTTGATTTATTGTTTGAATACTTTTATGATGACTACTTTAATAATGATAACTCTTCGTCATCTTTAAATAACAGGAGTCAGGTTGCAACACCAGCTCAGGCTTCGTTGTCGGGTCCTTCATCGGCACCCTCAACAGATGCAACGACTCAGACAACATCTTCGAGTGACAGGCATTTGGTTTCTACACAAGAAATCATCATGAAAAGTAGACGACAACGTGAATCCACACATGATGCTTCTTCGTCGGGTACAACTTCAAATGTCAATGATGATGGGTCTGCAAACATACCAGAGTCATCTTCTGAAGCAGAACCGGAGGCAGTTCCTGTTGACACATCTGTCAATGAACCTGTCAAAACACCGGAACCTATCTTGACAATACAGTTGAACTTCGATAAAGACCCTACCTTGGTGGATCCAAATGTAAGTGCTGCATCTCTCCCACACTCAACGAAATGGACGCAGAGTCACCCCATTACTCAGGTTATTGGTCAAGTCAACGAACCAGTCAAAACAAGATCGGCAACGACAAACGAGGTCCTATTTGCGCTCTTTCTTAGTCAAGTTGAACCTACATCTGTTCAACATGCCTTAGAAGATCCAGATTGGATAATTGCCATGCAAGATGAGCTGAACTCATTTGAAGCTCTAAAAGTATGGAGACTTGTTCCTAGACCAAAGGGTAAAACGGTCATTGGTACAAAATGGATCCTGAAGAACAAGAAAGACAGTGAAGGGATTGTGATAAGAAACAAAGCACGCCTTGTAGCGAAAGGGTACAGGCAACAGGAGGGAATAGACTATGATGAGACATACGCACCGGTTGCTCGCTTAGAAGCAATACGGATATTTCTTTCATACGCTGCCTACAGAAACTTCACTGTTTATCAAATGGACGTGAAGACAGCATTCTTGAACGGCGTTTTGAAAGAAGAAGTATACGTTTCTCAACCAGAGGGTTTTGTGGACACAGATTATCCAGATCATGTCTACATACTTGACAAAGCTCTCTATGGTCTGAAGCAAGCCCCTCGCGCCTGGTATGAAATCCTATCTACCTACTTACTTGGTGCTGGCTTTCGAAAAGGTAAAATTGACACAACTCTCTTCACTCTGGAACAAGAAGGTGATATTCTTTTGGTACAAATTTACGTCGATGACATTATTTTTGGTTCAACTAATCCTGGATTATGCACGTGGTTTTCGGGTTTAATGATGACCAGATTCCAGATGAGTATGATGGGAGAAATTAATTTCTTTCTCGGATTACAAGTCAAGCAGTTCTCGACAGGTATCTTCATCAACCAATCAAAATACGTGTTTGACATTTTGAAGAAATACAAAATGGAAAACTGTACTTCGATTGGTACACCTATGGCTCACCAATCAAAAGTTGGTCCTGATCCAAACGATGTAGATGTCGATGTCAAGAACTACCGAGGGATGATAGGTTCATTAATGTACCTCACTGCGAGTCGTCCAGATATAATGTTCTCTACATGTTTATGTGCAAGATTTCAGGCACAACCAAAACAATCACATCGAAGTGCTGTTACAAGGATCTTTCGATATTTGAAAGGGACACCGTACCTTGGACTTTGGTACCCAAAGGGATCAGGATTCGAGCTCACTGCATACTCAGATGCAGATCATGGAGGTAGCTTGCTAGACCGGAAGAGCACTTCTGGTCATGTTCAGTTTTTAGGGGAAAAGTTGGTCAGTTGGTCATCGAGGAAACAAAACTGTGTTTCTACATCAACTGCGGAGGCAGAGTATGTTGCTGCGGCCAGTTGTTGTTCACAAGTTCTGTGGATGAGGACTCAACTGCAGGACTACGGCTTCAGATACGAGAAGATCCCTATCAACTGTGACAGCAAAAGTGCAATTGCCATTACAGCAAATCCGGTTCAACACACAAAGACCAAACACATAGATGTCAGGTATCACTTCATAAAAGACTATGTGGAAAAAGGTACGGTTGAATTATATTTTGTTCCAACAGAGCATCAACTTGCCGATTTGTTTACAAAAGCCTTGGATGAAAAACGCTTTAATTTCTTAATATCCAAGCTTGGCATGTTGAACATGAAAGTGTAATATCTAATTTGATCATTTAATGGATGGAAATATGTATCTTTCAATCTATATAAATCTATCTAAATTGATACATTCATATTTTCATCACATTCTATTATCAACATAAGATATTTCAATTTCATGTATTTGTTGTGTTTCAAAGTTTATTTTATCGTATCGATACATTTGTGATGATATCTATGTGTGCAAAAGACTTGTTCATAGTCTCAGGGGGAGTACAGGAATTGGAGTATGCACAAAAAGAGGGGGAGTGTGCATACATGACAGAGTAAGTAAAAGGTATTTCCAAATACTTAATGCTTGAAGATCAAGGTAAGTGCTTCTAACGTGTATTTTTTACAAACCCTTATGCATCATTTAAGGGGGAGTGAAAATAGTCTTGGAAATTACCTAGTTTAGATAAACAATTGGAAGTTGGACATCTTCCCGTGGGCTAAAATTTGGAAAAAGATCAAAAATGTCAAAATGTCAAAATTAATCAAAATTCCTCGCAATAGAAGACTGCGATGGAAAGATTCCATCGCAATAAACTGTTGCGATGCAAAGATTCCCTCGCAATTGTTAACTGCGATCCAAAGATTCCCTCGCAATTGTTAACTGCGATCCAAAGATTCCCTCGCAATTGTTAACTGCGATCCAAAGATTCCCTCGCAATTGTTAATTGTTAACTGCGATCCAAAGATTCCCTCGCAATCTTATATTGGGAGGTTTGGGATTTTTCATTGCGATCCGTTTTTTTTAATTTTGGGCAAATCAGGTAGTGACACGTGTCACGGATTTCAAATGTTTATAAATACTTGCGATCTTTGACTTAGTCTTTATTTCAAAACCTCTCCATAAAAGAACCCTCGTTTTTTTTCTCTCGATACTGAACATTGAGATTCGACCAAAGGAGTATTATTTGTTGATTCTATTCCGTGTAATCGACTACATTCGATTAAGAGGTATGTATTCTCGATTCTTATTACATTTCATCCGATAAAACTCCTATTTTAATCGATTTTGCATCTAGGGTTTAAAGGGTTTTAGGTTAGGTCTCTGTCACATGCTAAAACTTGATTGATTGGTGCTTGTTAGATGTTTTAAATGATTAGGGTTTACTCACAAACTAAAACCGAGCATGCTAGTATCAATTTTAACATCTATACATGCTAATTTTGAAAATCTGGAAAATCACATGGGTTTTACTGCTAATGTTCATAAGCCTCGCAATCATCTGACATTCAAACGCCTCGCAACACATACTCTTTAAGACTGCGATCCTCGCAACCTTCCAGGTTTTGCGAGCCTCGCAATCTTCTACATCTGATGACTGCGAGCCTCGCAATCGTGCATTGCGAGGTTTCTTACACTTTGCATTTTTTTTTCAAGAAAAATACCTTTCTGTTTGAATTGCTTAAATCTGTTCTAACATGTTAAAATACCTTACAGATGGCTGAACAACCTGCTGAATATGCATCCGATGACAACACAATCATCGCCTCGCAACGCTCTTCACATCCATCCGTCAATGCCGTTGACCCGGATGAAGAAATCATGCCAAGGGCCAGCTTTCTAGCAATCCGTGAAAATAATCATCACCTGGATCTTGAAAGCAACTTCTCTCACCGGATAATTCTAGAGATCATCCGTGGTCATCCAATTCGCACTGCACTGACAAGGGTCGAGAGAGTGCCTGCCATTTATTTACAACAATTTTGGCACACACTCCGATTCAATCCTACGGCTCGACCACAGCGATTCAATGCTAATATAGACCATTTCGAAGTAAGGATCACACTACAAGGCTTACGTCGTGCTCTCGAACTTCCAAGACGCGACAACTTCGAAGATCCAGCTGTTTCTGAAGAGTTATTCACGGATATCCGCAGCCTTGGATATCAAGATCCAAGAGTCCCCGTACTCACCGGTTCATCACAATTCAGAAGACAACATCTACCGCCGGTGTGGTACACCCTATGCTCAATCCTCAATCGCTGCATGACATCTAAGCATACTGGCCTAGATAAGACGAATCTAGCGATCCTAAAGATGTTTCATGCATTCGCCTTCAACCGCAATATAGACTATGCTGTCCTTATCTGGAATGAAATGGTGGAAATTGTTGCAGATCAGCTCAAACCCAAAATGAGACGCAACTTTGTGCCATTTCAACGGTTCTTCCAAATCCTGATTCATCAGGCTATGCAAGACCGACCGGAAATCCCAAGAAGAGAGGAAGCTGAGCGAGGACCAGCAAGCTGGATGCACCGCCTTGTACCGCCAGCACATGAACCATTCGTACATACCGCCGTTATTCGACCAGAGGTACTGAATTATGCCGACCAGGCTAGCTGGGTAGTGATTCAGTATAGGGAGCAAAACGCATTAATGGACCAGCCAGATCCGGCTGGACCTGCCCAAGATGCAAACCCAGTAGGTGATTATGAATATGACTCAGATCCAGATGCAAACTTGTTACCAAGGCAAACAAGAAAAAGGCCTCGAGTTGAAACACCTGGTGCAGGTTCATCTAGACAACCAGAACCTATGGTTACTTCTACAGTTGCTGCTGTTGATACTTCACTTATACACGAAGAAGTAGACGTAGATGAAGAAAACGTACTTAGTGGTGAGGCAAGAGGGAGAAAAGAAATGAGCGAAAATGTGAAAGAGTCGGAAAAAGTTATAACTACCGACTCTTCCCAAGCCGATCCAAGCCGGGCAACCACATCTTCTGCCAACGTGCGTTCGTCGCCGTTGAGCATTGAAACAGCCATGGTCCGCCCAACCATGCAGTGCACACCCCCACCAAGCCACTCATCGGTCTCTCAACAGGCCGGTGTTTCATTCAGCACAGGGGAATATGCACAAAGTCTATCGGCAACACATTCGGTGTTCGCTGGTATTGAAACAGGTAGGCCCCTGCCCCGGCCACCGACTTCATTTCAGAGCACATCGAGTCTAGCGCCTTTTGGAACAACTTCTTTTCCTAGGTCACCGCTATTTGAACAACACCTTGTTGGGAGCTTTCGTGCCCCAACCGGAACACCCAGAGTGCCACCCTTTGTTGGTGCGTCACGAGGATCGGGTGGAAGTCCTGTCATTGCTAACACTATGCCAGCTTTGAACACAGGCAGTACGGTTGCTTCAACCGATACTTCAACCAGTAACCTAAGTGGTCTGGGTGTTAGTGCTGAACTCGAACGAGCGTTTAGTTTGGTTGGCCCTCCTCCGAATAGATTCGTGCCACTTACTCTACTAAAGCATTTTGTCAGATCTATCGACAACACATATCAGGCTCATACTGACAAAATGAAAGCAGAGTTTCAGAAATTAAGTGATGATGTAATCAGAGCGGTGAAAGGTAAAGGACCGGCTGAATCTTCTACATCTGAACCTCAACTGACTAGAGCCGAACCCGTTCAACAAGATCCAACATCGATCCCGTTAAATCTTGCTCCTGAAGATCTACTCAAGTCAGAGCTGCTTGCACGACTTCTTGCCAAACACGATCCAAGACCAGGCGAGGATGTCGATCTTATTAGCTTGCTTCGTCAACAAACCGCACCTCCACCTCCACCACCGCCTCAAGCTTCATCAACCACCAATCCACTGCTTGTTCCCCAATTTGAGCAGCTAAATACCTCAATCTCCAACATGGCAGATTCCTTTTTGGCTGGCTTTCATTCGATTGTCAAAAGGGTCGAAGTAGTCGAACTGGCTTGTGGTGTTCAAGCTGAAACCGCTCAGAAAAGAAGACATGATGATCAGGATGATCCAGATCACCATGAGGGGGAGAGTACAGGTACAGGTACAGGTGTTGGAACAAGTACAGTTGCTGCTTCTGAGAGCACTGCAGTAGAGAAAGAAACTGAGACATCATCCGGTAAAGCGTCCGAGGATACAAGTAAAGGAGCCACTGACTCAGAGAATCTCGATATTCTAGCTGATGTCATAGCTGGGGTTGAAAAGCCTTCGGCTAGTGACAATAGAACAGAAGATGATTGGACGACAGACGTTATAATCATAGATTCAGATGAAGAGCCCGAACGAACAACGGTGCAGATCAAACAAGAAATTGCAAATGTGTTTGATTCTTCTGATACTATGATGGTTGCTCTAGATTCAGAGACTGAAGCTCCAGGATCTTCTATTCAACAAACAGATACTTCAATAACTCCAGCTCAAGCTCAAGTAATTCAACCGCAAGCTCCGATCGTTATCAACCTACAACCTGCTGAACATCTCAGAGATCCAACGCTTCAAGCAGAAATCAGACTTCTCCAAGACATTATCCAGAATGAACCAGGATTTGTGGCGACTGGCCTACGAGTCAGAATTATGACTCCCTTTCAGGAAATCTTACGAAGCAATATGTTTGTAAGGGTCATGCAGCCAATCTCTTGGGAAAAAGTCTACGGGATTGAAGACTGGCCAGAAAAGCACATAACTGAATATCTCTATTTCATGAGATATGAATCGTTGAACGCCAATGCAATAAAGTCTGACAAACCGATCAGAAGAGTACTGAAGATAGAATCGCGAAAGCTTTCAAAGGTTTGGTACCCAGTATTTACCGTTCCGAGATCAGATGATTCAGAACTAGTCTTTAATGAGGCAGATTTTCAGAAACTACAGCTCAATGACGTTTGCAACTTGTATGAAATCCTGTCTCGAGATCCTAAAAAGAAGGGAGAATGGTCAGATGCTTATCAAAGTCTGAAGAGGTACATGAAGAACATCCTGAAGTTTTCATATCTTAAGGATTTTCAAATGGCCTTGGAAGCGCGTCAAGAACGAGTCAACATCAGACCTCCGAATCTAGATCTGGCAGATATTCAGAGTGTTCAAGCTTACACCGTGCTGAGCAAACCAGATCTTGGAGTTGTGTTCATTGACTCAGCCTCAGAGAAGAAATTCATGAGAGTCACTGATGCAAATAAATTCAGCGACGGAACTTTCAAGATGATTCAGATTCATCTAGTGAGCAGATTACGATTGGATGCTAAAGGAGAAGAGAAGCTGTCGAAGAAACAAAAGGCGTTGATAAAGGAAGTAATGGATGCCGTCAAATATCGAGTAGACTACCGGAACGCGCTAAGAAGATTCGAGTTGATTTTCGGGCTTCGGAAGACACAAGTGGTTCCAATGAATGTCTAAAGCTTATGGCTCTACATTGGTACAAAGGGGGAGATTGTTAATGTTACATTATCTTGTACCATGTAGTATTATAGTTGAGGGACCAAATGTGACATGTTGTCAAACTTTGAATAGTATATATAGTATACTATCTGTATTTTTAGGTCATAACACAACATAGAACATACAACATACAAAATACACACGCCTCTATCTTCGCAGCCTCCTTCCACTTTGTAAACCTCTCAACCTTCTGTGAAGTTGTAAGCTGCAAGTTCTTCAATCATATATAGAGGTGTACTTCTTTGATTCATATATCTTGTGTATTTACTCTTATTACTTGTCATTGTGGGATCACATACGGTTTCAATCCAAACCTAAGGAGTCACACCTATCTGCTGTTAAGAGAATTTTACGCTATTTGAAAGGTATTGCTGATCTTGGTCTGTGGTACCCAAAGGATACAGGATTTGAACTGACAGCGTTCTCGGATGCTGATCATGCCAGAAGTATGCTAGACAGCAAAAAGCATGACGGCTCACGTCTAATTCCTTGGCGACAAGCTGGTATGTTGGGCATCGAAGAAACATACGTGCGTCTCCATGTCCACTGCTGAAGCAGAGTACGTTGCCGTCGCCAATTACTGCTCCCAGGTCATTTGAATGCGCACAAAACTGAAGGACTATGGGTTTCACTACTCGCAGATCCCAATGTAATATGACTCGAAGAGCACCATCACCATCACGAGCAATTTGGTCCAACACACGAAGACGAAACACATAGATGTTTGGCACCATTTTATCAAAGATCACGTCGAACGAGGTACGATCTAATTCTATTATGATAATACAAAAAATCAATTGGCAGAGCTATTTACAAAAGCATTGGTCGAAAAACTATTTAATTAACTTGTGTCCAAGCTGGGTATGCTCAATCTTAAAGTCTAGCACTGACCTGAATACGATAAAACTTCCATACATTAAGAAGGAACTTCTTCTTCCGCATGTAGTGAGTATTCCTGACATGCCCAAGACACACTTCTATCTTAGTGTATTCTAGTTCTATCGCATCCAACACGTTGTTTAAACTTCTGTATTTCCATTTTAGGTCTCCTTTATATATCGTTTTCCGTAATCTTTTTTTTATTGTCAATCCTTATTTATTTGTCTTCTTTAATAGTTGTGAGTTTGGCACTAACATCCTATTCTTGAGCTTAAACAACGCCATCAACAACAGTAACAGGTAAGTTTTCTTCGTTCTTCAATGTTGCGGGGAGTATTAAAGTTTTCTTTAAGTTTTGTGGGGGAGCAAATAGTTAGTGCTAAAATATTCATACTATTTCGTGTGTCAATTGTCATTTCCAAGAGCGATGTTTTTCCAAACTTTTTCATCTTTATTCGTACATGTCAAGGGGGAGCAACAGTCACACGTTTTGTCTATCAATGGTTATTTCGAGGGGGAGAGAAAGATATTTTCAATTTCTCCTTAAACACAAAGTTTTTTTGAAAAACCCGGAGAGTATGCACTTTCCGGATCCGGCAAAGTGTCCGGCTAGAAGATATCCGGAAGTATTGCCCGGATACCATATGGGTCTCACACATCCCAGATATAGTTCCTGGACAGTCCCCGGAGTATATATATATATCCGGATTCAGCTTCTCCTCTCTCAACTTCTGGATTCTCTCCTAAACCCCCCCGCCCTAAACCCTCGGTCGCTCTCTCAATCAAAGTTTTTCGCATTCTCGTCGATTTACGCCTCAATCTCATGGTACTATGATCAATTCCTTTCATTTACCGTTCCTAGACTCTAATCGACACCTCTCGCACCCATAATTTCGACCAATTGGTCGACTGTGAACCCTTCCAACGCCCAACCTATGCACTTATCTGATGCCCTACTAGCTTACACAGACCATGCAGCACCGAGTGTGACAGATTGTAGGAGAGCGTTAGGTGTAGTTGCTCCCATGGTCCAGCCAGAGCCGGAGGGACCTTCCCGGGGAGCAAGACCCGAGAGGCGTGAGGGTCCACGTACACGCGGAGGTAGAGTCCGGGTGGCTGGGCTCCCGGACAGCGTACACGGAGTGAAAATATGGGAAGGGGAACTAGCGTGGGCGGTGTTGTAGGTCTGCAAGCTAACTCTAGCTGCCAAACACAATCACCACCCACCCACCAAACTAAAACCTTTTCCAGCCACCTAATCCATGTCCGGGCTACCTGGGCCGCCCATGCCTTACACGAGGTACCGGTAGTCAGCGATTCCCTCTTGTTAAAAGATGAGGATGTGGATGACATAGCCTCCCCATCAACCGTATTTGAACCGTCTTCTTCATCGAAAAGCACCGAATCTAATGCACATAGACAAATTCGCCTTCAACGGATTCCCCTGCGCGTCGGCCAAAGACCACCAACCACCGACGAATCTCCATCCACCTCGTCCACACCCTCAACTCCATCTGACCCTTTGCGTAATTTGGGAGATACAAGGAGAGCGGAGGGAGACTTAGTTGGAAATGCTGAAAATCTGAGAGGGAGAGAGTAGAGAAGCAAAAGAAATCACGAGCGATATGGTCTGAAAAGGCGACAACCATCTGTCAGCCTTCCCCAAACTAGTGTAAGCCAGGTAGCCGCATCTACTATTCTGTCTCATCCGTTGAGACAGACTATTGAAGTGACATAGAGACGCAAGTGCACACCCCACTAGCCACTCATGTACTTCTCAACAGGTATCTGTTTCAATTTCTCATGGGGACTTAGCACAAAGTCTATCAGTCTCTCACTTGGAGAGTATGGGTTTTGAAACAAGAGAACACCAGCCCCAGTTCTCGACTTCTTTGGGTGCACCATTGAGTCTAGAGCCACTCGTTGATATACTTTCTTTGGCTAGGACACAAGTACCTATTCCGGCTAACATCGGGATTCTTTGTGACCCGATCGGAACACTCATAGTAACTTCATCTTCGGATGTTTTACCAGGATTGAGTAGAAGTCCTACCACGAATATCATTACGCCAACCGTGAACGTAGGCGGTACGGCAGTTGACTCATTTGCTGTTACTACAACTGGAAGTCTAAGTGACCCAAGAGTTACCTTACTGTAATCTGTTTCCAATGAGTATCTGGACGACGCCTTAAAGGTTATCCAAGTGGGTTTAGAGCACAAAATTCAAGATGAGTTGGCTGGTTTAAAAAGTCTGGTCAAAGGAAAAGGCATCATGACCGAGCCTATAAACCAAACACCACCTCCACCTCCTCCACATGAACCAAACCCGCAAAACCTCAGTTGTCGATGCACAGAAAGCCTTACTGTAGGTTCCCAGATTCACGTTGCATCACATTAATGGTAATAAAATAGACAGCGAAAGCATTTAAATATAAAGCCATTAAACTGTGAGTGATTGTGCAAATATAATGTAACCGTGAGAATCAAATATAGAACAATAATAATGATAACAAGATCAGGTATAATAAGCTGCTCGTATATTGATAATGAATAACACCAAGAACACGTTCAAGTGTGTATTCGGAAATCTCACAGGACACAAAATCGTACGGAGGTAGTGCTATGGAATATTGCAGTGTGTGCTCTAACAATTGTGGAAAACTATTCTTCCAAAAGCTTACAATTGTTGTTCCACTACCTCTCTATTTATAGCCTGATAAAGCATTAGACAGTGTACTATCTAACCCTGGAATGACACGTGGAAAGTGTGTCTTGTCCTTTTTGGACTTACGTGGAAAGTACAGACACGTGTCTATCACTTAGAGATTTCTTACGAGACTTAGGCTTCACAGAGGTCTTCAGTCACCAGAGCTCTTACACTAGAGCTCTGATGGTCTTCTGTTGGTGAACAGTTCTTCTGTAGAATGGAAGAGTGTTAGGGCAAGTTTTATATGTTGATTTAAAGTTCAAGGGTGTAATTTGTATTTGTTTAAACATAGTCCATAGTGAACGGGCCGTGGGCTTGTTACCACGGGCCCAACATATATAATGTACAATTAGCTTAGAAAATAGCTAGTTGTCTCATTTAGCTTTTCAGTATTGTAACGATTATTCTCTGAATCAAATAGCTAAGTGGGCAGCCTTTGTGATTAGTTTATCTGTTCATATCTCTTAATCACATAAACACAATTGTTGCACGGACCTGGATCCTACAATTGGTATCAGAGCAGACAGACGGATTGATTCTAAGGTTTGAATTCATCAAATACTGGTTAGTTTGACTTTCACTCGTCTGACTTTTCTTGAATTCTTGATTTTTTTGATTCAATCGAAATCAGTTGTTTTTGCTTATTGGGTTGTGTTAGCATTATCATTCTAAGAGTTTCTGCAAAATTTCACATCCTAATCCGTTCGTTTGATTGGTCAATTTTGCAAATCAAGTTCAAAATTTTTGGTTGTGTTCTTACTCAAAAATCCGATTTTTGCTACCAAAAAGTGTTGTTTTTGCTCTAAATTCGATTGGGTTAGTGTTGTTTTGTGCTTGGGATTGTTTCTAACCTTTCAGGAACACATTAGAGTAACCCTAGTTGAATTTTCGATCGATTTTAACAAAACAGCCGCAGTGTCCGGACACAACAGCCACGTTTTCCGGACAGATCAAGGTGTCCGGACGTTTGTGGTTCCATCCGGACAAGTCAGCCATCCGGGTAAGTCAGTCATCCGGGTAAGTCAATCATCCGGGTAAGTTTTTCAAATTTCTATCTTTCCGGGTAATCTAGTTTCGGACAACTCAAAGTTTCCGGAATTCGTTTTATCCGGAAATCCTTATTTACCCGGAATCATCGTAGTATCCGGACACATCATTCTTTTCGGAAACTTCAAAGTACCCGGAAATTCCTTAATTTTCCGGACTCTATTGTATCCGGTAAAGTCTTGCTTATCCGGTTAATTCCATCCGGTATCCTTAGAGCATCCGGTAACCTTGGTTATCCGGACAACTCAAGATATCCGGACAACTCTGCATTATCCGGACAACTCTGCATTATCCGGACAACTCTGCATTCTTGAACTGTTTTTTCGTAAATCTAGTCCAGATACTTCCTGATCAGACCCTTACTTGGATTCCTATCCAGTAAGACGACTGTAGTCCACTTTAGAACCTGCGTTAGGATATCACTCTTAGAATCTTGCGTTAGGTTCTCATTTCGAATCAATATACCCATCTGACGATCACTCCGTTGCAACCAAAGATGTTTGCTTCTCGTGACGCTCTCGCCATTGGTACCGACACCAAGCCTCCATGCCTATACCCAAACGAGTACAGTCAATGGCGCGACAGATTCATGATTTTCATTGAATCAAAGGACAACTATGAGTTCATCCAGCAAGCTCTTGAAGAAGGTCCTATCGCGCCACCAATGAAGGATATTGCAGCCGCTGCAGGTGCTGAACCCAAGAAAGAGAAAAAGTCCTTTGCCGAAATGTCAGAGTTTGAAAGAGGGAGGATAGAAGGGGAGAAACAGGCGAAGAGATATCTGGTACAAGCTCTTCCCAACTCGACTTACACTGCCATCGACAGCTACAAAGACACGGCTAAAGGCATGTGGGACCAGGTAGCCAAAATGATGTGTGGGAGTACAGTTGGAAACCAGCTGAAGATCAATACTGCTATAACCCAGTTCGATGGTTTCAAGCAGCGTCCTGGCGAGACTCTTACTCAGGCTTATGAACGTTTCTGCTCTCTACTCAATGAGCTGAACAAGAATGGGATAGTTCGGTCGAACACGGAGAATGCTCTTAAGTTCCTCAACAATCTCTTACCCGAATGGAAAGTTTTTGCATCTCATGTCAAGCATAACAACCTGATTGAAAGAATCGGCATAAATGAACTCTACGAGACACTTCTTCAAGATGAAGATGAAGTGAATGAGCTACTTGCCGAGAAGAAGACTGAACCCAAGCCTGTAGCTGATCCTATTGCTCTTATTTCCACCAACAAGGGAAGACCTTCGAGCCGACACACCGAACGGGCTCAAAAGCACAATTCTTCTGATTCTGAACCGGAAGAGAAGAAAGATGAAGATTCTGATAGTGAAGTAAACGACTTCATGAAAGCCATTGCCCTCCTGACAAAGACCTTCAAGCAACAACAGTTTTACAAGAAACCAACGTCTAATGGTCAGCGCTACTCCACTTCTGCCAACAAGCGTCATGACTACAAAGACAAATATGAAGGTAAAAAGAAGGTCGATGAGCAAGATCAGACTGAGAAGAAGGACAAGACTGAGAAAGTTGACCGCAAGAAGAAAGATGAGCCCGTGAAATGCTATAATTGCGGGAAACTTGGTCACTTTGCCAAAGATTGCCGCCAGCCTACAGTGAAGAATGTCCACTACTACGAGGCCAAGCTAGCTTTAGCAAAACAAAAGGCGACTGGAGAAGCAATGTTTGCTGAGGATGATTACTGGCTGCAAAGATCTGATAATGAAGATGAAGATGAAGTTGCTAATGCTTTCATGGGATATCATTCCTCCACTGATGAGGAAACCGCAACTGCACTTGCAAATCAGGTATGTGAATCTTGTCAACCAGATTTTTTGAATGCTATGCAATCATTTTATGGTCAGGCAGAATCCTTTAAGGCCACTTCTAAAGAACAAAAGCTTGAAATTAAAACTCTAACAGAAAAGCTTAATGTTCAAACGAAGTTAACTGAGAAGTATAAGTCTGAAAATGCTGATTTAAAAGATAGATGCAAAATCCTTTCATTAGCACCTAAAGACTTACGGGCCAGAATATCTAAACTCCAACGTCAGCTTGATCAGTGCTTGAATGAGAAAGAGGACATCACTTATCAATGCTCTTCTCTTCAAATTCAACACAAGGAGTATGTAGCTAAAATTCTAGATCTTGAAACCAAACTCCACAAGAGGGGCCAAACTGATCAAACCATTTTCTTAAACAAACCCAAAGAGTTCACGTATTTCAACAAAGAGTGGGGAATCGGATATGATAATCCTCACTATTTGAAAAAGGGAAGATGGCATGTACCCTCTCTGTATGACTTTGCCTGTTATGGTTTATCTACAAAGTACCCGGAGTACAAAATCAAGTGGACTGGTCCTCTAGAACCTGAGTAGGAAGAGGAAACCGAGGAATATAAGCGCAAACACAAACGAGGAATTCAACTTCCATTTTGTTACGAGCTTTAAATTATTCTTATAAAAAGGACAAAAAGTACCTCTCCAATGACTACTTCGACCCTTACAAGGTTGCTACGCCCAAGGATTCCTCCAAGAAGGATGAGGACCAAGCAACCGAAACCAAGACTGAGACGGATGAGTTTAAACTCTATGTTCCCCCTCTCATCTTGGAAGCCAAGATAGTCGAATTGGAGGAGTCATTTGAGAAAGAAAGGTCAGTTTTTCAAATGGAAAAGCAAGCTTTAAGTGAAAAACTTGAGAATCTACAACCGGTCAAAACCGAAGTTGTGTCTGATGAAGGACAGGAAATCCTTCGGTGTGAAATCAATCGACTCACATCACAACTGTCTGCTTTGGCAACAGAAAAGATGGAAGAGTATGCGAGAAATGGTCAGCTTCAAGAGCAAATTGACCAACTCCAATCTGAAAAGGAGATTTCACCCGAACCTTCCTCAAATTCATCCGACAAGTCTTCGTGCAAAGCTTACTTAGGCAAGATTTCTAGTTCACAAGACGGACAAGATTCTCAAGACAAGAGTGTTCTAAGGAATTTGAACTCTGATTTTTTCTTAGCTTCCGCACCAAATTCCCCAAAGCACACAAGCACAAAGAGTCCCTCGCCTTCCTCGACCGATCCAAGTCCTGTAATTCCGGATGTCGATTTTTCCAAATACATGAACTCTGAAGGCAATTCTGAGGAAGAGTATGAGTCGTTCCCCTTCGACAAACCTCTTCCGAGTCATACTGATTTTCTGTCACCAGTAGTCAATCAGCCGGTCAATTTTTTAAAGGGTGCATGTTCAAACACGAAGACCCCAGCTGTGATTAAGATTTTTCAACCTAAACCTGTTTCTAAAACCCAATCACAGCCGAGGCAAAAGACCGTGCAATTGCCCAACAAAAATCCTACTCCTTCAAAAGTCACTTACCGTACTGTCCCTGTTGTTTCGGATAAAACCGGTCGAGCTAAACAAACAAAACCAAATTGGCCAGCTAAGGAATCTGTCAAGGATGATGCATCAAAGTCGTTCAACACTGTATTTCATCCTAGGATGAACAAAAACGATTGTGCCTGGAATCATAGGAATAATTTTGTTAATAGAGATGTTAATTTTCCGATGAAAATCTATTCCATTCAGCAATTGATTCAATTATCACATGATCGTTTGTGTTGTTCTAGTTGTGGTTGGAATGATTTTGATGACATTGATAATAATGATTGGTTTGGGTCATATCAAAGGTTTAATCATACACCCAAATGCAAACCCCGTCATAACCAGCAAAGACACTATCAAAAACGGGGTTACCAATCAGCGGTTAAACCACAGCGGGAGACCAAACCTGCTCCTAGATGGGTTGCTCCTACTGAGGTTAAACCGGCACCCAGGTGGACAACTGCTACAAAATCTGTTCCTCCTAAAGGTGTAAATTCTGCACCGAAGAGGAAACAAGTGCCAAAACCAGTTCCCTCTAACGGTGTAATTCTTATACCTAAAGGGAAAGCTGGGACAAAGCAAGCTTCCCCAAACGGTGCCAAACCTAACCCTCCCGGACCCAGGCAAATCTGGGTACCGAAGGTCCGCTAAATTTGTTTTGCAGGACGGTCATGTGTGGTCCTTAAACACTGGATGTTCCACACACATGACCGCAAGGAGGGAGCTGCTCACGATCTACAAGGAACAATATTAAGAAGACGTGAGGTTTGTCTATACCTGTGCTCTAACAAGCTGCTCACGTGTTTAGGGGGAGCATGATCAACTATCAGGTATGTTATTCTACTGTTGAGGGGGAGCGTCACACACACTTTTTCCTTAAATATGTTAAAAAGTTTTTGTGTGTGGGGATACTCCCGTGTGCATTTCACACTACGCGCACATTCTGAGGGGGAGCGACACAGTGTTTTTCTTTCAATGCCTAAAAGTTTTTATGTCTGTCGGACTCTCCATTGCACTATCCGAGGGGGAGCAAATTCTTCCCCATGCTCCGTTGGAGGGGGAGCGAGAGAAGGTTCGTTTCTGAAATCCATATAGCTTTATTTTTGCAAAATGTCAAGAATCAGGGAAATTCTTGAAAATCCAGAAGTATCCGGACAGGTTTCCGGACCGGGTCCTTATCCGGATTGGAAGGGAACCCGGGTACCATATCCGGACTCTTGGTCTCTCTTAAATGTCATCCGGATTCTTTTTTGTCCGGATTGCTTATTTTATCCGGAAACTTTCATCATCTCCGGTATGCTCTTTTGTCCGGACATCTTTTGTCCGGATACCTGTGTTGTCCGGAATGTCTTGCAATTTCATTATTATGTCCGGACGCCCCTACTATTTTCAGTCCTGTGCCTGTTTCATCACTACCTGTCCTCAATCTGTATCAGATTGAGCCACTTAATGCAAAGGTACGTACCAGAACTTGTTTATCCGCCTCAGTTTCTAACTTTGGGTTTTTTTTACAGCTATTCCATGGCGGATCAACAACCTCAATCCGAGGGGAAGAGTCACACTGTTTTTCTCACAAAGTATAAATATTTTTTTCTTGTGTTGATATCACTCTCACTCCGAGGGGGAGCAAGTCAATCCCCATGTATGTTTTGAGGGGGAGCAGGATAATATCCGTGCTATAAATATGCCTGAATCCCTACCTGTGATAGCATATAGACGAGAGTTAGGGAATCCCATGGTCCAACCAGAGCCGGAGTGACCTTCCCCGGGACATAGAACATGTGAGAAGGAGGGTGTTAAGGTCGAACGCGAACCAAGAAAGATTGAGCCGTAAAGATAACGAGGCTCCTGAGCGAAACCAGCCACACGATATCCGGGTTGCCACATCTGCTATCCCGTCTCATTTGTTGGGACGGGGTATTGAAGAAGCCTCCGTAGACCCAGCGGAGCAATTGCACACCCCCCATAGCCACTCATCCGTCTCAAAACAGACGGTTGTTTCAATATTACACGGGGAACAAGCACAACTTCCACCGGCCTCTCATTCGGAGAGTGTTGGTGTTGAAATAAGAGACCAGCAGCCCCTGGTCTCGACTTCTTTGTGTGCACCATCGAGTCTAGAGCCTATTGTTACTGAACATTCTTCGCCTAGGACACTTGATGAGGAACAACACCAAGTCGTGGCTCTTAGTGACCCGACCGGAACGTCTATAGTGTCTCCGCATTCCGGAACACGAGGATTGGACGAAAATCCTACCACAGTTAATATCACGCCAGCTGTGAACGTAGGTGGCTCTACCTCTACGGTAGATGCCTCAACGGGTACTTTAAGTGAGCCCGGCGTTATTCTACCCGACTTCGTGTCAAAAGGGTCTCTGGACAGCACCCTTGAGGCTGTCCGCCAGGTTATGGAGCACCAAATGCAGGAACATGTAGCCGCTGAGCTTGCCAAAGCGATGCATGCTTTCAAAGGAAAGAGCCCCCTCGTCAGCACTGAATCTGTCTCTGTGCTTCCGCCGCCTCAACCGCAACCTACTTATTCGGTGGACACCCTGAAGACAATGCTCTTAGACCAACTGCTCCAGGAATCCGACACAACCACCTCTACCGAAGCAGACCTGATCTTAATTCTACGATCCCAGGTCACTGCTCCATCTTCGTCCATCACATCACGCCTTGACGCCGTTGACTCAACCCTCAACGACTATAACAAAGCGCTTGCCACGCTGTCTGAGAGGGTCCGCTCACTAGAAGACAATTGTAAGAGTCAAGCCGGCGGTCTCAAACGTAGGCACGATGACCAAGAGGATCCTGATCACCGTGAGGGGGAGAAGCGACAACGTCTAACCGAGACCGCCTCCCTGCGGCAACTACAACAGACGAACCAGAAGCCGAGTTGCCTCTAGCCCAGATGGTCATTGATATGGAGATTTCAGATGATGAAGCCCCAACGGTTGAAAAGCCCGAGGGTACAAGACAGGAATTGGTCACTGAAGAACCATCAGACATGCCTTCGCTCACCTTTAGAGATCTGGCATGTGACACCAACCCGGAAACCGAAGACGTATGGTACGAAAAAGCTGCCACAGCCGTAAACTTCGAGGTAAATCTGGTGTTTCCCACTGATGAAGACGACAATATTGATTACGACCAGTTTCTGCTTCAGAACTTATATGGTACGCCTCCCGTTCACTCGACTCAACCCGCTACGACTTCAGATCAACCAGAAAGCTCCAATGCAGAAATCCCGACATCTCCTCAGCAAACGACAGCTCCTGATCTTCCTCCCCCTCCTCAGCAACAAAACCGTTGGGAGAAGATCAAGGTCCTCATTCCTCATCTGGAGGAATCTCTGAAGAAGCTGTTTGTTCACCGAATTCGCCCGATCGAGCCGACCTTCTGTCTTGGCATCTACAGCCCTGATCCAGCACGCCAACTCCGATACGTAGAATCCATGAAGCGGTGTCTCCCGAGAGACCAGGTACGAACTAAGCATAAAATTTCAGAGGTGCTAAAGATTCAGTCAAACCGAATTATGAAGATCGTCTTTCCCGTGTTCACTGTTCGACGAGAAGACGGAAAAGAATGGATTTTTTCTGAAGCTGACTTTAAGCATCTCCATCCGTTCGACTTCCTGGTTATTCTAAGAGACCTTCGCACCAGAACCATCCGACCGCTTGCTGTAACAAAGGCGCTCGAAGCGGTTCGTCGATTCCTCGTCCGATCTATTATGATGTCTTATCTTACGGACTTTCAAATGGCAATCGAGAACCGATCAAAGAAGGTAAATCTGCTCAAACCGAATCTGAAAGCTCCTGAACTGTCGATGTATCCTGAGAACGCAATGCTGCTTCAACCGGAATTTGGGATCGTCTTCCTCAACGCTCAGAAAGAAAAGAAGTTTATGAGGTTCAGTCAGGTAGATCAATTTTGCGACGGCACACTGCTCAAGGTTCAAGACGCTCTTCGGAAGATCATCAAGCACGAATCCGAAAATCCAAAGGTATCCTATGTACCAAATCTGAATGAAAGAACTGCACAGACTGCTTTGGATATTGGTGAAGATCGTCTCGACTACCGCCGCGCCATCAGATTCTTCGAGGTTTATTTCGCACTTCGCAAACGTTATGTCTACAACTGGCAAGAGATAGAGCGCGAATTTGAACTTCAAATCAAAGGGGGAGATTGTTAGGGCAAGTTTTATATGTTGATTTAAAGTTCAAGGGTGTAATTTGTATTTGTTTAAACATAGTCCATAGTGAACGGGTCGTGGGCTTGTTACCACGGGCCCAGCATATATAATGTACAATTAGCTTAGAAAATAGCTAGTTGTCTCATTTAGCTTTTCAGTATTGTAACGATTATTCTCTGAATTAAATAGCTAAGTGGGCAGCCTTTGTGATTAGTTTATCTGTTCATATCTCTTAATCACATAAACACAATTGTTGCACGGATCTGGATCCTACAAAGAGGTATTATGTTAGAGCTCTGTTGGTTCCGCCAGAGCTCTATCGAGCTCTGTTGGTCTTCTTGTTAAACTTCTTCTAAAACTTCTGTCTGATATCTGGTGGTCTTTTAACTTGTAATATTTTCAATTCTTTTTACATAAGTGATACTTGGGGCTAACAATCCTCCCCTAAGTATTAAAAATAAAAAATTTACAGAATACGGAGATATAAACAAAAGAACAGAGAACATTTACCTCTGAGAGATTTTGCACTATCCTTTTAAGGTATTACAATACGAAACAAAAGAACAAGTACATTTATTCATAATAGATCCCTTTTAGAATTCTGTCAAATCTTCTTATTAGGTTCCTGAATTCTAACATACGGTCTATCTGATCTACGAAGCTTCTCATACATTCTTCTGGACATTTTTCTATTGGAAGCTCCAGAATAATTCTCTTGAGGTAGAGCAGCGATTCACTCGAGTACTTGTGAGCTTCTTCAACTCTGAGTGCTTTCTTGATACCCTTCTGTCGGCATATGAGTATTGGTGGATCACCAATAACCATTCCGGATCTGTGCTCCTCAAGACCTTCAATACTCTCATTTGGAGGTCCAATCGCTAGCTTTTCAATCTCGAATTCCATGCCTAGTTGAAAATCGACTTGCGTTCTGAGATTTACATGTTCTTGCATTGCAAACTCGACTTCCCTCATTGCGGTTCCTGTTCCTCTGTATCTGTCGATGAAGTTTAGGCAGTAGGCATGGAGTGTTAACAGATCATAAGGATTTAAGAGCACAAGATCATTGTCATTGAATTTTTCGATCTTGTTCTCTTTTGTCCTCATAATGTAGACGTGGTACAAGACTTTGTCGCCAGAGAACTTCTGTTCAACATTCAGAATAAATTCGAATGTGAAGTTTGAGTCTATGGCTTTGTTCATATTGGATCTAGTTTGGATGAACTTCCACCTTGCATCTGTGAGTCTGCTGGCATTGATCGGGTTTAAGTATGGGTTAATGGGTATTGTATTCACATGGATTATGTCTCTGTCAGCATAGAGGAATGCGAATATGGTTTCAATTGCAGGATTGTCAGAGTGTCGGGTTTTAGGGTTCTGTTCTGCAAGGTTTTGAGGTGGGTTCTGGTCATCGTGGGTTTCGGCCATTAGATGATCAGCATGGCATCTGGGTTCTTGTTGGGTTTGGACTTGGGGTTGTTCTTGGTGTATTTGTTCATCAGCAGAGATTGGGTTTGATCTCTCTGGTTCAGTTCTTAGAGATGGAGGAGAGGTATCGAGTATAATTACCACTGGTGGCTGTTGAGATGTCGACGCTTCAGGTTCTTTGATTGTTCAATCTTTGAAGATATATTCAAATACAACCATCCCAGTTTCTGTCGTGGTTTCCTCTGTCTCCTTCTCCCCTTGGGTTTCTTTTTCGGCCTGATTCCCGACCTCTGTTTCCTTTGCCTCTTTCTCATTCCCTTTCTCGACCTCTTTCTCTTTCTCGGCCTCTTTTTCTAGCACTTGTTCTTTCTCCCCCTTTTGTTGTTCTGCGGACTCAGCCACCTGATTGTCAGAGTTCCCTTCTGGAGCATCATGGAAATCATCTTCATCATCAGACTTTGCAATGTCGTCATTTGATGAGTCCGAAACAACAAACTTTTGAGCAACTTTAGATCTTTTGTTCGAGGGTTCTCCTTCTGGTGCTCCTTCTGCAGGTCTTTTCTGTGTAGCTGTCTGTAAGATAGTATCAGTGAAATTTGAGATTGCCTTTTTCATTGCATCCTCGACTTCTGCTGCAGCAGTTCGGATTTCATCAACTTGATTCTCAAAGTTGACTTTGTGAGTGTCAAGAGATGTCTGCACGTGTCGTTCTGTTGCTTGTGCCTTCATGACAAACTTGGAATAAATCGACATCGTTCAACTTAGGACAGATTTGCTGAAACCGCTCATGTAAGCTCTGGCGATGGGTTGGTTGTTGGGAAATGGCACTGGAGCAGTTGGTGCGAAAGCTTCTTTTATGGCATCCTTGACAGAGGTATCGATTAACTCTTTCAGGGTTCTGACATTGGAATCTGATAGGAGGACAAAAGTAATTGGTAGCGTTCTGTTCATTGCAGCAGTACGATTCTCTGTCATTACTTTCTTTAGATCAGCTAGCTCTGTTGTAATCTTCTGTATCTCCTCTGCTCTGGTACTTTCCAAATCAACAACCTTCTGTTGGGTTTCTGCATATTTGTTCGTGAACTGTTGCAGCTCTTCTTTGAGAGAAGCATTCTCCTTACGGATCTGTTCCTCCTTCTGTTCATTGATAAGTTTATACTCATTCAAGGAGTTGTTGATACTATCACAGAAGCTTTCGAACTCTGCTCTTGTGACAGTGTCAACAGGGGTAATCTTGGTTCCAACACATGGACCCAATTCATCCTCGAGTTCAGAGGCGCCTACATTGAGAGTTGTTTTGAGGTTGGCTCTTGTAGGACTTCCATCCGATCCTTGATGCTCCTTTTCAGGGGAAACATCTACAGATGTTCTGGTTACCTCAGCTCTCTCATCCTCAGAATCTGAGAGATTGAAGTAAACGTGGGAGTTAACGTTGTGATCTAGACAAGTTAATCCTTGTGAAACTAAGCTATTAAATTGCCTCTGTATTAGGCAATCTCTACGGGTAAATCGGAAATTACCCAGGGACCTAAGTTGTTCCTCCTTAGATAGATGAGCCACATAGGCATCATCGTGTGTAGTTGTCCTATTGATGTCTTGGGGCAAATTGACATCGTTACCAAAAATGGATTCCCCGGCTAAGTGCATACCAGAGGCATGAAGAGGTGCCTCTGATGGTATAGGCTGGTTGAGGTTCGAGGTGTGCACCTCTGTTTTAATGTCCATTTGAGCTAGATCCTCATGGATAGATTTAGTGCTTGCATTGGGAGTTGGGGTAAGAAAACGCACATGTGTGTTCACTCGAACATCTTTTTCTATGCTCACGTTTCTCTTGGTTCTTACGGGTATAGAACTCTCGGGATTCTCTTCTCTCTGTTCTTCTTCCTCACTACTACCAGAGGAGGACGAACTCTCTGCCACCTCCTCTGTAGTTTCCCTACATTCCTCTTGAACAGCCTCCATAGGGGATGCTCTGTTCTCTACTTCCTCTTCCAACTCTTGTACATAGGAAGACCCCACTTCGGGTGCTCTTACCTCTGGTCTTTCTATCTCTTCTTCTACTCTTACCTCACTTTCAGACTCTGACATAGGCTCAGGACCTAAGTATGCTGGGGATCTCACCTCAGGTTCTTGAGTTTGAGCAGCAGTGTTATAGTTTTGGATAGAAAGGTGGTTTGGAGTGATTAGAGATAGCATTGTACCTGAAAATCTGCGTATGATGGGGAATTCACCAGAACATTTTCCCAAGAATTTGGACATAACCCAAACAGGTGTAGGATTGCCTTGTTGAGTAAGATTCAAAATTGGGAAGGCTTATCTGATGACCAAACTTAGGAATCTCTGGTATTTGATTGTCTTCAGAGACTTGTGGACACCTACAACTCCTCCTCTTGCAATGGTTGAGGTCTTGGTGTTTATAGCAGAAAGAAGATCCTTATAGAGTATTTTGGCATAGTCAAAATTTCTTTGGAAGTAAAGACCATACATCATTTGTAGAATCTCTGTGCTGGCTTGGTCTTGGATACCTGATTTGCAGGTTAGGGTTCTGTTCAGTGTGGAGAACATGAAGTTCCACACTAGGGTAGATTTCCTCTTCTGAACTCACCTATTTTGTTAAGATCCTTGTTGTAACCTAGAAACTTCATAAAATCAAGAAGAACGGCTACTTTGGGGGGTTTCTCGTAGGCTTCTATTCCCAAATGCCTTTTGGTTGGCATTTGAAAGATTCTTCTTAAGGTATTGACTCGAATGCGTACTGTACCTGCTCCTCCCTGGTTTCCTGAATCAACATTTCCGATGATTCCTTTTTGTTCTTCAATGAACTGACATGTAGACCACCATTGTCTGACATAGAGTTCTGGAAGGTTGTCATTGTAGCTGGTAAGGGCTTGAGAAATGGGTGAGTTTCTGAAAAACTCAACAAATATATGGTATATAGGCAGATAGTTGGCAGGGTTGGCATCGAAACGATAGTTACTGTCAGCAAACTCGTAAGGTAGGATTACGATTTGGTCGACAGGTCCTATTCGGCTTGATTCAACGGAGTTTTGATGTTCCGCCATTGTTGCAGGTTAGGGTTTCTTGAAGAACTTCAGGATTTTGAACCTTTAGAGGGAAAGATGAAGGGTTTTGAATGATCAGAAAAACGTAAGAAATGAAATGGGTCGAAAGAGTGGGTATTTATATTAGAAACTTGTGGCTGGATGAACGTCGTAGGTACTGTAGGCACTTGAGTGTCAGATAGTGGAACGGCCTCTACAGTCGAACGTGGGAACAACTAACGTTTGGTTTTTCAATCAGAGATTGCCACGTGGATTTTGTTCTGACATCTTTTGGGCAAGTAAACCGTCACGGTTAGAAATGGGTGGGTGACATGTGATTGACGTTTAGAAATAACCCGCACTTCTGGTGACAGTACTTCTGATGACGTGGCAAAAAAACTAACAGAGCTCTGGTGGAGCTTTGCATAGTTTTGCCTCTGTTGAGTGACCGTTTTCATTTCTTTCCAAGTACCCCCAGGATGTTTCACCTTTACCCAAAATCATTTAAAAATTCTTTTATGATGTGAAAGTAGTTAAAGAACGAGAACATAACTGACTTAGAAATTTCACAGTTCTGTGAGAAGTCATCAGAGGCTCTGGTGAAATATCAGAGTTTTGGTAAGTTCTTGACTTTATCAAAAGATTTTCATCTGACCAGGTTTTCCAACAAAGATTTTTCTTTGAAGTTCAAAAAGCAAAGTCATTTAGATTTGAAAAACTGAGTTGACTTGCTCCCACTAAAACCATGCATCCTTTTTCTTAAGCTCCCCCTAAAATAGTGAGCTTAATTTACAGATTTCTTTTAGCTTTTCTCTTTTCTTGCAACAAATACTTACAAAGAAAACAAAAGTATTTATGAACAAGAAATTTTAAAAAAAATTGAAAAAAATACTGGCAGAGCTCTGGTGATGACATCAGAGGATCTGGTGAACTATCCTACCCAACTGTTTGACAGAGCTCTGGTAGGAACATCAGAGACTCTGTTGATTTTAAAAACAGAGTTAGGAGGACATGTTCAGCATACCCATCTTGTTGTTTAAGAAGTTAAACCTCCTTTCATCAAGGGCTTTTGTGAACAGATCAACAAGTTGGAAGTCAGTTGAAACAAAGTACATTTCAATTGTCCCTTTTTCAACATGATCCTTTATAAAATGGTACCTTATGTCGATATGCTTTTATCTTGGAGTGCTGAACTGGATTAGCTGTGATTGCTATGGCACTCTTGGAGTCGCATAGGATTGGGATTTTGTTGTACTCCATGCCATAATCTTTGAGTTGAGTTTTCATCCAGATCACTTGAGAGCAACAACTAGCAGCAGCAACATACTCTGCTTCTGCTGTAGAAGTTGAGACACAGTTCTGTTTCTTGGATGTCCAACTCACTAATTTATCTCCAAGCAATTGGCAGCTACCAGAAGTACTCTTTCTGTCATTCTTGCATCCTCCATAATCTGAATCTGTATATGCTACAAGCTCGAAACCAGAATTAAGAGGATACCAGAGACCCAAAAATTGAGTCCCTTTCAGATATTTAAATATGCGCTTGACAACAGAGAAATGGGATTCTTTAAGATTTGCTTGAAATATGGCACAGAGACAGGTTGCAAACATTATATCAGGTCTGCTAGCAGTTAATTACAGAAGTGATCCTATCATGCCTCTGTAATTCTTGACATCTACTGGTTCACCATTAAGGTCAGAGTCAAGTTTAACTCCAGTGGCAATAGGATTTTTCATTGGATTTGAATTGTTGAGCTTATATTTTTTCAAAATATCAGAGATGTATTTGGATTGACTTATAAAAGTCCCTCTGATGGATTGTTTTACTTGTAATCCAAGGAAGAAAGAAAGTTCTCCCATCATGCTCATTTTAAATTCGCTTTTCTTCAATTCCTCAAACTTATCACAGTACTCCTGCCGTGTAGACCCAAAAATAATGTTATCAACATATATTTGCACCATAAGTATATCATTTTTGTACCTTCTAAAGAATAAAGTTGTATTGACAGTACCTTTCTCGAAGTGATTAGTCAACAGAAAGTTTGACAGAGTTTCATACCAGGCTCTGGGAGCTTGCTTAAGGCCGTACAGAGCTTTGTCTAGTTTGTAAACGTGGTCTCGAAACTCTGGACTTTCAAAACCAGGTGGTTGCTGGACATAAACTTCCTCTTCTAGTTTGCCATTCAGAAAGACCGATTTCAGATCCATCTGATAGACCTTGAAACCCTTGTGAGCAGCGTAGGCTAAGAAGATTCTGATTGCTTCTAGCCTAGCCAGAGGAGCAAAGGTTTCGTCATAATCGATTCCTTCTTCTTGGCAATATCCCTTTGCAACCAGTCGAGCTTTGTTTCTGATGATAATCCCATCTTCATCCTTCTTATTTCTAAACACCCACTTGGTTCCAATGGCAGCTTTGCCTACAGGGAGTGGAACCAAGGATCAAACATTGTTTCTTTCAAATTCAAGAAGCTCATCTTGCATAGCTTCAATCCAGTTTGGGTCCTCCAGGGCTTCAGAAATTTTCTTCGGCTCAATCATGCTTAGAAAATTGACAAAGAAAGCTTCATTGATTGTGGCCGATCTTGTCTTCACACCATCTTCAGGAGCACCAATAATTAGATGATGGGGGTGATCCTTTGTCCATCTTGTCATGGGAGCATGGAGAACAGGTGGGGTTTGTGCTTCTGATGGGAAAAGACGAACTTCAGCATCAGAGCTCTGTGGATTGGCACAAGGGATCTGTGTCACACAACTCTGAAGAGTGGCCTCATTTCTCTATGAAGTTCCAGCAGGGCTCTGAGATGGTGAGCTTTCAAACAGAGAATCTCTCCCAATATTGGTTAACAAGGGTGATGATGGTTCTTGTTCAGGTTCTCTTACATTTGATTGTGGGTCCTCATTTCTCTGAATAACACCTGTAGACAGAGAAGTAGATGGTGAAGTATTGGAAGGACCAGTAAGAGTTGTACCTGTCAGATTCTGTTCTATTGAGTTTTGAGCCTGATCTCCTCTGGTGTTGTCGACAGAGGAATCATCATCATCGAAGAAATCATTGAACACAAGATTAATATCTTCTTCTCTTGTTTTTGAAGAACTCGACTTCTTCTGTTCTGTCTGTGTCCCCTCTGTTGATTTGCGATCAGGGGAACTTAATGTACTTTCATCAAAGGACACATTAACGCTTTCTTGAATGACACGGGTTCTGGTATTGTAGACTCTGTAGGCTTTAGAGGTTAAGGAATAACCAGTAAAGATTCCTTCGTCCACCTTTTTGTCGAATTTTCCCAGCTGTTCTCTGTCATTCAAGATGTAACACTTGCAGCCAAAAACATGAAAATACTTCACATTTGGCCTTATGTTGTTGATGAGTTCATAGGGAGTCTTCTTAAATCTTTTCACTATCACAGCTCTGTTCTGGGTAAAACATGCTGTTGAGACTGCCTCTGCCCAGAATTTAATGGAAAGAATAGAACCGGCCAACATGGTTCTGGCGGCTTCTACCAGAGTTCTGTTCTTTCTCTCCACCACACCATTCTGTTGTGGAGTTCTGGCAGCTGAGAAGTTCTAGGAAATTCCTTCCTCTGAAAGGTAGGCATCTATTCTGGCGTTTTTAAATTCTGTCCCATTATGACTTCTCAACTTTTGGATTTTGAGACCTAACAGAACTTGTATCCTTCTCAACAAACTTATCAGAATTTATGGGACATCATATTTTACACTGATGAACTCAATCCAAGTATATCTAGAAAATTCATCTATTAAGACAAGAATATACTTCTTACCCGACAGACTGTGTACAGAGATTGGACCACAAAGATCCACATGAAGCATATGCAAAGGTCTGGGGCAATTGTGATCACTCTTTGTTCTGTGTGAAGATCTTTTCATCTTACCCAACTCACAGGTAGAACATAGATGGTCTTTGTCAAATTTAATAGAATGCAAACCTTTCACTAAGCTTAACTTCACGAGTTTGTCAAGATTTGAAAAATTCAAATGGGCAAATCTTTTATGCCAGAGCCAGGCATCTTCATTTTTCAAAGACACTAAACAGAGTTTCTCTGTTGTAGAGTTTTGGTTTGGATTGAAATTCATTTTATAAAGATTGTCTTTTCTGTCGGCTCTTAAAAGTTCTTGACCAGACTCGGAAAGCAACAGAGAACAACACTTCTTCCTAAAATTGACATCTAACCCATGATCACAAAGTTGACTTATACTGAGAAGATTATGGTTCAATCCTTCAACATAAGCAACTTCAGAAACTGAAACACCACCATTAACCAAAGTACCACAACCTCTAATCTGTCCACCATTGTCTCCTCCAAAGGTCACTGCACTCCCTTTCTTGTTTTTAAATGAAGTCAGCAGCTCCTTATTGCCCGTCATGTGTCTGGAACATCCTGAATCTAGGTACCAGATCTGCACATGAGGCTTCTGCAAGATAGATTAGTTCTTTTTAGGTACCTATTGCATAATGGGTCCTTTCTTGTTAGACTTAGGGGTGTTTGTCTTACCTACTGGCTTTCCATTCTGTGATGGTGTGCCAGAGGTCATTTTCTGTGCATTCTGAACGGTCTTGGGATTTTTCCTTTGAGGTGACTGATTCAGAACACAGTGGGGACCATTCATATGATTTTGCATTTTTAACAATAGTTGAATGCAGTTGCAATTGATAGAACATGAAGATAATTGATGCACATTGATGTTTTTATTCAAAAATTGTAGTTTGAATGGTGCTTGATTCTGAAAAACTCCAGGACCATACATACTGTCCTGATTTGGCTTTTTGAAATTGTTGTTTTTCTTTGAAACATATTCACTTTGCCAAAAGGAGTTTTTCCTTTGATTTTCAGCAGAGGTAGGAATAGGTCTGTCATTGACTATCTATTTGCCCTTATGCTCTGGTGTAAATCTGATTGGTTTGAAAGCAAAGGGAACAGAGGTGTTGTTCACTGGAATATTTCTGGCATTCTCTCTTTTCTCTTCTTCTACTACATTAGAAGCAAGAATCCTGAAGCCTTTGTTATCAAACTCAGTTACTGGTATGAATCTTGATTGTTTCTTAAAGAATGAGACATCCTTTTTCAAATCCATAGATCCCACCGGTATCTGCTTAGGTTTATGCAAAACTTTCTTTTGAGCACAAACGTTTTGTTCATCTACCTCAGAGTCAGAGTCACATTCAGAGCACTGAAAGTCTCTGGTGGCTCTGGTGGTAGACTTTTGAGGTATCAAAGAGATATCGGTTTTAGCAGACTTGAACTTTCTCAACATGGGTTTTAAAGCATCAGATGCAATATTCTCATCAAGAACTCTTTTCAAATCCTCCTCAAATGATGTTCGAATTGATTCAGAAGAACGAGAGAAGACTGGGGCTTCAGGGTTGAGCTCGCTCTGTGTTTTATCAACAGAGGACTCTTCCACAAAAGTAACAGACTTCTGTTCCATAAAAGAGTTAAAGTTGAAAATCTCTTTGGGATCCAGACTCTTAACAGAATTAGGCAAAATGATTCTAGCTTTTCCTTGATCAAGAATGAACTTTTCAGATGGTTTTAAAACCATTTTATGATTCAAGGAGTCATAGCTGACGTTCCTGTAGTTAAGCCTTCTGGTCCTTGAAATATCTGAAGTTTTGATTCTTTTGAAAACTGCTGTACCAGAGATCACATCCACTTGGATTTTCCCGACACAGAAAGTAGAGGACAGAGATGTCTTCTTCTTCCCATTCCAGCGAGCAAGGTCAGAGAAACCAAGACCTTGTGTATCCATCTGGGAGTTTATCTTCATGTGCACATATTGTGCATCCTGGTACTTCTTGATTAAAATCTCTTTTCTCTGTAGGGATTGATGTAAAACTTCCCTTTCTCTTTGAAAATAATCTTTTAATGCAACAGAGTTAAGTCTTTCAGTTTCAGACTTCTTAACCTCTTCAGATTTTTGTTTCAAAATTTCCTCATATTCCTTCACTTTTTCTGAAAAAGAGTTTTCCTTCTTTTGTTGTAAGACTTCTAGCTCAGATTTTTCCTTAAAGATTTCTTCCTTTTCTTGTTCAAATAGAGTTTTCTCTCTCTTGTAAAAGGAAATATCCTTTTGAGCTAGATTTCTCAACTCTTTCTCTTCAGAGAGCTTTTGTTTTAAGAGTTGAAACTCCTCTGTTAGCAAAAGAACATGCATTTCCAACTCAGAGTCAGACTTTGATTCACAAGAACATACCTTGGCACTGGGTCTGGTGGTCTCCAGCGCTCTGTTGTCTGGCTCTGTTACTGTAAGAGCAAATGCATTCTGATTCATATCTTGTTCTGTCGTTCTCGTTTCTCCAGTCATCCAATCAACCTCTTCTCCCAAACTCTCATCATCCACAGCAACTCCGCAGAAATTGGCTTGCTCTGGTTCATCATCAGAGGATGAATCAGAGATCCAATTCTCCATCTCAGCAACATAGCTTCTCTCTCGATAATTGTACTTGTATTTGTTCTTGTAGTAATCCTGGTCTTTTACTAGTTTACCTCTACAATTAGCAGAGAAAGGGTCAGGTTTGCCACATCTAAAGCAACGTCCATCATTCTGGTTGATGGGTTGAGCAGCATCGGTTTTTTGAGGTGCTGGAGCATTATACTTCTGTTGTGGTTGCGGTCTCTGTTCTTGTGGAGCTCTGTTTTGGTGGTTCTGTTGTGGAGGTGCAGCATAACCTCTTTTCTCATCTTTCTCTTCTCTTTCGTATCTACCTCTTCTGTCAAATACTTTGCTACCAAATCTCTTGTTAAATTTTTTAGTTATTAATGCAAGAGATTTAGCAAAAGCATTTATATCATCATCTTCTGATGAACTTTCTTCAGCATCACTTTCTGCTACCAGACTCTTCTTACCCTTCTTCTTTTCTTTCTTTTTATCTCTGCTAGAACTCTCTCTGTTGGACTTTTCTTCAGTGGTTTTCTTTGATTCAGATACCAAAGCTATTGGGCCTGCAATGGTGGATTTGCCCTTTTGTTTGACAACAACCTTCTCTTGTGCAGCAAGAGTTCCATACACATCAGTAAGAGACCATGCATCCAAATCTTGGTTAGCTTGTAAAGACATGGACAGATTTAGCCATTCATCATTCAAACTTTTCAGGAACAAAACATTGTTATCTTCCTTCGACCTAACAACCCCACACTTTTTGCATTTGTTTATCCACACATTAAACCTGTTGTAGGTTTGTTGTAAGGTTTCCTCAGGAAGTGCCTTGAAATCGTTGTATTCATTTATACATTGGGTCCTTCTGTTCTTTTGGGTCTTGATACCACCCTCAAGTTGATTAAGAAGTTGATCCCAGACTTCTTTAGCAGTAACACATGAGTCTAGTTCTTGAAATATATCGATGGGAATGGCCATAATCAGAAGTCTAACTGCCTTAAGGTCATTTTCCATTTTTAGCTTATCTTCATCAGTAAACCCGGTGGTTTAGGTTTAAGATAAGCAGGAATCTCAGCAGTAGTTTCTGTTGCAGGCACACGTGGAACCAATACCATGGGTTGGCAAGGTCCATCCGTGACAGATCGCATTAAATCTCTGTCCATTCCATCAAGGAAGTTAACCATCCTAATCTTCCACTGAGGATATTCATCTCTCATAAGAGTAGGAGGCTTGGTCAGAGAACCAACAGTATAAATGGCGTTAATGTTGTTATTAGCCATTTTGAAGAAAAACAGAGTATAACGGTTTCAAAAGAGTTTCAAACTGAAAGTGAGTGAACACTAACCAATGGAACAGTAACTTGAGTTAGAGAAGATCTTTAAACTGAACTCGAAAGCGTTTGAACAGTATTAAATGAACTCTGAAAACTTGTTTTAAACTTTAAACAATAAAAACAGAGTATACTATGAAGCTTTTAAGAGACACATAACAATCAACAACTATAAATCAACCTTGGTAGATTGGATCGTTTGATTTAAGCAAATCAAAGGAGCTCTGATACCAACTGTAGGTTCCCAGATTCATGTTGCATCATATTAATGGTAATAAAATAGACAGCGGAAGCATTTAAATATAAAGCCATTAAACTGTGAGTGATTGTGCAAAGATAATGTAACCGTGAGAATCAAATACAGAACAGTAATAATGATAACAAGATCAAGTATAATAAGTTGCTCGTATATTGATAATGAATAACACCAAGAACACGTTCAAGTGTGTATTCGGAAATCTCACAGGACACAAAATCGTACGGAGGTAGTGCTATGGAATACTGCAGTGTGTGCTCAAACAATTGTGGAAAACTATTCTTCCAAAAGCTTACAATTGTTGTCCCACTACCTCTCTATTTATAGCCTGATAAAGCATTAGACAGTGTACTATCTAACCCTGGAATGACACGTGGAAAGTATGTCTTGTCCTTTTAGGGCTTACGTGGAAAGTACGGACACGTGTCTATCACTTAGAGATTTCTTACGAGACTTAGGCTTCACAGAGGTCTTCATCACCAGAGCTCTTACACCAGAGCTCTGATGGTCTTCTGTTGGTGAACAGTTCTTCTGTTGAATGGAAGAGGTCTTCTGTCAGAGCTCTGTTTGTTCCGCCAGAGCTCTGTCGAGCTCTGTTGGTCTTCTTGTTGAACTTCTTCTAAGTCTTCTGTCTGATCTCTGGTGGTCTTCTGACTTGTAATATTTTCAATACTTTTTACATAAGTGATACTTGGGGCTAACACTTACTACTTGATAAACTCATGTCTCAGGCAAACATCGACAACTCTTCTAAGGCGGACCTCGTTAGCCTCTTCAAACTCCAATCCACACCCTCACAACAACATCCTACCTAACCCCAAGTTTACCAAACTCAGATACACACACGTCTTGACAAACTCACCTCAACCCTTCAGCATGTGCAGCGAACTCTGGCTACACTTTCTGATCGGTTTGGTAGCCTTGAAACGACTTGTAATGGTCAGGCTCAGTGTGTTAAACGGAAGCATAATGATCCAGAAGATCTAGATCAGCATGAGGGGGAGAAGAGGATGAGAGCCGCTGAGCTAGAGCCAACACCAACAGACGTATCAGAAACAGTTTTGATCGAAACAACAGATCAGGGTACAGGTACTTCTACCACGCAAACAGAAACATTCAATAAAGCTACGACAATCGAAGCAGAAAATCCATGCCCATATACCTTACTTGCCTCTACCGGTAATGAAACTGAATACTGTCACCTTGCTCTAGTTCCTGTCAGTCCAGCGGTTGAAAACCTCGAGGAATGTGACTGATGGTTAGCAGATGATTGGGAATTGATTGACACAGAATATAAAGCTAATCCAGCAGTAGAACGAGCGTTAACCGAACAAGCTCTCAGAGCCATACAGTCAGAACTCAGTATCTTTTGCACCTTCGATGATGAAGAATTCTTACAACAGGCTGATTATGACTACTTGCTCGAACAAATGTTAAAAGATGACCCATCATCCGCCATACCTGCCACACCTGTCCCATTACGCACCTACACTGAAGAAGAATCCACCTGTGTCAAATCTCAACCTCCGATAGGTGAAACATCTAATGCTCAATCGGATCCGCCTTTGAAATGGGAACAGGTCATGATCTTTGCCACTTACATGGAAGAATCTCAATAGAAGATTTTTGACCACTGGATACGTCCATACAAATAAATGGCATTGTACGGTACCGAATAATGAACAGTAAATGATAACAAGATCAATAAATAAGCTGCTCGTATATTGATATGTTTGAATAACACCAATAACACTTTCTTGTGTGTGTATTCTAAAATCTCTCAGGTGACAACTCGTACAGTGATAGTGGAAAGGAATGTGGCAGTGTGTGCTCTCACAATTGTGGCAAATAATCCTTCCAAAAGCTTACAAATGTGTGCTCCACTACCCTTCTATTTATAGCCTAATAAAGTGAAAGACAATGTACTATCTAACCCTGGGATGACACGTGGAAAGTGTGTCTCCGTCCTTTTAGGGTTGACGTGGAAAGTACGGACACGTGTCTGACACTTAGAGATTTCTACGAGACTTAGGCTTCACAGAGGTCTTCATTCACCAGAGCTCTTACGCCAGAGCTCTGATGGTCTTCTGGTGGAACAGAAGAAGTCTTCTGCCAGAGCTCTGTCGAGCTCTGATGATCTTCTGGTTGATTTTCTTCCAAGTCTTATGCTGGATCTCTGGTGGTCTTGTGATATTTTCAATACTTTTACATCTCGTATACTTGGGGCTACCAGTAACAGGAGCTAAAAGAAAGATATGAATCAGAAGATTGTGTTGTAGGACTCCATGGTGAACCATCATGCAAGTTCGACTATTATGTTCTTTATAAAGAATCACCAGTATCAAGCCCTAAGCCATGCCATGATCTACCCACTAAAGATCCTTCAGATCGAACCCAACGTAGATGTTTTGTCATCACCCCAGCGACCTCATCGTTCGAATATCAGGTTGAATTCTCACTACTAACCTTATTTGAAGACACAAATCAGAGAAACAAACATGAATGGAAGATCAATAATTCTACAACCATAGGCCATACAAAAATACCTACCCTTGTCAGTCATTGCTGGTATGATGTATGTAATTGTCAAGATTGTCTTGATGAAGCATAGCGAGTCGAATATGATGAAGGAATTCAAGAAAACAAGACAAAGATAATATCAAAACAGAAGCTGAAAAGAAAGATGTGAATTAGAAGACTGTGTTGTAGGACTCTATGGTGAACCATTAGGCAAGTTCGACTATTATGTTTTTATAAAGAATCACCAGTATCAAGCCTTAAGCCATGCCATGATCTACCCTCTAAAGATCCTTCAGATCGAACACAAGGTAGATATTTTGTCATAACCCTAAGGACCTCATCGTTCGTATATCAGGTTGGATTTCCACCACTAACCGTATTTGAAGACACAAATCAGAGAACCAACCATAATGGGAAGATCAAGAGCTCTACAACCATAGGCCTTACAAAAATACCTACCCCTGTCAGTCACTGCTGGTATGATGTATGCAATTGTCAAGATTGTCTCAATGAAGTATATTGAGTCGAAGACGATGAAGGAATTCAAGAAAAAAAGACAAAGATAATATCATAACAGGAGCTGAAAGAAAGATATGAATCAGAAGACTGTGTTGTAGGACTCCATGGTGAACCATCATGCAAGTTCGACTATTATGTTATTTATAAAGAATCACCAAAATCAACCGCTAAGCCATGCCATGATCTACCCAGTAAAGATCCTTCAGATCGAACCCATGGTAGATGTTTTTTCATCACCCTAGCGACCTCATCGTTCGAATTTCAGGTTGAATTCCCATTACTAACCATATTTGAAGACACAAATCAGAGAAACAAACATGAATGGAAGATCAAGAATTCTACAACCATAGGCCATATAAAAATATCTACCCTTGTTAGTCATTGCTGGTATGATGTGCAATTGTCAATATTGCTCGATGAAGCATACCGAGTCGAATATGATGAAGGAATTCAAGAAAACAAGACAAATATAATATCATAGCAGTAGTTGAAAGAATGATATGAATCAAAAGACTGTGTTGTAGGACTCCGTGGTGAACCATCAGGAAAGTTCGACTATTATGTTCTTTATAAAGAATCACTAGTATCAACCCCTAAGCCATGCCATGATCTACCCTATAAAGATCCTTCAGATCGAACCCAAGGTAGATATTTTGTCATCACCCCAAGGACCTCATCGTTCGTATATCAGGTTAGATTTCCAATATTAACCGTATTTGAAAACACAAATCAGAGAACCACACATAAATGGAAGATCAAGAGTTCTACAATTGTGGCAGTGTGTGCTCTCACAATTGTGGCAAATAATCCTTCCAAAAGCTTACAAATGTGTGCTCCGCTACCCTTCTATTTATAGCCTGAAAAGGTGAAAGACAGTGTACTATCTAACCCTGGGATGACACGTGGAAAGTGTGTCTCCGTCCTTTTAGGGCTGACTTGGAAAGTACGGACACGTGTCTGACACTTAGAGATTTCTACGAGACTTAAGCTTCACAGAGGTCTTCATTCACCAGAGCTCTTACGCCAGAGCTTTGATGGTCTTCTGGTGTGAACAGTTCTTCTGGTGGAACAGAAGAAGTCTTCTGCCAGAGCTCTGTCAAGCTCTGATGATATTCTGGTTGATTTTCTTTTAAGTCTTCAGCTGGATCTCTGGTGGTCTTCTGACTTGTGATATTTTCAATACTTTCACATCTTGTATACTTGGGGCTAACAATCTCCCCCTAAGTATTAAAAATACAAATAATAATAATTACAGAGATGTAAACAAAAGACAAAGAGGAGAAAGTTATCCTCTGTGAAACTTGATACTATTCTTTTAAAAGGTTTACAATTCAGTACAAAGAAATAGTATACTAAGCATAGTACTCTCCTCTTGGAATTCTGTCGAATCTTCTTATAAGGTCTCTGAATTCTAACATGAGATCTATTTGGTTGATGTACCTCCTCATTGCTTCTTCTGGACACTTTTTCTTTGGAAGGTCCAGGGTGATGTTTCTGAGATACTGAAGTGACTCACTTGAGTACTTGTGGGTTTCAACAGATCTTATGGCCTTCTTGATGCCTTTCTGTCGGCAGATAAAGATTGGAGGATTTCCAACCACAGTTCCAGTTCTGTAATGGCCATAACCCTCAAGATTTTCATTTAGAGGTGCAATCGCCAGTCTCTCAACTTCGAACTCTATGCCTAGCTGAAAGTCAACTTGCTTTCTAAGGTTGATGTGCTCTTGGATAGCGTACTGAACCTCTGGTAGAGCTGTCCTTGACGCAATAGCTGTGAAGAGTTATCAGATCATATGGATTCAGAAGCACAAGATCATTTTCGTTGAAGGTCTCTATCTTCTTGTCTTCTGAAGATTCCATTGTGTACAGATGGTACATAATTCTGTCATGGGAGAATTTTCTTTGCTCTATATTCAGAATTTTGCCGATCCTAAATGAAGAATTTATGGATTTGTTCAGATGAGACTTTGTTGCAATAAACCTTCGCCTAACATCTGAAAGTATGTTTGCTCTGACGGGGTTAAAGTAAGGATTGTTGGGTATAGCGTTTATTGGGATTATATCTCCGTCGGCATAGAGATAAGCAAACACTTCTTCCAGTGAGTGATTTTCTGAGTGTCGGGGTGCAGATTTTGGGTTCTGCTCTGGTGGGGTTTGGGGTTGGTCTTTAGTTTGGGTTTCAGCCATCATTGTATCAGTTTGGGTTTGGTGGACTTGGGTTTGGGTTTGGTTTGATTGTTCTTCAGCAGAGAATGGTTATGTTCTCTCTGGTTCAGTCCTTAAGGATTGGGGAGGAGTGTCTAAGATGATGATCTCTGGTGGTTGAGATGTCGACACTTCTTCCGGTGCTCTGAACGTTCTGTCTTTGAACATATAGTCGAACTCTATCATCATTGTCTCTGTTGGAGTTTCCTCTGTCTCCCCAGGTGTGTCTGTTGTTTCCCCTGGTGTCTCTGTCTCTTTCTCTGTCTCCTTCTCTTCCTCTGTCTCCCCCTTTTGTTGCTCTGAGGACTCTCCTACTTGTTTATCTGAAGGCCCTGCAGCATCTTTGTGGATGTCATCATCATCATTATTGGCATCATCATCATCAGAAGTTGCCACAGTACGTTTGGGAGAGTCTGGGGTAACAAACTTACCCTTCTTTTTGGAAGGTTCTCTTTCTGGGGTCCAATCTGCAGGTCTTGGAAGAAATCATCATCATTCTGCTCAAAACCCACTTTTTGTACTCGCCCATGTATGCTCTGTCGATCGGTTGTCTGTCAGGGAAGGGCACATCGGCCTCTGGTGTTGATCATCTTTGTCAAGGTTCTGATGTTGGAGTCAGACAAGATGATCGAAGGCATTGGCAGAGTTCTGTTCATCGACGCTGTATGATTCTCTGACATGGTTCTTTTTATATCAGAAAGTTCTCTAGTCAGCTTCTCTGTCTCCGTTGCTCTGGCCCTTTCCCAGTCGGCAAATTTCTAGGAAGTCTCTACATGTTTTCTTTTGACCTCTTGCAGCTCTTCTCTGAGAGAAGCAATCTCCTTGCGGATCAGCTCCTCTTTGCCCTCATTGATAATTTTATACTCATTCAAGGAGTTACTAATAGTGTCACAGATGCTTTTGAGCTCTGCTCTTGTGACACCATCAGTGGGGGTAACCTTGGTTCCAACACATGGATCCAAGTCAGCCTCGAGCTCAGAGACACCTCCTTCAAGAGTTGTTTGGATGTTGGCTCTTGGAGGACTTCCACCCGATCCTTGATGTTCCTTTTCAGGGGATACATCTCTGGGCGTTCTGATTAGATTTTCCTCTTCCAGCTGAGCTTCTGGAGAAGGAAATCTGATGTGTTGAGAAGATCTAGGATCAAGACAGGTCTTCCCTTGTGATACTAAGTCATTCCACTGCCCCTGAGTTAGACAGAGCCTACGTGACATTCTAAAGATCTCAGGACTATTTTGGGTCAAATCTATGCAAGCCACAGAGGCTTTAGCGTGTGTATCTGTCCTATGGATGTCTTGGGGCGATGGGACATCTTTACCAAAGATAGATTCCCCAGTTTCATGCATACCAGAGACATGAAGAGTTTCCTCTAGCGGTTCAAGTTGGTTTGGGTTCGAGATGTGCACCTCTGTTTCAATATGCATTTGGTCTTAATCACCAAGGATAGGTTGTGTAAAAGCACTGGGAGGTGGGCTAGGGAAACGCATATGTGTGTTCATACGAACATCTTCTTCTAAGCTCACATTTCCCTCGGCTCCTAGGGGTTCAAAAGACTCAGATGTCTCTCCCTCTGTTTCCTCTTCCTCACTACTACCAGAGGAGGACGAACTCTTTGCCACCTCCTCTGCAGTTTCCCTTTCTTCCTCTTGGACAGCCTCCAGAGGGGATGCTCTGTCCATTACTTCCTCATCCTCAATATTAGCAGAGGTAGACCCCACTATGGGTACTCTTACCTCTGGTCTTTCTACTTCTTCCTCTTCTCTCACAACACTAACAGACTCTAACGATGGCTCAGGACCTAAGTATGCTGGGGATCTCACTTCAGGTTCTTGAGGTTGAGTAGCATGTCTATAGTTTGTAGAGAAATGTGGGTTGGATTTATCAAAGAGAGAATAGTTCATGGGATTCGTCTTGTGTTAGGATACGCACCTGTGGTTGTTGGACTGAATCTGGACATTACCCATCCAGGAGTTGGATTTCCCTGTTGAATTAGTTGCATGTGAGGGAATGCTTCTCTGATGACAAGGCTAATGAACCTTGGAAATCTGATGTGCTTCAGATTCCTGTGTTCTCCCACAACACCTCCTCTCGCCGGAGTCGTTGTCTTGGTGTTTACTGCGGTCGGAAGTTCTTTATACAAGATGTTGGCATAATCGAAATGTCTGCTGAAGTATAAGCCGTACATAATTTGAAGAATTTCAGTGCTATCTTGGTCTTGGCTACCACTTTTGCAGGTGAGGGTTCTGTTGAGGATTGAGAACATGAAGTTCCAGATTGGGGGTAGATTACCTCTCTTGAAATCACCAACCTTGGTTAAAGCTTTGTTGTAGCCCAAGAATCGAACAAATTCAAGAAGAACATGGACCTTTGGGGGTTTTTCGAATGCAGGGATTCCCAACTGTTCTTTGGTTTGCATTCCAAAGATTCTTTTAAGGGTTTTGTCAGGAATACGAATCGTTCCTGCTCCTCATTGTCTTCCAGAATCAACGTTCCCAATAATACCTTTCTGATATAGATGGATGACACATGTGGGATTGTTCTTCATGCTTGTAATAGTCCGATCAACTATTATTTGATTTGATGAATCTTTAACCTTTGAGAAAAGTTTTGAGGTTTCATTAATCCTTCATGTCTTGGTTGAATTTGAGATAGCAATATGATAATTCAATCTTTGTGGCTTTTAATTACTGATTGTTCAATTACTTTTGTTAAGATCGAATGATGATACAATGTGTTGAATGATATTTGCTATAGCTTGATAGAGTATAGTAATGGAATGTGATTATGCCTATCATCCTGAAGTTATTTCAATCATGTCAAATCTGTTAGTTAAGTGATTGTTTACCTGAGGAATCCAACCCTCCAACTTTTTCTCTTATCTGAATTAATTAAAGTTTTAATTCGTGTTCCGACAATCAACAAACCAAATCAATTTGCTTTCGTCTAGTTAATAATATACACAGTCATTGTGATACTTGACACCTAGTTCCTTTGGTTCGATACTCGTACTTTCTAAGTACTATTACTTGATTCGACCCGTACACTTGCGGTAGATTTAGGGGGGGTGTAAACCCGCCTATCAAGTTTTTGGCGTCGTTGCCGGGGAACCAGCTGTAGAAATTATTACATTAGACACCCTGTCTTTATTTAATATTAATTTGCTTTGAAAATTCATATATTTCTGGGTTTTGACACTTTTATCTTCTCCGTTTCAGGTTATTTCTTGGTTTATGCCAAGAAGGGGACTATTTCGGGAATTACTACCCATTGACCCGGAGATAGAATGAACTGCCAGAGACCTGAGAAGTCAAGCACGAAACAGAATGGCTGACGTCAACATCCATGTTGAAAATGATTGGGAAGAGGAGATGCCTTTCAACAATGGTCCCCCATTGAACAATTGTCAACCACTCCATAATGCGAACAATCAGAACCACAATAATGCCAATCATGGTTTCAACAACAACGTCAACCACAACGTCAACAATAATGTCAACCACGGTGTTGACAACAATAACAATGTTAACAACAACGTCAACAATAACAACGCTAACAACAATGTTAATCATGGCGTCAACAACAATGTCAACAATGGTGTCAACAATGGGATCAATCATAATCTCAATCATAACGTCAATCACAATGTCAATCATCCACCACCGCCACCACAAAGGGTACCAATGAGAGAATTCGCGAACCCGAACATGGGAGCTGCACAACAAGGACCATATGCACCTCCGATAGCTGCTAACAATTTTGAAATTAAACTCGGTACCATCCAATTGGTACAATCGAACATGTTCGGAGGTGCAGCAACTGAAGATCCCCATGCACACTTGCGTACCTTCGAAAAGATATGCAATACTTTCAAGGTGAATGGGGTTGATCAAGATGCGATTAAGATACGGTTGTTCCCATTCTCATTGAGGGAACGAGTCACTACTTGGGAAGAGAATATACCACCTGGAGTCAATTCGAACTTGGAACGATATGGTAACGGATTTTCTCAACAAGTTCTTTCCACCGGGGCGAACGGCTCAACTGTTATCCGACATCACACACTTCTCACAATGGGAGCAAGAGTCTTTATACGAGTCATGGGAAAGATACAAAGGGATGCTCAAGAAGTGTACACATCATGGGTTACAAGAGTGGATGATTATCCAAACATTCTATGTGGGGTTGCACCCTCAATTTAAGAATGATCTCACAGCCGCTGCAGGTGGAGCTCTAATGAACAAATCCTATGAAGAAGCGGTTGAGTTGATAGAGAATTTAGCAGAACATAGCTTTTCTACTCCAAGATCTGTTGTTATAAAAGGCGCAAGCGTGCAAGAAACAGAAGAGTTGAAGGCTATAAAGGCACAATTGAATGCGTTGATTAATCAATTGAGAGGAGCAGCTATTCAACCGAATGTTCAGAATGATATGGATGGTCAAGACCAATTCACGAATCCTCAAGACTATCAATCGCCGGAACAAGTTCAATTCATTCAGAACCGAAGTAATCGGCCGAGGAAGGACCCATTCTCTAACACCTATAACGAGGGATGGAAGAGACATCCTAACTTTTTTTGGAGTCAACCTCAACAAGGCTCACGCAAGGAAACAATGGGGCAGCAACAACATCAACAACAACAGCAACAGTATGGTAATCATTCTAACCCTTCAAATTCTTTTCAGTCTAACAATGTTTATCGTCCCCCAGGTTACAATCAGAGGAAATATGATGTGGGGCAAACTTTAGAAAAGAATCCGAGATTGGAAGACATGATGATGAAATTCATGTCAAAGATGGAAGGTGCAGTGGAAGGATTGGCAGGTACTGTGAACACTGTGAAGTCAACCACATACCAAAATACCGCCTCAATCAGAATGCTAGAAAGACAAGTCGGACAAATAGCTGAAGCACTACAATCCCGACTCAAGGTCAATTCCCTAGTTAGACTGAACGAATACCAAGAGAGGAGTGCAAGGCTATTCATCTGAGAAGTGGAAAGAAGTTGCTTATAGACCCTACCCGAGAACCTTTAACTGATGACACTAAAGCTAAAGGTACTGAAATGGGTCCCATCAAGGTAGAAGAGGTTGAGGTAGACGAGGAGATAGAGATTGAAATGTCGAAGAATAGAGATAAGGGGAAGGAACAAGAGTGCACTCCATTGTAATACCTCGGGTAAGTTCGTTAGTTAAATTCTAGTTCCGTTAAATTTAATTAACTTTATAATTGATGTTTAGGGTAAGTTTGGGTTAATTTTCATGTTAAGGGTGTTTTTGTCATTAGTGATTAATCTAAGGTCTAAATGGTAAATATAGTTGGATATTACCCCTTCTAGCTTCAGATATTATCACAACTCAAAAATATCCAGATTAAGGTGTGTGTGTGTTTTGAAACAAAAGAAGAAGAAAGCTAGGGTTAAGGCTTCAATTGAATTGCTTGGAAGTGATTTAAGGTATGTTCCTTGTGTATTTTATGTGTGTAATTGTATTTAGAAGGTTTATATCGGAGTAAAATAGTCAAAATCATGTCTGGTAATGAATCAGTCGATTTCTGGGTAGATTTTGGGTAAACAGTCAGAGGTTTCCGGATGAATTGAATGTATCCGGGTACTTTTGTTGATAGTTTCCGGATGATGTTCTAATAAGTCTCTCTTTTCAAAGGTTTCCGGATGATATAAGATACCGGATGGTATCCGGGTTACCTTGTTTTCCGGGTGTCGTCTGGATTGTTTATGCTGTCCGGGAAGTTGCGTTAGCCGGATTGTTTAAGTTATCCGGAAAATCTTGTTGTCCGGATAGTTTTGTGGTATCGGGGAACTTTGGGCTGTTTGGTCACTTTTGAGAGTTCAGCTACTTTTGAGTATCCAGTAACCTATGTTTTGTTGACTATTGGATAGGGAATGAGTGAAGACTGAATATACTGTGGACTCGACTTAAGTTCGGGTTTGGGGGAAACATTTGAGGATAAGAGTTAGATAGATGTATCTAAAGTTCTTAGTCCTAATAAGTCTTATGTGTTCTATATGGTGAAAAGATACTTGTATCCAATTGTTTCAGATACTGTGAATTTGGAGTGAAAGCTGAACTGTTTTTGAGAAAGGATTGGAAGCGTTTTGATAAGCAAACAGGTGAGTTTAACTTTAAAACATTTTTAAACTGGAATACATATATGTGTGGATTGGGAATGTGATAGATGGTGTGATTATGTTTTTATGTTTTTATGTTTGAAATATAATACATTGAGATATTGTATTTACATGAGCATTACACTATACGAGAATACGTTGGCCGGGCTTAGGACCGGTGGTGTTGGCTGTAATATTCGCACAACGGTGTTGGCTGTAATTATCGTACAGCGGAGTTAATTTATTAGTTGGCTTGCAACCAATTAATATTGCCAAGAGAATGAGACAGGAAAGTATATGGTGCATGAGTCATAATTGGTATTTGAATTTGTGTTATGTATATGATGGTTGTGCAAATGGTTTTAATATTGACAGGGATTTTCTCACTAGACCTCTAGGTCTAACCCTCATTTTGTTTTAAAAATATGTATTCCAGGTCGTGGATCAAGTAAGGAAAAGTAAGAAGGGTAATCGGTGAATAGCTTTTGGAAGACGTATGTTTTTGAAGATCATGACATGTTTTACAGTTATAACTTTGTTATTAGTTATAATGTAATTTAATTACCAAAAAGTTTGTAATGGATTATGTATTATGGTTATAAAGGCTAAGGGACCGAATGTGTATTTTGATATATCTTTTGGAATGAACGATGTTATGCAATATATGTTACTTGATGCTTGTTTGGGAATCCGGGTCGTTACATATGGTATCAGAGCCTTAGTTTATGGGATTTAGGTATTCGTATCTGTACCTAGACTTAAACTGCATGTAAGTAGGATGTCCCTATTATTGTAGAACATTGGGATGTTAAATATAAAAAGGTAGAAGGAACATCATGTAAGGTAATTTCAGATTACACCTGGCCAGTGTAATTATGATCTTACAGGTACATGTTTGAACTGGAATACCTTGTTATATGGGGTATGTGCTTATGTGTATATTAACTTTGTTTGAATCTACAGAATGGCAAGTGGTACTCGACAAACGAATCGAGAGGGAGGTGGTAATCCTAATAGAACAAATCCAACAGTTGGGACAAGGGGAAGAGGGGGAGAAAGAGGTAGAGGCAGAACAGACGGCAGAGTTCAACAGCGAGGTGCAGAATTTGTTACGAGGGACGACTTAGCGGCTGAAATGGGAAGATTACAGGCAAATATCCAAGCTATGTTCAACCGAACTCATAACACTGAAACAGAAATACCAAATCCTAGTCTGGAAGACGAAATGCCCATTACACCGACTGTTATACCGGTACCAAGAAAGTGTGATTACAAAATGTTTTTAAGTTGTAAGCCTCCAACTTACTCAGGAGATAGAGACCCAGTGAAAGCTATGAGGTGGCTGAAAGAGATAGAAGCTATCTTCAAGACCAGTAAGTGTGTTGATGAAGATAGAGTGCTATACGGAACAGCAATGTTGAAGGCAGATGCTCTATAATGGTGGGAAGTTCTTATTTCTTCTGGAGGATCTGACATATATTCTACTTTCTCTTGGGAAGAATTCGTTATAGCTTTCAGGAAACAGTTTTGTCCCCAAGCAACAGTTAAACAATTGGAAGGGGAGTTTATGAATTTGCAGCAAGGGAATTTATCAGTTCGGGACTATACCGCTCGTTTTCTGGAAAATTCTCGTTTCGCGGAATACTACGTTGCCACGGAGGCAATGAAGATTGAATGGTTTATCTTTGGGTTGAATTCAGAAGTCAGAAGTCTGGTGATTGCTAAAGGACCAAAAACTTTCTCAGCAGCAGTAGACGTCGCGGAAACCGTGGAACAGGATAAAAGGAGAAACGCTAATGATAAAGGTATGGGAAAAAGAAAGTGGGAAGGACCACAGTATGATCCAAAGAAGTCCAGGTTTCAGAGGTTTGATAACCGTCCACCTTTCCGACCAGCGGAAAGACCTTGTCCGAAATGCAACCGTATCCACCAAGGAAATTGTCAAGTTGATCCTCGGGTTTGTAATAGGTGTGGGAAGACCGGACATGTTTCTAAAGACTGTCGAGTAACGCGGTTTTGTTTCTTATGTAATTCTCCGGATCACATTCAGTCTGATTGTCCGAGGGGAAGAGTACACCAAGGGGGTACGTCGGGGAGACCAGCGGGTGTTAGACCAGTAGTACAAATGCCAGAGCAACCAAAAGCCAGGGGTCGTGCATTTCAGATGACAGCACAAGAAGCGGAGGAAACTCCGGATGTGGTTACAGGTACATTTTTAATAAACTCTACACGTGCTAAAGTGCTATTTGACTCTGGTGCAAACCGATCGTTTGTGTTTCCTTCATTTGCTGCTTATATGCATTTAAAGCCTAAAGTGTTAGATCATGCTTTAATGGTAGATACTGCAAATGATAATCAAGTATCCGTTAAAGAGGTTTTTAATATTTGTGTGATAAATATAGAGGGGTGTGTAGTACCTATTCAATTATTTCCTATAGCCTTGATTGAGTTTGATGTAGTAGTGGGGATGGATTGGTTAGCCGAGAATCAGGCTAACATAGTTTGTGATAAGAAGTTGATCAATGTTATCTTACCTGAGAGGGGACCGGTAGTGATTTATGGTGACCGTAGAAATCATCAGTCTTGCCTTATATCTATGTTAAAAGCTCGTAAGTGTGTCAGCAAAGGTTACCCGAGTAACTTAGCTTATGTGATAGATACTAAGCTAGAAAAGAATAAGTTGGAAGATATTCCTATTGTTAGTGAGTTTCCAGATGTTTTCCCATAAGACTTGAATAGTCTTCCTCCCGTTAGACAAGTAGAGTTTGGTATAGATCTGATTTCTGGAGCCGCTCCTGTTGCTCGTGCACCGTATAGTTTAGCGCCACCAGAGATGAAAGAAATGATGACGCAACTGCAAGATCTTTCCGATAAGGGCTTCATCAGACCCAGTTCTTCGTCGTGGGGTGCACCAATCCTGTTTGTGAAAACGAAGGATGGTTCGATGAGAATGTGTATTGATTACCGGGAACTGAATAAACGCACGATCAAGAACAAGTATCCGCTTCCCAGAATTGATGACCTCTTCGATCAATTAGTTGGAGATTGTTATTTCTTCAAGATTGATCTAAGATCTGGTTATCATCAGCTGAAGGTTAAAGAAGAAGACGTTCTGAAAACTGCTTTTCGCACAAGGTACGGTCACTATGAAATCCTGGTGATGCCATTTAGACTGACGAACGCTCCAGCTGCTTTTATGGATCTAATGAACCGAGTATGTAAGCTATATCTCGATAAATTTGTTATTGTGTTTATCGATGATATCCTTATCTTCTCCCGATCCAAAGAAGAGCACGCACAACATCTTCATTTGATTCTGGAATTGTTGAAGAAGTCACAGTTATACGCTAAGTTCTCTAAATGTGAACTCTGGCTACGGGAAGTTCAGTTTCTCGGACATGTAGTTTCCGAGAAAGGTATTCAAGTTGATCCGATGAAAGTGGAGGCAATTGAAAAGTGGGAATCGCCGAAAAAGCCAACTGAAGTACGAAGTTTTCTGGGTTTAGACGGTTACTATCGAAAGTTTATAAAAGATTTTTCTCGTATCGCTACACCTCTCACTAAGCTGACTCGAAAGAATCTAAAGTTCGAATGGAAAGCAGAACAGGATGAAGCATTCCGAATATTGAAAGAGAAACTCTGTAGCATTACCTGAAGGTTCCGATGATTTTGTTGTTTACAGTGATGCTTCCAAACTGGGATTGGGTTGTGTACTAATGCAGCGTGGGAAGGTCATCGCTTATGCTTCTCGTCAACTAAAGGATCATGAACGGCAGTATCCTACACACGACATGGAACTTGCAGCAGTTGTATTCGCGCTAAAGATTTGGAGACACTATATCTACGGTTCTAAATGTCAAATTTTTACTGATCATAAGAATCTTCAACATCTTTTCGATCAGCGGGAATTAAATATGAGGCAAAGAAGATGGCTAGAACTGGTGAATGATTACGACTGTGAAATTCTTTATCATCCGGGAAAGGCGAATGTGGTAGCTGATGCACTAAGTCGTCAAGAAAGGAGTGGAACAATAAAAGCCATTACACTAAGAGCTGAACTTCTACCTAACATCTTCGACGAATTGAAGAAGTGTCAAGTGGAAGCTTTTCAAGAAGAACATTTGAAACCAGAACGGTTAGTGGGAATATCAGCATCACTCGTAAAAGATGATCGTGGGTTATTTTGTTTGGGAAACATAATTTTGGTGCCTCGTTTGGGTGATTTACGTGATCGGGTACTACAAGAAGCTCATCAATCTCGTTTCTCTATTCATCCAGGTACGAATAAGATGTATAAAGATTTAAAACAATTTTATTGGTGGCCGAGAATAAAAAGGAGCATTGCTCAACATGTGGAAGGTTGTACTACTTGTAAAAAGGTAAAGATTGAACATCAAAATCCGTTTGGTTAGTTGCAACGGTTAGAAATACCTATGTGGAAATGGGATCAGATTACTACGGATTTCATCACGAAGTTACCAAGGACTCCGAAGGGATTCGATGCCATTTGGGTGATCGTTGACAGATTGACGAAGTCTGCTCACTTCCTGCCAATAAAAGAAACTTATTCGTTGGAAAAGTTAGCCAAATTGTATATCGACGAAATAGTAACTCGACATGGAGTTCCAATCTCGATTATTTCTGATCGGGGTAGTCGTTTTACTTCAAGATTCTGGTGGAGTTTTCAAAAGGAAATGGGAACGCAAATAAAACTAAGTACAGCATATCATCCTCAAACCGATGGTCAGAGTGAACGAACAATCCAGACTTTAGAAGATATGCTACGGGCCTGCATTGTTGATTTTGGGGGATCGTGGGATAAGCATTTGCCGTTGATCGAATTTGCCTACAACAACAGTTATCATTCCAGCATACAAGCGACACCGTTTGAAGTTCTGTATGGTAGAAAATGTCGAACGCCTCTATGTTGGAATGAAGTGGGAGAAAAACAGTTAGCGGGGCCAGATATAGTTCAGTTAACTGCTGATAAGATTACTCAGATTCGGGAACGTTTGAAAGTGGCTCAAGACAGGCAGAAAAGCTACGCGGACCGACGCCGGAAACCGTTAGAGTTTCAAGTTGGAGATTTTGTAATGTTAAAAGTCTCACCTTGGAAAGGAGTCATTCGGTTTAGGAAACAAGGTAAACTTAGTCCAAGGTATATCGGGCCGTTTGCAATTACAGAAAGGATTGGTGAAGTAGCCTACAGGTTGGATCTTCCGCCAGAGTTAAGCAGGATTCAGAACGCGTTTCATGTATCGAATTTCCGAAAGTGTTTTGTACGCCAGATCAGGTCGTTTCTCTACCAGATATACAAGTTGATGAAAAGCTGAATTATGTGGAGGAACCTGAAGCAATAGTTGACTACAAAGTTAAAGTGTTGCGGAACAAAGTAATCAGACAAGTGAAAGTTCAGTGGAGACATCATAGGGGTCAAGATGCTACTTGGGAATCAGAATCAGAAATGAGAACTAAGTACCCGTACCTTTTTGCTTAACCGAATTTCGGGACATAATTCTTTTGAGGGGGAGATGATGTAATACCCCGGGTAAGTTCGTTAGTTAAATTCTAGTTCCGTTAAATTTAATTAACTTTATAATTGTTGTTTAGGGTAAGTTTGGGTTAATTTTCAAGTTAAGGGTGTTTTTGTCATTAGTGATTAGTCTAAGGTCTAAATGGTAAATATAGTTGGATATAAACCCTTCTAGCTTCAGATATTATCACAACTCAGAAATATCCAGATTAATGTGTGTGTGTGTATGTTTTGAGACAAAAGAAGAAGAAAGCTAGGGTTAAGGCTACAATTGAATTGCTTGGAAGTGATTTAAGGTATGTTCCTTGTGTATTTTATGTGTGTAATTGTATTTAGAAGGTTTATATCGGAGTAAAATAGTTAAATTCATGTCTGGTAATGAATCAGTCGATTTCTGGGTAGATTTTGGGTAAACAGTCAGAGGTTTCCGGATGAATTGAATGTATCCGGGTACTTTTATTGATAGTGTCCGGAGGATGTTCTAAAGGTGTCCGGACGAATCTTTTATCCGGGTAAGTCTCTCTTTTCAAAGGTTTCCGGATGATATAAGATACCAAATGGTATCCGGGTTACCTTGGTTTCCGGGTGTCGTCCGGATTGTTTATGCTGTCCGGGAAGTTGCGTTAGCCAGATTGTTTAAGTTATCCGGAAAGTCTTGTTGTCTGGATAGTTTTGTGGTATCCGGGAACTTTGGGCTGTTTGGTCACTTTTGAGAGTTCAAATACTTTTGAGTATCCAGTAACCTGTGTTTTGTTGACTATTGGATAGGGGATAAGTGAGGACTGAATATACTGTGGACTCGACTTAAGTTCGGGTTTGGGGGAAACATTTGAGGATAAGAGTTAGATAGATGTATCTAAAGTTCTTAGTCCTAATAAGTCTTATGTGTTCTATATGGTGAAAAGACACTTGTATCCAATTGTTTCAGATACTGTGAATTTGGAGTGAAAGCTGAACTGTTTTTGAGAAAGGATTGGAAGCGTTTTGATAAGCAAACAAGTGAGTTTTACTTTAAAACGTTTTTAAACTGGAATACATATATGTGTGGATTGGGAATATGATAGATGGTGTGATTATGTGTTTATGTTTGAAATATAGTACATTTAGATATTGTATTTACATGAGCATTACACTATACGAGAATACGTTGACCGGGCTTAGGACCGATGGTGTTGGCTGTAATTGTCGTACAGCGGAGTTAATTTATTAGTTGGCTTGCAACCAATTAATATGGCCAAGAGAATGAGACAGGAAAGTATATGGTGCATGAGTCATAATTGGTATTTGAATTTGTGTTATGTATATGATGGTTGTGCAAATGGTTTTAATACTGATAGGGATTTTCTCACTAGACCTCTAGGTCTAACCCTCATTTTGTTTTAAAAATATGTATTCCATGTCGTGGATCAAGTAAGGACAAGTAAGAAGGATAATCGGTGAATAGCTTTTGGAAGACGTATGTTTTTGAAGATCATGACATGTTTTACAGTTATAACTTTGTTATTAGTTATAATGTAATTTAATTAGCAAAACGTTTGTAATGAATTATGTATTATGGGTATAAAGACTAAGGGACCTTATGTGTATTTTGATATATCTTTTGGAATGAACGACGTTATGCAATATATGTTACTTGATGCTTGTTTGAGAATCCGGGTCGTTACATCATCAATGCCGACAAGCAACCCATATGTGCCACCACTACCGTTTCCGTATCGGTTGAAGGCACATAAGGATGAGGAACAACTCAAGAAATTTCTTGACATTTTCAAGAAGTTACACATCATTATTCCATTTGCGGAAGCATTGGCACAAATGCCAACTTATCTCAAGCTCATGAAAGACATCGTGTCCAGGAAGAGGAGGATTGAAGATCATGACATAATTGCACTTACTGAGGAGTGCAGTGCTAGAATCCAACACAACTTTCCCCCATAGCTTAAAGATCCAGGGAGTTTTACTATCCCTGTTCATATAGGAAACTCTAACTTCAGTAAGTCATTATGTGATCTTGGTGCAAGTATTAATTTAATGCCTTTATCCATTTTCAGGAAACTTGGCTTGGGGGAAGTGAAGCCAACAAACATGACACTTCAACTTGCAGATAGATCGGTGAAGTATCCTTATGGAATCGTGGAAGACGTTTTGGTAAAGGTTGGAGAATTTTATTTTCCAATGGATTTCGTTGTTTTAGATGTGAAGGAAGATGTTGAGATGCCATTGATTTTGGGAAGACCATTCTTAGCCACAAGCAAGGCTTTGATAGACATGGAAGAAGGTGTGATGACTTTTAGAGTTGGGAATGAGAAGGTAACTTTCCATGTTCTCAAAAGAGAAGAAGATAGAGGTGAACCAGGAGTGGGGAAGATTGGATCAAAAACTGGTAAGAATGGGGAAACGCATGTGGGGAAAATCAGGAACAATCGTATGTGTGGGCGGTTCAACTCCGCAAGCGATACCGAGCCAAGTTGAGAGCCATACAGTCGTGCCACGACTTGAACTAAGGCGCTGGGTGGGAGGCAACCCACCATAGGTTAAATTTTATTGTCTTTTGAGAATTTCATTATTTTGTGTGTTTAGTTTCATTATTGCTCTGTGTGTGCTTGGTGTTTAAATGTTTTTGTGTGTTTACTTTCATTATTGCTCTGTGTGTGCTTGGTGTTTAAATGTTTTTGTGTGTTTAGTTTTGATAACCCTGATAGCAATTCTGACGTGAAAAAGCGCAAGGCAACAGAAAAAAAGACAAAAGGGAAGAGCAGTATTTCGCGCAACCCATGGAGCTAGCCATGTCGCGAGACCAATCGTGCAAGGCACTGGAATATGCAAATATTTGACCTGCGCGACCTTCAGCGTGACCCAGCCTGCACCACCATCCGCGCACGCATTCTGACGGGTATTTACACAACACCGCTTTGAAAACCTCGGTTTCACTAAGGTTTAGGGTTTCCTTTTTCATGTTGACACTCACTTTACATAATTCTGTGTCGTGAAAAAGAACCTAATCTAGAGATTAAGTTTGGGGTGGCATAATTACTGTTATTGTTAGTGCTAATATGTCTTCATGGTTTAATGTAGAAAGTCAAATGTCAAAGTCAATGTTATTGTGTTGTTAGTGTGTGGTTTATACCTTGTGTGTCTAGGTATAAATAGGCTTGTTTAGTGTTTGTTATAGTAATACTTACACTAACTGTTAAGAGAGAACCTTTAGAGAGAACAGTGCTGAACTCATATCTTGTAACATGTTCTTGATGTAATTGGATGACAAATTCTCTATCTTCTCTATCTTGATTAGATCTTGGTTTAACAAGCGGTATCAGAGCAGGATTCGAGATTTAGAGGAGTTTTTCAGTGATCAATCACAAAAACTTTGGTGAATTCTACAAGAAAATTCGATTGATTTTCTGGATTTATCAAGAAAATCTCATTTTCTTGAAATTTGATCAAATTTTTCTGATTTTTGATTGAATTTGTTCACGATTTGGTTATTTGGATTCGGTTTCGTTAGTAGATCATTTCTTCTTCACGGATCGAGAGCTATTTCTGTGATTTGGATCTTCGATTTTGAAGATTTTGCGATTTTTTGATCTGATCGTGAAAGTTCTCTGTTCGGTCGATTCATATCCTTTTTCAGAGGTTTTCAGAGGTTGTTTGTTGAAGATAAAGTGTTAGGTTTTTTATTTTGAGCACCACTGTACCTTTCAGAATCAGTAATTTTGATTTTCAGAGGTTTTTAGACGATTTTTGGAATATCTTGCAAGATCTGAACTTCTCGCAACATTCATCTCACTTTTCGCAAGCTTCATCGAATTGTGTGTTGTTCTTCATTCAAGTCTACTTCTCGCAAAGTATTTCGCAGCCTTAAGACCCGAATTTTACAGCTTTTCGCAACCCACTGACCCGAGTTATGAAACTTTTCGCAAGCTTAAGACCCGAGTTCTGAAACTTTTCGCAAGCTTCTTTTGCGAAAAGTGATCTGTCAGATTTCATTCCTTGCCCAAGGCAACTTTTCGCAACCTTTGCTTGCGAATTTCTTCACTTTGCGCAACCCTTGCTTGCGAGTTTCTCAACTTTTCGCAACCCTTACTTGCAAAATACTCACTTTGCGCAACCTTAGCTTGCGAAATACTCATTTCTCGCCTTTGTTGCTTGCGAAATACTCACTTCTCGCCACCCTCTGAAGTCTTTCAGATTCCCAATTTTTTTTCTCTAAGTCCACTTTGCGCCACTTGTGAGGAGTATAAAAAAAAAGTTTAAGAGTTTTTCAAGAAAAATTTTTATACTGGAATTTTTTCTATAGTGTATTTCATACACTTTAAGAGTTTTTCAAGAAAAAGTTTTATATTATTTTTTTTAATTCTTCAAACATGAAGCAACTTCCAGTGTTGTTCAAAGAATCTGATTTTGAACTATGGAGAGTCTCGTTCATCGATTTTATTGCAAGTAGAGAAAATGGTGAAAATATGATTCAATCTTTCACTGAAGGCCCAATGATCAGAACTGGCAAAGATTATACAGAAGAAGAGATTAACAGAATGAAAGCCGACAAGGAAGCTTCATCCAACTTGATCTTCGCACTTTACAAACTTCCACAACACATCTTCAAATGCGTTGAATGTTTCAAAAACAATCCAATGCTTATGTGGAACGAGTTAACAAAGCAAATGCTTGGATCTGAAGTTACTTTTAAGAGAAAGGAAGAAGAAAAGAAACCTGAAAAAGAGGATACGGAACATAAATTATCAAATGCTGAAAATGAAGAACTCAAGGAAAAGGTTATAGAGCTTACAAAGAGACTTTCTGACACGGAAAAGTTGCTAAAAGAGGAAAGAGCGAATCGTACAAATGACAAAAAGTGCCATGCAAAGCAAATTTTATCTCTTTCACAGAAAGTTTCTGAACCTGAACAAGCTTCAAAGACGGAGAAGAAAGAAAATGAAGAAAAGAAAGCTCTTGAACCCAGATGCATAAAACTTTCTAAACAAAATGCAGATTTTGAGAAGGTTTTATTTCTGGAAAAAGAAAAATTGGAGAAGGAAAGGGTCGAGTATGAAAAAGAAAGGAAAAGCTTTGAAGCGAAGAATGCGAAACTGTCAAAGAAAATTTACGATCTTCAAAAAGATTTAGAAAAGGAAAGACAAGAGCTAGATAAGGAAAGTCATGAGCTAGAAAAGATGAAGAAATCTGACTTTCAAGCTAAGTGCGTTAAAGACGAATTTTCTAAAGAGAGGAAGATATTTCAGCAACAAATACGAATGCTAACAAAGAATTTGGCAGTGTTATCGACTGATATCATGAAAGAGAAGAGGGTCAAGTCTAATATTCAAAAGAAACTTGATTTGGTGACCAAGGAATGGAACGACTTATCGTACAAAGTGAAGTCACTTAACAAATCCAAACGCTATTCTGAATGTCCGATTCGACCTTCTAATCTCTTCTATGATCATTCAGTGGATAATTCTTCCAAATTTCAATCTGCTGACCTTCCTACTTATAAGAAAGTCAACATGCAATGGAGAGTGAAAGGTACGATTTCTCAAAAATATGTACCAAAATCATCTGTTCCTAACAAGAACACTAACCTGAAAGGTAAATCTTTTGCTAAACCTGATTCATTATATTCTGCAAATCATTTAATCAGGTTAGCACAAAAGAATTTTTGTTGTTCTTATTGTGGTACTAATGATTTTATTAAAAATGATAATGTTCAATATTGGTATGGTACTTATCATTTTCCTTCCTATAGAACTCCGATTAACAAGCCAGGACCCAAGACACGTTGGGTACCAAAATCTACTTAATCTGTTTTTGTAGATTTAGAAGCAAAGCGTTGAACTCTCGGAAGAAGATTATTTGTGCCATTAAGGGGGAGTAAAGAGAATGGTTTCTAAACACATCGGTTTAGAACCCGGATTTCAAAGTTTTTGGTTTCTGAATACATCAGTTCAGGACCCGTGCATCAACGACAATGGCTTCTGAACAATTCAGTTCAGGACCCGTACTTCAAAGACTAAGATTTCTAAACAAATCAGTTTAGAACTCATACTTATCAGGTGATATCCTTAACTGTCACATCTTTCAATTCAAGGAACAAGTGGTGAAAGGTAACATTGTATTATGTTTCATTTCTATTGCTTTGAAAATTTGAATATCAACAAATTTAATTCAATGAGATGAAATTTTTCAATTTTCATTCAATGAATTAAATGTGTGCTAAAAGATGATTTTACAAGCGTTTTTGTATTATCTGAGTTTTATTTGCTTCAACTTTCGCTTCTGAAATAAATCGAAAGGTCAGCAAAACATGAATGGAAATTTGATTCATGCACAAAATTGTGTAAATCTAGACTTATATAGAATACGATGCTCACAAAGCCTATTTGTCAGGATGAAGAATGTAAATGAAAATATGAGGGAAGCACAAAGTTTTATAACCAAGTGATTGAGATGCAATAAAAAAAAATAAAAAAAAATCATTAGGTTTGAAAATTTGTGCCTGTGGCCTATCTGGTTTGGGAGATTAAGTCCTAAGGGGTGCTTGACACCTAGTCCCTAAGGCCAACTGGTCTGGGATCGGATGACCCAAATCCTTCTATAGAACCAGATAGAAAGCCATGTTCTACTGGTACAAATGGGTTTAAGATATATCGATGTGGCCTTTCTGGCTTGGGAAAGTAAGTTCTAAGGGGTGCTCGTCACCTAGCACCTAAGGCCAACTGGTCTGGGATCGCTGACCCAAATCCTGCTATAGAACCAGTTAGAAAGTCATGTTTAACGATGTATCTTATTCTTACTAAACTTTTTGATTAAAAGATGCCAATGTGCATAAAATCAAAAGATGCCAATGAGCACACATCTCTTGAAACTTGGGGAAAATACAAAGTCGCGATAATCCTGTAATTTTGTGAAAATCTTGATAATCCTGTAATTTTGGGCAAATAGTGTGAGTAGAGCAGAGTATTCTGATGTGTTTTAGAATTGCATATGCTTGTTGCTAATCATATTTCGCATGCTAGCACACCAAATAGATTTTATAAAGGAGTTGAAACTAAACTTTTGTAACTTGATATGCAATGATGTCTTGTTTTTTAATCCAAACGCATGCATTTGATTTCATTTGATGGAAATATCTGTTACATTTCATTAAGTTGAATTTCTTTTGTTTCCTTGTACAAATTTGTTAAAATGTGCGCTAATGAAATTTTATGCAAATTTTCAGGGGGAGAAAATCAATTTGCTCTACAATTCTTATTTTTAGGGGGAGCAAGATCTTTCGTTAATGGGGAGATTGTTTGTGTTTTACAAGGACTTGACTGAAATTGACAAGAATTTTCGATGCTCATGATGCTCATTTTCATCGAAAAAGGGGGAGAAATGTCTACATCAATTTCATGTCAAAAGAGCGTTTCATGTCAAAGATTTGTTTTTTTAACGTCAAAGGGGAGAAATGTTGAAAGAAGTCTTTGTTTCAAGAAAGGATAGGGGGGGATTTCTTCTTCAAGAGTTTATAAGAAATCGATTGATCATTTAGTGATCTCTTTCTTTTGAACTTATGCTTTTATGAAGATATCGATACTGAAGTTTGAATTTCTCAAGTCAAAGAAAAAGGGGAGAATTCTTCAAGAGTTTGAGAAAAATCGATTGATCATTCTGTGATCTCTTTTTCTTGAACTTGTGCTTAAGGTTCTAAAATGCTTTGTGTGAAGATCCATATTCTCCTGTTCGAAGAAAGATAGTCCGTAAATTATTGTTTGAAGATTGTGTGACATGTTGACTTTGACAAGCCATATTAAAGATCAAAGAGCTGAAGTTTTAAAGTTTTGAAGATTCAAGAAAGCTAAAGATTGTTGTTTTCATTTTGTTTAAACCTTGAATCCAAGGGGGAGATTGTTAGTGCTAATATGTCTTCAAGGGGGAGATTGTTAGCGCATCCCATGGAGCTAGCCATGTCGCGCGACCAGTCGTGCAAGGCACTGGAATATGCAAATATTTGACCTGCGCGACCTTCGGCGTGACCCAGCCTGCACCACCATCCGCGCACGCATTCTGACAGGTATTTACACAACACCGCTTTGAAAACCTCGGTTTCACCAAGGTTTAGGGTTTCCTTTTTCATGTTGACACTCACTTTACATAATTCTGTGTCGTGAAAAAGAACCTAATCTAGAGATTAAGTTTGGGGTGGCATAATTACTGTTATTGTTAGTGCTAATATGTCTTCAAGGTTTAATGTAGAAAGTCAAATGTCAAAGTCAATGTTATTGTGTTGTTAGTGTGTGGTTTATACCTTGTGTGTCTAGGTATAAATAGGCTTGTTTAGTGTTTGTTATAGTAACACTTACACTAACTGTTAAGAGAGAACCTTTAGAGAGAACGGTGCTGAACTCATATCTTGTAACATGTTCTTGATGTAATTGGATGACAAATTCTCTATCTTCTCTATCTTGATTAGATCTTGGTTTAACAGTTATATGTACTCTAATTGCATAGTTCGTGGTTGTTTTTACCTTCTATGATGAATTACATTGGGGACAATGTATTTCTTTGGTTTGGGGTGAAATGTCGAGTTTATCATTTGTGATATCAGTGGATTGAACAATCACTTTGTTTATAGTTAAGAGTGGACGACCTTTTTAGCATGACTAGTGTGAGTTTTCGAAGACACTAATTTTGGGGGGAGGAATTAGAAGGGATAATATAGCACAAGGGTGGACCTAGGCGACTGCACACATTAGAGACATTAGTGGAGACTACTCGTGAGCTTGTTGAGCCATACACGTGCTAACTTCGATTCCGAGAGACTACACATTACTTGATACACTTCTCATTTAGTCTTTTGGTCGTTGTTGTAGTTGATCTCACTATAACTTGCATACGGTATCAAAGACATCCATAGGAATAGGAGTGAAGCTTTTGTCTATCTGTGTGAACAAACCATGTGTGAAAACATCAGACTTCTTGGTTGCTGCTAATCCTACTGCTTTTCACAACTCAAGGTTCCTAAATGAAACCCGTTGTAACTCCCTCAGTTAAAAAAACCCACAAATCCAGTAAATCGGTCATAAAGGGGTTTGCCAAAAACAAAACAAAACTGAGGGGTAAGTTTAAGGAGTTTGAGTGAAGTGTTAGGAAGCCCGAACAAAAGAAAAAGGGGAGGATCACGAATTATCATCATATATCCATTGACCTCCATCCAAAAGCAGCAACCATAGCCAATTTAAAGATCTTAGTTCAGCATGGAGAGTTTGTAAAGAGTGGCAAAGCAACGTTTCTATGTCCTAGTCTTGATAATGGATTCCTTCCGAGATCAATTTGTGTACATCTGTGCGTTCTTGTTTAATTGTTGTTCATGCATGCTTTGTGAATTTTTTTGTACCCAACTCCTGAAAGCATGACAACATGTGTGAAACCTAGGGCTTGAGTGAAGAGAGAAAACCGTGAGGTAGGGTCAAGGCGAAATCCTCTCTGTGTGTGTTTAGTCTAGGTACACTCAAGTGTGGTGTGGTCCCTGATAGCTCCCTTTCCCAAAGTTATGCTGTTTAGAATTCCATACATAGGTCTGCTGGTTGTTTGTCCATCTCATAGGTAACTCGTGGTGATTGTTGAGTTGACTAGAGATCACTAATGATATGCTCGACAACACGAAATTGCGATTGTTTGCTTTATGGTTTATTTCTATTTTTGTCGCTGTTTTGCTTGGTTGATAATGTCGTTTTTCGACATTATTTTGAAGCCTAACTCGGGGTTTGTGTGGTAAGTTTCCGAGTAAAATGGTGATTTTAATAGTATTATTTGAGAAAATACAGGTCATTGTAAGTTTCCGGAGTTAGGCGAGTTTTGGGAAGATTGGAGGACGAAAATCGAAAAATGGCAATTTTTTGGCAAACAGAGCTATGCACTACTGCTCGTGCTAGTGGAGTCGCGCCGCCGTCCGCACAGAGGTCTGTTCCGTGTTTTTCCAGTGTTCTGCGCATTTCGTCACGCGACTCCATCCGCGCCGCCATCCGCGCAGACCCCCTGGCCGTTTTTATTCCTTATGGCGGCTAGGGTTGAGGGTATTCATCATCAGTTACGTTTTGAGACTCTTTCTAGGTGATTTTGGGAGACAGAAGGCGATTTTTGAAGACAAGTAGAAGGCTAGAAACATCAAGTAACGAGAATAACAAGGTGAATCGAGTACGTTCATCGGCGGCTTAAGCTTTTCAGGGAGTCCATAGATTTCATTTCTTCTAGAACAAACATGTTTACTTTCATTTTAATCTTGTCATTTCTGAGTTTTGAAACCCCCAATATGAACTAATCCGTTCATGTTGGGGGGTTGGTTTGAATCATGGTTGGATAATTATTTAGCTTTACAATAGGTATGATTGATTTGATATAGATGGATGACACATGTGGGATTGTTCTTAATGCTTGTAATAGTCCGATCAACTATTATTTGATTTGATGAATCTTTAACCTTTGAGAAAATGTTAGTTCCAGATCCGTGCAACAATTACGAAATCAATAATATAAACAATAAGAACAATGATTTCAACTGGTCATCCCTGTATAATGCTTTCAATCAGAGTGTTTACAATACAATTCAGAAAAGCAAATGAGACAACTAGCTTATTTTCTAAGGCTAAGCAATCTATTTATATAGCGGGCCCGTGGTTAACAAGCCCACGGCCCGTTCACTAATATGCTCAAAATAAGGAAATACAAATTACACCCTTGAACTTTAAATCAACATAAATTGACCCTAACAACCCCCCCCTTTGATTTGAAGTTCGAGTTCGCATTCTTGCTCTCGCCAGTGGTAGACATATCTTTTGTGAAGCGCGAAGTGAATCTCGAACCATCTGATAGCACGGCGGTAGTCGATGCGATCTTCAACAATTCCAAGGCATTCCAAGCAGTTATTTCATTCGGATTAGGAACATACGAAACCCTTGGATTTTCAGACTCGTGCTGAATTATCTTTCGAAGAGCATCTCGAACTTTGAGGAGTGTGCCGTCGCAGAATCTTTCTACCTGACTGAACCGCAGAAATCTTTTCTCTTTCTGTTCATTAATGATGACGATCCTAAGTTCTGGTTCTAGAAGCATAGTGTTCTCGGGATACATATTCAATTCAGGAGCTTTCAGATTCGGCTTTATCAGATTTACCTTCTTTGCCCTGTTCTCGACAGCCATTTGAAAATCCGTTAGACATGACATCATAATGGTACGGACCAGGTATCGACGAACAGCTTCGAGCGCCTTTGTAACTTCAAGCGGTCGGATGGTTCTTGTACGAAGGTCTTTCAGAATAGCCAGAAAGTCGAACGGTCGGAGGTGCTGGAAGTCGGCTTCAGAGAATTTCCATTCATTCCTATCTTCACGTCGGACAGTGAATACTGGGTACACGATTTTCATGATGCGTCTTGAATGGATGTTAAGTACCTCTGTGATCTGATGTTTGGTTCTGACTTGGCTGACTGGAAGACACCGCTGCATTGTGCAGATATAACGCCGTTGGTATTCGGGGTTGAGGTTGTAAATACCAAGGAAAAAGGTCGGCTCGATCGGGCGAAGCTTGTGGACGAACAATTTCTTCAAAGATTCCTCCAGATGAGGGATAAGTACCATGATCTTCTCCCAACGGATTTGTTGCTGAGGAGGGGGAGGAAGATCAGAACTTGTCGTTTGCAGAGGAGTTGTCGGAATGTTGGCAGTAGTAGTTTCAGGTCTTGTTGAAGTTCCAGTGGGTTGAGCATAGTGAACGGGAGAAGTACCATAAATATTATGGAGCGGGAACTGATCATAATCGATGTTTTCATCGTCATCAGTGGGGAAGACCAAATTTACCTGGTGATTTGCGGCACTGGCGGCTTTTTGATACCATGCATCTTCGGTCTCCGGGTTGGCTTCACAGTCTGGATCTATCATATCCAGTAGAGGTCTGTCTGATGAGTCAAAGTCGATCAATCGCTGTGTTGAACCCTCGGGCTTTTCAACCGTCGGGTCTTCTTCATCTGATATATCCATGTCAATCACCATTTCAGCTAAAGGTAACTCGGCTTCAGGATCTGTTCTGGTTGTAGTAGCCGTAGTTGAAGGTTCCGGTTGAACCACAGTTGTAGTTTCAGCAGTGAGGATCTGGGCGGTCTCGTTTAGTCTTTGTCGTTTCTCCCCCTCACGGTGATCAAGATCATCCTGGTCATCGTGCTTACGTTTCAGACCTCCTTCTTGACTCTTACAGGTTTCTTTGAGTGAGCGGACTCTCTCGGACAGCGTTGTGAGCGCTCGGTTGTAGTCCTTGAGAGTCGAGTCAATGCAATCCAGTCGAGAGGTAATTGATGTGGAAGGAGCAATGACCTGTGTTTGCAGAACGGCGATCAGGTCTGCTTCGGGCGAGGTATTGGAATCCTGGAGCAATTGGGCTAGAAGCACCGTCTTGAGAGTTTCCACCGAGTAGGTAGGTGGAGGAGCGGTTTCAGCTTCAACGATCTTCGCTTTGCCTTTGATTAATTTGGCGAGCTCGACGGCAACATGCAGTTCCATTGCTTCGCGGACAGCCTTGAGGGTGCTGTCTAGGGACCCTTGCGACACAAAGTCTGGGTGAGTAACTCCGGGTTCAATTAGATTACCCGTTGAGGCATCTACCGCGGGGGTAGAGCCACCTACTTTCACAGTTGGCATATCGGTAGCTGTGGTAGGATTTCCCTCTGATCCTTGTGTTCCACCTAGAGGTGAAGACACCACGGTGGTTCCGGTCGAGTCACGAAGATTCTCGACTTGGTGATGCTCCTCTTGTGTCCTAGCCAAAGGGTTTTCAATAGCAAATGGCTCTAGACTCGATTGTGCAAGAAAAGAAGTCGTGACCGGGGGCTGCTGGTCGCTTGTTTCAACACCTGCACTCTCCGAGTGAGAGGCCGGTGGAAGTTGTGCTATATCCCCGTGATGTACTGAAACATCCGTCTTTTGAGAGACGGATGAGTGGATGAGGGGGTCGTGCAATTGCTCCGCTGGGTCCACGGAGTCTTCTTCAATACCCCGTCCCAACAAATGAGACGGGATAGTAGATGTGGCTACCCGGATTACACTCGTTTCGGGTCGCTCAAGATCCTCGTATCTTTACGGCCCAATCTTTCCTGGTTCGCTTTCGAACGCAGTTCTCTCCGGCTCACTTGTTCTAACTCTTCAACTAATTCTCCCTCAGTTATCCTGGATGCTGCTAGAGCAGTCTGTTCAGCACGGGGAGGCGAGTCAAGTGGGATTCAGACAGTGAAATCTGGGTTGGGTCCGATACCGTGAGGTATGCGTTTCAGGCGTACGGTACGGTCGGTATCGGAGTCCCTGGAGTCAGATTCCACGTTCTCAATATGTGGTGGTGAAGATGGATCAAAAAGATAAGGTTTCGGGTCTCGTTGTAACATCGGGCGTTTTGACGTACCGGATTGGGTATGACTTGAACTGGGACCAGATGCCGCTGCACCACTTACGCTCGTTCCCCTTCCTCTCACAACTAACACACCTCGCCCGGCAGCACCTGCTTGTCGGGCCCTTCCACCTCTCGTCCTAGGACCCTCACGTCCCTCAGGTCTAATTCCCTGGGCAGGTCCCTCCGGTTTTGGACGAACCATGGGATTACCTATCTCTTCCCTATAAGCAACTACCCCTGGTGCAGCGGGATCGACGATGGCTAATAGGGCCTCGGGAATGGGCATGGCTACCGCGTTGGAAGGGTTGCGGATAACCATGTACTGTAAGTGTCTAATGGGACATACCGGGTGTGCAGCACGTCGAGGTATCGCCGGATTAGCGTCCATGTGTTGACGAACTGCAAGCGAGAGGAAACGCGGGTATGGCAGGAACTTCTTCTGCTTGGTACCTCTGATGTGACGAATCGCTTGCACGATTTCACGCCAGATGATCATGGCGAAGTCGACGTGGTGATTGTAGCACACGACATGAATAAGGCGTAGGAAGTCGCCGGTGCATTGGTCTATGCCTTTCCATCTTGAAGAAAGGCAACAGTTGAGGATGGTGAAAAGAGTGTACCATATCGGAGCCAGGTACTTACGATTGAACGCCGAGGGTCGGGGAAGTGCAAAGTTGTAGCCCAACGCGCGCATTTGAGCGCATAACGTTTCGTCATTGACGGCAGGATCGTACCGTTCATGGTTGTTGGCGTTGGCCTCGGGAAGCGATAGAAGTCGTCGAAAGGAATCCGGTGTAAGGGTGAACTGCTAATTATCAATTTGAGCAGTGATTGTTTGGGAATTACCGGCCGTCCGAACTTGGGCAGTGAACCAAACTTGGAGAACGTAGATCAAAGGGACGTCGGTAGTGCGGGTGAGGGCCTCACGGAGAGGGTGACGCATCAGTATATCCAGAATAACCTGATGTTGTGGGTTAGGTTTGAATAATTTCGGGTCCAGATAATGGTTGTTTGCCTCCAATTCAGTGCCATGGTCAGGTGCGACCAAGGCATTATCAGCTTCCTCGTCAATGATATCCTCCTCTTGAGGTATTTGCTCTTCTTCCTGATTCTGGGGAGGATTTTGCTGTTGATCCGCCATTAAAGCTGTAAAACAGAGCATAGTTAGTAATTGAGACGAATGACCAACTGTCGGCGCGTACCTGTGCATTATGAGGCTCAAACTGAGATGGATTGAGGACTGGTAGTGTCAAAATAGGTAATGAAATGACCAGCAACAGGGGTGTCCGGACAAAGATGGGAATGCCAAACTTTCCGGACAGCAATAGTTTCCGGACAACACATGGGGTCCGGACCGGAAGGATGTTCCCGGGTAAAAGTGAGACACCGGACAAAGAGAGTCCGGATAGCATAGGAATTCCGGATACCCAAGAGTCCGGACAAAAATGGTTATCGATAAAAATAGTTTCCGGACACTGAAGAGTCCGGATGATTCAACATCCCGGTAGTTGAACTTACCGGAAACCCTGGGGTTTCCGGACAACTAGGGTTTCCGGGTGTTGTGCATATCCGGACAACAGTTCTTGAGGCATGAGTGTTACCGGATAAATCGCCATGAGCATGATAGATTCCGGACACAATGAGTGTATCCGGACGACAGTCAAATCTACCAATCGAGTAATTAGCAGTTCCAAATGGGTGTGCATTCGTGTAGATAGTGTCGATGAACGCCTATGAGTGCACAATATGACCTAAGTGTACCAGGAACACCTCGAAGGAACCCGAAGTCGATTGGACTTAAAATGGGTTTCGGAAGGTGCAAAATCGACCAAATCAGGGGTCGGATTGCGGTGCTATGTGTACGAAAGGCGATTACAAGTGAACGAAATAGAGATATGGGGGGCATACCTGGTGTGGAGATGAAGCACACGTGTAAATCGAGAGTTCGAGTTTAATCGAGCGAGAGAGCGAGAAGCGATAAGGGTTTAGGGTTTTCGCGAGTTTTTCGGGTAGTGAATAGAATGAACCCGGATGGTATATATACCCGAACGGGGTATCCGGGTTCTTATCCAACCCGGGTAGAGCAGGTCCAGATACTGTCCGGACACCTTGGGGTTTCCGGATACTGTCCGGATACCTCAAAAACTGTCCTGTTCCTGGGAATTTTTTGCAGTAATTGGAACTGGAAGAGGACATTCTCTCGCTCCCCCTCAAACTAAGCATGGGGATGACATTGCTCCCCCTCGGATAGTGCAGTAGAGTGCAGTGAGGAGCCCGATACTAAAAACAACTTTTAGCATTTAAAAAAAAATAGTGTCGCTCCCCCTCAAATGATGAACGTAACTTGAGAATCTCACATGAGTGCCCACACACAAAAAAAACATTTTATCATTGAAGAAAAACTGTGTGAGACTCTACCCCTCAAAGGATGAGTAAACTTACCTGATATTTCTTTGTGCTCCCCCTGAACACATGAACACACTTTGAAATAAACACAGACGACAATGTGAAATAAAAGAAACACACAAAGAAAGAAAGAAAACAAACGGAATCTACGAAATAAATACAGAGACTAAATCTAACGGTGTAACTGGAACAAGTAGAATACAAGTGCGAGGAAGTGTGTGCTCATTCATCAGGAGGGTAAACACCGGATGATTAGTAGACAGTTACTCGTATATGTATGGAACTTGTAACGGGTACACAATCGGATTAAGTCGTCAATTTTAGCATACCTAACTTGGACACAAGAGTGTTAAAACGTTTTTCGTCCAATGCTTTGGTAAATAGGTCTGCTAGCTGATGTTCAGTATTTATGAAGTAGAGTTCGATGGTACCTCTTTCGATGTGATCCTTAATGAAGTGATACCGAACGTCGGTGTGCTTCGTCTTGGTGTGTTGAACCGGGTTACTTGATATAGTGATGGCGCTCTTTGAGTCACAATAAATCGGGACCTTGACATACGTGAAACCATAGTCTATGAGTTGCGTCCTCATCCAGATGACTTGGGAACAACAACTCGCGGCAGCCACGTACTCCGCCTCGGTAGTTGAAGTTGAAACGCATTGCTGCTTCTTTGATGCCCAACTTACCAGGCTATCTCCCAAAAATTGAATGTGACCTGACGTGCTCTTCCGGTCCAGCATGCAGCCCGCATGATCCGCGTCGGAATAGGCAGATAGTGCAAAACCTGTCTCTCTCGGGTACCACAGACCAAGATCAACAGTACCACGTAAATAACGAAAGATTCGTTTGACAGCAGTCATATGGGAATCTTTAGGTTTTGATTGATATCGGGCACACAGGAAAGTTGAGAACATAATATCCGGCCTACTTGCAGTTAAGTACATTAGAGAACCTATCATCCCGCGATACAATTTAGGATTCACATCCGTTCCGTGAGAATCGGTGTGAATCTTTGTATTAGGCGCCATGGGAGTTTTCAATTGCGAGGACTGGTCCAGTTGGAATTTTCGAAGAATATCCCGGATGTACTTAGCCTGTTTATGAATATCCCGGTCGACAGTTGTTTAACTTGAAGACCAAGGAAGAAATTCATCTCGCAAAGCATGCTCATTTTGAAAAAATTTCCCATATGAGTGGCAAAGTTCTTAGCATATAGGGGACAGGTAGAGCCGAATATTATATCATCTACATACACTTGAACGAGGAGTATGTGACCGTTTTCGTTTTTTGATAAATAAAGTCGAATAGATTTTACCTCGTGTGAATTTGGACTTTATCAAAAACTCGGACAGAGTTTTGTACCATGCTCGCGGAGCTTGCTTTAGACCGTAAAGCGCCTTGTCTAAAATATAGACGTGTTCAGGCTTTGAGTCGTCCACGAATCCATCTGGTTGCGACACATAAACTTCTTCCTCGATATTACCGTAGAGAAATGCGGTCTTCACATCCATTTGGAAGACTGTGAAGTTCTTGTGTGCGGCATAAGCAAGGAACATTCGGATGTGAAAGTTCAGGATCTAATCTTACAATTAATATAGAAAGCAGTAATTGAGAAGTTGTATGATCAAGCCCAATTGTATTCAATGATGAACAGGAGTACAGATCTAAGAGAGAGAGAATCTCAAAGATTACAAAGAATGAATACAAAGATATACGGGAAAATCAATCAGTTAGCAACGTAGTGCTAACCACTCTATTTATACTGCAACGGACATGTTAAAGCTACAGTACAAATAAGAAAGACTAATAAGAACATAACACGTGTCCTAATTAGTTTACTAAATACTAAGTAAAGTATGTAGTCATAAGTTCTGAACAGGTTGTTCAGAACTTCTGAACATTCTTCTGATAACGCTTCTCAGAGCTTCTGACTCTTTCTCTCAGAATTCTGACTTCTCTTCTCGAATCTCTGACTCCTCTACTCAGACCATCTGAGTCTTCTTATCAGATCTTCAGCACTTGGTTTATTGATAAAACTTCAGATCTAACAGGATGGCTTCGATTCTTGCTACCGGAGCATAGGTTTCATCATAATAGATCCCTTCTTGTTGACGGTACCCCTTGGCCACGAGACGCGCCTTGTTGCGTACGACGATTCCGTCTTCATCCTTTTTATTCTTGAAGATTCATTTGGTTCCTATCACCGTTTTGTTCTTTGGACGAGGAACCAGTCGCCATACCTTCAGAGCCTCGAATTGGTTGAGATCTTCTTGCATAGCAATGATCCAGTCCGGATCTTCAAGCACTTCTCGTACGTTCGTCGGCTCGATGTTGCTTAAGAAGCCGGAAAATAGACAGAAGTTGGCGGATGCACCTCGTGTTTGAACAGGTGTGGAGGGATCACCGATGATTTGGTGTAAGGGATGAGCTCGCGTCCATTTGGTGGTATGCAGAAGCAGTTGTTGAGTAGAGTGAGACGAGTCGAATCCACATAACCACCAGAAGGTAGGTCTTGTACCGCTTCGAGTGTTGCAGGTTGATTTTTCGGAGGAGGTGGGGGAGGATTCGTCGATGGTTGGACAACTCCCGGTTCCGAGGAGTTCAAACGTTGATCGTCGGTTGTTTCAGAAGACGAATCACCAGGAGTGATATCCGGATTTGTAACAGGTTCCTCCGGGGGGATAACGGTATCAGTAGATTTTGATGACGACGGTTGTGCTGTCTCCACAGTGATGGATGGCGTGCTTGTAGAAGGCGGCGGACCGGATAGGTGCGACGAGTCCTCAATACGAGTAGCTTCAAGTCGAGGTTGTGCTGAGACAGTAGGGGGAACATTAAAGATGTCATCATAAAAATACTTAAACAATAAATCCAAATCATAAGAGTTATCATTTGATGACGATGCATGATTCGGATTTACTGTCGCTTGTCTAGATCCCGAACTTGGAGGTCCAGAAACTAACACGCCAGTTAAACCGGGTTCTGAACTGTTTTGTTCAAAAGCCAAATCTGCGGCTTCGTCGAATGTCACGTTTATGCTTTCAACAACGGATTTGGTCCGTTTGTTGTAAACGCGATACGCCTTAGCCTGCATGGAGTATCCGATGAAGACTCCGTTGTCCGCCTTGGGGCTGAATTTTCCAAGATCATCTTTGTCATTCAGAATATAGCACGTGCATCCGAACGCATGAAAGTAGCTAATGTTTGGAACGTGATTATTCATGATCTCATACGGCGTCTTGTTGAACCGCTTGTTAAGGATGGAGAGGTTTTGTGTATAACAAGCCATAGACACCGCTTCGGCCCATATAAATAGTGGAAGGTTAGATTTGGAAAGCATGGTACAGCTGCTTCGACCAGGGTACGGTTGCGTCGTTCCACCACTCCGTTTTGCTGAGGAGTGCGTGCGGCAGAAAAAGTGTGCGAGATGGCAACGGACGTCAGATAGTCGTCCACCGTTTAATCCTTGAACTCCGTCCCATTGTCGGTTCTGATAGACTGAACTTGTTGTAGTTTATTCAGCTGTACAGTCTTCAGGTGATTAATAATCAGCTCTTGTGTTTCATTCTTTGAGCGTAGAAACAGTTCCCAAGTGTAGCGCGAGAAGTCGTCCACCATCACGAGAACGTATTTGCGCTTGTTAATGCTCGAAACACGCATAGGTCCACACAAATCCATATGGATAAGTTCTAGGGTCCGGGACGTGCTCGGAGTTGCCTTCGGCTGATGTGGTACTCTCTTCATCTTTCCCATCTCACATGCCCCGCAGAGACGATCCTTCACGAATTGAAGATTGGGCATGCCTTTCACGTGTCCACCCAACACCAGTTTGTTGATTGTTTTGAAATTGAGGTGCGAAAGTCTCCGATGCCAAATCCAAGCTTGTTGGGAATTGGCCTTTGACATGAGGCAGACGGGGTTATCGGGCTTCAGAGTTGCGAGGTCGATCGTGTAGAGATTGGTCTCGCGTTTTCCAACCAATAGCTCCTCTCCGGTATCGTTGAGGATTCTACACCGTGTCTTTTTGAAACTGACCTCGAGATCCTTGTCGCAGAATTGCCCGATGCTGAACAGATTGTGTCCTAATCCCGCGACGTGTGATACCTTCTTGATTGTGAGCTTATCATGAACAATGTCTCCGTAGCCCACGATCGGCGCCTTGTGGTCGTTTCCAAATCTCACGTGACCACCGTATTCTTCCTTGTAGTTCATGAGAAGCTCCTTCCTTCCGGTCAAGTGCTTGGAGCATCCAGAGTCTAAGTACCACACATGACCGTGCTACAAAAACAGGTTAACGGATTTTAGGTACCCAAATTTGCCTGGGTCCTGGAGTGTTAGATTTGGCACCTCTTGGAGGAACTTGATTTGACATTGCTTTCCCCTTAGGTGCAGGTTGTACACCGTTTGCGGAAACTGGTTTTGGCACAGGTTGCCTCCTTGGTGTAGATTTTACACCTTGTGGAGGAACATGATTTTTAGCAGGTTGCCTCTTTGGTGCAGGTTTAACATCAGTAGGAGCAGCCCGCTTTGCATTGGATTTGGTCTCCTGCTGCGGTTTAACCTCTGATCGGTACCCTCGTTGAGTATGGTGTTTCTTGTTGTTTTTCCGAGGGTTTCGTTTGGGTGTATGATGAAGCATGTGATGTGGCCCATACCAATCATTTAAGTTAATTTGATCAAAATCATTTCAACCACATCTAGAACAAACTAAACAATCACGCGATAATTGAATCAATTGATGAACTGAATTAAGTTTAATTGGGAAAGAAACTTCAAAACGATTCCAATTATTCCAAACACAATTGTCTTTGTTTATTCTAGAATTGAAAGCAGTAGGGAAAGACTTTGACGCTGCATCCTTGACAGATTCCTTGTTTAGCCACTTTGGTTTTTCTGGTTTTGCTCGACCATTATTACCTGAAACAACAGGGATAGAATGATCAGTGACTTTAGAAGGAACGGTATCTTTGGTAGGCAATTGCTCGGTCTTTTGCCTCGGTTGTGATTGTTGTTTAGAAACAGGTTTAGAAATAGGTTTTGATTGTGAAATCTTGATCACAGCTGGGGCTTTTGTGTTAGAACTGTTACCCTTTAACAAATTGACCGGACGATTGACTACTGGAGACAGAAAATCAGTGTGACACGGGAGAGGTTTGTCGAAAGGGAACGACTCAAACTCTCCATCAGAATTGCCTTCAGAGTTCATGAATGCTGAAGAATCGACATCCGGAATTACTGGCCTTGGACCGGTCGAGGAAGGCGAGGAACACTTTGTGCTTGTGTGCTTTGGGGAACTTGGTGCGGAAGCTAAGAAAAAATCAGAGTTTAAGTTCCTTAAAACACTCTCGTCATGAGAATCTTTACCATCTTGTGAAGTGGAAATTTTACCAATAAAAGCTTTACACGAAGACGTTTCTGATGAATTCGAGGAAGATTCAGGTGAAATCTGTTTTTCAGATTTGAGTTGGTCAATTTGCTCTTGGAGCTGACCATTTCATGCATACTCCTCCATCTTTTCTGTTGCCAAAGCAGCCAGTTTCGATGTGAGCATATTAATTTCACCTCGAAGGATTTCTTGTCCTTCATCAGACACACCTTCGGTTTTGACCGGTTCTAGATTCTCAAGTTTCTCAGAATTGAGTTTCTCAATCTCAGAGATTAGCGCTTTCTTTTCGTTTTGGAAAATAGACCTTTCTTTCTCAAACGACTCCTGCAACTCGACAATCTTTGCTTCCAAGATGAGAGGGGGAACATAGAGTTTAAACTCGTCCGTCTCAGTCTTGGTTGCTGGTGCTTGGTCCTCATCCTTTTTGGAGGAATCCTTGGGCTTAGCAACCTTGTAAGGGTCGAAGTAGTCATTTGAGAGATACTTTTTGTTCTTCTTATAGGAATTATTCAAAGGTTCATAACAAAACGGAAGCTGTATTCCTCGTTTGTGTGCACGCTTATATTCCTCGGTTTCCTCTTTCTTTTCAGGTTCAAGAGGACCAGTCCATTGAATGGCATATTCCGGATATTTTTTATCTAACCCAAAACATGCAAAATCATACAAAGTTGGTGTATACCATCTTCCCTTTTTCAAATAATGTGGGTTATCATATCCGATACCCCATTCTTTGTTAAAGTACGTGAACTCTTTGGGTTTATTCAGAAAGATGGTTTGATCAGTTTGACCCCTTTTGTGGAGTTTGGTTTCAAGATCAGGAATTTTAGTAACAAACTCCTTGTGCTGAATTTGAAGAGAGGAACATTGATAAACAAGTTCTTCTTTCTCATTCATGCACTGATCAAACTGAGACTGAAGATCAGATAATTTGGCCCTTAAGTCTTTGGGTGCTTTTGAAAGGATTTTGCATCTTTCCTTTAACATAGCATTTTCAGACTTATGTTTTTCAGTTAATCGCGTTTGAACATCTAGCTTTTCGGTTAGTGAACTAATCTTAAGCTTTTGTTCTTTAGTGGTGGCCTTAAAGGAATTCGCCTGATCAATAAGGGATTGCATATCATTCATAAGCTCTTGTTGAGAATATTCACATACCTGACTTGTCTTCTCTTCATCAGCTGGAGAGTGATAGCCCATGAAAGCATTTGCACCATCAGAATCGCTTTCATCATCAGAACGATCCAACCAGTAGTCGTTTTCCACGAACATAGCTTCTCCAGCTTCCTTCTGCTCAGCCAGTGCCAGTTTGGCCTTGTAGTAGTGAGAATTCTTTACTATAGGCCTTGTGCAGTCTTTAGCAAAATAACCAAGCTTTCCACAGTTGTAGCAGGTCACTGGTTCATCTCTCTTCTTTCTATCATCTTTCTCCTTCTTCTCCTTCTTCTCAGACGTGTCCTGCTCATCAACTTTCTTCTTCCCTCGTGCTTGTCTTGATAATCATGGCGCTTGTTGGAGGCGGTGGAGTAGCGCTGATTATTAGACGTTGGCTTCTTATAAAATCGCTGTTGTTGAAAAGATTTAGTGAGTAGAGCAACAGCTTTCTTGAAGTCAGCTACTTCATCATTCGAGTCACTGTCTTCCTTTTCAGATTCGGAAGAGCTTTGCCTTTGAGCGCGTTTAGAATGATGGCCCGAAGATTTCCCTTTCTTTGAGGATATGAGTGCTATAGGATCAGTAGCTAGCTTGGTTGCATCTTTCTTCTCGCCCAAAAGTTCATTCACTTCATCCTCGTCTTGAAGAAGAGTCTCATACAGTTCATTGATGCTAAGGTTCTCTATCAAGTTGTTGTGCTTAACATGAGAAGCAAACACCTTCCATTCGGGTAGCAGATTGTTGAGGAACTTGAGCGCGTTCTCCGTGTTGGATCGAACAATCTTGTTCTTGTTCAGCTCATTGAGAAGTGAGCAAAAACGTTCATATGCTTGAGTGAGAGTCTCGCCGTTGCGCTGCTTGAAACCATCGAACATGGTTATTGCGCTGTTGATTTTCAGTTGATTGCCAACAACACTCCCACGCATCATTCTAGCCACTTGATCCCACATGCCTTTTGCCGTACCTTTGTAGCTGTCGATAGCTTGGTAAATTGGGTTGGGAAGTGCTTGGATAAGATATCTCTTGGCATGCTTTTCGCCTTCTATTCTGCCGCTTTCCTCGTTGGTCAGATCGGCTTCAGTCTTGTCCTCATAACTAGTCACAGGATTTGTTGTAGTTGGTGCAATGGTCTTCTTCGGCCAAGGAATTGGACCATCTTCAAGAGCTTTCTTGATGTACACATAGTTGTCCTTAGATTCAATGAAGATCATGAATCTATCTCGCCACTGGCTATACTCACCTTGATAGAGACAAGGAGGTTTGGAGTCGGTACCAATAGAAAGTGCGTCACGTGAAGTCATCGTAGGTTGAAACGGAGTTATCGTCAGACGTGTAGATTGATTCAAAGAGTAATCCTAACGCAAGGCACTAAGAGTGATCCTAACGCAGGTTCTACGACTAATATGAACTAAGAGTGATCTTACTGGATAGGAATCCAAGTAAGAGATCTGATCTGGAAGTGTCCGGATCAGAAACAGTTCAAATATGCAAAAGAGTCCGGATAAGCGAAAGAGTCCGGACAACTTGGATTTTCCGGATAACTAAGGTTACCGGACGACTAAGGTGTCCGAATAGATTGAAGCAATGTAAGACTTACCGGATGACTCAAGGTTTCCGGATAACAAAGGTGTCCGGATGCAAGGATGTCCGGGAAAAATTATGACCGGGAACTTTGAGTTTCCGGAAACAATATTCACCCGGATAGACTAAGTTTAGATACTTAGCCGGACATATGACTTACCCGGAAATACGGAAGAACCCGGATGAATTTAACACAAATGTCCGGACAGTTTATGCGTGTCCGGAAACCACGGCTGTGTTGTCCGGATTCTGCGGCTGTTTGCTCAATTCGATCGAATTTTCGATTAGTGTTGATCCCATTTAGACAAACAATAGAAGATAAAGAGCTCCATATAAATGTAGAGATGATAAACATTAAGAACAATACTCATAGAAATCTTATCTCATATTCATTGATTCAAGGTATGGAGGGGAAATTGGAAGAACACCACACTAAACGTGAAATCGACTCTCATAAGAAACTAGTCTGTATGTGTTGATTGTGAACTCTCCGGATTTCTCACTTAACCTAAAATAAGCCTATGGACACCTTTATATAGGGCCCATTTACACAAAAGGCTTAAGCCCATAAGGCTAATTACAAAGATAACATAAATCTAATTATAAAGCCCATACAATAATTTCTTTATAAAACATTCATATAAATTAGGGGCTAATTAAAGCTAACAATCTCCCCCCAATGTTTTATAAAGAAAGCATCATCTTATAGTCTCCCACTTGCTTTCTTTAGAAAATTTGGCATTCCGTTCTTCAAGTCTTCAAAGCATCATGAGCTCCCCCTCAAATGTAGGCTCATCTTCTTGAAAGACCGAGACAAATAACCCCATTTTGTCCAGCTTTCAACTCAACTTCACCGCTGTTTTGAACCATCAAGGAGCCTTTTTGAGAGAAAACATAGAACATACACATTGAACTCCAGCCTCTTAGCTTTCCAACGAGCTATAATTCATCCATTTTGGATGAAAAACGAGTGAGCTGTGTAAGCTTTCCCTCAGCTGCGCAGAACGGTCGTCAAAACAGAAAATTTGACGCTTAAGATCCCGTTGAGTAAGCATTCAGCACCGAGCTTTAAACATGAATAATGGAGGAGTTAGTGACAATCAATATGTCACAATAGCAGCATGAAACCGTGAAGAACCGTTGAGAGAACACCGTTCTTGAAAGCGGAAAGAGCACGAGTGAAATGCAATGCTTTCGGTCCAGCAAGAGTCCATTGACTTTGACCCAGATTCTGTCTCTTAAGAACACTGATTCAGACCAAACTCAAAACATGAAAAAGTTTCATCTGTGTCTTAGGAATTCAAAGCAACTGGACTCATGCAAAGTGGAGCACCGAGTAAGAAGTTGTTCGCGTGTTTCTGAAACAGCGCAAAGCTGTCAGAAAAATCTGAAAATTTCGGGCTTCGGGCTTTTGGCTAATTTCTCACAGCGGCTCTGCACATCAGTACAGAGGCTCTGGTCAACCTCACAGAGGCTCTGTGATCTGATCTGATTTGGTGCACTCCAAGCCTCTGTGTGCTTTGGACAGCCTGAGAGCTGACAGAAGCTCTTCACACCTCTTCTACTTCCGCACATTCTAATCAGCTGTCCATAGAGCATCTTCTTCAAATTTGACCCTCTGTGCATCTTCTGAATAGCCTACAGAGGCTCTTGACATCGCAAAGCTGTCCTTAAACATCAGCAGCTTAATGATTAAGCTTTGTTGGATAGCTGCTTAATCTGCTGCTTAATCTGGATAGCAACTTTATGGAGGTATTGGACAGCTTCTGGACTTTATGACAGAGGCTCTGTGATCAGCTTCTGTTTACAACTTCTGTAGATTGAGCATTCTGAATAACATCCTTTTTCTGGACAACACATTTTGATCACAGAGGCTCTGCACTATTTCACAGAGGCTCTGTGATTAGGCTCTGCATGTGCAGCTTCTGCACTCTTCTGTAGTGCAATTGGGAAGCTTCTTTGACTAAGCTATGCACGTGTATAGAGCCCTTGATCAGTCTTTGGACGTCCTTTGGACAGCCTTGCAGAGGCTCTGCACGTCCTTACAGAAGCTCTTCACATGCATTACAGAACTTCTGTGGTTAACCTTTGCATATACACCCTTGGATTACTCTTTCAGAGCTTCTAGACAAACTTTTGTGCAAGTATGCAGATGGACAACAGCGAACATATTCTGATTAAGCACAACTGGTTAACGGCTCTGCATAGCCTCTGGACAGGTTGTGTGAGCTCAGAGGTTCTGAGCATAAGCCTCAGAGGCTCTGTGTATTAGCTTTGTATAGAAGCACTGGAACAACGACTTCTGAACCGAACTTTTGGACAACCTCTGTTGAACATGAAAATAAGCATTTTGATCAAACTTTGTATAATTTGCTGCACAAATTGAATGGTATCTGCTGCTGTTGAACTTCGAAATCTCCATGAACATTATCAACAACAACGGATTGACTTGAACACTATCGACAGATCCTTTTGGATAATACGTGATCAGATGACTTCTGCACTTGACCCATGACCTTCTGTGTTCACAAGCTCTGCATAAATCGAAGTTGAACTCTATAGGTTTTGATGACTCTGGATGGCCTTGCAACTTCTGAGTCTCTCTAACTCTGTTGTTGTTATCAAAAGCTTAATCTGGACAGCAGCTTTCTGCTGCACATTACACACAACACCAAAATGTATTTCTAGACAACCTCTAATCGCAGAGGTTCTGAACAACTTCACAGAGGCTCTGTGAATTTGCCTCTGTGATCTGCTTCTGGGAAGATTGGATTAAGCTCTGCACATGAACAGAGCTTCTGGATTGTTGCTTCTGCTCGGCATAACCTATGTGCTCTGCCTATAAACACAGCAGCAACCTTAAAGGCTTCTGTAGAAGCTTCTGTATATATTAACCTGCTGTCAAGGATCTCTGTTAATCTGGAAATCAAACAGCAGAGGCGTTTTTGACATGCTATGAACTTGAAAAACAACAACCTCTGTCATGCTTCTGTGTGAGCTTAGGCCTTCTAAGCATGATCTCAGAGGCTCTGTGTTCTGCTGCTTCTGTCATCTGTGAATCAACATTCTCTGAAGTCAATGTGTTTGATATTCTGGAATCAAGCACAACAGCAACGGATCCTCTGTGAATCCTCTGCATCAGCATCAATCTTCAACATGGAGCAGGCTCTGAGGCACAAGATCACTTTCTGAACGATCGCAGAAGCTTCTGTGATCTGCTTCTGTATAGAAGCATCTCTGCAAAGAATCTGGATGGGCTGATGGACAACAAAAAATGGCCTGCACAGCAGCAGCTCTGCATCTGCTTATGCCCGTTTACAGCATCCATTCTGCATCACAAACTCTGATTGTTGCTGAAGTTTCTCTGGCAAACAAATACTCAACAATTGATGCAGCAAATTCCAACTTGAATATCAAATCCAAAGTTGATTTTATCAACAGATCCAGAAAACAGAGCTTGATGAGTAGAAATGTTTTCTTGTTTTGATCTCTTTGGTCACAGCTTCTTGCATGTAGCCTCTGCAGCCACTTCTACAGAGTGTCCTCTGAACATAATAAGCCTAAGCAGCAGATTTTTGATTAAGCTCTGATTCTTCAACTCTTGCTTCACTGAACTTTGAACTATTGATCTTCGTCTCTCTTATCTTTAGAACCTTTTTTCCATTATGGACTGATGTCGATAAATGAACTCTCAATGTTGAGAAGAGGCCTTTTGAATCAGAAAATTATGGCCCATTCTGGATAAAGAGCATCTGTTGCAGATCTGCATATTTCGAAGTATGGACAACAGCTGATTTAAACAGCACAAACAACAGCTTTATTCTTCTGAAAACTAATCATCAAGAGTTTTCTGCTGCACTTTAACAGCAGCAATTTTCTGTTTGACACAACATGGACAACTTTCACATCCTCAATGCAGGTTTTAAACGTTTTAACAGCAACAAGACAGCAACAAAAACTGCTTAACAGCAACTAATTTGACAGCAAATTGGCTTTGACAGCAACCATTTTGACAGCAGTTTTGACAGCAAACTCATTTTGACAGCAGTTTTGACAGCAACATGTTTTTGACAGCAACTTCAATTTTCTGCTTGGAAAGAAGCTATTTGACAGCACCAAACAACCATGACAGCTTGTTGTTTTGAACCACACAACAGCAAAAATAGTTATGACAGCAAACAGCACCAAACAACTTGTTGTTTTCTGTTTTAGAACTTAACAAACAACAACAGATTGTTGTTGGTTTCCAAGTTTTACAAAGCCATAGTTTGGTGTGGAAAATAAGATGATCTTCATAACTTTTAGAACGATGAGTGCAAAAACTCAGATCTCTAATTGATCAGGTCAGAAAAACTGATTAGAAGCACTCAAAGGTATAAAATCTTTTTCAGATCAAACTTTGAATATGTAGCACAACACCAAATCTTTCTCAAACAACATTCTCACGACTCAAATGATTTTGTTTTTCATTTAAATGATTATGAGCAGCGGAAGACAAACAAAATCTGAGTAAAAGAGAGTCCAATCTTGGATTTAAATAAAGGTCAGATCAATGATCAACAACCTTACTACCAAGATGCCAAAAAAAATGCTATGGGCTTAAGCACACACAAGGATGAGATCATAGATAAACCATCTACTTAGTGCTTATCAAATAAGACCAATTAATGAGAAAGAATCAAAACACACACATGTATTAAATCCGATCAGATTTGATCAAAATAGAATCAAATCTTCACTAAGGCATTTCATCAAACATGTGGTGTGCAGAATCATATTTTGTGAAGAAACAACAAAGTTTTCTATGAAAGATAATCCAAATCTCATTTAAATGAAAAAATGGGTTTCCAATAAGCACCAATACAGAAAATAAACCATTAGAATGATATTTGTGTTTAAGCTCATGTGATTGAATCAATCTAAGCACCAAAACAACAAATAAATCATCTAATAACTTCTATTGTTGCCATAGATGACCGATTTTGAAGAAAAGATTCTTCAATCGGCTCTGATACCAATTGTTGATCCCGTTTAGACAAACAATAGAAGATAAAGAGCTCCATATAAATGTAGAGATGATAAACATTAAGAACAATACTCATAGAAATCTTATCTCATATTCATTGATTCAAGGTATGGAGGGGAAATTGGAAGAACACCACACTAAACGTGAAATCGACTCTCATAAGAAACTAGTCTGTGTGTGTTGATTGTGAACTCTCCGGATTTCTCACTTAACCTAAAATAAGCCTATGGACACCTTTATATAGGGCCCATTTACACAAAAGGCTTAAGCCCATAAGGCTAATTACAAAGATAACATAAATCTAATTATAAAGCCCATACAATAATTTCTTTATAAAACATTCATATAAATTAGGGGCTAATTAAAGCTAACAATTAGGGTTGTCCAAAATTGATCCTGGAAGATTAGTAACAATGCCAAACACAAAAATAACACTAACCCAATCGATTTCTAAGCAAAAAGAACACGTTTTGATGGTAAAACTTCGATTTTTAATGAAGAACACAACCAAAAACTTTGAACTTAATTTGCCAAATTAACCACTCAAACGATCGAATTATAACGTTAAATTTTGCAGAAGCTCTAATGAGTATAATGCTAACACAACTCAATAAACAGAATCGAACAATTTTATCAGAATCAAGGATTAGAAAAATCAAGAATATGGGAGACGTGAAAAAGTCAAATCTTACCAGAAGTCAATATGAGTGCTTTGAATCGAATCCGTCCTTCTGCTCTGATACCAATTGTTAGTTCCAGATTCGTGCAACAATTATGAAATCAGTAATATAAACAATAAGAACAATGATTTCAAATGGTCATCCCTGTATTATGCTTTCAATCAGAGTGTTTACAATACAATTCAGAAAAGCAAATGAGACAACTAGCTTATTTTCTAAGGCTAAGCAATCTATTTATATAGCGGGCCCGTGGTTAACAAGCCCACGGCCCGTTCACTAATAGGCTCAAAATAAGGAAATACAAATTACACCCTTGAACTTTAAATCAACATAAATTGACCCTAACAGAAAAGTTTTGAGGTTTGATTAATCCTTCATGTCTTGTTGAATTTGAGATAGCAATATGATAATTCAATCTTTGTGGCTTTTAATTACTGATTGTTCAATTACTTTTGTTAAGATCGAATGATGATACAATGTGTTGAATGATATTTGCTATAGCTTGATAGAGTATAGTAATGGAATGTGATTATGCCTGTCATCTTGAAGTTATTTCAATCATGTCAAATATGTTAGTTAAGTGATTGTTTACCTGAGGAATCCAACCCTCCAATTTTTTCTCTTATCTGAATTAATTAAAGTTTTAATTCGTGTTCCGACAATCAACAAACCAAATCAATTTGCTTTCGTCTAGTTAATAATATATACAGTCATTGTGGTACTTGACACCTGGTTCCTTTGGTTCGATACTCGTACTTTCTAAGTACTATTACTTGATTCGACCCGTACACTTGCGGTAGATTTAGGGGGTATAAACCCACCTAACATGTTTTTGGTCCTTCTTCTCGCCTTGAAAAATCGTCTCCTAGCTCCCAAAATCGCCTAGAGAAAGTCTCCAAATGTCACTCCCCCCAAAATTAGTGTCTTCGAAAACTCACACTAGTCATGCTAAAAAGGTCGTCCACTCTTCACTATAAACAAAATGATTGTTCAACCCACTGAGATCACAAATGATAAACTCGAAATTTCATCATAAGGAATAAAAACGGTCATGGGGTCTGCGTGGATGGCGGCGCGAATGGAGTCGCGCGACGAAACGCGCAGAACACTGGAAAAACACGGAACAGACCTCCGCACGGATGGCGGCGCGACTCCACTAGCGCGAGCAGTAGCGCAGAGCTCTGTTTGCCAAAACAATTTCCATTTTTCGATTTTCGTCCTCCAATCTTGCCAAAACTCGCCTAACTCCGGAAACTTACAATGACCTGTATTTTCTCAAATATTATTATTAAAATAACCATTTTACTCGGAAACTTACAACACAAACCCCGAGTTAGGCTTCAAAATAATGTCGAAAAACGACATTATCACTTTCCTCTCTGGAATGAATTGAAAAATTGTCCACCATTGTTGGACATAAATCTGTGGAAGGGTATCATCGTGTCTTGTAATGGCTTGGAAGAGTTATGAGTTCCTAAAGAACTCAACGAAAACATGGTAGATAGGCAAAAAATTGGTTGGGTTGGCATCGAATCTGTAGTTATTGTTTATAAATTCGTAGAGTTCGATCATGATTTGATCAACTGGCACTACTCTACTCGATTCAGCTGAGTTTGCTTGTTCTGCCATTGTTGCAGGTTTCTGGGTTTTGAAGAGCTCGAAGGATATTCGAACAAAGGAGGGAAGGTGTGAAGGTTTGAAGGTTTGAATACTTGGTAATCGTAAGAAATGAAATGGGTCATTTGAAAGGGTATTTATACTCAAAATATCTGGCTGGATAACCATCGTAGGTACTGTAGGTACTCGAGTGTCAGATAGTGGAACGACCTCTACAGTAGAACGTGGAAACAGCTAACGGATGGTCTTTCAATCAGAAGATGCCACGTGGGTTTTGGGTCTGACAAACTTTCGGCTATAGAACCGTCACGGTTAGAGATATGTGGGTGACATGTGGTTGACGTTCAGAAATAACTCGCATCTCTAATGACAGCACTTCTGATGACAAGGCAGAAAATTGGCAGAGCTCTGGTGGAACTCAACACAATTTTGCCTCTGTTGAGTGACCATGTTCATTCTTTCAAGTAACCCAAAGTGTTTCACCTTTACCCTAAAATCATTTGCAAATCATGTATCTGATGTGAAAGTAGTCAAAGAACCAAAGCAAAACTGACTCAGAGATTTCACAGAGTTCTGGTGAATATCATCAGAGGCTCTGGTGAAATGTCAAAGTTCTGGTAAATTCTTGACATTATCAAAAATGTTTTCATCAGAACAGGTTTTTCCTTCCTTAAAAAGATTTTCCTTTTTGTTCAAAGAGCAAAGTCATTTAGATTTCAAATTTGTTTTGACTTGCTCCCCCTTAAACCATGCTTATTTTCCTTTTAAGGTCCCCCTAAAATGATGACCTTATTTGACAGATTTTTCTTCTTTTCTTGCAACTTTTTGAAAGATTAAAAAAATATTTACAAAGAGAAACAAAGTATATACAGACTTTGGAATTCACAGAAGAAAATATTGAAAAAGTATGCTGGCAGAGCTCTGAGATGAACATCAGAGGCTCTGGTGATGTATCCTACTTAACTATTTTGACATAGCTCTGGGATGAACATCAGAGGCTCTGGTGAGTTTTGAATAGAGTTAGGAGGACATGTGTTAGATCTGAAGTTTTGTCAATAAACACAAGTGTTGGATCTGAATAGAAGACTCAGAGTTCTGAGTAAGAAGACTCAGAAGCTCTGACTGAAGAATCTTCGAAAGATTACTAAGTGCGAAAGTCTGAATAGAAAGGTCAGAGTTCTGAGAAGAAGACTCAGAACTTCTGATGATGAAGATGAAATTGTCCAAGTGCTGAAGTGTATGTTCTGAGAAGCTTAATCAGAAGAATGTTCAGAAGTTCTGAACAACTTGTTCAGAACTTATGACAGGATATATTCTATTTTCTAATTTGGACACGTGTATTAGTTCTATTAGTCTTTCATATATGTACTGTAGCTTTAGTGTTTCCTTTGTTGTATATATAGTTGTTAGCACTGTTTGGCTAACTAACTTTCCCGCATAACTTTGTATTCACTTTGTAATCTTTGAGAGATTCTCTCTCTAAGATCTGTAATATGTTCTTGATTGAATACAAGTTTGTTTGATCCAATTCTCTACCATTTACTGTTTGATTGTTCATAATTGATTGTAAGATTGAATCCTGGTTTCTACAATTGGTATCAGAGCTAATCAACAAACAAATTTGTTCAAGATCGTGATCGCGAAGGTTCTTGATCGTGTTCTTGAAGATTTCTTGATCAATTCGTCAATTGATTCCGCTGCTACTCGAAATTCTTGAATTCTTAGTAATTCTTGAATTTGTTCTGTTTTTCGATCAAGAAATTCGAATTTGTCTTTCTGTTGAATCATCTTACAATCATGTCTTCGAAAGAATTTCTCTCGATGGGATCTGAAACAAAGCCTCCTGTTCTTATTCCTGAAGAGTATAAGCAATGGAAAATCAGAATGATTCAATTCCTAGATAATATTGATGAGAACTTAATGATCTCTATTCGCGAAGGTCCTATTGAAGTCTATGTAGATGTTGCTGCTACACCTGCAATGGATACTACACCGGAGATTCCTTCTACCATAGTGAAGAAGAGTTTTTCACAATATACAGAAGCTCAGAAACAGAGACATGCAATAGACAAAAGAGCTATTACTTTGATGACTTTGGCAGTTCCAAATGAGGTTTTCAATAGAATTGACAGTGGAACATTTGCAAAGGAAGTGTGGGATGAATTGGAAAAGCAGATGCTCGGTACACTCAAATCTATTCAAGCAAAATTGAATCAAAGCATCAATGCTTATGAAAGATTCAAAGCAAAGGAATCAGAAAGTTTAACCCAGACTTACAGTAAATTTTGCACAATTTTGAATGACCTTAGGAGGAATGGACTGAAGAAAACAAAGTCAGAGATCAATTATAAATTTTTGAATTGTCTTAATTCAGAATGGTCATCTTTTGCAATTAGCCTTCAGATGAACAAGGATATGTGTGAAGAAGATCTGAATGATCTATTTTGTATTCTAAATCAACATGAGGATTCTGTTAAGCAAGTGGTTGAGGAAAAGAAGAGTGTTTCTGATCAATTAGCTTTGCTTTCAAAATCCAAAATCACCAAATCATCCAAAACATCCAAGAAATCTGTGTATTTGTCTGAAATTCCGAAGATAGAGGAAGAGTCTACTGAGGAAGAGGAATCTGATGAAGATGCTGATACCAAGCTGATTGCTGAGAAATTAGCCTTGTTGACTAATACCTTCAACAAGAGATATGGAAAGAATAAGTTTCAGGGTAAGTACAGAAGAGAACAGGGGAGTTCAGAAGAAAATACAAGAAGAAGGAAGATAGAGAAGAAAGTAAAAATGAGAAGAAAGAGGAAAAGGAAGAAAGAAAAGAAAAAGATCTTTGTTTTAAGTGTGGAAAATCTGGTCATTATGCAAGGGACTGCAGAATGAAAGTAGTAAAGGACTATGAATACTATACAAAGAAGGCTCAGCTAGACAAAACCAAAGACAGTGGTATTGCAATGCTTGCAGAACAAGAAAATTGGTTATACTATACTTCTGATGAAGAGGACTGAATTCATTTTTCTCAGATACAAAGCTATATTGCTAAAATGAAAAATGAAGATGATTCTGACTATGAGGATGCAGGTTCTGAATCTTCAACTGAGGTACATTCTGCCCTTGAAATTGTTTTAATGACTCAGATTGGCAATATGAATGCTGAATTTGTTAAACTCAGAAAACAGATAAAAGGTGAAAGAATTATGGTTAACAAATTCAGAACAGAAAAGGAAATAATTAAAGAACAATTTGAAGAATCTGAGGTTGAGAAACAAAAAGTCAGAAAAGAGAATTCTGATCTTTTGAAAAAGATTTCTGAATTGAAAAATGAACTCTCAGAAGTTAAAGATGGAAAGGGTGATTTACAAATTAAATTTGATATGTTATTTGAGGAAAGAAAAAATTTGTACACAGAAATCAAAGAGTTGGAAGATCTTAATTTGAAAAGAGGTCAAACTCAACAAACCTTAAATCTTCTCACAAGCAATGTTAAAGACACAAGATTTTATAATCCAAAAATGGGATTAGGTTTGGAGGAAAATGTAGTTTTGAAAAGGGCACCAACAAATCTTTATGATTTTGATAAACTACAGGTTCCTAAACCACAAATCCCAGAAATTGTTGAAGTTTTTGTGAGACCTGCTAGTTCTATAACAAGTTCAGATAGTTTACAAAAATGAAGTCCTGTAAAAGTAAAGGAAACAATTTCTGAACCAAAAATTGAGAAGTCAGATGTTTCAGAAGACAGTGTTAAGAAAGGAATTTCAAAACCCACATAAGAGAAACCAATATATAATGATGCCAAATTCAAATATGACTCTCTGAATGTTAGTTACAAAAATAAACAACCAAAATTTTCTTATCCTGACATTGAAAGTATATTTGATGCAAACAAAGTTTCTGAAACAGTCAGTCAGAAGTCTGAGTCTTCTAGTTAGAATTCTGACTCCATAAGTCAGAAGTCTGAGTCTGAAGGTCAGAACTCTGAGACTGTTGGTAAAAATTATGAATCAACTGAAAATTCTCAATATAATTCAGAAAGTTTCTTAGAACTTGAAAAGAGGTTTAAATTGGTTAATAAAGAACTTGAGGACTTGAGGAAAACTTTTGATGAACTTGAAAATGATTACTGTGATGTTGATTTTAAACTGGACCAAGTTTTAAAGGAAAACAACACTTATGTCTAGAAAATAACAGAGCTTGAGAAGTTAAAGGTTGAGTATAATCTTTTCAAGATTAATGCTTTAAAAGAAAATAAGAAATTCTTTGATGAATCAAGTACATTTGAGAATGGTGAATCATCCAAATCATATGCTAATTCTGAAAAGTTGAATGTTTCAGAAAAAGAGGAAAGCAAAAGGAAAGATGATCTGAAAAGAGTTACTGAGGAGATTGGGTTGAATACTACTTCTGAACCTAAAGATAGTAGTTCTTCTATTAAATGCAATTGTAATCTGAATACTATCAATAAAAGCGAAAAGACTTATGATTCAGATCTATTGTCACTTGCAAGAAAGAATCTCAAATGTGTTCAATGTGGTAGTCATTCATTTCAATCCTCTCAGAAAAATAAAATTATAATAACATTTGTTTCTTATATAAACAAAGCAACTCAGAATTCAGAAAAGAATATTGTTTCTGTTCCTCAAACTCAGATAAAAGGAAAGAAGATTGAAAACATTTCTCAATCTAAATCAAAGAGAAAGAAGAATGAAAACATGTTTCAAACTAAAGAAAAGAAGACTATAGATGTTTCTCAGTCTCAACCTAAAGTTTTCAAGAAGAAAAGAAACAACTTTGTGAACAGAAAATGTTCCGATTTCATAAAAGTTCAAGGAAAATAGTGTTTAAAAGAAGACTTTGAATGGAAAGTCAAAGGAACATATGTTAAATCAGATATTAAAGCTAACAAAGAAGGACCCATTCCAGAATGGGTACCTAAATCTAACTAACTGTTTTTGCAGGGTTGTCATGTGTGGTTTTTATATTCTGGAGCTTCAAGACACATGACAGGTCATAAGTCTTCTCTGACAAATTTCACAAAAAAGGCTGGAGGAGCAGTAAACTTTGGCAATAATAGTAAAGGATAAGTTAGAGGTTATGGGGATTTAACAAAAGGAGATCTGACCATTCAGAAAGTTTTCTATGTGGAAGGCTTACAGCATAATTTGTTCATCATAAGTCAGTTTTTAGATAGTTTCTGCCAGATCAAGTTCAACATAACAGGTTGCTTAATTCTGACTGAGAAGGATATAAAAGTGTTCTGGGCTAAAAGACATATGGATTTGTTTGTAGTCAATTTTTCTAAAATTGTGGCATTAACTCCAGTTTGTCTACTTTCAAATGCAACTGCAAATGAATGTTGGCTATGGCACAGAATATGTTCTCATTTGAATTTCAAGGATTTGAACAATCTTGTTGGCAAGCAATTGGTCAAAGGACTTCCAAAGATCAAATTTGAGAAGGAATCATTATGTTCAGCATGTGAAATGGGCAAGATGAAGAAGAGTTCTCACAAGTTGAAAATGGATTCTTCATGCATGTCACCATTAGAGATGCTACATACAGATTTGTGTGGTCCTATTTCAATTCAATCAATGGGGGGAAAGAAGTATATACTTGTCATTGTTGATGAGTATTCAAGATACACATGGGTTGAATTCTTAAGAGCAAAATATGAGGCTGCTGAAACACTGATTAATTTCATCAAAAGAATTCATGTGTTCTTACAACTTCCAGTTCAGAAAATAAGGAGTGACAATGGAACAGAGTTCAGAAAATAGACTCTTCAGAACTTTTTGCAAAGTTTTGGAATTTCTCATAACTTTTCTGCTGTTAAAACTCCTCAACAAAATGGTGTTGTTGAAAGAAAGAACAGGACTCTAGTTGAAGCTGCAAGAACTATGTTGGCCTATTCAAACCTTCCAACCTTCTTATGGGCTGAAGCAATTGCTACTGCTTGTTTCACACAGAATAGAACTTTGATCAATAAGAGATTAAATAAAACTGCTTATGAACTGATTAACAAAAGAAAACCATTGATTAATTTTTTTTCATGTTTTTGGTTGCAGATGCTATGTTCTCAAAGACAGAGAAAATCTTGGTAAATTTGATAAAAAGGCAGATGAAGGATACTTTGTTGGTTACTCACTAACTTCCAAAGCATTCAGACTCTACAACAGAAGAACCAAGAGGATAATGGAAAGCATCAATGTCACATTTGATGAATCAAGAACGAAGACTTCTGAACAGCATAGTTCAGAACTCAAACAGGATAAGACAAAAATGACTTCTGAATCAGATTCTAATCCTAACTGTTCAGAACTCAAATTATTGTTTAAGGATGCATTTCTGGAACTAACTTCTGAATCTTATGCAGATTTTGAGAATCCTAAAATGGTTCAAGAAATGAAAAAGGGAACATCAGAAGTGGTTCAAACAACTGTAAATTCTGATACTGGTCCATCTGAGGAATGTCCAACATTGATAAATACAAGTGATGAAACTTCCGAGCCTAATACTTAGAATTCTGGGCATGGTACTCAGAATTCTGGACAAGTCAATCAGAATTCTGGACAAGGTACTCAGACTTCTGGTGAGGGTACTCAGAACTCTTAACAAGTCATTCAGAATTCTGACTCTACTACTCAGAATCCAAACTTGGATGTTTCACCTCAACAAGTACCAGAACAAGGGGACAGTTCAGAATTATAAGCTATTATTGATGAGAATGATACAAACAATAATTTTTCAGAGATTGATGTGCTTCCTAGTTCAAACAAATGGACAAAAGACCATCCTATTCATCAAGTGATAGGAGATCCATCAGTGGGAGTGCAGACTAGATCAGCAACAACAAATGAAGCAATGTTTGCAGGATTTTTAAGTGTGATTGAACCTAAGAAATCCAATGAAGCTCTAGAGGATCCAGACTGGATTTTAGCAATGCAAGATGAATTGCTACAGTTTGAAAGAAACAAAGTCTGGAGACTTGTTCCAAAACCTGAAGGAAAATCTATTATTGGAACAAAATGGGTATTCAGAAACAAGAAAGATGAGTCAGGTGTTGTAGTCAGAAATAAGGCTAGATTGGTTGCAAAGGGATATTCTCAACAAGAAGGAATAGACTATGATGAGACATTTGCACCTGTAGCAAGAATAAAAGCAATCAGAATATTCTTGGCATATGCTGCACATAAGAACTTCAAAGTGTACCAAATGGATGTCAAATCAGCTTTTCTGAATGGTATACTTAATGAAGAGGTTTATGTCTATCAACCAGAAGGTTTTGTTGATCCTGAGTTTCCAGATCATGTTTATGTTTTAGATAAAGCATTGTATGGTCTGAAACAAGCACCAAGCGCCTGGTATGACACTCTAACTCAACATTTATTAAAATCTAGCTTCAAGAAAGGTAAAATTGATACTACTTTATTCTTAAAGAAACAAGGTGATGAGTTGATCTTAATTCAGATATATGTAGATGATATCATATTTGGTTCTACAAGTACAAATCTTTGTAACGAATTCTCTGAAGTCATGAAATCAGAATTTGAAATGAGCACGATGGGAGAATTAAATTTTTTCCTTGGTCTTCAAGTAAAACAATTATCAAATGGAATTTTCATAAATCAAGGAAAATATGTTAAAGATATTTTGAAAAAGTTTAAAATGTCTGATTGTGCTGCTATGAGAACACCAATGGCAACAAATGTCAAGTTAGATGCTGATCTCTCTGAAGTTTCAGTAGATAACAAGCTTTATAGAGGCATGATTGGATCTTTGCTTTATCTGAATGCAAGTAGACCAGATATCATGTTTGCTACATGTTTCTGTGCTATATTTCAATCTAATCCAAAAGAATCTCATTTGTTGGCTGTTAAAAGGATCTTAAGATATCTCAAAGGTTCACCTGAATTGGGCCTTTGGCATCCAAAAGAAACTGACTACTTTTACTGATGCTGATCATGCAGGAAGTAGATTGGACAGGAAGAGTACTTCTGGTGCTTGTCACTTTTTGGGAAACAAAATAGTGAGTTGGGCTTCAAAGAAGCAAAACTGTGTATCCACATCTACTGCTGAAGCAGAGTATGTAGCTACTGCTACTTACTGTTCTCAAACCTTGTGGATGAGATCACAACTTATGGATTATGGATATCAACTCGACAAAATTCCCATATATTGTGATTCAGAAAGTGCTATTGGAATTACTCAGAATCCTGTTCAGCACTCAAAGACCAAACATATTGATGTAAGGTATCATTTTATTAAGGATTATGTGGAAAAGGTAACAATAGAAATGCACTTTGTGCATACAAAGTATCAATTGGCTGACTTGTTCACAAAGCCTCTTGATCACAAAAGGTTCACTTTTCTCATATGTAAAATAGGGATGCTTAATCTGACTAATTGAGTATAGTTGTTATTTTTCAGAAATGAAAATTTTACTAAGTAAGATTTTCTGAGTAATGTACTCAGAACTCTGACTCTCTTGTTCAGAATTCTGACTCTTGAGTTCAGAACTTCTGAGTCTTGAGTTCAGAATTTCTGACTACCTTTCAGAACACATTTATGAGAATTACAAATGTTTCAATATGTTGTTAAGTTCTTTCTGTTTTAATTTTTTTTCTCATATTCCTTATGTCTAATATGTGTTTGAGTATATGCTAAATTCAATGGGGAGCATTGAAATCTTTCAGATATCATTCGAAGGTGCTTATAAGGTTTGTATATTCTTTTCTCATCTCTAATCATTCAAAGGAGAACAAGCTTTCAATGATAATTTTTTTTTCACTTGTTCAAACTACTTCTGAATCCTTAAAATGGTTTTCAAGGTCAGATGTTAGATTTTAAATGATTTCCAGAAATTACAAATCATCAAAAGGACAGAATTTTGATGATAAAATAGTTTTCTATCTGTTCAAAACTACTTTTGGATGATTAAATGCTTAATATTAATCAGAAGTTGATTTTAAATGAATTTTGATTCTAAGGGAATTTCTTCTGAACTGTATACTCAGAACTTCTGAGTATGTGTAAAACCAGTTTCTATTAGGTAATCATCAAATCATCCATTGATCTTGAACATAATAGAGATTACATATGATTGATGCACTTTCTCTCTCTAGAATGCTCTCACTTCTCTCTCTAGAATATTACAATTAAGATCATTCTCTAATGACTTCCTTGAGACTTACTTACAAACTAAGTTTTACAAAACCTATTTATATCTCCTAATTACAAAGCTTTAAACACTAAAGCTAGTTTGACTTTACAAGACTTTGACTACTTTGACTAATGCTTTGACTTTACAATGTTTGACATTATACAAGACTTTAACAATAAATCTTGAATACAATAATGCTCTAACATTCCCCCCCTTTGGATTCAAGATTTAAAAAAAATGGTAGCAGTCTTCAGCTCTTGATCTTCCAAACTTTAACTTTGACCGCTTTGAACGTTGAAGCTTTGACACTCTTCAAACAGTTGAATCTACACAAGGATGTGAAGCCTTCACATTTTTGAACATTTAGGTGTAAGCACAATCCGAGTCTCTCAGATCCAAGATAACCATATTAAAAAACACTTCAGACTTCACATGATCCGAAAACTTCAACTTTGAGCAATCCGAATCCATATATGAGTGATTCGAAAACATCTTTGTCTTTCACAATGTAAAGTCAATCTTCTTCAAAACTATCTTCATCTCTTTGACCTTGAATTGTCTTCGACATGAAATTGAATTAAACATTTCTCCCCCTATTTTGATGAATGGGAGCATCATGATCATCAAAAACCTTTTGCAATTTCAGTCGCGTCTCTGAGTATTACTAACAATCTCCTCCTTAATGAATAACCTTGCTCCCCCTCAAAATAAGAATTCTGGAGCAATTTGTTTTCTCCCCATGAAAGTATGCATATATTTCATTAAAAATATTCATGTCAAATACAGTGCATTAATGAAAAGATTTATACAAGGAATATAAAATTCATTGAACTACATTTTATAACTACTAACATTTGATCATTTGAGAACTTTACAAAAGAAATCCAACTTAATGAAATTCAACAGATTTTACAATCAAATGAAATCAAATGCATGTGTTTAGATTCAAATACAAGTCATCATTGTATATCAAGTTAACAGTGTTCAGTTTCAACCCCTTTATTAAATCTATTTGGTGTGCTAGCATGCGAAATATGATTAGCTACAAGCATATGCAATTCTAAAACATATAAGAATACTTTGCTCTACTCACACTATTTGTCCAAAATCAGGATTTTCACAAATTTACGGGTTTATCGCGACTTTGTATTTTCCCCAAGTTTCAAGAGATGTGTGTTCATTGGCATCTTTTAATTTTGTGCACATTGGCATCTTTTGATTTTGTTCACATTGGCATCTTTTGATTTTGTGCACATTGGCATCTTTTGATTTTGTGCTCATTGGCATCTTTTAATCAAAAAGTTTAGTAAGAATAAGATACACCGTTAAACATGACTTTCTATTTGGTTCTATAGCAGGATTTGGGTTAGCGGATCCCAGACCAGTTGGCCTTAGGGACTAGGTGTCGAGCACCCCTTAGGACTTACTCTCCCAAACCAGAAAGGCCACAGGTACAAACTTTCAAACTAAATGATTTTTATTTGTTTATTTGATGCATCTCAATCACTTGGTTCTAAAAACATAGTGCTTTCCCCATATTTTCGTTTCCATCCTTCATTCTTACATTTAGGCTTTTTGAGCATTATATTCTATATAAGTCTGAATTTACATAACATTGAGCATTCAGCATGATTGCATTCATGTTTTGCTGACCTTTCGATTTATTTCAGAGGTGAAAGTTGAAACAAATCAAACTCAGATAATACAAAAATACTTGTAAAATCATCTTTTAGCACACATTTAATTCATTGAATGAAAATTGAAAATTTCATCTCATTGAATTAAATTTGTAAAGATTCAAGTTTTCAAAGCAGTAGAAACAAAATATAATCCAATGTTGCCTTTTACCACTTTTTTATTTGAAATAGAAAGATGTGACAGTTAAGAATATCACCTGATAAGTATGATCATGCGGTAAAATATTTAACCTGATAAGTACGAGTTCTAAACTGATTTGTTTAGAACATCATGCGGAAAAGTTGGACTTTAATCGATAAACCTGCAAAATAAGAGAAAAATATGTCAGTTATGAATAAAAGCAGGTAAAATGAAAACAAAATCGACACTAAAATGAAAAATAAGGACTAAAAATGAATAATACTAAGACTCAACAAAAACTGAAAAATAATACTCAAAGGACTAAAACTGTAAAAATCTAAAATTTAACTACAAGGACTGAAAGTGTAAAAATACTAACCTTATACTACAAGGACTAAAATTGTAAAAGTCCTAAACTATAACTACAAGGACCAAATTTGTTAAATCTAAAACTAACTAAACTTGTCTTAACAGAAAACACTAATTGAGGACCAAAAATGTAACAAATCTAACGGAAAAACTAACTGACTGTTAGTAAAATGACACTAACTAACTCTAACTGGAACTTAACGACAAAGGACTGAAAATGTAACAAAACTAACCAACTAATGAAACAAAACTAACTAACGTTGACGGATTTAACGGAAAAAAGGATCAAAATTGTTAGAAAACTAACAGAACTAACGGAGATCCGTTAGTTACTGTTCATCATCTTTACTAAAAAAAACCCCACGACGATCTGATGCTTTCTTCTTCAGATTTCTTGCTCCTTATTTCTTGTTGCGTTTTACTCCTTATTCAAGGATAAATCGAATGATATTAAAAAGTCACAAACATGCACACGAAAACGATGACCCACGTTGTTTCCGGCGGCAACCCGTTTTTCCGGCGAGAAGACTTCAGGCGATGATAAGTCCTTCGTTTCTCAACCAAACTCAATGAAACTTGTTTCGTTGCGATCCTTGAATGACACCTAATCAGATACAATCAAAGATTATCTATCATGCACAAAATTTCGGCGACTTACGAGTTATCCGGTGAAACTCGTTTTTTCCGGCGAGATGATTTCAGACGACTATATCTTCTTCGTCTCTCAACCAAATTCGATAATTTTTGTTGCAATGCGATCCTAAAACAAATATGAATCGAATCCAAGAAATAAAACGCGATCAAACACTGATTTTCGAAGACCCACTAGATTTTCCGGCGAGATGGTTTCGTATCAAAGAGGGTCCGAAATCATATGGTTTCGTATCTAAGAGGGTCCGAAACGATGATTTCGTACGCTTGATGGTCCGAAATCTGATTTAAGAAGGGTCCGAAACCAGTATACTCAAAGGGTCCGAAATTTGATTTCAAGAAGGGTCTGAATTGATGGTTTCGTACGCTGTGGAGTCCGAATTCTGAAGGATTCGTACCATGTAGGGTTCGAATTCAGTTGGGTTTCGTACGCAGTAGGATTCGAAATCTGTTGGGTTTCGTACGTAGAAGGGTTCGAAACATGATGACAAATAAGCACACACTCATGTAGGTTAAACACACACACTCACACCTCACATTTCACGCACATATCCGAAACCATTTGTTAAGCACATAGACAAGTTGCTCAAACACACAAACACACACCAACACACAGCTAAAAAATTATTATGCTTGATCCGTATCCATTCTTATGAAGCATCTGAATCCTTTTTGGCACACACACAACTCACACAAATTTCACACAGTGAACTATGTGTGATTCGAAACCAAGAATTCGTATGCTTTTGATTTTTGAAAGTCAATTCTTTCTTTCTTCCCTTTTTTTCCTGTTGATTTTCTGCAAAAATCAAACACTCAAAAACAATTGTTAGATTTGGAATTTTAATATCAAAACAAATCAAAAACACATTTTAATAGCAGCTCAACAATTAATTTGGATCAAAATTCAAGATCTAAACAATTTTGCTCAATAACATGAAGAACACCTCAAGAACACGTTCAAATCAAAATTTTCAAAAATGAAATTTATTCATTAAGACTTGAACTTTATGATTGAAACATGTCTAGAAACACTTTTTAGGAAGGATTTTGCACAAAAACGAATCAAAACATCAATATTTTGCAAAATCACAATCTAAAAAACTTCACAGCACACTTTTTCAAGAACACAAAAAAAATTCAAAATCTTCAAATTCATCAATTCTTGATGTGTTTTTGTAAATCTTTTGATGCAAAACTGATTTATATCAATGGAGAAATACTTTGCAATCAAAATCAAAACAAAAAACAAAAAAGAAATGAATAACCCATTTGTGTTCTTCAAGTTCTTCAACAATGGAGATTTTCTTCAAAAATCTTCAAAAAATCTTCAAATCTTCATGAATTTGGACGAATTTTGCACACAATTCAATCTCCCAATGCTCTGATACCAATTGTAAAACCAGTTTCTATTAGGTAATCATCAAATCATCCATTGATCTTGAACATAATAGAGATTACATATGATTGATGCACTTTCTCTCTCTAGATTGCTCTCACTTCTCTCTCTAGAATATTACAATTAAGATCATTCTCTAATGACTTCCTTGAGACTTACTTACAAACTAAGCTTTACAAAACCTATTTATATCTCCTAATTACAAAGCTTTAAACACTAAAGCTAGTTTGACTTTACAAGACTTTGACTATTTTGACTAATGCTTTGACTTTACAATGTTTGACATTATACAAGACTTTAACAATAAATCTTGAATACAATAATGCTCTAACAGTATGCATTCTCAGACTTCTGAGCGTGTTATTCAGAACTTTTAACTTGTGTTAATTTCTATCAAATAACACGTGCCAGCTTCTTATTCAATTGATGATGCCACGTTTCATTTAATATCTTTTGTGGTACTTCACAGTGTTCGAATCCGTTAAAACTCTGACAAAAAGTAACTTGTCACCGTTTGAAACCTTTCAGCTTCGCGGATTTTAAATAGACCTTAAAATCCCTCTTTCAAATTTATTTGAATTCCAAGAGCGAAAAGTGAGATACGCATAAATCCAGAGTTCTTTGATCTTGTTTTCTTTCGATATTCTATATCACAATCATGTCTAGTACTAGAAGTCGACCAGTTTCATTACACTCTGCAAAATCATTGATGGAATCCTCGTCAGATTCAGAGGATGATGAAGTACAGAGGCCTGAGAATAGAGCCGTAGAAGAAGGGGCAATAGGAGAAAACATTGTGCTAGGAAATGATGAAGGAGAAGCAGGGGATGAACATATGGTTGAATCTGAAGGAGATACAGATGGGGGAAATGAAAACATCCAACATGAACAAAGTGCGGTTAGGTCAGTAATGTCTGGAAGATCTAATTCTGGTGAGAGGATTGTTCCTGAGAGTGAGTATTTGGAGTTGATTGAAAACAACTGTGTGTTACTACTTGATGAAACTAGATTCAAGAAAGAACATAGGATAAACATAGAATTGCTGAAGTACCATCCTTTTAAGAAATGGTTTACAATGAAGAAATCGGTTCTTGTTCAGTATATTCAGCAGTGGTGGAAGCATTTGGAGTTACAAGGTAACAATTTTGTATCTGAAATAGGGGGAGTCACTGTAACTTTGAATATACAGTTTATGAGAACAATGCTGAGGCTACCAGAAAAGGATGATTTACAGGGGAGATCAGATTTTGAAGATTCTCCATTAACAGATGAATTAATAGCTGAAGTTAGAAGATTAGGGTATAATGAACAATTGAAGACTCTAAGCTTATTCAGAAGAAACAAATTGCCACCAATCTGGGCATGTTTCTTCAATATAATCAACAAGTGTCTACCTGGGAAGAACAGTTCTTTAGATCAAGGTTCAAGGAAAATTTTGCAGATCTTTCATGGGTTAGTGAAAAATAGGCATTATGATTATACTTATATTCTATGGGAAGATATGAAGAATACTTTTGAGAGGAATCAAAAAGAAAAAGAAGGAAGAACAAAGGATAAGATACTCACTTATATACCTTATCAGAGGTATTGGCAGTTGGTGATCTGGTATGCAATGGATCAAGACAGAAATATTCCAAGAAGATCAAATGTGGAGCATGGGCCAATCTTCTACATAGGTAAAATGATTTCTGCTCTTAAAATTGAAAATTTTCCAAATCACAGACCTCTTCCAAGGTCACTTAGGCAATATATTCCAAGGGAGAGTGAGATTTTAAAAGCATATTGCACCTCAATGGGACTTGATCAGCCTCAAGCCCCTACCCATGAGGAACAACCTGAGATGAGAGGTGAGGGGTCTAATCAAAATAAAGAGTGGGAGAATGTTCAGGTGGGAGAACATTCTGAGAGAATTGAGAGGGAAAATTCAGAGAGATTGGTTAGCATGGAAAGTGAAAAATAGAAAGAGAGAGGTGAGGATGAGAGAATGTTAACAGAATTAGAAACAGAAAGAGATAATTCTGATCCAGCCAAATTAATTCGGGCAACCACATCTACTGTTGGTTCACAACCCTTGGTGATCAACATTGAAGAAAACACCATGGAGCCCGTGGTGGAACTTGAACAACCCATCCCTAGCCACTCAGAAGCATTTCAACATGCTACTGTTTCAAAACAAACAGGGGAACCATCCCAAACTCATTTGGAGGGAGGTGATAAATCCCAAGATTTTATTCAACACATAGAGTCTGAATTGCACAGTAAAATTCAATTTCAGCCTGAAAATCCTTTCAACACTAGCACATCACAGGAATTTTGTATTCCTGTAACAACATCCATAGACACTCGTAATATTGGTTGTCAAGGATTGGATGGAAGTCCTGGGGAGGTGAACATCCTAAAAGCCTCCTTACACAGTGCATCTGTTGTACATGATGTCTTTGTGGCATCTACATGCCATGAGCTCCCTGAGCACATGAAAACTGGACCATCTGTTGTTCCAGGTTCACTGTTAGAAAATTCTGAATTTGAAAAGATTCAGAAACAAAATCAGATGTTGGGTGAGAAAGTTGAAAAATTGGAGAATACTGTTGACTCTTTGAAAATGAGGTGAAGGAGCTCAAGATTATGTTGGAAGGGAAAGCAAATTCTGTTGAGTCAAAAGTGGATAAAATGAAAGAATCCTTGGATGCTCACAAAAAGGAGATCAAGGATGAAATGTCAGAATTTCAAAGGGAACTTTTCAAGAATATGGAGGATTTGAAATCTTCATTGTTACAAGCTGTCAGTTCAACTTTGGCTAGTGTTTCAAAGCCATTAGCCATTATGCCTATATCTGTGGCTGAACCTGAATCAGAATCAACTCAGCACTTAAAAAGAAAAATTGATGATAATGATCCTCATGATCATCAAAAGGGGGAGAAAAGGCAAAAGCAAAGTACTGAGGTTGATAAACAAAGCACTGATGAGTTACAAAATGTTGAAAAGTCAGCAGATAATGAGTTAGCAGATTTTGAATTAGCAGATATGCAGTTAGCATATGCAGAGGTTCAGAATTCAGAGAATGTTCAGAATTCACAAAAGTTTGAAAAGATGGTTGGTGAATCAGCAGATGTTGAAAAGTCAGTGGAGGTTCATGAAATAAGTTCAGACACTGAAGAAGCCATGGAAACTGATAAAGTGGTACATGAAAAGTCTTCTGAAGAAGGTACTGACAAAACAGAGGAATTTGAATTAAATACTGAGTTGGAGGTGAATTCAGATGAAACTGAAGTGATAGTAGCAGATGAAAACATTGTGATAGATGATGTAATCATGACATATCAGAATAATGAGGCTGAAAAGGAAAAGAGCATTTTTGGATCAGATGAAGTTATAATGACAAATCAGAATGTTATTGCAGAAGAAGTGATGTCAGATTCTTCTGAAGATAGTCTTGATGTGAATTTGAAAGATTCTTTTAAGGAAAGTTTGATTGAAAGTTCTGAAGTGAATACTTGTACAAAAATTGTTCCTTTTACCAGAGTTGAACTTCTTAACTCTGAGATGGAAGAAAGAAGGTTGAATGAGATTCTGATAAGGAGAATGCATAGTGAGTTGTGTTAGGACAAATATGTCTTCAAGATTTAATCTTGATTTATAGAGTCAAAGTCAATGTATTTAGTCTTGTGTAGAAAGTCAAAGCTAGCTTATTTCCTTAATAAGTCTTAGGGTATATAAGGCTTTGTTTAGACTTTCTTTGTAGGCTTTTGGTCATAACTCATATCTTGTAAACACAGAGAGCCGACATAATAAGATCTACTTTCTCTCTCTACTCTCTCTCTAGAATTTCTCTCTAATCTTGAAAGATCTTGGATTAACAATTGGTATCAGAGCTGGAACAAGATTTAGAGATGGAATTCTACTGATCAAACATACGAATTTGGTGATTTCACAAGAAAATTTGATTGATTTTCTTGAATTTTTCAAGAAAATCTCGTTTTCTTGAGATTTTATCAAACTTTGGTGATTTTTGATCGAATTTGTTCAAATCTTAGTTCGTTGGATTCGTTTTTGATAGAGGAACATTTCTTGTTCAAGGATCGAGAGCTAATTTCAAAGATTTGGAGGTCAATTTGAAGGATTTCAAGATTTTTGTTCGGTTCGTTCGTATCAGTCTGATCAGTTTTTCAGATTTTGATTCAGTGATTTTCAGCGAAATTGGTTGACATCATCGTGTTAGAAACTGATTTTCTAACATTTCTGCAAAGTTTGGTTGATTAATTCGAAGATTTGATGAAGATTTGAAGATTTTTGGAGAAATTCACCATTTTTGAAGAACTTTAAGAACACAAATGGGTTAAGAATTTTTAGTGTGTTTTGTGTTTGATTTTGATTGCAAAGTGTTTATCCATCATTCTTAACAAGATTCGCATCATCAATTTCACAAAAATACATCAAGAATTGTTCAATTTGAGGATTTTTTAAAATTTGGTGTTCTTGAGAAAATGTTTACTGTGATATTTTTTGGATTGTGATTTTGCAAAATATTGATATTTTGATTCGTTTTTGTGCAAAATCCTTTCTAAAAACAAGTTTTAGACATGTTTCAATCAAAGATTTCAAGTTTTAATGCATAAAATTCATTTTTGAATTTTTTGGGTTGAAGGTGTTCTTGAGTGTTCTTGGATAAATTTTTTAAATCTGAGTTTTTGATCCATATTTTTATTTGAGATTTTATAAAAAGTTGTTTGTGATATGTTTTGATCCTAAATTGAAAACTCTAATATTGTTTGGTGAGTGTGTTTACGTGCAGCAGCCTAGTGCCAACAACAATTAAAGGGAGACTACTTTTCTCAGATTTACGCAACCCATTGATGAGAATTACGCAAGCAACTAAATGAGAAATGCGCTAGCTGCTGAATGAAAATTGCGCAAGCTGCTAACTGAGAATTGCGCAAGATGCTAAATGAGAATTGCGCAACCTACATGAGTGCCTGCTTAATTCATGAATTACGCATCATTTAATATCAACCTACATGCTTGCTTCTTGCGAGATTCTCACTTAGAATTAATTTCACCTACATGCATGCTGCTTGCGAGATTTTTTTAATTAATTTCACCTACATGCTTGCTTGCTTGAATTAATTTCACCTACTTGTTTGCTTGCTTAATTAGTTTTAGCTACTTGCTTGCTTGCTTGCTTAATTAGTTTAAGCTACTTGCTTGCTTGCTTCCTACCGAATTGCTCTATTTTCAGAAAAGTTTTAGAATTTCAATTTTTTTTCTAAGTGAACTTTGCGCCTCTTTGACTTACGCATTTCTGACTTAGAAATTGTTTGAATTTTTCAGATTAATTCTTCAAACATGAAGCGGCTTCCAGTGCTGTTCAAAGAATATGATTTTGAACTATGGAGAGTTTCGTTCATCGATTTTATTGCAGTTAGAGAAAATGGTGAAAATATGATAAAATCGTTTACTGAAGGCCCAATGATCAGAACTGACAAAGATTATACAGAAGAAGAGATTAAAAGAATTAAAGCCGACAAGGAAGCTTCATCCAACTTGATCTTCGCACTTTACAAACTTCCACAACACATCTTCAAACGCGTTGAATGTTTCAAAAACAATCCAATGCTTATGTGGAACGAGTTAACAAAGCAAATGCTTGAATCTGAATTTGCTTTTAAGAGAAAGGAAGAAGAAAAGAAAGCTGAAAAAGAGGATACGGAACAGAAATCATCAGATGCTGAAAACGAGGAACTCAAGCAAAAGGTTTTTGAACTTACAAAGAAGTTGTCTGAAACGGAAAAGTTGCTAAAAGAGGAAAGAGAAAATTTCAGAAAAGAAAGAGTTGCTCGTTCAGATGACAAAAAGCAAATTCTTTCTTTTTCCCAGAAAGTTTCTGAACTTGAACAAGCTTCAAAGACCGAGAAGAAAGAAAGTGAAGAAAAGAAAGCTCTTGAACTTAGATGCAGAAAACTTTCCATACAAAACTTAGATTTTGAGAAAGTTTAATTTATTGAAAAAGAAAAACTAGAAAAGGAAAGGGTTGAATTTGAAGATAAAAGGAAAGAGTTTGAAGCGAAGAATGCGAAACTGTCAAAGAAAATTTCTGATTTTCAAAAGGATTTAGAAAAGGAAAGACAAGAGCTAGATAAGGAAAGTCATGAGCTAGAAAAGATGAAGAAAGCTGACTTTCAGGCTAGGAGCGTTAAAGATGAATTTTCTGTTGAAAGGAAGATTTTTTAGCAAGAAATACGAAAGCTAACAAAGAATTTGGCAGTGTTATCAACTGATATTATGATAGAGAAGAGGGTTAAGTCTGACATTCAGAAGATGCTTGATTTCGTGACTAAGGAACGAAATGACTTATCAAACAAAGTGAAGTCACTCAACAAATCCAAAAGCTATTCAAAAAGTCAGATTCGACCGTCTAATCTTTTAATGATCATTGAGTGGATAATTCTTCCAAATTTCAATCTGTTGATCTTCCTTCATACAAGAAAGTCAACATGCAATGGAGAGTTAAAGGTACGTTTCCTGAAAAAGATGTACCAAAATCATCTGCTCCCAACAAGAACACTAACCTGAAAGGTAAATCTTTTTCTAAACCTGATTCATTATATTCTGCAAATCATTTAATCAGGTTAGCACAAAAGAATTTTTATTGTTCTTATTGTGGTACTAATGATTTTTTTAAAAATGATAGTATTCAATATTGGTATGGTACTTATCACTTTCCTTCCTATAGAGCTCCGCTTAACAAGCCAGGACCCAAAACATGTTGGGTACCAAAATCTACTTAATCTGTTTTTGCAGATTTAGAAGCATAGCGTTGAACTCTCGGAAGAAGATTACTTGTGCCATTAAGGGGGAGTAAAGAGAATTGGTTTCTAAACACATCAGTTTAGAACCCGGATTTCACAGTTATTGGTTTCTGAATAAATCAGTTCAGGACCCGTACTTCAATGGCTAAGACTTCTAAACAAATCAGTTTAGAACTCGTACTTATCAGGTTAAATCTTTTACCGCATGATCATACTACTCAGGTGATATCCTTAACTGTCACATCTTTCTATTTCAAAGAACAAGTGGTAAAAAGTAACATTGCATTATGTTTTATTTCTACTGCTTTGAATGTTTGAATCTTTACAAATTTAATTCAATGAGATGAAATATTTTTCAACTTTCATTCAATGAATGAAATGTGTGTCAAGGGTGATTTTACAAGCGTTTTTGTATTATCTGAGTTACATCTGTTTCATCTTTCACTTATGAAATAAATCGAAAGGTCAGCAAAACATGAATGAAATTATGTTGAATGCTCAAAACTATGTGATTCTAGACTTATATAGAATATAATGCTCAAAAAGCCTTTTGTCAGAATGATGGATGGAAACGAAAATATGGGAGAAGCACTATGTTTTAGAACCAAGTGATTGAGATGCTCTAAGTTTCAAATCTAATCATTTAGTTTGAAAGTTTGTGCATGTGGCCTATCTGGTTTGGGAGATTAAGTCCTAAGGGGTGCTCGACACCTAGTCCCTAAGACCAACTGGTCTGGGATCGGCTGACCCAAATCCTGCTATAGAACCAGATAGAAAGCCATGTTCTACTGGTACAAATGGGTTTAAGATATATCGATGTGGCCTTTCTGGTTTGGGAAAGTAAGTTATAAGGGGTGCTCGTCACCTAGCACCTAAGGCCAACTGGTGTGGGATCCGCTGGCCCAAATCCTGCTATAGAACCAGATAGAAAGCCATGTTTAACGGTGTATCTTATTCTTAATAAACTTTGTGATTAAAAGATGCCAATGAGCACAAAATCAAAAGATGCCAATGAGCACAAAATCAAAAGATGCCAATGTGCACAAAATCAAAAGATGCCAATGTGCACAATATGAAAAGATGCCAATGAGCACACATCTCTTGAAACTTGGGGAAAATACAAAGTCGCGATAAACCTGTAAATTTGTGAAAATTCTGATTTTGGACAAATAGTGTGAGTAGAGCAGAGTATTCTGATATGTTTTAGAATTGCATATGCTTGTTGCTGATCATATTTCGCATGCTAGCACACCAAATAGATTTAATAAAAGGGTTGAAACTGAACATATTTAACTTGCTATGCAATGATGTCTGGTATTTGAATCCAAACACATGCATTTGATTTCATTTGATTGATAAATCTGTTAAATTTCATTAAGTTGAATTTCTTTTGTAAAAATTTTCAAATGATCAAATGTTAGTAGTTATAAAATGTAGTTCAATGAATTTTATTTTCCTTGTATAAAATTTCAACTACTGTGCCTAAATGAAATATATGCATATTTTCAGGGGGAGAAAACAAATTGCTCCAGAATTCTTATTTTGAGGGGGAGCAAGGTTATTCATTAAGGAGGAAATTGTTAGTGAGAATCAGAGACGCGACTGAAATTGAAGAAGGTTTTCGATGATCATGATGCACACTTTCATCGAAAAAGGGGGAGAAATGTTTAGTTCAATTTCATGTCAAAGCTTTCAAGTCAAAGATTCGATTTCATGATAGGGGGAGAAATGTTTAAAGAAGACTTCGTCTCAAGAAAGGAAAGGGGGAGATTTCTTCTTCAAGAGTTTAAGAGAAATCGATTGATCATCTTGTGATCTCTTTTTCTTAAACTTGTGCTATATGGTGAATATCCTTACTGAAGATTGAAGTCTCAAGTCAAAGAAAGAAAAAGGGGGAGAATTCTTCAAGAGTTTAGGAAAAATCGATTGATCATCTTGGTTTCTCAAGAAGATCTCTTTTTCTTAGATTTGCGCTACATTGTATCAAAATGCCTTGTGTGAAGAAACAAATTCTCCAGATCAAAGAAAGAAAATCTCCGTCAGTTCCCCATCTGAAGATTTTGTGACAATTTGACTTTGACAAGCCTGATAAAGACCGAAGATTTTGAAGATTCAAGAAGCCAAAGAATGCTGTTCTCAAATGTTTAAATCTTGAATCCAAGGGGGAGATTGTTAGGACAAATATGTCTTCAAGATTTAATCTTGATTTATAGAGTCAAAGTCAATGTATTTAGTCTTGTGTAGAAAGTCAAAGCTAGCTTATTTCCTTAATAAGTCTTAGGGTATATAAGGCTTTGTTTAGACTTTCTTTGTAGGCTTTTGGTCATAACTCATATCTTGTAAACACAGAGAGCCGACATAATAAGATCTACTTTCTCTCTACTCTCTCTCTAGAATTTCTCTCTAATCTTGAAAGATCTTGGATTAACAATTGGTATCAGGTTAGAGCTCTTAATGTTCAGAAAGTTCAAAGAGTTATCAGTACTGTGAGGCCTATTGATTTGTTGGGAGAAGAGGACCACTCAGTTGATTATTCACAGAAGTTTCAAAATGAGTTTCACCTACATTTTAGTGAGGAACTGGGAACAAATAAAAGGGAGTTTGACAGAATTGAGGATTATTTTATGCCTGAGGAGTATGTATTCAGAAAGCCTATTGAAATTCCAAAGTTTGAGTTACCAATTCTGAAAGAACCTGTATGTGACTTTATTCTTGAAATGAGTGACACTCCACTTGTCAATCATTTTTTCAAATATGTATTTCCAAAAGAAACGTATGAATATCTTTACTGCACAGGAGATGACTCCGTGATTATTGAGAACTTTATTGATGGGTTCTTGGATGAAAGACTTCAGATGATTTATGTGGAAGCTTGTAACAGATTCAGAAAACCTGATGAAATACTACATGTTCATAAAGCAGTTGTGAAAGTACTGGAGTTTCAGATTAATGAATTTGATGGACTGAAATATGTGAGCTTAACAATTCATAAGGAAGGGAATCTGAAAGTAAGTATGACCAGTTTTGACTTCCATAGATTGTTTCTAAATGATCAAGTGTTTATGGTGAAGTTATTTGCTTGTACTGAAGAATCTTGGATAGAACTTGAATGCAGAAGAATTCTGGGGATTTATGTAAGAAATATGTACTTCTATGATTTTCAGTTGGCAATAGAAGCATGGAAAGAGAAGTGTAACTTGAGTCAACCAATCAAAAATCCTATTCATGAAATTGGAGGTCGTGAATTTATTACTGAAGGAGTTGAGAATGAAGGATTTTATATATAGTTTCTGGAGTAACAGAGTTCTTCAGATTAAATGATCTGGTAAAGTATAGTAATGCTACTTTACAATGGTTGTTAATAGAAATGGCAGTAAATACTGAAGGTGAAGAGGCAATTCTAAAAAGAAAATGCAAAAGGCACATCAAAGAAAGATTTGATCTCAGAAAAAGAGTCAAAGATTGCAGTGAATGGATGCTCTCAGAAGAAAACCCAAAGAAGTTGCTACACAAAGACTTTGTATTTCCTGCTGAATATGAAGTAAATGGAGTTTATTCAGAAAGAGTTGAAGAAGAAATTCCAGATGTGTCTTCACAAGATGTTCAAATGAAAGATGCAGATCAACCAGAAAATCTGAGGCTAATGAAGAAGTAATACCTGTTGATGTTAATGGTTATTTTCTGGAGTATGATCTACCAAACTTCTTTCAACCAAGAGAAGTCAACTTTCTGAGTGTGTATCATGATAAGCCAGAAATCTCTCAAGTGTTTCGTGGTGAATTGTCAAGATGCATAGGAAAACCAAAAGAAGCAGTATACTCAGATTTCTTAATCACTGGAATAAGAGAATTGATGGTAAAGAAATTCAAGAAGAATGAGTATTATGCATTTGAGGTTTTGAGAGAAGATGGAAAAGTTTATTATTTCACTGAGGCTGATTTTGACAAGATTTCAGTAACAGACTTCTACAGGCTATATAGTCTTTTGGCAAATAAAGACTGTAGTAAATACAAAAAGGAGAGAGGAGCATTAGCTGTGGTAAGAAGTGCTATGTTTTACATTTTGAGATGGTATGGATATACAGATTTTCAAATTGCTCTGTATTTACAAAGACCATGTGTATATCTCTCCAAGCCAAACAATGATCATGCACAGTTGAATCTTCTGAAGAATGGAAATATTGTAAGATATCCAGAGTTGGGAGTTTTCCTAAGGAACAACAGAAAAGAAAAGATTTTCTTCAGACCAGATGAAGTGGCTAAATATTGTTCTGGAACTTTGAGGTTTATCAAACACAGTCTGGAGAAAAGGATATCAAGAGGAAAACAAGTTGAAGAGATACAATAAATCATAGAAAAGATTGATAGAAGGCTTACTCTGAGAAATGTACTTCTTCTGAAGATTGTTCCTGCTTTAAAAGAATATGATGATGCAAAGTACCAGTTTATTTGACAAAAAGGGGGAGATTGTTAGATCTGAAGTTTTGTCAATAAACACAAGTGTTGGATCTGAATAGAAGACTCAGAGTTCTGAGTAAGAAGACTCAGAAGCTCTGACTGAAGAATCTTCGAAAGATTACTAAGTGTGAAAGTCTGAATAGAAAGGTCAGAGTTTTGAGAAGAAGACTCAAAACTTCTGATGATGAAGATGAAATTGTCCAAGTGCTAAAGTGTATGTTCTGAAATGCTTTATCAGAAGAATGTTCAGAAGTTCTGAACAACATGTTCAGAACTTATGACAGGATATTTTCCTTTATATTCTGTTTTCTAATTAGGACACGTGTATTAGTTCTATTTGTCTTTCATATATGTACTGTAGCTTTAGTGTTTCCTTTGCAGTATATATAGTTGTTAGCACTTGTAAGTTCAGGATTCACTCTTACAATCAAATATGAACAATTAAGATCGTATTCACAGCAACTGGTCATGTGATTTATTAACAATCTGTGAATTACAAGATATTACAATGAATTTCTCTCTCAATAGATCTAACAAATTTATGCGTAAAGAGTTATCCAAAAGGTTTTCCAAAGATCTTTTAGCATACAGTTGCTAACTCCTATATATACTGTATAAGAAAGGCTAAAGCTACAGTACATATAAGAAACAGACTAATAGAACAATTACACGTGTCCTAATTAGTAACTGGTTATAACAGAAAATATCCTAAGATATAAGTTCTGAACATGTTGTTCAGAACTTCTGAACATACTTCTGAATAGGCGCTTCAGAACATTTGTCTTCATAGTCAGAAGTTCTGAGTCTCCTACTCAGAACTCTGAACCTTCTAGTCAGAATCCAACACTTAGAATCTTTTTGAGATTTCTCACTCAGAACTTCTGAGTCTTCTACTCAGAACTTCTGAGTCTTCTGACCAACTTCCATACTTGTAATCTTTTCATTATTCTCTGATCAGAACTTCTGAGTCTTCTTACTCAGAACTCTGATTCTTCAGATCAGATCTTAACAGTTGTGTTTTTGACAAAACTCTAGATCTAACAATCTCCCCCTTTTTGTCAAATACACTTGTACTTTTCATCATCAATTTTTTTTTAGAGTAGGAACAATCTTCAGAAGGATCTCTTCTGAATGCTTTGACAACTTCTGCTCAGAAATCTGAATAATCTGAGTTAATAACTTCTGGTCAGTCTTTAATTAGCAGCAGCAATGATTTCCAAACTGATTTCTGTTACATATTTGCTTCCCCTTGAAATAACAAATCTTATCTTCATGTGATCAAGTCAAATTTCTGTCTTTTTATGACTTTCTGACTTTCTTCTCCCTTTTTTTAATCAATCAATCATATTTTTCAATCATATCAATCTTCAAAATCTTTAGCTTTTCTCCCCCTAAAGTTTTGGAAAGCAAAATCATCTTCATAATCTTTAGCTTTTCTCCCCCTTGATTTTCAAAACTTTAGCGATGAAGTCTATGCTTTTTCTCCTCCTTAATGAATAACCTTGCTCCCCCTCAAAATAAGATTTATGGAGCAATTTGTTTTCTCCCCCTGAAAGTATGCATATATTTCACTAAAATTATTCATTTCAAATATATTTATACAAGGAAAATAAGATTCACTGAATTACACTTGATAACTACTAACATTTGATCATTTGAAAATTTTACAAAAGAAATCCAACTTAATGAAATTTATCAGATTTTTCAATCAAATGAAATCAAATGCATGTGTTTGGATTCAAATACAAGTCATCATTGCATATCAAGTTAAAAATGTTCAGTTTCAATCCCTTTATTAAAACTATTTGGTGTGCTTAGCATGCGAAATATGATCAGCTTCAAGAATATGCAATTCTAAAAACATATACGAATACTTTGCTCTACTTACACTATTTGTCCAAAATCAGGATTTTTACAAATTTACAGGTTTATTTCGACTTTGAATTTTCCCAAAGTTTCAAGAGATATGTGCTCATTGGCATTATATTCTATATAAGTCTAAATTTACATAACATTGAGCATTCAACATAATTTCATTCATGTTTTGCTAACCTTTCGATTTATTTCAGAAGTGAAAGTTGAAACAAATATAACTCAGATAATACAAAAATACTTGTAAAATCACCCTTGACACACATTTTATTCATTAAAAAAATTCATCTCATTGAATTAAATTTGTTAAGATTTAAACTTTCAAAGCAATAGAAATAAAACATAATGCAATGTTACCTTTCACCACTTGTTCCTTGAAACATAAAAATATGACAGTTAAGGATATCACCTGAGAAATATGAGTTCTAAACTGATTTGTTTAGAAGTCTTAGTCTCTGAAGTACGGGTCCTGAACTGAATTATTCAGAAGCCATAGTCATTTAAGTACGGATTTTGAACTGATATGTTCAGAAACCTAAAACGTTGAAGCACGGGTTTTGAACTTTATCTTGAAACAATCAGATCAAATTTTGAGTCAATACTTCCTCTGAAATCAAGATAATCCTGCAAAATCAAGAGATTTTGGTAATCATCTACGATGATTCCTCATTAGATATCAAAAATTCAAATTCTGAGTAGTAGAGTTAGAATTCTGATTAGAAGAGTCAGAATTCTGAGTAACTTGTTCAAAATTCTAAGTATCAGAGTCAAAATTCTGAATAGTTGAGTCAGAATTCTGAGTAGTAGAGTCAGAATTCTGATTAGAAGAGTTAGAATTCTGAGTAACTTGTTCAAAATTCTAAGTATCAGAGTCAGAATTCTGAATAGTTGTGTCAGAATTCTGAGTAGTAGAGTCAGAAGTCTGAGTAACTTGTTCAAAATTCTAAGTATCAGAGTCAGAAATCTGAATAGTTGAGTCAGAATTCTGAGTAGTAGAGTCAGAAGTCTGAGTAACTTGTTCAAAATTCTAAGTATGAGAGTCAGAATTCTGATTAGTTGAGTCAGAATTCTGAGTAGTAGAGTCAGAACTTCTGAGTAAGAGAGTCAGAATTCTAATAAAACTATCCAGAGAAAATGCCTTAGAAAAATGTTTGGATTTTGTGATTTTTGAACATTCTGAACTTCAAATCACCATAACTTGCTCAAAAATCAGAATTTTTCAACCAAAATTTGCAGGGTTGCTTAAAATGTGATTCTGAACACATTCTCTGAAAATGTTTTCTACGAAAAACACTCACATCTATGAGTTCGATAACTTCATAGCAAACAGAACTTTTTCAAAAAAATCTTCAAAATCAACAAATTGATCTATATGAATCAGAAATCTATAATCAAGATGAGACCAATTGTAAGTCCATAATCACATTCAGACCGAGTTTTGGACTGAATTATCCAAAAGTCAAAATTCTCAATTAAGCACAACATCTGTTTTCGGTCATGTGTCAGTATGATCATTCAGCTTTACACATGAATAACCTGCAAAACAGATTAAGTTGTCTTTGGTACCCATATGAACTTGGGTCCAGGTTTGTTAGGTGCTGTGGCATATGCAGATATTCTATAAGAACCATACCAGTGCTGAATAAAATTCTTGTTCACAAAATCATTAGTCCCACAATATGAACAACAAAGTTTCTTTTGTGCAATTCTGACTAATTGATTTACAGAATAAATCACATCAGGTTTAACAAAAGATTTTCTTTAAAATGTATTGTTCTTCTTGACATTTGAATTAGGATCCTTTGATTTTGGCACTTCTTTCTTGGAAGTTGTTCCTTTAACTCTCCATTCCATTTTTATCTTTTTAAAAGAACAATTATAAGATTTATCAATAGCAGAATCATAAAACAGATTAGAAGAACGAATCTGATCCTTTGAACTATAATTTGATTTGTCAACAACTTTCGTTTCAAATTCCCTAAACTTTTTAACATACAAATCAAACCTTGACTGCAAATCAGATTTGGACTTCCTCTCTATCATGATTTTAGTTGATAAATCAGATAATTTCTTAATAAGCCTCCTTATCTCCAAATGAAAAACTTTCTTTTCCTTCTCAAACTCATCTTTTAAGCATTTTTCTTTAAAGCCGTTTACCTTCTTCTTTTCAGTCTCTTTCCTTCCATCTTCTAACTCTTTCTCCAACTTATTTATTTTTACAGAAAACTCATTTAACATTCCTGTTTTCATTTTCTCAAAACCATTCTTTTCTTTTTGAAAAACATTTTTCTTGCATTCAAACTCTTTTCTTTCTTTTGCAAGAATTTTCTCCAAATCAGAAATTTTCAAAGATAATTCAACAGACTTTGTTTCAAAACCTTTCCTCTCAGTTTGAAAGTCTCTTCTCTCTTTCTCAAATTTCACTCTTTCAAGTATAAGAACTTGTTCAAAATCATAGATCTGTTTCAAGAGTTGACAATTTTTCATTTCACATGATTTGATTCTATTTTCAGACTCTGTCAACATCTTTCTTCTAAAATTGCCTTTCTCTTTCAAATCAACATTCTCTTTTTCTAACAACTTTATGTTTTCTTGAACCTTTTCAAAATCATTTAGAAAATCAGATTTCTCTTTTTGCAAAATCTTAATAACTTTTGCATATTCGTCTTGTTTTGCTTGAAGATTAGCAATCTTGCTTTCAAAATGAACAATCTCAGTTTTTGGTTCAGAAATTGTTTCTTTTGCTTTTACAGGTGTAATACCCCGGGTAAATCCGTTAGTTAAAAATCTAATGTCGTTAAGTTTATTTAACTTTAAAGTTTCTATTTAGGGAAAGTTTGGATAAGTTTATAAGTTAAGGGTGTTTGGGTTATTGTTGAATAGTTAAGGGCTAAAAGGAAAATTGAGTTAGATATTATCTCTTTAGTGTTTAGATATTTCATAAAATCAGATTTTTAGTGTGTGTGTGTGTGTGTGTGTTTTGAGAGAAAAGAAGAAAAGGAAGAAAAGAAAGCAATAGGACATCATTTGGTGTACTTGGAAGAGATTAAGGTATGTTTTCTTTGCAATTTATGTTTGTAATGGTTGGTAAATGGTTTCTGTCGGATTAGAATCAATAGAATCGAACTGGTATGAATTTCAGTCGGTTTTCTGGGTAAAAAAGTACCAAACCGACAGAGGTGTCCGGATGATATGAATGTGTCCGGATAGTTCTGTTGGGTGGTGTCCGGGTAAGTTGTTGATAGAGTCCGGACGATTGGATTGATGGTTTCCGGATGATTTAGAGTCCGGATGGCATCCGGATTCCTCGTGTTGTCCGGATTAGTCTTGCTGTCCGGATTACTGAGGTTGTCCGGAAAAGTCATGTTGTCCGGAAAAGGTGGTGTTGTCCGGGTTGTTTGGGTTGTCCGGATAACTTGGCTGTTTGGGTAATTTTGAGGATAAAAGTTATGTAGATGTATCTAGAGTCCATAACCTGCTAGTAAGTCTTATACATAAGTTGGTAAGGAGATATTTGTATGTAAATGGTTTCAGATTCTGAGGTATTTGGATAAAGGATCGGATAGCTCGGAGAAAGGCTTGGAAGCGTATTTTAAGCATTCAAGGTGAGTTTTGATGTAAAACGTTTTGAACTGGAATACATATGTGTATAAATATATATATGAGATGATTATGTGGTAGGAATATGATTATGTGTATATAAATGACAATATGATGTAATGAGATATATATTGTATTTATATAAGATTTGCACTACACGAGTGCACTTGTTGTCGGGTTCCGGTGTGCGGACCGGTGTGTAGCCGGGTTCCGGTGTGCGGACCGGTGAGTAGTCGGGTTCCGGTGTGCGGACCGACAGGTAGCCGGGTTCCGGTGAGCGGACCGGTTGTATATTTATTAGTTGGCTTGCTACCAACTAATATGGCCATTTGTGGAGGAATAAGGTGAATGCGATGTACACGATGCACGAGTCTGGATTGGTATTTAAATACGTGTGGTATGTTTATATTTTACGAAAGGATTACCAAAGGTTTATCTAAACTATTTTGATACAAAGGATTTACATAAAAGGTTTTATAATGATTTTGGAAAGGACCGGGATTAACTCACTAGACCCGTTTGGTCTAACCCTCATTTTGTTTTCAAAAATATGTTTTCCAGGTTAAGGATCAGCAGGAGAGGATGAAGTGTAGGAAGCTTTTGATGGATGTTGATTAGGAAGCTTATATATATTTTGTAATGTCAAGACTATTGAGACCGTACTTGGTTTGTGATGTATCTTTTATTATGAATGTAATGAAGTTATGCAATGTATGTTATTTGAAGCATGTTTGGGAAACCAGGTCGTTACAAATGGTATCAGAGCCCTAGTTTAAGGGATTTAGGTATTTGTACACGTACCTAGACTTAAACTGCATGTGAAGTAGGATGTCCTCTATATATTAGAACCTTGGGATGATGAAGTATAAAAGGTAGAAGGAACATCATGTAAGGTAATTTCATATTACACCTGGCCAGTGTAATTGTGATCTTACAGGTGCATGTTTGGACTGGAATACCTTATTATATGGGGTATGTGCTTATGTGTATATTAACTCTATAAAAATCAACAGAGTGGCAGATCGGACTCGACGTATGGATAGATATGAAGACAGGTATATTTCTATAAACTCTATACGTGCTAAGGTGTTATCTGACTTGGGTGCAAACCGATTTTTTTGTGTTTTCAATTTTATTATTTGTGTTAGAAAAATATTTGATAATTGTGTTAGAGATATAGAAGGGTGTGTTTAATTATTGTTGTTTTAATTTGTTAGTGTATGGAGTGTGATGGCTTGAGTGTAAAGAATAATAGTAGTATGTGGAACGTGATGATTATGTGTAGAGAGTAACGGTAATGTGTGAAGTCTTGACCTTGTCATGAAGGCGACGGTTTAGTATGTTGTGAAGATTATACTTAATGTGATTGTTGACGCTATCAAGAAAGGTATTGTTTAAATGTGTGGGGTAATGTGGATAAGATGATGGCAGTTTATAATTAGTGAATGTGCGAGGTGTAGTAGTAATGAATTTCGTGAGATTAAGTGGTGAATTTGTGACGATATGGGGTGAGTATAAGTGGAAACCTCTGCTCGGGATTTTGTTTATAAGTTCTTTAGATGTCCCAAAAGTATGTGTGGAGAGGCATGGATGTCGAGGTGGTGTGTAGTAGTATTATTCAAGAATAAGAGAATGGAGTGGCAGTAGATGGTTAGCTAAAGAATAGAGTATTACCGTTTGAGAAATGGAAAATGTGAAGTTATATTGAGCATTGAGTGTGATTTTGGATTGACTCGATTAAGTTTCTGATATGAGGTATGGTGAAGTTGTTAGTAAAGTATAGTAATTGTTGAAATTGGGTGCGTGCAATTGGTTTGGAGGTGAAAGAAAGCTAGCTCATAGGATCCGTTAAGAGTGAGTACCTCCTAGTGAGCTATCCTTGGGAAAACGTGTTTTATGTTGAGAAGAGAGTGGGAGAAAGTAGACGAATGTAATGATCAGAGTGAAGGACCATTGGATAGGACGTGATAAGTAGTTACCCTCGTTTATTGCTTAACCGAATTCCGGGAAAGAATTCTTTTAAGGGGGAGATAATGTAATACCCTGGGTAAATCCGTTAGTTAAAAATCTAATGCCGTTAAGTTTATTTAACTTTAAAGTTTCTATTTAGGGAAAGTTTGGATAAGTTTATAAGTTAAGGGTGTTTGGGTTATTGTTGAATAGTTAAGGGCTAAAAGGAAAATTGAGTTAGATATTATCTCTTTAGTGTTTAGATATTTCACAAAATCAGATTTTTAGTGTGTGTGTGTGTGTGTTTTGAGAGAAAAGAAGAAAAGGAAGAAAAGAAAGCAATAGGACATCATTTGGTGTACTTGGAAGAGATTAAGGTATGTTTTCTTTGCAATTTATGTTTGTAATGGTTGGTAAATGGTTTCTGTCGGATTAGAATCAATAGAATCGAACTGGTATGAATTTCAGTCGGTTTTCTGGGTAAAAAAGTACCAAACCGACAGAGGTGTCCGGATGATATGAATGTGTCCGGATAGTTCTGTTGGGTGGTGTTCGGGTAAGTTGTTGATAGAGTCCGGACGATTGGATTGATGGTTTCCGGATGATTTAGAGTCCGGATGGCATCCGGATTCCTCGTGTTGTCCGGATTAGTCTTGCTGTCCGGATTACTGAGGTTTTTCGGAAAAGTCATGTTGTCCGGAAAAGGTGGTGTTGTCCGGGTTGTTTGGGTTGTCCGGATAACTTGGCTGTTTGGGTAATTTTGAGGATAAAAGTTATGTAGATGTATCTAGAGTCCATAACCTGCTAGTAAGTCTTATACATAAGTTGGTAAGGAGATATTTGTATGTAAATGGTTTCAGATTCTGAGGTATTTGGATAAAGGATCGGATAGCTCGGAGAAAGGCTTGGAAGCGTATTTTAAGCATTCAAGGTGAGTTTTGATGTAAAACGTTTTGAACTGGAATACATATGTGTATAAATATATATATGAGATGATTATGTGGTAGGAATATGATTATGTGTATATAAATGACAATATGATGTAATGAGATATATATTGTATTTATATAAGATTTGCACTACACGAGTGCACTTGTTGCCGGGTTCCGGTGTGCGGACCGGTGTGTAGCCGGGTTCCGGTGTGCGGACCGGTGAGTAGTCGGGTTCCGGTGTGCGGACCGACAGGTAGCCGGGTTCCGGTGAGCGGACCGGTTGTTGATTTATTAGTTGGCTTGCTACCAACTAATATGGCCATTTGTGGAGGAATAAGGTGAATGAGATGTACACGATGCACGAGTCTGGATTGGTATTTAAATACGTGTGGTATGTTTATATTTTACGAAAGGATTACCAAAGGTTTATCTAAACTATTTTGATACAAAGGATTTACATAAAAGGTTTTATAATGATTTTGGAAAGGACCGGGATTAACTCACTAGACCCGTTTGGTCTAACCCTCATTTTGTTTTCAAAAATATGTTTTCCAGGTTAAGGATCGGCAGGAGAGGATGAAGTGTAGGAAGCTTTTGATGGATGTTGATTAGGAAGCTTATATATATTTTGTAATGTCAAGACTATTGAGACCGTACTTGGTTTGTGATGTATCTTTTATTATGAATGTAATGAAGTTATGCAATGTATGTTATTTGAAGCATGTTTGGGAAACCAGGTCGTTACAACAGGACTTAAATTTTGTAAATTGTCTGAACTGGTTATAGAAATTGCAGGTCTCACAAAAAACTTCAACAATCTCAGGCATGATGAAATGAAAAATTCAAATATCAACTATGAGTTATGATCAAAACTGAGAATCAACACAGATCTAGAATATGCAAGAACTAATCAAATCTGTCACATGCATTTTATGAAACAGTTAGAGTACATGAATTAATGAAATCTTCTTTTCAACAAAAAAATTGAATACTAATCAACATGCAGCATATATAATCACCTTGATCAAGAAACCAATCAAGAATTTCGAAAACATACCTGTGATCTCTGTTTAATTTCGAGAATTAATCAGCATAGAGAGAAAATCTTTAGATGACTTGATTGTAAGATATCGATTCAACAAAAAGACAAATTCAAATTTCTTGAATCAATGATAGAAACGAATTCAAGAATTGTTAGGAATTCAAGAATTGTTAGCAGCAGCGGAATCAATTGTCGAATTGATCAAGAAACTTCAAGAACGTGATCAAACACACTCTTGGACGAATTTGTTTGTTGATTGGCTCTGATACCAATTGTAAGTTCAGGATTCACAATTGGCTCTGATACCAATTGTAAGTTCAGGATTCACTCTTACAATCAAATATGAACAATTAAGATCGTATTCACAGCAACTGGTCATATGATTTATTAACAATCTGTGAATTACAAGATATTACAATGAATTTCTCTCTCAATAGATCTAACAAATTTATGCGTAAAGAGTTATCCAAAAGGTTTTCCAAATATCTTTTAGCATACAGTTGCTAACTCCTATATATACTGTATAAGAAAGGCTAAAGCTACAGTACATATAAGAAACAGACTAATAGAACAATTACACGTGTCCTAATTAGTAACTGATTATAACAGAAAATATCCTAAGATATAAGTTCTGAACATGTTGTTCAGAACTTCTGAACATACTTCTGAATAGGCGCTTCAGAACATTTGTCTTCATAGTCAGAAGTTCTGAGTCTCCTACTCAGAACTCTGAACCTTCTAGTCAGAATCCAACACTTAGAATCTTTTTGAGATTTCTCACTCAGAACTTCTGAGTCTTCTACTCAGAACTTCTGAGTCTTCTGACCAACTTCCATACTTGTAATCTTTTCATTATTCTCTGATCAGAACTTCTGAGTCTTCTTACTCAGAACTCTGATTCTTCATATCAGATCTTAACAGTTTTGTTTTTGACAAAACTCTAGATCTAACAGCACTGTTTGGCTAACTAACTTTCCCGTATAACTTTGTATTCAGTTTGTAATCTTTGAGAGAATCTCTCTCTAAGATCTGTAATCTGTTCTTGATCGAATACAAGTTTGTTTGATCCAATTCTCTATCATTTACTGTTTGATTTTTCATAATTGATTGTAAGATTGAATCCTGGTTTCTACAACATGTTCAGCATACCCATCTTGCTGATTAAGAAGTTAAATCTCCTTTCATCAAGGGCTTTTGTAAACAAATCAGCCAGTTGGAAGTCGGTTGAAACAAAGTACATTTCAATCGTCCCTTTTTCAACATGATCCTTTATAAAATGGTACCTTATGTCGATATGTTTTGTCGTTGAGTGCTGAACTGGATTGGCTATAATTGCTATTGCACTTTTGGAGTCACACAGAATTGGGACTTTGTTGTACTCTATGCCATAGTCCTTGAGTTGTGTTTTCATCCAGATTACTTGAGAACAACAACTAGCAGCAGCAACATATTCTGCTTCTGCTATAGAAGTTGATACACAGTTCTGTTTCTTGGATGTCCAGCTGACTAGTATCTCCAAGCAATTGACAGCTACCAGAAGTACTCTTTCTGTCATTCCTACATCCTCCATAATCTGAATCTGTGTATGCTACAAGCTCAAAACCAGAATTAAGAGGATACCAGAGACCCAAAAATTGAGTCCCTTTGAGATATTTAAAGATGCGTTTGACAGCAGACAACTGAGATTCCTTAGGATTTGCTTGAAATCTGGCACAAAGACAGGTTGCAAACATTATATCAGGCCTGCTAGCAGTTAAATACAAGAGTGACCCTATCATGCCTATATAGTTCTTGACATCCACAGATTGACCTAGAGGATCATGGTCAAGTTTAACTCCAGTGGCAATAGGAGTTTTCATAGGATTTGAATTATTAAGCTTATACTTTTTCAAAATATCAGAGACGTATTTTGATTGACTTATAAAAGTGCCTCTGATGGATTGTTTAACTTGTAAACCAAGGAAGAAAGATAGTTCTCCCATCATGCTCATTTTAAACTCCCTTTTCATCAAATCCTCAAACCTGTCACAATATTCCTGCCTTGTAGACCCAAAGATAATGTCATCAACATATATCTGTACCAGAAGAATATCATTTTTATACCTCCTAATGAATAAGGTTGTATCGACAGTACCTTTTTCGAAATAGTTGACCAACAGAAAATTTGATAGAGTTTCATACCAGGCTCTGGGGGCTTGTTTAATGCCATATAGAGCTTTATCTAGCTTGTATACGTGGTCTGAAACTCTGAACTTTCAAAACCTGGTGGTTGCTGGACGTAGACTTCTTCTTGGAGTTTGCCATTCAGAAAAGCAGATTTCACATCCATTTGATAGACCTTGAAACCTTTATGGGAAGCATAGGCTAAGAAGATTCTGATTGCTTCTAGCCTAGCCACAGGTGCAAAGGTTTCATCATAGTCAATGCCTTCTTCTTGGCAGTATCCCTTTGCAACCAACCGTGCTTTGTTTCTGATGGTAATACCATCTTCATCCTTTTTGTTTCTAAACACCCACTTGCTTCCAATGGCGGCTTTGTTTTCAGGGAGTGGAACCAAGGACCACACTTTATTTCGTTCAAACTCCAAAAGCTCATCTTGCATGGCTTCAATCCAATTTGGGTCTTCCAGGGCTTCAGAAATCTTCTTCGGCTCAATCATACTTACAAAATTTACAAAGAAAGCCTCATTGATTGTTGCCGATCTTGTCTTTACACCATCTTCAGCAACTCCTATAATTTGATGATGAGGATGATCCTTTGTCTATCTGGTCATTGTAGCATGGACAACAGGTGGAGTTTGTGCTTCTGATGGGAAAAGACGTATGTCAGCATCAGAGCTCTGAGGATTGGCACCAGAGCTCTGTGGCACACTACTCTGAAGAGTGGCCGCATTGCTCTGTGATATACCAACATGGCTCTGAGAGGGTGAGCTTTCATACAAGGAACTTCTTCCAATATGGGTCAGAGGGGGTGATGATGGCTCTTGTTCAGGTTCTCTTTCATCTGATTGTTGTCCCTCACTTCTCTGGATTTGAACTGTAGACAGAGAAGTAGATGGCGAAGAATTGGAGGGACCTGTTAGAGATGTACCTATTAGATTTTGTTCAACAGAGCTCTGAGCTTGATTGCCTTTTGTGATGTTGTCAGAGGAATCATCATCATCGAAGAAATCGTTGAATATCAGATTGATATCTTCTTCCCTTGACTTTGAAGAGTTAGGCTTCTCTTCAGTGTGTATCCCCTCTGGTGATTTGCAATCAGAGGAACTTGATGTATTTTAATTAAAGGACACATTTATACTTTCTTGAATGACTCTGGTTCTGGTGTTGTAGACTCTGTAGGCTTTAGAGGTTAAGGAATAACCAATAAATTCCTTCATCAGCCTTTTTGTCAAATTTGCCTAGCTGATCTCTGTCATTCAAGATGTAACATTTGCAGCCAAAAACATGAAAGTATTTCACATTTGGCCTTCGGTTGTTGATGAGTTCATAAGCACTCTTTTTGAATCTTTTTACAACGACAGCTCTGTTTTGGGTAAAACAGGTTGTTGAGACTGCCTCTGCCCAGAAGTTGATAGGAAGAATAGAACCAGCCAACATAGTTCTGGCTGCTTCTACTAGAGTTCTATTCTTTCTCTCCGCAACACCATTCTGTTGGGGAGTTCTGGCAGCTGAAAAGTTCTAGGAGATTCCTCCATCTGTTAGGTAGGCATCAATTTTGGCATTCTTGAATTCTGTCCCATTATCACTTCTCAACTTTTGGATTTTAAGACCTAACAGAACCTGTATTCTCTTCAACAAATTTGTCAGAATTTCTGGGACATCAGATTTTATTCTAATGAACTCAACCCAAGTATATCGAGAAAATTCATCTATAAGAACGAGAATATACTTTTTACCAGACAGACTTTGCACATAAATTGGACCACAAAGATCCACATGAAGCATATGCAAAGGTCTAGGGCAATTGTGATCACTTTTTGTTCTGTGTGAAGCTCTTTTCAGCTTACCCAATTCACATTCAGAACAAAGATGGTCTTTGTCAAATTTAAGTGAAGGCAGACCTTTCACTAAGTTAAGTTTCATGAGCTTGTCAAGGTTTGAAAATTTTAGATGAGCAAATCTTTTATGCTAGAGCCAGGCATCTTCCTTATTCAAAGAGACTAAACAGAGTTTTTCTGTTGTAGAGCTTTGATTAGGATTAAAATTCATTTTGTACAGATTGCCTTTTCTGTCGGCTCTTAAAAGCTCTTGACCAGACTCAGAAAGTAATAAAGAACAATATTTATTCTTAAAATTGACATAGTTGACTTATGCTGAGCAGATTATGATTTAAACCTTCAACATAAGCAACTTTTGAAACCGAAACACCACCATTATTCAAAACACCATAACCTCTAATATGTCTCTGTCCATCGCCTCCAAAGGTTACTGTACTTCCCATTTTGTCTTTGAATGAAGTCAGCAGCTCCTTATTGCCTGTCATGTGCCTGGAATATCCTGAATCTAAGTACCAGATCTGCACATGAGGCTTCTGCAAGACATATTAGTTCTTTTTAGGTACCTATTTCATAATGGGTCCTTTCTGGTTAGGCTTAGGGGTGTTAGATTTACCTGCTGGCTTTCCATTCTGTGATGGTGTGCCGGAGGATTTTCTCTGCATATTCTGAGCAGTCTTAGGATTTTTTTTCTTTCAAATGACTGATTCAGAATGCAGTGAGGACCATTCAGGTGATTTTGTAACTTTAACAGAAGTTGAATGCAATTGCAGTTGATATAACATGAAGATGATTGATGCATATTGCTGTTTCTTTTCAACATTTGTTGATTGAATGGCATTTGAGATTGAAAAACTTCGGGACCAGATGTTTTAGCAGTCATTCTGTCCTGGTTTGCTTTCTTGAAATTAGCAATGTTCTTGGGAACAGATTCTCTGGACCAAAAAGTGCTTTTCCTATGATTTAATGCAGAGTTGGGAATAGGTTGGTCATTGACTTTCCATTTCCCTTTTTGCTCTGGAGTGAATCTGATTGGTTTATAAGCAAAGGGAACTGAAGTATGGTTTGCAGGAATACTTTTTGCTTTTTCTCTTTTCTTCTCTTCTATCTCATCAGAACAAAGAATCCTGATACCCATGTTTTTGAAATCAGGAACTGGTGGAACTCTGGATTGGTTCTTAGAAGGTATGACAGTTTTTAAAATTCCAGATCCAACAAGTACCTGCTTGGGTTTGTGCAAGATGTTCTCTTGGGCACATAAAATCTGCTCATCCACCTCAGAATCAGAGTCAGTGTCAGAGTCTAGAAAGTCTCTGGTGGCTTTGGTAGAGGTGTGAGACTCTTTGGGTAAATCAGGGATATTTTCTATGGTGGACTTAAACTTTCTCATCTTCGGTTTCAAAGCATCAGATGTAGCATTTTCTTCAAGAACTCTTTTAAGATCCTCTTCAAAAGATGTTCTTATTGTTTAAGAGGTAGGGGAGAAGACTGGGGCTTCAAGGCTGAGCTCACTCTATGTTTTATCACCAGAGGACTCAGCCACAGAAGTAACAGACTTATGTCCCTTAAAAGAGTTGAAGTGAAAAATCTCTTTAGGATCAAGACTCTTGACAGAATTAGGAAATGAGTTCTCAGCTTTTCCTTGATCAACAATAAACTTGACAGATGGTTTTGTAACCTTTTCTTGATCCAAGGAGTCATAGCTGACATTCCTGAAATTCAATCTTCTTGTCTTTGAAACATCTGAGGTTTTAGCTATTTTAAAAACTGTAGTACCAGAGATCACATTTTCTTGGATTTTCCCAACACAGAAGGCAGAGGACAGAGATGTCTTCTTCCTTCCAGTGTAGGGAGCAAGGTCACTGAAACCCAGACCTTGTGTATCCTTTTGAGAATTGATTTTGATATGCACATCTTATGCATCCTGGTACTTTTTAATCAGAATTTCTTTCTTTTGTAAAGATTGGTACAAAACCACTCTTTCTCTTTGAAAATAGTCCTTTAGAGAGACAGAGTTAAGCCTTTCATATTCAGATTTCTTAACCTCTTCTGTCTTTTGCTTTAAAACTTCCTCATATTCCTTACACTTTTCAGAAAAAGAATTTTCCTTCTATTTTTGCAAAATTTCTAGCTCAGATTTTTCTTTGGAGATCTCTTCCTTCTCCATTTCCAAGAGATTTTTCTCTCTCATGTAGAAGGACATATCCTTCTGAGCTAGCTTTCTTAATTCCTTTTCTTAAAAATGCTTTTGTTTCAACAGTTGAAATTCTTCAGTGAGTAATGACACATGCATTTCCAGCTCAGAGTCAGATTTTGATTCAGAAGTAGTACATACCATGGCACTGGGTTTAGTAGTCTCCAGCGCTCTGTCGTTGGACTCTATTAGAGAAAGAGCACATGCATTCTGAGTCACATCTGCCTCTGTTGATCTTTCATGCATCTCTCCAGTCATCCAATCAGCTACCTCTTCCAAACTTTCATCATCGACAGCAACCCTGCAAAAATTGGCTTGCTCTGGTTCGGCATCAGAGGACGAGTCAGAGATCCAATTTTCCATCTCATCTATATAAATTCTCTCTCTGAAGTTATATTTATACTTGTTCTTATAGTAGTCCCGGTCCTTTACCAGTCTACCCTTGCAGTTTGCAGAGAAATCGTCGGGTTTGCCACATTGAAAACACCTTCCATCATTCTGGTTGATGGGGTGGGCAGCATCTGCTTGCGTCTGGGGGGCTGGAGAATTGTATTTCTGTTGTGGTCTCTGCTCTGGTGGAGCTCTGTTGTTGTTCTGATGGTGAGGTGCAGCATAACCTCTCTTCTCGTCTTTCTCTTATCTCTCATATCTTCCACTTCTATCGAATACTTTGTTACAAAATCTGTTGTTAAACTTTTGAGTTATTAGGGCAAGAGATTGGGAAAAAGAATTGATATCATCATCTGGTGAATTTTCATCTGCATCACTTTCAGCAACCAAACTTTTCTTTCCCTTCTTTTTCACAGCTTTCTCTTTCTTCTTTTCTCTGTTGGACTTTCCTTCAGTGGGAGTTTTTGAGTCAGAGATCAAAGCTATTGGGCCTGCAATGGTGGATTTGTCCTTTTGTTTGACAACATCCTTCTCTTGTGCAACAAGAGTGCCATACACATCAGTAAGAGACCATGCATCCAAATCTTGGTTAGCTTGTAGAGATATGGATAGATTCAACCATTCATCATTTAAACTTTTCAAGAATAAGACATTGTTATCTTCCTTCGACCGAACAACCCCACATTTCTTACATTTGTTTTTTAAAACATTGAATCTGTTGTAGGTCTGTTGTAAGGTTTCCTCAGGAAGTGCTTTGAAATCATTGTAAGGTTTTTATACCACCCTCAAGTTGATTTAGAAGTTGATCCCAGATTTGTTTTGCAGTAACACATGAGTCTAGTTCTTGGAAAATATCGTTTGGAATGACCATAATCAGAAGCCTAACTACTTTGAGGTCATTTTCCATTTTCAGCTTTTCTTCCTCAGTAAACACAGTGGTTTAACCTCGAAGTGAGCAGGAACCTCAGCAGTTGTTTCTATTGTGGGTACACGAGGAACCAGAACAATAGGTTGGAATGGTCCTTCAGTGACAGATCGCATAAGGTCTCTATCCATCCCATCAAAGAAGTTAACCATCCTAATCTTCCATTGAGGATATTCTTCTCTCAGAAGAGTAGGAGGGTTGGTTAGAGAACCAGTCGTGTAGATAGCATTTATGTTGTTGTTAGCCATCTTTTCAGAAAACAGAGTACGAAGGTTTCGAAAGATTTTAAAAAGGGTTTTAAACTGAAAGTAGATGAACAGTAACCAATGGAACAGTAACTAAAGTAGAGAAGATATTCAGACTAACTATAACGCTTAAACAGGGGTTAAAAGAACTCTAAAGATTTGTTTGAACTTTTAAGCAAGAAAACAGAGTGTACGAAGAAGTTTCTGAAAAACAAAACACAATCAACAACAGTGAATCAACCTGGTTAGATTGGATCGTTTTTATTTGAGCAAATCAATCGGCTCTGATACCAATTGTAGGTTCCCAGATTCACGTTGTCTCATACATCATAAAACAGGTTGCGGAAGCATAATATAAAGCAATTAAATATGAGTGATTGTGTAGACGAGTATGTAACAGTGAGAGTATCAATAATGAATAGTAAATGATAACAAGATCAATAAATAAGTTGCTCATATATTGATATGTTTGAATAACACCAAGAACACTTTCTTGTGTGTGTATTCTGAAATCTCTCAGGTGACAAATCGTACAGTGATAGTGGAAAGGAATGTTGCAGTGTGTGCTCTCACAATTGTGGTAAATAATCCTTCCAAACGCTTAAAAATGTGTGCTCCACTACCTTTCTATTTATAGCCTGATAAAGTGAAAGACAGTGTACTATCTAACCCTGGGATGACACGTGGAAAGTGTGTCTCCGTCCTTTTAGGGCTGACATGGAAAGTACGGACACGTGTCTGACACTTAGAGATTTCTACGAGACTTAAGATTCACAGAGGTCTTCATTCACCAGAGCTCTTATGCCAGAGCTCTGATGGTCTTCTGGTGTGAACAGTTCTTCTGGTGGAACAGAAGAAGTCTTCTGCCAGAGCTCTGTCGAGCTCTGATGACCTTCTAGTTGATTTTCTTCTAAGTCTTCTGCTGGATCTCTGGTGGTTTTCTGACTTGTGATATTTTCAGTACTTTTACATCTTGTATACTTGGGGCTAACAGTAACAGGAGCTGAAAGAAAGATATGAATCAGAAGACTGTGTTGTAGGACTCCATGGTGAACCATCATGAAAGTTCGAATATTATGTTCTTTATAAAGAATCACTAGTATCAAGCCCTAAGCCATGCCATGATCTACCCAGTAAAGATCCTTCAGATCGAACCCAAGGTAGATGTTTTGTCATCACCCCAGCGACCTCATCGTTCGAATATCAGGTTGAATTCTCACTACTAACCCTATTTGACGACACAAATCAGAGAAACAAACATGAATGGAAGATCAAAAATTCTACAACCATAGGACATACAAAAATACCTACCCTTGTCAGTCATTGCTGGTATGATGTATGTAATTGTCAAGATTGTCTTGATGAAGCATAGCGAGTCGAATATGATGAAGGAATTCAAGAAAACAAGACAAAGATAATATAAAAAGAGAAGTTGAAAGAAAGATATGAATTAGAAGACTGTGTTGTAGGACTCTATGGTGAACCATTAGGCAAGTTCGACTATTATGTTTTTCTAAAGAATCACCAGTATCAACCCCTGAGCCATGCCATGATCTACCCTCTAAAGATCCTTCAGATCGAACCAAAGGTAGATATTTTGTCATCACCCCAGGGACCTCATCGTTCGTATATCAGGTTGGATTTCCACCACTAACCGTATTTGAAGACACAAATCAGAGAACCAAACATAACGGGAAGATCAAGAGTTCTACAACCATAGGCCTTACAAAAATACCTACCCCTGTCAGTCACTGCTGGTATGATGTATGCAATTGTCAAGATTGTCTCAATGAAGCATATTGAGTCGAAGATGATGAAGGAATTCAAGAAAAAAAGACAAAGATAATATCATAACAGGAGCTGAAAGAAATATATGAATCAGAAGACTGTGTTGTAGGACTCCATGGTGAACCATAATGCAAGTTCGACTATTATGTTCTTTATAAAGAATCACCAATATCATCCGCTAAGCCATGCCATGATCTACCCAGTAAAGATCCTTCAGATCGAACTCATGGTAGATGTTTTTTCATCGCCCTAGCGACCTCATCGTTCGACTTTCAGGTTGAATTCCCACTACTAACCCTATTTGAAGATACAAATCAGAGAAACAAACATGAATGGAAGATCAAGAATTCTACAACCATAGGCCATACAGAAATACCTACCATTGTCATTCATTGCTGGTATGATGTATGCAATTGTCAAGATTGCTCGATGAAGCATATCGAGTCGAATATGATGAAGGAATTCAAGAAAACAAGACAAATATTATATCATAACAGTAGTTGAAAGAATGATATGAATCAGAAGATTGTGTTGTAGGACTCCGTGGTGAACCATCAGGAAAGTTCGACTATTATGTTCTTTATAAAGAATCACTAGTATCAACCCCTAAGCCATGCCATGATCTACCCTATAAAGATCCTTCAGATCGAACCCAAGGTAGATATTTTGTCATCACCCCAGGGACCTCATCGTTCGTATATCAGGTTGGATTTCCACTACTAACCGTAATTGAAGACAAAAATTAGAGAACCACACATAAATGGAAGATCAAGAGTTCTACAACCATAGGCCTTATAAAAATACCTACCCCTGTCAGTCACTGTTGGTACGACGTATACAATTGTAAAGATTGTCTCGATGAAGCATATTGAGTCGAAGATGATGAAAGAAAAAAAGGCAAATTTATATCATAACAGGAGTAGAAAGAAAGACATGAATCAGAAGACTGTGTTGTAGGACTCCATGGTGAACCATCATGCAAGTTCGAGTATTATGTTCTTTATAAAGAATCACCAGTATCAACCCCTAAGCCATGCCATGATCTACCCAGTAAAGATCCTTCAGATCGAACCCATGGTAGATGTTTTTCCATCACCCCAGCGACCTCATCGTTAGACTATCAGGTTTAATTCACACAGCTAACCCTATTTGAAGACACAGATCAGAGAAACAATCAAGAATGGAAGATCAAGAATTCTACAACCATAGGCCATACAAAAATACCTACCCTCGTCAGTCATTGCTGGTATGATGTTTGCAATTGTCAAGATTGTCTAGATGAAGCATACCAAGTCAAATATGATGAAGGAATTCAAGAAAACAAGACAAATATAATATCATAACAGTAGTTGAAAGAATTATATGAATCAGAAGACTGTGTTGTAGGACTCCGTCGTGAACCATCAGGAAAGTTCGACTATTATGTTATTTATAAAGAATCACTAGTATCAACCCCTAAGCCATGCCATGATCTACCCTCTATAGATCCTTCAGATCGAACCCAAGGTAGATATTTTGTCATCCCCCCAGGGACCTCATCGTTCGTATATCAAGTTGGATTTCCACCACTAATCGTGTTTGAAGACACAAATCATAGAACCAAACATAAATGCAAGATCAAGAGTTCAACAACCATAGGCCTTACAAAAATACCTACCCCTATCAGTCTGCTGGTATGATGTATGCAATTGTCAAGATTGTCTCGATGAAGCATATTAAGTCGAAGATGATGAAGGAATTCAAGAAAAAAAAGATAAAGATAATATCATAACAAGAGCAGAAAGAAAGATATGAATTAGAACATTGTGTTGTAGGACTCCATGGTGAACCATCATGCAAGTTCGACTATTATGTTCTTTATAAAGAATCACCAGTATCAACCCCTAAGCCATGCCATGATCTACCCAGTAAAGATCCTTCAGATCGAACCCAAGGTAGATGTTTTGTCATCACCCCAGCGACCTCATCTTTCGAATATCAAGTTGAATTCTCACTACTAACCCTATTTGAAGACACAAATCAGAGAAACAAACATGAATGGAAGATCAAGAATTCAACAACCATGGGCCATACAAAAATACATACCCTTGTCAGTCATTGCTGGTATGATGTATGCAATTGTCAAGATTGTCTCGATGAAGCATACCGAATCGAATATGATGAAGGAATTAAAGAAAACAAGACAAATATAATATCATAACAGTAGTTGAAAGAATGATATGAATCAGAAGACAGTGTTGTAGGACTCCATGGTGAACCATCAGGCAAGTTCGACTATTAAGTTCTTTAAAAAGAATCACTAGTATCAACCTCTAAGCCATGCCATGATTACCCTTTAAGATCCTTCAAATCGAACCCAAGGAAGATATTTTGTCATCACCCCAGTGACCTCATCGCTATAATATCAGGTTGAATTCTCACCACTAACCCTATTTGAAGACACAAATCAGAGAACCAAACATGAATGTAAGATCAAGAATTCTACAACCACATGCCCTACAAAAATACCTACCACTGTCTGTCATTGCTGGTATGATGTATACAATTGACAAGATTGATTCGATGAAGCATACCGAGTCGAATATGATGAAGAATTCAAGAAAACAAGACAAAGATAATATCATAACAGAAGCTGGAAGAATGATATGAATCAGAAGACTGTGTTGTAGGACTCCATTGTGAACCATCAGGCACGTTCGACTATTAAGTTCTTTAAAAAGAATCACTAGTATCAATCCCTAAGCCATGCCTTGATTACCCTCTATGATCCTTCAGATCGAAACCAAGGTAGATGTTTTATCATCACCCCAACGAACTCATCACTATAATATTAGGTTGAATTCCCACCACTAACCCTATTTGAAGACACAAATCAGAGAGCCAAACATGAATGGGTGATCAAGAATTCTACAACCATAGGGCCTAAAAAAATACCTACACCTGTCAGTCATTGTGGGTATGATGTATGCAATTGTCAAGATTGTCTCGATTAAGCATACCGAGTAGAATATGTTGAAGAATTCAGGAAAACATGACAAAGATAATATCATAACAGAAGCTCAAAGAATAATATGAATCAGAAGACTGTTTTGTAGGACTCGATGGTGAACCAACAGGCACGTTCGACTATTAAGTTCTTTATAAAGAATCACTAGTATCAACCTCTAAGCCATGCCATGATTACCCTCTAAGATCCTTCAGATTGAACCCAATGTAGATGTTTTGTCATCACCCCAGCAACCTCATCGCTATAATATCAGGTTGAATTCCCACCACTAACCCTATTTGAAGACACAAATCAGAGAACCAAACATGAATTAAAGATCAAGAATTCTACAAGTATAGGCCCTACAAAAATACCTATACGTGTCAGTCATGCTGAAGCTACTCTAAACTGACAGAGTGAAAATGCGGTCTCCCGGAACAAAGGTCTCAAAGCCCTCGTTGGTAACAAACATAGTCCTTGCAGACACAAGAAACTCTTGTTACAATAGTACAATCCCTTGAAAACATGATTAAAGAGATCAAGAAATGATGCAAGGACTTCACAAACAACCTCTTGAAACAGTTTGCACCATCCCTCCTTCGCAAGCCTCCAACGATCTTATAAAAATGAAGTAGGGATGAAGTTCTTAAAATCACATCTGGTTAATCTAGAGAGATAACATAAGCAACAGAGAATAACAATGCACACTGATTATCCATGGGCATTACCCTCTACCCCTTTTGTTGGAACATCATTTGATCCACAACCACTCTCTCTGACATCCTTCCCACAAAATTCTCCATCCGTTTCATTATGGTCTAAAGAGCAAGAAAAAAGAAAAGGCAGAGCCTTACGATTCTCCCTTAAGTCATCCCAATGCCTAAAAAACCTCGTTTGCTTCTTGTAGGGGTACAAGAGTCCCTCATAAATACGCTTCAATGGTAGCTTCCTCAAAGCCCTCAATAGTTCTTCAAATTGAAGAGATTAACCCAATCTCAACATTCATACAGTCACTAACCAAAATAAAGCATCTATGGTTCAAATTTTGTTGCAACAGTTGTCACAACATCACCTAATTGCATGGAAAGTGATGTTTCAGAAGCTTTGTAACACCTACTCATGGCAGATCCAGAGACTATAATTCGTAAGGATCTTGACAAAGATTACGAAGTAGAAAACGAAGCCTCTGAAACCACACCAAAGAGGAGAACCAAGACCCTAAAGTATGACTCCAAAAACCAATTCACCTTTGATGACATCACACCATCACAATGGTGACATCCAGTATTACGACATTCATATAGTGATCAAAATATTCCTGACTAGAGCTCAAGGCTGTCTCAGAGATTAGTACATGAGTCTTAGAGAGTATCGACAGATGCAGATCCAATAATCCTAGTTTCCTAAAGAGTTCATGCATAAAATCTATGCTGAATTCATAGGTATCCTAGTTAAACACAGAACTCGCGTAGAAGAGTTGTATTAAAAAGGAGATGTTGTTCATTCCAGGAAAAAGCTCTCGAGACATAATACAATCGAATGTCAAAAAGGTTCTATTTTCTCCAAGGCGTTGATGATGTATTCCTCAAGCAAGTCTTTCTGAATTCTTTTCCAAATCTCTTGCAAATGAGTTGTTCAAGTCATTGGCTGATGATAAGTTTCCTCTACCTCAGAAGAGATCCATATTCCAGTCTCTCATAAACGGAAAGGTCTTATCAAAATTCAATCTTTAAGTTGGATTATGTCGATTAGGCATACATCCAGATGATAGGCCAAAAACTGCTTTTTACATCCCTAATCATCATTACAAGTGGAAGGTCATGCCATTTGGGTTAAAAAATGCTTCTTCAGCTTTCCAAAAATCAATGCTAAATGTTTTTGAACCCATTCTCCATAATACCCTAGGCGTACATTGATAATATTTTACAATTTTCCCCAAATGAAGAGTCTCATGTAGACATACTGAAAGTCCAGGATACACTCTTACAATCAAATATGAACAATTAAGATCGTATTCACAGCAACTGGTCATATGACTTATTAACAATCTGTGAATTACAAGATATTACAATGAATTTTTCTCTAAATGGATTCACCAAAGATTATATCAAAGATTCTGTTAGCTACAGTTGCTAACTCCTATATATACTGTAGAAGAAAGGCTAAAGCTACAGTACATATGAGAAACAGACTAATAGAACAATTACACGTGTCCTAATTAGTAACTGAATATAACAGATAATATCCCAAGATATGAATTCTGAACATACTTCTGAATAAGCGCTTCAGAACATTTGTCTTCATAGTCAGAAGTTCTGAGTCTCCTACTCAGAACTCTGAACCTTCTAGTCAGAATCCAACACTTAGAATCTTTTTGAGATTTCTCACTCAGAACTTCTGAGTCTTCTACTCAGAACTTCTGAGTCTTCTGAGTCTTCTTTAGTCTTCTTACTCAGAACTCAACACTTGTGTTTTTGACAAAACTCTAGACCTAACAATCTCCCCCTTTTTGTCAAACACACTTGTACTTTTCACCATCAAATTCTTAGAGCAGGAACAATCTTCAGAAGGAGCTCTTCTGAATGCTTTGACAACTTTTGCTCAGAATTCTGAATAATCTGAGTTAACAACTTCTGGTCAGTCTTTAATCAGCAGCAACAACGATTTCCAAATTGATTTCTGTTATATAATTGCTTTTTCTTTGCTCCCCTTGAAATGACAATTCTCATCTTCATTTCAGCTTTCATAAGATTTCTTTATAAGAAACAACCGATCAGTTTCCTTTTCCTCTTCTTCTTCTTAAAAATAACATTTCTCTCTTTTGTTATTTCTATACAAAAACCATATCAATCTTCAAAATCTTTAGCTTTTCTCCCCCTAAAGTTTTGGAAAGCAAAATCATCTTCAAAATCTTTAGCTTTTCTCCCCCTTGATTTTCAAAACTTTAGCGATGCTTTTTCTTCGAATGAAGTCTATGCTTTTTCTCCTCCTTAATGAATAACCTTGCTCCCCCTCAAAATAAGAATTATGGAGCAATTTGTTTTCTCCCCCTGAAAGTATGCATATATTTCATTAAAATTATTCATTTCAAATATAGTGCTTTAATGAAAACATTTATACAAGGAGAATAAGATTCACTAAACTACACTTGATAACTACTAACATTTGATCATTTGAAAACTTTACAAAAGAAATCCAACTTAATGAAATTTATCAGATTTTTCAGTCAAATGAAATCAAATGCATGTTTTTGGATTCAAATACAAGTCATCATTGCATATCGAGTTAAAAATGTTCAGTTTCAATCCCTTTATTAAATCTATTTGGTGTGCTTAGCATGCGAAATATGATTAGCTTCAAGAATATGCAATTCTAAAAACATATACGAATACTTTGCTCTACTTACACTATTTGTCCAAAATCAGGATTTTCACAAATTTACAGGTTTATTGCGACTTTGAATTTTCCCAAAGTTTCAAGAGATGTGTGCTCATTGGCATCTTTTAATTTTGTGCTCATTGACATCTTTTAATTTTGTGCACATTGGCATCTTTTAATCAAAAAGTTTAGTAAGAATAAGATACATCGTTAAACATGACTTTCTATCTGGTTCTATTGCAGGATTTGGGTCAGCATATCCCAGACCAGTTGGTCTTAGGTGCTAGGTGAAAAGCACCCCATGGAACTTAATTTCCCAAACCAGAAAGGCCACATCGATATATCTTAAACCCATTTGTACCAGTAGAACATGGCTTTCTATCTGGTTCTATTGCAGGATTTGGGTCAGCCGATCCCAGACCAGTTGATCTTAGGGACTAGGTGTCGAGCACCCCTTAGGACTTACTCTCCCAAACCAGAAAGGCCACAGGTACAAACTTTCAAACTAAATGATTTTATATATATTTATATTTCATCTCAATCACTTGGTACTAAAACGTAGTACTTCCCCCATATTTTTGTTTCCATCCAACATTCTGACATTTAGGCTTTTTGAACATTATATTCTATATAAGTATAGATTTCATAACATTGAGCATTCGGCATAATTTCATTCATGTTTTGCTTACCTTTCGATTTAATTCAGAAGTGAAAGTTGAAACAAATATAGCTCAGATAATACAAAATACTTGTAAAATCACTTTTTGACACACATTTATTCATTGAATGAAAATTTAAAAAAAATCATATCATTGAATTAAATTGTTAAGATTCAAACATTCAAAGCAATAGAAATAAAACATAATACAATGTTACCTTTCACCACTTGTTCCTTGAAACAGAAAAATATGACAGTTAAGGATATCACCTGAGAAGTATGAGTTCTAAACTGATTTGTTTAGAAGTCTTAGTCTCTGAAGTACGGGTCCTGAACTGAATTATTCAGAAGCCATATTCATTTAAGTACGGGTTTTGAACTGATATGTTCAAAAACCTAAAACGTTGAATCACGGGTTTTGAACATTATCTTGAAACAATCAGATCAAATTTTGAGTCAATACTTCCTCTGAAATCAAGATAATCCTGCAAAATCAAGAGATTTTGGTAATCATCTACGATGATTCCTCATTAGTTATCAAAAAAAAATTCTGAGTAGTAGAGTCAGAATTCTGATTAGAAGAGTCAGAATTCTGAGTAACTTGCTCAAAATTCTAAGTATCAGAGTCAGAATTCTGATTAGTTGAGTCAGAATTCTGAGTAGTAGAGTCAGAACTTCTGAGTAATAGAGTCAGAATTCTGATAAAACTATCCAGAGAAAATGCCTTAGAAAAATGTTTGGATTTTGTGATTTTTGAACATTCTGAACTTCAAATCACCATAACTTGCTCAAAAATCAGAATTTTTCAACCAAAATTTGCAGGGTTGCTTAAAATGTGATTCTGAACACATTCTCTGGACAATGTTTTCTACTAAAAACACCCACAACTATGAGTTCGATTACACCACAGTAAACTGAAGTTTTTAAAAAAATGCTTCAAAATCAACAAATTGATCTGTATGAATCAGAAATCCATAATCACATTCATACCGAGTTTTGGACTGAAGTATCCAAAAGTCAAAATTCTCAATTTAAGCACAGCATCGGTTTTAAGTCATGTGTCAGTATTATCATTCAGCTCTACACATGAATAACCTGCAAAACAGATTAAGTTGTCTTTGGTACCCATATGAACTTGGGTCCAGGTTTGTTAGGTGCAGTGGCATATGCAGATATTCTATAAGAACCATACCAGTGCTGAATAAAATTCTTGTTCACAAAATCATTAGTCCCACAATATGAACAACAAAGTTTCTTTTGTGCAACTCTGACTAATTGATTTACAGAATAAATCACATCAGGTTTAACAAAAGATTTTCTTTGAAATGTATTGTTCTTCTTGACATTTGAATTAGGAACTTTTGATTTTGGCACTTCTTTCTTGGAAGTTGTTCCTTTAACTCTCCATTCCATTTTTATCTTTTTAAATGAACAATTATAAGATTTATCAATAGCAGAATCATAAAACAGATTAGAAGAACGAATCTGATCTTTTGAACTATGATTTGATTTGTCAACAACTTTCGTTTCAAATTCCCTAAACTTTTTAACATACAAATCAAACCTTGACAGCAAATCAGATTTGGACTTCCTCTCTATCATGATTTTAGTTGATAAATCAGATAATTTCTTAATAAGTCTCCTTATCTCCAAATGAAAAACTTTCTTTTCCTTTTCAAACTCATCTTTTGAGCATTTTTCTTTAAAGCCATTTACCTTCTTCTTTTCAGTCTCTTTCCTTCCATCTTCTAACTCTTTCTCCAACTCATTGATTTTTACAGAAAATTCATTTAACATTCCTGTTTTCTTTTTCTCAAAACCATTCTTTTCTTTTTGAAAAACATTTTTCTTGCATTCAAACTCTTTTCTTTCTTTTGCAAGAATTTTCTCCAAATCAGAAATTTTCAGAGAGAATTCAATAGACTTTGTTTCAAAACCTTTCCTCTCAGTTTGAAAGTCTCTTATCTCTTTCTCAAATTTCTCTCTTTCAAGTATAAGGACTTGTTCAAAATCATATATCTGTTTCAAGAGTTGACCATTTTTTATTTCACATGATTTGATTCTATTTTTAGACTCTGTCAACATCTTTCTTCTAAAATTGCCTTTCTCTTTCAAATCAACATTCTCTTTTTCTAACAACTTTATGTTTTCTTGAACCTTTTCAAAATCCTTTAGAAAATCAGATTTCTCTTTTTGCAAAATCTTTATAACTTTTGTATTTTCATCTTGTTTTGCTTGAAGATTAGCAATCTTGCTTAAATGATCAATCTCAGTTTTTGTTTCAGAAATTGTTTCTTTTGCTTTTACAGGACTTAATTTTTTTAAATTGTCTGAACTAGTTATAGAACTTGCAGGTCTCACAAAAACTTCAACAATCTCATGCATGATGAAATGAAAAATTCAAATATCAACTATGAATTTTGATCAAAACTGAGAATCAACACAGATCTAGAATATGCAAGAACTAATCAAATCTGTCACATGCATTTTATCAAACAGTTAGAGTACATGAATTAATGAAATCTTCTTTTCAACAAAAAATTTGAATACTAATCAACATGCAGCAGATATAATCACTTTGATCAAGAAACCAATCAAGAATTTCGAAAACATACCTCTGATCTCTGTTTAATTTCGAGAATTAATCAGCATAGAGAGAAAATCTTTGGATGACTTGATTGTAAGCTATCGATTCAACAGAAAGACAAATTCAAATTTCTTGAATCAATGATAGAAACGAATTCAAGAATTGTTAGGAATTCAAGAATTGTTAGCAGCAACGGAATCAATTGTCGAATTGATCAAGAAACTTCAAGAACGCGATCAAACACACTCTTGGACGAATTTGTTTGTTGATTGGCTCTGTTACCAATTGAAAGTCCAGGATACACTCTTACAATCAAATATGAACGATTAAGATCGTATTCACAGCAACTGGTCATATGATTTATTAACAATCTGTGAATTACAAGATATTACAATGAATTTTTCTCTAAATGGATTCACCAAAGATTATATCAAAGATTCTGTTAGCTACAGTTGCTAACTCCTATATATACTTTAGAAGAAAGGCTAAAGCTACAGTACATATGAGAAACAGACTAATAGAACAATTACACGTGTCCTAATTAGTAACTGAATATAACAAATAATATCCCAAGATATGAATTCTGAACATACTTCTGAATAAGCGCTTCAGAACATTTGTCTTCATAGTCAGAAGTTCTGAGTCTCCTACTCAGAACTCTAAACCTTCTAGTCAGAATCCAACACTAAGAATCTTTTTGAGATTTCTCACTCAGAACTTCTGAGTCTTCTACTCAGAACTTCTGAGTCTTCTGAGTCTTCTTTAGTCTTCTTACTCAGAACTCAACACTTGTGTTTTTGACAAAACTCTAGACCTAACACATACTCTCGAAGTTTCATTCCAAAATCTAACAACATGGAATCATGTTATCTAAAAAGAAGATGGAGATATGTGTCACCTCCATTTACTTTCTTGGAATGAAAATATATGATTGAAAATATCAGCCGCAACCTCACATCACCCAAGAATTGTACAGGTTTCTAGATGAGCTTTCATCACAAAAGGAAATACAACAGTTCCTTGTTCTAGTCAATCAGATGGCTGATTTCCTGCCAAAGTTTTCAAATCATATCATACACCTACTCCTCTTGTTGAAAAACGAACCACTACCTTGGGCTGAATGAATAACATTGGTTGCCAAAGCTATAAAGCAGCTAGTTGATAAAATTATACCTTTATAGATTTCCACTAATGCTTAACAAAGGATTCTCCAGACAGACGTAAGTGATGAGTAATGGGGAGAAGTCTTATTTGTACAAGACGAAAAAGTCGTCAAAATAGTCTGCAGCTACAAGAATGGCACATTTATAGCCTCAAAGCAACACTACCATTCCACGTTCAAAGTGATTCAAACTCTTTTCTTTCTTTTGCAAGAATTTTCTCCAAATCAGAAATTTTCAGAGAGAATTCAACAGACTTTGTTTCAAAACCTTTCCTCTCAGTTTGAAAGTCTCTTCTCTCTTTCTCAAATTTCTCTCTTTCAAGTATAAGGACTTGTTCAAAATCATATATCTGTTTCAAGAGTTGACCATTTTTTATTTCACATGATTTGATTCTATTTTTAGACTCTGTCAACATCTTTCTTCTAAACTTGCCTTTCTCTTTCAAATCAACATTCTCTTTTTCTAACAACTTTATGTTTTCTTGAACCTTTTCAAAATCCTTTAGAAAATCAGATTTCTCTTTTTGCAAAATCTTTATAACTTTTGTATTTTTGTCACACCCCGCTAAAGCGGAAACACGAGATGTAACAGATAGAGTTTCATAGCATTAGGAAATAAACAACACCAACCATACAATTACACAAAGTATACATTACAAAGTCCCAAAAATTTAAAGTTAAGGGTTTACAATCCCAAAGTTTACATGTAACCCAAAATAATGTTTTTATCAAGATATGACAAAAGACGAGTCTCGGTTGATGTCGACATGCATGCTAAATTAAACCTTGTCAGTTACCTTCTTAGCCCCTGAAAAGCGTGTTTAAAACAAAAGGTCAACTACAAAGAGTTGGTGAGTTCACAGGTTTTTCCATACACAACAATTTTTCTTCCAATGGTTACTCTCATGAAACGTTCGTTCATGACAAGCTCCAAAGTTAAAAGGTTTATGAGTACAATTTACAATGAGTGATCTTTGTAAGATATAACAGTGTTGAGCCACTACTAAGCCTCCGAAAATCTACGCCCCGCGAACTACCTCAGAGGTGGTATACTAACCCACGTGAGAAGAACATTATTACCAGATAAAGTGCACCCCTACTCGTCAGTTAAGGTGGGTTTGTCAAACCAAATAGCGCTATCCACAAGTATCACCGGCTCGTTACGAGTTAATAAGTAGTGTATTTACTGGGGACTTACCATTTTCATTATCACTCAACATATCTTTATCACTTAAGTACAATTGTCCATTCATTAGTACTCATTCTTCAAAGCATAAATATCCACAATTTAATATCATGAATCATTTAGCATTTTAAAAACATAACATGCTTTTCACCCCAAACATTTAAACAAGTAAAAACGGGGCTGTGATTACTCACCTTAACGTGTAGACGCGAAGTTGCGCAAGCTTGATCGCTTAATGCCTTACGGGTCTCCTATAAAGTCAAATAAGCTCTATAAGTCCTTCATAGCTACTCAAGGTTGAACTTAGCTCATTTAGTCCACCTCTTGTGAAATGCCATTGTTTTAGTTTTTAATTTGACATGATGAATTTAATATTTTCCCAATGTTTTAATCATGTATAGGTACCTATAAGGTTAAAATAGTAAAATCCCACACTTTTTCCAAAATATATAATCTGGCAGAAACTTTGTTCCTCAAAAATGGTTATTGAAATACACTTTCTGGAATGACAAATTTGCCCATCTTTTTATATGTGGTACTACACTGAGCTAAGAAGGTTTTGACCAAATTTCATAAATTTTGAAGGTGTTTAAGGGGTTCAAATAATTTTTACAAAATAATGCAACACAGAACCTAAAACAGTTTACACCCTTCTGCCATAACCGGCTTTTGGAGGGTCAAAACATAGTATTTTTCAGCGATTTTGCATGGTTTGGAAACCTAACACATAAAGGTGTCTTATGGAAAAAGATTCACAAATTTTTGATGAGTTTTGAGTGAGTTATGGTCAAAAGAAATTGCATGTACCAATCTGCCATTTCTGGACAGCTTGACATACTTGGTTTGCACAAAATCTTTAAATGACCAAAACATCGTATATTGTTATGAAATTTTAGCATGTGAAACCTAACTCATAAAAGTAGCTTCCAGAAGAAAAATGAGAAAGTTTTATGCATTTTTCAAAGAGTTATATACAAAATAAACTGACACAAAAATCTGTCAGACTAACTGCTGCACACCAATTTTGTTCTAAGGAGTTTAAGGCTCAAAACTCAATGTTTTTGCATGAGACCAGTGGGGTTCGACTCCCAACTCATTAAACCTTACTCCAGAAGAAAAATGGAGGAATTTGGACATGATTTGACCAAGATAGGGTCGTCCAAAGTGCATGCAATAAATCTGGCAGAATCTGGAACTTACATAAACTCCATAAAAATCACATTTTTAACATTTTAACATCCATAGATATGGATTTCTTTGGTAAGGGTTTAGTTCCCACATCAAACAACATGTTTTTAAAAGAAAATGCTTTGAACTTACAAGAAACATGTGCATGCAAAAACCCCAAAACTCAGATTCTAAAATAAGAACAAAAACCCACATTTTGATGATTTTGCTCATTTCTCTTGAGTTCATGATGGAAGCTCATAGATTATCACCATTTTATGGACATTTATCATGTCATGGGTGTTTAATCTCACTTCTAGAACATCAAGAAGAGTTCATCCATTTGAACAATACGAAAAGTGTAGAAATGCAAGGAAATAGCATAAAAAGATGTTAAAAACTTATGAAGAACACTAGTTAGAGTTCTTACCTTGAGAGATGATTTCTAACACTTTAAGTTTTCTGGAAATTTGGTTTTGGATGCTTGAATAAGGCTGGAATTTTGAAGTATCTTTGGTTGAAGAAAAGTGAAGAAGAAGAGAAGGAGAAGGTAGAGAGAAAGTAGAGGAAGTTGGATGATCTTTGGATGAGAGTTTGAAAAATGAAGTAGCAAAACAAAAAAAAGAGAAGGTAATAGAGGGGGGGGAGGGGCCGGCCAAACATGGGCCCCCAAACCCTTTGCATAATATTTTTTTTTTAAAAAAATAAGCCTATAACTATTTCTTAAAAAAAATCATTTTTTTATCTAAAATTTTCATTGCAACATAAGCTTCTAAAATACATTCTTGTTTTATTATTAAATCTTATAAAAAGAAAGATTTATGTTTAAGGTAAAACCCTATATTTTATATAGGTTATATGTTATTTAAGGTATTTTGGCATTTCACAAGGTGTTCCGGTTAGTCTTGGGTCAAAACCGGGTCTTTTAAGCTACTACCGGGAATTTTAGCGATTTTTCGCTTTAATATTTTCTGGATGAGTCCTATTAGGGTATATTCTCTTTATTAACATTAGTGAGGGCTTAACAGATGCTAACCTGGAAGTTTCGATTTTTTTGCCGAATGTTACAGTTTTCCCCCGTTAGAGAAATTTCGTCCCGAAATTTAATGACTGGCATTCCCAGTTAGTTCCTTGACGAACAGCTGAGGATATTTACTTTTCATAAAATCCTCCCGCTCCCAAGTGTATTCTGGTCCATGCCTTGCACTCCATCGAACTTTTACAATCGGGATTTTGCTACGTCTTAACCGCTTAACATCTCGGTCAAGTATCTCCACGGGTTCTTCTATAATGCGTAACTGCTCGCTCACTTGAATATCTTCCAATGGTAGCACCAATGATTCATCCGATAGGCATTTCTTCAGATTCGACACATGAAATGTGTCGTGAATAGCGCTTAACTCTTGTGGTAGTTTGAGTCCGTAAGCAACTGGTCCAATCTTTTCCAGTATCTCAAACGGACCGATATATCTTGGGCTCAACTTGCCCTTCTTCCCAAATCGTACCAATCCTTTCCATGGTGATACCTTTAATAGTACCTTATCGCCCACCTGAAATTCCAATGGCTTCCTGCGATTATCTGCATAACTCTTCTGACGAGTTCTGGCAACTTTCAGTCTTTCCTGAATGGTTACGATCTTGTCCGTGGTCTCCTGTATTATGTCGGGTCTTAACAGCTGCCTGTCACCAACCTCCAACCAGCTGAGTGGGGATCTACATTTGCGTCCATATAAGGCTTCGTATGGTGCGCACTTTAAGCTGGTATGGTAGCTATTGTTGTAAGAGAATTCGACTAGCGGTAAATGAGTATCCCAACTTCCACCAAAATCCATTACACAGGCTCGTAACATGTCTTCCAGTGTTTGTATAGTCCTTTCCGTCTGACCGTCCGTCTGTGGGTGGTAGGCAGTGCTCAAGTCCAAACGTGTGCCCAACGCTTTCTGGACTGACCGCCAAAGGCGTGACGTAAAACGGCTATCTCTGTCCGAGATTATTGAAGTAGGTACTCCATGCCGCATAACGATCTCGTTGATGTAAATCTGAGCAAGCTTTTCCACCTTGAAGTCTTCCCGAATAGGCAGAAAATGTGCAGATTTCGTAAGCTGATCCACTATAACCCAGATTGAATCATGTCCTTTCCTTGTCCTGGGTAACTTAGTTACGAAATCCATACTTATCTGTTCCCATTTCCATTCGGGAATCTACGGTTGCTGAAGAAGACCTGATGGTTTCTGATGTTCAGCCTTAACCAGGGCACAAGTTTGGCACTTGCTTACATACATAGCCACATCTTTCTTCATTCCTGGCCACCAATAATATTCCTTCAGATCCTTATACATTTTATCGGCTCCGGGATGAATTGAATATCTTGATTTATGGGCTTCATCCAGGATTATTGATCGCAGATTGACAACCTTAGGTACCCAAACTCTATTTCGGAAGTAACGCACCCCGTCTGGTTGTGTATCAAATTCCTTTTCCAGATGATGTAGAGCTTCGCCCTTCAAATTCTCCTCTTTTAATGCTTCTTCTTGTGCTTCGAGGATTTGATCCTTAAGGCTCGTCCGGACCATCGTTCCCATGGCTCTTGCCCTTGATGGTTTCACCCTTTCCTTTCGGCTTAACGCGTCAGCCACAACATTAGCTTTGCCCGGATGGTACTTTATCTCGCAATCGTAGTCGCTAAGCAGTTCAACCCATCTCCGTTGTCGCATATTCAGCATTTTCTGATCAAAAATGTGTTGTAAGCTCTTGTGATCGGTAAAGACGGTACATTTAGTGCCGTAGAGATAGTGTCTCCAAATCTTGAGTGCGAACACTACGGCTCCTAGCTCCAAATCATGGGTGGTATAATTCTTTTCATGAACCTTAAGTTGCCTTGATGCGTAGGCAATAACCTTGTCTTTTTGCATTAGCACACACCCCAACCCTCGGTGTGAGGCATCGCAGTAAACAACAAAATTGTCTGCACCTTCTGGTAGAGCTAAGATCGGTGCATTGCAAAGCTTATGTTTAAGCGTCCGAAAGGCTTCTTCCTGCTTCTCTCCCCAATCGAACTTCTTGTCTTTCTGGGTTAATGCCGTTAATGGTTGTGCAATTTTGGAGAAATTTGCAATGAAACGCCGATAGTAACCAGCTAAACCGAGAAACGAACGGATTTCAGTCGGAGTCTTCGGGGCTTCCCACTTCTTTATGGCTTCTATCTTGGCCGGATCAACATGAATTCCATCTTCATTAACTACATGACCAAGAAATTGTACTTCACGAATCCAAAATTCGCATTTGGAAAGTTTAGCATACAGCTTCTGATCTCTGTGTAGTTCTAGTATCAGCTTCAAATGTTGCTCATGCTCCTTCTTGCTTTGCGAATAAATCAATATGTCATCTATGAACACAATTACAAATTTGTCCAAGTACGGTCGACATACTCTGTTCATTAGGTCCATAAAGACTGCTGGAGCGTTTGTTAGTCCAAAAGGCATGACTAGGAACTCATAATGTCCATATCGAGTCCTAAACGCTGTCTTGGAAATGTCCTCCTCCCGAACCCTCATTTGATGGTATCCAGACCGAAGGTCAATCTTTGAAAAGTACGTAGCGCCTTGAAGTTGGTCGAACAGGTCATCGATTCGAGGAAGAGGATATCGGTTCTTGACGGTCAGCTTATTAAGTTCCCTGTAGTCGATGCACATACGAAACGAACCATCTTTCTTTCTAACGAACAAAACTGGAGCTCCCCAGGGTGAAGAGCTGGGTCGTATGAATCCTTTATCGAGCAGCTCTTTGAGTTGGCCTGACAACTCATGCATTTCTGAAGGTGCTAACCGGTACGGTGACTTCGCTACGGGTGCCGCTCCTGGAATTAAGTCGATATGAAATTCGACTTGTCTTGGTGGTGGTAATCCAGGTAATTCATCTGGGAATACCTCAGGAAAATCTCGTACTATTGGAAAGTCTTGAATATTCTTCTCTTTGATCTCCTTATCCACCACGTGTGTCAGAAACGCAACACAATCTTTTCGCAAATATTTTCGCATCTTCATACCCGACACTATTTTGAATTTCCTCCCAGAGCTGTCTCCCTGTATTTCCAGTACTCCTCCTTCGGTTTGGGGTATTCGGACGATCTTTTCGGAGCAAACGATCTCAGCGCGATTCTTTGATAACCAATCCATACCTACGACTATATCGAAGCTTCCTAATCTGATTGGAATTAAATCTATGCTAAAATCTTTTTCCGCCAATTTTAAGGTACAGTTCATAATTACATCTTTGGCCCTAACTTCTTGTCCATTAGCAAATTCTATAATATAGGCTTCTTTCAACTTTTGAGGTTCCAAGTCAATTTTCGGCCTAAATTCTAGTGATACAAAGCTCCTATCTGCTCCCGAATCAAATAGTACTGTTGCATAATGATTATTCAAGAGAAACGTACCTGTGACTACACCTGGGTTTCGTCTTGCCTCATCTGCTCCAATTTCAAACACTCGGCCTCGTGCCTGACCTCCTTGATTCCCTTGATTAAATGGTCGCGCTTGATTTGTATTAGGCCTTCGGTTCAGTCTCGGACATGCGTTCCGATAGTGATCAGGGCTCCCACACTCGTGACATGTTCGCCTTCCTCCGCTCTTGCAATCTTTAGCGACATGGCCTCCTTTGCTACACTTGGAGCAAATGATGCATCTTCCGAGGTGTCGATTATTGCACTTGGTGCATCTTGGGCATAGCCCTCTTTCCTTCTCTTCGACCTGTGCTTGAACCCCAAAATTTCCTGTCACCCTATGACCCTTGTCTGTTCTTCCCCCAAACTGCCTTCTTGCAGGCTCTTCTATCTTTCTTTTCCCAGCGGCCTTGTCTTTCCCTGATGTTCTTGAACGATTCGCGTTGTTGGTGAGTCTTGTTGCTAAATTTACTGCTTCTTGGAGAGTCTTTGGGTCAGCTGAAGTGACATTTCCTCTGATTCCTTCAGATAAACCCCACACATACCTATCCACTCTGTTTTCCTCGGGCGTCACCAAATGTGGCACCAGCTTTGCCAACTCATGGAAACGGGCAGTGTAAGAGTCTATATCGTTTCCCTTCATTTCATGATTCCACAGTTCTGCCTCCAGCTTCTGGATTTCACTTCTTGGGCAATACTCTCCCTTGAGTAGCTTCTTGAACTCTTCCCACGTAAGGTTGTAAGCCGCTTCCCGTCCACGGGTTTGTACTTGTGTGTTCCACCATGTTAGTGCTCGGCCTTGCAACAAACAAGCAGCAAATTCTACTTTGTTTCCTTCTGTGCACTTGCTAATATGAAGAACGGATTCCATACCCTCAATCCATGTCAGTAATCCCACAGCTCCTTCAGTTCCATGGAATTCTTTAGGGTTGCAGCCCCTAAAGGTCTTATATGTGCATTCCCGATTTCCAGTCGCTCCCGCATTGCTTGAATTAGCATTCAGCCCAGCTGCTACTTGGCTGACAATGTTCGGAAGTGCAGCCATAATTTGCTCCGCCACGAGCCGTGCGACTTCAGGATTCTCTCTTCTTGGAGGCATAGTCCTACAGCTATGGTTTTAATTAAAGGTTTAGTCGCATGGTTACTAATACTATTATTTGGTTACACTTCCTACTTGTTATGTTAATCTAAGTTATGGTACTACTTCATGCATACTATCTTTGTTATCTACACGTATTGTCATAACAACATACCATAATTTCACAATCATGCATCTAAAAGTACTTGAGATACGTAAACATTAACCAAGCATTTCATTCATAAACCATAAATATTCAAATTCCAACAGAAACAATTAACAAAAATTTTCAATGTTTGGAATTTAATGGCTACATGCCCCAAAAATATAAGTTCAAGTTTTAAATAAATCCCCAAAAGCTTCTAATAGTGGTCCTCTAATGCATCAGTGCCCACAACAGCAGTCCCAACACCAAAACCAAGGCTCCTATCACCCAAGCCAGGTACCTACGTAGGGCTCTCACCTCCCTCCTAGTGATGTCAATGACCTCCAAGGTTCGGTCTGAGGCTTCACTATGTGTTTTCAGCACCTCCATCACCCCGTTCAGGGTTTGGTGCTGTCCGTCCAACCTCTCTCCGTGGTGTTGAATGTCGTGAGCCATCATTAGGACCCACTGGCTTTCCTGGGCAGTCATGCCAGGAGGGTGAGCCACAGGCACTCCGGTTACTACCTGGGGGTTTCCTCGCTGCACTCCCGATCGGGAGGTCTCTCCTTCGCCTCTAGGTGGTTGGGTAAGACTCACACGTCTAGGTAATGGGACACTCTTCCTTGCCGTGGCTCTAACTCTTGGTCCTCGTAGGATACGTGGAGGGGACAAAGTGAGTGGTGCACTGGATTCTTCCTGGTCGTCTTCATACGGGTCTCTCTCAACTACAACCGGTGCATTGCCCCTTGGTCGGCCAGTAACATAGCCGGAGGGGTCTGCCGAGTACGAGTGCTCGGAATGGGTATGCTCCGAAGGGGTGTGCTCGGACGGGTCATATTCAGACGACATAGTGAGCTGCGATAATAGTAGACTTTGTTATTAAGTGTGTTATTGTAAGTGCCTAAAATATGCAATGTTTATGCAGACACACACAAAATCATGTTTTCCCATTTCAAGTAGAAAATTTATTTTAAGCATACTTCCATTATGACCAACCCGAGTCTCTCATTATAGTTACCCGAATTAAACATAGGTGATCAGGCTTTGTTTAATTGAGGTATAATAATGTGACATTCGACTTGGTTATATTAGCAACATGCTCCAGATTTTAGACAATCCTTTCGAAAACCGTTTTGAAGATAGTTTGCGTTATGGTTGGGTTATAGATGTGGTTTCCATAAGAAAATCGGCATTCTCTATAACCTATAGCTCTGATACCAATTTCTGTCACACCCCGCTAAAGCGGAAACACGAGATGTAACAGATAGAGTTTCATAGCATTAGGAAATAAACAACACCAACCATACAATTACACAAAGTATACATTACAAAGTCCCAAAAATTTAAAGTTAAGGGTTTACAATCCCAAAGTTTACATGTAACCCAAAATAATGTTTTTATCAAGATATGACAAAAGACGAGTCTCGGTTGATGTCGACATGCATGCTAAATTAAACCTTGTCAGTTACCTTCTTAGCCCCTGAAAAGCGTGTTTAAAACAAAAGGTCAACTACAAAGAGTTGGTGAGTTCACAGGTTTTTCCATACACAACAATTTTTCTTCCAATGGTTACTCTCATGAAACGTTCGTTCATGACAAGCTCCAAAGTTAAAAGGTTTATGAGTACAATTTACAATGAGTGATCTTTGTAAGATATAACAGTGTTGAGCCACTACTAAGCCTCCGACAATCTACGCCCCGCGAACTACCTCAGAGGTGGTATACTAACCCACGTGAGAAGAACATTATTACCAGATAAAGTGCACCCCTACTCGTCAGTTAAGGTGGGTTTGTCAAACCAAATAGCGCTATCCACAAGTATCACCGGCTCGTTACGAGTTAATAAGTAGTGTATTTACTGGGGACTTACCATTTTCATTATCACTCAACATATCTTTATCACTTAAGTACAATTGTCCATTCATTAGTACTCATTCTTCAAAGCATAAATATCCACAATTTAATATCATGAATCATTTAGCATTTTAAAAACATAACATGCTTTTCACCCCAAACATTTAAACAAGTAAAAACGGGGCTGTGATTACTCACCTTAACGTGTAGACGCGAAGTTGCGCAAGCTTGATCGCTTAATGCCTTACGGGTCTCCTATAAAGTCAAATAAGCTCTATAAGTCCTTCATAGCTACTCAAGGTTGAACTTAGCTCATTTAGTCCACCTCTTGTGAAATGCCATTGTTTTAGTTTTTAATTTGACATGATGAATTTAATATTTTCCCAATGTTTTAATCATGTATAGGTACCTATAAGGTTAAAATAGTAAAATCCCACACTTTTTCCAAAATACATAATCTGGCAGAAACTTTGTTCCTCAAAAATGGTTATTGAAATACACTTTCTGGAATGACAAATTTGCCCATCTTTTTATATGTGGTACTACACTGAGCTAAGAAGGTTTTGACCAAATTTCATAAATTTTGAAGGTGTTTAAGGGGTTCAAATAATTTTTACAAAATAATGCAACACAGAACCTAAAACAGTTTACACCCTTCTGCCATAACCGGCTTTTGGAGGGTCAAAACATAGTATTTTTCAGAGATTTTGCATGGTTTGGAAACCTAACACATAAAGGTGTCTTATGGAAAAAGATTCACAAATTTTTGATGAGTTTTGAGTGAGTTATGGTCAAAAGAAATTGCATGTACCAATCTGCCATTTCTGGACAGCTTGACATACTTGGTTTGCACAAAATCTTTAAATGGCCAAAACATCGTATATTGTTATGAAATTTTAGCATGTGAAACCTAACTCATAAAAGTAGCTTCCAGAAGAAAAATGAGAAAGTTTTATGCATTTTTCAAAGAGTTATATACAAAATAAACTGACACAAAAATCTGTCAGACTAACTGCTGCACACCAATTTTGTTCTAAGGAGTTTAAGGCTCAAAACTCAATGTTTTTGCATGAGACCAGTGGGGTTCGACTCCCAACTCATTAAACCTTACTCCAGAAGAAAAATGGAGGAATTTGGACATGATTTGACCAAGATAGGGTCGTCCAAAGTGCATGCAATAAATCTGGCAGAATCTGGAACTTACATAAACTCCATAAAAATCACATTTTTAACATTTTAACATCCATAGATATGGATTTCTTTGGTAAGGGTTTAGTTCCCACATCAAACAACATGTTTTTAAAAGAAAATGCTTTGAACTTACAAGAAACATGTGCATGCAAAAACCCCAAAACTCAGATTCTAAAATAAGAACAAAAACCCACATTTTGATGATTTTGCTCATTTCTCTTGAGTTCATGATGGAAGCTCATAGATTATCACCATTTTATGGACATTTATCATGTCATGGGTGTTTAATCTCACTTCTAGAACATCAAGAAGAGTTCATCCATTTGAACAATACGAAAAGTGTAGAAATGCAAGGAAATAGCATAAAAAGATGTTAAAAACTTATGAAGAACACTAGTTAGAGTTCTTACCTTGAGAGATGATTTCTAACACTTTAAGTTTTCTGGAAATTTGGTTTTGGATGCTTGAATAAGGCTGGAATTTTGAAGTATCTTTGGTTGAAGAAAAGTGAAGAAGAAGAGAAGGAGAAGGTAGAGAGAAAGTAGAGGAAGTTGGATGGTCTTTGGATGAGAGTTTGAAAAATGAAGTAGCAAAACAAAAAAAAGAGAAGGTAATAGAGGGGGGGGGGAGGGGCCGGCCAAACATGGGCCCCCAAACCCTTTGCATAATATTTTTTTTTTTTTTTAAAAATAAGCCCATAACTATTTCTTAAAAAAAATCATTTTTTTATCTAGAATTTTCATTGCAACATAAGCTTCTAAAATACATTCTTGTTTTATTATTAAATCTTATAAAAAGAAAGATTTATGTTTAAGGTAAAACCCTATATTTTATATAGGTTATATGTTATTTAAGGTATTTTGGCATTTCACAAGGTGTTCCGGTTAGTCTTGGGTCAAAACCGGGTCTTTTAAGCTACTACCGGGAATTTTAGCGATTTTTCGCTTTAATATTTTCTGGATGAGTCCTATTAGGGTATATTCTCTTTATTAACATTAGTGAGGGCTTAACAGATGCTAACCTGGAAGTTTCGATTTTTTTGCCGAATGTTACAAATTTCATCTTGTTTTGCTTGAAGATTAGCAATCTTGCTTAAATGATCAATCTCAGTTTTTGTTTCAGAAATTGTTTCTTTTGGTTTTACAGGACTTAATTTTTTTAAATTGTCTGAACTGGTTATAGAACTTGCAGGTCTCACAAAAACTTCAACAATCTCAGGCATGATGAAATGAAAAATTCAAATATCAACTATGAATTTTGATCAAAACTGAGAATCAACACAGATCTAGAATATGCAAGAACTAATCAAATCTGTCACATGCATTTTATCAAACAGTTAGAGTACATGAATTAATGAAATCTTCTTTTCAACAAAAAATTTGAATACTAATCAACATGCAGCAGATATAATCACTTTGATCAAGAAACCAATCAAGAATTTCGAAAACATACCTCTGATCTCTGTTTAATTTCGAGAATTAATCAGCATAGAGAGAAAATCTTTGGATGACTTGATTGTAAGCTATCGATTCAACAGAAAGACAAATTCAAATTTCTTGAATCAATGATAGAAACGAATTCAAGAATTGTTAGGAATTCAAGAATTGTTAGCAGCAACGGAATCAATTGTCGAATTGATCAAGAAACTTCAAGAACGCGATCAAACACACTCTTGGACGAATTTGTTTGTTGATTGGCTCTGATACCAATTGAAAGTCCAGGATACACTCTTACAATCAAATATGAACAATTAAGATCGTATTCACAGCAACTGGTCATATGATTTATTAACAATCTGTGAATTACAAGATATTACAATGAATTTTTCTTTAAATGGATTCACCAAATATTATATCAAAGATTCTGTTAGCTACAGTTGCTAACTCCTATATATACTTTAGAAGAAAGGCTAAAGCTACAGTACATATGAGAAACAGACTAATAGAACAATTACACGTGTCCTAATTAGTAACTGAATATAACAGATAATATCTCAAGATATGAATTCTGAACATACTTCTGAATAAGCGCTTCAGAACATTTGTCTTCATAGTCAGAAGTTCTGAGTCTCCTACTCAGAACTCTGAACCTTCTAGTCAGAATCCAACACTTAGAATCTTTTTGAGATTTCTCACTCAGAACTTCTGAGTCTTCTACTCAGAACTTCTGAGTCTTCTGAGTCTTCTTTAGTCTTCTTACTCAGAACTCAACACTTGTGTTTTTGACAAAACTCTAGACCTAACACATACTCTCGAAGTTTCATTCCAAAATCTAACAACATGGAATCATGTTATCTGAAAAGAAGATGGAGATATGTGTCACCTCCATTTACTTTCTTGGAATGAAAATATATGATTGAAAATATCAGCCGCAACCTCACATCACCCAAGAATTGTACAGGTTTCTAGATGAGCTTTCATCACAAAAGGAAATACAACAGTTCCTTGTTCTAGTCAATCAGATGGCTGATTTCCTGCCAAAGTTTTCAAATCATATGATACACCTACTCCTCTTGTTGAAAAACGAACCACTACCTTGGATTGAATGAGTAACATTGGTTGCCAAAGCTATAAAGCAGCTAGTTGATAAAATTATACCTTTATAGATTTCCACTAATGCTTAACAAAGGATTCTCCAGACAGACGTAAGTGATGAGTAATGGGGAGAAGTCTTATTTGTACAAGACGAAAAAGTCGTCAGAATAGTCTGCAGCTACAAGAATGGCACATTTATAGCCTCAAAGCAACACTACCATTCCACGTTCAAAGTGATTCAAACTCTTTTCTTTCTTTTGCAAGAATTTTCTCCAAATCAGAAATTTTCAGAGAGAATTCAACAGACTTTGTTTCAAAACCTTTCCTCTCAGTTTGAAAGTCTCTTCTCTCTTTCTCAAATTTCACTCTTTCAAGTATAAGGACTTGTTCAAAATCATATATCTGTTTCAAGAGTTGACCATTTTTTATTTCACATGATTTGATTCTATTTTTAGACTCTGTCAACATCTTTCTTCTAAAATTGCCTTTCTCTTTCAAATCAACATTCTCTTTTTCTAGCAACTTTATGTTTTCTTGAACCTTTTCAAAATCCTTTAGAAAATCAGATTTCTCTTTTTGCAAAATCTTTATAACTTTTGTATTTTCATCTTGTTTTGCTTGAAGATTAGCAATCTTGCTTAAATGATCAATCTCAGTTTTTGTTTCAGAAATTGTTTCTTTTGCTTTTACAGGACTTAATTTTTTTAAATTGTCTGAACTGGTTATAGAACTTGCAGGTCTCACAAAAACTTCAACAATCTCAGGCATGATGAAATGAAAAATTCAAATATCAACTATGAATTTTGATCAAAACTGAGAATCAACACAGATCTAGAATATGCAAGAACTAATCAAATCTGTCACATGCATTTTATCAAACAGTTAGAGTACATGAATTAATGAAATCTTCTTTTCAACAAAAAATTTGAATACTAATCAACATGCAGCAGATATAATCACTTTGATCAAGAAACCAATCAAGAATTTCGAAAACATACCTCTGATCTCTGTTTAATTTCGAGAATTAATCAGCATAGAGAGAAAATCTTTGGATGACTTGATTGTAAGCTATCGATTCAACAGAAAGACAAATTCAAATTTCTTGAATCAATGATAGAAACGAATTCAAGAATTGTTAGGAATTCAAGAATTGTTAGCAGCAACGGAATCAATTGTCGAATTGATCAAGAAACTTCAAGAACGCGATCAAACACACTCTTGGACGAATTTGTTTGTTGATTGGCTCTGATACCAATTGAAAGTCCAGGATACACTCTTACAATCAAATATGAACAATTAAGATCGTATTCACAGCAACTGGTCATATGATTTATTAACAATCTGTGAATTACAAGATATTACAATGAATTTTTCTCTAAATGGATTCACCAAAGATTATATCAAAGATTCTGTTAGCTACAGTTGCTAACTCCTATATATACTGTAGAAGAAAGGCTAAATCTACAGTACATATGAGAAACAAACTAATAGAACAATTACACGTGTCCTAATTAGTAACTGAATATAACAGATAATATCCCAAGATATGAATTCTGAACATACTTCTGAATAAGCGCTTCAGAACATTTGTCTTCATAGTCAGAAGTTCTGAGTCTCCTACTCAGAACTCTGAACCTTCTAGTCAGAATCCAACACTTAGAATCTTTTTGAGATTTCTCACTCAGAACTTCTGAGTCTTCTACTCAGAACTTCTGAGTCTTCTGAGTCTTCTTTAGTCTTCTTACTCAGAACTCAACACTTGTGTTTTTGACAAAACTCTAGACCTAACACATACTCTCGAAGTTTCATTCCAAAATCTAACAACATGGAATCATGTTATCTGAAAAGAAGATGGAGATATGTGTCACCTCCATTTACTTTCTTGGAATGAAAATATATGATTGAAAATATCAGCCGCAACCTCACATCACCCAAGAATTGTACAGGTTTCTAGATGAGCTTTCATCACAAAAGGAAATACAACAGTTCCTTGTTCTAGTCAATCAGATGGCTGATTTCCTGCCAAAGTTTTCAAATCATATCATACACCTACTCCTCTTGTTGAAAAACGAACCACTACCTTGGGCTGAATGAATAACATTGGTTGCCAAAGCTATAAAGCAGCTAGTTGATAAAATTATACCTTTATAGATTTCCACTAATGCTTAACAAAGGATTCTCCAGACAGACGTAAGTGATGAGTAATGGGGAGAAGTCTTATTTGTACAAGACGAAAAAGTCGTCAGAATAGTCTGCAGCTACAAGAATGGCACATTTATAGCCTCAAAGCAACACTACCATTCCACGTTCAAAGTGATTCAAACTCTTTTCTTTCTTTTGCAAGAATTTTCTCCAAATCAGAAATTTTCAGAGAGAATTCAACAGACTTTGTTTCAAAACCTTTCCTCTCAGTTTGAAAGTCTCTTCTCTCTTTCTCAAATTTCTCTCTTTCAAGTATAAGGACTTGTTCAAAATCATATATCTGTTTCAAGAGTTGACCATTTTTTATTTCACATGATTTGATTCTATTTTTAGACTCTGTCAACATCTTTCTTCTAAAATTGCCTTTCTCTTTCAAATCAACATTCTCTTTTTCTAACAACTTTATGTTTTCTTGAACCTTTTCAAAATCCTTTAGAAAATCAGATTTCTCTTTTTGCAAAATCTTTATAACTTTTGTATTTTCATCTTGTTTTGCTTGAAGATTAGCAATCTTGCTTAAATGATCAATCTCAGTTTTTGTTTCAGAAATTGTTTCTTTTGCTTTTACAGGACTTAATTTTTTTAAATTGTCTGAACTGGTTATAGAACTTGCAGGTCTCACAAAAACTTCAACAATCTCAGGCATGATGAAATGAAAAATTCAAATATCAACTATGAATTTTGATCAAAACTGAGAATCAACACAGATCTAGAATATGCAAGAACTAATCAAATCTGTCACATGCATTTTATCAAACAGTTAGAGTACATGAATTAATGAAATCTTCTTTTCAACAAAATATTTGAATACTAATCAACATGCAGCAGATATAATCACTTTGATCAAGAAACCAATCAAGAATTTCGAAAACATACCTCTGATCTCTGTTTAATTTCGAGAATTAATCAACATAGAGAGAAAATCTTTGGATGACTTGATTGTAAGCTATCGATTCAACAGAAAGACAAATTCAAATTTCTTGAATCAATGATAGAAACGAATTCAAGAATTGTTAGGAATTCAAGAATTGTTAGCAGCAACGGAATCAATTGTCGAATTGATCAAGAAACTTCAAGAACGCGATCAAACACACTCTTGGACGAATTTGTTTGTTGATTGGCTCTGATACCAATTGAAAGTCCAGGATACACTCTTACAATCAAATATGAACAATTAAGATCGTATTCACAGCAACTGGTCATATGATTTATTAACAATCTGTGAATTACAAGATATTACAATGAATTTTTCTCTAAATGGATTCACCAAAGATTATATCAAAGATTCTGTTAGCTACAGTTGCTAACTCCTATATATACTGTAGAAGAAAGGCTAAATCTACAGTACATATGAGAAACAAACTAATAGAACAATTACACGTGTCCTAATTAGTAACTGAATATAACAGATAATATCCCAAGATATGAATTCTGAACATACTTCTGAATAAGCGCTTCAGAACATTTGTCTTCATAGTCAGAAGTTCTGAGTCTCCAACTCAGAACTCTGAACCTTCTAGTCAGAATCCAACACTTAGAATCTTTTTGAGATTTCTCACTCAGAACTTCTGAGTCTTCTACTCAGAACTTCTGAGTCTTCTGAGTCTTCTTTAGTCTTCTTACTCAGAACTCAACACTTGTGTTTTTGACAAAACTCTAGACCTAACACATACTCTCGAAGTTTCATTCCAAAATCTAACAACATGGAATCATGTTATCTGAAAAGAAGATGGAGATATGTGTCACCTCCATTTACTTTCTTGGAATGAAAATATATGATTGAAAATATCAGCCGCAACCTCACATCACCCAAGAATTGTACAGGTTTCTAGATGAGCTTTCATCACAAAAGGAAATACAACAGTTCCTTGTTCTAGTCAATCAGATGGCTGATTTCCTGCCAAAGTTTTCAAATCATATCATACACCTACTCCTCTTGTTGAAAAACGAACCACTACCTTGGGCTGAATGAATAACATTGGTTGCCAAAGCTATAAAGCAGCTAGTTGATAAAATTATACCTTTATAGATTTCCACTAATGCTTAACAAAGGATTCTCCAGACAGACGTAAGTGATGAGTAATGGGGAGAAGTCTTATTTGTACAAGACGAAAAAGTCGTCAGAATAGTCTGCAGCTACAAGAATGGCACATTTATAGCCTCAAAGCAACACTACCATTCCACGTTCAAAGTGATTCAAACTCTTTTCTTTCTTTTGCAAGAATTTTCTCCAAATCAGAAATTTTCAGAGAGAATTCAACAGACTTTGTTTCAAAACCTTTCCTCTCAGTTTGAAAGTCTCTTCTCTCTTTCTCAAATTTCTCTCTTTCAAGTATAAGGACTTGTTCAAAATCATATATCTGTTTCAAGAGTTGACCATTTATTATTTCACATGATTTGATTCTATTTTTAGACTCTGTCAACATCTTTCTTCTAAAATTGCCTTTCTCTTTCAAATCAACATTCTCTTTTTCTAACAACTTTATGTTTTCTTGAACCTTTTCAAAATCCTTTAGAAAATCAGATTTCTCTTTTTGCAAAATCTTTATAACTTTTGTATTTTCATCTTGTTTTGCTTGAAGATTAGCAATCTTGCTTAAATGATCAATCTCAGTTTTTGTTTCAGAAATTGTTTCTTTTGCTTTTACAGGACTTAATTTTTTTAAATTGTCTGAACTGGTTATAGAACTTGCAGGTCTCACAAAAACATCAACAATCTCAGGCATGATGAAATGAAAAATTCAAATATCAACTATGAATTTTGATCAAAACTGAGAATCAACACAGATCTAGAATATGCAAGAACTAATCAAATCTGTCACATGCATTTTATCAAACAGTTAGAGTACATGAATTAATGAAATCTTCTTTTCAACAAAAAATTTGAATACTAATCAACATGCAGCAGATATAATCACTTTGATCAAGAAACCAATCAAGAATTTCGAAAACATACCTCTGATCTCTGTTTAATTTCGAGAATTAATCAGCATAGAGAGAAAATCTTTGGATGACTTGATTGTAAGCTATCGATTCAACAGAAAGACAAATTCAAATTTCTTGAATCAATGATAGAAACGAATTCAAGAATTGTTAGGAATTCAAGAATTGTTAGCAGCAACGGAATCAATTGTCGAATTGATCAAGAAACTTCAAGAACGCGATCAAACACACTCTTGGACGAATTTGTTTGTTGATTGGCTCTGATACCATTTGAAAGTCCAGGATACACTCTTACAATCAAATATGAACAATTAAGATCGTATTCACAGCAACTGGTCATATGATTTATTAACAATCTGTGAATTACAAGATATTACAATGAATTTTTCTCTAAATGGATTCACCAAAGATTATATCAAAGATTCTGTTAGCTACAGTTGCTAACTCCTATATATACTTTAGAAGAAAGGCTAAAGCTACAGTACATATGAGAAACAGACTAATAGAACAATTACACGTGTCCTAATTAGTAACTGAATATAACAGATAATATCCCAAGATATGAATTCTGAACATACTTCTGAATAAGCGCTTCAGAACATTTGTCTTCATAGTCAGAAGTTCTGAGTCTCCTACTCAGAACTCTGAACCTTCTAGTCAGAATCCAACACTTAGAATCTTTTTGAGATTTCTCACTCAGAACTTCTGAGTCTTCTACTCAGAACTTCTGAGTCTTCTGAGTCTTCTTTAGTCTTCTTACTCAGAACTCAACACTTGTGTTTTTGACAAAACTCTAGACCTAACACATACTCTCGAAGTTTCATTCCAAAATCTAACAACATGGAATCATGTTATCTGAAAAGAAGATGGAGATATGTGTCACCTCCATTTACTTTCTTGGAATGAAAATATATGATTGAAAATATCAGCCGCAACCTCACATCACCCAAGAATTGTACAGGTTTCTAGATGAGCTTTCATCACAAAAGGAAATACAACAGTTCCTTGTTCTAGTCAATCAGATGGCTGATTTCCTGCCAAAGTTTTCAAATCATATCATACACCTACTCCTCTTGTTGAAAAACGAACCACTACCTTGGGCTGAATGAATAACATTGGTTGCCAAAGCTATAAAGCAGCTAGTTGATAAAATTATACCTTTATAGATTTCCACTAATGCTTAACAAAGGATTCTCCAGACAGACGTAAGTGATGAGTAATGGGGAGAAGTCTTATTTGTACAAGACGAAAAAGTCGTCAGAATAGTCTGCAGCTACAAGAATGGCACATTTATAGCCTCAAAGCAACACTACCATTCCACGTTCAAAGTGATTCAAACTCTTTTCTTTCTTTTGCAAGAATTTTCTCCAAATCGGAAATTTTCAGAGAGAATTCAACAGACTTTGTTTCAAAACCTTTCCTCTCAGTTTGAAAGTCTCTTCTCTCTTTCTCAAATTTCTCTCTTTCAAGTATAAGGACTTGTTCAAAATCATATATCTGTTTCAAGAGTTGACCATTTTTTATTTCACATGATTTGATTCTATTTTTAGACTCTGTCAACATCTTTCTTCTAAAATTGCCTTTCTCTTTTTCTAACAACTTTATGTTTTCTTGAACCTTTTCAAAATCCTTTAGAAAATCATATTTCTCTTTTTGCAAAATCTTTATAACTTTTGTATTTTCATCTTGTTTTGCTTGAAGATTAGCAATCTTGCTTAAATGATCAATCTCTGTTTTTGTTTCAGAAATTGTTTCTTTTGCTTTTACAGGACTTAATTTTTTTAAATTGTCTGAACTGGTTATAGAACTTGCAGGTCTCACAAAAACTTCAACAATATCAGGCATGATGAAATGAAAAATTCAAATATCAACTATGAATTTTGATCAAAACTGAGAATCAACACAGATCTAGAATATGCAAGAACTAATCAAATCTGTCACATGCATTTTATCAAACAGTTAGAGTACATGAATTAATGAAATCTTCTTTTCAACAAAAAATTTGAATACTAATCAACATGCAGCAGATATAATCACTTTGATCAAGAAACCAATCAAGAATTTCGAAAACATACCTCTGATCTCTGTTTAATTTCGAGAATTAATCAGCATAGAGAGAAAATCTTTGGATGACTTGATTGTAAGCTATCGATTCAACAGAAAGACAAATTCAAATTTCTTGAATCAATGATAGAAACGAATTCAAGAATTGTTAGGAATTCAAGAATTGTTAGCAGCAACGGAATCAATTGTCGAATTGATCAAGAAACTTCAAGAACGCGATCAAACACACTCTTGGACGAATTTGTTTGTTGATTGGCTCTGATACCATTTGAAAGTCCAGGATACACTCTTACAATCAAATATGAACAATTAAGATCGTATTCACAGCAACTGGTCATATGATTTATTAACAATCTGTGAATTACAAGATATTACAATGAATTTTTCTCTAAATGGATTCACCAAAGATTATATCAAAGATTCTGTTAGCTACAGTTGCTAACTCCTATATATACTTTAGAAGAAAGGCTAAAGCTACAGTACATATGAGAAACAGACTAATAGAACAATTACACGTGTCCTAATTAGTAACTGAATATAACAGATAATATCCCAAGATATGAATTCTGAACATACTTCTGAATAAGCGCTTCAGAACATTTGTCTTCATAGTCAGAAGTTCTGAGTCTCCTACTCAGAACTCTGAACCTTCTAGTCAGAATCCAACACTTAGAATCTTTTTGAGATTTCTCACTCAGAACTTCTGAGTCTTCTACTCAGAACTTCTGAGTCTTCTGAGTCTTCTTTAGTCTTCTTACTCAGAACTCAACACTTGTGTTTTTGACAAAACTCTAGACCTAACACATACTCTCGAAGTTTCATTCCAAAATCTAACAACATGGAATCATGTTATCTGAAAAGAAGATGGAGATATGTGTCACCTCCATTTACTTTCTTGGAATGAAAATATATGATTGAAAATATCAGCCGCAACCTCACATCACCCAAGAATTGTACAGGTTTCTAGATGAGCTTTCATCACAAAAGGAAATACAACAGTTCCTTGTTCTAGTCAATCAGATGGCTGATTTCCTGCCAAAGTTTTCAAATCATATCATACACCTACTCCTCTTGTTGAAAAACGAACCACTACCTTGGGCTGAATGAATAACATTGGTTGCCAAAGCTATAAAGCAGCTAGTTGATAAAATTATACCTTTATAGATTTCCACTAATGCTTAACAAAGGATTCTCCAGACAGACGTAAGTGATGAGTAATGGGGAGAAGTCTTATTTGTACAAGACGAAAAAGTCGTCAGAATAGTCTGCAGCTACAAGAATGGCACATTTATAGCCTCAAAGCAACACTACCATTCCACGTTCAAAGTGATTCAAACTCTTTTCTTTCTTTTGCAAGAATTTTCTCCAAATCAGAAATTTTCAGAGAGAATTCAACAGACTTTGTTTCAAAACCTTTCCTCTCAGTTTGAAAGTCTCTTCTCTCTTTCTCAAATTTCTCTCTTTCAAGTATAAGGACTTGTTCAAAATCATATATCTGTTTCAAGAGTTGACCATTTTTTATTTCACATGATTTGATTCTATTTTTAGACTCTGTCAACATCTTTCTTCTAAAATTGCCTTTCTCTTTCAAATCAACATTCTCTTTTTCTAACAACTTTATGTTTTCTTGAACCTTTTCAAAATCCTTTAGAAAATCAGATTTCTCTTTTTGCAAAATCTTTATAACTTTTGTATTTTCATCTTGTTTTGCTTGAAGATTAGCAATCTTGCTTAAATAATCAATCTCAGTTTTTGTTTCAGAAATTGTTTCTTTTGCTTTTACAGGACTTAATTTTTTTAAATTGTCTGAACTGGTTATAGAACTTGCAGGTCTCACAAAAACTTCAACAATCTCAGGCATGATGAAATGAAAATTTCAAATATCAACTATGAATTTTGATCAAAACTGAGAATCAACACAGATCTAGAATATGCAAGAACTAATCAAATCTGTCACATGCATTTTATCAAACAGTTAGAGTACATGAATTAATGAAATCTTCTTTTCAACAAAAAATTTGAATACTAATCAACATGCAGCAGATATAATCACTTTGATCAAGAAACCAATCAAGAATTTCGAAAACATACCTCTGATCTCTGTTTAATTTCGAGAATTAATCAGCATAGAGAGAAAATCTTTGGATGACTTGATTGTAAGCTATCGATTCAACAGAAAGACAAATTCAAATTTCTTGAATCAATGATAGAAACGAATTCAAGAATTGTTAGGAATTCAAGAATTGTTAGCAGCAACGGAATCAATTGTCGAATTGATCAAGAAACTTCAAGAACGCGATCAAACACACTCTTGGACGAATTTGTTTGTTGATTGGCTCTGATACCAATTGAAAGTCCAGGATACACTCTTACAATCAAATATGAACAATTAAGATCGTATTCACAGCAACTGGTCATATGATTTATTAACAATCTGTGAATTACAAGATATTACAATGAATTTTTCTCTAAATGGATTCACCAAATATTATATCAAAGATTCTGTTAGCTACAGTTGCTAACTCCTATATATACTTTAGAAGAAAGGCTAAAGCTACAGTACATATGAGAAACATACTAATAGAACAATTACACGTGTCCTAATTAGTAACTGAATATAACAGATAATATCCCAAGATATGAATTCTGAACATACTTCTGAATAAGCGCTTCAGAACATTTGTCTTCATAGTCAGAAGTTCTGAGTCTCCTACTCAGAACTCTGAACCTTCTAGTCAGAATCCAACACTTAGAATCTTTTTGAGATTTCTCACTCAGAACTTCTGAGTCTTCTACTCAGAACTTCTGAGTCTTCTGAGTCTTCTTTAGTCTTCTTACTCAGAACTCAACACCTGTGTTTTTGACAAAACTCTAGACCTAACACATACTCTCGAAGTTTCATTCCAAAATCTAACAACATGGAATCATGTTATCTGAAAAGAAGATGGAGATATGTGTCACCTCCATTTACTTTCTTGGAATGAAAATATATGATTGAAAATATCAGCCGCAACCTCACATCACCCAAGAATTGTACAGGTTTCTAGATGAGCTTTCATCACAAATGGAAATACAACAGTTCCTTGTTCTAGTCAATCAGATGGCTGATTTCCTGCCAAAGTTTTCAAATCATATCATACACCTACTCCTCTTGTTGAAAAACGAACCACTACCTTGGGCTGAATGAATAACATTGGTTGCCAAAGCTATAAAGCAGCTAGTTGATAAAATTATACCTTTATAGATTTCCACTAATGCTTAACAAAGGATTCTCCAGACAGACGTAAGTGATGAGTAATGGGGAGAAGTCTTATTTGTACAAGACGAAAAAGTCGTCAGAATAGTCTGCAGCTACAAGAATGGCACATTTATAGCCTCAAAGCAACACTACCATTCCACGTTCAAAGTGATTCAAACTCTTTTCTTTATTTTGCAAGAATTTTCTCCAAATCAGAAATTTTCAGAGAGAATTCAACAGACTTTGTTTCAAAACCTTTCCTCTCAGTTTGAAAGTCTCTTCTCTCTTTCTCAAATTTCTCTCTTTCAAGTATAAGGACTTGTTCAAAATCATATATCGGTTTCAAGAGTTGACCATTTTTTATTTCACATGATTTGATTCTATTTTTAGACTCTGTCAACATCTTTCTTCTAAAATTTCCTTTCTCTTTCAAATCAACATTCTCTTTTTCTAACAACTTTATGTTTTCTTGAACCTTTTCAAAATCCTTTAGAAAATCAGATTTCTCTTTTTGCAAAATCTTTATAACTTTTGTATTTTCATCTTGTTTTGCTTGAAGATTAGCAATCTTGCTTTAATGATCAATCTCAGTTTTTGTTTCAGAAATTGTTTCTTTTGCTTTTACAGGACTTAATTTTTTTAAATTGTCTGAACTGGTTATAGAACTTGCAGGTCTCACAAAAACTTCAACAATCTCAGGCATGATGAAATGAAAAATTCAAATATCAACTATGAATTTTGATCAAAACTGAGAATCAACACAGATCTAGAATATGCATGAACTAATCAAATCTGTCACATGCATTTTATCAAACAGTTAGAGTACATGAATTAATGAAATCTTATTTTCAACAAAAAATTTGAATACTAATCAACATGCAGCAGATATAATCACTTTGATCAAGAAACCAATCAAGAATTTCGAAAACATACCTCTGATCTCTGTTTAATTTCGAGAATTAATCAGCATAGAGAGAAAATCTTTGGATGACTTGATTGTAAGCTATCGATTCAACAGAAAGACAAATTCAAATTTCTTGAATCAATGATAGAAACGAATTCAAGAATTGTTAGGAATTCAAGAATTGTTAGCAGCAACGGAATCAATTGTCGAATTGATCAAGAAAACTTCAAGAACGCGATCAAACACACTCTTGGACGAATTTGTTTGTTGATTGGCTCTGATACCAATTGAAAGTCCAGGATACACTCTTACAATCAAATATGAACAATTAAGATCGTATTCACAGCAACTGGTCATATGATTTATTAACAATCTGTGAATTACAAGATATTACAATGAATTTTTCTCTAAATGGATTCACCAAAGATTATATCAAAGATTCTGTTAGCTACAGTTGCTAACTCCTATATATACTTTAGAAGAAAGGCTAAAGCTACAGTACATATGAGAAACAGACTAATAGAACAATTACACGTGTCCTAATTAGTAACTGAATATAACAGATAATATCCCAAGATATGAATTCTGAACATACTTCTGAATAAGCGCTTCAGAACATTTGTCTTCATAGTCAGAAGTTCTGAGTCTCCTACTCAGAACTCTGAACCTTCTAGTCAGAATCCAACACTTAGAATCTTTTTGAGATTTCTCACTCAGAACTTATGAGTCTTCTACTCAGAACTTCTGAGTCTTCTGAGTCTTCTTTAGTCTTCTTACTCAGAACTCAACACTTGTGTTTTTGACAAAACTCTAGACCTAACACATACTCTCGAAGTTTCATTCCAAAATCTAACAACATGGAATCATGTTATCTGAAAAGAAGATGGAGATATGTGTCACCTCCATTTACTTTCTTGGAATGAAAATATATGATTGAAAATATTAGCCGCAACCTCACATCACCCAAGAATTGTACAGGTTTCTAGATGAGCTTTCATCACAAAAGGAAATACAACAGTTCCTTGTTCTAGTCAATCAGATGGCTGATTTCCTGCCAAAGTTTTCAAATCATATCATACACCTACTCCTCTTGTTGAAAAACGAACCACTACCTTGGGCTGAATGAATAACATTGGTTGCCAAAGCTATAAAGCAGCTAGTTGATAAAATTATACCTTTATAGATTTCCACTAATGCTTAACAAAGGATTCTCCAGACAGACGTAAGTGATGAGTAATGGGGAGAAGTCTTATTTGTACAAGACGGAAAAGTCGTCAGAATAGTCTGCAGCTACAAGAATGGCACATTTATAGCCTCAAAGCAACACTACCATTCCACGTTCAAAGTGATTCAAACTCTTTTCTTTCTTTTGCAAGAATTTTCTCCAAATCAGAAATTTTCAGAGAGAATTCAACAGACTTTGTTTCAAAACCTTTCCTCTCAGTTTGAAAGTCTCTTCTCTCTTTCTCAAATTTCTCTCTTTCAAGTATAAGGACTTGTTCAAAATCATATATCTGTTTCAAGAGTTGACCATTTTTTATTTCACATGATTTGATTCTATTTTTAGACTCTGTCAACATCTTTCTTCTAAAATTTCCTTTCTCTTTCAAATCAACATTCTCTTTTTCTAACAACTTTATGTTTTCTTGAACCTTTTCAAAATCCTTTAGAAAATCAGATTTCTCTTTTTGCAAAATCTTTATAACTTTTGTATTTTCATCTTGTTTTGCTTGAAGATTAGCAATCTTGCTTAAATGATCAATCTCAGTTTTTGTTTCAGAAATTGTTTCTTTTGCTTTTACAGGACTTAATTTTTTTAAATTGTCTGAACTGGTTATAGAACTTGCAGGTCTCACAAAAACTTCAACAATCTCAGGCATGATGAAATGAAAAATTCAAATATCAACTATGAATTTTGATCAAAACTGAGAATCAACACAAATCTAGAATATGCAAGAACTAATCAAATCTGTCACATGCATTTTATCAAACAGTTAGAGTACATGAATTAATGAAAACTTCTTTTCAACAAAAAATTTGAATACTAATCAACATGCAGCAGATATAATCACTTTGATCAAGAAACCAATCAAGAATTTCGAAAACATACCTCTGATCTCTGTTTAATTTCGAGAATTAATCAGCATAGAGAGAAAATCTTTGGATGACTTGATTGTAAGCTATCGATTCAACAGAAAGACAAATTCAAATTTCTTGAATCAATGATAGAAAAGAATTCAAGAATTGTTAGGAATTCAAGAATTGTTAGCAGCAACGGAATCAATTGTCGAATTGATCAAGAAACTTCAAGAACGCGATCAAACACACTCTTGGACGAATTTGTTTGTTGATTGGCTCTGATACCAATTGAAAGTCCAGGTTACACTCTTACAATCAAATATGAACAATTAAGATCGTATTCACAGCAACTGGTCATATGATTTATTAACAATCTGTGAATTACAAGATATTACAATGAATTTTTCTCTAAATGGATTCACCAAATATTATATCAAAGATTCTGTTAGCTACAGTTGCTAACTCCTATATATACTTTAGAAGAAAGGCTAAAGCTACAGTACATATGAGAAACAGACTAATAGAACAATTACACGTGTCCTAATTAGTAACTGAATATAACAGATAATATCCCAAGATATGAATTCTGAACATACTTATGAATAAGCGCTTCAGAACATTTGTCTTCATAGTCAGAAGTTCTGAATCTCCTACTCAGAACTCTGAACCTTCTAGTCAGAATCCAACACTTAAAATCTTTTTGAGATTTCTAACTCAGAACTTCTGAGTCTTCTACTCAGAACTTCTGAGTCTTCTGAGTCTTCTTTAGTCTTCTTACTCAGAACTCAACACTTGTGTTTTTGACAAAACTCTAGACCTAACACATACTCTCGAAGTTTCATTCCAAAATCTAACAACATGGAATCATGTTATCTGAAAAGAAGATGGAGATATGTGTCACCTCCATTTACTTTCATGGAATGAAAATATATGATTGAAAATATTAGCCGCAACCTCACATCACCCACGAATTGTACAGGTTTCTAGATGAGCTTTCATCACAAAAGGAAATACAACAGTTCCTTGTTCTAGTCAATCAGATGGCTGATTTCCTGCCAAAGTTTTCAAATCATATCATACACCTACTCCTCTTGTTGAAAAACGAACCACTACCTTGGGCTGAATGAATAACATTGGTTGCCAAAGCTATAAAGCAGCTAGTTGATAAAATTATACCTTTATAGATTTCCACTAATGCTTAACAAAGGATTCTCCAGACAGACGTAAGTGATGAGTAATGGGGAGAAGTCTTATTTGTACAAGACGAAAAAGTCGTCAGAATAGTCTGCAGCTACAAGAATGGCACATTTATAGCCTCAAAGCAACACTACCATTCCACGTTCAAAGTGATTCAAACTCTTTTCTTTCTTTTGCAAGAATTTTCTCCAAATCAGAAATTTTCAGAGAGAATTCAACAGACTTTGTTTCAAAACCTTTCCTCTCAGTTTGAAAGTCTCTTCTCTCTTTCTCAAATTTCTCTCTTTCAAGTATAAGGACTTGTTCAAAATCATATATCTGTTTCAAGAGTTGACCATTTTTTATTTCACATGATTTGATTCTATTTTTAGACTCTGTCAACATCTTTCTTCTAAAATTTCCTTTCTCTTTCAAATCAACATTCTCTTTTTCTAACAACTTTATGTTTTCTTGAACCTTTTCAAAATCCTTTAGAAAATCAGATTTCTCTTTTTGCAAAATCTTTATAACTTTTGTATTTTCATCTTGTTTTGCTTGAAGATTAGCAATCTTGCTTAAATGATCAATCTCAGTTTTTGTTTCAGAAATTGTTTCTTTTGCTTTTACAGGACTTAATTTTTTTAAATTGTCTGAACTGGTTATAGAACTTGCAGGTCTCACAAAAACTTCAACAATCTCAGGCATGATGAAATGAAAAATTCAAATATCAACTATGAATTTTGATCAAAACTGAGAATCAACACAAATCTAGAATATGCAAGAACTAATCAAATCTGTCACATGCATTTTATCAAACAGTTAGAGTACATGAATTAATGAAATCTTCTTTTCAACAAAAAATTTGAATACTAATCAACATGCAGCAGATATAATCACTTTGATCAAGAAACCAATCAAGAATTTCGAAAACATACCTCTGATCTCTGTTTAATTTCGAGAATTAATCAGCATAGAGAGAAAATCTTTGGATGACTTGATTGTAAGCTATCGATTCAACAGAAAGACAAATTCAAATTTCTTGAATCAATGATAGAAACGAATTCAAGAATTGTTAGGAATTCAAGAATTGTTAGCAGCAACGGAATCAATTGTCGAATTGATCAAGAAACTTCAAGAACGCGATCAAACACACTCTTGGACGAATTTGTTTGTTGATTGGCTCTGATACCAATTGAAAGTCCAGGTTACACTCTTACAATCAAATATGAACAATTAAGATCATATTCACAGCAACTGGTCATATGATTTATTAACAATCTGTGAATTACAAGATATTACAATGAATTTTTCTCTAAATGGATTCACCAAATATTATATCAAAGATTCTGTTAGCTACAGTTGCTAACTCCTACATATACTTTAGAAGAAAGGCTAAAGCTACATTACATATGAGAAACAGACTAATAGAACAATTACACGTGTCCTAATTAGTAACTGAATATAACAGATAATATCCCAAGATATGAATTCTGAACATACTTCTGAATAAGCGCTTCAGAACATTTGTCTTCATAGTCAGAAGTTCTGAATCTCCTACTCAGAACTCTGAACCTTCTAGTCAGAATCCAACACTTAGAATCTTTTTAAGATTTCTAACTCAGAACTTCTGAGTCTTCTACTCAGAACTTCTGAGTCTTCTGAGTCTTCTTTAGTCTTCTTACTCAGAACTCAACACTTGTGTTTTTGACAAAACTCTAGACCTAACACATACTCTCGAAGTTTCATTCCAAAATCTAACAACATGGAATCATGTTATCTGAAAAGAAGATGGAGATATGTGTCACCTCCATTTACTTTCTTGGAATGAAAATATATGATTGAAAATATTAGCCGCAACCTCACATCACCCAAGAATTGTACAGGTTTCTAGATGAGCTTTCATCACAAAAGGAAATACAACAGTTCCTTGTTCTAGTCAATCAGATGGCTGATTTCCTGCCAAAGTTTTCAAATCATATCATACACCTACTCCTCTTGTTGAAAAACGAACCACTACCTTGGGCTGAATGAATAACATTGGTTGCCAAAGCTATAAAGCAGCTAGTTGATAAAATTATACCTTTATAGATTTCCACTAATGCTTAACAAAGGATTCTCCAGACAGACGTAAGTGATGAGTAATGGGGAGAAGTCTTATTTGTACAAGACGAAAAAGTCGTCAGAATAGTCGGCAACTACAAGAATGGCACATTTATAGCCTCAAAGCAACACTACCATTCCACGTTCAAAGTGATTCAAACTCTTTTCTTTCTTTTGCAAGAATTTTCTCCAAATCATAAATTTTCAGAGAAAATTCAACAGACTTTGTTTCAAAACCTTTCCTCTCAGTTTGAAAGTCTCTTCTCTCTTTCTCAAATTTCTCTCTTTCAAGTATAAGGACTTGTTCAAAATCATATATCTGTTTCAAGAGTTGACCATTTTTTATTTCACATGATTTGATTCTATTTTTAGACTCTATCAACATCTTTCTTCTAAAATTTCCTTTCTCTTTCAAATCAACATTCTCTTTTTCTAACAACTTTATGTTTTCTTGAACCTTTTCAAAATCCTTTAGAAAATCAGATTTCTCTTTTTGCAAAATCTTTATAACTTTTGTATTTTCATCTTGTTTTGCTTGAAGATTAGCAATCTTGCTTAAATGATCAATCTTAGTTTTTGTTTCAGAAATTGTTTCTTTTGCTTTTACAGGACTTAATTTTTTTAAATTGTCTGAACTGGTTATAGAACTTGCAGGTCTCACAAAAACTTCAACAATCTCAGGCATGATGAAATGAAAAATTCAAATATCAACTATGAATTTTGATCAAAACTGAGAATCAACACAGATCTAGAATATGCAAGAACTAATCAAATCTGTCACATGCATTTTATCAAACAGTTAGAGTACATGAATTAATGAAATCTTCTTTTCAACAAAAAATTTGAATACTAATCAACATGCAGCAGATATAATCACTTTGATCAAGAAACCAATCAAGAATTTCGAAAACATACCTCTGATCTCTGTTTAATTTCGAGAATTAATCAGCATAGAGAGAAAATCTTTGGATGACTTGATTGTAAGCTATCGATTCAACAGAAAGACAAATTCAAATTTCTTGAATCAATGATAGAAACGAATTCAAGAATTGTTAGGAATTCAAGAATTGTTAGCAGCAACGGAATCAATTGTCGAATTGATCAAGAAACTTCAAGAACGCGATCAAACACACTCTTGGACGAATTTGTTTGTTGATTGGCTCTGATACCAATTGAAAGTCCAGGATACACTCTTACAATCAAATATGAACAATTAAGATCGTATTCACAGCAACTAGTCATGTGATTTATTAACAATCTGTGAATTACAAGATATTACAATGAATTTTTCTCTAAATGGATTCACCAAATATTATATCAAAGATTCTGTTAGCTACAGTTGCTAACTCCTATATATACTTTAGAAGAAAGGCTAAAGCTACAGTACATATGAGAAACAGACTAATAGAACAATTACACGTGTCCTAATTAGTAACTGAATATAACAGATAATATCCCAAGATATGAATTCTGAACATACTTTTGAATAAGCGCTTCAGAACATTTGTCTTCATAGTCAGAAGTTCTGAATCTCCTACTCAGAACTCTGAACCTTCTAGTCAGAATCCAACACTTAGAATCTTTTTGAGATTTCTAACTCAGAACTTCTGAGTCTTCTACTCAGAACTTCTGAGTCTTCTTTAGTCTTCTTACTCAGAACTCAACACTTGTGTTTTTGACAAAACTCTAGACCTAACACATACTCTCGAAGTTTCATTCCAAAATCTAACAACATGGAATCATGTTATCTGAAAAGAAGATGGAGATATGTGTCACCTCCATTTACTTTCTTGGAATGAAAATATATGATTGAAAATATCAGCCGCAACCTCACATCACCCAAGAATTGTACAGGTTTCTAGATGAGCTTTCATCACAAAAGGAAATACAACAGTTCCTTGTTCTAGTCAATCAGATGGCTGATTAACTGCCAAAGTTTTCAAATCATATCATACACCTACTCCTCTTGTTGAAAAACGAACCACTACCTTGGGCTGAATGAATAACATTGGTTGCCAAAGGTATAAAGCAGCTAGTTGATAAAATTATACCTTTATAGATTTCCACTAATGCTTAACAAAGGATTCTCCAGACAGACGTAAGTGATGAGTAATGGGGAGAAGTCTTATTTGTACAAGACGAAAAAAGTCGTCAGAATAGTCTGCAGCTACAAGAATGGCACATTTATAGCCTCAAAGCAACACTACCATTCCACGTTCAAAGTGATTCAAACTCTTTTCTTTCTTTTGCAAGAATTTTCTCCAAATCAGAAATTTTCAGAGAGAATTCAACAGACTTTGTTTCAAAACCTTTCCTCTCAGTTTGAAAGTCTCTTCTCTCTTTCTCAAACTTCTCTCTTTCAAGTATAAGGACTTGTTCAAAATCATATATCTGTTTCAAGAGTTGACCATTTTTTATTTCACATGATTTGATTCTATTTTTAGACTCTGTCAACATCTTTCTTCTAAAATTTCCTTTCTCTTTCAAATCAACATTCTCTTTTTCTAACAACTTTATGTTTTCTTGAACCTTTTCAAAATCCTTTAGAAAATCAGATTTCTCTTTTTGCAAAATCTTTATAACTTTTGTATTTTCATCTTGTTTTGCTTGAAGATTAGCAATCTTGCTTAAATGATCAATCTCAGTTTTTGTTTCAGAAATTGTTTCTTTTGCTTTTACAGGACTTAATTTTTTTAAATTGTCTGAACTGGTTATAGAACTTGCAGGTCTCACAAAAACTTCAACAATCTCAGGCATGATGAAATGAAAAATTCAAATATCAACTATGAATTTTGATCAAAACTGAGAATCAACACAGATCTAGAATATGCAAGAACTAATCAAATCTGTCACATGCATTTTATCAAACAGTTAGAGTACATGAATTAATGAAATCTTCTTTTCAACAAAAAATTTGAATACTAATCAACATGCAGCAGATATAATCACTTTGATCAAGAAACCAATCAAGAATTTCGAAAACATACCTCTGATCTCTGTTTAATTTCGAGAATTAATCAGCATAGAGAGAAAATCTTTGGATGACTTGATTGTAAGCTATCGATTCAACAGAAAGACAAATTCAAATTTCTTGAATCAATGATAGAAACGAATTCAAGAATTGTTAGGAATTCAAGAATTGTTAGCAGCAACGGAATCAATTGTCGAATTGATCAAGAAACTTCAAGAACGCGATCAAACACACTCTTGGACGAATTTGTTTGTTGATTGGCTCTGATACCAATTGAAAGTCCAGGATACACTCTTACAATCAAATATGAACAATTAAGATCGTATTCACAGCAATTGGTCATATGATTTATTAACAATCTGTGAATTACAAGATATTACAATGAATTTTTCTCTAAATGGATTCACCAAAGATTATATCAAAGATTCTGTTAGCTACAGTTGCTAACTCCTATATATACTGTAGAAGAAAGGCTAAAGCTACAGTACATATGAGAAACAGACTAATAGAACAATTACACGTGTCCTAATTAGTAACTGAATATAACAGATAATATCCCAAGATATGAATTCTGAACATACTTCTGAATAAGCGCTTCAGAACATTTGTCTTCATAGTCAGAAGTTCTGAGTCTCCTACTCAGAACTCTGAACCTTCTAGTCAGAATCCAACACTTAGAATCTTTTTGAGATTTCTCACTCAGAACTTCTGAGTCTTCTGAGTCTTCTTTAGTCTTCTTACTCAGAACTCAACACTTGTGTTTTTGACAAAACTCTAGACCTAACACATACTCTCGAAGTTTCATTCCAAAATCTAACAACATGGAATCATGTTATCTGAAAAGAAGATGGAGATATGTGTCACCTCCATTTACTTTCTTGGAATGAAAATATATGATTGAAAATATCAGCCGCAACCTCACATCACCCAAGAATTGTACAGGTTTCTATATGAGCTTTCATCACAAAAGGAAATACAACAGTTCCTTGTTCTAGTCAATCAGATGGCTGATTTCCTGCCAAAGTTTTCAAATCATATCATACACCTACTCCTCTTGTTGAAAAACGAACCACTACCTTGGGCTGAATGAATAACATTGGTTGCCAAAGCTATAAAGCAGCTAGTTGATAAAATTATACCTTTATAGATTTCCACTAATGCTTAACAAAGGATTCTCCAGACAGACGTAAGTGATGAGTAATGGGGAGAAGTCTTATTTGTACAAGACGAAAAAGTCGTCAGAATAGTCTGCAGCTACAAGAATGGCACATTTATAGCCTCAAAGCAACACTACCATTCCACGTTCAAAGTGATTCAAACTCTTTTCTTTCTTTTGCAAGAATTTTCTCCAAATCAGAAATTTTCAGAGAGAATTCAACAGACTTTGTTTCAAAACCTTTCCTCTCAGTTTGAAAGTCTCTTCTCTCTTTCTCAAATTTCTCTCTTTCAAGTATAAGGACTTGTTCAAAATCATATATCTGTTTCAAGAGTTGACCATTTTTTATTTCACATGATTTGATTCTATTTTTAGACTCTGTCAACATCTTTCTTCTAAAATTGCCTTTCTCTTTCAAATCAACATTCTCTTTTTCTAACAACTTTATGTTTTCTTGAACCTTTTCAAAATCCTTTAGAAAATCAGATTTCTCTTTTTGCAAAATCTTTATAACTTTTGTATTTTCATCTTGTTTTGCTTGAAGATTAGCAATCTTGCTTAAATGATCAATCTCAGTTTTTGTTTCAGAAATTGTTTCTTTTGCTTTTACAGGACTTAATTTTTTTAAATTGTCTGAACTGGTTATAGAACTTGCAGGTCTTACAAAAACTTCAACAATCTCAGGCATGATGAAATGAAAAATTCAAATATCAACTATGAATTTTGATCAAAACTGAGAATCAACACAGATCTAGAATATGCAAGAACTAATCAAATCTGTCACATGCATTTTATCAAACAGTTAGAGTACATGAATTAATGAAATCTTCTTTTCAACAAAAAATTTGAATACTAATCAACATGCAGCAGATATAATCACTTTGATCAAGAAACCAATCAAGAATTTCGAAAACATACCTCTGATCTCTGTTTAATTTCGAGAATTAATCAGCATAGAGAGAAAATCTTTGGATGACTTGATTGTAAGCTATCGATTCAACAGAAAGACAAATTCAAATTTCTTGAATCAATGATAGAAACGAATTCAAGAATTGTTAGGAATTCAAGAATTGTTAGCAGCAACGGAATCAATTGTCGAATTGATCAAGAAACTTCAAGAACGCGATCAAACACACTCTTGGACGAATTTGTTTGTTGATTGGCTCTGATACCAATTGAAAGTCCAGGATACACTCTTACAATCAAATATGAACAATTAAGATCGTATTCACAGCAACTGGTCATATGATTTATTAACAATCTGTGAATTACAAGATATTACAATGAATTTTTCTCTAAATGGATTCACCAAAGATTATATCAAAGATTCTGTTAGCTACAGTTGCTAACTCCTATATATACTGTAGAAGAAAGGCTAAATCTACAGTACATATGAGAAACAGACTAATAGAACAATTACACGTGTCCTAATTAGTAACTGAATATAACAGATAATATCCCAAGATATGAATTCTGAACATACTTCTGAATAAGCGCTTCAGAACATTTGTCTTCATAGTCAGAAGTTCTGAGTCTCCTACTCAGAACTCTGAACCTTCTAGTCAGAATCCAACACTTAGAATCTTTTTGAGATTTCTCACTCAGAACTTCTGAGTCTTCTACTCAGAACTTCTGAGTCTTCTGAGTCTTCTTTAGTCTTCTTACTCAGAACTCAACACTTGTGTTTTTGACAAAACTCTAGACCTAACACATACTCTCGAAGTTTCATTCCAAAATCTAACAACATGGAATCATGTTATCTGAAAAGAAGATGGAGATATGTGTCACCTCCATTTACTTTCTTGGAATGAAAATATATGATTGAAAATATCAGCCGCAACCTCACATCACCCAAGAATTGTACAGGTTTCTAGATGAGCTTTCATCACAAAAGGAAATACAACAGTTCCTTGTTCTAGTCAATCAGATGGCTGATTTCCTGCCAAAGTTTTCAAATCATATCATACACCTACTCCTCTTGTTGAAAAACGAACCACTACCTTGGGCTGAATGAATAACATTGGTTGCCAAAGCTATAAAGCAGCTAGTTGATAAAATTATACCTTTATAGATTTCCACTAATGCTTAACAAAGGATTCTCCAGACAGACGTAAGTGATGAGTAATGGGGAGAAGTCTTATTTGTACAAGACGAAAAAGTCGTCAGAATAGTCTGCAGCAACAAGAATGGCACATTTATAGCCTCAAAGCAACACTACCATTCCACGTTCAAAGTGATTCAAACTCTTTTCTTTCTTTTGCAATAATTTTCTCCAAATCAGAAATTTTCAGAGAGAATTCAACAGACTTTGTTTCAAAACCTTTCCTCTCAGTTTGAAAGTCTCTTCTCTCTTTCTCAAATTTCTCTCTTTCAAGTATAAGGACTTGTTCAAAATCATATATCTGTTTCAAGAGTTGACCATTTTTTATTTCACATGATTTGATTCTATTTTTAGACTCTGTCAACATCTTTCTTCTAAAATTGCCTTTCTCTTTCAAATCAACATTCTCTTTTTCTAACAACTTTATGTTTTCTTGAACCTTTTCAAAATCCTTTAGAAAATCAGATTTCTCTTTTTGCAAAATCTTTATAACTTTTGTATTTTCATCTTGTTTTGCTTGAAGATTAGCAATCTTGCTTAAATGATCAATCTCAGTTTTTGTTTCAGAAATTGTTTCTTTTGCTTTTACAGGACTTAATTTTTTTAAATTGTCTAAACTGGTTATAGAACTTGCAGGTCTCACAAAAACTTCAACAATCTCAGGCATGATGAAATGAAAAATTCAAATATCAACTATGAATTTTGATCAAAACTGAGAATCAACACAGATCTAGAATATGCAAGAACTAATCAAATCTGTCACATGCATTTTATCAAACAGTTAGAGTACATGAATTAATGAAATCTTCTTTTCAACAAAAAATTTGAATACTAATCAACATGCAGCAGTTATAATCACTTTGATCAAGAAACCAATCAAGAATTTCGAAAACATACCTCTGATCTCTGTTTAATTTCGAGAATTAATCAGCATAGAGAGAAAATCTTTGGATGACTTGATTGTAAGCTATCGATTCAACAGAAAGACAAATTCAAATTTCTTGAATCAATGATAGAAACGAATTCAAGAATTGTTAGGAATTCAAGAATTGTTAGCAGCAACGGAATCAATTGTCGAATTGATCAAGAAACTTCAAGAACGCGATCAAACACACTCTTGGACGAATTTGTTTGTTGATTGGCTCTGATACCAATTGAAAGTCCAGGATACACTCTTACAATCAAATATGAACAATTAAGATCGTATTCACAGCAACTGGTCATATGATTTATTAACAATCTGTGAATTACAAGATATTACAATGAATTTTTCTCTAAATGGATTCACCAAAGATTATATCAAAGATTCTGTTAGCTACAGTTGCTAACTCCTATATATACTTTAGAAGAAAGGCTAAAGCTACAGTACATATGAGAAACAGACTAATAGAAAAATTACACGTGTCCTAATTAGTAACTGAATATAACAGATAATATCCCAAGATATGAATTCTGAACATACTTCTGAATAAGCGCTTCAGAACATTTGTCTTCATAGTCAGAAGTTCTGAGTCTCCTACTCAGAACTCTGAACCTTCTAGTCAGAATCCAACACTTAGAATCTTTTTGAGATTTCTCACTCAGAACATCTGAGTCTTCTACTCAGAACTTCTGAGTCTTCTGAGTCTTCTTTAGTCTTCTTACTCAGAACTCAACACTTGTGTTTTTGACAAAACTCTAGACCTAACACATACTCTCGAAGTTTCATTCCAAAATCTAACAACATGGAATCATGTTATCTGAAAAGAAGATGGAGATATGTGTCACCTCCATTTACTTTCTTGGAATGAAAATATACGATTGAAAATATCAGCCGCAACCTCACATCACCCAAGAATTGTACAGGTTTCTAGATGAGCTTTCATCACAAAAGGAAATACAACAGTTCCTTGTTCTAGTCAATCAGATGGCTGATTTCCTGCCAAAGTTTTCAAATCATATCATACACCTACTCCTCTTGTTGAAAAACGAACCACTACCTTGGGCTGAATGAATAACATTGGTTGCCAAAGCTATAAAGCAGCTAGTTGATAAAATTATACCTTTATAGATTTCCACTAATGCTTAACAAAGGATTCTCCAGACAGACGTAAGTGATGAGTAATGGGGAGAAGTCTTATTTGTACAAGACGAAAAAGTCGTCAGAATAGTCTGCAGCTTCAAGAATGGCACATTTATAGCCTCAAAGCAACACTACCATTCCACGTTCAAAGTGATTCAAACTCTTTTCTTTCTTTTGCAAGAATTTTCTCCAAATCGGAAATTTTCAGAGAGAATTCAACAGACTTTGTTTCAAAACCTTTCCTCTCAGTTTGAAAGTCTCTTCTCTCTTTCTCAAATTTCTCTCTTTCAAGTATAAGGACTTGTTCAAAATCATATATCTGTTTCAAGAGTTGACCATTTTTTATTTCACATGATTTGATTCTATTTTTAGACTCTGTCAACATCTTTCTTCTAAAATTGCCTTTCTCTTTCAAATCAACATTATCTTTTTCTATCAACTTTATGTTTTCTTGAACCTTTTCAAAATCCTTTAGAAAATCAGATTTCTCTTTTTGCAAAATCTTTATAACTTTTGTATTTTCATCTTGTTTTGCTTGAAGATTAGCAATCTTGCTTAAATGATCAATCTCAGTTTTTGTTTCAGAAATTGTTTCTTTTGCTTTTACAGGACTTAATTTTTTTAAATTGCCTGAACTGGTTATAGAACTTGCAGGTCTCACAAAAACTTCAACAATCTCAGGCATGATGAAATGAAAAATTCAAATATCAACTATGAATTTTGATCAAAACTGAGAATCAACACAGATCTAGAATATGCAAGAACTAATCAAATCTGTCACATGCATTTTATCAAACAGTTAGAGTACATGAATTAATGAAATCTTCTTTTCAACAAAAAATTTGAATACTAATCAACATGCAGCAGATATAATCACTTTGATCAAGAAACCAATCAAGAATTTCGAAAACATACCTCTGATCTCTGTTTAATTTCGAGAATTAATCAGCATAGAGAGAAAATCTTTGGATGACTTGATTGTAAGCTATCGATTCAACAGAAAGACAAATTCAAATTTCTTGAATCAATGATAGAAACGAATTCAAGAATTGTTAGGAATTCAAGAATTGTTAGCAGCAACGGAATCAATTGTCGAATTGATCAAGAAACTTCAAGAACGCGATCAAACACACTCTTGGACGAATTTGTTTGTTGATTGGCTCTGATACCAATTGAAAGTCCAGGATACACTCTTACAATCAAATATGAACAATTAAGATCGTATTCACAGCAACTGGTCATATGATTTATTAACAATCTGTGAATTACAAGATATTACAATGAATTTTTCTCTAAATGGATTCACCAAAGATTATATCAAAGATTCTGTTAGCTACAGTTGCTAACTCCTATATATACTTTAGAAGAAAGGCTAAAGCTACAGTACATATGAGAAACAGACTAATAGAAAAATTACACGTGTCCTAATTAGTAACTGAATATAACAGATAATATCCCAAGATATGAATTCTGAACATACTTCTGAATAAGCGCTTCAGAACATTTGTCTTCATAGTCAGAAGTTCTGAGTCTCCTACTCAGAACTCTGAACCTTCTAGTCAGAATCCAACACTTAGAATCTTTTTGAGATTTCTCACTCAGAACATCTGAGTCTTCTACTCAGAACTTCTGAGTCTTCTGAGTCTTCTTTAGTCTTCTTACTCAGAACTCAACACTTGTGTTTTTGCCAAAACTCTAGACCTAACACATACTCTCGAAGTTTCATTCCAAAATCTAACAACATGGAATCATGTTATCTGAAAAGAAGATGGAGATATGTGTCACCTCCATTTACTTTCTTGGAATGAAAATATACGATTGAAAATATCAGCCGCAACCTCACATCACCCAAGAATTGTACAGGTTTCTAGATGAGCTTTCATCACAAAAGGAAATACAACAGTTCCTTGTTCTAGTCAATCAGATGGCTGATTTCCTGCCAAAGTTTTCAAATCATATCATACACCTACTCCTCTTGTTGAAAAACGAACCACTACCTTGGGCTGAATGAATAACATTGGTTGCCAAAGCTATAAAGCAGCTAGTTGATAAAATTATACCTTTATAGATTTCCACTAATGCTTAACAAAGGATTCTCCAGACAGACGTAAGTGATGAGTAATGGGGAGAAGTCTTATTTGTACAAGACGAAAAAGTCGTCAGAATAGTCTGCAGCTACAAGAATGGCACATTTATAGCCTCAAAGCAACACTACCATTCCACGTTCAAAGTGATTCAAACTCTTTTCTTTCTTTTGCAAGAATTTTCTCCAAATCAGAAATTTTCAGAGAGAATTCAACAGACTTTGTTTCAAAACCTTTCCTCTCAGTTTGAAAGTCTCTTCTCTCTTTCTCAAATTTCTCTCTTTCAAGTATAAGGACTTGTTCAAAATCATATATCTGTTTCAAGAGTTGACCATTTTTTATTTCACATGATTTGATTCTATTTTTAGACTCTGTCAACATCTTTCTTCTAAAATTGCCTTTCTCTTTCAAATCAACATTCTCTTTTTCTAACAACTTTATGTTTTCTTGAACCTTTTCAAAATCCTTTAGAAAATCAGATTTCTCTTTTTGCAAAATCTTTATAACTTTTGTATTTTCATCTTGTTTTGCTTGAAGATTAGCAATCTTGCTTAAATGATCAATCTCAGTTTTTGTTTCAGAAATTGTTTCTTTTGCTTTTACAGGACTTAATTTTTTTAAATTGTCTGAACTGGTTATAGAACTTGCAGGTCTCACAAAAACTTCAACAATCTCAGGCATGATGAAATGAAAAATTCAAATATCAACTATGAATTTTGATCAAAACTGAGAATCAACACAGATCTAGAATATGCAAGAACTAATCAAATCTGTCACATGCATTTTATCAAACAGTTAGAGTACATGAATTAATGAAATCTTCTTTTCAACAAAAAATTTGAATACTAATCAACATGCAGCAGATATAATCACTTTGATCAAGAAACCAATCAAGAATTTCGAAAACATACCTCTGATCTCTGTTTAATTTCGAGAATTAATCAGCATAGAGAGAAAATCTTTGGATGACTTGATTGTAAGCTATCGATTCAACAGAAAGACAAATTCAAATTTCTTGAATCAATGATAGAAACGAATTCAAGAATTGTTAGGAATTCAAGAATTGTTAGCAGCAATGGAATCAATTGTCGAATTGATCAAGAAACTTCAAGAACGCGATCAAACACACTCTTGGACGAATTTGTTTGTTGATTGGCTCTGATACCAATTGAAAGTCCAGGATACACTCTTACAATCAAATATGAACAATTAAGATCGTATTCACAGCAACTGGTCATATGATTTATTAACAATCTGTGAATTACAAGATATTACAATGAATTTTTCTCTAAATGGATTCACCAAAGATTATATCAAAGATTCTGTTAGCTACAGTTGCTAACTCCTATATATACTGTAGAAGAAAGGCTAAATCTACAGTACATATGAGAAACAGACTAATAGAACAATTACACGTGTCCTAATTAGTAACTGAATATAACAGATAATATCCCAAGATATGAATTCTGAACATACTTCTGAATAAGCGCTTCAGAACATTTGTCTTCATAGTCAGAAGTTCTGAGTCTCCTACTCAGAACTCTGAACCTTCTAGTCAGAATCCAACACTTAGAATCTTTTTGAGATTTCTCACTCAGAACTTCTGAGTCTTCTACTCAGAACTTCTGAGTCTTCTGAGTCTTCTTTAGTCTTCTTACTCAGAACTCAACACTTGTGTTTTTGACAAAACTCTAGACCTAACACATACTCTCGAAGTTTCATTCCAAAATCTAACAACATGGAATCATGTTATCTGAAAAGAAGATGGAGATATGTGTCACCTCCATTTACTTTCTTGGAATGAAAATATATGATTGAAAATATCAGCCGCAACCTCACATCACCCAAGAATTGTACAGGTTTCTAGATGAGCTTTCATCACAAAAGGAAATACAACAGTTCCTTGTTCTAGTCAATCAGATGGCTGATTTCCTGCCAAAGTTTTCAAATCATATCATACACCTACTCCTCTTGTTGAAAAACGAACCACTACCTTGGGCTGAATGAATAACATTGGTTGCCAAAGCTATAAAGCAGCTAGTTGATAAAATTATACCTTTATAGATTTCCACTAATGCTTAACAAAGGATTCTCCAGACAGACGTAAGTGATGAGTAATGGGGAGAAGTCTTATTTGTACAAGACGAAAAAGTCGTCAGAATAGTCTGCAGCTACAAGAATGGCACATTTATAGCCTCAAAGCAACACTACCATTCCACGTTCAAAGTGATTCTTGAAGTCGAAAGAGGCATAGATGTCATTTCTGACTTAACCTTGAGAGAAAGATCCAACTTGAACTACAAGACGTTCTTTAACGTCGTCCTCGAAAAATATGGTCCCTTCATGAAGAACTATATGTTTCATCCCAATTACCCTTCCTTAATATCGTCTACATCTAGGACTTGTATAAGTTTCCCGAAGATGCCCCTTGCTTCTTCTAGTACCTCTTCGAGTCTCACACCATCGCCATTTCCATTAGTGCGTCCAAACTGTTCACATACCTACCCTAATTTCAGTTCAAAAAATTACTCTACAAGGAATCCAAAAATGTGTTCACTCTTCTTCAATGTTTCCTTCCAGATCATTAATAGGTCCAACGGTTGCACATAAGTTACAAAACTCATGTGGTGATTATGTTCTTAAGAACCTGCTCTTTGCTCTTTCTTACCAGGAGAAACTATCGGTGACCAAAAGGCAATGATATACCATTTATCTACGTCCTTTGTCCATACTTGGTATGTCGTAAATCCGTCCATTAAAACATTTCATTTTGACCATACCCAAAGATTCTTAGAATTAAGTAATGATTTGGCAATAGCAAACCATGCCACTCCTCAGTCGATCTAAAAACAAGTGATGGAAAACAAATAAGTGTGATGGAAAACAAAGAAGTGTGTCCAGAGGAACACCCTGTGGTATCACTGTTGAAAGAAACACTTGATCACTAGCTTAGAACTTATCCCTCCAAGATCATCGATACCACTGAAGAAGATATTGAGTTGTCTGACGGATGATGGGTACTATGACCCTAATAAAGAACCTTTTGATCTATATTAAGATGATCCATCACACCTGGATTCATGTTGGAAGTAAAATACCATTGTATAATAAAAACATGTGTGCATGTATTTTCCTTAAGAGTTAAGTTTTAGTTTGAATGAAATAATGATGTAAAAATGATGAAAGCATTAAATCACTCATCCAGTGATCTAAGCGCTTTTGTATCGTTACCTTATCCTTGCCTATAAAATGAATGTTTCCCCTAACTTGTAAGGCATCCCTTGGAAGAAATAAAATCTTCTTATATAATTCTCTCTCTATATATAAATTTCCTCTTAGCAATATTTTGTGTTCTTTTCTAGTAGTCCTTACCCGACCTCCGACCAGTCCTTGACCCGTAATTGTGAGCTCACTACCCGTCCGACTAGTCCTCCACCCCTAATAGGGACCTCACCACCAATCCAACCAGTCCTCCACCCCTAATAATAGGGATCTCACCACCAGTCATACTATAATATCCCATATTTAGTAAATCTAAATTTGTGCTCGAAAATCAGATTTGTGTTTAAGTTATATAATCGTGCTTTAAGGACTTGTCCTTAGTATTTAAGAGTTGTATATTAGGCCACGTTTATATTATAAATTGCATCTAGGACTAATGTTGGATGAAACAATATTCGTTAGGACCAGAATTTTAAAGGAGTTTCCAAAGTAGGATTAAATTGATATAAGCTAAAGACCAAGGATTAGCTTGTAAATATTTAATATATATATATGAATAAATAATTTTTTAAATTCATTAATCTCATAATTAGATTTTTTTTATCTCTCTCTACTCATTAATCTCTCCATCCTCTCTCTAGAAAAACCCTCAAACTCATCTCAAAATCTCAAAAATTCTACTCAAATGATTATGTTCTTGAAGATTTGATGTTAGAAATGGAAATAGGAGCACAAGATAAGGTATGTTCAAGGTTTAATTTTATGATTTCTTTAGTTTTGGGACAAATGGGTTAAACCCTAAGTTATCTATGATTATCATAGGTGGAAGATTGAAGAATTGAGGTGGAAATTCTTCAAGTTTGGTGTTGTAAGAAGTGACAGATTCACTGTGGAAAGTCTAAAAATTCGTATAATATCAAATGTTTGTCCAAATGAATTGTTCTTTATATCGATGGAAACCTATGTGAGTGTATAACCATTTTGTAGTTACTGTGAAGTCTAGTTCGGACTGTAGGTGGCTCGAAATCACTGATTTTCCAGACCTGTTCTACAGACACTCAAAATTGCATACTGTTTGTATTAACTCTGTAGAAAATCGACCATAGCTCCAAATTATGTGAATCAAGTTGGTATGAAATCCTAAGAGGTATATGAACAATTTTCATTTTGACAATAAAGTTTGGTTCTGCCTCTAAGTATGATAAAAAGGCTTAATCGTTTGGTATAAAGAAGTCGTTAGCTATTGTTTAGAATTGTGGAAATTGGATTTTTGCAATTGTTGTTTAAGGTCCTAAGAATTCTGTGAAGTGTTCATTAAGTGTCATAAGGGTATTTTAAGTATGTTTGAATGTTTTTAGGCTCTGTTAAAGTATAAAGGCTTGTAGGAACTTGAAGTTGATGAGAACTATTACCGAAAATCGTCTAAAATCATTTAATAATAAATGTAGGTAATCGAAAGGAGAGAACCGTTCCTAAACCTCAAATTTCATGTGATCATTTATAAAACATCTCCAATGTACGAATATCTAATTCATTTCAATATGTGGGTAATCATTTGTGGTGATTATCTATTTCGTGAAATCGTGATCATGACATACATCCACAAAAGTGGAGGTTATCAAGTTGTTATCCGGAATTGTTTTATGTTTTATGTGATGTTTTGGTTAACGAATTGTGAACTTGAGAAATTCGAACCATTATCGGTATGTTTTAAGATTCATGGTCGATTATATGAATTGTAATCCTCAATTATTTTATTAGACTTTTTTCAAATGTTTACTTGTTGGTTTGCCTATTTGAGTTTGAGTTTACTGAAATTAACTTTGAATAGGCTCAAAACTCAGGGCACAGTAACCTCCATGGTGGCTAAAATAGTCATGGAATTCTTGTAAGGGTTATGGCCAAGCCAAATAGAGAACGTTGGATGCATCCTTAGAACCGAATATCACTTATGTTGGTAACCGGATAGAGCCGAATACCACTTACGTTAGTTACCATTTAGAGTCGAATACTGTGACCGGGGAATGAGACGGTGTAGTTCCTGACACTTCCATTCCATTTAGACGCCTGATAAGACTAATCATCCATTAGGAACAACGTATCTTAATGATACAGGTGACCTTCTTACCTTGAATTTTTATTTATATACGTTTCAATTTTAGAGTTTTAACACTTTTAACCGATTTCAACTTTTATCTTAATGTTTCTTTTCAGTCACATGTTTCTTATTCAACATTCCTTGTGTAGGTTCCCAGATTCACCTTGTCTCAAACAAACAGAGACATCATAGATAGCAGAAGCATAAACATTCTGTTTATGTATGAGTGATTGTGTGTAGCATAAACAATGAGAGATTAACAATAAACATAACAGTATAATGATAACAAGAATGAATAACAAACTACTCGTATATTGATATGAATTACACCAAGAACAATTTCGTGTGTGTGTATTCTGAAATCTCTCAGGCTACAGGATCGTACAATAGAAGTGGAATGGAATGTGCAGTAGTAGTGCTCTCACAATTCTAGTAATGATCCTTACAAAAGTCTTACAAATGTGTGCTCCACGTACGTTCTATTTAAAGCCTGATAAAGTAGTAGACAGTGTACTATCTAACCCTAGAATGACACGTGGAAAGTGTGTCGTTGTCCTTTTAGGGATGACGTGGAAAGTGTTGATCCAAACCCTCAGTGATTTGATAATGACTCTGAGAAACACTTAGTGAAAATTGTAAGTAGACAATATGTATTAGAGTTTCACTATCGCTGATAAGTACTAAGACTGTACAGTACCGCTGATAGGAACTCTCGCTCTTTAATTTGCACATTCAGCGAACACTATTCATCAGTGAGCCCTGAGCATGTTCAGCCTCACTAATGATCGCTGATAACTCTTATTGTTTACTTATGATCCCTGAAGACATGTTTCACGTCAACCATGTTCTACGTTGAAGTCGAAGATCAAGCCGAAGAACCAGCGACAAGTCTACTAATGAACTGATGCGGATATCAGCGAAGCCAAGACATGTCTACTCAACATGAAGTTTCAAGTAGAAGACTTCAGCGAACGCTGAACATTATCATTCGCTGATAAAGATTCCTTCGGCGAACGCTGAACTTTATCATTCACTGATAAAGATTCCTTCAGCGAACGCTGATCATGAAGCCTCCTCTACAAGTAACTTTTGTCTTACCCCTTTGCACGTCTCCGTACGATAATATCAAAACGGACATCCCTTTTGTCCAGAATCGTACAACCAACTTTGATTCTACACTGTTCATCATGCGGCCACTAGGTTGTCTACTGAAGTCAAACCATGCAACCAACCAGAGGTTGCCATGAGTAAAGTTATACTGATATGCATTAAATGCATGCAGTATATAAAGGAAACCCTACTTTATTTCTGAAGTGCTCGACTATCTCCTTCTCTTTACTAATTTGTGTTTTAGAATATTATCCTTAGTATTCTTAATTTCTCTATATCTTATTTCTAGTGCAAGAAATCTTAGTGATTCTCATAGCTTGTTTAGATCAGGTTTATTCCTTAATCTTGTTCTGCAACAAGTTGTAAATTGTTTGATACATATCAATAAACAATTTAGAAAAGTAAAAATCGTGTGTTTGTATTCAACCCCCCCTTCTACAAACTTGTATAACCCTTTCAGGACCAACAAGTGGTATCAGAGCAGATTGTTTAATCTCATAAACAAGATCTTGCTTATACTAATCTCTTTTCTCTTCCTTGCTATTTTCTAAAATGGCTAACTCCAAAACACAAACTATATTGATAATGGTTCTCTTGCAAAACCCCTTAGATTTTCCAGAGAGAACTTTAATCTATGGAAAAATAGGATGATGCTATTCTTGGAAGGTGTAGACCCTACTATGCCTTACTACATCGAGAATGGTCCATATGTCCTTGAGATGATTGACCCTGAAGTTCCAGGCACTGCTACTAGAGCTGCCATTCCTGAAAGAATCATTCCCAGGGAAGTTCACACTTCGACTGATGAAGACAAGAAGAAGGTGGCCATCGACACTAAGGCCAGATCCATTCTTTCTATGTCTCATCCTGACGAAGTCTACCACTCCGTCCTGAACCTGAAAACTTCCAAAGCCATGTGGGACACAATCTGTGTTCAATATGAAGGTACATCTGAAGTCCAGGACTCAAGAAAGATCAACCTGTTAAGATAGTACAAAAGCTTCATTTGTGGTAAGAATGGATCTCTCTCTGAAGTTCACCAATGCTTTAACTATTTAATCATTGACTTAAAGACTGTTGGTAAGGAATATTCTAACTTTGAGATCCTGACAAAGTTTCTAGAGTGTCTTCCTGAAAGCTGGGACTGTTATTCAATGCGTCTCAAGCTCTCAAGGGATCTAAAATCTATGACTCTTTCTACCTTATATGGCACTATGCTCAATTATGAGCAGTCGTGTCATCTTAAGAAGAATCTTGTAAAAGATTCCAAACGCACACCTGTTGCTTTACTCTCTTCAGAGTTGGTGCCTTCTCAACGATCTACTGTCACTATCACTGAGTTGGAGTCTATCTCTGATGACTCATCTGAAGCTGATCCTTCAGAAATGGATGAGTGTCTGGCCCTCCTGACTAATTTTTTCAGGATATTCACCAGAAAGAGTAACTTCAGAAGAAACAAACCTCTTGCACTCACTGATAAGCCAAAATCTACAACCTCTGTAGGTAAGGCAACTGCCACTTGCTATAACTGTGAAAAGATAGGTCACTTTGCTAGTGAGTGCAGGTCAAAGAAAGTCTTTAAACCCTCATCTTCTTCCAAGAAATCCTCTAACCCCAGGGCTAGAGATGACAAATACAAGAAGCTGAAAGAAAAGTATGCAGAGCTGAAAAGCTTTAAGAAGAAAGGCAAAGGCATGATCGCTGAAGATCATGACTGGGCTCTTTCTGATGAAGAATCATCTGACTCTGAAGATGATGATGAGGCCAATCTCTGCCTCATGGCCAAAATAGAAGAAGAGTAAGAACAAACTGAAATTCCCTCTACTCCTGCTTCCACCTCTCAGGTATCAAACTCTCTCACTGATACTCAAACTTTAGCTCTTAGTGACATCGAAAGACGTCGGACCGTCGATCTGTTGACTGTTGATTTATATGATGCCATGAATGGCAAGACGAAAGCTGAAAAATTAAATATTGATCTTGCTGAACAACTTAAGAATTGTCACTTAGAAATTCAAAACCTTTCAAAAATAGAAGAAAATCTAAAAGATCAGGTATGTATAAATCAAATCATTCGAATCGAGCGAGAAGATGTTATCGCTGCACTAAAGGCTGAAAAGGCTACTGTTGAAGGATGGTGTAAATCCTCAACAACGATCACTGAGATATTAACGTCTCAGATTCCCTTGAGTGATAAAAGCGGTCTTGGTTTTAAAGCTGATACTCTAGAACCAACCACTGATCGTTCCATGCTTAAGTTTGAAATGTTCGTATCCTCAATTCCTAACACTTCCTCGTCTCAGTGTTCTTCTTCTAAAACTCCCACTCCTGAGGAAAAACCTACCTTAAATACTAAAAGTAAAGGTAAAGAAAAAGTTTTCAACCAAAAACCTTAGAATGGTACCTTTGTACCTAAGATGAATGCTTCTAAGGCTTCAGTGAATTATCCTTCTACTTCTAAGAACAAGATCCCATGATTCGTTCAGCGATCTACTCCTAGAATCAGAGTGGATATAATTGGTAAGAAATCCAAAGAATTGATTTTTCCTCCAATTTCCAATGCCAAAGGTATACTTGGTGCTGGCCCAACACATTTAAAAATATCGGTTAAGCATGCAAATGGTCCTAAGGATACTTTTAGCTATTGGAAATGTTATCACTGTGGACTTACCGATCATACTGCTAGTAAGTGCCCCACAACCACCAAAGCTGAAAAGTTAGCTAAGGTGAAGATCAATGCCCCCAAGGTAAAGAAGACCAATCCTGGTGCAAATCAGGTCAAGGTGAAACCAACCACTGAGGTTAAGAAATTAACCAAAGTGAAGACTAGTTCTGAAGCTGAATCTTCAAATGCTGCGAAGATTGCTGAACCTTCCACTTCCTCTACCACCACTGACAAATGTGGACCCATAGTAAAATGGGTACCCAAGTCAAACTAATCTTCCTTTGTTTGCAGGTCCTAAAGGGTGTCTGGTATCTCGATAGCGGATGCTCTAGACATATAACTGAATATAAGGAAGAGAAAGGTCCGTCGGTAACCTTCGGTGGAAATGGAAAAGGCTATACCCGAGGGTTTGGTGTACTCTCTAATGGTACAACAACCTTCAGAAGAGTCGCATACGTTGAGGGACTGAAGCACAATCTTCCGAGCATCAGCCAGCTATGTGACAAGGATCACAAAGTGATATTCACGAAGGAATCCTGCTTTGTTACTGACAAAAAGGAGAAGATAGCTCTCAGCGGATACCGTTTGGAAAATGTTTATGTTATAAATATGGACTCGACAACCACTGAGAATTCTTGTTTCTTCTCAAAAGCCTCATCTGATGTCAACTGGCTATGGCATAAGAGGCTCTCTCATCTCAACTTTAAGACATTGAATACTCTTTCTTCTAAAGAGTTAGTTACTGGTCTACCTCAGCACTCATACGCTAAGGAATCTCTATGTTCAGCGTGTGAGAAAGGGAAACAAACCAAGGCAAGCTTCAAGTCTAAACAAGTTTCCTCAGTGTCATCCCCACTTCAACTTCTCCACATGGATTTGTTTGGCCCTGTTAACAAACAATCCCTCGCTGGAAAGAAATATACATTGGTCATTGTTGATGAAATCTCTCGCTACACCTGGGTCATGTTTCTCCGTTCTCTGAGTGACACCCTTGAAGAACTCATGACTTTCGTAAGGAAAATGGAAGTCCTAAACAACATGATCGTTTACTCAATAAGGAGTGATCATGGGACTGAATTCAAAAATAGTTCCCTTGATTCTTTTTTTGAAAGTAAGGGTATTTCTCACAACTTTACTTCAATGAGAACACCGCAACAAAATGGAGTCGCTGAAAGAAGAAATCGAACTATCATCGAAGTTGCACGTTCAATACTCAACGATTCTCATTTACCTACTCAGTTCTGGGCAGAAGCTGTCAACAGTGTTTGTTTCACTCAAAACAGGTCGCTGATTGTCAAAATATTCAAGAAGACAGCCTATGAACTTTTCCATGGGAGAAAGCCTTCAATTAGCTTTCTTCACATCTTTGGATGTCAGTGTTTCATACTGAACAACAGAGATGCCCTTGGAAAGTTTGATCCCAAGGCTGATGATGGAATATTTCGTGGATACTCCTCAGTCTATAAAGCCTTCAGAGTCTTCAATCGTAAAAGACAAACTGTAGAAGAAACAATCCACGTCACTTTTGACGAATCTCGATCAGCGAACTCTAAACCTTCTGCTGATACTGAAGAACTAAATCAATGGATGTTTTCTCATCTTGGTGATTCAGAAGCTGCTCCTACTCCTCAATTTTATACTCCTACCGCTGAAGATGATGATCCTATTATCATCCTAAGCATGCAGACAAGTGAAGCTGAATCCTCATGGGTCTCAGTTGTTCCTCTCAACACTGTGCCTGCTTCTGAACCATCTACATCAGATATCCCAGCGACATATCAAGAATCAGTGAATGAAATGACATCTGAACCTCAACCTCTTCTACCAGAAATACCTGAAGTTGCTGAAGCCTCTTCTTCATCTCCTCCAGAAGTTCAAATCGAGTCAGCAAATCATGCTCCGGCTCAGCGATAGACTATAAGTCATCCCATCGAACAAATTCTTGGTGATCCAAACGCTGGTGTTCAGACTCGACGAAGTGCAGGTAACATTTGTTTATTTGTTAACTTTATTTCTCTAGTTTAACCAAAGAAAACAGATGATGCCCTCAGAGATCCAAACTGGGTCAGCACTATGCAAGAAGAGCTGACAGAATTCGAAAGAAACAAAGTTTGGAAGCTCGTTCCAAGACCATCTTACAAGTCAGTGATCGGCACTAAATGGGTCTATCGAAACAAGTTGGATGAACATGGAACTGTAACCCGCGACAAGGCTCGTCTTGTTTCTCAGAGATACAGACAAGAGGAAGGCATAGAATACGAGGAAACATTTTCCCCAGTGGCAAGACTCGATACTATTCGTCTATTCTTAGCATACGTTGTTCACAAAGACTTCAAGGTATATCAGATGGATGTCAAATCAGCGTTTCTCAATGGAAAGCTGAATGAAGAAGTCTACGTGAAACAACCTCCAGGATTCACTGATCCTAAGCGTCCAGGTTATGTATATAAACTGGATAAGGCACTTTATGGCTTAAAGCAAGCTCCTCCTGCATGGTATGACACACTCTCTACTTATCTCCATATTGAAAAATTTGAGCGTGGTAAAATCGATAAAACTCTATTTTTCAGGAAAATAAAAGGTCATATCATTCTAGTTCAAATATATTTCGATGATATTATATTTGGTTCTACTAACCCTGACTTATGTACTCGTTTTGCTGAAAGAATGAAAGCTGAATATAAAATGAGTATGATGGGTGAACTGACATATTTTCTTGGTCTTCAAATAAAACAAAATGAAAAAGGTACTTTTATTCATCAAGAAAAATATGTTAAAGATATACTGAAAAAGTTTGATTTAACTCAAAGCTCAGCTATGAAAACCCCAATGGCACTGCCGCTGACACTAAACAAGGATCCTTCTGGAAAACTTGTTAATGTCACGACGTACCGTGGGATGATTGGCTCTCTTCTGTATCTTACAGCTAGTCGACCTGATATTATGTACGTAACCTGTTTGTGTGCACGATATCAAGCTGAACCTAAGGAATCTCATTTGATCGCTGTAAAGCGTATTTTTTGATACCTCAAGGGTACTCCTAACCTAGGTCTTTGGTATCCCAAAGACTCAGGGTTTGATCTAATCGCCTATTCAGATAGTGATTTTGCAGGATGTAAATTGGATAGGAAAAGCACCACAGGAGGCTGTCAGCTCCTGGGTGGAAAGCTGGTTAGTTGGACAAGTAAAAAGCAAAACTCAGTGTCCACCTCAACCGCTGAAGCTGAGTACGTAGCTGCTGGAAGCTGTTGCTCTCAGGTCTTGTGGATGAGAAATCAGCTACTCGACTATGACCTTCAGCTCTCCAAAATTCCAATCTATTGCGACAGCACTAGTGCCATCGCCATAGCAAACAATCCAGTGCTACACTCAAAGACCAAACACATCGAAATCAGGTATCATTTTATCAGAGATCTTATGATGAATGGTAATATAGAACTTCATTTTATCCCGACTGACTTTCAGTTAACTGATCTTTTCACCAAACCTCTTGATGAGACAAGATTCAACTTTCTCATTAGCGAGCTTGGAATGCTGAACATAGAAGAGTAAAATCTTCAGCGGTTCACATTTGATCAGTAATACAATGAATTTGTATAACCCTATTAATCACCCTATCTCTGAACAAAATTGATTCGCTGACGTTCGCATAAGAATGCAAGATTTTAAAACAAATTACATCGTTGAATATCTCTTCCTTTCAGTGGTTCTTTTGAAATTCCAAAACTCACTGATGTTTCTAATCAGTGCTTTGTATTTTAAAACTGTCCATGAGTTTTTCCAAAACCCTCAGAGACATCCTAAAATGTGAAAGGACGTTTGTGACGTCATCACATCGGATAGACCATGGCACGACTTTTCTCTGACACGTTCGCCCGTTTCGTTTCCTTGTCCAATCAAATTCAAGGGACGTGTCCGTGTCATCATGAAAAACTTTTCCCGCTCATAGTTTTTCTCTCTCTACTCTCACTATATAAACCCTTTGAGTTTATATTTTTACCTTTTATGCGAACAACTTTTTCTCTCAAGCAAGAACAAACTGTTGCATTTGAACTAATTACTCAAGAACACGTTCATCCTCGTCTTCTTGAAACATCAAAGGTTAATATTTCTCTTATTTTCTTTTAAACAACCTTGTTTTTGATCTTATTATTGTTTTTAAAATATCAAACAATGGAACTTTCTCAACAGGAAATCATCTTCTTCATGGTTTTATGAACATAATCTGGAAACAGATTGTTCTTCAAGTTTAAAATCAAAATCTTAAACTTGACTTTTCATATGTTTTTCCTGAATCCTTTCCATAAATGGAAACTGGAAAACAAGAACTTTCACTATGTTTTGTACTTCTTTTCAAAACTAGAAAACCCTAATTTCCATTTCTTTCTATAAATGGAATCTGTAAAAACCCTAAAAACCCTTATTTTGGAATCTTATCCATTTTAAGAACTGCTCTTCATCTTCTTCATGTTTATCTTGTATGAACAGAAATGGCAACCACTGATGCTACTCAGTCTCCTACTACCTCTGGCAAATCTGAGATTGTCAAAGCACCCCAAGTCAACTTTACAATGGAACAAGTAACATTCCAAGGAAACAACCCCTATGCTCTCTTCGACTTCCCCCAAAGGAAAACATCACTCACTTGGATGAAGATATAAACTTCCTCAAGTCCTGTCCTCTAGCGACAGCACTGACTATCAAACCCCCTGCTCACAGGAACCTCCTTGCTCAGTTCTGGTATACTGCCAGAAAATCTCAGGTGGCCTCCACCAAAGACCCTAAAAGGATGATTGATGTCATCATCTTCGATATTGAGCATGGTGAAGCAAAAATATATCCCGGGGCTATCAGGTCTGCTCTAAACCTCCCTGGAAGCTCCAAAGACAGACGTTTCGTTCCTCTACCTGACGTCAAATCCAAGGTCGTACAAGCTGAAATCATTGCATTTCTGGATGCAATGAACTATACATGGAACACGGGGATAGATAAACTCCTTGAGAAGAAGCTCACACAAGTCCTCAAGTCCAAGATGCCAAGCGAAATGAACTTCATCTTCGCACACCTCATCAGCTGTATGACAGCTAAGGTTGGGTTAACTGATCAGGCCTCATAACCCCAACAGGCTATGGGGTATGCGCTGATTAAGGGACTCCACATTGACTAGGCTAAGATCATCTTCGACGACATGATGCTAAGGGTCGAAGAAAAGAAGCGCCCAACAACTATTCCTTATCCCCATTTTCTCAGTGTACTCTTCCAGCACGCACTTGAGGATAAGTACCCGAAGGTGGGCGACCTGAAGTTATCCCAGGTTGGCCCTAAGATACTCGACTTCAATCCCCTGGAAAACGAGGTACATCTCTCTACTCTCTTACCTCTTCTCAGGCTTCCTACTTCTTCTACTTCTGTGGCTACCATTTCGGCAGTGGTAATCCCAACCGCTGGTACCCAGGCCGCACCATCCACTCCTTCTTGGAAAAGGAAACCATCTGAAAGCCCACTTAGCACCTATAAGCCCAATAAGATCTCCAAAGAGCAACCCCCTAAGCCTACCCAGGCTGAAGACTCCACATCTCTCTCTCCACAGAAGACGCTGGAAAGTTCCGTGGTACGCTCTGCCACAGCTGCTGAACCAACCCCTTCTACACCCACTTCAGCGACTCATGATGTTAGCCCCAAGTATCCCTTATGTAAAAGTATTGAAAATATTACAAGTCAAAAGACCACCAGAGATCCAGCAGAAGACCTAGAAGAAATCCAACAAGAAGACCATCAGAGCTCGACAGAGCTCTGGCGGAACCAACAGAGCTCTGGAAAAAGACTTCTTCTATTCAACAGAAGAATCTTATCAGCCAAAAGGTTCTTCCTTAACGAGAAGTTCATCAAGGGTTTTTGTTGTAGGGATCATCCAGTCAGGGACATTTTCTCCCTGATTTCTTCTTTCTTGTGCTTCTGAGAAGATCAGGGGCTTCATGTATTGTCCAAGGAGATCATCTCTGAATCCGCACCAGTAGATGAGATCCCTGAGTTGTTCGATGGGAGTGATGGGTAGCTCAGAGATACGTTGAAAGTGTGGTTGTCCATCATAGTCTTGAAAGAAGATACCATATGGTTCGCTTAAGACTTTACCAGAGATGAAACGTTCACCAGGGGGCAGAGAGTTGTCAAGCGCTGAGAGATCAGGATCAGGACCAAGTAGTTCATTGTGCGAGAAACCAATACCTGTTTCGTTCCGGATAGGAGGACCTGAATCTGAAGATATTATCTTTTTCTTTGCAAAGCCCCTTTTTCTTTTTGGAGTAGGAGCAGCAGGAAGAGGAATATCTACAGCAGAAGAAACCAAGTCGATCTGTCGATTTAGAAGTTTTTTGACATGATCTTTGAATTTAGAACGTGAACGCTGAATGGCTATTCTGATCTACAACCATTCAGAGAGACCGTACTTCGTGATAGCATCAGCGTAGAAGGTTTCATTTGTACCGTTTTCTCTGAATATCTCGACCTCGACGATTGGAACTCTGATGGTCGATCTTCCAGTGATGTATACCTTGTTAATTCTGGCAGCCCGATATCGAAAGTGTACTTTCTTTTTGCACCATTTCACGGTAGAGGCAGATACCTTGGTCTTTTCTTAAACAATCTTCTGGGCGTCTTCCCATAACTGACGTTGGACTTCAATGGGAGTTCTTTTGAGATCAGGGTCTTTCACTGATTGTTGGACAAGCTGGATGGTGAGGGCCTTATCTTGTTCTTCAGCTTTCCTTCGATCAGCGAGTTGTTTTTCAGCCTTGAGATGATCAGTGTATTCTTTACTTGACAGTCTGAACTTGGGAGCAGGGACTTTGTCACGAGGAAGGATGATTCGCTGATCTTCGAGCTGTTTGAGAAGCTAAGGAAGGTCTGTTTTGGTAAGAGAGCAGCTGTTCTTCAGGTTCATCACTCACAGTCGTTAAATCCAAGACTAGGATTATTTCTTCAGCGATAGGAGCTGGAATTATTGTTGATGAAGTTGCAGCCGTAGGAATTTCAGTTGGATCCTCAAACAGGGGAGAGGACTAGCTGAAACACAACGATTGTTTAAGTAAGATCATTTGGGAAGAAGGAGATAGAGAAAAGAATGGGGTTTAAGTGTATAGAGGTTTTATGGAGAGAAGGATTGAGATTGAGAAGGGATAGATGAGGGATGCGGAGTAAGGGAATAAGATATATTGTACCTGACAAACTGGCTTTATCTGAAGGATTGACAGATTGCCTTCTACAGCGAGGCCTTTGTTTTTGCTTTTATCAGCTTCAGTTGCTGCAGGTTTTGTCTTGGTCGTCTCCCCTAATGGTTCATTTATCATAATCCCTTTCTGAGCAGGGGCCTTCTTGGGCTGAACAAAGAAGAAGTCATCATCATCATCATTATTTTTAGGAGATGATGATGGTTCGTCTTCCTCAAGGTCGAGGTCTTCATAATCTTCTTCTTCTTCCTCAGCTTCAGATTCTTCCTCGTCAGCATAGGGAGTGGTAACATCAGCAACAACTTCATCATGTTGCTCTTCAAGTTGCTCCCCCTCAGATACAGAGGGAGGTTTCTCGGTTCCCTCAAGGTTTTCATCTCCCTGAGGTTTCTTGGTTGTAGCAGCAGCAACATCAGAAACAATACCCTCCCCCTCAGAGTTACAGGGAAGGTCTTCAAGAATTTTATCCTCCCCCTCTGCATTATGGGGAAGGTCTTCAGTCTTATCCCCCTCTTCCACATGATGGTTGGGGGAGGAATGGACAACATCAGCAGTAGCGGAAGCATCAGTGTGCATTGGGTCCTTGTCTTCTAGGCTAGAGATCCGAATACAGCTTTCAATCCTACCTAATTTATGCCACAAAAGATAAACCCTTTGTTCGTTAACCCAATCCCAAAACCTCACCTGATAGGGAAACAATCATTGCATTCTTTGATGCAATGAAGTACGTATGGGACTCAGGGAGAAAAGAACTCCCTGACAAGAAGATGACTGCAATCAAGAAATCCAAAATGCCAAGCGAGATGAATTTCATCTTTGCTCATCTGATCAGCTGCCTGACAGCAAAGACTGGATCTTCTGACCAAGCCTCTCAACCTCAACAGGCCATGGGGTACTCACTACTGAAGGGTCTCCGCATTGATTGGGCACAAATCATCTTCGATGATCTGATGTTCAGAGTGAATGCTGCTGACAGACCAACATGTGTTCCTTATCCCAGGTTTGTCAGTGCTCTCTTCGTACAAGGCCTGAAGGACAAATACCCGAAGGTGGGCGACCTGAGACTTTCAAAGGTCGGCCCTAAAGTTCTTGACTTCAAGCCACTGCCAAACAAGGTATTCTTAGACCTCCAACTTCTTCTACTTCTGCGGCTACCTCAGTGGAAATCCCAACTGCTGATACCCAGGCTGCACCCTCCACTCCTTCTCGTAAAAGGAAACACTCTACTTCCTAACTTGATTCCAAAAGGATCAAGAAAACCAAGGAGCAAACCCCCAAGCCATCAACGGATGAAGACCTAGCGTCTGAATCTCAACAGATTACGCTAGATGATTTCGTGGTACGCTCTGCCACAGCTGATACAGCCAACCCTTCCATCCCAACTTCAGCGTCTCTAAACGCTGAAGTTATAACTTTGGAACAGAACCCCTCTCCTTCAGAACTTCTAAGGACTGAAGAAGTATTTCTTAGCGAATCCAACACTGAACCCCACACCAAATCCCTCTTCTCAACCTTTGTTCCTCCCACTCAATCTTTGGACACACCACCTATTTTTCCTCCGTTCTCTGGAACAATAGTCATCCTACATGATAAAGTTGCTGACACTCTCAGTAGGATGATGGATGCAAATACAGGACCTGTAGGCACTTCTGTGCACCAAGGCACTCTGGAAGGCGACATGGAACGCTACTCAGGTCAACAAGGTTTCGACTACTTTGCCAACCTGCCTGCAGGTATACACAAAACCATCCAAATTCCTCTCTCAAAATCCCCAACTTCTGAGCTTTCCTCTGTTCACAAGTTATTAACTATTGCAGGTCCTAATTTGGGAGATATCAACACCTCCCTGAAGGCCCTGGAAACAAAGATGGAATCCCTCACAACCACTCTCTCAGCAAACTCTTCAGCAGTTACAAACGCTGGAGAGAACCTCAAAACGCTGACTACTGAGGTTGAAAAGAAAGCCTCCAGTGCTGATCTGGAGAAGGTGGATGGTAGCATTGGACAATTTGCTACCACCCTCGATGAAAACTCAACGGCCAACATCACTCTCTCCACAAACTTCACCTATCTGTCAAATGAAGTCACATCATTGAAGACAGAGGTTGGTACTCTTAAGGGTGAAGTGACATCGGTCCAGACTGAAGTCAGCACTGTCAAAGACCTCCTTCAGCAGATCCTTGACCGCCTGAATGCTGCTACTTGTGCTCCTTCGCACTTTACTCAGGTGGATCGAGAGGAACGACAAAGACTCACTCTTGCTATATCTGGCCTAGAAGACGGCAGGGAGGTTTAGGGCACATCGGATATTACCAGGTGTAATTTTGGAAGTACCATGATCGGTGTCAAGGAGTATGACATCGATTGTCTTCTTGGGATTCTTGGCAGAGGTGATCTGAGCACTTCTGGCAGAATACCAGAACTGAGATAGAAGATGTTTATTGGCAGGAGGAGCGATGGTTAGAGCTGTGGAGATAGGGCATGTCTTCAGAAAGTTCACAGCGTCATCCAGATGTGTGACCTGCTTCTTTTCAGGGAAGTCAAATAGAGCATAGGGATTGTTGCTCTGAAAGGTAACTTTCTCGATTTTGAACTTGACCTGAGGAGCCTTTGTTATTTCAGTAACCTCAGCGGCAGTGGGAGATTTCGCAGTAGGAGTGTCAGTAGATGCCATTTCTGTGTAACACATAAAACCACGAAGAAGATGAACAAAAATGTCTTAATGTGGAAATATTTTCCAATAAGATGTTTTCGAATTTAATCCATTTCATTCAGACCAAAGATGTCTTAATGAAGATTATGGTTTTTCTTGTTTTGAAAAAGAAATACAAAACATAGAGAACATTTGTTTTCCAGTTTCTATTTGAAGAAAGAGATTCTGGAAAAACATATGAGGATACAAGTTTAAGATTTTTGTTTTAAACTTGAAGAACAACCATGAAGATTGTGTTTCATAAAATCATGAAAAAGAAATGATTTTATTTTAAGAAAGTATCTTTTGTTCGATCTGTTAAAAACAATAATAAGATCGAAAACAAGTTTATGATTTGCAAAAATAAAAGAAATAATAACCTGTGATGCTTAAAGAGATGAAGATGAGCAGGTTCTTGATATTAAATCTTGAATGCAACAGAGAAATCTTGCTTGAAGAAGATGAAGTTCACGTCAGGTGAAAATATAAACTCGAATGTGTTTATATAGTAAGAGTAGAGAGAGAAAAACTGGAGCGGGAAAGTTTTTCATCATGACTCTGACACATTCCTCGAATTTGATTGGACAAGGAAAACGAAACGGGCGAACGTGTGTCAGAAAAGCGTGCCATGGTCTATCGGTTATGATGACGTCATAAACGTCTTTTCACATTTTAAGATATCTCTGAGGATTTGAAAAACTCGGGGACCTTTTAAGAAAACATAAAGCACTGAAATAGAAATATCAGTGTTAGATTTAGAAATTTCAAAAAAATCACTGAAAGCAAGAGATATTCAGCGATGCAATTTGTTTTGAAATCTTGCATTAATGTGCGAACGTCAGCGAGCAAAAGAACATACCTTAACATTAGTTAATCAGGTTTGTTCAGAGAGAAAATGATGAGAGGGTTATTTAAGTTCACTTTTATCACTGATCAAATGTGAACCGCTGAAGATTTTATTCTTCAAAGTTCAGCATTCCAAGCCCGCTGATGAGAAGGTTGAATCTTGTCTCATCAAGAGGCTTAGTGAATAGATCAGCTAACTGAAAATCAGTTGAGATAAAATGAAGCTCTATATCACCATTCATCACATGCTCTCTGATAAAATGATACCTGATTTCGATGTGTTTGGTCTTTGAGTGTAGCACTGGATTGTTTGCTATAGCGATGGCACTTGTGTTGTCGCAAGAAATTGGAATTTTCGAGAGCTGAAGGTCATAGTCCAGTAGTTGATTTCTCATCCACAAGACTTGAGAACAACAGCTTCCAACGGCTACGTACTCAGCTTCAGAGGTTGAGGTGGACACTGAGTTTTGCTTTTTACTTGTCCAACTCACCAGCTTTCCACCCAGGAGCTGACAACCTCCTGTGGTGCTTTTCCTATCCATTTTGCAACCTGCAAAATCACTATCTGAATAGGCGATTAGATCAAACCCTGAGTCTTTGGGATACCAAAGACCTAGGTTAGGAGTACCCTTAAGGTAACGAAAGATTCTCTTTACAGCGATCATATGAGATTCCTTAGGATCAGCTTGATATCGTGCACACAAACAGGTTGCGTACATATTATCAGGTCGGCTAGCTGTAAGATACAGAAGAGAGCCGATCATCCCACGGTACGTTGTGACATTAACAGGTATTCCAGAGGAGTCCTTATTTAATGTCAGCGGTGGTGCCATAGGGGTTTTCATAGCTGAACTCTGAGTTAAATCAAATTTCTTCAGCATATCTTTAACATACTTACCTTGGTGAATGAAAGTTCCTTTTTCACTCTGTTTGATTTGAAGACCAAGGAAATATGTTAGCTCACCCATCATACTCATTTTATATTCAACTTTCATTCTCTCAGAGAAACGAGTACACAAGTCAGGGTTAGTGGAACCAAATATAATATCATCGACATATATTTGAACAAGAATAATATGACCTTTTACTTTCCTGAAAAATAGAGTTTTGTCGATTTTACCTCGCTCAAATTTTTCAATATGGAGATAAGTAGAGAGAGTGTCATACCATGCACGAGGAGCTTTCTTTAAGCTATAAAGTGCCTTATCCAGTTTATAAACATAACCTGGATGCTTAGGATCTGAGAATCCTGGTGGTTGTTCCACGTAGACTTCTTCATTCAGCTTTCTGTTGAGGAATGCTGACTTGACATCCATTTGATAAACTTTGAAGTCTTTATGTACAGCATAAGCTAAGAATAGACGAATAGCTTCTAGTCTTGCTACAGGAGCAAAAGTTTCGTCGTAATCTATACCTTCCCCTTGTCTGTATCCCTGAGCAACAAGTCGAGCCTTGTTGCGGGTTACAGTTCCATGTTCATCCAATTTGTTTCGATAGACCCATTTAGTGCCTATCACTGACTTGTCAGATGGTATTGGAACGAGATTCCAAACTTTGTTTCTTTCAAATTGTGTCAGCTCTTCTTGCATAGCATTGACCCAGTTCGGATCTCTGAGGGCATCATCTATTTTCTTTGGTTCAATCAGTGAAATAAAGTTAACAAATAAATAAATGTTACCTGCACTTCGTCGAGTCTGAACACCAGCGTTTGGATCACCAAGAATCTGATCAATAGGGTGATTAATAGTCCATCGCTGAGCCGGAGCATGAGTAGCTGACTCAACCTGAACTGGAGGGGCTGAAGATGAGGCTTCAGCAACTTCTGGTATATCAGCCAAAAGAGAAAAATGTGAAGATTGCATTTCATTCACTGATTGCTGAGAAGTAGATGGTATATCTGAGGTAGAAGGTTTAGAAGCAGGCATAGTGTTTAGAGGAACAGCTAAGACCCATGATGTTTCAGCTTCGCTAGTCTGCATGCCAGGGATGATGGTAGGACCATCATCTTCAGCAAGATGAGAATGAGATGGAGGAGTGGGAACATCTTCTGAATCACCAAGATGAGAAAACATCCATTGATTCAGTTCTTCAGTATCAGCAGAAGGTCTAGAGTTCGCTGATCGGGATTCGTCAAACGTGACGTGGATAGTTTCTTCTACAGTCTGTCTTCTACGATTGAAGACTCTGAAGGCTTTGGAGATAGAAGAATATCCAAGAAAGATTCCATCATCAGCCTTAGGATCAAACTTTCCAAGGGCATCTCTGTTGTTTAGTATAAAACACTGACAACCAAAGATGTGAAGAAAGCTAATTGAAGGCTTTCTCCCATGGAAGAGTTCATAGGTTGTCTTCTTGAATCTATTGACTATCAGCGACCTGTTTTGCGTAAAACATACAGTGTTCACAGCTTCTGCCCAAAACTGAGTAGGCAGGTGAGAATCGTTGAGCATTGAACGTGCAGCTTCGATGATAGTTCGATTTCGTCTTTCAGCGACTCCATTTTGTTGCGGTGTTCTCACTGATGAAAAGTTGTGAGAAATACCATTGCTTTCAAAGAAGGAATCAAGAGAATTGTTTTTGAATTCAGTCCCATGATCACTCCTTATTGAGCGAACAGTCATGTTGTTCAGGACTTCCATTTTCCTGACAAAGGTGATGAGTTCTTCAGGGGTGTCACTCTTAGAACGGAGAAACATTACTCAGGTATAGCGAGAGAATTCATCAACTATGACCAATGTATATTTCTTTCCAGCGATGGATTGTTTGTTAACAGGGCCAAACAAATCCATATGAAGAAGTTGTAAAGGAGATGACACTGAGGAAACTTGCTTAGTTTTGAAAATAGCTTTGGTTTGTTTCCCTTTCTCACACGCTGAACATAAGGAATCTTTGGCGTATGAGTGTTGAGGTAGACCAGTGACTAACTCTTTAGAGGAAAGAGTATTCAGTGTCTTGAAGTTGAGATGAGAGAGCCTCTTATGCCATAGCCAGTTGACATCAGATGAGCCTTTTGAGAAGAAACAGGAGTTCTCAGTTGTTGTAGAGTCCATGTTTATAACGTAAACAATTTCTAAACGATAACCACTGAGAGCTATCTTCTCCTTTTTGTCAGCGACAAAGCAGGATTCCTTGGTGAAAATCACTTTGTTATCCATGTCGCAAAGCTGACTGATGCTTAGAAGATTATGCTTCAGTCCTTCAACATATGCGACTCTTCTGAAAGTTGTTGTACCATTAGAGAGTACACCAAACTCTCGGGTATGGCCTTTTCCGTTTCCACCGAAGGTCACTGAGGGACCCTTCTCTTCCTTATACTCAGTGAGCAGATTCTTCTTACCAGTCATGTGTCTAGAGCATCCGCTATCGAGATACCATATACCCTTCTTAACCTGCAAACAAAGGAAGATTAGTTTGACTTAGGTACCCATTTCATTTTGGGCTTAGATTTGTCAGTGGTGGTAGAGGAAGTAGAAGGTTTAGCAATCTTCGCAACATTTGAAGATTCAGCTTTGTTGTCAGTTTTCACTTTGGTTAATTTCTTAACCTTAGTGGTCTTCTTTGCGTTGGGGCATTAATCTTCACCTTAGCTGTCTTTTCAGCTTTGGTGGCTGTGGGGAACTTACTAGCAACATGATTTGTAAGTCCACAATGATAACATTTCCTATAGCTAAAAGTAACTTTAGGACCATTTGCATGCTTACCCGTTAATTTTAAATGAGCAGGGCCAGCACCAAGTATACCTTTGGCATTGGAAATGGGAGGAACTATCAGTTCTTAAGATTTCTTACCAATAATATCCACTTTAATTCTAGGAGTAGATCGCTGAGTAAATCCAGGGATCTTATTCTTAGAAGTGGAGGGATAAGTCACTGAAGCTTTAGAAGCGTTCAGCTTAGGTACAAAAGTACCCTTCTGAGGTTTTAGATAAATAATTTTCTCATTACCTTTAGAAACTAAGGTAGAGATTTCCTCAGGGATAGGAGTTTTTGAAGAGGAACACTGAAAAGATGAAGTGTCAGGGATAGAGGAGACAAACATTCCAAACTTAAGCATGGAATTATCAGTGGTTGGTTTTTAAGTGTCAGCGTTATAACAAAGACCACGTTTGTCATTCAGAGGAATCTGAGACTTAATTATCTCAGTGATCGTTGTTGAGGATTTACACCATCCTTCAACAGTAGCTTTTTCAGCTTTCAATGCAGCGATAGCTTCTTCGCGTTCGATTTTGACTAGCTGATTTATATGAACTTGATCTCTTAAATCTTCTTCAATTTTAGAAAGTTTTTCTATTTGAAGGTGACAGTTTTTAAGTTGTTCAGCGAAATCAAGGTTTTGATTTTCAACAACAGTTTTGCCATTCATGGCTTCATATAAACTCATAGTCAGGAGATCGATCTTTCGAAGACTTTCAGCTTCATCAATATTTGAAATATTGGTAAAGAAAGAAGGTGATACCTTGGTAGAATATGAAGCAGAGGGAATGTCAGACTTTTCTTCCTCTTCTTCTATTTTGGCCATGAGACAGAGATTAGCCTCATCATCATCTTCAGAGTCAGATGATTCTTCTTCATCAGAAGCAGCCCAATCATAGTCAGCCATCAGGCCTTTGCCTTGCTTCTTAAAGCCTTTCAGCTTTGCATACCTTTCTTTCAGCTTTTGATACTTTTCATCTCTAGACCTGGGGTTAGAAGATTTCTTGGAGAAAGTTGAGTTTCTAAAAACTTTCTTTGACATGCACTCGCTAGCAAAATGTCCTATCTTTTCACAGTTATAGCAAGTAGCAGTAGCCTTATCAACAGGAGTTGATGATCTTGGCTTGTCAGTGATAGCAAGAGGTTTGTTCTTTCTGAAACTTTTCTTTTTGGCGAATCTCCTAAACTTATTAGATAGGAGAGCCATAGATTCATCAAGATCTGAAGAGTCAGGATCTGATGAGCATTCAGAGTTAGTCTCCAACTCAGTGATAGTGATAGATGATCGTTGAGTGGAAGGTGACTCTGAGATTAAAGCAACAGGGTGCTTTTGGAATCTTTTACAAGATTCTTCTTAAGATGACCCGACTGCTCATGATTGAGCATCGTGCCATATAAGGTAGAAAGAGTCATAGATTTAAGATCCTTTGACAGCTTGAGACACATTGAATAACTGTCCCAGATTTCAGGTAAACATTCTAAGAACTTTGTCAGAACTTCAAAGTTAGAATATTCCTTACCAACGGTTTTCAGATCTATTATTAAACAGTTAAACCACTGATGTACTTCAAAGAGAGATTCATTCTTACCACAAATAAAGCTTCTGTACTGTCTTACCAGGTTGATCTTTCGTGAGTCCTGGACTTCAGATGTACCTTCATACTGAACACAGATTGTGTCCCACATGGCTTTGGAGGTTTTCAGGTTCATGAAGGAATGGAAGACTTCGTCAGGAAGAGCCATGGAAAGAATGGATCTGGCTTTGGTGTCGATAGCCACTTTCTTCTTGTCTTCATCAGTCCACATATGAATTTCCTTGGGAATCAACCTTTCAGGAATGGCAGCTCTATCAGCAGTGCGTGGGACTTCAGGGTCAATTCTAACAGGAATATATGGGCCATTTTCGATGTAGTAAGGCATAGTAGGGTCTACACCTTCTAAGAATAGTATCATCCTATTTTTCCATAGATTGAAGTTATCTCTAGAAAATCTGGGAGGTTTTGCAAGAGAACCATTATAAATATAGTTTGTGGTTGTGCTAGTAGTCATTATGAGAAATAGCAAGGAAGAGAAAAGATTAGTATAAGCAAGATCTTGTTTATGAGATTAAACAAATATGCTCTGATACCACTTGTTGGTCCCGAGAGGGTTATACAAGTTTGTAGAAAGGGGGGTTGAATACAAACACACAGATTTTTACTTTCTAAATTGTTTATTGATATAATCAAACAATTTACAACTTGTTGCGGAACAAGATTAAGGATTAACTTAATCTAAACAAGTTAAGAACACTAAGTTTCTTGCACTAGAATTAAGACAGAAGGAGATAAGAATATTAAAGATAAATATTCTAACACTAAGAGATAAAGAAGAAGATGGCCGAGCACTTTAATTCTGAAGTAGGGTTCTTCTTATATACTGCATGCATTTAATGCATGGCAATATTACTTTACACATGGCAGCAGCTGAGTGCTTGCATGTTTTGACCTTTGTAGACAACCTTAGTAGCCGCATGGTGTACAGTGTAGAATTAGAGTTGATAGTACGATCCTAGGCAAAAGAGATGTCCTTTCTGACAATATCGTACGGAGACGTGCAAGGAGGAAAGACAAAAGTAACATGCAGAGAAAACTTCATGATCAGTAATTACTGAACAATACTTTATCAGCGAGTGACAAAGCTCAGCGATCGCTGAAGTCTTCTACTTGTAACTTCACGTTGAGTGGACAAATCTTGGCTTCGCTGATATCCGCATCAGTTCATTAGTAGACTTGTCGCTGTTCTTGAGCTTGATCTTCGACTTCAGCGTAGAACATGGTTGACGTGAAACTTGTCTTCAGGGATCATAAGTAAATAATAAAACTATCAACGATCATCAACAAGACTGAACAGGCTCAGAGCTAAGTTGATGAACAGTGTTCGCTGAATGTAATCTAAAGAACGTAACTCATAGTACTTATCTGCGATAGTGAAACTCTAATACATATTGTTTACTTACAATTTTCACTAAGTGTTTAAATAGAGTCATTATCAAATCACTGAGGTGTTGGATCAACAGTTGAGAACGTACCTTTTGAGATTGAAAATTTCTAGAGTCAGAAGTTTTTACAAACTTCCTATCTAGGTTTGTTTTTTCTGAAACTGCCATTTCTTTCTTGATGTGATTCTTTAGACCAAAAGGATTTTCCTCTTTGATTCATTGCAGAATTAGAAATAGGAGAGTCATTAACCTTCCATTTTCCTTTCTGTTCTGGAGTAAACCTTATAGGTTTGTAAACATAAGGTACATAGGTTTGGTTCACAGGATTAATCTTGGCTTTCTCTTTTTCTTCTCTTCTAACTCCTCAGAAGAAAGGATTTTGATACCCATGTTTTTAAAACCCGGGCATGGTGGGATTCTGGATTTGTTATTAGAAACAGGTATGACAATGTTCAAAATTCCAGACCCAACAAATGTCTGTTTAGGTTTGTGCAAAATAGTCTTGGGTGCACAAAAAATTTGCTCATCCACCTCAGAGTCAGAGTCTAGAAAGTCTATGGTGGCTCTGGCAGAGGTGTGAGTATCAGTGGGTTTCAAGGAAACATTTTCTTTGGAAGAGTCAGTGGGATTCACAACTTTGATGGTACAGGTTTTAAACTTTCTCGGTTTGGGTTTCAAAGCATCAGAAATGGAGTTTTCTTCAAGAACTCCCAGAAGATCTTCTTCAAATGAAGTCCTCACACTTTCAGAGGATGGAGAGAAGACTGGAGCTTCAGGATTGAGTTCACTCTGATTTTTGACATCAGAGGGACCAACCACAGAGGCAGCATGCTTTTGCTCCTTGAAAGAATTAAAGTTGAAGATTTCCTTGGGATCAAGGCTTTTCGCCGAGTTAGAAATAATGATTTCAGCTTTTCCTTGATCATGAATAAACTTTAGAGATGGTTCTGTAACCTTTTCATGATCAGAGGAGTCATAGCTGACATTTCTGAACCGTAGCATTCTGGTCCTTGACCCTTCTGAAGTTTTAGCTCTCTTAAAAACAGCAGTACCAGTGAGTACACCATCAGGCATTTGGACTTTCCCAACGCAGAAGGTAGAGGCCAGAGATGTCTTCTTCCTTCCAGTGAAGGGATCAGGGTCGCTGAAACCTAGACCTTGAGTGTCCTTTTGCGAGTTAATTTTAATGTGCACATCTTGTGCATCCTGGTACTTTTTAATCAAAAGCTCTTTTCTCTATAAAGATTGATGTAAGACTTCTCTTTCTTTTTGAAATAATTTTTTAGAGCAACAGAGTTGAGCCTTTCATATTCTGATTTCTTTACCTCTTCGGCCTTTTGTTTCAAAACCTCTTCATATTCTTTGCATTTTTCTGAAAAGGAGGTTTCCTTATGTTTCTATAAAAATTCTAACTCAGATTTTTCTTTTGAAATTTCTTCCTTCTCTAATTCCAAGAGACTCTTTTCTCTCTTGTAGAATAACAGATCTTTCTAAGCTAGTTTTTTCAACTCTTTTTCTTCAGAAAGTTTCTGTTTAAGGTTTTGAAATTCCTAAGCGAGCTTTGACACATTCATTTCCAATTCAGAATCAGATTTGGATTCAGAGGTAGAACATACCTTGGCACTGGGTTTAGATGTCTCCAGCGCTCTGTCAGTAGAGTCTGTCACAGAGAATACGCAAGACATTAAGAAAACATATGTCTTTGTTGACCTTTCTGGTATCTCCTCTGCCATCCCCTCACTCATCTCTTCGAAGCTTTCATCATCAACAGCCCCCCACAGAAATTGGCATGCTCTGGTTCGTCATCAGAGGACGAGTCAGAGATCCAGTTTTCCATCTCTGCCACATAGCTTCTTTCTCTGAAGTTATACTTGTATTTGTTCTTGTAGTAGTCCTGGTCCTTTACCAGTCTACCTTTGCAATTGGCAGAGAAATGGCCTGGTTTGCCACATCTAAAACATCTTCCATCATTCTAATTGATTGGCTGAGCAACATCTGCTTGCTTCTGTGGAGCTGGAGGGTTGTATTTCTGTTGATACTGTTGTGGTCTGTGCTCTGGTGCAGCTCTGTTGTTGTTCTGGTGGTGAGGTGCAGACCTCTGTTCATAGCCTCTCTTCTCTTCCTTCTCTTCTCTCTCTGATACTTTCCTCTTCTATCAAACACTTTCTTGCTAAATCTCTTGTTGAACTGTTGGGTGATCAGGGGCAAGAGATTGGGCAAAAGCATTGATGTCAACATCATCATCATCATCTGACGAACTTTCCTCATCTTCACTCTCTGCTATCAGGCTTTTCTTTCCTTTCTTCTTCATGGCTTTCTCCTTCTTCGTGTCTCTACCAGCATTTTCTCTGTTGGATTTACCTTCTGAGGGTATTTTTGAGTCAGAGATTAATGCTAGAGGACCTGCAATAGTATATTTGCCTTTTTACTTGACAACATCTTTCTCTTGTGCAACAAGAGTTCCATATACATCAGTAAGAGACCATGTATCCAGGTCTTGGTTAGCGTGTAGAGACATAGACAGATTTAACCATTCATCGTTCAAACTCTTTAAGAACAAGACGTTGTTGTCTTCCTTCGACCTTACAACCCCACATTTCTTACATTTATTGATCAAAATGTTGAATCTGTTGTAGGTTTGTTGTAAAGTTTCCTCAGGAAGTGCGTTCAAATCATTGTATTCATTAATACATTGGGTCCTTCTGTTCTTTTGGGTTTTAATACGCCCTTCAAGTTGGTTTAGAAGTTGATCCCATATTTCTTTAGCTGTAACGCATGAGTCTAGTTTTTGAAAGATATCGTTTGGAATGGCCATTATCAAGAGTCTAACTGCCTTAAGATCATTTTCCATTTTAAGCTTTTCTTCTTCGGTAAAACCAATGGTTTTAACTTCGAAGTGAGCAGGAATCTCTTCAGATATTTGTGTAGCAGGAACACGAGGAACCAAAACCATGGGTTGGAATGGTCCATTAGTGATAGATCGCATAAGATCTCTATCCATGACATCAAAGAAGTTAACCATCCTGATCTTCCATTGAGGGTATTCATCCCTCAGAAGAGTAGGAGGTTTGGTTAAAGAACCAGCTGTATAAATAGCATTAATATTGTTGTTTTCCATTTTAAGAGGAAAACAGAGTATGAATACTTTGAAAGAGTTTTGAACAGAAAGTAGATGAACAGTAAAGCATAACAATAATGAATAACAAACTGCTCGTATATTGATATATTTGAATAACACCAATAACACTTTCTTGTGTGTGTATTCCGAAATCTCTCAGGCTACTGATCGTACACTAGAAGTGGATTGGAATTGTGCAATGATCGTACACTATTGTTCCACTATTGGAATTGTGTACTATCAAACCCTATTATGACACGTGAAAAACATGTCTTCGTCCTTTTAGGGATGATGTGGAAAGTGTGGACACATGTCTGATACTTAGAGATTTCTCGAGACTTTAGCTTCACAAAGGTCTTCTTTCACCAAAGCTCATTTACCAGAGCTCTGAAGGTCTTCTGGCGATCTTGGTCTCTGATGGTTCAACAGAGGTCTTCTAACAGAGCTTTGGCGATCTCTGATGATCTTCTGTTTATTCTTCTGCTAAGTCTTTACTTGATCTCTGGTGTCCTTTTGACTTGAGATATTTTCAACACTTTTACATTAAACATACTTGGGGCTAACACAAAGTGTTTAACAGAATAGCTGATACACATGAAGAGGATTCAGCTTCACTTGTTTGCATGCTAGGAATGATGATAGGATCATCATCAGTGATTGGATTTTTGACCTGCGGGTCAGGGTTGAGGTTAGCTTCTGATTCCCCATGATGAGAAAACATCCACCGATTTGGTTCATCGTTTTCAGCAGCATGTCTTGAATTTGCTGAACGGGATTCATCAAAGGTAATATGAATGGTTTTTTTTTAGTTTGTCTTCCCTTTTTGAAGACTCTGAAGGCTTTGGATACTGAGGAGTATCCTAGAATATTCCATCGTCGGCTTTGGGATCAAACTTTCCAAGAGAATCTTTGTTGTTTAGGATGAAGCATTGACAACCACAGATATGAAAAAAAACTGATAGATGGCTTTCTTCCATGGAAAAGTTCATAGGCAGTCTTGTTGCATCTTCTGACGATCAGCGACCTATTTTGAGTGAAACAGGCAGTGTTGTCAGCTTCTGCCTAGAATTGAGTTGGAAGATGAGAATCACTGAGCATCGATCTAGCAGCCTCGATGATCATTCTGTTTCTTCTTCTTTCAACGACTCCATTTTGCTGAGGTGTTCTCACCGCTGAGAAGTTGTGAGAAATGTCATTACTCTCAAAGAAGTTATCAAGGGAACTATTTTTGAATTCAGTTCCCAGATCACTTCTTATTGAGCGAACGATCATATTGTTCAGGACTTCCATTTTCCTGACAAAAGAGATGAGTTCTTCTGAAGTGTCACACTTTGCATGGAGAAACATAACCCAAGTATAACGAGAGAATTCATCTACTATGACACGAGTGTATTTCTTTCCACCAATGGATTGTATGTTGATAGGGCCAAATAAATCCATTTGGAGTAGTTGAAGAGGATTTGTCACTGATGACACTTGCTTAGACTTGAAACTAGCTTTAGTTTGTTTTCCTTTTTCGCACGCTGAGCAGTGAGATTCCTTAGCGTATGAGTGTTGAGGCAAGCCAGTGACTAGTTCTTTAGAGGAGAAAGTATTCAGCATTTTGAAGTTGAGATGAGAGAGCTTTTTATGCCATAGCTAGTTGACATCTGAAGAGGCTTTGGATAGAAAACAGATGTTCTCAGTGGTTGTTGAGTCCATGTTTATTACGTAAACATTTTCCAAACGATAACCGCTGAGAGCAATCTTTTCTTTCTTATCAGAGACAAAGCATGCTTCCTTAGTAAAGCAAACTTTGTAGTCTTTATCACATAGTTGATTGAGGCTAAGAAGATTGTGCTTCAGTCCTTCTACGTAAGCGACTCTTCTAAAGGTGGGTGTACCATTTGAAAGTACACCAAACCCTCGGGAATAGCCTTTTCCATTTCCACCAAATGTCACTGAGGGGCCTTTCTCTTCCTTGTATTCAGTGAGCATGTTCCGTTTTCCAGTCTTGTATCGAGAGCATTCACTATCAAGATACCAGATACCCTTCGAGACCTGCAAACAAAAGGAAGATTAATTTGAAATTGGTACCCACTTTACAATGGGTCCACATTTGTCAGTGGAAGAAGAAGTGGAAGGATCAGCAGTCTTCACAGCATCTAATGATTCAGCGTCAGTGGTAACCTTCACTTTGGTTAATTTCTTAACCTTAGTGGTATTCTTCACCTTGGCTTGTTTTTCACCTGGGGTGATCTTCTTTGCCACAGAGGCAGTCATCTTTATCTTAGCTGATTTCTCAGCTTTGGTGGTTGTGGGGCACTTACTAGCAATATGATCAATAAGTCTACAATGACATCATTTCCTATAGTTGAAAGTAGCTTTAGGACCATAGGCATATGCATTTGATAATTTTAAATGAGCAGGGCATGTACCAAGAACGCCTTTAGCATCAAAGATCGGAGAAAACTTAGGTTCCTCATATTTCTTACCTATGACATCAACCTTTATTCTAGGAGTTGATCGTTGAACATGTTCAGGGATCTTGTCTTCAGAGGTAGAAGGTTGATTAGCTGAAGGTTTAGACATCTTTAGCTTTGGCACTTTGGTACCCTCCTGAGGTTTTTGTAAGACGGTTTTTCCTTTATCTTTAAGTTTGGGGCTTAAAGATGATTTTCCTATGGGATAGGATTATTAGAAGAAGAGCACTGAGATAATGAGGTATTAGGGATAGAAGAGATGAACATTCCAAACTTAAGCATGGAACAATCTTTGATTGCATCATCAGTGTTAGTGTTAAACCCAAGACCACTTCTGTCATTGACAGGGATCTGAGCACCAATTATCTCAGTGATCTTTGCTGTGGATTTACACCATCCTTCAACAGTAGCTTCCTCAGCATTCAATTCAACGATATCTTGTTCGCATTCGATGTTGATTACTTGATTTACATAGACCTGATCTTTTAAACGTTCCTCAATTTTAGAAAGTTCTTGGATCTTTAGATGGCATTTATTAAGCTATTTAGTTAAATCTAGATTTTGTTGTTCAACTTGGGTCTTGCCATTTAGGGCGTCATATAAATCAATCGTCCGTGAATCGATAGCACGAAGTCTATCAGCATCGATGATAGCTGGAGAAGGATAGATTGATACCTGAGAAGTGGAGGATGTAGTGGGAACGTCAGAGGATTCTTCCTTCACTTCTTGGATTTCGGCTGTAAGACAAAGATTGGCCTCATCGTCTTCATCAGAATCTGACTCTTCATCAGATTCAGCCCAATCGTGTTCTTCAGCGATTAGACTTTTACCTTTTCTCTTGTAGCTTTTCAGTTTTTCATATTTCTGTTTGAGTTTTAAGGTACTTGTCATCTCTAGATTTAGAGGTAGAGAAGTTCTTGAATGATGGGGAAGGTTTGAATACTTTCTTTGACTTGCACTCACTAGCAAAGTGACATTTCTTTTCACAATTATAGCAAGTGGCAGTAGCCTTATCAATAGTAGAAGATTTAGGCTTGTTAGTGATAGTGAGAGGTTTGTTTCTTCAGAAGTTACTCTTTCTTGCAAATCTTTTGAAGGAGTTTGTCAAGAGTGCCAGTGATTCATCAAGTTCTGAAGGATCAGTTTCTGATGAATCGTCAGAGTTAGATTCCAAATCAGTGATAGTGACAGAAGATCGCTGAGTGGGCATTAACTCTGAGGAGAGTAAAGCAACAGGTGTGCTCTTTGAATCTTTTACAATATTCTTCTTAAGCTGACACGACTGCTCAAGATTGAGCATAGTGCCAAAAAGGGTGCTTAAGGTCATAAATTTTAGATCCATGGAGAGTTTAAGACACGTGGTATAGTTATCCCAACTTTCAGGAAGACATTCCAGGAGTTTTGTCAGGATCTCAGAGTTAGAGTTGGTCTTACCAACATTTTTTAGATCAATGATTAAACAGTTAAAACGTTGGTGTACTTCAGACAAAGTTTCATTCTTACCACAAATGAAGCTTTCGTACTGTCTTACCAGATTTATTCTTCAGATAAGTTAAAATGGATTAACTTATTAAAAACAACTTATTTGTACAGGGGAAAAGTCATAAGCACTTTTCTTTTTTTTAAACCAAACACTAAAAATAGCTTATTTGCGGTAAGGAAAAGCAATAAGCAAATAAGTCAAAAATATAAGCAATCCCAAACACCCCCTTAGTCATTCATTGCTTGAAATAAAATTACAAGACATAAACTTAAGACTTAATTCATGGCATATAAAGTAAATGACAAAATAGTAAAGTGTTGTAAGAATGTAAGAAGTTTGTTGTAGCAAGATGGAGGCAGGAAAAGTACCAAAAACTTCACACTAATTTTGATTTAAATTTAGAAGGGAACAATTGTTGAACTACAAAGCTTTGTGAGCTTTTCATTGGAACTTAAAGATGAACTACGTCCTTATTTATATAAATAAGGAGAGTACTAAGTACAAAGCAAGTATTATGAACAAAAGACATTAACATTTTATCTGCAGAATCGTCGATGTCCCAAAGCACCCTGTTGATCATCAGCTCCAACTCCCGATTTTGATCGTGCTTTTAGTTGTCCTCAAGGTGGTTATGGTGATGCAATGCGGTTGTAAGTAAATAACGATAAAAACAACTCTGAATACCACTTCCAATTGTTAAAGCAGCTCTGGGTATCAGATGTTATCCTCAAAAAAATGGAAAACATGTCAAAATAAGAACCGGTGAAACTGTTGCATAAGTTGCAGACTCTATTCTCTCCAATCCAGTCAAAAGAGTATAATGTAGGTTTTTGTATGCCCACATCACATGAAAACACTGCTGACGTCAAGTGAACCTATGAGCTTCGCACGCAGAGAGTATGTATGTCTCGAATTAACCATGATGGTCATGAACCAAATAAATTACATGTTGTGATGGAAAGTAAATATTATTCAAGTAAAGTAATAATTATAAATGTGTGTGTGTTTATATAAATATAATTATGATAATTATATATCGGACTTAATATGGATAATTGATTATTATGTTAATAATTAATTAGGTCAAAAGCCCAACGCTTGAGAGTAACGTTTACTTAAGACCCAGATTAATTATTATGTTAATAATTATATAAAAGGCTAAAAGCCCATGAGTTTATTTAAGCTACACTAGGGTCCGGTCCAAATATGGAAAGAGGATATTTAAACATAATGATGATTAGTTTTAGGTTAAGAAAAACAAATCAAAACTCTCCTCCCCTCTCCTCCCTTTTGGCATCCTCGACACACACACACACACACAAACATTTTTCTTATGTGTTTTTTGGTTACTTGGGCTAGCAACCGATTCGGGATTGAAGCATTCTCACGTGCCGATACCGCTAGAAGAGGTCTACTCTGATATCTCGTTCTTTTGGATTTGGACACACATCTATTGAGGTAGTAATCTTCTAACTCCCTATGGTTTTGTTTACTTATCCCTATTATCGTTTGTTACGGATCCGGGCGAGTTTGGGTTTCACGGTTTCTTTTTCCTTTATATGAAGTATGTTTTAATTTTCCACTGCGTTTTGTGATCCCGTTGAAACCAACATATAAACCTCGTTTCCATTGGTGGCATTTTAAACAGTAACAAATTTTTCAATTTTTAGAGATTACATTTGAGGTTTCTTTTGGCCTGTTTGTGGCTTCCAGTCGTTGGTATATCGTATGGTAATCTTGGGTTCATAACAGATTATATTTGTAGCAGCCTCAAGAATTCGGGAAAACATGAAACTTTTTTTTTATTCAAGTATGATAGGATGATAGGTTAACTGTTTTATAACAGATTTTTGCATTCCACTTCCTTACGCTAGTACATAACTTATATATATATATATATATATATATATATATATATATATATATATATAGAGAGAGAGAGAGAGAGAGAGGAAAGCTCAAATGAAAACTCATATTTCATTGTAAACATGAGGACTGATATCGGCCCTTCCATATCTATTGATCCAACAACTCTATTAAATAGAGTTTTTAATTAAAAATATTAATTAAGATGATTAGGCGTAAAAATGGAAGTTAATTCAATCTCACGCCCACCGTATTTGAGTTTTTATTTTCTTTTCTAATTAAAAATGTTTACCCCCTTAAAGTTTAAAATAAATTATCTTAAAAATTACTAATATTTAATCAAACAAATTACATCAAAAAACAAGAATGTTGTGTTCTTCGATATAACATCCATCTCGATATAGTTTTTTTTTGTTTTAACCGTTTTCTAGTGAAATGCTATATATGTGTTATATTCATTATGAATATTTATGTACGTTCGAATGTATACAACACCTCGACACCGCATGTCTATAACTCAACATCACCTTCTTGAACATTTTTTTCAACGTCGTAAGGCATCGCGTTCTTCATCATTGTAACCCAACACACATCAAGACAAATCGAGAACCCATCGAGACTGATCGAGAACCTATCGAGAAAGTTCAAGAATCCATTCATTGACTTGGTGTGTGTTTAACCATACCCTACTATGTTGGAGGAATTCGAAAATTGGGGGAGAAAGAGATGTAGAATAACTTGGATAAACGCAGAGATCGCGTGAGAGCTCGCTTTCCGTAAGAGATATTTCGACACTATATGCCTGGGTATCACGAAATTCTCTAGGGGATAATCTCTTTGTTTCGGTGTCTCGATTAAGGCACTAATCGATTCATACTTATACACCTTTAGAGAATCGTAACCTACATTGTATTGAACCAGGAAATAATCTCTCATTTAATGAGATTTGATTGTGGACTTAATGACGTCGGTTACAAAAAACGGGAGTTACAAAGTGAGAAAACATTCCTGACGCCGGCGCTACTTCCCGTGCTAGATAAATAGCCCCAAAAGGAGCGCGGGCAACATTCCAGAGCCCGGTGCTACTTCCCGCGCTAGATAAGTAGCCCCAAAAGGAGCGCGGGCAACATTCCAGAGCTTGGGGCTACTTCCCGCGCTAGATAAGTAGCGCCACAAGTGGCCCCGACGCCCAGCTCAAGAAACCACTTTGTAACTTGTCGATTTTAACCGTCCAACAATCCCGGGTTCTAGTTAGCTTACACGAGTGTTCACTCCACACCTCCTAACTCATGTTATAGCTTAGCTACCAACCCCATTATTACCTTTGTGAATCCAACTACACAAAATGGACCGATGATTTCACTAAAATCGCCAACATTCCTCCCCCATTTTAGTGCAATCCTTGATTCACAAAATAAAATTACAATACAGGTAAACAAACTCATGCATAAATGAAAATATCTAAAAGATTGAATTTCCATCTTAGTACATTACACATTTCAAATACTCGAGAATCCGGGTGTCCTATGGATTGAACCCGTCAACCCATTTGAGTACCAGAAGATAACATACACATGAATTTAAAAGACTCTCTAACGTATAAACTTGACACTATACAGGCCATGTGTCCTTATCCATTCGTGAGTGTATCAAAGCCAAGTCCAAGCTTTTTGAAGCGGCCACACTTCACACTCATATAGGTAGTTCTTTTCCTCATGCACCTGCACATGCATTTTTACAAAAGAACAATTACCTCCTTCACTTGCATTACCGAGCACACACCTTGGGATGACCGTCTTGTGCTCCAATCTCTTAGGGTGAGCTTTCCCATTGAATTCAGCTTCTAACGTTGTATTAGAAGGGAATTGGGTATCTCACCGTTAGAGATTTAGATGGACTTTAATCCCATCCCTATTACCGACTTGTGAACCAAGTCCCTAGCTAACCCCTTCGTCAAGTGGTCCGCTAGATTTTGTTGCGACCGAACAAACTCAACCGAAATCACCCCATTCGTGATTACCTCACGAATCATGCTATGTCTAACACCTAAGTGTCTAGACTTGCCATTATACATTTGGCTATAAGCTTTAGCCAAAGTAGCCTCACTATCACGACGGATAGAAATTGGTGATATTGGTTTCGGCCATAATGGAATTTCGTGGACCAAAATTTCTTAGTCATTCCGCCTCTTTACCGGCAGCGGCTAACGCCACAAATTCCGACTCCATAGTCGAACTCGTGATGCAAGTTTGCTTCTTGGAAGCCCATGAGATGGCACCTCCCCTAAGCAAGTACACCCAACCACTCGTAGAAGAGTGGTCTTCCAAATTGGTAATCCAACTTGCATCCGAATATCCCTCCAAAATTGAAGGAAACCCGACATATGGCATTCCAAGTTTTACATGCCTTATGCTCCATCCCGGGCATAACAAAACCTTCCGGTTGTTTCATGTAAACTTCCTCCTCCAAATCACCATTCAAGAATGTCGTTTTGACATCCATTTGGTGAATCACTAAATTGTGAATAGCACCTAAAGCTATCAACAATTTAATCATGGAGATTCTTGCAACCGGGGCATAAGTAACAAAATAATCTATGCCTTCCCGTTGCCTAAAGCCTTGGATCACTGATCGAGCCTTGAACTTGTCGATTGACCCATCCGCTTTCATCTTCCTTTTGAAGATCCACTTGCAACCCAAAGGTTTGCAACCCGGTGGCAAGTCCGATAATACCCAAGTATTATTCCCCATGATGGAGTCCATCTCATCATGTATTGCTTCATTCCAGAAAGCAACATCTTGAGACTTAATAGCCTCATCAAATGATTTTGGATCCTCCTCAACACTATAACAGTAAGGAATTGGGATCCAATCTCATCTCTTGATCCCTCTACCAAATACACTTGGAAATCGGGACCAAAGGATTTTTCAATCCTTCCTCTTTTGCTCATTCGAAGCATCGGAGATTCGGTTGGAACAATTGCTTGTTCATCAACCTCACTAGTTTCACTAGTATTTGGAACTATGTCCTTAGGCCTCGGCATTGAAGAGAATATAGTCTCATCAAATATCGCATCTCTCGATTCTATAACGGTGTGAGTCGCTATAGAATCATTAGGTTCAATAACATAGAACCTATATGCTTTGGAATGCTCGGCATATCCAACAAAGATGCATCACCCAAAGTCTTCCTTATGGGTTCGGGTGATCGAACAACCGCTCGTCACTCCCAAACTTGAATAAAACTCAAGTTAGGCCTTTGAACCAAAGTTCATACGGGGTAATCTTGTTCCTTTTATTGGGAACTCGATTCAACAAGAAACAAGCCGTTAACATGGCTTCACCCCAAAATCCATCAAGCAATTCATAAAGTAGCATAAACAGAATTTTAAAACAAAATTCACATGCAACATGAACAGAATTGTAAATAAAAATTCACATGATATGCAACATAAACAGAATATTAAACAAGATTCATTTGCAACATTAGCAGAATTTTAAACAAAATTCATTTGCAATATAAACAGAATTTTAAACCAAAAATTCATATGCGACATAAACCGAATTTTAAACAAAAAATTCATAAGTAACATAAACAGAATTTAGACAAAATTCAATTGCAACATAACCAGAATTTTAAACACAAAATTCATTTGTATCATAAAGCAATTTAATTGTATCATACACAAAATTTGAAACAACATTCTTTCATTCAAATTTAATTCAAGCATGTTATTCAACATAAAATCAAATCCTATACAAGAGTCATCCTTTGACAAGATAAACTTGTCCGACTCACAAACTTGCCTATATCCTAACTTATTCAAGATGTTACCGGAAACCAAATTCTTTCGAATTCGTGGTACATACAAAACATTAAAAATTCAACTATTTTGCTAGAACTAGATTCTAGCCTATCTAAGCCTCTTCCAAGAATGGTAGCACTCGACTCGTTCCCCATGTGTATCATTAATCCGTCTTCAACCGGTTCCATATAGGCGAACCAACGGCGATCTTTGAACACACGACTTGTTACACCCGAGTCGATTCACCAAGCAACATCATCATCCTGCACATAAACAGATTAGGATATTAGTGGTACATAATTCAAATTTGAATTACAAACCAAAGTCAAGAAACTGACCTTGCCGTGGGTTTTGATCCTTGGATCCTTGCCCAACACCACTTGTGCCTGCTCCACCTTTATTCTTGACAACCCGACAATCCCGCTTGAGATGGCTGGTCATCCCACATGTCCAACAGGTTAATTTAACCTTCTTGTTGGACCCTTTCTTGTCTTCGTTGAACTTTTGTTTTCCCTTGAAATTATTAGTCTTTCCCTCTTCCACCATGTTCACCGAAGGTGCAGAAACCTCTTTTACTTTAGGTTTCTCAGCCTCTTGCGCCCGAAGAGATTCCTCTATGCGCAATTGACTACCGAGTTGCACAAGAGACAACTCTTCCTTCTTATGTTTCAACATGTGTTTAAAGTCTTTCCAAGAGGGAGGCAATTTATCAATTATGCTCGATACGGAGATGGATTCGTCCATCTTCATATTGTGTTGAGCATATTGGCCTAAAATGCGAAGGAGCTCATTGTATTGCTCCATCACCGGCCTTGAGTCCACCATCTTGTAATTGTTGAAATTACAAACCAGGAACTTCTTACTAGAAGCATCCTCCGCCATGTATTTGGACTCGAGAGAGTCCCATAGCTCTTTGGCGGATTCAACATTTTAATAGATATCAAAGAGGGAGTCACACATACCGTTTAAAATGTGGCCATGACAAATGTAGTCGTCGTTCTTCCATTTGCCGCGACGCCGGGTCACCTTCAATGTCTCGTTCTCCATCACCTCCGGCATTGGGGTGCTCAGCACGTATACGACCTTCAACGTCGTCAGCAAGAAGTGCATCTTCTTTTGCCATCTACGGAAATCAACGCCTTCAAACTTCTCAAGTTTAGTGAACTTGGAAGTCATGTCTCTCACGGACTGATCATTCGCCATCTCTCTCGCGATAAGCAAATATCTCTTACGATTGTTGGAGGAATTCGAAAATTGGGGGAGAAAGAGATGTAGAATAACTTGGATAAACGCAGAGATCGCGTGAGAGCTCTCTTTCCGTAAGAGATATTTCGACCTTATATGCCTGGGTATCACGAAATTCTCTAGGGGATAATCTCTTTGTTTCGGTGTCTCGATTAAGGCACTAATCGATTCATACTTATACACCTTTAGAGAATCGTAACCTACATTGTATTGAACCAGGAAATAATCTCTCATTTAATGAGATTTGATTGTGGACTTAATGACGTCGGTTACAAAAAACGGGAGTTACAAAGTGAGAAAACATCCCTGACGCCGGCGCTACTTCCCGTGCTAGATAAGTAGCCCCAAAAGGAGCGCGGACAACATTCCAGAGCCCGGTGCTACTTCCCGCGCTAGATAAGTAGCCCCAAAAGGAGCGCGGGCAACATTCCAGAGCTTGGGGCTACTTCCCGCGCTAGATAAGTAGCGCCACAAGTGGCCCCGACGCCCAGCTCAAGAAACCACTTTGTAACTTGTCGATTTTAACCGTCCAACAATCCCGGGTTCTAGTTAGCTTACACGAGTGTGCAGTCCACACCTCCTAACTCATGTTATAGCTTAGCTACCAACCCCATTATTACCTTTGTGAATCCAACTACACAAAATGGACCGATGATTTCACTAAAATCACCAACATGCTACCTTCAATTCCATCAAAAACCTATCGATTGTTTACTATTTGTTTGTGTATATAAAATCATAGTCTATCACTTCTAGTTATTATCGAAACGGATCGAGAACCCATTGAGACCATTCAAGAACACATCAAGATCGATCGAGAACCCACGACCAATCGATACCAATTGAGACTAATCGAGAACCCATCGAGACCAATCCAATCAAGAGTAATCGAGAACCTATCCATTGACTTAGTGTGTGGTTGTGTGTTAAAATCATAACCTAACACCTTCATTTTTCATCGAGACCGATTGAGAACCTATTGATTATTTTATTGTGAGTTTGTTTCTGTAAAACAATAATCTACCACTTTTAACTTCTATCAAGATGGATCGGGAAATCTATCGAGATGAATCGAAAACTCATCGATATCAATCAATAACCCAATAAAGAAAAAGGAAGAAAAATAGAGTATGTAGAATTTTAACTAAAGTATATTCCTGATGAATAATATATATCTATATATATATATATAGATGATGAATAATATGTATACGCATGATGAATATTATAGTGAAAACTAATATTTATGATGAATATCATACTAGGGACGGGGGTTCAAATTAAAACCAAGTTTCGGTTGTGAATTGGGAGACGAATGAGAGCGTGCCACGTGTCTACACCTTCACAGGTCATTCATGTATTATTCATCATGAAAATGTATCATTCAGGGTTAATAATACATCATTTAATGTAAATAATACACGATTGATGAAATAATACATGAATCATGAATTCGTGTATTATTCATTCGTGTATTATTCATCCTAAATACTGTACTATTTACCACGAATAGTACACGATTGTTCACCTTTGTTATTTATACTGAATGTGAACATCCAAAGACAGGTGTCACGCTCTTCTTTGTCCCCGGTTCACAACTAAAAAATTGGTTCGCAATTGAACTTTTCCTTATCACGCTAATATAAATACTAGAGAGTTATTGTATACACGTGATCTTTCATAAATATTCATGATGAATAATATGTATATTTATGATGACTAGTATATATATTTCATGATGAATGTTATAGTAAAAATGTATATTCATGACGAATATCATACTGATATATGAATGTTGAAATGTTGTTGTATACACGAGAACATGTATAAATATGCATGATGAATGTTATAATAAAAATGTATATTAATGATGAAATGTTATATATGTGTTATATTTATTATGAATATTTATGCTCGTTCATATATTTACAACAACTCTTTAATATTCATCTATTAGTATAATATTTATCATTAATATACAAATTACTATAACATTCATCATGAATAGTTATGTATTTTCAAATGTACTCAACAAATCTTCAGTATTTATACATCACTATGTCATTCGTCATTAATATACATTTTTACTATAACATTCATCTTGAATATACATATTATTCATCATGAATATTTATATATGTTCATGTTCACATATTTACAACAACTTTTTGATATTAATCTATTAGTATGATATTCATCATGTGTTATATTCATAATGAATATAACACATTATGAATATAACACATATGTAACATTTCACATAAAAAAATATAACACATGATAAGATAGGGGTGGGTTCAAATGAAAACCCCTTATAAAATATATATCATACTTCTCGTTTTGTCGCAAAATATTTAATTTCCCGTATGATTCTTCCTCTGTCACTCTCTCTCTCTCTCTCTATATATATATATATATATATATATATATAATTTAAATTTTTCTAAAATTAAGATAAATATATGGCTATCCAACACTTGATTCTTTGATTTGGAAAGGATAGTATGAATTTTTGAAAACTCTTTGAACCTCATTTCTTATTGTTTTAAATAAAACATTATAAAACTTGAAATTTTGTGTACAATTTTTTATTTATATATAATGTCTTGTTATCTGTATTATTTAAAAAAAATTAAAGACTTAAATAGTTAAAAATATAATATAATAATATATAAATAAAAAACAGTGAGATATTTGGTGAAATAAGTCAACTATGGTAGAAGAAGAATATATACCTTTATGAGCAATGGAGGTAGGCTTTGTTTGGATCATGAAATCTATCAAGATCGAAATTGAAGTAAGAGATATGTCTTCAAATGATCCGCCAACCCCCACCCACCCATTAAATATTTTAATTCCCTTTTTGCTTTTATTACATTACATTACAGGCACCCCGCCTTCCTTTAACTTATCATATCTTTCATCTTTATCCCAACCATCACTGATCAATAAGTGTTTCATTCATACTTGTCGTCCCATAACACAAAACCTACTTTCAACCAAGAGTATCTTTAACAGATGCTATAAAATACAAAAAAGAAAACCACTTAATTAGGTGGTGCACTGATAAGATTTATGGAGATTTAGTGGAAATATCATCTTTTCATGGTTCGAATCCAACACATTCACCCACGATTCTTTATATTTTTCATCCAGTTCGAACCCAAGCCCTTGTGACCATAGAAGTTCACTGGTGACGGTTCCAGGCCATGCATGGTCGCCCTGCAAAAGATTAGTTGGTACCCGTAAGTTTGCCACAAAACTATGGTGACCCGTTCTTTTTTCACAGAAAAAAAAATATATTTTTGGGATTTTAGGTTACCGCTTACTCAAATAGACTTCTCAAAACTTTTCCTAAAACAAAGAAAATATGAAAATGATGGTAAAAGATTTGAAGATTTTGAATATTCTAATAACATAATTAATCGTGAAATCCCTTAAATAAAGAAACTGTTAGAATTGAATGTCAACTTTTTTAAAAAAATTGATTTTCTATTCTGTATTTGGAAAATATCAAGAGGATTCGTTGTTGTTAAAACCGGTGTCAATCCTTGACCACTATCACTTTACTGGTCTCTATCGGACTTATAGGGATGCTTTAACATATCCTCTGACTCTCTGAGTAAACCTCAAAACTCATCCTTAACTTGTACCATCGAAGGATCTCTATACATGCTAGCGGTTTTTATGCCACTATTTAATAGTCTGATATATATTGGAAATATTACAACTCTTTAAAGTACTAATGTTGTATAGGGCAACATCGTCGTAAAACCGAGGGGCAACAATAATTAATTTATATTTTATTTTATATTACAATTATTATTTTGTGTTAACATTAAAAAAAATTGGATCCATTGAGTGGTGGTCCAAACTAAGGGTGTAAGCTACTCATGTTTTTAACAAGTCACCCGTGTTAGTAATTTCCGAGAATTAAAGGGACTTGAAAGAAACTATCCTATAATACAAGTCGGTATTGTAGTAGAACTCTTAGTACAAGTTGGTATTAGGAAAGTCAGTATTAGGAAAGAATTCAAATTCCTTGTTGCTAGTTATCCACAGAATTACCACCTAGTATAAATAGGTATCTAGATATCTAGTTTAGGATATCGAGAGAAAGGAACGGATTGTAACTTAGTTTTTGAGCTATTTTTCTTTTTTATAATAAGAAACGTTCCTGGAATTATTGTGTATTTTTTTTCATTAATTGGCATCAGAGCTACGTGAATATGGGAGACACCAATCCAGCGGCAGCAGCAGGTGGCACGAAGGGAGGATCATCCTTCTTGTTTCAAGTTCCGATGTTGAGTACCACAAACTATACAGTGTGGGCGATTCGCATGAAGGTGATATTAAACGTACATCAAGTCTGGGATGTCGTTGATCCAAGTGCGAATGACACAAAGAAAAACAATATTGCCATCGCCGTTATTTTTCAGGCAATTCCCGAAGACCTTATCTTACAAGTCGGTACGATGGGTACAGCAAAAGAAATCTGGGAAGCCATTAAAACCCGACATCTTGGGGCAGACAGAGTAAGGGAGGCTCGTCTACAAACCTTAATTACCGAATTTGATAACTTGAAGATGAAGGAAACGGGCACTATTTACGAATACGCAAGTCAATTATCAGGGATCGCATCAAAATCTTCTTCCCTTGGAGAAACTCTTGACGAAAAGAAACTTGTCAAGAAATTTCTCACCAGTTTACCGAGAAGATTTATACACATAGTGGCATCGATTGAACAAATTCTTGACCTCAAGACTGTCAAATTCGAAGATGTTGTTGGTCGATTAAAAGCATACGAGGAGCGCATCCGCGAAGATGAACCTGCCAATAACCAGAACAAGCTAATGTTCCACAAGGCGGAATCTTCCACTCGATGTTCTGAGTCAAGTAAGAGTGGACGAGGCCGCGGGGCGGGACGAGGTCGTGGAAGCCGTCAAAACTACTCACGGACTCAGCAAAATCGATCAGCACCTACGTTCAATAATGAGTCCGACAAGCCAAAAGGCAAAGGTAAGGATCGATCCAAAGTACAGTGTTATAGATGTGATCAGTTTGGTCACTTTGCGTCTCTATGCCCGGAACGGAAAGCTAAACAGGCCGAGTCTCATGTAGCCGAAGTCGAAGATCATGACCCACAGCTGTTTATGCATAAAACTCTCTACGAAACCGTGCTACTAAACGAAGAAAGTGTGATACCAAGTAAGTACAAAACCCACGACGATAAAGACGACATATGGTATTTAGATAATGGCGCGAGCAACCATATGACGGGTAACCTATCTTTCTTCACCGAGATCAATAAACGGATAGGAGGGAGAGTAAAGTTCGGTGATAACTCGTGTGTGGAGATACGAGGCAAAGGGTCCATTCTGTTTATAGGAGAAGGAGGTGAGCAAAAATTACTTACCGACATCTACTATATACCAGATCTTAAAGCCAACATAATAAGTCTAGGACAAGCAACAGAAAGTGGGTGCGAAGTCTCCATGAAAAGTGATCTTTTGTTCCTGCTTGATAGTCGAAAGAAGCTTCTATTCAAAGTGAAGAGATCAGCGAACAGACTTTACAAAACTATGATAACGGTGGGGAAACCAGTTTGCCTACATAGCCGTCTTAATGAGCAAGAGTGGTTGTGGCATGCTAGACTTGGACATGCCAACTTCGACACAATCACGATGATGGCAAAGAAAGGGTTAGTCACCGGTTTACCGCTGATCACAAGAGGAAATCAACTGTGCGAGTCATGCTTGGTTGGAAAACACTCACGAAGACCTTTTCCTAAGACTTCATTGTATCGAGCTAATAAAACTTTGGAACTCATACATGGAGATCTTTGTGGACCGATATCACCTTCTACGATAGCCGGAAACAGGTATATCTTCGTCCTAATTGATGACTACTCTCGATTTATGTGGTGTTACTTAATGAAGGAAAAGAGCGATGCAATAATCTACTTCAAGAAGTTCAAAGTAATGGTTGAAAACGAAACCGGTAACTCTATCCAAGTATTCCGAACAGATAGAGGCGGTGAGTTTACTTCGCGAGACTTTAACAAACTTTGCGAAGATCACGGGATGATAAGACACCTCACGGCTCCATACACGCCACAGCAGAACGGCATGGTCGAGAGACGAAATCGAACCCTTCTCGAGATGACGCGAAGCATGTTGAAGGCAAAACAAGTTCCTAATTATATGTGGGGAGAAGCTGTGAACCACGCAACCTACATTATAAATCGGATTCCATCAAGAGCAGTGAAAGAATCAACACCGTACGAGTCATATTATCACCGTAAGCCCAATATCGAGCACATACGGATGTTTGGGTGTGTGGCCTACGCAAAAACTGTTGGGACGCATTTAAAGAAGCTTGATGATCGCTCCAGAAAAACAGTACACTTTGGATCAGAACCCGGATCTAAAGCCTATCGCCTGTTTGAACCAAAAAGTCGCAAAATCATCATATCTCGAGACGTAATCTTTGACGAAAACTCAAACTGGAACTGGGATGTGGAGTCTGACTCAACATTAAAACCTGGTATGTTTTGGGTAAACTGGTCAAGTCTCGTTGACACGGGAAACGGACGGGTCGCAGACGAAGTAGACAATGGGGAATCCATAGTGAATGATAACAGCGGCAGAAGTGACTTGGGTACGCAAGAACCAATCACACCAAACGAACAACCAACAACACCAAACAGCAGCAGAAACGAACAACCAACAGCACCAAACAGCAGCAGAAACGAACAACCAACAGCACCAAACGAAGCCGTCGAAAACCACGATGCTCCTACTATCCGATGGTCAAATTGGACCCCTCAACTCCCACGAAGGTATGACGACTTCGAAGTGAATTTCTACGCGGAGAACGCCCATCTTCTACTATCTCTTAATGATGATAAGCCATCAAACTACCATGAAGCCAAGAATAATCCAATGTGGGTAAAAGCTATGGAAGAAGAAATTAACTCTATTGAAAGGAATGGCACGTGGAAGCTAGTCACGAGACCAAGCGACACAACCATCATTGGATTAAAATGGGTATTCAAGGTCAAAAGAGATGCAAACGGCTCAATAAGCAAGTATAAGGCAAGGGTCGTCGCAAAAGGTTACCTCCAACAACCAGGGATTGACTTTGAAGAAGTATTCGCGCCGGTTGCTCGTATTGAAACGGTTCGAATCCTCATAGCTCTCGCAGCCTCGAAAGGGTGGGAACTGCATCACCTCGATGTAAAGTCCGCATTTTTACATGGCGAACTCCGAGAGAAAGTCTATGTACACCAACCGGAAGGCTTTGTAAAGAAAGGGTATGAAAACTCTGTTTACAAACTTGAAAAGGCGTTATACGGCCTAAGACAAGCGCCTCGCACATGGAATATAAAACTTGACGGGATCTTGAGGAATATGGAATTCCAAAGATGTGTACAAGAACAAGCGGTATATCGAAGAAGCATAGGAGCCGACTTTATCATTGTTGGAGTATATGTTGATGATCCCGTTGTTACCGGAACCAGCACGGATATCATACTGTTGTTGGAGTATATGTTGATGATCTCGTTGTTACCGGAACCAGCACGAATATCATACTGAAATTTAAAGAAGCCATGGGTACAAAATTTGATATGACCGACTTGGGTGTGCTCACATATTACCTAGGAATCGAGGTATATCAAAGGAAGGAAGATATCATAATTACTCAAGAAGGTTACGCAAAGAAAGTGCTCAAGGACGCAGGTATGGCAGATTGCAACTCCACCCTAGTCCCTATGGACTCAAATGCGAAGTTCTCATTAGATGAAGAAGGAGAGGACACAGATGCAACCGAATATCCAAGTCTAGTGGGTAGACTAAGATACCTGTTACAAACAAGACCCGATCTCTCGTATGCGGTTGGCATTACTAGCCGGTACATGTAGACGCCAAAGAAGTCGCATTTGGCAGCAATCAAACAGATCCTAAGGTACATAAAAGGAACATTGGGTTATGGAATAAAGTATGATCGCAAAGAGACCATGGAGTTGGTTGGATATAGTGACAGCAGCCACAATGTAGACCCAGACGATGGGAGAAGCACAACCGGGCATATTTTCTACCTAGGAAAATCACCCATTACTTGGTGCTCACAAAAGCAAGAAACGGTAGCGCTATCTTCGTGTGAAGCGGAATACATGGCTGCAGGTTCAGCGAGTTGTCAAGCAGTTTGGCTACGTGAATTACTTGGAGAGTTAACCGAAACAAAGGTTCAAGCGGTAACGATTAAAATAGACAATACATCCGCAATTGCATTGGCTAAAAATCCAGTTTTTCATGGACGAAGCAAGCACATAAAACCTCGCTATCACTACATTCGCGAACTGGTTAGAGAGAAGGAGATCGTGGTGGAACACATTAGCGGAAAGGAGCAACGAGCTGACATTTTGACAAAAGCACTCGCTAAGATCAAGTTTAGCGAAATGCTCAAACTTCTGGGTGTGAGTGATCTTTCAAATTGCATTCCGAAATTAGGGGGGTGATTGTTAGTAATTTCCGAGAATTAAAGGGACTTGAAAGAAACTATCCTATAATACAAGTCGGTATTGTAGTAGAACTCTTAGTACTAGTTGGTATTAGGAAAGTCAGTATTAGGAAAGAATTCAAATTCCTTGTTGCTAGTTATCCACAGAATTACCACCTAGTATAAATAGGTATCTAGATATCGAGTTTAGGATATCGAGAGAAAGGAACAGATTGTAACTTAGTTTTTGAGCTATTTTTCTTTGTTATAATAAGAAACGTTCCTGGAATTATTGTGTATTTTTTTTCATTAACCAGAGTTCAAGCTTAATCACACTCGATCTCGAGCAAATCTGGAACGTAAAATAAAAGTGAGTCGAGTTCCATAACAACAATGTTCGGCTTGACTCGTTTGAAACCTCAATTGAATTTTCCTAGCTGAGTCAAGTCATTCGAGCACACTTTTCAAGTCAAATATGTTCATAAATCATACAACCGAAATTTAAAAATTATCAAACTCATTCAAAAAAACAAGTTAATTGGTCTCAAGCTCGACATATACGAGTTTACATAGCTTAAATTTTCGATACAATCTATAACTAAATTTTATTCAACGATCCACGATCTCGAGTTCGAACATTGAGAAAATGTTCGAGCTCCGTCTGGAACCTACATTGGAAAAGCTATTTAAATTGAAACTCGAGCCTGGTATATGAAGCAAACTAAGGGGTTGTTCGGTAACGGCTTAATGAGTTGTATATCAGGTATGGCTTATTCGCTCAACCATACATGGTTGTTCGGTAGGAGCTTATTCGCTCAGTCAATGGCTGATTCGCTCAGCTACAAAACCCATGTCCTTTACACTCAGCCATTGTATTATATTACTTTTCCCACAATTACCCTTTCTCCCCAACCTCCAGGATCACACCATCATACCTTCTTCTTCCTTTCTTCATTCTCTAGTTACCCATGAAACATGAAAAAAAACCATCTCCAAGCTTCCATGGTTTGGTTCCAGGTGAAAAAACCCTCACGATCTCCAATTCTCCATGAAAAAACCCACTTGATCTCCACGAAAATCCTTCTCAATCTCCATGAAAAACCCTCTCGATCTCCCCTCTGTTTCCAAAGTCTGTCACCGTTGTTAGCCTGTTGCCTCTCCGTCGTCAGCTGTCTTCCTTGCGATCGCCGACACCTCTCGCCATCTCCGAAACCTGTATCTGTGTAACTGCTGCCTCACCATCTCCGGCCCTTCTCCTCGCCATGCTTGGAGACAATCGCACTGTTGTTCTTCTCCCCTTTGTGGGTTTTTTACATATGTGTTCTTCACTTCTTCTCTTCGATTTGGGTTTTTTACATATGTGTTCTCCCCTTCTTCACTTTTAATTTAGGGTTCATAGGTTTGCTCCATCCACATCTCACACTGGGTTGCTCCATCAATTTTATATGTTTCATCTTTTGGTTTGCTCTCAATCTTTCTTACCATCGATTGCTCTATGTGTAGGCTTTTACTGTGTTTCTCAATACTTCTTAAAAAAATTGATACATATGTTTCTCCCAGTGCAACTTTTTTTTCATCTATGGTGGCATGGTGCTAATAGATTTATTATTAAAATAATAAATACATATAATTTGAAGGATGTAAATTGTGGATAGTTGGACACCGTATTTTGGGAAAATTGTTTACAATCATCAATTTGAAAATTGTTTACAATCATCAATTTGAAAATTGTTTAAATCATTTTTTTATAATTATAAGGTATTTATTTAACATATTTATAAAAAAATAAATCATAGGGGTAAAATGGTCATTTTTGACATTTAGACTGTTTATTCAGCCCAACAACCGAACAACAACTTATCTGTTAACACTCAGACAACTATATCTATACAGATAGCTATATCCATTCAGGTCATAACAAAAAACGAACCGAACAGCACCTAAAATATCTTGTTACTCAACTCGCACTACTAAATGGAAGACTTTTGCCTACGAACGTTTTCCTAGGAAATATGTCGCTGAAGGGTGATTCGTTACAAAACTGTCACAAAAGTTGGTGGGTAATTCAAATCAGTGACAGATCACCCATGGATTCTTGGGGTGATCCATTGGTATTTTCTCGAAAAACATTGGATTCTAACAAACCAATGGTATTCCTTGAGTGTCCTGTCAGTAATCATCAAAGGAAATTTCTCTCGATAATTTTTTTGGGTAAACGTTATTTATTTTGTAGTGTCGACTCGTTAAGTGGCGGCCTCCCACTATGGATACTATTATGCAAACCCATCAAATATAAATATCGTTAAGAAAAGTGAAGTTAACTAAAAGAAAAGGCAATAAGTGAAGAGGAAATGTTCAATACCTACACTGTAAAGGTCACTTTAGGTTGAAATGACCGTTGCAATCCTATTAATTTAAAACAATTTGTGGGAGAAAAATAATTTATCTTTTTAGGTTAAAATATGATAAAAGTGATGGATATTTGCCTTTAAAAAGATAAAGACGTACAGGTATAGATTTTTTTTATAGGGAGCGATGTCGTATGAATATTTGATTCTTAACCTTCACTATGATAAAATTCGTTAAATGTTCAAACAGTATATTTTGTAGAACTTAAATTTTAAAATTAAATTATAAGACATTTTAATAAATAAAAAATGTTACAATACATTTGATGAACATTTTTTTGACGTTTTAACAGCTATTTTGGACTATATTAAAATAAAAGGTCATTTTACCAATTTTATAAGACACTTTCGATAAATATCCTATATACGAGTCTTTTTATAGGATACTTGTGTGTATATGACATTTTTTCAAATAGTGTCGTATAAAATAGGTAATACGACATTTTATTTTTAAAGCTTTCTGAAAAACTTATTGGAACACAAAAAGTGTCTTATAAACATATTGTATTTTTATTTGGGAACTACATGTTTTGAGTGTGTTGGTTATTCATTTGGACTCTCGTCGTTTAATTTATACTATAATATATTGGATCCATAGACATGTGAGTTAGTCGTTTTGATAAGTGAAGACTTTTGGTATTCTCACTATGTGACCAATGCTCTTGTAAGAGTTTTACTGGTCTAGCATGAAAGAGAGAGAGAGAGGAGCGGAGAGAGGAGAGGGGGATCGAGAATGGCGAGAAGGGCACAACGATGGCATGTTGGACCGTTTCAATAGAGTTAACAGGAATTCAAAAGAAATTTCCCTTATGTTTTTTAACTTTCTTGAAACCGTAGAAATAGGTGCTCTCTGGAAAATTTTCAAGAGGTATGGAGTTTTAACTGATGTCTACCTGGCAAGAAAAAGGCTTAACAATGGGAAAAGGTTTGGTTTTGTGAGGTTTAGAATGAGCAAAGAGGCTCTGGGGTTGGTTTCCTCCCTTAACAATATTTGGATTGGTTCCTTTAGGCTTAGGGTGTTTCGTGCGCTTGAAGGAAGAGAGAAGGTGTTAGGGACTAGTTTGAAGGCACGAGGACCGTCCAGAAGGGCAGACGAACGTTCGGCAGGTGCAAAGCTCAGCTCGATAGACGGTGGAACTTCTTATCTGGAGGCGCTTAAAACTGGCATCGGAGGTGTCAAGGAGTCCCCGTCTTCAGGAAGAAAAGAGGATGATGAAGTCATCGGATCTTGGAAGGTGGATGTAGAGGCAAAAACCTACCTTAACTGCTGTCTAGTTGGGGACGTGAAGTCGATCGACAACTTGGAAATCGTTGTGCAAAGAAGAGGTTGTAGGGGCAACGGAGTTGAAATATCTGGGAGGTAGGCAGATTCTTCTAAAGTTTGCCGAGGAAGAACCAATGAAGAAGTTGCTTAATAATAAGCGGCATGGACTTCATTTTTGGGTTAAGGATTTGAGGAAATGGTCGGAAGGGTATAGACAATCGGAAAGGTTGGTGTGGCTAAAAGTAGTCGGGGTTCCGCTTCATGGGTGGAAAGGAGAGGTTTTCTCGTCTATCGCCGGAAAGTGGGGGAAAGTCGTTAAGACCTGTAACTGTGATCTGCAAGAAAGCGATAATCTGCCGTGGGGGAAGGTTTGAATTAGCACCTCGATCAAATCCGACATTAATTGCCTGAGAAGTGTGAAAGATGGAAATTTCTTCTACCGAATCAAAATCGAAGAGGAAGATAGCAGCCTCTTGGAAGTCTGGGATTATAGTTGGGACGACGAAAAAAGTAGTTTTTTGAATGAAGAAGGAAAAGAAGATGGGTCTTCGATCCCATCGATGTGGTCAGAGGAAGGAAACTTTTCTGATAGCGATGGGGGGTCGAAGAAACATGGTTCGGTGATATGGAAGGCGGAGGGGAAAGTGGCGATCGAGTAGCAAGCAAACCGGATGACGATCGGATTATGGCCGGATATCGGTCTTTGCCGGAAGGGTCATTGGAGCAACAAGGGAAGACCAACGTGGAAGGCCAAGGTGCAGGTTACTTTACGTATTCAGAGGAAGTACCCATGCATAATCATGAAAGAATGGTTGTCAAGGGTATGGGGTTGGCAGCCACATCAGTAGGTGGCGGTAATACAGACAAAATCTTGTCCCCTAATTCCCCTTCTGGTCACGTGGGGAACTTGGGAGAAGTCAATGGGGATGACGTGGGGTTATTGGAAGAAGTCAAAGAAAATGGAGTGGAAGCCCAACAGGAGATTCAGGCCCAGGTTATTGGGTGTAGATTGGGCCAATCGGTGTTTAGTCCTAGTAGCTTGCATCAGTCCCAAACGTCGGGCCCAGAATGCGATAGAATTCCTGCTGACTTTTTTGCTTCTTCGAAACAGAAAGTTTATGCTGGTTGTTCAAAATCAGGAGCTCATAAAATTAAAAATAAATTGAAGGCAGTGGCGATGGAGGGTGCTTCTCAAAATTCTTTCACGGAGAAGGCTAAAGGGAAGAAAATAGAAGGCTTCAATTATGGTCGTGGAAAGGTTAGTTTCCACTTGATTAAACAGATGGCTAGGCTCAAGAATAAGAAGTGTGCATCGAGAAGAATCTCAAAGTCGAGTTCGGGTGATCCGGAAGGTAAGAAAAATTTGATGGTGATAGAGGTTTCGTCCACAACCAACAAGGTAACTTTATCGAACAAGTTGAGAAGTAAGGAAGTAGCAGAAGGGCTGGAAGATTTTGGGGAAACGCTAGGTATGGTTTGGAGAGCTTCTACGAACGATGATCCGGAGACTCAACTAATAAAGGATGGCGAAAACTTTCTGTCAGGTATGTCTCGCAAAATCCCGGTTCCAAAATGAAAATAGTTTCCCTGAACATAAGAGGCCTAGGGTCGGATTGCAAAAAGGGGTGGGTAAAGGAAATCTATAGAATCGAAAAACCGATAGTAGTGGGGCTTCAGGAATCGAAAATGAAATCCTGGAACAAGAGTCAAATTGCGGCCTTGTGGGGGGGGGGGGGGGAGATGATGTTGATTTTGCTTTTGTGGGCTCTACGGGAAACTCTAGGGGTTTAGTGACTTTTTGGGACTTTAATTCCTTCCGTTGTAAATATGATGTAGAAGATACTTCTTTCCTGGCAGTGGTTGGAAAGTGGGTTGGTGTCAACGGACTAGTCGGGCTAGTCAATGTCTACGGTCCGAGGGTGCTAGTGCTAGAAGACTTCTATGGGATAGACTTGAAATCCTAGTTTCTAAAAGAGAGGTGATGTGGTGCCTTTTTGGAGACTTTAATGAAGTTAGAGGGGAGAATGAAAGGATGAATTCCATTACGTGTCAAAGGGGTGTGGCGGATTTTAACGGTTTTATTGGGAAAAGCGATTTGTTGGAAGTGCCTTTGTGTGGCAGAAAGTTCACTCGTATAAGTGATGACGGGCTGAAATTTAGTAAGCTAGATCGCTTTCTAGTATGAAACGAGTTCGGTATGGCATGGCATAATATGGGGGTCAAAGCTTTGGAAAGGAAGTGGTTGGACCACACTCCGATAATGCTTTTTGAAGATAGGAGCAATTTTGGTCCTAAACCCTTTAAGTTCTTCGACTCTTGGTTGATGGAAGATGGAATCGAAGCGTTAGTGGAAGGAGCGTTGAATAAAAGGATCTTTTCATCTCGTCCGGATTGTGTCTTTCGAGACAAGTTGAAAAATGTTAAGGAGGCCTTAAAGGTTTGGGGTAGTTTAAAGTTTGGCGACATTGAAAATGAATTATGTTTGTCAAAAGAAGAGGCGTTAAAGAGTGAATCGGAAGCGAAATTGAAAGGTTGGGACGAAGTTAGTAGAAATCTTTGGATCAAAGCAAGGAACAAATGGTTAGGTTTAGAAGATAAGAAGGCGGGTATGGCAAGGCAAAAAGCGAAAGTGAAGTGGATCATGGAAGGTGACGAAAACTCGAAGCTCTTTCACACGAAAATTAAATATAGAGAAAGGAAAAATTCAATAAGAGGATTGAACACCAACTTGGGGTGGACGGACAACCCAAGTGATGTAAAAAAAATTGCTTACCAATTCTTCAAAGAGAAATTCACGAATCAAAAGTTGGGAGGACCGGTTTTGGGCGAAGAAAAGTTTAAAAAGTTGTCCGTTGAAGACGTCGAAAGCTTGGAACGGCCGTTTGGAGAAGACGAACTTTGGAGCGCAATTAATAGTTGTGGGAGTAATAAATCGCGGGGGCCGGATGGTTTTACGTTTGGTTTCTTAAAAAGGTTTTGGGGTACGGTAAAAGAAGATCTCATAAAGGCGATAAGGTGGTTCGAAGAAACGGGGGAGATTAGCCGTGGGTGCAACTCGTCATTCCTAACCTTGATCCCCAAAGTTGATAACCCGGTAAGTCTTGGAGAGTTTAGACCGATTAGTCTTATAGGGGTGTTTTACAAAACGGTGGCGAAGGTCTTGGCGAATAGGTTGAAGACCGTGGTGGGAAGTATTATTAGCGACACGCAAAGTGCCTTCGTCAAAGGCCGTTTCATTCTCGATGGGGTGTTAGTAACAAATGAGGTGGTCGATTTCTTAAAAAAGAAGAAGAGAAAGGGCTTGATCTTCAAAGTCGATTTCAAAAAGGCTTACGATAGTGTGGAATGGGCTTTCCTCTTGGATTGCTTGGAGAAGATGGGATTTGGTCGGAAGTGGGTCAAATGGGTAAAGGCGTGTTTGCATTCCGCGGCAATGTCAATCCTAATTAACGGGAGTCCAACTAAAGAGTTTCCGATGGCCAAAGGGTTGCTCCAATGTGATCCGCTTGCTCCATTTTTATTTCTCATAGTAGCCGAAGGATTACATATTCTAACGGAGGAGGCAATGAATTCGGGCCTCTTCGAGGGCATTAATGTTGGTGTGAACGAAGTTTCGATCTCGCACCTTCAATACGCGGATGACGTAATCTTCTTCGGTAAGTGGAATCTTAATAATCTCAAAAATCTCTTAAAAATTCTCAAGTGTTTCCATTTAATGTTGGGGTTGAAAATCAATGTGTGTAAGAGTAAAATCTATGGAGTGGGTGTCTTGGAAGAAGAGGTCCATGAATGGGCAAGAGGAGTGGGTTGCGGCTCGGGTATCCTCCCGCTCACGTACCTCGATCGTCCGGTTGGATCTTCGATGAGAAGGCTAGAGTATTGGAAACCGGCGGTTGACAAGTTAAAAAAAAAGACTTGCCTCGTGGAAAACTAAATTAATTTCTTTTGGAGGTCGTTTAACCTTGGTAAAATCGATTTTGGGGAGCCTTCCGTTGTACTTTTTTCTATGTTCCGAGCACCGAGTGGAGTGATAAAAGAGATGGAAAGAGTGAGATGCCGGTTTTTTGGGGCAGGGGAAGCGGTGAGGACGACAAGAAAGGTTTGGTTTGGGTCAAGTGAGCAAATACCGTGACCAATTTTAGTAAAGGCGGTCTAAATATCGGTAGTTTGAAATCGGCAAATTGGGCCTTATTGGGGAAGTGGTGGTGGCGCTTTCTTGCTGAAAAAGACGCCTTGTGGGTACGGATAATCAAAAGTTTATATGGGGAGGAGGGAGGGAGGTTTGGGAATTCTTGCGATTTTGGTGGTGCACGAACAGTTTGGAGGAATATTGTGCGAATTGGTGTTGATCTGGATAACTTAGGTGTTGTTTTCTCAAATTCTTTTGTAAAAAAGATTGGCGACGGGCGGACACAAGCTTTTGGAAAGAATATTGGACGGGAACCGAGGCTCTTTAAAATATTTACCCACGGTTATTTAGGTTGGAGATTGATCAAAACGCAAAGGTCTCAGATAGAGGCCAATGGGTAGACGGTTCGTGGTTTTAGAGGTGGAACTAGAGAAGAACTCCGAGTGGAAGAGAGGCCGGTGAGTTGGTGGAGCTTTATCAAAGGTTAGAAGGATTAAATCCGGCAAGGGGGCAAACGGACAAAGTGGAGTGGACTCTCGATGACTCCAAAATGTTCAACGTAAAGAGCCTAAGAGTGATGATTGATAGCGTTACTTCAACCTCAATTGAAAATGAGGTGCATATGAAATGGCTAAAGATTATCCCAAAAAAGGTTTGTATTTTCGTTTGGAGGGCTAGCAAGGGACGTCTACCTTGTCGAACGGTGTTGGATCGAATGGGAATCGAGTTGGATACAATCCTCTGTCCGAGATGCGGAAATTTACCGGAATCTATGGACCACCCGTTAGTGGCTTGTCCGGAGGTAAATAGATTGTGGACTGCGGCTGGAAATTGGTGGCTTAAGCCCCTAGGCGAAGTGGTTTCAGTTCAGGGATTATTCCAAGAAGGGATACCGTCGTCGGGCAACGAAGAGTCCGGTGCGATGATATGGTTGGGGGTGAAATGGACTTTTCTCTACCTAATATGGTCACAAAGAAATAAAGTGGTCTTTCAAGGAGAAACCACCAAAATTGTAGACAAGTTTTTTGAGTTTCAAAGGAAGGCGTTTGATTGGACGACGTGGCTTACTAACCCGACAGCCCTCGGGTAGGTTTTCCGGTGGTTTGGCACGTGTGGTAGAATCGTGATCGCGTTTGAGTTGCGGAGGGGTGGTCGGCGAGTAATTCTGCTGAACCTCGTCTGCTTATGTTTGCTCCTCACAAACAATTGGGTTGCTTATGTTTGGGTTCTGTCTTTTGGCTACCCTTCTGTTCCTTAATGCTTCTGATGCTTCCTGTTTTTAGGTTGTTGGGAGTGGTGGTATTGTTTTGGTTTCTTTTTGTAAGGTGGCTTTGTAATTCTTGTTGGTTTTATGTTTAATAATATTCCCTTTTGCTTTTAAAAAAATGCTCTTGTAAGCATGGGGTTGTGTTGGTGTTGTAGAGAAGAACCCATGTAGGGTTTGACTCTGGGACCATGTTGGTACTTCAAAGAGGATCCAATGTAGGGTTGAAGTCTGGGACCATATCGATACTGCAAAGAAGAACCGGTGTATGGTTGGACTTCGAGATTGTGGGTATTGCAAAGAGGTATCTGTGACGGTTGAACTCTAGAACGATGGGTATTGAGCGTACTTTGTGACCCATCTTTTGAGACTTTGGCCTAATAGAGTTTCACAATAAGTCATCAAGGTCATTTTGGGGATGAACTCGTGTGGAGTTGGGACCCATGACCACTAGCTTTCAAATATAACTCATGGTGTGTATGTGGGCACCAAGGTTTGGTATCGCGAAGATGAACTCGTGTAGGGTCGGGCTTCAGGACCTTAGCTTTATATTAAAAACGAAAATTTCTTAAACTCACAAGATGTTAAGCCTAACACTTTTATATTAAATACATTTCATTTGAGAAATCGTGACTTAAATAACATTCATTAAGCTGTTTTATCGTTTTATATTAAAAATGAAAATTGCTTGAACTCACTAGGCGTTAAGCCTAACACTTTTTCTTGTCGGCATGTGTTTCAGGTCGTTGTGTAACACTCTTGAATCTGGAAAGAACGACTAATCTAAAATATAGTACACATATGTTATGAAACCCTAAAATTCGATGTAAGAGACTAGAACCTATATCTATAGTAAAGGAAAAACTATTGTAGATGCATCGACTCTTTTGGTTTATGATCGTCTTCGAAGGAACACTATCATATTCAATGATACTCATTTATTCCAACATAATATATTTTCTTCAAACCCCAACTTCGTGACTTGGCTTTCTTCGATACCAATCACTGGAATTCGTGACCAACATAACCAAATGGTGCATTATAGAAGACATTTGATCTTTTGAAATTTTGGAGAGATTAGGACTCAACCTCTTCCTAGAATGTGTCATCGGTTTACCTATTTAGAGTGATTATGGAAATGATTTAAAATGTCCTCTCAACTTCTTTTTGTTTTAATCTGTACCTTTGACGCTATTTACAATATTGCCACAGAGATCTTGGCCCTTGGTTCTAGCAAACGAGGTATATAAATCGTCTAAAAGTTAGAACCATGAAAACCAAATTGTATGTTTTGTGTCATAAATTAAACAACACACGTGAATATATTGTGTTCATACTTAAATTGTTGTTTCATACATGAAACTTGAAGAATGTTTTGTGTGCGAAAAAACACAAAAATATGTTTATCCATGAAACACATACTGATCATGCTCACACACAAAAATAAACATGTGAAATAATATGAATCATAGCTTGAAATCAAACTCACTGAATGGTTTTGGTTGGGTTTCACGATTTTTTGTATTGTTTCATGTACAGACCAATACATGAAACTGGTTTTTACATTTTGTTACTTTTAGGCGGTTAAGTTCCTGTAAGATTTGCAGTGTGTTTATATTATATATAATATATTATATTATATATAAGAACAATAAAAAGATTATTATGAGGTGAACCCACGAGTACACCCTCAAAGTTGTTGTGCGTTGTAAAGCTTAAGTCTTGAACTCGTACCACGATCATCTCAATAAAAATCTTGGAGTTTAAGAGCTAAATTTTGATACGAACTTCATCTGAAATACGTATTTAGTATGATTGAAAATTAACCATTTGACTTCTGAAACGAATAACATTTCCATTCCATTGCTTGACGTATCAAAATTCATACCTACTGAAACGACCAATCAATATTAATACATCACCGGATTATCACACAAAATAAATTACCACTTGTCTTTTTTCTTTTTTTCTTTCTAATTACACGTTCTTTTAAATTTTCTAAATACATCTTGCTGAAGATATTGTTTTTTTTTAATGTTTTGTTTCGAACAGAACCCTAAAAATCACTTGAAAGATAATTGTGCAAAAACGAGTAAATGTAAAAAATAGGTTATCTATTATTATAATGATAGAATTTAATAAGTATAATATATTAATAAAAAACTAATTTGAAAATACAAAACTATAATAAAAAGAAACGAAAGTAAAGTTCTACGACTAAAAAAATATGAAAAGAATATTGTATTTCTTGCGTTATATATCTCAAATAATGGAATTTTAGGTGAGTTTGCTTCATTGGAATCTGGTAGAATTTAAAGCAATTCCATCATCCAAATTTCAATCTTGCATTTGATTTATCTTTTGAGTTTCCGTAAGGAAATTCGAATTCCACAAATGATGGAATGAAAATTCCTTAGGTTAGGAATTTCAATTCCTTTCTACTATCTTTTAAGAAAAAAAATATTATAAACTTTATATTACTCCATTCCATCATATTCCACCATGATGGATGTCACCACCGTCGTCCCCGCCACCACCTCCACCGGTCGTTGGGGATGCCACCACCGTCATCGCCGGAACCGCTGGCACCCGTCATTGCCGGCGCCATCCCCACCTGCCGCCATCGTTGCCACCACCGGTCACCGTCGACACCGCCACCACCCGTCACTGCTGTCGCCACCACCACCACTGTCGTGCACCATCGTCGCAACCACCACCACCTTTGTCGTCACCGCCGCCGCCAACACCACTGGTCGTCACCGTCGCTGCCACCACCACCTCCATCCCACTACCAATACAATATGCAATGAACTAAACAGACAAATTCAAATTATTTTGATAGATTTCATTTCAATTCTTGTCAACCAAACACATCATCAAACATGATTCCACTCACTACTACAAATATGACTTTTATACGCGCCTAATTATATACGGTTTTGTTGTTTTTACAAAACCGTGTATAACGAACGAATCTGAACAACCTTTACACGGTTAACGTTGAACCTTTGCTAAAGATAAGGTTTTATACACAGTTCTGGATTAACAACCGGGTATAAAGGGTACTCGAAATTTACAAATGGTTGCATCGAAAAAACTGCGTACAAAAGTTACATTTTTATACATGATTGGGTGTAAAAAACCACATACAAAAGGGTTATTTTTATACACGGTTATTGCTTCAAAACCGTGTGTCATAGGTACCCTTACACACAGTTTTTAGCAAGCAACTGCGTATAAAAAGTAACCCCATTGTACACGGTTGTGATTAAAAACCGCATACGATGGTTACCCTTTGCATACACAATCGTGTATAAGAGGTACCTAAGGTTTTCCTATAAATACAAATGGGAGATGCGTTTTTTCTACCCAATTCATATCAACAAAACGCTTGACTAAGTTATCAAAGAGTTCACCATTCAAATATCTATAAAGGAGTCAAAAAGCTTGTACGATAAAATAACATAAACGTGTACGTTCGTAAAAAAATGTTCTCTAGAATAATTAGGGTTACATCACAAAAGACTTTCTTCCACATTGCAATTTTTTGAAAAAGGAATGGTTCAAAAAATACATGAAAACGATGGACCATAATTTGTTGGCATAAAGTCTATTGATTCTGAATTAATGGGTATTTCAAACTAATCAACGTATATATTTTTTGGAGAGAATAATCCAAAACATATTTTATCTAGAAGAAGCTGCGATTAAAAGCATAACGATCAGCCTTTACAACATATTTTACAGCATAAAATGCCATTTCTATGGACTAACGAGATTATACCCTCGTTAATATAGATATCAATAGAATTTATTTATTTAAAAAAATAAATAAATTAAATAGTGTCTTTTCCCCATTAATTTAGAGAATATTATTTTGCCGTATATTCTTTATTTCAGTTATCAATATTATCAACTACTCTTTGATTTCCATCCTTCCATTTCTTTCATCAATATAGATATTGATGCAAAATGTTTATTTAGATAAATAAATAGATTATATGTCGTTTTTAATTTCCATTTAGCGAATACTATTTTGCAGTTCATTATTAATTTCATTAATAAATATGTACATGACACCACAAAATAAATGATTTTTGCTCACAAAATTCATCCTGAGAAATTTATGTTGGTGACTACCTTGGGATCACTCAAAAAATACAAATGATTCGGTAGAATCCGATATTTATCGAGAAAATACCATGGATCATCCAGAGAATCCCTGGGTAATCTGTCACTGATTTGCATTATCTACAAAAAATTTACCCACCAATTTTTGTGACGGTTTTGCGACGAATCACCCTTTAGCGACAGATTTCCCAGGGAAAAGTTCGTTGGTAAAAGTCTTTCGTTTAGTAGTGTGATATTCAAAAAATCTACAGTCTTCCACTTGTATGCGACATATAAATAATAGTGGTTATGTGTCTTGAAATACGCCACCATCCCTAAAGTCAAATGAAGATGTGCTTTCCAAGCATCTCATCTTTACAATCAATGATATGAATAAACTATTTCTCATCCCTTTCTACACAATATCTCATATTCGACTCAAGGCGTAGATCATGTTCATCCTTGTAGGTTTAATGATTAATTTCTATATCCCGATATTTATTGAGTAACAAGTACTATTGGTTCAACAAAACTAATTGTGTGTGGCCACGTATTTATGAGCTTATTGTTGGTCCCGAAAGGTTATACAAGTTTGTAGGGGGGGGGGGGGGGGGTTGAATACAAACACATAATTTTATCTTTCTAAATTGTTTATTGATATAATCAAACAATTACAGTTTATTGCGGAACAAGATCAAGTATAAAACCTAATCTAAACAAACTATGAGAATCACACAGATTTCTTGCACTAGAAAAGATGAAAGAGGTTTAAGAAAAACTAAGGATAATTTTTCTAGGCACTTAGGAGTTTAGAGAAGGAGCACTTCAAAAACAAAGTAGGGTTTCCTATTTATATTGCATGCATTTAATGCAAGTCGGTACAATTTTACACGTGGCAGCGTCTGGTTGGTTGCATGGATTTGACTTTAGCAAACATGCTCTTGGCCGCATGATGAACAGTGTAGTTGGCAGAGTGGTTTGTACGATCCTGGACAAAGGGATGTCCTTCTGATAAATCGTACAAAAGCGTGCAAGGGGATAAGACAAAAGTAACTTGTAGAACATGCTTCATGATTAGCGATTGTTGAATTGATCTTTATCAGCGAATGATAAAGTTCAGCTTTCGCTGAAGTCTTCTACTTGAAACTTCGCATGAAATGGACAAGTCTTGTCTTCTAGTAGACTTAGTCACTCGTTCGTCTGCTTGGTCTTCGATTTCAGCTTTGAACTCTGTTATCGCAAATCTTGTCTTCAGGGATCATAAGCAAACAATTACATGATGAGCTTTCAGCGATCATCAGTGAAACTGAAACAGGCTCAGGGATCACTGATGTACATGTATCGCTGAAGCATAAATTAAAGAACATAGTTTTCCATCAGCGATACTAAACAAACTTAGTATATTTTCTTAGATGGTGAAACTCTAATACATATTGTTTACTTACAATTTTCACTAAGTGATTTTAAGGGTCATTATCAAATCTCTGAAGGGTTTGGATCAACAATCTCCCCCTATTTGATGATGAAAAAGCAATAAAGGAAAATTGTTAAGATAAAAACATAAGGATAAAAAGGACTCATAAATACGTGTCCCATTTACTATTTTCAGGGCTCTTTTCTAGTACTAATGGAGTAAAGTACTTCATTGAAAATTTTCATTAACTTCGTAGTTTAGATTACAAGGGAAGTGGAAAATTATAAGTACAATGAAAAAATTACAAGTACAAAAGTTTATAAGCTGATAAAATAGAAGAATACAAGAGATCCTATCAACTATTTAGGTTCTTCCTTGACAAGAAGTTCATCAAGGGTGTCAGTCTGTGGAATCATCCAATCAGGGACTTGAATTCCATGTTCCCTTCTTTGTTTAGCTTGCGACAGATCTGGGGTTTCATGAATGTTCGAAGCCAGGAGCGATCACACCAATATATGAGGTCTCTGAGTTGTTCGATTTGAGCGATGGGTAACTCTGACCAGCATTGGAAGCACTTGCGACCATTGTAATCTAGAAAGAACATGCCAAAGGGTTTACTTACAACTTTTGCAGCTTCAAATTCAACACCATGTGGCAGTGAGACGTTGAGTCCTGAAAGATTAGCATTGGACCGAGCACTGCTTCACGAGAAAATTCAATACATGTCTCGTTTCGAATAGCTGGCCCTGAAGATGTCGGAACTTTCTTCTTCTATGGAGCGCTTTGGTTTTGACGAATTGCTAGAGGAGGAGGCAAGTCGACCACTGAGGAAACTTGGTCGATGAGCTTGTTGATAGCACTTTCGACACAAGGTTTGAAATTTGATCTGGAACGCTGAATTGCAACTCGGATCTCCAACCATTCATCTAGCCCAAGATGCTCAATTGTTGAAAGATAGCAGGTTCTCGCCATGCCATTCTCCCTAATTGTTGCGACTTCGATCAATGGGACTCCTTTGACAGTTCTCCCCTTCAGGTTTACATGTTTGATTCTTGCTGGCAAACTCCTGAAGTGGACTTTATTTTTACACCATGCCACAGTGGTGTCGCTGACTTTGGCTTTCTTTTTCTTCTTCTCACCAGCCTCTTTTAACAATTCTTGCTGGACTCTGAGGGGGAATTTCTTCAGTGATTAATCATTCGCTGAATGTTTGGCAGTTTCTAGAACAAGAGCTTTGTCATCAAGCTCAGTCTTTTGTTGTTCAGCGAGGATCTTTTCAACTTTTAAGCTTTCTTCTATTTCCTCTTAAGTCAAACAGCTGAGGTGGTGAGGGATGCGTCGCTGACTTTCTATTTGATGGATCATAGTTGCTTTCCTTCTGAATTCATCTTCTACTGACCGCTGAGGAGGCAGAGAAGGTCTTCTTGGGTGTGAAAGCAGCTCTTGTTCTACTTTTATTTGTTCATCGGTCTCAGGATAGAGACCGGGATTATTGCGAGATCTTCAGCTCTGGTGGCTGGGATTATTTGGTGAGGTGGTGGTGGAGGAACTTCAGCGGTAGCCTTAAGCAGGGGAGAGGACTAGCTGAAACAAAATGATCATTTGAGTTAGATCTTTTGATGGTTAAGAAAAGATAGAGAAAGGAATGGCTTAGGTGTTTAGAGGTTTTAGGAGGAGTAAGGTAGAATTATATCAAACACATGACTGGAAAACAGAAGAGAAGTGTGCAATTTGAAGAAGAGTACCTATGCTGAAATATATGCATAAGTTATTGGGGAGAAATTCTACATTTTTTATATATATGTGCTTATTGAAATATTTTTTTATGCTTCTTTGTGGGGGGCATACACAATAATGGTTTCTAAACACCTCAGTTTAGAACCCGAGCATACAAGTTTTTGGCTTCTGAATAATTCAGTTCAGAACCCGTTTTAACTGGAAGTTTGACTTCTAAATACATCAGTTTAGAACTCGTACTTCATTGTTTTAGACTTTGATTGCTACATATACTAATTTTCTTTAGTTAATATTCTTTGCAGATTTTGAGGGGGAGCTTATCTGATTTTTAATCAGTCTATCATGACTTGAGGGGGAGTTTAAACATTTCACTATAAGTATTCTTTGAACTCAATATGAGATTGTTTGAAAGAAGGACGACTTTCAAGCATGAAAAATGTGTTCTTAAATGTTCAAACCACTTCTGTAATTCAAACAGATTTTATAATTTTAGAAGTGTGATTTTAAATGTTTTTCATGTATATCTCGGATTCCATCATTATTTCTGACCATGTGTTTCCGAAGATTAATACTTGCGTATTATCTTTTCTATACTTTCAAGTATTCATACACACCGGTTCAGCTTCTTATTGACTTTGTTATTACCATGTCTGAAAAATAAACATTTTTTCGATGGTAATACACCCGTTTGTATTTCAATTTTATTGAGCATCATACATTCTTTCAGCAAGAGAACTTAAACGTTTCATTCAAAGATTGCTTATATTTGTTCATATAAACCAAATTCAACTCTTTGATACCCTAAGCGTTCATGATTATCTTTCATATTTGATCTGATTGATACATTGTCAGATTCTAAAACATGTCTTTTGAATTCATTTCATTCGTTCAATATCCTTGTTTTGAGAAATCTTCAAAGTTCACATTCTCAAATATTTCATGATATTATTGAGGAGAATTCATTCTTGTGACAAGGTAATTCAAAAGTTGAGATTTTTATTTGTTCAAGCTAAATTGTTGAACAACACATATTTTCATGACAAGATTTCATGGGGATCAGTGTGAGATCATACAGAATTTCTTATGGATTCACGTTAACCAGTAATTCCTACCCAAGAAGTTATCCTTGAGTGATTGAGGGGTGAGGGGTCTAAATCAAAGAGTGGGGGAGATAACTCATACGGTTGAGTAATCTCATTGTGCTGAGGTAAAATGTAAATGAGAGTTTGGTTAGAAGTGAGCGAATTAAAAACAAAAGAGGGTGTGAGAACAGAGTTAAAAGAATAAGAGAACTATGCACCAACCATTTTCTGAGCCGGACAGCCACATTACTGATTGGTTCACATTCTTTGGTGACCATCATTGAAACAGACAGTGAACCTATGCCAACTCTTTCTTTAACCCCACCAGCTACTCATTTCTCTCTCAACAAAGAAATGTTTCAATTTTTCTTGGGGACGCAACATATAATCTATCTAATCTTCATTCAGAATGTTTGGATATTGAAAAAGAAGGAAGTTTGCCCCACCTTCGCACTTCAATCATGCACAATGAGTCCGTGGAAAACTTGTTGCTATCTCAACAGTTTACACAATTTGAGCCTAGTATTCAAGCATAAGTTGCTTCAATCATTTCTACACTTGCACGTACACACAAGGAATATGTTTTCTTGTCTTAACGTTCATAGAAATTCCTTAGGGTTTTTCGATGATTGAATGGAAGCCCTGGAGGAGTGAACATCAAAAAGCTCCTTTCCAAAGTGCATCCGTTGTACTAAGTGGCTTTGTGCAACTTACATGCATCTTAACTATTTCATCTGTTGATTCAAGGTTACAACTTTCATATTATCTGAATTTGAAAAGATTAAGATAAACATTTTTTGGAATTGATGGATAAACAGATCATAAAAAGGAGATTATTTCTGGTATTCAAAGACTGCTGAAATTGAACATAGAGTTTTGATGATCATGATGCTCACAATCATCAAAAAGGGGGAGAAATATCAAACAGAAGAAAAGGGGAAGATAGTTTGAATATTTCAATTTCCGAGAGTAAAGGAGATATTTGCCAAAGTCAAAGAAAGACAACTCAAGATGTTTCGAGATTGTTTCAATGTTCACATATTATTATTGTTCAAGAGATGAAGATACAGTACAGTTGGTTCTTAAAGATAATTGAAGAATGTTGTTAAAGCCCAAAGCCCGTTCATGATCCAAGACTGAAGAAATTTATCAAAAGTCAAAGCTGCAAAGATCAACGATACGAAGATTCAAAGATATGAAGATTTTGTTTAAAGACTCTGATCAACGACACGAAGATTTGAAATTCATGTTTCAAGACTTGATGACTTTTTGAATTTAAAGAGACAGATAAAGTTTAAAGCTGTCAAAGTGGATTCTTGAAGATAAAGCTTATATGAAGATTCGTCAAAGAGTTTAAAGTGTTGAAGATCTGAAGACTGCCGTCATAAATTTTTTAAATCTTGAATCCATAGGGGGAGAATGTTAATACCAAAATGTATTCAAGATTTATATACATTTGTAATAGTCAAAGTTGTAAGTCAAAGGTCTTGTAATAAGTGTAATTGGTCAAAGTCAAGGGTATTGGCTAAAAAGGTCGAAAGTATAAATACCTTCGTGTAAGGGTTTGTGAGAGTAGGTCATTGTAAAGAGAATAGCATACGTGAGTGTGTGTATGTGTGAATAGAGGGATGACTTGATAACGCCACTTTTTGGCGTTATTCTCAGTCCTAAAACCAATGAGATTGGCTTGTATTTAAGCAAAGAAGCGGAATTTTACGGTTTATCTAGTGGAATGTGCAGGTTAATTAATAGGCAGTAACCATCGAGAAAAGAAGCTAAAAAGAGCCCAATAAGAGCCAAAACGAAGCCCAACGGAAACCCGAGATCCAAGCCCAAGACCCGCGCCCGAACCAGGACCCGAACCGCGAACCAGAAACCGACCCATAAGAGTTCAGAAAAGCGGGCGACTTACCACGCGACTTGCAAGTCGCGTGAAAGGTCGCCTAACCCTCTATTTGCACGACTTTCATCTTTTTATTCCGGATTTTTGGTCATTCTTAGATATAGCTCGCACACGACGACCGGGAGCAGCTTCGGGGCGATTTCTGGAGATTTTCACGTCTTTTGGAGCCACGATAGAGGACAGATCGAGGAGAAGTTCACAACGAGAGTCGGATTAGATCGGATAGAAGGGAGTTCATCATTACTTTCGTTACAATCACGTTTATCATGTTTACACATACTTTCACATCTCCTTTTCTTATGTTTGAATCCACCACCAACATGAACTAAGGGGGTTGGAATGAATTTGGTTTGTAAGCATATGAACAGATGACTTGAACGTTTATCAGTTTTCCTATTTCATGAATGCATATAATTTGGTGTTAATGCTTTTGAGAGTTTAGCTAGCTTTCAATTGTTTTGTTGTTTCCAGTTGAGTTCGAGAGAATTAACTGTTAACTAGAACTAGGAATTACATGCCTAAGGTGAGAAGGGGGATAGAGATATACCGAGTAAGCCTTAGTCCTAATTGAACCATTTAGGTTGAGATCGAAAGATAAAATCTATACGTACATAATAAATCTTGTGCTTAATGTGTTTTGGAATCCATAAGTTGAGATCGAAAGATAAAACTTGTCTTTTTCAAAATAAAACCCGTTGTTGCTCGAAAGAGAATAATGGTGACTTTTAAAGATTGGGTATTAATTAAGGGAATAACTGGTAATCGTTTTAAGTCTGATATTCGTATGTGAAAACCTAAGGATTTCCAACCCTCAACTGTTTTCTCTATCGGAAGTTTCCAAAGCTGTTTACTGTCTTGTGTTTCATTTATTTTCTTGCAATTAATTAGTTTAACACCAACCAATTCAATTCCGATAGGTCAGTTAATAGAGCTTATAGTGATTGTGATACTTAGTTCCTAGTTCCCGTGGATTCGATACTCGTACTTACCGTACGTTATTACTTGATTTCGACACCGTACACTTGCGGTTAGATTTAGGGGGGGGGGGGGGGGGTGATACCCACCTATCAAGTTTTTGGCGCCGTTGCCGGGGAACTAGTTGCAACTGATAGCACTACCAGCTATAAGCGCTATTAGATTGAACATTTTTTTTATTCTCTTATTTCATTTTGTCACCTTCAATTTCTGGATTACTGATCTTGTTACTTTCCATTTCAGGTACTAATTGGCTTATGCCAAGGAAGACCCGAGGGAAGGAAATCGAGCCATTTGATCCGGAGATCGAAAGAACCGCCCGCCAGATACGAAAAGCGTCCAAAGCCCAAGGAAAATTAAAGATGGCCGACGAAGCACCTCCTCGCAACAATCCTCCGCCTCCTCCGGCGAGAGTTCCGATGCGGTCATTTGCCATCCCAAACGTGGCAACCGCACGGATAGGCATCCAACCGCCCGCTACTGCGGCGAATTACTTCGAGATCAAACCGAGCACCATCGTGATGGTGCAACAAAATCAATATGGAGGAGCACCGACCGAAGATCCTCATGCACATCTTCGTGCATTCGAGAGGATTTGCAGCACCTTCAAGATTAATGGCATGAACGAGGATGCCGTCAAGTTAAGATTGTTCAGCTTCTCACTCAAGGGGAGAGCTGAAATTTGGATAGAGAGTTTACCAGTGGATCAGATCACCACCTGGGCCGACCTGAAGGCCGCATTTCTTCAGAAATTCTTCCCCCCGGGAAGAACCGCTCAATTAATGGCTGACATCACTCATTTTGCGCAATGGGAGCAAAAGACCTTATACGAGGCTTGGGATCGTTACAAAGATATGATCAAGAAGTTCCCTCATCATGGGTTGCACGGATGGGTCATCATCCAGACATTCTTTAGTGGACTCCACCCGCAGTTCAAAAACGATATTACTGCCACATCGGGTGGAACACTAATGGATAAATCTTATGAAGAAGCATGCGAGTTGATCGAGAACTTAGCCGAGCATAGTTATGCCACTCCGAGATCATCTGTTAGAAGGGTCGCTAGTGTTCAAGAAAATGATGAGCTGAAGGAACTGAAAGCTCAACTAGCGTTTATCACGAACCACTTGAAGGGAGGCAATCCTCAAGAACCGGATCAGGTTCAGTTTGTGTAAAACCGCAACAATCAACCAAGGAACGACCCGTTCTCCAATACATATAACGAAGGGTGGAAGAAACACCCCAACTTTTCATGGAGTCAACCCGGTCAACAACAAGGTAATTTTTCTAACTCTTATAATCCTCCTAATACTAACAATGCTTACCGTCCTCCAGGTTTCCACCAAAAGAACGAAGGACCATCCGGGGAGAAGAAACCTGGGCTGGAAGATATGATGATGAAGTTTATGGCCAAGATGGACAACACGGTTGGAGAACTAGCGAGCACGGTGAGCACAGTCAAGGCGGCTACTGATCAGAACACCGCATCCATCAAGATCTTGGAGAGGCAAGTGGGGCAAATTTCTGAAGCCCTACAAACCCGACCTCCCGGAACATTCCCGAGCATGACTGAAAGGAAAACCCGGGAAGAGTGTAATGCCATCTATCTGAGAAGTGGCAAGGAGCTGAGTGGAGACACAACACGAGAGCCGTCATCAAAAGAGATCGAGCAAGATGTGGAAATCATTGTCATGGATGAGTTGGAGGCTGATAAAGAGTGTGTGATGAAGGAGCACCGGAGGATGAAAAGAACAAGAAGAGTGAGGAGACGAAGCCAAAGCAACCACTGGTCAAGCTGGTGGTACCGAGAGTGCCCTATCCGAGCAGACTTAAATCGCATAAGGATGATGTTAACTTTTCTAAGTTTCTCGATATATTTAAAAAGCTGCACATTAACATTCCTTTTGCAGATGCTTTGGCACAAATGCCCTCATATGCGAGATTTATGAAAGACATCTTATCCAAGAAGAGGAAGATTGAGGATCAGGCCACAATTGCACTTACTGAGGAGTGCAGTGCTATAATCCAGAACAAGCTTCCCCCGAAGCTCAAGGATCTAGGGAGTTTTTCGATCCCTATCCAAATTGGGACTTTTAATTTTGATAAGGTACTATGCGATTTAGGATCTAGTATTAACCTAATGCCTCTATCTGTTTTCAGGAAACTCGGCCTCGGGGAAGTGAAGCCGACAAACATGACCCTTCAGCTTGCGGATAGGTCGATAGTATATCCACATGGAGTAGTCGAAGACGTATTGATCAAAGTCGGCAAATTCTACTTCCCGGTGGACTTCGTGGTGTTAGACATCGATGAGGACATAAAGGTCCCACTGATTTTGGGAAGGTATTTTCTGGCCACGAGCAGAGCTCTGATTGACATGGAAGAAGGAGAGATGACACTAAGAGTTGGAGGCGAAAGGGTGACATTCAAGATGTTCGCGAGTAGAAGTGAAGAGGAGCCGGACAAGCATGAAAAGCCGAAGGAGTGATCGGAAAGAAAGTCGTGCCACGACTTTAAATACGGCGCTGGGTGGGAGGCAACCCACCGAGGTTAGTTTTCCTTTAATTTCCAGTTTTTGAGTGTGTTCTTATTTACGAAAAACCAAAAAAATGAAAAAAAATCGAAAAGTAAAAAAATAGCTGAACAGAGACTTACGCGGCTTTGGCCGCGACTTGCAAACCGCGCGCCAAACCGTGGGGCTCTCTGTGGGTTTTCGAAACAGGGGGTTACGCGACTTCTTGCGCGACTTGCAACCCGCGCGCCAAACCGCGCGGGTCCCTTTGTTTTCGTGCCGTGTTCGTTTTCTTGCTTTATGTGTTTCGTTTTCTGTTTTCTTTCGTCTTTTGCTTTGTTTCTTGTGTGTTTGCTTTCTCGCTCTCCATCTCCCCTGATTGGCGCTCAAATCGTTCAAGATAATTTCCTTCGTCCGGGCAAACAGGTACGCTCTAAACTCTGTATATAACGGGTGTGTAAGATGTTTAGTATCTTAGTAGTTAAACGAGATGCAACAAACCTAAGTTTCAGTTAGGTTTGGGGTGCCTCATCTTTTCAACATCTACACACTCAATTTTTAATCCTGTGCAAACCTCGGTTTCACCGAGGTTTGGGGTTGGCTTTCAGTTGACAAACCTAGGCCACGGCCTAGGTTTGGGGTGGCTATGTTTTTGAAAATGCTAGAAAATCTCTATGATGCTTCATGTTATACTATGTCTGCCTGTCTGTTACCTGTAATAACCGCACAACGATACTTGTTTTAAGTATCGCCTACGCCGACACTTGCACATTGGGGACACTGTGTGGGTAAGGTTTGGGGTTGCCCAATCGGGCCCACGTTATGCACGTAGATTTCCTGCACTTCTGAGTACCTAGATCACTTTAGATAAATTTTTTGTTTTGAATGGTCAAGACCAACCATTGTAGGAAGAATCTTGTGATAGTGACGTGACCGCTAGGGAAGGATCGGGAAAGGACATGACTAAGGACATTAGTGGAGACCACCCAATAGCGAGTTTTGAGCCTAAAAGACGTCTTTCATTTCGAGGGTTTCATACACGAAAATCGTATACACGTTTTCGAGTTCCTTGTCGTGAATATAGAATGATCTCGCTATATTATTTCATTGAGTAGCAAAAACAGCCATCGGGATATTACGTAAGGGTATAGTAGACCAAATCGTGTGGACCTTAAGAGATGATTCCAGGCATTGTGTGTATGTTTAACCCATGTTTAGCTATCGTACCTTTTCACCCATCTGTGTGTAACCATAGCCCCCTTTGTAGCCATACACTCGCCTTTTCATTTCAGACCCACCTTTAAACCCGAGCCAAAAGCCTTAGCCAACCCTATCCGAAAGTGTGTCAATCTGAGCGGTAATGAACAACGAGAAGATAGAGCGGAAAAGAAGGAATACAGGCCAGTTATGAAAATAAATAGAAAAGATGGCCAATGTAGCCCCAATTTGAATAAAGAGGACCAATGAAGTCCCAAAAAAATTACAGTTTTTAGATAGCTTCACAGCAGCGGAATAAGAGAGTCAAAGCGACTCCATTTGTGACAAAGAGGGCCAAATGATAGAGCATAAAGCTAGGAAGTTCATAATTGCTAAAGCTTGACACACCAAGGATCTTTGTACCGTTTTACCCTTCACTTCTTAGCCATAACCTTAGCCCCGTTACAACCCGTGTAAAGACCTGGATGATCTTTTGGAAAACGTGATTACGGTATGCTACCACCTTTACTGATATTCCCTGTCTTGCTACTTGATTCCTTTCTGAGATCGATTTTTTGGACATTTGTGCGTCTTTCAGTTTAGTTGTCATGTGAATTTCGAGTATTCTTGTACATAACCTCCTAACCATGACAATATGTGCGACAACCTAGGTTCGAGTGAAACGAGAGTACCCCAATGTAACACCCCGTTTCCCAATTTACGTGAATTAACTGTCTCTTTTGGGGTTGAGTTAATTTTTGGGTCGTTATGTACGTGTTCAGGAATCTAGGGGCCAGTTTATCAATTTTGTAAGATGAGGGTGTGTTTTGGCATGTATGTAAAGGGATGGAAACCCTAAACACCCTCATTTGCAGCCATTTGTTTCTTTAGCAAAGAAGAGAGAAAAGAGAAAGGGATTTTCGGAGTTCTTGTGAGCTGCTGTGAAAGATCGACCGATTCTCCTTTGGTAACCGTTGGATCGTCGTGAAATTTGGACAGCGACTTCACGACCCTCTAATATACATTCTGAACGGAGGGATTTGGCATCGGAGTTCCCAGTAGAGAGAACCAAGTGTCCGAAGTTGCTGTATTTTCCAGGTGAAAGATTTGGTGGTTTTGGAAGATTCAAGTTGTGAAAGGTTCTAAGAGGATTGTTGTTCGCGGTCTAGAATTGCAAGGTATGTGTATTATGTTTAGAAATCAATGGAAATGGGGCGTATGAAATTGGATGTTTGGCAAAGTTTTATGGTATTTGGACTATCCTAGCTATGTCATTTCGGGATGAGAGATGGGATAGAATTAGAGTTCCATTTTTGGGCTTGTTATGATATGTGTATGTATGAATGTTATAGGTGGTACGAGGTGATTATTATACACTGTGAAGTACTTGGTGATTGACATCTTGACAGGTGAGTACTCTACCTATATTATGTAAGTTATGTGTATGTAGTTGGATTGCATGTGTGATTATGTGTATGTTTGGCTTTACCAAAGGAAAGAGTACCTATGGTGGTAGTAATACCCCTAGGGAATATGTTATGTATGAAGAGGCCTGGTACCAGTGTCTAGTTATGACCTTCCTTATTGGCTATGTGCCTTGAGGAATGGAAGGATGTTACATGTATGTGATTGCTATGTTTATGCAAGTATGTATGCATGATGATATGTGGTATAGGTGCGTGCTCACTAAGCGTAAGCTTACCCCGTTGTTATTCATCTTTTAGTGGCAGGTACATCTTCAAAGAATAAAGGAAAGGCTCCAGCTTGAAGCTTTTGGATTTGCGGCAGCTCAGCAGCTTATATTTTCTTTTGATGAATGATAGTTTTGGATTCTCTAAGCTTTTCAGTTGAATATTGTTTTTCTCAAACTTATTGGTTTTAAGTTGCAAACTTGTACTATTTTCTATAAGATTATGGGATTTTATCTAAATGTTTTAATTACAAATCTTCCGCTGTATTTTAAGGTTACTTTCCGTTAAATGAGTGTTTTAAAGATAAGGGATGTTACAGTTGGTATCAGAGCCTTGGTTTAAGGGATTCGGGCATTCACAAGTGGTGAGTGTTTGAACTTAAACCCAAGTGCTCAAGTTTTCAAATAAGTAACCTTTAAAAAAAAACTGTTTCGTGTAAGAAAATGGTTTATAAGGAAATGGTGTTTTAAAAGAAAAAGTTTTCACGGCTGAGCTGCGGTCCAGAGCATCAAGACGGGGGTGAGCACACTATTCCATATTAGGATTTATGATAAAGCATGTTCAGTTTTTGTGAAAGACCAGTTTTATAACTGTATTGGATGAGTAATTATGTTTATGTATGCTAGATATGGTCAATGTGACAAGGTTATGGTTTCAAGTATGTTTTGTTTGATGCATAATGTGAATTAGAATATGATTATAATGTTTATATGATAAGTGGTAGATATGGAAAATGTTGTGATATATATGTTAAAGGTACCAACTAAGCTGGGAATTGGAACCTTAGTGACGGTGTTGAGTCTAAACATGGAGGGTGTAATTATAATGGTATAAGGGCCCATACCATTGCAATTACATTGTACATGCCGGGACTTGATATAGTTGCAAAATAATTCTATGAACCAGACAAGGTTGAGGGTTGGGTAGTAACATGCTAGAAAGGGATTTTGTTAAGAGAGTATAAGCAGAGGGTTTCTAAGGAGCATGTTAGAAAGAAAGACAACTAAGCTAGGACTTCTGGACTATGCTAGGAGTTTGCTCAGGGGGGGGGGGGATGTAGATGAATTATTCTAAAGTATCATGTTTATGTATCAGAATGGTGAACACTAGAAGGCAAGGCAAGAGACCGATTATTGAAGAGGATCAGGAAATTCCTGATCTGAGAGGTGTGATCGCTGCTGAGGTCGGGGAGGTTCTTCACGAGTTACTCCCAAGTCTCTTTGAGCAGGTAAAGCAGGAACTGTCTAATGAAATTCGTAGTCAGGTAGAGGCAGCTGTGGCCAGCAGGGCCAGTGGATCAGGGGGCTTGTCAGGCGTACAACCACGGAGGACAAGCTACAGAGATTTCTCGGCCTGTCAGCCGCCACAGTTTGAGGGGCAGAAGGACCCCGTAACCAGCACTCGTTGGATATCTGAGGTGGAGGGTGCTTTCCGCACCAGTTTTTGTATCGAGGAAGTCAAGGTTCGCTACGCATCGAACCTTCTGAGGAAGGCAGCGAAAGACTGGTGGAACCTTATTGTTCGTGCTTGGACGCCAGAACAAGTGGATAGCATGACTTGGGAACAAGTCAAGGAACTGTTCATGGAACAGTATGTGCCCCAAATTGAGGTAGAGAGACTCACAAATGAGTTTCTATCTATGGAGCAAACTACGGAGTCAGTGAACGAGATCACTGACAAATTTTTGGAGCGGTCCCTTTTCTGTCCTGAGTATGTCAGGAATGAAAAGGCCAAAATGTACAGATATGGGAGAGTTTTGAAACAGGAGATTAGAGAATTTGTTGTTATGGCAAGGTGCACTGATTTTCAGCAGATGCACGAGGCGGCTCGGGCTAGAGAGCTCGAATTAGAGAGCCAAAGAAAGACAAGAAGGGCAGAAACGGTTCAGACTCAACCTCAGCAGACTAAGAGGTTCAAAACTAGGAGTCATAAACCGGAGGTAAAGAAAGAGTTCAAGAGAGAGCATCCCCGCTGTGGGAAGTGTGGACGACAGCATCCGGGAGAATGCCGTATGGGCTCCGGAACCTGTTACAAATGCGGACAACCGGGTCATATCAGTCGAGACTGCAAGGCGACCGCAAAGATATGTTTTAAGTGCTACAAGCCGGGCCACTTTGCTGACGAGTGCCCAATGAATACCGGGTCGGTCCAGAACTCGGGAACCGCACCGGTGAAGATGCTAGAGGGTGGATTGGGAAAGAAGAACGACGCACCCAGGACTCGGGGGCGAGTGTTCCAGATGACCGTAGATGAAGCAAAGGAGGAGCCAGATGTCGTGACAGGTATTTTTCCTGTTAATGCATCACCTGCCCTTGTCTTATTTGACTCGGGAGCTACTAAATCTTTTGTTTCTTTATCGTTTTGTAAAGACTTTGCTATTGTAAAGGACAAGTTAGAGAGTCCGCTAGAAGTAGAAATAGCGGACGAGGAGTTTCGTTTTGTGAGTGATGTGTATAAAGGTAATGTAATAGAGATAGCCGGAGTGAAGTTTAGTATAGATCTTATTCCTATTGCGATGAGGGAAATAAATGTAGTAGTTGGGATAGATTGGCTTAGTCGGAATAGAGCGCGCATTGATTGTGAAAAACAGCAGGTAGTGATTCGAACCCCAAGTGGGGGAGAATTAACTATCTCGAGTGAAGGAAGAAAAGGGGTACCAAAGGTGTGCACTTTGGCCAAAGCTAGAAGATATGTGCACCATGGTGGTAGCAGTTACTTGGCGTATATTGTTGATGAACGGGAGGAGAAAAAGAAGAGAACAGTGGCAGATGTACCAGTGGTCAGCGAGTTTCCGGATGTTTTCCCGGATGACTTGCCTGGCATTCCTCCCGGGAGGCAAGTGGAGTTCCGAATAGACTTGATTCCGGGGGCGGCACCGGTAGCAAAGGCTCCTTACCGTTTGGCACCTCCGGAGATGCATGAACTATCTAAGCAGCTGGAGGAACTGTTGGATAAGGGTTTCATCCGCCCCAGTAGTTCACCTTGGGGAGCCCCTATCCTTTTCGTGAAAAAGAAGGACGGGTCGATGCGGATGTGCATCGACTATAGAGAGCTTAACAAGCTTACGGTGAAGAACAGATACCCGTTGCCGAGGATCGACGATCTCTTCGATCAACTTCAGGGAGCCGTTTGGTTCTCTAAGATAGATCTTCGCTCAGGGTACCACCAGTTGAAGGTCAGGGAAGAGGATGTTCACAAGACAGCGTTCAGAACCAGGTACGGGCATTTCGAGTTCATCGTGATGCCATTTGGACTGACGAACGCACCGGCGGCATTCATGGATCTTATGAATAGAGTTTGCAGACCGATGTTGGATAGGTCAGTCATCGTGTTTATAGACGATATACTGATCTACTCCAAGTCGAAGGAGGATCATATGGAGCATCTACGAGAGGTTTTGGAGATTTTGCGTAAGGAGCAGTTATATGCAAAGTTCTCCAACTGTGATTTCTGGTTACAAGAGGTTCAATTTCTTGGACATCTTGTGAACCGAGAGGGTATCAAGGTAGACCCAGCGAAGGTGGAGGCAGTGATGAAGTGGGAAACCCCGAAGACTCCCACTGAGATTAGGAGTTTCCTTGGATTAGCCGGGTACTACCGCCGGTTCATCCAGGATTTCTCCAAGATAGCAGTTCCGTTGACAAAGCTGACGAGGAAGAACGAACGTTTCGTTTGGGGAGAGGAACAGAAAACAGCGTTCGAAACCTTAAGGAGAAAGTTATGCGAGGCTCCGGTGTTGACACTACCGGAGGGAGTTGAAGACATGACAGTCTACTGTGATGCGTCTTATCACGGGCTAGGCTGCGTTCTTATGCAGAGGGGAAGGGTGATTGCCTATGCGTCTCGTCAAGTGAAGACGCATGAGGTGAATTACCCGACTCACGATTTGGAGCTTGCGGCAGTGGTGTTCGCTCTCAAGTTATGGCGGCACTACCTGTATGGGGTGAAGTGTACTATCTATACGGACCACAAGAGTCTTCGTTATTTCAGGGATCAACAGAATTTGAACATGAGACAGCGGAGGTGGTTGGATGTGGTGAAGGATTATGATTGCGAGATTCTTTATCACCCGGGGAAGGCAAATGTCGTAGCGGATGCCTTGAGTAGAAGAGCGAGTAGTGTTCTACTTCGAGTACCGTTGATGAGACTAACAGTATCAACGTCGCTTCACGACTTGGTAAGAAGGTCTCAAGAGGAAGCGATCAAGGGTGAGAACCAGAAGAAGGAACGGATAAAGGGACAGGTGGATCAGTTAGTGCCCGACAGTCGAGGTCTATTGACTCGGTACGGTCGGGTATGGGTTCCAGTATCGTGTGAGGCAAGGCAGACACTTCTGGACGAGGCGCATAAGTCAAGGTTCTCTATCCATCCCGGTGCTACTAAGATGTATAGAGATCTGAAGACTGACTACTGGTGGCCGGGGATGAAGAGGGACGTGGCTAAGTACGTGGAGAAATGTTTGACTTGTTTAAGGGTCAAAGCAGAGCATCAGAGACCGCACGGGAAGTTACATCCATTAGAGATACCAGAGTGGAAGTGGGAGCATATAACAATGGATCTGATTACCAAGTTGCCTCGAACACCTAGGAATCATGATGCCATTTGGGTGGTTGTAGATAGGCTGACAAAGAGTGCCCATTTTATCGCGATCCATGAAAGTTCATCTGCAGAAAAGTTAGCTGACATCTATGTCAGTGAAATTGTAGCAAGGCATGGGGTACCGGTAACAGTGATATCAGACAGGGATGTTCGGTTTACGTCGCGGTTTTGGGGGAAGTTCCATGAAGATTTGGGTACGAGACTTCAGTTCAGTACAGCCTTTCACCCACAGACGGACGGGCAAAGCGAGAGAACAATTCAGACTCTTGAGGATATGTTGAGAGCCTGTGTTTTGGATTTTGGGGGCAGCTGGGATACGTATTTACCGTTGGCTGAGTTCTCATACAACAACAGTTTCCATGCCAGTATTGGCATGCCTCCGTATGAGATGTTGTACGGGAGAAGGTGTAGGACTCCTATCTGTTGGGGAGAGGTAGGCCAGCGGGAGTTAAGCAGCACAGAAGTGGTTCAGAAAACGACGGAAAGTATTGAGATGATTCGGGATAGGCTACGAACCGCACAGAGTCGTCAAAAGAGTTACGCCGACAAGCGAAGGTCGGATTTGGAGTTCAACGTGGGAGATAATGTTTTGTTGAAGGTGTCACCTTGGAAAGGGGTGATCCGATTCCGGAAGAGGGGCAAGCTAGGCCCTAGGTTTATCGGACCTTTCAAGGTGATAGCACGGGTTGGGAAGGTTGCGTACCGGCTGGAGCTTCCGCCGGAACTCAGTCTGATACACAACACCTTCCACGTGTCTCAGTTGAGGAAGTGTTTAGCTGACGAGTCGGCGCATGTCCCTAAAGATGACATACAGGTCGACGAACGGTTGAATTATATTGAGAGACCGATAGCAATCTTGGAAGGGAAGACCAAATCCTTGCGAAACAAGGAGATCAGCTTAGTGAAAGTTCAGTGGGAACACCGAAAAGGATCAGAATGGACATGGGAACCGGAAGCTGAGATGAGATCGAATTATCCGGAACTCTTCCAAGTCTGATCGATTTCGAGGACGAAATCCTGGTAAGTGGGGGAGAGTTGTAACACCCCGTTTCCCAATTTACGTGAATTAACTGTCTCTTTTGGGGTTGAGTTGATTTTTGGGTCGTTATGTACGTGTTCAGGAATCTAGGGGCCAGTTTATCAATTTTGTAAGATGAGGGTGTGTTTTGGCATGTATGTAAAGGGATGGAAACCCTAAACACCCTCATTTGCAGCCATTTGTTTCTTTAGCAAAGAAGAGAGAAAAGAGAAAGGGATTTTCGGAGTTCTTGTGAGCTGCTGTGAAAGATCGACCGATTCTCTTTCGTTAACCGTTGGATCGTCGTGAAATTTGGACAGCGACTTCACGACCCTCTAATATACATTCTGACCGGAGGGATTTGGCATCGGAGTTCCCAGTAGAGAGAACCAAGTGTCCGAAGTTGCTGTATTTTCCAGGCGAAAGATTTGGTGATTTTGGAAGATTCAAGTTGTGAAAGGTTCTAAGAGGATTGTTGTTCGCGGTCTAGAATTGCAAGGTATGTGTATTATGTTTAGAAATCAATAGAAATGGGGCGTATGAAATTGGATGTTTGGCAAAGTTTTATGGTATTTGGACTATCCTAGCTATGTCATTTCGGGATGAGAGATGGGATAGAATTAGAGTTCCATTTTTGGGCTTGTTATGATATGTGTATGTATGAATGTTATAGGTGGTACGAGGTGATTATTATACACTGTGAAGTACTTGGTGATTGACATCTTGACAGGTGAGTACTCTACCTATATTATGTAAGTTATGTGTATGTAGTTGGATTGCATGTGTGGTTATGTGTATGTTTGGCTTTACCAAAGGAAAGAGTACCTATGGTGGTAGTAATACCCCTAGGGAATATGTTATGTATGAAGAGGCCTGGTACCAGTGTCTAGTTATGACCTTCCTTATTGGCTTTGTGCCTTGAGGAATGGAAGGATGTTACATGTATGTGATTGCTATGTTTATGCAAGTATGTATGCATGATGATATGTGGTATAGGTGCGTGCTCACTAAGTGTAAGCTTACCCCGTTGTTATTCATCTTTTAGTGGCAGGTACATCTTCAAAGAATAAAGGAAAGGCTCCAGCTTGAAGCTTTTGGATTTGCGGCAGCTCAGCAGCTTATATTTTCTTTTGATGAATGATAGTTTTGGATTCTCTAAGCTTTTCAGTTGAATATTGTTTTTCTCAAACTTATTGGTTTTAAGTTGCAAACTTGTACTATTTTCTATAAGATTATGGGATTTTATCTAAATGTTTTAATTACAAATCTTCCGCTGTATTTTAAGGTTACTTTCCGTTAAATGAGTGTTTTAAAGATAAGGGATGTTACACCCATGAGGTAGGGTCGAGGCGAAATGTTTTCCCTAGTATGGCTGGACCTAGAACAACCTTAGTGTAATTGGAGCAGTCACGAGTTCAACTTACAATGGAAGGTCATAGATCAAACAAAATAAGGATAAGGTGAGAGTGAGATAAGCATTCACGGGTATAGGAAATCACCAGTGCATTACATGGTACCGATTGGGAGTTGTGCAATTATTATATTTCGCTGATATGTGCTTTTAGTCTGTTTTTATCGCTAATTTGCTTGAGGACAAGCAACGCTCGGTTTGGGGTTGTTGATAACGCCACTTTTTGGCGTTATTCTTAGTCTTAAAACCAATGAGATTGGCTTGTATTTAAGCAAAGAAGCGGAATTTTACGGTTTATCTAGTGGAATGTGCAGGTTAATTAATAGGCAGTAACCATCGAGAAAAGAAGCTAAAAAGAGCCCAATAAGAGCCAAAACGAAGCCCAATGGAAACCCGAGATCCAAGCCCAAGACCAGCGCCCGAACCAGGACCCGAACTGCGAACCAGAAACCGACCCATAAGAGTTCAGAAAAGCGGGCGACTTACCACGCGACTTGCAAGTCGCGTGACAGGTCGCCTAACCCTCTGTTTGCACGACTTTCATCTTTTTATTCCGGATTTTAGGTCATTCTTAGATATAGCTCGCACACAAAGACCGGGAGCAGCTTCGGGGCGATTTCTGGAGATTTTCAAGTCTTTTGGAGCCACGATAGAGGACAGATCGAGGAGAAGTTCACAACGAGAGTCGGATTAGATCGGATAGAAGGGAGTTCATCATTACTTTCGTTACAATCACGTTTATCATGTTTACACATACTTTCACATCCCCTTTTCTTATGTTTGAATCCACCACCAACATGAACTAAGGGGGTTGGAATGAATTTGGTTTGTAAGCATATGAACAGATGACTTGAACGTTTATCAGTTTTCCTATTTCATGAATGCATATAATTTGGTGTTAATGCTTTTGGGAGTTTAGCTAGCTTTCAATTGTTTTGTTGTTTCCAGTTGAGTTCGAGAGAATTAACTGTTAACTAGAACTAGGAATTACATGCCTAAGGTGAGAAGGGGGATAGAGATATACCGAGTAAGCCTTAGTCCTAATTGAACCATTTAGGTTGAGATCGAAAGATAATAAATCTTGTGCTTAATGTGTTTTGGAATCCATAAGTTGAGATCGAAAGATAAAACTTGTCCTTTTCAAAATAAAACCCGTTGTTGCTCGAAAGAGAATAATGGTGACTTTTAAAGATTGGGTATTCATTAAGGGAATAACTGGTAATCGTTTTAGGTCTGATATTCGTATGTGAAAACCTAAGGATTTCCAACCCTCAACTGTTTTCTCTATCGGAAGTTTCCAAAGCTGTTTACTGTCTTGTGTTTGATTTATTTTCTTGCAATTAATTAGTTTAACACCAACCAATTCAATTCTGATAGTTCAGTTAATAGCGATTATAGTGATTGTGATACTTAGTTCCTAGTTCCCGTGGATTCGATACTCGTACTTATCGTACGTTATTACTTGATTTCGACACCGTACACTTGCGGTTAGATTTAGGGGGGGGGGGGGTGATACCCACCTATCATGACTCTAGAGAGAGAGAGTCTAGAGAGAGAAAGTAGATCTACATTCTCATATTGTATCTTTCTCTCATATTGTATCTTTCTCTCATCTAATCAAGTTCTATATTGCTTAAATCATTGTTACATGGAATTCTCAAATGGTCCGTCTTCCGTTAGCGAAAATTCGATCGTTCCTCTCCTACCAAATATGTTAGATAGTCGTCGAAAAGAGTAACTTCCTCCGCAGGTCCAGAAGCCTCCAACGACGATGGTGAATATCATTCATAATTTTTTTTTCCACTGATCGGTAATCAAAAGAACCTGCAAATCGGATTTAATACTAGCCCAAATCTGAGAAGAAACAATGCATTCAAAGAAAAGGTGGCCATGCGAATCCATGCACGCATCACATAACGAACAAACCAGCGAACCCACATCTCTTCTCCACGCTTGCATCCTATCTTGCGTTGGAAGGCGCCTTCTAAAAGCTAACCAAACACAAAAAGCATGCTTGGGAATATGTTTAGGAAACGAACATATATCAAACCATAGGACTTCCTGATAAGGACCATCCAAAGAATCCCATACTTCTGAAACCATAAAACGAGAAGGGTGACCGTGAGAATTCATCCACATCACCTGATCCTTAGTTCCCGGGAAAAGGCATGGAACCGGAATGGAACTGAGAGCCGGACATCTCTGAATCCAATCAACCGGCCAATCATGCTGGATAGAAGCAATAACATCAGAAACTGTGGAAGCTGTAAAAAAACCCACCAGCATGGATCATACGGTAAGAAAGAAAACGAGAAAGATGGCCAATATCAAGCCATGTATCCTCCCAAGCGTTTGTGTTGCTACCATCACCAACAACATGTGTAAAAAGGGCCGAAATTGCTCACAAAGAGCAAGCAAACGATGCCAAACCCAAGTAGTCAAAACTGCTCATGAGACCGTGACCGTCCAAAAACTGGTATCCCTCTAACGATTCGAGTAGATCCATGAGACCCATATCGAATTACGTTTCCGCAATATATCCCAAATATGAGTCGATAGAAGACACTGATTCCAAAGAGCAAGGCGTTTCAACCCCAAGCCCCCCATACGTTTGGGTTTGCAAACTTCATCCCTAATAGAATGTTTCATAGGGCTAAACAATAAAGCATACTATCTGAAAGTGTTGTAATAGGTATATAAAACTTTTTATTGTTTTAACAAGTTTTTAAGGACGTCTTTAAAATAAAGTGTCGTATTTAGTTTTATATAACACTTAATGTCTTATAAATCTATTGTTTTATTGTTTTATTAAGGGACTTTTCAAATAGTCCTCTATAAAATAGCTAAGACATAATTTTAGTTTAAAAATGTGCTAAAACACATGTTAAAAATCTAAAAAAACGTTCTAGAGACCTATTTTAACACTTATAGATTTGACGCTTTATTGTTTACTCATATAAACTTAAACCCTATAAACCATTCTATTATATGTCCAAACAATCCTATAAACCCGATTTTGTTGTAGTGATTAATTATAGTGGTGGTTTTTATTAGGAACCTAAAATTCACGGATGGATATAGTAATGGTTGGGCGAGATTTCGTCCACCCTCGGACTCGGTTATTGATAACGCCACTTTTTGGCGTTATTTTCGGTCCATAAACCAATGAGATTGGCATGTCTTTAAGCAAAAAGGCGAGATTTTACGGTCTATCTAGTGAACTGTGCAGGTTATCCGAAATAAGACGAGCATCGAGAAAAAGAGCGAAAAAGACCCAAAAGAGAGCCCAGAACGAAGCCCAATGGAAAGCCCAAGAACCGACCCAGATCCGCGAACCAGATTCTAACCAGACCCGACCCAGAGCCAAAAAAAAGACACGCGGTTTGCAAACCGCGGGTAAAACCGCGTAACTCTCTGGACGATTTTCTATACTTTTGCGTTTTTCGGATTTAGGTCATTATCACGACACGTGCGACGGGAGGCAGCGAGAGGGCGATTTTCAGAGTATTTCCACGTACTTTGGAGCCACGAGGGAGGACGGATTGAAGACAGTTCACCACGCGAAGTTAATCATAGCCGAGAGAGAAGGGATTTCATCATTATTTACAGTTACCACGACAACCATGATTTCACACACCACTTTCTACTTTAATTCTCGTGTTTTTGTTTACCCCAACATGAACTAATCTTTAGATGTTGGGGGTTGGAGGAACTATGGATTTATGATGGATGACGTGTACACGAACGATTATTTTTACTCGATTTGATCTATGAAGTATTTAAATTCAACTTTCATTATCAATTGTAGTCTGAGCACCTCCAATTGACTCTCATAGTTTTTAATTAAGTTTGAGAAAATTTATTACGAACTAGATCAAGTAATCAAATACCGGAAAAGATGATTTGGGCAGAGATAGCCGAATCACTCTCCGCTCAGCATAGTTGACTTAATGTATTTTAAAACCCTAGGTGTGGATCGAGAGATAACACCTACAGTCTTGAAATAAAATCTGTTTTGCTTGAGAAAGAATAATAGTGACTTTTATAAACTAGGGTTCATAGAAAAATAGTCGGTAAGAATTATTGTTCAGGTATTCGTTCATCAGTAGTATAACCATAGGGAATCCAATCCTCAACCTTTTCTCTGTCAAAAGTCCTTCCAAAACCTTCTGTTAAGCGATTCTAGTATTATTTTAGTCGTCTTTAGTTTTTAAATCAAGTTATAAATCACAACTCAACATTTCGATCGTTCAGTTAATAGCAATTGTAGTGATTGTGATACTTAGTTCCTAGTTCCCTGTGTTCGATACTCGTACTTTCAGTACTATTACTTGACTTCGACCCGTACACTTGCGGTTAGATTTAGGGGGGTGTTAACCCGCCTATCAAGTTTTTGGCGCCGTTGCCGGGGAACTAGTTGCAACTGATAGCACTACCAGCTATAAGCGCTATTAGATTGAACATTTTTTTATTATTACTTTATTCCACCACTTTCAATTTCTGGATTACTAACTTTGCCTACTTCTTTTCAGGTACTAATTGGTTTATGCCAAAGAAGACCCGGGGGAAGGAAATCGATCCACTTGATCCAGAGATAGAAAGAACCGCCCGCCGTTTAAGAAAAGAAACAAAAGTTAAAAGGCATCTGAAGATGGGTGACGAGAGACCTCCTCTCAATGACCCACCTCCACCACCTCCGGAGAGGGTGCCTATGCGGTCGTTTGCCAATCCGAATGTGGCAGTCGCACGTATAGGGATCCAACCACCCACCACTGCGGCAAATTACTTCGAGATCAAGCCGAGCACCATCGTAATGGTGCAACAAAATCAGTTCGGGGGAGCACCAACTGAAGACCCTCATGCACATCTTCGTGCACTTGAGCGAATCTGCAACACGTTTAAGATTAATGGGATGGAGGAGAACGCGATAAAACTGAGGCTATTCAGCTTTTCCTTAAAGGGTAGAGCTGAAATTTGGATAGAGGGCCTACCAGCAGATCTCATCACTACATGGGCAGACCTGAAAGCTGTGTTTCTCCAGAAATTCTTCCCACCGGGAAGAACCGCTCAATTAATGGCTGACATTACTCATTTCGCGCAATGGGATCAAGAGACCTTGTACGAGGCATGGGAGCGATATAAAGACATGTTGAAGAAGTGTCCACATCACGGGTTGCACGGATGGGTGATCATCCAAACTTTCTTTGGAGGTCTTCACACGCAATTCAAGAACGAAATCACTTCTGCCGCGGGTGGAGCTTTAATGAACAAAACGTATGAAGAAGCTATCGAGTTGATCGAGAACTTAGCCGAGAATAGCTACGCCACGCCACGATCTTCTATCAGACGGGTAGCAAGTGTTCAAGAAAATGACGAGCTGAAAGCCATAAAGGCTCAACTGAACACACTCACGAGTCAGATGAAGGGATCTTCTCTTCAATCCACATTAATGATGGATGAGGGTATGCCAGATATGGCACCACCCATGAGCGAACCGGAGCAAGTTCACTTTATGCAAAATTGGAACAATCGGCCACGAAATGATCCGTTTTCGAATACATACAATGAGGGTTGGAAAAAACACCCAAATTTTGCATGGAGTCAACCGCAAGGGCAACCCGGTCAACAACAAGGTAATCATTCTTACTTTGCCAATTCTTCTAATACTAACAATGTTTATCGTCCTCCAGGTTACAACCAATGGAATTTCAATGAGGGACAGTCCGGAGAGAAGAAGCCGGGGCTAGAGGACATGATGATGAAATTCATGTCTAAAATGGACAGCACAGTTGAAGGATTAGCCGGCACGGTCAACACAGTCAAGGCCGCCACTGATCAGAATACAGCATCTATAAAGATGCTTGAAAGGCAAATGGGGAAGATTTCTGAAGCCCTACAAAACCGAGCTCCCAGGAAATTTCCGAGTCAAACCGAAAGGACAAACCGGGAAGATTGCAAGGCCATCCATCTGAGGAGTGGCAAGGAGCTGAATGGGAAACTGACACGAGAGCCAGCATCAAAGGAAACCGAGTCCAAAGGGGAAGATTACGAGATGGTAGATTTGGATGAGTTAGAGACTGACGAAGAGGTTGTAATTGAAGAGAACCCAAAGAGTGAAGAGAAGAAGCAAGAGCAGCCAACCATTCCAAAGCAAACACCGGTCAAGCCGGCAATTCCGAAAGTGCCATATCCAAATAGGCTTAAAGCCCACAGGGAAGATCTTAACTATTCTAAATTTCTTGAAGTTTTTAAGAAATTGCATATTAACATCCCTTTTGCAGATGCTTTGGCACAAATGCCCTCGTATGTGAAGTTTTTAAAAGATATTTTATCTAACAAAAGGAAGATCGAGGAGCATGCGACAGTTGCACTTACTGAGGAGTGCAGCGCGATTATCCAACATAAGCTTCCCCCGAAGCTTAAGGATCCAGGGAGTTTTACTATCCCTGTTAATATAGGAAATTCGGAATTTAGTAAAGCCTTGTGTGATCTTGGAGCAAGTATTAATTTGATGCCCTTGTCTATTTTTCAGGAAACTCGGACTTGGAGAAGTGCAACCGACTAGTGTGACGTTACAGCTTGCTGACAAATCCATCAAGTACCCGTATGGGGTAATTGAAGATGTGCTTGTCAAGGTGGACAAGTTTTATCTCCCAGTGGATTTCGTGATCCTCGACATGGATGAGGATAAAGAGATACCGCTTATACTGGGCCGACCATTCTTGGCCACGGGAGGGGCATTGATCGACGTGAAGGGAGGAAAGCTCACCTTGAGAGTGGGTGACGAAGAAGCTATCTTCAATGTTTTCCGGGCAGCAAAGCAAAGCAGGAGACCAGATGAATGTTACCGGGTAGATGTAATGGACTCATTGATTAAAGAAACGTGTGGCTTACAAGTTTCCGATGACCAATTGAACAATGTATTGATGGGTACTGATACTAATCCGGAAAGCGAGAGCGTGATGCAATTAAATGCAACACCATCATACCAATGCCCGAGAAGACCGGTCGTTGAAGATTTGGGAGAACCAATCCCCAAGTCCGAACCTTCGTCGAAGACACCACCAAAACTTGAGCTCAAACCGCTGCCCGATCATCTTGAGTATGCATATTTGGGAGAGAAAGACACGCTTCCGGTAATCATTTCGTCTAAACTGAATTCTGCAAATAAAGAGAAGCTACTTCGGGTTCTTAGAGAGCACCAAGCCGCTATTGAATGGACGATAGCTGATCTGAAAGGTTTAAGCCCGACATTTTGCTCGCACCGCATCAATCTTGAAGAAGGGCATCGACCGGTAGTTCAACATCAACGTCGGCTCAACCAATTTATGAAAGAAGTGGTCCGGAAGGAGGTTCTAAAACTCCTTGATGCTGGAATTATATATCCGGTGCCGGATAGTCCATGGGTAAGCCCGGTTCAAGTATTACCAAAGAAGGGTGGTATAACAGTTGTTCGAAACATCAACAACGAGCTGATCCCTTCCCGAACAGTTACCGGGTGGAGGGTGTGTATTGACTACCGAAAGCTGAACGATGCTACAAAGAAAGATCACTTCCCTCTTCCATTCATTGATCAGATGTTGGAGCGACTGTCCGGGCACGAGTACTACTGTTTTCTAGACGGTTATTCCGGGTATAATCAGATACCAATAGCACCCGAGGATCAAGATAAGACGACCTTCACATGTCCGTATGGTACGTTTGCCTATCGGAGGATGCCATTCGGTTTATGTAACGCTCCAGCAACCTTTCAGAGGTGTATGATGGCGATCTTCTCAGACATGGTGGAGCGGACGATCGAGATTTTTATGGACGATTTTTCCGTGTTCGGGCCTTCATTCGATACATGTTTGGAACACTTGAGAGCTGTCCTACAAAGATGTGAAGATACGAGTTTGGTACTGAACTGGGAGAAGTGCCACTTCATGGTGACCGAGGGGATCGTACTTGGTCATAAAGTATCCAAAGCCGGAATTGAAGTAGATAAGGCAAAAGTAGCGGTGATCGAGAATCTTCCTTACCCGAACTCCGTCAAGGGAGTCCGAAGCTTCTTGGGGCATGCCGGGTTTTACCGGCGGTTTATACAGGATTTTTCTAAAATTACTAAGCCTTTATGTTCTTTATTGCTTAAAGATGCTAAATTCGAGTTCACTGATGAGTGTATATCTGCTTTTGACAGGTTAAAGAAGGAGTTAATATCTGCACCGATCCTCACGGCACCGGATTGGAGCTTACCATTTACCTTGATGTGTGATGCGAGTGACACCGATGTTGGAGCGGTATTGGGTCAAAAGAAGGATAAGAGAATGCGTGTGATCTACTATGCGAGTAAGACCTTGGATGATGCTCAGCTCAAATATGCTACTACTGAGAAGGAACTGTTAGCGGTCGTCTATGCTTGCGAGAAGTTCCGGTCATACCTAGTGGGGGCCAAGGTAATTGTCTACACCGATCACTCCGTTTTAAAGCATTTAATGGCCAAGAAGGATGCTAAACCGAGACTCATCCGTTGAGTACTTCTACTCCAAGAGTTCGACTTGGAAATTCTGGATAAGAAGGGTTCCGTGAACACGGTGGCGGATCACCTCTCGAGACTTGAGGGAGATCAGGAGCAAAGGAAAGATAAGACCATCATCAACAATTCATTTCCGGATGAACAGCTTTTCAAGGTTAGTCATTCTGAGCCTTGGTTCGCAGACATAGTCAATTATTTGGTGGGAGGAGTAATGCCATATCAGATGAACTCCCACCAAAAGAAGAGATTTCTTTTTGAGGCCAAGAGGTACTATTGGGACGAGCCTTATCTCTATAAGTCATGTGCCGATGGAATGATCCGGAGATGTATCCCGGAGGAAGAAAAGGCCAATATCTTCAACCATTGCCACACCTTGGAATATGGAGGCCACTTTAGCACCGATAGAACAGTGGCAAAGATTCTTCAGTCGGGTTTCTTTTGGCCGTCTATGTTCAAAGAAACTCGTGAATTCATTTCTAAGTGTGATCGGTGCCAAAGAACGGGGAACATGACCAAGAGGGATGAGATGCCAATGCAGATCTTCATGGAGGTCGAACTCTTCGACGTGTGGGGCATAGATTTCATGGGACCATTCCCAAACTCACACCGAAATGAGTACATCTTGGTAGCGGTGGACTACGTGTCAAAGTGGGTGGAAGCGATCGCGGCTCCTACAGATGATTCCAAAGTAGTGATTAAGTTCCTACGGAAGAATATCTTTGCGAGATTTGGAGTTCCGAGAGTACTGATCAGCGATGGTGGGAGTCACTTCTGTAATCGTTATCTAGAAGCAGTTTTAAAGAAGTACTCGGTGAAGCATAAAGTCACTACACCATACCACCCACAAGCCAACGGCTTAGCAGAAGTCTCCAATAGAGAGTTGAAGCAGATCTTGGAAAAGACAGTGAACTCATCACGGAAGGATTGGTCATTGAAGTTAGACGACGCATTATGGGCATATCGGACGGCATACAAGACCCCGATTGGAACCACACCATACCGACTTGTGTTTGGGAAATCATGCCATCTACCAGTGGAACTCGAGTGTAGAGCATTCTGGGCGATCAAGAAACTGAACATGGAGTTAGATGCAGCCGGGAAGAAAAGATTATTGCAACTATGTGAATTAGAGGAAATCCGGCTGGATGCATTCGAGAACGCGGCCATCTACAAAGAGCGGACCAAGAAATTCCATGACCAGCGAATTCGTGAAAAGGTACTGGTTCCAGGTATGAGTGTTTTAGTATTTAACTCACGTCTTCGTTTATTTCCAGGAAAGTTGAAGTCTAAGTGGTCTGGACCGTTCACCGTCAAGGAGGTATACCCGTATGGAACAGTGGAGCTACAAGGAAAAGACGGGGCGACTTTCAAAGTGAACGGCCAGCGGGTGAAACCATATTATGGAGGAGAGACGGTGGTGTCAGAAACCATGTACTTGGATGAACCAAAGGAGTAATCGGAAGGACGGTCGAGCCACGACCGAAACCAAGGCGCTGGGTGGGAGGCAACCCACCGAGGTTTGTTTTCTTTTTAATTTCGTTTTAGTGTGTTTTTAATTTAAAAAAAAACGAAAATTGAAAAAGTGAACAGGGAGATACGCGGGATTTTACGCGGCTTCAATACCGCGTGGAAAACCGTGGGGTTTCCTGAAGAGGTTCGAAACAGAGACATACCCGGGATTTTACGCGGCTTCAATACCGCGTGGAAAACCGCGGGGCTCTCTGAGGCTTTTTGAAACAGAGGGTTACGCGGGTTTTCCCGCGGTTTGTAAACCGCGTGGAAAGCCGCGCGTTTCGTCTGAGCAACTAGGGTTTCGTTTTGTTTTTTTTGTGCAGTCTTTTCTCACTTTATGTCATCTCCCTTTCATTTCTTTTTCTTTCTTCTTCAATTTTCTGCAACCCTACTCTCTCGCTCACGATTTTCTCTCAATCTCTCTCTAACTCCACCGATTTTCAAGGCCCCCTTCTCCATTATCAGTAGTTTGTGCTTTCCATTCTTCAAGACCCAAGGTATGTAACTTTTCATATTTAAGTTTTGGTCTTTGTGTATGATGATGTGGTGTAAGTATTTGCCTAGTCTTTCATTTCTTGCTTCCAAGTTTTGTTATGCTTATTCCTCCTTTGTTCTGATTTCTCACAATGTGTGCACTTATGATGATTTATGCTTAGAATATGAGGACATGCCATGTTGTATGCTATGAATCTGACATGAGAATAGTGTTTTTGATGCAACTGGTATGTACTTGTCCTTGTGAGGATCTATGTGCTTAAAATCTGGGATGGGAACTTGTTGGGAAGTCAAATGGGGATAAATAGGGTAAGATCTGTGGTTTTGTGGAATAGTCTCCTTTTTGTGTATACATAGTAAAATGGGGATTTCTAGGTAACATAAAGTCCCTACGTTATTTTTGGTGGGTCTATTTCTCTTTGTGTAAGCATAGCCAAACCTAAGTTTCACTTAGGTTTGGGGTCGTCATGTTATCCGTCACTGGTGTAAATCAGTGAAGATTTTTAGATGTATGCACTAGGGAATTTTGTGGTGACGGTGGTCCAAATGCATGAGCTAAACAGTATATTATTGATAATCTGCATGCATGAGAATTGTGAGTTTTTATCTGTACGTACACGTAAGAAAAATGAGATACAACAAACCTATGTTTCACTTAGGTTTGGGGTGCTTTCCTTTTCACAATTCACACACTCACATTTGACCCTTTGCAAACCTCGGTTTTACCGAGGTTTGGGGTGGCTATGAGCGCGTTAACTCATTTGAGTTCATTTACTTGTGCAGATATGAGGACCCATCCGAGCACATACCTTTCATTCCCGGACTATGAGCGAATCCATCCGAACAACCGGAAGGCAATGTTCGATCACGAGAACCCCGACAAATATGTGTGCCACGAGCAGATGCAGTTGAACGAATGCACTCCCTTCGGGGAACGTGGCATCAGACTGGCGAACCTACCGGCCGGATCACGAGTGCCGGAGATCATACAGCAACAATCATGGGAGGGATTCATTCGAACTCCACCCATGTATTGTGTTGAAACAGTGAAGGAATTATATGCTTGTATGATCTCGGCAGTATACCACGACCGATGCGTGGTAAGGATGGGCGATAGGGAGGTCCAGATCTCCCCGGCCTACATCGATGCATACTTCCACGCCCCCCGCCGGGCCGAGCTGAGCGCCACCTACGGTCTATCTCCGAACCAAGCATTCCGGGAGCGCTTGAGCCCGATTATCGCCGCCTCTCTAAGGCGGAACGGACACACGGGATGGAACAAGATGGACCAGCACATTTTAAAAAGCGAGATGCATACAGATATTGCATTCCTCATGCTGTTCGTCAAGGCCTCTTTAAAGCCGTCTACACACAACACCACCGCCGACAGCCAAGTGGCGGAGGTCCTCTACTCCCTCCACAACAATCTGCTAATGGATATCGGCGACATCATCTGGATGGAGATACTAGACGCCGGTATGACCCTCAACGGTATTCTACCGTTTCCTTGTTTAATAACTCATTTTTATAGGGAAGCTGGTGTCCCAATAGGACGCCTCACCGCATCGATGAAGGACTTCACGAAGACACAGTATCAGCACCAAATCACGGCGGCGAGGAAATTAGAAGAGAAGAGGCGAGCAGACCCGCATTTTCAGATGTGGCGTCTTGCCGAGCCGGTCCATCTGTCGTCCGAGAGTGCCTCAGATAGTGATCCAGATTTTGATCCGGAGGCACCAGCAGCGGAGGAGGTCGTTCACGGCGGCGACACGCCCCCTTATATACGCCGATTCATGGAGAGCATGACGACTCAGGTTAGCGGGATAAATACGCATGTGGACCTCGGGTTTCGCAACTTGAACCTGTGCATGGACGACTACGACACCCGTTTAGAAGGCTTTGACTACCGCCTCGCCCAAGCTGGATTTCCAGCCCCACCAACACTACAAGCACCGCCAGCGCAGCCACAGGATCGAAGAAGAGTTAGAGGCCGGCGAGACGGGGGCGCATCATCATCTTCCCGCCAGTAGATGGGTTTGTTTTCGTGATCTCTTTTGATTTGTTATATTCTTGATGATTCGGTACTGTTTATATTTGTTTTTGTCGGATGAATGTAATAATAACACACAACCATATTATCGCACTTTGTATCACTTATCTGCACATTGGGGACAATGTGTGGGTAAGGTTTGGGGTTGCCAATCGGGCCCCCGTTAATGCACGTTGATGTCCCATACTTAAGAATGGTTAGATCATGGTAGCCAATACTTTCTTGTTTTGAATGATTGAGACCAACCATTGTGGGGAGAACTTGGTGACTGAAACGTGACCATTAGGGAAGGACCGGGAAAAGGCATGACTAGGGACATTAGTGGGGACCACCCAAGAGAGATTTGAGCCTAAAGACGTTTTTCATTTCGAGGGATTTAAACACGAAAATCATATACACTTTTTCGAGTTCCTTGTCGTGATTATAGAATGATCTCGCTATAATATCGCATTGAGTAGCAAAGACGACCATCGGGACATTGGGTAAGGGTGTAGTATACCATATCGTGTGGACCTTAAGATATGATTCCAGGCAGTGTGTGCTTTGTTTTAACCCAATTTTAGCTATCGTTCCCTTTTGACCCCTTTGTGTGTATCCATTAACCACTTTGTAGCCAAACACTCACCTTATTCATTTCTAAACCCTCCATTAAACCTTCAGCCATAAACCTTAGCCAACCCGTGCCCGAAAGTGTGTCAATCAGAAGCAGTAACGAGCAACAGAAGATAGAGCTGAAAAGAAGAATTATAGGCCAGTCATGAGAATAAAAGTGGGTCAATGTAACCCAAGAAATAGAAAAGAGGACCAATGAAGTCCCAAAAAAAAACAAAAAAAAACGCAGTAGTCAGATAGTATTCATAGCAGCTGAATAAGAGAGTCAAAGCGACTCCATTAGAAATGAAGAGGGCCAAGTGATAGAAAATAAAGTCAGGAAAGTTCAGACTTGCCAATGGTTTACACGCCGAGGATTTTTTATCCGTTTTACCCTTCGTTTCTTAGCCGGTACCCTAGCCCTGTTACAACCCCTGTAAAGACCTGGATGATCTTTTGGAAAACGTGATTACGGTATGCTACCACCTTTACTGATATTCCCTGTCTTGCTACTTGATTCCTTCTTGAGATCAATTGTTGGACACAGGTGCGTCTTTCTTTAAAGTTGTCATGTGATTTTTGAGTATTCTTGTACACAACCTCCTTAAACATGACAACACGAGCGATAACCTAGGTTCAAGTGCAAAGAGAGCATCCTGTGAGGTAGGGTCGAGACGAAATGTTTTCCCTAGTATGTTTGGACCTAGTCTAACCCTAATGTAACCGAAACAGTCACGAGTTCAACTCCCAATGGAAGGCCATAGATCAAACATAATAAGAATGAGGTAGGGATGAGATAAGCATTCACGAGTTTGGGAAATCACCAGTGCATTACGTGGTACCGATTGAGAGTTGTGTTGTTATTATTTCACGGATATATGCTTTATTTCCATTTTTATCGCTAATTTGCTTGAGGACAAGCAACGCTCGGTTTGGGGTTGTTGATAACGCCACTTTTTGGCGTTATTTTCAGTCCATAAACCAATGAGATTGGCTTGTCTTTAAGCAAAAAAGCGAGATTTTACGGTCTATCTAGTGAATTGTGCAGGTTATCCGAAATAAGACGAGCATCGAGAAAAAGAGCGAAAAAGACCCAAAAGAGAGCCCAGAACAAAGCCCAATGGAAAGCCCAAGAACCGACCCAGATCCGCGAACCAGATTCTAACCAGACCCGACCCAGAGCCAAAAAAAGACGCGCAGTTTTCCACGCGGTTTGCAAACCGCGGGTAAAACCGCGTAACTCTCTTGACGATTTTCTATACTTTTGCATTTTTCGGATTTAGGTCATTATCACGACACGTGCGATGGGAGGCAGCGAGAGGGCGATTTTCAGAGTATTTCCACGTACTTTGGAGCCACGAGGGAGGACGGATTGAAGACAGTTCACCACGCGAAGTAAATCATAGCCGAGAGAAAAGGGATTTCATTATTATTTACAGTTACCACGACAACCATGATTTCACACACCACTTTCTACTTTAATTCTCGTGTTTTTATTTACCCCAACATGAACTAATCTTTAGATGTTGGGGGTTGGAGGAACTATGGATTTATGATGGATGACGTGTGCACGAACGATTATTTTTACTCGATTTGATCTATGAAGTATTTGAATTCAACTTTCATTATCAGTTGTAGTCTGATCACCTCCAATTGACTCTCATGGTTTTTAATTAAGTTTGAGAAAATTTATTACGAACTAGATCAAGTAATCAAATACCGGAAAATATGATTTGGGCAGAGATAGCCGAATCACTCTCCGCTCAGCATAGTTGACTTAATGTATTTTAAAACCCTAGGTGTGGATCGAGAGATAACACCTACAGTCTTGAAATAAAATCTGTTTTGCTTGAGAAAAAATAACAGTGACTTTTATAAACTAGGGTTCATAGAAAAATAGTCGGTAAGAATTATTGTTCAGGTATTCGTTCATCAGTAGTATAACCATAGGGAATCCAATCCTCAACCTTTTCTCTGTCAAAAGTCCTTCCAAAACCTTCTGTTAAGCGATTCTAGTATTATTTTAGTCGTCTTTAGTTTTTAAATCAAGTTATAAATCACAACTCAACATTTCGATCGTTCAGTTAATAGCAATTGTAGTCATTGTGATACTTAGTTCCTAGTTTCCTGTGTTCGATACTCGTACTTTCAGTACTATTACTTGACTTCGACCCGTACACTTGCGGTTAGATTTAGGGGGGTGTTAACCCGCCTATCAGTTATCATAAAAGAAAACAATTGAAACGTCTTAAAAGTGCCCATAAATATTTGTAAACCAAATTCAGAGCAAGAAATTGAATATGACGAGGTGGTTGTTTTCGGCCCTTATAAACAAGAGGAGTATTTAAATTTTTAGCTTTTTTATCTTTTAAATAGTTCATATTATGACACTAGTGTTTGGTACCGCGGTGACGAAGTTTATATGTTAGAAATGTATAACCAAGTTGAGGCGTAATTTGATAATAAAATGTAATATAATACGATGTATGTAATCGAGTATTTTTATACAAATTATTTTCACTGATATTGTTTCATATATTTTTAACTTTTAGGTTGCAAAATAATGATTCAAATTTTGTATTAAATTGGCATTGTTAACTTACTAAAAGCAATAAAATTAAAGCATTCTATTAAAAAAGTATTAATTGACTATTATCTAACCAAATAATAAAATAATTTAAAGGGTTTGATTTCTAAGCATTTGTTAGATTACTAAGAAAAAAAATCACTAAAAAATATAAACTTTTCAAATAAGTATTGATTTATAAGCATTTTTAGCCTAATAAGAAAAATAAATAAATAACGTACACTATTAGAAAAAAGTATTAGTTGATTGATAAGAAAAAAAAATCACTAAAAAAATACACTTTTAAAATAAGTTTTAATTTATAAGCATTGTTAACCTAATAAGAAAAATAGTAAAATTAAATAAAAAAAAGTACACTACAAAAAAAGTATTAGTTGATTGATATCTTACTAAATAAAAGGTTTTGATTATTAAACAATTGTTAGATTAATAATAAAACACCATTAAAATAAATATTGATTTATAATCATTGTTAACTAACTAACAAAAAAATGTACTCTAATAAAATAAGTATTCAAATATATTGATTAATATATATTGATTTAAGTTCATAAAATATTTAGAGGTTTAATAAATTTATTTAATAAAAATAAAATAACCATTTTTATAAATATTGTTGCATTCCATCTAAGTTTTGGTTATGTGAGAAAAAAAATTCAAAAAAAAATATATGTTAAATAATAATAAAAAATTAATACAAATACAGGGTATAATTATATATATTGTTGTTAAAAATGTGATGTAAATAATATTTTGTTTTGTTAAAAATATTAATATTGAATATATAAAATAATAAAAATTAAAACTCTAAGAAAATTCTAAAGCCTCAATGGAGGCTTCTCCTTAACTCTATCTCCTACATTTTCCTTTATATATATATATATATATATATTGATGATTGTTAGCTTACTACAAAAAATATATTCTATTAAAATAAGTTATCACTTATAACAATTGTTGTATTTCATTTAAGTTTTGGTTATGTAAAAAAAAATTCAAATAAAAATATATGTTAGATTAATAAGAAAAGAAAAATACTCAATCGCTAAAAATATACACTTTTAAAATAAATTTTATTTATAAGCATTGTTAGCTTACTACAAAAAATAATAAAATTAAATAACAAAAATATATTCCATTAAAATAAGTTTTCATTTATAACCATTGTTGCATTCCATCTATGTTTTGGTTATGTGAGAGAGATTTTTAAATAAACCATTGTTGCATTTCATTTAAGTTTTGGTTATGTAAAAAAGAAAATAAATTCAAATAAAAATATATGTTAGATTAATAAGAAAACAAATACTCAATCGCTAAAAATATACACTTTTAAAATAAATTTTATTTATAAGCATTGTTAGCTTACTACAAAAAATAATAAAATTAAATAACAAAAATATATTCCATTAAAATAAGTTTTCATTTATAACCATTGTTGCATTCCATCTAACTTTTGGTTATTTGAGAAAAAAATTCAAATAAAAATATATGTAAAATAATAATAAAAATTTAATACAAATACAGAGTATAATTATATATATTGTTATTAAAAATGTGATGTAAATAACATTTTGTTTTGTTAAAATTATTAATATTGAATATATAAAATAATAAAAATTAGTAAACAAAATGAAAGGATTAACTCATTTAATGCTATCTTTGATTTAAAAAAAATTCAAAACTCTAAGAAAATTTTAAAGCCTCAATGGAGGCTTCTCCTTAACTCTTTCTCTTACATTTTCCTTTATATATATATATATATATATTGATATATTGATGTTGCATTCCATCTAAGTTTTGGTTATGTGAGAAAAAAATTCAAATAAAAATATATGTTAAATAATAATAAACATTTAATTCAAATACATAGTATAATTAAATATATTGTTATTAAAAATGTGATGTAAATAATATTTTGTTTTGTTAAAAATATTAATATTGAATATATAAAATAATAAAATATAGTAAAGAAAATGAAAGAATTAACTCATTTAATGCTATCTTTGATTTAAAAAAAATTCAAAACTCTAAGAAAATTCTAAAGCCTCAATTGAGGCTTCTCCTTGACTCTCCCTCTTACATTTTCCTTTATATATATATATATTGATATATTGATGTTGCATTACATCTAAGTTTTGGTTATGTGAGAAAAAAATTCAAATAAAAATATATGTAAAATAATAATAAAAATTTAATACAAATACAGAGTACAATTATATATATTGTTATTAAAAATGTGATGTAAATAATATTTTGTTTTGTTAAAAATACTAATATTGAATATATAAAATAATAAAAATTAGTAAAAAAAATGAAAGGATTAACTCATTTAATGCTATCTTTGATTTAAAAAAAAAATCAAAAGTCTAAGAAAATTTTAAAGCCTCAATGGAGGCTTCTCCTTAACTATTTCTCTTACATTTTCCTTTATATATATATATATATGTTGCATTCTATCTAAGTTTTGGTTATGTGAGAAAAAAATACAAATAAAAATATATGTTAAATAATAATAAAAATTTAATACAAATACACAGTATAATTATATATATTGTTATTAAAAATATGATGTAAATAATATTTTCTTTTGTTAAAAATATTAATATTGAATATATAAAATAATAAAAATTAGTAAAGAAAATGAAAGAATTAACTCATTTAATGCTATCTTTGATTTTAAAAAAATTCAAAACTCTAAGAAAATTTCTAAAGCCTCAATAGGGGCTTCTCCTTGACTCTCTCTCTCTTACATTTTCATTTATATATATATATATTGCTTGATGTTGCATTGCATCTAAGTTTTGGTTATGTGAGAAAAAAAATTTAAATAAAAATATATGTTAAATAATAATAAAAATTTAATACAAATACATAATATAATTATATATATTGTTATTAAAAATGTGATGTAAATAATATTTTGTTTTGTTAAAAATATTAATATTGAATATATAAAATAATAAAAATTAGTAAAGAAAATGAAAGGATTAACTCCTTTAATGCTATCTTTGATTTAAAAAATACTCAAAACTCTAAGAAAATTCTAAAGCCTCAATGGGTGCTTCTCCTTAACTCTCTCTGTTACATTTTCCTTTATATATATATATATATTGATTTAAAAAAATTCAAAACTTTAAGAAAATTCTGAAGCCTCAATGGAGGCTTCTTGTAGAATCTAGATCCGTGCAACAAATATGAAATCGTAATGATAAGCAATAAAAACAATGATTTCAACTGGTCATCCCTTTCATTAATCTTTCAGAGAAAATATTACAATAAGAGTTGAAAGCTAAAAGAGATGATTAGCTTGTTTTTCCAAGCTAATCTTACATTAAATACAATGGGCCCGTGTTTAACAAGCCTACGACCCGTTCACTAATAAGGCTCAAAAGGAAATAATACAAAACAACCCTTGAACTTTAAATCAACATTAAAACCTGCACTAACAATCTCCCCCTTTGATTTGAAGTTCGAGTTGGCGCTCTAGATCTCTCCAGTTGAAGACATATCTTTTGCGAAGCGCGAAGTGTACCTCGAACAATCTGATGGCGCGGCGATAGTCGATGCGATCTTCAATCATTTCCAAAGCATTCCGAGCAATAGTTTCATTCTGATTCGAAACATAAGAATACCTTGGATTCTCAGACTCGTGCTGAATAATCTTTCGAAGAGCATCTCTGACCTTTAGAAGCGTGCCGTCACAGAATCTGTCTACCTGACTGAAGCGCATGAACTTCTACTCTTTTTGCTCGTTGAGGCAAACAATCCCGAATTCTGGTTCTAGAAGCATAGCGTTCTCGGGATACATGTTTAACTCAGGCGCTTTCAGATTCGGCTTGATCAGATTTACCTTTTTCGCCTTGTTCTCGATAGCCATTTGGAAGTCCGTTAGATAAGACATCATGATGGTGCGGACCAGGTATCGACGAACAGCTTCGAGCGCCTTTGTAATCTCTAGCGGTCGGATGGTTCTTGTACGTAAGTCTTTCAGAATAACCAGAAAGTCGAGTGGTCGGAAGTTTTTGAAGTCAGCTTCTGAAAATTTCCAATCGTTCCCATCTTCACGTCTAACAATGAAAACTGGGTAGACGATCCTCATAATGCGTCTTGAATAGATACTGATTACCTCTGTGATCCGAAGTTTGGTTCTGACCTGGTTGACTGGAAGACACCGCTGCATTGTGCTGATATATCGGCGTTGAAATTCTGGGTCAAGGTTGTAGATACCCAGACAGAAGGTCGGCTCGATCGGGCGAAGCTTGTGTACGAACAGCTTCTTCAAAGATTCCTCTAAGTGAGGGATAAGTACCATGATCTTCTCCCAACGGATTTGTTGCTGTTGAGGAGGCGGAGGAAGATCAGAAGCTGTCGTGGGAGGAGCAGTTGTCGGAAGATCGGAAGTAGTAAACTCGGATCTTGTTGATGATGTTCCGGCGGGTTGAGCATAGTGAACGGGGGATGTTCCATACAAATTTTGGAGCAGGAACTGACCACAATCAATGTTGTCGTCCTCATCAGTGGGGAAGACCAAATTTACCTGGAGATTTACGGCACGGGCGGCTTTTTCGTACCATGCATCTTCGGTCTCCGGGTTGGCTTCACAATATGGATCTATCATGTCCAGAATCGGTATATCTGATGAGTCAAAATCAATCAGTTCCTGTGTTGAACCCTCGGGCTTTTCAATCGTCGGGTCTTCTTCATCTAATATCTCCATGTCTATAACCATGTCTGCTAAAGGCAACTCGGCTTCTGGTGCTTCTGTTATAGCTGCCGCAGTTGGGGGTTCCTGATGAACCACAGTTGTAGTTTCAGACTGGATCGGGGCGGCGGTCTCAGATAGACGTGGTCGTTTCTCCCCCTCACGGTGATCAGGATCATCCTGGTCATCGTGTTTCTGCTTCAGACCGCCCGCTTGACTCTTGCAGGTATCTTCGAGTGAGCGGACTCTCTCGAACAGCGTTGTGAGCGCTTGGTTGTAGGGCGTGAGAGTCGAGTCAATGGCGTCTAAGCGAGTGGTTATAGAAGAAGATGGAGCACTGACCTGTGATCGGAGAACTGAGATCAGGTCTGCTTCAGTCGAGGCGGTTGTATCGGATTCCTGGAGCAGTTGGGCCAATAGCATCGTCTTTAAGGTATTCACCGAATAGGTAGGTTAAGCAAATGTCGGTGGATGTACAGGGGCGGTTTCAGGTTCGACGAGGTGGCCTTTACCCTTGATAGAGCGCATCGCTTTGGCAAGTTCAGCGGCTACATGTTGCTGCATGTGTTGCTCCATATCCTGACGGACAGCCTTAAGGGTGCTGTCCAGAGACCCTGGTGACACGAAGTCTGGGTTACTAACTCCGGGACCACTTAGGTTACCCGTTGAGGCATCTACCGCGGGGTTAGAGCCACCTACGTTCACAGTTGGCGTGATATTAGCTGTGGTAGGATTTCCGTCCGATCCTCGTGTTCCGGTAGACGGAGACACTACAGACGTTCCGGTCGGGTCACTTAGAGTCGCGACTTGGTGTTGTTCCGCATCGAGTGTCCTAGTCAAAGAATCTTCAATAACAAGTGGATCTAGACTCGATGGTGCACTGAAAGAAGTTGAGACCGGGGGTTGCTGGTCTCTTGTTTCAACACCAGTACTCTCCGAGTGAGAGACCGGTGGAAGTTGTGCTATTTCCCTGTGTGAGACTGAAACATCCGTCTTTTGAGAGACGGGTGAGTGGCTGAGGAGGTCGTGCAAATGCTCCGCTGGGTCCACGGAGGCTTCTTCAATACCATGTCCCAACAAATGAGACGAGGTAGTAGATGTGGCAACCCGGATATCACGTGGCTGGGTTCGCTCAGGAGCCTCTTTATCTTTACAGCTCAATCTTTCTTGGTTTTCTTTTGACCTTAACTACCTCCTTCTCACATGTTCTATGTCCCGGGGAAGGTCCCTCCGGCGCTGGCTAGACCATGGGATTCCCTAACTCTCGTCTATATGCTATCACAGGTAGGGCTTCAGCTGAAATGAAAGCATGGATATTATCCTGCTCCCCCTCAAAACATACATGGGGATTGACTTGCTCCCCCTCGGAGTGAGAGTGATATCAACACAAGAAAAAATATTTAGACTTTGTAAGAAAAACAGTGTGACTCTTCCCCTCGGATTGAGGTTGTTGATCCGCCATGGAATATCTGTAAAAAGACCCAAAGTTAGAAACTGAGGCGGATAAACAAGTTCCGGTGCGTACCTTTGCATTAAGTGGCTCAATCTGGGACAGATTGAGGATTGGCAGTGACATAACAGGTACCGAATAGATCAAAACAGGCGTGTCCGGACAAGGATTTGAACAAAAAATACTTTCCGGAGAGACACAAGTAGCCGGACAAAGGGTGTCCGGATAAAAGGTGTTCCGGACAAGCATGGTTTCCGGATACAGTTGAGCATTCCGGACAACCATGGTTTCCGGATACAGTTGAGCATTCCGGACAAAAATACGACTGTCCGGATACTCTGGGATTTTCACAAAAAAATGCTCTGTCCTTGTAGATTTAGCCAAAATAGGACTGTTTGGATTTAAAAATGAATCTTCTCTCGCTCCCACTTAAACTGAGCATGGGGATGGCTTTGCTCCCCCTTGAATATTGCAAAAAATTGTGCAGTGGAGAGTTCGACACACAAAAACGTTTAGACATTTAAAGAAAAACTTGTGTCGCTCCCCCTCAAATGGTGAGCATAAGATGACATGCTCCCCCTCAGAATGTGCTCGTAGAGTGAGATGCGCACGGGAGTATCCACACACACAAAAAAAACTTTTCAGCATTTAAAAAATTGCGTGTGACACTCCCCCTCAATAGTCGAGTATACTTACCTGATGGCTGATCATGCTCCACAGAGACGATCCTTCACGAACAGAAGTTGGGGAACGCCTCTGACGTGTTTGTCGAGCACCAGTTGATTTATACTTTTGAAGTTGAGGTGCGAAAGACGTCTATGCCAGAGCCAAACTTGGCCGGAGTCGGCTTTTGACAAGAGACATACTGGGTTGTCTGTCTTGAGAGCGGCGAGATCAATGGTCTAGAGATTGGTCTTGCGAGTTCCAACCAGAAGTTCCTCTCCTTCGTTGTTGAGGATTCTACACCTTGTGGCTTTAAAGGTGACCTCGAGATCCTTGTCGCAGAATTGACCGATGCTGAATAGATTGTGTCCTAATCCTGCGACGTGGGATACCTTCTTGATTGTTATCTTGTCTTGTACGATTTCGTCGTAGCCCACGATCGGCGACTTCTCGTTATTCCCAAATCTCACGTCTCCGCAATATTCTTCCTTGTAATTCGTGAGAAGCTCCCTTCTTCCGGTCATGTGCTTGGAGCATCTAGAATCTAAGTACCACACATGACCGTGCTGCAAAACAAGATTAGTGCCGTTTAGGTACCCAAATTTGTTTGGGTCCTGGGGGGTTAGATTTGGCACTGCCTTGGGAAATATGCTTTGACTCAGCTTTACCTTTAGGTGTAGATTTTACACCGTTGGAGGTAACTGGTTTTGGCACTTGTTGCCTCTTGGGTGCAGAATTTACACCTTTTGGAGGAACAAATTTTGGGGCAGATTTCCATCTGGGTGCCGGTTTAACCTCAGTAGGAGTATCCGGTGTAGGAATGGGTTGGATCTCCCGCTGCGGTTTAACCGTTTGATTGAAACCCCTTTTGAAATGATGTTGTTGCTTGTTATTATGAGGTTTGCGCTTATGAAATAGGTTACCAACAAAGTAAGGCGCATACCAATCATTATTGTGAATATCATCAAAATCATTCCAACCACAATTAGAACAACATAAACAATCATGCGATTACTGAATCAATTGATTAAGAGAGTTAACTTTAACGGGAAAAGAAACATCAAAATGGTTCCAATGATTCCAAGCATAATTGTCTTTGTCTATTCTAGAATTGAAAACAGGTGGGGAAGACTTTGACGCATCCTTCTTGACTGATTCCCTCTTTAGCCACTTTGGTGTTTCTTTATTAGCGCGACCATTTTTATCTGAAACAGCAGGGACAGTATGATTAGTGACTTTTGAGGAAACAGGAGTCTTAGTGGTCGGTCGTTCGGTCTTTTGCTTCGGTTGTGACTGTTTTTGAGAATTGGAAACATTTTGAAGAATCTTGGTCACAACCGGAGTCTTAGGTTGAGAACAGTCGCCCTTTAGAAAATTGACAGGACGATTAACCACTGGAGACAAAAAATCAGGTTGACTTGGAGAAATAGTAGTGTTGGCAGTCAATGGTCCGGTAGCTTGCCTTGGCTGTGATTGCCTTTTGGGAACAGGTTTCGAGGTTGGTTTTGACTGGGAAATCTTGATCACAGCTGAGGACTTTGTTTTAGAACAGCTTTCTTTTAAAGAACTAACCGGAGGATTGACCACGGGGGATAAAAAATCAGTGTGACTTGGAAGAGGTTTGTCGAAGGGAAACGAATCAAACTCTTCATCACAGTTACCTTCGGAGTTCATGTACTCTGAAAAATCTATTTTTGGAATATTCGGAATGGGATCATGAGTGGAAGGCGAGGAACATTTTGTGCTTTCGGTTGTGTGCTTTGGGGAATTCGGTGTGGAAGCGTATGAAAAATCAGAATTTAAATTCCTTTTAACACACTCATCTTGAGAATCTTGACGGTCTTGCGAACTAGAAATCTTGCCTAAGAAGGCTTTGCACGAAGACGTGTCAGATGAATTTGAAGAACGTTCGGGTGAAATCTCCTTTTCAGATTGGAGTTGGTCAATTTGCTCTTGAAGCTGACCATTTCTTGCATACTCTTCCATCTTTTCTGTTGCCAAAGCAGACAGTTGTGATGTGAGTCGATTGATTTCACACCGAAGGAGTTCCTGTCCTTCATCAGACACAACTTCGGTTTTGACCGGTTGTAGATTCTCAAGTTTTTCAATTAAAGCTTGTTTTTCCATTTGAAAAACTGACCTTTCTTTCTCAAATGACTCCTCCAACTCGACAATTTTTGCTTCCAAGATGAGAGGAGGAACATAGAGTTTAAACTCATCCGTCTTAGTCTTGGTTGTTGGTGTTACATCCTCATCCTTCTTGGAGGAATCCTTGGGTGTAGCTACCTTGTAGGGGTCGAAGTAGTCATTGGAAAGATACTTTTTGTTCTTTTGATATGAGTAGTTTAAAGGTTCATAACAAAATGGAAGTTGAATTCCTCGTTTGTGTGTGCGTTTATGTTCCTCGGTTTCCTCCTCCTTTTCTGGTTCAAGAGGACCAATCCATTGAATTGCGTACTCTGGATATTTTTTATCTAATCCATAGCAAGCAAAGTCATACAGAGTGGGGACTTGATACCTTCCCTTTTTCAGATAATGTGGGTTGTCATATCCGATTCCCCATTCTTTGTTAAAGTACGTGAACTCTTTGGGTTTGTTCTAAAAAATGGTTTGATCAGTTTGACCCCTTTTGTGGAGTTTGGTTTCAAGATCTAAAATTTTAGCTACATACTCCTTGTGTTGAATTTGAAGAGAAGAACATTGATAAGTAATGTCTTCTTTCTCATTCAAGCACTGATCAAACTGACGTTGGAGATCAGATAATCTGGCCCTTAAGTCTTTAGGTGCTAATGAAAGAATTTTGCATCTGTCTTTTAAATCAGCATTTTTAGACTTATACTTCTCAGTTAATTTCATTTGAACATTAAGCTTTTCAGTTATTGAAGTAATTTCAAGCTTTTGTTCTTCATTTGTGGCTTTGAGGGAGTTTGCCTTTTCTGTGATGGTTTGCAGTTGAAGTATGAAGTTTTGTAAGCAAGAGTCACATACCTGATTTGCTGTTGCCTTGTCTTCATCCGTAGATGATTGATATCCCATGAAAGCATCAGCACCTTCATAATCTTCCTCATCATCAGATCTGCCTAGCCAATACTCATTTTCTGCGAACATTACCTCCCCAGCCTCCTTCTGTCTGGCCAGTGCAAGCTTAGCCTCATAATAGTGAAAGTTCTTCACTGTAGGTTGACGGCAATCTTTAGCGAAGTAACCGAGTTTCCTGCAGTTGTAGCATTTCACAGGTTCATCTCGCTTCTTCCGGTCACCTTTCTCTGTCTTCTCCTTCTTCTCAGATCTATCTTGCTCCTCTACCTTCTTCTTTCCTTCATACCGGTCCTTATAGTCGTGACGCTTATTGTAGGAGGTGGAGTAGCGTTGACTATTGGAAGAAGGCTTCTTGTAAGACTTTTGTTGTTGAAAGGATTTAGTCAGAAGGGCAATAGCTTTCATTAAGTTTGATGCTTCATCATCATCATCATCACCTTCTTTCACGTCTTCAGGTTCTGACTCTGAGGAGCTGTGCTGTGGACCGCGTCTGGATTGACTGCTTGAGGATTTCCCTTGTTTGGAAGTGATGAGGGCAATTGGATCAACATATGGTTTTGGCTCATTCTTCTTCTCTCCCAGAAGCTCATTCACTTCATCCTCGTCTTGGAGAAGTGTTTCATACAGTTCATTGATGCTGATGTTCTCTATCAAGTTGTTGTGCTTGACATGAGAAGCATACACTTTCCATTCAGGTAGCAAGTTGTTGAGGAACTTTAATGCATTCTCAGTATTGGAACGAACAATTTTATTCTTGTTCAGTTCATTGAGGAGTAGACAAAAACGTTCATAGGTCTGGGTAAGGGATTCACCGTTGCGCTGCTTGAACCCATCGAACTTGGTTATCGCACTGTTTATCTTCAGCTGATTGCCTACAACGCTCCCTCGCATCATTTTGGCTACTTGGTCCCACATGCCTTTAGCCGTGTCTTTGTAACTGTCTATGGCAGTGTAGATAGAATTAGGAAGACCCTGAATCAGATATCTCTTTGCATGCTTTTCACCTTCAAGCATGCCTCTTTCAAATTCTATCATCTCAGAAAGAGACTTCGCCTCACGTCGAGCTATTGCTGTTGCAGTTGCAGGTATGTCCTTCATTGGCTTGTGAATTGGGCCATGATCTAGAGCTCTCTTGATGAACTCATAGTTGTCCTTGGACTCTATGAAGATCATGAACCTGTCTCGCCATTGGCTGTACTCGTTCGAATAGAGACACGGTGGCTTGGTGTCAGTGCCAATTGCGAGAGCATCACGAGAAGTAGACATCTTCGGTTGCAACGGAGTGATCGTCAGACGTGTAGATTGATTCAAAGGTGTAAAACCTAACGCAAGGCACTAAGAGTGGAGTCCTAACGCAGGTTCTATGAGTGGTCAGACAATAACTTAGCTTACTGGATAGGAATCCAAATAAGTGATCTGATCTGGAAGTGTCCGGATCAGAATTGAAGAAAGCAGTTCAATTATGCAGAGTTGTCCGGATAAGCAATAGAGTCCGGATAACTTGAGTTGTCCGGATAACCAAGGTTACCGGATGGTCTTAAGTTATCGGATAGAGAACAATTCAAACAGAAGCTTACCGGATGCTATGGATTCCGGATAGAATTAAGTTTCTGGGTACGATGGAGTTTCCGGATACTATGTAGTTTTCGGATACCACGAAGTTTCCGGGAAAAATGGATTTCCGGATAAAATTGATTTACGGATACTTTGAATTATCCGGAACAATATTACCCGGATAGGTTTGAGATTATAGAATACTTACCCGGATAGATGACTTACGCGGAAAAAACTTGATTGTCCAGAAAAACTGGAAGAATTCGGATGGAAACACAAACGTCCGGACACTATCAACTTGTCCGGAAAACACGGCTGGTTTATCCGGACTCTGCGGCTGTTTTAGCAATTCGATCGATTTCTCAACTAGGGTTACTCAAGATTGTTCCTGAAAGATTAGAAACAATACCAAACACAAAACTAACACTAACCCAGTCGATTTCTAAGCAAAAAGAACACGTTTTGATGGTAAAAATTCGATTTTTGTTGAAGAACACTATCAAAACACTTTGATCTTAAATTGCTAAATTGACCAATCAAACGAATGAATTAGGATGTGAAAATTTGCAGAAACACATATAACGATAATGCTAACACAACCCAATAAACAAAAACAACCAATTTCGACTGAATCAAAAAGTCAAGAATTCAAGAATAGTCTGTCTACTCTGATACCAATTTTAGAATCTAGATCCGTGCAAAAAATATGAAATCGTAATGATAAGCAATAAAAACAATGATTTCAACTGGTCATCCCTTTCATTAGTCTTTCAGAGAGAATATTACAATAAGAGTTGAAAGCTAAAAGAGATGATTAGCTTGTTTTTCCAAGCTATTCTTACATTAAATACAATGGACCCATGGTTAACAAGCCCACGGCCCGTTCACTAATAAGGCTCAAAACGAAATAATACAAAACAACCCTTGAACTTTAAATCAACATTAAAACCTGCCCTAACACTTCTCCTTAACTCTCTCTCTTACATTTTCCTTTATATATATATATTGATTGATCGTTAGCTTACTACAAAAAATAATAAAATTAAATAACAAAAATATATTCCATTAAAATAAGTTTTCATTTATAACCATTGTTGCATTCCATCTATGTTTTGGTTATGTGAGAAAAAAATTCAAATAAAAATATATGTAAAATAATAATAAAAATTTAATACAAATACAGAGTATAATTATATATATTGTTATTAAAAATGTGATGTAAATAATATTTTGTTTTGTTAAAAATATTAATATTGAATATATAAAATAATAAAAATTAGCAAAGAAAATGAAAGGATTAACTCATTTAATGCTATCTTTGATTTTAAAAAAATTCAAAACTCTAAGAAAATTCTAAAGCCTCAATGGAGGCTTCTCCTTAACTCTCTCTCTTACATTTTCCTTTACATATATATATATATATATATATATATATATATATATATATATATATTGATGTTGCATTCCATCTAAGTTTTGGTTATGTGAGAAAAAAAATTCAAATAAAAATATATGCTAAATAATAATAAAAATTTAATACAAATACAAAGTATAATTATATATATTGTTATTAAAAATGCTATGTAAATAATATTTTTTTTGTTAAAAATATTAATATTGAATATATAAAATAATAAAAATTAGTAAAGAAAATGAAAGGATTAACTCATTTAATGCTATCTTTGATTTAAAAAAAATTCAAAACTATAAGAAAATTTTGAAGCCTCAATGGAGGCTTCTCCTTAACTCTTTCTCTTACATTTTCTTTTATATATATATATATTGATATATTGATGTTGCATTTCATCTAAGTTTTGGTTATGTGAGAAACAAATTCAAATAAAAATATATGTTAAATAATAATAAAAATTTAATACAAATACAGAGTATAATTATATATATTGTTATTAAAAATGTGATGTAAATAATATTTTGTTTTGTTAAAAATATTAATATTGAATATGTAAAATAATAAAAATTAGTAAAGAAAATGAAAGGATTAACTCCTTTAATGCTATCTTTGATTTAAAAAATATTCAAAACTCTAAGAAAATTTTAAAGCCTCAATGGATGCTTCTCCTTAACTCTCTCTCTCTTACATTTTACTTTATATGTAACGACCCAGACCATTTTGGAAAGGTTTTACGTTATACGTTAAGCTTTGTTAATAAGTGGAAGTTGAGGGGCTAGTTGGTATTTTTGGATTGAGTACTTAAGGGCACAAAACCCTAGGTAACATTCCATTTTCCCTGATTTGTGTGTGTGGCGGCTGTTCTTCTTGAGAGAAAAGAGAATAGAGCTTTTGAAGGTTTTGGGTATTTGAAGAGAAGGATCATCAAGACTTGGAATCAGAAGAAGGAATAAGATTGGATTTCGTTCACTGCAAGAATCGTAGCAGGTAACCTCTCCTCCTTATCTTTAATCCTCAATTCTTGCAGATGATTTAGTCGTTTTGGGGGTTTTTGTTGAAAAGTTGAGTTTGAGCTAAATAGGAGAAATTAGGCATCATATAGTGTTTTCGCAGCTAGGATTTCATTATTTGTTGAGCATAGTGATCCTAATATTGTTGCTTATCTGTAATCTGTAAGATTCGAGCGTATCTGTGATTTCTCGAACCGAATAGGAGTCAGATCGACGTCCGGAAAGTCCTCTGGACGTCCGGACACTTCGAACAGTTTGAAGGTTTCCAAATGCGGAAACTGTCCGGATGAGCGGAGTATCCGATAAGGGTTGCCCGGTAAGTTTAAGTGTCAGGGATGTATGAGGTCCGGTAAGTAGGAAGTACCCGGACAGTAGGTCCACCCGGAATGCAGAGTTATCTGGAAAGTAGTGTTGTCCGGAAAGCAGAGGTGTTCGGACAGTTGTGGTGTCGGGTAAGTAGTGTCGTCCGGAAAGTAAGGGTGTCCGGTAAGTTGTATCCGGATAGTTTGGTTAGTCAGCTCATGTGTTTGTCCTTTAACTCAGGTAGATCGTTTGAAAGTACAGAGCAGAGTAGGAAGGAAGCAAGCATACCAGGTGAGTTTTTTCTAACTAAAATACGTGACTTTTAACGTGTTTTCTAAAGTAAGTACATGATGAGAAATGCCATGTTTTATTCCTATGCTTTTAACTGTATGAAAGTTTATTTAAAGTTTTATATGAGATGTATGCATACATTGTGGTAGACGTAAATTGGCTAAGTCGGGGGGAGGTTCCGCCAGTACTCACATCGGGGGGAGGTTTCGTTTATGCCATGGAAGGGAGTATCCAATAAGGCAGCGAGAGACTGACTCGTTGTCACTTTCGAGTGACTTCAGGGTGTCATTTACGGGAGCGAATTTATCCGTGAAAGTTTTATGTAAAGTTATATGATAGTTTCGTAAAAGTTATGTGAAAGTTTTATGTAAAGATATTTGAAAGTGATGAACTGCTTTTAATTGATTTTGAGAACTGTCGGGAGGGAACTCACTAGACCTCATGGTCTAACCCTCGCATTTTCCAAACTAAACCCTTTCAGGTAAGCAGATAATAGGAGGCTCCAGTAAGCGAGCAAGAGCAGGATAGAGTACAGTTGCAGTTAGAGACAGTGCCACACATACTTGTTTGTGGTAGTTATTCTCAGTTGTGTATAGGTTGTTTCCGTCAACCTAACTTATTTAGACAGATGTAATGGAATTTTGTGGACCCAGTTTTGTAATTATTTAAATATAAATGCTAACTATGCTTTATTTAGATTGAGTTGTTACATTATATATATATATATATATATATATATATATATATATATATATTGATTTTAAAAAAATTCAAAAATATATATATATATATATATATATATATATTGATTTTAAAAAAATTCAAAACTCTAAGAAAATTCTAAAGCCTCAATGGAGGCTTCTCCTTAACTCTCTCTCTTACATTTTCCTTTATATATATATATATATATATATATATATATATTGATGTTGCATTCCATCTAAGTTTTGGTTATGTGAGAAAAAAATTCAAACAAAAATATATGTTAAATAATAATAAACATTTAATACAAATACAGAGTATAATTATATATATTGTTATTAAAAATGTGATGTAAATAATATTTTGTTTTGTTAAAAATATTAATATTGAATATATAAAATAATAAAAATTAGTAAAGAAAATGAAAGGATTAACCCATTTAATGCTATCTTTGATTTAAAAAAATTTCAAAACTCTAAGAAAAATTTAAAGCCTCAATGGAGGCTTCTCCTTACTCTTTCTCTTACATTTTCCTTTATATATATATATATATATATATATTGATATATTGATGTTGCATTCCATCTAAGTTTTGGTTATGTGAGAAACAAATTCAAATAAAAATATATGTTAAATAATAATAAAAATTTAATACAAATACAAAGTATAATTATATATATTGTTATTAAAAATGTGATGTAAATAATATTTTGTTTTGTTAAAAATATTAATATTGAATATATAAAATAATAACAATTAGTAAAGAAAATGAAAGGATTAACTCCTTTAATGCTATCTTTGATTTAAAAAATATTCAAAAACTCTAAGAAAATTCTAAAGCCTCAATGGAGGCTTCTCCTTAACTCTCTCTTATACATTTTCCTTTATATATATATATATATATATATATATATTGATTTTTAAAAAATTCAAAACTCTAAGAAAATTCTAAAGCCTCAATGGATGCTTCTACTTAACTCTCTCTCTTACATTTTCCTATATATATATATATATATATATATATATATATATATATATATATATATATATATATATATAGGGTCCCCTTCTTTTGTTAACCAGTGCATATATGCACATCAGGCAATTGTAATATGTGCATATATGCAATGCCCCGATGTGCATATATGCAATACATGAAAAAGTTAACAAAAGAAGGAGACCCTATATATATATATTGATGTTGCATTCCATCTAAGTTTTGGTTATGTGAGAAAAAAATTCAAACAAAAATATATGTTAAATAATAATAAAAATTTAATACAAATACAGAGTATAATTATATATATTGTTATTAAAAATGTGATGTAAATAATATTTTGTTTTGTTAAAAATATTAATATTGAATATATAAAATAATAAAAATTAGTAAAGAAAATGAAAGGATTAACCCATTTAATGCTATCTTTGATTTAAAAAAAAATTCAAAACTCTAATAAAATTTTAAAGCGTCAATGGAGATTTCTCCTTAACTCTTTCTCTTACATTTTTCTTTATATATATATATATATGTAACAACCCAAAGACATAACAAGACAACCAAAGCATTAAATCATACTCTTGTAATAAAACTGGGTCCCAAAATTCAGTTACATCATTCCCAAACTAAGGTTGGCGGAAACAACCTATACACAACTGAGAACAACTACTACTACAAGTGGCATCGGCACAGTCTCTAGCTGCATCTGTACTCAATCATGCTCTTGCTTACTTACTTGAGCCTCTTACTACTTGCTTACCTGAAAATGGTTTAGTTTTGAAAAGCGAGGGTTAGACCAAAAGGTCTAGTGAATTCCCTCCGAAAACAACATATATAAACATTGGGAAAATCGTTTATAAAATTCATCATCAAACTTCACATAACGTCAAACATGGTACTGCACTGTGATGAGGACCGCATAAACTAACCACGATCGGGGCCCAAGCAGACTCCCCTCTCGCCGCGATCGGGGCCCAAGCAGACTCCCCTCTCGCCTCGTATCGGGGCCCAAGCAGACTCCCCTCTACCCGAATAGGAGGGAAACAGATTCCAACCTATTGGCTCATCACCCATGTCCAAGGGATCATCGGATCCCAGAGCATACCGATCCCATGGTGCAGACCGACTCCACATAGCATACATCACATGTCATACTTCATACAACTTGGAATCTCGTAAACCATATAATCATTTCATCATGCTAAATATTCTTTGAATAAAGTATGAGCTTTCATGTAAAAACATGCATATCGATTTGGTAAACATTTCGTGCTCAAAGTGAACCATTATCAGTTAAAAGAACAATTAACACATTGCGTCGTAAATAGGTTTAGCGAACTCACCTTGATGACGCTGAACGTACTTCTTGAAATCACCAAGCTAATCCAACGAACACCTAAGGGCATTGAATTCGAATCAGATAAAATATCTCAGCCCTACTGTCCGGATACCCCTTCCCGGACACAGGACTTATCCGGACACTACACTTATCCGGACACCACACTTATCCGGACACACCACTTATCCGGACACACCACTTATCCGAACACTACGCTTATCCGGACACACCACTTATCCGGGCAAAACTACCCGGACACCTTCACGAGTCACTTACCCAGACACATGCAACATATCCGGACACCACCAAACACTGGTGTCCGGAAAACGCTGCTGTTCGAACTTAGAAATTCTAAAACCGCTTTAAACTCCGATTTAAGCCATTAGTTTGATTAGACAACCATACGGGTTCATCCACAATCCCCAATCGCTCACTTAATCCATCTATAACCCCTAAATCGATTTATTAAGACCAAAACCCATAAAACACATTTTGAAGGAAATATGGTGAAAACTCAAGCAATCTTCCAAATCAGTATTAAGAATTCGGTACAATAAGAAGGAGAAGCATTACACTAATCAGGAGAATTAATTAGGATGTATTACCTTGCAATATCTTCCTTGATTTCTCTTTTCCTCTTGAATTTCTTCTCAAACCCTTCTTTCCTTCTTCCTTCTCTCTTTCTTGTTTCACGCCACCAACACCCACACAAGATAATTTCACTGATTTGTGCAAATGGGGGCTGCCCTAGAAGTTTGAGTCTATAAATATCTTTCACTAATTGCAAACAAGTCCCTCAACTTAACTTTCATTTCTTGCATAAAGGACACTAAACATTCATATCTCAAACTTGAAATTCAGGTTGTTACAACACTCCCCCTTAAAAGAATTCCGTCCCCGGAATTCCTTATTAGGGAAAAGATGCGGGTATCTTGCCCACATCAAAACCGACACTTCCCAAAGTAAAGCCATATCTGACTCAGTCAACCACCTCATTAAACTCGAAACATGTAACCTTGGGTGCGTTTCCTTCAGTTCTTACGGTACTCCTAACTCGTAGGCTATTGATCCTACCCGATCAGTCTTGACAACAGAAGATTAACTAAGCTTCTCAAGCATCTATACTTCCTTTAAGGAGGAACCTGGCTAAATCTCCGTCACAACATAGTATTCACTTACCAAGAGACAAACACACACTTGACAGCTTGGCACCAGACCAAACCCGTACGTCCCGACAACTCACAACCCAGAGTTCCTTCGTCGCAATACAAGCAATCCTAGATTACTTCCCTCAACCAACAATCGTCTAAGAGGCCAACATTTCCCTTACTCAGACCACCTCGACCACAGTTCGTCAACCAACTCCCTTATCCTCATCACTTCACCACTACATACTTATACGCAACTAAGAGTAGGAACCTCCAAACCCATCGTTGAAGTGTTCACCTACTCAAATTAAACTTATCCTGAAACACATAAATTCCTCGTTGATTGCCACGTTCGCTCAGACATATAACACATAACTCCGGTTATCCTCACTCAACTGGGAGGAGTAACCATGGTCACACCATACTATTCTCACTAGCTCAATCACTGCACGACCAATTCATTTATACATTTCTCACAAGGTCACTTAACTTAACTCATTCAGTTGTCTAATCCACTTCTTTCCTGCACAAAATCATACACAAATCCCTTCCTCAAAACTCGTTCCAACAGTTCGCACATTTATCACTGACAATCTACATAACACAGCACCCTTCTGGTAATACTGCCACATTTACTACTTCCAATTTACTCACTTAATCCGACATACTATCTTCACCTCCCCACGTTAGCGTGGAGCACTGCTCATCAAACATTACTTGCTACTCTCTCCTGACCTATCCACATGCTGATAACACTTTCTCAATACTTGCCTAACCAAACAGTTGCACCAAGATCTTATCTTAAGGCATTCAACCAAGCCGTCTTGAAACAAGACCAGTGTTCGACATCACTACACATTCTTTAATCTCCAACTTTTACCGTCTCAGACATTTCTCTCACACATAAGCAACAATTCACATTCTTTAACAATTTCTCGTCTACTATACTACAGCTCGACTAATCTATTCATCATCTTCTTTAAACTTACTCTGCCGTCAAGAATATACTTAACAACATACATAACCACAAAGCTTGGTCTCACAGCTGGGCAATCACCCAATTCTGCCCCGACATTCCATTCCGATAACAGTCAAAATAAACACCAACTTACAAACCACGTACTTCACAACTGGGGTTGCAAAACGTACATTCCACCCGAAAATCCCAAACGGACTTCCTTCTAATCCTTCATCTTTCTAACATCACCTTACCACATCACCGGCTGATACAAAAATCTTGGCAATTGAAGCTATTATTAGCTCGTACATCCACCACTCCTATCATCACACTACCGACCAAGTCTCTCATGGTCATTCGTACACAATTTGAACTTGCCTTCACATTTTCTCGCATACACAATCGAGTCTATCTCGCTACTTTGTCCTTTCTCACTCTAGCTGAACTATAACTTCCTAGTTCTCAATTAGCTCAAATGTAAGCGTTCTTGTTCGCTCTTTACGATCCGAGGCCTTACATAAGCTGGACACAGTCCCTCACTGGACGATATAATCTACACACTTGCTTCGCTCGTGTTACATACCTCATCATTCTACGAACCCTCCATACTTCGTAAATAGAACGCTTAATCACAACAATAACTTCTCATCCTCTTAGCACCTCTACAAGGTGTTCTATCAACTTTCAACCTTCTGGTTCAAGTCTTCGGCCTCAATCATCTTACACAACAGTCGACTTCTACATCAACTGACAACCTGTAACTACCTTCTTAACTTATTCTATAACAGGGGTTCCTTACGGAACCTAATCCTTCCACATATCATAATCAACTTCATGATCTGCCTCCCTCTTTTCGAAACCTACTTATGTAACATCAACATTACGAGCTCACCTCAAAACTCATACTCCCATGCTATAGACATTTCATTCTTCCTCATTACACTACTCAAAACGAGTTGCAAAAAAAAACCATCACCTAGAAGGCTTCGAGTCCTTCCTCCGGACACAACCGTCCCTTGACAACCGTACTTCCAGTTACCGAACAAGGGTGCAAACCCTCATACAACCGACACTATAATCCACTTCCGACTCGACCCCTGTTCACCTTTCCTCTTGAACACAAATACTAAGGCTACAACATTCTTTCCTGATTTGTCCGACACTTCTTCACTCTTGAAGTTCTTCCTTAGCTTAACATGTAACATCCTACGACCTAGTGAGTTCATAGCCTTCATGCATGACAACGCAAAAGACAAATCATTTCGTACATTTTATCATTTTAAATAAACAACATTTAGAAACAACTCGGGTACCCGTGACCCCATCGCTCTTAAAACTTCAAAACTCTGCACAACGATTCGAGAATCGTTGGCATGCATCTTCCCGTGAACCCCAATCTTGCTCAATCCGATCAATGTTATTACGAGAGTAATAATTTGCATGAAAATCTTTTCATATGAGACAGTTCTGAAAGAATTACCGACACAAAGTAAACCAGTCGGTTCTCACACTCAATTGTATGATATCAAAAAGGTCAATAAGCATTTTGGTTATAAGTGAATTGCAGGTAACCATTTCCTTGGCCATTTTTGTAACAATTCAACTTATCATTAAACGTGTGGAATACTTTGCAAATCGTTTACCTCAAAATTTCAATGTGCGACGTACTGAAATCGCTTTTTCTTTAAACGTGCACTCGTACAAGCTGACTCATTTTGTTCAAAGTTGACATTTACATTCTTATTTTAAATCGTGAAAATTTCATGTTACATAAAAGAACGCCATGCATGAGACTCTATTTGCAATTGAAGGCTAATCATTCTAACAACGTCAACCGCTTTAATTACGCAACTTATCCTTGACACTCCACCTACGACCAATGGTCGTCCTTTCGGTCACGCAACAACTTGCTGAACACACTTTCCACCTCTCACTTACTCAACCCTTTCATACTATTTCGCTTTGAACAACTATCTCACTTTCCACTCCTATACGCTTTCATTTCACTATAGGTATCTTATTTCATTTACCCCGTCCTTGAAAAGCTCGAATAAGAATTCAAAGCTCCATTGGCACTTTCAAGTTTTCGACATCGCCCTTTCTTACCATCCCGACCGATCTATCCCATGATTTCTAGAACTGGGACTCTCCCAAAATAGGAGTCTCACTCAAACTCAACATCCATCCTCTTCGAATCCACGAAGAGTTACCTCTATCCGACTCATAACGTTCTATACAACATTCCTTCTCTACGATGTATACATACATCACATCATAAGTGACCTCTCAAGAAACTTCCCCAACAAGGGGTCTCAGTCTACCCCTCAGGGATCTTGTTGACAATCTAACGTACTGGAACACGACATGAGCACTAGGTAGGTTAATAAGGTAGGTTAAGCACATACATGTACCTTAAGTTCGCAATTACAGTGGCCAGGTGCAATCTCAAACTTACCTTACATGACAGTTGTAACATCCCAGGCCAACCGTACCAGATATTGTCCGCTTTGTCCGCACACCTGGACTCACGGTTTTAAAACGCGTCTGATAGGGGAGGTATCAAGTCCCTCTTATAAGGCAACCTTAGTTCTCCTCCCCAACCAATGTGGGATCTTACAATCCACCCCCCTTGGGAGCCCAGCGTCCTCGCTGGCACACCAGTCCGGTTCCCGGCTCTGATACCATCTGTAACATCCCAGACCAACCGTACCAGATATTGTCCGCTTTGTCCACACACCTGGACTCACGGTTTTAAAACGCGTCTGATAGGGGAGGTATCAAGTCCCTCTTATAAGGCAACCTTAGTTCTCCTCCCCAACCAATGTGGGATCTTACAATCCACCCCCCTTGAGAGCCCAGCGTCCTCGCTGGCACACCAGTCCGGTTCCCGGCTCTGATACCATCTGTAACATCCCAGGCCAACCGTACCAGATATTGTCCGCTTTGTCCGCACACCTGGACTCACGGTTTTAAAACGCGTCTGATAGGGGAGGTATCAAGTCCCTCTTATAAGGCAACCTTAGTTCTCCTCCCCAACCAATGTGGGATCTTACAACAGTCCTCAGTACCTTATTAGTCCTATCTCCATAATAGTGTCCTCCTAACGCATTTCCTGTGTCTACATTAGTGCCCTCTTAACGCGTTTCCTGATTCTCAGTTGTGATCTTCTACTCCCAAGTTTAAGTTTAGGCCCGTCCGGTCACCTAAATCCCTTAAACTATGGCTCTGATACCATTTGTAACAACCCAAAGACATAACAAGACAACCAAAGCATTAAATCTTACTCTTGTAATAAAACTGGGTCCCAAAATTCAGTTACATCATTCCCAAACTAAGGTTGGCGGAAACAACTTATACACAACTGAGAACAACTACTACTACAAGTGGCATCGGCACAGTCTCTAGCTGCATCTGTACTCAATCATGCTCTTGCTCACTTACTTGAGCCTCTTACTACTTGCTTACCTGAAAATGGTTTAGTTTTGAAAAACGAGGGTTAGACCAAAAGGTCTAGTGAATTCCCTCCGAAAACAACATATATAAACATTGGGAAAATTGTTTATAAAATTCATCATCAAACTTCACATAACGTCAAACATGGTACTGCACCGTGATGAGGACCGCATAAACTAACCACGATCGGGGCCCAAGCAGACTCCCCTCTCGCCTCGTATCGGGGCCCAAGCAGACTCCCCTCTACCCGAATAGGAGGGAAACAGATTCCAACCTATCGGCTCATCACCCATGTCCAAGGGATCATCGGATCCCAGAGCATACCGATCCCACGGTGCAGACCGACTCCACATAGCATACATCACATGTCATACTTCATACAACTTGGAATCTCGTAAACCATATAATCATTTCATCATGCTAAATATTCTTTGAATAAAGTATGAGCTTTCTTGTAAAAACATGCATATCGATTTGGTAAACATTTCGTGCTCAAAGTGAACCATTATCAGTTAAAAGAACAATTAACACATTGCGTCGTAAATAGGTTTAGGCAACTCACCTTGATGACGCTGAACGCACTTCTTGAAATCACCAAACTAATCCAACCGAACACCTAAGGGCATTGAATTCGAATCAGATAAAATATCTCAGCCCTACTGTCCGGATACCCCTTCCCGGACACAGCACTTATCCGGACACTACACTTATCCGGACACTACACTTATCCGGACACCACACTTATCCGGACACATCACTTATCCGGACACACCACTTATCCGGACACATCACTTATCCGGACACACCACTTATCCGGACACTACGCTTATCCGGACACACCACTTATCCGGGCAAAACTACCCGGACACCTTCACGAGACACTTACCCGGACACATGCAACATATCAGGACACCACCAAACACTGGTGTCCGGAAAACGCTGCTGTTCGAACTTAGAAATTCTAAAACCGCTTTAAACTCCGATTTAAGCCATTAGTTTGATTAGACAATGATAACTCTATTTTTAGAGTTATTATTTCCATTTATTTTCCACTTTATTTTGTCAATTTTAGCCATTTCACTTCTAAAAACCCCCATTCTTGGTATGATTTACGAAAACGAGCAAAAGGAGTGAACCATGGTCTTTAATAAATTATTTGGGGAAGTTTTGGGTGTTTTCTCGATTTTTCATCCGCAGTGACGTATACAGTGCCCACTCCGGTTCCCCACTCTTCGAGCTGATAAAAAAGAAATCAAAAAGAAACTTTTAGTTGGGATCTAATTTTCTGGAGGAGGAAGGTTCATATGGCAGAGAAATGGCTGGAGAAGTACAAGGTAGTTCTCATTGAAGATAGCATCAAGTACACCTCTTTGTACTTGGAGATTGACTTGGAGAAGGGACCATTGGATAAAAGAATTGCACAAGGAGCTGAATTCTGCCACAACTCAGCAGTCTTTACCCATTGGAAGACCCACCTCTTTTGTGTAATACCCAACTCCTTCTCCTAGTATATAAAGGAGCACTTGGGTGCCATTAAATGCATGCTTGGTTTTCATCCTTGAATACTTTTAGTCTCAAATTCTCTCAACTACCACATTAGCTTTAGTCTTTTATTTACTGCAGTAACTAGCTTTAATTTTCAGTAATTTACTTTCTTAGTTTAAATTGTAGTTCGTATTACACAGTGCAGGGACGACTTCTCGTTCCCCACTGTGAGCAGTTAATTCAAATCACTTTCAGTTTTATTATGTGCAAATCTTCATCTTTTGTTTTCTTTACTTCGGAAATGTTAGGCTAAACATCCTTTGGGATGTAGGAAGGAGAAGTACCTGGATTTTATCAAAAATGCTTGAGTAATCTTTATACTTAGAATATTTGTTGTTTTGGTCTTTCATTCTCAATATTTACCCAAGGATGCGAACAAGCTGATCACTTGCAAGGATCTAAAGTCTAGTTCTTAACTTAGAAATAAGTAGAGCGCAGTGACACGAGCTTGAATGATGCTAGGGGATTCGAAAGAATTCTTTTGACACTTACGAAAGTGAGGTCGGCACAGTGAGTTAATCTCTGCCCACTGGAGTAGTAGGCAAGCTAATTTGTGTATTAAAAACACTTAGAGTATTTGTCTCTACACATTCCATCGAGGCCTGAAAAGGTCCATTTAGAGATTACCATTGACAAAACAACAAGTACTAAGAGTATGGGATTTTTATCTAACGGTGTGAGTATTTTGTAACCGGGCTTTTCTAGCGAAAATGTCCACCACGAATACGAGGATCACTCTAAGGACCGAGTATTTGAGATAAAATTTAGGGAAAATCCAACCTACATTCCTCCTTTTTAGCATTTAGTAAATCGTTTCAAGTAGCTATTTTACCAAACCAAACCAAAGTATTATTTTCCTCTCTAGTTGAAACTTGTAAAAGGAGCTCATGAGAACCGTATTGTCTTGATTGTCCAGTCTCTGTGGATTCGATTCTGGTATTTTACCAACTATTACTTGCTGTGACGATCATAGTGGACAGTGTACACTTGCACTTCCCACTGTGGACAGTTTGCAACCCACTGCGATTAAAACACACATTTCGCACGTAACAAGTTTTTGGCGCCGTTGCCGGGGACTGGCGTGATTTTAAATCTCAAGACATTAGTTTTTGTTCGAGCCCGAGTCACTAGTTTTTCTAAGCTGTTCGTATTGTATGCCACGGCGACAACTCGAACATTTGGTTCCAATAGATCTCGAAATAGAAAAAACGTTGCGAAAAACACGAAGAAGCAAGAAAACAAATCGACAACCTCCTGTGATCCCCACTGTGAACATGGCTGCAGTACCGCCACCTATAGTGGAGACCACAATCACGATTGCCGATAACAAAGATCGAAAAATACGGGACTATGCTACTTCCGGAGTTGGTGATTTAAGCTCCGGAATTTTGAGACCCAATATTGTTGCAACGCATTTTGAACTCAAACCGGTGATGTTTCAAATGATCCAAGCCATGGGTCAATTTGGAGGATCGCCATCTGAGGATCCGCACTCGCACTTAAAATCTTTTTTAGAAATGACCGATTCCTTTCAATTGCAAGGTGTTAGTGATGAGGCATTAAGACTAAGGCTTTTCCCTTTTTCATTAAGGGACAAAGCAAAATCTTGGCTGAACGCACATGCACCTCACTCGATAACCACTTGGCAAGAACTTGCCGATAGATTTTTGCAAAAATACTTTCCTCCAACAAGGAATGTTAGATTTCGAAATGATATAATTTTATTTAGACAAGAGGAAGATGAGGCTGTTTCGGATGCATGGGAACGATTTAAAGATTTACTTCGAAAGTGCCCACATCATGGCATCCCACATTGCATCCAATTGGAGACCTTTTACAATGGTCTTTCCAATGCAGCCAAAATCATCTTAGATGCAACAGCCGGTGGAACATTTACGAGTATGACTTACAACGAAGGATATCAAATCTTAGAAAAAGTGTCCAACAACAATACCGAATGGTCAAATCCGAGAGCACCCATGTCTAAGACCAACACCATAGATTCCGAAGCACTCAAAACCATGAATGCACAATTAGTGGCCTTGACAAAAATCGTTTTAAATCAAAATCGAGGCCAAGTCAATTCCGCAACCCATCTCGCTGATAACTGCTCCCATTGTGGAGAGGAGCATGTTTTCGACTTTTGTCCAGCAAACCCCGAATCTGTTAATGTCATAGGGACCAACCAAAGGAACAACCCTTATTCGCAGACTTATAATCCAGGTTGGAGAAATCATCCGAATTTCTCTTGGTCCGGTAATCAAGGACTCCAACCCCAAGGACCGAGTCACATCCAGCAAAGACCATACAATCCCCCGGGATTTCAGCAACATCACAGTGGGCAATCCCCACATCACAGTGGGCAATCCCCACATCACAGTGGGCAGTCCCCACAACCATACCAACCACGATCCAACCAACCAGCTGAGGCTCAACAATCGATCGAGTCGATTCTCAAAGGTTTTATGAATCAAACCCAAGTAGCCATTAGGAATATAGAGACCCAAGTAGGACAGCTAGCCGTTGAAGTTAAGAATAGACCACCAGGAACGTTACCGAGTGATACCGAGCAAGCTAGAGTGATAGGAAAAGGACCAGAACATGTCAAGTCCATAACTTTAAGGAGTGGAAAGGATCTGAAAAATATCATTTTTGAATCTGATGATTCGCCTCAAAAACCCACTGTGAGCACCTCAGTGGGCACTCCTCAAGTCACTGTGATCCCCACAGTGGGGACCGACATCCCTGACCTTCCCACTTTTGGACCTGTCCCAAAGACTACTGTTCCAAAGCCAATACCACAGCAAACTCAGATTGACCCACGAAACATTCCATTTCCTCAAAGAATGAAGCCTAAAAATGTCGATGTTCAGTTTAAAAAATTCTTAGACATTTTTAAGCAACTTCACATTAACATACCCTTGGTAGAAGCTCTCGAGCAGATGCCAAGCTATGTTAAATTCTTAAAAGATATTTTGAACAAAAAGAGGAAGTTGGGTGAATTTGAAACTGTGGCTTTGACCGAAGAATGTAGTGCCCTCCTAACAAGCAAGATTCCACCTAAGTTGAAAGACCCGGGTAGTTTCACCATTCCATGCATTATAGGAGGACAAGAAGTAGGCCAAGCACTCTGTGATTTAGGAGCTAGTGTCAACTTGATTCCTTTGTCCATTTTTAACAAGTTAGGGATTGGAGAGGCTAGACCCACAACCGTGACATTACAACTAGCCGACCGATCCATTGCCTACCCCAAGGGAAAAATAGAAGACGTTTTGGTCCAAGTGGATAAATTTATCTTCCCCGCCGATTTTCTTGTTTTAGATTATGAGGCCGATAAAGAAATCCCAATCATCTTAGGACGTCCGTTTCTTGCAACCGGACGTACTTTGATCGATGTGCACAAAGGAGAACTCACGATGCGAGTTAATGACCAAGAGGTAACTTTTAATGTTTTCAAATCTCTCAAATATATAGACACCGAAGATTGTTTTGCCTTAAGTTCGATTTATGAAACCCACAATTTTGGCAATTTGCCCACAGTGGGGAGTACAGTTCCCACAGTGGGGATTGACAGTGAGCACTCTGAATCAGAGAGTAATGACACTTTTAAGGATGAGTGTAATAAGATGGTTGCAGCTTTTGAACCTCTGGACTTCAAGGATAGAGATGTTCAATCCCCTTCAATAGAACAACCTCCCGAGTTAGAGCTTAAACCATTGCCTTCCCATTTAAAGTATGCTTATCTCGCTAAGGATAATAAACTTCCCGTCATTATCTCTTCCAAACTTAGTGAGAAACAAGAACAACTTCTGATTGATTTGTTGATAAAGCATAAGGGAGCAATTGGTTGGACCATAGCGGACATTCGAGGGATTAGCCCCTCTTTATGTCAACATAAGATTAACTTGGAGAATGACCACCCGGGGAAAGTCCAACCCCAAAGAAGGTTGAACCCCATCATGAAGGAGGTAGTTAAGAAAGAAGTCTTGAAATGGTTAGATGCCGGTATTATCTATCCCATTGCCAGTAGTAGTTGGGTGAGCCCCGTTCAATGTGTCCCTAAAAAGGGAGGAACAACAGTGGTCAGAAATGAAAAGAACGAACTCATTCCAACTAGGACTGTTACGGGATGGAGAATATGCATGGATTATAGGCAACTGAATCTAGCAACAAAGAAAGACCATTTCCCGTTACCTTTTATTGATCAAATGCTTGATAGATTAGCGGGAAAGGAATTTTATTGTTTTCTAGATGGATACTCCGGATATAACCAAATCCACATCGCACCCGAAGACCAAGAAAAGACCACCTTTACTTGTCCATATGGTACTTTTGCATTCCGGAGAATGCCTTTTGGTTTATGTAATGCTCCCGCTACTTTTCAACGCTGTATGATGGCCATTTTTACTGATATGATAGAAGATACCATAGAAGTTTTTATGGACGATTTTTCTGTGATCGGCACATCATTTGATAACTGTTTGAGGAATCTAGAAAAAAGTTTGGTGAGATGTGAAACCCACGACCTTATTCTAAATTGGGAAAAATGTCATTTCATGGTCGAAGAGGGCATCGTTTTGGGTCATCTTGTGTCGAAAAAGGGTTTGGAAGTTGATGAAGCAAAACTAGAAGTAATCTCCCAACTTCCCGAGCCCACAACGGTAAAAGGCATTCGCAGTTTTTTAGGTCACGCAGGTTTCTATAGGAGGTTCATAAAAGATTTTTCCAAAATAACTAAACCCCTATGTAATCTGCTGCAACATGAAAGAGAGTTTGTTTTTACCAAAGAATGTAGAAACGCATTTGAAATAATCAAAAATGCCTTAGTTACTGCACCCATAGTGACCACTCCTGACTGGTCACTCCCATTTGAAGTCATGTGTGACGCCAGCGATTGGGCTATAGGTGCAGTACTAGGCCAACGAAAAGATAAGATTTTTCATCCAATATACTATGCAAGCAAGACTTTGATCGAGGCTCAAATCAACTACACTGTAACCGAAAAAGAACTACTTGCAGTAGTTTTTGCTTTTGATCGTTTCAGGTCTTACTTAATTGGAGCAAAGGTCATAGTACACACCGATCACGCAGCCATCAAATATTTGATCAACAAGGCTGACTCTAAACCGAGGTTGATCAGATGGGTGCTGTTGCTGCAGGAATTTGACCTCCAGATCGTCGACAGAAAAGGAACAAGCAATCAGGTTGCTGATCATCTGTCCAGGCTCGAGAAGACAGTGGGCACTGTTGACCCCACTCCTGACCCCACTCCGGTAAAAGAAACTTTTCCCGATGAACAATTATTATCTGCGCAACATCATAATGAAACTCCTTGGTATGCTGATATTGCAAACTTTTTAGCAAGTGGATTTAAGCCCCACGGGATGAGTGGACAACCATTCAAGAAATTTTTACACGACACACGACAATACGTTTGGGACGATCCCTTCTTGTACAAGATAGGGGCGGACCAAATATTAAGGCGTTGTGTCCATGGGAGTGAACAACATCAAATACTCCATGGTTGTCACACATCCCACTACGGTGGCCACTTCGGTGGAAACCGTACCGCAGCAAAAATTTTGCAAAGTGGATTCTTTTGGCCCACTGTTTTTAAAGACTCATTTGAATTCGTGAAAAATTGTGAGCAATGTCAACGTACGGGGAATATATCGCAAAGAAATGAAATGCCTCTTAACAACATTCTAGAGGTCGAACTTTTTGATGTATGGGGGATAGATTTTATGGGACCTTTTCCAAATTCCAACAATAACTTTTACATCTTGGTTGCGGTAGATTATGTTTCAAAATGGGTAGAAGCCATTGCTTGTCACTCCAATGATGCTAACACTGTGGTGAAGTTCTTACACAAAAATATATTCACTCGCTTCGGAACACCACGAGCATTAATTAGTGACGAAGGCACCCATTTTGTAAACAAAGTCATGGCCTCGGTTCTTGCTAAATATGATATTCATCATAGAGTGGCCACCGCATACCACCCACAAACCAATGGGTTGGCCGAGCTTTCAAATCGTGAGATCAAGGGAATTTTGGAAAAAGTTGTTAAGCCACACCGTAAAGATTGGTCAATCAAACTCGATGATGCTCTTTGGGCCTATCGAACAGCCTATAAAACTCCTCTGGGAATGTCTCCATTCAAATTAGTTTTTGGCAAAGCTTGCCATTTACCGATTGAATTAGAGCACAAGGCGTTCTGGGCCCTTAAAGAGCTTAACATGAGTGAGGATGCCGCGGGAATCAAAAGGAGTCTGCAAATACATGAGCTAGAGGAGTTGCGATATCACTCCTATGAGAATGCAAAGTTGTACAAGGAAAAGACCAAGATGTGGCACGATCGTCGAATCAACCATAGGGAGTTCATGGAAGGACAACAGGTACTATTGTTCAATTCTCGTCTCAAACTCTTTCCAGGTAAACTTAAATCAAGATGGACGGGACCATACACCATTGTCAAGGTGAGTCCTTTCGGAACAGTGGAGTTGAAATCCCCACAATCGGGTCAAACCTTTAAAGTCAATGGGCAAAGGGTAAAGCATTTTTTGCATGAAAGTGCCCACATCCCTGCCCACTCTCCGCCTCGCTATGGTTAAGCAATGTCACAACCGTTTGTAAATATTTTATTTCAGTTATTTGCTGTCTTTTTATTATTTTTGGTCTTTTTAATTCTGCATGGTAGTTTGTTTTAATGTGTGTAGGAGAAATTGCCGCTTTTTGGAGGAAAAATCAAGAAAAAGCTTCGCAGTGGGGAGATGCATGTCCCTGCGTTCCTCACTCTCGGTCTGGCATAGGAAAAGACGGTTTGGGAGGGACCCACGGCTGACGCACATCATGCTTTTTCTTACAAACATCAACTTTTCCTGCCACTTGTCAAAAGCCCACCTATTCCCAAGATAAACCATCATTATCTTTTTCTCTCTCTACTAACCGTCCCCAATCAACTCAAAAACCATCACCCTCAAATCAGATTTTTACTTTAACTTCCCTAAACACACCAAGTTTCTTCATCTTCTCCATTTCTCTCTCAAAGAAAACCCACAAACCTAAAACCCTTCCTAAAACCCTAAAAATGGCAAGAACCAAGAGAATGAACACCAACCCCGATGCACTCACACGTGCGGCCGTCCGCCGCAGGACCGCCGAGGAACAACCACCGGAAGCCGTCACCAATGACCTGAACGAACCGCCACCGGTCTCCGGCGAAAACCCGATCATCTCCGGTGCAGCCGACGAGGGTTCTTCAAAGCACGAAAGCCCAAAAGCTACTTCATCATCGCAAGTCTCAGACAACAGTATCACCCATTTCGAGACCGAGACACTTCTAGCCGAAGAAGAAGAGAGACGGTTAGCAGAGGAGTTCAAACAGAAAATGGAAGCCATTAGAAAAAGAAAGGAAGAGGTCGAGAGGAGGCGTCGAGAGGAAGAAGAAAGAATCAGAAAGGAAGAAGAAGAAAGAATCAAAAGAGAGGAGGAAGAGAGATTGAGGAGGGAAGAAGCCGCAAGATTGGCTAGAGAGGAGGAGGAGCGATTGAAAGAGGAAGAACGAAAGAAGGATGAAGAAGCAAGGATATTCGAGCAGAAAAAGAAACAAGCAGAGGAGGAGTGTTTGGCTCGTGAGGAAGAAGAAAGACAGAAAAAGATTAAGGAACAGACTCAGACATTAGACATTCCCCAGAACAAAAATGCTGATAGTGTGGAGGATGTCCACACCACTGCCCACAGTGAGGAAACCCCAACCAGAGCACTCCAGAGGAATAGGGGAATGGTTACACGATCTGGTGCATCCAAGAAGGCATCGTCTGCAAAACCAAAAAGAAAAGCGTCGAGGAAAGGTAAGGGTATCGAACCCTCTTTAAGTTCTTCTTCTAGTGATACTAATACGGGAAGTGAACAAAACCTTTCTGAAAATCCACATCTGTCCACTGTGGGGACTGCTCATGCCCCCAGTGGGATACCGAGGCAATTCACTTCCCCAGCTGCTAGAACCCACTTTGAGTGTATTTATACTCGGAAGTTGAATTTAGAGAGGGGTTTCGACCCCGACTTTGTAGAAGCAAATCCTTTTGTCAAAGATAAACTTGTAGCGCAAGATTGGGCAACCATTGCCACTGCCAATCGCCGCGCTAATGCATCATTAGTCCGAGAATTTTATGCTGAGGCCTCCCAAGCCAAAGAATCATTTGTTAAGATCAGAGGAAAGGTTGTGGACTTTACTCCAGGCAATATAAACCGAGTGTTAGGTAGAGGAGCTCCGGAACCTTGTGCTTTCGGACAGTTCCTGGCAAAGATGACTCCGGCTGATGAGGAATTGATTTTAAAAGAAATAGCAGTTGAGGGAAGGCCATGGAATCAGGATGGCCAAAGAAGGTGTCTATATGCTGGCAGCCTCACCACTGAGGCTGCTGTGTGGTTCCAATTCCTAAGGGCCTCGGTGGCCCCAACATCGCACGACACGACTCTCTCCATGCATAAGTGTGCCATGCTTTACTGCGTTCTCACTAAAAAGAAGATCAATCTGGGAATCATAATGCATGGTGCCATCCATCAGGCCAGAACACGAACCAAGGTAATCCTACCCCTTCCTTGCCTTATTACACTATTGCTAATAGATGCCGGAGTGCCCACAGCTGAAGAAGACCAGTGGATCATTTCCACGAAAAACATCAGTATTCAGACAATTAAGAAGATGAGAAGAGAGATAGGAGGCCCGTCTGTTGAGCCTGCCCAGGTACAGCCCAATGTGCGAATAGCCGACGAGCACATAGTGGGCACTGAAGTGCCCACTGTGGGGAAGAAGGGTACCCCACTCCATTCAACCGAGGCCGGATCATCAAGCAACCAAATGGGAGAGATTTTGGCAGCTTTAAAGAAGCTCACATACAGGATCGAGTTGCTGGAAAGTGAGCAGCGATACCAGAACCGGGCCACGCAGAAATTTTGGATGTATACAAGAGAACGAGATGAGGTGACGGGCCTGATGATGAAAGAGGCCAACCCAATGCTAGCTGCTCAGCTACCAGAATTCCCGAAAGATATCTGCCCGGTTAATGACAGTGAGGATGAGTTCGATGATGATGATGCGGATCTGTCACCGCAAGCCACCCAAACCCCGTGAATGGTTTGTTTTTAAAACAATGGTTTCGCTCTTTTGCTCACCAAAAACAATTTTATTTTGTTTGGTTGATCTTTTTGTGCCTATGGCTAGGCATTGACACTATTTGCTGTTTTAACTTTTTAAATATCGATGCATGAAAATCCTACCGGTAGGTAGGTACTTTTGGGTACTAACATATTGATTGTTTGAATGCTTGTTTGACCTCGTTTCCATTTCAAGGTACAACTTTCGGCTTCCGACTTAAAAGGTCACTTTTGTAAGTACAAATCTCAACTTGTCCCGTGAAATGATATAGGCCATTTTTCGCATCCAAACACGATCCTTTTTATACCCCCAAACCACCACCTTTGTTCATTAATTCAATGTCACAGTGGGGACACTGTGAGATTTTAAGTTTGAGGTGGGAACTTCCAGAGTGACCTCCAGTTTGCTCACAGTGAGGACACTGTGAAGTCCAAGTTTGAGGTGGGTAAGCCGTACCCCCCTTCAAAAAAAAAAAAAAAAAAAAAAAGAGAAAACACAAAAATACAAAAACATAAGAAAATAGGAGTAGCACTAACAAAATTGATGGTGTGCCTTTTCTGGACCATCAAAGTGCTCACTCCCAGAAAACGATGGTGTGCCTATTCTGGACCATCAGAATACCCACCCTCACAAAAAAATAGCCATACTCATTATACCCAAATAAAGCCTGAAAGTGTACGTTCTTATCATAGCAAAATACTAAACACCCACTTCTTGAAATAAAAATCTCAAAGCGAGATCTTCGGTCCATGTTTGGAAATTTTTGCCAAAACCCTTGGGAAAAGATTCAAAGCCATAAACCTTTCAAACCCAAGAAAGCCCTATTGATCAAAAGGTAAACAAGGGAAAGGTTTCGTCAAACACAAAAGTGAAATTTTCAAGTTTGGAACCGAAGGAAGTATCGAAGGAAGGAGATCAACGCCCATTCAAGTCAAGAAATATGTAAGTCCATCAAAGACCTTTTATGCATTGTGTTTCATTTTATTTCTTTCTTTTTATTACTTGGGGACAAGTAATGATTTAAGTTTGAGGTTGTGATAACTCTATTTTTAGAGTTATTATTTCCATTTATTTTCCACTTTATTTTGTCAATTTTAGCCATTTCACTTCTAAAAACCCCCATTCTTGGTATGATTTACGAAAACGAGCAAAAGGAGTGAACCATGGTCTTTAATAAATTATTTGGGGAAGTTTTGGGTGTTTTCTCGATTTTTCATCCGCAGTGACGTATACAGTGCCCACTCCGGTTCCCCACTCTTCGAGCTGATAAAAAAGAAATCAAAAAGAAACTTTTAGTTGGGATCTAATTTTCTGGAGGAGGAAGGTTCATATGGCAGAGAAATGGCTGGAGAAGTACAAGGTAGTTCTCATTGAAGATAGCATCAAGTACACCTCTTTGTACTTGGAGATTGACTTGGAGAAGGGACCATTGGATAAAAGAATTGCACAAGGAGCTGAATTCTGCCACAACTCAGCAGTCTTTACCCATTGGAAGACCCACCTCTTTTGTGTAATACCCAACTCCTTCTCCTAGTATATAAAGGAGCACTTGGGTGCCATTAAATGCATGCTTGGTTTTCATCCTTGAATACTTTTAGTCTCAAATTCTCTCAACTACCACATTAGCTTTAGTCTTTTATTTACTGCAGTAACTAGCTTTAATTTTCAGTAATTTACTTTCTTAGTTTAAATTGTAGTTCGTATTACACAGTGCAGGGACGACTTCTCGTTCCCCACTGTGAGCAGTTAATTCAAATCACTTTCAGTTTTATTATGTGCAAATCTTCATCTTTTGTTTTCTTTACTTCGGAAATGTTAGGCTAAACATCCTTTGGGATGTAGGAAGGAGAAGTACCTGGATTTTATCAAAAATGCTTGAGTAATCTTTATACTTAGAATATTTGTTGTTTTGGTCTTTCATTCTCAATATTTACCCAAGGATGCGAACAAGCTGATCACTTGCAAGGATCTAAAGTCTAGTTCTTAACTTAGAAATAAGTAGAGCGCAGTGACACGAGCTTGAATGATGCTAGGGGATTCGAAAGAATTCTTTTGACACTTACGAAAGTGAGGTCGGCACAGTGAGTTAATCTCTGCCCACTGGAGTAGTAGGCAAGCTAATTTGTGTATTAAAAACACTTAGAGTATTTGTCTCTACACATTCCATCGAGGCCTGAAAAGGTCCATTTAGAGATTACCATTGACAAAACAACAAGTACTAAGAGTATGGGATTTTTATCTAACGGTGTGAGTATTTTGTAACCGGGCTTTTCTAGCGAAAATGTCCACCACGAATACGAGGATCACTCTAAGGACCGAGTATTTGAGATAAAATTTAGGGAAAATCCAACCTACATTCCTCCTTTTTAGCATTTAGTAAATCGTTTCAAGTAGCTATTTTACCAAACCAAACCAAAGTATTATTTTCCTCTCTAGTTGAAACTTGTAAAAGGAGCTCATGAGAACCGTATTGTCTTGATTGTCCAGTCTCTGTGGATTCGATTCTGGTATTTTACCAACTATTACTTGCTGTGACGATCATAGTGGACAGTGTACACTTGCACTTCCCACTGTGGACAGTTTGCAACCCACTGCGATTAAAACACACATTTCGCACGTAACAGACAACCATAAGGGTTCATCCACAATCCCCAATCGCTCAGTTAATCCATCTATAACCCCTTAAATCGATTTATTAAGACCAAAACCCATAAAACACATTTTGAAGGAAATATGGTGAAAACTCATTTCGCGTGGTGAACTTCTCCTCAATCGATCCTCTATTGTGGCTCAAAAGTGTGTGAAAAACCTCTGAAAATCGCTCCCAAGCTGCCTCCCGTCGCGCGTGTCGAGATCTGACCTAAAATCCGGAAAATACCAAATTATAGAGCTGAAACAGAGGGTTACGCCACTTGTCCCGCCACTTGCAAACCGCGGGACAAACTGCGTGTGTCCCCTGATGTATCCGGATTAGGTTCTGGGTCAGGTTCGGGTCCTGGTTCGGGTGCGGGTCTTGGGCTTCCGTTGGCTTCGTTTTGTACTCGTTTTGGACTCTTTTCCGCTTCTTTTCCTCGATGATTGCTGTCTTTTAGATTACCTGCATATTTCACTAGATAAACCATAAAGTTCCGCCTTTTTGCAAGAACACAAGCCAATCTCATTGGTTTGAGGACCGAAAATAACGCCAAAAAGTGGCGTTATCACTCAACAAAGAAATGTTTCAATTTTCTTGGGGACACAACATATCATCTATCTGATCTTCACTCGGAAGGTCTAGATATTGAAAAAGAAGGAAGTTTGCCCCACCTTCGCTCTTCATTCATGCACATTGAGTCCGTGGAAAACTTGTTGTTGTCTCAACAGTTTACACAATTTGAGCTTAATTTTCAAGCATAAGTTGCTTCAATCATTTCTACACTTGCACGTACACACAATGAATATGTTTTCTTGTCATAACGTTCATAGAAATTTCCTTTGTGGTTTTTCGATGATTGAATGGAAGCCCTGGAGGAGTGAACATCAAAAAGCTCCTTTCCAAAGTGCATTCGTTGTACTAAGTGGCTCCGTGCAACTTACATGCATTTTAACTTATTCATATGTTGTTTCAGGGTTACCACTTTCATATTGTCTTAATTTGAAAAGATTCGGATACATATTTTTGGAATTGACGGTTATTCAGATCAGAAGGAGGAGATTGTTATTGATATATTCAAAGACTGCTGAAATTGAAAAGAGAATTTTGATGATCATGATGCTCACAATCATCAAAAAGGGGGAGAAGATTTGAAAGTTTCAATTTCAAGATAAAGTGAAGCTTTGTTAAAGTCAAGAAGATCGAGATAAAAAGTCAAGATGTTTCAAGATGTTTCGAGACGATTCAACAAAGATTCAAAGTTCGAAGATTGTTATTATTGAAGAAGTGAAGATACACAGTTCAAGGTACTCAAAGCTACAAAGATTCAAGTTCATTCAAGAATGTTTTCAAAGCTCAAAACCCGTTAAAGCTCAAAAGCCAGTTTATAATCAAAGACTGAAGATATTTCTTAAAGATGCAAAGATCTGTGCTACAATGTTTCAAAGATTCATGTTACAAAGTTCAGTGATACGAAGATTCAAAAAGATGAAGATTTTGTTTTTGAAGACTTTGACCAACACCACAAAGATGTGAAGTTTGCAATTCGAGACTTTGATGATTATTTGATTTTGAAGATCCAGTTAAAGACTAATGCAGTCAGATTGGATTTCTGAAGACAACGCTCATTCGAAGATTCTTCAGTTATTGTTCAAAGTTTGTTCTTCCTTCAAAGCGAAGAGGAAGATTGTTCAAAGTGCTTAAAGTGTTGAAGATTTGAAGATTACAAAGAGCTGAAGACTATCGTCATCATTTTTTAAATCTTGAATCCATAGGGGAAGATTGTTAGTGCATAAAATGTATTCAAGATATAGTGTTTAATTGTAATGGTCAAAGCATTGTAAAAGTCAAAGTAGAGGCTTAAAGGTCAAAGTCAAAGTTACTAATGTGGAAAGTCAAGGAGTATATAATGTGTGTGTAATAGAAGTAGTCATGGTAGAAGTCATTCATACGTACATAGAAGAGAAGTGAGCAATATAGAGGGATGGCTTTCTAGAGAGAGAAGTTAGAGAGATAAAGTAGATCTTAACTCTAATTCTTGTATTCTTTCTCATCTAATGAAGATCAAAGTGTTTACATCATTGTTAATTGATTAGATCTGGGATCACATTTTGTTTTGTTAAAAATATTAATATTGAATATACAAAATTATAAAAATTAGTAAAGAAAATGAAAGGATTAACCAATTTAATGCTCTCTTTGATTTAAAAAAAATTCAAAACTCTAAGAAAATTTTAAAGCCTCAATGGAGGCTTCTCCTTAACTCTTTCTCTTACATTTTCCTTTATATATATATATATATATATATAATGATATATTGATGTTGCATTCCATCTAAGTTTTGGTTATGTGAGAAAAAAATTCAAATAAAAATATATGTTAAATAATAATAAAAATTAAATACAAATACAGAGTATAATTATATATATTGTTATTAAAAATGTGATGTAAATAATATTTTGTTTTGTTAAAAATATTAATATTGAATATATAAAATAATAAAAATTAGTAAAGAAAATGAAAGAATTAACTCATTTAATGCTATCTTTGATTTAAAAAAAATCAAAACTCTAAGAAAATTCTAAAGCCTCAATGGAGGCTTCTCCTGGACTCTCTCTCTTACATTTTCCTTTATATATATATATATATATATATATATATATATATATATATATTGATATATTGATGTTGCATTCCATCTAAGTTTTGGTTATGTAAGAAAAAAATTCAAATAAAAATATATGTTAAATAATAATAAAAATTTAATACAAATACAGAGTATAATTATATATATTGTTATTAAAAATGTGATGTAAATAATATTTTGTTTTGTTAAAAATATTAATACTGAATATATAAAATAATAAAAATTAGTAAAGAAAATGAAAGAATTAACTCATTTAATGCTATCTTTGATTTAAAAAAATTCAAAACTCTAAGAAAATTCTAAAGGCTCAATGGAGGCTTCTCCTTAACTCTCTCTCTCTCTCTCTTACATTTTCCTTTATATATACTAGTGTCCATCCCGCGCGTTGCGCGGTAGCGATAAATATTTTAAGTACTTGATCGAGTTGAGTTAAGATAAAACGTAGTTTCTCCATTAATAGTTAATGAGATACAATTTTAAAAATATAATGTATTTTCATAAGTGGTACATTTTCATATAGTATCGACCTTCTCTTCGAGATCCTTCATTCTTGCTAATTTATTATGGATTCAAATCGTGAGCTAAAACATATTTAGCTCACTAAATTTTTTACTATCAAAATTATCCTTTATTTCTTATAATTACCTTCATTCTCCAATCTTATGCCTTTTGAGAATATTGAAATCTCACAATGTGACTCATAATAATGGTTGTCCTTTTTATATAAATGAAGTTATATAAAGGTTAATATTTAATAAAAACTGATTTTTAGCAAAATAGGTCGACTAAAAAAAGACAACCAAATAAGTTATCACAAACTCTTTTAAACTTGTAAGGCATCTTATCCACATTTTCCTTTGCTTGCCTATTGTTCTAAATTTGTTACCAATCTGTAGATGTGGACTTACCAAATAAGACATATCATCCACCTTTTATATACTAACCTCTTCTTTTAAATCTATCGTTTTTCACCGATGTGGGATAAACAAATAAGACATCTCTTCCAGCTTTTATATACTAACACCCTCTTCCAAATCTATTGTCTTTCCGTCGATGTGGGATAATTAAATAAGACTCTCGTTTACTTTACATACTCACTAATTCTTCCAAATTTATCGTCTTTCTATCAATGTGGATAACATCATCTTAATTCAAGATTTGATAATACTTACATCTTCTTGTGACTTGTGAGATAATAAAAAAAACATCACGGTTCAACATTTGATAATATTATATAATTTGATGAAATATAATGATTTCTATACATTTATCTATCAATTTATTTACTTAAATAAATAGTTTTTAAGAAAAATAAGGTTGGCCATAAAGAACATCTAGCCAAACAATCCTTTAATTAATCAAAAGCCAAGTCTCCGTGTTTATTATAGTTACTTTCATTCTCCAATCTTATATTACTTTTCATTGGGGGATGAGTAAAACACCACCACAATGCTAGATTTTGAAATACACAGATCTCACACTGCCACATTATTATATATTATTATTTCTTCTTTAATCTATAAATTTAATTATTTCAATTTTTTTAACTTTCCAACAATGTGAGATAGCTAAAAATCAACCACCCCACCATTTGTAAAATACTCAAATTTCATGGTGTCACATCATGACCTTTAGTTCAATTATTGGTTTTTTAACATTTTTATTAATTAATATATTAATCGATTGATTTTTTATACAATAATAATTTTTATTTGTTTTTCAAAAAATTCATTCAAAATAAAACAATTTATGAATCATGGCCCTATGGATCATGGATGGGCACAAAAGTACCACATTCACATTTTTTATTCACTATCTTTATTCTAACTTTTCAACTTTTCACCAATGTGGGATAAACAATAACTCAACCACACAATTCACCACTTGAGAATACTCATATCTCATGGTGTCATCTCATAACCTTTTGGTACTTTTTTTAATATATACATATATATATATATATATATATAATATTGATAATTGATGATATTTTTTGTAAAAAATGTCATCTAAAATAATACAATCTTATGTGTCAAAACCGACGAATAGACACAAATGCATTACACTCACCTTTCTTACACATCTTTATTCTATTTTTCAACTTGTCACCAATGTAAAATAGCTAAAAGTAAACTACAATTGAGCATTTGAGAATACTCAATTTTCATGATGCAAAAAAAAGGTCATCCAAAATAAGACAACCATATGAGAATGGACACAAAAGCATCACATCCACCTTTTTATACACCTCTTTATTCAAAATTTTCAACTTTTCACCAATGTGGAAGAGCTAAAGCTCAACCACAATCTATCATTTGAGAATAATCTCATGATGCAAAATAAAGGTTATCCAAAATAAGATAACTCTATTAGAATGAAAACAAAGTCATCACATCCAACTTTTTTATACACACATATTTGTTATAATATTTCAACTCCTTACCAATGTGGGATAGCTATAACTCAACCACAATCCACCATTTTAGAATACTCAATTCTCATGATGCCACCTCATTCCTATTGGGTTTTTCTTTTATATATATAAAGATATATATATATATATATATATATATATATATATATATATATATATATATATATATATATATATATATATATATATATTGATGTTGCATTCCATCTAAGTTTTGGTTATGTGAGAAAAAAATTCAAATAAAAATATATGTTAAATAATAATAAAAATTTAATACAAATACAGAGTATAATTATATATATTGTTGTTAAAATGTGATGTAAATAATATTTTGTTTTGTTAAAAATATTAATATTGAATATATAAAATAATAAAAATTAGTAAAGAAAATGAAAGGATTAACCCATTTAATGCTATCTTTGATTTAAAAAAAATTCAAAACTCTAAGAAAATTTTAAAGCCTCAATGGAGGCTTCTCCTGAACTCTTTCTCTTACATTTTCCTTTTTATATATATATATATATATTGATGTTGCATTCCATCTAAGTTTTGGTTATATGAGAAAAAAATTCAAATAAAAGTATATGTTAAATAATAATAAAAATTTAATACAAATACAGAGTATAATTATATATATTGTTATTAAAAATGTGATGTAAATAATATTTTGTTTTGTTAAAAATATTAATATTGAATATATAAAATAATAAAAATTAGTAAAGAAAATGAAAGGATTAACTCATTTAATGCTATCTTTGATTTAAAAAAAATCCAAAACTCTAAGAAAATTCTAAAGCCTCAATGGAGGCTTCTCCTTGACTCTCTCTCTTACATTTTCCTTTATATATATATATCTATACTACATATATAAGCATTTAAGCAAAATGTCTTAAAGACAACCCAAAAAGCCTAAGATACAACCATTTTATGCACCAATTTTAAAAAACTCTTAATTACAACCTATAAAGCATAACTTACAACCCTTTTGAACTAGGATTTAAACCCATACCAACAAATATTGACGGTTCACTCCCTCACATACCAAACAACTCTCACGCCTGCCCCGCTGTTTGTGAACCTTCACACGGGAAAGTTGAACAGGGACGCCATACTTCTTCTACCATACCTTTGATAGTACAATCATACTTCTTCTACCATACCGTACTTCTTCTTCTTGCACGCCTTCTTCTTCTTCTTCTTCTTACACGCCAGGTTGCATATAAATCAAGAGCATGGTTTAGAGATAAATCACTTCTCCATCTCCTTTTTCCATTTCCTGATCGATTTCAAATTGAGGCTTACATTTTTCTCCTGTTTTGTTGCTATCCAGGAAGCACAAAGAACGTTGCTAATCAGGTAAATTAATTATTTTAGGGTTTCTAATCGATAGATTAGGTCTGATCATCAATTACTATGATTATATGGTTTGCTTGTTGCTCTTGGATACCCACGACTCTGTGATTTTCATGTTTTAATCTTGATGTTTGCTGGTTCGATGTTTGCTTTCTAATCGATTTCTTCTAATTGAATTTGGGTTCATCTTGTAACAGCATCATTTCAGGGTTCAGGCAACGTTTCAGGTACGTTTGAGTTTGCTCTGTGGTTCAATTTTTTACATTTTTTTGTGGGGTTTTAATTGGGGTTGGATCTTGATTTCGATGTTTGCTGGTTTGATGTTTGCTTATAATTGATTTCTTCTAATCGATTTTGGCTTCTTCTAATCGTTAAATGTTGCCTGCGTATATAATCAATTTTATGCTCAACTCCTTGATTTTATGTTTGCAGATTATTTTTGTTTACTATTATTGTGTTTGGGGTTTAGTAGTTGCAATGTTAATTTAGTTTATATGTACAAAAGTTGAAGTAGATCATATATCTTAATTTAAATTGTCACTGTTAATGTAGTTTATATGTACAAGAGTTGAAGCAGATCATATCTCTTGCTATGTTGTGCACATAACTTGGAGGCTATTCTTAGAGCTTGTTTATTTATGCATTGTTGTGAAGAAAAAACCTATTAGTTGAGGACTTGTAGTTACTTCTGTTTAATTCAAATTGCTCTATACAAGTTCTCTTAATGCTGGCGATAACTGAGCTTGGGACGATAATGAACTTAATATTAGCTGACCAATTTCAGTTGTCGTTCTATGTGTTTTAGACTTTTACTATATCATTAATCATCAAGCACTTCACTGTCTTCTGAACCTGTTGAGCAATAATCACAAAAGGAGCATTAAGAAAGAAGCTTGTTGCTAATCTGCTATATCATCACTGTTGGAAACAAGGAGCAGATTCAGGTAAGATTCCTGCACTTGGATTGTTGTCCATCTGAACTGACTAGATTTAACTATTAACTTTGTTTCCATTAAGCTGCATTCTTGACACATCTGTCTATGTGGTGATTCTACATGTGAAGGAAGCATTCGTTGGGTTAATCAAATAATCACAATAGATCTCATGGATAGTTGATGATACAAGCTACATCACATGTACAAAGTTTGCAGAAATATGATGCAGCATTTGGATTTCAATATAGAGTATAATAATTTCAAGCATGTCATACCAACTAATATATGTACCAACTATATTTAGAAGGCCAGCATTCATTCGCTTGATTGTAACCTTCTCTTTTGCTGTGTGAACAAGGAAGAATTACCTCAAACCTTTCTCCCCTTCAAAAGCTTCTTACTTTGCCATTTTTGGTGTAAATGCAAGTCTTGAAAATGGAGATCATTTGTCTCTTCAAAATCCATTTTGGTTTGGTTTTGCTTTGACCACAACAAGCTTAATAAGCTTAATAGTATAGATTTGTTGAAACTTAATGGACACTTTGTTGCTTGTTGCTTGTTGCTTGTTGCTTAATGGGCTGCTTAATAAGCTTATTAAGCTTGATGTAGACATTTATCAGATTAAGAGCTTAATGGACACTTCGTTGACCTCAAAAAGCCTAATAAGCTTAATAGTATAGATTTGATGTTTGCTTATAATCGATTTCTTCTAATCGATTTGGCTTCTTCTAATCATTAAATGTTGCCTGCGTATATAATCAATTTTATGCTCAGCTCCTTGATTATATGTTGAAACTTAATGGACACTTTGTTGCTTGTTGCTTAATGGGCTGCTTAATAAGCTTATTAAGCTTGATGTGGACATTTATCAGATTAAGAGCTTAAAGGACACTTCGTTGACCACAAAAAGCTTAATAAGCTTAATAGTATAGATTTGTTGAAACTTAATGGACACTTTGTTGCTTGTTGCTTAATGGGCTGCTTAATAAGCTTAATAAGCTTGATGTGGACATTTATCAGATTAGCTGCTTAATGGACACTTCGTTGACCACAAAAAGCTGAATAAGCTGAATTGGTTCTTTCAATTATATTATTTCTGTTATAACCTGAAAATTATATAATAGGTTGAGTTCCATTTACATGATTTATTATACTTTCTGCTTAATAAGCTTAATAAGCTTGATGTGGACATTTATCAGATTAAGAGCTTAATGGACACTTCGTTGACCACAAAAAGCTTAATAAGCTTAATAGTATAGATTTGTTGAAACTTAATGGACACTTTGTTGCTTGTTGCTTAATGGGCCGCTTAATAAGCTTAATAAGCTTGATGTGGACATTTATCAGATTAATAGCTTAATGGACACTTTGTTGACCACAAAAAGCTTAATAAGCTTAATAGTATAGATTTGTTGAAACTTAATGGACACTTTGTTGCTTGTTGCTTAATGGGCTGCTTAATAAGCCTAATAAGCTTGATGTGGACATTTATCAGATTAAGAGCTTAATGGACACTTCGTTGACCACAAAAAGCTTAATAAGCTTAATAGTATAGTTATGTTGTGTATGTCGATTGCTTTTGGTACGGTTTCTGATTCATCCGAGATTGGTTTTATTTTCTGATCCGAAGCTAAATCGGAAGTTGTCACCAATGTTACCGAAAAGTTATAGAAGCTGTGATGATATGTTTCCGAGCAAATGTTTCTGAACATTGGGCAAATCGGCCCGTATCTTGGCGGGGCAACGTGTTGCAGCCATAGCGGTGTCTGATCCCTTTGTTCGATTCCAGATTTGCAGATCTGAGTTTTTCTTTTTCAAAATTAGCGCATCACCGGTGTAATTCTTCTATTTTACTCTTCATTATAGAGTAAAAGTACAGGGAAATTAATTAAAATACCCAAACTTTAAAAGTTAAATGATGTGTTATGTTTTCTCTTGTTTGGAAACATAAACACTTGATGTAAACAAATCCACTCGGAGAATACGAGGCAGTTTCAGAGGGGATGAAGATGATGATTTCTAAGGTTGGTTGCCCCCTCTGTCGATACCAATGTCTGATATTGACTTTATTTGGTCTACAACCCTTCAGTTTGGATGCTCTTTCATCAGACGGTTTCTTATGTGAGTATACTCTAATTTTGATTCAAATAGCCTTTTACATGGTTCTTGATGTTGCATGTGACCATTGTCTTTCATTGGTTTATCATCTTCTCCCCTTTGTTATGTTTATGGCTTTAAATTTGTTTCTCATTGTTGGTATAAGGTTCATATTGGACCATTATTTTTGCCTACTCTGTATCAAGTTTGGACCTGAATAACTTGTCTAATGTTTTTTTTGTATGTATGTTTCTTGCTTAGCTCTTTTTCAATTGAGTTGTTTTGTCTAATAAAATAACCATTGAGTATCTCCAACAGTTTGGTTCTTTGAGGCTGTGATGATGATTTTAAATGCATTGAGTGGGATTGGATCAAAGTTAGAGATTATTTGCATCATGGCAGGGCAACTGGGATGGTGGTGTGAAAGAAAAAAGGCATGAATGTTTCTCTTCTTTGACATTACAACCAGTAATTGCAGCCATGGCGGATTATCCTCTTTTTTCAATTGTTTACAGATCTGAGCCTCACATTTTTCACCTGACCCCCATTTTTACACGTTTTTTGAACGAAATTTCTTTTATTCTTCCATATTGAGGATCTTACAAGACCTGAATCAAAGGCCGATTTGCCCAATGTTCGGAAGCTCTTTCATCAAACGGTTTCTTATGTGAGTAAACTCTAATTTTGATTCAAATAGCCTTTTATATGGGTTTTTCTTTGGTTTTTGTCCATTAATAAAATAACCATTGAGTATCTCCAACAGTTTGGTTCTTTGAGGCTGTGATGATGATTTTAAATATAGATATTAGAGTACCCTGTCAGATGTTTTCACCCTACATATTAACTACTGGATTTTGTCCTTCGTATGCTTAAGTCTGACATATTTTTTTTAAGGTTTATCTCCACTTGATGGTGTAAAGAGAGAGCAAGGAAACCAGCAGTCAAGAGGTTAAACCATAGCATACATGTACTGTTGTAACCACGAGCAACTAACCCCATTACTCGATTTAAATGAGATTGCTGAAGATCTAGCTCATATTGACAATCCATCCTTATATCAATGTTTATGTTACAATTCTGATGAATTTACATTGTGTTTGATGGTTGGTGATAAAAATATTCTGATGTTCATTTTATATCAACATTAGATCAATATATGTATTGAGAATATAAAAAGATAATTTTGATGTTAATATGTATGAGAAATAAATTAATACGTATCGTTGCTTTTATATGGATTTTTCTTTGGTTTTCGTCCATTAATAAAATAACCATTATCTCCAACAGTTTGGTTCTTTGAGGGTGTGATGATGATTTTAAATGCATCTGAGTGGGATTGGATCAATTTGTTAAAAGTTCATGTTTGCATTATTTTGTCTGCCAGGGCCAGCCTTCTCACTAATTCTACAAGACACTCTCTTTTTTATAAAAGCATCTCACTCATTCTTTAGCTGACATTCTTTTTTTAAAAGGAGAACAAGACATTCTCTTTTTTATAAAAGCATCTCTCGCTCTTATTTAAGGAGCACATATCATCTATGTTGGAATACGATTGGAAATCTAGGTTTCCATACCATCTCTCACAAACGACACGTAAGGTATATCGATCGTTTTTTATTGATTTATTATTAGTTGTATGGATTTTTGCTTCTTAAAGGATATCTTAAAATTGCTACAATGTTGTTTGAAATTATTAATTGGGTAATGCAAACAGAGAACAACAATTATTAATTGTTTGAAATTATTAATTGGGTATCGATTTATATTATAAAGATGAATACATTTTTATTTTGTGTAAACATGAATTTTCGTTTTTTGGTTAATTATGAATTGCAGTAATCTAATTACAACAAAAAAAATTGGTCAACCAACCATTATGAACTTTAAAGTTTATAAAGATCATAAACGTCATACTCTTGATTTACAGAAAAAATTGACATCCCACCGCATTGCGCGGGTAGCCAACTACTATATATATATATATATATATATATATATATATTGATATATTGATGTTGCATTCCATCTAAGTTTTGGTTATGTGAGAAAAAAATTCAAATTCAAATATATGTTAAATAATAATAAAAATTTAACACAAATACAGAGTATTATTATATATATTGTTATTAAAAATGTGATGTAAATAATATTTTGTTTTGTTAAAAATATTAATACTGAATATATAAAATAATAAAAATTAGTAAAGAAAATGAAAGGATTAACTCCTTTAATGCTATATTTGATTTAAAAAATATTCAAAACTCTAAGAAAATTCTAAAGCCTCAATGGATGATTCTTCTTAACTCTCTCTCTTACATTTTCCTTTATATATATATATAAATATATATATATATATATATATATTGATTTAAAAAAATTCAAAACTCTAAGAAAATTCTAAAGCCTCAATGGAGGCTTCTCCTTAACTCTCTCTCTTACATTTTCCTTTATATATATATATATATATATATACATTGATGTTGCATTCCATCTAAGTTTTGGTTATGTGAGAAAAAAATTCAAATAAAAATATATGTTAAATAATAATAAAAATTTAATACTAATACAGAGTATAATTGTAAAAACCCGGTCTAGATAAAGTATGCAATTCATATAATATAGAAATATCCCAAAAACGGGTCCCAAAATTTCTTACATCAAATCAAAATCCGTTTGGCGGAATCAACCTACACAACTGAGAATAAAATCTAAACTGAGCTAAAGTGTCACTACACTATCAAGCCTTCTCCCTAACGCCTTGCTCCCTTGCCAGAGCTTTTAATCTGTTTCCCTGAAAAGGCTTTAGTTTGAAAATGCGAGGGTTAGACCATGAGGTCTAGTGAGTCCCTCCTGACAGTTCTCAAATGCATTTAAAACATTTTATCTTCTCAGTATAAATCATTTATAAATCTGATCATATAGAAACATTCACGGAATAAAACCCGCCCCTCGTAAATTGGCACCCTGAAGTCACCCTAAGGTTACAACGAGTCAGTCTAATGCTGCCATATGTGGGCCACACTACTCCTGGCATAAAGGGACTACTTTCCCGCATGAGCACTGGCGGGACTACTTTCCCGTCTTGGCCAGTTTACGTCTCAAACAATGTATGCATACATCTCATAAAAATATCTTTAAACAAACTTCCATGCAGTTAAAGCATATAAATAATCATGCGAATAAAAGCACAATTATAAAACATGGCATTTCTCATCATATACTTGCTTTAGGAAAACATATTAAAAGCCACACATTTTAGTTAGAAAACTCACCTGGCTTGCTCGCTCCAAAGCTCCTCACTTACACTTCCGATCTTTAGGTGGAACACCTATTATATTAATAACGTACGTCATAATTCGTTCATTTATTGCTCGAGTTAAATCCCGAACTCAACCCGAACTTATCTAAGTTGGTAGATTACACTTCTAGTCCAAAAATCATAATTAATGGTCTTTGCTTACCCATCCAATTGAAATGCTATACCGGATCCCTTAATTTACCCAACTTTAGATTCTCATCATAATAATACAACATTGGTTCCTAAATATCAAAACTGGATCATGTTAATAATAATATGACCCAAATTAAATAATAGACTATCAATTACGTATTAGGCCCTTAATATACAATTATAGACTTTAATAATAAACTAAGCCCAATTAAATAACTAAGCCCAAAAAGGACTTAAAACCTTTCGGCCCAACTCTCAATTCGGTCCAATCATAAATTCAACATTTATATAATTGAGGTCATGTGGCTTTGTCTACGTTGGTTTGCAATTCAAAGGAACTCCCATGATTAACCATACAATTCCCAACAACAAATGACTTGAAATAAGTCCAACAACTTTCCTTTTTTATTTTAGCCCATCGACCCTCTTTTGTATTTACACCGGATCTTCTCAAACGTGGCCCAACTACCAAGACTCTAATCAATTACCGAGATTTTGATAAAATACCCGGAACATACACACACATCCCCCCCACACCGGGACCTAGTTAGCCAAAACACATCGGGACTTAAACCACAAACATCACCGGAACCTCTACTCCAAACCCGCAACCAAGTCCCGAAATTGGCGATTTCAAACGATTTCTCAAACTCCTAATTATTTGGCCAAACGACAGAAGATCCCTCTATAAGTCTTTTACCAAAATTAACAACCGATAAACTAACCTCATTAGTTCACGCACAAAAACCAAAATTAATCGTTTAACCATCAAATTTTAGAGTTTAACCCACAGAGTACAATTTGTTACTAGACTCTAATTCCCTAACAGATTAAATACATTTCAAATCTCATATGAACATGAAATGAGAGAGTTCATACCTCAAAACTTGATGAAATCAAACCCCCATTGAAGGTTTTCCATCTCTTTTCTTCTTCTTCTCGGTTTCTCTCTCTCTCTCTCGCTATCTCTCTCCCCCCGTCGTCTCTCTCTCGCTGTCTCTCTCTCTCTCTCGCTGTCTCTTTCCCCGTAGTCTCTCTCTCTCGTTGTCTCTCTCTCTCCCGCTGTCTCTTCCCCCGTCGTCTCTCTCTCTCTCTCGCTGTCTCTTTCCCGGCGCACCCACATGACACACACACAAGACCAACCCTAAAATGAAATGTTTCTCCTATTCTAATATCAGATGCGGCGTTCTAGAAGGGAATTAATTTCCCTATTTCCCTTTTCAACCTCCTAAGTTTTTACAATAAACACTTATAGCCCCTAACTTTCGATTAAAACAATTTACTTATTTTGGGTTATTATAATCTCCCCTCCTTAACAGAATTCCTTCCCGGAATTCACTCCTAAAATAACCGACGTAAATGATTATCAATGCTTAAATTTCAACTCTCGGAATAAGTCTTTCTAATAACAAAACCAATACAACATACTCTCACGCCTTCGCTACGCAACTCTGATTAAACTCACAATCTCTGTTCCTAACTGTAACATACCATCATCTTAACTTTTCATCTTCCAAACGGATCTATTAATTCAGGAACACTACGATACTCGGGTTCCATAATTCCTTCGATTAACCACTTTGACCATAAAATCAGATAGATATATAAAACCATCCCGACTTTCTTACTCAGATTTACCTTAAATAATTCCTTAACGATCGATGTTAATCTCAATAGCACTTCCCCAAGAATTCTCGTAACCTATCTTATAAATCATAATATGTGAACAAAGGTTGTAAGCATCTCAATGCTTACCACCCTCTAATTACCTTATCTGATTCGTGACCACAATACAGTTTCCAAACTCAATTGCCTTTCTCGACTAATGCAATATAACCACCGATCATTACTGCACCAAACATTACAATTCCTTATCTTTATCACAAGCAACTTTAACTTGGCCAACTTATTTCAGCTATAATTATCAACCCATTTCAAAAGGTAAACTCCAATTGAGACGCAGTTCATTTCTGTCTATCAACCATAAGTTATCATATATAACAACTTATCATCAACATCTCGCTATGCTGGTAATCACAAAATCCATCAGTCAAAACTGATTTCTTAACCAACAACTCCACTGAGTAACTCAACCATTCACAATTTACCAAATAATTTGAAATTTACATATTCCATCATACTATCATCAAATTCTCACTTTAACCTATCGATTCTCCCTTATCAATTCTTAGTAAGAATCTCGGTAGAATTGTAACACATCCGGTAATAACAAATAAATGTCATTACTTAACAAATCCAAAAAGTTTAATCAACCAATCAAAGGCTTATACCTCTATCATGACATCTTCAAATCACTAATGATCATACTACCGCTCCGACTCATAATCATCATCAACATTCTTTAAACATAACCAAATTTCCCACTATCTCCTTCTAGGGTCATTCCCTCTCACATAAGAAACAATTCACGTTCTGCAAAGATTTAGCATTTACTAAAACACATTTGGCTAATCCACTCTTCATCCTCTTTAAACTTCCAATGATTCCAACATATACCTACTTAGCGACTCTTACAACCAAAAAACACTTGGTTTCTCCTTTGAGTAATCTCACATCACTACTCCATCCTTCTATCCTGAACATAAACACACCATAAAGTAAACTTACACTCTATGTGCTCCAACAGTCTGGTTAATAGATCGACCATCTCATCTGTAAACCCCAAAAGCTTCTATCTGATACTTTCTTTCTCTCTAACATCACCTCACTACGATACTAGCTGGTACATTTAACTTGGCAACTAATGCCATTACATAACTATACATTCCTCACTCGTAACATCACACTGCGGACCAAATCTCTCATGGTCATTCTTACACAATTCATACTTGCCTTCACATTTTCTCGCATACAAAATCGAGTCTAGCTCGCTACTTAGTCCTTTCTCACTCTAGCTGAACTATAACTCCCTAGTTCCCAATTAGCTCGAGTGTAAACATTCTTGCTCGCTCTTTACGATCCGAGCTCTTACAAAAGCTGGACACTGTCCCTCACCGGACGATAAAATCTACACGCTCGCTTCGCTCGAGTTACACACCTCATCATTCTACGAACCGTCCATACTTCGTAAATAGATCGCTTATTCAAAATGATCACTTCCCATCTTCTTAACACCCCTACAAGGTGTTCTATCAATTTCAACTTTCTGGTTCACGCCTTCGGTCTCAACTATCTTACACAACTATCGACTTCTACAACAACAGACAACCTGTAACTACTTTCTTAACTTATTCTTAAACATGGGTTCCCTTACGGAACCTAATCCTACCATCATATCATAATCACTTCATAATACGTCTCCCTCTTTTCTGGACTTACTCTTGTAACATCAATATTACCAGCTCACCTCAAAACTCATACCCAACACCGTGGGCATTTCGCTTATGCCTCTCAACATTACTCATAACGAGTTTCTAATACTAACACTTTGACGACTTCTACTCTTTCCCTTGGACTCACCGTCCCCCGACAACCGTACCTCCAGTTACCGAACAAGGGTACAGACCCTCATGCAATCGACATTATAATCCACTTCTGACTCTTCCACTGTCCAACTCTCTTCTTGAACACACACCACATTACAAACGTTCCCCCCCTGATCTGACCAAAGCCTCTCTACTCTCAGAGTTCTTCCTTAGCTTAAAATGTAATACTATATGACCTAGTGAGTTCATAGCCTTCATGCATGACGACGCGGTAAATAAATCATTTCGTATCTTTCCTCCTTTTTAAATAAACAACATTTGGGCACCACTTGAGTACACTTGTCCCCCTTACTAATATAATTTCAATACCCTGCACAACGATTCGAGAATCGCCTGCATGCATCTTCCCGTGCATTACAATCTTGCTCACTCCGAACGATGTTATTACGACATTATTATATTGCATGAAAATCTTTTCATATGACACAATTCTGAAAGAATTACCGACAAAGAGTAAACCAGTCGGTTCTCACACTCATTTGTATGATATCAATAGGTCGAAAAGCGTTTTGGTTATAAATGAATTGCAGGCAACCATTTTCTTGACCCTTTACAACAAATTTGACTTATCATGAAAAGAGTGGGATATTTTGCAAATCGTTAAGCTCAAGGTTTCAGTGTGTTTGTGAGAAGTCAATCTTTCTTTAAACAGACGCGTGCACTTTCTGACTCATTTTCGATCAAGATTTATATTTACACTTTTAACTTAAATCGGAAAAATTTCGTGTTACATAAAATAACGTCATGCATGAGACTCCACATGTAAATGAAGGCTACTCACTCAAACAAGGTCAACCCCTTTCCTCACGCAACTTATCATTGACACTGAACCTTCGACTAAAGGTCGTCCCTCTCGGTCTTGCAACAACTTGTAGTACGTACGTTCTACATATCACTTACTCAACCATTTCCTACTATTTTCGTTCTGACCAGCTATCTCATTTTCTACTTCTACATGCTTCCTTTTCACTATAGGTATCTTATTTCATTAACCCTGCCATTGAAAAGCTCGATTAATAAATTAGAGCTCCACTGACACTTTCAAGATTTTGACACCGCCCTTTCTGACCATCCCAACGGACCTATCCCATGATTTCTAGAACTGGGACTCTCCCACGACAGGAGTCTTACTCAACTTAACCATTCATCCTCTCCGAATTCACATAGAGCTACCTCTAGATAACTCATTACACTCTATACAACATTTCTTCTCTATGATGTATACATACATCACCTCATAAGTGACTTCTCATGAAACTTCCCTAACAAGGGGTCTTAGTCTACCTCTCAGAGATCTTGTTGACATCCTACAGTACTGAAACACGACATAAACACTAGTGTCTGACTACCACTTCGGAATAATAAGGCAGGTTAAGCACATACATGCACCTGTAAGTTCGCAATTTCACTGGCCAGGTGAAATTTCAAACTTACCTTACATGACAGTCCTCAGTACCCTATTAGTCCTATCTCTACAATAGTGTCCTCCTAACGCATTTTCTGTATCTACAATAGTGCCCTCCTAACGCATTTCCTATTCTCAATTGTGATTTCTACTCCAAAGTTTAAGTTTAGGCCCGTCCGGTCACCTAAATCCCTTAAACTATTGCTCTGATACCAACTGTAACAACCCGGTCTAGATAAAGTATGCAATTCATATAAAATAGAAATATCCCAAAAACGGGTCCCAAAATTTCTTACATCAAATCAAAATCCGGTTGGCGGAATCAACCTACACAACTGAGAATAAAGTCTAAAATGAGCTAAAGTGTCACTACACTATCAAGCCTTCTCGCTAACGCCTTGCTCCCTTGCCAGAGCCTTTCATTACATGTTTCCCTGAAAAGGTTTTAGTTTGAAAATGTGAGGGTTAGACCATAAGGTCTAGTGAGTCCCTCCTGACAGTTCTCAAAAGCATTTAAAACATTTTATCTTCTCAGTATAAATCATTTATAAATCTGCTCATATAGAAACATTCACGGAATAAAACCCGCCCCTCGTAAATTGGCACCCTGAAGTCACCCTAAGGTGACAACGAGTCAGTCTCATGCTGCCTTACGTGGGCCACACTACTCATGGCATAAAGGGACTACTTTCCCGCATGAGCACTGGCGGGACTACTTTCCCGTCTTGGCCAGTTTACGTCTCAAACAATGTATGCATACATCTCATAAAAATATCTTTAAACAAACGTCCATACAGTTAAAGCATATAAATAATCATGCGAATAAAAGCACAATTATAAAACATGACATTTCTCATCATATACTTGCTTTAGGAAAACATATTAAAAGCCACACATTTTAGTTAGAAAACTCACCTGACTTGCTCGCTCCAAAGCTCCTCACTTACACTTCCGATCTCTAGGTGGAACACCTATTATATTAATAACGTACGTCATAATTCGTTCATTTATTGCTCGAGTTAAATCCCGAACTCAACCCAAACTTATCTGAGTTGGTAGATTACACTTCTAGTCCAAAAATCATAATTAATGGTCTTTGCTTACCCATCCAATTGAAATGCTATACCGGATCCCTTAATTGACCCAACTTTAGATTCTCATCATAATAATACAACATTGGTTCCTAAATATCAAAATTGGATCATGTTAATAATAATATGACCCAAATTAAATAATAGACTATCAATTACGTATTAGGCCCTTAATATACAATTATAGACTTTAATAATAAACTAAGCCCAATTAAATAACTAAGCCCAAAAAGGACTTAAAACCTTTCGGCCCAACTCTCAATTCGGTCCAATCATAAATTCAACATTTATATAATTGAGGTCATGTGGCTTTGTCTACGTTGGTTTGCAATTTAAAGGAACTCCCATGATTAACCATACAATTCCCAACAATAAATGACTTGAAATAAGTCCAACAACTTCCCTTTTTATTTTAGCCCACTGACCTTCTTTTGTATTTACACCGGATCTTCTCAAACGTGGCCCAACTACCAAGACTCTAATCAATTACCAAGATTTTGATAAAATACCCGGAACATACACACATCCCCCCACACCGGGACCTAGTTAGCCAAAACACATCGGGACTTAAACCACAAACATCACCGGAACCTCTACTCCAAACCCGCAACCAAGTCCCGAAATTGGTGATTTCAAACGATTTCTCAAACTCCTAATTATTTGGCCAAACGACAAAAGATCCCTCTATAAGTCTTTTACCAAAATTAACAACCGATAAACCAACCTCATTAGTTCACGCACAAAAACCAAAATTAATCGTTTAACCATCAAATTTTAGAGTTTAACCCACAGATTACAATTTGTTACTAGACTTTAATTCCCTAACAGATTAAATACATTTCAAATCTCATATGAACATGAAATGAGAGAGTTCATACCTCAAAACATGATGAAATCAAACCCCCATTGAAGGTTTTCCATCTCTTTTCTTCTTCTTCTCGGTTTCTCTCTCTCTCTCTCTCGTTGTCTCTCTCTCCCCGTCGTCTCTCTCTCGCTGTCTCTCTCTCTCTCGCTGTCTCTTTCCCCGTCGTATCTCTCTCTCTCTCATTGTCTCTCTCTCTCGTTGTCTATTCCCCCGTCGTCTCTCTCTCTCTCTCTCTCTCTCGATGTTTCTCTCTCTCTCGCTGTCTTTTTCCCGGCGCACCCACAGGACACACATACAAGACCAACCCTAAAATGAAATGTTTCTCCTATTCTAATATCAGATGCGGGTTTCCAGAAGGGAATTAATTTCCCTATTTCCCTTTTCAACCTCCTAAGTTTTTACAATAAACACTTATAGCCCCTAACTTTCAATTAAAACAATTTACTTATTTTGGGTTATTATAATCTCCCCTCCTTAACAGAATTCCGTCCCGGAATTCACTCCTAAAATAACCGACGTAATTGATTATCAATGCATAAATTTCAACTCTCGGAATAAGTCTTACTAGTAACAAAACCAATACAACATACTCTCACGCCTTCGCTACGCAACTCTGATTAAACTCACAATCTCTGTTCCTATCTGTAACATACCATCATCTTAACTTTTCATCTTCCAAACAGATCTATTAATTCAGGAACACTACGATACTCGGGTTCCATAATTCCTTCGATTAACCACCTTGACCATAAAATCAGATAGATATATAAAACCATCTCGACTTTCTTACTCAGATTTACCTTAAATAATTCCTTAACTATCGGTGTTAATCTCAATAGCACTTCCCCAAGAATTCTCGTAACCCATCTTATAAATCATAATATGTGAACAAAGGTTGTAAGCATCTCAATGCTTACCACCCTCTAATTACCTTATCTGATTCATGACCACAATACAGTTTCCAAACTCAACTGACTTTCTCGACTAGTGCAATATAACCACCGATCTTTACTGCACCAAACATTACAATTCCTTATCTTTATCACAAGCAACTTTAACTTGGCCAACTTATTTCAGCTATAATTATCAACCCATTTCAAAAGGTAAACTCCAATTGAGACGCAGTTCATTTCTGTCTATCAACCATAAGTTATCATATATAACAACTTAGCATCAACATCTCGCTATGCTGGTAATCACAAAATCCATCAGTCAAAACTGATTTCTTAACCAACAACTCCATTGAGTAACTCAGCCATTCACAATTTACCAAATAATTTGAAATTTACATATTCCATCATACTATCATCAAATTCTCACTTTAACCTATCGATTCTCCCTTATCAATTCTTAGTAAGAATCTCGGTAGAATTGTAACACATTCGGTAATAACAAATAAATGCCATTACTTAACAAATCCAAAAAGTTTAATCAACCAATCAAAGGCTTATACCTCTATCATGACATCTTCAAATCACTAATGATCATACTACCGCTCCGAATCATAATTATCATCAACATTCTTTAAACATAACCAAATTTCCCACTATCTCCTTCTAGGGTCATTCCCTCTCACATAAGAAACAATTCACGTTCTGCAAAGATTTAGTATTTACTAAAACACATTTGGCTAATCCACTCTTCATCCTCTTTAAACTTCCAATAATTCTAACATATACCTACTTAGCGACTCTTACAACCAAAAAACACTTGGTTTCTACTTTGAGTAATCTCACATCACTACTCCATCCTTCTATCCCGAACATAAACACACCATAAAGTCAACTTACACTCTATGTGCTCCAAAAATCTGGTAAAGAAAATGAAAGGATTAACTCCTTTAATGCTATCTTTGATTTAAAAAATATTCAAAACTCTAAGAAAAATTTAAAGGCTCAATGGAGGTTGCTCCTTAACTCTCTCTCTTACATTTTCCTTTATATATATATGTATTGATTTTAAAAAAATTCAAAACTCTAAGAAAATTCTAAAGCCTCAATGGAGGCTTCTCCTTAACTCTCTGTAAAGCCCGTATCCCGGTATGTATTTTCTTATTATTAATCTTTTTTTTAAGCTATTACTTAACGTGGTTTCCGTTAACGGGATTAGACAATTTGGACCTAACTGTTAAATATGTCAACTTTTTTGTTGGTTTGCGAGAAGAGTTTAGTTGAGGGGCCAAAAGTGGCAAGGGGGCCAAACTTGTGCATGGGATCGGCCAAAAAACCGACCCCCTCCCCTTCCCCTTCGTTTTTTTTCACTTAAGCGATCCCCCAAAACCCTAGGACACCCTTCCCTTCCCCATTGTGTTGCCACCGCCGAGAGAGAGAGAGAGAGAGAGAGAGAGAGAGAGGCTGTCGAGAGAGAGAGAGGGCGACGCCGTGAGAGAGAAAGAGGGAGCAGCCGGGAGAGAGACCGCCGCTGCCGTCGTCGTCGATTCTGCCGGAAAAGGGGGGAGAAGAAGTCGCGTCGAGGTAGTCCCGTTTTCTTTCTTTTCGTTGTTGGTCTTGTTGTCGAAACGCCATGAACCACCACCACCGCCGCCGCAGCCATGGCTGCCGGCGGTGTGGCCGCCGCCGTACGCCGCCGCGTGGACAGCAACGGGTATGCGTGTGTGGGTGTGTGTGTGTTCGTTTGTGTGTAGGTGTGTGTGAGGCGGGGTAAGTGGTTTCGAGTGGTTTCGCTGAAAAATGTTAACCCGTAATCGCCGCCGCCGCCAACGACCACCACTGCCGGAGGTGGCAGTGGGTGGTGCACGGTTGCACAGCTCTAGTAGCTTTAACCCATAAGTCACAGTTGAGTTCGGGTCTGATTGTGTTAAGTCTTGGCTTAATGAAAGTGTAGGCTATAGTTATCATTTCATGTGGAAATTGCCTTTTCTGCCCCTGTTTTGTAAAACCCTTATCTCTTTCTAGGAATATCGGATCGGGGTGAAACCAGTGCCAAAATCTCCCATTTTGAGTCTAGTAAGTTTTGTATGTTTTGCGGAAAAGTCAGTTCGGCCTCTAGCTAGGGTCAAATCATCGTTTTGTACTGACAGGTCCTGTTTTTCACTGCTCTGTGAGTCGGTTTTGTAAAATTCGTGTAGGACGATAGGAACATCGTTAGAACGCGTGCGATATGTCCCTGGAACCCTAAGACATGGAACTTTCTGGTTATGGAATAATATTTCTGGATTTATAAGCTTAACGGGGGTTAAACAGGTCCCGAACTGACCTGTGTTTTTAGTGTAAAAGCTGGAAATTGCATGTGTGAACTTATAGTTGTGACCTTGGGCTATGACTTCGCTTTGACGTTTGATATCACTTATTTAGGTGGAAAGAGGTGAGTTGGAGTTGGCCGGCTCGTCTTGCTGTTGTGTGTATCTACTTTACTTTTGAGATGAGTTCTCTCACTGTGTAGATAGGAATTGTATGCATGTTATTGTAGTTTGTATGTACTGCTGTACTTGTGGTGTGAACTAGTTGTTTGTGGTGCGTAATATTTGATTGGTTTAAATGCTTAGTATAAATGTGTGTTACATTACATCTCGGTGGGACCGAGGGCTCGGTGGGACCGAGGAAGTGGGTGGAAATGTTGTGTGAACTCGGTGGGACCGAGGAAGTGGGTGGAAATGTTGTGAGAACTCGGTGGGACCGAGGGCTCGGTGGGACCGAGGGCTCGGTGGGACCGAGGGCTCGGTGGGACCGGGGAAGTGGGCGGAAATGTTGTGTGAACTCGGTGGGACCGAGGGCTCGATGGGACCGAGGAAGTGGGTACATAATTACTCGTATGTGTTTACCTGTATTATGTAGCTGTTGTGTTGTTTGATTTTGTGCGGATAGGGTGATGTGCATATAATTGCTATCTGCGCATGTGATGGAATTCACTAAGCCTTGTGCTTACCCTTTCCTATTTAATGTGGTTTCAGGTACTAGTGGCTCCAAGGCGTTACGGGTACACACTGGCGCGCGCGAAAGGTTTGATATTTATGAGGATGAGACTGATCATTTAAACGATTTAATTCCGCTGTTTATTGTTAACGAGAATATCTATTGTTAATTTTGCAAACGAAACGGTTTTGGATATTTAATGAGGTTTCATTTATTAAAATGCTTATTTTTAAAAGTTAAAATTTATTGTAATTTTTGGGACGTTACACACTCTCTCTTACCTTTTCTTTTATATATATATATATATGTTGCATTCCATCTAAGTTTTGGTTATGTGAGAAAAAAATTCAAACAAAAATATATGTTAAATATTAATAAAAATTTAATACAAATACAGAGTATAATTATATATATTGTTATTAAAAATGTGATGTAAATAATATTTTGTTTTGTTAAAAATATTAATATTGAATATATAAAATAATAAAAATTAGTAAAGAAATGAAAGGATTAACACCTTTATTGTTATCTGTGATTTAAAAAAAATTCAAAACTTTAAGAAAATTTTAAAGCCTCAATGGAGGTTTCTCCTTAACTCTTTCTCTTACATTTTCCTTTATATATATATATATATTGATATATTGATGTTGCATTCCATCTAAGTTTTGTTTATGTGAGAAAAAAATTCAAATAAAAATATATGTTAAATAATAATAAAAATTTAATACAAATACAGAGTATAATTATATATATTGTTATTAAAAATGTGATGTAAATAATATTTTGTTTTGTTAAAAATATTAATATTGAATGTATAAAATAATAAAAATTAGTAAAGAAAATGAAATGATTAACTCATTTAATGTTATCTTTGATTTAAAAAAAATTCAAAACTCTAAGAAAATTCTAAAGTCTCAATGGAGGCTTCTCCTTGACTCTCTCTCTTACATTTTCCTTTATATATATATATATTGATATATTGATTGATGTTGCATTGCATCTAAGTTTTTGTTATGTGAGAAAAAAATTCAAATAATTTTTTTTGTTAAATAATAATAAAAATTTAATACAAATACAGAGTATAATTATATATATTGTTATTAAAAATGTGATGTAAATAATATTTTGTTTTGTTAAAAATATTAATATTGAATATATAAAATAATAAAAATTAGTAAAGAAAATGAAAGGATTAACTCCTTTAATGCTATCTTTGATTTAAAAAATATTCAAAACTTTAAGAAAATTCTAAAGCCTCAATTGATGCTTCTCCTTAACTCTTTCTCTTACATTTTATATATATATATAGAGGAATGTTCAAACGAGGAGCGCACCAAAACGTGAGAACGTGAGGAGCAATTGACAGTTATGAATCACATGTGATTGGCAGTTGTGGATCACATGTGATTCACAACTGATCTGGAGGAGCAATTGACAGTTATGAATCACATATGATTAACAGTTGTGAATCATTAATGATCCGCGACTTGCCACCTCGCGCCACGCCTCGCGCCACATCTTGCGCGAATTTACGATTTGTTCCGATTTTTTAGCAGTTGTTGATCACATGTGATCAGAAGCATGGGAGTGCTCCTCACGTTCTCTTAAATTGATGCGCTCCTCGTTTGAACCCGCCTCTATATATATATATATATATATATATTGATTTAAAAAAATCAAAACTCTAAGAAAATTCTAAAGCCTCAATGGAGGCTTCTCCTTAACTCTCTTTCTTACATTTTCCTTTATATATATATTGATGATTGTTTTTTTAAAATAGAAGGGTGTTTGACAATATTTTGAAAGTAAAGGAATTAAACCAAAAAATTGGTAAAAAGTATTTAAACCGTGAGTTTTTGTTCTTACCTTTGTTCTTCATTCACCACCTATGCATGAGGAATTGTCCATCCTCTCGTCCGTTTAGCATTTTCCGAACATATTATCTATTACATTTACTTTTATGCTAAATTATCTTAATTTTATTATTGATTTATCTTATTTGCTCTACATTCTAGGTTAGCTCTAAGAAAGAAAATTCGAAACCTAGGAAAAAAAGATAAAGAACAATAAAAAATTATGGAACTCAGAAAAATCCTAAAAATTAGAAACTTTTACAAAATCAAAAAAAAAAACAAAAAGAACTCGCTTCTAATGATGTAATTCGGCTAAAAATACGTCGAGTGTAAGACCTAGTTTTGCATTTGCTCAAAAAGTCAACTTCGATTTCATTTGAAAAAATGTATTTTATTCCCCGTATCTGCACAATTAATTTTTAAGCGAGTCAAATCGCTTTGACTGCCTCCCCCCCCTCTCCTGGGCGCGTGTGTGAACCGCAATTTTGCGACTCTTTTATTTACCTTAAATGTGCATCGGCTTAGATTTTTTTTTGGCTCCGCTACTACTAAAATTGATTAGGAAACCAGAATCTGTCAAACAATGCGAGATGTGACATATTCATCAAGAATATGGATGTGTTATTCATCATGAATGTTGTAACATATTCATATGAAATGCACGATTCATGATGAATAATTCATTCATATTATTCATATATGTGTAATTCATGACGAATAACACTTACATATTCATCATCAATTTGTTATTAATGATGAATATTCATCCTAAAGAGGAACACGTGGTGTGTTGTGGGTGGTTCCCGATTCCTAATCAATTTTGAGTTCATAAGGAACTTTCCTCTAATTATATCATATAATGTTGTAAAAAATATTGTATAACATGGCCTTTTTTATTATATATATGTCAACTAAAGTGTCACGTAATTTTTATCAAATGTGATTAGTTCATCAACTAGTTTTCAGCTAACAATTACTTTATCAGCAAACAACATCTAGTTTATCAGCTAATTTATCAAAAATAACTTATGCGTCCTAATAAGCTACTTTATAGGACTTGAGTTTAAAGAAACAAAAAATAGTACATCCTGTGTAAAGTGTTACAATAAGTTTATAATACGTTTTTAGACGTTTGAACAAGTTTTGGATCATTTAAAAAATATCTTATTAGCTTTATTGTAGGACACTTGTGGCTAGTTTGTCATCGTAGCCTTTCGAGAAATATCCTATGAACACATCTTTTTATGGGACACTTGTTTTTATAAGCATTTTATAAACTAATGTCATATAAATAATTAGTGAGATGCTATATTTCATATGTATCTTAAATATCTTGTTAAAACATCAAAAACATCCTATTAACTTATTAGTGTAACACTTTAATACGAAGGGTGGCCATCATGGCCAAAGTTGTGGTCACAAATGTGCATAAATAAGTTATATAAGAATTCGTGCATCCAACAAAAATATCATAAGTTATTAAATTTAAAGAGTACTGGAATTAAAACACAATATTTAGAAGGATGTTCTAACCCTTGTTTAAACGAAGGGGTTTATCAAGGGAGATCGGAGGGTGATGCCGTACCTATTTCTTCTTACGTCTATAGTAACTTATTTCCACTTATTTCATTCTCCGATTCACTCTCATTAGCGGTGGTAGTTTTTTTTGACTTTCAAACCCTAACTTATTTTCACTTTTATGTTTAATTTTCTTACCATCGCAGACATACTCTACATTTAGACCTAAGTTTTTAGTCAACAATTAATGGATGAACAATCTTTCATTTCTCCATGGAACTTTAGGAACTTAAAGACGTTAAACGCCACTTGTTGATCACTAACTCTCGTAGTTAGCTCGCAATTTTTATATCAATTAATGTTCTTCCCATGTCAAGGAATGGTCATGCTAAAATAATTGCTACATTCGTATTAGCTTCATAATCTGGGATCAAACGACTGAAAGATGAATTTATTGACTTGGACCATGACGCCTTCTATTTTACCTTTTGGGTAAGCGAATGATCTATCTGCCAAATTTTAAGGTCAAAGTGGTGGGTCGGGCATCTCTTGTTCTTATAAATCATTCTATTATCTTTCCAAGCGTCCTACAAACCCGATTTTGTTAACTGATAAAATATGTTATAAGTGGTTTGTTTTAATTATAGGGGTGGTTTCTACTAGGAGCCTAAAATTCATGGATGAACTTATTAAGGGTTGAGTGAGGTCACATGCACCCGTTCACTCGATTATCGCAAGAGAAAAAAATAGAAACGTCTTGAGAGTGCCCTTAAATGTTTGTAAACCAATTAAGTACCAAGAAATTGAATCAGGTGAGGTTGTTGTTTAGAGCGCTGATGAGTGGATGCATCACGTCCAAACCCCCTTTCTAATCAAATTTTAAGTTTTTTTATCTTTTAAATAGCCCATGTTATGAAATTTTTTTCTGAAATAGAAGGGCGTTTTGCAATATTTTGAAACTAAAAAGACGTACTAAACCCAAAAAGTTAGTAAAAAATATCTAAACAACGAGTTTTTGTTCCTATTTTTTTCTTCAATCACCACCCATGAGAAATTGTCCATCCTCTCATTAGGTTCACATTTTCCGAGCATATATCTGTTACATTAACTTATATGTGCTAAACTGCTAATTGTTTTAATTTCAATATAGATTTACCTTATTTACTCTAAATTGTAGGTTGGCTCTAAAGAAAGGGAATTCAAAACCTAGGAAAAAAATATAAAGAACAATAAAAAGTTATGGAACTCTGAAAAATTCTAAAAATTAGAAACTATTACACAATCAACAACAAAACAAAAAAGAGTCACTTTTGATTCTGATGACGGAATTCAGCTAAAATCACGTCGAGCGTAAGACATAGTTTTGCATCTTTCTCAAAAAGTCAACTTCGATTCATTTGGAAAAATGTATTTTATTCCCCATATCGGCACAGTTAACTTTTAAGCGGGTCAAATCACTTTGACTTCCCCGACCCCGAGTGCGTGGGTGAACCGTAATTTTGCGACTCTTTGATTTACCTTAAATGTGCACCGGCTCAGAAATTTTTCGGGCCTGCCATGGCTAAGATTGATTAGGAATCCGAGAACCGTCCACAACGTGAAACGAGACATATTCGTCAAGAATATGGACGTCTTATTCATCATAAATGTTGTAACATATTCATCATAAATCTACAATTCAAGATGAATAACTCATTTGTATTAATCATAAATGTCTAAATGATGATGAATAACACTTCCATATTCATTATCAATATGTTATTGATGATGATTATTCATCCTAAAGAGGGACACGTGGTGCGTTGTGGGTGGTTCCCGTTTCCTAATCAATTTTGGGTTCGTAAGGAATTTCCCTCTAATTATATCCTATAATGTTGTAATGAATTATTGTTTTAACATGTTCTTTTTGATCATTTTATGTTTGTCAACTAACTTGTCCAGTAACTCTTGCCAAACATGATTAGTTTATCAACTAGCTTTTCAGCTAACGTCTACCTTATCAGCAAACAACATCTAGTTTATCAGGTAATTTGTCAAACAACTTAAGCGTCCTATTAAACTACTTTATAGGACTTGAGTTTAAAGAAACAAACAATTGTGCATCCAATTTAAAGTGTTACAATAAGTTTATAAAATGTTTTTAGACATTTTAACATGTTTAGGACATTGAAAATTTGTCTTGTTAGCTTTATTATAGGACACTTGTAGCTAGTTAGCTCACATTTTTACATCAATTAAGGTTCTTCCCGTTGCAAGGAATGGTCATCCTAAAATAATTGGGACATTCGTATTAGTTGTTAGAACTTAGATATCCGAATTAGAAATTCGTGACACAACAAAATTAGAATCAATGGAAAAACTGAGATTATATATACACGAAATTTATATGTACACAGAAATTACATAATCGAAAAGTGTAAGAGTATGATGAATAACTCGACTTTCTTGATAAGAATTTGATGAAGATCGTAAATAGGATTGAGGCTTGCGTGTGCAGTGTCCTTAGACCGAAATTCGTCCCTCGTACGGATGAGTTTCGGACGTCTATCTAGAGGATTCAAGTCGCGTAAAAATCCGTGTATGTCCCTGTTTCGTCTACCTCTCATTCAAGTCAAGAGACCCCAAGGCCCATCTTTGACTTTTAATATGTGCTTGCCCCAACTTGATAGTTAGCCATTTTGATAAGAGGTAGGATACTCTTAACATAAGGCAAACAAGTTTTCCTCCTTTGATCTATGTGGGACAAGCAAATCCCAACAATACCCCACATGTTCAATTCAATCTCTAACAATACCCCACATTTAAATAGAAAATAAGATAATCTCAGAGTATTTATTGTTCTTATTCAAGAAACTAAACATGAAATGCTTCAGAAAAGGTGTCTAAGTGACATGAATCTTTCATAGTGAGTATTCATCGGACCTACTTTGTGGGTAGTGACGAGTAGTCTTGAGCTAACCACATTGTGTAGTAAGTCAAAACAATGAATATAACACATATCATATTTATGCATAATTTGACTCTTAGCATTGTGTTCATTTCGGTCGTGAACAATCCTTCTTCAAGAGAAATTTAGAAGACTTAGCCATGTCCATCTTCAAAGATGCGACCCCACATCAATCTCATATAGGTAATACCGATCAAGAACATTTTGTCGTGTTCTACCAAGAAACTATCAGTATTATTAAGAATAAGCATTCAACCGTAAATCATAATTGGATAATACACTAAATTACATCATAGGAATTGGCGTACATGTGTATTTGGGCTTAAGTTTTCCTCAACTAAGTGTCCTATTGAACCTACACCATGGGATCTCCAATGTTGCTAGTGTTGGAAAATTTAGTAAAAATATATGGTTTTTACTAAACTTTGGACACATTTAAATACGTATATATGTATTATATATAATTAACTCTTAGTGGGTTTGTGTTCTCCTATATGAGAGCTTCGAAACGATGTATAATGTGTCCAAAACGGAGTATGTGTGAATGATATATCGATACTCAAAGTTGAGTACTTGGATGAAATTAGCAAAAACCAAGTGGGTGTGGGAATGTATCCAACATAGGAAGAAAGAGTAAAACCTTAATGGTTTATAACCATGAAAGTGTGAGGGTTTACAAGCTCCTTTGAATGGTTTTACTCCAACACCTACCCGCGCGCAGGGGGGTGCAGATTGAGGATTTCGTAAGCTAAAATCGCCGAACTTGTGTGTGGGCGCGACCCGCGGACACGAATCCAGCTTCGAAATCTCCAGATTGGTTTTGCTAATTTTCGTTTTAACCCAATTTCAATTTTTGTAACTGAAACGCATTGAAGACGAATTAATAATTCGTTTAATTATCAGTTAATTACGAATTAATTTTTCGGTTTCAACCTTTCGTAACTGAAACACATTGAAGATGAATTAATTCGTTTTAATCATTTTCGGTTTCAATCTTCACTATAAAAAGGGGGTCTGGTTTCATTCAGACACACAACACAACTCGCTCCAAGTGGTCATCTCCGGCCGTACTTCTGCTCACGCTGTTGTACCCTGGGAATAGACGGCGAATCTGTTTAAGGGAATCGTGTGTAACACGAGCCTCAGCTTCTGTTATTTTCATCTTCTTCTTCTATGTATAATAACTGCTTAATTTGCAGTAATATACGTATGATTAAAATATATATGAAACAACAATCTTAAACAGATTCTCAATCGAGTTTGTTTCGATTTAATTCTTTTTCTGTTTTGTGTAAACAGATTGATATTGCGGTACTAATTGTTCACGTGAAATTTGTTTTCCAGAATGGTGGATACTTTAGTAACCCCAACTGCTAACATATCGGTGGCTAATAACGCAATTGCTACCACACCGGTGCCAAACACCATGGCTAATCACGCTGAGAGACCGGAAACGTTTTCTGGTCTGAATTTCAAGAGGTGGCAGCAAAAGATGTTCTTCTACCTGACCACATTGAACCTGGCTCGGTTCCTTACTGAAATTGCTCCTCAAATTGGTGAAGGAGAGGCCGACGCTCAATCTGTGAACGCGGTTGAGGCTTGGAAGCACTCGGAATTTCTGTGTCGCAACTATGTGTTGAACGGGCTAGCCGATCAGCTTTACAATGTGTATTGCAAAGTAACCACGGCTAAGGAACTTTGGGAGTCCTTGGATCGGAAGTATAAGACTGAAGATGCGGGAACCAAGAAACATGTTGTTGCTCGATTCTTGGAGTTCAAAATGATTGACTCGAAAACTGTGATGAGTCAAGTTTAAGATCTTCAAGTGATATTGCATGATATACTTGCCGAAGGGATGATTCTTAGTGAAACTTTCCAAGTTGCGGCTATGATTGAAAAGCTACCTTCTTGTTGGATAGACTTCAAGAATTACCTTAAGCATAAGCGAAAGGAAATGTCTGTGGAGGAGCTTGTGGTGCGTCTTCGTATTGAAGAAGACAACCGAATGGCCTTGAAGGATGGTTATAATGCCGGCTCTTCAAAAGCTAATGTGGTGGAAGTTAGTCAATCTTCCAAAAACAAGGGCAAGAGGGTTGACAAAGGCAAAGGGAAAGCGAAGAGTCTTGGCCCTCAAGGAGGAACTTTCAAGAAGAAGTTCAAGTGCTATAATTGTGGCCACCGGGTCACAAAGCTGCTGAATGCAAGTTGCCTAAGAAGGACAATTCGCATCAAGCTAACATGGTGAACGAGGACTTGGTGGCAATGATCACGGATTTTGTGGCCATGGAGGTGAATGTGATTGATGCAAAACCTAGGGAGTGGTGGATTGATACCAGAGCTACCCGTCATGTGTGTCATGACGAGAGCAACTTCAAGACCTACAAGGATGTTCATGATGGGCAAAAGCTCTTCATGGGGAATGTCGCCACCGCCGATGTCAAGGGTGTTGGAGATGTGATTTTGAAGATGACTTCTGGGAAAGAGCTCAAGCTTAAGGATGTTTTGTATGTACCGGAACTTCGCAAGAACCTCGTTTCGGGGTGGTTGTTAAACAAGTTTGGTTTTAAACTAGTGTTTGAGTCGGACAAGTTTGTTTTGTCCAAAAGTGGTATGTATGTGGGTAAAGGATATGCTTTGAATGGCATGTTCAAGTTAAATGTAATGGTTGTTAATGATACGAATAAAGCAAGTTCTAGTTCTGCTTATATGCTTGAGTTTCCAAATGTTTGGCATGACCGTTTAGGACATGTAAATTTTAATTCCATACGACGTTTAATTAAATTAAACTGCATACCAAAATTTGATATTGACTCAAATCACAAGTGCCCTACATGTGTAGAAGCCAAACTTACTAGATCATCTTTCCAATCAGTTGAAAGAAAAACCGAACCCCTTGATTTAATTCACACTGACGTGTGTGATTTAAAATCGGTTCCTACTAGAGGTGGGAACAAATATTTTATCACATTCATCGATGATAGCACGAAATATTGCTACATATATTTACTTAAAAGTAAAGATGAAGCAATAGACAAGTTTGTCTTGTATAAAAATGAAGTTGAAAATCAACTTAATAAGAAAATCAAGGTCGTTAGAAGTGATAGGGGAGGTGAGTATGCCTCACCATTTGCTGAGTTTTGTTCGAAAAATGGAATTCGACATGAATTCACAGCACCCTACTCACCACAGCAAAATGGTATTGCTGAGAGAAAGAACCGTACCTTGAAAGAGATGGTGAATGCCATGTTAATCAGTTCTGGTTTAAGTCAGAACATGTGGGGGGAAGCTATTTTGTTGGCTAATTATCTTTTGAATAAGATGCCCTGCAAGAAACAGGATGAAACACCGTATGAACTTTGGATAGGTAGGAAACCATCTTACAAGTACTTACGAGTGTGGGGGTGCCTTGCTAAAGTAGTTGTACCTCCGCCTAAGGTACAAAAGTTAGGTCCTAAAACAGTGGATTGTGTATTCATTGGATACGCACAAAATAGTAGTGCTTATCGGTTTCTTGTGTATGAGTCTAAAAATCCTGAGATACACAAGAATACAATTATGGAATCTAGAAATGCTTCATTTTTCGAGGACATATTTCCTTGCTTGAACAAGGAAGATCAAATCTCATATTCTAAAGATAAAGAAATTGTTCGAGAGAATGAACAAGTTCTATCTGAGGAAGAAGGGGTGGAACCTAGAAGAAGTAAACGGGCTAGGGTTGAAAAATCGTTTGGTCCCGACTTTCTCACCTACATGGTGGAAACTGAACCCAAAACCTATCGTGAGGCGGTTACGTCTTCAGAGGGACCTCAATGGAAGAAGCCATCAAGAGTGAGATAGAATATATCTTACAAAACCATACATGGGAACTAGTGGACCTACCTCCGGGTTGTAAGCCACTAGGTTACCGTTGGATCATTAAGAGAAAGATGAAAGCTAATGGCAGTATTGACAAATACAAGGCAAGATTAGTAGTCAAAGGATATAGACAAAAGGAAGGTCTAGATTATTTTGATACATATTCGCCGGTAACAAGAATAACATCTATTAGGTTGGTGCTAGCTATTGTAGCCATTAAAAATCTGCAAATTCACCAAATGGATGTGAAAACTGCTTTTCTAAATGGAAATTAGAAGAAGAAATCTATATGGAGCATCCTGAGGGATTCGTCGCCCTAGGACAAGAGGACAAGGTTTGTAAACTTGTTAAGTCTTTGTATGGCATAAATCAAGCTCCAAAGCAATGGCATCAAAAGTTTGATCAAGCCATGTTAGAAAGCGGTTTTAAAATAAGTGAGTGTGATAAATGTGTTTATATGAAAGACACCAATCACGGTTATGTCATATTGTGTTTATATGTTGATGATATGCTTATCATTGGCAGTGATGACAAAATGATAAGGTCCACGAAGGATATGTTGAAATCTAAGTTTGACATGAAAGACATGAGTTTAGCGGATGTGATTCTTGGGGTCAAGATCACAAGAACCCAGAATGGTCTGGTGTTAAGTCAAACACATTACGTGGACAAGATTCTTGAGAAATTTAATGAAGGAGATACAAGTATAGCTAGAACCCCGATTGACACTAGTCAACATCTATCTAAAAATAGAGGGGATAGTGTTGCACAAGTGGAATACTCAAGAATAATTGGCAGTCTGATATATCTTATGAATTGTACTAGACATGACTTAGCATATGCAGTGAGCAGGCTAAGTAGGTATACTAGTAATCCCAGTTTTGAACCACTGGAAGAGTATTACAAGATTGTTAAGATATTTGAGATACACACGTGAGTATGGACTGCATTATGGAAGATATCCAGTTGTGATCGAAGGATACATCGATGCAAATTGGATATCTGACATAAGGGATTCCACATCTACAAGTGGATATATGTTTACACTTGGAGGTGCGGCTATATCTTGGAAATCATCCAAGCAAACTGTTATAGCTAGATCCATGATCGAATCTGAATTTATCGCCTTGGATAAAAATGTGGTGAAGAGGCAGAGTGGATACGTCAGTTTGTGGAAGATATTCCCAGATGGCCTAAGCCGGTAACGGCCATTTGTATACATTGCGATAGCCAATCGGAAATTGGTAGAGCTCGAATGTATAATGGGAAGTCTAAGCACATTAGGCGTAGACATAATACGATACGACAATTACTCTCTACTGGAGTTATCACGATTGACTATGTGAAGTCAAAGGATAACATTGCGGATCCGCTTACGAAAGGCCTAAGTAGAGATTTAGTTTATAAGTCATCAAGAGGAATGGGACTAAAGCCCTTGAATGAGTAATTCATTCAAAGGAAACCTTACCCAGAAGACTGGAGATCCCAAGATCTGGGTTCAAAAGGACAACCTAGTTGTATGAATGAGGGAGATCACCGTGGGGGAGTTAATAAACTTCCTAATCGGTGACAGTGAGGCTAAGCGTATGGCTTTTAATGATTATTGAAAATCACCTATGTGAGAGAGAAGTGGGGTCGCTTCGAAGAGAATTGTGGGGGCGCAATTCCTAACAGCTCTCGCTGAACCAGGCTGGTGTTCATGACCATAACGAACACGACTATGAGGATATGGCCTTGTTAGGAAGAGTCCTGTGTGAAATGTATTGTCGTCTACATAAATGGTAGTTCAGTTCAAAGACATCCAGTCTACTGACAGCTAGGAGACCAAGTGTGTTTCACAAGGGAAGATTCAAAGGGTAACACCTACCTATCATATGCAGGATTCAACTATTTGAAATTTCATAGGGAATTTTCGTATGCAGAGATCGATCTCCATTCATGTGGGGGATTGTTGGAAAATTTAGTAAAAATATATGGTTTTTACTAAACTTTGGACACATTTAAATACATATATATGTATTATATATAATTAACTCTTAGTGGATTTGTGTTCTCCTATATGAGATCTTCGAAACGATGTATAATGTGTCCAAAACGGAGTATGTGAGAATGATATATCGATACTCAAAGTTGAGTACTTGGATGAAATTAGCAAAAACCATGTGGGTGTGGGAATGTATCCCACATAGGATAAAAGAGTAAAACCTTAATGGTTTATAACCATGAAAGTATGAGGGGTTTACAAGCTCCTTTGAATGGTTTTACTCCAACACCTACCCGCACGCAGGGGGGGTGCCGATTGAGGATTTCGTAAGCTAAAATCGCCGAACTTGTGTGTGGGCGCGACCTGCGGACACGAATACAGCTCCGAAATCTTGAGCTCGCGCAACTTGGTTTTGCTAATTTTCGTTTTGACCCAGTTTCAATTTTTGTAACTGAAACGCATTGAAGACGAATTAATAATTCGTTTAATTATTAGTTAATTACGAATTAATTTTTCGGTTTCAACCTTTTGTAACTGAAACATGTTGAAGATGAATTAATTTGTTTTAATCATTTTTGGTTTCAACCTTCACTATAAAAAGGGGGGTCTGGTTTCATTCAGACACACAACACAACTCGCTCCAACTCTCTGCTACATACCATTTTTCCGCCGACTTTTCCAGGCAAGTGGTTATCTCCGGCAATACTTCTGCTCACGCTGTTGTACCCTGGGAACATACAGCGAATCTGTTTAAGGGAGTCGTGTATAACACGAGCCTCAGCTTCTGTTATTTTCATCTCCTTCTTCTCTGTATAACAATTTCTTAATTTTCTTTAAGCCCATTCCCATCGATGTATAAGAGACTTGTTCTCTACTAAGGCCTTTTGTCAAAGGATCTGCGATAGTTTCCTTTGACTTTACATAACCCATGAAGATTATTCCATTCTTGAGCAAGTCTCATATAGTTTTGTGGCGACACCTGATATGTCTCGATTTTTCGTTATAGATTTGATTCGTTGCTCTTGTTAAAGCAGCCATGCTATCACAATGTATGCAAATGGAGGTAACAGGCTTAGGCCACAAGAGAATACCCCCTAGGAAGCTTTTAAGCCATTCTTCCTCTTCGGCAGCTTTATCTAAGGCTACAAATTCGGCTTCCATGGTGGACCGTGTATTCATGGTTTGCTTTGAAGATTTCCAAGACATGGTTGCACCACTAACTGTAAACACATAGCCACTTGTGGACTTACTTTCAGAATGATTGGAAATCCAGTTTGCATCACAATATCCTCTTTGTACAGGAGGACACTTAGTATAATGTAACCCATAGTTCAACGTGTATTTGAGATACCGAATCACTCTTATTAGAGCATACCAATGATCTTTATCTGGGTTATGTGAGTATCGACTAGTTCTACTCATGTTATATGCTAGATCTGGTCTTGTACAATTTATGGTAGATCAAACTCCTAAGGACTTAAGTGTATTCCAATTGAGATACACCATCTCCTTGATTCTTCTTAAGTTGGCTCGAAGGGGCAAAAAGGAGTGACTACCGGTCTATCATCATAGTGACCAAACTTTCTTAAAACTTTCTCAACATAGTGAGATTGAGTAAGTATGTAACCCTTTGGATCTCTTTTGATCTTTATTCTAAGAATCACATATACTACTCCCATATCCTTCATATCAAACGAGGAGTGCAACATTTTCTTGGTTTGATTGATTACATCTAAAATGGTCCCCATGATTAGCATATCATCTACATATAGACATATTAATAACACATGTGTTCTTACATTGTTTCACATATACGCATTTGTCACACTCATTTATTTGGAAACCATTTGATAGAAGACTATTATCAAACTTCTCATGCCATTGCTTTGAGGCTTGTTTATGTCCATAGAGGGATTTAACTAGCTTGCAAACTTTGTTCTCTTAGCCCTTTATAACAAAATCTTCTGGTTGTTGCATATAGATTTCTTCATCTAATTCACCATTTAAGAAAGCCGTTTTCACATCCATTTGGTGTATATGTACGTTGTGAATTGCTGCTATAGCCATCAACGTCCTAATGGACGTGATCCTTGTCACCGGTGAGTATGTGTCAAAGAAATCTTGACCTTCCTTTTGGCGGTAACCTTTGGCTACTAATCAAGCTTTATATTATTCTATAGTGCCATCAGGTCTTAGTTTCCACTTGAAGCCATTTATGGCCAATCACCTTGTGACCCGGTTGTAAATCTACCAATCTCCATGTATTATTTTGAACTATGGAGTCTATCTCACTTTTAATAGCCTCTTTCGAATAAGGTGCCTCCAAGGAGTCCATGATGGCTTTATAGGATTGAGGTTCTTCATCGACAACGAATGTCATGAAGTTGGGTCCAAAGTCTTTAGAAATCTTTCCCCTTTTACTTCTTCTAGGCTCTAAGTTTTCTTCTTGAACCTTAGATGTACCTTATTCATCAGGTTTCTCAAGATTGTTGGTGTTATCTACTTCACATACTCTCTTCCTTGGATTAGAGATTCCTTTCTCTTTATCCTTGAAAGAAAATATGTGTTCAAAGAATTCAGCCTCAATTGATTCCAAAATTGTGTTGTTGTGGATATCTTCAATGTTTGACTTATAGACCAAAAATCTATAAGCAACACTATTACTTGCAGGACCAAGATAAATGGTCTTTGGTCCAAGTTTTGTCCTTTTGGGTAAAGGTACTTGAACCTTTATAAGGCAACCCCACACTTTCATCGTTTTGTTGGAAGGAAGTTTTCCTTTCCATAATTCATAAAGAAATTTATCACTCTTTTTATGAGGAATTCTATTAAGTATCATGTTTGCAGTTAAGCATGCTTCACCCCACAAGCTATGTGGTTCTCTTGAGGTAATCAACATTGAATTGACCATGTTTTTCAATGTTCTATTTGTTGGTCCCAGCTATGAAATAGCACACAGTAACAAGTATTGTAGAAGGGGGTGAATACAATACACAAAAAATTTACTTTAATTTAATTCTGTATTGATATAAAATCAAGAATTACATACAAAATATTTTAAACTTGTTGCGGAAAACAACATATAAAATCCATCCTAACAATATTTCACAAAGTATAAAGAAAACTTGACACAATTTGAACACTAAGACAAACCTATGAAGTTCTTTGGAGAGAAAAAGATGTCTGCCGATTTATGACTGATCACTTAGTAAAACTCTCCAAAAAGTGTAACCTTGCATGGAGATGTCTTCATCTTTAAATACTGCAATGTGCATTAAATTCATGGGACACTTGTCATGATAGGATTGAAAGATCAAATTGTCCTTGATAAAAGCAAAGTGTCCTTTTTGTCTTATCATAGGACGGAGTTGACCTGCAAGCTTTGGTGTAGACTATTCCTGAAAAAGATGTAAAAACCAAACAACCTTTTTCTGGATGTTCAGAAAATGTCCCCGTCAATGTATTATTTGGTGAAGATTTTCTTAGCAAGAAGACAAGGAAGGATCCTCCTATTTTGAGGATCCTACCGATTTGTCATAGAGGAAATCGGGAGGAATAACTTAGTTTGGGTTGAGAAGTCCATCTTCAATCGACATTGGTAGATTCACTTCTTCTTGATTTCGGCAAATCTTTGACTTCATCGAACTTTGAATGCATGACTAAGCTATTACAAAGAACATAAAATTATCTAAGTATAAAAGATGTTTTTCAAAGATTATAAAGGAGATCAGGAGGTCATCTTCACATATTTGGTGACCCATTACTAAATATGTTTTTCAAATATTATAAATGAGATCAGGGAGGTCATCTTCAAATTTTTGGTGCCCCAACACTATTCTTCCTCTCGGATACTCCATTTCGTTGTGAAGTATAGGGAGTCATGGTTTGGTGAACCATGCCATGATGGGAACAAAATTATGCAAAATCCTTAGACTCGTACTCTCATCCTCTATTGGATCTCATAATTTTTATTTTCTATCAAGTTGGTTTTCAATTTCAGCTTTGTATGTCTTAAACATATTTAAAGCTTCATCTTTTGTATGTTTTAGGTATACATAACAAAATTTATTGCAATCATCAATGAATGATAAATCTTTTGCTTGTGTATTTAGATTCAACACAGACTTCACATTGTCTTGTTTTCCATAGAACACTTTGGTAATAATCCAAGTTTTGTCATCGTTTGTAAGGATCGAAAGTTAACATGTCCTAGACGGGAATGCCATAAAAAGAAGATGAGTCAAGCATGTACATAGAAGCAGAGCTAGAGCCTGCAATTTTATTGCTATTTACAATATTTACATCGTCATTGTTTACAACACTAAGTTTAAAGAGCCCATCATTTAGGTAGCCCTTACCAACATACACCCCACCCTTAGTAATTAAAAATTTATTAGATTCAAACACCATCTTGAATCTTTTGTTACTAAGTGTGGGTCCAGAAATCAAATTCTTTGTGATAGCGGGTACATGCAAGACATTGGTGAGCACAAGTTCCTTTCCCGATGTGAGCATGAGATTCACCTTCCCCCTCCTTCAACTTTTGTTATCGGGGTATTTCCCATATACATGGGTTCTTCGTCATCAACTTTTTGATAAGTAGCAAACATGTTCTTGGAGTTTCAAATGTGCTTTGTGGCACCGGTATCGACCTACTAATCGGTCATGTTGGTGACCATTAAAGCCTCAATAACTCCAACAAATTGACTTTGAGAATTGCCAACATTGGCTTGATGTGGGTTTCCACCGGCACCTCCTTCACCGGCACCTCCTCCTTCGGGACTACCATGGTCTCTCCTATGACGACAATCCTTTACTCTATGCCCCAGTTTTCCACATACCTAGCAACTCAACACACGCTTCTTGAAAGGCTTTCTTTGAGTGGATAATGGGTTTGAAGCATTGAGGTTATGCTTGAAACCCATGGCCTTCCCCTTTCCTTTTTAAAACTTGGTCTTTGATGAGTTACCGGTAACCATGTTTGCATTTGGTTCCGATGAGGTAGCATCCGCCTTCTCGTTCATCCGGTTGTCCTCCTCCACCAGTAGCTTGAGAATTAATTGCTCATAACTCATATCCTCAGACAAATGTTTAAGATATAGTTTAAATATTTTCCAGGATGGAGGTAATTTATCAATAATGGAACCAACAACAAAATTTGAGTTAACACCCATACCTTCGACTTCTAATTCATGGACCAAGACTTGAATTTATTCTGCTTGCTTCACGAGCGGTTTAGAATCGTTCATCTTGAAATTCAGGAATTTGCCTACAACAAATCGCTTGGAGTATGCGACTTCCATCTTTTATTTTGTTCCAATGATTCCCATATTTCTCTTGCCTATGTGAATGATGAATAGCCATAAAGACCATCATCCAAACTGTTTAGAATATAATTACGACAATTATATTCATTCACAGACCGCTGGAATGCAGCCACTTCAATCTGGGAAGGGGTGTCTTGTCCCTCTCCAACTGGAGGTGTCGGTTCTTGATCGATATGCACGTTAGACACCTTCAACGTCGTCAAGTAGAAAACCATCTTTGCTGCCATCTTCTGAAATCGAAACCCTTAAACTTTTTGGGTTTCTCCACATGCGATTTCAACAAGGATGAGTTATCCATCGTCAACGAAATTTCTGTCTAAGATTGTTAGAACTTAAATATCCTAATTAGAAATTCGTGACACAACAAAATTAGAATCAACGGAGAAACTGAGATTATATATATACACGAAATTTATATGTACACAGTAATTACATAACTGAAAGTGTAAAAGTATGATGACTACCTCGGCTTTCTTGATAAGAATTTGATGAAGATCATAAATAGGATTGAGGCCTGATGTGTGCAGTGTCCTTAGAAAACAATTCATCCCTCGTACGGATGAGTTACAAACGTCTATCTAGAGGATTCAACAATCCATTCAAGTTACGAACTTGAACTCGACGAATTAACTTATGCTTCCATATTGAATGCATGATGAAGAACAAGAAAACCCTGAGTTTGTTATTATGAAGAAGTTTGCCAAAAAATGAGATAAAATGAGATATATACGTCGCGCAAAAAGCCGCGTATGTGACTGTTTCGTCCACCTCTCATTCAAGTCAAGAGACACCAAGGCCCAAGGCCCATCTTTGACTTTTAGTATGTGTTTGGCCCAACTTGATAGTTAGCCATTTTGATAAGAGGTAGGATACTCTTAATATAAGCAAACAAGTTTTCCTCCTTTGATCTATGTTTGACAATTAAATCCCAACAATACCCCATATTTTCTATTCAATCTCTAACAATACCCTACATTTTAATAGAAAATAAGATAATCTCAGAGTATTTATTGTTCTTATTCAAGAAACTAAACATGAAATGCTTCAGAAAAGGTGTCTAAGTGACATGAACCTTTCATAATGAGTATTCATCGGACCTACTTTGTGGATAGTGACGAGTAGTCTTGAGCTAACCACATTGTGTAGTAAGTCAAGACAATGAATATAACACATATCATATTTATGCATAATTTAACTCTTAGCATTGTGTTCATTTCGGTCGTGAACAATCCTTCTTCAAGAGAATTTTAGAAGACTTAGCCATGTCCGTCTTCAAAGATGCGACCCCACATCAATCTCATATAGGTAATACCGATCAAGAACATTTTGTCGTGTTTCGTCCACCTCTCATTCAAGTCAAGAGACCCCAAGGCCTAAGGCCCATCTTTTACTTTTAATATGTGTTTGGCCCAACTTCATAGTTAGCTATTTTTGATAAGAGGTAGGATACTCTTAATATATGGTAAACAAGTTTTCCTCCTTTGATCTATGTGGGACAAGCAAATCCCGACATTAGCTTCATAATCTAGGACCAAACAACGAAAAGATGATTTTATCGACTTGGACCAAGATGCCTTCTATTTTACCTTGGGTAAGCTAATGATCTATCCGCCAAATCGTAAGGTCGAAGTGATGGGTCAGGCATCTCCTATTCTTAACTTTTTGAATATGGACAAAAGAATTATATTTATGCTCGTTCATAATTCACATAATGCATAACCAACTTCCTTACCTCATGTCGTAGAAGGGATGGTAAAAGTACCCGTATCCTTTAGTTTAGGTGGAACTTTTACAAGTGAGGAGGGCACCACACTCTTCTTTTAAACTTTCCAAGATGATCTATATCGTTCAAGATGTAACATGTGCACTTGAAGGTGTGGAAAAGGCCATAGTTTGGTATTTGTCCATGAAAGAGTTCATATGGAGTTTGCTGATGTCTTTTTACAATAGTAGATCGATTCTTAGCAAAACATCTAGTTTTCACACTTCTGCCCAATAGTAGGTGGGTAGACTTGTAACACCCAGATTTTTGGTAAGTTTATTTCAAGCTCCAAATTTATATTTTGACCTTAGAATATCTCTTGGTATGAATTTTGAGTAGGTATAATGCTTTTGGTGAAAATCAAGCAATTTAACGTTTCTGGAGAAGTTTCACGACTAGGGAAATTTTTTCACGCCCGAGGAGTCGCCCTTCATGCCCGGAGAGTTTGGGCAGAAAAATGGGCTTGGGCCTGGAACCTTTAAAATCGATATTTTTCACATTTTCGTCATTTCTTTCTTCACCAACTCATTCGTCTTCTCTCTAACTTTTTTCCTAACATCCTTCTTTTTCCAAATCGATTTCTTCAAGATCATTAAAGAGTTGGGCAACTAGAGATTCAAGTCTTGTGGGTTGAAACTCAAGATCTTCATCATCTTCATCTTCTACACCTCTTTTCAACATTGTTGACTTGAGTTATAGGATTTCCTTACAATCTATTGTAGGTCCATCTTAACATTATTAAATCTTTATTCTTGTTAAAAACCTTCCATTTCAACCTCCTAGGACATCCCTTTTGATGTATATCTCATATTATGAGTTTGACTCATTTTGGCGTGGGACCGTTTGAAGACCGGGACCGACTTGGGATCGGGACTTGGCCCGACTCGTTAAGGTCCGATTATGGACCAATAGTCCTTAATCGGTTATGATTTGCATTCAAAAACAAGGCCCTGACCAGCATGGGAACGCTTACAGGACTGGCTTGGGGCCGGTTATGGGATCAACCCGACTTTTTGTCTAAAATGTATTTTTAAGTATACATTTAAATATAAACGTATTTGCTAGTGTATTTGATTGACCCAATTATAATAAAACGTATTTTTTTAGTGTATTTGATTGACCCAATTATAATAAAATTTGATTGACCAAATTCTTCAAGAAATATGTTTATAAGCTAAAAATCATTTAAAAAAAATTAAGTGGGACCGTCCAGGACTGGGACCGGATCTCATAACTGGACCTTATAATGCTTAACCGAACCTTTGTATTTGGGCCAGGATCGGGACCAGTTACGGGATCACTATTTGGGACAGGGATCGATTTGGGCCCAAACCGACCATGGACCGATTTTGGCCATCTCTAGTTATGAGGAATTTTGGAAATTAATTTGGTATGAGTTCAATTTGAGGATGCAAATAATGAGTCTTTAGGTCAATCATACATTTGGAGCATGTGTTTGCATAAACGTGGTTTATATGCGTTTTATTGCTTGTGTTGACTTTCATTGAATAGTCAAACGGATTTGTTGAGCTTTTGGTTCGAGTTATATGTATTTATGAACTATTTATTTATAAATTACATTCTTTCAGTATGTTGGTCAAATAGTTTTAGACTGCAATGCATTTGATCTATAGCCATATGAGTCAATCTTGTGTTAATGGTCATGCCAGTGTGGCGAGGTTGGACTCCGGAACTACCAGCAAAGCGGGGTTGGACTCCCACACCTTTGTTTTAAGGCTTTTGGCCAAGTTGAGTAGATGCTAAGGACTTGATACTTGAGGTGCTACCCAAAAGGGGTAGGCACTAAGAACCACGTGCCTTGAGGTGCTATCAGTCGGGGTAGACACTAAGCACATGATCCTTGAAATGTTACTCCAAAGAGTATCCACTAAGATTATTGAATCTTAAGGTGCTACCTGTGGGGTAGGCACTAAGATCTCCGCCACTTGACGTGATACTCGTAGGGGGTAGATACTAAGTGTGTCGATCCTTGAGCTGCTACATTGGAGGTAGACACTAAAGTCAATTGAATCTTGAGGTGCTACTTGATAACGTTGAAGTGTGGCTTACTTTGTGCTCGCCACATTCGATGGATACGGGTCTCCCCCGTCACTATTAAGTGTTAATTTTTATAATGTATTATCCATGTTTTAGTATTATTTGGGTCTGAAAAATAATCGTAATTGATGGTTTTGATATATTGCATCCCCTTCATGTATTAATGTGTTGGATAATAGAGTTTTATCCATGTTTTCAGTATTTGAATATTAATCCTTATTCGCGTTTCTCATGAGTTTTGATATCATTAATTCATGGTGTTTTATTAACGAATTTTCATTAAGAAAATTGTGGGTTTTGGTAAAGATATCATTTTCATTCTAAATACATTTAATACTGGAAATTGTGATTTACATAATATTCTTTCCGTTTTATCGTTTTATGTGATGAAAACTGTTTGAGCTCACTAGGCGTTAAGTGTAACCTTTTTCTTTGTCGGCATGTGCATCAGGTTCTTGTAGTAATGGTTCTAGTGTCACCGTGATGTATCAAGTGCTAGTTAGTTGTAACGACCCGGACCAATTTGGAAAGTTTTACGCTTTTCGTCAAGTTTTGTTAATAAGTGAAAGTTGAGGGGCTAGTTGGTATTTTTGGGAAGGAGTATAAAAGGGGCTCAAAACCCTAGGAACATTCTCATTTGTCACTGATTTGGTGGTGTTGTCGGCTGTCCATCTTGAGAGAAAAGAGGAGAACTTTTGGAAGGTTTTGGGTTTAAGGGAGAGGGATCATCAAGGCTTGGAATCAGAAGAAGAAATAGGATTTGGATTTCGTTCTCTGCAAGAATCGTTGCAGGTAACCTCTCCTTCTTATCTTTAATCCTTAACTCTTGCTGTTGATTTAGTCATTTGAGGGTTTTGTTGAAAAGTGGAGTTTGAAACTTAAATGGGAGAAATCGGGTCTTGTATTGTGTTTTAATTGCTAAGAACTCGGATATTGTTAAGTCTAGTGATGTAGTTGCTATTGCTAATCTTTACTTCGAGAGAATCGAGCTAACCAGTAGATTTCAGCCTTAAAAAGGGTCCAGATCGTCGCCCGGAAACCTTCATGGACGTCCGGAAACCTTCTTGGGCGTCCGGACTCCTTGTTGGGAGGAAGGTCCCCGGACGAGGGAGTTGTCCGGATAGGTTGGGTTATCCGGGTAGGAGTTTTGTCCGGTAAGTTCAGTACCCGGAAAGGGGTATCGTCCGGAGAATAGTAGTTATCCGGATAAGGGTGTTGTCCGGACTAGGTTGTCGTCCGACTAGTTGGGTGTCCGGACTCTTTAGCGTCCGGAAAAGTAGGGTTGTCCGGAAAACTGAGTTGTCCGGATACTTTTGCTGAGTTGTTGTTTTGTGCCCGTTTATTCAGGGAAGTCGATTTGGAAGTTTGGAACTGTTTAGGGACGGGAAGTAAGAACCGGAGGTGAGTTTTCTAAACTAAAATGTATGGATTTTAAAGTGTTTTCAAAATGTGTTATGAATGTTGAGAAATTGCCATGCTTTATCATTATGCTTTAATTGCTTGAAAGTTGTTTAAAGTTTTATGTAGAATGTATGCATACATCATGGAGACGTAAACTGGCAAAGACGGGAGAGTAGTTCCGCCAGCTCTCGTGCGGGAAGGGAGGTCCCTATATGCCAGGAGCGAGGCTCCACAAGGCAGCATGAGGCTGACTCGTTGTCACCTTCGGGTGGCTTCAGGGTGTCAGATTACGAGGAGGCGGACTTTAGTCCGTATACGATTTTGACGTGTTGAGTATGAATGTTTAAAGCTGAAAAGATAAACTGTTTTTAAATGCTTTGATAACTGTTAGGAGGGACTCACTAGACCTCATGGTCTAACCCTCTGTTGATCCAAACCCTCAGTGATTTGATAATGACCCTATCTTAAATACTTAGTGAAAATTGTAAGTAAACAATATGTATCAGAGTTTCACTATCGCTGATAAGTACTAAGATCTTACAGTACTGCTGATAGGAACTCTCGCACTTTTAGATTAAACATTCAGCGAACACTGTTCACCATATCGCTGAGTCTGTTCAGTCCTTATGGTGATCGCTGATAAGTTAGTTGTTTACTTATGATCCCTGAAGACAAGATTCACGTCAACAAAGGTTCTACGCTGAAGTCGAAGATCAAGCTCAAGAACCAGCGACAAGTCTCCTAATGAACTGATGCGGATCAGCGAAGACTCAGATTTGTCCACTCAACGTGAAGTATCAAGTACAAGACTTCAGCTATCGCTGAACTTTATCATCTGCTGAATAGTAAATGATAATCGCTGAATCAACGAAAGCTGATCATGAAGTCCTCTGTACAAAGTACTTTTGTCTTAACCTCCCTTGCACGCCACCGTACGAAATGTCAGAAAAGAACCTCCGAAAATCTGAAATCGTACAACCACTCTGATACTACACTGTTCATTCATGCGGCTACTAAGGTTGTCAACAAAGGTCAATGACATGCAACCAATCCGCTGATGACACGTGTAAAGTGTATACTGAATTGCATTAAATGCATGCAGTATATAAAGAGATGAACTCACTTCATTTGAAGTAACTTGCTAACTCTGGACAAGTTCAAATCTCTCAAGATAGGATTTTATTAGTAATCTCCTTATCTTTCTTAGTGCAAGAAAACCTTAGTGTTCCAACTTGTTTAGATTTAGGTTTATCCTTAATCTTGTTTCCGCAACAAGCTGTAAATTGTTAATGATTTATCAATAAACAATTTAGAAAAGTAAAATAGTGTGTTTGTATTCAACCCCCCCCCTTCTACAAACTTGTTTAAGCCTTTCGGGACCAACAAGTGGTATCAGAGCAGATTTGTTTAATCTCATAAACAAGATCTAATCTAATATATTTCTCTTCCTTGCTATTATCTGAAAATGGCCAACTCAAACACAAACACTCACTATATCGACAATGGTTCTCTTGCAAAACCCCCTAGATTTTCCAGAGACAACTTCAACTTATGGAAAAATAGGATGACACTCTTCTTAGAAGGTGTAGACCCTACTATACCTTACTATCTTGAAAACGGTCCACACATCCCTGTAACGATTGATCCTGCCGTTCCAGCCACTGCAACTAGAGCTGCTATTCCAGAAAGGCTGATTCCAAAGGAAATCCATCATTGGACCGATGAAGACAAGAAGAAAGTGGCTATAGATACAAAAGCCAGATCCATACTATCCATGGCCCTTCCTGACGAAGTCTACCATTCCGTCATGAACCTGAAATCCTCAAAAGCCATGTGGGACACAATATGTGTTCAGTATGAAGGAACGTCTGAAGTCCAGGATTCAAGAAAGATCAACCTGGTAAGACAATACGAAAGTTTCATCTCTGGTAAGAATGAAACTCTCTCTGAAGTACATCAACGTTTTAATTGCTTAATTATAGATCTTAAAACGGTAGGTAAGGAATATTCTAACTTTGAAGTTCTGACAAAGTTTTTAGAATGTTTACCTGAAAGATGGGACAATTATTCCATGTGTCTCAAGCTGTCAAAAGATCTAAGATCAATGACACTTGCTACCTTATATGGCACATTGCTGAATCATGAGCAATCTAGCCATCTTAAGAAGAATCTTGTAAAAGATTCCAAAAGCACCCCTGTTGCTTTAATCTCAGAGGAACCTTCTACTCAGCGACCCGTGGTCACTATCACTGAGTTAGAAAGTAACTCTGAAAGATCATCAGATTCTGATTCTTCAGATGATGAATCCTTGGCTCTCCTAACTAAAAAGTTCAGGAGATTCGCCAAGAAGAAAATGTTTAGAAAGAACAAAACTCTTTCTATAGCTGACAAGCCTAAGTCATCAGCTTTTGTTGATAAGGCTACTGCTACTTGTTTTAACTGCGAAAAGACAGGTCATTTCGCTAACGAGTGCAGGTCAAAGAAAATCATGAGACCTTCAGCCTTTACAAAGAAATCCTTTGTTCCAAGGAATAAAGACGACAAATACTTAAAGCTGAAGGAGAAGTATGCAAAGCTGAAAAGCTTTAAGAAGAAGGGAAAAGGCCTAATGGCTGACTATGATTGGGCTGCTTCTGATGAAGAAGCCTCATCATCTGATTCTGAAGATGATGAAGCAAATCAATGTCTCATGGCCAAGATTGAAGAAGAGGAAGAAAGTTCAAACATTCCCTCCACTTCAACATCTGCCATTCAGGTATCACCCTCCTTCTTTACAAATATTGTAAATATTGATGAAGCTGATAGTCTCCGTAAAATCGAACTACTGACTAGAAGTTTATACGAAGCCATGAACGACAAAGCTGTGGTTGAAAACCAAAATCTTGATCTCGCTGAAAAGCTTAAAAATTGCCACCTTCAAATAGAAAAGCTTTCTAAATTTGAAGAAGATTTTAAAGATCAAGTCCATTTAAATCAGCTAGTCAAAATTGAACGAGCGGAAGCTATCGCTGCATTAAAAGCTGAACAAGCTACTGTTGAAGGATGGTGTAATTCTTCAACAAAGATCACTGAGATAATTAAGGCTCAGATTCCTCTGAGTGATAAACGTGGTCTGGGTTATAAATATGATACTCCAATACCAACCACTGAACGTTCAATGCTTAAATTTGGAACGTTCGTATCCTCAGTAGCTGACACTTCTTCATCTCAGTACTCCTCGTCGATTACACCAATCCCTGAGGAAACTCCTACCTCCTCAAAAGGTAAGGAGAAAATGGTTTATTCAAAACCTACCTCTGTCTCTAAAGATAAAGGTAAAGGAATTGTAATTTATCAAAATCCTCAGAAGGGTACTTTAGTACCTAAGCTGAATGCTTCCAAAGCCTTAGTGATTCATTCATCTGGTTCTAGAAATCAGACCTCTGGATCAGTTCAGCGACCTACTCCTAGACTCAGAGTAGATATCCTTGGTAAGAAATCTGAAGAACTGAATGTTCGTCCTATTTCAAAAACCAATAGTGTACTTGGTGCTGGCACTTCTAATTCCAAATTAAAAGCTCAGCACACAAGTGGTCCTAGAACTAATTTTAGTTATAGGAAATGTTATCACTGTGGACTTACCGATCATATTGCAAGTAAGTGTCCCACAGCCACCAAAGCTGATAAGATAGCTAAGGTGAAGATAGCACCAAAGAAGACCAAACCAGTTGCAAGTCAGGTCAAGGTGACTCCTACCGCTGAGGTCAAGAAATTGACCAAAGTGAAGAAAGACAAAGCTGAATCTTCAAATGCTGCGAAGACTGCTGAACCCATTCCAACCACTTCCACTGACAAACGCGTATACATGGTGAAGTGGGTACCCAAGCAAAACTAATCTTCCTTTGTATTGCAGGTTAAGAAGGGTATCTGGTATCTCGATAGCGGATGCTCTAGACACATGACTGGAAAGAAAAGCCTGCTCGCTGAATACAAGGAAGAGAAGGGTCCCTCTGTGACTTTCGGTGGAAATGGAAAAGGACACACCCGAGGGTATGGTGTACTTTCAAATGGTACAACATCCTTCAGAAGAGTCGCATATGTTGAAGGGCTGAAGCATAATCTTCTGAGCATCAGTCAGCTTTGCGACATGGATAACAAAGTGATTTTCACCAAGGAATCCTGCTTTGTCTCTGACAAAAAGGAGAAGATAGCTCTCAGCGGTTATCGTTTGGAAAATGTTTACGTTATAAACATGGACTCAACAACCACTGAGAACTCCTGTTTCTTCTCAAAGGCATCTTCTGATGTCAACTGGCTATGGCACAAGAGGCTTTCACATCTCAACTTCAAGACACTGAATACTCTTTCATCCAAAGAGTTAGTCACTGGTCTACCTCAACATTCATACGCCAAAGAATCCTTATGTTCAGCGTGTGAAAAAGGGAAGCAGACCAAGGCAAGATTTAAGTCCAAGCAAGTTTCCTCAGTGTCATCTCCTCTTCAACTACTCCATATGGATTTGTTTGGCCCCGTTAACAAACAATCCATCGCTGGAAAGAAATATACGCTGGTCATAGTTGATGAATTCTCTCGTTATACATGGGTAATGTTTCTCCGTTCTAAGAGTGACACCCCTGAAGAACTCATCACCTTTGTTCGGAAGATGGAAACTCTGAACAATATGACTGTTCGCTCAATAAGGAGTGATCATGGAACTGAATTCAAAAACAGTTCTCTTGATTCCTTCCTTGAGAGCAAGGGTATTTCTCACAACTTTTCGTCAGTGAGAACACCACAACAAAACGGAGTCGCTGAAAGAAGAAATAGAACAATTATTGAAGCTGCACGTTCAATGCTCAGCGATTCTCACCTGCCTACTCAGTTTTGGGCAGAAGCTGTCAACACGGCTTGTTTTACGCAAAACAGGTCGCTGATAGTCAAAAGATTCAAAAGGACAGCCTATGAACTTTTTCATGGGAGAAAGCCTTCAATCAGCTTTCTTCACATCTTTGGTTGTCAGTGTTTCATACTGAACAACAGAGATGCCCTTGGAAAGTTTGATCCTAAGGCTGATGATGGAATCTTTCTTGGATACTCCTCAGTTTCCAAAGCCTTCAGAGTCTTCAACCGAAGAAGACAAACTGTAGAAGAAACTATTCACGTCACGTTTGACGAATCCCGTTCAACGAACTCTAAACCGAACGCTGATACAGAAGAACTGAATCAATGGATGTTTTCTCATCTTTGTGATTCAGAAGATGTTCCCACTACTCATACTCATACAACTGAAAATGATGGTCCTACTATCATTCCCAATATGCAGAATAGTGAAGCTGAAACATCTTGGGTCTCAGCTGTTCCTATAAATACTATACCCGCAGTTGATCCAAATGTCTCAGAAATTCCATCTATTTCTCAGCAATCAGTGAATGAAGTGACAAATGCAAGCATTCCTCTCTTAGCTGATTATCCAGAAGTAGCTGAAGCCTCATCTTCAGTTTCTCCAGTTCAGACTGAGTCAGCGACGCATGCTCCGGCTCAGCGATGGACTGTAAATCACCCAATCGATCAAATTCTTGGTGATCCCAACGCTGGTATTCAGACTCGTAGAAGTGCAGGTAATATTTGTTTATTTGTTAACTTTATTTCTCTAACTGAACCAAAAAAATAGATGATGCCCTCAGAGATCCAAACTGGGTCAGCGCTATGCAAGAAGAGCTGACTGAATTCGAAAGAAACAAAGTTTGGAAACTTGTTCGGAGACCAACTGACAAAACAGTGATAGGCACTAAGTGGGTCTATCGAAACAAGTTGGACGAACATGGTACTGTAACTCGCATCAAAGCTCGTCTTGTTGCTCAGGGATACAGACAAGAGGAAGGTATAGATTATGACGAAACCTTTGCTCCTGTAGCAAGACTTGAATCTATTCGTCTTTTCTTAGCATATGCTGTACACAAAAACTTCACTGTACATCAAATGGATGTTAAGTCAGCGTTTCTAAATGGAAAGCTGAATGAAGAAGTTTATGTGGAACAACCTCCAGGATTCTCAGATCCTAAGCGTCCAGGTTATGTTTATAAGCTGGATAAGGCACTTTATGGCTTGAAGCAAGCTCCTCGTGCATGGTATGACACTCTTTCTACTTATCTCCACCTTGAAAAATTTGAGAGAGGTAAGATTGACAAAACTTTGTTTTTTAGAAAAATAAAAGGTCATATCATTTTAGTTCAAATATATGTTGATGACATTATATTTGGTTCTACTAACCCTGAGCTTTGTACTCGTTTCGCTGATAGAATGAAAGATGAGTATAAAATGAGTATGATGGGTGAACTAACATATTTCCTTGGTCTTCAGATTAAGCAAACTGAAAAAGGAACTTTTATAAATCAGGGAAAGTATGTTAAAGATATGCTGAAAAAATTCGACTTAACTGAAAGTTCAGCTATGAAAACCCCTATGGCACCACCGCTGATACTTGATAAGGACACAAAGGGTGTTCCTGTCAATGTCACGCTGTACCGTGGGATGATCGGCTCACTACTATATCTTACAGCTAGCCGACCCGATATTATGTTTGCAACATGTCTGTGCGCACGATATCAAGCTGAACCTAAGATATCTCATATGAAAGCTGTAAAGCGAATCTTTCGATATCTTAAGGGTACAGCGAATCTAGGTCTTTGGTATCCCAAAGATTCAGGATTCGATCTAACCGCCTATTCAGACAGTGATTTTGCAGGTTGCAAAATGGATAGGAAAAGCACCACAGGAGGATGTCAGCTCCTGGGTGGAAAGCTGGTAAGTTGGACAAGTAAGAAGCAAAACTCGGTGTCCACTTCCACAGCTGAAGCTGAGTATGTAGCCGCTGGAAGCTGCTATTCTCAAGTCTTGTGGATGAGAAATCAACTACTAGACTATGATCTTCAGCTCTCCAAAATTCCAATCTATTGCGACAGCACAAGTGCCATCGCTATAGCAAACAATCCAGTGCTACACTCAAAGACAAAACACATAGAAATCAGATATCATTTTATCAGAGATCATGTGATGAATGGTGATATAGAACTTCATTTTATCCCAACTGATTATCAGTTAGCTGATTTGTTTACCAAACCTCTTGATGAGACAAGATTCAACTTTCTCATCAGCGAGCTTGGAATGCTGAACTTTGAAGGATAAATCTTCAGCGGTTCACATTTAATCAGCGATACGTTTATACATTCTTGTATAGGCTCTGGATAAAATAAACTTGTACAATCCATTTCATCATCTTCTCTCTGAATAAATTGGGTTAAACTGATATCAAGGTATGTTTTCTCTGGCAAAACGCATGAAAATGCAAGATTTCAAATTCTTTCATCGCTGAATAATATTTTGAAATTTCTTAAAACCCTCACTGATATTTCTATTCAGTGCTTCATATTTTCCAAAGAGTCCCTGAGTTTTTCTTTCAAAACCTCAGAGACAACGAAAGAATGTGAAAGGACAGTTATGACGTCATTGCAACGGATAACACCAGGCACGCTCTTTTTCTGACACACGTTTGCACGTTTCGTTGTCTATCCAATCAAATGCAAACACGTGTCCGTGTCATGATGAAAAACTTTCCCGCTCAAGTTTTTCTCTCTCTACTCTCTTCCTATATAAACACTCTCAAAGTTTATATTTGTCTTTTATGCGAGTCAATCTTTCTCCGCAAGAAAAGAACACTGTTGCATTTTGTGCTCTCAATCTTCAAGAACTGTTCATCATCTTCTTCATCAAACTCAAGGTTAATATGTTCTTATCTATTATCAAATGCAAATAACTTGTTTTCGATCTTATCATTGTTTTACACAAGATCAAACAAAAGAACTCAAAAATAAAATCATTTTCTTTCATGGTTTTATAAACACAACCATTTCATGGTTGTTCTTCAAGTTTTAAATCTAAAATCTTAAACTTGTTCTTCTTTCGTATCCATTTTTTTAAACTGGAATACAAGGCTTATAGGTGTTATATTCGTTTTTTTTTAAAACAAGAAAAACCCTAATCTTCATTAAGACTTTTTTGTCTGAATGAAATGGACAAAATTCGAAAAATCTTAATGGAAATTTTCTTTCCACATTAAGATATTTCTTATTTGTTAACATCTTTGGTTGAACTGATAATACAGTGAAATGGCAACTTCAAAGCTGAATGTTACCGCTGAGTCCATCTCCGCTGATTCTGAGGAACTGGAAATCACCAAAGCTCCTCAGGTTAAGTTTGAGCTGGATCAACTAGACTGGACAAAGGCAAACAACCTTTCAGCGCTTCTCGAGTTTCCTCCTCGGAAGCAGGTATCCCATCTAGACGACGCTGTAAATATTTTGAAGAATAGCCCCATCTACACAGCACTGACAATCACACCTCCTGCCAGTCAGCGTCTATTATCCCAATTCTGGTACTCTGCCAGACACACCAACCTACCCTCAGCCAAAGATCCATCTAAAACCATCGACTGCATACTCAGCGATACTGAGTATGGCACCATCAAGATAACCCCCGCAATAATCCGCAAAGCTCTGAAATTCCCTAACGCTACCTCAGAAAATCCTTTCATTCCATTTCCTGACCACAAGAAGCACGCTGACAGGGAAGAAATCATTGCTTTCCTTGATGCGATGGGTTACATCTGGGAGACTGGAAGAGACAAGCTACCTGAGAAGAAGCTGACGCTGATAAAGAAATCCAAGATGCCCAGCGAGATGAACTTCATCTTCGCTCACCTGATCAGCTGCATGACAGCGAAATCCGGATCTTCTGATCAAGCCGCTCAACCTCAGCAGGCCATGGGTTACGCACTGCTGAAAGGTCTCAACATTGACTGGGCCTCCATCATCTATGAAGACCTCATTCAACGTGTTGATTCTGCCGCTGACCGACCAGCATGGGTTCCTTACCCGCGATTCATCAGCGCCATCTTTCAATATGGCCTGAAGGACAGCTATCCTGAAGAGGGTGATCTGAAACTCTCTCAGATTGGCCCTAAAGTTCTCGACTTCAAGCCTGTCGCCAACGAGGTACGTCTCTCTACCCTTCTCACTCTACTTAATTCTCCGCTTTCTGTGGCTCCTTCAGCGACTATACCCCTCGCTGATTCCCAGGCCACAAAATCCATTCCTTCTAAGAAAAGGAAACAATCTCTTACCCCTCTTGATTCCAAAAGGATCAAGAAAACCAAGGAGCAACCCCAGCAATTCCATGCTGAAGACTCCTCAGCTCATTCTGAAGAGCTGAAGGAAAGTTCCGTGGTACGCTCTGCCACACCAATTCAAGCCATCCCTTCTAAACCTACTTCAGCGTCCTTAAACGCTGAGGTTAGAACTTTGGAATCTACCCAACCTTCGTCAGTCTCTCAAAAGACTGATGAAGTACTTCTCAGCGAATCCAACGCTGAACTTGAAACCCAACCCCAATTCTTATCCTTCGCTCCTCCCTCTACTTCTTTGGACACTCCTCCAGTCAAAACTGGAGATGCCATCATTCAAGAAGCCGTTGAAGCTTCTCAGCGAATGACGAAGAAAGGACCTGCAGAGATCTCCATCCCTCACGGAACTTTTGAGGGAGATATGGAACACTATGGAGGGACTCGAAACTTTGATGAGTTCGTCAACGCTCCTGCAGGTACAGATCCCACCTTAAACACTGTAACTAAACATGAAACTTCTGAGCTTTCCTTTGTTCACAAGTACTTATATGTTACAGGTCCTTATTTGGGAGACATCAACCAGTCTCTGAAGTCTATGGAGATGAAACTTACGGATCTCACCACCGGTCTATCAAATAACTCTACAGCTGTAACAAACGCTGGAGAGAATCTGATGAAGCTGACTACTGTGGTGGAAAAGAAGGCCTCCTCTGATGACATCAAAGACCTTGATAAAACTCTCGCCGACTTTGCCAAAGTGCTCTCCGACATCTACACTGACTACACCAACCTCAAATCATCAGTTTCCACCATTTCCAGCGAGGTTACAACGCTGAAGAAATCGGTTGGTACACTCGAAGGTGATATGTCAGTGGTCAAGACCGACTTGGGCTCAGTGAAGACCGATCTTAGTTCTGTCAAGACAATGATCGAGACGCTGGTGAACAAGGCAAATAATCCAGCTCCTGCTCCGGCCCCTGCACCTGTTTTGGACTCATTCACCGCAGAGGATCGCCAAGAGCTGAAGAAAATCACGCCTGCTATTTCTGGCCTAGAAGACAGAATAGCTAAGCTTGAAGGTTGTGTGAAAGTCTCTGGCCCAGAAGACAGAGACAACACCAATGCTGAATCTACCCATTCCTCCCCCGCCCATCATGAGAAAGAGGGGGAGAAGAGCGCTGAAGATCAAAATAAGAGCGCTGAAGACCTTTCCCATGATGAATCTATCAGGGGAGAGGGTAATGAAGATCGGATTACTGGACCTCAGGGAGATGAAAACCCTAAGGGAACCGAGAACCTCGCCTCTGTATCTGAGGGGGAGCAACTCGAAGAAGATGCTGAGGAATCCGAAGCAGAAGAAGACGAAGACTTCGACATCCCTGAAGCTGAACCATCCTCCTCTCCAAGGAACGATGATGATGATGATGAAGATGACGATGATTTCTTTGTTGTCAAACCTGCTCCTCGAACCAAAGCTCTTAAAGGTATTTCAATAAAAGAACCTTCAGGGGAGAATACAAAGACAAAGCACTCAGCCTCTGGCGCTGAGAAAAGCAAAGACAAAGGCATCGCTGAAGATGATAATCTGGCGATCCTACTTGCAAAGCCGATTTGTCAGGTACACTAAACTTATTTTTCCTTCCCTGATCATCTCTGAAAAATCAGTTATCCATTCCACAAACACCATACACATCCACATTTTTTTTCTATCTTTTCTACCCAAGTTCTTCTACCCAGTTCTTATTTGTAAGATCGCTGCGTTTCAGCTAGTCCTCTCCCCTGTTTGAGGATATCGCTGAAAGATCTTCTATTGCGACTTCACCAATAATTCCAGCTACCGCTGAAGACATAATCCCAGTCTTAGATTTAATCTCTGAGACTGATGAATCAGAAGAACAACCTCTCTCGCACAGAAACAGACCCTCCTCAGTTCCTCAAAAGAGGAGAGAAGAAATGATAAAGCGATTCGAGGATCAGCGAATCATCCTAAGGCGCGATCAACTACCTTCAGCGAATCATCCTAAGGCGCGATTCGAGGGTTAGACCATGAGGTCTAGTGAGTCCCCTCAATTTACCGTTCTCAAAACATTTAAAAACGGTTCATAACTATCAAGCAACTTACATAACACTTTCACGGATAAATCCGCTCCCGTAAATAGCACCCTGAAGTCACTCGGAAGTGACAACGAGTCATTTCTACTCCTTCACTTACTTCTGAAAACATGTTCAAAAACACGTATTTTAGTTAGAAAAACTCACCTGACTTTCTCGCTTCAAGACTTCTCACTTAAGCTTCCGATCTCTAGATGGAACACCTATGATTTTTAGGAAACGTAGGTCATAAATCTTTCAATTGTTACCCGAGATTGCTACCGAACATAACAAAAAATTATCTAAGTTCGTTAAGTTACACTTCTCAGTCCATAAATCAAAATTATCGGACTCTGCTTACCGGCCCAAATTTCGGATTTCTCCCAAAACCATACCGGATCCCATATGGCCCAACACATTGATTCTGGATCCGTTGGATTCCGGATCCAATCGGCCCACCATGTAAATTCCGGATCAATCGGCCCATCATGTTAATTCCGGATCCGTGGGATTCCGGATCCATTCGACCCAACACCAAAAATTCCGGATCTTTGTTATTTAGGCCCAATTCCGGATCTCCTTTATTAAGGCCCAATTCCGGATCTCATTCCGGATCCAAATATCTATAAGCCCAACATTAATTCCGGATCTTATGTGGGTTCCGGATTCAATCCATTCCGGAAGTTCCACACCGGAACTGTTCTGGAAGACGAGGTCTGTGACAATAATGTTGGTCCCGAAGGCCTATACAAGTTTGTAGAAGGGGGGGGGGGTGAATACAAACACACAAATTTTACTTTTCTAAATTGTTTATTGATAAATCATTAACAATTTACAGCTTGTTGCGGAGACAAGATTAAGGATAAACCTAAATCTAAACAAGTTGGAACACTAAGGTTTCTTGCACTAAGAGAGATAAGGAAATTACTAATAATAACCTATCTTGAGATAAGAGAATTGAACTTGTCCAAAGTTGGCAAGTTACTTCAAATGAAGTGAGTTCATCTCTTTATATACTGCATGCATTTAATGCAAGTCAGTATATACTTTACACGTGTCATCAGCTGGTTGGTTGCATGTCATTGACCTTGGTTGACAACCTTAGTAGCCGTATGGATGAATAGTGTAGTATTAGAGTGGTTGTACGATTTCAGATATTCGGAGGTTCTTTTCTGACATTTCGTATGGAGTCGTGCAAGGGTGGATAAGACAAAAGTATTTTGTACAGAGGACTTCATGATCAGCTTTCGTTGATTCAGCGATCTATCATTTCATATCAGCGAATGATAGAGTTCAGCGATAGCTGAAGTCTTGTACTTGATACTTCACGTTGAGTGGACAAATCTGAGTCTTCGCTGATCCGCATCAGTTCATTAGGAGACTTGTCGCTGGTTCTTGAGCTTGATCTTCGACTTCAGCGTAGAACCTTTGTTGACGTGAAACTTGTCTTCAGGGATCATAAGTAAACAACTAACTTATCAGCGATCATCATAATGACTGAACAGACTCAGCATTTATGGTGAACAGATTCGCTGAATGTTTAACTTAAAAGAGCGAGAGTTCCTATCAGCGGTACTGGAAGATCTTAGTACTTATCAGCGATAGTGAAACTCTGATACATATTGTTTACTTACAATTTTCACTAAGTATATAAAAGAGGGTCATTATCAAATCACCGAGGGTTTGGATCAACAATCTCCCCCTATTTGATTATGACATAGCAACAAAGAAAATTGCTATTTAATGAAAACATAAGGATAAAAAGAACTCATAAAATATTTGTCCCTTTTACTGTTTTCTGGGATCTTTTCAGTACTGATGGAGTAAAGTACGTTCGCTGAAATCTTTCTTTAAAATATTGAATCAGGTTACAATGAAGAACAGAAAGATTACAAGTACAAGCGAAATAATTTACAAGTACAAAAGGATAACTGATATAATAGAGAAAAAGGAGATTATATCAGTTTTCAAAGGGTTCTTCCTTAATGAGAAGTTCATCAAGGGTCTTTTTAGTAGGGATCATCCAGTCAGGGACATTTACTCCTTGATTCTTTAACTTCGGAGCAGCTTCAAAAATCAAGGGCTTCAGGTGTCTAGCTTTGATGTTGCGTCTGACTTCACACCAGTGTACGAGATCTCTGAGTTGTTCGATGGGAGCGATGTGGAGCTCAGAGACACGTTGAAAGTGAGGATTTCCATCATAGGCTAAGAAGAATATACCATATGGATCACTTACCACTGTTCCAGGGATGAAGGTTTCTCCAGGTGGTAGGGAGGTGTCAAGCATTGAAAGATCAGCATCAGGGCCAAGAACTTCAGCACGAGAGAAACCAATACCTGTTTCATTTCGAATGATTGGACCTGAATCAGAAACTTTCTTCTTCTTAGCAGGGGCTTTCTTCGGTTGAGGAAGAGTAGGAGGAATATCCATAGCAGATGAAAGCAAGTCGATCTGTTTGTTTAAGATCATCTCAACATGGCTTTTGAAATTTGAGCGTGATCCCTAAAAGGCTAATTTCGTTTCTAACCATTCAGAGAGACCAAACTTTTCTAATGAAGCAGCATAGAAGGTTTGCTTGGTTTTGTCATCTCTGTAGACATCCACTTCAACAACAGGAACATCAGCGTACATTTTTCCTCTGATGTTGGCTTTGATTATTTTGGATGGTCTTGATCGATAGGTCAGCATTTGTTTAGCCCATTCCAAAGTTGTATCAGAGACCTTTGTCTTTTCTCTAACGATTTCTTGAGCATCATCCCAGAGCTGACGTTGAACATCAATGGGAACTCTTTTCAGCTTGGGGTATTTGATTGATCGTTGAGTAAGCTTGATGGCGTATTCTCTGTCTTTCTCTTCAGCTTCCTTCCTTTCAGCGATAAGGCGTTCAGCTCTAAGGTGTTCCTGGTATTCAGCTTTGGAGATTTTGAACTTTGGAGGAACTGAAGGAAGTTGATCACGCCTTAGAATGATTCGCTGATCCTTGAATCGCTTTATTATTTCCTCTCTTCTCTTTTGATCCTCTTCACTCATCTTTTGAGGAGTTGAGGAAGGTCTGTTTCTGTGCAAGAGAGGTTGTTCTTCTGGTTCATCAGTCTCAGAGATCAAATCTAAGACTGGGATTATTTCATCAGCAGCAGCTGGCTTTATTTGTGAAGTCGCAGTAGTAGAACCTTCAACGACATACTCAAACAGGGGAGAGGACTAGCTGAAACACAACGATCTTACAAATAAGAACATGGGTAGAAGAACTTGGGTAGAAAGAGAAAGAGAAATATGTTCAGGTGTAGGCTAGGGTAGTAGAACTTATAGAGGAGGGATGGAGTGAGATATGATTAGTGTACCTGACAAACCGGCTTTACAAGCAAGATAGCCAGATTTTCATCTTCAGCGACGCCTTTGCCTTTGCCTTTCTCAGCGCCAGAGGCTGAGGGCTTTGTCTTTGTCCGCTCCCCTATTGGTTCATTTATTGAAATTCCCTTACGAGCTTTGATCTTTGGGGCAGGTTTGACGACAAAGAAGTCGTCGTCATCTTCGTCATCATTATTCCTTGGAGAGGAGGATGGTTCATTATCAGGGATGTCGATGTCTTCATCATCTTCTGCTTCGGATTCTTCAGCTTCGTCTTCGAGTTGCTCCCCCTCAGATACAGAGGCGAGCTTCTCGGTTCCCTCAGGGTTTTCATATCCCTGAGGTCCAGCGATAAGATCTTCATTCTTCTCTCCCCTGATAGATTCATCATGGGAAAGGTCTTCAGCGCTCTTTTCAAGATCCTCAACGCTCTTCTCCTCGGTATGTTCAGCGCTCTTCTCCTCGGGATGTTCAGCGCTCTTCTCCCCCTCTTTCTCATGATTGGGAGAGGAATGGGTAGACTCAGCATTTGTATTTTCTCTGTCTTCTTGGCCATAGATTTTAATACAACTTTCAATCGCTGCTAATCTGTCTTCAAGGCCAGATATAGCAGGAGTGATCTTCTTCAGCTCTTTACGATCCGCCGCTGTGAAAATTTCCAATACAGGGGCAGGGGCAGGAGCAGGAGTATTTTCCTTGTTGACCAGCGTCTCGATCATCGTCTTCATAGAACCAACGTCAGTTTTTACAGAACCCAAGTCGGTCTTGACAGCTGACATATCCCCCTTGAGATGTTCAACCGATGTTTTCAGCTTTGTAACTTCGCTGGACACGGTCGAAACTGAGTTTTTGAGGCTGGTGTAGTCAGTGTAGATGTCAGAGAGTACTTTGGAAAAATCGCTGAGCGTCTTATCAAGGCCCTTAATGTCATATGTGGAAGCTTTCTTCTCCACCACCGTAGTTAGCTTTGTCAAATTCTCTCCAGCGTTTGTTACGGCTGTAGAGTTGTTGGAGAGTGTGGTGGTGAGACCGGTCAGCTTTGTTTCCACGGACTTCAGAGACTCGTTGATGTCTCCCAAATTAGGACCTGTAACAGATAAAAACTTGTGAACAGAGGAAAGCTCTGAAGTTTGGAGTTTAGTCACAGTGTATAGGATTTTGTGTGTACCTGCAGGAGGGTTTACGAACTCGTCAAAATTGCGGGTTCCTGAATAATGTTCCATATCTTCCTCAAAAGTATGGTGAGGTATGGTGATCTCTGCAGGTCCTGTCTTCATCATTCGTTGAGAAGCGTCAGCGGTGGCTTCTGGAATGATGGCATCTCCAGTGTTCTTTGGAGGAGTGTCCAAGTGAGTGGAGGGAGAAGCGAAGGATAAGAATGGGGTTCGGGTACTGAGTTCAGCGTTGGATTCGCTGAGAATCACTTCATCAGTCTTTTGAGAGACTGAGGGAGGTTGGGTAGGTTCCAAGTTTCTAACCTCAGTGTTTGGAGACGCTGAAGTCTGGATTGGAGGGATGGCTTGAATGGGTGTGGCAGAGCGTACCACGGAACTTTCCTTCAGCTCTTCAGAATGAGCTGAGGAGTATTCAGCATGGGATTGCTGGGGTTGCTCCTTGGTTTTCTTGATCCTTTTGGAACCAAGTTGGGTTGAAGAGTGTTTCCTTTTCTTAGAAGGAGAGGATTGTGTGGCCGGGGCATCAGCGATGGGTATTGTCGCTGAAGGAGCCACAGAAGTCGAAGAATTAGGGTTAAGAAGAGAGAGAAGGGTAGAGAGACGTACCTCATTGTCGACAGGTTTGAAATCAAGCACCTTAGGGCCAACCTGAGAAAGTTTCAGGTCACCCTCTTGAGGATAGTTGTCCTTCAGGCCATATTGGAAGATGGCGCTGATGAAACGGGGGTAGGGAACCCATGCAGGTCTATCAGCAGCATAATCTACTCTTTGTACTAGGTCATCATAAATGATAGATTCCCAGTCAATATGTAGACCTTTCAGCAGTGCGTATCCCATAGCCTGCTGAGGTTGAGCGGCTTGATCAGAGGAGCCGGTCTTCGCTGTCATGCAGCTGATCAGGTGTGCGAAGATGAAATTCATCTCGCTGGGCATTTTGGACTTCTTTATCAGCGTCAGCTTCTTCTCGGGCTTCTTGTCCCTTCCAGTTTCCCAGATGTAACCCATTGCGTCGAGGAAAGCAATGATTTCTTCTCTGTCAGCATGCTTCTTATGGTCAGGGAATGGAACAAACGGTTTTTCTTTGGTAGCATTGGGAAAGTTCAGGGCTTTTCGAATGATTGTGGGGGTTATCTTAATTGTGCCATACTCAGTATCGCTGAGTATGCAATCGATGGTTTTGGATGCATCTTTGGCGGAGGGTAGCTGAGTGTGTCTGGCAGAGTACCAGAACTGGGATAGTAGTAGCTGACTTGCAGGAGGTGTGATGGTCAGGGCTGTTGAAATGCAGCAGTTTTTCAGGAAATTCACAGCACCATCCAGATGTGTGACTTGCTTTCGAGGAGGAAACTCGAGAAGCGCAGAGAGGTTGTTGACCTTGGTCCAATCTAGTTGATCCAGCGTGAACTTAACCTGAGGGGCTTTGATGATTTCCACTTCCTCAGAGTTAGTGGATATGGTCTCAGCGGTAACATTGATCTTTGAAGTTGCCTTTTCTCTGTATTATCAGTTCAACCAAAGATGTTAACAAATAAGAATTGTCTTGATATGGAAAGAATTTCCATTAAGATGGTTCGAATTTTGTCCATTTCATTCAGACATAAATGTCTTAATGAAGATTAGGGTTTTTCATGATTTTTGAAACGAAATGTAAAGCCCATAAAGTCTTGTATTCCAGTTTCTAAAAAAATCTGGATACGAATGAAGAACAAGTTTAAGATTAAGATTTAAAACTTGAAGAACAACCATGAAATGGTTGTGTTCATAAAACCATGAAAGAAATGATTTTATTTTTAAGAAGTTCTTTTGTTTGATATTGTTTAAAACAATGATAAGATCAGAAACAAGTTATCTGCATTTGAAAAAAAATATGAACATATTAACCTAGATGTTTTGATGAAGAAGATGCTGAACAGTTCTTTGAAGATTTGAGAGCACAAATGCAACAGTAATTCTTTTCTTGCGGAGGAAGATTGATCGCGTAAAAGACAAATATAAACCAAGAGTTTGTTTATATAGGGAGTTTTAGAGAGAGAAAACCTTGAGCGGGAAAAGGTTTTCATCATGACACAGACACATGTTTGCATTTGATTGGAAGTTTGAACGAAACGTGCAAACGTGTGTCAGAAAGAAATCGTGCCTGGTGTTATCCGTTGCAATGACGTCACAACTGTCCTTTCACATTCTTTTAGGATGTCTCTGAGGTTTTGAAAGCTCAGGGACTCTTTTGAAAAACATGAAGCACTTAATAGAAAATATCAGTGAAGGTTTTAAGAACTTTCAAAATATCGCTGTTAAGGAAGAGATATTCAGCGATGCATTTGTTTTGAAATCTTGCATTTTCATGCGTTTGTCAGAGAGAGAAAACATACCTGGATATCAGTTTAACCAAGTTTATTCAGAGATAAGATGATTGAATAGGTTATACGAGTTGATTTTATCCTATCGCTGATGAATGTGAACCGCTGAAGATTTTACCCTTCAAAGTTCAGCATTCCAAGCTCGCTGATGAGAAAGTTGAATCTTGTCTCATCAAGAGGTTTGGTAAATAAATCAGCTAACTGATAATCAGTTGGGATAAAATGAAGTTCTATATCACCATTCATCACATGATCTCTGATAAAATGATATCTGATTTCTATGTGTTTTGTCTTTGAGTGTAGCACTAGATTGTTTGCTATAGCGATGGCACTAGTGCTGTCGCAATAGATTGGAATTTTGGAGAGCTGAAGATCATAGTCTAGTAGCTGATTTCTCATCCACAAGACTTGAGAACAACAGCTTCCAGCGGCTACATATTCAGCTTCAGCTGTGGAAGTGGACACTGAGTTTTGCTTCTTACTTGTCCAACTTACCAGCTTTCCACCCAGGAGCTGACATCCTCTTGTGGTGCTTTTCCTATCCATTTTGCAACCTGCAAAATCACTGTCTGAATAGGCGGTTAGATCGAATCCTGAGTCTTTGGGATACCAAAGGCCTAGATTCGCTGTACCCTTAAGATATCGAAATATTCGCTTTACAGCTTTCATATGAGATATCATAGGTTTAGCTTGATATCGTGCACACAGACATGTTGCAAACATAATATCGGGTCGGCTAGCTGTCAGATACAAGAGAGAGCCGATCATCCCAAGGTACAACGTGACATTAACAGGTATTCCCTTTGAATCCTTGTCAAGTGTCAGCGGTGGTGCCATTGGGGTTTTCATAGCTGAACTATGGGTTAAGTCGAATTTCTTCAGCATATCTCTAACATATTTTCCCTGATTTATAAAAGTTCCTTTTTCAGTTTGCTTAATCTGAAGACCAAGGAAATATGTTAGTTCACCCATCATGCTCATTTTATACTCATCTTTCATTCTTTCAGCGAAACGAGTACAAAGCTCAGGGTTATGACCTTTCACTTTTCTAAAATGATATGACCTTTCACTTTTCTAAAAAATAGAGTTTTGTCAATCTTACCTCTCTCAAATTGTTCAATATGGAGATAAGTAGAGAGAGTATCATACCATGCACGAGGAGCTTGCTTTAAGCCATAAAGTGCCTTGTCCAGTTTATAAACATAACCTGGACGCTTAGGATCTGAGAATCCTGGAGGTTGTTCCACATAAACTTCTTCATTCAGCTTTCCATTCAGAAACGCTGACTTAACATCCATCTGATGTACAGTGAAGTTTTTGTGTACAGCATATGCTAAGAAAAGACGAATAGATTCAAGTCTTGCTACTGGAGCAAATGTTTCGTCATAATCTATGCCTTCCTCTTGTCTGTATCCCTGAGCAACAAGACGAGCTTTGTTGCGAGTTACAGTACCATGTTCGTCCAACTTGTTTCGATAGACCCATTTAGTGCATATCACCGTTTTGTCAGTTGGTCTACGAACGAGTTTCCAAACTTTGTTTCTTTCGAATTCAGTCAGCTCTTCTTGCATAGCGCTGACCCAGTTTGGATCTCTGAGGGCATCATCTATTTTCTTTGGTTCAGTTAGAGAAATAAAGTTAACAAATAAACAAATATTACCTGCACTTCTACGAGTCTGAATACCAGCGTTTGGATCACCAAGAATTTGATCGATTGGGTGATTTACAGTCCATCGCTGAGCCGGAGCATACGTCGCTGACTCAGTCTGAACTGGAGAAACTGAAGATGAGGCTTCAGCTACTTCTGGATTATCAGCTAAGAGAGGAATGTTTGCATTTGTCACTTCATTCACTGATTGCTGAGAAATAGATGGAATTTCTGAGACATTTGGATCAACTGCAGGTATAGTGTTTATAGGAACAGCTGAGACCCAAGATGTTTCAGCTTCACTATTCTGCATATCTGGAATGATAGTAGGACCATCATTTTCTACGGTGTGAGCATGAGGAGTGGGAACTTCTTCTGAATCACCAAGATGAGAAAACATCCATTGATTCAGTTCTTCAGTATCAGCGGACGGTTTAGAGTTCGCTGAACGGGATTCGTCAAACGTGACGTGAATAGTTTCTTCTACAGTTTGTTTTCTACGGTTGAAGACTCTGAAGGCTTTGGAGACTGAGGAGTATCCAAGAAAGATTCCATCATCAGCCTTAGGATCAAACTTTCCAAGGGCATCTCTGTTGTTCAGTATGAAACACTGACATCCAAAGATGTGAAGAAAGCTGATTGAAGGCTTTCTCCCATGAAAGAGTTCATAGGCTGTCTTTTTGAATCTTTTAACTATCAGCGACCTGTTTTGCGTAAAACAAGCAGTGTTGACAGCTTCTGCCCAAAACTGAGTAGGCATGTGAGAATCGCTGAGCATTGAACGTCAAGCTTCAATAATTGTTCTATTTCTTCTTTCAGCGACTCCATTTTGTTGCGGTGTTCTCACTGACGAAAAGTTGTGAGAAATACCCTTACTCTCAAGGAAGGAATCAAGAGAACTGTTTTTGAATTCAGTTCCATGATCACTCCTTATTGAGCGAACAGTCATATTGTTCAGAGTTTCCATCTTCCGAACAAAGGTGATGAGTTCTTCAGGGGTGTCACTCTTAGAACGGAGAAACATGACCCATGTGTAACGAGAGAATTCATCAACTATGACCAGCGTATATTTCTTTCCAGCGATGGATTGTTTGTTAACAGGGCCAAACAAATCCATATGGAGTAGTTGTAGAGGAGATGACACTAAGGAGACTTGCTTTGACTTGAAGCTTGTCTTGGTCTGCTTCCCTTTTTCACACGCTGAACATAAAGACTCTTTGGCGTATGAATGCTGAGGTAGACCAGTGACTAACTCTTTGGAGGAAAGAGTATTCAGTGTCTTGAAATTTAGATGCGAGAGCCTCTTGTGCCATAGCCAGTTAACATCAGAAGATACCTTTGAGAAGAAACAGGAGTTCTCAGTGGTTGTTGAGTCCATGTTTATTACATAAACATTTTCCAAACGATAACCGCTGAGAGCTATCTTCTCCTTTTTGTCAGTGACAAAGCAGGATTCCTTAGTGAAAATCACTTTGTTATCCATGTTGCAGAGCTGACTGATGCTCAGAAGATTATGTTTCAGTCCTTCAACATATGCGACTCTTCTGAAGGAGGTTGTACCATTTGAAAGTACACCATACCCTCGGGTATGTCCTTTTCCATTTCCACCGAAAGTCACAGAGGGACCCTTCTCTTCTTTGTATTCAGCGAGCAGACTTTTCTTACCAGTCATATGTCTAGAGCATCCTCTATCGAGATACCAGATACCCTTCTTAACCTGCATTTACAAAGGAAGATTAGTTTTGCTTGGGTACCCACTTAACCATGTATACACTTTTGTCAGTGGAGCTAGTTGGAATAGAAGGTTCAGCGGTCTTCGCAGCATTTGAAGATTCAGCTTTGTCTTTCTTCACTTTGGTTAATTTATTAACTTCAGTGGTAGAAGTCACCTTGACCTGATTTGCATCGGGGTTGGTCTTCTTTGACTTGGGGGCAATCTTCACCTTAGCTATCTTTTCAGCTTTGGTGGCTGTGGGGCACTTACTAGCAATATGATCGGTAAGTCCACAGTGATAACATTTCCTATAACTAAAAGTAGTTCTAGGACCACTTGTATGCTGAGCTTTTAATTTCGAATTAGAAGTGCCAGCACCAAGTAAAATATTGGCTTTAGAAATGGGACGAACATTCAGTTCTTCAGATTTCTTACCAAGGACATCCACTCTGAGTCTAGGAGTAGATCGCTGAATAGATCCAGAGATCAGCTTTCTAGATCCATAGGGGTAGGTCACTGAGGCTTTAGAAGCATTCAACTTTGGTACTAAGGTACCCTTCTGAGGATTTTGATAAATAACAATTCCTTTACCTTTGTCTTTAGAGACAGAGGTAGGTTTTGAATAAATCATTTTCTCCTTACCATTTGAGGAGGTAGGAGTTTCCTCAGGGATTGGTGTAAAGGACGAGGAGCACTGAGATGATGAAGTGTCAGCGACTGAGGATACGAACGTTCCAAATTTAAGCATTGAACGTTCAGTGGTTGGTTTTGGAGTATCATATTTATAACCCAGACCACGTTTATCACTCAGAGGAATCTGAGCCTTAATTATCTCAGTGATCTTTGTTGAAGAATTACACCATCCTTCAACAGTAGTTTTTTCAGCTTTTAATGCAGCGATAGCTTCTGCTCGTTCGATTTTGACTAGCTGATTTAAATAGACTTGATCTTTAAAATCATCTTCAATTTTAGAAAGCTTTTCTATTTGAAGGTGACAGTTTTTCAGTTGTTCAGCGAGATCAAGGTTTTGGTTTTCAACCACAGTTTTGCCGTTCATGGCTTCGTATAAACTTCTAGTCAATAGATCGATTTTGCAGAGACTATCAGCTTCATCAATATTTGCAATATTGGTAAAGAAAGAAGGCGATACCTGAATAGCAGAGGTTGAAGTGGAGTGAATGTCTGAACTTTATTCCTCTTCTTCAATCTTAGCCATAAGGCAGAGATTGGCTTCATCATCTTCAGAGTCAGATGGTGATTCTTCTTCATCAGAAGCAGCCCAATCGTAGTTGGCCATAAAGCCTTTTCCTTTCTTCTTAAAGCTTTTCAGCTTTGCATACTTCTCCTTCAGCTTTGAGTATTTGTCATCTTTATTCCTTGGAACAAAGGATTTCTTTGTAAAAGCTGATGGTCTAGAAACTTTCTTAGACCTGCACTCGTTAGCAAAATGTCCTATTTTTTCGCAGTTAAAACAAGTAGCAGTAGTCTTATCAACAAAAACTGATGATTTAGGCTTGTCAGTTATTGAAAGAGGTTTGTTCTTTCTAAACATTTTCTTTTTGGCAAATCTCCTGAACTTCTTAGTTAGGAGAGCCAAAGATTCATCATCATCTGAAGAATCAGAGTCTGATGACCTTTCAGAGTTACTTTCTAACTCAGTGATAGTGACCGAAGGTCGCTGAGTAGAAGGTTCCTCTGAGATTAAAGCAACATGGGTGCTTTTGGAATCTTTTACAAGATTCTTCTTAAGATGGCTAGATTGCTCATGATTCAGCAATGTACCATATAAGGTTGAAAGGGTCATTGATTTAAGATCCTTTGACAGCTTGAGACACATGGAATAATTGTCCCAGCTTTCAGGTAAACATTCTAGAAACTTTGTCAGCACTTCAAAGTTAGAATATTCCTTACCAACAGTTTTTAGATCTATAATTAAGCAATTAAAACGTTGGTGAACTTCAGAGAGAGTTTCATTCTTACCAGAAATGAAGCTTTCGTATTGTCTTACCAGGTTGATCTTTCTTGAGTCCTGGACTTCAGACGTTCCTTCATACTGAACACATATTGTGTCCCACATGGCTTTTGATGTTTTCAGGTTCATGACGGAATGGTAGACTTCGTCAGGAAGGGCCATGGATAGTATGGATCTGGCTTTTGTATCTATAGCCACTTTCTTCTTATCTTCGTCGGTCCACATGTGTATTTCCTTAGGAATCAGCCTTTCTGGAATAGCAGGTCTATTTGCAGTGGCTGGAACTGAAGGATCAATTGTTACAGGGATGTATGGGCCGTTTTCAAGATAGTAAGGCATAGTGGGGTCTACACCTTCTAAGAAGAGTGTCATCCTATTTTTCCATAAGTTGAAGTTGTCTCTGGAAAATCAAAGGGGTTTTGCAAGAGAACCATTGTCTATATAATTTGTGTTTGTGTTGGTGGCCATTTTCAGATAATAGCAAGGAAGAGAAATATCTTAGATTAGATCTTGTTTATGAGATTAAACAAATCCGCTCTGATACCACTTGTTGGTCCCGAAGGCCTATACAAGTTTGTAGAGGGGGGGGGTTTGAATACAAACACACAAATTTTACTTTTCTAAATTGTTTATTGATAAATCATTAACAATTTACAGCTTGTTGCGGAGACAAGATTAAGGATAAACCTAAATCTAAACAAGTTGGAACACTAAGGTTTCTTGCACTAAGAGAGATAAGGAAATTACTAATAATAACCTATCTTGAGATAAGAGAATTGAACTTGTCCAGAGTTAGCAAGTTACTTCAAATGAAGTGAGTTCATCTCTTTATATACTGCATGCATTTAATGCAAGTCAGTATATACTTTACACGTGTCATCAGCTGGTTGGTTGCATGTCATTGACCTTGGTTGACAACCTTAGTAGCCGTATGGATGAATAGTGTAGTATTAGAGTGGTTGTACGATTTCAGATATTCGGAGGTTCTTTTCTGACATTTCGTATGGAGTCGTGCAAGGGTGGATAAGACAAAAGTATTTTGTACAGAGGACTTCATGATCAGCTTTCGTTGATTCAGCGATCTATCATTTCATATCAGCGAATGATAGAGTTCAGCGATAGCTGAAGTCTTGTACTTGATACTTCACGTTGAGTGGACAAATCTGAGTCTTCGCTGATCCGCATCAGTTCATTAGGAGACTTGTCGCTGGTTCTTGAGCTTGATCTTCGACTTCAGCGTAGAACCTTTGTTGACGTGAAACTTGTCTTCAGGGATCATAAGTAAACAACTAACTTATCAGCGATCATCATAATGACTGAACAGACTCAGCATTTATGGTGAACAGTTTCGCTGAATGTTTAACTTAAAAGAGCGAGAGTTCCTATCAGCGGTACTGGAAGATCTTAGTACTTATCAGCGATAGTGAAACTCTGATACATATTGTTTACTTACAATTTTCACTAAGTATATAAGAGAGGGTCATTATCAAATCTCTGAGGGTTTGGATCAACAAATAATGGTAACGTAAGATTGCTAACATACTCTTAAACATCACGATTTCGCGATAAAATAACACCACAAACATATTTCAGTTCTTTCTATATCATTCTTTGTTACTTAACTCCAATATGATTTTCTAAATCCTTTTAAACATCCTTTTTAAACTGAACTCTCAAACAACCCAATCAATCCAGCAGAACTCTAAAATAAGGGTTGGAATTAAGGATTACCTGTTAAAATCGATGTAGAATCAGATTCCAATTCTCTTTCCTCTTCCAAATTTGATGATTGATAAACTTTCTTCTCCAATTGCAATGGGAATCAATTTCTCCCTTTCTCTGCTCTTTCTCTCTAAGCCGCCACACACACACCAAGAATAGCTTCTAGGGTTTTGTGCCCTTTTTGGGAGTTTTTATACTTCTCAACAAATTACAACTCAGCCCCTGAACTTACCACTTTACAAAAATCCCACAAAACTTAAATCTTTTTTAATTAAACCCTTGGTTATTACAACACTCCCCCTCAAAGGAATTTCGTCCCCGGAATTCCATTGTCGAAGAGATGAGGGTACTTGGACCTCATATCCGCTTCCACCTCCCAAGTTTCCTCTCGTCCTCTATGATACTGCCACTGAACCTTTACTAATCTGATTTCCCTGTCCCTCGATTGTCGTACCTTACTATCTACGATTTCTACTGATTCCTGTACGTAAGTCAACTTCACATCAACGCTGATGTTCTCCAAAGGAACAGCCACATCTGCTTCTGCCAAACATTTCTTTAAGTTCGAGACAAGAAACGCTGGATAAACTCCCTTTAAATTCCTCGATACTTCCAACTTGTAAGCTACTGTCCTTACTCGTTTTATAATAACGAAGGTCAGCTCCTCATCGCCTGCATTCTTTGTAAGGTCGCCAACATCTCAACTTCCAACATTTGCTCTCCAGAATATAGATGTGCATCACACTATGAATTCGTCCAAAATCTCATCGGGCACCCTAAGTTCGTACACTATCTATCCAACCTTCAATTTCGACGGATCCACAAAACATAGTCCACTTCACTTTTCTCCTGAATGTACCACTCCAACTATGGAGACTTTCGCATCAGACTGCCCCTTTCCTAAAATCGTGGTTCAGAAGTCTTATGCTTTTCAGTCCAACCAACTTAGTTCCACTCGGTTGTCCCAAACCGTTCGGATGGAAAACATAACCGTACTCCATACTTCGGAACCGCCCTCGGTGAGTCACCACTTTGCTATATCACCATTCTGTACCATATACTTGTAACCTCTCTGATCACTATACTCACTTAAATACCACCTGATATACCCAAGGCCAACCGCATCTTAATTTGCTCGCTTCCGTCCACACACCGGGACTCACGGTTTTAAAACACGTCTAATTAAGGTCTCTTATACATCTTTACTTCCTTAAAAGAAGGAACTTGGCGGAATTCCCCGCCAAAACAACAAGAATCTTTTACCAGGAAAAATCACTCACTTGACAACTTGGCACTTGGCCAACCTTATACATCCCGACAAACTCACACCCAAGAGTTCCTTCATTGGATTATATGCAATTCTATATTACTACCCCCAACCGACATTCGTCTATGCAGATAACACCTCCTTTTCTCGAAGCACATCGGCTACAGCTCATCAACCAAGTCATACGTTCTCACCACTTCATCACTCCACACTTATACATAACTAAAAGCATGAAACCTCCATACTTTTTCCAGGGGTTCACACACTTACCGATGACAATCTACACACACTACCCCACATTTTCGGTGTTACTGCCAAACTTACTACTTCCAACCTACTCAATTATTCCGACATACTATCTCCACCTCCCCACGTTAGCGTGGAGCACCGCCCACCAAACATCACTCGCCCCTAACTTTTGACCTTTCCACATGCGTCGATTACACTTCCTCATTTCTATACATGACCGAATGATTGCACCAAAATTCTAACTTAAGGCATCCAGCCTAGTCATCCCAAATGCCATCGGTGTTCGAAGCCACTACACACTCCTTGATTTCTAAACCGTTACCTTCTTGGATAATTCCTTCGCGCATAAGAAACAATTCACCTCCCTTAAAGATTTCGCGTCTACCACGCCACAACGAGGACTAATCAAACCAACATCTTCTTTAAACTCTTAGGGGGCGTTTGGTTCGCAGAATGTTTTTGGATGGAATGGAATCTGTCACGGGAATTTGACTTTGAAGGAATTGGAATGGAATGTTGTCAGGTTTGACCAGCTGTTTGGTTCACAGAATTGGAATGGAATTTATTAAAAGAATTGGAATATGTCTGTTTGGTTCACATAATGTAGCTTTGGAATTGAAATGAAATTTGAGTAAATGACCAAACTACCATTTTATTAATTTTAATTTTTTTAAACAAAAAAAATAGTCATTAAATACTTCCCCAATCACAGCTGCCCTCCTCTCTCATCACTCTTGATTTTGCCCTAACAGCCCCTACACAGCAAGAACTCGTCGGCGACCATAACTTCCCTTTGACCGATTTCCATCTCATCCCCACCGGCTTCATCACCATTTTCGATTCCTGCCATGTCGCACCACCCACTTGCACCATCTCTCTCGACCTGCAGCTCCACGCCACTACACCATCACCCATCGATTTCTTAATCGATTTTCTCATTCTCTCAACAGCCGCCATCGATTGCTACAATCAGAGCCCACCGTCGATTTCTCCTTAATCAATTTCAACAGCAAACCGATTACATAATCGATTACAAGTGCAATCACATTTGGTTGCAGGTCTGAATTCGACGGTGGGGATGATGGCGGCCGGAGTCGTCGCCGGCGATGGGGATGGAGTTCTGCCTGTGGTCTGAAAGTGATCGTGAGGGGTGCAGGTCGGCGCTGTGGGGGTGAAATCGATTTGGATGGGTGGTTGTTGTCACTGAGATCGATTTCTTGCTGGGTTGTTCAAGGGGTATTTTTGGAATAAAAAAAAATCAAACATTCCATACCTTTGAAATCCCAGCTATATGTGATGGAATGTTAAAAACATAAAAATTGGAATTCAATGGAAAATTTTAACATTCCATACTACAAAAGATTGAACCAAACACTGGAATGGAATCTGGTCAATGGAATGTCACATTCCAATTCCACCAGATTCCATTACTTTCCAGTGAACCAAACGCCACCTTAGTGATCCCAAAAATATACTTACTTAGCGACTCACACAATAAAAAACACTTGGTTTCTCATTTGGGTAACCACCCCCTACCGCTCCGCCGTTTTATTCCGAGAATAACCATAACCTAACGCCAACTTACACACCACATATCCCAACAACTTGCTTAACAAATTGCATAACTCATCCAAAAATCCCAAAAGGCTTCCATCAGATGCTTCACATCTTCTAATCAACACATTACCATATCACTGGCTTGCACGTTTATCTTGGCAAATGATGCCACTAACTAATCCATACATCCTCCACCCACAACATCACACCACAGCCCAGGTTCTCACGGTCATTTGTACACAATTCAAACCTGCCTTCATATTCCTCCGCATATATAACCAAGTCTATCTCACTACTTTGTCTTTCCCCGACTCTAGTTGAACCACAACTCACGAGTTCCCAATTAACTCAACATATTCGTTTGTTGCTAGTTCTTTGCGATCTCAACCCATTAAATAGATAGGGCACATTCCCTCACAAATCGATATAATCTATACACTCACTTCATTTGTGCTGAATACCTCATCCTTTTACGAACCGTCTGAACCTTGTAAGTAAAACACTCATCCAATTAGCAATTCTTCCACATTTCTAACGCCACACAAGGTGTTCCATCGTCATGTATACATCTTTCCTGAACGATCTCCTACATTTACCCACACCGTGGTAATTGCCTCCACTTCCCACCTCTTGACAACACCTTCAGCTCCAGATATTTTAAATAGTTGTCGACTTTAACAATAATAGTCGACCTGATGGTGCTTCCCTAACTTTTCCATCAGCAAGGGTTCCTAACATAACTTAATCCTTCCAACATATCATGATCATCTACACATCCCTTCGTCCTCACTTAAAAGGAAAATTTCAAGACTTACTCGTGCAATGTCAATATTACAAGATCACCTTAAAACTCATTTTCGACACCGAAGACATTTCATTTCTGCCTCTCAACCCTACTCATAACAAGCTGCTAATACCACACCTTGATGACTTCAAGTCCTTCCTCCGGACACAATCGTCCCTCGACCACTGTATCTCCAGTTACCGAACAAGGGTACAGACTACCATACAACCGACACCAAAGTCCATTTCCGACTCTTCCGCTGTTCACCTCTCTTCTTGAACACGAATACCAAAATTACAAACATTCTCCCCTGGTTTGTCCAGCACCTTTCCACTCTCGGAATCCTTCCTTATCTTAAAATGTAATACTCCACGACGTAGTGAGTTCATAGCCTTCATGCATGACAACGCGATAAATAAATCATTTCGCACTTTTTATCATTTTAAAGAAACATCACATGGAAACAATTTGGGTACACATGACCCCAACACTCTCATAACTCCAATGCCCTGCACAACGATCTCGACAAATCGTTCGCATGCAACCTTTCAGTAAAACTCAATCTTACTCAACCAAAATGACGTTTTTACGACAGTCATATATTGAATGAAAATCTTTCCATACGGCAAAATTCTGAAAGAAATTACCGACACGAAGTAAACCAGTCGGCTCTCACGCTCATTTATATGACATCAAAATGTCAATACTCATTTTGGTTATAAAAGCTTTGCAGGCAACCGTTTTCTTGACTTTTCACAACAACTTAACTTGTCATGAAAAGAGTGGGATATTTTGCAAATCGCTAAGCTCAAAATTTCATTGTGCGACGTAAATGGAATTGCCTTTTTTCACTAAACACACGCTGACTCATTTCCGACCAAAATTGATATTTACACATTTACTTTAATCACGAAAAAGCTCATGTAACACATATAAGGACGCAATGCATGAAACTCTACATGCAATTGAAGGCTACTCACTCACACAAGGTCATCTGTTGTACTAACGCAACTTATCATTGGCACTCTACCTTCGACCAACGGTCGCTCTCTCGTCCTTGCAACAACTTGCTGTACATGCGTTCCACAGTCCACCTACTCAACCATCCTTTACAATTTTTGTCTTGACCAATTTCCTCACATTCTACCTCTACACGTTTTCAATCCGCCACTGATATCTTCCCTTCATTGATCCTGCCACTGAAAAGCTCGACTAAAGAGTCAGGGCTCTAATCCTCCACTAGCTCTTGAATTGACGCTTTCAAGATCTCGACACTGTCCTTCCTTACCATTCCAACTGATCTACCCCATGATTTCTAGAACTGGGACTCACCAGAACCAGGAGTCTTACCCAAAATCAATCATTCATCCTATTCGAACCCACGAAGATCTACCTCTAGGCTGCTCATAACATTCCAGACAACATTTCTTCTCATAAGATGTATACATTCATCACATCATAAATAATCTCTTACGATACTTCCCCAACAACGGGTCTCAATCTACTTCTCAGGGTTCTTGCTGACATTCTTGATTACTGGAACACAACAGATAAACTAGCTTAAGACGACCGCTTCGGGATAATAACGCAATTTAAGCACATACATGTACCTGTATGTTCGCAATTACACTGGCCAGGTGTAATCCCATACTTACCTTACATGACTGTCATCGGTACCCTATTAGTCATATCTCTACAATAGTGCCCTCCTAACGCATTTCCTGATTCTCAGTTGTGATTTCTACTCCTAAAGTTTAAGTTTAGGCCTATCCGGTCACCTAAATCCTTTAAACTATAGCTCTGATATCAATTGTAACAACCCGGTCTAAAATAAAGCGTACAAAGCATTTAATAATAAACATCTCAATAGAGGGTCCCAAAATTTATTACATCTGTCTCAAAACTTAGGTTGGCGGAAAAAACCTATACACAACTGAGAATGATACTAAATTCTAAAATAAAAGTGGCACTGTCTCTAACTACATCCGTACTCTGCTCACTTACCAGAGCCTCCTACTATCTGCTTACCTGAAAAGGTTTAATTGGAAAATGCGAGGGTTAGACCATGAGGTCTAGTGAGTCCCCTCAATTTACAGTTCTCAAAACATTTAAAAACAGTTCATAACTATCAAGCAACTTACATAACACTTTCACGGATAAATCCGCTCCCGTAAATGGCACCCTGAAGTCACTCGGAAGTAGACCTGGCAAACGTGTCGGGTTCAAAGTTAAACGGGTTGAGAGTGCCTGACCCTAACCCGACCTATTTAATAAACGGGTCAGAAAATCTCAACCCTAACCCGACCCGTCTAACCCGCCACGACCCGCCTAACCCGCCACGACCCGCCTAATCCGTTTAACATTTATAAAACTAAAAAGTACATATCGAAAATTCTCAAAAAAATTACAAATCCAAAATTCAAATAAAAACATTATAAATGTAAATTTTATTGTTCAAATTTATAAGTTCTAACCAAATTCAAAGCATTAAAAATTCAAAGCATTAAAAATCCAAAGCATTAAAAAGAAAACTCATTATATATATAAACGGGTTATTCGGGTCATTTTCGAGTTAAAATTTTTGACCCTGACCTTACCCGTTTAATTTTCGTGTCGTGTCGTGTCAACCCGTTTACTTAAACGGGTTGAAATGTATTACTCAAACCCGTTTATTTCGTGTCGGGTTATCGTGTCGTGTTAGTTTTTGCCAGGTCTACTCGGAATTGACAACGAGTCAGTCTCACACTGCCTTACTAGGTCACTCCTCCCATGGTATAACCGGAACATCCCCCGGCATGAGCACGGGCGGGCCTACCCCCGACTTAGCCAATTTACGTCTATCACAATGTATGCATACATCTCATAAAACATTCAAACAAGTAAAAATCATGCAATTAACATGGCATTTCTACCCCTTCACTTACTTCTGAAAACATGTTCAAAAACACTTGTTTTAGTTAGAAAAACTCACATGACTTTCTCGCTTCAAGACTTCTCACTTAAGCTTCCGATCTCTAGATGGAACACCTATAATTTTTAGGAAACGTAGGTCATAAATCTTTCAATTGTTACTCGAGATAGCTACCGAACATAACCCAAAATTATCTATGTTCGTTAAGTTACACTTCTCATTCCAGAAATCAAAATTATCGGACTCTGCTTACCAGCCCAAATTTCGGATTTCTCCCAAAACCATACCGGATCCCATACGGCCCAACACATTGATTCCGGATCCGTTGGATTCCGGATCCAATCGGCCCACCATGTAAATTCCGGATCAATCGGCCCATCATGTTAATTCTGGATCCGTAGGATTCCGGATCCATTCGATCCAACACCAAAAATAACGGATCTTTGTTATTAAAGTCCAATTCCGGATTTCCTTTATTTAGGTCCAATTCCAGATCTCCTTTATTTAGGCCCAATTCCGGATCTCATTCCGGATCCAAATATCTATAAGCCCAACATTAATTCCAGATCTTATGTGGGTTCCGGATTCAACCCATTCCGGAAGTTCCACACCGGAACTGTTCTGGAAGACGAGGTTTGTGACAATAATGGTAACAAAAGATTGCTAACATACTCTTAAACATCACGATTTCGCGATAAAACAACACCACAAACATATTTCAGTTCTTTCTCTATCATTCTTTGTTACTTAACTCCAATATGATTATCTAAATCCTTTTAAACATCCTTTTTAAACTGAACTCTCAAACAACCCAATCAATCCAGCAGAACTCTAAAATAAGGGTTGGAATTAAGGATTACCTGTTAAAATCGATGTAGAATCAGATTCAATTTCTCTTTCCTCTTCCAAATTTGATGATTGATAAACTTTCTTCTCCAATTGCAATGGGAATAAATTTCTCTCTTTCTCTGCGCTTTCTCTCTAAGCCGCCACACACACACGCCAAGAATAGCTTCTAGGGTTTTGTTGATCAAAACCCTCAGTGATTTGATAATGACTCTTTTAGAAACACTTATTAAAAATTGTAAGTAAACAATATGTATTAGAGTTTCACTATCGCTGATAAGTACTATGCTTCTACAGTACCGCTGATAGGAAACTCATGTTCTTTAATTTATACATTCAGCGAACACTGTTCATCCATAAGCTCTGAGCCTGTTCAGTCTTGTTGATGATCGTTGATAGTTTAGTTGTTTACTTATGATCCCTGAAGATAAGTTTCATGTCAACTATGTTCTACGCTGAAGTCGAAGATCTAGCTCAAGAACAGCGACAAGTCTACTAATGAACTGATGCGGATATCAGCGAAGCCAAGATTTGTCCACTCAACGTGAAGTTACAAGTAGAAGACTTCAGCTATCGCTGAACTTTGTCACTCGCTGATAAAGTACTGTTCAGTAATCGCTGATCATGAAGTCTTCCTCTACAAGTTACTTTTGTCTTTCCCCCTTACACGCCTCCGTACGATTTGTCAGAAAGGACATCCCTTTTGCCCTTAATCGTACAACCAACTCTGATTCTACACTGTACACCATGCGACTACTAAGGTTGTCTACAAAGGTCAAACCATGCAACCAATCAGCTGCTGCCACGTGTAAAGTTATACTGCTTTGCATTAAATGCATGCAGTATATAAGAAGAACCCTACTTCAGAAATGAAGTGCTCAGCCATCTTCTTCTTTCTCTCTTAGTGTTAGAATATTACTCGTAGTATTCTTATCTCCTTTCTGTCTTAATTCTAGTGCAAGAAACTTAGTGTTCTTAACTTGTTTAGATTAGGTTAATCCTTAATCTTGTTCCGCAACAAGTTGTAAATTGTTTGATTATATCAATAAACAATTTAGAAAGTAAAAATCTGTGTGTTTCTATTCGACCCCCCCTTCTACAAACTTGTATAACCCTCCGGGACCAATAAGTGGTATCAGAGCAGATTTGTTTAACCTCATAAACAAGATCTTGCTTATACAAATCTTTTCTCTTCCTTGCTATTTCTCATAATGGCTACCAACACAAACTTAAACTATATTGATAATGGTTCTCTTGCAAAACCTCCCAGATTTTCCAGAGATAACTTTAATCTATGGAAAAATAGGATGATACTTTTCTTAGAAGGTGTAGACCAAACTATACCTTATTACATCGAAGTTCCAGACACTAAGAATAGAGCTGCTATTCCATAAATATTGGTTCCAAAGGAAATTCATATATGGACTGATGAAGATAAGAAGAAAGTGGCTTTCGACACCAAAGCCAAATCCATCCTCTATATGGCTCTTCCTGACGAAGTCTACCATTCCGTCATGAACCTGAAAACCTCCAAATCCACGTGGGACACAATCTGTGTTCAATATGAAGGTACAACTGAAGTCCAAGACTCACGTAAGATCAACCTGGTAAGACAGTATGAAAACTTCATTTGTGGTAAGAATGAAACTCTCTCTGAAGTTCACCAACACTTTAACTGCTTAATAATTGATCTAAAAACCGTTGGTAAGAAATATTCTAACTTTGAAGTTCTGACAAAGTTCTTAGAATGTTTACCTGAAAGCTGGGACAGTTATTCAATGTGTCTCAAGCTGTCAAAGGATCTAAAATCTATGACTCTTTCTACCTTATATGGCATGATGCTCAATCATGAACAATTGAGTCATCTTAAGAAGAGTCTTGTAAAAGACTCCAAAAGCACCCCCGTTGCTTTAATCTCAAAGTCACCTTCCACTCAGCAATCTTCTATTACTATCACTGAGATGGAGACTAACTCTGAATGTTCATCAGATCTTGACTCTTCAGATCTTGATGAATCTATGGATCTCCTATCTAATAAGTTCAGGAGATTCGCCAAAAAGAAAAATTTCAGAAAGAACAAACCTCTTGCTATCACTGACAAGCCTAGATCATCAACCCCTGTTGATAAGGCTACTGCTACTTGCTATAACTGTGAAAAGATAGGACACTTTGCTAGCGAGTGCAGGTCAAAGAAAGTTTTTAGAACCTCAACTTTCTCTAAGAAATCCTCTAACCCCAGGGCTAGAGATGACAAGTATCAAAAGCTGAAAGAAAGGTACGCAAAGCTGAAAGGCTTTAAGAAGAAAGGCAAAGGCTTGATGGCTGACTATGATTGGGCTGCTTCTGATGAAGAAGAATCATCTGACTCTGAAGATGATGATGAAGCCAATCTCTGCCTCATGGCCAAAATCGAAGAAGATGAAGAAAAGTCTGACATTCCCTCTGCTTCATCCTCTACCTCCAAGGTATCACCTTCTTTCTTTACCAATATTTCAAATATTGATGAAGCTGATAGTCTTCGAAAGATCGATCTCCTGACTATAAGTTTATATGATGCCATGAATGGAAAAACTGTTGTTGAAAATCAAAACCTTGATCTCGCTGAAAAACTTAAACACTGTCATCTTCAAATAGAAAAGCTTTCTAAAATTGAAGAAGATTTAAAAGATCAGGTTCATATAAATCAGCTAGTCAAAATCGAACGAGAAGAAGCTATCGCTGCATTGAAAGCTGAAAAAACTACTGTTGATGGATGGTATAAATCCTCAACAATGATCACTGAGATAATTAAGTCTCAGATTCCCCCGCGTGACAAATGTGGTCTTGGTTATAAGGCTGACACTGAACAACCAACCACTGATCATTCCATGCTTAAATTTGGAATGTTTGTCTCCTCTATCCCTGACACTTCATCTTCTCAGTGTTCCTCTTTAAAATCCCCTATCCTTGAGGAAATCTCTACCTTAGCTTCTAAAGGTAAAGAGAAAATTGTTTATCCAAAACCTCGGAAGGGTACCTTTGTACCAAAACTGAATGCTTCTAAAGCTTCAGTGAGCTATCCCTCTGCTTCTAAGAATATGATCCATGGATTCATTCAACGATCTACTCCTAGAACCAAAGTGGATATCATTGGTAAGAAATCCGAAGAACTGATTGTTCCTCCCATTTCCAATGCCAAAGGTATACTTGGTGCTGGCCCTGCTCATTTAAAATTAAAGGGTAAGCATGCAAATGGTCCTAAAGCTACTTTTAGCTATAGGAAATGTTATTACTGTGGACTTACAAATCATGTTGCTAGTAAGTGCCCCACAGCCACCAAAGCTGAAAAGACAGCTAAGGTGAAGATTAATGCCCCCAAGGCAAAGAAGACCACTGAGGTTAAGAAATTAACCAAAGTGAAAACTGACAACAAAGTTGAATCTTCAAATGCTGCGAAGATTGTTGAACCTTCCACTTCCTCTACCACCACTGACAAATCTACGCCCAAAATGAAATGGGTGCCCAAGTCAAACTAATCTTCCTTTGTTTGAAGGTTAAGAAGGGTATCTGGTATCTCGATAGCGGATGCTCTAGACACATGACTGGTAAGAAGAACCTGCTCACTGAATATAAGGAAGAGAAGGGTCCCTCTGTGACCCTCGATGGAAACGGAAAAGGCTATACCCGAGGGTTTGGTATACTCTATAATGGTACAACAACCTTTGGAAGAGTTGCATATGTTGAAGGACTGAAGCATAATCTTCTAAGCATCAGTCAGCTGTGTGACAAGGATAACAAAGTGATATTCACTAAGGAATCCTGCTTTGTCACTGACAAAAAGGAGAAGATAGCTCTCAGCGGTTATCGTTTAGAAAATGTTTACGTTATAAACATGGACTCTACAACCACTGAGAACTCCTGTTTCTTCTCAAAAGCCTCATCTGATGTCAACTGGCTATGGCATAAGAGGCTCTCTCATCTCAACTTCAAGACATTAAATACTCTTTCTTCTAAAGAGTTGGTCACTGGTCTACCTCAACACTCATACGCCAAGGAGTCCTTATGTTCAGCGTGTGAGAAAGGGAAACAGACCAAAGCAAGCTTCAAGTCTAAGCAAGTTTCCTCAGTGTCATCTCCTCTACAACTTCTCCATATGAATTTGTTTGGCCCTGTTAATAAACAATCCATCGCTGGAAAGAAATATACATTGGTCATAGTTGATGAATTCTCTCGCTATACCTGGGTAATGTTTCTCCGTTCTAAGAGTGACACCCCTGAAGAGCTCATCACCTTTGTCAGGAAAATGGAAGTCCTGAACAACATGACCGTTCGCTCAATAAGGAGTGATCATGGGACTGAATTCAAAAACAGTTCTCTTGATTCCTTCTTTGAAAGCAAGGGTATTTCTCACAACATTTCTTCAGTGAGAACACCGCAACAAAATGGAGTCGCTGAAAGACGAAATCGAACTATCATCGAAGCTGCTCGTTCAATGCTTAGCGATTCTCACCTGCCTACTCAGTTTTGGGCAGAAGCTGTCAACACTGCTTGTTTTACTCAAAACAGGTCGCTGATTGTCAAAAGATTTAAGAAGACAGCCTATGAAATCTTCCACAGGAGAAAGCCTTCTATCAGCTTTCTTCACATCTTTGGATGTCAGTGTTTCATACTGAACAACAGAGATGCCCTTGGAAAGTTTGATCCAAAGGCTAATGATGGAATCTTTCTTGGATACTGCTCAGTCTCCAAAGCCTTCAGAGTCTTCAATCGTAGAAGACAAACTGTTGAAGAAACTATCCACGTCACTTTTGACGAATCCCGTTCAGCGAACTCTAGACCTTCTGCTGATACTGAAGAACTGAATCAATGGATGTTTTCTCATCTTGGTGATTCAGAAGACATTCCCACTCCTCCATCTCATACTCATCCCGCTGAAGATGATGATCCTACCATCATCTCAAGCATGCAGAATAGTGAAGCTAAAAGTTCATGGGTCTCAGTTGTTCCTCTAAACACTATGCCTGCTTCTGAACCTTCTGTCTCAGACATACCATCTACTTCTCAGCAATCAGTGAATGAAATGCCATCTGCACCTCTTCCTCTCTTGGCTGATATACCAGAAGTTGCTTAAGCCTCATCTTCAGCTCCTCAAGTTCAGGTTGAGTCAGCGACCTATGCTCCTGCTCAGCGATGGACTATAAATCACCCTATTGATCAGATTCTTGTTGATCCAAACGCTGGTGTTCAGACCCGACGAAGTGTAGGTAATATTTGATTATTTGTTAACTTTATTTCTCTGATTGAACCAAAGAAAACAGATGATGCCCTCTAAGATCCAAACTGGGTCAGCGCTATGCAAGAAGAGCTGACTGAATTTGAAAGAAACAAAGTTTGGAAGCTTGTTCCTCGTCCATCTGACAAGTCAGTAATAGGCACTAAATGGGTCTATCGAAACAAGTTGGATGAACATGGAACTGTAACCCGCAACAAGGCTCGACTTGTTGCTCAGGGATACAGACAAGAGGAAGGTATAGATACGACGAAACATTTGCTCCAGTGGCAAGACTCGAAGCTATTTGTCTATTCTTAGCTTACGCTGTACACAAAGACTTCAAAGTTTACCAAATGGATGTCAAGTCAGCATTCCTAAATAGAAAGCTGAATGAAGAAGTCTACGTGGAACAACCTCCAGGATTTTCAGATCCTAAGCATCCAGGTTATGTTTATAAACAGGTTAAGGCACTCTATGGCTTAAAGCAAGCTCCTCGTGCATGGTATGACACTCTCTCATCTTATCTCCTTATCGAAAAATTTGAGCGTGGTAAAATCGACAAAACTCTATTTTTCAGGAAAGTAAAAGGTCATATCATTCTTGTTCAAATATATGTCGATGATATTATATTTGGTTCCACTAACCCTGACTTGTGTACTCGTTTCGCTGATAGAATGAAAGCTGAATATAAAATGAGTATGATGGGTGAGCGTTATATTTCCTTGGTCTTCAGATAAAACAGAATAAAAAAAGAACTTTCATTAATCAGGGAAAGTATGTTAAAGATATGCTAAAGAAATTTGATTTAACTCAGAGCTCAGCTATGAAAACCCCTATGGCACCGCCGCTGACACTAAACAAGGATCCTTCTGGAATACTTGTTAATGTCACGACGTACCGTGGGATGATCGGCTCTCTGCTGTATCTAACAGCTAGCCAACCTGATATTATGTACGCAATCTGTTTGTGTCCATGATATCAAGCTGAACCTAAGGAATCTCATATGATCGCTGTAAAGCGAATCTTTCGTTACCTTAAGGGTACTCCTAACCTAGGTCTTTGGTATCCCAAAGACTCAGGGTTTGATCTAATCGCCTATTCAGATAGTGATTTTGCAGGTTGAAAATTGGATAGGAAAAGCACCACAGGAGGTTGTCAGCTCCTAGGTGGAAAGCCGGTGAGTTGGACAAGTAAAAAGTAAAACTCGGTGTCCACCTCAACCGCTGAAGCCGAGTATGTAGCTGCTGGAAGCTGTTGTTCTCAGGTATTGTGGATGAGAAATCAACTACTGGACTATGACCTTCAGCTCTCAAAAATTCCAATCTATTGCGACAGCACAAGTGTCATCGCTATAGCCAATAATCCAGTACTACACTCAAAGACCAAACACATCGAAATCAGGTATCATTTTATCAGAGATCATGTGATGAATGGTGATATAGAACTTCATTTTATCCCTACTGACTTTCAGTTAGCTGATCTATTTACCAAACCTCTTGATGAGACAAGATTCAACTTTCTCATCAGCGAGCTTGGAATGCTGAACTTTGAAGAATAAAATCTTCAGCGGTTCGCATTTGATCAGGGGTAATATGAACTTGTATAACCATGTCTATCATCTTCTCTCTGAACAAAATTGATTCGCTGATATCAAGGTATGTTCTCTCTTACTCGCTGACGTTCGCCTATGAATGCAAGATCTCAAAACAAATTGCATCGCTGAATATCTCTTCCTTTCAGTGATACTTGTGAAATTTCTACATCTAACACTGATATTTCTATTCAGTGCTTCATGTTTTAAAAAATGTCCCTGAGTTTTCAAAATCCTTAGAGACATCCTAAAATATGAAAGGACGTTTGTGACGTAATCAAACGGATAAACCCTGGCACGTTATTCTTCTGACACACGTTTGAACGTTTCGTTTTCCTCAACCAATCATATGCCAAAACGTGTCCGTGTCATCATGAAAAACTTTTCCCGCTCATAGTTTTTCTCTCTCTACTCTCACTATATAAACACATTCGAGTTTATATTTTTATCTTTACGCGAACAACTTCTCCTTCAAGCAAGAACATTGTTGCATTTCAAACTCTTCGTTTTCCAGAAACTGTTCGTCTTCAACATCTAAGGTTAATATTCTTATTATTTATCTTTTAAATAAACTTGTTTTTTATCTTATTCTTGTTATTAACAGATCAAACAAAAGAAACCTTTTTAAAATGAAATCAATTTCTTTTCATGATTTTATGAACACAACCTTCATGGTTGTTCTTCACGTTTGAAACAAAAATCTTAAACTTGTTCTTCATATGTTTTTCCAGAATCTCTTCTTTAAACAGAAACTGGAAAACAAGTGCTCTCTACGTTTTGCATTTTTTTCAAAACAAGAAAAAACCCTAATCTTCATTAAGGCATCCCTTGTCTGAATGAAATGGACAAAATTCAAAAATATTTTTTTGGAAAATCCTTCCACATTATGACACTTTTGTTCATCTTCTTCGTGGTTATATGTGTTATACAGAAATGGCATCTACTACTGACACTCCTACTGCGAAGTCTCCCAAAGCCGCTGAGATTACTGAGTTCATAAAGGCTCCTCAGGTTAAGTTCGATCTCAAGAAAGTTACATTTCATAACAATAATCCCTATGCTCTCTTCGAATTCCCTGAAAGGAAATAGGTCACACATCTTGATGACGCTGTGAACTTTCTCAAGACTTGTCCTTTGTCCACAGCTCTTACTAATGCACCCCCTGCACATCGATATCTTCTAACTCAGTTCTGGTATACTGCCAGAAGAGCTCAGGTGCCCTCAACCAAAGATCCCAAGAAAATAGTTGATGTCATTCTCTGTGACACCAAACATGAAACTTCCAAGATCAACCCGTATCATATCAGGTGTGCTCTAAACCTTCCTGGCAGTACCAGAGCAAACCGTTTTGTCCCTCTACCAAATCCCAAAAACAACCCTGCCGATAGGGAAACTCTGATTGCATTCTTTGATGCAATGCACAATACGTGGGACACAGGGAGAGATGGACTTCCTGAGAAGAAGCTGACTTCCATCAAAAAGTCAAAGATGCCCAGCGAGATGAACTTCATCTTTGCTCATTTGATCAGCTGCCTAACAGCGAAGACTGGGTCAACTGACCAAGCATCCCAATACCAACAGGCAATGGGATACTCGTTACTGAAGGGTCTCCATGTTGATTGGGCGTCAATCATCTACAAAGATCTGGCGTTCAGGGTGGGCATGGCTAACAGACCAACATGTGTTCCATATCCAAGGTTTGTCAGTGCTCTTTTTCGACACGGACTTGGGAATGAATACCCAAAAGTGGGTGACCTGAGACTCTCTCAGGTTGGCCCTAAGGTGCTCGACTTCAGCCCCATACCAAACGAGGTACGTCTTTCTACTATCTTATCTATTCTTAATCCTCCTTCTTCTACTTCTGCGGCTACCTCAGCGGTAATCCCAACTGCTGATACCCAGGCTGCACCCTCTACTCCTTCTCGTAAAAGGAAACACTCTACTTCCCAACTTGATTCTCAAAGGATCAAGAAAACCAAGGAGCAACCCCCCAAACCTTCACAGGTTGAAGACTCCGCGGCTCACTCTTCTGAAGAGTCGTTGGATAGTTCAGTGGTACGCTCTGCCACAGCTGATCAAGCCACCCTTTCCATCCCAACTTCAACGTCTCTAAACGCTGAGGTTACAAACTTGGAACAGAACCCACCTCCTTCAGACTCTCTGTGGACTGAAGATGTCTTTCCCAGCGAATCCAACGCTGATCCTCTTAACCAATCCCTCTTCTCAACCTTCACTCCTCCCACCATTTATTTGGTCACTCCATCTATTCCTCCCCTCTCTACAACGAAAGTCATTCATTTGAGTGACTCATCTATTGAGGAAATACGACGGATGCAGGAATCCAATATAGGACCTGCAGGCACTTCCCAGCGTAAAGGTATACTGGAAGACGACATGGAGACGTTGACTGGTCATCGAAATATCGAGGACTTCATCAACCATCCCGCAGGTATACACATAACTCCAAACACTCCTCTCTCAAAACCTAAAACTTCTGAGCTTTCCTTTGTTCACAAGTTCTCAACTTTTTCAGGTCCTAATTTGGGAGATATCAACACCTCCCTGAAAGGCTTGGAAACGAAGGTGGAATCTCTCACCACCACTCTTACTGCAAACTCTTCAGCGGTTACAGACGCTGGAGATGCCCTCAAGAAGCTGACCACCGAGGTCCAAGGCAAAGCCTCCATCGCTGATCTGGAGAAGGTGGATGGTAGCATTGGTCAACTTGCTACCACCCTCACTGAAAACTCCACCGCCAACATCACTCTCTCCACCAACTTTAAGGCCCTGTCCAATGAAGTCACAACATTGAAGACATCGGTCGATAATCTTCAGGGAGAGGTGACCTCTGTAAAGTCTGAAGTGAATTCGGTGAAGACTCTGGTGCAGTAGATCCTCGACCGCCTGAATACTGCTACTTGTGCTCCATCGCATTTTACTCAGGTGGATCGAGAGGAACTTCAACGAATCACTCCTACTATATCTGGCCTGGAAGACAAATTAGGTAGGATTGAAACATGTGTTAGGATCTCTGGCCTGGAAGACAGGGACCCAATGCACACTGCTGCTGCTGCAGATCTTATTGTTTCCTCCCTCATCCATCATGTGGAAAAGGGGGAGAAAACTGAAGACCTTCCCCATAATGCTGAGGGGGAGGAGAAAAATCTTGAAGACCTTCCCCGTAATTCTGAGGGGGAGGGTATTGTTTCTGCTGATGCCACAACCGCTAAACCTCAGGGAGTTAAAAACCCTGAGGGAACCGAGAAAACTCCCTCTGCACTTGAGGGGGAGCAACTCGATGAGGAAACTAAAGATGCTGCTGACGTTACCGTACCCTATGCTGATGAGGAAGAATCTGAAGCTAAGGAAGACAAAGAAGAAAATGAAGACCTCGATCTTGAGGACGACGAACCATCATCATCTGCTAAAGATAATGATGATGATGACGATGATTTGTTCAGCCCAAGAAGGTCCCTGCTCAAAAAGGGATTTCAATAAAAGAACCATAAGGGTAGAAGACAAAGTCTGCAGCGTCTGAAGCTGACAAAGGCAAAAACAAAGGTGTTTCATCTGAAGACAACTTGGCTATTCTTTTCAGCAAGCCAGTTTGTCAGGTACAATATCTCCTCTTCCCTTACACTGCATCCCTCCTCTATCCCTTCTCAATCTCAGTTCTCCTCTCCATAAAACCTCTATACACTTAAACCCCATTATTTTCTCTATATCTTTCTTCCTAAATGATCTTATTAAAACGATCGTTGTGTTTCAGCCAGTCCTCTCCCCTGCTTGAGGATCCTGCTAAAGTCCCTCCTGCTACAACTCCAATAATCCCAGCCACAAGAGCTGATGAAATAATCCCAGTCTTGGATCTCACCACTGAGACTGGAGAACAAGAAGAAGAGCTGCTCTCTCACAAAAACAAACCTTCCTTAGCTCCTCAAAAGCTAAGTGAAGAGGATCAGAAAAAGAGAGATGAAATGATCAAGAAGCTTGAAGATCAGTGAATCATCCTCCCTCGCTCCAAAGTCACTCCTGTTCCTACAAAGTTCAGGTTATCAAAGAAAGAATTCGCTGATCACCTCAGAGCTGAAAGATTACTCGCCGAAAGAAGGGAAGCTGGAGAAAAAGATAAAGCCTACGCCATCCAACTTGTCCAACAATCGGTGAAAGATTCTTCACTTAAGAAGACTCCCATCGAGGTTCAACGCCAACTATGGGAAGACGCCCAGAAGATCGTTGAAGAAAAGACCAAGGTATCTGATTCTACCTTGGAATGGTGCAAAGAAAGACTGCACTATCGATATCGGACTGCCAGAATTCACAAGGTGAACATCAGAGGAAGAACGATCATAGGTGTTCCAGTTGTTAAGGTCGATTTATTCAGAGAAAACGGTACCAAGGAAAACATCTATGCTGCTACGATCAAGAAGTACGGTTTCTCTGAATGGTTGGAGATGCGAATAACCATTCAGCGATCTAGCTCACAACATAAGAGCCATGTCGAGAAAATCATAAATTCTCAGATCGACTTGGTTTCATCTGCTGTGGATATTCCTCCTCCCACAAATCCAACTCAACAAATAAGGGCCTCTGCAAAGAAAAAGATAATATCTTCATACTCAGGTCCTCCTATCCGGAACGAAACAGGTATTGGTTTCTCACGTGCTGAAATACTTGGTCCTGAACCTGATCTCTCAGCGCTTGATACCTCCCTGCCCCCTGGTGAACGCTTCATCCCTGGAAAAGTCTTAAGCGAACCATATGGTATCTTCTTTCACGACTACGATGGACGAGAACACTTTCAACGTATCTCTGAGCTTCCCATCACTCCTCTTGAACAGCTTATGGATCTCATATATTGGTGTGGATTCAGAGATGATCTTCTAGGACAATACATGAAGCCCCTAATCTTTGCTGAAGCTCAGAATAGACGAAATCTTGGTGAGACAGTCCCTGACTGGATGATTCCCTCTACAAGAACCCTTGATGAACTTCTTGTTAAGGAAGAACCCTTCTAGATGATATATTTTCTTATAAATTCTTCTATCTTTATCAGCTTACATCTTTTGTACATGTAAATTTATTTGTTGTACTTGTAATTTTTCTACTTCCCTATGTAACCTTTACGAAGTTTAAAGAAAAATTTCAGCGAATGTACGTTACTCCATCAGTACTTAAAAGATCCTAGAAAACAGTAAAACGGACAAATATTTTATGAGTTCTTTTTATCCTTATGTTTTCATATTTAGCAATTTTCTTCAGTTGCTAAGTCAATATCAAATAGGGGGAGATTGTTGATCCAAACCCACAGTGATTTGATAATGACGCTTTTAGAAACACTTAGTGAAAATTGTAAGTAAACAATATTGTTGGTCCCAAAATGGCTCAACAAGTATTGTAGAAGGGGGGTTGAATACAATACTCAGATTTTTCACAATTTTAATTCTTTATATTGAAAATCTTTCAACAAGAATTACACATAGAAAACTAAAGATTGTTGCGGAAAAGAACAGTTAAACTATTCTAACAATCTAACACAAAGTAAACTGAAAAACACTTAGAACAAATTGAGCACTTAGACACAAGATGCAGTTTCAGTAAGAAAGGAGCTTGCACTTAGTAATCTTCAGAAGCGTATGTTGCATGGGGAGTCTTCACCTCTATTTATAGTCCATGCATCATTTAATGCTTGGAACACTTGTCACTCTTCCATTCATTGCAGAGGTTGACTTCTGAAAAGCTGATATCTCCTTTTTAACTTATCCAAAGAACCAGGAGGACAGTCGTACCAGAAAAAGACCTTATCTGAGAATAGATAAAATGACAAACTGCCACTTTTATCTGACAATAGGATATTGTCTCATAATAGATGATCTTTTCTTTGTCTTCAGAGAATAAGGCTACCGACCTCCTGTATTGGAAACTGCACCAGTTTGAAATCTCACTTCTTTAGAGAAGAGAGATCCTTCATCGAAGTGTAGAATATTTCGGTACAGTCTTCTTAAACTCCCACCGATCTCTGAACACATATCGGTGGAAATCTTCTTGAACTCCCACCGATTTCTGAAAACATATCGGTGGAAGTCTTCTTGAGCTTCTCACCGAATTTCTTTAATTCGGTGATGCTTGTCCACCGATAGCACAAGCATATCGGTGGTGGTGTAACTTGTAGAAAGTTGCTGCCGATTTTCTCACTTCCGTAATGAGATAGTCTTCGCATTTGGTTTCGGTTGATCTTCGACTTCACCGAACAATTGATATGACAATACAAGTTACACAAAAGAATCCAAAAATATTCTAAGTACCTAAGTGAGTCAATTTCAAATCTGTGAAGACCCAACAATCTCCCCCTATTTGAATTTGATCTCTATCCTTAGAATATTAAAGAGTAAATGAAAAGAAATGCATTTTGACCCTTTTTACTCTTTTGGGTTCTTTTTCACATAGACCTTTCTTTTTGTTTTTTTTTTGTTTTTTTTTATCTATGTTTCTTTGAGTATATATGTACAGTATATATAAAGCAGGGAAATAAAAGTATGTGCAGCAAAATATAAACAAGAGAAGCACTTTGAATTGCATAAGTCATTCTCATACATCGGTAAACAAACGATTATCAAAACGGCCGAAAGGTAAAAAGAAAAGACCTACTTCTTTGACGATTGTCGGCGTTTGATCTCGTCCATTAAGATTCGGTAGTAGGGTTGAGCTTCGGAGATGTGAGGGAACAAGTTGTGGAGGCCTTCAAGAAACATGGTGTCGGCAACGGGAATTTGAGGGAATCTGAAGAAGGCTCGTTTGCCGAATCCATCGTTGAAGTATAGTCCAGGAATCGGTGAAAGACCTAGAGTTGTCGTGGGATATGATTCCGAAGAGGGAAGGGAAAGACTTAAGTTACTTACATTCGGTATCTTTCCTTCCTTTGCCATATCCTTGAAGACAGTGTCGGGGGCATTCTGAACTTTACGAAGACACACTTCTTCCTTCAAGGATTGCAGTTTCGATCTTTTATCGGTGGTAAGCACGATGCTATACTTCTTTTTGATCTCCTTCATCTTTGCCATTAGATCATCAATGTATTTGACAAAGATGTCCTTCTTTGGGTTTTGATTTTTGGCCAAGTGTCGAGAGATTTCGTACCATTCGGGGAGACCGTAGGTTCTGAGTTGGTAGTCTCTCACACTTTTTAAGGAGCCATCTTCCCGATCAATGATAAGCCTGATGTCTTTTGGATTGGATCTGGAGGTTGCGATCTTGACACCTGAGATTGGGGTTCTGTCGGATCGGTGGTGCATTTTTAACTTGTACCATCTAACCTCTTCATTTCTCTCTTGTTCAAATTCACTCAGTACCGATTTCTGTGCCGACACGGCATCGGTGGTTTTGGCTTTCTTGGCTTCTTCTTCTGCAACCTTTAGAGAGAGGGCCTTGGTATCATCAAGAGATTTTTGGGCTAATCTGGCTTCCTCAATTTCTTGAGGAGTCAGACCGAGATTGGGTTCCTGCGGATGCGATGAAGGTTTAAGCTTGAGTTTGTCTGCATCGGTGGAGCGAATCCCATACTTCATCTTTTCTTTCTCTAGTCTTTCTTGTTCGGCCAGTTGTTCGGCAGTAAGAGATTTCTTTCCCTTGTCAGTTTCGGCCGCAGAGAACTTCTCCCCCTCAGTAGTTGACTTGTCTTTCGTCTCTTTTTCTTTAGAGAGTTGCTCCCCCTCAATATCGGCGGTTTCAGCGTGAGTTTCGGTGGTTACATGGAAGTCATCGGTGGAAGATGGAGGCTTGGGGATGACCGTTTGTTTAAGGGATGGCAACTTGGGATGGGTTGTCATTTTCTCCCCCTCGGCACCAGCCAGAATCTTCAAACCCATTTGCCGAAAAATGTAGTCGAATTTTTCATGAAGAAGGGAAAGACGATTTGGTACCTCATCAGAGACCATGGTGAAGTCACCGAGATCCATCTCCAGGTTACCGAATTCCCGAAGTTTGGCATTGATAGCACGTAGAGAGTTGGCAGTGGCCTGGCCAAAGTCTTGATGAGACTTAGCTTCTTGAAGCAACCTCTGAAGTTCAGAATCCTTGACATCGGAGGCCGCCTTGAAAGCACCGAAGGAGAAGGCAAGGTCCCCATGAGATCGGGACAAGGAGTCCACCTTGGGAACCAAAGCGGAGATGTCGGTGGTAAGAGGCCTGATAGCATCGGTAATAGCATTTGAAATAATCTGTGGCAGCCGAGACTCGATGGTGGACATTCGGGAGCTCGTCATGGCGATCATGGTAAGGGTGGCCTGTTTGAAGGATTCAAATTGGGTGCCGACAAGCCGACACTGTCGAGCACTTTCCTGTAAGTCTTCAATGAGAGAGGGTTCTTGAACAGTTGTGTGTCCCCCGATATCCCCAGGAACGATGTAACAGATGCGAAAGGGATCCTCCACCGGGATGGGAATGTTGCTGGGATATAACATTTCATCGGGGAATAGCGGTCTCGGTGGCGGAGTGGGAGATAGTCGGGGAGATTCCTGAACCGGGGAGGGTGATCGGTGTGGCGTAGGCGATCTTCGGGGAGAGTGAACCCGGGGGGAACTTCGGGGAGAAGTTTGGTTCACAGGAGACTTCATCGGTGAGGGGGAGGCGGACTCAATGAGGATCGCTCCGTCAGACGGGGAGGTTCGGGGAGAACCAGTGTCGTCAAAGAGACCTGCAAAGAAGTCATGGGGGGGAAGTAATGGGGGGAACCCTGATCGGGTTGTGCATCATCATCGATCAAGAACTGACCAGGTGAAAGGGCGTGCAGTGCAGGGTCCAGGCTGTCGGAGGGAGAATCTAGGGAGTCGGCGGGAGAAGCAGCATGGTCACTCAGAGAATGTGTTGGAAGAGGTATATTTAGAGCTGCCTTAGGGATGACCAAATGGTCGGTGGTGAACAAAAAGGATTCGGAAGGGGATGACTCACGGACGGGGCCCCGAGATCGTTTTAAACGACTTTTCGGGGGGGGAAGAAGAGTGCCTCCGCTTAGAAGGTTTTTGGACCGGGGAAGCCACCGATGGGTTAATCGGTGTCATGGTCCTGGAAGCAGCGGCGGAGGTGTCGGCGGACGATCTCCTCTTTGCACCGACTGACTTTGCTCTGGAACGGGGGGAAGAAGTCACCGCAGCAGCAAGGACTTCGGGGATATCGGGGTGGTGAAACCCTGGAATTTCAGAATCGCCCCATTGAAGCTCTGGAGAGATGGCTAGAGTGATCATACCTCGGCGTAAAGGACGGTCGGTGTCTAGAGCACCGAGGTTGAGAGTTTTGCTGCCGACGATCGGTGGAGCCCAGTCATAGGTGAATCGGGGAGTGGGAGACGTGCGGTCTTTGTCCAGAGCCTTGCCAAGTTTGTGATGGATGATCATAGAGATAAATCGGGGGTAGGCAACATGGCACTTCTTTGGATGGGAGATCACTTCCACTAATTCGGTGAAGAAGTACTGGGCAAAATCCACTCGGCGTTGAAAGATTAAGGCATGGGCAAGTTTGGTGATGTATGAGGGGGATTGATCATGGCCGCTCGTCTTTCGGGATAGGCAGTGGATCACATGGGCAAAGAAGAAGTTCCATACACCACCCATGTGACTCCGAAGAAGAGTTCCAGGACCTTTGGAGCTTTTGGAGGTGTCGTCGACCACGTATCCTGTGGTACTGAGAACATCGTCGAGAACAGTATCGGAATGCCAATCGTCATAGGAATCGAAAGCATCGATCTTCAGGGCAGAGCGAACATCATCGACCCCAAAGGTGAGGTCGTGATCATCCTCGTCTCTAGAAAGTATGGATGCATGAATCGCATCATTGGAGGGATCATACACACAGGAGAGCCAGAATGTCCCAACGAGCATTTTGCTCATTTTGAGATTGCAAGTGAAGGCATGAAGGAGGGGAGATCGAGTGAGGAACTTGATCACATGAGTAAATTCAGGATGGGAGGGATCGGTTTCAAATCTGGCAACGTGATTGCAAGGGTTGAACTTGAGATCAGCAAAACACGTAGGGGAGATGTTCTTCGAGGACGCCATGGATGAACAAGAGAGAGCACGAAGAGGATGTGGTTGCAGGTTACGGAGGAAGTACGAAGGAGAAATAGAACGTAAAGAAAAAATGAGAGTGGGGGATCGAGTATATATAGGGTTTAAAAAAAAGGTTAAAAGGTTTAAAGAAAGAATAAAAATAAAATAGCAATCATGACCACATTGGGAAGTGTGGTCAGAAAAACGTTTCACAAAACGGGAAGGTGAAGGGGTCTGACAGAGCTAGGGTTATAGGGGTGACGTGTGGATAGGTTTGAAATTCGGTGGACATCGGTGAGGGAAGTGAGGGGACAATCGGTGGGAAACACACAGAAGTATCGGTGATCGGGGATGAATCACCGAGCGATGAATCCACTGAAAGGATGAATCACCGAGCGATGAATCCACCGAAAGGATGAATCACCGAGCGATGAATCCACCGAAAGGATGAATCACCGAGCGATGAATCCACCGAAAGGATGAATCACCGAAAAATCACTTAGTATGACTCACCGAAAGGATGAATCACCGATAGAGAAACCACCGAAAGATGAAGCACCGAAAGGATGAATCACCGAGAGATGAGTCCACCGAAAGGATGAATCACCGAAAAATCACTTAGTATGACTCACCGAAAGGATGAATCACCGATAGAGAAACCACCGAAAGATGAAGCACCGAAAGGATGAATCACCGAGAGATGAATCCACTGAAAGGCACCAGACCGAATTTTTTTTTTTTTTTTTTGAAACCTATTCTAAGTACAACATGCCAAGTTCACCGATGAGAAAAGTGAACCTGGCTTCATCCAGAGGTTTAGTAAACAAATCTGCAAGTTGAAGATCAGTTGGAATAAAATGCAGCTCAATGTCACCTTTGGAGATATGGTCCCTGATGAAATGATATCGGATATCGATGTGTTTGGACCTTCAGTGGAGAACAGGATTGTTTGCAATTGCAATTGCACTTGAATTGTCACATAGGATGGGTATCTTGGAGTAAAACTGATTGTAGTCTCTCAACTGGTTCTTCATCCATAGAATCTGTGCGCAGCAACTTCCAGCAGCAACATATTCAGCCTCGGCAGTAGATGTTGAGACTGAGTTTTGCTTTTTGCTGGACCAGCTTACCAGTTTTCCACCAAGGAATTGGCAACTGCCTGTAGTGCTTTTTCTATCATTTTTGGAACCTGCAAAGTCAGAATCTGAATATCCCATGAGTTCAAAACCTGAGTCTTTGGGGTACCAAAGACCCAGATGCATGGTTCCCTTTAGATACCTGAAAATCCGTTTCACAGCATCCAAATGAGATTTCTTTGGATTTGCCTAATAACGAGCACACAGACAAGTAGCAAACATGATATCTGGTCTGCTAGCAGTTAAATAAAGCAATGAGACAATCATGCCTCTATAATGAGTAACATCCACAGATTCACCATTTAAATCGGTGCCAAGTTTCAAAGGTGGTGCCATGGGAGTTTTCATGGGGGATGAGTTTTCGAAGCCAAATTTCTTCAGAAGGTCTTTAATGTACTTGCTTTGGTTTATGAAGATTCCTTCTGAAATTTGTTTTACTTGAAGACCTAAGAAAAAAGTTAGCTCCCCCATCATACTCATCTCATATTCACTTTTCATGAGAGAGGCAAAGTCATCACACAGAGACTCATCGGTGGCACCAAAAATAATGTCATCCACATAAATTTGAACAAGAATGAGATTACCTGAGGATTGCTTGTGGAAGAGAGTGTTATCAATTGTACCTCTAGTATAGCCATGCTTGAGTAGAAAGATGGTGAGAGTGTCATACCAGGCTCGAGGAGCTTTCTTGAGCCCATACAGAGCTTTGTCAAGTCGGTACACATAGTCTGGATGTGTGGAATCTTCAAAGCCTGGAGGTTGCTTCACATAGACTTCCTCAGCTAGTTCTCCATTCAAAAAAGCACTTTTCACATCCATTTGAAATACCCTGAAGTTCTTGTGAGCAGCATGAGCAAGAAAGATCCTGATAGCTTCAAGTCTGGCAACTGGAGCAAATGTTTCATCGTAGTCAATACCCTCTTCCTGTCGGTAGCCTTGAGCTACGAGTCTGGCTTTGTTTCTGATGACAGTACCATCTTCATCAATTTTGTTTCTGAAGACCCATTTTGTGCCGATGATTGTTTTCCTTGAAGGTCTAGGCACAAGTCTCCAGACTTTGTTTCTTTGAAACTGGGAGAGTTCTTCTTGCATGGCCGAAACCCAACATGGGTCACTTAGGGCTTCGTCAATCTTTTTAGGTTCAACAAGAGAGAGGAAATTCACATAGAGACAGATGTTACTGGTGCCTCTTCTTGTTTGAACACCAGCTTGCTGATTACCGATGATTTGATCAATGGGATGATCTTTGGTCCATTTAAGAGCAGGAGGCATCGGTGGAGGAATGGCTGAAGTGGAAGGAAAGTTCGAGGCTGGAGTGTTGGCATGATGTGATGAAGGTGGGTTGTCAGATGGATTATCGGTAGGAAGAGATTCGGTAATGGGGTTAATTTCGGTGGATGATGGATAGGGTTCGGTGGAGGCAATTTCGGTAGAGGGGGTTTCAGGTGTTAAAGACGATGACCCAGTTTGATTGTTTGGAACAGAAGAAATATTTGGAATGCAGGGTGGATCGGTGGAGGTTGAAATGGGAGATTCCCCGATGCATGATGATATCCATCTATGTAGTTCTTCATCATCATTTGTCAGAGAAGATGATCTTGAGTCATCACACTTTACATGGATGGATTCATCAATGCATTCTCTCCGAAGATTGTAAACTCGGTAGGCTCTGGAAGTTAAGGAATATCCCACAAAGATTCCTTCATCTGCCTTAGGATCAAATTTACCAAGATTTTCCCTGTCATTTAGAATAAAGCACACACAGCCAAAGACATGAAGGAAACCAATGTTTGGCTTTCTTCCATGAAAAACTTCATACGGGGTTTTCTCATGCCTTTTAGTTATCACCGACCTGTTTTGAGTGAAACAGGCAGTGTTGACAGCTTCAGCCCAAAAATAGGTTGGCAGATTTGATTCACTCAGCATAGACCTTGCTGCTTCACATAGAGTTCGATTTCTTCTTTCTACAACACCATTTTGTTGTGGAGTCCTGACAGCAGAGAGGTTTTGAGAGATTCCTTTTTCATTGAAAAAGTCTTCTAAACTGCTGTTTCTGAATTCGGTGCCATTGTCACTTTTTACTGATCTCACAAGCTGACCATTCAGAACTTCATTCCTTTTGACAAAGTTGATGATTTCTTCGGTTGCATCACTTTTGTACCTGAGAAAAGACACCCAAGTATATCTAGAAAATTCATCAACAATAACAAGAATGTACCTTCTTCCTCCTAGACTGGGAGTGCTGACTGGTCCACATAGATCCATATGCAGCATCTGAAGTGGGAGATTGATGGAAGAGCATTGCTTGGTTTTGAAAGAGGATTTGGTGAGCTTCCCTTTTTCACATGCATCACACAGTTTTTCTTTGACGAAGTTTAACTTAGGCATGCCAGTCACCAGCTCTTTGTTTGATATTTTATGAAGGGTTTTGAAGTTGAGATGAGACAACCGTTTATGCCACAGCCAGTTTCTTTTGACTGAATCGTCAGACACAAAGCAGACATTTGAGGAGTTGTTTTGACTCATATCAATGATGTACACATTATCTAGCCTTCTTCCAGAGAGGACAACCTTCATATTCTTGTCAACAACAGTACAGATACGTAGTTCAAAGATGACTTTGTATCCAAGATCACATAGTTGGCTTATACTGAGGAGATTATGCATGAGACCTTCAACAAATGCCACTTTATTGAAGGTGAGGGTTCCGTTTGTGAGAGTTCCATATCCTTTAGTATGACCTCTGGAGTTGTCCCCAAAGGTTACAGAAGGACCCTTCTCTGACACGTAGTTTACAAGAAGATGTTTGTTTCCAGTCATGTGGCGTGAGCACCCACTATCTAAATACCAAACTTGTTGGTGCTCAAAAACCTGCAAACAACATCAAATCAGTTCTTAGGTACCCATTTGGTGATGGGTCCTTTTGGGTTAGAGGTGTGAGAAACCTTGGGTTTAGATCTGTCAATTCTTTCCTTTGGACAGTCTTTAGCAAGATGAAAGGTATCACCACAATTATAACATTTTCGGTAGATGAAAGTTATTTTGGGTTTTTGTTCCTTTCCTTTTTCCTTTCCAATTATATCAACTTTAATCTTTGGACCGAGAAGAGGATTGCGAGGGCCTCCAAAAAGTTTGGTTCTTGAGGTTGAAGCATGGTCAGGGATCTCTCTTAAAAAAGCTTTGGACTTTCCATTTTGCACAAAATCGGCGAGGGGTTTTTCGGTGGTGTGGTTTTCTTTGAAAGATTGTGGTTTTGTAAGACTAGAAGAGTTGTTGTCAATGGCTAGACCTTTGAACACATCATGAATAGGTTTGACCACATCTTGTACTTTATGGGTTTGATCTGATGAAGATTCTTTGGCTTTTATGAACATTCCATATTTCAAGGCTTCACCAAGATCAATAGAGTTTAAAGAAATGGAATCACAAGAGTTTGTCTCAGAGTCATCTTCCCAGGTATCGGTGATGGGAACAAGTGCATGAGTAGATTTTTCAAGCATGGATTTTTCATATCCTAACCCAGACTTGTTACCGCCACTGATTTGATTTTGAAAGATTTGTTCAAGATTCCTTGAAGAGCTTGTCCATTTTCTGACAACTTCTTGTTCTTTCTTTAACTTTTTGAACAGTTTATTTTTCTCCTTTTCAATTGCATGATTTATGACTTTTAGATTTTCAAGCTCAGCTTTTATTTCTTCAAATTTTTCGAGTTTAGACAAGCAAGATTCAAGTTGAGATGTAAGAGCTTTAACTTGAGCAGATTTTCTTCTCTTGCTATCTTTGACAGTGTAAAAGTCTTGAGTTAAAGATTCATAAGCATTTATCTTTTCAATATCAGTCATGTCATTGAAGGGATGTACCTGAGAGTATGATGATGAGCCTTCAGTAGAAACTAATGCCATTGGAGATTTGGCCTTTTCTTCTTCCTCTTCTTCCACCTCTTCAGATATGGCCACAAAGCACTTGTTTGGAGAATCGCTGTCAGTGGTTTCTTCTTCTTCCCAGTCATGAGCCTCTGCTATCAATCCTTTTCCTTTTCTTTGAGATCCTTCATTTCTTTCTTTTTCCTTCTTGTACTTTGCCTTGTACTTTTCAGCACGTTCCTGATGTGAGAGTGAGGAGGATTGAGAATCTTTCTTGAAATGGGATTTCTCAACTTTAGAAGGATATTTGTCAGAGGACGAGGAATTGACTTTTGACACTCGCTTGCTTCTGCACTCGGCTGCAAAGTGTCCTTTCTTACCACAGTTGAAACATTCCTCATTTGTCTTGTCAGACGAAGACATTTTTGAAAATGAAGGTTTTCTGAAACTTCTGGGTTTGTTAAAATTTCGAGATTTATTTTTAAAACCAGCCATCATAGCCATTTCATCAGTCATTCGGTCTACCGAAATTTCATCACCTTCATCATCGGCATCACTCAGATATGCCTCCGTTTGGTGAGAAGGATTGTTCTGATTTTCGGTATCAGAGTCTGATGAGGGATATGTGATACAAGGAACATTATGACTTTTCTTGGAACTTTCGCAAATAAGAGCTATTGAAGAGCTCTTTATCTCTTTGAAGATGGTTTTCCTATGAAGCTTGGTTTGTTCAAAGTTGAACAGAGTTCCATACAAAGCAGTTAAAGGCATGTATTCCAAGTCCTTGGTAGTCTTAATGCAAGTGCAAATGTTTTCCCAAAAGTCAGGAAGACAATCCATAAACTTGCATAGAACTTCCTCATTGTCACAGACTCTACCTAGCAATTTTAAATCATTTAACAGAGAGTTAAACCGGTTATAAAAGCTTGGAAGGGATTCTCCCTTTTCATAGGCAAAGAGCTCATATTTTCGAATGAGGCCAATCTTTTTGCTTTTCTTTACTTCCTCTGTACCCTCATAAAGTACACACAAAGTAGTCCACATCTCTTTAGCGGTACCGAAGTTAACAAGAGAGTGATAGACTTCATCAGGAAGTGAGAGAGCAATAATTGCTCTAAGCCTAGAATCCAGAGACACTAATCGTTTTTATTCATCAGAATATTTTCTTGGGTTTTTTAGAATGTAACGACCAGTAGCCTTTGCTTTTTCTATGTCGGAAGGTTCAGATTCATCAGAGTCACTTGATTTATCGACTGGTTCCTTACCAGGCCTCTGCTTTTCATAGCGAGCCCAAACTCTCGGGATGATAGGTCCCTCCTTGAGAATGGTTGGATATCTAGTATCCACTCCTTCCATAAATAGCATCATACGGCTCTTCCATAGAGAAAAGTTGTTAGGATTAAACTTGGGAGGTTTTGAAATGGAACCATTTTCAGCAAAATTATTTTGACCAGTGTTTTCAACAGTTAGGGATGAAGATGAGGCAGCCATTGCGGATCAAGTTTATGACTTAAACTTTCCGCTCTGATACCACTTGTTGGTCCCAAAATGGCTCAACAAGTATTGTAGAAGGGGGGGTTGAATACAATACTCAGATTTTTCACAATTTTAATTCTTTATATTGAAAATCTTTCAACAAGAATTACACATAGAAAACTAAAGATTGTTGCGGAAAAGAACAGTTAAACTATTCTAACAATCTAACACAAAGTAAACTGAAAAACACTTAGAACAAATTGAGCACTTAGACACAAGATGCAGTTTCAGTAAGAAAGGAGCTTGCACTTAGTAATCTTCAGAAGCGTATGTTGCATGGGGAGTCTTCACCTCTATTTATAGTCCATGCATCATTTAATGCTTGGAACACTTGTCACTCTTCCATTCATTGCAGAGGTTGACTTCTGAAAAGCTGATATCTCCTTTTTAACTTATCCAAAGAACCAGGAGGACAGTCGTACCAGAAAAAGACCTTATCTGAGAATAGATAAAATGACAAACTGCCACTTTTATCTGACAATAGGATATTGTCTCATAATAGATGATCTTTTCTTTTGTCTTCAGAGAATAAGGCTACCGACCTCCTGTATTGGAAACTGCACCAATTTGAAATCTCACTTCTTTAGAGAAGAGAGATCCTTCACCGAAGTGTAGAATATTTCGGTGCAGTCTTCTTAAACTCCCACCGATCTCTGAACACATATCGGTGGAAATCTTCTTGAACTCCCACCGATTTCTGAAAACATATCGGTGGAAGTCTTCTTGAGCTTCTCACCGAATTTCTTTAATTCGGTGATGCTTGTCCACCGATAGCACAAGCATATCGGTGGTGGTGTAACTTGTAGAAAGTTGCTGCCGATTTTCTCACTTCCGTAATGAGATAGTCTTCGCATTTGGTTTCGGTTGATCTTCGACTTCACCGAACAATTGATATGACAATACAAGTTACACAAAAGAATCCAAAAATATTCTAAGTACCTAAGTGAGTCAATTTCAAATCTGTGAAGACCCAACAAATATGTATTAGAGTTTCACTATCGCTGATAAGTACTATGCCTCTACAGTACCGCTGATAGGAAACTCATGTTCTTTAATTTATACATTCAGCGAACACTGTTCATCCATAAGCTCTGAGCCTGTTCAGTCTTGTTGATGATCGCTGATAGTTTATTTGTTTACTTATGATCCCTGAAGACAAGTTTCATGTCAACTATGTTCTACCCTGAAGTCGAAGATCAAGCTCAAGAACAGCGACAAGTCTACTAATGAACTGATGCGGATATCAGCGAAGCCAAGATTTGTCCACTCAACGTGAAGTTACAAGTAGAAGACTTCAGCTATCGCTGAACTTTGTCACTCGCTGATAAAGTATTGTTCAGTAATCAAAGGTCAAACCATGCAACCAATCAGCTGCTGCCACGTGTAAAGTTATACTGCTTTGCATTAAATGCATGCAGTATATAAGAAGAACCCTACTTCAGAAATGAAGTGTTCATCCATCTTCTTCTTTCTCTCTTAGTGTTAGAATATTACTCGTAGTATTCTTATCTCCTTTCTGTCTTAATTCTAGTGCAAGAAACTTAGTGTTCTTAACTTTTTTAGATTAGGTTAATCCTTAATCTTGTTCCGCAACAAGTTGTAAATTGTTTTATTATATCAATAAACAATTTAGAAAGTAAAATTCTATGTGTTTGTATTCAACCCCCCTTCAACAAACTTGTATAACCCTCCGGGACCAACAGGTTTTGTGCCCTTTTTGGGAGTTTTTATACTTCTCAACAAATTACAACTCAGCCCCTAAACTAACCACTTTACAAAAATCCCATAAAACTTAAATCTTTTTCAATTAAAACCCTGTTTATTACAAAGAGGATTACTTATTCATGTCATTGACCTAGCAGCCTCACATAGAGTTTTGTTTCTTCTTTCTACAACACCATTTTGTTGAAGAATCCTAGCAACTGGGAAATTTTGAGAGATACCTTTGGTTGAACAAAAGTCTTCAAGAATAGAATTTTTGAACTATGTTCCATTGTCACTTTAATGAACGAACATAAGTATTGTTAAGTACTTCAATCTTTCTAATAAAGTGAATAATTACTTCAGTTGCATCACTTTTTTATTGTAAGAAAAAGACCCAGGTATATCTTTAGAATTCATCTACTGTCATAAGAGTGTACTTCTTTCCACCTACGCTTAAAAACATTCATTAGACCACAAAGATCCATGTGCAGAAGATGAAGATGAGAAGTGATGGATGAACAAATTTTAGATTTGAAACTGGATTTTGAATGCTTTCTTTTTTCACATGCTCCGCACAATGTTTCTTTTGAGTAAAATAAAGAGGGAAGGCCATTAACAAGTCCCTTTTGAGAGAGTTTGTCAATGGTTATGACAGATGGTCCTGTACCGACACAAATTTCTTAAGGAGGGAAACATAACCAGTTATATGCCTTGAACAAGTACCACATTTGGGTATGACCTGGTCCCTACAATTTTTTCATGAAATTAATATCTTGATCCCCACCCAAACATAGACCGTGTAAGTTTTGTAAAGAGATTTTTGTGATTAGGTTTTCTTTTGAGAAATCTATTTTAAGATAATGCTAAAATAAAATAGATATTAATATTTTCAAAGATAGCTGATGAATTGATGATAAGTGCAACTTTGCATGGGAGTTTGAAATTTTGGATGTATAGAAAATAGATGAGAAGTTTTCTGAGTTTCTTTTGTCTAAGGCAAAGATTTCAGAGAGGAGGCCCATAAAGCACATATTTGTTTTTTCTTCCACCTTATCTTCAGAATGTCCCTTTGAGTCATTCCATACATGTCCTTCTATTATCATTTCTAAAAGTTGCATATCTTTGGAAAGTGAAATATTGAAAGATTTGATACCGGAGAATTATGATATTAGAGACATATTTCCATATGTCTTTTCATCAAAGATATAGACGAAAATCTTTTTTCAATCGAATGAAACTATTGGATATTTCAAAGTATTTTTAATTTTTCTTTGGGGGGGGGGGGGGGGGGCGACAGATACATTTGGATAGAGAGTCATTGGCATTTGTTGTGGAATTCATAATGAATCTTGTTTACGAGATTAAACAAACCGTTTTGATATCAATTGTTGGTCCTGCAATACAATGACTGTAACAACCCAGATCCAGAAATATATAACATAAACAATCATAAGAATATCTTGCTCAAAATGGCCCCCAGACACCAGTTATAACAATCAGTACAAGATAAGGTTTGCGAAAACAACCTATTACACAGTTGAGATCACTAAAGAACTATGCTTGACATGCTAAATAAAACGACTTTCTTCTAGTCCAAAACTTCACACTCACGACTTCTCCTTGCCCTTACTAGAGCCTTCTACTAACTGTTTTCCTGAAAATGAGTTTAGTTTAAAAATGTGATGGTTAGACCATGAGGTCTAGGGAGTTCCCTCTAGAATCACCTTCTCACAATAAAACAATTTAATGCAGTTTATAAACATCCGTAAACAATTGAATGTTTTAAAACAATACTCTTCCAATAGTAAGACAACAACACATGAAATGGCACACTGAAGTCCCGTACACCGGTGACAACATGTCAGTCTCACACTGCCTTATTTGGAACACACCCTCCATGGCATAAATGGGACACCCCCCCCCCCCCGGTATGAGCACTGGCGGGACACACCCCCCGACTTAGCCGTATCATGACCACTTTCAGATGTATGCATACATAATAATATATAACTTTCTCAAACATAGCAAACTTGCAGTTTCATATACGAAAGGTAAAACATGTAGTTTCATAATATCTCATGCGTTTAATTAGCATATCAATCAACTCATTTTCAGTTAGAAGGACTCACCTGATGCCTTTATCCAATTTCTTCTTTTACCATTGACCTCCAAATGAAATACCTAGTATAAACGATGAGAGGATAAGCTTCCGGAATGCTTTAGGCGCTCACACCTAACCCTTATAAATTCCTCACTCCAACCTATCTTGCAGAAAGGTCAAACCCCAAGAAGGGACACAATTCAAAATCACACAGCCGGACTTCCCGGATGTCCACTCCCGAAAACCGACTTCCGGTTACCGGCTTACCGGATACGCTCACCGAACACCGATTTCCGAATACTACTGTCCGGATTCCACTTTCCGGATACAACCATCTGGATTCCACTTTCCGGATACAACTGTCCGGACACTACCTACCGGATACTTCTGTCCGGACACCACTTACCAGGTACAGGTCCGGAAACCTGCACTAATCCAGCAGATGGCGACTTACCGGATACGGGTTCTTTTGAACTGATGGGTGCGGGATCCACCGCTAATCCCAATCAAACTCGATTTCACAACAACAAAAGTATTAACAACAGTATTTACCCATTTCTTACCAATCCTTTTACAGCTAAACTCATCGATAACACCCAAAAATCCAATAATAGCATTAATAACAATTATACTTCCACAAGGAACCCAAATAGCCTAACTATTTCTATACAATCAAAGAATAAGGTTGAGGACATGAGTTTACCTGGGATGATCAAAGCAGCAAATAACTCCCAATTCCCACTTCTTTGATTTTCTTCTGATTTGGGTGCGATCAAAGTTCACAAGGGTTCTCTGTGTTCTTCCAGCCTCCACACACATACACATGAACTGAATTTAGGGTAAATGAAGGGTTATTATACCTTTCACTAATTGCACAAAGGCCCTCTATCTTTTATTTGCTTTTAGGCCCTCAAACTTGAGTTTCCATCAAAATTCCGCTAAACATCCACTTCCTTTACAATAAGATTCCGGTTATTACAATACCTCCCCCTCAAAATAATTACATCCTCGGAATTCCATCATCGAACAAGCTTGGGTATTTGGACCTCGTGTCCTCCTCTAACTCCCAAGTTACATTCGGTTCTTTGGTGATAACACCACGGTACTCCCACAAGGCCAAACCCCTTGGTCCTCAACTCCTTGACTCTAAGATCAACTGTTTGTCGCTTACATTTCTTGTAGAGTTATCGTCATTCCAACCTCCAGCAATTTCTCTCTATAATAGAGGCGTGAAATTCATTATGAAATCTCCAAGTCTCATCGAGCACAACCAGATCATACACTATCCCTCCAACTCCTTCCATAATTTCCGACGGATCCAAAGAAAACGTGGTCAAATTCCACCTTTCACTCGAACACCTCACCCTTTTTCTATGGGGACGTCTTTCGCATCAACTGTCCCCTCCTCAAACTCAAGGCTCAGAAGTCTCAAGCTTTTGAACCAAATTAGCTCAGCTCCACTCAGCTGCCCAAGCCATTCTGATTAAAATCATAGTCGTACCCGATCCTTCGGCAACGTTCCTCGATTAATCACCTTTTCATAGGACAGATCCCCTCGTATGACATACTTGCAACCTCTCCGATTAACTATACCATCTGTAACATCTCAGGCCAACCATACTAGATATTGTCCGCTTTGTCCACACACTTGGACTTACGGTTATAAAACGCGTCTAAACATGGTTTTCTCGAACGACTCCATTTTCTTAAAAGAAGGAACTTTGCGGAATTCCATGCCACAATAATGTGAATCTTTTACCAAAAATAACCACTCAACTTTCCAACTTGGCACAAGGCCAACCTTGAATATCCCAGTAAACTCACAGTCAAGAGTTCCCTCATCGGATTACATGCAATTCTAGATTACTTCTCCCAACCGACATACGTCTAACGCTGATAGTACCTCCTTCCTCGAATCACATCGATTACAATTCATTAATGTTAACTAACTCATACGCTCTCACCACGTCATTAACCCATACCTATACATAGCTAATAGAAGAAAATATCCACAATCCACCATCCGACGTGTCCACCAATCCGAGGTGAACCATATCCAAAAGGCACACATTCAAACTCTCGGTGCATCTAAGAATCGCTCAACCATATACGAAATAAATTCAAGTTTCACTCGCTCAACGAGGAGCGACCATGCTCACACGAAACTACTTCCATCAGCTTAGCACTAAACGACAAGTTTACTTGAAATATTTCTCACAATAACACCAAGTCAAATCCAATGGTCCTTCATTCCGAGTACTACATTCAACTACCTTTTTTCTCTTCCTTCTCGAAACATAAAACATGCGTCCAACAAACAACTCACTAGAAGATGCACGCTTTCGACCAGTCACATAAGTTAGTTTTCCACCGCCCTTGAACCATAACACACACAAATCCCCTTTCTCATACTCTTACCAGAAGTTCATATACCCACCAATGACAATATGTACACATTACTCCACATTTTCGGCGTCACTTGCCAAACATCCTACTTCCAACCTACTAACTTATTCTGACATATTATCTTCACCTTCACACATTAGCATGAGCACTGCCCCCCCCCCCCCCAAACATTACTTGCCCCCTTTTCTGACCTTTCTACATGCGCCAATAACCCCTTATCATTACCATACATAACCAAATGGTTTCACCAAAATTCTAACTTGAGGTATCCAACCAAGTCATCCCAAAATGACACCAGTGTTTGAAGCCACCACACACTTCTTGTTCCCCAAACTGTTACCTTCTCACAGAATTCTTTTGTACACAAGAAACAATTCACATTCCTTAAAGATTCAGTATCTACTACACCACATCGTAAACTAACCAATCCAACATCTTCATCAATCTTTCAATGATCCAAAAATATACTCACTCAACGACTCCCGTACCGAAAAAGCACATGGTTCCTCTTTTGGGTAACCACCAACTACCGCTTCACCCCTTGTTAATCCAAGATCTATCAAGATTAGAGAGAAATTCTAGAGAGGGAGTAGAGAGAGAAAGTAGATCTTATTATGTCGGCTCTCTGTGTTTACAAGATATGAGTTATGACCAAAAGCTTTATAGAATCGTTACAAGATTACTCTAAACAAAGCCTTATATACCCTAAGACTAACTAAGGCATAAAGCTAACTTTGACAACTCTAATTATAAAGACTTTGACTTTATACAATGATTTTGACTTTGACTTTCTATATTAAATCTTGAAGACATATTTTAGCCTTAACAATCTCCCCCTTGGATTCAAGATTTAAACATTTGAGAACAACAGTATTCGGCTTCTTGAATCTTCAGAATCTTCGGTCTTTATCAGGCTTGTCAAAGTCAAATTGTCACAAAATCTTCAGACGTGGATCTGACGGAGATTTTCTTTCTTTGATATGGAGAATTTGTTTCTTCACACAAGGCATTTTGATACAATGTAGCGCAAATCTAAGAAAAAGAGATCTTCTTGAGAAACCAAGATGATCAATCGATTTTTCCTAAACTCTTGAAGAATTCTCCCCCTTTTTCTTTCTTTGACTTAAGAACTTCAATTTTCAGTAAGGATATTCACCATATAGCACAAGTTTAAGAAAAAGAGATCACAAGATGATCAATCGATTTCTCTTAAACTCTTGAAGAAGAAATCTCCCCCTTTCCTTTCTTGAGACGAAGTCTTCTTTAAACATTTCTCCCCCTGTCATGAAATCGAATCTTTGACTTGAAAGCTTTGACATGAAATTGAACTAAACATTTCTCCCCCTTTTTCGATGAAAGTGTGCATCATGATCATCGAAAACCTTCTTCAATTTCAGCCGCGTCTCTGATTCTCACTAACAATCTCCTCCTTAATGAATAACCTTGCTCCCCCTCAAAATAAGAATTCTGGAGCAATTTGTTTTCTCCCCCCTGAAAGTATGCATATATTTCATTTAGGCACACTAGTTGAAATTTTATACAAGGAAAATAAAATTCATTGAACTACATTTTATAATTACTAACATTTGATCATTTGAAAACTTTACAAAAGAAATTCAACTTAATGAAATTTAACAGATTTATCAATCAAATGAAATCAAATGCATGTGTTTGGATTCAAATACCAGACATCATTGCATATGAAGTTAAAAATGTTCAATTTCAACCCCTTTATTAAATCTATTTGGTGTGCTAGCATGCGAAATATGATCAGCAACAAGCATATGCAATTCTAAAACATATCAGAATACTCTGCTCTACTCACACTATTTGTCCAAAATCAGAATTTTCACAAATTTACAGGTTTATCGCGACTTTGTATTTTCCCCAAGTTTCACGAGATGTGTGCTCATTGGCATCTTTTGATTTTGTGCACATTGGCATCTTTTGATTTTGTGCTCATTGGCATCTTTTGATTTTGTGCTCATTGGCATCTTTTAATCACAAAGTTTATTAAGAATAAGATACACCGTTAAACATGGCTTTCTATCTGGTTCTATAGCAGGATTTGGGTCATCGATCCCAGACCAGTTGGCCTTAGGTGCTAGGTGACGAGCACCCCTTAGAACTTACTTTCCCAAACCAGAAAGGCCACATCGATATATCTTAAACCCATTTGTACCAGTAGAACATGGCTTTCTATCTGGTTCTATAGAAGGATTTGGGTCAGTCGATCCCAGACCAGTTGGTCTTAGGGACTAGGTGTCGAGCACCCCTTAGGACTTAATCTCCCAAACCAGAAAGGCCACAGGCACAAACTTTCAAACTAAATGATTAGATTTAAAACTTAGAGCATCTTAATCACTTGGTTCTAAAACATAGTGCTTCCCCCATGTTTTCGTTTCCATCCATCATTCTGATATCTAGGCTTTTTGAGCATTATATTCTATATAAGTCCAGAAATCCATAATTTTGAGCATTCAGCATAATTTCATTCATGTTTTGCTGACCTTTCGATTTATTTCAGAAGTGAAATATGAAACAGATGTAACTCAGATAATACAAAAACACTTGTAAAATCACCCTTGACACACATTTCATTCATTGAATGAAAGTTGAAAAAATTTCACTTCATTGAATTAAATTTGTAAAAAATTCAAACATTCAAAGCATTAGAAATAAAACATAATGCAATGTTACCTTTCACCACTTGTTCCTTGAAACAAAAAGATATGACAGTTAAGGATATCACCTGAGAAGTATGAGTTCTAAACTGATTTGTTTAGAAGTCTTAGTCTTTGAAGTACGGGTCCTGAACTGAATTGTTTAGAAGCCATTTTCGTTGAAGCACGGGTCCTGAACTGATGTATTCAGAAACCAAAAACTTTGAAATCCGGGTTCTAAACTGATGTGTTTAGAAACCAATAACAGTGAAATCCGGGTTCTAAACTAATGTGTTTAGAAACCTAAGTCTTTTTACTCCCCCTTAATGGCACAAAAAATATTCTTCCTAGAGTTCAACGCTTTGCTTCTAAATCTGCAAAAACAGATTAAGTAGATTTTGGTACCCAACGTGTCTTGGGTCCTGGCTTGTTAAGCGGAGCTCTATAAGAAGGAAAATAATAAGTACCATACCAATATTGAATACTATCATTTTTAATAAAATCATTAGTACCACAATAAGAACAACAAAAATTCTTTTGTGCTAACCTGATTAAATGATATGCAGAATATAATGAATCAGGTTTAGCAAAAGATTTGCCTTTCAGGTTAGTGTTCTTGTTGGGAACAGATGATTTTGGTACATCTTTTTCAGGAATTGTACCTTTGACTCTCCATTGCATGTTGACTTTCTTGTATGAAGGAAGATTAGCATATTTATACTTGGAAGAATTATCCACTGAATGATCATAGAAAAGATTAGACGATCGAATCGGACTTTCTGAATAGCTTTTGGATTTGTTGAGAGACTTCACTTTGTCAGATAAATCATTCCGTTTCTTGGTCATCAAATCAAGCTTCTTCTGAATGTCACAATTAACCCTCTTCTCTTTCATAATATCAGTCGATAACACGGCCAAATTCTTTGTGAGTTTCGTATTTCTTGCTGAAATATCTTCCTTTCAACAGAAAATTCATCTTTGACGCTCCTGGCCTGAAAGTCAGCTTTCTTCCTCTTTTCTAACTCATGTCTTTCTATATCCAATTCCTTTTGAAGCTCAGATATTTTCTCTGTCAATTTCCCATTCTTTGCTTCAAACTCTTTCCTTTTATCTGCAAATTCAACCCTTTCCTTCTCCAATTTTTCTTTTTCAAGAAATAAAACTTTCTCAAAATCTGAATTTTGTTTGGAAAGTTTTCTGCATCTGAGTTCAAGAGCTTTCTTTTCTTCACTTTCTTTCTTCTCCGAAAATAGCCATATCATAACGCCAGCTTACAATCGATGCGTCCCAATAACATGCTTAACACTTGTATAACTCATCCGAAATCTCCGATAAGGCTTCCATATGTGCTTATCCTTCTCTAACAACACATTACCATATCAATGGCTTGCACATCTACCTTGGCAAAAGATGCCACTAACTTATCCATGCATTCTCCACCCACAACATCACACCGCAGATCAGGTTCTCACGGTCATTTGTACACATAATCAATCTTGCCTTCATATTTACTTGCATATATAACCAAATCTAGCTCACGACTCTATTTTTTTCGAATCTAGATGAACCACAACTCACGCCTTCAGCTTCAGACATCTTAAACAATTGCTGACTTCAACATCAATAGACGACATGATGATGCTTCCATAACCTTCCCGACAACAAGGGTTCCTAACGGAACCTACTTTTTCCAACGTATCATAATCAACATTATACCCGCCGTCCTCACTTGAAGAAAAAAATTCAAGACTTACTTTGTGCAAGGTCAATATTGCTAGACCACCCCCAAAACTTAGGATCAACGACGATAACATTTCATTTCTGCATATCAAAACTACTCATAACGAGTTACTAATACCAATACCTTGATGACTTTGCATCCTTCCCCCGGATACAACCGTCCACCGACAACCGCACTTCAAGTTACCGAACAAGAGTACAAGCTACCATAATACAAACAATACCAAAGTCCATTTCTGACATTTCCACCATTCACCTCTCTTCCTTAATGAGAATACCAAGATCACAAAATACTCGCAACCGGCTTGACCGGCACATCTCCACTCTCGAAACCCTTCATTATCTTCAAATGCAATAATCTCCACGACCTAGTGAGTTCATAGCCTTCATGCATAACGACACGATAATTTAAATCATTTCACACATTTGAACATTTAAAAAGTACAACACTTGAAAACAACTTGAGTACGCATGACCCAACACTCTCATAACTTCAATGCCATGCACAACGATTTCGAGAATCGTTCGCATGCAACTTTTCAGTAAAACACAACCTTAACCAACCAAAACGATGTCGTTACATCAGAAACATATTGAATGAAACCTTTCCTATACGACAAGAAAAATTCTGACAAAATCACTTACACGAAGTAAATCAGTCGGCTCCCACACTCATGTATATGATATCAACGTGTCAATACTCATTTTGGTTATAAAAGCTTTGCAGTCAAACGTTTTCATGATTTCCTCAACGAATATCATCTCAACATGAAAAAGGTCGATATAATTCGCAAATCACTAATTTCAAAATTTTATTATGCAACGTAAATACGTTTGTCTTTTTCTTTAAACACACGCTTTCACACGTCGACTTATTCCCAAAACAAGAGATTCGTTATTTACGCGTCTATTTTTAATCATAAAAGAGCTTGTGTAACGCATTTAAAGACACAATGCATGAAACTCAACTTGCAGTTGAAGGCTATTCACTCTAACAAGGTCAACCGTTGTACCCATACAACTATCATTGGCACTCTACTTTTGACCAACGGTCGCTCCCTCGCCCTTGCAACAACTTGCTGTACTGGTGTTTCGCAGCCTACCTGTTTGACCACCCTTCCGTCGCCTCAACTCCAAGAATGGGGACTCACTAGAAACTATGAGTTTACCCTTAATCAGTCATTCATCACCTTTGAACCCAAGAAGTTCTACCTCTAGACGGCTCTTAATATTCCGAACAACACTTCCTCTACACAATATAAACATTATATCATAAGTGATCTCTCACGATACCTCAACCCTTTGCTATCATTGCAAGGTCAGAACTCACTACATACTTCCACGCCCATCGATCTTCTCAACAGGAGCAATTAAGCACATCCATGTACCTGTAAATTCGCGATTACATTGGCCAGATGTAATTTCAAATTTACCTTACATGACGGTCCTCACTACCCTATCATTAGCACACTTATAGTGATCTTTCCTAAAAACATCCTATATCTCAGTTGTGTTCCCCTCTACTCCACAGTTTAAGTTTAGGCCCATCCGGTCACCTACATCCCTTAAACTATGGCTCTGATACCAACTGTAACAACCCAGATCCAGAAATATATAACATAAACAATCATAAGAATATCTTGCTCAAAATGGCCCCGAAACACCAGTTATAACAACCAGTACAAGATAAGGTTTGCGGAAACAACCTATTACACAGCTGAGATCACTAAAGAACTATGCTTGACATGCTAAATAAAACGACTTCCTTCTAGTCCAAAACTTCACGCTCACGCCTTCTCCTTGCCCTTACTAGAGCCTTCTACTAACTGCTTTCCTGAAAATGGGTTTAGTTTAAAAATGCGAGGGTTAGACCATAAGGTCTAGTGAGTTCCCTCTAGAATCACCTTCTCACAATAAAGCAATTTAACGCAGTTTATAAACATCCGTAAACAATTTAATGCTTTAAAACAATACTCTTCCAACAGTAAGACAACAACACATGAAATGGCACACTGAAGTCCCATACACCGGTGACAACGTGTCAGGCTCACACTGTCTTATTTGGAGCATACCCTCCATGGCATAAATGGGACACACCCCCCCGGTATGAGCACTGGCGGGACACCTCCCCTCCCGACTTAGCCGTATCATGCCCACTTTCAGATGTATGCATACATAATAATATATAACTTTCTCAAACATAGCAAACTTGCAGTTTCATATACGAAAGGTAAAACATGCAGTTTCATAATATCTCATGCATTTAATTAGCATATCTGTCGACTCATTTTCTGTTAGAAAGACTCACCTGATGCCTTTATCCAAATTCTTCTTTTACCCCTGACCTCCAAACGAAATACCTACGATAAACGATGAGAGGATAAGCTACCGGAATGCTTTAGGCGCTCACACCTAACCCTTATAAAATTCCTCACTCCAACCTATCTTGTAGAAAGGTCAAACCCCAAGAACGGACACAATTCAAAATAACACAACCTGACTTCCCAGATGTCCACTCCGGGAAATCGACTTCCGGTTACCGGCTTACCGGATACGCTCACCGGACACCGCTTTCTGAATACTACGGTCTGGATTCCACTTTTCGGATACAACCGTCTGGATTCCACATTCTGGATATAACTGTCCGGACACTACCTACCGGATACTACTGTCCGGACACCACTTACCGGGTACAGGTATGGAAACCTGCACTAATCCAGCAGATGGCAACTTACCGAATATGGGTTCTTTTGATTTGATGGGCGCGGGATCCACCGCTAATGCCAATCAACCTGGATTTCACAATAACAAAAGTATTAACAACAATACTTAACCATTTCTTATCAATCCTTTTACAGCTAAACTCATCGATAACACCCAAAAATCCAATAATAGCATTAATAACAATTGTACTTCCACAAGGAACCCAAATAGCCTAACTCTTTCTATACAATCAAAGAATAAGGTTGAGGACATGAGTTTACCTGGGATGATCAAAGCAGCAACTAACTTCCAATTCCCACTTCTTTGATTTTCTTCTGATTTGTGTGCGATCAAAGTTCACAAGGGTTCTTCGTGTTCTTCCAGCCTCCACACACACACATACATGAATTGAATTTAGGGTAAATGAAGGGTGTTTATACCTTTCACTACTTGCACAAAGGCCCTCTATCGTTTGTTTGCTTTTAGGCCCTCAAACTTGAGTTTCCATCAAAATTCTGCTAAACATCCACTTCCTTTACAATAAGATTCTGGTTATTACAATGACTTACACATAATTTGTTTTTCTAGAAAGGGGTGGTTGAATACAAATACAACGAATTTTCACTTTTAATTTTATACATTATTAAAACATAAAATTACAGATTTTTAGTGGAAGCTAGGAAGGTAAGACCTGTTATCCTAAACAATCTGACTGGTGACAATTTTACTAATACTAAAATAGAGAAGAAAGTTCTCTTTCGGCTCAGAAGAACTAAGATAGTCTTCAGATGTTGACGTTGATTTTGTCAAAAAAGCTTACATAGAAATTTTTTTTTTCAAAATACGTAAGTTGCAACTAATGACAATGGTGACCTTTTATAGCCACCATTTCATTAAATGCAATCTTCCAACTTTAACACATGTTTTCATCTGATTTGTTAATTCATGCATCTTTATACTTTTCATTTCAGCCTTCGTAGTTGATGTAGACATTTTTTAACCCATAACATCCTTTCGTATGTAGAGGAAACAGTAAGAAAGTATGACACTAATAAAATAGTGTTTTAGAACTTACTTTGGCTGACATGCTTTTGCATGTTCACATACTAGAATGATAATTTGGGAGAGTTGGTGAGCTAAACCTTGTTGGACAAGTTTGCACTCCAAGATCCGGTTTGCGAATAGTAGTATTTGTCAAACTACTAGTTGACTTTATCTTTTAATGAACTAATTTTGGCTAGATGACTAACTAATCTGCTTTAGTGACTATCTTGACCTCACTTCAACTAGTGTTCGATTTCGTTGAAGACTTTTTTCTCTTTGAATCAATATAGATAGTTACAAGGCTTTTACAAGTAAAAATATTATCTTTTATCTATTCCGAAGTATAAGCTATATAGTGGATTCTAACTATAGAGTTTTATGAGTAAACTTTTATGAGTAAGTCTATAGGATGTCTGATGACTTAGAATCTTTTGTTAATGATTTATGAATATAATGTCTTAGAGTAACATATACTCTTTATCGGATTCTTATATAGAATAACATAAATGCCAAAACTGAAGTTTGATCTTTCAAAACATTCTTAATCATAAATCCGATCAACAACCTATATCTGAAACCTTGCTTGATCTTCTTTTTATACTAAGGGTTCGAATGATAGTTTGTTTGAGTTATATCTGATGAATATTATTCATTGGATATGCTCTTATTATGGCAGGAGGTAAGAATGGGTTTCGAAGTGTTTTTTCGGATATCTATTTGTATTGTTTGAAAATACGATGTTGAAACTATCACTAACAGTAAGAGATAAAAAGTGGGCATGATTGCAAGTTTTTTTTTAAAGTACAACAACCACAAAAATGATGGAGAGAACTAGCGACGAAATAACTTGTCACAACCTCTTTCTCTCTGATGCAAGTTGTGACAGACTGTGGCCATAATCTAATCATTGCCAACTTAACTACGTAGATTTGGATAATCTTAGTTCGATCAATATGAAGTTGATGTGCATATCTCAATGACATACCAACTCGACCAATATGTTGAACCTCAGTTGAAAGTTATGCAAAAACCCTTATCTCTATGTGGTTTTTAAAGATTTTCTCAAACCTCCTTGTATCACTCAAGTCGTATTTCAACTCTAGATCAAATATCTAATATAAACACGTTCAAGTGATCGTTTGTCTACGCTTAGTTAAAGTTTCAATTTAAGTGACCAAACCGAATAGTTAGCAACATGGTAACACCCAAGTTTCACCTACTACCTCTTAGGTTTGGCTCAGACCCATACCCAAAGGAGTGTTTTACTCATGCTTGAATGAAAATACAAAATGAAAAAAATACTCAAAGATAAATTGCATTAAAGAATAAAAGCTACAAGGTCACCACAATGGCAAGTGCTGGAATATATAGAAATAAAATTACTCTAAGCTCCTACCAAAGGAAATATAAGAAATAAAATTCAAAATACTTATAGATGATGTTTCAAGTCCACGAATGCTCCCTAAGTCGTTCATATAAGGCCCCTATATATAGGTGGAAGAGGAGAGAGAGAGAGAGAGATAGAGAGAAAGGGACCTCACCTTATTCTCTCTATTGTTCCTGCCTCACCTTATTCTCTCTATCCTTCCTTTGTCTTAACCTCTCGGTCCCATGTTTCTCTTCTTCTATTAATGCTCAGGTTTGACTTCCAAGACCAACCTTCAATTTCTCAAAATTTGGCAACTAAATTGTTGAACAAAATATAATCGGTGTCACTGTCGTGGTGACACTTGTGGCCACAATGGCGGTCTAGTCTAACAAATTTCAAATATTTCATGTTTTATCAGCCTTAGAAACAATTTAGACCAAATAAATTGTGAAATAATCAAATGGATACTGTTAGAATTGGAGAGTCGATTGATAGATTGAGAGACACACTTGAGATGGCTGAATCGGCCGGTTTTCATATAATGAGAGAGAGTTACAAATGAAGTGTCTAACCTAATAATGAAACCCTAAGAGACTATTTATACAAGGTAAAGTTACACATAATTACATAAAGGACCCTGAACTATACATATTAACAATAATACTCTAACATCCCCCCTCAAACTCAAGTCGGGGAAGAATGAGCCAAATTGAGTTTGGAAACAAGATCCCGAAAATGCCCTGGGAGATGAGCTTTGGTGAAGATATCAGCAGTCTGATCAATGGTTGAGATTGGAAAAAGTTTCACCGTCTTGCGAAGAACATGTTGACGAGTTAAATGACAGTCAATCTCGATGTGCTTTGTACGCTCATGAAAGACATCATTGTGAGCAATCTGAATAGCACTAGTATTGTCACACCATAATGGTGTCGGGGAAAGTTGATGAGCATCCATATCAGATAGTAGCCAGCGTAGCCATACGAGTTCTTATGTAGTGTCAGCCAAGGCTCGATATTCAGCTTCAGTACTAGATCGAGCTGTCAAAGATTGTTTCTTGCTGCGCCAGGAGATAAGAGAGTTTCCAAGAAAGAAACAATATCCGGTGGTAGATCGACAATCAGTTATGTCTCCATCCCAGTCAGCATCAGAAAAGGCTCGAAGAGTTAAGGACGATGTGGACGAGAAGTGAAGTCCATGAAACATTGTCCCTTTAAGGTATCGTAGGATACGAAGAACAGCGACATAGTGATCTGAGCATAGAGCAGCCACGAACTGGCTAACTATATGAACTGCATAGGCAAGATCTGGTCGAGTAACGGTCAGGTAGACCAGAGATCCAACCAGTTGACGGTACCATGTAGGGTCTATCAGCGGGGTTCCGGCATTCGGAGCAAGGTGCAGATTTTGCTCAATGGGTGTAGATGCAACTTTGTTGTCTGTGATCCCAGCTTTGGACAGCATATCTGAAATATACTTGGCTTGACAGAGATAGATGCCGGAGGAGTCTGACAGAACTTCAAGGCCAAGAAAGTAGTGTAGTTTGCCAAGATCTTTCATCTCAAAACACGAAATGAGAGACTTTTTGAGATGGATGATACATGTAGAGTCACTGTCGGTAATGATCATATCATCAACGTACAACAGAAGTAAGATAGTACTTGCAGCAGTAGTTCGAGTAAACAATCCCGAATCATAATTACTCGGAGAAAATCCCAATGAGATGACAGTATTGCTGAATTTTTCAAACCAAGCACGAGGAGCTTGTTTGAGGCCATAGAGGGCTTTTCGAAGTCGACATACATGACCTTGTCGAGAGGTCACACCTGGAGGGAGTCTCATGTAGACTTCCTCTTCGAGATCGCCATTTATAAAGGCATTCTTGACATCCATCTGGTAAAGTGGCCATCGTTTTGTGGCTGCTATGGCGAGAAGACTACGAACGGATGTGACATGAGCCACAGGAGGAAACATTTCCTCGTAGTCAATGCCATATTCTTGATTGAAGCCTTTTGCCACAAGGCGTGCTTTGTATCGATCAATGGATCCATCAGACTTGGTTTTGATTTTGAGGACCCATTTGCAACCAATGGGTGACTTGCCCGGTGGGAGAGGAACAGACTCCCATGTATTGGCTTTGTCAAGTGCCTGAAGTTCCTCTGTCATAGCTTGCTTCCAAACAGGGTTAGAAGCGGCTTCCTTGAAGGAAGTGGGTTCATGGGTGGACAGTAAAGTGGCATAACAATGATTATCACGAAGGTGAGAAGGGATTTGTCTTACCCGATCAGAGCGTCGTGCTTCATCTTGTGGTTGAGAAGAGCTAGGATCCATAGACTCAGCAGATGGCTCAGAAGTAGTCCTTGGAGGTGGTGCAGATGAGTGATCATGAACAGATGATACAGAGTAAGGCTCAGATGGAGGTGAGATAGAAGGAGGTGGGATAGATGGTGAAGTCACAGATAGAGGTGAGACGGAAGCAGGTGGATCAGATGGAGAGGTGAGTATGGGATCTAATTGGAGTGAGTCCAGAGAGATAGAGTTATCAGTGAAGAAAGAAGTGGAAGGATTGGGTATGTCTTGAAATTTGGACACTGTTGAGAAGGGAAGATGTTCCCAGAATGTGACATGACGGGATATACGTAGTCTCTTAGAGACTGGATCCCAACCACGATAACCTTTGTGTTCAATACCATAGCCAAGAAAGCAGCATAATCTAGAACGAGGTTCGAGTTTGGTGTGTTCATGAGGTTGCAACTGAACAAAGCAAGCACAACCCCATACTTTTAGGAGTACATATGCAGTGGAGACCCCATGGAGCACTTCATAGGGAGACTTTTGATTTAGGAAGGGAGTAGGATGACGGTTGATGGTGTAGACAGCCGTGAAGGCAGCTTCTCCCCAAAAACGTTATGGATACTTGGTTGGGATTAATAGAGTACGAACAGTATCGAGGATGTGGCGATGTTTACGTTATGCACGTCCATTTTGCGGAGGGGTGTCGGGACAGGAGTACTGAGAAAGAGTACCCTGAGAGTGAAGAAAAGAGAGGAGAGAAGATTCTTTGTATTCCATAGCATTATCTGCTCGAAGAATCTTTATGGGCTTAGAAAACTGGGTCAGAATCATACGAGCGAATTTGATATATAATTGAGGTAGTTCGGATCGATGTTTCATGAGATATATCCATGTGAAGCGTGTGTGATCATTGATAAAGATAACAAAGTATCGAGAACCACCCATGGATGGATGTGGTGCTGGTCCCCAAACATCGGTGTGAATGAGATCGAAAGGGGAAGCAGATTTAAATTCATTTAGTTGAAAAGGTAAGGCATGATGTTTGCCAAGTTGACAGGATACGCAATAAACGTTTTCAGAAGAGGTGTTGCCTAACAGTCCTGAACTAGCTAGCAATTTTATTCTAGCTAAGGATAGATGTCCGAACCGCTTGTGCCATAATTCAAAAGAAGGGGTACTGGAAATAGAAGCAACACGATGTTGATCCAAACCCTCAATGATTTGATAATGACCCTCTCTTATATACTTAGTGAAAATTGTAAGTAAACAATATGTATCAGAGTTTCACTATCGTTGATAAGTACTAAGATCTTACAGTACCGCTGATAGGAACTCTCGCTCTTTTAAATTAAACATTCAGCGAAACTGTTCACCATTAATGCTCTGAGTCTGTTCAGTCATTATGATGATCTCTGATAAGTTAGTTGTTTACTTATGATCCCTGAAGACAAGTTTCACGTCAACAAAGGTTCTACGCTGAAGTCGAAGATCAAGCTCAAGAACCAGCGACAAGTCTCCTAATGAACTGATGCGGATCAGCGAAGACTCAGATTTGTCCACTCAACGTGAAGTATCAAGTACAAGACTTCAGCTATCGCTGAACTCTATCATTCGCTGATATGAAATGATAGATCGCTGAATCAACGAAAGTTGATCATGAAGTCCTCCGTACAAAGTACTTTTGTCTTAACCTCCCTTGCACGACTCCGTACGAAATGTCAGAAAAGAACCTCCGACTGTCTGAAAACGTACAACCACTCTGATACTACACTGTTCATCCATGCGGCTACTAGGGTTGTCAACCAAGGTCAATGACATGCAACCAACCAGCTGATGACACGTATAAAGTGTATACTGACTTGCATTAAATGCATGCAGTATATAAAGAGATGAACCCACTTCATTTGAAGTAACTTGCTAACTCTGGACAAGTTCAATCTCTTATCTCAAGATAGGTTATTATTAGTAATTTCCTTATCTTTCTTAGTGCAAGAAACCTTAGTGTTCCAACTTGTTTAGATTTAGGTTTATCCTTAATCTTGTTTCCGCAACAAGCTGTAAATTGTTAATGATTTATCAATAAACAATTTAGAAAAGTGAAATATGTGTGTTTGTATTCAACCCCCCCCCCCCCTTCTACAAACTTGTATAGGCCTTTGGGACCAACAAGTGGTATCAGAGCGGATTTGTTTAATCTCATAAACAAGATCTAATCTAAGATATTTCTCTTCCTTGCTATTATCTGAAAATGGCCACCAACACAAACACAAATTATATAGACAATGGTTCTCTTGCTAAACCTCCCAGATTTTCCAAAGATAACTTCAACTTATGGAAAAATAGGATGACACTCTTCTTAGAAGGTGTAGACCCTACTATGCCTTACTATCTCGAAAATGGTCCATTCATCCCTGTAAGAATTGATGCTGCAGTTCCAAGCGCTGAGAATAGACCTGCTATTCCAGAAAGGCTGGTACCTAAGGAAATCCTTCAATGGACTGACGAAGATAAGAAGAAAGTGGCTATAGATACAAAATCCAGATCCATACTATCCATGGCTCTTCCTGACGAAGTCTACCATTCCGTCATGAATCTGAAAACATCAAAAGCCATGTGGGACATAATATGTGTTCAGTATGAAGGAACGTCTGAAGTCCAGGACTCAAGAAGGATCAACCTGGTAAGACAATACGAAAGCTTCATTTCTGGTAAGAATGAAACTCTCTCTGAAGTTCACCAACGTTTTAATTGTTTAATTATAGATCTAAAAACTGTTGGTAAGGAATATTCTAACTTTGAAGTGCTGACAAAGTTTCTAGAATGTTTACCTGAAAGCTGGGACAATTATTCTATGTGTCTCAAGCTGTTAAAGGATCTAAAATCAATGACCCTTGCTACCTTATATGGCACGTTGCTGAATCATGAGCAATCAAGCCATCTTAAGAAGAATCTTGTTAAAGATTCCAAAAGCACCCCTGTTGCTTTAATCTCAGAAGAATCTTCTACTCAGCGACCCTCGGTCACTATCACTGAGTTAGAGAGTAACTCTGAAAGGTCATCAGATTCTGATTATTCAGATAATGATGAATCTTTGGCTCTTCTAACTCAGAAGTTCAGGAGATTTGCCAAAACGAAAATGTTTAGAAAGAACAAACCTCTTTCCATAACTGACAAGCCTAGATCATCAGCGTTTGTTGATAAGGCTACTGCTACTTGTTTTAACTGCGAAAAGACAGGACATTTCGCTAACGAGTGCAGGTCAAAGAAAGTTTCTAGACCCTCAGCTTTTACAAAGAAACCTTTTGTTCCAAGGAATAAAGATGACAAATATTCAAAGCTGAAAGAAAAATATGCAAAGCTGAAAATCTTTAAGAAGAAGAATAAAGGCCTGATGGTTGACTATGATTGGGCTGCTTCTGATGAAGAAGCATCATCATCTGACTCTGAAGATGATGAAGCAAATCTATGTCTTATGGCCAAGATTGAAGAAGAGGAAGAAAGTTCAGACATTCCCTCCACTTCAACATCTGCTATTCAGGTATCACCTTCTTTCTTTACCAATATTGCAAATATTGATGAAATTGATAGTCTCCGTAAGATCGATCTCTTGACTAGAAGTTTATACGAAGCCATGAACGGCAAAACTGTGGTTGAAAACCAAAATCTTGATCTCGCTGAAAAGCTTAAAAACTGCCACCTTCAAATAGAAAAGCTTTCTAAAATTGAAGAAGATTTTAAAGATCAAGTATATTTAAATCAGCTAGTCAAAATCGAACGAGCAGAAGCTATCGCTGCATTAAAGGCTGAAAAAGCTACTGTTGAAGGATGGTGTAATTCTTCAACAAAGATCACTGAGATAATAAAGTCTCAGATTCCCCTGAGTGATAAACGTGGTTTGGGTTACAAATATGAAACTCCAAAACAAACCACTGAGCGTTCAATGCTTAAATTTGGAACGTTCGTATCCTCAGTCGCTGATACTTCATCTTCTCAGTGCTCCTCGTCCGTTACACCAATCCCTGAGGAAACTCCTACCTCCTCAAAAGGCAAGGAGAAAATGGTTTATTCAAAACCTACCTCTGTCTTTAAAGACAAAGGTAAAGGAATTGTTATTTACCAAAATCCTCAGAAGGGTACCTTAGTACCAAAACTGAATGCTTCTAAAGCTTCAGTGGCTTATCCCTCTGGATCAAGGAAGCAGATATCTGGATTTATTCAGCGATCTACTCCTAGACTCAGATTGGATGTCCTTGGTAAGAAATCTGAAGAACTAAATGTTCGTCCCATTTCTAAAGCCAATAGTTTACTTGGTGCTGGCACTTCTAATTTGAAATTAAAAGCTCAGCATTCAAATGGTCCTAGAACTACTTTTAGTTATAGGAAATGTTATCACTGTGGACTTACCGATCATATTGCTAGTAAGTGCCCCACAGCCACCAAAGCTGAAAAGATAGCTAAGGTGAAGATTGCCCCCAAGGCAAAGAAGACCAACCCTGGTGCAAATCAGGTCAAGGTGAATTCTACCACTGAGGTTAAGAAATTAATCAAAGTGAAGAAAGACAAAGCTGAATCTTCAAATGCTGCGAAGACTGCTGAACCTTCCATTCCAACTACTTCCACTGACAAACGTGTATACATGGTTAAGTGGGTACCCAAGAAAAACTAATCTTCCTTTGTATTGCAGGTTAAGAAGGGTATCTGGTATCTCGATAGTGGATGCTCTAGACACATGACTGGAAAGAAAAACCTGCTCGCTGAATACAAGGAAGAGAAGGGTCCCTCTGTGACTTTCGGTGGAAATGGAAAAGGACATACCCGAGGATATGGTGTACTTTCAAATGGTACAACCTCCTTCAGAAGAGTCACATATGTTGAAGGGCTGAAGCATAATCTTCTAAGCATCAGTCAGCTTTGCGACATGGATAACAAAGTAATCTTTACTAAGGAATCCTGCTTTGTCTCTGACAAAAAGGAGAAGATAGCTCTCAGCGGTTATCGTTTGGAAAATGTTTATGTAATAAACATGGACTCAACAACCACTGAGAACTCCTGTTTCTTCTCAAAAGCCTCATCTGATGTCAACTGGCTATGGCATAAGAGGCTATCTCATCTAAATTTCAAGACACTGAACACTCTTTCTTCAAAAGAGTTAGTCACTGGTCTACCTCAGCATTCATACTCCAAAGAGTCGTTATGTTCAGCGTGTGAAAAAGGGAAGCAGACCAAAGCAAGCTTTAAATCAAAGCAAGTTTCTTCAGTGTCATCTCCTCTACAACTACTCCATATGGATCTGTTTAGCCCTATTAACAAACAATCCATCGCTGGAAAGAAATATACGCTGGTCATAGTTGATGAATTCTCTCGCTTCACTTGGGTAATGTTTCTCCGTTCTAAGAGTGACACCCCTGAAGAACTCATCAATTTTGTTAGGAAGATGGAAACCCTGAACAAACTGACCGTTCGCTCAATAAGGAGTGATCAAGGGACTGAATTCAAAAACAGTTCTCTTGATTCCTTCCTTGAGAGTAAGGGTATTTCTCACAACTTTTCTTCAGTGAGAACACCGCAACAAAATGGAGTTGCTGAAAGAAGAAATAGAACAATTATTGAAGCTGCACGTTCAATGCTCAGCGATTCTCACCTACCTACTCAGTTTTGGGCAGAAGCTGTCAACACTGCTTGTTTTACGCAAAACAGGTCGCTGATAGTTAAAAGATTCAAAAAGACAGCCTATGAACTCTTTCATGGGAGAAAGCCTTCAATCAGCTTTCTTCACATCTTTGGATGTCAGTGTTTTATACTGAACAACAGAGATGCTCTTGGAAAGTTTGATCCTAAGGCTGATGATGGAATCTTTCTTGGATACTCCTCAGTTTCCAAAGCCTTCAGAGTCTTCAATCGTAGAAGACAAACTGTAGAAGAAACTATTCACGTCACGTTTGACGAATCCCATTCAGCGAACTCTAAACCGTCCGCTGATACTGAAGAACTGAATCAATGGATGTTTTCACATCTTGGTGATTCAGAAGATATTCCCACTACTCATGCTCATCCAGTAGAAGATGATAGTCCTATCATTCCAAATATGCAGAACAGTGAAGCTGAAACATCATGGGTCTCAGTTGTTCCTATAAATACTATACCTAACGCTGAACTAAATGTCTCAGACATTCCATCTACTTCTCAGCAATCAGTGAATATAATGACAACTGCATCCATTCCTCTCTTGGCTGATACTCCCGACGTCGTTGAAGCTTCATCTTCAGCTCCTCCAGTTCAAGTTGAGTCAGCGTCTCACGCTCCGGCTCAGCGATGGACTATAAATCACCCAATTGATCAAATTCTTGGTGATCCAAACGCTGGGATTCAGACTCGACGAAGTGCAGGTAATATTTGTTTATTTGTAAATTTTATTTCACTAACTGAACCAAAGAAAGTAGATGATGCCCTCAAAGATCCAAACTGGGTCAGCGCCATGCAAGAAGAGCTGACTGAATTCGAAAGAAACAAAGTTTGAAAACTTGTTCGGAGACCAACTGATAAAACAGTAATAGGCACTAAATGGGTCTATCGAAATAAGTTGGACGAACATGGGACTATAACCCGCAACAAAGCTCGACTTGTTGCTCAGGGATACAGACAAGAGGAAGGTATAGATTATGACGAAACATTTGCTTCAGTAGCAAGACTTGAATCTATTCGTCTATTCTTAGCATATGCTGTACACAAAAACTTCAAAGTACATTAGATGGATGTTAAGTCAGCGTTTCTGAATGGAAAGCTGAATGAAGAAGTGTATGTGGAACAACCTCCAGGATTCTCAGATTCTAAGCGTCCAGGTTATGTTTATAAACTGGATAAGGCACTTTATGGTTTGAAGCAAGCTCCTCGTGCATGGTATGACACTCTTTCTACTTATCTCCATATTGAAATTTTTGAGCGAGGTAAGATTGACAAAACTCTATTTTTTAGAAAAGTGAAAGGTCATATCATTTTAGTTCAAATATATGTTGATGACATTATATTTGGTTCTACTAACCCTGAGCTTTGTACTCGTTTCGCTGATAGAATGAAAGATGAGTATAAAATGAGCATGATGGGTGAACTAACATATTTCCTTGGTCTTCAAATAAAGCAAAATGAGAAAGGAACTTTCATAAATCAGGGAAAATATGTAAAGATATGCTGAAGAAATTCGACTTAACTGAAAGTTCAGCTATGAAAACCCCTATGGCACCACCGCTGACACTTGATAAGGACACTAAGGGTGTTCCTGTCAATGTCACGCTGTACCGTGGGATGATCGGCTCACTATTGTATCTAACAGCTAGCCGACCCGATATTATGTTTGCAACATGCTTGTGTGCACGATATCAAGCTGAACCTAAGATATCTCATATGAAAGCTGTAAAGCGAATCTTTCGATATCTTAAGGGTACAGCGAATCTAGGTCTTTGGTATCCCAAAGATTCAGGATTCGATCTAACCGCCTATTCAGATAGTGATTTTGCAGGTTGCAAAATGGATAGGAAAAGCAACCCAGGAGGATGTCAGCTCCTGGGTGGAAAGCTGGTAAGTTGGACAAGTAAAAAGCAAAATTCAGTGTCCACTTCCACAGCTGAAGCTGAATATGTAGCTGCTGGAAGCTGTTGTTCTCAAGTCTTGTGGATGAGAAATCAGCTACTAGACTATGATCTTCAGCTCTCCAAAATTCCAATCTATTGCGACAGCACAAGTGCCATCGCTATAGCAAACAATCCAGTACTACATTCAAAGACCAAACATATAGAAATCAGATATCATTTTATCAGAGATCATGTGATGAATGGTGATATAGAACTTCATTTTATCCCAACTGATTATCAGTTAGCTGACTTGTTTACCAAACCTCTTGATGAGACAAGATTCAACTTTCTCATCAGCGAGCTTGGAATGCTGAACTTTGAAGGATAAAATCTTCAGCGGTTCACATTGATCAGCGAAAGGATAGAATCAACTTGTATAACACATTCTATCATCTTCTCTCTGAATAAACTTGATTCACTGATATCAAGGTATGTTTACTCTCTCTGACAATCGCATGAAAATGCAAGATTTCAAAACAAAATGAATCGCTGAATATCTTTTCCTTAACAGCGATATTTTGAAATTTCTTAAAACCTTCACTGAATATTTTCATTCAGTGCTTCATGTTTTCAAAAGTATCTCTTGAGTTTTTCAAAACCTCAGAGACAACCAAGAATATGAAAGGACAGTTGTGACGTCATTGCAACGGATAAACCCCGGCACGTTTTCTCTTCCTGACACACGTTTGCACGTCTCGTTCATACTTCCAATCAAATGCAAACACGTGTCCGTGTCATGATGAAAATCTTTTCCCGCTCAAGATTTTCTCTTTCTAAAATCTTTATATAAACAAATTCTTTGTTTATATTTTTCTTTTACGTGATCAATCTTCCTCCGCAAGAAAGAATTCACTGTTGCATTTGTGATTTCAAAAACTTCAAGAACTGTTCATCATCTTCTTCATCAAACATCAAGGTTAATATGTTCTTATTTATTACCGAATGCGTATAACTTGTTTCCGATCTTCTCATTGTTTTAACAAGATCAAACAAAAGAACTTCGTAAAATGAAATCATTTTCTTTCGTGGTTTTATGAACACAACCATTTCATGGTTGTTCTTCAAGTTTAAATGCAAAATCTTAAACTTGTTCTTCATTCGTTTCCAGAATCTATTTCTTCATAGAAAACTGGAAAACAAGAAAATGGGTTTTACATTTCGTTTCAAAAATCAAGAAAAACCCTAATCTTCATTAAGACATGTGTGTCTGAATGAAATGGATAAAATTCGAAACATCTTATTGGAAATTCTTTCCCCATTAAGATAATTCTTATTTGTTAATCTTTGGTTGAACTGATAATACAGGAAATGGCAACATCTAACATTCCTACTACCGCTGAGAACTTCTCTACTGACTCTGAGGAAGTGGAAATAATCAAGGCTCCTCAGGTTAAGTTCAATCTTAATCAACTAGACTGGACTAAGATAAACAACCTTTCTGCGCTTCTCGAGTTTCCTCCTCGAAAGCAAGTCACACATCTGACAGATGCTGTGAATTTCCTGAAGAATTGCTGCATTTCAACAGCCCTGACCATTTCACCCCCTGCAAGTCAGCTGCTACTATCTCAGTTCTGGTACTCTGCCAGACACTCTCAGCTACCATCCGCCAAAGATCTCTCCAAAACAGTTGATTGTATCCTCTGCGATACTGAATATGGCACGATAAAGATCACACCCGCCATCATTCGCAAAGCTCTGAACTTTCCCATCGCTACAAAGGAAAAACCTTTTGTTCCTTTCCCTGCCCATAAGAAGATCGCTGACAAAGAAGCTCTTATTGCATTTTTTGATGCAATGGGCTATGTATGGGAAATGGGCAGAGACAAGAAGCCTGAGAAGAAGCTAACACTGCTGAAGAAATCGAAAATGCCCAGCGGGATGAACTTCATCTTCGCTCACCTTATCAGCTGCATGACTGCCAAGACCGGCTCTTCTGATCAAGCCGCTCAACCTCAGCAAGCTATGGGATACGCTCTGCTGAAGAGTATACACATTGACTGGGCATCTCTCATCTATAATGACTTGCTGCAAAGAGTAGACTCTGCCGCTGACAGGCCTGCTTGGGTTCCCTACCCCCGATTCATCAGCGCTATCTTTCAATATGGCCTGAAGGACAGCTACCCGCAAGAGGGCGATCTAAAACTCTCTCAGATTGGCCCTAAGGTACTCGACTTCAAACATGTTGAAAATGAGGTACGTCTTTCTACCCTCTTAACTCTTCTCAACCCTTCTTATTCTACTTCTGTGGCTCCTTCAGCGACAATACCCATCGCTGATACCCTGGCCACAAAATCCTCTCCTTCTAAGAAAAGGAAACATTCATCTACCCCACTTGATTCTAAAAGGATCAAGAAAACAAAGGAGCAACCCCAGCAATCTCATGCTGAAGACTCCTCAGCTCTTTCTGCAGAGCTGAAGGAACGTTCAGTGGTACGCTCTGCCACACCTGAACAAGCCATCCCTTTTATCCCAACTTCAGCGTCTCTAAACGCTGAGGTTACAAACTTGGAACCTACCCAACCTCCTTCAGTCTCTCAAAAGACTGATGAAGTGATTGTCAGCGAATCCAACGCTGAACTCATAACCCAACCCCCATTCTTATCCTTCGCTCCTCCCTCCACTCATTTGGTCTCTACTCCAGATCTAACTGGAGTTGCCATCATTTCCTCAGAACATAAAGCTGATTCTCCAGGAATGATGAAGACAGGACCTGCAGAAAAATCCATGGGCACTTTTGAAGATGACATGGAACTTTACTCAGGAACCCGTGATTTTGATGAATTCACCAATCTTCCTGCAGGTAAACAACAACCCATAAACACTGTGACTAAACCCCAAACTTCTGAGCTTTCCTCTATTCACAAGTTTTTATATGTTACAGGTCCTAATTTGGGAGATATCAACGCCTCTCTGAAGTCCGTGGAGACAAAGCTGACAGGTCTCACCACTACTCTCTCCAATAACTCTACAGCTGTAACAAACGCTGGAGAGAATCTGAACAAGCTGACAACGGTGGTGGAGAAGAAGGCTTCCACAGATGACATGAAGCAACTTGATAAGACTCTCAGCGACTTTGCCAAGGTGCTCGCTGATATCTACACAGACTACACCTCTCTCAAAAGCTCAGTTTCGTCCATGTCCAGCGAGGTAACAACGCTGAAGACATCGGTTGGAACACTAGAGGGAGATATGTCTGCTGTGAAGACAAATGTCAACACTCTGACGACTGACTTAAGCTCTGTAAAGACTGACGTTGGTTCGATGAAGACTATGATCGAACAGCTGCTGCACAAGGCGAATACTCCTGCTCCTGCTCCTGCCCCTGTCCCTGAATCTGAACATTTTACAGCGGCAGATCGCATTGAGCTCGGGAAGATCAATCCTGCTATTTCTGGCCTTGAAGACAGATTAGCAAAGATTGAAGCTTGTGTAGGTCTCTCTGGCCAAGAAGACAGAGAACCTACCAACGCTGCTGAATCTAGCCATTCCTCCCCCAGTCATCATGAAAAAGAGGGGGAGAAGAGCGCTGAAGATCTTGCCAAAAGCGCTGACCTTTCCCATGATGAATCTATCAGGGGAGAGAAGACGAATACTGAAGAAACCACCGTTGGACCTCAGGGAGATGAAAACCCTGAGGAAACCGAGAAGCTCGCCTCTGTATCTGAGGGGGGGCAACTCGAAGAAGAAGCTGAGAAAATTGAATCTGAAGCAGAAGGTGATGAAGCCATCGACATCCCTGAGGATGAACCATCTTCTTCTCCAAAGAATGATGATGATGATGACGAAGATGACGATGACTTCTTTATCGTCAAACCTGCTCAAAAGATCAAAGCTCTTAAGGGAATCTCGATAAATGAACCTTCAGGGGAGCGGACAAAGACAAAGCCCTCAGCCTCTGGAGCTGAGAAAGGCAAAGGCAAAAGCGTCGCTGAAGATGACAATCTGATGATCTTGCTTGAAAAGCCGGTTTGTCAGGTACACTAATCATCTCTCACTCCATCCCTCCTCTATCATACACTATCAGTTCCTTTACCCAAGCCTATACACTTGAACCAATTCTCTCTATCTGATTCTACCCAAGTTCTTACTTGTAAGATCGCTGTGTTTCAGCTAGTCCTCTCCCCTGTTTGAGGATATCGCTGAAGGCTCCACAACTGCGACTTCAATAATACCAGCTGCTGCTGAAGAAATAATCCCAATCTTAGATTTAATCTCTGAGACTGATGAACCAGAAGAACAGCTACTCTCGCACAGAGGCAGACCTTCCTTAGCTCCTCAAAAGCTAAGTGAAGAGGATCAGAAAAGAAGAGAGGAGATACTAAAGCGATTCGAGGATCAGCGAATCATTCTGAGGCGTGATCAACTTCCTTCAGTTCCTCCAAAGTTCAGAATTTCCAAAGCTGAATACCAGGAACACCTCAGAGCTGAACGCCTACTCGCTGAAAGAAAGGAGGCTGCAGAAAAAGACAGAGAATACGCCATCAAACTTACTCAACGATCAATAAAAGACCCCAAGATGAAAAGAATTCCCATTGATGTTCAACGTCAGCTATGGAATGATGCTCAAGAGATCGTTAGAGAAAAGACCAAGGTCTCTGATACGACTTTGGAATGGGCTAAACAAGTGCTGACCTATCGATCTAGACCATCCAAAATCGTCAAGGCAAACATCAGAGGAAGACTGTACGCTGAAGTTCCTGTTGTTGAAGTGGACGTCTACAGAGAAGACAAAACCAAGCAAACTTTCTATGCCGCTACCTTAGAAAAGTTTGGTCTCTCTGAATGGTTAGAAACAAAATTAGCCATTCAGGGATCGCGCTCAAAGTTCAAAAGCCATGTCGAGAAGATCTTAAACAAACAGATCGACCTGCTTTCATCTGCTGTGGATATTCCTCCTACTCTTCCTCAACCAAGAAAAGTCCCTGATAAGAAAAAGAAATCCTCTAGTTCAGGTCCTCATATTCGGAATGAAACGGGCATTGGTTTCTCTCGTGCTGAAATTATTGGCCCTGATGCCGATCTCAATGCTTGACACCTCTCTACCTCCTGGAGAAACATTCATTCCTTGCACAGTTGTAAGTGATCCCTATGGTATATTCTTTTTAGACTACTATGGAAATCATAACTTTCAACGTATCTCTGAGCTAGACATCGCTCCCATCGAACAACTCAGAGATCTCGTATACTGGTGTGAAGTCAGACGCAACATCAAAGCTAGACACCTAAAGCCCTTGATTTTTGAAGCAGCTCTGAAGAAAAAGAATCAAGGAGAAGATGTCCCTGACTGGATGATCCCCACATCAAAGACCCTTGATGAACTTCTCATTAAGGAAGAACCTTTATAAGCTGATATGATCGCCTTTTCTCTATTGTATCAGTTATTCTTCTGTACTTGTAATTTATTTCGCTCGTACTTGTAATCTTTCCATTTCTCTTTGTAACCTGATTCAAAGTTTTAAAGAAAGATTTCAGCGAATGTACTTTACTCCATCAGTACTGAAAAGATCCCAGAAAACAGTAAAAGGGACAAATATTTTATGAGTTCTTTTTATCCTTATGTTTTCATTTAAATAGCAATTTTCTTTGTTGCTATGTCATAATCAAATAGGGGGAGATTGTTGATCTAAACCCTCAGTGATTTGATAATGACCCTCTCTTATATACTTAGTGAAAATTGTAAGTAAACAATATGTATCAGAGTTTCACTATCGCTGATAAGTACTAAGATCTTACAGTACCGCTGATAGGAACTCTCGCTCTTTTAAATTAAACATTCAGCGAAATTGTTCACCATTAATGCTCTGAGTCTGTTCAGTCATTATGATGATCGCTGATAAGTTAGTTGTTTACTTATGATCCCTGAATACAAGTTTCACGTCAACAAAGGTTCTACGCTGAAGTCGAAGATCAAGCTCAAGAACCAGCGACAAGTCTCCTAATGAACTAATGCGGATCAGCGAAGACTCAGATTTGTCCACTCAACGTGAAGTATCAAGTACAAGACTTCAGCTATCGCTGAACTCTATCATTCGCTGATATGAAATGATAGATCGCTGAATCAACGAAATCTGATCATGAAGTCCTCCGTACAAAGTACTTTTGTCTTAACCTCCCTTGCACGACTCCGTACGAAATGTCAGAAAAGAACCTCCGACTGTCTGAAAACGTACAACCACTCTGATACTACACTGTTCATCCATGCGGCTACTAAGGTTGTCAACCAAGGTCAATGACATGCAACCAACCAGCTGATGACACGTGTAAAGTGTATACTGACTTGCATTAAATGCATGCAGTATATAAAGAGATGAACCCACTTCATTTGAAGTAACTTGCTAACTCTGGACAAGTTCAATCTCTTATCTCAAGATAGGTTATTATTAGTAATTTCCTTATCTTTCTTAGTGCAAGAAACCTTTGTGTTCCAACTTGTTTAGATTTAGGTTTATCCTTAATCTTGTTTCCGCAACAAGATGTAAATTGTTAATGATTTATCAATAAACAATTTAGAAAAGTAAAATCTGTGTGTTTGTATTCAACCCCCCCCCCCTTCTACAAACTTGTATAGGCCTTCGGGACCAACACACGATTTGAGGATTGTAAGGGGAGACGGAGGTAGACCACTTCAACCATCCGACCAACTTTACGGCCTACTCCAAGGATCTGCTTGGTCTTTGGATCCTGCACAACACAACCAGAAGGATGAAACAAAACAATTAGGCCGGATTCCATAAGTTGATTGTTAGAAATCAGACTCAGAGATAAGATTGGAATATGTAGCACATTAGGTAATTGAATATTGGTGGTAGATACAGTTCCACTGAAAGATACTGATAAGAGAGTGTCATCCACAGTACGGACTGATGAGAACATGCTGGAGGTTTGCTTAGAGATAAACCCGTCAGCTTTAGGTGTCATGTGGTTACAACATCCAGAATCAAATAGCCAAGGATTACCTGGTGCTGAGACATTGCACTGAGAATTCATACCCATAGAACATGTCATGAGTCGCTCTATTTGGTCTTGGTTTTGGCGTAGGAGTGCCATAAGGTCAGGTGAGTAGGTGTTATGCAGTTCCTGAATTGGCGGTGTACCCATATAACCTGTCATGAGTCGCTTTATTTGGTCTTGGTTTTGGCGCAGGAGTGCCATAAGGTCAGGTGATGAGTTGGTGTTATGCGGTGCCTGAATTGCCGGTGTCGAGGAGTCTTGAGTGATTGATCCAGCAAGTGACTGAGTGCGCTGTTGCTTTTGCTTAGCTGAATTCCGTGGATGCTTTAGACAGTCAGACCCATAGTGTCGTGGCTGTGTGATCCCACACCAGCGACAATTTCGAATTGGGCAGTTGAGAGGAAGATGAGAGGTAGAGTGACAATACGTGCAATCACTGTATTGAGACTGGCTATTGAGAGCCATCTGACTTATTAGAAAAATTGATTGAGTACTGGAACTGGAGACTGTGAGGTACCAAAACTGTGTGTTTCGGAATTGTTAGAGTTGAGAGTGATGGAACTGAGTGTTCCCGAAATAAGTCCAGAGAAGTGGGAAGGGGAGTTTTAGATAAAGCAGGTTCTGGTAGATTGTGGTAGGTTGTCGCAGCTAACTGAGATCGCAACACACTGATGTCGCAAGTGAGATCGCAACACACTAATGTCGCAAGTGATGGTTGAGATAATGTAGATTGTCGCAAGTAAAGGTTGCGATACCTGAAAGTGTCGCAAGTGAAGGTTGTGACAACTGAAAGCGTCGCAAGTGAGGATTGCGATAACTGGAAGTATCGCAAGTGAAGGTTGCGATAGAGGTTCTTGTCGCAACAGAGTGTTGCGATAGTTATGAGTCTGATGATCGTGACAGAGGGTTGCGATAGTGATGAGTCTGAAGGTTGCGATAGTGATGAGTCTGAAGGTTGCGATAGTTATGATACTCAAGATGTTCTTGAGTCGAGATTTCAAAACTTATCGGTTTGGCTGAAAATTGGTACGCAGGTTCGTGATGCTATTCTGGGCAACTTTAATACTTGGAGTTTTGTCAAAAAACCAACAGAAAATGGTTTTTCGGAGCAAACACGAGAGCAGCAAAATAAAGAAAAATAAAGTGGAATGCAGATCTGGAAGATAGGTGTTGCACCTGAGTGAGTGAGGATACTTACCTACAGCTCTGATACCATGTTAGAATTGGAGAGTCGATTGATAGATTGAGAGACACACTTGAGATGGCTAAATCGGCCGGTTTTCAGATAATGAGAGAGAGTTACAAATGAAGTGTCTAACCTAATAATGAAACCCTAAGAGACTATTTATACAAGGTAAAGTTACACATAATTACAGAAATGACCCTGAACTATACATATTAACAATAATACTCTAACAGACATAAGAGGTCTAAAATGATTTATAAAAGATAGCAAATAATTTTAAAAATTAAGAGTTATCACATATGCACATTCAAACACCCACTTTCTATTGATTGTCCCACATGAGAATAAGACAATAAAAGAAAAGGAATATAAAGATGATAAGGAAATATGCAAACACAAAGGTATGGCCGTATGGGTGAAGCAACTAGAGTGATCAAAGCTTGATTGATGCTACAAAACTCTCAATAATGAGTCTAAATATAAAAAGAATGGAATCTTCTAAGGTTTAAAGGATTAATATTGTATAAATTAAATCGGACACCCTAATAATAATAATAATAATAATAATAATAATAATAATAATAATAATAATAATAATAATAATAATAATAACAACAAGGTGTAGGGAGCTATTTACTAAATGTCTACCTATAATTAAAAATCATCATTATCATGTAAATTGGATAATATTTTTTGTTATTAAAATAGATTGTTAATAAATATTTTTCACTCAATAATTACTAAGCACATAAAATTGGTAATTCTTATAATATTTAATCCATAAACGTTTGGTAAATAATTTGGCTTTCAAAAATACATATCTCAGAGTCTTGGATAAAGTGGATATATATATAGAGTTGGTATATTTCCTAAGTATTTGGGAAGCAGAGAAGTAGCATATGATATGATGTGATGAGGGAAAATAGGAATAGGAATAGGATACTCTCAATCCAATTAATCAAATTGCCTATTCAATTCTCTCTGGCCATACATACATCAATGGCTCAAACTTCTATGCATCTGTAATCATGATACCCTCCTCTCAGTGCTAACTCCATTTCTGGTTTTTAATTCAATGGTTCTCCTTCAAGCCTATATACATTTGGTCAACCCCCTTTGATTGGGGACTCCATTTATAGACGTTAATTAATAATTAGACATATATAACATATTATATATATATATATATATGGTTAGGTTTTGATAGGAACTTAAGCTTAATATAGAAATGTGAGAATTAGTTATCAACTCTTAGATGAGAAGTAGACGTATATTATGATGAGATGCATCAGATCAATTGAATTCTAAGACACAATTTATCACATTTTGAAATCTTAACAAATTAGACAGATTTTGAAAACGTTAATTGAGAAAAGCTGAGCTGAACAAATTTATCACATTTTGACTTGTATATCTTTTTTTCATAGAATATTTTAGTATATAAGTTATAAAATGTCCTTAAATTGGTAAGATTCAATGCTAGTCAAAAAGCCTAGCTTGTTTCGTAATTGTAACTGATCCCCAATATTGAAGTGTAGTTAATAATTGATATGGATCGATGTAGCTGATCTTTAAGGCTTGGTTCAGTCTAACCGATCCATTGATCAATAGGCAAGTGCCACGTGTCGCGTTAAAAGTTTCAGGCATAACTACGAGTCCCTTAATTACCAGTTAATTAAATTAAGGTGATGCATATGTTATAAGAATCTTCCGATTATAAGTGGTTCTTAAATGATTCATCTTTAACCAGTTTAAATGTAACCAGTCTTGGAATGTCTCCTGTAATGTAATGTAATGTCATGTAATCAAATAATAAGTTTATACATTCATATGACTTACTGTTGGTTCCCGTTTTGCTTTAAACAAGATTATCAGATCTATTAGTTCAAGTTAATGTTTGATGCGGAAGCGTATTTGAAGAACTAACAGATATGTTTGATAGATTTAGAACAAAATATAAAAAAACAGTGAACAGAATATTATATCTCAAAGTTTACTAAATATATATATCAAGAACAGGTTTATGAACCGTGAGTAAGAAAAGCTTTAAAACAGATATGACTTTTAAGGTGAATAAGCTTTTGTGTTCTTGATGTTCGATTGAAGTGGTGTTTTTTTTTGTGTGTTGTAAGGAAGAACTCAACATGAGTCTTCCTTATATACTACTCTAAAGGGGACCATAAAGCATATGCTACTATTCAAAAGGTACGTATGAATAGTAGAACGGATGTCGTGAACAGTTGCAAGGATGGCATGAACAGTCAGACGTGATGTATTGCATTTAATGCAGCAGACGTCTAATATGTACTAAGCCCTATTGAATCCAATCAGAGTTTGACACGTCGACGTTGGACAGGGCATGCTACCATGCAAGTTGATGAACAGGTCCTGTAACAGTAGCAAGATATTATAAATATCTTCAAGTCTTTCAGTGAGGACCACAGAGGCTCTGTAATGAGTTACAGAGGTTCTGTGGTCTGGTCCTCTGTGGAGCAGTCCACCTTTGTTTCTGAGTCTTGGGTCTTCTATGAGTACATCAGAGGTTCTGTAGGAAGCCTCTGCTGCTTCTGTAGCTTCTTGACCTTGATTTCTCGGTAATGTCGGCAGAGCCTCTGTAAGATGCTTTTCTTTACTTAGCCTATTTTTCACTACTTCTAAATACTTCTATGATTAGGAAGATTGAAGCTAACAATCTCCCCCTAAGTAGTGAAAAATAAAAATTTGAACTTGAGTTAAGTTAGGCTAAGTTAGATAAGACAGAGGTTAAACAATACCTCGAAATTTCTTTCATTTAGAAATATGCCAGAGGCATTTTACATTTGAGTACAATGAAAGATAAGCTTTAACTTTGTTTGCAGAGATTGGAGGTCTGAGAATCAGATTTTGGCATCTTTGAAATCGTTGTAGCTTCTGTTGTCTCTTCCGACTCTTCTGATCTCTTTGTAGAATCTGATGCAGAGTTCTCTTAGGTGGATTGTGGCGTCTATCTCTCTGATGATAGTATCTGCAGCATCTTTATCCATTTTCTTTGTACCTCTGTATTTCACAAGGCTTGCTCTGAACTTGTTCAGAGTACTTGTTGCGTACTTCTGACAGTCCATGCATACAAATAGTTTAGTTTCGCCTTGAGGGTTTTGAAATACTAACCCAAACCGTGGTTCTGTGATGATTGAGTTAGGTACGGCGTCCGGTGGGCAGCGATCCTCTGGTGGTCGTAAATCCAGATGTTTGAGACAAAGATCCTTTCCCAGCTGGAAATCTATCATGCTGTAGAGCAGAAGCTTTTCCCTCATCGCTTTTCTCAACACTTGATAGGCTCTGGTGTTTGCCTCTGTGTTGTAGTTGTCCTTTGTCCATTGCAGAAGGTCAGGTAGATCATAAGGATTGATATTTCTTAAGTCAGCATCAGCGAAGGTAGTTTCTGAATTGTCTTCTCTTCTGACTTTGTAAAGATTGTACCTGACCTTTGGATAGGTTCTTGTGAAGGAGAATTTGCAGAAGATTACCTTTTTGATCTTGTGGATTGAGAAGACATCTGTTTTGGTTCTTGGCTTTGTCCTTGTGAAGATGTTCTCAAATTATTCTCTGATCCTTGGATCTATCACATGATCTGTTGGGTAATTGGTCTGAAAGGATTGTTTATAGAGGTATTTGTATACCACTTCTTCCATTTCTTCATATGTTGGACCAGGTTGTGGTACTTGTCTTCTGAGACTCTCCATCTGTTGAACAACTTATACGGCTCTACCAGATAGAGGAATGTCTGACAGAGGCTTCAATCCATGTGCCCAGTCAACTTCTTCAGGCTTTGGGGTTTGAAAGGCATCAAACGCACTCTTCATTAGTTTCTCTGTTGGCTTTGGCAATGTTTTCTTTTTTGGCTCTTCTGTCAGTATTCCTTTGCCCTTATCTTTGGCTTTTGGCGGGGCAGAAACTGTTGCTTCTGTAAGTTTGGAGGTTGGCACTTCTGTTGGCTTGATGGGGGTTGCCTCTGTGGGTTTTGACATTTGTGTTTTAGAGGACTTTTGTGGCGATGGTTCTGTTGGATTGAGTTGCTCTGTAACCTCTGTTGGAGGTTGTTTGTTGACTTCTTCTGTGAGCTCAGTTTCTGTTGATGAAGTGAACCTGTGCCTTTCTTCTTCTCTCTGCGCCATACGATCACTCATTGTTGTGTGCATCCTTTTCAGAACGTCAGAAGCAGAGGTCGTTGCTCTTTTTGGTTTGGTGGCAATCGACTTTCTTCTCGGTATGGTTTGGGGTGTTTCCACAGAGGTGGGTGTTTTCTCTGTGGTTTCTTCATCTGTTTCTTCCAAAATGATTACCTCAGGGGCGGTTGTTGCCTCTGTGGTTTGCTGATCTGCTTCTGGAATTTTGGTTTCGTAAGGAGATGATTCCACAGAGATGGGTGTTGTCTCTGTGGTCTTTTGGGTTTGTTGTTGTTGGGTTTGTTCTGGAGGGGCTTGGCTGATTGGTTCTGCTGCGATTGGTGGACTTTGTATTCCTCTGCTCGTAGCTTTCTCTCTTAGATTCTCCCCCTCAGGATTATCTGATGGACCAGGTTGGTCATCATCAGAATCATCCTGACTTTTATCAGAAGTACCCTCTGCTCTGCAAGAAGTGTTGGTCTTCTTCGGTAATTCAGCTCCTGCTGCCATCAACTTTTCACAGACATCATCGCAGAGGCCAATCAATGTCGCAAGCTCTGCTTCTGTTTTGAAACGCATTCTGCCGACACTCTTTCTGAAATCCTTGACATAGTTGGCATTTGCAGTTGTGAAGGAGCCAATGACTTATGTGACCTGGTTAATGACGTTCTGTCCGAGCTCTGTAAGCTGTGCTCTGGTCATATAGTCTTTTGGTTGCATCATTGTCGTGTTGCGTATTGCCTCTGCTTGGATTTGTGATAGAGCATTCTGTAAATCTGCAGGAGTAATGCCCCCTGCTCTGTTGGATTGCGTATTCATTTGTTCAAGGAAATTTTTGACAGAGTCCCTGAAAGCAGAAGTTGCAGTTGTTCCGAATTCCTGAGCGGCAGAAGTGGATGTAGCTTTGGCAGTAGTTTCGGCAGAAGACTTCATCTGTGAGATGGCGGTTTTTACCTCTGTGGACAGATTGTCCATTTTGGTGTTCAGATTCAGGATAGCCGTAGATGTTGTCTCTGTAAAGGATTTGAAAGAGCTTTGCAACTCTTTCATTGTTTGGTTCACAGAGGTGACAAGGGTTTGGAACTCATCCCTTGATACTTGTGTTCCTTGTGTAACCTCTGGAGGAACACATTCGTCTCCAGAGTGAGTCCCTGTTCCTGGGACACCTTCGTTCACCCTTGTTTGTACGATGGGGGTGGAAGGATTTCCTTCTGATCCTCGAGAAGAAACCTGAGTTTCGATCTCTACAGAAGTTCTGTGAAGAACAGTGTCTAAATCCACTCCAGAGGTGGGTATTGGAATGTCCTTCTGTTGACTAGGAGACTTGTCTAGAGTCTCTTCGTCTCTGTGCTCACTACTTCTCTCTGAAAGAAGTTTTGGTCCTAATGTGTGCGTGGCAGAGGAAACGAATTCCTCTGTAGGGTGTTCTAGGGTGATCTGGGGCGATTGATCACGAACAATAGGTGAGTCTCTTTGAGGAGACTCCCTAGGAATGGATTCCCCGGTTTCTGTGGGCACAGAGGTTGAAAGAGTAACCTCTGGCTGGATGGGTTGGGTTAGGATCGAGCTGTGCTGCTCTTTTTCAATAGCTCCTTCTGCAGCTAGACCTGCGGAGTTAGAAATGTGGGTTGCACTGGGAGTTGGTTGTGGTTGTGTGCCTCTATTCATCCAGGCATCTTTTCTTACTTCTTCCTCTGTTAAGCATCTAAGCACTACATCATTGTCTATCATTTCATCCTCTGTAGCTATCCTTCGGCTTGGTGCTTCTTCCTTAGGTTCTGTTGAAGTTCCTTGCTCTGGTCGTAAAAAGTCATACATTTGATGAGATCCGTATAATCTCATGACATGAGGATGATAGAGACCTTTACGTATCCAGACATCTTCTTCTTCATCTGAATCTGTCTCTAAGATCTCCTTTGTTGTCTCCCATGTTCTGAATCCCTCTTCGTGTGCAACTTCTGCCTCTTTTCCTTTTTCTTCTTCTATCATTTTCTCAGAAGCCTCTGTAATTTCACCTCTATTCCACTCAGCTTCTGTTTGATCTATTTCTTCTGAAGCTGGGTTTGGACTCCTTCTGTGGACGTCCAATCCTTGAATGAAAGGGTTCTGTAAAATAACAGGGGTTTTGGCTGGTTGATCTTTGGGTGTTGTGTCATCTTCTTGCAGATGTGTGTCAATGCCAGAAATGAAGAAGTCTTGTTCTTCTGGAGAGTGGTGGTCGAGAGGTTGTGCCGTCCACCCTGCTGTATTTAGGGTGTTGGCAATGTCAGGGTTCTGTAAGAAGTCGTTCTGGTCTCCTTGGTGAGCAAATCTATCTGGAGATTGATAGGGTGATTGATACTCTTCTGTAGCCATTTCTTCTTCTGCAACTTCTTCTTCAGCAGTTTCCTCTTCTGCAATGGTGACCAACTTTTCAAGTGATTTACCATGCTTCTTTTTGGTTTTCCTTCTCTTAGGTTTTGGTGCCCCTTCCTCTGTTGATTTCGATCTTCTTTTCTTCTTCATTTTTGGGGAAGAGGGAGGAGCAGAGGAGCCAATTTCTGTGGCATGAGAAGGTGAAGGTTGATCTTCTGCAGCGCTTGTTGAGGTGCCTTCTGCAGTTTTTCTCTTTTTAGCCTTTGGAGTAGATGCAGAGGTTCTTGATGAAGACTTCTTTCCCATAAGTTCTGCACGTTTGGCTATAAAGCTGAGTTGAATAGCCATGTGCTTTGCTAACTTCTGATCCTTTTCTTCTTGAGTAGAAAGAGGTTTTGCTATCATTGTTCCTAGGGGGACACCAAAACGCGGGGGTGTCATAGGACTCGGTTTAGGAGTTCTATGATCGCGTATATACTCTTTCTTAAGGGATTTATTCGATGCGTAGCGCAGAAGCTTCTTTGACAGAGGTCTGTAGTGTGAGTAGCCATCAGTATGATCAGTGGGGGTATTCTTGTTCATCGGGAACTGTTTGGGAGTTGGTCCTTCCATTGGCCAGTTTTGGATTAGTAGTAGAGGTTCGAACAGTACTCCCAATATTCTTTGGAATTGCAGAGGTGGTAGAAAGTTGGGATCGTTCTCTTTGAGCCTTCTCGTGTTGTTCTTTCTGTCGATGGTGTTTATGATCTCTTGCATCATTATGGTCGCATAATCTAGTGGAAGATCATAGTAAACCCCATACATGATGCTCAAGATTTGATGTGAGCTCTGGTCAATACTCCCTATTTTCCCTGTCAGGCATCTGTTAAGAATAGAGAACAAAGTGTTCCACAGAGGTGGTAATCTTCCTCTGCGGAAGTCATTTCTCTTCCGTAGTTGGGTGTTGTACCCAAGCATTTCCACGAAGCCACAGAGCTCTTCGTCTGTTGGTTGCTCTGCATAACTCTTCAATCCTAGAAGACCCCTCGTTGGTAGGTTGAATTCAAGTGAGAACATTGTTCTGTTGAACTTGATTTCAAGATGCTCAGATTTATCAGGTCTTGAAATGTACCCTTTGATAAGAGAATCGTCTTTATCAAATCGGCAGCTTTGCCAAAATTGGTTCAGATAACGGACTGGAATTTTGTTTGGGGTTCTTGAGAGTAGAGGGAAGAGGATGTGATTTTCCATTATGTTCAGGAGAATAGCATGGGCTTCGCCGAAAGCAGTGGGTGAGGGGACCAAATAGCAGTTGTTTGATTTGATAGGAAGTATGGTTTCGAAGTGATCTTTTGCTATGAAGTTTTGCAAGTGTGTCGTCGGAGCAAATTCTGCTGAGTTCCCGGAATCTTGTTGTTCAATAGTTCTTGCAAGGTTGGGGTTTTCTGAATGTTCAGAATGGGCAGGTGAGTGTTCCGGTGAGTTCGCCGGAGAGAGTTCTTGGGAGATAGCTTTAGAAGATGAAGCCATTTGATTTTAAGAACAAGGTTTTTTTTGCAAGCTTTTGCAGGGTTTCGCCGGAGAAGAAGATAAGAGTTTGTAAAAGGTTTTATGAGAGGGTAAGCTTGGTTTTTATAGGAGGGTAAAACGGTAGTATTCGAAAGAGTAAAATATATGGCAATGGATTAAAATTTGGAATCCGTACTCAAGTTAGAACGGCGGGTTCAACTTTCCAAATAAAAACGTTCCATGTACGCCCAATGAAAATGGGACACGTAGGCCTTGTCAGAATATGACAGGACATCGTGCGCGGCCCATTAATGCTAGGCGCGTGAGGTTGTTTTTAGCCACACGAGTTTCACTCTCAGTAAAAGTAACCGTTATTACTACAAAAATGCCCAGAGAACAAAATGGCAGAACTTTTGTGTTTTACAGAAGCTCTGTGATTTTGAAAATCTTGATTTTTAACCTCTTCTCATATATCTCATTGTTATCATGACTCTGTAGGTTCTTCTTTGAACGAAAACGTTTGTAAAGACATTGGAAAGGATCAATAGGATTTTGTCAAGAAATTTTACTCACAGAGGTTTTGTGGCTCTGATGGAACTTGCAGAAGCTCTGTGAGAGCCAGCAGAAGCTCTATGAGAGAAAAAATCTTATAACTTGAATTCTATTAACTTTCTGATCATCCAATTTTTGATATGTGTTAAGAGATGTTTTTCGCACATTATTGAAAGTTGGTGTCCGAGAAAACTATTTTGAAAAACGTTTTGTTCGAGAAGGTCATGGTGTGTGTTTTCGGTTTCCGAGATAACATTCCAAAAGATCGACAGAGGGTTAATTTGTGATCATAGAGCATATTTCCTGCAGAACCTCTGTTGAGCTCAGCAGAAGCTCTATGACCTTAAATTTCTCCTATTTCGAATTTTGTTAAACCTTTTGAACTTTTGATTTTTGAAATGTTATTCATAGTATATTTAGGACATATTTGACAATTCTTGTCCTAGAAAACTGTTTTTCAAAAAACCTTTTGTGCGAGAGACATACCTTTTGGTTCTTCTGTTCTCGGCAGTTTTGTTTTACTTCTGTCGATGGAGAATTATCGACATTCTTCTTTGGCTTTCCTTTGAAAGATTTACCTCTGTAGATCATTTCAGGGTCCCTTTTGCTCCCCCTTGATCTAATCACTTCTGTAGATCAAGAATTTTCCTTTTGCTCCCCCTTGATCTATGCTTGGTTCAAAGAATGGTAATATTTGTATTGAGCAATAGATCATGTTTACCAGAGGTTCTGTAAGGGTTATCAGAAGATCTGAGCGGACCCACAGAAGCTCTGTAACCAAGAAATAATTTTTTCACACACAAAAAAAATATATACAGAAATAAATTTATCACAGTAATAACTTAAGTAATAATAGATATTTATACTTATTTACAGAAGATAAAGCTATACTTATAGAGGATTTTCACACCATGTTAATCATTCCTAACTTACCCACCAAGAAGTTGAATCTTTTCTCGTCTAGTGCTTTGGTGAATAAGTCAGCGAGTTGATATTCTGTGGGCACGAAATGCATTTCGATTGTACCGTATTCAACATGATGTTTCAAGAAATGGTACCTTATATCGATATGCTTGGTTTTTGAGTGTTGCACAGGGTTGGCAGAGATAGCAATGGCACTTTTGGAATCACAGAAGATGGGTATTTTGAATAGGATGTGGCCGTAGTCTTTTAGCTGAGTCTTCATCCATAGAACCTGAGAACAACAGCTAGCAGCAGCAACGTATTCAGCTTCTGCAGTGGATGTGGAGACACAATTCTGCTTCTTGGGGGTCCAACTGACTAGTTTACCACCTAGGAATTGACAACTCCCAGAGGTACTCTTTCTGTCGAGCATGCATCCTCCATAGTCTGAATCTGTATAAGCTTTAAGACTAAAACCAGAGTTCTGTGGATACCAAAGACCAAGATTGTTGGTCCCCTTCAGGTATCTAAAGATTCTCTTTACAGCATCATAATGTGATTTCTTTGGATTAGCTTGATAACGTGCACAAAGACATGTGGCATGTATAATGTCAGGTCTGCTTGCTGTTAAGTATAACAGAGATCCAATCATACCTCTGTAGAGAGTACATTCTACAGAAATACCATTTGGATCTAAGAATAACTTATTTCCAGTGGCCATTGGAGTCTTTATTGCAGAGGTATCAGAGAGATTATATTTTAAAAGTATGTCAGAGACATATTTGGCTTGATTTATAAAAATTCCCTCTGAAGATTGTTTGACTTGAAGTCCGAGGAAGAATGTTAATTCTCCCATCATACTCATTTCAAACTCACTCTGCATGAGTTTTTCAAAAAAATTGCACTCTTCTGAATTTGTAGACCCAAAAACTATGTCATCTACGTATATCTGTACAAGCATTATCTCACTATTTTTGCGTTTATAAAATAATGTAGTATCTGTTGTACCTCTGTTGTAGCCATTTTCTAGAAGAAAGGTGGAAAGTCGTTCGTACCACGCTCTTGGAGCCTGTTTTAGTCCGTATAGAGCCTTTTCAAGGTAGTATACATGCCTTGGGAACTTTGAGCTTTCAAAACCTGGTGGCTGATTTACGTAAACCTCTTCTTGGATTTCACCGTTTAGAAAAGCTGATTTTACGTCCATCTGATAGACTTTAAAACCTCTGTGGGCTGCGAAGGCTAAGAATATTCTTATTGCTTCGAGCCGTGCGACAGGGGCAAAAGTCTCATCGTAGTCTATGCCTTCTTCTTGTCTATATCCTTTTGCTACTAATCTTGCTTTGTTTCTGATGACCACTCCATCTTCATCCTTCTTGTTTCTGTAGACCCATTTAGTCCCAATGGCCTGTTTCCCTCTTGGCAGAGGTACTAAAGTCCAGACTCTGTTACGCTCAAATTGTAGAAGTTCTTCTTGCATGGCGTCTACCCAGTTTGGGTCATCTAGGGCTTCAGAAATCTTCTTTGGTTCTATCACACTAATAAAATTTGTAAAGAAACAAAAATTAGCAGTGGCAGACCTTGTTTTTACTGAGTCAGAAGGTTCTCCAATTATTTGGCTTTGCGGATGACTTTTTGTCCATTGAGTTGTGCGTGGAAGATGATCATCAATGTCATCCAAACTTTCTTCAGAGGCTTCTTGTGTTTCTTCTTGTGTAGCCTCTGTCGTTCTTCGTACCTTGGTAGTTGATTCTACCGTTTGTGGAATGATTGGTATGAGTGGTGGTGGAGTTTGTTCCTCTGAGGACGTATAGTCTTGGTCCTCGATTTCCTCTGTAATTGGTTCTTCTGTGGTTTGTGCAGCTTTTGTGGTCGTTTTTCTTGATGTTTCATCTTCTGCACTTTCTTCTGCTTCGGCAATTGCATCTGTAGTATTTATAGAAGAAGATGAAGCATTATTTGGACCAGTTAGAGTCATACCTGTAGGATTTTGTCCGACAGAGGATGGTTCTTCAGAAACTCTAATGGTTCCAACAGAAGGGTCAATGTCATTGTGGAACATCTCCAAAAATAGAAGATCCAAATCTTCTTTTGTTCTTGAGATGTCAGAGGATTTCCCTTTAATTCCGAGTTCTGAACTGATTTGCTCAGAAGTCATTTGGAATGAATCATCAAAAGAAACATTGATGCTTTCTACAATCTTGTGAGACTTTGTAAGGAATGTTCTGTAGGCTTTGGAAGTGGCAGAGTATCCAATGAATTTGCCTTCATCAGCTTTTACATCAAACTTTCCTCTTGAATCTCTATCGTTTAAGACAAAGCATTTGCATCCAAATACATGGAAAATTTGATGTTTGGCCGCCTTTTGTTTAGAAATTCGTAAGGCGTCTTGAGGTGTCTTTTCACAACGGTTGAACGATTCTGAGTATAACACGCAGTAGAAATTGCTTCTGCCCAAAAGTTCATTGATAATCTGCATGCTGACAGCATAGTTCTTACGGCTTCTACAAGTGTTCGATTCTTTCTTTCGACAACACCGTTCTGTTGTGGAGTGCGAGCGGCAGAGAAGTTCTGTGATATTCCTTCTGTAGAAAGATATGCTTCAATGACACAGTTTTTAAATTCTGTGCCGTTGTCACTTCTTAACTTCTGTATTCTGCAGTCATAAAGAACTTGGATTCTTTTCATTAGATTTATCAATACATTTGGAACATCTTTTTTCTTTCTAACAAATTCAACCCATGTGAAACGTGAATACTCATCAATTAGGACAAGTATGTATTTCTTGCCACCTAGGCTCTGTATGGCAATGGGACCGCAGAGGTCGACATGAAGCATGTACAGAGGCCTAGTGCAAGACACGTCTGTTTTGCCTTTGTGGGAAGCCCTTCTGTGTTTTCCCATTTCACAGGCCGAACACAAATGATCCTTATTGAATTTAACATTTGGCAAACCTTTAACTAGATTGAGTTTTACTAGTTTATCCAAGGTGTGAAAGTTTAAGTGACAGAACCTGTTGTGCCATAACCACGCTTCTTCACTTTTGCAGGCTACTAGGCAAACTTTGTCCTTGGATTTTGAAGTAAAATTCATTAGGTATAGATCACCTCTTCTTTCAGCTCGCAGAAGTTCCATTCCTGTGTTTTCACTCTGTAGAGAGCAGAAAGTTCTTTTGAATAACACATCGAATCCTGTATCACAGAGTTGACTTACGCTTAGTAGGTTGTGTTTGAGGCCATTCACATATGCGACTTTGTATACAGAGACATTTTCTTTCTGTATGACTCCATAGCCTTTGATGTGTCCCTTCATGTTGTCTCCAAAAGTTACAGATCCACCATCGTGTGTTTCTTTGTATGTGGATAGTAATCTTCTGTTGCCAGTCATGTGCCTTGAGCATCCGGAGTCAAGATACCAAATTGGCACATGTTGCTTCTGTAAGACAATCACAGAGATTTAGGTACCCATATCCACATGGGTCCAATATTGTTAGAATTTTTCAAGTTTGCCTTAGCATTCTTGAAATACATTTTATCTTTTGTAGAAGAATCAGATTGTTTCTCTTTTGGTTCTGACTTTCGAATTTCAGTGGTGAGAAAGCAATCTGGACTTGAGAAGTGTTTATTCAATTTAAACATAAGATCAAAACAATGACAGTATTGAATATGAGATGTGATTTGTTTGAACTTTTCATTGAATTCTTTGAACTGAGCCACAGAGAAATTACACTCTTTCTTTACATTAGATTTCCTATTACAAGAAGATCTATGAATACTAGAATGTTGTTTGCAAAAGTCTTGTTTAGTTCCTGCCTTCTGTGACTCTCTTTTGTGGTGAACATCTTTCTTCACTGTCACAGAGGAAAAATATTTGTTAGCTTCAGGCCATTTTCCCTTTTGTTGCCAAGTGGGATTCTCTTTGATTTTCCTTAAAGGTTTTGAAAATTTTAAGCTTTTTGGATTTTCAGAGGCCTTTTTCAGATTTTCAAGCTCTGTAGAGGTTTTGACTTGTATACACATTTTGAGAAAATCTGGATGGATAGGTATCTCTGTGATTTTCTCTTTTGGAGAAATTGTTCTGTTAAGAACTTCAGAGGAGAATTTGACATCCTCTGTGTCACAGTGAATTATCCTTGATTTGAAATCAGTCTCTGAGTCGTCAGAGGATGAATCGTCCTCATATGCAGAGGTTGAGTCATTTCTTTCGACAGAGGCTGGATTTTCTGAGCATGTATCATACGAGCTTTCTTCCTCTGTAGAAAAACTTTCATAGATGGCAGAGGTTTCTGATGAGATCTCTTCAGCGAGTTTTTGATCTATAGAAGATGTACAGAGATTTTCTAAAACATTTGATTTCAAAACTTCCAAAATTTCTTTTTCAATAGATTCTTCAAGTTTTTCTTCTGAAAAGATGGGTTTAAACTCAGGAGCTTCTGCTGACAATTTCTTTTCGACATTTATCATACAGACAAAAGCGACCTGTGTTTGAGTCTCTGGTTTACCAAACTTAAAGATACCAATCTGATCTTGTGTTTTCAGATATTTCTTTGGTTTGTTTCCTCTATTGACAGAGGTTGAAGATGATGAATCTGTGTTTTCAAACCACACATTGATCATCTTTGTATGTTTCCTCAAGTGAGGTTCTGCAGAGATTTTAACCCTTTTACTTACAGAGAGTAAGTTTGGAAAGTTTGGTTTGTTAGTTTTTCCCAAAACAAATAGAGAGGACAGAGGTTTTAGTCGTTTATTTTCAACTCCTAAGGTAATATCACTGTACCCTATACCTCGTCTTGCTATTTGAGAGTTTACCTTTTCATACACCTTCTGTGCATCTTTATAGTTTTTAATTAAAACTTCTCTTCTTAAAAGATCTTGCCAAAGTACCTCTCTTTCTTTTTGAAAGTATTCTTTGAGAGCTCTTATGTCTGTAGTTTCACTTCTTGAAACTGAAAGTTCTTTTGTTTTGATTTTTAAAGCATAGGTTAAATCAGAAATTTGCCTTTTTAAAGGATCTATATTTTTGCTCCAATATTTTTCGACTTTTCCTTTTTCTTCAAAGATTTTGGCTTTTTCTTGAGTGAGAAGCCTTACTTCTCTCTCATTAAAGGTCAACTTTTTCTGAATGCTTTCAATTATATATTTCAGTTCAATGTTAAGTTTAAATAAATCATCATCTACAGAATTAGTACTTGAGGTAGAGTTTGAAATGGATACCTCATTGTCAGTGCCGGAGTCAACTTCTGCCATGCCACAGAACAGGGCATTTGTGGGAAATTCGTCATCAGAGGTAGAGTCTGATTCGAAGTCTTCTTTGTTTGCCTCAGAATACCCTTTGTTCGCCATTAGAGATTTTTGTGCGTAATACTCGGCCTTCTTTTTGTAAAAAGCTGACTCCTTCTGTGGGCGATTTGGTCTACTTCTGCATTCTTTTGCGAAATGACCTGGCTTGCCGCAGTTGAAACAACCTTGGGAGATGTTTCCAGTTCGGTCGTCAGACTTCTGTAGGTCTCCACCTTTCTCTGTTCGGCATTCGTTTGCGTAATGACCGGGTTTACCACATTTGTAGCATTCTTGTGTGTGGCCTACCTTGTCATCTGATCTCTGTCGATCATTTCCTCTGTAGCTTCTGTCGCTCGACCTCTGTAGGTCATCATTTCTGTAGTCTGACCTCTGTCGGTCACTTGATTCTTCTCTTCTTCCATCATCTCTTCTACCATAATTCCTTTGGTTATTTCTAAACTCTCTTGTCAATAGAGCCATTGATTTAACTAATGACGCAAGAGTTATCTCTTCCTCTATCAGCTCGTCTTCTTCGCTATCAACCATTACCATCTTCTTTTTCTCCTTCTTTTTCTCCTCTGTAGATCTCTCATTTCTTGGTCTGTCTGCAGCCTCTGTAGATTTACTAACCAATGCGTATGGCACAATGGTTAGTGTTTTAGCTTGAGCTATTTGAGGCTCTTGTGCAGCAAGTGTTCCATAGAGATCAGAGAGTGTCCAGGAGTCTAGATCTTGATTTGTTTGTAAAGACATAGACAACTGAAGCCACTCATCGTTCAGGCTCTTTAGAAACATGACGTTATTTTCTTCCGTGGTTCTGTGAATACCAGACTTTTTGCATTTGTTTATGAGAGAGTTGAACCGGTCGTATGTTGTTTGCAGAGATTCTGTTGCAGAGGCTCTGAAAGCATGATATTCATTTATGTATTGTGCCCTTCGGTTCTTCTGAGTTTTAGCACCCCCTTCCAACTGTCTTTCTAATTCTTTCCAGAGATCGTGCGCTGTTTCGCATGCATCTAAGGATTGAAAAAGTTTGTTGGAATTGCCATGATCAATATTTTCTTTGTTTACTGTGCAACTTCATCTTCTGCCTTATCTTCATTTGACCATTCTTCTCTTGGCTTAGGTTTTTGATGTTCAGGGATTTCAGCAGATTCAGCAGTAGCTGGTACACGTGGCATAGTTATCATCGGAACTGGAGGAAGATTGTAAAGATATTGTTTGAGAGTTTTTTCAGTACCCTCAAAGAAATGAACCATTCTTATCTTCCATTGAGGATACTCATCTCTAAGAAGAGTAGGAGGTTTGGTTAGTGAGCCAGCAGTGAAAAAGTTATTTGTATTTGTCATTTTGAGGAAAGGATAATCTGATGGAGGATTTCTAAGTATGAAGATCTGGAAGGTTTTCTGGGTACAACTAATATCTAGAAATATGGTGATGAAGAGAAATAAAATAATCTATCAAATAAAAGTTGTAAAACGAGGATCACTTGATATTGAAAATCAAGCTTTGCTCTGATACCAATTGTTGGTTCCCGTTTTGCTTTAAACAAGATTATCAGATCTATTAGTTCAAGTTAATGTTTGACGCGGAAGCGTATTTGAAGAACTAACAGATATGTTTGATAGATTTAGAACAAAATATAAATAAACAGTGAACAGAATATTATATCTCAAAGTTTACTGAATATATATATATCAAGAACAGGTTTATGAACCGTGAGTAAGAAAAGCTTTAAAACAGATATGACTTTTAAGGTGAATAAGTTTTTGTGTTCTTGATGTTCGATTGAAGTGGTGTTTTTTTTGTGTGTTGTAAGGAAGAACTTAACATGAGTCTTCCTTATATACTACTCTAAAGGGGACCATAAAGCATATGCTACTATTCAAAAGGTACGTATGAATAGTAGAACGGATGTCGTGAACAGTTGCAAGGATGGCATGAACAGTCAGACGTGCTGTATTGCATTTAATGCAGCAGACGTCTAATATGTACTAAGCCCTATTGAATCCAATCAGAGTTTGACACGTCGACGTTGGACAGGGCATGCTACCATGCAAGTTGATGAACGGGTCATGTAACAGTAGCAAGATATTATAAATATCTTCAAGTATTTCAGTGAGGACCACAGAGGCTCTGTAATGAGTTACAGAGGTTCTGTGGTCTGGTCCTCTGTGGAGCAGTCCACCTTTGTTTCCGAGTCTTGGGTCTTCTTTGAGTACAGCAGAGGTTTTGTAGGAAGCCTCTGCTGCTTCTGTAGCTTCTTGACCTTGATTTCTCGGTAATGTCGGCAGAGCCTCTGTAAGATGCTTTTCTTTACTTAGCTTATTTTTCACTACTTCTAAATACTTCTATGATTAGGAAGATTGAAGCTAACACTTACCTTTATTTTATGTTTATTTATAAAAGAAGTAATATCATGAAAATAGTTCAACAATAAAGATTATATTATAATACATGAACCACATCCTCTTAAATTAATAAATAACAACTTTAAAAATAAGTAAGGAGTCTTAGTCTATGTGAAGAATGTGGTTAACTTGGGACTCTGATCAAATTGCACCATCATTATATATCTAAAGAATTTATTCTCTTTCATCAACAAGGATGGACGAGAATTAATTCTTCAATAAATTGATAGGTTCTCATATAAAGACACAAATATATATAATATTTTATATATGATTGAATAATACTCACTTGAGAATTGAATCTTATTGTTTTGTAATATTAATGGTCCAATTAATCATTCTTTTATATGTCAGCTATTTTGTTAAAGCCAAACTGTTTTGTTTTGATATATAGGTTAAAATCAATATTGATATTATTTGGGAAATTAATTAAATATTTTTTGATTTAATTATTTTATTATATATCATATATACTACATAAAAGTATTTTTAATATTTACAATTCATAATATTATAGTTAATTATTTAATTTATGGTACATTTCTTACTTTTTCAATTTTCGTTTTACACTCTTATCGCATTAACATAATAATCGTATATTAACTAAAATATGTTAAAAAATACGTTTTAACATATCACATTAACATACATAATTACGTTAAAATATGTTAAAGAGTTCGATAAATATATATATATATATATATATATATATATATATATATATATATATATATATATATATATATATATATTAGTTATTTACCCGCTGCAATGCAGCGAGACGTATAATTCAAATAATTTGACGATTTAATCAACTATTAACTAAAATACGTTAAAAATGCTTTTTAATTTTAACAAGTTACACCATTAATATCGTCTCGTCGATACCTTCGAAATGAGTCTAATATTGAATATTTTTTGATTTAATTATATTATACTTATTTAGTTAGTTTACTTTATATCTATTAATTTTTTATTTTTCATTTAGTTAATATAAGATTATTATGTTAATGTGATAAGAGTGAAACAAAATTGAAAAAATAAGAGATGTACCATAAATTAAATAATTAGCTATAAGGGTATGAATTGTAAATATTAAAAATATTTTTATATAGTATATATATGATATATAATAAAATAAATAAATCCAAAAATATTCAATATTGGGCTCATTTCGAAGGTATCGAAGAGACGAGTACAATGGTGTAACTTGTTAAAATTAAAACGTATATACACACACTTGATGCCGATAATTTACTGATTTTTTTCAAATGTTTCATATTTTCATGTGAGTAAGTTTCAAGCTTTAGGAGGACCCACAGCGGCTGAAGCAGGAATATCGGACCGAGCTAGCTAGAAGCCGAACGAAAGTTGAGAGCACGCTTTAGAGTCACGACAACCCGCACGCAGTTAGCTCATCAGAGTTTTGAGCTTTTATGCAGCAGTTCCAGGTGGACCCCTTACCCCTCCCTAGATAGATTACATTTTAAATTGTAATAATAATATTCTTTTGGTTAATTATATGGAAATATTTGGTATTTTTAGTTAATTAATGGGTAGGTTTTGCATTTTATACAGAAAAATATCATATTTTTTCAACTGGAGCATAATCACCGACGAAAATCTGTCGGTGATTATGGGTATCACGTTGGCAATCTGATCCCTTGAAAATACTTTGGTGATATTATCCCTCAAAAATATGTCGGTAATACGTTCCCTTGGAAATCCGCGAGTGAATCACGTTGTTAGTAATACGTTCTCTCGGAAAATCGTCATTGATCCACACACTCGATAATCTATCATTGGATATTGACGATCGATGATACGCCGGTGATTGTGTATGTCGATGATCCATAGGTGATAATCATTGGTAATAGCTAGCATCACCCATGAAAGTTTGTCAAACGGACTTTCATCGAAAGATCACAAACGATTTTGCTAGTTACCAATGGGTTAGTCCATGGTGATAGCCTTCAGAGTTGTAGTGATATATCTTTCGGAACAGTGATATCAATACATTACTTACTGGTGATCCATCGCCAAAAGAGACATTCGGTAATCCATCAATGATACCCTTTAGAAATACGTAGGTGAAATCTTTGCCAACAAAGTTTTTTTCCAACAAACTTTTAGCAACGTATCATCGACGGTTGTGACTTTTACCGATAACTTTTTTTTTGAAGTATATGATATTCATATACGGCAAATGCAACAATTAAACTCACACACCCTCCTCACCTTTGGTGAGGTTTGAACCTTTAACCTCTTACAAGGACAAAGGCTCCCATACCGCTAGGCCAGAGGCCTTTGGTGACTTTTACCGACAACTTACCAAAAGAAATTTTGTCGGTGAAAGCCTTCAATATTGTAGAGTGACATTTCCTTCATGCCATGCTTCATGCGCTTTAAAACATTGTTAACAATCTATTGTATATAAATTTATTTGTACGAATAATGATGTAATTTTCATTTTGAATAAAAATATTGTTAGCAATCTATTGTAATATGTTTGATCCAAACATAACAAAAATGATATTCATAGGGAAAATCACTTATTTAGGTTATGTTTGGCAAACTATCTGATAAGTTAGGTTATAACAGATAAAATAGTTGTTGATTGATAAGCTAGTTGATAAATTAATCACGTTTGACAAAAATGAGGTTGTTAGGTCCAAAATATTAGTTGAATAGAAGTTCAGGGGCTGAAAATGTATATATATATATATATATATATATATATATATATATATATATCCCTATGGGGTATAAATAGGGATGGCTAACCCTAGTTTACGGTTAATGATTCATAATTACTCTTAAACCTTTGTATGGCTACGTATTGATATTTCTCTGCATATTGATCAATCTATTACTTAATCTTTGAATCCATTGTGTTTATGATTGATTGCACTTGATATTGAGATTCACATAAGTCATAAGCTAAATGAAAATGTAAAACGACCGAAAAATACATTGAAAAAGTAGTCAATCACAACATTACATAATATAATTAAACTAATAACCTAATAATACAATATGATAATTACTACAAACAAGATAATTGAGCATATTAAATAATTCAATATGTTAATTACTATAGATAGTAAAGAAAATGAAATAATATACTATGTTAATTAAAAGAACTTCAAATTGATTATATATTACATATATAGAGGCTTCGTAAAATGCAAACTTTGCATTTGTTCCACACTTTACAAACCACAATGTGCATATGTGAACAATGTGCATACATATACATATGTATACGTGCAAGAATATACATATAAGAAACATACATTCATATGAAATAATGCATATATGCATCTCAGATTATGCATATATGCACATTGGTTTAAGGGGTGCAACAAATACATGGTTTATATTTGATTTATATCCTACACACACACATATATATATATATATATATATATATATATATATATAGGGAGGTTCAGGAGAAAACCTCAAATAAATGAAAAACTAAAGAACACCTTATCGACCGTTAGATTAAATGATCTGATGGAGAGAGAGAGAGAGAAGTTCAAATGAAAACTCAATTTCATTATGCACGTGATGATGAATCTCGGCTTCTCCGTCTCTATTGATCCAACAACTTATATTAAAAAGAGTTTTTAATTAAAATTGTTAACTAAGGTGATTAGTGGTTAAAGGAAGATAATTTAAACTCACGTGTATCATATTTGACTTTTTTTTAATTAAAAACTTTTACCCCCTTAAATTTTAAAATAAATTATCTTAAAAATTAATAATATTTTAATCAAACAAATTACATCAAAAAAATAAGAATTTCGTAGTATTCGATATGACATCCATCTCGATATAGTTTTTTTGTTGTTGTTTTAACCGTTTTTACCTAAAATGTTAAATATGTGTTATATTCATCATGAATATTTAGGTACGTTCAAGTGTGTACAACACCTCGACACTGTAAGTCTGTAACTCGACATCACCTTCTTCATCACTTTCCTCAACGTCTTATGGCATCTCGTTATTCATCATCGTAACCCAACACCCATCAAGACAAATGGAGAACCTGTTAGGACACAAAATGTCCTAATTATAAGATAGTTTTGTAAAGGGTTTTAATTGTTATATGGGCTTGGGCTATGTTATAAGGGCTTGGGCTTAATAGTGTAACAAGGGGTATATAATGTTTAGTGTTTGTAAATAGGGTAAGGAAGTGTGATTCACAATGGAGGCCTTGGTGTTGTGTGTGTAAACTAGAGAGAGATCCATTCTCTCTCTAGGTGTTCTTCATCAATAATACACCATTTATCCTTATTCTATCTTCTTGTTACTATCTCCATCAATATATGAATCGTTTCCTTGTTCAAATGGGACTAACAAGTGGTATCAGAGCCAAAATCGAAAGAATCAATCATCGATACGATCATTCTGCAACGATTCATCATCAACAGTCCCATCTTGGTATGAAACAGTCATTTTTTTGAATTTTTTTGTTGCACACACTGTTTTGGGATTGAAAAATACTTTTCTGTTGGTTTTTGGACAAAACTCGCAGCATTAAAGTTGTCCAGAATGCCAGTGCGCACCTACGTACCAATTTTCAGCCCAAACAGATCATTTTTTAGGATTAGACTTAAGATTATTTGAATCTTCATACATATCGCAACTGCAAGTGTTCTTCATGTTCATCCTTATCGCAATGGGCATATATTCATACATATCGCAACCTTCAGCTCGTGAACAGTTCCATATCGCAAGGGTCACTTGCGACTTGATCCATATCGCAACTCAAAGTTTTTGGAACAGTACCATATCGCAACCTTCTGTTGCGATATGGAAAGATTTTCCTTGTTGCGATATCACTTTTTGCGACATCAGTTGTTGCGATATCAGTGTTGCGATATTAGTTTTTGCGATAAGACTTGTGTTGCGACTTACTTGGGTTGCGACATGGTTTGTGTTGCGACAAAGGGTTAAAAATGTGTAATCGCGACTGTTTCTAGGGATCAAGATGGTATCCTCGCCCCGTGCTTAGTCTCAGGAGGGGGGCATTGTTCTTGGTGTTTAGCATAAAGCGTGTGTGACATCATTCCCATATTTAGGCTGTCACATACATATCTAGCAACTGTCAATGCTTAATAGAACTCAAGTTTGCCACGATTTCCAGAAGATGGGTGTTGGAATTCAGTCTTTGGTTGAATTGGATTAGACGTTTGAGCATTTGCAATCATTATTCTGGAGTTTTTGATTGACGATGCTAGACCTTTGAGTGCTCTTAATCATTCTTCTGACCTGATCAATCAGAATTGTGAGTGCTTGCAATCATTGTTCTGATGCTTTGGTTGTGATTCAGACTCTTGAGTGCTTATAATCATTCAACTATTTCTTGAAGATTGAAGTTCCGGATTTTCATCATTCAGTGTTCTGAGATTTTAGGGATGAGTATTTTTCTACAGTTGGTGAACAATATTAATTGTGGAGTTCTTCTAAACCCTACCTTATAGTGTATGCTTCATTATGTTTCCTCTTTCGAGCAAATCCGAATCACCCTCTTAAGCTGAATTCCTATTCAACTCGCGGCTTATCGACGGATTTGGTGTTATAGACTGAGATTGCATTTGGTTTATCACGCAACAACTCGCTCGTTATCTTTTTGGTGTGCTTATCGACACGAGCTAGAGTTTCCACATTTATGAAGATGGTTTTCGTGCACTCGGTCGAGACATTGAATCCGATTTGTCAAGGTTGAAATATAAAGAGTAAGAGCTTATTTCAAGGGGGAGCCTAGACTACATTTGAAGAATGGCATCACTACGGTTTTCCGAAGAAATCAAGGGGGAGAAGAACTGAAGATCTTTCGAGACGGGTGATTCCTTTACAAAACTATATGGGGAGATTGTTAGGACACAAAATGTCCTAATTATAAGATAGTTTTGTAAAGGGTTTTAATTGTTATATGGTCTTGGGTTATGTTATAAGGGCTTGGGCTTAACTATGTAACAAGGGGTATTTATAGATAAGTGTGTGTAATTAGGGTTTGCAAGTGTGATTCACAATGTAGGCCAAGGTGTTTGTGTGTGTAATTAGGGTTTGTAAGGGAGTCATTTGCAATGTAGCCTCCATGGTGTAGTGTGTGTAAACTAGAGAGAGAACCATTCTCTCTCTAGGTGTTCTTCATCAATAATACACCATTTATCCTTATCTATCTTCTTGTTACCAATCTATCAATATATGAATCGTTGCCTTGTCAAAATGGGACTAACAAGTGGTATCAGAGCCAAAATCGAAGGAATCAATCATCGATACGATCATTCTGCAACGATTCATCATCAACAGCCCAATCTGGTATGAAACAGTCATTTTTTCGGATTTTTTGTTGCACACACTGTTTTGGGATTGAAAAATACATTTCTGTTGGTTTTTGGACAAAACTCGAAGCATTAAAGTTGTCCAGAATACCCTCGCGCATCTGCGTTCCAATGTTCAGCCCAAACAGATCATTTTTGAGGATTAGACTTAAGATTATTTGAATCTTCATCCATATCGCAACTGCAAATGTTCTTCATGTTCATCTATATCGCAACCAACATGCATTCAAACATTCAACCATATCGCAATGGTCATAGATTCATCAATATCGCAAGGTGAACAGTATCATATCGCAAGGGTCACTTGCGACTTGAGCCATATCGCAAGGGTCACTTGCGACTTGCTCCATATCGCAATCCATAACATTTTGAACAGTACCATATCGCAACCTTCAGTTGTGATACGGCAAGATTTTTTTCTTGTTGCGATATCACCTTTTGCGACATCAGTTTATTGCGACATCAGTTAATTGCGACAGGGTTTGGGTTGCGACATAATTTGGGTTGCGACATGGTTTGTGTTGCGACAAAGGGTTAAAAATGTGTATTTGCGACTGTTTCTGGAGATCAAGATGGTATCCTCGCCCAAGTAATCACCCATTCAAGATGGTATCCTCGCCCAAGTAAGCGGAACCCCCGTGCTTAGTCTCAGGAGGGGGGCATTGTTCATGGTGTTTAGCATAAAGCGTGTGTGACATCATTCACATATTTAGGCTGTCACATACATATATTGCAACTGTCAATGTTTAATAGAGCTCAAGTTTGCCAAAATTTTCAGAAGATGGGTGTTGGAATTCAGTCTTTGGTTGAATTGAATTAGACGTTTGAGCATTCGCAATCATTATTCTGTAGTTTTTGTTGACGATGCTAGACTGTTGAGTGCTCTTAATCACTCTTCTGACCTGATCAATCAGAATTGTGAGTGCTTGCAATCATTGTTCTGGTGCTTTGGTTGTGATTCAGACTCTTGAGTGCTTATAATCATTCAGCTATTTCTTGAAGATTGAAGTTCCGGATTTTCATCATTCGGTGTTCTGATATTTTGGGGATGAGCATTCTTCTACATTTGATGAACAATGTTACTTGTGGAGTTCTTCTAAACCCTAACTTATAGTGTATGCTTCATTATGTTTCCTCTTTCGAGCAAATCCGAATCACGCTCTTAAGCTGAATTCCTATTCAACTCGCGGCCTATCGACGGATTTGGTGTTCTAGACTGAGATTGCATTTGGTTTATCACGCAACAACTCGCTCGTTATCTTTCTGGTGAGCTTATCGGCACGAGCTAGAGTTTCCACATTTATGAAGATGGTTTTCGTGCACTCGGTCGAGACATTGAATCCGATTTGTCAAGGTTGAAATATAAAGAGTAAGAGCTTATTTCAAGGGGGAGCCTAGACTACATTTGAAGAATTGCATCACTACGGTTTTCTAAAGAAAACAAGGGGGAGAAGAACTGAAGATCTTTCGAGACGGGTGATTCCTTTACAAAACTATATGGGGAGATTGTTAGGACACAAAATGTCCTAATTATAAGATGGTTTTGTAAAGGGTTTTAATTGTTATATGGGCTTGGGTTATGTTATAAGGGCTTGGTCTTAACTATGTAACAAGGGGTATTTATAGATAAGTGTGTGTAATTAGGGTTTGCAAGTGTGATTCACAACGTAGGCCTTGGTGTAGTGTGTGTAAACTAGAGAGAGATCCATTCTCTCTCTAGGTGTTCTTCATCAATAATACACCATTTATCCTTATCTATCTTCTTGTTACTATCTCCATCAATATATGAATCGTTGCCTTGTTCAAATGGGACTAACAAAACTATCATTCATGTTATTTTGATCTGATTGATACATTGTCAGATTCTCAAACAAGTCTTTCAAATTCATTTCATTTCATTCTATATCCTGGTTTTGAGAAATCTTCAACGTTCAAATGCTCAAATATTTCATGAATATTATTGAGGAGCATACATTTTGATGACAATGTAATTCAAAAGCTGAGATTCATATTTGTTCAAGCTAAACTATTGAACAACACATCTTTTTAGGACAATATTTCATGGAAATCGGTGTGAGAGCTTAAAAGAACTTATATGGATCCACGTTAACCAGTGTTTCCTACCCAAGAAGTTATCCTTGAGTGATTGAGGGGTGAGGGGTCGAAATCAAAGAGTGGGGGAGATAACTCATCCGGTTGAATAATCTCATTGTGTTGAGGTAAAATGAAAAAGAGAGTTTGGTTAGAAGTGAGCGAATGAAAAACAGAAAGAGGGTGTGAGAACAGAGTTAAAAGAATAAGAGAACTCTGCACCAGCCACTTTCTGAGTCGGACAACCACATTACTGATTGGTTCACATTCTTTGGTGACCATCATTGAAACAGACAATTAGCCCATGCCAACTCTTGCATTAAACCCCACCAGCTACTCATTTCTTTCTCAATAAAGAAATGTTTCAATTTTCTTGGGGACGCAGCATATTATCTATCTAATCTTCACTCGGAAGGTTTGGATATTGAAAAAGAAGGAAGTTTGCCACACCTTCGCACTTCAATCATGCACATTGAGTCCGTGGAAAACTTGTTGCTGTCTCAACAGTTTACACATTTTGAGCTTATTGTTCAAGCATAAGTTGCTTCAATCATTTCTATACTTGCACGTACACACAAGGAATATGTTTTCTTGTCATAACGTTCATAGAATTTCCTATGTGTCTTTCGATGATTGAATGGAAGCCCTAGAGGAGTGAATATCAAAAAGCTCCTTTCCAAAGTACATTCGTTGTACTAAGTGGCTTTGTGCAACTTACAGGCATTTTAACTGATTCATCCGTTGTTTCAGGGTTACCACTGTTATATTATCTTTTAATTTTAAAATTAAAATTAAATTAAATTATTTTTAAAAAAAGAACTGAAGATCTTTCGAGAGGGGTGATTCCTTTACAAAACTATAGGGGGAGATTGTTAGGACACAAAATGTCCTAATTATAAGATAGTTTTGTAAAGGGGTAATTAATAGGAATATGGTCTTGGGTTATGTTATAAGGGCTTGGGCTTAACTATGTAACAAGGGGTATTTATAGATAAGTATGTGTAATTAGGGTTAGCAAGTGTGATTCACAATGTAGGCCAAGGTGTTTGTGTGTGTAAACTAGAGAGAGATCCATTCTCTCTCTAAGTGTTCTTCATCAATAATACACCATTTATCCTTATCAAAAAAAGGGGGGGGGGGGGGGGGGGGGAGAAGAACTGAAGATCTTTCGAGACGGGTGATTCCTTTACAAAACTATAGGGGGAGATTGTTAGAACACAAAATGTCCTAATTATAAGATAGTTTTGTAAAGGGGTAATTAATAGTAATATGGGCTTGGATTATGTTATAAGGGCTTGGGCTTAACTATGTAACAAGGGGTATTTATAGATAAGTGTGTGTAACTAGGGTTAAGCAAGTGTGATTCACAATGTAGGCCAAGGTGTTTGTGTGTGTAAACCATTCTCTCTCTAGGTATTCTTCATCAATAATACACCATTTATCCTTATCTATCTTCTTGTTACCAATCTATCAATATATGAATCGTTGCCTTGTCAAAATGGGACTAATAGAACCTATCGAGTTTCGTTTGTGAACCGGGAACAAAAGAGAGCGCGTCATGTCTCCACATCGTCACGGGTCATTCATGTATTATTTATCACGAATAATGTATAATTTATGATCAATAATACAACATTCAGGGTGAATAATACACGATTCATAAATTCGTGTATTATCCATCCTGAATGTTGTTTAATTCATCATGAATATTGTATTATTCGTTATGAATACTGTATTATTCATCATGAATAGTAAATGAACATTCATCTTTGTTATTCATACTAAATGTGGACACCCGAGGGTGTGCATACATATTCATAATGAATAAAACCGAGTAACAGTTGTGGATCGGAGAACAAAAGAGAGTGCGACATGTGTCCACTCCTTCACGGGTCATTCATATATTAATCATCATGAATAATGTATCAATCAGGATGAATAATACATGATTCATGATGAATAATACACGATTTATGATAAATAGTACACGATTCATGAGGAATAATACATGAATCTTGAATTTGTATATTATTCATCCTGAATCTTATATTATTTATCCTGTATATTGTATTATTCATCATGAATAGTGAATGAACGTTCACATTTGTTATTCATACTGAATGTGGAAACCCGGGGACGTGCATACATATTCATAATGAATATTGTAACACCCTGATTTTTATCCCAATTGAAAGAAATGTTGAACTGGGGGAAATCAGTAAAGAAAGAACCAATTATGGGGTATGGATATAGTGTCATGTAGTTGTGACATATGTACAATAGCACCAATGGTACTGAAAGTATGGTAGTCTCGGCTATAGTGCCATGTGATTGTGACATATGTCACAATAGCAACGGCGTTACCAGTGCTTGGTCGTCCCAACGAATGTGCCATGTAATTATGACAATGGGGTAGCACCCGTAATTTTTGGGTAAGCACAATTTCAAGTTAGTGTAGAAATCGATCTTTTAAGAGAGATAGAGGAAATAGGATTTTGGGCTTAAATCCTAGATTTTTTGGTCTTGTTGGATGAAGAATTCAAATACGAGTTCAACGGTTCTTTCCAGAGAAAAACCGAAGCTAAAACGAAGAAGTTATGACCAAAACAGTTTTCGGTACATTCTGTGCTATAGTGCCTGCGATTGCGACACTGTCACTATAGCATGTCACAATTGCCGGATGCCAAAAACTCTCGGTACATTTTGTGCTATAGTGCCCGCGATTGTGACACTGTCACAATCGCATGTCACAATCGCACACGGGCACCTGAGCCTTAAAAAATGCGATTTTCAGCCCCATTTCACTCCTCACTTCTCCCATTTCATCCCTTTCTCTCCCAAACCGAAACCCTAAGCCTCCAAAGTCGATTTTGAGCTATTTAGCCACAAGATTCAAGATTTGCAAGTGATTTTCTTCGTCTACCATGGTTTTGAGAAACTAATCTAGAACCCTTTCACTTTATCTTCTTCATCAAGCTTTCTAGGGTTTCATCCCACCTTTTTGTCCATTTTGAAGAGTTGGAGCTTGTGGTGCCTTGTCGGTGACCTAGAAGTGTTTTGTTGGTGGATTCTTGTTGTAGTTGAGGTAATCTTCTCTTTTCTTCATCTATGGAAATTAGGGTTTTGGTATATGTTGAGAGTATTGATGAAATTGTTTGGGGAACGATTTGAAGTGGTTGGATATGAATACTTATGGTTGGAAACTTATGGATCTAGGTTTTTGGAAGATTTGGCTTGAGGATCCAAGTTTCTTCAAAGGAGGTCAAATTGGGGGAAAATCTAGATTTAGCCTTAATCTAGCAAGGTGAGTTCAAGTTGATTTGTGAAAACGTTGTACATGCCAAAAATGTTATTTTCAAGTATTTGTGAGTTTTACATAAAATTATCAATTGTTGAGTATTTGGTGGGTTTTGATCTTTTGAAAATGTTTTAACTTTATAAACCTTGTAAAACACCCATATTTGGGATCTTCGGATATTTTGATAAGTAAAAATCATAAATATGTTTTTAAATGATTTATTGCTCAAACGGAGTTTATTCAATGGTTTAAGCATGCTGGTGTAATTGATTTTATAAACCATTTGGGAAAATGCATATTTTCGTGTTATGAGACATCTTGGAGTTTTAAGGGTATGAGTCCATTTGGGAAACCATTTGTCCTAATCCATGACGAGTTTTGGGTTAATCATGTCTTTGAGGTATACGTTTACATAAGTGCCGTTTAAATGCATTTTACATTATGAGGACCGTTATTTATTGGTCTAATGGGTTTTAAGCACTTAGCTCAGTTTTGACTTTAAATGAGTCTTGGGGACATCTTGTCCGATTTTGATGGCTCAATGTAGAGTCCTAATTATGGTTTGCATTTATTGCAACTTATTGCATATTATTGATAATTACATGCTCGAGTGCAGTAGTCATTTCTGTGTAGTCATGTAATTTTAGACTGTGTTGCATTGGATCCATAGGCACGTAAGTCAGTCTTTATTTAATGGTCTACTGGGTGTTGCGGGTTTTGACCCGGGCCCCATGTTTTATGACCTTTAGCTTGCAATGGTACACTAGGAGGGCTGAGTCCGGTTGAGCTATCATGATTGATGGGCGTTTATGACCTCCGCCATGTCGGGGCAATGCCATGGTTGTAACCCCGCTTATGTCGGGCCTTTGGTGGTATTCATGGTAATACTTACTAAGGTCAGCTGTCTCTTGGGGTGTAACTTGTAAGGGGTCGTAGGGATACTTGGGCTTTCATGTCGTGAAGTGTCATACGATTAACGTTGTATGAGTGACATACTTTTGTGTTCCTCCACTCTCAATGGATACGGGTCTCCCCCGTTGTCGGCCAATACTATTTTGGATATTAATGTCCTTACTTTATTATTGTTGGTCGTGTGCGTTTGGCTGCAAATGATAACTTTAATATTGAATTTTCTTCCACGTATATTAAGGTTTGAATGAAGCATGTCACTTTCCATATTTTTGGTGTTTGGAGTTCGCTCCCTTTTTTTGGAAACCATAATTTAAATAAGTACTCCTTCATTTAATAAGTTATTTTAATCATGATGTAAACTTTTGAACTCACTAGGCGTTAGCCTAACCCTTTTTATTTATCGGCATGTGCAACAGGTTCCGGTTGGGTAATATATCTAGTGACGCTGTGAAGAGTTGAGAGCTAGATGTGAGTTTAAGAAGTAAGTGGCTTGGTGAAGTCTTCCGCGTTTTGGGAATAGTAACTTTGTATTGAGTTGAGTAGCACCCGACCTTTTATATCTTGGTGTGAGACTTAGGATCTCAAATTGTTGAAGTTGTTGCGATTTTATTTTTTAAGGTATTCCTAAGGGTGGTTTGTATAAGGAATTTTGTCCTTATTCGTTTATTAAATCAAAGTTTTTTTAGTTGTTCATTTCAATTTTGAGGGTGTTACAAATATAACACATGTACGTAAAAAACAGTTATATTGAAAAAAAAAAAACTATATCGAGATGGATGTCATATCGAAGAGCACGAAATTCTCGTTTTTGTGATATAATGTGTTTGATTAAAATATTAGTAACTTTTAAGATAATTTATTTTAAACTTTAATGAGGTAAAAGTTTTTTAATCAAAAGGGAAAATAAAAAATCATATAAGGTAGGTGCTGATTCAAATTTACAGTTTTGCCCCTAATCACTTCTTATTTAATCTTATTATGTTTTAACCATAGATTAGTTTTCTAAATTTTGATCAATGGCTAAGATTGGTCATCACATGCCCAATGAAAAATGAGTTTTTATTTAAACTCATCCCTATATATATTATAAAGTTTGCATTTGTTAAAATAAATTTTAGAAAAAAATCTACATTAAATCATGATTTTAACCATTACATATAATATAAATATAAATAAAATTGGTCAATTGTTGGTTATTTTACATGTATAAGGAATTTCAAACACCCTAAATAACAACTTATTAGCTTATTACGTTTTGGTACAACTATAAGCCAATCCAAACACTTTTTTTTATAGAACTCCGGTTTAACACAACATAAACTAATAAGCACTTTTTACATAAAAGCATAAGTTGTTTTCAATAAGCAATCCTAAACACCTCCTAAAATAACATTTATCTCTGTTAACTATAATGTTTTTAAATATTTGGAGTTTTTAGGTTATTTTTTATTTTAAATAATGTGATAATATAAGGAATAAAAACTCAAATTTCTCAATATTTATATGATTTTGATTTTTGAGATCGCAATCTTTATTTTGAAAATAAACATTCAACACCACTAAAATCAAAATACAACAAATACACTTTATTAATTTTATAAAAATACACATTATTCCACTTTAGGTTATAAGAGCACGTACTGCACTATATATAGAAGGTGAAGGACGGTGGTTAACATTTGTGTTGGGGCTTCTTTTCACTTCTCTACTATCTTGTTGCACCCATCCTTGTGTTGCCCTCCACACAGACCCTCCCAAAATGAAGGTATGTACACCATTTAACAATTGTATCCTATTTTATTTTTATTTTTAGTGTTTGGTTGAAGATGAAAACCCCTTTATATGTTTAGTATTATTAGTATTGGATTAAAGATGATCTTACGTCCATTTTGAATCAATTTGAGGGTCGGCAGATATTTCATTTGTTTTCCTAACGTTTTTCATACTATTTCACTCTCAATAATTAAATTAGGTAGACGTCACCTGTAAATATCATCAAGAGTCTTCTTAGTTTGGATAGAAGTAAATAAAAACTAATGCTACATTTGAATATAAAAACATATTATGAAAAGAAAAAAAAAATTAAATTGTTCTAACGTGTAGTTCAGTTAACAAAAAAGTGGACCAATTTTGCTAAAATACAAGACAAGTCCGGGTTGAACGATCATTGACCTTCCTGCTTGTCATAATCGCTGTGAGCCAAAGTTATCCCTTTACATTAGCGTCCTTAAATGTTGTCGAATTTTTTTTAACGTCCTTAAAGATAACCGTGTACCCGGCTAAAATTCATGGAACCGGAACCGGCGGTTCCTAGAATGAAGGAACCGGAACCGAAACCACTTACTTCGGTTCTTTATATTTTGGAACCAGAACCGGAACCGGCGGTTCCGGGACCAGTTCCGGCCTCCGGGTACCCAATGTCAAATTTTTTAATTTTTTTAACAATTCATACAATAAAATTGTAGTCTATTGCAAACTATAAACTACCAACATAAAGTAATAAATACAATAAATGGTGAAAAATAATCCGATAAAAACTAATTATTACATAAATAAATTAGAAACTCTAACAATTCACGTCTTTATGTCAAGTCGTCAACACCTCAAATAAAACACTTGGATGAAAACGAATAAAACACCTAATAAAGATACAAAACTATTACCAGAACCGGAACCAGTCTTAATCGGTTCCGTATTTTAGGAACCGGAACCGGAACCAATCACATCGGTTCCGGTTCTAGAACCGGCAGTTCCTGTACAGTTCCGGTTCCAAAGACGGGTACCCAGTTTCGATGCTCACCACTAGATTCTTTATGATACTGATTGAGGTTTCCAATAATTAACTTTTTCACGATAAGAATGCCTTTAATACTCTATTTTGAAATAAAAATTCTCACATTTATGTATTTAGTTGTATAAACAGGAGGGTAGAAGAAAATAAAATTACTAATGTTTATACATATTTGTTTTGTAAATCTATTAAATAATTAATTATATTAAATATTTTAATAATATAATTAATAGAACAATGATTATCAGATACAGGTTTTTCTAATTGGACATTTAATTTAATTTTCTATTTTCAATGATCTCTTAAAACCATTGAAGATGCTATAGAACTATTCACCTAAAACGATATCTCCATACTGCATTTAAGTAAAACCTTCTAAATATGAAAATAGAGAAGCAAAATTTTAAAATAAATAAATTCAATAAAATTTACATTTAATGCTAACAATTTTTTTATTTTGGATATTGGAACATTCTCAATAAATTTACAATTTCAACATATTTTCAATAATTTTTTCTCCAACAACTATTCCAAGACGTATACTAAAAAAATAGAAGAATAATATTTTATTAATTATTATGAATATGAATTAATATAATTAATATTAAAACTTAAAAGTTGTATGCTATAAAAAAGATTAATAATTAAGAAAAGATCTTAAAAATCTCAATTTTAAAGAATATATTTACATACACATATACTTTAATATAGAGAGAGAAAGAGAGGGAGAAGAGAGAAAGAGAGAGAATTATTTATTTAATACCAATTAAAAAAATATATATATGAAAATACAAAGAAAAACACAAGTCGGCGACTTGGGTCTAATTCCGTTTATCCTTTTTCTTTTTAAATTTTAATATACATTTTGACACGTGATGTTCCTTTGTCTTCCCTCCCTTCATCTCGCCCACCGCACCCACACTCCATTACCATTACCACACACTTTATATAAACCCTTCCATCCCACCCTCAATTTCACATCCTCCATTGAAATCAAAATCAAAATCAAAATCAAAATCAAAATCAAACTCAAACATACATTTATTCATCTCATCCGTATTATTATCTATCCCAAATTCCCTTGAGAACCACCACTTTTCACTTCAATTCTGCACAAAGTTTCAGAATTATCGTCATCAGTTTAATTACAACTTTCAATTTTTATTGTTTCTAAAAGATGGCTGAAACCGCTGCCGGAAAGAACCAACAAGGGTTCGAGCTCGCCGGAGGTTTCGCTCCTCAGCCGCCGTCCAAGTGCTTCGATGACGACGGACGACTCAAAAGATCTGGTAACTATTTTCGGATCTAATTTTGACTTTTCGGGGTGAAATGAGTCAGCTTTGACTGTTTACTGATTTTTCGGACTTTTTTTTGTGTCGGAATTGAATAGGGACGGTTTGGACTGCAAGTGCACATATCATTACGGCGGTGATCGGCTCCGGCGTGCTATCACTGGCGTGGGCCACGGCTCAGCTCGGCTGGATTGCGGGACCCACCGTTCTTTTCCTCTTCTCGTTTGTGACTTACTACACTTCTTGCCTTCTCGCCGCCTGTTACCGCCACGGCGATCCTGTTTCCGGCAAACGGAACTATACTTACATGGAAGCTGTTCAGAACAATCTTGGTAAGTATTTATTTTTCAATTTTTCTTAACAAAAAAGTGTTTTCCGAATAACTCGGACGCTAATTCTAACGGTGTCAAATTTTTACGATAACAAACCAATCAATTTATTACCAACCGTACTAATTCAATTGATATCAATTAAATTGGTTGTTACTATCATACCAACTTCACAAACTTGGTTGATACGTGGTATTGAAAATTGTCGATAATATCGTACGACTTATATATATTATTTTTAATTATTTACTAAATATAAAATTAAAGAAATAAAATATATTTGATTACTAACGTACGAAGAGTTTATTGTTTTTAAAAGTGATTTCGTAAATTAACATTTTATTGTTTTACAATTTATATTAAAGGCGTCAAACTCAAAGAAATCAACTTAGACAATTATTATTTTATAATTAAAAGTTTTACGGACAACATGTTTTTTAAACTTTTGAGATGTTGGTTAAAAATCGTACAAACATATATCAACCGAAAAAAGTTGATACCAACATAGTTGGTTGGTATACGGTATATATTTTTTCGTGTCAATTATAATTGGTTGGTAAACGATATTGAGAAAAAAAAAACATGATATGGTACCATGTTGGTTCAGCCCTCCCCTAAATTCTAACGTATTTTGAAAAATTTCAGGTGGGTTTCAGGTGAACATATGTGGGTTTATTCAGTACTTCAATCTTATCGGAGTGGCAATCGGATACACCATTGCAGCTTCAATTAGCATGATGTGAGTATCTCTAACTCCAAAAACCGTCCATTTTTGAAGATCGAAATCGCTAATTTGCTTATGGGTTTTGGATTCTAATCCTTGTTTGTTTTATTCATGAAAACAGAGCAATAAAAAGATCAAGTTGTTTCCATGAAAAAGGTCACGAGAATCCATGTGGAGTTTCAGGGACTCCATACATGCTCATGTTTGGTGTTGTAGAAATTCTCTTCTCTCAAATTCCAGATTTTGATCAGATTTCATGGCTTTCAATGTTGGCTGCGGTTATGTCCTTTACTTACTCCACCATTGGTCTTGGTCTCGGAGTTTCCAAAGTTGCAGGTAACTTTACTACAAGTCAAAAAGTTGAAAATAAATTAGTCAAACCACTGACTTTTGGGGTTAAATGAGCAATTATTTTACTTGAAACAATTGTAAAAAAGCATGGGTTTTTGTCAAAATCTAGATACTTGTTAGAAAAGAAAGAATTTCAATTCAAAAGATACCAAGTTTGACCATAACAAAGTCAAAAGATAATATATAACATTTAGTTTTTTGTTTGATTACCAGAAAATAGACAAATTAAGGGAAGTCTTACTGGTATAAGCATTGGGAAGGTGACTCAAACTCAGAAAATATGGAGGAGCTTTCAAGCACTTGGAGCCATTGCTTTTGCTTATTCTTATTCTCTCATCCTCATAGAAATTCAGGTATTTTTTTTTTGGATTTTTCTTTCATCTTTTAATTTTTTTGGTGCTTAAAATGACATAAGTCGTTGGTCTGGTGACATCTGGGTTACTACCAAAACCTGGTGTCCTAGAAGGTCAAAGGGTTTAAACGTGTGCAAGAATATTTGTCATATATAAATGTTATCTACTTCAAAAAAATATAAACTAATCGAAAATTTAATTTTTTTGTGCAATAATATTTAGGATACAGTCAAATCGCCACCGGCCGAGCACAAAACCATGAAAAAAGCAACTTTCATAAGCGTCGTTACAACCACGGTCTTCTACATGTTTTGTGGATGCTTCGGGTATGCCGCTTTCGGAGACATGGCCCCTGGAAACCTCCTCACCGGTTTCGGTTTCTACAACCCGTACTGGCTTCTCGACATTGCCAATGCCGCCATCGTTATCCACCTTGTCGGAGCTTACCAAGTGTATTGCCAACCCTTATTCGCGTTCGTCGAAAACACCGCCGCCAGATACTTCCCACAAAGCAACTTCATCAACAATACAGTTGATATCCCGATCCCATTCGGTGGATACAAACCCTACAAACTAAACTTGTTCCGGTTGGTATGGAGAACCCTCTTTGTGTGCTTGACCACACTTGTGGCGATGTTGATGCCATTCTTCAACGACGTTGTTGGGATCCTAGGGGCGTTCGGGTTTTGGCCGCTAACGGTTTATTTTCCTGTGGAAATGTACATTGTTCAGAAGAAGATCCCAAAATGGAGTACCCGATGGGTATCGTTACAAATCTTGAGTGCCGCTTGTTTGATAATTTCGGTATGTGCAGCCGCTGGTTCGTTTGCCGGAGTGTTTCTTGATTTGAAGATCTACAAACCCTTCAAGACAATGTATTGATTGAGTATTAATCTTGAAATGAAATGATTTTTAGGAAGACAAGAAGATATGAATGCATGTTCATGTTCTTGATAAAAACAACCCTAAAGAGAGGGGGTTGTCATTCTACCTTTGTGTTTTTGTATGTATGTATTCTAATTTATGTATTGGAATCAAATCAAGCCCAACAAATGCAACTTTATCTCACATTTTTGTTATATCTTTTAAGTTGTTAAAACTATATTTGTTTAACTAGTTTTTACTTGATAAAGATCATTGCAAATGAACATGGGAAGCAAAAATACCAGAAGGGTATTTAGAGTCAAATAATTAGTTTTATAAATACCCCATGTTAGTTATCTCATAGCGTGGTAAAATCAGAGGAATAGATTAAGGAACGGATATAAATGAACTCAACAAATTATAGACTTTTTATCTACCTTCCTAAACGAAGATCTTTTTAGAACATTACAGACTTTTTATTTATTTATTTAGGAAAGGTGTCCTAGGCTATGCCTAGACTAATCCCTTGACAAATTATGACTGTCAGCCCTCATTAAAACTCAGTGACCACAATTGTTTGGATCCGAACCCTGACCATATGAGATATTCCACCACATCCCCAGGGCCTTAACTAGTACGCCGCCAAAACCTTTGTGGTTAACATTACAGACTTGCTAAAAGTTGGTGAAGAAGAATACTTTGAGAGACATGTTTTATGCTTCAATGACGCCTCCATCCCCTACGCTCACCTTCTCATCCCGTCCACACCATCACCACCACCTTATGCTCAAACTCTTGTGGTGGTCGACACTATTCCATCAGTGTCACCCAATTCTCCTCCCTCATGTGGACCTAATCCCGTTCATTGCTCAGATATGTGTATAAGACAAAGGGCTTAGTGTGTCAATAATAAAGTTAATAACTGGAATAGTCGGTTATGGGAAGTTAGTTAGGAATAGACATGACTGTTGGTAAAGTTCACAATGATTCTGAACAGTCACGATGGTTAGGTTTTATGTCTATATAAACAAGTGTATGTAAACAGTTTATTCAATCTTAATGTACGATTATTTTTCAGTAAATTCTTGTGTGTTTGTGAATCAAACGATTAGGGACAACAATTGGTATCAGAGCTTTGGCTCTTTGATTCCAAAACTGTGACCGGAAAAGGGAGAAAGAACACAAACCAGATATCACATATTGGTGGAATACGGTAACAGGAAGAAACGAAGAACTTACTGGACATTAAGATCGCAAGACGCCGACCACGATGGTACACAACCGGAATCGAGAAACAACCGACGGAACTTCAATCAAACTCGTCAAAGAGAAGGAGGATGAAACCGATTGAAGGAAATTTTTCTTTGTAACTCGACATCAAAAACCAGCGAAGAAAAATTAGGGTTTCATTTTTTTTGGGGGAGACGATCTCCCTGTTGCAGATCGTGCGTGAGAAAAAAAAGAAGGGAAATTATTTTTTGTGGAGAACGGATTAGAAGACCACACAGAAAGGATCAATTTGGTGTTGGGCTTTAATAAAAAAAAGGAAATCAGATTTTTATTGGACCTTGGTATTGGGCTCACAAGCAAAAACACTTTTGGGCTTCTTTGGACAAAAACAAGGAGGTATTTACTTGGGCTTTCTATTTTGGAATCATATTTCTTGAAAGAAATACACAATCTACAATTTGGGATTTTAAAGGAAAATACGATTAGTATAAAATTTAATTTTGGATTTCTAGCATACTAGTAGTATAAATTTTATTAGGAAAGTCCCAAAAAAATTTTAGAAAGTGAAAATCGTACGAGTAGAAACCATGCCTGGTGAAGAACCTAACAACGCCCTAGTAACACAAAAACCCGTAGCACCAATCTCTCATTATCAATGCCCCGTTTTGAAACCGACAAATTACACCGTTTGGGCTATTCAAATCAAAATTATACTTGAGGCAAATGGGTTATGGGAGATGATAGAACCAAAGGAAGATACGCAACCAGACGAAAAAAGGGATAAGGCAACGATTGCCTATCTATATCAAGCATTGACCGAAGATGTAATACTGCAAGTTGCGGGATGTAAGACTGCGAAGGAAGTCTGGGAGGCATTAAAGAAAAGACATGTCGGAGTAGATAAAGTGCAGAAGGCACGATTACAATCTTTAATGATTGGATTTCAAACACTCCTAATGAAGGAGGACGATACGTTGGATGCATTTACCGCTAAACTAAACGGCTATGCCACCAAGGCAAAAGAATTAGGAAAAACTTTGGACCAACCGTTACTGGTACGAAAACTTCTGGATTCGATGCCAGATCGGTTCATCCAAATTGTGGCATCCATAGAACAAAACTCTGATCTAGACGAGGTTACCTTAGACGAGATCATTGGAAAATTGAAAGCCTATGAGGAAAGAATAAAACTCAGGAAAGGCGGACGCGGAGAAAGCCAGGAAAACTTATTATTCGCACAAGGCGAACACTCTGGAAGAGGAAGACGATTCGGTAATCGCGGACGTGGTAGATTCAACTCTTCACGAGGAAACTGGCAAAACAACAGAAATAAACACGACTCGAAAGAGGAAGGCTCAACTCACAGGGCAAGAACAAACACAAAGTGGAATAAGCAAGTGAGTGACATGAGCAAAGTACAATGTCACAAATGCAGGAAATTTGGACATTACAGAAAGGACTGCAATCAACTGCCGACAACGCATGAACAATCAAACCTTATCCAAGAAGACGAAGAACCATCATTATTAATGGCAACACACAAAACTGAACATGAAGAAGTACTGTTAAATGAAGGACAATTTCAACCCGGAAAGTATGCCGCAACAGATGAAAGCATCTGGTATTTAGATAATGGTGCAAGCAACCACATGACGGGGACTAAGAGTCACTTCAAGGATATTGATGAAAGGATAACATGACGTGTTCGTTTTGGAGATGGATCGTATGTAGAAATAAAAGGAAGAGGTTCTATATTATTAGGATGTAGGAATCACGAACAGAAGGTTATAACGGAAGTTTACTACATTCCAAACCTCAAGAGCAACATACTGAGTTTAGGACAACTCACGGAGATTGGGTGTAAAGTCGTCATGGAAGGAAACCAACTGACTTTACATGACAAGAATAAGAGGCTGCTGATGAAGATTGAAAGATCAAAGAATAGACTTTACAGCATCAGACTGCAAATTGGGACACCCATATGTCTCCTAGCAAATGTAGATAGCCAAGCATGGTTGTGGCACGCTAGATTAGGTCATCTAAACTTTGAGGACATCAATAATATGACAAGAAAGAATCTAGTGGAAGGAATACCAAGAATAAATCATGCAGGACAAATTTGTGATGCCTGCTTACTAGGAAAACACAGTAGGACTCCATTCCCAAGTGAAGCTAAATTTAGATCAAAGAAACCCCTGGATCTAGTATATGGAGATCTATGTGGCCCTATAAGCCTAGCCACACACTCCGGGAAGCAATACATTTTCTTGTTAGTGGACGACTGTACACGTTTCATGTGGGCCTACTTTCTGACATCGAAAGATCAAGCATTTGACACTTTCAAGGAATTCAGACATAAGATTGAAACGGAAATGAGGACAGAATTAAGGATGCTGAGAACAGACAGAGGAGGTGAGTTCACATCAAATGAATTCACAAAGTTCTGCAAGGAAAACGGAATAGCACGGCAATTGACAGCACCTTACTCACCACAACAAAACGGAGTCGTGGAAAGAAGAAATAGAACAGTGCTATCTACTACTAGAAGTATGATGAAAGCAATGAAGTTGCCACAGAACTTTTGGGCGGAAGCAGTCAGACACGCCGTATACATACTGAACAGGGTACCTACAAGAGCCCTGGTGGATAAGACTCCATATGAGGCACTCTACAACAGAAAACCAAATCTGGAAAAACTAAGGATATTTGGGTGCACAGCTTATGCCAAGGTAACAATACCTCATTTGCAAAAACTTGATGATAGAAGTGTTCCCATGATTTACTTAGGAATAGAGGAAGGATCAAAAGCATACAGATTATATGATCCAGAAAAGGGGAAAATACATATAAGCAGGGATGTTAAGTTTATGGAAACAAAACCATGGAAATGGGATAACAACAGAGAGGAAATAAGGACACGAAACTTGGAATGGACAAGTTTTGTGGTTAGAGGAATCGATGATGGAAATACTACATCAATCAACTCGGAAAGCAATGAAGATGCTTATCAGGAACAGGAACCAATTACTGCTCCAGACTCCCCAGTTACCCCACATACATATACTTACAACCCACACTCAGAGGAAGAACAAGCTACTATTAGTTCATTGAGAAACTCAGAAGAAAGATTTGATGATACACCAGTACGAGGTTTTAAAGACTTGAATGCAGTATATGCAAATGCACATGTAGTTGAAACTGAAAGTCTGCTACTTACGGAAGAAGAACCACGTAACTACAGGGAGGCATCAACAGATAAGAAATGGATCGAGGCCATGGAAGCTGAACTGGATTCAATTAACAGGAATAACACATGGACTCTTACTACTTTGCCTACAAATCATAAGGCAATAGGACTCAAGTGGGTATTTAAGACCAAGAAGGATGCAAAAGGAAAAATCATCAAATACAAAGCAAGGTTAGTAGCAAAAGGATATGTGCAGGAACAAGGAATAGACTTCGACGAAGTATTTGCACCAGTTGCACGCATTGAGACAGTTCGTTTGATTTTAGCACTGGCTGCATACCATGGATGGCAAGTACATCATTTGGATGTCAAATCAGCATTTTTACATGGGGAATTAAAGGAAGAAGTCTACGTTGCCCAACCTGAAGGTTTCATACAACCAAGAAGTACAGGGAAGGTTTACAAGCTCGCAAAAGCATTATATGGTTTAAGGCAAGCACCACGAGCTTGGAATGTGAAACTTGATCAAACCTTAAAGTCATTGGACTTCAAGAAATGTAATCTCGAACAAGCGGTTTACACAAAGTGAAGTAAGACTTCCACACTGATAGTTGGAGTTTATGTGGATGACTTGATAGTCACGGGCACTCCAAGGAAGGAAATAGACTTGTTCAAATCCCAGATGGAAGACAAATTTGAAATGAGCGATCTAGGATTGCTGGCTTATTACCTCGGGATAGAAGTTACTCAGAAAGGAGGAGAGATTACAATCAATAAAACAGGTTACATCAACAAGATCTTGAAAGATGCAAGTATGATGGAAAGTAATGACACAAAGATACCTATGGACCCGGGAACAAAGTTGGTCAAGACAGAAGACGGAAATCCAGTGGATGCAACTTATTACAGAAGTTTAATTGGATGTCTCAGGTATCTGCTACACACTAGACCAGATCTAAGTTACTCGATCGGATTACTCAGCAGATTCATGCAAGAACCAAAGGATTATCATTTAAAGGCGATAAAGCAAGTAATCCGATACATTAAAGGAACCAAGGAGCATGGTATCATATACAAAAGAGACGGCGGCTGCAAGATAACAGGTTATAGCGACAGTAGTTATGGAATCAATACTGATCAAGGAAAAGGAACTACTGGAATAGTATTATATTTTGGAGAATCACCTATTATGTAAAGCCCGTATCCCGGTATGTATTTTCGTATTTTTAATCTTTTTTAAGCTATTATTTAACGTGGTTTCCGTTAACGGGATTAGACGATTTGGACCTAATTGTTAAATATGTCAACTATTTTGTTTGTTTGCGAGAAGAGTTTAGTTGAGGGGCCAAAAGTGGCAAGGGGGCCAAACTTGTGCATGGGATCAGCCAAGAGACACCCCTTCCCCTTCCCCTTCGGTTTCATGTTAGTAACCCCCAAGAACCTTTAGCCATCTCCCCTCCCCCTTCTTGTTGTTTTCGGCCGAGAAAGGAAAAGAGAGAGAGAGAGGAATCGGAAGAGAGAGGGAGGAAGAGAAAAACCGAGAGAGAAAGAGAGCAAGGGTCGAGAGGAGGAAGGAGGCGATCGCCGGCGTGAGGGAACCAGCGTCGGGAGTGGTCGGAAAGGAGGAGGAAGAGGGATTCCGTTAAGGTAAGTGTCCCGTTCGTTTTATTTGATGTTTTTCCTCGTCGGAGAATGTAAACCGCCACCACCACCGCCGTAGCCATGGCTGCCGGTGGCGGGGCCGCCGCTGCACGCCGCCGCGATGGCGGCAGAGAGTGCGTGCGCTTGCGGGTGTGTCGGTTTGTGCGGGTGTGGGGTTGCGGGTGATGTTGGGAGGTTTCGCCGGAGGTTATCGACCGCAACCACCGTCGTTGCCGCCAACCACCACCACCGCCGGAGGCGGCAGTGGGTGGTGCATGGTGTGGTTCAGCCCATGTCAACCCTAAAACAGTAAGTCATGTTGCTTTGCGGGTCTGTTTGGATTAAGACGTCTCATTGGGTTCAAGTTCAAAAGGTTATCATTTTATGTAAATTGTACAGTTTCTGCCCTGTGTTGTAAAAGTTATAACTTTTGCTAGGAATGTCGGATTGGGATGGAGCTGGTGCCAAAAGTTCCCATTCTGAGTCTAGTAACTTTTATATGTTTTGTGGAAAAACCAGTTCGGGCCATAGCTAGTGTCAAATTGCCATTTTATACAGACAGGTCCTGTTTTAGCTGCTCTGAGAGGTGTTTTTGTAAAATTCATATAGAGTGCTAGGAATATCGTTAGGACGCGTGCGATACGTCCCTGGAACCGTAAGACATTGAAATTCCTGAATGTGGAATTAGATTTTTGGTTTGATCAGTTTAGAAGGGGTAAAATGGGTCCCGAACAGACCTGCGTTTTTAGTATAAAAGCTGGAATTTTTAGTTTCGTTAAACTAGTAAAAGTGTCGTGAGTTGGGACCTTCCGTTGACGTTTTAGTGCGTAATTAGGTGGGAAAATGTGAGGAAGGTTGATGTGCTGGTGTTGCGGCTCGGGAGCGCGTCGCTTTGCTTTGAGGTGAGTTCTCTCACCGCGTAGTTAGGAATTTCATGCATATCGTTATTTTGTGTTACGTGTTATTATGTGTTATTACGTGTTTACGTGAATTAGTTGGGATGTGATATCTAGTTGTGATCTGTTGAATGTGTATGTGAATTATCTATGCTTGTGTACACCTCAGTGGGACTGGGGGGCTCGGTGGGACCGAGGGCTCGGTGGGACTGAGCTAGTACAATTGTATTATCTTTACTCGGTGGGACCGAGGGCTCGGTGGGACTGAGCTTGTATCAATGTCTTTACTCGGTGGGACCGAGGGTTCGGTGGGACTGAGCTTGTATCGATATATTTTTGGTGTGCTCGGTGGGACCGAGGTTCGTATTTATACGCTAATTGTTATGTGGATTTATATCCATGGTGATGGTGATGTTGCCTACTGGCGAGTAGGGGCGATATACGTGGGGTTGCTACCTGCGTGTGTGATAGGATTCACTAAGCGTTTAGCTTACCCTTTTCCCAATATGTTGTGATTTCAGGTGCGAGCAGCAGTCGGGCTTGACGGTACACACACTAGGCGCGGAGTGTCAAGAATTGTTTAAGTTTCACTTTCAAACCTTTGGATTTTATTTTATGAAATTTTCGCTGCATAAACTTTATTGACTGTTCGAGTTAACGACGTTAACTTCATTTGAGTTACGAATTATTAAATTGTGATTGTTTTATAATGAAATGCATGTTTTTAAAATTTTAAATTCCTTGTAATTTTTGGGACGTTACAACTTGGTATCAGAGCACAGCTTGAGTGAATCAAACACATCTCAGTGTGTTTGGTCTCAAGTTGCGGCTATGAAGTTTTTTTAAACTCTCTTATTAAAATCTTTGAAAATAAATGAACGGAGAAAGCCCGTTTGGGAAACGGTGATCGTGGGCGCAGTGTGTACAGTCAGCCGACGCCAATTGGGAAGGTACAGCACTTAGTGTATTTATTGCTTTCTAGGCATAGGGTATGCATGCTAGATTGCCGAGGTTGTTTACACTGTACTGTACGATGACTGCTTGCTAGTAGGAATCAATGCTAGTTATAGTAGGTTGTCAAGTGAAGGCCCTATAGGTTGCATGCAGTAAGAATCATATAGCCTTAGAATATTTGATTTAGTTCTATTGCGCAGCTCTTGTTTGAGTCCAACCGTTCTAGGATAGAATCTTGTATTCGAATGTCTATTTGATTCACGCTGCGTGCGACTGGGTATTCGCGAGGTAACTCATTATGGCTAACAGGGATTCCGTTGTAGCAAGAGTAGTGGGATGAGATGAAATTCCTAGTGAGCTGGGAATAGCGTTTACATATGAGTACGTATGCTAGATTGCTTTCTAGAACATAGGAGTATGTATGCTAGATTGCTTACGTGGATTTTGTGGTACTGTATACTTGTTACTTGCTATTAGGAACTCATGCTAGCCTTGATAGGTTGTTATGTGAATGCACCTTAGGTTGTATGCAGTAGGAACTGAATAGCCTTAGAATGTTGGATTTAGTTCTATTGTGCAGCTCTTGTTTGAGTCCAACCGTTGTAGGATAGAATCTTATATTCGAATGTCTATCTGGTTTCACTGTATACGACTGTGCGTTTACGAGGCGACTCGTCAGGGCTAGTGGGGGTTCCGTTCTAGCAAGGGTGGTGGGGTATTACGACTTTTCTAGGGAGCTAGGAAAAGTGTTTGCATATGCCGGAATGGGCATATGTGTTTGTTTGTGGTAAGCAACTACTTGGACGTCCCGGGACAGGACTCGAAAAGAGTAAGGATAGGTGTGAAGGGTAGTAGCAGAGCTCCTACTATCTGAAGCACAGGATCCGTGCTCGAGTCGGGGAAGGTCACGGAGAATCCGAAGAGTTGAGTGTGAGCGTAGTTAGCAGGTTTTAATGTGTGCTAGTAGCTCGTTAAGGAGGAACAACAATGTTGATCCAGATACTGATGCTGGAATTATTGCTGATCAGATTCGTGAGATGTTTGCGGTCGAGGTGACGCATATTTTGAGGAGGCGATCCCCGAAATTATTACCGCCATTCGTGATGAGGTAATAGTGTCGATGGAGGAGCGCATCGCGGCGATTCCACCCCCTGCGGGTGGGCAGCCCCGAACAAAAGGGTCGGGATCGGTTATAGAGTGCACATTCCTTACCGGTGGTTGTCCTGCGAACTAGAAGGTTCGCTTCGCGGTGAATCTGTTACGAGACGGAGCGAAAGACTGGTGTGCTATTGCTTTGACGCTTAACGGGCGCACTACTTGACCTGGGAGGAGTTCGTCGTATGTTTCGTGTAGAGCATGTGCCTCTATTGGAGATGGAGAGGAGTGCCAAAGAGTTCTTGGAGCTCTATCAGATTGCGGAGGCCATAAAGGAGGTGAACCGAAAGTTTACGGAAATGACATTATTCTATCCTTAGCATGCTACTTTTGAGGACATGAAGAGGACACGGTGCAAGGATATGTTACGTATCAAGATCAGGGAGTTCGTGAGTACCGCGCATTATGCTTCACTTGCTGTAGTGATGGAGGCGGCCTGAGGTAGAGTTCGTCAACTGGGAGTGGAGGAGGCACAAGCTACGTATAAAGTGGTGACAGGTACGTTCTTGGTTAACTCGGTGCTTGCTGTGGTGACGATTGATAGCGGGGCTACTCATCCTTCCGTGTCTCACATAGTCAGTGAGTGTTTGGGGCCGAGTTGTAGGGACGGTTAGGCTGTCCACTTGTGGTTGCAGTTGCTGAAGACAGGACCTTGACGGTTACTGACGTGTACCGGAGGTGCACTTTGGAGATCTCTGGTGTGAGGTTCCCGATTGATTTGATTCCGATCGCTATGCGGGAGTTGTGCGTGACTGTGGGCATGGATTGTATGGATGCGTATGATGCAGAGATTGTTTGTCGTCGCAAACAAGTACGAGTTCGAACCCCAAGCGGGGGAGAAATGCTAGTTCAGGGCGGCTTGCCCAGGCAGACCTCAGAGATATGTTCGGTTGCGAGGGCTCGGAGGTACTTGCAGCACAGTGGTCAGGGATTTTTGGCGTATGTGATCGACACGCGCGTCGACGGAGAGAAGAAGTCTGTGGAGGATGTGCCAGTTGTACGGGAGTTTGCTGACGTATTTTCCCGAGGAGTTACCGGGGATACCTCCCGAGCTACAGGTAGAGTTCCACATTGATTTGATTCCGGATGCTGCTCCGGTGGCCAAGGCACCTTATCGCTTGGCTCCACCGGAAATGAAGGAGTTGTACACTCGTTGCAGGAACTTATCGAAAAGGAGTTCATCAAGCCGAGTTGTCCACCGTGGGGAGCCCCGATTCTGTTTGTGAAAAAGAAAGACGGGTCCCAACGGATGTGTATAGACTACCGTGAGTTGAATAAGCTTACGGTGAAGAATCGTTATCCTCCGCCAAGGATCGATGACTTGTTCGATCAGCTTCAGGGAGCCTCGTGGTTCTCTAAGGTTGATTTGAGATCGGGGTATCATCGGATGCGGGTGAGGAGAGAGGATACGGAGTAGACGGCCTTTCGTTCACGTCATGGCCATTTACAAGTTTGTGGTGATGCCTCTCGGGCTCACCAATGCACCCGCAGCGTTCATGGACCTCATGAACCGGGTATGTAGCCCTATGTGGGATCGATCGGTGATCGTGTTCATCGACGATATTCTTGTGTAATCGAAGTCGAAGGAAGAGCATGAGATGCATTTGCGAGAAGTTTTGGAAGTTTTGAGGCGGGAGAAGCTGTATGCTAAGCTCTCCAAGTGGGAGTTCTGGTTACGAGAGGTCCACTTTCGAGGGAATGTCGTGAACCAGAATGGTATTATGGTGGATCCGGCCAAGATTACGGCTGTGATGCGGTGGGAAGTGCCGAAGACTCTCACTGAAGTACGGAGTTTTCTTGGGTTAGCAGGGTACTTCCGGAGATCCATTCAGGATTTCTCCAAGATTGCTTTACCGATGACCCGATCGACGAAGAAATCTGCGGCTTTTAGTTGGGGTGAAGAGCAGCAGAGGGCTTTGGGGAGCTACGCAGGCGTTATGCGAGGCTCCGATGTTGACTTTGTCGGAGGGTATGTAAGAATTGGTGGTGTTTGCTCTCAAGATTTGGAGGCACTATTTGTATGGCGTCAAGTGTATACACTAACCATAAAAGCCTCCAGTACTTGATGACCGGCAAAACCTCAACATGCGTCAGAGGAGGTGGCTTGACGTGGTCAAGGATTATGATGGTGAGATACTTTACCACCCCGGTAAAGCAGGTGTTGCTACGGACGCACTTAGTCGACATCTGGGTGGTGAGCCACTGTGGGGCTTGTGTCAACGGTTAACAGTGGTTGCACCTCTTCTCGAGTCGATAGGTAGTGCTCAAGAGGTGGCAGTTTTGGAGGAAAATGCCAATCGCGAGCGAGTTTCGGGGGAAATTCCGAATTTTGTCCGTGATAGTCATGGGTCAATTGCTCGGTCTTAATGGTCAGTTGGGTATCTCGGGGTGGGACTCCGGTATTCATGTGTTATGACCTTGACTTTCCAGTAGGCACTAAGAGGTTACAGTCTTGGGCACTTACCTGAGAGGTAGCTCCGATGTGCCGGGACTTGAGACGTACCTGAGAGGTAGGCGTTGGGGTGTAACTGGGTTTCGTAGAGCGAGTGTGGAAGATACGTCGATGGTGGAAGGTTGGGTATCCCACGCGTGTGGGTACTGTAGGCCGAATAGTATCGGATAGGGAATGCTGCCCTTTGTAATAAAGAGGATAAATGCGTAGAATTTTTGAGGTAAATAGTATACTTAGGTGTCGACTTTTGGGCTTGAGGCCAAATGCCTTAGTGTAATTGGGGAATTGTAGCCGATTTTAAGGAAATTATGTTGATGGTAGTAGTAATCCTGAGATGTTTGCTTGTGGTGAATGGTTGTGGTGGAATGACTTTCGTGGATGATTATAAATTTACTAGTTTGATAATTAATGTGGAATAAATTGTGGGAGTCTATTAGAACTCGTGAAAGTTAATCGACAGTTAATGATATGAATGATCGAATTCGAGTATCCTATAGGGTATATTGGTGAGTAACTTTAGAATGGTTAGAGCTTGAAATTTGAATCGGGATGTTTGGATTATCTATGGTTGGGAGACAACCGAAGTCGTTTGACTAGGAATGAATCCAGTTGTTGGAGTGTTCCTCCAATCATACTTGCGGTGTACTTGAAGGAGTTTTGTGGTAAGAAAAGTATTCGAGAGATTTTTAGGCGGTGTGGGAAATCTTAAATTCCAGTTAGTGAAGGTCTAGTGGAAACACCGAAAGTGTTCCGACTGAACTTGGGAACCTGAGGTTGAGATGTGGGAGACCTATCTATAGCTATTCACGGGCATAGACTTCGAGGACGAAGTCTAATCCAAGTGGGGGAGAGTTGTAAAGCCCGTATCCCGGTATGTATTTTCGTATTTTTAATCTTTTTTAAGCTATTATTTAACGTGGTTTCCGTTAACGGGATTAGACGATTTGGACCTAATTGTTAAATATGTCAACTATTTTGTTTGTTTGCGAGAAGAGTTTAGTTGAGGGGCCAAAAGTGGCAAGGGGGCCAAACTTGTGCATGGGATCAGCCAAGAGACACCCCTTCCCCTTCCCCTTCCCCTTCGGTTTCATGTTAGTAACCCCCAAGAACCTTTAGCCATCTCCCCTCCCCCTTCTTGTTGTTTTCGGCCGAGAAAGGAAAAGAGAGAGAGAGAGGAATCGGAAGAGAGAGGGAGGAAGAGAAAAACCGAGAGAGAAAGAGAGCAAGGGTCGAGAGGAGGAAGGAGGCGATCGCCGGCGTGAGGGAACCAGCGTCGGGAGTGGTCGGAAAGGAGGAGGAAGAGGGATTCCGTTAAGGTAAGTGTCCCGTTCGTTTTATTTGATGTTTTTCCTCGTCGGAGAATGTAAACCGCCACCACCACCGCCGTAGCCATGGCTGCCGGTGGCGGGGCCGCCGCTGCACGCCGCCGCGATGGCGGCAGAGAGTGCGTGCGCTTGCGGGTGTGTGGGTTTGTGCGGGTGTGGGGTTGCGGGTGATGTTGGGAGGTTTCGCCGGAGGTTATCGACCGCAACCACCGTCGTTGCCGCCAACCACCACCACCGCCGGAGGCGGCAGTGGGTGGTGCATGGTGTGGTTCAGCCCATGTCAACCCTAAAACAGTAAGTCATGTTGCTTTGCGGGTCTGTTTGGATTAAGACGTCTCATTGGGTTCAAGTTCAAAAGGTTATCATTTTATGTAAATTGTACAGTTTCTGCCCTGTGTTGTAAAAGTTATAACTTTTGCTAGGAATGTCGGATTGGGATGGAGCTGGTGCCAAAAGTTCCCATTCTGAGTCTAGTAACTTTTATATGTTTTGTGGAAAAACCAGTTCGGGCCATAGCTAGTGTCAAATTGCCATTTTATACAGACAGGTCCTGTTTTAGCTGCTCTGAGAGGTGTTTTTGTAAAATTCATATAGAGTGCTAGGAATATCGTTAGGACGCGTGCGATACGTCCCTGGAACCGTAAGACATTGAAATTCCTGAATGTGGAATTAGATTTTTGGTTTGATCAGTTTAGAAGGGGTAAAATGGGTCCCGAACAGACCTGCGTTTTTAGTATAAAAGCTGGAATTTTTAGTTTCGTTAAACTAGTAAAAGTGTCGTGAGTTGGGACCTTCCGTTGACGTTTTAGTGCGTAATTAGGTGGGAAAATGTGAGGAAGGTTGACGTGCTGGTGTTGCGGCTCGGGAGCGCGTCGCTTTGCTTTGAGGTGAGTTCTCTCACCGCGTAGTTAGGAATTTCATGCATATCGTTATTTTGTGTTACGTGTTATTATGTGTTATTACGTGTTTACGTGAATTAGTTGGGATGTGATATCTAGTTGTGATCTGTTGAATGTGTATGTGAATTATCTATGCTTGTGTACACCTCAGTGGGACTGGGGGGCTCGGTGGGACCGAGGGCTCGGTGGGACTGAGCTAGTACAATTGTATTATCTTTACTCGGTGGGACCGAGGGCTCGGTGGGACTGAGCTTGTATCAATGTCTTTACTCGGTGGGACCGAGGGTTCGGTGGGACTGAGCTTGTATCGATATATTTTTGGTGTGCTCGGTGGGACCGAGGTTCGTATTTATACGCTAATTGTTATGTGGATTTATATCCATGGTGATGGTGATGTTGCCTACTGGCGAGTAGGGGCGATATACGTGGGGTTGCTACCTGCGTGTGTGATAGGATTCACTAAGCGTTTAGCTTACCCTTTTCCCAATATGTTGTGATTTCAGGTGCGAGCAGCAGTCGGGCTTGACGGTACACACACTAGGCGCGGAGTGTCAAGAATTGTTTAAGTTTCACTTTCAAACCTTTGGATTTTATTTTATGAAATTTTCGCTGCATAAACTTTATTGACTGTTCGAGTTAACGACGTTAACTTCATTTGAGTTACGAATTATTAAATTGTGATTGTTTTATAATGAAATGCATGTTTTTAAAATTTTAAATTCCTTGTAATTTTTGGGACGTTACATATTACCTGGTGCACTCAGAAGCAACCAACAGTAGCACTCTCATCATGTGAATCAGAATTCATGGCAGCTACTGGAGCAACATGTCAGGCTTTATGGTTAAAACGACTACTTAGTGAAATAACGGGGTGGAAGGAGGAAAGAATAACATTGAAAGTTGACAATGTATCAGCAATATCACTCGTCAAGAACCCAGTTTTCCATGGAAGAAGTAAGCACATCGACATTCGTTACCATTTCATTCGTGAATGTGTAGAGAATGGACACATCAATGTGGAACACATCAGTGGCGAACTACAAAGGGCAGATATATTGACTAAAGCTTTGCCAAGGCTGAAGTTTGTCACTATGCGGCAGATGCTCGGGGTTCAAGATCTAGGACGAAGTAACGATCGAGATTAAGGGGGAGAATGTGGACCTAATCCCGTTCATTGCTCAGATATGTGTATAAGCCAAAGGGCTTAGTGTGTCAATAATAAAGTTAATAACTGGAATAGTCGGTTATGGGAAGTTAGTTAGGAATAGACATGACTGTTGGTAAAGTTCACAATGATTCTGAACAGTCACGATGGTTAGGTTTTATGTCTATATAAACAAGTGTATGTAAACAGTTTATTCAATCTTAATGTACGATTATTTTTCAGTAAATTCTTGTGTGTTTGTGAATCAAACGATTAGGGACAACACCTCATACCTCACCACATCCCTCTCATTCTGAGTCCGAGTCCTTCTCACCATCATCTCCAACCTCTTCATATCCACATCGCCACCCTTTGTCCTCATCACTAAACATACTTCCTTTGCCATTGCTAACAAATCCTCAGAGTGGCGCCAAACCATCGTTGAAGAGAATTCAGATCTAATTAGAAATGACACATGTTCTCTTGCACATTGCGTGCCTAATACTAATATGGTTGCTTGCAAATGGTTTATAGGTTAAAATAAAAAGATAAGGACGATGTCATCACTCACTACATATTGAGACTCGTATCAAAAGGCTTTCGCTTACAGCTAGACATTGATTTTCATGAGACATTTAGCCTCGTTGTTAAATCAACTATCATCTAAGTTGTCATATATATAACCGTCATTTAGGATTGGTCACTACAACAACTTGATGTTTAAATTGCCTTTCTACATGGCATCTTAAAGGAAACAGTCTACATGTCACAACCCCCAGGTTTTTTTTTGACTTGCATTAGATCATGCTTATTGTTTGGGTAAAAATCCACACCTCACGACCGACGATGAAAAATACATATGACATTTATGTAAGACTATTCTTGTATTAAGATAAGGTCCTACAGGTTATTTACTATCGAATATTTGGTCGTACATTTCTACAATGGTCGTAAGTTTCATACGACCAACGTCCAAGACTCAAGATGGTCGTACGACCTTACTAACCGTTTATGGTCAACAACCGTTTTCTTTGTTCCATTAATGCAGGTCCAAAAGCAATCATGGTACAACGGTCAGTAACGGACGAGCTCTTAATGACAATAAAGGCCCGACAGCGGTTACAAGTACACCATTAAAGCACATTTAATGCTATCACAAGCTATATAAAGACCTGTACCACACTTCAAGCGGACACCTAAACTCAACACATCTGCACTCGCATCTACATTTCCTACGCAATACAACAGTGATCAATAAAGCATTTGAACCATCATCGCTCACGCAAGTTTCGCACGACGAGCAGTTCAATTCGCACGACAACAGTTCATTTCGCACGATTTACGCACGACGCACAACATTAGTTTACGATTAAGTTTATTTTTGCTCTTATTGTAATCTATTATACACACGACACTTGTTACCAAAGGATATCGCCCCTGTTTGGCGATCATAGTGCACTGTCGACTTCACCAAGTCGGCCGCAGTTTTTTCCTTGTTTGGGTTTTCCGCGTCACCAATTCTCCTGTCTTATATATTTTTACCTGCGATTGTGTTGTTTGTCTTGAGATCCTTTTCTTTAGTTGTTAAAAGCTCCACATCAACCTTAAGTTATCATTTGGGTGATTTTTGGCATTAACAGTTTGGCGCCCACCGTGGGGCCCCATCTAGAGAAAATCTCAAGCTAAGCGTACATCGCTCTAACAATCTTGTGAAGTTTTTGTTGTTTCCAGGAAAGAGGCAACTCACCAAGATCCCATGGCTCAGCTTTACGCAGAATTGAACGCAACACGGAGTCAGATTCAAACACTGAACGAGCAGAACCAAAAGGCAGCTGCAGAAATTGCTTCCCTAGGAATCCAGCAATTGGCAATTCCTTTGGACCTCAGAACGGCCCCCGACCTTCTGGTGCACCTTTCATAAGGCCACCATTCCAAGCAGGTCAAGGGCCATTTGTCGGCAATCCCCCCTTGGGACAGTTTCCTTCGCAGCATTTGAGGCCTCCCCCGCTGTACAATGGAGCCGTGCCATTTCACATCCCGACAATTCTGCAGCCAACGATGACGATTCATATGAACTTCCCCTTTAATGAAGAAGCAAATGCTTCGTCGTACGGAAATGGTTTTCAAGCGACAACCGACATGACAGCCCAAGACTCAGGAGTCATTCCACCGACAGGAACATTGTCCAATCCAGACGACCCAGTCGCTCGACGGCTAAGGTTATTGGAGGACCAAAACGAAAAAATGTTATCGCTACTTTCAAAGTTACCTGGCGCTGCCGTCCCCGTCGACGTAGAGCCCCTTACAGAATTTCAAGCATCACCTTTCGTTGACGAGATAGCAAACATCGACGTCCCAAAAAAGTACAACATTCCTTCTTTTACGCCCATGTACTCAGGAATAACCGATCCTACAGAGCACATTGCCCAGTACAAACAACTAATGTGGACCGCGTCGATCCCGCATCAGTATCAAGAAGTATGCATGTGCAAAAGCTTTGGCGCGACTCTTACAGGTGTTGCTCTCCAATGGTTGATCAATCTCAAACCTAAGTCCATCAGCAACTTCGCGGAGTTGGTCAACCAGTTTTCACAACAATTCCCCAATAGTCGCAAGATGGAGAAGCAGACTAGCGACCTGTGTTACATCACCCAAAAGTCTGGAGAATCCATCCGTAGTTACTTCAACCGTTTCAATGTAGAAATGATCAGTATCCGAAACTGCGATGTCAAGACTGCCATCGAGGCCTACAAGCGAAGTCACGACGACAACACTTCAGGGTTATACGTCGATCTTACGAAATACCCGCCAGAGAATTTTGAAGACGTCCGAGCTAGGACGTTGGCTTACATGAGAGTAGAAGATGACATGACTTTTCGTCGTAAGCATTCCATTGATAAAAAGTCGCTCGGGATCAAGAAACCAGATTTCAAGTCCAAGACCAGCGTCAAGACAGAGCCTACGTGCCAGATATTGAACGTCCGATTCGACAAGAAAAAGGGCAATCATGCACCAAGATTTCCTCAATATCCTATGATATCTTCTTATGGATTCAAGAGGACTTCGAAAGATTTGGTCGAAGCTCTAAAGAACATTCAATCGTCGATACGATGGCCCAAGAAAAGCCATAAAGACGACGACTGTTAATGCCAAAAATCGCACAAAAGTACAACTTAAGGTCGATGTGGACATTTAACAACTAAAGAAACGTATCTCAAGCCAAACAACACAATTGCGAGGAAAAAGTAAAAGAGACAAGATATTTGGTGACGCGGAAAACCCCAAAACGAGGGAAAAACCGCGGTCGACTCTGTGAGGGTCGACAGTGTACTATGGTCGCCAAACAGGGGCAATGTCCTTATGTTTCAGGTGTCGATCGTACAGAGATTACAATACAAATGAAGAAAAGACTTCGAAATGTAAAGTAACAAGTGTTTCGAATATAAAAAACAATGTGCGTCGTGTGTACGGTCTGTGTGTCGTGTGTTAAACGTGTGAAACAAGCTGTTGTCATGCGGTTTGAACTGTTGTCGTGCGGTACTTGCGTTAGTGACGTGTGCTCGAATGTGAGAGAGAAAATATAGAAGTAGATGAGAATGCAGTTGTATAGCTAGATGAATTCGTCCTCTTGCTCGAGGTTGGAGCATGCCTTTATATAGGTTTCGTCGGTCGTTAATGTGCTTTAATGGTTGGTCTTGTAACCGCTGCCGACATTAAATGTGCTTTGATGATTGGCTTTGTAACCGCTGTCGAGTCTTTAATGTCATTAAGAGCCCGACCGTTATTGTCCGTTGTACCATAATGGCTTGTAGACCTGCATTAATGAACAAAAGAAACGGCTGTCGACCATTGATAGTTAGTGTAATCGTAAGACCGTCTTAAGTTCTGGACGTCGGTCTAATGGAGCATACGACCGTCTCCGACATACAAGACCATGTATATGACTGTAAACGTCTTGTAAGACCTTATTTTAATATAAGAATTGTCTTATGACAATGTCGTAAGACCAGGTCGCAGGACCAGGATGATATAAGATCGACGACAGGAGACTGTTGACGTAAGACTGACGGGTCGTAAATGGCGACATAAGACTGGCGACATAAGACTAGCGACGTAAAACTAGTAACGTTTAACTTGCGACATGTAACACGCGACACGTGTGACATGCGATGCGTGTCGAGCGATCATGAGATGTAAAGTCACTATCCTGAGTGACTATTGACACAGGATGTCGTTTAATAACCAACTATCGTATGTCAGGGATATGGAAATAATGGGTATTACCCTTGTCGGTCGGGGGTATGACTTTTGTAGGTATTAGGGTAATCAAGGTCCACAGGTCATGTCGAGGGAATTTCCGAAGTCGGTCGAGGGTGTGATTTTTTACCCAAACAGTTAGCCCCCCGAGATCTGAATTTCAAAGCCATTGGAATTTCAGATCTCGCACCAAAGTAAAATGATGAGCCGTGTCATTTCTACTAATTGGAACATTAGAAGAAAACTGACTTGGTCAGCTAAAATCGTGAGACCAGTCGATAGTGTTAAGTAAGTTGCGATGATCGAAAGATGATCTTTAATGCGCGAGGAACTTGTGGCATTCATCCACTAATGTGAAGGATGAAAAATTTAACGACGATCGTAAGACGACCTTAAAATATAAGGAACTGACGATGATCGTAAGACAATCTTTATCAAAATGAGACGTATGGGACGGGAGACAATCGTAAGACGATTGGGCCGAAATAATGCTTGGTGGCGATCATAAGATGATCGAACCAAGATAAAATTTAAGAATCTCGTGATACAGTCGTTAAAGACTTATGTTCTGGCATTCCGAGCCGATACGGTCGTTATAGACTTTTGATCTGGCGTTTAGAGCCGATAGGGTCGTGAGAATCTGGCATTTACAGCCGATACGGTCGTTAGAGACCTATGATCTGGCGTTTACAGCCGATACGGTCGTTAGAGACCTAAGATCTGGCATTTACAGCCGATAAGGTCTTTAGAGACCTTTGATCTGGCGTTCATAGCCGATACGGTCATTGGAGACCTTTGATCTGGCGTTCCGAGCCGATACGGTCGTTAGAGACCTTTGATCTGGCGTTCCGAGCCGATACGGTCGTTAGAGACCTATGTTATGTTGTGTAAGTTTTGCTTTAGCGATAATCGGTAAAAAAATTTACCTTTCTATTGAACCTGAGTATTATGTCGACTCATACATGTCATGGACAAATGTAATGTCAACGGTAAAAATTCATTAAGTACAAAAATGAACAAGAAGTCGTGCGACTTGGGCATCCATTGTAATACAATGATTAGAACGTAAGTCATAAGACTTTTTGAATCGTATAAGCAAACATAAGCGCATGTGATCAAAGCGTTCATTCAGAACATGAATTTTTTCTAAGTTAAAGAACTTAGCTTGTGGGGTCGCTAGACCTTACGATCGTGTGATTTGATCATACGATGGACTTGAATCATGTGTTCCTGTAGTTATACAATCGAGTCGTCTAATAAAACTGATTGTTTATACCGTACGATTTTACTGAAGTCGTATGATAGACTTAGTAACTTATGTCGTGCGATCCTGCGATAAAGCAATGTAGAGGTTGGTCGTTGGCTAGCCAACGACCCTCCGATGCTTAAGTCAGTAATCGTCGTGATGAATAAAAAATCGTATGAAAGAAGGAAAAGGATTTAGAAGAAATACCTTTTCAGATGCGTTGCATTCCAGCTGCGTGGGATATTTCGACCGTCGAGGGTTTAGAGCCGATAGGCACCTTTACCCACGACTTCTGAGATACGATAAGGACCTTCCCACTTGGTGGAAAGTTTACCTGCATTAAACTCTTGAGTGCTTTGGAACACTCGTCGGAGGACGTAATCGCCTTCTTGAAAGACTCTTGCTTGTGATTATACGGTTAATCTTACGACTTTCCTTTATTGGCAATCATGAGATTAAAATATGCGAGTCGCACTTATTGGCGACTTTTGCGTTTTGACATGCGTCTTACCATGACTGGTGATTGTGAGATTCAATGTACAAGTCATCTTTATTGACGACATATGTCATGACTAGAGATCGTGCGAGTCGCTTTTATTGGCGACCAACAATTTTTAACCTGCGTTTGTCGTGACTGACGATCATAAGAAAAATGTGAGTCATCTTTTACTGAGGACTATAAATTGCGACCTGCGTTTGCCTTGACTGGAGATTGTAAGATTTAAAATATAAGTCGTCTCTTATCGACGATTACAAATTGCAACCTGCGTTTGCCATGACTGGCGATCATAAAAACGTAAGTCGTCTTTTACCGACGATTATATATTATAGACATGTGTTTTTAATTCGTAGAGACTTTGGTTTCTCACGATGTAAATTGTAAGACCTGTATTCATATGATCTTGCGAGTCTGTAATGTAAAATCGGGGGTGGTCGTTGGTTTTGACCAATGATCTTTTGATGCTTGAATCAACGATCATATGTTAGATCAAAAAAATTAAACGAGGAGAATATACATAGAGTATATATATAGAGTTGTTCTAAGTGGGACGTCACAGTTACCGTAACATGGAGTCGATACGCGCCTTTTTCCGAGGACTTTTGAAATCACATGCGGTATTTTTCAGTTTGTGAAGGGTGCTCCGAGCCCCCGAGTCCCTTGGATGATGCGGTACTTTGACGAAGCATTTTTTTTATCAGGGCTTGAATCTGGTTTCGAACCGCATTCAATTCCGATTGAAGTTGAATCAGGGGATCTTGATAGTTTGCCATGTACCTGAAAGACTTTACAAGATCGTTAGAGCGGTGTGTGTGTTGGCTTGAGATTTTCTCTAGATGGAGTCCCACGGATGGCGCCAAACTGTTAATGCCAAAAATCGCACAAAAGTACAACTTAAGGTCGATGTGGACATTTAACAACTAAAGAAACGTATCTCAAGCCAAACAACACAAATGCGAGGAAAAAGTAAAAGAGACAAGAGATTTGGTGATGCGGAAAACCCCAAAACGAGGGAAAAAACCGCGGTCGACTATGTGAGAGTCGACAGTGCACTATGGTCGCCAAACAGGGGCGATGTCCTTATGTTTCAGGTGTCGATCGTACAGAGATTACAATACAAATGAAGAAAAGACTTCGAAATGTAAAGTAACAAGTGTTTCGAATATAAAAACAATGTGCGTCATGTGTACTGTCTGTGTGTCATGTGTTAAACGTGTGAAACAAGTTGTTGTCATGCGGTTTGAACTATTGTCGTGAGGTACTTGCGTTAGCGACGTGTGCTCGAATGCGAGAGAGAAAATATAGAAGTAGATGAGAATGCAGTTGTATAGCTAGATGAATTCGTCCTCTTGCTCGAGGTTGGAGCATGCCTTTATATAGGTTTCGCCGGTCGTTAATGTGCTTTAATGGTTGGTCTTGTAACCGCTGCCGACATTAAATACGCTTTGATGATTGGCTTTGTAACCGCTGTCGAGTCTTTAATGTCATTAAGAGCTCGACCGTTATTGTCTGTTGTACCATAATGGCTTGTAGACCTGCATTAATGAACAAAAGAAACGACTGTCGACCATTGATAGTTAGTGTAATCGTAAGACCGTCTTAAGTTCTGGACGTTGGTCTTATGGAGCATACGACCGTCGCCGACATACAAGACCATGTATATGACTGTAAACGACTTGTAAGACCTTATTTTAATATAAGAATTGTCTTATGACAATGTCGTAAGACCAGGTCGCATGACCAGGATGATATAAGATCGACGACAGGAGACTGTTGACGTAAGACCGACGGGTCGTAACTGGCGACATAAGACTGGCGACATAAGACTAGCAACGTAAAACTAGTAACGTTTCACTTGCGACATGTAACACGCGACACGTGTGACATGCGATGCGTGTCGAGCGATCATGAGATGTAAAGTCACTATCCTGAGTGACTATTGACACATGATGTCGTTTAATAACCAACTATCGTATGTCGGGGATATGGCAATAATGGGTATTACCCTTGTCGGTCGGGGGTATGACTATTGTAGGTATTAGGGTAATCAAGGTCCACGGGTCATGTCGAGGGAATTTCCCAAGTCGGTCGAGGGTGTGATTTTTTACCCAAACAATGACAAGAAGGATAAGACCAAGTGGTGCGACTTCCATAGTGACCACGGTCATACGACAGATAACTGCCTTGCCTTACAGAAGGAGTTGGACTGGATCGTCCCCAAGGGTCACCTCCAAGGTTTGATTGATAAAGAATCTGCGCCAGTCGACAACGCAAGACCAGCATCCCCTGTCCATGCAAAGGTCGTCAACTGCGTGACAGGCGGATCATACGTCTGTGGTTTAACATAGTCGGCAGCCAAACGGCACGCCAGTCAAACATCGGGCGACTACCCCATTCCTCGGTCGTCACGACCAAAACAAGAGCTAGAACTGGAGGTGATGCCCATAACGTTTGATTAGGACGACCTCCAGGATAGCTGGCAAAAACATCACGACGGATTAATTATCCAGCTTACTATTGGTAACTGCTCGACCAAAAGAGTACTGTTCGACGGAGGCAGTTCGGCTAACATTATTTCCTTGAACACAATCAAAGCGATGGGCGTCGACAAGTCAGAGATCACTCGTCGTTCGACGACTCTAATAGGATTCAACGACGATTCGACCAACACTCTAGGGGAAATCATCCTTCCTGTGTACGCCAAAGGTATCAACAAAAAGACAAAGTTTAACGTCATCGACTGTTCGTCAGCTTATGATGTTATACTCGGTCGACCATGGGTCCACGATATGAAAGCGGTCCCCTCGACCTATCATCAGACGATCAAGTTCCCGACGCCATGGGGAGTACAAGAAATCAAAAGTGAACAGAAGACCGCACGTGATTGCTACAAGGCGACATTAAAACCTCAGAAAAGGGACATCTAGCAATTACAGGCCCAGGACGTTCCTGAATCCTCAGATGATTATCGCCTAGAAGAAGTCATCTTGGACTAGGATAAGCCTGATCAAATTGTCTTTGTGGGGGCATCGTTAGATCCCACCATAAAGAGGCAGCTAATCTCCTTTCTGCAGGAACATGCCGATTGTTTTGCTTGGACGCACGAAGACATGGTCGGCATAGATCCCGACGTCATCTCCCATAAGTTGAACGTCGACCCATCGTTTAAACTAATAAAGCAAAAACGTCGTAAATTCGTCCCTGAACGGAACAAGGTGATCAATGATGAGGTCGACAACTTGCTTAAGACTGGGAAGATCAGAGAAGTGAAATACCCCGACTGGTTAGCCAACGTCGTGGTCGTACAGAAGAAGAACGGGAAGTGGCGAGTGTGTATCGACTTCACAGACCTTAACAAGGCCTACCCTAAAGATCCATTTCTACTACCCCACATCGACGCTATGGTCGACGTGACCGCAGGACATAAACGTTCATGGATGCTTATTCAGGATACAATCAGATACTGATGCACAACGAAGACAAAGAGAAGACTGCTTTTATGACAAATAAAGGCATATACTTCTACAAAGTCATGCCTTTCGGCTTGAAAAATGCAGGGTCGACCTACCAGCGATTGGTTAACAAGATGTTCAAAGAACACCTTGGCGACACCATGGAGGTTTACATAGACGACATGCTTGTCAAGTCTAAGCAGACGACCGACCATATCGATCATCTGGAGAAATCCTTCGACGTTCTTCGACAGTATCAAATGAAACTGAATCCTACGAAATATTCCTTCGGAGTCAGCGCTGGGAAACTTATAGGATACATGGTCACCCGTCGAGGCATAGAAGCAAACCCTGATCAAATCAAAGCCTTGATAAACATCATGTCGCCCAGAAACTTCAAGGAGATCCAACGACTTACAGGTCGAGTGGCAGCGCTAAATCGCTTCATCTCACGATCGTCAGATAAATGTCATTTATTCTATAATGTCTTGAAGAAGAACAAGGGTTTCGATTAGACGAACGATCACGAGCAGGTGCTACAACAGTTAAAGGAATACATGGATGTTCCACCCCTGCTCTCAAAACCAAAGGACCACGAGGTCCTGCAGCTATATCTCGCCGTAAGTCCCCACTCAGTGAGTGTCGTCTTGACTAGAGAGGACGACAGGCAACAACTACCGATTTACTACGTCAGTAAGTCTCTGCTAGACCCTGAAAGACGATATACGTCTATGGAGAAGTTACTTTTATCGCTAGTTACAGCAACAAAGAAGTTACGACACTACTTCGAGTCCCATCCTATTATCGTCGTAACAAATTTTCCTCTCAATTCAGTCCTGAGAAAGCCTGAGCTAACAGGATGACTAGCGAAATGGAGTATCTACCTCAGTGGCTACGACATTGACTTTAAGCCTCGTATGGCAATTAAATCATAGGTCCTAGCCGACTTCGTCGCCGATTTCAGTCTTGAGCTGGAAAAAGAAGCGTAGAATGAGACCTATACTGTGGCGACTACAAACGACATGACCTGGGTACTCTATGTCGACGGTTCTTCAAACGCGAGAGGAGCAGGTCTTGGTGTCGTCTTAAAGTCCCCACAGGGGGGCAAGATGGTGTACTCCATATGATGCAGTTTCAAAGCTACTAATAACGAAGAAGAATACAAAGCTCTGATCGTGGGCATGAATATGGCTCACAACTTGGGGGCAATCGGACTTCACGTCAGAAGCGATTCCCTATTGGTCGTAAACCAAATGAATGGGGAATTCACAGCAAAAGATTCCAAGATGACGGCCTATCTCAGGATAGCCAAGGAGAAGTCAAAGATGTTTGATCCGTTCTCAATCGAACAGATCCCCAGAGATCAAAACACTCAAGCCGACGCGCTAGCCAACCTTGGATCAACACTCAATAAGCCGTCGTTCGACGCTATTCCTATGATCCACCTTATAGTCCTTACTATCTGGCTGATAGTGTCTTCTCTGATATGATCATTATCGTCATGTTGTTAGTGTTCTTCAGTATGCTACCTTTTCACGTGCAAATATATCATTTTTTACTAATAAAGTATGTCAGTTTGTTCATGCATCCACCGGAAAATCATTGGTTAACAGGTCTCTCTTCTACAAACCTGTCCTTTGAAGCCTTCTTAGACGTCGATTAAGGTGGATGTCTGGACAATGTTAGTTCACTGGGGCATTTACCATCTATCTAAGCTCTATGTCATTTTATGAACCAACCATAATCAATACACTATTTATTGTTCCTCCACCATGTCAGAATACAAATCTCTTGTTGATATTGTAACCAATATTACATGGCTTCAGGCTCTTCTTCATGAAATGGTCATTCACACTCCATCGGCTCCTTTCACATGTTGTGACAGTCTATGCGCATGATACCTCTATGTTAATGTTTGGGTAAATTTTTATTAACCTCGACCACGACAAAAAAAAAATTCCTTACGCAACGCATTTCAGGACAAAATCATACACACTCTATAACTTTACCATCCGACCTAAGTTCAGGTCGAATGTTATTCACGATACACGACCGTCGTAAAATACCTTACGACCTCGACCAACTAACATACGACACAACAGTTATCTTTTATCTATTTAATGCAGGATCAAAGCTATTAATGCCCAACGGCTATAACCGACAGGATCATTATTAGCATTAAAACTCAGAATCCGTTACGACCGTTACTCAAAATTTTATGAGGATCATTTAAAGCTGCGAAGGCTATATAAACAAGGATCCCAACCTCATTTGCGGACATCTGAACACGAGAACACTCACTGCACAACGAAAAAGGCATTCGAAGCAAAGAACTATCTCTCAAAAGATCACTCACGACGCACGACACATTATTTTTTACACACGACGCACCTGTTTACTTTATGAATTAACTTATTTCTGTTATTTGTATTGTAATCGCTTGTATTCTCGACGTTTGAAACACAAGGACGTCGCCCCTGTTTGGCGACCATAGTGCAACGACGACCTCTACTGTCATCCGCGGGTTTTTTCCTCGTTGAGGTTTTTCCCGCGTCACCAAAATTCTCTTGCCTTCTTTTATTTTTTGTCTTTGTCGCACCGTTTGTCGAACGATTTCTATTCTTTAGTTGTTAAGTTCCACATCAATCTTAAGTTATCCTTTTGGACGATTTTCGGCATTAACAGTTTGGCGCCTACCATGGGGCCCCATCTAGAGAAAGTCTTCGACAAACGTTCGTCCGACTAACGGTTTCTTGGAGTTTCCTCTTCTTTCTGTTTCAGGAAAATGGCAGGTCATGGAAATCCAGAGCAAATCATCGCCCAGATGCATCAGGAGCTGGAAGCTGCGCGCAATCAAACCGACGCCCTTGCTGAGCAAAGTCGAAGGGCAACTGAAGAAATCACGCGATTGCGGCATCAGAATCCGAATGGATTGTTCGGACAGCAGAATGGTCCAGGACCATTTGTCAGCAATCTAGGTTCAGGTCCATTCGTCCAGAATCCACAGCATGGGCCGTTCGTCCAGAATCCGCAGCATGGGCCGTTCGTCTAGAATCCGCAGCAGGGATCGTTCGTCCACAATCCTCAGTATGGATCGATTCCACCTCAGTATGGATCGATTCCTCCTCAGCATCTGAGACCACCACCCCTGCATAATGGGTTTCAGCCGTACTTCATCCCTCTCAATGGGGACGCCAATGGATCATCTTATGGAAACGACACAAATTCAGGGATCAATCCTCCAGCAGGTGTGGACTGGTACGTGCGAAATATGTGATTTAATCGCAGTGGGTTGCAAACTGTCCACAGTGGGAGGCGCAAGTGTACATTGTCCACTATGATCGTCACATCAAGTAATAGTTGGTAAAATACCAGAATCGTATCCACAGGGACTGGGCAATCAAGACAATACGGTCTTCATGAGCTTCCTTTTACAAGTTTCAATTACAGAGGAAGCAATAGTTTGGTTTGTTTGGTGAAATGCTACTTTAACGATTTTACTTAAGAATTAAAAGAAGGAATGTAGGTTAGATTTTCCCTAGATTTTATATTAAATACCTGGTCCTAAAAGTGATCCTTGTACTTGAGGTGGACATTCTCGTTAGAAAAGCCCGGTTACAAAATATTCACACTTTTAAGTAAAAATCCTATACTCTTAGTACTTATCGTTTTGTCAATGGTAATCTCAAAATGGACCCTTTCAGGCCTCGATGGAATGTGTAGAGACAAATACTCTAAGTGTTTTTAAATACACCAACTAGCATGCCTACTACTCCAGTGGGTTGAGATTAGCTCACCATGCCGACCTCACTTTCGCAAGTGTCATAAGAATTCTTTCGAATCTCCTAGCACCATCCAAGCTCGTGTCACTGCGTTCTACTCATTTCTGAGTTAAGAACTAGACTTTAGATCCTTACAAGTGATCGGCTTGTTCGCATCATTGGGCAATAATCGAGAGTGAATGACCAAAACAATAAATATTCCAAGTATAAAGATTACTCAAGCATTTTCTCTAAAATCCAGGTACTTCTCTTTCCTACGTCCCAAAGGATGCTTAGCCCATAATTACCGAAATAAAGAAAACAAAAGATGAGAAGATGCACATAAGTAAACTGAAAGTGACTTTGATTAAAACCGCAGTGGGGAACGAGGGTACGTCACTGCCACTAATTACTCGAAACTAACAATTACACTAAGAATTGAAATACATAAATTTAAAGATCTACTGTAGTAAACTAGAGAGCTAACAACTACAACTAAGCTTGCACTAAATGTGGTAGATGGAGATATTGATGGATGAATTAAATGAAACCCAACACCTCTTTATATACTAAGAGGAAAAGTTGGACCAACAAAAGATGGGTAAAGTCTAGAGACTAAGGACTGAAAATAGAAGACATAAAATTCAGCTTCCATGAGTAATTCTTCTATCGATAAGCTTGTAGATCTTTTACCCCAAGGTCCCTTCACCTTTTCCAAAAAGTCCACTTAAAGTACTATATGGGTAAAAATCCACCAGCTTCGACCATGACCGAAACGTTAAAAACATTTATTACACTTCTCTTGTAACAAAGTTAAATCGTCAACACTTTGTCCTTAGACCGAAGCCTTAGTCGAAAGTACCTCTCGACACTCGACCGTCGTGTAGAAACATACGACCTCGACCAACTAACACGCGACATTTCTGTTATGTTTTTATCATTCAATGCTGGTCAACATCATTCATAGTCAACGGACAAAACCGACAGAGCAGTTATGAGCATTAAAACAACGATGACCGGTACGACCGTTACTAGAAGAAATCATGAAGTCATTAAAGCACTCGAAGACTATAAATACAAAGACAAAGCTATCATTTGCAGATCATCTAACACCAGCAAACTTAAGAATCACACTGCGTACTCAAGAACATTCGAAGCAAAGGAATTTCTCTCCAGTGATCACTCTCGACGCACGACTCACACTCTCGACCAAGAGTTTTAGCACACGACACACTTGTTTTACACTCGATACACTTGTTATTTTTACTTTTCAAGTCATTTGTATTGTAATCATTGTACGATCGACACCCGAAACAAAGGACATCGCCCCTATTTGGCGATCATAGTGCAGCGACGGCTTCCACAGTCGTCCGCGGGTTTTTTCCTCGTTGAGGTTTTTCCCGCGTCATCAAAATCTCTGTCTCTTTACAATTTTTTGTCCTTGTCGCAGGATTTGTCGTAAGGTTCCTTTCTTTAGTTGTTAAGCTCCATAATCAACCTCAAGTTGTACTTGTGTGCGATGTTTGGCATTAACAGTTTGGCGCCATCCGTGGGACCCCATCTTGAGAAAATCTTTTACAAACGTGCGTCCTACTAACGGTTTCTTGCAGTCTCTTTTGTTTTCTGTTTCAGGAAAATGGCCGCCCCTGGAAATCAAGAGCATGTCATTGCCCAAATGTATCAGGAGTTAGAAGTTGTGCGGAATCAAATCAATGCCATGGCTGAGCAAAATCGAAGAGTAGCTAAGGAAATCACGCGGCTAAGAAATCCCTTCGGGCCTCAGGGCGGTCCTAGGCCATTCGTCCAAGATCCAGGTCCAGGATCGTTTGGCCAGAACGGTCCTAGACCATTCGTTCAGAATACGGGTCAAGGATCGCACGGGCAAAATCCAGGGTCCGCTCCTTTCATGCAGAATCCAAGACCAGGACCATTCGTTCAAAACCAGCATCCAGGTCCATTCATGCAAAATCAGCAACCGGGGGCATTCAATCCAAATCCCCAGTTCGAGACGGTTCCTCCTCAGCATCTGAGACCGCCACCCATGAATAATGGATCGCAGCCGTTTCAAAATGGGTCACAGCCATATTCAATCCCTTTCAACGGAGACGCCAATGGTTCGTCATATGGCAACGACACCGGTTTAGGAGTTGATCCCCTGGCAGGTGCTAATCCCGATCCTAATGATCCCGTCGCCCAGCGATTAAAGATGCTAGAAGATCAGAACGAGCGTGTTTTGTACCTACTCGCTAAGCTACCCGGGGCAGCCGTGCCCGTCGGCGTCGAGCCACGCTCAGGATATCAAGCGTCGCCTTTCGTCGATAAGAATGCGACCGTCGATGTCCCGAAGAAATTCAACATCCCTGCCTTCACACCTAAGTATTCGGGGGTGACCGATCCGACGGAACACATCACGCAGTATAAACAGCTCATGTGGACGGTCTCGATCCCGCACATGTATCAAGAAGTATGCATGTGTAAGAGCTTTGGGGCGACTCTCACTGGTCCTGCCCTCCAATGGTTGATCAATCTCAAACCCAAATCCATCGGGTCGTTCGCTGAGTTGGTCAATCAATTCTCCCAGCAGTTCGCCAGCAGTCGCAAGATGGAGAAGCAGACCAGTGACCTGTATTATGTCGTGCAAAAGGCTAATGAATCTATCCGAAGTTATTTCAACAGGTTCAATGCAGAGATGATCAGTGTCCGTAATTGTGGCGTCAAGACCGCGATCGAAGCTTACAAACGTGGTCTGGACGACAGTTCAGGTTTGTATACTGATTTGACCAAGTATCCCCCAGAGAATTTCGAAGATGTTCGAGCTCGAATATTAGTGTATATGAGGGTAGAGGACGACGCTGCCTTTCGTCGCAAGTATACCGACGATAAGAGGTCATTAGGGGTGAAGAAGCCAGAGTTCAAAACCAAGGCAGTATTCAGGCCAGAGCCCGCGCGTCAAATCTCGAACGTCCGGTTCAAGACAAAAGCGGAAGCCAAGACCGCGACCAAATTCCCTCAGTACCCCAAGATATCCTCCTATGGATTCAAAGGGTCTACTAAAGACTTGGTCAAAGCGCTGAAAACCAACCAGGCAACCACCCGTTGGCCAAAGAAATCCGATCAGGACGACGCCAAGAAAGATAAGTCGAAGTGGTGCGACTTCCATGTCGACCATGGTCATGCGACAGATGATTGCATAGCTCTCAAAAAGGAGCTAGCATATCATGTTTCGAAAGGAAACCTCAAGGATATTATCGACTACGTCGTATCTCCAGCTAGCGACGTTCGACCGATGTTGCGTATAAAAGCGATATGTGTATTTCGCAGTGGGTTGCAAACTGTCCACAGTGGGAAGCGCAAGTGTACACTGTCCACTATGATCGTCACAGCAAGTAATAGTCGGTAAAATACCGGAATCGTTTCCACAGGGACTGGACAATCAAGACAATTCGGTTCTCATGAGCTCCTTTTACAAGTTTCGATTAGAGAGGAAAATAATATCTTGAGTTGGTTTGGTGAAATAACTACTTTTAACGATTTTACTAAAGATTTAAAAGATGGAATGTAGGTTAGATTTTCCCTAGATTTTATAGTAAATACTTGATCTCAAAAAGTGATCCTAGTAATTGAAGTCGGTCTTTTCGCTAGAAAAGCCCGGTTACAAAATACTCACACCGTTAAGTAAAAATCCCATACTAGTTGTACTTGTTGTTTTGTCAATGGTAATCTCAGAATGGACCCTCTCGGGCCTCGATGGAATGTGTAGAGACAAATACTCTAAGTGTTTTAAATACACAAATTAGCTTGTCTACTACTCCAGTGGGGAGAGATTAGCTCACTGTGCTGACCTCACTCTCGTAAGTGTCATAAGAATTCTTTCGAACTCCCTAGCATTATCCAAGCTCGTGTCACTACGTTTTACCCATTTCTGAGTTGAGAACTAGACTTTTAGATCCTTACAAGTGATCGGCTTGTTCGCATCCTTGGGGTATAATCGAGAATGAATAACCAAAACAACAAATATTCTAAGTATAAAGATTACTCAAGCATTTTCTCTAAAATCTAGGTACTTCTCTAGCCTACATCCCAAAGGATGTTTAGCCTAACATAACTGAAGTATATAAAACACAAGATGAAGATTTAGACATGATTGAAAAAGTGACTTTGAATTACTGCTCACAGTGGGGAACGTAAGTTGCCCACTGTTCGAGAACTACAACTGAAAGTTAAACTAGAACTTTAAAAACACCAGAAATTAAAGTTACACTACTGCAGAAAATTAAAACTAACAATTGTTCTAAACTTGAGAGAATTTAAGTCTACAAACTAAGATGCTTGCTAAAATTAAAGATTGACAATGCTCTCCATTAAATGACCCAAGCCCTTCCTTTTATACACCAAGGAAAGAGCTTGGGTAATACACAATGAGATCTTTTGACTTTGCATCAGCTGAATTATGGGAGCACAAGGACCATTTGTGCCCCATGTTTCTTCTTTAACCAAGGGCTTGATGCTTCTAACCATGGGACTCTTCAAAAAGTTGACTTCTAGGCTCTTAGGTATGAATATTAAATTCACTTTGCCATCTTCTTTAGGAGCAAGCCTAGAATAAAATAATCCCCATGCTTGTACTTGTTGCTGAACCTTCTAACTGCCCCCACCATGCAGTCTAACTCAGATTTCTTCTTTTTGTCTTTTCCAGCGGCAGCAGTGGGGAACCGGAGTGAGCACTGTTCACGTCACTGCAGATAAAACGTGAAAACTACCCAAAATCCACCAAATAATTTATTAAACACAAAGGTTTACTCCATTTGCTCATTTTCGACATTTATACTAAGAATGGGGGTTTTGAGAGGCGGAATGGCTAAATTTGACAAAATAAAATCTGAAATTCAAAGAAATAATAACTCTATAAATAGAGTTATCACAACCTCAAACTTAAACCATTACTTGTCCCCAAGTAATAAAATATATACAAAACAATGCATTTGAATTTTTTTTTTGGGACTTACCGACTCTTTACCTTGAATGGACGTTGATCTCCTCCTTTAGATACTTCTTTCGGTTCCAAAATTGAAGTTTCACTTTTGTATTTGACGAAATCTTTCCCTTGTTCACAATTGAAAAATAGGGCTTTTCTTGGGTTCGAAAGGTTTTCAGCTTTGAAGATTTTTCCAAGGGTTTTTGCACGGATTTCCAAACATAGACCGAAGATCTCGCTTCGAGAAAGTGAGTGGTTTAGATTTTTCATGGAATTGTACGCACACTTTCAGGCTTTATTTGGGTGTGGCTATTTTTGTGAGAGTGGGCATTCTGATGGTCCAGAAAAGGCACACCATCTTTTTCTGGGAGTGGGCACTTTGATGGTCCAGAAAAGGCACACCATCAACTTTGTTAGTGCAACTCCGTTTTTCTTCTGTTTTTGTATTTTTGTATTTTTCTCTTCTTTTTTTTGGGAGGTGGGTAAGGCTTTACCCACCTCAAACTTATGACCTCACAGTGTCCTTACTGTGGACAGACTGGAAGTCACATCTGGAAGTCCCCACCTCAAACTTAAAACTGCACAGTGTCCCCACTGTGACTTGGAAGGATTCAACGAGGTGTGTTGGGGAAACACCAAAAAAGGTTGTGTTTGGATGCAAAAAGGACCTATTTCACATTGTGGGAGAAGTTAAGATTTGTACTTACAAAAGGGACCCTTGAATTGTCGGAAACCGAGAGTTGTACCCTAAAAAGAAAAAAATCATGCAAGCATTCAAACCAAATAATCAAGTTAGTAACCAAAATTACCTACCTACGGTAGGATTTTCATGCATCATTAATGGATAGTTTAAAGCAGCAAATGTGTCAAAAGCCTAACCATAGGCGTCATACAGAAAATTAAATTGTTTTTGGGAGCAAACTGGTAAAACCAATGTTTTAACAAACCATTCAGGGGCTCGGGGTGGTACTCGGTGAACTGTCGGCATCATCCTCCGCAACATCATCCTCATTATCATACGTTGCGCAAATATCCTCGGGAAAGCTCGGGAGTAGGGCTGCCAACACCGGGTTGGTTTCATTCACAAACTGCCCCATTACCTCATCCCGTTCCCGCGTGTACATCCAAAAAGAATTCGTGGCCCTTCCTTGGTATCTTTGCTCGGCTTCCATCAAGTCTAAGCGGTAATTGATCTTACGTAAAGCCGCCAAGATTTCGGTCATTTGATTGCTGGAAGATCCTGCATCGGTAGTGCGCACCGGCGTACGAGGCGTTCTTGCAACGTGCTCCTCAGCTATGAACACAGTGGGGTTAACAGTCCCCACTGTGGGGATATCTTCTTCCTGCTCGGGTGGAGGAGTGGTGATGTGCCGTCCCATCTTTCGGATGGTTCCCACATTGATATTACTCGTGGAATCTAACCACTGGTCCTCCACAGTCAAGGGGGGGGGGGGGGGAAATTACCTTCTTCCGGGTGCGCGCTTGATCGATGGCCGCATGCATGACAGTGCCCACGTTGATCCTTTTTCCCGTGAGGATGCAGTACAACAGCGCACACTTATGCATCGACAAAGTGGTGTCGTGCGAAGTTGGGGATAATGAAGCACGGAGAAACTGGAACCAAACGGCAGCCTCGGTAGTGAGGGAACCAGCGTTTAGGCACCGTCGTTGACCGTCCTTATTCCATGGTTTCCCTTCAGCTGCTATCTATCTTAAAATGAGGTCCTCACATGCGGGAGTCATCTTCTTCAAGAACTGCGCAAACTCACAAATACCCGAATTTCCTCTCCCCAACACTCGGTTAATTTCCCCTGGATTGTAACAAACTTTCCTACCTCGAACTACCACAAAGGGGTCTTTACTTTGAGAGGCCTCGGCGTAAAATTCACGCACTAGCGAGGCATTGGCGCGTCGATTAGCAGCAGATATAATCGACCAATCATGTATCACAATTCTATCCTTGACAAATGAATTAACTTCAGCGAAATCGGGGTCAAAACCCCTCTCTAATTTCAACTTTTGCTTCGCAATGCACTCAAAGTGGGCAGCCACCTCCGGAGAGGTGAACTGCCTGGGCACCCCACTAGGGGCATGTTCAGTGCCCACAGTGGATTGATGTGGGTTTTGGGTTTGAATTTGCTCATCCCCACCATCAATTTCCATAGACGATGAACTTAGAGAGGTTGCAGGGTTTTTACCTTTTCGTGAAGCTTGCTTAGCAGGCCTCTTTGTCGGTGTTTTTCGTGTCTTGGCCACCGTGGATCTGGTAACCATTGTCCTCTTCTTTTCGGCTTGGGGAATAGGGTTCTCCCCACTGTGGACATCTTCCGAAACAGCACTCTTCTCCTTATCAAACTTAAAACTATCATACTGACTCTGATAATTTTCCTCCACTATTCTCTGCAACTCCTCGTTCTCAGCAAACAATTCTGCTTCAGCCTTCTTCCTCTCCTCCTCGAAGATCCTCTCCTTTTCTGCCCTAATCCTTGCCTCCTCTAGTTTCTTTTCCTCCTCTTCTTTTCGGACCCTTTCCTCCTCTTCTTTTCGGACCCTTTCCTCCTCCTCTCTACGCCTTCTCTCGGCATCCTCCTTCCTCTTTCTTATGACTTCCTTTCGTTGAATGTATTCCTCCTCCAATCGCCGTTCTTCCTCTTTGGCTTGCAGAGCCTCGGTGTCAAAAAGGCTGGTACTCGTGGTTGAGACGCGTGGAGAGGAAATAGCCTTCGGGCTTTCTTGTTTGGAGGAACCTTCGTCTGGTGCACCAGATGTCATCGGTGCACTAGAAGTCGCCGGATTTTCGCCGGAGACCGGCGGCGGTTCATTAAGATCACCGGTGACGGTTTCCGGTGGGGTGTTTTTGGTGTTTCGATGGCGGACCGCCGCTCGATTAGGTGCCTGAGGGTTCGAAATCGGCCTCTTACTTCTAGCCATTGGAGGGATTTTGGTTCTGGTTCGTGTGAGAGAAATGGAGAAGAAAAAGATGGTTTTTGAATATTTGGAAGCAAAAGTGGTTTTTTTTTGGGGAGTTAATGGTGGTTTTTAGGATTTTAGAAAGGGTTTAGGGTGGAACCGTCGGTTTTTAGGAGAGAGAGAGGGAAAAAGGACAATGATGATTTCCTTGGAAAATGGAGAACTAGGGTTATGTGGCAGCAAAAGTTGAGTAGTTGGCAGAAAAAGTGAAGTCTTGTCAGCATTGGGCCCCACAAATGGTCCCATCGTCCGTCAGATTCAAGAGTGGGGAGCGCAGTGACTTGCGCCTTCCCCACTGCGAAGCGTTTTGTTGACTTTTTCTTTGAAACTTGGGAGTTGTGCCTACACACATACAACCAGACTACCATGCAATATTAAAAAGAACAAAAAGAATAAAAACACAGCAAATAACAGAAATAAAATATTTACAAGTGGACCCAATGTTTCTTAACCATAGTGAGGTGGAGAGTGGACAGGGATGTGGGCACTCTCATGCAGAAAATGTTTTATCCTTTGCCCGTTGACTTTAAAGGTCTGACCAGACTGTGGAGACTTTAACTCCACTGTTCCAAAAGGACTCACCTTGACAATGGTGTATGGTCCCGTCCATCTGGATTTGAGTTTACCTGGGAAGAGCTTGAGACGGGAGTTGAATAGTAGTACCTTTTGTCCTTCCAAGAATTCCCTATGGTTGATCCTACGATCGTGCCACATCTTGGTCTTCTCTTTATACAACTTGGTGTTCTCATAGGAGTGATATCGCAACTCCTCTAACTCATGCATTTGTAAACTTCTTTTGATACCCGCAACATCCTCACTCATGTTAAGCTCTTTAAGGGCCCAAAACGCCTTTTGCTCCAATTCAATCGGTAAGTGGCAAGCTTTGCCAAAAACTAATTTAAATGGAGACATTCCCAAAGGAGTTTTATAGGCCATTCGGTAGGCCCAAAGAGCATCATCAAGTTTGGTTGACCAATCTTTTCGGTGCGGTTTAACAACTTTTTCCAAAATCCCTTTTATTTCACGATTTGAAAGCTCGGCCAAACCATTGGTTTGCGGATGGTATGCGGTGGCCACTCTATGATGAATATCATACTTAGCAAGAACAAAGGCCATGATTTTATTTACAAAATGGGTACCCTCGTCACTAATCAATTCCTGTGGTGTTCCAAAACGAGTGAAAATGTTTTTATGCAAAAATTTCACCACGGTGTTGGCATCATTTGAGTGGCAAGCAATGGCTTCTACCCATTTTGAAACGTAATCTACCGCTACCAAAATATAAAAGTTGTTGCTGGAATTTGGAAAAGGTCCCATGAAATCGATTCCCCAAACATCAAAAAGTTCAACCTCTAAAATGTTGTTAAGAGGCATTTCATTTCTTTGCGAAATGTTCCCCGTACGTTGACATTGCTCACAATTTTTCACAAATTCATATGAGTCTTTAAAAACAGTGGGCCAAAAGAATCCACTTTGCAAATTTTTTGCAGCGGTACGGTTTCCACCAAAGTGACCACCGTAGTGGGATGTGTGACAACAATGGAGTATTTGATGTTGCTCACTCCCATGGACACAACGCCTCAATATTTGGTCCGCCCCTATCTTATACAAGAATGGATCGTCCCAAACATATTGTCGTGTGTCATGTAAAAATTTCTTAAATGGTTGTCCACTCATCCCATCGGGCTTAAGTCCACTAGCTAAAAAGTTTGCAATATCAGCATACCAAGGAACATTATTCTCATGATGTTGAGCGGATAACAATTGTTCATCGGGAAAAGTTTCCTTTACCGGAGTGGGATCAGGAGTGGGATGAACAGTTCCCACTGTCTTCTCAATTCTTGATAGGTGGTCAGCGACCTGGTTACTTGTTCCTTTTCTGTCTACGATTTCCAGATCGAACTCCTGTAGCAATAACACCCATCTAATCAACCGTGGCTTGGAATCAGCCTTGTTGATCAAATATTTTATTGCCGCGTGATCTGTGTGTACTATCACCTTCGTCCCTATCAAGTATGACCTGAAACGATCAAAAGCAAACACCACTGCAAGTAATTCTTTTTCCGTAACAGTGTAATTAATCTGAGCTTCAATCAGTGTTTTACTTGCATAATAAATGGGGTGAAAGACTTTGTTCTTTTTCTGTCCGAGAACAGCCCCCACAGCCCACTCGCTGGCATCACACATTACTTCAAATGGGAGTGACCAATCAGGAGTGGTCACTATGGGTGCTGTGACTAATGCTTCCTTGATTTTTTCAAAAGCATCTCGGCATTCTTGGGAAAAAATGAAATCTTTTTCGTGTTGTAATAGGTTGCATAGAGGTTTTGTAATTTTCGAAAAATCTTTGATGAACCTTCTAAAAAAACCCGCATGACCCAAAAAACTTCGAATGCCTTTTACCGTGGTGGGTTCGGGAAGTTGTGCCACTACTTCAAGCTTGGCTTTATCAACTTCTAACCCTCTTCTTGAGACAAGATGTCCTAACACAATACCCTCTTCGACCATAAAATGACATTTTTCCCAATTTAAAACTAGGTCGTGGGTTTCACATCTCACTAGGCTTTTCTCTAAATTTCCCAAACAATTTTCGAATGATGTCCCTATCACAGAAAAATCGTCCATAAAAACTTCTATGGTGTCTTCTATCATGTCGGTGAAAATGGCCATCATACAACGTTGAAAAGTGGCGGGGGCATTACATAATCCAAATGGCATCCTCCGGAATGCAAAAGTGCCGTAGGGACAAGTAAAGGTGGTCTTTTCTTGGTCCTCGGGTGCAATGTGGATTTGGTTGTATCCGGAGTATCCATCTAGAAAACAATAAAATTCTTTTCCCGCCAACCTATCAAGCATTTGGTCTATGAATGGTAAGGGAAAATGGTCTTTCTTAGTGGCTAAGTTGAGTTGTCTATAGTCCATGCATATCCTCCATCCCGTGACAATCCTAGTGGGAATGAGTTCGTTCTTTTCGTTCTTCACTACGGTTGTCCCTCCCTTTTTAGGGACACATTGGACGGGGCTCACCCAACTACTACTAGCAATGGGGTAGATAATGTCGGCATCTAACCACTTCAAGACTTCTTTCTTAACTACCTCCTTCATGATGGGGTTCAACCTTCTTTGAGGTTGGACTTTCCCCGGGTTGTCACTTTCCAAGTTGATCTTATGTTGACATAAAGAGGGGCTTATTCTTCTAATGTCCGCTATCGTCCAACCAATTGCCTTCTTATGCTTTATTAACAAATCGATCAGAAGTTGTTCTTGTTTCTCGCTAAGTTTGGAAGAGATAATAACGGGAAGTTTGTTATCCTTAGCGAGATAAGCATATTTTAAGTGGGAAGGCAATGGTTTAAGCTCTAACTCGGGGGGTTGTTCTATTGAAGGGGGTTGAACATCTCTATCCATAAAGTCGAGAGGTTCAAAAGCTGCTACTAAGGCGTTACACTCATCCTCAAAAGTGTCTTCACTCTCAGATTCAGAGTGTTCACTCTCACTCCCCACTGTGGACACTGTTTCAAAACTGTGGGTTTCATTAATCAAACTCAAAGCAAAACAGTCCTCGGTATTTATATACTTAAGAGACTTAAAGACATTGAAGGTCACTTCTTGGTCATTGACTCTCATCGTGAGTTCTCCTTTATGCACATCAATCAAAGTTCGTCCGGTTGCAAGAAACGGACGTCCTAAGATGATTGGGATTTCTTTATCGGCCTCATAATCTAGGACTAGAAAATCGGCGGGGAAGATAAATTTATCCACTTGGACCAAAACGTCTTCTATTTTTCCCTTGGGATAGGCAATGGACCGGTCGGCTAGTTGTAAAGTCACGGTTGTGGGTCTAGCCTCTCCAATGCTTAACTTCTTAAAAATGGAAAGTGGCATTAAATTTATACTAGCTCCCAAATCACAAAGTGCTTGACCTACTTCTTGTCCTCCTATTGTGCACGGAATGGTGAAACTACCCGGGTCTTTCAACTTAGGTGGAATCTTGCTTGTAAGGAGGGCACTACATTCTTCGGTCAAAGCCACAGTCTCAAATTCACCCAACTTCCTCTTTTTGTTCAAAATATCTTTTAAAAACTTAACATAGCTTGGCATTTGCTCGAGAGCCTCTACCAAGGGTATGTTAATATGAAGTTGTTTAAAAATGTCTAAAAACTTTTTAAACTAAACATCGACATTTTTAGGCTTTATTCTATGAGGAAATGGTATGCTTCGTGGGTCAATCTGAGTTTGCTGTGGTATTGGCTTTGGAACAGTAGCTTTTGGTACAGGTCCAAAAGTGGGAAGGTCAGGAATGTCTGTTCTCACTGTGGGCACCACAGTGACCTGAGGAGTGCCCACTGTGGGCACCACAGTGGGTATTTGAGGCGGATCATCAGATTCGAAAACGATATCTTGCAGATCCTTTCCACTCCTCAGTGTGATGGACTTGACATGTTCAGGTCCTTTTCCTATCACTCTAGCGTGTTCAGTATCACTAGGTAACGTTCCTGGTGGTATGTTCTTAACTTCAACGGCTAACTGTCCTACTTGGGTCTCTATGTTCCTAATGGCTGCTTGAGTTTGATTCATAAAACCTTTGAGGATTGATTCGATTGATTGTTGTGCCTCAGCGGGTTGAGTAGAGCGTGATTGGTATTGTTGTGAGGATTGGCCTTGGTGAAAATTTGGTGGGTTCTGCCCACTGTGATGTGAGTTATGCCCACTGTGATGTTGCTGAAATCCAGGTGGGTTGTGTGGTCTTGATTGGCCATGACTCGCCCCGTGGGGTTGGAGTCCTTGATTTCCCGACCAAGAGAAATTTGGATGATTTCTCCAGCCTGGATTATAGGTTTGTGAGTACGGGTTATTTCTTGGGTTGGTCCCTATGACATTTACGGACTCGGGATTTGCTGGACAAAAGTCAAAAACGTGCTCTTCTCCACAGAGTGAGCAGTTTTCAGGGAGATGTGTTGCTGAATTGACTTGGCCTCTATTTTGGTTCAAAACGATTTTGGTCAAGGCCACTAACTGCGCATTCATGGTTTTAAGTGCCTCAGAGTCGATGGTGTTGGTCTTTGGCATGGGTGCTCTCGGATTGGACCACTCGGTATTGTTGTTGGACACTTTTTCTAAGATTTGATACCCTTCGTTGTAAGTCTTACTTGTGAATGTTCCACCGGCTGTTGCATCTAAGATGATTTTGGCTGCATTGGAAAGACCATTGTAAAAGGTCTCCAATTGGATGCAACATGGGATGCCATGGTGTGGGCATTTGCGAAGTAAATCTTTAAATCGTTCCCACGCATCCAAAACAACCTCATCTTCTTCTTGTCTAAACAAAATAATATCATTTCGCAATCTTACATTTTTCGTGGGAGGAAAAATTTTTGCAAAAATTTATCGGCAAGTTCATCCCAAGTGGTTATCGAATGAGGTGCATGTGAGTTCAGCCAAGTTTTAGCCTTATCCCTTAGTGAAAAAAGGAAAAAGCCTTAACCTTAATGCTTCATCACTCACACCTTGCAATTGAAAGGAATCGGTCATTTCCAAAAAGGATTTTAAGTGCGAGTGCGGATCCTCAGATGGCGATCCCCCAAATTGACCCATGGCTTGGATCATTTGGAACATCACCGGTTTGAGTTCAAAGTGGTTTGTTTCAAGATTGGGCCTTCTAATCCCGGAGCTTAAATCACTAACTCCGGAAGTAGCATAGTCTCGTATTTTTCGATCTCTGCTATCGGCAATCGTCACTGTGGTCTCCACTACAGGTGGCGGTACTGCAGCCATGTTCACAGTGGGGATCACAGGGGGTTGTCGATTTTTGTTTCTGCGTCTTCTTCGAAAAGTTTTCTCTATTTCAAGATCGATTGGTAACAAAGGTTCGTGTTGTTTCCTTGGCATACAACACGAAAAGCTTAGAAAAACGAGTTACTCGGGCTCGAACAAAAACTAATGTCTTGAGATTTAAAATCACGCCAGTCCCCGGAAACGGCGCCAAAAACTTGTTGCGTATAAAAGCGATATGTGTATTTCGCAGTGGGTTGCAAACTGTCCACAGTGGGAAGCGCAAGTGTACACTGTCCACTATGATCGTCACAGCAAGTAATAGTCGGTAAAATACCGGAATCGTTTCCACAGGGACTGGACAATCAAGACAATTCGGTTCTCATGAGCTCCTTTTACATGTTTCGATTAGAGAGGAAAATAATATCTTGAGTTGGTTTGGTGAAATAACTACTTTTAACGATTTTACTAAAGATTTAAAAGATGGAATGTAGGTTAGATTTTCCCTAGATTTTATAGTAAATACTTGATCTCAAAAAGTGATCCTAGTAATTGAAGTCGGTCTTTTCGCTAGAAAAGCCCGGTTACAAAATACTCACACCGTTAAGTAAAAATCCCATACTAGTTGTACTTGTTGTTTTGTCAATGGTAATCTCAGAATGGACCCTCTCGGGCCTCGATGGAATGTGTAGAGACAAATACTCTAAGTGTTTTAAATACACAAATTAGCTTGTCTACTACTCCAGTGGGGAGAGATTAGCTCACTGTGCTGACCTCACTCTCGTAAGTGTCATAAGAATTCTTTCGAACTCCCTAGCATTATCCAAGCCTGTGTCACTACGTTCTACCCATTTCTGAGTTGAGAACTAGACTTTTAGATCCTTACAAGTGATCGGCTTGTTCGCATTCTTGGGGTATAATCGAGAATGAATAACCAAAACAACAAATATTCTAAGTATAAAGATTACTCAAGCATTTTCTCTAAAATCTAGGTACTTCTCTAGCCTACATCCCAAAGGATGTTTAGCCTAACATAACTGAAGTAAATAAAACAAAAGATGAAGATTTAGACATGATTGAAAAAGTGACTTTGAATTACTGCTCACAGTGGGGAACGTAAGTTGCCCACTGTTCGAGAACTACAACTGAAAGTTAAACTAGAACTTTAAAAACACCAGAAATTAAAGTTACACTACTGCAGAAAATTAAAACTAACAATTGTTCTAAACTTGAGAGAATTTAAGTCTACAAACTAAGATGCTTGCTAAAATTAAAGATTGACAATGCTCTCCATTAAATGACCCAAGCCCTTCCTTTTATACACCAAGGAAAGAGCTTGGGTAATACACAATGAGGTCTTTTGACTTTGCATCAGCTGAATTATGGGAGCACAAGGACCATTTGTGCCCCATGTTTCTTCTTTAACCAAGGGCTTGATGCTTCTAACCATGGGACTCTTCAAAAAGTTGACTTCTAGGCTCTTAGGTATGAATATTAAATTCACTTTGCCATCTTCTTTAGGAGCAAGCCTAGAATAAAATAATCCCCATGCTTGTACTTGTTGCTGAACCTTCTAACTGCCCCCACCATGCTGTCTAACTCAGATTTCTTCTTTTTGTCTTTTCCAGCGGCAGCAGTGGGGAACCGGAGTGAGCACTGTTCACGTCACTGCAGATAAAACGTGAAAACTACCCAAAATCCACCAAATAATTTATTAAACACAAAGGTTTACTCCATTTGCTCATTTTCGACATTTATACTAAGAATGGGGGCTTTGAGAGGCGGAATGGCTAAATTTGACAAAAAAAATCTGAAATTCAAAGAAATAATAACTCTATAAATAGAGTTATCAACCGCCAACCCCCGAGCATGCTAAGGTCGTCAATTGCATCACTGGTGGCTCTAATGTATGCGGCTTGACGTATTCCGCATCCAAATGTCATGGCAGTCAAGCGTCTAACGATCGAACTATCTGGAGTTAGAAGCTATGAAGATCATGTTCGACCAAGAAGACCTCGGCGACTCGTATCAGAAACATCATGACGGGTTGATCATTCAACTCACGATTGGTAATTGTTTAACCCGACGAGTCCTGGTCGATGGAGGCAGTTCAGCGAACGTCATTTTCCTTGACACCATCAAGGCCATGGAGATCGATCGCTCGGAGATCACCCGACGCTCGACGACCTTGGTCGGATTCAACGGGGAAGCGACAAATACCTTTGGAGAGATCGTCTTGCCAGTCTATGCCGGAGGAATCAACAAGCAGACCAAGTTCAGCGTCATCGATTGTGCGTCGGCCTATAACATCATCTTAGGTCGACCATGGATCCATGAAATAAAAGCCGTTCCCTCGACGTATCACCAGATCATGAAGTTCCCTACGTCGTGGGGAATCCAGGAGATAAAAAGTGAGCCAAAAGTCGATCGTGATTGCTATAAGACCACTCTGAAGCCGCGGAAATAGACCATCTATTGTCGCGACTCATGACGACATTTAGTGTATCGTCTTAAAATCGCCACAAGGGGGCAAGATGGTACCAATAATCAAGACGTCCCACGTAGTTGGGACACGACGCGTCAGAAAAGGTACGTCTTCTAAACCTTTTTCTATTCTTTCATACGATTTTTTTACAACGACGAATACTGACTTAAGCATCGGAGGGTCGTTGGTTAGCCAACGACCAACCTCTGACATCGTTTTAACGCAGGATCGCATGATATTAGTTATTAAGTCTTCTATACGACTTGGTACGTGCGAAATGTGTGTTTTAATCGCAGTGGGTTGCAAACTGTCCACAGTGGGAAGTGCAAGTGTACACTGTCCACTATGATCGTCACAGCAAGTAATAGTTGGTAAAATACCAGAATCGAATCCACAGAGACTGGACAATCAAGACAATACGGTTCTCATGAGCTCCTTTTACAAGTTTCAACTAGAGAGGAAAATAATACTTGGTTTTGGTTTGGTAAAATAGCTACTTGAAACGATTTACTAAATGTTAAAAAGGAGGAATGTAGGTTGGATTTTCCCTAGATTTTATCTCAAATACTCGGTCCTTAGAGTGATCCTCGTATTTGTGGTGGACATTTTCGCTAGAAAAGCCCGGTTACAAAAATACTCACACCGTTAGATAAAAATCCCATACTCTTAGTACTTGTTGTTTTGTCAATGGTAATCTCTAAATGGACCTTTTCAGGCCTCGATGGAATGTGTAGAGACAAATACTCTAAGTGTTTTTAATACACAAATTAGCTTGCCTACTACTCCAGTGGGCAGAGATTAGCTCACTATGCCGACCTCACTTTCGTAAGTGTCATAAGAATTCTTTCGAATCCCCTAGCTTCATTCAAGCTCGTGTCACTGCGTTCTACTCATTTCTAAGTTAAGAACTAGACTTTTAGATCCTTGCAAGTGATCGGCTTGTTCGCATCTTTGGGTAAATATCGAGAGTGAATGACCAAAACAATAAATATTCTAAGTATAAAGATTACTCAAGCATTTTCTATAAAATCCAGGTACTTCTCCTTCCTACATCCCAAAGGATGCTTAGCCTAACATTTCCGAAGTAAAGAAAACAAAAGATGAAGATTTGCACATAATAAAACTGAAAGTGGATTGAATAGTGCTCACAGTGGGGAACGAGAATTCGTCCCTGTCCACTGTGCTTTTCGAACTACAATTAACTAGGAAAGGAAATTACATAAATTAAAGCTAAGTTAATGCAGTAATTAAAAGACTAAACTAATGTGATAGATGAGAGAAATTAAAGCTATCTTCTTAACCCAAGATGATTGTAAGAATGCTAGATTGATGCAATAAATGAACCCAAGTGCTCATTTATATACTAGAGGAAAGACTTGGATATTACACAAAAGAGATGAGTCTTCCAATGGGTAAAAACTGCTGTGTAATGGCAGAAATCAGCCCCTTGTGCAAATCAATTACCCAATGGATCCTTCTCCAAGTCAATTCCCAAGTACATAAAGGAGTACTTGTTGCAATCTTCTATGTAGATGTCATTTTGTACTTCCTCCAGCCATTTCCCTGCCAATGAACCTTCTTCTTCCAGAAAATTAGATCCCAACTAATAGTTTCTTTTGTCTTTCTTGATCAGCTCGAATAGTGGGCAGCCGGAGTGGGCAGAACAGTGATCACTGCAGGATAAAAATGCGAAAAACACCCAAACTTCCACCAAATAATTTATTAAAGACCATGGTTCACTCCTTTTGCTCGTTTTCGTAAATCATACCAAGAATGGGGGTTTGTAGAAGTGAAATGGCTAAAATTGACAAAATAAAGTAGGAAAAACAAGGAAATAATAACTCTAAAAATAGAGTTATCACAACCTCAAACTTAAACCATTACTTGTCCCCAAGTAATAAAAATAATGAAATAAAATGAAAAACAATGCATTCGAAATTTTGAGGGACTTACATACTTCTTGACTTGAATGAGCTTTTGATCTCCTTCCTCCGATACTTCCTTCGGTCCGAAACTTAAAAACTTCACTTTTGTACTTGACAAAATCTTTCCCTTGTTTACCATTTGATCAATAAGGCTTTCTTGGGTTTGAAGGGTTTATGGCTTTGAATCTTTTCCCAAGGGTTTTTGGCAAGAATTTCCAAACATGGACCGAGGATCTCGCTTTGAGATTTTTATTTCAAGAAGTGGGTGTTTTGGATATTTCATGGGTATGTACGCACATTTTCAGGCTTTATTTTGGGTATGGCTATTTTTGTGAAAGTGGGTATTCCGATGGTCCAGAATATGCACACCATCTTTTTCTGGGAGTGAACACTTTGATGGTCCAGAAAGGCACACCATCAAGTTTGTTAGTGACACTCCACTTTTCTTCTGTTTTTGTATATATATTTTTTTTGGGAGGGGGGTATGGCTTACCCACCTCAAACTTAGACTTCACAGTGTCCCCACTGTGGGAAGACTGGAGGTCACTCTGGAAGTTCCCACCTCAAACTTAAAATCTCACAGTGTCCCCACTGTGACATTGAATTAACGAACAAAGGTGGTGGTTTGGGGTATAAAAAGGATCGTGTTTTGGATGCGAAAAACGGCCTATATCATTTCACGGTATCAAGTTGAGATTCGTACTTACAAAAGGGACCTTTTTAAGTCGGAAGCCGAAAGTTGTACCTTGAAATGGAAACGAGATCAAACAAGCATTCAAACAACAATTACGTTAGTACCCAAAAGTACCTACCCAGAAGTAGGATTTCCATGCATTCAATACCCAAAAACAGCAAATATTGTCAAACGCCTAGCCATAGGCAGAAATTAAAACAAAACAGCAAAATAAAATTGTTTTAGGGAGCAAACGAGCGAAACCATTGTTTTAACAAACCATTAGTGGGTCGGGGTTGCTTGCGGTGAACTGTCGCCAGAGTCCTCCTCGAAACCATCTTCTTTTCGACCCTAATCCTTTCCTCTTCCTCTTCCTCTCTTGCCAACCGTTCGGCTTTCTCTCGTTGTTTCCTCTCCTCCTCTTCCTTTGCCAGCCTTTCTTCCTCTTCCTTCCTCTTTCTCTCAACCTTTTCTTTCTTCTTTTTAAGTGCAAGGATTTTTTTTGGTAGGGTTGGGTTGGTGTGGTTCGAGAGAGAAAAATGGAGAAGAAGAGTATGTGTGTTTTTGAATATTTGGAGTAAAGGTGGTTTTTGGAATTTAGAATGGAAAGGGTTTATCTTTTGGGTAATAAAATGGAGGGAAACGGTCCTTTTTGGAGAGAGAGAGAGTGATAATGATAGCTTTTCTTGAAAAATGGAGAAATGGGTGTAAGATGGCAGCAAAAGTTGACTGATTTGTAAGAAAAAGTTGATGTGTGTCAGCCTTGGGCCCCTAAAAAACCGTCCTATCCTTCTTCAGATTTGGAGTGGGGAACGCAGGGACATGCATCTCCCCACTGCGAAGCTTTTTCTTGATTTTTCCTCCAAAAAGCGGCAATTTCTCCTACACACATTAAAACAAACTACCATGCAGAATTAAAAAGACCAAAAATAATAAAAAGACAGCAAATAACTGAAATAAAATATTTACAAACGGTTGTGACATTGCTTAACCAGAGCGGGATGGAGAGTGGGCACTGTCGCTCAGAAAGTGCTTCACCCTTTGTCCATTGACTTTAAAGATTTTTCCGAATTGAGGAGCCATTAAGTCCAGAGTTCCAAAAGGACTTACCTTGACCACAGTGTAAGGCTCTTTCCATCGAGATTTTAATTTTTCCGGAAACATCCTTAACCTTGAATTAAAAAGTAGCACTTTTTGTCCCTCCATAAAATTTCCATGAGTGATTTTTTGGTCAGGCCACCTCTTGATCTTCTCCTTGTTGGTTTTTTCATTTATGTAGGAGTGGTGACAGAGTTCTTCTAACTCATTGAGGTAGGCATACTTTAAGTGGGAAGGCAATGACTTCAAATTCAAGTCAGGGGGATGTTTATATGGTAGTTTGACATGTCTCTCCTTGAAATCTAGCAACTCAAAAGCTGCCAAAATTTCGTTACACTCATCCTCAAAAGTGTCATCATTTTTAGAGTCGGAGTGCTCACTCTTACTCCCCACTGTGGGCACTGTGCTTCTCACTGTGGGCACTGTGTCAAAACTGTGGGATCCATAAATCGAACTCAAAGCAAAACAGTCTTCGGTGTCTATATACTTAAGGGCCTTGAAGACATTGAATGTTACCTCTTGGTCATTAACTCGCATCGTGAGTTCCCCTTTGTGCACATCAATCAAAGTACGTCCGGTTGCAAGAAACGGACGCCCTAAGATGATTGGGATTTCTTTATCGGCCTCATAATCTAGAACTAGAAAATCGGCGGGGAAGATAAATTTATCCACTTGGACCAAAACGTCTTCTATTTTTCCCTTGGGATAGGCAATGGACCGGTCGGCTGGTTGTAATGTCACGGTTGTGGGTCTAGCCTCTCCAATACCTAACTTTTTAAAAATGGACAGTGGCATCAAGTTGACACTAGCTCCTAGATCACAGAGTGCTTGACCTACTTCTTGTCCTCCTATTGTGCATGGAATGGTGAAACTACCCGGGTCTTTCAACTTAGGTGGAATCTTGCTAGTAAGGAGGGCACTACATTCTTCGGTCAAAGCCACAGTCTCAAATTCACCCAACTTTCTCTTTTTGTTCAAAATATCCTTTAAAAATTTAACATAGCTTGGCATTTGCTCGAGAGCCTCTACCAAGGGTATGTTAATGTGAAGTTGCTTAAAAATGTCTAAGAATTTTTTAAACTGAACATCGACATTTTTAGGCTTCATTCTTTGAGGAAAGGGAATGCTTCGTGGGTCAATTTGAGTTTGCTGTGGTATTGGCTTTGAAACAGTAGGTTTGGGAACAGGTCCAAAAGTGGGAAGGTCAGGGATGTCGTTCCCCACTATGGGGATGACAGTGACTTGAGGAGTGCCCACTGTGGGAATGACAGTGACTTGAGGAGTGCCCAATGTGGGGATGACAGTGGGTATTTGAGGTGAATCATCAGACTCGAAAACAATGTCTTTCAGATCCTTTCCACTCCTAAGCGTTATGGACTTGACATGTTCTATTCCTAGTCCCTTAGGATGCTCAGTGTCGCTAGGCAATTTACCGGGTAGTCTATTCTTAACTTCGGCGGCTAATTGTCCTAGTTGAGTCTCAAAATTTCTCATGGCTGCTTGAGTTTGACTCATGAAACCTTTCAGTAATGATTCGAGCGAAGATGGTGCATCAAGTGCGTGTTGTTGTCTTTGTTGAAAATTTTGTGGGGACTGCCCACTGTGAAAATTTTGTGGGGACTGCCCACTGTGAAAATTTTGTGGAGAGTGCCCACTGTTAAAATGACTAGGCTGGTGAAATCCAGGTGGATTTTGTGGCCTGTTTTGTCCTTGACTCACCCCAGGGGGTTGAAATCCTTGATTCAAAGTCCAGGAGAAGTTAGGGTGATTTCTCCAATTCGGATTGTAGGTTTGTGAAAATGGGCTATTTCTAGATTGAGTTCCTATCAAATTAACAGCCTCAGGGTTTCCAGGACAGTAGTCAAAGGTATGCTCTTCTCCACAAAAAGAACAACTCTCAGGGAGTTGTGGAGTGCCCACAGCTGAATTGACATGTCCTATATTTCCATTTAAAACTAGTTTAGTTAAGGCTACTAGTTGTGCATTAATGGATTTAAGTGCATCTGAGTCAATGGAGTTGGTTTTTGGTGTGTTTGCCCTAGGGTTTGACCATTCGGTGTTGTTATTGGACACTTTCTCTAGGATTTGATACCCTTCATTGTAGGTTTTAGCTGTAAAAGCTCCACCAGCTGTGGCATCTAGGATGATCTTGGCATCATTGGAAAGACCATTGTAAAAGGTCTCCAATTGGATGCAATGTGGGATGCCGTGATGTGGGCACTTTCGTAAAAGTTCCTTAAAACGTTCCCATGCATCAGAAACTGCCTCATCCTCACCTTGCTGAAATAAAATGATATCATTTCGAAACTTGAGATTCCTCGTAGGAGGAAAGTATTTTTGTAAAAACTTTTCAGCAAGATTTGCCCATGTAATTATCGAATTTGGTGGTTGTGAATTTAGCCAAGCTCTGGCTCTATCCCTCAATGTTAAAGGGAAGAGTTTCAGCCTTAAGGCCACATCAGACACATCTTGAAGTTGAAAAGAGTCCGATAATTCCAAAAAAGATCTTAAGTGCGAGTGTGGATCCTCAGACGGTAATCCTCCAAATTGACCCATAGCTTGGATCATTTGAAACATCACCGGTTTGAGTTCAAAGTGTTGTGCAATAATGTTGGGCCTTAGAATCCCGGAGCTTAAATCATTAAGTCCCGGAGTAGCATAGTCCCGTATTTTTCGATCTTTGCTATCGGCAATCGTCACTGTGCTCTCCACTATTGGTGGGTTGATGGGCCTTTCACCTCCCACACCTGCCATGTTCACAGTGGGTTTCACAGGGGGTTGTCGATTTGTATTTTTTTTACCTTTACGTCTTCTTCTAAAGGTTTTTTCTATTTCAAGATCGATTGGTACCAAAGGTTCGTGTTGTTGCCGTGGCATGCAACACGAAAAGCTTAGAAAAACGAGTTACTCGGGCTCGAACAAAAACTAATGTCTTGAGATTTAAAATCACGCCAGTCCCCGGCAACGGCGCCAAAAACTTGGTACGTGCGAAATGTGTGTTTTAATCGCAGTGGGTTGCAAACTGTCCACAGTGGGAAGTGCAAGTGTACACTGTCCACTATGATCGTCACAGCAAGTAATAGTTGGTAAAATACCAGAATCGAATCCACAGAGACTGGACAATCAAGACAATACGGTTCTCATGAGCTCCTTTTACAAGTTTCAACTAGAGAGGAAAATAATACTTGGTTTTGGTTTGGTAAAATAGCTACTTGAAACGATTTACTAAATGTTAAAAAGGAGGAATGTAGGTTGGATTTTCCCTAGATTTTATCTCAAATACTCGGTCCTTAGAGTGATCCTCGTATTTGTGGTGGACATTTTCGCTAGAAAAGCCCGGTTACAAAAATACTCACACCGTTAGATAAAAATCCCATACTCTTAGTACTTGTTGTTTTGTCAATGGTAATCTCTAAATGGACCTTTTCAGGCCTCGATGGAATGTGTAGAGACAAATACTCTAAGTGTTTTTAATACACAAATTAGCTTGCCTACTACTCCAGTGGGCAGAGATTAGCTCACTATGCCGACCTCACTTTCGTAAGTGTCATAAGAATTCTTTCGAATCCCCTAGCTTCATTCAAGCTCGTGTCACTGCGTTCTACTCATTTCTAAGTTAAGAACTAGACTTTTAGATCCTTGCAAGTGATCGGCTTGTTCGCATCTTTGGGTAAATATCGAGAGTGAATGACCAAAACAATAAATATTCTAAGTATAAAGATTACTCAAGCATTTTCTATAAAATCCAGGTACTTCTCCTTCCTACATCCCAAAGGATGCTTAGCCTAACATTTCCGAAGTAAAGAAAACAAAAGATGAAGATTTGCACATAATAAAACTGAAAGTGGATTGAATAGTGCTCACAGTGGGGAACGAGAATTCGTCCCTGTCCACTGTGCTTTTCGAACTACAATTAACTAGGAAAGGAAATTACAGAAATTAAAGCTAAGTTAATGCAGTAATTAAAAGACTAAACTAATGTGATAGATGAGAGAAATTAAAGCTATCTTCTTAACCCAAGATGATTGTAAGAATGCTAGATTGATGCAATAAATGAACCCAAGTGCTCCTTTATATACTAGAGGAAAGACTTGGATATTACACAAAAGAGATGAGTCTTCCAATGGGTAAAAACTGCTGTGTAATGGCAGAAATCAGCCCCTTGTGCAAATCAATTACCCAATGGATCCTTCTCCAAGTCAATTTCCAAGTACATAAAGGAGTACTTGTTGCAATCTTCTATGTAGATGTCATTTTGTACTTCCTCCAGCCATTTCCCTGCCAATGAACCTTCTTCTTCCAGAAAATTAGATCCCAACTAATAGTTTCTTTTGTCTTTCTTGATCAGCTCGAATAGTGGGCAGCCGGAGTGGGCAGAACAGTGATCACTGCAGGATAAAAATGCGAAAAACACCCAAACTTCCACCAAATAATTTATTAAAGACCATGGTTCACTCCTTTTGCTCGTTTTCGTAAATCATACCAAGAATGGGGGTTTTTAGAAGTGAAATGGCTAAAATTGACAAAATAAAGTAGGAAAAACAAGGAAATAATAACTCTAAAAATAGAGTTATCACGACTTTAAATCTCGTCGCATGATACAAATGATCAAGTCTGGGACTTGCTTATTCTGTCACAGGGATGCACGATCCAGGAACATCGTACGATTTAACTATATAATCGTAATACTCGACAGACGCCTGATCTAAGTTTCTGGACTTAGAAAATTTTGTATGTTCTTTATGAGCACATTGATTACATATGTTTTCTAATACGATTCAGATACATGACTTATATCTTAATCATTATGAATGCCTTAATCACATATACTTATGCTTGCCAATGTGATCTCAAAGTACGAAAACCTTAAGACTTGTGTGCCAGTCTTTGTAACTGCAATAGATGCCTAAGTCGCACAATTCCTTGTTTACCTAGCGAACTCTACAAGTTAATACTATACTTATTAGCAAATCGTATGGATTGAAGCAATGTGTGAACAAAAGAGTAAGTTTCATTCATAAACGAACAATTACATCAGATAACCCGATCACTAACGATCGGGCGGGAAGATAGAAGTTATACAAATTTATCCTATGGCTGAGGAGGAGTGTTAGTCGCGTGAGGAGTGTTGGTCGCGTGAGGAGTGTCGGTCGCGTCTTTTCCCAAGGCCTCGCCCACCTCTTCCTCTTCGGCCTCCTTCTCGTCGTCGGAGTCGAGATCTCTTGCGGACCCGACCTCTTGCAGAAAGTAAGCAAGCTAGACCGACGCCTGGGCCATAGGGTTTTTTCCCGATAAGTGTTGCCTCATTATGGCACCTCGAGCGATCAGTCGACCAGAGCAAAGGTAGATGCAGCATCTTCCTTTAGTTTTCCTACCTCCTTCTCCAGACTGACCACCATAGCCTCGGAGTCCTCATTCTCCTTCGTGACCAAAGACTCCCTCACCTTGATTAGCTCCTCTCTTTGACCATCAATCATTGACAAGGATTGATTTAGACGATTGTTTACCTCGTCCTTCGCACGACCGACGATCTCCAATTCCTTTTTGGCCTCGTCGAGCTGCCGGGACATAGCCTCTTCACGTTCCATGACGACGTTCGCCCTGGCCAACCCCGCGTTCCCCCTCTCATGGGCACAAGATACTAGATCCTTAATCTTCTCTGTTTCCACATGCAAGGTAAGACAAGATTGAAGTGTCTGTACAAAGAAACACGTCAGTAAACATTCGACAAAAGCTAAGAAAACATCAAAAACACAAGTTTTGAAAGAAAAACTTACAAGGAACGCCAAGCCGGCAACATGGGATCCCGTCACCATGAGAGGGAATCCTTCAAAACGCTCCCTGAAAGAAGGGAGCAAATACTTCCCCAGATGAGGAAACAAATCCGTCCCGGATAGGACGTCATTGACCATGAAGTCCGAAGGCAACGTAAAGTTAACCTTCGTGACTTTAGCCTCTCCCGTCGCGTGCTCCTTACCCTTGTCGGTCGACAAAGAAACCGACGTGGCAGATGGAGACTTCCTCGATTTCGCTGTCGTCGTCGGTGGCACAAAACTAATAGGTGTCGCAGGAATCGGACTAGAAGGCATCTTCGTCTTCCTAGGCGATGCGACCTTCGCCTTCTCAGGCGTATTGACTCTCGATGATCCATCAACCTTCAAAGACGGTTCCTTCGGGATCGTCATCCGCGTCTTCGGTAAAACCCCCGACTCAGTTGTCGAGGCCTGAAGTCTCCTCTCCTTGCCCTTACGGACGAGCTCGAGTTGAGCTGCTCTTTTGGCCGAGATCGTCGGCACCTTCGTCTGAGACTCTCCTAGAAACATATGAGACAGAAATATTACATGACGAACATAGGAGAAAAAGATCAGAATCAAGCAATATGAAGGTACACTTACCAGTCATCTCTTCTTCTCCTTTCGACTTTTCCTCTGTCTCTTCTTCTTCTTCCTCTACACGTGTTCCTCCCTAGTTCTCTCCTAAGAATACCAGATCCTCGTCGTCATCCGCCAATGGTCGTGCGACGAACGATCGCTCGACAATGCTGAACTCTAAAAACGCTTCAACCTTTGTTTAAGAATTGGCGTAAGGCTTCACGTCCTCAAATTTTATAGCTGTTAGCCCATAAAAAGCAAGTTAGGAATCAGCCAAAGATTACAAACAACATACGACAATGCAACTATAAAACCTCACCCGACGTATTCTAGCCAGCCCTAATCCAGTTGCTCTCAGAGTCGAGAGTCGACTTGCGCACAAACGCATACCTAGTTTTCCACTTACAATAGTTCATAGCGGTCTGTAAAACCAAGGTTTTATCGCCTTTATATCTAGAAAACAGGCTATAACGGTGACATTTATCTCTCTTGACTTGGTAGGCTAACAGAAGATCGTGCACGTTCATGGGAGATTCCCATTTTTCAGTGAGGCGTTCGATAACGTGTATCATCCTCCAAAATTGGGGCATTAATTGAGCTGGCGACAAATCGAACTCGGTCATGAAGGCCTTGGCTAAAGGCAAATATGGCCATTCAAACCCTATCTTAAAAGGATATTCGTAGATGACTACGAACCTATCAGAGCATAAGTCAGGTCGAGTTTGACCTGCTTTAATCAATGTTATCCCCGCAGGGATTTTTGCTAGACTCCTAAGATCGTCAAGATCTTCAATAGAACTAACAGGTTCTGTCGACATTTCTAAAACCCTAAAAAGTTTCTCAAAGATTTCTATCTATAAACTGATAAAAGACTAGAGAATCGTACCTTATATGGGTGCCTAACCTTCGAAATCTCTAAAGCAATCGAAGATCTTTCGCAAGTTTAAAAAGGATTCGGCGAAGAACAAGCAAGTGAATACAGAAAAATCTCTCCTAAAAAAAACTCTCCGAAATCGTAAAAGGAAAGTATCCATCGTGGTCTCTATTTATATAAAGGATCATGTCAGAAACGAATCCCTCGATGATCGACACGGGTCCTCGTCTTTTGATATGACCCACGGATCACAGACACCTGGCAATGACAGCTGCTTAGCATAATCGTGCGTCAGCATGACGTCACGACCTTATCCTCTCTTCGACTTCCCATTCGGTTAGAATTGGACCGATCCAGTTCCAAGGCAACTGAAAGGATTTTTTACACGTGTCACTGGCAAAATTTAAAAAACTTTTGAAATTTGAATTTGTCACTCCACTTTTTCAAATTTTGGGGGCAAACTGTTTGGGTAAAAATCCACCAGCTTCGACCACGATCGAGATGTTAAAAACATTTATTACACTTCTCTTGTAACAAAGTTAAATCGTCAACACTTTGTCCTTAGACCGAAGCCATAGTCGAAAGTACCTATCGACACTCGACCGTCGTTTAGAAACATACGACCTCGGCCAACTAACACGCGACATTTCTGTTACGTTTTCATCATTCAATGCAGGTCAACATCATTCATAGCCAACGGACGAAACCGACAGAGAAGTTATGAGCATTAAAACAACGATGACCGGTACGACCGTTACTAGAAGAAATCATGAAGTCATTAAAGCACTCGAAGACTATAAAGACAAAGACAAAGCTATCATTTGCAGATCATCTAACACCAACAAACTTAAGAATCACACTGCGTACTCAAGAACATCCGAAGCAAAGGAACTTCTCTCTAGTGATCGCTCTCGACGCACGACTCACACTCTCGACCAAGAGTTTTAGCACACGACACACTTGTTTTACACTCGATACACTTGTTATTTTTACGTTTCAAGTCATTTGTATTGTAATCATTGTATGATCGACACCCGAAACAAAGGACATTGCCCCTATTTGGCGATCATAGTGCAGCGATGGCTTCCACAGTCGTCCATGGGTTTTTTCCTCGTTGAGGTTTTTCCCGCGTCATCAAAATCTCTGTCTCTTTTACAATTTTTTGTCCTTGTCGCACGCTTTGTCGTAAGGTTCCTTTCTTTAGTTGTTAAGCTTCATAATCAACCTCAAGTTGTACTTGTGTGCGATTTTTGGCATTAACAAGTACCGTGGGTTTTATTAAACAATTCATCTTGCCATCTTTAGGGGAACATGCTTGTACTTTTCCATCCCATGCCTCTGCCATTGGCGCCTTCTAACCTACAGAATTTTACTTCCATGCTAAGACTTGATTTTCTTTGTTTTCTTCTTGGCTCGCCAGTGGGATCCGGAGTGAGCACTCCACAAGTCACTGCAGATATTTCGTGAAAAAGCAACAAAACTCTACCAAATGGTTTATAAAAACTATGGTTCACTATTTTTGCTCATTTTTAGGAATATTACCAAGAATGGGTGATTTGAGAAGTAAAATGGCTAAAATTTGACAAAAGAAAATAAAAATAAAAGGAAATAATAACTCTAAAAATAGAGTTATCACAACCTCAAACTTAAACCATTACTTGTCCCCAAGTAATAAAAAGAAAGAAAGAAAATAAAAAGATATATACACTTTGAGCTTTCAGGGACTTACCAGATTTCTCACTTTGAATGAATGTTGATCTCCCTCAATGGATGCTTCTTTCGGTCCCAAAACTACATTTTCACTTTTGCGCATTCGACGATATCTTTCCCCTGTTCACATTTGATCTATAGGACTTGATTGGGTTTGAAAGATTTGTGGCTTTGAATGTGTTTCCCAAGGGCTTTGTAGCAAACATTTCCAAACTTGAACCGAAAATCCCGCTTTGGGATTTTTATTTTAAGAAGTGAACATTTCTGAGTTTTGCACGGGTAAGCAAATACACTTCAGGCTTTATTTGGATAAGGGTATATTTTTTTTGTGAGAGTGGGTATTCTGATGGTCCAGAAAAGGCACACCATCATTTTCTTGGAGTGAGCACTCTGATGGTCTAGAAAAGGCACACCATCAATCTTTTGTAGTGACACTCCGACTTTTTCAGTTTGTTTTGGGAGGGGGGTATAGCTTACCCACCTCAAACTTAAGATTTCACAGTGTCCTCACTGTGGAAAGACTGGAAGTCACACTGGAAGTCGCCACCTCAAACTTAAGATCTCACAGTGTCCTCACTGTGACTTAGGAATTGGGGTTAAGGAGGTGTTTGGGGTACAAAAAGGTCGAGTTTGGAGGCAAAAATGGCCTATATCATTTCAATGTGACAAGTTGAGAATCGTACTTACAAAAGCGACTTTTTAAGTTGGAAGCCGAAAGTTGTGCACCTTGAAATGGAAGATGATAAAAAATTATTCAAACGCGAAATATGTTAGTACCCAAAAGGACCTACTTGACAGTAGGCATTCATGCATTCATCAAAAGGTTAAAAGTAGCAAATTGTCAAGAGCCTAGCCATTGGAAAAATACCAACCAAACAGAAAATTAAAATTGTTTTGTGACCATTAAAAGTGGGAACCACAGTCCCAACAAACCATTAGCGGGTAGGGGTTGCCTTTGGGGAGTTTTCTGCAACATCATCAGTGGGGGAGTCGTCACTGGCTTGAGTGGGACAGATACCAGCGGGGAACTCAGGAAGTTCTTGATGGGTTACTGCTGTGGGTTGGTGTTGTGAACGCTCAAAACGTGACACCTCAATCTGTTGTCATTAATTGTTGTCAGATACGGAGTGGGGAGGCGGAGTGATGTAACCGATCCCACTGCGAGCATTTTTGTAGGGCTTGGCTTCAAAAAGGCATTCAATCTGCACACAACCCAAAATAAACTACAAAGGAAAATAAAACAGTAAAAACAACAAAAAGTCAGCAAATAACATAAATAAAAAATATTTACAAAAAGGATTTAACTTTTTCTCAACCAGAGTGAGATAGAGAGTGGGCACTCTCAATCAAAAAGTGTTTCACCCTTTTTCCATTGACTTTAAAGATTTTTCCGGATTGAGGAGCCATTAAGTCCAGAGTTCCAAAAGGACTTACCTTGACCACAGTGTAAGGCTCTTTCCATTGGGATTTTAATTTTTCCGGAAACATCCTTAACCTTGAATTAAAAAGTAGCACTTTTTGTCCCTCCACAAACTCTCCATGAGTGATTTTTTGGTTAGGCCACCACTTGATCTTCTCCTTGTTGGTTTTTGCATTTAAGTAGGAGTGATGATAGAGTTCTTCCAAGTCATTGAGGTAGGCATATTTTAAGTGGGAAGGCAATGACTTTAAATTCAAGTCAGGGGGATATTTAGATGGTAGTTTGACATGTCTATTCTTGAAATCTAGCTGCCTAAAACCTGCCAAGATCTCGTTACACTCATCCTCAAAAGTGTCATTGTTTTTTTGAGTTGAAGTGCTCACTCCCATTTCCCAGTGGATCAAAACTTGGGGTATCATTAATCAAACTCACAACCAAGCAATCTTCAGTTTCACTGAGTTTAAGGGATTTGAAGACATTAAAGGTTACTTCTTGGTCGTGGACTCTCATAGTGAGTTCCCCTTTGTGCACATCGATCAAAGTACGTCCGGTTGCAAGAAACGGACGCCCTAAGATGATTGGGATATCTTTATCGGCCTCATAATCTAAAATTAGAAAATCGGCGGGAAAGATAAATTTATCCACTTAGACCAAAACGTCTTCTATTTTTCCCTTGGGGTAGGCTATGGATTGATCGGCTAGTTGTAATGTCACGGTTGTGGGTCTAGCCTCTCCAATACCTAACTTGTTAAATATGGACAATGGCATTAAGTTTATACTAGCTCCCAAATCACATAGTGCTTGACCTACTTCTTGTCCTCTTATTGTGCATGGAATGGTGAAACTACCCGAGTCTTTCAACTTAAGTGGAATCTTGCTAGTAAGGAGGGCACTACATTCCTTGGTCAAAGCCACAATCTAAAATTCACCCAACTTTCTCTTTTTGTTCAAAATATCTTTAAAAAATTTAACATATCTTGCCATTTGCTCGAGAGCCTCTACCAAGGGTATGTTAATGTGAAGTTGTTTAAAAATGCCTAAGAATTTTTTAAATTGAACATCGACATTTTTTCTCTTCATTCTTTCAGGAAAAGGTACATTTCGTGGGTCAATTTGAGTTTGTTGTGGTGTTGGCTTTGGAACAGTAGGTTTTGGTATGGTCTCAAAAGTGGGAAGCTCAGGGACATCGGTCCTCACTATGGGTTTGTCAATGACTTTAGGAGTGGCCACTGTAGGTTTAGGGACAGTGGGTATTTGAGGCGGATCATCAGAATCAAAAACGATATCATTCAGATTCTTTCCACTCCTAAATGTTATGGACTTGATTTGTTCTATTCCTAGTCCCTTAGGGTGCTCAGTGTCGCTAGGCAATTTACCTGGTGGTCTATTCTTAACTTCGGCGGCTAATTGTCCTAGTTGAGTCTCAAAATTTCTCATGGCTGCTTGAGTTTGATTTATGAAACCTTTCAGTAATGATTCGAGTGAAGATGGTGCATCAAGTGCGTGTTGTTGTCTTTGTTGAAAATTTTGTGGGGACTGCCCACTGTGAAAAATTTATGGGGAGTGCCCACTGTGGAAATGACTAGGCTGACAAAATCCAGGTGGATTTTTTGTCCTGTTTTGTCCTTGACTCACTCCAGGGGGTTGGAGTCCTTGATTCAAAGTCCAGGAGAAGTTAGGGTGATTTCTCCAATTAGGATTGTAAGTTTGTGAAAATGGGCTATTTCTAGATTGAGTTCCCATCAAATTAACAGCCTCAGGGTTTCCAGGACAGTAGTCAAAGGTATGCTCCTCTCCACAAAAAGAACAACTCTCAGGGAGTTGTGGAGTGCCCACTGCCGAATTGACCTGTCCTCTATTTCCATTTAAAACTAGTTTAGTTAAGGCTACTAGTTGTGCATTAATGGCTTTAAGTGCATCTGAGTCAATGGAGTTGGTTTTTGGTATGGGTGATCTAGGATTTGACCACTCGGTGTTGTTGTTGGACACTTTTTTCTAGGATTTGATACCCTTCATTGTAGGTTTTAGCTGTAAAAGCTCCACCAGCTGTTGGATCTAGGATGATCTTGGCATCATTGGAAAGACCATTGTAAAAGGTCTCCAATTGGATGCAATGTGGGATGCCGTGATGTGGGCACTTTCTAAGTAAATCCTTAAATTGTTCCCATGCATCAGAAATTGCCTCATCCTCTCCTTGCTGAAATAAAATGATATCATTTCGAAACTTGACATTCCTCGTTGGAGGAAAGTATTTTTGTAAAAACATTTCAGCAAGGTTCGCCCATGTACTTATTGAATTTGGTTGTTGTGAATTTAGCCAAGCTCTGGATCTATCCCTCAATGTAAAAGGGAAGAGTTTTAGCCTTAAGGCCTCATCGGACACATCTTGAAGTTGAAAAGAGTCCGACATTTCCAAAAAAGATCTTAAGTGCGAGTGTGGATCCTCAGCCGGTAACCCTCCAAATTGACCCATGGCTTGGATCATTTGAAACATCACCGGTTTGTGTTCAAAGTGTTGTGCAATAATGTTGGGCCTTAGAATCCTGGAGCTTAAATCATTAAGACTCGGAGTAGCATAGTCCCGTATTTTTCGATCTTTGCTATCGGCAATCGTTACTGTGGTCTCCACCGGTGGTGGTGGGTTGAAGGGTATCTAACCTCCCGCACCTGCCATGTTCACAGTGGGGTTCACAGGGGGTTGTCGATTTGTATTTTTACCTTTACGTCTTCTTCTAAAGGTTTTTTCTATTTCAAGATCAATTGGTAAAAGTGGTCCGTGTTGTTGCCTTGGCATGCAACACGAAAAGCTTAGAAAAACAAGTTACTCGGGCTCGAATAAAAACTAATGTCTTGAGATTTAAAATCACGGCATTCCCCGACAACGGCGCCAAAAACTTGGTACGTGCGAAATATGTGATTTAATCGCAGTGGGTTGCAAACTGTCCACAATGGGAAGCGCAAGTGTACACTGTCCACTATGATCGTCACAGCAAGTAATAGTTGGTAAAATACCAGAATCGTATCCACAGGGACTGGGCAATCAAGACAATACGGTCTTCATGAGCTTCCTTTTACAAGTTTCAATTACAGAGGAAGCAATAGTTTGGTTTGTTTGGTGAAATGCTACTTTAACGATTTTACTTAAGAATTAAAAGAATGAATGTTGGTTAGATTTTCCCTAGATTTTATATTAAATACCTGATCCTAAAAATGATCCTTGTACTTGAGGTGGACATTCTCGTTAGAAAAGCCCGGTTACAAAATACTCACACTTTTAAGTAAAAATCCCATACTCTTAGTACTTATCGTTTTGTCAATGGTAATCTCAAAATGGACCCTTTCAGGCCTTGATGGAATGTGTAGAGACAAATACTCTAAGTGTTTTTAAATACACCAACTAGCTTGCCTACTACTCCAGTGGGTTGAGATTAGCTCACTGTGCCGACCTCACTTTCGCAAGGGTCATAAGAATTCTTTCGAATCCCCTAGCATCATCCAAGCTCGTGCCACTGCGTTCTACTCATTTCTAAGTTAAGAACTAGACTTTAGATCCTTACAAGGGATTGGCTTGTTCGCATCATTGGGCAATAATCGAGAGTGAATGACCAAAACAATAAATATTCCAAGTATAAAGATTACTCAAGCATTTTCTCTAAAATCCAGGTACTTCTCTTTCCTACATCCCAAAAGATGCTTAGCCCATAATTACCGAAATAAAGAAAACAAAAGATGAGACGATGCACATAAGTAAACTGAAAGTGACTTTGATTAAAACCACAGTGGGGAACGAGGGTACGTCACTGCCACTAATTACTCGAAACTAACAATTACACTAAGAATTGAAATACATAAATTTAAAGATCTACTGCAGTAAACTAGAGAGCTAACAACTACAACTAAGCTTGCACTAAATGTGGTAGATGGAGATATTGATGGATGAATTAAATGAAACCCAACACCACTTTATGTACTAAGAGGAAAAGTTGGACCAACAAAAGATGGGTAAAGTCTAGAGACTAAGGACTGAAAATAGAAGACATAAAATTCAGCTTCCATGAGTAATTCTTCTATCCACAAGCTTGTAGCTCTTTTACCCCAAGGTCCCTTCACCCTTTCCAAAAAGTCCACTTAAAGTACCATGGGTTTTATTAAACAATTCATCTTGCCATCTTTAGGGGAACATGCTTGTACTTTTCCATCCCACGCCTCTGCCATTGGAGCCTTCTATCATCCAGAATTTTACTTCCATGCTAAGACTTGATTTTTCTTTGTTTTCTTCTTGGCTCACCAGTGGGATCCGGAGTGAGCACTCCGCAAGTCACTGCAGATATTTCGTGAAAAAGCAACAAAACTCTACCAAATGGTTTATAAAAACAATGGTTCACTCTTTTTGCTCATTTTTAGGAATATTACCAAGAATGGGTGATTTGAGAAGTAAAATGACTAAAATTTGACAAAAGAAAATAAAAATAAAAGGAAATAATAACTCTAAAAAAAGAGTTATCGTGGACCCCGTTGCTCAGCGACTGAAGATGTTGGAAGATCAGAACGAGTGTGTCCTGTCCCTGCTCACAAAATTGCCAGAGGCAGCCATGCCCGTCGACGTCGAGCCTCGCACGGGATTTCAAGCCTCCCCTTTTATCGATGAGATCGCCCTGGTCGACGTCCCTAAGAAATACAGCATCCCGACCTTCACTCCCAAATATTCTGGTATCTTGGATCCCACAGAACACGTCGCTCAGTACAAATAACTGATGTGGACTGTGTCGATCCCTTACCAGTATCAGGAGGTTTGCATGTGCAAGAGTTTTGGAGAGACCCTCACGGGTGCCTCCCTACAGTGGTTGATTAACCTCAGGCCCAAATCCATCGGGTCTTTCGCTGAGTTAGTCAACCAATTTTCCCAGCCGTTCGTCAGCAGTCGCAAGATGGAAAAGCAGACCAGCGACTTGTATTATGTCGTGTGTTTGGGCAAAAATTCACGTCGTACGACCACGACCAGAAAAGGTAAGATGCGCGTCATGAAAGACATCTTGGATTAATATAAGGTCCCGACCAAGACCCGCAGAACGTCCGTCGTCCGTTGTAAAAGGTAAGTCGAGAGTTTCCTAGGACGTACGACCATAGCGACGCCCGTCCTGCATAACTGTCGCATCGAGCCATACATCTTCGACCAAAACTAACGTTAACCATGACTATTACGTTTTGTTAAGTGTTTAATGCAGGAGTCAAAGCTATTAAAGGAGCAACGGCTATATCCGACGCAAGCCGTTATCCGACGCAAGCTGTTACTCGTAACGGACGAAGACCATTATGGATGATCACGCCGGCAGCCGTTACAGACCGTTGCGACAAATAAAGCTGTTAATGAAGCAATCAATGAGCTAATCAAAGCTCCTAAAGACTATAGAGCTCGAGCCGAATCCTCATTTCAGGGGAACACTGAACATCGAACACAACATCGGATATCGAGCTCGAGAAAGCAGACACATCTTAGACTGAATTCCAGAATACTACAGTGAACTCAAGAACAACAGAAGTGAAGAACTTAATCTCGAAGAATCGCTCTCGACGCACGCCAACAACTTTCGACCAACAGTTGTTTACACTTTGTATTCACACGACAAACAACTGTTTTTACGTTCAAACACTTGTACTTTACATTTCGAAGCATTTTCTTCATTTGTATTGTAATCACTGTACGATCGACACCAGTATCCAAGGACATCGCCCCTGATTGGCGACCATAGTGCAGCGACGACACCCCCTGTCGTTCGCAGGTTTTTTCCTCGATTGAGGTTTTTCCTGCGTCATCAAATCCCTTGTTTCTTTATTTTATTTATCGTCTACTATATGACTTTAAATTCGCAGGGTCGCACGACATACATGATCAGGTCTGTGACTTGATCATCCCTCCATAGGGGCATACGATACAAACTCATTATACGATCTAATCGTACGATCGCAAAGTCTAAACGATTTTACCCCTAAGTCTCTTAACTTAGAAAATGCTTTAATCGCGTGTTCACATATTTGTTTTACTCATTGTATTACAATGTATGCCTTAGTCGCATGATTTCCTATGTGTCCTATGTTCAAATTCATAATTAAACATGGTTTGGATAAAGCATAAAGTTCAAATAAAAGTTGTGTTCATTATATAAACCATCGAGTACATAATCGACCACTAACGGTCGAGCAACACAAACAAACAATTACATTTTTTCTAAGGTTGTGGAGGAGCATCGATCACAACCTTGTCCGATACCTCATCCTGAAAACCCTCGCTAGCCACCTCCTCCTCGACCTCCTTCTCGTCATCTAAGTCGAGATCTCTCTCGGTCCCGACTCTCTAACAAAAGAGACGCAACTCATCTGACGCTGAAGCCAAAGGATCCTTTCCCTGCAGGTGACGTCGCATAACTACCGCACGCGCCGTAAGTCGAGCATAAGAAAAGAAAGACTTATTTTCGTCCTTCAACTCATCAGACTCCTTCTTCAAATTTATCACCTTAGCCTTGATTCCCTCGACTTCCTTCCTCCTCGCGGTTACGGATTCCTTCATCCCCCCCCAGCTCCTCTCTCTGGTCGCGCATCAAAGTCAGGGACTCCTTCAAACGCGAGTTTATCTCGTCTCTTGTATGACTGAGGGCATCCAATTCGTCCAGAGCATGGTCAAGGCGCACCGACATCGCTTTTTCATGCTCTAAAGCAGCTTTCTCTTTAGCTAACGCTGCATCTTCATCTTTGGTAATAGAAGTCGTTGAAACCTCTATATTCGTCGTTTCGGCCTGCAATACCAGGGAAGCTTGGAACGCCTAAAGAATCATAATATGAGAGACATTAGTAAACAACGACAACGATAAGTCTTGAAAGAAAGACTTACCAAGAATAAGAGTCCAGCTGCATGGAACTCTTTCTTCTCGCCGTCAAAACTCTCCCTGAAAGACGGAAGCAAATAATTTTCCAAATGGGGGAACAACTTCGTCTCGTCCAAGACATTGTCGTCCAGAAAACCCGACGGCAACGTAAAGTTGACCGTCGTTTCCCCCACAGGTCCCTTCTGCGCGCCTTTGCCCCTGTCGGTCCATGAAGGGCCGGATAGGACGACGTGAGACATCGTCGCCAGTTGCGCAGTATCCACAGATTTTGCGCCGGTCGTGTCAAACGCAACTGACGCCTTCGCCTTCCTGGACAAGGCAACCCTCGATGGGTTACCCGTCTTCAAAGACGGTTCCCTCAGAATGGACACCTTTGTCCTCTTTAAGAGGCCCGACCCGGCTATCGGGACCTCTTTTATCTTCAGGACTCCCGACCCAGTTGTCGAAACGTCCTTCTCCCTCGCCTCGCGAGCTACTTCGACTTGGGCCATCTTCCTAGCAACAGAAGATGTCGCTTGCGCTTGAGATTCACCTGTACGGTAAAAGAAAGAAATTAGACGATTCAGAACAGAGAAAGACCAGGTCAAGCGAAAAGAAGACAAAAAAATACTTACCAATTATCTCTACCTCTGGTTCTTCACTCTTCTCTTCCTCCTCAGTCTTCTCAGAGTTCTCCTCTTCTTCTTTCTCCTCTCGACCCATCCTCACTCTGTCGCTCAAGAAAACGGTGTCATCATCCTTTTCTATCAAATGACGCGTGACGTACGACCGGTCTTCAATACTAAATTCCAAGAATTTTTCGATCTTAGCCCGAGAAGCATCATCCGACTCTACCTTATCGAAATCAATATCTACGCATAAAAAAGAAGATCAGTCGAAAAACAATCGAGCAACAGAATAACATGAAAACGTATAATCAAAGGCTCACCCGTCATATTCCAACCCTCCCTAATCCAGTCACTATCAGTGTCCAGCGTCGACACCCGTACGAATACGTACCTCTTCTTCCATCCACGATCGTTGAAAGTAGTATTTAAAACCAGGGTACGATCACCCTTGAACCTTGAAAACAAACTATAGCGACGGTACCGGTCATTCTTGACCTTATACGCCGTCAGAAGGTCCCTCACATTCATCGGTGGATTCCAGTTGGAGGTAAGTCGTTCGATGATCAAGATAACTCGCCAGAACTGGGGCATCAATTGCCCCGGCGAAAGATCAAATTCACACATGAACTCTTTGACTAAAGGCGAATATGGCCAGTGAAAGCCTATTTTGAACGGGTATTCGTATATAACAACGTACCCCTCGGGGCACATTTCCGGTCGAACCTTGCCAACCTTGCTTACAGTAATCCCCATGGGAATCCTCGCTAGACTTCTAAAGTCGTCGAGATCTTCTTCGTTTTTAATGGTGCTTCTAGGCTCTGTCGACATTGCCAGCCCCGTTAAATTGATTTGCACTTCTGAAAGGCCCCAGATATCCCAGTTTTTACTAGGCTTTCTAGCGATAGACTTGCGCCGCATACGCAAACTTGAGAGTCGTATCTTATATGATCTCAGAAAAACTTAAATTAGGTCAAAGATTCTTGCAAGTTTTAATCGAACGGAAATCGCCAAGAAAAGATCCATCATAATCTTTATTTATGCAGTCGATCATGTCAGGTCGAGCCCTTTGATGATCACTGCGTGCTCTCGTCCCTTCGTATGACCGCAGGGATCGTTGACACCTGTCATCAACAGCTGGTAAGCACAATCGTGTGTTATCATGACGTCACGACCTCGTTCCCATTTCAACTTCTCGTTCAGTTAGAAACAGACCAGTCTAGTTCCAAGGCGATTGAGGTAATTTCTAACTCTTGTCTTATTTCCTATGCGTCTGATTGACAAAATTTAAAACTTAAATTTGACATTCAATTTTCAAATTTTGGGGGCAAACTGTTTGGGCAAAAAATCACGTCGCTCGACCGCGACCAGAACAAGTAAGACGTATGATTAAGGACTATATCTTGTATTAAGATAAGGTCTCGACAAAAACCAAGAACACCAACACCGTCCCTCATAATAGATAAGTTGAGAGTCCCTTATGACACTCGACCATAGCGTCGCCCGTCCCGCACGACCGTCGCATAGAACCATGCGACCTCGACCAAACTAATGTTAACCATGATTGTTACGTTTGTTATGTGTTTAATGCAGGAGTAAAAGTCATTAAGGAGCAACGGATATAACCGACACAACCATCAACGATCGATAGCCGTAACGGACGAAGATCATCATGGATATTCACTCCGACAACCGTTACAGACCGTTGCAGCCGTTATGGCTATTAAATGAAGCAATCAATGAGCTAATTAAAGCTCCCGAAGACTATAAAGACCGAACATCGAACATCGAACACAACATCGAATATCCGGCGATTAACAACCGAAGCAATATTCAAGAACACCTGAAGTGAAGAACTATTATTCTAAGTATCGCTCTCGACGCACGCCAACAGCTTTCGACCAACAGTTGTTTACACTTTGTATTCACACGACAAACACCTGTTTTTACGTTCAAACACTTGTACTTTACATTTCGAAGCATTTTCTTCATCTGTATTGTAATCACTGTACGATCGACACCAATATCCAAAGGACATCGCCCCTGATTGGCGACCATAGTGCAGCGACGACACCCATTGTCGTCCGCAGGTTTTTTCCTCGATTGAGGTTTTTCCTGCGTCATCAAATCCCTTGTTTCTTTATTTTTATCCTCGTCGCACGTTTCGTCGAAAGATTCTTTCTTTAGTTGTTTAAGTCCACATCGACCTTAAGTTGTCCCTTTGGTGCGATTTTTGGCATTAACAGAAACCAGGTATTCCTCTATGGAAAAATTGCTTTTGTCTCTAGTTACAGCTGCAAAGAAATTGCGACATTATTTCGAATCACACCCTATTACTGTCGTGACTAACTTTCCTCTTAAATCTGTCTTGAGGAAACCTGAGTTGACAGGTCGATTGGCGAAAGGGAGCATATATCTCAGTACTTATGACATCGACTTCAAGCCCAGGATAGCGATCAAATCGCAAGCTTTGGCAGACTTCATCGCTGATTTCAGTCCTGAACTGGAAAAAAAGCAGAGCTCGAGGTGCTCACTGTGGCGACTCACGACGACGTGCCCTGAACTCTACATGTCGACGGGTCGTCCAACATTAGGGATTCAGGACTAGGCGTCGTCTTAAGGTCGCCACAGGGGGGCAAGATGGTGTACTCCGTACGATGCGATTTCAAAACCACCAACAATGAAACCGAGTACGAAGCCCTGATCCTAGGAATGAATATGGCGCACGACTTGGGGGCAACCATGCTACATGTCAAAAGCGATTCTCTCCTGGTCGTGAACCAGATGAATGGAGAATTCACAGCCAAAGATTCAAAGATGACAGCGTACCTAAAGGTTGCAAACGAAAAATCAGAAATGTTTAAACCATTTTCAATCGAGCAGATTCCATGGGACCAAAATACTCAAGTCGACGCTTTAGCAAACTTTGGATCTGCACTCAGTGAACCATTATTTGACAACATTCCTATGATCCACCTGGCGACATCGTCCATCGAAGATGTCGACGTCGTCCAGATCGAAGACCAAGAGGATGATTGGTCGTGCGACATTAGAAATTTCCTTATGCACGACCAACTCCCAGAAGACAAGATGGAAGCTCGGAAGATCAGGTTTAAAGCATCCAAATATGTCGTGATCGGAGATAGACTCTATCGACGATCATCGACAGGCTTGAACCGGAGATGTGTCATCAGCAAACGTCAAGCTCAAAGAATCCTTCAAGAAATGCACGACGGAGAGTGTGGCAACCACTCAGGAGGTCGCAGTCTGGCCAATCGTATCTCTCGACAAGGCTACTTTTGGCCGACACTGCGGCAAGACGCCATCGGGTATGTACAGAATTGTGATCCTTGTCAACGACATTCAGGTATGTCCCATAAACCTTCTGACCCTTTAAATTCGACATTAATCCCATGGCCCTTCATGAGATGGGGGATGGACATTGTCGCCAAGTTACCACATGCCCCCGGGCAAAAGGTATGTCTTCTCGTACTTACAGATTATTTTTCTAAGTGGATAGAAGCAGCTGCCTTCTCCCAAGTCCAAGACAAGGAGGTCGTCTCTTTTATCCAGACTAACATCATATGCAGGTTCGGGATCCCATCCGAAAATGTCTGCGACAATGGATCCCAGTTTATAAGCAACAGAACTCGACAGTTCTGTGAAGACCGCAATATCAAGCAGACTACCTCGACACCCAGGTATCCCCAGGCAAATAGACTTGCAGAGTCGAGTAATAAAACCATTATTGCTTCGATCAAGAAAAGGTTAAAATCTGCAAAAGGAAAGTGGGTCGAAGAACTCCCTTCAGTCATGTGGGCAAATAGCACGACGCCTCGCACGTCCACAGGACAAACCAATTTCTTTTTGGTCTATGGTTGTGAAGCAGTTTTGCCGGTCGAGGTCCGGCTCCCGACCTCAAGGCATACTTCAGTCGACCATAACTTGGTAGATCTGAGTTATGACCTCGACGCCCTTGAAGAGCTTAGAGAATCAACACCGATCAAAATGGTGTCACAACGACAAGCGGTCGAGCGACATTTCAATAAGAACGTCAAAGCCAAAGTCTTCCAAGAAGGCGACTACGTCCTCCGACGAGTGTTCCAGAGCACTCAAGAGCTCAATGCAGGTAAACTTTCCACTAAGTGGGAAGGTCCTTATCGTATCTCGGAAGTCGTGGGCAAGGGTGCTTATAAACTCCAAACCCTCGACAATCAAGATATCCCACGTAGCTGGAATGCAACACATCTGAAAAGGCATTTCTTCTAAACCCTTTTTTCTCATACAATTTTTTTATTCACCACGATGATTACTGACTTAAGCATCGGGGGGTCGTTGGTTAGCCAACGACCAACCTCTGACCTTGTTTTATCGCAGGATCGCACGACATAAGTTACTAAGTCTATTACACGACTTAAGTATATTTTCGCAGGATCGCATGACATAAGCAACCAGGTCTATCATACGACTTGATTGCACGATTGCAGGAACGCTCGACATGGATCTGTCACACGACCTATGTTTCTCTAACTTAAAAAAATTATCATGTTTTGGGTGAATGCTTTAGTCGCACGTACCTATGTTTGCTTTAAACGACTTAAAGGTCTAAAGATCTTACAACTTATGTTCTAATCAATGTATTACAATGGATGCCTATGTCGCAAGTCTTTATGTTCATTTTTATACGATGTATGTTTACTTGGTGATACAAAATGAATAAGACAAAGTGATGCATGAGTTCAAAATAAAGATAAATTTCATTTATCAATAGTCGATTACATTGAAAGACTCGACCCCTGTTAATGCCAAAAATCGCACAAAAGTACAACTTGAGGTCAATGTGGACATTTAACAACTAAAGCAACGTATCTCAAGCCAAATAACACAATTGCAAGGAAAAAGTAAAAGATACAAGAGATTTGGTGACGCGGAAAACCCCAAAACGAGGGAAAAACCGCGGTCGACTCTGTGAGAGTCGACAGTGCACTATGGTTCGCCAAACAGGGGCGAAAGTCCTTTTGTGACAGATGATATGTGTACAATAGGTTACAAATGAAGTAAAAATACACTTAGTCATGTGTAAAAGGTGTGCGTCGTGTGTAAACGTGTGAAACAAGCTATTGTCGTGCGGCTTGAACTGTTGTCATACGGTTTGAACTATTCTCGTATGGTTTGAACTGTTGAATGTGAGAGAGAAAATGTAGAAGTAGACGAGAATGCAGTTGTATAGCTAGATGAATTCGTCCCTTTGCTCGAGGTTGGAGTATGCCTTTATACAGGTTTCACCGGTCATTAATGTGTCTTGCTGGCTTGATTTTATAACCGCTGTCGGGCCTTTAATGCGCTTTGATGATTGGTTTTGTAACCGTCGTCGACTCTTTAATGTCATTAAGAGCTCGTCCGTTACTAACCGTTTGTGCCATGAATGCTCGTAGACCTGCATTAATGAACAAAGGAAACGGTTGTCGACCATTAAAGGTTAGCGAAATCGTACGACCATCTTAAGTTCTGGACGTCGGTCTTATGGAGCATACGACCATTGCCGAAATATAAGACCATGTATACGACTGTAAATGTCTTGTAAGACCTTATCTTAATATAAGAATGGTCTACAGAAAATGTCGTAAGACTAGGATAAAAATGTCGTAAGACCAGGTCGTAAGACCAAGATGATGATGTCATAGGACTAGGTCATCAGGACGATACTGTCGCAGGACCAGGATATCAGGATGATGCTATCGCAAGATGAAAATAAGGTTTTCCTTCTTGAGTCACCCTTAGTTAACCATGACCAAGTGTCCAGTCTTGGGACAAGAGACATGACAGACGCGACATGTTTACTGGTGATAGTTAACATATGATATAAGACTGTCGATGTAAGACTGGTGACATAAGACCAATGACGTAAGACTGGTGACATAAGACCAGTGATACAAGACTAGTAACGTGTGATTGGCGATGTGTGACGTGCGACGTGTAACATGCGACACGTGACGTGTGATCACGAGATGTAAGGATACTATCTTGAATGACTATTGATGCAAGATGTCTTTTAATAACCAACTATCGTGTGTCGGGGATATGGCAATAATGGGTATTACCCTTGTCGGTCGGGGGTATGACTTTTGTAGATATTAGGGTAATCAAGGTCCACGGGTCATGTCGAGGGAATTTCCCAAGTCGGTCGAGGGTGTGATTTTTTACCCAAATAGTTAGCCCCCGAGATCTGAATTTCAAAGCCATTGGAATTTCAGATCTCGCACCAAAGTAAAATGATTAGCCGTGTCATTTCTACTAATTGGATCATTAGAAGAAAACCGACTTGGTCAGCTAAAATCGTGAGACCAATCGATAGTGTTAAGTAAGTTGCGATGATCGAAAGATGATTTTAATGCGCGAGATACTTGTGGCATTCATCCACTAATGTGAAGGATGAAAAATTTAACGACGATCGTAAGACGACCTTAAAATATAAGGAATTGACGATGATCGTAAGACGATCTTTATCAAAATGAGACGTATGGGACGGGAGACAATCGTAAGACGATTGGGCCGAAATAATGCTTGGCGGCGATCATAAAATGATCAAACCAAGATAAAATTTAAGAATCTTGTGATACCGTCGTTAAAGACTTATGTTCTGGCGTTCCGAGCCGATACGGTCGTTATAGACTTTTGATCTGGCGTTTAGAGCCGATAGGGTCGTTAGAGGCCTATGATCTGGCGTTCCGAGCCGATACAGTCGTTATAGACTTTTGATCTGGCGTTTAGAGACCTATGATCTGGAGTTCCGAGCCGATACAGTCGTTGTAGACTTTTGATCTAGCGTTTAGAGCCGATAGGGTCGTTAGAGACCTATGATCTGGCGTTCTGAGCCGATACGGTCGTTAGAGACCTATGTTACGTCGTGTCTAGAATTTTTAGCTATAATCGGTAAAAAGTTTACCTTACTCGTGGTTATACGGTTAATCTTGCGACTTACCTTTATTGGCAATCCTGAGATTAAAATGTGCGAGTCGCACATATTGGCGACCTGTGCGTTTTGACATGCGTCTTACCACGACTGGTGATTGTGAGATTCAATGTACAAGTCATCTTTATTGACGACATATGTCATGACTAGAGATCATGTTATTTCAACATGCGAGTCACTTCTATTGGCGACCAAGAATTTTTAACCTGCGTTTGCCATGACTGGCGATCACAAAAAACGTGAGACGACTATAAGTTGCAACCTGCGTTTGCCATGACTGGCGATCATAAGAAAAAACGTAAGTCGTCTTTTACTGACGGCTATAAATTGCAACTTGCGTTTTGCCATGACTGGCGATCGTAAGAAAAAATGTAAGTCGTCTAGACTTTGTTTGAAGAATGACTTTGGAAGTAATCGGGCGACTGAGCCGAACATACGTCCCAAGTTACAGATTGTAAGTCCTGAGACTTTGAATTCGTAACACCTGCTGTGATCGTAAGATCCATGTACCGAATTGCGAGATTCAATTTTCGAGTCATGATTGGAGGGTCATGATTTTGTCCTTTCACGATGCATTTCTCATGTCTTTGTGGTCTGAAAGACGCTATTCTGTTACGACGTAAATCGTAAGACTGACGTGCGATCTCGCGAACCTGCATAATAAGATACAGGGGTGGTCGTTGGTTTGACCAACGACCCTTCGATGCTTAAGTCAGTAATCGTTCGTCGAAGTAAATCGAAAGCAAAGAAATGAAATAAAAGGCACAGTAATCCAGCTACGTGGGGGTGCAGTCGTAGATTTGTCACTACGGTCTTCAGACGTACGATCATTCTGGGATCGTTGTCGCGCACGATTTCGGAAGAAGTTCCGAATCTGTATAGAATGTCAGTTTGGATAGAGGAGAGGACCTTTTAGCCCCGAACCTGGGAGTAGGCGTCTGAGGTCATCCTGCTTATAGAAATCATTTTAAAAGACTAAAAGGATAAAATATCTTGCCTCGGGGGCAGGATGTCCATTCCTTACCTTATGAAGGGTCGCGGAATTAAGGACGTAACTAAAACTTTAGAAAGTTGGTATACCGTACCCGAGTGCCATTTGACTGGCGTTATGTACCTGGTGACGTTCGTCGTTAGATATTGGAGGATTGCCTCTGTCGTGGGATCTGATTGCCCCCGAGTCGTGAGCTATCTCTATGCCCACGATTAGTTGTTGAAAACTGTAGGGTCGAGCGGGGTACAACATTCTACCCCCTGTGGTGATAGTAAGACGATACCCAGATTTCCATTTTATGGCGCAAGGGTAGATTAGATCATATCATATGCAGTCGCCACAATGCTGGTTTCACCTTTGAGGCTTCAATGTTGCTTTATAGCAATCTTGGGCGGTCTTTTGCTCGCTTTCGATCTCTTGCACTCCCCATGGCGTTGGGAACTTGATCGTCTGATGAAGTCGTAGAGACTTTGTTTCTCACGATATAAATCGTAAAACCTGTACTTAAGTCGTAGATACTTTTTATTGCTCATGATGTAAATCGTAAGACCTGTATTCATATGATCTTGCGAGCCCGTAACATGGAGTCGATAAGCGCCTTTTTTCGAGGACTTTTGAAATCAAATGTGGTATTTTTCAGTTTGTGTAGGGTGTTCCGAGCCCCCGAGTCCCTTGGATGATGCGATACATGCGATACTTTAACGAAACATTTTTTTTATCAGGGCTTGAATCTGGCTTCGAGCCGCATTCAATTCCGATTGAAGTTAGATCAGGGGATCTTGATAATTTGCGATATACCTGAAAAAACTTTACAAGATCGTTAGAGCGATGTAAGTGTTGGCTTTAGACTTTCTTTAGATGGGGTCCCACGGATGGCGCCAAACTGTTAATGCCAAAAATCGCACAAAAGTACAACTTGAGGTCAATGTGGACATTTAACAACTAAAGAAACGTATCTCAAGCCAAATAACACAATTGCGAGGAAAAAGTAAAAGAGACAAGAGATTTGGTGACGCGGAAAACCCCAAAACGAGGGAAAAAACCAAGGTCGACTCTGTGAGAGTCGACAGTGCACTATGGTTCGCCAAACAGGGGCAAAAGTCCTTTTGTGACAGATGATATGTGTACAATAGGTTACAAATGAAGTAAAAATACACTTAGTCGTGTGTAAAAGGTGTGCGTCGTGTGTTAAACGTGTGAAACAAGCTGTTGTCGTACGGCTTGAACTGTTGTCGTGCGGTTTGAACTATTGTCGTGTGGTTTGAACTATTGTCGTACGGTACTTGCGTTAGCGACGTGTGATCGACTGCGAGAGAGAAAATGTTGAAGTAGATGAGAATGTAGTTGTATAGCTAGATGAATTCGTCCCTTTGCTCGAGGTTGGAGTATGCCTTTACATAGGTTTCACCGGTCATTAATGTGTCTTGATGGCTTGATTTTATAACCGCTGTCGGGCCTTTAATGCGCTTTGATGATTGGTTTTGTAACCGTCGTCGACTCTTTAATGTCATTAAGAGCTCGTCCGTTACTAACCGTTTGTGCCATGAATGCTCGTAGACCTGCATTAATGAACAAAGGAAACGGTTGTCGACCATTACGGGTTAGCGAAACCGTAAGACCGTCTTAAGTTCTGGACGTCAGTCTTATGGAGCATACGACCATTGCCGAAATATAAGACCATGTATACGACTGTAAATGTCTTGTAAGACCTTATCTTAATATAAGAATGGTCTACAGAAAATGTCGTAAGACTAGGATAAAAATGTCGTAAGACTAGGATAAAAATGTCGTAAGACCAGGTCGTAAGACCAAGATGATGATGTCATAGGACTAGGTCGTCAGGACGACACTGTCGCATGACCAGGATATCAGGATGATGCTGTCGCAAGATGAAAATAAGGTTTTCCTTCTTGAGTCACCTTTAGTTAACCATGACCAAGTGTCCAGTCTTGGGACAAGAGACATGACAGACGCGACATGTTTACTGGTGATAGTTAACATATGATATAAGACTGTCGACGTTAGACTAGTGACATAAGACCAATGACGTAAGACTGGTGACATAAGACCAGTGATACAAGACTAGTAACGTGTGATTGGCGATGTGTGACGTGCGACGTGTAACATGCGACATGTGACGTGCGATCACGAGATGTAAGGACACTATCTTGAATGACTATTGACGCAAGAGGTCTTTTAATAACCAACTATCGTGTGTCGGGGATATGGCAATAATGGGTATTACCCTTGTCGGTCGGGGGTATGACTTTTGTAGATATTAGGGTAATCAAGGTCCACGGGTCATGTCGAGGGAATTTCCCAAGTAGGTCGAGGGTGTATTTTTTACCCAAACAACCCCCGAGGTTATTCTGAACGTCGTCGAGCCATAACGACAAAACCTCGACACGCGCCAAGGCGGCCTTCTCCCTCTCCAGTGTCGCCTTCTCTCTTTCGAGAGCCGCGGGCACTAAATCCCTTGTCTTCTCCATTTCGGAGTATAGAGCAAGGGAGGACTGGAACGTCTGACCAATACAAAAAATACAGGTTAGTAAGAACCCGACAAAGTTACAAAAATAAAAAAAGACAAGTTTTTAAAACTTACCATGAACGCAAGTCCTGCGACGTGGGATCCCGCCACCTATACCGGGACTCCCTGGAAACGCTCCCTGAAATAGTGGAGCTGATATTTCCCCAGATGGGGGAAGAGCTTCGTCCCGTCCAGCACATTATCCGCCATAAAGTCCGACGGCAACGTAAAGTTAACCGTCATGACTTTGGCCTCTCCCGTCGAGACGCCCTTGCCCTTGTCGGCCGACGAAGGGGTCGACGTGGCAGATGGAGACACCGTCGTTTTCCCATGAGGCGCAGAGCTGACCGGTGTCGCGTCGATCACATCAAAAGACGTCCTCATCTTCCCAGGAGATGCGACCGACACCTTCGTCTTCTTCGGAGTGACGACTCTCGACGAGTCACCCGCCTTTGAAGACAGTTCCCTCGGGACCGTCATCTTGGTCCATTTCAAAACCCCCGACCCAGTGGTCGAGGTTTCATTCCTCTTCTCTCTGCCCCTGCAGGTCAATTTAACTTGGACTGCCTTCTTGGCAGCCACAGACGACGCCTTCGCTTGAGATTCCCCTGAAAAACGAGAAGAAAAGAGCATTACACGATTGAAATAATAGAAAGAGGAACGTCAGTCGATCAGAAAGATCAAGGTACACTTACTGTTAATGCCAAAAATCGCACACAAGTACAACTTAAGGTTGATTGTGGAGCTTAACAACTAAAGAAAATAATCTCTCGACAAAGCGTGCGATTAAGGTAAAAAATGTAAAAGAGACAGAGAATTTTGGTGACGCGGAAAAAACCTCAATGAGGAAAAAACCCGCGGACGACTGTGGAAGTCGTCGCTGCACTATGGTCGCCAAACAGGGGCGATGTCCTTATGTTCCAGGTGTCGATCGTACAGAGATTACAATACAAATGAAGGAAAGACTTCGAAATGTAAAGTAACAAATGTTTCGAATGTAAAAACAATGTGCGTCGTGTGTATGGACTGTGTATCGTGCGTAAAAACTATGCGTCGAGTGTGGATGTCCTGCGTTGATGTCGTGCGTCGAGATCGATCCTTTGAGAGAAAGTTCTTTTCTTCAGAGATTCTTGAGTACGCAGTATGATTCTCGAATGCGGTCTCCTCCAACGATGATGGAGCTCTATATTTATAGTCTCCGGGTGCTTTGATCGATCTCTTGAATGCTTTACATAACTGTCGTAACGGACGTTTGTCTTTAATGCTGTTAATGATCCTTTACTGGTTGTAGCCGTTGGTCGTTAATAACGTTGACTCCTGCATTAAACACTGAACAAATGTAACAGTCGTAATGATCGTTAGCTGGTCAAGGTCGCATGGTATTATGTGACGGTCGCGAGAACTAGACGACATCGTGGTCGAGTGTCGTGAGGTAAATAACATGCGATTTGACTTTTAATCAAGGGACAAGGTACTATGATTTTACCTTGTCGTCGGGTGAAATAAAATAAGTGTTTCCCTTACCTTGGTCGTGGTCGAGACTGGTGAAATTTTGCCCAAACAGTTTGCCCCCAAAATTTGAAAAAGTGGAGTGGCAAAAAGTTTTTTAAATTTTGCTTGTCGGGGGTTCGAGGTTATGACACGTGTCGAAATTTACCTTGGTTGTCTTGGAACTGAATCGGTTCAATTCAAACCAGAGAGGGAAGTTGAAAATTCGTGACGTCACGCTGACGCACGACGATGCTTGGCAGCTGTCAATGACAGGTGTCGGCGATCCGTGTGGTCACTCGAAAAGATAGAAGCACGCGTCGACTATCGAGGGACTTGATCTAACACGATCGTTTACATAAGTAGAGACAACGATGGGTCTATTTTCATTTACGATTTCAAAAGGTTTTACGCAGAGATTTCCTTTTGATTTCCTTACCGTTCTTCATCCGATCTTTTCAAATCCTGCAAGGATCTTCTATTCAGTTAGGATTTTCGAGGTCTAGAGCTCTTATATATATATAAGGTATGACCCTTTAGTCATCGTATGCGTCATAAATCCATTGCTAGGATATTTGGGGTCTTTCATATAGGCAGACATTATTGTTAATGCCAAAAATCGCACCAAAGGGACAACTTAAGGTCGATGTGGACTTTAACAACTAAATAAAGGAATCGTTCGACAAAGACAAAAATGTAAATGAGACAGAGGATTTGATGACGCTGGAAAAACCTCAACGAGGAAAAAACCTGCGGACGACAGTGGATGTCGTCGCTGCACTATGGTCGCCAATTAGGGGCGATGTCCTTGGTGTTCCCGGTGTCGATCGTACAGAGATTACAATATAAATGAAGGGAAAGACTTTGAAATGTAAAGTACAAGTGTTTGAAATGTACAAACAATGTGCGTCGTGTGTGAAAACAATGTGTAAACTGTTGGTCGAGAGTGAAAGTCGTGCGTCGGGAGCGATTCTTCGAGGGAGAGTTCTTTGCTTGTAGTGTTCTTCTGAGCTGGGATGCTTATCTTCTATTGTTCGATGTTCGGTGTTCGGTCCCTCTCCCTGTGTTATTCGATGTCTTGAAACTGAGGATTGAACTTGGGATTTATAGTCTTCAGATGATTTTAATTGAATCATTAAGATCTTTGATGATTGTTGTAACGGTCGTCGTCTTCAATGTGGGATTAGATGCTCATAACTGATTTCGTCGGTTATAGCCGTTGTCCATTAATAACTTTGACTCCTGCATTAATCACTGAACAAATATAACAGTCGTATAACGCGTTAGTCGGCCAAGGTCGCATGATTCTACGCGACGGTCGTGCGAAGTAGGCGACGTCGAGGTCGAGTGTCGTGAAGAACTCTCGACTTACCTTTTAGGAGGGACGACGGAGGTTTTTTGCTTGTCGGGTGTTCAGGGTTTTGTGTTGAAAAATACCTTGGTTGTTTTGGAACTGAATCGGTTCAATTCAAACTAGAGAGGGAAATCTAAGAGAGGATAAAGTCATGACGTCATGCCGACGCACGATGGTGCTTTCCAGCTGTCTTTGACAGGTGTCGACGATCCATGTGGTCATACGAAGGGACGAGGGCACGCGGTGATCATCAAAGGACTCGACCTGACATGATCATTTGTATAAATAAAGATTACGATGGATCTTTTCTTGTTTACGACTTTAGAGGGTTTTGAGCAAAGATTTCTTTAAGGGTTTTCTTGCTGTTCTTCTTCGAATCCCTTCCAAATTTGCGAGAGACTATAGCGATTCAAGGCTTAGAGTGCCTATATAAGGCATTACTTTCTCACCTTCGTCTTTATTGCTCCTCTCTTTTCTCTGATAAACAATGTCGTCTGAAAAGAGTTCTATCACGAGTCAGGAAGACTTAAATACCTTTAGGTGTTTAGCGAAAATACCTGCACAGATAGAACGGATATGTCCAGGGAGTACACGTCCTGAGAGTTGTCCTGAAGGATACTTTGTACTATATGGGTATCCTTTCAAAATAGGGTTTGAATGGCCATTTTCAGCTTTATCCAAGGCTTTTATGCATGATTTTAGCTTGTCGCCAGGACAATTAACGCCCCAACTCTGGCGAATTTTCCTAGTTGTTGAGCGAGTATCCGCAAAGTGGGAGTCACATATGATCATAAATGATTTTTTGTTGGCTTACCAAGTCAAAAGGGATAAGAACTGGCGTTATAGTCCTTATTCCAAGTATAAGGGTGATCGTACTCTGGTTTTGAGAACCGGGGTCAACGATCGTGGGTGGAAATCTAGGTACGTATTTGTTCATACTGACTCACTCGATTCTGATAGCAGCTGGATTCGTCTAGATTGGAATAAGACGGGTATGTTCGTTGTTCTGAATATTTGTCATTGTGTAGTTTTTACAATCTCCACTTAACCTTCTTATTGTGTCACCTTCAGAGATCCAGTTCGATGTCGTGAAGCCTAACGAGGATTCCCAAGCCAAGATCGACAGATTCTTGAGTCTAGGGATCGATGATCGATCTATCTTCGTAGGACAATCGGCGGTCGCGGACGAGGACGTGGTGAACATTGGAAACTCTGAAAAAAAGTGGACAAACAGGAAGAGATGGCTGGTAAGCGTACTATGGTTTTGGTTTGTGCCGTTTATTTTGTCTGTCTAATGCTTCATGTATTTCCTTACCAGTGCCGACTGAGAGGAAATCGGTATCCAGGAAGAGAGGGGTGCAGATTATGCTTGCCCTTCGAGGCGAAAGAGAGAATGTCTCGACAGCTGGGTCGAGGATTCCAAAGAAAACCAGGAAGATAGTCCTGAGGAAACCGTCTTCGAGGGCTGATGACTCATCGAGAGTTGTCACGCCTAAGAAGGCGAAGGCGTCATCCATCCTTCGTAGTGCGATGGATGCGACACCGGAAAGTTCGGCGCCTCCGGCGACAGTGACGAAACCGGTGTCTAAGGTGTCGACCCCATCGTCTGCCGACAAGGGCGAGGGGTCGTCGGCCGAAGTTACGACGGTTAACTTTTCGTTACCGTCCAACTTTATGGCGGATAGTGTCCTAGACGGGACGGCGTTGTTTCCTCACTTGGGGAAATATTTGCTCCCGTCTTTTAAGGAACGTTTTCAGAGAGCTCCGATCAGGGAAGCAGGATCTCAGGTTGCCGGTTTGGCGTTCTCGGTAAGTCTTTCTTTCAAGACTTGGTTCATTTGTCGTTGTCGTCGTTGGATATTTAACGAACTTCCTACTTTTTACAGACATTTCATTCTTCCTTGGCGCTATACGCTGAGATGTCGAGAGTTGAAGATCTGGTGGCGTCTGCCCTTGAAAGAGAAGATGCGGCGTTAGAAAGGGAGAGGGTGGCTTTGGAAAGGGAGAGATCGGCCTTGGCGCGTGCCGATGAGTTGGCCTTTCAGCTTTATGACGCTGTGCATGAGCTAAAGACCGTTAGTTGCGCGAAGGAGGCGAATGATTCTCCTAATCCCTAGGAAACTTTTAATCTTTCCTTGCTTTTGTTTTTACCGATTGGCCGTTTGTGGTCGAATTCCTGGATGTAAATAACAGTTTATTTACTGAATGAAACTTGGGCTTCTTTTGAATTCATACTTTGCATATTTCATGAACAAACATAATGTCAATTGTAGAATTTACTGAGTGAAAAATAACCAAGAAATCGGGCGACTTAGGCATCATTGTATCACAATAACTAGCACGCGAGACTTTTAAATCGTGTATACAAATGTTAGCACATGCAATCAAAGCATTTTTTCAGAGTATGAAATTTTTCTAATTTTAAGAAACATAAAATGAAAAAGTCGTGTAGACTTTGCGATCATACTACTAAGTCGTGCGATTAATTTGAATCGTGTGCCCCTGTAGAAGGATGATCAAGTCATAGACCTGTTTGTTTATGTCATGCGACCTTGCGAAACTAGAGTCGTTTGATTATTGTCGTGCGATTATGCGGAATAAACAATGTCAGAGGTTGGTCGTTGGCTAACCAACGACCCTCCGATGCTTAAGTCAGTAATCGTCGTTGTTAAAAAATCGTATGAAAAAATAGAAAAGGGTTTAGAAGACGTACCTTTTCTGACGCGTCGTGCCCCGTCTACGTGGGACGTCTTGATTATTGCTACCATCTTGCCCCCTTGTGGAGATTTTAAGACGATACACTAAATGTCGTCGTGAGTCGCCACAATAGAAGGTCTATTTTCGCGGCTTCAGAGTGGTTTTATAGCAATCACGAGCGACTTTCGGCTCACTTTTTATCTCTTGGATTCCCCACGGCGTAGGAAACTTTAGAATCTGATGATACGTCGAGGGAACGACTTTCATTTCATGGATCCATGGTCGACCTAAGATGATGTTATAGGCCGACGCACAGTAGATGACACTGAACTTGGTCTGCTTGTTGATTCCTCCGGCATAGACTGGCAAGATGATATCTCCAATGGTGCTCGTCGCTTCTCCATTGAAAACGACCAAAGTTGTCGAACGTCGGGTTATTTCCGAACGATCGACTCCCATGGCCTTGATGGTGTCAATGAAAATGACGTTCGCTGAACTGCCCCCATCGATCAAGACTCGACGGGTTAAACAATTACCAATTGTGAGTTGAATGATCAACCCGTCATGATATTTCTGGTACGAGTCACCGAGGTTGTCTTGGTCAAATACGATCTTCATAGCTTCCAACTCCAAATCTCCCTTAGGCCTTGATGAACGCGGGATAGGCCGATCGTCAGGCGCTTGACTGGCGTGACGTTTGGCTGCGGAATACGTCAGACCACATACGTCAGAACCACCAGTGATACAATTGACGACTTTCGCATGCTCGGGGGTTGGCGGCCGAACGTCGTTAGATGGGGTAACGACATCGTCGATGATGTCTTTTAAATTGCCCTTCGGGACGTGATACGCCAGCTCCTTTTTGAGAGTTATGCAATCATCTGTCGCGTGACCATGGTCGACATGAAAGTCGCACCATTTAGATTTGTCTTTCTTAGCGTCGTCCTGATCGGACTTCTTAGGCCACCGGATGGTTGCGTGGGCGGTCTTTAGAGCTTCGACCAAATCCTTAGTGGATCCTTTGAATCCATAAGAGGATATCTTGGTGTACTGAGGAAATTTGGTCGCGGTCTTAGCATCTGGTTTTGTCTTGAATCGGACGTTCGAGATCTGGCGCGCGGGCTCTTTTTTGGAAATTGCTTTTGTCTTGAACTCTGGCTTCCTTACACCTAACGACCTCTTGTCGTCGGTATGCTTGCGACGAAAGGCAGCGTCGTCCTCTACCCTCATGTACGCTAGGGTTCGAGCTCGGACGTCTTTAAAATTCTCCGGAGGATACTTGGTCAGGTCAGTGTATAAACCTGAGCTGTCGTCCAGACCACGCTTATAAGCTTCAATTGCAGTCTTGACATCACAATTGCGAATGTTGATCATCTCCGCTTTGAATCGATTGAAATAACTGCGGATGGCCTCACTGGTCTTCTGCACGACGTAATACAGGTCACTGGTCTGCTTCTCCATCTTTCGACTGCTGGCGAATTGCTGGGAGAATTGGTTGACCAATTCAGCGAACGACCCTATGGACTTGGGTTTGAGATTGACCAACCACTGGAGAGCAGGACCAGTGAGAGTCGCACCGAATCTTTTGTACATATAGACCTCCTGATACATGTGTGGGATCGAGATCGTCTACACGATCTGCTTATACTGCGCGACGTGCTCTGTCGGATCAGTCACTCCCGAATACTTGAGCGTGAAGGCGGGGACGTTATACTTCTTCGGGACCTCCACAGTTGCGATCTCATCGATGAAGGGTGATGCCTGAAATCCTGATCGAGATTCGACATCAACGGGCACGGCTGCCCCAGGTAGCTTGGCGAGCAAAGATAGGACGCGCTCATTCTGATCTTCTAGCATTTTCAATCGCTGGGCGACGGGGTCATTGGGGTTGAGATTTTCCCCTGCTTGTGGATTGATTCCTGAACTGGTGCCATTGCCATGCGACGAGCCATTGGCGTCTCCGTTGAGAGGAACAAAATACGGCTGCGACCCATTCTGAAATGGCTGCGACCCTTTCTAAAATGGTTGCGATCCATTCTGAAACGGCTGCGACCCATTCTGAAATGGCTGCGACCCATTTTGCATGGGTGGTGGCCTTATGTGCTGAGGAGGAACCATCCCGAACTGGGGATTTGGATTGAACGGTCCCGGCTGCTGGTTCTGCATGAACGGACCTGGATGCTGATTCTGAGTGAACGGACCTGATCCTGGACCTGGATTATGCGCGAATGGTCGAGGACCATTCTGACCGAACGATCCTTGGCCTGGATTCTGAACGAATGGCCTAGGACCATTCTTAGGTCTAGAGGGATTCCTTAACCGTGCGATCTCCTCAGCTGTTCTGCGACTTTGCTCTGCCATAGCGTTTATTTGATTTCGAGCGATTTCGAGCTCCTGGTACATCTGGGCAATGACATGCTGCTGATTTCCAGAGGCTGCCATTTTCCTACTACAGAGAACAAAGAGAACTCCAAGAAACCATAAGTACGACGCACGTTTGTCGAAGATTTTCTCTAGATGGGGCCCCATGGTGGGCGCCAAACTGTTAATGCCAAAAATCGCACCAAAGTGACAACTTAAGGTCGATGTGGACTTTAACAAATAAAGAAAGGAATCGTTCGACAAAGGCGTGCGACAAAGACAAAAATGTAAACGAGACAGAGGATTTGATGACGCAGGAAAAACCTCAATGAGGAAAAAAACCTGCGGACGACAGTGGATGTCGTCGCTGCACTATGGTCGCCAATTAGGGGCGATGTCCTTAGTGTTCCGGGTGTCGATCGTACAGAGATTACAATACAAATGAAGGGAAAGACTTCGAAATGTAAAGTACAAGTGTTTGAAATGTAAAAACAGTGTGCGACGTGTGTGAAAACAATGTGTAAACTGTTGGTCGAGAGTGAAAGTCGTGCGTCGAGAGCGATTCTTCGAGGGAGAGTTCTTTGCTTGTAGTGTTCTTCTGAGCTGGGATGCTTATCTTCTATTGTTCGATGTTCGGTGTTCGGTCCCTCTCCCTGTGTTATTCGATGTCCTGAAACTGAGGATTGAACTTGGGATTTATAGTCTTCGGATGATTTTAATTGAATCATTAAGATCTTTGATGATTGTTGTAACGGTCGTCGTCTTCAATGTGGGATTAGATGCTCATAACTGATTTCGTCGGTTATAGCCGTTGTCCATTAATGACTTTGACTCCTACATTAATCACTGAACAAATATAACAGTCGTATAACACGTTAGTCGGCCGAGGTTGCATGATTCTATGCGACAGTCGTGCGAAGTAGGCGACGTCGAGGTCGAGTGTCGTGAGGAACTCTCGACTTACCTTTTAGGAGGGACGACGGAGTTTTTTGGGTCTTTGTTGGGACCTTGTCTTAATACAAGATATAGTTCATAACATGTGTCTTACCTTTCTGGTCGTGGTCGAGACCTGTGAAATTTTGCCCAAACAGTAACAGGTTTAGCAATGTCGACAAAGCCTAGAAGTACCATTCGTAACGAGGATGATCTCGACGACTTTAGAAGTCTAGCGAGGATCCCAACGTGGATTACTGTGAGTAAGGCGGGCAATATTCGTCCGGAGATGTGCCCCGAAGGGTATGTCGTGATATATGAGTATTCCATTGGCCATACTCGCCTCTGGCCAAAGCGTTTATGTGCGAGTTCGACATGTCGCCGGGACAACTGATGCCCCAGTTCTGGAGAGTTATCCAAGTCATCGAGCGACTTACCTCGAACTGGGAGTCGCCTATGAATGTAAGGGATTTGCTGACGGCGTATCAGGTCAAGAAGGATCAGTACCGTCGTTATAGCTTGTTCTCGAGGTACAAGGGCGAGCGCACCTTGGTTTTGCAGACGACAGTTAATGACCGGAAATGGAAGACCCGATACGTGTTTGTGCGGGTGGCGACGCTAGATACCGACAGTGACTGGATTAGGTCCGGTTGGAATATGACGGGTAAGCTTTTTCCACCATTTTGTCGTATGCCTTGTGTCACTTTGTTATTTGGTTTCTTTCTGTCTAATATTCTTTCTTATGTGCAGATATTAATTTTGACAAGGTAAAGCCTGATGATGACTCTAAAGCCAAGGTTAAGAAGTTTTTGGAATTTAGCGCCGATGATCGATCGTACGTCAAGCACCATCTGATAGATGAGGATGATGACACTGTTTTCTTGGGCGATAGAATGCGGATGGGTCGAGAAGAGAAAGAAGAAGAGGAATCTGAGGAGACCGAGGAGGAGAAAGGGGAAGAAACAGAAGTAGAGATAAATGGTAAGTATCCCTTTGCCTTATTTTTGCTCATCGTGGTATTTCTCTGTTCTCAGTTGTCTAATTTCTTTCTTTTGCCATACAGGAGAATCTTGGTCGGGGATGACACCTGCTGCCGCTAAGAAGACGGCTCGAATTGATCTGACTCGTAAGTCGAGGGAAAGTAGGCAGAAGGATGCCTCAACAACAGGGTCGGGGGTCTTAAAGAGAAAGGATATCCCGACAGCTGGATCGGGACTCCTAAAGAGGACAAGGATGTCCGTCCTGAAGGCACCGTCGTCGAAGACGGGTAGCTCATCGAGAGTCGTTTCGCCTGAGAAGGCGAAGGCGTCGATTGTGTTTGACACGATCGGCTCAAGATCTGTTGATACTGCGCGACCGGCGACGATGTCTCATACTGCGCAACCGGCGACGATGTCTCCTACTGCTGCGTCCGGCCCTTCGACGGCCGACAAGGGAAAAGCTGCGCAGACGAGTTTCGGGGGGGAAATGACGGTCGACTTTACGTTGCCGTCGGATTTCTTAGATGACAACGTTTTAGATGGAACGAAATTGTTCCCCCACTTAGGGAAGTATCAGCTCCCTTCTTTCAGAGAGCGTTTCAACGGAGTTTCCCTCGAAGATACGGAGTCCCATGTCGCTGGGCTAACGTTCCTGGTAAGTCTGTCTTTCAAGATTTTGTCTATTTGTTGTTGTCGTGTATTTTGTTAACACGTTTTTGTATGTTTTCAAGTGTTTCAGTCTTCTTTGGCATTGCATGCTGAAACGACGAAGGTAGAAGGTTTAATGGCTCCAGCTATTCAGGAAGTAGATGCAGCATTAGAGAGGGAAAGATCTGCTCTGGAACGTGAAGAAGCGACGTCGGTGCGACTCGACGATGCCTTAAATGAGTTAGAGGCCGTCGGTCATGCGAGGGATGAAACAAACTCGCGTCTAAAGGAGTCTCTGACTTTGATGCACGACCAAAGAGAGGAGTTAGAGGGGATGAAGGGATCCTTGGCCATGAAGAAAAAGGAGGTCGAAGAGTCCAAATCCAAGGTGGTGAGGTTAGAGAAGGAGCTGGAGGAGTTGAGGGATGAGAATAAGTCCATCTTCTCCTTTGCTCGGCTCACTGCACGTGCAGCGATTATGCGACGTCACTTATTGGGCAAGAATCCTCTGGCCTTGGCGTCAGACGAGCTGGACCTTTTCTACAGGGAGGTTGGAGCCGAGAGAGACCTTGACTCGGACGATGAGAAGGAGGTCGAGGAGGAGGAAGGTTCCCAGGGTGAGGCGTCAGGCAAGGATGTGACCGACGCTAGAAAATGTCTTTGCTTACTATCGTTCCCTGTTACTCGACCGTTACTGGTCGAGCCTTTTGGATGTATATATAACAGTTCGATGAATGAAACTTAGATATCTTTTGATTTTGTATTTTTTGCACATAGATACAATGTTTAATTGTAAAATCCACCAAATGGTAAGGGAACAAGAATTCATGCGACTTAGGCATCTAGCTCTACATAATAATTAAGACATAAGTCATAAGACGTTAAACCGTGCTGGCGTACATAAGCATATGCAATCACAACATTCATTTAGAGCATGTAAGTCTCCTAAGTTAGGGGACTGAAATCATGGGGTCGGTAGACCATGTGGTTGTACGACTATATCACATCATGAATTCGAATCGTGCGTTCCTGCGATGGAATAATCGAGTCATGGACCCGATCGCTTATATCGTACAATCCTGCGGAATGATACTGGTGTTATGCGACAGGCTCAGCAACTTATGTCGTGCGATTCTGCGATAAAACATTGTTAGAGGTTTGGTCGTTGGCTAACCAACGACCCTCCGATGCTTAAGTCAGCAGTCGCTTGTGATAGGAAATCGTATGAAAGTAGAGAAAAGGATTTAGAAAACGTACCTTCTCAGATTCTTTTTTACTTGATGGGGGATTTGCCCCCCGTCATTTACTATCCTATTTTTCCAGGAAAAAATAGGCTTTAAATGACGGATCGACACTGAGTTTTTGAGGGTTAACATCAATGTCTATGTCGACCGTGTTTTCGTGCGACAGGGCAGAATAGTCGACATATTCCTGTATGAAAGGAATTAGTTTGTCTATAAGATCAGAGATAGAGAGACGTACATGTCGAGACCTTATGGTTAAGTTTTCCCTTGTGACTGCCAAACAGCTTAGTTTCGCGGCTTCAAGGTGATCTTATAGCAGTCGCGGGCGACTTTCGGCTCACTTTTGATTTCTTGAACTCCCCACGGCGTAGGGAACTTCAGGGTTTGATGATACGTCGAGGGAATGGCTTTCATTTCATGGATCCACGGTCGACCTAAGATGATGTTATAGGCCGACGAACAATCGATGACACTGAACTTAGTCTGCTTGTTGATTCCTCCGGCATAGGCCGGCAGGATGATCTCTCCTTAGGTGCCCGTCGCTTCTCCGTTGAAACCGACTAAGGTCGTCGAGCGTCGGGTGATTTCCGAGCGATCGATTCCCATGGCCTTGATGGTGTCGAGAAAAATGACGTTCGCTGAACTGCCCCCATCGATCAAGACTCGTCGGGTTAAACAATTGCCAATCGTGAGTTGAATGATCAACCCGTCATGATGCTTCTGATAAGAGTCACCGAGGTCGTCTTGATTGAACACAATCTTCATAGCTTCCAGCTCCAGATCTCCTTTGGGCCTCGATGAACGCGGGATAGGTCGATCGTCAGGTGCTTGACTGGCGTGACGCTTGGCTGTGGAGTACGTCAGACCATACACGTCGGAACCACCAGTGATGCAATTGACGACTTTCGCATGCTCGGGGGTTGGCGGTCGATCGTCGCTAGTTGGAGCGACGACGTTATCGATGATATCTGTTTGGGCAAAATTTCACCAATCACGACCACGACCAAGGTAAGGAAAACGCTTCTTCTCTTTTCCGTAATGAAGGTAAAATCATAGTACTTTAGCTCCAGATTAAAGATAAAATCGAAAGTCTTTTGCCTTACGACACTCGACCTCGACGTCGTACGTTTCACACGACCGTCGCATAGAACCATGCGACCTCGACCAACCAACGCGTTATACGACTGTTATGTTTGTTCAGTGATTAATGCAGGAGTCAAAGTTATTAATGGACAACGGTTATAACCGACGAAATCAGTTATGAGCATCTAATCCCACATTGAAGACGACGACCGTTACAACAGTCATTAAAGATCTTAATGATTCAATTAAAAGCATCCGAAGACTATAAATCTCAAGTTCAATCCTCAGTTTCAGGACATCGAATAACACAGGGAGAGAGATAGAGCAAGAGCATCGAACAACAGGCACAAATACTCAAACTCTGAAGAACACTCATTCGAAGCAAAGGAATCACCCATAGAAGATCGCTCTCGACGCATGACAGCCACACACGATACACAGTTTAAACACACGACGCACACTGTTTTATATTCAAAACACTTGTAACTTTACATTTCGAAGTCTTTTCCTTCATTCGTATTGTAATCTCTATACGATCGACACCTGGAACACCAAGGACATCACCCCTGATTGGCGACCATAATGCAGCGACGACTTCCACTGTCGTCCGCATGTTTTTTCCTCGTTGAGGTTTTTCCTACGTCATCAAATTCCCTGTCTCGATTATATTTTCATCTTTATCGCACGCTTTTGTCGAACGATTCTTTTCAATAGTTGTTAAAGTCTACATCGACCTTAAGTTGTCCCTTTGGTGCGATTTTTGATATTAACAGTTTGGCGCCATCCGTGGGACGTCATCTAGAGAAAATCTTCGACGAACGTGCGTCTTACTAACAGTTTCTTGGAGTTTCCTCTGTTTTTTATTTTCAGGAAAATGGCAGAACAGACTGCTGTCCCGACACATGAAGAGCTCGAAAATGCAAAAGACGCTCCTGAAGTAGTCAACGATTATCGCCTGGAAGAAGTCATCCTAGATCAAAGCAAGCCTGAGCAAAAAGTCCTTATCGGATCATCCCTCAGTCCCTGTCTTTAGGAAAAGTTAATATCTTTTTTGCAGGGATATGCTGACTGTTTTGCCTGGTCGCATGAAGATATGGTTGGCATAGATCCTGATGTCATCTCCCACAAGCTCAACGTCGACCCGTCATTCAAACCTATCAAGCAAAAGCGAAGGAAATTTGCTCCTGAAAGGAATAAGGTGATCAATGACGAAGTCGACAACCTTCTCAAGACAAGGAAAATTCGAGAAGTAAAGTACCCCGATTGGCTTGCTAACGTCGTGGTGGTAGCGAAGAAAAATGGAAAATGGAGAGTCTGTATCGACTTCACAGACCTCAATAAAGCTTGTCCAGAATATCCTTTCCCACTACCTCACATCGATGCCATGGTTGACGCGACAGCGGGGCATGAACTACTGACATTCATGGATGCCTATTCCGGATATAATCAAATCCTAATGCACGTCGAGGACCAAGAAAAAACCGCATTTATGACGGACCGAGGTATTTACTGTTATAAGGTTATGCCTTTTGGACTAAAAAATGCAGGTTCTACCTACCAGCACCTGGTGAACAAGATGTTCAAGGATCGTCTTGGCGACACAATGGAGGTATACATCGACGATATGTTGGTCAAGTCAAAACAAGCTGTCGACCACGTCGAGCACCTGAGGCAATCTGTAACGTCCCAAAAATTACAAGGAATTTAAAATTTTAAAAACATGCATTTCATTATAAAACAATCACAGTTTAATAATTCGTAACTCAAATGAAGTTAACGTCGTTAACTCGAACAGTCAATAAAGTTTATGCAGCGGAAATTTCATAAAATAAAATCCAAAGGGTTGAAAGTGAAACTTAAACAATTCTTGACACTCCGCGCCTAGTGTGTGTACCGTCAAGCCCGACTGCCGCTCGCACCTGAAATCACAACATATTGGGAAAAGGGTAAGCTAAACGCTTAGTGAATCCTATCACACACGCATGTAGCAACCCCACGTATATCGCCCCTACCCGCCAGTAGGCAACATCACCATCACCACGGATATAAATCCACATAATAATTAACGTATAAATGCGAACCTCGGTCCCACCGAGCACACCAAAAATATATCGATACAAGCTCAGTCCCACCGAGCCCTCGGTCCCACCGAGTAAAGACATTGATACAAGCTCAGTCCCACCGAGCCCTCGGTCCCACCGAGTAAAGATAATACAATTGTACTAGCTCAGTCCCACCGAGCCCTCGGTCCCACCGAGTTCCTACGCCACCCGCGTATACAAATTTCGGCCCCACCGAGTTCCTACGCCACCCGCGTATACAAACTTCGGCCCCACCGAGTTCCTACGCCACCCGCGTATACATGACAATATACCCGGTCCCACCGAGTTCCTCCAGTCCCACTGAGGTGTACACAAGCATACATAATTCACATACACATTCAACAGATCACAACTAGATATCACATCCCAACTAATTCACGTAAACACGTAATAACACATGATAACACGTAACACAAAATAACGATATGCATGAAATTCCTAACTACGCGGTGAGAGAACTCACCTCAAAACAACGCGACGCGCTCCCGAGCCGCAACACCAGCACGTCAACCTTCCTCACTTTTTCCCACCTAAATACGCACTAAGAACGTCAACGGAAGGTCCCAACTCACGACACTTTTACTAGTTTAACAAAACTAAAATTCCAGCTTTTATACTAAAAACGCAGGTCTGTTCGGGACCCATTTTACCCCTGCTAAACTGATCAAACCAAAAATCTAATTCCACATTCAGGAAGTTCAATGCCTTACGGTTCCAGGGACGTATCGCACGCGTCCTAACGATATTCCTAGCACTCTATATGAATTTTACAAAAACACCTCTCAGAGCAGCTAAAACAGGACCTGTCCGTATAAAATGGCAATTTGACACTAGCTATGTCCCGAACTGGTTTTTCCACAAAACATATAAACGTTACTAGACTCAGAATGGGAACTTTTGGCACCAGTTCCATCCTAATCCGACATTCCTAACAGAAGATATAGCTTTTACAAAACAGGGCAGAAACTGCACGATTTACATAAAATGATAACTTTTGAACTTGAACCCAATAAGTTATCTTAATCCAAACAGACCCACGAAGAAACATGACTTACTGAATTAGGGTTAACATGGGCTGAACAAAACCATGCACCACCCACTGCCGCCTCCGGCGGTGGTGGTGGCTGGCGGTATTCTCGCGACGAACAAAACGAAAAGACACGGAAAGGAAAACGAACGATTACCTCGCTGCAACTCCTCATTCTTCTCGATTCCGGTAGCAAGCAGCGGCGTTCCTCTCCTTCCCGGCGTCTCTCACTCTCCGGCGAACACTCTCCCTCTCTCTCCTCTCGCCGGCGACCACACTCCCTTTCCCTCTCGATTTCCCTCTCTCTCTCCGGTTTCCCTCTCTCTCGGCCAAACACCACCAAAAGGGGGAGGGGGAATGACTAAAGGGTTCTTGGGGAGTTACTAGCATGAAACCGAAGGGGAAGAGGAAGGGAGGGTCTCTTGGCTGATCCCTTGCCAAACTTTGGTGAAATGCCCCAATTAGCCCCTCAACTTTCCTTTCCTTACAAAAACCCAAAAAGGTTGACTCATTTAACTTTTTGGTCCGGTTCGACTAACCCCGCTAATGGAAACCACATTAAATCCAACCTAAAAGAAAAGAATTAATAAAAGAAATTACATACTGGGGTACGGGCTTTAAAACTCTCCCCCACTTGGATTAGACTTCGTCCTCGAAGTCTAGACCGGCGAATAACTCGGAATAGTTCTCGAATACTTTTCATACTAACAAAACTCCTTCAAGGACACCGAAATTATGATCGGAAGAACACTCCAACAACTGGATTCATTCCTAGTCAAACGACTTTGGTTGACTCCCATCCTTAGATGTTCTGCACATCCCGATTCAACTTTCAAGCTCTAACCATTCTAAAGGTGCTCACCAATATATCCTACCGGATACTCGAATCCGATCATTCCTACCATTACTGCCGATTAACTTCCACGAGTTCTAATAGACTCCCAAAATTTATTTCACACGGGTCATCAAACCAGTAAACTTATAATCATCCAAGAAGGTCATTCCACCATAACCATTCACCACAAGCAAACATCTCAGGATTACTACTACCATCAACATAATTTCCTTAAAATCGGCTACAATTCCCCAATTACACTAAGGCATTTGGCCTCAAGCCCAAAAGTCGACACCTAAGTATACTATTTACCTCAAAAATTCTACGCATTTATCCTCTTTATTACAAAGGGCATCATTCCCTAACCGATACTATTCGGCCTACAGTACCCACACGCGTGGGATACCCAACCTTCCACCATCGACGTATCTTTCACACTCGCTCTACGAAGCCTAGTTACACCCCAACGCCTACCTCTCAGGTACGTCTCAAGTCCCGGCACATCGGAGTTACCTCTCAGGTAAGTGCCCAAGACTGTATCCTCTTAGTGCCTATTGGAAAGTCAAGGTCACAACACATGAATACCGGAGTCCCACCCCGAGATACCCAACCGACCATTAAGACCGAGCAATTGACCCATGACTATCACGGACAAAATTCGGAATTTCCCCCGAAACTCTCTCGCGTTTGGCATTTTCCTCCAAAACTGCCACCTCCTGAGCACTACCTATCGACTCGAGAAGAGGTGCAACCACTGTTAACCGTTGACACAAGCCCCACAGTGGCTCACCATCCAGATGTCGACTAAGTGCGTCCGTAACAACATCCGCTTTACCGGGGTGGTAAAGTATCTCACCATCCTAATCCTTGACCATGTCAAGCCACCTCCTCTGACGCATGTTGAGGTTTTACCGGTCATCAAGTACTGGAGGCTTTTATGGTTAGTGTATACACTTGACGCCATACAAATAGTGCCTCCAAATCTTGTGAGCAAACACCACCAAATCTTACATACCCTCCGTAAAGTCAACATCGGAGCCTCGCATAACGCCTGCGTAGCTCCTCAAAGCCCTCTGCTGCTCCTCACCCCAACTAAAAGCCGTAGATTTCTTCGTCAATCGGGTCATCGGTAAAGCAATCTTGGAGAAATCCTGAATGGATCTCCGGAAGTACCCTGCTAACCCAAGAAAACTCCGTACTTCAGTGAGAGTCTTTGGCACTTCCCACCGCATCACAGTCGTAATCTTGGCCGGATCCACCATAATACCATTCTGGTTCACGTCATGCCCTCGAAAGTGGACCTCTCGTAACCAGAACTCACACTTGGAGAGCTTAGCATACGGCTTCTCCCGCCTCAAACTTCCAAAACTTCTCGCAAATGCATCTCATGCTCTTCCTTCGACTTCGATTACACAAGAATATCGTCAATGAACACGATCACCGATCGATCCCACATAGGGCTACATACCCGGTTCATGAGGTCCATGAACGTTGCGGGTGCATTGGTGTGCCCGAGAGGCATCACCACCAACTTGTAAATGGCCATAACGTGAACGAAAGGCCGTCTACTCCGTATCCTCTCTCCTCACCCGCATCCGATGATACCCCGATCTCAAATCAACCTTAGAGAACCACGAGGCTCCCTGAAGCTGATCGAACAAGTCATCGATCCTTGGTGGAGGATAACGATTCTTCACCGTAAGCTTATTCAACTCACGGTAGTCTATACACATCCGTTGGGACCCGTCTTTCTTTTTCACAAACAGAATCGGGGCTCCCCACGGTGGACAACTCGGCTTGATGAACTCTTTTTCGATAAGTTCCTGCAACGAGTGTACAACTCCTTCATTTCCGGTGGACCAAGGCGATAAGGTGCCTTGGCCACCGGAGCAGCATCCGGAATCAAATCAATGCGGAACTCTACCTATCGCTCGTGAGGTATCCCCGGTAACTCCTCAGGAAAATACGTCAGCAAACTCCCGTACAACTGGCACATCCTCCGCAGACTTCTTCTCTCCGTCGACGCGCGTGTCGATCACATACGCCAAAAGTCCCTGACCACTGTGCTGCAAGTACCTCCGAGCCCTCGCAGCCGAACATATCGCTGAGCTCCGCCTAGGCAAGCCGCCCTGAACTAGCATTTCTCCCCCGCTTGGGGTTCGAACTCGAACTTGTTTGCGAAGACAAACAATCTCCGCATCATACGCATCCATCCAATCCATGCCCACAGTCATGCACAACTCCCGCATAGCGATCGGAATCAAATCAATCAAGAACCTCACACCAGAGATCTTCAAAGTGCACCCCCGGTACACGTCAGTAACCGTCAAGGTCCTGTCTTCAGCAACTGCAACCACAAGTGGACAGCCAAACCGTCCTACAACTCGGCCCTAAACACTCACTGACTATGTGAGACACGGAAGGATGAGTAGCCCCGCTATCAATCGTCACCACAGCAAGCACCGAGTTAACCAAGAACGTACCTGTCACCACTTTATACGTAGCTTGTGCCTCCTCCACTCCCAGTTGACGAACTCTACCTCAGGCCGCCTCCATCCCAACAGCAAGTGAAGCATACTGCGCGGTACTCACGAACTCCCTGATCTTGGTACGTAACATATCCTTGTACCGTGTCCTCTTCATGTCCTCAAAAGCAGCATGCTAAGGATAGAATAATGTCATTTCCGTAAACTTTCGGTTCACCTCCTTTATGGCCTCCGCAGTCTGACAGAGCTCCAAGAAATCTTTGACACTCCTCTCCATCTCCACTAGAGGCACATGCTCCACACGAAACATACGACGAACTCCTCCCAGGTCAAGTAGTGCGCCCGTTAAGCGTCAAAGCAGTAGCACACCAGTCTTTCGCTCCGTCTCGTAACAGATTCACCGCGAAGCGAACTTTCTAGTTCGCAGGACAAGCACCGATAAAGAATGTGCACTCCATAACCGATCCCGGCCCTCTTGTTCGAGGCTGCCCACCCGCAGGGGGTGGAATCGCCGCGATGCGCTCCTCCATCGACACTATTACCTCATCACGAAATGGCGGTAATAATTTCGGGGATCGCCTCCTCAAAATATGCGTCACCTCGACCGCAAACATCTCACGAATCTGATCAGCAATAACTCCAGCATCAGCATCTGGATCAACATTGTTGTTCCTCCTTAACGAACTACTAGCACACATTAAAACCTGCTAACTACGCTCACGCTCAACTCTTCAGTTTCTCCGTGACTTTCCCCGACTCGAGCACGCATCCTGTGCTTCAGATAGTAGAAGCTCTGCTACTACCCTTCACACCTATCCCTACTCGTTTCGAGTCCTGTCCCGGGACGTCCAAGTAGTTGCTTACCACAACCAAACACATATGCCCATTCCGGTGTATGCAAACACTTTTCCTAGCTCCCTAGAAAAGTCGTAATACCCCACTACCCTTGCTAGAACGGAACCCCCACTAGCCCTGACGAGTCGCCTCGTGAACGCACAGTCGTATACAGTGGAAACCAGATAGACATTCGAATATAAGATTCTATCCTACAACGGTTGGACTCAAACAAGAGCTGCGCAATAGAACTAAATCCAACATTCTAAGGCTATTCAGTTCCTACTGCATACAACCTATAGTGCATTCGCTTAACGACCTATCAAAGTTAGCATAAGTTCCTAATAGCAAGTAACAAGTATACAGTACCACAAAATCCACGTAAGCAATCTAGCATACATACTCCCATGTTCTTAGAAAGCAATCTAGCATACGTACTCATATGTAAACGCTATTCCCAGCTCACTAGGAATTTCATCTCATCCCACTACTCTTGCTACAATGGAATCCCTGTTAGCCATAACGAGTTGCCTCGCGAATACCCAGTCGCACGCAGCGTGAATCAAATAGACATTCGAATACAAGATTCTATCCTAGAACGGTTGGACTCAAACAAGAGCTGCGCAATAGAACTAAATCAAATATTCTAAGGCTATATGATTCTTACTGCATACAACCTATAGGGCCTTCACTTAACAACCTACTATAACTCGCATTGATTCCTACTAGCAAGCAGTCATCGTACAGTACAGTGTAAACAACCTAGGCAATCTAGCATGCATACCCTATGCCTAGAAAGCAATAAATACACTAAGTGCTGTACCTTCCCAATTGGCGTCGGCTGACTGTACACACTGCGCCTACGATCACCGTTTCCCAAACGGGCTTTCTCCGTTCATTTATTTTCAAAGATTTTAATAAGAGAGTTTAAAAAAACTTCATAGCCGCAACTTGAGACCAAACACACCGAGATGTGTTTGATTCACTCAAGCTGTGCTCTGATACCAAGTTGTAACGTCCCAAAAAATACAAGGAATTTAAAATTTTAAAAACATGCATTTCATTATAAAACAATCACAATTTAATAATTCGTAACTCAAATGAAGTTAACATCGTTAACTCGAACAGTCAATAAAGTTTATGCAGCGGAAATTTCATAAAATAAAATCTAAAGGGTTGAAAGTGAAACTTAAACAATTCTTGACACTCCGCGCCTAGTGTGTGTACCGTCAAGCCCGACTGCCGCTCGCACCTGAAATCACAACATATTGGGAAAAGGGTAAGCTAAACGCTTAGTGAATCCTATCACACACGCAGGTAGCAACCCCACGTATATCGCCCCTACTCGCCAGTAGGCAACATCACCATCACCACGGATATAAATCCACATAATAATTAACGTATAAATGAGAACCTCGGTCCCACCGAGCACACCAAAAATATATCGATACAAGCTCAGTCCCACCGAGCCCTCGGTCCCACCGAGTAAAGACATTGATACAAGCTCAGTCCCATCGAGCCTTCGGTCCCACCGAGTAAAGATAATACAATTGTACTAGCTCAGTCCCACCGAGCCCTCGGTCCCACCGAGTTCCTACGCCACCCGCGTATACAAATTTCGGCCCCACCGAGTTCCTACGCCACCCGCGTATACAAACTTCGGCCCCACCGAGTTCCTACGCCACCCGCGTATACATGACAATATACCCGGTCCCACCGAGTTCCTCCAGTCCCACTGAGGTGTACACAAGCATACATAATTCACATACACATTCAACAGATCACAACTAGATATCACATCCCAACTAATTCACGTAAACACGTAATAACACATAATAACACGTAACACAAAATAACGATATGCATGAAATTCCTAACTACGCGGTGAGAGAACTCACCTCAAAACAACGCGGCGCGCTCCCGAGCCGCAACACCAGCACGTCAACCTTCCTCACTTTTTTCCACCTAAATACGCACTAAGAACGTCAACGGAAGGTCCCAACTCACGACACTTTTACTAGTTTAACAAAACTAAAATTCCAGCTTTTATACTAAAAATGCAGGTCTGTTCGGGACCCATTTTACCCCTGCTAAACTGATCAAACCAAAAATCTAATTCCACATTCAGGAAGTTCAATGCCTTACGGTTCCAGGGACGTATCGCACGCGTCCTAATGATATTCCTAGCACTCTATATGAATTTTACAAAAACACCTCTCAGAGCAGCTAAAACAGGACCTGTCCGTATAAAATGGCAATTTGACACTAGCTATGGCCCGAACTGGTTTTTCCACAAAACATATAAAAGTTACTAGACTCAGAATGGGAACTTTTGGCACCAGTTCCATCCCAATCCGACATTCCTAACAGAAGATATAGCTTTTACAAAACAGGGCAGAAACTGCACGATTTACATAAAATGATAACTTTTGAACTTGAACCCAATAAGTTATCTTAATCCAAACAGACCCACGAAGAAACATGACTTACTGAATTAGGGTTAACATGGGCTGAACAAAACCATGCACCACCCACTGCCGCCTCCGGCGGTGGTGGTGGCTGGCGGTATTCTCGCGACGAACAAAACGAAAAGACACGGAAAGGAAAACGAACGATTACCTCGCTGCAACTCCTCATTCTTCTCGATTCCGGTAGCAAGCAGCGGCGTTCCTCTCCTTCCCGGCGTCTCTCACTCTCCGGCGAACACTCTCCCTCTCTCTCCTCTCGCCGGCGACCACACTCCTTTTCCCTCTCGATTTCCCTCTCTCTCTCTCCGGTTTCCCTCTCTCTCGGCCGAACACCACCAAAAGGGGGAGGGGGAATGACTAAAGGGTTCTTGGGGAGTTACTAGCATGAAACCGAAGGGGAAGAGGAAGGGAGGGTCTCTTGGCTGATCCCTTGCCAAACTTTGGTGAAATGCCGCAATTAGCCCCTCAACTTTCCTTTCCTTGCAAAAACCCAAAAAGGTTGACTCATTTAACTTTTTGGTCCGGTTCGACTAACCCCGCTAATGGAAACCACATTAAATCCAACTTAAAAGAAAAGAATTAATAAAAGAAATTACATACCGGGGTACGGGCTTTAAAACTCTCCCTCACTTGGATTAGACTTCGTCCTCGAAGTCTAGACCGGCGAATAACTCGGAATAGTTCTCGAATACTTTTCTTACTAACAAAACTCCTTCAAGGACACCGTAATTATGATCGGAAGAACACTCCAACAACTGGATTCATTCCTAGTCAAACGACTTTGGTTGACTTCCATCCTTAGATGTTCTGCACATCCCGATTCAACTTTCAAGCTCTAACCATTCTAAAGGTGCTCACCAATATACCCTACCGGATACTCGAATCCGATCATTCCTACCATTACTGCCGATTAACTTCCACGAGTTCTAATAGACTCCCAAAATTTATTTCACACGGGTCATCAAACCAGTAAACTTATAATCATCCAAGAAGGTCATTCCACCATAACCATTCACCACAAGCAAACATCTCAGGATTACTACTACCATCAACATAATTTCCTTAAAATCGGCTACAATTCCCCAATTACACTAAGGCATTTGGCCTCAAGCCCAAAAGTCGACACCTAAGTATACTATGTACCTAAAAAATTCTACGCATTTATCCTCTTTATTACAAAGGGCATCATTCTCTAACCGATACTATTCGGCCTACAGTACCCACACGCGTGGGATACCCAACCTTCCACCATCGACGTATCTTTCACACTCGCTCTACGAAGCCTAGTTACACCCCAACGCCTACCTCTCAGGTACGTCTCAAGTCCCGGCACATCGGAGTTACCTCTTAGGTAAGTGCCCAAGACTGTATCCTCTTAGTGCCTACTAGAAAGTCAAGGTCATAACACATGAATACCGGAGTCCCACCCCGAGATACCCAACCGACCATTAAGACCGAGCAATTGACCCATGACTATCACGGACAAAATTCGGAATTTCCCCCGAAACTCTCGCGTTTGGCATTTTCCTCCAAAACTGCCTCCTCCTGAGCACTACCTATCGACTCGAGAAGAGGTGCAACCACTGTTAACCGTTGACACAAGCCCCACAGTGGCTCACCATCCAGATGTCGACTAAGTGCGTCTGTAACAACATCCGCTTTACCGGGGTGGTAAAGTATCTCACCATCCTAATCCTTGACCATGTCAAGCCACCTCCTCTGACGCATGTTGAGGTTTTACCGGTCATCAAGTACTGGAGGCTTTTATGGTTAGTGTATACACTTGACGCCATACAAATAGTGCCTCCAAATCTTGAGAGCAAACACCACCAAATCTTACATACCCTCCGTAAAGTCAACATCGGAGCCTCGCATAACGCCTGCGTAGCTCCTCAAATCCCTCTGCTGCTCCTCACCCCAACTAAAAGCCGCAGATTTCTTCGTCAATCGGGTCATCGGTAAAGCAATCTTGGAGAAATCCTGAATGGATCTCCGGAAGTACCCTGCTAACCCAAGAAAACTCCGTACTTCAGTGAGAGTCTTTGGCACTTCCCACCGCATCAAAGTCGTAATCTTGGCCGGATCCACCATAATACCATTCTGGTTCACGTCATGCCCTCGAAAGTGGACCTCTCGTAACCAGAACTCACACTTGGAGAGCTTAGCATACGGCTTCTCCCGCCTCAAACTTCCAAAACTTCTCGCAAATGCATCTCATGCTCTTCCTTCGACTTCGATTACACAAGAATATCGTCGATGAACACGATCACCGATCGATCCCACATAGGGCTACATACCCGGTTCATGAGGTCCATGAACGCGGCGGGTGCATTGGTGAGCCCGAGAGGCATCACCACCAACTTGTAAATGGCCATAACGTGAACGAAAGGCCGTCTACTCCGTATCCTCTCTCCTCACCCGCATCCGATGATACCCCGATCTCAAATCAACCTTAGAGAACCACGAGGCTCCCTGAAGCTGATCGAACAAGTCATCGATCCTTGGCGAAGGATAACGATTCTTCACCGTAAGCTTATTCAACTCACGGTAGTCTATACACATCCGTTGGGACCCGTCTTTCTTTTTCGCAAACAGAATCGGGGCTCCCCACGGTGGACAACTCGGCTTGATGAACTCTTTTTCGATAAGTTCCTGCAACGAGTGTACAACTCCTTCATTTCCGGTGGACCAAGGCGATAAGGTGCCTTGGCCACCGGAGCAGCATCCGGAATCAAATCAATGCGGAACTCTACCTGTCGCTCGTGAGGTATCCCCGGTAACTCCTCAGGAAAATACGTCAGCAAACTCCCGTACAACTGGCACATCCTCCGCAGACTTCTTCTCTCCGTCGACGCGCGTGTCGATCACATACGCCAAAAGTCCCTGACCACTGTGCTGCAAGTACCTCCGAGCCCTCGCAGCCGAACATATCGTTGAGGTCCGCCTGGGCAAGCCGCCCTGAACTAGCATTTCTCCCCCGCTTGGGGTTCGAACTCGTACTTGTTTGCGACGACAAACAATCTCCGCATCATACGCATCCATCCAATCCATGCACACAGTCACGCACAACTCCCGCATAGCGATCGGAATCAAATCAATCAAGAACCTCACACCAGAGATCTCCAAAGTGCACCCCCGGTACACGTCAGTAACCGTCAAGGTCCTGTCTTCAGCAACTGCAACCACAAGTGGACAGCCAAACCGTCCTACAACTCGGCCCTAAACACTCACTGACTATGTGAGGCACAGAAGGATGAGTAGCCCCGCTATCAATCGTCACCACAGCAAGCACCGAGTTAACCAAGAACGTACTTGTCACCACTTTATACGTAGCTTGTGCCTCCTCCACTCCCAGTTGACGAACTCTACCTCAGGCCGCCTCCATCCCAACAGCAAGTGAAGCATACTGCGCGGTACTCACGAACTCCCTGATCTTGGTACGTAACATATCCTTGTACCGTGTCCTCTTCATGTCCTCAAAAGCAGCATGCTAAGGATAGAATAATGTCATTTCCGTAAACTTTCGGTTCACCTCCTTTATGGCCTCCGCAGTCTGACAGAGCTCCAAGAACTCTTTGACACTCCTCTCCATCTCCACTAGAGGCACATGCTCCACACGAAACATACGACGAACTCCTCCCAGGTCAAGTAGTGCGCCCGTTAAGCGTCAAAGCAGTAGCACACCATTCTTTCGCTCCGTCTCGTAACAGATTCACCGCGAAGCGAACTTTCTAGTTCGCAGGACAAGCACCGATAAAGAATGTGCACTCCATAACCGATCCCGACCCTCTTGTTCGAGGCTGCCCACCCGCGGGGGGTGGAATCGCCGCGATGCGCTCCTCCATCGACACTATTACCTCATCACGAAATGGCGGTAATAATTTCGGGGATCGCCTCCTCAAAATATGCGTCACCTCGACCGCAAACATCTCACGAATCTGATTAACAATAACTCCAGCATCAGCATCTGGATCAACATTGTTGTTCCTCCTTAACGAGCTACTAGCACACATTAAAACCTGCTAACTACGCTCACGCTCAACTCTTCAGTTTCTCCGTGACTTTCCCCGACTCGAGCACGCATCCCGTGCTTCAGATAGTAGGAGCTCTGCTACTACCCTTCACACCTATCCCTACTCGTTTCGAGTCCTGTCCCGGGACGTCCAAGTAGTTGCTTACCACAACCAAACACATATGCCCATTCCGGCATATGCAAACACTTTTCCTAGCTCCCTAGAAAAGTCATAATACCCCACTACCCTTGCTAGAACGGAACCCCCACTAGCCCTGACGAGTCGCCTCGTGAACGCACAGTCGTATACAGTGGAAACCAGATAGACATTCGAATATAAGATTCTATCCTACAACGGTTGGACTCAAACAAGAGCTACGCAATAGAACTAAATCCAACATTCTAAGGCTATTCAGTTCCTACTGCATACAACCTATAGTGCATTCGCTTAACGACCTATCAAAGTTAGCATAAGTTCCTAATAGCAAGTAACAAGTATACAGTACCACAAAATCCACGTAAGCAATCTAGCATACATACTCCCATGTTCTTAGAAAGCAATCTAGCATACGTACTCATATGTAAACGCTATTCCCAGCTCACTAGGAATTTCATCTCATCCTACTACTCTTGCTACAACGGAATCCCTGTTAGCCATAACGAGTTGCCTCGCGAATACCCAGTCGCACGCAGCGTGAATCAAATAGACATTCGAATACAAGATTCTATCCTAGAACGGTTGGACTCAAACAAGAGCTGCGCAATAGAACTAAATCAAATATTCTAAGGCTATATGATTCTTACTGCATACAACCTATAGGGCCTTCACTTAACAACCTACTATAACTCGCATTGATTCCTACTAGCAAGCAGTCATCGTACAGTACAGTGTAAACAACCTAGGCAATCTAGCATGCATACCCTATGCCTAGAAAGCAATAAATACACTAAGTGCTGTACTTTCCCAATTGGCGTCGGCTGACTGTACACACTGCGCCTACGATCACCGTTTCCCAAACGGGCTTTCTCCGTTCATTTATTTTCAAAGATTTTAATAAGAGAGTTTAAAAAAACTTCATAGCCGCAACTTGAGACCAAACACACCGAGATGTGTTTGATTCACTCAAGCTGTGCTCTGATACCAAGTTGTAACGTCCCAAAAATTACAAGGAATTTAAAATTTTAAAAACATGCATTTCATTATAAAACAATCACAATTTAATAATTCGTAACTCAAATGAAGTTAACGTCGTTAACTCGAACAGTCAATAAAGTTTATGCAGCGGAAATTTCATAAAATAAAATCCAAAGGGTTGAAAGTGAAACTTAAACAATTCTTGACACTCCGAGCCTAGTGTGTGTACCGTCAAGCCCGACTGCCGCTCGCACCTGAAATCACAACATATTGGGAAAAGGGTAAGCTAAACGCTTAGTGAATCCTATCACACACGCAGGTAGAAACCCCACGTATATCGCCCCTACTCGCCAGTAGGCAACATCACCATCACCACGGATATAAATCCACATAATAATTAACGTATAAATGCGAACCTCGGTCCCACCGAGCACACCAAAAATATATCGATACAAGCTCAGTCCCACCGAGCCCTCGGTCCCACCGAGTAAAGACATTGATACAAGCTCAGTCCCATCGAGCCCTCGGTCCCACCGAGTAAAGATAATACAATTGTACTAGCTCAGTCCCACCGAGCCCTCGGTCCCACCGAGTTCCTACGCCACCCGCGTATACAAATTTCGGCCCCACCGAGTTCCTACGCCACCCGCGTATACAAACTTCGGCCCCACCGAGTTCCTACGCCACCCGCGTATACATGACAATATACCCGGTCCCACCGAGTTCCTCCAGTCCCACTGAGGTGTACACAAGCATACATAATTCACATACACATTCAACAGATCACAACTAGATATCACATCCCAACTAATTCACGTAAACACGTAATAACACATAATAACACGTAACACAAAATAACGATATGCATGAAATTCCTAACTACGCGGTGAGAGAACTCACCTCAAAACAACGCGACGCGCTCCCGAGCCGCAACACCAGCACGTCAACCTTCCTCACTTTTTTCCACCTAAATACGCACTAAGAACGTCAACGGAAGGTCCCAACTCACGACACTTTTACTAGTTTAACAAAACTAAAATTCCAGCTTTTATACTAAAAATGCAGGTCTGTTCGGGACCCATTTTACCCCTGCTAAACTGATCAAACCAAAAATCTAATTCCACATTCAGGAAGTTCAATGCCTTACGGTTCCAGGGACGTATCGCACGCGTCCTAACGATATTCCTAGCACTCTATATGAATTTTACAAAAACACCTCTCAGAGCAGCTAAAACAGGACCTGTCCGTATAAAATGGCAATTTGACACTAGCTATGGCCCGAACTGGTTTTTCCACAAAACATATAAAAGTTACTAGACTCAGAATGGGAACTTTTGGCAACAGTTCCATCCCAATCCGACATTCCTAACAGAAGATATAGCTTTTACAAAACAGGGCAGAAACTGCACGATTTACATAAAATGATAACTTTTGAACTTGAACCCAATAAGTTATCTTAATCCAAACAGACCCACGAAGAAACATGACTTACTGAATTAGGGTTAACATGGGCTGAACAAAACCATGCACCACCCACTGCCGCCTCCGGCGGTGGTGGTGGCTGGCGGTATTCTCGCGACGAACAAAACGAAAAGACACGGAAAGGAAAACGAACGATTACCTCGCTGCAACTCCTCCTTCTTCTCGATTCCGGTAGCAAGCAGCGGCGTTCCTCTCCTTCCCGGCGTCTCTCACTCTCCGGCGAACACTCTCCCTCTCTCTCCTCTCGCCGGCGACCACACTCCCTTTCCCTCTCGATTTCCCTCTCTCTCTCTCTCCGGTTTCCCTCTCTCTCGGCCGAACACCACCAAAAGGGGGAGGGGGAATGACTAAAGGGTTCTTGGGGAGTTACTAGCATGAAACTGAAGGGGAAGAGGAAGGGAGGGTCTCTTGGCTGATCCCTTGCCAAACTTTGGTGAAATGCCGCAATTAGCCCCTCAACTTTCCTTTCCTTGCAAAAACCCAAAAAGGTTGACTCATTTAACTTTTTGGTCCGGTTCGACTAACCCCGCTAATGGAAACCACATTAAATCCAACTTAAAAGAAAAGAATTAATAAAAGAAATTACATACCGGGGTACGGGCTTTACACAATCCTTTGACATTCTTAGAGAATATAGCATGAAGCTCAATCCGACGAAATGTTCCTTTGGTATCAGCGCTGGAAAGTTCCTGGGCTATATGGTCACTCGTAGAGGGATCGAGGCTAATCCAGACCAAATCAAAGCGATTATCGAAATTAAATCTCCTAGAAATTTCAAGGAGGTCCAGAAGCTCACTGGTCGAGTATCAGCGCTGAACAGGTTTATCTCTCGATCCTCGGATAAATGCCATCTATTCTACAATGTCCTCAGGAAGAACAAGGGCTTTGATTGGACCGAGGATCACGAGCAAGCATTGCAGAAACTCAAGGAGTACATGGCGTCACCTCCTTTGTTGACAAAACCTCACGATCATGAGGTGCTACAGCTATATTTAGCTGTTAGTCCTAACGCAGTAAGTGCCGTCCTAACGCAGGAAGATGAGAAACATCAACTACCAATCTACTATGTGAGTAAATCTCTTTTGGATGTAGAGACCAGGAATTCCTCTATGGAAAAATTGCTTTTGTCGCTAGTCACAGCTGCTAAAAAATTGCGACACTATTTTGAGTCACATCCTATTACTGTCATGACTAACTTTCCTCTTAAGTTTGTCTTAAGAAAACCTGAGTTGACAGGTCGTTTAGCAAAATGGAGCAGATATCTCAGCAGTTACGACATTGATTTCAAACCCAGGACCGCGATCAAATCGCAAGCCTGGGCAGACTTCGTCGCCGCTTTCAGTCCAGAGCTTGAGAAAGAAGCAGAGCTCGAGGTATCGACTGTGGCGACACACGACGACGTGCCTTGGATCTTATATGTCGATGGGTCATCCAACATCAGAGGCTCAGGGCTAGGCGTCGTCTTAAAGTCGCCACAGGGGGGCAAGATGGTGTACTCAGTTCGATGCGATTTCAAGACCACCAACAACGAAGCTGAGTACGAAGCCCTGATCATAGGAATGAATATGGCCTACGACTCGGGGGCAACCGCATTACACGTCAAAAGCGATTCTCTCCTAGTGGTAAACCAGATCAATGGAGAATTCGCGGCCAAGGATTCCAAAATGACAGCGTACTTGAAGGTAGCAAAAGAAAAGTCCGAAAAATTCAAATCTTTTTCTATCGAACAGATTCCAAGGGACCAGAACACTCAGGCCGATGCTTTAGCGAGCCTTGGGTCTGCTTTAGTCAAACCAATATTCGACGTTATTCCTATAATCCATCTGGCTACATCGTCTATCGAAAACGTCGATGTCGTACAAATTGAGGACGAAGATGATAATTGGTCGTGCGATATCCGAAATTTCCTCATGCACGATCAACTCCCAGAAGACAGGATAGAAGCCCGGAAGATCAGATTCAAAGCATCCAAATACGTCATGATTGGGGATAAGCTCTGTAGACGATCATCAACAGGTTTGAACTTAAGATGCGTCATTAGCAAGAGTCAGGTCCAGAAAATCCTTCAAGAGATGCACGACGGTGAATGTGACAATCATTCCGGTGCTCGCAGTTTGGCTAATCGTATGTCTCGACAAGGGTATTTTTGGCCAACCTTGCGACAAGACGCCATCAAGTATGTCCAGAACTGTGATCCTTGTCAACGACACTTAGGTATGTCACATAAACCCTCTGAACCTATGCACTCAACGCTTATCCCATGGCCCTTCATGAGATGTGGAATGGACATCGTCGGTAAACTTCCCCCAGCCCCGGGACAAAAGGTATTTCTCTTTGTACTTACAGACTATTTTTCCAAATGGATTGAGGCGGCTGCTTTTTCCCAGATAAGGGATAAAGAAGTCATCTCTTTCATCCAGACTAACATCATATGCAGATTTGGGATTCCATCCGAAATCGTCTGTGACAACGGATCCCAATTCATAAGCGACAGGACTCAACAATTCTGCGAAGACAGAAGCATCAAGCTGATAACCTCGACTCCTAGATACCCCCAAGCTAACGGACTTGCTGAATCAAGTAATAAGACCATTATTGCTTCGATCAAGAAAAGGCTAAAGGCTGCAAAAGGAAAGTGGGTCGAAGAGCTCCCTTCGGTCCTGTGGGCAAATCGCACGACACCTCGCGCATCCACAGGACAAACTCTTTTTTCTTTAGTCTATGGCTGTGAAGCAGTTCTACCGGTCGAGGCCCAACTCCCAACTTCAAGGCATACTTCAGTCGATCGCAACTTGGTCAATTTAGGATACGACCTCGACGCCCTTGAAGAGCTTAGAGAGTCACCCTTGATTAGGATGGCGTCGCAAAAGCAAACGGTCGAGCGACATTTCAACAAGAACGTCAAAATCAAAATATTTCAAAAAGGCGACTATGTCCTCCGTCGAGTATTCCAAAACACTCAAGAACTCAATGCAGGTAAACTTTCTATTAAGTGGGAAGGTCCTTATCGTATATCTGAAGTCGTGGGAAAAGGGGCCTATCGACTCTAGACCCTCGACAACCAAGAAATCCCACGCAGCTGGAATGCAACGCATCTGAAAAGATATTTCTTTTGAACCCTTTTTCATACGATTCTTTATTCACCTCGACGGTAACTAACTTGAGCATCAGAGGGTCGTTGGTTATCCAACGACCAACCTCTGAAAATATTCTATCGCAGGATCGCACGACATGAGTTAATCACATGACTTTCCCAAAATCGTGTAACGTAAGTTTAATGTACGATTTAAAGTCATCGCACAATTCGATTGGTCAATCGGTTCACAATCCGAGTATGTCGACCTAGGAAGGTCTCATGTTCTGAACAAATGCTCTAGACGCATGTATACTTGTTTTCACACGACTAATGTTATCATCGTTATCTCATAATGAAAAGCCTTAGTCACACGTACCTACGGTTGTATTCAATTTATAAGTGTGTTTATGCGATTAAACATTACTTTCGACAATTGCTTGCAATATACGATGAAAAATCTCATGAAACTTCATTCATACTTAAACGTATTTACATTAGACAACTCGATCACCAACGATCAGTTATGAAAAATTTCTAAAGCAGAAATTTATCCTAAGACTAAAGAAAGTTGTCGGCCGCATCTTCACCCAAAGCCTCGACCTCTGAATCCTCGAAATACGCTAAGGAGCTTATGCAAGGATCAAACGACTAGGACAGGGCTGCTTCATATCGCGACATATTACGAAAAAGAGTCCGCAGTATTTTGAGAATGTAGCTCTTAAGATTAATATTAAAAGGAAGGAATATGACGCTCTCGATGATCGACTTCCGGTCCAACGACCCCTCAGTCTTCGCATATCGAATGAACAAAGATCGAAGCATCTGTAAAACACAAAACTGTTAATAAGCCTTCAACAAAAGCCAAGAACACATAGAAACACAAGTTTTTACAACGAACGCCTACATGGCTATATATGATCCCGTTTTCACAACGGAGACCCATCGAAAACGCTCCTCGAAAGATAGGAGCTGACATTTCCCCAGATGCGGAAACGACTTCGTCCCGTCTAGGACATCGTCGTATAGGAAGTCCAACGGAAACATAAAGTTGACCGGCGTGACTTTTCTCTCACCCTCTCCCGTCTTTACACCCTTGCCCTTGTCGGCTGACGAAAGGGTTGACGTGGCTATAGAGGACATCATCGCCAGATGCGCAGATCCACGAATGTCGCGTCTATCGCAATCAATGCCTTCGCCGCCTCATACATAATAAATTTCGATGGATCGTCAACCTCTAGAGACTTGGGAATGATGGAAAACTATACATTATATAGTCGCTCAAAAGTTTTCGAGGAGTTAGAAATCCTAGAAATTTTGGAAAATATTGAGCAAAAGAATAGCAAGAAATCTCGCTTTAAAAAACTTTCCGAAAAGCCATAACAAATGATCCATTCTGATCTCTATTTATGCAAGAAATCGCGTCAGATCGAGTCCCTTAGATGATCAACACGCGTCCTCGTCTTTTCGTATAGCTACGCAGATCGCTGACACCTGGCCATGACAACTGCTAAGCACCAACGTGCGTCGGCATGACGTCACGAATTTATCCTCTCTTCGACTTCCCTCTCTAATTTGAATTGAACCGATTCAGTTCTAAAACAACCAAGGTAACTTTCGACACGTGTCATAATCTTATGCGTCCGACTGACAAAATTTAAAATTCGAATTTGCCATCCTACTTTCAAATTTTGGGGGCAAACTGTTTGGGAAAAATTTCACCAATCACGACCACGACCAAGGTAAGGAAAACGCTTCTTCTCTTTTCCGTAACGAAGGCACAAATACTCAAACTCTGAAGAACACTCATTCGAAGCAAAGGAATCACCCATAGAAGATCGCTCTCGACGCATGACAGCCACACACGATACACAGTTTAAACACACGACGCACACTGTTTTATATTCAAAACACTTGTAACTTTACATTTCGAAGTCTTTTCCTTCATTTGTATTGTAATCTCTATACGATCGACACCTGGAACACCAAGGACATCGCCCCTGATTGGCGACCATAGTGCAGCGACGACTTCCACTGTCGTCCGCAGGTTTTTTCCTCGTTGAGGTTTTTCCTGCGTCATCAAATTTCCTGTCTCGATTATATTTTCATCTTTATCGCACGCTTTTGTCGAACGATTCTTTTCTTTAAGTTGTCCCTTTGGTGCGATTTTTGGCATTAACAATATATTTGAGATTTCCTTTCGGGACATGATATGCTAACTCCTTTTTGAGAGCTATGCAGTCATCTATCGCGTGACCATGGTCGACATGGAAGTCGCACCACTTTGACTTATCTTTCTTGGCGTCGTCCTGATCGGACTTTTTCGGCCACCGGATGGTTGCTTGGGCGATATTCAGAGCTTCGACCAAGTCCGTAGTGGTCCCTTTGAATCCATAAGAGGATATCTTGGGGTACTGAGGAAATTTGGTCGCAGTCTTAGCTTCCGCTCTTTTCTTTAACCGAACGTTTGAGATTTGGCGCGCTGGCTCTACTTTGGAAATTGCCTTCGTCTTGAATTCTGGCTTCTTCATACCTAACGATCTCTTATCTTCGGTATGCTTGCGACGGAAAGCAGCGTCGTCCTCTACCCTCATATATGCTAAGGTTCGAGTTCGGACATCCTCAAACTTCTTCGGAGGATACTTGGTTAGATCAGTGTACAAACCCGAATTGTCGTCCAGACCACGCTTATAAGCTTCGATTGCAGTCTTGACGTCACAGTTGCGGATACTAATCATCTATGCATTGAACATATTAAAGTAGCTTCGAATAGACTCATTGGTCTTATGCACGACATAATATAAGTCACTGGTCTACTTCTCCATCTTGCGACTGCTGGAGAACTGTTGAGAGAATTGATTGACCAACTCAGCGAACGACCCGATGGATTTGGGTTTGAGATTGATCAACCATTGGAGGGCAGGACCAGTGAGAGTCGCGCCGAAGCTTTTGCACATACAGACCTCCTGATACATGTGTGGGATCGAGATCGTCCACTTGAGTTGCTTATATTGCGCGATGTGCTATGTCGGATCGGTCACTCCGGAATATTTAGGTGTGAAAGCGGGGACGTTATATTTCTTCGGGACCTCGACGGTCGCAATTTCATCGATGAAGGGCGACGCCTGAAATCCTGATCGAGGCTCGACGTCTACGGGCACGGCTGCCCCGGGTAGCTTGGCGAGCAAAGACAGGACACGTTCGTTCTGATCTTCTAACATTTTCAGCCGTTGGGCGACGAGGTCAATAAGATCGGGATTCGCACCTGTCTGCGGATTGACTCCTGAACTGGTGCCATTGCCGTGCGATGAGCCATTGGCGTCCCCGTTGAAAGGGACAAAATACGGCTGTGATCCACTCTGAAATGGCTGCGATCCGTTCTAAAACGGCTGCGATCCATTCTGGAATGGTTGCGATCCATTCTGAAACGGCTGCGATCCATTCTGGAATGGCTGCGATCCATTTTGCATGGGTGGTGGCCTTATATGCTGAGGAGGAACCGTCCCGAACTGGGGATTTGGGTTGAATGGCCTCGGCTGCTTGTTCTGCATGAACGAACCTGGATGTTGATTCTGAGCGAATGGACCCGAATGCTGATTCTGAGCGAACGGACCCGACCCTGGACCTGGATTATGCGCGAATGGTCTAGGACCATTCTGACCGAACGATCCTTGGCTTGGATTCTGAACGAACGGCCTAGGACCATTCTGGGGTCCAAAGGGATTTCTCAGTCGCGCGATCTCTTCAGCTGCTCTTCGACTTTGCTCGGCCATGGCATTGATTTGATTCCGAGCAAGTTCTAGCTCTTGATACATCTGGGCAATAACATGCTCTTGATTTCTAGGGGCTGCCATTTTCCTGAAACGAAAAACAAGGGAAACTCCAAGAAACCGTCAATATGACGCACGTCTGTCAAAGATTTTCTCTAGATGGGGCCCCACGGTGGGCGCCAAACTGTTAATGCCAAAAATCGCACACAAGTACAACTTGAGGTTGATTGTGGAGCTTAACAACTAAAGAAAATAATATCTCGACAAAGCGTGCGATTAAGGTAAAAAATGTAAAAGAGACAGAGAATTTTGGTGACGTAGGAAAAACCTCAACGAGGAAAAAACCCGCGGACGACTGTGGAAGTCGTCGCTGCACTATGGTCGCCAAAGACGGGCGATGTCCTTATGTTCCAGGTGACGATCGTACAGAGATTACAATACAAATGAAGGAAAGACTTCGAAATGTAAAGTAACAAGTGTTTCGAATGTAAAAACAACGTGCGTCGTGTGTATGGACTGTGTATCGTGCGTAAAAACTATGCGTCGAGTGTGGATGTCGTGCGTTGATGTCTTGCGTCGAGAGCGATCCTTTGAGAAAAAGTTCTTTTCTTCAGAGATTCTTGAGTACGCGGTATGATTCTCGAATGCGGTCTCCTCCAACGATGATGGAGCTCTATATTTATAGTCTTCGGGTGCTTTAATTGATCTCTTGAATGATTTACATAACTGTCGTAACGGACGTTTGTCCTTAATGCTGTTAATGATCCTTTACTGGTTGTAGCCGTTGGTCGTTAATAACGTTGACTCCTGCATTAAACACTGAACAAACGTAACAGTCGTAATGATCGTTAGTTGGTCAAGGTCGCATGGTATTATGCGACGGTCGCGAGAACTAGACGACATCGTGGTCGAGTGTCGTGAGGTAAATAACATGCGATTTGACTTTTAATCAAGGGACAAGGTACTATGATTTTGCCTTGTCGTCGGGTGAAATAAAATAAGTGTTTCCCTTACCTTGGTCGTGGTCGAGACTGGTGACCGTAATTTTTAAGACCAAGGTACGGTCGCCCTTGAACCTCGAGAAGAGGCTGTAACAACGATACCCGTCCATTTTGACCTGATAGGCCGTCAGGAGATCGCGCACATTCATAGAAGAATCCCAGTCTTTGGTGAGTCGCTCGACGACCTGGATGACGCGCCAGAACTGGGGCATTAATTGCCCGATGAAAGGTCGAACTCGCACATGAATGACTTGGGTAAAGGGGAATATGGCCACTGGAAACCTATCTTGAACGGATATTCGTATATCACGAAATATCTGTCCGGGCACATCTCTGGTCGAATCTGACCAGCCCTACTCAGTGACATCCCCGCAGGGATCTGTGCTAATTTCTTAAGAGAGTCGAGACCATCTTGATCTAGAATGGAACTTGCAGGTTCGGTTGACATAGCTAATCCCGTAAGCCAAATTTTCAGGTCTGAAAAGGCAAGGATATGCCATTTTTTCCTAAGCTTTCTAGCTATCGATAGGCTTTCTAGCTATCGATTTGCGACTTATAAAAAGGAGAAGGAGGCGTACCTTAAATGGGTGCTCTAATCCTCGAAAATACTAAATCGAATCGAGATTTTGCAGGTTTAGGATTGGATTCGCTGAAAGAAGGCAAAGATCGAAGGTGAAAATAAGCTCTAAAGGTTTCTGAAAGCGTAAACTGGAAAAGATCCGCTGAGGGTCTCTATTTATGTAAACGATCGTGTCAGGTCGAGTCGCTCGATGATCGACACATGGCCATGCCTTTTCGAATACTCGATGGATCGACGACACCTGACATTCACAGCTGCCAAGCATGATCGCACGTCAGCATGACGTCACGATCTTATCCTCTTTTCAACTTCCCATTCAGTTGGAATTAGACCAATTCAGTTCCTAGGCATCTGGAACGACTTTCGACACGTGTCACGACCCCAGACGTCCTTCTGACAAAAATTTAAAAAATTCGAAATTTGAATTTGCCACTCTATTTTTAAATTTTGGGGGCAAACTGTTTGGGTAAAATTTTATTAACCTCGACCACGACAGGAAAAAAAACATTCCTTACGCAACGCATTTCATGACAAAATCATACACACTCGACAACTTTACCATCCGACCTAAGTTCAGGTCGAAGGTTATTCATGATACACGACCGTCGTAAAATACCTTACGACCTCGACCAACTAACATACGACACAACATTTATCTTTTCTCTATTTAATGCAGGATCAAAGCTATTAATGCCACACGGCTATAACCGACAGGATCATTATTAGCATTAAAACTCAGAATCCGTTACGACCGTTACTCAAACTTTTATGAGGATCATTTAAAGCTCCGAAAGCTATATAAACAAGGATCCCAGCCTCATTTGCGGACATCTGAACACGAGAACACTCATTGCACAATGAAAAAGGCATTCGAATCAAAGAACTCTATCTCAAAAGATCACTCACGACGCACGACACATTGTTTTTTACACACGACGCACCTGTTTACTTGTATTGCAATCGCTTGCATTCTCGACGTTTGAAACACAAGGACATCGCCCCTGTTTGGCGACCATAGTGCAGCGACGACCTCTACTGTCGTCCGCGGTTTTTTTCCTCATTGAGGTTTTTCCCGCATCACCAAAATTCTCTCGTCTCCTTTTATTTTTTGTCTTTGTCGCACCGTTTGTCGAACGAGTTCTATTCTTTAGTTGTTAAGTTTCACATCAACCTTAAGTTATCCTTTTGGACGATTTTCGGCATTAACAGTTAATCCCATCTATGCACATACAAATCATGTTTAAGTTGATTTTCAATTTGTTCAATAAATCATGTACGAAGCATGTGACAATCTATGAACAAACTCCCTCTTGGTTTAGGGAGATCTTCAAGTACTGTTCACATTCACAAATAACTAGATTGTTGATCTCTTCACAAAGCCACACCGCTAGCTCTTCGGTTCTTCTTTCCTCAATCCAAGCTATAAGTTGGTTCTCGTCATTAGCTTGTGGGAGCGTATTAGACTACTTGTACTTTTTGTAATTAACGTAAATGTAGAGGGTATCCCACTATAAATACCCACGGATATATAGGCCTTGTGAATTCCATATTGTTTATTAAATAAAATAAAGAGTCTCATTCTATATTCAATTTCATATCAAGTTTCTATTTCAATATTAACAACAATGTGTAAGGAGAAAATGTATTTTTATACACGACAAATGAAAAAAAACATATTGTTGATCGGTGATCACGTCACTCACGGGTTTACCCGTTCTTCGACGTTTTTTTCGTCAACAATCACATCATGTCGTTATTTTTCTGTACTTTATTACTTTTTCACATTTATATTTTATTTTCCATACATGGATTCATACTTATACAAGATCAAAACATATACACTAATTTGTATCATTATACAAGATCAAAACTTATACACTATAGCACATTCCATATCTATCCATATTCAACACTATGACACATTCCATATCGATCCATATTTACCACTATGACACATTCCATATCTAACATATTCAACACTATGCCACGTTCCATATCTATCCGTATCTATACGTATTCCATATATATACATATCAAAACTTACAACCCAACATAACCCATTAGAGCTCATACTACACATATGCATATTCCTAAAATTCATAAACAATTACGCTATATTTATACATATATTATACAAACCTGTGAGAACCGATATAAAAATATTTTGAGTAAATTACAAATTTGGTCCGAGTGGTTTGGTGAAATTTTGGATTGGGTCCCTTAAATGAAATAATTACAGGTATAGTCATTGTGGTTTCATTTTTGTTATGGATCAGGTGCCTCAAGATAACATCCGTTTGATATCTCCGCTAACTTGGAGACATTTTCATTTTTCTCTGTATTATAAAACTTGTAATTTTTGAAGGACTTGTTTCGCCAATTTTTAAAATTTAAGAACATTCTCTTCTCTCTCCCATCTTTTCCCAGGAACAACAATCAAACTCAAAAACCATAATTCAAATCAAAGCAAAAACAAACATTCAGGCTCATAAAAATGTAATTTTAGAACATAATCAACAACAAAAAAAACCATTTTGAAATAACAAAATCAACAATATAAACTCATTTTTGAACAATAAAATCAACAACACAACCCCATCTTTTAAGAACAAATCAATAACAAAACTTATTTTTGAAATCATTTGTGCAGATGCGGAGTTTATATTCGCTAGTTTTCATCTTTCTCAACCCAAATGAAAAATCTTGATTAAATAAAAAAATACAAAAGTATCAAATTCATCAACAACATAAATTAGTTAATAACTCATAAAAAACACAACAATATCAAGAATCCTACATCTAAATAAAAAACCCTAAAATTCATACCATATAAAAAAAGCATTGCCATAACCATAAAATCTAAAACCCAAAAATAGCATTGCCATAACCATAAAATCTAAAACCCAAAAATAGCATAGAAGAAGATGGAGGAAAGCCTCCCTCGATTTCTACAAGAAATGATAGGTTCAATTTCTTCATCAGGTCTGGGTTTATTCACTACAAGCAATGTTCTTTTTGTTAATGGCGGTGCAAAGTTGTTCTAGGAAAAAAATATTGAAAACAAGTCTTAGAAATCGTATATGGAGGATTAATGGGTAAGTTGCCATTTATGGGTAAATCGGTGGGTTATGGATTTGTTGGGGAATGTATGGGTTATTTGTTTTCTCTCTTTTATTTATTTATCTATTTATTATGTAGTTTAAGAAATTGGCAAAACTTATCCTTCAAATAACTACAAATTTCATAATACAACAAAAACTTAAAAATGCTTATATGTTACAGAGATTTTAAATGGTTGTTAACATGAGGGACCCGATCCATAACAAATATGAAACCACGAGGACCATCCATGTAATTATTTCACTTGAGGGACCCAATCCAAAATTTTACCAAACCACGGGAACGAAATTTGTAATTTACTCAAATATTTTTTTACATGATATATTTTTTCGTCAAATGCTAGAAATTAAGATATTTTATTCAGATATATTTGTTTCATAATATGATAATTTCACATGGATTTGTTTCACAACGTGAATATTTTTTATGTGTATTTTTCATTTCACTAGGTGAATCAAAATTTATTTTTCACATGTAAACTTTTCACAAGGTGAACACGAACATCTTTGAAACAATATCTTAAATCATATGTTTTGATGAAAAAGAATTATGTAAAAAAAATATTTTTATATTGGTTCTCACGAGTTTGTAACATATTTGTGGTTCTCATTTGATTATCGTCATATATGTATATATATATATATATATATTTTATATACACAATCACATTATATACATATACATATATTCACATACACATACACAAATTCACATATGCATACATACACAAATCCAAATACATACATACATTCACAAATTCACATACATACATACATAAATTATACACATTCATACACATACATACATAAATTCATATAGATATAGACATACACACATACATAAACAGATGTCACACAAATTGGCGTACATACATACATACACAAATATATACACATATACATACATATAGAAAGAAACCTACGTCAAAATTAAACAAACCTAGGTCAAAATTAATTCTCAAATTATATATATATATATATATATATATATACACACATACATATATATACACATATTTAAACATACACACATATATAAACATATACATACATATAGAAAGAAAATGAAAAAATAGTTTTTTTACCCAAAAATCGGATGATGTGTGGGAGAGGCCGGAGGTGGAGGGAAGAGATGGTGGCCGGAGGTGGGGGGAAGCGCCGGTGGCGATGGCCGAAGATGCGCAAGAGGCAGATAGTGGGAGTGAGAGATTGAGGGGTTTGGTGATGGTGGTTGTGGTGTCTTCTGTATGTTTGAAGACCTAAATAAAAAATCGTGTTATTTCTTGTGGATTATTGGCGGATATATCTACCAGAACCAATTTAGTTTAATATTCCGCATTTTCTTGAAAATTTTGAGTTTGCAGCGGATATATTCACAGGTAAGGTTATATCCGTCGCCCGCCGGAAATGTTAATTTTAGTTATTGAATTATATTATTATCATATTATTGTTGTATTGTTATTATATTGTTGTTATTATTATTATGATTATTGTTGTGTTGTTATTAAAGCCCAAAACGGTCAATTAAAGCCCAAAACGGTCCATTAAAGCACATCACGATCCATTAATGCCCAAAATGGTTCATTAAAGCCTAAAACATGCGCGTTAAAGTCGAAAACGGTCCATTGAATCCTAAAATGGTTCATTAAAGCCGAACATAACCCATTAAAGCCAAATTGGATAAATGAAAGCCTAAACGGTCCATTAAAGCCTAAAACGATTCATTAAAGCCTAAAACGGCGTATTAAAGCCCAAACCGATTTCGGTCCATTAAAGCCTAAAACGGTCCATTAAAGCCCAAAACGTTTTGGGTCCGTTAAAGCCCAAAAAGGTCCATTAAAGCCCAAACGATCCATTAAAGCCCATCACAATCCATTAAAGCCCAAAACTGTCCATTAAAGCCTAGAACAGAACAGAGATAACTGTCCCATGTTTGACAGAACTTTTATGTGGAACATACATGAACAAAGTGGAACAAGCTGGAACAGGCCTGTTCCACCCCCACCCCATGGAACAAGCTGGAACAAGGTGGAACAGACTTATGTTTTACCAATATAACCTCAAAATAAAATTTAATTCTCTTATAAAACATCAAATTCACGTTCTATTTTATGTTCCACTTTTGTTCCACTCTGTTTATGTTTGTTCCACATAGAAGTCCTGCCAAACGTGGAACAATGATCCCTTTTATGTTCTGTCTTGTCCTGTCCAGTGTATTGTAACACCCAAAATTTTTTATGCAAGTAAGATTCTAGGTTATATGCAAATTTTGTCATTATTATAGTCTTATTGACTAAACTATGGATTAGATGTGATTGGTTATGGAAATGGTTAAGAAATCAGACAAGAATAGCAATTTTATGCCCTTTGCGAACGCCACCCAGTCGGGGTAGAATGGGTCCAGTCGAGCAAGACATAAACATATTGATCTGTGGGTTAGAATGGCCCAGTAGGGAAAGACTAGACCCGGTTGGGCACGGGTCTGATTCTCATAAAACGCTATTTTTAGCTTCAAACCTCATTTGTTTTCTTCACCTACCTTCTTCTTCTCTCTTCCAGCTCGGTCCAAACCCTCCCATTTCACCAAATCGAATTATCCAAGTTCATCTAGAAGATTGAGATCTAGATATGCAAGCTTTGTGGGTAGAAGATCATCATCTTCATCTTCTTCATCACTTCCTCACCATGGTTAACCATATTTTGGGATTTTCCTAGAAACTCACCCGTAAGTCATTCTAACTATTTCTAAACCTTGATTTATGTTAAAACCTTTCATTTTAACCTCTTAGAACATCTTTCTTGGTGTATCTCTCGTATTATGGGTTTTGACCAATTTTGGCTATTTTGGGAGATTTAAGATCTTGACAAAGATTTGTATGGATCTGATTTTGGGGAGTTACTCTTGGTGTGTTTTAGGTTTGTTTGTGACCTAGATAAGGTTTCTAGTGATGGATGTTTATGGATCTAAATCCTTCACCAAGGAAGCTCAAGATTGGGGAAAATCTAGATTTAGCCTAAATCTAGCAAGGTGAGTTCAAGTTGATTTATGAAAACGTTGTACATGCCAAAAATGTTCTTTTCCAAATATTTATGTGTTTTACATAAAATTATCAATTGTTGATTTATTTGGCGAGTTTTGATCATTTGAAGCATTTAACTTTATAAACATTGTAAAATACCCATATTTGGGGTTTTTGGGTAATTTGATAAATGAATCATAAATGAAAATGTTTTGGTGATTTATTGCATAAATTGTGGTTATTTGGAAAAATTGCATTTTAGTGTTTGTTCGGAATATGCATAGTTTGTGCTATGGAAGTTTTGAAAAACCGACGTGTGGGTCATTGGATTTTGGTCATTTCCGATCTTGCGAAACATTTGGAAATTGAAAACCTTTTGATTTTGGGGAAAGATGTATTTTAAGTATTTCGATGAGTAAATCTTAGGAATTGATATATTTTAACGATTTATCTTACGAGTGTAAGTCTTTTGGTATAAATGCACCTTGATGGGTGCTTTGGAAAATGATTTGTATTAATCTAGAGTTGTGTGAAGTTATTTGTGTTTATAGAGCATGTTTCGCATAAACATGGGGTATTTACGTGTTATTACATTTTATGACTTTTAACAAATAGTCTTTTGACTTGTTGAGCTTGTGGTTCAATATTTGATTATGTTAGGTCTTAGGGACATTCGTCCAGTTTTGATAGCTCAACGAAGAGCTTTGGTCATTATTTATATTTATTTGAGAATTACATGTTTTGAATGTGCTAGTTCATTCGTTTGGAGTCATGTAATGTTTTAAACCTTATTGCTATGGATCCATAGGCACTTGAGTTTTTGTTCATTTGTTTATGCTCATTTAAGTTTTTTAGGACTTTTTTCCAATGTTCTTTGTCATACTTGTTTTCATGAAAAAGTATGAACTATTATTAGTAGTGTGACTTGAAGAAATATGAACAATAGTCTAAGTGGTTAATCTTTCTTAGGGTTTCGATAGGTTCATTAATTCACAAAACGACTATGTTGGGTACATTGGGGTGGTGATAAATAGTATCATAATTGTTCAATGAACATCTCGTGGACAATTATGAAACCAACCACATGTATTTTTTCATGAATGGGTTTATTAGTTCAATGTACTAACCATGAACAAATATGAAACCAACATGGTACATGAACATATATGAAACAGTGTTTGTCGGTTTCAATTGTTTAGGGTGTATGAGAAGGGGGTTACAAAAGGTATAGGTATTTGATTTTACTCAAATGTCCCTAGAAACCCCTGCTCATTTCATTTATTACTCAAACCTCACATTTTGTAATTAATTTTTTAGATGTGTTCATCTCAACTAACGTTCATATGTGAATCAGTTAATAGTTCATATGAGAATCCGTTAATTAGTTCATATGTGAATCTATTAAAAAGAGCTCATATGCGAATTACATGGGTTCACATATGAACAAATACTTCATATGTGAATCACACAGGTTCACATATGAACCGGTCCTGCATATTTGTAAAAGTTACGAAACTGCCCTTCTATTTTTGGAACAACCAATACCTTTTTGACTAGTCAAAGCCGAAATTTTGACCAATCAAAGCCGATCTTGACCGAATGAATGACTAAGATTACTTATCTATTTGTCACACACTTAGCATTTCTCAATTGAACATATATATATATATATATATATATATAGAGAGAGAGAGAGAGAGATAGAGAGAGAGAGAGAGAAAGAAAGAAAGAAAGAGAGAGAGAGAGAGAAATAGGAGGGACCAAAATACAAAGTTTGTTGTAAATCAATAGTATAGTATGTTGATTATAAACTCCAAAATTTATAATTAAAAACATATACATTTACAAAAGCAATGGAATCTTAAGGTAAATGTGATTTCAAATCCAAAGAAGGAAACAAAATTATGATTTTTTATAATATTATTAGATCCAAAAATATTAAATATGGAGACTGTTTTAAAGGTATTAATGAGACGATCATAATAATATAATTTGTAAAATAAAAGGAAACATATTTTTAATATATTTTAGTTAATCAATGATCGATATTTTAATATGATAAGGATACAAAATGAAAATTGAAAAACAAGTATATAAAATAAATTAAATAAATAACAATAAGGTATAGAAATGTAAGTTTTAAAAATAATTCACTACGTATTTATGTTACTTAGTAATATTAAATCCAAAAGTATTGAATATTATGCTCATTAAGATGATTATAATAGTACAATTTGTAAAAAAAAACACATGTTTAATATATTTTAGTTTATGTATGATTATTTATGTTAATAAGATAAAAATGTAAAATGAAAATGAAAGAAGTAACATATATTAAGTAAATTAAATTAAATAACTAATATAAGAATATAAAGTGTTATTTATAACCCATTATGTAAAGGCGAGCGATTTACGAGAAGACGATATAAACCACATAATCCATTGGTTAAAAATATACTATAAATAAAAGATGGAAAATAATTTTAGAAATTTGGATACTTACTATTTTGAATTTGATGAAATATTCTGCTAATGATATAATTGTAACAAAAACACTATTTAAACTGTTTAAAAATATCATTATATATTTTAGCTTTTCTTTTAGTTTTAACTAATTTAGAATTTTTTTTAATTAAATTTTATAAAAAAAAATCTAGATTTACTTTTGATAAAAAAAGTTTACAAATTTCATCAAATATTACAAGTGATTTCGACAATTAATTCATTATGTTTTTTTAACCATTTTTTCTCTATTTTTTGAATCCTCGTTTTGAATCACATGTGATTATTTTTGTTTAACATATGATTTATTACTTATCAAATATGATTCACTATGTGGATTGTTGTATATGTCACATATGGTAATATACGTGTGAGTATAAGTTACGTGTTAGTTTCTTGTATGATCCTTATATATATATAGAGGTGTGTTCAAACGAGGAGCTTACCTATTTACGAGAACGCGAGGAGCATTTTCAGCCACACAATTCTCAACCACGTAATTATAGCGGTAGCTTGTTCCACCAGGTGCGCCACATTCAAAAAGTGATTTTTAATTTGAAATTTACACTTTCAACCCCTATTATTAGTTACTTACTTTACTTTATACCTTTTATTTTTCTAATTTTAATTGTATACATTCATCATATTAACACATATAATCGTTTATTAACTAAAATACGTTAAAAAATATCTTTTAATTTTAACAAGTTACACCATTGTAATCGTCTCTTCGATACCTTCGAAATGAGCCTAATATTGAATATTTTTTTATTTAATTATTTAATTATATATCATATATACTACATAATTTTTTTTAATATTTACAATTCATACCCTTATAGTTTTGATGAGATTTTTGTTAGGAACACCTATCAAATCATATATGATTATGAAACAATAGTAAATCATATGTAATCTATAAGACTGTTATCTGATATCACTAGTTATTAATCATATATGATCTTGTTTTACATTCTGATATCACTTAGTTATTAATCATATGTGATTTTATTTTAGTTGGTAAATCATATGTGATCTATAAGATTGTTATCTGATATCACTAGTTATTAATCATATATGATCTTATTTACAATCTGATGTCACTTAATTATTAATCATATGTGATTTTGTTTTGGTAAATCATATGTGATCATATATGATATTGTTTTACAATCTGATGTCACTTAGTTATTAATCATATGTGATTTTGTTTTAGTAATTAAATCATGTGTGATCATATCTTGTTTTACAATCCGATATCACTTAGTTATTAATCATATGTGATTGTGTTTTAGTAAATCATATGTGATCATATATGATATTGTTTTACAATCTGATATCACTTAGTTATTAATCATATGTGATTTTGTTTTAAGTCGCGACTTTGGTTGCGACTTAAAGTGGAGGGAAAAATCGCATAATCATATTTGATTTTGTACGTGAAGCATATATGATTTTATACATAGCGGTTGTTTTCTTGTTTTCATAAATAGTTAGCGTTCTCATATGAACTCACCTCTTGTCAACTAAATATCAATCAAAAATTTACATAAAATGACGATTTTAAATAGTTAAAAAAATCTAAGAAATTGTAAATAAAAGGATAATTTTTAGCAAACTATTTTAAAGTTATTAATTGCGTAAATGCGAAATAATTTCGATTAACACCAAATTTGATTATATGGATGGATGATTAGAGCGAAGAAAATAAATAATGCAAAAAAATTCAATTATTCACCCTTACCATTTAATTCCCTTAATAAATCAAATGGTTGGTTGAGAATGCTCATCGCGTTCTCGTAAATAGGTAAACTCATCGTTTGAACCTTTCTCTATATAGATTAATAACAAAATCACATATGATTAATAACTAAGTGATATCAGAATGTAAAACAAGATCATATATGATTAATAACTAGTGATATTAGATAACAGTCTTATAGATCACATATGATTTACTATTGTTTCCTAATCACATATGATTTGATAGGTGTTTCTAACAAACATTTCATCAAAACTATAAGGGTATGAATTATAAATATTATAAATATTTTTATCTAGTTTATATGATATATAATAAAATAATTAAATCAAAAAATATTCAATATTAGGTTCATTTCGAAGGTATCGAAAAGACGATTACAATGGTGTAACTTGTTAAAATTAAAACGTATTTTTTTAACGTTTTTTAGTTAATAAACGATTATATGTGTTAATATGATGAATGTGTAAAATTAAAATTAGAAAAGTAAAAGGTATAAAGTAAATTAAGTAACTAATTATAGGGGTTGAAATTGTAAATTTCAAATCTATATATATATAAAAGCAAAACCAAAGAAGAATGAGGTGGCACCCTCTAAGGCTTAGAATCTCTTCTATCTTTTTTCTCAATTTTTTGACTTTTTTAAATGTTTAATATGTAAAAGACTATTATGCCCCTATATGGAAAATGTGTAATTCATATTAACATGGATTTCTTTGTAATTTTGCATGCTCAAATTTAACCCCCAACTCTTGATTTTCTTCTTCATTTACTTTGTCTTAATTTTTTAAATGAAATTTGTTTTTCACAAGTTGCAAAAAAAAAACCTAGAAATTCCTTTGGTGGGAGATGAAGAAAATGAAAGTTGAAGAAGAGATTGAAGATTTTAAATAGGCATGTATAAATTCTATTCTCCAAAAGATGTGATTTGTTATTATATATTATTTTTCTCTCGCATATTGTTGGATTTGTTGTTATCATAAGACAATTGTGTTTACATTTGAATCATATAGATTCAAATAAAATTTTGATATTTTGTGATTACATGATCTGATAATTTTTTTTAAGTTTAAGCTCCATCGACATTAACCTTTTATACGTCATTGATAATTGCGTTATATCTTGACTACTTCAAGAAAAAAATTCTAATGACATTTGTCAATATTGTGATAATTTATGATGTCTATGATTTCAACAAAAAATAAAATGAAATCCTAGAAATTATTTTGGTGAGGGGTGAAGAAGATGAAAGTTAAAGAGGACATGGAAGATTTTTAATCAGGTATATATAAAAAATGTGATGTGTTATTACATATATTTTTTGCATATTGTTAGATTTGTTGTTATCATAACACAATTATGTTTATGTTTAAATCACATTAATTCAAATGGAATTTAAATATTTTGTGATTATGTGATCTGATAATTTTTTTTTCAAACTTAAGCTCTGTTGACATTAACCATTTATACATGAATGATAATTGCATTCCACTTCAAAAAATTCTATTGACATCATCAATTTGTGATAAATTATGATGTCTAGGAGTTCATCCTAAAAAATATCTATTATTACTAAGAAGCAAACCACATCCAATGGTGTACAATATAGTAGGAATTGAGGCTATGAATTTTCTCAAACTTTTCGTTATTACATTGATCTTTTTTTTATTGCTAATTCATGGGTTTAACCTATGACTATTCATTTTCTCTTTCCTTGAAATCCTTTTTAATTCTTACTTTTCAAGATTGAAATGTAACAACCCAAAAATTAACATACGAGCTAGAAGCTACCTCTTTAGTTCATAACGCCAAAAACAGTTCCACATAGTCCCACTAACAAGATTTACGATACAGGGTTCGCGGAAATAACCCTAAATACAGCTGAGAAAATCTAACTAAACATTTCAAAGGAGGTTCTTCTAATTCCTTCTAGCGCAAGCTCCGATCCACGTCTTGCCAAAACTCTAAACGTGCCCTCGAATACTGCTTACCTGAAAAAGGTTTTAATTTTGAAAAGCGAGGGTTAGACCATAACGTCTAGTGAGTTCCCTCCACACCAAGTCACACCAAAATATTTCAGTTTATAAATTCAGTTATGAAAGCATTGTATAAATCATAACTAGCACACAGAGTTGATATGCACACATTGACACATGCTACTGGCACGCGCTAAGGTCACACACACCGTGACAGCGCAATCGGGCACACACCGCCCATGTCACACACACCATGACAGCGTAATCGGGCACACACCACCCATGTCACACATACCGTGACAGCGTAATCGGGCACACACCGCCCATGTCACACACACCGTGACAGCGTAATCGGGCACACACCGCCCATGTCACACACACCGTGACAGCGTAATCGGGCACACACCTTTAAATCACACATATAAGCCACACTTATGAATCGCACATTCGTACCTTGCCTTGAAATAAAAGCAGTTGAAAAGTACACTGTTACATAATAATCTTCAAACACACTGTTTCTTTATTTGAAACACATACTATCACACAACTAATCATCACTTGAAACAGCAGCAGTTGTATAACACACCGTTAGATAAAAATCCACACCACACACTTTTCATCGTTTGCCATAAAAGTAATTGAAAAGCACACCGTTAAATAATAACCATGCCATACACTAAACCTTCAGTTTGTAATAAAAGCATTTGGAAGAACCACCATTAGACAGTAATTGTCAACCACACACATGTATAAAATTTAGGTTTAGAAAGAGTCACCTGACGTCCTGCTTAATCCTCTTACTAGATGGATTCTCCCTTCAACTGCACCTATAAGGATACACACTACCAAAATAAGTCACCTGATTGAACTTCACACTCACACGGTTAACCCTTCGGACTAACAGACTGCACTACAGTGCCACACCACAACTTTTCGGACACTTTACCCGGACAGCCAAGTCTATCCGGACAACCAAAGCTATCCGGATGTTATACCCGGACAACCAAAACTATCCGGTCACACTACCCGGACAACTCAACTATCCGGTCATTCTATCCGGACAACCCAACTATCCGGTCACACTACCCGGACAAATAAACTATCCGGTCATTCTATCCGGACAACCCAACTATCCGGTCACACTACCCGGACAATTAAACTATCCGGTCATCGCTATCATCCGGACATCGTGATTCGTCCGGACACTACCTTAATTTGAAGGTTTCCGGACGTGACGAGGAGACTCAAAACGCAGAAAAATCATTAAATCTCTTGTCCTAATTCTCCCAACACTTCCAGATTGATAGATATGATCGATAACTACATAATATCCCCTACCACTATTCCTTTTTAAACAGATTAGATGAGAAAACCCAATGAACTCATAAAACCCACATTTCTCTACCAAATACACATAAAACATGCTAACTTAAAGAGGAATAAGATTGTATTACCAGAATGATTGGTGATTCTGGAATCCCTCTTCAAAACGCAGCTGAAATCGTTGCTTCTCTTCCTCTATTGCCAAAATCCCTCTCTTGCTTTTTCTCCCAGCCACACACACAACACACTCTAGGAAAAGCTTAAATGAGCAATTAGGGTTTTCTTATTCTTTATACACTTTCCTCCAAAAACACAACTTTCAATTTTCCCACTTGGACCACGTAGCTCCTAAATTTCCGAATTTCATCAAAGATTTCCCAATTATTGGCTAAATGAAAACCGGTTATTACAACTCCACCCCTCAAAAGAATTCCGTCCCCGGAATTCCTTCTTCGAACAATTCTACTATCATCTCCCCACACAAAATACGTCTTAGGCAGATAGCACTTTATCACATTAATTATACTGGCCACCTTCCAAGGATAACAATCAATCACACGCTTTCATCACAATATCACCCTCTACTACCACCATACCAAATCAACGGTCCTTCACCCCGAGCACTACATTCGTCTACCTTCTTCTACTTCCTTCTCAAACAATATAACACATCTCCAAAGAACGGCTTACTAGAATATTTACACTTGTGACCACTCACACAAGCTAGCTTTCCTCGACACTTATACCAAACACATACACACCAGTCCTCTTCCTCACACTCCCACTAGGAGTTCATGCACCCATCGGCGACGTTCTGAAAAACATTGCTCCCCACTTTCCATAACACATGCCACGCTTTCTCCTTCCCATTTTATCACTCCATCCAACCTACCGTCCCAATTACATCCGGCTAGAATGGAACGTTCCCCGTCCAACATTGACCACTCTATACACGAAATTTCAACGGTTACTATGCCTAACCAACAGTTCCACCACGCTTCAAACTAGAAGTTCCACTAAGTCAATCTGAAACAACACTCAATGCTCGAAACGACCACACACTCCTCATTTCTCAATCGATAATAATCCATTCCTTTACATTTCCTTTACCCCCAAGAATTTGCTCAACATTCTCAAAGATTTCGTATCTACTACGAAACATCATAAACTAACCAACCCGAGAACATACAATTTCCTCCTTAGTTAGTCACCATCTGTCACTCCATTCTTTTACCCTCGGGTAACAATACCACACGCCACATAATCATCCCTACGTCTCCACACATAATTTTATCACATGTGAACAACTTATAAGCGAATTCCGAGCAACGACTTCCCCTTATGCTCATTCCACATCGACACTAATCCACCGCTTGACCTCACAGCACTCATGACCACCAGGCCTCGCCTGCTCACTAAGTATAAGTTCCCACTATCTTGTCCATACAACCCCATACACTAGATTGCTCCAACCTTACAGTTACCACTTGACCACTAATTTGCAAAATATACCGTTTCACTTCGACCCCAAATAGGTTAACCAATACTAGTGATACCAATCCATACACCTATCATTTCCCAACCACACCTGTCACTCTCCCAATACTAGAGAGTAAGCAAGCATATCTCTACCTGGGTTGAAACTCTCAAGATCTTAATCCACCGACATCGGGAACTCCTAAAGTAAAGACTCATCAAAGGCTAGGGACTCACCTCCAATCACTTATTTTCTTTAAGAGTCCTCAAGATTGTACTTCACACGGACACTCATTCTGAGCATTCCAAAAATGCTTCTTCTAGGTAGCAACAACAATTACACCAATAATTTCACAATACACACTAAGCCGTGGTCATCATGACAAGGTTAGAACTCCACACATACCATTACTCTCCACACACTATCCACCACACGCCGCACACTACTGTTACTCTCCATACACTTACACCTCCATCGACTATCAGAACAAAAGTGAGCAAGCACACCCATGCACCTGTAAATTCAAAATGACATTGGCCAGATGTGATTTGAATTTACCTTACATTAAAGTCCTCACCACCATCATCCTAGATCCTCGATGATTACGGTCCTCACTAAAGGCTTCCTATATCTCAGCTGTGTCCTTCTACTCCACAGTTTAAGTTTAGGCCCATCCGGTCACCTAAATCCCTTAAACTAGGGCTCTGATACCATTTGTAACAACCCAAAAATTAACATACGAGCTAGAAGCTACCTCTTTAGTTCATAACGCCAAAAACAGTTCCACATAGTCCCACTAACAAGATTTACGATACAGGGTTCGCGGAAATAACCCTAAATACAGCTGAGAAAATCTAACTAAACATTTCAAAGGAGGTTCTTCTAATTCCTTCTAGCGCAAGCTCCGATCCACGTCTTGCCAAAACTCTAAACGTGCCCTCGAATACTGCTTACCTGAAAAAAGGTTTTAATTTTGAAAAGCGAGGGTTAGACCATAAGGTCTAGTGAGTTCCCTCCACACCAAGTCACACCAAAATATTTCAGTTTATAAATTCAGTTATGAAAGCATTGTATAAATCATAACTAGCACACAGAGTTGATATGCACACATTGACACATGCTACTGGCACGCGCTAAGGTCACACATACCGTGACAGCGCAATCGGGCACACACCGCCCATGTCACACACACCATGACAGCGTAATCGGGCACACACCACCCATGTCACACACACCGTGACAGCGTAATCGGGCACACACCGCCCATGTCACACACACCGTGACAGCGTAATCGGGCACACACCGCCCATGTCACACACACCGTGACAGCGTAATCGGGCACACACCGCCCATGTCACACACACCGTGACAGCGTAATCGGGCACACACCTTTAAATCACACATATAAGCCACACTTATGAATCGCACATTCGTACCTTGCCTTGAAATAAAAGCAGTTGAAAAGTACACTGTTACATAATAATCTTCAAACACACTGTTTCTTTATTTGAAACACATACTATCACACAACTAATCATCACTTGAAACAGCAGCAGTTGTATAACACACCGTTAGATAAAAATCCACACCACACACTTTTCATCGTTTGCCATAAAAGTAATTGAAAAGCACACCGTTAAATAATAACCATGCCATACACTAAACCTTCAGTTTGTAATAAAAGCATTTGGAAGAACCACCATTAGACAGTAATTGTCAACCACACACATGTATAAAATTTAGGTTTAGAAAGACTCACCTGACGTCCTGCTTAATCCTCTTACTAGATGGATTCTCCCTTCAACTGCACCTATAAGGATACACACTACCAAAATAAGTCACCTGATTGAACTTCACACTCACACGGTTAACCCTTCGGACTAACAGACTGCACTACAGTGCCACACCACAACTTTTCGGACACTTTACCCGGACAGGCAAGTCTATCCGGACAACCAGAGCTATCCGGACGTTATACCCGGACAACCAAAACTATCCGGTCACACTACCCGGACAACTCAACTATCCGGTCATTCTATCCGGACAACCCAACTATCCGGTCACACTACCCGGACAAATAAACTATCTGGTCATTCTATCCGGACAACCCAACTATCCGGTCACACTACCCGGACAATTAAACTATCCGGTCATCGCTATCATCCGGACATCGTGATTCGTCCGGACACTACCTTAATTTGAAGGTTTCCGGACGTGACGAGGAGACTCAAAACGCAGAAAAATCATTAAATCTCTTGTCCTAATTCTCCCAACACTTCCAGATTGATAGATATGATCGATAACTACATAATATCCCCTACCACTATTCCTTTTTAAACAGATTAGATGAGAAAACCCAATGAACTCATAAAACCCACATTTCTCTACCAAATACACACAAAATATGCTAACTTAAAGAGGAATAAGATTGTATTACCAGAATGATTGGTGATTCTGGAATCCATCTTCAAAACTCAGCTGAAATCGTTGCTTCTCTTCCTCTATTGCCAAAATCCCTCTCTTGCTTTTTCTCCCAGCCACACACACAACACACTCTAGGAAAAGCTTAAATGAGCAATTAGGGTTTTCTTATTCTTTATATACTTTCCTCCAAAAACACAACTTTCAATTTTCCCACTTGGACCACGTAGCTCCTAAATTTCCGAATTTCATCAAAGATTTCCCAATTATTGGCTAAATGAAAACCGGTTATTACATGAAACTCTTGAAATTCAGCTGGTATATAAAGAGGAGGGCAAGAGGTACTTGAGAAATAGAAGTGGAAGAAGTGAATTGTGAAGCATGTGATTCAAAGAATTCATAATCAGGAAGAAGAATACCTTCAATCAACATCTCAAGCATGTATGTAACCATTATCTTCTTCAAGGAAAGTGTGATTTTTTCAATGGGAAACAAGTTCATGTAATCTTTTTGTTATGTAATCTTTTTGTTATGTACTCTTTCAATGTGATTGATTAAAGTTGTTGATATGTATATAAAGGAGTATGCAAGTACAAATCACAATGTTATAATCTATTCGTTTCATTTAAAGTATAAATGAAACATTTCTTCAATAGATTTTACTCTTTGTGCAAGTTTATGTCTACTTTTTTTTTATCAAAAGTTGAATTAATTATTTGAGTTTTTAAAACATGGAATTGCTTTTTATTATGGAGTTATGCTTTAATTTTGAAGTTGTAGAATTATGATAAAGTAAGCATGTTTATTAATACCATGGAGTTATCCTACTAATGGATTGTAGATATCGTTATCTATTATTATATTGCCCTTATACATTGATGCATAGTTATATCTCTCAGGTGCATGTGAAGAATCTAAATGGATCCAAATTACAAAGTCGAAGCAAAGACCTTTGCAAGAGAATAAATTATATTTGATGTTGTAGTTCTTAGTTACTTTTGTATATCATGTTTATACTTGCAGATATAATGACTCAATTGCACGACTTTGGTTTTGTCTATTCTTTGGATGGAGTGAAGTTGTTTTTTATTGAATGGGGAAGTTGAGAAGTTTAGTTGTTAGAAAAATAGGGCACCATAACAATTTCATAACAATTTTGTATGTATATTAAAAACTCACTATATATTTTCTATTATTATTAAATGATCATTATGGGTTATTATTATTTGCATAACACTCCTTATTATTATTATTTAAAAACCAATAAATGTACTAAATGATCAATTACATGAGTTTCAGTCATTTTCTTTAGCATACAATATATCTTGATCATACATAAAAGGATTAAAACCTTTTTTCATGATTCTTTAGGAAGAAAACAAATTATGAAAAAATTCTTTGGTGACTACAGTTACGCAATGTATGTTGGAAAAGTTGCAAACGAGTATTCTACAACAAACGTAATAGAATTATAAAAATATCCACAATTATATATACAAAATTAGGTAATAACACCGTGTCTGTTTGGTGAGTATAAATATTTTATAAAAATATATGTAGGGGATTAAATTGATATATTTATGACATTAATATTTTGATCATTATAATCAATAGTCTCACATTTCTTTTATCAATTTAAGGCATTACAAAGTTTGATATAAAAAAAGATTGGTATATACGTAAATTATCATTTAATGATATATTAAAAGAACAACTAAGGATACCGAGGTAACTTCATATCAAGTGCAATATATATTCTTATTAGTTTAATATATAATATGAGATAATCGACCCATTTAACTTTAATATTTCTAAAGAATTTATCGTCGTCGCGCAACGCGCGACACATAACACTAGTTATAAATAAAAAAAATGTGGCGCACGAAAGGCCGTGGAAAGCTTCGAATGAATTTGTATTAAACTCCTAATTAGTGGTTGAGAATGCTCCTCGCGTTCTCGTAAATAGATAAGCTCTTCGTTTGAACCTTTCTATATATATATATATATATAGAATATAGAATATAGATAAGAAAAACAAGAGGTCACTATAAAAATTATAGTTTATAGGACACTAAAAATATATCTAAATCGATTTTGGTCGTGTTAACAAGTTTTTTAGAACCCTTTTGAAATAGAACGTCTTAATAAATTTTTTATATAATATTATCTGAAAAACGTCGTATAAATACAAATGTCATATAAAAAGATGTGTTCACAAGACATTTTCAATAGTACCACTGAAAAAACTAATCCAACTATTTTAAAATACTTTAAAACCCTGTTAAAACATCAAAAAATATCATATAAACTTATTAAAACGTTTTTACATATAATGCCCCTATAAATTTAAATCTTATAAAGGAATCTATATATCACTTGTACATTTGAACATTTAATAAAGTTGATTTCTTATAAAAACGAGTTGATAGTAAAGAATAGTTAATCAAGTACAAGTAGAGTAAAAGATTCTTTACGACTAAAAGACCCCCTTCCACTTAGAGCAACATGCATTGAATAGAAGTAGGCGTCGTGTATTCATGAATGGCAATATTCTTCATGATGCTTTAAAGAGAACATATGACACCGATCACTTGGTAAACAATAATCCAATGTTTGTAACATAAAAGAAAAAGGAATATCAAGTACATAATTTGGTTGTACAAGATTCGATTGGTGCATATCATTAGCCATTCAAAACAAATATATCATTAGGTCGCGGGATTAAATTATGAGAAATAAACATATCATGCCTTAACTAACCAATGGAAATATATTAAAACAGAAACCTAATCTGTAACACCCCGTTCCACGTGACAGGAGGACGGTGTGAAAACATAATAACATAACTAGCTAACATACACGGGAAAATAGAGCTACTACGAAGCTCCAACAAAATAAAGATTTAAGGAACCAGATTTAAGACGACATGGTTATATTTACAATATTTACAGAAACAAAAGTTATACTATTCAAGGTCGTATTCAAAATAGTCACATTCCATAGCTCTTACTCCCGAGAAGATCTCACTTGCGATCATATACCTGCCAAGGACAAAATAAACCTCGGTTGAGCCAATATTGCTCAGTGAGCGGGTAATTAATATACTAAAGATCACATCTATAATCGAGTTTACAAAAATAGTTGATAAAAAGATCAATTGAAACCGAAAATTAGAACAAAATGTGATCTATCGCCAATTTACATAAAATATCTCAACGGTGTAAACTAAAAAGTATCATCACATTAAGAGTCGAGAAGAAATAAGAAAATCAACGGGTTCGGGGGTTGTGTGGACCACTCGAACAATAGGAATGCGTATAGGGCAATATACACAAATCCCTTCTGATAATCGGCTCCCGATAATAGTTCCCGAAAGCGTCTCCCAAAAACGACTCATAGGATCGATCCAATCGCCCTCAAATTGGCCGGTACCAGGACATACCCACTAAATGACATTGGGGTACTAATAGCGAGGACGTCATGACAATTTATAGCCACCATGGAGGTGTTATGTAACACCCCTAAAATTGAAAATAGCAGAAAATTTAAAACATCCAAAAATCCCTTAATACAAACTCGGAATACATCAATCTAAGGTGTACAAGGTAGAAATACTACAACAAAATCAGAGTACTATAGAGAACTAGTCTAGTCCCGCACACGGGAGCAAGACCGACGGGTGTTACTAAAACCACCAAATCTGCTATCTTCTCAAAACCCGGACGACATCTCTAAGTCATCCACCTCGAACTTCTACCAATCTCCACTCGCCACTCAGATCCATCTAAGACCTGATATACATGTCAAAGAGAAGAAGTGTTAGGCTTAACGCCTAGTGCGGTAAAGCAGTTTAATATATATATATATATATCTTTAAACAGTTTAAACCAAGAGTTTGCCATAAACATAGTTAGCCGTGAATCATGAACTTTATAAAACCTTGATGGTAGAGTTTGCGTCACAACTTCATATACTATTTGAGAAATAAGAAAACCTTTCATATTCGCCCAAGGTGTGCCCAAGAAACAAATTCAACATCCTCATTGATGCTCTACAATATTAAACGTCCAATACCTTCATTTTCCAAATGTACTCACACAAGATGTTTTACCCAAAATAGCCATTATGAAATGATAGTTGTATAATTTAACACCGAAAGTAAGGGTAAGGGAATACCCACAAATAACACCTTTCGATGACGGGGGAAACCCGATTCCATCGAATGTGGCGGATACACAAAGTTAAACTACTTATCAACGTTCTCGAGATTCACATAGGGTCATGGATCCCCGTATCTAGCACATCATGGCCCCACCGCAAGATACCCAAATGACCCTAGCGTCTACTCGACCTCTAGATGAGTGTCACCACAAAAGTCGCAGGTCTCCGTATACGGCTCCACATGGAACAACCACCGCAAGACTTAGCTCCGTATTTGGCTACCATGAGAACCACCGCAAGCTTACATAAAAACAACCATGACTTGGGACCACTCATTAGATACAAACATGGACACCAACACTCCATAACAAACAACCGATTCCTATGTCTATAGATCCAGTGCATTACACTCTAACATTACATGACTCCGATTAAATGAACTAACGCATAAATCATGTAATAAGCAACTTTTATGCCATAATTGTATTTCCCATAAAATGCTTCACGTTGAGCCATTTAGGATCGGACAACGTCCCAAAACTCACTAGAGTATAATTCAAGCCATAAGACATCATAAATTGTTTTGCAAAAATAGGATAAAGCCAATATGGATACTTAGACCAATACACAACTTTACCAAAATTTAGTATTTTTCCCTAGTGTAAATGACCAAAAGCCCGAACCGTAAGGTTTACATTTTTCCAAAATATTCAAAGGATCAAAGAATGCTCATTTCCCATTATTTACACTTTTAAAATCGAGAAATGACAAAGTCCAATATATAAAGGCCCATAAATAAGTAAGACTCCAAATAAGACACATATTAATGACCGACGATAAAATACGTCATTTCATATGCCAATCCATCTAAAACCCCTTGTACTCCAATTTCCCACTTTTAACACCAAAGGGTGCATTACACAAAATCTTCAAGTAATCAAACTTCACTTGGTGGATTAAGATTTCCATTTTTGGTGACTCAAAAACTTCATAAAATGACATAATCGTTTTCAAGAGTTTTATAGACTCAAATATGAACCACTTTGCAAATATTCACAAAACTCATCTAAATAGAATAAACTCATGGATGTATTTCCAAAGCCTTAAAAAAGTGCGTTTTGACATGTATATAGTTTATCAAAGCAACTAAAACTCACCTTGCTAGATTTAGACTAAATCTAGGTTTTACCCACAAACTTGAGTTTCTTGGATGAGAGCTTGAACCTTCCTCCTAGCTCCAGGTTTTCCAGAATGATCCTTAACCACAATATTTCTATGTTATACCAAGTTCTAACCAAGAAAATAAAGAGAGAAAGAAGAATCACAAAACCCTAGTTTCTCAAAAGAAGAAGGTGACATTTTACCTTAGCCCACCACTCTTGAATCCACCCAACAATGCCTCTAGGGCTCCAAAATGAGTCTTGGATTCCAAAAGATGAAAGGGTTTTGAAGAGAGTTGGATAAAACCCCAATATCAAGAAATCTTCAAGATAAGATGAGATGAGATGAAAAGTTCCACTCCATAGATCTTCAATCTTCTCCTATATGCAAAAGATCCCATGGGTTCCAATATTGAGGCTTCAAGAGTGTAAAAACCCTAAAATACCAAAAGGGTCCGGTTTAGAGAGAAAAGGAAACAGTTTGGTTGAATTGAGAAATGGAAATAAGGTTGAAATCCACATTTTTAACACCTCTGGGCCGTGTGCGATAGTGCCCGGTGATATTGCCCTTGGCATAATCGCCAGCATCATCGCCGGATATGTACCACGACTGGAAACCTAACCCGCGACAATGTCCTGCGAAAGTGACTTATGGCACAATAGGGGCATAGTCGCCGCTGATGTACCGAGAGCCGCTTGCCTCCAACGACAATGCCCTCGGCGTCGGTCATAGTCGCACCGTGCGCTCCACGATCTGAAAATCCCTCTTTTCGATCCCAACCTTTCACGACGCTTCCTTGGACCGCATCTAGCTCCGTCCTTTCCTATTTCTCGTAACCCGTAAGCCACGTGTTGCTCGTTGAGCCAACTTCTCTTGCCAAAAGTTTACGGGTGTTACAATCCTCTACACCTTGAAAATGATTTCTTCCCCTCGAACTCTCGCCTTGAGAACGAAATTCCATGATCCATTGGACTTCTCGAAATAAGGCATTCCTAACGAAATCCAAGATTACCATTAACACACCATGCCACAACTTAAGCTTCTTAGGCAAGCAACTTTGATCCTTTAATTACCAATAATAATTTCGAATCAAACGAGCACCGACTTCTAGGGGCATCACTCCCTTTTCTTTCATATGGTACCCCCCACGGTTCATCTTGTTACCGGTTACGAGCAAGGATTTTAATTCAACCCCAAATACTGCATACAATCTTCAAATTCCTTTGCCCGAAAGGCCTCATCGGATCGTCCATCTATCCAAGATTTACAACTACTCCTTGTCCTCTCAACCTTGTGGAGGGTCCTTTCCACCCATCACTAGTGTACTTGTGGGGTATTCTGACGGTATTCCCCGCTAAGAATAACGTCTTTAAGGCCGTCCGGTTCAACGTCCCTTAACCGAGTGATTCCATGTTACACTATTTCTTAGTCTACCCATTGATTTCATCCAAAATTGTGCTCTATTCATGCGACGCGAAGATCCTCGGTACTACCAGGAAATTTCGTTTTCGATTTTGAGGCAAAATCCTCACCACAAGTTGACAAGAGTCACTAACCTTCTTTCGATTCATCCTAATTTCCACCACCTGCATCATCGTCTAGGCTTAAACTTTTACTAATATCGGTTTCCTTAGTCCCGTAAAGCCTCGGGTAGAGACCCGTATCGTGATGGCGTTCCTCCAAACTCCGATATCATTCAAATAAATCCTTGGATTTGAACTTTCTGCCTTAATCTCGGTTACTTACACTCCAACCATTTGTCGGGTTCCTAACCAACCGAGCACACAATGCTCAAAAGTGTTCCGACTTGACACACTTGAATATGTCCATCGCCCATGGTGCATCAAAATTTCAGACCTAAGATCTGATCATTCTACGAAACTATGCAACTTTGAATGTTCCTACCACCACCCACAACATTAGATTCCCAAGAATTTTGTTTCACGTGATTCCTAAAGCATCAGCTCGACCTTCCATACAAGGTACGATTACTATTCTTTACCGCGCCCAATTGAGCAGTACACCGACTTCTTTGTCGGCCGGTTACCAACGTTAAAGTGTATCTCTGTCCTCTTATGTAGTCGTTACAAGATCCCCTTGAAGTCTTCCCCGAGTACAAAGGGATACAAGACACGCCAACCCGACATGCGTAACCTTTGAGAAAGGCTAAAGCATCTCCTTGCTCTTCCCATGTTAACTCGGCACCCGCATTACCTCAAGTGCTTTCCCTTATGTCAATTCCTAGTACTTCTTCGACTGCCATAAATCCAACTCCTTCATTCTACGTCGTTGTCCTTTAGCATTCTTACAACGTTATTGCACAACATTGATCGATTTCCAACCATCACAACTTCCACCTCTTTGGAACCTTACACTTCACCTTATGAAGTTTCACATTGGAGTGTTCACCATCGCTCCTTTGACTTGACCACTAGTACCTCTCAAGTCGTGCCGTCACCAAAGGTACCACTAGAGTCAAGTACATACGTTGCCGATCGACTACCCAAACTGCTCAATAGATTTGCCTCCTATAGTCATGTCATAAAATTTGTCCATACTCCTTTCATTAACCATCTTGTGATTCACGACCCCGATTATGACTTATACACACCCAAGATACTATTTTTGAGAAGATTGGCAAAAGTAAACATACCTGACATTGCCGATGCGTCACTCTTGTCTTGACAGACTTCATCGGTTACCTGACCCTTCAGCACTCCTTACGTGCGAGCAATCTCTTTTAACATGATTTGGCTCCTTGCAAACGAAGCAAATTGTTCCTTTGACTATACAATCTTGATGGAAGTAACCCACTATTCCATATTTGAGGCATGCTACGGGATTGGGATTGCACCTCCCTGCATGCTTGACCCGACATCCCTGGCACCATTTTGATTTCCTACGATAGCTGAATTCCCTTCTATCGTCGATTTCACGGTGTCCCTGAGGTGAACTCAACCGGTACTCCTTCTTTCTCCTTTCTTTACTAAGACCTCCTCTCTACCCTGAGCATAAACATCCTCCATGAATTGCGACTCTACAATTGATTCTCGAAGGGTGGAGGCCTTGGAACTTCAAACCATTGCTTTCATTTCAGCCGGAAGGCCATTGAGATAAGCCTTGACCCTTTCCTTCTCGCTTGGGACCGCATGTCCCACTAGGTCTGGTTTTTCCATGAAACGATTGGAGTATTCCCTTACCGACATTCCTCCTTTCTTGAGGGTGCGAAACTCCTCTTCTATACAGTCGATCGCCCTTTTGTTGCAATATTCACCCAACACTTTTCTCTTGAAGGTTTCCCAGGTCAACGTTGAGATGATGGCGGTCCCATGAGTAGACTTATTGACATTCCACCAAGTGAGAGCCCGACCTCTCAACATCTGGGAGGTGAACTTCACCTTTTGTCCCTCCTCACACTCACTAGTGTCAAACTCCTTCTCCATCCTTTGTATCCAATTCATGCATGCCACTGGGTCGTCCGTACCTGAAAACTCCGGCGGCTTGCTGTACAGATGAACAAGAAAGCCTTTCCATTACACCCGACACTCTCCCTTTGTCTTAGGGTGTCGACATCCATATCTTCCAACAATTTTATAAACCTTGCTTCTTGTCGCTCCATAGCCGACATCATCATCTGCACCACGCTGGCCACGAGACCCGCTTGAGGGCCTACCTCTTGCGTACTTGGTTCCGTGAGATTCAGACCCTCTCTTTGCGCATTCGCGATTACCGTCTGACACACACGAGAACGAGATTAAGAGTTAACATTAACACTAACATAAAAATGAAGGCTTCTATAACCCACATCGAGTATCGTAATAATAGTAAAATCAAGCACGCTTATGTAACAATATATTCATAATGACAATAGCTAATTGAAATTATGAACATCCTCTACATAAGAATTCTCGTCACCATAGTCACGACATCCCAATAGTTCATCCCTATCCGACTCCACAACCTCCCCTCAACCTATTGTTCTGTAACGTCCCAAAATTTCAAGGAAATTTAAAATTTTAATTAAACGTTTTATATATAGAAACTCATTAAATAATCCCAACATAATAATTGCAAAATCATAAATGTCGTTCAAGTAATCAGAAACCAGCGGAAACAATGTTCAATAAATAAAACTCATATCAGCCAGCTCATCCCGCGCGCCAGTGTGTACCCGTCACGCCTTAGAGCCACTCGTACCTGAAACCACAGTTTATTGGGAAAGGGTAAGCACGAAGCTTAGTGAATTCAAACACATGCGCAGATAGGAATAATATACACATCACCCCTACCCGCACATAAGCAACAACATCACAGATACATAAAACGAGTAAACATCTACAGGTAATTATGTATCCAACCACCTCAGTACCATCGAGGCCTCGGTCCCACCGAATTGTAATGTAACCAACACCTCAGTACCATCGAGGCCTCGGTCCCACCGAATTGTAATGTAATCAACACCTCAGTACCATCGAGGCCTCGGTCCCACCGAATTGTAATGTAACCAACACCTCAGTACCATCGAGGCCTCGGTCCCACCGAATTGTAAGGTAATCAACACCTCAGTACCATCGAGGCCTCGGTCCCACCGAATTGTAATGTAACCAACACCTCAGTACCATCGAGGCCTCGGTCCCACCGAATTGTAAGGTAACACATTTATACCAAGCATTCAAACCAATCAAATATTACACACCACAAACAACTAGTTCACACCACAAAGACAGTAGTACATACAAACTATTATGACATGCATACAACCCCTAACTACACAGTGAGAGAACTCACCTCAAATGCGCGCCTAGCTTAATCAACACGAATCAAGCTTCACAATTACGGTCACTTTCCAGCACCTAAACGCATGATAAAACGTGTCAATACGAGACCCGGACCCTATGACACGACACACGCTTAAACCGTCACTAAAACTAATTTCCGATCACACAAAACAGGTCTGTTCGGGACCTGTTTCGACCCCTTAAAACCCAGAAAAATTCCAATATTATTTCATGACCAGAAAGTCCTCTGAGTTAGGGTTCCAAGGACATATTATACGCCTCCTAACGATTTTTCTACAATTTATTATGAATTAAATACGAACGGTTACCAAAACCGCCAGTTTTCGGTCCAGCCTGAACAAACAGCCCAAAACAGCCTAGCTACGGGCTTAATCAGACTTTCGGCAAAACACGAAAAACCTTCCCAACTCAAATAGGGAACTCTGGACACCAATTTCACCCCAAAACGAGTTACGAGCAGAACGTTGCGGCTTTCGCAAAACCGTGACAGATTCCAGAAAATTTACATAAAATGACGAACCGCAGAACTTGCGACCACTTTTTCTCCCAACTCGAGGCCGAACCAGTTTTCCTCTAAAACACAGAAAACGTGCCCGGTCCCGAGCTCGAAGCGTGGGCGCCAGTTTCGGCTCAATCGGAGTTACGACGGAAAAGTTATTGCCGTCACAAAACAGGGGCTGAACCATAATTTCGCATGAAAAAAAAATAATTTTAGGACCGACGGTTTAAACTATTCGGCTTAACGATTCGGGTTTACGCTACGAGTGTGACCCACTGCCACCGCCCTCCACCCACAGCCACCGCAGCGGCGGCGTGCGGCGGTGGTGGTCTCGCGGTTGTGACAACGACGCAAGAAAGAAACGAAAAGGGAAGGATGTCTTACCTCTTGAGAAAACGCAGCAGCAAACCAAAAGACTCGATGGATCCTTCTCACCTTCTCGGTGCTCTCTCTCTCTCACTCCGGCAGCAGGTGATCGACGGCGGTGGCGGCGGTTCCCGGCGGCAGCAGCGGCGGCAAAAGGGGGGGGGGGGGGGTTGGCCGTACGCAATAGAGGGAGAGGAATAGGGTTTGCTGTGAACTTTCTTTGAGTGAAACGCAAGTAAAGAGAAAGAAACGAGAAGGATTAATGGGAGGGGGTCGGTCCTCTTCTCATGGGCCGAACCCATGCAAAAGTTTGGAAAAAAAAACCAACAAGGTCCCTGCAGTTTGGAGTTTTCCCAAAATAAACCTCATAACCAAACCTTTAACAGTTAAGGTCCTAGCCGTCTAACCTCGTTAACTAAAATTCGCTAAAAAAAATATATATAAATAATAAAAAAAATAAAAAAACGTACCGGGACACGGGCTTTACAACTCTCCCCCGCTTGAATTAGACTTCGTCCTCGAAGTCTACGTTCGCAAACAGCTCCGGGTAATTCTCCCGCATCTCGGCTTCTGGTTCCCACGTCCATTCTGAACCTTTTCGGTGCTGCCACTGGACCTTCACCAATCCAATGACTTTGTTTCGCAAAGTCTTCGTCTTCCTCTCGACTATGGCTATTGGCTTCTCCACATAGTTGAGTCGCTCGTCAATCTGAATATCTTCAAGGGGAACTACTGCAGACTCATCCATCACACACTTCCGCAACTGAGAGACATGGAACGTGTTGTGGATCAGGCTCAGCTCTTCTGGTAGCTCCAATCGGTAAGCTACTTTCCCCACACGCGCGATGACCTTGTACGGTCCGATATATCGGGGACCCAACTTTCCCCGCTTGCGAAAACGGATTACCCCTTTCCAGGGTGACACTTTCAAAAGAACGTAATCCCCGACTTGAAACTCCAAGTCCGATCGTCTCTTGTCGGCGTAACTCTTTTGTCGACTCTGAGCGGTGACTAACCGATCCCGCACCATCCGAATCATTTCTGTCGTCTTTAGCACAACATCGGTGCTCCCCAGCACTCTGTGACCAACCTCGCCCCAGCAAATGGGCGTCCGACACTTCCTGCCATACAACACTTCGTACGGCGCTCTACCGATGCTAGCGTGATAGCTGTTATTATAGGAGAACTCAGCTAGTGGAAGATACTGATCCCAACTACCCCCGAAGTCAATCACACATGCTCGCAGCATGTCCTCAAGTGTCTGAATAGTACGCTCACTCTGCCCGTCGGTCTGAGGATGAAAAGCTGTACTGAAATGCAACCGCGTACCCATCTCATTCTGAAACTTCTCCCAAAACCGGGAGGTGAAACGAGTATCCCGATCCGAGACAATCGAGACTGGCACCCCGTGCCTAGTTACAATCTCTCGGATGAAAACCTCCGCGAGCTTATCCGCCGAGAAGCTCTCTTTAATCGCCAAGAAGTGAGCGCTCTTAGTCAGACGATCCACAATTACCCAGATGGTATCATTCCCTCGCTGAGTTTTGGGAAGCTTCGTGATGAAATCCATCGTAATCTGCTCCCACTTCCACACCGGAATCTCCAAAGGCTGCAATTTCCCGTGCGGTCGCTGGTGCTCCGCCTTGACCTTCCGACAGGTCAAACATACCTCCACACATTTGGCCACATCCCGCTTCATGCCGGGCCACCAATAGCCTTCCCGTAAGTCTCTGTACATTTTGGTAGCTCCCGGATGAATTGAAAACTTGGACTTATGCGCCTCGTCCAAAAGTATCTGTCGGTTCCCACCGGCGAATGGGACCCAAACTCTACCATATCGGGTCAATAATCCTCGACTATCCCGTACTAATTTCGGAATTTCTCCCGAAACTCTCTCACGTTTTGCATTTTCCGCCAACACGGCCACCTCCTGAGCGACACCTATCGACTCCAAAAGAGGTGCAACTACTGTCAACCGCTGACACAGACCCTTCAGCGGTCCCCCAACCGGATGTCGGCTAAGTGCGTCCGCGACTACATTCGCTTTACCCGGGTGGTAAAGTATCTCGCAGTCGTAATCCTTGACCACATCAAGCCATCTTCGCTGACGCATATTAAGATTTTGCTGATCCATCAGGTATTTAAGGCTCTTATGATCAGTGTAGATAGTACACTTGACACCATAAAGATAGTGTCTCCAAATCTTCAGAGCAAACACCACTGCTCCCAACTCCAAGTCATGAGTCGGGTAGTTCGCTTCGTGAGGCTTCAGCTGCCTCGAAGCGTAAGCTATGACCTTGCCGCGTTGCATAAGCACGGCACCCAACCCCTGATATGAAGCATCACAATAAACCACCAAATCCTCCATACCCTCGGGCAAAGTTAAAACAGGAGCCTCACATAAACGTCTGCGTAGCTCCTCAAATGCCTTCTGCTGCTCCTCACCCCAACTGAAAGCTGCAGTTTTCTTCGTCAGTCGAGTCATAGGCAAGGCAATCTTGGAGAAATCTTGGATAAATCTCCGATAGTATCCTGCTAACCCGAGAAAACTCCGCACCTCGGTAGGAGTTTTTGGCACCTCCCACCGCATTACCGCTGAGATCTTGGCCGGATCGACCATGATACCGTTCTGATTCACGACATGTCCTAGGAATTGGACCTCTCGTAACCAGAATTCACACTTGGAAAACTTAGCATAAAGCTTCTCCTGCCTCAACACATCCAAAACTTCCTGCAAATGCACCTCGTGCTCTTCTTTCGTCTTCGAATATACGAGGATATCGTCGATGAATACGATCACCGAGCGATCCAGCATCGGGCTGCATACCCTGTTCATGAGGTCCATGAACGCTGCTGGTGCGTTGGTGAGTCCGAAAGGCATCACCACGAACTCGTAATGGCCATACCGCGTACGGAAGGCCGTTTTCTCCGTGTCCTCACTTCGTACCCGCATCTGATGATACCCGGATCTCAGGTCAATCTTAGAGAACCACGAGGCTCCCTGCAACTGATCAAACAAGTCGTCAATCCTTGGCAGAGGATAACGATTCTTTACCGTAAGCTTATTCAGCTCCCGGTAATCAATACACATTCGCTGAGATCCATCCTTCTTCTTCACGAACAATATCGGAGCTCCCCAAGGTGAACAACTCGGCTTAATGAACTCTTTCTCGAGAAGTTCCTGCAACTGATCATACAGCTCCTTCATTTCCGGTGGAGCCAGGCGATAGGGTGCCTTGGCCACCGGAGCAGCACCCGGAATCAGATCGATTCGAAACTCCACCTGTCGTTCGGGAGGTATCCCCGGTAACTCGTCGGGAAACACATCGGCAAACTCCCTCACGACTGGTACATCTACGACAGTCTTCTTCGCCTCGTCAATACGCGTATCTATCACGTACGCCAAGTACCCCTGACCACTATGCTGAAGGTGTCTCCGAGCCCTCGCCGCGGAACATATTGTCGTAGTCCGCCTGGGAGAGTCTCCCTGAATCAACAACTCTCCCCCGCTTGGGGTTCGAACCCGCACTTGCTTGTGGCGACAAACAATTTCTGCATCAAACGCGTCCATCCAATCCATGCCCACAATCACACAAAGCTCTCGCATAGCTATCGGAATCAAGTCAATGGGAAACCTCACACCCGAGATTTCCAACGTGCATCCCCGATACACATCCGTAACCGTCAAGGTTCGATCATCGGCAACCTCGACTACCAAAGGACACCCTAACCGTCCCACCACTCGGCCCAAACTCTCGCTAAAGGTGCGAGACACAAATGAATGAGTAGCCCCGCTATCAAACATTACAACCGCAGGCACCGAGTTAACTAGAAACGTACCTAACATACAAATAACAACTTATATATAAAAAAAACAAGGCATGAAAAGGAAGGACGAAAAGAAAAGAGGGTGATAAAACATACCTGTCACCACCTTAGGCGTCGCCAGCGCCTCTTCCACCTTCAGCTGGTGGACTCTACCTCGGGCTGCCTCTGTTCCCGGCTGACCCGTGCGACCGTCAGTGATGCGCAGTGGGGCATTTGCAGGAGCCCTCGGTGCACCACCCCCATCAGTTGCCCTAGCATTCGGACAATTGGCCCTCACGTGGCCCGTCTGCTTGCAGCTAAAGCAGATCATCAAAGGCGACTTGCAATCCCGGCTGTGATGACCAGACTGCCCACACTTGAAACACCCGCCAGTCTTCTTCCCACTAGAATCCCTGGGTTTAAACCCACCACTCCTCGAACTCCCGCGTGAATCAGAAAACTTTGACTTCTTTTGCACCGCAGAGATTGGCGTCACCGCCTGTGCTGCCTTTCTCTTTCTGGCTTGGGTCTCTAACTCCAGCTCCCTTCTCCGGGCTGCATCCATCATTGCTGACAAAGAAGCGTACGGTACCGTGCTCACGAACTCTCTGATCTCGGTACGTAACATATCTTTATACCGAGCCATCTTCATTTCCTCCGAAGCGGCATATTGAGGACAAAACAGCGCCATCTCAGTAAATTTCTTGTTCATCTCTTTAACAGTCTCCGTGGTCTGGGTTAGTTCCAAGAACTCCTTCGCTATCCTCTCCATCTCCACCGGAGGCACGTACTCGGCACGGAACCGAGTAACGAACTCCTCCCACGTAAGGGTAGTACGCTCAGCAAGAGTCAGCGCTGAGGCGCACCAATCCTTCGCCCCATCGCGAAGCAAATTCACAGCAAAACGGACCTTCAGATTATCCGGGCAGCCGCAGGTCAAGAAGGCACACTCCATATCAGAAACCCAACGCATGCTAACAATTGGGTTCGAGTCTCCCCTGAACTCCGGGGGAGAACAGGCAGAGAGATCCCGGTACTGGAACTCTCGATTACGGGGCTGTCCCCCAGCAGGCGGCGGAATTGCTGCAATGCGCTCCTCTAACAGAACCGTCACCTGATCTTGTATGGCGGTGATAATCTCGGGGATTGCCTCCCCGACCGCATGCGCTACCTCTGCTGCAATCATCTCTCGGATCTGCTCCTCCGTGATCCCCGCCTCAGTTCGCGGCTCAGTCGCGTTGCTCCTCCTAGTGATGGCCATTCTATAAAGAAGAAACATACAACGAGTTATTAGCACCTAATAACTCACATCAACAACACTCACGCTCAGCTCCTTGGAATCCTCGCGACTTTCCCGACTCGAGCACTGATCCTGTGCTTCCGGTAGTAGGAGCTCTACTACTACCTTCCACACCTATCATCGCTCGTTCCGAGTCCCATCCCGAGGGTCCAAGTAGCTTCTCGCCGCAACTACACACATATGCCCGCACCGGCATATATACTCACTCTTCCTAGCTCCCTAGGAATTTCCATCCCAATCACTACCCTTGCTACTAATGAATCCTCACTAATCATAAAAAGTGGCCTCGCGAATACCCGATTACATGCAGTGCAAAACAAATAGACAGTCGAATACAAGATTCTATCCTAGAACGGTTGGACTCAAACAAGAGCTGCGCAATAGAACTAAATCGAATATTCTAAGGCTATAAGTCTCTTACTGCATACAACCTAGAGGGCATTCACTTAGTAACCTATCATAGTTAGCATAAATTCCTAATAGCAAGCAGTCCACATACCGCATAGTGTCAACAACAGGCAATCTAGCATGCATACTCTATGATCTAGAAAGCAATAAAACACTAAGCATTGTACCTTTCCCTTCGGCTCCGGCTGACTGTACACACTGCGCCCTCGATCACCGTTCCTCGAACGGGTTTTTACTTTTTCTTTTTATTTCCAAAAAGATTTAATAAAGAGTTTGAAAATTTCCCAGCCGCAACTTGAGACCAAACACACCGAGGTGCGTTTGATTCACTCAAGCTGTGCTCTGATACCAAGTTGTAACGTCCCAAAATTTCAAGGAAATTTAAAATTTTAATTAAACGTTTTATATATAGAAACTCATTAAATAATCCCAACATAATAATTGCAAAATCATAAATGTCGTTCAAGTAATCAGAAACCAGCGGAAACAATGTTCAATAAATAAAACTCATATCAGCCAGCTCATCCCGCGCGCCAGTGTGTACCCGTCACGCCTTAGAGCCACTCGTACCTGAAACCACAGTTTATTGGGAAAGGGTAAGCACGAAGCTTAGTGAATTCAAACACATGCGCAGATAGGAATAATATACACATCACCCCTACCCGCACATAAGCAACAACATCACAGATACATAAAACGAGTAAACATCTACAGGTAATTATGTATCCAACCACCTCAGTACCATCGAGGCCTCGGTCCCACCGAATTGTAATGTAACCAACACCTCAGTACCATCGAGGCCTCAGTCCCACCGAATTGTAATGTAATCAACACCTCAGTACCATCGAGGCCTCGGTCCCACCGAATTGTAATGTAACCAACACCTCAGTACCATCGAGGCCTCGGTCCCACCGAATTGTAAGGTAATCAACACCTCAGTACCATCGAGGCCTCGGTCCCACCGAATTGTAATGTAACCAACACCTCAGTACCATCGAGGCCTCGGTCCCACCGAATTGTAAGGTAACACATTTATACCAAGCATTCAAACCAATCAAATATTACACACCACAAACAACTAGTTCACACCACAAAGACAGTAGTACATACAAACTATTATGACATGCATACAACCCCTAACTACACAGTGAGAGAACTCACCTCAAATGCGCGCCTAGCTTAATCAACACGAATCAAGCTTCACAATTACGGTCACTTTCCAGCACCTAAACGCATGATAAAACGTGTCAATACGAGACCCGGACCCTATGACACGACACACGCTTAAACCGTCACTAAAACTAATTTCCGATCACACAAAACAGGTCTGTTCGGGACCTGTTTCGACCCCTTAAAACCCAGAAAAATTCCAATATTATTTCATGACCAGAAAGTCCTCTGAGTTAGGGTTCCAAGGACATATTATACGCCTCCTAACGATTTTTCTACAATTTATTATGAATTAAATACGAACGGTTACCAAAACCGCCAGTTTTCGGTCCAGTCTGAACAAACAGCCCAAAACAGCCTAGCTACGGGCTTAATCAGACTTTCGGCAAAACACGAAAAACCTTCCCAACTCAAATAGGGAACTCTGGGCACCAATTTCACCCCAAAACGAGTTACGAGCAGAACGTTGCGGCTTTCGCAAAACCGTGACAGATTCCAGAAAATTTACATAAAATGACGAACCGCAGAACTTGCGACCACTTTTTCTCCCAACTCGAGGCCGAACCAGTTTTCCTCTAAAACACAGAAAACGTGCCCGGTCCCGAGCTCGAAGCGTGGGCGCCAGTTTCGGCTCAATCGGAGTTACGACGGAAAAGTTATTGCCGTCACAAAACAGGGGCTGAACCATAATTTCGCATGAAAAAAAAATAATTTTAGGACCGACGGTTTAAACTATTCGGCTTAACGATTCGGGTTTACGCTACGAGTGTGACCCACTGCCACCGCCCTCCACCCACAGCCACCGCAGCGGCGGCGTGCGGCGGTGGTGGTCTCGCGGTTGTGACAACGACGCAAGAAAGAAACGAAAAGGGAAGGATGTCTTACCTCTTGAGAAAACGCAGCAGCAAACCAAAAGACTCGATGGCTCCTTCTCTCCTTCTCGGTGCTCTCTCTCTCTCACTCCGGCAGCAGGTGATCGACGGCGGTGGCGGCGGTTCCCGGCGGCAGCAGCGGCGGCAAAAGGGGGGGGGGGGGGGGGGGGTTGGCCGTACGCAATAGAGGGAGAGGAATAGGGTTTGCTGTGAACTTTCTTTGAGTGAAACGCATGTAAAGAGAAAGAAACGAGAAGGGTTAAGGGGAGGGGGTCGGTCCTCTTCTCATGGGCCGAACCCATGCAAAAGTTTGGAAAAAAAAACCAACAAGGTCCCTGCAGTTTGGAGTTTTCCCAAAATAAACCTCATAACCAAACCTTTAACAGTTAAGGTCCTAGCCGTCTAACCTCGTTAACTAAAATTCGCTAAAAAAAATATATATAAATAATAAAAAAAATAAAAAAACGTACCGGGACACGGGCTTTACATGTTCCTATCCATAACATAATAATCATAACTCAAAGTTTCAGCTTAAGTCTAGGTATCTCAAGGTCATACCTAGTTCACTTAAACCAGAGCTCTGATACCAACTTGTAAGACTTAGCTCCGTATTTGGCTCCACATAGAACAACCACCGCAAGACTTAGCTCCATATTTGGCTACCATGAGCACCACCGCAAACTTACATTAAAACAACCATGACTTGGGACCACTCACTAGATACAAACATGGACATCAATACTCCATAACAAACAACTGAATCCTATGCCAATGGATCCAGTGCATTACAATCTAACATTACATGACTCTGATTAAATGAACTAACGCATTTAAATCATGTAATAAGCAACATTTATGCCATAACTGTATTTCCCATAAAATGCTTCACATTGAGCCATTTAGCATCGGACAACGTCCCAAAACTCATTAGAGTATAAATCAAGCCATAAAGCATCATAAATCGTTTGGAAAAAATAGGATAAAGCCAATATGGCTACTTAGACCAATACACAACTTTACCAAAATTTAGTATTTTTCCCAAGTGTAAATGACCAAAGGCCCGAACCGTAAGGTTCACATTTTTCCAAAATATTCAAAGGATCAAATAATGCTCATTTCCCATTATTCACACTTTTAAAATCGAGGAAAGGAAAAGTTCCAATATATAAAGGCCCATAAATGAGTAAGACTCCAAATAAGACACATATTAATGACCGACCATAAAATACGTCATTTCATATGCCAATCCATCTAAAACCCTTTGTACTCCAATTTCCCACTTTAGACACCAAATGGCGCATTACACAAAATCTCCAAGTAATCAAACTTCACCTGGTGGATTAAGATTTCCATTTTTGGTGACTCAAAAACTTTATAAAATGACATAATCATTTTCAAGAGTTTTATAGACTCAAATATGAACCACTTTGCAAATATTCACAAAACTCATCAAAATAGAATAAACTCATGGATGTATTTCCAAAGCCTTAAAACAAGGGCATTTTGACATGTACATACTTTATCAAAGCAACTAAAACTCACCTTGCTAGATTTAGACTCAATCTAGGTTTTGCCCATAAACTTGAGTTTCTTGGATGAGAGCTTGAACCTTCCTCCTAGCTCCAAGTTTTCGAGAATGATCCTTAACCACAATATTTCTAAGTTATACCAAGTTCTAACCAAGAAAATAAAGAGAGAAAGAAGAATCACAAAACCCTAGTTTCTCAAAAGAAGAAGGTGACATTTTACCTTAACCCACAACTCTTAAATCCCCCCAACAATGTCTCTTGGGCTCCAAAATGAGTCTTTAACTCCAAAAGATGAAAGGGTTTTGAAGAGACTTGAATAAAACCCTGAAATCAAGAAATGAAAAGTTCCACTCTGTCACACCCCGCTAAAGCGGAAACACGGGATGTGCAGCTCAAGTTTCATAACAAGAGTTACAGGATTACACCAACCATCAAAGTACATTCAAAAGATGAATACATTGTCTTTTACAATCGTTTTTCAAAAGGGGAAATGACATAATTAAAAGATAATAAAGAAAGCTTCATCACGTGTAGCCTTACTAGATCCCAACCTTAAAGACGTTCTCCTGAAAAGCATGTTAATGAAAAGGTCAACTAATGCACTAGTTGGTGAGATCACAGGTTTAATGAGTACAACATTGTTTATCATAGCAAAATAGTTTAAATCCGCACAAGTGGATAAGGCAACCGGTTATGAAAACACTTGCTCATGGAAATAGTATGTATTATGTTTAAGTAGTGAGCCCGTTACCCGACCTATATGACAGCCGCCCCAACGCATGTTCTATCGTCAACAATGCGCACGAACAACAATAATTATGCACTCAAACAAGCGCGACTTGTGAGTGAGGTGTCAACCAAATAGCGCTATCCATAATTACCAACGGCTCACACTCGTGAGTTAAACGGGTAACGTAGAGTCAAATGGGGACTTACGTACGATAGAGAAAAGCTCAAAAACTTACAACATGCATAACCTATACATACCATAGAGCATAAAAGAGTATAGCAAAGTTTACATTTTCAAGAAAACGAGTTAACTGGTGCGTAAAGTAGTTGTAATAACGACATGCTTTTCACCCCAAATATGTAAAACATTGAAAAAGGGGTTGTGATAACTCACTTGATAAGCGATAGAATCCGGGAATCTCCTACAAGTACTTCGAGATGATCCTACTTCAAACCTATGAACGTAAGGTCACTAGTGAGTTTTTAATTTCGAAGGTTCGGTACTAACTATCCAAATCGTCATAAAATGCCTTTATTGTGATTTAAATATTATAAATCGTATGGAGTTACCATTATTTGTAATCGTAACATAAGTATGCTTCATTCTTGTTAGATTAAAGTTACCGCAATTTCGTCACAATAAGTAACGAAAAGGGTCCAAAGACTTTGTATATAGTATATATATATATATATATATATATATATATATATATATATATATATGTATACCGAAATTTTATCATAAGAATGATAAAAAAGGTTCAAAATGTAAAGATGAAGTATTTTAAAGTGCATAACTTTATAAATGTATAGTACACATATATATATTTATATATACCACAATTTCATCATAATAATGATGAAAATGGTTTAAAGTATATAAATTGCATAATTATATGAATATATAGTGTACATATATATATATATATATATTCCGCAATTCCATCATAAAATGATGAAATGGGATCAAAAGTATATAAAATGCATAAATATATAAATATATAGTATACATATATATATTCCACAATTTCATCATAAAATGATGAAATGGGATCAAGAGTTAACTTTCAATCATAACAAGAAAATTGTCCTTTGTTGTCCAGATTTTGGTGTCACTTTGTGTCCATTTTTGGATAACTTCCAAGTATAGATAGGTCAAGGTATTTTATTTCCAAGTGGTTTAATGAGTTAGGAAACTTTTGGCATAATTTTCATAATTTTTAGAAGTGTTTAAGTACATGAAAAAAATACTTGACGTAAAACTCGATAGAAAACGTCTCTGTTTGCGCACTGTTTTTGTGAAGGCTGTTTGGTAGACGAAATCTTTGCGTTCTTGAGTGAAAACACTTGGGTTTGAATCCTAACACATAAAAATAATTTCCAGAAAAAGAATTACTTAATTTGGAGTAGTATTGAGTGAGATATGACCTTTTGAAAAGAGGTGTGGAATCTGACAGCAAGCTGTCAAAACCACCCTTTGTGCATTTGTGCACCTATATTGACTTTTTACCCAAAATTCATATTCCTTTGCATGCAAAATACGATTTGAATCATCCCCATACATTTATTTCTAGTTCCAAAACATGTTTTTGAGCCATTTAAACTACATGCAAGTTTACCCATCATTTCATCTTTTATAAATCTTGAAAATGGTTCTTTTTGGTGTTTATGTCAAGATCTTCATCATATATCATAAAATTGTGTATTTTTAGCTCATGCATGTTGGTTAAAACATGTTTTTAATGGATTTAAAGATCCACTCATGAAACCTTTGAATCAAAAGGTATGGATTTTTCAAGAAAACTACATGCATGTGTTTAAAAGTTCATCTTTGATCTTAACATGGGTTTGATTATGGATTCACCACCTTTTTACTAACATGCAAGTGTTATGGTGGTAATTCTACAAACATTAAGATGTGTAAAGATGATTTTTAACAATATTAAAGAAATGTAGAAGAAGGTGAAGAGCATTCATAAGAAATTGCAAGAAATGAAAATTTAGACAAAAGAGAGTGTGTGGATTTCATCCAATACACTTGTATTTACCTTGAACACTTTTATCTCTTTGAAAAGAGATGTTTATAGGCTGAATTTGTGGATGAAGGTGGATGAAGATTTGATGAAGATGGATGAAGATGGAGAGAGAAAGAAGAGAGAATTCTTGTGTGAGAATTTAGAGAGAGAATGAATTGTTGTGTAAATGAATTGTGATAGCCAAAAAGAAATACATAAAGAGTAGAGAGGGGGGGTGGGGTTGGTGTGGTGTGATTCAATAATAAAGTCTAATCTTGTCTTTTTGATTTATTTAAAACACAAGTATTTTCTCATAAATTATAAATAGCAAAGTAATTATATAAAAGTAAAGTATTTATATAATTTAGTTGAAAATAGATCAAGTTGTTAATTATATAATACTCGTGGTATAATTGTAGCTTAAGTTGGCATTTTATGAGATTTATGGATAATTTCCTAAATCAAGGGGTTCCTAGGCAAAATTTCTCAAATTTCCTACCGTACCGAGTTTACTGCTAAAATCGCACAAAGTGAACTATGACGTGAATAATTGAAATATCCAGTGCAGTTCTAACCTGAGGTGTAAATTTGACAGTTGTCACAGTCTCCCCCGGTTAAAAGAATTTCGTCCCGAAATTCAAGTGTTACTAGCTTTAACAGGTTTTCTAGCAAAGAGATGAGGACACTTATGCATCATGTAATCCTCCCGTTCCCAAGTGTACTCAGGCCCACGCCTTGTGTTCCAATAAACTTTTACTATCGGGATTTTGCTTCGCTTAAGACGCTTGACTTCCCTATCAAGTATTTCCATTGGTTCCTCTACGATGTGTAGTTTATCGTTGATTTGGACTTCTTCCAAAGGCACGGTTACTGCTTCGTCAGCTAAACACTTCTTCAGGTTTGACACGTGAAACTTGTTGTGGATAGCACTTAACTCCATTGGCAATTCCAGCTTATAAGCTACTGGTCTAATTCTTTCCGTGATCTTGAATGGTCCAACATACCGTGGACTCAACTTTCCTCTTTTACCAAACCGGACTGTTCCCTTCCGAGGGGACACTTTCAAAAAGACTCTGTCACCAACTTGAAATTCTAAAGGCTTCCTACGACTGTCCGCATAGATCTTTTGACGATCTTGAGCTACTTTAAGCCTATCTCTGATGATTGCAATCTTGTCGGTGGTTTCTTGAACAATGTCCGGACTAGATAGTTGTCTATCTCCAATCTCTAACCAACAAAGAGGTGATCGACACTTGCGTCCATATAGAGCTTCATATGGCGCACACTGAATACTAGTGTGATAGCTATTGTTGTAAGAAAACTCAACTAACGGCAAGTGGTTATCCCAACTTCCTCCAAAGTCTATCACACATGCCCGAAGCATGTCCTCCAATGTCTGAATGGTTCACTCACTCTGACCATCCGTTTGAGGATGATAGGTCGTGCTCAAATTCAATTGCGTACCTAACGCTTTTTGAAGTGACTGCCAAAACCGAGATGTGAAGCGGCTATCTCTATCTAATATGATGGAAAATGGGACTCCATGTCGCGTGACGATTTCCTTGATATAGATTTGGGCAAGCTTCTCCATCTTATAGTCTTCCCGAATAGGCAAGAAATGTGCATACTTCGTAAATCGATCTACTATAACCCAAATCGAGTCGTGTCCTTTGGCAGTTCTTGGAAGTTTGGTTATGAAATCCATAGTGATTTGCTCCCATTTCCACTGTGGAATCTCTGGTTGTTGCAACAATCCTGATGGCTTTTGATAAACAACCTTGCCATTTGAGCAAGTTATGCATTTCCCTACATATATGGCAACATCCTTCTTCATTCCTGGCCACCAATAGTACTCCCTTAAATCCTTGTACATCTTATCTGCCCCTGGGTGAATTGAGTACTTAAATTTATGAGCCTCCTCCAAAATCATTTCCCGTAGGTTGTCAGCCTTTGGGATCCATACTCTGCCCTTAAAGTAACGTACTCCATCAATCTTAGTTTCAAATCTAGCCTCTAAACCATGAAGAGTCTCGTCCTTCAGGTTTTTAGACCTCATTGCTTCGATTTGAGCTTCAAAAATCCGAGTTTTCAAACTTGTTTGAACCAGCGCTCCTAACGCTCAGACTCGTGAAGGTTTTACTCTTTCTTTCCTACTCAGGGCATCGGCTACCACATTGGCCTTACCTGTGTGGTAACGTATCTCACAATCGTAGTCGCTGAGCAGTTCTACCCATCTTCTTTGCCTCATATTAAGCATCTTTTGATCAAAAATATGCTGAAGACTCTTGTGATCAGTGAAGATAGTGCACTTGGTACCATATAGATAATGTCTCCATATCTTTAGAGCGGATACCCCAGCTCCGAGTTCCAAATCGTGTGTAACGACCCGTAATCCCATACATAGTTCAAATAGCATACATTGCATAACGTCGTTAAAACAAGAGATACATTATATAACAAATACGGTCCCTTAGTCTTTTACAAACATTCAGTACATCATTACAACGTTTACATGGTAATTTACATCATTACGAACAACATGCTACATCTACCAAACACAACATAATCTTCACTACATAGTCCCCCCGCAAAGGCTATTCTCGGTTTAACCTTCTTATTTGCTCTTACTTGATCCTCGACCTGGAATACATATTTAAAACAAAAATGAGGGTTAGACCTAATGGTCTAAGTGAGAAAATCCCTGTTTCCTTGAAAATCCTTTGCACACCAACATTCACATTATACAAACACAATTATAAAACATAACTCACTCATCACGTAATTCTCGGTCTCCTTCCCATGGCCATATTAGTTGGTTGCAAGCCAACTAATAAACAACGTTGTACAACAACTACAGCCAATCAACACTGTACAACAACTACAGCCAACACACAGGTCCTATGCCCGGCCAACGTATTATAACATAATATAATACTCACGTAATTACAATATCTCAACATATTATAATTCAAACATAAACATAGTCACACCATTTATCACATATCCAATACACACATATATGTATTCCAGTTTCAAAACGTTTTAAAGTAAAACTCACCTGATTGCTTATCAACACGATTCCAAGCCTTCTAAACAGGTTCAGTCCTTTACCCAGAATTCACAGGATCTGTAACAAATAGATATAGATATCTCTTTACCACATAAAACACACAAGTCTTACTAAGGCTAAGAACTCTAAAGAACTCAAATCCTCAAATGTTGCCCCCAAACCCGTAATCAAGTCAAGACCACAGAATAGTCAGTTCTCATTCATTCCCTATCTAATGGTTAACAAAATACAGGTTACTGGATACTTGTAACATCCCCAGTCCACCGTACACGATATTGTCCGCTTTGCGGATACCCTCTGCATAACAGCATGCCGACACCGCTCACGGTTTTGATCCTTCCCGCACAGGCATACGCGGGACGCACCCAAACCGCACCCTGTGACAGGCAAAAGGCCTCATGCAAGGAAGGTATCCATCCACCCGATGTGGGATCAGCGTCCTCGCTGACACATCGACCCGGTGACCGGCTCTGATACCATTTGTAACACCCCGCTTACTACGACACAATATTGTCCGCTTTGCCCCACTGGCTCACGGCTTTGTTCTTGGCGACCTGGCAAGGACTTCGCAAGGACTTCCCAGGAGGTCACCCATCCTGGTACTACTCCCACCCAAGCACGCTTAACCACAGAGTTCCCAAGGAACCCGCATGCTTGTGGCCCCAAAACGCGTTGTGTCTGGTAAGGCCAAGGTTTACTAATATACCCAGCATCTCTCATGTCCACGGCCGATGTGGGATATGCCTAAGGTGTTACACACACCCCCCCTTAGGGACTCATCGTCCTCGATGAGGTTTGCCCCACCATCCCGAACGGCACAGGAGTGGCTCTGATACCATTCTGTAACATCCCCAGTCCACCGTACACGATATTGTCCGCTTTGCGGATACCCTCTGCATAACAGCATGCCGGCACCGCTCACGGTTTTGATCCTGCCCGTACAGGCATACGCGGGACGCACCCAGACCGCACCCTATGACAGGCAAAAGGCCTCATGCAAGGAAGGTATCCATCCACCCTTATAAGGAGGACTTCGTTCCCCCTCCTAGCCGATGTGGGATCTCACAATACTCGATAGCATCTAAACTCTCAATATTGGCCAAACAGCAAAAGTATCCGGATACCATAAGTCATCCGGACAACACCACTTTTCCGGATAGCATGACTTTTCCGGACAACGTTCGGACACCAGAGTAATCCGGATGCTATCCGGTATCCAATTCTATCCGGAAAACATAGGAAAAAGGAACTTACCCGGATAAAAGACTCGTCCAGACACCTTAGAACACCATCCGGACACCACCAGCTAACTTACCCGGACACTACCAACAAAACCACCCGGACACCTTCATTCTATCCGGAAACTACTGTCGGTTTGCATACTTTTTACCCAGATTCAACAGAAAATATTGCCAGATGTATATTTGACTATTCTACTCCGATAGAAACCTTCCAAATGCAATTAGAAACATAAAATACAAAGGAACATACCTTAGTTTCACTTCCAAGGTCACCAATTTGAATCCCTAACCCTTCTTTTCTTCTTCCTTTCTTTTGGTCTCAAAAACACACACATACACTGAATTCTCTGGATAATACTGAATTAGGAAAATATCTAAATCCATTCAGGGTAATATCTAATCCAATTTACCACTTTAGTCCTTAAGTTATTCATTAATGGCCAAAAACACCCTTTGCTTATAAATCTACCCAAACTTACCTTTAACTTCACATTTTAAAGTGAACAAAATTTAACTGAACTAACATTTAACTAACGAACTTACCCGGGGTATTACATCATCTCCTCTTTAAAATAATTTCGTCCCGGAATTCGATTAGGCAAAAAGGTACGGGTACTTAGTTCTCATTTCTGACTCCGATTCCCAAGTAGCATCCTGACCCCTATGATGTCTCCACTGAACTTTCACTTGTCTGATTACTTTGTTCCGCAACACTTTAACTTTGTGGTCAACAATGGCTTCTGGTTCTTCTACATAATTCAACGTTTCATCAACTTGTATTTCGGGTAGAGACACTGCCTGATCTGGCGTAACTAAACACTTTCGGAAATTGGATACGTGGAACGCATTGTGGATTCTGCTTAACTCTGGCGGAAGATCTAACCTGTAGGCTACTTCACCAATTCTTTCTGTAATTGCAAACGGTCCAATGTACCTCGGGCTCAGCTTACCTTGCTTTCCAAACCGAATGACTCCTTTCCAAGGCGAGACTTTTAACATCACAAAATCTCCAACTTGGAACTCTAACGGTTTTCGGCGTCGGTCGGCGTAGCTTTTCTGTCTGTCTTGAGCTACTTTCAAACGTTCCCGAATCTAAGTAACCTTATTCGCGGTCAACTGAACTATATATGGCCCCGCTAATTGTTTCTATCCCACTTCATTCTAACACAGAGGCGTTCGACATGTTCTACCATACAATACTTCAAACGGTGCCGCTTGAATGCTGGAATGATAACTGTTGTTGTAGGCAAATTCAATCAATGGTAAATGCTTATCCCATGATCCCCCAAAGTCAACAATACAAGCCCGAAGCATATCTTCTAAGGTCTGAATCGTTCGTTCACTCTGACCGTCAGTTTGAGGATGATATGATGTACTTAGTTTTATCTGCATCCCCATCTCCTTCTGAAAACTTCTCCAGAATCTTGAGGTAAAACGGTTGTCACGATCATAGATATTCGAAATTGGAACTCCATGTCGTGTTACTATTTCGTTAATATACAGTTTGGCTAATCTTTCCAATGAATAGGTTTCCTTTATTGGTAGGAAGTGAGCAGACTTGGTCAACCTGTCAACGATCACCCAAATAGCATCAAACCCTTTCGGAGTCCTTGGTAACTTCGTGATGAAATATGTAGTAATTTGATCCCATTTCCACATCGGTATTTCTATTCGCTGCAACTGACCAAACGGTTTCTGATGTTCAATCTTCACCTTCTTACAAGTAGTACAACCTTCCACGTACTGAGCAATATTCCTTTTTATTCCCGGCCACCAATAAAACTGTTTCAGATCTTTATACATCTTGTTCGTACCTGGATGAATAGAGAATCGGTATTATGAGCTTCTTGTAGTACCCGATCACGTAAACCACCTAAACGAGGCACCCATATTCTGTTCCCCAGACACAATAACCCACGATCATTTTTCACTAGCAATGCTGATAACCCCACTAACCGTTCTGATTTAAGATATTTTTCCTGATAGGCTTCTACTTGACACTTATTCAGTTCATCAAAAATGTTAGGTAGAAGCTCAGCTCGTAATGCAATAGCTTTTATTGTTCCACTTCTTTCTTGACGACTCAGTGCATCAGCTACCACGTTCGCCTTTCCAGGATGATAAAGGATTTCACAGTCATAATCATTCACCAATTCTAGCCATCTTCTTTGCCTCATATTTAATTCCTTCTGATCAAAAAGATGATGGAGACTCTTATGATCGGTATAAATTTGACATTTAGAGCCGTAAAGATAATGTCTCCAAATCTTCAACGCGAATACAACTGCTGCCAGTTCCATATCGTGTGTAGGATACTGTCTTTCATGATCTTTCAGTTGACGAGAAGCATAAGCAATAACCTTTCCACGTTGCATAAGTACACAACCCAATCCCCGTTTGGAAGCATCACTGTAGACAACCAAGTCTTCGGAACCTTCAGGTAACGACAGAATCGGCGCGCTGCAAAGTTTCTCTTTCAAGATTCGGAATGCTTCATCCTGTTCTGCGTTCCATTCAAACTTTAGATTCTTTCGGGTCAACTTAGTCAAAGGAGTCGCAATACGAAAAAAGTATTTTATAAACATTCGATAATACCCGGCTAAACCTAGAAAACTTCGTACTTCCGTTGGTGTCTTCGGCGGTTCCCATCTTTCAATTACCTCCACCTTCGTCAGGTCAACTTGAATACCTTTCTCGGAAACTACATGCCCCAGAAACTGAACTTCCCGTAGCCAGAATTCACATTTCAAAAATTTAGCGTACAACTTTTCCTTCTTCAGTAGCTCCAGAATCAAACGAAGATGTTGAGCGTGCTCTTCTTTGGACCGGGAGTAGATAAGGATATCATCGATAAACACAATAACGAATTTATCTAGATATGGCTTACATACTCGGTTCATTAGATCCATAAAAGCAGCTGGAGCGTTCGTCAATCCAAAAGGCATTACTAAGAATTCATAGTGACCATACCACGTGCGAAAAGCAGTTTTCAGAACGTCTTCTTCTTTAACCTTCAGCTGATGATAACCAGATCTCATATCAATCTTGGAGAAATAGCAAGCTCCAACTAGTTGATCAAAGAGGTCATCAATTTTAGGAAGCGGATACTTATTCTTGATCGTGCGCTTATTCAGCTATCGGTAATCAATACACATTCTCATCGAACCATCCTTCTTTTCACAAACAAAACCGGTGCTCCCCACGGCGAAGAACTGGGTCTGATGAAGCATTTATCCGAAAGATCCTGCAGTTGAGTCATCATCTCTTTCATCTCGGGAGGTGCCAAACGATACGGTGCACGGGCAACAGGAGCGGCTCCAGGAATCAGATCTATTCCAAACTCTACTTGTCTAACGGGCGGAAGGCTAGTCAGATCTTCTGGAAAAACTTCCGGAAATTCACGAGCAACCGAAATATCTCTCAGCTCACTCTTTTCTAGCTTAATATCTATCACATAGGCTAAGTAACTTGAGCAGCCTTTATTGATACACTTACGAGCTTTCAACAAAGAGATAAGGCAAGACTGATGATTTCTACGGTCACCATAAATCACTACTGTTCCTTTCTTAGGTAAAACAACATTTATCAACTTCTTATTGCAAACTATACTAGCCTGATTCTCGGCTAACCAATCCATTCCCACCACCATATCAAACTCGATCAAGGCTATAGGGAATAACTGAATAGGCACTCCACACCCATCTATGTTTATCACACAACTATCAAATACCTCACTAACCGGTACTTGATTATCATTAGCCGTATCTACCATTAACACGTGATCTAACACTTTAGGCTTTAAATGCATATAGGAAGCAAAGGAAGGCGACACAAACGATCGGTTTGCACCGAAATCAAATAACACTTTAGCACGTGTAAAATTTATTAAGAATGTACCTGTAACCACATCGGGAGTCTCATCTGCCTCTTGATGTGTCATCTGGAAGGCACGGCCTCTTGTTCTTGGTGGCTCTAGTCTTGGTACTACCGGTCTGACAACCGCTGGTTTCGCTGACGTACCCCCTTGTTGTATTCTTCCCCTCGGACAATCGGACTGTATGTGATCCGGAGAATTACATGAAAAACAGAACCGCGTGACACGACAATCCTTAACAACATGCCCAGTCTTCCCACACCTATAACAAACCTGCGAGTCAACCTGACAATTCCCTTGGTGGACACGGTTGCATTTCAGACAAGGTCTTTCCATTGGTCGGAAAGGTGGACGGTTATCGTATCTCTGAAACCTGAACTCCTTTGGATCGTGCTGTGGTCCTTCCCACTTCCTTTTTCCTGTACCTTTGTCGCTAGTATTTCTTCCTTTATCCTGTTCCACGGTTTCTGCGGCATCTACTGCAGCGGAAAAGGTTTCGGGTCCTTTAGCAATTACCAAACTCCTGACTTCTGCATTCAACCCGAAGATAAACCTTTCAATCTTCATGGCCTCCGTGGCAACATAATATTCTGCAAAACGAGATTTTTCCAGAAAACGAGCAGTGTAGTCCCGAACAGATAAATTTCCTTGTTGCAAGTTCATAAACTCCCCCTCTAGTTGTTTAACCGCTGCATGAGGACAGAACTGCTTCCTGAAAGCTATAACAACTTCTTCCCACGAGAAGGTAGAATATATGTCAGAACCTCCCGAAGAAATATGAGCTTCCCACCAGTATAAAGCGTCACCTTTCAACATTGCGGCTCCATAAAGTACCCTATCCTCTTCCGCGCACTTACTAGTCTTGAAGATAGCTTTTATTTCCTTCAGCCATCGCATAGCTTTCACTGGATCCCGGTCTCCTGAATAGGTCGGAGGCTTACAACTGAGAAACATTTTATAATCACACTTTTTCATTACTGGTACAACAGTAGGAGTAATAGGCATCTTTTCTTCATGTGAAGGATCTGGTCTTTCTGTTTCAGTATTATGAGTCTGGTTAAACATAGCCTGGATATTTGCCTGTAATCTTCCCATTTCGTCCGCTAAGTTGTCTCTCGTAACAAACTCCGTACCACGCCCCTGAACTCTGCCCCTAGTTCTGCCTCTGCCTCTTTCTCCCCCTCTTCCCCTTCCCCCGGCTGTTGGATTGGTTCTATTCGGGTTTCCTCCTCCTTCCCGATTTGTTTGTCTCGTACCACTTGCCATTCTGATGATTCAGACAAGGTTAATATACACATAAGTACATACCCTATATAACAAGGTATTCCAGTTCAAACATGTACCTGTAAGATCACAATTACACTGGCCAGGTGTAATCTGAAATTACCTTACATGATGTTCCTTCTACCTTTTTATATTTAACATCCCAAGGTTCTACAATAATAGGGACATCCTACTTCACATTCAGTTTAAGTCTAGGTACAAATACTAATACCTAAATCCCTTAAACTAGGGCTCTGATACCATCTGTAACGACCCGTAATCCCATACATAGTTCAAATAGCATACATTGCATAACGTCGTTAAAACAAGAGATACATTATATACCAAATACGGTCCCTTAGTCTTTTACAAACATTCAGTACATCTTACAACGTTTACATGGTAATTTACATCATTACTAACAACATGCTACATCTACCAAACACAACATAGTCTTCACTACATAGTCCCCCCCCCCCCCCCCCGCCCCAAAAGCTATTCTCGGTTTAACCTTCTTATTTGCTCTTACTTGATCCTCGACCTGGAATACATATTTAAAACAAAAATGAGGGTTAGACCTAATGGTCTAAGTGAGAAAATCCCTGTTTCCTTGAAAATACTTTGCACACCAACATTCACATAATACAAACACAATTATCAATCATAACTCACTCATCACGTAATTCTCTGTCTCCTTCCCATGGCCATATTAGTTGGTTGCAAGCCAACTAATAAACAACGCTGTACAACAACTACAGCCAATCAACACTGTACAACAACTACAGCCAACACACCGGTCCTATGCCCGGCCAACGTATTATAACATAATATAATACTCACGTAATTACAATATCTCAACATATTATAATTCAAACATAAACATAGTCACACCATTTATCACATATCCAATACACACATATATGTATTCCAGTTTCAAAACGTTTTAAAGTAAAACTCACCTGATTGCTTATCAACACGATTCCAAGCCTTCTAAACAGGTTCAGTCCTTTACCCAGAATTCACAGGATCTGTAACAAATAGATACAAATATCTCTTTACCACATAAAACACATAAGTCTTACTAAGGCTAAGAACTCTAAAGAACTCAAATCCTCAAATGTTGCCCCCAAACCCGTACTCAAGTCAAGACCACAGAATAGTCAGTTCTCATTCATTCCCTATCTAATGGTTAACAAAATACAGGTTACTGGATACTCGATAGCATCTAAACTCTCAATATTGGCCAAATAGCAAAAGTATCCAGATACCATAAGTCATCCAGACAACACCACTTTTCCGGACAGCATGACTTTTCCGGACAACGTTCGGACACCAGAGTAATCCGGATGCTATCCGGTATCCTATTCTATCCGGAAAACATAGGAAAAAGGAACTTACCCGGATAAAAGACTCGTCCGGACACCTTAGAACATCATCCGGACACCACCAGCTAACTTACCCGGACACTACCAACAAAACTGTTGGTTCCCGTAATTGATTAACAAAGATTATCTAATCTATTAGTTCAAATAAGATGTGTTGCGGAAGCGTATTTGAAGAACTAACAGATATGTTTATATAGAAACAACACAAAATACCAAATAAACAGTATATGAAGAACAGATGAATATCTCAAAGATTACTGTATTTGATTAAGAACACTAAGAACAGATTTGACGTTAACTGTGTGCAAGTGTTTTTGTGTGTTCTGTGTGTATTAGTTGGTAAGGAAGAACTCAACATGAGTCTTCCTTTTATACTACTACAAAAGATCTATTCTAGACAAAAGGACTATTGCTACAGCAAAGAAGGGATGGCATGAACAGTTGGAAACCTGCATGCATTAAATGCGCTAATATCAACTTATAAGGATTCCTATCGGAGTTTGACACGTGTTGTTGTCGGACCATGCCTTGTACAAGTTGATGAACGGACCCTGGAACAGTAGCAAGATATTTCTGTAACAGTGGTAAGATATTCCTGTAACAATGGCAAGATATTATAAATATCTTCCAAGTCTTCAGTCTGAACCGCAGAGGCTCTGTCAAGGGTGACAGAGGTTCTGCGGCTTGGTCCTTTGTGAGCATCCTTCTGTAGATCCTTCTTTGGTCCTTTGTGAGTAGTCTTCTGTCTATCTTGGGTCTTGGTGTTTCTTGAATGATCTTGTTTATTTCGGCAGAGCTTCTGTGGCACTCCGCAGAGCTTCTGTGGAAGTCTTCTTTACATGGCCTATTTTTCAATACTTCTAATATTATGAATATTTGGAGCTAACAATCTCCCCCTAAGTATTGAAAAATGAAAATTTGACTTTATGCATGATTAGGCTAAGTAAAATAGACAGAGGTTAAACAATACCTCAAAAGATTCATTTCATTTCTTTTTACAGTTTACAGAGATATGAAGGAAAAAGAAAAGACTCAGACATTTGCATCTTTGAAGTCGTTGAAACTTCTGTTGTCGAATCCCACTTCTCTGAGCTCGTGATAGAATTTGATGCAGAGTTCTCTTAAGCCAATTGTAGCATCTATTTCTCTGATCATTCTTTCTGCTGATTCTTGATCCATAGGCTCAGTACCTCTGTTCTCTTCTAGGATTGATCTGAATTTGTTCAGAGTACTGGTTGCATACTTCTGACAATCCATTTCCACAAAGAGTCTTACTTGACCAGCAGGATCCTTATATACTAACCCGTACCTTGGTGTTGTTATGATTGAGTTGGGTACGGTAGAAGGTGGGCAGTGATCCTCTGGTAGTCTCAGACTTAGATTTCTGACTCCAAGATCTCTTCCCAGTTGAAAGTCTATCATGCTATATAGCAGAAGCTTTTCCCTCATCGCTTTCCTGAATACTTGATAGGCCCTTCTGTTAGCATCGTTGTCGAAGTTTTCTTTCGTCCAAAGTAGAAGATCTGGCAGATTGTAGGGGTTTAAGTTCCTTATATCGGCATCTGAAAATTGATTTTCGGACCTGTTCTCCCTTTTGACTTTGTAGATGTTGTACCTGATCTTTGGAAAGGTTCTTGTTTGAGAGAATTTGCAGTAAATTACCTTTTCAATTTTGGACTCTGAGAAGACTTATGCCCTTGCTTTTGGCTTTGTTCTGGTGAAGGTGTTGTCAAGGTCAGCTCTGAGTTGAGGATCTTCAATGTGTGGCAGAGGATTGTTCTGATATTGTTGTCTGTAAAGATACCTATACACCACCTCTTCCATTTCTGCATGTCGTGTAGTCGGTGGTGGTATTGGTCTTCGCAGAGCATCCATTTTTCGTTTTATCTCTGCAACCCTACCCTCTGTTACCTTTGCTTTTGGATCAAGGATCGGAATTTCTGACAGAGGATCTGAATTGAATGCCAAGTCTTCTTCAGGTTTAGGGGTGACAAAGGCATCGAATGAGCTCTTCATCAACTTCTCGGTCGTCTGAGGCATTGGCTTTTTCTTCTTTGGTTCTTCTGTCATGATATCCTTTCCTTTATCTTTGGCTTGAGGAAGCTCAGAACTTGTTGCCTGTTTTGGACTTTCTGGGATTGCTTCTGTTGGTTTGGGTGTAGAGGTTTCTGTGGGTATGAAGGGGATTGCCTCTGTAGTTTTTGACTTTTTAGTTTCTGAGGACTTTGGTGGGGATGGTTCTGTAGATTTTTCTTCTGTAAGCTCGGTAGTGGTTTGTGGAGGGATATCAAAACGTCTTGCAGCTCTGAAAGTGGATACGAATTCCATTCTCTTTAGGACATAAGTAGCAGAACGTTTAGATCTTTTTGGTTTGTGGGTAATGGATTTTTTTCTTGAGTGTGTTTTGGGTTGGGTTTTTGATTCTGGTGGAGAAAAGGGAAGTTCTTCTGAGGATGAAGATGTCAGGATTTGAACTTGAGGGACATCTTTTTCAACCACAGAGGTGGTTTCCACAGACGCTGGTGTTTCCTCTGTGGGTCTCTGTTGATTTCCCTGAGTTTGGGTTTGGGATGGGGGTGCAGAGGAAATTGGTTCTGCTGATATTGGTGGACTGGTTGCAGCTGTTTTCCTTTGTTTCTCCCCTTGTTTCTCCCCCTCAGGATGGTCTGATGGACCATGATGGTCATCATCAGAGTCATCCTGATTTATGTGTGACGTACCCTCTGCCCTGCATGAAGTATCTGATTTCTTTAGAGGAACAGCCCCTGCAGCTATCATCTTCGCGCACAAGTCATCACAGAGGCCGAGCAGTGTTTCAACCTCTGCTTCTGTGTTGAAGCGCATTTTCCGACGCTAGCTTGAAACTCTCTGACGTAGTTCGCGTTGGCAGCTGTGAAGGCTCTAATGAACTCTGTCATTTGATCAAGGATTCCTTGCCCAAGTTCTGTGAGCTGAACTCTGGTCGTGTAGTCAGAAGGCTTCATGGCTTGAGTGTTTTGCAGTGTTTGCTCTTGAACTTCTTCTAAGGCTTTCTTTAGGTCTTCAGGTGTAAGGCCCTTAGAAGTAGAGGAATGGTCTTTGAGTTTTTGTAGGAAATGTTTGACAGAGTTGTTGAATGCAGAGGTTGCGGCTTTTTCAAAGTCAGTTGCTGCAGAGGTGGCAGTGTTTGTTGCAGTGGCCTTCATCTGGGCTATGGCATTTTGTACCTCTGTGGACAAATTGTCCATTTTGGTATTCAGTTTGGAGATGGCCGTGGATGTAGTTTCTGCAAAAGATTTGAAAGAGCTTTGCAACTCTTTCATTGTGTGGTTCACAGAGGTGACAAGGGTTTGGAACTCACCCCTTGATACGTGTGAACTTGTTGTAACCTCTGGAGGAACACATTCGTCTCCAGAGTTTGTCCTTGTTCCTTGGACACCTTCGTTCACCCCTGTTTTTACGTTGAGGGTGGAATGATTTCCTTCTGATCTTCGAAGAGAAACTTGAGTTTCAACCTCTACAGAAGTTCTGTGAAGGTCAGTTTCCAAATCCACTCCAGAGGTGGGTATTGGAATGTCCTTCTGTTGACTTGGAGACTTATCTAGAGTCTCTTCGTCATTGTGCTCGCTACTCCTCTCTGAAAGGAGGTTTGGCCCTATTGTTGTGTGCATGGCAGAGGAAACGAATTCCTCTGCTAGGATGTCAGGTGTGATTTGGGGCAATAAATCATGAACATTGGGTGAGTCCTTTTGAGAGGACTCCCCAGGAATGGTTTCCCCGGTTATAATAGGAACAGAGGTTGAAAGAGTAACCTCTGGCTGGCTGGGTGGGGTTGGGATCGAGATGTGCTGCTCTTTTTCAATGATACCCTCTGCCGCTAGACCGGCGGTATCAGAAATGTGGGTTGCACTGGGAGGGGGTTGGGGATGTGTGCCTTCTACTTCTGCGGCATCTTTTTCTTTAGAACCCTTTGTGGTTTCTACCCTAACCTCTTCCTCTATGGAAATTTCTCTGTCTACCTCTTCTTTAGTATCCACAATAGTCTTTTCTGCTTCTGTTCTTAAGGAATCATATATATAATGAGATCCTATAAGTTATCGAACGTGAGGGTGCATAGGTTGTGTACCTTGAGCTGCAGAAATGACTTCTATTGTATGTTGAGGGGTTCGATGTTGAGTGTCAAAACTGGAATGAGGTGGGGAAATTTCTTCTATTGTGCGCAGAACCTCTGTAGTCTGAATGTTCTGATCCAATGGTTCTACGACCCATCCTGATGGATCTAAGGTGTGAGCAATGTCGGGATTGTTGAGGAAGGCATTAAAGTCTCCCTGTTGATCTGTATAGACTATTGGGGAGGGAGGTTGCAGAGGTGTATTCTGATCTTCCTCTTCTTGTTCGACTTCCTCTGTAATGACCTGCAGAGGTGATGTTGGTTTCTTCTTCTTTGACTTCCTCTTCTTTGGCTTAGGAGCTCCCTCTTCTGTGGATTTGGTTTTTCGTTTCTTTTGTTTTGGAGGGGAGGGAGGTGCAGAAGATCTTGTTTCTGTAGCTTGTGGTGGAGAAGAGTGTTGAGCTGCAGAGGTTGTAGTTTCCTCTGTGGTTTTCCTTTTCTTGCTCTTCTTTTTGGGTGTTGCTGCAGAGGTTTTTCTTTTGGGTGAAGAGGGGTATATGCTCTCTCTTTGGGCTTTGAACCGGTTTTGTACTGAATGATGTTTTTCTAAAGGTCTGGCCCATTCTTCTTCTGTCATCCTCTCTACTACATCTAAATCTAAGGGGGCTCCTAGACGCGGGGGTGTCACAGGACTTGGTTCTGGAGTCCTGTGGGCGCGTATATATTCTAACTTCCTATCTTCATCGCTTGCATATGACAGAAGGTTCGTCGACAGAGGTCTGCAGTTGGGGTAGTTGTCTTCATGCTCTGTAGGAGTATTTTTGTTCATTGGATAAAGTTTTACAGTTGGCCCTTCCATTGGCCATTTCTGCATAAGAAGTAGAGGCTCGAAAATGACTCCTAGAATTCTTTGATATTGCAGAGGTGGCAGATATCCTGGTGTGTTCTTTTTGGCCTTTTGGGTTGCAAGCTTTCTGTCGATCGTATTCACTATCTCCTGCATCATTATGGTGGCATAATATCGTAATAGATCCCATACATGATGGTCAGGATCTGGTGTGAGCTCTGGTCAGGGCTGCCCGTTTTCCCTGTTAGACAATGATTCAGAATGGAGAAGAGTGTGTTCCACAGAGGTGGTAGTCTGCCTCTGCGGAAATCATTGTGTTTCCTTAGGGCTGTGTTATACCCTAACATCTCTACAAAACGACAGAGCTCCTCGTCCGTCGGAATCTCAGCATATTTCTTTATTCCATGTAGACCTCTGGTTGGCAGGTTGAACTCAAGCGAGAACATAGTTCTATTGAACATGAGTTCGAGGTATTCAGATTTGTCTGGCTTCGAAATGTAGCCTTTTATCAATAAATCATCTGAATCAAAACGGCAACTTTGCCAAAATTGATTCAGATATCGAGCAGGGATTTTGGTTGGGGTTTTGGAAAGGAGGGGGTATAGGATATGGTTTTCCATTATGTTGAGGAGAAGAGCATGGGCTTCGCCGAAGGTTGTTTGTGAGGGCACAAGGTAGCAGTTGTTGGACTTTAAAGGAAGAACATCCTCGAAATGTTCTTTGTTCAGAAAATGTTGAAGGTTGGTGGTTGGTGCAAAGTTTGCAGAGTCGCCGGAGTTTTCTATTTCTGCATTTACGGCGATGTTTGGGTTGTGGGAGTGCTCTGAATGTACTGGGGATTGTTGAGGAGAGTTCGCCGGAGAGTTCTGAGCAGCGTGGGAACTGGAAGCCATTTTTGCAAAGAAGAATGAAGATTTGAGAATAGTTGCAGGTTCGTCGGAGAAGAAAATAAGTAAAGTTTTTGTGAGGAGAGGTAACTTGGGTTTTATACTGAGTATGTAACCGTAGAATCTGAAAGGGTTAATATTTTGAGGTAAATAATATTTGGGGTCCGCACTTAAGTGGTTACGGTGGGTTCAACTTTCCAGAGGAACGTGCTCCATGTTGGTCCAATGAAAAGATGACACGTCCTCTGTGTCAGTTATGACGAGACGTCGTGGGCGGCCTTATTAAATGCTAGGCGCGTGGGCCTCTTTACCTCCACATGATTGTTACTCGCAGAAAAGTTACCGTTACTGTTACAGAAAATGCCCAAAGTAAAAACTGACAGAGGCTCTGAGATTTGAAAACTTTGTTTTTCTTGCCTCTGTAGATTGTACCTTCACAAAAAAATGGTTGAAAAGACCATGGAGAGGATCGATAAATTATCAGTATAGAAACTCCTTTACAGAGGTTTTTGGACCCCTGTGAGAGCCAGCAGAGGCTCTGAGACAGGAAATTTCTCATATCTAACAATTTATAAACATTTTTGATCATCCAGTTTTTTGATTGTTTTTAACAATGTTTTTAGGACCTGTTTGAAAGCTGGTGTCCTAGAAAATTGTTTTTGAAAAAGGTTTTGTGCAGCAAAAAGTCTTTTAAAACAAGTGTTGGTCTACAGAAGTTCTATCTTGTGGAGAGAACTTTGTAGCTAATGACTTTCGAGGTGATCGACCCAGTTGTCAAGATTATTGATTTAAGATTATAGAGTTTTTGCCTGCAGAACCTCTGTTGGACTCAGCAGAGGGTCTGTGACCTTAAATTTCTAATAATGGAAAACTCAATATTCTTTTTGATCAAATTTTATTTGGAATGTTTTTAATAATGTTTCTAGAACATATTTAGAAATTTGTGTCCTAGAAAATTATTTTCAAAAAGAGTTTGTAAGATATACCAACCTTTTTGCTCTTCTTTGTCCGGCAAAGTTCTTTTCTTCTGTTGATGTCATCTCTTCCTTTGCTCCCCCTTGACTTATAAATATCTGTAGATTAAGCAAGGTCTCCTTCTGCTCCCCCTTGATCTAATCAACCTTTGTAGATCAAGTAGTTCTCCTTCTGCTCCCCCTTGACCTATGCTTGGTTCAATGATCAGAAGTAATGTATATAACCTAGGTCAAGTGTATCAGAGGTTCTGTAAGGATCGTCAGAAGTTCTGAGGAGTCCTACAGAAGCTCTTTTGCTTTCAGAAATGAGATTTTAGAATTTACATACAAAATAAATTATTTACTAAATATATAAAAAAACTTATTATTTCAATAATTTAAAAAATGAAGATAAGATACTTACAGAGATTAAGTCATATTTATCATTCCTAATTTACCCACCAAGTAAAGAAATCTTTTCTCATCAAGTGCCTTGGTGAATAAATCAGCAAGCTGAAATTCTGTTGGTACAAAATGCATCTCGATGGTTTGATTTTCAACATGATACTTCAGAAAGTGATACCTGATATCTATGTGCTTTGTCTTTGAATGCGGTACTGGATTTGCAGAGATGGAAATTGCACTTTTGGAATCACAGAAGATGGGAATTTTGCAGATGATGTGACCAAAGTCTTTCAGCTGAGTTTTCATCCACAGAACTTGAGAGCAACAGCTAGCAGCAGCAACGTATTCAGCTTCTGCTGTAGATGTTGAGACACAATTATGTTTCTTTGAAGTCCAGCTTACTAATTTCCCACCTAGGAATTCACAACTCCCAAAGGTACTCTTTCTGTCGAGTTTACATCCTCCATAATCTGAATCTGTGTATGCCTTTAGTCCAAAACCAGAGTTCTGTGGATACCAGAGGCCAAGATTTTTGGTCCCTCTGAGGTATCTGAAGATTCTCTTTACAGCAATATAATGTGACTTATTTGGATTAGCTTGATATCTTTCACAGAGGCATGTGGCATGCATTATGTCCGGTCTACTGGCTGTTAAGTATAACAAAGACCCAATCATTCATGTGTAAAGTGTGCACTCGACAGAGATGCCATTTGGACCTGAAAAAAGTTTATTTCCAGTGGCCATTGGGGTTTTCATGACAGAGGCATCAGAGAGGCTATATTTTTCAAGTATGTCAGAGACATATTTTGATTGGTTTATGAAAATTCCTTCTGATGTTTGTTTGACTTGAAGTCCAAGGAAAAAGGTTAATTCTCCCATCATACTCATTTCAAACTCACTTTGCATGAGCTTTTCAAAATCTTTACATTTTTATGCATTTGTAGACCCAAAAATAATGTCATCTACATATATTTGTACAAGAATAAGCTCATTTCCTTCTCCTTTAAAGAACAGAGTTGTATCAGTGGTACCTCTTTTGTAGTCGTTATTGAGAAGAAAGGTAGAAAGTCTTTCATACCATGCTCTTGGAGCCTGTTTCAGTCCATATAAAGCTTTGTCGAGGTAATAGACATACCTTGGGTATTTTGAGCTTTCAAACCCTGGTGGTTGTTGGACGTATACTTCTTCTTGAATTTCACCATTGAGAAAAGCAAATTTTACATCCATTTGATATACTTTAAAACCTCTGTGGGCTACGAAGGCTAAGAAAATTCTTATTGCTTCGAGCCGTGCAACAGGGGCAAAAGTTTCATCGTAATCTATGCCCTCTTCTTGGCGATATCCCTTGGCCACCAGTCTTGCTTTGTTTCTAATGATCACTCCCTCCTCATCTTTTTTGTTTCTGAAGACCCACTTGGTCCCTATGGCCTGTTTCCCTCGTGGCAGAGGTACTAGAGTCCAGACCTTGTTTCGCTCAAACTGCAGAAGCTCTTCTTGCATAGCATCCACCCAGTTTGGGTCTTCTAGGGCCTCAGAGATCTTTTTCGTTTCGATCACACTAATAAAGTTGGTAAAGAAACAAAAATTTACAGAAGTTGATCTTGTTTTTACCTTATCCGTGGGATTGCCGATGATTTGGATTGAAGGATGGCTTTTTGTCCATTGAGTTGTTCGTGGAAGATGATCATTTGAGTCATCAAGTTGAACTTCTGTGGTTGAAGTTGTTGATGGTTCTGCCCATGTGTTTAGTTCAGCTTCTGTAGGAATGGGTATCAAAGTTTGAATTTCCTTCTCTGTAGGTATTGTGGTTTCATCTTCACTTTCCTCTGGTGTTGCTTCCTCTGTTGGATTTGTTAGTATTTGGATTACCTCTGTTGTTGAATCTTTTGTTGTATCTTCTGTTCGATTTTCAGTACCTGTAGTAGTTGCAGAAGAGGTATTAAAAGGATCAGACAGAGAGATACTTACTTTGTTTACGGAAGGTGATTCTACAGAGGTGCTGTTGGTTCCTGCAGAGGGATCAACATCGTCGTTGACCATCTCTTGAAATAGAAGACCTAAATCTTCATTTATTTTTGAGATGCCAGAGGATTCCTTGTTTAGCCCGAGTTCTGAACTGAATTGTTCAGAAGTCTTTTGGAATGAGTCATCTAATGACACATTTATGCTTTCTAGTATCGTGCGCGACTTCAGAAGGTAAACTCTATAGGCTTTGGAAGCGGCAGAGTACCCGATGAACTTGCCTTGGTCAGCCTTTTCTTCAAACTTTGCTCTTGAGTCTCTGTCGTTTAAGACAAAGCATTTGCATCCAAACACATGGAGAAACTTGATGTTTGGTCGCCGTTTGTTGATCAATTCATAAGGAGTTTTGATTTGTCTTTTCACGATTGTTGAACGATTTTGGGTATAGCAAGCAGTTGAAATTGCTTCTTCCCTAAAGGTCATTGGTAATCCGCATGCAGAAAGCATGGTTCTTGCAGCCTCCACGAGCGTGCGGTTTTTTCGTTCGACCACGCCATTCTGTTGTGGGGTGCGAGTGGCAGAGAAGTTATGGGATATTCCTTCTTCTGTGAGATAGGCTTCAATGACAGAGTTTTTGAATTCTGTGCCATTGTCACTTCGTAACTTCAGAATTCTGCACTCATAAAGAACTTGGATTCTTTTCATTAGATTAATTAGGATGCATGGAACATCTGATTTCTTTCTGACAAATTCAACCCATGTAAATCGTGAATACGCATCAATTAAGACAAGTATATATTTCTTGCCACCTAGGCTCTGTATAGCGATTGGACCGCAGAGGTCAACGTGAAGCATGTACAGAGGCCTAGGACAAGACACATCAGTTTTGCCTCTGTGGGAAGCACTTTTGAGTTTTCCCATTTCACAGGCAGAGCATAAATGATCCTTATTAAATTTAACATTTGGTAAACCTTTGACCAGTTCAAGTTTTACCAGTTTATCTAGAGTATGAAAGTTTAAGTGACAGCACCTGTTGTGCCATAGCCAGGCTTCTTCACTTTTGCTTGCAACAAGACAAATGTTGTCCTTGTTTTTGGCATTGAAGTTCATTAGATACAGATCACCTTTTCTTTTGCCTCGCAGAAGTTCTATTCTGGTGTCTTCACTTAGTAGAGAGCAAAATGTTCTCTTGAAAAATACATCGAATCCCGTGTCACAAAGTTGGCTAACACTGAGTAGGTTGTGTTTAAGGCCATCAACATATGCAACTTTGTGTACGGTGATATTTTCTTTCTTTATGACTCCATAGCCTTTAATATGCCCCTTTTTGTTGTCTCCAAAAGTCACTAATCCACCATCTTGTTTTTCTTGGTACGTGGATAGAAGACTTCTGTTGCCAGTCATGTGCCTTGAGCATCCGGAGTCTAGATACCATATTGGCACATACTGCTTCTGCAAGACAATCATAGAGTTTTAGGTACCCATATCCATATGGGTCCAATTTCGTCATAATTTTTCAAGTTTGCCTTAGCATTCTTGAAATACATTTTATCTTTTGTCGAAGAATCAGTTTGTTTCTCTTTAATATTTGATTTAGGTGCAGAGAGAAAACAATTTGAACTACAGAAATGATTTTTCAATTTGAACATTAGATCAAAGCAATGACAGTATAGAACATCAGAAGTGATTTGCTTGAAATTTTCATTGAAAGCTTTAAACTGGGCCACAGAGGCATTACATTCTATTCTTGCATATGGCTTCCTATTACAAGAAGATTTATGTAGATTAGATTGTTGGCAAAAATCTTTGTTTGTAGCAGCCTTCTGTGAGTCCCTTTTGTGGGGAACTTCTGTTGATTTCACTGCCACAGAAGAAAAAGATTTGTTAGGTTTTGGCCACTTACCCTTTTGTTGCCATGTTGGTTTCTCTTTAATTTGTAAGGGTTTTAAAAACTTTGAATCTTTTGGATTTTGAGTGGACAATAACTTCTGTTTTTTGAAATTTTCAAGCTCGATAGAGGTTTTGGCTTGTATGCACATATCCAAAAAGTCTGGACAGATTGGAATTCCAGTGATTTTTCAAGCTCAATAGAGGAATAGTTCTGTTAAGAACTTCAAAGGTTTGTTTAATAACCTCCGAGCCACAAGGAACCTTTTCTATTCTTTCAGTATCTGATTCGTCAGATGATGAATCGTCCTCATATACAGAGGTTGAGTCATCAATATTTCTTTCGACAGAGACTGGACTTTCCGAGCATGTGTCATACTTGCTTTCTATATCTGAAAAATTATTTTCTAAGTCAACAGAGGTGTCTGATAAGATCTCTTCAGAGAGTTTTGATCTACATAGGGTGTACATAGATTTTTCAAAATATCTATTTTCCCGATTTCCATTATTTCCTTTTCAATTATATTTCTTAGTTTTTCTTCTGAAAAGATTGGTTTGAACTCAAGTGCTTCTGCAGATAATTTCTTTTCAGAATCTATAGTGCAGACAAAAGTAACTTGAGTTTGAGTCTCTGGTTTACCAAACTTGAAGATTCCTATCTGATCTTGAGTTTTCAGATATCTCTTTGGTTTAGATCCTCTTTTTACAGAGGTTGAAGGTGATAAATCTGTGTTTTCAAACCACACATTTATCATCTTCATGGGTTTCCTTAAGTGAGGTTCCCCAGAGACTTTTACTCTCTTACTTACAGAGATTAAGTTTGGAAAATTAGGTTTGTTGATTTTTCCTACCGCAAATAGTGATGACAGAGGTTTATTCTTTTTGTTTTCTGTACCTTGATTAATATCACTGTACCCAATACCTCGCCTTCCTATTCGAGTATTTATTTTCTCGTACACCTTTTGTGCATCACGATAATTTTTAATTAAAACATCTCTTCTAAGTAGATCTTGCCAAAGGACTTCTCTTTCCTTTTGAAAATATTCCTTAAGAGCTAGAATGTTTAGTCTGTCGCTCTCAGAATCTGAAAAGTTCATTTGTTTTGAATTTTAAAGATGTATTTAATTCAGAAATTTTCTATTTTAAAGGAAATAGATTCTTGTTACAATGCTTCTAATTCTTCCTTTTCTTTGAAAATTTTTCCTTTTTCTTTAGTGAGAAGTCTAGCTTCTCTTTCATAAAAAGTGAGCTTTTCTGAATATCATTACAAGTCTTTTTTCAGTTCAATATTTTCAGTTTTAATTATAAGTAAATCAACTTCTGTAGTACTAGAGGTGGAGTTTGAAGTGGATACCTCAGTGTTAGTGTCTGAGCTGATTTCTGCCATGCCACAGAATAAGGCATTGTTGGTGTATTCATCATCAGAGGTTGTATCTGACTCCCAATCTTCCTTGTTCACCACTTTGTTCGCCATGAGTGATTTTTGAGCATAATACTCAGCTTTCTTTTTGTAAAAAGCTGAGTCCTTCTGTGGGCGATTTGGCCTGCTTCTGTATTCATTGGCAAAGTGGCCTGGCTTTCCACATTTGTAGCAACCTTGGTTCTAGGAAGTATTGCCAGCACGATCGTCGGACTTCTGTCGGTCACCACCTTTTTCCGATCTGCATTCATTAGCATAATGACCAGGCTTACCACATTTGTAGCATTCTTGTGGTGTGTAGCTTGCCTTGTCATCTGACCTCTGTCGGTCATTTCCTCTGTTGTATCTTTCACTCGACCTCTGTTGGTCGCTACTTCTGTCGTCTGACCTCTGTAGGTCAGCTGATTCTTCTCTTCTTCCTTGATCCCTTCTATTTCGATCTTCTCTTCTTTCTCTATTATCTCTGTCATATCTATCATTACCAGAACTCTTTTGGTTTCCTCTGAATTCTCTTGTCAATAGAGCTAAGGATGTTGCTATTGATGCCAGAGTTATCTCTCCTTCTTCCATAATCTCTTCGTCTTCGCTGTCAACTACCACCACCTTTTTCTTTTTCTCCTTTTTCTTTTCCTCTGTCGCTCTTTCTTTCCTCGGCCTCTCTGTGTCTTCTTTAGATTTGCCAACCAAAGCGAGAGGTGCAATGGTTAGTGTCTTTGCTTGTGCTATTTGAGGCTCTTGACCAGCTAATGTTCCGTAGAGGTCTGAAAGAGTCCAGGAATCTAAATCTTGATTGGTTTGTAAAGACATGGATAACTGGAGCCATTCTTCGTTCAGACTTTTGAGAAACAAGACGTTATTCTCTTCAGAAGTTCTGTGGATGCCGAACTTCTTGCAATTATTGATCAGAGAGTTGAACCTGTCATACGTTGTTTGCAGAGATTCATTTGTCAGGGCTTTAAAAGCGTAATATTCGTTTATGTATTGAGCCCTTCGGTTTTTCTGAGTTTTAGCTCCCCCTTCAAGTTGTTTCTCCAGTTCTTTCCAAAGATCATACGCAGATTCGCATGAATCTAAAGACTGGAAGAGATCGTTGGGGATTGCCATGATCAGAATTCTTTTTGTTTTTTGCGCGAGTTCATCTTTTTCTTTATCTTGATCTGACCAACCATCCCTGGTTTTAGGTTTTTGATGCTCAAGGATTTCAGGAGTGTCAGCTGTAGCTGGTACACGAGGTACTATTAACATGGGGACATGAGGAGGATTATAAAGGTATTGTACGAGCTCTTTATCAGTACCCTCAAAGAAATGGATCATTCTTATTTTCCCCTGAGGATACTCATTTCGTAGAAGAGATGGTGGTTTGGTTAATGAGCCAGCTGTGAAGAAATTTTGTGCGCTTGTCATTTTAAGAGTAGAAAGTTTCAGAATGAAGATATGACACAAAAGAATGTGAAAGAATAATCTGGAAAGATTTTCTGGGTTTGGAAGCTCTTAACAGTGCACTTTTATGGAGTTTCAACTTAAAGAAACAGTTTCTCTAGATTTTCCAAATATCGAATAAACCGAAAAATGTCTGAAAAATAGAATCTGTTTGAAGGAATGAATAACAGGTTAAAATCAGACCACGTTTCTACCAATAATCTTGTTAAAACGAGGATCGCTTGATATTGAAAACCAAGCTTTGCTCTGATACCAATTGTTGGTTCCCGTAATCGATTAACAAAGATTATCTAATCTATTAGTTCAAATAAGATGTGTTGCGGAAGCGTATTTGAAGAACTACCAGATATGTTTATATAGAAACAACACAAAATACCAAATAAACAGTATATGAAGAACAGATGAATATCTCAAAGATTACTGTATTTGATTAAGAACACTAAGAACAGATTTGACGTTAACTGTGTGCAAGTGTTTTTGTGTGTTGTGTGTGTATTAGTTGGTAAGGAAGAACTCAACATGAGTCTTCCTTTTATACTACTACAAAAGATCTATTCTAGACAAAAGGACTATTGCTACAGCAAAGAAGGGATGGCATGAACAGTTGGAAACCTGCATGCATTAAATGCGCTAATATCAACTTGTAAGGATTCCTATCGGAGTTTGACACGTGTTGTTGTCGGACCATTCCTTGTACAAGTTGATGAACGGACCCTGGAACAGTAGCAAGATATTTCTGTAACAGTGGTAAGATATTCCTGTAACAGTGTGTAACGACCCAAATCCCATATACACAACAAATCACATAATGTAACATAACATTGATTAATCAAACGAAACATCATATACAAGTACGGTCCCTTAAACTATTAAAATCAAAAGAAGACATTCTACTACAAACGTCTTACTAAATACATACATAACATTTAATCATTATAATACAACTGCTAAACATGCCAAAATCTTCGTCACATAATCCTTCACATAAGCCATCCATCGATTACTCTAATTACTTGCTCTTACGCGATCCACCACCTGGAATACATATTTTTAAAACGAAAATGAGGGTTAGACACAATGGTCTAAGTGAGATAAATCCCTGTTAGTTTGAAATCATTTATATAAACCTTATTCATATAAATCATTCAGCACAATCAAATATATCAATTTGAACTCACACATCGTGTACCTTCCTTTCTCATTCCTCCTGGCCATATTAGTTGGTTGCAAGCCAACTAATAATTTACAACGTTGTACAACATCTACAGCCAAACAACGCTATATACAGATTCTATAGCCAAACACACCGGTCCTAAGCCCGGCCAACGTATTATAACACATTATAATACTCATGTAAACATAATACCTCAATATATTATAATTCACATATACCATACATATAAACACTTAATCACCAATTATCACATTCCCAAACCATACGTATGTATTCCAGTTGAAAATACTTTTAAAGTAAAACTCACATGTTTGACTTATCAAAATGTCCACCAAGCTTTTCTCAAACAATTCAGCTTCACTTCAATTTCACAGAATCTGAAACAATCATATACAAGTATTGCCTTACCACTTTGATCACACAAGTCTTACCAAGACTAAGAACTCTAAAGCACTCTAGTCCCTAAATGTTACCCCCAAACCCGAACTTAAGTCGAGTCCACAGTACATTCGATCCTCATTCATTCCCTATCCATGATTTAATAAAACACAGACTATTGAATACTTAAAAGCATCTAAACTCCCAATTTTTACCAAACAGAAAAAGTATCCGGATACCTCAACTTTTCCGGACAACACAACTTTTCCGGACAACAGGACTTTTCCGGACAACTTATATAATCCGGACGTCATCCGGACACCAAAGTGATCCGGATACCATCCGGTATCCAATTCTATCCGGAAACATAAGAAAAAGAACTTACCCGGATAAAGAACCCGTCCAGACACCTTCATAAAATTATCCGGACACTACTATTAAAACCACCCGGACACATTCAATTTTGTCCGGAAACTGCTGCTGTTCATCCCTAATTTCACCCAGAATTCGACTAAGGTTTATACCAGTTCGATTATGTTGATTCCAGACCGATAGAAACAATCTACTAATCATTATAAACATAATTAGTAAAGGAAACATACCTGAAATTACTTCCAATTGCACCAAATTAAAACCCTAACTCCAAAACCTTCTTTCTTCTTCTTTTCTTCTCCAAGTACACACACACACACACACACTTTGCACTTTTCTGGATAATACTGATTTTTGGAAATATCTAATTCCATTAAGGGTAATATCTAAATTAATTTACCACTTTAGTCATTAAGTTAACATTAATGACCAATTACACCTTTTACTTATAATTCTAACCAAACTTACCTTTAACTTCACATTCTAAAGTTAACAAAATTTAACGGGCCTAACTTTTAATTAACGAACTTAACCGGGGTATTACACAGTGGCAAGATATTATAAATATCTTCCAAGTCTTCATTCTGAACCGCAGAGGCTCTGTCAAGGGTGACAGAGGTTCTGCGGCTTGGTCCTTTGTGAGCATCCTTCTGTAGATCCTTCCTTGGTCCTTTGTGAGCAGTCTTCTGTCTATCTTGGGTCTTGGTGTTTCTTGAATGATCTTGTTTATTTTGGAAGAGCTTTTGTGGCACTCCGCAGAGCTTCTGTGGAAGTCTTCTTTACTTGGCCTATTTTTCAATACTTCTAATATTATGAATATTTGGAGCTAACAATAAAACCACCCGGACACCTTCATTCTATCCGGAAACTATTGTCGGTTTGCATACGTTTTACCCAGATTCAACAGAAAATATTACCAGATGTATATTTGACTATTCTACTCCGATAGAAACCTTCCAAATGCAATTACAAACATAAAATACAAAGGAACGTACCTTAGTTTCACTTCCAAGGTCACCAATTTGAATCCCTAACCCTTCTTTTCTTCTTCCTTTCTTTTGGTCTAAAAAACACACACATACACTGAATTCTCTGGATAATACTGAATTAGGAAAATATCTAAATCCATTCAGGGTAATATCTAATCCAATTTACCACTTTAGTCCTTAAGTTATTCATTAATGACCAAAAACACCCTTTACTTATAAATCTACCCAAACTTACCTTTAACTTCACATTTTAAAGTGAACAAAATTTAACTGAACTAACATTTAACTAACGAACTTACCCGGGGTATTACATCGTGCGTGGTATAGTTCATCTCATGAATTTTTAATTGTCTCGAGGCGTATACTATCACCTTATCATTTTGCATTGAACGCAACCTAATCCCTGATGTGATGTGTCACAATACACCACCAAATTTTCCGTTCCTTCAGGTAAAGCTAAAATATGTGCATCGCATAACTTTTTCTTCAAAAGTTGAAACGCTTCTTCTTGTGAAGCTCCCCAAACGAATTCCTTATCCTTTTGGGTTAACGCGGTGAGGGGTTTAGCGATCTTAGAGAAATTCTCGATAAAACGCCGATAATATCCTGCTAAACCTAGAAATTGGCGAATTTCCGTTGGAGTCCTTGGGGCTTCCCATTTCCTAATGGCTTCCACTTTAGCCGGGTCCACGTGAATCCCTTTTTCTCCAATCACGTGACCTAAGAAATGTACTTCCTGAATCCAAAATTCACACTTAGAGAATTTGGCATACAGTTTCTGCTCCTTGAGAAGTTCTAGAATCACTTTTAGATGCTGCTCGTGATCTTTCTCACTCTGAGAATAGATCAATATATCATCGATGAATACAATCACAAACTTATCAAGGTATGGCCTACATACTCTATTCATTAGATCCATAAACACAGCTGGCGCGTTCGTCAATCTAAAAGGCATAACTAAAAACTCGTAGTGTCCATAGCGAGTTCTAAAAGCTATTTTAGGAATGTCTTCCTCTCGGACTCTTAACTGATGATATCCCGATCGAAGGTCAACCTTCGAGAAGTAAGTTGCACCCTGCAATTGGTCGAACAAATTGTCTATTCGAGGGAGAGGATATCGATTCTTGATTGTTATCTTATTTAGTTCCCTATAATCGATACACATTCGAAACGATCCGTCCTTCTTCTTGACGAAGGGAATCGGGGCTCCCCAGGGTGATGAACTTGGTCGAATGAATCCTTTATCCAGAAGTTCCTGAAGTTGATTCGACAACTCCTGCATTTCAGCAGGTGCTAAACGATATGGGGCCTTGGCTATAGGCGCCGCTCCGGGTATAAGGTCAATCTGAAATTCGACTTGTCTACACGGTGGAAGTCCAGGCAAATCGTCTGGAAACACTTCTGGGTGATCCTTCACCACAGGAATATCTTGGACTCGCCTCTCCTCAGACTTCTTCTCGATTACTTGCGCCCAGAACGCAACGCACTTCTTCCTCAAGTACTTATGGACCTTCATACAAGATACTATCTTTAGGCTCCTTCCAGCTCTATCTCCTTGGACAACAAGGGTTTCTCCGCCTTGTAATGGTAACTTGACAGTCTCTTCAAAACAACTAACCTCTGCTCGATTCTTAGATAACCAATCCATGCCTATCACTACATCGAAACTCCCCAATTCAATTGGAATAAGATCAACACTAAATAGCTTATCAGCTAAGTTCAAAGTACAGCCTAAGATTACATCCTTGGCTTCTAACTCATATCCATTAGCAACCTCCACAATATAAGCATTCGGCATTTTCTTAGATTCTAGATTGATCAAAGGCCTAAATTCTAACGAAACAAAGCTCTTATCGGCACCAGTGTCAAATAATACTGACGTGTAATAATCGTTTAGGAGGAATGTACCTGTCACTACATTGGGGTCTCGGCATGCTTCTTCTGCTCCTAAAACAAATGCCCGTCCTCGAGCTTGTCCTCCTTGGTTTCCCTGATTGGCTTGCCTTGCTTGATACCCAGCATTATTATTGGTTGGTCCCCTTTTCAGCCTTGGGCACGCATTCTGGAAGTGATCTGGACTTACGCACTCATAGCATACCCTTCCTTCCTCCTTTACATTCTTTCCCGTCTTGCAGTGCCGGGTGAAATGACCCTTTTGCTTACAAATGCCACAGGTGGGACAGGTTCCTTCATGATGCAAATTGCACTGATTTCATTTCGGGAGGGGTCCATGGTAACGCTCTACTTCCTTAGCATTCATCCCAAAGTTTCCCACTACTTTCTTGTTCCTACTTGAACTACTTCCAATCGCCTTTCCTGACTGACTCTCTGGCCTTCTTTTACTACCGACACCTTTCTGAGTCAGAGTTCCTGCCCTCACCGCATCATGGGTCAAACTAGTTGCTAATGCCACTGCGGCTTGGATCGTGGTCGGACTTGCTGACTTAACCATCCCTCGGATCTCCGGGGCCAATCCATACAACTATCGGTCGATCCGTTTGCTCTCCGGGGTAACCATGTGGGGTACTAACTTTGCAAGTTCGTGAAAACGAGCGGTGTATCGATCTATCCCCGAACCAACCATGGTAAGATCCCAAAGTTCAGCCTCCAATTTCTGAACTTCACTCTTGGGACAGTATTCCTCAATGAGTAATTCCTTAAACTCTGTCTAGGACAGCTTGTAAGCTTCCTCCCTTCCACGGGTTTGGACTTGAATGTTCCACCAAGTCAAAACTCGCTTCTGGAACTGGCAGGCCGCATACTCCACCATGCGGTCTTCTGAACATTTGCTGATATGGAGCACCGACTCCATACTATCAAACCACAAAACCAATCCTACAGCACCTTCTTTTCCGTTAAATTCTTTGGGCTTGCAAGACATAAACGTCTTGTAACTGCATCCTCTATTGTTATTAACATCATTGGGAGTTCCTCCTCCCACATTGACATTCCTATGACGCTCATTGATGCCCGCGGTGACTTGGGTTACGATGTCGGGTATCACCTCTTGGATACGTTGAGCTATGATCTGAGCAATATCGGGGTTTTGATCATCAGGATTTTCTCCCGTGCGATGTGTGGATCTTCTTGGTGGCATTTTTCTAAAACACATTTGCAAATATCGATTTGGTTAAAATTTTGAGTAGATAAAGTCGGATGTTTTGTAAAGAATACATTTGTAATTTCGAAATATTGGAAATAAATAAAAAGAATAACTGTCGCATGTTCGACACATATGTAATTAAAATGCGAAATTGCCTTTTCATTAAGGTCGTTAATAATAGCCGTTGATACAAAATTTCTGATGTGCATCGTACATCGGTACAGAATTACAAACTGAAATACAAGGTTAAAACAGCTAGAAATAAAAAAAAAAATCGTTTTCTAAATCTTCCACCATCCACGTCAATATCCGCCCCGATACACTTCAATCAAAACCCACAACACCAATAACGTCAGTAGCATCACTACTACTATGCACACTATCTCGGCCCGTAATGCTATCCTCCGAGCTATTCTTGCTCCGTTTAGGGCGTCAGACGACATGTTGGTCAAAAGGTGACTTAACTCTACTAGCTCCGTTAGGACTTGACTCTGGTGACTGACCCTCATTTGACATACGTGCAAATCCGCGGTCACAGCCCTAAGGTGCTGCTCTTCGGCCTGGGTCATTCCAGACGTACGACCAATAGGCACTCCTTCGATAACTCGCGAGGGTTCCGGCGCCTCTTGCCGATCGGACCTCAAACTCACTCGTCTAGGTATAGGAACGCCTTTCCTAGCGGTTAGTCTCGTGTGTGGCCCTCTAGAGTTTGGTTGTACTATTATAGGAGTGGGTTGCGGTAGAACCGGGGTCGGTGATTCTTTCGGTCCATCATACGGATCTCGTTCGCTACCCGAGGTTCGCTCGCTCGACGGCGTGTAGGGGGTTGAGAGTGTGATGATGATGATGACGACATAGTGGTGCTGAAGTAAGAGTGTATAAAATTACTATCGCGCAAATGTAAAGGCTAGGCGCACTATACTATTGCATACTATAGGCAATAACTACGCTCATACTAGGCATACAACGTGAAGAATCAAGTGCGAAAACACACATATTCCTAGTATATCCATTTCCGGTCTCGCATTACTCTTTCTTTAATTAAACATAGGTGATCAGGCTTTGTTTAATTAAAGACCGATGATGCAATACCCGAATTAGTTATACTAGCAACATGTTTAGTAATTTAAGTGTTCCTTCCCCGTTTTTGGTTATAGTTGCAGTTTTCCAATGGAAAACCGGTATTCTCTATAACCTTTGGCTCTGATACCAAGTCTGTCACACCCCGCTAAAGCGGAAACACGGGATGTGCAACTCAAGTTTCATAGCAAGAGTTACAGGATTACACCAACCATCAAAGTACATTCAAAAGATGAACACATTGTCTTTTACAATCGTTTTTCAAAAGGGGAAATGACATAATTAAAAGATAATGAAGAAAGCTTCATCACATGTAGCCTTCCTAGATCCCAACCTTAAAGACGTTCTCCTGAAAACCAAGTTAATGAAAAGGTCAACTAATGCACTAGTTGGTGAGATCACAGGTTTATTGAGTACAACATTGTTTATCATAGCAAAATAGTTTAAATCCGCACAAGTGGATAAGGCAACCGGTTATGAAAACACTTGCTCATGCAAATAGTATGTATTATGTTTAAGTAGTGAGCCCGTTACCCGACCTATATGACAGCCGCCCTAACGCATGTTCTATCGTCAACAATGCGCACGAACTACAATAATTATGCACTCAAACAAGCGCGACTTGTGAGTGGGGTGTCAACCAAATAGCGCTATCCATAATTACCAACGGCTCACACTCGTGAGTTAAACGGGTAACGTAACATAATTACCAATGGGGACTTACGTACGATAGAGAAAAGCTCAAAAACATACAACATGCGTAACCTATACATACCATAGAGCATAAAAGAGTATAGCAAAGTTTACATTTTCAAGAAAACGAGTTAACCGGTGCGTAAAGTAGTTGTAATAACGACATGCTTTTCACCCCAAATATGTAAAACATTGAAAAAGGGGCTGTGATAACTCACTTGATAAGCGATAGAATCCGGGAATCTCCCACAAGTACTTCGAGATGATCCTACTTCAAACCTATGAACATAAGGTCACTAGTGAGTTTTTAATTTCGAAGGTTCGGTACTAACTATCCAAATCGTCATAAAATGCCTTTATTGTGATTTAAATATTATAAATCGTATGGAGTTACCAATATTTGTAATCGTAACATAAGTATGCTTCATTCTTGTTAGATTAAAGTTACCGCAATTTCTTCACAATAAGTAACGAAAAGGGTCCAAAGACTTTGTATATAGTATATATATATATGTATACCGAAATTTTATCATAAGAATGATAAAAAGGGTTCAAAATGTAAAGATGAAGTATTTAAAGTGCATAACTTTATAAATGTATAGTACACATATATATGTTTATATATACCCCAATTTCATCATAATAATGATGAAAAGGGTTTAAAGTATATAAATTGCATAATTATATGAATATATAGTGTACATATATATATATTCCACAATTTCATCATAAATTGATGAAATGGGATCAAAAGTATATAAAATGCATAAATATATAAATATATAGTATACATATATATATTCCACAATTTCATCATAAAATGATGAAATGGGATCAAGAGTTAACTTTCAATCAAAACAAGAAAATTGTCCTTTGTTGTCCAGATTTTGGTGTCACTTTGTGTCCATTTTTGGATAACTTCCAGGTATAGATAGGTCAAGGTATTTTATGTCCAAGTGGTTTAATGAGTTAGGAAACTTTTGGCATAAGTTTCATAATTTTTAGAAGTGTTTAAGTACATGAAAAAAATACTTGACGTAAAACTCGACAGAAAACGTTGTTGTTTGCGCACCGTTTTTGTGAAGGCTGTTTGGTAGATGAAATATTTGAGTTATTGAGTGAAACCACTTGGGTTTGAATCCTAACACATAAAAATAATTTCCAGAAAAAGAATTACTTAATTTGGAGTAGTATTGAGTGAGATATGACCTTTTGAAAAGAGGTGTGGAATCTGACAGCAAGCTGTCAAAACCACCCTTTGTGCATGTGCACCTATATTGACTTTTTACCTAAAATTCATATTCCTTTGCATGCAAAATAAGATTTGACTCATCCCCATACATTTATTTTCAGTTCCAAAACATGTTTTTGAGCCATTTAAACTACATGCAAGTTTACCCATCATTTCATCTTTTATAAATCTTGAAAATGGTTATTTTTGGTGTTTATGTCAAGATCTTCATCATATATCATAAAATTGTGTATTTTTAGCTCATGCATGTTGGTTAAAACATGTTTTTAATGGATTTAAAGATCCACTCATGAAACCTTTGAATCAAAAGGTATGGATTTTTCAAGAAAACTACATGCATGTGTTTGAAAGTTCATCTTTGATCTTAACATGGGTTTGATTATGGATTCACCACCTTTTTACTAACATGCAAGTGTTATGGAGGTAAATCTACAAATATTAAGATGTGTAAAGATGATTTTTAACAATATTAAAGAAATGTAGAAGAAGGTGAAGAACATTCATAAGAAATGCAAGAAATGAAAATTTAGACAAAAGAGAGTGTGTGGATTTCATCCAATACACTTGTATTTACCTTGAACACTTTTATCTCTTTGAAAAGAGATGTTTAGAGGCTGAATTTGTGGATGAAGGTGGATGAAGATTTGATGAAGATGGATGAAGATGGAGAGAGAAAGAAGAGAGAATTCTTGTGTAAGAATTTAGAGAGAGAATGAATTGTTGTGTAAATGAATTGTGATAGCCAAAAAGAAATACATAAGGAGTAGAGAGAGGGGGGGTGGTGTGGTGTGATGCAATAATAAAGTATAATCTTGTCTTTTTGATTTATTTAAAACACAAGTATTTTCTCATAAATTATAAATAGCAAAGTAATTATATAAAAGTAAAGTATTTATATAATTTAGTTGAAAATAGATCAAGTTGTTAATTATATAATACTTGTGGTATAATTGTAGCTTAAGTTGGCATTTTATGAGATTTATGGATAATTTCCTAAATCAAGGGGTTCCTAGGCAAAATTTCTCAAATTTTCCTACCGTACCGAGTTTACTGCTAAATTCGCACTGAGTGAACTATGACATGAATAATTGAAATATCCAGTGCAGTTCTAACCTGAGGTGTAAATTTGACAGTTGTCACACACTCCATAGATCTTAAATCTTCTCTTAGATGCAAAAGATCCCAAGGGTTTCCAATGATTGAGGCTTCAAGAGTGTAAAAACCCTAAAATACCAAAAGGGTTTGGTTTAGAGAGAAAAGGAAAGGGTTTGGTTGAAGTGAGAAATGGAAATAAGGCTGAAATCCATGTTTATAACACCCCTGGCCCGCGTGCGATAGTTCCCGACGATATTTCCCTTGGCATAATCGCCGACACAATCGTCGGATATGTACCGCGACTGGAAACCGACCACGACAATGCTCCGCGAAAGTGCCCTATGGCACAATCGCGGGCATTGTCTTCGCTGATGTATCGAGAGCCGCCAGCCTCCAGCAACGATGTCCTTGGTGACAACGACCATGTCACAATCGTCGGGCATAGTTGCACCGTGCGCTCCACGATCCAAAAATCCCGCTTTTCGATCCCAGCTTTTCTCGACGTTTCCTTGGACCGCAACTAGCTCCGTCCTTTCCGGTTCCTCGTAACCAGTAAGCCACGTGTTGCTCGTTGAGCCAACTTCTCTTGCCGAAAGTTTACATGTGTTACTTGTTACATCGAGCCTTACACAAAACATTCAAATCATTAAAAACATTTCAAGTCGATGTGTAAAGAGTGATCTTATAACATATGTGACTTTTAATTGCTACATATCATAATAGAATTCCGAAAACGGTTCCAATCCGAAAATGGTTCAAATAAAAAAAAGACCAAGTCCAACGATGGTTCAACTCAAACTCAAGTAACCAATAATCAATATATCAAATAACCAAAACTATGATAATAGCTCCAAATAGGAGTCATGACCATAGAGATAATTGGACTCCAACAATTGGAAGACTTATTAAACTCAAATGTCCGGATATGATTTCGGAAATTAAAAATAAGAACTTATGTGATAAATGTCATGATAGCGAATGAGATAATACATTACCTCATTACTAGACTAGTGACAACGAAGAGTCACAAAAACTGGATATCCGTACCTGAATAGTATATGACAGACTACCACAATTGAATGCTCGTAGTGTTGTTACAAGTCACACAAAATCACCTTTACCTAAATAAAGAACCGATTAGTATCATATAGTAATCAACATATTTGCTTGAGTAAACGAGCCTTAATCTATTTTTATACTTATTACTATCTCTAAAGTAATTCTAGGTAACTTTAGTGTTGATTGGTATAGGTTTTATCATAGGGTACAAGGTGGATGTGTACAAGGTACAAGCGACTGTTGCAGCTCAAGTCCCTACATATATCAACTTCTCTCTCAAACGTTTGGAAGTTTTACATATCCTAGGGATATATTAAGCTTTAACTTATAAATGAAAGTTTCAATACTATCTCTTAGTAATCTAATCGAACAAGATTCACCTGATTTGGATCAAAGACCAATTGTATATGAATTTTAAAAAACAGTATACAGTCCCCGAGTTTCATTTGACCAGTTCTGGAAACTCAAGGTTTTGAGCCATTTAGACTCAAAATCTTCTTTTAGTATAAACTACAAATATGTGCTAGACTCTTCAAGTTTTCCAACAGTATATTACACATCTCATTTGGACCAACTAATGATATTATACGAATTTTATAAACAAGTTGAAATTTATGATCCTCCCTTTGCACATATCAACAATTTTTACAACCAAACCCATTGATTTCATTTCATTTGATTCTACAACTAACACCAATATTTATACTCATCCTAAGTGACCTTTTAAGCATAAAATCATGTCTTTTTAACCTCATCTTTACAATTCACTATTAAAGACCTAACTTAAGCTAAAACCTCAACGTTTTATACCAAGAACTTAACATACCTTGATTCACCACAAGAGACAGGGGTTTTAGCAACGACTTTTGTTGTCGCTAAAAGTTAATATATCCCATAAATCGATTTACCGAAACAACTTGTCGTCGCTATAACTTGTAAATGAAACGTTTTGTCGCTAAAAGCACGTCGCTGAAAGTCACTTTTCCTGTAGTGATTCCAATGGTGATTTCAGTCTTCAAACCAACCTGAACTCTTCAATCTTCTCACAATTTCAAACCTAAAACAGATTTCAAACCCAAGAATTGAATGATTGACCTACACAGAAGTTTAACCTTAGAAGGATTAAGAATTCTACATATACGTTTGGATTTTTGAACTTAAATCATCCAAACTTCAACTTATGTTGATGATTCCATCACTTGATTTTAGTTTTATCCATGGAGACTCTTGAAGAGAAGAAATAAAACATATTCTTGGAGAACACGTTTAGGGTTTAAAGGATTTTCATGAATTTTTTGGGTATTTTATGTTTTCCAAATTTTCCACTTTGGCCCCTCAAGTCTAGCTTAATCCAACATTGGTACTTACATGGATGTTTCTTCACATTTCGAGTCTTAAACTCGAGTTATTTTATAAACACTTTCCCTTTACATAAAACTTGAACTTATATTTCAGGTTAAATACAACTACTTTAACTATGGTTACAAGCAAGTAATGCATCCACATAAATGAATATATCGGTAACGAAACTTTGGGTGTTATATAATCGTTGGAACAAAAAATACCCTAATGGTTAGATATGAAAAACTGAAACAGTACTAAGTAATAAAAATGTCTAGTAATGTGCTTATAAACGGAGAGAGGGAAAGATTTGAACTCCACGGAGGAGCGAATGGAAAGGATCAACTGTTTACAACAATAACAAAATCTAGCTAATTGTTGCTAACTATAGCAAAAGTAACACCAATACCAACCTGGATTGTATTCGTAATCGCTCGATCATGATGCTTTGTGGAACCTTCGTGAATCGTTGAAACAATATCAACACTAGTACAAAAATGTCCTTTTGTGATGGTTTTGAAAAAACCGGGTTGTAACGGTTGGGGAAAAAAATGTTACACAAAGTCAACAAAAAAAACCTTGATTGTTATTATAGTAACAATTTGTGTAAAACGTGTCACTATTACCGAAAACCTACAAACATAGAGCAATGGTTTAGAAAAAAAAACATTACTAAAAGTCCCTTACGGTAACGGTTATGAAAACAGTTGCTTTGTGTTGTGACCGTTTTTAAAAACCATTGTTGTAGGGGACCATTTAGTAACGATTTTTTTAAACCGTTGCCATAAATAAAATATATATAAGAACGTTTCTTTGGAAAATTGTTCCCAAAAGCTAGCGGTTCTATGGCAATGGGCTTAAAAACTTTGCGTCACCAAAAGGTAGTTTATGGCAATGGTTTTGAAAAATCGACATCACCATATGCCATGTTATGGTAACGGTTTCAAAAAACTTGCATCGCCATATAACATGCTACGATGATAAATATGAAGAATTTACGTCACCATATGTCATGATAGGTGATGATTTTGATTATGTCACCATATGTCATGCTACAGTTACGATTTAAAAAAAATCCTCATTGTATATCATGTTACCTTGACGATTTCGAATGGTAAACGTCAACATATACGGTGACAGTTTGGAATAATTAATGTCACCATACATCAAACTACAATTATGATTTTGAAAAATAAACATCACCACAAATCATGCTACCGTGATGATATTGAAAAATTAACGTCACTGTATGTCATGTTACAGTGACTATTTGTATAATAAACATCATTGTATGTCATGCAACAGTGACAGTTTTAAAAATAAAGATCATCTTACATCATGCTACGGTGACGGTTTTGAAAAATTAACATCACCATAGGTCATGCTATGTTGACAGTTTTAAATAGTAAATGTCATTGTATGTCATACAACGGTAACAATTTTAATAAATGCGGCATACTACAGTGACGATTTTGAAAAAATAATGTTATTGAATGTAATGGATGATACACTTTTGAATAATAAACGTTCAATCTACGAAAGTTTTGAAAAATAGATGTTATTGTATGTCATGCTATAGTGATGATTTTGAATAATAAATATAAATGTTGATCATTCTATGGTGACGAGTTTTGAATAATAAATGTGACTACACATTATTCTACGATGATAGTTTTGTAAAATAAACTTCATCATATGTCATGCTATGGTGATGATTTTGAAATATAAACGTTATTGTATATTATGCTATGGTCATGGTTTTGAAAATTAAGCGTCAAATACGTCATGTTATGGTAATAGTTTTTAATAATTAACTTCCCGGGTCAAAAGCTTCACAATGGCAGCCCCAAGAGTGGACCGCATTATGTTCCACCAACTTAAGGTTTTGCCTCAACATCTGCGAGGCTAAATTCACCTTTTATTGATCGTCACATTCACTTGACTCGAAAGTTTGTTCGATCCATTGTATCTAGTTCATATAAACTACTTGATCAGTGGTCCCAGAGAGGTCTTAGAGGAGCATTTCCTCTCCCCTTGCTTGTCCCCCACTGTAGGGCTTTCTTTACTTCTTACAACATTTTGGCTCAACCGGAACCTCCCACAACATTCTCTCTCATTATTTTGTGCCTACGGTACACCGCGTCTCTCTCTTCCAACATCTCGACTGTCAATTCTTGTTGTTGTTCCATGGAAGCTTCCATCATTTGAACCATGTGGGGCATCTTTATAGTATGTAGGCTGATTTCTTGAATTACAGGGTTGGAGCTTCCTAAAAATGCCCTAGGAATGTGCTCAGGTCCTCTTCCCAATACATTGGTCCTTGTGTCAAAGAAGTGGCACTGCATGAAGTTGCTCTCGTGTTAAATTTGGTGCTGACACACCAACCTCTTATCCATCTTCTTGAATTAGTTGAAGTTGTGAGTAGTTACTATCCTTAACGAACTAATTCATACTACCACAATTATCAAGCATCATAATATTAGTAATTGTAAGCATGTTCAAGTAATAATAGATTCATAATAAAATTGGTCAAATGAAATTTTGAAGATATCACACATGAAAATCCTTGGCATTATCATCACGGCATTCGGTAACAGTGTTTCCGAAAATCTTAATGGTAATACGACTTAAGATTCTACTCAACTCTCACAAAATAATAGCCTATCTCATACTAGCTTAAGTCCAAACATCCTATCTATAGTTAGTTCACCTAAACTTAAGCTCTGATACCAAATTGTAACACCCTTAAATTTTGAAAATACTAATAATTTAAAACTCGATCAAAACCGACATTTAAATACCAAAATAAAATATTTTACCCAACATGGAAATAAATTTACAAGATAGCAAATACAAAGTTTGAATATCAGAGTGTCTGAAGACTTCAATCTGATCCTATTAGGACTAGATTTAAGTCGATGGTTACCACAACCAACAAGTTTTCTATCTTTCAAAAGAATGAGACCTCTCCAAAAATGTCATCACCGCCTGTGCCTCTAAATGCACTCCAAGCTCTACATCACTGGCTCTTAGGATGGACACCACTATGACATGTTATACATGTCAATAAGAAGTGTTAGGCTTACCGCTAGTGAGATCAAACAGTTACCTCAAGTTTACAAATAACAAATAAATAACAATGTACTGTTAAATATTAGCCTCTCTTAGTGAAAAGGTTAATCTTGCAACAATGTATAAAAGCCATTTGAACCAATTAAACTTGAAAGGATGATAATCACTCAAATTATCTTGCAATAATGGGGAGACCAGATTCCATCAAGTGTCGGAACACTAAGTAAGTCATACCACGATGTTTACAAGTAAAATACCCCTAACATACAAGCCTTGGTAATTTCTCTTATTGGGGCTAAAATAAGACATCAAAACTTTTTACTTAGTCAATCCCCAAGTTACTAGATGAGAACATCAAAACTCCTCACTTATCTAAAATCAAGGGTTCTAAGGCGAAGACATTAAAACTCTTCCGTTATCCCAAACCACTGATGTCAAAATGAGAATCTCAAAACTCCTCTATTGATGATTTAACGACTATGCATTTATAATGCGATGAAACACAAATTATGCCATGAATATAAATAAACATATACAAATACCACTTGGGTCCATTTACTACCTAGTCATATAAAATAAAGGATAAATATCATCTTTAAGCTCAAACTGAATGAAAAAAAAACCACATAACACTAAACAAGTGTAAATCCCAACAAATGGGAGTTCATATGATATAACAATATTTATCTCATAGATCATACGGTTGTCTAATTTCTCAAAATATAAATTTTTGCACAAGTTAATCATCAAGGTTTTGTTATACTTTATAAAGGCAAAAGTTACTTGAACTAGTAAGGATGTAAGTCTAATTCTTTCACAAATCTCAAAGTTCCATAAAAATGGAATTTCTTTTTATCTTTCCCCTCAAAATCCATAGAAATTAACCTAGAAAGTTATCCATAACTCAAACCATTAGGGGATTTCATGATAAAGTTGATTGAAACAAGTAAATGTAGTAAATGACATGTATAAATCTTTTAAAAACAAAGAGTGAACTCACAATTGGGTTATTAGGTGACACCCTACAAACCAAATCAAATATGACAAATTGGAGATGAAGAAGATGAAGGTGACATTGAGTTTTTTTTATCCCCAACACTTGATCCATAGCAAACTAAGTTCTTAATGCTAAACAAAAATAAAAAATGACAACGCCTATGAGGAAAATTTTCCCCAACCATGAAGAAGGTTTCGAGGGCACAAGTTTTCTGGAAAAAAAATAGTTTTCTTTCCTAACTAAACCCGTTTAGAAACCAATGCAAGATTCTTTCTAAGGGTTATTCTTAGGGAATTTAATTAAAATACCCAAAGTTTGACTTTGACTTGCCAAAATACCCATTTTTTTCGAATTTGCCAAAATACCCAAAAATCCTGTGATAGGTCCCGCGATCGCGGGATAGGGCACACGTGTCCCGCTATTTTGGCCAAAACGTCCCGCGACACCCCCCAACTATGCCCGCGGTGATACTTTTGGTCCCTCCTCACGACTAATCCCGCAACCAACCCCGCGATCAGACAAAAAATTGTAATTTTGGTCCTTTTTGCACGAATCTTTGCATGTTTTTTACTGTTTTTTTCCACAATTATTGTACTTTGAAGACCAAATTGTGGTTGAAATTCACTGGCATGTTTCATCAATGTTAAATCATTGTACTTGGAAGACCAATTTGTGGTTGCAATTCATCTTCCTTAATGAGATTTCATCCATCAATATCAGTAGAATGCAATCCATAACTCACACCCATTCCATCCTTCTTTCTTGCTTTCTTGCTTTCTTTCTTCAGTATTTTGTTTTTGAGATACCACTGAAAAAATGAGTTCATTTGTTGCAAAAGCTAGGCTATATTTCTGTTACGATGGTGAATGGGTGGAAGAAAACAATGAGTGGAATTTTGCTTATAAATCTAAGCATGGTGTAAAATTGCCAGTAAACTTTTTTTATCAGAAGTTTGTTGCATACGCCATGCAAAAATGTGAAATCGACCCTTCGGCTGTTTGCAAGTTAGTGTTCAAGAATGATGATGGGTCATTTGCGTAGTTATCCAACGATGGGGATATCTCTGGTTTTATGCACTTTGCAGCCGAATCAAAAAGACCTACATTACTTTATGTGTATGCTAAATCCTCGGTGTGCAACGAAGACGACGACGACGGTGACGACGACGGTGACGACGACGGTGACGACGAAGGTGATGACAACGCTGATGACGAAGGCCTCCAAATGGAGCAGCCTGATTCTCAATTTCAGCCGTCCTACGACCCAACAGTTCATTTGGATCATGCATATGGTCTTAATGATTGTACTCCTGATTATGTTCTGGAGACGCAACAACAACAACCACAAGAAGGACGATGTGCTAGAGTTGCTGATGACGAAACCTATGTTTTCAAAATGGGTAATGCTGATATAGACAGATCAGATACCGATAGTGATGAGGACGAAGAATATACCCCTGGTAATAAATCATTTAGTCAGTTAAATGACTATTTTGATATGCCCCCTATTCCTCCAGACCAGAATAACCATACACAAACCTACGAACCTGCACCTTATAATCGCAGTTTAAGGTTAGAAGTAGGTCAGATATTTGATTCGAAGGATCACTTGGCAAGTCAGGTCGGACTTAAGTTTATGGAAGAGGGTTTCGAAAGTCACACGCCGAGATCCGACAAAGGCAGATATGTAGTTGAATGTGCGAGAAAAAACTGTAATTGGAGGATGTACGCGAGGCCCGCGGGAGAGAAAGGAGGGGCGTTACTTATAAGAAAGTTGCACGATGTACACACTTGTTCGAGGACGCAACTGAATCCCAACCACAAACAAGACACCAAAAGGACTTTGGGTGCGATACTGAACGGAAAATTTCTTGATGCTAGCAGGTCATTGCGTCCAAAGGACATCATGGACGATGTACGTCAGCAGTTCGGCGTCACGATTGGTTACCACCAAGCTTGGTGTGCGCGATGCAGGGCACTACTATTGGTGAGAGGCACGTTCGAGGAGTCGTATGAACGACTCCCAGCATATTTATATAATTTGCAGTTGCAGAATCCAGGTACTGTCACCCAGATAAGGACCGATTAACATGGACGGTTTGAGATGTGCTTCGCTGCCCTTGGACCTGCGGTACGTATTTTAACACGTTTTTGTTTTACACATTATAAACTATAACATTAACAAGGGAAACCACCTACGTTTTTGCAGATTCGCACATTTCTGGCAAATCTGCGTCATGTCCTGGTAATAGACGCTGCCCATTTAAAGGGCCCTTACTTGGGTATGATGTTCTTGGTAGTTGCCATGGACGGGGATAACTCCATCGTTCCAGTAGCTTTTGGAGTAGGCAAATCCGAAACCGGGGAGGAGTGGACTTGGTTTATGTCCATGTTGAGACAAGCTATCGGAGACCCGCAAGGGTTGGTGTTTATGTCCGACAGGGCTCCTTCCATAAGCGCCACAATCTCTGCCATGTACCCAAATGCCCCTCACGCATTATGTTGTCGACATTTGGAGATGAACGCCAAAATCCAGGACAAACGTATTACCACCTACAAGGATATCTACTGGAAGGCATGCAGAGCATATACGGCTCGGGAGTTTGACCGATACATGAATCTTCTACGAGTTAGTGCCAACAAAGCAGCCAAAGTTATGGACGATGTTGGACCGGAGAGGTGGTCCGCGGCCCATTTTCCTGCACAACGGTATGACATTCTGACCTCCAATAGTGCAGAGTCGGTGAATGCACTCTCCCGTTTTGCGCGTAGATGTCCGATTGTTACTCTTATGGACTACTTTCAGAGCTTTCAACAAGAGTGGTACCAACTTCGACGCCGAAAAGGAGCTGAGCTGCAAAATAGACTCACACTAGGGGCGGAGGAGATAGTTCTCTTCAGGGCGCGTCATGCGTCGACATGGAGGGTACGTGAAATTGGGTATGGGAGGTACGAGGTTCGGGATAACCAGCTTCACGCGACTGTCAATATGACCGACCATGTTTGTTCATGTTTCCAATGGCAAAAATCTGGGTTACCGTGCGGCCATTCCATCGCTGCGGCAAGATATATGGGTCGTAGAGATTGCAGCAACTTGGCTGTAAGTTTCTTCAGGTTCGAAACTTATCGGGCAACATACGTAGAGGTAATAAATCCAGCTGGACCCCCTGAAGCATGGGTGTATCCACCCGACCCCCTTCCGCCATGCTATCCACCGTTAAACACTAAGAACAGAGCCGGGAGACCGAGAAAGAACGATCGACGTCCATCACGTGGTGAAGGTTCGATACAGCGAAAATGTACTCGGTGCCAATGCGTAGGACGTACTCGTGGAGAGTGTCCAATGCGTAAGAATTCTTGTGTGAGAATTTAGAGAGAGAATGAATTGTTGTGTAAATGAATTGTGATGGCCTAAAAGAAATACATAAGGAGTAGAGAGAGGGGGGCGGCTTCTCCATGGGGGGGGGGGGGGTGGTGTGGTGTGATGCAATAATAAAGTCTAATCTTGTCTTTTTGATTTATTTAAAACACAAGTATTTTCTCATAAATTATAAATAGCAAAGTAATTATATAAAAGTAAAGTATTTATATAATTTAGTTGAAAATAGATCAAGTTGTTAATTATATAATACTTGTGGTATAATTATAGCTTAAGTTGGCATTTTATGAGATTTATGGATAATTTCCTAAATCAAGGGGTTCCTAAGCAAAATTTCTCAAATTTTCCTACCGTACCGAGTTTACTGCTAAAATCGCACTGAGTGAACTATGACATGAATAATTGAAATATCCAGTTCAGTTCTAACCTGAGGTGTAAATTTGACAGTTGTCACACACTCCATAGATCTTAAATCTTCTCTTAGATGCAAAAGATCCCAAGGGTTTCCAATGATTGAGGCTTCAAGAGTGTAAAAACCCTAAAATACCAAAAGGGTTTGGTTTAGAGAGAAAAGGAAAGGGTTTGGTTGAAGTGAGAAATGGAAATAAGGCTGAAATCCATGTTTATAACACCCCTGGCCCGCGTGCGATAGTGCCCGACGATATTTCCCTTGGCATAATCGCCGACACAATCGTCGGATATGTACCGCGACTGGAAACCGACCACGACAATGCCCCGCGAAAGTGCCCTATGGCACAATCGCGGGCATTGTCTCCGCTGATGTATCGAGAGCCGCCAGCCTCTAGCAACAATGTCCTTGGTGACAGCGACCATATCACAGTCGTCGGGCATAGTCGCACCGTGCGCTCCACGATCCAAAAATCCCGCTTCTCGATCCCAGCTTTTCTCGACGTTTCCTTGGACCGCAACTAGCTCTGTCCTTTCCGGTTCCTCGTAACCAGTAAGCCACGTGTTGCTCGTTGAGCCAACTTCTCTTGCCGAAAGTTTACATGTGTTACCTGTTACATCGAGCCTTACACAAAACATTCAAATCATTGTAAACATTTCAAGTCGATGTGTAAAGAGTGATCTTATAACATATGTGACTTTTAATTGCTACATATCATAATAGAATTCCGAAAACGGTTCCAATCCGAAAATGGTTCAAATAAAAAAAAGACCAAGTCCAACGATGGTTGAACTCAAACTCAAGTAACCAATAATTAATATATCAAATAACCAAAACTATGATAATAGCTCCAAATAGGAGTCATGATCATAGATATAATTGGACTCCAACAATTGGAAGACTTATTAAACTCAAATGTCCGGATATGATTTCGGAAATTAAAAATAAGAACTTATGTGATAAATGTCATGATAGCGAATGAGATAATACATTACCTCATTACTAGACTAGTGACAACGAAGAGTCACAAAAACTGGATATCCGTACCTGAATAGTATATGACAGACTACCACAATTGAATGCTCATAGTGTTGTTACAAGTCACACAAAATCACCTTTACCTAAATAAAGAACCGATTACTATCATATAGTAATCAACATATTCGCTTGAGTAAACGAGCCTTAATCTATTTTTATACTTATTATTATCTCTAAAGTAATTCTAGGTAACTTTAGGGTTGATTGGTATAGGTTTTATCATAGGGTACAAGGTGGATGTGTACAAGGTACAAGCGACTGTTGCAGCTCAAGTCCCTACATATATCAACTTCTCTCTCAAACGTTTGGAAGTTTTACATATCCTAGGGATATATTAAGCTTTAACTTATAAATGAAAGTTTCAATACTATCTCTTAGTAATCTAATCGAACAAGATTCACCTGATTTGGATCAAAGACCAATTGTATATGAATTTTAAAAAATAGTATACAGTCCCCGAGTTTCATTTTACTAGTTCTGGAAACTCAAGGTTTTGAGCCATTTAGACTCAAAATCTTCTTTTAGTATAAACTACAAAGATGTGCTAGACTCTTCAAGTTTTCCAACGGTATATTACACATCTCATTTGGACCAACTAATGATTTTATACGAATTTTATAAACAAGTTGAAATTTATGATCCTCCCTTTGCACATATCAACAATTTTTACAACCAAACCCATTGATTTCATTTCATTTGATTCTACAACTAACACCAATATTTATACTCATCCTAAGTGACCTTTTAAGCATAAAATCATGTCTTTTTAACCTCATCTTTACAATTCACTATTAAAGACCTAACTTAAGCTAAAACCTCAACGTTTTATACCAAGAACTTAACATACCTTGATTCCAATGGTGATTTCAGTCTTCAAACCAACCTGAACTCTTCAATCTTCTCACAATTTCAAACCTAAAACAGATTTCAAACCCAAGAATTGAATGATTGACCTACACAGAAGTTTAACCTTAGAAGGATTAAGAATTCTACATATACGTTTGGATTTTTGAACTTAAATCATCCAAACTTCAACTTATGTTGATGATTCCATCACTTGATTTTAGTTTTATCCATGGAGACTCTTGAAGATAAGATATAAAACATATTCTTGGAGAACACGTTTAGGGTTTAAAGGATTTTCATGAATTTTTTGGGTATTTTATGTTTTCCAAATTTTCCACTTTGGCCCCTCAAGTCTAGCTTAATCCAACATTGGTACTTACATGGATTTTTCTTCACATTTCGAGTCTTAAACTCGAGTTATTTTATAAACACTTACCCTTTAAATAAAACTTGAACTTATATTTCAGGTTAAATACAACTACTTTAACTATGGTTAAAAGCAAGTAATGCATCCACATAAATGAATATATCGATAACGAAACTTTGGGTGTTATATAATCGTTGGAACAAAAAATAACCTAATGGTTAGATATGAAAAACTGAAACAGTACTAAGTAATAAAAATGTCTAGTAATGTGCTTATAAACGGAGAGAGGGGAAGATTTGAACTCCATGGAGGAGCGAATGGAAAGGATCAATTGTTTACAACAATAACAAAATCTAGCTAATTGTTGCTAACTATAGCAAAAGTAACACCAATACCAACCTGGATTGTATTCGTAATCGCTCGATCATGATGCTTTGTGGAACCTTCGTGAATCGTTGAAACAATATCAACACTAGTACAAAAATGTCCTTTTGTGGTGGTTTTGAAAAAACCGGGTTGTAACGGTTTCGGAAAAAAATGTTACACAAAGTCAACAAAAAAAACCTTGATTGTTATTATAGTAACAATTTGTGTAAAACGTGTCACTATTACCGAAAACCTACAAACATAGAGCAATGGTTTAGAAAAAAAAACATTACTAAAAGTCCCTTACGGTAACGGTTATGAAAACAGTTGCTTTGTGTTGTGACCGTTTTTAAAAACCATTGTTGTAGGGGACCATTTAGTAACGATTTTTTTAAACCGTTGCCATAAATAAAATATATATAAGAACGTTTCTTTGGAAAATTGTTCCCAAAAGCTAGCGGTTCTATGGCAATGGGCTTAAAAACTTTGCGTCACCAAAAGGTAGTTTATGGTAATGGTTTTGAAAAATCGACATCACCATATGCCATGTTATGGTAACGGTTTCAAAAAACTTGCATCGCCATATAACATGTTACGATGATAAATTTGAAGAATTTACGTCACCATATGTCATGATAGGTGATGATTTTGATTATGTCACCATATGTCATGCTACATTTACGATTTAAAAAAAATCCTCATTGTATATCATGTTACCTTGACGATTTCGAATGGTAAACGTCAACTTATACGGTGACGGTTTGGAATAATTAATGTCACCATACATCAAACTACAATTATGATTTTGAAAAATAAACATCACCACAAATCATGCTACCGTGATGATATTGAAAAATTAACGTCACCGTATGTCATGTTACAGTGACTATTTGTATAATAAACATCATTGTATGTCATGCAACAGTGACAGTTTTAAAAATAAAGATCATCTTACATCATGCTACGGTGACGGTTTTGAAAAATTAACATCACCATAGGTCATGCTATGTTGACAGTTTTAAATAGTAAATGTCATTGTATGTCATACAACGGTAACAATTTTAATAAATGCGGCATACTACAGTGACGATTTTGAAAAAATAATGTTATTGTATGTAATGGATGATACACTTTTGAATAATAAACGTTCAATCTACGAAAGTTTTGAAAAATAGATGTTATTGTATGTCATGCTATAGTGATGATTTTGAATAATAAATATAAATGTTGATCATTCTATGGTGACGAGTTTTGAATAATAAATGTGACTACACATTATTCTACGATGATAGTTTTGTAAAATAAACTTCATCATATGTCATGCTATGGTGATGATTTTGAAATATAAACGTTATTGTATATTATGCTGTTGGTCCCGAAAGGCCTATACAAGTTTGTAGAAGGGGGGGGGGGGGTTGAATACAAACACACTATTTTACTTTTCTAAATTGTTTATTGATAAATCATTAACAATTTTCAGCTTGTTGCGGAAACAAGATTAAGGATAAACCTAAATCTAAACAAGTTGGAACACTAAGGTTTCTTGCACTAAGAAAGATAAGGAGATTACTAATAAAATCCTATCTTGAGAGAGATTTGAACTTGTCCAGAGTTAGCAAGTTACTTCAAATGAAGTGAGTTCATCTCTTTATATACTGCATGCATTTAATGCAATTCAGTATACACTTTACACGTGTCATCAGCGGATTGGTTGCATGTCATTGACCTTTGTTGACAACCTTAGTAGCCGCATGTATGAACAGTGTAGTATCAGAGTGGTTGTACGATCTCAGATTTTCGGAGGTTCTTTTCTGACATTTCGTACGGTGGCGTGCAAGGGAGGTTAAGACAAAAGTACTTTGTATGGAGGACTTCATGATCAGCTTTCGTTGATTCAGCGATTATCATTTACTATTCAGCGAATGATAAAGTTCAGCGATAGCTGAAGTCTTGTACTTGATACTTCACGTTGAGTGGACAAATCTGAGTCTTCGCTGATCCGCATCAGTTCATTAGTAGACTTGTCGCTGGTTCTTGAGCTTGATCTTCGACTTCAGCGTAGAACCTGTGTTGACGTGAAACTTGTCTTCAGGGATCATAAGTAAACAACTAACTTATCAGCGATCACCATAAGGACTGAACAGACTCAGAGCATTATGGTGAACAGTGTTCGCTGAGTGTTTAATTTAAAGAGCGAGAGTTCCTATCAGCGGTACTGTAAGATCTTAGTACTTATCAGCGATAGTGAAACTCTGATACATATTGTTTACTTACAATTTTCACTAAGTATTTAAGAGAGGGTCATTATCAAATCACTGAGGGTTTGGATCAACAATCTCCCCCTATTTGATTATGACATAGCAACAAAGAAAATTGCTATTAAGTGAAAACATAAGGATAAAAAGAACTCATAAAATATTTGTCCCTTTTACTGTTTTCTGGGATCTTTTCAGTACTGATGGAGTAAAGTACATTCGCTGAAATCTTTCTTTAAATCTTTGAATCAGGTTACAATGAAGAACAGAAAGATTACAAGTACAAGCGAAATAAATTACAAGTACAGAAGGATAACTGATACAATAGAGAAAAAGGAGATTATATCAGTTTTCAAAAGGTTCTTCCTTAATGAGAAGTTCATCAAGGGTCGTCTTTTCAGTGGGAATCATCCAGTCAGGAACCGTTACACCTTGTTTTCTTTTCTTCAGCGCTTCTTGAAAGATCAAGGGTTTTAGGTGTCGTGCCTGAATGTCCTTTCTGAAGTCACACCAGTAGATAAGATCTCTGAGCTGTTCGATTGGAGTGATTGGGAGCTCAGCGATTCGTTGAAAGCATTTACGTCCGTCGTAGTCAAGAAAGAATATTCCATAAGGATTACTGATGACTTTACCAGGGACGAAAAGTTCACATGGTGGCAAAGAGATGTCAAGGGCAGATAGATCAGGATCAGGACCAAGCACTTCAGCGCGAGAGAAACCAATTCCAGTTTCATTTCGTATGACAGGTCCTGAGTTTGAATCTTGACGTTTCTTCCTTGGAGAACCTCTTTTTCTTTTCAGCTTTAGATCAGGAACAGGAGGAATATCCACACAAGAAGATATCAAGTCGATCTGTCTGTTTATCAGCTTTTCGAAATGATTCTTGTACTTAGATTGTGATGGTTGGATAGCTAACCTCATCTCCAGCCATTCAGAGAGACCATACCTTTTTACAGTGTCAGCGCGAAAGGTTTCAGATGTGCCATCTTCTCTGAACAGTTTGATGTCAACAATAGGTACTCCGATAGATGTTCTTCCAGAGATGAATACCTTGTTGATCTTCGCTGGATGATATCTGAAGTGAATTTTCTCTTTACACCCGATCAAGGTGGTCTGAGAAACTTCAGTTTTCTTTTCCACGATCTTTTGGGCTTCTTCCCATAGCTTTCGTTGGATTTGAATGGGAACACGCTTCAGCTTGGGGTCTTTGACAGATTCTTGAGTGAGCTTGATGGCGTATTCTCTGTCTTTCTCTTCAGCTTCCTTCCTTTCAGCAATAAGGCGTTCAGCTCTAAGGTGGTCCTGATATTCAACTTTTGAAATTCTGAACTTAGGAGGAACTGAAGGCAGTTGATCACGCCTTAGAATGATTCGCTGATCCTCGAATCGCTTTATTATTTCTTCTCTTCTCTTTTGATCTTCTTCACTCAGCCTTTGAGGAACTGAGGAAGGTCTCTTATTGTGCAAGAGAGGTTGTTCTTCTGGTTCATCAGTCTCAGAGATCAAGTCCAAGACTGGGATTATTTCATCAGCAGCAGCTGGCTTTATTTGTGAAGTCGCAACAGTAGAACCTTCAGCGACATCCTCAAACAGGGGAGAGGACTAGCTGAAAAGCAGCGATCTTACAGATAAGAACTGGGTAGAAGAACTTGGGTAGAAAAGATAGAAAAATAATGTGGATGTGTATATAGGTTTGTGGAGAACTTATTGAGATGTTCAGGGAAGGAAAAAGTAAAGTTTTAGTTTACCTGACAAACCGGCTTTTCAAAGAGAATCGCTAGATTTTCATCTTCAGCGAGGCCTTTGTCTTTGCTTTTCTCAGCGCCAGAGGCTGAGGGCTTTGTCTTTGTCTTCTCCCCTGATGGTTCTTTTATTGTGATTCCTTTAAGAGCTTTGATCCTTGGGGCAGGTTTGACAATAAAGAAATCATCGTCATCTTCATCATCATCATCATCATCCTTTCTTGGAGAGAAGGATGGTTTGTCGTCAGGGATGTCGATGTCTTCATCTTCTTCTGCTTCGGAATTCTCAGCATCTTCTTCGAGTTGCTCCCCCTCAGATACAGAGGCGAGCTTCTCGGTTCCCTCAGGGTTTTCATCTCCCTGAGGTCCAGCGGTCAGATCTTCATTCCTCTCTCCCCTGATAGATTCATCATGGGAAAGGTCTTCAGCGCTTTTGTTGTTCAGATCTTCAGCGCTCTTCTCAAGAACAACCATGAAATGGTTGTGTTCATAAAACCATGAAAGAAATGATTTTATTTTATAAAGTTCTTTTGTTTGATCTTGTTAAAACAAAGAGAAGATCGAAAACAAGTTATACGCATTTGATAAAAAATAAGAACATATTAACCTTGAAGTTTTGATGAAGAAGATGATGAACAGTTCTTGAGGTTTTGAGAGCACAAATGCAACAGAGAATTCTTTTCTTGCGGAGAAAGATTGTTCGCGTAAAAGACAAATATAAACCAAGAGTTTTTTATATAGGGATTTTTAGAGAGAGAAAACCTTGAGCGGGAAAAGGTTTTCATCATGACACGGACACGTGTTTGCATTTGATTGGAAGTTTGAACAAAACGTGCAAACGTGTGTCAGAAAGAAATCGTGCCGAGTGTAATTTGTTGCAATGACGTCACAACTGTCCTTTCACATTCTTTTAGGATGTCTCTGAGGTTTTGAAAAACTCAGGGACTCTTTTGAAAAACATGAAGCACTGAATAGAAATATCAGTGAAGGTTTAAGGAATTTTCAAAATATCGCTGTTAAGGAAGAGATATTCAGCGATGCAATTTATTTTGAAATCTTGCATTTACATGCGATTGTCAGAGAGAGAAAACATACCTGGATATCAGTGTAACCAAATTTATTCAGAGAGAAGATGATGAAATGGATTATATAAGTTGATTTTATCCCGAAGCCTATACAAGAATGTATAAACGTATCGCTGATTAAATGTGAACCGCTGAAGATTTTATCCTTCAAAGTTCAGCATTCCAAGCTCGCTGATGAGAAAGTTGAATCTTGTCTCATCAAGAGGTTTGGTAAACAAATCAGCTAACTGATAATCAGTTGGGATAAAATGAAGTTCTATATCACCATTCATCACATGATCTCTGATAAAATGATATCTGATTTCTATGTGTTTTGTCTTTGAGTGTAGCACTGGATTGTTTGCTATAGCGATGGCACTTGTGCTGTCGCAATAGATTGGAATTTTGGAGAGCTGAAGATCATAGTCTAGTAACTGATTTCTCATCCACAAGACTTGAGAACAACAGCTTCCAGCGGCTACATACTCAGCTTCAGCTGTGGAAGTGGACACTGAGTTTTGCTTTTTACTTGTCCAACATACCAGCTTTCCACCCAGGAGCTGACATCCTCCTGTGGTGCTTTTCCTATCCATTTTGCAACCTGCAAAATCACTGTCTGAATAGGCGGTTAGATCGAATCCTGAGTCTTTGGGATACCAAAGACCTAGATTCGATGTACCCTTAAGATATCGAAAGATTCGCTTTACAGCTTTCATATGGGATATCTTAGGTTCAGCTTGATATCGTGCGCACAGACATGTTGCAAACATAATATCGGGTCGGCTAGCTGTAAGATACAATAGTGAGCCGATCATCCCACGGTACAGCGTGACATTGACAGGAACACCCTTTGTGTCCTTATCAAGTGTCAGCGGTGGTGCCATAGGGGTTTTCATAGCTGAACTTTCAGTTAAGTCGAATTTCTTCAGCATATCTTTAACATACTTTCCCTGATTTATAAAAGTTCCTTTTTCAGTTTGCTTAATCTGAAGACCAAGGAAATATGTTAGTTCACCCATCATACTCATTTTATACTCATCTTTCATTCTATCAGCGAAACGAGTACAAAGCTCAGGGTTAGTAGAACCAAATATAATGTCATCAACATATATTTGAACTAAAATGATATGACCTTTCACTTTTCTAAAAAACAAAGTTTTGTCAATTTTACCTCGCTCAAATTTTTCAATATGGAGATAAGTAGAGAGAGTATCATACCATGCACGTGGAGCTTGCTTTAAGCCATAAAGTGCCTTGTCCAGTTTATAAACATAACCTGGACGCTTAGGATCTGAGAATCCTGGAGGTTGTTCCACATATACTTCTTCATTCAACTTTCCATTTAGAAATGCTGACTTAACATCCATCTGATGTACAGTGAAGTTTTTGTGTACAGCATATGCTAAGAAAAGACGAATAGATTCAAGTCTTGCTACTGGAGCAAAAGTTTCGTCATAATCTATGCCTTCCTCTTGTCTGTATCCCTGAGCAACAAGACGAGCTTTGTTGCGAGTTACAGTACCATGTTCGTCCAACTTGTTTCGATAGACCCATTTAGTGCCTATCACTGTTTTGTCAGTTGGTCTACGAACAAGTTTCCAAACTTTGTTTCTTTCGAATTCAGTCAGCTCTTCTTGCATAGCGCTGACCCAGTTTGGATCTTTGAGGGCATCATCTATTTTCTTTGGTTCAGTTAGAGAAATAAAGTTAACAAATAAACAAATATTACCTGCACTTCTACGAGTCTGAATGCCAGCGTTGGGATCACCAAGAATTTGATCGATTGGGTGATTTACAGTCCATCGCTGAGTCTGAGCATGCGTCGCTGACTCAGTCTGAACTGGAGAAACTGAAGATGAGGCTTCAGCTACTTCTGGATTATCAGCTAAGAGAGGAATGTTTGCATTTGCCACTTCATTCCCTGATTGCTGAGAAATAGATGGAATTTCTGAGACATTTGGATCAACTGCAGGTATAGTGTTTATAGGAACAGCTGAGACCCAAGATGTTTCAGCTTCACTATTTTGCATATTTGGAATGATAGAAGGACCATCATTTTCTATGGTGTGAGCATGAGGAGTGGGAATATCTTCTGAATCACCAAGATGAGAAAACATCCATTGATTCAGTTCTTCTGTATCAGCGTTCGGTTTAGAATTCGCTGAACGGGATTCGTCAAACGTGATGTGAATAGTTTCTTCTACAGTTTGTCTTCTTCGGTTGAAGACTCTGAAGGCTTTGGAAACTGAGGGGTATCCAAGAAAGATTCCATCATCATCCTTAGGATCAAACTTTCCAAGGGCATCTCTGTTGTTCAGTATGAAACACTGACATCCAAAGATGTGAAGAAAGTTGATTGAAGGCTTTCTCCCATGAAAGAGTTCATAGGCTGTCTTTTTGAATCTTTTAACTATCAGCGACCTGTTTTGCGTAAAACAAGCAGTGTTGACAGCTTCTGCCCAAAACTGAGTAGGCAGGTGAGAATCGCTGAGCATTGAACGTGCAGCTTCAATAATTGTTCTATTTCTTCTTTCAGCGACTCCATTTTGTTGTGGTGTTCTCACTGACGAAAAGTTGTGAGAAATACCCTTGCTCTCAAGGAAGGAATCAAGAGAACTGTTTTTGAATTCAGTTCCATGATCACTCCTTATTGAGCGAACAGTCATATTGTTCAGAGTTTCCATCTTCCGAACAAAGGTGATGAGTTCTTCAGGGGTGTCACTCTTAGAACGGAGAAACATTACCCATGTGTAACGAGAGAATTCATCAACTATGACCAGCGTATATTTCTTTCCAGCGATGGATTGTTTGTTAACGGGGCCAAACAAATCCATATGGAGTAGTTGTAGAGGAGATGACACTGAGGAAACTTGCTTTGACTTAAAGCTTGCCTTGGTCTGCTTCCCTTTTTCACACGCTGAACATAAAGACTCTTTGGCGTATGAATGTTGAGGTAGACCAGTGACTAACTCTTTGGATGAAAGAGTATTCAGTGTCTTGAAGTTGAGATGTGAGAGCCTTTTGTGCCATAGCCAGTTAACATCAGAAGATGCTTTTGAGAAGAAACAGGAGTTCTCAGTGGTTGTTGAGTCCATGTTTATAACGTAAACATTTTCCAAACGATAACCGCAGAGAGCTATCTTCTCCTTTTTGTCAGAGACAAAGCAGGATTCCTTAGTGAAAATCACTTTGTTATCCATGTCGCAAAGCTGAATGATGCTTAGAAGATTATGCTTCAGCCCTTCAACATATGCGACTCTTCTGAAGGATGTTGTACCATTTGAAAGTACACCATACCCTCGGGTATGTCCTTTTCCATTTCCACCGAAAGTCACAGAGGGACCCTTCTCTTCCTTGTATTCAGCGAGCAGGTTTTTCTTTCCAGTCATGTGTCTAGAGCATCCGCTATCGAGATACCAGATACCCTTCTTAACCTGCAATACAAAGGAAGATTAGTTTTGCTTGGGTACCCACTTCACCATGTATATGCGTTTGTCAGTGGAAGTAGTTGGAATGGGTTCAACAGTCTTTGCAGCATTTGAAGATTCAGCTTTGTCTTTCTTCACTTTGGTCAATTTCTTGACCTCAGCGGTAGGAGTCACCTTGACTTGATTTGCAACTGGTTTGGTCTTCTTGGGTGCTATCTTCACCTTAGCTATTTTATCAGCTTTGGTGGCTGTGGGGCACTTACTTGCAATATGATCGGTAAGTCCACAGTGATAACATTTCCTATAACTAAAATTAGTTCTAGGACCACTTGAGTGCTGAGCTTTTAATTTGGAATTAGAAGTGCCAGCACCAAGTAAACTATTGGCTTTAGAAATGGGATGAACATTCAGTTCTTCAGATTTCTTACCAATGACATCCAATCTGAGTCTAGGAGTAGATCGCTGAATAAATCCAGATATCTGCTTCCTTGATCCAGAGGGATGAGCCACTGAAGCTTTAGAGGCATTCAGTTTTGGTATTTCGATACCCTTCTGAGGATTCTGGTAAATAACAATTCCTTTACCTTTGTCTTTAAAGACAGCGGTAGGTTTTGAATAAACCATTTTCTCCTTGCCTTTTGAGGAGGTAGGAGTTTCCTCAGGGATTGGTGTAACCGACGATGAGCACTGAGATGATGAAGTGTCAGCGACTGAGGATACGAACGTTCCAAATTTAAGCATTGAACGTTCAGTGGTTGGTTTTGGAGTATCATATTTATAACCCAGACCACGTTTATCACTCAGAGGAATCTGAGCCTTAATTATCTCAGTTATCTTTGTTGAAGAATTACACCATCCTTCAACAGTAGCTTGTTCAGCTTTTAATGCAGCGATAGCTTCTGCTCGTTCGATTTTGACTAGCTGATTTAAATAGACTTGATCTTTAAAATCATCTTCAATTTTAGAAAGCTTTTCTATTTGAAGGTGGCAGTTTTTAAGCTTTTCAGCGAGATCAAGATTTTGGTTTTCAACCACAGCTTTGCCGTTCATGGCTTCGTATAAACTTCTAGTCAGTAGATCGATTTTACGGAGACTATCAGCTTCATCAATATTTGCAATATTGGTAAAGAAAGAAGGTGATACCTGAATAGCAGAGGTTGAAGTGGAGGGAATGTCTGAACTTTCTTCCTCTTCTTCAATCTTGGCCATGAGACATTGATTTGCTTCATCATCTTCAGAATCAGATGATGAGGCTTCTTCATCAGAAGCACCCCAATCATAGTCAGCCATCAGGCCTTTTCCTTTCTTCTTAAAGCTTTTCAGCTTTGCATACTTTTCCTTCAGCTTTGAGTATTTGTCATCTTTATTCCTTGGAACAAAGGATTTCTTTGTAAAAGCTGAAGGTCTCATGATTTTCTTTGACCTGCACTCGTTAGCGAAATGACCTGTCTTTTCGCAGTTGAAACAAGTAGCAGTAGCCTTATCAACAAAAGCTGATGACTTAGGCTTGTCAGCTATAGAAAGAGTTTTGTTCTTTCTAAACATTTTCTTCTTGGCGAATCTCCTGAACTTTTTAGTTAGGAGAGCCAAGGATTCATCATCATCTGAAGAATCAGAATCCGATGACCTTTCAGAGTTACTTTCTAACTCAGTGATAGTGACCACGGGTCGCTGAGTAGAAGGTTCCTCTGAGATTAAAGCAACAGGGGTGCTTTTAGAATCTTTTACAAAATTCTTCTTAAGATGGCTAGATTGCTCATGATTCAGCAATGTGCCATATAAGGTAGCAAGAGTCATTGATCTTAGATCTTTTGACAGCTTGAGACACATGGAATAATTGTCCCAGCTTTCAGGTAAACATTCTAAAAACTTTGTCAGCACTTCAAAGTTAGAATATTCCTTACCAACCGTTTTTAGATCTATAATTAAGCAATTAAAACGTTGATTAACTTCAGAGAGAGTTTCATTCTTACCATAAATGAAGCTTTCGTATTGTCTTACCAGGTTGATCTTTCTTGAATCCTGGACTTCAGACGTTCCTTCATACTGAACACATATTGTGTCCCACATGGCTTTTGATGATTTCAGGTTCATGACGGAATGGTAGACTTCGTCAGGAAGGGCCATGGATAGTATGGATCTGGATTTTGTATCTATAGCCACTTTCTTCTTATCTTCATCGGTCCACATGTGTATTTCCTTTGGAATCAGCCTTTCAGGAATAGCAGCTCTAGTTGCAGTGGCTGGAACTAAAGGATCAATAGTTACAGGGATGTGTGGGCCGTTTTCAAGATAGTAGGTCATATTAGGGTCTACACCTTCTAGGAAGAGCATCATCCTATTTTTCCATAAGTTGAAGTTGTCTCTGGAAAATCTAGGGGGTTTTGCAAGAGAACCATTGTCTATATAGTTTTTGTTTGTGTGGGAGGCCATTTTCAGATAATAGCAAGGAAGAGAAATATCTTAGATTAGATCTTGTTTATGAGATTAAACAAATCTGCTCTGATACCACTTGTTGGTCCCGAAAGGCCTATACAAGTTTGTAGAAGGGGGGGGGGGGTTGAATACAAACACACTATTTTACTTTTCTAAATTGTTTATTGATAAATCATTAACAATTTACAGCTTGTTGCGGAAACAAGATTAAGGATAAACCTAAATCTAAACAAGTTGGAACACTAAGGTTTCTTGCACTAAGAAAGATAAGGAGATTACTAATAAAATCCTATCTTGAGAGAGATTTGAACTTGTCCAGAGTTAGCAAGTTACTTCAAATGAAGTGAGTTCATCTCTTTATATACTGCATGCATTTAATGCAATTCAGTATACACTTTACACGTGTCATCAGCGGATTGGTTGCATGTCATTGACCTTTGTTGACAACCTTAGTAGCCGCATGTATGAACAGTGTAGTATCAGAGTGGTTGTACGATCTCAGATTTTCGGAGGTTCTTTTCTGACATTTCGTACGGTGGCGTGCAAGGGAGGTTAAGACAAAAGTACTTTGTACGGAGGACTTCATGATCAGCTTTCGTTGATTCAGCGATTATCATTTACTATTCAGCGAATGATAAAGTTCAGCGATAGCTGAAGTCTTGTACTTGATACTTCACGTTGAGTGGACAAATCTGAGTCTTCGCTGATCCGCATCAGTTCATTAGTAGACTTGTCGCTGGTTCTTGAGCTTGATCTTCGACTTCAGCGTAGAACCTGTGTTGACGTGAAACTTGTCTTCAGGGATCATAAGTAAACAACTAACTTATCAGCGATCACCATAAGGACTGAACAGACTCAGAGCATTATGGTGAACAGTGTTCGCTGAGTGTTTAATTTAAAGAGCGAGAGTTCCTATCAGCGGTACTGTAAGATCTTAGTACTTATCAGCGATAGTGAAACTCTGATACATATTGTTTACTTACAATTTTCACTAAGTATTTAAGAGAGGGTCATTATCAAATCACTGAGGGTTTGGATCAACATATGCTATGGTCATGGTTTTGAAAATTAAGCGTCAAAATACGTCATGTTATGGTAATAGTTTTTAATAATTAACTTCCCGGGTCAAAAGCTTCACAATGGCAGCCCCAAGAGTGGACCGCATTATGTTCCACCAACTTAAGGCTTTGCCTCAACATCTGCGAGGCTAAATTCACCTTTTATTGATCGTCACATTCACTTGACTCGAAAGTTTGTTCGATCCATTGTATCTAGTTCATATAAACTACTTGATCAGTGGTCCCAGAGAGGTCTTAGAGGAGCATTTCCTCTCCCCTTGCTTGTCCCCCACTGTAGGGTTTTCTTTACTTCTTACAACATTTTGGCTCAACCGGAACCTCCCACAACATTCTCTCTAATTATTTTGTGCCTACGGTACACCGCGTCTCTCTCTTCCAACATCTTGACTGTCAATTCTTGTTGTTGTTCCATGGAAGCTTCCATCATTTGAACCATGTGGGGCATCTTTATAGTATGTGGGCTGATTTCTTGAATTACAGGGTTGGAGCTTCCTAAAAATGCCCTAGGAATGTGCTCAGGTCCTCTTCCCAATACATTGGTCCTTGTGTCAAAGAAGTGGCACTGCATGAAGTTGCTCTCGTGTTAAATTTGGTGCTGACACACCAACCTCTTATCCATCTTCTTGAATTAGTTGAAGTTGTGAGTAGTTACTATCCTTAACGAACTAATTCATACTACCACAATTATCAAGCATCATAATATTAGTAATTGTAAGCATGTTCAAGTAATAATAGATTCATAATAAAATTGGTCAAATGAAATTTTGAAGATATCACACATGAAAATCCTTGTCATTATCATCACGACATTCGGTAACAGTGTTTCCGAAAATCTTAATGGTAATACGACTTAAGATTCTACTCAACTCTCACAAAATCATAGCCTATCTCAAACTAGCTTAAGTCCAAACATCCTATCTATAGTTAGTTCACCTAAACTTAAGCTCTGATACCAAATTGTAACACCCTTAAATTTTGAAAATACTAATAATTTAAAACTCGATCAAAACCGACATTTAAATACCAAAATAAAATATTTTACCCAACATGGAAATAAATTTACAAGATAGCAAATACAAAGTTTGAATATCAGAGTGTCTGAAGACTTCAATCTGATCCTATTAGGACTAGATTTAAGTCGATGGTTACCACAACCAACAAGTTTTCTATCTTTCAAAAGAATGAGACCTCTCCAAAAATGTCATCACCGCCTGTGCCTCTAAATGCACTCCAAGCTCTACATCACTGGCTCTTAGGATGGACACCACTATGACATGTTATACATGTCAATAAGAAGTGTTAGGCTTACCGCTAGTGAGATCAAACAGTTACCTCAAGTTTACAAATAACAAATAAATAACAATGTACTGTTAAATATTAGCCTCTCTTAGGGAAAAGGTTAATCTTGCAACAATGTATAAAAGCCATTTGAACCAATTAAACTTGAAAGGATGATAATCACTCAAATTATCTTGCAATAATGGGGAGACCAGATTCCATCAAGTGTCGGAACACTAAGTAAGTCATACCACGATGTTTACAAGTATAATACCCCTAACATACAAGCCTTGGTAATTTCTCTTATTGGGGCTAAAATAAGACATCAAAACTTTTTACTTAGTCAATCCCCAAGTTACTAGATGAGAACATCAAAACTCCTCGCTTATCTAAAATCAAGGGTTCTAAGGCGAAGACATCAAAACTCTTCCGTTATCCCAAACCACTGATGTCAAAATGAGAATCTCAAAACTCCTCTATTGATGATTTAACGACTATGCATTTATAATGCGATGAAACACAAATTATGCCATGAATATAAATAAACATATACAAATACCACTTGGGTCCATTTACTACCTAGTCATATAAAATAAAGGATAAATATCATCTTTAAGCTCAAACTGAATGAAAAAAAACCACATAACACTAAACAAGTGTAAATCCCAACAAATGGGAGTTCATATGATATAACAATATTTATCTCATAGATCATACGGTTGTCTAATTTCTCAAAATATAAATTTTTGCACAAGTTAATCATCAAGGTTTCGTTATACTTTATAAAGGCAAAAGTTACTTGAACTAGTAAGGATGTAAGTCTAATTCTTTCACAAATCTCAAAGTTCCATAAAAATGGAATTCTTTTTATCTTTCCCCTCAAAATCCATAGAAATTAACCTAGAAAGTTATCCATAACTCAAACCATTAGGGGATTTCATGATAAAGTTGTTTCAAACAAGTAAATGTAGTAAATGACATGTATAAATCTTTTAAAAACAAAGAGTGAACTCACAATTGGGTTATTAGGTGACACCCTACAAACCAAATCAAATATGACAAATTGGAGATGAAGAAGATGAAGGTGACCTTGAGTTTTTTTTATCCCCAACACTTGATCCATAGCAAACTAAGTTCTTAATGCTAAACAAAAATAAAAAATGACAACGCCTATGAGGAAAATTTTCCCCAACCATGAAGAAAGTTTCGAGGGCACAAGTTTTCTGAAAAAAAATAGTTTTCTTTCCTAACTAAACCCGTTTAGAAACCAATGCAAGATTCTTTCTAAGGGTTATTCTTAGGGAATTTAATTAAAATACCCAAAGTTTGACTTTGACTTGCCAAAATACCCATTTTTTTCGAATTTTCCAAAATACCCAAAAATCATGTGATAGGTCCCGCGATCGCGGGATAGGGCACACGTGTCCCGCTATTTTGGCCAAAACGTCCCGCGGCACCCCCCAACTATGCCCGCGGTGACACTTTTGGTCCCTCCTCGCGACTAATCCCGCAACCAACCCCGCGATCAGACAAAAAATTGTAATTTTGGTCCTTTTTGCACGAATCTTTGCATGTTTTTACTGTTTTTTCCACAATTATTGTACTTTGAAGACCAAATTGTGGTTGAAATTCACTGGCATGTTTCATCAATGTTGAATCATTGTACTTGGAAGACCAATTTGTGGTTGCAATTCATCTTCCTCAATGAGATTTCATCCATAAATATCAATAGAATGCAATCCATAACTCACACCCATTCCATCCTTCTTTCTTGCTTTCTTGCTTTCTTTCTTCAGTATTTTGTTTTTGAGATACCACTGAAAAATGAGTTCATTTGTTGCAAAAGCTAGGCTATATTTCTGTTACGATGGTGAATGGGTGGAAGAAAACAATGAGTGGAATTTTGCTTATAAATCTAAGCATGGTGTAAAATTGCCAGTAAACTTTTCTTATCAGAAGTTTGTTGCATACGCCATGCAAAAATGTGAAATCGACCCTTCGGCTGTTTGCAAGTTAGTGTTCAAGAATGATGATGGGTCATTTGCGTAGTTATCCAACGATGGGGATATCTCTGGTTTTATGCACTTTGCAGCCGAATCAGAAAGACCTCCATTACTTTATGTGTATGCTAAATCCTCGGTGTGCAACGAAGACGACGACGACGGTGACGACGAAGGTGATGATGACGCTGATGACGAAGGCCTCCAAATGGAGCAGCCTGATTCTCAATTTCAGCCGTCCTACGGCCCAACAGTTCATTTGGATCATGCATATTGGCTTAACGATTGTACTCCTGATTATGTTCAGGAGACGCAACAACAACAACCACAAGAAGGACGATGTGCTGGAGTTGCTGATGACGAAACCTATGTTTTCAAAATGGGTAATGCTGATATAGACATATCAGATACTGATAGTGATGAGGACGAAGAATATAACCCTAGTAATAAATCATTTAGTCAGTTAAATGACTATTTTGATATGCCCCCTATTCTTCCAGACCAGAATACCCATACACAAACCTACGAACCTGCACCTTATAATCGCAGTTTAAGGTTAGAAGTAGGTCAGATATTTGATTTGAAGGATCACTTGGCAAGTCAGGTCGGACTTAAGTTTATGGAAGAGGGTTTCGAAAGTCACACGCCGAGATCCGACAAAGGCAGATACGTAGTTGAATGTGCGAGAGAAAACTGTAATTGGAGGATGTACGCGAGGCCTGCGGGAGAGAAAGGAGGGGCGTTACTTATAAGAAAGTTGCACGATGTACACACTTGTTCGAGGATGCAACTGAATCCCAACCACAAACAAGCCACCAAAAGGACTTTGGGTGCGATACTGAACGGAAAATTTCTTGATGCTAGCAGGTCATTGCGTCCAAAGGACATCATGGACGATGTACATCAGCAGTTCGGCGTCACGATTGGTTACCACCAAGCTTGGCGTGCGCGATGCAGGGCACTGCTATTGGTGAGAGGCACGTTCGAGGAGTCGTATGAACGACTCCCAGCATATTTATATAATTTGCAGCTGCAGAATCCAGGTACTGTCACCCAGATAAGGACCGATTCACATGGACGGTTTGAGATGTGCTTCGCTGCCCTTGGACCTGCGGTACGTATTTTAACACGTCATATGTTTACACATTATAAACTATAACATTTAACAAGGGAAACCACCTACGTTTTTGCAGATCCGCACATTTCTGGAAAATCTGCGTCATGTCCTGGTAATAGACGCTGCCCATTTAAAGGGCCCTTACTTGGGTATGATGTTCCTGGTGGTTGCCATGGACGGTGATAACTCCATCGTTCCAGTAGCTTTCGGAGTAGGCAAGTCCGAAACCGGGGAGGAGTGGACTTGGTTTCTGTCCATGTTGAGACAAGCTATCGGAGACCCGCAAGGGTTGGTGTTTATGTCCGACAGGGCTCCTTCCATAAGCGCCGCAATCTCTGTCATGTACCCAAATGCCCCTCACGCCTTATGTTGTCGACATTTGGAGATGAACGCCAAAACCCAGGACAAACGTATTACCACCTACAAGGATGTCAACTGGAAGGCATGCAGAGCATATACGGCTCGGGAGTTTGACCGATACATGAATCTTCTACGAGTTAGTGCAACCAAAGCAGCGAAAGTTATGGACGATGTTGGACCGGAGAGGTGGTCTGCGGCCCATTTTCCTGCACAACGGTATGACATTTTGACCTCCAATAGTGCAGAGTCGGTGAATACACTCTCCCGTTTTGCGCATAGATGTCCGATTGTTACTCTTATGGACTACTTTCAGAGCTTTCAACAAGAGTGGTACCAACTTCGACGCCAAAAAGGAGCTGAGCTGCAAAATAGACTCACACTAGGGGCGGAGGAGATAGTTCTCTTCAGGGCGCGTCACGCGTCGACATGGAGGGTACGTGAAATTGGGTATGGGAGGTACGAGGTTCGGGATAACCAGCTTCACGCGACTGTCAATATGACCGACCATGTTTGTTCATGTTTCCAATGGCAAAAATCTGGGTTACCGTGCGGCCATGCCATCGCTGCGGCAAGATATATGGGTCGTAGAGATTGCAGCAACTTGGCTGTAAGTTTCTTCAGGTCCGAAACTTATCGGGCAACATACGCAGAGGTAATAAATCCAGCTGGACCCCCTGAAGCATGGGTGTATACACCCGACCCCCTTCCGCCATGCTATCAACCGTTAAACACTAAGAACAGAGCCGGGAGACCGAGAAAGAACGACCGACGTCCATCACGTGGTGAAGGTTCGATACAACGAAAATGTACTCGGTGCCAATGCGTAGGACATACTCGTGGGGAGTGTCCAAATCCCGCCCCTTCAACCGTTCCAAGGAGTAGACGTTCAGTCAGCCAACTAAGTAACACGCAGGGCCCATCGGAGCTTGAGCCACATGGAACTATATCATATGATACAGTTGATCTGAACATTGATTCCCTTGATTGGGACGATAAATATTGTATGTTTAGTGCGCTTGTTTTGATATATAACATGATTTTATCTACTTTATCAGCCCGTTGTAATTTATCAAACATAACTTATGTACGTTGATCTGAACATTGATTTCCCTTGATTGGGACCAGTTATCTTTTGAAAGGTACTTGAAACAGAACATGGGATGATGATCATAATGGTAGTAGTCTAAATGGAGAGAATAGTAATGGTTATATAGAACTATATCATATGATAGCGTTGACAGGGACCTAAGTTGTGTTAGAGCAAAGACAGGGACCAAAAATAGCCAACATGCATTAAAAACATCCACATTTGCCTATAAATAACCCACACTAGATTAGTCGTAAAACACATATACGTTGAATCTTACATGGCATCCCTAAACCTTCATGTTTGATGCTTTAGGCGTTTATCTGAATCGCTTTCAGTCACTGGCAAAGAGTTATATGGTTAGTGTGCATGTTTCATTGAGTTTTGCTTGTTACTACCTTTGTTCTACGAACTAACTATATTAATTAATGTTCATCAACAGATGCATATCCACAGTTGTTCACCATGAAAGTCCACAATGGTGGGTACTTCACGGAACCACCCAAAAGACATTATTTCTGTGGTCTAGAAATTTATGTTGACATGTTAGATGTAGAGGATCTTTCTATGCAACTGCTTGAACAGATCATGAAAGAGCTGGACTATGAAGAACCAAAATATAATAGGTTGTATTTTAAGAGGCCGAATGTAGACTTCTTGGCTGGACTGGTAGAATTGAGTACCGACGAAGATGTAGCCAACATACGCCAGTATGTTGACGGCCATACTGTGATTGAAGTGTACATCGAGAAAGTGGAGCTTAACACTTTGAGACTCGTCTCGCCAGAGCATGTAAGAAGTCGACCTGGATTGTCAAAAACCAAACCATCGTCTAGCCGTAGCCTCAAATTTGGATAATTTTGTACTGTATAGATTAGTATGTGTTTGTTATGAAATAATCTTGTATAACATCTATGAGTTGTATTTTTAATATGAACCACTTTTCAGACAAATTTCAGACTACTTAAACACTACTTTTCAGATAAATTAAAGACGTTTATTCATGAGCAAACTTCAACATGAAACATCAACATAAAAACTCCAGGAAGGAAACAACAACATACAAACAGGAAAGGAACGAAACAACAATGTCGAACTGGAAAAGTACAAAACAACAACACATAAACAACAAAGTACTAAAGCAACACCCGTACCACCACCTACTGAAAAATTGCTTTAGTTTGATCAATCAACTTTGTTTGTTGCTTACCTTCGCTTGAAGAATTGCGAAGTCTTGCATAATGTGGTGAATGTCTTCTTTTCTCGACGAATACGAGTCTCCCTATCTTTTATATCCCCTTTCATTCTTTTGATCTCCCTTTCTTCCACTTCGATCCTTTTCAAGTGGGTTTCCTTCCTGGCCATCATCTGTTTCCACTCTTGTGTCAGTTGTTCTATCTCCTTTTCCCTTTCTGCTATCGCGATCTGGAGTTTCACGGGCATTCTTTCAGGTGTAGACGATGGGTTAGATGACGATGCCATTTGTTTACTGAAGAAAGAAAGCAAGTCAAAGAAAGCAAGAAAGAAGGATGGAATGGTGTGAATTATGGATTGCATTTTACTGATATTTATGGATGAAATCTCAAACATGCCAGTGAATTTCAACCACAAATTGGTCTTCCAAGTACAATAATTGTGAACAAAAACAGTAAAAGCATGCAAAAAATCGTGCAAAAAGTCCAAAATTGTAAATTTTTTGTCTGATAGCGGGATTGATCGCGGGGAGGGACCAAAAGTGTCACCACGGACATAGTTGGGGGTGCCGCGGGACGTTTTGGCCAAAACCGCGGGACACGTGGGCCTCATCCCGCGATCGCGGGACCCACCGCGAGATTTTTGGGTATTTTGGCAAATTCGGAAAAAATGGGTATTTTGGCAAATCAAAGTCAAACTTTGGGTATTTTAATTAAATTTCTTTATTCTTAAAATATATATAAATATAAAATTCGAAATTTTATGTACCAAAACACGGGTCGTACAATGATGGTGAAGACTTGGAAGCAAACGAGTAGTATAGCTTTGAATTGAAATATAAAATTCTTAGGTATGTAGTACGCTTATCATTGATGCTCTCATAATTCATATAATGTATATTATTATTTTAATGTTCTTAAATTTAATGTTAATTATTTTATTTATATTTTGAGTTTTTAAATTTCTTTTCATTTTGTCCTTAAATCATAAAAATCGTCATCAAAATAAATGTCGTCGTATGTCATGCTATGATAACAATTTTGAAAAATAAATGTCACTGTATCTCATGCTATAGTGAAAGATTTGAATAATAAGTATCACCATATGCCATTCTATGGTGACCCTTTTAAAAAAAATCACCATACACCATTCTAAGGTGACAGTTTTGAAAGATAAATGTCGATGTATGTCATAGTATGTCATTCTATGGTCACCGTTTTGAAAAATAATAGTGACCATATATCATGTTACGGTGATGGTTTTTAAATATAAACGTTATTATACGTCATGCTTTAAATAATAAACGTCACCATATGTAATCTTACGGTGATGATTTTTGAAAAATAAATGTGGCCATATGTAATGCTACGATGATGGTTTTCAGTAATAGACGTCATCGTATGTAAGATACGGTGATAATTTTGAAAATTAAATGTTACGGAGTGTCATGCTATGGTGACGATTTTAAAAAATAAATGTTATCGTATGTCATGGTATGGTAACGGTTTTAGGAAAAAGACTAGATTTTTATACACTTGTGGTGACACGTTTTTAGCCTATGGTAAAGATCTTCAATGTGATTTAGTAATGTTTTTAAACGTAACAAAAAAATGTATCAAAAGTGACAGCAGAATAATTAAGTGACGGTTTTTATATCCATATAAATCGTTATCGTATACCTATGGTAACCGTTTTTAACCATTATTTTTGACCATTTGTGTACTAGTGCAGAAAGATTTGAAAATAAGGGTTTCAACAACCAAACTAACCTTGTACATCCCACTCGAAAATCGGGTATTTGAGGAGTTGGATGTAAGCAAATCTTACCTCAACCACTAGGATCGAGAGGTGGAGACCCCTTGCTTATGCACGAAACAGAGGTGTGTACAAACAAGAAATAAGATTGGTAATATAGCAGGTGATCGAGAAATAAAAGTAGAATAAGTATTTCAATGGCATGTGGATGATTCTAGGGTGTGCGATGAGACAATATAATAAAGTAAACATGTAATACAAGTAGAAATTAATGTACATGAAAACTTATAAACGTAGATAAGACCATTAATAAAGACAAGTAATGAAGTCAGGTCCTATCACAAGGAACCTATTTGCCTAATCTTTACCTTCCTCCCAATAACCTTGTCACCACTACCCGGAGATCCCACTAAAAACATGTCACTCTAGTCATGTGTCTCCAAAAACTCCTATCAGATGCCATATTTCAAAAAAAATGCCTAAACATGCCATGTCCAACTTTAGTTGGTCTATCGCTGATCCTCACCACCTCAACCATCACACTTTCCACTCTCCTCACTGGTGTTGTCAACTGTCTCATATGAACATTCCCAAATGCCCTTAGTCTACCCTCTTTTAATTTAGTTGTGATAGGAGCAAACCCTAATTCATAGCTTAAATTTTCATTTGGATCCTATCTAACATGGTCCAGCCACACGTCCAATTCAACATCTTCATCTCTGCAACTTCCAATGTGTTCACTTATGCCTTCTTTACTATCTAACACTATAAACCCTACAACATAACTAATCTTATATCCTGTAGAATTTCCCCTTCCATTTGAAATGTACCATTTTTATCACACAACACTCTTGTAGTTAATCTCCATCATTTGCAGTTTCACGTTCCTAATGAATCATTCAGCCTTAAAACTATCCTTTTGAGTTACTCTTTGCTCGTTGACGCTTACTTCTACCCACTCAACAACATGTTTCTTGTTGAAACTACACCATATGTATTATGTCTTAGACATTCTAAAGCTCCCCTCTATTGCTCTAACTTAGCATCCACCTCACCCTTAAACTCTACTATGAATACAATATCGCTGGAAAATTACATACACCAACAAACAATTACATACACCAACAAACACTATCCTAAATGTCCCGAATAATCTCATCCAAAATCACGACAAAGAGGAAAAGGGTTGGTGTCGACTCCTAATGCAAACCTATTTCAACTGGAAAAATTGTCTCACCTGATGGGGCCATCGTCCTAACGCACGTATCCCAAATTAGCCTAACATACATCCATGGAACCCCACTACTCTCCAAGCTCCTCCAAAATCCTAGAGTGTGGTACATATCGTACGCCAACTCTAGATCTATGAACACCATATGTTAAATCTCAGCTATGCTCTCTATATGTGGGTTTAACTGTCTTGGGGAATCAATTTAATATCAATCTTAAAAATTAGCTTTTATCATTGACTAAAAAACCGTGTAAAAAGGTTGGCATACCTTTTTACACATGTTTACCCGGTTTTATTATTCACAATTGTGTAAAAGAAGCCATCCAAAAAAAAGTGGATCACTTTCGTACAAGGTTTCAGCCAAAACCGTGATAAGTTGTGTATTATGCCACATTTTGTAGCAGTGGTATATGAAAAAAACGTTCTAAATTATGTTTCTAGTCACTTGTATGTTATGATGAGGATATTTGTAAGTTTGAAGAATGGCGGCATACCTTTTAATTGAGGTGTTGTCGTATATTTATATATTACTTAAAAGTTGTTACAAATCCTACTTTGTAGGAGATAAAAACAGATTACATCAAACGGTTGTTTCAAAAAGATTACAACAAAAGACTATTTCAAAGATGGATTGGGTTGCTGAGTTGTTCCTGTTTGACTTGAACTTCTTGGTGGATTAGGCTTGACACTCCCCTGCAAGTTGAACGGCCATTCATGGATGGATAACATGTTGCATAGTAGTTTGAATCTGGTACTGCTTAGACCTTAAGTAAAAATGACGGCTAGTTGATCCTTAGTTGATATGAACCGGACATTGAGAAGTCTTGAGGCAACCCGTTCTCAAACAAAATGATAATCGATTTTGATGTGTTTTGTACGAGCATCAAAGATGGGATTGAATGTAAGGCACCGAGATTGTCACACCACAGAGTTGGCGAAGGTGTTTTAGCATATCCCAGTTCTTGCAACAATAATTATATCCACATGAGCTCAGTTGTGGCAGTAGCGACAACTCGATACTCAGCTTCGGTACTTGACCTTGACATCGTCATTTGCTTGCGAGTACTCCATGAGATAAGATTACCTCCAAAGAATACACAAAATCCACTTATAGAACGGCAATCATCCGGGCATCTGACCCAATCTGAATCAAAATAGGACTGAAGAGGACAATTTGAGTCCGAATAAGCTTAAAGAGTTAGACCAGATGTGTTAAATCCAGATCCGTGCAACAATACAAAAATCGATAATGTAAACAGTAAGAACAATGATTTCAACTGGTCATCCCTTTCATTAACTTTCAGAGAGAATTTTACAATAAGAGTTAGAAAGCTAAAGAGATGATTAGCTTGTTTTTCCAAGCTAATCACACATTAAATACATCGGGCCCGTGGTTAACAAGCCCACGGCCCGTTCACTAATAAGCTCTAATTTCAACAAATAAAATTTAACCCTTGAACTTTAAATCAACTATAAAACCTGCCCTAACAATCTCCCCCTTTGATTTGAAGTTCGAGTTGGCGCTCTAGATCTCTCCAGTTGAAGACATATCTTTTGCGAAGCGCGAAGTGTACCTCGAACAATCTGATGGCGCGACGATAGTCGATGCGATCTTCAATCATTTCCAAGGCATTCCGAGCAGTTACTTCATTCGGATTCGGAACATAAGAATACCTTGAATTTTCAGACTCGTGTTGAATAATCTTTCGAAGAGCATCTCTGACCTTTAGAAGCGTGCCGTCACAAAATCTGTCTACCTGACTGAAACGCATGAATTTCTTCTCCTTTTGCTCATTGAGGTAAACAATCCCGAATTCTGGTTCCAGAAGCATAGCGTTCTCGGGATACATGTTTAACTCAGGTGCTTTCAGATTCGGCTTGATCAGATTTACCTTTTTCGCCTTGTTCTCGATAGCCATTTGGAAGTCCGTTAGATAAGACATCATGATGATGCGGACCAGGTATCGACGAACAGCTTCGAGCGCCTTTGTAATCTCTAGCGGTCGGATGGTTCTTGTCCGTAAGTCTTTCAGAATAGCCAGAAAGTCGAGCGGTCGGAGGTTCTTGAAGTCAGCTTCTGAAAATTTCCATTCGTTCCCATCTTCACGTCGAACAATGAAAACTGGGTAGACGATTCTCATAATTCGTCTTGAATAGATACTGATTACCTCTGTGATTCGAAGTTTGTTTCTGACCTGGTTGACTGGAAGACACCACTGCATTGTGCTGATATATCGGCGTTGAAATTCTGGGTCAAGGTTGTAGATACCCAGACAGAAGGTCGGCTCGATCAGGCGAAGCTTGTGTACGAACAGCTTCTTCAAAGATTCCTCCAGATGAGGGATAAGTACCATGATCTTCTCCCAACGGATTTGTTGCTGTTGAGGAGAGGGAGGAAGATCAGAAGTTGTCGTGGGAGGAGCAGTTGTCGGAAGATCGAAAGTAGTAGACTCGAGTCTTGTTGACGATGTTCCGGCAGGTTGAGCATAGTGATCGGGGGCTGTTCCATACAAATTTTGGAGCAGGAACTGGGGAAGACCAAATTTACCTGGAGATTTACGGCACTGGCGGCTTTTTCGTACCATGCATCTTCGGTCTCCGGGTTGGCTTCACAATCTGGATCTATCATGTCCAGAATCGGTATGTTTGATGAGTCAAAATCAATCAGTTCCTGTGTTGAACCCTCGGGCTTTTCAACCGTCGGGTCTTCTTCATCTGATATCTCCATGTCTATAACCATGTCTGCTAAAGGCAGCTCGGCTTCAGGTACTTCTGTTGTAGCTGCCGCAGTTGGGGGTTCCAGTTGAACCACTGTTGTAGTTTCAGCACTCAGGATCTGGGCGGTCTCGGTTTGGCGTTGTCGCTTCTCCCCCTCACGGTGATCAGGATCATCCTGGTCATCGTGCTTGCGTTTCAGACCGCCGACTTGACTCTTACATGTGTCTTCGAGTGAGCAGACCCTCTCGGACAGCGTTGTGAGCGCTAGGTTGTAATCCTTGAGAGTCGAGTCAATGGCGTCTAAGCGAATGGTAATAGATGAAGATGGAGCAGTGACCTGTGATCGGAGAACTGAGATCAGGTCTGCTTCGGCAGATGCGGTTGTGTCGGATTCCTGGAGCAATTGGGCCAAGAGCATCGTCTTCAGGGTGTCAACCGAATAGATAGGTTGCGGTTGAATCGGTGGAGGTACAGAGGCGGTTTCAGTTTCGACGAGGTGGCCTTTACCTTTGATAGCGCGCATCGCTTTGGCAAGTTCAGCGGCTACATGTTGCTGCATATGTTGCTCCATATCCTGGCGGACAGCCTTAAGGGTGCGGTCCAAAGACCCTGGTGACACAAAGTTTGGGTTACTAACTCCGGGACCACTTAGGTTACCCGTTGAGGCATCTACCGCGGGGGTAGAGCCACCTACGTTCACAGTTGGCGTGATATTAGCTGTGGTAGGATTTCCGTCCGATCCTCGTGTTCCGGTAGACGGAGACACTACAGACGTTCCGGTCGGGTCACTAAGAGTCGCGACTTGGTGTTGTTCCACATCAAGTGTCCTAGTGAAAGAAACTTCAATAACAAGTGGAACTAGACTCGATGGTGCACTGAAAGAAGTCGAGACCGGGGGTTGTTGGTCTCTTGTTTCAACACCAGTACTCTCCGAGTGAGAGACCGGTGGAAGTTGTGTTATATCCCCGTGTGAGACTGAAACATCCGTCTTTTGAGAGACGGACGAGTGGCTGAGGGGGTCGTGCAGTTGCTCCGCTGGGTCCACGGAGGCTTCTTCAATACCCCATCCCAACAAATGAGACGGGATAGCAGATGTGGCTACCCGGATATCGCTCGGTTCGGTTCGCTCAGGAGCCTCTTTTTCTTTACGGCTCGTTCTTTCCTGGTTCAACTTTGAACGCAGTTCTCTCCGCCTCGCATGATCTAACTCCTCTACTTGTTCTCCCTCAGATGTCCTAATAGTAGGTCCGGTTCCAGTATGAGGAGGTGAGTCAAGAGAGATTCCAACAGTGTAATAATCTGGGTTGGGTCCGATACCGTGAGGTATGTGTTTCAGGCGTACGGTACGGTCGGTATCGGAGTCCGTGGAGGCAGATTCCATGTCTTCAACATGGTGAGGTGGGGAAGGGGGTTCAGTAACATATGGTGTGGTCGAACGATGAAGTGCCGGTCTAGTTTGGGGTTGGCTGGAACCGGGTCGCGATCCCGCTGCACCGCCTACACTCGCTCCCCTTCCTCTCACAACTAACACACCCCGCCCGACAACACCTGCTTGTCGGGCCCTGCCACCTCTCATTCTCGGACCCTCACGTCCCTCGGGTCTATCTCCCTGGGCAGGTCCCTCCGGCTCTGTCGGGACCATGGGATTACCTAACTCTCCCCTATAAGCAACTACCCCTTGTCGGGCCCTGCCACCTCTTATTCTCGGACCCTCACGTCCCTCGGGTCTATCTCCCTGGGAAGGTCCCTCCGGCTCTGGCGGGACCATGGGATTACCTAACTCTCCCCTATAAGCAACTACCCCTGGTGCATTAGGACCATAAATGTCCTACATATTAGAAAGATATATAAATAATTATATAGTGCTTAATTGTTTTATTTAATTATTGTAAAAGCCTCATTTGTGTTAAAAGGGCTTAGATTAGCTTGATGGGCCATGGGCCTGTGTGTTTAAGGCCTTGGTATATAAGGTTAGTGTTAACCTTGAATTAGGTTAGGCGATTCATTATCATTCATTAGGCTTAGAGAGAAAAAGTCGTTCCTTTACTTCCATTGTAATCTTGTTGAACGATTAATACTTTGAATGAATACGAGAGAGATGAAAAGTTGAAATCATTAACTGTTCTTGTTATTTCTCATTGAATCGTTGTTACCTGATTAAACTGGAACTAACAATTGGTATCAGAGCAGAATCGGTGATTTGAAGATACGAAAAAAATCGAACGAAAGCGAGAAAAGCCAAGAAAATTCGCAGAAAATTTTCTGGAAAATCGCAGCGAGCCGTTTCACCTATTCCCGGAGTTTGAACCGTCGGATCGTCACGATTTTTGTACAGTAGCTCCATGACATTCCGTTTCACATTCTGAACGGTTGGATTAATCATTTGAAGTCCAGAAGTTGCCCAGATTATTTTCGACATACAGCAGATTTTTCTTGAGAAAATTGTTCTTCAATCGGGTTTGCAAAGTCTTTCGTTGATTTATTAATTTGTTTGTTTGATCTCGATTGCTTACTCGTAATTATCTGCTGTTTTTCTGTGCGTATTTCGATTCCCAAAAGGTTTTAATCTTTCAACTGAAAAATCAATTCTTGAATCTTTTGGGGTTCTTAAGTTATTGTGGTGGTTATTGAAAAATATGATATATTTTGCTTAGAAATCGATTTGGGTGTGTTTGTTTTTGTGTTTTTGGTCAAAATCTAACCCTACAGGAGTGAAATCAAGCAACCCTATCGAACCCTGATCCGATTTTATTCAACCGGACGCAGTTTCCGGGTAAGTCACTACTCTATCTCACAACTTTCCGGGTAACCCAAAGTTACCTGGTAACTCAAGGTTACCGGATAGCTTTTTTTTTCAAGGTTCCCGGATATTTTTTTTGTTACCACATGCAATAAGTTTCCGGATGAACTCACCTTCCCGGACAAATAATCTTTCCGGATACCTCTCATTTCCGCATGCAACTTCAGCCATCATTTTTGACTTTTGTTTTGCATAGTTGACTGTGGTTTAAATCATTCGCTGCATATTTGTTTGTCTTTCACATGCACACACACACATATAACATACATCACATACATCACATAAATGCATGATTGCCATCACCTTCATACATCCATGCATCATACTACATACTTCCTATAGCATACATATATATTTACGTCGTTGGAATTTTTTTTTAATTTTTTTTGCTTGTTTCATTTTTCATCCAGTAAACAAGTTTTATCTGGTAAACTTCTCGTTCGATAAGTTACTTTCCACTCGGTAAGTTTGTGATTGGTACCCATCGTTCATCCGGAAACCTCATCCGGAAAGCTTCTCTTTCGCGAATCATTTATCCGGTAAGCTCCCCATTCGAACAATCAGTCTCTCCCTGTAAGTCACAACGTTATCACCCGGTAAGTGCTATTTTTGCGAATTGCGATAACATCATCACCCGGTAAGTTCTTTTTCCGTCCGGTAAGTCAACTTTATTCGGAATCCTTCTCTATCCGGTAAGCACTCCTCGTCCAGTAAGTTGTGTTTTGTGCGAAAACCTTTTATCCGGTAAGATCACTTAATTTTAACCGCATTTATCCGGTAACCATCTTTGTCCGGAAAGCACATCTCATCCGGTACGTTGTGTTTTGTAAGTTTTGATTGGTTTCATTCTCGAAGTTTGATTTCGTTCGTTTAAAGTCAATAATCAGATTTTGAATTTTTAAAACGAATTTATTTTATAAATTTGTTTTTCAAAATTAACTTTTGATTTTCTTCCGCATTTTTGATTCTTCAAAATCAACACCGATTAACGATCATAATTTTTCAGGTAACAATGTCGTATTGCGTTAATGTGGAGTGTCAAGCAAATCAAAGACTACATCAAACGCATATCGAGAAGAAAGAGGATTTGATCTACAAGTACATCAAAGAACTGAAGCAACATAAATCTCAACTCTGGAATTGTTCTGACAAGTTGGCTAAATCTGAAGAAAAGGCAACAGCATTAGAGTCTGAAAACTCTGAGCTGAAAAGGAAGTTGTCTAGATCTATCATCACGAGGTGATATCAAGGAGACTGAGAAAGAGAAAGCAAAGCTACATGAAAAGAATATCAAGCGATCAGATGACTTGTGCAATAAGTACATCAAAGAACTGAAGGAGCTCAAATCTCAAATCTGGAATAGTTCTGAGAAGCTGGCGAAAGAAGAAGAGAGAGGTAAATTCCTGAACTGTGAAAACCTTGAGCTTAAAAGTAAACTAAATACTCTTGAAAAGGTTTTTGAAAAAGAAAGTTTTGAAAAAGAAAGACAAATGCTTAATCAAAAGCAATCTGGTCTTTCAACCAAAACTCTTGAAGAAAATAAGAGACTTGAACTTATGTGTTTAAAACTTTCAAAACAGATCTCCGACTTTGAAAAAGTTTTGATTTCAGAAAGAGAGAAGTTTGAATTAGAACGCCAATCTTTCTCTAAAAAGAATGGAGAACTTTCTTTGAAAATATCCGATTTGGAAAACGAATTAGACGTTCTAATCAAAGAGTCTGAAAAAGGGAAAGTTGAAGGTTTTAGGGCTAAATGTTTGACAGATGATTTTGCAAAAGAGAGAAAGATTTTTCAGTCCGAGATTACTAAACTTACAAAGAGATTATCTGGATTAGCAACCGAGATTTTGAAAGAACAAATGGTTAAATCTAATTTACAAAAGAAATTTGATTTAATTCTCAAAGAACGAAATGCTTTATCCGTTAAAGTCAAGAAACTTGAAGAAAGCAAGTTCAAAGGTGTTCAACCTTCTTATGCTTCAAGTTCATTTTCTACAATTCGTTCTTCAAAGAATTTTGTCAAAACAAATGATTTTTCAAAAGATCAGATTCGACCTTCCAATCTTTTCTATAATTCTCGTGTTGAAAATAAAGATAATCAATCTTTCAAGAAAGTAAACATGGTTTGGAGAGTTAAAGGATCTGCTCCTGCTCCAAAGTCATTCGTCTCTGTTAAGAATGACAAGAACAACAAAGCTTTCTACGCTAAACCTTTTGTGAAATCTGATCGTGCTTACTCTGTTAATAAGCTGATCAACTTATCTATACAGAAGTTGTGTTGTTCTTACTGTGGAACAAGTGACTTTGTGAAGAAAGACCATGCTAAGTATTGGTATGGTACTTATAGTATCTCTGGTCCCCATAGGGCATCTAACCAACAAGGATCCATCAAAAGATGGATACCAAAATCCTACTAATCTGTTTTGCAGGAATGTCATGTGCATTTAAATTAGAAGATTCTTTCCACATGACTGCATTCAAAGGTTATGCCACATTTGAGGGGGGGGGGTACTATGAAAGGTAAGTGACCTTCAACTGAATTCAAAGACCGTGGTAATTCATTTTAGATAACTTACTTGTGTTTGTTATTCTCCTCTTTTAACTTCCATGATTGGCACGTGTCAATTTTTCTTGACTTAGTTATTTCCAAGTCTCAAATGTTCGTTGATTTTTCGATGGAAATACACTCGTTTGAATTCCTAGTTGTTTTTCAAGTTCGCTATTTCTTGCAATGATTCCATTATTATCTGATATATTAATTGTGACTTGTTCTTCACAATTAAATTTTCTAATCATTGTCTCATTTCTTGCAAAATGTTGTGTTTACTGAGTCATTCTGTCTTGCGCTTGATTTTGTCTCTTTGAAATTCTTTCATTTTTCAACAATGACTTCTGATTACCTCAGATCAGAACTCGGACTTCATCTTTATGACTTTTGATCATCTCAGATCAGAACTCGTTCTTAAAATCAATGACTTCTGATTACTTCAGATCAGAACTCAGACTTAATTTTTGATGACTTCTGATCATCTCAGATCATGACTCGTTCTTAAAAGCGCAAAGATCATATAGTGTGACTTCTAAACACCTCAGTTTAGGACTCGTACTTCACTGTGTACTTAACTGTTCTACTCATTGCATGAAAGGAGTGTTAGGACTTACATTGTTTCTATGGTCAATCCAGAACCGGAAGAACCTACCCGAGAAACACATCCACTTTTAGACATCAGTGAGGGGTCTAGATTGTTAGATGAGTTTGGAGAGAAAAGAATATGGTGAGATTGTGACAGGACTTAAAAGAATTAATTGGTCCTTACCAAACTGAGTCAGTTATCCGGGTAACCACACAATCTATTCATTCTCGTTATTTGGAGATGAGTATTGAAACAGACATGGACCCAGTGTCGATAACTCGTGTCACCCCACCCAGCCACTCAAGTATCTCCCAACAGATGCTTGTTTCATATATTCACGGAGATTAGCACATAATCTATCTATTCCTCACTCGGAGGTCTTAGATATTGAAAAAGGAAGACATCAGCTCCGGTCTCCGAACTTCATATTCTATCACTGTGTCTATTTATTTTAACATGCGTCCCAGGTTAAATCAATTTTTGAGCCTAATTGATATAACTTATTTCTTTCACACATGCACGAGTCTTTGTGATTCCCATTGCATATCTTCGTGATATTGTCGGAACAGTTTGAGAGGTTAATTTTCAAATTTTTACTTCAGTGATAACTGGAAGTCCTATCAGAGATTCCCCATTGCCAACTCTGAACACAGGCCACACAATTTTTTAAATTGTTGTGATAACAGTTACTAATGTGTTTCTGTGTTAGCTGATTACCCTGGTTACTATATTGTTTTGATCTGGAATTTTTGCTACTCGTTACTATTGTCTTTGAACGTGCATGATGCTCCGGATGCTCCTACTCATCATGAGGGAGAGAAAGGGTACAGATTCAAAGACACGGATTATCAAGTTGAGGGGAAGTTAGCAAAATCCGAGGGGGAGTAAAGAAGTCCCCATGCAAAAGCCGAGGGGGAATATCAGCCGAGGGGGAGTAACAGTTCCGAAAAGTGTTCAAAGTGCCTACAAGTGAAAGATTCGTTGAAGATATGAAGACAAGAGCTATATTCAAGGGAGGGGGGCGTCGAAAGACATGAAGATAAGCAACATCATTGCATTTTCAAAGATTCAAGAAGGAGAGAAGATCAAGGTCTGAAGATTTCAAGACCGATTTTTATTTATATATCTTTAGGGGGAGATTGTTAGGACCATAAATGTCCTACATATTAGAAAGATATATAAATAATTATATAGTGCTTAATTGTTTTATTTAATTATTGTAAAAGCCTCATTTGTGTTAAATGGGCTTAGATTAGCTTGATGGGCCATGGGCCTGTGTGTTTAAGGCCTTGGTATATAAGGTTAGTGTTAACCTTGAATTAGGTTAGACGATTCATTATCATTCATTAGGCTTAGAGAGAAAAAGTCGTTCATTTACTTCCATTGTAATCTTGTTGAACGATTAATACTTTGAATGAATACGAGAGAGATGAAAAGTTGAAATCATTAACTGTTCTTGTTATTTCTCATTGAATCGTTGTTACCTGGTCAATCTAGGACTAACAAGATGGCATAGACAACAGTAAACCGTAGTTTATCGTATGCTTAAGGTAACGAAGAATTTGTTTTACAACAACCCAGTGAACGTCACTTGGATTATGCATGAACTGGAAAACCTTAGTGACAGGCACAACAATGTTTGGTATGGTAAAAGATAGATACTGAAGAGATCCAACCACACACTGATATTGCGTTGGACTATCATAATCTCGTCCATCAAATTTTGATAGCTGCTGGTTTGCGGCAAGTGGCGTGGTAACAGGCTTGGCTCCATCAAAGTTTGTGGCAAGCAATAAGTCCTGAATGTATTTGCGTTGGGACAAAAACAGACCAGTGCCATTGGGAATCACTTCGATACCCAAGAAATAATTAAGGGTACCCAAGTCTTTGATAGAAAAAATAGATTAGAGTCGACTGATCAGATAGTTTATATGATTACCTGGTGTGCCCGTGACGATAATTTCATCAACATAAAATGAGGACAAACAAAGTAGCACCATTCATGTGCTTTATAAGAAGGGATGAGTCAGACTTAGAGCGAGTAAATCCAAGGTCGCAAAGATACCCGATAAGCCGTGTATACCAAGCTCTAGTAGCTTGTTTAAGGTCGTAAAGAGACTTCCGTAAATGACTAACATGATTGGGAAATCTGGAATCAACATAACCTGGTGGTTGATTCATGTAAACGTCCTTTGCAAGATAGCCATGTAAAAATACATTTTGAACATTGAGTTGTCTAATTTCCCACTTGTGTTGCAATGCAATAGTAAAAACTAGATGAATGGTGACAGGCTTAATCACAGGACTAAATGTTTCTCCACAGACAACACCTTGTTGCTGATTATACCCTTTTGCGATGAGATGGGCTTTATAACGATCAATGGTGCCAACTGGTTTTTATTTTGTTCCGAAGGCCCACTTGCAACCATCAACGTTAATGTTTGGTTTTATTGGAGTGAGAGTTTATGTCTCGTTTGCTAATAAAGCATTGAGTTTGGCATCCATAGCATTTCGCCAATGTTGATGTACTTTGGCCTGTGAATAACAAGTTGGGTCTTCAATATTTGTGTCTCGTAACGGATGGTTAATAGCATATAAACATAACCGATTAACAGGTTTGTAAATTCCATCTTTTGATCTAGTGACCATAGGATGCTCGAATGCAGAAAGTGATAGTTGGTACGGTGGTTGTGTAGAAGTTTGATCGTTGTTTGAAGAGGTTGAGGGAGAGGAACTTACAGCTGATGGGATAGAATCTGGTTGAGAGTTGGTAGAAGTTGTGGGTAGTGTAGATATATGGTCGACTAGGGGTGTAGTGGGTTTAAGAACGGGTGGGGTTGGATGAATAACAAACATAATTGGGAAATTTGGAATCAACATAACCTGGTGGTTGATTCATGTAAACGTCCTCTGCAAGATAGCCATGTAAAAATGCATTTTGAACATTGAGTTATCTAATTTCCCACTTGTTTTGCAATGCAATAGTTAGAACTAGACGAATGGTGACATGCTTAATCACAGGGCTAAATGTTTCTCCATAGTCAACATCTTGTTGCTGATTATACCCTTTTGCGATGAGACGGGCTTTATAACGATCAATGGTGCCGACTGGTTTTCGTTTTGTTCAGAAGGCCTACTTGCAACCAACAACGTTAATGTTTGGTTTTGCTGGAGTGAGAGTCTATGTCTCGTTTGCTAATAAAGCATTGATTTTGGCATCCATAGCATTTCACCAATGTGGACGTACTTTGGTCTGTGAATAACAAGCTGGGTCTTCAATATTTGCGTCCTGTAACGGATGGTAAGTAGCAGATAAACATAATCGATTAACAGGTTTGTAAATTCCATCCTTCGATCTAGTGACCATAGGATGCTCGAAAGAAGAAAGTGATGGTTGGTGTGGTGGTTGTGTAGAAGCTTGATCGTTGTTTGAAGAGGTAGAGGGAGAGGACTTTATAGCTGACGGGATAGAGTCTGGTTGAGAGTTGGTAGAAGTAGTGGGTGGTCTAGATACGTGGTCGACTAGGGGTGAAATGGGATTAAGAACGAGTGGGTTGGATGAATAACGGGTGATGATGGATGAATAACGAGTGAGGGTGCTGGTGGTGAAATGGAGGGTGACAAAGAAGATAATTTGGAAGTGGATTGTGGTGGTGGAGTATTCATAGCAGAGACACTTACATTGGGGTCATCACCGTGCACGGTGGAATAAGGGAAAACGGTCTCCTCAAAAGCAACATGTCATGAAATGTAGAGTCATTTTGACTCCTTGTGGTAGCACATATAGCCTTTTTGAGCGTTGCAATAGCCAATAAAAATCCACGCAAGAGATCATTTATCCAATTTATGTGCCGCATAGGGACGTAAATATGGATAACAAAGACACCGAAATGACTTTTGCGATTTGTAATCTAGTTGGGAATAAAACATGAGTTTAAGTGGAGTATGAGCTTTTATGGGTGATAAGGGAAGCCTATTTATGCGATAGCAGCTTGTGGAAAATGCATTGGTCTAAAAATATAATGGTATGGAAGAATGATTTGCGAGAGAAAGATCAGACTCAACTATATGTCTTTGGCGTCTCTCTGCTAAACCATTTTGGTCAGCGGTATGTGGACAAGTAAACCGGTCAACTATGCCATTTTGAATCAAAAATGGGGTAAACGTTTTGTATTCGGTGCCATTGTCAATTTGGAAGATTTTGATCTTCTTACCAGTTAAGTTTTCAATTTGAAGTTTGAACTGGATGAAGACTTTTAAAGCATCAGTTTTATGAGTGAGAGGATATATCCAAGTGTTTATAGAGTAAGCATCCATTAGAACTAAGTAGCAACGAAAACCATTACGAGATAGCATAGGGGCAAGACCCCATAAATCAGAACGAACAAGTTCAAGTGGTTCGCTATAAACGGTGGAATTTGATGAAAATGGGAGTTTTTTACTTTTACTAACTCGACAAGCATTACAATAGGACATAAATTTATTTTCTACTGGAAGAGCATGACTAGACACAATTTTATTAAGCGTCTTCATCATCGGGTGACCAATTCTGTGTTGCCACAAAGAAACTGATTCGTATTGAAAAGTAAACGGAATTGGCTTGTCATCGAACTGATAAAGGCCCTTTTTATTCGTGTCGTGCAGCAGTGTCTGGCACGTGTCTTGATCCTTTACATGGAAATAAGATGGGTGAAACTCAAAATATACATTGTTATCTTTGGAAAACTTAGAGACGGATAGTAAGTCGGTGGATATAGATGGTACATGATAGATATCTTTGAACAAAAATGGTTGACTATTGAAAAAAATGATGATTTACCAACATGTTTAATCGATTGTGTATCATCGTTACCAACTTTGATGCGATCAGGACCGTCAGATGGTGTCCAAACATGAAGATTGTTCAAGTCTGCTATTAAATGATGGGTAGCATCGTTGTCGGGACACCAGTTTCCGTTAAGAAACGAGTCGGGAGCAGCCACATATGTTGATGGATTCTCGGAAGACGACACTAGAGGGGGGAAGATTGAATCGATACTAGTAGTCTACAACCGTGTGTTTATGACGGCCACATATTTGACATGGACCGTGACCAGGACGAGGAATGGAAGACCGATACTGAGTTTTGGGTGAAGGCTTGTTTCTGCTTCCTTGAGAACCCGATCTTTCACGATTTCCTTTAATATTGGGTGCTCCATTCGGGGATACGATGGGTCAAGTTTGCCATTGGTTGAGGAAAGTTTATGGCTTGTGCTTCTAGGCCCATTTCGTATGCGAGAAGATTGGAGTAAAAGTCATCCATGTGCAGTTCTGCAACATAGGCGGTGAGGGCGGTGACAATGGGATCGTAGGACGAGTCTAAACCACCGAGCATCATATGTTGCAGATCTGTATTTGAGACGGTCTGACCAGAGGCTGCTAGTTTGTCAGCTAGTTGTTTAGCATGTAGATAATATTCCACCATCGTTGTGTTACCTTTGCACATAGCTGCATATTTTGTAGTTCATGCTTGAGGTGCAACGTGCAGGCTTGAGATTGAGAGGAAATATGGCGTTTGATAGATTCCCAAACTGCTCGAGAGGTAGTGAGACTGATCACTTGTGCTAGGACCGGTTCAGTCAGACAGGAGAGCAACCATCCATAAAGGATTTGGTCTTGCTTTTTCCAGGTAACATAGATTGAATTTAGATCAGTTGAACAAGAGACACAACGTGGGGGGGGGGGGGGGGGGGGGGCAGGGATGGCTCACGTCGACGTAGCCTTCCAACTCATACCCTTTTAAGAGGGGCTGCAATTTTTTCAACCACAGGAGATAATTGATGTTGTCAAGTTTGACAGAGATCAAATGGTGAACCTGTATTGTGGGGATGGAGGATGCAGAGGCAGGAGTGTCGGCAGTATTTGCAGATTCTACCATTGGTGATGGATATAGAGGATTGAATGAGGGATCGAATTAGGCTGATACCATGTTATGTTTGAAGAATGGTTACATACCTTTTAATTGAGGTGTTGCCGTGTATATATATATATATATATATATTACTTGAAAGTTGTTACAAATCCTATTTTGTAGGAGATAGAAACTGATTACAGCAAAAGGTTGTTTCAAAAAGATTACAACAAAAGACTATTTCAAAGATGGATTGTGTTGCTGAGTTGTTCCTGATTGGCTTGAACTTCTTGGTGGATTAGGCTTGACAATATTGATATTTTTCATGCATGATGCACCACGAACACTAGATTCAATGCTTACTTTTTAGGGTATGTATCCTTGGTAAATCTGGAGGGTTGCAAAATATAGACCTAATTGAAGTCCAATGCCTTTGAAAACATAAAATAGGTGACAAGATTGATTTAGTTGTTTACAATTTTAGAACGTAGTTAGCAAATCACTCTTAACGAAAATTGAGAATGTAAAGTAAATGACTTGTTATCTATGATGCAAACATTTGAATGCATTAGTTACTGAATCAAACTTTTAACGATTGGGTATCAAATTAGAGGTAGACAATTAACCAATTTTGATACAATTCAACTAATAATTACATATTTGCTTGACCAAATGAGTGAAGTACCCGAGCAAATGTGGATTTATGTAGAGGCTAAGGGGTCCTCATGTCACCACCACATAATTGTTGTGATTCGATGTATGCCATCATACAATATCCACGTCATAAATCCTGATAAACTACAATAATATACTAAAGTTTTAAATTTAAGTTTGACTATAAATAGTCGTGGACAACAAAAATCGTGATCGTAAATCGTTGAAAATTGGACTTTATTTCTATATCTTTTATACTATATTTTAAAACTAGAATTAATTTTCATTTAATTTTATATTACGGTAATTATTTTGTTGTGAAAAAAAAAACCTAAATTAAGATTTTATATTTGTTACATTATTTATTATGTTAGTTGATTTACTAATTTGATTAATTAATAACTCTTTGTTTTATTTTCTTGTGATGATTATTTTATTTTATTATGTATCATGTATTTGCGTTGCTACTATAATTCAAAGATTTATTAAATTAGTCTGATATTTCTAATTACAACATTATATATTTTAATCAATAAATTACAAATAAGCATATTAATATTAATACTTAAATAAATATTAATTAATTATAACTAATAAAAAATGTGTACCGTTAATTATAGAGTAATTGGTAATGTGACAGTAGAGACTACTCTCGAAAAGTGTATAGTGTTGCATTGATGCGTAGGAGATAACCGTAAAAAATAACATGTCATGTGAAAAATGATTAATATTGTATTGGTGTCCAAGGTCTAAAATCAATCTATTTGTTGCAATGAAGTTACTAAAGCACATAAACGACAAATCCTCTATTTAGTAGAAACTATATAAACCAATCTCAACTGTCCATTTATTCTAGTAAATATTTGGTTTAATCAATATCTCGATTGTTTATCGATCTCAAATGTTAATCATAACAAATAAACAATAGTCATATTTTATAAATATCCAAATCATAATAAATAAACTCTCATCATTTAAATTAATATCTCATTTGAATAATTTGCATGATTTATACTAATTAAATTGCTTGTATCTCAAACTCCTTTCAAATAAATGACAAAAGCTCATATCAATAAATTCATTTTCAAATGTCGTACTACTTTGTTACTCACGGTCACGGGTATTGCTTGCACAACTCTCCATCATCAAATTAGCACATCAAAAATACGAAAACAGGGTTTGATTTTAACTCGTATATTGAGAAAGTTTCTTTTGACTTGTATGTTGCTTATTGCGTTTTCAATTATCTAATTTATTACTTCCAATATAATATAATGAAATCGGCTTTATAAAACATTCACAATGTCTAAATATACTAACAGATGTTTTATAGAACTTAAATTTATAGGACCAAACCATCACGGATCTTATGATAAGGTGTTATAATATGATATTAAGACGTATTCACGCATCATAACAGGTTATTAGAGTATTTTTGAAATTAAGTTTCTAAAGTTAGCTTTTTATGGGATATTTTTTAGAGGTGTTTTATGAAACATCTATTTTTATCGAAGACGTGTATATATAACATTTTTTTTTCAAATAACGTCATATAAAAAGACTAGTAAAATACTTTATTTCTAAATTATACTAAGACATTGTTTGGCAAAAGAAATCTAGCTTAGTTTTTGAATACATGTTTGTATGACCATAAGCTAGCTTTTTGAGACGCTACTTAGAGTAGATTTTCAGTAGTTTTTTTTTATTAATATTCCAATATTGTCCTTATTAATATTAATTATTATTTACTAAATATTACTTAAAAAATATTAAATTAAATTTTAATTATACATTGATATTAATTTTTAATTATTTTCTTTATTTTTTAATATTGATCAATATATTTTAATTATCAATTACTATTATTTTTTAATTATTATTTGATTATTTTTTTCATATTGTGTGTACCGGTTATTTAAAATCATAAGTTAATATATATTTTTTCTAAAACTTGTTTTAACAAATTCAAAATTTATAGTATAGGTGTAATAATAAATTTTAAATTCTTTTAATTAACATGTTATATTATTTAATTTTTCTTTATTACATTGGTTATATTACTTAACATATTATATTGCTATAAATTTGTTTTAATTATATAATTAAATATTGCAATTAATAATTCTTTGAAAATGTCATTTTTGGTCATTTTACACGTTTATAAATTAGTTTTTGCCAAATGTGACATCTTCATCAGCTAGTTTATCAACTACCAGTTAACTTATCAACTAGTTTACCAAACATACCCTAAAAAATTAATGGGTTATTTATCAACTTTTTATAACACATTTATATAAGACGTATAACTTGTCAGTCTTATAATTAATTCAAATTTTATAAAACAGTGTTAACATTTGGAAATTTTAACGTCCAGCAAAATGGATTTTATAGCAATGCTCCTCCTACAAAAGGCATATTTTGTTAAGACTATCAGTATTCATCCCTCACTAACCTACATTTTTTCACTGTCACATCAGCGCCACATCATTTTTTCCTTCTAACCCATTCTAACCCACAAACCCCCACATCCATCCCACACCACCATCCCATCTTTTATTTATTTTTATTTTTATTTTTGTTACAAGTATATTAATTTAAATAATTTAAATTTTATAAATAATTTATAATTTAATATAAGATAAAATATTTCATAAATTGAAACTACAATTTTAACCTTAAATAACCAAATTAAAAACATAAAAAAATACATAATTTCAAATTAAAAAACTACAAATTTCACCAACCATATAGTTGTCGAAGCAACTCTTTGTGGGCTAAAACCGCATTTAACTCGCTACCCGTGAGATGATCATGTGGTTTGATGTAAAACTTGAGATCTTTCCGCATTTCTCTTTGTTTCAAAGCTTCCGCTTTTGTCTTTGCCGCCTCGGCTTTGTCCCTCGCGGTTTTCAACCTTTCCTCCTCCACGGTTAGAATTTTGTTATTTGCAACGTTGAACTTCTCGACATACTTCATAAGATCCTTCAACACCTCGTCCTTTTCCGCCGTCTTTGTGGAGGATGACGCGACACGTTTACCTTTATCTATCCCCGTCGGTCGTGTCGGTTCTTGTACGAGGACATCCTCCTCCTGATGGCTTTCTTAGTTAAGGTTGAACCGAACACGTGCGTCAGAAGACGTCGTGTTTGGGTTTGAATCCGACGTGGACTTGCTCCGTTTTGAGGGCCTCGGGTTATCGTCCATGGAATGTACGATCTTCCACTTAGGGTGGTCTTTCACAATTCTCCAAGTCGTCTCGTGGGAGAAAGGCTTTTGTTTATTATCTGTCCGATACATCGTGTGTGCCCTCTCCATGAAGTCCGCGTCCCCCCATCCGGATTTATATTGGGCTCTTAGATTATTGTAGATCCCGTTAAACTTCATCATTTTTTTGTTCATGTCACCCCATTTGGAGTTTACTTGGTCTTTATTGCGATGATGTTGGCGACTTGAGTTGAAATAATCGAGTACTTTTCCCCAAAAATGTCCTACAAAAATAAATATATATATGAATACGTATATATAATAAAGATAAACACATTAATAAATTTATATGAATACGTATATATAATAAAGATAAACACATTAATAAATTTATATGAATACGTATATATAATAAAGATAAATACATTAATAAATATATATACCCAATTTTTGTGCGTTTCCAACGATGCTATCTTCGGAGACATAAAGCCATGCATTTGCCAACAAAACCTCTTCTTCGGAAGTCCACGAAACCGTTTTCGTTCTATTTGCAAATTTCTTTTTCCCTTGTGTCGTGGTTCCCGCATCGAGTTGTGTTTCGGGAACCAAATCGGGTGGGGTTTCGGGAACCGTATCTTCGACCTCAACGTCCTCCGAATATGTTTTTTGTTGTAGTAGTTGTTGTAATTGCCCACCTTGATTATATTGTGGAAAGCCACCTTGCATAAATGGTTGAAAGGCGTCTTGATTAAATTGTTGGAATCCACCCGAATTAAATTGTTGGAACCCAACCGCGATGGTGTTGGGTGAATACATAGGGTATTGTTGTATGCTTCCATGGTAGGTTGATGGTGGTGTTGAAAGATTGAAAATATTTTTCGTCGGGGACGGTTGCGAGCTCGTGCCTTGCGATTTGGAACCTCGTCGTGGTGTTGTGAACTCTTGTGTTTCGTTATCCATTATGAATTTTTTGAAGAAAGAAATAATATTGAGAGAGTAGAATGAAGTGGGGAAGATGGGAGAGATTGAGAGTAAATTTGTTTGTGTGAAAAAATAAGTGGGTTAAGATTAGTATTTATAGGATAGAAATAATAAAAAAAATAAAAAAATTTGAATCCCTGTGGTTTGCAACGTCTATATTTCAAAAAAAAAAAATAATTGCCAAACCCGAGCTGATTGCCCAACCCGAGCTGGTTCCATCCAGCGCCAACCCACACGGGTGCGATGGTGTTCCATCCCATCCAGCGCCAACCCGCCCAAGCCCGAGGCCCCGATGCGCATAGTCTAACTCTTGGTATAAAAAAGCACAAATTCAAACTTTAATTAATTTTTAATGTATTTTCGCATGTGTACAGTTATGATATTATAACAAATTAACGAATAAATAATTTAAAAAAATATATTCGATGCAATAAAATCGGGCTTTACAAGATACCAAAAAATATTAAAATATCATAATAAATTGTTTATAAAACTAAATAATTATCTCATGTATAAAAATATTACAATAAATTTATATGGGGTGCTACTATTTACACCATCTTTGACACTCTTTTTCACACTATCTCTCGTTCTATTCACATGCTTCTTTTTTGTTTTTTTTTTAAATATTTAATTACCTATTTTTAGGCTTTTTGCAATATATATATTATACATATATCTTTTATCTTTATTCTTTTTTTATTTGTATTTATCTTTCTCAATAAGTTTAATATTTACTTTGTTTATTAAATATAAACTATTATTATTTTACTATCTCCATAAACATATTTTTGTTCAACTATCAACTTCTATTCTTTTTTAATTTAAAAGGAGTAAAATAAAAGATAAAAAACAATAACCACAACAAAATTAACATACAATTTATTTAAAAAAACAAAAATAAAATACTTTAATTTCTTTTATATTTGATGGTATAAAATAAAAAAGCATTAGAAAAAAAACTGAATATATAATAATTCATAATAAGACAGGAACATTCATTAATTGAAATTACATCGTCAATCATTCTAATATAACCCTCTCACTTGAACAATTTCGATGTAAAATTCGACTGTAATTGTTTAATCGATTCATATACGGGGTAATCCATGCAACAACACAATCATATCTGACACGAACCCATTGTGGCATAACAGTAGGCATTGGATACCCTCCTGTTAATCCTACTTTGACGTAATGATTATTATTAACATGTCCAATTGTGATAGTAACATGTTTGTACCATGGTGGCGGACTCGACCGAAGCGGTAAGTGCGTCATACTGCCTGTAACAGTTAGAACGTGTAATATCACATTGTACTTTGAAGCAATCAGAACATCCATATCAGGCATTGTCATCCAATGCTTATATAGTGCAGATTTACCTAACTCGAAAAAGTTCAAGGAGTCGTAAAGATGATACCATTGTCTGCTGCCATATAACTTGTTGGTCCCGAAGGCCTTATACAAGTTTGTAGAAGGGGGGGGGGGGGGGGGGGTTGAATACAAACACACAGATTTTACTTTTCTAAATTGTTTATTGATAAATCATTAACAATTTACAGCTTGTTGCGGAAACAAGATTAAGGATAAACCTAAATCTAAACAAGTTGGAACACTAAGGTTTCTTGCACTAAGAGAGATAAGGAAATTACTAATAATAACCTATCTGAGATAAGAGATTTGAACTTGTCCAGAGTTAGCAAGTTACTTCAAATGAAGTGAGTTCATCTCTTTATATAGTGCATGCATTTAATGCAAGTCAGTATATACTTTACACGTGTCATCAGCTGGTTGGTTGCATGTCATTGACCTTGGTTGACAACCTTAGTAGCCGTATGGATGAATAGTGTAGTATCAGAGTGGTTGTACGATTTCAGATTTTCGGAGGTTCTTTTCTGACATTTCGTACGGAGTCGTGCAAGGGTGGTTAAGACAAAAGTACTTTGTACGGAGGACTTCATGATCAGCTTTCGTTGATTCAGCGATTATCATTTTCTATTCAGCGAATGATAAAGTTTAGCGATAGCTGAAGTCTTGTACTTGATACTTCACGTTGAGTGGACAAATCTGAGTCTTCGTTGATCCGCATCAGTTCATTAGGAGACTTGTCGCTGGTTCTTGAGCTTGATCTTCGACTTCAGCGTAGAACCTTTGTTGACGTGAAACTTGTCTTCAGGGATCATAAGTAAACAACTAACTTATTAGCGATCATCATAATGACTGAACAGACTCAGAGCATTAATGATGAACAGTGTTCGCTGAATGTTTAATCTAAAGAGTGAGAGTTCCTATCAGCGGTACTGTAAGATCTTAGTACTTATCAGCGATAGTGAAACTCTGATACATATTGTTTACTTACAATTTTCACTAACTATATAAGAGAGGGTCATTATCAAATCACTGAGGGTTTGGATCAACAATCTCCCCTATTTGATTATGACATAGCAACAAAGAAAATTGCTATTTAATGAAAACATAAGGATAAAAAGAACTCATAAAATATTTGTCCCTTTTACTGTTTTCTGGGATCTTTTCAGTACTGATGGAGTAAAGTACATTCGCTGAAATATTTCTTTAAAATATTGAATCAGGTTACAATGAAGAACAGAAAGATTACAAGTACAAGCGAAATAATTTACAAGTACAGAAGGATAACTAATACAATAGAGAAAAAGGAGATTATATCAGTTTTCAAAGGGTTCTTCCTTAAAGAGAAGTTCATCAAGGGTCTTTTTAGTGGGGATCATCCAGTCAGGAACATTTACTCCTTGATTCTTTAACTTCAGAGCAGCTTCAAAAATCAAGGGCTTCAGGTGTCTAGCTTTGATGCCGCGTCTGACTTCACACCAGTGTACGAGATCTCTGAGTTGTTCGATGGGAGCGATGTGGAGCTCAGAGACACGTTGAAAGTGAGGATTTTCATCATAGTCTAAGAAGAATATACCATATGGATTACTTACCACTGTGCCAGGGATGAAGGTTTCTCCAGGTGGTAGGGAGGTGTCAAGCATTGAAAGATCAGCATCAGGGCCAAGAACTTCAGCACGAGAGAAACCAATACATGTTTCATTTCGAATGATTGGACCTGAATCAGAAACTTTCTTCTTCTTAGCAGAGGCTTTCTTCGGTTGAGGAAGAGTAGGAGGAATATCCACAGCAGATGAAAGCAAGTCGATCTGTTTGTTTAAGATCATCTCAACATGGCTTTTGAATTTTGAGCGTGATCCCTGAATGGCTAATTTCGTTTCTAACCATTCAGAGAGACCAAACTTTTCTAATGAAGCAGCATAGAAGGTTTGCTTGGTTTTGTCATCTCTGTAGACATCCACTTCAACAACAGGAACATCAGCGTACATTTTTCCTCTGATGTTGGCTTTGATTATTTTGGATGGTCTTGATCGATAGGCCAGCATTTGTTTAGCCCATTCCAAAGTTGTATCAGAGACCTTTGTCTTTTCTCTAACGATTTCTTGAGCATCATCCCAGAGCTGACGTTGAACATCAATGGGAACTCTTTTCAGCTTGGGGTCTTTGATTGATCGTTGAGTAAGCTTGATGGCGTATTCTCTGTCTTTCTCTTCAGCTTCCTTCCTTTCAGCGATAAGGCGTTCGGCTCTAAGGTGTTCCTGGTATTCAGCTTTGGAGATTTTGAACTTTGGAGGAACTGAAGGAAGTTGATCACGCCTTAGAATGATTCGCTGATCCTCGAATCGCTTTATTATTTCCTCTCTTCTCTTTTGATCCTCTTCACTCAGCTTTTGAGGAGCTGAGGAAGGTCTGTTTCTGTGCGAGAGAGGTTGTTCTTCTGGTTCATCAGTCTCAGAGATCAAATCTAAGACTGGGATTATTTCATCCGCAGCAGCTGGCTTTATTTGTGAAGTCGCAGTAGTAGAACCTTCAGCGACATCCTCAAACAGGGGAGAGGACTAGCTGAAACACAGCGATCTTACAAATAAGAACATGGGTAGAAGAAATTGGGTAGAAAGAGAAAGAGAAATATGTTCAGGTGCAGGCTAGGGTAGTAGAAATTATAGAGGAGGGATGGAGTGAGATATGATTAGTGTACCTGACAAACCGGCTTTTCAAGCAAGATCGTCAGATTGTCATCTTCAGCGACGCTTTTGCCTTTGCCTTTCTCAGCTCCAGAGGCTGAGGGCTTTGTCTTTGTCCGCTCCCCTGTTGGTTAATTTATTGAAATCCCCTTAAGAGCTTTAATCCTTGGGGCAGGTTTGACGATAAAGAAGTCATCGTCATCTTCGTCATCATCATCATCATTCCTTGGAGAGGAGGATGGTTCATTATCAGGGATGTCGATGTCTTCATCATCTTCTGCTTCGGATTCTTCAGCTTCGTCTTCGAGTTGCTCCCCCTCAGATACAGAGGCGAGCTTCTCGGTTCCCTCAGGGTTTTCATCTCCCTGAGGTCCAGCGATAAGATCTTCATTCTTCTCTCCCCTGATAGATTCATCATGGGAAAGGTCTTCAGCACTCTTTTCAAGATCCTCAGCGCTCTTCTCCTCGGTATGTTCAGCGCTCTTCTCCCCCTCTTTCTCATGATGACTGGGGGAGGAATGGGTAGACTCTTCAGTTGTGGGAGGCTCTCTGTCTTCTTGGCCAGAGATACCCACACAGCTTTCAATCTTTGCTAATCTGACTTCTAGGCCAGTTATAGCAGGATTGATCTTTTCCAGCTCTTTGCGATCCGTCGCTGTGAAAGTTTCCAATGCAGGGGCAGGGGTCGGTTCAGGAGCTGGAGTATTTGCCTTGTTGAGTAGCTGCTGGATCATCGTTTTCATATCACCAACGTCGGTCTTTACAGAGCCTAAGTCAGTCTTTACAGCTGACATATCACCCTCTAAGGCTCCAACCGATGTCTTCAGCGTTGTGACATCGCCAGACATGGAGGAAACGGAGTTTTTGAGTGAGGTGTAGTCAGTGTAGATGTCAGCGAGCACTTTGGCGAAATCGCTGAGAGTCTTATCAACAATCTTGATGTCGTCCGTGGAAGCTTTCTTTTCCACCACCGTTGTCAGCTTTGTCAAATTCTCTCCAGCGTTTGTTACAGCTGAAGAGTTGTTGGAAAGAGTAGTGGTGAGATCTGTCAGCTTGGTTTCCACGGACTTCAGAGAGGCGTTGATGTCTCCTAAATTAGAACCTGTAACAGATAAGTACTTGTGAACAAAGGAAAGCTCAGAAGTTTCAGGTTTAGTTACAGTGTATAGGATTTTATTTGTACCTGCAGGAGGATTGATGAACTCGTCAAAGTTGCAAGTTCCTGAAAAATGTTTCATATCCTCTTCGAAAGTACGGTGAGGTATGGTGATCTCTGCAGGTCCTTTCTTCATCATTCTTTGAGAAGCTTCAACTGTGGGTTCTGGAATGATGGCATCTCCAGTGTTCTTTGGAGGAGTGTCCAAGTGAGTGGAGGGAGAAGCGAAGGATAAGAATGGGGTTCGGGTTCTGAGTTCAGCGTTGGAATCGCTGAGAATCACTTCATCAGTCTTTTGAGAGACTGAGGGAGGTTGGGTAGGTTCCAAGTTTCTAACCTCAGCGTTTGGAGACGCTGAAGGTTGGATTGAAGGGATGGCTTGAATGGGTGTGGCAGAGCGTACCACGGAACTTTCCTTCAGCTCTTCAGAATGAGCTGAGGAGTCTTCAGCATGGGATTGCTGGGGTTGCTCCTTGGTTTTCTTGATCCTTTTGGAACCAAGTTGGGTTGAAGAGTGTTTCCTTTTCTTAGAAGGAGAGGATTGTGTGGCCGGGGAATCAGCGATGGGTATTGTCGCTGAAGGAGCCACAGAAGTCGAAGAATTAGGGTTAAGAAGAGAGAGAAGGGTAGAGAGACGTACCTCATTGTCGACAGGTTTGAAATCGAGCACCTTAGGGCCAACCTGAGAAAGTTTCAGGTCACCCTTTTGAGGATAGCTGTCCTTCAGGCCATATTGGAAGATGGCGCTGATGAAACGGGGGTAGGGAACCCATGCAGGTCTGTCAGCAGCAGAATCTACTCTTTGTACTAGGTCATCATAAATGATAGATGCCCAGTCAATATGTAGACCTTTCAGCAGTGCGTATCCCATAGCCTGCTGAGGTTGAGCGGCTTGATCAGAGGAGCCGGTCTTCGCTGTCATGCAGCTGATCAGGTGTGCGAAGATGAAATTCATCTCGCTGGGCATTTTGGACTTCTTTATCAGCGTCAGCTTCTTCTCGGGCTTCTTGTCCCTTCCAGTTTCCCAGATGTAACCCATTGCGTCGAGGAAAGCAATGATTTCTTCTCTGTCAGCATGCTTCTTATGGTCCGGGAATGGAACAAACGGTTTTTCTTTGGTAGCATTGGGAAAGTTCAGGGCTTTTCGAATGATTGCGGGGGTTATCTTTATTGTGCCATACTCAGTATCGCTGAGTATGCAATCAATAGTTTTGGAGGTATCTTTGGCGGATGGTAGCTGAGAGTGTCTGGCAGAGTACCAGAACTGGGATAGTAGCAGCTGACTTGCAGGAGGTGTAATGGTCAGGGCTGTTGAAATGCAGCAGTTTTTCAGGAAATTCACAGCATCATCCAGATGTGTGACTTGCTTTCGAGGAGGAAACTCGAGAAGCGCAGAGAGGTTGTTGACCTTGGTCCAATCTAGTTGATCCAGCTTGAACTTAACCTGAGGGGCTTTGATGATTTCCACTTCCTCAGAGTCAGCGGAGATGTTCTCAGCGGTAACATTGATCTTTGAAGTTGCCATTTCTCTGTATTATCAGTTCAACCAAAGATGTTAACAAATAAGAATTGTCTTGATATGGAAAGAATTTCCATTAAGATGGTTCGAATTTTGTCCATTTCATTCAGACATAAATGTCTTAATGAAGATTAGGGTTTTTCATGATTTGAAACGAAATGTAAAACCCATAAAGTCTTGTATTCCAGTTTAAAAAAAAATCTGGATACGAATGAAGAACAAGTTTAAGATTAAGATTTAAAACTTGAAGAACAACCATGAAATGGTTGTGTTCATAAAACCATGAAAGAAATGATTTTATTTTTAAGAAGTTCTTTTGTTTGATCTTGTTTAAAACAATGATAAGATCAGAAACAAGTTAAGCATTTGGTAATAAATAAGAACATATTAACCTTGATGTTTGATGAAGAAGATGATGAACAGTTCTTTGAAGATTTGAGAGCACAAATGCAACAGTAATTCTTTTCTTGCGGAGGAAGATTTGATCGCGTAAAAGATAAAATATAAACCAAGAGTTGTTTATATAGAGATTTTAGAGAGAGAAAACCTTGAGCGGGAAAAGGTTTTCATCATGACACGGACACGTGTTTGCATTTGATTGGAAGTTTGAACGAAACGTGCAAACGTGTGTCAGAAAGAAATCGTGCCGGGGTTTATCCGTTGCAATGACGTCACAACTGTCCTTTCATATTCTTGGTTGTCTCTGAGGTTTTGAAAAACTCAGGGACTCTTTGAAAACATGAAGCACTGAATAGAAATATCAGTGAAGGTTTTAAGAAATTTCAAAAAGTCGCTGTTAAGGAAGAGATATTCAGCGATGCAATTTATTTTGAAATCTTGCATTTACATGCGATATGTCAGAGAGAGAAAACATACCTTGATATCAGCGAATCAAGTTTATTCAGAGAGAAGATGATGAAATGAATTATATAAGTTGATTTTATTCTATCGCTGATCAATGTGAACTGCTGAAGGTTTTATCCTTCAACGTTCAGCATTCCAAGCTCGCTGATGAGAAAGTTGAATCTTTTCTCATCAAGAGGTTTGGTAAATAGATCAGCTAACTGATAATCAGTTGGAATAAAATGAAGTTCTATATCACCATTCATCACATGATCTCTGATAAAATGATATCTGATTTCTATGTGTTTTGTCTTTGAGTGTAGCACTGGATTGTTTGCTATAGCGATGGCACTTGTGCTGTCGCAATAGATTGGAATTTTGGAGAGCTGAAGATCATAGTCTAGTAGCTGATTTCTCATCCACAAGACTTGAGAACAACAGCTTCCAGCGGCTACATACTCAGCTTCAGCTGTGGAAGTGGACACTGAGTTTTGCTTCTTACTTGTCCAACTTACCAGCTTTCCACCCAGGAGCTGACATCCTCCTGTGGTGCTTTTCCTATCCATTTTGCAACCTGCAAAATCACTGTCTGAATAGGCGGTTAGATCGAATCCTGAGTCTTTGGGATACCAAAGGCCTAGATTCGATGTACCCTTAAGATATCGAAATATTCGCTTTACAGCTTTCATATGAGATATCATAGGTTCAGCTTGATATCGTGCACACAGACATGTTGCAAACATAATATCAGGTCGGCTAGCTGTAAGATACAATAGTGAGCTGATCATCCCACGGTACAGCGTGACATTGACAGGAACACCCTTTGTGTCCTTATCAAGTGTCAGCGGTGGTGCCATAGGGGTTTTCATAGCTGAACTTTCAGTTAAGTCGAATTTCTTCAGCATATCTTTAACATATTTTCCTTGATTAATGAAAGTTCCTTTTTCAGTTTGCTTAATCTGAAGACCAAGGAAATATGTTAGTTCACCCATCATGCTCATTTTATACTCATCTTTCATTCTATCAGCGAAACGAGTACAAAGCTCAGGGTTAGTAGAACCAAATATAATGTCATCAACATATATTTGAACTAGAATGATATGACCTTTCACTTTTCTAAAAAATAGAGTTTTGTCAATCTTACCTCGCTCAAATTTTTCAATATGGAGATAAGTGGAAAGAGTGTCATACCATGCACGTGGAGCTTGCTTTAAGCCATAAAGTGCCTTGTCCAGTTTATAAACATAACCTGGACGCTTAGGATCTGAGAATCCTAGAGGTTGTTCCACATAAACTTCTTCATTCAGCTTTCCATTCAGAAACGCTGACTTAACATCCATCTGATGTACAGTGAAGTTTTTGTGTACAACATATGCTAAGAAAAGACGAATAGATTCAAGTCTTGCTACATGAGCAAATGTTTCGTCATAATCTATGCCTTCCTCTTGTCTGTATCCCTGAGCAACAAGACGAGCTTTGTTGCGGGTTACAGTACCATGTTCGTCCAACTTGTTTCGATAGACCCATTTAGTGCCTATCACAGTTTTGTCAGTTGGTCTTCGAACAAGTTTCCAAACTTTGTTTCTTTCGAATTCAGTCAGCTCTTCTTGCATAGCGCTGACCCAGTTTGGATCTCTGAGGGCATCATCTATTTTCTTTGGTTCAGTTAGAGAAATAAAGTTAACAAATAAACAAATATTACCTGCACTTCTACGAGTCTGAATACCAGCGTTTGGATCACCAAGAATTTGATCGATTGGGTGATTTACAGTCCATCGCTGAGCCGGAGCATACGTCGCTGACTCAGTCTGAACTGGAGAAACTGAAGATGAGGCTTCAGCTACTTCTGGATTATCAGCTAAGAGAGGAATGTTTGCATTTGTCACTTCATTCACTGATTGCTGAGAAATAGATGGAATGTCTGAGACATTTGGATCAACTGCATGTATAGTGTTTATAGGAACAGCTGAGACCCATGATGTTTCAGCTTCACTATTCTGCATGTTTGGAATGATAGTGGGACTATCATCTTCTACTGGATGAGCATGAGGAGTGGGAGTATCTTCTGAATCACCAAGATGAGAAAACATCCATTGATTCAGTTCTTCTGTATCAGCGTTCGGTTTAGAGTTCGCTGAACGGGATTCGTCAAACGTGACGTGAATAGTTTCTTCTACAGTTTGTCTTCTTCGATTGAAGACTCTGAAGGCTTTGGAAACTGAGGAGTATCCAAGAAAGATTCCATCATCAGCCTTAGGATCAAACTTTCCAAGGGCATCTCTGTTGTTCAGTATGAAACACTGACATCCAAAGATGTGAAGAAAGCTGATTGAAGGCTTTCTCCCATGAAAGAGTTCATAGGCTGTCTTTTTGAATCTTTTAACTATCAGCGACCTGTTTTGCGTAAAACAAGCAGTGTTGACAGCTTCTGCCCAAAACTGAGTAGGCAGGTGAGAATCGCTGAGCATTGAACGTGCGGCTTCAATAATTGTTCTATTTCTTCTTTCAGCGACTCCATTTTGTTGCGGTGTTCTCACTGACGAAAAGTTGTGAGAAATACCCTTACTCTCAAGGAAGGAATCAAGAGAACTGTTTTTGAATTCAGTTCCATGATCACTCCTTATTGAGCGAACAGTCATATTGTTCAGAGTTTCCATCTTCCGAACAAAGGTGATGAGTTCTTCAGGGGTGTCACTCTTAGAACGGAGAAACATTACCCAAGTGAAGCGAGAGAATTCATCAACTATGACCAGCGTATATTTCTTTCCAGCGATGGATTGTTTGTTAACAGGGCCAAACAAATCCATATGGAGTAGTTGTAGAGGAGATGACACTGAGGAGACTTGCTTTGACTTGAAGCTTGCCTTGGTCTGCTTCCCTTTTTCACACGCTGAACATAAAGACTCTTTGGCATATGAATGCTGAGGTAGACCAGTGACTAACTCTTTGGAGGAAAGAGTATTCAGTGTCTTGAAATTTAGATGAGAGAGCCTCTTATGCCATAGCCAGTTAACATCAGAAGATGCCTTTGAGAAAAAACAGGAGTTCTCAGTGGTTGTTGAGTCCATGTTTATTACATAAACATTTTCCAAACGATAACCGCTGAGAGCTATCTTCTCCTTTTTGTCAGAGACAAAGCAGGATTCCTTAGTAAAAATTACTTTGTTATCCATGTCGCAAAGCTGACTGATGCTTAGAAGATTATGCTTCAGCCCTTCAACATATGCGACTCTTCTGAAGGAGGTTGTACCATTTGAAAGTACACCATACCCTCGGGTGTGTCCTTTTCCATTTCCACCGAAAGTCACAGAGGGACCCTTCTCTTCCTTGTATTCAGCGAGCAGGTTTTTCTTTCCAGTCATGTGTCTAGAGCATCCGCTATCGAGATACCAGATACTCTTCTTAACCTGCAATACAGAGGAAGATTAGTTTTTCTTGGGTACCCACTTAACCATGTAAACACGTTTGTCAGTGGAAGTAGTTGGAATGGAAGGTTCAACGGTCTTCGCAGCATTTGAAGATTCAGCTTTGTCTTTCTTCACTTTGGTTAATTTCTTAACCTCTGTGGTAGAATTCACCTTGACCTGATTTGCACCAGGGTTGGTCTTCTTTGCCTTGGGGGCAATCTTCACCTTAGCTATCTTTTCAGCTTTGGTGGCTGTGGGGCACTTACTAGCAATATGATCAGTGAGTCCACAGTGATAACATTTCCTATAGCTAAAAGTAGTTCTAGGACCATTTGAATGCTGAGCTTTTAATTTTGAATTAGAAGTGCCAGCACCAAGTAAACTATTGGCTTTAGAAATGGAACGAACATTCAGTTCTTCAGATTTCTTACCAAGGATATCCACTCTGAGTCTAGGAGTAGATCTTTGAATAGATCCAGAGATCAGCTTCTTTGATCCAGAGGGATGGGTCACTGAAGCTTTAGAAGCATTCAGCTTTGGTACTAAAGTACCCTTCTGAGGATTTTGATAAATAACAATTCCTTTACCTTTGTCTTTAGAGACAGAGGTAGATTTTGAATAAACCATTTTCTCCTTGCCTTTTGAGGAGGTAGGAGTTTCCTCAGGGATTGGTGTAAAGGACGATGAGCACTGAGATGATGAAGTGTCAGCGACTGAGGATACGAACGTTCCAAATTTAAGCATTGAACGTTCAGTGGTTGGTTTTGGAGTATCATATTTATAACCCAGACCACGTTTATCACTCAGAGGAATCTGAGCCTTAATTATCTCAGTGATCTTTGTTGAAGAATTACACCATCCTTCAACAATAGCTTTTTCAGCCTCTAATGCAGCGATAGCTTCTGCTCGTTCGATTTTGACTAGCTGATTTAAATATACTTGATCTTTAAAATCTTCTTCAATTTTAGAAAGCTTTTCTATTTGAAGGTGGCAGTTTTTAAGCTTTTCAGCGAGATCAAGATTTTGGTTTTCAACCACAGTTTTGCCGTTCATGGCTTCGTATAAACTTCTAGTCAAGAGATCGATCTTTCGGAGACTATCAGCTTCATCAATATTTGCAATATTGGTAAAGAAAGAAGGTGATACCTGAATAGCAGAGGTTGAAGTGGAGGGAATGTCTGAGCTTTCTTCCTCTTCAATCTTGGCCATGAGACATTTATTTGCTTCATCATCTTCAGAATCAGATGATGATGCTTCTTCATCAGAAGCAGCCCAATCATAGTCAGCCATCAGGCCTTTGCCTTTCTTCTTAAAGCTTTTCAGCTTCGCATATTTGTCTTTCAGCTTTGAGTATTTGTCATCTTTATTCCTTGGAACAAAGGATTTCTTTGTAAAAGCTGAGGGTCTAGAGACTTTCTTAGACCTGCACTCGTTAGCAAAATGTCCTATCTTTTCGCAGTTAAAACAAGTAGCGGTAGCCTTATCAACAAAAACTGATGATTTAGGCTTGTCAGCTATGGAAAGAGGTTTGTTCTTTCTAAACATTTTCTTCTTGGCAAATCTCCTGAACTTTTTGGTTAGGAGAGCCAAGGATTCATCATCTGAAAAATCAGAATCTGATGAACTTTCAGAGTTACTCTCTAACTCAGTGATAGTGACCGAGGGTCGCTGAGTAGAAGGTTCCTCTGAGATTAAAGCAACAGGGGTGCTTTTGGAATCTTTTACAAGATTCTTCTTAAGATGGCTTGATTGCTCATGATTCAGCAACGTGCCATATAAGGTAGCAAGGGTCATTGATCTTAGATCCTTTGACAGCTTGAGACACATGGAATAATTGTCCCAGCTTTCAGGTAAACATTCTAGAAACTTTGTCAGCACTTCAAAGTTAGAATATTCCTTACCAACAGTTTTTAGATCTATAATTAAACAATTAAAACGTTGGTGAACTTCAGAGAGAGTTTCATTCTTACCAGAAATGAAGCTTTCGTATTGTCTTACCAGGTTGATCTTTCTTGAGTCCTGGACTTCAGACGTTCCTTCATACTGACCACATATTGTGTCCCACGTGGCTATTGATGTTTTCAGATTCATGACGAAATGGTAGACTTCGTCAGGAAGAGCCATGGATAGTATGGATCTGGCTTTTGTATCTATAGCCACTTTCTTCTTATCTTCATCAGTCCATTGATGGATTTCTTTAGGTACCAGCCTTTCTGGAATAGCAGGTCTATTCTCAGTGCCTGGAACTGCAGCATCAAATCTTACAGGGATGAATGGACCATTTTCAATATAGTAAGGCATAGTAGGGTCTACACCTTCTAAGAAGAGTGTCATCCTATTTTTCCATAAGTTGAAGTTATCTCTGGAAAATCTAGGGGGTTTTGCAAGAGAACCATTGTCTATATAATTTGTGTTTGTATTGGTGGCCATTTTCAGATAATAGCAAGGAAGAGAAATATCTTAGATTAGATCTTGTTTATGAGATTAAACAAATCTGCTCTGATACCACTTGTTGGTCCCGAAGGCCTATACAAGTTTGTAGAAGGGGGGGGGGGGGGGGGGGGTTGAATACAAACACACAGATTTTACTTTTCTAAATTGTTTATTGATAAATCATTAACAATTTACAGCTTGTTGCGGAAACAAGATTAAGGATAAACCTAAATCTAAACAAGTTGGAACACTAAGGTTTCTTGCACTAAGAGAGATAAGGAAATTACTAATAATAACCTATCTGAGATAAGAGATTTGAACTTGTCCAGAGTTAGCAAGTTACTTCAAATGAAGTGAGTTCATCTCTTTATATACTGCATGCATTTAATGCAAGTCAGTATATACTTTACACATGTCATCAGCTGGTTGGTTGCATGTCATTGACCTTGGTTGACAACCTTAGTAGCCGTATGGATGAATAGTGTAGTATTAGAGTGGTTGTACGATTTCAGATTTTCAGAGGTTCTTTTCTGACATTTCGTACGGAGTCGTGCAAGGGTGGTTAAGACAAAAGTACTTTGTACGGAGGACTTCATGATCAGCTTTCGTTGATTCAGCGATTATCATTTTCTATTCAGCGAATGATAAAGTTCAGCGATAGCTGAAGTCTTGTACTTGATACTTCACGTTGAGTGGACAAATCTGAGTCTTCGCTGATCCGCATCAGTTCATTAGGAGACTTGTCGCTGGTTCTTGAGCTTGATCTTTGACTTCAGTGTAGAACCTTTGTTGACGTGAAACTTGTCTTCAGGGATCATAAGTAAACAACTAACTTATCAGTGATCATCATAATGACTGAACAGACTCAGAGCATTAATGATGAACAGTGTTCGCTGAATGTTTAATCTAAAGAGTGAGAGTTCCTATCAGCGGTACTGTAAGATCTTAGTACTTATCAGCGATAGTGAAACTCTGATACATATTGTTTACTTACAATTTTCACTAAGTATATAAGAGAGGGTCATTATCAAATCACTGAGGGTTTGGATCAACATAACTCCACATATTCTTTCTTGTACATGTCTAACTCTTCCATTAAATTAAGTCGAATAGAGGGCCATGCATCTTCATCAAGACCGAGACATAATGCTATTGTCCGAAATCCACAATTTCCATTAGGCCTTACATCTTGTACATTTGTGATAAAAGGATGAAACATTTCTGGAAATTGGTTAATATATAGATGCAAGGAGGTTTTTTGAGCTAAGTAACCATTGTCTTTTGTTGGTTCTTCGTACTCAAAAGCATCTTGCTTAATAATTTTTCCCCAGATGGACAACTATGTCTACAAGGATCTTGACTTACCGGAGACGGATCGATATGAGTTTTTCTTGAAAACTTTTCTTTTAAGGGGGACGACCACGAGTAGTTTTGTGAATAACAGGTTCACAAAAGAGAAGTTGTCGATGGAGAGATTATCTCCCTTAACTTTCTCAGAATAGTGGATTTTCCAGATCTCGACTCTTTTTCGAACTGTGCATTTAACATTTGAAGTTCGACTTCACAACCAAAATCATCATCTTTTACCGATGTGCATGGTAATAAATCAAGTTTCCTCCAAAATATATCAATAGAATCAAGTGGAATAGGACGACCTTCTTTCAAATATAGTGCTTGTTCATGTGCACATGGTATCCTATAACATGTACGCACTTGGCATCCACAATCCCCAAGTTTGGATCGCTCAAATTCCTTGAAGATTATATTGAGCGCATGAATTGAAACAAAACCAACCAATTCTTGGAAGTGTGGTATCTTGAATCGATGTCGAGTGACAATTCTACTTTGTTCAATGCTTGCTTTAATAGCCGTTTCCTGTGACTGGACAACATCATGAATAGAAGATAATGAAGCATTTAAATCCGATTGTGACGAGTCCAAGTATCGTTTTAACTTGGCATGTTAACTCTCTACTCTATTGGTTGTGTGATTTCCGAAATTAAGAATTTTATCAGTTCAAGCAGATACAAACATTTCTTTATATGGTGTCAACCATACTTCATTCAAATAAGTGTAACGACCCAGACCCTTTTTCGAAGTGTTTTGTGGTTAGTGGGGAGTTGTAAATGAAAGTAGAAGTTGAGGGGCCTTTTTGGTAATTGTGAGAGGGAGTATAAAAGGGCACAAAACCCTAGGTATCTTTTCATTTCCCTGATTTGGTGTGTGTCGGCTGATAATTTAGAGAGAAAAGGAGGCATTTGAGTTTGAGGCTTTTTGTGCAAGAAGAGAAGAATCATCAAGTGGTAGAATCAGAAGGAGGATTGGATTTTTGGAGTTTGTTCTCTGCAACAATCAATCAGGTAATCCTTAATCCATAACCTCAGCTAAGATTCGTCTGGTGATTTGTGGTTTTGAGAGTTTTCTTGCAAAAAGTTGTTTAAGACCATTAAGGGAGATTTAAGCATCTTTGGGTTGTGTTTAGGCAGTAAAACTTTGTGGGATTTGATTTTGGGCTTGTATGTAGTTAATCGTCGCATTATCTTACTGTTTAATGGGTGTTTGGCATGATTTCGAGCATTAAACTCGAACAGCGCCTCGTCCGGAAACCTTCTTGCGAAGCAGGTGTCCGGAAGTTGTCCGGGTAGCTTCTTGTCGCAGGTTACCGGGTATAGTGTCCGAAAAGGTTAAGTGTCCGGAATGTAGAGTTATCCGGAAAGCGGTGTTATCCGGAAAGTGGTGTTATCCGGAAAGCAGAGGTGTCCGGACATTGTGGTGTCCGGTAAGTAGAAATGTCCGGTAAAGTCTTGTATCCGGTAAGTTCGGTACCCGGAAAGGGGTATCGTCCGGAGAATAGAAGTTATCCGGAAAAGGGGTGTTGTCCGGATTAGTTGTCGTCCGGATTAGTGTGAGTGTCCGGATTCTTTGGGAGTCCGGAAAATCAGGGTTGTCCGGAGAGTTGTTATTATCCGGATACTTTTGCTGAGTAGTTTGTATTATGTCCTTTTATTCAGGAAAGTCGTTTGGAAGTTGGGAACCGGTTAGAAACGAGAAGTAAGAGCATCAGGTGAGTTTTCTAAACTAAAATGTGTGGCTTTTAAAGTGTTTTCAAAATGTGTTATGAATGTTGAGAATTGCCATGCTTTATTATTATGCTTTAATTGCATGAAAGTTGTTTAAAGTTTTATGTAGAATGTATGCATACATCAAGGAGACGTAAACTGGCAAAGACGGGAGAGTAGTTCCGCCAGCTCTCGTGCGGGAAGGGAGGTCCCTATATGCCAGGAGCGAGGCTCCGCAAGGCAGCATGAGGCTGACTCGTTGTCACCTTCGGGTGGCTTCAGGGTGTCAGATTACGAGGAGGCGGACTTTAGTCCGTATATGATTTTGACGTGTTGAGTATGAGCGTTTTATGCTGAAAAGATAAACTGTTTTAAATGCTTGATAACTGTTAGGAGGGACTCACTAGACCTCATGGTCTAACCCTCGCATTTTCAAAATTAAAACCTTTTCAGGTAAGCAGGTTTCCAGGAGCTCGGGCAAATAGGCTGAGCTTAGCGTGAAGAGTCAAGAAGTGTAGGAACACTCTAGCATTTAGTTTTTCTCAGTTGTGTAGGTTGTTTCCGCAAACCTTTTTAGTATTTGTAATGAAATTTTGAGACCGTGATTTTGGGATGTTATGAATTTGTCGTTTTGCATGATATTTTTGGTTGGGTCTTTACAGTTGGTATCAGAGCCATAGTTTAAGGGATTTAGGTGACCGGACGGGCCTAAACTTAAACTTGGGAGTAGAAATCACAACTGAGAATCAGGAAAATGCGTTAGGAGGTCACTATTATAGAGATAGGACTGATAGGATACTGAGGACTGTCATGTAAGGTAAGTTTGAAATTTCACCTGGCCAGTGTAATTGCGAACTTACAGGTACATGTATGTGCTTAACCTGCCTTATTATTCCGAAGTGGTAGTAAGAAACTAGTGTTTATGTCGTGTGCCAGTACTTTAGAATGTCAGCAAGATCCCTGAGGGGTAGACTGAGACCTTTGTTGGGGAAGTTTCTTGAGAAGCCATGAATGATGTGATGTATGTATACATCGTGGAGACGGATTGTCGTTTGGAATGTTATGAGCCGTCTAGAGGTAGACCTTCGTGGTTCGAAGAGGATGAGTGATTACTTTTGAGTAAGTCTTTTGGATCAGGAGAGTCTCGATTCTAGGAATCGTGGGATAGATCTGTTCGGATAGTAAGGCGGGACAGTGTCGAGATCTTGAAGGTGTCAATCCAAGAGCGAGCAGGGGATTAGAGTCCTGACTCTTTAGTCGCGTTGTTCAGTGGCAGGATCATTGAAGAGAGATTTCTGTAGAATACTGAAAGCGTGTAGAAGTATAATATGAGGTAAATTGGTCAAGATGAAAGTAATATGAAATAGTTGAGTAAGTGGACCGTTGAACGTATGTATAGCAAGTTGTTGCAAGACCAAGGGGGCGACCGCTGGTCGAAAGTGGAGTGTCAATGATAAGTTGCGTGAGTAAAGCGATTGACCTTGTTTGAGTGAGTAGCCTTCAATTTCAAGTAGAGTTTCATGCAGTAAGATCGTATATGTGCATATGAGATTTTTTCATAAGTAAAGTAAATGTGTAAATATCAAATTTGATCGGATATGAGTCGGCGTGTGCAAGCGTATGTTTAAATAAAAATGCAAATCCATTTACCTCGCACAATGAAGTCTTGAGGACTACGATTTACAAAATATTCCACTCTTTTCATTATAAGTTAAATTGTTGCAAAAGTCAAGAAGACGTTTGAATGCAAAACTTTTATGACCAAGATAAGTATTGACATGTTGAAGTTATATAAGTAAATGTGAGAACCGACTGGTTTACTTCGTGTCGGTATGTCCTTTCAAAATTTTGTCGTATGAAAAAATTTTCATCCAATATTTATTTCTGTCGTAACAATATACTTTGGTTGAGTAAGATTAAGTTTTACGGAAAGTTGCATGCAAACGATTCTCGAGATCGTAGTGCAGGGTATTGAAGGGGTCGTGTGTACCCAAGTTGTTTCCAAGTGTTGTTTCTTTAAAATAATCAAAAGTGTGATGATTTATTTATCGCGTTGTCATGCACGAAGGCTATAAACTCACTAGGTCGTAGAGTACTACATTTTAAGCTAAGGAAGAACTTTTAGAGTGGAGAGGTGTTAGACAGATCAGGGGAGAATGTTCGTAGTTTTGGTACTTATGTTCAAGAGGAGAGATGAGCAGTGGAGGAGTCAGAAGTGGACTTTAGTGTCGGTTGTATGAGGGTCTGTACCCTCGTGCGGTGACTGGAAATGCAGTTGCCGAGGGACGGTTGTGTTCAGGGGAAGGACTAGAAGTCAGCAAGGTATTGGTATTAGCAACTCGTTATGAGTAGTGTGGTGAAGTAGAGATGAAATATCCGCGACGTTGAATAAGAGTTTTAAAGTGATCTTGTAATACTAACGTTTCACGAGTGAGTTTGAAATGAGGACGACGGGATGTGAATTTGATTATGATATGTTGGGAGGATTAGGTTCAGTAAGGGACCCTTGTTGAAGAATAGGTTAAGAAAGTATCAACAGGTCAACTATTGACGTTAAAGTCGGCAGTTGAGTAAGGTGTATGAGACCGAAGACTTGAATCAGAAGGTTGAAAGTTGAAGGACCACTTTGTAGGGGTGTTAAGATAGTGAAAGACTGCTGTTTTAGATAAGCGTTTTACCTACGAGATGGATGGTTCGTAAAGAATGAAGTAATTAGCACAAACGAAGTGAGGGTATAGATTATGTCGATCTGTGAGGGAGTGCGCCCTGTCTATATATTGGTTTGGGATCGCAAGAGCTAGCAGGAAACGAGTATGTTAGAGTTATTCAGAAATTCGTGTGTTGTGGTTCAACTAGAGCTGGGAGAGAGGCAATGTAGCGAGATAGACTCGGTTAGTTTTGAATGAGGTCTGGAAGATAAGTTTGAGTTGTGTACGATTGGCCATGAGAGTCTTGGTCTGCAGTGCGATGTTTTGAGTGAGTAATGTACAGTTATATAGTGGCAATAATTGCCAAGTCGAATGTGCCAGCTAGCGTCATAGCGATGAGAGATTAGAGAAAGAGGAAACTTCAGATAGAAGCCTTTTGGAGGTTTCGGTTGGGGTGTTCGTGTTGTTAACTAGGTTGTTGGAGCACGTAGGGTGTGAGTTGACGTCGTGATATGATTATGTTCGGGATAGCATCACGTAGTGGTGGTGGGTAGTTACCCAAAGGAGAAACCAAGTGTTTTTAGTTGTAAGAGTCGCTAAGTAAGTATATTTTGGAATCATTGGAAGTTTAAAGAAGATGATGGATGTATTAGTCAAAATGTGGTGGAATAGATGTGAAAACCTTAAAGAATGTGAGCTGTTGCTTATGTGTGAACGAATTGTCTGAGAAAGTAAAAGTTGGAGTTTAAAGAATGTATAGTGACGTCGAACTCTGGTGTCAGTTCGAGGTGATTCGGTCGGAAGCCTAAAGTTAGAATGTTAGTGCAACTGTTTGGTTACGTATGGTGATGAGAAAGCTTTTGCAGCTTGGGAATTTTCGGATGAGGGGGACGAGAAATGATAGTGGATAATGCTCCACGCTAAGGTGGGGAGGTGAAGACGGTATGTCGGATTAAGTAAGTAAATCGGAAGTAGTAAACTTGACAGTAATGCCGATGGGTGTAGTGTTGTGTAGGCTGTCCTTGGTAAGTGTGCGAACTTTTGGAAAGAGTATTGAGGGAGGAAATTGTGTATGTTTTTGTGCAGGAAAGAAGTGGGTAAGACGACTGAATGAGTTAAGTTAGTGGCTTTGTGAGAGACGTTCGAGCGAACTGATCGTTCAATGTAAGCTATTGAGAACTGTAGGGTGTGATCGTGGTTACTCCTCCTAGATGAGTAGGAGTAACCGAAGTTATGTTATATGGATGGACACACGTGGCAAGCAGTGAGAAATTGATGAGCCTTCAGGATAAGTTCAATTCGGATAGGTGAGTACTCAAATGAGGAAGTATAGAGGTTTCCTACTATTAGACACGTTAAGTGTGAAATGATGAAGTTGTGAGAACGTACGAATTAGTTGACGTGTTGTAACCAATGTGATTCGGGAAGGGGTTATGATCTGCTTAGACGTATGTCGGTTGGAAAAAGTAATCTAGAAATTTCAGGTATACCAAGGAGAGGCTCATGGGTGCGAGCTTGTCGGGATGTACAAGGTTGTCCTGGTGCCGAGTTGTCAGTGAGCGAGTTTTCTTGGTAGAAGATTCTCGTTGTCGTGGCGGGAATTTCTGCCAAGTCCTTTTTCTTAAGGGAGTGTAATTGTATAAGAGACCTTAATTAGACGTGTTTAAAACTGTGAGTCCCGATGCGGGGACGGAGGCGCGGTTGACCTTGGTTTTATCAGGTAGTTTTAAGCGAGTATAGTGATCGAAGGGGTACAAGTAAATAGTGCAAGATGGCACGTTTTAGCAAGTGATGACTCGCCGAGGGCGGTTTCATGTATGAAGCGCTGTTATGTTTTCCATCTGAACGATTTGGGGCAGCCAAGTAGAACTGAATGGTTGAATTAAGAACATAAGACTGGGGAACCTCGAGAATTGAGAGATAGGTAAAGTGGACTACGTCTGTGGATCCGTCGGAGTTATGAAAGTTGAATAGATAGTGCGCGATCTTGAGGTACTAGATGAAATTTTGGGGGAATTCGTGGTGTGATGTGCGCCTCTGTTATGAGGAACAGATAAGGGAAGCTGTAGTAATGTCGACCTTGCGAGAATTACGGGCGATAAGAAGTTGACTTCTGTCTTTAGTGAGTAAGTTAGAGCAGCGGCATATAAGTTAGACTTGCCAGAAGAAATAAGAGGAGTGCATCAAACTTTTCTTGTGTCAAATCTGAAGAGATGTTTGGCTGAAACCGATGTAGCCATTCCATTTGAAAATGTTAGCATCGATGAGAGACTGTCGTACGAAGAAGAACCAATAGAGAAATTCGGCCAGTAAAAGTTCAGTGTAGGTATCATAAGGGGGCGAGAGGCAGCGTGGGAGGTAGAATCCGATACGAAGTCTAGGTACCCTCTCCTTTTCGAAAATGGAATTCCGGGGACGGAATTCTTTTGAGGGGGGAGAGTTGTAACGACCCAGACCCTTTTTCGAAGTGTTTTGTGGTTAGTGGGGAGTTGTAAATGAAAGTAGAAGTTGAGGGGCCTTTTTGGTAATTGTGAGAGGGAGTATAAAAGGGCACAAAACCCTAGGTATCTTTTCATTTCCCTGATTTGGTGTGTGTCGGCTGATAATTTAGAGAGAAAAGGAGGCATTTGAGTTTGAGGCTTTTTGTGCAAGAAGAGAAGAATCATCAAGTGGTAGAATCAGAAGGAGGATTGGATTTTTGGAGTTTGTTCTCTGCAACAATCAATCAGGTAATCCTTAATCCATAACCTCAGCTAAGATTCGTCTGGTGATTTGTGGTTTTGAGAGTTTTCTTGCAAAAAGTTGTTTAAGACCATTAAGGGAGATTTAAGCATCTTTGGGTTGTGTTTAGGCAGTAAAACTTTGTGGGATTTGATTTTGGGCTTGTATGTAGTTAATCGTCGCATTATCTTACTGTTTAATGGGTGTTTGGCATGATTTCGAGCATTAAACTCGAACAGCGCCTCGTCCGGAAACCTTCTTGCGAAGCAGGTGTCCGGAAGTTGTCCGGGTAGCTTCTTGTCGCAGGTTACCGGGTATAGTGTCCGAAAAGGTTAAGTGTCCAGAATGTAGAGTTATCCGGAAAGCGGTGTTATCCGGAAAGTGGTGTTATCCGGAAAGCAGAGGTGTCCGGACATTGTGGTGTCCGGTAAGTAGAAATGTCCGGTAAAGTCTTGTATCTGGTAAGTTCGGTACCCGGAAAGGGGTATCGTCCGGAGAATAGAAGTTATCCGGAAAAGGGGTGTTGTCCGGATTAGTTGTCGTCCGGATTAGTGTGAGTGTCCGGATTCTTTGGGCGTCCGGAAAATCAGGGTTGTCCGGAGAGTTGTTATTATCCGGATACTTTTGCTGAGTAGTTTGTATTATGTCCTTTTATTCAGGAAAGTCGTTTGGAAGTTGGGAACCGGTTAGAAACGAGAAGTAAGAGCATCAGGTGAGTTTTCTAAACTAAAATGTGTGGCTTTTAAAGTGTTTTCAAAATGTGTTATGAATGTTGAGAATTGCCATGCTTTATTATTATGCTTTAATTGCATGAAAGTTGTTTAAAGTTTTATGTAGAATGTATGCATACATCAAGGAGACGTAAACTGGCAAAGACGGGAGAGTAGTTCCGCCAGCTCTCGTGCGGGAAGGGAGGTCCCTATATGCCAGGAGCGAGGCTCCGCAAGGCAGCATGAGGCTGACTCGTTGTCACCTTCGGGTGGCTTCAGGGTGTCAGATTACGAGGAGGCGGACTTTAGTCCGTATATGATTTTGACGTGTTGAGTATGAGCGTTTTATGCTGAAAAGATAAACTGTTTTAAATGCTTGATAACTGTTAGGAGGGACTCACTAGACCTCATGGTCTAACCCTCGCATTTTCAAAATTAAAACCTTTTCAGGTAAGCAGGTTTCCAGGAGCTCGGGCAAATAGGCTGAGCTTAGCGTGAAGAGTCAAGAAGTGTAGGAACACTCTAGCATTTAGTTTTTCTCAGTTGTGTAGGTTGTTTCCGCAAACCTTTTTAGTATTTGTAATGAAATTTTGAGACCGTGATTTTGGGATGTTATGAATTTGTCGTTTTGCATGATATTTTTGGTTGGGTCTTTACAATAAGCAAGAACATCTGCACGTTGAACAAACTAACTTCAATCGCATGATAAATATATAATGTATTATAGTAAACTTCTAGTAATTTGTAATATTAATGTATTCAATATGTATTCAGAAATACCTGGATAGTCGAGCAAAGTTATTTTAAGTTGTCCCAAATTGAACATATATGCCGCATCCGTTTCAGATTCAACTAGTGTAGTCCACACTTTATAAAAAGAATTACATGATCGATTCGATGTTATTGATGTTCTGCAATTACTCATGATACTGTTATATATGTGCCATCTGCAGAGTAATCCTTTAGCATCCGGAAATACAACATTTCATGCTTTTATCAGAGCCAACTCTCTATCTGTGACAATAACATGTGGACCAATACATTCGCCCATTGTTGATTTCAAGCAATTCAGTGCCCAAGTATAGTTAGATTCTTTTTCTTTATGCATAAAGACGAACGCTATGGGAAATGTATTATTAGTTGGAGTTACACCAACAATCTCAAAGAGAGGCATCCCATACATATTCGTTTTATATGTCGCATCCATCAACATCACATGTGGAAATGCACGCCATATCTCCAATGATTTTGGATGAACAAAAAATAAGTCTTCCAATTTGTTGGTGGAGTTATTTGCACGACTATAAAAAAATATAGCCTTCCTGTTGTAAAAATGACATAACAACCTGCATTTTTGTTCTACCTGCATTCTCTGTTGTCCGAAATTTGTTGCGTATATTGTATATGGTTTTGAAAGTAGACGCATTATCCATATTTCGTTTCTTCAGTGTTGATAAGACATCTCGTGATTTCACATTATTTAGTGACAAATATTTCACTAATCGAGCTTCATCTTCACACAAGCGCCTTGCATATGGATGACCTTCCATATATAATGCAGGTTTATGATTTTGTGTTATGCATATTACCCTTAACCTCCAACAATCATCGACTGACAAATATTTCCCTTCCAACCCGAATGGACAGTCAATCTTTTTGGTGCCAGTATTCCTTGTAGATATTTTCTAACATTTGTATGTGCCACCACGATCACACTAAAATATAACTCTAGGGATTTTTCCACTCGAGCTATTCACCGATCTTTTAATGACAATAACATAGCCAAGAGAACGACCCACTTTTCGCACCCAGTCTATTAAATTTTGACGAGATTTGAATGTCTGGAAACAATCTTTTTATTAGAAACTATTAAACTACGCTAATAACCTTGATAAAAATTTTAGAAAGAAAATGTAAAATAAAATATAATACCTTGTCAGTGGAAAATTTCGATGTGTCACAAATGAAGGAATTGCTTTTATTCTCGTTTCTATTTTGATCATCATGTAGTGCTTTGTGTGGGTCGTCTCAATCATCAGACAATTCCAAATCTCCCCTCCAACTCGTCATTATTCGGGAAAAAAAATCTCTTTGTGTATGATCACCAAGTTCATCAATTATATACCAGAAACATTAGTTGTTATAGATTACTACTATTATTATTGTTCTTTTTAATATTAAATATGAAAGGAAGATAATCTATGTGAAGGAAATTTAAATTTTAAAATTCAGAAAGAAAAAATAACTTATAGAATTTTAATACTTAAATTAAATATTAAAGGAAGATAAACTAATATTAAAGGAAGATAAACCATACGTAGTGCTTTAGATTTTAAAGACATGTAAATAGTCTATCCTTTTTAAAAAAATGAAATTTCAAAATTATAATAAAAAATAATGAAACGTGACCTTAATTTTAGCCTTTTTAATTGGATAAAATATTTTAAAAATCAAAATAGTGTATATAGATTTTCTGGATAGTGCCAATAGCCTATCCTATTTATATGATGTCTTTGAACGTTTTAACAAATATCCTAGGATACTTGAAATAATGTCTTATTTTTTTATTACATTTTTCAAAGAAAAAATATCTTATAAAAACAAAAGATCTATAAAAAGAAGTATTCATAAGATACTTTTTCAAAGTGCACAATAGAAAAACTAACTTTATTTTGGAAACTGTTCTAAAACAATTTGTTAAGATGTCCAAAGACATAATGCAAAATTATTGTAAGTTTATTACATAAAATGTACAACTGTTTTTAGTAAAAAACAATGTACAATTGTTTAGATATATCAACTTAATTCCTATAAAGCAATTTATAGACTTTTTGACATCTTATATATGAGTATATGTGGAATCCTGGGCCTCTTCCAACATAGGATAGATAGGCACAAGTTGTCAAGCCAGACGAGTACAGATTGTCCCAAGGTGTCGAGTCCTTAAAGTGATAAATCTTGGCTCAAGTATCATGTGAAACCCCATTAAAGAACTCTCCAAAATAATCATTGAGAAGAGAATGGAGGTTCCAACATATATCGAGGAAACGTAGTTCAAATATAAGAGGTCGTTTACTAAACATTTACCTCGTAATATTAATTAAGTTCTTAAGTAGTCACTTACTTTATCGGATGAACATGGCAAAGACCCATACTCTTACCTAGGAAGATCGATGGCGAGAACCGATAATGTTACTCGGCAAGTAAGGGTGAAGGCTCTTACGCGATTAACACTTACCAGACAAATTATTCGATACAATATCGTTTTGAATATTAACTGGAATCTTATCTATTAAGGTAAGTTAAAATGTCGACTCTCACCAATAAACGTTTACCATATAAGTGTTTTGGTAAACACCCTAACACTATTAACCCAATTTTATGGTGATGGTGGTTACTTCTTTGGTACAAGTTGATAATCTAGATTCAATATTTGGTTGGGAAAAGGACATTCAAGCAATACCATCAAAAGTGCCTCTAGATTTGACCACCACTGTCCACTAATGCTTGAGATAACCCTTTGGTCTATCACAAGGCCATATATGGAATCATATGGGCCATATATGGTTTCAAGCTTATTAATAACAACATACACATCACGGCCATGTCACAAGTAGGGTTCTCTACATATTTGTCATGAAAAAAAACAAGATTTTTATTTTATTATGTACAGTTTTAGAATAAATGGTTTTTCGCATCAAACCTCCTTCGAGTGTGTTTTCTAGCTCTTATATTGCCTCCGGTCATTGAGTTTGGGTTGTGGTCTTTGTTTTGTTTAGATTTATGTTAAAAACAATAGTTTTTGATTATGTAGCAAGTAGTTTAGAATGGAGTCAAGATTTTTGATTAGGATCCTTTTGAAAATAATTGCGTAAGTCAGGAATATATATATATATATATAGAGAGAGAGAGAGAGAGAGAGGTTCAAGGGAAAACCTCAAAAAAACGAAAAACTGAAGAACATATTGGTGACCCTTCATCTAAACGGTATGCACTTGTGTATATAGGTAAATTATGTTATTTTTTTGGTTTTTATGCACAAGTGCATTATGCATTTGTTCATGTGCACAAATGCATGTTACAAATTACCTGTATGCACAAGTGCATACCGTCCAGATGAAGGACTACTAGAGTGTTCCTTAGTTTTCCGTATATTTGAGGTTTTCCCCTGAACTTGACCATATATATATATATATATATATATAGAGAGAGAGAGAGAGAGAGAGATTTTCAAATACAAACTAATATGTCATTTATATAAACCATGCAGATAAATCTTAATTGTCCATCTAGTCTAATGAATATCTTGGTTTCATAAATAACTCAATTGTTTCCTAACATAAAACGTTGATCACAATTTATTAACTCTAATCATCTTCCATAAAATATTCTGGTTATAATAAATGAAACATCATCGTTTCCATAAATATCTTATTTGAGTAGTTTGTATGTGTTAGGACCATAAATGTCCTATTAAATAGAAAGTTTTATAAAAAGTTTTATAAAAAGTTTTATATTTAACTATAAAAGCCTTATATTGTTAAATGGGCTTAATTAGTGTTATTGAGCTTGGACCTTGGTTGTAATAGGTCCAAGTATTTAAGGTTTGTTTTCCTAATCATTAGGTTAGTCGTTCATGAGATGAGTTGTGCACTTCATAGAGATTTGAGAGAATTTTGTGTTTCAATCCAATACTTGGAACTCTCGTTAATCATTCAATAATATTATTACCGTCTCAATCATTGTTATTTGTTAGACTGGGATCTACATGTGGTATCACAGCAGAGAGACAAGAAAATTGATCCAAAAGGTATTTATGTGTTCATCGACCTCAATATGGCGCCTCCTGGTAGGTTTTTCTAAATTTTCAATTCTTGTTCAAATCATCAATCTTTATTTGCTTTAATATATTCCATTGTGTTGGTTATTGAGTTTGGTAAAGTTTCATGGTCTAATTCGATGGTTTCAAACATCAATTTTCGAAAAATCAAATCTTGAGTTTTTAATCTGTGTCATTCGATTTCTGGGTGTTTCTCATTAAAAGGTTGAAATTTGGTTTACAATCGATTTGGGTTTGTGTTTTTGGTGTTTCTATTTGTGTTTGCTATCTCCAGGAACCAAAATCGACAAACATTGTTCATCATCAGATCCGATAAAGAAGCCTAGAAAACTATCCGGACGCCTTCATCGTGTTTTCCTGATGTGTTCCATCTTTCTGAGTAAGTTCATCACACTCTAATCCGGTTACAATTCATACGGATACTTAACCTATCCGGACCGAATTTTGTTGATCCAAACCCTTCCAGTGATTTGATGATGACCCTTATAATTACTTAGTGAAAATTATGAATAAAATCTGTATGTATTAATGTTTTGCCATTAGTGATAAATACACTGAGTTTGTTCAGTATCACTGATGGTAGTCATTGTTCTTCATTATTTATCAGTGATAAATGTACATCAGTGATAGCTGAGGCTGTTCAGCTATACTAATGATCACTGATTAATTCATCTGCAAACAATGTTGTTTGTAATCTCTGAAGACAAGTTTCACGACAAAGGAGTTCATCGCTGAATCGAAGACAAGGCTGATGAACAAGTGACAAGTCTACTAATGATCTGATGCGAATATCAGTGAAACCAAGACAAGTCCACAACACGCGATATTTCAAGTAGAAGACTTCAGCGATAGTTGACTTACATCAGGTCTCACTGAAGGAAGATCAACTCAGCGATCGCTGATCATGAAGCCTACTCTACAAGAAATTTTTGTCTATACTCTTGCATACTATTGTACGATTTGTCAGAAAGACATACCTTTGTCCAGGATCGTACAAACCACTATGCCACTACACTGTCACCATGTGGCCAAAAGCATGTTTGCAAAAGTCAGAAACATGCTCCCAACCAAATGATGACATAGGTAAAGTCCTCCTGACGCATTAAATGCATGTAGTATAAGTAAGAGGAATGCTCCTTCAGCTTGAAGGTGGTCATTCCTAAATGTACTTAGTGCCTTAGAAAACTATCCTTAATTTTCTTTGTTTTTTTCTCTCTATTTCTTAGTGCAATAAACTTGTGTGATTCTCATAGTTTGTTTAGATTAGGTCTTGTACTTAGTCTTATTCCGCAACAAACTGTAAATTGTTTGATTTATCAATAAACAATTTATAAAGATAAAAATCTTGTGTGTTTGTATTCAACCCCCCTTCTACAAACTTAATACTTGTATAACCCTTCGGGACCAACAAGTGGTATCAGAGCAGATTGTTTAATCTACATAAACAAGATATTGCTTATACTAATCTCTTCCTTGCTATTTTCTAAATGGTTCAAAACACAAACACCAACTACATTGATAATGTTTCTCTTGCCAAACATCCTCGATTTAGCAGAGACAACTTCAATATCCGGAAGAATCGAATGATGCTTTTCCTAGAAGGTGTAGATCCTACTATACCTTACTATGTGGAAAATGGGAACCTATATCCCATTCGTCATCGACGTTGCTATTACTTCCACTGCTACCACTCCATTCATTCCTGAGAGACAACTTATCAAAGAAGTTTCTCAATAGACTGAAGAAGACAAGAAGAAGGTGGCCATCAATACAAAAGCCAAATCAATCAATTCTATGGCTCTACCTGATGAGGTCTATCATTCCATAATGAACCTCAAAAGCCCCAAAGCCATGTGGGACACAATCTGTGTTCAATATAAAGGCACTGCTGATGTACACGAGTCAAGAAGAATAAATCTCATAAGACAGTACTGTTGATCCAAACCCTCAGTGATTTGATAATGATTCTCTAGGAATCACTTAGTGAAAATTGTAAGTAGACAATATGTATTAATGTTTTTTCATCAAAGAATATATACTAAGTCTGTTTAGTATCGCTGATGAAAACATGTTCTTTAATTTACACATTCAGCGACACTGTTCATCAATAGGACCTGAGCATGTTCAGTCTTGTTGATGATCGCTGATAATCATAGTTGTTTACTTATGATCCCTGAAGACAAGTTTCACGTCAAATATGTTCTACGCTGAAATCGAAGATCAAGCCAAAGAACCAACGACAAGTCTACTAATGAACTGATGTGGATATCAGCAAAGCCAAGATTTGTCCACTCAATGTGAAGTTTCAAGTAGAAGACTTCAGCGAACGCTGAACTTTATCACTCGCTGATAAAGAACTATTCAGCGAACGCTGATCATGAAGTCTTCCTCTACAAGTTACTTTTGTCTTACCTCCTTGCACGCCTCCGTACGATAATGTCAGAATGGACATCCCTTTTGTCCAGAATCGTACAACCAACTCTCATTCTACACTATTCATCATGCGGCTACTAGGTTGTCTACAAAGGTCAAACCATGCAACCAATCAGCTGTTGCCACGTGTAAAGTTGTACTGATATGCATTAAATGCATGCAGTATATAAAGGAAACCCTACTTCAGAAATGAAGTGCTCGGCCATCTCCTTCTTACTATTTCTGTGTATTAGAATATTAGTCTTTAATATTCTTACTTTCTTTCTATCTTATTTCTAGTGCAAGAAAATCTTAGTGATTCTCTTAACTTGTTTAGATTAGGTTTATTCCTTAATCTTGTTCCGCAACAAGTTGTAAATTGTTTGATACATATCAATAAACAATTTAGAAAAGTAAAAATCGTGTGTTTGTATTCAACCCCCTTCTACAAACTTGTATAACCCTTACGGGACCAACAAGTGGTATCAGAGCAGATTGTTTAATCTTATAAACAAGATCTTTCTTATACTAATCTCTTTTCTCTTCCTTACTATTTCTCATAATGGCCAACACCATAAACACAAACTACATTGATAATGGTTCTCTTGCAAAACCCCCTAGATTTTCCAGAGATAACTTTAATCTGTGGAAAAATAGGATGATACTTGATAACTCTCGTTTTGAGAGTTATTTACACGTCATTTGTGTGAGTTTTTCTTCCGTTTTAGTTGTGTTTTTATTTACGTGTTCGTGTTTTTCCTTTTATTAATTTATTTTTATTTGGAGTTGTTGAGAACATTTTATGGTTATTTGCATCAATTTTTGGGGTTTAATATTGTGCAGCGATTCCCATTGTGAGCACGAGGACATCCAACTGTGGGCAACGACGAACCGCTTCTTCTCAGCAATGGACAAAGCTTAAATCTGGGCAACAACAATGTTATTTTAAGCTGAAGCATGGGTTGAAATCACTAAAAATATGGAGTAAGGCATGCCTTGGTTGTTATCCACAAGATTGATGAATGTTTTGGTCCATTGGATTTTTATTTTATGGAGCTATAAATTGGAGCTTTGGCCTTTCATTTGGAAGCATCACTTGAACAATGTAGAGGTGCAAAACACTTGTTCTTAGTAGTTTTAGTTATAGTTTTAGTTGTAGTTTTAGTTTTAGTTTTAGTTGTAATGATAATTGTAGTTGTAATTTATTTTCCTCTCTTTAAATTTATGCAAGTACTTTTTATGTATTCTCTTCATCTTATTATGTCTTTCTTTTTAATTATTAGCTAAACACCCCTTGGGTGTGGGTGTGAGCAAACTTGAGACTAGTAGGCAACACTTAGGTGTGTCCATCGTTACTAACTCTCGAGATTGGTCACTTGAGTCGGGACTTAAACTCAACGCGGATAAGCCGATCACTTTGAAGTGTTAATATTAGATCTTGACCTCGAGAGGGGCGGATTCGAAATACGACTTAAGTGATGCACAAAGATTTGAGAGAGTCTTTGATAACCACGTCGAGAGGCGGGTTTTGTATGATTTATTAAGGTTCAAACGCCGGTCGAGATTTATATCACAAAGAGATTTGGGTATAAATCTCCATACTGGTAGAACTTGACGTTTGGAGTCAAACTTAATTAAATCGGCAAGATCGAGAGTCGGTAATATTGGAAACTTTATGGAAACTTTGTAGGACCGGTTTATAAAAATCATCATTCGAGAGATCGGGGTTTTTATAGGCACTTCGTGTTACAAAGTAACTAACCATTTTGTTACTACGTTCATCTCAAGGAAACTTACACCCATACCCATTTTAGTTACTTGTTTAGATTTTGTTATTATTAAAAAACACCAAACTCGCTCAAAATATTTTATCATTCTCTCATTGAAATCGGTGTATTCTCGACTTAGGACTCGGAACTTTGAAGTCCAATCCCTGTGGATACGATCTCGGTATATTTACCACTTTATTACTTGTAGTGATCCCGTTGTCGGTATATACTTGTGCCTTCATTGTGGAATTATTGTGCCCATATTTTGGATACACGATATTTAGCTACCAAGTTTTTAGCGCCGTTGCCGGGGATTGGCGTATTTCCAGAGTTTCTTGAGTTATAAGTTGAGTTTTTCATTGGTTTTTCTTCCACCAAAATGGAAGGTTTTAGTTGGGATGACCCGTATTTTAATTCTTTCAATTATTCATGGGAACAACATCCTAATTTTTTGGAAAATATTCAAGATGATGACACCTACACTTCATTTTCACCTCCCCGTCAAGATTGGAATGACACGTTTATAAATACATTTGACCAATCATGGGAGGAGAATTTTGATCATTTTTATGATTTTCAAGGGAGTGATCCTCACCATGGTTTTACGTCCTTTGTTTCCAACAACGCACCCGAGAATGTTTTTGAACAACCCGAACCATCTCACTCTTTTGGAACTCTTTCCCCAAGCTTAACAGAAAATTTTTCAACATTTTTGGGAAATTTCACATCCTCTGTTGAAGCCTTAAATACTAAGATGGGACAACTAGTCGACGAGTTGAAAAATCAAAGTCAAGGTTCCTTACCAAGTGATAATGAAAAATCAAAATGTGTTGGTAAGGATGAGAGTGATGTTAAGAAAGAGTTGGATATTTTTGAGGAAAATTTTGAGCACATGAGCAAGCCTTCTTTACTTCCTAATAGTGAAGAAGTGTTTCAAGATGTTAAAATTCTTAACTTAATTATTTTTGCTTATTTTGTGCAGCCTTCTTTTTGTGATCACAATGCTCCTACTGGGATCATGCCATGGACCGTTAGGAGGAATTGTGTGATCAAAAGCTCAGGAATTTTGCCTAGATCGTGTTCTTTGGGTGACGGAATTGTTGGAAGAAGCTTTGGTATGGTGGAGGTGTCTTTAATCTTGAACCCACTCCACTTTTTGAAGATGCACATGTGGGGTGGTGAACCTTATCCTACATAACCATGATGCAAGCTTATCTTTTTACTCTGAACTCCAATTTTGTGTCTTTTATTTTACACTTTTGTGTGTGTGATTTGAGTCTCTTCATTTTCGACTAGTATCAAGAATTTTTGGGATTGTTGATCCCGATTTTACTCAACAATGATATTTATATCTATTAGTTCAAACAAATAAGAGTGCGGAAGCGTTTTTAACGAACTAAAAGATATTCTACGGTAGAAAAAAACACTAAACCATGTAAACAAAGTATAAATAAACACGAGATTATCTCAAAGATTCACTTTGTATTGATTTAAATAAGAACACCAAGAACACTGAAGGTTGAATAGAATTCCGCTCTAAAGGGTGTATGTGTCGTGCAAGGTTAATAGAAGAGCTCAACATGAGCCTTCTATTTATACTGTTCATCAGGGGACAAAGGGGAGACAAGAAGTACTAAGGGTACAAGACACGATCGTGGGACTGCTACAGGTACAACGTTAATGTAGTGCGCCGTCTTCTGCCAAGGCTGTATCCCATCAGAGGTTGACACGTGAAGTTGTCAGGGCACGCCTTGTATGAACGATCTTCAGGATCTTCGTACAGCAGAAAACGTGAGAAGCACGATCGTCTTCGTATTGATCTTCAGATAATCTTCTAAGTCTTCAGTCTTCATACCACAGAGGCTCTGCCAAGTATGACAGAGGCTCTGTGGCCTTGTCCTCTGAGAACGTCTTCTGTTGATTCTTCACTTCGGTCCGCTCGGTGACTTGTCAGAGGCCTCTGTCGATGACTACATACTTAGCCTATTTTTCAATACTTCTTAAACTACAGAAGTTGGAGCTAACAATCTCCCCCTAAGTATTGAAAAATAAAAATTTGAAAATTGCATGGTTTTCTAGGCTAAGTACACGACATAAGGTTTTTGACCTCTGTTAAAAGTTACTATTCATTTAAGATTGTGCCAGAGACACTTACATTCGATTACAGTACATGATATGAAAAGAAAATAGAGGAAGGTTATGGATGTCAGACTCTTGCGTTTGGGAAGTCGTCGAACTTGTGTCCTCCGAGTCCTCCATCTCTGAGCTCATGGTATATTCTGATGCAGAGGTTTCGGAAGTTGATGACTGATAACGCCACTTTTTGGCGTTATTTTCAGTTCTCAAACCAACGAGATTGGCTTGTGTTCTAGCAAAAAGGCGGAATTTTATGTTGTATCGAGTGAAATGTGCAGGTAATCTAAAAAGAGACAAACATCGAGAAAAGAAGCGGAAAAGAGCCCAAAACGAGTACAAACGAAGCCAACGGAAGCCCGAGATCCAAGCCCAAGACCAGTGCCCGAACCATGAACCGAACCTGACCCGAAGAGCATCAGAAACACGCGCGACCTTTCCCGCGGTTTGCAAGTCGCGGCACAAACTGCGGGTGTCTCTGTTCCAGCCTTTATCTTTTGGCGTTTTCCGGATTTTAGGGCATCATTCAATCATCTCACACACGACGAACGGCAGCGACTTGGGGGCTATTTTCAGAGGTTTTCGGAGCTTTTGGAGCCACGATAGAGGATCGTTTGAGGAGGAAGTCACGACGCGAAGCGGATTAGAGCCGAGAGAAGGGAGTTCACCATTACATCTTTCACATTCACGTTTATTATGTTTACATACACGTTTTCATCCCCTTTTCTTATGTTTGAGTCCACCCCCGACATGAACTAATCTTTAGATGTTGGGGGTTGGAATGAATTTGGTTTATACTTATGAACGGATGATTTAAGACTTTTATCAATTTTCCTATTTTAATGAAGCAAGTAATTTGGTTTTTAATGCTTTTGTGAGTTTAGCTAGCTTCCAATTGTTTTGTTGTTTTCAGTTAAGTTCGAGAGAATTAATTGTTAACTAGAACTAGAAATTGCATGCCTAAGGTGAGAAATTGAGTAGAGATATACCAGTGTAAGCTTTAGTCCCGATTAAATCTTGGTTTTAATGTGTTTTGAGTGTCATAAGTTAAGATCGAGAGATAAAGCTTGTGTCTTCAAAATAAAACCCGTTGTTGCTTGAGAGAGAACAACGGTGAATTTCGAGATTGGGTATTCATTAAAGGGAATAACTTGGTAATTGTTTTAAGTTAAATGTTCGTTCGTGAAAACCTTAGGATTTCCAACTCTCAACAGTTTCCTCTATCAAAGTTTCCGAAGTTGTTTACTGTCCCATTTGTGATTTGTTTTCTTGCAATTAATTAGTTAATACCAACCACTCAATTTGTGACCGTTCAGTTAATAGAGTTTATAGTCATTGTGATACTTAGTTCCTAGTTCCCTGTGTTCAATACTCGTACTTTTTGTACTATTACTTGATTTCGACCCGTACACTTGCGGTAAGATTTAGGGGGGGGGGTGTAAACCCGCCTATCAAGTTTTTGGTGCCGTTGCCGGGGAACTAGTTGCAACTGATAGCACTAGAAGCTATAAGCGCTATTATATTGAACATTTTTTTATTTTTGTTATTTTATTTCATCACTTTCAGTTTTCGGATTGCTAATTTTGTTTACTTTCCATTTCAGGTACTAATTGGTTTATGCCAAGGAAAACCCGAGGGGAGAAAATCGAACCGATCGATCCAGAAATCGAAAGGACCGCCCGTAAGTTAAGAAAAGAATCAAAAGTTAAAAGACATCTGAAGATGGGCGACGAAGCTCCTCCTCCACCACCTCCCGCGAGACGTCCTATGCGGTCGTTTGCCGACCCGAACGTGGCAGCCGGACGCATAGGAATCCAAGCACCCACTACTGGGGAGAATTACTTCGAGATCAAGCCGAGTACCATCGTGATGGTACAGCAAAATCAGTTTGGGGGAGCGCCGACTGAAGACCCCCATGCACACCTCCGGGCATTTGAACGGATCTGCAACACTTTCAAGATCAACGGGATGGAGGAGAACGCGATCAAGATGAGGCTATTCAGTTTTTCCCTAAAGGGTAGAGCTGAAATTTGGATAGAGGGCCTACCGTCGGATCAGATCACTACATGGGCAGGTCTGAAAGCGGCCTTCCTCCAGAAATTCTTTCCACCGGGAAGAACCGCTCAACTAATGGCCGACATTACCTACTTCGCTCAATGGGACCAAGAGACACTATATGAGGCTTGGGAAAGGTATAAAGATATGTTGAAGAAGTGTCCGCATCATGGGTTACACCACTGGGTAATTATTCAGACTTTCTTTGGAGGACTTCACCCGCAGTTCAAGAATGAAATCACAGCTGCAGTGGGTGGAGCTCTCATGAACAAGACATATGAAGAAGCGGTCGAGTTGATTGAGAACTTAGCCGAACATAGCTATGCCACTCCACGATCTTCTATCAAACGGGTAGCTAATAGACTTTATAGTCATTGTGATACTTAGTTCCTAGTTCCCTGTGTTCAATACTCGTACTTTTTGTACTATTACTTGATTTCGACCCGTACACTTGCGGTAAGATTTAGGGGGGGTGTAAACCCGCCTATAAAGTTTTTGGCGCCGTTGCCGGGGAACTAGTTGCAACTGATAGCACTACCAGCTATAAGCGCTATTATATTGAACATTTTTTTTTATTTTTGTTATTTTATTTCATCACTTTCAGTTTTCGGATTGCTAATTTTGTTTACTTTCCATTTCAGGTACTAATTGGTTTATGCCAAGGAAAACCTGAGGGGAGAAAATCGAACCGATCGATCCGGAAATCGAAAGGACCGCCCGTAAGTTAAGAAAAGAATCAAAAGTTAAAAGACATCTGAAGATGGGCGACGAAGCTCCTCCTCCACCACCTCCCGCGAGACGTCCTATGCGGTCGTTTGCCGACCCGAACGTGGCAGCCGGACGCATAGGAATCCAAGCACCCACTACTGGGGCGAATTACTTCGAGATCAAGCCGAGTACCATCGTGATGGTACATCAAAATCAGTTTAGGGGAGCGCCGACTGAAGACCCCCATGCACACCTCCGGGCATTTGAACGGATCTGCAACACTTTCAAGATCAACGGTATGGAGGAGAACGCGATCAAGCTGAGGCTATTTAGTTTTTCCCTAAAGGGTAGAGCTGAAATTTGGATAGAGGGCCTACCGTCGGATCAGATCACTACATGGGCAGGTCTGAAAGCGGCCTTCCTCCAGAAATTCTGTCCACCGGGAAGAACCGCTCAACTAATGGCCGACATTACCCACTTCGCGCAATGGGACCAAGAGACACTATATGAGGCTTGGGAAAGGTATAAAGATATGTTGAAGAAGTGTCCGCATCATGGGTTACACCACTGGGTAATTATTCAGACTTTATTTGGAGGACTTCACCCGCAGTTCAAGAATGAAATCACTGCTGCAGCGGGTGGAGCTCTCATGAACAAGACATATGAAGAAGCGGTCGAGTTGATTGAGAACTTAGCCGAACATAGATATGCCACTCCACGATCTTCTATCAAACGGGTAGCTAATGTTCAAGAGTTGGATGAGCTGAATGAAATAAAAGCTCAACTAGCTGCGATCACGAACCATCTGAAAGGAGGTAGTCCGCAAGAACCCGAGCAAGTTCAGTTCTTGCAAAACCGGAATAACCAGCCGAGGAACGACCCTTTCTCGAACACGTATAATGACGGGTGGAAGAAACACCCGAACTTTTCATGGAGTCAACCCGGTCAACAACCACAAGGTAATAACTCCAACTTTTCTAATTCTTCTAATGCTAACAATGTTTACCGTCCTCCAGGTTTCAACCAAAGGAATTTCAATGAGGGACAATCTGGGGAGAAGAAACCGGGGCTGGAGGATATGATGATGAAGTTCATGACCAAGATGGACAACACGGTTGGAGAGTTAGCGAGCACGGTTAACACGGTCAAGGCGGCTACTGATCAGAACACCGCATCCATCAAGATCCTTGAAAGACAAGTGGGGCAGATTTTTGAAGCCCTACAAAACCGACCTCCCAGAACCTTTCCGAGTCAAACCGAAAAGAAAAACCGGGAAGGCTGTAATGCCATTTATCTGAGAAGTGGCAAGGAGCTGAATAGAGACACAACACGAGAGCCTGCATCAAAGGGAACCGATTCCAAAAAGCAAGAGGTTGAGATTGTGGACATGGATGAGTTGGAAGCTGATGAAGAGGTGGTAATTGAAGAGAACTCAAAGAGTGAAGGGAAGAAAAAAGAGCAGTCAACCACGCCAAAACAAACACCGGTCAAGTCGGTAGTTCCGAAAGTGCCATATCCAAATAGGCTTAAAGCCCAAAGGGAGGATCTCAATTTTTATAAATTTCTTGAAGTTTTTAAGAAATTGCATATTAACATCCCTTTTGCAGATGCGTTGGAACAAATGCCCTCATACATGAAGTTCATGAAAGAGATCTTATCCAAGAAGAGGGCAATCGAACACCAGTCTACCATTGAACTTACTGAGGAGTGCAGCGCGATCATTCAGAACAAGCTTCCCCCGAAGCTTAAGGATCCAGGGAGTTTCTCGATTCCTATTCAAATTGGGAAGTTTAATTTTGATAAAGTGTTGTGTGATTTAGGGGCGAGTATTAACTTAATGCCTCTATCTATTTTCAGGAAACTCGGATTGGGGGAAGTGAAGTCGACATACATGACACTTAAGCTCACGGATAGATCCATAGTGTACCCTTATGGAGTGGTAGAGGATGTGCTCATCAAGGTTGGAAATTTCTATTTCCCGGTGGACTTCGTGGTGCTGGACATTGATGAAGATGTAGAGGTCCCGCTGATATTGGGAAGATCCTTTCTGGCCACGAGCAGAGCGTTGATCGACATGGAAGAAGGTGAAATGACCCTAAGGGTGGGTGATGAGAAGGCGGTGTTCAAGATGTTCGAGAGTGGAAAGCGTAGAGACGGAGCTGGTCAAGGAGAGCCAGATGTGGAAGAATCCGCGAAGAACCGCAAGTGTGGGCGATTCGATTCCGCGGATACCGAGCCAAGTTGAGATCCACATAGTCGTGCCACGACTTTAACTACGGCGCTGGGTGGGAGGCAACCCACCGAGGTTTGCATGTTTTGCTTTTAATCTGCGTTTTAGAGTGTTTTTATTTACAAAAAAATTATATTATTTTTGAACAGAGACATACGTGGGTTTGGCCGCGGTTTACAAGTCATGCGCCAAACCGCGCAGGTCCCTATTTTTTTCCTTTCCTGCTTCGTGTGTTTCGTTTCCTTGTTTTCTTTCTCCTTTTGCTTTGTTTCCGTTTGTTTTTGCATTGTCTCTCTCCTTCCGCTCAGATTCTCCCAACTGGTCGCTCCAATTTATCAAGAAAATCTTCTCCATCCGGGCAAACATGTATGTCCTAACTTTGTATGTTAACGAGTAGTGTAAGTTGTCTTGGTTCCCTTAGTTAATTGAGATGCAACAAACCTAAGTTTCACTTTTATTCGTATGCAAACCTCGGTTTCACCAAGGTTTGGGGTTGGCTTTAGTTGGCAAACCTAGGCCGTGGCCTAGGTTTGGGGTGGTCGTATTTGAATAACTCTGGTTTCTCTTATAGATATGTTACTTTAATGCTTTGTCTTTCCTGTATGAGAACTGTAATAACTGCACAATGCATTTTGTCGCATCGCCTACACCGACACTTGCACGTTTGGGACAATGTGTGGGTAAGGTGCCCAATCGAGCCCACGTTTATGCACGTAGATTTCCTGCACTTCTGAGTGTTTAGATCATAGTAGCTAAATTTTTTTGTTTTGAATGATTGAGACCGACCATTGTGGGAAGAACCTTGTGATAGTAACGTGACCATTAGGGAAAGACCGGGAAAAGACATGACTAGGGACATTAGTGGAGACCACCCAATAGCGAGTTTTGAGCCTAAAAGACGTTTTTCATTTCGAGGGACTGAAACACTTAATTCATATACACTTTTTCAAGTCCTTGTCGTGAATATAGAGTGATATCGCTATATTATTGCATTGAGTAGAAAAGACAACCATCGGGATATTGGGTAAGGGTATAGTAGACCATATCGTGTGGACCTTGAGAGATGATTCCAGGCAATGTGTGTATGTTTAACCATTTTTAGCTATCGTTCCTTTCGACCCACTATGTGTGTAACCATAACCCAATTTTGCAGCCAAACACTCACCTTGTTCATTTCTAAACCCACCATGAAACCCTAGCCAAAAGCCTTAGCCAATCCTTATCCGAAAGTGTGTCAATCCGAAGCAGTACAGGCCAGTCATGAAAAATAAGATAGAAAAGAGGGCCAATGCAGCCCCAATCAAATAAAGAGGACCAATGAAGTCCCATACAAAAAAAATAAAATATAAAAATATAAAAATAAATAAATAAATACAGTTATTTAGATAGCTTTACAACAGCCCAATAAGAGAGTCAAAGCGACTCCAGCAGTAACAAATAGGGCCAAGTGATAGAAAGTGAAGTAAAAAAGTTCAGAGCTGCTAATAGTTGACACACCGAGGATTTTTGATCCTGTTTAACCTTCGTTTCTTAGCCATGACCTTAACCCCGTTACAACCCTTGTAAAGACCTGGATGATCTTCTGGAAGACGTGATTAGCGTATACAACTACTTTTACCAATATTCCCTGTCTTGCTACTTGATTCCCTTCTGAGATCAACCTTTTGGACAATTGTGCTTCTTTCATTAGAGTTGTCATGTGATTATTGAGAATTCTTGTACATAACTTCCGTATACATGACAACATGTGCGACAACCTAGGTTCGAGTGAAATGAGAGTATCCCGTGAGGTAGGGTCGAGGCGAAATGTTTTCCTTAGTATGTTTGTACCTAGTACAACCTTAATGGAATCGGAGCGGTCACGAGTTCAACTCACCATGGAAGAACATAGATCAAACGGAATAAGAATGAGGCGAGAGTGAGATAGACATTCACGGGTATGGGAAATTACCAGTGCATTACGTGGTACCAATTGGGGGTTGTGCAGTTATTATTTCACTGATATATGCTTTTACTCTATTTTATTGCTAATTTGCTTGGGGACAAGCAACGCTCGGTTTGGGGTTGTTGATAAAGCCACTTTTTGGCGTTATTTTCAGTTCTCAAACCAACGAGATTGGCTTGTGTTCTAGCAAAAAGGCGGAATTTTATGTTGTATCGAGTGAAATGCGCATGTAATCTAAAAAGATACAAACATCGAGAAAAGAAGCGGAAAAGAGCCCAAAACGAGTACAAACGAAGCCAACGGAAGCCCAAGATCCAAGCCCAAGACCCGTGCCCGAACCATGAACCGAACCTGACCCGAAGATCATCAGAAACACGCGCGACCTTTCCCGCAGTTTGCAAGTCGCGGCACAAACCACGGGTGTCTCCGTTCCAGCCTTTATCTTTTGGCGTTTTTCTGGATTTTAGGGCATCATTCAATCATCTCACACACGACGAACGGCAGCGACTTAGGGGCGATTTTCAGAGGTTTTTCGGAGCTTTTGGAGCCATGATAGAGGATCGTTTGAGGAGGAAGTCACGACGCAAAGCGGATTAGAGCCGAGAGAAGGGAGTTCACCATTACATCTTTCACATTCACGTTTATTATGTTTACATACACGTTTTCATCCCCTTTTCTTATGTTTGAGTCCACCCCCGACATGAACTAATCTTTAGATGTTGGGGGTTGGAATGAATTTGGTTTAAACTTATGAACGGATGATCTAAGACTTTTATCAGTTTTCCTATTTTAATGAAGCATGTAATTTGGTTTTTAATGCTTTTGTGAGTTTAGCTAGCTTCCAATTGTTTTGTTGTTTTCAGTTAAGTTCGAGAGAATTAATTGTTAACTAGAACTAGAAATTGCATGCCTAAGGTGAGAAATTGAATAGAGATATACCAGTGTAAGCTTTAGTCCCGGTTAAATCTTGTTTTTAATGTGTTTTGAGAGTCATAAGTTAAGATCGAGAGATAAAGCTTGTGTATTCAAAATAAAACCCGTTGTTGCTTGAGAGAGAACAACGGTGAATTTCAAGATTGAGTATTTGTTAGCTTCAATCCTCCTAATCATAGAAGTATTTAGAAGTAGTGAAAAATAGGCTAAGTGAAGAAAGCCTCTTACAGAGGCTCTGCCGGACTTACCGAGGGCTCAAGATCAAGAATCTACAGAAGCTAAAAAGGCGCGCTACAGAAGTTTTGTCATACGCTCAAAGAAGATCAATAACTCGGAATCCGGGGAAGACTGCTCCACAGAGGACCAGACCACAGAACCTCTGTAACTCATTACAGAGCCTCTGTGGTCCTCACTGAAAGACTTGAAGATATTTATAATATCTTGCTACTGTTACAGGACCCGTTCATCAACTTGCATGGTAGCATGCCCTGTCCAACGTCGACGTGTCAAACTCTGATTGGACTCAATAGGGCTTAGTACATAATAGACGTCTGCTGCATTAAATGCAATACAACACGTCTTACTGTTCATGCCGCTCTTGCAACTGTTCACGACATCCGTTCAACTATTCATCAGTACCGTCTGAATAGTAGCATATGCTTTATGGTCCCCTTTAGAGTAGTATATAAGGAAGACTCATGTTGAGTTCTTCCTTATCACTTATCAATTATCAATCATCAAACACACATAAATCGACCATCATAAGAACACAAAAAGCTTATTCACCTTAAGAGTCATATCTATTTTGAATCTTTTCTTACTCATTGTTCTTACACCTGTTCTTAATATATATTCAGTAAACTTTGAAATATTATTTCCTGTTCATTGTTTATTTATATTTTGGTCTAAATCTACCCAACTTATATGTTAGTTCTTCAAATACGCTTCCGCATCAAACATTAACTTGAACTAATAGATCTGATAATCTTGTTTAAAGCAAAACGGGAACCAACAATTGGTATCAGAGCCGATTGAAGAAACTTTTCTTCAAAATCGATCATCTATGCAACAATGGAAGTTTTAGATGGTTTAGTTTCTGATATACTTCATGTGTGTGTTTTTTATTCTTTCTCATTCATTGGTTTTATTTGATAAGAACTAAGTAGATGGTTGATCTATGATCTCATCCTTGTGTGTGCTTAAGTCCATAGCAATTCTTTTTGCATCTTGGTAGTAAGGTTGTTGATCTTTGTTTGATCTGACCTTTATTTTCAAGATTGGACTATCTTTGATCCAGATTTTGTTTGTCTTCCGCTGCTCATAAACATTTATATATGGATAACAAAATCATTTGGGTCTTGAGAAAATTGTTTGAGAAAGATTTGATGTTTTGTTACATGTTCAAAGTCTGATCTGAAACGTTTTTTTTTTAACTTTGAGTTCTTCTAATTAGTTTTCTGACTTGATCAATTAGAGATCGAATTATTTGCACTCACGGTTTTAAAAATTATATGAAGATCGTCTTATCTTTTACATCAAATCAGATTTAATGACAGATTTGCGCTGCTGTATTAAACTGATCATATCTCACTCATAAAAACACCGATTGATGCGATTCAAAAGGCCCTGGATTCCTAAGACACAGATGAATAGATTTTGTGTTTTGAGAATTCAGAGATTCGAAATTTATAAAGGTCATATGCATCATTGAAGTAGACAACAGTGTGCTGATGGAAAGCTGATGGACAGATCTGCGCGACTGTGGTAAAACAACCATATCTTTGTCGTACGAGCTCGAAAAGAGATGATTCAAGATGATCTGAATAGCTAACAAACAAATTCAAGTTGTTTATGTTTTGAGTTTTTGCAAACTCCAGAGGTAAAATGGTCTAAATTAGTGTCAAAGTAAGTGTAAACACTTCTGCCAAGCCTCTGCCGCACACGACCAAGCTTCTGCCGCACGCGACCAAGCTTCTGCCGCACGCGACCAAGCCTCTGCCGCACACGACCAAGCCTCTGCCGCACGCGACCAAGCTTCTGCCGCACGCGACCAAACCTCTGTCAGCCACGACTAAACCTCTGCCGAGCAGAGACAACCTCTGTCGAGCCACGACGAAACCTCTGCCGCCAAACCTCTACCAAGCGGCGACCAACCTCAACCAAGCAACGACCAAACCTCTGCCGAGCAGCAAACAACCTCTGTGGTACTGTTCACCACAGAGCCTCTGTGAAACCCGACAGAGCCTCTGTGGACTGAACCTCTGCGATCGAACCTCCGAGCCCGATTTTTGTTTACTTACTGTCAGCTTTGCGCTGCTTCAGAAAAATGCGCATAACTTTTGACTCGGTGCTCCAAATTACTCGATTCCAGTTGCATTGGAAAGATAATTCACAGACGCACGACTTTGATGTTTTGAGTTTTCTCAAATTATGTGTGCTGATATGCCAAACTCAGCCTCAAAGTCTGCTGCAAGGTGCTGGACCGAAAGCATCGCATTTCACTCATGCTCTTTCCGCTTTCAAGAAGGGTGTTCTCTCAACGGTTCTTCATGGTGTCAAGATACATTTGTCACATTTTAAATGTCACTCCATCCTCTGTTATTCACGTTTAAAGCTCGGTGGATGAGCCTACATTTGAGGGGGAGCACATGATGCTTTGAAGACTTGAAGAACGGAACATCAAAGGTTCTAAAGAAAGCAAAGGGGAGACTATAAAATGATGCTTTCTTTATAAAACATTAGGGGGAGATTGTTAGCTTTAATTAGCTCATAATTAAATGAATGTTTTATAAAGATATTTTAATGTTTTAGATATTTACTTATAGATATTTTACTTAGATGTTTTAAATAGATATTTTAGATATTGTATAGATTTTAGATATCTTAAATATCTAATGTAAATATGGCCCTATATAAGAGGTGTCCATATGTCTTTTTAAGTAGTGAGAAATATGGAAAGCACACAAAAACACACAAAGACTAGTTTCTTATGAGAGTCGTTTCATGTTTAGTGTGGTGTTCTTCAACATTTCTCCTCTCCATATTTAATCATCAATGAATATGAGATAAGTTTCTTTATGATTGTTCTTCATGTATATCTTATCTCTATATTTAAATATGGACTTTATATTTCTTTTATTCAGTTGTCTATGTCTTTACAAAAAAATCTAGATCTAGACTCCTGGACACTCTCTGATCTCTATGGAACACTAGCCGCACAAGAGCCTCAAATAGCTCAAGCTAAAACACTAACCATTGTACCATACGCATTGGTTAGTAAATCTACAGAGGCTACGGACAGACCAAGAAATGAGAGATCTACAGAGGAGAAAAAGAAGGAGAAAAAGAAGATGGTAATGATTGATAGCGAAGAAGACGAGCTGAAAGATGAAGAAATAACTCTTGCGTCATTAGCTAAATCAATGGCTCTATTGACAAGAGAATTTAGAAATAACCAAAGGAATTCTGGTAGAAGAGATGATGGTAGAAAAGATGATGATAGAAGAGATGAAGGAAGAAGAGAAGAATCAAGTGACTGACAGAGGTCAGACTACAGAAATGATGACCAACAGAGGTCGAGCGAAAGAAGCTACAGAGGAAATGACCAACAGAGATCAGATGACAAGGTAGGCCACACACAAGAATGCTACAAATGTGGTAAGCCTGGTCATTACGCAAACGAATGCAGAACAGAGAAAGGTGGAGACCAACAGAAGTCCGAAGATCGAACTGGAAACACCTCCCAAGGTTGTTTCAACTGCGGCAAGCCAGTTCATTTCGCTAAAGAATGCAGAAGTAGACAAAATCGCCCACAGAAGGACTCAGCTTTTTACAAAAAGAAGGCTAAGTATTATGCGCAAAAATCCCTAATGGCGAACAAAGGGCATTCTGAGGCAAGCAAGGAGGACTTCGAGTCAGACTCTACCTCTGACGATGAATTCCCCACAAATGCCCTGTTCTGTGGCATGGCAGAAGTTGACTCCGGCACTGACACTGAGGTATCCATTTCAAACTCTACCTCAAATATTAATACTGTAGATGATGATTTATTTGAACTTAACAATGAACTGAAAGAAGTAAATAAAAGCATTCAGAAAAGGCTGACCTTTAATGAGAGAGAAGTAAGGCTTCTCACTCAAGAAAAGGCCAAAATCTTTGAAGAAAAAGAAAAAATCGAAAAATATTGGAGCAAAAACGTAGATCCTTTAAAAAGACAAATTTCTGATCTAACCTATGCTTTAAAAATCAAAACAAAAGAACTTTCAGTTTCAAGAAGTGAAACAACAGACATAAGAGCTCTCAAAGAATACTTTCAAAAGGAAAGAGAGGTACTTTGGCAAGATCTTTTAAGAAGATAAGTTTTACTTAAAAACTATAAAGATGCACAGAAGGTGTATGAAAAAGTAAACTCTCAAATAGCAAGACGAGGTATAGGGTACAGTGATATTACCTTAGGAGTTGAAAATAAACAACTAAAACCTCTGCCTTCTCTATTTGTTTTGGGAAAAACTAACAAACCAAACTTTCCAAACTTACTTTCTATAAGTAAAAGGGTTAAAATCTCTGCAGAACCTCACTTGAGGAAACATACGAAGATGATAAATGTATGGTTTGAAAACACAGATTCATCATCTTCAACCTCTGTCAATAGAGGATTCAAACCAAAGAAATATATGAAAACACAAGATCAGATTGGTATCTTTAAGTTTGGTAAACCAGAGACTCAAACACAGGTCGCTTTTGTCTGCATAATGAACGATGAAAAGAAATTATCAGCAGAAGCTCTTGAGTTTAAACCCATTTTTTCAGAAGAAAAACTTAAAAAATCTATTGAAGAAGAAATTTTGGAAGTTTTGAAATCAAATGTTTTAGAAAATCTCAGTACATCTTCTATAAATCAAATTCTCGCTGAAAAGATCTCATCAGATACCTCTGCCTTCTATGAAAGTCATTCTACAGAGGAAGAAAGCTCGTACGATACACGCTCAGAAAATCCAGCCTCTGTCGAAAGAGATGACTCAACCTCTGTATATGAGGATGATTCAACCTCTGACGACTCAGAGACTGATTCTAAGTCGGGGATAATTCACTATGACACAGAGGATGTTAAAATCTCCTATGAAGTTCTTAACAGAACTATTTCTCCAAAAGAGAAAATCACAGAAATACCTATCTGCCCAGATTTTCTGAACATATATTTAAAAGTTAAAACCTCTGCTGAGCTTGATATGTTAAAGAAGACCTCTGTAGATCCTAAAAGTTCAAAATTTTCAAAACCTTTAAGGAAAATTAAAGAGAATCCCACTTGGCAACAAAAGGGAAAATGGCCTGAAGCTAACAAATACTTTTCCTCTGTGACAGTGAAGAAAGATGTTCACCACAGAAGAGAGTCACAGAAGGCAGGAACTAAACAAGACTTTTGCAAACAACATTCTAGTATTCATAGATCTTCTTGTAATAGGAAATCTAATGTAAAGAAAGAGTGTAATGCCTCTGTGGCTCAGTTCAATGAATTCAATGAAAAGTTCAAACGAATCACGTCTCATATTCAATACTGTCATTGTTTTGATCGTATGTTCAAATTGAATAAACACTTCTCAAGTCCAGATTGCTTACTCTCCACTAAAATTCAAACTCCAAAGTCAAAACCTCGAGAGAAACCATCTGATCTTTCTACAAAGGATAAAATGTATTTCAAGAATGCTAAGGCAAACTTGAAAAATTCTAACAATATTGGACCCATATGGTTATGGGTACCTTAGTCTCTGTGATTGTCTTGCAGAAGCAACATGTGCCAATTTGGTATCTTGACTCCGGATGCTCAAGGCACATGACTGGCGACAGAAGATTACTATCCACATACAAAGAAACACACGATGGTGGATCTGTAACTTTTGGAGACAACAAGAAGGGACACATCAAAGGCTATGGAGTCATACAGAATGAAAATATATCTGTATACAAAGTTGCATATGTGAATGTCCTCAAACACAACCTACTAAGTGTAAGTCAACTCTGTGATACAGGATTCGATGTGTTATTCAAAAGAACTTTCTGCTCTCTACAAAGTGAAAACACAGGAATGGAACTTCTGCAAGCTGAAAAAAGAGGTGATCTATATCTAATGAATTTTACTTCAAAATCCAAGGACAAAGTTTGCCTAGTAGCCTGCAAAAGTGAAGAAGCGTGGTTGTGGCACAACAGGTTCTGTCACTTAAACTTTCACACCCTGGATAAACTAGTAAAACTCGATCTAGTTAAAGGTTTGCCAAATGTTAAATTCAATAAGGATCACTTGTGTTCGGCCTGTGAAATGGGAAAACACAGAAGGGCTTCCCACAAAGGCAAAATAGACGTATCTTGCACTAGGCCTCTGTACATGCTTCATGTCGACCTCTGCGGTCCCATTGCTATACAGAGCCTAGGTGGCAAGAAATACATACTTGTCCTAATTGATGAGTATTCACGTTTCACATGGGTTGAATTTATTAGAAAGAAATCAGATGTTCCAATTATACTGATAAATCTAATGAAAAGAATTCAAGTTCTTTATGATTGCAGAATACAGAAGTTAAGAAGTGACAATGGCACAGAATTTAAAAACTGTGTCATTGAAGCCTATCTTTCTACAAAAGGAATATCACAGAACTTCTCTGCCGCTCGAACTCCACAACAGAACGGTGTAGTCGAAAGAAAGAATCGAACACTTGTGGAGGCCGCAAGAACTATGCTATCTGCATGCGGATTATCAATGAACTTTTGGGCAGAAGCAATTTCTACTGCGTATTATACACAGAATCGTTCAACCATTGTGAAAAGACAACTCAAGACGCCTTACGAATTACTTCACAAAAGGCGGCCAAACATCAAATTTTTCCATGTATTCGGATGCAAATGCTTTGTTTTAAACGACATAGATTCGAGAGGAAAATTTGAAGTAAAAGCTGATGAAGGCAAATTCATTGGATATTCTGCCACTTCCAAAGCCTACAGAACCTTCCTTACAAAGTCTCGCAAGATTGTAGAAAGCATTAATGTTTCTTTTGATGATTCATTCCAAATGACTTCTGAACAAATCAGTTCAGAACTCGGAATTAAAGGGAAATCCTCTGAAATCTCAAAAACAAAAGAAGATTTGGATCTTCTATTTTTAGAGATGTTCAACAATGACATTGATCCTTCTGTTGGAACCATCAGAATTTCTGAAGAACCATCCTCTGTCGGACAAAATCCTACAGGTATGACTCTAACAGGTCCAAATAATGCTTCATCTTCTTCTATAAATACTACAGATGCAATTGCCGAAGAAGAACATGCAGAAGATGAAACATCAAGAAAAACAACCACAGAAGTTGCTGAAAAACAAACTCCACAATCCACAGAAGAACCAATTACAGAGGAAATCGAGGACCAAGACTATACGTCCTCAGAGGAACAAACCCCACCACCACTCATACCAATATTTCCACAAACGGTAGAATCAACTACCAAGGCACGAAGAACGACAGAGGCTACACAAGAAGAAACACAAGAAGAAACACAAGAAGCCGCTGACGAAAGGTTCGAGGACATTGATGATCATCTTCCACGCACAACTCAGTGGACAAAAAGCCATCCTCCAAGCCAAATAATCGGAGAACCTTCTGACTCAGTAAAAACCAGGTCTGCCACTGCTAATTTTTGTTTTTTTACTAACTTTATCAGTGTGATAGAACCAAAGAAGATTTCTGAAGCCCTAGATGACCCAAATTAGGTAGACGCCATGCAAGAAGAACTTCTGCAGTTTGAGCGTAACAAAGTATGGACTTTAGTACCTCTGCCACGAGGGAAACAGGCCATTGGGACTAAATGGGTCTACAGAAACAAGAAGGATGAAGATGGAGTGGTCATCAGAAACAAAGCAAGATTAGTAGCAAAGGGATATAGACAAGAAGAAGGCATAGACTACGATGAGACTTTTGCCCCTGTCGCACGACTCGAAGCAATAAGAATATTCTTAGCCTTCGCAGCCCACAGAGGTTTTAAAGTCTATCAGATGGACGTAAAATCAGCTTTTCTAAACGGTGAAATCCAAGAAGAGGTTTACGTAAATTAGCCACCAGGGTTTGAAAGCTCAAAGTTTCCAAGGCATGTATACTACCTTGAAAAGGCTCTATACGGACTGAAACAGGCTCCAAGAGCATGGTACGAACGACTTTCTACCTTCCTTCTAGTCAATGGCTACAACAGAGGTACAACAGATACTACCTTATTCTATAAACATAAAAAGGGTGAGATAATGCTTGTACAAATATATGTGGATGACATAATTTTCGGGTCTACTAATTCAGAAGAGTGTAAAAGTTTTGAAAAACTCATGCAGAGTGAGTTTGAAATGAGTATGATGGGAGAATTAACATTCTTCCTCGGACTTCAAGTCAAACAAACTTCAGAGGGAATTTTTATAAATCAAGCCAAATATGTCTCTGACATTCTTTTCAAGTATAGCCTCTCTGATACCTCTGCCAATCCTGTGCAACACTCAAAAACCAAGCATATCGATATAAGGTACCATTTCTTGAAACATCATGTTGAATACGGTACAATTGAAATGCATTTCGTGCCAACAGAATATCAACTCGCTGACTTATTCACCAAAGCACTAGACGAGAAAAGATTCAATTTCTTGGTGGGTAAGTTAGGAATGATAAACATGGTGTGACAATCCTCTGTAAGTATAGCTTTATCTTCTATAAATATGTACAAATTTCCTTTATTTTTGCTTTAAGTTAATTTATTTCTGTTTGTAAGTTCTCAATCTTAAATAGTTCTTAAAATTACAGAGCTTCTGTAAGTCAACTCAGAACCTCTGACGACCCCTACAGAACCTCTGGAAAACATGACCTATGTTCTATGCAAAACTTATCATTCTTTGATCCAAGCATAGGTCAAGGGGGAGCAAAAGGAAATTACTTGATCTACAGAGGTGATTAGATCAAGGGGGAGCAGAAGGGAACCCTGAAATGATCTAAAGATATAAAACTTTCAAGGGAAAGCCAAAGAAAAATGTCGATGACTCCATATCGACAGAAGTCAGACATCACTGCCGAGAAAAGAAGAACCAAAAGGTATGTCTCTCGCACAAAAGGTTTTTGGAAAACAGTTTTCTAGGACAAGAATTATCAAATATGTCCTAAATATACTGTGAATAACATTTCAAAAATCAAAAGCTCAAAAAGTTTCACCAAATTCGAATTAGGAGAAATTTAAGGTCATAGATCTTCTGCTGAGCTCAACAGAGGTTCTGCAAGAAATATGCTCTGTGATCACAAATTAACCCTCTGTCGATCTTTTGGAATGTTATCTCGGAAACCGAAAACACAAACCATGACCTTCTCGAACAAACCGTTTTTAACAGTTTTCTCGGACACAAACTTTCAAATATGTCCGAAAAACATCTCTTAAACCAAATAAAAAATTGGATGATCAAAAATTTTAATAAAATTTTTGTTATGAGATTTTTTCCCTCATATAGCTTCTGCTGGCCCTCACAGAACTTCTGCAAGTTCCAACAGAGCCACAAAACCTCTGCGAAGCAAATTTCTTGACAAAAATCCGATTTTAACCTCTCCAATGCCTTTACAAATGTTTTGGTTAAAGAAAAACCCCACAGAAGTCATGATAACAATGAGATATATGAAAGGAATAAACAACAAATATTTTCAAGACCACAGAGCTTCTGTAAGGTACATAAGTTCTGTAGTAATAACGGTTACTTTTACTGAGAATGAATTACATATGGCTAAGAATAACCCCACGCGCCTAGCATTAATGGGCCGCACACGACGTCTTGTCATCTTCTGACATGGCCTACGTGTCCCATTTTCATTGGGCTTACATGAAACGTTTTCTTTGGAAAGTTGAACCCGCCGTTCTAACTCGAGTACGGTTTCCAAATTTTAATCCATTGCCATATATTTTACTCTTTCGAATTCTACCGTTTTACCCTCTTATAAAAACCAAGCTTACCCTCTCATAAACCTTTTACAAACTCTCATTCTTCTCCGGCGAAACCCTGCAAAAACCTGCAAGTTTCTTATTCTCAGTATCAAATGGCTTCATCTTCTCAAGCTATCTCCCCTGCACACTCTCCGGCGACCTCACTAGAACATTCACCGGCTCATTCTGAACATTCAGAAAACCCCAACCCTGCCCAGAACATTGAACTAGAAGATTCCGGCGACTCAGCAGACTTTGCTCCTACAACACATCTGCAAAACTTCATAGCTAAGGATCACTTCGAAAAGGTACTACCAATCAAATCCTACAACTGCTATTTGGTCCCCTCACCCACTGCTTTCGGCGAAGCCCACGCCATTCTTCTGAACATAATGGAAAATCACATCCTCTTCCCTCTACTCACAAGAACCCCAAAGAAAATACCAGTCAGATATCTGAACCAGTTTTGGCAGAGCTGCCGATTTGATAAAGACGACTCTATTATCAAAGGGTACATTTCAAGACCTGACAAATCTGAACATCTTGAAATCAAGTTCAACAGAACAATGTTCTCACTTGAGTTCAACCTACCCATGAGGGGTCTTCTTGGTTTGAAGAAATATGCAGAGCAACCAACAGACGACGAGCTCTGTCGCTTCGTAGAAATGCTTGGGTACAACACACAACTACGGAAGAGAAATGACTTCCGCAGAGGCAGATTACCACCTCTGTGGAACACCTTGTTCTCTATTCTTAACAGATGCCTGACAGAGAAGATAGGCAGCATTGACCAGACCTCGCATCAGATTTTAACCATCATGTATGGGGTGTACTATGATCTTCCACTCGATTACGCGACTATAATGATGCAAGAGATCATCAACACCATCGACAGAAAGAACAACACCAAACGGGTCAAAGAGAACGATCCCAACTTTCTACCACCTCTGCAATTCCAAAGAATATTGGGAGTATTGTTTGAACCTCTGTTGCTGATACAGAAATGGCCAATGGAAGGGCCAATCCCAAACAGTTCCCAATGAGAAAAAATGTCCCCACTGATCATATAGATGGCTATACAACTAAGCTTCATAGCCAAACGTGCAGAACTCATGGGAAAGAAGTCCTCTTCAAAAATCTCTGCATCTACTCCAACATCAAAGAAAAGAAAAACTGCAGAAGGCACCTCTACAAGCGCTGCAAAAGATCAACCATCACCTCCTCATGCCACCGAAATTGACTCCTCTGTTCCTCCATCTTCCCCAAAACAGAGGAAGAAAAGAAAATCAAAAATCACAGAGGAAGGGGCACCAAAACCCAAGAGGAGGAAAACCAAAAAGAAGCATGGTAAATCACTTGAAAAGTTGGTTACCATTGCAGAAGAAGAAGAAATCGCAGAAGAAAGAACTGCAGAAGAAGACGCAGAAGAAGGAATGGCAACAGAGGAATATCAATCACCCTATCAATCTCCAGATAGATTTGCTCACCAAGGAGATCTGAACGACTTCCTACAGAACCCTGACATTGCCAACACCTTAAATACAGCAGGGTGGACGGCACAACCTCTCGACCACCACTCCCCAGAAGAACAATATTTCTCCATTTCTGGCATTGACACACATCTGCAAGAAGATGACACAACACCCAAAGATCAACCAGCTAACACACCTATTATCCTACAGAACCCCTTCATTCAACAAGGATTGGACGTCCACAGAAAGAGTCCAAGCACAGATACAGAAGAAGAAATAGAGGAAATAGACATGTCAGAAGAAGCTATCAAAGAACGGAATCAAAAGAACGCAACAGAGTGAAATAGAGAAAAGGTTAAGGAAATCATAGAGAAAATGGGAGAAAAAGAAAAGGGAAAAGAAAAGGATGCCGAAGTTGAAGAAGGTACAAATCCCTCACCCACTCCCAATGCAACCCACATATCTAACTCCGCAGGTCTAGCTGCAGAAGGAGTTATTGAAAAAGAGCAGCACAGCTCGATCCAAACCCAACCCAACCAGCCAGAAGTCACTCTTTCGACTTCTGCGCCCACAGAAACCGGGGAATCCATTCCTAGGGAGTCTCCTCAGAGAGACTCACCTACAGTTCGCGATCCATCGCCCCAGATCACAACAGAACACCCTATAGAGGAATTCATTTCCTCTGCCACATACACACAACTAGGGCCAACACTTCTTTCAGAGAGAAGTAGTGAGCACAGAGACGAAGAGACTCTAGACAAGTCTCCTAGTCAATAGAAGGACATTCGAATACCCACCTCTGGAGTGGATTTGGACACTGTTCTTCACAAACTCCACCAATCGCAGCAGATCCAATCAGTCAAGCCCCTCCAGAACAAACCCAAGATCAACAATAAACTCAACAGACCACAGAGACAACACCCATATCTGTGGAATCAAGTCCTGAAGAAACAAATATTCCAGAACCTGATCAGCAACCCACAGAGGCAACAACCACCCCTGTGGTAATCATTTTGGAAGAAAGTTCTTCAACAGAAAAACCCCCAACCATACCAAGAAGAAAGTCAATTGCCACCAAACCAAAAAGAGCAACGACCTCTGCTTCTGATATTCTGAAAAAGATGCAAAATACAATGACTGATCGAATGTCACAGAGAGAAGAAGAAAGGCACAGGTTCACACTAGCTTTCAAAATGGCAAGAAGATTCGACATACCTCAATCCACAGAAACCGAGCTTACAGAAGAAGTCACCAAAGAACCTCCTACAGAGGTTACAGAGCAAAGAAAGGCAACAGAACCAACGCCACAAAAGTCATCTAAAAAACAAGTGTCAAAACCTACAGAGGCAACCCCCATCAAGCCAACAGAAGCACCAACCTCCAAACCTACAGAAGAAACAGGTTCTGCACCTCCAAAAGCCAAAGCTAAGGGCAAAGCAATACTGACAGAAGAGCCCAAGAAAAAGAAGTCATTGCCCAAGCCTACAGAAAAATTAATGAAAAGCGCGTTTGATACCTTTCAAACTCCAAAGCCTGAAGAAATTGACTGGGCATATGGATTGAAGCCTCTGTCAGACATTCTTCTAACTGGTAGAGCTGCAGAAGTTGTTCAAAAGATGGAGAGTCTCAGAAGACAAGTACCACAACCTGGTCCAACACATGAAGAAATGGAAGAAGTGGTATACAAATACCTCTATAAACAATCCTTTCAGACCAATCATCCTACAGATCATGTGACAGATCCAAGGATCAGAGAAGAATTTGAGAACATCTTCACAAGGACAAAGCCAAGAACCAAAGCAGATGTCTTCTCAATCCACAAGATCAAAAAGGTAATCTTCTGCAAATTCTCCTTTACAAGAACCTATCCAAGGGTCAGGTACAATCTTTACAAAGTCAGAAGAGAAGACAATTCAGAAACCACCTTCGCTGATGCTGACCTAAGAAATATCAATCCTTATGATCTACCTGATCTTCTGCAATGGACAAAGGACAACTACAACACAGAGGCAAACACCAGATCCTATCAAGTGTTGAGAAAAGCGGTGAGGGAAAAGCTTCTGCTCTACAGCATGATAGATTTCCAGCTGGGAAAGGATCTTGGTCTCAAACATCTGGATTTACGACCACCAGAGGATCGCTGCCCACCGGACGCCGTACCTAACTCAATCATCACAGAACCACGGTTTGGGTTAGTATTTCAAAACCCACAAGGCGAAGTTAAACTGTTTGTGTGCATGGACTGTCAGAAGTACGCAACTAGTACTATGAACAAGTTCAGAACAAGCCTTGTAAAATACAGAGGTACAGAGAAAATGGATAGAGATGTTGCAGATACTTTCATCAGAGAGATTGATGCCACAATCCGCCTAAGAGAACTCTGCATCAGTTTCTACAAAGAGATCAGAAGAGTCGGAAGAGACAACATAAGCTACAACGATTTCAAAGATGCCAAAATCTGATTCTCAGACCTCCAATCCCTGCAAACCAAGTCAAAGTTTATCTTTCATTGTACTCAAATGTAAAATGCCTCTGGCATATTTCTAAATGAAAGAACCTTCGAGGTATTGTTTAACCTCTGTCTTATCTAACTTAGCCTAACTAAACTCGAAGTTAAATTTTTTATTTTTCACTACTTAGGGAGAGATTGTTAGCTTCAATCCTCCTAATCATAGAAGTATTTAGAAGTAGTGAAAAATAGGCTAAGTGAAGAAAGCCTCTTACAGAGGCTCTGTAGGACTTACCGAGGGCTCAAGATCAAGAATCTACAGAAGCTAAAAAGGCGCGCTACAGAAGCTCTGTCATACGCTCAAAGAAGTTTAATAACTCGGAATCCGGGGAAGACTGCTCCACAGAGGACCAGACCACAGAACCTCTGTAACTCATTACAGAGCCTCTGTGGTCCTCACTGAAAGACTTGAAGATATTTATAATATCTTGCTACTGTTACAGGACCCGTTCATCAACTTGCATGGTAGCATGCCCTGTCCAACGTCGACGTGTCAAACTCTGATTGGCCTCAATAGGGCTTAGTACATAATAGACGTCTGCTGCATTAAATGCAATACAACACGTCTTACTGTTCATGCCGCTCTTGCAACTGTTCACGACATCCGTTCAACTATTCATCAGTACCGTCTGAATAGTAGCATATGCTTTATGGTCCCCTTCAGAGTAGTATATAAGGAAGACTCATGTTGAGTTCTTCCTTATCACTTATCAATTATCAATCATCAAACACACATAAATCGACCATCATAAGAACACAAAAAGCTTATTCACCTTAAGAGTCATATCTATTTTGAAGCTTTTCTTACTCATTGTTCTTACACATGTTTTTAATATATATTCAGTAAACTTTGAAATATTATTTCCTGTTCATTGTTTATTTATATTTTGGTCTAAATCTATCAAACTTATCTGTTAGTTCTTCAAATACGCTTCCGCATCAAACATTAACTTGAACTAATAGATCTGATAATCTTGTTTAAAGCAAAACGGGAACCAACAGTATTCATTAAAGGGAATAACTTGGTAACTGTTTTAAGTTAAATGTTCGTTCATGAAAACCTTAGGATTTCCAACCCTCAACTGTTTCCTCTATCAAAGTTTCCGAAGTTGTTTACTGTCCCGTTTGTGATTTGTTTTCTTACAATTAATTAGTTAATACCAACCACTCAATTTGTGACCGTTCAGTTAATAGAGTTTATAGTCATTGTGATACTTAGTTCCTAGTTCCCTGTGTTCGATACTCGTACTTTTTGTACTATTACTTGATTTCGACCCGTACACTTGCGATATGATTTAGGGGGGGGGTGTAAACCCGCCTATCAATGACGGAATCAATGACCTCTATCAATCTGTCTGCTAGAGCTTGATCCATGAACTCTGTTCCTCTGTGCTCCAAGAGGTTGGCTCTGAACTCCACCAGAGTACTTGTTGCATTTTTTTGGCAATCAACCTCTAGGAATAGCTTTCTTGAAAGACGTACCCAATCCTTGGAAAGGTAATGATAGAGTTTGGTCTGGCAAAGGTGGGGCAGTCATCTTCTGGAGGTGGGACACTCAAACCTCTTACCCCAAGTCGAGTCCCAGTTGGAAGTCAGTCATGCTATACATTAGAAGTCTTTCGCGCATTGCCATCCTGATTTCTCGGTAAGCTCTTTGGACTTCTAGTCTACGGTTTTAGTTCTGCCTTGTCCAACTCAGAAGACCAGGTAGATCATAGAGGTTTAGATTTCTCAGATCTGTATATGAGAATGTGGTTTCTGATCTGTCCATCCTCTTGACTTTGTAGAGGTTGTAGTGAACCTCTCCTCCGTGGGTATGGCACAACTTGCAGTAGATGACCTTGTCTATCTTAGAGTTTGAGAAGAATTCTTTGATGGATTTGGCTTTCTTTCTGTAGAATTGATCTCGTAGTTCTTTAAGAAAGTCAGGGTGCAGTTTAGATGGTGGCAGAGGATCGTTGACTGCTCTGCTGTATAGGTACTTGTGCACTACCTCTTCCATTTTTCTTTGCCGAACGGGAGCCGGTGGTGGTGTCGGTGCAGTATCAGGTTCGACCATTTTCCCTTTACCTTTGATTAGAGTCTTTAGCTTGTCGAGCTCATTGGTGAATCGCTGCTCCATGGCCTCACGGACGGCCTTTAGGGCGCCGTCCATATATCCCTTTGACACTAAGTCGGGTAATGTAACTTCGGGATCACTTAGATTACCCGCTGAGGCATCTACCTTAGAGGCAGAGCCACCTACAGTCACGGTTGGTGCAGGGATAGCCGTGGTAGGATTTCCTTCCGATCCTCGAGTTCCACTTAAAGGCAGAGTTACTACGGAAGTTCTGATCGAGTCACGAAGATCAACGATTTGTGGGATCTCATCTTGTGTCCTAGCCGAAGAATGTAATATTTCAAGTGGCTCTAGACTCAATGGTGCATTGAAAGAAGTCGAGACCGGGGGCTGCTGGTCTCTGGTTTCAATACCAGTACTCTCCGATTGAGAGACCGGTAGAAGTTGTGCTTGATCCCCGTGAGAAGTTGAAACATCCGTCTTTTGAGAGACGGATGAGTGGCTGAGGAGGTTATGCAATTGTGCCGCTGGGTCTACGACGGCTTCTTCAATACCCCGTCCCAACGGATGAGACGGGATAGCAGATGTGGCAACCCGGATGACACTTGGCTGGATTCGCTCAGAAGCCTCTTTATCTTTACGGCTTAATCTTTCTTGGTTCGCTTTCGACCGTAATTCCCTCCTTCTCACATGTTATAACTCTTCAACTAATTCTCCCTCATGTCTCCTTGTATCTACCGTAGTAGGTTGGGTAGTAGGGATGAGAAGTGGTGTCGGTGAGTCGAGAGGGATGCCTTCGGTAAAGTCTGGGTTTGGTCCGATACTTGTAGGTATTAAGGATATCCGTATGGCACGGGTCGTATCGGACTCAGTGGAGTCAGATTCCACGTCTTCAACTTGTCATTGTGGGGAAGGAGGGTCAGATAGATAGGGCTCGGTGTCACGATGGAGAATTGGTCGAGAGGATGTACCGGCTTGATGGGATTGGCTAGAACTGGGACGTGTAACCACTACACCGCCTGCTCCGGTTCCCCTCCCACGTACTCTCAACACACCCCGCCCGGGAGCCCCTGCTGCCCGGGCCCTTCCTCCTCTTGTCCTAGGACCCTCATGTCGCTCGTGTCTATCTCCCTGGGAGGTCCCTCCGGTGCTGGCTGGACCATGGGAGCAGCTAACTCTCTCCTATATTCTACCATACTCGGTGCATTTGGATCCGCGTGTGCCAGTAGGGCTTCAGGTAAAGGCATAGGTATGGTGTTGGACGGGTTTCGAATCACCATGTATTGCAAGTGGAAAGGAGGGCATACCGGATGGTTAAGTCTTTGGGGTTTTGCTTGATTCGCGTCCATGTGTTGTCGCACAGCCAAGGATAGGAAACGAAGATATGGGAGGAACTTCTTTTGTTTCGACCCACCAATTTGTCGAATAGCATGCACCAGTTCTCGCCAGATTATCATATTGAAGTCGACGTGTCTGTTGTAGCACACGGCATGGAATTGACGAAGGAAGTCTCCGGTGCACTGGTCTATGCCCTTCCATCTGGATGAGAGACACCTGTTCAGTATGGTGAACATCATGTACCAGATGGGCACCAGATATTTGCGGTTGAACGCCGAAGGTCGATCGGGAGCATGGTTGTAACCGAGTGCGCTTACTTGAGCACATAGAGTCGCGTCATTGACCGCGGGGTCGTAGGGTTGATGTCCGCCGGCGGTGGCTTTGGGTAGTGACAGTAGACGCCGGAAGGACTCAGGTGTGAGCGTGAAGGGGTGGTTGTCGATCCGCGCCGTGATGGTCTATGAATTGGCAGCCGTAATGACTTGGGCAAATAGCCACACTTGATACACATATAGCACTGGGACGTCGGCTGTGGCGGTGAGGGCCTCACGGAGAGGGTGACCAAGTAAAACCTCCACGACCACACGATGTTGTGGTTGTGGTCGGAACTCAGTGGCGTCCAAATGATGGTTGTTGGCCTCCATCTCAATGCCATGGTCAGGGGCGACCAAAGCGTTATCGGCTGCTTCATCGATAAATTCCTCTTGAGGAGGAATTTGCTCTTCCGGATTTTGTTGTTGTTGTTGGTCCGCCATGGAAAATCTGTAAAATAACCAAAGTTAGTAATCAAGACGGATAAACAAGTTCCGGCGCATACCTTTTTAGTAAATGGATCAATCTGAGACAGATTGAGGGCTGACAGTGATAGAACAGGTACTGGACTTGTAAATGCAGGGGTGTCCGGATAAAACAATGGAAACAAGAGTTTCCGGACAAACTATGCTATCCGGACAAACTATGCTATCCGGACAACAAGTATCTGATAACGCCACTTTTTGGCGTTATTTTCGGTCCTGAAACCAATGAGATTGGCTTGTATTTAAGCAAAGAGGCGGAATTTGATGTTTTATCAAGTGAAATGTGCAGGTAATCTAAAAGGCGGCAATCATTGAGAAAAGAAGCGAAAAGAGCCCAAAACGAGTACAAAACGAAGCCAACGGAAGCCCGAGATCCAAGCCCAAGACCTATGCCCCAACAACGAAACAAACCTGACCCGGAGAGCATCAGAAAACCACGCGGTTTTCCACGCAGTTTGCATGTCACGGGCAAAGCCGCACAACCCTCTGTTCGTTTGTTATAACTTGGCGTTTTCCGGAATTTAGGTCAGATCTCGACACACGACGAACGGCAGCGACTAGGAGGCGATTTTCAAAGGTTTTTCGGAGCTTTTGGAGCCACGATAGAGGATCGATTGAGGAGGAAGTCACGATACGAAGCGGATTAGAGCCGAGAGAAGGGAGTTCGTTATTGCATTCACCATGATCACATTCACTATGTTTACATTGATTGTTTACTTTCCTTCTCTTATGTTTTTATCCACCACCAACATGAACTAATCTTTAGATGTTGGGGGTTGGAATGAATTTGGTTTAAAACTTATGAATAGATGACGTGAGACTTTTATCAGTTTTCCTATTTTAATAAAGCGTATAATTTGGTTTTTAATACTTTTGTGAGTTTAGCTAGCTTCCAATTGTTTTGTTGTTCTCAATTAAGTTCGAGAGAATTAATTGTTAACTAGAACTAGAAATTGTATGTCTAAGGTGAGAAATTGGATAGAGATATACCAGTGTAAGCCTTAGTCCCGTTTAAATCTTGCTTTTAATGTGTTTTGAGTGTCATAAGTTAAGATCGAGAGATAAAGCTTGTGTCTTCAAAATAAAACCCGTTGTTGCTTGAGAGAGAATAACGGTGTTGATCGAAACCCTCAGTGATTTGATAATGACCCTCTCATATACTTAGTGAAAATTGTAAGTAAACAATATGTATCAGAGTTTCACTATCGCTGATAAGTACTAAGACCTTACAGTACCGCTGATAGGAACTCTCACTCTTTAGATTAAACATTCAGCGAACACTGTTCACCATAATGCTATGAGTCTGTTCAGTCCTTATGGTGATCGCTGATAAGTTAATTGTTTACTTATGATCTCAGAAGACAAGTTTCACGTTAACATAGGTTCTACGCTGAAGTCGAAGATCAAGCTCAAGAACCAGCGACAAGTCTCCTAATGAACTGATGCGGATCAGCGAAGATTCAGATTTGTCCACTCAACGTGAGGTATCAAGTACAAGACTTCAGTTATCACTGAACTTTATCATTCGCTGATAAACAATGGTAAAGCACTGAATCAACGAAAAGCTGATCATGAAGTCCTCCGTACAAAGTACTTTTGTCTAAACCACCCTTGCACGACTCCGTACGATATGTCAGAAAAGAACCTCCTTATTGTCTGAAATCATACAACCACTCTGATACTACACTGTTCAAACATGCGGCTACTAAGGTTGTCAACAAAGGTCAATGACATGCAACCAATCAGCTGCTGCCACGTGTAAAGTGTAAACTGCCATGCATTAAATGAATGCAGTATATAAGAAGGAATTCAGCTTCATTTTTGAAGCACTTGCTAACTCTGGACAAGTCATCATTATTAGTAATTTCCTTCTCTTTCTTAGTGCAAGAAACTTAGTGTTCCAACTTGTTTAGATTTAGGTCAATCCTTAATCTTGTTCCGCAACAAGCTATAAATTGTTAATGATTTATCAATAAACAATTTAGAAAAGTAAAATCCGTGTGTTTGTATTCAACCCCCCCTTCTACAAACTTGTATAGCCCTTCGGGACCAACAAGTGGTATCAGAGCGGTCTTGTTTAATCTTATAAACAAGATCTGATTTATACTAAGATTTCTCTTCCTTGATGTTTCTGAAAATGGCTACCAACACAAACACAAACTATATTGACAATGGTTCTCTTGCAAAAACCCCTAGATTCTCTAGAGATAATTTTAATCTATGGAAAAATAGGATGATTCTCTTCTTAGAAGGTGTAGACCGTACTATGCCTTATTATCTTGAAAACGGCCCATATATTCCTGTAAGAATTGATGTTGCAGTTCCAACCGCTAAAAATAGACCTGCTATTCCAGAAAGGCTGATTCCTAAGGAAGTTCATATGTGGACTGATGAAGATAAGAAGAAAGTGGCTATCGACACCAAAGCCAGATCCATACTATCCATGGCTCTTCCTGACGAAGTCTACCATTCCGTCATGAACCTGAAAACCTCAAAAGTTATGTGGGATACAATCTGTGTTCAGTATGAAGGTACGTCTGAAGTCCAGGACTCTCGAAAGATCAACCTGGTAAGACAGTACGAAAGTTTCATTTGTGGTAAGAATGAAACTCTCTCTGATGTTCACCAACGTTTTAACTGTTTAATAATAGATCTGAAAACTGTTGGTAAGGAATATTCTAACTTTGAAGTGCTGAAAAAGTTTTTAGAATGTTTACCTGAATGCTGGGACAGTTATTCTATGTGTCTCAAGCTGTCAAAGGATCTAAAATCAATGACCCTTTCTACCTTATATGGCACGATGCTGAATCATGAGCAATCGAGTCATCTTAAGAAGAATCTTGTAAAAGATTCCAAAAGCACCCCTGTTGCTTTAATCTCAGAGGAACCTTCCACTCAGCGACCCTCGGTCACCATCACTGAGTTGGAAAGTAACTCTGAAAGGTCATCAGATTCTGACTCTTCAGATGATGATGAATCTTTGGCTCTCCTCACTAAAAAGTTCAGGATATTCGCCAAAAAGAAAATGTTCAGAAAGAATAAACCTCTTTCCATTACTGACAAGCCAAGATCATCAGCTCCATTACTGACTATGAAGTAGGTCACTGTTCCTTTTACGGCATGAATAGTAAACTGGATGGTGTGAACAGTGGACTGGATGGTGTGAGCAGTTGTTTGAGCCATGCTCATTTAATGGAGCAGATGTACTTTTGGTAAATGCATTAAATGGCGCAGACGTCTATTTTGTACCTTGCCCTATTGAGTCCACTCAGAGCTTGACACGTGTTTTGACAGTACTTTTCCATGCAAGTTGATGAACGTATCCAGTAATATCTTCCAAGTCTTCATTGAGGACCACAGAGGCTCTGTAATGAATTACAGAGGTTCTGCGGTCTGGTCCTCTGTGGAGCAGTCTTCGCCGGATTCCGAGTCTTTGGTCTTCTTTGTGCGTATGACAGAGCTTCTGTAGGAAGCCTCTGCTGCTTCTGTAGCTTCTTGACCTTGATTTCTCGGTAATGTCGGCAGAGCCTCTGTAAGAGGCTTTCTTCACATAGCCTATTTTTCACTACTTCTAAATACTTCTATGATTAGGAAGATTGAAGCTAACAATCTCCCCCTAAGTAGTGAAAAATAAAAAATTTGAACTTGAGTTAAGTTTGGCTAAGTTAGATAAGACAGAGGTTAAACAATACCTCGAAATTTCTTTCATTTAGAAATATGCCAGAGGCATTTTACATTTGAGTACAATGAAAGTAACTTTGTTTGCAGAGATTGGAGGTCTGGGAATCAGATTTTGGCATCTTTGAAATCGTTGTAGCTTCTGTTGTCTCTGCCGATTTTTCTGATCTCTTTGTAGAATCTGATGCAGAGTTCTCTTAGGCGGATTGTTGAGTCTATTTCTCTGATGAAAGTATCTGCATCATCTCTATCCATTTTCTCTGTACCTCTGTATTTTACAAGGCTTGGTCTGAATTTGCTCAGAGTACTGGTTGCGTACTTCTGACAATCCATGAGTACAAAAAGTTTAACCTGGTGTTGTGGGTTTTGAAATACTAACCCAAATCTTGGTTCTCTGATGATTGAGTTGGGCACAGCGTCTGGTGGTGGTGGTCGTAGATCTAGATGTTTGAGACCAAGATCCTTTCCCAGCTGAAAATCTATCATGCTGTACAGCAGAAGCTTTTCCCTCATCGCTTTTCTCAACACTTGATAGGCTCTGGTATTAGACTCTGTGTTGTGGTTGTCTTTTGTCCATTGCAGAAGGTCAGGTAGATCGTAAGGATTGATGTTTCTTAAGTCAGCATCAGCGAAGGTAGATTCTGAATTGTTCTCTCTTCTGACTTTGTAAAGATTGTACCTGACCCTTGGATAGGTTCTTGTGAAGGAGAATCTGCAGAAGATCACCTTTTTGATTTTGTGAATTGAGCAGACATCTGCTTTGGTTCTTGGCTTTGTTCTTGTGAAGATGTTCTCAAATTCTTCTCTGATCCTTGGATCTGTCACATGATCTACTGGATGATTTGTCTGATAGGATTGTTTGTAGAGGTATTTGTATACCACTTCTTCCATCTCTTCATGTGTTGGACCAGGTCGTGGAATTTGTCTTCTGAGACTCTCCATCTGTTGAACAACTTCTGCAGCTCAACCAGTTAGAGGAATTTCTGACAGAGGCTTCAATCCATGTGCCCAGTCAACTTCTTCGGGTTTTGGGGTTTGAAAGGCGTCAAACGCACTCTTCATTAGTTTTTCTGTTGGCTTTGGCAATGTTTTCTTCTTCTTTGGCTCTTCTGTCAGTATCCCTTTGCCCTTATCTTTTGCTATTGTTGTGGCAGAACCTGTTGCTTCTGTGGGTTTTGAGGTTGGCACTTCTGTTGGTTTGATGGAGGTTGCCTCTGTGGATTTTGACGATTGTGATTTAGAGGACTTTTGTGGCGATGGTTCTGTTGGCTTGACTTGCTCTGTAACCTCTGTTGGAGGTTGTTTGATGACTTCTTCTGCGAGCTCAGTTTCTGTTGATGAAGTGTTGACATTGAATCTTCTTGCCATTCTGAAAGCTAAAGTGAACCTGTGCCTTTCTTCTTCTCTCTTCACCATACGATCACTCATTGTTGTGTGCATCCTTTTCAGAATGTCAGAAGCAGAGGTCGTTGCTCTTTTTGGTTTGGTGGCAATCGACTTTCTTCTGGGTATGGTTTGGGGTGTTTCCACAGAGGTGGGTGTTTTCTCTGTGGTTGGTTCATCTGTTTCTTCCAAAATGATTACCTCAGGGGCGGTTGTTGCCTCTATGGCTTGCTGTTCTGCTTCTGGAGTTTTGGTTTCGTCAGGAGATGATTTCACAGAGATGGGTGTTGTCTCTGTGGTCTTTTGGGTTTGTTGTTGTCGGGTCTGTTCTGGAGGTGCTTGACTCAGAGGTTCTGCGGCTATTGGTGGACCTGTAAGTCCTCTGCTTGCAGCTTTCTCTGTAGTTTTCTCCCCCTCAGGATGATCTGATGGACCAGGATGGTCATCATCATCAGAGTCATCCTGACCCTTGTATGATGTACCCTCTGCTCTACAGGAAGCATCGGGTTTCTTTGGCATTGTGGCTCCAGCAGCGATCAGTTTCGCGCAGGCATCATCACAGAGGCCAAGAAGAGTTGCTAGCTCTGCCTCTGTTTTGAATCTCATCCTTCCTACACTTTCTCTGAAATCTTTGACGAAGTTAGCATTGGCAGTGGTGAAGGAAAGGATGACTTCTGTCACTTGATTAATCACGTTCTGCCCAAGCTCTGTCAGCTGTGCTCTTGTCATGTAGTCTTTGGGTTGCATCAGCATGGTATTTCGCATGGCTTCTTCTTGAACTTTTTGTAGGGCCTTCTGTAGATCTGCAGGAGTGATGCCCGTTGACACTGAAGTCTGTTTGTTCAATTGATCAAGGAACTTGTTGATGGAGTTCTCAATCGAAGGAGTAGTTGTTGCAACAGAAGTGGTGGATGCAGTAGCAGCAGACTTCATCTGTGAGATGGCAGTTTTCACCTCTGTGGACAGGTTGTCCATTTTGGTGTTCAGGTTTAGCAGTGCCAGTGATGTTGTCTTTGCAAAAGATTTGAAAGAGCTTTGCAACTCTTTCAAGGTTTGGTTCACAGAGGTCTCAAGGGTTTGGAACTCATCCCTTGTAACTTGTGTTCCGGTGGTAACCTCTGGAGGAACACATTCGTCTCCAGAGTGAATCCCTGTTCCTGGGATACCTTCTTTCATTCCTGTTTGTACGTTGAGAATGGAAGGATTTCCTTCTGATCCTTGAGAAGAAACATGAGTTTCAATCCCTACAGAAGTTCTGAGAAGAACATTGTCCAAATCCACTCCAGAGGTGGGTATTGGAATATCCTTCTGTTGACTAGGAGACTTGTCTAGAGTCTCTTTGTCTTTGTGCTCTCTACTTCTATCTGAAAGAAGTGTGGGTCTTAATAAGTGCGTGGCAGAGGAAACAAATTCCTCTGTTGGGCGTTCTTCTGTGATCTGGGGCAATTGATCACGAACTATAGGTGAGTCTCTTTGAGGAGACTCCCTAGGAATGTATTCCCCGATTTCTGTGGGCACAGAGGTTGAAAGAGTAACCTCTGGCTGGATGGGTTGGGTTAGGTTCGAGATGTGCTGCTCTTTTTCAATGACACCTTCTGCAGCTAGACCTGCGGTGTCAGAAATGTGGGTTGCACTGGGAGTTGGTTTTGGTTGTGTGCCTCTATTTATCCAGGCATCTTTTCTTGCTCCTTCCCTAAGTTATGTGGAAGTTCCTTGCTCTGGTCGTAATTGGTCATACACTTGATGAGATCCAAATAATCTCATGACATGTGGATGATAAAGACCCTTACGTATCCAGACAGCTTCTTCTTCATCTGAATCTGTCTCTAAGATCTCTATTTCTGTCTCAGTTGTTGCTAATCCCTCTTTTTGTACAACTTCGGCCCCTTTTTCTTTCTCTTCTTCCATCATGTTCTCAGAAGCCTCTGTAATTTCACCTCTGTTCAATTCAGCTTCAGTTTGTTCTATTTCTTCTGAAGCTGGGTTTGGACTTCTTCTGTGGACATCCAATCCTTGAATGAAAGGGTTTTGTAAAATAACAGGGGTTTCGGCTGGTTGATTTCTGGGTGTTGTGTCATCTTCTTGCAGATGTGTGTCGATGCCAGAAATGAAGAAATCTTCTTCTGGAGAGTGGTGGTCGAGAGGTTGTGCCGTCCACCCTGCTGTATTTAGGGTGTTGGCAATTTCAGGGTTCTGTAAGAAGTCATTCAGGTCTCCTTGGTGAGCAAATCTATCTGGAGATTGATAGGGTGATTGATACCTTTCTGTAGCCATTTCTTCTTCTGCAACTTCTTCTTCAGCAGTTTCCTCTTCTGCAATGGTTACCAACTTTGCAAGTGATTTACCATGCCTCTTTTTGGTTTTCCTCCTCTTAGGATTGGGTGCCCCTTCTTCTGTTGATTTTGATCTTTTCTTCTTCATTTTTGGAGAGGAGGGAGGAGCAGAGGAGCCAATTTCTGTGGCATGAGGAGGTGAGGGTTGATCTTCTGCAGCGCTTGTTGAGGTGCTTTCTGCAGTTTTCCTCTTCTTAGCTTTTGGAGTAGATGCAGAGGTTCTTGATGAAGACTTCTTTCCCATTAGTTCTGCACGTTTGGCTATAAAGCTGAGTTGAATAGCCATGTGCTTTGCTAACTTCTGATCCTTTTCTTTTTGAGTGGAAAAAGGTTTTGCTATCATTGTTCCTAGGGGGACACCTAAACGCGGGGGTGTCATAGGACTCGGTTTAGGAGTTCTATGATCGCGTATATACTCTTTCTTAAGGGATTTATTCGATGCGTATTGCAGAAGCTTCTTTGACAGAGGTCTGCAATGTGAGTAGCCATCAGCATGATCAGTGGGGGTATTCTTGTTCATTGGGAACTGTTTGGGAGTTGGCCCTTCCATTGGCCAATTTTGGATTAGCAGCAGTGGTTCGAACAATACTCCTAATATTCTTTGGAATTGCAGAGGTGGTAGAAAGTTGGGATCGTTCTCTTTGACCCTTTTCGAGTTGTTCTTTCTGTCGATGGTGTTTATGATCTCTTGCATCATTATGGTCGCATAATCTAGTGGAAGATTATAGTAAACCCCATACATGATGCTCAAGATTTGATGTGAGCTCTGGTCAATACTGCCTATCTTTCCTGTCAGGCATCTGTTAAGAATCGAGAACAAAGTGTTCCACAGAGGTGGTAATCGGCCTCTGCGGAAGTCATTTCTCTTCCGTAGTTGGGTGTTGTACCCAAGCATTTCCACGAATCGACAGAGCTCTTCGTCTGTTGGTTGCTCTGCATAACTCTTCAATCCCAGAAGACCCCTTGTTGGTAGGTTGAATTCAAGTGAGAACATTGTTCTGTTGAACTTGATTTCAAGATGCTCAGATTTATCAGGTCTTGAAATGTACCCTTTGATAAGAGAATCGTCTTTATCAAATCGGCAGCTTTGCCAAAATTGGTTCAAATAGCGGACTGGAATTTTGTTCGGGGTTCTTGATAGTAGAGGGAAGAGGACATGATTCTCCATGATGTTCAGAAGTATGGCATGGGCTTCGCCGAAAGTAGTGGGTGAGGGGACCAAATAGCAGTTGTTGGATTTGATAGGAAGAATGGCTTCGAAATGATCCTTTGCTATAAAGTTTTGCAAGTGAGTCGTCGGAGCAAAGTCTGCTGAGTCCCCGGAATCTTGTTGTTCAATATTTCTTGCAAGGCTGGGGTTTTCAGAATGTTCTGAATGTGCAGGGGAGTGTTCCGGTGAGTTCGCCGGAGAGAGTTCAGAGGATGTAGCTCGAGAAGATGAAGCCATTTGATTTTAAGAATAAGATTTTTGCAAGCTTTTTGCAGGGTTTCGCCGGAGAAGAAGATGAGAGTTTGTAAAATGTTTTATGAGATGGTAAGCTTTGTTTTTATAGGATGGTAAAACGGTAGAATTCGAAAGAGTAAAATATATGGCAATGGATTAAAGTTTGGAATCCGCACTCGAGTTTGAGCGGCGGGTTCAACTTTCCAAATAAAAACGTTCCATGTACGCCCAATGAAAATGGGACACGTAGGCCTTGTCAGAATATGACAGGACGTCGTGCGCGGCCCATTAATGCTAGGCGCGTGAGGTTGATTTTAGCCATATGAGTTTTACTCGCAGTAAAAGTAACCGTTATTACTACAGAGATGCCCAAGTAATCAGATTGACAGACCTTCTGTAGTTTACAGAGGCTCTGTGATCTTGAAAATCTTTGATGTTTATCCCTTTTTCATATATCTCATTGTTATCATGACTTCTGTGGGGTTCTTCTTTTAACCAAAACCATTGGAGAGGGTAAAATCGGATTTTTGTGAAGAAATTTGCTTCGCAGAGGTTTTGTGGCTCTGTTGGAACTTGCAGAAGTTCTGTGAGGGCCAGCAGAAGCTCTATGAGAGAAAAAATCTCATAACAAAAATTTTATTGATATTTTTGATCATCCAATTTTTGATTTGGTTTAAGAGATGTTTTTCGGATATATTTGAAAGTTTGTGTCCGAGAAAACTGTTAAAAAAACGGTTTGTCCGAGAAGGTCATGGTCTGCGTTTTCGGTTTTCGAGATAACATTCCAAAAGATTGAGAGAAGGTTAATTTGTGATCACAGAGCATATTTCCTGCAGAAGCTCTATGACTTTAAATTTCTCCTAATTCGAATTTTGTGAAACTTTTTGAGCTTTTGATTTTTGAAATGTTATTCACAGTATATTTAGGACATATTTGACAATTCTTGTCCTAGAAAATTGTTTTCCAAAAACCTTTTGTGCGAGAGACATACCTTTTGGTTCTTCTTTTCTCGGCAGTGATATCTGACTTCTGTCGATATGGAGTCATCGACATTTTTCTTTTGCTTTCCCTTGAAAGTTTTATCTCTTTAGATCATTTCAGGGTTCCCTTCTGCTCCCCCTTGATCTAATCACCTCTGTAGATTAAGTAATTTCCTTTTGCTCCCCCTTGACCTATGCTTGGATCAAAGAATGATAAGTTTTGCATAGAACATAGGTCATGTTTTTCAGAGGTTCTGTAGGGGTCCTCAGAGGTTCTGAGTTGACTTACAGAAGCTCTGTGATTTTAAGAACTATTTAAGGTTTTAAGAATTTACATACAGAAGTGGAATTAATCAAAGCAGTAAATTTAGCAATGTATTTACTTATTATTTACAGAAGATAAAGCTATACTTACAGAGGATTTTCACACCATGTTAATCATTCCTAACTTACCCACCAAGAAGTTGAATCTTTTCTCGTCTAATGCTTTGGTGAATAAGTCAGCGAGTTGATATTCTGTGGGCACGAAATGCATTTCGATTGTACCGTATTCAACATGATGTTTCAAGAAATGATACCTTATATCGATATGCTTGGTTTTTGAGTGTTGCACAGGGTTGGCAGAGATAGCAATAGCACTTTTGGAATCACAGAAGATGGGTATTTTGAACAGAATGTGGCCGTAGTCTTTTAGTTGAGTCTTCATCCATAGAACCTGAGAACAACAGCTAGCGGCAGCAACGTATTCAGCTTCTGCAGTGGATGTGGAGACACAATTCTGCTTCTTGGAGGTCCAACTGACTAGTTTACCACATAGGAATTGACAACTCCCAGAGGTACTCTTTCTGTCGAGCATGCATCCTCCATAGTCTGAATCTGTATAAGCTTTAAGACTAAAACCAGAGTTCTGTGGATACCAGAGACCAAGATTGTTGGTCCCCTTCAGGTATCTCAAGATTCTTTTTACAGCATCATAATGTGATTTCTTTGGATTAGCTTGATAACGTGCACAAAGACATGTGGCATGCATAATGTCAGGTCTGCTTGCTGTTAAGTATAACAGAGATCCAATCATGCCTCTGTAGAGAGTACATTCTACAGAAATACCATTTGGATCTAAGAACAACTTATTTCCAGTGGCCATTGGAGTCTTCATTGCAGAGGTATCAGAGAGATTATATTTTAAAAGTATGTCAGAGACATATTTGGCTTGATTTATAAAAATTCCCTCTGAAGATTGTTTGACTTGAAGTCCGAGGAAGAATGTTAATTCTCCCATCATACTCATTTCAATCTCACTTTGCATGAGTTTTTAAAAAAATTTGCACTCTTCTGAATTTGTAGACCCAAAAATTATGTCATCTACGTATATTTGTACAAGCATTATCTCACTATTTTTGCGTTTATAGAATAAGGTAGTATCTGTTGTACCTCTGTTGTAGCCATTGACTAGAAGGAAGGTAGAAAGTCGTTCATACCATGCTCTTGGAGCCTGTTTCAGTCCGTATAGAGCCTTTTCAAGGTAGTATACATGCCTTGGAAACTTTGAGCTTTCAAAACCTGGTGGATGATTTACGTAAACCTCTTCTTGGATTTCACCGTTTAGAAAAGCTGATTTTACGTCCATCTGATAGACTTTAAAACCTCTGTGGGCTGCGAAGGCTAAGAATATTCTTATTGCTTCGAGACGTGCGACAGGGGCAAAAGTCTCATCGTAGTCTATGCCTTCTTCTTGTCTATATCCTTTTGCTACTAATCTTGCTTTGTTTCTGACGACCACTCCATCTTCATCCTTCTTGTTTCTGTAGACCCATTTAGTCCCAATGGCCTGTTTCCCTCTTGGCAGAGGTACTAAAGTCCATACTCTGTTACGCTCAAATTGCAGAAGTTCTTCTTGCATGGCGTCTACCCAGTTTGGGTCATCTAGGGCTTCAGAAATCTTCTTTGGTTCTATAACACTAATAAAATTTGTAAAGAAACAAAAATTAGCAGTGGCAGACCTTGTTTTTACTGAGTCAGAAGGTTCTCCAATTATTTGGCTTGGAGGATGGATTTTTGTCCACTGAGTTGTGCGTGGAAGATGATCATCAATGTCATCAAAACTTTCTTCAGAGGCTTCTTGTGTTTCTTCTTGTGCAGCCTCTGATGTTCTTCGTGCCTTGGTAGTTGATTCTACTGTTTGTGGAATGATTGGTACGAGTGGTGGTGGAGTTTGTTCCTCTGAGGATGTATAGTCTTGGTCCTCGATCTCCTCTGTAATTGGTTCTTCTGTGGTTTGTGCAGCTTCTGTGGTCGTTTTTCTTGATGTTTCATCTTCTGCACTTTCTTCTGCTTCGGCAATTGCATCTGTAGTATTTATAGAAGAAGATGAAGCATTATTTGGACCAGTTAGAGTCATACCTGTAGGATTTTGTCCGACAGAGGATGGTTCTTCAGAAACTCTGATGGTTCCGACAGAAGGATCAATGTCATTGTGGAACATCTCCAAAAATAGAAAATTCAAATCTTCTTTTGTTCTTGAGATGTCAGAAAATTTCCCTTTAATTCCGAGTTCTGAACTTATTTGCTCAGAAGTCATTTGGAATGAATCATCAAAAGAAACATTGATGCTTTCTACAATCTTGTGAGACTTTGTAAGGAATGTTCTGTAGGCTTTGGAAGTGGCAGAGTATCCAATGAATTTTCCTTCATTTGCTTTTACATCAAACTTTCCTCTTGAATCTCTGTCGTTTAAGACGAAGCATTTGCATCCGAATACATGGAAAAATTTGATGTTTGGCCGCCGTTTGTTAAGCAATTCGTAAGGCGTCTTGAGGTGTCTTTTCACAATGGTTGATCGATTTTGAGTATAACACGCAGTAGAAATTGCTTCTGCCCAAAAGTTCATTGATAATCCGCATGCTGACATCATAGTTCTTGCGGCTTCCACAAGTGGTCGATTCTTTCTTTCGACAACACCGTTCTGTTGTGGAGTGCGAGCTGCAGAGAAGTTCTGTGATATTCCTTCTGTTGAAAGATAGGCTTCAATGACAGAGTTTTTAAATTCTGTGCCATTGTCACTTCTTAACTTCTGTATTCTGCAATCATAAAGAACTTGGATTCTTTTCATTAGATTTATCAATATATTTGGAACATCTGATTTCTTTCTAACGAATTCAACCCATGTGAAACGTGAATACTCATCAATTAGGACAAGTATGTATTTCTTGCCACCTATGCTCTGTATGGCAATGGGACCGCAGAGGTCGACATGAAGCATGTACAGAGGTCTAGTGCAAGATACATCTGTTTTGCCTTTGTGGGAAGCTCTTTTGAGTTTTCCCATCTCACAGGCAGAACATAAATGATCCTTATTGAATTTAACATTTGGCAAACCTTTAACTAGATCAAGTTTGACCAGTTTTTCCAATGTGTGAAAATTCAAGTGACAGAACTTGTTGTGCCATAACCAGGCTTCTTCACTTTTGCAGGCAACAAGGCAAACTTTGTCCTTGTTCTTTGAGTTGAAGTTCATTAGATATAGATCACCTATTCTTTCAGCTCGCAGAAGTTCCATACTTGTTTCTTCACTTTGTAGAGAGCAGAAAGTTCTTTTGAACAACACATTGAATCCTGTATCACAAAGTTGACTTACACTGAGTAGGTTGTGCTTAAGGCCATCCACATATGCAACTTTGTATACAGAAACGTCTTCTTTCCTTATGACTCCATAGCCTTTTATGTGTCCTTTCTTGTTGTCTCCAAAAGTCACAGATCCACCATCTTGTGTTTCTTTGTACGTGGATAGTGCACTTCTGTCACCAGTCATGTGTCTTGAGCATCCGGAGTCTAGATACCAGATTGGCACATACTTCTTCTGCAGGACAATCACAGAGATTTAGGTACCCATATCCATATGGGTCCAATATTGTTAGAGTTTTTCAAGTTTGCCTTGGCATTCTTGAAATACATTTTGTTCTCTGTAGAAGAGTCAGATTGTTTCTTTGTGGGATTTGACTTTTGATTTGTCGTAGAGAGTAAACAGACTTGACTTGAAAAATGATTATTAAGTTTAGACATAAGATCAAAGCAATGACAGTATTGAATATGAGATGTAATTTGCTTGAACTTTTCATTGAACTTTTTAAACTCAGCCACAGAGGCATTACATTCTTTCTTTACATTAGATTTCCTATTACTAGAAGATCTATGAATACTCGAATGTTGTTTGCAAAAGTTCTGTTTAGGACCTGCCTTCTGTGGGTTGCTTCTGTGGTGAACTTCTTTCATCACTGTCACAGAAGAAAAAGATTTATCAACCTTGGGTTTTGAAAATCTAGAACCTATAGGATCAATAGAGGTCTTCTGTAACATTTTAAGCTCAGTAGAGGTTTTGACATGTAGATTCAAATTTATAAAATCTTGGCAGATTGGAATCTCTGTGAGTTTCTCTTTTGGAGAAATAGTTCTGTGAGGAACTTCAGAGGAGTATTTAACATCCTCTGTGTCATAGAGAGTTATCCCAGATGTAACATCTGTCTCTGAATCGTCAGAAGATGAGTCGTCCTCGTATACAGAGGTTGAGTCAATTCTTTCAATAGAGGTTGAATTTTCCGAACATGCATCATACAAGCTTTCTTCCTCTGTAGAATAGTTTTCATAGATTGCAGAGGTTTCTAATAAGATTTCTTCAGTGAGAGATTTATCTATAGAATATGTACATAATTTTTCTAAAACGCTTGATTTCCATATTTCCAAAATTTCTTTTTCAATTAAGTTTTTAAAGTTTTTTTCTGAAAAAATGGGTTTAAACTCATGAGCTTCTGCTGATAACTTCTTTTGAACGTTTATCAAACAGACAAAAGCAACCTGTGTTTGGGTCTCTGGTTTACCAAACTTGAAGATACCAATCTGATCTTGTGTTTTCAGATATTTCTTTGGTTTGATACCTCTATTGACAGAGGTTGAAGATGATGAGTCTGTGTTTTCAAACCACACGTTAATCATCTTCTTATGTTTCTTCAAGTAAGGATCCACAGAGATTTTCGCCCTTTTGCTTACAGAGATTAGATTTGGAAAATCTGGTTTGTTCGTTTTTCCAATCACAAATAAAGAGGACAGAGGTTTGTTTCTTTTGCCTTCAACACCTTGGGTGATATCATCATACCCTATACCTCGTCTTCCTATTTGTGAATTTACTTTTTCATAAACTTTCTGTGCATCTTTATAGTTTTTAAGCAAAACTTCTCTTCTGAGTAAATCTTGCCATAATACCTCTCTTTCTCTTTGAAAGTATTCTTTAAGAGCTCTTATGTCAGTAGTTTCGCTCCTTGAAACTGAAAGTTCTTTTGTTTTATCTTTTAAAGTATTGGTTAATTCAGAAATTTGTTTTTTTAAAGGATCTAGAGTTTTGTTCCATTTCTTTTCTATTCTCTCTTTTTCCTCAAAAATCTTTGCTTTTTCTTGAGTGAGAAGCCGTACTTCTCTCTCATTGAAAGTGAGTCTTTTCTGAATACTTTGATTTATCTCTTTCAGTTCAATTAGTTCAATGTTAATTCTAAGTGTATTATCATCTACAGAGGTAATACAAGAGTTGGAATTTGAAGTAGATACCACAGAGTCAGTGCAGGAGTCGACTTCTGCCATGCCACAGAAGAGGGCATTGGCGGTATGTTCATCGTCAGAAGTAGAGTCTGACTGGAAGTCTTCTGTGTTCTCCTCAGAATGTCCTTTTGCCATTAAGGATTTTTGAGCATAATATTCGTCTTTCTTTTTGTAGAAAGCAGAGTCCCTCTGTGGACGATTTGATCTGCTTCTGCATTCATTCGCAAAATGGCCTGGTTTTCCGCAGTTAAAACACCCTTGAGGAGTGTTTCCTGTTCGATCATTGGACTTCTGTAGGTCTCCGCCTTTCTCTGATCTACATTCATTTGCATAGTGACCAGGTTTGCCGCACTTGTAGCATTCTTGCTGCGTGTGGCTTACCGAGTCATCTGACCTCTGTCGGTCATTCCCTCTGTAATTTCTATCGCTTGACCTCTGTCGGCCACTTGATTCTTCTCCTCTTCTGTCATCTCTTCTGTTGTCTCTTCTGTCATCTTGGTTGTCTCTATCATATCTTTCATTTCCGGAACCTCTTCTGTTTCCTCTGAACTCTTTTGTCAATAGAGCTAAAGATTTAGCTAGTGACGCAAGAGTTATTTCCTTTTCTGCTTGCTCTTCTTCTTCACTGTCAATTATCACCATCTTCTTTTTCTCCTTCTTCTTCTCCTTTGTGGCTTTATCATTTCTTGGTCTCTGTGCATCCTCTTTAGTTTTACTAACCAATGCATATGGTGCAATGGTTAGTGTTTTAGCCTGTGCTATCTGAGGTTCTTGTGCGGCTAATGTTCCGTAAAGATCAGAGAGAGTCCAGGTGTCTAGATCCTGATTTGTCTGTAGGGACATAGACAGCTGGAGCCATTCTTCATTTAGACTTTTCAAAAACATGACATTGTTTTCTTCAGAAGTTCTGTCAATGCCTGATTTTCTGCACTTGTTGATTAGAGAGTTGAATCTGTCGTATGTTGTTTGCAGAGATTCTGTTGCAGAGGCTCTGAATGCATGATATTCATTTATGTACTGTGCTCTTCGGTTTTTTTGTGTTTTAGCACCTCCTTCCAACTGTCTTTCCAGTTCTTTCCACAGATCATGCGCTGTTTCACATGAATCCAAGGATTGAAAGAGTTCGTTGGGTATTGCCATAATCAATGTCCTCTTGGTTTACTTAGCAACTTCATCTTCTGCTTTATCTTCGGTTTACCACTCCCCTTTTGGCTTTGGTTTTTGATGTTCGGGGATTTCGGCAGATTCAGCAGTAGCAGGTATACGAGGTACTACTGTCATGGGAATAGGAGGAGGATTGTACAGATATTGTACTTGATTTCTTTCAGTGCCCTCGAAAAAATGGACCATTCTTATTTTCCACTGAGGATACTCATCTCGAAGGAGAGTAGGAGGTTTAGTGAGAGAACCAGTAGTAAAGAAATTATTTGTATTTGTCATTTTTGAAGATTTTAGAAAGAAAGTATGACTAAAGAGTTACTTTGATGAACTTGAAGATTTTCTGGGTTTGAGCAGTTTCCAGACACAATTTTAAATCTCAATAATATCTATCACGAATTTTGATAAGTGGATCATTTGATATTGAAAATCAAGGAAGGCTCTGATACCAATTGTTGGAACCCAGATACACTTTAATCAAGATTAACAGTCTATTAGTTGAGTTTAGAGTTTGATGCGGAAGCGTATTAAACTAACAGATATGTTTGATAGATATTAGAACGCACATATATAAAGAAAACAGTAAAGAATGAAAAAGGATTTCTTGAACATTTACTGTTATTCAATATATAATAACAACACGAAGAACAGATTAAGAACTTGGTGTGTGTGAGAATATAACACTCAGATATTTGTTAGTTTAATACGCTTCCGCATCAAACTCTAAACTCAACTAATAGACTGTTAATCTTGATTAAAGTGTATCTGGGTTCCAACAATCTATCTACCACTCGCAAGATTTCTAGAACTAAGAAACCAATTCCCCGGTATACAAATTGATTAAACTTTGAAACTCTAGAAATGACATGGGCCTTTCATTCTAAACGCTTGGCCGATACACTTTTCCTTTGTTGCCTTACCCGAGCCTTTGAGTATTACTAATCCCTCCACAATAAAGATATTGAGTATTTTAAATTTGGGAGGAAACTCAAGTGTTGAAAAAAAAGAGCTACATCCTTCGAAAAATTGGAAGGATAAAAAAAATATACAAATAGCTGAAATTAACATGTTGAGGTGAAAAAAAGGGTTGGGAATAAAACATCAAGGACGTAGTAGAAATTTATTTTTTTGTGTATCCCAAAAAGACAAGTTTGGGGGAAGATGAAAAATGTAAGAAAAGTGAGAAACCATAAACACTAACCCTTCAAAGTCCTGTGGATCTAAGTTTGCAAGGTCAATTATCATAAGATGGGTGAATTATAGCTTAGCCTATGGAAATCAATGTGCAATAAAAAAGAACATCGTGGAAAAATTACAGAAAACTATGGATATTTTCAGTCAAGGGATTTAAGATGCAAAATAAAAAATAAAAATTGAAGATCCTATTTGTGATACTTAGTCTTTTTGGGTATTTCGTATCTTTAGTTATTTTTATATTTGTCCTTTTAGTTACTTGCGAATAAGTAACAAGTTAAGTTTGGGGATGTGATAAATCTCATTTTGAGCGTTAGTTACACGTCATTTGTGTGAGTTTTTCTTCCGTTTTAGTTGTGTTTTTATTTACGTGTTCGTGTTTTTCCTTTTATTAATTTATTTTTATTTGGAGTTGTTGAGAACATTTTATGGTTATTTACATCAATTTTTGGGGTTTAATATTGTGCATCGATTCCCACTGGGGGCAACGACGAACCACTTCTTCTCAGCAATGGACAAAGCTTAAATCTGGGCAGCAACAATGTTATTTTAAGCTGAAGCATGGGTTGAAATCCCTGAAAATATGGAGTAAGGCATGCCTTGGTTGTTATCCACAAGATTGATGAATATTTTGGTCCATTGGGTTTTTATTTTATGGAGCTATAAATTGGAGCTTTGGCCTTTCATTTGGAAGCATCACTTGAACAATGTAGAGGTGCAAAACACTTGTTCTTAGTAGTTTTAGTTATAGTTTTAGTTGTAGTTTTAGTTTTAGTTTTAGTTTTAGTTTTAGTTGTAGTGATAATTATAGTTGTAATTTATTTTCCTCTCTTTAAATTTATGCAAGTACTTTTTATGTATTCTCTTCATCTTATTATGTCTTTCTTTTTAATTATTAGCTAAACACCCCTTGGGTGTGGGTGTGAGCAAACTTGAGACTAGTAGGCAACACTTGGGTGTGGCCATCGTTACTAACTCTCGAGATTGGTCACTTGAGTCGGGACTTAAACTCAACGCGGATAAGCCGATCACTTTGAAGTGTTAATATTAGATCTTGACCTCGAGAGGGGCGGATTCGAAATACGGCTTAGGTGATGCACAAAGATTTGAGATAGTCTTTGATAACCACGTCGAGAGGCGGGTTTTGTATGATTTATTAAGGTTCAAAGGTCGGTCGAGATTTATATCACAAAGAGATTTGGGTATAAATCTCTATACTGGTAGAACTTGACGTTTGGAGTCAAACTTAATTAAATCGGCAAGATCGAGAGTCGGTAATAATGGAAACTTTATGGAAACTTTGTAGGACCGGTTTATAAAAATCATCATTTTGAGAGATCGGGGTTTTTATAGGCACTTCGTGTTACAAAGTAACTAACTATTTTCTTACTACGTTCATCTCAAGGAAACTTACACCCATACGCATTTTAGTTACTTGTTTAGATTTTATTATTATTAAAAAACACCAAACTCGCTCAAAATATTTTATTCTTCTCTCATTGAAATCGGTGTATTCTCGACTTAGGACTCGGAACTTTGAAGTCCAATCCCTGTCGATACGATCTCGGTATATTTACCACTTTATTACTTGTAATTGTCGGTATATACTTGTGCCTTCATTGTGGAATTATTGTGCCCATATTTTGGATATACGATATTTAGCTACCAAGTTTTTGGCGCCGTTGTCGGGGATTGGCGTATTTCCAGAGTTTCTTGAGTTATAAGTTGAGTTTTTCATTGGTTTTTCTTCCACAAAAATGTAAGGTTTTATTTGGGATGCCCCATATTTTAATTCCTTCAATTATTCATGGGAACAACATCCTAATTTTTTCGAAAATATTGAAGATGATGACACCTACACTTCATTTTCACCTCCCCGTCAAGATTGGAATGACATGTTTATAAATACATTTGACCAATCATGGGAGGAGAATTTTGATCATTTTTATGATTTTCAAGGGAGTGATCCTCACCATGGATTTACGTCCTTTGTTTCCAGCAACGCACCCGAGAATGTTTTTGAACAACCCGAACCATCTCACTCTTTTGGAACTCTATCCCCAAGCTTAACAGAAAAAATTTCAACATTTTTGGGAAATTTCACATCCTATTTTGAAGCCTTAAATACTAAGATGGGACAACTAGTCGACGAGTTGAAAAATCAAAGTCAAGATTCCTTACCAAGTGATAATGAAAAATCAAAAATGTGTTGGTAAGGATGAGAGTGATGTTAAGAAAGAGTTGGATATTTTTGAAGCAAATTTTGAGCACATGAGCAAGCCTTCTTAGTTCCTAATAGTGAAGAAGTGCTTCAAGATGCTAAAATTCTTAACTTGATTATTTTTGCTCATTTTGTGCAGCCTTCTTTTTGTGATCACAATGCTCCTACCGGGATCATGCCATGGCCCGTTGGGAGGAATTGTGTGATCAAAAGCTCAGGAATTTTTCCTAGATCGTGTTCTTTGGGTGACGGAATTGTTGGAAGAAGCTTTGGTATGGTGGATGTGTCTATAATCTTGAACCCACTCCACTTTTTGAAGATGCACATGTGGGGTGGTGAACCACATCCTACATAACCTTGATGCAAACTTATCTTTTTACTCTCAACTCCAATTTTGTGTCTTTTATTTTACACTTTTGTGTGTGTGATTTGAGTGTCTTCATTTTCGACTAGTATCATGAATTTTTGGGATAAAAAAAAGAGAAAAAATAAAATAAAACAAAAAAATCTCATGCATCTTATATCCTTAGATTTAAAGTTTCATAGTTAGAATAATCTATCCACCACTCGCAAGGTTTCTAGAACTAAGCAACCAATTCCCCGGTATACAAATTGATTAAACTTTGAAACCCTAGAAATCACATGGGCCTTTCTTTCTAAACACTTGGCCGATACACTTTTCTTTTGTTGCCTTACCCGAGCCTTTGAGTCTTACTATTCCCTCCACAATAAAGATATTGAGTATTTTAAATTTTGGAGGAAACTCAAGTGTTGAAAAAAAGAGCTACATCCTTCGAAAAATTGGAAGGATAAAAAAATATACAAATAGCTGAAATTAACATGTTGAGGTGAAAAAAAAGGTTGGGAATAAAACATCAAGGACGTAGTAGAAATATATTTTTTTGTGTATCCCAAAAAGACAAGTTTGGGGGAAGATGAAAAATGTAAGAAAAGTGAGAAACCATAAACACTAACCCTTCAAAGTCCCGTGGATCTAAGTTTGCAAAGTCAATTATCATAAGATGGGTGAATTATAGCTTAGCCTATGGAAATCAAAGTGCAATAAAAAAGAACATCGTGGAAAAATTACAGAAAACTATGGATATTTTCAATCAAGGGATTTAAGATGCAAAATAAAAAAAATAAAAATTGAAGATCCTATTTGTGATACTTAGTCTTTTTGGGTATTTCGTATCTTCAGTTATTTATATATTTGTCCTTTTAGTTACTTGGGGACAAGTAACAAGTTAAGTTTGGGGGTGTGATAAATCTCATTTTGAGCGTTAGTTACACGTCATTTGTGTGAGTTTTTCTTCCGTTTTAGTTGTGTTTTTATTTACGTTTCGTGTTTTTCCTTTTATTAATTTATTTTTATTTGGAGTCGTTGAGAACATTTTATGGTTATTTGCATCAATTTTTGGGGTTTAATATTGTGCAGCGATTCCCACTGTGGGCAACGACGGACCACTTCTTCTCAGCAATGGACAAAGCTTAAATCTGGGCAACAACAATGTTATTTTAAGCTGAAGCATGGGTTGAAATCCCTGAAAATCTGGAGTAAGGCATGCCTTGGTTGTTATCCACAAGATTGATGAATGTTTTGGTCCATTGGGTTTTTATTTTATGGAGCTATAAATTGGAGCTTTGGCCTTTCATTTGGAAGCATCACTTGAACAATGTAGAGGTGCAAAACACTTGTTCTTAGTAGTTTTAGTTGTAGTTGTAGTTTTAGTTTTAGTTTTAGTTTTAGTTTTAGTTTTAGTTGTAGTGATAATTGTAGTTATAATTTATTTTCCTCTCTTTAAATTTATGCAAGTACTTTTTATGTATTCTCTTCATCTTATTATGTCTTTCTTTTTAATTATTAGCTAAACACCCTTTGGGTGTGGGTGTGAGCAAACTTGAGACTAGTAGGCAACACTTGGGTGTGGCCATCGTTACTAACTCTCGAGATTGGTCACTTGAGTCAGGACTTAAACTCAACGAGGATAAGCCGATCACTTTGAAGTGTTAATATTAGATCTTGACCTCGAGTGGGGCGGATTCGAAATACGGCTTAAGTGATGCACAAAGATTTGAGAGAGTCTTTGATAACCACGTCGAGAGGCGGGTTTTGTATGATTTATTAAGGTTCAAACGCCGGTCGAGATTTATATCACAAAGAGATTTGGGTATAAATCTCCATACTGGTAGAACTTGATGTTTGAAGTCAAACTTAATTAAATCGGCAAGATCGAGAGTCGGTAATAATGGAAACTTTATGGAAACTTTGTAGGACCGGTTTATAAAAATCATCATTTTGAGAGATCGGGGTTTTTATAGGCACTTCGTGTTACAAAGTAACTAACCATTTTGTTACTACGTTCATCTCAAGGAAACTTACACCCATGCCCATTTTACTTGTTTAGATTTTATTATTATTAAAAAAACATCAAACTCGCTCAAAATATTTTATTCTTCTCTCATTGAAATCGGCGTAACTCGACTTAGGACTCGGAACTTTGAAGTCCAATCCTTGTGGATACGATCTCGGTATATTTACCACTTTATTACTTGTAGCAATCCCATTGGCGGTATATACTTGTGTCTTCATTGTGGAATTATTATGCCCATATTTTGGATACACGATATTTAGCTACCAATACTCTTCTTAGAAGGTGTAGACCCTACTATGCCCCATTACATCGAAAATGGTCCATATATCCCTGTTAGAATTGATCCTGAAGTTCCAGGTACTGCTACTAGAGCTACCATTCCTGAAAGAATCATTCCCAAGGAATTTCATAATTGGTCTGATGAAGACAAGAAGAAAGTGGCTATCGACACTAAGGCCAGATCCATTCTTTCCATGGCTCTTCCTGACGAAGTCTACCATTCCGTCATGAATCTGAAAACCTCCAAAGCCATGTGGGACACAATCTGTGCTCAATATGAAGGTACGTCTGAAGTCCAGGACTCAAGAAAGATCAACCTGGTAAGACAGTACGAAAGCTTCATTTGTGGTAAGAATGAATCTCTCTCTGAAGTACATCAGCGGTTTAATTGTTTAATTATTGACCTGAAAACCGTTGGTAAGGAATATTCTAACTTTGAGATCCTGACAAAGTTCTTAGAATGTTTACCTGAAAGCTGGGACAGTTATTCAATGTGTCTTAAGCTATCAAAGGACCTAAAATCTATGACTCTCTCTACCTTATTTGGCACTATGCTCAATCATGAGCAGTCGTGTCATCTTAAGAATAATCTTGTAAAAGATTCCAAGAGCATCCCTGTTGCTTTACTCTCAGAGTTACCTTACACTCAGCGATCATCTATCACTATCACTGAGTTGGAAACTAACTATGAATGCGCATCAGATGCTGAGTCTTCATATCTTGATGAATCTTTGGCACTTCTGCCTAATAAGTTCAGGAGATTCCCTAGAAGGAGTAACTTCAGAAGGAACAAACCCCTTGCACTCACTGACAAGCCAATAACATCAACCCCTGTTGATAAGGCTACTGCTATCTGCTTTAACTGTGAGAAAGTAGGACACTTTGCTAGTGAATGCAGGTCAAAGAAAGTCTTTAAACCCTCAGCTTTCTCCAATAAATCCTCTAACCCCAGGGCTAGAGATGACAAGTATCAAAAGCTGAAAGAAAAGTATGCAAAGCTGAAAAGCTTTAAGAAGAAAAGCAAAGGCCTGATGGTTGACTTTGACTGGGCTGCCTCTGATGAAGAAGAATCATCTGACTCTGAAGACGATGATGAGGCCAATCTTTGCCTCATGGCCAAGATAGAAGAAGAGGAAGAACAAACTGAAATTCCCTCAACTTCTACTTCTACCTCTAAGGTATCAACTTCTTTCTTTACTAATATTTCAGATATTGATGAAGCTGATAGTCTTCGGAAAATCGATCTTCTGACTATGAATTTATATGATTGCATGAATGGCAAGACCATAGTTGAAAATAAAAACCTTGATCTCGCTGAACAGCTTAAAAACTGCCACCTTCAAATAGAAAATCTTTCTAAAATTGAAGAAGATTTAAAAGATCAGGTTCATATAAATCAACTAGTCAAAATCGAACGTGAAGAAGCTATCGCTGCATTAAAAGCTGAAAAGGCTACTGTTGAAGGATGGTGTAAATCCTCAACAACGATCACTGAGATAATAAAGTCTCAGATTCCCCTGAGTGACAAATGTGGTCTTGGTTACAAAGCTGATGCTGAAGAACCAACCACTGATCATTCCATGCTTAAGTTTGGAATGTTCGTGTCCTCTATCCCTGACACTTCCTCATCTCAGTGTTGTTCTTCTAAAACTCCCATTCCTGAGGAAAAACCTACCTTAATCTCTAAGGGTAAAGGAAAAGAAAAAGTTTTCAATCTAAAACCAAAGAAGGGTACCTTTGTACCTAAGTTGAATGTTTCTAAAACATCAGTAATACATCCCTCTACTTCTATGAACAAGATCCCTGGATTTATTCAGCGATCTACTCCTAGAATCAGAGTAGATGTAATTGGTAAGAAATCTGAAGAACTGATTGTTCCTCCCATTTCCAATGCCAAAGGTATACTTGGTGCTGGCCCTACTCATTTAAAGTAAACGGCTCAGCATGCAAATGATCCTAAAGCTACTTTTAGTTATAAGAAATGTTATCACTGTGGACTTACAAATCATATTGCTAGTAATTGCCCCACAGCCATCAAAGCTGAAAAGTTAGCTAAGGTGAAGATCAATGCCTCCAAGGCAAAGACGACCAATCCTGGTGCAAATCAGGTTAAGGTGAAACCATCCACTGAAGTTAAGAAATTAACTAAAGTGAAGACTAGTTCTGAAGCTGAATCTTCAAATGCTACGAAGATTGCTGAACCTTCCACTTCCTCTACCACCACTGACAAATGTGGGCCCATGGTGAAATGTGTACCCAAGTTAAACTAATCTTCCTTTGTTTGCAGGTTAAGATGGGTATCTGGTATCTCGATAGCGGATGCTCAAGACACATGACTGGAAAGAAAAACCTGCTCACTGAATATAAGGAAGAGAAGGGTCCCTCAGTGACCTTCGGTGGAAACGGAAAAGGCTATACCTGAGGGTTTGGTGTACTCTCTAATGGTACAACAACCTTCAGAAGAGTCGCATATGTTGAAGGACTGAAGCATAATCTTCTAAGCATCAGTCAACTATGTGACAAGGATAACAAAGTGATTTTCACTAAGGAATCCTGCTTTGTCACTGACAAAAAGGAGAAGATAGCTCTCCTCGGATACTGTATGGAAAATGTTTACGTTATAAACATGGACTCTACAACAACTGAGAACTCTTATTTCTTCTCAAAAGCCTCATCTGATATCAACTGGCTATGGCATAAGAGGCTCTCTCATCTAAACTTCAAGACACTAAATACTCTCTCTTCAAAAGAGTTGGTCACTGGTCTACCTCAACACTCAAACGCTAAGGAGTCTCTATGTTCAGCGTGTGAGAAAGGGAAACAAACAAAGGGAAGTTTCAAATCTAAGCAAGTTTCCTCAGTGTCATCTCCTCTACAACTTCTCCATATAGATTTGTTTGGCCCTGTTAACAAACAATCCATCACTGGAAAGAAATATACTTTGGTCATAGTTGATGAATTCTCTCGCTGTACTTGGGTAATGTTTCTCTATTCTAAGAGTGACACCCCTGAAGAACTCATCACTTTTGTCAGGAAAATGGAAGTCCTGAACAACATGACTGTTTGCTCAATAAGGAGTGATCATGGGACTGAATTCAAAAAAAGTTCTCTTGATTCCTTCTTTGAAAGCAAGGGTATTTCTCACAACTTTTCTTCAGTGAGAACACCGCAACAAAATGGAGTCGCTGAAAGAAGAAATCGAACTATCGAATAAGACAAACTGTAGAAGAAACAATCCACGTCACCTTTGACGAATCCCATTCAGCGAACTCTAGACCTTCTACTGATACTGAAGAGCTGAATCAATGGATGTTTTCTCATCTTGGTGATTCAGAAGATGCTCCTATCCCTCAAACTCATACTCATAACGCTGAAGATGACGATCCTACTATCATCCCAAGCATGCAGAAAAGTGAAGCTGAAACATCATGGGTCTCAGATGTTCCTTTAAACACTATGCCTGCCTCTGAACCTTCTGTCTCAGACATACCATCTACTTCTCAGCAATCAGTGAATGTAATGACATCTGAACCTCTTCCTCTCTTAGCTAATATACCAGAAGTTGTTGAAGCCTCACCTTCAGCTCCTCCAGAAGTTCAAATTGAGTCAGCGACTTATGCTCTGGCTCAGCGATGGACTATTAATTACCCTATTGAACAAATTATTGGTGATCCAAGCGCTGGTGTTCAGACTCGACGAAGTGCAGGTAACATTTGTTTATTTGTTAACTTTTGGAAGCCATTCGTCTATTCCCCCCAGTGGTAAGACTAGAAGCCATTCGTCTATTCCTAGATTACGTTGTACACAAAGACTTCAAAGTATATCAAATGGATGTTAAGTCAGTGTTCCTAAATTGAAAGCTTAACGAAGAAGTCTACGTGGAACAACCTCGAGGATTCTCAGATCCTAAGCATCCAGGTTATGTTTATAAACTGGACAAGGCACTTTTTGGCTTAAAGCAAGCTCCTCGTGCATGGTATGACACTCTCTCTTCTTATCTCCACATTGAAAAATTTGAGCGAGGTAAAATCGATAAAACTCTATTTTTCAGGAAAGTAAAAGGTCATATTATTCTTGTTCAAATATATGTCGATGATATTATATTTGGTTCCACTAACCCTGACTTATGTACTCGTTTCTCTGAGAGAATGAAAGCTGAATATAAAATGAGTATGATCGGTGAGCTAACATATTTCCTAGGTCTTCAAATCAAGCAGAGTGAAAAAGGAACTTTCATTCACCAAGGAAAATATGTTAAAGATATGCTGAAAAAGTTTGATTTAACTCAGAGCTCAGCTACGAAAACCCCTATGGCACCGCCGCTGACACTAAACAAGGATCCTTCTGGAAAACCTGTTAATGTCACAGCGTACAGTGGGATGATCGGCTCTCTTCTGTATCTTACAGCTAGCCGACCTGATATTATGTACGCAACCTGTTTGTGTGCACGATATCAAGCTGAACCTAAGGAATCTCATTTGATCGCTGTAAAGTGAATCTTTCGTTACCTTAAGGGTACTCATAACCTAGGTCTTTTGTATCCCAAAGACTCAAGGTTTGATCTAATCGCCTATTCAGATAGTGATTTTGTAGGATGTAAATTGGTTAGGAAAAGCACCACAGGAGGCTGTCAGCTTCTGGGTGGAAAGCTGGTGAGTTGGACAAGTAAAAAGCAAAACTCAATGTCCACCTCAACCGCTGAAGCTGTATACGTAGCCGCTGGAAGCTGTTGTTCTCAGGTCTTGTGGATGAGAAATCAACTACTAGACTATGTCCTTCAGCTCTCGAAAATTCCAATCTATTGCGACAGCACTAGTGCCATCACTATAGCCAACAATCCAGTGCTACATTCAAAGACCAAACACATCGAAATCAGGTATCATTTTATCAGAGATCATGTGATGAATGGTGATATAGAACTTCATTTTATCCCTACTGATTTTCAGTTAGCTGATCTGTTCACCAAACCTCTTGATGAGACAAGATTCAACTTTCTCATCAGCGAGCTTGGAATGCTGAACTTAGAAGAGTAAAATCTTCAGCGGTTCACATTTGATCAGCGATAACAAAATGAACTTGTATAAACCCATTAATCATCTACTCTGTGAACAAAATTGATTCGCTGATATCAAGGTATGTTCTTTCTTACTCGCTGACGTTCTCCAATAAATGCAAGATTTCAAAACAAATTGCATCGCTGAATATCTCTTCCTTTCAGTGGTTCTTTTGAAATTTCTAAATAACACTGATCTTTCTAATCAGTGCTTCATGTTTTCAAAATGTCCCTGAGTTTTCAAATCCTCAGAGACATCCTAAAATATGAAAGGACGTTTGTGACGTCATCACAACGGATAGACCATGGCACACTTTTTCTCGGACACGTTCGCCCGTTTCGTTTTCCTTGACCAATCATATTCAAGGGACGTGTCCGTGTCATCATGAAAAACTTTCCCGCTCATAGTTTTTCTCTCTCTACTCTCACTATATAAACCCATTTGAGTTTATATTTTTACCTTTTACGCGAACATCCTCTTCTTCGAGCAAGAACAACTATTGCATTTGAACTATCCTTCTCCAGAAACTGTTCATCTTCATCTTCTTCAACACTAAAGGTTAATATGTCTATTATTTTCCTTGCATAAACTTGTTTTTGATCTTATTGTTGATTCTAAAGGATCAAACAAAAGAACTTCTTAAAATGAAATCATTTTCTCTTCATGATTTTATGAACACAATCTGGAAACAGATTGTTCTTCAAGTTTGAAATAAAAATCTTAAACTTGACTTTTTCATATGTTTTTCCAGAATCCCTTTTTTAAAAGGAAACTGGAAAACAAAAACATTCACTATGTTTTGTATTCTTTTTCAAAACTAGAAAAACCCTAATCTCCATTTCTTTCTCAAAATGGAATGTGCAAAACCCTAAAACCCATATTTTGGAAACTTTATCCATTTTAGGAACTTTTTTTCATAATCTGCATGTTTATACATTATAAACAGAAATGGCATCCACTGAAGCTCCTTCTAGTCAATCCCATACAACCTCGGAAAGCACTGAGCTCGTCAAAGATCCTCATGTCGAATTTAAACTGGAGGAAGTTACCTTTCAAGGAAATAATCCCTACGCCCTCTTCAACTTTCCTCAAAGGAAGCAGATCACACACTTAGACGACGCTGTAAATTTCTTCAAAACCTGTCCTCTATCGACAGCCCTGACCGTCAATCCTCCAGCTCACAAACATCTTCTCGCTCAGTTCTGGTATACTGCCAGAAGAGCTGTGATCACTTCCACCAAAGACCCCAATAAGAAAATTGATGTCAACCTCTTTGAAACCGAACATGGTTCCTCCAAGATTACACCTGGCTCTATCAGGTCTGCCCTCAACCTCCCTGGTAGTTCCAGAGAAAAACGATTTGTCCCTCTGCCAAATCCCCAGAACCTCGCTGATAGGGAAACCCTCATTGCATTCTTTGATGCAATGCAGTACGTATGGGAAACAGGGAGAGACAAACTCCCTGAGAAGAAGCTGACTGCCATCAAGAAATCCAAAATGCCCAGCGAGATGAACTTCATCTTCGCTCACTTGATCAGCTGCATGACAGCAAAGGTTGGTTTTACTGACCAAGCCTCTAAACTCCAGCAGGCTATGGGGTACTCACTGCTGAAGGGCCTTCACATTGATTGGGCAAAGATCATATTCGACGATATGATGCTCAGGGTGGATGTAACAGAGAGGCCAACGACCGTTCCATATCCTCGCTTTATGAGCGCTCTCTTCCTCCAAGGACTCGGGGACAAATACCCGAAAGTAGGCGACCTGAAACTCTCTCAGGTTGGCGCTAAGGTTCTCGACTTCAAGCCCCTGACAAACGAGGTACGTCTCTCTAGTCTCTTATCTCTTCTCAATCCTCCCACTTCTTCTACTTTTGCAGCTACCTCCACGGTAATCCCAACCGCTGGCACCCAGGCTGCAACATCCACTCCTCAAAAGAGAAAACACTCATCAACCACTCTTGGCGCTCCTAAGCCCAAGAAAAGCAAGGAACAACCCCCAAGCCTTTCCATGCTGAAGACTCCACGACTCTTTCTCTACAAGAGCCGCTGGAAAGTTCAGTGGTACGCTCTGCCACAGCTACTGAAACCACCCCTTATATACCTGCTTCAGCGTCTCTACACGCTGAGGTTATCTTGGAACAGAACCTCCCTCCCTCAGTACCTCCAAGTAATGCAGAAGTAATTCTCAGCGGATCCAACGCTGGACCTCTTACCCAATCCCTCTTCTCAACCTTCATTCCTCCCACTACTGCTTTGGTCACTCCACCTGTTTTCCCCCCATTCTCTTCAATACCTATCACTCTTAGTGATACATCTGCTGAAGCTCTACAACAGATGATGGATAAAAACATAGGACCAGCGGGCACTTCTCAGCGAAAAGGCTCTCTGGAAGCCGACATGGAAACCTTTTCTGGTTATCGAAGCTTCGAGGAATTCGTCAACCACCCCGCAGGTATACACAAAACCTTACACACTCCTCTCTCAAAATCCCCAACTTCTGAGCTTTCCTTTGTTCATAAGTTTTCAACTTTTACAGGTCCTAATTTGGGCGACATCAACACATCGCTCAAGGATTTGTCCAACAAGGTGGAATCTCTCACCACCACTCTTTCCTCAAACTCTTCAGCGGTTACAAACGCTGGAGAGGCTCTCAAGACACTCACCACTGAGGTGAAAGACAAAGCGTCCGGTGCTAATCTGGAAAAGGTGGAAGGTAGTATCTCAAATCTTTCTACTACTCTCGCTGAGAACTCCGCTTCCATCAACAATCTCAAATTTACAAACAGCACCCTCTTCACCAACTTCTCAACCTTGTCCAACGAAGTCACATCGTTGAAGACAGTGGTTGGCAATCTTCAGGGAGAGGTGTCTACTTTAAAGACAGATGCCAGCACTGCGACCAATCTACTGCAGCAAATCCTCGACTCTTGAACGCTCCAACTTGTACTCCCTCACATATTACTCAGGTTGATCGAAAGGATCTTCAAAAGACCAGTCCTGCTATTTCTGGCCTGGAAGACAGAATAGCACGGATTGAAACTTGCGTTGGGATCACTGGCCTGGAAGACAGTGACACAAAGCATGCTGCTAATGCTGTTGCTGCTACTGCCATCACCTCCCCCATCCATCATGTGGAAGAGGGAGAGAAGAATCAAGAAGTTCTTCCCCATAATGTTGAGGGGGAGAATATTGCTGATAAACCTTAGGGAGTTGAAAACCCTGAGGGAACCAAGAAACCTCCTTCTGAATTTGAGGGGGAGCAACTCGACGAGGAAGCTGAAGCTGATGTCCTTGAACCTTATGCTGATGAGGAAGAAGCTGAAGAAAAAGAAGAAGACGATGAAGACGTCGATATCGATGATGATGAACCATCATCATCCCCTAAGGATGATGATGATGATGACGATGATGAAGATATCGACTGCTCCTTCCAACCGATCAAAAGAACCCCTGCTCTCAAAGGGGTAGTCTTCAAAGACACTTCAGGGGAGGGGACAAAGAAAAAGCCTGCAGCGACCAAAGCCAACAAGGGCAAAAACAAAGGCGTCGCTATAGAAGGCAATCTGACTAACTTGCTTCGAAAGCCAGTTTGTCAGGTACAATATCTTTTCTTCCCTTACACTGCATCCCTCCTCTATCCCTTCTCAACCTCAGTTCTCCTCTCTATAAAAGCTCTATACACTTAAACCTCATTCTTTCTCTATCTCTTCTCCCAAATGATCTTACTTAATCGATCGTTACGTTTCAGCTAGTCCTCTCCCCTGCTTGAGGATCCAGCTGAAGTTCCTCCTGCTGCATCTACAATAAATCCAGCTCCAAGCGCTAAAGAAATAATCCCAGTCTTAGACTTCACTGAGACTGATGAACCAGAAGAAGAATTGCTCCCTCACAAAAACAAACCTTCCTTAGTTCCTCAAAAGCTAAGTGAAGAGGAAAAGAAAATGAGAGAAGCAATGATGAAACAGCTTGAAGATCAGCGAATCATCCGTGCTCCTCGATACAGACTATCAAGAAAGGAACTCGTTTAACACTTCGAAGCTGAAAAACAACTCGCCGATCATAGAAGAGCTGAAGAAAGAGATAAAGCTTATGCTATTGAGCTCGTTCAACAATCGGTGAAAGACCCTGATCTAAAGAAGACTCCCATTGATGTTCAACGTCAACTGTGAAAATACGCCAAAAATATCATCGAGAAGAAAACCAAGGTCTCTGCCTCTACTCTGGAATGGTGCAAAGAACGAATTAACTTTCGATTCCATGTCTCCAGATTCAACAAAGTGAACATCAGGGGAAGAACGTCCATAAAAGTTCCTGTTGTTGAAGCTGATATATTCAGAGAAAATGGTACTAAGGAAACCATCTATGCTTCTACGATCAAGAAGTACGGTTTCTCTGAGTGGTTGGAGATGCGAATAGCCATTCAGCGATCTCGCTCAGCGTTTAAAAGCCATTTCGAGAAAATTATAAATTCACAGATCGACTCGGTTACATCTGCTGTAGATATTCCTCCTCCTCCTCCTGCTCCAGTTCAACGAAGAAGGGCCTCTGCAAAGAAAAAGAAAATACCTTCCGACTCATGTCCTCCTATCAGAAACGAAACCGGAATCGGAATTTTCACGCGAAGAAGTACTTGGTCCTGAACCTGATCTCTCAGCTCTCGACATCACCTTGCCCCCTGGTGAACGTTTTGTCCCTGGTAAAGTCCTAAGCGAACCTTATGGTATCTTCTTCATAGGCTACGATGGACGAGAATGCTTTCAAAGAGTCTCTGAGTTATGCATTGCCCCTATCGAACAGCTTAGAAATCTCGTCTATTGGTGAGGATTCCGAGAAGACCTTCTCGGACACTTCTTCAAGCCTCTGATCTTTACAGAAGCTAAGCGAAGACGGGATCTTGGACAATGTTAGGACCATAAATGTCCTACATATTAGAAAAATATATAAATAATTATATAGAGCTTAATTAGATTTATTAATTATTGTAAAAGCCCTTAATTGTGTTATTTGGGCTTAATTGCTTAATGGGCTTGGTCCTTGTTTAGCTAAGGCCTAAGTATGTAAGGTCTCCTTAACCTTAAAATTAGGTTAAGCCTTTCATAGCAATTGATTAGCCATTCAGAGAGATTCATTAGAGAGCTTATTGTTTAGAGATCGTTCTGTTACTTTGATTGTAATATTTTCTGAACGATACTTTGAATTAATACGAGAGGGATGACAAGTTGAAATCATCAATTGTTCTTGTTAAATCTTATTGATTCGTTGTTACCTGATCAAACTGGAACTCACAATTGTTATCAGAGCCGAATCGGTGATTTGAAGATATAGAAGAAATCGAACGAAAGCGAGAAAAAGAAAAAAAATCGTAGTGAATTTTCTGGAAAAACGCAGCGAGCCGTTTTGCCTATTCCAGGAGATTGAACCGTCGGATCGTCACGATATTTGGACAGTAGCTCCACGACATTCTGTTCAGCATTCTGAACGGTGGGATTAATCGTTTGAGGTCCAGAAGACATCTGTTTGATTTTCGAAATAGTGCAATTTTTCTTGGGTTAAATCGATCATCAATCGGGTTTGCAAAGCTTTTCGTTGATTTAATTATTCGTTAGTTGGATGTCGTTTGTTTACTCTTTTTTTCTGTTGTTTATCTGCGTTTACATCGATTCTCAAAGGTATTAATTCTTCAATTTAAAAATCAATTCTTGAGTTTTTGGTGTTCTTATATTTTTGTGGTGATTATTGAAAAATATGATATATTTTGCTTAGAAATCGATTTGGGTTTGTTTCTTTTTGTGTTTTTGGTCAAAGTCTAACCCTACAGGAGTGAAATAAAGCAACCCTATCGATCCCAGATCCGAATTGCAACCACAGCCGTGGTTACCGGACATTATCTCATTGTTACCGGGTAAGTTTCCTATTTCTCACCACGTCCCGGATAAAACATCAAGTTACCGGATAAATATCAAGTTACCGGACAATTTTTTTTGGAAAAGTTACCGGATAGTTTTGGTCACTTACCGGACACACTCTCAGCACATGCTTTCCGGATGCAAAACCAACCCGGACACCTCACATATTCCTTAAACTTTTGATTTGATTTGTTTGGCTTCTAAATTCCTGCACCACACAGTAGCCTACTATTAGAGCATCTCCAACAGCTTCCTCATTTTGGAGAATATGGGGAATATGGGGATTTTGGTCCTAAACTCATCTCCAACAACTTCCCCAAACCCTTCCCCATTTTGGAGAAAGTTGGAGATTCCCTAAAATTTTCTCCATATTTGGAGAATACCCCAAAACTAGAAATCCCTAAAATGGAGAATCTGTTGGAGATGGAAGCAATTTTTTTTGGGGATTTTGACTTTTGGTTCGCCATTTTGGAAAAAATTTAGGAAAGCTGTTGAAGATGCTCTTATTGACTAATTTTTTTTTGTTGACCATTTAACCCATCGAAGCCATAGCTTCAGTTATTGCTTTATTTTTTTTTCATGCGTTTCATTCATTACATACATACATCATATAAGCTCTTCATGCAATAAATTTCAATCTTCCACCTAGCTTGATTCATACATACACGTTTTTGAAATGAATTGCTAACTTGTTGCAACTTTGATGCATGGGTTTCCATATATTCATATTCATTCATCTTGCTGATGTGATTTGATTCTCGCATACTTGCATCCATCGCACGAAATCTTTCTTTCTTGCTGATCTCGTTAGAGAATCTTGAATATATCGCAAGTTTCGCTTCGTCCGGTTAGTTTTGTTCCTGATCGAAAACGCTTTTCTATCCGGTAAACCAATTTTGTCCGGTAAGAATCACAACCACCCGGTAAGTCTTTGATTGGTAACCAACTTTCATCCGGAAACTCATTCATCCGGTAAGTTGTGCTTTGGTAAGTTTTGATTGGTAAGTTTTCGACGATACCCGAGTTACCGCACGTCTCGTGATTAAAAGTTTTAACGATCGGTTTGCGATTCTTTGAGACGTTTTGTGAAACTTTTACCGTTAACTTGAGAATTTTTTAGTGACAGCTTGAGACTTTTTGCGACGATTTGATCTTATTCGCTACGCTTATCAGTTTTTGTGATTCATTTAGTCGTCTTTAATCTAACGTGGTTTGTTTTTCTTGCAGGTTTCATTCTCGAAGTTTGATTTCGATAATTATCAAATTTTAAATTGTGAAAACAAATTCTATTTTATAGATTTGTGTTTCTGATTTAACTTTTGATTTTTCTTCCGCAAATTTTTTCTTCAAAATAACACCAATCAACGATCAAAATTTTCAGGTAACAATGTCTTATTAATCTCAGTCTGAAGCAACTTATCAGGACGAAGATGAGGTGATGGAGATTCTGAGCGAAAAGAAGTCTGCGTCCAAGTCACCTGCTGATCCACTAGCTCCTATTTCTTCAAAACGAGGCAAATCCTCCAGCCGTCATTCCAAACGGGCCCAAGAGCCAAGTGAATCTGAGCCAGAATCTAAGAAAGAAGAGGACAGTGATTCTAATTCTGAGTTGGCTGCTATAAAGAAAGCACTGGCTATGCTCTCCAAGTCCTTCCAGCAACATATGCTCACATCCAATAATCAGCGCTACTACACTTCCTCCAACAAGTACCATGATTATCCGGATAAATACGAAGGCAAGAAGAAGGTAGATGAGCACAAGCAGCCTGATACGAAGGAGAAGACTGAGAAAGAGCAAACAAGACTATATGAAAATAATATCACGCAGAAAGATGATTTGATCAACAAGTACGTCAAAGAACTGAAGGAACTGAAATCTCAAATCTGGAATAGTTCTGAGAAGCTTGCTAAAGAAGAAGAGAAAGGTAAACTCTTGAAAAGGTTTTTGAAAAGGAGAAATTTTTTTTTGCAAAGGAAAGGCAAATGCTTTTAAAGCAATCTGATTCTTCAAGCAAATCTCTTGATGAGAAGAAGAGTATTGAGCTTAGATGTCTACAACTTTCAACACAAATCTCCGACTTTGAAAAAGTTTTGATTTTAGAAAGAGAAAAGTTTGAAACTGAACGCAAATCTTTTTCTAAAAAGAATGGAGAACTTTCTTTGAAAATGTCCGATTTGGAGAAAGAATTAGACATTCTAAGCAGAGAGACTGAGAAGAAGAAGGTTGAAGATTTTAAAGCAAAAAGTTTGAAAGATGATTTTACATAAGAAAGAAAGATCTTTCAAACTGAGATTTCCATGCTTAATAAGCAATTATCTGTTTTGTCATCTGATATTATGATAGAGAAGAGACTAAAATCTGATCGTCAAAAGAAGCTAGAAAAGAAAAAAGTTCTGTTTAACAATGACAAGGAACTTGAAAGCAAAAACTCTGATGTTGAATCACCCAATCTTGCTAGTCCATATACTGTTAATCAGTCTCTTTATGGTGATTCAGTTAATTCTGTTTGTTTTTCTAAGATTGCTTCAAGTTCTATTCACAGAAATATTTCTTCAAAGACCTGCACTAGATCAAATAGCTCTTCAAAAGATCGAATCCATACCTCTAATCTGTTTTATAACCCTATCATTGACAAATCAAATAATAAATCTTTCAAGAAGGTAAACATGGTGTGGAGAGTTAAAGGAACCCCTCCTACTCCAAAGTCATTCGTCTCTGTTAAAAGTGACAAGAACAACACAGCTTTCCAAACTAAACCTTTTGTGAAAACTGATCGAGTTTACTCTGTTAACAAACTGATCAGCTTATCTACACAGAAGCTGTGTTGCTCTTATTGTGGAACAAGTGACTTTGTGAAGAAAGACCATGCTAAGTATTGGTATGGTACTTATAGTATCCCTGGTCCTCATAGGGCAGCTAACCAACAATGATCCATCAAAAGATGGATACCAAAATCTGTCTAATCTGTTTTGCAGGAATGTCATGTGCGGTTTTAATTTCTATTATTCACATCACATGACGAGCATTCAAAGGTTATGCCAATTTTGAGGGGGAGTACTATCTCATGAAAGGTAAGTGAACTTCTAACTGAATTCAAAGACCGTGGCAACTCATTATGGATAACTAACTTGTGTTTGTTATTCTCTGATTTTAAATTCCATGGTTGCCACGTGTCAATTTTTCTTGGCTTAGTTATTTCCATGTCTCACATATTTGTTGATTTTTCGATGGAAATACACTCGTTTTGAATTCCACTTTGTGTTCATAGTTCATCATTTCATATTAATGATTCCATTCTTATCTGAAAAATAATCGTGACTTGTTCTTCACAATTAAACTTTCTGGTCATTGTCTCATTTCTTGCAAAATATTGTGCTTACTGAGTCATTCTGTTTAGCGCTTGTTTTTGTTTCTTGAAATTCTGGTATTTCAAATTACGACTTCTGATTACCTCAGATCAGAACTCGGACTTCAGCTTTATGACTTCTGATTACCTCAGATCAGGACTCGTTCTTAAATGCTTTGACTTCTAAACATTTCAGTTTAGAACTCGTATATCACTGTTTACTAAATTGTTCTACTCGATGCATGAAAGGAGTGTTAGGACTTACATCGTTTCTATGGTCTATCCAGAACCGGAAGGACCTACCCAAGAAACACATCCCTTAGAAACAACAGTGAGGGGTCTAGATTGATAGACGAGTTTGGAGTGAAAAGAATATGGTGAGGATGTGACAGGAATTAAAAGAAATATTGGTCCTTACCAAACCGAGTCAGTTATCCGGGTAACCACACAATCTATTCATTCTCGTTCTTTGGAGATGAATATTGAAACATACATGGACCTAGTGTCGATAACTCGTGTCATCCCACCCAGCCACTCAAGTATCTCACAACAGATGCTTGTTTCATATATTCACGGAGATTTAGCACATAATCTATCTATTCCTCACTCAGAGGTCTTAGATATTGAAACAGGAAGACATCAGTTCCGGTCTTCGAACTTCATATTCTAATCACTGTGTCAATTGATTTTTAACTTGCGTCCCAGGTTAAATCAATTTTTGAGCCAAATCGATATCATTTGATTCTTTCACACATGCACGAGTCTTTGTGATTCACATTGCATATCTTCGTGATATTGCCGGAACAGTTTGAAAAGTTATTTTTTTTAAATTTTCTTTAGTGATAACTGGAAGTCCTATCAGAGATACCCTATTGCCAACTCTGAACATAGGCCACACAATTTTTAATTGTTGTGATAACAGTTACTATGTGTTTCTGTGTTAGTTATTTACCCCATTCTGGTTACTAAAATGTTTATCTGGATTTTTTTGCTACTCGTCACTATTGTCTTTGAATGTGCATGATGCTCCGGATGCTCCTACTCATCATGAGGGGGAGAAAAGAGTACAGATTCAAAGACACCGAATATCAAGTTGAGGGGGAGTTAGCAATAGCCGAAGGGGAGTAAAGAAGTCCCCATGCAAAAGCCAAGGGGGAGTAACAGTTCAGTTATTTGATCTGTTCCGAGATCCAAAGAGTTTCAAAGTGCTTACAAGTAATCAATTCTTCTCATTCCTTATCAAGTGGTGTTCGCTTCAAATTATTTCCTCTATCGAGCATATTGGTTCTACAAGTTCTTTTAAAGCTGAATTCAAATTCAAGAGCTTTATTCAAGGGGGAGCGCTGAAAAGACCTGAAGACATGCTACACCATAGAGTTCCAAAGATTCAAAGGAAGAGAAGATCAAGACTTGAAGATTTCAAGACCGATTTTTATTTATATATCTTTAGGGGGAGATTGTTAGGACCATAAATGTCCTACATATTAGAAAGATATATAAATAATTATATAGAGCTTAATTAGATTTATTAATTATTTAAAAGCCCTTAATTGTGTTATTTGGGCTTAATTGCTTAATAGGCTTGGGCCTTGTTTAGCTAAGGCCTAAGTATGTAAGGTCTCCTTAACCTTAGAATTAGGTTAAGCCTTTCATAGCAATTGATTAGCCATTCAGAGAGATTCATTAGAGAGCTTATTATTTAGAGATCGTTCCGTTACTTTGATTGTAATATTTTCTGAACGATACTTTGAATGAATACGAGAGGGATGACAAGTTGAAATCATCAATTGTTCTTGTTAAATCTTATTGATTCGTTGTTACCTGATCAAACTGGAACTCATAGACAAGAAGTCCCTGACTGGATGATCCCTACCACAAAGTCCCTTGATGAACTTCTCATTAACGATGAACCTGTATAGCTGATAGGATTTCTTGTAGTTCTTCTATCTTTATCAGCTTATATCTTTTGTACTTGAAAATTTTTATTTGTTGTACTTGTAATTTTTCTACTTCCCTCTGTAACTTATACGATGTTTAAAGAACGATTTCAGCGAATGTACTTTACTCCATCAGTACTTAAAAGATTCCCAAAAATAGTAAAAGGGACAAATATTTTATGAGTTCTTTTTATCCTTATGTTTTCATACTTAGCAATTTTATTTTGTTGCTATGTCATAATCAAATAGGGGGAGATTGTTGATCCAAACCCTCAGTGATTTGATAATGACTCTCTAAGAATCACTTAGTGAAAATTGTAAGTATACAATATGTATTAATGTTTTGTCATTAAAGAATATATACTAAGTCTGTTTCGTATCGCTGATGAAACATGTTCTTTAATTTACACATTCAGCGACACTGTTCATCAATAGGACCTGAGCATGTTCAGTCTTGTTGATGATCGCGGATAATCTTAGTTGTTTACTTATGATCCCTGAAGACAAGTTTCACATCAACTATGTTCTACGCTGAAATCAAAGATCAAGCCAAAGAACCAGTGACAAGTCTACTAATGAACTGATGCGGATATCAGCAAAGCAAAGATTTGTCCACTCAACGTGAAGTTTCAAGTAGAAGACTTCAGCGAACGCTGAACTTTATCACTCGCTGATAAAGAACTATTCAGCGAACGCTGATCATGAAGTCTTCCTCTACAAGTTACTTTTGTCTTACCTCCTTGCACGCATCTGTACGATAATGTCAGAATGGACATCCCTTTTGTCCAGAATTGTACAACCAACTCTGATTCTGCACTGTTCATCATGCGGCTACTAGGTTGTCTACAAAGGTCAAACCTTGCAACCAATCAGCTGCTGCCACGTGTAAAGTTGTACTGATATGCATTAAATGCATGCAGTATATAAAAGAAATCCTACTTCAGAAATGAAGTACTCGGCCATCTCCTTCTTACTATATCTGTGTATTAGAATATTAGTCTTTAATATTTTTACTTTCTTTCTATCTTATTTCTAGTGCAAGAAAATCTTAGTGATTCTCTTAACTTGTTTAGATTAGGTTTATTCCTTAATCTTGTTCCACAACAAGTTGTAAATTGTTTGATACATATCAATAAACAATTTAGAAAAATAAAAATTATGTGTTTGTATTCAACCCCCCCCCCCCCTCTACAAACTTGTATAACCCTTACGGGACCAACAAGTACGAAAGTTTTATTTATGGTAAGAATCAAATTTTATCTGAAGTTCACCAACGTTTTAATTGCTTACTCGTTGATTTGAAAATTGTTGGTAAGATCTATTCTAACTCTGAGACTCTGACAAAGTTCTTGGAATGTCTTCCTGAAAGTTGGGACAATTATACCAAGTGTCTTAAACTATCAAAGGATCTAAAATTCATGACCTTAATTACTCTTTTTGTCACTATGCTCAATCATGAGCAGTCGTGTCAACTTAAGAAGAATCTTGTCAAATATTCAAAAAGCACACCTGTTGCTTTACTCTCTTCAGAGTTAATGCCCACTCAACGATCTTCTGTCACGATCACCGAAATGGAATCTAACTCCGATGATTCATCAGAATCTGATCCTTCAGAACTTGATGAATCTCTAGCACTCCTGACTAACTCTGTCAAGAGATTCGCTAGAAATAGTAACTTTAGAAGAAATAAACCTCTCACTATCACTGACAAGCCCAAATCATCTCCTATTGATAAGGCTACTACCACTTGCTATAACTGTGAAAAAATAGGTCACTTTGCTAGTGAGTGCAGGTCCAAAGAATGCATTCAAACCTTCTTCATCCCTCAAGAAATCCACTACTTCTAAGACTAGAGATGACAAATACCTCAAACTCAAAGAAAAATATGAAAAACTGAAAAGCTACAAAAGAAAGGGTAATGGTCTGATCGCCGAAGAACACGATTGGGCTGAATCTGATGAAAAATCAGATTCTAATGAAGAAGATGAGGCCAATCTCTGTCTCATAACCGAAATCCAAGAAGTAAAGGAAGAACCAACTGAAATTCCCTCTTCTTCTACGTCTCAGGTATCTACTTCTCTTTCTCCAACTATTATTGATGTTGATAGACGTCATGCTATCGATGTACTGACTATTGATTTATATGAGGCCCTGAATGGCAAGACCAAAGCTGAACAACAAAATCTAGATTTATCCGAACAGCTTAAAAATTGTCATTTAAAAATTCAAGAGCTTTCTAAAATAGAAGAAAATCTGAAAGATCAGGTCTATGTAAATCAAGTAATCAGCATTGAACGCGAGCAAGCTATCACTGAACTAAAAGCTGAGAAAGCTACTGTTGAAGGATGGGGTAAATCCTCAGCAAAAATCAATGAGATAATCTGTGCTCAGATTCCTGTCAATGACATAAGTGGTGTTGGTTATAATCCTAACGCTAAAGAACCAACCAAGGATCGTTCCATGCTTAAGTTTGGAATGTTCGTTTCCTCTATCCCTAACACCTCATCATCTCAGTGCTCATCTTTTACTAATCCTATCCCTGAGGAAAAATCCTCTTTAAGCCCCAAATTTAAAGATAAAGGAAAAAATGTTTTACAAAAACCTTAGAAGGGTACCAAAGTGCTAAAGCTGAAGAAGTCTACACCTTCATCTAATCAACCCTCTACCTCAAAGAACAAGATCCCTGAACATATTCAGTGATCAACTCCAAGAATAAGGGTTTATGTCATAGGTAAGAAATCTGAAGAACCTAAGGTTCCTCCGATCTCTGATGCTAAAGGCATTCTTGGTACAGGCCCTGCTTATTTAAAATTATCAAATGCTTGTGCCTATGGTCCTAAAGCTACTTTTAGCTATAGGAAATGCTATCACTGCGGACTTACTGATCATATTTATAGTAAGTGCCCCACAACCACCAAAGCTGAGAAATCAGCTAAGGTGAAGATGAATGCCTTCAAGGAAAAGAAGATCACCCCAGGTGAAAACCAAGCTAAGGTGAAAAATACCACTAAGGTTAAAAAGTTAACCAAAGTGAAGGTTACCACTGACGCTGAGTCATCAGATGCTGTGAAGACTGCTGATCCTTCCACTTCCTCTTCTACTGACAAGTGTGGACCCATTGAAAAGTGGGTACAAATTTCAACCTAATCTTCCATTTGTTTGCAGGTCTCGAAGGGTATCTGGTATCTGGATAGTGGATGCTCTTGACAGATGACGGGAAAAAGAAACCTGCTCACTGAATATAAGGAAGAGAAAGGTCCCTCAGTGACCTTTGGTGGAAATGGAAAAGGTTACACCTGAGGGTTTGGTGTACTTTCTAATGGTACAACCACCTTCAGAAGAGTCGCTTACGTAGAAGGACTGAAGCACAATCTTCATAGCATCAGTCAGCTATGTGATAAAGAGTACAAAGTTTGCTTTACTAAGGAAGCATGCTTTGACTCTGATAAGAAAGAAAAGATTGCTCTCAACGGCTATCATTTGGAAAATGTTTATGTAATAAACATGGACTCAACAGCCACTGAGAAAATCTGTTTTCTACCTAAAGCCTCTTCATATGTCAACTGGCTATGGCATAAAAGGATCTCTCATCTAAACTTGAAAACGCTGAATACTTTCTCCTCCAAAGAATTGGTCACTGGCTTGCCTCAACACTCATACGCTAAGGAATCTCTCTGCTCAGCGTGTGAAAAAGTAAAACAAACGAAGGCTAGTTTCAAGTCAAACCAAGTATCTTCAGTGACAAATCCCCTTCAGCTCCTCCATATAGATTTATTTGGTCCCGTTAACATACAATCCATCGTTGAAAAGAAATACACTCTTGTCATAGTAGATGAATTCTCTCGATAGACCTGGGTTATGTTTCTCCGTGCAAAGAGTGACACCTCATTTGTCAGGAAAATGGAAGTCCTGAACAATATGGCTGTTCGCTCAATAAGGAGTGATCATGGAACTGAATTCAAAAACTGTTCCCTTAAGAACTTCTTTGAAAGTAAGGGAATTTCTCACAACTTCTCAGCGGTGAGAACGCCTTAGCAAAATGGAGTCGCTGAAAGAAAAAACAAAACGATCATCGAAGCTGCTCGATCTATGCTCAGCGATTCTCTTCTTCCAACTCAATTCTTAGCAGAAGCTGTAATCACTGGTTGTTTTATGCAAAATAGGTCGATGATCGTCAAAAGATTCAACAAGACTGCCTATGAACTTTTCCATGGAAGAAAGCCATCTATCAGCTTTCTTCACATCTTTGGTTGTCAATACTTCATATTAAACAACAGAGATCCTCTTGGAAAGTTTGATCCCAAAGCTGACGATGGAATATTTCTAGGATATTCTTCAGTATCCAAAGCCTTTAGAATCTTCAACAAGAGAAGACAAACTGTAGAAGAAACCATTCATGTCACATTTGATGAATCCCATTCAGCAATTTCAAGACCTATTGCTGATAACGAAGAACTGAATCAGTGGATGTTTTCTCATTATGGGGAATCAGAAGCTAACCTCAACCATGAATCTCAGGTCCCCAATCACAGATGATGACCCTATCATCATTCCTAGCATGTAGACAAGTGAAGCTGAATCCTCTTCTTGGGTATCAGCTATTCCATTAACCACTTTGCCTCCTTCTGAACCCTCAAGCTCTGAAATCCATCTACTTCTCAGCAATCAGTAAAGGAAATTTTATCTGAGCCTCAATCAATCTTGCCTGGTATACCTGAATCCAGTGCTGCTAAAGCTTCTTCTTCAACACCTCCAGAAGTTCTATCTGATCCAGTGATTCATGTTCCTGCTCAGAGATGGACTTTAAATAACCCAATTGATCAAATTCATGGTGGTCCAAACACAGGTGTTCAGACTCGACGAAGTTCAGGTAATATTTGTTTATTTGTTAACTTCATTTCACTGATTGAACCAAAGAAAACAAATGATGCCCTCAGAAATCCAAACTGGGTCAGTGCTATGCAAGAATAGCTAACAGAATTTGAAGAAACAAAGTTTGTAATCTTGTTCCCAGACCATCTGACAAAACAAATATAGGTACCAAATGGGTTTATCGCAATAAGTTAGATGAATTTGGAACTGTGACCCGCAATGAAGCTAGACTAGTTGCTCAGGTATACAAAGAAGAGAAAGGCATAGACTATGATGAACTTTTGCCCTAGTGGCAAGACTCAAAGCAATTCGACTCTTCTTAGCCTATGCAGTTCACAAAGGACATCAAAGTTCACCAAATGGATGTCAAGTCGGCGTTTCTCAGTGGAAAGCTGAATGAAGAAGTCTATGTTTAACAACCACCAGGATTCGCTGATCCTAAACATCCAGAGTATGTCTATAAGCTGGATAAGGCCCTCTATGGCTTAAAGGAAGCACCTCGTGCATGGTATGACACCTTATCCTCCTTTCTTATCACTGAAAAATTCGAACGTGCTAAAATTGATAATACTTTGTTTTTCAGAAAGGTTAAAGGTCATATTATTCTTGTTCAAATATATGTCGATGGTATTATATTTGGTTCCACTAACCCATCTCTGTGTACTCGATTCGCTGAAAGAATGAAATCTGAATATAAGATGAGTATGATGGGTGAACTGACATACTTCCTTAGACTTCAAATCAAGTAAAGTGATAAAGGCACTTTCATTCACCAAGGTAAGTACGTTAAAGATATGTTGAAGAAATTCGATCTTACTCAAAGTTCAGCTATGAAAACCACTATGGCACCTCCGCTGACACTTAATAAGGATCCCTCTGGAAAACCTGTTAATGTCACTGCCTATAGAGGGATGATCGACTCTCTTCTCTATCTTACAACGAGTCGTTATGATATTATGTATTCTACTTGTGTTTGTGCATGATATCAATCTGAACCTAAAGAATCACATCTGATCGCTGTAAAGCGAATCTTCATGTATCTAAATGGTACACCAACCTAGGTCTTTCGTATCCCAAAGACTCAGGGTTAGATCTAATTTCCTATTCAGATAGTGACTTTGCAGGTTGCAAACTGGATAGAAAAAGCACCATAGGTGGCTGTCAGCTCCTGGGTGGAAAGCTGGTGAGTTGGATAAGCAAAAAGCAAAATTCAGTGACCACCTCTACCGCTGAAGCTGAGTATGTAGCCGTTGGAAGTTGTTGTGCTCAAGTCTTATGGATGAGAAATCAGCTATTAGATTATGACCTTCAGCTATCTAAGATTCCTATCTATTGTGACAGAACTAGTACCATCGCTATAGAAAACAATCCAGTGCTACACTCAAAGATAAAACACATCGAAATCATATATCATTTATCAGAGATCATGTGATGAATGGAGATATAGACCTTCATTTTATTCCAACTGACTATCATTTAGCTGATCGTTCTACCAACCCTCTTGATGATACAAGATTTAACTTTCTCATCATCGAGCTTGGTATGTTGAACCTTGAAGATTAACTCTTTAGTGGTTACGAATTGGATCAGTAATTAAAATCTATCTCTCTTATTCATCATCTAATATCTGAACAAATGTTCTCTGATACTAAGGTATGTTTCTCTATCCATGATCACTGAAGTTTACTTCAGTAAGATTTCTTTCAATGCTAAAATTTGATCACTGACATTTCCCTATCAGTGATTTCTTACGAAATAACATAAATTTCAATCACTAATATTTCTCATAAGTGATTCTTCACTAAACAAAATCAACCCTGATAATTTCCAAACTATCAGGGCTGCCCTTTTGAAAATGAAAAGACAGTTTTATCTGTGACGTCATCAAACTGATAACCCTTGGCACGACCTTTCGTCCATTAAAATTCATGACCAATACGCTTCGAGGGACGTGTCACGTGTCATGATGAGTTTATTTTCCCGTTCATCAACCTTTCCCTCTCATCTCACTATATAAACAACCCTTGTTTTTATTTTTACCTTTTACGCGCACATAACTATTTCAAGCAAGAAAAACTTCTTGTGCTATTGTGTTTTCGGATTTAAACTAAAACCTGAGACTAGTCCAGTTCATCATCATCTTCAACACAACAAGTTTTATTATTTCTTTAATTCCTTCTTGAATCTTCTAAAACATGTTTTTGATCTTACAATTTTGTTTTTAAGGATCAAAACCTACTTTTTCTTCAAAGAAATCATCTTCTTCAAGATTTTTTGAGATAAAACTTTAACAAGTTTTTCTTAAGGTTTAAAAACTTATTTTTAAATTTTCTTCTTCCTTAAAATACGTTTTTCCATAATCCTTCTTAAAAAGGAAACCGAAAAACACCGATCTCTACTAGTTTTTGAAATTTTAAAAACTGGAAACTAACTTTTTCATGTTTCTTTCTATATAAAGAAACTGGCAAAACCCTAAAAATTCTTATTTTTGAATTATTTCCTTACTAAGAAATCCATTTCTTCTTCCTTCCATTTTTGGTTTTTCTTCTTCTCTGATATGGCAACTACCACTCAAGTGACTATGGTTAAGTCAAAGAACATGCCCGGAGAACTGCACCAGATAACTTTCGAATCCAACAATCACCTCGCTCTCCTCGAATTCACAAAGAAGAAGCCATGCCCTCATCTCGCTGAGGCTGTCATATTCCTAAAAAACTCTCCCATCTACAAAGCCATAACCATCGCCCCACCTGCTCACCGTTACCTCCTTCAGCAGTTCTGGTATACTACTGAAAGGACCTTCAACACTATCCGATCAGGCAAGAAGATCACCTTTGTTGGATTTCAAACTCAGCTAGGCCAAGACTTCATCACTTCCAACGCCATCAGGATCGCTCTGGAACCTCCCACTGATCCGTTCGAACCCCTACCAAGCGACGATGAACTCATCCGGTTTCTAGACCTGATGAAATATACATGGGACAACAAGCCACGCACTGAAGAGCCTAACAAGAAGCTCACAAAGGTACTCAAGTCCAAAAAGCCTTTAGAGCTTAACTACATCTTTTCTCATGTCATCTCCTGCATTAGTGGCAACACCGGGTCGCTGGACCAAGCCAGCCACTACAAGGTTCAAATGGGGTATTCGCTGCTCACAGGGCAAAAGATCGACTACGCCCGCCTAATCTTTGACGACCTCATGAATAAGGTTGAGAAGCCTGCCAGGGAAATGAAGGTTCCCTATGTGCGCTTTGTGTCAGCGCTTCTCCAACTTTTCCTCAAGGAGAAATACCCAAAACAGGGAAATGAAGGTTCCCTCTGCTAGGTGGCCGAATCCTCGACTTCGAGCCAATGAAAGGTGAGGTACGTCTTTCTCAACTCTTACCTCTTCTTGCTCCCACTTCTTCTACTTTGGCGGTAACTTCAGTTGTACAACACCCCGCTGAGACCCTAGCCACCACAACCAAATCCTCGTTCAAGAGGAAACCCTCAGACACCAACCTTGGCTCTAAAAAAGGCAAAAGGATTACTAAGGAGAAACCCCGACCCACTCAGGCTACTAACTCAGTGATTGATTCTTCAAAAGCGACCATTGAATCCTTCATGGTCCGCTCCACCACTACTGAACCTGCAGCACCAATCACTTCAGTGCCCTAACACACTGAAGCTTCTCTGGCATCTACACTAACATTCTCAGTGCCCCAAAGCAATGAAGAAGAAGTTTCTCGGCAATGCCAGTGCCGCTCCAGCTCACTGCACAACCATCTCTAACATCGCTTCTTCTCCCATTACTTTGGTCATCACTTCTGCACAAGCGACAATGGTCGCTGATACTCAGGAGACGCTGCTCCATAACCTTATGCAGCAAAATTCTACAGGACCTGATGGTTTCCCTCTCGGGACCACTCAGAGTATACCCTCCACATCCATTTCTGACATGGAACGTGATATTGAATATTATAGTGGCAACAGGGATTTCAACATTTTCTCCCACCCATCAGCTATCCAAAACAATCCCATTTCTTCTTCTCAACCCCTTTCCTATTTTGGGATTTCCTTTGCCCAAAATATCTCTCTTCCTACAGGTCCTAACTTGGGCACAATCGTTGCATCCCTCAAGGATGTGAAGAACAAGGTGGATTCGCTTTCTACGGATCTCACCAACAACATGAATGCTGTGAACTCAGTCGACGACTCACTGAAGGACCTCTCCACTACCATCAGCGCCAAGGCCGACAATGATAATCTATCAGCGCTGAAGGAGGAAGTAAATACCCTTCAAAGGGATGTGGTGAACAACTCCTCCATCCAAGCTCTCACTTCCACCGTATCCCCTCTCAACAGCGATGTGGGGTTTCTGAATGGCAATGTTTCAGCACTCAGGGGTCAGGTATGTAACCTCACTACCAAGGTTGATAACTCCAACAACCTTCTATCTTAAATACTGGAACGCCTGAATGCTCTAACGGTCTCCGTCTTCTTCTTCACTGCTGACGATCACATCAAACTGGGGATGACAGCCAACTTCATCCTCCAGACAACCTTACCGATCCCTGGCCTAGAAGCTAGGGTGGAAACTCTTGAGGCTGCTAGAACCTTAGTTGCAGTTGACCATGGCCTAGAATACAGGGTTTTGATGCCAATAGCAATGCTGCTCCTGCTGATATGCCTCCCCTCATTGATGATGACAAAGAGGGGGAGAAGCCCTCTGAAGAAGACCCTCCTCATGTTGAGGGGAGGGAAACTCTAATGAAGATCCCTCTCCATCTGAGGTAGAAATCCTCGATGAAGAACCCTCTTCACACCCTGATGGAAATGATAACGATGATAATGAAGGACCAGAGTTTTGGTTCCGACCTGCTGCTATCAGGGTCCCTGAGCCAAAGGGAGTTGTTTTGAACGAAGCAGGGGAGACAGCGAGAAAGTCTTCTACAAAGAAGAGTTCTAAGGGTAAACAAAAGGGACTTGCTTCTTCAGGGAACTTGACAATTCTCTTCAACGCTGAGATCATGCCAACCTCTCTGGTATGTCTCTCTTTAACCCCATACTCTGCTTCTACCCATCCTCTCCTCAAACACACTCTATACACTTAGCCAAATTTCTCTATCTTTTTCTTACCTTCAAAAGAATATAACTCATTGTTCTTTTGATTCAGCTAGTCCTCTCCCCTGCTTAGGGGATCCGCTGAACAACCGCAACCACTCCAACAAATAATCCCAGCTTCGATAGTTGATGCCTTACCAATAATCCCAGTCTCAGTGATTGAGACTGATGATCAAGAAGAAGAAGAAGAAGAAGAATAAGAAGAAGAAGAAGAAGAAGAGCTGCACACGCACCCAAACAGACCCTCTAGACCTCCTCAAAGGTCAGAGGATGAACAAATAAGAAGAGCATCGATGATTAATCAGCTAGAGTCAGCGCTTACGAGTCATCGCTCCCTCCAACCTAAACTTCCTAACCCCTGAAGAAATTAAAGAATCCATCAGGACTGAAAAACTTCTTGCAGAAAACCAAAAGACTGCACTTAAAGACAAAGAATTTGCTCTTAAGGTTGCTCAGCAGTCAGTCACTGATAAGAAGCTGAAGAAGTTCCCACTCAGGGTTCAGGAAGAACTGCTCAAGGAAGTTGGGAAGGAGATTCAAAAGAAGCAAAAGGTCAGCGACTCTATGTTGAAATGGTGCAAAGAAAGGGTTGACTTCAAATATCACCCCAGTGGGATCGTGATTGTAACTCTAAAATGAAAAACGGTCAGGGGCGTACCAATGGTGGAAGTCACTGAAATCAGAGAGAATAGGGAAATACGCACAAGCTACATGTCAAAGTTGGATGCTCTTGGGTTGGACGAATGGCTAGAAGTAAGGAGTGCAACTCAACGATAAAAATCGAAGTTCAATCCTTATGTTGAAAATTTTCTGAATTCTATGATCAACCAGGTTACTTTTAATATTAACGTGCCTCCTCCTCCAGCTCTTACTCAAAACCAAAGACCTGCTCCAGCCAAACCAAAGTAGAAGACAAGGTACTAATGATCTGATGCGGATACCAGTGAAACCAAGACAAGTCCACAACATGCGATATTTCAAGTAGAAGACTTCAGCGATAACTGACTTACATCAGATCTCACTGATGGAAGATCAACTCAGCGATCGCTGATCATGAAGCATGCTCTACAAGAAATGTTTGTCTTATCCTCTTGCACACTTTTGTACGATTTGTGAGAAGGACATACCTTTGTCCAGGATAGTACAAACCAGTCTGCCACTACACTGTTCACCATGCAGCCAATAGCATGTTTGCAAAAGTCAGAAGCATGCTCCCCACCAAATGATGACATGTGTAAAGTCCTTCTGACATGTATTAAATGCATGTGGTATAAATAGGAGAAATGCTCCTTCAGTTTGAAGGTGGTCATCTCTGAATCTACTTAGTGCCTTAGAAAATTATCCTTAATGTTCTTTGTTCTTTTCTCTCTATTTCTTAGTGCAAGAAACCTGTGTAATTCTCATAGTTTGTTTAGATTAGGTCTTGTACTTAGTCTTATTCCGCAACAAACTATAAATTGTTTGATTTCTCAATAAACCATTTATAAAGATAAAAATCTTGTGTATTTGTATTCAACCCCCCCTTCTACAAACTTAATACTTGTATAACCCTTTGGGACCAACAAATTTCTTCCGGATTCCAGTTAGCTTTCCGATTATTACAATCACCCGTAAACAATATCCGGTTTCTAGCTCTTTCAGAATCTATACCCGGATATACCGGAAACCCTATCCATATTACACAATACCCAGAAACCATCATCCTAATTGTTACCTGGAAACTGTTTGGTGTTACTCACCTGGATTACTCATCTGGATCTATATCTATCCAGATTCCCATCCGAATTGAACTCAATCTGGACACATATCAACTTGTCGCACGAAGGGGGACATTTGTGTATTCTGTGACACTGTCTGGATTTTGGATCATATCAACTTGTCTCACGATCATCTCATTCAAGTACAAATGTCTTATCCAACCATTTCTGACCTCAAAGCAAAGATTATAGCTCTCGAAGCGAAATTGGAGACCAGTTCAAAAGTCGTTGACAAACTGAGTAATGAGAAAGCAGGTCTTTAGTTAGATTTGGACAATCTGGGATCGGAAAGGCAGGCGTATGAAGACATGTGTGCCTTAAGAAGCAGCAATGTTTGGCTCAAGCGCATGAATTCTGACCTTGAAAAGGTAGCCGGAAATGATTCAAATTATTATCTGCATCACGCCCAAATAGATTCACTTAAACTGAAGGTTACAGATTTTGAAGCCAGATAAGAGAAGAACGTGGAACTTGAAGAAAGAGGAAACACCTTAGAGATTGACAATCTTGACATAAACAATAGGATATCTATTTTTGAAAAACAGATTCTGGTTTTTGAAAAGAAAAAGATTGATTTTTTAAATGAGCGGAAAGGTTTTGAAAGAAAGATTCTTGATCTTCCAAAGAATATTTTTGTGGAACGAAAGATGTTTGAGCTTAAAAATGATAAACTTTCAAAAAAAAATCTGATTTTGAACAAGTTTTAGTGCCTGAGCGAGATACTTTTGAGAATCAACGAAAATATTTTGCGATTGAAAAGAAAGAGTTTGAAAAGAAAATGTTGCGTTTTTCAAAGAAATATCTGATAAACGCAACGATATTTAAAAGGATTTTGAAAGTGAAAGAAACATTTTTGAACCAGAAAGTCAAAAGCTTTCACATAAATTATCTCGGTTAGCACCCGAGATTTTGAAAGAACGAAAGGTAAAATCTTATTTACAAAAGAGATTTCACTTTATTCTTGGAGAACGAAATTTATTATCCGTCCAAGTCAAGAAACTTGAAGAAATAAATTTCAAAGTTGTTCAGTCATCTTATGCTTCAAGTTTTACAAATAAATCTTCAAAAAGTTTTATCAAATCAAATGAGTTCTCAAAGATCAGATTCAAACTTCGAATCTTTTCTATAATTCTCGTGTTGATAATAAAGATAATCTTGTGTTTCGAATAGTCAAAATGGTTTGGAAAAAGAAATCAAGTACATAAGACAGTGATGGAAACACGTCTTATAAATCTTCTGTAGTTGATACAAAGTCATTTATTTCCAAGACTGATTCACCTACTCATGTTTATTCTACAACGAAGCTAATTAGTCTAAACTGAGCAAAAAGATGTTTCACTCATCGTGGGAAGAATGACTTTGTACATCCAAGGTATGTGAATAACTGGTATGTTACTTATAGTATCCCTGGTCCCCATTTTAATGTTAAGACATCTAACCATTAAGGACCCATCAAAGCATGGATACAAAATTCTTTACGATCTGTTTTGCAGGGATGTCATGTGTGATAAAATTCAAAATATTCCTTTCACATGACCGCATTCAAAGGTTTTGCTATTTTTGAGGGGGAGTATCAATTATTTGAGACAAACATGAATTTTTTAGTGGATTCAAATATGTTAGCCCCAAGTATACAAGATGTAAAAGTATTGAAAATACCACCAGAGATTCAGCAGAAGACTTAGAAGAAAATCAGCCAGAAGATCATCAGAGCTCGACAGAGCTCTGGCAGAAGACTTCTTCTGATCCAACAGAAGAACTGTTCACTCCAGAAGACCATCAGAGCTCTGGCGCAAGTGCTCTAGTGAATGAAGACCTTTGTGAAGCATAAGTCTCGTAGAAATCTCTAAGAGTCAGACACGTGTCCGTACTTTCCACGTCAACCCTAAAAGGACGAAGACACACTTTCCACGTGTCACCCCAGGGTTAGATAGTACACTGTCTTTCACTTTATCAGGCTATAAATAAAAGGGTAGTGGAACAAACTTTTGTAAGCTTTTGGAAGGATTATCTGCCACAATTGTGAGAGCAAACACTGCTACATTCCTTTCCACTATCACTGTACGATTTGTCACCTGAGAGATTTCAGAATATACACACTTGAACGTGTTCTTGGTGTTATTCAAATATATCAATATACGAGCAGCTTATTTATTGATCTTGTTATCATTTACTGTTCGTTGTTATTGACACTCTCACTGTTTCATATTCGTCTACACAATCACTCATATTTAATAGCTTTATATTATGCTTCCGCTATCTGTTTTATGTTGTTTATATGATACAACGTGAATCTGGGAACCTACAATTGGTATCAGAGCTGATTGATTTGCTTAAATCAAATCGATCCAATCTAACCAGGTTGATTCATTGGTGTTGATTGTGTTTGTTTTCAAAAGCTTCATAGTATACTCTATTTTTGCTCAAAATTTCAAACAAATCTTCAGAGTTCTTTTAACACCTGTTTAAAGCTTTCTAGTTAGTCTGAATATCTTCTCTACTTTAGTTACTGTTCCATTGGTTACTGTTGATCTACTTTCAGTTTAAAACCCTTTAAAATCTTTCAAAACCTTCGTACTCTGTTTTTTTTCTTCTGAAAAGAAGGCTAATAACAACATCAACGCTATCTATACAGCTGGTTCTCTAACCAAACCTCCTACTCTTCTGAGAAATGAATATCCTCAATGGAAGATTAGGATGGTTAACTTCTTTAATGGGATGGATAGAGACCTTATGCGATCTGTCACTGCTGGACCATTCCAACCCATGGTTTTGGTTCCTCGTGTACCCGCAACAGAAACTACTGTTGATGTTCCTGCTCACTTCGAAGTTAAAACCACCAGGTTTACCGAGGAAGAAAAGCTAAAAATGGAAAATGACCTCAAGGAAGTTAGACTTCTGATTATGGCCATTCCGAATGATATTTTCCAGGAACTAGACTAATGTGCTACTGCAAAGGAAATCTGGGATCAGCTTCTAAATCAACTTGAGGGTGGTATAAAAACCCAAAAGAACAGAAGGACCCAATGTAACAATGAATACAACGATTTCAAAGCACTTCCTGAATGTTAGAGCATTATTGTATTCAAGATTTATTGTAAAGTCAATATCTGTAATAGTCTATGCTGTATTGTAAATGCCTTTATACCTTGTATGTATGGGGTTTAAATAGGCATGTCTAGTTCATCAGCTAGTAATAATCTAGAGCTTAGAGAAACACTTACAAGCATATGTCATTTGTACTTTTATGATCCATATAAATGGATGAGAATTTTGCTCTCTAGATTCTCTCTACTTGTGATTATATTGTATTGCTAGATCTGGGATTTCACATTTGGTGTCAGAGCACAAACAGGAAATTCAAGCAGATTTAGACCTTTTTGAAGATTTTTTACACTGTTCATCTTGAATTCTGAAGAATTCGGATCACTCATCGTTTACTGTTCATCATGATTTCTGATTGTTCTTCGTTTACTGTTCATCCAGAATTCATCATTTCTACCATTTTTTGAGTTTTTGGATTGTTTCTTGACACTACTGAACTCAATTTTCATCACTGATCATCTTTAATTCAAGGATCTATATCAAATTCTGCACATAATTCATCGAATTGAGCATTTTATAAGTTTTTGTTCGAAAACTTGTTCTTACTGTTTTTGGATCAAAATTCGATTAATCTGATCGAATTGGGATTTGAAATCAACTAGAAAAGTGTGTGGAATCAAATTTCGAACAAATCTATGCAAGTTTCATATCAATTGATCAAGAATTGAAAAAGTTATGGTTGAATCATTGTTTTTTGGTGTTTAAGTGAGGGTTTCGGATCATTCATCAGGGTTTCGGATCATTCAAGAGGGTTTCGGATCATTCAAATTTGGTTTCGGATAGTTCAAGCTTAATTTTTGGTGTTTAAGCTTGGTTTCGGATCACAAAGAGAAGTGATATTTGTTTAAGTTTGGGTTTCGGATCCTTAAGGATACGAAATCTGTTGGTTTCGGATCCTTATACATACGAAATCTGTTGGTTTCGGATCCTTATACATACGAAATATGTGGTTTCGTATCCAACTACATACGAAACCATTGGTTTCGCATCAAGACAAATACGAAACCATTGGTTTCGCATCAAGGCCAATCCGGATTCCTTGGTTTCGCATCCTTCTTGATCCGGATTCCGTGGTTTCGCATCCTTCTTGATCCGAATTCATATGGTTTCGCATCCAACATGATTGTGTTGAATCCGAATTGTGACTACTCTATTGTTTTGATTTATAAAAAAAATTCATAGTGTATTTCATACACTTTAAGAGTTTTTCAAGAAAACGTTTTATATAAAAAAAATTCTATAGTGTATTTCATACACTTTCTGCTTGATTTTCTTAAAGATCAACTTCTAGCAATATCAAAATGAGAAGTGGGTTTGAAGCAAACTCTTAAAACAGAAATATCTCCAATATCTCAAACTTCTGTTAAATCCAATAGTGAAGGTTTGAAGCAAACTCTTAAATCTAATACTTCAAATCCTTCAGCTCCTGTGTTAAATAAAGAGGAAGAAAATGCTAATCTGAAGAGACAAATTTTAGACATTTCTTCTTCAAATGCTAAACTTACTAAAAGAATTACTGATCTTGAAGTTTATATTGCAGGTCTTGAAACCAAGAAAGACAACTCAAGTCCGCACGATCAAATCGAGAAACTTCAAGAGAAAGTAACAACTCTTCAAAGTGAAAATGCTGATATGAAGAGTAGGGAAGAAAAGAGAGTGAACTGGAACTTACATTGCCCAATTAAAAGAAGTTCAAGAGAAAAGAACAACGTTGGAAGATGAAAATGTTGAATTGAAGAAAAAGCTTTCTGAACGTGAAAGATAGTCTCTTTCTTCAAAGAAAGTTCTTAAAGAAAAGGAAGTAATTGAACTGAAATGTATAAAACTTTCAAAACAAGTTTCTGACTTTGAGAAAGTTTTATTTCTTGAAAAAGAGAAGCTCGAAAAAGAAAGAGCTGATTTTGAAACTGAACGAAAATCTTTTGAGATTAAAAGTTCTGAACTTTCCGAGAAAATCTCTGATTTAGAAAATCTTTCGAAAAAGGAAATAAAAGATTTTGCGGAAAAGAAAAATCTCTTTGAAAAGGAAAATAAAACCCTTAAAAAGAAAAATATGGAAACTTTCAAAGAGATAACTGATAAAAGAAAATTCTTGGAAAAAGATTTTGAATCGGAACGCAAATATTTTGAAAATGCGATTCTTAATCTTACCAAAAGATTATCTGGTTTATCAGCTGATATTATGAAGGATCAATTGATCAAATATGATCTCCAAAAGAAAATTGATCTAATTTTTAAAGACAAAAATGTTTTGATAAACAAAGTTAAAGAACTTGAAGACGTCATTTTTAAATTTGATGTCTCAAATCAGGTTAGTCCTGATATTATCTTTCAGACTCCATTTGTTGATTCAAATGATTCTGAATGCTCTTTTAAAACTGCTTCAAGTTCTAGTTTTAAAAACATTTCTTCTAAACAAATTAATAGATCAACTGATTTCTCAAAAGATCAGATTCGTTCAACAAATCTCTTTTATAATCATTTGCTTGATAAATCGGATAAGGATTCAAAAGTGCCTAAAGTTAATACTTCCAATCTTAAAGAAGTTCCAGTCTTCAAAAAGGTGAAGATGGAATGGAGAGTTAAAGGCACAACAGTTCCAAAGAAAGATGTGCCAAAATCGTCTGCATCCACATCAAATGCCAATAAGAACAATGCGCCGAAAGGTAAATCTTCTGTTCAACCTAATCCTATTCATTCTGTAAATCATCTGATTAGGTTGGCACATAAAAAAATCTGTTGTTCTTACTGTGGATCAAATGATTTTGTGCATAAAGATTATACTTCTTATTGGTACGGTACTTACAGTATTCCTTCTAAGAAATCTACACCTAACACACTAGGACCCAAGTCCCGTTGGGTACCAAAATTTGCTTAATTTGTTTTGCAGGTTCATCATGTGTTGTGTTGATTTGGAAATATATACCACACACATGACTGAAAAACAAAAGAGAAGCGGTGAATTTTTTTGAAGAATATGTGCCATTAAGGGGGAGCAAAAGAGATGATGGCTTCTAAACATATCAATTTTGAATCCGTTCTTCAACGACTATGACTTCTGTATTTACTTCAATCCTGGTAATTCAGAACTCGGTTTAATGATTAAGGATGTTTTAATCCAAGACTTGTTCTTTGTGCAGATTTATCAAGGTAAAAGATCTTTTGCACAAGTTAAGGGGGAGCTTAACTGATTTTAAATCATTATATCATGATTTGAGGGGGAGCTCAAATATTTCTGAATGTACGTATCTTCTGACCTTAATCTCTGATTGTTTGAAAGAAGAACAACTTTCAAGCATGAATTTTTTTTTCTTAAAATGTTCAAACCACTTCTCTATTCTCAAACAGATTTTATGAATTTAGAAGTGTGATTTTAAATGTTTTTCATGGAAATCTCAAATTATCGTCACATCAGTTTCTGACCGTGTGTTTTCTAAAGATTAATACTTGTGTATTATCTTTTCTATACTTTCGAGTATTCATACACACCGGTTTAGCTTCATATTGACTTTGTTATTACCATGTCTCAAAACGAAACAATTTTTCGATGGTAATACTCCCGTTTGTATTCCAATTTTTGTTGAGCATCATATTTTTTTCAGCGCATTACTTAAACGTTTCATTAAAAGATTGTTTATATTTGTCCATATAAAAAAATTTCAATTCTTTGATACCCTATCCTTTTATGATCATCATTCATATTTGATCTGATTGATACATTGTCAGATTCTCAAACAAGTCTTTCGAATTCATTTCATTCATTCAATATTCTTGTTTTGAGAATTCTTCATCGTAAAATGCTCAAATATTTCATGATATTATTTAGGAGCATACATTCTGATGACAATGTCATTCAAATGCTGAAGTTTATTTGTTTAAGCTAAACTGTTGAACAACACATCATTTTAGGACAATTTCATGGGATCAGCGTGTGAGCATACAAAACTTCTATGGATCCACGTTAACCAGTGTTTCCTACCCAAGAAGTTATCCTTGAGTGATTGAGGGGGGAGGGGTCGAAATCAAAGAGTGGGGAGATTACTCATCCGGTTGAGTATCTCATTGTGCTGAGGTAAAATGTAAATGAGAGTTTGGGTAGAAGTGAGCGGATTAAAAACAGAAAGAGGGTGTGAGAACAAAGTTAAAAGAATAAGACAACTCTACACCATCCATTTTCTGAGCCGGGAAGCCACATTACTGATTGGTTCACATTCTTTGGTGACCATCATTGAAACAGGCAGTCAGCCCATGCCAACCCTTGCATTTAACCCCACCAGCTACTCATTTCTTTCTTAACAAAGGAATGTTTCATTTTTCTTGGGGACGCAACATATAATCTATCTGATCTTCAGTCGGAAGGTCTAGATATTGAAAAAGAAGGAAGTTTGCCCCACCTTCGCTCTTCATTCATATACATTGAGTTCGTGGAAAATTGTTGCTGTCTCAACAGTTTACACGATTTGAGCCTATATTTTTTCAAGCATATGTTGCTTCAATTCTTTCTACACAGGCACGTTCACACAAGGAATATGTTTTCTTGTCATAACGTTCATAGAAATTCCTTTGTGGTTTTTCGATGATTGAATGGAACCCCTTGGGGAGTGAACATCAAAAAGCTCCTTTCCAAAGTGCATTCGTTGTACTAAGTGGCTACGGGCTACTTACAGGCATTTTAACTGATTCATCCGTTGTTTCAGGGTTACCACTGTAATACCCTAGGTAAGTTCGTTAGTCAAAGTCTCGTTCCGTTAAATTTATTTAACTCTGTAATTGATATGTAGGGTAAGTTTGGGTTAAATTATAAGTGTAGGGTGTATTGATCATTATTGATTAGCTCAAGGACTAAATGGGTAAAATTATGTTAGATATTATCCATTGCAACTTTCAGATATTTCATAAAAACAGAAATATCCAGATTGTGTTGTGTGTGTGTTTGGAGAAGAAGCAAAAGGAGAAAAGAAGGGTTAGGGATTCTTTTGGGGTACTTGGAAGTGAATTAAGGTATGTATCATTTACATTTTATGTTGGTAATTGCTAATAGATAGTTTCCATCGGAGTAGAATAGTCGATTTCACATCTGGTATTGATTTCTGTCGAATCTTGGTTAAAATGGAGTAAACCGACAGTAGTGTCCGGACAAATTGAATGTGTCCGGGTAGTTTCGTTGTTAGTGTCCGGATGATGTTATGAAAGTGTCCGGACGAGTCCTTTATCTGGGTAAGTCTCTCTTTTCTATAGTTTCCGGATGAGTTAAGATACCGGATGGTATCCAAATTACTTTGACGTCCGGATGACGTCCGAATTACTTTGGTGTCCGGATAGCGGAACCCCCGTGTTAAGTCGCCGTAGGGGAACAATTGAGGATAAGGGTTTGATATGTTAATTAGGATTCTCAGCTTGCTAAAGAGTCCTATGTGTTCTATTTGGTAAAGAGATATTCGTATTTGATTGTTTCAGATACTGTGAATTTGGAGTGAAAGCTGAATCTTGTGGGAAAGACTGGAAAGAGTTTTGATATACTAACATGTGAGTTTTACTTTTAAAACGTTTTCAACTGGGATACATATATATGTTATATATATATGAGATGGATATGTGGTAGGAATTTGATGACTTGTTTATAAATGAAAATATCATATATTGAGATATGATTGGAATGTGATAAATAATGTGATTATGTGCTTATGTTGAAATATAATATATTGAGATGTATATTATATTTATATGAGTATACGCTACACGAGAGCACTGTCGAACTATGCCGGCGGATGGTTGTTGTAGTTGTTGTACAACGGTGCTGTTGTAGTTGTTGTACAGCGGTGTTGCTGTAGTTGTTGTACAGTGGATTAGTTGGCTCGCAACCAGCTAATTTGGCCATGGGAATGATGTGAAGGATGAGTTGAACACAGTGCACGAGTCTTACTTGGTCAAGGATCTTTTGTTAGCAAAGGGAAGAATAAAGCATAGGAGGCGGTTGCTAGCTGACGAAGATTAGGATATGTTTACACTTCTGTATTGTATAGTTTTGAGACTTTGGGACCGAATGTGAATTATCATGTATTTTGTTATGAAAGTAACGACGTTGTGTATGAAATGTTAATTGTTTTATATTATGTATGTTATGGGATACCGGGTCGTTACAACCACTCTCTATTTATCTGAATTTGAAAAGATTCGGATAAATATATTTTGGAATTGACGATTTATCAGATAAAAAGAAGGAGAATGTTTCTTGTGATGAACAAAGTGCGTGCTGATATTGATAAAGGTTTTGATGATCATGATGCTCACAATCATCAAAAAGGTGGAGAAATAGTATATTGAAGAACAGGGGAGAAATTAAACCCTGAAGAAAAGGAAGTTTTGTCAATGACAGATTAATGGGGAGAAATGATATGCTAAAGTCAAGAAGACATTCCGAGATGTTTCAAGAGAGTTCGTTATTCAAAGAAAATTTCAAGGCCGAAGAGATGAAGATACAAAGTTCAAGAAATCATTCAAAATTTGAGTTCAAAGCTTCAAAGCTTTAAAGTTCAAAGCTTCAATGTTTTTCAAAGTTCAAAGCTCAAAGTTACAAAGTTCAAAGCTGCAAAGATCTGAAATTCGTGTTCAAGACTTGAAGACTATTTGTTTGAAGATTATATTCATGAAGATTGACTTTACATTGTGAAAGATGAAGACTTTTCATGTGTTTGACTGAAGATTCTTCAAAGATGAGAGTTTAAAGACTATTAAAGCATCAAAGTTCAACGTGAACTTGTGAAGATTCAATTATTTGAAGAGTGCCAAAGCTTCAACGTTCAAAGCGGTCAGACTTAAAGTTTTGAAGATCAAGAGCTGAAGACTGCTGTCATATTTTTTTAAATCTTGAATCCAAAGGGGGAGAATGTTAGATCATTATTGTAATAGTCTATGCTGTATTGTAAATGCCTTTATACCTTGTATGTATGGGGTATAAATAGGCATGTCTAGTTCATTAGCTAGTAACAATCTAGAGCTTAGAGAAACACTTACAAGCATATGTCATTTGTACTTTTGTGATCAATACATGGATGACAACTTTGCTCTCTAGATTCTCTCTACTTGTGATTATATTGGATTGCTAGATCTGGGATTTCACACTGAGGAAACCTTACAACAGACCTACAACAGATTCAATGTTTTAATAAACAAATGTAAAAAGTGTGGGGTTGTTCGGTCGAAGGAAGATAACAATGTCTTATTCTTGAAAAGTTTAAATGATGAATGGTTGAATCTATCCATGTCTCTACAAGCTAACCAGGATTTGGAGGCATGGTCTCTTACTGATGTGTATGGCACTCGTGATGCACAAGAGAAGGATGTTGTCAAACAAAAGGGCAAATCCACCATTGCAGATCCAATAGCCTTAATCTCTGACTCAAAAACTGCCATTGAAGGAAAGTCCAACAGAGAAAGCACTAGCAGAGAAAAGAAGAAGGAGAAAGTTGTGAAAAAGAAGGGAAAGGAAAGTTTGGTTGCTGAAAGTGATGCAGAGGAAAGTTCATCAGACGATGATGATGATATCAATGCTTTTGCCCAATCTCTTGCCCTTATAACTCAAAAGTTTAACAAGAGATTTGGTAACAAAGTATTTGATAGAAGAGGAAGATATGAGAGAGAAGAGAAAGACGAGAAGAGAGGTTATGCTGCACCTCACCATCAGAGTAACAACAGAGCTCCAAAAGAGCACAAACCACAACAGCAGTACAATCCTCCAGCCCGCAGAAGCAAGCTGATGCTGCCCAGCCCATCAACAAGAATGATGGAAGATGTTTTCAATGTGGCAAACCAGGCCATTTCTCTCCAAACTGCAAGGGTAGACTGGTAAAAGACCAGGACTACTATAAGAACAAGTATAAATACAACTTCAGAGAGAGAAGTTATGTTGCGGAGATGGAAAATTGGATCTCTGACTCGTTCTTTGATGACGAACCAGAGCAAGCCAATTTCTGCGGGGTTGTTGTCGATGATGAACGTTTGGAAGAAGTAGCTGATTGGATGACTGGAGAGATGCCAGAAAGATCAACATAGGCAGATGTGTCTCATAATGCATGTTCTCTTTCTGTGATAGAGACAAACGACAGAGCGCTGGAGACCACAAAACCCAGTGCCAAGGTATGTTCTTCTTCTGAATCTAAATCAGACTCTGAACTGGAGATGCATGTATCATTACTCACTGAGGAATTTCAACTGTTGAAACAAAAGCTTTCAGAAGAGAAAGAGTTAAGAAAGTTGGCTCAGAAGGATCTTTCCTTTTACAAGAGAGAGAAAAATCTCTTGGAAATGGAAAAGAAGAGATAACAAAAGAAAAATCTGAGCTAGAGCTTTTGCAAAAATAGAAGGTAAATTCTTTTTCTACAAAATGAAAGAAATCTGAATATGAAAGGCTTAACTCTATCGCTCTTAAGGACTATTTTCAAAGAGAAAGAGAGGTTTTACACCAATCCTTACAAAAAAAGGAGATTTTAATCAAAAAGTACCAGGATGCACAAGATGTGCATATAAAAATTAACTCTCAAAAGGATACGCAAGGTCTGGGTTTCAGTGACCTTGCTCCCTACACTGGAAGGAAGAAGACATCTCTGTCCTCTGCCTTCTGTGATGGGAAAATCCAAGAAAATGTGATCTCTGGTACTGCAGTTTTTAAAAGAGCTAAAACCTCAGTTGTTTCAAAAACAAGAAGACTGAATTTCAGGAATGTAAGCTATGACTCCTTGAATCATGAAAAGGTTACAAAACCACCTGTCAAGTTTATTCTTGATCAAGGAAAAGCTGAGAACTCATTTCCTGATTCTGTCAAAAGTCTTGATCCTAAGGAGATTTTTCACTTCAACTCTTTTAAGGGACAAAAGTCTGTTACTTCTGTGGTTGAGTCCTCTGGTGTTAAAACACAGAGTGAGCTCAACCCTGAAGCCCCAGTCTTCTCCCCTACCTCTGAATCAATAAGAACATCTTTTGAAGAGGATCTTAAAAGAGTTCTTGAGGAAAATGCCGCATCTGATGCTTTGAAACCAAGATTAAGAAAGTTCAAGTCCACCAGAGCAAATACTTCTGAGTTACCCAAAGAGTCTCAGACTTCTGCCAGAGTCACCAGAGACTTTCTAGACTCTGACTCTGACTCTGATTCTGAGGTGGATGAGCAGACTTTCTATGCACAAGAGAATGTTATGCACAAACCGAAGCAGACACTTGTTGGATCTGGAGTTTTGAAAAATGTCACATTTTTTAAGAATCAATCCAGATTTATACCAGTTCCTGATTTCAAAAACAAGGGTATCATGTTGGTTCCCGTTTTGCTTTAAACAAGATTATCAGATCTATTAGTTCAAGTTAATGTTTGATGCAGAAGCGTATTTGAAGAACTAACAGATAAGTTTGATAGATTTAGACCAAAATATAAATAAACAGTGAACAGAATATTATATCTTAAAGTTTACTGAATTTATAAAATAAGAACAGGTTTAAGAACTGTGAGTAAGAAAAGCTTCAAAACAGATATGACTTTTAAGGTGAATAAGCTTTTGTTTTCTTGTGATGTTGTATTTTTATGTGATAAGGAAGAACTCAACATGAGTCTTCCTTATATACTACTCTAAAGGGGACCATAAAGCATATGCTACTATTCAGACGGTACTTATGAATAGTTGAACGGATGTCGTGAACAGTTGCAAGTGTGGCATGAACAGTCAGACGTGCTGTATTGCATTTAATGCAGCAGACGTCTATTATGTACTAAGCCCTATTGAATCCAATCAGAGTTTGACACGTCGACGTTGGACAGGGCATGCTACCATGCAAGTTGATGAACAGGTCCTGTAACAGTAGCAAGATATTGTAAATATCTTCAAGTCTTATTGTGAGGACCACAGAGGCTCTGTAATGAGTTACAGAGGTTCTGCGGTCTGGTCCTCTGTGGAGCAGTCTTCCCCGGATTCCGAGCTATTGATCTTCTTTGCGCGTATGACAGAGCCTCTGTAGCGCGCCTCTTTAGCTTCTGTAGATTCTTGATCTTGATCTCTCGGTAAGTCCGGCAGAGCCTCTGTAAGAGGCTTTCTTCACCTAGCCTATTTTTCACTACTTCTAAATACTTCTTTGATTAGGAAGATTGAAGCTAACAATCTCCCCCTAAATAGTGAAAAATAAAAAATTGAACTTGAGTTTAGTTAGGCTAAGTTAGATAAGACAGAGGTTAAACAATACCTCGAAAGTTCTTTCATTTAGAAATATGCCAGAGGCATTTTACATTTGAGTACAATGAAAGATAAACTTTGACTTGGTTTGCAAGGATTGGAGGTCTGATAATCAGATTTTGGCATCTTTGAAATCGTTGTAGCTTCTATTGTCTCTTCCGACTCTTCTGATCTCTTTGTAGAAACTGATGCAGAGTTCTCTTAGGCGGATTGTGGCATCAATCTCTCTGATGAAAGTATCTGCAACATCTCTATCCATTTTCTCCGTACCTCTGTATTTTACAAGGCTTGTTCTGAACTTGTTCAGAGTACTAGTTGCGTACTTCTGACAGTCCATGCACACAAACAGTTTAACTTCGCCTTGTGGGTTTTGAAATACTAACCCAAATCGTGGTTCTGTGATGATTGAGTTAGGTACGACGTCCGGTGGGCAGCGATCCTCTGGTGGTCGTAAATCCAGATGTTTGAGACCAAGATCCTTTTCCAGCTGGAAATCTATCATGCTGTAGAGCAGAAGCTTTTCCCTCATCGCTTTTCTCAACACTTGATAGGCTCTGGTGTTTGGCTCTGTGTTGTAGTTGTCTTTTGTCCATTGCAGAAGGTCAGGTAGATCATAAGGATTGATATTTCTTAGGTCAGCATCAGCGAAGGTGGTTTCTGAATTGTTCTCTCTTCTGACTTTGTAAAGATTGTACCTGACCCTTGGATAGGTTCTTGGCTTTGTCCTTATGAAGATGTTCTCAAATTCTTCTCTGATCCTTGGATCTGTCACATGATCTGTAGGATGATTGGTCTGAAAGGATTGTTTATAGAGGTATTTGTATACCACTTCTTCCATCTCTTCATGTGTTGGACTAGGTTGTGGTATTTGTCTTCTGAGACTCTCCATCTTTTGAACAACTTCTGCAGTTCTACCAGTTAGAAGAATGTCTGACAGAGGCTTCAATCTATATGCCCAGTCCTCTTCTTCAGGCTTTGGAGTTTGGAAGGCATCAAAGGCGCTCTTCATCAATTTCTCTGTAGGCTTGGGCAATGATTTCTTTTTCTTGGGCTCTTCTGTCAGTATTGCTTTGCCCTTATCTTTGGCTTTTGGAGGTGCAAAACCTGTTTCTTCTGTAGGTTTGGAGGTTGGTGCTTCTGTTGGCTTGATGGGGGTTGCCTCTTTAGGTTTTGACACTTGTTTTTTTAGAGGACTTTTGTGGAGTTGGTTCTGTTGGCTTTCTTTGCTCTGTAACCTCTGTAGGAGGTTCTTTGGTGACTTCTTCTGTAATCTCGGTTTCTGTGGATTGAGGTATGTCGAATCTTCTTGCCATTTTGAAAGCTAGTGTGAACCTGTGCCTTTCTTCTTCTCTCTGTGACATTCGATCAGTCATTGTATTGTGCATCTTTTTCAGAATATCAGAAGCAGAGGTTGTTGCTCTTTTTGGTTTGGTGGCAATTGACTTTCTTCTTGGTATGGTTGGGGGGTTTTCTGTTGATTTTGTTGAAGGACTTTCTTCCAAAATGATTACCACAGGGGTGGTTGTTGCCTCTGTGGGTTGCTGATCAACTTCTGGAATATTTGTTTCTTCAGGACTTGATTCCACAGAGATGGGTGTTGTCTCTGTGGGCTGTTGAGTTTGTTGTTGATCTTGGGTTTGTTTTGGAAGAGCTTGACTGATTGGTTCTGCTGCGATTGGTGGAGTTTGTATTCCTCTGCTCGTAGCTTTCTCCCTTGTATTCTCCCCCTCAGGATTATCTGATGGACCAGGAAGGTCATCATCAGAATCATCCTGACTCTTATCAGAACTACCCTCTGCTCTGCAAGAAGCTTTGGTTTTCTTCGGTAATTCTGCTCCTGCTGCTATCAACTTTTCACAGACGTCAACACAGAGGCCAAGTAGAGTCGCAAGCCCTGCCTCTGTTTTAAAACGCATTTTGCCAACACTTCTTCTGAAATCCTTGACAAAGTTGGCATTTGCTGTTGTGAAGGAGACAATGAATTCGGTGACCTGGTTTATGACGTTCTGTCCTAGCTCTGTTAGCTGTGCTCTGGTCATGTAGTCTTTTGGCTGCATCATTGTCGTGTTGCGCATTGCCTCTGCTTGTACTTGTTGTAGGGCATTCTGTAGATCTGTAGGAGTAATGCCCTCTGCTCTGTTGAATTGCGTATTCATTTGTTCAAGGAAGTTTTTGACAGAGTCCTTGAACGCAGAAGTTGCAGTTGTTCCGAATTCTTGAGCGGCAGAAGTGGCTGTTGCTTTGGCAGTAGTTTCGGCAGAAGACTTCATCGCTGAGATGGCAGATTTCACCTCTGTGGACAGATTGTCCATTTTGGTGTTTAGTTTCAGGATAGCCGTCGATGTTGTCTCTGCAAAAGATTTGAAAGAGCTTTGCAACTCTTTCATTGTTTGGTTCACATAGGTGACAAGGGTTTGGAACTCATCCCTTGATACTTGTGTTCCTTGTGTAACCTCTGGAGGAACACATTCGTCTCCAGAGTGAGTCCCTGTTCCTGGGACACCTTCGTTCACCCTTGTTTGTACGATGGGGGTGGAAGGATTTCAATCTGATCCTTGAGCAGAAGCATCTAGTGCTTCAGACTCTACAGAAGTTCTGTGAATGACATTGTCTAGATCCACTTCAGAGGTGGGTACTAGATTATCCTTCTGTTGACTCGGAGACTTGTCTAGAGTCTCTTCGTCGTTGTGCTCACTACTACTCTCTGAAAGAAGTGTTGGCCTTAGTTGTGTGTGTGTGGCAGAGGAAACGAATTCCTCTGTAGGGTGTTCTGTTGTGATCTGGGGCGATAGATCACGAACTTTAGGTGAGTCTCTCTGAGGAGACTCCCTAGAAATGGATTCCCCGGTTTCTGTGGGCGCAGAAGTCGAAAGAGTGACTTCTGGCTGGTTGGGTTGGGTTTGGATCGAGCTGTGCTGCTCTATTTCAATAACTCCTTCTGCAGCTAGACCTGCGGAGTTAGATATGTGGGTTGCACTGGGAGGGGGTGAGGGATTCGTGCCTTCTTCAACTTCGGCATCTTTTTCTTTTCCCTTTTCTTTTTCTCCCATTTTCTCTATGATTTCCTTAACCTTTTCTCTATTCCACTCAGTTGCGTTCTTTTGATTCCGTTCTTTGATAGCTTCTTCTGACATGTCTATTTCCTCTATTTCTTCTTCTGTAGCTGTGCTTGGACTCTTTCCGTGGACGTCCAATCCTTGTTGAATGAAGGGGTTCTGTAGGATTATAGGTGTGTTAGCTGGTTGATCTTTGGGTGTTGTGTCATCTTCTTGCAGATGTGTGTCAATGCCAGAAATGGAGAAATATTGTTCTTCTGGGGAGTGGTGGTCGAGAGGTTGTGCCGTCCACGCTGCTGTATTTAGGGTGTTGGCAATGTCAGGGTTCTGTAGGAAGTCGTTCAAATCTCCTTGGTGAGCAAATCTATCTGGAGATTGATAGGGTGATTGATATTCTTCTGTTGCCATCCCTTCTTCTGCATCTTCTTCTGCAGTTCTTTCTTCTGCGATTTCTTCTTCTTCTGCAATGGTAACAAACTTTTCAAGTGATTTACCATGCTTCTTTTTGGTTTTCCTCCTCTTGGGTTTTGGTGCCCCTTCCTCTGTGATTTTTTATTTTATTTTCTTCCTCTGCTTTTGGGGAAGATGGAGGAACAGAGGAGCCAATTTCTGTGGCATGAGGAGGTGAAGGTTGATCTTTTGCAGCGCTTGTAGAGGTGCCTTCTGCAATTTTTCTCTTCTTTGCTTTTGGAGTAGATGCAGAGGTTTTTGAAGAGGACTTCTTTCCCATGAGCTCTGCACGTTTGGCTATGAAGCTAAGTTGAATAGCCATGTGTTTTGCTAATTTGTTATCTCTTTCCTCTTGAGTGGAAAGAGGTTCTACAATCATTGTTCCTAGGGGGACACCTAAACGCGGGGGTGTCATAGGACTCGGTTTAGGAGTTCTATGATCGCGTATATACTCTTTCTTAAGGGTTTTATTCGAGGAATACTTCAGAAGTTTCTTTGACAGAGGTCTGCAGTGTGAGTAACCATCTACATGATCAGTGGGGGTATTTTTGCTCATTGGGAACTGTTTGGGAATTGGCCCTTCCATTTGCCATTTCTGTATCAGCAACAGAGGTTCGAACAAGACTCCCAGTATTCGTTGGAATTGCAAAGGTGGTAGAAACTTAGGATCATTTTCTTTGACCCTTCTGGTGTTGTTCTTTCTGTCGATGGTGTTGATGATCTCTTGCATCATTATGGTCGCGTAATCCAATGGTAGATCATAGTAAACCCCATACATGATGGTTAATATCTGATGTGAGCTCTGGTCAATACTGCCTATCTTCGCTGTCAGGCATCTGTTAAGAATAGAGAACAAAGTGTTCCACAGAGGTGGTAATCTGCCTCTGCGGAAGTCATTTCTCTTCCGTAGTTGTGTGTTGTACCCAAGCATTTCTACGAAGCGACAGAGCTCGTCGTCTGTTGGTTGCTCTGCATATTTCTTCAAACCAAGAAGACCCCTTGTTGGTAGGTTGAACTCAAGTGAGAACATTGTTCTGTTGAACTTGATTTCAAGATGTTCAGATTTGTCGGGTCTTGAAATGTACCCTTTGATAATAGAATCATATTTATCAAATCGGCAGCTTTGCCAAAACTGGTTCAGATATCTGACTGGTATTTTGTTTGGGGTTCTTGAGAGTAGAGGGAAGAGGATGTGATTTTCCATTATGTTCAGAAGAATGGCATGGGCTTCGCCGAAAGCAGTGGGTGAGGGGACCAAATAGCAGTTGTTGGATTTGATTGGTAGTACCTTTTCGAAGTGATCCTTTGCTATGAAGTTTTGTAGATGTGTTGTCGGAGCAAAGTCTGCTGAGTCGCCGGAATCTTCTAGTTCAATGTTTTGGGCAGGGTTGGGGTTTTCTGAATGTTCAGAATGAGCCGGTGAATGTTCTGGTGAGGTCGCCGTAGATTGTGCAGGGGAGATAGCTTGAGAAGATGAAGCCATTTGGTACTGAGAATAAGAAACTTGCAGGTTTTTGTAGGGTGTCGCCGGAGAAGAATGAGAGTTTGTAAAAGGTTTATGAGAGGGTAAGCTTGGTTTTTATATGAGGGTAAAACGGTAGAATTCGAAAGAGTAAAATATATGGCAATGGATTAAAATTTGGAATCCGTACTCAAGTTAGAACGGCGGGTTCAACTTTCCACAGAAAACGTTTCATGTACGCCCAATGAAAATAGGACACGTAGGCCATGTCAGAGGATGACAGGACGTCGTGTGCGGCCCATTAATGCTAGGCGCGTGGGGTTATTCTTAGCCACATGTAATTCACTCTCAGTAAAAGTAACCGTTATTACTACAGAGATGCCCAAGTAACAGATTGACAGAGCTTCTGTAGTTTACAGAGGCTCTGTGATCTTGAAAATCTTTGATGTTTATCCCTTTTCATATATCTCATTGTTATCATGACTTCTGTGGGGTTCTTCTTTAACAAAAACGTTTGTAAGGATATTGGAGAGGATCAAATAGGATTTTTAGTCAAGAAATTTGCTCGCAGAGGTTTTGTGGCTCTGTTGGAACTTGCAGAAGTTCTGTGAGGGCCAGCAGAAGCTCTATGAGGGAAAAAATCTCATAACAAAAATTTTATTAAATTTTCTGATCATCCAATTTTTGATTTGGTTTAAGAGATGTTTTTCGGACATATTTGAAAGTTTGTGTCCGAGAAAACTGTTATGAAAGAACGGTTTGTTCGAGAAGGTCATGGTTTGTGTTTTCGGTTTCCGAGATAACATTCCAAAAGATCGACAGAGGGTTAATTTGCGATTACAGAGCATATTTCTTGCAGAACCTCTGTTGAGCTCAGCAGAAGCTCTATGACCTTAAATTTCTCCTAATTCGAATTTTGTGTAACTTTTTGAGCTTTTGATTTTTGAAATGTTATTCACCGTATATTTAGGACATATTTGACAATTCTTGTCCTAGAAAACTGTTTTATAATACCTTTTGTGCGAGAGACATACCTTTTGGTTCTTCTTTTCTCGGCAGTGATGTCTGACTTCTGTCGATATTGAGTCATCGACATTCTTCTTTGGCTTTCCCTTGAAAGTTTTATCTCTTTAGATCATTTCAGGGTCCCCTTTTGCTCCCCCTTGATCTAATCACCTCTGTAGATCAAGTAATTTCCTTTTGCTCCCCCTTGACCTATGCTTGGATCAAAGAATGATAAGTTTTGCATAGAACATAGGTCATGTTTTCCAGAGGTTCTGTAGGGGTCGTCAGAGGTTCTGAGTTGACTTACAGAAGCTCTGTGATTTTAAGAACTATTTAAGATTGAGAACTTACATACAGAAATAAATTAATTTAAAGCAAAAATAAAGGAAATTTGTACATATTTACAGAATATAAAGCTATACTTACAGAGGATTGTCACATCATGTTTATCATTCCTAACTTACCCACCAAGAAGTTGAATATTTTCTCGTCTAGTGCTTTGGTGAATAAGTCAGCAAGTTGATATTCTGTTGGTACGAAATGCATTTCAATTGTACCGTATTCAACACGATGTTTCAAGAAATGGTACCTTATATCGATATGCTTGGTTTTTGAGTGTTGCACAGGATTGGCAGAGATAGCAATGGCACTTTTGGAATCACAGAAGATGGGTATTTTGAATAGGATGTGGCCGTAGTCTTTTAGCTGAGTTTTCATCCATAGAACCTGAGAACAACAGCTAGCAGCAGCAACGTATTCAGCTTCTGCAGTGGATGTTGAGACACAATTCTGCTTCTTGGAGGTCCAACTGACTAGTTTACCACCTAGGAATTGACAACTCCCAGAGGTACTCTTTCTGTCGAGCATGCATCCTCCATAGTCTGAATCTGTATAAGCTTTAAGACTGAAACCAGAGTTCTGTGGATACCAGAGACCGAGATTTTTGGTCCCCTTTAGGTATCTAAAGATTCTCTTTACAGCATCATAATGTGAATTCTTAGGATTAGCTTGATAACGTGCACAAAGACATGTGGCATGCATGATGTCAGGTCTGCTCGCTGTTAAGTATAACAGAGATCCAATCATGCCTCTGTAGAGAGTGCATTCTACAGAGATACCATTTGGATCTAAGAATAACTTATTTCCAGTGGCCATTGGAGTTTTCATTGCAGAGGTATCAGAGAGGTTATATTTTGACAGAATGTCAGAGACATATTTGGCTTGATTTATAAAAATTCCCTCTGAAGTTTGTTTGACTTGAAGTCCGAGGAAGAATGTTAATTCTCCCATCATACTCATTTCAAACTCACTCTGCATGAGTTTTTCAAAACTTTTACATTCTTCTGAATTAATAGACCCGAAAATTATGTCATCCACATAGATTTGTACAAGCATTATCTCACCTTTTTTAGTTTATAGAATAAAGTAGTATCTGTTGTACCTCTGTTGTAGCCATTGACTAGAAGAAAGGTAGAAAGTCGTTCGTACCATGCTCTTGAGCTTTCAAACCCTGGTGGCTGATTTACGTAAACCTCTTCTTGGATTTCACCGTTGAGAAAAGCTGATTTTACGTCCATCTGATAGACTTTAAAACCTCTGTGGGCTGCGAAGGCTAAGAATATTCTTATTGCTTCGAGCCGTGCGACAGGGGCAAAAGTCTCATCGTAGTCTATGCCTTCTTCTTGTCTATAACCCTTGGCTACCAATCGTGCTTTGTTTCTGATGACCACTCCATCTTCATCCTTCTTGTTTCTGTAGACCCACTTAGTCCCAATGGCCTGTTTCCCTCGTGGCAGAGGTACTAAAGTCCATACTTTGTTACGCTCAAACTGCAGAAGTTCTTCTTGCATGGCGTCTACCCAGTTTGGGTCATCTAGGGCTTCAGAAATCTTCTTTGGTTCTATCACACTGATAAAGTTAGTAAAGAAACAAAAATTAGCAGTGGCAGACCTGGTTTTTACTGAGTCAGAAGGTTCTCCGATTATTTGGCTTGGAGGATGGCTTTTTGTCCACTAAGTTGTGCGTGGAAGATGATCATCAATGTCATCGAACCTTTCTTCAGAGGTTTCTTGTGTTTCTTCTTGTGTAGCCTCTGTCCTTCTTTGTGCCTTGATAGTTGATTCTACCGTTTGTGGAATGATTGGTATGAGTGGTGGTGGAGTTTGTTCCTCTGAGGACGTATAGTCTTGGTCCTCGATTTCCTCTGTAATTGGTTCTTCTGTGGATTGTGGAGTTTGTTTTTCAGCAGCTTCTGTGGTCGTTTTTCTTGATGTTTCATCTTCTGCATTTTCTTCTTCGGCATTTGCTTCTGTAGTATTTATAGAAGAAGATGAAGCATTATTTGGACCAGTTAGAGTCATACCTGTAGGATTTTGTCCGACAGAGGATGGTTCTTCAGAAACTCTGATGGTTCCAACAGAAGGATCAATGTCATTTTGGAACATCTCTAAAAATAGAAGATCCAAATCTTCTTTTGTTCTTGAGATGTCAGAGGATTTCCCTTTAATTCCGAGTTCTGAACTGATTTGTTCAGAAGTCATTTGGAATGAATCATCAAAAGAAACATTAATGCTTTCTACAATCTTGCGAGACTTTGTAAGGAAGGTTCTGTAGGCTTTGGAAGTGGCAGAGTATCCAATGAATTTGCCTTCATCAGCTTTTACTTCAAACTTTCCTCTCGAATCTTTGTCGTTTAAAACAAAGCATTTGCATCCGAATACATGGAAAAACTTGATGTTTGGCCACCTTTTGTGAAGCAATTCGTAAGGCGTCTTGAGGTGTCTTTTCACAATGGTTGAACGATTCTGTGTATAACACGCAGTAGAAATTGCTTCTGCCCAAAAGTTCATTGATAATCCGCATGCTGATAGCATAGTTCTTGCGGCCTCCACAAGTGTTCGATTCTTTCTTTCGACTACACCGTTCTGTTGTGGAGTGCGAGCGGCAGAGAAGTTCTGTGATATCCCTTCTGTAGAAAGATAGGCTTCAATGACACAATTTTTAAATTCTGTGCCATTGTCACTTCTTAACTTCTGTATTCTGCAGTCATAAAGAACTTGGATTCTTTTCATTAGATTTATCAATATAATTGGAACATCTGATTTCTTTCTAATAAATTCAACCCATGTGAAACGTGAATACTCATCAATTAGGACAAGTATGTATTTCTTGCCACCTAGGCTCTGTATAGCAATGGGACCGCAGAGGTCGACATGAATCATGTACAGAGGCCTAGTGCAAGACACGTCTGTTTTGCCTTTGTGGGAAGCCCTTCTGTGTTTTCCCATTTCACAGGCCGAACACAAGTGATCCTTATTGAATTTAACATTTGGCAGACCTTTAACTAGATCGAGTTTTACTAGTTTATCCAAGGTGTGAAAGTTTAAGTGACAGAACCTGTTGTGCCATAACCAAGCTTCTTCACTTATGCAGGCTACTAGGAAAACTTTGTCCTTGGATTTTGAAGTAAAGTTCATTAGATATAGATCACCTCTTCTTTCAGCTCGCAGAAGTTCCATTCCTGTGTCTTCACTTTGTAGAGAGCAGAAAGTTCTTTTGAATAACACATCGAATCCTGTATCACAGAGTTGACTTACACTTAGTAGGTTGTGTTTGAGGCCATTCACATATGCAACTTTGTATACATAGACATTTTCTTTCTGTATGACTCCATAGCCTTTGATGTGTCCCTTCTTGTTGTCTCCAAAAGTTACAGATCCACCATCGTGTGTTTCTTTGTATGTGGATAGTAATCTTCTGTCGCCAGTCATGTGCCTTGAGCATCCGGAGTCAAGATACCAAATTGGCACATGTTGCTTCTGTAAGACAATCACAGAGACTTAGGTACCCATATCCATATGGGTCCAATATTGTTAGAATTTTTCAAGTTTTCCTTAGCATTCTTGAAATATATTTTATCCTTTGTAGAAAGATCAGATTGTTTCTCTCTAGGTTTTGACTTTGGAGTTTGAATTTTAGTGGAGAGTAAGCAATCTGGACTTGAGAAGTGTTTATTCAATTTGAACATAAGATCAAAACAATGACAATATTGAATATGAGACGTGATTCGTTTGAACTTTTCATTGAATTCGTTGAACTGAGCCACAGAGGCATTACACTCTTTCTTTACATTAGATTTCCTATTACAAGAAGTGTTGGTCCCGAAAGGCCTATACAAGTTTGTAGAAGGGGGGGGGGGGGGGGTTGAATACAAACACACTATTTTACTTTTCTAAATTGTTTATTGATAAATCATTAACAATTTACAGCTTGTTGCGGAAACAAGATTAAGGATAAACCTAAATCTAAACAAGTTGGAACACTAAGGTTTCTTGCACTAAGAAAGATATGGAGATTACTAATAAAATCCTATCTTGAGAGAGATTTGAACTTGTCCAGAGTTAGCAAGTTACTTCAAATGCAGTGAGTTCATCTCTTTATATACTGCATGCATTTAATGCAATTCAGTATACACTTTACACGTGTCATCAGCGGATTGGTTGCATGTCATTGACCTTTGTTGACAACCTTAGTAGCCGTAAAGAGGAACAGTGTAGTATCAGAGTGGTTGTACGATCTCAGATTTTCGGAGGTTCTTTTCTGACATTTCGTACGGTGGCGTGCAAGGGAGGTTAAGACAAAAGTACTTTGTACGGAGGACTTCATGATCAGCTTTCGTTGATTCAGCGATTATCATTTACTATTCAGCGAATGATAAAGTCCAGCGATAGCTGAAGTCTTGTACTTGATACTTCACGTTGAGTGGACAAATCTGAGTCTTCGCTGATCCGCATCAGTTCATTAGTAGACTTGTCGCTGATTCTTGAGCTTGATCTTCGACTTCAGCGTAGAACCTTTGTTGACGTGAAACTTGTCTTCAGGGATTATAAGTAAACAACTAACTTATCAGCGATCACCATAAGGACTGAACAGACTCAGCGCATTATGGTGAACAGTGTTCGCTGAATGTTTAATTTAAAGAGCGAGAGTTCCTATCAGCGGTACTGTAAGATCTTAGTACTTATCAGCGATAGTGAAACTCTGATACATATTGTTTACATACAATTTTCACTAAGTATTTAAGAGAGGGTCATTATCAAATCACTGAGGGTTTGGATCAACAATCTCCCCCTATTTGATTATGACATGGCAACAAAGAAAATTGCTATTTAATGAAAACATAAGGATAAAAAGAACTCATAAAATATTTGTCCCTTTTACTGTTTTCTGGGATCTTTTCAGTACTGATGGAGTAAAGTACATTCGCTGAAATCTTTCTTTAAATCTTTGAATCAGGTTACAATGAAGAACAGAAAGATTACAAGTACAAGCGAAATAAATTACAAGTACAGAAGGATAACTGATACAATAGAGAAAAAAGAGATTATATCAGTTTTCAAAAGGTTCTTCCTTAATGAGAAGTTCATCAAGGGTCGTCTTTTCAGTGGGAATCATCCAGTCAGGAACCGTTACACCTTGTTTTCTTTTCTTCAGCGCTTCTTGAAAGATCAAGGGTTTTAGGTGTCGTGCCTGAATGTCCTTTCTGAAGTCACACCAGTAGATAAGATCTCTGAGCTGTTCGATTGGAGTGATTGGGAGCTCAGCGATCCGTTGAAATCATTTTCGTCCGTCGTAGTCAAGAAAGAATATTCCATAAGGATTACTGATGACTTTACCAGGGACGAAAAGTTCACATGGTGGCAAAGAGATGTCAAGGGCAGATAGATCAGGATCAGGACCAAGTACTTCAGCGCGAGAGAAACCAATTCCAGTTTCATTTCGTATGACAGGTCCTGAATTTGAATCTTGACGTTTCTTCCTTGGAGAACCTCTTTTTCTTTTCGGCTTTAGATCAGGAACAGGAGGAATATCCACACAAGAAGATATCAAGTCGATCTGTCTGTTTATCAGCTTTTCGAAATGATTCTTGTACTTAGATTGTGATGGTTGGATAGCTAACCTCATCTCCAGCCATTCAGAGAGACCATACCTTTTTACAGTGTCAGCACGAAAGGTTTCAGATGTGCCATCTTCTCTGAACAGTTTGATGTCAACAATAGGTACTCCGATAGATGTTCTTCCAGAGATGAATACCTTGTTGATCTTCGCTGGACGATATCTGAAGTGAATTTTCTCTTTACACCAGATCAAGGTGGTCTGAGAAACTTCAGTTTTCTTTTCCACGATCTTCTGGGCTTCTTCCCATAGCTTTCGTTGGATTTGAATGGAAACAAGCTTCAGCTTGGGGTCTTTGACAGATTCTTGAGTGAGCTTGATGGCGTATTCTCTGTCTTTCTCTTCAGCTTCCTTTCTTTCAGCAATGAGGCGTTCAGCTCTAAGGTGGTCCTGATATTCAGCTTTTTGAAATTCTGAACTTAGGAGGAACTGAAGGCAGTTGATCAGGCCTTAGAATGATTCGTTGATCCTCGAATCGCTTTATTATTTCTTCTCTTCTCTTTTGATCCTCTTCACTCAGCTTTTGAGGAATTGAGGAAGGTCTCTTATTGCGCGAGAGAGGTTGTTCTTCTGGTTCATCAGTCTCAGAGATCAAGTCCAAGACTGGGATTATTTCATCAGCAGCAGCTGGCTTTATTTGTGAAGTCGCAACAGTAGAACCTTCAGCGACATCCTCAAACAGGGGAGAGGACTAGTTGAAAAGCAGCGATCTTACAGATAAGAATTGGGTAGAAGAACTTGGGTAGAAAAGATAGAAAAATAATGTGGACGTGTATATAGGTTTGGAGAACTTACTGAGCTGTTGAGAAGTTCAGGGAAGGAAAAAGTAAAGTTTTAGTTTACCTGACAAACCGGCTTTTCAAAGAGAATCGCTAGATTTTCATCTTCAGCGAGGCCTTTGTCTTTGCTTTTCTCATCGCCAGAGGCTGAGGGCTTTGTCTTTGTCTTCTCCCCTGATGGTTCTTTTATTGAGATTCCTTTAAGAGCTTTGATCCTTGGGGCAGGTTTGACGATAAAGAAATCATCGTCATCTTCATCATCATTATCATCCTTTCTTGGAGAGAAGGATGGTTTGTCGTCAGGGATATCGATGTCTTCATCTTCTTCTGCTTCGGAATTCTCAACATCTTCTTCGAGTTGCTCCCCCTCAGATACAGAGGCGAGCTTCTCGGTTCCCTCAGTGTTTTCATCTCCCTGAGGTCCAGTGATCAGATCTTCATTCCTCTCTCCCCTGATAGATTCATCATGGGAAAGGTCTTCAGCGCTTTTGTTGTTCAGATCTTCAGCGCTTTTCTCAATATCTTCAGCGCTTTTCTCCTTGGAATGTTCAACGCTCTTCTCCCCCTCTTTTTCATGATGACTGGGGGAGGAATGGGCAGACTCAGCATTGGTGTTATCCCTGTCTTCTGGGCCAGAGATTTTCACACAACCTTCAAGCTTTGCTATTCTGTCTTCTAGGCCAGAAATAGCAGGCGTGATTTTCCTCAGCTCTGTGCGATCCTCCTCTGTGAAAGATTCCAGAATAGGGACAGGGGCAGGAGCAGGAGCTGGACTCTTTTCCTTGTTTACCAGCGTCTCGATCATCGTCTTCATATAGCAAACGTCGGTCTTTACAGAGCCTAAGTCAGTCTTGACCTCTGACATATCACCCTCGAGTTTTTCAACCGATGTCTTCAGCGTTGTTACTTCGCTGGACATGGTCGAAACTGATGTTTTGAGGCTTGTGTAGTCAGTGTAGATGTCACAGAGAACCTTGGCAAAATCGCTGAGCGTCTTATCAAGACTCTTGATGTCTTCAGTGGAAGCTTTCTTCTCCACCACCGTTGTCAGCTTTGTCAAGTTCTCTCCAGCGTTTGTTACATCTGTTGAGTTGTTGGAGAGTGTGGTGGTGAGATTGGACAGCTTTGTTTCCATGGACTTCAGCGAGGCGTTGATGTCTCCCAAATTAGGACCTGTAACATATAAGTACTTGTGAACAAAGGAAAGCTCAGAAGTTTCAGGTTTAGTTACAGTGTTTAAGGTGGGATTAGTACCTGCAGGAGGATTGATGAACTCGTCGAAGTTGCAAGTTCCTGAATAGTGTTCCATATCATCTTCGAAAGTACGGTGAGGTATGGTGAACTCTGCAGGTCCTTTCTTCATCATTTGTTGAGAAGCATCAGCGGCGGCTTCTGGAATGATGGCATCTCCAGTGTTTGCTGGAGGAGTGTCCAAGTGAGTGGAGGGAGAAGCGAAGGTTAAGATTGGGGTTCGGGTTCTGAGTTCAGCGTTGGAATCACTGACAATCACTTCATCAGTCTTTTGAGAGACTGAGGGAGGTTGGGTAGTTTCCAAGTTTCTAACCTCAGCGTTTGGAGACGCTGAAGTCTGGATTGGAGGGATGGCTTGCACGGGTGTGGCAGAGCGTACCACGGAACTTTCCTTCAGCTCTTCAGAATGAGCTGAGGAGTCTTCAGCATGGAATTGCTGGGGTTGCTCCTTGGTTTTCTTGATCCTTTTGGAATCAAGTTGGGTGTGTGAGGGTTTCCTTTTCTTATAAGGAGAGGATGTTGTGGCCGGGGTATCAGCGATTGGTATTGTCGCTGAAGGAGCCACAGAAAGCGGAGAATTTAGAAGAGAGAGAAGAGTAGAGAGACGTACCTCATTGGCGACAGGCTTGAAGTCGAGAACCTTAGGGCCAATCTGAGAAAGTTTCAGATCACCCTCTTCAGGATAGCTGTCCTTCAGGCCATATTGAAAGATGGCGCTGATGAATCGTGGGTAAGGAACCCATGCTGGTCTGTCAGCGGCAGAATCGACACGTTGAATCAGGTCTTCATAAATAATGGAGGCCCAGTCAATATTTAGACCTTTCAGCAGTGCGTATCCCATGGACTGCTGAGGTTGGGCGGCTTGATCAGAAGATTCGGATTTCGCTGTCATGCAGCTGATCAGGTGAGCGAAGATGAAATTCATCTCGCTGGGCATTTTGGATTTCTTTATCAGCGTCAGTTTCTTCTCAGGCTTCTTGTCCCTTCCAATATCCCAGATATAACCCATTGCGTCAAGGAAAGCAATGATTGCTTCTCTGTCAGCATGCTTTTTGTGGTCATGGAATGGAATGAAGGGTTTTTCTTTGGAGGCATTTGGGAAGTTTAGGGCTTTGCGGATAATTGCGGGTGTGATCGTGATGGTGCCATACTCAGTATCGCTGAGTATGCAGTCTATGGTTTTATATGGATCTTTGGCAGAGGGTAGCTCAGTGTGTCTGGCAGAGTACCAGAACTGGGATAAGAGCCGCTGACTGGCAGGAGGTGTTATGGTCAGGGCTGTGTAGATGGGGCTGTTCTTCAGAAAACTTACAGCATCGTCCAGATGTGATACTTGCTTCCGAGGAGGAAACTAGAGAAGAGCTGAGAGGTTGTTGGCTTTAGTCCAATCGAGTTGATCCAGCTCGAACTTCACCTGGGGGGCTTTGAAGATTTCCATTTCCTCATAGTCAGTGGAGATGGATTCAGCGGTAACATTCAGCTTTGAAGATGCCATATCACTGTATTATCAGTTCAACCAAAGATGTTAACAGATAAGAATTATCTTAATGTGGAAAGAAATTTCCGTTAAGATTTTTCGAATCTTGTCCATTTCATTCAGACAAAAAATGTCTTAATGAAGATTAGGGTTTTTCTTGATTTTAAAAGAAAAGTAAAACCCATAAAATCTTGTATTCCAGTTTCTAAAAGAAAAATGGATACGAATGAAGAACAAGTTTAAGATTTAGATTTAAAACTTGAAGAACAACCATGAAATGGTTGTGTTCATAAAACCATGAAAGAAATGATTTTATTTTAAAAAGTTCTTTTGTTTGATCTTGTTAAAACAAAGAGAAGATCGAAAACAAGTTATACGCATTTGATAAAAGATAAGAACTTATTAACCTTGAAGTTTTGATGAAGAAGATGATGAACAGTTCTTGAGGTTTTTGAGAGCACAAATGCAACGGAGAATTCTTTTCTTGCGGAGAAAGATTGTTCGCGTAAAAGACAAATATAAACCAAGAGTTGTTTATATAGGGATTTTTAGAGAGAGAAAAACTTGAGCGGGAAAAGGTTTTCATCATGACACGGACACGTGTTTGCATTTGATTGGAAGTTTGAACAAAACGTGCAAACGTGTGTCAGAAAGAAATCGTGCCGAGTGTTATCCGTTGCAATGACGTCACAACTGTCCTTTCACATTCTTTTAGGATGTCTCTGAGGTTTTGAAAAACTCAGGGACTCTTTTGAAAAAACATGAAGCACTGAATAGAAATATCAGTGAAGGTTTAAGGAATTTTCAAAATATCGCTGTTAAGGAAGAGATATTCAGCGATGCAATTTATTTTGAAATCTTGCATTTACATGCGATTGTCAGAGAGAGAAAACATACATGGATATCAGTTTAACCAAGTTTATTCAGAGAGAAGATGATGAAATGGATTATAAAGGTTGATTTTATCCCGAAGCCTATACAAGAATGTATAAACGTATCGCTGATTAAATGTGAACCGCTGAAGATTTTATCCTTCAAAGTTCAGCATTCCAAGCTCGCTGATGAGAAAGTTGAATCTTGTCTCATCAAGAGGTTTGGTAAACAAATCAGCTAACTGATAATCAGTTGGGATAAAATGAAGTTCTATATCACCATTCATCACATGATCTCTGATAAAATGATATCTGATTTCTATGTGTTTTGTCTTTGAGTGTAGCACTGGATTGTTTGCTATAGCGATGGCACTTGTGCTGTCGCAATAGATTGGAATTTTGGAGAGCTGAAGATCATAGTCTAGTAGTTGATTTCTCATCCACAAGACTTGAGAACAACAGCTTCCAGCGGCTACATACTCAGCTTCAGCTGTGGAAGTGGACACTGAGTTTTGCTTCTTACATGTCCAACTTACCAGCTTTCCACCCAGGAGCTGACATCCTCCTGTGGTGCTTTTCCTATCCATTTTGCAACCTGCAAAATCAATGTCTGAATAGGCGGTTAGATCGAATCCTGAGTCTTTGGGATACCAAAGACCTAGATTCGTTGTACCCTTAAGATATCGAAAGATTCGCTTTACAGCTTTCATATGGGATATCTTAGGTTCAGCTTGATATCGTGCGCACAGACATGTTGCAAACATAATATCGGGTCGGCTAGCTGTAAGATACAATAGTGAGCCGATCATCCCACGGTACAGCGTGACATTGACAGGAACACCCTTTGTGTCCTTATCAAGTATCAGCGGTGGTGCCATAGGGGTTTTCATAGCTGAACTTTCAGTTAAGTCGAATTTCTTCAGCATATCTTTAACATACTTTCCCTGATTTATAAAAGTTCCTTTTTCAGTTTGCTTAATCTGAAGACCAAGGAAATATGTTAGTTCACCCATCATACTCATTTTATACTCATCTTTCATTCTATCAGCGAAACGAGTACAAAGCTCAGGGTTAGTAGAACCAAATATAATGTCATCAACATATATTTGAACTAAAATGATATGACCTTTCACTTTTCTAAAAAACAAAGTTTTGTCAATCTTACCTCGCTCAAATTTTTCAATACGGAGATAAGTAGAGAGAGTATCATACCATGCACGTGGAGCTTGCTTTAAGCCATAAAGTGCCTTGTCTAGTTTATAAACATAACCTGGACGCTTAGGATCTGAGAATCCTGGAGGTTGTTCCACATATACTTCTTCATTCAGCTTTCCATTTAGAAACGCTGACTTAACATCCATCTAATGTACAGTGAAGTTTTTGTGTACAGCATATGCTAAGAAAAGACGAATAGATTCAAGTCTTGCTACTGAAGCAAAAGTTTCGTCATAATCTATGCCTTCCTATTGTCTGTATCCCTGAGCAACAAGACGAGCTTTGTTGCGAGTTACAGTACCATGTTCGTCCAACTTGTTTCGATAGACCCATTTAGTGCCTATCACCGTTTTGTCAGTTGGTCTACGAACAAGTTTCTAAACTTTGTTTCTTTCGAATTCAGTCAGCTCTTCTTGCATAGCGCTGACCCAGTTTGGATCTCTGAGGGCATCATCTATTTTCTTTGGTTCAGTTAGAGAAATAAAGTTAACAAATAAACAAATATTACCTGCACTTCTACGAGTCTGAATACCAGCGTTGGGATCACCAAGAATTTGATCGATTGGGTGATTTACAGTCCATCGCTGAGCCGGAGCATACGTCGCTGACTCAGTCTGAACTGGAGAAACTGAAGATGAGGCTTCAGCTACTTCTGGATTATCAGCTAAGAGAGGAATGTTTGCATTTGCCACTTCATTCACTGATTGCTGATAAATAGATGGAATTTCTGAGACATTTGGATCAACTGCAGGTATAGTGTTTATAGGAACAGCTGAGACCCAAGATGTTTCAGCTTCACTATTTTGCATATTTGGAATGATAGAAGGACCATCATTTTCTACTGTATGAGCATGAGGAGTGGGAACATCTTCTGAATCACCAAGATGAGAAAACATCCATTGATTCAGTTCTTCTGTATCAGCGTTCGGTTTAGAGTTCGCTGAACGGGATTCGTCAAACGTGACGTGAATAGTTTCTTCTACAGTTTGTCTTCTTCGGTTGAAGACTCTGAAGGCTTTGGAAACTGAGGAGTATCGAAGAAAGATTCCATCATCAGCCTTAGGATCAAACTTTCCAAGGGCATCTCTGTTGTTCAGTATGAAACACTGACATCCAAAGATGTGAAGAAAGCTGATTGAAGGCTTTCTCCCATGAAAGAGTTCATAGGCTGTCTTTTTGAATCTTTTAACTATCAGCGACCTGTTTTGCGTAAAACAAGCAGTGTTGACAGCTTCTGCCCAAAACTGAGTAGGCAGGTGAGAATCGCTGAGCATTGAACGTGCAGCTTCGATAATTGTTCTATTTCTTCTTTCAGCGACTCCGTTTTGTTGTGGTGTTCTCACTGACGAAAAGTTGTGAGAAATACCCTTGCTATCAAGGAAGGAATCAAGAGAACTGTTTTTGAATTCAGTTCCATGATCACTCCTTATTAAGCGAACAGTCATATTGTTCAGAGTTTCCATCTTCCGAACAAAGGTGATGAGTTCTTCAGGGGTGTCACTCTTAGAACGGAGAAACATTACCCATGAGTAACGAGAGAATTCATCAACTATGACCAGCGTATATTTCTTTCCAGCGATGGATTGTTTGTTAACGGGGCCAAACAAATCCATATGGAGTAGTTGTAGAGGACATGACACTGGGGAAACTTGCTTTGACTTAAAGCTTGCCTTGGTCTGCTTCCCTTTTTCACACGCTGAACATAAAGACTCTTTGGCGTATGAATGTTGAGGTAGACCAGTGACTAACTCTTTGGATGAAAGAGTATTCAGTGTCTTGAAGTTGAGATGTGAGAGCCTTTTGTGCCATAGACAGTTAACATCAGAAGATGCTTTTGAGAAGAAACAGGAGTTCTCAGTGGTTGTTGAGTCCATGTTTATAACGTAAACATTTTCCAAACGATAACCGCTGAGAGCTATCTTCTCCTTTTTGTCAGAGACAAAGCAGGATTCCTTAGTGAAAATCACTTTGTTATCCATGTCGCAAAGCTGACTGATGCTTAGAAGATTATGCTTCAGCCCTTCAACATATGCGACTCTTCTGAAGGATGTTGTACCATTTGAAAGTACACCATACCCTCGGGTATGTCCTTTTCCATTTCCACCGAAAGTCACAGAGGGACCCTTCTCTTCCTTGTATTCAGCGAGCAGGTTTTTCTTTCCAGTCATGTGTCTAGAGCATCCGCTATCGAGATACCCGATACCCTTCTTAACCTGCAATACAAAGGAAGATTAGTTTTGCTTGGGTACCCACTTCACCATGTATACGCGTTTGTCAGTGGAAGTAGTTGGAATGGGTTCAGCAGTCTTCGCAGCATTTGAAGATTCAGCTTTGTCTTTCTTCACTTTGGTCAATTTCTTGACCTCAGCGGTAGGAGTCACCTTGACCTGAATTGCAACTGGTTTGGTCTTCTTGGGTGCTATCTTCACCTTAGCTATCTTATCAGCTTTGGTGGCTGTGGGGCACTTACTTGCAATATGATCGGTAAGTCCACAGTGATAACATTTCCTATAACTAAAATTAGTTCTAGGACCACTTGAGTGCTGAGCTTTTAATTTGGAATTAGAAGTGCCAGCACCAAGTACACTATTGGTTTTTGAAATAGGACGAACATTCAGTTCTTCATATTTCTTACCAAGGATATCTACTCTGAGTCTAGGAGTAGGTCGCTGAACTGATCCAGAGGTCTGATTTCTAGAACCAGATGAATGAATCACTAAGGCTTTGGAAGCATTCAGCTTAGGTACTAAGGTACCCTTCTGAGGATTTTGATAAATAACAATTCCTTTACCTTTGTCTTTAGAGACAGAGGTAGGTTTTGAATAAACCATTTTCTCCTTACCTTTTGAGGAGGTAGGAGTTTTGTTGGAACCCAGATACACTTAATCAAGATTAACAGTCTATTAGTTGAGTTTAGAGTTTGATGCGGAAGCGTATTAAACTAACAGATATGTTTGATAGATATTAGAACGCACATATATAAAGAAAACAGTAAGGAATAAAAAGGATTTCTTGAACAGTTACTGTTATTCAATATATAATAAGAACACGAAGAACAGATTAAGAACTGTTGGTGTGTGTGAGAATATAACACTCAGATATTTGACAATAACGTTTGAGAGTATTAGTGATTCCTTGTGTATTCGTTCTTAGGAAGATCTCAACATGAGACTTCCTTTTATACTACTCTTAGAAGACTATGAAGAAGGTCACTGTTCCTTTTACGGCATGAATAGTGAACTGGATGGTGTGAACAGTTGTTTGAGCCATGCGCATTTAATGGAGCAGATGTACTATTGGTAAATGCATTAAATGGCGCAGACGTCTATTTTGTACCATGCCCTATTGAGTCCACTCAGAGCTTGACACGTGTTTTGACAGTACTTTTCCATGCAAGTTGATGAACGTATCCAGTAATATCTTCCAAGTCTTCATAGCAGACCACAGAGGCTCTGTAAGGCATTACAGAGGTTCTATGGTCTGACCTTCTGTGGAGCAGTCCACTTGTTTCCGAGTTGATCTTCTTCTTGCGCATTACAGAGGTTCTGTGATTACCTCTGTAGCTTCTGTGGCTTTCTGGACTTGATCTTCTGGAAGAAGTGGCAGAGCCTCTGTGAGAGGCTTTTCTATACTTAGCCTATTTTTCACTACTTCTAAGTATTTCTATGATTAGGAAGATTGAAGCTAACAATCTCCCCCTAAGTAGTGAAAAATAAAAATTTGACTTTGAGTTTAGTTAGGCTAAGTTAGATAAGACAGAGGTTAAACAATACCTCGAAATTTCTTTCATTTAGAAATATGCCAGAGGCATTTTACATTTGAGTACAATGAAAGATAAAACTTTGTTTGCAGAGATTGGAGGTCTGAGAATCAGATTTTGGCATCTTTGAAATCGTTGTAGCTTCTGTTGTCTCTGCCGACTTTTCTGATCTCTTTGTAGAATCTGATGCAGAGTTCTCTTAGGCGGATTGTTGAGTCTATTTCTCTGATGAAAGTATCTGCATCATCTCTATCCATTTTCTCTGTACCTCTGTATTTTACAAGGCTTGCTCTGAATTTGCTCAGAGTACTGGTTGCGTACTTCTGACAATCCATGAGTACAAAAAGTTTAACCTGGTGTTGTGGGTTTTGAAATACTAACCCAAATCTTGGTTCTCTGATGATTGAGTTGGGCACAGCGTCTGGTGGGCAGCGATCTTCTGGTGGTCGTAGATCTAGATGTTTGAGACCAAGATCTTTTCCCAGCTGAAAATCTATCATGCTGTATAGCAGAAGCTTTTCCCTCATTGCTTTTCTCAATACTTGATAGGCTCTGGTGTTTGCCTCTGTGTTGTAGTTGTCCTTTGTCCATTGCAGAAGGTCAGGTAGATCGTATGGATTGATGTTTCTTAAGTCAGCATCAGCGAAGGTAGATTCTGAATTGTTCTCTCTTCTGACTCTGTAAAGATTGTACCTGACCCTTGAATAGGTTCTTGTGAAGGAGAATCTGCAGAAGATCACCTTTTTGATTTTGTGAATTGAGAAGGCATCTGCTTTGGCTCTTGGCTTTGTTCTTGTGAATATGTTCTCAAATTCTTCTCTGATCCTTGGATCTGTCACATGATCTATTGGATAGTTTGTCTGAAAGGATTGTTTGTAGAGGTATTTGTATACCACTTCTTCCATTTCTTCATGTGTTGGACCAGGTCGTGGAATTTGTCTTCTGAGACTCTCCATCTGTTGAACAACTTCTGCAGCTCTACCAGTTAAAGGAGTTTCTGACAGAGGCTTCAATCCATGTGCCCAGTCAACTTCTTCGGGTTTTGGGGTTTGAAAGGCGTCAAACGCACTCTTCATCAGTTTCTCTGTTGGCTTTGACAATGTTTTCTTCTTCTTAGGCTCTTCTGTCAGTATCCCTTTGCCTTTATCTTTTGTTGTCGTGGCAGAACCTGTTGCTTCTGTGGGTTTTGAGGTTTGCACTTCTGTAGGTTTGATGGAGGTTGCCTCTGTGGATTTTGATGATTGTGACTTAGAGGACTTTTGTGGCGATGGTTCTGTTGGCTTGACTTGCTCTGTAACCTCTGTTGGAGGTTGTTTGGTGACTTCTTCTGTGAGCTCAGTTTCTGTTGATGAAGTGTTGTCATTAAATCTTCTTGCCATTCTGAAGGCTAAAGTGAACCTGTGCCTTTCTTCTTCTCTCTTCACCATACGATCACTCATTGTTGTGTGCATCCTTTTCAGAATGTCAGAAGCAGAGGTCGTTGCTCTTTTTGGTTTGGTGGCAATCGACTTTCTTCTGGGTATGGTTTGGGGTGTTTCCACAGAGGTGGGTGTTTTCTCTGTGGTTGGTTCATCTGTTTCTTCCAAAATGATTACCTCAGGGGCGGTTGTTGCCTCTGAGGTTTGCTTATCTGCTTCTGTAGTGTTGGGTTCTTCAGAGGTTGAATCCACAGAGATGGGTGTATTCTCTGTGGTTTGTTGAGTTTGTTGTTGTCGGGTCTGTTCTGGAGGTGCTTGACTCAGAGGTTCTGCGGCTATTGGTGGACCTGTAAGTCCTCTGCTTGCAGCTTTCTTTGTAGTTTTCTCCCCCTCAGGATGATCTGATGGACCAGGATGGTCATCATCATCAGAGTCATCCTGACCCTTGTCTGATGTACCCTCTGCTCTGCAGGAAGCATCGGGTTTCTTTGGCATTGTGGCTCCAGCAGCGATCAGTTTCGCGCAGACATCATCACAGAGGCCAAGAAGAGTTGCTAGCTCTGCCTCTGTTTTGAATCTCATCCTTCCTACACTTTCTCTGAAATCTTTGACGAAGTTAGCATTGGCAGTGGTGAAGGAAAGGATGACTTCTGTCACTTGATTAATCACGTTCTGCCCAAGCTCTGTCAGCTGTGCTCTTGTCATGTAGTCTTTGGGTTGCATCAGCATGGTATTTCGCATGGCTTCTTCTTGAACTTTTTGTAGGGCCTTCTGTAGATCTGCAGGAGTGATGCCCGTTGACACTGAAGTCTGTTTGTTCAATTGATCAAGGAATTTGTTGATTGAGTTCTCAATCGAAGGAGTAGTTGTTGCGGCAGAAGTGGTGGATGCAGTGGCAGCAGACTTCATTTGTGAGATGGCAGTTTTCACCTCTGTGGACAGGTTGTCCATTTTGGTGTTTAGGTTTAGCAGTGCCAGTGATGTTGTCTCTGCAAAAGATTTGAAAGAGCTTTGCAACTCTTTCATTGTTTGGTTCACAGAGGTGACAATGGTTTGGAACTCATCCCTTGTGACTTGTATTCCGGTGGTAACCTCTGGAGGAACACATTCGTCTCCAGAGTGAATCCCTGTTCCTGGGATACCTTCGTTCACCCTTGTTTGTACGATGGGGGTGGAAGGATTTCCTTCTGATCCTTGAGAAGAAACATGAGTTTCAATCCCTACAGAAGTTCTGAGAAGAACATTGTCCAAATCCACTCCAGAGGTGGGTATTGGAATATCCTTCTGTTGACTAGGAGACTTGTCTAGAGTCTCTTTGTCTTTGTGCTCTCTACTTCTCTCTGAAAGAAGTGTGGGTCTTAATAAGTGCGTGGCAGAGGAAACAAATTCCTCTGTTGGGCGTTCTTTTGTGATCTGGGGCAATTGATCACGAACTATAGGTGAGTCTCTTTGAGGAGACTCCCTAGGAATGGTTTCCCCGGTTTTTGTGGGCACAGAGGTTGAAAGAATAACCTCTGGCTGGATGGTTTGGGTGAGGTTCGAGCTGTGCTGCTCTTTTTCAATGACACCTTCTGCAGCTAGACCTGCGGTGTCAGAAATGTGGGTTGCACTGGGAGGGGGTGATTGATGTGTGCCTTCTTCAACTTCGGCATCTTTTCTTGTTTCTTCTTCTGGTTCTGTGGAAGTTCCTTTCTCTGTGCGCAAGGAGTCATACATGTGATGAGATCCGTATAATCTCATGACATGAGGATGATAGAGACCTTTTCGTATCCAGATAGCCTCTTCTTCATCTGAATCTACCTCTGAGATTTCTATCCCTGTTTCTGTGGTTTCTTCTACAGCCGTTGCCTCTGTAACTTCAGTTGTATTCCACTCAGCTTCGGTTTGTTCTGTATCTTCTGAAGCTTGGTTTGGACTTCTTCTGTGGACGTCCAATCCTTGAATGAAAGGGTTTTGTAAAATCACAGGGGTTTCGGCTGGTTGATTTCTGGGTGTTGTGTCATCTTCTTGTAGATGAGTGTCAATACCAGAAATGAAGAAATCATGTTCTTCTGGAGAGTGGTGGTCGAGAGGTTGTGCCGTCCACCCTGCTGTATTAAGGGTGTTTGCAATTTCGGGGTTCTGTAGGAAATCATTCAGGTCTCCCTGGTGAGCAAATCTATCTGGAGATTGATAGGGTGATTGATATCCTTCTTCTGTCATTCCTATTTCTGCATCTTCTTCTTCTTCAGTTTCACCCTCTATGATTGCCTCTTCTGCAATGGTAACCAATTTTTTAAATGATTTACCATGCTTCTTTTTGGTTTTCCTCCTTTTTGGTTTTGGTGCCCCTTCCTCTGTTGATTTGGATCTTTTCTTTTTCTGTTTTGTGAAAAGGGGAGGAGCAGAGGAGCCAATTACTGTGGCATGGGGAGGTGAAGGTCTATCTTCTGCAATGCTAGTTGATGTGCCTTCTGCAGTTTTTCTCTTCTTAGCTTTTGGAGTAGAAGCAGAGATCTTTGCTGAAGATTTCTTTCCCATTATTTCTGCGCGTTTGGCTATGAAGCTGAGCTGAATAGCCATGTGTTTTGCTAACTTTTGATCCTTTTCTGCTTGAGTGGAAAGAGGTTTTGCTATCATTGTTCCTAGGGGGACACCTAAACGCGGGGGTGTCATAGGACTCGGTTTTGGAGTTCTATGATCGCGTATATACTCTTTCTTAAGGGATATGTTCGATGCGTAGCGCAGAAGTTTCTTTGACAGAGGTCTGCAGTGTGAGTAGCCATCAGCATGATCAGTGGGGGTATTTTTGTTCATCGGGAACTGTTTGGGAGTTGGCCCTTCCATTGGCCAATTTTGGATTAGCAGCAGAGGTTCGAACAGTACTCCCAATATTCTTTGGAATTGCAGAGGTGGTAGAAAGTTGGGATCGTTCTCTTTGACCCTTTTCGAGTTGTTCTTTCTGTCGATGGTGTTTATGATCTCTTGCATCATTATGGTCGCATAATCTAGTGGAAGATCATAGTAAACCCCATACATGATGCTCAAGATTTGATGTGAGCTCTGGTCAATACTCCCTATCTTTCCTGTCAAACATCTGTTAAGAATAGAGAACAAAGTGTTCCACAGAGGTGGCAATCGGCCTCTGCGGAAGTCATTTCTCTTCCGTAGTTTGGTGTTGTACCCAAGCATTTCCACGAATCGATAGAGCTCTTCGTCTGTTGGTTGCTCTGCATAACTTTTCAATCCCAGAAGACCCCTCGTTGGTAGGTTGAATTCAAGTGAGAACATTGTTCTGTTGAACTTGATTTCAAGATGCTCAGATTTATCAGGTCTTGAAATGTACCCTTTGATAAGAGAATCGTCTTTATCAAATCGGCAGCTTTGCCAAAATTGGTTCAAATAACGGACTGGAATTCTGTTAGGGGTTCTTGATAGTAGAGGGAAGAGGATATGGTTTTCCATGATGTTCAGAAGTATGGCATGGGCTTCGCCGAAAGTAGTGGGTGAGGGGACCAAATAGCAGTTGTTGGATTTGATAGGAAGAGTGGCTTCAAAATGATCCTTAGCTATGAAGTTTTGCAAGTGTGTCGTCGGAGCAAAGTCTGCGGAGTCCCCGGAATCTTGTTGTTCAATATCTCTTGCAAGGCTGGGGTTTTCAGAATGTTCTGAATGAGCAGGGGAGTTTTCCGTTGAGTTCGCCGGAGAGAGTTCAGAGGATGTAGCTCGAGAAGATGATGCCATTTGCAAGTGTTTTGCAGGGTATCGCCGGAGAAGAAGATGAGAGTTTGTAAAAGGTTTTATGAGAGGGTAAGGTTTGTTTTTATAGGATGGTAAAACGGTAGACTTCGAAAGGGTAAAATATATGGCAATGGATTAAAGTTTGGAATCCGCACTCGAGTTTGAGCGGCGGGTTCAACTTACCAAAAAAAAACGTTCCATGTTTGCCCAATGAAAATGGGACACGTAGGCCATGTCAGAAGATGACAGGACGTCGTGCGCGGCCCATTAATGCTAGGCGCGTGGAGTTGTTCTTAGCCATATGAATTTCACTCGCAGTAAAAGTAACCGTTATTACTACAGAGATGCCCAAGTAATCAGATTGACAGAGCTTCTGTAGTTTACAGAGGCTCTGTGATCTTGATAATCTTTGATGTTTATCCCTTTTTCATATATCTCATTGTTATCATGACTTCTGTGGGGTTCTTCTTTAACCAAAACATTGGAGAGGATAAAATCGGATTTTTGTGAAGAAATTTGCTTTGCAGAGGTTTTGTGGCTCTGTTGGAACTTGCAGAAGTTCTGTGAGGGCCAGCAGAAGCTCTATTGGAGAAAAAATCTCATAACAAAAATTTTATTAGTATTTTTGATCATCCAATTTTTGATTTGGTTTAAGAGATGTTTTTCGGTCATATTTGAAAGTTTGTGTCCGAGAAAACTGTTAAAAAAAACGGTTTGTTCGAGAAGGTCATGGTCTGCGTTTTCGGTTTTCGAGATAACATTCCAAAAGATCGACAGAAGGTTAATTTGTGATCACAGAGCATATTTCCTGCAGAAGCTCTGTTGAGCTCAGCAGAAGCTCTATGACCTTAAATTTCTCCTAATTTGAATTTTGTGAAACTTTTTGAGCTTTTGATTTTTGAAATGTTATTCACAGTATATTTAGGACATATTTGACAATTCTTGTCCTAGAAAATTGTTTTCCAAAAACCTTTTGTGCGAGAGACATACCTTTTGGTTCTTCTTTTCTCGGCAGTGATATCTGACTTCTGTCGATATGGAGTCATCGACATTTTTCTTTGGCTTTCCCTTGAAAGTTTTATCTCTTTAGATCATTTCAGGGTTCCCTTCTGCTCCCCTTGATCTAATCACCTCTGTAGATCAAGTAATTTCATTTTGCTCCCCCTTGACCTAATCACCTCTGTAGATCAAGTAATTTCCTTTTGCTCCCCCTTGACCTATGCTTGGATCAAAGAATGATAAGTTTTGCATAGAACATAGGTCAGGGTCTTTCAGAGGTTCTGTAGGGGTCGTCAGAGGTTCTGAGTTGACTTACAGAAGCTCTATAGTTTCAAGAACTATTGAAGGTGTTAAGAATTTACATATCGAAGTAGAATCTTTCAAAACAATAATTTAAGCAATGTATTTACTTATTATTTACAGAAGATAAAACTATACTTACTGAGGATTTTCACACCATGTTAATCATTCCTATCTTACCCACCAAGAAGTTGAATCTTTTCTCGTCTAGTGCTTTGGTGAATAAGTCAGCGAGTTGATATTCTGTGGGCACAAAATGCATTTCGATTGTACCGTATTCAACATGATGTTTCAAGAAGTGATACCTTATATCGATATGCTTGGTTTTTTAGTGTTGCACAGGGTTGGCAGAGATAGCAATAGCACTTTTGGAATCGCAGAAGATGGGTATTTTGAACAGGATGTGGCCGTAGTCTTTTAGCTGAGTCTTCATCCATAGAACCTGAGAACAACAGCTAGCGGCAGCAACGTATTCAGCTTCTGCAGTGGATGTGGAAACACAATTCTGCTTCTTGGAGGTCCAACTGACTAGTTTACCACCTAGGAATTGACAACTCCCGGAGGTACTCTTTCTGTCGAGCATGCATCCTCCATAGTCTGAATCTGTATAAGCTTTAAGACCAAAACCAGAGTTCTGTGGATACCAGAGACCAAGATTTTTGGTCCCTTTTAGGTATCTAAAGATTCTCTTTACGGCATCATAATGTGATTTCTTTGGATTAGCTTGATAGCGTGCACAGAGACATGTGGCATGCATAATGTCAGGTCTGCTTGCTGTTAAGTATAACAGAGATCCAATCATGCCTCTGTAGAGAGTGCATTCTACAGAGATGCCATCTGAATCTAAGAATAACTTGTTTCCAGTGGCCATTGGAGTTTTCATTGCAGAGGCATCAGAGAAGCTATACTTGGAAAGAATGTCAGAGACATATTTAGCTTGATTTATAAAAATTCCCTCTGATGATTGTTTGACTTGGAGTCCGAGGAAGAAAGTTAATTCTCCCATCATACTCATTTCAAACTCACTCTGCATGAGTTTTTCAAATCTTTTACACTCTTCTGAATTAGTAGACCCAAAAATTATGTCATCTACGTATATTTGTACAAGCATTATCTCACTACTTTTGCGTTTATAGAATAAGGTAGTATCTGTTGTACCTCTGTTGTAACCATTGACTAGAAGAAAGGTAGAAAGTCGTTCATACCATGCTCGTGGAGCCTGTTTCAGTCCATATAGAGCTTTTTCATGGTAGTATACATGCCTTGGAAACTTTGAGCTTTCAAATCCTGGTGGCTGATTAACGTAGACCTCTTCTTGGATTTCACCGTTGAGAAAAGCTGATTTTACGTCCATCTGATAGACTTTAAAACCTCTGTGGGTGCGAAGGCTAAGAATATTCTTATTGCTTCGAGCCGTGCGACAGGGGCAAAAGTTTCATCGTAGTCTATGCCTTCTTCTTGTCTATATCCCTTTGCTACTAATCTTGCTTTGTTTCTGATGACCACTCCATCTTCATCCTTCTTGTTTCTGTAGACCCATTTAGTCCCAATGGCCTGTTTTCCTCTTGGCAGAGGTACTAGAGTCCATACTCTGTTACGCTAAAATTGCAAAAGTTATTCTTGCATGGTGTCTACCCAGTTTGGGTCATCTAGGGCTTCAGAAATCTTCTTTGGTTCTATCACACTAATAAAATTTGTAAAGAAACAAAAGTTAGCAGTGGCAGACCTTGTTTTTACTGCGTCAGAAGGTTCTCCGATTATTTGACTTGGAGGATGGCTTTTTGTCCATTGAGTTGTGCGTGTAAGATGATCATCAATGTCATTCAGACTTTCTTTAGAGACTTCTTGTGTTTCTTCTTGTGTATCCTCTGTTGTTCTTCGTGCCTTGGTAGTTGATTATACCGTTTGTGGAATGATTGGTACGAGTGGTGGTGGAGTTTGTTCCTCTGAGGACGTATAGTCTTGGTCCTCGATTTCCTCTGTAATTGGTTCTTCTGTGGTTTGTGCAGCTTCTGTGGTCGTTTTCCTTGATGTTTCATCTTCTGCACTTTCTTCTGCTTCGGCAATTGCATCTGTAGTATTTACAGAAGAAGATGAAGCATTGTTAGGACCAGTTAGAGACAAACCTGTAGGATTTTGTCCGACAGAGGATGGTTCTTCAGAAACCCTGATTGTTCCAACAGAAGGATCAATGTTTTCGTGGAGCATCTCTAAAAATAGAAGATCCAAGTCTTCTTTTGCTTGTGAGATGACAGAGGATTTCCCTTTAATTCCGAGTTCTGAACTGATTTGTTCAGAAGTCATTTGGAATGAATCATCAAAAGAAACATTGATGCTTTCTACAATCTTGTGAGACTTTGTAAGGAATGTTCTGTAGGCTTTGGAAGTGGCAGAGTATCCAATGAATTTGCCTTCATCTGCTTTTACATCAAACTTTCCTCTTGCATCTCTGTCGTTTAAGACGAAGCATTTGCATCCGAATATATGGAAAAATTTGATGTTTGGCCGCCGTTTGTTAAGCAATTCGTAAGGCGTCTTGAGGTGTCTTTTCACAATGGTTGATCGATTTTGAGTATAACACGCAGTAGAAATTGCTTCTGCCCAAAAGTTCATTGATAATCCGCATGCTGACATCATAGTTCTTGCGGCTTCCACAAGTGTTCAATTTTTTCTTTCGACAACACCGTTCTGTTGTGGAGTGCGAGCTGCAGAGAAGTTCTGTGATATTCCTTCTGTTGAAAGATAGGCTTCAATGACAGAGTTTTTAAATTCTGTGCCATTGTCACTTCTTAACTTCTGTATTCTGCAATTATAAAGAACTTGGATTCTTTTCATTAGATTTATCAATATATTTGGAACATCTGATTTCTTTCTAACGAATTCAACCCATGTGAAACGCGAATACTCATCAATTAGGACACGTATGTATTTCTTGCCACCTAGGCTCTGTATGGCAATGGGACCGCAGAGGTCGACATGAAGCATGTACAGAGGTCTAGTGCAAGATACATCTGTTTTGCCTTTGTGGGAAGCTCTTTTGAGTTTTCCCATCTCACATGCAGAACATAAATGATCCTTATTGAATTTAACATTTGGCAAACCTTTAACTAGATCAAGTTTGACCAGTTTTTCCAATGTGTGAAAATTCAAGTGACAGAACCTGTTGTTCCATAACCAGGCTTCTTCACTTTTGCAGGCAACAAGGCAAACTTTGTCTTTGTTCTTTGACTTGAAGTTCATTAGATATAGATCACCTATTCTTTCAGCTCGCAGAAGTTCCATACTTGTTTCTTCACTTTGTAGAGAGCAGAAAGTTCTTTTGAACAACACATTGAATCCTGTATCACAAAGTTGACATACACTGAGTAGGTTGTGCTTAAGGCCATCCACATATGCAACTTTGTATACAGAAACGTCTTCTTTCCTTATGACTCCATAGCCTTTTATGTGTCCTTTCTTGTTGTCTCCAAAAGTCACAGATCCACCATCTTGTGTTTCTTTGTACGTGGATAATGCACTTCTGTCACCAGTCATGTGCCTTGAGCATCCGGAGTCTAGATACCATATTGGCACATACTTCTTCTGCAGGACAATCACAGAGATTTAGGTACCCATATCCATATGGGTCCAATATTGTTAGAGTTTTTCATGTTTGCCTTGGCATTCTTGAAATACATTTTGTTCTCTGCAGAAGAGTCAGATTGTTTCTTTGTGGGATTTGACTTTTGAATTGTCGTAGAGAGTAAACAGACTTGACTTGAAAAATGATTATTAAGTTTAGACATAAGATCAAAGCAATGACAGTATTGAATATGAGATGTAATTTGCTTGAACTTTTCATTGAACTTTTTAAACTCAGCCACAGAGGCATTACATTCTTTCTTTACATTAGATTTCCTATTACTAGAAGATCTATGAATACTCGAACGTTGTTTGCAAAAGCTCTGTTTAGGACCTGCCTTCTGTGGGTTGCTTCTGTGGTGAACTTCTTTCATCACTCTCACAGAAGAAAAAGATTTATTAACCTTGGGTTTTCAAAATCTAGAACTTATAGGATCAATAGAGGTCTTCTGTAACATTTTAAGCTCAGCAGAGGTTTTGATATGTAGATTCAATTTTAGAAAATCTTGGCAGATTGGAATCTCTGTGAGTTTCTCTTTTGGAGAAATAGTTCTGTGAGGAACTTCAGAGGAGAATTTGACATCCTCTGTGTCACAGTGAATTATCCCTGATTTGAAATCAGTCTCTGAGTTGTCAGAGGATGAATCGTCCTCGTATACAGAGGTTGAGTCAATTCTTTCAATAGAGGCTGGATTTTCTGAGCATGTATCGTACGAGTTTTCTTCCTCTGTAGAATAGTTTTCATAGATTGCAGAGGTTTCTAATAAGATTTCTTCAGTGAGAGTTTTATCTATAGAATATGTACAGAAATTTTCTAAAACGCTTGATTTCCATATTTCCAAAATTTCTTTTTCAATTAAATTTTTAAAGTTTTCTTCTGAAAAAATGGGTTTAAACTCAGGAGCTTCTGCTGATAATTTCTTTTCAATGTTTATCAAACAGACAAAAGCAACCTGTGTTTGGGTCTCTGGTTTACCAAACTTGAAGATACCAATCTGATCTTGTGTTTTCAGATATTTCTTTGGTTTGATACCTCTATTGACAGAGGTTGAAGATGATGAGTCTGTGTTTTCAAACCACACGTTAATCATCTTCTTATGTTTCTTCAAGTAAGGATCCACATAGATTTTCGCCCTTTTGCTTACAGAGATTAGATTTGGAAAATCTGGTTTGTTCGTTTTTCCAATCACAAATAAAGAGGACAGAGGTTTGTTTCTTTTGCCTTCAACACCTAGGGTGATATCATCATACCCTATACCTCGTCTTCCTATTTGTGAGTTTACTTTTTCATAAACTTTTTGTGCATCTTTATAGTTTTTAATCAAAACTTCTCTTCTGAGTAAATCTTGCCATAATACCTCTCTTTCTCTTTGAAAGTATTCTTTAAGAGCTCTTATGTCAGTAGTTTCGCTCCTTGAAACTGAAATTTCTTTTGCTTTATCTTTTAACGTATTGGTTAATTCAGAAATTTGTTTTTTTAAAGGATCTAGAGTTTTGTTCCAATTCTTTTCTATTCTCTCTTTTTCCTCAAAAATCTTTGCTTTTTCTTGAGTGAGAAGCCGTACTTCTCTCTCATTGAAGGTGAGTCTTTTCTGAATACTTTGATTTATCTCTTTCAGTTCAATTAATTCAATGTTAATTCTAAGTGTATTATCATCTACAGAGGTAATACAAGAGTTGGAATTTGAAGTAGATACCTCAGAGTCAGTGCAGGAGTCGACTTCTGCCATGCCACAGAAGAGGGCATTGGCGGTATGTTCATCGTCAGAAGTAGAGTCTGACTGGAAGTCTTCTGTGTTCTCCTCAGAATGTCCTTTTGCCATTAAGGATTTTTGAGCATAATACTCGGCTTTCTTTTTGTAGAAAGCAGAGTCCCTCTGTGGGCGATTTGATCTGCTTCTGCATTCATTCGCAAAATGGCCGGGTTTGCCGCAGTTAAAACACCCTTGAGGAGTGTTTCCTGTTCGATCATTGGACTTCTGTAGGTCTCCGCCTTTCTCTGATCTACATTCATTTGCATAGTGACCAGGTTTGCCGCATTTGTAGCATTCTTGCTGTGTGTGGCTTACCGAGTCATCTGACCTCTGTCGGTCATTTCCTCTGTAATGTCTTTCGCTTGACCTCTGTCGGCCACTCGATTCTTCTTCTCTTCTGTCATCTCTTCTGTTTTCTCTATCATATCTTTCATTTCCGGAACCTCTTCTGTTTCCTCTGAACTCTTTTGTCAATAGAGCTAAAGATTTAGCTAGTGACGCAAGAGTTATTTCTTTTTCTGCTTGCTCTTCTTCTTCACTGTCTATTCTCACCATCTTCTTCTTCTCCTTCTTCTTCTCCTCTGTGGCTTTTTCATTTCTTGGTCTCTGTGCATCTTCTTTAGTTTTACTAACCAATGCATATGGTACAATGGTTAGTGTTTTAGCCTGTGCTATCTGAGGTTCTTGTGCGGCTAATGTTCCGTAAAGATCAGAGAGAGTCCAGGTGTCTAGATCCTTATTTGTCTGTAGGGACATAGACTGCTGGAGCCATTCTTCATTTAGACTTTTTAAAAACATGACATTGTTTTCTTCAGAAGTTCTGTCAATGCCTGATTTTCTGCACTTGTTGATTAGAGAGTTGAATCTGTCGTATGTTGTTTGCAGAGATTCTGTTGAAGAGGCTCTGAATGCATGATATTCATTGATGTACTGTGCTCTTCGGTTTTTTTGTGTTTTAGCACCTCCTTCCAACTGTCTTTCCAGTTCTTTCCACAGATCATGCGCTGTTTCACATGAATCCAAGGATTGAAAGAGTTCGTTGGGTATTGCCATAATCAATGTCCTCTTGGTTTTCTGAGCAACTTCATCTTCTGCTTTATCTTCGGTTGACCACTCCCCTTTTGGCTTTGGTTTTTGATGTTCGGGGATTTCGGCAGATTCAGCAGTAGCAGGTATACGAGGTACTACTGTCATGGGAATAGGAGGAGGATTGTACAGATATTGTACTTGATTTTTTTCAGTGCCCTCAAAAAAATGGACCATTCTTATTTTCCACTGAGGATACTCATCTCGAAGGAGACTAGGAGGTTTAGTGAGAGAACCAGTAGTAAAGAAATTATTTGTATTTGTCATTTTTGAAGATTTTAGAAAGAAGGTATGACTAAAGAGTTACTTCGATGAACTTGAAGATTTTCTGAGTTTAAGCAGTTTCCAGACACAATAATATCTATCACGAATCTTGATAAGTGGATCACTTGATATTGAAAATCAAGAGTGGCTCTGATACCAATTGTTGGAACCCAGATACACTTAATCAAGATTAACAGTCTATTAGTTGAGTTTACAGTTTGATGCGGAAGCGTATTAAACTAACAGATATGTTTGATAGATATTAGAACGCACATATATAAAGAAAACAGTAAGGAATAAAAAGGATTTCTTGAACAGTTACTGTTATTCAATATATAATAAGAACACGAAGAACAGATTAAGAACTGTTGGTGTGTGTGAGAATATAACACTCAGATATTTGACAATAACGTTTGAGAGTATTAGTGATTCCTTGTGTATTCGTTCTTAGGAAGATCTCAACATGAGACTTCCTTTTATACTACTCTTAGAAGACTATGAAGAAGGTCACTGTTCCTTTTACGGCATGAATAGTGAACTGGATGGTGTGAACAGTTGTTTGAGCCATGCGCATTTAATGGAGCAGATGTACTATTGGTAAATGCATTAAATGGCGCAGACGTCTATTTTGTACCATTCCCTATTGAGTCCACTCAGAGCTTGACACGTGTTTTGACAGTACTTTTCCATGCAAGTTGATGAACGTATCCAGTAATATCTTCCAAGTCTTCATAGCAGACCACAGAGGCTCTGTAAGGCATTACAGAGGTTCTATGGTCTGACCTTCTGTGGAGCAGTCCACTTGTTTCCGAGTTGATCTTCTTCTTGCGCATTACAGAGGTTCTGTGATTACCTCTGTAGCTTATGTGGCTTTCTGGACTTGATCTTCTGGAAGAAGTGGCAGAGCCTCTGTGAGAGGCTTTTCTATACTTAGCCTATTTTTCACTACTTCTAAGTATTTCTATGATTAGGATGATTGAAGCTAACAAGTTTCCTCGGGGATTGGTGTAATCGACGAGGAGTACTGAGATGAAGAAGTGTCAGCTACTGAGGATACGAACGTTCCAAATTTAAGCATTGAACGTTCAGTGGTTGGTTTTGGAGTATCATATTTATAGCCCAGACCACGTTTATCACTCAGAGGAATCTGAGTCTTAATTATCTCAGTGATCTTTGTTGAAGAATTACACCATCCTTCAACAGTAGCTTGTTCAGCTTTTAATGCAGCGATAGCTTCTGCTCGTTCGATTTTGACTAGCTGATTTAAATAGACTTGATCTTTAAAATCTTCTTCAAATTTAGAAAGCTTTTCTATTTGAAGGTGGCAGTTTTTAAGCTTTTCAGCGAGATCAATATTTTGGTTTTCAACCACAGCTTTGCCGTTCATGGCTTCGTATAAACTTCTAGTCAGCAGTTCGATTTTACGGAGACTATCAGCTTCATAAATATTTGCAATATTGGTAAAGAAGGAAGGTGATACCTGAATGGCAGATGTTGAAGTGGAGGGAATGTCTGAACTTTCTTCCTCTTCTTCAATCTTGGCCATGAGACATTGATTTGCTTCATCATCTTCAGAATCAGATGATGAGGCTTCTTCATCAGAAGCAGCCCAATCATAGTCAGCCATCAGGCCTTTTCCTTTCTTCTTAAAGCTTTTCAGCTTTGCATACTTTTCCTTCAGCTTTGAGTATTTGTCATCTTTATTCCTTGGAACAAAGGATTTCTTTGTAAAAGCTGAAGGTCTCATGATTTTCTTTGACCTGCACTCGTTAGCGAAATGACCTGTCTTTTCGCAGTTGAAACAAGTAGCAGTAGCCTTATCAACAAAAGCTGATGACTTAGGCTTGTCAGCTATAGAAAGAGTTTTGTTCTTTCTAAACATTTTCTTCTTGGCGAATCTCCTGAACTTTTTAGTTGGGAGAGCCAAGGATTCATCATCATCTGAAGAATCAGAATCTGATGACCTTTCAGAGTTACTTTCTAACTCAGTGATAGTGACCACGGGTCGCTGAGTAGAAGGTTCCTCTGAGATTAAAGCAACAGGGGTGCTTTTGGAATCTTTTACAAGATTCTTCTTAAGATGGCTAGATTGCTCATGATTCAGCAATGTGCCATATAAGGTAGCAAGTGTCATTGATCTTAGATCTTTTGACAGCTTGAGACACATGGAATAATTGTCCCAACTTTCAGGTAAACATTCTAAAAACTTTGTCAGCACTTCAAAGTTAGAATATTCCTTACCAACCGTTTTAAGATCTATAATTAAGCAATTAAAACGTTGATGAACTTCAGAGAGAGTTTCATTCTTACCAGAAATGAAGCTTTCGTATTGTCTTACCAGGTTGATCTTTCTTGAATCCTGGACTTCAGACGTTCCTTCATACTGAACACATATTGTGTCCCACATGGCTTTTGAGGATTTCAGGTTCATGACGGAATGGTAGACTTCGTCAGGAAGGGCCATGGATAGTATGGATCTGGCTTTTGTATCTATAGCCACTTTCTTCTTATCTTCATCGGTCCACATGTGTATTTCCTTTGGAATCAGCCTTTCAGGAATAGCAGCTCGAGTTGCAGTGGCTGGAACTAAAGGATCAATAGTTACAGGGATGTGTGGGCCGTTTTCAAGATAGTAGGTCATAGTAGGGTCTACACCTTCTAGGAAGAGCATCATCCTATTTTTCCATAAGTTGAAGTTGTCTCTGGAAAATCTAGGGGGTTTTGCAAGAGAACCATTGTCTATATAATTTGTGTTTGTGTGGGAGGCCATTTTCAGATAATAGCAAGGAAGAGAAATATCTTAGATTAGATCTTGTTTATGAGATTAAACAAATCTGCTCTGATACCACTTGTTGGTCCCGAAAGGCCTATACAAGTTTGTAGAAGGGGGGGTTGAATACAAACACACTATTTTACTTTTCTAAATTGTTTATTGATAAATCATTAACAATTTACAGCTTGTTGCGGAAACAAGATTAAGGATAAACCTAAATCTAAACAAGTTGGAACACTAAGGTTTCTTGCACTAAGAAAGATATGGAGATTACTAATAAAATCCTATCTTGAGAGAGATTTGAACTTGTCCAGAGTTAGCAAGTTACTTCAAATGAAGTGAGTTCATCTCTTTATATACTGCATGCATTTAATGCAATTCAGTATACACTTTACACGTGTCATCAGCGGATTGGTTGCATGTCATTGACCTTTGTTGACAACCTTAGTAGCCGTAAAGATGAACAGTGTAGTATCAGAGTGGTTGTACGATCTCAGATTTTCGGAGGTTCTTTTCTGACATTTCGTACGGTGGCGTGCAAGGGAGGTTAAGACAAAAGTACTTTGTACGGAGGACTTCATGATCAGCTTTCGTTGATTCAGCGATTATCATTTACTATTCAGCGAATGATAAAGTTCAGCGATAGCTGAAGTCTTGTACTTGATACTTCATGTTGAGTGGACAAATCTGAGTCTTCGCTGATCCGCATCAGTTCATTAGTAGACTTGTCGCTGATTCTTGAGCTTGATCTTCGACTTCAGCGTAGAACCTTTGTTGACGTGAAACTTGTCTTCAGGGATTATAAGTAAACAACTAACTTATCAGCGATCACCATAAGGACTGAACAGACTCAGCGCATTATGGTGAACAGTGTTCGCTGAATGTTTAATTTAAAGAGCGAGAGTTCCTATCAGCGGTACTGTAAGATCTTAGTACTTATCAGCGATAGTGAAACTCTGATACATATTGTTTACATACAATTTTCACTAAGTATTTAAGAGAGGGTCATTATCAAATCACTGAGGGTTTGGATCAACAAGAAGATCTATGAATACTAGAATGTTGTTTGCAAAAGTCTTGTTTAGTTCCTGCCTTCTGTGACTCTCTTCTGTGGTGAACATCTTTCTTCACTTTCACAGAGGAAAAGTATTTGTTAGCTTCAGGCCATTTTTCCTTTTGTTGCCAAGTGGGATTCTCTTTAATTTTCCTTAAAGGTTTTGAAAATTTTGAACTTTTAGGATCTACAGAGGTCTTCTTTAATATATCAAGTTCAGCAGAGGTTTTGACTTTTAAATACATGTTCAGAAAATCTGGGCAGATAGGTATCTCTGTGATTTTCTCTTTTGGAGAAATAGTTCTGTTAAGAACTTCAGAGGAGATTTTAACATCCTCTGTGTCATAGTGAACTATCCCTGATTTAGAATCAGTCTCTGAGTCGTCAGAGGTTGAATCGTCCTCATATACAGAGGTTGAGTCATCTCTTTCGATAGAGGCTGGATTTTCTGAGCAAGTATCGTACGAGCTTTCTTCCTCTGTAGAATGACTTTCATAGATGGCAGAGGTATCTGATGAGATCTTTTCAGCGAGAATTTGATCTATAGAAGATGTACTGAGATTTTCTAAAACATTTGATTTCAAAACTTCCAAAATTTCTTTTTCAATAGATTTTTCAAGTTTTTCTTCTGAAAAGATGGGTTTAAACTCAGGAGCTTCTGCTGATAATTTATTTTCATCGTTTATCATGCAGACAAAAGCGACCTGTGTTTGAGTCTCTGGTTTACCAAACTTAAAGATACCAATCTGATCTTGTGTTTTCAGATATTTCTTTGGTTTGATTCCTCTATTGACAGAGGTTGAAGATGATGAATCTGTGTTTTCAAACCATACATTGATCATCTTTGTATGTTTCCTCAAGTGAGGTTCTGCAGAGATTTTAACCCTTTTACTTAGAGAAAGTAAGTTTGGAAAGTTTGGTTTGTTAGTTTTTCCCAAAACAAATAGAGAAGACAGAGGTTTTAGCTGTTTATTTTCAACTCCTAAGGTAATATCACTGTACCCTATACCTCGTCTTGCTATTTGAGAGTTTACCTTTTCATACACCTTCTGTGCATCTTTATAGTTTTTAAGTAAAACTTCTCTTCTTAAAAGATCTTGCCAAAGTACCTCTCTTTCTTTTTGAAAGTATTTTTTGAGAGCTCTTATGTCTGTTGTTTCACTTCTTGAAACTGAAAGTTCTTTTGTTTTGATTTTTAAAGCATAGGTTAGATAAAAAATTTGCCTTTTTAAAGGATCTACATTTTTGCTCCAATATTTTTCGATTTTTTCTTTTTCTTCAAAGATTTTGGCTTTTTCTTGAGTGAGAAGCCTTACTTCTCTCTTATTAAAGGTTAGCCTTTTCTGAATGCTTTTATTTACTTCTTTCAGTTCAATGTTAAGTTTAAATAAATCATCATCTACATTATTAATACTTGAGGTAGAGTTTGAAATGGATACCTCAGTGTGAGTGCCGAAGTCAACTTCTGCCATGCCACAGAACAGGGCATTGGTGGGGAATTCATCGTCAGAGGTAGAGTCTGACTCGAAGTCCTCCTTGTTTGCCTCAGAATGCCCTCTGTTCGCCATTAGGGATTTTTGCGCATAATACTCAGCCTTCTTTTTGTAAAAAGTTGAGTCCTCCTGTGGGCGATTTTGTCTGCTTCTGCATTCTTTTGCGAAATGACCTGGCTTGCCGCAGTTGAAACAACCTTGGGAGGTGTTTCCAGTTCGATCTTCGGACTTCTGTTGGTCTCCACCTTTCTCTGTTCGCCATTCGTTTGCGTAATGTCCAGGCTTACCACATTTGTAGCATTCTTGTGTGTGGCCTACCTTGTCATCTGATCTCTGTCGGTCATTTCCTCTGTAGCTTCTGTCGCTCAACCTCTGTTGGTCATCATTTCTGTAGTCTGACCTCTGTTGGTTACTTGATTCTTCTCTTCTTCCATCATCTCTTCTACCCGAATTCCTTTGGTTATTTCTAAACTCTCTTGTCAATAGAGCCATTGATTTAGCTAATGATGCAAGAGTTATTTCTTCCTCTATCAGCTCGTCTTCTTCGCTATCAATCATTGCCATCTTCTTTTTCTCCTCTGTAGATCTCTCATTTCTTGGTCTGTCCGTAGCCTCTGTTGATTTACTAACCAATGCGTATGGTACAATGGTTAGTGTTTTAGCTTGAGCTATTTGAGGCTCTTGTGCGGCTAGTGTTCCATAGAGATCAGAGAGTGTCCAGGAGTCTAGATCTTGATTTGTTTGTAAAGACATAGACAACTGAAGCCACTCATCGTTCAGGCTCTTTAGAAACATGACGTTATTTTCTTCCGTGGTTCTGTGAATACCAGACTTTCTGCATTTGTTTATGAGAGAGTTGAACCGATCGTATGTTGTTTGCAGAGATTCTGTTGCAGAGGCTCTGAAGGCATGATACTCGGTTATGTATTGTGCTCTTCGGTTCTTCTGGGTTTTAGCACCCCCTTCCAGTTGTCTTTCTAATTCTTTCCAAAGATCGTGCGCTGTTTCGCATGCATCTAAAGATTGAAATATTTCGTTGGGGATAGCCATGATTAATATTCTTTTCGTTTTCTGTGCAACTTCATCTTCTGCCTTATCTTTATCTGACCAGTCTACTTTTGGCTTAGGTTTTTTATGTTCAGGGATTTCAAGAGATTCATCAGTAGCTGGTACACGTGGCATAGTTATCATAGGAACCGGAGGAAGATTATAAAGATATTGTTTGAGATTTTTTTCAGTACCCTCAAAAAAATGAACCATTCTTATTTTCCATTGAGGATACTCATCTCTAAGAAGAGTAGGAGGTTTAGTTAATGAGCCAGCAGTAAAAAAGTTATTGGTATTTGTCATTTTGAGAAAAGGATAATCTGATGGAGGATTTATGAGTATGAAGATCTGAAAGTTTTTCTGGGTACAACTAATATCCAGAAATATGGTGATGAAGAGAGAAAATAATCTATCAGATAAAAGTTGTAAAACGAGGATCACTTGATATTGAAAATCAAGCTTTGCTCTGATACCAAATGTTGGTTCCCGTTTTGCTTTAAACAAGATTATCAGATCTATTAGTTCAAGTTAATGTTTGATGCGGAAGCGTATTTGAAGAACTAACAGATAAGTTTGATAGATTTAGACCAAAATATAAATAAACAGTGAACAGAATATTATATCTAAAAGTTTACTTAATATATAAAATAAGAACAGGTTTAAGAACTGTGAGTAAGAAAAGCTTCAAAACAGATATGACTTTTAAGGTGAATAAGCTTTTGTGTTCTTGTGATGTTGTATTTTTATGTGATAAGGAAGAACTCAACATGAGTCTTCCTTATATACTACTCTAAAGGGGACCATAAAGCATATGCTACTATTCAGACGGTATTGATGAATAGTTGAACGGATGTCGTGAACAGTTGCAAGTGTGGCATGAACAGTCAGACGTGTTGTATTGCATTTAATGCAGCAGACGTCTATTATGTACTAAGCCCTATTGAATCCAATCAAAGTTTGACACGTCGACGTTGGACAGGGCATGCTACCATGCAAGTTGATGAATAGGTCCTGTAACAATAGCAAGATATTGTAAATATCTTCAAGTCTTATTGTGAGGACCACAGAGGCTCTGTAATGAGTTATAGAGGTTCTGCGGTCTGGTCCTCTGGGGAGCAGTCTTCCCCGGATTCCGAGTTATTGATCTTCTTTACGCGTATGCCAGAGCTTCTGTAGCGCGCCTCTTTAGCTTCTGTAGATTCTTGATCTTGATCTCTCGGTAAGTCCGGCAGAGCCTCTGTAAGAGGCTTTCTTCACTTAGCCTATTTTTCACTACTTTTAAATACTTCTTTGATTGGGAAGATTGAAGCTAACATATCAGAATTATTTCTTCTGATGAGATAGAAGAGAAGAGAAGAGAGAAAGCAAAAAGTATTCCTGTAAACCATACTTCAGTTCCCTTTGCTTATAAACCAATTAGATTTACTCCAGAGGAAAAAGGCAAATGGATAGTCAATGACAAACCGGTTCCCAACTCTGCAGTAAATCATAGGAAAAACACTTTTTGGTCAGGTGATTTGTTCCCAAGGACAATGGTAATTTCAAGAAACCAAACCAGGACATAATGTATGTGAAGACATCTGGTCCTAAAATTTTTCAATCTCAAATGCCATTCAATCAACAGATGTTGAAAAGAAACAACAATATGCATCAATCATCTTCATGTTCTATCAACTGCAATTGCATTCAACTTCTATTAATGCTTTAAAATCATTTGAATGGTCCATATTGTATTCTGAATCAGTCATTTAAAAGGAAAAATCCTAAGAATGTCCACTAGAATATGCAGAGAAAATCCTCTGGCACACCATCACATAATGGAAAGCCAGCAGGTAAGTCTAACACCCCTAAGCCTAACCAGAAAGGACCCATTATGAAGTGGGTACCTAAAAAGAACTAATCTGTCTTGCAAAAGCCACATATGCAGATATGGTATTTAGATTCAGGATGTTCCATGCACATGACAGGCAATAAGGAGCTGCTGACTTCATTCAAAGACAAAATAGGAAGTGCATTAACCTTTGGAGGCGATGGACAGGGATAGATTAGAGGTTATGATGTTTTGAATAATGGTGGTGTTTCAGTTTCCAAAGTTGCTTATGTTGATGGTTTAAATCATAATTTGCTTAGCATAAGTCAATTGTGTGATCATGGATTCGATGTAAGTTTTAAAAAGAAATATTGTTCTTTGTTACGTTCTGAGTCTGGTCAAGAGATTTTAAGAGCCGACAAAAAAGGCAATCTGTACAAAATGAATTTTAATCCTAGTCAAAGTTCTACAACAGAAAAACTCTGTTTAGTCTCTTTGAAAAATGAAGATGCCTGGCTCTGGCATAAAAGATTTGCTCATCTAAAATTTTCAAATCTTGACAAGCTGGTGAAATTGAACTTAGTGAAAGGTCTGCCTTCACTTAAATTTGACAAAGACCATCTATGTTCTGCATGTGAATTGGGTAAGCTGAAAAGAGCTTCACACAGAACAAAGAGTGATCACAATTTCCCTAGACCTTTGCATATGTTTCATGTGGATCTTTATGGTCCAATCTCTGTGTAAAGTATGTCTGGTAAAAAGTATATTCTTGTACTTATAGATGAATTTTCTAGATATACTTGGGTTGAGTTCATCAGATTAAATCTGATGTCCCAGAAATTCTGATAAATCTGTTGAAAAGGATACAGGTTCTGTTAGGTCTTAAAGTCCAAAAGTTGAGAAGTGATAATGGGACAGAATTTAAGAATGCCAGAATTGATGCCTACCTATCAGAGGAAGGAATCTCCCAGAACTTCTCAGCTGCCAGAACTCCCCAATAGAATGGTGTTGTGGAGAGAAAGAACATAACTCTTGTAGAAGCCGCCAGAACTATGTTGGCAGGTTCTATTCTTCCTATCAACTTCTGGGCAGAGGCAGTCTCAACAGCCTGTTTTACCCAGAACAGAGCTGTAATAGTAAAGAGATTCAAGAAGACTGCTTAGGAACTCATCAACAACCGAAGGCCAAATGTGAAATACTTTCATATTTTTGGCTGCAAATGTTACATCTTGAATGACAGAGATCAGTTGGGCAAATTCGACAAGAAGGCTGACGAAGGAATCTTTATTGGTTATTCCTTAACCTCTAAAGCATACAGAGTCTACAACACAAGAACCAGAGTCATTCAAGAAAGCATAAATGTGTCCTTTGATGAAAATACATCAAGTTCCTCTGATTGCAAATCACCAGAGGGGATACATACAGAAGAAAAGCCTAGCTCTTCAAAGTCAAGGGAAGAATATATCAATCTAATATTCAACGGTTTCTTTCGATGATGATGATTCCTCTAACAACATCACAAGAGGCAATCAAGCTCAGAACTCTGCTGAACAGAACTTAACAGGTACATCTCTTACAGGTCCCTCCAATTCTTCACCATCTACTTCTCTGTCTACAGGTCAAATTCAGAGAAATGAGGGACAACAATCAGATGTAAGAGAACCTGAACAAGAGCCATCATCACCACCTGTGACTCATATTGTAAGAGCTCACCATCTCATAGACCTGTTGGTACATCACAGAGCAATGAAGCCACTCTCCAGAGTTGTGTGCCTCAGAGCCCTGGTGCCAATCCTCAAAGCTCTGATGCTGACATACATGTTTTCCCATCAGAAGCACAGACTCCACTTGTTGTCCATGCTCCAATGACCAGATGGACAAAGGATCACCCCCATCATAATATTATAGGTGTTGCTGAAGATGGTGTCAAGACAAGATTGGCAACAATCAATGAGGCTTTCTTTGTGAATTTTCTATGTATGATTGAGCCAAAGAAGATTTCTAAAGCCCTAGAAGACCCAAATTGGATTGAAGCCATGCAAGAGGAGCTTCTGGAATTTGAAAGAAACAAAGTTTGGTCCTTGGTTCCACTTCCAGAAAATAAATCCGCTATTAGAACCAAGTGGGTATTCAGAAACAAAAAAGGATGAAGATGGTATTATCATCAGAAACAAAGATCGGTTGGTTGCCAAGGGATACTGCCAAGAAGAAGGCATTGATTATGACGAAACATTTGCACCTGTGGCTAGGATAGAAGCTATCAGAATCTTCTTAGCCTATGCTGCCCATAAAGGTTTCAAGGTCTATCAAATGGATGTAAAATCTGCCTTTCTGAATGGGAGACTCCAAGAAGAAGTCTACGTCCAGCAACCACCGGGTTTTGAAAGCTTAGAGTTTCCAGACCACGTATACAAGCTAGACAAAGCTGTGTATGGCCTTAAACAATCCCCTAAAGCCTGGTATGAAACTCTGTCTAATTTTCTGTTGGTCAATCACTTTGAAAAAGGTATTGTCGATACAACCTTATTCATTAGGAGGTATAAGAATGATATCCTTCTGGTCCAAATATATGTTGATGACATTATCTTTGGGTCTACTAGACAGGAATACTGTGACAGGTTTGAGGATTTGATGACAAGTGAATTTAAAATGAGCATGATGGGAGAACTTTCCTTCTTCCTTGGTTTACAAGTTAAACAATCCATCAGAGGCACTTTTATAAGACAATCAAAATACCTCTCTGATATTTTGAAAAAGTACAAGCTCAATAATTCAAATCCTATGAAAACTCTTATTGCCACTGGAGTTAAACTTGACCATGATCCTCAAGGTCAATCTGTGGATGTCAAGAACTACAGAGGCATGATAGGGTCACTCTTGTATTTAACTACAAGCAGACCTGATATAATGTTTGCAACCTGTCTTTGTGCCAGATTTCAAGCAAACCCTAAGGAATCCCATTTGTCTGCTGTCAAACGTATCTTTAAATATCTTAAAGGGATTCAATTCTTGGGTCTCTGGCATCCTCTTAATTCTGGTTTCGAGCTTATTCAATACACAGATTCAGATTATGGAGGATGCAAGAATGACATAAATAGTACTTCTGGTAGCTGTCAATTACTTGGAGATAAGCTAGTCAGTTGGACATCCAAGAAACAGAACTGTGTATCAACCTCTACAGCAGAAACATAGTATGTTGCTGCTGCTATTTGTTGCTCTCGAGTGATCTGGATGAAAACACAGCTCAAGGACTATGGCATGGAGTACAACAAAGTCCCAATTCTGTGTGACTCCAAGAGTGCAATAGCAATTACATCTAATCCAGTCCAGCACTCAAAGACAAAACATATCGACATAAGGTACCATTTTATAAAGGATCATGTTGAAAAAAGGGACGATTGAAATGTACTTTGTTTCAACCGACTTCCAACTTACTGACTTGTTTACAAAAGCCCTTGATGAAAGTAGATTTAACTTCTTAATCAGCATGATGGGTGTAGTACCCCGGGTAAGTTCGTTATTTAAATTCTCTTTCCATTAAATTTAGTTAACTTTAAATTTGGATGTTTAGGGTAAGTTTGGGTTAATTTATAAGTTTAAGGAGGTTTTAGTCATTCTTGTATAGTTCAAGCCTAAATTGTAAATTAGGTTGATATACACCCTTTTAGACTTCAGATATTTCACAAAAATCAGAAATATCAGTGTGTGTGTGTGTGTGTGGTTTTGAGACAAAAAGAAGAAGAAGAATAAATAAGGCTAGGGATTCATTTGGTTTACTTGGAAGTGATATTGAGGTATGTTTCCTTTACATTTTATGTGTGTAATTACTAGTAGAAAGTTTCTATCAGATTAGAATCATCAATTTCATGTCGGGTATTAATTTATGTCGATTCTGGGTAGAAATTGGGTAAACCGACAAAGGTTTCCGGACACAATATGAATGTGTCCGGCAGTTTCTTTTGAAGGTGTCCGGTAGTTCCTCCTTGCTAGTGTCCGGTAGAGGAAGTGTCCGGTAAGTTCTCTTTTCTATGGTTTCCGGATGAAATTAGATACCGGATGGTGTCCGGATTACTTTGGTTTCCGGATGTCGTCCGGATTGTTGTTGTTGTCCGGATTGATCATGTTGTCCGGATAGTTTTGTAGTATCCGGTGGCTTTGTGAATTGTCGACTCTTAGAGAGAGTATGAGTAAGGACTGGAAATACTATGGACTCGACTTATGTTCGGGTTTGGGGGAAACATTTAAGGATAAGAGTTAGATAGAGTTATCTAGAGTTCTTAGTCTTTTAGTAAGTCTTATATGTTAGTTGGTAAGGAGATAATTGTATGTAAACTATTTCAGATTCTGTGAATTCTGGGGGAAAGACTGAATCTTTTGGAAAAGGCTTGGAAGCGTATTGATAAGAAATCAGGTGAGTTTTACTTTAAAAATGTTTTCAAACTAGAATACATATATGTGGATTGAGTATGTGATTAGTAGTGTAATTATGTGCATATGTATGAAGTATGATATATTGAGGTGTATATTATATTTATACGAGTATTACACTACACGAGAGCACGTTGGCCGGGCTTAGGACCGGCGGAGTATTGGCTGTACGGAGGGACAGCGGAGTTGGCTGTATGTAAGTGCAGCGGAGTAAATTGATTAGTTGGCTCGCAACCAACTAATATGGCCATGGGAATGAGACAGGGAAGCACACAATGCATGAGTCATAATTGGTATTCATATTTGTGTTATGTATATGGTAATTGTGCAAATGGTTTTAAACTGACAGGGATTTTCTCACTTAGACCACTAGGTCTAACCCTCATTTTGTTTTAAAAATATGTATTCCAGGTCGTGGATCAAGTAAAAGCAAGTAAGAAGGATAATATGTGAATAGCTTTTGGGAAGACTTATGTTATGAATATCAAGAAGTGTTTTGTAGTTATAACTGTGTTATTAGTTATAATGTAAATTAACTAGCGAAAAGTTTGTAATGAATTACTTATTATGATTGTAAAGACTAAGGGACCGTACATGTTATATGATGTATCTTTTGTTATGAAATGATGTTATGCAAGATATGTTATTTGATGTACGTTTGGGGAACCGGATCGTTACAGATGGTATCAGAGCCCTAGTTTTAGGGATTTAGGTATTCGGATCCATACCTAGACTTAAACTGCTTGTGAAGTAGGATGACCCTATTATTTTAGAACCTTGGGATGCTAAAAATAAAAGGTAGAAGGTACATCATGTAAGGTAATTTCAAATTACATTTGGCCAGTGTAATCATGAACTTTCAAGTACATGTTTGAACTGGAATACCTTATTATATTGGGGTATGTGCTTATGTGTATATTAACCTTGTTAAAGTCAACAGGGTGGCAAGTGGTACTCGACGTACAAATAGAGAGGGAGAAGGAAATCCTAATAGAATGAATCCAACAATCGGAACAAGGGGAAGAAGTGGGGAACGAGGTAGGGGCAGAACTGGAGGTAGAGTTCAGTCGCAAGGCACCGAATTTGTTACAAGAGACGATTTGGAGGATGAAATGGGAAGACTACAAGCAAATATACAAGCTATGTTCGACCGAACTCGTCATACTGAGACTGAAATACCAGATCCTAGTCTGGAAGACGAGATGCCCACTACACCTACTGTCATACCGGTGCCAAGGAAGTGTGATTATAAGATGTTCTTGAGATGCAAACCTTCGACTTACTCTGGAGAAAGAGACCCAGTAAAGGCTATGAGGTGGCTAAAAGAGATAGAAGCCATCTTCAAAACCAGCAAATGTGCCGAGGAAGATAGAGTGTTATATGGAACCGCGATGCTAAAGGTCGATGCTCTATATTGGTGGGAAGCTCTTATCACCTCTAAAGGACCGGAAGTGTATTCTACTTTTTCTTGGGAAGAATTCGCCATAGCTTTTAAAAGGCAGTTCTGTCCTCAAGCTGCCGTAAGACAATTGGATGAAGAATTAATGAATTTGCAACAGGGTAAGCTATCAGTTCGGGATTACAATGCGCGCTTTCTGGAGAAGTCCCGTTTTGCAGAATACTATGTGGCTACTGAAGCACTCAAAATCGAAAGGGTTATCTTTGGATTATATTCGTAAATCAGAGGTTTAGTGATTGCTAAGGGAACCAATACTTTCTCAGCCGCTGTACATGCCGCCGAGAATGTAGAAAGAGATAAAGGGAGGGATGCTGGTGATAGAAGTTTTGGGAAAAGAAAATTAGAAGAAATGATGTACGATTTGAAGGAGTACGAATCCCTGAGGTTTGATAGTCGTTCACCTTCCAGACCAGCTGAAAGACCATGTCCAAAATGCAACCGTGTTCATCAAGGAAACTGTTATGTGGATTCCCGAATTTGTTACAAGTGTGGAAAGACTGGTCACATTGCTAAAGACTGTCGGGTAACTCAATTTTGTTTCTCTTGCAACTCCCCTGATCATATTCAATCAGATTGTCCACAATGGAAAGCACAGCAGGGTAGTATGACGGTGAGACCAACGGGTGTTAGGCCAGGAGGGATACAAAGGCCTGAAGTACCGAAAGCAAAGGGTCGAGCCTTCCAAATGACAACACAAGATGCAGAGGAAATTCCAGATGAGGTTACAGGTACATTTCTAACAAACTCTATACGTGCTAAAGTGTTATCTGACTTCGGTGCAAAACGATCATTGGTGTTTCCGTTCTTTTGTTGTTTATCTGTGTTAGAGATATAGATGGGTGTGGGGTGTCTATTCAGTTAGTTTCTATGGCTTTGATTGAGTTTGAAGTAGTAGTGATAAGTATTCATACCTTTTCGCTTAATCGAATTCCGGGACGGAATTCTTTTAAGGGGGAGATGATGTAATACCCCGGGTAAGTTCGTTAATTAAATTCTCTTTCCGTTAAATTTAGTTAACTTTAAATTTGGATGTTTAGGGTAAGTTTGGGTTAATTTATAAGTTTAAGGAGGTTTTAGTCATTCTTGTATAGTTCAAGCCTAAATTGTAAATTAGGTTGATATACACCCTTTTAGACTTCATATATTTCACAAAAATCAGAAATATCAGTGTGTGTGTGTGTGTTTTTGAGACAAGAAGAAGAAGAAGAAGAAGAAATAAGGCTAGGGATTCATTTGGTTTACTTGGAAGTGAAATTGAGGTATGTTTCCTTTATATTTTATGTGTGTAATTACTAGTAGAAAGTTTCTATCGGATTAGAATCATCAATTTCATGCCTGGTATTAATTTCTGTCGATTCTGGGTAGAAATTGGGTAAACCAACAGAGGTTTCCGGACACAATATGAATGTGTCCGGTAGTTTCTTTTGAAGGTGTTTGGTAGTTCCTCCTTGCTGGTGTCCGGTAGATGAAGTGTCCGGTAAGTTCTCTTTTCTATGGTTTTCGGATGAAATTAGATACCGGATGGTGTCCGGATTACTTTGGTTTTCGGATGTCGTCCGGATTGTTGATGTTGTCCTGAAAGTTGTGTTGTCCGGATTGATCATGTTGTCCGGATAGTTTTTTAGTATCCGGTGGCTTTGTGAATTGTCAACTCTTAGAGAGAGTATGAGTAAGGACTGGAAATACTGTGGACTCGACTTAAGTTCGGGTTTGGGGGAAACAATTGAGGATAAGAGTTAGATAGAGTTATCTAGAGTTCTTAGTCTTTTAGTAAGTCTTATATGTTAGTTGGTAAGGAGATAATTGTTTGTAAATTATTTCAGATTCTGTGAATTCTGGGTGAAAGACTGAATCTTTTGGAAAAGGCTTGGAAGCGTATTGATAAGCAATCAGGTGAGTTTTACTTTAAAAATGTTTTCAAACTGGAATACATATATGTGATTAGTAGTGTAATGATGTGCATATGTATGAAGTATGATATATTGAGGTGTATATTATATTTATACGAGTATTACACTACACGAGAGCACGTTGGCCGGGCTTAGGACTGGCGGAGTATTGGTTGTACGGAGGGACAGCGGAGTTGGCTGTATGTAAGTGCAGCGGAGTAAATTGATTAGTTGGATCGCAACCAACTAATATGGCCATGGGAATGAGACAGGGAAGCACACAATGCATGAGTCATAATTGGTAATCGTATTTGTGTTGTGTATATGGTAATTGTGCAAATGGTTTTAAACTGACAGAGATTTTCTCACTTAGACCACTAGGTCTAACCCTCATTTTGTTTTAAAATATGTATTCCAGGTCGTGGATCAAGTAAAAGCAAGTAAGAAGGATAATCTGTGAATAGCTTTTGGGAAGACTTATGTTATGAAGATCAAGAAGTGTTTTGTACTTATAACTTTGTTATTAGTTATAATGTAAATTAATTAGCGAAACGTTTGTAATGAATTACTTATTATGGTTGTAAAGACTAAGGGACCGTACATGTTATATGATGTATCTTTTGTTATGAAACGATATTATGCAAGATATGTTATTTGATGTATGTTTGGGGAACCGGGTCGTTACAATGGGTATGCTGAACATTTCCTCTTAACTCTGTTTTGAATTAAACAGAGCCTCTGATGTTCATTCCAGAACTCTGTCAAAATAGTTAGGTAGGATGCTTCACCAGAGACTCTGACATCCATCTCAGAGCCCTGCCAACATAATTTTTCAATATTTTTTTCTGTGAATTCCTAATTTGTATATTCTTTGACTCTCTGTGTAAATATTTAATCTTTCAGAAGTTGCTTGAAAAGAAAAAGCTGAAAAGATAAATCCTTCAATTAAGCTCATCATTGAAGGGGGAGGAAACGAAAATATTTCGACCCAAGCCAAAAACCCTCAAATCTTCATTACTTCCCTTCCCGCTACACTCTCTTCTTTGTTTCCTTATCAATGGCGATTTGTTTAAGCGGGAGCTTAAAAGGAAGATGAAGCATGTTTTAAGGGGGAGCAAGTCAAAACAATTTCAAATCTAATTGACTTTGCTCGTTGAACATAAAAGAATATCTGTTCAAAGAAGGGAAACCTGTTCTGATGAAAACATTTTTTATAATGTCAAGAACTTACCAGAACTCTGACATTTCACCAGAGCCTCTGATGATATACACCAAAACTCTGTGAAATCTCTGAGTCAGTTATGCTTTTGTTATTTGACTATCCTCACATTAGGTATAGGATTTGCAAATGATTTTGGGTAAAGGTGAAACACTTTGGGTTACTTGAAAGAATGGACAGAATCTGCTATCAGAGATAAAATGTGCTGAGAGTTCCATCAGAGCTCTGCCATTTCTCTAATAATGGTCATCAGAGATGCGGGTTATTTCTTGAGCGTCAACCACCTGTCACCCACAATTCTCTAACCGTGACGGTTTGATAGCCCAAAAGTTGTCTGAACCAAAACACATGTGGCATCCTCTGATTGAAAGACCAACCGTTAGTTGTTTCCACGTTCTACTGTAGAGGCCATTCCACTATCTGACACTCAAGTACCTACAGTACCTACGATGGTTATCCAGCCAGATATTTCGAGTATAAATACCCATTTCTTTGACCCATTTCATTTATTACGAGTTCTAAGTATTCAAACCTTCAAACCTTCCCTCCTTTATTCAAATATTTCTTCGTGTTCTTCAAAACCCAGAAACCTGCAACAATGCAGAACAAACGAACTCGGCAGAATCAAGTAGAATAGTACCTGTAGACCAAATAGTGATCCAACCCTACGAGTTTGTAGACAATAACTACAGATTCGACGCCAACCCAGCCAATTTTTTGCCCATTTACCAAGTTATTGTTGAGTTCTTCAAGAACACATAACTCTTTCAAGCCATTACACGACACGATGATACCCTTCCCCAAATATATGTCCATCAATGGTGGACTACCTGCCAGTTCATCCCTGAAAGGAAAGGTATTATTGGAAAGGTCGATTCTGGAAGAGAAGGAGGAGCAGGAACGATTCGCATTCGCGACAAAAGCCTCAGAAATAATCTTTGGAATTCAAACCAAAGAACAGCTAGGAATCCCTGCCTTTGAAAAACCCCCAAAAACCCCAGTTCTTCTTGCATTTGTTCAGTTCTTAGGCTACAACAACACCCTAACCAAGATTGGAGATTTCAAAAGAGGAAATCTACCCATAATCTGGAATTTCATGTTTTCAATCCTCAACCGAACCCTAACCTGCAAGAGTGGAAGTCAAGACCAAGCCAGCACTGAAATTCTACAAATCATGTATGGTTTGTACTTCCACATACATTTTGATTATGCCAAAATCATCTACAAAGAGATTCTGACCGCTGGGAATACAAATACCACAACTCTGGCGAGATGAGGAGTGGTAGGAGAGCATAGGAATCTGAAACACATCAGAGATCCACGATTTATCAGTCTGGTGATCAGAGAAGCATTCCCTAACCTACAACTCGTTCTACAGGGCAACCCAACTCCTGGATGGGTAATGTCCAGATTCAAACCGACTATATCAGGTCCGTATCCTAACACCATGAGAATTCCACGTACTATGCTCTCATTGATAAACCCAACCGATATTTCTCTCCAAAACTATAGACATGCTGCTCAGCCTCAAGAACCTGAGGTGAGATCCCCAGCATACATAGGTCCTGAGCCATCGTTAGAGTCTGTGTGTGTTGTAAGAGAAGAGGAAGAAATAGTGAGACCAGAGGTAAGAGTACCCATAGTGGGGTCTTCCTCTGCCAATATTGAGGAGGAAGAGGTAATGGACAGAGTATCCCCTTTGGAGGTTGTCCAAGAGGAAGAAAGGGACACTGCAGAGGAGGTGGCAGTGAGTTCGTCCTCCTCTAACAGTAGTGAGGAAGAGGAAAGTGAGGGAGAGACATATGAGTCTTCTAAATCCCTAGGAGCCGAGGGAAATGTGAGTTTAGAAGAAGATGTTCGTTTAAACACACATGTGCGTTTCCCTAGCCCAACTCCCAGTGCTACCACACAACCTATCCTTGGTGATCAAGACCAAATGGATATTGAAACAGAGGTGCACACCTCGAACCCAAACCAGCTTGAACCACCAGAGGCAACTCTTCATGCCTCTGGTATGTACGAAACCGGGGAATCCATTTTTGGTAATGATGGCCAATCACCCCAGGACATCAATAGGTCACCAACACATGTTGAAGCCTCTGTGGCTTGCATAGATTTGACACAAACTAGCCCTGAAATCTTTCGAATCTAACGTAGGCAATGTCCAACTCAGGGACATTGGTTTGACCAAGTATCACAGGGGAATACCTGTCTTGATCCCAGATCTTCCCAACACATTAGATTTCCTTCTCCATAACATGAGCTGGAAGAGGAAGTTCTGGTCAGAACACCCAGAGATGTATCCCCTGAAAAGGAACGTCAAGGATCGGGTGGAAGTCCTCCAAGAGACAACATCCAAAAAACTCTTGAGGGAGGCGTCTCTGTGATCGATACTGACTTGGATGCATGTGTTGGAGCCAAGGTTACCCCCACTGATAATGTCACAAGAGTAGAGCTCAAAAGTTTCTGTGACAGTATTAGTAACTCCTTGAATGAGTATAAACTTATCAATGAGGCAAAAGAGACTTCCCAGAAATTCGCTGAATGGGAAAGGACCAGAGCAGAGGAGACAGAGAAGATGAACAGAGAACCCACAGAGCTGAAGAAGACCTTGGCAGAGAACCACAAGGCACAAATGAACAGAACTTTGCCAATCCCCTCGGTCATTCTGTCAGAGAGAAATATCAGAGCTCTGACAGAGATGATCAATTCTTCTGTTAAGGATGCTATCAAAGAAGCCACTACATCTTCTGCCCCTCCATTTAATGCTTTCAGTCCAATCCCCAACGAACTACCAATGACTGTTGGCTATTTGGGTGAATACAGAAGGGACGTTATGAGCAAAATGATGTCCATAGCTTCCAAGTTTGTCATGAAAACTCAAGCGACAGAAAGACATGTTCAGACATCTCTTGACTCTCACAAATTCAACTTTGAGAGTCAAGTAGATGAAGTCAGAGCTGTTGCAACAGAGGTCGAAGAAGTTTTGAAAAAGGCAGTCGTCACCTTCACAAATGCTATCTTACAGACTGCCTCGCATAAAAGACCTGCAGATTGGACCCCAGAGGGAGAACCTTCAAAGAAGAAGGGTAAGTTTGTTGCCCCGGACTCTCTAAAACGTACTGTGGCAACTTCTTCTTCTTCTTCTGTTGATGATGATGATAATGATGATGACATCCAGAAAGATGCCCCAGAGCCCTCAAATAAACAAACAGGAGAGTCCTCAGAGCAACAAAAGGGGGAGACAGAGACAGAAGCAGAGAAGGAAACATAGAAAGAGACACATATACCAGGGGAAACAACAGAGACACCTGGGGAGACAGAGGAAACTCCAACAGAGACTATGATGATAGAGTTCGACTACATGTTAAAAGACAGAACGTTCAGAGCACCAGAAGAAGCGTCGACATCTCAACCACCAGAGATCATCATCCTTGACACTCCTCCCCAATCCCCAAGAACTGAACAAGAGAGAACATAACCATTCTCTGCTGAAGAGCAATCAAACCCAAACTACACAAGAGCCTGAAAACCTAGCTGACATCTTAATGGCTGAAGCTCTTCATGATCAAAACCAACCCCAAAACCAACCAGAGCAGAACCCAGAATCTGAACCCCGACACTCAGAAAAACCGGCATTAGAAGAGATATTCTCATATCTCTACGCTGACAGACACATTATTCCAACAAATGTTGTACCCAATAACCCATACTTTAACCCCATCAGAGCAAACAGACTTACAGATGACAGGCGAAGGTTCATCTCAACCAAATCAAATCTGAACAAAGCCATCAATTCATCATTTGCCTTCAACAGAATTCTGAAAATAGTGCAGAGGAAGTTTGCCTATGACAGGATTGTGTATCATGTCTACATAGTGGAGACAGAGAACAATAAGATAGAAATGTTCAATAACAATGATCTTGTTCTTCTGAATCCCTATGACCTGATAACTCTACATGCCCACTGTGTGAACAACAACGACATATACACAGCTGCAAGGACTGCCTTGGTCGAAGTTTAATACGCTATGCAAGAGCACATCAACCTCAGAACGCAAGTTGATTTCAAGCTAGACATAGAGTTCGAAGTTGAGAGACTGGCGATTGCACCTCCAAATTAAAATCTTGAGGGTTACGGCTATTATAGAACTGGAACTGTGGTTGGAAATCCTCCTATCTTTATCTGCCGACAGAAGGGCATCAAGAAGGCCATCAGATCTGCTGAAACCCACAAGTACTCAAGTGAATCGTTACAGTACCTCAGAAACATCATCTTGAATCTTCCAAGGGAAAAATGTCAAGAAGATACATTAAAGATCTACATCAACCAGATAGACCTCATGCTTGGATTCAGAGACTTGATCAGAAGATTCGACAGAATTCTAAGAGGAGACTATCATGCTTAGCATACTAGTTCTTTGTACTTCATTGTAAACATTTTAAAACAATAGTATCAAGTTTCACATAGGTTAACTTTCTCCTCTGTCTTTTGTTTACTTATCTCTGTAAATATCATAATTTGTATTTTCAATACTTAGGGGGAGATTGTTAGCCCCAAGTATACAAGATGTAAAAGTATTGAAAATATCACAAGTCAGAAGACCACCAGAGATTCAGCAGAAGACTTAAAAGAAAATCAACCAGAACATCATCAGAGCTTGACAGAGCTCTGGCAGAAGACTTTTTCTAATCCACCAGAAGAACTGTTCACTCCAGAAGACCATCAGAGCTCTGGCGGAAGAGCTCTGGTGAATGAAGACCTCTGTGAAGCATAAGTCTCGTAGAAATCTCTAAGTGTCAGACACGTGTCCGTACTTTCCACGTCAGCCCTAAAAGGATGGAGACACACTTTCCATGTGTCACCCCAAGGTTAGATAGTACACTGTCTCTCACTTTATCAGGCTATAAATAGAAGGGTAGTGGAACAAACTTTTGTAAGCTTTTGGAAGGATTATCTGCCACAATTGTGAGGGCAAACACTGCTACATTCCTTTCCACTATCACTGTACGATTTGTCACCTGAGAGATTTCAGAATACACACACTTGAACATGTTCTTGGTGTTATTCAAATATATCAATATACGAGCAGCTTATTTATTGATCTTGTTATCATTTACTGTTCGTTGTTATTGATACTCTCACTGTTACATATTCGTCTACACAATCACTCATATTTAATAGCTTTATATTATGCTTTCGCTATCTGTTTTATGCTGTTTATATTATACAACGTAAATCCGGGAACCTATAAAATAATCGTGGTAATTTACTCTAAAAAACTTTCTTGTGTTTGTTTTTCTTCGATTCTAAATTCCAGAATTGCCACATGTTATATTTTCTTGATTAAGTTATTTCCATGTCTTATATGTTTGTTGATTTTTCGATGGAAATACACTCACTTGAATTCCTTTTTGTTTTCAAAGCTCGTCCTTTCTTCTTAATAATTCAATTCTTATCTGACATATTAATTGTGACTTGTCCTTCACAATTAAAATATATATTCATTGATTGATTTTTGTCCATAATGTGCTCAATGAGTCATTATGTTTAGCGCTTGATCTTGTTTATTCAAATTCTCTATTTCAAATTGTTGGTTCCCGTTTTGCTTTAAACAAGATTATCAGATCTATTAGTTCAAGTTAATGTTTGATGCGAAAGCGTATTTGAAGAACTAACAGATAAGTTTGATAGATTTAGACCAAAATATAAATAAACAGTGAACAAAATATTATATCTTAAAGTTTACTGAATATATAAAATAAGAACAGGTTTAAGAACTGTGAGTAAGAAAAGCTTCAAAACAGATATGACTTTTAAGGTGAATAAGCTTTTGTGTTCTTGTGATGTTTGATTTATATGTGATAAGGAAGAACTCAACATGAGTCTTCCTTATATACTACTCTTAAGGGGACCATAAAGCATATGCTACTATTCAGACGGTACTGATGAATAGTTGAACGGATGTCGTGAACAGTTGCAAGTGTGGCATGAACAGTCAGACGTGCCGTATTGCATTTAATGCAGCAGACGTCTATTATGTACTAAGCCCTATTGAATCCAATCAGAGTTTGACACGTCGACGTTGGACAGGGCATGCTACCATGCAAGTTGATGAACAGGTCCTGTAACTGTAGCAAGATATTGTAAATATCTTCAAGTCTTATTGTGAGGACCACAGAGGCTCTGTAATGAGTTACAGAGGTTCTGCGGTCTGGTCCTCTGTGGAGCAGTCTTCCCCGGATTCCGAGTTATTGATCTTCTTTGCGCGTATGACAGAGCTTCTGTAGCGCGCCTCTTTAGCTTCTGTAGATTCTTGATCTTGATCTCTCGGTAAGTCCGGCAGAGCCTCTGTAAGAGGCTTTCTTCACTTAGCCTATTTTTCACTACTTCTAAATACTTCTTTGATTAGGAAGATTGAAGCTAACAATCTCCCCCTAAATAGTGACTCTTATTCCTCTGTTCGTAGCTTTCTCCCTTGTATTCTCCCCCTCAGGATTATCTGATGGACCAGGATGGTCATCATCAGAATAATCCTGACTCTTATCAGAACTACCCTCTGCTCTGCAAGAAGCCTTGGTTTTCTTCGGTAATTCTGCTCCTGCTGCTATCAACTTTTCACAGATGTCATCACAGAGGCCAAGTAGAGTCGCAAGCTCTGCCTCTGTTTTAAAACGCATTCTGCCAACACTTCTTCTGAAATCCTTGACAAAGTTGGCATTTGTTGTTGTGAAGGAGACAATGAATTTTGTGACCTGGTTTATGACGTTATGTCCTAGCTCTGTTAGTTGTGCTCTGGTCATGTAGTCTTTTGGCTGCATCATTGTCGTGTTGCGCCTTGCCTCTGTTTGTACTTGTTTTAGGGCATTCTGTAGATCTGCAGGAGTAATGCCCTCTGCTCTGTTGAATTGCGTATTCATTTGTTCAAGGAAGTTTTTGACAAAGTCCTTGAACGCAGAAGTTGCAGTTGTTCCGAATTCTTGAGCGGCAGAAGTGGCTGTTGCTTTGGCAGTAGTTTCGGCAGAAGACTTCATCGCTGAGATGGCAGATTTCACCTTTGTGGACAGATTGTCCATTTTGGTGTTTAGTTTCAGGATAGCCGTCGATGTTGTCTCTGCAAAAGATTTGAAAGAGCTTTGCAACTCTTTCATTGTTTGGTTCACAGAGGTGACAAGGGTTTGGAACTCATCCCTTGATACTTGTGTTCCTTGTGTAACCTCTGGAGGAACACATTCGTCTCCAGAGTGAGTCCCTGTTCCTGGGACACCTTCGTTCACCCTTGTTTGTACGATGGGGGTGGAAGGATTTCCATCTGATCCTTGAGCAGAAGCATCTAGTGCTTCAGACTCTACAGAAGTTCTGTGAATGACATTGTCTAGATCCACTTCAGAGGTGGGTACTGGATTATCCTTCTGTTGACTCGGAGACTTGTCTAGAGTCTCTTCGTCGTTGTGCTCACTACTTCTCTCTGAAAGAAGTGTTGGCCCTAGTTGTGTGTGTGTGTGGCAGAGGAAACGAATTCCTTTGTAGGGTGTTTTGTTGTGATCTGGGGCGATAGATCACGAACTTTAGGTGAGTCTCTCTGAGGAGACTCCCTAGGAATGGATTCCCCGGTTTCTGTGGGCGCAGAAGTCGAAAGAGTGACTTCTGGCTGGTTGGGTTGGGTTTGGATCGAGCTGTGCTGCTCTATTTCAATAACTCCTTCTGCAGCTAGACCTGCGGAGTTAGATATGTGGGTTGCACTGGGAGGGGGTGAGGGATTTGTGCCTTCTTCAACTTCGGCATCTTTTTCTTTTCCCTTTTCTTTTTCTCCCATTTTCTCTATGATTTCCTTAACCTTTTCTCTATTCCACTCAATTGCGTTCTTTTGATTCCGTTCTTTGATAGCTTCTTCTGACATGTCTATTTCCTCTATTTCTTCTTCTGTAGCTGTGCTTGGACTCTTTGTGTGGACGTCCAATCCTTGTTGAATGAAGGGGTTCTATAGGATAATAGGTGTGTTAGCTAGTTGATCTTTGGGTGTTGTGTCATCTTCTTGCAGATGTGTGTCAATGCCAGAAATAGAGAAATATTGTTCTTCTGGGGAGTGGTGGTCGAGAGGTTGTGCCGTCCACCCTGCTGTATTTAGGGTGTTGGCAATGTCAGGGTTCTATAGGAAGTCGTTCAGGTCTCCTTGGTGAGCAAATCTATCTGGAGATTGATAGGGTGATTGATATTCTTCTGTTGCCATCCCTTCTTCTGCATCTTCTTCTGCAGTTCTTTCTTCTGCGATTGCTTCTTCTTCTGCAATGGTAACCATCTTTTCAAGTGATTTACCATGCTTCTTTTTGGTTTTCCTCCTCTTGGGTTTTGGTGCCCCTTCCTCTGTGATTTTCGATTTTCTTTTCTTCCTCTGTTTTGGGGAAGATGGAGGAACAGAGGAGCCAATTTCTGTGGCATGAGGAGGTGAAGGTTGATCTTTTGCAGCGCTTGTAGAGGTGCCTTCTGCAGTTTTTCTCTTCTTTGCTTTTAGAGTAGATGCAGAGGTTTTTGAAGAGGACTTCTTTCCCATGAGCTCTGCACGTTTGGCTAGGAAGCTAAGTTGAATAGCCATGTGTTTTGCTAATTTGTTATCTCTTTCCTCTTGAGTGGAAAGAGGTTCTGCAATCATTGTTCCTAGGGGGACACCTAAACGCGGGGGTGTCATAGGACTCGGTTTAGGAGTTCTATGATCGCGTATATACTCTTTCTTAAGGGTTTTATCCGAGGCATACTTCAGAAGTTTCTTTGACAGAGGTCTGCAGTGTGAGTAACCATCTACATGATCAGTGGGGGTATTTTTGCTCATTGGGAACTGTTTGGGAATTGGCCCTTCCATTGGCCATTTCTGTATCAGCAACAGAGGTTCGAACAAGACTCCCAGTATTCGTTGGAATTGCAAAGGTGGTAGAAACTTAGGATCATTTTCTTTGACCCTTCTGGTGTTGTTCTTTCTGTCGATGGTGTTGATGATCTCTTGCATCATTATGGTCGCGTAATCCAATGGTAGATCATAGTAAACCCCATACATGATGGTTAATATCTGATGTGAGCTCTGGTCAATACTGCCTATCTTCCCTGTCAGACATCGGTTAAGAATAGAGAACAAAGTGTTCCACAGAGGTGGTAATCTTCCTCTGCGGAAGTCATTTCTCTTCCGTAGTCGAGTGTTGTACCCAAGCATTTCTACGAAGCGACAGAGCTCGTTGTCTGTTGGTTGCTCTGCATATTTCTTCAAACCAAGAAGACCCCTTGTGGGTAGGTTGAACTCAAGTGAGAACATTGTTCTGTTGAACTTGATTTCAAGATGTTCAGATTTGTCGGGTCTTGAAATGTACCCTTTGATAATAGAATCGTCTTTATCAAATCGGCAGCGCCAAAACTGGTTCAGATATCTGACTGGTATTTTGTTTGGGGTTCTTGAGAGTAGAGGAAAGAGGATGTGATTTTCCATTATGTTCAGAAGAATGGCATGGGCTTCGCCGAAAGCAGTGGGTGAGGGGACCAAATAGCAGTTGTTGGATTTGATTGGTAGTACCTTTTCGAAGTGATCCTTTGCTATGAAGTTTTGCAGATGTGTTGTCGGAGCAAAGTCTGCTGAGTCGCCGGAATCTTCTAGTTCAATGTTTTGGGTAGGGTTGGGGTTTTTTGAATGTTCAGAATAAGCCGGTGAATGTTCTGGTGAGGTCGCCGGAGATTGTGCAGGGGAGATAGCTTGAGAAGATGAAGCCATTTGGTACTGAGAATAAGAAACTTGCAGGTTTTTTTGCAGGGTGTCGCCGGAGAAGAATGAGAGTTTGTAAAAGGTTTATGAGAGGGTAAGCTTGGTTTTTATATGAGGGGAAAACGGTAGAATTCGAAAGTGTAAAATATATGGCAATGGATTAAAATTTGGAATCCGTACTCAAGTTAGAACGGCGGGTTCAACTTTCCACAGAAAACGTTTCATGTACGCCCAATGAAAATAGGACACGTAGGCCATGTCAGAGGATGGCAGGACGTCGTGCGCGCCCCATTAATTTTGGGCCCGTGGGGTTATTCTTAGCCACATGTAATTCACTCTTAGTAAAATTAACCGTTATTACTACAGAGATGCCCAAGTAACAGATTGACAGAGCTTCTGTAGTTTACAGAGGCTCTGTGATCTTGAAAATCTTTGATGTTTATCCCTTTTTCATATATCTCATTGTTATCATGACTTCTGTGGGGTTCTTCTTTAACCAAAACGTTTGTAAAGATATTGGAGAGGATCAAATAGGATTTTTAGTCAAGAAATTTGCTCGCAGAGGTTTTGTGGCTCTGTTGGAACTTGCAGAAGTTCTGTGAGGGCCAGCAGAAGCTCTATGAGGGAAAAAATCTCATAACAAAAATTTTATTAAATTTTCTGATCATCCAATTTTTTATTTGGTTTGTGTCCGAGAAAACTGTTATGAAAGAACGGTTTGTTCGAGAAGGTCATGGTTTGTGTTTTCGGTTTCCGAGATAACATTCCAAAAGATCGACAGAGGGTTAATTTGCGATTACATAGCATAATTCTTGCAGAACCTCTGTTGAGCTCAGCAGAAGCTCTATGACCTTAAATTTCTCCTAATTCGAATTTTGTGTAACTTTTTGAGCTTTTGCTTTTTGAAATGTTATTCACAGTATATTTAGGATATATTTGACAATTCTTGTCCTAGAAAACTGTTTTATAATACCTTTTGTGCGAGAGACATACCTTTTGGTTCTTCTTTTCTCGGCAGTGATGTCTGACTTCTGTCGATATGGAGTCATCGACATTCTTCTTTGGCTTTCCCTTGAAAGTTTTATCTCTTTAGATCATTTCAGGGTCCCCTTTTTCTCCCCTTGATCTAATCACCTCTGTAGATCAAGTAATTTCCTTTTGCTCCCCCTTGACCTATGCTTGGATCAAAGAATGATAAGTTTTGCATAGAACATAGGTCATGTTTTCCAGAGGTTCTGTAGGGGTCGTCAGAGGTTCTGAGTTGACTTACAGAAGCTCTGTGATTTTAAGAACTATTTAAGATTGAGAACTTACATACATAAATAAATTAATTTAAAGCAAAAATAAAGGAAATTTGTACATATTTACAGAATATAAAGCTATACTTACAGAGGATTGTCACACCATGTTTATCATTCCTAACTTACCCACCAAGAAGTTGAATCTTTTCTCGTCTAGTGCTTTGGTGAATAAGTCAGCGAGTTGATATTCTGTTGGTACGAAATGCATTTCAATTGTACTGTATTCAACATGATGTTTCAAGAAATGGTACCTTATATCGATATGCTTGGGTTTTTAGTGTTGCACAGGATTGGCAGAGATAGCAATGGCACTTTTGGAATCACAGAAGATGGGTATTTTGAATAGAATGTGGCCGTAGTCTTTTAGCTGAGTTTTCATCCATAGAACCTGAGAACAACAGCTAGCAGCAGCAACGTATTCAACTTCTGCAGTGGATGTTAAGACACAATTCTGCTTCTTGGAGGTCCAACTGACTAGTTTACCACCTAGGAATTGGCAACTCCCAGAGGTACTCTTTCTGTCGAGCATGTATCCTCCATAGTCTGAATCTGTATAAGCTTTAAGACTGAAACTAGAGTTCTGTGGATACCAGAGACCGAGATTTTTGGTCCCCTTTAGGTATCTAAAGATTCTCTTCACAGCATCATAATGTGATTTCTTAGGATTAGCTTGATAACGTGCACAAAGACATGTGGCATGCATGATGTCAGGTTTGCTCACTGTTAAGTATAACAGAGATCCAATCATGCCTCTGTAGAGAGTGCATTCTATAGAGATACCATTTGGATCTAAGATCATTCAATATTATTATTACCGTGTCAATTATTGTTACTTGTTAAACTGAGATCTACAATATGAATGACATCCTTTTTATTTTACACTTTATATATATATATATATATATATATATATATATATATATATATATATATATATATATATATATATATATATATATATATATAGGAATGGTTTATTTTGCAACCCAGTAAAATTCTACATCCCCGTGTGTGGATCCCAGATTAGTGCAAACAGTATGAAATCAATAGAATAATTCAACAATCAATATGATTTCCATTCGTCATCCATATAACATTCATAAACCTTTTAAGAGTGTTTACAATGTCTTTTGCAATTGAATAATGACGATTAACCTAAAACTAAGGTTAAAGAAACTATTTATATCCAGGCTATTCTAATCAGGCCCATGGCCCATTACATGATTCAAGCCCAAATACAATTTTAATGTCATTGTATCCCAGTTCCATAATATCACGGCACAGATCCTCCTCAGATATCATATCAGCAAAGTTGGTGGGAAATGGTAGATCCAGAACGGTTCTGAGTCTTTTGAGTGTCAACTTCGCATCAAAATGATCAACTTTCAGAGTAAAGTACTGATTAGTGTCTGACTTAAACTGAATTGTGTACCACGCCTGTTGCAAATAGATTTTCAGTACCAACTGAGTATTTTCAAGAGCGGTGCGGAGCGGATGACCTTTAAGAATTTCCACCACAATGTGATAGTCCATTCTCACATTGGTGTCAAAGGTGAAATTATTTTGCTTGATCTTCAGTTTGTTCTTTGGAAGTATAATATCGTCATCCGGGTTTCGCACGTTCACCGATGAATGTAATGAACAGTGTGATGGAATGATCGTGTATTCATCGGAGGAATTTCCATCACCATGCTCAAGAATATGTGCCATTTGATCTATTTTAGAACATGTCAGAACATTGGGATAATGATTCCAAGTAACCACTTTTTGAGAACTCATCACATACATCCACAATACTCTTCATGTTCCCATGGTCACAGTACCAAGACTACCCGCCACAGAAGACACTCCAGAAGTTCCTGAGTATGAAAAACCAAAGGCGGTGGACAAATGGTCTGCACCAGACTGGGAGAAATACGAACTTGCACAAAAGGCCAAGCGACTTCTGTTAATGGCCATTCTAAATGACCTTTTCCAATCTTTGGATGCATGTGAATCTGCCCATGATCTGTGGAAGGAACTAGAGAAACAATTAGAAGGTGGAGCAAAGACTCAAAAGAACAGAAGAGCTCAATGTATCAATGAATACTACGCTTTCAAAGCTCTGCCGTCCGAGACTCTGCAAACCACATACGACAGATTCAACTCGCTGATCAACAAATGCAGGAAGTTCGGAATCCACAGAACCTCTGAGGAAAATAACGTTATGTTCCTCAAGAGCCTAAACGACGAATGGCTCCAGCTGTCCATGTCCCTACAAACAAATCAGGACTTGGACACCTAGACTCTGTCGGATCTTTATGGCACGTTTGCCGCACAAGAAAGCCAGATTACTCAGACGAAGGTCCAAACAAGTGGACCTCTGGCACTGGTAGGAAAGGCTACAGAGGCGAAGGAAAAGCCCAAGAAAGAGAAGGCTCAGGAAGAGAAGAAGGAGAAAAAGAAGAAGGTTCTGGTGGTGGATAGTGAAGAGGAGGAGCTGGTAGATGAAGAAGAGGCAACGATGGCCTCGATAGCTAAATATTTAGCTTTATTGACGAGGGAGTTTGGGAGCAGAGGTTACCGAAGGAAGACTGGGTATGAAAGAGATGGGAGAGATGATCGATGTGAGAAGTATGAGCAGAGGAACCAGGGAAGAGAAGGTTCGAATGACCAACAAAGGTCAAATGACAGAGGTGGGGATCACCAGCAGAGACATGGTGACAGAGCTGGAAATGCACCGCAGAACCAGGCCACTATGCAGCAGACTGCAGGAGCAAACCCAATAGGCCACAAAGAGACTCTGCCTTTTATAAAAAGAAGGCTGAGTACTACGCTCAAAAGTCTCTCATGGTCGAGCAAGAACATTGGATTTTCGATGAATGTTCTGACGAAGGAAAGAAAAAGAATGCCCTGTTCTATGGAATGGCAGAAGTCAGCTCCTCAGACTCTGATAGTGAGGTATCCACTTCTAACTCTTCTTCTAATAAAACTGAAGCTAATCTGCTTAAACTGACAGAAGACTACACTGAACTTAAAAAGACTTGTGATGATATTCAGAAAAAGCTTTCCTTCTTTGAGAGAGAAGCCAGACTTCTCACTCAAGAAAAGGCAAAAATATTTTTAGAAAAGGAAGAGATTGAAACAAATTGGCATAAAAACCTGAATCCTTTAAAAGAGAAAATTTCAGATCTCAACTCTACCTTAAAAACCAAAAAAAGAAACTCATGGATAATGAGAGTGATAGACTTGATATACTTGCTCTCAAAAATTTCTTTCAAAGTGAAAGAGAAGTCCTTCATCAAGACCTACTCAGCAGAGACCTTTTAATCAAAAAGTATCAAGATGCTCAGAAGGTATACAAAAAGGTATCAAGACCCTTACTGTGCCCATCCTGCCTTCTCTGGTCTTAATTCAACTGGTAATTGTGATTTGAGCAGTCAAACTGGGGAGTTTCAGTGGAATAATGGGGGAATTGATGTTAATATTGCTGGATCTGTAAAAAAAATCAACTCAGGGGATATATATGAATGATCCAGAATTGTTCATGAAGAATATGATCAATAAGTTTGATTTGAAAAAGGGAGGATCTGTGAATAATAGTGTTTTTTTCCCAATGGAATAATGTTGATGTTAATATGAATGTACATTCTGATAGGAGCTCCAGTAAGGATAACAATTTTGATGTTAATATGGATGTTAATAAGGATGGGGAGAATGTTTGTAAACCTGAGTTTATGAGCAATGTTGATGCAAATTCTAAAAGTGGAAATGGAGTTTTGCCTAGTCAAACCAAAGGATCGGGTGGTGCTGATAATAGTGCAAGTACTGAAAGCAGGATGTATGATGCTGCTATGATGGAAGGGGAAGTAAATTTTGTTGAAAGGAAGGATTCAAAGAGGAAGGAGTAACCTGTTAATGCTTGGAGTTTTATGGGAATCACCTAGGCTGATAAAATTAAGGGAAAAACTTAAAGTAAAGCAGTTTTATGTTTTAAACCCCCTGTGAAATTAGAAGATGGTAGGATGGAAATAGGGTTTTCAAAGGAAGTGATCATGGAAGGTATCAAAAAGAATTCACTGCTCTTTATAGCTCATTTTGTTGGTGCAAACATGCCGTTTTTTGTTGTCAATAATAATCTCAACAGAATATGGAAGAGGTATGGGCTAGTAAATGTTGCCTCAAAATACCATGGTTTTTACATGTTGAAATTCAATAATGAGGAGGGACTAAACTTTGTTGTGGAGAATGGTCCATGGATGATTAATGGAGTTCCTTTATTTGTAAAAAAAATGAGAGGTTGGAACTGTTTTGGGCAAGCCTGAATTGAAAACTCTGCCACTATGAGTTAATTTATATGGAGTTCCACTTGAAGTATGGAATGTACAAGTATTGAGTGAGTTGGCTAGTGGAATTGGGGTGCCTTTGACTTTGGATAGAGATACTGAAGAGCGATGTTTAACACAGATAGGTAGAGCATGTTTTGCCAGAGTGTTGATTGATGTATCTGCAGAGAAACGTCTTCCTGATGAGATTGTTGGATTAGGGCAGTCTATAACTGGATGGTCTTAGTGAGAAGGAGATCCCAATTAGGGCAGTCTATAACTGGAAGCCTACAAGGTGCAGTCACTGTAAGATTTTTGGCCATACTTTTGATACTTGTGGTGTCAGACCAGTAAATGAAGAGGAAAAGCAATCTAAATTGAAGCAAGTAAATGAGAATAAGGGAAACTTAAATGGTGATGATGGTTTTCAATTTGTGGGAAGAAAGAATAAACCAGTTCAATTCCCTGTCCAGTTTCAAAATAAGGTTGTGGCCAACCAACAATTTGGAGTTAAGTATTGGGGCAATCAAAAGGCTGGTTATAATAAACAAAATGGAGATAGTGGTTTTGGAAAGCATCCTCAAAACTTTCAAAAGAATAACTTTAATGGTGGAAGGCAGAGGCAATATCACAGTGAGAATGGTGTTTGGTAGGCAAAAAAGACTAGTGACATTGGGAAGTGTAACGACCCACTTTCCCAAAACATACATCAAATAACATATTTCACATATCATAGCTTCATAACCAAAAGATACATAATAATTCACGTACGGTCCCTTTGTCCCAAAACTATACAATACAAAACATAAGCATTCCCTAGTCCTCATCAGCTATCAACCGCTTACTATACTTTATCCTTTCCTTTGCTAATAAAAGTTCCTCGAGTTGGAATACATATTTTTGAAAACAGAATGAGGGTTAGACCAAACGGTATAATGAGATAATCCCTGTCAGTTTAGTAATCTTTTCGTAAAACCCAAATATACAACAAGTATTTAAATATCAATCAAGACTCGTGCATTGTGTACATCTCACCCTTCACATGGCCATATTAGTTGGTTGCAAGTTAACTAATAAATTAACTCCGCTGCACTTATATACAGCCAACTCCGCTGTCCCTCCGTACAGCCAAACTCCACCAGTCCTAAGCCCGGCTAACGTGTACTCGTTTAGTGTAATGCTCATGTAAATACAATATACATCTCAATATATTATATTTCAAACATAAACACATAATCACACCATCCATCACATTCTCAATCCACACATATATGCATTCCAGTTTGAAAATGTTTTAACGTAAAACTCACCTGATTGTAGTTGCGTTACTCTAATTAAAGTCGTAAGAATCTTCGTCACCAACTTCACAGAAATCTAAAATACTCATATACACAAAGTACTGGTGTTAATCTACTGTTTGGGACCCTTAAAAACTAAGAATCTTAAATAATCCAAAATCCTCGACTGTTATCGCAACCAACTAGTTGTAATAACCTCTTGTCGCAATACACATCACTTGTCGCAATCAACTACTGCGACACAGTATTCTGTCGCAACCCTCTATTGCGATATTCCACCTTATCGCAACCAACTATTGCGATACCCTTTTTGTGGCAACCAACCATTGCGATACCATTGAGTTTGTCGCAACCCAAGGTTGCGATACTCATAACTGCCACAAATCATCATAGCTGTCGCAGACCACTATTGTGACACTCATAACTGTCTCAGTCAACTAAGTTCATACTTAACCCAGATTTTTATAGTTTTTAGACCATGAATGTTTCTGTATATATGCAGATATGTTTAAGACTACTATTGGAACATTATTACCAGCCCATATTTCTCATATCCTTCTAAAATAATCAAAACCCATTTATAAATTCATCTAGCAAACTTATAACCATAAAAGTAAGAATTGTAAAGGATTTTTACCTTTGTTTCTTCAATTGTTTCAGAAAACCCAGCTGAAAGTAATCAGCTTCTTCTTCTTCTTCTTTAGCTTTCTCTCTTAATTCTCTCTTTTTCTCTCCTCTCTCTTTGCAGTGAAAACTCACACACACACACACACACACACACATACACTTAATAATACTAAGTGTCTCTAAGTGAAACACCTCACTCTAATTGAAAGAAAAGGGGCGGTGGAGGTGATTTGTTTAATCACTTTCACCAAACAAACCCCAAACTTCTCCTATATGGCAAAACATACCCTTAAACCTCTAAATAAAAATTAAAACTTACCCCTTAACTTATAACCTCAAACTCACCTTAAACTAAATTAATAAAAATTAAATAAACCAATAACGTACCTGGTTATTACAACATCTCCCCCCTTAAAAGAATTCCGTCACGGAATTCGGTTAAGCGAAAAATATGAATACTTAGTTTTCACTACTACTTCGAACTCAATCAAAGCCATAGGAACTAACTGAATAGACACCCCACACCCATCTATATCTCTAACACAATTATCAAATACTTTTCTAATGCAGATAAACAACAAAAGAACGGAAATACCAATGATCGGTTTGCACCGAAGTCAAATAACACTTTAGCATGTATAGAGTTTGTTAGAAATGTACCTGTAACCTCATCCAGAATTTCCTCTGCTTCTTGTGCTGTCATTTGGAAGGCTCGACCCTTTGCTTTCGGTACTTCAGGCCTTTGTATCCCTCATGGCCTAACACCCGTTGGTCTCACCATCATACTACCCTAATGTGCTTTCCATTGTGGACAATCTGACTGAATATGATCAGGGGAGTTGCAAGAGAAATAGAATCGAGTTACCCAACAGTCTTTAGCAATGTGACCAGTCTTTCCACACTTGTAACAAATTCGGGAATCCACATAACAGTTTCCTTGATGAACACGGTTGCATTTTGGACATGGTCTTTCAGCTGGTCTGAAAGGTGGACGACTATCAAATCTCGGGGATTCGTACTCCTTCAAATCGTACATCATTTCTTCTAATTTTCTTTTCCTATAACTTCTATCACCAGCATCCCTCCTTTTATCTCTTTCTACATTCTCTGCAGCATCTACAGCGGCTGAGAAAGCATCGGTTCCCTTAGCAATCACTAAACCTCTAATTTCCGAATTTAACCCAAAGATAAACCTTTCCATTTTAAGTGCTTCAGTAGCAACATAGTATTCGGCAAAATGGGACTTCTCTAGAAAGCGCGCAGTGTAATCTCGAACTGATAACTTACCCTGTTGCAGGTTCATGAATTCTTCTTCCAATTGTCGTACAGCAGCTTGAGGACAGAACTGCCTTTTAAAAGCTATGGCAAATTCTTCCCAGGAGAAAGTAGAATACACGTCCGGTCCTTTCGAAGTAATAAGAGCTTCCCACCAGTATAGCGCATCGTCTTTTAACATCGCGGTCCCATATAGTGTTCTATCTTCATCGGCACATTTGCTAGTCTTAAAGATGGCTTCTATTTCTTTCAGCCACCTCATAGCTTTTACCGGATCTCTTTCCCTGGAGTAGGTTGGAGGCATGCAGCTTAAAAACATCTTATAATCACATTTCTTGAGCATTGGCGTAAGAATAGGCACAATAGGCGTCTCTTCTTCCAAAATAGGATCTGGTGTTTTAGTGCCGCGAGTCTGGTCGAACATAGCTTGTATATTATCCTGCAATCTTCCCATTTCTACAGCTAAATCATCTCTCGTAATAAATTCAGTGCTGTTGGACAGACCCCTACCTGCAGTTTCACCCCGACCTCGTCCCGCACCTCTTCCTCCGGCTCTGCTCAACATTTCCTGAATATTTCTATTTCTTGTATTCGGCCTGATTGGGTTTCCTTCTTCATCTTTATTCATACTTCCAGAACCACTTGCCATCCTGCTAACTTTAACAAGGTTAATATACACATAAGCACATACCCCAATATAACAAGGTATTCCAGTTCAAGCATGTACCTGTAAGTTCACACTTACATTGGCCAAATGTAATTTGAAATTACCTTACATGATGTTCCTTCTACCTTTTTTTTATATTTAACATCCCAAGGGTTCTAAAATTATTAGGGACATCCTACTTCACATGCAGTTTAAGTCTAGGTATGGATACGAATACCTAAATCCCTTAAACTAGGGCTCTGATACCATCTGTAACGACCCACTTTCCCAAAACATACATCAAATAACATATTTCACATATCATAGCTTCATAACCAAAAGATACATAATAATTCACGTACGGTCCCTTAGTCCCAAAACTATACAATATAAAACATAAGCATTCCCTAGTCTTCATCAGCTATCAACCGCTTACTATACTTTATCCTTTCCTTTGCTAATAAAAGTTCCTCGAGTTGGAATACATATTTTTGAAAACAAAATGAGGGTTATACCAAACGGTCTAGTGAGATAATCCCTGTCAGTTTAGTAATCTTTTCGTAAAACCCAAATATACAACAAGTATTTAAATATCAATCAAGACTCGTTGTGTACATCTCACCCTTCACATGGCCATATTAGTTGGTTGCAAGCCAACTAATAAATTAACTCTGCTGCACTTATATACAGCCAACTCCGCTGTCCCTCCGTACAGCCAAACTCTACCGGTCCTAAGCCCGGCCAACGTGCACTCGTGTAGTGTAATGCTCATGTAAATACAATATACATCTCAATATATTATATTTCAAACATAAACACATAATCACACCATCCATCACATTCTCAATCCACACATATATGCATTCCAGTTTGAAAATGTTTTAAAGTAAAACTCACCTGATTGTAGTCGCGTTACTCTAATTAAAGTCGTAAGAATCTTCGTCACCAACTTCCCAGAAATCTGAAATACTCATATACACAAAGTACTGGTGTTAATCTGCTGTTCGAGACCCTTAAAAACTAAGAATCTTAAATAATCCAAAATCCTCGGCTGTTATCGCAACCAACTAGTTGTAATAACCTATTGTCGCAATACACAACACTTGTCGCAATCAACTACTGTGACACAGTGTTCTGTCGCAACCCTCTATTGCGATATTCCACCTTATCGCAACCAACTGTTGCGATACCCTTTTTGTCACAACCAACCATTGCGATACCATTGAGTTTGTCGCAACCCAAGGTTGCGATACTCATAATTGTCGCAAATCATCATAACTGTCGCAACCCACTATTGCGACACTCATAACTGTCTCAGTCAACTAAGTTCATACTTAACCCAGATTTTTATAGTTTTTAGACCATGAATATTTCTGTAATTTTGCAGATATGTTTAAGACTACTATTGGAACATATTACCAGCCCAGATTTCTCATATCCTTCTAAAATTATCAAAACCCATTTATAAATTCATCTAGGAAACTTATAACCATAAAAGTAAGAATTGTAAAGGATTGTTACCTTTGTTTCTTCAATTGTTTCAGAAAACACAACTGAAATAATCAGCTTCTTCTTCTTTTTCTTTAGCTTTCTCTCTTAATTCCCTCTTTTTCTTTCCTCTCTCTTTGCCGTAAAAACTCACACACACACACACACACTTAATAGTACTAAGTGTCTCTAAGTGAGACACCTCACTCTAATTGAAAGAAAAGGGGCGGTGGAGGTGATTTATTTAATCACTTTCACCAAACATACCCCAAACTTCTCCTATATGGCAAAACATACCCTTAAACCTCTAAATAAAAATTAAAACTTACTCCTTAACTTATAACTTATAAAACTACCCTCAAACTCACCTTAAACTAAATTAATAAAAATTAAATAAACTGTTAGAGCATTGTTGTATTCAAGATTTACTGTAAAGTCAATGTACTGTATTAGTTGTGATTGCCTTTATACCTTGTATGTCATGGGTATAAATAGGCTTGTCTAGTTCATTTTGTATGTAACACTTCAAAAGCTTTTGTAATCTTTTAGAAACCTTTTGTAATCCTTTGAGCTCAATACATGGATGACATATTTGCTCTCTAGATTCTCTCTCACTACATTCATATCTTATTGCTAGAGAATTTGGGATTTCTCAATTGGTATCAGAGCTAAACAGAAGATTCAAGCAGATCGAAGACCAAATTGAAGATTTTTTACACTAAAGCTGAAGAATTCGGATTGGGTGTTCATCACTGTTCATCAAAAATTCTAACCCTTCTTCATTTACTATTCATCCAGATTTCATCTTTTCTTTAATTTTTGATCTTTTGGATTGATTCTTGACATCATTGCACTCGGATTTGATTCCTGAACATCTTTAATTCTTGGATCAACACCAAAATCTGCACAGAATTTGCAGATCTGATCATTTTGTATCATTTTTGTTCGAAAACTTTTTCTACTATTTTTGGATCAAAATTCGATTAAATTGATCGAATTAGGATTTGTGATTAACTAAGAAAGTGTGTGGAATCAAATTTCGAACAAATCTGTGCAAATTTCATAACAATTGATCAATAATTGAAAAAGTTATGGCTGATTTAGTGATTTTCGTGTTCGAAGTGCAGAATTCGGATCATTCTTGGTGAATTCGGATCATTCTTGGTGAATTCGGATCATTCATACTCAATTCGGATCATTCATAAAGAATTCGGATTGTTCTTGGAATCACAAGTATAGAATTCGACTCAAGATGCATTCGAATTCATAGAATTCGAACCCTGCTACATTCGAATTGAGGTGAATTCGAACCCTGTTAGATTCGAATTGGGTGAATTCGAACCAAGTTAAGTTCGAATTGAGTGAATTCGAACCCAGTTACATCCGAATTGAGTGAATTCGAATCCTTCTTCATTCGAATTGAGTGAATTCGAATCCTTCTTCATTCGAATTGAGTGAATTCGAATCCTTCTTCATCCAAATTCATTGAATTCGAACCCTTATTCATCCGAATTCATTGAATTCGAATCCTTATACATCCGAATTCATTGAATTCGAACCCTTATTCATCCGAATTCATTGAATTCGAATCCTTATACATCCGAATTCATTGAATTCGAACCCTTATTCATCCGAATTCATTGAATTCGAATCCTTATACATCCGAATTCATTGAATTCGAACCCTTATACATTCGAATTCATTGATACATTCGAATTCATTGAGAAAAAATTTTATCCCGAAATTTTTCCTATAGTGTATTTCATACACTGTAAGAGCTTTTCAAGAAAAATTTTTATATAATTTTTTTGTGTATTTTCATACACTGTCTGCTTGATCTTCTGAACGATCAATTTCTAGCAATATTCAAAATGGTTTTACAACAAGTTATTGTTAAAATCAGTGGTGAAGATTTGAAGCAAACTCTGAAAAAGGAGATTCCTCCAATTGCAAAAGTTTTTGTTAAACCAAATGTAAAGTTGCAACAAGTCATTATAACAGAAACATCTGTTAATTCACATGTATCTGTTAAACCAAATAATGAAGTGTTGCAACAAGTCATAATAACAAAAACACCTCCAAAGCCACTTGAAAAAGCTAAGGCAAATAATGGAATTTTGCAACAAGTTATTTTATCAGAAACATCTCCTATATCAGAAACTCCTGTTAAAGATAATGCTTCAAATTCTTCAACTCCTATTTTAAATAAAGCATTGGAAGAAGAAAATGTTAATCTGAAAAGACAAATTTTAGACATTTCTTCTTCAAATGCTAAACTTACTAAAAGAATAACTGATCTTGAAGTTTATATTGCAGGTCTTGAAACAAAGAAAGACAAAGACAACTCAAGTCTGCACGATCAAATCGAGAAACTTCAAGAGAAAGTAACAACTCTTAAAAAGGAAAATGCTGATCTGAAGAGCATTGAAGACAGGAGAGAGAAGATTCTTAAAGAAAAGGAAATAATTGAACTTAATTGTATAAAACTTTCAAAACAAGTTTCTGACTTTGAGAAAGTTTTATTTTTAGAAAAAGACAAGCTCGAAAAAGAAAGAGCTAAATTTGAAACTGAACAAAAAATTTTTGAGATTAAAAGTTCTGAACTTTCCATGAAAATCTCTGAATTAGAAAATCTTTTGGAAAAGGAAAGAAAAGATTTCACGGAAAAGAAAAATCTCTTTGAAAAGGAAAGTAAAACCCTTAAAAAGAAAAATATGGAAATTTTCAAAGAGATTACTGATAAAAGAAGGTTTTTGGAAAAAGATTTTGAATCGGAACGTGAATATTTTGAAGATGTGATTCTTAATCTTACCAAAAGATTATCTGGTTTATCAGCTGATATTATGAAGGATCAGTTGATCAAATCTGATCTCCAAAAGAAATTTGATCTAATTTCTAAAGAGAAAAATGTTTTAATAAACAAAGTCAAAGAACTTGAAGACGTCATTTTTAAATTTGATGACTCAAAGCAGACTGGTCATAATTCTATCTTTCAGACTCCATTTGTTGATTCAAATGATTCTGAATGCTCTTTTAAAACTGCTTCAAGTTCAAGTTTTAAAAACATTTCTTCTAAACAATTTAATAGATCAACAGATTTCTCAAAAGGTCGGATTCGTTCAACAAATCTCTTCTATAATCCTCTGTTTGATAAATCAGATAACAAAACAAAAGTGCCTAAAGTTAATACTTCCAAACCTGAAGAAGTTCCAGTCTTCAAGAGGGTGAAGATGGAATGGAGAGTAAAAGGCACAACAGTTCCAAAGAAAGAAGTGCCAAAATCATCTGTATCCACATCAAATGCAAAGAAGAACAATACGCCAAAAGGTAAATCTTATGCTAAACCTAATCCTATTCATCATGTAAATCATCTGATTAGGTTGGCCCATAAGAAAATCTGTTGTTCTTACTGTGGTTCAAATGATTTTGTGCATAAAAATTATACTTCTTTTTGGTACGGTACTTATAGTATTCCTTGTAAGAAATCTACACCTAACCCACTAGGACCCAAGTGCCATTGGGTACCAAAATCTGCTTAATCTGTTTTGAAGGTTCTTCATGTGTTGTACTGAATTGTAGATACATACCACACACATGACTGAAAACAGAAGAGAAGCGGCGTATTTTTTGAAAAATATTTGTACCATTAAGGGGGAGACAAATATTATTGGCTTTTGAACATATCAGTTCAAAACCCGTGCTTCAACGACTATGGTTTCTGAACAATTCAGTTCAGGACCCGTACTTCAACGACTAAGACTTCTAAACAAATCAGTTTAGAACTCACACTTCTCAGGTGATATCCTTAACTGTTACATCTTTCTGTTTCAAGGAACGTGGTAAAAGGTAACATTGGATTATATTTTGTTTCTACCACTTTGAAAATTTGAATCTTTACAAATTTAATTCAATGAGATAAAATTTTCAATTTTCATTCAATGAATTAAATGTGTGCTAAAAGATGATTTTACAAGTGTTTTTGTTTTATCTGAGTTATATTTGTTTCATCTTTCACCTCTGAAATAAATCGAAAGGTCAGCAAAACATGAATGAAATTATGCTGAATGCTCAAAGATATGTGAATCTGGACTTATATAGAATATAATGCTCAAAAAGCCTATTTATCAGAATGATGAATGGAAACGAAAATATGGGGGAAGCACTATGATTAAGAACCAAGTGATTGAGATATCATTCATATTTTGTGATGGAAATTCGAACTTATATAGACTATCATTTAGTTTGAAAGTTTGTGCCTGTGGCCTTTCTGGTTTGGGAGAGTAAGTCCTAAGGGGTGCTCGACACCTAGTCCCTAAGATCAACTGGTCTGGGATCGGCTGACCCAAATCCTGCAATAGAACCAGATAGAAAGCCATGTTTTACTGGTACAAATGGGTTTAAGATATATCGATGTGGCCTTTCTGGTTTGGGAAATTAAGTTCTAAGGGGTGCTTGACACCTAGCACCTAAGGCCAACTGGTCTGGGATCTGCTGACCCAAATCCTGCTATAGAACCAGATAGAAAGTCATGTTTAACGGTGTATCTTATTCTTACTAAACTTTTTGATCAAAAGATGCCAATGAGCACAAAATCAAAAGATGCCAATGTGCACAAATCAAAAGATGCCAATGAGCACAAAAGAAAAGATGCCAATGAGCACACATCTCTTGAAACTTGGGAAAATACAAAGTCGCGATAAACCCGTAAATTTGTGAAAATTCTGATTTTGGACAAATAGTGTGAGTAGAGCAAAGTATTCTTATATGTTTTAGAATTGCATATGCTTGAAGCTAATCATATTTCGCATGTTAGCACACCAAATAGATTTAATAAAGGGGTTGAAACTGAACATTTTTTTAACTTGATATACAATGATGTCTTGTTTTTTGAATCCAAACACATGCATTTGATTTCATTTGATTGAAATATCTGTTAAATTTCATTAAGTTGAATTTCTTTTGTAAAGCATTCAAATGATCAAATGTTAGTAGTTATAAAATGAAGTTCAATGAATTTTATTTTCCTTGTGTAAATTTGTTTTAAAATTTGTGCTACAATTTCAAATATTGTACGTTATTGAAATATATGCATACTTTCAGGGGGAGAAAACAAATTGCTCCAGAATTCTTATTTTGAGGGGGAGCAAGGTTATCCACTAAGGAGGAGATTGTTAGTAATACTCAGTGACGCGACTGAAATTGAAGAAGGTTTTCGATGATAATGATGCTCACTTTCATCGAAAAAGGGGGAGAAATGTTTAATTCAATTTCATGTCAAAGATATCTCATGTCTAAGAGCTTTCAAGTCAATGATTCGTGAACAAAGACTGAAGATTAGGGGGAGAAGGATCATGTGAAGTCCAAATGTTGCTGAATTTGGTTATCTTAGTTCTGAGTGGTTCTCGGAATGCGCTTACACCTAAAAGTTCAACAATGTGGATGGTTTCACATCTTTCTGATCCAAACTCTAATCGTTTCTGATTTATCTTGTTCCGAATTGATGGTTCTATATAAAGATATGAAATCCATGTTCAAGACTTGAAGACAATCTGTTGAAGATTGTATTGAAGAAGGTTGATTTTTCAAAGAAAAAGACAATGACTTTTCATGTTTGTCTGAAGATTCTTCAAAGCTGAGTTCTTAAAGAGTGTCAAAGCATATAGTTCGCCGTGAACTAGTGGAGATAAAGCTATTTGAAGATGGTTTGATAGAGTGTCTGTTTGAGAAGATTGACTTTACAAAGAGCTGAAGACTGCTGTTATTTTTTTAAATCTTGAATCCAAAGGGGGAGATTGTTAGAGCATTGTTGTATTCAAGATTTACTGTAAAGTCAATGTACTGTATTAGTTGTGATTGCCTTTATACCTTGTATGTCATGGGTATAAATAGGCTTGTTTAGTTCATTTTGTATGTAACACTTCAAAAGCTTTTGTAATCTTTTAGAAACCTTTTGTAATCCTTTGAGCTCAATACATGGATGACATATTTGCTCTCTAGATTCTCTCTCACTACATTCATATCTTATTGCTAGAGATTTTGGGATTTCTCATAAACCAATAACGTACCTGGTTATTACAGGAAGGGAGCATCAAATGGTAGGTTTGAAACTAGTATTTCTGATGTTGGACAGGGAGGTATACATTTTGGAATTGGGAAAACTAGCGGGGTAAAAAAAAGGGGGTCAAGATGTGCAGACAGAAACAAATGTTTTTGGGCAGAAAAACCAACAGGTTATGGGATCTAAAACAGTTCAAAGTCATGGGCAAGTTATAGGTGACATAAAAGAAAAGGGTGTGATTAGGAAGGATGAGGGTAATCTGAATGCAAAGAGACCATTTATTGGAGGGGATCTAAAAGCGGAGACTGCAGAAAATCCTGGTGTTCAACTTAAAAATCCCTTTGAAGCTCTTTATGATCTAAATGAAGAAATGGAGGAACAAAGGTGGAATCAAGAAAAGAAGGAAGTAAATCATTATCTTGAGAAAGGCATTGCTCCACATAGGATGTTTTAAAAAAGTAGTCAAAGGAGCAGATGGAGTATTACAATTTTGTGAGTGATGATGTGTTTGAAATAGATGATGCTCCAGATTTTATGACATTTGATAAAGAGGTGGAAAGAAGAGAAGGGGAAAGGATGGTAAGGAAAAAAAATGTTCCCAATGTTTAAAATGGGAATCTGGAATGTTAGGGGCTTAAATATGGCCTCTAGAGGAAAGGAAGTTAGAAAGTTGATAATGGATAAGGGGTTGAGTATTTGCTCTGTGGTGGAAACAAAAATCTGTAAGAATAAGCTTAATGATGCTTGTAAGGAGGTTTTTGGAAATTGGAGTTGGATCTCTAATAATTCTGCTTGTAATGGCAGAACCAGAATAATTGTTGGATGGGACCATTTGAAGGTTAAAGTCATATGTGTTGCTGCTCTGGAACAGGTTGTCCACTGTTATGTGTCTTTTTTTATTCAAAGAAAGCTTTCCATTGTTCTTTTGTATATGCCTCAAATGACAGCAGTGAAAGGAGGACTTTGTGGAAGGAATTGTCTATGCATAAGGCTTTTGTCAAATCTGATGCTTGGCTTGTGACTGGTGATTTTAATGTGGGCCTTAATCCTAGTGATTGTTCTCGTGGTTCTTCTATTATAACTAGAGGAATGAGGGATTTTAGAGATTGCATCTTTGACATAGAGTTAGAAGATCTTAATCATACTGGGCTGAGATTTACATGGATTTAGAAACCTTTAGCTGTTTCTGGTAATAAGGGGTTGCTGAAAAAGCTGGATAGGGAACTTGTTAATTCAAAGTTTCATGACTGTTTTCCTTCTGGCTCTGCTGTGTTCTTCCCTTCTAGAGTTTCTGACCATAGTCCAATTGTGATCACTCTACCCTGTCTATCTAAATTTAGAGCAAAGCCTTTCAAATTTAATAATCATCTGGTGGATTCTCCTGGTTTCTTGCCTTTGGTGGATAATGCTTGGAAATTATACTTTAGAGGGTGCACTATGTTTTATGTTGTCTCTAAACTCAAAGTTGTAAAATTAGGTGTGAGAAAACTGAATTCTGAGTTTGGGAATGTTTCTGAAAATGTTAGAAAATTAAGATCTGAATTGGATCAGGCCCAATGTGATCTGGATTTGGATCCTGAGAACGGTGAAGTCAGTTTTGAAGGAGCGGTTTATCTTAAGGTACTCAAGGATGCTATGTTTGTTGAAGAGAAAATTTTAAAGTAGAAATCTAAAGTGCACTAGCTTAAGGAGGGGGATTCAAATTCTGCTTATTTTCATAAAGTTGTGAAATCTAGAGTTAACAGAGGAAGAATTGATGAAATAGAAGATATGGAAGGAAATAAATTCATGGGTGTTGGTTTGGCTGAGCAGTTCATAAAGCATTTCAAATCCATGCTGGGTACAAAAGATTATGTGGTAAGTATTGAGGATCCACAATCTCTATTTTCAAAAAAGTTGTCTGTTCAACATGTTGATTTCATGGTCACACCTGTTTCTGAGATTGAGGTGAAAGATGCTTTTTTGATATTGATGATTCAAAAGCTCTTGGTCCGGATGGTTTCTCATCTTGCTTTTTCAAAAAGTCTTGGCATTTGATTGGTAAAGAAGTATGTCCTGCTGTTCAGCAATTCTTTTAGAATGGAAAGTTGTTACATGAGGTGAATGCTACTGTGATTGCACTTGTTCCAAAGTCTCAGATACCATTGAATGTTGCTGATTTTAGACCTATTGCTTGCTGCAATGTTCTTATGAAATCCATTAGCAAAATTCTTGTGAATAGGATCAAAGGATGTCTTGGTTTTCTTGTTGATGTTAATCAGTCTGCTTTCATTCCTGGTAGACAGATTAGTGATAATATTTTGTTGGCTCTAGAGTTGATGAGAGGCTATCATATGCATAGAGGAATGAGAAGATGTGCTTTCAAAATAGACATTCAGAAGACATATGACACCGTTTATTGGGGTTTCTTAGAGTTCATTCTCAAATGGTTTGGTTTTCATCCTTGCATGGTTTATTGGATTATGAAGTGTGCCACTACTGCTTCTTTTACCATAAGAATAAATGGAGATTATCATGGGTTTTTTCCTGGGATGAGAGGCATTAGACAGGGGGATCTCCTCTCCCCCTATTTGTTTATTCTTGTTATGGAAGTCCTAACATTGATGGTGAAAAGGAGAGTTACAACTGAAAATTGCTTCCAATATCATCCCAGATGTGAGAAACTTGGAATCACTCATCTGTGTTTTGCAGATGATTTGTTGATGTTTTGCCATGGGGATGTGGATTCTGTTCTTATTTTAAAAAATGCTCTAATGGAATTTAGTGAGGTTTCTGGGCTTAAGCCAAGTTTGGGCAAGAGTACTTAATATTTGGGTAATGTTGTTGGGCATAATAGAGAAGAAATCATGAAGATCCTCCCTTTTAAACTTGGTGTCTTACCTGTGAAATATTTGGGGGTTCCACTACTGTCCACAAGATTGTTTCATAAATATTGTGTGAGCTTGATTGATAAAATTAGAAGAAGGATTTCTGATTGGAAGAATAAATGGTTGTCTTTTGCTGGGAGATTCAAATTAATCAATTTTGTTTTGTCTTCCATCAGTATGTATTGGGCATCACTTTTTCTCTTGCCTATTTCTGTTGTTAAAGAAATTGAAAAATGTTAAAATGTTTCCTGTGAAATAGTGGAAATGATGCTAAGGGGAAAACCAAGATTAAATGGAATGTTGTGTGCCTGCCAAGAGAAAAGGGTGGTTTGGGAATAAGAAATTTAAGGACCTGGAATAATGTGCTTATGGTCAAACAGATCTGGAAAATTATAGAGAATGGGGATTCATTGTGGGTGAAAGGGATTCATGAGTATAGACTAAAGGGAAGAAGTTTTTGGGATGTGGGAGAAGTCAATGATGCTGCTTGGTTTTGGAGAAAATTGGTCAAGATTAGAAATCAGTTTTGAGGAAATATTAAGCATGAGGTGGGAAATGGAATGAACACTTTTTTGTGGTTTGATGATTGGCATGCAATTGGTCCTTTGTGTAATTTCATTACTAAAAAGGAGATCTACAGAGAAAGTTGGCATTTAAAAATGAGAGTAAGTGATATGGTGGTTGATGGAAATTGGTTATGGCCAATTGAACTATGGTGTAAATATGGTGATCTTCTTAAGCTTCATGTGCCTTGTTTGAAGGAAAATGCTAAGGACAGATTAAGATGGATTTGCAAGAATGGAAGCAGTGTGGACTTTAGAATGGCTGATGTTTGGAAAGATGGTTTTGCTGTTGATCCAAACCCTCAGTGATTTGATAATGACCCTCTCTTTTATACTTAGTGAAAATTGTAAGTAAACAATATGTATCATAGTTTCACTATCGCTGATAAGTACTAAGATCTTACAGTACCGCTGATAGGAACTCTCGCTCTTTAGATTAAACATTCAGCGAACACTGTTCACCATAATGCTCTGAGTCTGTTCAGTCCTTATGGCGATCGCTGATAAGTTAGTTGTTTACTTACGATCTCTGAAGACAAGTTTCACGTCAACATAGGTTCTACGCTGAAGTCAAAGATCAAGCTCAAGAACCAGCGACAAGTCTCCTAATGAACTGATGCGGATCAGCGAAGACTCAGATTTGTCCACTCAACGTGAAGTATCAAGTACAAGACTTTAGCTATCGCTGAACTCTATCATTCGCTGATGTAGAATGATAGATCGCTGAATCAACGAAAAGCTGATCATGAAGTCCTCCGTACAAAGTACTTTTGTCTTAACCACCCTTGCACGTCTCCGTACGATATGTCAGAAAAAGAACCTCCTTATTGTCTGAAATCGTACAACCACTCTAATACTACACTGTTCAAACATGTGACTACTAAGGTTGTCAACAAAGGTCAATGACGTACAACCAATGAGTTGTTGCCACGTGTAAAGTGTAAACTGCCATGCATTAAATGCATGCAGTATATAAGAAGAAGAACTCACTTCATTTTGAAGTAACTTGCTAACTCTGGACAAGTTCATCCTTCTTATCTTGAGATAGGTTATTATTAGTAATTTCCTTCTCTTTCTTAGTGCAAGAAACTTAGTGTTCCAACTTGTTTAGATTTAGGTTTATCCTTAATCTTGTTTCCGCAACAAGCTGTAAATTGTTAATGATTTATCAATAAACAATTTAGAAAAGTAAAATCTTAGTGTTTGTATTCATCCCCCCCCCTTCTACAAACTTGTATAGCCCTTCGGGACCAACAAGTGGTATCAGAGCAGATTTGTTTAATCTAATAAACAAGATCTAATCTATACTAAGATTTCTCTTCCTTGCTATTTCTGAAAATGGCGGCCAATACAAACACAAACTATATCGACAATGGTTCTCTTGCTAAACCCCCTAGATTCTCCAGAGATAATTTTAATCTATGGAAAAATAGGATGATTCTCTTCTTAGAAGGTGTAGACCCTACTATGCCTTACTATCTTGGAAACGGCTCATATATTCCTGTAAGAATTGATGATGCAGTACCAGCCGCTGAGAATAGACCTTCTATTCCAGAAAAGCTGATACCAAAGGAAGTTTATATATGGACTGACGAAGATAAGAAGAAAGTGGCTATCGACACAAAAGCCAGATCCATACTATCCATGGCTCTTCCTGACGAAGTCTACCATTCCATCATGAACCTGAAAACCTCAAAAGCCATGTGGGACACAATATGTGTTTAGTATGAAGGTACGTCTGAAGTCCAGGACTCTCGAAAGATCAACCTGGTAAGACAATACGAAAGTTTCATTTGTGGTAAGAATGAAACTCTCTCTGAAGTTCACCAACGTTTTAATTGCTTAATAATAGATCTGAAAATTGTTGGTAAGGAATATTCTAACTTTGAAGTGCTGACAAAGTTTCTAGAATGTTTACCTGAAAGCTGGGACAGTTATTCTATGTGTCTCAAGCTGTCAAAGGATCTAAGATTAATGACCCTTGCTACCTTATATGGCACGATGCTGAATCATGAGCAATCGAGTCATCTTAAGAAGAATCTTGTAAAAGATTCCAAAAGCACCCAGGTTGCTTTAACCTCAGAGGAACCTTCTACTCAGCGACCCGTGGTCACTATCACTGAGTTAGAAAGTAACTCTGAAAGGTCATCAGAATCTGACTCTTCAGATGATGATGAATCTTTGGCTCTCCTCACTAAAAAGTTCAGGATATTCGCCAAAAAGAAAATGTTCAGAAAGAACAAACCCTTTCTATTACTGATAAGCCAAGATCATCAGCTACTGTTGATAAGGCTACTGCTACTTGTTTTAACTGCGAAAAGCTAGGACATTTCGCTAACGAGTGCAGGTCTAAGAAACTTTCGAGAAACTCAGCGTTTCCCAAGAAATCCTTTATTCCCAGGAATAAAGATGACAAATACGCTAAGCTGAAAGAAAAGTATGCGAAGCTGAAAAACTTTAAGAAGAAAAGCAAAGGCCTGATGGCTTATGATTAGGCTGCCTCTGATGAAGAAGAATCATCATCTGACTCTGAAGATGATGAAGCCAATCTCTGTCTTATGGCAAAGATTTAAGACGAGGAAGAAAGCTCAGACATTCCCTCTACTTCAACGTCTGCTATGCAGGTTAAGAAGGGTATCTGGTATCTCGATAGCGGATGCTCTAGACACATGACTGGAAAGAAAAGCCTGCTCGCTGAATACAAGGAAGAGAAGGGTCCCTCTGTGACTTTTGGAGGAAATGGAAAAGGACATACCCGAGGTTTTGGTGTACTCTCTAATGGTACAACAACCTTCAGAAGAGTCGCATATGTTGAAGGGCTGAAGCATAATCTTTTAAGCATCAGTCAGCTTTGCGACAAGGATAACAAGGTAATCTTTACCAAGGAATCCTGCTTTGTCACTGACAAAAAGGAGAAGATAGCTCTCAGCGGTTATCGTTTGGAAAATGTTTATGTAATAAACATGGACTCAACAACCACTGAGAACTCCTGTTTCTTCTCAAAAGCCTCATCTGATGTCAACTGGCTATGGCATAAGAGGCTCTCTCATCTGAATTTCAAGACACTGAACACTCTTTCATCAAAAGAGTTAGTCACTGGTCTACCTCAGCACTCATACGCCAAAGAGTCTTTATGTTCAACGTGTGAGAAAGGGAAGCAGACCAAAGCAAGCTTTAAGTCAAAGCAAGTCTCATCAGTGTCATCTCCTCTGCAACTTCTCCATATGGATTTGTTTGGCCCCGTTAACAAACAATCCATCGCTGGAAAGAAATATACACTGGTCATAGTTGATGAATTCTCTCGTTATACATGGGTTATGTTTCTCCGTTCCAAGAGTGACACCCCTGAAGAACTCATCACCTTTGTTCGGAAGATGGAAACCCTGGACAATTTGACCGTTCGCTCAATAAGGAGTGATCACGGGACTGAATTCAAAAATAGTTCTCTTGATTCCTTCTTTAAGAATAAGGGTATTTCTCACAACTTTTCATCAGTGAGAACACCGCAACAAAATGGAGTCGCTGAAAGAAGAAATAGAACAATTATTGAAGTTGCACGTTCAATGCTCAGCGATTCTCACCTGCCTACTCAGTTTTGGGTAGAAGCTGTCAACACTGCTTGTTTTACGCAAAACAGGTTGCTGATAGTCAAAAGATTCAATAAAACAGCCTATGAACTTTTTCATGGGAGAAAGCCTTCAATCACCTTTCTTCACATCTTTGGATCTCAGTGTTTCATACTGAACAACAGAGATGCCCTTGGAAAGTTTGATCCTAAGGCTGATGATGGAATCTTTCTTGGATATTCTTCAATCTCCAAAGCCTTAAGAGTCTTCAACCGAAGAAGACAAACTGTTGAAGAAACTATTCACGTCACGTTTGACGAATCCCGTTCAGCGAACTCCAAACCGTCCGCTGATACTGAAGAATTGAATCAATGGATGTTTTCTCATCTTGGCGATTCAGAAGATATTCCCACTCCTCATACTCATACAGTTGAAGATGATAGTCCTACTATCATCCCATATATGCAGAATAGTGAAGCTGAAACATCATGGGTCTCAGTTGTTCCTATAAACACTATACCTGCTCCTGAACCAAATGTCTCAGACATTCCATCTACTTCTCAGCAATCAGTGAATATAATGACAACTGCACCCATTCCTCTCTTAGCTGATACTCCAGAAGTTGCTGAAGCCTCATCTTCAGCTACTCCAGTTCAGGTTGAGTCAACGTCTCACGCTCCGGCTCAGCGATGGACTGTAAATCACCCAATTGATCAAATTCTTGGTGATCCAAACGCTGGTATTCAGACTCGATGAAGTGCAGGTAATATTTGTTTAGTTGTTAACTTTATTTCTCTGACTGAACCAAAGAAAGTAGATGATGCCCTCAAAGATCCAAACTGGGTCAGCGCCATGCAAGAAGAGCTGACTGAATTCGAAAGAAACAAAGTTTGGAAACTTGTTCGAAGACCAACTGACAAGACAGTGATAGGCACTAAATGGGTCTATCGAAACAAGTTGGACGAACATGGAACTGTAACCCGCAACAAGGCTCGTCTTGTTGCTCAGGGATACAGACAAGAGGAAGGCATAGATTACGACGAAACATTTGCTCCAGTAGCAAGACTAGAATCTATTCGTCTATTCTTAGCATACGCTATACACAAAGACTTCAAAGTATATCAGATGGATGTTAAGTCAGCGTTTCTAAATGGAAAGCTAAATGAAGAAGTCTATGTGGAACAACCTCCAGGATTCTCAGATCCTAAGCGTCCAGGTTATGTTTATAAACTGGATAAGGCACTTTATGGCTTGAAGCAAGCTCCACGTGCATGGTATGACACTCTATCTACTTATCTCCATATTGAACAATTTGAGCGAGGTAAAATCGACAAAACTATATTTTTCAGGAAAGTAAAAGGTCATATCATTCTTGTTCAGATATATGTTGATGACATTATATTTGGCTCTACTAACCCTGATCTTTGTACTCGTTTCGCTGATAGAATGAAAGATGAGTATAAAATGAGCATGATGGGTGAACTAACATATTTCCTTGGTCTTCAGATAAAGCAAAATGAAAAAGTAACTTTTATTAATCAGGGAAAGTATGTTAAAGATATGCTGAAGAAATTCGACTTAACTCAAAGTTCAGCTATGAAAACCCCTATGGCACCACCGCTGACACTTGATAAGGATACTAAGGGTATTCCTGTTAATGTCACGCTGTACCATGGGATGATCGGCTCTCTATTGTATCTTACAGCTAGCCGACACGATATTATGTACGCAACCTGTTTGTGTGCACGATATCAAGTTGAACCCAAGATATCTCATATGACCGCTGTAAAGAGATTTTTTTCGATACCTTAAGGGTACTGCGAATTTAGGTCTTTGGTATCCCAAAGACTCAGGGTTCGATCTAATCTCCTATTCAGATAGTGATTTTGCAGGTTGCAAATTGGATAGGAAAAGCACCACAGGAGGCTGTCAACTGGGTGGAAAGCTGGTGATTTGGACAAGTAAAAAGCAAAACTCAGTGTCCACCTCCACAGCTGAAGCTGAGTATGTAGCCGCTGGAAGATGTTGTTCTCAGGTCTTGTGGATGAGAAATCAACTACTGGACTATGACCTACATCTATCAAATATTCCAATCTATTGCGACAGCACTAGTGCCATCGCTATAGCCAATAATCCAGTGCTACACTCAAAGACAAAACACATCGAAATCAGGTATCATTTTATCAGAGATCATGTGATGAATGGTGATATAGAACTTCACTTTATCCCAACTGATTATCAGTTAGCTGATCTGTTCACCAAACCTCTTGATGAGACAAGATTCAACTTTCTCATCAGCGAGCTTGGAATGCTGAACTTTATCTTCAGTGATTTACATTTGATCAGCGATAGGATAAAATCGACTTGTATAACCCATTCTATCATCTTCTCTCTGAATAAACTCGATTCGCTGATATCAAGGTATGTTATTCTCTCTCTGACAATTGCATGTAAATGCAAGATTTCAAAATAAATTACATCGCTGAATATCTCTTCCTTATCAGCGATACTTTGAAATTTCTAAATCCAACACTGATATTTCCAGTCAGTGCTTCATGTTTTCAAAAGTGTCCCTGGGTTTTCAAAACCTCAGAGACATCCAAGAATATGAAAGGACAGTTGTGACGTCATTGCAATGGATAAGCCCCGACACGTTCTTTTTTTCTGACACACGTTTGCACGTTTCGTTTACCTTCCAATCAAATGCAAACACGTGTCCGTGTCATGATGAAAATCTTTTCCCGCTCAAGATTTTCTCTCTCTCTAATCTCACTATATAAACCAATTCTGGGTTTATATTTTTCTTTTACGCGAACTTCTCCTCCAAGCTAAGACAAATTACTGTTGCATTTGTGCTCTCAAGTTTTTTCAAGAACTCAAGAACTTCATCTTCTTCAACGAACCAGGTTAATAATTTTATTATTTACCTGTTTCTTAAACTTGTTAATGATCTTCTCTTTGCTTTCACAAGATCAAACAAAAGAACTTTTTAAAATGAAATCATTTCTTTCATGGTTTTATGAACACAACCTTTCATGGTTGTTCTTCAAGTTTAAACACAAAATCTTAAACTTGTTCTTCACACATTCGATTTTCCAGAATCCTTATTCTCAAAAGAAACTGGAAAACAAGATTTTCTTTGGGTTTGCATTTCGTTTTTAAAACAAGAAAAACCCTAATGTTCATTAAGACATTTTTGTCTGAATGAAATGGACAAAATTCGAACCATCTTATTGGAAAATCTTTCCACGTTAAGATTATTCTTATTTGTTAATCTTTGGTTGAACTGATATACAGAAAATGGCATCTTCTGACATTTCCTCTGCCAAGAACACCATCGCTGAGAAGCCTGCTGCTGATGCTACTGAGGAATTGGAAATAATCAAGGCTCCTCAGGTCAAGTTCTCTCTTGACAAACTGGATTGGACAAAGCCAAATAACCTCTATGCGCTTCTCGAGTTTCCTCCTCGAAAGCAAGTCACACATCTAGATGATGTTGTGAACTTCCTGAAGAATTGTTGTCTATCCACAGCCCTGACCATAACACCTCCTGCACATCAGCTACTACTATCCCAATTCTGGTACTCTGCCAGACACTCTCAGCTACCATCAACCAAAGACTCCTAAAAAACAATTGACTGCATCCTCTGCGATACTGACTATGGCACTATGAAGATTACACCTGCCATTATTCGCAAAGCCCTGAACCTTCCCTTGGCCACAAAAAAAGACCTTTTGTTCCTCTCCCTGACCACAAGAAACACTCAGATAGGGAAGCCATCACTGAATTATTCGATGAAATGGGCTATGTATGGGAAACTGGGAGGGACAAGAAGCCCGAGAAGAAGCTGACCCTCATCAAAAAGTCTAAAATGCCCATCGAGATGAATTTCATCTTCGCTCACTTAATCAGCTGCATGACTGCAAAAACCGGCTCCTCTGATCAAGCCGCTCAGCCTCAGCAAGCAATGGGTTATGCTTTGCTGAAAGGTCTACATATAGACTAGGCATCGATAATCTACGATGATCTGGTACTCAGAGTAGACTCCGTCGCTGACAGATCTCCATGGGTTCCTTATCCTTGATTCATCAGCGCCGTATTCCAAACAAGCCTGAAGGACAGCTACCCAAAATAGGGTGACCTGAAACTCTCTCAGGTTGGCCCTAAGGTTCTCGACTTCAAACCTATGGAAAACGAGGTACGTCTTTCTACACTTTTAACTTTTCTCAAACCCACTTCTTCTACTTCTGCAGCTCCTTCAGCGGACAACCCCACCGCTGATACCCAGGCTGCAACCTCCATTCCTTCTCTTAAAAGGAAACACTCCTCTACCCAACTTAGTTCCAAAAGAACTAAGAAAACCAAGGAGCAACCCCAGCAATCTCTTGCTGAAGACTCCTCAGCTCATCTCAAAGAGCTGAAGGAACGTTCAGTCGTACGCTCTGCCACAGCTGAATAAGCCACCCATTCTATCCCAGCTTCAGCGTCTCTAAATGCTAGGGTTACAAACTTGGAATCTACCCAACCTCCTTCAGTCTCTCAAAAGACTGACGAAGCGATACTCAGCGAATCCAACGCTGAACTCCGCACCCAACCTCCATTCTTAACCTTCGCTTCTCCCTCTACTCAATTGGACTCTACTCCAGTTGTCACTGAAGCACATGTCATTCCTCCAGAAGCTAAAGCTGACACTCAAGGAATGATGGATGTAGGACCTGCAGAGATGACCATGTGTCCACGCACTTTAGCTGACGACATGGAACTTTTCTCAGGACATCGAGATTTTGATGAATTCACCAATCCTCCTGCAGGTATACACCAACCCCTATACACTGTAACTGAACCCCAAACTTCTGAGCTTTCCTCTGTTCACAAGTTCTTATATGTTACAGGTCCTAATTTGGGAGACATCAACGCCTCTCTGAAGACAATAGAGACGAAGCTGACAGGTCTCACAACTACTCTTTCCGACAACTCTTCAGCTGTAACAAACGTTGGAGGGAATCTTACAAAGCTGACAACCGTGGTCGAAAAGAATGCCTCCAAAGCTGACTTGGAGAAGGTTGATAAAACGCTCAGCAACTTTGCCAAAGTTCTTGCTGGCATCTACACAGACTATCTCGCCATCAAAACAACAGTTCACACCATGTCCAGCGAGGTCACAACGCTGCAGACTTCGGTTGGAAAACTCGAAGGAGAGATGTCTGTTGTAAAGACTGACGTAAGTTCAGTAAAGACTGACATGAGTTCTGTGAAGATCGACGTCAATACGATGAAGAATGACATCACTTCTATGGTGACAATGATGAAGCAGATCCTGACCAACACGACCGCCCCTGCCCCTGCACCTGCACCTTCATCTTTTACTCCGACGGATCGTGCTGAACTCGTGAAGATCAATCCTGGTATTTCTGGTCTAGAAAACAGATTATCAGCGATTGAAATTTGTATGGGGATCCCTGGCCAAGAAGATAGGGAACTGACACCAGCTGCTGAGTTATCCCATTCCTCCCCCACTCATCATGAAAAAGGGGGGGAGAAGAGCGCTGAAGACCTTTCCCATGATGAATCTATCAGGGGAGAGAAGACTGAAGACCTCACCTTTACTGAAGAGGGTGAGAAGACTATTGAAGAAGCAGCCGCTGGACCTCAGGGAGATGAAAACCCTGAGGGAACCGAGAAGCTTACCTCTGTATCTGAGGGGGAGCAACTCGAAGAAGAAGCTGAAGAATCTGAGTCTGAAGCTGAAGATGAAGAAGCCATCGACTTGTCTGATGACGAACCATCCTCTTCTCCAAAGAATGACGATGATGAAGATGATGATGATGATGATCATGATGACTCTTTTATCGTCAAGCCTGCTCAGAGGACCACAAATTTTATAGGGATTCTGATAAATGAACCTACAGGGGAGCGGACAAAGACAAAGCCATCAGCGTCTGAAGCTGACAAGGGCAAAGGAAAAAGTGTCGCTGAAGACGATGAAAATCTGACGATCTTGCTTAAAAAGCCGGTTTGTCAGGTACACTAATCTTCCTTACACTACATCCCTCCTCTCTATACACATTATCAGTTCTACACTCACTAAAACCTCCATACACTTTATCCCATTCTTTCTCTATCTTTGTTCTACCCAAGTTCTTACTCGAACGATCGCTGTGTTTCAGCTAGTCCTCTCCCCTGTTTGAGGATATCGCTGAAGTTCCTACAACTGCGACTTCACCAACAATAATCCCAACTTCCAAAGCTGAAGAAATAATTCCGGTCTTAGATTTGATCTTTGAGACTGATGAACCTGAAGAACAGATACTCTCTCACAAAAACAGACCTACCTTGGCTCCTCAAAAGCTAAGTGAAGAGGATCAGAAAAGTAGAGATGAGATGATAAAGAAGTTCGAGGATCAGCGAATCATTCTGAAGCGTGATCAACTTCCTTCTATTCCTACAAAGTTCAAACTTTCAAAAAGGGAATACAAGGATCACCTCAGAGCTGAACGTCTAATCGCTGAAAGAAGGGAAGCTGAAGAAAAAGACAGAGAATACGCCATCCAGCTTACTCAATGATCAGTAAAAGACCCCAAGCTGAAAAGAACTCCAATCAAAGTTCAACGTCAGCTATGGGAAGAAGCCAAGAAGGTCGTTAAAGAAAAGAGAATTGTGTCTCAATCTACCCTAGCCTGGTGCAAAGAAAAGGTACACTTCAGACTTAGACCTTCCAAAATAATCAAGGTACTCGTATCTGGAAGATCAACCATTAAAGTTTCTATCGCTGAAATCGAGATATTCAGAGAAGACAGAATGTATAAAAAATTCTATGCGGAAGCTATCACGCAGTACGGTCTCTCTGAATGGTTGGAGATCAGATTAGCCATCCAGAAGTCTCGGTCTAAGTACAAGGATCATTTTGAAAAGCTGATAAACAAGCAGATCGACTTAGTCTATTCTTGTGTGAATATTCCTCTTCCTCCTCCTCTCAAAAGTCAGAAACGAAGGGCCTCTGCAAAGAAAAAGTCTAAATCTTCAGAAGATGGTCCTCGTATTCGAAACGAAACAGGTATTGGTTTTTCTCTAGCTAAAGTCCTTGGTCCTGAACCTGACCTTTTTGCACTTGACACATCTCTTCCTCCTGATGAGACTTTCATCCCTGGGAAAGTCTTAAGCAAACCCTACGGGATATTCTTCAATGAGTGGGATGGACGAAAACGTTTTCAACGTATCTCTGAACTTCCCATCACTCCCATCGAACAGCTGAAAGATCTCATCTACTGGTGTGACTTCAAGAACGACATTCAGGCATGGCATCTCAAACCCTTGATTTTTGAAGAAGCGCTGAACAAAATAAATCAAGGAGTAAATGTCCCTGACTGGATGATTCCCACATCAATGACCCTTGATGAACAACTCATTAAGGAAGAACCTTTATAAACTGATAGGATCGCCTTTTTCTCTATTGTATCAGTTATTCTTTTGTACTTGTAATTGTATTCGTTGTACTTGTAATTTTTCCACTTCCATCTGTAATCTTTAAAAGGGTTTAAAGAAAAATTTCAGCGAACGTACTTTACTCCATCAGTACAGAAAAGATCCCAGAAAACAGTAAAAGGGACAAATATTTTATGAGTTCTTTTTATCCTTATGTTTTCATTAAATGGCAATTTTCTCTGTTGCTATGTCATAATCAAATAGGGGGAGATTGTTGATCCAAACCCTCAGTGATTTGATAATGACCCTCTCTTTTATACTTAGTGAAAATTGTAAGTAAACAATATGTATCAGAGTTTCACTATCGCTGATAAGTACTAAGATCTTACAGTACCGCTGATAGGAACTCTCGCTCTTTAGATTAAACATTCAGCGAACACTGTTCACCATAATGCTCTGATTCTGTTCAGTCCTTATGGCGATCGCTGATAAGTTAGTTGTTTACTTATGATCTCTGAAGACAAGTTTCACGTCAACATAGGTTTTATGCTGAAGTCGAAGATCAAGCTCAAGAACCAGCGACAAATCTCCTAATGAACTGATGCGGATCAGCGAAGACTCAGATTTGTCCACTCAACGTGAAGTATCAAGTACAAGACTTTAGCTATCGCTGAACTCTATCATTCGCTGATGTAGAATGATAGATCGATGAATCAACGAAAAGCTGATCATGAAGTCCTCCGTACAAAGTACTTTTGTCTTAACCACCCTTGCACGACTCCGTACGATATGTCAGAAAAAGAACCTCCTTATTGTCTGAAATCGTACAACCACTCTAATACTACATTGTTTAAACATGCGGCTACTAAGGTTGTCAACAAAGGTCAATGACGTACAACCAATGAGCTGCTGCCACGTGTAAAGTGTAAACTGCCATTCATTAAATGCATGCAGTATATAAGAAGAAGAACTCACTTCATTTTGAAGTAACTTGCTAACTCTGGACAAGTTCTTCCTTCTTATCTTGAGATAGGTTATTATTAGTAATTTCCTTCTCTTTCTTAGTGCAAGAAACTTAGTGTTCCAACTTGTTTAGATTTAGGTTTATCCTTAATCTTGTTTCAGCAACAAGCTGTAAATTGTTAATGATTTATCAATAAACAATTTAGAAAAGTAAAATCTTAGTGTTTGTATTCATCCCCCCCCCCCCTTCTACAAACTTGTATAGCCCTTCGGGACCAACATTTTCTAATAATGATAATGTGGCCTGATCTAAATTGGTTTGGTTTAGTCAAGGCATTCCCAGACATGCTTTTCTGCTATGGTTGGCTGTGAATGAGAAGCTGAGAACCTTTGATAAATTGATTCATTGGAAGATTGTAAAGGAGGGTCTATGTGTTCTATGTAATGTTGTGGTGGAATCCTATAGCCATTTGTTTGTGGATTGTCAGTTTACTCAAGAAGTTTGGATGCATTTGGAAGGCTGTTCTAGAATATCTAAAATTGTAAAAAAGTTGAGAGGGGTTGATAATAGTTGGATCATGCTTATTCAGCTTTTATCTGGTTGCCCTTGCAATAACTCTATCTGGAATGTTATTAAAAAGTTGGTGTTGGCTGCTACCATCTATCTAATTTGGCAAGAAAGGAATCATAGAATTCATGGTGAAAATAGCAGATCATCTGTAAGGTTGGCTAGATAGATTATGGATATTGTGAATCTGAGGATGTTGGGATTGAACATTAAAGATAACAGGCATGTTAGAAGAGCTGGTGCTATCTGGGGTCTTGTGGTGGATAAAGGAAGCTTATGTGTGCCCTTGAGTAATCAATTATGATAAGAACTATGAAGATTTGGAGAGCTGTTATGGATGAGAGAGTTGATAGAGTCAGAAAGTGTGATGCAAATGAAATCCAATGGGGTGGGTTCTTCTTGGGAGGTGCTTTGGGATACACTATTCTATTACTAATTTTTTGGGGCATTGGGGTTGGGATTTGGGATGGAGTTATAAGGGGGTGTAGGGTAGAGGAGAAGGATGTCTTGTTTTTGTTTTGGGGATATATGGTGGTTCTTAAGGAGGTTTGGATGGTAAAAAGGAGATTATATTTGGTGAACAGGGACATATTTGTGGGGATTTGGTGGAGTTTGTGGAAAGGAAGGGGGAAGGGATCTTTGTACGTATTTGGAGTCCCCAAATTTATGATTGGACAACTTTTTGGTCCTTGCCTAAATTTAGTTTCTTTCTTGGGAAGGGTCTATGATGTTGTACAATCTATGTTTGATTAGTGTTTGCAGGTGCTAAAGGTTGCCCAATTTTCAGTGATCTGGTCTGGATGGAGTGCACAATGAAGGAATTCTAAATGGAAGCAGTGTGATCTGAAGACTGGTCAGGATAATTCTGATGGTATACGTTTTGGCAAATCCATGCTGATTTGGTGGCTATGGGTTTTTTGGATTCCTTTTGGTGAGCAGATCAATCTTTCCCGGATTATGATGGCCTACTTTTTCAAATTTTGGGTCAGTGATGGAAGTGGTTGGAGTATATTTCAATATGGTTCATTAAGGTGGCTGGTAAGTTCTTTAAATGCTACTTGGAGTATGAATTCCTCCTTTTCTGCAAATGTGCTTGATCAATTTTATTTCAGTATGTGTGTGTACTTGCTTCTTCTGTTCATTTGGTCTAAATTTAAGGTATCAAGGAGTTGGTTGATCACTGATCCCTCTCTTCTATGTACCTTAGTCCCAAGCTGTTTTAGCAAAATGTTACATTGGTGGATGGTCATTGATCCTGCTAATGTTTTCATTTTTTTGGGGCTTTCTTTTTTTAGAGGATCAGCACATTTGGTTTCTTGTTTATCTGGTGATATAAGGTTGTCTTTCTGTTGGTTCCTGTTCTTCTGGACCAACATTTTCTTCTTATCTTCTCCTTTTGGTCTGTACTTCTGGGCGTTTATCTTCTTATGGCCCACTAGTAATTCTATTATTCAATGCATTGGTGATGAAATTTGGCCTTTGGCCATTTCTGTGATTGGAAGTCTAATTGGTATGCTTCTAATGGATATTTGGGTTAGAACTCGTATGATTGCAGACTGGAATTGGTTGTCAATGGCCTGTGGCCAAATTGACCATGTTGTTAGTCCTTTATCTACATGGATAATTGCTAATAATGGGTCTTATGGATGTATAAGGATGAGAATGAAGTTTAGAAGTGTGGAACATGGGAATTGGGTAACTACTGATGGAGGAAGAAACCAGAGAATAAATCAAAGTATGGATGATAGAGATTGTGGAATAAGATGAAGGAAAAAATATGTGATGAATGATGATGCAAATTGCAGGATTTGGGAATTATTTTCTATATGGGTGTATTGGAGCTCTTCTGATCCAGTTTTATGGATTTTAATGATAAAGTGTAGGGTCGTATATTGGATTGAAGATGAAGAGAATTATGATCTGGACTTGGAGACTATATTAATTGGAGAAGGTTATGATGTGGGCTGGTGGATCATAATTGATTTTAAAGTTGTGGGGAATGCCTGGATTTTGGGAAGAATGAAGGAATTAATTTTTGAAAGGTGGGCCAAATTAGTCTTATGTTGCCGAATTGGGATTCTGGGCCAAAGGAGAATTGGGCTTACTAGACATGATCGTGCTATGATCTTTTTTTGCCTCCACTTCGATGATATTATTTGTTATATGGGCCTGTTGAAGTTGGGCCCTCCTCAGTTAAAAAGATGTGGGCAAGTTTGGGGATTCAAAAGGTGCTGGACTAAGGCCAATTACTTTTGGGCTTTGATGATGTGGGCAACTTTTTATCCTTATGTTTTCATTAAATGGCAATTTTCTCTGTTGCTATGTCATAATCAAATAGGGGGAGATTGTTGATCCAAACCCTCAGTGATTTGATAATGACCCTCTCTTTTATACTTAGTGAAAATTGTAAGTAAACAATATGTATCAGAGTTTCACTATCGCTGATAAGTACTAAGATCTTACAGTACCGCTGATAGGAACTCTCGCTCTTTAGATTAAACATTCAGCGAACACTGTTCACCATAATGCTCTGATTCTGTTCAGTCCTTATGGCGATCGCTGATAAGTTAGTTGTTTACTTATGATCTCTGAAGACAAGTTTCACGTCAACATAGGTTCTATGCTGAAGTCGAAGATCAAGCTCAAGAACCAGCGACAAATCTCCTAATGAACTGATGCGGATCAGCGAAGACTCAGATTTGTCCACTCAACGTGAAGTATCAAGTACAAGACTTTAGCTATCGCTGAACTCTATCATTCGCTGATGTAGAATGATAGATCGATGAATCAACGAAAAGCTGATCATGAAGTCCTCCGTACAAAGTACTTTTGTCTTAACCACCCTTGCACGTCTCCGTACGATATGTCAGAAAAAGAACCTCATTATTGTCTGAAATCGTACAACCACTCTAATACTACATTGTTTAAACATGCGGCTACTAAGGTTGTCAACAAAGGTCAATGACGTACAACCAATGAGCTGCTGCCACGTGTAAAGTGTAAACTGCCATGCATTAAATGCATGCAGTATATAAGAAGAAGAACTCACTTCATTTTGAAGTAACTTGCTAACTCTGGACAAGTTCTTCCTTCTTATCTTGAGATAGGTTATTATTAGTAATTTCCTTCTCTTTCTTAGTGCAAGAAACTTAGTGTTCCAACTTGTTTAGATTTAGGTTTATCCTTAATCTTGTTTCAGCAACAAGCTGTAAATTGTTAATGATTTATCAATAAACAATTTAGAAAAGTAAAATCTTAGTGTTTGTATTCACCCCCCCCCCCCCCCCCTTCTACAAACTTGTATAGCCCTTCGGGACCAACATTTTCTAATAATGATAATGTGGCCTGATCTAAATTGGTTTGGTTTAGTCAAGGCATTCCCAGACATGCTTTTCTGCTATGGTTGGCTGTGAATGAGAAGCTGAGAACCTTTGATAAATTGATTCATTGGAAGATTGTAAAGGAGGGTCTATGTGTTCTATGTAATGTTGTGGTGGAATCCTATAGCCATTTGTTTGTGGATTGTCAGTTTACTCAAGAAGTTTGGATGCATTTGGAAGGCTGTTCTAGAATATCTAAAATTGTAAAAAAGTTGAGAGGGGTTGATAATAGTTGGATCATGCTTATTCAGCTTTTATCTGGTTGCCCTTGCAATAACTCTATCTGGAATGTTATTAAAAAGTTGGTGTTGGCTGCTACCATCTATCTAATTTGGCAAGAAAGGAATCATAGAATTCATGGTGAAAATAGCAGATCATCTGTAAGGTTGGCTAGATAGATTATGGATATTGTGAATCTGAGGATGTTGGGATTGAACATTAAAGATAACAGGCATGTTAGAAGAGCTGGTGCTATCTGGGGTCTTGTGGTGGATAAAGGAAGCTTATGTGTGCCCTTGAGTAATCAATTATGATAAGAACTATGAAGATTTGGAGAGCTGTTATGGATGAGAGAGTTGATAGAGTCAGAAAGTGTGATGCAAATGAAATCCAATGGGGTGGGTTCTTCTTGGGAGGTGCTTTGGGATACACTATTCTATTACTAATTTTTTGGGGCATTGGGGTTGGGATTTGGGATGGAGTTATAAGGGGGTGTAGGGTAGAGGAGAAGGATGTCTTGTTTTTGTTTTGGGGATATATGGTGGTTCTTAAGGAGGTTTGGATGGTAAAAAGGAGATTATATTTGGTGAACAGGGACATATTTGTGGGGATTTGGTGGAGTTTGTGGAAAGGAAGGGGGAAGGGATCTTTGTACGTATTTGGAGTCCCCAAATTTATGACTGGACAACTTTTTGGTCCTTGCCTAAATTTGGTTTCTTTCTTGGGAAGGGTCTATGATGTTGTACAATCTATGTTTGATTAGTGTTTGCAGGTGCTAAAGGTTGCGCAATTTTCAGTGATCTGGTCTGGATGGAGTGCACAATGAAGGAATTCTAAATGGAAGCAGTGTGATCTGAAGACTGGTCAGGATAATTCTGATGGTATACATTTTGGCAAATCCATGCTGATTTGGTGGCTATGGGTTTTTTGGATTCCTTTTGGTGAGCAGATCAATCTTTCCCGGATTATGATGGCCTACTTTTTCATATTTTGGGTCAGTGATGGAAGTGGTTGGAGTATATTTCAATATGGTTCATTAAGGTGGCTGGTAAGTTCTTTAAATGCTACTTGGAGTATGAATTCCTCCTTTTCTGCAAATGTGCTTGATCAATTTTATTTCAGTATGTGTGTGTACTTGCTTCTTCTGTTCATTTGGTCTAAATTTAAGGTATCAAGGAGTTGGTTGATCACTGATCCCTCTCTTCTGTGTACCTTAGTCCCAAGTTGTTTTAGCAAAATGTTACATTGGTGGATGGTCATTGATCCTGCTAATGTTTTCATTTTTTTGGGGCTTTCTTTTTTTAGAGGATCAGCACATTTGGTTTCTTGTTTATCTGGTGATATAAGGTTGTCTTTCTGTTGGTTCCTGTTCTTCTGGACCAACATTTTCTTCTTATCTTCTCCTTTTGGTCTGTACTTCTGGGCGTTTATCTTCTTATGGCCCACTAGTAATTCTATTATTCAATGCATTGGTGATGAAATTTGGCCTTTGGCCATTTCTGTGATTGGAAGTCTAATTGGTATGCTTCTAATGGATATTTGGGTTAGAACTCGTATGATTGCAGACTGGAATTGGTTGTCAATGGCCTGTGGCCAAATTGACCATGTTGTTAGTCCTTTATCTACATGGATAATTGCTAATAATGGGTCTTATGGAGGTATAAGGATGAGAATGAAGTTTAGAAGTGTGGAACATGGGAATTGGGTAACTACTGATGGAGGAAGAAACCAGAGAATAAATCAAAGTATGGATGATAGAGATTGTGGAATAAGATGAAGGAAAAAATATGTGATGAATGATGATGCAAATTGCAGGATTTGGGAATTATTTTCTATATGGGTGTATTGGAGCTCTTCTGATCCAGTTTTATGGATTTTAATGATAAAGTGTAGGGTCGTATATTGGATTGAAGATGAAGAGAATTATGATCTGGACTTGGAGACTATATTAATTGGAGAAGGTTATGATGTGGGCTGGTGGATCATAATTGATTTTAAAGTTGTGGGGAATGCCTGGATTTTGGGAAGAATGAAGGAATTAATTTTTGAAAGGTGGGCCAAATTAGTCTTATGTTGCCGAATTGGGATTCTGGGCCAAAGGAGAATTGGGCTTACTAGACATGATCGTGCTATGATCTTTTTTTGCCTCCACTTCGATGATATTATTTGTTATATGGGCCTGTTGAAGTTGGGCCCTCCTCAGTTAAAAAGATGTGGGCAAGTTTGGGGATTCAAAAGGTGCTGGACTAAGGCCAATTACTTTTGGGCTTTGATGATGCTGCTAGTCCATATGGTCACACTATGTTGGGCCTGTATTGATATTTCTCGGTTGGGTCTTAGGGTCCATTGCTGCAATTATTTGGGTTTTATCCAATTTTGGTGTTTTGAATATAGGTTTTGGGCTTGTTTGCCTTTATTGGTGTATAGAGTTAGAATTTTGTGGATATATCCCAAACATACCCTCAATAAACATTTTGTAACCCTTGGGGAATGCCCCTCGTAGCCATGTTATTTTTCATATCATTTTGAATAAAACAAATCCGGGGTTCCGTCCCGTTTACCCAAAAAAAACACACAAATAGGAAGAAGGGGAATTGGCTTCTGTGACATAGATCCTTATACGGGAACCGAAAGAGACAAGTACTTGTCTTCTCTATTTTGTGTTGGAGATACACGAAAACCTGGCTTTCCAAATCTACTCTCTGTAAGCAAAAGGCAGAAAATCTCTGGGGAACCTCACAAGAGGAAACCTCTGAAGATTATCTGTGACTCAACCTTTGTATACGAGGATGACTCAACCTCTGACGATTCTGAGACTGACTCTGATGAGTCAGAGATAGTTCCTTGTGAATCAGATGGATCTAAGCTTCCTTCTGGCATTCTTAACAGAACTATTCCTCCGAAGGAGAAATTCACAAGTGTTCCTATCTGCCCAGACATTCTGGATATGTGCATACAAGCTAAAACTTCTCTTGAACTTGAGAAAATCAATAAACAAAAGAAGAAGTCCTCTCAATGTTCAAAAGCTCCAAAACCCTTTAGGACATTTCAAGAAAAATTAACTTGGCAACAAAAAGGAAAATGGGTTGAAAATAACAAGTCTTTTTCTTCTGTGACAATGAAATCGGCAGAGGTTCACCACAGAGGATGGGCACAACAGAAGGCTACTCCAAGGAGAGAATTTTCAAAAAATCAATCTAGCCTAGATAGGACCTTTTGTAATAGAAAGTCCAATGCTAGGAAAGATTGAAATAATAAAGCCTCTGTGCCCATGTTCAGTACTTTTAATGAAAAGTTTAAGCAAATTTCTTCGCATATCAATTATTGTCGTTGCTTCGAACTGATGTATTAACTGAACCAACACTTCTCCAGTCCTCACAGTTTCCTCTCTAAACCCAAAAAGAATGCAAAATTAAAGGGTAAGAAGAAACAAGATGGTTCTTTGAAAGAAGTTAAAACCAAACCTAAGGATGCTAAGGCAACCTTAAAGACCCCTAACAAACTTGGACCCATTTGTAAATGGGTACCTAAAAATATCTGATTGTGTTGCAGAAGCAATATGTTCCGATATGGTACCTAGACTCTGGGTGCTCAAGGCACATGACTGGCGACAGAGGTTTACTATCCTCGTATAAAGACAAACTTGGTGGAGGATCAGTTACCTTTGGAGATAACAAGAAGGGGTACATAAAAGGCTATGGAGTCATAAAGAAAGAAAATATAATTGTATGCAAAGTTGCATATGTGGATGGACTTAAGTACAATCTTCTCAGTGTTAGCCAACTTTGCGATACAGGCTTTGATGTTATGTTCAAAAGAACTTTTTGCTCTCTGCAAGGGGAAGACACAGGCGTAGAACTTCGGCGTGCCGAAAGAAAAGGTGATTTGTACCTTATGAACTTCAGTGTCAAGAACAAAAATGACAAGCTATGTCTTGTCGCTTCCAAGAACGAAGAAGCTTGGTTATGGCACAACAGGTTCTGCCATCTAACCTTCCATACTCTAGATAAACTTGATAAGATTAATCTGGTTAAAGGTTTGCCAAATGTTAAATTTAACAAAGATTATTTGTGTTCTGCCTGCGAAATGGGAAAACTCAAGAGAGCTTCCCATAAAGGCAAGACCGATGTGTCTTGTCCTAGGCCTCTGTACATGCTCCATGTTGACCTCTGCGATCCCATTGCTACACAGAGCCTAGGTGGCAAGAAATATATTCTAGTGTTGATTGATGAATTCTCAAGATATACATGGGTGAAATTTGTCCGAAAGAAATCAGATGTTCCAAACATTCTGATTAATCTAATGAAAAGAATCCAGGTTCTTTATGAGTGCAGGATACAAAAGCTAAGAAGCAACAATGGAACATAATTCAAAACCTATGTCATTGAAGCTTACCTTACAGAAGAAGGCATCTCGCAGAACTTCTCTGCTGCACGCACCCCACAACAGAATGGCGTGGTCGAACGCAAAAATCGCACACTTGTGGAGGCTGCAAGAACAATGCTAACAGCATCTGGATTGCCCACATCTTTCTGGGCAGAAGCTGTTTCAACTGCTTGTTTCACCCAGAATCGATCAACAACAGTGAAGAGACACATCAAAACACCATACCATTTGATCAACCAGAGGAGACCAAATATCAAGTTCTTTCACGTTTTTGGATGTAAATGCTTTGTCCTCAACGACAGCGAAGCTAGAAGGAAGTTTGATGTGAAGGCAGATGAAGGCAAGTTCATTGGGTACTCTACCACTTCTAAGGCATACAGAGTCTATGTTCTGTGGACCCGGTCAATCATGGAAAGTATTAATCTTTCTTTTGACGACTCTTTTCAAAAGACTTCTGAGCAAAACTATTTAGAACTCGGGCTGAACAAAGAGTCCTTTGGCATTTCCAAGAAAAGAGAAGTAGAACTTAATCTGCTGTTTGAAGAAATGTTCCATGATAATATTGATCCCTCTGCGGGAGCCCCCAGAGCCTCTGGAGAGAAATCCCTTGCTGACCAGACAGATTCAGGTATTTCTCTAACTGGTCCCTCAAATACTTGACCCTCTTCCATTAATCGTACAAATGCAAGTGTCGAGGGGGAGCAAGCAGAGGATAATGCGAACAAGAATATCACCACAGAGGCACTGGAAATACCAACTCCAGCAACTATAGAGGAAGAAATACCAGAGGAAAATGAGGATTCTGTCTCAACATCCTCAGAGGATTCAGTTCCAACCCTCATTGAAATACCACCTCAAGCTGAAACACCATGTTCAAGCACATAAGTACCATCTACAATAGAAGTTGCACCAGAACCATCATTTGCAACGACAGAAGTTCAACTCAATGATGCAAATGACCATCTTCCAAGGATGACCAAATGGACAAAAAGCCATCCTTAGAGCCAAATAATGGAAGACCCTTCTAAGAAAGTCAAAACAAGATCAGCCACTGCTAATTTTTGTTTCTTTACAAAGTTTATCAGTGTGATCGAACCCAAACGAGTTTTTGAAGCCCTAGATGATCCAAATTAGGTAGAAGCTATGCAAGAAGAGCTTCTCCAATTTGAGAGAAACAAAGTATGGACCTTAGTTTCTCTGCTAAGAGAGAAAACAACCATAGGGACTAAATGGGTCTTCAGAAACAAGAAGGACGAGGATGAGGTGGCCATCAGAAACAAGGAAAGATTGGTGGCAAAAGGATACTGTCAGGCAGAAGGGATAGACTACGATGAGACCTTTGCCCCTGTCGCACGGCTAGAAGCAATAAGAATCTTCTTAGCCTTCGCAGCCCACAGAGGTTTTAAGGTTTATCAAATGGATGTCAAATCCGCCTTTCTGAATGGACAGATTCAAGAGGAAGTATACGTCCAACAACCACTGGGGTCCGAAAGTTCAAAGTATCCAAACCATGTCTACTACCTCGATAAGGCTCTGTATAGACTAAAACAGGCCCCAAGAGCATGGTACGAACGACTTTCAACCTTTCTTCTTGTTAATATTTTTGAAAGAAGTACTATCGACACTTCTTTGTTCTATAAGAGAAAAGGTGAAGAGATTTTGTTCGTACAAATATATGTGCATGATATTATTTTTGGCTCTACCAATGCACAATACTGCACTGATTTTGAAAAACTCATGTAGAGCGAGCTTGAAATGAGTATGATGAGAGAGTTAAACTTCTTCCTAGGACTCAAAGTCAAACAATCATTAGAGGGAATTTTCATAAATCAATCAAAATATGTCTCTGACATACTTTCAAAATTCAAACTCTCTGATGCCTCTGTCATGAAGACCCCCATGGCCACTGGATCTAAGTTACACTCAGATCTAGAGGGAAAGTCTGTAGAGTGCAAGCTCTACAGAGGCATGATTGGGTCTCTCTTATACTTAACCGCCAGTAGGCCTGATATAATGTATGCCCAGTGTCTTTGTGCAAGATATCAAGCTAACCCTAAAGAATCACACTTATTTGCTGTCAAGAGGATCTTTAGATACCTAAAGGGAACCAAGAATCTTGGCCTCTGGTATCCAAAGAACTCTGGCTTTGATCTCATGGCTTATACAGATTCAGACTACGGAGGATGCAAGCTTGACAGAAAGAGTACCTCTAGGAGTTGCCAATTCCTAGGTGGTAAGTTAGTCAGCTAGACTTCAAAGAAGTAGAACTGTGTGTCAACATCCACAGCAGACGCCGAATACGTTGCTGCTGCCAGCTGTTGCTCCCAGGTTCTGTGGATGAGAACCCAGCTAAATGACTACGGTCTTGACATCTAAAAGATCCCCATCCTCTGTGACTCCAAAAGTGCCATTGCGATCTCTGCCAACCCTGTGCAGCACTCTAAGATAAAGCACATAGATATCCGATACCACTTTTTGAAGCATCACGTTTAACATGGCACAATAGAGATGTACTTTGTGTCAACTGAATATCAGCTTGCAGACTTGTTCACCAAGGCACTTGATGAGAAAATATTCCTTTTCTTGGTGGGTAAGTTAGGTATGCTAAACATGAGCCGATCCCTCTGTAAGTGACACTAAATCTTCCTGTACATATGTATATATTTCAATCTTTCAGTATGAGAATTATTTTCCTTTAAAAATTTTGTACCCAACAGAGCTTCTGTGGAATAGCTCAGAGCCTCTGTCTTTTTTCCACAGAACCTCTGGTGAGATTGACCTATGTTCTATGCTCTACTTATCACATCTGATCCAAGCATAGGTCAAGGGGGAGCAGAAGGAGACCTTGAATTGATCTACAGAGGTTAATCATTCAAAGGGGAGCCTAAGAGGAGTATTGGTCAAACATGTCAACAGAAGTTAGGGACTTTGCCGAACAAAGGAGAATCTAAGAGTGAGTTTCTCGCACAAAACTATTTTCTAAAACAGTTTTCCTGGACACCACTTTCCAAATATGTCCTAGAAACACAGTTTAAAACAGTCAAAACTTTGAATGATCAAAAAGCTTTATGAGCTTTCCGTAAAAATAAATTTTCTGTCATAGAGCCTCTGCTGAGCTCAACAGAGCCTCTATAAGCCAAAGTCTCTGTAACTGCGAATTTTGTACGGAAACTCTATCGATCACTTCAATTGTCTTTTCAAATGTTTTTGGCAAAGGTGCAAGCTCAGAGATATCGATAGAAGGGTTCAGATCACAGAGCTTTTTCCATCACAGATCTTCTGTCGATTCTGATACGTGTGCATTCAAAAGGTAGCCGCACGACGTCTTGTCGTACTCTAACACCTCTGACGTGGCACGATTTCATTGGACGTGCGTGCCACACGTTCTTCTGAAACGTTGAATACAACTAGGGTACTCAAGAGCGGACCCCAAACTTTATTCAATTTTCTCTATTTACCGCTTCAGATTCTACCATTGTTAAACCCGTATAAAACCCTCATTTACCACCTTCTTCATTTTTTACGATTCTCTCTCTTCATTTACTCCGGCGAACCTTGCAAAAACCTGCAACTACTCTATTTCTACTCCATTTCTTCAAGATATAATCAATCGCTTCCACCAGGGACTCTTCGGCGAACTCCCCTGCTCAATCTGAGCATTCACAACATCCATCAATGGCCAGAAACCAATAACAGGATAACAGTGGCGACTACGTCGATTTTGCTCCGAGCACCCATCTTCAGGACTTTATGGACCATGACCAGTTTGAAAACATCCTTCCCCTTAAACCCAATAATCACTACCTTGTTCCTTCTAGAACCACATTTGGGGAAGAAAATGCTATTCTATTAAATATCCTGGAAAATCATCCCTTGAACACCCTGTTAACCAAGAACATAACCAAAATCCCAGCCAGATACCTGAACCAGTTCAGGCGGAGCTGCTATTACAACGCCGAGACCAGACAAATCACCGACTATATATCCACCCCTGACAAATCCCAAAACCTAGAACTCAGATTCAACAGAACCATGCTCTCCATGGAATTCAATTTGCCTACCAGAGGCTTATTGGGCATCAAGGACTACGCAGAAAGCCCCTCTGACACCGAGCTCTGCGCATTTGTAGAAATATTTGGCTACAACACCCATCTCACCAAAAGTAACGACTTTAGAAGGAATCGCTTCCCCCTCTGTGGAACACTTTGTTCTCTATACTTAACAGATGCCTAACGGGCAAAGTGGGTAGCCCCGACCAGAACCCTCACCAAATCCTGGCAATCATGTACGGGGTGTACTATGACTTGCCTCTAGACTACGTATCTCTGATGATGCAGGAGCTCATAGCCACTATTGACCACAAAATATCAACCCAAAAGGCAAAGGGCACTAAAAGGCAAAGGGCACCAAAAGCAAAGAACTACCTTCTCTACAATTCTAGAGGACCCTAGAAGTCATCTTAGACCCTCTGCTAATCCTGAATGATTGGCCAATGGAAGGGCCAATTGTGAAAACTTACCCTTTGACCAAATGGCCCCTACCAAACACGCAGATGGATACAGGTTCTGCAGGCCTCTGTCAGCAAAAATGCTCACCTAATCCAAAGATAAATCTCTTAGGACAGAGTACATACGCGGATACCGCACTCCAGAACCGAGTCCTGTGACCCCCCGTGTCTAGGAGCCCCTATAGGATCAGATGTAGCAGTTAGGATGAGTGCAAAAGAGTGGGAAGCAGCCGTAGAAAAGCACAACCTGAAACAAGAAAAGATCCAACTGGAGAGAAACAAGGATGGAACCTCTGCACCTCAAAGAAAAACCACAGAGCCACCATCCAAACCTAAGAAGGCTTCCAAAGCCAAGAAAGTAACAGAAGGCACCTCTGCCAGTGCAGAACAAACCCGACAACCACACATAGAGGCAACTGTGGTTGAATCCGCTACACCCCCTCCTCCAAAAGAAAAGAAGAAAAGAAAAACCCAAACTTCTAAGGAGGGAGCCCCTAAACCCAAAAGGAAGAAAACCAAGAAGCCACGATCCCCAATGAAGAGCATCACAGAGGAAGCAGAAACTGCAGCAGACATCACCGAACACCCTCAGCGATCCCCCACGCCCATTCGATACGCAGAGCAAACCGACTTCGCTGCCTTTCTCGAAACTATAGAGATGGTCCAAACCCTGGATACTTCTGGGTGGACCACAGAAGCCCTCCCAGATTGGACCACTACCAATCCAAACGTTATTGTGACAGATTTTGTCTCTGGTATGAAGGAAGGCGATAGAACCCCTACTGGAATTCAGGCTGAAACCCCAGAAGGTCAATGAACTCTGACATGTTTGCCTCTCCTCCAAGCTATGACTCAGAGCTTTAACTCACAGAGGAGATGGTGGAAACAGATGACACTTGGGTAGACATAGAAACTTAGTTAGAATCCCCTATCTTAGGATGCCAAACAGAGGAAGAGAGCCAAAAAGATGCTGAAGAATGTAGAGGAACACAATCATCGCCCCCTCCAGTGCAACCCACATTTCTGACTCTGCCAGTCTAGTGGCACAAAGAGTCATTGAAATAGAGCCACACAGCTCGATCCCATCCCCAGCAAACCGGACATAGAAACCTTTTTCCTCCTCTGTGCCACTCACTGTCGGGGAAACTATATAGAGGGAGCCCTATCAAAAGGACTCTCCTCTTATTCGTGATCCTTTGCCCCAGATCACACCTGAAATCCCTACAGAGGAATTCGTTTCCTCTGACACGCACACTACAATAGGACCCAAAACCTCTTCAGAGGAGCTTAGAGTGCACACAGACGAAGGGACTCTAGACAAGTCCCCGAGTCAACTCAAGGATACTTTGTTAGATCTGAGGTTTTGTCAAAAACACAAGTGTTGACATCTTAGCAGAAGACTCAGAGTTCTGAGTAGGAGACTCAGAACTTCTGATTAGAGAAGTCTCGAAAAGATTACAAGTATGAAAGTCTGAATAGAAGGTTCAGAGTTCTGAGTAGGAGACTCAGAACATCTGAAGATGAAGATGAAAATATCCCAAGTGATTGAAGGAAGTTCTGATATGCTTAATCAGAAGATTGTTCAGAAGTTCTGAACATGATGTTCAGAACTTAGGTCTTAGATATTTTCAGTTAAATTCTGTTACACCTTAGAACACGTGTATAAGTTCTATTGGTTTGTCATGCATATGTACTGTAGCTTTAGACTTTCATTACAGTATATATAGAAGTTAGCATTGTTTAGCTAACTAACGTTTTTCATATAGATCTCTGTATTCACTTTTGTAATCTTAGAGAGATTCTCTCTCTAGATCTGTAATCTGTTCTTGATTGAAAACAAGTCTGTTTGATCAAATTCTCTGTTTGATTGTTCTTAATTGTTCATATATGATTGTAAGATTGAATCCTGGTTTCTACAATTGGTATCAGAGCCAAATCGATGAATTTTTTCTCGATACGATCATCGGATCTCGACATTTCAAGTAAATTTGCCCGATCTACATGTAAGTGTGTTCAAATCTTTTATGCTCTTGAAGATTTGCTCTTTATTCGATTCCAGATCATCTCCAATTTTTTGAATCGAATTTCGACAAGTTTTGACGATTTTCGAAAATTTCGAGAGTTTTTTGGTGTTCTTCAGGAGAATTCTTAAGACCCAGAAGTTTTTTGTGCATGATTCGATTCTATCTACTCAGATCTGTTTCTCTATTGGTTTTGAAGAGTGTACATCATTTAGATCTGGACAATCTCTTCAAAATATGTCAATTTGTTTTTTTGAAAAAGTTAACATCGTGAATTCTTGAAGTGTTGTGTGATCTTGAATTTTCAAAAGATTATTGGTTGATTATTAGTCACAGATCTGTTAGCTTGTGGATTTCAGGCATTCTACATTTTTTAGAATCGAAATTCGTTGAGAAATGAGGGAGATATGAGATCTGAAACTTTGCTCGCCGGAATTCTCGCCGGTAAAACGTATTTGTTCGATTAAAAGTTTTCAGATCTGTTCTTCGTGTTGTTTCAACCTTTTTGCAATCAACTATCATGAAAATCCAGCAAGAATTCCGAATTTTAGAGCTGTTGGATGCTAACAGATCAGAAAATCACATCGTGCCGGAGTTATTCGCCGGAAAAACGGTTATGCCGGAATCTAAGAATTTTGCCGGACTGTTTGACACTTTTTACCTCAGATCTGGTCATTCTTGATGGTATGATCATACAGTAGCAATAAGTATCGAAATTCCAGCAAGAATTCTTAAATTTTGGATTGTTGGAAGACTCGCCGGAAAAATTAGTTTCTCGCCGGAAAAGTTGGTTATCGCCGAAAAAATGTGTTTCACGCTGCATGATCTCAGATTTTGGTTGCTATCCATTCTTTTGTTTTATTTCAGCCTTAAGAAACCAAAAGAAAGAAACTTGATCGTGACTTTTAGAAGAAAATAGAAGAAGAAAGTAACAGATCACATATATGGTTGAAATTAATGCTTCTTTTGTTTTTCACGAGCTGCATGATATTTTTTCTTGAAAAACATTGTTTGTTGGTCAAAAGGCATAATGGTTTCAAAAAGGAGTTGATTTGCACGTGAAGCTTGGAAGAATTATGAAAGAAAAATCCAACAGGAAGGTGATCATGTTTTTGGAAGATGATGAATAGTAACTAACGGAGTTCGTTACTGGACAGTTAGTTTTTCTAACATTTTTGGTCCAAATTCCAATAAATTCGTCAATATTCGTGGTTTTTGCTAAAGAAACTCGTGTGGCATCATTCTTACACTTCGTTTGTCACACATCCATCTCCACGACATCGATTTGTGTTCGATTCTTCGAAATCCCAACCGAGTAGCGCGTGCTTTTACCGTTCCTCCTTCGAGCAAATTCGGACCAAACTCTTAAGCCGAATTCTTACTCAACTCGTGGTCCAACGACAGATTCTCTGTTTTACACTAAGATGCATACACTTTGAAGATGATTTTCGTGCACTTAGTCGGGGTTATGGAGTACATTGGATCCGATTTTTCAAGGTTGAAAATATGATGAGTAAGAGCAACTTTCAAGGGGGAGTCGAGCCTACATTTGAAGAATGCATCACTAAAGTTTTTCAAGAAAATCAAGGGGGAGAGGAGTTAAAGACTTTAAAGTGATTTTACTTTCCAAAACTTTAGGGGGAGAATGTTAGGACATTTAAGTTGTCCTAAATATTAGAAAGTTTTGTAAAGTAATGGATTTGGGCCTAATGGGCTTAGACATGTAAATGGGTTTGGGCTTACTTGTTGTAACAAGGGGGAAGGGCTATAAATAGGTCATTTCATGTATGTTTGTAATAACAAGTTCATAAATCACAATGTAGCTCTCTAATCTCACATTGTTCTCTCAAGATTATATTTCCTTTTCTAATAAACAATTAGTCCTCTTCTACCTAATCTTGTTACATATTACTTGAATAAGGTCCTTGACAGAACTTCTGTAGAGTCTGAGGCCTTAAAAACCTCTGCTCTAGGATCAGAAGGAAGTCCTTCCGTCCTCAACATCCAAACATGAACGAAAGAAGGCGTCCAAAGAACATGGACTCACTCTGGGGAAGAATGTGTTCCCCCAGAGGTTACTCCTGGTCTACAAGTCACAAAGGATGAGTTCCAAACCTTTGTCACCACTACGACCACCTCATTGACAGAGTTGCAAAGCTCTGTCAAGCTCCTTGCAGAATCCCCAAAGAAGGCTATAGACGAATTGTGCACCAAAGTTGAGAACCTGTCAACAGAGGTGAAAATGCCAGGGCTTGAATGAAACCCTCTGCTACTACTTCAGCAACGACAACCTCTGCATCCACAACACCCTCTGCACCAGAAGCACCCTCAACTTCTGCACCTGAAGCTTCTGTCACCGAACTCTCCAAACAGTTAAAGAAGGCACGTAAAGTGGCCACAAATCTTTCCACTCAGACCCCTGCAACACCTGGAATAATGGCAGAAGATCTCAAGAAGGCTCTGGAACAGGTACAAGATCACACCATCGAGCAAAACAAAGCCTTGAAGCCAACTGATTATATTACCAGAGCCCAACTGACAGAACTGGGCCAGGGAGTGCTGAATGAAATGACAGAGTTCATCAAAGCCTTTACCATTGCGATCACCAACTACGTGAAAGACTTCCAGAACAGTGTAGGAAACCTACGTTTTAAGTCTGAGGCAGAAGTTGCTTATCTGCTTGGCATCTGTGACGACCTGTGTGCGAAAATGAGCGCAACAGGGGAAAGCCAACTTAAGAAACCATCTTCGTCATGCCAGGCAAAAGGCAAATCGGGCAGAAGACAGGATGATTCTGACGACGATTCAAATGATTCGCCAGATCATCCTGAGGGGGAGAAGAAGAAGACAGAGAGAAACATCAGAGGACTACCAGCACCACCACTAGCTGTCAACCCAATATCCCAAGTTCCCCAACACCAAGAAGCCCAACCATCAAAAGAACAGAAGACCACAGAGGAAATACCCACCTCTGTGGAAACTAATCGATCAGCTGAAAACCTACCCTCACCTAAACCGAAGACAATAACAGAGCAGATTCATATTCTCTCCTCTTCAACTTCTGAAGACGATCTTCCCTCCCTAACACCAAAACAAAGAAAAGAAGAAACCAAACTACCATCCCCAACACCGATAACAGAAGAAAAACCCAAATCCACACCCAAAAAAGATCAACCAAAACCAACACCAAGAAAAAAAAACCTTAGCTCAAAAACAAAGAAGATATCTGAGCAAAACAGAGGAACCCGCACCAACCAAACCCACAGAAGAACCTCCAACCAAATCCCCTATCAAACCAACAGAGGCAACCCCACCAAAATTAACAGAAACACCCTCAACAAAGACCTCAGAAGCTCAACTGACAAAACCAACTGAGGCATCTCAACCCAAGCCAACAAAAGAAACTCAGCCGAAGGCCAAGGACAAGGGAAAGTCCATACTTACATAGGAACCTAAGCCCAAGAAACCAAAGCATCAACCTTCTGATAAATTAATAAAAAGTGCATTCGATGCCTTTGTCACTCCAAAGCCAGAAGAAGAAGACTGGGCTTACGGAATCCCTCTGTCAGCCAAACCTGTCATAGACCCAAAAGCAAAGCCAACTGAAGACAGAGTGGCCCAAATGATCAGTGATATGGAGGCCCTGCGAAAACCCATGCCTCCATCCTCTGTGCATCATCGCCAAATGGAAGATGTGGTATACAAGTACCTCTACAGTAGAGCCGTCAATGATCCTCTGCCACCTCCCATTCTAAAACGTGACATGGTTCAGCAGATAAGGGAAGACTTCTACAGAAACAAAGCCAAACCCGTCAAAGAGGTCTTCTCAAACTCAAAGATCTAACAAGTCATCTACTGCAAGCTCTCACATACCAAAGGCAGACAATTCCACTACAACCTCTACCATGTAAAAAGGGCGGACAAATCTGAGAACAAATTCTCAGATGTAGATTTAAGAAACCTCAGCCCTTATGATCTATCAGAACTTCTAAGCTGGGCCAGGAAAAACTACGGTCGCAGACTTGAGATCCAGAGGGCATACGATGAAATAAAAAGGGCCATGCGAGAGAAGCTTCTGCTCTATAGCATGACAGACTTCCAAGTGGGACTTGATCTTGGAGTAAAGAGAATCAGCCTTCCACCTCCAGAAGACCACTGCCCCTCTTCAGTTGACATCAAACCAAACACCATCATCCTCAGTCCAAATGTTGGGTATGTCTTCCGTGATCCTCTAGGAAATTTGAAGTTATTCTTAATGGTAGACTGCCAGAAGTATGCTACTAAAATGCCGCTCGACTTCAGATCCAATCTTTGGAAACACAAAGGATCTGAATTCATGGACCTACACATCGCAAACAGGATGATTGAGCTCATTGATTCGGTAATCAGCTTCCGAGACCTCTGCATCTCCATGTTCCGTGAACTTAGAAGTGGAGGACTCACCAAGTCGATCAATGACTTCCCACGCGCAAAAGTCTGATCTCTGCAACTATCTTACTTTTGTGAACTTTTCAAACTCTGTACTCTGATTTCCAAATGTAAATGCCTCTGGCATACCAATGAATGAAAAGCGAATTTCTTATAGAGGTAAAATGTTCCACCTCTTTTTAGTTTTGTTAGCCCCAACTTCTGTTCTAAGAAGTATTGAAAAATTGGCTAACTGAAGATCACCGACAGAGCCTCTGTCGAACACCAAGAGCACAGCCTCGAGCAACCCTCTATTGGAACGATTAACTGAACACCATCAGAGGACAAGGCCATAGAGCCTCTATGGTATGAAGACTTGGAATCTTAAAGATACTTAAAGACCAAGACAAGGACAAGCGTGCCTCTCACGTGCCTCTGCTGTACGAAGATCCTGAAGATCAATAGTATAAGGTGTGCCCTGCCACTTTCCACGTGTCATCCTCTAAGGGGTTACAGCTTTTATAGAAGGCGGCGTACTACATCAACATGTACCAGGTTCAGTCCCACGATGTTGTCTTTTGTACCTTAGTACTTCTTGTCTACTATTTGTCTCCTGTAAAGTAGTATAAATAGAAGGCCTTACCAGACCCTTTCTGGTAACTCTTGCACTACACAAACACACACACCAGATTAGAGCTTATTATCTTGTTTCACACACTTACGGTGTTCTTGGTGTAACTTGAAGAATCAATTGATGATGAACCATTGAGCTAAACTCTTGTCTTATTATTGTTTCATTTATCTAATTCTGTGTGTGTCATCTACCAGCTTAATCTCTTTAGTTGTTTTACAAACGCTTTCGCACATATCTTTCATTGAACTATTGAGGTTAATATCATTGTTGAGTCTTATTGTGGGATCAACATTTTCTCTTCAAAAGATTGTTTTCCATTTTCAAAAATAACTTTCTCAATTTCAAACTGTGCTCATTCAAGATTGAAAGCATTCTCAAAATCAGACATTGTACTTTTATTTGTAAAATTACTTCTTTCCTCCTCTAAAGGATTTTCCAATGTCTTCACTTTTTGAGAAAGTTCACAAATCTTTTCTTCAAAAGTTTTGGTTTCTTCAAGATTAAACCAATTCTTCAAAGAAAAATCTTTTGTTTCATTTTCCAAATCAATTACTGTCTTGGAAAGCTCACTTATTTTGTCTTCAAAAGATTTGCTTTCTTTTGCAAAATTTGCTTTCTCCTTCTCAAATTGTTGATGCTCAAAGAGTAAAAGTTTCTCAAGATCCAACACTTGCTTATATAGCTGGAAACACTTTTGATTGACTTTCTGTTTTGCATCAAAAACACTCTTGGATGAATCTGAAAACTTTTAATTAAAGATTTTTCATGAATATCCTTTTCTTTTTCCAATTTAGTCTTGAAACTAGAAGATAGTTCCTTAAAACTATTTGAGTAAATAGTTGAAAGAAAGTCCTTTTCAAGCTCAAATTTCATCCTTTGTTCTATAACAGAATCTTCAAGTTCACAGATTCTTCCTTCTAGAATCAAAGGTGGAACATATCGTTTTGCTTCTAAAGGTTTTTCACTATTAGGTTTAGTAGCACAAATATCAAAATAGTCATTTGAAAATCTTCCAATCAGATTCTTTTGATATTTTTCATTCTCTAGAGTATAACAAAAAGGAAGTTGCATTTTAGTTGTAGTGGTTCTTTTCCTTATTTCTTCCCTTTCAATTTCATCAACATTGGACCATTTAATTGCACATTCAGAAAAATATCTAGCATAATGCAAAAATTTAAATTCATACTACGTTGGAAGACAAGTTATTGCTTTTAGCAGATGTTTTGGATTTTCATAACCAAGTCCCCAATATTTATTTAAAGAACTCACAAGCCTTGGTTTGTTCATTTGGATAGTTTGATCCGTTTGACCACTCAAATAAAGTTTCTTTTCCAAATCCTTGATTTTGTCTGAAAATTCAGTATTTTGATTTGAAAAATTATTCAAAGAAATCTCACTTCCATTATTCTTTTCTTCTAACTCTTTGATTTTCTTGGTTAGTTCAGAAATCTGAGATTCAAAGAATATATTTTCCTTTTCAAACTATTCATGTTGATCCTTGAGAGTTTTAATTTCCACATTTCTCTTTTCTTTCTCAAGGTTATCAGCAAGAATAATCTAAATTAAAGCTTCGTTTTATTCTTTTTCTTTTCCTAACTTAGCTCTTAAATCTTGAACTCTAATGTCATGACTTCTACTTCACGAAATAAATTGGCTGAAATCTTTCTGATTCAACTAATTTATTACGTGTTCTTGTTAATTTTCTACGTAAAGTAGTCACTTCATGATCATCAGAGGGAAGTATAGGAAAGGAATTTACCTGAGAGTCATTATCCGAAATATCCTCCTCATCTGAATTGAATTCAGCATGGCACATGTTTTCCTGTTCCTCATTATCTGCTTCATCATCGGTCTGATCTAGGCAATATTCTTCTTCCACAAGTAAAGCTTTCCCAGCTTCTTTCTGTTTGGCTAATAACATCTTGTTTTTGTAGTAGTCAGAGTTCCTAACTACTTTCTTTTGACAATCTTTGGCGTAATGACCAGGCGTGCCACAGTTGTAACACTTCGGTGCCTCATTAGGTTTCTTATCCTCAAACCTTTTCTTGCTATCAACCTTTCTCAATCTTCTTCTCAACATTCTCAAACCTTTTCTCCTCAAAAGGTTTTCCTTCATAACTGTTGTTATTCTCAAACTTTCGAGAGCCAGACGTGTACCTCAGATTATTTGAAGATGGTGTCTTATAAAATCTCTTTTGAAAATGCCTAGTTAGCAAAAGCATTGCTTGTTCTAATTCGGCTCCATCATCTTAAGTGTTTCTTTTGAAGCCAGTTTCAAACATGTCTGAACCTTCAGTAGAATAGCTTTTAGAGTACATATCAGCTTTAAGTGCCACCGGATCGGGAAGAATCTTCTTCTTCTTTTTCCTATTCTTTTTCTCCCTCTTTTCTTCCACTTCCTCTTCATCATGTTGAATTGTTTCAAACAACTCATGCAACGGCATTGAAGAGAGTCTTGGATTCTGTTTCATACGTCTTGACACGCTTTTCCACTCTGGTTGCAACACACTTAAGAACTTCACATTTACCTCTATCGATGGTTTGTTTATCTTATTCTTACTGAGCTCGTTCAGTAGGGTGATAAATCTATCATAGGTTTGACTAAAACTCTCATCTTCTTTGGTTCTGAATTCCTCATATCGATTGATACACAAAGTTGTTTTCATCTGATTTCTGATCTGAGATCCGTGTAGCATTTTCTCCATTTGAAGCCACATATTTTGTGCAGTATCTTTGAAACTGTCAATCTTGTTGAACACTTCATTTGGAATTCCCATGATCACAAATGATCTGGCCTTTTTATCAGCTTCGTATCTTGCTTTCTTTTCTGGTGTATATTCGCTTAAAGGTTTCAACTTACCGTCTAATATAACACCTCCTTGTCCAATCGGAATTGTAGCCGCAGGTGGTTTCATGGGTCCATTTCTCAAAGAGTCTAAAAAAGTTTCTTCATTTTGTTGTCTCTCTACGAAATCCTGAAATCTTTCTTTCCATTGTTCGTACTCGGTTTCAATTAAAATTGGAGGACGAGATTCGGTTCCCAAGGACATCATTATATCGTTTTTCATCATTTTGTCACGTTTACTTGCATATGATCTTTAAACAGATAAGCAAAACAGTGAATAGTAGAAAGTTATCGCTCAATACTAAGCAATGAACAGTACTTAATCGCACGACCCGTGTGCGATGAGGAATGAACAGTAGTTATCGGACAATATCAGTGCGAGCAGAAAAGTTAACGGGCACTATTTGTGCGATCAGAGATGGTTCTCGGTCAAAAAATGTACAATCAGGACAAGTTCTCGATCAAAGAAGATAGTGAACAGTAAGTTCTCGGACAACACACGTGCGATCAGACTTCGTGAATAGTAGTTCTCGGACAACACACGTACTATCAGATTTCGTGAACTGAAGTTCTCGGACAACACTTGAACGATCAAAATTTCTAATCGCCCAAGTTTTGTACGATAACTATGAATCTCAGTGTCGTGCGACTACTTTGAAGATTTGAAGATCTGTGTCGTGCGACTTCTTTGAACACCGAACGAAAAAACCTTTCTAAGTCCAATTACTCACTCAAAAACCCTTCAATCGATGCCAAACATTGCATGAACGTTCGAAAAACTAATCTGAACACTTCTTGTTTAGATCATAACACCAAAAACACACTGGATCAATAACTTTCGATCCAAAACAGTAAGTTCCCGAAAACGCCTAAAAATCCATCAAAAAACACTAAAACAGGTTCCTTCGATCCAATTTCTTGCACAGACTAATCAAATTATCTAAACCGGACACCCCTGTATCACTAATCACACTCAAATCATCCTAAATCTGTCAGAATGATTCTAAGTCCGAAAATACAAAAAAAATGCCCAAAAATTCCTTAAAAATCACTCAAATTGCTTGAATCTGCTTGCTCTGATACCACTTGTCATCCTAGAAACAAGTAAACAATCTATGAATCAAGCAACACTCAAGTCATCTCTCATTAATCTCCAAAAGGTGTGAATACTATGTAGAGAGAAAAACTCTAAGTGTCTTGAAGTAATAAGCATGTAGTGTTATGAAATGTAACTCTATCTAGGCTATTTATACCTAGAGTAGAATTTACAATTTAGGTCCTTCTACTTGGATACAACTAACAATTTCAGTACTAACAGTTCTCATCGACTCTGTATTCAACATGGTAAGTTCATCTTTTTCCTAAATTACATGTATGAAAAGGTGGAGTAAATTCATTTATATTTAGCTCATGTTTTAAGGTACTTGGATTTCTAAAGGGTTAATTGTTAGTTGATTAAAGGAGACTATAAAAATTGTATCTCTGATGTTTTCCGGATACGAACTTTGTCCGAATGATTTTCTGATCGAAATTGGACATTTCCGGACAGGAATTGTCCGGATATGTTTACCGAATAGGTTCCCCGGGCATAGGTTTTCCGGGTATGCACGGATAGAGTTGTTTTCTGAATAAGTCCGGATGGGGCCATTTTATGGGTAATTCCGGATAGGGCCGTTTTCCATGTGAAACCGTGGGTATGCTATTTCCGGATGAAACTTTATCTTAAGTTCCGGATAAGATTTCAATTAAAAATATGAGTGAGTTTAATTAAATGAGATTTTTATTATTTACTTAAAATACTTCGATACTTCAAAATAAGAGAGAATGATAGTTAAACATAATTGTATTTATTTCCTTAGATGGCCTAAATATATCAAAGTATGTGAAAATGAGATTCACCCTTATTGTATATGTATGCACTTAAGTGTAATGGATCCATTGACACAAGAGTTGTCTTGAAAACATGGAATAGGCATGGTTCAATTGTAATTCCTGTTTGTATTGGAAAATGAGGGATAAACATGGTTTAATTGTAATGCCTATTTCCATACCAAGAAATAGACATGGATTAATTGTAATTTCTTGGACATGAGCTGAAATCTAGAATATTTACCGATTCGTAGTGGCGCTCTTAAACGTGATAGTGTGACTTACTTTGTGTTTGTCACCTTCTTGGAATCAGTTTCTATTGTCAAAATGATGTTGTGTGGATGTTATTGGAAGAAGAAAATAGCGGTTTGTATATAACGCTTAATATATATATATAATGTCAAAAAATTATTGTTTTTGGATTATAATTGGGATGTTCTCACTTGGCGTAAGCCTAATATTTTCAAAATTGATTTTTTTAGCAGGTTTCAATGATGGCGAGTTAAGCAAGGGATGAGTGCGGAGTGGAATATTTTTGACTATCTTTTTTGAAGAATATAATTGGAGGAAATAGATCTGATTTGAAGATTTTTTTGGAGATCTTATAGACAACCTATTTAATCTGAAATATTGGTATCCTGATATATATAGTAGGTTGATCTATAGTGACGCGTTTGTAATTATGCACTTTTAGCACCAAACCTCCATTTATGAATCAAAACTTTCCGGTTGATCTTGTTGTAATTGTTATTTATTTTAAGTTTAAATGCATCCGGATTTATAGGGTGTTTCATCAAAGTTTGATTTTGTTCGTTCAGATTGATTTTCAGAATTAAATTTTGGAAACGAATTTATTTTTAGATTAGTTTTTCAGATTTAATTTTGATTTTCTTCCGCAAAGCTATTCCAGGGCTTCAGAGATCTTCTTTGGCTCTATCATGCTCAAAAGGCTCACAAAGAAGGCTTCATTTAATGTGGTTGACCTTGTCTTTACACCATCTTCAGAAGCATCAATGATTTGATGATGGGGATGATCTTTTGTTAGGTCTCATGTTTGTGGAATAGAAGTATAGGGACTATTATTGACATACCTTGTAAATATCCTTTCTAGGATATAAATAGATAGTGTTAGCTCCAATCCTCTGTTTATAGAAGTATTGAAAAATAGGTTAAGTATAGAAGTCTTCGACAGAGGCTCTGCCGAATCACCCAGAAGACCAAAGCATAGAAGTCTTCGTCAGAGGCTCTGCCAAGTAACCGAGAAGACCGAAGATAAAGAATCGCACATAAGACTCTTCAATACGGACAAGGCCACAGAGCCTCTGTCATACTTGACAGAGCCTCTGTGGTATAAAAGACCAGAGCTCTACACAAGGACAATCGTGCTTCTCACGATTTCTGCTGTACGAAGATCCTAAAGATCAATAGTACAAGGCGTGACCTGACAACTCCACGTGTCAAACTCTGATGGGTCATAGCCTTAGTAGAAGTCGGCGCATTTAATTAACGTCGTACCTTCAACAGTACCTGAATAGTGTCTTTGTACCTTCAGTCCTTATTGTCCAGATCTTGTCCCCTTTAGAAGTAGTATAAATAGAAGACTCATGTTGAGTTCTTCCATTAAGCTTTGAACAACATACACACCTTTAGAGCAGATTCTTGTCAAACCTTTCGGTGTTCTTGGTGTTCTTATTATATCAAATACAGTGAATCATTGAGCTATTTATCCGTGTTATTTACACTTCATATATTTAATATTGTGTGTTATTCTACCTCATTATATCTGTTAGTTCGTTAAAACGCTTCCGCATTATATATTGTTTGAACTAATTAGATAGAATCATCATTGTTAAGCAAAACAGGAACCAACAATTGGTATCAGAGCGGTTCTTGATTTTCTATATCAAGAGATCCTCACTTACAATGATTTTTGGTAGAAACTTGGACTTTTAACCTATTTTTCATATCTTTCAAAACAGCATCTATTTTTCTGCCATTCTCGACCTGTTTCGACTTTGGTAAACTTACAGAATCTGTTTCTTCGGTTAAATCTCCATTTTAGTGCATTGTTCAAAGGTTTTAAAGCTTATAAAAACCATTAGAAACATCCACTTCATTCTCTGAAGGTCTACTGTTCATACCCTATTTTCTTGATTTCTCAAACCCTTTCAAAATGAAAAACACAAACAACTTCTTCACCGCTGGTTCTTTAACCAAGCCACCCACACTACTCAGAGATGAGTACCCTCAATGGAAGATACGAATGATTCACTTCTTCGAGGGTACTGACAAATAACTCATGTACTATATCAACAATCCTCCTTTCGTACCAATGATCACAGTACCCCGTGTACCTGCCACAGACGATACTCCTGAAATCCCTAAGCACACGAAACCAAAGACCAAGGACAAGTGGTCAGATCCTGATTGGGCAAAATATGAAGTTACTCAGAAGACTAAGAGACTTCTGATAATGGCCATACCTAATGACCTTTTCCAATCCTTAGATGCGTGTGAATCTGCATACGATATGTGGAAGGAACTGAAAAAACAACTGGAGGGCGGGGCCAAAACTTAGAAGAACCGAAGAGCCCAATGCATCAACGAGTACTACGCATTCAAAGCTCTGCCGACAGAACCTCTGCAGACAACATATGATCGGTTCAACTCTCTAATCAACAAGTGCAAGAAGTTCGGAATCCACAGAACTTCAGAGGAAAACAATGTCATGTTCCTAAAGAGTCTCAATGATGAATGGATCCAGTTGTCTATGTCTCTACAAACAAATCAAGACTTAGACTCCTGGACTCTATCAGATCTCTATGGAACGTTGGCAGCCTAAGAGCCTCAAATTGCACAAGCAAAAATTCAAATCAGTACACCTTATGCGCTGGTTGGTAAGACTACAGAAGATAAAGAGAAACCAAAAAAGGAGAAAGCTGTGGAAGAAAAGAAGAAGAGGAAGATCTTGATCGTTGATAGTGAAGATGAGGAGGTGGTGGAAGAAGAGGAGGCAACTATGGCCTCGATAGCTAAATTGTTAGCTCTTTTGACAAGGGAATTCAGCAGAGGATACCAGAAGAAGTCTGGTAATGAATGCTACGGAAGAGATGATCGTGGAAGAGAAGGGTCAAATGACAAGAAGGACAGAGGTGTCGAGCAACAGAGGTCGAATGACAGAAATGACAGAGGTGGTGACCGACAGAGGTCGGACGACAGAGCTGGCAACGGTCCCCAGAACCAAGGATGTTTTAACTGTGGCAAGCCATGCCATTATGCTGCTGACTGCAGGAGCAAACCAAACCGCCCACAGAGGGACTCTGCTTACTACAAAAAGAAAGTGGAGTTTTATGCTCAGAAGTCGCTAATGGTGAATCAGGAGAACTGGCTGTCAGACGAATCATCTGATGAAGGCGACAAAAACGTCTTGTTCTGTGGAATGGCAGAGGTCAGCTCATCCGACTCCGACAGTGAGGTATCCACTTCTGACTCTTACACTAATCAAGCTGAAGCTGATTTGCTTAAACTAAACATTAAACATACAGAACTTAAAAAGACTTGCGAAAGTGTCCAGAAGAAGCTTACCTTCTTTGAGAGAGAAGCTAGACTTCTCACTCAAGAAAAGGCTAAATTCTTTCAAGAAAAGGAAGAAATTGAAACAAACTGGAACAAACACCTAAATCCTTTGAAAGAAAAGATTTCTGAACTTAACTCAGTCTTAAAAAGAAAATCTAAAGAACTTATTGACGTTGAGTGCGACAGAATGAATATCCTAGCTCTTAAACATTATTTTCAAAAGGAAAGAGAAGTCCTATGTTGGGAACTGAAGATATGCTAAGTATGGTTAGTACTGCCAAGACAATGTTACTACTGCCAGTTCTTCGTTACTACTGCTGGTCAAGGTTACTACTGCTAGACAAGGTTACTACTGCTAGTCAAGGTTACTACTGCTAGACGAAGTTACTACTGCTAGACATGGTTAGTACTGCTGAGCTGAGATACTACTGCTAGAAGACTGTGAAGGTTAATACTGCTGAAGGTTCGTTAATGCTGCTAAGTCAAATCATTGTTAATACTGCTGAGTAGATATGTATGGTATGAGAAGATAAAGAAGGAAAGCTGAAGATAAGCATGGAAGTATATTTTGAAGATCGTTTTATTCTTAGTAGTTATCTTGTACTTATTCTGTTATATATATAGATAGCTATTAGGGTTTTAACACAGGGAGAACAGTTTTTCAAAAAGTTGTTTAGCCATTCAGAGAGAATTAACCTCAAGATCGTAGATCCTATTTCTAGAGAAGTAGAAGTCGTCTTGGTGAGATCTGTTCATCAAGATTGAGGTTTGGTGTAAAGCTTGTGAGTAATACAGTTTGATATATACTGTGTGTTGAATTCTATTGATTGTTCTTTAATTGATTTAGAGTTCTATTCCGCAAGATTCTCTAAATTTTGTTTCTAAGAAGTTTAATTCTTGTTAAGAATCGATCCTGACAAGTGGTATCAGAGCTTGTGTTTCTTAGAATTCTACAATCATTATGGAAAATTCTATTGAATCAAACAGTACTTTTGATTGGAGTGATCAAGCAGAAGAGGCAATCCAGAATCATGCACTCATGGCAGAAGTCTCAGATATTCCTACTGAGGTACAATCTAAACTCTGTTCTCAAGCTTGCATTGATGCTGTTAAAAGATATAGGGATCACAATCAGGGTATGTGTGATAACCTTAAGAGGCTAGAGAAAGATGTGAAAGATTATGTTAGGATTGTAGAAAGGTTTGAGGAACAGATTAGAGCTTTTCAAGCTAATGAACTTCAACACCACTATGATACTAACTATTGGAAGTGGGAGAAGAATGAGTATGAGATTAAGCTGAAAGTGTCTGGGGAGGAGAATGAAAAATTAAAAGAAGAGCTTAAGAAGGTTAAACTTGATGTTGAAAAGTTTACCTGTGCTTCTAAAACCATGGATACCATCATCAAGGCTCAAATCCATGACAAGATGAAAGTAGGGATAGGGTACAATGCCACACCTCCACCCTACAATAACAACTACATACCTCCTAAGTCTGATTTGTTAGAGACCAAGGATAGGAAGGATCCTGAATTAAAGATTAATATAGATCCTTGTGAAGAAGAAGTAGTAGTTAAGGATAAAACAGAGAAGGAAGAATCCAAGAAGAATAAGAGTGTTAGTAGTAAGGTTCCCTTAGACAATGAAATTGTGACCAATGAGAAAGATGGAAATCCTTGGGGAAAGAACAATGAGATCAAAAGGACTGAAAAGGAAAAGAGAGTTCATTACACACAGACCACAGTTGTGAACTCCAATACTTGTGAACAGTGTTCTTGCAGGAAATCTAAAGAGAACAAGCCCCAAAAACATGATAATCAGAGGGGAAATCAAAGGAACTGGAATAACCAGTGGGCTATGAGACAAGGAGTTGATCTGAACAGAATTAACAGGCCAAAACCTTGTTTCATCTGTGGTAAGCTAAATCATTTAGCCAAACACTGTTATTTCAATCATGTTAACCAAAGGTTTAATGCTCAAAGATATTTTCAAAAACCTGGTGGTTACAGAAAGAATGGTGGATATAAAAAGTCTGTGAGGAAAGTTGTGGCAAAGAAACAAGATAAACCCAAAAGCCACATAAAGAAAACGACTGAAAAGGAATGTGGTACTATGTGGGTTCCAAAAGGCACTAAAAACAATACTGCTGCTAGCAGTGTTAGTACTGCTAACACTGTTAGTACTGCTTCAAAAGTTAGTGCTGCTAACACTTTTAGTGCTTCTTCAGATAGTACTGCTGCTAGCAGTATTAACTCTGTTAATACTGCTTCTAGCAGTGTTAACTCTGTTAATACTGCTACCTCTGTTAGTACTGCTGATACTGCTGCTAACAATACTGCTGCTTCCAGTATTAGTATTGCTAGCACTGTTAGTACTTCTGAGGTTAATACTGCTGCTAGTGCTGCTACACCAATAATTTTGACAAAGTACTCCAGTACTGCAGTACCTAAATTTGAAAATCTCATCAAAACCAAGTGCAAGTACTTTGATGAGCAAGGGAGACCCAAGACCACTTCGGCTTGGGTTCCCAATAAAACTAACTGATTTATCTTGATGTGCAGGGCAACCAACAGCTCAAGGGGAAGAGCATTTGGCATGTTGATAGTGGTTGCTCCCGGCACATGACAGGTAACATGGCCTGCCTCAAAAATTTCAAAAAGATTGATGGAGGACATGTTGCATTTGGGGATAATCCTGCTGGTGGAAAGATAAGTGGTAAGGGTGATGTTTCAAAGGGTAAGATGACCTTTGAAGATGTGTACTATGTTGAACAATTGAGATACAACCTGTTAAGTGTATCACAGGTTTGTGACAAGAAGCATAGCATATTGTTTACTGATTCTGAATGTATTATCCTTGCTCCTGGATACAAAGTGGTTGATGAAAACATGATACTTCTGAGAACTCCTAGGAAGGATAATGTTTATTGTTTAGATTTGGAAAGTGTATCATCTGATTCATCCCTAAACTGTTTAGTTTCAAAAGCTTCTTTAGATGAATCATCACTTCGGCACAGAAGGATGTGTCACATGAACTTTAAAACAATGAATAAACTTGTTAAGAATAACCTTGTAAGAGGTTTGCCATCCAAAGTCTATTCATGTGATGATCATTGTGTTGCTTGTCTCAAAGGCAAACAACACAAAACTTCTCATAAGTCCAAAGAGATAAACACTATCTCAAATCCTCTTCAACTGTTACATATGGATCTGTTTGGTCCTACTAATGTGATGAGTATTGGCAAGAAATCATACTGCTTAGTTATTGTTGATGATTATTCTAGATTTACTTGGGTATATTTTCTGAGAACTAAAGATGAGACAAGTGGACTGATCAAATCTTTTATTCTCAAAATTGAAAACCAATCAAATCAAAGAGTGAAAGTCATTAGATCAGATAATGGAACTGAGTTTAAAATTTTTGATCTAAACACCTTTTGTGAAGAAAAAGGAATTGAGAGACAATACAGTGCTCCTAGGACTCCACAACAAAATGGTGTTGCTGAGAGAAGGAATAGGACACTGATTGAGGCTGCTAGATCTCTGTTAGCTGATTCAAAGTTACCAATTACTTTTTGGGCAGAAGCAGTTAATACTGCCTGCTATGTTCAAAACAGAGTTTTAGTTGTAAAGCCTAAAAACAAGACACCTTATGAGCTTTTCCATAAAAGGAAACCATATATTGGATTTTTCAAACCATTTGGATGTCCTTGTACTATTCTCAATACCAAATCTCACTTAGGTAAGTTTGATAGCAAAGCAGATGATGGTTTTCTTGTTGGGTATTCATCTCAGAGTAAGGCTTACAGAGTTTTTAATACCTCCTCTAGAATAATTGAAGAAAGTGACAATGTCAAATGCAATGAGAACACACCAAATCCTATTGGTTCAGGTCCTAATTGGCTATTTGCAATTGATTCACTCACTAATTCTTTGGGTTTCAGTAGTGATGTATATGCAGGACAAAGGGATACACCATCATCAGAACACAGAATTCAATCTGTGATATTTCCACTCCCTTCCATTGATCCTGTTGAATTCTGTGAACACCAAGAGGAGACTAAACCTATTCAGAATGAAGAAGAGAGGAGAGCAGAGGAAAATCAGTCTTCAGGTCCAAATTCCAGAGAATCTGAGGTGACTGAAGAAGCAGAAACAAATCCAGAATTAAATGAGTCAAATCTGGATGAGAACATACAAGAGGAAGCTGGTCATCCAACAAGAACTCAGAAAAATCATCCTCCTGAGTTGGTGATTGGAGATATTGCATCTCCCATGATGACTAGAAAGCAAAGCAGACTCCAAGAGTTGCAAGAGCAGCAAAATACAGTTAACACTGTTCTTACTTGCTTTCTGTCCCAGATTGAGCCCAAAAAAGCTTATGATGCTATGAAAGACCCAAGCTGGATAGAGGCAATGCAAGAGGAGCTGCTACAGTTCAAATTACAGGATGTTTGGGACTTGGTAGACCTTCCAAAAGGTCATAGAGCAATTGGCACCAAGTGGATTTTCAGGAACAAGAAGGATGACAGAGGGATTGTGATCAGAAACAAAGCTAGACTGGTTGCACAAGGGTACACTCAGGAAGAAGGAATAGATTATGAGGAAGTCTTTGCTCCTGTGGCAAGGATTGAAGCAATCAGGTTATTTCTAGCCTATGCCTCATACATGAAGTTCAAAGTGTACCAAATGGATGTCAAAAGTGCATTTTTGTATGGAAGTATTGAGGAAGAAGTATATGTCTGTCAACCCCCTGGATTTGAGAATCCATTGCACCCTGACAGAGTATACAAGCTGAAGAAGGCTCTTTATGGTCTGCATCAAGCCCCAAGAGCATGGTATGACACTCTGTCTACCTATCTCTTGAAAAATGACTTTGAAAGAGGAGTAATTGACAAGACTCTGTTTATCAAGAAGAGAAAGAGAGGTACATTACTTGTTCACATCTATGTGGATGACATCATCTTTGGATCCACCAATGATCAAATGTGTAAAGAATTTGAGGAGTTAATGCACAAAAGCTTCAAGATGAGTTCCATGGGAGAACTTACTTTCTTTCTTGGGCTTCAGGTAAAACAAAGGAAAGATGGGATTTTTATTAGCCAATCCAAGTATGTGAAAGACATCCTGGACAAGTTTGGTTTATCAGACTCAAAGCCAGCAAGCACACCAATGGAAACACATAAACAGATCACTGCAGATCTTGAGGGGGAGGATGTGGATGTCCATCATTACAGATCAATGATTGGTTCACTCATGTATCTCACAGCCTCTAGACCTGACATTATGTTTCCAGTATGTGTATGTGCCAGATTTCAGGTTTCTCCTAAGCAATCACACCTTCATGTTGTCAAGAGAATATTCAGATACTTAAAAGGGCAACCTAGATTAGGTCTCTGGTATCCTTATGAATCCTCTTTTGACTTGCTTGCATATTCAGATAGTGATTTGGGTGGAGCCAACATGGATAGGAAGTCTACTTCAGGTGGATGTCAGTTTTTGGGTACAAGACTAGTATCTTGGCAGTGTAAGAAACAAACCACAGTGTCCTTATCTACCACAGAGGCTGAGTACATAGCTGCTGCAAGCTGCTGCTCTCAGGTTCTATGGATTCAGAATCAGATGTTGGACTATGGGGTAACATTTCTTCACACTCCAATCTTCATTGATAACAACAGTGCTATTAGCATTGTTAATAATCCAGTCAAACACTCAAAAACAAAGCATATAGAGATAAGGTATCACTTTATAAGAGATTGCAATGAATAGAAATTAATTCAGGTTGCTAAAGTTCATACAAATGACCAGTTTGCTGATCTATTCACAAAAGCTTTTGATGTGGGTAGATTCACCTTTTTGGTAACAAGTGTGGGCATGATCAACCTAGAATAAATTCATGACTTTCTGTTTTTATACCTGTATTTCTTCATATATTTGGTGCTACTAAACTTTCTTTCTCAGGATCCTCTGTTTCCCTCAGATTACCAAGTGCAGAAAAGTGTAAGTGTAGTTACTACTGCCTGTGCAGCGTTACTACTGCCAGTGCAGAGTTACTACTGCCATTGCAGAGTTACTACTGCTAGTGCAGAGTTAATACTGCCCTTGCAGTTAATACTGCTAAGTAGTTAATACTGCCCTTGCAGTTAATACTGCTTTGTAGTTAATACTGCAGGTGTGGTTAATACTGCTTTGCAGTTAATACTGCTCAGCAGTTAATACTGCTTGTGTAGTTAATACTGCTCAGCAGTTAATACTGCTTGTGCAGTTAATACTGCTTACAGTTAATACTGCTCAGTAGTTAATACTGCTTGTGCAGTTAATACTGCTTGCAGTTAATACTGCTTGCAGTTAATACTGCTCAGTAGTTAATACTGCTTATGTCGTTAATACTGCTTTTGTTAATTCTAGGGTTAATACTGCGTATAAATACCCCGTTTGCCCGCCAAAGTTCATAACGACTCTTCGCATTAACTTCTTCTCTCTCGTTCTAACCTATTCTCCCCAGAATCTTTGTGTTTTTCTTTCAAGAATCCTCAGGAATCATGGAGTTTGTTGATGAGCACAATGAAATAGCCATGCTTCAGAAGCCGAAACAAGCTGCGGGATTCCACGATATCGTCGATTTTCTTAAATCCTCGCACATCTCCTATGCCCTAACGGTGAGCCCAACCATCTATATCGAACATCAGACGCAATTTTGGGAGAATGCCACTGTTAGTTTCGAAGAAGGGCAGAAAACCATTCGAACAAGGGTTTGTGATAAACCCTTGAAAGTCACAGAGGAGGTTATTCGCATCTCTTTTCACTTGGATGATGCCTCAGGTATAACCTCTCTATCTTCTGATGACCTATATTCGACTTTACAAAGAATGGGGTATGAAGGTCCCATTGGTGTTTTTAAATTCTACAAGTCAAAATTTTTCAACCAATGGAGATTTCTTGTTCATACCCTGATGCACTGTATTTCCAAGAAAACTACTGGATGGAGTGAGTTCAGCAGTCCCATTGCATATGCCTTGGTCTGCTTATCCACTGCCAGAAAGTACAATTTTTCAGCTATGATCTTTAATGATCTTGTATCAAACTTGGAATCCAAAAAGAGCTTTTACATGTATCCAAGGTTTGTGCAAGAAGTTCTTAACAAGGAATTGATGGACTTACCTCAGTTTACTGAGGTATATGTACCCAAATCCCCTAAAGGGAAGGTTTTTTCAAATATGAAAAGACTTCCTAGGGACTCGGAAGGAGTTGACACACCATTGTTCTCTACAATGATGGTTGTGTCCCACCCCTCTGAAGGTATGGCATCAGGATCAAGGCCCTCATTTGATCATCCCACTGATGGCCAAACCCCACCTTCACTCACTATACATATCCCTCAGCACATACTTCAAAAGCCCACTCCTGCTTTATCCAACAAGTTTCAAAGAAGAAAGGTGCACAAGGTTCCTTCCCTTGATGTACCTACTCAGAGCCCTAAGCCTTTAAGCCCTCAGTTGGAGCATTCTCCAATTGAGAATATCAACAGGGAAACCACAGGGGTGTCTCCCAACCCCAAGAAGGTGCTCTCTAAGGAGAAGGATGAGCATATGGGTGCTAAGGCTGCCACTACTTCTGCTAGCACAGAGAAGGACAGTGGTAACATAAATAAGACCTTCCCCATGGCAACTCTAAATGAGAAATCATTAGGAGGACCCAGGTGCCAAGAAACCAAGGGGGCAGTTAGTGCTTCTGCTAGGCAGAAGGCTTCTGCTAAAACTTCCAAGGATCCCTTAAAGAAGGTAAAAACTTCTAAAAAGGGTGAGGATAGACATAACAAAGAGGAATTGATGGCTACTTCCAGTGATCCTTTAAAGAAGGTAAACACTTCTAAACAAGGTGAGGATAGATATAACTATGATGAATTGATGGAAACCATTGGAAATGTCAACTTGGATGTTATGGCACAAAAGAAGGAGATTGAGCAACTGAAGACTGTGGTCACCTACCAACAGTCTCAAATTGAGAAGCTCAAGAAGATGGTCACCAAGTTGTTGCACAGAAAGAAAAAGGCAAGATTTGTGCTGAGAAGAAGAATTCCAACTGATGATGCTCCCAAAAAGGGGGAGTCAGAGTCAGAATCAGAAGCAGAACTGAATAAAAAGGGTCTACAAGTTGAGGGGGAGACAGTTCAGATGGAGACTGAGATGGAAATTGATAATGCACAGTTTAAGGGGGAGTCCAGTGCACAGAATAAGGGGAGACAGAAAAGGTGGAAGAGCTTGTTAAAGAAGCAGAAACTACAACAGCAGCAGAAACTACAGCAGCAGAAACTGTTAATGCTGCTGAGTTTGAACAAGCAGCAGAAACAGTTAATGCTGCTGAAGGCCAAACAGAAAAAGCAGCAGAAACTGAGCAGGAAGCAGTAACTACATCTCAAGCTGAAATTGATGAAGAAGTATACTGGATTGTGAAGAACAGTGTTGAAGCAGCATCATTACATGTTCTAAGAGAAGCAGTAACAGCCATAGCAGCAGAAATGGTTATTGCTGCTGAAAAACTTAAAATAGCTGAACCAACTCCTGAAGCTGTTAAAACTCTTAAAAGAACCAAGATGATGTCAAAGAAAAGACCAAGCACCAAGCCCATAACTTCACAGAAGAAAAATGAAAAGAAGCCAAGGATGGAGCCAACTGCAGAAGAGGCCCAGGAGGAAACAATGAAAGAAAATTCTGATCCAAAAGTTGCTGAAGAAGAAGTGGCAACTCCATCAAGGCAATCAAGCAATGTACAATCACAAACTGATGCCCAATGTGATGTGTATATTACTGTTGTTGACTCTAACCCAATTCAGGCTGAACCAATAACGTCTAAGGCTCCTGAAATCATCTTTTGGGACACTTTGAAAGATGGTAGAAAGGAGTTCATTAGGATAAAAAGAGCAGATGGAAAATTTGAAGTCTTTTCAACTTGGGGAAAAATTGTCAGAACTTGCTCAAGATCAGACTTAGAAGAGATGTTCAAAGTTGGGATGAAGCTATATGAAAACATGCTGACTGAGCAAGGGATGTCAATCTCTAAAATGGTACTTGAATTCTTGTGCCAAATGTTCAAACCTGAAGCGGTTCAGCATAGGATAAACACACAGTTTCAAGCCATTACCAACTGGATGCTCTATGAAAACTGTGGAGTATATGTCATCTCCCTTGACTCTGCGACTCAAGAATACTATCTGGTGGATGAAATATACAATCACAGCATGAAGAGGCTGAAAGGAATGCTACATGCTAAGTTGACCTGCAACAAGGATTCAGCAATGGGTAGATTCTTGGTAAAAAGGATTCTCAATCAAAGTCTGGGATTGAATCCTAATCTAGGCATGTATGATTAGGTTTTGGAAGCATCATCTGAAGAACTTGACTTCTTTTCCTAAAAGTCAAGTTAGGGGGAGATTGTTGGGAACTGAAGATATGCTAAGTATGGTTAGTACTGCCAAGACAATGTTACTACTGCCAGTTCTTCGTTACTACTGCTGGTCAAGGTTACTACTGCTAGACAAGGTTACTACTGCTAGTCAAGGTTACTACTGCTAGACGAAGTTACTACTGCTAGACATGGTTAGTACTGCTGAGCTGAGATACTACTGCTAGAAGACTGTGAAGGTTAATACTGCTGAAGGTTCGTTAATGCTGCTAAGTCAAATCATTGTTAATACTGCTGAGTAGATATGTATGGTATGAGAAGATAAAGAAGGAAAGCTGAAGATAAGCATGGAAGTATATTTTGAAGATCGTTTTATTCTTAGTAGTTATCTTGTACTTATTCTGTTATATATATAGATAGCTATTAGGGTTTTAACACAGGGAGAACAGTTTTTCAAAAAGTTGTTTAGCCATTCAGAGAGAATTAACCTCAAGATCGTAGATCCTATTTCTAGAGAAGTAGAAGTCGTCTTGGTGAGATCTGTTCATCAAGATTGAGGTTTGGTGTAAAGCTTGTGAGTAATACAGTTTGATATATACTGTGTGTTGAATTCTATTGATTGTTCTTTAATTGATTTAGAGTTCTATTCCGCAAGATTCTCTAAATTTTGTTTCTAAGAAGTTTAATTCTTGTTAAGAATCGATCCTGACATCCTATGTCAAGATTTACTCATAAGAGATCTTTTAATCAAGAAATATCAAGATGCACAGAGGTGTACGAGAAAATTAATACACAAATAGGGAGACGGGGAATTGGCTTCTGTGATATAGATCCATACACTGGAAACAAAAGAAACAAGTCTCTGTCCTCTCTATTTCATATTGGAAGTACAAGAAAACCCGGGTTTCCAAATTTACTCTCTGTAAGCAAAAGGCGAAAAGTCTCTGGTGAACCTCACAGAAGGAATCCTCTGAAGATGGTGAATGTGTGGTTTGAAAACACAGATCTACCATCATCAGCCTCTGTCAAAAGAGCGTCCAAACCTAAGAAACATCTGAAAACACAAGATCAGATAGGAATCTTTAAGTTTGGTAAACCCGAGACTCAATCACAGGTTGCCTTTGTCTGCACTATAGATTCTGAGAAGAAACTATCGGCAGAGGCACCTGAGTTCTTGCCTGCTTCAACAGAAGAAAAACTGTCTCATATTTCTGAAAAGGAATTATTGGAAATCGGTGAAAAAAACTTTTATGAATGCCCCAGTACTTTCAATAATGGCCAAAATCTCTCTGAGGAAACCTCAATGAAAAATTCTGTTGACTTAGAAGATATCCCTGAAAGAAAAGAAAGCGAGTATGGCACATGCTCTGAAAGTCCAGCCTCTGTCGAAAGAGAACTAAGCGACTCAACCTCTGTATATGAGGAAGATTCATCCTCTGACGAATCTGAGACTGACTCTAAGTCAGAGATAGTACCTTGTGACTCAGAGGATTTTAAACTACCTTCTGGAGTTCTTAACAGAACTATTCCTCCCAAGGAGAAAATCACAAGAGTTCCTATCTGTCCAGATTTTTTGGACATGTGTAGACAAGCCAAAACTTCTCTTAAGCTTGAGAAAATCAAACAACAAAAGAAAACGTCCTCTCATAATCCAAAAAGTTAAAAAACTTCAAAACCCTTAAAGCCTACTAAAGAAAAACTAACATGGCAACACAAGGGTAAATGGGATGAAAATAACAAATCTTTTTCTTCTGTGACAGTGAAACCTGCAGAAGTTCACCACAGAAGGGGTCCACAGAAGGCTGCTCTCAACAAAAGATTTTGCAAACAACAATCTAGCCTACATAGGTCTTCTTGTAATAGGAAGTCAAATGTTAGGATAGAATGTAATGCCTCTGTGCCCCCATTTAATGTTTTCAATGAAAAGTTCATGCAAATCTCTTCGCACATTCATTATTATCATTGTTTTGATCTCATGTATCGATTAAATCAATACTTCTCAAGTCCACACTGTTTCCTCTCTACACCCAAAAAGAACACTAAATTCAAGGGTAAGAAGAAACAAAATGGTTCTTCAAAAGAAGCTAAAACCAAACCCAAGAATGCTAAGGCAAACTTGAAGCTGGACCCATTTGGATATGGGTACCTAAAACTCTCTGATTGTCTTGCAGAAGCAGTATGTGCCAATCTGGTATCTTGACTCCGGAAGCTCGCTGCACATGACTGGCGACAGAGGTCTACTATCCTCCTACAAAGAAAAACTCGATGGAGGATCTGTGACCTTTGGTGACAACAAAAAGGGGTATATAAAAGGCCACGGAGTCATCAAAAAGGAAAATAAAACCGTATGCAAAGTTGTATATGTGGATGGCCTTAAGCACAATATTCTCAGTGTTAGCCAACTCTGCGATACGGGTTTCGACGTAATGTTCAAAAGAACCTTCTGCTCTCTACAAGGTGAGGACACAGGAGTCGAACTTCTGCGAGCCGAACGAAAAGGCGATCTTTACCTCATGAATTTCTGTGCCAAGAACAAGGAAGACAAGCTCTGTCTTGTTGCTTGTAAAAGCGAAGAAGCCTGGTTATGGCATAACAGGTTCTGCCACCTAAACTTTCATACTCTAGATAAGCTTGTTAAACTTGATCTAGTCAAAAGTCTGCCAAATGTTAAATTTAATAAAGATCATTTGTGCTCTGCTTGAGAAATGGGAAAACTCAAAAGAGCTTCCCATAAAGGCAAAACTGATGTATCTTGCCCTAGGCCTCTGTACATGCTTCATGTTGACCTCTGCGGTCCAATCGCTACACAGAGCCTAGGTGGCAAGAAATATATACTTGTTTTGATCGATGAATACTCAAGATTTACATGGGTTAAACTTGTCAGAAAGAAATCAGATGTTCCAAACATTCTGATAAATTTAATGAAAAGAATACAAGTTCTGTATGAGTGCAGGATTCAGAAACTAAGAAGCGACAATGGCACAGAGTTCAAAAACTCTGTCATTGAAACCTATCTTACAGAAGAAGGCATATCACATAACTTCTCTGCTGCACGCACCCCACAACAGAATGGCGTGGTTGAACGAAAGAACCGCACGCTTATGGAGGCTGCAAGAACTATGCTGACAGCATCTGGATTACCAATCTCTTTTTGGGCAGAAGCAGTATCAACCGCATGCTACAACCAAAATCGATCAACCATTGTAAAGAGGCACATCAAGACACCGTATCATTTGAACAACAAAAGGCGACCAAACATAAAATTCTTTCATGTATTTGGATGCAAGTGCTTCGTCTTAAATGATAGAGAAGCACGAGGAAAGTTTGAGGTGAAAGCAGATGAAGGAAAGTTCATAGGATACTCTGCCACTTCAAAAGCTTATAGAGTGTACCTTCTGAAGTCTCGATCCATCGTAGAAAGCATCAATTTATCTTTTGACGATTCCTTTCAAAAGACTTCTGAACAAATCAGTTCAGAACTCGGTCTAAAGAAGGAATCCTTTGGCATCTCAAAGACAAGAGAAGAAGACTTAAATCTTCTATTTGAAGAAATGTTCCATGATGATATTGATCCCTCTGCTGGAGCCGTCAGAGCCTCTGGAGAAACATCTTCTGCAAACCAGACTGAGTCAGGTATATCTCTAACTGGTCCATTAAATACTTCATCCTCTTCTGTGAATCATACAGATGCACATACTGAGGGGGAGCGAACAGAAGCTGAAGATAATACAACCAAGGACTCAACCACGGAGGCTCCTGAAATACCTACTCCAGCGACTACAGAGGAATCAATTCCAGAGGAAAACGAAGACTCGGTCTCTACTTCCTCAGAGGAACAAATTCCAACTCTCATTCCAATCCTCCCACAAGCTGAAGAACCAAGCATAAGCACAGAAGTACCATCAACAACAGAGGTTGCACCAGAACCACAGTGTGCAACCACAGAGGTTAATCTTGATGACTCAAATGACCATCTTCCAAGAACAACACAGTGGACGAAAAGCCATCCTCCAAGCCTTATAATCGGTGACCCTTTTGAAAAGGTCAAAACAAGATCAGCCACTGCTAATTTTTGTTTCTTTACAAATTTTATCACTGTGATCGAGCCAAAAAGAATCTCTGAAGCCCTACATGATCCAAACTGGGTAGATGCCATGCAAGAAGAGCTTCTACAGTTTGAGAGAAACAAGGTATGGACCCTAGTACCTCTACCACGAGGGAAACAAGCCATAGGGACAATATGGGTCTTCAGAAACAAGAAGGACGAGGATGGGGTGGTCATTAGAAACAAAGCAAGATTGGTGGCCAATGGTGTTGGTCCCGAAGGGCTATACAAGTTTGTAGAAGGGGGGTTGAATACAAACACAAAGATTTTACTTTTCTAAATTGTTTATTGATAAATCATTAACAATTTACAGCTTGTTGCGGAACAAGATTAAGGATAAACCTAAACCTAAACAAGTTGGAACACTAAGTTTCTTGCACTAAGAAAGAGAAGGAAATTACTAATAATAACCTATCTCAAGATAAGAAGGATGAACTTGTCCAGAGTTAGCAAGTTACTTCAAAATGAAGTGAGTTCTTCTTCTTATATACTGCATGCATTTAATGCATGACAGTTTACACTTTACACGTGGCAGCAACTCATTGGTTGTATGTCATTGACCTTTGTTGACAACCTTAGTAGCCGCATGTTTGAACAGTGTAGTATCTGAGTGGTTGTACGATTTCAGACAATAAGGAGGTTCTTTTCTGACATATCGTACGGAGTCGTGCAAGGGCGGTTAAGACAAAAGTACTTTGTACGGAGGACTTCATGATCAGCTTTTCGTTCATTCAGCGCTTTACCATTGTTTATCAGCGAATGATAAAGTTCAGCGATAGCTGAAGTCCTGTACTTGATACTTCACGTTGAGTGGACAAATCTGAGTCTTCGCTGATCCGCATCAGTTCATTAGGAGACTTGTCGCTGGTTCTTGAGCTTGATCTTCGACTTCAGCGTAGAACCTATGTTGACGTGAAACTTGTCTTCAGAGATCATAAGTAAACAACTAACTTATCAGCGATCACAATAAGGACTGAACAGACTCAGAGCATTATGGTAAACAGTGTTCACTGAATGTTTAATCTAAAAAGCGAGAGTTCATATCAACGGTACTGTAAGATCTTAGTACTTATCAGCGATAGTGAAACTCTGATACATATTGTTTACTTACAATTTTCACTAAGTATATAAGAGAGGGTCATTATCAAATCACTGAGGGTTTGGATCAACAATCTCCCCCTATTTGATTATGACATAGCAACAGAGAAAATTGCTATATAATGAAAACATAAGGATAAAAAGAACTCATAAAATATTTGTCCCTTTTACTGTTTTCTGGGATCTTTTCTGTACTGATGGAGTAAAGTACTTTCGCTGAAATCTTTCTTTAAACTTCGAATCAGATTACAAAAGGAAGTGGAAAGATTACAAGTACAAGCGAAATAAATTACAAGTACAAAAGAATAACTGATACAATAGAAGAATAAGGCGATCCTATCAGTTTATAAAGGTTCTTCCTTAATGAGAAGTTCATCAAGGGTCTTTGATGTGGGGATCATCCAGTCAGGGACATTTACTCCTTGATTCCTTTTGTGCAGCGCATCTTCAAAGCTCAAGGGTTTAAGATGCCGTGCCTGAATGTCGTTTTTGAAATCACACCAGTAGATGAGATCTTTCAGCTGTTCGATGGGAGTGATGGGAAGTTCAGAGATACATTGAAAACGCTTTCGTCCATCCCAGTCAATAAAGAATATCCCGTAGGGTTTTCTTAAGACTTTCCCAGTGATGAAAGTCTCATCAGGAGGAAGAGATCTGTCAAGTGCAGAAAGGTCAGGTTCTGGACCAAGGACTTCAGCTAGAGAAAAACCAATACCTATTTTGTTCCGTATCTGAGGACCATCTTCTGAAGATTTAGACTTTTTCTTTGCAGAGGCCCTTCTTTTCTGACTTTCGAGAGGAGGAGGAGGAGGAATATCCACACAAGAATAGACTAAGTCGATCTGTTTGTTTATCAGCTTTTCAACATGATCCTTGTACTTAGACTGAGACTTCTGGATGGATAATCTGATCTCCAACCATTCAGAGAGACCGTACTTCGTGATGGCTTCAGCATAGATTTTTTTCGTACTGTCTATTCTCTCTGAATATCACGATTTCAGCGATTGAAACTTTGAGGGTTGATCTTCCAGCGATGAGTACCTTGATGATTCTGGAAGTTCGATATCTGAAGTGTACCTTTTCTTTGCACCAGGTTAAAGTAGATTGAGACACACTCCTCTTTTCTTCAACGATCTTCTTGGCGTCTTCCCATAGCTGACGTTGAACTTCAATTGGAATTCTTTTCAGCTTGGGGTCTTTCACCGATTGTTGAGAAATCTTGATGGCGAGTTCTCTATCTTTTTCTTCAGCTTCCCTTCTTTCAGCGATTAGACGTTCAGCTCTGAGGTGATCCTTGTATTCCTTTTGTGAAATTCTGAACTTTGGAGGAATAGTAGGAAGTTGATCACGCTTCAAAATGATTCGCTGAGCCTAAAATTTATTTATTATCTCTTCTCTTCTTTTCTGATCCTCTTCACTTAGTTTTTGAGGAACCAAGGAAGGTCTGTTTGTATGAGAGAGCATCTGTTCTTCAGGTCCATCAGTCTCAGAGATCAAATCCAAGACCGGGATTATTTCTTCAGCTTTGGGAGCTGGGATTATTGTTGGTGAAGTCGCAGCTGTAGGAACTTCAGCGATATCCTCAAACAGGGGAGAGGACTAGCTGAAACACAGCGATCGTACGAGTAAGAACTTGGGTAGAACAGAGATAGAGAAAGAATGTGGTTGTGTATAGAGGTTTTATGGAGAGGAGAGCTGATAATGTGTATTGATAGATAGAGGAGGGATGAGTGTAAGGAAGATTTAGTGTACCTGACAAACTGGCTTTGGAAGCGAGATCGTCAGATTGTCATTGTCTTCAGCGACACCTTTTCCTTTGCCCTTGTCAGCTTTAGACGCTGAAGGCTTTGGTCCGCTCCCCTGAAGGTTCGTTTATCATGATCCCTTTAAGAACTGTAGTCCTCTGAGCAGGTTTGACGATAAAGGAGTCATCATCATCATCATCGTCATCATCATCATTCTTTGGAGAAGAGGATGGTTCATCATCAGATAAGTCGATGGCTTCTTCATCTTCAGCTTCAGATTCAGATTCTTCAGCTTCTTCTTCGAGTTGCTCCCCCTCAGATACAGAGGTAAGCTTCTCGGTTCCCTCAGGGTTTTCATCTCCCTAATGTCCAGCGGTTGTGTCTTCATTTGTCTTCTCACCCTCTTCAGTAAGGGTAAGGTCTTCAGTCTTCTCCCCCTTGATAGATTCATCATGGGGAAGGTCTTCAGATATCTTCTCCCCCCCCCCTTCCTCATGATGAGTGGGGGAGGAATGGGAAGACTCAGCGGTTGGTTTTGGTTCCCTATCTTCTTGGCCAGGGATCCCCATATAATTTTCAATCTCTGCTACTCTGTCTTCTAGGCCAGTAATAGCAGGATTGATCTTCATCAGTTCAGCACGATCCGCCGTATTAAATTGCGTCGGTGCAGGGGCAGGGGCGATCATGTTGTTCAGGATCTGCTGCATCATTGTCTTCATTGAAGTCACGTCATTCTTCATTGAATTTACGTCAGTCTTCACAGAACTCATGTCAGTCTTTACTGAACTGACTTCAGTCTTTACAGCAGACATATCTCCTTCGAGTTTTCCAACCGATGTCTTCAGCATTGTGACCTCGCTAGACATGGTTTGAACTGATGTTTTGATGGGGAGGTAGTTTGTGTAGATGTCAGCGAGAACTTTGGCGAAGTCGCCAAGAGTTTTATCAACCTTCTTCAAGTCAGCTTTGGAGGCTTTCTCTTCCACCACTGTTGTCAGCTTTGTGAGATTCTCTCCATCGTTTGTTACAGCTGAAGAGTTGTCGGAAAGAGTAGTGGTGAGACCTGTCAGCTTCGTCTCTAGGGTCTTCAGAGAGGCGTTGATGTCTCCCAAATTAGGACCTGTAACATATAAGTACTTGTGAACAGAGGAAAGCTCAGAAGTTTGGGCTTCAGTTACAGTGTATATGGGTTGGTGTATACCTGCAGGAGGGTCGACGAAGTCATCAAAACTTCTGTGACCTGAAAAATGTTCCTTGTCGTCAGCGAGAGTGCGTATACGCATGGACGTTCCTACAGGTCCTGTATCAGCTTTAGCTTCTGGAGGAATGACAGGTGCTCCAGTGTTGGTGGTGACAACTGGATTAGAGTCCAATTGAGTAGAGGGAGAAGCGAAGGTTGAGAATGTTGGTTGGGTGCGGAGTTCAGCGTTGGATCCGCTGAGAATCATTTCTTCAGTTTGTAGAGAGACTGAAGGAGGTTGGGTAGGTTCCAAGTTTGTAACCTCAACGTTTAGAGACGCTGAAGCTGGGATGGAATGGGTGGCTTGTTCAGCTGTGGCAGAGCGTACCACTGAACGTTCCTTCAGCTCTTCGAGATGAGCTAAGGAGTCTTCAGCAAGAGATTGCTGGGGTTGCTCCTTGGTTTTCTTAGTTCTTTTGGAACTAAGTTGGGTAGAGGATTGTTTTCTTTTTCTTGAAGGAGAGGAGGTTGCAGCTTGGGTATCAGCGATGGGTTTGTCCGCTGAAGGAGCTGCAGAAGTCGAAGAAGTAGTGTTGAGAAGAGTTAAGAGTGTAGAAAGACGTACCTTGTTTTCCACTGGTTTGAAGTCGAGTACCTTAGGTGCAACCTGAGAGAGTTTCAGGTCACCCTCTTTTTGGGTAGTTGTCCTTCAGGCCTGTTTGGAAGACGGCGCTGATGAATCTTGGATATGGAACCCATGGAGATCGGTCAGCGGCAGAGTCTACTCTGAGTACCAGATCATCGTAGATTATCGATGCCCAGTCAATATGTAGACCTTTCAGCAAAGCATATCCCATTGCATGCTGAGGTTTAGCGGCTTGATCAGAGGAGCCGGTCTTTGCAGTCATGCAACTGATTAAGTGAGCGAAGATGAAATTCATCTCGCTGGGCATTTTTGATTTCTTGATGAGGGTCAGCTTCTTCTCAGGCTTCTTGTCCTTCCCAGTTTCCCATACATAGCCCATTGCATCGAAGAATGCAGTGATGGCTTCCCTATCTGAGTGTTTCTTGTGGTAAGGGAGGGGAACAAAAGGTTTTTCTTTGGTTGCGATGGGAAGGCTCAGGGCTTTGCGGATAATGGCAGGGGTGATTTTTATAGTGCCATAATCCGTATCACAGAGGATGCAGTCAATCGTCTTTAAAGAGTCTTTGGTTGATGGTAACTGAGAGTGTCTGGCAGAATACCAGAACTGAGATAGCAATAGCTGATGTGCAGGAGGTGTTATGGTCAGGGCTGTGGAGAGGCAACAATTTTTCAGGAAATTCACAGCATCATTCAGATGTGTGACTTGCTTTCGAGGAGGAAACTCGAGAAGCGCATAGAGGTTATTTGACTTTGTCCAATCAAGTTCTTCAAGAGTGAACTTGACCTGAGGAGCCTTGATGATTTCCAATTCCTCAGTAGCATTAGCAGCAGTGTTCTCAGCGGTGGTGTTCTTGGCAGTGGAAATGTCAGTAGATGCCATTTCTGTATATCAGTTCAACCAAAGATTAACAAATAAGAATAATCTCAATGTGAAAAGATTTTCCAATAAGATGGATCGAATTTTGTCCATTTCATTCAGACAAAAATGTCTTAATGAAGATTAGGGTTTTTCTTGTTTTTGAAAAACGAAATGCAAACCCAATAAAAATATTGTTTTTTCCAGTTTCCTTTGAGAATTAGGATTCTGGAAAAACGTATTAAGAACAAGTTTAAGATTCTGCATTTAAACTTGAAGAACAACCATGAAAGGTGGTGTTCATAAAACCATGAAAGAAATGATTTCATTTTTGAAAAGTTCTTTTGTTTGATCTTGTAAAAACAAAGAATAAGATCATAAACAAGTTTAAGAAGTAGGTAAATAACAGAATTATTAACCTGGTTCGTTGAAGAAGAAGAAGTTCTTTAAAACTTGAGAGCACAAATGCAACAGTAATTCTTTCTTGCTTGGAGGAGAAGTTTTTCGCGTAAAAGAAAAAATATAAACCCACAAAGTGTTTATATAGTGAGATTAGAGAGAGAGAAAAACTCGAGCGGGAAAGTTTTTCATCATGACACGGACACGTGTTTGCATTTGATTGGAAAGTAAACGAAACGTGCAAACGTGTGTCAGAAAAAGAACGTGCTGGGGCTTATCCGTTGTAATGACGTCACAATTGTCCTTTCATATTTTAGGATGTCTCTGAGGTTTTGAAAACTCAGGGACACATTTCAAAACATGGAGCACTGAATAGAAATATCAGTTGGTTTTAGAAATTTCAAAGTATCGTTGATTAAGGAAGAGATATTCAGTGATGCAATTTGTTTTGAAATCTTGCATTTACATGCGATTGTCAGAGAGAGAAAAACATACCTTTATATCAGCGAATCAAGTTTATTCAGAGAGAAAATGATAGAATGGGTTATACAAGTTGATTTTATCCTATCGCTGATCGAATATGAACCGCTGAAGATTTTATTCTTCAAAGTTCAGCATTCCAAGCTCGCTGATGAAAAAGTTGAATCTTGTCTCATCAAGAGGTTTGGTGAACAGATCAGCTAACTGATAATCAGTTGGGATAAACTGAAGTTCTATATCACCATTCATCACATGATCTCTGTTAAAATGATACCTGATTTCGATGTGTTTTGTCTTTGAGTGAAGCACTGGATTGTTGGCTATAGCGATGGCACTTGTGCTGTCGCAATAGATTGGAATATTTGAGAGCTGTAGGTCATAGTCCAGTAGTTGATTTCTCATCCACAAGACCTGAGAACAACAGCTTCCAGCGGCTACATACTCATCTTCAGCTGTGGAGGTGGACACTGAGTTTTGCTTTTTACTTGTCCAACTCACCAGCGTTCCACCCAGGAGCTGACAGGCTCCTGTGGTGCTTTTCCTATCCAATTTGCAACCTGCAAAATCACTATCTGAATAGGCGATTAAATCAAACCCTGAGTCTTTGGGATACGAAAGACCTAGGTTCGCGGTACCCTTAAGATATCGAAAAATTCGCTTTACAGCGGTCATATGAGATATCTTAGGTTCAGCTTGATATCGTGCACACAAACAGGTTGCGTACATAATATCGGGTCGGCTAGCTGTAAGATACAAGAGAGAGCCGATCATCCCACGGTACAGCGTGACATCAACAGGAATACCATTAGTATCCTTGTCTAGTGTCAGCGGTGGTGCCATAGGGGTTTTCATAGGTGACCTCTGAGTTAAATCGAATTTCTTCAGCATATCTTTAACATACTTTCCCTGATTAATGAAAGTTCCTTTTTCATTTTGCTTTATCTGAAGACCAAGGAAATATGTTAGTTCACCCATCATGCTCATTTTATTCTCATCTTTCATTCTATCAGCGAAACGAGTACAAAGATCAGGGTTAGTAGAACCAAATATAATATCATCAACATATATCTGAACAAGAATGATATGTCCTTTTACTTTCCTGAAGAAAAGAGTCTTATCGATTTTACCACGCTCAAATTGTTCAATATGGAGATAAGTAGAGAGAGTGTCATACCATGCACGTGGAGCTTGCTTTAAGCCATAAAGTGCCTTATGCAGTTTATAAACATAACCTGGACGCTTAGGATCTGAGAATCCTGGAGGTTGTTCCACATAGACTTCTTCATTCAGCTTTCCATTTAGAAACGCTGACTTAACATCCATCTGATATACTTTGAAGTCTTTGTGTACAGTGTATGCTAGAAATAGACGAATAGATTCTAGTCTTGCTACTGGAGCAAATGTTTCGTCGTAATCTATGCCTTCCTCTTGTCTGTATCCCTGAGCAACAAGACGAGCCTTGTTGCGGGTTACAGTTCCATGTTCGTCCAACTTGTTTCGATAGACCCATTTATTGCCTATCACTGTTTTGTCAGTTGGTCTTCGAACAAGTTTCCAAACTTTGTTTCTTTCGAATTCAGTCAGCTCTTCTTGCATGGCGCTGACCCAGTTTGGATCTTTGAGGGCATCATCTACTTTCTTTGGTTCAGTCAGATAAATAAAGTTAACAAATAAATAAATATTACCTGCACTTCGTCGAGTCTGAACACCAGCGTTTGGATCACCAAGAATTTGATCAATTGGGTGATTTACAGTCCATCGCTGAGCCGGAGCGTGAGACGCTGACTCAACCTGAACTGGAGGAGCTGAAGATAAGGCTTCATCAACTTCTGGAAAATCAGCTAAGAGAGGAGTGGGTGCAGATGTCATTTCATTCACTGATTGCTGAGAAATAGATGGAATTTCTGAGACATTTGGTTCAGAAGCAGGTATAGTGTTTAAAGAAACAGCTGAGACCCATGATGTTTCAGCTTCACTATTCTACATGTTTGGAATGATAGTAGGACTATCATCTTCAACTGTACGAGTATGAGTGGGAATATCTTCTGGATCACCAAGATGAGAAAACATCCATTGATTCAGTTCTTCAGTATCAGCGGACGGTTTAGAGTTCGCTGAACGAGATTCGTCAAACGTGACGTGAATAGTTTCTTCTACAGTTTGTCTTCTTCGATTGAAGACTCTGAAGACTTTGGAGATTGAAGAATATCCAAGAAATATTCCATCATCAGCCTTTGGATCAAACTTTCCAAGGGCATCTCTGTTGTTCAGTATGAAACACTGACATCCAAAGATGTAAAGAAAGCTGATTGAAGGCTTTCTCCCATGAAAAAGTTCATAGGCTGTTTTATTGAATCTTTTGACTATCAGCGACCTGTTTTGCGTAAAACAAGCAGTGTTGACAGCTTCTGCCCAAAACTGAGTAAGCAGATGAGAATCGCTGAGCATTGAACGTGCAACTTCAATAATTGTTCTATTTCTTCTTTCAGCGACTCCATTTTGTTGCGGTGTTCTCACTGATGAAAAGTTGTGAGAAATACCCTTGCTCTCAAATAAGGAATCAAGAGAACTGTTTTTGAATTCAGTCCCATGATCACTCCTTATTGAGCGAACGGTCAAGTTGTTCAGGGTTTCCATCTTCCGAACAAAGGTGATGAGTTCTTTAGGGGTGTCACTCTTGTAACGGAGAAACATAACCCATGTATAACGAGAGAATTCATCAACTATGACCAGTGTATATTTCTTTCCAGTGATGGATTGTTTGTTAACAGGGCCAAACAAATCCATATGGAGAAGTTGTAGAGGAGATGACACTGAGGAGACTTGCTTTGACGTAAAGCTTGCTTTGGTCTGCTTCCCTTTCTCACACACTGAACATAAATACTCTTTGGCGTATGAGTGCTAAGGTAGACCAGTGACTAACTCTTTTGAAGAAAGAGTGTTTAGTGTCTTCAAATTCAGATGAGAGAGCCTCTTATGCCATAGCCAGTTCACATCAGATTAAGCTTTTGAGAAGAAACAGGAGTTCTCAGTGGTTGTTGAGTCCATGTTTATTACATAAACATTTTCCAAACGATAACCGCTGAGAGCTATCTTCTCCTTTTTGTCAGTGACAAAGCAGGATTCATTAGTAAAGATTACTTTGTTATCCTTGTCGCAAAGCTGACTGATGCTTAAAGGATTATGCTTCAGCCCTTCAACATATGCGACTCTTCTGAAGGTTGTTGTACCATTAGAGAGTACACCAAACCCTCGGGCATGTCCTTTTCCAATTCCACCCAAAGTCAGAGAGGGACCCTTCTCTTCCTTGTATTCAGCGAGCAGGCTTTTCTTTCCAGTCATGTGTCTAGAGCATCCGCTATCGAGATACCAGATACCCTTCTTAACCTGCATTACAAAGGAAGATTAGTTTTTCTTGTGTACCCACTTAACCATGTGTACACGTTTGTCAGTGGAAGTAGTTGGAATGGAAGGTTCAACTATCTTCGCAGCATTTGAAGATTCAGCTTTGTCAGTCTTCACTTTGGTTAATTTCTTAACCTCAGTGGTCTTCTTTGCCTTGGGGGCAATGATCTTCACCTTAGCTAACTTTTCAGCTTTGGTGGCTGTAGGGCACTTACTTGCAATATGATCAGTAAGTCCACAGTGATAACATTTCCTATAACTAAAAGTTCTAGGACCATTTGAATGCTGAGCTTTAGATTTTGAATTAGAAGTACCAGCACCAAGAAAGCTATTGGCTTTTGAAATGGGAGGAACATTCAGTTCTTCGGATTTCTTACTAGAGACATCCACTCTGGTTCTAGGAGTAGATCGCTGAATAGATCCACGCTGAGTAGATCCAGAGATCTGATTCCTTGATCCAGAGGGATGGATCACTAAAGCTTTAGAAGCATTCAGCTTAGATACTAAGGTACCCTTCTGAGGATTTTGGTTAAAAGCAATTCCTTTACCATTATCTTTAAAGACAGAGGTAGGTTTTGGATAAACCATTTTCTCTTTACCTTTTGAAGAGGTAGAAATTTCCCCAGGGATAGGCGGTCTAGAAGAGGAACAATGAGAGGATGAAGTATCAGCGACTGAGGATACGAAAGTTCCAAATAAGAGCATGGAACGATCAGTGGTTGGTTCTAGATTATCAGCTTTGTAACCAAGACCACGTTTATCACTCAGGGGAATCTGAGACTTAATTATCTCAGTGATCTTTGTTGAAGAATTACACCATCCTTCAACAGTATCTTTTTCAGCTCTTAAAGCAGAGATAACTTCTTCACGCTCGATTTTCACTAGCTGATTTAAGTGCACTTTATCTTTAAAATCTTCTTCAATTTTAGAAAACCTTTCTATTTGAAGGTGACAGTTTTTAAGCTGTTCAGCGAGATCAAGGTTTTGATTTTCAACTACAGTTTTGCCATTCATGGCTTCATATAAACTTCTAGTCAAGAGATCAATTTTATGAAGACTATCAGCTTCATCAATATTTGCAATATTGGTAAAGAAGGAAGGTGATACCTGAATAGCAGAGGTTGAAGTGGAGGGAATGTATGAACTTTCTTCCTCATCTTCAATCTTGGCCATAAGACAGAGATTGGCTTCATCATCTTCAGAGTCAGATGATGATTCTTCTTCATCAGATGCAGCCCAATCATAGTTAGCCATCAGGCCTTTGCCTTTCTTTTTGAATCTTTTCAGCTTCGCATACTTTTCTTTCAGCTTGGCGTATTTGTCATCTTTATTCCCGGGAATAAAGGATTTCTTGGGAAACGCTGAGTTTCTCGAAACTTTCTTAGACCTGCACTCGTTAGCGAAATGTTCTATCTTTTCGCAGTTAAAACAAGCAGCAGTAGCCTTATCAACAGGAGCTGATGATCTTGGCTTGTCAGTAATGGAAAGAGGTTTATTCTTTCTGAACATTTTCTTTTTGGCGAATCTTCTGAACTTTTTAGTGAGGAGAGCCAAAGATTCATCATCATCTGAAGAGTCAGAATCTAATGATCTTTCAGAGTTACTTTCCAACTCAGTGATAGTGACCGAGGGTCGCTGAGTGGAAGGTTCCTCTGAGATTAAAGCAACAGGGGTGCTTTTGGAATCTTTTACAAGATTCTTCTTAAGATGACTCGATTGCTCATGATTCAGCATCGTGCCATATAAGGTAGAAAGGGTCATTGATTTTAGATCCTTTGACAGCTTGAGACACGTAGAATAACTGTCCCAGCTTTCAGGTAAACATTCTAAAAACTTTATCAGCACTTCAAAGTTAGAATATTCCTTACCAACAGTTTTCAGATCTATTATTAAACAGTTAAAACGTTGGTGAACTTCAGAGAGAGTTTCATTCTTACCACAAATGAAACTTTCGTACTGTCTTACCAGGTTGATCTTTCGAGAGTCCTGGACTTCAGAAGTACCTTCATACTGAACACAGATTGTGTCCCATATAGCTTTTGAGGTTTTCAGGTTCATGACGGAATGGTAGACTTCGTCAGGATGAGCCATGGATAGTATGGATCTGGCTTTGGTGTCGATAGCCACTTTCTTCTTATCTTCGTCAATCCACATATGAACTTCCTTGGGTATCAGCCTTTCTGGAATAGCAGGTCTATTCTCAGCGGCTGGAACTGCAACATCAATTCTTACAGGAATATATGGGCCGTTTTCAAGATAGTAAGGCATAGTAGGGTCTACACCTTCTAAGAAGAGAATCATCCTATTTTTCCATAGATTCAAATTATCTCTGGAGAATCTAGGGGGTTTTGCAAGAGAACCATTGTCGATATAATTTGTGTTTGTGTTGGTAGCCATTTTTTGAAATAGCAAGGAAGAGAAATCTTAGTATAGATCAGATCTTGTTTATGAGATTAAACAAATACGCTCTGATACCACTTGTTGGTCCCGAAGGGCTATACAAGTTTGTAGAATGGGGGGGGGGGGGGGTTGAATACAAACACACAGATTTTACTTTTCTAAATTGTTTATTGATAAATCATTAACAATTTACAGCTTGTTGCGGAACAAGATTAAGGATAAACCTAAATCTAAACAAGTTGGAAAACTAAGTTTCTTGCACTAATAAATAGAAGGAAATTACTAATAATAACCTATCTCAAGATAAGAAGGATGAACTTGTCCAGAGTTAGCAAGTTACATCAAAATGAAGTGAGTTCTTCTTCTTATATACTGCATGCATTTAATGCATGGAAGTTTACACTTTACACGTGGCAGCAGCTCATTGGTTGTATGTCATTGACCTTTGTTGACAACCTTAGTAGCCGCATGTTTGAACAGTGTAGTATCAGAGTGGTTGTACGATTTCAGACAATAAGGAGGTTCTTTTCTGACATATCGTACGGAGTCATAAAAGGGTGGTTAACACAAAAGTACTTTGTACAGAGGACTTCATGATCAGCTTTTCGTTGATTCAGCGCTTTACCATTGTTTATCAGCGAATGATAAAGTTCAGCGATAGCTGAAGTCCTGTACTTGATACTTCACGTTGAGTGGACAAATCTGAGTCTTCGCTGATCCGCATCAGTTCATTAGGAGATTTGTCGCTGGTTCTTGAGCTAGATCTTCGACTTCAGCGTAGAACCTATGTTGACGTGAAACTTGTCTTCAGAGATCATAAGTAAACAACTAACTTATCAGCGATCACCATAAGGACTGAACAGACTCAGAGCATTATGGTAAACAGTGTTCGCTGAATGTTTAATCTAAAGAGCGAGAGTTCCTATCAGCGGTACTATAAGATCTTAGTACTTATCAGCGATAGTGAAACTCTGATACATATTATTACTTACAATTTTCACTAAGTATATAAGAGAGGGTCATTATCAAATCACTGAGGGTTTGGATCAACAAATGGATATCGCCAAGAAGAAGGCATTGATTACGATGAAACTTTTTCCCCTATCACACGGCTTGAAGCAATAAGAACCTTCTTAGCCTTCGCAGCTCACAGAGGTTTCAAAGTCTTTCAAATGGATGTAAAATCTTCTTTTCTGAATGGTGAAATCCAAGAAGAAGTATATGTACAGCAGCCACCAGGGTTTGAAAGCTCCAAATACCCAAAATACGTGTACTACCTCGACAAAGCTCTGTATGGACTGAAACAGGCTCCAAGAGCATGGTACGAAAGACTTTCAACCTTTCTTCTCAATAATGATTACGACAGAGGTACGACAGATACTACTTTGTTTTACAAAAGAAAAGGTGATGAGATTCTACTTGTACAGATTTATGTGGATGACATCATTTTTGAGTCTACAAATGCACAACAGTGCAAAGATTTTGAAAAAGTCATGCAGAGTGAATTTGAAATGAGTATGATGGGAGAATTAACCTTCTTCCTCGGACTCCAAGTAAAACAATCATCAGAGGGAATTTTTATAAATCAAGCTAAATATGTCTCTGACATACTTTCGAAATACAGTCTATCTGATGCCTCTGTAATGAAGACCCCAATGGCAACTGGAAATAAATTATTCTCAGATCCAAATGGCACATCTGTAGAGTGCAAGCTCTACAGAGGTATGATTGGGTCTCTGTTATACTTAACCGCAAGTAGGCCTGATATAATGTATGCCACATGCCTCTGTGCAAGATATCAAGCAAACCCAAAGGAATCCCACTATATTGCTGTAAAGAGAATCTTCAGATACCTAAAAGGGACCAAAAATCTTGGGCTCTGGTATCCGAAGAACTCTGGTTTTGGTCTTAAGGCATACACAGATTCAGATTATGGAGGATGCAAGCTTGATCGAAAAAGCACCTCTGGGAGTTGTCAATTCCTGGGTGGTAAACTAGTCAGTTGGACTTCGAAGAAGCAGAACTGTGTGTCTACATCTACAGCAGAAACGGAATATGTTGCTGCTGCTAGCTGTTTCTCTCAAGTTCTGTGGATGAAAACTCAGCTCAAGGACTATGGGTACAACATATATAAGATTCCCATCCTCTGTGATTCAAAAACTGCCATGGCAATCTCTGCCAATCCAGTACAACACTCAAAAACAAAGCATATCGATATTCGTTATCACTTTCTGAAGCATCATGTTGAACATGGCACAATCGAAATGCACTTTGTGTCCACTGAATACCAGCTTGCAGACTTATTCACCAAGGCACTAGATGAGAAAAGATTCCTTTTCTTGGTGGGTAAGTTGGGAATGATTAACATGAGTTGAACCCTCTGTAAGTAAGATTTGATCATCTTGTAAATATGTATATATTTAAACTCTTCTATATGTAAATTCTTAATCATCAAAAGTTCTGTAACCAACAGAGCTTCTGTGGGATTGCTCAGAGTATGACAATCTCCACAAAACCTCTGATAACCTTGACCTATGTTCTGTGCACAACTTATCTCATTTGATCCAAGCATAGGTCAAGGGGGAGCAGAAGGAGACCTTGAACTGATCTACAGAGGTTGATCATTCAAGGGGGAGCCAAAGAAGAGATATGATCAACCATATCTACAGAAGTCAGGTATTTTTGCCAAACAAAATAGAACCAAAGGTGAGTAACTCGTACAAATCCTTTTTGAAAACAATTTTCTAGGACACAAATTTCAAAATAGGTCCTATAAACACTGATTAAGACATTCCAAACAAGAAATGATCAAAAAGATTTTTGAGCCTTACGTTATGGGAAATTTAAGGTCATAGAGCTTCTGCTGAGCTCAACAGAGCCTCTGTGAGCCGGATCTTCTATGACTGCAAATTGAATACGAAACTCTTTCGATCAACCTTAAATGTATTATGTAAAGATCCGTACATACAAATGCCTACACTAAGATACTGGGAGAAAGTCTTTTGGTCGAAGAGCTCACTCCACCAAAGAGTCTCTGTCGCCCAAACAAGACACTCTAAGAGTATGTCTCGAACAAAATCCATTTCCAAAACAGTTTTCCAGGACAAATTTCCAAATATGTCCTAAAAACAGTGTTTAACACAATGAAAACCTTGGATGATCAAAATGTTTCACAAATCTTTAGTTATAAGAAATTCTCACTCTCAGAGCCTCTGCTGGCTCTGACAGAAGCCTCAAACCTCTGTGAATGAAAATTTTGTACTAAAAGTCTATCGATCCTCTCCAATGATTTTTTCAAACGTTTTTGGAAAAGATACAAGCATCAGAAGATATAAAAGGCAGATTTCAGACTACATAGCTCATTCCACTACAAAGCTTCTGTCGTTTATGATACTTGGTCTTTTATGGAAATTCTGTAACAGTATGGGTTATTTACTGCGAGTGACAGAACTCACAAAGAAGAAATGCCCACGCGCCAAGCATTAATGGGCCGCACACGACGTCTAATCGTGTTCTGACTCTTCTGACATGGCATTCTCCCATTGGACGTGTGTGGCACACGTTCTCCTGGAAAGTTGAACCAGTCGTATGTACTCAATTACGGATCCCAAATTTTATTCACTTTCACATATTTACCCTTTCAGATTCTAACCTTATCTCCTCAGTATAAAACCCCAATTTCCACTTCCTCTCAACCGTTACGATCTTACTCTCCTCATTACCTCCGGTGAACCATTGCAAAACCTGCAACTTCATATATCCACTCTCTTTTTTCAATAAATCACAATGGCTTCCACCTCCAACGCTCCGGTGAATTCCCCATCTCATTCTGAGAACTCCCAAAACCAAGAAATTGCCAGAAACCTAGAACAAGACCACTCCGGCGATGAAGCAGATTTTGTTCCGACCACCCATCTTCTAAACTTCATCGCACATGAACTCTTTGAACGTGTTCTTCCTTAAAAACCAAATAACTACTACCTGGTTCCCTCAAAAACCGCTATTGGGGAAGCACATGCCATCCTTCTTCATATTCTGGAAAACCACTATCTTTACCCCCTGTTATCCAAAACTGTCAATAAAATCCCTGCCAGATACCTAAATCAATTCTGGATGAGCAGCAGATTTGACCCCGCAGATAGACAAATCAAGGGCTACATCTCTAAACCAGACAAATCCGAGCACCTCGAACTCAAATTCAACAGAACCATTTTCTCACTGGAGTTCAGCCTACCAACCAGAGGACTACTAGGTATAAGAAGTACGCTGAGGAACCTACAGACGAAGAGCTCTGCCGTTTTGTTAAAATGTTAGGGTACAACACAACCCTGAGGAAAAGAAATGACTTCAGAAGAAACCGATTACCTCCTCTGTGGAATACGCTCTTCTCAATCCTAAATCGGTACCTAACAGGGAAGGTGGGTAGTCCAGACCAAACTTCTCACCAAATCATGACCATAATGTACGGGGTATATTATGATCTACCTCTGGACTATTCCACCCTCATGATGCAGGAAATGGTTAAGACCATTGATCGCAGAATCTCCTCCCAGAAGGCCAAGGGACGATCGAAAGATGCTCTACCTCCTCTACAATATCAACGTATTCTGGGTGTACTACTAGAACCTTTGCCCAGTCTACAAAAATGGCCAATGGAGGGACCAACGGCCAGAATGTATCCCCTGAACAAAAACACCCCAACAGAGCACGAAGATGAATACCCATTCTGCAGACCTCTGCCAAAGAAACTTCCGGGATACGCTACAGACAAGACCCTTAAGTTTGAATACATACGCGATCATAGGACTCCAGAACCGAGTCCTGTGACACCCCCGCGTCTAGGAGTCCCCTTAGGATCTAGGGTTGTAGATAGAATGACAGATGAAGAATGGGCAATGGCCTTGGCTAAGCATCAACAAACACAAGCGAACTTTCACGCTCAGAGGGAAGCAATTCTCTCCCCTGCTAAAAAGAGAAAATCCTCTACCACCACTCCCAAGAAGAAGAAGAAGAAAGCCCACAAGAAAACTACAGAGGGTACCTCTACCAACGCTGCTCAACCCCAACAGTCCCCTCCTCATGCAACAGAAGCAGGATCCTCTGCACAACCCCCTCCTCCAAAAGAAAAGAAGAAAATAAAACATAAGTCTTCAGAGGAGGGTACCCAAAAGCCAAAAAGGAAAAGGAGCAAGAAGAATACCAAGAAACCTCACACCCCTCTGCGGACCATCGCAGAGGATGCAGAAATGGTCGAAGAAACCAATGAACAACCTCTGCAATCTCCTTCACCTATCAACTTTGCAGAACATCAGGGAGACTTCAACTCCTTCCTTGAGCATCCTGAAATCGTCGCTACCCTAGATACTTCTGGCTGGAACGCAGAAGCCCTCTCCCATCAATCAACAGAAGCTCCAAACTTCAGAATCTCTTCTGACTTGGAAGAGGATGACCAAACCCCACAAAATATATGGTCTGCAACACCAGAGGTACTTCAGAACCCCTTCACCCAACCTGGTTTTGATGTGCTACGAGCAAGCCCAGAGGATTTGGCTAAAACCACCACCAACACCCCACCAGTCATAGTCTCAGAGGTGGACTCTGATGAAGAAGATGATCAGGCAGAAGAAGGACCTCTGCATCCCCACGTACGACAATTAATTGGCTCACATCCAATGTACGACTCTTTACGCACTGGTGCAGGAGCATCAACAGAAGTTAGGATAGATGGAGAAGAAGTGGTTGGATGCTCCATAGAAGCAGAAGCTAGAACTGATGCCTGGAATAGAAGAGGCACACTCCCACAACCAACTCCCAGTGCACCCCACATGTCTATTACCGCCAGTCTAGTGGCAGAAGGTAATATTGAACAAGAGCAGCATGGCTCGACCCCAACCCAAACTGACCGGGCAGAGGTAACTCTTTCTACCTCTGTGCCAATCTTAACCGGGGAAACCATTCCAGGGGAGTCCTCTCAAAAGGACTTACCCTTAGTAACTGATCAATTGCCCCAGATCACACCAGACATTCCTGCAGAGGAATTTGTTTCCTCTGCCAGACGCACACATGTAAGTCCAACCGGCCCTTCAGAGGGGCCTAGAGTGCACGAAGACGAAGGGATTCTAGACAAATCCTCGAGTCAACTTAAGGATACTCCTGTACCCACCTCTGGAGTGGATCAGGACAATGTCCTTAACAGAACCTCTACAGAGTCTGAAGCTGATAAAGCCTCTGCTCAAGGATTAGAGGGAAATCCTTCCGTCCTCAACGCTAAAAATAGGGACAAAAGAATGTGTCCAAGGAACAGGGACTCACTCTGGGGACGAATGTGTTCCCCCAGAGGTTACACCAAGTCCACATGTATCAAGGGATGAGTTCCAAACCCTTGTCACCTCTGTGGACCATACATTGAAGGAGTTGAAAAGCTCCTTTGATTCTTTTGCAGATACAACTTCCAGGGCCATTACTGATCAGAACACCAAAATGGAAAATCTGTCCACAGAGGTGCAAAATGCCTTAGCCCAGATGAAGTCAACTGCTACAACCTCTGCCACCTCTGCTGCTGCTGAGTTTGAGAAAGCCACAACCTCTACATTCCAAAGCTCTGTCAAAGACTTGCTGGAAAAGCTGAAAGAACAATCATCAACCCCCGCTGGCCTTACACCAGAAGACTTGAAAAAGGCCTTAGAGCAAGTTCAAGAGCAAACGACAAGGGAAACTCTAGCCATGAAGCCGTCCAACTACATGACCAGAGCTCAGCTCATAGAACATGGCCAAGGGGTGATCGACCAAGTGACAGAGTTTATCAGGGCCTTCACTGCTGCCAACGCAAACTATGTCAAAGAATTCAGAACAAGTGTGGGCAAAATGCTCTTCAAGACAGAAGCAGAGGTCCATACCCTGCTCGGCCTCTGTGATGACGTATGCGCAAAACTCATAGCCGCAGGTGCAACTCCACCGAAAAAGCCTGAAGCGTCGTGCAGAGCAGAGGGTACCATAGACAAGGGTCAGGATGGCTCTGATGATGACTCTGACGATTCATCAGATCATCCTGAGGGGGAGAAACAAAGGGAAGAAGCCGCAAACAGAGGTCTACCAGAACCACCATTATCAGCAGAACCCCTAAACCAAGTTCCCAAAACTCAAACCCATGGAGGAAACCAACAACAGACCACAGAGGCAACAACCACCTCTATGGAAATACTGTCTAAAGAAACCCCAATCATAACCCAAGTACCTGAAACCAATGAAGATCAACAACAGAAGACCACAGAGGCAACACCCACCTCTATGGAAACATCTTCTGTATTCGGAGAAGATATCCCAACCCATAAAGTATTCCAAATCCTAACATCCTCCGAAGAAGATCAACCATCCCAATCACCAGAGAAACACCATACCCCAACACCAAAAACACCAGAAGAACCAAATCTCCCATCTCCCACACCCAAAACCCGAACCAAAACCATTGCTCACAAAAGAAAACATCTGAGCAAAACCACAGAAGCCTCACCAACAAAGTCCTCAGAAACACAAGTGCCAAAACCGACAGAGGCAACCCCCAAAACTACAGAGGCACCCTCAGAAATCCAAAAGATAAATCCCACAGAGGCAGCCCCATCTCTACAAGAAGATCTTCAGCCGAAGGCAAAAGACAAAGGCAAGGGGATAATGACAGAGGAACCCAAGAAGAAGAAGCCCAAGCATCAACTAGCAGAAAAATTGATGAAGAGCTCTTTCGATGCATATGTGACACCAACGCCAGAACAAGAAGACTGGGCTTTCGGTGTTACCCCTCTATCAAATATACCTGTTCTAGATCCGAAGGCAAAAATCATAGAGGATCGAGTGGCCCAAATCAAGAAGCGAATGGATGCTCTACGCAGACCCATGCCTCTACCCGGTGTACCTCCACAACAAATGGAAGAAGTGGTGTACAGATATCTGTACAACAGAAGTGCCAGAGATATTCTGCCCACAACTATTCAAGATCCCCACTTTCGTGCTGACCTCGAGAACACCTTCACAAGAACAACACCCAAGCCAAAACATCAGGTCTTCTCAGAGTCCAAAATCGACAAGGTCTTATACTGTAAGTTTTCTCAAACCAGAACCACACCTAAGGTTTCCTATAACATATATAAGGTCAAAAGGGAGGATAGAACCGTGACCCAATTCTCAGATGCTGATCTGAGAAATCTAAGTCCCTACGACCTACCCGACCTTCTCAACTAGACGAAAGTGAACTTCACAACAGATGCACATCGAAGGGCATACAGGGTGATAAGGAAAGCCATGCGTGAGAAACTTCTGCTATATAGCCTTGTCGACTTCCAGTTAGGACGAGATCTTGGAGTAAGAAACCTAAATCTCCACCCACCAGAAAATGACTGCCCATCCTCTGCCATACCGAACTCGATTATTACATCTCCAAGAGTTGGGTTAGTCTATCAAGATCCTGATGGGAACTCATGACTGTACATAGAGATGGACTGTCAGAAGTATGCAACAAGTACTTTGACAGAGTTTAGAGCAAGCCTCGTGTAACAACCCAGTCTACAATAAGCATACAATTCATATAAAACATAACATCCCAAAAATGGGTCCCAAAAATATTTCTTACAAAAGTCTCGAAGGCGGAAACAACCTATACACAACTGAGAATGAGCTAGCTACTAAAAGTATGAGTGGCACTGTCTCTAACTGCTTCTGTCCTCTATCATGCTCTTGCTCACTTACCTGAGCCTCCTATTATCTGCTTACCTGAAAAGGTTTAGTTTAGAAAATGGGAGGGTTAGACCAGGAGGTCTAGTGAGTCCCTCCTGACAGTTCTCAAAATCATTTAAAAGCAGGTCATCACTTTCAAATATCTTTGCATAAAACTTTCACATAACTTTTCATGAAACTATCATATAACTTTACATAAAACTTTCACATAACTTTTCATGAACTGTCATATAACTTTACATAAAACTCACACGGATAAATCCGCTCCCGTAAATGGCACCCTGAAGTCACTCGAAAGTGACAACGAGTCAGTCTCACGTTGCCTTACTGGATACTCCCTTCCATGGCATAAACGGAACCTCCCCCCGACGTGAGTACTGGCGGAACCTCCCCCCGACTTAGCCAATTTACGTCTACCACAATGTATGCATACATCTCATATGAAACTTTAAATAAACTTTCATGCAGTTAAAAGCATAGGAATAAAACATGGCATTTCTCATCATGTACTTGCTTTAGAAAACACGTTAAAAGTCACGCATTTTAGTTAGAAAACTCACCTGGTGCTCTTACTTCTCTTTTCCCTACTCTGCTCTTTACTTCCAAATTGTCTACCTGAACAAGTGATATAATTAAAAGCTGACTTGAACTATCCGGACACTTCTCACTTGCCACCCTACTTTTCTGGACAGGTTATCGGGTAACCCCGCTTTTCCGGACAGGTTACCGGGTAACCCCACTTTTCCGGATACCGCATAGTACCCGGACAACAACTCTTATCCGGACAACACAGGTTCTCCGGACGACTAAACTTATCCGGACACCTTCTACAACACGACCAAGAAGTTTCCCGGACACTCACCCGTACACCTTCATGCTTGAAGGTTTCCGGACGACTGTTGGGAGAACTTAATGGTTCGAAATCTTGCTAAACACTCCGAAATCAGTAAGATAATGCGACAAATCACTTACTTAAGCATCTTTAATCATTTCTCCATAAGCTTTACTGATTAAACTCGATTTAAAGGTGTTTAAATCTCCTTTAAGGGTCTTAAAATGACTTTAGTAAGAACTCACAAATCCCCAACAATCATCAAACACTTAGATGAGATTTCAGATTAGGAATTACCTGGACGATTCTTTGTAGAAAACGAATCCTAACACACCCTTTCTTTCTGATTCCTTACTGAATGTAGTGTTTCTTCTTCTTTGCACCTTAAGCCTCCAAAACTTCTTCTCTTCTTCTCTCTAAACCAAACAGCCGCCAACAACATTCACAAATCAGGAAAATGGAATGTTGTCTAGGGTTTTGTGCCCTTATATACTTCATCTCATAATTACCAACTAGCCCCTCAACTTTCGTTTTTATTACACTTGTTCACAACACATTAAATTTAATCCGTTTTGATCCTGGTCATTACAACACCCCCCTTAAAAGAATTCCGTCCCCAGAATTCCATTCTCAAATAGATGAGGATATCTGGACTTCATCTCAGCTTCTACCTCCTACGTTGCCTCTCGTCCTTTATGATACTTCCACTGAACTTTAACCAAATGAACTTCCTTATTTCTCGTCTTCCGGACCTTACTGTCCACAATCTCTATTGGTTCCTCTTCGTACATCAACCTCTCGTCTATACTAATGTCCCCTCAAAGGAACAGCCACAACGACCTCTGACAAACACTTCTTTAAGTCCGAGACATGAAATGTCGGATGAACACTCTTTAATTTTTCTGACCAGTCTAACTTGTATGCTCCTGTTCTAACTCGCTCACTAATGACAAGGTCAACTTCTCATTGCCTACATCTTTTGCAAGGTCGCCATCATCTCACTTCTCACATCGGCTCTCCACAAAAGAGACGTGCATCATACTACGAATTTCTTCTCAAATTCACATCGAGTACCTCAAGATCGCGCACTATCTATTCAACTTTCATGCTTCGACGGATCCTCAGACTTAGTTCACCTTACCTATCTCTCAAACTTCAAGGCTCAAAGCTTTATGCTTTTAAATCCAACCACTCAGTTCTACTCGGTTGCCTCAGACCGTTCAGATGGGAAACATAACCACACCCTATACTTTGAAACCGCCCTCGGCGAGACACCACTTGCTATATCATGACATCTTGCACTACTTACTTGTACCCTATTCGATCACTATACTCGCTTAAAACTACCTGATAAAACCAAGGCCAACCGCGCCTCCAATTGCTCGCCTCCGTCCACACATCGGGACTCACGGTTTTAAGCACGTCTAAATAAGGTCACTCCTACATTTATACTTCCTTAAGAGAAAGATCTTGGCGGAAATTCCCGCCACAACAACGAGAATCTTCCACCAGGAAAACTCACTTCTGACAACTTGGCACAAGGCCAACCTTGTACATCCCGACAAGCTCACCCCCAGAAGTCCCCTCCTCGGTATACCTGAAATTTCTAGGTTACTTCCTCCAACCGACATTCGTCTAAGCATATCATACTCTTTTCCCGAATCACATCGGCTACAACTCGACAACTAATTCGTACGTTCTCACCACTTCACACTTAACGTGTCTAATAGTAGGGAACCTCTATAATTCGTTATTGGAGTACTCACCTATCCGAACTGCACTTATCCTGAAGGCTCATCAATTTCTCGCTGCATAGCCATAAGCGTTCAGTCATATAACATAACTTCGGTTACTCCCACTCAACTAAGAGGGGTAACCACGATCACACTCTACTATTCACAATAGCTTACACTGAACGATCAGTTCGTTTGAACGTTTCTCACAAAGTCACTAACTTAACTCATTCAGTTGTCTTATCCACTTCTTTCCTGCACCAAATCATACACAATTTCCTTCCTCAATACTCTTTCCAAAAGTTCGCACACTTATCAAGGACAATCTACACAATACTGCGCCTATCGGTATTACTGTCAAGTTTACTACTTCCGATTTACTTACTTATTCCGACATATTGCCTTCACCTCCCCACGTTAGTGTGGAGCACTGCCCACCAACATTACTCGCCCTCTCTTCCGACAATTCTCAAGCTGCAAATGTTGTCTCATTATTATACATAACCCATCGGTTGCACTAAAATTCTAACTTAAGGCTTTCGACTAAATCCCCTCGAACTGACACCAGAGTTCGACGTCACCATACATTCTTTAAACTCCAGCTTTCACTTTCTCAGACAATTCATTCACACATAAGCAACAGCTCACATTCTTTAAGGATTTCACATCTATTCCACCACATTTTGACTAATACATCCATCATCTTCTTTACACTTCCAATGATCCCAAAATATGCTTACTTAGCGGCTCTTACAACTAAAAACACTTGGTTCCTCCTTTGGGTAACTACCCACCACCACTGCATGATGCTATCCAGAACATAATCATATCACCACGTCAACTTACACCCTACGTGCTCCAACAACCTGGTTAACACTCGTACACCTCATCCGAAACCCCCCAAAAGGCTTCCCCCTGATGTTTTCTCTTTCTCTAACATCATTTCACTACGACGCTAGCTGGCACATTTAACTTGGCAATTATTGCCACTACATAACTGTACATTCCTCACCCATAACATCACACTACAGACCAAAACTCTCATGACCATTCATACACAACTCAAACTTATCTTCAATACCTCACGCATAAATAACCGAGTCTATCTCGCTATGTTGTCTCTCCTCAGCTCTAGTTGAACCACAACACCCGAATTTCTGATTAATTCTATCATACTCGTTTCTTGCTAGCTCGTTTCAATACCAAACCATTACATCGACAGGGCACATTTCCTCACAGATCGACATAATCTATACCCTCACTTCGTTTGTGCTAAATACTTCATTCTTTACGAACCATCCATCTCGTAAGTAAAACGCTTATCTAAAACAGCAGCCTTTCACTATCTTAACACCCCTACCAAGTGGTCCTTCACTTTCAACCTTCTGATTCAAGTCTTCGGTCTCAAACACCTTACACAACTGCCGACTTTAACGTCAATAGTTGACCTGTTGATACTTCCTTAACATATTCTTCAACAAGGGTCCCTTACTGAATCTAATCCTTCCAACATGTCATAATCAAATTCACATCCCGTCGTCCTCATTTCGAACTTACTCGTGTAACGTCAATAATACAAGTTCACCTTAAAACTCTCATTCGACATCGAGGATATTTCATTCCTACTTCGCCACACTACTCATAACGAGTTGTTAATACCAGCACCTTGACGACTTCTAGTCTTTTCTCCGGACACAACCGCCCTTCAGCAACGGTATTTCCGGTCTTCTATCCAGAGTACATGCCCTCATTCAACCGTCACTAAAGTCCACTTCCGACTCTTCTACTGCTCACCTCTCCTCTTGAACACAAATACCAAAGCTACAAACATTCTTCCCTGATTTGTCCAACACCTCTCCACTCTAGGAGTTCTCCCTTAGCTTAAAATGTAATACTCTACGACCTATTGAGTTCATAGCCTTCATGCCTGACAACGCGATAACTGAATCATTTCACACTTTTGATCATTTTAAAGAAACCACACTTGAAAACAACTTGGGTACACACGACCCCAATATTCTCATAACTCCAATGCCCTGCACAACGATCTTTGAGGATCGTTTGCATGCAATCTTTCCGTAAAACTTAATAATACTCAACCAAAAATATGTTGTTACGACAGAAATAAATATTGGATGAAAATCTTCCCATACGACAAAATTTTGAAAGAAATTTACCGACACGAAGTAAACCAGTCGGTCCTCACACTCATTTATATAACTTCGACATGTCAATACTCATTTTGGTTATAAAAGTTGTGCATTCAAACGTTTTCTTGGCTTATCATGAAAATAGTGGAATATTTTGCAATTCGTAAACCTCAAGACTTCATTGTACGATGTAAATGGATTTGTATTTTTCTTTAAACCTACGCTTGCACACGCCGACTCATATCCGATCAAATTTGATATTTACACGTTTACTTTTCTTATGAAAAATCTCATGTACACATATACGAACTCAATGCATGAAACTCTACTTTCAATTGAAGGCTACTCACTCAAACAAGGTCAATCGCTTTACTCACGCAACTTATCAATGACACTCTACTTTCGACCCGTGGTCGCCCTCTCGGCCTTGCAACGATTTGCTATACATACATTCAACGGTCCACTTACTCAACCATTTCATACTATTTCGTTTTGATCAACTATCTCACCTTCCACTTCTACATGGTTTCATTTCACTTATTTCATTTATCCTGCTAATGGAAAACTCGACCAAGAACCCAGGGCTCCATTGATACCTTCAAGGTTTTGACACTGTCTTTCCTTACCATCCTGACTGATCTATCCCATGATTTCTAGAATTGGGACTCTCTTGAAATAGGAGTCTTACTCAAACTCAAGCATTCCTCCTCTCCGAATCCACGAAGAGCTACCTCTAGACGACTCATAATACTCCATACAACATTTCTTCTCTACGATGTATACGTGCATCACATCACTATGACTTCTCATGAAACTTCCCCGACAAGGGGTCTCAGTCTATCCCTCAGGGATCTTGCTAACATTCTAAAGTACTGGAACACGACATAAACACTAGCTTCTGACTACCACTTCGGAATAATAAGGCAGATTAAGCACATACATGTACCTGTAAGTTTGCAATTACACTGGCCAGGTGGAATCTCAAACTTACCTTACAAGACAGTCCTCAATACCCTATTAGTCCTATCTCTATAATAGTGTCCTCCTAACGCATTTCCTGTATCTACAATAGTGCCCTCCTAACACATTTCTTGATTCTCAGTTGTGATTTCTACTCCCAAGTTTAAGTTTAGGCCCGTCCGGTCACCTAAATCCCTTAAACTATGGCTCTGATACCAATTGTAACAACCCAGTCTACAATAAGCATACAATTCATATAAAACATAACATCCCAAAAATGGGTCCCAAAAATATTTCTTACAAAAGTCTCGAAGTTAGGTTGGCGGAAACAACCTATACACAACTGAGAATGAGCTAGCTACTAAAAGTATGAGTGGCACTGTCTCTAACTGCTTCTGTCCTCTATCATGCTCTTGCTCACTTACCTGAGCCTCCTATTATATGCTTACCTGAAAAGGTTTAGTTTGGAAAATGCGAGGGTTAGACCATGATGTCTAGTGAGTCCCTCCTGACAGTTCTCAAAATCATTTAAAAGCAGGTCATCACTTTCAAATATCTTTGCATAAAACTTTCACATAACTTTTCATGAAACTATCATATAACTTTACATAAAACTTTCACATAACTTTTCATGAACTGTCATATAACTTTACATAAAACTCACACGGATAAATCCGCTCCCGTAAATGGCACCCTGAAGTCACTCGAAAGTGACAATGAGTCAGTCTCACGTTGCCTTACTGGATACTCCCTTCCATGGCATAAACGGAACCTCTCCCCGACGTGAGTACTGGCGGAACCTCCCCCCGACTTAACCAATTTACGTCTACCACAATGTATGCATACATCTCATATGAAACTTTAAATAAACTTTCATGCAGTTAAAAGCATAGGAATAAAACATGGCATTTCTCATCATGTACTTGCTTTAGAAAACACGTTAAAAGTCACGCATTTTAGTTAGAAAACTCACCTGGTGCTCTTACTTCTCTTTTCCCTACTCTGCTCTTTACTTCCAAATTGTCTACCTGAACGAGTGATATAATTAAAAGCTGACTTGAACTATCCGGACACTTCTCACTTGCCACCCTACTTTTCCGGACAGGTTACCGGGTAACCCCGCTTTTCCGGACAGGTTACCGGGTAACCCCACTTTTCCAGATACCGCATAGTACCCGGACAATAACTCTCATCCGGATAACACAGGTTCTCCGGACGACTAAACTTATCCGGACACCTTCTACAACACGACCAAGAAGTTTCCCGGACACTCACCCGGACACCTTCATGCTTGAAGGTTTACGGACGACTGTTGGGAGAACTTAATGGTTCGAAATCTTGCTAAACACTCCGAAATCAGTAAGATAATGCGACATATCACTTAATTAAGCTTCTTTAATCATTTCTCCATAAACTTTACTGATTAAACTCGATTTAAAGGTGTTTAAATCTCCTTTAAGGGTCTTAAAATGACTTTAGTAAGAACTCACAAATCCCCAACAATCATCAACCACTTAGATGAGATTTCAGATTAGGAATTACCTGGAGGATTCTTTGTAGAAAACGAATACTAACACACCCTTTCTTTCTGATTCCTTACTGAATGTAGTGTTTCTTCTTCTTTGCACCTTAAGCCTCCAAAACTTCTTCTCTTCTTCTCTCTAAACCAAACAGCCGCCAACAACATTCACAAATCAGGAAAATGGAATGTGGTCTAGGGTTTTGTGCCCTTATATACTTCATCTCATAATTACCAACTAGCCCCTCAACTTCCGTTTTTATTACACTTGTTCACAACACATTAAATTTAATCCGTTTTGGTCCTGGTCGTTACACCTCGTGGAGCACAGGGGAATAGAGCAAATGAATCAGGCTCTCGTAGATAGACTGATAGAGGTCATCGACCAAGTAATCAACTTCAGAAACCTCTGCATCAGATTCTATCACGAGCTTAGAGAGTTAGGATTCGACAACAAGAAGCTTCAACGACTTCAAAGACGCCAACGTCTGATATCCTCTACCAACCTCTACAAATCTTTCCTTTCATAATGTAATCAAATGTAAGTGCCTCTGGCATAATTCTGTATGAAAGAAAAGTAAAATCTTTCGAGGTATTTTATTTCACCTCTTGTTATGTACTTAGCCTAGAAAACCTTGCACTTTTCAATTTTTTATTTTTCAATACTTAGGGGGAGATTGTTAGCTCCAATCCTCTGTTTATAGAAGTATTGAAAAATAGGCTAAGTATAGAAGTCTTCGACAGAGGCTCTGCCGAATCACCGAGAAGACCAAAGCATAGAAGTCTTCGACAGAGGCTCTGCCAAGTAACCGAGAAGACCGAAGATAAAGAATCGCACAGAAGACTCTTCAATACGGACAAGGCCACAGAGCCTCTGTCATACTTGACAGAGCCTCTGTGGTATAAAAGACCAGAGCTCTACACAAGGACAATCGTGCTTCTCATAATTTCTGCTGTATGAAGATCCTGAAGATCAATAGTACAAGGCGTGACCTGACAACTCCACGTGTCAAACTCTGATGGGTCATAGCCTTAGTAGAAGCCGACGCATTTAATTAACGTCGTACCTTCAACAATACCTGAATAGTGTCTTTGTACCTTCAGTCCTTATTGTCCAGATCTTGTCCCCTTTAGAAGTAGTATAAATAGAAGACTCATGTTGAGTTCTTCCATTAAGCTTTGCACAACATACACACCTTTAGAGCAGATTCTTGTCAAACCTTTCGGTGTTCTTGGTGTTCTTATTATATCAAATACAGTGAATCATTGAGCTATTTATCTGTGTTATTTACACTTCGTATATTTGATATTGTGTGTTATTCTACCTCATTATATTTGTTAGGTCGTTAAAACGCTTCCGCATTATATATTGTTTGAACTAATTAGATAGAATCATCATTGTTAAGCAAAACAGGAACCAACAGATAGCTTAAACGTAGATTAGGGTTTAATGACCTAATTACTATTTTGATTACCTATTGCATTGTACGGCTACTTCCAAGCTTTCTGTTCATTAATCAAAGTAAGATTTATGATGTTAATGTTGAGTTGTGTTGATTCATACTATTGCACTTGTTAATCTGGGATCCACAATTGGTATCAGAGCAGAAAGGCGATTGATTCAAAGGTAAATTCTTCTATTCTGGTCATTCAAACTTTTGTCGACTGTTTCATTGATAAAGTATTTTTTTTGCTTTGATTCAAGTGTTAAACTTGAAGTTAAGGCTTGGAAAATTATCTTTATTGTGCTTCAAGAGTCATATCAAAGTTTCGTTGAGTTTAATCGAGTTAAAGTTAATCAATTTTGAGAATTTTGGTTTCTGGGTTTTATACACTATGTTCTTTACAAAATCTCAATTTTTTGTTTCAAAAGTGGTTGATTAATCGATTTGGTCAGTTGTTTTTGCCTTCCCTACTTGCTTGTTTTGTTTCTAAAGTGTTTGCAGAAGTTCTCCAAGTCAAAAGTGCGATTTCGATCTCCTGGTAAGTTTTTCTCTCTATCAGACTTTGAATACGGGACTCAGTTGCTTGAGTTCCGGTTCCAGTATACGTACCGGATCTTATTCCGGTTCCGGTTTCATATAGGATTCCCAATACCATAACTTATTTCGGTTCCGGATTCCCCAACGTTGGTTCCAATAATTTTGGTGTCCAATCCGGATCCGGTCCAAAGTTATAGGACTAGGATTTTGACTTTGGATCTCATATATTCTGGATCCTTTTGTTCTCTGTACTGGAACCTTGCACTCCGGATCTACTATTATGGATCACACATTCCGGATATTCTCTTTGCACACTTATTTTTTTTAATCAACTTCTGTTTGGTTCCATTTTCTTGTGTTCCTTTCGATTTATTCCTAATCTTTTATAAGAATTGCGTTAGGTTACCACTCCCTTAGTATTTTGCGTTAGCTTTGCGTTAGTTTGTGCGTTAGATCCCTCTTTTACTTTTGAATCATCCTACTCGTCTTACGATCACACACAAGTGCTCACAATGAATGCTCAAGATGCGATAGCTATTGGATCCGAACTCAAACCTCTGATCCTGTACCGAGGGGAGTACAATGCCTGGAAAGATCACTTCATGTGCTTTATCGAGACCAAGCCTCTCTATGAAGAGATTCTACGATCGCTGACCGAAGGACCGATCGCTCCACTCATGATGGTGATTCAGGCGTAAGAAGGCGGGCCTCCAGCTCAAAGGGTGGCCAAACCATATGACAAGCTGTCTGTCGATGAAAAGAGGCAAGTCGATGGAGACAAGCTGGTGAAGACTTATCTTGTATACAGTCTTCCGAACAACATCTACTGTAGCATCGACAGTTACAAGGACACGATGAAAGATATGTGGGATCTGTTAATGCCAAAAATCTTCCAAAAGGATAACTTAAGGTTGATTGTGGAGCTTAACAACTAAAGAAAAGAATCTAGCGACAAATCGTGCGACAAAGATACAAAACGTAAAAGGGACAAAGATTTTGGTGACGCGGGAAAAACCTCAACGAGGAAAAAAACTCGCGGATGACTTTGGGGGTCATCGCTGCACTATGATCGCTAATCACGGGCGTTGTCCTTATGTTTTGGGTGTCGATCGTATAGAGATTACAATACAAATGAAAGAAGAGACTTTAAATGTAAAGTAACAAGTGTTTCCAATGTAAAAACGAGTGTGTCGTGTGTGAAAACTATATGTCGTGTATGAAAGTTATGCGTCGAGCGTGGGAGTCGTGCGTCGAGAGCGAACTATTGAGAGATATTTCTTTGCTTCGGGTGTTCCTCGGAAAGCAAATGTCCGCAAATGGGATTGTGATCTTCGTATTTATAGTCTTCGTAGCTTTAATTGACCATCATGATTGTAAGAGTAACGGTCGCAACGGTCATTGATGTTAATGCTCATAACTGCTTTCGTCGGTTATGTCTGTTGGCCATAAAGGACATTGATCATGCATTGAATGAGAGACACATAACAGAAATGTCGCATGTTAGTCGGTCGAAGTCGTGAGCTATGTCACAACGGTCGAGGTCGAGGGGTACTTTTAACTTCAACTTTGGTTAAAGGATCAAGTGTTCGTGATTTGACTTGGTTATGAGGGAAGTGCAATAAATGTTCTTAGTGTCCTGGTCATGGTCGAGACTGGTGGTTTTTTGCCCAACCAGTTTGCCCCCAAAACTTAAAAAGTGGAATAGCAAATCCAAGTTTCAAAAGTTTTTAAATTTTGCTAGTCGGACGTCTAGGGTCGTGACACGTGTTTAAAAAATCTTTTCAGTTGCCTTGGAACTGGATCGGTCCAATTCCAACTAAAGAATAAGTCGAAAAGGTGATAAGGTCGTGACGTCATGCTGATGTATGATCGTGCACAACAGCTGTAAACGCCAGGTGTCGACGATCTGTCGAGTATTTGAAAAGGCAGGGGCACGTGTCGATTATCGAGAGGTTCGACCTGACACGATCGTTTAGATAAATAGCGACCTTCGATTAATCTTTTCTACTTTACGATTTCATAGTGTTTTTAGAAGAGATTCTTTGCAATTTCCTGCCGATTCCCCTCTAATCCTGCAAGATATCTTCGACACAGTTAGAAATTTCAGGGTCTTAGCGCGCCTATATAAGGTACGATTTATCGGTCTTTGTCTTAAAACTTTGAGAAATTTTTAAGTTTTTTTAAATGTCGATGGAGCCGGTAAGTTCCATCCGAGATCAAAAGGATCTCGATGACCTTAGAAGCCTAGCAAAAATCCCTACGGGGGTTACATTGATTAGAGCAGGTCAGACCCGACACGATGTATGTCCTGATAGGTTTGTTGTTATCTACGAATATCCCTTTTAGGATAGGTTTTGAATGGCCTTACTCGCCTTTGGCCAAGGCTTTTATGACCGAGTTCGACTTAGCACCGGCCCAGTTAATGCCCCAATTGTGGAGGGTCATATATGTGATAGAGCGTCTTACCAAAAACTGGAAATCGCCGATGAACATACGCGACCTTCTCTTGGCTTACCAAGTCAAGAAGGACAAATGTCATCGCTATAGCCTGTTCTCTAGGTATAAGGGCGATCGTACCTTAGTCTTAAAAATCACTGTAAACGATCGTAAGTGGAAGACTAGGTATGCGTTCGTGCGTAAGTCGTCCCTTGACTCCGATAGCAGCTGGATTAGGGTTGGTTGGAATACGTCGGGTGAGATTTTATAGTCTTCTTGTCGTACGTCGTTCGTATTATTCGACTGATTTCTAACCTGCTTTGTATGTGTCGAAAGATATAAAATTTGAAGACGTGAAGCCCTACGCTAACTCTCAAGCGAAAATTGACGCGTTCTTGGAGTTTAGCATTGTCGAGAGATCTTTCGTCACGCGACCATTAGTGGACGACGACGACGAATACTTGGTGTTCTTAGGCGAGAACTGGGGAGAGAAACGTTTGGAGGAGGAAGAAGAGGAGAACCAAGAGAAAGAGGAAGAGTGGAGAGAAGAAGAGAAGACCGGTAAGTGTACCTTCTTATTCCCTTCTGTTCGACTCTGGTCTTTTGCTCTCATGTTCATCTTGTAATGCTTCTTTTCATATGTCTTCAGGAGAATCGCAGACGAAGGTGCCGACCATCTCTGCTAAGAGAGCGGCGCAACTTGATCTTGCCCGTAAAGGCAGGGAACATAGACAGAAGACCTCGACCACTGAGTCGGGGGTTTCACCAAAGACGAGGATGACGTTTCCAAGGGAACCGTCTACGAAAGTTGATGACTCATAAAGAGTCAATACGCCTGAGAAGGCGAAGGTCGCATTGCCTATGAAGACGAAGACGTCTTCTAGTCCGATTGCTGCGACACCCATCAGTTCTGCACCACCAGCGAAAACAGCGAAGTCGGCGAAGTCCCCATCTACCACGTCGGTTCCTTCGTCGACCAAGAAGGGCGAAGAGCATGCGACGGGAGAGGCTAAAGTCACGAAGGTTAACTTTACGTTGCCTTCGGACTTTATGGTCGATGACGTCCTATCCAGGACAGATTTATTTCCTCATTTGGGGAAATACCTGCTCCCTTCTTTCAGGGAGCGTTTCGAGGGATTCCCAGCCGAGGAGACGGGATCTCATGTTGCCGGACTGGCGTTTCTGGTGAGTTTCTCTTTCAAAACTTGTATTTCAATGTTTTTAATCTTTGTCGAACATTTATTAACAGGTTTCTTTGTTTTTTTTCATGCGTTTCAATCTTCTCTTGCCCTGCGCGCTGAGACGGAGAATATCAAGGGCGTTGTGTCCTCTGCCTATGAAAGGGGGAACACAGCGCTGGACCGGGAAAAGGTCGCTTTGGAACGTGAAGAGGCTATGTCCAAATGCCTTGACGACGCCTAAAAATAGTTGGCGGCCATTGGTCGTGCGAAGGACGAGGTGAACCATCGTTTAAAGCAATCCTTGTCCACGATTGCCGACCAAAGGGAAGAGCTAGATAAGATGAAAGAATCCTTGGTCGCAAAGGAGAAAGAAGTTGAGGATTCTAAGGCTAAGGTGGCGGGTCTAGAGAAGGAGGTAGGGGAGCTCAAAGACGAGGCTGTGTCTACCTTTGCTTTGGCTCGACTGACCGCTTGTGCTTCTATAATGAGGCAACACTTGTCGGGCAGAAATCCCTTGGCCTTGGCGTCGGACGAGTTGGCCTACTTCTTGAGAGAGGTCGGGAGCACAAGAGACCTCGACTCTGATGATGAAAAAGAAGTCGAGGAGGATGAGGTGGTGGATTAAGGTTTTAAGGACGGGGCCTTAGGTAAAGACGCGATCTATGCTCCTCCCCAACCTTAACATTAATGTTAAGAGCCACATTCTCAAAATACTGCGGACTCATCTTCACGACGTGTTACAGTACTGAGAAACAATTTTCAGCTCTATTTCCCACATTCGCTTGATCCGTGGACAAGTTCCTCAGCGCGTTTTGGGGCTAAAGGTTTTATCATCGTTCAAGGGGGACCTGGTTGATCACCGTCTGACATCTGTCAGGCAAGAATCCTCTTCGATGTTGGACGTCGAGACCGATAGGGACCTCGATTTAGGAAAGATTTTCTTCCTGTCGTTTTTCTTTCTGTTCTTCCTGTTCGACCGTTGGAGGTCAAGTTATTTAGATGTAATTGTATATTTCGTGAATGAAATCTACTCTCTTGTCGAACGTATTATTTTGATTGTTGCAAATAGATATAATATCAGTTGCGAAACTTGTTAAGAACAAACAGGGGGTCGTACGACTTAGGCATCCATTGCAATACAATCAACCAAAACATAAGACATATGTTTAAATCGTGTTGTTAAATATAAGCACATGCGACCAAGACATTCATTCAGAACACAGAACCTTTTCTAAGTTAAGAATCTCAGATCATGGGATCGCTAGACCTGGATAATCGTATGACTATATATTACGACGAAACTTAAGTCGTATGCCCCTGTGATAGAATGATCATACCGTAGACCTGAACACTTATGCCATGCGACCTTGCGAGATTAAAGTCATGCAATAGACTTAACGATCTTAGTTTATGCGATCTGTGATAAAACAATGTCAGAGGTTGGTCGTTGGCTAACCAACGACCCTCCGATGCTTAAGTCAGTAATCGTCGCGATGAACAAAAATTACGTGAGAAAAGGAAAAGACTTAGAAGAAATACCTTTTCAAATGTGTCGCATTCCAGCTACGTGGGATATCTTGATTATCGAGGGTTTGGAGTCGATAGGCACCTTTACCCACGATTTCTGAGATACGATAAGGACCTTCCCATTTGGTAGAAAGCTTACCAGCGTTGAGCTCTTGAGTGTTTTGGAACACTCGTCGGAGGACGTAGTCGCCTACTTGAAAGACTTTAACTTTAATGCTTTTATTGAAGTGTCGCTCGACCACTTGCCTCTGTGATGCCATTTTGATCAATGCCGACTCTCTGAGCTTTCGAGGACATTAAGGTCATAACTTAGATCAACCAGATTATGGTCGACGGAAGTGTGTCTTGAGGTCGAGAGTCGAATCTGGACCGGAAGAACTGCTTCACAACCGTAGACTAGAGAGAAAGGGGTTTGTCCTGTGGACGTGCGAGGCGTCATGCAATTCGCCCACAGGACTGAAGGGAGTTCTTCGACCCACCTTCCCTTTGCGGCTTGTAACCTCTTCTTAATTGAAGCAATGATAGTCTTATTGCTTGATTCAGCAAGTCCATTTGCCTGAGGATATCTGGGCGTCGAGGTCGTTCGTTTGATGTTGCGGTCTTCACAGAACTGTCGAGTTCTGTCGCTTATGAATTGGGATCCATTGTCGCAGACAATTTCGGATGGAATCCCAAACCTGCATATGATGTTAGTCTGGATAAAAGACACGACTTCCTTGTCCCGAACTTGGGAAAAGGCAGCTGCTTCTACCCATTTGGAAAAATAATCTGTAAGTACGAGGAGAAATACCTTTTGCCCAGGGGCGGGTGGTAACTTGCCGACAATATCTATACTCCATCTCATGAAGGGCCACGGAAACAGTGTCGAATGTAAAGGCTCAGATGGTTTATGGGACGTACCTGAATGTCGTTGACAAGGATCACAGTTCTGGACGTACCTGATGGCGTCCTGTCGCAGTGTTGGCCAAAAGTAACCTTGTCGAGAGATGCGATTAGCCAAACTATGACCTCCTGAGTGATTGCCACACTCACCATCGTGCATTTCTTGAAGGATCCTTTGAACTTGATTCTTACTGACGACGCATCTCAGGTTCAAGCCTGTCAATGATCGTCGATAGAGTTTATCTCCGATCACGACATACCGGGATGCCTTGAATCTGATCTTTCGAGCTTCCATCTTGTCTTCTGGGAGTTGGTCGTGCATAAGAAAAATTTGGACGTCGTACGACCAGTCATCTTCTTGCTCTTTGATCTGGATGACATCGTCATTTTCAATGGACGACGTCGCTAGGTGGATCAAAGGAATACTGTGGAATATTGGTTCGACTAGAGCAGATCCCAGGTTTGCCAGAGCGTCGGCTTAAGTATTCTGATCCCTTGGAATTTGCTCAAAAGAAAAAGATTTGAATTTTTCTGATTTTTCTTTTGCTACCTTTAGGTACGCTGTCATCTTTGAATCTTTAGCTGCGAATTCTCCATTCATCTGATTCACGACCAGAAGAGAATCGCTCCTTACATGTAGCGAGGTTGCCCCCGAGTCGTAGGCCATACTCATTCCTACGATCAAGGCTTCGTACTCAGCTTCGTTGTTGGTGGCTTTGAAGTCGCATCACACGGAATACACTATCTTGCCCCCCTGTGGCGACTTTAAGACGACGCCAAGTCCTGAATCCCTAACGTTGGATGACCCGTCGACATACAAAGTCCAAGGGACGTCGTCGTGAGTCGCTACAGTTGACACTTCGAGCTCTGCTTCTTTTCCCAATTCAGGACTGAAATCAGCGATGAAATCCGCCAAGGCTTGCGATTTGATAGCGGTCCAGGGTTTAAAAGTGATGTCGTAACTGCTGAGATATATGCTCCATTTTGCTAAATGTCCTATCAACTCAGGTTTTCTCAAGACAGACTTAAGAGGAAAGTTAGTTACGACAGTAATCGGATGTGATTCGAAATAATGTCGCAATTTCTTTGCGGCTGTAACAAGCGACAAGAGTAGTTTTTCCATTGAGGAATACCTGGTTTCGGCGTCTAAGAGGGATTTACTTACATAATAGATCGGCAGCTGTTGCTTTTCATCTTCTCAGGTTAAGACGGCACTTACTGCATTAGGACTAACAGCCAAATATAGCTGCAAGACCTCATGATCGTGAGGTTTTGATAACATAGGAGGCGATGTCATGTATTCCTTTAATTTTTGCAACGCTTGCTCATGGTCGTTGGTCCAGTCGAAGCCTTTATTTTTTCTGAGGACGTTATAGAATAAATGACATTTGTCTGAGGATCGAGAGATAAACCTGTTTACGGCAGCTACCCGACCAGTGGGCATTTGGACCTCTTCGAAATTTCTAGGAGATTTAATCTCGATGATAGCCTTGATCTGGTCGGGGTTGGCTTCGATTCCCCGTCGAGTGACCATGTAACCCAGGAATTTTCCGGCACTGACATCCAAGGAACACTTCATCGGGTTGAGCTTCATACAATATTTACGAAGGATGTCGAACGACTGCCTCAAATGTTCGACATGGTCGACTGCTTGCTTCGACTTGACGAGCATGTCGTCGATATAAACTTCTATCGTGTCGCCGAGATGATCTTTGAACATCTTATTCACCAGACGCTGGTAGGTAGAACCTGCATTTTTAAGGCCAAAAGGCATAACTTTGTAACAGTAAATACCTCGATCTGTCATGAACGCAGTTTTCTCTTGGTCCTCGATGTGCATCAGGATCTGATTGTATCCAGAATAAGCATCCATGAGCGTCAATAGTTCATGCCCTGACGTCGCATCGACCATGGCATCGATATGTGGCAATGGGAATGGATCCTTTAGACAGGCTTTGTTGAGATCGGTAAAATCAATATAGACCCTCCATTTGCCATTTTCCTTTGCCACGACCACGACATTAGCAAGCCAATCGGGGTACTTTACTTCTCGAATTTTCCCTGTCTTGAGAAGGTTGTCGACTTCATCATTTATCACCTTATTCCTTTCAGGAGCGAATTTTCGCCGCTTTTGCTTGACGGGTTTGAATGATGGGTCCACATTGAGCTTATGGGAAATGATACCAGGGTCTATGTCGACCATATCTTCATGCGACCAGGCAAAACAATCGACATGCTTTTGCAAAAAGGATATGAGTTTGCCTTTCAGGCAGGGATCAAGGAGTGACCCTACAAGGACTTTCTAGTCAGGCTTGCTCTAGTCCAAGATGACTTCCTCCAGACGATAGTCGTCGACTATCTCAGGAACATCCTGCGCTTTCTCAAGATGACTTTCTCAGGCCATAAAGGACATTGATCCTGCATTGAATGAGAGAAGCAAAACAGAAATGTCGCATGTTAGTCGGTCGAAGTCGTGAGCTATGTCACGACGCTCGAGGTCGAGGGGTACTTTTAACTTCAGCTTTGGTTAAAGGATCAAGTGTTCGTGATTTGACTTGGTTATGAGGGAAGTGCAATAAATGTTCTTAGTGTCCTGGTCGTGGTCGAGACTGGTGATTTTTTGCCCAAACAGGATCAGTTCGCGAAGATCATGCAAGGCAGCTGTGACGGAAATCAGTTGAAGATAACCAACTGCCTCACTCGATATGAAACTTTTAAAGCCAAACGAGGGGAATCACTCATCCAAACCTACGAACGTTTCTGCACGCTCCTCAACGAACTGCATAAGAACAATATCTTCAAGACGAACCTCGAGTGCAACATCAAGTCCTCAACAACCTTCAATCTGAATGGAAGGGATTTGTTCTCCACGTTCGTCACAACCGATCTTTAGAAAGTGTTCCGCTGCATGAGCTCTACGATATGTTGCTTCAAAACGAAGACGATGAACGTGAACTGATGGGAGATCAGAAGTCGAATGAAAAGAGAAAGGAAGACCCCTTATCTCTCATCTCTCACAAGAAGGACAAGCAAGTCCAACGCAGTTCGTATAGAGAGGAAGCTCAGAGTGTGTCTGAGCATGAGGACGCAGAACCGGAAAGTGATTCCGATCCAGAGCTAGATAGTATAAAGAAAGTCGTTGCCTTACTATCTCGGGAGTACGCTAGAAAGAAATTCTTCAAGAAACCATCCAACAACAACCAGCGTTACTCCACCAACACAAAGCGTCGGGATTACAGAGATAAGTAAGAAGGAAAGCGCAAGTCTGATGACGGAAAAAAGAAGAACGATGAAGGAAAGAAATCTAAAGGAAAGGCTGATGATTGAGCTGATGATGAACCAGTGAAATGTTACAACTGTGCAAAGCGAGGTCACTTCGCCAGAGACTGTCGAAAACCTGTAGTACGTAATGCTGAGTACTACAAGACCAAAATGCTATTGTCAAGGCAGAAAGAAGCTGGTAAAGCGCTGCTGGTGGAAGATGATCACTATCTAGCACTGGCTGAAGACGAAGACGGCAACGAGGAAGCTCACATGTGCTATACTGGCCTCAACCCGGAAGAATCCGAATCTGAGGATGACTCTTCCGGAAAGAAGAATGACAAAAGCGATTGCCAGGTATGTGGTTCTTCTAATGCTGACTTAATTAATCAGATGCAAGCTATGGTGCATACTTTAAATACTTTTAAACAAAAGATTAAAACCAAGGACGCCCAAATCTAAAAGCTAGAAGCCGATGCTAAGACTAAGTATGATACTATAGGCAAGCTAGCTATTGAAAAGGTTGAGGACAAATGTGTGATAGAGAATTATCAAACTGAGTGCTCAGCCATTTCGAAACGAGCTGAATCCCTAGAGGCCCAAATATCTGAATTCACACATAAGTTAGAAAAGTCTCAAGAGGAGTATTCTAAGAGCGTTGTCATTCAAGAGAAAGTTCAAAAGAAAATGAGTTGTTGACCACTAAGCTAAAGGATCTTGAATCCAAACTTTACAAACTTGGTCATTCGGAACAGACCATCCACATGAACAAACCGAAGGAGTTTAAGTATTACAACTCACAATGGGGACTCAGATATGATAATTCGTGTTACCTAAAAAAATCTTATCTAAGGTTCCCACTCTTTATGAATTCAATTTCATGGGCCTAGATAAGAAATATCCTGAGTATAAGATCAAGTGGACTAAGACGTCTCCGGAGGATGAGGAGAAAGAGGATCTTAAACGAAAAATAGGTATTCCTCTACCAAAAGTAGGGGAAAAGCCTGAAAATATGGAATCGAAATCGGAAGATGAGCCTCCTAGGAAGAACATAAAAGTACAAGTTCCTTTCGTGTACGAAACGCTAAATGCGTCTTATCTAAAAAGAAAAACCCCTTACCTATCAAATGAATACTTCGACATCTGTTCGCTTGCCAAAACTGTGGAAACTTCGGTTCCTGTTACGGCAACCCCAGATGTAGACTCTAACGATAAATCGGAGTTCAAACGTTATGTTCCACCTCTGATTCTGGAAAACATTATTTATAAACTCGAAGAATACATTATGAGGGATAAGGTCATTTATGAAACCGAAATAACTGTACTTTTATCCACTATCGATAAGCTCAAAAAGAACAAAACCGAGTCATTATCCGAAAAATCCGAAAAAGCGAGTTATAGAACCGAGATTGCTAAGTTGACTTCTCAACTGTCCGCTTTGGCGGCAGAAGCTTTAACGAGTAAAATGGCTAAGGAAAGTCCAATGGATACTCCAATGAAGCCAGTCACTCCTGACACCATCTCGGTTGACTCGTCACCTATATGTTCGGAGAGTTCCTCGTGTAAAGCTTTTCTAGGTGTGTCTAATGACACAAATGATAAGAATTTGAGATTCAACGATAAAGGTAAGGAGATTCAACCCGATTCTGTTCAAACGAATCTTTTTCTAGTCTTTGATTCCTTTGCAGATAACTCCTCATCCGACTCTGATGGCGAAACTCCACATGATTCTGCACGATGGTTTTCTGAGTTTATGAATTCCTTGGCCTGTCATGATGATGATATTTCTAAAATTGATTTTGCTCCGAAGCTTGCTAGTCACACTCAATTTTTAGAAAAAATGCACATACCGGTTAATTTTGAAAAAGGTGAATGTTCCAATTCTAAAATCGTTTCTGAGACCACTTCGAAATCTAAATCTAAACGTCGGTCCAAGAAACGAGCTAAAACCGGTACAAACTCTAAAAGGCAACCATATTACTCAAGCTCCCCTGACAATAACTCTAATGTAATTTCAGATAGAACGGGTCGGGGGAAGCAGTTCAAAAAGAGTGGGTAGAGAAGAAGGCTAAGATACGACCAGAGAAGACCACATCATTTAATTCTTTTTCGCATATTAGGAAAAACAATAACAAACATGGCTTTGTTTTGAATAACTCTATTGAATATGGTTTTGAATTTCCAGTTACACTTGACTATGTTCAGCAATTGATTGACATTTCGCGTGATTGTGTTTGTTGTTCTTTGTGTGGATTGAATGATTTTGTCGTGTCTAAACATACATCTGATTGGTTTGGTACATATCATGTGTTTAATTCAAATGTTTCTCGTAAATCTTCTCGAAAAAGACCCAGATCTAAACGGGTCTCAAGCAAAGGTGCTGCACCTAACACTCAAGGACCCATTTACAGATGGGTACCTAAACAACCTTAATTTTGTTTTGCAGCCCGGTAATGTGTGGTTTTTAGACTCCAGATGCTCCAAACACATGACTGGTAAACGGGAGTTGCTCACCAACTTCAAGGAGAAGTACTGTGGTGAGGTCAGATTTGGGAATGATAATGTAGCCCCAATTATGGGCTACAGCGACCTCATTCAGTACAACCTTACTATCAAGCGTGTGTCCTACGTCGAAGGCCTCAGTCGCCACCTCTTCAGCATCGGCAAGTTTTGCGACAAGAATCTTGAAGTCAACTTCAATGCGAAGCGGTGCAGTATTCGTAACGACGACGGTACGGAGATCCTTGCCGGAACTCGAAGGACGAACCTCTACACCATCAACCTTGCCTCCATGAAGACCGATAAAGCCGTTTGCCTCCTTTCTAAAGCATCTACTCAACAGACCAGGTTGTGGCATCGACGACTTTCTCATTTGAACTTCAAGAACATCAACAAGCTGGTGCTCGGTAGACTCATTTTAATTCAAAGGGGAAGGTGAAGACATCAAAAAGGAAGGTGAGGACATCATTTTAATTCAAGTCTATGTCGATGACATTATATTCGGCTCTATGAACCCACAATACTGTTACAAATTTTCAGTCCTCATGAAAGCCCATTTTAAAATGAGTATGATGGGTCAGATGAATTTCTTTCTCGGTTCTTAAGTTAAACAACTGTCGACCAGGATATTCATCAATCAAGCTAAGTACATCGCGGATATTCTTCGGAAATTCAAGATGGAACAGTGTACACCCATGAAAACTCCAATGTCACCGGGCACGAAGTTACACGCTGATCCTGACGGAAAGGACGTGAATACTACTACCTATAGAGGAATGATAGGTTCGTTGATGTATTTAACGACAAGTAGACCGGACATAATGTTTTCTACCTTTTTGTGTGCTCGGTTTCAATCTAAACCAAAAGAGTCACATCTCATAGCAGTTAAACGTATTCTTCGTTACTTAAAAGGTACTACTAATCTTGGCCTTTGGTACCCTAAGGACACAGGTTTCGAACTCACAACGTTTTCTGATGTTGATCACGCGGGAAGTATGCTCTACCGGAAGAGCACCACGGGTCACGTCAAGTTCCTTGGCAATAAGTTGGTTAGCTGGGCCTCCAAGAAACAAATGTGTGTCTCCACCTCCACGGCGGAAGCGGAGTACGTGGCCGCGGCTAGTTGCTGCTCCTAAGTGCTCTGGATGCGTACGCAACTGAAGGACTACGGGTACAACTACTCGAACATCCCGATCTACTTTGATTCCAAAAGTGCCATCGCAATCACGAGCAATCCGGTCCAACATACGAAGACAAAGCATATTGACGTGCTCTACCATTTCATCAAAGACCATGTGGAACGAGGCACGGTGGAACTCTACTTCGTCAGTACAGAAAATGAATTAGCAGACCTGTTTACCAAAGCCTTGGGCGAAAAACGGTACAATGAACTCGTGTCTAAGCTGGGTATGCTTAATTTGAAGGTTTGAGTCAATGTTGTACTTGTCACACCTTTTCTTCCCTACGGAATAACTGTATCTTAATCAGCTACACTTGTCTCGCAGCGAATTTTAGGTGTTTCAAGCACATCGGTGACTTGTACTCTGTATTTATGTTTTAGTGTTTCTTTTGTTTTTCTGTTTTCTGTGTGTTTCTTTAATCCTATTAGTCTTGTCTTTGCTTTCCATTTTTTCCCGCGCCACTAACCGCTTGTTCTGCAAGGTGTTACCTTAAAAGTCGAGTATCCAATGTAAGTCCCTTGTTCTTTGTTCGGGGAGAGATGCAAATTTTGAAATGTCGAGGGGGAGAGATGCAAATTTTGAAATGTCGAGGGGAGAGTTGTCATTTTGAAAATTCGAGGGGGAGAATCGTAATTTTTTTGAAAGTTGAGGGGGAGAAGTGATATTTTTTAAACTTGAGGGTCCAAAATGTGAATTCTTAAACCTCATGGTTAAATTTTAAAAGCTTTCAAACTTCAGGGGTATTTTTTTCTAGTTATCAAAAGTTGAGACAAAGTTGGAACCGGGAGAGTTAAGGCACCCGGTACCGGATTCACTCCCGGTATCGACCGGTATTTATATACCGATTTTTCACTCTAAGTTCATCACAATTCAAAATTCGCGCTCAAAACTCTCTCAATTCAACTTCCTCTCACTTACTCTTCAACTTGTGATTTTGCTCGATTCGGTCATCATTCATCGATCTCATCATCAGGTATGTTTCTAATCCATGTAGAATCTAGTTTACAACCTGCAACTGACTCAATCAGTCATCGGATCACGTCCAATTTGGTCGATATGAGGTCGGCGGCGCCGATAGGGTTTCCAAATCCTTCAGTTTATGTAATTGTTGGAACCCATATACACTTAATCAAGATTAACAATCTGTTAGTGGAGTTTAGAGTTTGATGCGGAAGCGAATTAAACTAACAGATATGTTTGATAGATATTAGAACGCACATATATAAAGAAAACAGTAAGGAATAAAAAGGATTTCTTGAACAGTTACTGTTATTCAATATATAATAAGAACACGAAGAACAGATTAAGAACTGTTGGTGTGTGTGAGAATATAACACTCAGATGTTTGACAATAAAGCTTGAGAGTATTAGTGATTCCTTGTGTTTTCGTCGTTAGGAAGATCTCAACATGAGACTTCCTTTTATACTACTCTTAGAAGACTATGAAGTTGGTCACTGTTCCTTTTACGGCATGAATAGTAAACTGGATGGTGTGAACAGTGGACTGGATGGTGTGAGCAGTTGTTTGAGCCATGCGCATTTAATGGAGCAGATGTACTATTGGTAAATGCATTAAATGGCGCAGACGTCTATTTTGTACCATGCCCTATTGAGTCCACTCAGAGCTTGACACGTGTTTTGACAGTACTTTTCCATGCAAGTTGATGAACGTATCCAGTAATATCTTCCAAGTCTTCATAGCAGACCACAGAGGCTCTGTAAGGCATTATAGAGGTTCTATGGTCTGACCTTCTGTGGAGCAGTCCACTTGTTTCCGAGTTGATCTTCTTCTTGCGCACTACAGAGGTTCTGTGATTACCTCTGTAGCTTCTGTGGCTTTCTGGACTTGATCTTCTGGAAGAAGTGGCAGAGCCTCTGTGAGAGGCTTTTCTATACTTAGCCTATTTTTCACTACTTCTAAGTATTTCTATGATTAGGAAGATTGAAGCTAACAATCTCCCCCTAAGTAGTGAAAAATAAAAATTTGACTTTGTGTTTAGTTAGGCTAAGTTAGATAAGACAAAGGTTAAACAATACCTCGAAATTTCTTTCATTTAGAAATATGCCAGAGGCATTTTACATTTGAGTACAATGAAAGATAAACTTTTGTTTGCAGAGATTGGAGGTCTGAGAATCAGATTTTGGCATCTTTGAAATCGTTGTAGCTTCTGTTGTCTCTGCCGACTTTTCTGATCTCTTTGTAGAATTTGATGCAGAGTTCTCTTAGGCGTATTGTTGAGTCTATTTCTCTGATGAAAGTATCTGCATCATCTCTATCCATTTTCTCTGTACCTCTGTATTTTACAAGGCTTGCTCTGAATTTGCTCAGAGTACTGGTTGCGTACTTCTGACAATCCATGAGTACAAAAAGTTTAACCTGGTGTTGTGGGTTTTGAAATACTAACCCAAATCTTGGTTCTCTGATGATTAAGTTGGGCACAGCGTCTGGTGGGCAGCGATCTTCTGGTGGTCGTAGATCTAGATGTTTGAGACCAAGATCTTTTCCCAGCTGAAAATCTATCATGCTGTATAGCATAAGCTTTTCCCTCATCGCTTTTCTCAATACTTGATAGGCTCTGGTGTTTGCCTCTGTGTTGTAGTTGTCCTTTGTCCATTGCAGAAGGTCAGGTAGATCGTATGGATTGATGTTTCTTAAGTCAGCATCAGCGAAGGTAGACTCTGAATTGTTCTCTCTTCTGACTTTGTAAAGATTGTACCTGACCCTTAGATAGGTTTTTGTGAAGGAGAATCTGCAGAAGATCACTTTTTTGATTTTGTGAATTGAGAAGACATCTGCTTTGGCTCTTGGCTTTGTTCTTGTGAAGATGTTCTCAAATTCTTCTCTGATCCTTGGATCTGTCACATGATCTATTGGATAGTTTGTCTGAAAGGATTGTTTGTAGAGGTATTTGTATACCACTTCTTCCATTTCTTCATGTGTTGGACCAGGTCGTGGAATTTGTCTTCTGAGACTCTCCATATGTTGAACAACTTCTGCAGCTCTACCAGTTAAAGGAGTTTCTGACAGAGGCTTCAATCCATGTGCCCAGTCAACTTCTTCGCGTTTTGGGGATTGAAAGGCGTCAAACGCACTTTTCATCAGTTTCTCTGTTGGCTTTGACAATGTTTTCTTCTTCTTAGGTTCCTCTGTCAGTATCCCTTTGCCTTTATCTTTTGTTGTTGTGGCATAACCTGTTGCTTCTGTGGGATTTGAGGTTTGTACTTCTGTAGGTTTGATGGAGGTTGCCTCTGTGGATTTTGACGATTGTGATTTAGAGGACTTTTGTGGCGATGGTTCTGTTGGCTTGACTTGCTCTGTAACCTCTGTTGGAGGTTGTTTGGTGACTTCTTCTGTGAGCTCAGTTTCTGTTGATGAAGTGTTTTCATTGAATCTTCTTGCCATTCTGAAGGCTAAGGTGAACCTGTGCCTTTCTTCTTCTCTCTTCACCATACGATCACTTATTGTTGTGTGCATCCTTTTCAGAATGTCAGAAGCAGAGGTCGTTGCTCTTTTTGGTTTGGTGGCAATCGACTTTCTTCTGGGTATGGTTTGGGGTGTTTCCACAGAGGTGGGTGTTTTCTCTGTGGTTGGTTCATCTGTTTCTTCTAAAATGATTACCTCAGGGGCGGTTGTTGCCTCTGAGGTTTGCTTATCTGCTTCTGTAGTGTTGGGTTCTTCAGAGGTTGAATCCACAGAGATGGGTGTATTCTCTGTGGTTTGTTGAGTTTGTTGTTGTCGGGTCTGTTCTGGAGGTGCTTGACTCAGAGGTTCTGCGGCTATTGGTGGACCTGTAAGTTCTCTGCTTGCAGTTTTCTCTGTAGTTTTCTCCCCCTCAGGATGATCTGATGGACCAGGATGGTCATCATCATCAGAGTCATCCTGACCCTTGTCTGATGTACCATCTGCTCTGCAGGAAGCATCAGGTTTTTTTGGCATTGTGGCTCCAGCAGTGATCAGTTTCGCGCAGACATCATCACAGAGGCCAAGAAGAGTTGCTAGCTCTGCCTCTGTTTTGAATCTCATCCTTCCTACACTTTCTCTGAAATCTTTGACGAAGTTAGCATTGGCAGTGGTGAAGGAAAGGATGACTTCTGTCACTTGATTAATCACGTTCTGCCCAAGTTCTGTCAGCTGTGCTCTTGTCATGTAGTCTTTGGGTTGCATCAGCATGGTATTTCGCATGGCTTCTTCTTGAACTTTTTGTAGGGCCTTCTGTAGATCTGCAGGAGTGATGCCCGTTGACACTGAAGTTTGTTTGTTCAATTGATCAAGGAACTTGTTGATGGAGTTCTCAATCGAAGAAGGAGTAGTTGTTGCGGCAGAAGTGGTGGATGCGGTAGCAGCAGACTTCAACTGTGAGATGGCAGTTTTCACCTCTGTGGACAGGTTGTCCATTTTGGTGTTCAGGTTTAGCAGTGCCAGTGATGTTGTCTCTGCAAAAGATTTGAAAGAGCTTTGCAACTCTTTCAAGGTTTGGTTCACAGAGATCTCAAGGGTTTGGAACTCATCCCTTGTGACTTGTGTTTCGGTGGTAACCTCTGGAGGAACACATTCGTCTCCAGAGTGAATCCCTGTTCCTGGGATACCTTCTTTCATTCCTGTTTGTATGTTGAGAATGGAAGGATTTCCTTCTGATCCTTGAGAAGAAACATGAGTTTCAATCCCTACAGAAGTTCTGAGAAGAACATTGTCCAAATCCACTCCAGAGGTGGGTATTGGAATATCCTTCTGTTGACTAGGAGACTTGTCTAGAGTCTCTTTGTCTTTGTGCTCTCTACTTCTCTCTGAAAGAAGTGTGGGTCTTAATAAGTGCGTGTCAGAGGAAACAAATTCCTCTGTAGGGTGTTCTTGTGTGATCTGGGGCGATTGATCACGAACATTAGGTAAGTCTCTTTGAGGAGACTCCCTAGGAATGGATTCCCCGGTTTCTGTGGGCACAGAGGTTGAAAGAGTAACCTCTGGCTGGATGGGTTGGGTTGGGATCGAGCTGTGCTGCTCTTTTTCAATAACTCCTTCCGCAGCTAGACCTGCGGAGTTAGAAATGTGGGTTGCACTGGGAGGGGGTGATTGATGTGTGCCTTCTTCAACTTCGGCATCTTTTCTTGTTTCTTCTTCTGGTTCTGTGGAAGTTCCTTGCTCTGTGCGCAATGAGTCATACATGTGATGAGATCCGTATAATCTCATGACATGAGGATGATAGAGACCTTTTCGTATCCAGATAGCCTCTTCTTCATCTGAATCTACCTCTGAGATTTCTATCCCTGTTTCTGTGGTTTCTTCTACAACCGTTGCCTCTGTAACTTTAGTTGTATTCCACTCAGCTTCGATTTGTTCTGTTTCTTCTGAAGCTTGGTTTGGACTTCTTCTGTGGACGTCCAATCCTTGAATGAAAGGGTTTTGTAAAATCACAGGGGTTTCGGCTGGTTGATTTCTGGGTGTTGTGTCATCTTCGTGTAGATGTGTGTCAATGCCAGAAATGAAGAAATCTTGTTCTTCTGGAGTGTGGTGGTCGAGAGGTTGTGCCGTCCACCCTGCTGTATTAAGGGTGTTTGCAATTTCGGGGTTCTGTAGGAAATCATTCAGGTCTCCTTGGTGAGCAAATCTATCTGGAGATTGATATGGTGATTGATATCCTTCTTCTGTCATTCCTACTTCTGCATCTTCTTCTTCTGCAGTTTCTCCCTCTATGATTTCCTCTTCTGCAATGGTAAACAACTTTTTAAGTGTTTTACCATGCTTCTTTTTGGTTTTCCTCCTTTTTGGTTTTGGTGCCCCTTCCTCTGTTGATTTGGATCTCTTCTTTTTCTGTTTTGTGAAAAGGGGAGGTGCAGAGGAGCCAATCTCTGTGGCATGGGGAGGTGAAGGTCTATCTTCTGCAGTGCTTGTTGATGTGCCTTCTGCAGTTTTTCTCTTCTTAGCTTTTGGAGTAGAAGCAGAGATCTTTGCTGAAGATTTCTTTCCCATTATTTCTGCGCGTTTGGCTATGAAGCTGAGCTGAATAGCCATGTGTTTTGCTAACTTTTGATCCTTTTCTGCTTGAGTGGAAAGAGGTTTTGCTATCATTATTCCTAGGGGAACACCTAAACGCGGGGGTGTCATAGGACTCGGTTTTGGAGTTCTATGATCGCGTATATACTCTTTCTTAAGGGATATGTTCGATGCGTAGCGCAGAAGTTTCTTTGACAGAGGTCTGCAGTGTGAGTAGCCATCAGCATGATCAGTGGGGGTATTTTTGTTCATCGGGAACTGTTTGGGAGTTGGCCCTTCCATTGGCCAATTTTGGATTAGCAGCAGAGGTTCGAACAGTACTCCCAATATTCTTTGGAATTGCAGAGGTGGTAGAAAGTTGGGATCGTTCTCTTTGACCCTTTTCGAGTTGTTCTTTCTGTCGATGGTGTTTATGATCTCTTGCATCATTATGGTCGCATAATCTAGTGGAAGATCATAGTAAACCCCATACATGATGCTCAAGATTTGATGTGAGCTCTGGTCAATACTCCCTATCTTTCCTGTCAAGCATCTGTTAAGAATAGAGAACAAAGTGTTCCACAGAGGTGGTAATCGGCCTCTGCGGAAGTCATTTCTCTTCCGTAGTTGGGTGTTGTACCCAAGCATTTCCACGAATCTACAGAGCTCTTCGTCTGTTGGTTGCTCTGCATAACTTTTCAATCCCAGAAGACCCCTTGTTGGTAGGTTGAATTCAAGTGAGAACATTGTTCTGTTGAACTTGATTTCAAGATGCTCAGTTTTATCAGGTCTTGAAATGTACCCTTTGATAAGAGAATCGTCTTTATCAAATCGGCAGCTTTGCCAAAATTGGTTCAAATAACGAACTGGTATTCTGTTAGGGGTTCTTGATAGTAGAGGGAAAAGGATATGGTTTTCCATGATGTTCAGAAGTATGGCATGGGCTTCGCCGAAAGTAGTGGGTGAGGGGACCAAATAGCAGTTGTTGGATTTAATAGGAAGAGTGGCTTCGAAATGATCCTTAGCTATGAAGTTTTGCAAGTGTGTCGTCGGAGCAAAGTCTGCGGAATCCCCGGAATCTTGTTGTTCAATATCTCTTGCAAGGCTGGGGTTTTCAGAATGTTCTGAATGAGCAGGGGAGTTTTCCGTTGAGTTCGCCGGAGAGAGTTCAGAGGATGTAGCTCGAGAAGATGAAGCCATTTGCAAGTGTTTTGCAGGGTATCGCCGGAGAAGAAGATGAGAGTTTGTAAAAGGTTTTATGAGAGGGTAAGGTTTGTTTTTATAGGATGGTAAAACGGTAGACTTCGAAAGGGTAAAATATATGGCAATGGATTAAAGTTTGGAATCCGCACTCGAGTTTGAGCGGCGGGTTCAACTTACCAAAAAAAAACGTTCCATGTTTGCCCAATGAAAATGGGACACGTAGGCCATGTCAGAAAATGACAGGACGTCGTGCGCGGCCCATTAATGCTAGGCGCGTGGAGTTGTTCTTAGCCATATGAGTTTCACACGCAGAAAAAGTAACCGTTAATACTACAGAGATGCCCAAGTAATCAGATTGACAGAGCTTCTGTAGTTTACAGAGGCTCTGTGATCTTGAAAATCTTTGATGTTTATCCCTTTTTCATATATCTCATTGTTATCATGACTTCTGTGGGGTTCTTCTTTAACCAAAAACATTTGTAAAAGCATTGGAGAGGATAAAATCGGATTTTTGTGAAGAAATTTGCTTCGCAGAGGTTTTGTGGCTCTGTTGGAACTTGCAGAAGTTCTGTGAGGGCCAGCAGAAGCTCTATGAGAGAAAAAATCTCATAAAAAATTTTATTAGTATTTTTGATCATCCAATTTTTGATTTGGTTTAAGAGATGTTTTTCGGACATATTTGAAAGTTTGTGTCCGAGAAAACTGTTTTAAAAAAACGGTTTGTTCGAGAAGGTCATGGTCTGCGTTTTCGGTTTCCGAGATAACATTCCAAAAGATCGACAGAAGGTTAATTTGTGATCACAGAGCATATTTCCTGCAGAAGCTCTGTTGAGCTCAGCAGAAGCTCTATGACCTTAAATTTCTCCTAATTCGAATTTTGTGAAACTTTTTGAGCTTTTGATTTTTGAGATGTTATTCACAGTATATTTAGGACATATTTGACAATTCTTGTCCTAGAAAATTGTTTTCCAAAAACCTTTTGTGCGAGAGACATACCTTTTGGTTCTTCTGTTCTCGGCAGTTTTGTCTTTCTTCTGTCGATGGAGAATTATCGACATTCTTCTTCGGCTTTCCTTTGAGAGATTTACCTCTGTAGATCATCTCAGGGCCCCTTTTGCTCCCCCTTGATCTAATCTCTTCTGTAGATCAAGAATTTTATTTTTTTTGCTCCCCCTTGACCTATGCTTGGATCAAAGAATGATAAGTTTTGCATAGAACATAGATCATGGTCTTTCAGAGGTTCTGTAGGGGTCGTCAGAGGTTCTTAGTTGACTTACAGAAGCTCTGTGATTTTAAGAACTATTTAAGGTTTTAAGAATTTACATACAGAAGTAGAATCGATCAAAGCAATAAATTAAGCAATGTATTTACTTATTATTTACAGAATATAAAACTATACTTACTGAGGATTTTCACACCATGTTAATCATTCCTATCTTACCTACCAAGAAGTTGAATCTTTTCTCGTCTAGTGCTTTGGTGAATAAGTCAGCGAGTTGATATTCTGTGGGCACAAAATGCATTTCGATTGTACCGTATTCAACATGATGTTTCAAGAAGTGATACCTTATATCGATATGCTTGGTTTTTGAGTGTTGCACAGGGTTGGCAGAGATAGCAATAGCACTTTTGGAATCGCAGAAGATGGGTATTTTGAACAGAATGTGGCCGTAGTCTTTTAGCTGAGTCTTCATCCATAGAACCTGAGAACAACAGCTAGCGGCAGCAACGTATTCAGCTTCTGCAGTGGATGTGGAAACACAATTCTGCTTCTTGGAGGTCCAACTGACTAGTTTACCACCTAGGAATTAACAACTCCCAGAGGTACTCTTTCTGTCGAGCATGCATCCTCCATAGTCTGAATCTGTATAAGCTTTAAGACCAAAACCAGAGTTCTGTGGATACCAGAGACCAAGATTTTTGGTCCCTTTTAGGTATCTAAAGATTCTCTTTACGGCATCATAATGTGATTTCTTTGGATTAGCTTGATAGCGTGCACAGAGACATGTGGCATGCATAATGTCAGGTCTGCTTGCTGTTAAGTATAACAGAGATCCAATCATGCCTCTGTAGAGAGTGCATTCTACAGAGATGCCATCTGAATCTAAGAATAACTTGTTTCCAGTGGCCATTGGAGTTTTCATTGCAGAGGTATCAGAGAGGCTATACTTGGAAAGAATGTCAGAGACATATTTAGCTTGATTTATAAAAATTCCCTCTGATGATTGTTTGACTTGGAGTCCGAGGAAGAAAGTTAATTCTCCCATCATACTCATTTCAAACTCACTCTGCATGAGTTTTTCAAATCTTTTACACTCTTCTGAATTAGTAGACCCAAAAATTATGTCATCTACGTATATTTGTACAAGCATTATCTCACTACTTTTGCGTTTATAGAATAAGGTAGTATCTGTTGTACCTCTGTTGTAACCATTGACTAGAAGAAAGGTAGAAAGTCGTTCATACCATGCTCGTGGAGCCTGTTTCAGTCCATATAGAGCTTTTTCAAGGTAGTATACATGCCTTGGATACTTTGAGCTTTCAAATCCTGGTGGCTGATTAACGTAGACCTCTTCTTGGATTTCACCGTTGAGAAAAGCTGATTTTACGTCCATCTGATAGACTTTAAAACCTCTGTGGGCTGCGAAGGCTAAGAATATTCTTATTGCTTCGAGCCGTGCGACAGGGGCAAAAGTTTCATCGTAGTCTATGCCTTCTGCTTGTCTATATCCCTTTGCTACTAATCTTGCTTTGTTTCTGATGACCACTCCATCTTCATCCTTCTTGTTTCTGTAGACCCATTTAGTCCCAATGGCCTGTTTTCCTCTTGGCAGAGGTACTAGAGTCCATACTCTGTTACGCTCAAATTGCAAAAGTTCTTCTTGCATGGCGTCTACCCAGTTTGGGTCATCTAGGGCTTCAGAAATCTTCTTTGGTTCTATCACACTAATAAAATTTGTAAATAAACAAAAGTTAGCAGTGGCAGACCTTGTTTTTACTGCGTCAGAAGGTTCTCCGATTATTTGGCTTGGAGGATGGCTTTTTGTCCATTGAGTTGTGCGTGGGAGATGATCATCAATGTCATTCAGACTTTCTTTAGAGACTTCTTGTGTTTCTTCTTGTGTAGCCTCTGTTGTTCTTCGTGCCTTGGTAGTTGATTCTACCGTTTGTGGAATGATTGGTATGAGTGGTGGTGGAGTTTGTTCCTCTGAGGACGTATAGTCTTGGTCCTCGATTTCCTCTGTAATTGGTTCTTCTGTGGTTTGTGCAGCTTCTGTGGTCGTTTTCCTTGATGTTTCATCTTCTGCACTTTCTTCTGCTTCGGCAATTGCATCTGTAGTATGTACAGAAGAAGATGAAGCATTATTAGGACCAGTTAGAGACAAACCTGTAGGATTTTGTCCGACAGAGGATGGTTCTTCAGAAACCCTGATTGTTCCAACAGAAGGATCAATGTTTTCGTTGAGCATCTCTAAAAATAGAAGATCCAAGTCTTCTTTTGCTCGTGAGATGACAGAGGATTTCCCTTTAGTTCCGAGTTCTGAACTGATTTGTTCAGAAGTCATTTGGAATGAATCATCAAAAGAAACATTGATGCTTTCTACAATCTTGTGAGACTTTGTAAGGAATGTTCTGTAGGCTTTGGAAGTGGCAGAGTATCCAATGAATTTGCCTTCATCTGCTTTTACATCAAACTTTCCTCTTGAATCTCTGTCGTTTAAGACGAAGCATTTGCATCCGAATACATGGAAAAATTTGATGTTTGGTCGCCGTTTGTTAAGCAATTCGTAAGGCGTCTTGAGGTGTCTTTTCACAATGGTTGATCGATTTTGAGTATAACACGCAGTAGAAATTGCTTCTGCCCAAAAGTTCATTGATAATCCGCATGCTGACATCATAGTTCTTGCGGCTTCCACAAGTGTTCGATTTTTTCTTTCGACAACACCGTTCTGTTGTGGAGTGCGAGCTGCAGAAAAGTTCTGTGATATTCCTTCTGTTGAAAGATAGGCTTCAATGACAGAGTTTTTAAATTCTGTGCCATTGTCACTTCTTAACTTCTGTATTCTGCAATTATAAAGAACTTGGATTCTTTTCATTAGATTTATCAATATATTTGGAACATCTGATTTCTTTCTAACGAATTCAACCCATGTGAAACGCGAATACTCATCAATTAGGACAAGTATGTATTTCTTGCCACCTAGGCTCTGTATGGCAATGGGACCGCAGAGGTCGACATGAAGCATGTACAGAGGTCTAGTGCAAGATACATCTGTTTTGCCTTTGTGGGAAGCTCTTTTGAGTTTTCCCATCTCACAGGCAGAACATAAATGATCCTTATTGAACTTAACATTTGGCAAACCTTTAACTAGATCAAGTTTGACCAGTTTTTCCAATGTGTGAAAATTTAAGTGACAGAACCTGTTGTGCCATAACCAGGCTTCTTCACTTTTGCAGGCAACAAGGCAAACTTTGTCTTTGTTCTTTGAGTTGAAGTTCATTAGATATAGATCACCTATTCTTTCAGCTCGCAGAAGTTCCATACTTGTTTCTTCACTTTGTAGAGAGCAGAAAGTTCTTTTGAACAACACATTGAATCCTGTATCACAAAGTTGACTTACACTGAGTAGGTTGTGCTTAAGGCCATCCACATATGCAACTTTGTATACAGAAACGTCTTCTTTCCTTATGACTCCATAGCCTTTTATGTGTCCTTTCTTGTTGTCTCCAAAAGTCACAGATCCACCATCTTGTGTTTCTTTGTACGTGGATAGTGCACTTCTGTCACCAGTCATGTGCCTTGAGCATCCGGAGTCTAGATACCAGATTGGCACATACTTCTTCTGCAGGACAATCACAGAGATTTAGGTACCCATATCCATATGGGTCCAATATTGTTAGAGTTTTTCAAGTTTGCCTTGGCATTCTTGAAATACATTTTGTTCTCTGCAGAAGAGTCAGATTGTTTCTTTGTGGGATTTGACTTTTGAATTGTCGTAGAGAGTAAACAGACTTGACTTGATAAATGATTATTAAGTTTAGACATAAGATCAAAGCAATGACAGTATTGAATATGAGATGTAATTTGCTTGAACTTTTCATTGAACTTTTTGAACTCAGCCACAGAGGCATTACATTCTTTCTTTACATTAGATTTCCTATTACTAGAAGATCTATGAATACTCGAATGTTGTTTGCAAAAGCTCTGTTTAGGACCTGCCTTCTGTGGGTTGCTTCTGTGGTGAACTTCTTTCATCACTGTCACAGAAGAAAAAGATTTATTAACCTTAGGTTTTGAAAATCTAGAACTTATAGGATCAATAGAGGTCTTCTGTAACATTTTAAGCTCAGCAGAGGTTTTGATATGTAGATTCAATTTTAGAAAATCTTGGCAGATTGGAATCTCTGTGAGTTTCTCTTTTGGAGAAATAGTTATGTGAGGAACTTCAGAGGAGAATTTGACATCCTCTGTGTCACATTGAATTATCCCTGATTTGAAATCAGTCTCTGAGTTGTCAGAGGATGAATCGTCCTCGTATACAGAGGTTGAGTCAATTCTTTCAATAGAGGCTGGATTTTCTGAGCATGTATCGTACGAGCTTTCTTCCTCTGTAGAATAGTTTTCATAGTTTGCAGAGGTTTCTAATAAGATTTCTTCAGTGAGAGTTTTATCTATAGAAGATGTACAGAAATTTTCTAAAACGCTTGATTTCCATATTTCCAAAATTTCTTTTTCAATTAAATTTTTAAAGTTTTCTTCTGAAAAAATGGGTTTAAACTCAGGAGCTTCTGCTGACAATTTCTTTTCAACGTTTATCAAACAGACAAATGCAACCTGTGTTTGGGTCTCTGGTTTACCAAACTTGAAGATACCAATCTGATCTTGTGTTTTCAGATATTTCTTTGGTTTGATACTTCTATTGACAGAGGTTGAAGATGATGAGTCTGTGTTTTCAAACCACACGTTAATCATCTTCTTATGTTTCTTCAAGTAAGGATCCACAGAGATTTTCGCCCGTTTGTTTACAGAGATTAGATTTGGAAAATCTGGTTTGTTTGTTTTTCCAATCACAAATAACGAGGACAGAGGTTTGTTTCTTTTGCCTTCAACACCTAGGGTGATATCATCATACCCTATACCTCGTCTCCCTATTTGTGAGTTTATTTTTTCATAAACTTTCTGTGCATCTTTATAGTTTTTAAGCAAAACTTCTCTTCTGAGTAAATCTTGCCATAATACCTCTCTTTCTCTTTGAAAGTATTCTTTAAGAGATCTTATGTCAGTAGTTTCGCTCCTTGAAACTGAAAGTTCTTTTGTTTTATCTTTTAAAGTATTGGTTAATTCAGAAATTTGTTTTTTTAAAGGATCTAGAGTTTTGTTCCAATTCTTTTCTATTCTCTCTTTTTCCTCAAAAATCATTGCTTTTTCTTGAGTGAGAAGCCGTACTTCTCTCTCATTGAAAGTGAGTCTTTTCTGAATACTTTGATTTATCTCTTTCAGTTCAATTAATTCAATGTTAATTCTAAGTGTATTATCATCTACAGAGGTAATACAAGAGTTGGAATTTGAAGTAGATACCTCAGAGTCAGTGCAGGAGTCGACTTCTGCCATGCCACAGAAGAGGGCATTAGCGGTATGTTCATCGTCAGAAGTAGAGTCTGACTGGAAGTCTTCTGTGTTCTCCTCAGAATGTCCTTTTGCCATTAAGGATTTTTGAGCATAATATTCGGCTTTCTTTTTGTAGAAAGCAGAGTCCCTCTGTGGGCGATTTGATCTGCTTCTGCATTCATTCGCAAAATGGCCTGGTTTGCCGCAGTTAAAACATCCTTGAGGAGTGTTTCCTGTTCGATCATTGGACTTCTGTAGGTCTCCGCCTTTCTCTGATCTACATTCATTTGCATAGTGACCAGGTTTGCCGCATTTGTAGCATTCTTGCTGTGTGTGGCTTACCGAGTCATCTGACCTCTGTCGGTCATTCCCTCTGTAATTTCTATCGTTTGACCTCTGTCGGCCACTTGATTCTTCTCCTCTTCTGTCATCTCTTATGTTGTCTCTTCTGTCATCCTGGTTTTCTCTATCATATCTTTCATTTCCGGAACCTCTTCTGTTTCCTCTGAACTCTTTTGTCAATAGAGCTAAAGATTTAGCTAGTGACGCAAGAGTTGTTTCCTTTTCTGCTTGCTCTTCTTCTTCACTGTCAATTATCACCATCTTCTTCTTCTCCTTTTTCTTCTCCTCTGTGGCTTTATCATTTCTTGGTCTCTGTGCATCCTCTTTAGTTTTACTAACCAATGCATATGGTGCAATGGTTAGTGTTTTAGCCTGTGCTATCTGAGGTTCTTGTGCGGCTAATGTTCCGTAAAGATCAGAGAGAGTCCAGGTGTCTAGATCCTGATTTGTCTGTAGGGACATAGACAGCTGGAGCCATTCTTCATTTAGACTTTTTAAAAACATGACATTGTTTTCTTCAGAAGTTCTGTCAATGCCTGATTTTCTGCACTGGTTGATTAGAGAGTTGAATCTGTCGTATGTTGTTTGCAGAGATTCTGTTGCAGAGGCTTTGAATGCATGATATTCATTGATGTACTGTGCTCTTCGGTTTTTTTGTGTTTTAGCACCTCCTTCCAACTGTCTTTCCAGTTCTTTCCACAGATCATGTGCTGTTTCACATGAATCCAAGGATTGAAAGAGTTCGTTGGGTATTGCCATAATTAATGTCCTCTTGGTTTTCTGAGCAACTTCATCTTCTGCTTTATCTTCGGTTGACCACTCCCCTTTTGGCTTTGGTTTTTGATGTTCGGGGATTTCGGCAGATTCAGCAGTAGCAGGTATACGAGGTACTACTGTCATGGGAATAGGAGGAGGATTGTACAGATATTGTACTTGATTTTTTTCAGTGCCCTCGAAAAAATGGACCATTCTTATTTTCCACTGAGGATACTCATCTCGAAGGAGAGTAGGAGGTTTAGTGAGAGAACCAGTAGTAAAGAAATTATTTGTATTTGTCATTTGAAGATTTTAGAAAGAAAGTATGACTAAAGAGTTACTTCGATGAGCTTGAAGATTTTCTGGGTTTAAGCAGTTTCCAGACACAATTTTAAATCTCAATAATATCTATCAAGAGTCTTGATAAGTGGATCACTTGATATTGAAAATCAAGGAAGGCTCTGATACCAATTGTTGGAACCCATATACACTTAATCAAGATTAACAATCTGTTAGTGGAGTTTAGAGTTTGATGCGGAAGCGTATTAAACTAACAGATATGTTTGATAGATATTAGAACGCACATATATAAAGAAAACAGTAAGGAATAAAAAGGATTTCTTGAACAGTTACTGTTATTCAATATATAATAAGAACACGAAGAACAGATTAAGAACTGTTGGTGTGTGTGAGAATATAACACTCAGATATTTGACAATAAAGCTTGAGAGTATTAGTGATTCCTTGTGTTTTCGTCGTTAGGAAGATCTCAACATGAGACTTCCTTTTATACTACTCTTAGAAGACTATGAAGTTGGTCACTGTTCCTTTTACGGCATGAATAGTAAACTGGATGGTGTGAACAGTGGACTGGATGGTGTGAGCAGTTGTTTGAGCCATGCGCATTTAATGGAGCAGATGTACTATTGGTAAATGCATTAAATGGCGCAGACGTCTATTTTGTACCATGCCCTATTGAGTCCACTCAGAGCTTGACACGTGTTTTGACAGTACTTTTCCATGCAAGTTGATGAACGTATCCAGTAATATCTTCCAAGTCTTCATAGCAGACCACAGAGGCTCTGTAAGGCATTACAGAGGTTCTATGGTCTGACCTTCTGTGGAGCAGTCCACTTGTTTCCGAGTTGATCTTCTTCTTGCGCACTACAGAGGTTCTGTGATTACCTCTGTAGCTTATGTGGCTTTCTGGACTTGATCTTCTGGAAGAAGTGGCAGAGCCTCTGTGAGAGGCTTTTCTATACTTAGCCTATTTTTCACTACTTCTAAGTATTTCTATGATTAGGAAGATTGAAGCTAACAGTAATCGATCTCAAATGATCACAAATCGCACCTAACTAGAATTAAACAGTATGCTACAAGTGTCTTAGACCATTGATTTCCACCAAAAATGGTTCAATTTTATGTTTGTGTTGCGATTGAAAACGGATATGGGTTCCGGAATCAGTTCCGGATTTTGCTTATTCCGGAATGGAGTTCCGGTTTGTGTCCCATATATAGTCCCGATACGTGATCCGGATTCGGTTCCGGATGTTGTCAAATCCGGAATGGAGTCCCGGTTTAGCCAAATACCAAGTCCCGGTCCCATCCGGTTCCGGTGTCCCTTCCGGGTCCCGGTCCCATACCGGTTCCGGGTTATGTTCCGGAACCAGTCTCTATTATGTTCCGGTATCTAGAGTTCCGGATCCGGTTCCTATTCCGATTCCGGATTTCTTTGAGTTCCGGACTCCATACCGGATCATGTTGATTCTGGATTTCACTCCGGATCCGGATCTATACAAACCGGGAGTACTGTTTCATTGGCTATAATAGATGTTTGATAATTTGTGTCCCACTTAAAGGTGTACACTCACTCCGGGCTCGTCAAGACCCGATAGTGACCTGTTTAGGACAGCCACCGACTCTCGGTGTTTCCAAATCCGAAAATACGAGCCCCGTGACACGTTTTTGAAATATACAAGCCATGAAAACTCAACACTTTTTGGTCTTAAACAAGTACGAACAAGGCACAACCGAATCCACCCCAAGGCGATGCCCCACTACTTCCCGTAGGTCCGAACCTACCCCTAAGTTCCAACAACTTCCACTTAGACACGTCAAATATTATTTGTCAATGCCAGATTATAGTGGAAATTCTGAAGCGCCACACGCTCAATCGAGCATTGACGGCCACCGCTCCCGTTCCGACAGTTTATGTGCACCAACTGTGGAGATCACTCACACTCGTCGCACGCGGCCAAAGCTTCGACCTCCAAGGTCGTATTGGCGATTCTCCGATGCTAATCACTAGAGATATCCTTCGCCAGATCCTTGATCTGCCCGAAGCGACAACCATTCCAGGACGAGTTGAATACGACGCCCTGGTTTCTGATGCCGTCCTCTGCCGGGATCTGCGTGCCCTCGGATATGATGTCGCGCTCAACCATCCTTCGCACTTCTCAAGAATACATCTCCAGCCAGTATGGTACACCTTGTTAACGATATTGAACAGGTGCCTATCATCGATCAACAAAGGAATAAATCAGACAACCGTCAACCTACTCAGACTGTTCCACGGCGTCATTTACAACCGCCACGTCGACTACGCATCAATCCTTTGGACTGAACTGATTGAGAAGGTCCAGAAGAAGCAAGGCAATAAACGCCTCACTTTCCTGCCGTTCCCGAGATTCCTACAGCTGATCGTCGCTCATTTCATGGTGACAGACCCGACGATTCCTCGACGCGCCGATCATGAGGTACTTCTTTCTACCAGGATGACTAGGATCCAGAACAATCAGGTGATCCCAGACCTAGTCCCCATTTTAATACCTAATGACTTGCTAGCTATCGCAGACCAAACAGCATTGAGTGTGATATCTTATAGGCATGAGCATAACATAGGCGCTCCGATGGTCCGGCCAGATCAGGGGCTCCCGACCAGGGCGTGACGAGAGAAAATATTGTGAGGGGAGCAGGCGTGGGCAGTGCTGAGAGGTCTATACGCGAAGCTAGCTCGTCAAGACACCCACCCACTCCACCGCGTGCATCTACCCAACCTAAAGACGACGATCCAGAATTGCACAAAGTGGAAGTGGACGGCGTTACGCGTGAACAAGCCGAAGAAGAGCCAGCCTCCTCTTCCAGCTCCGAGTCAGGCTCCGGCTTAGAGTCGGGTTCCGAATCTGGTTCTGAATCAGGTTCGGCGTCCGGTTCTGACTCCGGGTCCTCGGAATCCAGCTCAGACGGTGAGTCCACCAAATCAGACGACGACGATGATGATCAGTTCCGCGTGGAACCCACACCCCAAACCAAAGCCATATCTGGAGAGAAAAGGAGAGCGGAGGGTGTTATAGTCGAAAAAGAAAAAGAAAGTGAGCAAGTGTGTGAAAGGAGGAGTAAGAAAAAGAATGAGAGTGAAAGTGTGATGGAGTAATCTACTCAGGTTGCTCCCAACCAGCCTCCACCTAGCCAGGCAGCCACATCTACTACCCCGTCGCATTCGTTGTGACAGGGTATTGAACAAGACGTCGTGGGCCTAGCGACTCATTTGCACACCCCTACCATCCACTCAGTCTCCTCTCAAAAGGAAACTGTTTCAACTTCGCACGGGGATATAGCACAACTGCCATCGGTCTCTCACTTGGAGAGTTCCGGTGTTGAAACAAGAGAATACCAGCCTCGGTTCTCGACTTCTTTGGGCACACATTCGAGTCTAGATCCATTTGCAGATATAATTTCTTTGGCTAGGACACCGGTCATATCTACTGCTACCGTCGAGTTTCTTCGTGACTCGGCCGGAACGCCCAGAGTAAGTCTACCTTTTGGTAGCTTACAAGGACAGGGTGGAAGACCTGCCACATCTACCATCAAGCCAACCGTGAGCGCATGCAGTACTGCGGTGCAATCCATCGTAGTTACTACAATTGGGAGGCTAAGTGCTCCAGGTATTAGTACCCCGGAGTTCGTCTCCAAGGAAACCATGGATGGCGCCTTAAAGGCTGTCCAAACGGAGATTTTGCAGAAGCTTTCAGAGGAGATGGCATTTATCAGAAGGACAGTCATGGGAAAGGCAGTAGCTACAGAAGTTCCCCCTATGCAACCACAGATCACAGTGCCTCACCCAACCCCAAACCTACAGAACATGAGCATCGAGGCGCTCAAAGCCGAACTCCTCGATAAGCTCTTGTCCTAATCCAACACGGACGCCTCCTATGAAGTTGATTTAGTGAGTTTACTTCGCTCACAAACCCAAACACCACCTCCAGTCACTCCAAATGATCAACAAGCCCAGATAAACACCAAGCTTGATTCTCTTACCACAACTCTCACCGAATTCAAACAAACCCTACAAACTTTATCCAAGAGGGTTACTAGCTTAAAGAACACATGTAAGAGTCAGGCACAGAGCTCTAAACGACGACATGATGATCAAGATGATCCTGACCAACATGAGGGGGAGAAAAGACTTAGACTGACCGAGCTGTCAACCTCAGTGACAGAACCTTCAACCGTCACTCCAGCTGAACCTGAACCACACCAATAGCCAGATGCCTCTGGAATGGTTCAGGATATGGAGCTATTAACACCGGTCAAAGAATCAGTGCCAGAGTCAGCAGACCCAACGGTTGAAAAGCCCGAGGGTCAACCAGAAGAGAACTTATTGCTGACGGTTCCGAAGAGGCCAGTCCTGGATTTAATTGATGAGGACTCTGATGGCAATCTGGAATTAGAAAGTGAATGGAGAGAGAAAGCAGTGCTAGCCATCCAATCCGAGGCAGATGCTATGTGGAATTTCTCTGATGAAGACGAGTTCATGAACGACGACGACTATGACCAGTTCCTCCTTCAGAGCGAATAGGTATCGATATCTCAACATGATTTACACGATACTGTAGGTACATCCGAACTTCCAACTCCAGACCCGGAAACGACTCAACATCAACCTACTCAACCAGCTTCTTGGGAAAGAGTCCGGATCTTGGTTCCATACTTGTAGGAATCACAGAAGAAGATATTTGCCCACTGGATTAGGCCTCTTGACCAGGTTATGTGCCATGGGGTCTCATTTCTAAAAGATCCAGTCTGCACACAGTATTTGGATGTTATAAAGAGAAGCAGAATGGTCTACGAAGCCATGGAGATTGTGTCAGACAATGTTCTTAGCGTATGGTTCCCTGTTTTCACTGTCAAAAGGGATGATGGAAAGGAATGGATATTCTCGGAAGCCGTATTCAGACATCTGAATTTGAACGACTTCCTAGTACTACTGAAAGAACTGAAGACCCGCACCATCATTCCGTTACCATACACAAAAGCCCTCGAGACGATAAATAGATTCATGAAGTGCACTAGCACCCTCGCCTACATCAACGACTTACAGTTGGGTTTAGAAAGCAATCAGAAAAAGATCAACATTCTGAAGCCCAATCTGAATCTTCCCGAAGACGTACATGTACATACTATCTTGTCCAAACTAGAGACAGGGATCGTAAATCTGAATGACAAAGGGGGGGAAATGATATATGTGGATCAGCGAGCTGCACAAATTCAGTGAGGGAACTTTGATGAACATTCAGAACGTGCTGAAAAAGATCATTGACGATGAAGAGAGTGAGTCGTCAGAGAACTACGCCAATGTCAGAAAATATCTAGCTGAAGAGATTCTCAGAGCTATTGAAGAAAGGCTAGAGTTCAGAAACTCCATCAGGCACTTCGAGTTTTTGTTCGCTATTCGAAAGCGATATGTCTCTAACTGGCATGAGATCGAACTTCAATTCCAAGGGGGAGATTTTTAGGTCTCACGTTTGTGGAATAGAAGTATAGGGACCATTATTGACATATCTTGTAAATATCCTTTCTAGGATATAAATAGATAGCTTAAACCTAGATTAGGGTTTAATGAGCTAATTACTATTTTGATTGTTAGTCCCAGTTTGATCAGGTAACAATATAATCAGTAAACAATAACACGAACAATTGATGATTTTAACTTGTCATCTCTCTCGTATTCATTCAATGTATCGTTATAAGAATATTACAATCAAAGTAAAATAACGACTTCTAACAATAAGCTCTCTAATGAATGATTATGAATCGCTTAACCTAATTCTAAGGTTAACTAACCTTATATACTTAGGCCTTTAGACATACAAGGCCTAAGCCCATTAAGCAATAAACTAAGCCCATTCATCATTAAAGGCTTTTACAAGAAGATTAATTAAACTAATTAATCTAATTAAACAATATATAATTATTTATATATCTTTCTAATATGTAGGACATTTATGGTCCTAACAATCTCCCCCTAAAGATATATAATAAAAATCGGTCTTGAAGTCTTCAGATCTTGATCTTCTCTCCTTCTTGAATCTCTGAAATGCAAATGATGTTGCTTGGCTTCATGTCTTTTCAGCGCTCCCCCTTGAATAAAGATCTTATCTTCATATATTCAACGAATCTTTCTTTGAACCGCGAGTTGAATTTGCTTTCAGCTTCAGCTTTAAGAACTTGTAGAACCGATATGCTCGATGGAGGAAATAATTTGAAGCGAACACCACTTGACAAGGAATGAGAAGAGTTGATCACTTGTAAGCACTTTGAAGTCTTTCGGATTTCGGAACTTGACCGTTACTCCCCCTTGGCTTTTGTATGGGGACTTCTTTACTCTCCCTCGGCTTTTGCTAACTCCCCCTCGGCTTTTGCTAACTCCCCCTCAACTTGATAATCCGTGTCTTTGAATCTGTACCCTTTCTCCCCTCATGATGAGTAGGAGCATCCAGAGCATCATGGACGTTCAAAGACAATATTGACGAGTAGCAAAAAATTCAGATAAAGCATTTAAGTAAGCAGGGTAATCAACTAACACAGAAACACATTAGTAACTGTTATCACAACAATTAAAAATATATGTGGCCTATGTTCAGAGTTGGCAATGGGGTATCTCTGATAGGACTTCCAGTTATCACTGAAGAAAACTTTTAAAACTTAACTTCTCAAACTGTTCCGGCAATATCACGAAGATATGCAATTGGAATCACAAAGACTCGTGCATGTGTGAAAGAAATAAATTATATCAATTAGGCTCAAAATTTGATTTAACCTGGGACGCAAGTTAAAATCAATAGACACAGTGATAGAATATGAAGTTCGGAGACCGGAGCTGGCGTCTTCCTTTTTCAATATCTAAGACCTTCGAGTGAGGAATAGATAGATTATGTGCTAATCTCCGTGAATATATGAAACAAGCATCTGTTGGGAGATACTTGAGTGGCTGGGTGGGGTGACACAAGTTATTGACACTGGGTCCATGTCTGTTTCAATACTCATCTCCAAAGAACGAGAATAAATATATTGTGTGGTTACCCGGATAACTGACTCGGTTTGGTAAGGACCAATATTTCTTTTAAGTCCTGTCACAGCCTCACCATATTCTTTTCTCTCCAAACTCATCTATCATCTAGACCCCTCACTGATGTCTATAATGGATGTGTATCTTAGGTAGGTCCTTCCGGTTCAGGATAGACCATAGAAACGATGTTAATCCTAACACTCCTTTCATGCATCGAGTAAAGCATTTAAGTAAATAGTGAAATACGAGTTCTAAACTGAAATGTTTAGAAGTCAAATCATTTAAGAACGAGTCCTGATCTGAAGTGATCAGAAGTCAAAGTTGAAATACCAGAATTTCAAAAAACAACATCAAGCGCAAAACAGAATGACTCAGTAAGCATAGTGTTTGCAAGAAAGAGACAATGATCAGAAAGTTTAATTGTGAGGAATAAGTCACAATTAATTTATCAGATAAGAATTGAATCATTGATGTGAACTGATGAACTATGAACACAAAGTGGAATTCAAAAACGAGTGTATTTCCATCGAAAAATCAACAAACATTTGAGACATGGAAATAACTAAATCAAGCAAGTTTTGATCATGGCAATCATGGAAGTTAAAATTAGATAATAACAAACGCAAGTAAGTTATTCAGAATGAAATGCCATGGTTTTTGAATTCAGTTAGAGTTCACATACCTTGCATAAGATAGTACTCCCCCTCAAAATTGGCCTAACCTTTGAATGCTCATCATGTGAAAAGAATCTTCGAATTTAAATGCACATGACATTCCTGCAAAATAGATTAGGGGGATTTTGGTATCCATCTTATGATGGATCCTTGTCGGTTAGATGCCCTATGAGGACCAGGGATACTATAAGTACCATACCAATACCTAGCATGGTCTTTCTTCACAAAGTCACTTGTTCCACAATAAGAGCAACACAACTTCTGTGTAGATAAACTGATCAGTTTGTTAACAGAGTAAACTCGATCAGTTTTCACAAAAGGTTTAGCGTGGAAAACTGTGTTGTTCTTGGCACTCTTAACAGAGACAAATGACTTTGGATAAGGAGTGGTTCCTTTAACTCTCCACTCCATTTTTACTTTCTTGAAAATTTGATTATCTGATTTGTCAACACGAGAATTATAGAAAAGATTGGAATGTCGAATCATAAGAAGGTTGAACACCTTTGATCTTGCTTTCTAAGGCATTTCGTTCTTCGAGAATTAAATCAAATTTCTTTTGTAAATTAGATTTAACCATTTGTTCTTTCAAAATCTCGGTTGCTAATCCAGATAATCTCTTTGTAAGTTTAGTTATCTCGGACTGAAAAATCTTTCTCTCTTTTGCAAAATCATCTGTCAAACATTTAGCCCTAAAACCTTCAACTTTCCCTTTCTCAGACTCTTTGATTAGAACGTCTAATTCGTTTTCCAAATCGGATATTTTCAAAGAAAGTTCTCCATTCTTTTTAGAGAAAGATTGGCGTTCTAATTCAAACTTCTCTCTTTCTGAAATCATAACTTTTTCAAAGTCGGAGATCTGTTTTGAACGTTTTAAACACATAAGTTCAAGTCTCTTCTTTCTTCAAGAGATTTGGTTGAAATACCAGATTGCTTTTGATTAAGCATTTGTGTTTCTTTTTCAAAACTTTCCTTTTCCTTTTCAAAAACCTTTTCAAGAGTATTTAGTTTACTTTGAAGCTCAAGGTTTTCACAGGTTAGGAGTTTACCTCTCTCTTCTTCTTTCGCCAGCTTCTCAGAACTATTCCAGATTTGAGATTTGAGCTCCTTCAGTTCTTTGATGTACTTATTGCACAAGTCATCTGATCGCTTGATATTCTTTTCATGTAGCTTTGCTTTCTCTTTCTCAGTCTCCTTGATATCACCTCGTGATGATAGATCAGACAACTTCCTTTTCAGCTCAGAGTTTTCAGACTCTAATGCTGTTGCCTTTTCTTCAGATTTAGCCAACTTGTCAGAACAATTCCAGAGTTGAGATTTATGTTGCTTCAGTTCTTTGATGTACTTGTAGATCAAATCATCTTTCTTCTCGATATGCGTTTGATGTAGTCTTTGATTTGCTTGACACTCCACATTAAAGCAATACGACATTGTTACCTGAAAAATTGATCGTTAATCGGTGTTATTTTGAAGAATCAAAAATGCGGAAGAAAATCAAAAATTAAATTTGAAAAACAAATCTAAAAATAAATTTGTTTTAAAATTTTAAAATCTGATTATTATAAGAACGAACGAAATCAACTTCGAGAGTGAGACCTGCGAGAAAACAAACCAAGTTAGATCAAACACGATGAAAAATAAGTCACAAAAATAATAATAGTCGCGAATAATTGCAAATCGTCGCAAATAATCTCAAACGTCACAAAAGAATTGTAAAGCGATCGTTAAAAAAATTCAACTTTCACTAAAAAATTCTAATCACGAGACGTGCGGTAACTCGGGTACCGACGAGAACTTACCAATCAAAGCTTACCTAAAACAAGTTACCGGATGGAATTGTAAAATTGTGACTTATCGGACGACAAAGAACTTACCGGGTACGAAGATACTGGATGGAGTCCGGGTAAAATGGCTTACCGGGTGATTAAGATTTTTGCAAAAAATTAGCACTTACCGGATGGATGAGTAATCCGGATGAAAGAACACTTACCGGGTGAAACGAAAACGAAACTTACCGGAAACAAAAGAAATATGACTTACCGGGTGACTTTCCGGACAAATGGAGTTACCGGATGATGGGGATTCTTGCAAAAATTAACTTACCTGATAAAAGTCAGCTTACCGGAAGTATGGTTACCGGATGGGGTTGCGGTTACCGGGAGAAATAGAGCTTGCCGGATGCACTTGATTCGATCAAAATCAAACAATCAAAACAAAAAACAAAAAAAATTGCCATGAAACTAGATATGATATACATGCATGTTTTGTATGTATGAATGGTTGTCAAAAAGAATGATTACAAGGAATGGCATGTGATGTATGCATGCAGTGTATCAGTGATTAGTATGGCAAAAAAACATGAACGTAAGTCTGCTACGTGTCCTAAGAGTGAAGAAAGAAAACAGCAAAAAAAAATTGGTCAACAAAGTATGCTGTGAGGGAGGTTACCGGAATAAGAAAATTGTCCGGAAAGTGAGGTTTCTTCCGGGAACCCCAAAAAAATTGACTTGTCCGGGAACCCCAAAAAATTCACCCGGAAAGAATTAATTCTTCCGGTAACTTGGGGAATTACCCTGAAAGTGACAGAAAAAAAAACTTACCCGGAAAGTGCGGCTGTGGTTGCAATTCGGATTTGAGATCGATAGGGTTGCTTGATTTCACTCCTGTAGGGTTAGATTTTGACCAAAAATACAAAAACAAACACACCCAAATCGATTTCTGAACAAAATATATCATCTTTTCCAATAATCACCACAAAAGCTTTTAGAACACCCAAAAATCTCAAGATTTGATTTTTAAATTGAACGATTAACACCTTTGAGATTCGATGTAAACGCAGATAAACAGCAGATAAACGCAATTAAACAATCGAGATCCAAACAAAACGAATTAATAAAACAACGAAAGAACTTTGCAAACCGATTGAAGAACGATTTTCTTCAAAAATTACTGCACTATTACGAAAATCTTTTGGATGCCTTCTCGACCTCAAATGATTAATCTAACCAGTCAGAATGTGACACAAGATGTCCCGAAGCCACTGTCCAAAAATCGTGACGATCCTATGGTTCAATCTCCGGGAATAGGCGAAACGGCTGGCTGTGTTTTCCAGAAAAATCAACTACGAAAATTAAACTTTTTCTCGCTTTCGTTCGATTTCTATCGTATCTTCAAATCACCGATTCTGCTCTGATACCAATTGTTAGTCCCAGTTTGATCAGGTAACAATATAATCAGTAAACAATAACACGAACAATTGATGATTTCAACTTGTCATCTCTCTCGTATTCATTCAATGTATCGTTATGAGAATATTACAATCAAAGTAAAATAACGACTTCTAACAATAAGCTCTCTAATGAATGATTATGAATCGCTTAACCTAATTCTAAGGTTAACTAACCTTATATACTTAGGCCTTTAGACATACAAGGCCTAAGCCCATTAAGCAATAAACTAAGCCCATTCATCATTAAAGGCTTTTACAAGAAGATTAATTAAACTAATTAATCTAATTAAACACTATATAATTATTTATATATCTCTCTAATATGTAGGACATTTATGATCCTAACAATTACCTATTGCATTGTACGGCTACTTCCAAATTTTCTGTTCATTAATCAAAGTAAGATTTATGATGTTAATGCTGAATTGTGTTGATTCATACTATTGCACTTGTTAATCTAGGATCCACATCCTTTGTCCATCTTGTCATGGGAGCATAGACAAGATGTGGTGTTTGTGCTTCTGAAGGATAGTGGTGATTGACAGCTCCAGAGCTCTGAGGATTTGCACAAGGGTTCTAAGGCACACTACTCTGAATAGTGGCTTCATTGCTCTGTAGGGTACCAGCAGGGCTCTATGAAGGTGAACTTTCATAGATGGAATTTCTTCCAACATTTGTCATCGGGGGTGATAATGGTTCTGGTTCAGGTTCTTCTTCCTCAGACTGTTGTCTTGAACATTCTTCTTGAGTTGGACCTGTAGTCAAGGAAGTAGATGGTGAAATATTTGAAGGACCAGACAGAGATGTACCTGATTGTTGTTGTCCTTCAGAACCTTGAACTTGATTGCCTTTGTTGATGACTTTAGAGGAATCTTCATCATCAAAGAAATCATTAAATATCAAATTGATATTCTCTTCTCTTGATTTTGAGGAACTGGGCTCCTCTGAGATTTGCATCCTCTCGGATGATTTGCTTTCATAGACACTTGATGATTTGTCATCAAAGGATACATTGATGCTTTCCAGAATGATTCTTGTTATGAGGTTATATACTCTATAGGCTTTTGAGGTTAGTGAGTATCCAATGAATTTCCCTTCATCAGCCTTTTTGTCAAACTTCCCCGTATTATCTCTGCCATTCAGGATTTAGCATTTGCAACAAAAAAACATGAAAGTATTTCACATTTGGTCTTCTTTGGTTGATAAGTTCATAAGCAGTTCTTTTAAATCTCTTGACAATTACAGCTCTGTTTTGGGTAAAACATGTTGTTGATACTGCTTCTGCCCAGAAGTTGATTGGTAGATCAGATCCTGCTAACATGGTTCTGGCTGCTTCTACCAGAGTTCTGTTCTTTCATTCAACAACTCCATTTTGTTGAGGAGTTCTGGCAGCAGAGAAGTTCTGAGAAATGCCCTCTTCTGTGAGGTATGAATCAAGCCTTGCATTCTTGAATTCTGTTCCATTATCATTTCTCAACTTCTGTACCTTAAGACCTAGCAGAACCTGAATTCTCTTCAACAAATTTATTAGTACCTCTGGGACATCAGATTTTGCTCTGATGATCTCAACCCAAGTATATCTGGAATATTCATCAATAAGTACTAGAATATACTTTTTGCCTGATAGACTTTGCACAGAGATTAGACCACATAGATCCACATGTAACATGTGCAGAGGTGTAGGGAAATTATGATCACTCTTTGTTCTATGTGAAGCCCTTTTAAGCTTACCCAATTCACATGCAGAACATAGATGGTCTTTGTCAAATTTAAGAGCAGGCAGACCTTTCACTAAGTTAAGTTTCACAAGTTTGTCAAGATTTGAAAAGTTAGATGTGCAAATCTTTTGTGCCAGAGCCAGACATCTTTCTTGTTCAAAAATACTAAACAGAGTCTTTTTGTACTAGATTTTTGGTTTGGATTAAAATTCATTTCATACAGATTGCCTTTTCTGTCAGCTCTGAGCAACTCTTGACCTGATTCTGAAACTATCAGAGAACAGTATTTCTTCTAAAAATTGACATCGAACCCGTGATCACAAAGTTGACTTATGCTAAGCAAGTTATGATTTAACCCTTCTACATAAGCAACTTTGGAAACTGATACTCCACAATTGGTTAGAACACCATAATCTCTAATCTGCCCTTTCCCATCACCTCCAAAAGTTACTGCACCTCTCATATTTTCTTTAAATGAGGTCAGTAGCTCCTTATTCCCAGTTATGTGCCTTGAACATCTAGAGTCCAAGTACCATATTTGCACATGTTGTTTCTGCAAGACAAATTAGTTTTGTTTAGGTACCCATTGCATAATGGGTCATTTCTCGTTAGGCTTGATGATGTTTGTTGATTTACCTTTCTGGCTTTCCACTCTGTGATGGTTTGTCAGAAATTTTTCTCTGCCTATTTTGAGAGTTGGTCTTAGAATTTATCCTTTCCGATGACCAATTCAGAATGCAGTGAGGACCATTAAGATGGTTTTGCAATTTTAGTAAAAGCTTAAAACAACTGCAATTAAAAGAACATGGGAATGATTAATGTAAATTGATGTTTTGATTCATCATCTTTGGAATACATGCCTTTTGAGAATTAAAATTTCTAGAATCAGAGGTTTTTACAAACTTCTATCTAGATGATTTTTTTGGAAACTGACATTCCTCTGTGGATGTGATTCCTTGGCCCAAAACGATTGTTTTCCTCTTTGATTTACTGCAGAGTGAGAAATAGATGAGTTATTAAATTTCCATTTTCCTTTCTATTTTGGAGTGAATCTGATTGGTTTATAGACATAAGGCACAGAGGTATGATTGATTGAAGTATTCATGGCTTTCTCTTTCCTTTTGTCTTCCAACTCCTCAGAGGACAAGATTCTGACACCCATGTTTTTAAAATCAGGACACAGTGGAACTCTGGATTGGTTCTTTGGAACAAATATGACATTGTTTAAAATTCCAGATCCAACAAGTGCTTGTTTTGGTTTGTGCAAGATGTTCTTTGGTGCACAAAAAATCTGCTCATCAATCTCTGAGTCAGAGTCAGAGTCAGAATCAGAGTCTAAAAAGTCTCTGGTGGCTCTGTCAGATCTTTGATGATACAAGTTTTGGATTTTCTGAGCTTTGGTTTTAAGGCATCAGAAATGGAGTTTTCAGCAAGAACTCTTTTTAGATCCTCTTCAAATAATGTTCTTTCAGCTTCAGAGGTAGGAGAGAAGACTGGAGCTTCAGGATTGAGTACACTCTGAGATTTGACTTCAGAGGGACTAACCACATAAGTGACAGACTTGTGCTCCTTAAAAGAGTTAAAGTTCAAGATCTCTTTTGGATCAAGGCTTTTATCAAAGTTAGAAATGATGATTTCAGCTTTTCCGTGATCATGAATTAACTTTGAAGATTGTTCTGTAACCTTTTCAAGATCAGAGGAGTCATAGCTGACATTTCTGAAGTTCAGCCTTCTGGTCCTTGACCCTTCTGAAGTTTATGTTCTTTTAAAAATGCTAGTACCAATGGATGCATTGTCAGGCATTTGGACTTTCCCAACACAGAAGGTTGAGGACAGAGATGTCTTCTTCCTTCTAGTGAAGGGATCAAGGTCACTGAAACCCAGACCTTGAGTGTCCTTTTGAGAATTGATTTTAATATGCACATCTTGTGCATCCTGGTACTTCTTTATCATAAGATCTTTCCTCTGTAAAGACTGATGTAAAACTTCCCTTTCTTTTTGAAAATAATTTTTCAGAGCAACAGAGTTTAGCCTTTCATACTCTAATCTCTTCACCTCTTCACCTTTCAATCATAAAACTTCCCCATACTCTTTACACTTTTCAGAAAATGAGGATTCCTTTTGTTTTTGTAAGTCCTCTAGCTCAGATTTTTCTTTGAATATCTCCTCTTTCTCCATTTCCAATATATCTTTATCTCCCTTGTAGAAGGATAGGTCTTTCTGAGCTAGTTTTCTCAGTTCTTTTTCTTCTGAAAGTTTTTGTTTTAAGGCTTGAATTCCTCAGCAAGTTTGTACACGTTCATTTCCAGTTTAGAGTCAGATTTAGAGTCAAAGGAGGAACATACCTTAGCACTGGGTCTAGAAATCTCCAGTGTTTTTATCAGCAGAGTCAGTCTCTGTCATTCTTTCTGCCATCTCCTCTATCATGTCTTCAGCGATAGTCATTCCACAGAAGTTGGCCTGCTCTGGTTCATCATCAGAGATCCAGTTCTCCATCTCTGCAACATAACTTCTCTCCTTGAAGTTGTATTTGTACTTGTTCTTGTAGTAGTCCTGGTCTTTTACCAGTCTACCCTTGCAGTTTGCAGAGAAATGGCTGGTTTGCCATATCTGAAACATCTACCATCATTTTGGTTGATGGGTTGGGCAGCATCTGTTAGTTTCTGCGGTGTTGGCTGAATGTACCTCTGTTGGTACTGAGGTGGTCCCTGCTCTGGTGCAGCTCTGTGATTGTTCTAGTAAGGTGCAGTCCTATGTTCACGTCCTCTCTTCTCATCTTTCTCCTCTCTCTCAAATCTTCCTCTTCTGTCAAACACCTTCTTGCCAAATCTCTTGTTGAACTATTGTGTTATCAACGCAAGAGATTGAGCAAAGGCATTTATATCAGCATCATCATCAGTGTCTGACATGCTTTCTTCCTCATCATCACTTTCTACAATAAGGCTTTTCTTGCCTTTCTTCTTCAGGGATTTTTCTTTCTTCTTGTCTCTGGAGGCATTATCTCTGTTGGATTTCCCTTCTAAGGGTACTTTTGATTCATAGATCAATGCCAATGGTCCTCCCACAGAGGATTTCCCCTTTTGTATGACAAACAATCTTTTTCCTGTGTAGCAAGAGTGGCATACACATCTGTGAGTGACCATGTATCCAGGTCCTGGTTTGCTTGTAGAGACATAGACAGGTTTAACCATTCATCATTCAAACTTTTTAAGAACAAGACATTGTTATCTTTCTTTGACCTTACAACCCCATATTTTTTACATTTGTTTATCAGGATGTTAAACCTGTTGTAGGTCTGTTGCAAAGTTTCCTCAGGAAGAGCTTTGAAATCATTGTATTCATTAATACATTAGGTCCTTCTGTTCTTTTGGGTTTTGATTCCCCCTTCAAGTTGGTTCAGAAGTTGATCCCAGATTTCCTTAGCAGTAACACAAGAGTCTAATTCTTGAAAAATATCGCTTGAAATAGCCATAATCAAGAGTCTGACTGCTTAAAGATCATTTTCCATTTTTAGCTTTTCTTCTTCTGTAAAACCAGTGGTTTTAGGTTCGAAGTGAGCAGGAATCTCAGAAGTGGTTTCTGTAGCAGGAACACAAAGAACCAATACCATAGGTTGGAATGGTCCATTAGTGACAGATCGCGTTAGATCTCCATCCATGCCATATAAGAAATTAACCATCCTGATCTTCTAATGAGGGTATTCATCCCTCAGAAGAGTATGAGGTTTAGTCAAAGAACCAGCTGTATAAATAGCGTTGATGTTGTTGTTTGCCATTTTTCAAAATAATAGAGCGTGAAGGTTTTTGAAACAGAGAAAGAGTTTTGAACAAAAAATGGGTGAACAGTAATGTAATCGAACAGTAAGTAATGTAAGAGTACTTTCGAAACTTTCTTGAAGATTTGAACGAGTATTTGAAGCTTAACAATAAGAGTTTCAGGTTTTGTTGAAAAACAGAGTATACCTTAAAACTTGAAGAATAAAGCACAATCAACAAGAGTGAATCAACCCGTATACATTGGATCGATTTGATTTAAGCAAATCAACCTGGCTTTAATACCAATTGTAGGTTCCCAGATTCACTTTGTCTCATTCAAACAGATACATCAAGAGTAGCGGAAGCATAAACATACTGTTTGATTATGAGTTATTGTTTGGTAAGAATAATGAGAGAATAACAATATTTGAATAGTAAACAATAATATAAGATTGAATAATAAACTGCTCATATATTGATATGAAGAACACCAAGAACACTTTCTTGTGTGTGTCTTCTAAATTCTCTCAGGCTACAAGAACGTACACAAGTAGTGGAAGGGAATGTGCAGTGTTTGTGCTCTCACAGTTCTAGTAATGATTCTTACTAATTCTTACCAATTCTTACAATTGTGTTCTCCACTAACGTTCTATTTATAGCCAGATAAAGTTTAGACAGTGTACTATCAAACCCTGGGGGGACACGTGTAAAGTGTGTCTTTGTCCTTTAGGGCTGACATGGAAAGCGCAAACATTAATCTAACACTTAGAGAATTTCCATGAGGCTTCAGCTTCACAGAGGTCTTTGTTCACCAAATCTCATTTATCAGAGCTGTGAAGGTCTTCTGTTGGTCTTGGTTTCTGATGTTAGATCAGAGGTCTTCTGCCAGAGCTCTGATGATCTCTGATGGCCTTATGGTGTTCTTCTGCTAAGTCTTCTGCTCAGTCTTTGAAGTATTGGTCTCTGATGTCTACTCTCTGACGTACTTCTGACTTGTGATTTTTCAATACTTTTACATTAGAGTACTTGGGGCTAATAGAAATATTATTTTAATGATTTCCCACCAAAACCACAATTAACCGGGAGAAGGACCCTTTCATCTACCCCAATTTTTCCAAGACCTCTACCTCAAACAGAGGATTCTACTACGTTCAATTTTAGCATTTGAATTCTTCCAACATGGAACCGAACTAGGTATTGATTCAGTTTATTTTCTTATCTTTTGTTTGGCTTACATATATCTGCTTATTCTTTGCTAATCTTGATTGGAAAATCCCAATTATATGATGATTTCTTTTTCTGTTTAGCTACTTAATTTTAACATGAAAAAAACGTACATTTTTTTTGTTTATTTGTTTTGATTCGGTTTTGTCAAACTGTTAGATTATAGAGAAGAGAAGATAATAGATGTTTGATGCTTTTAAAAGAACATGTTATTAAACATGCAACGCAAATGTTTGCCAAAATGCCTCAGTGAGCATTTGATGAACGATTTGCTTTGGTTTTGGCTTTCTTCTATTTTATTTAATCCATTATAGACAACGGAATTATAACAAATTCACCCCTTGTGATGTTTAACTAGAAGTAATTAAGTAATTTAAATTGACCCCTCTATGGCTCAATTCCCACCATTTGAAGGTTGAAACGGGAGATATATGTAGGAAGAAATCATTTGAAGGTTGAAACGGGAGATATATGTTGGAATGAACCAACTTTCTTAATATTACAACAGTCATTTTTCCATGAAGCAAGGATAAATTAAAATGGTTATTATCTATAACTACAGCAAGACTCCTTTTTTAAAGTAACTGGTACTTGGGTCCCTTTGTTTCATAAAGGGAATTACTTGATCATTTCTTCGTAGTCTAATGCAAAAATGTTATTACACCTATACTTGGGTAAAAGTAGAATTACTTGATCATTTCTTGGTAAAAGTAAAATCATTGGTTATGACGATACACAATTATAAATTGAAAAGCTAACACTAAACATTATTGATATTCTTTCTAAATTATTTCTTTTGTTATTCCACACATACAATCCATAGATAGTAGACATGTTTGGACCACAATATATTTTGAAGTTTATTTTTAGTTTGGACCACAATATATTTTGAATTAAGGTACGAGAGCACTTGACTTACTAATCCTTCTTAATCTTCAAACAAATTTGTACTTTTCATGCAGAGGTATTCTACACCAAATAACTTCACCAGTCTTCTCAATAGCCCACCATTTCTAGGTGACGTCGACGAAACAGATTCCTTATTTGATTTAACGTTATCACTATACCAATCTAATGACTTCATTGTGTTTCACCACCATATGCAAATCACGAGGAGACACCATTGAATGAAAATGATGAAGATACTCCTAGTGCATATGGCAGTAAGAAAGGACAAAGAGTTGACAATTTTGACACTATGGAAGACAAACTTCTTGTTTCGGCATGGTTGAATAACAGTTTAGATGCAGTAAATGGAAAGGAACAAAATAAGGGCCAATTTTGGAAAAAGAATTAGTCATTACTATAGTGACCACAAGACTTGGGACAAAGATCAGAGTGATAAATCATTAGTGAGCCGTTGGGTGAAAATCAGTGCCACGGTAAGTAGGTTTTGTGGAATCTACTCTCAGAATGAACATCTACGAAGAAGTGGTCACACATAACAAGACAAGGTAAACTACCTTGATACCATACTTTCATTATAATTCAATAAACTAATGGAGACTATTATGATATTATAACTTAATAAACTAATTAAGACTATGTTGATATTGTATTTCCATGTGATAGGTAGTGGAGGCAAAAGAAGTTTTAAGGAAAGAAGGACATTTGTTTCAGCTAGACCATTGTTGGAATATACTAAGGTTTCAGCATAAATGGATAATGAACGTAAAAGGATGGAAGATAAGAGAAGGTCAAGAGTTTATTCTAGCAATGTTTCAAAGTCAATCAATATAAACGATGACAACATAGAAGCTCTAGAGTCTGCAAGCTTGAAGACACCAATCGGAAGAAAGGCTGCAAAGGAAACAAATAAGAAAGCAAAAATCATAAAAGAAATCGGGGAAATGAAGTGAAGCATCAAAGGGACATATTGAGTTAGAAGAATTGAGGGTAAGGAGATTAGAAAACGAACATACAAGGGCTGAGCAATTCCAGTTACTCCTTGTGACTGAGCAAAAACATGTTGAGCTTAAAGAAAAAAAGGCTTGAACTACTGTAGCAACCTAAAAATTAAGGTAAATTCAAACCTGAAATTGCAGAAATAATCAAGCTATCATAGACAAATAATTCCCAAAAATAGAGTACTAGCGTGACGTTTACACAAGTCAACAAATGAGATACAAGTCAACAACCTACTAATATAAACTACGATTGCTTAGTTTATAAACAAAATACGCCGCTACTCTCTTGAACAAAAATGCTATTCCTCTTCTCAACGCTTCCCTTAACCCCAAGAAGCCCCACCGCTAGAAAGGCCTGCTAAACACAACATTTCAAGAAGAAGTGTTAGGTTAGAGGGACCTCTTCCAACCAAAATTCACACTTGGAAAACTTTGCATACAATTTCTCCCTCGTTAGAACTTCCAACACTTCTCGAAGATGTTGTTCATTATCCGACTCATCCTTAGAGTACACCAAAATGTCGTCTACGAACACGATGGCCGACTTATCGAGGAACAGTCGGCACACCCAGTTCATCAAGTCCATGAACACCACCGGCGCGTTAATTAAACCAAAAGGCATCACTAAGAATTCATAATTTCCATAACGCATCCTAAACACCGTATTGGAAATGTCATATTCTTTCACTTTGACTTGATGATAACCCGAATGTAGATCAATCATTGAGAAACAACCTGCCCCTTGAAGTTGGTCAAACAAATCGTCTATTCTAGGGATTGCATACTTGTTCTACACAATCACCTTGTTCATCTCCTGATAGTCGATACATGGCCTCATCGTTCCATCTTTCTTCTTCACAAACAAGACCAACGCTCCCCAAGGTGACGAGCTCGGTCTCACAAATCCCTTTTCCAAAAGTTCCTGTAGTTGCGCCATCATTTCTTGAATTTCGGATGGAGCTTAATGGTAAGGGGCCTTAGCGATCGGAGCCTCCCCCAGAACTACCTCTATCTTGAACTCCACTTGACGACCGTACGGTAAACCGCGCAAGTCCTCCGGGAACACTTCGGGAAATTCACGTACTACCCGCACGTTCTCAAGTTTCTTCTTTTCAAGTTTGGCATCTGTTGATCCAAACCCTCAGTGATTTGATAATAACTCTGAGAAACACTTAGTGAAAATTGTAAGTAGACAATATGTATTAATGTTTTGTCATCAAAGAAAATATACTAAGTTTGTTTACTATCGCTGATGAAAAACATACGCTTTAAATTCATACTTCAGCGAACACTGTACATCAGTGAGCCCTGAGCCTGTTCAGTCTCACTGATGATCGCTGATAACTTATGTTGTTTACTTATGATCCCAGAAGACAAGATTCACGTCAACTATGTTCTACGTTGAAGTCAAAGATCAAGCCAATGAACCAGCGACTAAGTCTACTAGTGACCTGATGCCGATATCAGCGAAGCCAAGACTTGTCCATCCCACGTGAAGTTTCAAGTAGAACACTTCATCGAACGCTGAACTTTATCATTCACTGATAAAGAATCATTCAGCGAACGTTGATCATCAAGCCTCCTCTACAAGAAACTTTTGTCTTATCCCCTTGCACACCTCCGTACAATTTTGTCAGAACGGACATCCCTTTTGTCCAGAATCGTACAACCAACTCTGCTACTACACTGTTCATCATGTGGCCACTAGGTTGTCTACTGAAGCCAAACCATGCAACCAACCAGAAGCTGCTACGTGTAAAGGTATACTGACTTGCATTAAATGCATGCAATATATAAAGGAAATCCTACTTCATTTTGAGTGCTCGGCCATTTCCTCTCTCGCTGAACTTCTGTGTGAAAGAAAAATTATCCTTAGTTTTTCTTAATCTCCTTTCTCTCTTATTTCTAGTGCAAGAACTCTTAGTGTTCTCATAGTTTGTTTATATTAGGTTTATTCCTTAATCTTGTTCCGCAACAAACTGTAAATTGTTTGATACATATCAATAAACAATTTAGAAAGACAAAAATCATGTGTTTGTATTCAACCCCCCCTTCTACAAACTTGTATAACCCCTTTGGGACCAACAAGTGGTATCAGAGCAGTTTGTTTAATCTAATAAACTAGATCTTTCTTATACTATCTTTTTTTTTCTTCCTTGCTATTCTTCATTATGGCAAACTCCACAAATACAAACTATATCGATAATGGCTCTCTTGCCAAACCCCTAGATTTAGCAAAGATAATTTCAATCTTTGGAAAAATAGGATGATGCTCTTCTTGGAAGGTGTATATCTCACTGTACCTTACTATATTGAAAATGGACCATATGTTCCTTTCATTATAGACCCTGCTATTCCAGCCACTGCTACTAGAGCTGCCATCCCTGAACGAATCATTCCCAGGGAAGTTAACATGTGGACTGATGAAGACAAGAAGAAGGTGGCCATCGATACTAAGGCCAGATCTATCATCTCAATGGCTCTTCCTGATGAAGTCTACCACTCCATCATGAACCTGAAGAGTTCCAAAGCCATGTGGGACACTATATGTGTTCAATATGAAGGTACTACTGAAGTCCAGGATTCGAGAAAGATCAACCTGATAAGACAGTACGAAAGTTTCATCTGTAGTAAGAATGAAACCCTCTCTAAAATACATCAACGGTTTAACTGTTTAATCATTGATTTAAAAACTGTTGGTAAGGAATATTCTAATTTTGAGATCCTGACAAAGTTTCTGGAAAGTCTTCCTGAAAGCTGGAACAATTATTCCATGTGTCTTAAGCTCTCTAAGGATCTTAAATTCATGACCCTCTCTACCTTATTTAGCACTATGCTCAATCATGAGCAGTCGTGTCTACTTAAGAATAATCTTGTAAGAGATTCCAAAAGCACGCATGTTGCTTTACTCTCTTCAGAGTTGGTTCCCACTCAGTGTTCTACTGTCAGGAGATTCGCCAGAAAGAGTAACTTCAGAAGAAATAAACCTCTTTCCCTCATTGACAAGCCCAAATCTTCAACTCTTGTAGATAAGGCCACTGCTACCTGCTTTAACTGTGAAAAATTAGGACACTTTGCTAGTGAATGCAGGTCAATAAAAGTCTTCAAACCTTCATCTACTTCCTGCAAGAAATTCTCTAACCCCAGGGCTAGAGATGACAAATACCAGAAGTTGAAAGAAAAATATCAAAAGCAGAAAGGCTTCAAAAAGAAAGGAAAATGTATGATCGCTGAAGATCATGACTGGGCTGCTTCTGATGAAGAATCATCTGACTCTGAAGATGATGAGGCCAATCTCTGCCTCATGGATCAAATAGAAGAAGAGGAAGAAAATGCTGAAAATCCCTCTACTTCAACATCTACCTCTCAGGTATCAAATTCTTTCACTGATACTTCCACTTCAGCTGATAATAACGCTGATAAGCTTCGAGCCATTGATCTATTGACTGTTGATTTATATGATGCCATGAATGGCAAGACCAAAGCTGAAAAACTGAATCTAGATTTAGCTGAACAACTTAAAAATTGTCAGCTAAAATTTCAAGAGCTTTCAAACATAGAAAATAATCGAAAAGATCATGTCTACTTAAATCAAATCATCAGTATTGAGCGAGAAGAAACGTGGTGTAAATTCTCAACAACGATTACTGAGATAATTGGTGCTCAGATTCCCCTGAGTGACAAACGTGGTCTCGGTTATAAAGTTGACGCTGAGGAACCAACCACTGATCGTTCCATGCTTAAGTTTGGAATGTGCGTGTCATCTATCCCTGACACCTCTTCGTCTCAGTGTTCGTCTTCTAAAACTCCCATCCCTGAGGAAATTTATACCTTAATTTCTAAAGGTAAAGAAAACGTTTTTAATCAAAAACCTCATAAGGGTACCAATGTACCTAAACTGAAAGTCTCAAAACCTTCAGCAAGTCATCCCTCTACCTCTAAGAACACGATCCTTGAATTCATTCAGCGATATACTCCTAGACTCAGAGTGGATGTAATTGGTAAGAAATCTGAAGAACTGATAGTTCCTCCAATTTCCAATGCCAAAGGTATTCTTGGTGCTGGCCCTGCCCATTTAAAAATCTTTGCTAAGCATGCAAAGAGTCCTAAATTTACTTTTAGCTATAGGAAATGTTATCACTGTGGACTTACCGATCATATTGCTAGTAAGTGCCCCACAGCCACCAAAGCTGAGAAATTAGCAGAGGTGAAGATCACTACCCCCAAAGCAAAAAAGACCAATCAGGTTAAGGTGAAAACAACCACTGAGGTTAAGAAATTAAACAAAGTGAAGACTGACACCAAAGCTGAATCTTCAAATGCGGCGAAGATTGCTGAACCTTCCACTTCCTCAACCACCACTGACAAGTGTGGACCCATGGTAAAATGGGTGCCCAAGTCAAACTAATCTTCCTTTGTTTGCAGGTTCGGAAGGGTATCTGGTATCTCGATAGCGGATGCTCTAGACACATGACTGGAAAGAAAAACCTGCTCACTGAGTATAAGGAAGAGAAGGGTCCCTCTGTGACCTTCGGTGGAAACGGAAAAGGCTATACCCGAGGGTTTGGTGTACTTTCAAATGGTACAACAACCTTTGGAAGAGTTGCATATGTTGAAGGACTGAAGCATAATCTTCTAAGCATTAGTCAGTTGTGTGACAAGGATAACAAAGTGATTTTCACTAAGGAATCTTGCTTTGTCACTGACAAAAAGGAGAAGATAGCTCTCAGCGGTTATCGTCTGGAAAATGTTTACGTTATAAACATGGACTCTACAACCACTGAGAACTCCTGTTTCTTCTCAAAAGCCTCATCTGATGTCAACTGGCTATGGCACAAGAGGCTCTCTCATCTCAACTTCAAGACACTGAATACTCTTTCTTCTAAAGAGTTAGTCACTAGTCTACCTCAACACTTATACGCCAAAGAGTCCTTATGTTCAGCGTATGAGAAAGGGAAACAGACCAAAGCAAGCTTCAAGTCTAAGCAAGTTTCCTTAGTGTCATCTCCTCTACAACTTCTCTATATGGATTTGTTTGGCCCGGTTAACAAATAATCCATCGCTGTAAAGAAATATACATTGGTCAGAGTTGACTAATTCTGTCGCTATACCTGGGTAATGTTTCTCCGTTCTAAGAGTGACACCCCTGAAGAAAGTCATCACCTTTGTCAGGAAAATGGAAGTCCTGAATAACATGACCGTTTGCTCAATAAGGAGTGATCATGGGACTGAATTCAAAAACAGTTCCCTTGATTCCTTCTTTGAAAGTAAGGGTATTTCTCACAACTTTTCTTCAGTGAGAACACCGCAGCAAAATGGAGTCGCTGAAAGAAGAAATCAAACTATCATCGAAGTTGCACGTTCAATGCTCAGCGAGTCTCACCTGCTTACTCAGTTTTGGGCAGAAGCTGTCAACACTGCTTGTTTCACTCAAAACAGGTCGCTGGTAGTCAAAAGATTCAAGAAGACAGCCTATGAACTCTTCCACGGGAGAAAGCCTTCAATTAGCTTTCTTCACATCTTTGGATGTCAGTGTTTCATACTGAACAACAGAGATGCCCTTGGAAAGTTTGATCCTAAAGCTGATGATGGAAACTTTCTTGGATATTCTTCAATCTCCAAAGCCTTCAGAGTCTTCAATTGAAGAAGACAAACTGTTGAAGAAACTATCCACGTCACTTTTGATGAATCCCATTCAGCGAACTCTAGACCTTCTGCTGATACTGAAGAACTGAATCAATGGATGTTTTCTCATCTTGGTGATTCAGAAGACATTCCCACTCCTCCATCTCATACTCATCTCGCTGAAGATGATGATCCAACCATCATCCCAAGCATGCAGACTAGTGAAGCTGAAACATCATGGGTCTCAGTTGTTCCTCTAAACACTATGCCAGCCTCTGAACCTTCTATCTCAGATATACCATCTACTTCTCAGCAATCAGTGAATGAAATAACATCTGCACCTATTCCTCTCTTGGCTGATATACCAGAAGTTGGTGAAGCCTCATCTTCAGCTCCTCCAGAAGTTCAGATTGAGTCAGTGACTTACGCTCCGGCTCAGCGATGGACTATACATCACCCTATTGAACAAATTCTTGGTGATCCAAACGCTGGTGTTCAGACTCGACGAAGTGCAGGTAATATTTGTTTATTTGTTAACTTTATTTCTCTGATTGAACCAAAGAAAACAAATAATGCCCTCCAAGATCCAAACAGAGTCAGCGCTATGCAAGAAGAGCTGACTGAATTTGAAAGAAACAAAGTTTGGAAACTTGTTCCTCGTCCATCTGACAAGTCAGTGATAGGCACTAAATGGGTCTATCGAAACAAGTTGGATAAACATGGAACGGTAACCCGCAACAAAGCTCGACTTGTTGCTCAGGGATACAGACAAGAGGAAGGTATAGATTATGATGGAACATTCGCCCCAGAGGCAAGACTCGAAGCTATTCGTCTATTCTTAGCTTACGCTGTACACAAGGACTTCAAAGTTTATCAAACGGATGTAAAGTCAGCGTTTCTAAATGGAAAGCTGAATGAAGAAGTCTACGTGGAACAACCTCCAGGATTCTCCGATCCTAAGCATCCAGGTTATGTTTATAAAGTGGATAAGGCACTCTATGGCTTAAATCAAGCTCCTCGTGCATGGTATGACACTCTCTCTACTTATATCCATATTGAAAAATTTGAGCGAGGTAAAATCGATAAAACTCTATTCTTCAGGAAAGTAAAAGGTCATATTATTCTTGTTCAAATATATGTCGATGATATTATATTTGGTTCTACTAACCCTGACTTGTGTACTCGTTTCGCTGATAGAATGAAAGCTGAATATAAAATGAGTATGATGGGTGAGCTAACATATTTCCTTGGTATTCAAATCAAACAGAATGAAAAAGGAACTTTCATAAATCAGGGAAAGTATGTTAAGGATATGCTGAAGAAATTTGATTTAACTCAGAGTTCAGCTATGAAAACCCCTATGGCACCACCGCTGACACTTAACAAGGATCCTTCTGGAAAACCTGTTAATGTCACGATGTACCGTGGGATGATCGGTTCTCTTCTGTACCTTACAGCTAGCCGACCTTATATTATGTATGCAACCTGTTTGTGTGCACGATATCAAGATGAACCTAAGGAATCTCACTTGATCGCTGTAAAGTGAATCTTTCGTTACCTTAAGGGTACTCCTAACCTAGGTCTTTGGTATCCCAAAGACTCAGGGTTTGATCTAATCGCCTATTCAGATAGTGATTTTGCAGGTTGCAAATTGGATAGGAAAAGCACCACAGGAGGCTGTCAGCTCCTGGGTGGAAAGCTGGTGAGTTGGACAAGTAAAAAGCAAAACTCAGTGTCCACCTCAACTGCTGAAGCTGAGTACGTAGCCGCTGGAAGCTGTTGTTCTCAGCCTTGTGGATGAGAAATCAACTACTGGACTATGACCTTCAGCTCTCGAAGATTCCAATCTATTGTGACAGCACAAGTGCCATCGCTATAGCAAATAATCCAGTGCTACACTCAAAGACCAAACACATCGAAATCAGGTATCATTTTATCAGAGATCATGTGATAAATGGTGATATTGTTGGTCTCGAAGGGTTATACAAGTTTGTAGAAGGGGGGGGGGGGTTGAATACAAACACACTATTTTTACTTTCTAAATTGTTTATTGATAAATCAAAACAATTTACAGCTTGTTGTGGAACAAGATTAAGGATTAACCTAATCTAAACAAGTTAAGAACACTAAGTTTCTTGCACAAGAATAAAGACAGAAAGGAGATAAGGAAATTACGAATAATAACCTAACACATAGTAGTAAGGAAGAAGAAGATGGCCTGAGCACTTCATTTCTGAAGTAGGGTTCTTCTTATATACTGCATGCATTTAATGCATAGCAGTGTTACTTTACACATGGCAGTAGCTGAGTGGTTGCATGTTTTGACCTTTGTAGACAACCTTAGTAGCCGCATGGTGCACAGTGTAGAATCAGAGTTTGTTGTACGATTCTAGACAGAAGGGAAGTCCGTTCTGACATTTCGTACGGAGACGTGCAAGGGAGGTAAGACAATAGTACTTTGTAAGGAGACTTCATGATCAGCTTTCGTTGAATCAGTACTTTATCAGCGAATGATAAAGCTCAGCGATTGCTGAAGTCTTCTACTTGATACTTCACGTTGAATGGACAATTCTGTGACTTCGCTGATATCTGCATCAGTTCATTAGTAGATTTGTCGCTGGTTCTTGGGCTTAATCTTCGACTTCAACGTAGAACCTTTGTTGACGTGAAACTTGTCTTCATGGATCATAAGTAAACAACTAAACTATCAGCAATCATCAAAGAGACTGAACAGGCTCAGAGCTACTGGATGAACAGTGTTCGCTAAATGTCTAATCTAAAGAGCGAGAGTTCCTATCAGCGGTACTGTAAAGTCTTAGTACTTATCAGCGATAGTGAAACTCTAATACATATTGTTTACTTACAATTTTCACAAAGTGTTAAAGAGAGGGTCATTATCAAATCACTGAGGGTTTGGATCAACAATCTCCCCCTATTTGATTATGACATAGCAACAAAGAAAATTGCTAAGTATGAAAACATAAGGATCAAAAGAACTCATAAAATATTTATCCCTTTTACTGTTTTCTGGGATCTTTTAAGTACTGATGGAGTAAAGTACATTCGCTGAAAATTTTCTTTTAACTTCGTATAAGATTACAGCGGGAAGTAGAAAAAATACAAGTACAGTAAATTTAAATTACAAGTACAAAAGAGGTAAGCTAATAAGGATAGAAGAAATACAAGGAAATCCTATCACCCTTCAAGAGGTTCTTCCTTAATGAGAAGTTCATCAAGGGTCTTTGTTGTTGGGATCATCCAGTCAGGGACCGTTACACCTTGATTTCTTCTTTCTTGTGCTTCTTTGAAGATCAGGGGCTTGAGATATCTTGCCTGAAGATCGCGTCTGAATTCACACCAATAGATGAGATCCCTAAGCTATTCAATAGGAGTGATGGGAAGCTCAGAGACATGTTGAAAACGTTGTCCTTCATCGTAGTCGAGAAAGAAGATACCATAAGGTTCGCTTATGACTTTACCAGGGACGAAACGTTCACCAGGTGGCAGAGAGGTATCCAGCGCTGAGAGATCAGGATCAGGACCAAGTACTTCAGCACGTGAAAAAACAATACCTATTTCGTTCCGGATAGGAGGACCTGAATCTGATGGTTTGGACATTTTCTTTGCAGAGGCCCTTCTTTGTTGAGTCGCAAGAGGAGGAGGAGGAGGAATATCCACAGCAGAAGAAACCAAGTCGATCTGAGAATTTATGATTTTCTCGACATGGCTCTTATATTGTGAGGTAGATCGATGAATGGCTATTCGCATCTCCAACCATTCAGAGAAACCGTACTTATTGATCGTAGCAGCGTAGATGTTTTCCTTAGTACCATTTTCTCTAAATAGATCAACCTTAACAACTGGAACATCTATGGTCGATTTTCCTCTGATGAATACCTTGTGAATTTTGGCAGCCCGATATCGATAGTGCAGTCTTTCTTTGCACCATTCCAAGGTAGAATCGGATGCCTTGGTCTTTTCTTCAACGATCTTCTAGGCGTCTTCCCATAACTGACGTTGGACTTCGATGGGAGCTCTTTTCAGTTTGGGGTCATTCACCGATTCTTGGGCAAGCTGGATGGCGAGGGCCTTATCTTTTTCTTTAGCTTCCTTCTTTTCGGTGAGTAATCTTGTGGCTTTAAGATGATCAGCGAACTCTTTCTTTGATAACCTGTACTTTTTAGGAACATGGACTTTGGAGCGAGGGAGGATGATTCGCTGATCCTCGAATTTCTTGATCATTTCTTCTCTCCTTTTCTGATCCTCTTCACTTAGCTTTTGAGGAGCTAAGGAAGGTCTGTTTTTGTCAGAGAGAAGTTGTTCTTCAGGTTCATCGATCTCAGTGATTAAATCCAAGACCGGGATTATTTCTTCAGCTCTTGTGGTTGGGATTATTGTTGGTGCAGCAGTGGGGACTTCAGCTGGATCCTCGAACAGGGGAGAGGACTAGCTAAAACACAACGATTGTTTAAGTAAGAACATAGGAAGAAAGAGATAGAGAAAAGAATGGGGTTTAAGTGTATAGAGGTTTTATGGAGAGGAGAACTGAGATTGAGAAGGGATAGAGAAGAGATGCAGTGTAAGGGAAGAGAAGATATTGTACTTGACAAACTGGCTTTATCTGAAGGATGACCAGATTTCCTTCTGCAGCGAGGCCTTTGTTTTTGCCTTTGTCAGCTTCAGGCGCTGCAGGCTTTGTCTTGGTCGTCTCCCCTGAAGGTTCATTTATCGAAATCCCTTTCTCAGGGGCCTTCTTGTGCTCAACGAAGAAGAAGTCATCATCATCATCGTCATCATCATCATCTTTAGGGGATGATGATGGTTCTTCATCATCAATATCGATGGGTTCTTCGTCTTCAGCTTCTTCTTCTTCAGACTCGACCTCATCAGCGTAAGGTTCAGTCACATCAGCAACAACTTCCTTGTGTTGCTCTTCGAGTTGCTCCCCCTTAGATACAGAGGGAGGTTTCTCGGTTCCCTCAGGGTTTTCAACTCCCTGAGGTTGTGAAGCAGAAGTAGCAGCAGCATTTTTATTTTTCTCCCCCTCCGAATTATGGGGAAGATCTTCAGCTTTCTTCTCCCCCTCTTCCACATTATGAGTTGGGGAAGAAACGGATTGATCAGCAGCAGCAGCAGTCATAGGATTACTGTCTTCCAGGCCAGTAAGTCCCATGAAGGTTTCAATCACAACTATTCTTGCTTCTAGGCCAGAAATAGTAGGACTGATCTTTTGGAGATCATCTCGATCGGCCTGAGTAAAGTGAGACTTTGGGGCATCCAGGCGATTGAGTATCTGCTGAAGGAGATCTTTGACCGTGGTGACCTCACCCTTAAGAGTACCAACCTCTGTCTTCAATGATGTGACTTCATTGGACAGAGTGGTGAAGTTTGTTGCCAGGGTGGTGTTGGTGAGGTTGAGATTGTTGATGTTTGTGGAAGTTTCAGCTAGAGTGGTAGCAAAAGTTCCTATGCTGCCATCTACCTTCTCCATATCAGCTTTGGAGGCTTTTTCATCAACGACCTCGGTCAACTTTTTAAGGTTCTCTCCAGCGTCTGTAACCGCTGAAGAGTTTGTGGAGAGAGTGGTGTTGTAAGATTCCACCTTTGTTTCCAGGGCCTTCAGTGAGGTGTTGATATCCCCCAAATTAGGACCTGAAATAGTTATTAACTTATGAACAGAGGAAAGCTTAGAAGTTTGGGGTTTTGAGAGAAGAGTTGGTTGAGTTATGTGTATACCTGCAGGCGGGTTTGTGAAGTTGTCGAAACCTCGTAAACCTGAGAAGTGTTCCATGTCGTCGTCGAGAGTGCCTTGGCGCATGGAGGTGCCTGCAGATCCTAAGTTTGTCTCCATCATCGCATGTAGAGTATCAGCAGCTGAATCATGAACGATGACGGGTGTCCCTGAGAATGTTGGGAAAATTGGTAGAGTGTCCAAAGAATGAGTGGGAGGAGTGAGGATGAGAAGATTGGTTGGGTGCGAGGTTCAGCGTTGGATCCGCTGACAATCACTTCAGTCTGTAGAGAGGCTGAAGGAGGTGGGTTCAGTTCCAAGTTTATAACCTCAGTGTTGAGAGACGCTGAGGTCGGAATTGAAGGGGTGGCTTGATCAGCTGTGGCAGAGCGTACCACGGAACTATCCATCAGCTCTTCAAAGTGAGCTGTGGAGTCTTCAACATGTGAATGCTTGGAGGGTTGCTCCTTGGTTTTCTTTATCATTTTGGAATCAAGTTGGGAAGATGATTGTTTCCTTTTTTGAGAAGGAGTGGAGGGTGCAGCTTGGGTATCAGCGGTGGGGATTTCCGCTGAAGTAGCCGCAGAAGTAGAAGAATGAGGTTTAAGAAGAGATAAGAGAGTACTAAGACGTACCTCGTTTGGCAGAGGCTTGAAGTCGAGCACCTTAAGGCCAACCTGAGAGAGTCTCAGATCACCCTCTTTTAGGTATTTGTCCCCAAGGCCAAGTTGAAAGATGGCACTTATGAATCGGGGATATGGAACCCATGACGGTCTATCAGCCATATCAACTCTGAACGCAAGGTCATCATAGATGACTGAGGCCCAGTCAACATGGAGACCTTTCAGCAATGCATAGCCCATTGCTTGCTGAGGTTGAGCAGCTTGATCAGAGGAGCCGGACTTCACTGTCATGCAGCTTTTCAAGTGAGCGAAGATGAAGTTCATTTCGGTGGGCATTTTGGACTTCTTGATCAGGGTCAGTTTCTTCTTAATCTGCTTGTCCCTCCCTGTATCCCATGCGTAACCCATTGCATCAAAGAATGTAGTGATGGTTTCCCTATCAGCATGGTTTTTGTGGTTTGGGAGAGGGACAAAGGGTTTTTCTTTGGTGGCAGTGGGTAGGCTGAGTGCACGTCTGATGATGGCGGGATTGATTTTGGTGGTAACAAATTTGGTGTCACAGAGAATGACATCAAAGAGTTTCTTAGGGTCTTTGGTTGAAGCAACCTGAGCTCGTCTGGCAGTATACCAGAACTGAGATAGAAGGAATTTATGGGCAGGGGGTACGAAGGTTAAGGCTTTGAATAAGCAGCAGGTTTGGAGAAAATTCACAGCATCATCCAGATGCCTGACTTGCTTTCGTGGAGGAAAATCAAAAAGCGCATAGAGGTTGTTTGATTTTGAAAATTTTACTTCCTCAAGCGTGAATTGACTTGAGGAGCTTTGGGAAGAGTTAGTTTCTCAGCAACAGGCGATTTCTCAGCGGTAGGAGCAGCAGTAGAGGATGCCATTTCTGTTTAACATATATAAACATGAAGAGGAGATAAAAGAACAATGTCTTAATGTGGAAAGAATTTCCAATAAGATGTTGTTGATTTTTGTCCATTTCATTCAGACCAAAGATGTCTTAATGAAGATTAGGGTTTTCTAGTTTTGACAAAAAGAGACAAGAACTAGTGAATGTCTTATTTTCCAGTTTCTTTTAAAGATAAGGATTCTGGAAAAACATGTGAAGAACAAGTTTAAGATTTTTGTTTTAAACTTGAAGAACAACCATGAAGGTTGTGTTCATAAAATCATGAACGAAAATGATTTCATTTTAAAAGCTTCTTTTGTTTGATCCTTTAAAAACAATAATAAGATCAATAACAAGTTAAAATAGGTAAATAATAAGAATATTAACCTTGTTGTCGAAGAAGGAGATGAACAGTTTTCTGGAAAAACTCGAGTTCAAAAAGCAACAGTAGTTTCTTGCTTGGAGAAGAAGATGTTCGCGTAAAGGAAAAATATAAACTCGAAAGGGTTTATATAGTGAGAGTAGAGAGAGAAAAACTATGAGCGGGAAAGTTTTTCATCATGACACGGACACGTGTTTGCATTTGATTGGATGGTAAATGAAACGTGCAAACGTGTGTCAGAAAAAGAACGTGCCAGGGTTTATCCGTTGTGATGATGTCACAAACGTCCTTTCAAATTTTAGGATGTCTCTGAGGTTTTGAAAGCTCTGGGACAATTTGAAAACATGAAGCACTGAATAGAAATATCATTGTTAGTTTTAGAAATTTCAAAGTGTCGCTGTTAAGGAAGAAATATTCAGCGATACAATTTGTTTTTGAAATCTTGCATTCATTTGCGAACGACCGTGATTAAAGAGAGAACATACCTTGATATCAGCGAATCAACTTTGTTCAGAGAGAGGATGATAGAATGGGTTATATAAGTTGGTTTTATCCGGTCACTGATCAAATGTGAACCGCTGAAGATTTTACTCTTCAAAGTTCAGCATTCAAAGCTCGCTGATGAAAAAGTTGAATCTTGTCTCATCAAGAGGTTTGGTGAAAATATCAGCTAACTGAAAATCAGTTGGGATAAAATGAAGTTCTATATCACCATTCATCACATGATCTCTGATAAAATGATACCTGATTTCGATATGTTTGGTCTTTGAGTGTAGCACTGGATTGTTGGCTATAACGATGGCACTAGTCTGTCGCAATAGATTGGAATTTTCGAGAGTTGAAGGTCATAGTCTAGTAGTTGATTTCTCATCCACAAGACCTGAGAACAACAGCTTCCAGCGGGTACATACTCAGCTTCAGCGGTGGAGGTGGACACTGGGTTTTGCTTTTTACTTGTCCAACTCACCAGCTTTCCGCCCAGGAGCTGACAGCCTCCTGTGGTGCTTTTCCTATCCAATTTGCAACCGGCAAAATCACTATCTGAATAAGAGATTAGATCAAACCCTGAATCTTTGGGATACCAAAGTCCTAGGTTCGGAGTACCCTTAAGGTAACGAAAGATTCGCTTTACAGCGATCATATGAGATTCCTTTGGTTCAGCTTGATATCGTGCACACAAACAGGTTGCGTACATAATATCAGGTCGGCTAGCTGTAAGATACAAAATAGAGCCGATCATCCCACGGTATGTCGTGACATTAACAGGTATTCCAGAAGAATCCTTGTTTAGTGTCAGCGGTGGTGCCATAGGGGTTTTCATAGCTGAACTCTGAGTTAAATCAAATTTCTTCAGCATATCTTTAACATACTTTCCCTGATTAATGAAAGTTCCCTTTTCATTTTGTTTTATCTGAAGACCAAGGAAATATGTTAGCTCACCCATCATACTCATTTTATACTCTGCTTTCATTCTATCAGCGAAACAAAGTACAAAGGTCAGGGTTAGTAGAACCAAATATAATGTCATCAACATATATCTGAACAAGAATAATATGACCTTTTACTTTCCTGAAGAATAGAGTCTTATCGATTTTACCACGCTCAAATTGTTCAATATGGAGATAAGTATAGAGAGTGTCATACCATGCACGAGGAGCTTGCTTTAAGCCGTAAAGTGCCTTATCCAGTTTATAAACATAACCTGGATGCTTAGGATCTGAGAATCCTGGAGGTTGTTCCACATAGACTTCTTCATTCAGCTTTCCATTAAGAAACGCTGACTTAACATCCATTTGACCAGTGTATATTTCTTTCCAGTGATGGATTGTTTGTTAACAGGGCCAAACAAATCCATATGGAGAAGTTGTAGAGGAGATGACACTGAGGAGACTTGCTTTGATTTAAAGCTTGCTTTGGTCTGCTTCCCTTTCTCACACGCTGAACATAAGGATTCTTTGGTGTATGATTGTTGAGGTAGACCAGTGACTAACTCTTTAGAAGAAAGAGTATTCAGTGTCTTGAAGTTGAGATGGGAGAGCCTCTTATGCCATAACCAGTTGGCATCAGATGAGGCTTTTGAGAAGAAACAGGAGTTCTCAGTGGTTGTGGAGTCCATGTTTATAACGTAAACATTTTCCAAACGATAACCGCTGAGAGCTATCTTCTCCTTTTTGTCAGCGACAAAGCAGGATTCCTTAGTAAAGATTACTTTGTTATCCATGTCGCAAAGCTGACTGATGCTTAGAAGATTATGCTTCAGCCCTTCAACATATGCGACTCTTCTAAAGGTTGTTGTACCATTAGAGAGTACACCAAACCCTCAGGTATGTCCTTTTCTGTTTCCATCGAAAGTTATAGAGGGACCCTTCTCTTCCTTATACTCAGTGAGCAGGTTCTTCTTACCAGTCATGTGTCTAGAGCATCCGCTATCGAGATACCAGATACCCTTCTTAACCTGCAAACAAAGGAAGATTAGTTTGACTTGGGCACCCATTTCATCATGTGTACACACTTGTCAGTGGAGGTAGATGGAATGGAAGGTTCAACATTCTTCGCATCATTTGAAGATTCAGCTTTATCAGTCTTCACTTTGGTTAATTTCTTAACCTCAGTGGTCTTCTTTGCCTTGGGAGCAATAATCTTCACCTTAGCTAATTTTTCAGCTTTGGTGGTTGTAGGGCACTTACTAGCAATATGATTTGTAAGTCCATAGTGATAACATTTCCTATAACTAAAAGTAGTTCTAGGACCATTTGCATGCTTAGCCGTTTGTTTTAAATGAGCAGGGCTAGCATAAAGTATACCTCTGGCATTGGAAATGAGAGGAACTTTCAGTTCTTCAGATTTCCTACCAGTTATATCCACTTTAAGTCTAGGAGTAGATCGCTGAATAAATCCAGGGATCTTGTTCTTAGAAGTAGAGGGATAAGTCACTGACGCTTTAGAAGCATTCAGCTTAGGTACACAAGTACCCTTCTGAGGTTTTTGGTTAAAAACAATTCCTTTACCTTTGTCTTTAGAAACTGAGGTAGGTTTTGGATAAATAATTTTCTCTTTACCTTTCGAAGTTAAGTTAGAGATTTCCTCAGGGATGGGAGGTTTTGAAGAGGAACACTGAGATGAGAAAGTGTCAGGGATTGAGGATACGAACATTCCAAACTTAAGCATGGAACGGTCAGTGGTTTGTTCTAGAGTATCAGCTTTGTAACCAAGACCACGTTTATCACTCAGGGGAATCTGAGACTTAATTATCTCAGTGATCTTTGTTGAGGAGTTATACCATCCATCAACAGTAGCTTTTTCAGCTTTTAATGCAGTGATAGCTTCTTCGCGTTCGATTTTGACTAGCTGATTTAAATGAACTTGATCTTTAAAATCTTCTTCAATTTTAGAAAGCTTTTCTATTTGAAGGTGACAGTTTTTAAGTTGTTCAGCGAGGTCAAGGTTTTGATTTTCAATAACAGTTTTGCCATTCATGGCTTCATATAAACTTCTAGTCAAGAGATCAATCTTTCGAATACTATCAGCTTCATCAATATTTAAAATATTGGTAAAGAAGGAAGGTGATACCTTAGTAGCAGAGGTTGAAGTAGAGGGAATGTCAGAATTTTCTTCCTCATCTTCAAGTTTGGCCATGAGACATAGATTGGCTTCATCATCATCTTCAGAGTCAGATGATTCTTCTTCGTCAGAGGCAGCCCAATCATAGTCAGCCATCAGGCCTTTGCCTTTCTTCTTAAAGGTTTTCTGCTTTGAATACCTTTCTTTCAGCTTTTTGTATTTTTCATCTCTAGTCCTGGGAGTAAAGTTTTTCTTGGGAAAAGCTAAGGATCTAGAGACTTTCTTTGACCTGCACTCGCTAGCAAAATGTCATATCTTTTCACAGTTATAGCAAGTAGCAGTAGCCTTATCAACAGGGGTTGATGATCTTGGCTTGTCAGTAATAGCAAGAGGTTTGTTCTTTCTGAAATTACTCTTTCTTGCAAATCTCCTGAACTTATTAGCTAGGAATGCCAGAGTTTCATCATCATCTGAAGCGTCAGAATTTGATGAACGTTCAGAGTTTGTTTCCAACTCAGTGACATTGATAGTAGATCGCTGAGTGGAAGGTAACTCTAAGAGTAAAGCAACAGGGGTGCTTTTGGAATCTTTTACCATATTCTTCTTAAGATGACTCGATTGCTCATGATTAAGCATCGTGCCATATAAGGTAGAAAGAGTCATGTATTTTAGATCCTTTGATAGCTTGAGACACATTGAATAATTGTCCCAGCTTTCAGGTAAACATTCTAAGAACTTTGTCAGTACTTCAAAGTTAGAATATTCCTTACCAACGGTTATTAGATCTATTATTAAGCATTTAAAACGTTGGTGTACTTCAGAGAGAGATTCATTCTTACCACAAATGAAGCTTTCGTACTGTCTTACCAGGTTGATCTTACGTGAGTCCTGGACTTCAGAAGTACCTTCATACTGAACACAGATTGTGTCCCACATGGCTTTGGAGGTCTTCAGGTTCATGACGGAATGGTAGACTTCTTCAGGAAGAGCCATGGAAAGAATGGATCTGGCTTTAGTGTCGAGAGCCACTTTCTTCTTATCTTCATCAGTCCACATATGAAGTTCCTTGGGAACCAACCTTTCTGGAATAGCAGCTCTATTCTCAGCGGCTGGAACTTCAGGATCAATTCTTATAGGAATGTATGGACCATTTTCGATGTAATAAGGTATAGTTGGGTCTACACCTTCTAAGAAGAGAATCATCCTATTTTTTCACAGATTAAAGGTATCTCTGGAGAATCTAGGTGGTTTTGCAAGAGAACCGTTGTCAATATAGTTTGTGTTTGTGTTGGTATCCATTTTAAGAAATAGAAAGGAAGAAGAGATTAGTATAGATAAGATCTTGTTTATGAGATTAAACAAATATGCTCTGATACCACTTGTTGGTCCCGAAGGGTTATACAAGTTTGTAGAAGGGGGGGGGGGGGGGGGGTTGAATACAAACACGCTATTTTTACTTTCTAAATTGTTTATTGATAAATCAAAACAATTTACAGCTTGTTGTGGAACAAGATTAAGGATTAACCTAATCTAAACAAGTTAAGAACACTAAGTTTCTTGCACTAGAATAAAGACAGAAATGAGATAAGGAAATTACGAATAATAACCTAACACACAGTAGTAAGGAAGAAGAAGATGGCCCGACCACTTCATTTCTGAAGTAGGGTTCTTCTTATATACTGCATGCATTTAATGCATAGCAGTGTTACTTTACACGTGGCAGCAGCTGAGTGGTTGCATGTTTTGACCTTTGTAGACAACCTTAGTAGCCGCATGGTGCACAGTGTAGAATCAGAGTTTGTTGTACGATTCTAGACAGAAGGGAAGTCCGTTCTGACATTTCGTACGGAGACGTGCAAGGGAGGTAAGACAATAGTACTTTGTAAGGAGACTTCATGATCAGCTTTCGTTGAATCAGTACTTTATCAGCGAATGATAAAGCTCAGCGATTACTGAAGTCTTCTACCTGATACTTCACGTTGAATGGACAATTCTGTGACTTCACTGATATCCGCATCAGTTCATTAGTAGATTTATCGCTGGTTCTTGGGCTTAATCTTCGAATTCAACGTAGAACCTTTGTTGACGTGAAACTTGTCTTCAGGGATCAGAAGTAAACAACTAAACTATCAGCGATCATCACAGAGACTGAACAGGCTCAGAGCTACTGGATGAACAGTGTTCGCTGAATGTCTAATCTAAAGAGCGAGAGTTCCTATCAGCGGTACTGTAAAGTCTTAGTACTTATCAGCGATAGTGAAACTCTAATACATATTGTTTACTTACAATTTTCACTAAGTGTTAAAGAGAGGGTCATTATCAAATCACTGAGGGTTTGGATCAACAGATATAGAACTTCATTTTATCCCAACTGATTTTTAGTTAGCTGATCTTTTCACCAAACCTCTTGATGAGACAAGATTCAACTTTCTCATCAGCGAGCTTGGAATGCTGAACCTTGAAGAGTAAAATCTTCAGCGGTTCACATTTGATCAGTGATAATAATGAACTTGTGTAACCCATTAATCATCCACTCCCTGAAGAAAATTGATTCGCTGATATCAAGGTATGTTCTTCTTTACTCGCTGACGTTCGCCTATGAATCCAAGATTTCAAAACAAATTGCATCGCTGAATATCTCTTCCTTTCAGTTATATTTTGAAATTTCTAAACTAACACTGATACTTCTATTCAGTGCTTCATGTTTTCAAAAATGTCCCTGAGTTTTCAAAATCCTCAGAGACATCCTAAAATATGAAAGGACGTTTGTGACGTCATCACAACGGATAACTCATGGCACGTTTTCTGTGACACGTTCGCCCGTTTCGACTTCCTTGTCCAATCAAATTCAAGGGACGTGTCTGTATCATCATGAAAAACTTTCCCGCTCATTGTTTTTCTCTCTCTAACTCTCACTATATAAACACATTCGAGTTTATATTTTTTACCTTACGCGAACTTCATCTCCTTCAAAGCAAGAATTCTCTGTTGCATTCAAAATATTAACTCAAGAATCTGTTCATCTTCATCTTCAATATCACAAGTTAATATTTCTTTTATGTTGCAACTAATAAACTTGTTTTCGATCTTATTATTGTTTTTAGAAGATCAAACAAACGAACCTTCTTAAAATAAAATCATTCTCTTTTCATGATTTTATGAACACAATCTGGAAACAGATTGTTCTTCAAGTTTAAAACATAGAATCTTAAACTTGTATCTTCATATGTTTTTCCAGAATCTCTTTTTTAAACAAAATCTGGAAAACAAATGCTCACTATGTTTTGTATTTCTTTTTTCAAAACAAGAAAAACCCTAATCTTCATTATGACATCTTTAGTCTGAATGAAATGTGCAAAACCCAAAAACATCTTATTTTGGAAAATCTTTCCACATTAAGACATTTTTGTTCATCTTCTACATGTTTATATGTGATAAACAGAAATGGCATCCACTACTGAAACTCCTGCTGCAAAGTCTCCCACTGCTGTTGAGGTTACTGAATTCACAAACGCTCCTCGGTTTAAATTTAATCTTAAGCAAGTTACCTTTCAAAGCAACAATCCCTATGCTATCTTCGACTTTCCTCAAAAGAAGCAGGTCACACACCTGGATGATGCTGTGAACTTTCTCAAGACATGTCCCCTATCGACAACTCTTACTATTGCACCCCCGGCTCATTGATATCTTCTAGCTCAGTCTGGTATACTGCCAGAAGAGCTCAGGTGCCCTCAACCAAAGATCCAAAGAAGATGCTCGATGTCATTCTCTGTGACACCAAACATGGAACCTCCAAGATCACCCCTGGTTATATCAGGCGTGCTCTGAACCTTCCCGGCAGTACCAAAGAAAACCGTTTTGTCCCACTGCCAAATCCCAAAAACCTCGCTGATAGAGAAGCCCTGATTGCATTCTTTGATGCAATGAATTATGCATGGGACACAGGGAGGGATAAACTCCCTGAGAAGAGGCTGACTGCTATCAAGAAATCGAAAATGCCCATCGAGATGAACTTCATCTTCGCTCACTTGATCAGCTTCCTGACAGCAAAAATTGGGTCAACTGACCAAGCATCTCAACCTCAACAGGCCATGGGATATGCTCTGCTGAAAGGTCTTTATATTGATTGGGCATCAATCATTTACAACGATTTGGTGTTCAGGGTGGAAATGGCTAACAGACCAACATGTGTTCCATACCCCCGGTTTGTCAGTGCCGTCTTTCTACACGGACTTGGGGACGAATACCCAAAAGTGGGTGACCTGAAAGTCTCTCAGGTTGGCCCTAAGGTGCTCGACTTCAAGGCCCTGCCAAACGAGGTACGTCTTTCTACTATATTATCTATTCTCAATCCTCCAACTTCTTCTACTTCTGCGGCTACCTCAGCGGTAATCCCCACCGCTGATACCCAGGCTGCAAAAACTACTCCTACTAAGAAAAGGAAACACTCTTCTACCTCACATGATTCTCAAAGGATCAAGAAAACCAAGGAGCAACCCTCCAAACCTTCACAGGTTGAAGACTCCATGGCTCACTCTTCTCAAGAGTCGTTGGATAGTCCAGTGGTACGCTCTGACACAGCTGCTCAAGCCACCCCTTCCATACCAACTTCAGCGTCTCTAAACACTGAGGTTATAAACTTGGAACAGAACCCCCCTCCTTCAGACCCTCTAAGGACTGAAGAAGTATTTCTCAGCGGACCCAACGCTGAATCTGGCACCACAACCCTCTTCTCAACTTTCACTCCTCCCACCATTTCTTTGGTCACTCCATCTATTCCCCCCTTCTCTACTACAACTGTCATTCATCTGGGTGACTCATCTGCTGAAGAACTACGACGGATGCAGGATTTAAATAAAGGACCTGCGGAAACTTCCCAGCGTAAAGGTACACTGGAAGACAACTTTGAAACGTTGACAGGTCATCAAGATATCGAGAACTTCATCAACCATCCCGCAGGTATACACATAACTCCAAACACTCCTCTCTCAAAACCCCAAACTTCTGAGCTTTCCTTTGTTCACAAGTTCTCAACTTTTTCAGGTCCTAATTTGGGAGATATCAACACCTCCCTGAAAGGCTTGGAAACGAAGGTGGAATCTCTCACCACCGCACGATCAGCAAACTCTTCAACGGTTACAGACGCTGGAGATGCTCTCAAGAAGCTGACCACCGAGGTCCAAGGCAAAGCCTCCAGTACTGATCTGGAAAAGGTGGATAGTAGCATTGGCCAATTTGCTACCACCCTCGCTGAAAACTCCACCGCCAACATCACTCTCTCCACCAACTTTACAGCCCTATCCAGCGAAGTCACATCGCTGAAGACAGCGGTTGGTAACCTTCAGGAGAGATGTCTACCTTGAAGACGGATGTCAGCGCTGCCACTGGTCTACTACAGCAAATCCTCGACCGCCTGAATGCTGCTACATGTGCTGCTTCGCACTTTACTTAGACGGATCGAGAGGATCTTCAAAGAATCACTCCTGCTATATCTGGCCTGGAAGACAGATTAGGTAGGATTGAAACCTGTGTTGGGATCTCTGGCCTAGAAGACAGGGACCCAATGCACACTGACACTGCTGCTGGTGACACTGCAAATTCTTCCCCCATCCATCATGTGGAAGAGGGGGAGAAGACTGAAGACCTTCCCCATAATGTTGAGGGGGAGGAGAAAAATCTTGAAGACCTTCCCCGAAATGCTGAGGGGGAGGGTATTTTTTCTGATGATGCTAAAACTAAACAACCTCAGGGAGTTGAAAACTCTGAGGGAACCGAGAAACCTCCCTCTGTATCTGAGGGGGAGCAACTCGATGAGCAACCTGAAGATGTTGTTGATGTAACACAACCCTACGTGGACGAGGAAGAATCTGAAGCTGAGGAAGAAGAAGAAGAAGAAAATGAAGACCTCGACCTTGAGGACGACGAACCATCATCATCCCCTAAAAACGATGATGTTGACTTCTTCTTTGTCCAACCTAAGAAGGCCCCTGCTCAAAAAGGGGTAATCATCAGAGAATCATCAGGGGAGGGGACAAAGACAAAGCCTGCAGCGTCTGAAGCTGACAAAGGCAAAAACAAAGGTGTCTCATCTGAAGACAACTTGGCTATTCTCATCAGGAAGCCAGTTTGTCAGGTAACATACACTCTATTCCCTTACACTGCATCCCTCCTCTATCCCTTCTCAATCTCAATTCTCCTCTCCATAAAACCTCTAAACACTTAACCTCGTTCTTTCTCTATCTCTTTTCTCCCAAATGATCTTACTTAAACGATCGATGTGTTTCAGCTAGTCCTCTCCCCTGCTTGAGGATCCAGCTGAAGTTCCTACTGCTGCAACTTCAATAATCCCAGCCACAAGAGCTGAATAAAATAATCCCAGTCTTAGACCTTGATGAGACTGATGAACAAGAAGAAGAACTGCTCTCTCACAAAAACAGACCCTCCTTGGCTCCTCAAAAGCTAAGTGAAGAGGATCAGAAAAAGAGAGAAGCAATGATCAAACAGCTTGAAGATAGGCGAATCATCCTTCCTCGATCCAAAGTCATCCCTGACCCTAAGTTCAGACTATCAAAGAAGGAATTCATTGAACATCTCAAGGCTGTAAAACAACTCGTTGATCAAAGCAAAGCTGAAGAACAAGATAAAGCCTATGCCATCCAGCTTGTCTAACAATCAATGAAAGATCCTGCACTGAAGAAGACTCCCATTGATGTTCAACGTCAATTGTGGGAAGACGCCCAAAAGATCATCGAGGAAAAGACCAAGGCATCTGACTCTACGCTGAAATGGTGCAAAGAAAGACTGCACTAACGATACAGGGTCTCTAGAATCAACAAGGTGTACATCAGGGGAAGATTGTCCATAAATGTTCCTATTGTTGAAGCTGACTTACTCTCTGAGAAAATGGTACCAAGGAAACCATCTACGTCTCCTCTATCAAAAACTACGGTTTCTCTGAGTGGTTGGAGATGAGAATAGCCATTCAGCAGTCACGCTCACAATTCAGAGACCATGTCAAGAAAATTATAAATCAACAGATCGACTTGGTTACATCTGTTGTGGATATTCCTCCTCCTCCTGCTCCAGCTCTAAAAAGAAGAAGGGCCTCTGCAAAGAAAACGATAATACCTTCAGACTCAGGCCCTCCTATCCGAAATGAAACTGGTATCGGTTTTTCACGCGCTGAGGTACTTAGTCCTGAACCTGATCTCTCAGCTCTCGACACCTCCTTGCCCCTGGTGAACGCTTCATTCCTGGAAAAGTCCTAAGCGATCCTTAGGGTATCTTCTTTCATGACTACGATGGACGAGAACATTTCCAACGCATCTCTGAGCTCCCCATGACTCCCATCGAACAGCTTAGGGATCTCGTCTATTGGTGTGGATTTAGGAAAGATCTTCTCGGACACTTCATGAAGCCCCTGATCTTCAAAGAAGCGAAGAATAGAAGAGATCTTGGACAAGAAGTCCCTGACTGGATGATTCCTACAACAAAATCCCTTGATGAACTTCTCATTAAGGAAGAACCCTTCTGTAACATCTCGATTTTTGTATAAAGTGTTAAGATGAGTTTTATTGATAAACTTATGATTTATTATGTGATAGATTAATTTTAGAGTTTAACCCCGAATAAGTTACGTTATTTGTTTTATTGGAGTTATAAGTTAAGGGGTAAACTTTAATTTTAATTTATAAGTTAGAGGTTGAAAGTTGCCAATTGAGGAAAGTTTGGGGTTTGGTTGGTTAAAGTGGTGAAACCCATTTGTTTCCACCGCCTCATTTAATTATATAGATGAATGAGAGGGTTTTTGTTCATTTTTGGCTTTTGTTGGTTGCTTCACGGCAGAAAGAGAGAGAGAGAGAGGGAGAAAGAAATCAAAAACTAAGAAGAAGAAGAGGAGAAAGAATCAATTACAATAGCTAGTTGAGGATTCTTTTGGTGAGATAAGGTATGATTCTATATACAAATTATGTTTATGTGTATATAGAGATGAATTCTATTGGGTTAAAATTGGGTTATGATGTTTTTGAAAGATATGAGTAAACTGAGATCATAAGTCTCTTCTATCAGTAACCTTAAGCATATCTGCAAGTTTGTAGAATTTATTATGGCTTAAAAGTGTCAGTTTTGGCTTAATTACGTTTTTCAGTTGGTTGAGACAAAGATGAATATCGCAATCACTTAGTTGCGATAAAGATGGTAGTTGCGATATGGATGAATGTCGCAAGCTTTGGGTTGCGACAAGTTTGTTGTATCGCAATAGTGGGTTGCGATAAGATGTTATGTCGCAACAGTTGGTTGCGACAAGAGGGATATCGCAACAATGGGTTGCGATAAGTACTGTGTCGCAATTAGTAGGTTGCGACAAATGTTATCGCAATTAGTGGGTTGCGATAAGTGTCGGGATTTTTGATTATTTAGGATTTGTAGTCTTTAAGGGTCCTATTCAGTAGATTGATAACAGTACAATATTGTAGGTTCCCAGATTCACGTTGCATCACAATAATGGTAAGACAATAGACAGCGGAAGCATATTAAATAAAGCCATTAATGTGAGTGATTGTGTAAACGATATAATAACTGTGAGTATCAAATATAGAACAGTAATAATGATATAAAATTTGCTCGTATATTGATAATGAATCACACCAAGAACACGTTCAAGTGTGTGTTCGGAAATCTCACAGGACACAATATCGTACGGAGGTAGTGCTCGGGATTACTGCAGTGTGTGCTTAAACAATTGTGGAAAACTATTCTTCCAAAAGCTTACAATCGTTTGTTCCACTACCTCACTATTTATAGCCCTGATAAAGTGTAGACAGTGTACTATCGTACCCTGGAATGACACGTGGAAAGTGTGTCTCCTTTCTTTAGGGCATACGTGGAAAGTATGGACACGTGTCTGACACTTAGGATTTCTTACGAGACTTAGGCACCACAAAGGTCTTCACTTCACCAGAGCTCATTAGACCAGAGCTCTGTTTGTCTTTGGGTATGAACAGTTCTTCTGTTGGTTCCACCAGAGCTCTGTTGGGCTCTATTTGTAACGACCCGGATTCCCATAACATACATAACATGTAACAATTAACATTTCATACACAACGTCGTTACTTTCATAACAAAATACATGATAATTCACATTCGGTCCCAAAGTCTCAAAACTATACAATACAGAAATGTAAACATATCCTAATCTTCGTCAGCTAGCGACCGCCTCCTATGCTTTATTCTTTCCTTTGCTAACAAAAAAATCCTTGACCTGGAATACATATTTTTGAAAAGGAAAATGAGGGTTAGACCTAATGGCCTAGTGAGGAAATCCCTGTCAGTTTAATAAACCTTTGTATCAAAATCATTTCTATAAAACTTTTCATATACATCCATATACTACACGTATATCAATATCATTCAAGACTCATACATCTCATCCCACCTTATTCCTCCACAACTGACCATACTAATTGGTAGCAAGCCAACTAATAAATATCAACGTTACCGATCCGCACACCGGAACCCGGTTACTCACCGGTCCGCACACCGGAACCCAGCTACCCATCGGTCCGCACACCGGAACCCGACTACCCATCGGTCCGCACACCGGAACCCGACTAATGTGCACCTTAAATGCTTAAAAATACGCTTCCAAGCCTTTCTCCGAGCTGTCCGATCCTTTATCCAAAATTCTCAGAATCTTAGATTCACTTCCAAGTACACCAAATTGGGTCTCTTAGACACAACCTCTCTTTCTTCTTCTTGCTTTCTCTCAACACCCACACACACACACCAATCTGAAATATCTGATAATTCTGGAGTTATGAAATATCTAAACTCCTAAAGGGGTAATATCAAACCTATTTTCATTTTAAACCTTGAACTTCTCAATAATGACCCAAACACCCTTAACTTATAATTTAACCCAATCTTACCCTAAAATCCAACTTATAAGTTAACTTTACTTAACGGAAAAGGGATTTTAACTAACGAACTTACCCGGGGTATTACACTGTTGGTCTTCTTGTTGATCTTCTTCCAAGTCTTCTGCTGGATCTCTGTTGGTCTTCTGACTTGATAATATTTTCAATACTTTTACATAACATATACTTGGGGCTAACAAATATGTATTTAGGTATTTCAGATCTTTGTGAAGTTGGTGACGGAAATCCTTACAGCTTTAAGAAGTAAAGTAAGAGTGACGCTATTGCTATCAGGTGAGTTCATTCTTACCTTGCCCTTTTATAAAGTATTTAAATTACGGTAAGGTATATTTTTATAAAAAGGTATTTCCTGAATGAGTTTTGGATGGACGATTATACGAGCTTTAACTATTTGTTCTAATGGGCAATTGGGTACATAGATTTATATCAAGGAATCGTGAGTGATGATATTAATTGTTGGACTTATGTTATGAGGAATCTATGTGGTAGAAATGTGATTTGCTCATATTGAATTATATGAGGAATCCATATTAAGCGATAACCTGCATGAGTACGAATAAATGTAATGAATCCATAGACACTAGTTTTATTTGATAACGTAGGATAGGAAAAGTATAATTGTTATTCCTGTTTATAGTGGAATGTAATGAATAGGCAAAGTAGAATTGATATTCATAATTGTAAAGGAGGAATAGGCAAGGTATAATTGCTATTCCCGTGTATCCTTGAAAAAGAGGAATAGGCAAGGTATAATTGTTATTCCCGTGTATCCTTGAATGATTGAATAGACAAAGTATAATTGTTATTCATGTTAAATGATTGAATAGACAAAGTATAATTGTTTTTCATGTTGAATGATTGAATAGACAAAGTATAATTGTTATTCATGTTAAATGATTGAAAATAGACAAAGTATAATTGTTATTCATGTTGAACGATTGAATAGACAAAGTATAATTGTTATTCATGTTAAATGATTGAATAGACAAAGTATAATTGTTATTCATGTTGAACGATTGAATAGGCAAAGTAGAATTGCTATTCATGTTAAATGATTGAATAGGCAAAGTAGAATTGCTATTCATGTTGAAGGATTGGATAGGTAAAGTAGAATCGCTATTCATGAAGAAATGAAGGAATAGACAAAGTATAATTGTTATTCATATTGATTGTAGTGAATAGGAAAAGTATAGTTGCTATTCGTATTTGAGATGTGGAAATATGAATTAGACGAAGTGTAAGTGTTGTTTTCCTGTGTTTTCGACGGATTAGAAATAGGCAATATATAAGTGCTATTTCTGCTTCCATTCCAAGGAGAAGGTATGGCGATTGAATGTAAGTCTTTAGGCTTAATCGATAAACTAGAATCTATGATGATTCGTAGTAGGCTATTGAATATGGTGTTATGACTTTTGAATGATGGTCATACTCATGGGATTGAGTGTAATAACCAGGTATGTTATTAGCTTATTTAATTTTATTATTTTAGTTTAAGGTGGGTTTGGAGTTGGTTTCATAAATTTAAGTTTAGTTAAGTGTTTTATGGAGTTAGAAGTCAAGGGGTAAGTTGTAATTTTAATATAGAAGTATAGGGTATGTGGTGTCATTTATTAATAGTTAAGGGTTGATTTGGTTAAGGTGATTAAACAAATCACCCCAAACCGCCTCATGTGTTTAAGGAGGGGGTGAGGTGTCACACTAAGATACAATTAGTATCAATTTGTGTGTGTGTGGTATTTTCGGCAAAAGAGAGGGAAGAGAGAAAAGAAAGAAAACTAAGAAGAAGAAGAAGAAGAAGAAGAAGAAGAAAGCTGTAGATTTGCAGCTGGAAATTCTAGTAACAACTGAAGAAATCAAGGTAACAATCCTATACAAATTCATCCTTTTATGTGTATTAAGTTTTATATGAGTTTAGAATTGGGTCTTGGTAATTTTAGAAGGATATGAGAGATTTGGGTTTAGAATAGTGTTCTAAATGTAGTCCTAAACATATCTGCAAAATATCAGAAACATTCATGGTTTAAAACTGTAAATTCTGGGTTTATGATGAATTTAGTTAACTGAGATAATTATGAACATCATAGGTATCGCAACCTTGAGTTGCGACATTCATGAATATCGCAACCTTGGGTTGTGACAAGCTCTTGATATCGCAATGGTCAGTTGCGACTTGTGGTATATCGCAATAGTTGGTTGCGACATGATGTATATCGCAACAGTTGGTTGCGATATGTTACTGTGTCACATTAGTTAATTGCGACATGTGCAATGTGTTGCGACAAGGATTGTCATTTTAGTTGGTTGCGATATGAGTCGAGGATTTTGGGATTTTAGAGTTTTTAGTCTTTAAAGAGATATCTGTATATTTTTGGTTTCAGATTCTGTGAATTTGGGGTAAAAGATTGGAGTGCTTGAGAATAGCTTGAAAGGAGTTTGTGATACGCAATCAGGTGAGTTTTACTTTAAAAATGTTTTCAAAACTGGAATACATATATGTGGATTGAAAATATGATAAGTAGTGTGATTATGTGTATATGTATGAAGTATGATATATTGAGATCTATATTATATTTATACAAGTATAACACTACATGAGAGTACGTTGGCCGGGCTTAGGACCGGTGGAGTTGGCTGTACGGAGGGACAGCGGTGTTGGCTGTAATTTTCGTACAGCGGAGTTAATTTATTAGTTGGCTTGCAACCAACTAATATGGCCATGGAAATTGAGACAGGAAGTACACGATGCACGAGTCTTAATTGGTATTCATCTTTGGATTATGTATATGGTATTTGTGCAAAGGGTTTTAAAAATAACAGGGATTTTCTCACTTAGACCGCTAGGTCTAACCCTCATTTTGTTTTAAAATATGTATTCCAGGTCGTGGAGAAAATAAGAGCAAGTGATAGGACAATCTATGAATTTCTTTTGAGGATGTATGTTTTTGAAGATCCATGAAGTGTTTTGTATCTATCATGCTAGTAGTTTTTATGTAAACTATTAGTCAAAAAGTTTGTACTGAATTACTTATTGTAGTTATAAAGACTATGGGACCGTAAATGTTAAATGATGTATCTTTTGTAGTAAAGTTATGTTATGAAATATATGTCATTTGTGTGTATTTGGAAATTGGGTTGTTACAGATGGTATCAGATCCCTAGTTTAAGGGATTTAGTTATTCAGATCTATACCTAGACTTAAATTGCATGTGAAGTAGGATGTCCCTATTATTTTTAGAACCTTGGGATGTTAAATATAAAAGGTAGAAGGAACATCATGTAAGGTAATTTCAGGTTACATTTGGCCAGTGTAATTGTGATCTTACAGGTACACGTTTGAACTGGAATATCTTGTTATATGGGGTATGTGCTTATGTGTATATTAACCTTGTTTGAATCTACAGAATGGCAAGTGGTACTAGACAAACAAATCGGGAGGGAGGAGAAAATCCTAATAGAACGAATCCAACAGTTGGGACAAGGGGAAGAGGGGGAGAAAGAGGTTGAGGAAGAACAGGCGGCAGAGTTCAACCGCGAGGTGAAGAATTTGTTACAAGAGACGACTTAGCGGCTGAAATGGGAAGATTACAGGAAAATATCCAAGCTATGTTCAACCGAACTCATAATACTGAAACGGAAATACCAGATCCTACTCATTAAGACGAGATGCCTATTACACCTACTGTCGTACCAGTGACGAAGAAGTGTGATTATAAAATGTTCCTAAGTTGCAAACCTCCAACCTACTCAGGAGAAAGGGAACCAGTGAAAGCTATGAGGTGGCTGAAAGAAATAGAAGCTATCTTCAAAACTAAATTTGTCATAGCTTTCAGGAAACAGTTTTGTCCCCAAGCAGCAGTTAAACAATTGGAAGGGGAGTTTATGAACTTGCAGCAAGGGAATTTATCAGTTCGGGACTATACCGCTCGTTTTCTGGAAAAGTCTCGTTTCGCGGAATACTACGTTGCCACGGAGGCAATGAAGATTGAGAGGTTTATCTTTGGGTTGAATTCAGAAGTCAAAAGTCTGGTGATTGCTAAAGAACAAGAAACCTTCTCAGCCGCAGTAGACGCCGCGGAAACCGTGGAACAGGATAAAGGGAGAAACGCTAGTGATAAAGGTATGGGAAAAAGAAAGTGGGAAGGACCACAGTATGATCCAAAGAAGTCCAGGTTTCAAAGGTTTGATAACCGTCCACCTTTCCGACCAGCGGAAAGACCTTGTCCGAAATGCAACCGTATCCACCAAGGAAATTGTCAAGTTGATCCTCGGGTTTGTTATAGGTGTGGGAAGACCGGACATGTTGCTAAAGACTGTCGAGTAACGCGGTTTTGTTTCTCATGTAATTCTCCGGATCACATTCAGTCTGATTGTCCGAGGGGAAGAGTACAGCAAGGGGGTACGTCGGGGAGACCAGCGGGTGTTAGACCAGTAGTACAAAGGCCAGAGCAACCAAGAGCAAGGGGCCGTGCATTTTAGATGACAGCACAAGAAGCGGAGGAAACTCCGGATGTGGTTACCGGTACATTTTTAATAAACTCTACACGTGCTAAAGTGTTATTTGACTCCAGTGCAAACCGATCGTTCGTATCTCCTTCATTTGCTGCTTATATGCATTTAAAGCCTAAAGTGTTAGATCATGCTTTAATGGTAGATACTGCAAATGATAATCAAGTATCCGTTAAAGAGGTTTTTGATAGTTGTGTGATAAATATAGAGGGGTGTGGAGTACCTATTCAATTATATCCTATAGCCTTGATTGAGTTTGATGTAGTAGTGGGGATGGATTGGTTAGCCGAGAATCAGGCTAACATAGTTTGTGATAAGAATTTAATCAATGTTGTCTTACATGAGAGGGGACCGGTAGTGATTTATGGTGACCGTAGAAATCATCAGTCTTGCCTAATATCTATGTTAAAAGCTCGTAAGTGTGTCAGCAAAGGTTGCCCGAGTTACTTAGCTTATGTGATAGATATTAAGCCAGAAAGGAATAAGTTGGAAGATATTCTTGTTGTCCGTGAATTTCCAGAAATTTTCCCCGAAGACTTGAATAGTCTTCCTCCCGTTAGACAAGTAGAGTTTGGTATAGATCTGATTCCTGGAGCCGCTCCTGTTGCTCGTGTACCGTATCGTTTAGCGCCACCAGAGATGAAACAAAATGATGACGCAACTGCAAGATCTTTCCGATAAGGGCTTCATCAGACCCAGTTCTTCGTCGTGGGGTGCACCAGTCTTGTTTGTGAAAAAGAAGGATGGTTCGATGAGAATGTGTATTGATTACCGGGAACTGAATAAGTGCACGATCAAGAACAAGTATCCGCTTCCCAGAATTGATGATCTCTTCGATCAATTAGTTGGAGCTTGTTATTTCTCCAAGATTGATCTAAGATCTGGTTATCATCAGCTGAAGGTTAAAGAAGAAGATGTTCTGAAAACTGCTTTTCGCACAAGGTACGGTCACTATGAATTCCTGGTGATGCCATTTGGACTGACGAACGCTCCAGCTGCTTTTATGGATCTAATGAACCGAATATGTAAGCCATATCTCGATAAATTTGTTATTGTGTTTATCGATGATATCCTTATCTACTCCCGATCCAAAGAAGAGCACGCATAACATCTTCGTTTAATTCTGGAATTGTTGAAGAAGGAACAGTTATACGCTAAGTTCTCTAAATGTGAATTCTGGCTACGGAAAGTTCAGTTTCTCGGACATGTAGTTTCCGAGAAAGGTATTCAAGTTGATCCGATGAAAGTGGAGGCAATTGAAAAGTGGGAACCGCCGAAAACGCCAACCGAAGTACAAAGTTTTCTGGGTTTAGCCGGTTACTATCGAAAGTTTATAAAATATTTTTCTCGTATCGCTACGCCTCTCACTAAGCTGACCCGAAAGAATCTAAAGTTCGAATGGAAAGCAGAACAGGATGAAGCATTCCGAATATTGAAAGAGAAACTATGTAGCGCGCCGATACTAGCATTACCTGAAGGTTCCGATGATTTTGTTGTTTACAGTTATGCTTCCAAACTGGGATTGGGTTGTGTACTAATGCAGCGTGGGAAGGTTATCGCTTATGTTTCTCGTCAACTAAAGGATCATGAACGGCAGTATCCTACACATGACATGGAACTTGCAGCAGTTGTGTTCGCGCTAAATATTTGGAGACACTATCTCTACGGTTCTAAATGTCAAATTTTCACTGATCATAAGAGTCTTCAACATCTTTTCGATCAGCGGGAATTAAATATGAGGCAAAGAAGATGGCTAGAACTGGTGAATGATTACGGCTGTGAAATTCTTTATCATCCGGGAAAGGCGAATGTGGTAGATGATGCATTGAGTCGTCAAGAAAAAAGTGGAACAATAAAAGCCATTGCATTACGAGCTGAACTTTTACCTAACATCTTTGACAAATTGAAGAAGTGTCAAGTGGAAGCTTTTCAAGAAGAACATTTGAAATCAGAACGGTTAGTGGGGATATTAGCATCACTCGTAAAAGATGATCGTGGGTTATTGTGTCTGGGAAACAGAATCTGGGTGCCTCGTTTGGGTGGTTTACGTGATCGTGTACTACAAGAAGCTCATCAATCTCGTTTTTCTATTCACCCAGGTACGAATAAGATGTATAAAGATCTGAAACAATTTTATTTGTGGCTGGGAATAAAAAGGAGCATTGCTCAATATGTGGAAGGTTGTACCACGTGTAAGAAAGTAAAGATTGAACATCAAAAGCCTTTTGGTCAGTTACAACGTCTAGAAATACCTATGTGGAAATGGGATCAGATTACTACTGATTTCATTACGAAGTTACCAAGGACTCCGAAAGGATTTGATGCCATTTGGGTGATCATTGACAGGTTGACAAAGTCTGCTCACTTCCTACCAATAAAAGAAACTTATTCGTTAGAACGACTAGCCAAGTTGTACATTGACGAAATAGTAACTCGACATGGAGTTCCAATCTCGATTATTTCTGATCGTGATAGTCGTTTTACTTCAAGGTTCTGGAGGAGTTTTCAAAAAGAACTGGGAACGCAAATAAAGTTAAGTACAGCATATCATCCTCAAACTGACGGTCAAAGTGAACGAACAATTCAGACTTTGAAAGATATGCTCCGGGCCTGCATTGTGGATTTTGGGGGATCGTGGGATAAGCATTTACCGTTGATTGAATTTGCCTACAACAACAGTTATCATTCCAGCATACAAGCGGCACCGTTTGAAGTTCTGTATGGTAGAAAATGCCGAACGCCTCTGTGTTGGAACGAAGTGGGAGAAAAACAGTTAGCGGGACCAGATATAGTTAAGTTAGCCGCGGATAAGAATACTCAGATTAGGGAACGATTGAAAGTGGATCAAGACAGACCGAAAAGCTACGCTGACCGACGCCAAAAGCCGTTAGAATTCCAAGTTGGAGATTTCGTAATGTTGAAAGTCTCACCTTGGAAAGGAGTCATTCGATTTGGGAAACAAGGTAAGCTTAGTCTAAGGTACATCGGGCCGTTTGCAATTACGGAAAGGATTGGTGAAGTAGCCTACAGGTTGGATCTTCTGCCCGAGTTAAGCAGGATTCACAACGCGTTTCATGTATCGAATTTTCGGAAGTGTTTGGTTACGCCAGATCAGGCCGTTTCTCTACCAGATATACAAGTCGATGAAAAGTTGAATTGTGTGGAGGAACCTGAAGCCATAGTTGATCAAAAAGTTAAAGTTTGTTGAACAAAGTAATCAGGCAGGTAAAAGTACAGTGGCGACATCATAAAGGGCAGGATGCTACTTGGGAATCAGAATCAGAAATGAGAGCCAAATACCCTCATCTTTTCGCTTAACCGAATTCCGGGACGGAATTCTTTTAAGGGGGAGATGTTGTAATAACCAGGTATGTTATTAGTTTATTTAATTTTATTATTTTAGTTTAAGGTGGGTTTGGAGTTGGTTTCATAAATTTAAGTTTAGTTAAGTGTTTTATGGAGTTAGAAGTCAAGGGGTAAGTTGTAATTTTAATATAGAAGTATAGGGTATGTGGTGTCATTTATTAATAGTTAAGGGTTGATTTGGTTAAGGTGATTAAACAAATCACCCCAAACCGCCTCATATGTTTAAGGAGGGGGTGAGGTGTCACACTAAGATACAATTAGTATCAATTTGTGTGTGTGTGTGTGTGTGGTATTTTCGGCAAAAGAGAGAGAAGAGAGAAAAGAAAGAAGAAGAAGAAGAAGAAGAAAGTTGTAGATTTGCAGCTGGAAATTCTAGTAACAACTGAAGAAATCAAGGTAACAATCCTATACAAATTCATCCTTTTATGTGTATTAAGTTTTATATGAGTTTAGAATTGGGTCTTGGTAATTTTAGAAGGATATGAGAGATTTGGGTTTAGAATAGTGTTCTAAATATAGTCCTAAACATATCTGCAAAATATCATAAACATTCATGGTTTAAAACTGTAAATTCTGGGTTTAGGATGAATTTAGTTAACTGAGATTATGATGAACATCATAGGTATCGCAACCTTGAGTTGCGACATTCATGAATATCGCAACCTTGGGTTGCGACAAGCTCTTGATATCGCAATGGTCAGTTGCGACTTGTGGTATATCGCAATAGTTGGTTGCGACATGATGTATATCGCAACAGTTGGTTGCGATATGCTACTGTGTCGCAGTAGTTAATTGCGACATGTGCAATGTGTTGCGACAAGGATTATCATTTTAGTTGGTTGCGATATGAGTCGAGGATTTTGGGATTTTAGAGTTTTTAGTCTTTAAAGAGATATCTGTATTTATTTGGTTTCAGATTCTGGGAATTTAGGGTAAAAGATTGGAGTGGTTGAGAATAGCTTGAAAGGAGTTTGTGATACGCAATCAGGTGAGTTTTACTTTAAAAATGTTTTCAAAACTGGAATACATATATGTGGATTGAAAATATGATAAGTAGTGTGATTATGTGTATATGTATGAAGTATGATATATTGAGATGTATATTATATTTTCACAAGTATAACACTACATGAGAGTATGTTGGTCGGGCTTAGGACCGGTGGAGTTGGCTGTACGGAGGGACAGCGGTGTTGGCTGTAATTTTCGTACAAGTGAGTTAATTTATTAGTTGGCTTGCAAACAACTAATATGGCCATGGAAATTGAGACAGGAAGTACACGATGCACGAGTCTTAATTGGTATTCATCTTTGGATTATGTATATGGTATTTGTGCAAAGGGTTTTAAAACTAACATGGATTTTCTCACTTAGACCACTAGGTCTAACCCTCATTTTATTTTAAAATATGTATTCCAGGTCGTGGAGCAAATAAGAGCAAGTGATAGGACAATCTATGAATTTCTTTTGAGGATGTATGTTTTTGAAGATCCATGAAGTGTTTTGTATCTATCATGCTAGTAGTTTTTATGTAAATTATTAGTCAAAAAGTTTGTACTGAATTACTTATTGTAGTTATAAAGACTATGGGACCGTAAATTTTAAATGATGTATCTTTTGTAGTAAAGTTATGTTATGAAATATATGTCATTTGTGTGTATTTGGAAATTGGGTTGTTACATTGAGTATGATTCTGATATTATGAGATGAGTACGAGTATGGTAAGAAAGAGTGTAAGGCAAGTTTGATAAACCTTGTTTGCATTGATTTAAAAGTATTATTTTGAAACTGAATGTTCTCACTAGGCGTTAGCCTAATCGTTTCAAATTATATTTTCTTACCAGGTATGAGCTCAGGGAAGTAATGGGATGAGTGAAGAGTTTATGGTGACGACAAGTTGATGTAAATTAACTCTTGTCATTATTTTCACTAGTTAAGAACGTTTATGTTATGGATATTAGATGCGTAAACCCTTTTATTTCAGGTTTAAATTTACCCTGATTTTTAGGGTGTTACACCTTCTAGCTGATAGGATTTCCTTGTAATTCTTCTATCTTTATCAGCTTACATCTTTTGTACTTGTAAATTTATTTGCTGTACTTATAATTTTTCCACTTCCCTCTGTAACTTATACGAAGTTAAATGAAAATTTTCAGCGAATGTACTTTACTCCATCAGTACTCAAAAGATCCCAGAAAACAGTAAAAGGGACAAATAGTTTATGAGTTCTTTTTATCCTTATGTTTTCATAGTTAGCAATTTTCTTTTGTTGCTAAGTCATAATCAAATAGGGGGAGATTGTTGATCCAAACCCTTAGTGATTTGATAATGACTATTTAAGAAACACTTAGTGAAAATTGTAAGTAGACAATATGTATTAGAGTTTCACTATCGCTGATAAGTACTATGTCTCTACAGTACCGCTGATAGGAAACTCATGTTCATTAAATTATGTTCAGCGACACTGTTCATCAATAAAGTCCTGAGCCTGTTCAGTTTTGTTGATGTTCGTTGAAGATCTTAGTTGTTTACTTATAATCCCTGAAAACAAGTTTCACGTCAAACATGTTCTATGCTGAAGTCGAAGATCAAGCCCAAGAACCAGCGACAAGTCTACTAATGAACTGATGCAGATATCAGCGAAGCCAAGATTTGTCCACTCAACGTGAAGTTACAAGTAGAAGACTTCAGCGATCGCTGAGCTTTGTCACTCGCTGTGTAATACCCCGGGTAAGTTCGTTAGTTAAATGTTAGTTCCGTTAAATTTATAATTGATATTTAGGGGAAGTTTGGGTTAAATTAGGAGTTAAGGGTGTTTTGGGTCATTAAAGGATAGTTTAAGGTCTAAAGGGTAAATATGGTTAGATAATATCCCTTAGGATATTCAGATATTTTCATTATCTGCAATTATCCAGAGAATTCAAGTGTGTGTTTGTGTGTGTTTTTTAGACCAAAAGGAAAGAAGGGTTAGGAGCTCAAATTTGGTGTACTTGGAAGTGAATCTGAGGTATGTTTCTTTGTATTTTATGTTTATAATTGGTATTAGAAGGTTTCTATCGGAGTAGAAACATCATTTACATATCTGGTAATGATTCAGTCGAATTCTGGGTGAAATTGGGATGAACAGTCAGTAGTTTCCGGATAGATTAATGGTGTCCGGGTAGTTTTGTTGTTAGTGTCCGGATGATGTTCTAAAGGTGTCCGGAAGATTCAAGTACCCGGTAAGTTCCTGTTTTCCTTAAGGTTTCCGGATGGAATGAGATACCGGATGGTATCCGGATTGCTTTGGTGTCCGGGTGTTATCTGGATTGTCTGTGTTGTTCGGAAAGATTATGTTGTTCGGATTGTATGAGCTATCCGGAAAGTTTGGGTTGTCCGGGAACTTTTGCTGTTTGGCCAATTTTGAGAGTTTAGATGCTGTCGAGTATCCAGTAACCTGTATTTTGTTAACCCTTAGATAGGGAATGAATGAGAACTGACTATTCTGTGGTCTTGACTTAAGTACGGGTTTGGGGGCAACATTTGGGGATTTGATTTCTTTAGAGTTCTTAGCTTTAGTAAGACTTATGTGTTTTATATGGTATAGAGATATTTGTACCTGTTTGTTACAGATCTTGTGAATTCTAGGTAAAGGACTGAACCTGTTAAGAAGGCTTGGAAACGTGTTGATAAGCAATCAGGTGAGTTTTACTTCAAAATGTTTTTAAACTGGAATACACATATGCGTGGATTGGGATTGTGATAGTTGGTGTGTTTATGTGTTTATGTATGTAAAATAATATATTGAGATATTGTATTTACATGAGTATTCTACTATACGAGAATACGTTGGCCGGGCTTAGGACCGGTGTGTTGGCTGTAATATTCGTACAGCGTTGTTGGCTGTAATTGTCGTACAGTGAAGTTAATTTATTAGTTGGCTTGCAACCAACTAATATGGCCAAGGGAATGAGATGGGAAAATAAATGATGATTGAGTCATAACTGATCATTGTGTTTGTATTATGTGAAAGTTGGTATGCAAAGGATTTTCAAAGAAACGGGGATTTTCTCACTTAGACCATTAGGTCTAACCCTCATTTTGTTTAAATATGTATTCCAGGTCGTGGATCGAGTAAGAGCAAATAAGAAGGTTAAACCGCGAATAGCTTTTGGAGGACTATGTAGTTGAAGACTATGATGTGTTTAGTAGATATAGCATGTTGTTAGTAATGATGTAATTTACTATGTAAATGTTTGTAATGATGTACTGAATGTTTGTAAAAGACTAGGGGACCGTATTTGTTATATAATGTATCTCTTGTTTTAACGACGTTATGCAATATATGCTACTTGAACTATGTATGGAAATTCTGGGTCGTTACACGCTGATAAAGTACTGTTCAACGAACGCTGGTCATGAAGTCTTCCTCTACAAGTTACTTTTGTCTTTCCTCCTTGCACGCCTCCGTACGATAATGTCAGAAAGGACATCCCTTTTGTCCAGGATCGTACAACCAACTCTGATTCTACACTGTACATCATGCGGCTACTAAGGTTGTCTACAAAGGTCAAACCATGCAACCAATCAACTGCTGCCACGTGTAAAGTTGTACTGATGTGCATTAAATGCATGCAGTATATAAGAAGAACCCTACTTCAGAAATGAAGTGCTCAGCCATCTTCTTCTCTCTACTATCTTTGTGTTAGAATATTATTCGTAATATTCTTATCTCCTTTTCTGTCTTAATTCTAGTGCAAGAAACTTAGTGTTCTCATAACTTGTTTAGATTAGGATTAGTCCTTAATCTTGTTCCGCAACAAGTTGTAAATTATTTGATAAATATCAATAAACAATTTAGAAAGTAAAAATCGTGTGTTTGTATTCAACCCCCCCCCCCCCCCTTCTACAAACTTGTATAACCCTTCGGGGCCAACAAGAATGGAGGTGAGAAATAGGCTAAAAGAATTAACATAAGTAAACGTACCATCATTCATCAATCATCATAACAATAGTAATCTAAGCATGCTCACGTAACAATGGATTCATAATAGCAGTAGCTAATTGAAATTATGAACATGTTACACATAAGGATCCTCGTTACCACAGTCACAATTCTCAATTAGCTAATTCTGTCGACTATAAGACCGCCTTATCGTAGGAGTTCTACCCAACTCACCACTCACCGCTTAAATCAACTAGCTTAAGTCTAGACATCTTACATTCATACCTAGTTCACTTAAACCATTGCTCTGATACCAACTGTAACAACCTAAAAATTGGGGTAAATTTAAACCTGAAATTGCGAAACTAATCAAGCTATCATAGACAAATATTTCCCAAAAGAGAGTACTAACGTGACGTTTACACAAGTCAACAAATGAGATAAAATTCAACAACCTACTAATCTAAACTACGATTGCTTAGATTATAAACGAGTGTCTCTATCTCACTTCCAAAAGTGCTCGGCTATAAATAAAATACGCCGCTACTCTCTTGAACAAAAATGTTATTCCTCTTTCAACGCTTCCCTCAACCCTGAGAAGCCCCACCGCTAGAAAGGTGTGCTAAACACACCATTTCAAGAGGAAGTGTTGGGCTAGAGCCTAGTGAGAATAGTAATGGATAAGTGGAATAAATAAAGTAAAGTATTAAATATGACTTTCCATCCGTTACCAATTAGCAATTCTTCAATAATAACAATTTCACTCATGACATCAACCCAAACCGGATCTTTAGTCAACCTTGGACATCAACCCAAACCGTATCTTTAGTCTATTGAGGCATCAACCCAAACCGGATCTTTAGCCAATCGAGACATCAACCCAAACCGGGTCTTTAGTCTAGTGATATCAATCCAAACTGGATCTTTAGTCAATGGAGACATCAATCCAAACCAGATCTTTAGTCTAGTGACATCAATCCAAACCGGATCTTTAGTCTAGTGACATCAATCCAAACCGGATCTTTAGTCAATGGAGACATCAATCCAAACCGGATCTTTATTCTAGTTTTCCCAAAGAGGGGAGTTCAATACCATCGTAGTAACAAGATAACTTCCAACAATTAGACTTATCCATATATTACCATAGAGGTGCAAGTCCTCAAAATTCTTTTCAAGATGTTTCTTTCACAAAGGAGACCATTAAGCATCATTTCTTCCCAAAAATACCAAGTACATCAAAACCCTAGATTTTGGCCTAACTTCCCAAAATTCATAAAATGGAGATATGGATATCTCATACTCAAGAACCACATTTACAACACCAAATGACATTTATTCATCTCATACAAACATCTTTAGTCAAGAACCAAAACCCTAAAACTTCCCATAGATGGGTTTTTAGGTTATTCCTCATAAATCCATAAGATACCAAACAAATAGGAGATAAATATGTGAAAGCCTTAAAGATTAAGCACATAAAGATTAAAAGCGTACAGATGAACTCACCTCTAGGTTTTGATTGAAACCTATAAACCCTAGAGGATGAAGATGAGTAGGTGAGGCTTGAAATCCAAGATGAGATGCTTCCAAAACAAAGCTCAACCACCTAAGAGAACCACCATAAATGTTATTTATGATGCTTACCAACAAGAGTAAATGAAGAGGGGAGAAAGGAGAGGAAACTCACCCAAAAGTGCAGAGAAATCGGCCCCCAAATCAGCTCCAAAATGCCACTTACTGAATAAAATCGCGACATAATGCTCCAGGCCTTTCCCGCGGCTTCAAGTCGTGTGGGAAATCACGCGTTTGCAAATTTCTGAACTCCAGAGACTTACGTGGCTTGGGTCACGGCCCAGGGTCGTGCACTAGCCCGTGCGGCCCTTTTTCACTTGGATACTGATCTGGCCAAAACTTCTTCGTTTTAGCTCTGTTTTCGCTCCGAAAAGAACCGTTGGAATCGCATCTGAATTCCCCATTCAACAAGACTATAAAATCTAGGATTTAATCCAAAATTCTATTTCTTCTATTTCTCTTGAAAGACTGATTTCTACACTAACTTGAAATTATTCTTACCCAAAAATTACGGGTGTTACAACTACAAGCTAGAAGTGAGGAGAAGCAAGTTGCCCTTAGAGAAAAAGAAATTGAAGATCAAGATCGAAGTGAGGAAGATAGAATTATGGCCATGGATACTAGTGGCATGTCTCCAATTCAAGTTGAATACTTTGAGAGACGCCGAAAGGAAATCTTCGCAAAACAAGCTAGGAGATTTGAAAACATCTGATCATAGACAAGTATGTTATTTGTACTTTTTGCTCAACATATAGAACAAATGGTTTGCTTTATATTCCTGGTATGTTATGATGTGATAATGTTGATGGTAAAACGAGTTTAAATTTTTGGAGTTCAAGGTTGAATAAAACATTACTAGATGTTCGGCTTTTGATCGTACCCCTAAGTAGTAATCAAAATATTTCCAGCAGGTCTGCAACTCTTATTTCCAACAGGTCCTATTTTCTGCAGCTCTATTTCCTGCATAGAAATTACACTATTTCCAACAGGTCCTATTTCCTGCACAAAAATTACGCTATTTCCAGTTGGTCGTATTTTTTGCACATAAGCTATAAATCATAATATATCAGCATATGTTTTGATAAAGAAAGAATAATTAACCTCCATAGATGTGTCAACCACAATCTAACAACATGTGTTTTGATAAGTTAAACATTACACATTACACATAACTTAAAGCATATCACTATCGACGACCATGTATCTTCCATAAGTGCTAAACTAGATCTTCTTGAAGTTGAGAATGCATTTCCGTATCGCCCATCCGATGTCGGTAACTAATGTGTGCCCATGAAGGATAAATACCATCATCAAGATAATATCCTATAGTATATGATCTACCATTGACCTTGTAGCTAATATGAGGAGCATGGTCTTCAACAATATCATCGAACACAAAAGAGCGCTCCAACACATTAATGTCGTTAAGAGACCCGGGTAGCCCCAAAAAAGCATGTCATATCCAAAGATCATATGAAGCTACAACTTATAACACAATTGTTGGTTCGTGAATATGCCCCGTGAACATACCATGCTAAGCAGTTGGACAATTTTTCCACGTCCAATGCATACAATCAATGCTTCCCAACATCCCTAGAAAACCACGCTTTTCACCGATCGCAAGCAACCTAGTGAGGTCTTAGCTATTTGGTGATCATAAATATTCATCACCAAACACTTAAACAATTTCTACAACACCTTTTGAGGCCTTCAGTACTTTCACCAATTTGCACATACTCATCTACATAATAGGTCGGAACACCATAAGCAAGCAATCAAAAAGCAGTTGTTACCTTTTGAAGAGATGACAAACCAAGACGCCCACCTGAATTCCTTTTTTGACCAAAAAAGTTATCATGTGCAACAACATCAAGAATTCGAAGGAAAAGAGATTGATTCATTTTGAACCTCCGTCGAAAGAGTCGAGGACCATATTTTGGCCGATTGGCGAAATAGTCACCGTAAAGTCGTTCATGACCTCCAATTAGATCGTGATGAACGAATTTATGGCCCATAACAGAACCATCATGAGCTCCTTTTGAACTGTTGTTGGCAAGACGTTCTTCTTCTAGTTGTAGCAGCAACAACTCTTCATGTTACCAAAAGGCCTTTGGCCTAGCGGTATGGGAGTCTTTGGCCTCGTAGGAGGTCAGGGGTTCAAACCTCACCAAAGGTGAGGACGGTGTGTGAGTTTAATTGTTGCATTTGTCGTATATAAATGTCATATGCTTCAAAAAAACAACTCTTCATGTTCGCTCATCCTCATCATCCATATGCATATCAAGCAAATAACGACTAGCTAAAGAACGATGAGCCATGAGAGTTGTTTTAAAATGAAGAATAAACGAGGATGCGGGAATGATAAGAATTGGATAGAAAAAGTTGTTGTAAATTGCTCTTATTTATAGATAAATTTGTCAAAGATAATTTACTACTAGTTGTTAGTAGTTAAACATTTACTACTAGTTGTTGGAAGATGAAAGTTGGAAGTTGGAAACTAGAAACTAAAGCACCGTGTAAATCATCCATTTACTATAAATTTGTTGTAACAAATTATTTATATAAAAATTGTTAGGAAATTACCATTTTGTATAAAGCTTAATAAAAATTATCATTTTATAAATTTTTTTGGAAATAATTTAATTGTTTGAGTTCTTGATTTCTCTCTAAGATAGTGATCATATTACTTGCATCTAGAACACCAGAATTATTTTTATAAGGAAATCAATCCGAAAAAGTAGGTTGTAAAATCCAAGAAATTCAAGGGTTTAGTTTAATATTCTGAGCTTGGCAACATAAGATGTTTTGTATGACAGACATTGATGTATCAAATGTACTTACGAATAAGATAGGATTTTCCTACCTTAGCCCAAAAATGTACTTACGAATATGATAGGATTTTCCTACCTTAGCCCAAACGACAGAATTACAAAAGGCGGTTAACACTTGAAAAAGTAATGAATATAGTTATAGAAACTATGGCTTGAATAATTTAAATATTTCCATGTGTGATGTATAAAGCTCAAAGCAATTTAAAGAAAGGAGTTAGAGGTCTATCTACATAAGTAGAGGACTTGTCATGCTATTTAGGTTAAGTTTATGTTCGGTTTCTGAATATGAATATGAATATGAACATGCAAAACATTGTTGGACATAAGTATGCATGACTCCACACATCCCTCTACGATAACATGGTTGTTGTTTAGGAAGAACCTTAACAACCAACCCTAAAAACGTAAACAAAACGTTCTTCAACGCATACAAAGTTTTCCACCAATTGTAACTCATCGAGTTTCAACTATGCCCTCAGAGCAAATGTTTCTTCTTTTTCATCTTCTCACAACTGCATTGTAGAGTTCAAACATCCAACAACTTAGGCATTCTAATATTTGTTGCATCAAAACCAATCCAAACGAACCCAGTATATCCCATACAGAGGTAGGATGATGCACACAGACCTTACCTCTATCCTGAGCCCTGAGGGGTAAAGAGAGTTTCCAATGAAGATCCCTAACTTGCAAAACAAAAAATAAAAGCGAATATGAAATATTTGTTACACTGAACTTGCTAATTAGTAAACGAGAACATTTACAACTATAACGGCAAGTGTAAAATATACTCCTAGCTTCGTAGAATAACTTCTACAATCTTCATAGAAATAAGTGCCTAAAATAGCCAAATCCAGAAGGGTGATGCCTTGTACCTTGTTCCATTTCAGCTCCAACAAAAAGCATCCTCGAAATGAATAAAATTGTCCATGTATCTTTGGGCCTAAATCAAAACCATATGAACAGACGAGTGTCCACAAGGGAGAATGAATCTTTACGGTATTATTCGAGTGTTGAGGTCCACACCATGTAGGCAAGAACTTCTAGGAGCCTACACTTGGGTCACATACGCCTTGCAAATTATGTATATATAATGCTATATGAATACATGAGTGGTACTTTTCATGTCTAAGTTACATCCTGCAAAGTCTACATCTGAATAACCTATTAGCTCAAAACGAGAATCTTTAGAATACCAAAGGCCTCAAGCATGTTTTAGTAAGCAAAAAAAAAGCTCGGACTGGGACAGCCTTTTGGGACTGAAAACGGACCCGGTCAAGCTTTAACTGGGCCTTGAAAAAAAATACTTGGTCTAATCATCCTTTTTGGCTTTTTCGTGCATCTCTAACCCTGGTGCACCAAGCCAGGTTTCATGTGTTATGCAATTTTCTAACCGGTCTACTTATGTCAGATGAACTCAAATTTGGGCCCTTGCGATCAAACAAGTAAGCTAATGGATGCTCCAAGGTTTGAACCTAAATAAGGCTAGGTTTTTTTTTTAATCAACAATCTTCAGGAGGGGGTGGTAGGTGGTACCATGTTTAGTCATGTTTGTTACAAAAATCAGATAGATTCTAAATTTGAAATGGGATATGTTTTACGTGTATTAATATGATCCTGACACTTGAAGCTAGTGATGCAAAAAAACTGTTCCCTTTGTATACAAAAAAAAAGCATGAACAATATGCTTGCCTAATAAAAAGGAGACAAGATTACCAAAATGATATTGAATGATGTTGCTCCCTCCCTCGGCATAATGAGTCTAATCATCCATAGATGCGAGTTTGAACGAAGCTTCTTCTGCTCGTGCTTCTTCCAATTTAACAATAAGGTCCTTCATGAAAGGACTAGTCGTTCCATGAGTGATGCACAATACGTCAACTGCTTGTGTGAGTGATTTAATGGCTTCTTTTGTGTACCCAAGTAACCTGCCAAATTTACAAAGATTTCATAAGTGGTTAGAAAAACTGGTGTCACAAATTAAGCTTGTTGTTTGTTATTATTTTGTCATTATTCATGGACAAATAGCGCTTTAACAAATAGTCAAACATTTGTTATTATTTAACTAAATGACCTTCTAACTATGTGCTCGGTCTTTAATGTTGCAATTTTCATGGAAGGGTACTATTGGAACTTGAATGATGCATATAAACAGACAAAGAAGATATACGAACCATTCAAGCTTCCCACAGGTATAATATTGCAGCCCTCGCAGAGGATGGAACCTCGGGTACACTTCTGTAATTGAATAGAAATACTCAAGTTACAGCAATTGCATGACACATATGAAGTTGAACAAAAAGCACACACAAAACCACTGGAAATGCAATCGAAATGGGAAAAACGAGACGCAGATGATAAGATAACATACTTTCATAAACTGGGATGGTCAATCTACAATATGTCAGTGCTTTCTTCCAATCTTGTAGATCCATCAGTATCTGAAAAAGTGACATCCATTCACCAAAACTTGCATGCATTTCACAAAAAATAAGTCATGTTTACCTGTGTGATGCAGCAGAAAGTAGAATTTAATTGTAAACCGTAAATTGAATTATTAAATTTTATTTTTTATGAGTTTTTGTTAAATAGATCAATTGTGAGATGGGGTTTCCAAAAAGCTCAAATATTATGTTGTTTATTTTGTTGATTGGCCTTATATTTGGGAAGGGTAGTAAAGGTTCCCAAAAACTCTGTTCTTACTTTTAAGAAGGCAAAATAAGAACATTTTAGAAAATGAAAGATTTTGTATGCATTAATAATTTCTACTTAGTGTTCTATTAGGTGTACTTGAAAAAGTCAGCTTTTAAGAACAAAAACCTAAATGCTTTATAATATGTACAGAAGTATACCACCAAGCTTGTAAGAAAAAAGGGGTTTTCCGGTGATTAAGGTAGCAGGAAGCGTACTCGTTAAGAGTAGGGGGGCTTAACAGACAAAGAAAACGGTGGACACTTTTCCACTAGATAATATGGGCAGACACAATTGCAGGAAAGAACTCTTTAAACAGAATCATGGGGCTAGAGAAAATTAAAAGAAGCAAAACTGACGTACTTTTAAGAGAGTTTCCCTAGTTCGCATCAGATTGATGGAAAACGAATGACAAAGCTTCACTTGGAGTTTCTCAACCATCAGATACATGTTAAGGGCTTCATTGGTATCTGAAATTCAACTAAGGAAGATTTTCAGGATAAAAAGACGTATCCAGTATGCCATCACATGTGTATATGTAATCCGAGAACCATCACAAGTGAATATGAAAAAAGAACAAATAAAAATCTCCATAAATATATTTTTTTTCTAAATATTAGAGGATACGCCCAGAGGAAAGTGCAACAGATGCCTTCTCTGACATTGTTTTTTCTTCGCCAGCAATATTTAGTATTTCTTCTTTATCCCTTACAAGCCAACATTGTTGGCATTTAAATCCATTACTGTCTGCAAAACAAATTAAAGAATTACAAAAACACTAAAAGAATCACAGGCTCACATGCTAAAGAGGTGATTGATACCAGGATCACGAAGTAAGAAACCATTGCATGTGTGATTCTTGCATCTATAACCTTCAAGAATTGCACTTTCTTCAATATCATCGTTTTGACCCTTTAATAAAAAGCAAGGATGGTAAAGCATCACGTAAACATGAAAGAGGTACGAGAAACTAGAATCTAGAAAGTGACAAGTGTGAAACAGATTCACCAAAGGGTCATTGGCCCAGTGGTACCCGGTTTACCGGTAGAGCCAAGCCACCCACGAGGTCAAGTGTTAAGGAGTGTGCGTGAATATTTTCCGTATATAAGTATTACTCCCTCCGTCCCAAAATAACTATCCAACTGTAGAAGGCACAAATTTTTGAAAATGTGTAATTATTACACTTTTCAATTAACTAAATGACAATTTTACCCTAATAATAGATAGACTTTTCCATCTCATAATTAACGCTGTGTTCTCGAGTTTTTTTTATGAAGGAAAGGGAAGGAAAGTAGGAGAGAAATGTTGTTTTCTCGAGTTTTTTTTAGGGAAAGGGAAAGGGAAATATTGTTAATTTTCTTCCCAAATATGGGAGGAAAGGGAAGGAAAGAAAAGAAAAGAATTCATAAAAATTAAAATAAAATTATACATATACCACCCATCAAATACATTCCACTATAAAATAGGGATGTATTTGTAAAAGTGGCATCTTTCCTTTCCTTTCTCTCCTACTCAAGAGCATGAAAATTTATTTTCTTTTCTTTTCCTCTCCTTTCTTTTCTTTTCATTCCCTTTCTTTTCTTTTCTTTTCTTTCCTTCCAAAATTCGAGAATAGAGTGTAAGGGTAGAATGGGGAAGTTGACATTTACCTAGAAAAGTGGACACTTAATTTGAGACAAACTAGAATAGAAATGTGGACACTTATATTGGGACAGAGGGAGTATATACATATAAAAAAGTGTGAAACAGATTTTTAAAACAATTAGTATATGTAAGTACCAGTTTTATGCAGCGGGGACAAGAGCAAGTGAAGAAGTACTGTTCTTTCAGAGCCTTTTGTCGAGTCATGGTACTTCCTGCTGTCTCTATGTAACTTATCAACACCTTCACCAGGAAACCACAACATCAGTGCTATATATGGCATACGGTTAAGACATCAAACATCAAAATATTTTTCAACCACTATTCTGTTACGATATTAGAGGTTCTTTCATGGTGAGCAAACTGAATGTGTTTCTTTTCCAAACAATATACCAAACGTAACTTATCAACACCTTCACCAGGAAACCACAACATCAGTGCTATATATGGCATACGGTTAAGACATCAATAATCAAAATATTTTTCATCCACTATTCTGTTACGATATTAGTGGTTCTTTCATGGTGAGCAAACTGAATGTGTTTCTTTTCCAAACAATATACCAAACTACTATAATTTGTAATCAGATCATTTATGACACTGGTGAGGACCAACAAAGATTTTTCTTATAATACCCTGGAACCCACTGCATAATGAAGCACCCTCAGAAATTAATGCACTAAAAATACACAAGTATGAGATTTTAACTCGACCCAATTAGCAAAAACTAATCAATATTCGTAATAGAAAATTCTTTGCAAGCATCCAACTTTAAAATAGCACATTGGTTAAGAAAATATAGCATTTTCCCAATGTCAACTTACAAAATCTTAATGAACTTTTGCTCTTCCAGTAAACATAAGAACTATTCCAAGGCTAAAAGAGCAATATGGAATAATGTAATAAGACATACGGTAACTTAAGAGACAACACTTTAATTTGAGAAAAATGAGACAAAAACAAAGCTTCGAATTTGGAAAGAATTATAAAGTTGACCATGACATACACAATTAGACAAGTTCTGTATGTGAGATCAGAGTAACTGCTACATCAAACAACTAAATGAGCATAGATATTCTCAAACTGAGATGTTATCTCCGTAAGCAAAAGTGTTCGACATGTGTAACATCATAAGTAACATTCATCCATTTTCATTTGCATCATAGTCTTTCTTATTCTAAAATCTAATCTCAGCTTCATCATGTTGTTGTATATGACATCATGTGCCACCTATTTTCTTACAACATTATAAATGCAAAAACATGTTTTACACCAAGAGGATAGGGAGGTCTTTGCCTGGAGGAAAAAAACAATAAGGAAAAAAAATTATATATATATAAACTGAACCCCTTGAAACAGTCTAGAAAGTGAGTTTGGCATCAACCTCCTTATCCTCTTTTTTATAATAACTCTTCTACAATAATACTCAGGTAAAATATTTCACATCCTTATGTGATGACATAAAGCCACAAATTTGTGCATATCATAAGAATTATATTTTTTTTATTAATAAAAAATAATGTAGCCAATAATATACCATAATCACAAAATTAAACTATAGCCCGTACTACGGGAAAAATATATGAAGTTCTAATATATGGAGGATAGTCAACACTAAAATTTTATACATTCCCCGCCTCACCAACTAATTGCATACTATAGGCTTGTGCATGCAGTAACTTTTATGTATGAAGTGTTTGGTGTCTACAAGTACCAGTGAAATCCGACACAATTTCCAAGAAAAATTACCATTGTTTGTTGTATTAAAAACCATGCTAATTCATCCCTGGTTTTGTGCGCTGAAAGTTGCACAGTGAAACAAGAGCATGTGCTCTCATGTCTGCGAAGAAAGTAAAGACATTCTATGAAAGTTATTGCTACAAAATTGTACTCCGCTTGGTTTAATTGAGTATATTGCTCAGTTTTGTAGAAAGAGATGTTCCGATTCATATCCAGTTTGGTGCATTGGAATTGTTGTACAATTTGTGCATTAACCTTTTCTTTACCAACCCTACTGAAACTATGCTAGGCTGCTAGTGTAATGGGTATAATTTGGTAATTCTTCACTTGTGTTTCCAACTAACAAATAAAAGGTAAGAAAAAGTTGTCCTCCAGTTCCTCCTATCACTTTCTTTGGGGTTCTTTCCCAACAAGGTGTAGAGAAAATATAGAAAGCATACCTCGCTACCTTTTGGTATTGGTTGCATAGCACGTACTGTTGCCATTCGTCCCTCAAATACCAGAACTGAATTTGGAGAGCAGCTGTAAGATCAAAGCTGTTCATCAGTCTATGCAAGTTACACATACCATTCTATCAAAGCAAAGCAGTCTCACCTGTGATTAATAATGGAAATGACAGGATACAGTCCAGTTCCCAACGGTATCAGCTCACTGTCACAAATTGTATGTGCATTGCATGCCAGCTGTATGTCATTAAAGAATCCAACCACAAATTCAAACAAATATATGCATCAATCAAAAACAAAAACATCTCCTTTATAATTATAGGTAGAAAAGTGTTTCAAGTTTCCCATTTATGCAATTGCTTCATGATTGAACAAGCTTCCTCTAATTGATTATTAATGCTTTGTGCCTTGCGATTGGACATGATCACACTATTTCCAATTTGGAGGGTTATTAATTAATTAATACCGTTTTGGATGTTATGTTACGCCTCCATGGTAAACATTTAAAATTGAGAGCATAAATTTTACTAATTATTATGTACATTGGATGTTTAGGCTAGTTTATCACATTGTACCTTGGAGAAATTTTCTGCAATCTCTTTTATGTTGAGACCAGGCCACTGGAGTATTATATTGACAAGGCTTGCCATTTGCGCATACAACACCAACTGCGTCTCTCCAACTTCTGAGATATCTTCATGAAAATTTGTCAAAGAGAACAACCAGAATTTAAATATATGAATATTTTTCAGATTGATAATTGATGTTGGCTCCAACTGTCACTGGTAGTACCTCTGATTAAAAACTTAGTATCACAATAAATGAACAGCTGAAGAATATTATCGAGAATAGAAGACTACCATACTTTAAGAGAGTGATAAGCCACCCATTAGATTAACCTATGCAAGAAAAGGCAAGTCCACTAATTGATTGGAGTAATCTGGCAATAAGGGAAGGTTGAGCTGTCCAACAGATTTTAGCTAATCAAGTAATAAGGGAATGTAGCTGTCCCAATTAAATAGGAAAATATTTTCCAATTTTGGCTTTCTTTCTTTTATTATAAATAGGGCAGCAGGTCTGGAGTAAAAGGGCATGAGTTTTGTAATACGTAAGACTTGAGAGAGCATCCAGCCTCTCGAAAGCTGGTAATTCCTATTGTAAGCATTTGATTCAGTTAATCATTCGGTTTTGTTTACCTAGTTTGCATCAAATTGGTATCAGAGCCGGTGAGAAACTGGGAAATGACTCGCAGCGTAGCATCAAGAGTGGATGACATTGAAGGTAGCTTCGGTACCGTACAAGCTGAAGTTGGTACCTTGAAGGAAGACGTCCAAACAGTGATAAAGCAACTCGAACTGCTGATTAAATTACAGGAGGAGGCATCGGGAAGAAACGGCTCGCCCACAGACGGTGACGATATTCTGTTGATAGATCGACGAACGGGAGATCGAGAAGGGGGCACACCAGAGGCAAACAGGCTCTTCGCCGTTAGGGGGAGAAGGCTGGAAATTCCGACGTTTGATGGTACCGACCCGGATGGTTGGATATTACGAGCAGAAAGGGACTTTGCCTTGAATCGTCTCACAAGGGAGGAACAAATCGAGGTAGCTGTGATCGCCTTCGAGGGTGACACGTTAAGGTGGTACCAGTGGGAACACAAACGTCGACCCATAACCCGCTGGGAAGCTGATGATTCTAAGGCAGTTCTGGTCAATGGCAGAAGGTACACTGTGTGAGCAATTTCTAGCCCTAAAACAAGATGGATCCGTGAGCGACTATAGAAAGTGATTTGTTTCTTTGGCCGCGCCGCTGGACGGTATTTCTGAAGAGGTATTCTTGAGCCAGTTTGTTAATGGTTTGGACCCGTAGAACTCAGACAGTAGAACTCAGACTGTTAGCACCAGTCAGTTTGAGTGAGACGATGGAGGTGGCATCTCGTATTGAAGAAAAAAATAAAGTTGTGGGTAAAAGTCGAAGCCAAGGAGCGTGGGGTGGGAAGAAAACCGCAAGTGGAACTTTCACTTCCTTTGACACCGGGGCCGGTAAGTCGGTTTCCACACCAGGAAAAGTGGGGAACGAATATCGAAGGTTGACTGACATTGAATTGCAACAAAGGAGGTCGCAACGGTTATGCTACCGTTGCGATGAAAAGTATGCCCCCGGGCATAAATGCAAAAGAAAGGAGGTTAGTGTGTTGGTAGTTCAGGGTGGTGAAAAGGGCAGGGATGGTGAAACAAGCGATGGTGAAGAGGAAGATATTGAAACAGGAGAAGAGGGCCAGAAGGTGGAAGTCCACTTAAATTCTGTGGTGGGCCTTACCAATCCTAAAACGATGAAACTAGAAGGCTGAATCGAAGGCCGCGGATAGTAGTGCTTATAGACAGCGGTGCCACACATAATTTCATCGCTAAGACCCTCGTCGAACAGTTGAAGTTGCCTATAACCGTATGGAATTACCATGGGTACCGGGGCTTCCGTAAAAGGTGAAGGAGTGTGTCTGGAGCAAAACTGCTTGTGCAAGGTATAGAAGTGGTAGAAGATTTTCTGCCAATCGAATTAGGCAATTCCGATGTGATACTTGGGATCCAATGGTTGGAAACGCTAGGAGCGACTTATACGAACGGGAAGACGCAGGTAATGAAGTTCAAGATAGGCAGCGATTCAGTCACCCTAAAGGGTGATTCTTCACCGGGGAGATCATTGATATCCATGAAAGCAATGGGCAGATTGTTGAAGCAAGAAAAGCAAGGTTTGTTGGTCGAACTAGGGTTGTTGGGGATTAAAGAACACCACGAAACCGAATGCCCAGAAGCGTTAAAGCATGTACTTGAAGACCACCGAAAGGTGTTTGATTTTCCTACCGGTCTACCACCAGAAAGAGGTAAGGGGCATGCTATTACACTGAAGGAAGGGAGTGGAACAATGAATGTAAGACCCTACAGATATGCACATTACCAAAAGGACGAAATTGAAAGACTTATCGGTGAGATGCTGGAGGCAGGAGTTATTCAACACAGTAGCAGCCCCTTTTCCAGCCCAGTACTACTAGTAAAGAAAAAAGACGGCAGCTGGAGGTTTTGTGTGGACTACCGCGCCCTCAACAAATGCACGGTACCTGACAAATTCTCTATTCCTGTAATTGATGAACTGTTGGATGAACTATATGGTGCAGGGGTGTGTTCCAAACAGGACTTGAAGTCCGGTTACCACCAAATACGCATGTGACCCGAAGATGTCTCAAAAACGGCGTTTCGCACACACGAAGGGCACTACGAATTCCTCGTTATGCCCTTTGGACTAGCTAATGCTCCTTCTACTTTCCAAGGGTTGATGAACGAGGTGTTCAAGCCATACCTTAGGAAATTTGTGTTGGTTTTTTTTATGACATCCTTAATAAGAATATGGAGGATCACATCGGACACTTGCAGCAGGTTTTTAATGTTTTGCTTAAACACCAGTTGTACGCTAATGAAAAAAAAAATGTGAGTTTGGGCAGCCTAAAGTGGTGTACTTGGGCCACATTGTGTCAAGCAAAGGGGTGGAGATGGACCCCTCGAAGGTGCAGACTATGCAAGATTGGCCGGTTCCTGGAACGATAACCGAGTTGCATGGGTTCTTGGGACTTTCTGGCTATTACAGAAAGTTTATCGCAGGCTATGGTAACATAGCCGGTCCTCTGACCGATCTGCTAAAGAAAAATCAATTCAAGTGGAGAAGTCAAGCCGACGCCGATTTCCAGAAACTAAAAACATCCCTAACAACAGCCCCTGTGTTGAGGTTGCCCGATTTTACACAGCCTTTCGTTGTAGAGACTGATGCGTCGGGGTTCGGGTTAGGAGCAGTTCTGATGCAACAAGAACTCCCCATAGCCTATTTCAGCCAGGTGTTGGGCTCTCAAGCACGACAAAAATCGGTGTACGAAAAGGAGCTGATGGCCGTAGTCTTGGCTGTTCGGAAATGGAGACCATACTTACCGGGCAGAAAATTTACCATACGCACAGACCAACAAAGTTTAAAATACTTAATTGAACAAAGAGTGGTTGAACCAGAATATCAACGTTGGGTTAGCAAACTGTTGGGGTATGAATTCGACTTCGTTTACCGAACAAGGAGTAGCAACCAAGCTGTTGATGCCTTATCCCGAAAGTTACCAAGAGTAGAGTGCTCTGTCATGGGTGGACCACAATGGCGACAGTGGGAGATAACTAAAAAAGAAGTTGAGGGTGGTCAACTGTTGCAAAGGATCAAAGAGGACGTCAAGGCAGATAGGGGCACCCACCACGGTTTCTCGATATACAATGATTTGTTGTTATACAAAGGGAGGTTAGTGCTGTCTCAAAAATCGGTTGTAATACCCCATCTCTTTGAAGAACTCCATGGCTCACCCAATGGAGGTCATGCAGGGGAGGAAAGGACCTATCAACGTGTGGCGTCCGAGGTCTTTTGGGTGGGAATGAGGAAGGACCCGGTGGAAATGGTAAAAAGTTGTGACGTATGCCAGCGAAATAAATACTTGGCAGGATCACCGACGGGGCTGTTACAACCTCTCCCTTTACCTCACAAGGTGTGGGAGGCCATTACAATGGACTTCATTGAAGGACTACCAAAATCAATCGGTATGACGACCATTTTAGTGGTGGTGGACAGGTTGAGCAAGTACAGCCATTTCATAGGGCTAAAACACCCTTTCTCAGCAAAATCAATGGCAGAAATATTCGTTAAGGAAGTGATCAGATTACATGGCGTACCAGAATCTATCATCACAGAAAAAGGTAAGCTACTGGCAAGAAGTTTTCAAATTGCAGAGGACAAAGTTAAATTATAGCACGGCCTATCACCCCAGACGGACGAACACTGAAGTGGTAAACAGAACACTAGAGCAGTACCTCAGATGTATGGCATCAGATCGACCGAAAGAGTGGGGGAAGTGGCTGAGTTGGGCAGAGTATTGGTACGACACCTCGTACCACTCTGCCCTCAAATGCACTCCCTTTAAGGTCTTGTATGGAAGGGACCCGCCAACGCTACTAAAACACAAAAGGGCAGCAACAGGATTACAGGTCGTGGAACAGATGCTAATAGAGAAGAAATTCTAGACGAGGTCAAGATGCACCTACTGAAGGCACAACAACGCATGAAACAACAGGCGGGCGTGGGAGGAAAGATGAGAATTTTAAAGCTGGAGACTTGGTTTTCTTGAAACTAAGGCCTTACCGCCGGAAGTCATTAGCTACCATTCATAACAAAAAGTTGGCTGCCAGGTTTTACGGCCCATATCAAATAATAGAAAAGGTGGGACAGGTAGCATACAAGCTACAAATACAATTGCCAGCTACGGCGAACATCCATCCGGTTTTCCATGTGTCTCAACTAAGGCGTGCAATAGGAGCAAGTGCCTCCTCACACAGTCTGCCTCCACAACTCAAGGACAACATGGAGTTCAGAGCAGAGCCTGAAGAGGTTCTAGATATAAAGCAAGACAGAGCCACAAGTCAGTTAGAAGTACTAATCAAGTGGAAGGGGTTGGAAGATTTCGAAGCAACCTGGGAGGACCATGATGCAATTGATAACCAGTTCCCAGACTTTCACCTTGAGGACAAGGTGAGACTTTTGGGGCGGGGTATTGATAAGCCACCCATTAGATTCACCTATGCAAGAAAAGGCAAGTCCACTAACTGGTTGGGGTAATCTGGCAATAAGGGAAGGTTGAGTTGTCGAACATATTTTTAGCTAATCAAGTAACAAGGGAATGTAGTTGTCCCAATTAAATAGGAAAATACTTTCCAATTTTGGCTTTCTTTCTTTTATTATAAATAGGGCAGCAGGTCTAGAGTAAAAGGGCATGAGTTTTGTAATACGTAAGACTTGGGAGAGCATCCAGCCTCTCGAAAGCTGGTAATTCCTATTGTAAGCATTTGATTCAGTTAATCATTCGGTTTTGTTTACCTAGTTTGCATCAGAGAGACACCCAACCTAACTTGTACATGAAAAACAAAAAAATGCAATTCAGCCTGATAAGTACCGCACACGGTTATCTAAAAACACACCAAAACACAGAAAACATGAAATCCATCTCTTTTCTAGGATGAGAAGTGCCAAATTTGGTGAGAAGCGTGAGAAGTGGTTATCAACTGTTGGATGAGAAATGAACGAACATTAGGATGAGATGCACCGAGATAAGATGCACCAAGATGCACCGGATCAATTCCCTTTTAAGCCGCAATTCATGGAGAGTATTTGATTAAAAGTGATCAACGGTTTAAAAGTACTTCTCACACTTCTCACCAAAAATGGCACTTCTCATATGATTCTATTAATTATATAAAACGCTATCTTTTATCCTCTACACCACCGCTTTACCATCGCAAATAACGTTATATCAAATAACGAATCCGACCACTAATTTATATTTCGACCACTATATCTGCTCAGCCCTTTGGGACGATGTATACCTAAGCATGGCCACACTTAACATTCTTCAACACCCTCAAATGAATGCTAAAAGTCTCTCAAACAGCTCAACGAATACATGTTCTCAACGCTCACCTCTTCCCACCTAGGTATAAAGAGGAACTATAGTTCTACCTATAAATGTCCTCCAATGCCATCAACTCGATTCTTACAGAGAGGAACAAGGGACCCCACAACAATTCTACACGATGACCCTCAAACACGATAGGAAGAAGATGAAATCTTTGAATATAATTGTCAATCAATACACGATTTATCCAAATCCAAAATATAGTTGGATAGGTATAAAACAAATTATATTAATTGTATTCATAGTACAACCAAACTAGATAAGTTCAAAACACATGTAATTAATATATGATCATATTAAACCAATAATATATGCAAAGGTGTTAGAAAAATAAATAAATAAATAGGAAAAAATGGAAAACAAATATTAAGGAATAGATTAGAAATTATCTATTTGGTTATTACTACAGCCTACACAACTTAACTGTCAATTAGTTTTGTCTTGTTTTTTACAAAAGTGAAACAATAGTTACTTAGATGAAGTTACATTTGTCGATTTATATGTTTATGTTAATTCCACAATTTAATTAGTTAATTTCTTGCTTTTAAGAATATTATATTTTTGCTCCAAGTGCAAACTAATACTAACAGATGTAGAAATTAATCAAGTACATGAAAAAAAATGTGCAATATATAGTAGCAAACCTGCGTAAACAACTAAACATGGTCCAAAAAAATTAGTATCTATCAAATACGGTTGTTCCAATATGAACATTTAAGCAGTTAACACAGCCGATTGCGGAAATTTCGGTCAGGACCTTGATTTGAAATAGCGGTTATTGCGGTGAAATAGCGTTAAATAAAAAATTAAATATGAATATATATATATGTATATAATATATATATATATATAAAATTATATAAAACATATAACTTAATAGAATAATAGATCAAAAAAAGTTTCAAACCACACAAGTAACATAGTAATAGAGTAATAGTTTCAAACCTCACAAGTAAAAAGTTTCAAAACATATAAAGCTCGTAGATGAGAACTAATTGCAATCCACCGGCTCGGCATCTGAATCGACATCATTTAGTACATCGATTGTTTCATTTATGTCATTCCTATCTCCACCTTCTTCCTCTCCAAGTCGATGCTACTCAGATGGAGAAGTCAGTGGAAAGTCGATCGTGGAACCTGATTAGAAGTCGATGGAAGCAGGAAGAAGTCTGGTTGAGAAGAAGTATGGTTGAGAAGTCGATGGAAGGAGGAAGAAGTCGACTTGAATAATTAGGTCAAAAAGCCCAAAACTTGAATAAAAAACCCAAAAAAAGCCCAAAGTCCCAAACAAGAATGAAGGAAAGCCCAAAAAAAGTGAAAAGCCTTCAAAACAATATTTCAGTATAGCGACCGAAATTTCGTTTTCAATTTTCGGTCACTTTCGTCGCTATTTTCGGTTCCGCTATTTTGGACCGAAATTTTGGACCGCTATTTCCGCTATTTCCGAAATTTCGTCGAAATTAACTGCATAGATGAACATATTTTGGAGAAAAAGAATGAATGGAAAAACAGTACTCCAAATATGCAAGGATACGAGATATTAAAGCCTTCACCAGATTGTAGTTGTCTATCACAGTAGTAGGGATAACCTGACAGTAATGCTTATATTAAATATAATAATCAAAACAAATAAAGATGTCATGCAAAGATGTAGAGGCATGACCAGATTATAAATTCAAGCAACCCCCACAATGATATGAAACCAAAATTAGAAGAAACATATGAAGAAAAGAAAGGGCAATAATGTAATATCAATTAAACCAGCAATCATCTTTCCCATATCAATTATTTTATTGTCGAAATATATCAGGAACCATTGAGAAAAATGAATATGCAAAGAGAGAGTTTCACCTTTTCATCCTGCAACTTCCTCCGCAGATAAAGTTTAACCATCAAACGTATGGAAGGTGTAAGAGATCTTATTCTACTTTTCTCCAGTCGGGCAAGTAGCTGGCATTCAAGACGGTGAAGCTTCCAATCGGATTTCTAAAATGATCACAAATGAAGATAACATGAGGTAAAGGATGTTGTGGTATTCAGTTATTCTTGATACTGTAACATGTACACAGTAACACTTCTTTGCAATTTTCCAGTAACTTACTCAGATATCTAGAGATACAAAACTAGGGGAAGGTTCATATATGAAAGGCAAAAATAGTTGAGAACGTAAGAATAAATAATTCAGTGTGAATCATTGGTAAACCAGAAAAAATCCATTTGGAGATACATCTGTGAACCCACATTCGCTTACTTACCTTTTACAATTATTCACATATGAAGATGCACACGTGAACCCACCTTTCCTTTTACCAATTATTCACATATGAATCATTTGTTCTTACGTTCTCAACTTTTTTGTCTTCCTTATTTGGACCTCCATGTATAGAACTAAAAAAGGGTGATTCCAAATGAACCCCCTAGTTGGAGTCAGTGGCGGAGCCACTCCAGGACCAGAAGGGGCCCTGGTGCCTCCTGGGTTTTAAAGAAAAAAATTTGATACAGAGAAAAAAACTATATTTTCTTATTATGTTTGAAAAAATAAAACAACATATAGAAAGGTGCCTTCTAAACCATTATTTTTTATCTACTAAAAGTCCAAACCATTATTTTTTATGTATTGGATAATGGGCCACCTAAATCTTTTATCCATAATTCCTATCGTATTATTTGTCTGCCGTAAAGTAAAAAAAATTAGGTTCCTTAAAGGTGCAACCGTATCGTTTTAAAAGGTGCAACCGTATCGTTTTAAAAGGTGCAACCGTATCGTTTTAAAAGGTGCAACCGTATCGTTTTGAATCCGTAACTCATAATCAACCAAAAAGCCCAAAAAAACTCATGAAATCAACAACAAAAAACCCGGGAAAAACTCTTGAAATATACCAAAAGACCGAAAAAATTCTCTCGAAATCGATAAAAAGAACTTAAAATCCCTTGAAATCAAGAAAAAAATCTTTAAAAATCCCTCGAAACGTTAGCATTAGACTAAAACAACATCGGGAGATATGAAAAAAATTAGGTTCGTCAAAGAGAATTCTATCCAGAAGAAAAAAAAAGTTCATGCTCCCCTTGTATAAATTTCTGGCTCCGCCCCTGGTTGGAGTTGCTATTTGAAGTTTTGAACCACTCCCTACTACTTCTTCCTTCACATACAATCATCAAAATATCCTTTTTACATTTCCGAAGTTATAAATTGACATAAAGGGGTACAAATAGCAACACACCAAAACAAACAACTAACACTACTAAATGAAGCAAAATTTACCTGACATCTGCTCCCACAGTACCATACAACTTGACAAGATGAACACCTTTTTACATTACTTGATGTAAAACACCAATCGCATCTCGATTGCACTGGAGTTTTGTTTGGCACAGAGACATAAGGTTCTTGACTTAATATCGTTTCTCCTATAACAGATATAAATAGAAACAGATTGATCAACATCCATCTATAATCATAATAATCTACACCATATTGTAAACACACAAAACCTAAATGCAGACCTAAGACCATCTCCAACCCTAGCCACAAAAAAAGCACCAAACTGGTGGGGACATTACCACCAAAAACAGCATCAATTCAAATCGCAACTCGCAAGTGCCGTTGGAACAAGATTATAACTTCTGGATTCTAAGAGCATCTCCAACAGCTTTGCTAAAATAGAAAAAATTGAGTTTTTTTTTCTAAACCTCTCCGACAGCTTTGCTATCTTGTTTGTTATAGGGGGTGTTTGGGATTACTTATTTAAAACAACTCATGCTTATTTTTAAAAGTGCTTATTAACTTATGTCATGATAAAAAGGAGTTGGGGTAAAAATGTAATTTGAACAAATTAGTTATAAGCACTTTCAAATAAGTTAGAATGAATTAACTTATCAAAAACAATTTATTTGTGGTGGGGAAAAGTGATTTAGCACTTTTCTTTTTTTCAATCCAAACACTAAAAATAGCTTATTTGCGGCAGGAAAAGTAAGCAAATAAGTCAAAAAAATAAGCAATCCCAAACACCCCCATAATAGAAAAAAGTTGAAAATTTTCCAAGTTTAGAAAATTCTCTAACACTTGATGGTAGGATTGATGGTAGGATAAAAAAATTATTATTTTATTTAATCTTCCAAATAGATTGAACTTTTATCGATTTATATTAAGATTTTTTTTAAAGTCCATTGGAAAGATAAATTATACAATATTATATTAATATAACTTGCATTAATGTGGAAAATGGAGAAAATGGGGATTTTGGGCTAAAAATGTGCTCCAACAGCTTTCCCAAAACTATCCCTAAAATGGAGAAAGTTGGAGAGAGAAGGTTTTTTCTCAAAATATGGAGATTACTCCAAAAATGATTACCAAGTGAGAGAACCAATAGAAAACTTTGAAAATAAATATGTAGAGGGAGAAATAATATTTTAATAGATAGATGAAATATTTTAATATTTTAATTAATGTTGGATTCTACAAAATGGGGAAGCTGTTGGAGATGAAATATATTTTTTTGGGGGATTTTTTTGGGGGATTTTGGCTTTTGGTTCCCCATTTTGGAGAAATTATGGGGAAGCTGTTGGAGATGCTCTAAAATCTCTAAAATATAGAATCTGTTAAGAGATTTTAATTTTGATTCTCTGTTTTAGAAAAATCATAGAAAAGCTATTGAGATGCTCTAATAATGCAAATTATGACTTCCTTTTTGCATTACGGTTGGAGTTCCATTCACTGGCAAATTGGTGTGTTGTCGTACGATTGGAGCAGCCTTAACTATCTAATGATGCAAATTATTATGTATATAACCAGAGGTACCAACATATTAAGAGGATTAGGGTTTAGAGATACCGGAAGAGAAGTCTCTAGTGGTGATAAGGCAGCGACCTTTCTCTGGAAGTTTTGAAACTGATAGACCACGGTCATGGAGCAATAGGTTCTGCAAATCTTCCATCACCGAAACCAGACAGCTGGAACACGAAAGAAGGCAAAATAAAGAAAGAACGAAATAAACCCTTTTGGTTTGGCCTTTGTGGTTTGACTTTCAAGGTGGGTTGACCGCTAACCCCTAGATCTTTGTTAATTGGTAATTATGGCCCCTAGATGTTCTATTTCTACACTTTGAGCCCGGGTATTAAAGATGGCCAAAAAGCGGTCCTAAATCGGTCCCTTCAAAACCTGGCCGGTTGCTGTCTAGCAGTCTCGGTCTCAGTCTCGTCCAAAATTCTTAGGACCAATCTAGAGTCGATACCAAATGTGGTCTTGGCCTAGAGGTGTACACAGTTTGGGTTGATCAAGTTGAAGGCATTTGAACAACTTAACCCAACGTTTGTGATTTGGAAATTTCAGTCCAACCTTGGGTTGGTCGGGTCAAAATTTGGTACATTAAATTATGAGTAAAGTAACTTTTGGACCATAATGTTTACCCATTTCAATGCGTTTCGTCCCTCAACTTTGTTTTAACAGATTTATTCCTCACGTTTGGCACCTCACAACGATTTTGTCCCTCATCCTGACGGTTGTTATTTTTTTCGTTAAGTCCAATTTAATGTGGGGTATTTTAGTCATTTTACCTATTATCTTAATTTTCTTGTTTTTACAAAAAACATCAAACTTTAGGACCTGTTACGTAATTATCTCTAATATATACATACACACACACACATATATATATATATATATACACACGGGGACCAAATCGTCGGCAGCAACCATATCTTTCATCCAGAATTCACAATTCACACCAGTGACTAACACCAATCACTTATCACAACCAACACCAAGGATGAATAGATGTAGATAAATCAGATGAACAAATCATATTCTAAATCCCAAATTAGATTAACAGATGCAAATTAGATGAACATATTGAAATCATAATCTAAATCCAAATAAAAAACACCAAAGCAAATGTTTATACATATACAAATAAGAACTCTAAATGAAATCATGTGTTAAAAATCAAGATCTAAATACCAAGAAGAAAAAAAGTAAATCTAAAGAATAACAACCTAATCTCCGTGAACAAAGATTTATCAAGGAGGAACATTCATCGGGGGAGGGAGTTGGGGTTCATTGGAGAAGGCCTACATGAGGTTTTCATCATAGGAGGTTTTCACTGGAGAAGGTTTCATTGGAGAAGGTTTCATCGAAGAAGGTCGGTCGGGGATTACATTCTTGGTCCGTGTAGATTACAAAAAACATTCAAAAGAATGTTTTATAATGCATTAGATTCTTGGTCCTCGTGGATGACACAAGAAACTTGTAATAGAAAATTCTGAAAATACGTAGAATGACCAAAATACCCTTTGTTTAATTAAACTTAACGGAAAAGTTAATCGCCGTTAGGAGAAGGGGCGTAAATCGTTGCTAGTGTCAAACTTGAGGACATAAATTTGAGGGACGAAAACCGTTGAAAGTGACAAATGTTATGGACCAAAAGTAAACGTTACTCTTAAATTATTTTCATATGTTTGTTACCTTGAATATAGTGTTTTCTTTACTCATATTTCTTTTATTCATTATTGATTAATTGATACAACTTATTCGTTCTTCTTCTCATCGGTAGATCGTATTCAACAACTTTTTGTAATTCACATATAGTTGATCACCTTACTTAATATGTATCTTCGTTATCTGACGGGTTTTGACCCTCCGAATCATAAGTTTACGGATTGTCTTGAAGTAAGAATTGGCATTTCGAACTAATATTTTGTGCAAGTCTTGTGTAGACATACAAGATGGCAAGTGAAGAAAAATTGCATACTTATACTTCATTTGGGCATATCGGATGAAGAAAATGTCGAACCAAGTGAACCAGCGAGCGAAGGAAATCGAGAAATTGGTTTTGTGCTAAAATGTCATGCGAAGTGTACCGCGAGGGTATGGTCTTGAGCAAAAGTTCCCAGCGAAAGTGACACTTATCACTTTCGCATGTCATACTCGCGGTCGGGGGGCTGATGCTATAAAAAGCTGCAGAATCTTAAGTTTTAGGGTTATCTCGGGATTGTTGGAGGCTAGTGTAACACCCTAAATTTTTTGACATTAAGCATAGGAAATTCCGAAAAATGGGTAAATTAAACTTCATGAAATAAGCCAACTAAAACCCTTAAATATGACGGGTTAGTTTGGACAATATATAAACGTAAGAGTATTGAGACATAATACACAACAACCTATTAATCTAGAATTAAAGTAAGCTAGATTAATCCGGATGTCACTATATCTCCAAAAAGTCTCTCATCTCGATTCCCAAAAGCCCGACTTCCAAGCCCTTAAAACACATTGGCCAAATCAACGCGTCATAGACGCACCGCTAGGAGGACCTGAAATCCACAAGTTTCAATACCCCAAGTGTTAGTCCGAGAGTCTAGCGAGAATTCATATAAACATGTGATTTATAAAGGGGGTGGAAAAATTAAATAAATCGACGTAACCTGACCCATGTGATTATAATTACCACAATTCGATCTTGTCAAGAATTCCCACCTGAACATATATATATATATATATATATATATATATAGGGATGGGTTCAAATGAAAACTCATTTTCAATTGTGAACATGAGGACAAGTCACAACCATTGATCAAGATTTGAAAAACTAATCAATGGTTAAAACTTAATTAAACCAATTGAGAAGTGATTAGGGGCAAATCTGGAAATTCGAATCAACGCCTACCATGTTTGACTTTTTATTTTCTTTTTTAATTAAAAAACTTTTACCCCCTTAAAGTTTAAAATAATTTATCTTAAAAATTACTAATATTTTAATCAAACAAATTACATCAAAAAAACGAGAATTTCGTGTTCTTCGATATGACATCCATCTCGATATAGTTTTTTCTTCATTTTAACCGTTTTTACGTGAAATGCTATGTATGTGTTATATTTGGTATGAATATGTATGCACGTTTCCTGGTGTGCATATTCAGTATGAATAACAAAGAGGAACGTTCATTCACTATTCATGACGAACAACACAGTATTCAAAATGAATAATACAACATTCAGGATGAATAATACACGAATTCCTGATTCATGTATTATTAAACATGAATCGTGTATTATTCATCCTGAATAACACATTATTCACCCTGAATAACACATTATTCACCATGAATAACACATTATTCACCCTGAATAACACATTATAATTATTCACCCCGAATAACACATTATTCACCATGAATAACACATTATTCACCCTGAATAACACATTATTAATGTTGAATAATATATGAATGACCCGTGAAGGTTGAACACATGACACACTCTCTTTGTTTTCCGACTCACAACCGAAACTTGGTTTTATTCTTTATGAATATGTATGCACATCTTCAGGTGTCCACATTCAATATGAATAACAAAGGTGAACGTTCATTCACTATTCATGGTGAATAATACAATATTCAGGATGAATAATACAATATTCAGGATGAATAATACATGAATTCATGAATCGTGTATTATTCACCCTGAATGATGTATTATTCATACTGAATGATACATTATTCATGAAGAATAATACATGAGTGACTCGTGAAGGTGTGGAGACGTGACGTACTCTCTTTTGTTCATCGGTTCACAATCGAAACTCAATAGGTTTCCGATTCATCTCGATAGGTGTTGGGTTATGGTAATGAAGAACACGATACCTTAGGACGCTGAAGAAAGTGTTGTAGAAGGTGATGTCGAGTTACGGACTTATGGTGTCGAGATGTTGTACGCACTTGAACATATGTAAATATTCATACTGAATATAACACGTATATGACATTCCACGTAAAAACGGTTAAAACAACAAAAAAACTATATCGAGATGGATGTCATATCGAAGAGCACGAAATTCTCGTTTTTTTGATGTAATTTGTTTGATTAAAATGTTAGTAATTTTTAAGTTAATTTATTTTAAACTTTAAGGGGGGTAAAAAAAATTAATTAAAAAAGAATATAAAAAGTCAAACATGGTAGGCGTGGGTTTTAATTACCTTCCATTTTTACCCCTAATCACCTTAATTAATAATTTCAATTAAAAACTCTATTTAATATGAGTCATTGGATCAATATAGATGGAAGGGCCAAGATCCGTCCTCATGTTCACAATTGAAAATGAGTTTTTATTTGAACTTTCCTCTATATATATATATATATACCAGAAAATGTTTCTTTGATAATAATTACGGGGGAGACCCGTTACCATCAGGGTGACAAGAACACGGGAATAGAGTCACCCACGATGTTATCGAATTGCACCTTAAGTCCCGGTCCTAGTTCCCATTCCATAAAGACATCACAACCTCAAATCATCTCATTATCATGCCTTTAGTGCCTACTCCGTCGAGTTACACCTCAAGGACTTATGAGACCACATTGCCCATCCGAACTAGACGAGTTACACCTCAAGGACCTCAGCGTCCCCTATTGCCTACTCGCTAGTGACCCAAAACAGCCAACAATAAAATGAACAATTAGTCCATAAAGGTCTAAATCCTCGTGCACAATGAGTTAGACTACTACAAATCTGAAGCACGACCATAGATTTAGATTTGACCAATTACTACAATAATGGTTTCCACATAGTAGTCATGGATGAATGCCCTTATACCACACACTACAGATAAATTGCATGGTATTCCGTAATTTAGCACCACATGACAATTACATATAAATCTTCTATTTAAGGATGGTGTATTACTATTCATTTCCCTACGTGTACATTGTCTTGACATATAGGGGAGTCTACCCCCATAACAATATACATGTATGACCCATAAGTAAAACTAATATGCGTGTATACATACTTATGTATATATATATATATATATATATATATATATATATATATATATATATATTTATATTTACACATCAAGGAATATAGACATATAGACTTGTATACCCATATAGTTTTCAAATAAAGGATTTGGGTGAAACCCTATATTTAAACCAAATTCCATGTATGAGCAAACCCACCACTTTTAGCACAAGAAGATTAAATAGGGTACATAGAGATTAAATACACTTACCAATTTGGGTTTGTAAGGTGAAAACCCCTAATTTGAAGAAAGCCCTAGATTTAACAAAAGATTCCAAGTTAGCTTCACATTAAGAGTAAAACATAACCTAAGATGAAGTTGGTTGGTTAAAATGACTCACCTAAGGGTTTGTAAGTGAAACTCTAGAAAATATGAAAACCCTAATTCCTTAAAGTTGACTTGGATCTTTATCTTGAAGTTTGGAGACCTTCTTAAATGCTTGTAGACAAGAGATTAGAAACCCTGGAAGCAACCCTATTGATTACAACTAGGGGTGAGCAGCGGAACTGGGTACCCGCCTTTGGAACCGAAACCGCTCCGGAACTGCCGGTTCCGGAACCGGAACCGATGTGACTGGTTCCGGTTCCGGTTCCTAAAATAACGGAACCGATGTGACTGGGTCCGGTTCCGGTTCTCATTTTTTTAGAACCGCTACCCGCTGGGTACCCGCCGGGACCGGTTCCGGGACCGGGTACCCGGAACCGCTGGATACCCAGAACCGGAACCGCTGGGTACCCGGTACATATTAAGTATATACATATAAATATTTATTTAAACTAAATAAAAAAAGTTAATAAACTATAAATATTTATTAAACTATATATTTCTTTTTAGGGTTCACAGTGAAAACACACACACCATCCATTGTCTTCATCTACTAGCGCCGCTAAATCTCATGACTACCATCTCTCTCATGACTACCATCTCTACTAACGCCTAACAGAGAAAGAAAGTTGTCCAAATTCAGTTGTTGAATCTGTCGGCTGCCCTTCACAGAGAAAGAAACCTCTTGTGAGACCCAAGGGAACATCTTTATTTTCTTTGTGTTTGGGTGTGAAAGATATTAGCTTAGAACACACAAACAAACATTGTCTTCATCTTTTTTCTTCACAGTGAACACACACAAACCAGTCGCCGGCCACCATCCCCGGCCGCCAGCCGCCGTCCCCGTCCGCCAGCCGCCGTGAGTACATTTTATATTTTATATAAAACTTTAATATAGCTATTGGAGATTTTAACTATTTGAGCCAATTTCCCCAAATGAACAACTTTATTTTAAATTTGTCAATGGAAAATTGTATGGTAACTAACTGAATTTGATGATGATGAAGAAATTGAAAACTCGAGTGGTGAAGAACAACATCAATCCTGTGTGGGATGACGATCTGACGCTCTCCATCTTAGAGCTTGTCCCAATCAAACTTGTAAGTTGTTTTCTTCCGCTATATAAGTTGTATTCCATGCTTTATTAGTTGTACATTGCTTTGGAAATAAATAACATACTACTGGAAAGTGGAAACACCTTTTTTTTCCTTTTTTGTATATATAATTTGAGGTTAAAACGACATGATGATTCGAATCCAACCATTTTCCTAATCAATTTTGCTTTAGAAAAAAGATATATATATAATTGTGATTCACTACTGTTTCTGTTTCTGTCATATAGCTTTGCCCTCAACAGTTATGATTTGAGATCTTATATTATAATTGTAGTCCCTCTAGTTTTGTTAAAAGTTGTGAATTTCGTTCTTAACTTTTATAAAATTTTGGTTTTTGTCCATGAAAATTGTTATCTGTTATTACTTTCGTCTTTAAAATTAGTTTTGAATATACTCCATTGTTTTCTCATAGGTTTATGTTTTATTTGCTTATAACCTACATATAACCTAGGAACAGTTTAATAATGCATGCATCTTAAGACACACCACATATGACATTACTATTAAATGTTTTATATTAAATTCCTTTTTTTGTCAGGTTTAATAATGGATGTACCTCCGATTGACGTGGATGAAAGTGAGGCGGTTGATCAAAACCAAAGCCAAAAAAGCATGCCCCAAGTCGGAGACAAAAGGAAATCAAGTGTTTGGCGTCATTAAGAAGACATTAGAGATCCAACCACGGGCAAGGTTGTGAAGGCAAAATGCAAGTATTGTTCAAAGTTATTAAACGGGTGCACAAAGAACGGTACATCTTCTCTCTCAAAACATCTTGGTTCTTGTCCAAAATACCCGGAAAATCTCGATAAAAAACAAATGAAAATTAGTACTTTTAGAACTAGTCAAAGTGATACTGCCACTATTTCTAATTGGGAGTTTGATCAAAATTCTATTAGACTTGCTTTAGCTAAAATGGTTATTCTTGATGAGCAACCATTTTCTATCGTCGAACGTGATGGATTTAGAGGTTTTTGTAGTGCCGGCATGCCACAATTTTGTATTCCATCACGATTCACGGTTGCTAGAGATTGTAGTAAACTATTTCTTAGTGAAAGGGAGATACTAAGAAATACTTTCAAAAGTTTGAACTCTAGAATTGCTCTCACAACTGATTGTTGGACTTCTGTGCAAAATTATAATTATCTTTGTTTGACTGCACACTTTATTGATGATAATTGGAGATTGCATAAAAGGATTTTGAGTTTCAAGTTAATGGATAGTCATAAAGGGAAGGAAATTGGAAAAGTTGTGGAATCATGTGTTCTTCAATGGGGTATAGAAGATAAGTTGTCTTGTCTTACTGTAGATAATGCAAGTTCTAATGATGTTGCCGTTGCGCATTTGAAAGATAATCTTAGTGAAAAACTTGTTTTAGGAGGTGAGTTTTTTCATATGAGATGTGCTGCTCATATTTTAAACTTGATTGTTAAAGATGGCTTGAATATGGTTAAGGATTCCATCAATAGTATTCGAGGTGCGGTTAGATATGTAAGGAGCTCTCCGGCAAGAGCTAAGTTGTTTGATGAGTGTGCTTTAAAGTCTAAAATTCCGTGTAAGGGTTCTGTTTGTTTAGATGTGCCAACACGGTGGAACTCCACTTACATTATGTTAGATTTGGCTCTTAAATTTGAGAAAGCTTTTAAAAGAATGAAACAAGAAGATCCTGATTTTGTAAAAGAACTCAAAGATGGATTTCCATCCCAACAAGATTGGGAAAATGCCAAAGCGTTATCACTTTGTTTGAAACAATTTTACGAGGCCACAAAAAGGATTTCCGGCACTTTATATGTTACAGCTAATATGCATTTTCATGAGATCTTGGGTGTCCTTGCTTCTTTGTTAGAGTGGAGAGAGGATGATGAACCTAGTATTATGCGTATGGGTGATGAAATGAGAAAAAAGTTTGACAAATATTATGGAGGTTTTGGTAGAACAAATGTGATGGTTTTAGTTGCAGTGGCTCTTGATCCACGTTATAAGATGAGGTTTGTGAAGTTTTCATTAAGAAAAATATTTCCTTCGGACTCCGATAAAGTTAGTGATATATATGGTCAAGTATATGATGTTTTGAAAAAATTATATGACCATTATGCTAATGTTTCTTCATCATCAAATGATGATTCTTCTATTTTCTTTGTGAATGATGATGGTGACCAAAATTTTGTTGGGACGGTGAAAAATAAACAAATGAGAAAAATCTATGATGAGTTTTATGAAAATGATGTTGGGGATGCTATTGAGAAATCTGAGTTGGAAGAATATCTTGAGGCTCCGCCTGAAAAAATGGATGTTGAGAAGTTTGAAATTTTGAGGTGGTGGAGTGAAAAGTGTACTACATATAAGGTATTGGGATCAATGGCAAAGGACATTCTAGCCATTCCGGTTTATACGGTTGCTAGTGAGTCTGCTTTTAGTACATCCGGTCGGGTGGTAGATGAGTTTCGGAGTAGTTTGGGTCCAAAGACGGTGGAAGCTTTGATATGTGCTCAAGATTGGTTGAGAGGATCATCAATATGTTTGGACATGGAACAATATTTGGAGGATGTGCAAAAATACGAGGAAGGTAATTTACTTATTTATTGTTTTTTTTTCCATATATATTTATATTTGTTAATTTCATATGTAACATTCTAATTCGCGCTTTTTATTTGTTAATTTCAGAAATTGGTCGTATTGATCTTGATGAGACATTTGTTAACATCAACTAATTTCTTTTTGAGGTAATTTTCTAATTTATATTTATTGTAGTGACAATTTATAAAATGGCATGGTATTGGTTTAGTTAGGTATTTTATTTGTTTTGACTTTGATCCAAGTGTTTTATTTGTTAGGTGTTGACGACTTGACGTGAAGTTCCATGAAGTCGTGAAGTGCCGTGAAGACATGAAGCGTTTTATTCGTTTTGTACTTTTGTTGATGTCGTATCAAGACTTAAGTTTAAGTTTAAGTTGGTTATGTAATAATTATTTTCTAATTTAGTTATGTAATAATTATTTTTATCGGATTAGTTTTTAGTTTTAATCGTTTGTTGTATGAAAAATTGAAAACTACGTTGGTACTTTAAGTTTAAGTTGTTTTTTTCTACTTTGCAAGTGTTTTAAAATTATGTTTTATTGTAAAAAATGTTAAAAAAAAAAAAATTGCCAGCGGGTACCCGGAACCGGAACCGGTTCCCAGCGGTTCCGGGACCGGTTCCAAAAAAAAGAGAACCGACGGGAGCGGTTCCGGTTCCGGTTCTTTCTTTCTAGGAACCGCCGGTTCCGGTTCCGGTTCCATGAAAAAAGGGCGGGTACCCGGTGTTGCTCACCCCTAATTACAACTAGCAACCATGGAGGAGGAGTAAATGAGGAGAGGGTGAGGTGGGTGGAAATCGGTCCAAAAAGGGTGGAAAGATCGTCCAAATGAAGCTGAGAAATGAATACCCCCATAAAGAGGTCGGCGCTGCTGAGTTTTATACTCCACACGCTCGCCGGCGAGAGTGTCCTTGCGAGAGTGACCATGGCATAATCTGTAAAGCCCGTGTCCCGGTACGTTTATTAATTAATTTTAATTATTTAAGATGTTTACCTTTAATTGTTTTTGGTTAGTGGTTTGGTGTCAAAAAGGATCAAAATGTTAGCTTACGTGTCTTTTTGATGTAGATTGTGAGATAAGGTGTAGTTGAGGGGCTAATTGTGAAAATCTTGGAACTTCTTTGCATGGGTCTCGGCCCATGACTACAATTCCAAGCCTCGTTTTCTTTTCCTTGTAAATCAAGCAAACCAAACAATCATCTAACCCTACAATCCACTTCCCTCTTTTCCTTTGTGTTGTGCGGCCGAGAGAGAGAGAAACGAAGAGAGAGAGGGATCGCGAGAAAGAGAGAGAAGAGAAGAAAGAACGCAGTGGCAGCCACCCCTCGCCGCCGCTGCTGCTGTCGCCGGAGGTCGCCACCACCTTGAGTCGTCGGAGGTCGAGAAGGAGAAGATTGGTTGTGGTGGTGAGACGTCGTCGTGAGGTAAGTAGCTCTCTCGTTCGTCTCGTTTCTTTTCCTTTTTCCTTTTCGTTTTTCCGGCGAGACCACCACCGCCGCACGCCGTCGCTACGGTGGCTGTGGGTGGAGGGCGGTGGCAGTGGGTGACACTCGTAGCGTAAATCCCAAACCGTTAAGCCGAACGCGAATCGTTTTATAAAATCGTCATTTTATGTAAATTCTAAGTGTGCTGTCCAGTTTTCGTTTGATCATAACTTTTCCGTCGTAACTCCGTTTGAGCCGAAACTGGCGCCCACGGTTCAAGTTCGGGGTCGGGCACGTTTTCCGTGTTTTAGCGGAAAACTGGTTCGGTCTCTAGCTGGGCGAAAAAGTGGTCGCAAATTCAGTGATTCGTCATTTCATGTGAAAAATTCTGGAATCTGCCATTGCCTTGTGAAAGCCATAACTTTTTGCTCGTAACTCGTATCTGGGTGAGACCAGCGCCAAAAGTTCCCTTTTTGAGTCTATAAACTTTCCGTGTTTTGTGCGAAACCCAGTTCGGGACGTAGCAGGGGTCAATCTGTTGCTTTGCGCTGAAAGGTGCTGATTTTCGCTGTTCGGGGAACTGTTTTTGTAAAATCCATAATAAATGGTAGAAAAATCGTTAGGAGGCGTATAATATGTCCTTGAAACCCTAACTCATAGTACTTTCTGACCATGTAATAATATTGAGGATTTACTGGGTTTAAGGAGGTCGAAACAGGTCCCGAACAGACCTGTTTGGCGAGACCGGGAAGTAGTTTTAGTGACGGTTTAAGCGGGTGTCGTGTCGTAGGGTCCGGGTCTCGTATTGATACGTTTTAACGTGCGTTTAGGTGCTGGGAAGTGACCGTAATTGGGAAGCTTGAATTTGTATTGTTGAGCTAGGCGCGCATTCGAGGTGAGTTCTCTCACTATAACTAATGTCGGTTATTTTTACATTACGTTGTGTATGTATGTGGTAGTTCTAATTGCTTTTGATGCGGGGTTAAATAGTGGGGTGTCTAGTCGGACCTTAATGTTGTGACTACGCGGGTGGCGTAGGAGTTCGGCGGGGCCGAGGGTCACATATGCGGGTGGCGTAGTAATTCGGTGGGACCGAAGGTTGTATACGCGGGTGGCGTATGAACCCGGGGGTGCCGGGTTGCGTTTGCACGATATCTAATAACGGTTGTTTTATCATTGCTGTAGTACGTGTGTGGTAGCTTTATGTGATTGTGTTGTGGAACTAGATAGTGGGGTGTCTAGTTGATACTATGTTGTCATGTTAACTCGGTGGGACCGGGGATTCGGCGGGGCCGGAGATGTTATCATGTGGTCGGTGGGACCGACTTGTGCCTTTTAGGTGGGTGGGTGTGGATATACATGTTTATGATTTGTTCGTAGACTTGTATGCTGTTTATGTGCAATTATCTGTTTATGGTGGTGTGGAAATAACTGTGTTACTTATGGTGTTGAATTCACTAAGCTTCGTGCTTATCCTTTCCCAATAAACTGTGGTTTCAGGTACGGGCGGCTCCAAGGCGTGACGAGTACACACTGGCGCACGAGGAGAGCTGGTTGCTTTATGGTTTTTAATAATTAAACGTTTATTCCGCTGGTTTTTATTATGAAGATAATAATTATGAGTTTGCAAACGAAACGTTGGGATCATTTAATGAGTTGTTATAAATGAAATGTTTATTTAAAAATTTAAATTTGCTTGTAATTTTTGGGACGTTACAACTTGGTATCAGAGCACGGCTTGAGTGAATCAAACGCATTTCGGTGTGTTTGATCTCAAGTTGCGGCTGGGAAAATTTTCAAATTCTTTATTAAACCTTTTTGGGAATAAAAGAAAAGGGTAAAAACCCGTTCGAGGAACGGTGATCGAGGGCGCAGTGTGTACAGTCAGCCGGAGCCAAAGGGAAAGGTACAATGCTTAGTGTTTTATTGCTTTCTAGATCATAGAGTATGCATGCTAGATTGCATGTTGTTGACACTATGCGGTATGTTGGACTGCTTGCTATTACGAATTTATGCTAATTATGATGGGTTACTAAGTGGATACCCTCTAGGTTGTATGCAGTAAGAGACTTATAGCCTTAGAATATTCGATTTAGTTCTATTGCGCAGCTCTTGTTTGAGTCCAACCGTTCTAGGATAGAATCTTGTATTCGAAGGTCTATTTGTTTTGCACTGCATGTAATCGGGTATTCGCGAGGCCACTCTTTATGATTAATGGGGATTCGGTGGTAGCAAGGGTAGTGGTTGGGATGGAATTCCTAGGGAGCTAGGAAGAGTGAGTACATATGCCGGTGCGGGCATATGTGTGTAGTTGCGGCGAGAAACTACTTGGACCCCTCGGGATGGGACTCGGAACGAGCGATGATAGGTGTGGAAGGTAGTAGTAGAGCTCCTACTACCGGAAGCACAAGATCATTGCTCGAGTCGGGAAAGTCGCGAGGAATCCAAGGAGTTGAGCGTGAGCGTTGTTAGTATGAGTTATTATGTGCTAATAGCTTGTTGTATTAATTACCTAGGATGACCATCACAAGGAGGAACACCGATGTTGAACCGAATGCTAGTATTGAACTCACTATTGAGCAGATGCGTGAGTTGATCGTGGCTGAAGTAAAGCATGCTATTAGGGAGGCAATCCCCGAGATTATAACCGCCGTTCGTGATGAGGTAGTAATGATGTTGGAGACTGCTCGGGGACAAGGACTCGAGTTAGAGGGACATACTAAGAAGAGGAAAATGGCGCATACCGTTGCATCAGAATCGGCGGTTCCAAAGAGAACGAGGTTCTCGGACTCGCTCTTGAACCGAAGGAGCGGTGGGTTTAAGACCAAGGATGGTAGCGGAAGGAGAAATGACAAATGCTTCCAGTGTGGCCAGGTAGGGCACTACGGTCGCGACTGCAGGGAACCACAAAGGGTCTGTTTCAACTGCAACCAGATGGGTCACGTGAAGGCCAGCTGCCCGAATCCGAGGGCTACTGATGGGGATGAGGCACAGGCCACGCTCAAAACGGTGACTGGTACGTTCTTAGTTAACTCGGTGTCCACTGTGGCAATGTTTGATAGCGGGGCTACCCATTATTTCGTGCCTCACACTTTTATTGAGCGTTTGGGCCGTAGTATGGGACGGTTAGGTTGTCCACTTGTGCGTGAGGTTGATGATGTAATGTTTGTTTTAAGTAGACCATTTCGGGTCAAGAGGGAGGATTGTGCTAGAATCATAGGCTTTTGAGCCGACTTTGTTTTGAGAAAAAGCCGTAAGATGATTTGACGTGAATTCCAACTTGCCCTAAGAGGTTTAAATGTTCGGATGACGTTAGTGGATCAGAGAGATTTGGAGGAGTAGGAGTCGAGACGTAGAATGCCGACTGAGTCATGCACAAAGTTTGATTTTGAAATAGATTGCATTAACAAATTCTTGTGTTTCAACTCATTTTATGGATGATGTTTTGGAATTTTGGGAAATGTTCAGCACACACACAAGATTTTGAAATATGGTTTTGAAAGTGTATGAAACCGTTTTATCACGGGAGTACAAGCTTTGTTAGAATTTGTCTCATTTCGTTATTTTTTTCAACGGTTCTTTCGGGTATGATGATATCCGTGTTTTGTGGTGTTTAAAATGTTGGGCAAGTGACTACGGCTTGTGACTTTAACATTGGAACTCCTCCACATATGTTAGAGTTGGGACGGAAAGTTACATTCCACGATGTCTGTATAAAGCTATTTGAGTGATTCGGTTAAAATAAGTTTTGTTTTACGGCATGTTGAGTCGCGTGGGTTTAATTTCACGAGGTGTATATATTATTTGTTTATGTGACCATTTGGGGAAATCTTAAAAATCAATTTAAAGAACCCCACCTTTTGAGATTTTATGAGGTTTTAGTCGATATTTTCAAATGGTGGAAACAGATTGGTTTTTATCTTAAGTTTGAAACTTACACGAGACAGTTGTGTTTTAACAAAAATGATTTTGTAAACCATTTGGGAAGTGCGTTTATAAGTGTTATGTGTCATTTTGAGAATTTTAAAGGTGTGAGTCCTTTTGGAAAACGCTTTTGTTTAACTCGTGTCGAGTTTGGGACTAATGTTATTTAAGAGTATTGCTTGCTTAAACTTTATGTAAACGCGTTTTGACCGACTTATGGGTCTAGCAAGCGTGGAGCAGTTAGCTCGGTTCTAACTTTGAGATAGTCATGGGTCAATTGTACGATTTTTTAATGGCTCGATGTGAAGTTTTGTTGATGGGTTGTTTTGTCGCACAGTTTTGCACTTATTGCACGTTGCGTATCTACATGTTGGGTGAGTGAGTCAATCCGGGATAGGCACTTGTGGGTAGGCTGTTTTGCCTTGGATCCTTAGGCACGTTAGTCAGTCGCTGGTAGTGGTCGGTTGGGTATCTCGGGGTGAGGCCCCGGTGTTCAGGTGTTATAGCCTAGGCTTTCTAGTAGGTGCTAGGAGGATATAGTTGTGGGCACTTACCTGGGAGGTAATTCCGATGTGAGGGGCCCTGAGGCGTTACCTGAGAGGTAGGCGTCAGGGTGTATCCTCGGTTCAGATAAATTAGCTTTGTAGAGCGAGTGTGGGGGATACGTCGACGGTGGGAGGTTGGGTATTCCACGCGTGTTGGTAATGTAGGCCGGGTAGTATCGGTTAAGGGAATGACCTACACGTGTGTTAGTTGACTTGATTGTGGGGGATATCTATTTGTGTTAGTGTCTAGGATAATACCACGCTTATGTGATTTATTATAATCGGTTGGACCGATGTTCGGCGGGTGGCCGATGTTTGTTATCGTAATCGGTTGGACCGATGTTCGGCGGGTGGCCGATGTTTGTTATCGTAATCGGTTGGACCGATGTTCGGCGGGTGGCCGATGTTTGTTATTGTAATCGGTTGGACCGATGTTCGGCGGGTGGCCGATGTTTGTTATTGTAATCGGTTGGACCGATGTTCGGCGGGTGGCCGATGTTTGTTATTGTAATCGGTTGGACAGCTGTTCGGCAGGGGGTCGATGTTTTGTTAATATAAGTTATTGAAAATCTTTAGGGGTACTTTTAGAATAGTAAGAGCTTGACTTTTGAGTCGAGATGTATGGAGTGTTCTTCCGATCATATTTTTTTCAGCGTTCTTGAAGGAGTTTTGTGGTAAGAAAGGGAATAGAGAAATTTAGGTTCCAATTAGTGAAGGGGTTCCGAGTGGACGTGGGAATCTGAGGCAGTGATGCGGGAGGATTACCTGGAGCTGTTCACGGGCATAGACTTCGAGGACGAAGTCTAATCCAAGTGGGGGAGAGTTGTAAAGCCCGTGTCCCGGTACGTTTATTAATTAATTTTAATTATTTAAGATGTTTACCTTTAATTGTTTTTGGTTAGTGGTTTGGTGTCAAAAAGGATCAAAATGTTAGCTTACGTGTCTTTTTGATGTAGATTGTGAGATAAGGTGTAGTTGAGGGGCTAATTGTGCAAATCTTGGAACTTCTTTGCATGGGTCTCGGCCCATGACTACAATTCCAAGCCTCGTTTTCTTTTCCTTGTAAATCAAGCAAACCAAACAATCATCTAACCCTACAATCCACTTCCCTCTTTTCCTTTGTGTTGTGCGGCCGAGAGAGAGAGAAACGAAGAGAGAGAGGGATCGCGAGAAAGAGAGAGAAGAGAAGAAAGAACGCAGTGGCAGCCACCCCTCGCCGCCGCTGCTGCTGTCGCCGGAGGTCGCCACCACCTTGAGTCGTCGGAGGTCGAGAAGGAGAAGATTGGTTGCGGTGGTGAGACGTCGTCGTGAGGTAAGTAGCTCTCTCGTTCGTCTCGTTTCTTTTCCTTTTTCCTTTTCGTTTTTCCGGCGAGACCACCACCGCCGCACGCCGTCGCTACGGTGGCTGTGGGTGGAGGGCGGTGGCAGTGGGTGACACTCGTAGCGTAAATCCCAAACCGTTAAGCCGAACGCGAATCGTTTTATAAAATCGTCATTTTATGTAAATTCTAAGTGTGCTGTCCAGTTTTCGTTTGATCATAACTTTTCCGTCGTAACTCCGTTTGAGCCGAAACTGGCGCCCACGGTTCAAGTTCGGGGTCGGGCACGTTTTCCGTGTTTTAGCGGAAAACTGGTTCGGTCTCTAGCTGGGCGAAAAAGTGGTCGCAAGTTCAGTGATTCGTCATTTCATGTGAAAAATTCTGGAATCTGCCATTGCCTTGTGAAAGCCATAACGTTTTGCTCGTAACTCGTATCTGGGTGAGACCAGCGCCAAAAGTTCCCTTTTTGAGTCTACAAACGTTTCCGTGTTTTGTGCGAAACCCAGTTCGGGACGTAGCAGGGGTCAATCTGTTGCTTTGCGCTGAAAGGTGCTGATTTTCGCTGTTCGGGGAACTGTTTTTGTAAAATCCATAATAAATGGTAGAAAAATCGTTAGGAGGCGTATAATATGTCCTTGAAACCCTAACTCATAGTACTTTCTGACCATGTAATAATATTGAGGATTTACTGGGTTTAAGGAGGTCGAAACAGGTCCCGAACAGACCTGTTTGGCGAGACCGGGAAGTAGTTTTAGTGACGGTTTAAGCGGGTGTCGTGTCGTAGGGTCCGGGTCTCGTATTGATACGTTTTAACGTGCGTTTAGGTGCTGGGAAGTGACCGTAATTGGGAAGCTTGAATTTGTATTGTTGAGCTAGGCGCGCATTCGAGGTGAGTTCTCTCACTATAACTAATGTCGGTTATTTTTACATTACGTTGTGTATGTATGTGGTAGTTCTAATTGCTTTTGATGCGGGGTTAAATAGTGGGGTGTCTAGTCGGACCTTAATGTTGTGACTACGCGGGTGGCGTAGGAGTTCGGCGGGGCCGAGGGTCACATATGTGGGTGGCGTAGTAATTCGGTGGGACCGAAGGTTGTATACGCGGGTGGCGTATGAACCCGGGGGTGCCGGGTTGCATTTGCACGATATCTAATAACGGTTGTTTTATCATTGCTGTAGTACGTGTGTGGTAGCTTTATGTGATTGTGTTGTGGAACTAGATAGTGGGGTGTCTAGTTGATACTATGTTGTCATGTTAACTCGGTGGGACCGGGGATTCGGCGGGGCCGGAGATGTTATCATGTGGTCGGTGGGACCGACTTGTGCCTTTTAGGTGGGTGGGTGTGGATATACATGTTTATGATTTGTTCGTAGACTTGTATGCTGTTTATGTGCAATTATCTGTTTATGGTGGTGTGGAAATAACTGTGTTACTTATGGTGTTGAATTCACTAAGCTTCGTGCTTACCCTTTCCCAATAAACTGTGGTTTCAGGTACGGGCGGCTCCAAGGCGTGACGAGTACACACTGGCGCGCGAGAAGAGCTGGTTGCTTTATGGTTTTTAATAATTAAACGTTTATTCCGCTGATTTTTATTATGAAGATAATAATTATGAGTTTGCAAACGAAACGTTGGGATCATTTAATGAGTTGTTATAAATGAAATGTTTATTTAAAAATTTAAATTTGCTTGTAATTTTTGGGACGTTACAACTTGGTATCAGAGCACGGCTTGAGTGAATCAAACGCATTTCGGTGTGTTTGATCTCAAGTTGCGGCTGGGAAAATTTTCAAATTCTTTATTAAACCTTTTTGGGAATAAAAGAAAAGGGTAAAAACCCGTTCGAGGAACGGTGATCGAGGGCGCAGTGTGTACAGTCAGCCGGAGCCAAAGGGAAAGGTACAATGCTTAGTGTTTTATTGCTTTCTAGATCATAGAGTATGCATGCTAGATTGCCTGTTGTTGACACTATGCGGTATGTTGGACTGCTTGCTATTACGAATTTATGCTAATTATGATGGGTTACTAAGTGGATACCCTCTAGGTTGTATGCAGTAAGAGACTTATAGCCTTAGAATATTCGATTTAGTTCTATTGCGCAGCTCTTGTTTGAGTCCAACCGTTCTAGGATAGAATCTTGTATTCGAAGGTCTGTTTGTTTTGCACTGCATGTAATCGGGTATTCGCGAGGCCACTCTTTATGATTAATGGGGATTCGGTGGTAGCAAGGGTAGTGGTTGGGATGGAATTCCTAGGGAGCTAGGAAGAGTGAGTACATATGCCGGTGCGGGCATATGTGTGTAGTTGCGGCGAGAAACTACTTGGACCCCTCGGGATGGGACTCGGAACGAGCGATGATAGGTGTGGAAGGTAGTAGTAGAGCTCCTACTACCGGAAGCACAAGATCAGTGCTCGAGTCGGGAAAGTCGCGAGGAATCCAAGGAGTTGAGCGTGAGCGTTGTTAGTATGAGTTATTATGTGCTAATAGCTTGTTGTATTAATTACCTAGGATGACCATCACAAGGAGGAACACCGATGTTGAACCGAATGCTAGTATTGAACTCACTATTGAGCAGATGCGTGAGTTGATCGTGGCTGAAGTAAAGCATGCTATTAGGGAGGCAATCCCCGAGATTATTACCGCCGTTCGTGATGAGGTAGTAATGATGTTGGAGACTGCTCGGGGACAAGGACTCGAGTTAGAGGGACATACTAAGAAGAGGAAAATGGCGCAGACCGTTGCATCAGAATCGGCGGTTCCAAAGAGAACGAGGTTCTCGGACTCGCTCTTGAACCGAAGGAGCGGTGGGTTTAAGACCAAGGATGGTAGCGGAAGGAGAAATGACAAATGCTTCCAGTGTGGCCAGGTAGGGCACTACGGTCGCGACTGCAGGGAACCACAAAGGGTCTGTTTCAACTGCAACCAGATGGGTCACGTGAAGGCCAGCTGCCCGAATCCGAGGGCTACTGATGGGGATGAGGCACAGGCCACGCTCAAAACGGTGACTGGTACGTTCTTAGTTAACTCGGTGTCCACTGTGGCAATGTTTGATAGCGAGGCTACCCATTATTTCGTGCCTCACACTTTTATTGAGCGTTTGGGCCGTAGTATGGGACGGTTAGGCTGTCCACTTGTGCGTGAGGTTGATGATGTAATGTTTGTTTTAAGTAGACCATTTCGGGTCAAGAGGGAGGATTGTGCTAGAATCATAGGCTTTTGAGCCGACTTTGTTTTGAGAAAAAGCCGTAAGATGATTTGACGTGAATTCCAACTTGCCCTAAGAGGTTTAAATGTTCGGATGACGTTAGTGGATCAGAGAGATTTGGAGGAGTAGGAGTCGAGACGTAGAATGCCGACTGAGTCATGCACAAAGTTTGATTTTGAAATAGATTGCATTAACAAATTCTTGTGTTTCAAATCATTTTATGGATGATGTTTTGGAATTTTGGGAAATGTTCAGCACACACACAAGATTTTGAAATATGGTTTTGAAAGTGTATGAAACCGTTTTATCACGGGAGTACAAGCTTTGTTAGAATTTGTCTCATTTCGTTATTTTTTTCAACGGTTCTTTCGGGTATGATGATATTCGTGTATTGTGGTGTTTAAAATGTTGGGCAAGTGACTACGGCTTGTGACTTTAACATTGGAACTCCTCCACATATGTTAGAGTTGGGACGGAAAGTTACATTCCACGATGTCTGTATAAAGCTATTTGAGTGATTCGGTTAAAATAAGTTTTGTTTTACGGCATGTTGAGTCGTGTGGGTTTAATTTCACGAGGTGTATATATTATTTGTTTATGTGACCATTTGGGGAAATCTTAAAAATCAATTTAAAGAACCCCACCTTTTGAGATTTTATGAGGTTTTAGTCGATATTTTCAAATGGTGGAAACAGATTGGTTTTTATCTTAAGTTTGAAACTTACACGAGACAGTTGTGTTTTAACAAAAATGATTTTGTAAACCATTTGGGAAGTGCGTTTATAAGTGTTATGTGTCATTTTGAGAATTTTAAAGGTGTGAGTCCTTTTGGAAAACGCTTTTGTTTAACTCGTGTCGAGTTTGGGACTAATGGTATTTAAGAGTATTGCTTGCTTAAACTTTATGTAAACGCGTTTTGACCGACTTATGGGTCTAGCAAGCGTGGAGCAGTTAGCTCGGTTCTGACTTTGAGATAGTCATGGGTCAATTGTACGATTTTTTAATGGCTCGATGTGAAGTTATGTTGATGGGTTGTTTTGTCGCACAGTTTTGCACTTATTGCACGTTGCGTATCTACATGTTGGGTGAGTGAGTCAATCCGGGATAGGCACTTGTGGGTAGGCTGTTTTGCCTTGGATCCTTAGGCACGTTAGTCAGTCGCTGGTAGTGGTCGGTTGGGTATCTCGGGGTGAGGCCCCGGTGTTCAGGTGTTATAGCCTAGGCTTTCTAGTAGGTGCTAGGAGGATATAGTTGTGGGCACTTACCTGGGAGGTAATTCCGATGTGAGGGGCCCTGAGGCGTTACCTGAGAGGTAGGCGTCAGGGTGTATCCTCGGTTCAGGTAAATTAGCTTTGTAGAGCGAGTGTGGGGGATACGTCGACGGTGGGAGGTTGGGTATTCCACGCGTGTTGGTAATGTAGGCCGGGTAGTATCGGTTAAGGGAATGACCTACGCGTGTGTTAGTTGACTTGATTGTGGGGGATATCTATTTGTGTTAGTGTCTAGGATAATACCACGCTTATGTGATTTATTATAATCGGTTGGACCGATGTTCGGCGGGTGGCCGATGTTTGTTATCGTAATCGGTTGGACCGATGTTCGGCGGGTGGCCGATGTTTGTTATCGTAATCGGTTGGACCGATGTTCGGCGGGTGGCCGATGTTTGTTATTGTAATCGGTTGGACCGATGTTCGGCGGGTGGCCGATGTTTGTTATTGTAATCGGTTGGACCGATGTTCGGCGGGTGGCCGATGTTTGTTATTGTAATCGGTTGGACCGATGTTCGGCGGGTGGCCGATGTTTGTTATTGTAATCGGTTGGACAGATGTTCGACAGGGGGTCGATGTTTTGTTAATATAAGTTATTGAAAATCTTTAGGGGTACTTTTAGAATAGTAAGAGCTTGACTTTTGAGTCGAGATGTATGGAGTGTTCTTCCGATCATATTTTTTTCAGCGTTCTTGAAGGAGTTTTGTGGTAAGAAAGGGAATAGAGAAATTTAGGTTCCAATTAGTGAAAGGGTTCCGAGTGGACGTGGGAATCTGAGGCAGTGATGCGGGAGGATTACCTGGAGCTGTTCACGGGCATAGACTTCGAGGACGAAGTCTAATCCAAGTGGGGGAGAGTTGTAAAGCCCGTGTCCCGGTACGTTTATTAATTAATTTTAATTATTTAAGATGTTTACCTTTAATTGTTTTTGGTTAGTGGTTTGGTGTCAAAAAGGATCAAAATGTTAGCTTACGTGTCTTTTTGATGTAGATTGTGAGATAAGGTGTAGTTGAGGGGCTAATTGTGCAAATCTTCGAACTTCTTTGCATGGGTCTCGGCCCATGACTACAATTCCAAGCCTCGTTTTCTTTTCCTTGTAAATCAAGCAAACCAAACAATCATCTAACCCTACAATCCACTTCCCTCTTTTCCTTTGTGTTGTGCGGCCGAGAGAGAGAGAAACGAAGAGAGAGAGGGATCGCGAGAAAGAGAGAGAAGAGAAGAAAGAACGCAGCGGCAGCCACCCCTCGCCGCCGCTGCTGCTGTCGCCGGAGGTCGCCACCACCTTGAGTCGTCGGAGGTCGAGAAGGAGAATATTGGTTGTGGTGGTGAGACGTCGTCGTGAGGTAAGTAGCTCTCTCGTTCGTCTCGTTTCTTTTCCTTTTTCCTTTTCCTTTTTCCGGCGAGACCACCACCGCCGCACGCCGTCGCTACGGTGGCTGTGGGTGGAGGGCGGTGGCAGTGGGTGACACTCGTAGCGTAAATCCCAAACCGTTAAGCCGAACGCGAATCGTTTTATAAAATCGTCATTTTATGTAAATTCTAAGTGTGCTGTCCAGTTTTCGTTTGATCATAACTTTTCCGTCGTAACTCCGTTTGAGCCGAAACTGGCGCCCACGGTTCAAGTTCGGGGTCGGGCACGTTTTCCGTGTTTTAGCGGAAAACTGGTTCGGTCTCTAGCTGGGCGAAAAAGTGGTCGCAAGTTCAGTGATTCGTCATTTCATGTGAAAAATTCTGGAATTTGCCATTGCCTTGTGAAAGCCATAACTTTTTGCTCGTAACTTGTATCTGGGTGAGACCAGCGCCAAAAGTTCCCTTTTTGAGTCTATAAACTTTTCCGTGTTTTGTGCGAAACCCAGTTCGGGACGTAGCAGGGGTCAATCTGTTACTTTGCGCTGAAAGGTGCTGATTTTCGCTGTTCGGGGAACTGTTTTTGTAAAATCCATAATAAATGGTAGAAAAATCGTTAGGAGGCGTATAATATGTCCTTGAAACCCTAACTCATAGTACTTTCTGACCATGTAATAATATTGAGGATTTACTGGGTTTAAGGAGGTCGAAACAGGTCCCGAACAGACCTGTTTGGCGAGACCGGGAAGTAGTTTTAGTGACGGTTTAAGCGGGTGTCGTGTCGTAGGGTCCGGGTCTCGTATTGATACGTTTTAACGTGCGTTTAGGTGCTGGGAAGTGACCGTAATTGGGAAGCTTGAATTTGTATTGTTGAGCTAGGCGCGCATTCGAGGTGAGTTCTCTCACTATAACTAATGTCGGTTATTTTTACATTACGTTGTGTATGTATGTGGTAGTTCTAATTGCTTTTGATGCGGGGTTAAATAGTGGGGTGTCTAGTCGGACCTTAATGTTGTGACTACGCGGGTGGCGTAGGAGTTCGGCGGGGCCGAGGGTCACATATGCGGGTGGCGTAGTAATTCGGTGGGACCGAAGGTTGTATACGCGGGTGGCGTATGAACCCGGGGGTGCCGGGTTGCGTTTGCACGATATCTAATAACGGTTGTTTTATCATTGCTGTAGTACGTGTGTGGTAGCTTTATGTGATTGTGTTGTGGAACTAGATAGTGGGGTGTCTAGTTGATACTATGTTGTCATGTTAACTCGGTGGGACCGGGGATTCGGCGGGGCCGGAGATGTTATCATGTGGTCGGTGGGACCGACTTGTGCCTTTTAGGTGGGTGGGTGTGGATATACATGTTTATGATTTGTTCGTAGACTTGTATGCTGTTTATGTGCAATTATCTGTTTATGGTGGTGTGGAAATAACTGTGTTACTTATGGTGTTGAATTCACTAAGCTTCGTGCTTATCCTTTCCCAATAAACTGTGGTTTCAGGTACGGGCGGCTCCAAGGCGTGACGAGTACACACTGGCGCGCGAGGAGAGCTGGTTGCTTTATGGTTTTTAATAATTAAACGTTTATTCCGCTGGTTTTTATTATGAAGATAATAATTATGAGTTTGCAAACGAAACGTTGGGATCATTTAATGAGTTGTTATAAATGAAATGTTTATTTAAAATTTAAATTTGCTTGTAATTTTTGGGACGTTACAACTTGGTATCAGAGCACGGCTTGAGTGAATCAAACGCATTTCGGTGTGTTTGATCTCAAGTTGCGGCTGGGAAAATTTTCAAATTCTTTATTAAACCTTTTTGGGAATAAAAGAAAAGGGTAAAAACCCGTTCGAGGAACGGTGATCGAGGGCGCAGTGTGTACAGTCAGCCGGAGCCAAAGGGAAAGGTACAATGCTTAGTGTTTTATTGCTTTCTAGATCATAGAGTATGCATGCTAGATTGCCTGTTGTTGACACTATGCGGTATGTTGGACTGCTTGCTATTACGAATTTATGCTAATTATGATGGGTTACTAAGTGGATACCCTCTAGGTTGTATGCAGTAAGAGACTTATAGCCTTAGAATATTCGATTTAGTTCTATTGCGCAGCTCTTGTTTGAGTCCAACCGTTCTAGGATAGAATCTTGTATTCGAAGGTCTGTTTGTTTTGCACTGCATGTAATCGGGTATTCGCGAGGCCACTCTTTATGATTAATGGGGATTCGGTGGTAGCAAGGGTAGTGGTTGGTTGGGATCATTTAATGAGTTGTTATAAATGAAATGTTTATTTAAAAATTTAAATTTGCTTGTAATTTTTGGGACGTTACATAATCACTGATCACTCTCACAGCGTATGTACCGCGACTCACCGAAAGCAGCAGCAGGATGGCAACGATAGTGACAGCGGCGAGAGTGACACTGGCAAGGTCGCCGGTCACTCTCGCGGTGGTTGTACCGCGGCCCAAACGTGCCCGATTTGACTCCGATGAGGCTCCCGTAGAGGTTCTAGGCGCGTGTCTCGTAAACTTGACCGAGGAGTGGGGAGGCATGCACGGTATTCCAACTACGCCTACGCAAACCATGCATGAAATCGTAGGCTAAGCTTTCGCAAAAGATAAATCGAATAGGTGGCTTCAAAGTTCTAAAGGTAAAAGTATATATGCGTTGCATTTATAGAAACATGATTCTTAACCGGGTCAACGAAGATAGAGGTGAGAGTGCATATCGAGAAATTCGGGGTGTTACAACTAGGCTTGTAGGAGAGTTATTGGAACCGTTTTTGAGCTGGAAAAGAAGACTTGTATTGACTAGGATGGTGGAATCACATTTTAGAACTACAAATTGGTAGTGTGTATTAACTATTGAGAGAGTTCTTTCATTCCATTGTATTTTGTTGAGAAACAATGTGTTTGTGTTGGTCCCGATAAGGGTTCTACAAGAGTTTACTTTGTAGAAGGGGGATGAATACAAATACACAATTTTAAAGTTTTAAATTTGTTTAATGATTATTGAGAAAATAAAAAACACAATTTACAGTTTGTTGCGGAAATAGATAAGGTAAACATAATCTAAATAAACTAAGAATCACTAAGATAATCTTGCACTTAGAAGAACAAAAATAGGTCTTTGCATGTAGAGGATTGTTACGGCATAAAATTGTATTCAAGATTTATTGTAGAGTCAATGTAATTGTCAATATTGTGTAAAGTCAAAGATAGTCAAAGAAAGTCAAAGTCATATAAGTCAACTAGCTTTAGTTTAATGCTTCGTAATTAGGAGGTATAAATAGGTTTAACTTTGTTTGTAAGCATGTAACAAGATAGCTTATTTGTAATACCCTAGAGAGAGAATTGAGAGCATTATAGTGAGAGAAAGTGTTTCATTCATATGTAATTCTCTAGATTGTTCAAGATCAATGATATTCATGATGATTACCTAATAGATCTGGTGTTAACAATTAGTATCAAAGCATTGGGAGAATTTTTGTGCACAAATTCATCACAAATTTGTCCAAGATTTAACAAGAATTGATCGAATTTATCGAATTTTGTCTATTTTTGGAAAGTTTATGTGTAGGATTCTAATTCTACTGATTTGAGGTTATTTGGATTTGAATTTGATTAGGTTAGATTCGTTTTGTGATTTGGAACACAATTCGTTTAGGAATCTTGATCTAATTCGTATCAGATTAAGAGAATTGAGTCAATTTGTGAAAATTTTGTTCGAAAAGTGATAAGTTCTGTCTTTGGATCAAAAGTCATCAAATTTGATTGTTTTAGAAGATTTGATCAACTACAAAGTTGTTCAGAATTGAATTTAGAGCAACCCTGCAAAATTTCATCAAGAAATTCAAAGAATATAAAAGATATGGCCAAATCAAGATTTTGATATCGACTTTTCGCAAGATCTAAAGTTTTCGCAAGTTCATCTTGGTTTTCGCAAAATTCGACCAAGTTAGGTTTTCGCAACCGAAAGGTTACGAAAAGTGTGGTTTTCGCAACCAACGGGTTATGAAAAATAAGGTTTTCGCAACCAACGGGTTACGAAAAGTAAGGTTTTCGCAACCAACGGGTTACGAAAAGTAAGGTTTTCGCAACCAACGGGTTACGAAAAGCAAGGTTTTCGCAAGCTTCACGTTACGAAAACTAAAGTTTTCGCAAGCCTCACGTTACAAAAAGTAGGTTCTCGGTACTTGCTCATTACGAAAAGTAAAGTTTTCGCAAGAAGACCATTACGAAAAGTAAAGTTTTCGCAAGAAGATCGTTACGAAAAGTAAGGTTTTCGCAATCAACGGTTTGCGAAAAGTGAACTGGTTTGGTCTTCAGGTTGCGAAAAGTGGTTTCTTCAGGAGGGGGACATAAAAGTTTGAAGACAACTTTGTGACGTTTAAAGAGCTTAATTTTCTTACTCATTCCTTGTTATTGCATATTATAGTATATTTTTGTGATTTTATATTTTTGAGTGTGCACATAATTCAACTTCTAAGCGAAGTTTCTCTTGACGATCACTCTATTAGGTAATATTTTGTCTATATTTTCATATTTTACATCTAATTTTCGTGTTTGATTTCTTTTCAGGTCTATATCAAGATGCCTACTTATACAAAAAATGGGGCAACAAGTTTTTCAAAAAGAGAGTTTACAATCCTATATATGCGTGAAATACCAGTTCTTGAAGCAGAACAAGATAAATTGAAACTTGAGAACTCAAATCTTCAGGATCAAATGAAGAAGCTTCAAGAGAAAGCAACATCTTGGAAAGTGAAAATGATGATTTGAAAGGTAAAATCTCAAATCTTGAAGCTACTCAAATTCCTGAAAAACTATGTTCTCCAGATCATATGAAGAAACTTGAAGAAAAAGCAACAACGTTGGAAAGTGAAAATGCTGATTTGAAAAGGAGAATTTCTATATTTGAAATAAATTTTGCAAAAGAAAGGGAAGAAATTGAAAAGGGTTTTGTACATAAGTTGTCAAATTTTTCCAAGAAATCTTTTGAAGAAAAGAAAATTGTTGAGCTAAAATGTATCAAACTTTCAAAACAAGTTTCTGACTTTGAGAAAGTCTTGATAACTGAAAGAGACAATTTTGAGAAAGAAAGAATGACTTTTGAAACTGAAAGAAAATATTTTGAAGAAAAGTCAGTTGAGCTTTCAAGCAAGATTCTGATTTGGAAAAGATTTTGGAAAAAGAAAGAAAATAGTTTAAAGAAAAGCAAGTCATTTTTGACAATGAAACAAAAATCTTCAAGAAAAAGAATGTTGAGATTTTTAACGAGATATCTGATAAAAGGAAGAGTTTAGAAAAAGATTTTGAAGATGAAAGAAAATTCTTTGAGGCTGAGGTTTCTAAACTAACAAGAAAGTTATCTGGTTTATCAACATATATTCTGAAGGAACAAAAGATAAAATCTGATCTTCAAAAGAAATATGATCTGATTCCTGATGAGAAAAATGATTTGCTTAACAAAGTTAAAGAACTTGAAGATATAAATTTTAAAGTTGAGTTATCTGAACAAGCTAGTCCGTATACTGTTGTTCAGTCTCCATATGATGATTCAACTGAATCTGTGCATTCGTATAAACAACTTCAAGTTCATTTTACGCAAATGTTTCTTCAAAAACAAAAAGGGTTTCAACAAATTCATTCCAATCTATTCAATAATCCACTATTTGATAATTCAGATAATAACTTATCTATGCCTAAAGATAAAAAAAGTTCGAAGCCTAAAGATAACCAAGTCTTCAAGAAGGTAAAGATGGTTTGGAGAGTAAAGGGCTCAACTTATGAAAGAGATGTTCCAAAGTCATCCGTTCCCACTCCAAGTGCCAAGAAGAAAAATGTTTTTCAAGGTAAGTCTTTTGTTAAACTTGATTTAGTTTATTCTGTAAATCATTTAATCAGGTTAGCATAAAAGAAAATTTGTTGTTCTTATTATGGAACTAATGATTTTATTCACAAAGATTATGTTCGATATTGGTATGGTACTTATATAATTTCTTCTAATGAAACTGCATTTAACAAGCCAGGACCAAGTTCCGTTGGGTACCAAAATCTACTTAATCTATTTTGCAGGTTCATCATGTGTAGTGTTGAATGTTATATGTATAACAAACACATGACTGGAAAACGGAAGAGAAATTGTGCAGAATTTTGAAGAAGAGTACATTTGCTTTTAAGGGGGAGTACAAGATATTGACTTCTGAATACAACAGTTCAGAACTCGTTCTTCAAAGAGAATTGGCTTCTGAATAATTCAGTTCAGAACCCGTACTTAAAAGAGATTTTGACTTCTGATCATATCAGATCAGGACTCGATTTTCAATGACTATGACTTCTGATTTTACTTTTATCCTAGTAATTCAGAACTTGTTTTAATGATTAAGGATATTTTGATCCAATTCTTGTTATTTGTGCATATTTTTTTCAAATAAAGATCTTTTGCATATGTAAGGGGGAGCTTATAAGATTTTAAATCATTCTATCATGATTTGAGGGGGAGCTCAAACATTTCTGAATGTAAGTATCTTCTGATCTTAATCTTAGATTGTATGAAAGAAGAACGACTTTCAAGCATGAAAAACGTTTTCCTTAAATGTTCAAACCACTTCTCAATTTCAAACAGATTTTATGAATTCAGAAGTGTGATTTTAAATGTTTTTCATGGAGATCTCGGATTATAATTTCTTTTCTGACCGTGTGTTTCCAAAGATTAATACTTGCGTATTATCTTTTCTATACTTTTAAGTATTCATACACACCGGTTCAGCTTATTATTGACCTTGTTATTACCATGTCTCAAAATGAAACAATTTTTCGATGGTAATACACCCGTTTGTATTCCAAGTTGTTGAGCATCATCTATTCTTTCAACTTGAGCGTTTATTTCAAGCTTGTTTATATTTGTTCATATAAACAAATTCCAATTCTTTGATACCTTACCCATTTCATGATTATCCTTCAATATATTTGATACGTGTGAAACATTGTCAGATTCTCAAACAAGTCTTTCGAATTCATTTCATTAATTCAATATCCTTGTTTTGAGAAATCTTCAATGTTCAAATGCTCAAATTTTAATGATATTTTTGTGGAGCATTCATTCTGATGACAATGTCATTCAAATGTTGAGATTCATATTTGTTCAAACTAAATTGTTGAACAACACAAATTTTTAGGACAATATTTCATGGGATCGGTGTGAGAGAATAAAGAACTTCTATGGATCCACGTTAACCAGTGTTTCCTACCCAAGAAGTTATCCTTGAGTTATTGAGGGGTGAGGGGTCTACATCAAAGAGTGGGGGAGAAAGTTCACCCGGTTGAACAACCTCATAGTGTTGAGCGGTAAAATGTAAATGAGAGTCTGGGTAGAAGTGAGTGGATTAAAAACAGAAAGAGGGTGTGAGAACATAGTTAAAAGAATAAGAGAACTCTGCACCAACCAATTTCTGAGTCGGGCAACCACATTACTGATTAGTTCACATTATTTGGTGACCATCATTGAAACAGACAGTGAGCCCATGCCAACTCTTGATTTAACCCCACCAGCTACTCATTTCTTTCTCAACAAAGAAATGTTTCAATTTTTTTGGGGGATGCAACATATAATCTAACTGATCTTCACTCGGAATAATTGGATATTGAAAAAGAAGGAAGTTTGCCCCACCTTCGCACTTTGATCATGCACATTGAGTCTGTGGAAAACTTGTTGTTGTCTCAACAGTTTACACAATTTAAGCCTAATCAAGCATAAGTTGCTTCAATCATTTCTACACTTGCACGTACACACAAGGAATATGTTTTCTTGTCATAACGTTCATAGAAATTCCTTTGTGTTTTTCGATGATTGAATGGAAGCGCTGGGGGAGTGAACATCAAAAAGCTCCTTTCCAAAGTACATCTGTTGTACTAAGTAGCTCCGTGCTACTTACAGGCATATTAACTATTTCATATGTTGTTTCACGGTTACCACATTCATTCTATCTGGCTTTGAAAAGATTCAGATAATTGTATTTTAGAATTGACGGCTATATCATATCAAAAGAAGGAGAATGTTCTTGGTATTCAAAGACCGTGCTAAAATTGAAAAGAGTTTTGATGATCATGATGCTCACAATCATCAAAAAGGGGGAAAATAACATACAGAAGAAGAGGGGTGATAGTTTGAATGATTTAGTTTCAAGATAAAGAGAAGATTTGTCAAAGTCAAGAAGCACGAGATAACAAGATGAAGATGTTTCGACATGATTCGAGAGAGATCGATGTTCAAAGATTGTTATTGTTCAAGAGATGAAGATACAAAGTTAAAGATTGTTTAAAGAGTTTGACTTCAAAGCTTCAAAGTTTTCAAAGATGCAAAGATTTCAAACCTACAAAGTTCAAAGCTGCAAATATCTGAAATTCATGTTCAAGACTTGATAACAATTTGTTGAAGTTTATATTCAAGAAGAATGACTTTACAAAGAGAAAGAGAAAGACTTTTCAAGTTTGACTGAAGATTCTTCAAAGCTGAAAGTTTGAAGATTGTCAAAGCATCTAGTTCAAAATTTTTGGAGATAAAGCCATTTGAAGATTGTCAGAGCTTCAAAGTTTAAAGCAGTCAGAGTTAAGGTTTTGAAGATCAAGAGCTGAAGACTGCTTTCATTTTTTTTAAATCTTGAATCCAAAAGGGGAGAATGTTAGGGCATAAAATTATATTCAAGATTTATTGTAAAGTCAATGTAATTGTCAATATTGTGTAAAGTCAAAGATAGTCAAAGTCAAAGAAGTCAATTAGCTTTAGTTTAATGCTTTGTAATTAGGAGGTATAAATAGGTTTAGCTTTGTTTGTAAGTATGTAACAAGAAAGCTTATTTGTAATATCCTAGAGGGAGAATTGAGAGAATTCTAGTGAGAGAAATTGTTTCATTCATATGTAATTCTCTAGAAGGTTCAAGATCAATGATATTCATGATGATTACCTAATAGATCTGGTGTTAACAAGGATAATTGCAAAGTGAGAGTCTCAGATCCGTGCAACGAACAATGAAATCAATAGATATGAATACGATGTTTATGATTTCAACTGGTCATCCATATAATGCTTTCAATATCAGAGAGTTTACAATTCAGAGTAGGAAAGCAATAAAGACGACTAGCCTATTTTCTAAGGCTAATACACTTTATATATGGCGGGCCCGTGGTTAACAAGCCCACGACCCGTTCACTAACAAGGCTCAAAATAAAGAAATACAATACGGACCCTTGAACTTTAATTCAACAATAAATGACCCTAACAATCTCCCCCTTTGAATTGAAGTTCGAGTTGGCGCCAGTTTGCAACATATCTTTTTCGTAGCGCGAAGTGTACCTCGAACATTCTGATAGCACGACGATAGTCGATGCGATCTTCAACCATTTCCAAGGCTTTCCGAGCAGTTATTTCTTCTGGATTGGGAACATACGAAAGCCTTCGAGTTTCGGACTCGTGAGATATGATCTTTCGAAGAGCATCTTGAACTTTGAAGAGCGTGCCGTCGCAGAATCTGTCTACCTGACTGAAACGCAGAAATCTTTTCTCTTTCTGTTCGTTGAAGTAGACAATCCCAAATTCAGGTTCTAGAAGCAGAGCGTTCTCGGGATACATCTTCAATTCAGGAGCTTGCAGATTCGGTTTTATCAGATTTACCTTCTTGCCCTGTTCTCGATTGCCATTTGGAAGTCCGTGAGATATGATTTCATAATAGTACGGACCAGGAATCGACGAACAGCTTCGAGCGCTTTTGTAACTGGAAGCGGTCGGATAGTTCTTGAACGAAGGTCTTTCAGAATAGCGTAGAAGTCGAACGGTCGGAGGTGCTGGAAGTCGGCTTCAGAAAATCTCCATTCATTCCCATCTTCGCGTCTGACGGTGAATACAGGATAAACAACCTTCATAATTCGGCCTGACTCGATGTTGAGCACTTCTATGATGTGATGCTTGGTTCGTACTTGGCTAACTGGTAGACACCGCTTCATTGCACTTACGTACCGGCGTTGGTATTCGGGGTTAGAATTGTAAATACCAAGGCAGAAGGTCGGCTCAATTGGGCGTAGCTTGTGAACGAACAACTTCTTCAAGGATTCCTCCAGGTGAGGAATAAATATCGTGATCTTCTCCCAACGGATTTGTTGCTGTTGAGGAGGTGGGAGATCAGAAGCTGTCGGTTGCTGAGGAGATGTCGGAATATTGGCGGTTGTAGTTTCAGGTCTTGTTGAAGTTTCAGCGGGTTGAACAGAGTGAACGGGGGTACCATATAAATTCTGGAGCAGAAACTGGTCGTAGTCTACGTTGTCATCTTCATCAGTAGGGAAGACCAAATTAACCTGGAAATTTGCGGCACTGGTGGCTTATTCATACCATGCATCTTCGGTTTCCGGGTTAGTCTCGCAGTCTGGATCTATCAGGTTGATTGTATACTCAACTGATGTGTCAAAAGTAACCAGTTCCTGTTCTGTTCCCTCAGGCTTTTCAACCGTCGGGTCTTCATCATCCGAGATATCCATGTCAATTACCACCTCGGCTAAAGGTAACTCGGCTTCAGGTGCTTCTGATGTTGTTGTCGCAGTTGTGGGTTCCCGTTGAACCACAATAGTCGTTTCAGTGAGGATCAGGGTGGTCTCGGTTAGTTTTTGTCTTTTCTCCCCCTCACGGTGATCAGGATCATCCTGGTCATCGTGCTTGCGCTTTAGACCGCCTGCTTGACTCTTGCAGGTATCTTCGAGTGAACGGACTCTCTCGGACAGCGTTGTGAGCGCTTGGTTGAAGTCCTTAAGAGTCGAGTCAATGGTATCCAAGCGAGTGGTAATGGATGACGAAGGAGTAGCGACCTGGGATTTCAGAACGGATAGCAGGTCTGCTTCGGTTGAGGCGTCGGTTTCGGATTGTTGGAGCAGTTGGGCTAGAAGCATCGTCTTGAGGGTGTCCACCGAGTAGGTGAGCTGAGTAGGAGCCGGTGGAGGTGTAGGTGCGGTTTCAGCTTCGACGATCTTCTCTTTTCCTTTGATTAAGCTCTTGATTTTGGCGAGCTCGGCGGCGATGTGCTGCTCCATTGCCTCGCGGACAGCCTTGAGGGTGCTGTCCAGGGACCCTTGTGACACAAAGTCGGGTAATGTAACTTCGGGATCACTTAGATTACCCGTTGAGGCATCTACCTGAGAGGCAGAGCCACCTACGTTCACGGTTGGCGCAGGGATAGCTGTGGTAGGATTTCCGTCCGATCCTCATGTTCCGCCAGACGGAGATACTACAGACGTTCCGATCGAGTCACGAAGAGTCTCGATTTGGTGTTCCTCATCATGTGTCCTAGCTGAAGAATGTTCAATTTCAAATGGATCTAGACTCGATGGTGCACGAAATGAAGTCGAGACCGGGGGCTGCTGGTCTCTTATTTCAACACCAGTACTCTCCGAGTGAGAGACCGGTCGAAGTTGTGCTTGATCCCCGTGAGAAACTAAAACATCCGTCTTTTGAGAGACGGATGAGTGGATAAGGGGGTTGTGCAATTCTCCGATGGGTCCACGGAGACTTCTTCAATATCCTGTCCCAACAAATGAGACGGGATAGTAGATGTGGCTACCCGGATATCACTCGGTTGGGGTCGCTCAGGAGCCTCGTTATCTTTACGGCTCAATCTTTCCTGGTTCGCTTTCGAACGCAGTTCCCTCCTTCTCACATGATCTAATTCATCACCTAATACTCCCTCGGGTCTCCTAGCAGGTTGAGAAGAAGTGGTAGGCGAGTCAAGTGGGATGCCTTCAGTAAAATCCGGGTTTGGTCCGATACCGTGAGGTATTAGGGATGCGTGCATGGCACGGTCAGTATCGGAATCTGTGGAGTCAGATAACACGTGTTCAACTTGGTGGCTAGAACTGGGACGCGGATCCAATGCACCTCTCGCTCCGGTTCCCCTCCCACGAATTCTTAACACACCCCGCCCGGGAGCCCCAGTTGCCCGGGCCCTTCCTCCTCTTATCCTAGGACCCTCACGTCCCTCTGGCCTATGTCCCTGGGCAGGTCCCTCCGACGCTGGCTGGACCATGGGATTCCCTAACTCTTGCCTATAAGCTACCATACTCGGTGCAGCGGGATCTGCGTGAGCCAGAAGGGCTTCAGGTATGGGCATGGCAATGGCGTTGGATGGGTTACGGATTACCATATATTGCAGGTGGTGATGAGGAGATACCGAATGGTTTAGGCGTCGCGGTATGGCTAGATTGGCGTCTATATGTTGTCGCACAGCCAGTGAAAGGAAGCGAGGGTAGGGGAGGAATTTCTTTTGCTTAGTTCCTCCAATTTGACGGATAGCGGCAACTAACTCTCGCCAGATGATCATTGCAGCGTCGAGGTGGCGGTTGTAACACACGACATGAAATAATCTCAAGAAGTCGTCGGTGGACTGGTCGATGCCCTTCCATCTGGATGAAAGACACCTGTTCAGAATCGTAAACAGGGTGTACCAAATGGGGGCCAGATACTTGCGGTTGAAGGCAAAAGGTCGATCGATAGCGTGGTTGTAACCGAGGGCGCGTACTTGAGCACATAGAGTCTGGTCATTGACCGCGGGGTTATAGCCTTGTTGTTCGTCGGCGTTGGCTTCAGGAAGTGAAAGTAGGCGGCGGAAGGTGCCAGGTGTGAGCGGGAAAGGTTGGTTATCGATCTGTGCTGTGATCGTCTGTGAATTGCCTGCCGTGATGACTCGTGCAGTGAGCCATACTTGAGGAACGTACAGGAGTGGGACGTCAGTGAGGGCCTCATGGAGAGGGTGATGCATTAGAATATCCACAAGCACACGGTGTTGTGGTTGTGGTCGGAACTGAGCCGGGTCCAGGTGATGGTTGATTGGCTCTATCTCGGTGCCATGGTCAGGTTCGACCAAGGCGTTATCAGCTGCCTCATCTATGAATTCCTCTTGAGGACCTTGATCCTCCGGATTTTGTTCTTCGGGGTGTTGTGGATTTTGTTGATGATCCGCCATTGAGTATCTGTAAAAGAAACGCAGTTAGTAATCGAGGCAGATGAAGTAGTATCAACGTTTACCTTTGCTATAATAGGCTCAATCTGAGACAGATTGAGGATTGGCAGTGACAAAACAGGTACTGGATAGACAACACAGGGGTGTCCGGACAAAGAGTTTGAAAAACAAGACTTTCCGGACAAACACAAGTATCCGGACAAAGGGTGTCCGGACAACGAAGCTTTCCGGTCAAAAAGGGATTTTCCGGACAAGTGAATGATCCCGGACAAACATGGTTTCCGATTGACTGAGAATTCCGGACAAATGGGAGTACGGACACACCAACAATCCGGTAGTTGAACTTACCGGAAACCCTGAGGTTTCTGGACAACTAGGTACCCGGGTGTTGAGTGTTTCCGGGAACAAAATATCTATATTGACGCTTACCGGACAAAACATCCTAAATATGAAGGATTCCGGACACGACGAATGTGTCCGGACGAATCTTAAAAACATCAATCGACTGAAATAGCATCCCAAACAGGTGTGGAACCATTTATGCAGTGTCGAGAAACTCAAGTGCACTCCTAAATGCAACTAGATTAATTTATACACCACCTAATGGACCCGAAGACCAAGATACCCAAAAAGGGTTTCGGGTTTATATGAATCGACCAAAACTGTGGTTGAATGATGTGATGGAGTGCACGAAACAAACATAAACGATGTTAACATGTATATACGAGAAACATACCTGATTGTGAGACGAATAACGATTGACAATCGTGTAAATCTAGTGTGGCCGAACGAGAGAGAAAGTGCGAGAGGGTTTAGGGCTTTTGCGAGAGGTTTCTGGATATGTGTAGAATGAACTAAACCGGATGCTTTTATATGCTGACCAAGTAATCCGGATGGTATACCCGGATACCCATCCGGTTCGGGAAGTATACTGTCCGGACATATGAGTTTCCGGAAACTATCCAGACACTTGTGATATTTTCAAAAGATTGGTCCCCTCTCTTAAAAAATCCTTAGGGTATGAAAAGAGTTTTCTCTCGCTCCCCCTCAAACTGAGCATGGGGACAAACTTGCTCCCCCTCGGATAGTGCATAGGAGAGTTCGACACTCAAAAAACTTTTGGACAGTTTAAAGAGAAAAAAAAAACTGTGTCGCTCCCCCTCGAATGATGAACAGTAGTTGAAAAACACACAGGAGTGCCCACACACACAAAAAAACTTTTATCAGTTAAAAAAATTGTGTGTGATGCTCCCCCTCAACAAATGATTAAACTAACCTGATACCTCAGTGTGCTCCCCCTGAACACATGAACACTCGTGAAAGCACAAATATAAGCAGAGAAAATTAGACGACAGTATGAAAGATAAGGAAACACACGAAGAAAGAAAGGAACAAACGAAATCTACCTAATAAATACAGAGACTTAATCTAACGGTGTAACTGACACAAGTAGGATACAAGTGCGAGAAAGTGTATGCTCAATCATCAGGAGTGGAACCACCGGATGATGAGTAGACAGTTACTCGTAGATGTATGGAACTTGTGACGGGCACACAATCGGATTAAGTCTTCAGATTTAGCATACCTAACTTGGACACAAGTGTATTAAAGCGTTTTTCATCCAAGGGTTTTGTAAAGAGGTCTGCTAACTGATGCTCAGTACTTACAAAGTAGAGTTCGACTGTACCTCTTCCAACGTGATCCTTAATGAAGTGATACCGAACGTCGATGTGCTTGGTCTTAGTGTGTTGGACCGGGTTGCTGGATATGGCAAATGCGCTCTTCGAGTCGCAGTAAATGGGCACCTTGACATAGGTGAAGCCGTAGTCTTTGAGTTGCGTCCGCATCCAGATTACTTGAGAACAACATCTCGTGGCGGCCACGTACTCTGCCTCGGCAGTTGACGTAGAAACGCATTGCTGCTTCTTGGACGCCCAACTCACCAGACTATCTCCCAAAAACTGCACATGCCCCGACGTGCTCTTCTGGTCCATCATGCTGCCCGCGTGGTCCGCATCAGAATAAGCGGATAGCTCAAAACCTGTCTCTTTCGGGTACCACAAGCCAAGATCAGTAGTACCACGTAGATAACGAAAAATACGTTTTACCGCAGTTAAGTGAGACTCTTTTGGTTTTGATTGAAATCGGGCGCATAGAAAAGTTGAAAACATGATATCCGGTCTATTGGCGGTTAGATACATATAAAGAACCGATCATTCCCCGATACAGTTTAGTGTTCACATCCGTTCCGTTAAGATCGGCGTGAAGCTTTGTACCAGGTGCCATGGGAGTTTTCATGGGTGAGGACTGTTCCATCTGGAATTTCTTAAGAATATCCCGGATGTACTTAGCCTGGTTTATGAATATCCCGGTCGACAGTTGTTTAACTTGAAGACCAAGGAAGAAATTTATCTCACAAAGCATGCTCATTTTAAAAAATTCACCCATTAGATTAACAAAGTTCTTAGCATATTGGGGATTAGCAAAGTTCTTAGCATATGACCCTTTTCGTTTTTGATAAACAAAGTAGAATCGATTTTACCTCGTGTGAATTTGGACTTTATCAAAAACTCGGACAGAGTGTTGTACCAGGCTCGCGAAGCTTGCTTTAGACCGTAAAGCGCCTTGTCTAGAACGTAGACACGATCAGGCTTCGAATCGTCCACGAATCCTTCCGGTTGCGAGACGTATACTTCTTCCTTTATATCGCCGTAGAGGAATGCGGTCTTCACATCCATTTGGAAGACCGTGAAGTTCTTATGCGCGGCGTATGCAAGAAACATACGTATGGCTTCGATTCTTGCCACCGGAGCATAGGTCTCATCATAGTCGATCCCTTCTTGCTGATGATACTCCTTGGCCACAAGACGCGCCTTGTTGCGTACGACGATGCCGTCTTCGTACTTCTTATTTTTGAAGATCCACTTAGTGCCGATCACCGTATTGTGAGATGGACGTGGGACCAGTCGCCATACCTTTAGAGCCTCGAATTGGTTGAGCTCTTCTTGCATAGCGATGATCCAGTCCGGATCTTCAAGTGCTTCACGTACGTTCGTCGGCTCGATCTTGCTTAAGAAGCCGGAGAAGAGGCAAAAGTTGGCTGATGCACCTCGCGTTTGAACAGGAGTTCAGGGATCACCGATGATTTGATGAAGGGGATGAGCTCTCGTCCACTTGGTGGTGTGTGGAAGCGGATGTTGAGTAGAGTGAGACGTGTCCGGATCCACATAGTCACCAGAGGGAAAATCTTGAACTGCTTCAAGTGTAGCAGGTTGGTTTCTCGAAGGAGATGGGGGAGGATTCGCCGAGGGTTGAACAACTTCTGTTTCCGAGGAGTTCAGAGGTTGATCGTCGGTTGTAGCAGATGACGAATCGTTAGGAGCGATCTCCGTGTTAGTGATTGGTTCCTCCAGGGGGACAGTAGTATCAGATGAGGTTGATGATGACGGTTGAGCTATCTCCACAGTGATGGAAGGCGTGCTTGTAGAAGGCGGCGGACCAGATAGATTCTCCGAATCCTCATTACGAGCAGCTTCAAGTTGAGGTTGTGCTGAGACAGGAGTAGAAGTGTTAAATATGTCATCATATAAATACTTAAACAATAAATCTAAATCAGAAGAATCAACATTCGATGAAGATGCATGATTTGGATTTACTGTCGCTTGTGCAGATCCCGAACTTGGAGGTCCGGAAACTAGCACGCCAGTAAACCGGGTTCTGAACCGATTTGTTCAGAAGCCAAATCTGCAGCTTCGTCGAATGTTACGTTTACACTTTCAATAACGGTTTTAATCCGTTTATTGTAAACGCGATACGCCTTAGCCTGCATGGAGTATCCGATGAAGACTCCTTTATCCGCCTTTGGGCTGAATTTGCCGAGATCGTCTTTGTCGTTCAGTACGTAGCATGTGTATCCGAACGCATGAAAATACTTGATGTTCGGAACGCGGTTGTTCATGATCTCGTACGGTGTCTTGTTGAACCGCTTGTTGATGATTGAGCGGTTTTGCGTGTAACAAGCCGTAGACACCGCTTCGGCCCACAGAAATAGCGGTAGATTGGATTGGGAAAGCATGGTGCGAGCTGCTTCGACAAGAGTACGGTTGCGTCGTTCCACCACTCCGTTTTGCTGAGGAGTGCGTGCGGCCGAGAAGGTGTGCGAAATGCCGACTGAAGTCAGATAGTCGTCCACCGTTTGATTCTTAAACTCCGTCCCATTGTCGGTCCTTATGGTCTGAACTTGTTGTTGTTTGTTCAGTTGGACGGTCTTCAGGTGGTTGATGATTAGCTCCGGAGTTTCGTCCTTGGAGCGTAGAAACTTCACCCAAGTGTAGCGCGAGTAATCATCTACCATCACTAGAACGTATTTGCGCTTGTTAATGCTTTGAACACGCATCGGTCCACACAAATCCATATGGATAAGTTCGAGGGACCGGGACGTGCTTGGAGCTGCCTTCGGCTGATGTGGCACGCGCTTCATCTTTCCCATTTCACATGCCCCGCAGAGACGATTCTTCACGAATTGAAGATCGGGCATGCCTTTCATGTGTCCGCCCAACACTAGTTTGTTGATACTTTTGAAGATCAGGTGCGATAGTCTTCGATGCCAAATCCACGCTTGTTCGGAATTAGCCTTCGACATGAGGCAGACGGGGTTATCGGGTTTCAGGGCTGCGAGGTCGATTGTGTAGAGGTTGGTCTTGCGTTTCCCAACCAGTAGCTCCTCTCCGTCGTCATTGAGGATTCTACACCATTTAGCTTTGAACCGGACCTCGAGATCTTTGTCGCAGAATTGCCCGATGCTGAACAGATTGTGTCCCAATCCCGCGACGTGTGATACCTTCTTGATTGTGATCTTATCTTGGACAATGTCGTCGTAGCCCATGATCGGCGCCTTGTCGTTGTTGCCAAATCTCACGTCTCCACCATATTCTTCTTTGTAGTTCGTGAGAAGCTCTCTCCTTCCGGTCAAGTGCTTGGAGCATCCAGAATCTAAGTACCACACATGACCGTGCTGCAAAAACAGGTTTAACGGATTTTAGGTACCCATATTTGCATGGGTCCTGGAGGGTTAGGTTTGGCACCTCTTGGAGGAACTTGCTTTGACACAGATTTCCCCTTGGGTGTAGGTTGTACACCGTTTGTGGAAACTGGTTTTGGCACAGATTGCCTCTTAGGTGTAGAATTTACACCTTTCGGAGGAACATGTTTTGTAGCAGGTTGCCTCTTGGGTGCCGGTTTAACCTTAGTAGGAGCAACCCGTTTATGAATGGGTTTGGTCTCCCGCTATGGTTTAACCTCTGATTGGGAACCCCGTTGTTTATAGTATTTTCTTTTGTTATTATGGAGTTTGCATTTGGGTGTCGAATTATACATGTGATACGACCCAAACCAATCATTTATGTTAATTTCATCAAAATCATTCCAACCACAACTAGAACAACATAAACAATCACGCGATAACTGAATCAATTGATGAACTGAATTATGTTTAATCGGAAATGAAACTTCAAAACGATTCCAATGATTCCAAGCACAATTGTCTTTATTTATCCTAGAATTAAAAGCAGTAGGGATTAGGGAAAGACTTTGATGCAGCATCCTTGACAGGTTCCTTGTTTAGCCACTTGGTTTTTTCTTGTTTTGCGCGACCAATTTTATCTGTAGCAACAGGGACAGAATGATCAATGACCTTTGAAGGAACATGATTTTTGATAGGCAATCGCTCGGTCTTTTTCCTCGGCTGTGATTGGTTTTGAGAAACAGGTTTAGTTTTGGAAATCTTAATCACAGCTGGGGTCTTCGTGTTTGAACAGGCACCCTTTTCAAAGTTGACCGGTCGATTCACCACTGGTGATAGAAAATCAGTATGACTCGGAAGAGGTTTGTCGAAGGGGAACGACTCAAACTCTCCATCAGAATTGCCTTCGGAGTTCATGTATTCAGAAAAATCGATCTCCGGAATTTTAGGACTTCGATTGGTCAAGGAAGGCGAGGAACACTTAGTGTCAGTGTGCTTTGGGGAATTTGGTGCGGAAGCTAAGAAAAAAATCAGAGTTCAAATTCCTTAAAACACTCTCGTCTTAAGAATATTTACCGTCTTGTGAAATAGAAATCTTGCCTATGAAAGCTTTGCACGAAGACGTATCAGATGAGTTTGAGGAAAGGTCGGATGAAATCGTTTTTTCAGATTTGAGTTGGTCAATCTGTTCTTGAAGCTGACCATTTTTCGTATACTCTTGCATCGCATCTGTTGCCAAGGCAGCCAGCTTTGATGTGAGTTTAGTGATTTCACCCCGAAGGATTTCCTGTCCTTCATCAGACACAACTTCGGTTTTGACCGGTTGTAGATCCTCAAGTTTCTCAATTAACGCTTGCTTTTCCTTTTGAAAAAATGACCTTTCTTTCTCGAGTGACTCCTCCAACTCGACTATCTTTGCTTCCAAGATGAGAGGGGGAACATAGAGTTTAAACTCATCCATCTCAGTCTTGGTTTTGGTTGCTTGGACCTCATCCTTATTGGAGGAATCCTTGGGCTTTGCAACCTTGTAGCAGTCGAAGTAGTCATTCGAGAGATACTTCTTGTTCTTTTGATAAGAATAATTGAAAGGCTCATAACAAAAAGGAAGTTGCATGTGTGATGTGTGCGCGCTTATATTCCTCAGTTTCCTCTTCCTTTTCAGGTTCAAGAGGACCAGTCCATTGAATAGCATATTCCGGATACTTTTTATCTAACCCAAAACAGCCAAAATCATACAAAGTAGGTGTTTTGTAGATACCCTTTTTCAAATAGTGTGGGTTATCATATCCGATTCCCCATTCTTTGTTAAAGTACGTGAACTCTTTGGGTTTATTCATAAAAATGGTTTGATCGGTTTGACCTCTTTTGTGGAGTTTTGTTTCAAGATCGGTGATTTTATTGACAAACTCCTTGTGCTGAATTTGAAGAGCAGAACATTGATAAACAATATCTTCTTTCTCTTTCAAACACTGAGCAAACTGAGACTGAAGTTCAGATAATTTGGCCCGTAAGTCCTTAGGTGCTATTGAAAGATTTTTGCATTTGTCTTTTAAATTAGCTGTTGGTTCCTGTTTTCTTAACAATGATCTTAACTTTCAGTTAGTTCAGATTTAGATATGGTGCGGAAGCGTATTTAAGAACTGAAAGATAATGTAAAGGTAGAAGAACACACAATATCAAATAAACAGTACGTAAAGAACAGATGAGTATCTCCAAGATTACTGTTTGATATTAATCAAGAACACCAAGAACATAACAAGAAAGAACTGCTGGTGTGTGTGCTTGTGCGTAGCTTAATTATCTGATTCTCGTTCTTGTTTATAGAAGAACTCAACATGAGTCTTCTATTTATACTACTACAAAGGGGACATACTTTATGTTGGTCCCAAAGGGCTATACAAGTTTGTAGAAGGGGGGGGGGGGGGGGAGGTTGAATACAAACACACAAATTTTACTTTTCTAAATTGTTTATTGATAAATCATTAACAATTTACAGCTTGTTGCGGAAACAAGATTAAGGATTAACCTAAATCTAAACAAGTTGGAACACTAAGTTTCTTGCACTAAGAAAGAGAAGGAAATTACTAATAATAACCTATCTCAAGATAAGAAGGATGAACTTGTCCAGAGTTAGCAAGTTACTTCAAAATGAAGTGAGTTCTTCTTCTTATATACTGCATGCATTTAATGCATTGCAGTTTATACTTTACACGTGGCAGCAGCTGATTGGTTGCATGTCATTGACCTTTGTTGACAACCTTAGTAGCCGCATGTTTGAACAGTGTAGTATCAAAGTGGTTGTACGATTTCAGACAATAAGGAGGTTCTTTTTCTGACATATCGTACGGAGACGTGCAAGGGTGGTCAAGACAAAAAGTACTTTGTACGGAGGACTTTATGATCAGCTTTTCGTTGATTCAGCGATCTATCATTCTTAATCAGCGAATGATAGAGTTCAGCGATAGCTAAAGTCTTGTACTTGATACTTCACGTTGAGTGGACAAATCTGAGTCTTCGCTGATCCGTATCAGTTCATTAGGAGACTTGTCGCTGGTTCTTGAGCTTGATCTTCGACTTCAGCGTAGAACCTATGTTAACGTGAAACTTGTCTTCAGGGATCATAAGTAAACAACTAACTTATCAGCGATCACCATAAGTACTGAACAGACTCAGAGTATTATGGTGAACAGTGTTCGCTGAATGTTTAATCTAAAGAGCAAGAGTTCTTATCAGCGGTACTGTAAGATCTTAGTACTTATCAGCGATAGTGAAACTCTGATACATATTGTTTACTTACAATTTTCACTAAGTATAAAAGAGAGGGTCATTATCAAATCACTGAGGGTTTGGATCAACAATCTCCCCCTATTTGATTATGACATAGCAACAAAGAAAATTGCTATTTAATGAAAACATAAGGATAAAAAGAACTCATAAAATATTTGTCCCTTTTACTGTTTTCTGGGATCTTTTCTGTATTGATGGAGTAAAGTACGTTCGCTGAAATTTTTCTTTAAACTTTGTAAAGATTACAGAGGGAAGTAGAAAAATTACAAGTACAACGAATAAAATTACAAGTACAAAAGATGTAGACAGATAAGGATAGAAAGAATTACAAGGCGATCCTATCCGTCAAAAGGTTCTTCCTTAATGAGTTGTTCATCAAGGGTCATTGATGTGGGAATCATCCAGTCAGGGACATCTACTCCTTGATTCTTTTTGTTCAGAGCTTCTTCAAAAATCAAGGGCTTCAGGTGTCTAGCTTTAATGTCGCGTCTGACTTCACACCAGTATATGAGATATCTGAGTTGTTCGATGGGAGTGATGTGGAGCTCAGAGATACGTTGAAAGTGATGGTTTCCATCGTAGTCTAGAAAAAATATACCATAAGGATCACTTACAACTGTGCCAGGAATGAAAGTTTCTCCAGGTGGTAGGGAGGTGTCATGCGCTGAGAGATCAGCATCAGGGCCAAGAACTTCAACACGAGAGAAACCAATACCTGTTTCATTCCGTATAGGAGGACCTGAGTCTGAGACTTTCTTTTCCTTTGCAGAGACTCTTCTTTGTTGAGGAGGAAGAAGAGTAGAGGGAGGAATATCCACAGCAGAAGAAACCAGGTCGATCTGTTTGTTTAAGATCTTCTCGACATGGCTTTTGAACTTTGAGCGCGATCCCTGAATGGCTAATTTCACTTCTAACCATTCAGAGAGACCAAACTTTTCTAAGGTAGCAGCATAGAAGGTTTGCTTGGTTTTGTCTTCTCTGTAGACATCAACTTCAACAATAGGAACGTCTGCGTACAGTCTTCCTCTGATGTTTACTTTGATGATTTTGGATGGTCGAGATCGATAGTTCAACATTTCTTTACACCATTCCAAAGTCGTATCAGAGACCTTAGTCTTTTCTCTAACGATCCTTTGAGCATCATCCCATAGCTGACGTTGAACGTCAATGGGAGCTCTTTTCAGCTTGGGGTCTTTTACAGATCGTTGAGTAAGCTGGATGGCGTATTCTCTGTCTTTTACTTCAGATTCCTTTCTTTCAGCGATTAGGCGTTAAGCTCTGAGGTGTTCCTTGTATTCCTTTTGGGAAATTTTGAACTTTGGAGGAACGGAAGGAAGTTGATCACGCTTCAGAATGATTCGCTGATCTTCGAGTCTCTTGATCATTTCATCTCTCTTTTCTTGATCCTCTTCACTTAGCTTTTGAGGAGCCAAGGAAGGCATGTTTTTGTGAGAGAGCATCTGTTCTTCAGGTTCATCAGTCTCAGAGATCAAATCTAAGACCGAGATTATTTCTTCGGCGTTGGGAGCTGGGATTATTGTTGGTGAAGTCGCAGCTGTAGGAACTTCAGCGATATCCTCAAACAGGGGAGAGGACTAGCTGAAACACAGCGATCTTACGAGTAAGAACTAGGGTAGAACAGAGATGGAAAGAAAATGGGATAAAGTGTATGGAGGATTTAGTGTGTAGAACTGATAATGTGTATAGAGGAGGGATGTAGTGTAAGATTAGTGTACCTGACAAACCGGCTTTTTAAGCAAGATCGTCAGATTTTCATCATCTTCAGCGACACTTTTTCCTTTGCCCTTGTCAGCTTCAGACGCTGATGGCTTTGTCTTTGCCCGCTCCCCTGTAGGTTCATTTATCAGAATCCCTTTAAGAGCTTTAGTTCTCTGAGCAGGCTTGACGATAAAAGAGTCATCATCATCATCATCATCATCATTCTTTGGAGAAGAGGATGGTTCATCAGACAAGTCGATGGCTTCTTCATCTTCAACTTCAGACTCAGTTTCTTCAGCTTCTTCTTCGAGTTGTTCCCCCTCAGATACAGAGGTAAGCTTCTCGGTTCCCTCAGGGTGTTCATCTCCCTGAGGTCCAGCGGCTGCTTCAATTGTCTTCTCACCCTCTTCAGTAAAGGTGAGGTCTTCAGTCTTCTCTCCCTTGATAGATTCATCATGGGAAAGGTCTTCAGTGCTCTTCTCCCCCTCTCTTTCATGATGAGTGGGGGAGGAATGTGACGACTCAGTAGCTGTTGATGGTTCCCTGTCTTCTTGGCCAGGGATCCCCACACAGATTTCAATCGCTGATAATCTGTTTTCTAGACCAGAAATACTAGGATTGATCTTCACGAGTTCAGCACGATCTGCCGCAGTAAAAGATGAAGGTGCAGGGGCAGGTGCAGGGGTGGTCGTGTTGGTCAGGATCTGCTGCAACAATGTCTGAATGGAAGTGATGTCATTCTTCATCGTATTGACATCGGTCTTCACAGAACTCATGTCAGTTTTTTACTGAACTGACATCAGTCTTTACAGCAGACATATCACCTTCGAGTTTGCCAACCGATGTCTTTAGCATTGTGACTTCGCTGGACATGGTGTCAACTAATTTTCTGATGTCGAGGTAGTCTGTGTAGATATCAGAGAGAACTTTGGCAAAGTCGGCGAGTGATTTATCAACCTTCTCCAAGTCAGCTTTGGAGGCATTCTTTTCGACCACAGTTGTCAGCTTTGTAAGATTCTCTCCAGCGTTTGTTTCATCTGAAGAGTTGTCGGAAAGAGTAGTAGTGAGACCTGTCAGCGTCGTCTCTATTGTTTTCAGAGAGGCGTTGATGTCTCCCAAATTAGGACCTGTAACATATAAGAACTTGTGAACAGAGGAAAGCTCAGAAGTTTGGGGTTCAGTTACAGTATATAGGGGTTGGTGTATACCTGCAAGAGGATTGATGAAAGCATCAAAATCTCGGTGTCCTGAGAAATGTTCCATGTCGTCAGCTAAAGTGCGTGTACGCATGGTCATCTCTGCAGGTCCTATGCCCATCACTCCTTGAAGAGTATTATCTTTAGCTTCTGGAGGAATGACAGGTGCTTCAGTGATAACTGGAGTAGAGTCCAATTGAGTAGAGTCCAATTGAGTAGAGGGAGAAGCGAAGGTTGAGAATGGGGGTTGGGTGCGGAGTTCAGCGTTGGATTCGCTGAGAATCGCTTCGTCAGTCTTTTGAGAGACTGAAGGAGGTTGGGTAGATTCCAAGTTGGTAACCTCAGCGTTTAGAGACGCTGAAGTTGGGATAGAGTGGGTGGCTTGTTCAGCTGTGGCAGAGCGTACCACTGAACTTTCCTTCAGCCCATCAAGAGGAGCTGAGGAGTCTTCAGCAAGAGATTGCTGGGGTTACTCCTTGGTTTTCTTAGTTCTTTTGGAACTAAGTTGGGTTTCAGAGTGTTTCCTTTTAAGAGAAGGAATGGAGGTTGCAGCTGGGGTATCAGCGGTGGGTTTGTCTGCTGAAGGAGCTGCAGAAGTAGAAGAAGTAGGGTTGAGAAGAGTTAAAAGTGTAGAGAGACGTAACTCATTTGCCACTGGCTTGAAGTCGAGAACCTTAGGGCCGAACTGAGAGAGTTTCAGGTCACCCTCTGTTGGGTAGCTGTCATTCAGGCCTTTTTGGAATACGACGCTGATGAACCGAGGATAGGGAACCCATGGAGATCTGTCAGCGAAGGAGTCCACTCTGAGTACCAGGTCATCATAGATAATCGATGCCCAGTCTATATGTAGACCTTTTAGCAATGCATATCCCATTGCTTGCTGAGGCTGAGCGGCTTGGTCAGAGGAGCCGGACTTGGCAGTCATGCAGCTGATTAAATGAGCGAAGATGAAATTCATCTCGCTGGGCATTTTAGACTTCTTGATAAGGGTCAGCTTCTTCTCGGGCTTCTTGTCCCTCCCAGTTTCCCATACATAGCCAATTGCATCGAAGAATGCAATGATGGCTTCCCTGTCTGAGTTTTTCTTGTGGTCAGGGAGAGGAACAAAAGGTTTTTCTTTGGTGGCCAAGGGAAGGTTCAGGGCTTTGCGAATGATGGCAGGGGTGATCTTCATAGTGCCATAATCAGTATCGCAGAGGATGCAGTCAATTGTTTTTGAGGGGTCTTTGGCTGATGGTAGGTGAGAGTGTCTGGCAGAGTACCAGAATTGGGAAAACAGTAGCTGATGTGCAGGAGGTGTTATGGTCAGGGCTGTGGAGATGGAACAGTTCTTCAGGAAGTTCACAACATCATCTAGATGTGTGACTTGCTTTCGAGGAGGAAACTCGAGAAGCGCATAGAGGTTATTTACCTTGGTCCAATCCAGTTTGTCAAGAGAGAACTTGACCTGAGGAGCCTTGAGGATTTCCACTTCCTCAGCAGTATTATCAGCAGCAGTGTTCTCAGCGATGGTGTTCTTGGAAATGTCAGAAGATGCCATTTTCTGTATTATCAGTTCAACCAAAGATTAACAAATAAGAATAATCTTAATGTGGAAAGATTTTCCAATAAGATGGTTCGAATTTTTTCCATTTCATTCAGACAAAAAGTCTTAATGAAGATTAGGGTTTTTCTTGTTCTTGAAAAACGAAATGCAAACCCAAAAAAAATCTTGTTTTCCAGTTTCCTTTAAAGATTGGGATTCTGGAAAAACGTATGAAGAACAAGTTTAAGATTTTGCGTTTTAAACTTGAAGAACAACCATGAAAGGTTGTGTTCATAAAACCATGAAAGAAATGAATTCATTTTAAAAGGTTCTTTTGTTTGATCTTGTGAAAACAAAGAGAAGATCATTAACAAGTTTGACGAAACAGCTAAAATAAAAGAATTATTAACCTGGTTCGTTGAAGAAGATGAAGTTCTTAAGTTCTTGAAAAACTTGAGAGCACAAATGCAACAGTAAATTCTTTTTCATAGCTTGGAGAAGAAGTTCGCGTAAAAGAAAAATATAAACCCAGAATGAGTTTATATAGTGAGATTAGAGAGAGAAAATCTTGAGCGGGAAAAGATTTTCATCATGACACGGACACGTGTTTGCATTTGATTGGAAGGTAAACGAAACGTGCAAACGTATGTCAGAAAGAAGAACGTGCCAGGGCTTATCCGTTGCAATGACGTCACAACTGTCCTTTCATATTCTTGGATGTCTCCGAGGTTTTGAAAACTCAGGGACACTTTTGAAAAACTTGAAGCACTGAATAGAAATATCAGTGTTGGATTTTAGAAATTTCAAAGTATCGCTGATAAGGAAGAGATATTCAACGATGTAATTTTATTTGAAATCTTGCATTTACATGCGATTGTCAGAGAGAGAAACATACCTTGATATCAGCGAATCAAGTTTATTCAGAGAGAAGATGATAGAATGGGTTATACAAGTTGGTTTTATCCTGTCGCTGATCAAATGTGAATCGCTGAAGATTTTATTCTTCAAAGTTCAGCATTCCAATCTCGTTGATGAGAAAGTTGAACCTTGTCTCATCAAGAGGTTTGGTGAACAGATCAGCTAACTGATAATCAGTTGGGATAAAGTGAAGTTCTATATCACCATTCATCACATGATCTCTGATAAAGTGATACCTGATTTCGATGTGTTTGTCTTTGAGTGTAGCACTGGATTATTTGCTATAGCGATGGCAGTTGTGCTGTCGCAATAGATTGGAATATTTGAGAGCTGATGGTTATAGTCCAGTAGTTGATTTCTCATCCACAAGACCTGAGAACAACAGCTTCCAGCGACTACATACTCAGCTTCAGCTGTGGAGGTGGACACTGAGTTTTGCTTTTTACTTGTCCAACTTACCAGCTTTCCACCCAGGAGCTGACATCCTCCTGTGGTGCTTTTCCTATCCATTTTGCAACCTGCAAAATCACTATCTGAATAGGCGATTAGATCGAATCCTGAGTCTTTGGGATACCAAAGATCTAGATTCGTTGTACCCTTAAGGTATCGAAAAATTCGCTTTACAGCTTTCATATGAGATATCTTAGGTTCAACTTGATATCGTGCACACAAACATGTTGCATACATAATATCGGGTCGGCTAGCTACGTCGTGAAAGCTGTGGTCTTTCCACGCTACATCGTGACATTAACAGGAATACCCTTAGTATCCTTATCAAGTGTCAGCGGTGGTGCCATAGGGGTTTTCATAGCTGAACTTTGGGTTAAGTCGAATTTCTTCAGCATATCTTTAACATACTTTCCCTGATTAATGAAAGTTCCTTTTTCATTTTGCTTTATCTGAAGACCAAGGAAATATGTTAGTTCACCCACCATGCTCATTTTATACTCATCTTTCATTCTATCAGCGAAACGAGTACAAAGATCAGGGTTAGTAGAACCAAATATAATGTCATCAACATATATCTGAACAAGAATGATATGACCTTTTACTTTCCTGAAAAATAGAGTTTTGTCGATTTTACCTCGCTCAAATTGTTCAACATGGAGATAAGTAGAAAGAGTGTCATACCATGCACGTGGAGCTTGCTTTAAGCCATAAAGTGCCTTATCCAGTTTATATACATAACCTGGACGCTTAGGATCTGAGAATCCTGGAGGTTGTTCCACATAGACTTCTTCATTCAGCTTTCCATTTAGAAACGCTAACTTAACATCCATCTGATATACTTTGAAGTCTTTATGTACAACGTATGCTAAGAATAGACGAATAGATTCTAATCTTGCTACTGGAGCAAATGTTTCATCGTAGTCTATACCTTCCTCTTGTCTGTATCCCTGAGCAACAAGTCGAGCCTTGTTGTGGGTTACAGTTCCATGTTCGTCCAACTTGTTTCGATAGACCCATTTAGTGCCTATCACTGTTTTGTCAGTTGGTCTTCGAACAAGTTTCCAAACTTTGTTTCTTTCGAATCCAATCAGCTCTTCTTGCATGGCGCTGACCCAGTTTGGATCTTTGAGGGCATCATCTACTTTCTTTGGTTCAGTTAGAGAAATAAAATTAACAAATAAACAAATATTACCTGCACTTCGTCGAGTCTGAATACCAGCGTTTGGATCACCCAAAATTTGATCAATTGGGTGATTTACAGTCCATCGCTGAGCCAGAGCGTGAGACGTTGACTCAACCTGAACTGAAGAAGCTGAAGATGAAGCTTCAGCGACGTCTGGAGTATCAGCCAAGAAAGGAATGGGTGCAGTTGTCATTATATTCACTGATTGCTGAGAAGTAGATGGAATGTCTGAGACATTGGGTTCAGAAGCAGGTATAGTGTTTAAAGGAACAGTTGAGACCCATGATGTTTCAGCTTCACTATTCTGCATATTTGGAATGATAGTAGGACCATCATCTTCAACTGTACGAGCACGAGGAGTAGGAATATCTTCTGAATCACCAAGATGAGAAAACATCCATTGATTCAGTTCTTCAGTATCAGCGGACGGTTTAGAGTTCGCTGAACGGGATTCGTCAAACGTGACGTGAATTGTTTTTTCAACAGTTTGTCTTCTTCGATTGAAGACTCTGAAGGCTTTGGAAATTGAAGAATATCCAAGAAAGATTCCATCATCAGCCTTAGGATCAAACTTTCCAAGGGCATCTCTGTTGTTCAGTATGAAACACTGTCATCCAAAGATGTGAAGAAAGCTGATTGAAGGCTTTCTCCCATGAAAAAGTTCATAGGCTGTTTTATTGAATCTTTTGACTATCAGCGACCTGTTTTGCGTAAAATAAGCGGTGTTGACAGCTTCTGCCCAAAACTGAGTAGACAGGTGAGAATCGCTGAGCATTGAACGTGCAGCTTCAATAATTGTTCTATTTCTTCTTTCAGCGACTCCATTTTGTTGCGGTGTTCTCACTGATGAAAAGTTGTGAGAAATACCCTTACTCTCAAAGAAGGAATCAAGAGAACCGTTTTTGAATTCAGTCCCATGATCACTCCATATTGAGCGAATGGTCAAATTATTCAGGGTTTCCATCTTCCGAACAAAGGTGATGAGTTCTTCAGGGGTGTCACTCTTGGAACGGAGAAACATAACCCATGTATAACGAGAGAATTCATCAACTATGACAGTGTATATTTCTTTCCAGCGATGGATTGTTTGTTAACAGAGCCAAACAAATCCATATGGAGTAGTTGTAGAGGAGATGACACTGAGGAGACTTGCTTTGACTTAAAGCTTGCTTTGGTTTGCTTCCCTTTCTCACACGCTGAACATAAAGACTCTTTGACGTATGAGTGTTGAGGTAGACCAGTGACTAACTCTTTTGAAGAAAGAGTGTTCAGTGTCATGAAATTCAGATGAGAGAGCCTCTTATGCCATAGCCAGTTGACATCAGATGAGGCTTTTGAGAAGAAACAGGAGTTCTCAGTGGTTCTTGAGTCCATGTTTATTACATAAACATTTTCCAAACGATAACCGCTGAGAGCTATCTTCTCCTTTTTGTCAGTGACAAAGCAGGATTCCTTAGTAAAGATTACTTTGTTATCCTTGTCGCAAAGCTAACTGATGCTTAAAAGATTATGCTTCAGCCCTTCAACATATGCGACTCTTCTGAAGGTGGTTGTACCATTAGAGAGTACACCAAACCCTCGGGTATGTCCTTTTCCATTTCCTCCAAAAGTCACAGAGGGACCCTTCTCTTCCTTGTATTCAGTGAGCAGGCTTTTCTTTCCAGTCATGTGTCTAGGGCATCCGCTATCGAGATACCAGATACCCTTCTTAACCTGCATCACAAAGGAAGATTAGTTTTTCTTGGGTACCCACTTAACCATGTGTACACGTTTGTCAGTGGAAGTAGTTGGAATGGAAGGTTTAGCAATCTTCGCAGCATTTGAAGATTCAGCTTTGTCAGTCTTCACTTTGGTTAATTTCTTAACCTCAGTGGTCTTCTTTGCCATGGGGGCAATCTTCACCTTAGCTATCTTTTCAGCTTTGGTGGCTGAGGGACACTTACTAGCAATATGATCAGTAAGTCCACAGTGATAACATTTCCTATAACTAAAAGTAGTTCTAGGACCATTTGAATGCTGAGCTTTTGATTTTGAATTTGAAGGACCAGCACCAAATAAGCTTTTGGCTTTTGAAATGGGAGGAACGTTTAGTTCTTCAAATTTCTTACCAAGGACATCCACTTTGAGTCTAGGAGTAGATTGCTGAATAGACCCACGCTGAGTAGATCCAGAGATCTGATTCCTTGATCCAGAGGAATGAATCACTAAAGCTTTAGAAGCATTCAGCTTTGGTAGTAAAGTACCCTTCTGAGGATTTTGGTTAAAAGCAATTCCTTTACCTTTATCTTTAAAGACAGAGGTAGGTTTTGGATAAACCATTTTCTCTTTACCTTTTGAAGAGGTAGAAATTTTCTCAGGGATAGTTGGTCTGGACGAGGAACACTAAGAGGATGAAGTATCAGCGACTGAGGATACGAAAGTTCCAAATAAGAGCGTGGAACGATCAGTGGTTGATTCTTGAGTTTCATATTTGTAACCGAGACCACGTTTATCACTCAGGGGTATCTGAGACTTAATTATCTCAGTGATCTTTGTTGAAGAATTACACCATCCTTCAACAGTAGCTTTTTCAGCTTTCAATGCAGCTATAGCTTCTGCTCGTTCGATTTTGACTAGCTGATTTAAATGCACTTGATCTTTAAAATCTTCTTCAATTTTAGAAAGCTTTTCTATTTGAAGGTGACAGTTTTTAAGCTGTTCAGCGAGATCAAGGTTTTGATTTTCAACTACAGTTTTTCCATTCATGGCTTCATATAAACTTCTAGTCAAGAGATCGATTTTACGCAGACTATCAGCCTCATCAATATTTGCAATATTTGTAAAGAAGGAAGGTGATACATGAATTGCAGAGGTTGAAGTAGAGGGAATGTATGAACTTTCTTCCTCATCTTCAATCTTTGCCATAAGACAGAGATTGGCTTCATCATCCTCAGAGTCAGATGATGATTCTTCTTCTTCAGAGGCAGCCCAATCGTAAGCCATCAGGCCTTTGCCTTTCTTCTTAAAACTTTTCAGTTTCGCATACTTTTCTTTCAGCTTAGCGTATTTGTCATCTTTATTCCTGGGAATAAAGGATTTCTTGGGAAACGCTGAGTTTCTCGATACTTTCTTAGATCTGCACTCGTTAGCGAAATGTCCAATCTTTTCGCAGTTAAAACAAGTAGCAGTAGCCTTATCAACAAGAGCTGATGATCTTGGCTTATCAGTTATAGAAAGAGGTTTGTTCTTTCTGAACATTTTTCTTTTGGCGAATCTGCTGAACCTTTTAGTTAGGAGAGCCAAAGATTCATCATCATCTGAAGAGTCAGAATCTGATGACCTTTCAGAGTTACTTTCTAACTCAGTGATAGTGACCACGGGTCGCTGAGTAGAAGGTTCTTCTGAGATTAAAGCAACATGGGTGCTTTTGGAATCTTTTACAAGATTCTTCTTAAGATGGCTTGATTGCTCATGATTTAGCATCGTGCCATATAAGGTAGCAAGGGTCATTGATCTTAGATCCTTTGACAGCTTGAGACACATAGAATAACTGTCTCAGCTTTCAGGTAAACATTCTAGAAACTTTGTCAGCACTTCAAAGTTAGAATATTCCTTACCAACAGTTTTCAGATCTATTATTAAGCAATTAAAACGTTGGTGAACTTCAGAGAGAGTCTCATTCTTACCACAAATGAAACTTTCATACTGTCTTACCAGGTTGGTCTTTCGAGAGTCCTGGACTTCAGCAGAACCTTCATACTGAACACATATTGTGTCCCACATGGCTTTTGAGGATTTCAGGTTCATGACGGAATGGTAGACTTTGTCAGGAAGAGCCATGGATAGTATGGATCTGGCTTTTGTGTCAATAGCCACTTTCTTCTTATCTTCGTCGGTCCACATATGAACTTCCTTAGGAACCAGCCTTTCGGGAATAGCAGGTCTAGTTTCAGCGACTGGAACTGCAACATCAATTCTTACAGGAATAAATGGGCCGTTTTCAAGATAGTAAGGCATAGTAGGGTCTACACCTTCTAAGAAAAGAATCATCCTATTTTTCCATAGATTAAAATTATCTCTGGAGAATCTAGGGGGTTTTGCAAGAGAACCATTGTCGATATAATTTGTGTTTGTGTTGGTAGCCATTTTCAGAAATAGCAAGGAAGAGAAATCTTAGTATAGATTAGATCTTGTTTATGAGAATTAACAAATCTGCTTTGATACCACTTGTTGGTCCCGAAGGGCTATACAAGTTTGTAGAAGGGGGGGGGGGTTGAATACAAACACACAGATTTTACTTTTCTAAATTGTTTATTGATAAATCATTAACAATTTATAGCTTGTTGTGGAAACAAGATTAAGGATTAACCTAAATCTAAACAAGTTGGAACACTAAGTTTCTTGCACTAAGAAAGAGAAGGAAATTACTAATAATAACCTATCTCAAGATAAGAAGGATGAACTTGTCCAGAGTTAGCAAGTTACTTCAAAATGAAGTGAGTTCTTCTTCTTATATACTGCATGCATTTAATGCATTGCAGTTTATACTTTACACGTGGCAGCAGCTGATTGGTTGCATGTCATTGACCTTTGTTGACAACCTTAGTAGCCGCATGTTTGAACATTGTAGTATCAGAGTGGTTGTACGATTTCAGACAATAAGGAGGTTCTTTTTCTGACATATCGTACAGAGACGTGCAAGGATGGTCAAGACAAAAAGTACTTTGTACGGAGGACTTTATGATCAGCTTTTCGTTGATTCAGCGATCTATCATTCTTAATCAGCGAATGATAGAGTTCAGCGATAGCTAAAGTCTTGTACTTGATACTTCACGTTGAGTGGACAAATCTGAGTCTTCGCTGATCCGCATCAGTTCATTAGGAGACTTGTCACTGGTTCTTGAGCTTGGTCTTCGACTTCAGCGTAGAACCTATGTTCACATGAAACTTGTCTTCAGGGATCATAAGTAAACAACTAACTTATCAGCGATCACCATAAGTACTGAACAGACTCAGAGTATTATGGTGAACATTGTTCGCTGAATGTTTAATCTAAAGAGCAAGAGTTCCTATCAACGGTACTGTAAGATCTTAGTACTTATCAGCGATAGTGAAACTCTGATACATATTGTTTACTTACAATTTTCACTAAGTATAAAAGAGAGGGTCATTATCAAATCACTGAGGGTTTGGATCAACAATTTAGACAATAAGGACTGATCTACAGTAGACAAGATCGTATGAATAGTAGCAGGTACGATGTTCATTTAATGCGCATGTTCCAATTCTGACAGAGCCCTATCAGAGTTTGACACGTGTAGTTGATGTCAGGGCACGCCTAGAACAAGTGGATGAACGGATCCTGGAACAGTAGAAAGATATTTGTAAATCTTCTAAGTCTTCAGTATAAACCGCAGAGGCTCTGTCAAGGGTGACAGAGGTTCTGCGGCTCGGTCCTCTGTGAGCAGTCTTCTGCAGATTCTTACCTTCGGTATTCTTGGGTTCTTCTGCAGAGCCTCTGTGGGAGACTTCTGTACTTAGACTATTTTCACTACTTTCACAAACAGAAAGATTGGAGCTAACAATCTCCCCCTAAGTAGTGAAAATTAAAAAATTTGAAAGTGCAAGGATTTTCTAAGCACAAGAACAATTTTCTTTTTACATTAGATTATGCCAGAGGCATTTACATCTGATTGTATTGAAAAGAAAATATTACAGAGGATTTGTATGACTGACTCAGACGTTGGCATCTTTGAAGTCATTGAAACTTATGTTGTCGAGTCCTTGTTGTATTAGCTCGTGATAGAAACTGATGCAGAGTTTTCTGAAGTTGTTTGTTGCATCGATGATCTCTATCAGTCTGTCGGCTAGGCTTTGATCCATGAGTTCTGTTCCTCTGTGCTCCACTAGGATCGATCTAAACTCTGTCAAAGTACTTGTTGCGTACTTCTGACAGTCCATCTCTACGAACAACTTTGATTTACCAGAAGGATCTAGAAATACTAACCCGACCCTTGGATTTGTGATGATTGAGTTTGGTGTAGCATAGGGAGGGCAGTAGTTTTCTGGTGGTTGAATGGTTAATCTTTTTACTCCAAGATCTCGAGCCAATTGGAAATCTACCATGTTGTATAGCAGAAGCTTCTCGCGTATGGCCTTTCTAATCACCCTGTATGCTCTGCGAACTTCATCTGTTGTGAAGTTCTCTTTCGTCCAGTTCAGAAGGTCAGGAAGATCATAAGGATTTAAGTTTCTAAGATCCGCATCAGAGAATTGGTTCTCGGATTTGTCATCCCTTTTGACCTTGTATATATTGTATGAGACCTTGGGCCAGGTTCTGGTTTTGGAGAACTTACAATAGATGACTTTGATGATCTTGGATGTTGAGAAGACTTCGTGTTTAGGCTTGGGTTTTGTTCTGGTGAACAGGTTTTCGAGGTCAGCACGGAAGTCAGGGTCTTGAATGGTTGGTTTTGATTGATCCATTATGCCCATTCTGCTGTATAAGTACCTGTATACCACTTCTTCCATTTGTGGTGGTGGTGGTTGAGGTAAGGTTCTGCGCAGAGCGTCTAAATGGTTCTTGACTTCTGCTACTCGATCCTCTGAAGGTTTTGCCTTTGGATCTAGAACAGGTTTGTTTGACAGAGGAGCAACACCAAAAGCCCAGTCTTCTTCTTCTGGCTTTGGTGTCACGAAAGCATCGAAAGAGCTTTTCATCAGTTTCTCTATTGGAGGTTGATGTTTGGGCTTTTTCTTTTTCGGTTCCTCTGTCATAATCCCTTTGCCCTTATCTTTTGCCTTCGTCTGATCTGCTTGTAGAGATGGGGTTGCCTCTGTAGGATTTGACGCTTGAGTTTCAGAGGGCTTTATTGTTGATGTTTCTATTGGTTTGGGGATTGCCTCTGTAGATTTTGATACTTGAGTTTCAGAGGGCTTGATTACTGTTGCTTCTGTTGGAGAGGCTTCTGGTGGCTTGCTCAGACATTTCCTCTATTTTTGAGCAATTGTTTTAGTTCTTGGTATTTTGGGTGTTGGAGAAGGAAGTTCATCTTCGGAGGATGTTAGGATTTGTAGTTCTTCTCTAGTTTGGACATCTTCTCCAAATACAGAAGGAAATTCCACAGAGGTGGGTATTGCCTTTGTGGTCTTCTGTTGTTGAACTTGGTTTGTTTATGGTATTTGGGTTTCTTTAGGAATGGATTCCACAGAGATGGTTGTTGTCTCTGTGGTTTTGTTTCTGCTTTGGGTTTCAGGTGTTTGGGTTGTAGCAGGGGTTTCTTCAGAGACCATTTCCACAGAGGTGGTTGTTGCCTCTGTGGACTGTTGTGTTCTTTGTTGGGTTTGAGTTGGGGTGCAGAGGATATTTGTTCTGCGGATATCGGTGGAGCAGGTAGACCTCTGCTTGCAGCTTTTTCCCTTTGTTTCTCCCCTCCATTCTCCCCCTCAGGATGATCTGATAGACCATGATGGTCATCATCAGAGTCATCCTGTCCTTTATCTGTCGTACCCTCTGCTCTACATGAAGCTTCAGATTTCTTTGGTGGAACAGCCCCTGCAGCAATCATCTTTGCGCATAAGTCATCACAGAGGCCGAGCAGTGTTTCAACCTCTGCTTCTGTGTTGAAGCGCATTCTGCTGACGCTTGCTTGAAACTCTCTGACATAGTTTGCATTGGCAGCGGTGAAAGCTCTGATGAATTCGGTCATCTGATCAAGTATTCCTTGGCCGAGTTCTGTCACTTGAGCTCTGGTCATGTAGTCAGAAGGCTTCATGGCCTGAGTATTTCTGGTTGTTTGCTCTTGAATTTCGTCTAAGGCCTTCTTCAGGTCTTCAGGTGTAAGACCCTTAGATTTTGAGGATTGCTCTTTTAGTTGTTGAAGAAAGTGCTTGACAGACTCTTTGAAGGCAGTGGTGGCGGCTTTTCCGAATTCAGCAGCTGCAGAGGTTGCAGTGTTTGTTGCAGAGGACTTCATCTGAGCTACGGTATGTTGTACCTCTGTGGACAGATTGTCCATTTTGGTATTTAGATTTGTGATAGCCAAAGACGTTGATTCTGCAAAAGTTTTGAGAGAGCTTTGCAACTCTTTCATTGTTTGGTTCACAGAGGTGACAAGGGTTTGGAACTCATCCCTTGATACATGTGAACTCGTTGTAACCTCTGGGTGAACAGATCTATCCTAGAGTGTGTCTCTGTTCCTGAGACGCCTTCTTTCACTCCTGTTTTTACGTGGAAGGACTTCCTTCTAATCCTCGAGAAGAAACTTTTTGAGTTTCAGTCTCTATAGAAGTTCTGTCAAGGACATTTTCCTTATCCACTCCAGAGGTGGGTAAAGGATTATCCTTGAGTTGACTCGGGGATTTGTCTAGAATCCCTTCGTCTGTGTGCACTCTAATCTCCTCTGAAGAGATGTTTGGACCTATTTGTGTGCGCGTGGCAGATGAAACAAATTCTTCTGCAAGGATTTCGTTTGTGATCTGGGGCAATAGATCACTTACTAAGGATGAATCCTTTAGAGAGGATTCCCCTGGAATGGTTTCCTCGGTTTCTAATGGTACAGAGGATGAAAGAATTTCCTCTGTCTGGATGGTTTGGGTTGGGGTCGAGCTGTGATGCTCTTTTTCAATATTGCCCTCTGCCACTAGACTGGCGGCAATAGAAATGTGGGTTGCACTGGGAGTTTGTTTTGGTTGTGTGCCTCTATTAATCTAGGCATCTTTTCTTGCTTCTGTTTCTGTGAAGCATCCAACCACTTGTTCTCCATCTATGGTCTCAACCTCTGTTGCTACCATATGGCTTGATGCTTCTTCCCTAACTTCTGTAGCGGCTTCTGCATCAGTGCGTAAAGAGTCGAATATTGGATGTGAGCCAATTAGTCGCATGACATGTGGATGGTAAAGGCCTTTTCTTATTTGGTCTGCTTCCTCTTCATCAGAATCCACTTCTGAGACTTCTACCCTAGTCTCCCCTTCTGCTGTTACCTCTTCTTCCCTTGGACCTAGGGAGTCGTACATAGGATGAGTACCAAAAAGTTGTTGTTCATGGGGGTGCATATCCTGTGTACCGTCAGAGGCAGAGATTACTTGCTCTGGGCTTCTTTTGTGAACATCAAGGCCAGGTTGAATGAAGGGGTTCTGCAGTATCTCTGGGGTCTCAGCCGGATTGTCTCTTGGAGTTTGGTCATCATCAGCTAACTCTGAGTCAACTCCAGAGATTGTGAAATCGGGATCTTCTGCGGCTTCTTCATTTTCATGTGACAGAGCTTCTGCAGTCCATCCAGCAGTGTCAAGGGTGTGGGCAAATTCAGGGCATTGGAGGAAGTCAGAGAAATTCCCATGATGCGCATAATTGAGGGGATTGGGGGATTGTAGAGGGGATTCTTGTGCTACTTCTCCTACCACCTCTTCTACCACTGTTTCCTCTGCAATTGTTTGCATAGGAGACAGAGGTTTCCCAGTTTTCTTCTTGCTCTTTCTCCTCTTGGGTTTAGGTGCTTTCTCCTCAGAAGACTTGTGTTTTCTCTTCTTTTTATGTTTTGGAGGAGAGGGAGGTGCAGATGATCCAACCTCTGTTGCATGAGGTGGAGTTTATTGAGCTTCGACAGCAGAAGTTGAAGTACCCTCTGTGGTTTTCCTCTTCTTTGTTTTCTTTTTAGGAGTTGAGGCAGAGAGTTTTTGTTTCTTTGAGGCAGAGTAGATGGATTTTCTCTGAGCACGGAATCTGGCTTGATTGTCTTCATGCTTCTGAAAAGCAGCTGCCCATTCTTCATCTGTCAACCTATTTAATACTTTTGTACCTATGGGGACTCCTAGACGCGGGGGTGTCATAGGACTTGGTTCTGGAGTCCTATGATCGCGTATGTATTCTAATTCTAGTTCTTCGTCCCTTACGTATCCCAGAAGTTTCTTTGGTAGAGGTCTGCAGTGTGGGTATCCATCAGCATGTTCTGTTGGGGAGTTTTTGTTCATAGCATACATCTTGGTTGTCGGCCCCTCTATTGGCCATTTTTCGAGCAAGAGTAGAGGCTCTAGCAGAACACCTAGAATTCTTTGAAATTGCAGAGGAAGTAGAGCTCCTGTTTTGTTTGACTTTTTCTGCTGGAAGGTGATCTTTCTGTCGATGGTGTTAACCATTTCTTGCATCATGAGAGTGGCGAAGTCCAGAGGTAGGTCGTAGTAGACTCCATACATGATGGCTAGTATTTGGTGTGAGGATTGATCTGGACTCCCCACTTTCCCGGTTAAGCATCTGCTGAGTATGGAAAATAGTGTATTCCACAGAGGTGGTAATCTGCCTCTGCGGAAGTCATTTCTCTTTCTGAGTGGTACGTTGTACCCCAACATTTCGACAAACCTGCAGAGCTCTTCATCTGTAGGTTCCTGTGCAAAGGTCTTTAACCCTAGAAGACCTCTTGTGGGTAGGCTGAACTCAAGAGAGAACATAGTTCTGTTGAACTTGAGTTCAAGATGTGCGGATTTATCGGGTTTGGAGATGTAGCCTTTGATCTGTCTATCTTCTGGGTCAAATCTGCAACTTTGCCAGAATTGATTTATGTACCTGGCAGGGATTTTTATCAACGGTTTTGGTAAGGAGAGGGTAGAGTATGTGATGTTTCAAAATATGGAGAAGAATAGCATGTGCTTCTCAAAAAGCAGTTCTTGAAGGAACAAGGTAGTGATTATTGGGTTTTAAAGGTAGAACATTTGCAAAATGTTCATGTGCTAAGAAGTTTTGAAGGTGGGTTGTCGGAGCAAAGTCTGCTTCATCGCCGGAGATATCTTGCTCCAGGTTTCTGGCGATTTCAGGGTTTTCTGAATGTTCAGAGTGTTCAGGGTGTTCAGGGGAGTTCGCCGGTGAGTGTGCAGGGGAGATAGCTTGAGAAGAGGAGGCCATTTCTTGTATGAAGATAAGAATTTTGCAGGTTTTTGCAATGGTTCGTCGGAGAAGAAAGTAAGTTCGTAAAGGTTTATGAGGAGAGGTAACTTGGGTTTTATAGTGAGAGGTAACGGTAGAATCTGAAGAGGTAAATATATGGAAGTGGATAATTTTTGGGGTCCATACTTGAGTCTGAACGGCGGGTTCAACTTTCCATACGAACGTGTGCCATGTACGTCCAATGAAAATGAGACACGTCAGCAGTGTCAGAGTATGACAGGACGTCGTGCGCGGCCCATTAATGCTAGGCGCGTGGGTTTCTTTTCCTCCATATGATTTTCACTCTCAGTAAAATAGCCGTTACTGTTACAGAATTTCCCAAATTTTTTAAAATGACAGAGGCTCTGTAGTGGTAAGAGTTCTGTGGTTTTGAAACCCCTTTTTTTTATCTTCTGTTGCTTGCACCTTTACCAAAAGTATTTAAAAAGCATTGGAGAGGATCAATAGATTTTTAGAGTGGAAATTGTATTCAAAAAGGTTTTGGAGCTCTGTCAGAGCCAGCAGAAGCTCTATGAGTCAAAATTTCTCATAACTAAAAATCTAATAAACTTTTTGTTCATCCAAGTTTTTAATTGTTTTAGGACATATTTGGAAGTTGGTGTCCTAGAAAACTGTTTTGGATAAGGTTCTGTCCGAGTAACTCTTATAAGATGCCTAGGTTAATCAACAGAGGTTCTTGTTTTGGAATGGGCTCTGTGACTCCCCTTTATTGTGTCTTAAGGCGTGCCATTGTTCAAGAGAAATCTGTAGAGGACATTCAAATAGATTGATAGAGTTTTTATTTTAAATTTATGATCATAGAGGATTTCCCTAGCAGAGCCTCTATTGAGCTTAGCAGAGGCTCTATGACCTTAAATTTCTAATAACGAAGAAGTCATTAATCTTTTTGAATATTTGAAGTTTGGAATGTCTTTAGCAGTGTTTCTAGGACATATTTGGAAATTTGTGTCCTAGAAAACTGTTTTCGAAAATGATTTTGTACGTGTAAACTTCAAATATCTTGATTTGTTAGCACAAGTTCTGTGGTGTATGAAACTTTTTGACTTGAGACCTTCTATATGACATTCAAGATGATCGATCGAGTTCTTATATGTAATTTGTAGTAATAGAGGATCTGACTTACAGAAGCTCTGTTGAGCTTAGCAGAGGCTCTGGAACCTTAAATTTCTCATAAAGGGAGACTCATCAATCATTTTGATTATTTTCTTTTTGGAATGTCATAAGTAATGTTTCTAGGACATATTTGGAAATTTGTGTCCTAGAAAATTGTTTTCTTGAAGGATTTGTACGAGATACTCACTTTTTGACTTTCCTTTGTTCGGCGAAATTCTTGACCTCTGTTGATTGTGGTTGATCACAATTCTTCTTTGGCTCCCCCTTGAATGATCAACCCCTGTTGATCATTTCAAGGTCTTCTTCTGCTCCCCCTTGATCTATGCTTGGATCAAATAAGATAAGTTGTGCATAGAACATAGATCAAGTCTTTCAGAGGTTCTGTAAGGACTGTCAGAGGTTCTGAGCAATCCCATAGAAGCTCTGTTGAGTATTGAACACTTGGTGATTGAGAATTTACATACAGAAATAATTTAAACTACAAAACAAAAACAATGTATTTACATATTTACAGAAGATTAAGTTATACTTACAGAGGTTTTAACTCATGTTTATCATTCCCAACTTACCCACCAAGAAAAGGAATCTTTTCTCATCTAGTGCTTTGGTGAATAAGTCTGCAAGCAGGTACTCTGTAGATACGAAGTGCATTTCAATTGTCCTATATTCAACATGGTGTTTCAGAAAGTGGTAACGGATGTCGATATGCTTTGTTTTGGAATGCTGTACTGGATTGGCAGAGATTGCTATGGCGCTCTTTGAGTCACAGAAGATGGGAATCTTGAATATGATGTGGCCATAGTCCTTAAGCTGAGTTTTCATCCCCAAAACTTGGGAGCAACAGCTAGCAGCAGCAACGTATTCGACTTCTGCTGTAGATGTGGATACGCAGTTCTGCTTTTTAGAGGTCCAGCTGACTAGTTTACCACCTAGGAATTGACAACTCCCAGAGGTACTCTTTCTGTCGAGCATGCATCCTCCATAATCTGAATCTGTGTAAGCTTTAAGACCAAAACCAGAGTTCTTCGGATACCAGAGGCCAAGATTTTTGGTCCCTTTGAGGTATCTGAAGATCCTCTTTACAACATTATAATGGGATTCTTTCGGGTTAGCTTGATATCTTGCACAGAGGCATGTGGCATGCATTATGTCAGGTCTACTTGCAATTAAGTATAACAGAGACCCAATCATTCCTCTGTAGATTGTGCATTCTACAGGTATGCCATTTGGATCTGAGAATAACTTATTTCCAGTGGCCATTGGGGTTCTCATTACAGAGGCATCAGAGAGACTGTATTTTGAAAGTATTTCAGAGACATATTTAGCTTGATTTATGAAAATTCCCTCTGATGATTGTTTTACTTGGAGTCCGAGGAAGAAAGTTAATTCTCCCATCATACTCATTTCAAACTCACTCTGCATAAGTGTTTCGAAATTTTTACACTCTTGTGTATTTGTAGACCCAAAAATTATGTCATCCACATATATTTGTACAAGCATAATTTCATCACTTTTTCGTTTATAAAACAAAGTTGTATCCGTTGTACCTCTGTCGTAACCATTATCGAGAAGAAAGGTAGAAAGTCTTTCGTACCATGCTCTTGGAGCCTGTTTCAGTCCATACAGAGCTTTGTCAAGGTAATACACGTATTTTGGTTACTTGGAGCTTTCAAACCCTGGTGGCTGTTGGACGTATACTTCTTCTTGGATTTCACCGTTTAGAAAAGCGGATTTTACGTCCATTTGAAATACTTTAAAACCTCTGTGGGCTGCGAAGGCTAAGAAGATTCTTGTGGCTTCGAGCCGTGCGACAGGGGCAAAAGTTTCATCGTAATCTATGCCTTTTTCTTGTCAATATCCCTTGGCTACCAATCTTGCTTTGTTTCTTATGACCACCCCATCTTCATCCTTCTTATTTCTGAAGACCCATTTAGTTCCTATGGCTTGTTTTCCTCATGGCAGAGGAACTAAAGTCCAGACTTTGTTTCGTTCAAACTGTAGAAGCTCTTCTTGCATAGCGTCTACCCAGTTTGGGTCGTCAAGGGCTTCAGAGATCCTTTTTGGCTCGATCACACTAATAAAGTTTGTAAAGAAACAAAAGTTAGCAATAGCAGATCTTGTTTTTACCTTTTCAGAAGGTTCGCCGATTATAAGACTTAGAGGATGGCTTTTTGTCCATTTTGTTGTTCTTGGGAGATGGTCATCGATTTCATCAAGTTGTTCTTCAGAGGTTTCTAATTGTTGTTCTTGTGCAGCCTCTGTCGTAGATTTTGCTTTCGTGCTTGATCCTATAGATTGTGGAATTATTGGAATGAGTGGCGGTGTTTGTTCCTCTGAGGAAGTATTGGTTGAGTCCTCTAGTTCCTCTGTTATTGGTTCCTCTGTGGTTTCTAGAGTTGGTTCTTCAGTAGCTTCTGTGGTTGTTTTCCTTGTTGTATCTGTTGGTCCCGAAAGGCCTATACAAGTTTGTAGAAGGGGGGGGGGGGTTGAATACAAACACACTATTTTACTTTTCTAAATTGTTTATTGATAAATCATTAACAATTTACAGCTTGTTGCGGAAACAAGATTAAGGATAAACCTAAATCTAAACAAGTTGGAACACTAAGGTTTCTTGCACTAAGAAAGATATGGAGATTACTAATAAAAACCTATCTTGAGAGAGAATTTGAACTTGTCCAGAGTTAGCAAGTTACTTCAAAAGAAGTGAGTTCATCTCTTTATATACTGCATGCATTTAATGCAAGTCAGTATACACTTTACACGTGTCATCAGCTGGTTGGTTGCATGTCATTGACCTTGGTTGACAACCTTAGTAGCCGTAAAGATGAACAGTGTAGTATCAGAGTGTTTGTACGATCTCAGATTTTCGGAGGTTCTTTTCTGACATTTCGTACGGCGGCGTGCAAGGGAGGTTAAGACAAAAGTACTTTGTACGGAGGACTTCATGATCAACTTTCGTTGATTCAGCGATTATCATTTACTATTCAGCGAATGATAAAGTTCAGCGATAGCTGAAGTCTTGTACTTGATACTTCACGTTGAGTGGACAAATCTGAGTCTTCGCTGATCCGCATCAGTTCATTAGGAGACTTGTCGCTGGTTCTTGAGCTTGATCTTCGACTTCAGCGTAGAACCTTTGTTGACGTGAAACTTGTCTTCAGGGATCATAAGTAAACAACTAACTTATCAACGATCACCATAAGGACTGAACAAACTCAGATCATTATGGTGAACAGTGTTCGCTGAATGTTTAATTTAAAGAGCGAGAGTTCCTATCAGCGGTACTGTAAGATCTTAGTACTTATCAGCGATAGTGAAACTCTGATACATATTGTTTACATACAATTTTCACTAAGTATTTAAGAGAGGGTCATTATCAAATTACTGAGGGTTTGGATCAACAATCTCCCCCTATTTGATTATGACATAGCAACAAAGAAAATTGCTATTAAATGAAAACATAAGGATAAAAAGAACTCATAAAATATTTGTTCCTTTTACTGTTTTCTGGGATCTTTTCAGTACTGATGGAGTAAAGTACATTCGCTGAAATCTTTCTTTAAATCTTTGAATCAGATTACAATGAAGAACAGAAAGATTACAAGTACAAGCGAAATAAATTACAAGTACAGAAGGATAACTGATACAATAGAGAAAAAGGAGATTATATCAGTTTTCAAAAGGTTCTTCCTTAATGAGAAGTTCATCAAGGGTCGTCTTTTCAGTGGGAATCATCCAGTCAGGAACCGTTATACCTCGTTTTCTTTTATTCAGCGCTTCTTGAAAAATCAAGGGTTTTAGGTGTCGTGCCTGAATGTCCTTTCTGAAGTCACACCAGTAGATAAGATCTCTGAGCTGTTCGATTGGAGTGATTGGAAGCTCAGCGATCCGTTGAAAGCATTTACGTCCGTCATAGTCAAGAAAGAATATTCCATAAGGATTACTGATGACTTTACCAGGGACGAAAAGTTCACATGGTGGCAAAGAGATGTCAAGGGCAGATAGATCAGGATCAGGACCAAGCACTTCAGCGCGAGAGAAACCAATTCCAGTTTCATTTCGTATGACAGGTCCTGAGTTTGAATCTTGACGTTTCTTCCTTGGAGAGCCCCTTTTTCTTTTCGGCTTTAGATCAGGAACAGGAGGAATATCCACACAAGAAGATATCAAGTCGATCTGTCTGTTTATCAGCTTTTCGAAATGATTCTTGTACTTAGATTGTGATGGTTGGATAGCTAACCTCATCTCCAGCCATTCAGAGAGACCATACCTTTTTACAGTGTCAGCGCGAAAGGTTTCAGATGTGCCATCTTCTCTGAACAGTTTGATGTCAACAATAGGTACTCCGATAGAGGTTCTTCCAGAGATGAATACCTTGTTGATCTTCGCTGGACGATATCTGAAGTGAATTTTCTCTTTACACCAGATCAAGGTGGTCTGAGAAACTTCAGTTTTCCTTTCCACGATCTTCTGGGCTTCTTCCCACAGCTTTCGTTGGATTTGAATGGGAACACGCTTCAGCTTGGGGTCTTTGACAGATTCTTGAGTGAGCTTGATAGCGTATTCTCTGTCTTTCTCTTCAGCTTCCTTCCTTTCAGCAATGAGGCGTTCAGCTCTAAGGTGGTCCTGGTATTCAACTTTTGAAATTCTGAACTTGGGAGGAACTGAAGGCAGTTGATCAGGCCTTAGAATGATTGGCTGATCCTCGAATCGCTTTATTATTTCTTCTCTTCTCTTTTGATCCTCTTCACTCAGCCTTTGAGGAACTGAGGAAGGTCTCTTATTGTGCGAGAGAGGTTGTTCTTCTGGTTCATCAGTCTCAGAGATCAAATCCAAGACTGGGATTATTTCATCAGCAGCAGCTGGCTTTATTTGTGAAGTCGCAACAGTAGAACCTTCAGCGACATCCTCAAACAGGGGAGAGGACTAGCTGAAACGCAGCGATCTTACAGATAAGAACTGGGTAGAAGAACTTGGGTAGAAAAGATAGAAAAAGAATGTGGATGTGTAGAGAGGTTGTTGAGTAGAGAACTTATTGAGTTGTTGAGAAGTTCAGGGAAGGAAAAAGTAAAGTTTTAGTGTACCTGACAAACCGGCTTTTCAAATAGGATCGCTAGATTTTCATCTTCAGCGAGGCCTTTGTCTTTGCTTTTCTCAGCGCCAGAGGCTGAGGGCTTTGTCTTTGTCTTCTCCCCTGATGGTTCTTTTATCGAGATTCCTTTAAGAGCTTTGATCCTTGGGGCAGGTTTGACGATAAAGAAATCATCGTCATCATCATCATCATCATCATCATCCTTTCTTGGAGAGAAGGATGGTTTGTCTTCAGGGATGTCGATGTCTTCATCTTCTTCTGCTTCGGATTCCTCAGCATCTTCTTCGAGTTGCTCCACCTCAGATACAGAGGCGAGCTTCTCGGTTCCCTCAGGGTTTTCATCTCCCTGAGGTCCAGTGGTCAGATCTTCATTCCTCTCTCCCCTGATAGATTCATCATGGGAAAGGTCTTCAGCGCTCTTGTTCAGATCTTCAGCGCTTTTCTCAAGATTTTCAGCGCTTTTCTCCCTGGAATGTTCAGCGCTCTTCTCCCCCTCTTTCTCATGATGACTGGGGGAGGAATGGGCAGACTCAGCATTGGTGTTATCTCTGTCTTCTGGGCCAGAGATTTTCACACAACCTTCAAGTTTTACTATTCTGTCTTCTAGGCCAGAAATAGCAGGCGTGATTTTCCTCAGCTCTGTGCGATCCTCCTCTGTGAAAGATTCCAAAATAGGGACAGGGGCAGGAGCAGGAGCAAGAGCTGGACTATTTGCCTTGTTTACCAGCGTCTCGATCATCGTCTTCATAGAACCAATGTCGGTCTTTACAGAGCCTAAGTCAATCTTGACCTCTGACATATCACCCTGGAGTTTTGCAACCGATGTCTTTAGCGTTGTTACTTCGCTGGATATGGTCGAAACTGATGTTTTGAGGCTTGTGTAGTCAGTGTAGAAGTCACAGAGCACCTTGGCAAAATCGCTGAGCGTCTTATCAAGACTCTTGATGTCTTCAGTGGAAGCTTTCTTCTCTACCACCGTTGTCAGCTTTGTCAAATTCTCTCCAGCGTTTGTTACAGCTGTTGAGTTGTTGGAGAGTGTGGTGGTGAGACTGGACAGCTTTGTTTCCACGGACTTCAGAGAGGCGTTGATGTCTCCCAAATTAGGACCTGTAACATATAAGTACTTGTGAACAAAGGAAAGCTCAGAAGTTTCAGGTTTAGTTACAGTGTTTAAGGTGGGATTTGTACCTGCAGGAGGATTGATGAACTCGTCAAAGTTGCAAGTTCCTGAATAGTGTTCCATATCCTCTTCGAAAGTACGGTGAGGTATGGTGATCTCTGCAGGTCCTTTCTTCATCATTTGTTGAGAAGCATCAACGGCGACTTCTGGAATGATGGCATCTCCAGTGTTCGCTGGAGGAGTGTCCAAGTGAGTGGAGGGAGAAGCGAAGGTTAAGATTGGGGTTCGGGTTCTGAGTTCAGCGTTGGAATCGCTGACAATCACTTCATCAGTCTTTTGAGAGACTGAGGGAGGTTGGGTAGTTTCCAAGTTTCTAACCTCAGCGTTTGGAGACGCTGAAGTCTGGATTGGAGGGATGGCTTGCACGGGTGTGGCAGAGCGTACCACGGAACTTTCCATCAGCTCTTCAGAATGAGGTGAGGAGTCTTCAGCATGGAATTGCTGGGGTTGCTCCTTGGTTTTCTTGATCCTTTTGGAATCAAGTTGGGTGTGTGAGGGTTTCCTTTTCTTAGAAGGAGAGGATTTTGTGGCCGGGGTATCAGCGATTGGTATTGTCGCTGAAGGAGCCACAGAAAGCGGAGAATTTAGAAGAGTGAGAAGAGTAGAGAGACGTACCTCATTGGCGACAGGCTTGAAGTCGAGAACCTTAGGGCCAATCTGAGAAAGTTTCAGATCACCCTCTTCAGGATAGATGTCCTTCAGGCCATATTGAAAGATGGCGCTGATGAATCGTGGGTAAGGAACCCATGCTGGTCTGTCAGCGGCAGAATCGACACGTTGAATCAGGTCTTCATAAATAATGGAGGCCCAGTCAATATTTAGACCTTTCAGCAGTGCGTATCCCATGGACTGCTGAGGTTGGGCGGCTTGATCAGAAGATCCGGATTTTGCTGTCATGCAGCTGATCAGGTGAGCAAAGATGAAATTCATCTCGCTGGGCATCTTGGATTTCTTTATCAGCGTCAGTTTCTTCTCAGGCTTCTTGTCCCTTCCAATATCCCAGATATAACCCATTGCGTCAAGGAAAGCAATGATTGCTTCTCTGTCAGCATGCTTTTTATGGTCAGGGAATGGAATGAAGGGTTTTTCTTTGGTGGCATTTGGGAAGTTTAGGGCTTTGCGGATAATGGCGGGTGTAATCTTGATGGTGCCATACTCAGTATCGCTGAGTATGCAGTCTATGGTTTTGGATGGATCTTTGGCAGAGGGTAGCTCAGTGTGTCTGGCAGAGTACCAGAACTGGGATAAGAGCCGCTGACTGGCAGGAGGTGTTATGGTCAGGGCTGTGTAGATGGGGCTGTTCTTCAGAAAACTTACAGCATCGTCCAGATGTGATACTTGCTTCCGAGGAGGAAACTCGAGAAGAGCTGAGAGGTTGTTGGCCTTAGTCCAATCGAGTTGATCCAGCTCGAACTTAACCTGGGGGGCTTTGAAGATGTCCATTTCCTCAGAGTCAGTGGAGATGGACTCATCGGTAACATTCAGCTTTGAAGATGCCATATCACTGTATTATCAGTTCAACCAAAGATGTTAACAAGTAAGAATTATCTTAATGTGGAAAGAAATTTCCGTTAAGATTTTTCGAATGTTGTCCATTTCATTCAGACAAAAAATGTCTTAATGAAGATTAGGGTTTTTCTTGATTTTTAAAAGAAAAGTAAAACCCATAAAGTCTTGTATTCCAGTTTCTAAAAGAAAAATGGATACGAATGAAGAACAAGTTTAAGATTTAGATTTAAAACTTGAAGAACAACCATGAAATGGTTGTGTTCATAAAACCATGAAAGAAATGATTTTATTTAATAAAGTTCTTTTGTTTGATCTTGTTAAAACAAAGAGAAGATCGAAAACAAGTTATACGCATTTGATAAAAGATAAGAACATATTAACCTTGAAGTTTTGATGAAGAAGACGATGAATAGTTCTTGAGGTTTTTGAGAGCACAAATGCAACAGAGGATTCTTTTCTTGCGGAGAAAGATTGTTCGCGTAAAAGACAAATATAAACCAAGAGTTGTTTATATAGGGATTTTTAGAGAGAGAAAACCTTGAGCGGGAAAAGGTTTTCATCATGACACGGACACGTGTTTGCATTTGATTGGAAGTTTGAACAAAACGTGCAAACGTGTGTCAGAAAGAAATCGTGCCGAGTGTAATTTGTTGCAATGACGTCACAACTGTCCTTTCACATTCTTGTAGGATGTCTCTGAGGTTTTGAAAACTCAGGGACTCTTTTGAAAAACATGAAGCACTGAATAGAAAATGTCAGTGAAGATTTAAGGAAATTTTCAAAATATCGCTGTTAAGGAAGAGATATTCAGCGATGCAATTTATTTTGAAATCTTGCATTTTTATGCGATTGTCAGAGAGAGAAAACATACCTGGATATCAGTTTAACCAAGTTTATTCAGAGAGAAGATGATGAAATGGATTATATAAGTTGATTTTATCCTGAAGGCTATACACGATTGTATAAACGTATCACTGATTAAATGTGAACCGCTGAAGATTTTATCCTTCAAAGTTCAGCATTCCAAGCTCGCTGATGAGAAAGTTGAATCTTGTCTCATCAAGAGGTTTGGTATACAAATCAGCTAACTGATAATCAGTTGGGATAAAATGAAGTTCTATATCACCATTCATCACATGATCTCTGATAAAATGATATCTGATTTCTATGTGTTTTGTCTTTGAGTGTAGCACTGGATTGTTTGCTATAGCGATGGCACTTGTGCTGTCGCAATAGATTGGACTTTTGGAGAGCTGAAGATCATAGTCTAGTAGCTGATTTCTCATCCACAAGACTTGAGAACAGCAGCTTCCAGCGGCTACATACTCAGCTTCAGCTGTGGAAGTGGACACTGAGTTTTGCTTCTTACTTGTCCAACTTACCAGCTTTCCACCCAGGAGCTGACATCCTCCTGTGGTGCTTTTCCTATCCATTTTGCAACCTGCAAAATCACTGTCTGAATAGGCGGTTAGATCGAATCCTGAGTCTTTGGGATACCAAAGACCTAGATTCGCTGTACCCTTGAGATATCGAAAGATTCGCTTTACAGCTTTCATATGGGATATCTTAGGTTCAGCTTGATATCGTGCGCACAGACATGTTGCAAACATAATATCGGGTCGGCTAGCTGTAAGATACAATAGTGAGCCGATCATCCCACGGTACAGCGTGACATTGACAGGAACACCCTTTGTGTCCTTATCAAGTATCAACGGTGGTGCCATAGGGGTTTTCATAGCTGAACTTTCAGTTAAGTCGAATTTCTTCAGCATATCTTTAACATACTTTCCCTGATTTATAAAAGTTCCTTTTTCAGTTTGCTTAATCTGAAGACCAAGGAAATATGTTAGTTCACCCATCATGCTCATTTTATACTCATCTTTCATTCTATCAGCGAAACGAGTACAAAGCTCAGGGTTAGTAGAACCAAATATAATGTCATCAACATATATTTGAACTAAAATGATATGACCTTTTGTAACGTCCCAAAAATTACAAGGAATTTAAAATTTTAAAAACATGCATTTCATTATAAAACAATCACAATTTAATAATTCGTAACTCAAATGAAGTTAACGTCGTTAACTCGAACAGTCAATAAAGTTTATGCAGCGGAAATTTCATAAAATAAAATCCAAAGGTTTGAAAGTGAAACTTAAACAATTCTTGACACTCCGCGCCTAGTGTGTGTACCGTCAAGCCCGACTGCCGCTCGCACCTGAAATCACAACATATTGGGAAAAGGGTAAGCTAAACGCTTAGTGAATCCTATCACACACGCAGGTAGCAACCCCACGTATATCGTCCCTACTCGCCAGTAGGCAACATCACCATCACCACGGATATAAATCCACATAACAATTAGCGTATAAATACGAACCTCGGTCCCACCGAGCACACCAAAAATATATCGATACAAGCTCAGTCCCACCGAGCCCTCGGTCCCACCGAGTAAAGACATTGATACAAGCTCAGTCCCACCGAGCCCTCGGTCCCACCGAGTAAAGATAATACAATTGTACTAGCTCAGTCCCACCGAGCCCTCGGTCCCACCGAGCCCCCCAGTCCCACTGAGGTGTACACAAGCATACATAATTCACATACACATTCAACAGATCACAACTAGATATCACATCCCAACTAATTCACGTAAACACGTAAGAACACATAATAACACGTAACACAAAATAACGATATGCATGAAATTCCTAACTACGCGGTGAGAGAACTCACCTCAAAGCAAAGCGACGCGCTCCCGAGCCGCAACACCAGCACGTCAACCTTCCTCACATTTTCCCACCTAATTACGCACTAAAAACGTCAACGGAAGGTCCCAACTCACGACACTTTTACTAGTTTAACGAAACTAAAAATTCCAGCTTTTATACTAAAAATGCAGGTCTGTTCGGGACCCATTTTACCCCTGCTAAACTGATCAAACCAAAAATCTAATTCCACATTCAGGAAGTTCAATGTCTTACGGTTCCAGGGACGTATCGCACGCGTCCTAACGATATTCCTAGCACTCTATATGAATTTTACAAAAACACCTCTCAGAGCAGCTAAAACAGAACCTTTCAGTACAAAACGACGATTTGACCTAAGCTACGTTCCGAACTGGTTTTTGCACAAAACATAGAAAAGTTACTAGACTCAAAATGGAAACTTTTGTCACCGATTTTGCCCCAATCTGAGTTACGAGGAAAACGTTACTGTTTAAGCAAAACAGTGGCAGATTACTAAATTTTCACATGAAATGACACTATTGATTATTAACCCATTAAGTCGTGGCTTAATCCCAACAGACCCGAAAAGCATATGAACTACTGAATATGGGTTACCCTAGGCTGGACAACAGCCGTGCACCACCCCCTGCCGCCTCCGGCGGCGGTGGTGGTTGGCGGCGTTTCTTTGACATACGATAACAACAAACGAGAAATAGACGAACTTACCTCGACGAACCCTTCTTCCTCCTCTTTTCCGACCAAACTTGCCGGCGATCGTCTCCTTCCTCCTCTCTCCTCGTCGCCGGCAGCAACCTCTATCACCCTCTCGGTTTCTCTCTCCCTCTCTCGGCTTCTTTCTTTCACTCTCTCTCTCTAGTTCTCTTCTTGGTCGAACACAACAAGAAAGGGGGAGGGGATGACTAAAGGTTGTGGTGGTTACTAGCATGAAACCGAAGGGAAGGGGAAGGGGAGGGGGTGACTCTTGGACGATCCCTTGCCAAACTTTGGTGAGATGCCCCAATTAGCCCCTCAACTTTCCTTTCCTTGCAAAAACCCACAAAAGTTGACTCATTTAACTTTTTGGTCCGATTCGACTACCACGCTACCGGAAACCACATTAAATCAAACTTAAAAAGAAAAGAATTAATAAAATAAATTACATACCGGGATACGGGCTTTACAACTCTCCCCCACTTGGATTAGACTTCGTCCTCGAAGTCTATGCCCGTGCATAGCTAAAGATAGTTCTCCCACATCTCAACCTCAGGTTCCTAAGTTCAATTGAGACCCCTTCTAAAACTTCTCGAATACTTTTCTTACTAACGTACTCCTTCTAGGACACTGAAATTATGATCGATAGAACACTTCACCAATTGGAATCATTCCTAGCCAAGCGACTTCGGTTGTCTCCCAACCTTAGATATTCCATACCTCCCGATTCAAATCTCAAGCTCTAAACATTCTCAAGTTGCTTACCAATATACCCAACTGGATACTCGGATCCGATCATTCCTACTATTAACTGTCGATTAACTCCTACGAGTTCTACTATACTCCCACAAATTACCCTACAAGAATCGTCAAACCAGTAAATTTAAAATCACTCACGAAGGTCACTCCACCATAACCATTCACCACAAGCAAACACCTCAGGATTACAACTACCATCAACATAATTTCCTTAAAATCGGCTACAATTCCCCAATTACACTAAGGTGTTTGGCTTCAAGCCCAAAAGTCGACACCTAAATATACTATTTACCTCAAAAATTCTACGCATATATCCTCTTTATTACAAAGGGCATCATTCCCTAACCGATACTATTCGGCCAACAGTACTAACACACGTGGAATACCCAACCTTCCACCGTTGACGTATTTCCTACACTCGCTCTACGAAGCCTAGTTACACCGTATCAAGATACACCTTAACGTCTACCTCCCATGTACGTGCTAAAGACTATATCCTCCTAGTGGCTACTGGAAAGTCAAAGTCATAACACATGAATACCAGGGTCCCACCCCGAGATACCCAACCGACCATTAAGACCGAGCAATTGACCCATGACTATCACGGACAAAATTCGGAATTTCCCCCGAAACTCTCTCGCGTTTGGCATTTTCCTCCAAAACTGCCACCTCCTGAGCACTACCTATCGACTCGAGAAGAGGTGCAACCACTGTTAACCGTTGACACAAGCCCCGCAGTGGCTCACCATCCAGATGTCGACTAAGTGCGTCCGTAACAACATCCGCTTTACCGGGGTGGTAAAGTATCTCACCATCATAATCCTTGACCACGTCAAGCCACCTCCTCTGACGCATGTTGAGGTTTTGCCGGTCATCAAGTACTGGAGGCTTTTATGGTTAGTGTATACACTTGACGCCATACAAATAGTGCCTCCAAATCTTCAGAGCAAACACCATCAAATCTTACATACCCTCGGGCAAAGTCAACATCGGAGCCTCGCATAACGCCTGCGTAGCTCCTCAAAGCCCTCTGCTGCTCTTCACCCCAACTAAAAGCCGCAGATTTCTTCGTCAATCGGGTCATCGGTAAAGCAATCTTGGAGAAATCCTGAATGGATCTCCGGAAGTACCCTGCTAACCCAAGAAAACTCCGTACTTCAGTGGGAGTCTTCGGCACTTCCCACCGCATCACAGCCGTAATCTTGGCCGGATCCACCATAATACCATTCTGGTTCACGACATGCCCTCGAAAGTGGACCTCTCGTAACCAGAACTCGCACTTGGAGAGCTTAGCATACAGCTTCTCCCGCCTCAAAACTTCCAAAACTTCTTGCAAATGCATCTCATGCTCTTCCTTCGACTTCGATTACACAAGAATATCGTCGATGAACACGATCACCGATCGATCCCACATAGGGCTACAAACCCGGTTCATGAGGTCCATGAACGATGCGGGTGCATTGGTGAGCCCGAGAGGCATCACCACAAACTTGTAAATGGCCATTACGTGAACGAAAGGCCGTCTACTCCGTATCCTCTCTCCTCACCCGCATCCGATGATACCCCGATCTCAAATCAACCTTAGAGAACCACGAGGCTCCCTGAAGCTGATCGAACAAGTCATCGATCCTTGGCGGAGGATAACGATTCTTCACCGTAAGCTTATTCAACTCACGGTAGTCTATACACATCCGTTGGGACCCGTCTTTCTTTTTCACAAACAGAATCGGGGCTCCCCACGGTGGACAACTCGGCTTGATGAACTCCTTTTCGATAAGTTCCTGCAACGAGTGTACAACTCCTTCATTTCCGGTGGAGCCAGGCGATAAGGTGCCTTGGCCACCAGAGCAGCATCCGGAATCAAATCAACGTGGAACTCTACCTGTCGCTCGGGAGGTATCCCCGGTAACTCCTCGGGAAAATACGTCAGCAAACTCCCGTACAACTGGCACATCCTCCACAGACTTCTTCTCTCAGTCGACGCGCGTGTCGATCACATACGCCAAAAATCCCTGACCACTGTGTTGCAAGTACCTCCGAGCCCTCGCAGCCGAACATATCGCTGAGGTCCGCCTGGGCAAGCCGCCATGAACTAGCATTTCTCCCCCGCTTGGGGTTCGAACTTGTACTTGTTTGCGACGACAAACAATCTCCGCATCATACGCATCCATCCAATCCATGCCCACAGTCACGCACAACTCCCGCATAGCGATCGGAATCAAATCAATCGGGAACCTCACACCAGAGATCTCCAAAGTGCACCCCCGGTACACGTCAGTAACCGTCAAGGTCCTGTCTTCAGCAACTGCAACCACAAGTGGACAGCCTAACCGTCCCTACAACTCGGCCCCAAACACTCACTGACTATGTGAGACACGGAAGGATGAGTAGCCCCGCTATCAATCGTCACCACAGCAAGCACCGAGTTAACCAAGAACGTACCTGTCACCACTTTATACGTAGCTTGTGCCTCCTCCACTCCCAGTTGACGAACTCTACCTCAGGCCGCCTCCATCACTACAGCAAGTGAAGCATACTGCGCGGTACTCACGAACTCCCTGATCTTGGTACGTAACATATCCTTGCACCGTGTCCTCTTCATGTCCTCAAAAGCAGCTTGCTAAGGATAGAATAATGTCATTTCCGTAAACTTTCGGTTCACCTCCTTTATGGCCTCCGCAATCTGATAGAGCTCCAAGAACTCTTTGGCACTCCTCTCCATCTCCAATAGAGGCACATGCTCTACAAGAAACATACGACGAACTCCTCCCAGGTCAAGTAGTGCGCCCGTTAAGCGTCAAAGCAATAGCACACCAGTCTTTCGCTCCGTCTCGTAACAGATTCACCACGAAGCGAACCTTCTAGTTCGCAGGACAACCACCGGTAAGGAATGTGCACTCTATAACCGATCCCGACCCTCTTGTTCGGGGCTGCCCACCCGCAGGGGGTGGAATCGCCGCGATGCGCTCCTCCATCGACACTATTACCTCATCACGAATGGCGGTAATAATTTCGGGGATCGCCTCCTCAAAATATGCGTCACCTCGACCGCAAACATCTCACGAATCTGATCAGCAATAATTCCAGCATCAGTATCTGGATCAACATTGTTGTTCCTCCTTAACGAGCTACTAGCACACATTAAAACCTGCTAACTACGCTCACACTCAACTCTTCGGATTCTCCGTGACCTTCCCCGACTCGAGCACGGATCCTGTGCTTCAGATAGTAGGAGCTCTGCTACTACCCTTCACACCTATCCTTACTCGTTTCGAGTCCTGTCACGGGACGTCCAAGTAGTTGCTTACCACAAACAAACACATATGCCCATTCCGGCATATGCAAACACTTTTCCTAGCTCCCTAGAAAAGTCGTAATACCCCACTACCCTTGCTAGAACGGAACCCCCACTAGCCCTGACGAGTCGCCTCGTGAACGCACAGTCGTATACAGTGGAAACCAGATAGACATTCGAATATAAGATTCTATCCTACAACGGTTGGACTCAAACAAGAGCTGCGCAATAGAACTAAATCTAACATTCTAAGGCTATTCGGTTCCTACCGCATACAGCCTATAGTGCATTCGCTTAACAATCTATCAAGGTTAGCATAAGTTCCTAATAGCAAGTAACAACCATACAATACCACAAAATCCACGTAAGCAATCTAGCATACATACTCCTATGTTCTAGAAAGCAATCTAGCATACGTACTCATATGTAAACGCTATTCCCAGCTCACTAGGAATTTCATCTCATCCCACTACTCTTGCTACAACGGAATCCCTGTTAGCCATAACGAGTTGCCTCGCGAATACCCAGTCGCACGCAGCGTGAATCAAATAGACATTCGAATACAAGATTCTATCCTAGAACGGTTGGACTCAAACAAGAGCTGCGCAATAGAACTAAATCAAATATTCTAAGGCTATATGATTCTTACTGCATGCAACCTATAGGGCCTTCACTTGACAACCTACTATAACTAGCATTGATTCCTACTAGCAAGCAGTCATCGTACAGTACAGTGTAAACAACCTCGGCAATCTAGCATGCATACCCTATGCCTAGAAAGCAATAAATACACTAAGTGTTGTACCTTCCCAATTGGCGTCGGCTGACTGTACACACTGCGCCCACGATCACCGTTTCCCAAACGGGCTATCTCCGTTTATTTATTTTCAAAGATTTTAATAAGAGAGTTTAAAAAAACTTCATAGCCGCAACTTGAGACCAAACACACCGAGATGTGTTTGATTCACTCAAGCTATGCTCTGATACCAAGTTGTAACGTCCCAAAAATTACAAGGAATTTAAAATTTTAAAAACATGCATTTCATTATAAAACAATCACAATTTAATAATTCGTAACTCAAATGAAGTTAACGTCGTTAACTCGAACAGTCAATAAAGTTTATGCAGCGGAAATTTCATAAAATAAAATCCAAAGGTTTGAAAGTGAAACTTAAACAATTCTTGACACTCCGCGCCTAGTGTGTGTACCGTCAAGCCCGACTGCCGCTCGCACCTGAAATCACAACATATTGGGAAAAGGGTAAGCTAAACGCTTAGTGAATCCTATCACACACGCAGGTAGCAACCCCACGTATATCGTCCCTACTCGCCAGTAGGCAACATCACCATCACCACGGATATAAATCCACATAACAATTAGCGTATAAATACGAACCTCGGTCCCACCGAGCACACCAAAAATATATCGATACAAGCTCAGTCCCACCGAGCCCTCGGTCCCACCGAGTAAAGACATTGATACAAGCTCAGTCCCACCGAGCCCTCGGTCCCACCGAGTAAAGATAATACAATTGTACTAGCTCAGTCCCACCGAGCCCTCGGTCCCACCGAGCCCCCCAGTCCCACTGAGGTGTACACAAGCATACATAATTCACATACACATTCAACAGATCACAACTAGATATCACATCCCAACTAATTCACGTAAACACGTAAGAACACATAATAACACGTAACACAAAATAACGATATGCATGAAATTCCTAACTACGCGGTGAGAGAACTCACCTCAAAGCAAAGCGACGCGCTCCCGAGCCGCAACACCAGCACGTCAACCTTCCTCACATTTTCCCACCTAATTACGCACTAAAAACGTCAACGGAAGGTCCCAACTCACGACACTTTTACTAGTTTAACGAAACTAAAAATTCCAGCTTTTATACTAAAAATGCAGGTCTGTTCGGGACCCATTTTACCCCTGCTAAACTGATCAAACCAAAAATCTAATTCCACATTCAGGAAGTTCAATGTCTTACGGTTCCAGGGACGTATCGCACGCGTCCTAACGATATTCCTAGCACTCTATATGAATTTTACAAAAACACCTCTCAGAGCAGCTAAAACAGAACCTTTCAGTACAAAACGACGATTTGACCTAAGCTACGTTCCGAACTGGTTTTTGCACAAAACATAGAAAAGTTACTAGACTCAAAATGGAAACTTTTGGCACCGATTTTGCCCCAATCTGAGTTACGAATTATTAAATTGTGATTGTTTTATAATGAAATGCATGTTTTTAAAATTTTAAATTCCTTGTAATTTTTGGGACGTTACACCTTTCACTTTTCTAAAAAACAAAGTTTTGTCAATTTTACCTCGCTCAAATTTTTCAATATGGAGATAAGTAGAGAGAGTATCATACCATGCACGTGGAGCTTGCTTTAAGCCATAAAGTGCCTTGTCCAGTTTATAAACATAACCTGGACGTTTAGGATCTGAGAATCCTGGAGGTTGTTCCACATATACTTCTTCATTCAGCTTTCCATTTAGAAATGCTGACTTAACATCCATCTGATGTACAGTGAAGTTTTTGTGTACAACATATGCTAAGAAAAGACGAATAGATTCAAGTCTTGCTACTGGAGCAAAAGTTTCGTCATAATCTATGCCTTCCTCTTGTCTGTATCCCTGAGCAACAAGACGAGCTTTGTTGCGAGTTACAGTACCATGTTCGTCCAACTTGTTTCGATAGACCCATTTAGTGCCTATCACCGTTTTGTCAGTTGGTCTACGAACAAGTTTCCAAACTTTGTTTCTTTCGAATTCAGTCAGCTCTTCTTGCATAGCGCTGACCCAGTTTGGATCTCTGAGGACATCATCTATTTTCTTTGGTTCAGTTAGAGAAATAAAGTTAACAAATAAACAAATATTACCTGCACTTCTACGGGTCTGAATACCAGCGTTGGGATCACCAAGAATTTGATCGATTGGGTGATTTACAGTCCATCGCTGAGCCGGAGCATACGTCGCTGACTCAGTCTGAACTGGAGAAACTGAAGATGAGGCTTCAGCTACTTCTGGATTATCAGCTAAGAGAGGAATGTTTGCATTTGCCACTTTATTCACTGATTGCTGAGAAATAGATGGAATTTCTGAGTCATTTGGATCAACTGCAGGTATAGCGTTTATAGGAACAGCTGAGACCCAAGATGTTTCAGCTTCACTATTTTGCATATTTGGAATTATAGAAGGACCATCATTTTCTACGGTGTGAGCATGAGGAGTGGGAATATCTTCTGAATCACCAAGATGAGAAAACATCCATTGATTCAGTTCTTCTGTATCAGCGTTCGGTTTAGAATTCGCTGAACGGGATTCGTCAAACGTGACGTGAATAGTTTCTTCTACAGTTTGTCTTCTTCGGTTGAAGACTCTGAAGGCTTTGGAAACTGAGGAGTATCCAAGAAAGATTCCATCATCAGCCTTAGGATCAAACTTTCCAAGGGCATCTCTGTTGTTCAGTATGAAACACTGACATCCAAAGATGTGAAGAAAGCTGATTGAAGGCTTTCTCCCATAAAAAAGTTCATAGGCTGTCTTTTTGAATCTTTTAACTATCAGCGACCTGTTTTGCGTAAAACAAGCAGTGTTGACAGCTTCTGCCCAAAACTGAGTAGGCAGGTGAGAATCGCTGAGCATTGAACGTGCAGCTTCAATAATTGTTCTATTTCTTCTTTCAGCGACTCCATTTTGTTGTGGTGTTCTCACTAACGAAAAGTTGTGAGAAATACCATTGCTCTCAAGGAAGGAATCAAGAGAACTGTTTTTGAATTCAGTTCCATGATCACTCCTTATTGAGCGAACAGTCATATTGTTCAGAGTTTCCATCTTCCGAACAAAGGTGATGAGTTCTTCAGGGGTGTCACTCTTAGAACGGAGAAACATTACCCATGTGTAACGAGAGAATTCATCAACTATGACCAGCGTATATTTCTTTCCAGCGATGGATTGTTTGTTAACGGGGCCAAACAAATCCATATGGAGTAGTTGTAGAGGAGATGACACTGAGGAAACTTGCTTTGACTTAAAGCTTGCCTTGGTCTGCTTCCCTTTTTCACACGCTGAACATAAAGACTCTTTGGCGTATGAATGTTGAGGTAGACCAGTGACTAACTCTTTGGATGAAAGAGTATTCAGTGTCTTGAAGTTGAGATGAGAGAGCCTTTTGTGCCACAGCCAGTTAACATCAGAAGATGCTTTTGAGAAGAAACAGGAGTTCTCAGTGGTTGTTGAGTCCATGTTTATAACGTAAACATTTTCCAAACGATAACCGCTGAGAGCTATCTTCTCCTTTTTGTCAGAGACAAAGCAGGATTCCTTAGTGAAAATCACTTTGTTATCCATGTCGCAAAGCTGACTGATGCTTAGAAGATTATGCTTCAGCCCTTCAACATATGCGACTCTTCTGAAGGATGTTGTACCATTTGAAAGTACACCATACCCTCGGGTGTGTCCTTTTCCATTTCCACCGAAAGTCACAGAGGGACCCTTCTCTTCCTTGTATTCAGCGAGCAGGTTTTTCTTTCCAGTCATGTGTCTAGAGCATCCGCTATCGAGATACCAGATACCCTTCTTAACCTGCAATACAAAGGAAGATTAGTTTTGCTTGGGTACCCACTTCACCATGTATACGCGTTTCTCAGTGGAAGAAGTTGGAATGGGTTCAGCAGTCTTTGCAGCATTTGAAGATTCAACTTTGTCTTTCTTCACTTTGGTCAATTTCTTGACCTCAGCGGTAGGAGTCACCTTGACCTGAATTGCAACTGGTTTGATCTTCTTGGGTGCTATCTTCACCTTAGCTATCTTATCAGCTTTGGTGGCTGTGGGACACTTACTTGCAATATGATCGGTAAGTCCACAGTGATAACATTTCCTATAACTAAAAATAGTTCTAGGACCACTTTAGTGCTGAGCTTTTAATTTGGAATTAGAAGTGCCAGCACCAAGTAAACTATTGGCTTTAGAAATGGGATGAACATTCAGTTCTTCAGATTTCTTACCAAGGACATCCAATCTGAGTCTAGGAGTAGATCGCTGAATAAGTCCAGATATCTGCTTCCTTGATCCAGAGGGATGAGCCACTGAAGCTTTAGAGGCATTCAGTTTTGGTACTATGATACCCTTCTGAGGATTCTGGTAAATAACAATTCCTTTACCTTTGTCTTTAAAGACAGAGGTAGGTTTTGAATAAACTATTTTCTCCTTGCCTTTTGAGGAGGTAGGAGTTTCCTCAGGGATTGGTGTAACCGACGAGTACTGAGATGATGAAGTGTCAGCTACTGAGGATACGAACGTTCCAAATTTAAGCATTGAACGTTCAGTGGTTGGTTTTGGAGTATCATATTTATAACCCAGACCACGTTTATCACTCAGAGGAATCTGAGCCTTAATTATCTCAGTGATCTTTGTTGAAGAACCATCCTTCAACAGTAGCTTGTTCGGCTTTTAATGCAGCGATAGCTTCTGCTCGTTCGATTTTGACTAGCTGATTTAAATAGACTTGATCTTTAAAATCATCTTCAATTTTAGAAAGCTTTTCTATTTGAAGGTGGCAGTTTTTAAGCTTTTCAGCGAGATCAAGATTTTGGTTTTCAACCACAGCTTTGCCGTTCATGGCTTCGTATAAACTTCTAGTCAGTAGATCGAGTTTACGGAGACTATCAGCTTCATCAATATTTGCAATATTGGTAAAGAAGGAAGGTGATACCTGAATGGCAGATGTTGAAGTGGAGGGAATGTCTGAACTTTCTTCCTCTTCTTCAATCTTTGCCATGAGACATTGATTTGCTTCATCATCTTCAGAATCAGATGATGAGGCTTCTTCATCAGAAGCAGCCCAATCATAGTCAGCCATCAGGCCTTTTCCTTTCTTCTTAAAGCTTTTCAGCTTTGCATACTTCTCCTTCAGCTTTGAGTATTTGTCATCTTTATTCCTTGGAACAAAGGATTTCTTTGTAAAAGCTGAAGGTCTCATGATTTTCTTTGACCTGCACTCGTTAGCGAAATGACCTGTCTTTTCGCAGTTGAAACAAGTAGCAGTAGCCTTATCAACAAAAGCTGATGACTTAGGCTTGTCAGCTATGGAAAGAGTTTTGTTCTTTCTAAACATTTTCTTCTTGGCGAATCTCCTGAACTTTTTAGTTAGGAGAGCCAAGGATTCATAATCATCTGAAGAATCAGAATCTGATGACCTTTCAGAGTTACTTTCTAACTCAGTGATAGTGACTGAGGGTCGCTGAGTAGAAGGTTCCTCTGAGATTAAAGCAACAGGGGTGCTTTTGGAATCTTTTACAAGATTCTTCTTAAGATGGCTAGATTGCTCATGATTCAGCAATGTGCCATATAAGGTAGCAAGTGTCATTGATCTTAGATCTTTTGACAACTTGAGACACATGGAATAATTGTCCCAGCTTTCAGGTAAACATTCTAGAAACTTTGTCAGCATTTCAAAGTTAGAATATTCCTTACCAACCGTTTTTAGATCTATAATTAAGCAATTAAAACGTTGATGAACTTCAGAGAGAGTTTCATTCTTACCAGAAATGAAGCTTTCGTATTGTCTTACCAGGTTAATCTTTCTTGAATCCTGGACTTCAGACGTTCCTTCATACTGAACACATATTGTGTCCCACATGGCTTTTGATGATTTCAGGTTCATGACGGAATGGTAGACTTCGTCAGGAAGGGCCATTGATAGTATGGATCTGGCTTTTGTATCTATAGCCACTTTCTTCTTATCTTCATCGGTCCACATGTGTATTTCCTTTGGAATCAGCCTTTCAGGAATAGCAGCTCTAGTTGCAGTGGCTGGAACTAAAGGATCAATAGTTACAGGGATGTGTGGGCCGTTTTCAAGATAGTAGGTCATAGTGGGGTCTACACCTTCTAAGAAGAGCATCATCCTATTTTTCCATAAGTTGAAGTTGTCTCTGGAAAATCTAGGGGGTTTTGCAAGAGAACCATTGTCTATATAATTTGTGTTTGTGTGGGAGGCCATTTTCAGATAATAGCAAGGAAGAGAAATATCTTAGATTAGATCTTGTTTATGAGATTAAACAAATCTGCTCTGATACCACTTGTTGGTCCCGAAAGGCCTATACAAGTTTGTAGAAGGGGGGGTTGAATACAAACACACTATTTTACTTTTCTAAATTGTTTATTGATAAATCATTAACAATTTACAGCTTGTTGCGGAAACAAGATTAAGGATAAACCTAAATCTAAACAAGTTGGAACACTAAGGTTTCTTGCACTAAGAAAGATATGGAGATTACTAATAAAAACCTATCTTGAGAGAGAATTTAAACTTGTCCAGAGTTAGCAAGTTACTTCAAAAGAAGTGAGTTCATCTCTTTATATACTGCATGCATTTAATGCAAGTCAGTATACACTTTACACGTGTCATCAGCTGGTTGGTTGCATGTCATTGACCTTGGTTGACAACCTTAGTAGCCGTAAAGATGAACAGTGTAGTATCAGAGTGTTTGTACGATCTCAGATTTTCGGAGGTTATTTTCTGACATTTCGTACGGCGGCGTGCAAGGGAGGTTAAGACAAAAGTACTTTGTACGGAGGACTTCATGATCAGCTTTCGTTGATTCAGCGATTATCATTTACTATTCAGCGAATGATAAAGTTCAGCGATAGCTGAAGTCTTGTACTTGATACTTCACGTTGAGTGGACAAATCTGAGTCTTCGCTGATCCGCATCAGTTCATTAGGAGACTTGTCGCTGGTTCTTGAGCTTGATCTTCGACTTCAGCGTAGAACCTTTGTTGACGTGAAACTTGTCTTCAGGGATCATAAGTAAACAACTAACTTATCAGCGATCACCATAAGGACTGAACAGACTCAGATCATTATGGTGAACAGTGTTCGCTGAATGTTTAATTTAAAGAGCGAGAGTTCCTATCAGCGGTACTGTAAGATCTTAGTACTTATCAGCGATAGTGAAACTCTGATACATATTGTTTACATACAATTTTCACTAAGTATTTAAGAGAGGGTCATTATCAAATTACTGAGGGTTTGGATCAACAGTATCATCTTCTGTTGGCTCCCCCTCGGCATTTGCATCTGTATGATTAACAGAGGAAGATGAATTATTTAAGGGACCAGTTAGAGATATACCTATCGCTTTCTGGCTGGCAGAAGATGATTCTCCAGAGGCTCTGACGGCTCTAGCAGAGGGATCAATGTCGTCATGGAACATCTCTTGAAATAGAAGATTTAAGTCTTCTTCTCTTGTTTTTGAGATGCCATAGGATTCCCCTTTTAGACCGAGTTATGAACTGATTTGTTCAGAAGTCATTTGGAAGGTATCGTCAAAAGAAACGTTTATGCTTTCTACAATCGTTCGATATCGTAGAAGATAAACTCTGTAGGCCTTGGAAGTTGCAGAGTATCCTATGAACTTGCCTTCATCTGCCTTTACTTCAAACTTTCCTCTTGCTTCTCTATCATTTAAGATGAAGCACTTGCATCCAAATACATGGAAGAACTTGATGTTTGGTCGTCTTTTGTTGATCAAATGATATGGTGTTTTGATGTGTCTCTTTACGAAATCGATTTTGGGTATAGCAAGCGGTTGATACTGCTTCTGCCCAAAATGTCATTGGTAATCCATATGCGGTTAGCATAGTTCTGGCGGCCTCCACAAGCGTGCGATTCTTTCGTTCGACCACGCCATTCTGTTGTGGGGTTCGTGCAGCAGAGAAGTTCTATGAAATTCCTTCTTCTGTAAGATAGGCTTCAATGACAGAGTTTTTGAATTCTGTTCCATTGTCGCTTCTCAGTTTCTGAATCCTGCACTCATACAGAACTTGGATTCTTTTCATTAAATTTATCAATATGTTGGAACATCTGATTTCTTTCTGACAAATTCAACCCATGTAAATCTTGAGAATTCATCGATCAAAACAAGTAGATATTTCTTGCCACCTAGGCTCTGTGTAGATATTGGACTACAGAGGTCAACATGTAGCATGTACAAAGGTCTAGGGCAAGATACATCAGTTTTGCCTTTCTGGGAAGCTCTTTTGAGTTTTCCCATTTCACAGGCAGAGCATAAATGATCTTTATTAAATTTAACGTTTGGTAGACCTTTGAATAGATCAAGTTTTACAAGTTTATCAAGAGTATGAAAGTTTAAATGGCAGAACCTGTTGTGCCATAACCAGGCTTCTTCGCTTTTGCATGCAACAAGGCAGATTTTGTCTTTCTTGTTCTTTGCATTGAAGTTCATGAGATATACATGTGGTTAGGTTTAGAGTCACTCACGAACCCTTCTGGTTGCGAAACATAAACTTATTCCTTGAGCTTGCCGTTGAGAAATGTCAACTTGACATCCATCTGGAAGACAGTAAAGTTCTTGTGCACGGCGTAGGCAAGGAACATTCGGATCGCTTCAATGCGCACAACTGGTGCAAACGTCTCTTCGTAATCGATCCCTTCCTGCTGGCGATACCCTTTAGCAACAAGTCTCGCTTTGTTCCGAACTACGATACCATTTTCGTCTTTCTTATACTTGAAAATCCATTTGGTACCGATGACTGTTTTGTTCTTCGGTCGAGGGACGAGACGCCATACTTTGACGCTTTCGAATTCATTCAACTCCTCTTGCATGGAAATCACCCAGTCGGGGTCGTTTAGGGCCTCGCTGACATTAGATGGTTCAACGTTGCTGAGAAAGATGGAGAAGAGACACTCATTTCCAGTTGCAACTCTTGTCTGGACCGGTGCAGATGGATCGCCGATTATTTTCTCTTCAGAATGTGCCCATGTCCATTTTCTGGTGTGAGGAAGCGACTGAGACGTCGGGTTGAGAGTCGTCGGGGTCCACATAAGTGCCAGGGGGAAGATCTTGGACCGCTTCAAGCGAAGGAGAAGGATGGAGTGGTTCAACTGCCGGAGGTTGATCCGTTCGTGTAGTAGACGATAAAGCGTCCGTCGTGGCACTCGTCGACTGAGATGTAGGCGTGGCGTCACTCGGGACTGGTGATGATTGAATCATCAGGACTGTAGGTGAGTCTGTCGCCGAGTCGGTATTAGCGCTTAAAGTCGGTGTTGATGGAACTACCGGAACCCTAGATACGTCTTACGCCGAGTCAGTATCATCGCGTAAAGTTGGGGATGATTCGGCCGCTGGAACTGCGGTTGATGCGTCAGCCGAGACAAGCTCATCACTGGAAATTTGTGATACCTGGTTAATTGGAGCAGGCAGGGTTAAGAAAATCATCATAAAAATGTTTAAACAGTAGATCTAAATCTGAACAATGTGCCTTCAACGAAGTGGAAGTATTTGGATCTACTGGAGGTTGTGTAGACCCCGAACGCGATTCTTCGGAAGCTAGCACGCAGTTATCACGGGTTCTGAACAGAGATATTCATAAGCCAAATCATCCAGTTCATCGAAGGTCACGTTACACTTTCGATGACGGATTTGGTGCGCTTGTTGTAAATGCGGAATGACTTGGAGGTAGCAGAGTATGCGATGAAAATTCCTTCATATGCCTTGGGATTGAACTTGCCGATATCGTCTTTGTCATTCTTCACAAAGCACTTGCATCCAAAGGCATGGAAATACTTCTGTTTTGCGTGTAACAAGCGGTCGCGACTGCTTCGGACTACAGAAAGAGAGGAAGCTTAAACTAGGTCAGCATGGTTCATGCAACTTCCACTAAGATGTGATTCCGTCTTCCCACTACTCTGTTTTGCTGAGGAGTTCGTGCAGCAGAGAAGGTGTGCGAAATGCCAACCGAAACGAGGTAGTCACCCAGTGTACGGTTCTTGAATTATGTACCATTGTCTGTCATGGTCGTTTGAATGGATAGCTGCTGGTTCACTCGGACACTCTTCAACTATGAAAAGATAAGGTCAAGGGTCTCATCCTTAGTATGAAAGAATTTGACCCAGGTGTAGTAGGAGAAATCATCCACCATTACCAGAACGTACTTCTTGTGGTTAATGCTTTGAACACGTATCGGGCCACAAAGATCCATGTGGATGAGCTCTAGGGGCCTCGAGGTGCTTGGAATGGTCTTTGGTTTGTGATTCGCTCTTTTCATCTTTCTTATCTCGCAGGCAGAGCACAGGCGTTCCTTCTCGAACTTCAGATCTGACATTCCTTTGACTAGTCCACCGAGCACCAGTTTGTTGATGTTCTTGAAATTGAGATGCGAGAGTCGTCAGTGCCATAAGCAGTTCTGTTGAGTTGTCACTTTGGAAAGGAGACACACGACTTTATCAATCTTCAAAGAGGCGAGTTTGATGGTGTACAGATTGGTTCGTCGGGTACCAGCGAGTAGTTCTCTTCCATCTTTAGTACGAACTCTTCACCTCATTGCCTTAAAGTTAACCTCTAAGTTCTTATCACATAACTGACCTATGCTGAATAAGTTATGACCTAACCCTTCGACGTAAGACACCTTTTTTATGGTAAGGTTTTCTTGAACAATATCTCCATATCACATGATCGGAGCAAAATGATCATTCCCAAAAGGTACATCACCGCAATATTTGTCCGTGAAGTTAGTGAGTAGCTCCCTCTTACCGATCATGTGTTTGGAGTAGCCGGAATGTAAGTACCACACATGATCGGGCTGCAAAAAAGAGATTAGGCAGACTTAGGTACCGATTTAAAAATGGGTCCTATGGAGTTAGGTGTAGCACCTGATTTTGGAGCCCGTTTTGAATTGGGTCCTTTGCGAGTAGATGAATAATAAACATGAGAATTATAAACATGATAAGATTCAAACCAATCAGATGCGTACTTATGGTCAACAAAGCCATTTTACCCACACACAGAACAACAAAGACAATCACAAGAAAGCTGAATCAACTGTTGAATTGAATAAAGTTTCAAAGGAAATTGTTCAACATAGTTCCGGGAATTAAAAATTGCATGATCGTTATTGTTTATCCTAGAATTCGAAAAAGAATTAAATGATTGTGTCTTCTCAGGGCATGAACTAGACTTCTTCTCTACCCACACTTGTTTGACTACTTTCCCCCGACCCGTTTTATCTTAAATAACATTAAAGTCATAGTTAGAAGAACTGGAGTAATAAGATTGTCTTTTGTTTGAGGGACCGATTTTCGATCCTCTCTGTGACCTTCTTTTAGATTTAGATTTTGTAGGTTTAGAAGACTTGGGCACAAAGGCATTTTTAGAGGTGAAATTGGAACACTCTCCTTTTTCAAAATTAACCGGTTCACTCATCCTCTCAAGAATTTGAACATGACTCAAAAGTTTAGGGGCGAAGTCAATCTTAGCAATCTCATCGTCTGGACAAACCGTGGAATTCATAAAATCGGAAAATCTGAGTTCAGCATCAGACATGTCATCATTATCTGACTCGGATGAGGAACCATTGTTATTTAGATTTTGTAAAGAATCAGCAGCGAAAGGATTATCAAATTCAGATATTAGATTCCATTTACAAAAATCTGTTTGAATTTCTTTGCCTTTAGCGGAAAGCCGCAAGATCGTGCCATCATTGTCAGAAGACAAATCATCTAAGAAGTCCTTGCACAGAGAACTGTCTGAATTAGTGGAGGCAGGTACACCTGAGAGTGGTTCAAGGATGCTTCCTTTGATAGGTGTAAACATTTGGTTAGGCGGATTATGGATATCGGCCTTAGCAACCTTTTCTTGTAAGAGTTATGTCGCCAAAGCGGACAGTTTAGACGTGAGTCTAGCAATTTCAGACTTGAACACAACCCTCTCTGATTTAGATAGTTGTTCGGTTTTATTTTGTTCAGACTCTTTAAAAGTGGATAAAAGCACAGTCCTTTCTTATTCAAAAGCGGTCTGTTGTCTTTCAAGTACTCTTCGAGTTGAAAAATAAGATTTTCCAAGATTAGAGGTAGAACGTACCGTTTGTACTCGGACGGTTCGGAAACACTCTCATCTGGCGTCGCCTCAACCTTTACGGGTATTTCCGCAGTTTTGGCAACTGAATAGATGTCGAAGTAGTCATTTGAATGATAAGGGGTTTTATTTTTTATGTATAAAGCATTTAGCTTTTCATATACGAAAGGAATTTGCACGTTAATTCTTTTATTTTCTTTAGACGTGTCTTGTTCGTCATCCTTACTTGACTTATTTGAGTCCTTTTGGACACTGGTGTTCCTATTTCGATTTTCTTGTTTCTTATCCTCAGGAGACTTTTCAAGTCCTTTGGCATCGGAACACCGGACTTCCTTTTAAGGGTCTCATGTTCTTCATCCTCAGAAGACAATTTTGTCCATCTGATTTTGCACTCACGATATCTCTTATCAAGTCCCAAAAAGTTAAATTCGTAAAGCGTTGGAACTTTAGATAAGATTTTCTTTAGGTAACAAGGATTATCATATCCTATTCCCCAAAGATCATTATAGTATTTTGATTCGTTCGGTTTTTTCAGATGAATGTCTGATCTGATTGACCTTGCTTGTAAAGCTTTGATTCAAGATCATTGGTCTTTTTGGTTAACTTTTCATTTTCAAGTTGAATTGAGGAACGTTGATTAACAATCTTAGTGTACTCGTTCTCTGACTGTTGGAACCTTGTAGTGATTTCAGACAATTGGGCTTCTAAGGACTCAGTCTTTTTGGAAATCGTGACACACTATTCTTTATAATTATTAAATATACACTTGTTGCCAGCATTTTCGACACTAAGATTATCAATAATGTCATATTTCCTTTTTACGTTAGCTTCTAGATCAGTGATTTGGGCATCTTTAGCTCTAACTTTTTGCTTATAAGTGTCTAAAGTACGCCCAATCATATGCATCTGTTTGACTAATTTCTTATGTTTAGAAGCATATACCTGACACGATGTCTCATTAGCAGGGTCTTTCTGATCTTCACTTTCCGAGTCAGTCTGATCGGATTGTGTTCTCATCAAGCACATGTATGCATCAACATCGCCTTCTTCATCGTCAGTCAGATTGAGCCAGTGATCATCTTTAGCCATAAGCGCTTTCCTAGCTTTTTTCTGACTGGCCAGTAGCATATTGTTCTTGCAGTACTCAGCATTTCGTACCACTGGCTTTCGACAGTCTCTAGCAAAGTGGCCTAGCCTGCCACAATTATAGTGTGGCACTTCACTGGTTCATCTTCAGCTATGTCCTCAGACTTGCTTTCAGGCTTCTTTCCTTCATCAGTCTTCTTCTTTCCTTCATACTTATCCTTGTAGTCTCGGCGCTTGTTGTCCGTGGAGTACCGCTGACCATTGGATTGTTTCTTGAAGAACTTCTTCTTTGCATACTCTCGGGATAGTAGGGCAACTGCTTTTTTGATGCTGTCAAGTTCGGGGTCGGAGTCGCTTTCTGCTTCGTCTGCCTCAGGCTCAGACTCATTCCTTACCTCCTCTCGGTGAGAGTTGCGATGGGAGTGTTTCTCGCGTTTATTCGAGATGAGAGCAAGAGGATCTTCTTTAGGTTTCTCAGGTGGCTTTTGATCTCCCATGAGTTCAAGCACTTCATCTTCATCTTGGAGAAGCATCTCGTACAATTAATGAAGAGGAACATTCTCCACGATGTGGTTATGACAAATGTGTAAAGCAAATCTCCTCCATTCAGGTTGAAGGTTGTTTATGAACTTGATGTTGTTCTCGGTATTCGTCTTGACAATGTTGTTCTTGTGCAGATCATTGATGAAAGTACAGAACCTTACATAGGTTATGGATAATGTTTCTCATTTCCTATCCTTGAATGGATCATAGCGGGTAAGACAATTCGTGATCTTCAGTTGATTTCCTACCCCGCTGTCCATCATGGTTTTGGCAAGTTGGTCCCACTTCCCTTAGCCGTGTCTTTGTAACTGTCAATGATGTTGTAGATATTGTTCGGCAAGCTATAGATCAAGTAGGTCCTTGCCAGTCTGTCACCGTCAGCCCTCCTCTTTTCTTCAGTAGACATCTGTTCGTAGGTCTTTGGAACTCTGCGACCAGGTGTCCCTCCTTCTTGTTCTGGAACGTCCATCATGGGTGTCGGTTGTGGTCCATGTTGTACTCTCCTCCGTATAAGACAAGTGGTTTGCCCTCTCATCCTATTGCAAGCGCGTCTTGGGTATTCATCTGTGTGTACTTTTGTGATCGTGAGACAAATAGTGTGATCCGAAGGTAGTAGTGAAAGCCTAACGCGGGGAACTATGAGGAGTGAATATACTAGCGCAAGACACTAGGTTTCTACTCGAAAGGTTCAAAGATACGAGAATAACCACAAAGTAGAAGAAAAATTAGTGAACAACAATAAAATCCGGGACCTGGTACCAGATGATGAAATCCGGGTAGAGAGACCGGGAAACTATAACCCGGTAGAAGTAACCGGGATGAAAGAACCCATAGATAAGAGCCGGGATATGAAAACCCGGTACAGGGAACCGTATATCCAGTCGAGGAATGCCCGGTGTTATAAACCGGGAGCTGAAATTCCCGGCGATGCGGACCGGGATGAAATTATCCGATATAAGGAACCGGTATTTGTTCCGAGTAAAATGAAAAAACCCGGACCTGGTACGCTATACCCGGGTATATCTCAACCGGGGAGCATAGGGAAATTGAAATCCCTGTGTGTGAAGGGAGAACGATGAAACGGATCTGGAGAAGACGAAACAATGAACACGGATTTGGGAAAGAATCTTCCTTGTGGAATTTTGTTCCTGAACAGTTTTAGCACAACCAAAACACGTTACAAACACAAAATACCAAAAGATTTTGCTCCTAATCACACCCTATGGCTTGAAATTGTTGAAAAATTGAAGAACATGGACTCAAACACAATGGGTCGATTTTAAGAAATTGATGGTCAAAAACTTCAAAATCGATTGTGAAAAAGTGCAAAAATCAGTTTGAGAATGTCACTAAGGATTGGTAAACACGTATTTCACTATTATTGCAAAAATCAACAAAACCAAAAATTGATGCCAAGAACACAACATCGTTTTTTCAAAACAAAAAAGAATGAGTCAAATCAAGAAGAATTTACCTTTGGATCGATTGTCTCTCTGCTCTGATACCAATTGTGGATCCTAATATCAAGTGCAAATTAATCATACAATCAATATCATCAAAGATTAAGCAAACAACTTTATTCAGTATGCAGAGAAATATGATATGTAGTCATACAAAGGTTTTTGTGGTTCATGAGATGATTAACACTAATTAGGGTTTTGTCATCCCAATTTATACCCCAAAGAGATATTTACACATTTAGCCCCTGAACTGCAATTCAACAAGAAATATAGACCTAACACCATGTTTTATGAAAATGCGACAACACTGGTAGATTACGTAAAATATGTATTTTTCTTTTTTTCTTTTTTATGGACATTTAAATTAAGAATCCCTCTTTATGTTTATTCCCGAACAAAAGAGTTTACAATTTCATGACGTACCACCGTATCATCGATCTCACGCATCCTCTGTTTAAAACCCTTTTTCCCAAAGACATTCATAACATTCACAAAACCTTTATGTACCACATTTCCTATAAAGATGTCCTAAATACACAAATCTCTACACACATCATCCCCAAGCATACCCAAGTCGTGCGTCAACGGACCAAGAAATTCAACGCTTCCGGTTGGAGTCCTAATTGGACATCTAGTGCATGAATGAGTTATTTGTAGCCTTTTCTCGGGTCTAGAATCCAAGGTTTTGCTTCAAACTCTAGTGAAACAAGGAGTTGTTGGCTTTGTGTAACCGAACATTGGCTAATCATTTTCTTAAATTTCGTCATACTGAAAATCTTCTTGATGTTTAAGAATTGCATACTACTCTCTAACGTGAGAAATAATGCAGATAAAAACATTTCTCAGAACACGACTTGTGATACCTGATACACTCCCCACATCTAACAGCAGCTAGGGTTGTAAATGAACCGAACATCTAGTGAACTGTTCATGAACCGTTCGACAGGAAGTTCGTTTATGTTCTTTTATTTACAAACATGACTAAGTTTTTTGTTCGTTTAGTTAAATGAACGAACATGAACAAATGTCTAATTCGTTCATTTACGTTCATGAACGTTGGTTCATTTACGTTAGTGAACGTTCGTTCATTTATGTTTGTTAATGTTCGTTAATGTTCGTTTACTTACGTTCGGCAACGTTCGTTTACTTACGTTCATTTATATTTTATATATTTCAGTAAACAAAGTTAATAAATTAATGTTTAAAAGTTTAAGAAAGAAAAAAATGGATTATTAGTAATAAAGTTATAATACCATTAATAATAACAAAGAGATATCAATTTTCAACAAAATGTAATGAGTTTACATAATCCACCAGCTTCGGTTTTCTTATATATGATTTAACAGCCTTATGTTTTCTAAAAGATTTCGATGTGGGATGAGCTGAGAGATTATTTGTTCCTCCTTGAAAGAGTACTTGACTGATATAGTGACTTTCTTCCAGATCCCACATCGGTGTAACTCCTCATTGGAGGAGGACTTGGCTGATATATATATATATATATATATATATATATATATATATATATATATATATATATATATATATAGAGAGAGAGAGAGAGAGAGAGAGGAATAATAATTTGTAAACCTCTAAAGGTGTGTAAACTTTGGATTTCATATATATCTTCTTAAGTCCCACGTCGTCGGTTAAGAGCAGCTCCTCTTCCTACTCTCTCTCTCTCTCTCTCTCTCTCTCTCTCTATATATATATATATATATATATATATATATATATATATATATATGTATATATATATGCTTGCAAGGGTTGGAAGTTTTTACATAACCTAATGGATCGAGCCATCTGGCTTGAGTCTTTATGAACCTGTTTGTTGGAGTACCCCCATAAGCGGGTTTAAGCCTTTATAAACGATTTTGTTCTTGCCCTATGGCTTGAGCCTTTATGAACAAAATTTGTTTTTGTTTGTTTGTTTGTTTATGTTCGTTCGTTTAAGATCTTAACGAACGAACATAAACTAACATGAACAAAGCCATTTTCTTAACGAACAACACAAACACAAAAAATCATGTTTGTTTATTGTTCGTGTTCATGTTCGTTCGTTTGTTTGGTTAAGTCAAATGAACGAACACGAACAACCTCAGCCCGTGTTCGTTCGGTTCGTTTATAGCCCTAACATCATCTATTATTAACCAGGGGTTTAGTTTAGAGACGAAGGAAAGACAAATTTGGAATTAGCGAAGCACTATGGAGATAGTAGAGCACAATAGAAGAGGATATAAATATAGATACATATGTAATATATATATACATATATATAGACATGGGTTCAAACAAGAACATCCATTTTTATGATAATGCAAGAACACTGATAGATTACGTAAAATATGTATTTTTGTTTTTTTTTTCATTTTTTATGGACATTTAAATTAAGAATCCCTCTTTATGTTGATTCCCGAACAAAAGAGTTTACAGTTTCATGACGTACCACAATATCATCGATCTCACGCATCCGCTATTTAAAACCCTTTTTATAAAAGACATTCATAACATTCACAAAACCTTTATAGACCACATTTCCTATAAAAATGTCCTAAATACACAAACCTCTATACACATCATCCCCAAGAATACACAAGTCATGCGTCGACAAACCAATAAATTCAAAGCTTCCGGTTGGAGTCCTAACTGGACATCTAGTACATGAATGAGTTATTTGTAGCCTTTTCTCGGGTCTAGAATCCAAGGTTTCGCTTCAAACTCTAGTGAAACAAGGATTTGTTGGCTTTGTGCAACCGAACATTGGCTAATCATTTTCTTAAATTTTGTCATGCTGAAAACCTTCTTGATGTTTAAGAATTGCATACTACTCTCCAACGTGAGAAATAATGTAGATAAAAACATTTCTCAGAACACGACTTGTGATACCTGATACACTCCGCACATCTAACAACAACCATTATTAACCAGAGGTTTAGTTTAGTGATAAAGAAATAAAAATTTTGGAAGTAGTAGAACACTATCGAGGTAGTAAAGCCCTCGAGAGGAGGATATAAATATATTTACATACGCAGTTCTTGAACAATTATATATATATATATATATATATATATATATATATATATATATATATATATATATATATATATATATATATATATATATATATAGGCAGGGGTTCAAATGAGAACACCCCTGTTTTAAGAAAATGCGATTACATTGGTAGATTTTGTAAAATATGTATTTTTAGGTTATTTTTGTGTTTTCAGTTTTTAATGGCTATTTTAATTAAGAGCCCCTCTATATATGTTGCTTTCTGAATAAAGGAGTTTACAAATTTGTGATGTACCACCATATCATCGGTCTCACGCATCCGCCTCTTAAAACCATTTTTCCCAAAGACATTCATAACCTTCACAAAACCTTCATAGACCACATTTGAATGGCCTAAATACACAAGTCTCTCTACACCTCATCCCCAAGCATAAACAAGTCGTGCAATGACAGACTATGACATTCAAAGCTTCCGGTTGGAGTCCCAACCGAACCTTTAATGCATGAATGAGTCCTTTGGAGCCTCTTTTCGTGTCTAGAAGCCTTTGTTTTTTTTTCAAACTCTAGTGAAACAATAAGTTGTTGACTTTGTGCAACCGGACATTTGTTCATCATTTTCTTCAATTATGTCATCGTAAAAATCTTCTTGATGTCTAAGAATGGTGTACTACTCTCTAACTTTAGAAATAATGGCAAATAAAAACAATCCTCAACACGGCTTATAACACCCATATTTTACCAATAAGAATGTTATGTAATCTGAAACAATTCTTCTAAAGATACTCCAAAATTTTGGCTGGAAGACACTAAAACAATAAAAATGTAACTTAAATTAGTGAACAACAATAAAATCTGGGACCTGGTACTTGATGATGAAATCCGGGTAGAGAGACCGGGAAACTATAACCCGGTAGAAGTAACCGGGATGAAAGAACCCAGAGATAAGAGCCGGGATATGAAAACCCGGTACAGGGAACCGTATATCCAGTCGAGGAATGCCCGGTGTTATAAACCGGGAGCTAAAATTCCCGGTGATGCGGACCGGGATGAAATTATCCGATATAAGGAACCGGTATTTGTTCCGGGTAAAATGAAAAAACCCGGACCTGGTACGCTTTACCCGGGTATATCTCAACCGGGGAGCACAGGGAAATTGAAATCCCTATGTGTGAAGGGAAAACGATGAAACGGATCTGGAGAAGACGAAACAATGAACACGGATTTGGGAAAGAATCTTCCTTGTGGAATTTTGTTCCTGAACAGTTTTAGCACAACCAAAACACGTTACAAACACAAAATACCAAAAGATTTTGCTCCTAATCACAACCTATGGCTTGAAATTTTTGAAAAATTGAAGAACAGGGACTCAAACACAATGGGTCGATTTTAAGAAATTGATGGTCAAAAACTTCAAAATCGATTGTGAAAAAGTGCAAAAATCAGTTTGAGAATGTCACTAAGGATTGGTAAACACGTATTTCACTATTATTGCAAAAAATCAACAAAACCAAAAATTGATGCCAAGAACACAACATCGTTTTTTCAAAACAAAAAAGAATGAGTCAAATCAAGAAGAATTTACCTTTGGATCGATTGTCTCTCTGCTCTGATACCAATTGTGGATCCTAATATCAAGTGCAAATTAATCATACAATCAATATCATCAAAGATTAAGCAAACAACTTTATTCAGTATGCAGAGAAATATGATATGTAGTCGTACAAAGGATTTTGTGGTTCATGAGATGATTAACACTAATTAGGGTTTTGTCATCCCTATTTATACCCCAAAGAGATATTTACACATTTAGCCCCTGAACTGCAATTCAACAAGAAATATAGACCTAACACCATGTTTTATGAAAATGCGACAACACTGGTAGATTACGTAAAATATGTATTTTTCTTTTTTTCTTTTTTTCTTTTTTATGGACATTTAAATTAAGAATCCCTCTTTATGTTGATTCCCGAACAAAAGAGTTTACAATTTCATGACGTACCACCGTATCATCGATCTCACGCATCCTCCGTTTAAAACCCTTTTTCCCAAAGACATTCATAACATTCACAAAACCTTTATGTACCACATTTCCTATAAAGATGTCCTAAATACACAAATCTCTACACACATCATCCCCAAGCATACACAAGTCGTGCGTCAACGGACCAAGAAATTCAACGCTTCCGGTTGGAGTCCTAATTGGACATCTAGTGCATGCATGAGTTATTTGTAGCCTTTTTTCGGGTCTAGAATCCAAGGTTTTGCTTCAAACTCTAGTGAAACAAGGAGTTGTTGGCTTTGTGTAACCGAACATTGGCTAATCATTTTCTTAAATTTCGTCACGTTGAAAATCTTCTTGATGTTTAAGAATTGCATACTACTCTCTAACGTGAGAAATAATGTAGATAAAAACATTTCTCAGAACACGACTTGTGATACCTGATACACTCCCCACATCTAACAGCAGCTAGGGTTGTAAATGAACCGAACATCTAGTGATCTGTTCATGAACCGTTCGACAGGAAGTTCGTTTATGTTCTTTTATTTACAAACATGAATAAGTTTTTTGTTCGTTTAGTTAAATGAACGAACATGAACAAATGTCTAATTCGTTCACTTACGTTCATGAACGTTGGTTCATTTACGTTAGTGAACGTTCGTTCATTTATGTTTGTTAATGTTCGGTAATGTTCGTTTACTTACGTTCGGTAACGTTCGTTTACTCACGTTCGTTTACTTACGTTCATTTATATTTTATATATTTCAGTAAACAAAGTTAATAAATTAATGTTTAAAAGTTTAAGAAAGAAAAAAATGGATTATTAGTAATAAAGTTATAATACCAATAATAATAACAAAATGTAATGAGTTTACTTAATCCACCAGCTTCGGTTTTCTTATATATGATTTAACAGCCTTATGTTTTCTAAAAGATTTCGATGTGGGATGAGCTGAGAGATTATTTGTTCCTCCTTGAAAGAGTACTTGACTGATATAGTGACTTTCTTCCAGATCCCACATCGGTGTAACTCCTCATTGGAGGAGGACTTGGCTGATATATATATAGAGAGAGAGAGGGAGAGAGAGGAATAATAATTTGTAAACCTCTAAAGGTGTGTAAACTTTGGATTTCATATATATCCTCTTAAGTCCCACATCGCCGGTTAAGAGCAACTCCTCTTCCTACTCTCTCTCTCTCTCTCTCTATATATATATATATATATGTATATATATATATATATGTATATATATATATATATATATGTTTGCAAGGGTTGGAAGTTTTTACATAACCTAATGGATCGAGCCATATGGCTTGAGTCTTTATGAACCTGTTTGTTGGAGTACCCCCATAAGCGGGTTTAAGCCTTTATAAACGATTTTGTTCTTGCCCTGTGGCTTGAGCCTTTATGTACAAAATTTGTTTTTGTTTGTTTGTTTATGTTCGTTCGTTTAAGATCTTAACGAACGAACATAAACTAACATGAACAAAGCCATTTTCTTAACGAACAACACAAACACAAAAAATCATGTTTGTTTATTGTTCGTGTTCATGTTCGTTCGTTTGTTTGGTTAAGTCAAATGAACGGACACGAACAACCTCAGCCCGTGTTCGTTCGGTTCATTTACAACCCTAACATCATCTATTATTAACCAGGGGTTTAGTTTAGAGACGAAGGAAAGACAATTTTGGAATTAGCAGAGCACTATGGAGATAGTAGAGCACAATAGAAGAGGATATAAATATAGATACATATGTAACTCATATATATATATATAGAGTATATAGAGGGGTAATAAATTGTAAACCATTAAAATGGTGTAAACTATGTAAACTAATCCTAGCCTTTGATTGATAATCTTGATTAACCTACTTAAAAGGGCAATTCTATCATTTTCAATTAATCTACTTAAAAGGGCAATTCTATCATTTTCATATATCAGTTTATTTTCAATAGTTATCTATTAATTAAATTAACCCATTATTTAAGGAAATGATTGATGTTAATCAATTTTTTATTTGTTTCGGTTATTTCTGATTTGTTCATGATCATCTTCATCCTTAATTCCTTCCATAATACAATTAAAATTCATAACCGTGTTATATAGATTAATCAAGATTAGCAATCAAAGGCCATAATTCTATGAAAATTCATAACCGTGTTCTATCAAGAATACAATAGGAAATCTGTAGTTTGTGGTAGATCGATTGATTGTAGTTATGTCGTATAACAACGAAGATGAAAATGACGAAGAACGAACACTGCATGATCCAATGGAGGTCGACAACGACATTACTGACTTTTTTATCGCGCTTCCTTCAGATGAAGATTGCGAGGACGAAGAACGTGAGGAAGATTTACTCGAGGTTTTTGATGATGCAATGGACGTCACACCAATAAAGAAAGGTAAGTTTTATATGAAATTTCACCATTTTTTATGAAATTTGTAAAATGTATTAACAAACAGGCCACAAACGAACGTATTGCTCTCGTGATATTCTAATATTGCTTGTTTAGAAGTTTGTACGAAATATGTTTTGTTCCGATTTACTCCTATTTTATTTTTTTCATATGTATATTATGCGGTCCATAAGGTGCTGTTCATTTTATAGTTCATAGTATTAAACTGTTTAACACACGTTTACAAATCTATATATATACACATGTTTCACAGGCTTAACATTAACAAATGTTTTCACAGGATTAATTTATCCAAATCCACATATACATAAGTGTCAAAACTACACACGGTTTTCATAAAAAAAATGGTGAAACCGTTGTCACAATATCAATTAAAAAATGGTGAAATAAATTGTAAAATGTATTAACAAACAGGTCACAAACGAACGAATTGTTCTCGTGATATTCTAACATTGCTTGTTTAGAAGTTTGTACGAAATTTGTTTTGCTCCGATTTTTTTTTTCATATGTATATTATGCAGGCAATAAGGTGCTGTTCATATTATATTTCATAGTATTATAGGGTCTGAAATTTTAGGAATTCTTTTGTATGATAGTTGGGAATTTGTATTATAATTTTCTATGAAATTCTAGTATGAACATACGTTCGATTGAAACAACGTATTATAATTTGAAATCATAACACATTTTATATGCGAAAACCCGATGGACTATGTTATATGAAATAGGCCGTTTCCTGTATCATATGAAAAACAGGATAAACATTGTTGCTTCGCTTTTTATATAAATTGGTGGTATGAGTATCCCTTATTAATCCTTTTTGTTATTTTTAATTTGGTGTTAATATGTTTGTTGTAGTACACCACGAGACCTTTGTTTCACCCGCTGGTACGAAATATTGGATACCAGTACTTGTCGATGAAACTTTAAAGATAGGACTTGGATATGAATTTAGGTCTATTGATCTTTTCGACATGGCATATATGAAATATGCCGAAGAAGCCGGCTTTGATGTTCGACAATCGAATAAGAAAAAAACAAGTTTGATTAAGTGCAAACACGTTACCTACTATGTAGTAAGCAAGGGATTCCGGTTAGGAAAGACGTTGAGAGAATGACTAGGAATTCAAACGTGAAACGCACTAATTGTAGAGCATGTATTAAGTTTCGTCTTAGGAAGGAAACTGTTACATATATTGTTATAAGTTTGAAGAAAGGCACAACCATGCTCTATACAACTCTGTTGACAAGCGGATGTTACGTTCCAAACGACGACTGCAATACACGGATTTCAGGAATGTGTATAATGGGTCATCATCGTGTGTTGGGGGTGCAAAGTCTTATAATATTCAGGCGTCTCTTAAAGGTGGTTACGAACATGTTAGTCAGACTCAAGTTGACTACCAGAATGCGAGGACTGCCATGGGCACATTTGTCGGGAAGAAAGACGCGCAAATGTTGGTTGATTTGATGTGTAAACGTAGAACGGTCATTTCTGATTATTTCTTCGATATATTGGTTAATGATGGGGAGTTGCAGGCTATTTTTTGGGCTGATGAGATCGCTAGACTAAATTACAAAGAGTTTGGCGACACTATATCATTTGATGCAACATACCGTACGAATCGGTATGTACGACATACAAGGTTCCCTTTTTTCTTGTGTGATTAATTTTCATGGTAAATGTACTAACTGTTGAAACTTTTTATTTTTCACAGACATGCTATGAATTTTGTTCCGTTCATAGCTATCGACAACCATAAGAGGTCAGTTGTTGTTGGATCTGCATTGATAAGCCACGAGAACGTAGAAAATTTCAAGTGGGTATTGTCTGCATTTTTGAAAGCGCATGAGAAGCAACCTACGTTTGTTATAACCGATCAATGCGCGGCTATGAAACAAGCAGTTCCAGCTGTGTTCACAGAATCGAAACATCGTTTGTGCATGTGGCACATTATGAAGAAACTTCCCGGCAAGGTCTGTTCTGTTTCTTATAGTATCAGTAATATAATAGTCGTAGCCATTATATCCTTTTAAAGTATACTTATTTTGTTGTAGATAACCTCTGATCTTGATTCAAACATATCATTCAAAAGAAGATTCAATAAGATGGTATGGAATAGTCATATGAGTCCGGATGAATTTGAGTCGGAGTGGTGTAGTATAATTGACGATTATGAACTCCATGGAAACGATTGGCTATCAGAGATGTTCCGAATTAGGCAATCATGGATATCTGCGTATTATAGGGACGTCCCCATGTCCGGGTTGATGAGGACAACGTCACGATCTGAGAGTGCGCACGCCTTTTTCCGTATATATGCATATTACCGCAATGACCTGGTCAAGTTTATACATGCATTTGACGTTGCTATCGAAAAGCAAAGGAACAAGCATCGCATCCTCGAGTTCATCACAAGAAACACTTTCCCTCGATGTGCTACCCCGTTGGTGATTGAGAGGCATGCTTCGGAGATATATACACGTACTGTTTTTAAAGAGGTTCAAAAAGAGATTAAGAAAGCCGCGTATCATTGCAGTGTCGTGTATCTTGGAGAAGATGGTGATATCAGAAAGTACAAGGTGTTACACAAAAATATAAAGGGTATTACCAAGTATTCGTATCAGGTATGTTTAATTGTATTTTTCGTTTTCACAATGTAGTCGACCTACATTAAATACTGAACACCAATTTCGTATGATATTTTTATAAGTATAATCAATTCTTTTTCGTATTTCACAGGTTTCACACAACACTTTGACGGACATGATGGAATGCGAATGCAATTTTTTTCCCCGTAATGGTACCCCGTGTCGCCACATGTTCAAGATTCTGCTTAACTATGACTTTATTGAAATACCTGATATTCTCATATCTCGTCGATGGACCCGGTCTTTGGTCCCTGTTGAAGTTCAGGCTGCCCGTGCACGGTATGGTGAGGTTGACGTAGAGAAGGAGCATTTGATCAACGGTTTGTATTCGAGGCTTGATTTGTTGGTTAGCTGAATTAGAAACGATAAAAGCAAGATGAATGTGCTAACGGAAATGATGGATAATATGAAACTTGAGTTCCAAGTCGATGATATAATTCCATCTGCGTCCGCGGATAGAGCCGAAGCGCTTAGGGAATGCTATGGTGTAGACGTTCCTAAGGAGGTTAAAGTGTTACCACCAGCTGCGATACGAAACAAAGGTTGCGGTACCGGAAAACGATTGGTAGGTGCGCTGGAGAAAGCGGTCAAGAAGTCCAAGAAGCAGAAACGTATGTGTAGGGGGTGTAACAGTCTGGCCGAACAAGATTTAAGGAATTGTCCAACGCGAAAAAACAATCGATAGGGGATGCTGCTTTTTTTCACAAGATTTTCATATTTATACTATTTTCTTGTTGGTTTTGGCTATTGGTGATGCAAACTGATTTTAGTATGTCTATTGTACATAATTTCTTTATTATTGTTCCATAGTTTTTATTACTTAATGCTATGACATTTCATATCGTGATGTGTGTTGTGTGTTTTTGTATTTACTGTTATTCGTAGAGTTTTTTCAAAAGCTAATTATCCAAATTGTTTTTGTATGAATTCGCAAATGTTGTAGTGTCTTATATCTCCAGTTCTAGTGTGCTACATATTTGTTTCGTATCATTTTAGGTGTCTCATGTTTTGTGTGTTGTGTTTATTAAGTGTTTTTAAGTGGAGCATCTAATCGTTAATGTGTGTGTAATGACAGTTGATTCTTTTTAATGATATGAAACATGAATGTAAACAAAATATACTCATAAAAAGAATGTGCGCGTCATAGATAAAAAGTCTAATTAACACAAAACACCAAATGTGAAAATCCAGACATTTGCAAGTGTTAATAATCAGAAAACAGCAAAAAACCCTTAAACAATTAATATTTTTCATAACATAACATATTTTTTCATAACATAACAATTAATATGAAAACAATTAAACACAGAGACATCAGACAACCACATAGTTGTAAAAACTATAGTTACGAAAAATGAAATAGTTGATATATAATATAAACCATTCAAATACCAATACACCAACAAATATCCAACTAACATCCAAAACACCAACAAATATCCAAAGTAATCAAAAACCAAAACACCAACAATTATCCAAACTAAACAAACATCCATCAATTTTTTCAATAGGTTGTCCAAAGTAAACAGCCAATGTGCATCAATACTTATCAAGTCGATCTGACCGAGTAGATTTCGCACAATCAAGGATCTGCAATTGTGATCGCCTGTCCATACCGTAGAACCGTGCTATCCCCGATTGCACGTAATCCCGCCTAATGTTCCAGTCGCTCAAGAGTATTTTTGCTGTGTATTTTTTCCGTAGTCCCTCCAGTTGCCTTGCTTGTGCTGGTCCCTCCCTTTCAAGATGTGTGACTAAACATCTGCTCCCTCCACCCATGTAGCATTCCATATGCCTCATCACGAAACACCGCAATCCACGTAATTGCTTCTTGTCTGCCAACTTGTGACAAGTCTAACTTTTGGGAAGTTCTGTATAACTTTAGAAGCTGGATGAGGTGTATCTTTCATGTGTGTCGCCATCATTATTTGCTTTACATGACAAATATACTTGTACATTATTCATCGGCGCGGTTAAATCAATATTGATTGTGTGTTATGGAAAAAATATACTTACCAAAATGTTGACATCACTTTCGCACTTCTCACTTATACCGCTTCCCAAAGACGGCTGATGTTGGTTGTCTATTATTTCAATTAGGTTACCTTTTAGGTTGAACACCACACAGTAGTAGTGTCGATCTTGCATGATGGGAAAGAAGATCTGATCATATTTATTTTATTAGTCACGTAATGTAAAATAACACAATTAAAACAGGAACAAACAATTTATCAAAAATACTTTTTTTTCATACCAGATCGACGTTTTTCATGTTGATGTTATCAACTTGGTGTTTTGTTGCCTCTGCGATGTTCCTTAAGAACCATTCATATCGCTTATTATAGTCGTATATATTTCCCAACAAGACCCCACCTTCCTGAAAACGTTTTTTACCCTTTTTAGAATACGAAACACCAATAAATGGTAATGATTCAAAAATTGTTATAAATACTCACCAGAACCGATGTTTTGAAGAAGAACCGTCTCGGGGAATAGACGCTTCTGTATTTCTCCTCGTAGTTCAAAATGTCTACCCACCCATCAACGACGTTGGTAAGTATATGCTCACTGGCAGCCAAGCTTTCCATTCCCGCACGAACTATTTTTTGATCCGTACTTGACCAGTACATCATGTCACTACATTTCCAGAACGTAATACATTTTATAAATATTAATAATTCATACAAATTTTGTTAAAGGTAAAAAATTAATAATTTTAATGCACTTACTCCATGCCACCATATCCAGCCAAGCAAAATTCGTGGGCTTTCTTTTCGTCATTTGTCAATGCCATACGTTAACGAACATCGACAGAGCGCTTAACGTATGGTGACCTCATATGATCCCCAAGTTTTGTCTCCCGTTGGCTTGCCCGACGCTTCATGTCACCACCTACCATAATCTCTTCCCCTTTGTCTTCCGCCATGTACTGAACAACCTTGTTATTCTCCAAGTCAGGAGTTGACGCATCACAGTTTAACGAAGCTAGAACTGCATTTTTTGATCCCGCGCGCACAGATCTGTGAACTATGTCGTCGTCTATTTTATTGAACGTTTGAGTGCACCATATCTGTGAAATCGGTGTCGGTGTAACTTCAAACTCCAGCTTTGTTGGTGTAACCCCCGCGTAGCTATCATTCTTTCCTTGTTGCTCCTCATAGCTTTCCGTCTCACGTTCGTCATCTGTCTTTGCATCATTTCTAAAAATCGTATCGAATTGTTCCTTGTAGTTGTCGAAATTCACATCCTCCGGAAACAAATCCATCGCCTCCTTTATCAAGTTGCTGACGTCATGCTTAGTGCAATATATGTGATCCACGTGTGCATCTATTTTCGCCATATATTCCTGTTTTCACATAAGATGATACTTATTAGTAATTTGAGTTGCTTCATTTGCATAATAACAAACATCCAAATTATGAAATAAGTAGATTAGTCAACATAAAACATATGAAATACATATATCTGCCAACATAGAATATATGAAATTCAAAAATTAATATGAACAACATCGTTAACAAAACTATGAAATACATATATACCTTCCTTAGTTCATATTCGTCTTCAAAACCTCCGCCTTCGTCATCATCATCCACAAACCCACCACCTGTTTCAAGTGGTTCGCCACCTGTGACCGACTCGTTTACTGCATGCACCACATCAAATGCTAGACTGATATCCTCATTCGGTATGTCAAACCCATCAGCCACATCAATATAAACACCATCAGCTCCCTGTAGTGAAACACATGTTTTTATATAATTTATACCCATGTGTGGGTTTTTTTTAATTAAAAACGACTATTTGCCAAACACCCATGTTTTCACAGTAACATACCTTGTCTTTTCTGTTTGATTTACCATTTTCATTGTTACCCTCTTTGTGTGCTGATATCTCAATCCCTTTTGTAACCTATGTTAGAGAGTGTTAAATGTTAGTTTTTCCAATTAAAAATGCAGGCCCTTATGAATTTTTTGTTAAACGATCATAATATGTTTGTTACGAAAATAATAATCAATCAAACTGATACAATACCTTTTCCTCAGTTTTTGTCGCCGCAACTGTTACATCTTTATCTACTCCATTCATTTGTGCGATTCGAGCATCACCCTAAAATAACCGATTTGTGTTAAATTTATTTTCTAAAACCATATACACACGATCAATCAGTTAGTTAATAGTTAGTCATTACCATCTCGTTCACAACAACTCCTTCACCTTCCTTTTCATATGTCTTTACAGTCTCCATTTCAGTTGACTGTTTAGTATTTTTCAAAACAAAACCGTATAGTAAATATAAATACGATCATAAATACGAAATACAATAAACTTAGTTTTAGTAAACATTGTACCTGATTATCGGTACTCGTATGAGCAGATATGTGCGTTGAAGTATCCTTATTCACATGTTTAGTCGGAGCATTCCTCTTTCTACCTTTTGAAACCGTTTTTTTGTCTGATTTAAGACTTGCTAGTTGAGCCTTACGCAATCCCCCATTAGCGAAACCGTATTTCGTCCTGTCACGAAGCTTCGACATCGTCCAAGTGTGCAACGGTAGCAGAGTCCGATCAACTTCAACAGATGGACATGACGTCATATGGACATACAGCAGCTGTGTACCGATGGCATATAGTTATTGCGTTTTTATTAAGAAAGATGAAAACATCATGAAATCAATAAATAATACCGTTAGGAATGTGAGGGGCCCCGAGTAGAAGCTGTCGTATGTGTCACGCTTCCACTTCCGTTTGCTTCTGCGAAGACTTTCTATGATGTAACGGCACCAATTTATTCTCGGTATCATATCAGTGTTGCTAATCTTTTAAAAAAAAAGATTATGGCAGTTTCCAGATAGACTGCATTCTGCCATGGAATTCACAAAAAGTACCAGGAAGTTTAACCTGAACATCTCTCCTGAGTCAGGTGAATCAAATATTGCGTGTGACACATCCAACGGTCTCGGCTTATCTTTCTTGTAAGTTGCCTCCCATCGTCTTATCATGTCAGAACTTCTTGGGTCCACATCTTGTGTGTCTAGGTTGATTCCTCCCAACTTTAGACCTAAAATCTTGTGAACAGTCTCCTCGTTGATCCTGATTGATGCCTTCTCTAACTCCAGTTCCATACTTTCTGGATCAAAATTGTCGACCACATAATAACCAAGTTTTGATGGGATCCCATTAACCGTCGTTTGCAGCAACGACTCAAACCCCATTTCCCTAACAACTGCCTTTTGTTCCTCATTTAGAAAACAACATGTCTGATGTAAAGTTCCTGGTGCCGTTCGAGTCCTAATTCCATTAACCCCAGAAGGCTTCCTACCCATTTTCTTCCCCTTTTCCTCTTTTTTTCCCCTTTTTTTGGGTGATGCACTTGCTGCTTTTATGGCAGCCACCGCTACATGAAAACAAACGAAACTTTTCTCGAAATGCACACAAATAGTAACACATTTTGTTTCAGTTTTCCAGAATTTAAAATACTTACCCAAATTTGTTACGGGTACTCGTTGTACAAAGTCGTCGTCATCCATAAAGTCATCACGCCGTTTCGTCCGTGAAAAATCTAACATAATAAGGTTTCTTAATATTTCCTGGCTTTGTGCATGTCAAGTTGTTAGTGGTAAAATGTTAGGCATCATTCATTACCTTTTGAATCTTTTTTCACCCCAACGGCCTTTTTTGTTCCACTTCTTGGTGTTCACGTGTTTTCTGGTCGATCTATATTAGCTTAACTAAATATTAGACGGTTTGATTACAGTTTTAAAGTGTAAGTAGAGGTATACCTATTTGTAGTTCCATCAAACCAGTTTTCATAACAAACATGTATGTGTTTTTTTTAGGTGCAATCATACCTGGTCCTTTAGATCTCTTTCGTTTCTTTCCCTTACCACTTGCCCTACTTGCTCTATCATTTGACGACTCTGCACCCCGGTCAGTTTCTTATGTGAAAACAACACAAGTCAGTCTTTCATAATAAAGCATTTAATAATTCATTTTATGAAATAACGTACATGCTGTCATACACATTTTCATACAAAAAACATCAATGTATGTTGACTTCACCCGTATTAATAACTGTTATATACCTGTCCGTTTTGATTTTTTTCTTCCACGCCCCGGGACGTCAATTATCTCCTCATCTGTGCCGTCCTTTTGATGTTCTGGTAATGCCATTTATTGAGTTTCATTAATACATGGATTTAAAAACTATGGTAAACAAGTTGATAAACAAGTTGTTGCATTAGATATAGGAGGTTTACCTTCTTCGCGCTGGCTCATATTTCTGTCCTTTGTACCAGAAAAACTTCTCGTTCTCGCCCCTTGACAAATTTTAATATTCTCATGAGTTGATAATAAATACTCACATTATTGGACATATAGATGCGTTATACATTAATACAATGTCCATACGGTAATGCATATCTTTTCACAGGTCTAACAACTTCAAATGTTCTCACATGCTTAACAGCGAGACATCTAAACACGTTTAAAATATATATATATACACATGTTTTTTACTATCTTCTATGCCAATCTTGAAAAACAACAAGTTGTTTTGTTCTTGCATCAATGGCACAGATTGCATACTTCTAATGTCTTTACAAGCCGTAGAGCTCTATAAATATTTGATATCAATGATTTTTTGATGTCATTTTATATGTGATGAGTTATGCAAGATGACAAATTACATCCCTGTAGTTATAGTTATTGAATAATACAGCAAAGAAACCTTTTAAGAAAGATGTCATGATAAGTCCATAACTTAGCCTTTTAAGAAAGATGTCATGAAAAGTCCAGCAAAGAAACAGCAAGTCATCAAGTATAACTTAGCCTTAGTATGTAGCAGGCTTCTTTTAAGAAAGATGTCATGAAAAGTCCATACTGGACCAAACACCTACCATACAAAGAAACCTTGTACTTAAGTCCCTATTCAACCTCGAAAGCAAAAATCTCCATCTGGCTATCTACATCTACACTTAAAGTTCAGTTAGTAATTAAAGCTTTTACTATTCTAATGTGCAAATAGTATGGTTGTGCATATTTCCATCAAAGAGTTCTAGGGACTCCCTTGTTAAATAACTTGTGAAATTATTGAGTTAAAGTTCAGTTAGTAATTCAAATGCTAGGTTTCTTGGACGCTTGAAACTCTTGTTTTCACAGGTTTACAGTCCACACATCCACACAATTTTTCACAAAGTTAACAATTACACTCTTTTCGTCAGATTTTAACAGGTTTAAAATCTACTCATGGTTGACAGGAATAACAACAACACAAAATTTCACTGGTTTAACAATTACATATGTTGAATAAAACGGTTGCTTACAGTTTTCACAGGATTAATGTATGTACACATGTTTACAAATCTATATATATACACATGTTTCACAGGCTTACCAGTTACAAATGTTTTCACAGGATTAATTTATTCAAATGCACATATGTGTCCACAAGGTTAACAACTACACATGTTTTCTCAGGTGTAATACATATACATATACTCGCGTTGAAAATGGTGAACTATGAAACCTAAAACACAACTACACATGTACACATGTTTTTACAGTTTCACAACTACACAGTTTCACAAATATGTACCCATGTCTTCACAGTTTCACACATCCACACATTGTTAAATAACTTGTGAAATAACAGTTTCACACATCCACACATCAAAGAGTTCTAGGGACTCCCTTGTTAAATAACTTGTGAAATTATTGAGTTAAAGTCCAGTTAGTATTTCAAATGCTAGGTTTCTTGGACGCTTGAAACTCTTGTTTTCACAGGTTTACAGTCCACACATCCACACATTTTTTCACAAAGTTAACAATTACACTCTTTTCCTCAGATTTTAACAGGTTTAAAATCTACTCATGGTTGACAGGAATAACAACAACACAAAATTTCACTGGTTTAACAATTTCTTATGTTGAATAAAACGGTTGCTTACAGTTTTCACAGGATTAATGTATGTACACATGTTTACAAATCTATATATATACACATGTTTCACAGGCTTACCAGTTACAAATGTTTTCACAGGATTAATTTATTCAAATGCACATATGTGTCCACAAGGTTAACAACTACACATGTTTTCTCAGGTGTAATACATATACATATACTCGCGTTGAAAATGGTGAACTATGAAACCTAAAACACAACTACACATGTACACATGTTTTCACAGTTTCACAAATATGTACCCATGTCTTCACAGTTTCACAACTACACATGTACACATACTTTCACATGTTTTCATTAAAAAATGGTGAACTATGAAACCTAAAACACATGTTTTCACAGTTTCACAACTACACATGTACACATGTTTTCATAAAAAAATTGGTGAAATATGAAACCTAAAAAAAATGGTGAACTATAAAACCTGTTTTCAATTTTGTAAAGAATTAGTGTGAGTACACCCTATTCAGATGTCAAACAAACACCCAAAACGCTAATGAAAATTAATTTGTTCATACCTTGAATTTGCAGAGCATCACTTGAAATTCCTTCCATGTCGATGTCAACTGGGTTTTCTTTGGTGTTTGTAAACTTTGAAAACGAAGTTTTCAAGCGAATTCGATCACTCTTCTTTCTTGCTACAGAAACAAATCGATATTATCAACAAAATCGATTGCAAAAGAAGTTTTTTATGAAACCCTAACCTCTCACACCCCTTCGTCCTTCTTCCATCGCTTTCAATCGCAATAAAGGTTTGGAATATTCATATGCTTTTGTCTCTATTTAGGTTTTCATAGAATAATGCTTTCGAAATCGATATATTGGCGTGGAATCTGGAACAAGATCATTGTGGTCCCTGATTTTGCGGTTTGGATAATCCTTTCCATATCGATTTCGTATGTCTTCTACCAATTTTGCCCTTTTCATACTTCCAGCCTGACAATCATGCCCCCAAATTCATAATTAATTACAAATTTGCCATTGCCTTAATCTTGATCATTGATTGAAACAATCAATGGCTTAGATTAGGTTTCATAGTTTACACCAATTTCAATGGTTACAATTTAGTGAGCCTCTCTCTCTCTCTCTCTCTATATATATATATATATATCGTCGATATATACGCTTATATATATCTTGCTATATATATTTATAGATACTAACGTTTCCATCGTTTTTATCTCTCTCTCTCTCTCTCTCTCTATATATATATATATTTTTTTTTTGTGTAGGTTTAATTTTCTACGTTACAGAATTATTGTGTAACATCTAGATTATTGTTATCCGCATTTGCTGTTGGGTTTATTGTGCACTCGGATTTGTACTCGTATTGGACCTTAGAAATCATTTGTGAGCTTCTCGTTTTTGGCACGATAAATTTTTTTCTATCAAAATAGTCAACAATAGTAGGCTAAGGGATGTTGTCCGGGAGATGCGTGTACCCGGAAAAAGGTTATCCGGAAAAAATAAGTTTTTGATTATCCGGGAAAAAATGTACCCGGATAAAGTTGTTATTCGGGACTTTTATCCGGGAAACGAGTTTATGTGGAAAAACTTATTTGGAAAAATTAGGGTTTATGAATAAACTCATATGCGGCTCATTTTCTTTCCTTCGACACCTGAACTTCTCAAAACTCACAAAAAAAATTGTTGATCCTTGAATTTAAGATTGAAACGATTAGAGATTAAACATAAACGAGTTTTGATAAAATCTCAAGAACTAGATTCGATCAAGATCATAGATTTTTATCAAAAGCTTTTCGAGAATAAGAAGAACACTCTAAAAATCAAGAGAATTTAAAACCTTAAAAACCGAAGCAGATTTAATAGAGAATAATAGAACGCGACTGAAAAATTATAATCTTGCAAACCCGGTTGATTTTATTCGCCCAGAAAAACTGCACTATGTCAAGCAGAAACGAGTGACTTCCTGACCTCAAAAGGCGATCTCCACCGTTCAGATTGTAGAACAAAATGTCGTGAAGCTATTGTCCAAAAATTACAACGATCCGACGGTTTAATCTTCGGGAATAGGAAAAACTGCACGACTGCGTTTTCCAGAAAATCTTAGTCGAATTTTTTCTTTGTTTTGTCTCACTTTTTGTAACACCTCGAAAATTCAATAAATACTTATATGTTTATTTGATAGAATGTTTAAGATATTGGGATGATCTTATTTTAAACATTATGCCAAAAAGGTCAAAAACAAGAATTACTAAAGTTGTGATTCAATTGTGAAATGGTGAAGCCTGGAGGGCTAGTTTTGTCAAATAATGATAGTTGGTTTCATATAAAAATAAAGGGTCGGTCAGATTTGAGGAATATCTCAAATCTTTGAATTGGAGTCGGTTCCCAAGCAAGAAGAAATATTAGATTTTGCAGGAGTATTTTTGGTCTCTGAGTAGTATGGTGAAAGAAAGTTGAATTGAAGTATGTTCTTATCTCTGTCAATTTTAAATCCCCTCAGGTGAGTTCATATAATCTATTTTGATAATATAAACCAACTGTTGAATTGAAATCTATTTGTATTAAGGTATAAAGGATTTTTAGAAAGATTGAAATGGGAATTGTGTGAATGGAACTGTGTTGAATCGAGTCCAGAAGATGAATAATCTGGGTTATTCCGGATTCCAGATGGGAGTCCGGATGATTTTCCGGATCGGTTTCCGGATACCGGATTGTGATAGAGTCCGGATAGTTTTTACCGGATACCGGATAGTATTCCAGATGGTTTCGGACTCGGAGTCCGGATACTCTTTCCGGATATTACCAGATTCCTTGATTTTTAGGTGTTTTCCGGATAGTTCCGGATAAGGGATTTTCCGGATATAGTTTTCAGATTGATTTCCAGATATAGTTTTCAGATTGATTTCCAAATATTCTATACATCCTGGAAGTACTAAGATGTATAGGGATTTGAAGCTTCATTATTGGTGGCCAGCTATGAAATTAGATGTGGCACAATGTGTGGAGAAGTGTGTGACGTGTTATTAGTAAAGGCTGAACACCAACGACCTTATGGGAGTCTACAGTCTTTAGAAATTCCTGAATGGAAATGGGATAAGATTACCATGGACTTTGTAACCAAGTTACCGAGGACATTAAAAGGTAACGATACAATTTGTGTAATCGTGGATCGGTAAACTAAAAGTGCTCATTTCTTGGCAATGAAAGAAGCATCACCGATTGATAAGCTAGCCAAGTTATATATCGACGAGGTGGTGTCGAGACATGGTATACCCGTGTCTATAGTTTCAGATCGTGACAGCCGATTTACCTCAAGGTTTTGGCAATCCTTTCAAGAAGAATTGGGCACAAGAGTGAATTTGAGCACTGCTTATCATCCACAAACGGACGAGCAAAGTGAAAGAACCATTCAGACTTTGGAAGATATGCTCAAGGCATGTGTTATAGATTTGGATACCGGATACCGGATAGTATTCTGGATGGTTCTGTACTCGGGCATTGCCCCCAGACCCCGCAAGGGCGTTGCCCCTTGACCCCATCCGCTAACCGGGTAGCGGAACCCCCGTGCTAAGTCGCCGAAGGGGGACAATTGAGAATAAGAATATGATATGAAATGTTTTGTACGTTCGAGTAAATATGCACCATATGCTAATAAGTGTAATTGTTGGTCCCGAAGGGCTATACAAGTTTGTAGAAGCGGGGGGGGGGGGGTTGAATACAAACACACGTTTTTACTTTTCTAGATTGTTTATTGATAAATCATTAACAAATTACAGCTTGTTGCGGAACAAGATAAGGAATAAATCCTAATCTAAACAAGTTGGAACACTAAGTTTTCTTGCACTAAGAAAGAGAAGGAAATTACTAATAATAACCTATCTCAAAGATAAGAAGATGACTTGACCAGAGTTAGCAAGTGCTTCAAGAATGAAGCTGGAGTCCTTCTTATATACTGCATGCATTTAATGCATGGCAGTTTATACTTTACACGTGGCAACAGCTCATTGGTTGTTGGGTCTGACTTTAGTAGACAACCTTAGTAGCCGCATGTTTGAACAGTGTAGTATCAGAGTGGTTGTACGATTTCAGACAATAAGGAGGTTCTTTTCTGACATATCGTACGGAGTCGTGCAAGGGTGGTTAAGACAAAAGTACTTTGTACGGAGGACTTCATGATCAGCTTTCGTTGAATCAGAGCTTTATCATTCTATATCAGTGAATGACAAAGTTCAACGATAGCTGAAGTCCACTTCACGTTGAGTGGACAAATCTGAGTCTTCGTTGATCCGCATCAGTTCATTAGGAGACTTGTCGCTGGTTCTTGAGCTTGATCTTCGACTTCAGCGTAGAACCTATGTTGACGTGAAACTTGTCTTCAGGGATCATAAGTAAACAACTAACTTATCAGCGATCACCACAAGGACTGAACAGGCTCAGAGCATTATGGTGAACAGTGTTCGCTGAATGTTTAATCTAAAGAACAAGAGTTCCTATCTGCGGTACTGAATTAGTCATAGTACATCAGCGATAGTGAAACTCTAATACATATTGTTTACTTACAATTTTCACTAAGTGTTTAAGAGAGGGTCATTATCAAATCACTAAGGGTTTGGATCAACAATCTCCCCCTATTTGATTATGACATAGCAACAGAGAAAATTGCTATTTAATGAAAACATAAGGATAAAAAAAACTCATAAAATATTTGTCCCTTTTACTGTTTTCTGGGATCTTTTCAGTACTTATGGAGTAAAGTACATTCGCTGAAATTTTTCTTTAAACTTTGTAAAGATTACATAGGGAAGTGCAAAAATTACAAGTACAACAAATAAAATTACAAGTACAAAAGATGTAGACAGATAAGGATAGAAAGAATTACAAGGCGATCCTATCCGTCAAAAGGTTCTTCCTTGATGAGAAGTTCATCGAGGGTCTTTGATGTGGGAATCATCCAGTCAGGGACATTTACTCATTGATTCTTTTTGTTCAGAGCTTCTTCAAAAATCAAGGGCTTCAGGTGTCTAGCTTTAATGTCGCGTCTGACTTCACACCAGTATATGAGATCTCTGAGTTGTTCGATGGGAGTGATTGGAAGCTCAGAGATGCGTTGAAAGTGATGATTTCCTTGGTAGTCTAGAAAGAATATACCATAAGGATCACTTACAACTTCGCCAGGAATGAAAGTTTCTCCAGGTGGTAGGGAGGTGTCAAGCGCTGAGAGATCAGCATCAGGGCCAAGAACTTCAGCACGAGAGAAACCAATACCTGTTTCATTCCATATAGGAGGACCTGAGTCTGACACTTTCTTTTCCTTTGCAGAGACTCTTCTTTGTTGAGGAGGAAGAAGAGTGGAAGGAGGAATATCCACAGCAGAAGAAACCAAGTCGATCTGAGTATTTAAAATTTTCTCGACATGGCTCTTGAACTTTGAGCACGATCCCTGAATGGCTAATTTCACTTCCAACCATTCAGAGAAACCAAACTTCTCTAAAGTAGTAGCATAGAAGGTTTACTTGGTTTTGTCTTATCTGAATACATCAATTTCAACAACAGGAACGTCAACGAACAGTCTTCCTCTGATGTTTACTTTGATGATTTTAGATGGTCGAGATCGATAATTCAACATTTCTTTACACCATTTCAAAGTCGTATCAGATACTTTTGTCTTTTCTTCATCGATCCTTTGGACATCATCCCATAGCTGATGTTGGACATCAATGGGAGTTCTTTTCAGCGCGGGGTCTTTCACCGATTGTTGGACAAGCTGGATGGCGAGTTCTCTGTCTTTTTCTTTAGCTTCCCTTCTTTCAGCGATTAACCTTTCAGCTCTGAGGTGATCCTGGTATTCATTTTGTGAAAGTATGAACTTTGGAGGAATAGAAGGAAGTTGATCACGCTTCAGGATGATTCGCTGATCTTCAAATCTCTTGATCATTGCATCTCTCTTTTCTTGATCCTCTTCACTCAGCTTTTGAGGAGCCAAGGAAGGTCTGTTTTGGTGAGAGAGCAACTGTTCTTCAGGTTCATCAGTCTCAGTGGTTAAATCCAAGACTGGGATTATTTCTTCAGCTCTTGTGGCTGGGATTATTCCTGGTGTAGTCGAAGGAGCTTCAGCGGGATCCTCAAACATGGGAGAGGACTAGCTGAAACACAACGATCGTTTAAGTAAGCAGAGTTTGGGAAGAAAGAGATAGAGAAAAGAATGTGGTTAAGTGTATAGAGGTTTTATGGATAGAAGGATTGAGATTGATAAGGGATAGAGGAGGGATGCAGTGTAAGGGAAGAGAAGGTAGTGTATCTGACAAACTGGATTTTGAAGCAAGATCATCAGATTGTCTTCTGCAGCAAGGCCTTTGTTTTTGCCTTTGTCAGCTTCAGACGCTGCAGGCTTTATCTTGGTCCGCTCCCCTGAAGGTTCGTTTATCGAAATCCCTTTAAGAGCTGTAGTCTTCTGAACAGGCTTGACGATAAAGGAGTCATCATCATCATCATCATCATCATCATCATCATCATCATCATCATCATCATCATCGTCATCATCCTTTGGAGAAGAAGATGGTTTATCATCAGAGATGTCAACAACTTCATCGTCTTCAGCTTCGTCTTCATCAGATTCAACTTCTTCAGCGTAGGGTGAGGTTACATCAGCAACAGCTTCAATGTTCTTCTCTTCGAGTTGCTCCCCCTCAGATACAGAGGAAGGTTTCTCGGTTCCCTCAGGGTTTTCATCTCCCTGAGGTCCAGCAGTTGTTTCTTCATTTGTCTTCTCCCCCTCTTCAGTAAGGGGAAGGTCTTCAGTCTTCTCCCCCTTGATAGATTCATCATGGGGAAGGTCTTCAGAGTTCTTCTCCCCCCCTTTCTCATGATGAGTGGGGGAGGAATGCGATGACTCAGCAGATGGTGTTGGTTCCCTGTCTTCTTGGCCAGGGAGTCCGACATAATTTTCAATCTCCCCTAATCTGGCTTCCAGGCTAGTTATAGCAGGATTGATCTTGAGAAGTTCAGCTCGATCCGCCGGAGTAAAATGCAAAGGTGCAGGGGCAGCGGCGTTCATGCGATCGAGGATATGCTGTACCAACGTCTTCACTGAACTTACGTCAGTCTTTACTGAACTCACGTCAGTCTTTACAGCGGACACCTCTCCCTGAAGAGTACTAACTGATGTCTTCAGCGTTATGACCTCGCTGGACATGGTGTTAACTCTTGAGGGGAGAGAGTTATAGTCGGTGTAGATATCAGCAAGAACTTTGGCAAAGTCACCAAGAGTACTATCAACCTTCTCCAAATCAGCTTTGGAGGCTTTCTTTTCGACCTCAGTGGTCAAAGTCTTCAAGTTCTATCCAGCGTTTGTAACCGCTGAAGAGTTGGCAGTTAGAGTTTTGTTGAAAGACTCCATTTTTGTTTCCAGGGCCGTCGGGGAGGTGTTGATATCCCCCAAATTAGGACCTGAAAAAGTTATAAACTTATGAACAGAGGAAAGCTCAGAAGTTTGGGGTTGAGAGAGAGAAGTGTGTGGGATTTTGTGTATACCTGCAGGCGGGTTGGCGAAGTTGTCGAAACCTCGATGTCCTGAAAAAGTTTCGTAGTCGTCTTTAATATTTCCTAGACGACTGGAAGTACCTGCAGGTCCTATGGTGTGTCCTATCATCCTCTGAAAATGTTCAGCAGTAGTGTCGTTGAGGATGACGGTTGTTGAGGAGAATAGGGGAATAGATTGAGTGACCAAAGAAGAGGTGAGAGGAATGGAGGATGAGAATGATGGTTGGGTGCGGGGTTCAGCGTTGGATCCACTGAGAATCACTTCAGTCTGTAGAGAGGCTGAAGGAGGTGGGTTCATTTCCAAGTTTATAACTTCAGCATTTAGAGACGCTGAAGCTGGGATGGAAGGGATGGCTTGTTCAGCTGTGGCAGAGCGTACCACTGAACTTTCCATCAGCTTTTCAAGATGAGCTGAGGAGTCTTCAGCATGTAAATGCTGGGGGGGTTACTCCTTGGTTTTCTTGATTCTTTTGGAACCAAGTTAGGTAGTAGATTGTTTCGTTTTTCTAGAAGGAGTGGAGGTTGAAACTGGGGTATCAGTGGTGGGGATTTCCACTGAATGAGCTGCAGAAGTAGAAGAAGGAGGATTGAGAAGAGTTAAGAGAGTAGAGAGACGTACCTCGTTTGCCATTGGCTTGAAGTCATGTACCTTAGGGCCAACCTGAGAGAGTTTCAGGTCTCCTACTTTTGGGTAGTTGTCCCCAAGTCCTTTGAGGAAGACGGCACTGATGAATCTAGGATATGGAACCCATGATGGTCGGTCAGCAGCAGAGTCTATTCTAAGCACAAGATCATCGTAGATTATCGAGGCCCAGTCAACATGAAGACCTTTCAGCAATGCATAGCCCATTGCTTGCTGAGGTTGAGCGGCTTGATCAGAGGAGCCGGTCTTTGCAGTCATGCAGCTTATCAAGAGTGCGAAGATGAAGTTCATCTCGCTGGGCATCTTTGACTTCTTGATTAGGGTCAGCTTCTTCTCAGGCTTCTTGTCCCTCCCTGTTTCCCATACATAACCCATTGCATCAAAGAATGCAGTGATGGCTTCCCTATTAGCATGTTTCTTGTGGTCAGGGAAAGAAACAAAGGGTTTTTCTTTTGTGGCGATGGGAAGGTTCAGTGCTTTTCAGATAATGGCAGGGGTGATTTTTATGGTGCCAAAATCAGTGTCACAGAGGATGTAATCGATTTTCTTCGCGGGGTCTTTGGTCGATGTGAGCTGAGTGTGTCTGGCAGAATACAAGAACTGAGATAGTAGTAGTTGATGAGCAGGGGGTGTTATGGTCAGGGCTGTAGAGAGGCAACAGGTTTTGAGGAAATTCACAACATCATTAAGATGTGTGACTTGATTTCGAGGAGGAAACTCGAAAAGCGCATAGAGATTGTTTGTTTTTGTCCAATCGAGTTCCTCAAGCGTGAACTTGACCTAATGAGCCTTGGTGATTTCCAGTTCCTCAGCAGCAGCAGTGTTCTCAGCAGTAGGAATATCAGTAGATGCCATTGCTGTATTATCAGTTCAACCAAAGATATAACAAATAAGAATAATCTTAATGTGCTAAGATTTTCCAATAAGATGGTTCGAATTTTGTCCATTTCATTCAGACAAAAATGTCTTAATGAAGATTAGGGGTTTCTTGTTTTTGAAAAAGAAATGCAAACCCAATAAAAAGTCTTGTTTTCCAGTTTCCTTTGAGGATTAGGATTCTGGAAAAACGTATGAAGAACAAGTTTAAGATATTTGCGATTAAACTTGAAGAACAACCATGAAAGGTTGTGTTCATAAAACCATGAAAGAAATGATTTCATTTTTGAAAAAGTTCTTTTGTTTGATCTTTTAAAAACAATGAGAGGATCATTAACAAGTTTTAAGAAACATGTAAATAAAAGAAATATTAACCTGGTTCGTTGAAGAAGAAGAAGATGAACGGTTCTTGAAAACTTGAGAGCAAAAATGCAACATTAGTTTTCTTGAGGAAGAAGTTGTTCGCGTAAAGGAAAAATATAAACCCAAAATGTGTTTATATAGTGAGATTAGAGAGAGAGAGAAAAACTAGAGTGGAAAAGTTTTTCATCATGACACGGACACGTATTTGCATTTGATTGCTGGTAAACGAAACGTGCAAACGTGTGTCAGAAAGAAGACATGCCAGGGCTTATCCGTTTCATGACGTCACAGATGTCCTTTCATATTTTAGGATATCTCTGAGGTTTTGAAAGATCAGGGACACTTTTGAAAACATGAAGCACTGAATAGAAATATCAGTGTTGGTTTAAGAAATTTCAAAGTATCGCTGTTAAGGAAGAGATATTCAGCGATACAATTTGTCTTGAAATCTTTGAGTTCTAGGCGAACGTCAGCGAGTAAGAGAGAAAAACATACCTTGACATCAGCGAATAAATTATGTTCAGAGAGAGAATGATAGAATGGGTTATACAAGTTGATTTTATCCTATCGTTGATCAAATGTGAACCGCTGAAGATTTTACTGAGTCAAAGTTCAGCATTCCAAGCTCGTTGATGAGAAAGTTGAATCTTGTCTCATCAAGAGGTTTGGTGAACAGATCAGCTAACTGATAGTTAGTTGGGATAAAATGAAGTTCTATATCACCATTCATCACATGATCTCTGATAAAATGATACCTGATTTCGATGTGTTTTGTCTTTGAGTGTAGCACTGGATTGTTGGCTATAGCGATGGCACTTGTGCTGTCGCAATAGATTGGAATTTTCGAGAGCTGAAGGTCATAGTCTAGTAGTTGATTTCTCATCCACAAGACCAGAGAATAACAGCTTCCAGCGGCTACATACTCAGCTTCAGCAGTTGAGGTGGACAATGAGTTTTGCTTTTTACTTGTCCAACTCACCAGCTTTCCACCCAGGAGCTGACAGCCTCCTGTGGTGCTTTTCCTATCCAATTTGCAACCTGCAAAATCACTATCTGAATAGGCGATTTGATCAAACCCTGAGTCTTTGGGATACCAAAGACCTAGGTTCATAGTACCCTTAAGGTAACGAAAGATTCGCTTTACAGCGATCATATGAGATTCCTTAGGTTCAGCTTAATATCGTGCACACAAACAGGTTGCGTACATAATATCGGGTCGGCTAGCTGTAAGATACAAGAGAGAGTCGATCATCCCACGATACAGTGTGACATTAACAGGTATTCCATTTGAATCCTTGTTTAGTGTCAGCGGTGGTGCCATAGGGGTTTACATAGCTGAACTCTGAGTTAAATCGAATTTCATCAGCATATCTTTAACATACTTTCCCTGATTAATGAAAGTTCCTTTTTCATTTTGCTTTATCTGAACACTATTGGAAATATGTTAGCTCACCCATCATGCTCATTTTATACTCTTCTTTCATTCTATCAGCGAAACGACTACAAAGGTCAGGGTTAGTAGAACCACATATGTGAACAAGAATAATATGACCTTTTACTTTCCTGAAGAATAGAGTCTTATCGATTTTACCACGCTCAAATTGTTCAATCAGGAGATAAGAGGAAAGAGTGTAATATCATGCACGTGGAGCTTGCTTTAAGCCATAAAGTGCCTTATCCAGTTTATAAACATAACCTGGACGCTTAGGATCTGAGAATCCTGGAGGTTGTTCCACATAGACTTCTTCATTCAGCTTTCCATTTAGAAACGCTGACTTAACATCCATCTGATATACTTTGAAGTCTTTGTGTACAACGTATGCTAAGAATAGACGAATAGATTCTAGTCTTGCTACTGGAGCAAATGTTTCGTCGTAATCTATGCCTTCCTCTTGTCTGTATCCCTGAGCAACAAGTCAAGCCTTGTTGCGGGTTACAGTTCCATGTTCGTCCAACTTGTTTCGATAGACCCATTTAGTGCCTATCACTGTCTTGTCAGTTGGTCTTCGAACAAGTTTCCAAACTTTGTTTCTTTCGAATTCAGTCAGCTCTTCTTGCATGGCGCTGACCCAGTTTGGATCTTTAAGGGCATCATCTATTTTCTTTGGTTCAATCAGAGAAATAAAGTTAACAAATATTACCTGCACTTCGTCGAGTCTGAACACCAGCGTTTGGATCACCAAGAATTTGATCAATTGGGTGATTTACAGTCCATCGCTGAGCAGGAGCATAAGTCGCTGACTCAAAATGAACTGGAGGAGCTGAAGATGAAGCTTCAGCAACTTCTGGAATATCAGCCAAGAGAGGAGTAGGTGCAAATGTCATCACATTCACTGATTGCTGAGAAGTAGATGGAATGTCTGAGACATTTGGTTCAGAAGCAGGTATAGTGTTTAAAGGAACTACTGAGACCCATGATGTTTCAGCTTCACTATTCTGCATGTTTGGGATGATAGTAGGACCATCATCTTCAACGGTATGAGTATGAGGAGTGGGAATATCTTCTGAATCACAAAGATGAGAAAACATCCATTGATTCAGTTCTTCGGTATCAGTAGAAGGTCGAGAATTCGCTGAACAGGATTCGTCAAAAGTGACGTGAATAGTTTCTTCAACAGTTTGTCTTCTTCGATTGAAGACTCTGAAGGCTTTGGAGATTGAAGAATATCCAAGAAAGATTCCATCATCAGCCTTAGGATCAAACTTTCCAAGGGCATCTCTGTTGTTCAGTATGAAACACTGACATCCAAAGATGTGAAGAAAGCTAATTGAAGGCTTTCTCCCATGAAAAAGTTCATAGGCTGTCTTATTGAATCTTTTGACTATCAGCGACCTGTTTTGCGTAAAACTAGCAGTGTTGACAGCTTCTGCCCAAAACTGAGTAGGCAGGTGAGATTCGCTGAGCATTGAACGTGCAACTTCAATAATAGTTCTATTTCTTCTTTCAGCGACTCCGTTTTGTTGCGGTGTTCTCACTGAAGAAAAGTTGTGAGAAATACCCTTACTCTCAAAGAAGGAATCAAGAGAACTATTTTTGAATTCAGTCCCATGATAACTCCTTATTGAGCGAACGGTCAAGTTGTTCAGGGTTTCCATCTTCCGAACAAAGGTGATGAGTTCTTCAGGGGTGTCACTCTTAGAATGGAAAAACATAACCCATGTATAGCGAGAGAATTCATCAACTATGACCAGCATATATTTCTTTCCAGCGATGGATTGTTTGTTAACAGGGACAAACAAATCCATATGGAGAAGTTGTAGAGGAGATGATACTGAGGAAACTTACTTTGACTTAAAGCTTGCTTTGGTCTGCTTGCCTTTCTCACAAGCTGAACATAAGGATTCTTTGGCGTATGAGTGCTGAGGTAGACCAGTGACTAACTCTTTTGAAGAAAGAGTGTTCAATGTCTTGAAGTTTAGATGAGAGAGCCTCTTATGCCATAGCCAATTGACATCAGATGAGGCTTTTGAGAAGAAACAGGAGTTCTCAGTGGTTGTTGAGTCCATGTTTATTACATAAACATTTTCCAAACGATAACCGCTGAGAGCTATCTTCTCCTTTTTGTCAGCGACAAAGCAGGATTCCTTAGTAAAGATTACTTTGTTATCCTTGTCGCAAAGCTGACTGATGCTTAGAAGATTATGCTTCAGCCCTTCAACATATGCGACTCTTCTGAAGGTTGTTGTACCATTTGAGAGTTCACCCAACCCTCGGGTATGTCGTTTTCCATTTCCACCAAAAGTTACAGAGGGACCCTTCTCTTCTTTGTACTCAGTGAGCAGGTTCTTCATACAGAGCATCCGCTATCGAGATACCATATACCCTTCTTAACCTGAGTAGCAGAGGTTGAAGTGGAGGGAATGTCTGAACTTTCTTCCTCATCTTCAAGTTTGGCCATAAGACAGAGATTGGCTTCATCATCTTCTGAGTCAGATGTTTCTTCCTCATCAGAGTCAGCCCAATCATAGTCAGTCATCAGGCCTTTGCCTTTCTTCTTAAAGGTTTTCAGCTTTGAATACCTTTCTTTCAGCCTTTTGTATTTTTCATCTCTAGTCCGAGGAGTAAAGTTTTTCTTGGGAAAATCTGAGGACCTAGAGACTTTCTTAGACCTGCACTCGCTAGCAAAATGTCCTATCTTTTCACAGTTATAGCAGGTAGCAGTAGCCTTATCAACAGGGGTTGAAGATCTTGGCTTGTCAGTAATAGCAAGAGGTTTATTCTTCTTGAAATTACTATTTCTAGCAAATCTTCTGAACTTATTAGCCAGGAATGCCAGAGTTTCATCATTATCTAAAACGTCAGAGTCTGATGATCTTTCAGAGTTAGGTGTTGTTCGGTTCATTTTTTGTTAAGACCTGTATGGATATAATTGTCTGAGTGGATATGGTTGTCTGAATGTTAATAGATAAATTGTTGTTCGGTTATTGTGCTGAATAAACGGTCTGAATGTCATAAATGACCATTTTACCACTTAATTCATATTTTTGTTCCACTTTTTCTTATAATTGGTAAAAATCTTTTTGTTCCATATTTTCTTCAGTTTATATTTACCTCATGAATTAAATCATATTTTTCTCACAAAACTGATTCAAAAATACCTCAAATCCATCTCTGGGTTTTCAAACCCCATAAAAATCATCAGAAAAAACCCATCTTTCTTCTTGGCCTGCAACAATTGTCGGATGTTTCAAGAAGAAACCCATCCCCAACACTGTAAGCCAAAATTTACAGAAAAAATTGAACCAAAATCTAGGGTTCTCATACATGTGTAACCCAAGATTTAACCTTATCCACTCAAAATTGAGTTTTGTAACCTAAAATTTAAACCTATCTGCTTAAAATTGAGACTTGTAAGCTTAAAATTGAGACCTGTGTAATTTTCTTTTGATCTATTTCGAAACCAGAAAGACGCACCAGAAGAAAGAAAGAAAAAGGAAGAAGAAGAAGGCGCTGGAAGAAGACCCCTTATGTGGAATAGATAGAGAACCCAGTTGTGGATCGATGATACCCTTCTGTGGAATCGATGGAGAACAACCATCATATTTGTGTGGATGAAGAATGAAGCTAAATAGATGGAGAAACCCAGGACCCTTTCTGTGGAATCGATGGAGAACGGCCATCATCTTTGTTTGGGACGTTGGATGAAGAAGGAAGCTGGAAAGGGGATGTGAAGGGATAAATGAGGGCAAAAGTGGAATAAATGACCGATGAATGGCTGAGTCTATGTGACTCTATTTTTTGGGCTGACCAATTCAGCCATGGGCTGACCGAATAAGCTCATACCGAACACCCGGATATGGCTGTGCGAATCAGCCATACCCCTTATTCAACCCATTAAGCTGCTACCGAACACCCCCTTAGTTTCCAACTCAGTGACAGTGATAGTCGATCACTGAGTGGAAGGTGACTCTGAGATTAAAGCAACAGTGGTGCTTTTGGAATCTTTTACAAGATTCTTCTTAAGATGACTCGATTGCTCATGATTCAGCATCGTGCCATATAAGGTAGAAAGGGTCATTGATTTTGGATCCTTTGACAGCTTGAGACACATAGAATAACTGTCCCAGCTTTCAGGTAAACATTCTAAGAACTTTGTCAGCACTTCAAAGTTAGAATATTCCTTACCAACAGTTTTCAGATCTATTATTAAACAGTTAAAACGTTGGTGTACTTCAGAGAGAGTTTCATTCTTACCACAAATGAAGCTTTCATACTGTCTTACCAGGTTGATCTTTCGAGAGTCCTGGACTTCAGAAGTACCTTCATACTGAACACAGATTGTGTCCCACATAGCTTTTGAGGTGTTCAGGTTCATGACGGAATGGTAGACTTCGTCAGGAAGAGCCATGGAGAGTATGGATCTGGCTTTGGTGTCGATAGCCACTTTCTTCTTATCTTCATCAGTCCACATATGAATTTCCTTGTGAATCAGCCTTTCTGGAATAGCAGGTCTATTCTCAGCGGCTGTGTAATAACCAGGTATGTCATTGATTTATTTAATATTATTATTTTAATTTAAGAAAGGTTTGGAGTTAGTTTTATAAATGTTAGTTGAGTAATTATGGAGTTAGAAGTTAAGGGGTAAGTTTTAATTTTAATATGGAAGTATAAGGGGGTGTTTTGTCAAATGAGTGAAGCCTAGGGTTTGATTGGTCATTTTAACCAAACCCACATACCACCACCACCATTATCACCTCACTAGGAGGAGGTGTCCTCCATGTGGTTAAACTCAGCAAATATCCTAAGTGTGTGTGTGTGTGTGTGTGTTCGGTTGAGAGAGAAGAGAGAGATAGAACCGTAGAAAGGAAAGAAGAAGAAAGACAAAGATTTGTAAGCTGGAATTAGAGGGTTCAAGCTTGTGAAATCAAAGGTATGTTTCTAGTTAAAATTGCTCTCTTTATGTGTATTAAATTTATATGAGTTTTAGAAGTGGGTTTTGATGATTTAGGGATGTTTTGGAAAATCTGAGCATATGGTTAGGTTATGTTAATAGTCTTAAACATATATGCATAATTACAGTAACATGCATGGCTTAAAAGATTAGATTTCTGGGTTAAGTATGAACTCAGTTGGCTGAGACATTCATGTATGTCGCAACAGTGGGTTGCGACATGGTTGAATGTTGCGATCTTCATGAATGTCGCAACCTTGAGTTGCGACTTGCTCATTGATGTCGCAACAGTTGGCTGCGACTTGGTGCTACGTCGCAACAGTTGGTTGCGACATGAGGGGATTGTCGCAACAGTTGGTTGCGACATGAGGGAGTTGTCGCAGTAGTTGATTGCGACTTGGTACTGTGTCGCAGTAGTTGGTTGCGACATGGTACTATGTCACAGTAGTTGGTTGCGATAGGTGTAGTGTATTGCGACATGGGGTATTTAAGTGGTTGACTGCGACTTGAGTCGAGGAATTCAGGCTTTTAGAGATTTTAGTCTTTATAAGAAATATCTGTATTTATGTGGTACAGATTCTGTGAAACTGGACTGAAGAAATTGGAGTGCTTGGTAATAGCTTGGAAGGATTTTGGAAATAAGCGAAACGAGTGAGTTTTTATTTAAAAATGTTTTCAAATGGAATACATATATGTGAATGAGTGTAATATTGTGCATATGGTGTTTATATGAGTATTACATTGCATGGGTGCTAGTTGGCCGGGCTTAGGACCGGTGAAAGTTGGCTTTACAGAGGGACAGTGGTGTTGGCTGTATTTAGTACAGCAGTGTAAAATAATTAATTGGCTTGCTACCAATTAATATGGCCAAGAGAAAGAGAAAGAGATGGAAAGTTACATGATGCATGAGTCATAGTTGGTATTCTTATGTGAATTATGTGTATGATGTTGTGCAAATGTTTTCTTTAACTAACGGGGATTTTCTCACTAGACCTCAAGGTCTAACCCTCATTTTTGTTTTAAAATATGTATTCCAGGTCGTGGAGCAAATAAGGACAAATGATAGGTTAATCATGTCTAGCTTGTGTGGAAGATACATGATTATGCAGATTCGAGATGTGTTTTGTATCTATTATGTACTTTATTATAAAAGAAAAAGTTTGTACTGAAAGACCTATTTTGTTAAGCTAAGGGACCGTAAATGAAATATGATGTATTATTTTGTGGTGAAATTATGTTATGAAATATATGTTATTTGTATGTATTTGGGATCCGGGTTGTTACAGATGGTATCAGAGCCCTAGTTTAAGGGATTTACGTATTAGTATATGTACCTAGACTTAAACTGCATGTGAAGTAGGATGTCCCTGTTATTGTAGAACCTTGGGATGTTAAATATAAAAAGGTAGAAGGAACATCATGTAAGGTAATTTCAGATTACACCTGGCCAGTGTAATTGTGATCTTACAGGTACATGTTTGGACTGGAATACCTTGTTATATGGGGTATGTGCTTATGTGTATATTAACCTTGTCTGAATCAACAGAATGGCAAGTGGTACTAGACAAACGAATCGGGAAGGGGGAGGAAATCCGAATAGATCCAATCCAACAGCCGGAGGAAGGGGAAGAGGGGGAGAAAGAGGCAGAGGCAGAATTGGGGGCAGAGTTCAGGGGCGCGGTACGGAGTTTGTTACGAGAGATGACTTAGCGGCTGAAATGGGAAGATTACAGGAAAATATCCAGGCTATGTTTAACCAGACTCATAATGCTGAAACAGAAAGACCAGACCCTACACATGAAGAAGAGATGCCTATTACCCCTACTGTTGTACCAGTAATGAAGAAGTATGATTATAAAATGTTTCTCAGTTGTAAGCCTCCGACCTATTCAGGAGACCGGGATCCAGTGAAAGTAGAAGCGATTGAAAAGTGGGAACCGCCGAGAACGCCAACCGAAGTACGTAGTTTTCTAGGTTTAGCCGGTTACTATCGAAAGTTTATAAAAGACTTCTCTCGTATCGCGACGCCTTTGACAAAGCTGACTCGAAAGAATCTGAAGTTTGAATGGAAAGCAGAACAGGATGAAGCATTCCGAATATTGAAAGAGAAACTTTGCAGCGCGCCGATACTAGCATTACCTGAAGGTTCCGATGACTTTGTTGTTTACAGTGATGCTTCCAAACTGGGATTGGGATGTGTACTTATGCAGCGTGGAAAGGTTATAGCTTATGCTTCTCGTCAACTAAAGGATCATAAAAGACAGTATCTTACGCATGACATGGAGCTTGCAGCAGTTGTCTTCGCATTGAAGATTTGGAGACATTATCTTTATGGTTCCAAATGTCAAATTTATACCGATCATAAGAGTCTCCATCATCTTTTTGATCAGAAGGAATTAAATATGAGGCAAAGAAGATGGCTAGAACTGGTGAATGATTACGACTGTGAAATTCTTTATCATCCGGGAAAGGCGAATGTAGTAGCCGATGCATTGAGTCGTCAAGAAAGAAGTGGAACAATAAAGGTTATTGCACTACGAGCTGAGCTGCTACCTAACATTTTCGATGAATTGCTGAAGTGTCAAATAGAAGCCTATCAGGAAGAACATTTGAAATCAGAACGGTTAGTGGGGTTATCAGCATTGCTAGTGAAAGATGATTGTGGGTTATTGTGTCTGGGAAACAAAATTTGGGTGCCACGTTTGGGTGGTTTACGTGATCGGGTACTACAAGAAGCTCATCAATCTCGATTCTCTATTCATCCAGGTACAAATAAGATGTATAAAGATCTGAAGCAATTTTATTGGTGGCCGGGAATAAAAAGAAGCATTGCTAAATATGTGGAAAGTTGTACAACTTGTAAGAAGGTGAAGATTGAACATCAAAAGCCGTTTGGTCAGTTGCAACGTCTAGAAATACCTATGTGGAAATGGGATCAGATTACTACAGATTTCATCACAAAGCTACCAAGGACTCCGAAGGGATTTGTGTCTATCTGGGTGATAGTCGACAGGTTGACGAAGTCTGCACACTTTCTACCGATAAAGGAAACTGATTCATTGGAACGATTAGCTAAGTTGTACATTGATGAAATAGTAACTCGTCGTGGAGTTCCAATTTCGATTATTTCTGATCGTGATAGTCGTTTTACTTCAAGATTCTGGAGAAGTTTTCAACAGGAAATGGGGACTCAGATAAAGTTAAGTACAACATATCATCCTCAAACTGACGGTCAGAGTGAAAGGACAATGCAAACTTTAGAAGATATGCTATGGGCTTGTATTGTTGACTTTGGGGGATCGTGGGATAAGCATTTGTCGTTGATTGAATTTGCCTACAACAACAGTTACCATTCTAGCATACAAGCGGCACCGTTTGAAGTTTTGTATGGTAGAAAATGTCGAACGCCTCTGTGTTGGAATGAAGTGGGAGAGAAACAGTTAGCACGACCAGATATATAGTACATTTAACAGCGGATAAGGTTACTCAGATTCGGGAAAGATTGAAAGTGGCTCAAGATAGCCAGAAAAGCTATGCCGACCGACGCCGGAAATCGTTAGAGTTCCAAGTTGGAGATTTTGTAATGTTAAAAGTCTCACCTTGGAAAGGAGTCATTCGATTTGGAAAGCAAGGTAAACTTAGTCCGAGATATATTGGACCGTTTGCAATTACCGAAAGAATTGGGGAAGTAGCTTGCCGATTAGATTTACCACCAGAGTTAAGCAGGATTCACAACGCCTTTCATGTGTCAAATTTTCGAAAGTGTTTGGTTACGCCAGATCAGGCAGTGTCTTTACCAGATATACAAGTTGATGAAAAGCTGAATTATGTGGAGGAACCTGAAGCTATTGTTGACCGTAAAGTCAAGGTTTTGCAAAATAAGGAGATCAGACAATTGAAAGTACAGTGGCGACATCATAGAGGTCAGGATGCTACTTGGGAATCATAGTCAGAAATGAGAACCAAATACCTTCATCTGTTCACTTAACTGAATTCCGGGACGGAATTCTTTTAAGGGGGAGATGTTGTAATAACCAGGTATGTCATTGATTTATTTAATGTTATTATTTTAATTTAAGAAAGGTTTGGAGTTAGTTTTATAAATGTTAGTTGAGTAATTATGGAGTTAGAAGTTAAGGGGTAATTTTTAATTTTAATATGGAAGTATAAGGGGGTGTTTTGTCAAATGAGTGAAGCCTAGGGTTTGATTGGTCATTTTAACCAAACCCACATACCACCACCGCCATTATCACCTCACTAGGAGGAGGTGTCCTCCATGTGGTTAAACTTAGCAAATATCCTAAGTGAGTGTGTGTGTGTGTGTTCGGTTGAGAGAGAAGAGAGAGATAGAACCGTAGAAAGGAAAAAAGAATAAAGACAAAGATTTGTAAGCTGGAATTAGAGGGTTCAAGCTTGTGAAATCAAAGGTATGTTTCTAGTTAAAATTGCTCTCTTTATGTGTATTAAATTTATATGAGTTTTAGAAGTGGGTTTTGATGATTTAGGGATGTTTTGGAAAATCTGAGCATATGGTTAGGTTATGTTAATAGTCTTAAACATATATGCATAATTACAGTAACATGCATGGCTTAAAAGATTAGATTTCTGGGTTAAGTATGAACTCAGTTGGCTGAGACATTCATGTATGTCGCAACAGTGGGTTGCGACATGGTTGAATGTTGCGATCTTCATGAATGTCGCAACCTTGAGTTGCGACTTGCTCATTGATGTCGCAACAGTTGGGTGCGACTTGGTGCTACGTCGCAACAGTTGGTTGCGACATGAGGGGATTTTCGCAACAATTGGTTGCGACATGAGGGAGTTGTCGCATTAGTTGATTGCGACTTGGTACTGTGTCGCAGTAGTTGGTTGCGACATGGTACTATGTCACAGTAGTTGGTTGCGATAGGTGTAGTGTATTGCGACATGGGGTATTTCAATGGTTGATTGCGACTTGAGTCGAGGAATTCAGGCTTTTAGAGATTTTAGTCTTTAAAAGAAATATTTGTATTTATGTGGTACAGATTTTGTGAAACTGGACTGAAGAAATTGGAGTGCTTGGTAATAGCTTGGAAGGATTTTGGAAATAAGCGAAACGAGTGAGTTTTTATTTAAAAATGTTTTCAAATGGAATACATATATGTGAATGAGTGTAATATTGTGCATATGGTGTTTATATGAGTATTACATTGCATGGGTGCTAGTTGGCCGGGCTTAGGACCGGTGAAAGTTGGCTGTACAGAGGGACAGTGGTGTTGGCTGTATTTAGGACAACGGTGTAAAATAATTAATTGGCTTGCTACCAATTAATATGGCCAAGAGAAAGAGAAAGAGAAAGAGATGGAAAGATACATGATGCATGAGGCATAGTTGGTATTCTTATGTGAATTATGTGTATGATGTTGTGCAAATGTTTTCTTTAACTAACGGGGATTTTCTCACTAGACCTCAAGGTCTAACCCTCATTTTTGTTTTAAAATATGTATTCCAGGTCGTGGAGCAAATAAGGACAAATGATAGGTTAATCATGTCTAGCTTGTGTGGAAGATACATGATTATGAAGATTCGAGATGTGTTTTGTATCTATTATGTACTTTATTATAAAAGAAAAAGTTTGTACTGAAAGACCTATTTTGTTAAGCTAAGGGACCGTAAATGAAATATGATGTATTATTTTGTGGTGAAATTATGTTATGAAATATATGTTATTTGTATGTATTTGGGATTCGGGTTGTTACAGGCTGGAACTGTAGCATCAATTCTTACAGGAATATATGGGCCGTTTTCAAGATAATAAGGCATAGTAGGGTCTACACCTTCTAAGAAGAGAATCATCCTATTTTTCCATAGATTAAAATTATCTCTGGAGAATCTAGGGGGTTTTGCAAGAGAACCGTTGTCAATATAGTTTGTGTTGGTAGCCATTTTAAGAAATAGCTAGGAAGAGAAATCTTAGTATAGATCAGATCTTGTTTATGAGATTAAACAAATCCGCTCTGATACCACTTGTTGGTCCCGAAGGGCTATGCAAGTTTGTAGAAGGGGGGGGGTTTGAATACAAACACACGTTTTTACTTTTCTAAATTGTTTATTGATAAATCATTAACAATTTACAGCTTGTTGCGGAACAAGATAAGGAATAAATTCTAATCTAAACAAGTTGGAACACTAAGTTTTCTTGCACTAAGAAATAGAAGGAAATTACTAATAATAACCTATCTCAAAGATAAGAAGATGACTTGACCAGAGTTAGCAAGTGCTTCAAGAATGAAGCTGGAGTCCTTCTTATATACTGCATGCATTTAATGCATGGCAGTTTATACTTTACACATCGCAGCAGCTCATTGGTTGTTGGGTCTGACTTTAGTAGACAACCTTAGTAGCCGCATGTTTGAACAGTGTAGTATCAGAGTGGTTGTACGATTTCAGACAATAAGGAGGTTCTTTTATGACATATCGTACGGAGTCGTGTAAGGGTGGTTAAGACAAAAGTACTTTGTACGGAGGACTTCATGATCAGCTTTCGTTGAATCAGATCTTTATCATTCTATATCAGTGAATGACAAAGTTCAGCGATAGCTGAAGTCTTGTACTTGATACTTCACGTTGAGTGGACAAATCTGAGTCTTCGCTGATCCGCATCAGTTCATTAGAAGACTTGTCGCTGGTTCTTGAGCTTGATCTTCGACTTCAGCGTAGAACCTATGTTGACGTGAAACTTGTCTTCAGGGATCATAAGTAAACAACTAACTTATCAGCGATCACCATAAGGACTGAACAGGCTCAGAGCATTATGGTGAACAGTGTTCGCTGGATGTTTAATCTAAAGAACAAGAGTTCCTATCAGCGGTACTGAATTAGTCTTAGTACATCAGCGATAGTGAAACTCTAATACATATTGTTTACTTACAATTTTCACTAAGTGTTTAAGGGAGGGTCATTATCAAATCACTGAGGGTTTGGATCTACAGTAATGGATCCATAGGCACTAGTATTATGTGAACACGAGGAATAGGCGTGGACTAATCGTAATTCCCATGTATTCGATAAACGAGGAATAGGCGTGGACAAATCATAATTCCCGTTTATTTGAAATGAGGAATAGGCACGGACAAATCGTAACTCCCATTTCGTATAGAGATGTGAAGTCGTGGGATAGGCGTGGACTAATCGTAATTCCCGATTTCTATAGGAAGATGAGAGATAGGCATGTTTTAATTGTAATCTCTAGTTCCTCTCCACGAAATAGGCATGGACTAATTGTAATTTCTTGGACATGAGCAATGATCTAGAATCTGTGGTGATTTGTAGTGGGCTCTTGAACATGATGATATGACTTACTTAGTGTATGTTATATTCATGGAATCGGGTATGATTCCCGTCATCGAAAGATGTTATATGTACAGTAAAGAACATGGCGACCAGGTTAACTTATATGCTTTGTTTATATATTTGGTTTCAAAGCTTATAAGGTTTTTAATTTGGAAACTGGATGTTCTTACGCCTAATCTTTTCAAATTAAAATTTATTACCTGGTACTAGCTCGGGACGGGATAAGCAGGGTTGAGTGTCGAGAAGTCCCAAAGTTATGCTTTTGGAGCTAGATTGGAGAATATAGTAGAACAAGGATTATTTTGGAGATGTTATAGACAACCAGTCTAATCTGATATTATTAGTTATGATTTAGATTAGTTGGTTGTTTACAATAGATCAGTTGTATATATTAACCTTGTCACTAATCCTCCATTTATGTATTAAAGTTTTGGAAGATATTGTAATGAACCTTGTATATTGAAGGTTTAAATTTGTTGTGGTTTTTAGGGTGTTTCAGTTTTGATTGGTTCCTTCTATTTCTTTAAATCACCGATTCCGCTCTGATACCAATTGTGGATCCCAGTTTAACAAGTAACAATGATTCGTAAACAATGTTCTTTATTGAACGAATGTAGAGAGTGTTTTACACATATGAATGATAATCTCTATCTATCTATGATTGTGAATTGAACGGCTAACCTACACTCTCACAAAACAAACCTTAAATACCTACCTAAGGCTTAATGCTTAAAGCCCAAACCCATTAACTCACTAAAGCCCAGTAGAAAATATAAGGATTTTACAATGCTATATTTAATCAATGCGTTTCATCCATGACAGTTAACACATGCTATATTTAATCAATGCGTTTCATCTATTAGAAAGAACATTTATAGTCCTAACAGTTAACACATGCTATATTTAATCAATGCGTTTCATCCATGAGAGGCGTGTTAGCAAGGGTTATGGTTGTACATTATGCACAAAAAGTTTTCCGGCATATGCATAAAAGTGCACTAGTCAGATATGTTATTAATATGAGTAAAGTAACGGCATAAGTATAGTAAAAATATATAGTACATGGAGAGTTGTGCTAATAAGCAACATGGACCGCTACAGTTGGGTATAATGATGTTAGAGACACCGCGTTGCGATTGCATAGTCATATACAACAAGTACGGTAAACAAAGTCCAAAGAAGTTCGAACCAAAGAGTTAGGGGCCGTTTACAAAACGCTTACCAAGGTAAGTACTTACCAAGTCACATTAGCTTATCAAATGAATATGGCATGGACCAAGAATCTTATCCAGTAAGAGCGGAAGAAAGGACCGAGAGTTGAAAGCAAAGACCGAGAGTCTTACCCGGTTAGTGAGTGCGACGACTCTTACCACGGTTAGCCCTTACCGGCTAAATTGTTGCATACGATGCCATTTTGGTGTACTAAAATCTTACCCAGGAAGTAAGTGATAGTATTGAATTTTACCGGTAAGCACGTACCAGGGTAAGTGATTAGGTAAACGGCCCCTTAGTTGCAAAGTTGATAGAGTATCCTATCACCCAAGTTTCCTAGAAGAGTTACGAAAGTGAACCTTCGAACTTTTCACGTGTTGAATTCGAGGAACGATTTAGTTGTCGAGTCAAATGTGATAACTTTGGAAGGTCACAAGGTTAATGTGAAGCTCACTTATGTAAAAAAGATTGTTGGAGTTTTGGTCAACAAGACAAAAATACTAAGGAAAAAGAGTATATCTTTGATACTTGTAATGATGTTAATGGAATTAGAATCTTTAAGATTCAGAAATAATATGGTATCTGAAGAATAGATAAGAATTACGGATCCTCGACAACCTATCAGTATAATTCCAAGGACAAAATTTCTTAAAGGAGGGGAGATTTGTGACACCCCAAAATAAGGAGCGTGTCATCGTTAACAGGTCCAAACTTAAGGGACCTATTTCATAAAAAGTACAGATCTGTAAGATGAATGCGATGGAACGATGTAGCATTTTTAAGGCCGTTTATTGGCTTATATGGTCAACGAAAAAGCCAAAAAACTATCGGTTTATGTCGCCACCATATCCCCCTTCTTTTTTGGTTCAAGTTGCTTCAAGAAAAACGCAGAAACAAAAGAGAAATTGGTGCTTGGACTTCATGCTTGGGTTTTCGGTTTATCGACGATTTAAGGTAAAATAATCAACCAAATTTCGAGTTCTTTATATGGATAGCTCCATTTTTTAGTCCTTTGTCGAACCTTAGTAGTCTTACGTCTAGTATTTCAGTTTAGAATGGCCGATTTTGAGTTTTTGTTTAAGATTTTCGAGTTATATAAAAACCAAAAATTGAAATGAGAAATTAAGACTCGTTACTTGATGGTTTTCGTTGATTTTTTCCTATGGTTGAGGAAAATATTTTCTAAAGTTTTGTAAAAGGAATCAAAGAAAACGGTCAAGAAATAAGGTTGTAAGACCGTTTTCACTTTTCTGACGAATTGTCGTCAATATAGTCGATGACTAGGTCTAATGCAATGGATTGTTATTAAAAGTTTAGAGGTTTGTTAGGTGACGTTTGGTTCGCAGAATGTTTTTGGATGGAATGAATCTGTCAAAGGAATTTGACTTTGAACGAATTGGAATGGAATGTTGTCAGGTTTGACCACCTGTTTGGTTGACAGAATTGGAATGAAATCTATTAAAGGAATTGGAATTTGTCTGTTTGGTTCACAGAATGTAGCTTTGGAATTGGAATGAATTTATTATAAATGACCAAAATACCCTTTTTGATAAGTTTTAATTTTTTAAAACAAAAAATTCTTTAATAAAATAATCATTAAATATATTTTTTTCACTAAAAATACTTTAATAAAACATTTTTTAAATACTTTAATGCGCAAAAAAATATAATATACACAACCCAGATAAAATATATTGTCAAACAAACAAAATTATATTTTGAAAAAATAAAATATATTTCGAGAAAATAAAAAAATGTATTAAATTATATTATATAAAATTAAAATAAAATAAAAAATATAAAAATAAAATATAAAAATAAAATATGAATATGAATATAAATATAAATATAAAAATAAAATCAAAATATAAAATATAAAATAAAATATAAAATAAAAACCTAAAGTATTAAATTAAATTATGTTATATTTAAGTTAAAGGGTATATTTGTAATTATGAAAATACAACATTCCATCAATTCCAATTCAATCAAAATCCTTCAAGATTGCGAAGGAATGTCAAATTCACTTATTTATAGAATCTGATGGAATTGAACATTATTTTCCGTCGAAAAGAATGAACCAAACGAAGGAATGGAATTCGGTCAATGGAATTCGACATTCCAATTCCATCAGATTCCATCAGAATTCGTGAACCAAACGCCCCCTTAGTCTTTGATTATGGGTTGAATTTCATTTCTTTTGGGCCTTACTTAAATTTATTCCAACGTGTATTTGGACCGGTGGGTTAGTCTTCATATAAATGATGAAGTCCATTAATTTAACTAGTGCTATACCCGTCCGGTGGCCGGGTATATAACATGACTTTAATTTAGATTCAGTTATTTGATTAGTCACTCTTTTCATCATTGTTGACTTTGTTTTTCAATAGCAAGAAGTTTAGTCAAGCTATAACTGGTTTGCAGTGCCTTTGACTATGGGTTAGGTACCCTTCGGCTTGAAGGGCTCTTCCGTATCTTTCATAACAGATCATAGGCAAAGAAGCGATCGCAATCGGATAACCCTTTCTTGATTTCAAGATTTTCATGATCTCAAACTCGAGTTTTCAAGCGAACCGGGTGAAAACGCAACTTGATTATCGATTCATTCGAGTTAAAATCCGATATCGATTGCGCATGAAAAGAACGTTTCTAAAATCCGATATACCCACCCGTTGGTCGGGTGTACAACATGACAAAAATGAGTTGACTGTCATCCTGATCTATATAATTAAGCAAATGGTCTAAATCGCCACAAAGATGACTAATTACATTTATGCATATAGTCTAAGGCAACAACGTTTCATGCAGATGGCATGTGTACACAACCAACACATCTATTTATGTTTCCTGTTGTCAGTCCAATGGCCTTTTCTTAATATGTGATTGGTTCACTATACCTCCTAATAAAAAATAGAGTAAATTACACTTTTGGTCCCTGTGGTTGCCACCTACTATCAAGAACAGTCCCTATTTTAAACTAATTTCAATTTTGGTCATTATGGTTGCCAATTTTTTTCAATGTTGGTCCCTCTGCTAACTTTGTTAAAGTAATCTGTCAAGTCAAGGACAATTTAGACTTTTCACCATTTCTTTAACGTTTAAATGAAAATCAAATAAATAATTATCATTATATTATATATTATATATATGTGTGTGTATATATATTACATTGCACGAATCTTTCACGGCGACAGAATTCCGGCGGTGACCCCCTCTCCCTTGAATGTTGTGTCTTCTGTATATGGGTTTTAGTTGACTGAGAACAAGGCATTAGATTTAGGTTTTCAGATCTTATTTTAGTTTTGTGGTGATTAAATTTTGGTTTGTTTTGTATATGGGTTTTTGGACAGGTTACATTTGCCGGAGAAGATGACTGGACTGTGTGGGGATGGGCCGATGGGTCACGGGAATGTGGCGGTGGGGGTTGGAATTCCTAAATTTTTGGGTTTGTTTTCGTTTTTTATTAGGATTCTGATTTTAGATTTAGTTTTTGATTTGGGCTTGATTTGTCATTGGAGAACAGGAACAAATTTTGTTGTCGAAGAAGAAGACCGGTGGGGGAGGGGAGGGGCTGTCATCGAAGAAAAAGACCACAGGGGAGGGAGAGGTTCAATTTCCGGTTGGGTAATCGAAGAAGATGTAGGGGCGGTTTTTTAACCTTTATCTTCCATCTCAGATCTGGGTGTGAACAAATCCATCTCGAAGAACACCTCCACTGCAAATGGGTTTACCAATTACCATCTCTAAATACCACAAAGCATCCTTCTACTGAAATAAACAGTGGGGTGGGTGGTGGGGGCATGGGTTTTGGGTGGGAGATGTGGTTCAACAATGGAGGATGGGCTATGGATGTTGACTAGTGAAGTGGGTCACTGGGTTGGGGGACGAACAGGGAAGAGGAGGATGACCTGGTTTTTCTAAAAAAAACTAATAATAATAATAATAATAATAATATAAGCTTCATTTTTAACAGAAAATTAAAGAAATACTAAAAGACAAAAATACCCTCTAAATTAACAGGCCTATTTAACAGAAGGTAGTCAGAGGGACCAAAATTGAAATAAAATGGCAACTATAGTGACCAAAAATGAAATAAAATGACAAGCAAGATGACCAAAATTGTAATTAGTTTAAAATAAGGACTAGAATTGATAGTAGGTGGCAACCACAAGGACCAAAAGTGTAATTTACTCTAAAAAATATTAGGACAAAGTAATCTTTTTTGGAAAATATAAAGAAGACTCATTTTAAAAATCTACTTTAAACTTATTTTATACATGACGCTGGTAGAAATGCCACAACTTCATTAATTTCTTCCTTCATGAACTCAACACTTGCAAAGTGTTTCAAACATATAGGCGGATTTTCACCCTCTAAAGAATTAGATAGGCACAGATCTAGCAAGTGTGATCTTCATCTGATCAAAAGCATGGGTGATAGGATCAACACATTCCTTCTTCGTAGCTATTGCCACCGCAACCTAGTCAAGAAAAGAGCTTTCTGCAGAGAAACATAAACGTCTTAAAAACAGGGTGAAGAAATAGATTTAACAAATGAGTTTCATAACAGCAATACACCTTGCTAAGTAAAGGAAGTTTGCTCACCAAAAACCTTCATTTCCTAGTTGTATTAATATGTTTGTCATCAAAGTTGAGTCCATTAGTTTGTACTTCAAATTTGTAAAAACCTCTTTTTTTTCCAAGAAAAAAAAACATTAGATTTCAAATTGCCTATCAGCACAAATATCAGTGAACAAAGCAGGATGATTGAAAAGATGCATCTAGAATTAGCAGAAAGAGTTTTCTGTATTTTCTAGTAATCTCAATGCATGTTTGGATAAAATGGAGTTTTCGAATCGGAGAGTCTTTATATTATGATCTAATTACTGATAAATAGAACAGCTAACAGCTGATAGCTGGTGGTGTCTATGCGTATAATCAACGTGTGTGCTTCTAAGATATGTTTATTGATTGTTTATAGTAACTAAACATGTTATACTTTTCTCGGTTGTATTGAGCTGATTCATATTTACTTTCGTCGCATTGAATGTTTTAACATTTATTAATTAGCACAACGAAAATTCTAGACATGTGTGGTGGTCGCTTCCTCAAAGGAATGAAATTCTACTAAGGCATATTTGTGTTTGGTAAGAAAATAATGCTTTAATATGTGATAACCAATCAGAGTGCTTCTATTTCAATTTCTGGATTGGTTAATGCATATTTTTCCTTATAAAGGGTCTGTTAATCACTCTATTTTGATGCAAATCCAATTAGGTTACAAGCCTATAGAAAATCTATTGTAGAAAAATTAGGCACTTGTATTGTACAATTGATGAGACATTTTAAAGACTTGGCTCTTTAGGACTACTAAAAATATATAAGTATTTTACAAATGGCCGGAATATACCAAAATTGTCTAGGAACCAGAGGTTGCATACACAGGACAAAATTCATGGAGGTGGATCAGCAACAATAAAGTGGCTCTGTCCCCCCTCCCGCTCCTGATCTAAAAAGACAAGTCAAAAATGGCCATTTAATTTTATGTTTCAAATACCACAACAATGATATATAAAAAAGTTAGTTGGTAACTAAACAGGAACACCAATACCATGGCATAGTTAAGTTTAGCATAGTAATCCAGCAGCTCTAAAATGTTAGTTGTTTAATATTTGGCATAGTGGGCTTAGGCATACAAATTACAGGATTTTTAGATATATAAACTTAAATGAGATGTCAATTACCTTCATAACCTTCTAGCAAGTATAAAGTCATTTTTCCTTGATAGACCAGGAGGTCTTGAATTAAATTACTGTAAGCTTACTTCTTAATTTTGAAAATTTGTTGTAATTTATCCTTGTAACCTCTACAACCTCTAAAATAATTTCATAGAAAGAAAGATAGATAGATTAGGCTTGTCTAAGATATACTATATTATTTTGATTGCTCCTAGATTAACTAAAGGATTATCAATAAGTGTTTAGTTATTGTTAGAAGTTTAACTTTTCTAGGATGCAATCTTCTTAGTTTAAGATACAAACTTATTTCTACTCATGTTTGAAGGAAATTAGTATTATTGTTCATGTTGTAAGAAGAATGTTATCTATTTAATGTCCTAGTAGCATTGATTTTGGGGTGTTATAGGGAGTATCATAAATGAGTATGTAATCCAGACTTGGATATGTACACTTTAAGGGGATAGATCTACAAGGACAAGTGTATCTCCTTGATCTAAAGAATGGATGTGGTGCCAGATTATGTTTTTGTGCTGGAATTAGAAGGTTTTGTTTTAAACGTAGCTATTAAGCCCAGGCAAATGGATAATTTTACTGGTTTCAGTGTCTCACATCAACCAAGATGACTTAGGAATTGTTAAATTAATTTCTTTTAAGTTTGTACCTGGACTCGTAGATTTTAAAATGTACTTAAAGTTATTTGATTCTTTATACTCCAATCCTGCTTTTGGAGTCTTAATAAATCTAGTTTTCCCCTAAGAACCCGTAAACTTTTATCACTCAACATTTACTTTAGGCATTTTGCTTCATCTTCCCCATGGCTATAAGCTATTATATTTTTTAAAGATGCCATCATCATCTTGTAATAAGTTGCATTAACATACAACCATTTCCAGGAAAGCTACATATCAAAAGGTGAGTGTTTTAGGATCCTATGAAAATAAAGAGAACTTCAATGGTTTTTATTGGTCAAGAATGAACTTGATCTGCCTATAAAAGTAATAACAAACGAAGAAACATAAAAGCTAAAAAAATTGATAAAAGTTGATAATCTGACCGAATGTTTTACTTGTTTTTTTAGGTATGGTCATACCCTTCAGTTGTGAAATCCCTTGTCCAAAGAATCTCCCCATCAATGCTGGAAATGGCATAAAGACATGCACCACCATAAAGAAAAATCGGACTGTCCAGATCAACCTTCAAGTTGGCCTGCAGAGACTCACAATATCATCATTTCAAGACAATATATTGTAGAACTGAGTACAAAAATGAATAATGTACATTGTTAATAATGTACAATATTAACAATGTTAATGTTATTAAGCGTGTTACTCACCGGAACTGTTAATAATGCCTTTGAGGACTTTGACCCTGATAGAAAAGATCCCCACACCATCTGCCCATCAGGAAGGTTCCAAGCTCTTAATATACTCCCCTCTGATGATAGTGTAATAACATCTGAGAAATCAGAAAAGATACTTAAGCAATCGATCATCATTTAAGTACATTTTAAAACTGAGGGGTATAATATTCACAACTTCTTGAACTTGAGTTAATTTATTGTTGTAGTAGGTAACCATACACATACAGGTGCAGTAAGCAGCCTGCTATCTTAAGAATAAGAAATCAATCTATAATACAATAATCAAATACATCTTGAACAACGGTACCTTTAAAGGGGAGACATTCTTCTTCGTTCTTGTTACAAAAGAATGGACACCTGAGAATTGCAATCGGTCACCCATTTAGAAAGTTAATATGAGAGAAAAATGCATTACTATGTGTCATAACTTGATCATAGCACATAGTACACCCTAGTTGGGACCTTTCATTCAAGTAACCACCATAACTTTAGATTTAGCAAGTCAAAAATCAAGAAATATGACAGTTTGATAGTATTATGAAGTGATAGAGATTACAAGATATCATCACATTTGATCTAGACAATATATCATGGAGGCATTTCATCGAACACTTGCTTTGCATATTAAATTATTGCATATGATCTGCTCCAAATTGAATATAACCTCCAAACCAATCAATTATACACACAAATTATACTTCTTCAATTTAATATATGGCAGAACAGAACAAAGAAATGCAGCCGAGTTCAAAATATGTTTCAAATGAAAAAAGAAAATCTAATTTAAAATGGAAGATCCTGTATACAATGATCATTAATTATTCTTGCAAATAAACATTTAAAGGAAAGAACAACCGATAAACTAAGTGATAATCTTACGATTAATATCTTCTATATCACCTTCAACGACATTGGCAATCACGTGCCCTGTTCTAGGATCTTAGCTTGGAAAAGTTTTCCCTTTTGTCCGTCAATAATCCAAAATACCTTGTGCATATCGTCATAAAAGTCGTAGATGAACCTTAGACACTAACCATCTGCTGATACTTGATCCACCTTCAAATATAACCACCAATTTGCATTATAATTTTAGTGTCTGTACCACAAAATCAAAGTCAAAATTGAAATTAAAAACCAAATTTTAATCAAGCGAGCGAAAAAACGAACAACAATTAGTGAAATTAACGACGTAGCCGGTAAAATCACCAAATAAGAACACTTGATTGCCTCCTTGAGACCAACCGAAGTGGGCATGAACCATCGTTTCTGCAAAATCAGCTTGAAGAACCGAACTGAGGGGAGGAGGAGAGGAGCCGGACGTGGAGAACTCGAGGGAGTGGAGAGACAAATCAGGATGCTTTGGAGCATGTACGTTGGCTATATTTTGGGAAGGAGAGGGGTGAACCTGAAATTTGGGGAAGAGGACAGGGCTTCTTGTTTCTTCTGAATCTAAAAACAGATTTTGCAAGTCTGTGTGCGTGTGTGTATATATATACACGGAGAAGATGATAGGAGGTTGAAACTCCATGAGCGTGAGAGGGATTGCGATGTGGGAGAGTAGAAATCGGGGAGTTGAGGTTGAAGTCGTGGAGAGAAATCCGTAAAGAAGAATGAATGTGGAACCGATAAAGGTTGAAGGCGAAGGTGTGAGAGAAGTGAGCGGTTTGCAGAGGAGGGTGGAGAGGTCTCGGACGATTAAGATGGCTGAATGGGCTGGCTTATTGATTTTAAACGGCCAGGATCAAAAATTAGGGGGAGTTTATACGGCCCAGATTGATCCAAAGGTGGTTGGACTCAACTGGGTCCATAGTATAGGTAACTAGTGCTATACCCGTCCGGTGGCCGGGTATACAACATGACGTAAAATTCTAGTAAATGTAAGTAAAAAGTTGGGTGATATCTCTCATGACAACCCCACGTAAGGATACTAATTTCGGCTATTAATAGGGTAAGTTAGATTTGTAAACAATATTTATTGATTATAATACCAAAGGCAATAATCAAGTCAAAAGCAATAATCAAACCCAACACATTGCAAATTTCCGTTGGTCGGCTATACAACATGACTTTAATATATAATCAGTTTTCTGATTGATTACTCGTTTCATTATTGTCGAATATTTTTTCCGGGTATACAACATGACTTTAATATATAATCAGTTCTTTGATTGGTCACTCGTTTCATCATTGTCGAATGATTTTTTCTAGTCAAGTAAGAAGCTTTCTTGACTTTAATATATGTATCAATAAGCTCAATTGGTATAGGTTTATCATCTAAAGTGATATGTCAACTCATAAGAAAAATCATAGAAACATGAATAATGCATATTAGCACACCTTGAAATTTAGTTTGATTTTTAGATACACGACATGACTAATTTAGATTCAGATGTAAATCTTTAGATGTCATTTTATTTTTCTTTTAATCTTTCTTTTCTCAAATTCATGTGAACGGAATGAATCCAGATTAATCTACAAAACTCACATATTATAGTTTTTTTTGGAAAGTAGATTAAGGGGTCGTTTACCCAACACTATGCACTTACCGGTAATGATCAACACTTTACTTAGCTTGACAGATAAAATTTTAGTCCATTAAAATAACATCGTATGCAACATTTTTATCCTAGTATTATACCCGTACGTTGGTCGGGTATACTGTATGACTTTATTTAATTGGAGATCCATTATAAAATAACACCTCATCTCTTCTCGTGAAATTTGATCAGTAGATTTGATTAAATGACACTTCATTATTAATCAATCCATGAATCTCCCAATCCCTTTCTTTCCAAAAGTAACCGACTATCTTTTAGCACAAACATGCGACTTCCATTTGAAAGAACCTTGTGACAAAGATAATATAAAACCGCAATAAGCCAAACAGCACAGTGCTTAACCCAAACAGCTCAGCGCTGAGACCAAAAAAGAAAAAAAGGGACTCCCTGCAGCTTAACCCGAACAAAAGTGACACTTAAACCACAGTAGAGCTTAACCCGCGCAGCAGAGCTTAACCCAAACAATACTTAAACCAGAAAAGAAAGCCACACCCCGGTGTCTTAACCCGCGCAGCAGAGCTTAACCCAAACAATACTTAAACCAGAAAAGAAGGCCACACCCCGCTGTCTAGACTCAGTCAGAGTGCTTAATCCAGACAGCAGCAGCCTTAAACCAGCGATCAACACCAAAAATCACCCAGGCCTGACCGCCTAATACTCGAATTGTCCCTCTTTTCCACCGAACGTGATATATTTTCTTATTTGTTAGACCTATTTGTGCTGTAAATACGATACATTGCGAGTTTGCACATTTGTTCTGTAGTTGTGTACATGCTATAATTTTTTTTATGTAAATTGAGGATGAAAAACTCAGATTCATCGTTAAAAATAGAATATCTAAAATTAATTGTTGAACAAAATACAAATTACAATCATATGTCAAAGGCTTCTTGAACTATGTATCAAACCAAACATCGCATATTTTTACACAGTGAGAGTTATTATCGTCATTCTCATTTGATAAAAACATCAAAAAATCTCGTTTGGTCCAAGTCCTTGCAAACTGTAATTGGCATACAAAGATGACTTAAAAACTTATACATATGCATGTACATATATAAAGCCTCAAACAACCCAACTGCAAAACATCGATTTTGTTCTCTGCATGACTGAGGATAATATGATGGCTATGCTTCCAATCAAAACTTTGCTCAATCTATCCACCTGTCATAGAAAATATACTGGAAGGATATATGCACATATTTAAATCAATTTGTACTTAATAAGGATCGACAAAGTATTATAGCCGCGATAGACCTTGAATTTTTGTCGACCAAGTGCACCATAAAGGCCATATCTAACCAAATTCCACGGTTTCCAAATATCTTTTTCAATGTTTTTTGGTTGATTTTAACACATTTTTTAAAGTTTTAGGGTTGATTTCAAAAGGACCTTTCAATTATTTGGTTGATGTCCCTTGTATTTTCTAATATCAGAGCACCCTTCAAAGCTCAAAGCTCGGTGTGTGCACCTTTCAAGCCAAATAAAATTTTATACTTACGAAAATTGGTTGAGTGGGTGTACGAAATCCCACTAGAGCCTTCATAGGTCTGCCCATGTAATATAGTGTTGGGTTGTTGACAAAAGAATATACAATGGCGAGATGAGAAACTATAAAAAAGATTATCATGCAATGATTAAAACATTGTAAGAATGTTGTCATGACATAAGATGGTTGTGATGTGTTAGATGTAAAACATGGTAGTTCATAAGAGCAATGAGCTCAAAGAAGTGGTGGTAGGGTTAAAAACAGTTGTACATAGCCACTTATCTTGTAACCATATGGTATTAGCTATTATGTAATTTTTGCCTTCACAAAGTGAAAGCAAAAACTTGTCTTTAACGTGACTTTTTCTAACAGGTAATTCCAATAAGTTTGCTACATAAATGACCATTGGAATAAGAAAATAATATAGGTTAATAGTATTTCAAATATGAGTATCAAAAGATAACCTGACATATCCTTATATACTTTCCTCTGCCTTAGTGAATTAGCAACTCCACCTCCTGCATATTCATGAAAGAAGAGTTTTTCTCCGGAAATAGTGAAGAAACTTCAGATAGTTTAGAGGCTGAGGTAGTAGAAATTAATATGTTGATGAAATGGAGAAATAGCACCTTCCAATTTTGTGAGGTTATATGAACGCATATCATCTTATCATCTTCACAAAAGATATTGAAAAATGCTCAAGTTGAAGATCCAAGCACCAAGTTTCAAAGGTAAAATGAGAAACGCAATTAATCTGATGATTGGCTATATATTCTACATTCACGACATAATTTTTTTTGAAAGGCATGAAAATTTCAATAACCACAAAGCATAAACATACCGGTTTACAAACAAAACAACCCATGAGAGCAAAGGAAGCAATTACATCTGTGACCACAAGCAAGCCATGGCCGGACCAAAAAACAAACACACAACAACAGCCTAATACAGAAAGCAGAAATAGATTCTTCCAGGGCTGACTTCCAAGCTAAGATTTGAAATTTGTTTGTCTTCTTCTTGGCTCGCCAGTGGGAACCAGAGTGGGCACTCCCGAAGTCACTACAGAATATACGTGAAAGTGCAGCAAAAACCTACTAAATGGTTTATAAAAACCGTAGTTCACTCTTTTTGCTCAATTTTGGGAATAAGGCCAAGAATGGGTGATTTAAGAAGTAAAATGTCTAAAATTTGACAAAAGAAAATCAAAATAAATGGAAATAATAACTCTAAAAATAGAGTTATCACAACCTCAAACTTAAATTATTACTTGTCCCCAAGTAATAAAAAGAAAGAAAGAAAATAAAAAAATATGCACCAGATTTCACGCCTTGAATGTATCTTGATCTTTCTCCATGGATGCTTCTTTCGGTCCCAAAACTAAATTTTCACTTTTGTGCATTCGACGACATCTTTCCCTTGTTCACATTTGATCTATAGGACTTGATTGGGTTTGAAAGATTTGTGGCTTTGAATGTGTTTCCCAAGGGCTTTGTAGCAAACATTACCAAACTTGAACCGAAAATCCCGCTTTGGGATTTTTATTTGTCGAGATATTCTCGTTTTAAGAAGTGCACAATTCTGGGTTTTGCAAGGGTAAACAAGTACACTTCAGGCTTTATTTGGATATGGGTATTTTTTGTGAGAGTGGGCACTCTGATTGTCCAGAATAGGCACACCATCATTTTCTTGGAGTAGACACTCTGCTTTTTCTGGGGTTTTTTTGGAGGGGGGTACTGTCTACCCACCTTAAACTTAAGACTTCACAATGTCCTCATTGTGGCTAAAAACTGGAAGTCACACTGGAAGTCCCCACCTCAAACTTCAAATTGCACAATGTCCTCATTGTGACTTTGAAAGTGAGAACGAAGAGGTGGTTGGGTTACAAAAGGGTCGAGTCTAGGCAAGTGTATGCAAAAATGGCCTATATCATTTCAAAGTGACAAGTTGAGGGTCTAGAACTTACAAAAGTGAGTATTTTAGTTCGGAGTCCGAAAGTTGTGCACCTTGAAATGGAAAAGGATCAAAAAGCATTCAAACAAGAAAAATGTTAGTAACCCAAAGCACCTACACAACGGTAGGGATCCATGAATCATAAACCCAAAAGCTAACAAAGTAGCGAATTGTCAAATAGCCAACCATGAAAAACAGCAAATAACATGAAAATAAAATTGTTTTTGTGAGCAGCAAGAGTGGGCACTATAGTCCCAACAAACCATTAGTGGGTCGGAGTTGTATTCGGTGAGTTATCAACAACATCATCACTGGAATCGTCATCACTTTCTTCGGTTGGACAGATGCCAGCAGGGAATTCGGGGAGTTGTGCAGCGAGTTCTGGGTCAGCACCTTTCAACATCTTGTTCATGATTGCATCCCGCTGTTGAGTGTACATCCAAAAGGACTATGTGGTCCTGTCCATGTGCTTCTGTCGTTCGTCCATAGTGGTGAGATGGTCACTGATGGCTTTTAGTTCAGTCAAGATAGAAGCCAAGGGGTTTGTGCTTCGGCTTGGAGCAGCATAGAGTGGGTTGACGGCAGTGTCCACTGGGGTATCATCAGCGTTTTCATCAGTATGAAGGGTGATCGCCCTACCCATGTTCTTGATAGTGACCACGCTAATGTTATTGGCGGAAGTGACCCAGACATCACCTGGAGCAGAAGGCACTCCAGCATCTATTAGTAACGAGGTAATTAAACATGGGAGGGGCAGGATTACCTTCTTTCGAGTCCTGGCTTGATAAATTGCTGATTGCATCAAAATACCGAGATTGATGGTCTTCCCCGTGAGAATGTAGTAGAGGAGACCACACTTGTCCTTGGAGAGGGTTTTGTCATGCGTAGTGGGTGAGAGGGAGTGACGTAGGAATTGAAACCACACAACAACTTTCGTAGTGAGGAAGTTGGCTGGAATGCACTTCCTCCCTCCATCCGTCATCCAAGTCTTTTCCTCTACCACCAAGGCCTTCAAGATAGCCTCCTCATCGGTTGGGGTCATTATCTGCAAAAATCGAGCAAATGTACACGAAAGTGGGGTCCTTATGCCAAGGACCCGATTGATGGTAAATGCCCCATAGTGCACCTTACGGCCCCGGACTGTTACACTAGTGCCTTTGGTTTGGGAGGCCTCAGCATAGAACTCTTTGACTAAAGAAGAGTTGATCCTCCTATTTGCAGTGGCCCAATCTTGCTGTAAAATCATTTCCTTGACAAATGGGTTTGCATCCACAAACTCAGGATCAAATCCCCTCTCCATATTCAACTTTTGTTTAAAAATACAGTTAAAGTGGGCAGCAGCAGTGGGGGTTGTAAACTGCCTGGGGATGCCACTGGGGGCATGCTCAGTGCCCACTGTGAATTCATGAGGGTTTTTTGTTGAAATTTGTTCATTATCAGCATCAGAATCCTCTGATAATGAACTAGAAGAGGGGATAGGACCCTTACCTTTTCCATAAGTGGCTTTCTTTTATCTCCCTGTAGCCGATCTCGTCAGAGTGGTCATCGTAGACCTGGTGACCATGCCCTTTCTCTTCAGTGCTCTCCTTATTGGGTTTTCCTCACTGTGGCTTGCATTTTTGAGAGCCTCCAAGTCGATGGTGTTTCCCATTTGCAGGTAGTGGTTCGTATAATCTTCCTCTTCCTTTCGTCGGCATTCCTCTTCTTTTTGAAATAATCTCGCCTCTTCCTCTTCTTTTCGAATTCTTTCTTCCTCTGCCCTCTTTCATTCTTCTTCCTCCCTCCGTAACCGTTCTTCTTCCTCTCGGTTAAGTCTCTCCTCTTCCTCTCTCTTCAATCTTTCTTCCTCCTCCCTTCGCCTCTTTTCCACTTCTTCCTTTTTCTTTTGGAGTGCAAGGAGTTTTTGTTCAAACTCCTTCTGCAATCGGAGCATTTCGTCCTCAGTCTTTTGGTCTTCGATATCGAACTCGCTCAGACTCGTGTCTGAGGCTCTTGACGATGTGGCTCTCGACCCCTCATGTTTGGATGATTCGACGTCAGGTACGACAACCGCCACCGTGGTTTCGTCGGTGGAAGGCGGTGGTTGGGTGAGGTCGCCGGTGACAGTCTCCGGCGGGTGGTCGGCGGTGGCGATACGGCGGGGAGTTGCACGGCTAGGCTCATTTGGATTAATAACCGAACTTTTGCTTCTTGCCATGGTGGTGTTGGTTTGCTTTTCGAGAGAGAAAATAGGAGAAGAGAGAGAGTGTATTTTGAATTTGTGAGGGTAGAAAGGTGGGTTTTGATTTTTAGTGTGGAAAGGGATTAGTTTTTGGGTAAAAACTGGGGGAACGGTTATTGAGAAGGGTAATGAGTGCTTTTCTTGAAAATAAAAGTTTTAGGGTGAGGTGGCACAAGTATGGGTAAAGAGAGACATAAAGTTGAAAGGTTGTTAGAGAAAGGTGACAGTTTTTGACCATTGGGCCGCCCAACCATCTTTTCCTTGTGTCAGACACGCAGTGGGGAGCCCTAGTGATGTGGCTGAAGTCACTGCGAAGCAGTCTTTGACTTTTTTTCTCAAAAATTGGCATTTCATCCTACACACAACCAAAATAAACTACAACAAGGGATTAAAAATACCAAAAATAATAAAAAAAACAGCAAATAACGGAAATAAAATATTTACACGAGAGTTGGAATTTTCTCAACCAGAGTGAGATGAAGAATGGGCATTGTCACTCAGAAAGTGCTTCACTCTTTACCCATTGACTTTAAAAGTTTGACCAGATTGTGGGGACATTAATTCAATGGTTCCAAAGGGACTTACCTTAACCACTGTGTATGGCCCTGTCCATCGAGATTTAAGCTTACCCGAAAATAATTTGAGCCGTGAATTAAACAATAGCACTTGTTGGCCCTCGATGAACTCCCTATGATGGATTCTTCGATCATGCCACATTTTGGTCTTTTCCTTGTACAACTTTGCATTTTCATAAGAGTCGGATCACAATTCTTCCAACTCATGCAATTGTAAAAACCTTTTGGTTCCCGCTGAATCTTCACTCATGTTAAGCTATTTAAGGGCCCAAAATGCCTTGTGTTCCAATTCAATTGGTAAATGGCAAGCTTTGCCAAAAACTAATTTAAATGGAGACATTCCCAAAGGAGTTTTATAGGCCGTACGATAGGCCTAAAGAGCATTATCGATTTTGGTTGACCAATCTTTTCGGTGTGTTTTAACGACTCTTTCTAAAATGCCTTTGATTTCTCGATTTGAGAGTTCGGAAACCATTGGTTTACGGGTGGTAAGTGGTGGCCACTCTATGATGCATATCATACTTAGCAAGGACCGAGCTCATGACTTTGTTTACAAAATGGGTGCCTTCGTCGCTAATTAACGCCCGTGGTGTTCCAAATCGAGTGAAAATATTTTTATGCAAAAATTTCACCACGATGTTTGCATCATTGGAGTGACATGCAACTGCCTCCACCCATTTTCAAACGTAGTCCACCGCAACCAAGATATAAAAATTGTTGTTTCAGTTTGGGAAAGGACCCATGAAATCGATCCCCCAAACATCAAAAAGCTCTACCTCTAGAATGTTATTAAGAGGCATTTCGTTCTTTTGCGATATATTCCCGGTTCGTTGACATTGCTCACATTTTTTCACAAATTCATATGAGTCTTTGAACACAGTGGGCCAGAAGAACCCACTCTGCAATATTTTTGCAGCAATGCAGTTTCCACCAAAGTGGCCATCGTAGTGGGATGTGTGACAACCTTGGAGTATTTGATGTTGCTCACTCCCGTGGATACACCGCCTCAATATTTGGTTCGTCCCTATCTTATATAAGAAAGGGTCGTCCCAACCATATTGACGAGTATCGTGTAATTTTTTTTAAATGGTTGTCCACTCATCCCGTGGGGTTTCAGTCCACATGCTAAAAAGTTTGCAATATCAACGTACCAAGGAATATCATTGTTGTGATGTTGAGTTGCTAACAATTGTTCATCGGGAAAACTTTCCTGGACCGGAGTGGGTTCCACAGTGGTCACTACCTTTTCGAGCCTGGACAGATGGTCAGCTACTTCGTTGCTTGTTCCTTTTCTATCGACAATTTCAAGGTCAAATTCTTGTAGCAATAATACCCACCGAATCAAACGTGGCTTAGAATCAGCTTTGTTGATCAAGTATTTTATTGATGCATGGTCAGTGTGCACTATGACCTTCGTCCCTACCAAGTAAGACCTAAAACGATCAAAAGCAAACACCACTACAAGTAATTCTTTTTCGGTGACCGTGTAATTGATCTGAGCTTCGATTAGTGTTTTACTTGCATAATAAATGGGGTGAAATATTTTGTTTTTCCATTGTCCTAAAACAGCCCCTACAGCCCACTCACTGGCATCACACATAACTTTGAATGGGAGTGTCCAGTCAAGAGTGGTCACTATGGGTGCAGTAACTAAGGCTTTTTTGATTGTTTCAAAAGCATCTCGACATTCTTGGGTGAATTCGAATTTCTGTTCATGTTGTAAAAGGTTACATAGGGGTTTGGTTATTTCTGAAAAATCTTTAATGAACCGCCTATAAAAACCGGCATGACCCAAGAAACTTCGAATTCCTTTTACGGTTGCAGGTTCGGGAAGTTGTGCCACCACTTCAAATTTGGCTTTGTCAACCTCCAACCCTCTCTTTGAGACAAGATGACCTAGGACAATACCCTCTTCGACCATAAAATGACATTTTTCCCAGTTTAAAATAAGGTCGTGGGTCTCACATCTCACTAGGCTTTTCTCCAAATTTCCCAGGCAGTTGTCAAATGATGTCCATATCACAGAAAAATCGTCCATAAAAACTTCTATGGTGTCTTCAATCATGTCGGTGAAAATGGCCATCATACAACGTTGGAAAGTGGCTGGGCATTACACAATCCAAATGGCATCCTCCGGAATGCAAAGGTACCGTAGGGACAAGTAAAGGTGGTCTTTTCTTGGTCCTCGGGGGCGATATGAATTTGGTTGTATCCGGAGTATCCATCTAGAAAATAATAGAATTCATTTCCAGCTAACCTATCGAGCATTTGATCGATGAATGGTAAGGGAAAATGGTCTTTCTTAGTGGCTAGGTTGAGTTGTCTATAGTCCATGCATATTCTCCACCCAGTAATGGTTCTAGTGGGAATGAGCTCGTTCTTTTCATTTTCCACTACGGTTGTTCCTCCCTTTTTAGGGACACATTGAACGGGGCTCACCCAACTACTACTAGCTATTGGGTAGATAATACCAGCGTCTAACCATTTCAAAACTTCTTTCTTGACCACCTCTTTCATTATGGGGTTCAATTTTCTTTGGGGCTGGACCTTTCCAGGGTGGTCACTCTCCAAGTTAATCTTATGCTGACATAGGGAAGGGCTAATACCTCTAATGTCTGCTATGGTCCAACCAATTGCCCTCTTATGCTTCATTAACAGATCAATTAGGAGTTGTTCTTGTTTCTCACTAAGTTTGGATGAGATAATAACGGGGAGTTTATTATCCTTAGCGAGATAAGCATACTTTAAGTGAGATGGCAATGGTTTTAAGTCTAACTCGGGAGGCTGTTCTATCGAAGGGGGTTGAACATTTATGTCCTTAAAGTCCAGAGATTCAAAGGCTGCCACAATTTCGTTACACTCATCCTCAAAAGTGTCATCAACTTCAGAGTCAGAGTGCTCACTTTTACTGCCCACTAAGCTCACTGTATCAAAACTTGGGGTACCACTAATCAAACTCAAAGCAAAGCAGTCTTCGGTTTCTATGAACTTAAGGGACTTGAAGACATTAATTGTTACCTTTTGGTCATGAACTCTCATAGTGAGTTCCCCTTTGTGCACATCAATCAAAGTACGTCCGGTTGCAAGAAACGGATGTCCTAAGATGATTGGGATATCTTTATCGGCCTCATAATCTAGGATTAGAAAATCGGCGGGAAAGATAAATTTATCCACTTGGACCAAAACGTCTTCTATTTTTCCCTTGGGATAGGCTATGGACCGGTCGGCTAATTGTAAAGTCACGGTTGTGGGTCTAGCCTCTCCAATACCTAACTTGTTAAATATGGACAATGGCATCAAGTTTATACTAGCTCCCAAATCACAAAGTGCTTGACCTACTTCTTGTCCTCCTATTGTGCATGGAATGGTGAAACTACCCGGGTCTTTCAACTTAGGTGGAATCTTGCTAGTAAGGCGGGCACTACATTCCTTAGTTAATGCCACCGTCTCAAACTGTTGGTCCCGAAAGGCCTATACAAGTTTGTAGAAGGGGGGGGGGGGGGGTTGAATACAAACACACTATTTTACTTTTCTAAATTGTTTATTGATAAATCATTAACAATTTACAGCTTGTTGCGGAAACAAGATTAAGGATAAACCTAAATCTAAACAAGTTGGAACACTAAGGTTTCTTGCACTAAGAAAGATATGGAGATTACTAATAAAATCCTATCTTGAGAGAGATTTGAACTTGTCCAGAGTTAGCAAGTTACTTCAAATGAAGTGAGTTCATCTCTTTATATACTGCATGCATTTAATGCAATTCAGTATACACTTTACACGTGTCATCAGCGGATTGGTTGCATGTCATTGACCTTGGTTGACAACCTTAGTAGCCGTAAAGATGAACAGTGTAGTATCAGAGTGGTTGTACGATTTCAGATATTCGGAGGTTCTTTTCTGACATTTCGTACGGTGGCGTGCAAGGGAGGTTAAGACAAAAGTACTTTGTACGGAGGACTTCATGATCAGCTTTCATTGATTCAGTGATTATCATTTACTATTCAGCGAATGATAAAGTTCAGCGATAGCTGAAGTCTTGTACTTGATACTTCACGTTGAGTGGACAAATCTGAGTATTCGCTGATCCGCATCAGTTCATTAGGAGACTTGTCGCTTGTTCTTGATCTTGATCTTCGACTTCAGCGTAGAACCTTTGTTGACGTGAAACTTGTCTTCAGGGATCATAAGTAAACAACTAACTTATCAACGATCACCATAAGGACTGAACAGACTCAGAGCATTATGGTGAACAGTGTTCGCTGAATGTTTAATTTAACGAGCGAGAGTTCCTATCAGCGGTACTGTAAGATCTTAGTACTTATCAGCGATAGTGAAACTCTGATACATATTGTTTACATACAATTTTCACTAAGTATTTAAGAGAGGGTCATTATCAAATCACTGAGGGTTTGGATCAACAATCTCCCCCTATTTGATTATGACATAGCAACAAAGAAAATTGCTATTTAAATGAAAACATAAGGATAAAAAGAACTCATAAAATATTTGTCCCTTTTACTGTTTTCTGGGATCTTTTCAGTACTGATGGAGTAAAGTACATTCGCTAAAATCTTTCTTTAAATCTTTGAATCAGGTTACAATGAAGAACAGAAAGATTATAAGTACAAGCGAAATAAATTACAAGTACAGAAGGATAACTGATACAATAGAGAAAAAGGAGATTATATCAGTTTTCAAAAGGTTCTTCCTTAATGAGAAGTTCATCAAGGGTCGTCTTTTCAGTGGGAATCATCCAGTCAGGAACCGTTATACCTCGTTTTCTTTTATTCAGCGCTTCTTGAAAAATCAAGGGTTTTAGGTGTCGTGCTTGAATGTCCTTTCTGAAGTCACACCAGTAGATAAGATCTCTGAGCTGTTCGATTGGAGTGATTGGAAGCTCAGCGATCCGTTGAAAGCATTTACGTCCGTCGTAGTCAAGAAAGAATATTCCATAAGGATTACTGATGACTTTACCAGGGACGAAAAGTTCACATGGTGGCAAAGAGATGTCAAGGGCAGATAGATTAGGATCAGGACCAAGCACTTCAGCGCGAGAGAAACCAATTCCAGTTTCATTTCGTATGACAGGTCCTGAGTTTGAATCTTGACGTTTCTTCCTTGGAGAGCCTCTTTTTCTTTTCGACTTTAGATCAGGAACAGGAGGAATATCCACACAAGAAGATATCAAGTCGATCTGTCTGTTTATCAGCTTTTCGAAATGATTCTTGTACTTAGATTGTGATGGTTGGATAGCTAACCTCATCTCCAGCCATTCAGAGAGACCATACCTTTTTACAGTGTCAGCGCGAAAGATTTCAGATGTGCCATCTTCTCTGAACAGTTTGATGTCAACAATACGTACTCCGATAGAGGTTCTTCCAGAGATGAATACCTTGTTGATCTTCGCTGGACGATATCTGAAGTGAATTTTCTCTTTACACCAGATCAAGGTGGTCTGAGAAACTTCAGTTTTCTTTTCCACGATCTTCTGGGCTTCTTCCCACAGCTTTCGTTGGATTTGAATGGGAACACGCTTCAGCTTGGGGTCTTTGACAGATTCTTGAGTGAGCTTGATGGCGTATTCTCTGTCTTTCTCTTCAGCTTCCTTCCTTTCAGCAATGAGGCGTTCAGCTCTAAGGTGGTCCTGATATTCATCTTTTGAAATTCTGAACTTGGGAGGAACTAACGGCAGTTGATCAGGCCTTAGAATGATTCGCTGATCCTCGAATCGCTTTATTATTTCTTCTCTTCTCTTTTGATCTTCTTCACTCAGCCTTTGAGGAACTGAGGAAGGTCTCTTATTGTGTGAGAGAGGTTGTTCTTCTGGTTCATCAGTCTCAGAGATCAGGTCCAAGACTGGGATTATTTCATCAGCAGCAGCTGGCTTTATTTGTGAAGTCGCAATAGTAGAACCTTCAGCGACATCCTCAAACAGGGGAGAGGACTAGCTGAAACGCAGCGATCTTACAGATAAGAACTGGGTAGAAGAACTTGGGTAGAAAAGATAGAAAAATAATGTGGATGTGGAGAGAGGTTTGTGGAGTAGAGAACTTATTGAGAAGTTCAGGGAAGGAAAAAGTAAAGTTTTAGTGTACCTGACAAACCGGATTTTCAAATAGGATCGCTAGATTTTCATCTTCAGCGAGGCCTTTGTCTTTGCTTTTCTCAGCGCCAGAGGCTGAGGGCTTTGTCTTTGTCTTCTCCCCTGATGGTTCTTTTATTGAGATTCCTTTAAGAGCTTTGATCCTTGGGGCAGGTTTGACGATAAAGAAATCATTGTCATCTTCATCATCATCATCATCCTTTCTTGGAGAGAAGGATGGTTTGTCGTCAGGGATGTCGATGTATTCATCTTCTTCTGCTTCGGATTCCTCAGCATCTTCTTCGAGTTGCTCCCCCTCAGATATAGAGGCGAGCTTCTCGGTTCCCTCAGGGTTTTCATCTCCCTGAGGTCCAGTGGTCAGATTTTCATTCATCTCTCCCCTGATAGATTCATCATGGGAAAGGTCTTCAGCGCTCTTGTTCAGATCTTCAGCGCTTTTCTCAAGATTCTCCCTAGAATGTTCAGCGCTCTTCTCCCCCTCTTTCTCATGATGACTGGGGGAGGAATGGGCAGACTCAACATTGGTGTTATCTCTGTCTTCTGGGCCAGAGATTTTCACACAACCTTCAAGCTTTGCTATTCTGTCTTCTAGGCCAGAAATAGCAGGCGTGATTTTCCTCAGCTCTGTGCGATCCTCCTCTGTGAAAGATTCCAAAATAGGGACAGGGGCAGGAGCAGGAGCTGGACTATTTGCCTTGTTTACCAGCGTCTCGATCATCGTCTTCATAGAACCAACGTCGGTCTTTACAGAGCCTAAGTCAGTCTTGACCTCTGACATATCACCCTCGAGTTTTGCAACCGATGTCTTCAGCGTTGTTACTTCGCTGGACATGGTCGAAACTGATGTTTTGAGGCTTGTGTAGTCAGTGTAGATGTCACAGAGTACCTTGGCAAAATCGCTGAGCGTCTTATCAAGACTCTTGATGTCTTCAGTGGAAGCTTTCTTCTCCACCACCATTGTCAGCTTTGTCAAATTCTCTCCAGCGTTTGTTACAGCTGTTGAGTTGTTGGAGAGTGTGGTGGTGAGACTGGACAGCTTTGTTTCCATGGACTTCAGAGAGGCGTTGATGTCTCCCAAATTAGGACCTGTAACATATAAGTACTTGTAAACAAAGGAAAGCTCAGAAGTTTCAGGTTTAGTTACAGTGTTTAAGATGGGATTTGTACCTGCAGGAGGATTGATGAACTCGTCAAAGTTGCAGGTTCCTGAATAGTGTTCCATATCCTCTTCGAAAGTACGGTGAGGTATGGTGAACTCTGCAGGTCCTTTCTTCATCATTTGTTGAGAAGCATCAGCGGCGGCTTCTGGAATGATGGCATCTCCAGTGTTCGCTGGAGGAGTGTCCAAATGAGTGGAGGGAGAAGCGAAGGTTAAGATTGGGGTTCGGGTTCTGAGTTCAGCGTTGGAATCGCTGACAATCACTTCATCAGTCTTTTGAGAGACTGAGGGAGGTTGGGTAGTTTCCAAGTTTCTAACCTCAGCGTTCGGAGACGCTGAAGTCTGGATTGGAGGGATGGCTTGCACGGGTGTGGCAGAGCGTACCACGGAACTTTCCTTTTCTTGCGGAGAAAGATTGTTCGCGTAAAAGACAAATATAAACCAAGAGTTGTTTATATAGGGATTTTTAGAGAGAGAAAACCTTGAGCGGGAAAAGGTTTTCATCATGACACGGACACGTGTTTGCATTTGATTGGAAGTTTGAACAAAACATGCAAACGTGTGTCAGAAAGAAATCGTGCCGAGTGTAATCCGTTGCAATGACGTCACAATAGTCCTTTCACATTCTTTTAGGATGTCTCTGAGGTTTTGAAAACTCAGGGACTCTTTTGAAAAACATGAAGCACTGAATAGAAAATATCAGTGAAGATTTAAGGAAATTTTCAAAATATCGATGTTAAGGAAGAGATATTCAGCGATGCAATTTATTTTGAAATCTTGCATTTTCATGCGATTGTCAGAGAGAGAAAACATACCTGGATATCAGTTTAACCAAGTTTATTCAGAGAGAAGATGATGAAATGGATTATATAAGTTGATTTTATCCCGAAGGCTATACACGATTGTATAAACGTATTGCTGATTAAATGTGAACCGCTGAATATTTTATCCTTCAAAGTTCAGCATTCCAAGCTCGCTGATGAGAAAGTTGAATCTTGTCTCATCAAGAGGTTTGGTAAACAAATCAGCTAACTGATAATCAGTTGGGATAAAATGAAGTTCTATATCACCATTCATCACATGATCTCTGATAAAATGATATCTGATTTCTATGTGTTTTGTCTTTGAGTGTAGCACTGGATTGTTTGCTATAGCGATGACACTTGTGCTGTCGCAATAGATTGGAATTTTGGAGAGCTGAAGATCATAGTCTAGTAGCTGATTTCTCATCCACAAGACTTGAGAACAGCAGCTTCCAGCGGCTACATACTCAGCTTCAGCTGTGGAAGTGGACACTGAGTTTTGCTTCTTACTTGTCCAACTTACCAGCTTTCCACCCAGGAGCTGACATCCTCCTGTGGTGCTTTTCCTATCCATTTTGCAACCTGCAAAATCACTGTCTGAATAGGCGGTTAGATCGAATCCTGAGTCTTTGGGATACCAAAGACCTAGATTCGCTGTACCCTTAAGATATCGAAAGATTCGCTTTACAGCTTTCATATGGGATATCTTAGGTTCAGCTTGATATCGTGCGCACAGACATGTTGCAAACATAATATCGGGTCGGCTAGCTGTAAGATACAATAGTGAGCCGATCAACCCACGGTACAGCGTGACATTGACAGGAACACCCTTTGTGTCCTTATCAAGTATCAGCGGTGGTGCCATAGGGGTTTTCATAGCTGAACTTTCAGTTAAGTCGAATTTCTTCAGCATATCTTTAACATACTTTCCCTGATTTATAAACGTTCCTTTTTCAGTTTGCTTAATCTGAAGACCAAGGAAATATGTTAGTTCACCCATCATGCTCATTTTATACTCATCTTTCATTCTATCAGCGAAACGAGTACAAAGCTCAGGGTTAGTAGAACCAAATATAATGTCATCAACATATATTTGAACTAAAATGATATGACCTTTCACTTTTCTAAAAAACAAAGTTTTGTCAATTTTACCTCGCTCAAATTTTTCAATATGGAGATAAGTAGAGAGAGTATCATACCATGCATGTGGAGCTTGCTTTAAGCCATAAAGTGCCTTGTCCAGTTTATACACATAACCTGGATGCTTAGGATCTGAGAATCCTGGAGGTTGTTCCACATACACTTCTTCATTCAGCTTTCCATTTAGAAACGCTGACTTAACATCCATCTGATGTACAGTGAAGTTTTTGTGTACAGCATATGCTAAGAAAAGACGAATAGATTCAAGTCTTGCTACTGGAGCAAAAGTTTCGTCATAATCTATGCCTTCCTCTTGTCTGTATCCCTGAGCAACAAGACGAGCTTTGTTGCGAGTTACAGTACCATGTTCGTCCAACTTGTTTCGATAGACCCATTTAGTGCCTATCACCGTTTTGTCAGTTGGTCTACGAACAAGTTTCCAAACTTTGTTTCTTTCGAATTCAGTCAGCTCTTCTTGCATAGCGCTGACCCAGTTTGGATATCTGAGGGCATCATCTATTTTCTTTGGTTCAGTTAGAGAAATAAAGTTAACAAATAAACAAATATTACCTGCACTTCTACGGGTCTGAATACCAGCGTTGGGATCACCAAGAATTTGATCGATTGGGTGATTTACAGTCCATCGCTGAGCCGGAGCATTCGTCGCTGACTCAGTCTGAACTGGAGAAACTGAAGATGAGGCTTCAGCTACTTCTGGATTATCAGCTAAGAGAGGAATGTTTGCATTTGCCACTTCATTCACTGATTGCTGAGAAATAGATGGAATTTCTGAGACATTTGGATCAACTGCAGGTATAGCGTTTATAGGAACAGCTGAGACCCAAGATGTTTCAGCTTCACTATTTAGCATATTTGGAATGATAGAAGGACCATCATTTTCTACGGTGTGAGCATGAGGAGTGGGAATATCTTCTGAATCACCAAAATGAGAAAACATCCATTGATTCAGTTCTTCTGTATCAGCGTTCGGTTTAGAGTTCGCTGAACGGGATTCGTCAAACGTGACGTGAATAGTTTCTTCTACAGTTTGTCTTCTTCGATTGAAGACTCTGAAGGCTTTGGAAACTGAGGAGTATCCAAGAAAGATTCCATCATCAGCCTTAGGATCAAACTTTCCAAGGGCATCTCTGTTGTTCAGTATGAAACACTGACATCCAAAGATGTGAAGAAAGCTGATTGAAGGCTTTCTCCCATGAAAAAGTTCATAGGCTGTCTTTTTGAATCTTTTAACTATCAGCGACCTGTTTTGCGTAAAACAAAGAGTGTTGACAGCTTCTGCCCAAAACTGAGTAGGCAGGTGAGAATCGCTGAGCATTGAACGTGCAGCTTCAATAATTGTTCTATTTCTTCTTTCAGCGACTCCATTTTGTTGTGGTGTTCTCACTGACGAAAAGTTGTGAGAAATACCCTTGCTCTCAAGGAAGGAATCAAGAGAACTGTTTTTGAATTCAGTTCCATGATCACTCCTTATTGAGCGAACAGTCATATTGTTCAGAGTTTCCATCTTCCGAACAAAGGTGATGAGTTCTTCAGGGGTGTCACTCTTAGAACGGAGAAACATTACCCATGTGTAACGAGAGAATTCATCAACTATGACCAGCGTATATTTCTTTCCAGCGATGGATTGTTTGTTAACGGGGCCAAACAAATCCATATGGAGTAGTTGTAGAGGAGATGACACTGAGGAAACTTGCTTTGACTTAAAGCTTGCCTTGGTCTGCTTCCCTTTTTCACACGCTGAACATAAAGACTCTTTGGCGTATGAATGTTGAGGTAGACCAGTGACTAACTCTTTGGATGAAAGAGTATTCAGTGTCTTGAAGTTGAGATGAGAGAGCCTTTTGTGCCATAGCCAGTTAACATCAGAAGATGCTTTTGAGAAGAAACAGGAGTTCTCAGTGGTTGTTGAGTCCATGTTTATAACGTAAACATTTTCCAAACGATAACCGCTGAGAGCTATCTTCTCCTTTTTGTCAGAGACAAAGCAGGATTCCTTAGTGAAAATCACTTTGTTATCCATGTCGCAAAGCTGACTGATGCTTAGAAGATTATGCTTCAGCCCTTCAACATATGCGACTCTTCTGAAGGATGTTGTACCATTTGAAAGTACACCATACCCTCGGGTGTGTCCTTTTCCATTTCCACCGAAAGTCACAGAGGGACCCTTCTCTTCCTTGTATTCAGCGAGCAGGTTTTTCTTTCCAGTCATGTGTCTAGAGCATCCGCTATCGAGATACCAGATACCCTTCTTAACCTGCAATACAAAGGAAGATTAGTTTTGCTTGGGTACCCACTTCACCATGTATACGCGTTTGTCAGTGGAAGTAGTTGGAATGGGTTTGTTCTTTCTAAACATTTTCTTCTTGGCGAATCTCCTGAACTTTTTAGTTAGGAGAGCCAAGGATTCATCATCATCTGAAGAATCAGAATCTGATGACCTTTCAGAGTTGCTTCCTAACTCAGTGATAGTGACCGAGGGTCGCTGAGTAGAAGGTTCCTCTGAGAGTAAAGCAACATGGGTGCTTTTGGAATCTTTTACAAGATTCTTCTTAAGATGGCTAGATTGCTCATGATTCAGCAATGTGCCATATAAGGTAGCAAGTGTCATTGATCTTAGATCTTTTGACAGCTTGAGACACATGGAATAATTGTCCCAGCTTTCAGGTAAACATTCTAAAAACTTTGTCAGCACTTCAAAGTTAGAATATTCCTTACCAACCGTTTTTAGATCATAATTAAGCAATTAAAACGTTGATGAACTTCAGAGAGAGTTTCATTCTTACCAGAAATGAAGCTTTCGTATTGTCTTACCAGGTTAATCTTTCTTGAATCCTGGACTTCAGACGTTCCTTCATACTGAACACATATTGTGTCCCACATGGCTTTTGAGGATTTCAGGTTCATGACGGAATGGTAGACTTCGTCAGGAAGGGCCATGGATAGTATGGATCTGGCTTTTGTATCTATAGCCACTTTCTTCTTATCTTCGTCGGTCCACTGATGGATTTCTTTAGGAATCAGCCTTTCTGGAATAGCAGCTCTAGTTGCAGTGGCTGGAACTAAAGGATCAATTGTTACAGGGATGTGTGGGCCGTTCTCAAGATAGTAAGGTATAGTAGGGTCTACACCTTCTAAGAAGAGTGTCATCCTATTTTTCCACAAGTTGAAGTTGTCTCTGGAAAATCTAGGGGGTTTTGCAAGAGAACCATTGTCTACATAATTTGTGTTTGTGTGGGAGGCCATTTTCAGATAATAGCAAGGAAGAGAAATATCTTAGATTAGATCTTGTTTATGAGATTAAACAAATCTGCTCTGATACCACTTGTTGGTCCCGAAAGGCCTATACAAGTTTGTAGAAGGGGGGGGGGGGGGGGTTGAATACAAACACACTATTTTACTTTTCTAAATTGTTTATTGATAAATCATTAACAATTTACAGCTTGTTGCGGAAACAAGATTAAGGATAAACCTAAATCTAAACAAGTTGGAACACTAAGGTTTCTTGCACTAAGAAAGATATGGAGATTACTAATAAAATCCTATCTTGAGAGAGATTTGAACTTGTCCAGAGTTAGCAAGTTACTTCAAATGAAGTGAGTTCATCTCTTTATATACTGCATGCATTTAATGCAATTCAGTATACACTTTACACGTGTCATCAGCGGATTGATTGCATGTAATTGACCTTGGTTGACAACCTTAGTAGCCGTAAAGATGAACAGTGTAGTATCAGAGTGGTTGTACGATTTCAGATATTCGGAGGTTCTTTTCTGACATTTCGTACGGTGGCGTGCAAGGGAGGTTAAGACAAAAGTACTTTGTACGGAGGACTTCATGATCAGCTTTCGTTGATTCAGCGATTATCATTTACTATTCAGCGAATGATAAAGTTCAGCGATAGCTGAAGTCTTGTACTTGATACTTCACGTTGAGTGGACAAATCTGAGTCTTCGCTGATCCGCATCAGTTCATTAGGAGACTTGTCGCTGGTTCTTGAGCTTGAACTTCGACTTCAGCGTAGAACCTTTGTTGACGTGAAACTTGTCTTCAGGGATCATAAGTAAACAACTAACTTATCAGCGATCACCATAAGGACTGAACAGACTCAGAGCATTATGGTGAACAGTGTTTGCTGAATGTTTAATTTAACGAGCGAGAGTTCCTATCAGCGGTACTGTAAGATCTTAGTACTTATCAGCGATAGTGAAACTCTGATACATATTGTTTACATACAATTTTCACTAAGTATTTAAGAGAGGGTCATTATCAAATCACTGAGGGTTTGGATCAACACAAACTCACCCAACTTTCTCTTTTTGTTCAGAATATCTTTCAAAAACTTAACATAGCTTGGCATTTGCTCAAGAGCCTCTACCAAGGGTATGTTAATGTGAAGTTGTTTAAAAATGTCTAAGAACTTTTTGAATTGAACATCGACATTTTTACTCTTCATTCTTTCGGGAAATGGAATATTTCGTGGGTCAATTTGAGTTTGCTGTGGCACTTGCTTTGGAATAGTGGGTTTCTGTGTGGTTACTAGAGTGGGAGGCCCAGGGACATTGGTGCTCACTGTGGGTTTGTCAGTGACTTTAGGAGTAGGCACTACGGTTTTAGGGGCAGTGGGTATTTGAGGCGGGTCTTCAGAGTCAACAATGACATCATTCAAACCCTTTCCACTCCTCAGGGTTATGGACTTGACTTGTTCTTTTCCTATTACCCTAGCGTGTTCGGTGTTTGTAAAGCCCGTGTCCCGATATGCGTTTTAATTAATTATTTTTTTATTTTTTTATTAAGCGAAATTATTTAACGGGATTAGGAGATAAGAACCAAGTGGTAAATCTTAACTGTTGGGGTTTATTAGCTAAGTATTGAAACTGCAGGGACCTCTTTGTAAATTTTTTAATTGGTGCATGGGGTGGTCGGCCCATGACCACAACCGGCCCTAACCCTTTTCTTTTCTTGTTCCCTTCTTCCCTTCTTCTCGCCGTGACCAACCAACCCTTCGAGCCCTTTCTTTCTTTTTTCTTCTTCTTGTGTCGTGCGGCAGTGAGAAAGGAACGAGAAGTGAGAGAGTTAGAGAAGAAACGAAGAGAGGGAGAGAGATCGCGAGAGAGAGAGAGAGAGACAAGAAGAAAGAGCACAGCGGTAGCCGTCGCCGCCGCTGCTGCTGTCGCCGGAGGGCGCCACCACCCTGGGTCGTCGGAGGTCGAGAGGGAGGAGATCGGTCGTGGTGGGGAGGCGTCGTCTTGAGGTAAGTCGTTCTCTCGTTCGTCTCGTTTCTTTTCCTTTTTCCTTTTCGTTTTCCGGCGAGACCACCACCGCCGCACGCCGCCGCTGCGGTGGCTGTGGGTGGAGTGCGGTGGCAGTGGGTGTCACTCGTAGCGTAAAACCCGAATCGATTAAGCCTTGAACCGTTTTTATAAATCGCGATTTTATGAAAATTCTAAGTGTGCTGTCCAGTTTTCGTGTGATCATAACTTTTCCGTCGTAACTCCGTTTGAGCCGAAACTGGCGCCCACGGTTCAAGCTCGGGGTCGGGCATGTTTTCCGTGTTTTAGCGGAAAACTGGTTCGGCCTCTAGCTAAGTGGAAAAGTGGTCGTAAGTTCAGTGAATCGTCATTTTATGTAAAAGAAACTGCAGTTCGGTCACTGTTTTGCGTAAGCTGTAACGTTTTCCTCGTAACTCGGATTGGGGTGATTTCGGTGCCAAAAGTTCCCTTTTTGAGTCTAGAAACTTTTCTGTGTTTTGTGCAAAACCCAGTTCGGGACGTAGCATGGGTCGATTTGTCGTTTTATACTGAAAGGTGCTGAATTTCGCTGTTCCGGAAACTGTTTTTGTAAAATCCGTAGTAAATTGTAGAAATATCGTTAGGAGGCGTATAATATGTCCTTGGAACCCTAACTCAGAGTACTTTCTGGTCATGAATTAATATAGGGATTTTTCTGGGTTTAAAGGGGTCGAAACAGGTCCCGAACAGACCTGTTTTGTGAGAACGGAATTTAATTTTAGTGACGGTTTAAGCGTGTGTCGTGTCATAGGGTCCGGGTCTCGTATTGACACGTTTTAACATGCATTTAGGTGCTGGGAAGTGACCGTAATTGTGAAGCTTGATTTGTGTTATTAAGCTGGGCGCGCATTCGAGGTGAGTTCTCTCACTGTGTAGTTAGGGGTTGTATACATGTCATAGTAGTTTGTATGTACTACTGTCTTTGTGGTGTGAACTAGTTGTTTGTGGTGTGTAATATTTGATTGGTTTGAATGCTTAGTATAAATGTATTACATTACAATTCGGTGGGACCGAGGAAGTGGAAAGAAACGTTGTGGGAACTCGGTGTGACGAGTGTGTTACATTACAATTCGGTGGGACCGAGGATGTAGAAAGAAACGTTGTGGGAACTCGGTGTGACGAGTGTGTTACATTACAATTCGGTGGGACCGAGGATGTGGAAAGAAACGTGGTGGGAACTCGGTGTGACGAGTGTGTTACCTTACAATTCGGTGGGACCGAGGGCTCGGTGGAACCGAGGTGTTGGATACATAATTACTTGTAGATGTTTACTTGTTTTATGTAACTGTGATGTTGTTGCTTATGTGCGGATAGGGGTGATGTGTATATAATTCCTATCTGCGCATGTGTTGGAATTCACTAAGCTTCGTGCTTACCCTTTCCCAATAAACTGTGGTTTCAGGTCCGAGCGGCTCCAAGGCGTGACAAGTACACACTGGCGCGCGAGGAGAGCTGGTTGTTTTATGGTTTTATTAATTAAACGTTTATTCCACTGGTTTTTATTATAAAGATATTAATTATGAGTTTGCAACCGAAACGTTGGGATTCATTTAATGAGTTGTTATAAATGAATTGTTTATTTAAAAATTTAAATTTGCTTGTAATTTTTGGGATGTTACAACTTGGTATCAGAGCACGGCTTGAGTGAATCAAACGCATTTCGGTGTGTTTGATCTCAAGTTTGCGACTATAAAAATTTTCTTTAAAGTTTTTGGAAAATAAAAGAAAGGAAAACCCGTTTGAGAAACGGTGATCGATGGCGCAGTGTGTACAGTCAGCCGGAGCCAGGGGAAAAGGTACAGTACTTGGTGTTTTATTGCTTTCTAGATCATAGAGTATGCATGCTAGATTGCCTGTTGTGGACACTATGCGGTATGTTGAACTGCTTGCTGTTAGGAATTTATGCTAATTATGATAGGTTACTAAGTGAATGCCCTCTAGGTTGTATGCAGTAAGAGATTTATAGCCTTAGAATATTCGATTTAGTTCTATTGCGCAGCTCTTGTTTGAGTCCAACCGTTCTAGGATAGAGTCTTGTATTCGACTGTCTATTTATTTCGCACTGCATATAACCGGGTATTCGCGAGGTCACCCGTTATAATTAGTAGGGATTCGGTAGTAGCAAGGGTAGTGGGATAAGAGGAAGTTCCTAGAGAGCTGGGAAGGGTGTTTATGTATGAGTACGTGTGCTAGATTGCTTTCTAGAACATAGGAGTATGTATGCTAAATTGCTTGGTGCTTGTTACACTGTATTGCATGTCTGCTGCTTGCTATTAGGGATTTGGCAGTAGCAAGGGTAGTGGTTTGGATGGAATTCCTAGAGAGCTAGGAAGAGCGTGTATATATGCCGGTGCGGGCATATGTGGGTAGTTGCGGCGAGAAGCTACTTGGACCCCTCGGGATGGGACTCGGAACGAGCGATGATAGGCGTGGAAGGTAGTAGTAGAGCTCCTACTACCGGAAGCACATGATCAATGCTCGAGTCGGGGAAGTCACGAGGAATCCAAGGAGTTGAGTGTGAGCGTTGTTAGTGTGAGTTATTATGTGCTAATAACGCGTTGTAATATCTACCCAGAATAGCCATCACAAGGAGGAACAACTATAGTAAACCTGCTAGTACAAGTGTGTACTTGATTTGCTTGAGGTGATGATCGTTGGGGTAGTGTTGAAGGTTCTAAACTAGTAGTCGTTGGGATAGAAGGACGTGTCTAGTATCAATCACTTGGGGTGACGATAAGGATGTGGTTTGTTTTAAGTAGACCATTTCGGGTCAAAAATTGGCAATTGTGCTAGAATCATAGGCTTTTGAGCCGACTTTGATTTGAGGAAAACCCGTAAGATGATTTGATGTGATTTCCCAACTTGCCTTAAGAGATTTAATGTTCGGATGACGATTGTGGATCGGGGAGTTTTGGAGGGATATGAGTCGAGACATTGAATGCCGACTGAGTCATGCACAAAGTCTATTTTGAAAATAGGATTGCATTAACTAATTTTTTGTGTTTCCAATCCTTATATGGATTGTGCTTTGGAATTTTGGGAAATGTTTAGCACACACACAAGATGTCGAATTATGGTTTTGAAAGTGCATGAAACCTTTTTATAACGAGAGTTACAAATTTTGTTGGTGATTTGTTTAAAATGAGTTTGGAATTCTTGTGTCGCTTAACTTTTCTTTCGAGAGTTTGTGTTACTAAGTATTTTATTGCAAATAGTTCGGTGTGTGGATTGATTCATGCGTGACATAAGTGGTGCATGGAGGAATTTTGGTAACATTTCATAAGGAGTTGTTTAGTGCGCTTTTCAGTCAGCTAAAGGTTTTATTGACATTTCGATGAAAATGCGATTTATCGACTTAGGGGTATGCATACTGGGGTAACCTTTGTTCTCGACATTTTGATAAACGAGTCGTGCATGAAAATGTTTTAGTTCCTTTTTGTCGAAATGAAAGACCATTTGATCCAAGGAGTGTTTTAATGTTGTGAACATCATGCATACGATTACAATGTGTTATATTTTGGAAATATAAATGCGTAGATTTTTGACATTCGGTTAATTTAGAATTACCGATCATTTCTTTTTGGAAGTTAAAAACTTTTGCTTTGGAGGAAACGAGTATTTTGAGCAATTTCGATAAATACATTTTTTTAAACTATAATATTTTGACGTTATATGTCCCAAGTACGGAACTTGAGGAAGTGTTACAAGCTTGCATGCCTGCCCCTAGTTTGAGATTTTATGAGGTTTTAGTCGATATTTCCAATTAATAGAAGCGGACTGGTTTCTGTCTTCAAGTTTGAAACTTACACGAGACAGTTGTCTTTTAACAAAAATATATTTGTAAACCGTGTCATCGTTTTGTGTGATTAGCTGACGCGCAAAAATTCATGGCGAACCCTGTGCCACGTCATTTTTATGATTAAAAAGAAGAATTTTCTTTAATCAAATGTCGTGAAACTTATTTTTAATTAGGTGCACACCTTTGTCGCACCCTGTTTAAGGTCAAGCGGTTACTTTAAGTGCACGTCATGAGTCAATCCATACTAGAATCGAGGCGGTTCTTTTTAAAGAAATTATTTATTACGCTTTGCTTTTGTGTGAGTAAACTGAACTGTAATGGAACGATTTCCAACATGATTTTTCCTATGTAGGACGAGCGTGTCCAGTTTTGCGTAACTATCGATCTGGTAATAGCAGTTTTATTACATACGATCTTTTTGAGATGAAAATCCTGATGTTGAAAATATATTTTGTAAATGATTTTGTAAATCAATTGGGGAAATGTGCTTTTAAGTGTCATGTGTCATTTTGAGAATTTTTTTGGGTGTGAGTCCTTTTGGAAAACTCTTTTGTTTAACCCGTGTTGAGTATGGGACTAAGGTTGATTTCAGAGTATTGCTTGCTTAAACTTTGTTTAAACGCAATTTTCGACCTATGGGTCTAGCAAGCGTGGAGCATTTTGCTCGGTTTTGACTTGGAGTTAGTCATGGGCCAACTGCCCGGTTTTAATGGCTTGATGTGGAGTCTAGTTGATGAGTTGTTTTTGTCGAACAGTTTGCCATTCTTCGCACGTTGAGTGTTTACATGTTTGGGTGAGTGAGTCAATCCGGAATAGGCATGTTGTTGGTAGGCTGTTTGCTTTGGATCCTTAGACACGTTAGTCAGTCGTTGGTAATGGTCGGTTGGGTATCTCGGGGTGGGACCCCGGAATTCATGTGTTTTAACCTAGACTTTCCAGTAGGTGCTAGGAGGGTATAGTTGTGGGCACTTACCTGGGAGGTAGTTCCGGTGTGCTGGGTCTTGAGGCGTTACCTGGGAGGTAGACGTCAAGGTGTATCCTCGATACGGTGTGACTTGGCTTCGTAGAGCAAGTGTAGATGATACGTCGACGGTGGAAGGTAAGTATTCCACGCGCGTTAGTACTGTAGGCCGAATAATATCGGTTAAGGGATTGATGTCCTTTATTATTAAGAGAATAAATGCGCATCAACCATTTCGAGGTAGGTGGTATATTTAGGTGTCGACTTTTGGGCTTGAGGCCAAACACCTTTAGTATAGTCGGAGAGTTGTAGCCGATGTTTGTTATTGTGATCGGTTGGACCGATGTTCGGCGGGTGGCCGATGTTTGTTATTGTGATCGGTTGGACCGATGTTCGGCGGGTGGCCGATGTTTGTTATTGTGATCGGTTGGACCGATGTTCGGCGGGTGGCCGATGTTTGTTATTGCAATCGGTTGGACCGATGTTCGGCGGGTGGCCGATGTTTTGTTAATATAAGTTATTGAAAATCTTTGGAGTCTATTAGAATTCGTAGAAGTTAATCGTCAATTAATGATAGGAGGGATCGTAATCGAGTATCCTGTAGAGTATACTAGTGAGCAGCTTTAGAATGGTTAGAGCTTGAGAGTGGATTGAGATTGGGATATCATCAATGCGAGAGAGTTATTAGGAGCTGTTTGCGGACGTAGACTTCGGGGACGAAGTCTAATTCAAGTGGGGGAGAGTTGTAAAGCCCGTGTCCCGATATGCGTTTTAATTAATTATTTATTTATTCTTTTATTAAGCGAAATTATTTAACGGGATTAGGAGATAAGAACCAAGTGGTAAATCTTAACTGTTGGGGTTTATTAGCTAAGTATTGAAACTGCAGGGACCTCTTTGTAATTTTTTTAATTGGTGCATGGGGTGGTCGGCCCATGACCACAACCGGCCCTAACCCTTTTCTTTTCTTGTTCCCTTCTTCTCGCCGTGACCAACCAACCCTTCGAGCCCTTTCTTTTTTTTTCTTCTTCTTGTGTCGTGCGGCAGTGAGAAAGGAACGAGAAGTGAGAGAGTTAGAGAAGAAACGAAGAGAGGGAGAGAGATCGCGAGAGAGAGAGAGACAAGAAGAAAGAGCACAGCGGCAGCCGTCGCCGCCGCTGCTGCTGTCGCCGGAGGGCGCCACCACCCTGGGTCGTCGGAGGTCGAGAGGGAGGAGATCGGTCGTGGTGGGGAGGCGTCGTCTTGAGGTAAGTCGTTCTCTCGTTCGTCTCGTTTCTTTTCCTTTTTCCTTTTCGTTTTCCGGCGAGACCACCACCGCCGCACGCCGCCGCTGCGGTGGCTGTGGGTGGAGTGCGGTGGCAGTGGGTGTCACTCGTAGCGTAAAACCCGAATCGATTAAGCCTTGAACCGTTTTTATAAATCGCGATTTTATGAAAATTCTAAGTGTGCTGTCCAGTTTTCGTGTGATCATAACTTTTCTGTCATAACTCCGTTTGAGCCGAAACTGGCGCCCACGGTTCAAGCTCGGGGTCAGGCATGTTTTCCGTGTTTTAGCGAAAAACTGGTTCGGCCTCTAGCTAAGTGGAAAAGTGGTCGTAAGTTCAGTGAATCGTCATTTTATGTAAAAGAAACTGCAGTTCGGTCACTGTTTTGCGTAAGCTGTAACTTTTTCCTCGTAACTCGGATTGGGGTGATTTTGGTGCCAAAAGTTCCCTTTTTGAGTCTAGAAACTTTTCTATGTTTTGTGCAAAACCCAGTTCGGGACGTAGCATGGGTCGATTTGTCGTTTTATACTGAAAGGTGCTGAATTTCACTGTTCCAGAAACTGTTTTTGTAAAATCCGTAGTAAATTGTAGAAAAATCGTTAGGAGGCGTATAATATGTCCTTGGAACCCTAACTCAGAGTACTTTCTGGTCATGAATTAATATTGGGATTTTTCTGGGTTTAAAGGGGTCGAAACAGGTCCCGAACAGACCTGTTTTGTGAGAACGGAATTTAGTTTTAGTGACGGTTTAAGCGTGTGTCGTGTCATAGGGTCAGGGTCTCGTATTGACACGTTTTAACATGCATTTAGGTGCTGGGAAGTGACCGTAATTGTGAAGCTTGATTTGTGTTATTAAGCTGGGCGCGCATTCGAGGTGAGTTCTCTCACTGTGTAGTTCGGGGTTGTATACATGTCATAGTAGTTTGTATGTACTACTGTCTTTGTGGTGTGAACTAGTTGTTTGTGGTGTGTAATATTTGATTGGTTTGAATGCTTAGTATAAATGTATTACATTACAATTCGGTGGGACCGAGGAAGTGGAAAGAAACGTTGTGGGAACTCGGTGTGACGAGTGTGTTACATTACAATTCGGTGGGACCGAGGATGTGGAAAGAAACGTTGTGGGAACTTGGTGTGACGAGTGTGTTACATTAAAATTCGGTGGGACCGAGGATGTGGAAAGAAATGTGGTGGGAACTCGGTGTGACGAGTGTGTTACCTTACAATTCGGTGGGACCGAGGGCTCGGTGGAACCGAGGTGTTGGATACATAATTACTTGTAGATGTTTACTTGTTTTATGTAACTGTGATGTTGTTGCTTATGTGCGGATAGGGGTGATGTGTATATAATTCCTATCTACGCATGTGTTGGAATTCACTAAGCTTCGTGCTTACCCTTTCCCAATAAACTGTGGTTTCAGGTCCGAGCGGCTCCAAGGCGTGACAAGTACACACTGGCGCGCGAGGAGAGCTGGTTGTTTTATGGTTTTATTAATTAAACGTTTATTCCACTGGTTTTTATTATAAAGATATTAATTATGAGTTTGCAACCGAAACGTTGGGATTCATTTAATGAGTTGTTATAAATGAATTGTTTATTTAAAAATTTAAATTTGCTTGTAATTTTTGGGACGTTACAGTGTTACTAGGTAATGTCCCTGGCGGTCTATTCTTAACGTCGACGGCTAGTTGTCCTACTTGGGTCTCTATGTTCCTTATGGCTGCTTGAGTTTGATTCATGAAACCTTTAAGTATTGATTCGAGTGATGGTTGTGTCTCAGTTGGGTGATTTTGACGTGGCTGAAAATGTTGTGAGGACTGCCCCTGGTGAAAGTGTTGTGGGGGGTGCCCACTGTGATGTTGGTGAAATCCAGGGGGTTTGGTGGTCTTTGCTGGACATGACTCGCCCCGTGGGGTTGGAGTCCTGGATTACCAGCCCAAGAGAAATTTGGGTGATTTCTCCAACCCAGATTATAGGTCTGTGAAAATGGGTTGTTCCTTGGGTTGATTCCTATAACATTAACGGCCTCAGGATTTGCAGGACAATAATCAAAGACATGTTCTTCTCCACAAAGAGAGCAGTTCTCAGTGAGTTGTGGAGTGGCCACTGCGGAATTAACCTGTCCTCTATTTTGATTTAAAACCAGTTTAGTTAAGGCTACCAATTGTGCATTCATGGTTTTAAGTGCTTCTGAGTCAATGGTATTGGTCTTTGGTATGGTGGCCCTAAGATTTGACCATTCGGTGTTGTTGTTGGACACTTTCTCTAAAATTTGATACCCTTCATTGTAGGTTTTACCTGTGAAAGCTCCACCTGCTGTTGCATCTAAGATGATTTTGGCTGCATTGGAAAGACCATTGTAAAAGGTCTCCAATTGGATGCAATGTGGGATGCCATGATGTGGGCACTTTCGAAGTAACTCTTTAAAACGTTCCCATGCATCCGAAACAGCCTCATCTTCGCCTTGCTGAAACAACATAATATCATTTCGAAACCTTACATTCCTTGTAGGAGGAAAGTATTTTTGTAGAAATTTGTCAGCAAGTTCTTGCCAAGTGGTTATCGAATTAGGCTCATGTGAATTCAGCCAAGCCAAGCCTTATCCCTTAATGTAAAAGGGAAACGTTTCAGCCTTAAGGCCTCATCAGTCACACCTTGCAGTTGAAAGGAATCAGTCATTTCCAAAAAAGATTTTAAGAGCGAGTGTGGATCCTTAGATTGTAACCCTCCAAATTGACCCATGGGTTGTATCATTTGAAACATTACCGGTTTGAGTTCAAAGTGTTGTGCATTCATGTTGGGCCTTAGAATCCCAGAGCTTAAGTCAGTAACTCCCAGAGTAGCATAGTCCCGTATTTTTTGATCTTTGTTATCGGCAATCGTCACTGTGGTCTCCACTAATGGTGGGTTAATGGGTCTTTCCGCTCCTGCCATGTTTATAGTGGGGATCACAGGGGGTTGTCGATTTATGTTTTTTGTTTTTACGTCTTCTTCGAAATGTTTTTTCTATTTCAAGATCGATTGGTACCAAAGGTCCGTGTTGTTGCATCTTAGAAAAACGAGTTACTCGGGCTCGAATAAAAACTAATGTTTTGAGATTTAAAACCACGCCAGTCCCCGTCAACGGCGCCAAAAACTTGGTACGTGCGAAATATGTGATTAATCGCAGTGGGATGCAAACTATCCACAGTGGGAAGCGCAAGTGTACACTGGCCACTATGATCGTCACAGAAAGTAATAGTTGGTAAAATACCATAATCGTATCCACAGGGACTGGGCAATCAAGACACTATTGTTCTCATGAGCTACCTTTCACAAGTTTCAATTACAGAAGAAGCAATAAGTTGGGTTGTTTGGTGAAACGCTATTTTAACGAGTTACTTAAGATTTAAAAGAGGAATGTAGGTTAGATTTTCCCTAGATTTTATACTAAATACTTGATCCAGAAGAGTGCTCACTGCACTTGTGCAAAGTGGGCACTCTCATTAAAGAAGCCCGGTTACACAAATACTCACACCGTCTAGTAAAAATCCCATACTTTTAGTCCTTACTGTTTTGTCAATGTTAATCTCAAAACGGACCTTTTCAGGCCTTGATGGAATGTGTAGAGACAAATACTCTAAGTGTTTTAAGTACACAAACTAGCTTGCCTACTACTCCAGTGGGTTGAGATTAGCTCACTGTACAGACATCACTTTCGTGAGTGTCATAAGAATTCTTTCGAACTCCCTAGCATCATCCAAGCTCGTGTCACTACGTTCTCCTCATTTCTCAGTTAAGAACTAGACTTTAGAACCTCACAAGTGATCGGCTTGTTCGCATCATTGGGCAATAATCGAGAGTGAATGACCAAAACAATAAGTGTTCAAAGTATGAAGATTACTCAAGCACTTTTCATAAAATCTAGGTACTTTTCCTTCCTACATCCCAAGGGATGTTTAGCTCATACTTAAAGAAGCAAAGAAAGCATAAGATGAGAAGTTGCAAATAAACATACTGAAAGTGACTTCGATTAAAATCCGCAGTGGGCACTGCGAGTATAGCACTGCTACAAATTACTTCAAACTAACGATTACACTAGAAATTAATTGCAGAAAGTCTAAGATTACTTCAGTAAATTCTAGAGCTAAAACAAAAACTAACTTGCACTAAATGTGTGGTAGATAGATGATGAAATAAATTAACCCAATACCTCTTTATATACTTAGAGGGAAAAGGTGGACCAAACAAAAAATGGGGAGTTATCTAGAGGCTAAAACCAAGGTGGAAGACATAAAATTTATTTCCAAAGAGCAGGGCTTCCCTCCAATAGTTTATAGACAATTACCCGAAGGTTACTTCACCTTTTTCCAAAAAGTAAACTTTAAGTACCATTAGTTTCATTAAAATATTGTAATTGCCATCTTTTAGGGGACATGCTTGTTTGCTTTTCTACCATGCCTCTGCCATCGTTTCTTCTATTCTTCCAGGGCTGACTTCCAAGCTAAGATTTGAAATTTATTTGTCTTCTTCTTGGCTCGCCAGTAGGAACCGGAGTGGGCACTCCCGAAGTCACTGCAGAATATACGTGAAAGTGCAGCAAAAACCTACTAAATGGTTTATAAAAACTGTAGTTCACTCTTTTTGTTCAATTTTGGGAATAAGGCCAAGAATGGGTGATTTTAAGAAGTAAAATGGCTAAAATTTGACAAAAGAAAATCAAAATAAATGGAAATAATAACTCTAAGAATAGAGTTATCAGTATGCATGGATGTATGGATGGTGACATGAGTTGTCACCCACTAACAAAGAAAATATGTGGCTGTAATTAATCCATAGGTTTCATGCATTTTTGTTGATCCAAACTCTCAGTGATTTGATAATGACCCTCTCTTATACTTAGTGAAAATTGTAAGTAAACAATATGTATCAGAGTTTCACTATCGCTGATAAGTACTAAGATCTTACAGTACCGCTGATAGGAACTCTCGCTCTTTGAATTAAACATTCAGCGAACATTGTTCACCATTAATGCTCCGAGTCTGTTCAGTCATTATGATGATCGTTGATAAGTTAGTTGTTTACTTATGATCCCTGAATACAAGTTTCACGTCAACAAAGGTTCTACGCTGAAGTCGAAGATCAAGCTCAAGAACCAGCGACAAGTCTCCTAATGAACTGATGCGGATCAACGAAGACTCAGATTTGTCCACTCAACGTGAAGTATCAAGTACAAGACTTCAGCTATCACTGAACTTTATCATTCGCTGAATAGAAAATGATAATCGCTGAATCAACGAAAAGCTGATCATGAAGTCCTCCGTATAAAGTACTTTTGTCTTAACCTCCCTTGCACGACTCCGTACGAAATGTCAGAAAAGAACCTCCGACTGTCTGAGATCGTACAACCACTCTGATACTACACTGTTCATCCATGCGGCTACTAAGGTTGTCAACCAAGGTCAATGACATGCAACCAACCAGCTGATGACACGTGTAAAGTGTATACTGACTTGCATTAAATGCATGTAGTATATAAAGAGATGAACCCACTTCTTTTGAAGTAACTTGCTAACTCTGGACAAGTTCAATCTCTTATTTCAAGATAGGTTATTATTAGTAATTTCCTTGTCTCTCTTAGTGCAAGAAACCTTAGTGTTCCAACTTGTTTAGATTTAGGTTTATCCTTAATCTTGTTTTCGCAACAAGCTGTAAATTGTTAATGATTTATCAATAAACAATTTAGAAAAGTAAAATCTGTGTGTTTGTATTCAACCCCCCCCCCCCCCCCCCCCCCTTCTACAAACTTGTATAGGCCTTCGGGACCAACAAGTGGTATCAGAGCGGATTTGTTTAATCTCATAAACAAGATCTAATCTAAGATATCTCTCTTCCTTGCTATTATCTGAAAATGGCCACCAACACAAACACAAATTATATAGACAATGGTTCTCTTGCTAAACCCCCTAGATTTTCCAAAGATAACTTCAACTTATGGAAAAATAGGATGACACTCTTCTTAGAAGGTGTAGACCCTACTATGCCTTACTATCTCGAGAATGGTTCATTCATCCCTGTAAGAATTGATGCTGCTGTTCCAGCCGCTGAGAATAGACCTGCTATTCCAGAAAGGCTGGTACCTAAGGAAATCTTTCAATGGACCGACGAAGATAAGAAGAAAGTGGCTATAGATACAAAAGCCAGATCCATTCTATCCACGGCTCTTCCTGACGAAGTCTACCATTCCGTCATGAATCTGAAAACATCAAAAGCCATGTGGGACACAATATGTGTTCAGTATGAAGGAACGTCTGAAGTCCAGGACTCAAGAAAGATCAACCTGGTAAGACAATACGAAAGCTTCATTTCTGGTAAGAATGAATCTCTCTCTGAAGTTCAACAACGTTTTAATTGTTTAATTATAGATCTGAAAACTGTTGGTAAGGAATATTCTAACTTTGAAGTACTGACAAAGTTTCTAGAATGTTTACCAAAAGCTGGGACAATTATGCTATGTGTCTCAAGCTGTCAAAGGATCTAAAATCTATGACCCTTTCAACCTTATATGGCACGTTGCTGAATCATGAGCAATCGAGCCATCTTAAGAAGAATCTTGTAAAAGATTCCAAAAGCACCCATGTTGATTTAATCTCAGAGGAACCTTCTACTCAGCGACCCTCGGTCACTATCACTGAGTTAGAGAGTAACTCTAAAAGGTCATCAGATTCTGATTATTCAGATAATGATGAATCTTTGGCTCTCCTAACTAAGAAGTTCAGGAGATTTGCCAAAAATAAAATGTTTAGAAAGAACAAACCTCTTTCCATAACTGACAAGCCTAGATCATCAGCTTTTGTTGATAAGGCTACTGCTACTTGTTTTAACTGCGAAAAGACAGGACATTTCGCTAACGAGTACAGGTCTAAGAAAGTTTCTAGACCCTCAGCTTTTACAAAGAAACCTTTTGTTCCAAGGAATAAAGATGACAAATATTCAAAGTTGAAAGAAAAATATGCTAAGCTGAAAAGCTTTAAGAAGAAGAATAAAGGCCTGATGGCTGACTATGATTGGGCTGCTTCTGATGAAGAAGCATCATCATCTGACTCTGAAGATGATGAAGCAAATCTATGTCTCATGGCCAAGATTGAAGAAGAGGAAGAAAGCTCAGACATTCCCTCCACTTCAACCTCTGCTATTCAGGTATCACCTTCTTTCTTTACCAATATTGCAAATATTGATGAAGCTGATAGTCTCCGTAAGATCGATCTCTTGACTAGAAGTTTATACGAAGCCATGAACAGCAAAACTGTGGTTGAAAACCAAAACCTTGATCTCGCTGAAAAGCTTAAAAACTGCCACCTTCAAATAGAAAAGCTTTCTAAAATTGAAGAAGATTTTAAAGATCAAGTATATTTAAATCAGCTAGTCAAAATCGAACGAGCAGAAGCTATCGCTGCTTTAAAAGCTGAAAAAGCTACTGTTGAAGGGTGGTGTAATTCTTCAACAAAGATCACTGAGATAATAAAGTCTCAGATTCCCCTAAGTGATAAACGTGGTTTGGGTTACAAATATGATACTCCAAAACCAACCACTGAGCGTTCAATGCTTAAATTTGGAACGTTCGTATCCTCAGTCGCTGATACTTCATCTTCTCAGTGCTCCTCGTCCATTACACCAATCCCTGAGGAAACTCCTACCTTCTCAAAAGGCAAGGAGAAAATGGTTTATTCAAAACCTACCTCTGTCTCTAAAGACAAAGGTAAAGGAATTGTTATTTACCAGAATCCTCAGAAGGGTACCTTAGTATCAAAGCTGAATGCTTCTAAAGCTTCAGTGGCTCATCCCTGTGGATCAAGGAAGCAGATCTCTGAATCTATTCAGCGATCTACTCCTAGACTCAGATTGGATGTCCTTGGTAAGAAATCTGAAGAACTAAATGTTCGTCCCATTTCTAAAGCCAATAGTTTACTTGGTTCTGGCACTTCTAATTCGAAATTAAAAGCCCAGCATTCAAATGGTCCTAGAACTACTTTTAGTTATAGGAAATGTTATCACTGTGGACTTACCGATCATATTGCTAGTAAGTGTCCTACAACCACCAAAGCTGAAAAGATAGCTAAGGTGAAGATTGCCCCCAAGGCAAAGAAGACCAACCCTGGTGCAAATCAGGTCAAGGTGAATCCTACCACTGAGGTTAAGAAATTAACCAAAGTGAAGAAAGACAAAGCTGAATCTTCAAATGCTGCGAAGACTGCTGAATCTTCCATTCCAACTACTTCCACTGACAAATGTGTATACATGGTAAAGTGGGTACCCAAGAAAAACTAATCTTCTTTGTATTGCAGGTTAAGAAGGGTATCTGGTATCTTGATAGCGGATGCTCTAGACACATGACTGGAAAGAAAAGCCTGCTCGCTGAATACAAGGAAGAGAAGGGTCCCTCTGTAACTTTCGGTGGAAATGGAAAAGGACATACCCGAGGGTATGGTGTACTTTCAAATGGTACAACCTCCTTCAGAAGAGTCGCATATGTTGAAGGGCTAAAGCATAATCTTCTAAGCATCAGTCAGCTTTGCGACATGGATAACAAAGTAATCTTTAATAAGGAATCCTGCTTTGTCGCTGACAAAAAGGAGAAGATAGCTCTCAGCGGTTATCGTTTGGAAAATGTTTATGTAATAAACATGGACTCAACAACCACTGAGAACTCCTGTTTCTTCTCAAAGGCCTCATCTGATGTCAACTGGCTATGGCATAAGAGGTTATCTCATCTAAATTTCAAGACACTGAACACTCTTTCTTCAAAAGAGTTAGTCACTGGTCTACCTCAGCATTCATACGCCAAAGAGTCTTTATGTTCAGCGTGTGAAAAAGGGAAGCAGACCAAAGCAAGCTTTAAATCTAAGCAAGTTTCTTCAGTGTCATCTCCTCTACAACTACTCCATATGGATCTGTTTGGCCCTGTTAACAAACAATCCATCGCTGGAAAGAAATATACGCTGGTCATAGTTGATGAATTCTCTCGCTTCACCTGGGTAATGTTTCTCCGTTCTAAGAGTGACACCCCTGAAGAACTCATCACCTTTGTTCGGAAGATGGAAACCCTGAACAATCTGACCATTCGCTCAATAAGGAGTGATCATGGGACTGAATTCAAAAACAGTTCTCTTGATTCCTTCCTTGAGAGTAAGGGTATTTCTCACAACTTCTCGTCAGTGAGAACACCATAACAAAATGGAGTCGTTGAAAGAAGAAATAGAACAATCATTGAAGTTGCACGTTCAATGCTCAGCGATTCTCACCTGCCTACTCAGTTTTGGGCAGAAGCTATCAACACTGCTTGTTTTACGCAAAACAGGTCGCTGATAGTTAAAAGATTCAAAAAGACAGCCCATGAACTCTTTCATGGGAGAAAGCCTTCAATCAGCTTTCTTCACATCTTTGGATGTCAGTGTTTCATACTAAACAACAGAGATGCTCTTGGAAAGTTTGATCCTAAGGCTGATGATGGAATCTTTCTTGGATACTCCTCAGTTTCCAAAGCCTTCAGAGTCTTCAATCGTAGAAGACAAACTGTAGAAGAAACTATTCACGTCACGTTTGACGAATCCCGTTCAGCGAACTCTAAACCGTCTGTTGATACTGAAGAACTGAATCAATGGATGTTTTCTCATCTTGGTGATTCAGAAGATATTCCCACTCCTCATGCTCATCCAGTAGAAGATGATAGTCCTATCATTCCAAACATACAGAACAATGAAGCTGAAACATCATGGGTCTCAGCTGTTCCAATAAACACTATACCTACCGCTGAACCAAATGCCTCAGACGTTCCATCTATCTCTCAGCAATCAGTAAATGAAATGACAAATGCAATTATTCCTCTCTTAACTGAAACTCCAGAAGTAGCTGAAGCCTCATCTTCAACTCCTCCAGTTCAAGATGAGTCAGCGACTTATGCTCCGGCTCAGCGATGGACTGTAAATCACCCAATTGATCAAATTCTTGGTGATCCAAACGCTGGTGTTCAGACTCGACGAAGTGCAGGTAATATTTGTTTATTTGTAAACTTTATTTCTCTAACTGAACCAAAGAAAATAGATGATGCCCTCAAAGATCCAAACTGGGTCAGCGCCATGCAAGAAGAGCTGACTGAATTCGAAAGAAACAAAGTTTGGAAACTTGTTCGGAGACCAACTGATAAAACGGTAATAGGCACTAAATGGGTCTATCGAAACAAGTTGGACGAACATGGTACTGTAACCCGCAACAAAGCTCGTCTTGTTGCTCAGGGATACAGACAAGAGGAAGGTATAGATTATGACGAAACATTTGCTCCAGTAGCAAGACTTGAATCTATTCGTCTATTCTTAGCATATGATGTACACAAAAACTTCAAAGTACATCAGATGGATGTTAAGTCAGCGTGTCTGAATGGAAAGATGAATGAAGAAGTGTATGTGGAACAACCTCCAGGATTCTCATATTCTAAGCGTCCAGGTTATGTTTATAAACTGGATAAGGCACTTTATGGCTTAAAGCAAGCTCCTCGTGCATGGTATGACACTCTTTCTACTTATCTCCATATTAAAAATTTTGAGCGAGGTAAGATTGACAAAACTCTATTTTTTAGAAAAGTGAAAGGTCATATCATTCTAGTTCAAATATATGTTGATGACATTATATTTGGTTCTACTAACCCTGAGCTTTGTACTCGTTTCGCTGATAGAATGAAAGATGAGTATAAAATGAGCATGATGGGTGAACTAACATATTTCCTTGGTCTTCAGATTAAGCAAACTGAAAAAGGAACTTTTATCAATAAGGGAAAGTATGTTAAAGATATGCTGAAGAAATTTGATTTAACTCATAGTTCAGCTTTGAAAACCCCTATGGCACCACCGCTGACACTTGACAAGGATTCAAAGGGAATACCTGTTAATGTCACGTTGTACCGTGGGATGATCGGCTCTCTCTTGTATCTTACAGCTAGCCGACCCGATATTATGTATGCAACATGTTTGTGTGCACGATATCAAGCTGAACCTATGCTATCTCATATGAAAGCTGTAAAGCGAATCTTTCGATATCTTAAGGGTACAGCAAACCTAGGTCTTTGGTATCCCAAAGATTCAGGATTCGATCTAACCGCCTATTCAGATAGTGATTTTGCAGGTTGCAAAATGGATAGGAAAAGCACCACAGGAGGATGTCAGCTCCTGGGTGGAAAGCTGGTAAGTTGGACAAGTAAAAAGCAAAATTCAGTGTCCACTTCCACAGCTGAAGCTGAATATGTAGCTGCTGGAAGCTGTTGTTCTCAAGTCTTGTGGATGAGAAATCAGCTACTAGACTATGATCTTCAGCTCTCCAAAATTCCAATCTATTGCGACAGCATAAGTGCCATCGCTATAGCAAACAATCCAGTACTACATTCAAAGACCAAACAAATAGAAATCAGATATCATTTTATCAGAGATCATGTGATGAATGGTGATATAGAACTTCATTTTATCCCAACTGATTATCAGTTAGCCGATTTATTTACCAAACCTCTTGATGAGACAAGATTCAACTTTCTCATCAGCGAGCTTGGAATGCTGAACTTTAAAGGATAAAATCTTCAGCGGTTCACATTAATCAGCGACAGGATAAAATCAACTCATATAACCTATTCAATCATCTTCTCTCTGAATAAAACTTGGTTAAAGCTGATATCAAGGTGTGTTTTCTCTCTCTGACAATCACATGAAAATGCAAGATTTCAAAACAAAATGCATCGCTGAATATCTCTTATTTAACAACGATATTTTGAAATTTCTTAAAACCATCGCTGAATACTTTCATTCAGTGCTTCATGTTTTCAAAAGTATCCCTGAGTTTTTCAAAACCTCAGAGACAACCAAGAATATGAAAGGACAGTTGTGACGTCATTGCAACGGATAAACCCCGGCACGTTTTCTCTTCCTGACACACGTTTGCACGTCTCGTTCAAACTTCCAATCAAATGCAAACACGTGTCCGTGTCATGATGAAAATCTTTTCCCGCTCAAGATTTTCTCTCTCTAATCTCTCTATATAAACAAACTCGTAGTTTATATTTTTCTTTTACGCGATCAATCTTCCTCCGCAAGAAAGAATTCACTGTTGCATTTGCGCTTTCAAAAATTTCAAGAACTGTTCATCATCTTCTTCATCAAACATCAAGGTTAATATGTTCTTATTTATTACCAAATGCGTATAACTTGTTTCTGATCTTTTCTTTGTTTTATCAAGATCAAACAAAAGAACTTCTTAAAATGAAATCATTTTCTTTCATGGTTTTATGAACACAACCATTTCATGGTTGTTCTTCAAGTTTAAATGCGAAAATCTTAAACTTGTTCTTCATTCGTTTCCAGAATCTAATTCTTCATAGAAAACTGGATAACAAGAATAAATGGGTTTACATTTCGTTTCTTAAAATCAAGAAAAACCCTAATCTTCATTAAGACATTTGTGTCTGAATGAAATGAATAAAATTTGAACCATCTTAACGGAAAATCTTTCCACATTAAGATAATTCTTATTTGTTAACATCTTTGGTTGAACTGATAATACAGAGAAATGGCTTCGTCTGACATTCCTGCTACCGCTGAGAACATCTCCGCTGATTCTGAGGAAGTGGACATCCTCAAGGCTCCTCAAGTCAAGTTTGCCCTTGACAAACTGGATTGGACTAAGGTGAACAACCTCTATGCGCTTCTCGAGTTTCCTCCTCGAAAGCAAGTCACACATCTAGATGATGCTGTGAAATTCCTAAAGAATTGTTGCATCTCCATAGCCCTGACCATAACACCTCCTGCTCATCAGCTTTTGCTCTCACAATTCTGGTACTCAGCCAGACACTCTCAACTACCTTCAGCCAAAGACCCCTCCAAAACAATCGACTGCATCCACTGCGACATCGAATATGGCACCATGAAGATCACCCCTGCCATTATTCGCAAAGTTCTCAGCCTTCTCATCGCTACCAAGGAAAAACCATTTGTTCCCCTCCCTGACCCCAAGAAAAACTCAGACAAGGAAGCCATCATTGCATTTTTCGATGCAATGGGCTATGTATGGGAAATCGGCAGAGACATGAAGGCCGAGAAGAAGCTGACGATTATCAAGAAATCGAAAATGCCCAGCGAGATGAATTTCATCTTCGCTCATCTTATCAGTTGCATGACTGCAAAGAGCGGCTCCTCTGACCAAGCCGCTAAACCTCAGCAAGCAATAAGGTATGCACTGCTGAAAGGTCTCAACATAGACTGGGCATCGATTATCTATGATGACCTAGTTCTAAGAGTGGACACCGTCGCTGACAGACCTCCATGGGTTCATTACCCCCGATTCATCAGCACCATCTTCCAATATGGCCTGAAGGAGAGCTACCCAACTGAAGGTGACCTGAAACTCTCTCAGGTCGGCCCAAAGATACTCGACTTCAAACCAATGGTGAATGAGGTACGTCTTTCTACACTCTTGTCTCTTCTCAACCCTTCTTCTTCTCATTTTGTGGCTCCTTCAGCGACAATACCCATCGCTGATACCCTGGCCACAAAATCCTCTCCTTCTAAGAAAAGGAAACATTCTTCTACCCCACTTGGTTCTAAAAGGATCAAGAAAACAAAGGAGCAACCCCAGCAATCTCATGCTGAAGACTCCTCAGCTCTTTCTGCAGAGCTGAAGGAACGTTCAGTGGTACGCTCTGCCACGCCTGAACAAGCCATCCCTTCAATCCCAACTTCAGCGTCTCTAAACGCTGAGGCTACAAACTTGGAACCTACCCAACCTCCTACAGTCTCTCAAAAGACTGATGAAGTGATTGTCAGCGAATCCAATGCTGAACTCAGAACCCAACCCCCATTCTTATCCTTCGCTCCTCCCTCTACTCATTTGGTCTCTACTCCAGATCTCGCTGGAGCTGCCATCATTTCTACGGAACCTAAAGCTGATTCTCCAGGAATGATGAAGACAGGACCTGCAGGACAATCCATGGGCACTTTTGAAGATGACATGGAACTTTACTCAGGAACCCATGATTTTGATGAATTCACCAATCCTCCTGCAGGTACACACCAACCCATAAACACTGTGACTAAACCCCAAACTTCTGAGCTTTCCTATGTTCACAAGTTTTTATATGTTACAGGTCCTAATTTGGGAGACATCAACGCCTCTTTGAAAGCTGTGGAGACAACGCTGACAGATCTCACCACCACTCTTTCTAATAACTCTACAGCTGTAACAAACGCTGGAGAGAATCTGAACAAGCTGACAACGGTGGTGGAGAAGAAGGCTTCCACAGATGACTTGAAGCAAGTTGATAACACTCTCAGCGACTTCGCCAATGTGCTCGCTGACATCTACGCAGACTACACCTCTCTCAAAAATTCAGTTTCATCCATGTCCAGCGAGGTCACATCGCTGAAGACATCGGTTGGACATCTAGAGGGAGATATGTCTACTGTAAAGGCTGACTTAGGCTATGTAAAGACCGATGTTAGTTCGATGAAATCGATGATCGAGCAGCTTCTACAGAAAGCGAATACTCCTGCTCCGGCCCCTGCCCCTGTCCCTGCATCTGACAACTTCACAGCGGCGGATCGCACTGAGCTGAAGAAAATCAATCCTGCTATTTCTGGCCTTGAAGACAGAATAGCAAAGATTGAAGTTTGTATAGGTCTCTCTGGCCAAGAAGACAGAGAACCTACCAATGCTGCTGAATCTACCCATTCCTCCCCCAGTCATCATGAAAAAGAGGGGGAGAAGAGCGCTGAAGACCTCTCCAAAAGCGCTGAAGACCTTTCCCATGATGAATCTATCAGGGGAGAGAAGGATACTGAAGAAACCACCGCTGGACCTCAGGGAGATGAAAACCCTGAGGAAACCGAGAAGCTCGCCTCTGTATCTGAGGGGGAGCAACTCGAAGAAGAAGCTGATAAAACCGAATCCGAAGCAGAAGATGATGAAGTCGTCGACATCCCTGATGATGAACCATCCTCTTCTCCAAAGAATGATGATGATGATGACGAAGATGACGATGACTTCTTTATCGTCAAACCTGCTCCGAAGATCAAAGCTCTTAAGGGAATCTCGATAAATGAACCTTCAGGGGAGCGGACAAAGACAAAGCCCTCAGCCTCTGGAGCTGAGAAAGGCAAAGGCAAAAGCATCGCTGAAAATGACAATCTGATGATCTTGCTTGAAAAGCCGGTTTGTCAGGTATGCTAAACATCTCTCACTCCATCCCTCCTCTATCATACACTATCAGTTCTACTACCCAAGCCTATACACTTGAACCAATTCTCTCTATCTGATTCTACCCAAGTTCTTACTTGTAAGATCGATGTGTTTAAGCTAGTCCTCTCCCCTGTTTGAGGATATCGTTGAAGGCTCCACAACTACGACTTCACCAATAATACCAGCTGCTGCTGAAGAAATAATCCCAGTCTTAGATTTAATCTCTAAGACTGATGAACCAGAAGAACAGCTACTCTCGCACAGAGGCAGACCTTCCTTAGCTCCTCAAAAGCTAAGTGAAGAGGATTAGAAAAGAAGAGAGGAGATAATAAAGCGATTCGAGGATCAGCGAATCATTCTGAGGCGTGATCAACTTCCTTCAGTTCCTCCAAAGTTCAGAATGAGCGTTTGCTCATGGAGCTATATTTTTTATTAGGGATTACAATCCGGAACAGAATCCAAAAAGGAATACAAGGAACACCTCAGAGCTGAACGCCTAATCGCTGAAAGAAAGGAAGCTGAAGAAAAAGACAGAGAATACGCCATCCAGCTTTCTAAACGATCAATAAAAGACCCCAAGCTGAAAAGAGTTCCCATTGATGTTCAACGTCAGCTATGGGATGATGCTCAAGAGATTAGGGGTGCTCACGGGTTGGGTTGATCGGGTTGAAGGCATTTCGACACATCAACCCAATGTTAGCGGTTTGAAAAAATTTCAACCCAACCCAACCCAAACAAAGACACAACCCAACCCAACCCGTTCGGGTTGATCGGGTTAGTCGGGTTGGTCGGGTTATGTTTAAACAAGGTGAAATCAAAATTAAAAACACAAAAATAAAGGAAACATGTCTTTAAAATACAACCGATAATTCAGACAATACTTAGATACTATATATAAAAATGTCTAAACCAAATATGATCAAATAACTTGACGTTTTCAATTTGCATGTTTCTTAAATCTTAAACATATCGTCATCAAATGTTTTTCTCAATTTACATATATATATGTTAACATCTACTATATATATATATATATATGTGTGTGTGTATGTGTGTGTGAGAAGGAGTTATATAGAGATGGATAAGAGATTGAATATATATATATATATATATATATATATATATATATATATATATATATATATATATATATATATATATATATATATATATATATATATATATATATATCGGGTTCATCGGGTTGGGTTGGGTTCAAATTATCGTAACCCGATATCAACCCAATACATACGGTTTGAAGATTTTACAACTCGATTGGACATCGGGTTGCTTCGGGTTGGGTTTTTCTACGTCGGGTTGGGTTGGGTTGATCGGGTTGGTCGGGTTGATCGGGTTTTTGAGCACCCCTACAAGAGATCGTTAGAGAAAAGACTAAGGTCTCTGATACGACTTTGGAATGGGCTAAACAAATGCTGACCTATCGATCTAGACCATCCAAAATCGTCAAGGCAAACATCAGAGGAAGACTGTACGCTGAAGTTCCTGTTGTTGAAGTGGATGTCTACAGAGATGATGAAACCAAGCAAACCTTCTATGCTGCTACCTTAGAAAAGTTTGGTCTCTCTGAATGGTTATAAACAAAATTAGCCATTCAGGGATCGCGCTCAAAGTTCAAAAGCCATGTCGAGAAGATCTTAAACAAACAGATCGACCTGCTTTCATCTGCTGTGGATATTCCTCCTACTCTTCATCAACCAAGAAAAGTCTCTGATAAGAAAAAGAAAGCCTCTGGTTCAGGTCCTCATATTCGGAATGAAACGGGCATTGGTTTCTCTCGTTCTGAAATTGTTGGCCCTGATGCCGATCTCTCAATGCTTGACACCTCCCTACCACCTGGAGAAACATTCATTCCTGGCACAGTTGTAAGTGATCCCTATGGTATATTCTTTTTAGACTACTCTGGAAATCATCACTTTCAACGTATCTATGAGCTCGACATCGCTCCCATCGAACAACTCAGAGATCTCGTATACTGGTGTGAAGTCAGACGCGACATCAAAGCTAGACACCTGAAGCCCTTGATTTTTGAAGCAGCTCTGAAGAAAAAGAATCAAGGAGTAGATGTCCCTGACTGGATGATCCCCACATCAAAGACCCTTGATGAACTTCTCATCAAGGAAGAACCCTTTACAAGCTGATATGATCGCCTTTTTCTCTATTGTATCAGCTATTCTTTTGTACTTGTAATTTATTTCGCTTGTACTTGTAATCTTTCCATTTCTCTTTGTAACCTGATTCAAAGTTTTAAAGAAAGATTTCAGCGAATGTACTTTACTCCATCAGTACTGAAAAGATCCCAGAAAACAGTAAAAGGGACAAATAATTTATGAGTTCTTTTTATCCTTATGTTTTCATTAAATAGCAATTTTCTTTGTTGCTATGTCATAATCAAATAGGGGGAGATTGTTGATCCAAACTCTCAGTGATTTGATAATGACCATCTCTTATACTTAGTGAAAATTGTAAGTAAACAATATGTATCAGAGTTTCACTATCGCTGATAAGTACTAAGATCTTACAGTACCGCTGATAGGAACTCTCGCTCTTTGAATTAAACATTCAGCGAACACTGTTCACCATTAATGCTCTGAGTTTGTTCAGTCATTATGATGATCGCTGATAAGTTAGTTGTTTACTTATGATCCCTAAAGACAAGTTTCACGTCAACAAAGGTTCTACGCTGAAGTCGAAGATCAAGCTCAAGAACCAGCGACAAGTCTCCTAATGAACTGATGCGGATCAGCGAAGACTCAGATTTGTCCACTCAACGTGAAGTATCAAGTACAAGACTTCAGTTATCGCTGAACTTTATCATTCGCTGAATAGAAAATGATAATCGCTGAATCAACGAAAAGCTGATCATGAAGTCCTCCGTACAAAGTACTTTTGTCTTAACCTCCCTTGCACGACTCCGTACGAAATGTCAGAAAAGAACCTCCGACTGTCTGAGATCGTACAACCACTCTGATACTACACTGTTCATCCATGCGGCTACTAAGGTTGTCAACGAATGTCAATGACATGCAACCAACCAGCTGATGACACGTGTAAAGTGTATACTGACTTGCATTAAATGCATGCAGTATATAAAGAGATGAACCCACTTCTTTTGAAGTAACTTGTTAACTCTGGACAAGTTAAATCTCTTCTTTCAAGATAGGTTGTTATTAGTAATTTCCTTATCTCTCTTAGTGCAAGAAACCTTAGTGTTCCAACTTGTTTAGATTTAGGTTTATCCTTAATCTTGTTTCCGCAACAAGCTGTAAATTGTTAATGATTTATCAATAAACAATTTAGAAAAGTAAAATATGTGTGTTTGTATTCAACCCCCCCCCCCCCCCCCCTTCTACAAACTGGTATAGGCCTTCAGGACCAACAATTTTTCTTATTTATTTCCGTAGCATCAAATGAAAAACATATTAGTTTTTCAACATATTTGTGTTTCTTCCTTCACCATCGTGCATCATACATAGAATAGATACATATTACTATCATATTGGTGCATGGTCTTTGGATTTCAAATATTGCAAGTCACACACATAGTCGCCGTCATTGACCAACTATCTGTTTGTGTGTTCGCTTTCGTTGCTTCAATAAAATATCGATGCATGATTCTCATTTTCCATGCATACATAACCATACATAAATAGCTGCATGCGGTGAATTTTAATTGATCCATTGTTGAATACATCTCATCCGGATTTATTTTCATCCGGAAACAATCTCATCCGATAAACTGTTTCATCCGAATTTCACTTCATCCGGGAAATAGGTAATTACCCTTCATCCGGTAATTACTTTTAGTCGGAAACTCCATCCATCCGAATTTCATTTTTACCAGGAATCACTATTCGTCCGGTAAGTTTTGATTGGTAGGTTTTGATCGGTAGACCCATTTGACCGATAGTCATTTTGAACAATATATATATATATATATATATATATATATATATATATATATATATATATATATATATATATATATATATAGGCGGGTTCAAACGAGGAGCGTACCAATTTAAGAGAACGTGAGGAGCAATTGATAGTTATGAATCACATGTGATTGGCAGTTGTGGATCACATGTGATTCACAACTGATCTGGATGAGAATCGACAGTTATGGATCACATGTGATTGGCAGTTGTGGATCATTAATGATCCGCGACTTGCACGCGTCGCGAACCAAGTCGCGCTACTTTTGCGCGAAAATTCGATTATGTCCGATTTTTTAGCGTTGTAAATCATATGTGATCAGAAGCATGGGAGTGCTCCTCACGTTCTCTTAAATTGGTACGCTCCTCGTTTGAACCTTCCTCTCTCTCTCTCTCTCTCTCTCTCTCTCTCTATATATATATATATATATATATATATATATATATATATATATATATATATATATATATATATCGGTAAACCCAATTTCGATCCTTTTGCATCTATATATCGCACGAAGTCGCCTCGATTTTTAAAAGTTTATCACACTGTTCTGATCAGTACACGCGTTTATTGCAGTCTCTTAACCGGTAGTTTAACTATATTACATTCTCCAGTAGTTGCGAGGTTTTAACGATAGGTTTGCGAGTTTTTGTGACGTTCTGAGATCTTTTAGTGACGTTTTGCATGGAATTGCAGGATTTCATATTTTTAGTTTTAGTGACAGTTTGAGACATGTTGCAACGGTTTGAGCTTATCTACGACGTTTTTCATTTTATGTGATTTATTTTGATGTTATTGATCTAACCATTTGTATTTATCTTGTAGGTTTTATTTTCGAGGTTTGGTTGTGTCATGCAGATTCAATAATCAGATTTTAAATCTTGAAAATGAAATTATTTTTAGATTTGTTTTCAGATTTAATTATGATTTTGTTCCGAATGAATTTACTTGATTCTTCAAAGTTTGATCATTCGATTATAATTGCTGATTTTTATCGAAGTTCAAACTAACTCTTCCAAGTAACACCGATTAAACGATCATATTCTTTTCAGGTAACAATGTCGTATCCAACCATTTCTGACCTCAAAGCAGAGATTACAGCTCCGAAAGCGAAACTAGAGACCAATTCAAAGTTCGTTGACAAACTGAGCATTGAGAAAGCATGTCTTTAGTTAGCTTTGGACAATTTGAGATCGAAAAGCCAGACATATGAAGACATGTGTGCCTTAAGGAGCAGCAATAATTAGCTCAAGCGCATGAATTCTGAGCTTGAAAAGGCAGCCGAAGATGATGGATATTATCATCTACATTGTGCCCAAATGAATTCACTTAAATGGAAGGTTGCAGATTTTGAAGCCAGAGAAGAGAAGAACGTGGCGCTTGAAGAAAGAGGAAACACCTTAGAGATTAACAATCTTGACTTAAAGAACAAGATATCTATTTTTGAAAAACAGATTCTAGTTTTTGAAAAAGAAAAGATTGACTTTTTAAATGAGCGAAAAGGTTTTGGAAGAAAGATTCTTGACCGTTCAAACAATATTTTCGAGGAACGAAAGATATCTGATTTTGAAAAGGTTTTGATAATTGAGAGAGATAATTTTGATAATCAAAGAAAATCTTCTAAGAGTGAAAACAAAGAGCTTGAAAAGAAAAATGTTGAGTTTTTCAAAGAAATATCTCATAAACGCAACAATATTGAAAAGGATATTGAAAGTGAAAGAACCATTTTTGAAACAGAAATTCAAATTTTTTCACAGAAATTAACTGGGTTAGCAACCGAGATTTTGAAAGAACAAAAGGTAAAATTTGATCTACAAAATAGATTTGATTTAATTCTCGAAGAACGAAATGTGTTATCCGTTAAAGTCAACAAACTTGAAGAAAGCATGTTCAAAGGTGTTCAGCCTTCTTATACTTCAAGTTCAATTTCTACAAATGGTTCTTCAAAGAGTCTTGTCAAATCAATGGAATTTTCAAAAGATCAGATTCGACCTTCCAATCTATTCTATAATTCTCGTGTTGATAATAAAGATAATCTAATGTTTTGAAAAGTCAAAATGGTTTGGAAAAAGAAATCAACTATAGAAGACAGTTATGGAAACAAGTCTCATAATTCTCTTGTAGTTTATACAAAGTCATTTATTTCCAAGATTGATTCACCTACTTATGTCTATTCTACAGCCAAGCTGATCAGTCTACACCGAGCAAAGATCTATTGCACTCATTGTTGAAAGAGTGACTTTGTGCATCCAAGGTATGTGAATAATTGGTATGTTACTTATAGTATCTCAGTTTAAAGACAGGGCATCTAACCATCAAGGATCCATCAAAGCATGGATACCGAAATCTTTTTGATTTGTTTTGCAGGAATGTCATGTGCGTTTATTTCAGATTATTCACATCACATAACTAACATTCAAAGGTTATGACATTTTTTAGGGGGAGTACCATGTCTTGACAAGTAAATGATTTTTAAGAGAATTCAAAGACGGTGGTAATTTACTTAGTAAGCACAGTGTAAGCAATAAATGAAACAATGATCAGAAAGTTTAATTGTGAAACAATCCATTGCATTAGACCTGGTGAAACCCTACAACAAACATATGATAGGTTTAATGTCCTTACCAACAAGTGTAGGAAGTATGGCATACACAGAACCATTGAAAATAACAATGTTCTGTTCCTCAAAGGCTCAGGTGATGAATGGCTCCAACAATCCATGTCCTTACAGACAAACCAAGATCTAGATACCTGGTCTCTTTCTGATGTGTTTGGGACTCTAGTTGCTCAAGAGCAACACATCATCAAGACTAAACCCACTATGGGTGGACCACTTGCACTTATGAGCAACACCACAGAGCCCGCTGTTAAGCCAGTGAAGGAAAAGGCCATTGAGACCAGTTCCAGGAGTGTGAAGAAATGAAAGAAGGTGTTGATTTCTGAGAGTGAGGAGAAGAAAGAGGTTAGTGATGATGATGAGGTGACATGTATGACCTCTATAGCCAAATCTCTGGCTCTGCTTACCAAGGAGTTCAACAGAGGAACCTATAGGAAGCCAGCCTTCAATAGAAAGAATATTAAGGAAGAGAGAGATGATAGATACCAGAGGAATGTTCCTAGGATGGAGAACCAGTTTGCTCCAATAACCCATGATCCTAGACAATTTGCCCCATGCCACCCAGATCCTAGACAATTTGTGCAAATCAGCCAAGATCCTAGATATTTTGCTCTTATCCTGTCAATCCTGATCTAAGACAGTTTGTTCCTACCTACAAATATGAGCCAAGGTACACCCTGAGAGAAGAATACTATGAGCCCAGAGTGTATGTTCAGAGGTTTGAGACAAGGTATCATGAACAGAGGCCCATGGAATACCAACATAAGTCAACACAGAAGGAGGAGCATAGAGCTCCAAAAAAGCAAGTTAAGACTGAACTACAAGGCAACAAATGCTTTAAGTGTGGTAAACATGGACATTTTGTAGTTGACTGCAAGACACCCCCTGCCAAGGATGCTTCCTTCTACAAGAAGAAAGTAGAGTACTATGCACAGAAGTCATTGATGGCAGAGAATGAGAAGTGAGTGTCAGATGATTCAGATGATGATGAGAAGAACGCCATATTCTGTGGAATGGCAGAAGTAAGCAAAGCTGATTCTGACAGTGAGGTATCTACTTCATCTTTGGACTCTTACTTATCATGCATAGAAGTTAAATTCCTTACGCTGCATGAAAATTTCAATATCTTGGAACAAAAGCTCTGCAAAGCAGAAAAGGATCTTTCATTTTTTTAAAGGGAAGCACGACTTTTGAACAAGAAAAGAACGAAATTTCTCTTAAAAGGGACAATCAATAAAGGCAATTTTTATCATAAACTAACTCTTTTTAAAACAAAAGTCAGTGGTCTTGACTTGGCCCTTAAGACTAAAGAGCAGAAGCTGAAAGATATTGAGAGTCATAGAATGAACATCCTTGCTTTAAGGAATTATTTTAAAAAAGAGATAGAGTCTCTGCATCATGATTTATTAATAAAATAACTTATCATTAGAAAATATCAAGATGCACAGAATGTACATGAGAAGATCAACTCTCAAATGGATTAAAGTGGGATTGGTTTTAGTGACCTAGATCCCTATACTTTTAAGAAAAGAGATTCTTTGTCATCTAGATTTTGTGTTGGCAAAGTTCAAAAGCCAAATTTTCCAAGTCTTCACTTTGTCTTTAAGAGGAGAAAATTTTCGAGAGAACCATTTGCAAGGAATCCTCTAAAGTTTATCAGTGTGGTATACTTTGTGGTACCACCAAAAGGACCCATACTCAAATTTGGTTATCCTGAAACACAGACTCAGGTTGCCTTTGTATGCCATATCTCTTCTAAGTTAAGTGTAGGGGAATCTGAATTTGTCCCCTCATCGACAGAAGATGACTTAAGAAATCTTTTTGAAAAAGACTTGTTGAAACTCTTGAAAGATGCAATACTCTCAATGAACCTGAAATCATTCTTTGCACTATAAAAGATTTAAATCTCTTTGAGGAAAAGGATGTGAGTAACCTACCACATATAAATGCAATCAAGCCTCTAGTGAAAGTTCAAAAGACTTTCTTGATTCAGACTCGGATTCTGAGGATGAGTCAACCTATGTCGTTCCAGAGACTAGTTTTGAGGAACCAAAGATAGTGCTTTATATATCAGAGGAAACCAAGATTTCCTGTGGCATACAAAACAAAGCTATTCCTCCCAATGAATCTGTTAAAAGGGTACCTATCTGTCCTGATTTCTTAGATATGTATATCAAGGCAAAAACTTCTCTTGAACTTGAAAAGATTAGAAAAGATAAGGAAATGCATCTCTCAAATCTCAAAGCCTCTGATTCTTTAAACCAATCAAGTTCACGAGGGAACAAAAGGGCAAATAGGTTAAAAATGATAATTTTGTTCTTTCTATGGCAGTGAGAAGCAGAGAAGGAAGATGGGTCGAGCAGAGGATCCTGCTAGAGAGGAGGGCTTCTCAAAATCAACTTATCCTAGATAGGATGTTTTGTAAAACTTCGGATGCTAGGAGAGATAATTTTCATAAATCTTCTGTACCCAATTTTGAGAAATTTAATGCAAAGTTTATGCAATCTTCTTCCTAGATGCATAATTGTCACTGTCTTAACTTATTGCATCAATTTAAAACGCACTTCTCTAGCCCACAATGTTTCCTTTCTGAACCCAAACCAAATAATGCTAAATTCAAGGTCAGAAGAAACACCACATAACCTTTGTCGATACTAAAAATACAATCAAGTCTAAGACTACAGAGGTTCCTCCCAAAGCTCCTATAAAAATAGGACCCATTTGGAAATGGGTACCTAAAACCCTTTAATTGGTGTTGCAGAAGCAGCATGTGCCTATCTGGTACCTAGACTCTGGGTGCTCGAGGCACATGACTGGCGACAGAAGGTTACTATGCTCATACCAAGAAAAACTAGGAGCATATATAACCTTTGGAGACGACATAAAGGGTCTCATTAAAGGATATGGAGTCATTTTAACGGGAGATATTGATGTATCAAGAGTTGCTTACGTTGATGGACTAAAACGCAATCTTCTGAGCGTGAGCCAACTCTGTGATAGTGGCTTTGATGTCAAATTCAATAAATGGTATTGTTCTCTGTTAATAACTGATACATGTGTTGAGCTTTTGAGAGCCGACAGAAGAGGTGATCTATACCTCATGAACTTTAAATCCAAGAGCAATGATGAAAAGCTCTGCCTTGTTTCCAATAAAATGAGGAGGCTTGGCTCTGGCACCTAAACTTTAGTACCTTAGATCAACTTATGAAGCACAGTTTGGTAAGTGGTCTTCCATCCTTGAAATTTGATAAGGATCATTTATGTTCTGCTTGCGAAATGGGAAAACTCAAGAGAGCTTCCCACATAACAAAATCTGATGTGTCTTGTACAAGACCTCTGTATATACTCTATGTTAACCAATGTGGTCCAATCTCTGTATAGAGATTGTTAGGAAAGAAATATATTCTAGTCCTAATAGATGAATACTCTAAGATACACTTGGGTAGAATTTGTTAGAAAGAAATCTGATGTTCCTGAAATACTAATCAATTTGATGAAAAGAATCCAGGTATTGTATGATAGCAAGGTTCAAAAGTTAAGGAGTGATAATGGAATAGAGTTCAAAAACTCTACCATTGATGCATATCTTACCAATGAAGGAATGTCTTAGAACTTATCTTCAGCAAGAACTCCTCAATAAAATGGTGTTTTTGAAAGAAGGAACAGAACCCTAGTAGAGGTTGCGGAAACAATGCTAGCAGCATCTGGATTGCCAACATAATTCTGGGCAGAAGCTATTTCTACTGCTTGTTTCACACAGAACAGATCATTAATAGTGAAGAGACACATGAAAACCCTTACCATGTACTCAACCAAAGAAAGCCTAACATAAAATTCTTTCATGTATTTGGTTGTAGGTGCTTTGTGTTGAATGATAGAGAGCAATTAGGCAAGTTTGACAGAAAAGCTGATGAAGCCAAGTTCTTTAGATATTCACCAACCTCAAAAGCCTACAGAGTCTTTGTTCTGAAGTACAAAGTGATCACATAAAGCATCAATGTATCATTTGATGATACAATTCAAGAAATTTTTGAGTCAATAAACTCAGGACTTGATCAAGAAAGTATGACTTCTAATGACTCGATGTCTAGAGAGTTAGAACTCGCAACACTTTTAAGGACTTGTTTGAAGATGCAGAGCCCTCTGGCGTAACCACCAAAGCCTCTGCCAATCAAATCTCTGCGGACCAGGAACCATAAGGTATATCTCTAACTGGTCCATCCATTACTTCACCTCTTGAATCTACTCCCATAGGACATCAATCTGAGGGGGAGCATGCAGAGAATTCTTCAACAATAGTGAGCTCAAATGTAAACATACCTAGCACAATAGAAGTTGAGGTTGATGCTAATCTTGACAACCTTCCCCAATTGACAAAGTGGACCAAGAACCATCCATAAAGCCAAATCATTGGCAATCCTTCTGAAGGCATAAAGACAAGGTCTGCCACTACTAATTATTGTTTCTTTACAAACTTTATTAGTGTGATAGAACCAAAGAACGTTTCTGAGGCCCTAGAAGATCCAAACTAGATAGAAGCAATGCAAGAAGAGATTGAGCAGTTTGAGCGCAACAAGGTGTGGTATCTAGTCCCCTTACCAAAAGGCAAGAGTCCTATGGAGGAAGATGAAGATGGTGTAGTGATCACAAATATAGCAAAGTTGGTTACTAAGGGATATTGCCAAGAAGAAGGCATAGACTATGATGAAACCTTTGCCCATGTCGCACGATTAGAGGCAATAAGGATACTCCTTGCGTTTGCTGCCCATAAAGGTTTCAAAGTTTGCCAAATGGATGTCAAGTCTACCTTTTTGAATGGTAAGCTCCAAGAAGAGGTATATGTCCAGCAACTACCACGGTTTGAAAGCTCAGAACATCCTAACCATGTATACTTCTTAGACAAAGCCCTGTATGGCTTAAAGCAGGCTCCAAGAGCATGTTATGAACATCTTTCAACCTATTTACTTAAAAATAACTTTGAGAAAGGTACAACTGTTACAACCTTGTTTTATAAAAGGAAAAAGGATGAGATTCTGCTAGTTCAAATATATGTGGATGACATCATCTTTGGCTCTACTAATCCTAAGTATTGTGAGAAGTTCTCAGAGTTTATGAAGGGTGAGTTTGAAATGACCATGATGGGAGAATTAACCTTCTTCTGTTGGTCCCGAAGGGCTATACAAGTTTGTAGAGGGGGGGGGGGGGGGTTGAATACAAACACACATTTTTGCTTTTCTAAATTGTTTATTGATAAATCAAGACAATTTATAACTTGTTGCGGAACAAGATTAAGGATAAATCTAATCTTAACAAGTCTTGAGAAACATGAAGTAAGGTTCTTCTTAAATACGGCATGCATTTAATGCAAGGCAGTATGGCTTTACACGTGGCAGCAGCTGAGTGGTTGCATGTCAATGACCTTTGTAGACAACCTTAGTAGCCGCATGGTGCACAGTGTAGAATCAGAGTTGTTGTACGATTACAGACAAAAGGGATGTCCGTTCTGACAGTTCGTACGGAGACGTGCAAGGGAGGTAAGACAATAATAACATGCAGGGAGACTTCATGATCAGCTTTCGTTGAATCAGATCTTTATCAGCGAATGATAAAGTTCAGCGGTTGCTGAAGTCTTCTACTTGATACTTCATGTTGAATGGACAGGTCTTGCTTCGCTGATATCTGTATCAGTTCATGAGTAGACTTGTCGCTGGTTCTTGAGCTTGATCTTCGACTTCAGCGTAGAACATATGTTGACGTGAAACTTGTCTTCAAGGATCATAAGTAAACAACTAACTTATCAGCGATCATCTCATAGACTGAACAGGCTCAGAGTTATAAGATGATGAACAATGTTCGCTGAATATCTAATCTAAAGAGTGAGAGTTCCTATCAGCGGTACTGTAAAGTCTTAGTACTTATCAGCGATAGTGAAACTCTAATACATATTATTTACTTACAATTTTCACTAAGTGTTTAAGAGAGGGTCATTATCAAATCACTGAGGGTTTGGATCAACAATCTCCCCCTATTTGATTATGACATAGCAACAGAGAAAAATGCTATTTAAGGAAAACATAAGGATAAAAAGAACTTATAAAATACTTGTCCCTTTTACTGTTTTCTGGGATCTTTTCAGTACTGATGGAGTAAAGTACATTCGCTGAAATTTTTCTTTAAACTTCGTAAAGATTACAGAGGGAAGTGGAAAAATTACAAGTACAGCAAATAAAATTACAAGTACAGAAGATGTAGACAGATAAGGATAGAAAGAATTACAAGGCGATCCTATCCGTCAAAAGGTTCTTCCTTGATGAGAAGTTCATCGAGGGTCTTTGATGTGGGAATCATCCAGTCAGGGACAGTGACACTGTAAGTCCAGGTTACACTCTTACAATCAAATATGAACAATTAAGATCGTATTAATAGCAACTGGTCATATGATCTATTAACAATCTGTGAATTACAAGATATTACAATGAATTTCTCTCTCAATAGATCTAACAATTTATGCGTAAAGAGTTATCCAAAAGATTAGCCAAAGATTTTCTCCGAAGATTCTATTAGCTACAGTTGCTAACTCCTATATATACTGTAGAGAATAGCTAAAGCTACAGTACATATAAGAAACAAACTAATAGAACAATTACACGTGTCCTGAATGTAACAGAATATCCAAGTCATAAGTTCTGAACATGTTGTTCAGAACTTCTGAACATACTTCTGAATAAGCGCTTCAGAACATTTGTCTTCATAGTCAGAAGTTCTGAGTCTCCTACTCAGAACTCTGAACCTTCTAGTCAGAATCCAACACTTAGAATCTTTTTGAGATTTCTCACTCAGAACTTCTGAGTCTTCTACTCAGAACTTCTGAGTCTTCTGAGTCTTCTTTAGTCTTCTTACTCAGAACTCAACACTTGTGTTTTTGACAAAACTCTAGACCTAACAATCTCCCCCTTTTTGTCAAACACACTTGTACTTTTCATCATCAAATTCTTAGAGCAGGAACAATCTTCAGAAGGAGCTCTTCTGAATGCTTTGACAACTTTTGCTCAGAATTCTGAATAATCTGAGTTAATAACTTCTGGTCAGTCTTTAATCAGCAGCAGCAATGATTTCCAAAATGATTTCTGTTACATATTTGCTTTTTCTTTGCTCCCCCTTGAAATGACAAATCTTATCTTTAGCTTTTCTCCCCCTAAAGTTTTGGAAAGCAAAATCATCTTCAAAAAAATCTTTAGCTTTTCTCCCCCTTGTTTTTCAAAACTTTAGCGATGCTTTTTCTTCGAATGAAGTCTATGCTTTTTCTCCTCCTTAATGCATAACCTTGCTCCCCCTCAAAATAAGAATTATGGAGCAATTTGTTTTCTCCCCCTGAAAATATGCATATATTTCATTAAAATTATTCATTTCAAATATATTTATACAAGGAAAATAAGATTCACTGAATTACACTTGATAACTACTAACATTTGATCATTTGAAAATTTTACAAAAGAAATCCAACTTAATGAATTTTATCAGATTTTTCAATCAAATAAAATCAAATGCATGTGTTTGGATTCAAATACAAGTCATCATTGCATATCAAGTTAAAGATGTTCAGTTTCAATCCCTTTATTAAATCTATTTGGTGTGCTTAGCATGCGAAATATGATTAGCTTCAAGCATATGCAATTCTAAAACATATAAGAGTACTTTGCTCTACTCACACTATTTGTCCAAAATCAGGATTTTCACAAATTTACAGGTTTATTGCGACTTTGAATTTTCCCAAAGTTTCAAGAGATATGTGCTCATTGGCATCTTTTAATTTTGTGCACATTGGCATCTTTTAATTTTGTGCACATTGGCATCTTTTAATCAAAAAGTTTAGTAAGAATAAGATACATCGTTAAACATGACTTTCTATCTGGTTCTATAGCAGGATTTGGGTCAGCATATCCCAGACCAGTTAGTCTTAGGTGCTAGGTGACAAGCACCCCTTGGAACTTAATTTCCCAAACCAGAAAGGCCACATCGATATATCTTAAACCCATTTGTACCAGTAGAACATGGCTTTCTATCTGGTTCTATTGCAGGATTTGGGTCAGCCGATCCCAGACCAGTTGGTCTTAGGGACTAGGTGACTAGCACCCCTTAGGACTTACTCTCCCAAACCAGAAAGGCCACAGGTACAAACTTTCAAACTAAATGATTTTATATATATTTATATTTCATCTCAATCACTTGGTACTAAAACGTAGTACTTCCCCCATATTTTCGTTTCCATCCATCATTCTGACATTTAGGCTTTTTGAGCATTATATTCTATATAAGTATAGATTTCATAACATTGAGCATTCGGCATAATTTCATTCATGTTTTTCTTACCTTTCGATTTAATTCAAAAGTGAAAGTTGAAACAAATATAGCTCAGATAATACAAAATACTTGTAAAATCACTCTTTGACACACATTTATTCATTGAATGAAAATTAAAAAAAATTCATATCATTGAATTAAATTTGTTAAGATTCAAACATTCAAAGCAATAGAAATAAACGTAATGCAATGTTACCTTTCACCACTTGTTCCTTGAAACATAAAAATATGACAGTTAAGGATATCACCTGAGAAATATGAGTTCTAAACTGATTTGTTTAGAAGTCTTTGTCTCTGAAGTACGGGTCCTGAACTGAATTATTCAGAAGCCATTGTCATTTAAGTACGGGTTTTGAACTGATATGTTCAAAAGCCTAAAACGTTGAAGCACGGGTTTTGAACTTCATCTTGAAACAATCAGATCAAATTTTGAGACAATATTCCCTCTCAAATCAAGATAATCCTGCAAAATCAAGAGATTTTGGTAATCATCTTCGATGATTCCTCATTAGATATCAAAAATCCAAATTCTGAGTAGTTGAGTCAGAATTCTGAGTAGAAAAGTCAGAATTCTGAGTAACTTGTTCAAAATTCTAAGTATCAGAGTCAGAATTCTGATTAGTTGAGTCAGAATTCTGAGTAGTATAGTCAGAAGTCTGAGTAACTTGTTCAAAATTCTAAGTATCAGAGTCAGAATTCTGATTAGTTGAGTCAGAATTCTGAGTAGTAGAGTCAGAACATCTGAGTAGTAGAGTCAGAACTTCTGAGTAACAGAGTCAGAATTCTGATAAAACTATCCAGAGAAAATGCCTTAGAAAAATGTTTGGATTTTGTGATTTTTGAACATTCTGAACTTCAAATCACCATAACTTGCTCAAAAATCAGAATTTTCCAACCAAAATTTGCAGGGTTGCTTAAAATGTGATTCTGAACACATTCTCTGGAAATGTTTTCTACAAAAAACACTCACATCTATGAGTTCGATAACCTCATAGCAAACAGAACTTTTTCAAAAAAAATCTTCAAAATCAACAAATTGATCTATATGAATCAGAAATCCATAATTACATTCAGACCGAGTTTTGGACTGAATTATCCAAAAGTCAAGATTCTCAATTTAAGCACAGCATCGGTTTTAAGTCATGTGTCAGTATTATCATTCAGCTCTACACATGAATAACCTGCAAAACAGATTAAGTTGACTTTGGTACCCATATGAACTTGGGTCCAGGTCTGTTAGGTGCAGTGGCATATGCAGATATTCTATAAGAACCATACCAGTGCTGAATAAAATTTTTGTTCACAAAATCATTAGTCCCACAATATGAACAACAAAGTTTCTTTTGTGCAACTCTGACTAATTGATTTACAGAATAAATCACATCAGGTTTAACAAAAGATTTTCTTTGAAATGTATTGTTCTTCTTAACATTTGAATTAGGAACTTTTGATTTTGGCACTTCTTTCTTGGAAGTTGTTCCTTTAACTCTCCATTCCATTTTTATCTTTTTAAAAGAACAATTATAAGATTTATCAATAGCAGAATCATAAAACAGATTAGAAGAACGAATCTGATCTTTTGAACTATGATTTGATTTGTCAACAACTTTTGTTTCAAATTCTTTAAACTTTTTAACATACAAATCAAACCTTGACTGCAAATCAGATTTGGACTTCCTCTCTATCATGATTTTAGTTGATAAATCAGATAATTTCTTAATAAGCCTCCTTATCTCCAAATGAAAAACTTTCTTTTCCTTCTCAAACTCATCTTTTAAGCATTTTTCTTTAAAACCATTTACCTTCTTCTTTTCAGTCTCTTTCCTTCCATCTTCTAACTCTTTCTCCAACTCATTGATTTTTACAGAAAACTCATTTAACATTCCTGTTTTCTTTTTCTCAAAACCATTCTTTTCTTTTTGAAAAACATTTTTCTTGCATTCAAATTCTTTTCTTTCTTTTGCAAGAATTTTCTCCAAATCAGAAATTTTCAAAGATAATTCAACAGACTTTGTTTCAAAACCTTTCCTCTCAATTTGAAAGTCTCTTCTCTCTTTCTCAAATTTCACTCTTTCAAGTATAAGAACTTGTTCAAAATCATAGATCTGTTTCAAGAGTTGACAATTTTTCATTTCACATGATTTGATTCTATTTTCAGACTCTGTCAACATCTTTCTTCTAAAATTGCCTTTCTCTTTCAAATCAACATTCTCTTTTTCTAACAACTTTATGTTTTCTTGAACCTTTTCAAAATCCTTTAGAAAATCAGATTTCTCTTTTTGCAAAATCTTTATAACTTTTGCATATTCGTCTTGTTTTGCTTGAAGATTAGCAATCTTGCTTTCAAAATGAACAATCTCAGTTTTTGGTTCAGAAATTGTTTCTTTTGCTTTTACAGGACTTAATTTTTGTAAATTGTCTGAACTGGTTATAGAAATTGCAGGTCTCACAAAAACTTCAATAATCTCAGGCATGATGAAATGACAAATTCGAATATCAACTATGAATTATGATAAAAAATGAGAATCAACACAAATCTAGAACATGCAAGAATTAATCAAATCTGTCACATGCATTTCATCAAACAGTTAGAGTACATGAATTAATGAAATCTTCTTTTCAACAAAAAATTTGAATACTAATCAACATGCAACAGATATAATCACCTTGATCAAGAAACCAATCAAGAATTTCGAAAACATACCTGTGATCTCTGTTTAATTTTGAGAATTAATCAGCATAGAGAGAAAATCTTTGGATGACTTGATTGTAAGATATCGATTCAACAGAAAGACAAATTCAAATTTCTTGAATCAATGATAGAAATGAATTCAAGAATTGTAAGGAATTCAAGAATTGTTAGCAGCAGCGGAATCAATTGTCGAATTGATCAAGAAACTTCAAGAACGCGATCAAACACACTCTTGGACGAATTTGTTTGTTGATTGGCTCTGATACCAATTGTAAGTCCAGGTTACACTCTTACAATCAAATATGAACAATTAAGATCGTATTAATAGCAACTGGTCATATGATCTATTAACAATCTGTGAATTACAAGATATTACAATGAATTTCTCTCTCAATAGATCTAACAATTTATGCGTAAAGAGTTATCCAAAAGATTAGCCAAAGATTTTCTCCGAAGATTCTATTAGCTACAGTTGCTAACTCCTATATATACTGTAGAGAATAGCTAAAGCTACAGTACATATAAGAAACAAACTAATAGAACAATTACACGTGTCCTGAATGTAACAGAATATCCAAGTCATAAGTTCTGAACATGTTGTTCAGAACTTCTGAACATACTTCTGAATAAGCGCTTCAGAACATTTGTCTTCATAGTCAGAAGTTCTGAGTCTCCTACTCAGAACTCTGAACCTTCTAGTCAGAATCCAACACTTAGAATCTTTTTGAGATTTCTCACTCAGAACTTCTGAGTCTTCTACTCAGAACTTCTGAGTCTTCTGAGTCTTCTTTAGTCTTCTTACTCAGAACTCAACACTTGTGTTTTTGACAAAACTCTAGACCTAACAGACACCTTGATCCTTTTTGTTCTTTGCTTCTTCAAAGATCAGGGGCTTGAGGTGACGTGACTTAATGTCGTGTCTGACTTCACACCAGTATATGAGATCTCTGAGCTGTTCGATGGGAGTGATTGGAAGCTCAGAGATGCGTTGAAAGTGTTGGTTTCCATGGCAGTCTAGAAAGAATATACCATAGGGATCACTTACGACTTTGCCAGGAATGAAAGTTTCACCAGGTGGTAGGGAGGTGTTAAGCGCTGAGAGATCAGCATCAGGTCCAAGAACTTCAGCACGAGAGAAACCAATACCTGTTTCATTCCGTATAGGAGGACCTGAGTCTGAGGCTTTCTTTTCCTTTGCAGAGACTCTTCTTTGTTGAGGAGGAAGAAGAGTGGAAGGAGGAATATCCACAGCAGAAGAAACCAAGTCGATCTGAGTATTTAAAATTTTCTCGACATGGCTCTTGAACTTTGAGCGCGATCGCTGAATGGCTAATTTCACTTCCAACCATTCAGAGAAACCAAACTTCTCTAAAGTAGCAGCATAGAAGGTTTGCTTGGTTTTGTCTTCTCTGAATACGTCAACTTCAACAACAGGAACAGTCTTCCTCTGATATTTACCTTGACGATTTTGGATGGTCGAGATCGATAGTTCAGCATTTCTTTACACCATTCCAAAGTCGTATCAGGTACCTTAGTCTTTTCTTCAACGATCCTTTGGGCATCATCCCATAGCTGACGTTGGACATCAATGGGAGTTCTTTTCAACACGGGGACTTTCAATGATTGTTGGACAAGCTGGATGGCGAGAGCCTTATCTTTTTCTTCAGCTTCCTTCTTTTCGGCGAGTAATCTTTCAGCTCTTAGATGATCCTCGTATTCTTTCCTTGAGATCCTGAACTTTGTGGGAGCAGGGATTTTGTCACGAGGAAGAATGATTCGCTGATCTTCAAGCTGTTTGATCATTGCATCTCTCTTTTATTGATCCTCTTCACTTAGCTTTTGAGGAGCCAAGGAAGGTCTGTTTTTGTGAGAGAGCAGTTGTTCTTCAGGTTCATCAGTCTCAGTGGTTAAATCCAAGACTGGGATTATTTCTTCAGCTCTTGTAGTTGGGATTATTCTTGGTGTAGTCGAAGGAGCTTCAGCGGGATCCTCAAACAGGGGAGAGGACTAGCTGAAACACAACGATTGTTTAAGTAAGAAAAGTTGGGAAGAAAGAGATAGAGTAAAGAATGTGGTTAAGTGTATAGAGGTTTTAAGGATAGAAGGATTGAGATTGAGAAGGGATAGAGGAGGGATGCAGTGTAAGGGAATAGAAGGTAGTGTACCTGACAAACTGGCTTTTGAAGCAAGATCGTCAGATTGTCTTCTTCAGCGAGGCCTTTGTTTTTGCCTTTGTCAGCTTCAGACGCTGCAGGCTTTGTCTTGGTCTGCTCCCCTGAAGGTTCATTTATCTTGATCCCTTTTTGAGCTGGGGCTTTTGCAACAGGCTGGACGTAGAAGAAGTCGTTATCATCATCGTTATCATCATCAACTTTGGGGGATGATGATGGTTCTTCATCAGAGATGTCGACAGGTTCATCATCTTCAGTTTCTTCTTCAGAGTCGACCTCTTCAGCATAAGGTTCGGTCACGTCAGCAGCAACTTCCTTTACTTGCTCATCGAGTTGCTCCCCCTCATTTACAGAGGAAGGTTTCTCGGTTTCCTCAGGGTTTTCAACTCCCTGAGGTCGTGAAGTAGAAGTACCAGCAGCAGGAGTTTCAATACCCTCCCCCTCAGCATTATGGGGAAGGTCTTCTTTAGTCTTCTCCCCCTCCTCCACATTATGGTTGGGGGAGGTAACAGATTGTTCAGCAGTGGCAGTGTGTATTTGGTCTCTGTCTTCCAGGCCACAGATCCCAACACAGTTTTCAATCTTGGCTAATCTGACTTCCAGGCCAATTATAGCAGGATTGATCTTTTCAAGAGCTTCGCGATCGACCTGAGAAAAATTTGAAGTTGGGACGTTCAGGCGATCGAGCACTTTCTGAACAATTTCTTTGACGGCGGAGACATCAGCCTTGATCGTGGAAACTTCACCCTTAAGAGAACCAACCTCTGTCTTCAATGATGTGACATCATTGGACAGAGAGGTGAAGTTTGTTGAAAGAGAGGCGGTGGCGGTTGAATTGTCAGCGAGGGTGGTAGCAAATTGAGCGATGCTACCATCCACCTTCTCCAGATCAGTTTTGGAGGCTTTTGTATCGACGATCTCGGTCAGCTTTTTGAGTTTATCTCCAGCGTCTGTAACCGCTGAAGAGTTTGTGGAGAGAATGGTGTTGTAATTTTCCACCTTTGTTTCCAGGGCCTTGGTGTTGATATCCCCCAAATTAGGACCGGAAACAGTTATTAACTTATGAACAGAGGAAAGCTCAGAAGTTTGGGGTAGAGAGAGATGAGTGTTTTGGATTGTGTTTATACCTGCAGGCGGGTTGGCAAAGTTGTCGAACCCTTTGTGTCCTGAATCAAATTCCATGTCGCCTTCAAGAGTACCTTGGCGCATGGAGGTGCCTGCAGATCCTAAGTTTGCATCCATCATCGTATTTAGAGTGTCTGCAACTGAGTCATGTACGATGAAGGGTGTCCCTGAGAAAGTTGGGGAAATTGATGGAGAGACCAAAGATTGAGTAGGAGGAATGAGGGATGAGAATTATGGTTGGGTGCGGGGTTCAGCGTTGGATCCGCTGTCAATCACTTCAGTCTGTAGAGAGGCTGAAGGAGGTGGGTTCATTTCCAAGTTTATAACTTCAGCGTTTAGAGACGCTGAAGCCGGGATGGAAGGTGTGGCTTGATCAGCTGTGGCAGAGCGTACCACTGAACTTTCCATCAGCTCTTCAAGATGAGCTGAGGAGTCTTCAGTATGTAAATGCTGGGGGGTTGCTCCTTGGTTTTCTTGATTCTTTTGGAACCAAGTTGGGAAGTAGATTGTTTCCTTTTTCTAGAAGGAGTGGAGGGTGCAGCGTGGGTATCAGCGGTGGGGATTTCCACTGAATGAGCTGCAGAAGTAGAAGAAGGAGGATTTAGAAGAGATAAGAGAGTAGAAAGACGTACCTCGTTTTCCAGCGGCGTTAAGTCGAGTACCTTTGGGCCAACCTGAGAGAGTCTCAGATCACCCCCTGTTGGGTACCTTTCGCCAAGTCCAAGTTGAAAGACGGCGCTGATGAATCTGGGATAAGGAACCCATGCAGATCTTTCAGCCATATCTACTCTGAACGCAAGGTCGTCGTAGATGATTGAGGCCCAGTCAACATTTAGACCTTTCAGCAATGCATAGCCCATTGCTTGCTGAGGTTGAGTAGCTTGATCAGAGGAGCCACTTTTCGCTGTCATGCAGCTTATCAGATGTGCGAAGATGAAGTTCATCTCGCTGGGCATTTTGGACTTCTTGATCAAGGTCAGTTTCTTCTCAGGCTTCTTGTCCCTTTCAGTGTCCCATGCGTAACCCATTGCATTGAAGAATGCAATGATGGCTTCCCTATCATCATGGTTTTTGTGGTTTGGGAGACGAACAAAACGGTTTTCTTTGGTAGAGGTAGGAAGACTCGGTGCTTTCCTAATAATAGCAGGGTTGATTTTGGTGGTGCCAAACTTTGTGTCACACAGAATAGAGTCAACGATCTTCGTTGGGTCTTTGGCATGGGGTACCTGAGCTCTTCTGGCAGTATACCAGAACTGAGAAAGTAGGAATTGATGAGCAGGGGGTGTATTGGTCAGGGCTGTGGATAAGCAACATGTTTTGAGGTAGTTCACAGCATCATCCAGATGTGTGACTTGCTTTCGAGGAGGAAAATCGAAAAGCGCATGAAGGTTGTTTGATTTTGAAAAATTGATTTCCTCAAGCTTGAACTTGACCTGAGGAGCTTTGACGAGAGTCAGTTTCTTGGCAGCCGTGGATTTCTCAGCGATAGGAGCAGGAGTAGAAGATGCCATTTCTGTTTAGCATATCAACCATGAACATAGATAAAGAATAGTCTTAATGTGAAAGATTTTCCAATAAGATGTTTTCCGATTTTTGTCCATTTCATTCAGACAGAAATGTCTTAATGAAGATTAGGGTTTTCTTGTTTTGAAGAAAAACAAACCCAGTAAAAGTCTTGTTTTCCATTTTCCTTTAGATAAGGATTCTGGAAAAACGAATGAAGAACAAGTTTAAGATTTTGAGTTTTAAACTTGAAGAACATCCATGAAAAGGTTGTGTTCATAAAACCATGAAAGAAATGATTTCATTTTAGAAAAGGTTTCTTTTGTTTGATCTGTTAAAAGCAATAAGAAGATCAGAAACAAGTTATGCAGGTAAATAATAAGAATATTAACCTGGTAATCGAAGAAGGAGATGAACAGATTTCTGGAAATAAGCAACAGTAAATCTTTTCTTGCTTGGAGAAGAAGTTCGCGTAAAGAAAAAAATATAAACCCGAAATAGTTTATATAGAGAGATTTTAGAGAGAGAAAAACTCGAGCGGGAAAGTTTTTCATCATGACAAGGACACGTGTTTGCATTTGATTGGAAGGTAAACGAAACGTGCAAACGTGTGTCATAAAAAGAACGTGCCAGGGTTTATCCGTTGTGATGATGTCACAAACGTCCTTTCATATTTTAGGATGTCTCTGAAGTTTTGAAAGCTCAGGGACTATTTTGAAAAACATGAAGCACTGAATAGAAATATCAGTGTTAGTTTTAAGAAATTTCAAAGTATCGCTGTTAAGGAAGAGATATTCAGCGATGCAATTTGTTTTGAAATCTTACATTCACATGCGAACGTCAGCGAGCAAGAGAGAAAACATACCTTGATATCAGCGAATCAATTATGTTCAGAGAGAGAATGATAGAATGGGTTATATAATTGTTTTATCCTATCGTTGATCAAATGTGAACCACTGAAGATCTTACTCTTCAAAGTTCAGCATTCCAAGCTCGCTGATGAGAAAGTTGAATCTTGTCTCATCAACTGATAGTCAGTTGGGATAAAATGAAGTTCTATATCACCATTCATCACATGATCTCTGATAAAATGATACCTGATTTCGATATGTTTGGTCTTTGAGTGTAGCACTGGATTGTTGGCTATAGCGATGGCACTTGTGCTGTCGCAATAGATTGGAATTTTCGAGAGCTGAAGGTCATAGTCTAGTAGTTGATTTCTCATCTACAAGACCTGACAACAACAGCTTCCAGCGGCTACATACTCAGCTTCAGCAGTTGAGGTGGACACTGAGTTTTGCTTTTTACTTGTCCAACTCACTAGCTTTCCACCCAGGAGCTGACAGCCTCATGTGGTGCTTTTCCTATCCAATTTGCAACCTGTAAAATCACTATAGGAATAGGCGATTATATCAAACCCTGAGTCTTTGGGATACCAAAGACCTAGGTTCATAGTACCCTTAAGGTAACGAAAGATTCGATTTACAGCGATCATATGAGATTCCATAGGTTCAGCTTGATATCGTGCACAGAAACAGGTTGCGTACATAATATCGGGTAGGCTAGCTGTAAGATACAAAAGAGAGCCGATCATCCCATGGTACAGCGTGACATTAACAGGTATTCCATTCGAATCCTTGTTTAGTGTCAGCGGTGGTGCCATAGGAGTTTTCATAGCTGAACTCTGAGTTAAATCGAATTTCTTCAGCATATCTTTAATATACTTTCCCTGATTAATGAAAGTTCCTTTTTCATTTTGTTTTATCTGAAGACCAAGGAAGTATGTTAGCTCACCCATCATGCTCATTTTATACTCTTCTTTCATCCTTTCAGAGAAACGAGTACAAAGATCAGGGTTAGTAGAACCAAATATAATGTCATCAACATATATCTAAACAAGAATGATATGACCTTTCACTATTCTGAAAAATAGAGTTTTGTCGATTTTACCTCGCTCAAATTTTTCAATTAGGAGATAAGAGGATAGAGTGTCATACTATGCACGTGGAGCTTGCTTTAAGCCATAAAGTGCCTTATCTAGTTTATAAACATAACCTGGACGCTTAGGATATGAGAATCCTGGAGGTTGTTCCACATAGACTTCTTCATTCAGCTTTCCATTTAACATCCATTTGATATACGTTGAAGTGTTTGTGTACAGCGTATGCTAAAAATAGACGAATAGATTCTAGTCTTGCTACTGGAGCAAATGATTCGTCGTAATCTATGCCTTCCTCTTGTCTGTATCCTTGAGCAACAAGTCGAGCCTTGTTGCGGGTTACAGTTACTTGTTCGTCCAACTTGTTTCGATAGATCCATTTAGTGCCTATCACTGTCTTGTCAGTTGGTCTTCGAACAAGTTTCCAAACTTTGTTTCTTTCGAATTCAGTCAGCTCTTCTTGCATGGCGCTGACCCAGTTTGGATCTTTGAGGGCATCATCTATTTTCTTTGGTTCAATCAGAGAAATAAAGTTAACAAATAAACAAATATTACCTGAACTTCGTTGAGTCTGAACACCAGCGTTTGGATCACCAAGGATTTGATCAATTGGGTGATTTACAGTCCATCGCTGAGCAGGAGCATAAGTCGTTGACTCAAATTGGACTGTAGGAGCTGAAGATGAAGCTTCAGCAACTTCTGGAATATCAGCCAAGAGAGGAGTAGGTGCAGATGTCATCTCATTCACTGATTGCTGAGAAGTAGATGGAATGTCTGAGACATTTGGTTCAGAAGCAGGTATAGTGTTTAAAGGAACAGCTGAGATCCATGATGTTTCAGCTTCACTATTCTGCATGTTTGGGATGACAGTAGGACCATCATCTTCAACTGTATGAGTATGAGGAGTGGGAATATCTTCTGAATCACCAAGATGAGAAACATCCATTGATTCAGTTCTTCAGTATCAGCAGAAGGTCGAGAATTTGTTGAACGGGATTCGTCAAAAGTGACGTGAATAGTTTCTTCAACAGTTTTTCTTCTTCGATTGAACACACTGAAGGCTTTTGAGATTGAAGAATATCCATGAAAGATTCCATCATCAGCCTTAGGATCAAACTTTCCAAGGGCATCTCTGTTGTTCAGTATGAAACATTGACATCCAAAGATGTGAAGAAAGCTAATTGAAGGCTTTCTCCCATGAAAAAGTTCATAGGCTTGTTTTATTAAATCTTTTGACTATCAACGACCTGTTTTGCGTAAAACAAGCAATGTTGACAGCTTCTGCCCAAAACTGAGTAGGCAGGTGAGAATCGTTGAGCATTGAACATACAGCTTCAATAATAGTTCTATTTCTTCTTTCAGCGACTCCGTTTTGTTGCGGTGTTTTCACTGAAGAAAATTTGTGAGAAATACCCTTACTCTCAAAGAAGGAATCAATAGAACTGTTTTTGAATTCAGTCCCATGATCACTCCTTATTGAGCGAACGGTCAAGTTGTTCAGGGTTTCCATTTTCCGAACAAAGGTGATGAGTTCTTCAGGGGTGTCACTCTTAGAACGGAGAAACATAACCCATGTATATCGAGAGAATTCATCAACTATGACCAGTGAATATTTCTTTCCAGCGATGGATTGTTTGTTAACAGGGCCAAACAAATCCATATGGAGGAGTTGTAGAGGAGATGACACTGAGGAAACTTGCTTTGACTTAAAGCTTGCTTTGGTCTACTTGCCTTTCTCACACGATGAACATAAGGACTCTTTGGCGTATGAGTGATGAGGTAGACTAGTGACTAACTCTTTTGAAGAAAGAGTGTTCAGTGTCTTGAAGTTGAGATGAGAGAGCCTCTTATGCCATAGCCAGTTGACATCAGATGAGGCTTTTGAGAAGAAACAGGAGTTCTCAGTGGTTGTTGAGTCCATGTTTATTACATAAACATTTTCCAAACGATAACCGCTGAGAGCTATCTTCTCCTTTTTGTCAGCGACAAAGCATGATTCCTTAGTAAAGATTACTTTGTTATCCTTGTCGCAAAGTTGACTGATGCTTAGAAGATTATGCTTCAGCCCTTCAACATATACGACTCTTCTGAAGGTTGTTGTACCATTAGAGAGTACACCAAACCCTCGGGTATGTCCTTTTCCATTTCCACCAAAAGTTACAGAGGGACCCTTCTCTTCTTTGTACTCAGTGAGCAGGTTCTTCATACCAGTCATGTGTCTAGAGCATCCGCTATCGAGATACCAGATACCCTTCTTAACCTGAATTACAAAAGAAGATTAGTTTGTCTTGGGTACCTGTAACAACCCAGTTCCCAAACATACAACAAGTAACATATATTTCATAATGTCGATACATAACAAAGTTACATTATATAACAAATACGGTCCCCTAGTCGTTTCAAACATTCAATACATCATTACAAACGTTTACTTAGTAAATTTACATCATTACTAATAACATGCTATATCTACTAAACACATCATAGTCTTCAACTACATAGTCCTCCAAAAGCTATTCGCGGTTTAACCTTCTTATTTGCTCTTACTCGATCCATGACCTGGAATACATATTTTTAAAACAAAATGAGGGTTAGACCTTGAGGTCTAGTGAGAAAATCCCCGTTAGTTAGAAACCATTTGCACAATATCATACACATAATTCACATAGGAATGCCAATTAAAACTCATGCATCATGTATCTTTCCATCTCATTCTCTTGGCCATATTAATTGGTTGCGAGCCAATTAATTAATTTACACCACTGTACTGAATACAGCCAACACCATTGTCCCTCTGTACAGCCAACATACACCGGTCCTAAGCCCGGCCAACTAGCACTCATGCAGTGTAATACTCATATAAACATCATATGCACATTATTACACTTATTCACATATATGTATTCCAGTTAGAAAACCTTTTAAGTAAAAACTCACTTGTTTGGCCAAATAGATCACATAAGACTTACTAGGACCAAGAATTTTAGATAAATCTATCTAAATCCTATTCTCAATTATTTCCCACAAACCCGTACTTAAGTTAAGTCCACAGTATTCAGTCCTCATTCATTCCATATCCAATAATTAACAAAACACAGGTTACGGAATACTCGACAGCATCAAAATTCTCAAAATTGGCCAAACAACAAAAGTATCCGGACAACACAACCTTTCCGGACAACACCAACTTTCCGGATAACATAACCAATCCGGATAACATAACTATCCGAACAGCACAACAATCCGGACACTATCCGGTAAATCATTTCATCCGGAAACTAGAGAAAATAGGACTTACCCGGTTAATCGATTCATCCGGATACCAGCAAGAAAACTACCGGACACTAACAATACATTATCCGGACACCACCCAAGAAACTACCGGACACATTCATCTTATCCGGAAACCTCTGACTGTTTATCCATTTTCTACCCAGAAATCGACTGAATCATTACTAGATGTGAAATTGATGATTCTACTCCGATAGAAACCTTCCAATACCAATTACAAACATAAATTACAAAGGAACATACCTTAATTTCACTTCCAAACACTTCAAATTAGTCCTTAACCTTAGCTTTCTCTTTTGGTCTCAAAACACACACACACACACTGAAATATCTGCTGAATTCTGAATTAGCTGAAGTCCTAAAGGGATAATATCTAATCCAATTTACCACTTTAGTCCCTAAACTATCCACTAATGACCAAAATACCTTTTACTTATAAATTAACCCAAACTTACCTTAAACATCAATTATAAAGTTTAAATAAATTTAACGGAACTAACATTTAACTAACGAACTTACCCGTGGTATTACATCATCTCCCCCTTAAAAGAATTCCGTCCCGGAATTCGGTTTAGGCAAAAAGGTGCGGGTACTTAGTTCTCATTTCGGATTCTGATTCCCATGTAGCATCCTGCCCTTTATGATGTCGCCACTGTACTTTTACTTGTTTGATCTCTTTATTCCGCAAAACTTTGACTTTACTGTCAATTATCACTTCGGGTTCTTCCACATAATTCAACTTTTCATCAACCTGTACATCTGGTAGAGAAACTGCCTGATCCGGCGTAACTAAACATTTTCGGAAATTTGACACGTGAAATGCATTGTGTATTCTACTTAACTCTGGCGGAAGATCTAACCTGTAGGCTACTTCACCAATCCTTTCTATGATTGCAAACGGTCCAATGTACCTCGGGCTTAGTTTACCTTGTTTCCCAAATCGAATGACTCCTTTCCAAGGCGAGCCCTTTAACATCACAAAATCTCCAACTTGGAATTCTAACGGCTTTCGACGTCGGTCAGCGTAGCTTTTCTGTCTATCTTGAGCTACTTTCTAACGTTCCCGAATCTGAGTAATCTTATCCGCGGTTAACTGAACTATATCTGGCCCCGCTAACTGCTTCTCTCCCACTTCGTTCCAACACAGAGGCGTTCGGCATTTTCTACCATACAGAACTTCAAACGGTGCCGCTTGTATACTGGAGTGATAACTGTTGTTGTAGGCAAATTCAATCAATGGTAAATGCTTATCCCACGATCCCCCAAAGTCAACAATGCAAGCCCGGAGAATATTTTCTAATGTCTGAATCGTTCGTTCACTCTGACCGTCAGTTTGAGGATGATATGTTGTGCTTAACTTTATATGCGTCCCCATTTCCTTTTGAAAACTTCTCCAGAATCTTGAAGTAAAACGACTATCACGATCAGAAATGATAGAGATTGGAACTCCATGTCGAGTTACTATTTCGTCAATGTACAATTTAGCTAATCGTTCCAATGAATCTGTTTCCTTTATCGGTAAAAAGTGTGCAGACTTCGTCAACCTGTCGACTATCACCCAAATAGAATCAAATCCTTTCGGAGTCCTTGGTAGCTTTGTGATGAAATCTGTAGTAATCTGATCCCATTTCCACATTGGTATTTCTAATCGTAGTAACTGACCAAACGGCTTTTGATGTTCAATCTTTACTTTCTTACAAGTAGTACAACCTTCCACATGTTGGGCAATACTCCTTTTTATTCCCGGCCACCAATAAAATTGTTTCAGATCTTTGTACATCTTGTCCGTACCTGGATGAATAGAGAAACGAGATTGATGAGCTTCTTGTAGTACCCGATCACGTAAACCACCCAAACGAGGCACCCAAATTCTGTTCCCCAGACACAATAACCCACAATCATCTTTCACTAGCAATGCAGATAACCCCACTAACCGTTCTGATTTCAGATATTCTTCCTGATAGGCTTCTACTTGACACTTCTTCAGTTCGTCAAAAATGTTAGGTAGAAGCTCAGCTCGTAGTGTAATAGCTTTTATTGTTCCACTTCTTTCTTGACGACTCAACGCATCAGCCACCACGTTCGCCTTTCCCGGATGATAAAGGATTTCACAGTCATAATCATTCACCAATTCTAGCCATCTTCTTTGCCTCATATTTAACTACTTCTGATCAAAAAGATGTTGGAGACTCTTATGGTCGGTATAAATTTGACATTTAGAGCCGTAAAGATAATGTCTCCAAATCTTCAACGCGAATACAACTGCTGCCAGTTCCATATTGTGTGTAGGATAATGTCTTTCATGATCTTTTATGTAACACCCCAAAATCTTAGCCAATTTAAACCTCAAGTTATAACAGGTTATGAAAATAAATACTTCAACTTATAAAAACAGACAGTGGATTAACCATCAAGAGTATATTCACATTACAATATCCTTCAAATAACCTATCAATCTAGTTATGTCACTACAACCAGATTAATCAAGTTATCTATCAATCCATCAAAATCTCCTCTTTGTTAAATTCATCCACCTCTGCTATATCAAAACGCTCGTCCCACAACCCTTTACTTCCCCGAGCTGGTACCTGGTAAGAAAACATCATTTGAAACGATTAGGCCAACGCCTAGTGAGAACATTCGTTTCCAAGATAACATTTGTAATATCAATGTAAACAAGTTATAACAAACCTGATTCCCCTTTTCTTACCATACGCATAACTCTATTCCGTTCACACGATTTCTCCCAATTCCATGAATATGAATGACACAAATTCCATCATCATACCATGTCTCAGAGCCACACTATGAATCTTCACTGATTCTAGATTAATGCTCTCATTCCGGAGGTCGCAATATACACATGCCCATCTCCGTATACATCTAGGAAATAACAATATACACATGTCTATTTCTTAGAAAGGGATGAGAGATTACAATATACACATGCCAATCTCTTCTCTCCACTAGAAACTAGGAATTTCGTTTATTCCAGGGTTTCTCACACACATCAGAACAATGATTAATCTTCATCTGTACTACGTGCACATAACCATTTAGTGTCTATGGATCCATTACATAATTTCATCAAATCACATGACTATGACTGACAATAATTCCGTCATCATATCATGCCTAAGATTCACACTACGAATCCTTATGGATTCTAGATCAATGCTCACAACCAATAAAATCGCGATTACACACGCCCGTTTATCGGTAAGGAAGCAGAGATTACAAGCACTTATGTCAACCTCACTCTCTTCCTTAGAAATCAGGAATAACGATTAATACCACACGCCTATTCCATGATTTCCCACACACACTGGAATAACGATTAAACGAGTAATACCACACGCCTATTCCATGTGATTACCAAACTTTAAAACTTCTGATTCAAGACTTAACATTTATACATGACCCCAAAAGGATAACCAATGCATTCACGTCAAGTAAACTTCAATTACAATATCATTCATGCAATTTCAACCCCAAGCCTACGTCGAGCTTATCAAATCGGGTCAATGCTCTTAAGACTCAACTGAGTTCAAAACCGAGCCATCTACTCAAAGGAATATATATATATATATATATATATGTACACGTATATGCAACTCTTTTATACTCCACAATGTATATATATTTCGCCAAGGTTCATTAGTTCCAAAGGTATTAAGAACACGAAATTTATCAAACAGTCTTTACACCTAAGACCGACACTTGTTCAAATAGAATGCAGTTAAGCATATAACACATCCAAGACTCCATCTCGAGTCACTAAAACTGACAAACATTCAAAAGACTCATTTGAATATAACTCAAGCCTTTAAGGCCAAAATAAACGTTTGGTTAAACATGTGTCACTCACACGATTACGTAAACCAAAATACATTGTTACCCAAAATCTTTACCTTTTTAATCCCTTAATTGGCCATCGGCCCCAAAACAAAGGTTTACCACTCTTAAAACTTTACATGGTCGGATTTACCAAAATCCTCCAACCCACATGTTCACAATTTTTTAAAACGTAATACATCATAAATATTGCACATCCACAATAAACATTAAAAGCGTGCTTTGACTACATAACTTTCACTTATGAAACAGTTAATCAAAACTTCTTTCATTAGTGATTTATTCGTCAATCACTCAAAATCCTCGAATATGTCGTACATAATAAAAATCGCTTTGCGCATACCCTCTGCATAACAGCATACCGGTACCGCTCACGGTTCTGTTTCTGCCCGCACAGGCATACGCGGGACGCACCCAGACCACACCCAATGACAGACGAAAGGTCTCATACACCTTACACAACTATCGACTTCAAAGTCAATATTTGACATGTCGACACTTCCTTAACCTTAAGGTCCCTAACTGAACCTAATTCTTCCTCCGGACACAACCGTCCCTCGGCAACTGTATTCCTAGTCAACGAACAAGGGTACAGACTCTCATACAACCGACACTAAAGTCCACTTTCAAGTCTCACACTGTTCATCTCTCATTTGAACACAATTACCAAAACTACAAACTTTCTCCCAAGGTTTATCCAACACCTCTCCACTCTTGGAGTTCTTTCTTAGCTTATAACGTAATACTCTACGACCTAGCGAGTTCATAGCCTTTATGCATGACAAATCATTTCGCACATTTTCTCATTTTAAATAACCCTACTGGGAACAACTTGGGCACACATACCCCAAAGTACTGCACAACGATCTCGAGAATCGTTTGCATATTAAATTTCCGAAAACTCAATCCTTCTCAACCAAAACAGTGTTGTTACGACGGTAATATACTAAATGAAAACCTCTTCGTACGACAACAGTTCGAGAAAAAAAAATTGACCGACACGAAATAAACTAGTCGGTTCTCTCACTTATTTATATGTTGTTTAATAGGTCCATACTCCTGTTAGTTATTAAACGTTTTGCTGACCAACGCTTTCTTGCTACAATTCAACTTTTCATGTAAAGTAAGAAATACTTTGTAAAAACTTTAAAAATTTCGATGTGCGACGTAAATGGAATTGCCTTTTCTTTAAATACACTTTCGCACATGCTAATTCAACCTTGACTAAAATTGTTATTTATGCATTTGGTTTGAAATCATGAAAACTCATGTAACACACACTAAAACACCAGGCATAAAACTTTCCTCGCAATTGAAGGCTACTTACTCAAACGAGGTCAATCGTCTTACTTACGTAACTTATCATTGACATTCTACTTCCGACCAGTGGTCGCCCTCTCGACCTTATAACATTTGCTATACTGGTATTCCACGATCCACATACTCCACCATGTCACACCATTTCCATCTTGATCAATCATCTCATACTCTATCTCTACACATATCAATCCACCAACTAAAGGTTGCCTTGGCGGACTTTCATGAGTCCCGCCAATTCTAGGTTATCCTTCCAACCTCCAATCAATACTGATCTGTCCTTCAAAGGACCTTGGTGGCGTATTCACCATCATTCTACTATTACATAAAAGGGATAACCATAAGAAATAGTTATGCACGTACACACATACAAACGTACTTTACCGATCGTTAGTCACTGTAACAATTCAGAAATAAGCATGCTCGTGTAACAATATATTCATAATAACAGTAGCTATATGGAATTGTGAACATATCATACAGGAGAATCCTCGTTACCATTGTCACAGTACTAATTTCACGTATTTCCGTTAACGCTAAGACTATCCCGTCTTAACACTTCTACCCATATCTCACATATCATAACCTACTCCATCACAGCTTAAGTCTAAGTATCTCATCAGCATACTTAGTTCGCTTAAACTAGTGCTCTGATACCATATTGTAACACCCCAAAATCTTAGCCAATTTAAACCTCAAGTTATAACAGGTTATGACAATAAATACTTCAACTTATAAAAACAGACAGTGGATTAACCATCAAGAGTATATTCACATTACAAGATCCTTCAAATAACCTATCAATCTAATTATGTCACTACAACCAGATTAATCAAGTTATCTATCAATCCATCAAAATCTCCTCTTTGTTAAATTCATCCACCTCTGCTATATCAAAACGCTCGTCCCACAACCCTTTACTTCCCCGAGCTGGTACCTGGTAAGAAAACATCATTTGAAACGATTAGGCCAACGCCTAGTGAGAACATTCGTTTCCAAGATAACATTTGTAATATCAATGTTATCAAGTTATAACAAACCTGATTCCCCTTTTCTTACCATACGCATAACTCTATTCCGTTCACACGATTTCTCCCAATTCCATGAATATGAATGACACAAATTCCATCATCATACCATGTCTCAGAGCCACACTACGAATCTTCACTGATTCTAGATTAATGCTCTCATTCTGGAGGTCGCAATATACACATGCCCATCTCCGTATACATCTTGGAAATAACAATATACACATGTCTATTTCTTAGAAAGGGATGAGAGATTACAATATACACATGCCAATCTCTTCTCTCCACTAGAAACTAGGAATTTCGTTTATTCCAGGGTTTCTCACACACATCAGAACAATGATTAATCTTCATCTGTTCTACGTGCACATAACCATTTAGTGTCTATGGATCCATTACATAATTTCATCAAATCACATGACTATGACTGACAACAATTCCGTCATCATATCATGCCTAAGAGCCACACTACGAATCCTTATGGATTCTAGATCAATGCTCACAACCAATAAATCGCGATTACACACGCCCATTTATCGGTAAGGAAGCAGAGATTACAAGCACTTATGTCAACCTCGCTCTCTTCCTTAGAAATCAGGAATAACGATTAATACCACACGCCTATTCCATGATTTCCCACACACACTGGAATAACGATTAAACGAGTAATACCACACGCCTATTCCATGTGATTACCAAACTTTAGTGCCTATGGATCCATATCACCTAATTGTACTCATACATGTATTTACTCAATATAAATTCCTCATAGCAACTGTATAAGCGAATTATATTTATACCTCGTAGATTCCTCATATCAATCAGTATGAGCAAATCATATATATGTATATATATATATATCGTACAGATTCCTCATAGCAACTGTATGAGCGAATCACATATAAATCTTATTTAATATAACATTTCATTCCTGTCTAGTATTGTGACAACTGTAAAATTCACATCTCAGGTTAGAACTGCTTTGGATACCTCATTTTTATGACATAGTTTACACAGTGCAATTTTAGCAGTAAACACGGTATGATAGGAAAAATTGAGAAATTTTGCCTAAGAAATCTTTGAATTAGGAAATTATCCATAAATCTCATAAAATGCCAACTTAATATATATTTATACTACGAGTATTTATGTAGTTGTTAATTTTTATATATTTCAAGTTTATTATATATATAAATACTTTATTTTATACATGTACACCTTGTATTTAAACATTAAAAGAGAATACTTGTATTTTGATTTTATTTTAAACCATGAAATGACTAAAATACATTTGTCACACCACACCACACCACCCCCCTCAAAGAGGCCGGCCACCCTCTCTTTCCCCCCATATGTATGCAACACTCTTCATCATTTCACCTCACTCTCGCATTTCAATCTCTCACTAAGAGAAAGTTGTCACCTCCTTCTCTCTCCATCTTCAAATCTTCATCCTCATCTTCATATCATCTTCAAGTGTTCATCATAAACTCCAGCCCCTAAACTCTTCTTCTTCAAGAGTCCAAGGCAATCAAAGGTAAAAATAAGTGTGTTGGGTAAAATCCACACACATTCTTTCAAGACTTTTTCATTTTCTTGCATTTTAAAGTATGATCTTCATCTTTTCTACACTTTCTTAATATCTTTTAAAATCATCTTTTATAGGTCTTAATGTTTGTAGATTTACCATCATAACATCTTTTGTTAGTAAAAGATGGTGAATCCAAAATCAAACCAATGTTAAGACCAAAGATGAACATTTTAAACACATGCATGTAGTGTTCTTGGGAAATCCATCATTTTTGTTCAAGAGTCTCATGAATGGATCTTTGAAAACCATTAAAAACGTACTTAAACAAACATGCATGAGCTCAAAATACTGAATTTTTAGTTGCATGTTGATGTTTTTGGCAAGAACATCAACAATCTTCAAAATGGGTCTTTTATAAAAGTTTTCCAAGTTTGAGTTGATGGATAAATTGCATGCATTTTTAATGGATCACAAATATGTTTTGGAACTGAAAATAAGTGTATGGGTGAGAGTCAAATCGGATTTTACATGCAAAAGAATAAGAATTTTGGTTTAAAAGTCAATTGGAGAGCACATGCACAAGGTGTTGTTTGGACAGCTTGTTGTCAGATTTCACACCCCATTTCAAATAGTTATATCTCACTCATTTTAACTCCAAATGGAGTGATTCTTTTTCTGGAAATCATTTTATTGTGTTAAAATTCAAACCCAAGTGGTTTCATTCAAAAACGCAAAGATTTCATTTATCGAACAGTCCTCACAAAATCCGTGTACAAACAGCAAAGTCTTCTGTCGGGTTTTACGTCGTGTATTATTTCATGTACTTATACTCTTTCAAAAATTAAGAAACTGATGCCAAAAGTTTCCTAACTCATTGAACCAACTGGACATAAAATTTCATGATCAAATTATACCTGGAAGTTACCCAAAGTTGGACACGGAGTGACATCAAATTCTGGACAGTAAAGGACAAATTATTATTTATTATTAAGGACTATTTCTAATCCCATTTCATCATTTCATGATGAAATAGTGGAGTATATAAGTATATCTTATATTTATGCAGTTTATTTATGCATTTTATTTATGTCTTTTATTTATGCATTTTATTTATTCTTTATCCATTTTCATCTTTTATGATGAAATTGTGGAATGTTCATATATATAATATATTTATATATATTTATACATTTTATTCTTGATCCCATTTCATCATTTTATGATGAAATAGTGGAGTATAAATATATATTATATCTATATATTTATACATTTAAATATTTGTCATTTCGTTTACGACCTCTAATTTTATCGTCGTTACGATAAAATTTCGGTTTATACATATATATGTACTATATATGTTTATGTTCTTTAAAACCCTTTTCGTTACTTATTGGGATGAAATTGTGGAAACTTTAATCTAAGAAGAACAATGTATACGTTTATTACGTTATAATATTAAAACACAACAAGGCATTTTATGATGATTTGGATAGTTAGTACCGAACCTTCGAGATTGAGAACTCACTAGTGACCTTACGTTCATAGGTTTGAAGTAGGATCATCTCGGAGTACTTGTGGGAGATTCCCGGATTCTATCGCGTATCATGTGAGTATTCACAACCCCTTTTTCAATGTTTTACATATTTTGGGGTGAAAAGCATGTGGTTACTACAACTATTTTACACACCGATTATTTCGTTTTCTTGAAAATACGAAGCTTGCTTATTTATGCTCTATGGTATCTATGTTGTTGCAAATGTTGTAAGTTTGAGTTTCTTTTGCTATCATTCAAAAGTCCACGTTTACGTATACGTTACCCGTTAACTCATGGATTGAGCCGTTGGTAATTATGGATAACGTTATTTGGTTTGACACCCCACTCACAAGTAGCGCTTGTTTGAGTGCATAATTATTGTAGTATTGGCGTATTGTTGGTGATAGAACATGCGCGTATGTGGAATGATTCCACCACTGTAGTAGGGGCTAAGTATGTCGGTATAGGTCGGGTAACGGGCTCAATAACTTAGCATTTTACATATGATTACCTTGAGCAAGTGGTTTTTATAACCGAATTATTTTATCCCATTTGTGGATTTAAACTATTTTGCGATGGCAAACAATGTTATACTCATTAAACCTGTGAACTCACCAACTATTCATTAGTTGACACTCTCATTTACATGCTTTTCAGGAGAACGTTCTTAAGGTTGGAATTTAGGAAGGCTACACGTGATGAAGCTTTCTTTACTATCTTTAAATTTTATGTTCATTTCCCTTTCGTAAAGACAATTGTAAAAGACAAGGTTTAACCTTTGAATGTATTTTGATGGTTGTTGTAATCTTGTAACTTTTGCTATGAAACTTGAGCTGTACATTCCGTGTTTCCGCTTTAGCGGGGTGTTACAAGTATCGACTAGCGCAGTCTATAAACCTAACATACTACTTTTCAAGGGTAAGTATGTTCAAGCTATATAATTCCCATCACAATTCCTAAATCGTATATTTTCACGATTTACATAATTGCACGTTTTGTTGCATTCAGAAAGATAGGTATAATACAAGGACTCTAGATATTTAACTATCAGATCCTTAAACTATGTCCACACTTTGATACTGTTCAGATATCCTGATTTCTTTACCCAACTCTCATCTGTACCGGGACTCACTTGTACCGGGACTCACCTGTACCGGGACTTGCCTCTACCGGGACTTCCAACTACCGGGATTTCCAACTACCGGGACTTCCAACTACCGGGACTTCCCTCTACCGGGACTTCCAACTACCGGGACCACACCGAAGCTACACCGGGACTTTAGACTCCCGGGACTTTCAAGTACCGGGACATTCAAGTACCGGGACTTTATCATTTACTTACTGTTCGTTTCAGCCAAGTCTACATATCGATTTAAAACATGAAATCAGTTCAATCTACTCATTCTAATCAATCCTCAGTCAGTTCATACAAGTATACCAAGGTTACTATAACTTAAAAACACTTATTTGTACAAAGAATCGAATGAACTCACCTTAATTGCAAAGATCCTCTTCTCTGCCCTAAACTGATTCCAATCTGCTGCTATAGATTCTGGAAATCAATTCAGCACACAAAATCGATTTACCACCATAAATCAGCAACAAGATTTATCAGAAACTTGGGTAAAAATTCTTACCAAATGAAGAACTAAACTTCTTTTCTTCTTTCTCTCTGTTTCTTCTCTCTGCCTAATGACCGACTCAAAAGAACACAAGACTGAGATATTTACTTATCTCATCATCTTATCCAAATACACTTTCAAGATTTACAATTCACACCTCCAAGTTCTAATCTTTCCAAAAGTAACACCAAACTTTCATTACATGCATTTTATCCCTTATATGAGTTATAAAACTTCCATATAATCTCAAGGTTACACAAAATACAAATACATTCCAATTCTTATCAAAATACTAATATCGAAAATTTAGGATGTTACAATACTCCCCAACTTGAAAATGATTTCGTCCCCGAAATCAGAATCAGGTAAACAAATGAGGGTACCTATCTTTCATACTTTCTTCCGACTCTAAAGTCACATTAATAACTCAAAGATATAACACCATTATACCTATAGTCACTCTCTTAGATTGTAATTATCAAAAGATTTTCTAAAATCGATTCCCGCTCCTTCGCATAATCACTTTTCTCATCAAATATACTTCCATAACTACGGCAATCCATCATTGTATCCATGACTTATACGTTTCTTCGATACAAAATGCTATCACCTTCTCACATCACTATCGCACCACTTAGTCACATTGCAGCCAAACACTAAAGGGTTGTATATCAAAGGTGATAACTCCATTGAACTCATAGTATGACTACATTCTTAAGTCCAATCTTTCTATCATTGCTTCCCCACGTTAACGTGGAATACTATCTTTCAAGTATCACTTGTCTCTTTCTTTCAACTTTCCACATACCGATAGTATTTCCTCATTACGAACATAACCAAACAGTTTCACCAAGATTTCTAACTTAAAATATTCAACCAAGTTATCTTGAAACGACATTACCGTTCGAAGTTACTACCCATTCCTTGATCTTTAACTAATACTATCTCGTATAATTCTTTCACACATAAGAAGCAACTTACAAGACACATGTTCCATCAACTTTACTGACAAATAGAACTTTCCAACCGGAATTCCCCGAAAACTTCCATTCGGATACCCCCTCTTTCTGACTTCACATTACATACTAGTTGACATATCTATCTTGGCAATTCATGCCACTACTCGTTCGTACAATCTCCACCCATAACATTAACCACAGACCAGGTCTCTCATAGACTCATACACAAAACATTTTATATTCTTGTTTTCTCGCCCAAATAACCGAGTTTATTTCCCTAAAAAAAACTCCTCCCCAACTTTAGTTGAACTACCACTCACGATTTTCTATACACTCTCCTTTGTTCGTCTCTAGTACTTCATCTTTTATAAATCTTCCACATCATAAGTAAAACACTTATCTAAACACAACAGTCCTTCACTGTTCTTACCATCCCCATAAGGTGGTCCTTCAACTTTTAAACTTCTGATTCAAGACTTAACATTTATACATGACCCCAAAAGGATAACCAATGCATTCACGTCAAGTAAACTTCAATTACAATATCATTCATGCAATTTCAACCCCAAGCCTACGTCGAGCTTATCAAATCGGGTCAATGCTCTTAAGACTCAACTGAGTTCAAAACCGAGCCATATACTCAAAGGATCTAATGATCATTATGCAACATACGTTCCGAGGCATGATAATCCTACGACCCCTTCATTGCTACTTTCCCAACGAAGTCAAATTATACAGGTATATATATATATATATATATATATATATATATATATATATATGTACACGTATATGCAACTCTTTTATACTCCACAATGTATATATTTCACCAAGGTTCATTAGTTCCAAAGGTATTAAGAACACGAAATTTATCAAACAGTCTTTACACCTAAGACCGACACTTGTTCAAATAGAATGCAGTTAAGCATATAACACATCCAAGACTCCATCTCGAGTCACTAAAACTGACAAACATTCAAAAGACTCATTTGAATATAACTCAAGCCTTTAAGGCCAAAATAAACGTTTGGTTAAACATGTGTCACTCACACGATTACGTAAACCAAAATACATTGTTACCCAAAATCTTTACCTTTTTAATCCCTTAATTGGCCATCGGCCCCAAAACAAAGGTTTACCACTCTTAAAACTTTACATGGTCGGATTTACCAAAATCTTCCAACCCACATGTTCACATTTTTTTAAAACGTAATACATCATAAATATTGCACATCCACAATAAACATTAAAAGCGTGCTTTGACTACATAACTTTCACTTATGCAACAGTTAATCAAAACTTCTTTCATTAGTGATTTATTCGTCAATCACTCAAAATCCTCGAATATGTCGTACATAATAAAAATCGCTTTGCGCATACCCTCTGCATAACCGCATACCGGTACCGCTCACGGTTCTGTTTCTGCCCGCACAGGCATACGCGGGACGCACCCAGACCGCACCCAATGACAGACGAAAGGTCTCATACACCTTACACAACTATCGACTTCAAAGTCAATATTTGACATGTCGACACTTCCTTAACCTTAAAGTCCCTAACTGAACCTAATTCTTCCTCCGGACACAACCGTCCCTCGGCAACTGTATTCCTAGTCAACGAACAAGGGTACAGACTCTCATACAACCGACACTAAAGTCCACTTTCGACTCTCACACTGTTCATCACTCATTTGAACACAATTACCAAAACTACAAACTTTCTCCCAAGGTTTATCCAACACCTCTCCACTCTTGGAGTTCTTTCTTAGCTTATAACGTAATACTCTACGACCTAGCGAGTTCATAGCCTTTATGCATGACAAATCATTTCACACATTTTCTCATTTTAAATAACCCTACTGGGAACAACTTGGGCACACATACCCCAAAGTACTGCACAACGATCTTGAGAATCGTTTGCATATTAAATTTTCGAAAACTCAATCCTTCTCAACCAAAACAGTGTTATTACGACGGTAATATACTAAATGAAAACCTCTTCGTACGACAACAGTTCGAGAAAAAAAAATTGACCGACACGAAATAAACTAGTCGGTTCTCTCACTTATTTATATGTTGTTTAATAGGTCCATACTCCTGTTAGTTATTAAACGTTTTGCTGACCAACGCTTTCTTGCTACAATTCAACTTTTCATGTAAAGTAAGAAATACTTTGTAAAAACTTCAAAAATTTCGCTGTGCGACGTAAATGGAATTGCCTTTTCTTTAAATACACTTTCGCACATGCTAATTCAACCTTGACTAAAATTGTTATTTATGCATTTGGTTTGAAATCATGAAAACTCATGTAACACACACTAAAACACCAGGCATAAAACTTTCCTCGCAATTGAGGTCTACTTACTCAAACGAGGTCAATCGTCTTACTTACGTAACTTATCATTGACATTCTACTTCCGACCAGTGGTCGCCCTCTCGGCCTTATAACATTTGCTATACTGGTATTCCACGATCCACATACTCCACCATGTCACACCATTTCCATCTTGATCAATCATCTCATACTCTATCTCCACACATATCAATCCACCTACTAAAGGTTGCCTTGGCGGACTTTCATGAGTCCCGCCAATTCTAGGTTATCCTTCCAACCTCCAATCAATACTGATATGTCCTTCAAAGGACCTTGGTGGCGTATTCACCATCATTCTACTATAACATAAAAGGGATAACCATAAGAAATAGTTATGCACGTACACACATACAAACGTACTTTACCGATCGTTAGTCACTGTAACAATTCAGAAATAAGCATGCTCGTGTGACAATATATTCATAATAACAGTAGCTAATTGGAATTGTGAAAATATCATACAGGAGAATCCTCGTTACCATTGTCACAGTACTAATTTCACGTATTTCCGTTAACTCTAAGACTACCCCGTCTTAACACTTCTACCCATATCTCACATATCATAACCTACTCCATCACAGCTTAAGTCTAAGTATCTCATCAGCATACTTAGTTCGCTTAAACTAGTGCTCTGATACCATATTGTAACACCCCAAAATCTTAGCCAATTTAAACCTCAAGTTATAACAAGTTATGACAATAAATACTTCAACTTATAAAAACAGACAGTGGATTAACCATCAAGAGTATATTCACATTACAAGATCCTTCAAATAACCTATCAATCTAATTATGTCACTACAACCAGATTAATCAAGTTATCTATCAAACCATCAAAATCTCCTCTTTGTTAAATTCAGCCACCTCTGCTATATCAAAACGCTCATCCCACAACCCTTTACTTCCCCGAGCTGGTACCTGGTAAGAAAACATCATTTGAAACGATTAGGCCAACGCCTAGTGAGAACATTCGTTTCCAAGATAACATTTGTAATATCAATGTAAACAAGTTATAACAAACCTGATTCCCCTTTTCTTACCATACGCATAACTCTATTCCGTTCACACGATTTCTCCCAATTCCATGAATATGAATGACACAAATTCCATCATCATACCATGTCTCAGAACCACACTACGAATCTTCACTGATTCTAGATTAATGCTCTCAGTCCGGAGGTCGCAATATACACATGCCCATCTCCGTATACATCTAGGAAATAACAATATACACATGTCTATTTCTTAGAAAGGGATGAGAGATTACAATATACACATGCCAATCTCTTCTCTCCACTAGAAACTAGGAATTTCGTTTATTCCAGGGTTTCTCACACACATCAGAACAATGATTAATCTTCATTTGTTCTACGTGCACATAACCATTTAGTGTCTATGGATCCATTACATAATTTCATCAAATCACATGACTATGACTCACAATAATTCCGTCATCATATCATGCCTAAGAGCCACACAACGAATCCTTATGGATTCTAGATCAATGCTCACAACCAATAAATCGCGATTACACACGCCCATTTATCGGTAAGGAAGCAGAGATTACAAGCACTTATGTCAACCTCACTCTCTTCCTTAGAAATCAGGAGTAACGATTAATACCACACGCCTATTCCATGATTTCCCACACACACTGGAATAACGATTAAACGAGTAATACCACACGCCTATTCCATGTGATTACCAAACTTTAGTGTCTATGGATCCATATCACCTAATTGTACTCATACAGGTATTTACTCAATATAAATTCCTCATAGCAACTGTATAAGCGAATTATATTTATACCTCGTAGATTCCTCATATCAATCAGTATGAGCAAATCATATATATGTATATATATATCGTACAGATTCCTCATAGCAACTGTATGAGCGAATCACATATAAATCTTATTTAATATAACATTTCATTCCTGTCTAGTATCGACTAGCGCAGTCTATAAACCTAACATACTACTTTTCAAGGGTAAGTATGTTCAAGCTATATAATTCCCATCACAATTCCTAAATCGTATATTTTCACGATTTACATAACTGCACGTTTTGTTGCATTCAGAAAGATAGGTATAATACAAGGACTCTAGATATTTAACTATCTGATCCTTAAACTATGTCCACACTTTGATACTGTTTAGATATCCTGATTTCTTTACCGAACTCTCATCTGTACCGGGACTAACTTGTACCGGGACTCACCTGTACCGGGACTTGCCTTTACCGGGACTTCCAACTACCGGGATTTCTAACTACCGGGATTTCCAACTACCGGGACTTCCCTCTACCGGGACTTCCAACTACCGGGATTTCCAACTACCGGGACTTCCAACTACCGAGACTTCCCTCTACCGGGACTTCCAACTACCGGGACCACACCGAAGCTACACCGGGACTTTCGACTCCCGGGACTTTCAAGTATCGGGACATTCAAGTGCCTGGACTTTATCATTTACTTACTGTTCGTTTCAGCCAAGTCTACATATCGATTTAAAACATGAAATCTGTTCAATCTACTCATTCTAATCAATCCTCAGTCAGTTCATACAAATATACCAAGGTTACTATAACTTAAAAACACTGATTTGTACAAAGAATCGAATGAACTCACCTTAATTGCAAATATCCTCTTCTTTGCCCTAAACTGATTCCAATCTGCTGCTATAGATTCTGGAAATCAATTCAGCACACAAAATCGATTTACCACCATAAATCAGCAACAAGATTTATCAGAAACTTGGGTAAAAATTCTTACCAAATGAAGAACTGAACTTCTTTTCTTCTTTCTCTCTGTTTCTTCTCTCTGCCTAATGACCGACTCAAAAGAACACAAGACTGAGATATTTACTTATCTCATCATCTTATCCAAATACACTTTCAAGATTTACAATTCACACCTCCAAGTTCTAATCTTTCCAAAAGTAACACCAAACTTTCATCACTTGCATTTTATCCCTTATATGAGTTATAAAACTTCCATATAATCTAAAGGTTACACAAAATACAAATACATTCCAATTCTTATCAAAATACTAATATCGAAAATTTAGGATGTTACATTTTAACTGACGAGAAGCATAAGAAATAACCTTTCCACGCTGCATTAGTATGCAACCCAATCCCAATTTGGAAGCATCACTGTAAACAACAAAATCATCAGACCCTTCAGGTAATGCTAGTATCGGTGCGCTACAGAGTTTCTCTTTCAATATTCGGAATGCTTCATCCTGTTCTGCTTTCCATTCAAACTTTAGATTCTTCCGGGTTAGCTTAGTGAGAGGCGTAGCGATAGGAGAAAAATATTTTATAAACTTTCGATAGTAATCGGCTAAACCCAGAAAACTTCGTACTTCCGTTGGCGTCTTCGGCGGTTCCCATTTTTCAATTGCTTCTACCTTCGTCGGATCAACTTGAATACCTTTCTCGGAAACTACATGCCCCAGAAACTGAACTTCCCGTAGCCAGAATTCACACTTAGAGAACTTAGCGTATAACTGTTCCTTCTTTAACAATTCCAGAATTAACCGAAGATGTTGTGCGTGATCCTCTTTGGATCGGGAATAGATAAGTATATCATCGATAAATACAATAACAAATCTATCGAGATACGGCTTACATACCCGATTCATTAAATCCATAAAAGCAGCTGGAGCGTTCGTCAATCCAAAAGGCATCACTAAGAATTCATAGTGATCATACCGTGTGCGAAAAGCAGTTTTCAGAACGTCTTCTTCTTTAACCTTCAGTTGATGGTAGCCAGATCTTAGATCAATCTTGGAGAAATAACAAGCTCCAACTAATTGATCGAAGAGATCATCAATTCTGGGAAGCGGATATTTGTTCTTGATCGTATGCTTATTCAGTTCCCGATAATCAATACACATCCTCATCGAACCATCCTTCTTTTTCACAAACAAAACCGGTGCTCCCCACGGCGAAGAACTGGGTCTGATGAAGCCTTTATCTGAAAGATCCTGCAGCTGAGTCATCATCTCTTTCATCTCTGGAGGTGCCAAACGATACGGTGCACGGGCAACAGGAGCGGCTCCAGGAATCAGATCTATACCAAACTCTACTTGTCTAACGGGCGGAAGGCTAGTCAAATCTTCTGGAAAAACTTCCGGAAATTCACGAACAACCGGAATATCTCCCAGCTTATTCTTTTCTAGCCTAATATCTATCACATAAGCTAAGTAACTTGAGCAGCCTTTATTGATACACTTACGAGCTTTCAACAAAGAGATAAGGCAAGACTGATGATTTCTACGGTCACCATAAATCACTACTGGTCCCTTCTCAGGTAAGACAACATTTATCAACTTCTTATCACAAACTATATTAGCCTGATTCTCGGCTAACCAATCCATTCCCACTACCACATCAAACTCGATCAAGGCTATAGGAAATAACTAAATAGGCACTCCACACCCATCTATGTTTATCACACAACTATCAAATACCTCATTAACCGGTACTTGATTATCATTATCCGTATCTACCATTAACGCATGATCTAACACTTTAGGCTTTAAATGCATATAGGCAGCAAAAGAAGGTGACACAAACGATCGGTTTGCACCGGAATCAAATAACACTTTAGCATGTGTAGAATTTATTAAGAATGTACCTGTAACCACATCGGGAGTCTCATCTGCTTCTTGCTCTGTCATCTAGAAGGCACGGCCCCTTGCTCTTAGTACTTCTGGCCTTGGTACTACCGGTCTAACACCCGTTGGTCTTACTGACGTACCACCCGGTTGTATTCTCCCCAGTGGACAATCGGACTGAAGGTGATCAGGAGAATTGCACGAGTAACAAAATCTAACTACTCGATAGTCTTTAGCAATATGACCGATCTTTCCACACTTATAACAGTTTCTAGGATCAACTTGACAACTTCCTTGATGAAAACGGTGGCACTTTGGGCAAGGTCTTTCAACTGGTCGGAAAGGTGGACGGTTATCAAATCGCTGAAACCTGGACTTCTTCGGATCATACTGCTGTCCTTCCCACTTTCTTTTCCCCACATTCTTATCACTAGTACTTCTCCCTTTATCTTGTTCCACGGTTTCCGCAACGTCTACTGCGGCGGAGAAAGTTTCTGGTCCTTTAGCAATCTCAAAACTTCTGACTTCTGCATTCAATCCAAAGATAAACCTTTCAATCTTCATGGCTTCCGTAGCAACGTAGTATTCCGCAAAACGAGACTTTTCCAAGAAACGAGCGGTGTAGTCCCGAACTGACAAATTCCCTTGCTGCAAGTTCATAAACTCCCCTTCCAATTGTTTAACTGCGGCTTGAGGACAAAACTGTTTCCTGAAAGCTATCACGAATTCTTCCCAAGAGTAAGTAGAATATATATCAGATCCTCCTGAGGAAATATGTGCTTCCCACCAGTATAGGGCATAGCCTTTTAACATTGCAGTTCCATAAAGTACTCTATCCTCTTCAGCGCATTTACTAGTCTTGAAAATAGCTTCTATTTCCTTCAGCCACTTCATAGCTTTCACTGGATCCCGATCTCCCGGGTAAGTTGGAGGCTTACAACTTAAGAACATTTTATAGTCACACTTTCTTAGTACTGGTGTGATTGTAGGTGTAATAGGCATCTCGTCTTCCTGACCATAATCTGGTGTATCAGCTTCATTATGACGAGTTCGATCAAACATGGCTTGTATACTGGTCTGCAGTCTTCCCATTTCGGCTGTTAAATCGTCCCTAGTAACAAATTCATTACCTCGCGGCGGAGCTCCACTCCCAGTTCTACCCCCAATTCTGCCTCCAATTCTGCCTCCACCTCTTTCTCCCCCTCTTCCCCTTCCTCCGACTGTTGGGTTTGTTCTATTCGGATTTCCTCCTCCTTCCTGATTCGTTTGTCTAGTACCACTTGCCATTATGTTGATTCAAACAAGGTTAATATACACATAAGCACATACCCCATATAACAAGGTATTCCAGTTCAAACATGTACCTGTAAGATCACAATTACACTGGCCAGGTGTAATCTGAAATTACCTTACATGATGTTCCTTCTACCTTTTTATATTTAACATCCAAGGTTCTACAATAATAAGGACATCCTACTTCACATGCAGTTTAAGTCTAGGTACAGATACAAATACCTAAATCCCTTAAACTAGGGCTCTGATACCATCTGCAACAACCCAGTTCCCAAACATACAACAAGTAACATATATTTCATAATGTCGTTACATAACAAAGTTACATTATATAACAAATACGGTCCCCTAGTCGTTTCAAACTTTCAATACATCATTACAAACGTTTACTTAGTAAATTTACATCATTACTAATAACATGCTATATCTACTAAACACATCATAGTCTTCAACTACATAGTCCTCCAAAAGCTATTCGCGGTTTAACCTTCTTATTTGCTCTTACTCGATCCACGACCTGGAATACATATTTTTAAAACAAAATGAGGGTTAGACCTTGAGGTCTAGTGAGAAAATCCCCGTTAGTTAGAAACCATTTGCACAACATCATACACATAATTCACATAGGAATACCAATTAAAACTCATGCATCATGTATCTTTCCATCTCATTCTCTTGGCCATATTAATTGGTTGCGAGCCAATTAATTAATTTACACCACTGTACTGAATACAGCCAACACCACTGTCCCTCTGTACAGCCAACATACACCGGTCCTAAGCCTGGCCAACTAGCACTCATGTAGTGTAATACTCATATAAACATCATATGCACATTATTACACTTATTCACATATATGTATTCCAGTTAGAAAACCTTTTAAGTAAAAACTCACTTGTTTGCTTAACAAAACTCTTCCCGTTCTTTTCCAACAGATTTAGCTTTCACCTCCGATTCACAGTATCTGAAACAAGTATATACAGATATCTCTTTACCAAATAGATCACATAAGACTTACTAGGACCAAGAATTTTAGATAAATCTATCTAAATCCTATTCTCAATTATTTCCCACAAACCCGTACTTAAGTTAAGTCCACAGTATTCAGTCCTCTATCATTCCCTATCCAATAATTAACAAAACACAGGTTACGGAATACTCAACAGCATCTAAATTCTCAAAATTGGCCAAACAGCAAAAGTATCCGGACAACACAACCTTTCCGGACAACACCAACTTTCCGGATAACATAACCAATCCGGATAACATAACTATCCGGATAGCATAACAATCCGGACACTATCCGGTAAATCATTTCATCCGGAAACTAGAGAAAATAGGACTTACCCGGTTAATCGATTCATCCGGATACCTGCAAGAAAACTACCGGACACAAACAACACATTATTCGGACACCACCCAAGAAACTACCGGACACATTCATCTTATCCGGAAACCTCTGACTGTTTATCCATTTTCTACCCAGAAATCGACTGAATCATTACTGGATGTGAAATTGATGATTCTACTCCGATAGAAACCTTCCAATACCAATTACAAACATAAATTACAAAGGAACATACCTTAATTTCACTTCCAAGCACTTCAAATTAGGCCTTAACCTTAGCTTTCTCTTTTGGTCTCAAAACACACACACACACACACACTGAAATATCTGCTGAATTCTGAATTAGCTGAAGTCCTAAAGGGATAATATCTAATCCAATTTACCACTTTAGTCCCTAAATTATCCACTAATGAACAAAATACCTTTTACTTATAAATTAACCCAAACTTACCCTAAACATCAATTATAAAGTTTAAATAAATTTAACGGAACTAACATTTAACTAACGAACTTACCCGGGGTATTACAGTACCCACTTAACCATGTGTACACACTTGTCAGTGGGGTTAGAAGAGGAAGTGGAAGGTTCTGCAGTCTTCGCAGCACTTGAAGATTCAGCTTTGTCAGTCTTCACTTTGGTTAATTTCTTAACCTCAGTGGTCTTCTTTGCCTTGAGGGCAATGATCTTCGCCTTGGCTATCTTTTCAGCTTGGGTGGCTGTGGGGCACTTACTAGCAATATGATTGGTAAGTCCACAATGATAACATTTCCTATAACTAAAAGTAGTTCTAGGACCATTTGCATGCTGAGCTTTTGATTTTGAATTAGAAGGACCATCACCAAGTAAGCTATTGGCTTTTGAAATGAGAGGAACATTCATTTCTTCGGATTTCTTACCAATAATTTCCACTTTGATTCTAGGAGTAGATCGCTGAATAGATCCACGCTGAATAAATCCAGGGATCTTGTTCTTTGAATCAGAGGGATAAGTCACTAGAGCTTTAGAAGCGTTCAGCTTTGGTACAGAGGTACCCTTTTGAGGATTTTGGTTAAAAGCAATTCCTTTACCTTTGTTTTTACAGACTGAGGTAGGTTTTGGATAAACAACTTTTTCTTTACCTTTAGAAGTTAAGGTAGAGATTTCCTCGGGGATAGGTGGTTTAGAAGAGGAACACTGAGATGAGAAAGTGTCAGGGATAGAGGATACGAACATTCCAAATTTAAGCATGGAACGATTAGTGGTTGGTTCTAGAGTATCAGCTTTGTAACCAAGACCACGTTTATCACTCAGGGGAATCTGAGACTTAATTATCTCAGTGATCTTTGTTGAGGAATTATACCATCCATCAACAGTAGCTTTTTCAGCTTTTAATGCAGCGATAGCTTCTTCGCACGCGATTTTGACTAGCTGATTTAAGTGAACTTGATCTTTAAAATCTTCTTCAATTATAGAAAGATTTTCTATTTGAAGGTGACAGTTTTTAAGCTGTTCAACGAGATCAAGGTTTTGATTTTCAACCACATTTTTGCCATTCATGGCTTCATATAAACTTCTAGTCAAGAGATCGATCTTTTGAAGACTATCAGCTTCATCAATATTTAAAATATTGGTAAAGAAGGAAGGTGATACCTTTGTAGCAGAGGTTGAAGTAGAGGGAATGTCAGAATTTTCTTCCTCATCTTTAAGTTTGGCCATGAGACATAGATTGGCTTCATCATCATCTTCAGAGTCAGATGATTCTTTTTCGTCAGAGGCAGCCCAATCATAATCAGCCATAAGGCCTTTGCCTTTCTTCTTAAAGGTTTTCAGCTTTGAATACCTTTCTTTCAGCTTTTTGTATTTTTCATCTCTAGTCCTGTGAGTAAAGTTTTTCTTGGGAAAAGCTGAGGGTCTAGATAATTTCTTTGACCTGCACTCGCTAGCAAAATGTCCTATCTTTTCACAGTTATAGCAACTAGCAGTAGCCTTATCAACAGGGGTTGATGATCTTGGCTTGTCAGTAATAGCAAGAGGTTTGTTCTTCTTGAAATTACTCTTTCTAGCAAATCTCTTGAACTTATTAGCCAGGAATGCCAGAATTTCATCATTATCTGAAACGTCAGAGTCTGATTATCTTTCAGAGTTAGTTTCCAACTCAGTGACAGTGATAGTCGATCGCTGAGTGGAAGGTGACTCTGAGATTAAATCAACAGGGGTGCTTTTGGAATCTTTTACAAGATTCTTCTTAAGATGACTCGATTGCTCATGATTCAGCATCGTGCTATATAAGGTAGAAAGGGTCATTGATTTTAGATCCTTTGACAGCTTGAGACACATAGAATAACTGTCCCAGCTTTCAGGTAAACATTCTAAGAACTTTGTCAGTACTTCAAAGTTAGAATATTCCTTACCAACAGTTTTCAGATCTATTATTAAGCAGTTAAAACGTTGGTGTACTTCAGAGAGAGTTTCATTCTTACCACAAATGAAGCTTTCATATTGTCTTACCAGGTTGATCTTTCGAGAGTCCTGGACTTCAGAAGTACCTTCATACTGAACACAGATTGTGTCCCACATAGCTTTTGAGGTTTTCAGGTTCATGACGGAATGGTAGACTTCGTCAGGAAGAGCCATGGAGAGTATGGATCTGGCTTTGGTGTCGATAGCCACTTTATTCTTATCTTCATCAGTCCACATATGAATTTCCTTGGGAATCAGCCTTTCTGGAATCAGCCTTTCTGGAAATGCAGCATCAATTCTTATAGAAATATATGGGCCGTTTTCAAGATAGTAAGGCATAGTAGGGTCTACACCTTCTAAGAAGAGAGTCATCCTATTTTTCCATAGATTAAAATTATCTCTGGAGAATCTAGGGGGTTTTGCAAGAGAACCGTTCTCAATATAGTTTGTGTTTGTGTTGGTAGCCATTTTAAGAAATAGCTAGGAAGAGAAATCTTAGTATAGATTAGATCTTGTTTATGAGATTAAACAAATCTGCTCTGATACCACCTGTTGGTCCCGAAGGGCTATACAAGTTTGTAGAGGGGGGGTTGAATACAAACACACGTTTTTGCTTTTCTAAACTGTTTATTGATAAATCAAGACAATTTACAACTTGTTGCGGAACAAGATTAAGGATAAACCTAATCTTAACAAGTCTTGAGAAACACTAAGTTTCTTGCACTAGAAAGAGTTAAAGAAATTACGAATAATAACTTAACAATAAGAGAGAAATAAGAAGATGGTACGAGCACACTTCAAAACTGAAGTAAGGTTCTTCTTATATACTGCATGCATTTAATGCAAGGCAGTATGGCTTTACACGTGGGAGTAGCTGAGTGGTTGCATGTCATTGACCTTTGTAGACAACCTTAGTAGCCGCATGGTGCACAGTGTAGAATCAGAGTTGTTGTACGATTACAGACAAAAGGGATGTCCATTCTGACAGTTTGTACGGAGACGTGCAATGGAGGTAAGACAATAGTAACATGCAGGGAGACTTCATGATCAGCTTTCGTTGAATCAGATCTTTATCAGCGAATGATAAAGTTCAGCGATTGCTGAAGTCTTCTACTTGATACTTCACGTTGAATGGACAGGTCTTGCTTCGCTGATATCCGCATCAGTTCATGAGTAGACTTGTCGCTGGTTCTTGAGCTTGATCTTCGACTTCAGCGTAGAACATATGTTGACGTGAAACTTGTCTTCAGGGATCATAAGTAAACAACTAACTTATCAGCGATCATCTCATAGACTGAACAGGCTCAGGGCTATAAGATGATGAACAGTGTTCGCTGAATATCTAATCTAAAGAGTGAGAGTTCCTATCAGCGGTACTGTAAAGTCTTAGTACTTATCAGAGATAGTGAAACTCTAATACATATTGTTTACTTACAATTTTCACTAAGTGTTTAAGAGAGGGTCATTATCAAATCACTGAGGGTTTGGATCAACATCTTCTTTGGGCTTCAAGTCAAACAAACCATAGAGGGTAGTTTCATTAACCAATAAAAATATGTAAATGATATTTTATCAAAGTACAAACTCTCTGATTCATCTGCTATGAAAACCCTAATGGCCACTGGATCAAAGTTGGATTCTGATCCTTCTGGCAAATTTGTAGAGTCTAAACTCTACAGAGGTATGAGTGGCTCACTTATGTATCTCACAGCTAGTAGACCAAACATTATTTTTGCCACATGTCTCTATGCTAGATATCAATCAAATTCAAAATAATCTCATCTCTTTGCAGTAAAGAGGATCTTTAGATACCTTAAAGGGACCAAGAGTCTTAGGCTCTGGTATCCAAAGGACTCTGGCTTTGAACTAATGGCTTATACAGATTCAGATTATGGAGGATGTAGACTCGACCGAAAGAGCACCTCTGGGAGCTATCAACTACTTGGTGACAAGTTGGTAAGTTGGACATCCAAGAAGCAGAACTGTGTGTCCACTTCTACGGCAGAAGCAGAATATGTGGCTGCTGCTAGCTGTTGTTCACAAGTCTTATGGATGAAAACTTAACTCAGAGATTATGGTCTTGAGTTTGACAAAATCCCAATCCTCTGTGACTCAAAGAGTGCCATAGCCATCTCTGCAAATACTATGCAACAATCAAAGACAAGGCACATCGATATCAGGTATCATTTTATTAAGGATCACGTTGAAAAAGGCACCATAGAAATGTATTTTGTGCCCACTGAATCCCAGCTTGCTGATTTTTCACCAAAGCTCTTGTGAAAAGAGATTTACTTTCTTAATCAGTAAGTTGGGTATGCTCAGATGGATAAGCACCTAGGTACAGAGTCTCTGAGCTTGTAAATATTTCCTCTTTCAGCATATAAAGTCTTGAAGCATATTTCTATCTGCTTTTGTCAAAAGTGTTTATATGCTCATCTACAGAGCCTCTGTAGCATGGCACAGAGCCTCTTATGTTGCTTGTTCTGTGCTTTGTACGACATTTGTCATTTTATGATCCAAGCATAGTTCAAGGGGGAGCAAAGGTAAGCCAATTGTCAAGGGGGAGCTATCAAAATCTCATCAATCCGTATTCAGATGGTGTAAATCCAAGGTATGAACTTCTCAATACATCCCTAAACCTCAGTTTCATCGAATCAAAACTTTGATTGGTCAAAATCTTTTGCTATTATGCACTTCTAGCAAATTTTGACTGAAAGAGCCTCTGCACCCATGGCACTGAACCTCTGAGTCAAGACTAGTCTAGAAGTATGTATAATCTCGACCATATCATTGATTTTCAGATGTTTAGGTAAACAAAGGTGTAATCTATATGGCAGAAGAACTGGTCCTAGCTCACAGAGGCCTCTTTTTTCTTCCAACACTTGTGTGTTTAAGAACTTTCCTCTAGGGTGTGGGTTATTTGTTCAAAAGCACAGCCATGTGTCCACAGTGTCTCTCACGCCTGTGGGAAGCGATAAGCGTTCAAGTCCCATCTCTGAACCGCCCATATCCACGTGTCATCTTTTGAGTGTCGTTTGCCCAAACGGCTTTGTACTTGATTACGGACTCCAAATATCATGGTAATCCCACTAATTCGTTTTAAATCTGGGGCTTTAAATTCGAAATTCCCACACTTTCTTCATTTTTACCTTCTTCTTCAACCAATCGAGCGCAAGAACTCCATACTTCCAGACCTTCAAAAGCTGTAAAAATGGCTTCTCCAGTAGAATCGAACAACTCTTTCAACCTCATTCCTCCCCGAAAGGACAATGAACCTCACTCAGACAGTGATGACTCTGTTCATCATCAACCCTCCACCCACCATCAATCGTTCTTCAACAAAGAACACCACTTCGCCACTCTACCCTTGAAACCCAACAATCACTATGTGATTCTGAGCCTAGATACCTTTGCTAAGGAGTATCCAACCCTAATAATCCTTCGTCAGAACCATTTCATCTCAAAAGCCCTAATCCTAACCACAACTGAACTCCTAAACCACTACATCAACCAATACTGGTCCTCATGTAAGTATGAGAAGGACATGAATGCCATCGTTGGATATGTATCCTTCTCTGACACTGAAATGTCATATCCCTAAAAATAAACCGCCAACTGATCTCTGCTATTTTCAAACTTCCCACCAGATTTGGCCTAGGAATAGTCAGATATGCCTCAGAACCCTCTGATGTGGAGCTTGTGGACTTTGTAGAGTTTATAGGGTATAACAGAAACTACTAAAAGGACAGAGTTTAGGCGACAGAACCTTCCACCTCTGTGGAATGTACTTTTTAGTATTTTGAACATAACCTTGACTGGGAAAGTTGGAAGCCCAGATCAATCCTCCCACAACATCATTGCAATCATGTACATAATTTACTATGACTTACCTCTGGATTATGTAAGGTTAATCCTCAAAGAGATGGTAAGTTCTATGGAAAAGAAGAGTGAGCAACAAGCAAAGAACCCCACAAAACTACCTGTTCTAACGTATCCCGGAAACCTTACAGTGCTTCTGCACGAGAAGATCAAAGAAAAGGAGTATGCTATGACAGGCCCCTCTGTTAAAGTGTATCCTATGAAAACCCACAACCCAACCATTCTACTAGAGGCATATCCGAACGCAAGGCCTCTATCGAAGAAGATGCTGAAGTACGTAGAGAGCAGTGAAGTTAGGATGTCTTATGTGCGTGAGTTTAGGTCTCCCAAACTGAGACCTAAAACCCCTCCACGCGTAGGATATGCCCTAAGACAACCCGTGGCAGAGCGAGTGCTAGAGGGAGCAACGGAGGTGAGAGAAGAGAGAGAGTTGAGCGATCCCCTACCCATAGAGTATAAGTGAGGAGCCACACAGAGCCTGAAAATGCAGAACCTTCAAGGCCTAAGAAGAAAAGGAAATCAAGGCAAACCACAGAAACTCAAACCACATAACCTCCTACCGCAGAAGCAGAAACTGCACCTGGTTCACAGAACCTTCAGTGCCCAAGCTCAAATAGAAAGAAAAAAAAGGCAAAGGTCACAATTATAGAAGAACCCAAGGCACCAACAGAAGCACCCATCCCTGAGCCTCAGAAGAAGAAGATGAGGCTCAGAAAGAAAGTGGTTGAACAACAAGATCAAATAATTGAACCCATCAACCAATCTGAACCCGTAGAGCCTCTGGCCACTTCCTTAGAAGTACTAGTTGCTTTTACAGAAGCCCAAGAGGAACAACCTCAGAACCTTACACCCAACACCCCAATTAACATCTCTGATGATGAACCTGAGACTGTAGAACCCCCTAGCCCTACTCCTTTAGAAGGCAAAGATGCATTACTCATGTCTAGGTGGGCAAACAGATCTCTTAATGATTGTCGATCCCCTCTAATCCACAACGTAAACTCAGATGATGATGAACAACCTCAGAGCTCTCCTCAGAGATACCCTTCCAACAACGATGCCAACCCTCTAGCAGATCTTCTGGAAAATTATTACTCTCAATCGGCAGAAGAAGAGGATATAGAGAAAGAGAAAGAAGTAGAAATAGGAAAAGAAGCGAAGGTGGAGAGAATAGGTGCAAAAGATGCCAATGGCATACCCCCTCGGCCCCTTCCTAGTGCAAACACATTATCTGTTCTAGCAGCACAGAACATTGAAACAGAGGTGCACACCTCGATTCCAACCCAAGACAGCCAGCCATAGGACACTCTTCAGTCCTCTAAGCTTATTTTAAGCCAGGAAGCTACAACTATGGCAATGTCCTCTCAAAATGACATTGCTATTGAAGATTCTAGTATCCAGTTGCCCAAGGATACAACCCTGCCCCTCACTCTCCACCACACTCACCACTTATAGATCGTTCAGAGTGATACCCTATGCACATAGCATACGAAGAGACTCTAGACAAGTCTCTGAGTGAACATCCTGTCACACAAGGTTCTGCCTCTGAAGCAAACCTTGAAGGTGACAAGACTAGAGCCTCTGTAGCTTTTGAGTCATCTTTTGATGGCTCATCACGAGGATCGAACGGAAATCCTGAAGAGCACAACATCAACACAAGCTTTAAGTTAGGTGTTCCAGGAATAGGAACGAACTCTGAACCATGTGTTGGAACAAACGTTACCCCCCTCTTCATATGTGACAAAGGGTGAGTTCCAAACCTTTGTTACCTCCATGGAGAGATCTTTCACCGAGTTGAAAAGCTTGGTGACTTCCAGTGCAGAGTCCCAGAGCAAATCCTTTGTAGAGCTACACACAAAAGTGGATTCCATCTCCACAGAGCTGAAGGCCAATTCTTCTAAAATCGCAGAGCTCCAAAGCCAACCATCACAGAGTTCAAACCCCTCTGTTGAGGAACTTCAGAGTAAGGTCAACAGTTTTGCCACAGAACTCCATACATCTTTTGAACTTGCCAAGTCCTTGTTCGAAGCAATGAAAGGAAGAATATTCTCCTCAGAGCCTAATCTTGCAGTCACAGCCGCAGATTTGGAAAGAGCTCTGCAGAACATTCAGCAATCCATTCAGAGCCAAGTTGTACCCGTGCTTCCAACCAATTACATGACCAGGGCTCAGCAGACAAAGCTTGGGAAGCAGATGATCTCAGAGGTCTGTGGTTTTGTACAGGCCTTCACTGTTGTTGATGCCTCCTACATAAAGGACTTCAACACCTCTGTGGCCAAGCTGAAATTTAAAACCGACAGGGAAGTAAGCAAGACAAAATTCCTTATTGACGATGTGGTGGATAGAATCAAAGAGGCCACAACCCATTTACCCAAGAAGAAGCGAAAAGCTCGTATACCTTGCCAAGCAGAGGCCACAAAGAAAGGTAAATATGATGACCCCCACGATGGCCCTGGTTCTAGTGGTTATCATAAGGGGGAGAAGAGCACCGCAGAGCCCCTCAAAGTTAATCCAGTATCTTCTACAGCTCCATCCTCGACCCAACCCCAAACCAAAGCTCTAAGAAACACAAGGAAAACCTCTGCAACCACCCAATCCTCTGCACCAACACAAACCTCTGCTGAAAACCAACCTCAACCATAGAACCAACCTCTCCCTTACCTAAACCTACTGAAACCACAACCGTGGCTGCCAAACCAACAAAGATCATAATCAAATCCCTCGGAGCCAAACCCCCAAAACCACATAAGGAAACCCAAACAGAAGGATAAACCAAAGGAAACCCAAGAACCAAAAGAAAAACCAGACAAATCCATCTCTGCACCCTCTGTACCCAAACCACCTTTTGCGCCTAAACCAACCTATGTACCCAAACCACCTTCTACCAAGCAACCACAGAAGCCACAGATGTCTCAGCTAATCCGTAAAGAAGACCCTTTACAGAGCACTTCGTGCTTCCCAAACCCCTCCAACCCATGCCCTCAAGGAAAGGCAAGAATCCAATGAGCTCTGTTGATTCTGACAGAGTGGCACAAGTGAAAAAGTCCCTAGATGTCATGCGACTACCAATTCCGAGACCAAGAGAGAAAGAGCTAATCTATCAAGAGCAAATCCAAAAGTATCTCTACAGCGTGGATGAAAATAATGTCATAGAGCCTCCCATGGCCAGAGTAAATGATCTGATGAAAGAAGAGATCAAGGCCACGTTCTATAGAGAGAAGTCCTTGCCCGCAGAACAAGTTTTCTCTTTGAGAGACATTACCACTGTATAGAAACTTACTCTACATTCTTGGTCCAACAGGTAGCTAATGTGTTGCAGGTACCAAGTTGAAAGGGACAATGGATCCAAACATGCCTTCTCGGACGCTGACCTCAGAAACCTCTGCCTATATGATCTGCCTCAGCTCTATGGATGGGCAGAACAAAGAGTGGGGAAGAGAAAGGCGTTCGGCATTGCAAATGAAGCTATCAGATAGGTCATGCAGGAGAAAATAAATATGCATAGTCTTATAGACTTCCAAATAGCTCTGGAACTTGGAGTTGAAAAGTTAAACATCACTGCAGCAGATGAAGAGTTGGATCTAATTGAGCTAAAGGAAGAAGACTTTGTCATCGTTGAACCTGACTTTGGATTCGTCTACAAGAACAAGTCTGGAGAGAACAAGCCCTTTAGGCCTATCAACTGTGTCCAAGTATTCTACAGAGACTCTCCAAAAGTTTAAGCAAATCATTTTACAGAAGTAGGGATCGAAGCATGTGCCCAACGGACCAGCCACTCAGATCATATGTGATATAGATGCCACCATTAAATTCAGAGCACTTGTAATGTGGATCTATACCACTTTGAAAACCAACTTTAGAAACCCTGTAGATGATTTTCCCAGATAGTTGTATTTTATCTTGTAATTCTTCAATGCACTCAATGAAATATCTTTTACAGAGGTATTTGTTTAAACCTCTTGCTTTCTAGCATAGCACTTATAAAATTTTTCTTTTTTCCAATACTTAAGGGGAGATTGTTAGCCCCACTTATCACTTGAAAGTATTGTAAAAAGACCAAGTCATCTGGTCATAGAAGACTTCGGCACCCATAGAAACAAGCCTCTACCGAAGTGAAGATGTACAAAAGAAGCCTAACCTGAAAATAAGGATCAGAGCTTAGAGCCTCTGTGGAAGACCTCAGAGCCTCTGTGAGGATCCTCAAAAGCTCTGGTGCGGACCAACCGCTGTCATCAACACTAGAATAATTCAAGACCTTTTGAAGAACAATCCTTCTCTCACAGTTGTACTATCCTACTTAAGACTGTCACGTGCCCCACTAACGCTTGCAACGCCTTTCTAGGTGGCAAAATTCTATTAGCTAGTGTGTTGACCTTTGTATACTATTTTCCTATAAATAGGAAGATCTCCCATGATTTTCCTGTAATCTTTTGCACGCCATTATAGCACACACTTCACACCACCAACAACACACAATTAGCAGAGAGAGAATTAGGGTTTCCACACATAGTAGTGTAGGTTTTCTTCATTGTTCTTCAGTAAATTAATCCTTTAGATTAATATCAAAAGCATATGGCTTATTGAATTGATTAAATATTGTTGCATTGCTCTTCCTCTTTGTTTATTGTTTCTACCAAGCTTAACACAAAATGTTTCTAAAACGCTTCTGCAACTCTACACCTTTTAGTTTGTTTAGCTTATAGAGATAATCTGGAATCAACACGATACTGTTCTAAAACATCAAAAATAACTATTTAATAAACTTATAAACCCATTTCTTTATATTAAAGTGTCCCAATAAACACGTAACTCAACATAGATGCTACGTGTCAATAAAAGTTTTTTCAATTCGCCTAAACAATAACTTCGAGCATATGTATTCATTCCGATTAGTTCAATATTATACAACTAATGCATTTTGATGATCAAAATAAAAGTTCATACAAATCAACCTACAAAGGAAAACCAAAAACAACAACTCCAAACCTTTGAGACACATTGTCCCCAATGTGCACAAATAAATCAAAAGTAGCAGCTTGTGAAATTTTAACCATCACATTGAGATATAAAGGTTGGACATACAACTAGAATTTGAAGCGAACAAAAGTGAATAAAAAAACAAACCGAGTTTTCACAATCACCCAAGTGCTCCCGCGAGGAGGATGTGATAACGCCACTTTTTGGCATTATTTTCGGTTCTTAAACCAATGAGATTGGCTTGTGTTCTAGCAAAAAGGCAGAATTTTACGGTTTATCTAGTGAGATGTGCAGGTAATCTAAAAGACGGCAATCATCGAGAAAAGAAGTGGAAAAGAGCCTAAAAAGGTCCAAAACGAAGCCAACGGAAGCCCGAGATCCAAGCCCAAGACCCGTGCCCGAACCACGAAACAAACCTGACCCGGAAACGCATCAGGAAACCGCGCGGTTTCCTACGCAGTTTGCAAGTCGCAGGCAAAACCGCGGGACCCCCTGTTTCAGTGTTATATGTTGCTGTTTTCGGATTTTAGGTTAGCATCTCGCACACGACGACGGCCAGCGACTGGGGGCGATTTTCAGAGGTTTTTCGGAGCTTTTGGAGCCACGATAGAGGATCGATTAAGGAGGAAGTCACGACGCGAAGCGGATTAGAGCCGAGAGAAGGGAGTTCACCATTACATTCAACACGTTCACGTTTACTATGTTTGCATTCATTGTTTCCATTCCTTCTCTTATGTTTGTATCCACCACCAACATGAACTAATCTGTAGATGTTGGGGGTTGGAGTGATTTTGGTTTAAACCTATGAACAGATGACGTGATACGTTTATCAGTTTTCCTATTTTAATGAAGCATGTAATTTGGTTTTTAATGCTTTTGTGAGTTTAGCTAGCTTCCAATTGTTTTGTTGTTTTCAGTTAAGTTCGAGAGAATTAATTGTTAACTAGAACTAGAAATTGCATGCCTAAGGTGAGAAATTGGATAGAGATATACCAATGTAAGCTTTAGTCCCGGTTAAATCTTGTTTTTAATGTGTTTTGAGTGTCATAAGTTAAGATCGAGAGATAAAGCTTGTGTCTTCAAAATAAAACCCGTTGTTGCTTGAGAGAGAACAACGGTGATTTTCGAGATTGGGTATTCATTAAAGGGAATAACTTGGTAACTGTTTTAAGTTAAATGTTCGTTCGTGAAAACCTTAGGATCTCCAACCCTCAACTGTTTTCTCTATCAAAGTTTCCGAAGTTGTTTACTGTCCCGTCTGTGATTTATTTGTTTGCAACTAATTAAGTCATACCAACCACTCAATTTGCGACCGTTCAGTTAATAGAGTTTATAGTCATTGTGATTCTTAGTTCCTAGTTCCCTGTGTTCGATACTTGTACTGTTTGTACTATTACTTGATTTCGACCCGTACACTTGCGGCAAGATTTAGGGGGTGTAAACCCGCCTATAAAGTTTTGGCGCCGTTGCCGGGGAACTAGTTTCAACTGATAGCACCACCAGCTATAAGCGCTATTACATTGAACATTTTTTTTTATTTTTGTTATTTAATTTCATCACTTTCAGTTTTTGGATTGCTAATTTTGGTTACTTTCTGTTTCAGGTATTAATTGGTTTATGCCAAGGAAAACCCGAGGGGAAGGAATCGAACCACTCGATCCGGAAATCGAAAGAACCGCCCGTCGATTACTCAAAGAATCAAAAGTTAAAAGGCAACTGAAGATGGGCGACGAGATACCTGTCAACGAGAGACCTCCTCGCAATGACCCGCCTCCGCCTCCTCTTGAGAGACGCCCTATGCGATCGTTTGCCAATCCGAACGTGGCAGCCGCACGCATAGGCATCCAACTGCCCACTACTGGGGCGAATGTTTTTAAGCTTAAAACGAGTACCATCGTGATGGTACAACAAAATCAATATGGAGGAGCACCGACAGAAGATCCTCATGCACATCTCCGTGCATTTGAGAGAACTTGCAACACGTTTAAGATCAATGGGATGAACGAGGATGCCATAAAGCTAAGGCTGTTCAGTTTTTCTCTCAAGGGCCAAGCCGAAACATGGACCGAGAGTATCCAACCGGACTCGATCACCACCTGGGCACAACTGAAAGAGGCTTTCCTTCAAAAAAAATTCCCACCAAGCAGAACCTCGCAACTTATGGCGGAAATCACCCATTTTGCTCAATAGGATCAAGAGACGTTATATGAAGCTTGGGAGAGGTACAAAGATATGATCAAGGAGTGCCCTCATCATGGGTTGCAAGGTTGGGTTATTATCCAAACATTCTTCAGTGGACTTCACCCGTAGTTCAAAAACGACATAACAGCTGCATCGGGTGGGCCCTAATGGATAAGTCTTATGAGGAAGCATGCGAGCTGATCGACAATCTAGCCGAACATAGTTTTTCTACTCCAAGATCGGTCGTTAGAAGAGTTGCGAGTGTTCAAGAATCGGATGAGCTGAAGGAAATAAAAGTTCAACTAGCTACGATCACGAACCATTTGAAAGGAGGTAGTCCGGAAGAACCCGAACAAGTTCAGTTTTTACAGAACCGGAACAACCAACCGAGGAACGACCCTTTCTCGAACACTTACAATGAGGGGTGGAAGAAACACCCTAACTTTTCATGGAGTCAACCCGGACAACAACCACGAGGTAATAACTCCAACTTCTCTAATTTTTCTAATACTAACAATGTTTACCATCCTCCAGGTTTCAACCATAGGAAATTCGACGAAGGACCATCTGTAGAGAAGAAACCGAGGCTGGAAGATATGATGATGAAGTTTATGACAAAGATGGACAGCACGGTTGGAGAATTAGCAAGCACGGTGAGTACAGTGAAAGCAGCAACGGATTAGAACACCGCATCCATCAAGATCCTTGAAAGACAAGTGGGGTAAATTTCTGAAGTCTTACAAAACCGAGCCCCAGGAACGTTTCCGAGTCAGACCGAAAGGAAACCAAGAGAAGAATGTAATGCTATTTATCTGAGAAGTGGCAAGGAGGTGATTAATGAGCCTACACGAGAAACATCATCAAAGGGAACCGAGCTCAAAATGCAAGATGTCGAGATCATAGAAGTGGATGGGATGGAAGCCAGTGAAGAAGGTATGACGAAGGAAAACTCGGAGAATGGAGAAAAGAAGAAGAAGCAACCACCAGTCAACCCGTATGTGCCACCTCTACCATTTCTGAGTCGAGTAAAGGCACATAAAGATGAGGAACAGTTCAAGAAGTTCCTTGACATCTTCAAGAAGCTACACATCAACATCCCCTTCGCCGAAGCACTTGCCCAAATGCCAACATATCTCAAATTCATGAAAGAGATCTTATCCAAGAAGAGGGCAGTCGAACACCACGCGACAGTTGCACTTACTGAAGAGTGCAGTGCGATCATCCTGAACAAGCTTCCCCTGAAGCTTAAGGATCCAGGGAGTTTTTCAATCCCTATTCAAATTGGGAAGCTTAATTTTGATAAAGTGTTATGTGATTTAGGAGCAAGTATTAACTTAATGCCTTTATCTGTTTTCAGGAAACTTGGCTTGGGAGAGGTGAAGCCAACATACATGACCCTCAAGCTCGCGGATAGATCTATAGTGTACCCATATGGAGTGATAGAGGATGTGCTCATCAAGGTTCGCAAGTTCTACTTTCCGGTGGACTTCATGGTGCTGGATATTGATGAAGACATAGAGGTCCCGCTGATATTGGGAAGATCCTTTCTGGCCACGAGCAGAGCGTTGATCGACATGGAAGAAGGCGAAATGACCCTAAGGGTTGATGGTGAGAAAGCGATGTTCAAGATGTTCGAGAGTTGAAGAGGTCGGAGCGAAGAGGAACTCGGAGATGGTCAAGGAAGACCAGATGTGGAAGAATCCGTGGAGAATCGCAAGTGTGGACGGTTCGACTCCGCGAATACCGAGCCAAGTTGAGAGCCACATAGTCGTGCCACGACTTTAACTACGGCGCTGGGTGGGAGGCAACCCACCGAGGTTTGCGTCTTCTTTTACTAGTTTTGTTTTAGAGTGTTTTTATTTAAAAAAAATTGGGGAACAGAGACTTACGCGGCTTCCTGCGCGGTTTACAAACCGCGGCCCAAAACCGTGGGGGGTTCCCCTGATACTTCTGATTGTTTTTCGTACAGTTTTTGTTCCTTTCTTGCTTTGGGTTTTCAATTTTCTTTGCGTTTTTTATCTTTTGCTTTGATTTCTTTTGTTTTTGCCTTCTCTCCCCATCTTCTCTGACCATTCGCTCAAATCTGTCAAGAAAATCTCCTCCGTCCGGTCAAACAGGTATGTTCTAACCCTTTATGTTAACGAGTGGTGTATGATGTTTTGTTTCTTATTAGTTAAACGAGATGCAACAAACCTAAGTTTCACTTAGGTTTGGGGTGCCTCACCTTTCAACATCTACACACTCAATTGTAATCATGTGCAAACCTCGGTTTTACCAAGGTTTGGGGTTGGCTTTAGTTAGCAAACCTAGGCCACGGCCTAGGTTTGGGGTGGCCATATTTGAATAACTCTGGGCTTGTTCCTTTAGAAATGTTGTGTTAATGTCCGTCCTTTTTTATGACTGTAGTAACTGCACGCTAATTTTTGTCGCATCGCCTACAGCTTTACTTAAACATTGGGGACAATGTGTGGGTAAGGTTTGGGGTTGCCCAATCGGGCCCACGTTTATGCACGTAGATGTCCTGCACTGCTGAATGGTTAGATCATAGTAGCCAAAATTTTTGTTTTGAATGATTGAGACCGACCATTGTGGGAAAAGACATGACTAGGGACATTAGTGGAGACCACCCAATAGCGAGTTTTGAGCCTAAAAGACGTTTTTCATTTCGAGGGATTTAAACACTAAATTCGTATACACTTTTTCGTATTCCTTGTCGTGATTATAGAAGGATCTCGCTATAATGTTGCATTGACTAGCAAAGACGACCATCGGGATATTGGGTAAGGGTATAGTAGACCATATCATGTGGACCTTAAAATATGATTCCAGGCAGTGTGTGTTTTGTTTTAACCCATTTTTAGCTATCGTTCCTTTCGACCCATTATGTGTGTACCCATAACCCATTTTTTTTGCAGCCAAACACTCATCGTGTTCGTTTCTAAACCCACCATTAAACCCTAGCCAAAAGCCTTAGCCAACCCTTATCCGAAAGTGTGTCAATCAGAAGCAGTAATGAAGAGCAGAAAAGAAATAGTATAGGCCAGTTATGAAAATAAAGAGGGCCAATGCAGCCCCAATCAAATAAAGAAGAGCCAATGTTGCTTCAAAAAAAAGAGTTATTTAGATAGCTTTACAACAGCTGAATAAGAGAGTCAAAGAGACTCTAGTAGTGATAAAGAGGGCCAAGTGATAGAAAACAGAATCAAGAATGTCCAGAACTGTTAATGATTGACACGCCGAGGATTTTTGATCCTTTTTACCCTTCGTTTCTCAGCCAAAACCCTAGCCCCGTTACAACCCTTGTAAAGACCTGGATGATCTTCTGGAAAATGTGATTAGGGTATACGACCACCTTTACTGATATTCCCTGTCTTGCTACTTGATTCCCTTCTGAGATCAACCTCTTGGACATTTGTGCGTCTTTCTTTAGAGTTGTCATGTAATTTTCAAGTATTCTTGTACATAACTTCCTTATACATGACAACATGTGCGACAACCTAGGTTCGAATGAAATGAGAGTATCCCGTGAGGTAGGGTCGAGGCGAAATGTTTTCCCTAGTATGTTTGGACCTAGTACAACCTTAATGGAATCGGAGCGGTCACGAGTTCAATTCACAATGGAAGGCCATAGATCAAACAAAATAAGGATGAAGCGAGAGTGAGATAGGCATTCAAGGGTATGGGAAATCACCAGTGCATTACATGGGACCGATTGGGAGTTGTGCAGTTATTATTTCGCTGATATATGCTTTTATTCTATTTTATCGCTAATTTGCTTGGGGACAAGCAACGCTCAGTTTGGGGTTGTTGATAACGCCACTTTTTGGCGTTATTTTCGGTTCTTAAACCAATGAGATTGGCTTGTGTTCTAGAAAAAAGGCGGAATTTTACGGTTTATCTAGTGAGATGTGCAGGTAATCTAAAAGACGGCAATAATCGAGAAAAGAAGCAGAAAAGAGCCTAAAAAGTCCAAAACGAAGCCAACGGAAGCCCGAGATCCAAGCCCAAGACCTGTGCCCGAACCACGAAACAAACCTGACCCGGAAATGCATCAGGAAACCGCACGGTTTCCTACGCAGTTTGCAAGTCGCGGGCAAAACCACGGGACCCCCTGTTTCAGTGTTATATGTTGCTGTTTTCGGATTTTAGGTTAGCATCTCGCACACGACGACGGCCAGCGACTGGGGGGCGATTTTCAGAGGTTTTTAGGAGCTTTTGGAGCCACGATAGAGGATCGATCAAGGAGGAAGTCACGACGCGAAGCGGATTAGAGCCGAGAGAAGGGAGTGCACCATTACATTCAACACGTTCACGTTTACTATGTTTGCATTCATTGTTTCCATTCCTTCTCTTATGTTTGTATCCACCACCAACATGAACTAATCTGTAGATGTTGGGGGTTGGATTGATTTTGGTTTAAACCTATGAACAGATGACGTGATACGTTTATCAGTTTTCCTATTTTAATGAAGCGTGTAAATTGGTTTTTAATGCTTTTGTGAGTTTAGCTAGCTTCCAATTGTTTTGTTGTTTTCAGTTAAGTTCGAGAGAATTAATTGTTAACTAGAACTAGAAATTGCATGCCTAAGGTGAGAAATTGGATAGAGATGTACCAGTGTAAGCTTTAGTCCCGGTTAAATCTTGTTTTTAATGTGTTTTGAGTGTCATAAGTTAAGATCGAGAGATAAAGCTTGTGTCTTCAAAATAAAACCCGTTGTTGCTTGAGAGAGAACAACGGTGATTTTCGAGATTGGGTATTCATTAAAGGGAATAACTTGGTAATTGTTTTAAGTTAAAAGTTCGTTCGTGAAAACCTTAGGATCTCCAACCCTCAACTGTTTTCTCTATCAAAGTTTCCGAAGTTGTTTACTGTCCCGTCTGTGATTTGTTTGTTTGCAACTAATTAAGTCATACCAACCACTCAATTTGCGATCGTTCAGTTAATAGAGTTTATAGTCATTGTGATACTTAGTTCCTAGTTCCCTGTGTTCGATACTCGTACTGTTTGTACTATTACTTGATTTCGACCCGTACACTTGCGGCAAGATTTAGGGGGGGTGTAAACCCGCCTATCAGGATGCTCCAGCACCGCTGCACCGACATCTTCGCATGTAGAAGCAGGTGAATAGGTTGGGGACTCTATTCGGGAGAAGGGGTGACGTGATACGAGGTGGCGGTCCTGAGCGTGGCAGGCTAGAGGGTGGCTGGCTAGAGGGTGGCTGGCTAGAGAGCGGAATAAGATCGACAACTCACTCTAGAATCGCTCTGTGAGCTATCTGCGTGGTCCGCACCTCCTAAATCGCGACTAGGATATCAGATGGTGGTGGTTGCTTTTGTGGCTGTCGTGGCTGTTGTGGCTGCTGTGGTGGTTGCGCGGTATCCCGCGGCTGTGTGGTTGTCCCTCGCCCTCTGTTCTGGTAACGACGACCTTCTGTAGGAAGGTTGGGTAATCTATGGTGTGTGCAGAAATAATTATAGGCCTTCTTGCTTATGTCTGACTTGGGTGCTTGAAGGGCACCCTCATCAAACGCTTCTGCAATCCCCACCATCCTACAGAAGTGAGTGATGAGGCACGGGAAGTAGATGAGGCTCCACATGTTTGTACCAAATTTGAGGATTTGATTCATAATAATATGTCCAACGTCGAACCTATAGTTGTTTTGAATGGCGAACAAGAGACGGGTGTGTCCTCCGAGACATCGGTGCGGTGAGACGATGGTATCAGACTGCTTTTGATGAAAATAGTCCAGAATGCCATGTCTGAGTGAAGGTCACCGTGGCTCATATTTTCCTCATCCAGGCCCCATGCGTCGGAACCATCACGGTGCAGCCTAGCAAACAACTCGTCGGTGCCGAATTGGATTATAACGTCCATGGGCATGCCATTATAAAGATCAAACTCCGAGAGGGATTGCGTCTCCAGATATTCGTTAATTGCCTCAGCTGACATCTCCACCTGCGTGTCCTTGACCCATACGATGACCTCGGTTTTGAACACCTCCGGGACCATTGCGGCATAAAACTCGCGCACCAGTCCTAGATGATATCTAGACAGGGTACTGGTGTAACGATTCCATCCCCGATGTATAATCGTGGCGGGAATGGGGGTTGAATCAAGACCCTTGGGGTCAATGCCCCTTTTCCGTCAAGAACCCATGGTTTTGAAGTTGGGCATATCTCTCGTTGGCCTGCGTGTTTGGCGCACATGTCACCCCTAGTCGTTCGTCTTCCGGGAGATCCTCAAAGGCCTTAAACCTATCTACATTTCTGCCATGTATGCATACCATAGTGGGAATCTGCAAAGAAAGCTGGAGAGCTAAGCCACGAGTAGATTGTTTATAAAAGAATCGGAAAGTTAACGCGGTTTCATATAAAAGGGAATGCATGAAGTCAAGACAAACAATTTAGGCATGCATGTGATAATTGAATAGGTATTTGTGCAAACATTCAAGCCCAATTGAAATAAAATGGACGGAATAACTATGCTCAAATTCACCAAAAAGACACATAAAGACATGTTACGCTTATAACACATGCACATCCCAAAAATTGAACATCCTAACTTAGATTACCCCGAAAACATGAAATGAGAGTTCACAATCCTAAAATTTTGCACGAAACAATTGCTCGAGATTAAGTGGCATGATATGACCCAAAATAATGTACAATGTGAGCAAATTGTCATACCATCAACAAACCGAAGTTTCAAAGCCATGCGAGCATACCAACGATAATAGTTACACTAATTCACACAATTGGTAAAATTAAAGTGCTCAAAATGGAATAAAATGGTCACTAGAACAACATGCAATAAAGAAGATATGCAATTTAAGCACAACTATGCATATTTGGCACAACTTGACATCAATAAAATAATACTCAACAATAAATAGATTTATGTGTACTAGTGTCCAAGAACTCGAAAAGCTCAATTTAACTAGCAATAACCAAAATCTTTCATGTATAAGCCATTTTAGCATAAAAGTCAATATGTATGCCCTAACTTCAATCCATGGTGAAATTGTGCAAAATGTTGACAATGTGGAGCTAAATGATGTATAAACAAGCAACAAATAACAACCCCAAACCTACTTTGTAGATTAACTTCACAATTATTAAAGCATGGAAAAAGTTACCAAAAACCTTGCAAACCTCAACAATGGAGGTGCAATGAGAGTGGAAGAAGTGAGAAACACTTACTTGGAGGAGGAGAAACTCAAGGTAGCAACAAAAATGGAGGAAAAAACAAAGTGGAAGAGGGATATCTTGAGGAAATCGTCAAAATCGCAAGGGAGGAGGTCTAAGTCGCGGCTGGAATCGAGAGGAAAGTGGAGTGTGTGAATGACCAAAATTAGTCGGCTAAGGTTTTTTAACCAAAAGACCGTCGGAGACAATGCCCTTGCGACAATGCCCAAGGCAAAGTCGCGGGGCAAAGTTGCCCCGTATGTACCGTAGCTCATCCCCCTTATGCGACTTTGACACAGCGACAATGCCCAGGGGAAAGTCGCGTGTCATTGTGTAACACCCCGCTTACCACAACACAATATTGTCCGCTTTGCCCCACTGGCTCACGGCTTTGTTCTTGGCAACCTGGCAAGGACTTCGCAAGGACTTCCCAGGAGGTCACCCATCCTGGTACTACTCCCACCCAAGCACGCTTAACCACAGAGTTCCCAAGGAACCCGCATGCTTGTGGCCCCAAAACGCGTTGTGTCTGGTAAGGCCAAGGTTTACTAATATACCCAGCATCTCTCCTGTCCACGGCCGATGTGGGATATGCCTAAGGTGTTACACACACACCCCCTTAGGGACTCATCGTCCTCGATGAGGTTTGTCCCACCATCCCGAACGGCACAGGAGTGGCTCTGATACCATTTGTAACACCCCGCTTACCACAACACAATATTGTCCGCTTTGCCCCACTGGCTCACGGCTTTGTTCTTGGCAACCTGGCAAGGACTTCGCAAGGACTTCCCAGGAGGTCACCCATCCTGGTACTACTCCCACCCAAGCACGCTTAACCACAGAGTTCCCAAGGAACCCGCATGCTTGTGGCCCTAAAACGCGTTGTGTCTGGTAAGGCCAAGGTTTACTAATATACCCAGCATCTCTCCTGTCCACGGCCGATGTGGGATATGCCTAAGGTGTTACACATTGTCGCGGTACATGTACCGTATGCTGTCTTCGGATAGCAACTGTGACCATTGAAACTATGACCATGTCATAGTCGCGGGTCATAGTCACAGGCTATGTACCATTTGCTGTTTTGCGAGAACAAAATCTGAGATCAAGAGTGCCACACTATCTTCCCTGTAACAAAAAACGAGGTATTTTGGCTGGTTTTCGCGAGAAAACACATTGCCAAGCAAAATTAAGCTAAATATAGACAAAAATACGACTAACCTCGGTGGGTTGCCTCCCACCTAGCGCCTTATTTAGGGTCGTGGCACGACCTTGATGATATTCAGGCAGGTATGGATAATGAGACTGAGTCTTTGACTTGCATTGACTCGCCTTCGAGATATGGCTTCAATCTTTGGCCGTTGACTTTGAACACTTCTCCATCATCACATTTCAGCTCGATGGCCCCGTATGAGTGGACTTTGACCACCATGAACGGACCGGCCATCGTGATTTCAACTTGCTCGAGAATAATTGAAGACGAGATTTGAACAATAGCACTTTTTAACCTTCATAAAACGTCCGATTCATGATGAATTTGTCATGAAAGTGTTTGGTCCGCTCCTTGTAGATGCATGCATTCTCGTACGCCTCTAGACGGATTTCAGCGAGCTCATTGAGTTGCAATGTTAGCTTCTTCCCAGTCATATTTAACTCAAAACTTAGGGCCTTGATTGCCCAATAAGCGCGGTGCTCCAATTCTACCGGTAAATGACATGATTTCCCGAAGATTAGTCGGTACGGTGACATACCTATGGGCGTTTTAAATGTTTTACGGTATGCCCATAGTACATCATCGAGCTTTGCCGACCAATCTTTTCTAGATGAACTAACCGTCTTTTCCAGTATTTGTTTGAGCTCTCGGTTGGAAACTTCGGCTAGCCCATTAGCTTGAGGATGATAAGAGGTAGTGACTCAGTGTCTGATGGAGTACTTTTTCAGCACGGCATCCAAATAGCGATTACAAAAATGACTACCTCTGTCACTCACTAATGTGCATGGGACTCCAAACCTAGAAAAGATGTGCTTCCTTAGAAAGTTGATGACCACCTTTGAGTCGTTTTGGGGGGTTGCGATTGCTTCGACCCACTTAGACACATAATCCACCGCTACCAAAATATACTCATTCTTGTAGGACGGCGGGAATGGCCCCATGAAGTCAATGCCCCACACATCAAAGACCTCTACCTCCAGGAATATCTTCACGGGCATCTCGTTCCGTTTTGAGATCTTTCCGACTCTTTGGCATCGGTCATAATATGCGATGAAGTTTCGGGCATCTTTGAACAAGGTCGGCCAATAGAAGCCGGATTGCAAGACTTTTGACGCGGTGCGATCGGTGCTAAAGTGACTGCCATACTCGAGAGAGTGGCAATGCTTTAGCACATTCGATTTTTCTTCATCGGGGACACAACGCTGAATCATTCCATCCCCACAATGCTTATAAAGATATGGCTCCTCCCAAAAATAGTACTTCACATCGGCAAAGAACTTGCTCTTTTGATGTGAGCTTAGGCCATGAGGAGTCACACCACTTGCTAGAAAGTTGACCACATCCGCTTACCATGGGTCGGATACCCCAATGGCATACAATCGCTCATCCAGGAAGTATTTATTGATCAGGATGGCGTCCTCTTGTTGTGTTCCTTCTAGCCTCGAGAGGTGATCCGCTACGAGATTCTCCGTTCCCTTTTTGTCCACTATCTCGATATCAAATTTTGCAAAAGTAAATCCAACAGATTAGTCTAGGTTTTGCATCTTTCTTGGACATAAGATATTTAAGTGCGGAATGATCTGTGTGAATAATGACTTTAGACCCAACAAGATATTATCTAAATTTTTCACATGCAAATACAACCGCTGGCAACTCCTTTTCCGTGGTGGAATAATTGACTTGTGCCTCATCCAAGGTTTTGCTAGCGTAATATATTGCATGGAGTTTCTTGTCTTTTCGTTGGCCCAAAACAGTCCCCACGGCCAAGTCACTAGCATCACACATGACTTTGAAGGGTAGGGTCCAATTCGGTGCAGTAAGAATCGGTGAGGATGTGAGCTCTTTCTTTAGCCTATCATAGGCTATTTTACAACTTTTGGTGAATTCAAACTTGGCATCTTTGAATAGCAACTCGGATAGGGGTTTGGCAATCTTGGAGAAATCCTTGATGAACCGCCGATAGAATCCCGCATGACCCAAGAAGCTACGGATCCCTTTAACGGAAGTGGGATACGGTAGTTTCTCAATCACTTCAACTTTCACTTTGTCAACTTCAATGCCCATAGCCGACACCTTGTGGCCCAATACAATGCCTTCCGTCACCATGAAGTGACACTTCTCCCAATTCAAGACTAAATCGGTATCTTAACATCTCTTGAGGACCAATTTAAGATTTCCCAAGCAAACATCATAAGAATCCCCAAAAATAAAGAAGTCCTCCATGAATATCTCCATTGTTTTCTCCATCATGTCGGAGAAGATAGCCATCATGCAACGTTGAAATGTGGCGGGTGCGTTGCATAATCTGAAGGGCATACGCCGATTGGCAAAAATGCCATATGGGCAAGTGAACGTTGTCTTCTCTTGATCTTCGGGGGAAATTGGGATTTGGTTATATCCCGAATAGCCATCAAGAAAGCAATAATAGGCGTGCCCGGCCAATCTCTCCAACATTTGACCGATGAATGGTAGAGGAAAATGATCCTTTCTAGTGGCGTGGTTGAGTTTGCGATAATCGATTCACACTCTCCAACCGGTAACGGTTCTTGTTGGAATTAATTTGTTCTTGTCGTTTTTCACCACCGTTACCACACCTTTCTTGGGAACCACTTGAACGGGGCTAGTCCAAGGACTATCAGAAATTGAATAGATGATGCTCGCGTCAAGTAACTTCATCACCTCTTTTCGTACCACTTCATTCATATTGGGGTTTATCTCCTTTGATGCTCACTAAATGGCATAAACCCATCCTCCATATTAATCAGGTGCATGCAAAAGGAAGGGCTTAACCCCTTCAAGTCGGCAATTGTCCACCCGATGGCGGATTGGTTCTCCCTCAATACTCTAAGTAGCTTCTCCTTTTCCAACTTACTTAGGTGTGATGAAATGATCACGGGAAAGGTAGAGTTTTCCCCTAAGTAAGCATACTCTAAATGAGATGGTAGCGGCTTAAGCCCTAGTTGCGGAGGCACTTCCGCCGACGGTTGGGGTTTTGCATATTTAGGCCCCAACTCTTCAAATTGTTGGTGCCTTGAAAATTTCCGGAAGGGTGTCGCTTCTAATTGCATCACATATTCCCTTCTTTCGCTCTCGTCACCATCCTCTTCAAATAGACCATTAGAAAACACGTTACCGAGCTCGTCATCGGTAGATTCCCGTTCAAAAACCTCTCTCACCACTTCATCCACAACATCCACACTAAAGCATGCGTTCATATCGTTTTGGCTTCTCGTGCAATTGAATACATTGAAGACCGCTTCATCATCTCCAACACGAAGGGTCAATTTTCCCCCTTGGACATCAATTAATGCACCCCCAGTTGCAAGGAACGGTCTTCCGAGAATGAGAGGTACATCAATGTCTTCTTCCATGTCCAAGACCACAAAGTCTACGGGAAAGTAGATTTTCCCAACCTTGGTTAGGACATATTCAATGATTCCGTGTGGATGCTTGATCGATCGGTCCGCAAGTTGATGAGTAACCCTTGTGGATTTAATCTCCCCAAGACCGAGTTTCTTGAAAATAGATAATGGCATAAGGTTAATACTTGTACCTAAATCACATAAAGCTTTACCAAACTCAAATACACCAATTTGAATAGGGATAGTAAAACTCCCTGGATCCTTAAGCTTGGGTGGAAGTTTGTTTTGGATGATGGCACTACACTCTTCGGTAAGTGCTACGGTTGTGTGTTCTTCAATCTTCCTCTTATTGGACAAAATGCCATTCAAGAACTTAGCATACGACGGCATTTGAGCTAAAGCGTCCGCAAAAGGAATGTTGATTTGCAACTTTTTGAAAACGTCCAAGAACTTAGCAAATTGTTGTTGGTCCTTGTATTCCTTGAGTCGGTTTAGGAATGGTATCGGTGTCTTGTAAGCTTTAACGACCGGTTTAGATGATGATGGTGTCTCTTGTGTCTTCTTAGATGTTTCCACCACATCTTCAACCTCAATTTCCACGAGGTCGGGCTCTTGCGTGGGTGGCACCTCTTCTTCCTCGGGACCCATATCATCTCTTGTCGGGTCCTTGATCAACGGCTTTCCACTTTTTAGCGTAATGGCCTTGCAATATTCTCGAGGATTTTGCTCGGTTTGGCTAGGCAAGTCGCTTTGGTTCCTTAATGATTGCGTGTGGGCTAATTGACTAAATTTCCGTTCAAGACTTCGGATAGCCACCGTATTTTGCTCATTGCCTTGCACAACCGCTTTGATGGCGGCAGTATTTTGCTCGTTACCTTGCATAATCGTGTCCATCTTCGACAAGCATTTCATCATCATTTCCTCCAAACCCGGTTTCTTTTCATTTGACGATCCCTCCTCGTTGTTTCTCATGTTTTGATTTCCTTGATTTTGGAAACTGGGAGGTCTAAAAGTTCGGGATGAAGAAAATTGTTGTTGCGGTTGACCTTGTTGATGTTGTTGCGATCGACTCATGTCACCCCTTTATTGCTCCGCTTGCTTCGATTGGTTGGACCAAAAAAAGTTGGGATGGTTTCTCCAATCCGGATTGTATGTGTTGGAGAAAGGGTCGTTGGGTTGTCGATTTGGGCGATTTTGCATGTAATTGACTTGTTCAACATCGTTGTCGTCCAACGATGCAACGAATCGCATTCTTCTGTTGGGTGGAATTCACCACAAGTTTGACAGCTTGGTGTGCCAACCGCTCGTACCGACATACCTCGTAATTGATTGGTCAACCCGGTAACTTGAGCCTTCAAGGACGTGATTTTAGATGTATCTTGTGAAGTCGAGCCGATAGGCCTTTGCGAGTGGTTACTTCTCTCGGAGTGCTATTGATAGTTGTTGTCGACCATTTCTTAATGCGTATGCGTCGTCATGAGGTCTCCCCATAAGTGCACCTCCCGCAGCGGAGTCGACAATGCCCTTATAATGCAGGGTGAGTGCATTGTAGAACATTTCTAGGACAAACCATGGTTGAAGACCATGGTGAGGGCACTTTCGTAGCAGCTCCCTATATCTTTCCCAAGCATCATATAGTGATTCTTGGTCCATTTGTTGGAACTGCGTGATCTCCGCTCTTAACCGTGTGGTACGGCCGGGAGGGAAGAACTTTGTTAAAAAGGCCTTTACTAGTGCATCCCAAGTGGTGATTTGCCCAGCGGGAATACTCCGTTGCCATGATTTGGCTCGATCTCTCAATGTGAATGTAAACAATTTAAGATGAATGGCTTCATTTGTTAGACCATTCATCTTAAAGGTACCCAGGATCTCGGTAAACCTATCGAGATGAGCGATCGGGTCTGCGGAGGGTAACCCGCTAAACTGTTCTTGTTGGACCATGTTTATGTTGGCCGGCTTGATTTCGAAGTTTTCTGCCGCCGTATTTAGTGGGCGGATGCCTTGTTGATTTCCATCATAAGTGGGAATTGCAAAATCCCTTAGCGGTCGATTATCCGCCATGTTTTGCTCTCGCTCTCTTCTCCTTTGTCGAAGTGTACGTTCGATTTCAGGATCTAACGACACTTGCGCTCTTCCGTGGTTGCGTTCTTGGCATACACTAGAGAGAGTGCCTGAAAACAAAACCAATAGAATAGTGAGCGACAAAAAGTAATGGAATAAAAGAATGGTGTCCAATCTAGCAGCGCTATAACCGGTAGTGATATTAACACTACAAGTAGTTCCCCGGCAACGGCGCCAAAAACTTGATAGACGATTTATGCAACCCTCCAAATCTACCGCAAGTGTACGGTGTCAATCAAGTAATACGTACCAAGTACGAGTATCGATCCAAGGAACTACGCGTTTAAGTATCACAAAGGCTAGCACACCTCTAAATGGACTATTGATAAAGTTTGATTTGAGTTTTGATTAAATAACTATTTATATCAAGAAGTGAAAGTAAACAAGGAAGAGCAAGTCAATAACGATTCATACACCACAAAGAAGTTACCAAGATGAATAGAAAAGGGTAGGGGTTGGATTTCATTTAGATTCCACCAACAAATAAATAACACACATTCACAAAACAATACACAAGGTCAAATTTAGCAATTCCAAAAATACTTACTATTCTCTCTCAAGTAATAGCAAGAATGCATCATGTAATGTATATTCAAGTCTCTCAACCAATAACATAAACATTCAACTCATTAAGCATAATAATCACAACGCAAAACTAGAGTTTACTTGGTATATCTCTATCCAATATCTCACCCTAGGTTTATCTAGCTTTTATCAAGTTATAAAACCACTTTCTCAAGAAGAAATATAACCAAAAGATGAGTAAGAAGGCCAATCTCACAAACAAGAAGAACAAGCAAGACAAGCTTCAACCAACAAGGTGTAATGACTAAGTAAATGCAATAATCATATATTTAACGGTAAAAATCCAAAATCCATTCTTCCCCCAACCTCAAAATGTTTAGCTCATGTTACTAGTAGCAACTAACATCAAAGAGAAGAAGATGACAACACCCAAGAACATTGTTTCTCAACAAATACAATGGAAATGAAGAAAACTCCTTCAAGATTGATACACACTACCAATTTGTAGCTCCAAAATGAGTTTCCACCTTCAAAATCAATGCAAGCTCTTCTTTGTAGCTCAAAAACGGTTCTAACAGCTCCTCTATAAGCCTAGCCTCCAACAATCCCGAGATTACCCCAGACCTTGAAATTCTACAGCTTTTTATACCATCAGACCCCGACCGCGACTATGACCTGCGACTATGACCATGTCATAGTCGCGGGGCATTGTCGCCCTGGCTTACCCATCTACGGTACACTGGGCGTGAATAGTCGCGTGTCATAGTAGCATGAATGCTGATATTGGGTTTCTTCGCTCGTTCACTTGGTTCGACGTTTCCTTCACCTGGGATGTCACAATGGAGTATAAATAAGCATTTTTCCTTCCAATTGACACCTTGTATGTCTGCACAACACTTGCATGAAATATTAGTCCGAAATGCCAATTCTTACTTCAAGACAAGCCACAAACATATGATTCGGAGGGTAAAAACCCATCAGATAACGAAGTTATCACTTTGTTAGTTAAAAATTCCTTCGAGGGACCTTAGTCATTAATTTTTGTAAACCACAAGGACCAAATTTGCATTTAACTCATATATATATGAGTTAAATGCAAATTTGGTCCTTGTGGTTTACAAAAATTAATGACTAAGGTCCCTCGAAGGAATTTTTAACTAACAAAGTGATAACTTCGTTATCTGATGGGTTTTTACCCTCCGAATCATATGTTTAGAGGCAATATATATATATATATATATTTGTAGGACATAGGGGAGGTAGGTTGGGGACAAGATTAGAGTCTGCCACGACAATCTGAACTGTTTCAAAGTTTTTGAACAAATTTTAACAATAATATAGAAGCCTTTTCTTTGAGTTCTTAATTTAAATAGCCATTTAAATAAATAAAAAAACAAAATAACCCAAAAATACGTATTTACAAAATCAATCACCCAATACTCCTATCTAATTGAGAAGCGCGAAAGGGCCCGCCTACGACACCAAAGCCGACTTGAGCTAATTTGATGTGACCAAAGCTGTCAGGGTCGGTACCAACGTCAATCGGATTCGTGCCGACCAAAGATGGTCGCACTGCTCAGTGTGAAATCTGGTCCCTCTCTCCTTCTTTTCCTCCTTTCTATGAACTATGTGACAATTAATCTTTTTTACTATTATTTTGCCTTTTTATGCTACGAATTTCTATCAGATTCGTCTTCATATAAATCTATCAGAAGCAAAGGACACGTATTGCATCAATGTTTGGTACTTTTATAGATTTAGAGTTAGTGAAGGCTTTGTTAAGATCTTTCGTGTATACTGAATAATCTTCATCAGTGTCTAAAACTTTTTTGTTGAAGGTTGCTCTAATGTCATTGATAATGCATGTTTTTCTGGGAAAATCGGATACCGGTAATAAGGCAAAATTCTTGACGCCCAAAACTTTTGTAAACTCGAATATTAAAATACAGTTCATTTTTCGAGTCTTCCTCATTAAATACTTGCATTTGTAACATCATATGCACGAGCATCAAGTCTCCATGTGTTGACCAGATATCAAGCCAATGACTGAAACAGGTTTCCTAAATATTTGTAGTCTGTTTTTTGGATAACTGCAATTTTGTCAAAATTGTATTTGCAATCTCTATACTTGATTTTATGGTCACAAGTGCTTGATAATAATCTTCCTAGTAGATATAATATAAAAGGGTTTCAAAAATAATATGTAAATCCAAATTAGTGTATAATGAATATGTGTTATTCCTTTAATATAAGAAAACTACCATAATGAACAACGACGATGAGTAGCGGTCAATGGCGTTAGGTGATAGTAAAGAGTATTATACATTTTTTATCGATCAACTCCGTATTTTGTTTTTTGGTGTTTTGAGTTAAGTCCGCAATTACGGACCTATATATCGCGGATGTAGTGGTATTTTGGTAAAAACAAATGGGAGAGAAATGACTAAGAGACCAATTTACTTCTGTACTTTGTCTATTTGAATCAATTTCCCTTTATAAAAAAACTGTATAAATCTAGTAGATATAATATAAAAGGGTTTCAAAATTAATATATAAATCCAAATTAGTGTATAATGAATGTGTTATTCCTTTAATATAAGAAAACTACCATAATGAACAACGACGATGAGCAACGGTCAATGGCGTTAGGTGATAGTAAAGAGTATTGTACAACTTTTATTGATCAGATTCGTATTTTTTGGTGTTTTGAGTTAAGTCCGCAATTACGAACCTATATATTGCGGATGTAGTGGTATTTTGGCAAAAACAAATGGGAGAGAAATGGCTAAAAGACCAATTTACTTCTGTACTTTAGCTATTTGAATCAATTTCCCTTTATAAAAAAATGTATAAATAATTTATATCACATCATGCTTTAAGTTCTCTATATTACTATATTAAAATGTTAAAACCGTTTTTTTAAAGATTAAATGTTACATTTCATACCCTTATAATTAGTTTTCTTTTTACTTTTAGTCCCTTACTTTTTAATTTTTCATTCTAGACGCTTATCATATTAACATAAATAATCGTATATGAACCTAAATGCATTAAAAATACATTTCCTTTTCTTACAAATTATACCATTGTAAGTCTCATCAATACCTTCAAAATAAGCTCAATATTTAACTTTTTGGATTGAATCATACTATTAAATATCATGAATATACATCAATTTTGTTGTTTTATATTCCTCGTGTTTTCATTTTTCATTTTTCATTTTTCATTTTTCATTTTTCATTTTTATCATATTAAAAATACATAATCATAGATTAACTAAAATACATTATAAAATACAATCTAAAACAGTTATTTTCAAGAATCTTGAAAATCTATATGTTACGCTTGAAGTACAACTTGTAAATCTATTTATAACCCCTCCACACCACTCCACGCCAACCTCTCTTTAACCCACGTTCCATTTTTTAATTTATAAATTACAATTAAAACACCCTTATAATTAGTTATTGAATTTACTTTTAATCATTTACTTTCTTATTTTTTATTTTAGACTCTTATCATATGTAACACCCTAAAATAGGGGTAAATTTAAGCCTCAACAAACGCAAAATATAACATTCTAAATATAAATAAATCACCCAAAAATGGGGAAATAGTAAGGCGTTTACAAGAAATATATCATTAGAGATTAATTCGACAACCTACTAATCTAAACTAGTCTATCTTAGATTTAAGACGGGTGTCGCTATCTCTCCTCAAAAGAATATGTTCAACCAAAAAGAACGTCATGCTATACTTCAACAAAAATGCTATTTACGGCCACTTGACCCTCCGCTCAAGCCCGAGGAGTCCCACCGCTAGAATAACCTGATATACATGTCATTTAAGAAAAAATGTTAGGTTAAAGCCTAGTGAGATCAAACAATATTTGATAAAGCTATTACAACTGTAAAACCCAAAATATAACCTTAATAAAAACTCAAAATGAAAATGAATCATATATACCCTTAGAGGGGCCTTTTTCACCATAAGCACACAGCGGGGACCCGATTTACCATAGTTATGACGGAACACAAAAGTAAGTCACACATATATGTATATGTCTAAATTAAGGATGGTAAAATTGTAGACATCAACCCCATCCAAGTCTTTAGTCATCTCGGACATCAACTCTATCCAAGTCTTTAGTTCCACATAATTGACTTCAACTCCATCCAAGTCTCTTACTAAAAAGGATTACCAAGTTCAACTATATCCAAGTCTTTACCTTGAGTCCTCAACAACCAAAACCAATATATTTATTTCGGACACACATTATAATTAAATGTATATTTCCAACTACAACTCAGGATTCTCATCCCCTAATCATATATCAGTAGACTTCGATTCCTATGGATCCATTACATTTTTTTTAGTCTAACACATTTTCATATCTATGACATACCAAACTATGTTTACTTATACGAATCTTGTACCAATAGTTCACCAAATATCCACTTTTAACAATTAACCATCCAAAATGATGAAATTCTAAAATATAACCAAGATAGCTTCAACTTCAAATATTTTACCGTTGACAACTTCGTTATCTGACGGGTTTTTACCCTCCGAATCATATGTTTACGGCTTTTCTTGAAGTAAGAATTGGCATTTTGAACTAATACATCGCGCGAGTGTTGTGCAGACATACACGGTGTCAAGTGGAAGGAAAAATGCTTATTTATACTTCATTTTGACATGTTGGGTGAAGGAAACGTCGAACCAAGTGAATAAGCGAATAAAACAAGAATTTTGGACCCATGCTAAAGTGACATGCGAAAGTGACATGTGTCACTTTCGCTTGTCACTATCGCACAAAATGTACCGCAAGGTTGGGGATTCCAGCGAAAGTGACACGGCAAAAGTGACACCTTATCACACTTGCGCGTCACTTTAGCCGTCGGGGACTAATGCTATAAAAAACTGCAGAAACTTAATTTTTAGGGTTATCTCGGGATTATTGGAGGCTAGGCTTCTAGGGGAGCTGCTAGAACCATTTTTGAGCTAGAAATAAGGCCTTACATTGATATTGAAGGTGGAAACACATTTTCGAGCTACAAATTGGTAGTGTGTATCAATCTAGAGGGAGTTCATTTCCATTGCATTTGTTGAGAAACAATATTCTTGGGTGTTGTCATCTTCTTCTCTTTGATGTTGTTTGCTACTAGTAACATGATCTAAACATTTTGAGGTTGGGGGAAGGATGGATTTTAGATTTTTACCGTTAAATATATGATTATTGCATTTATTTAGTCATTACACTTGTTGGTTGAAGTTTTTCTTGCTTGTTCTTCTTGTTTGTGAGATTTGCCTTCTTACTCATCTTTTGGTTGTGATTCCTCTTGAGAAATTGGTTTTATAAGTTGATAAAAGCTAGATTAACCTAGGGTAAGATATTAGATAGATATATATACCAAGTAAACCCTAATTTTGTGTTGTGATTCTTATGCTTAATGAGTTGATTGTTTATGTTTATTGGTTGAGAGACTTTAATATAAATTACATGATGCATTCTTGCTATTACTTGAGAGAGAATAACAAGTGCTTTTGAAATTGCTAAATTTAACCTTGTGTATTGGTTTATGAATGTGTGTTATTTATTTGTTGGTGGAATCTAAATGAAATCCAACCCCTAGCCTTTTCTCATCATCTTGTTAACTTCTTTGTGGTTTATGAATCGTTGTTAACTTGCTCTTCCTTGTTTACTTTCATTCCTTGAGATAAGTAGTTATTTAATCAAAACTCAAATCAACTTTATCAACAGTCCAGTTAGAAGTGTGATAGCCTTTGTGATACTTCAACTCGTAGTTCCTTGGATCAATACTCGTACTTAGTACGTATTACTTGATTGACACCGTACACTTGTGGTAGAATCGGAGGGTTGCATAAAACCGTGTATCAACCGTCAATATGTAAATATAACCACTTTTTATAGTTCAAAATATGAATATTTGTTGGTCCCAAAGGGGTTATACAAGTATAAAGGTTTATAGAAGGGGGTTGAATACAAACACAAGATTTATAGTTTTCTAAATTGTTTATTGATAAATCAAACACAATTTATAGTTTGTTGCGGATTAAGATTAAGTAGAACCTAATCTAAACAAACTAGAGAATCACTAAGTGTTCTTGCACAAGAAATCAGATAGAAAAGAGGGTATAGAAAAATAGGGATATTTTTCTATGCACTAAGTAGTTAAGGAAAGACCACCTTCAAACTGAAGGGGTATTCCTCTTATTTATACCTGATGCATTAAATGCATGGCAGGAGGAATTTACACGTGTCATCATTTGTTTGGGTTCATGCTTCTGACTTTTTGCACAACATGTTTTGAGCCGCATTGTGAACAGTGTAGTAGCAGAGTGGTTGTACGATCTTAGACAAAAGCATGTCTCGTCTGACAAATCATACGATGTGTGCAAGGAGATAAGACAAACATTTCTTGAAGTAGAAGCTTCATGATCAGCGATCGCTGAGTAGGTCATCCATCATAGAAAAGTTGATGTTAGTCAGCTATCGCTGGAGTCTTCTTCTTGAAATGTCGCGTGTGTGGACTTGTCTTGGTTTCATTGATGTCCGCATCAGATCATTAGTAGACTTGTCACTTGTTCATTCAGCTTCGTCTTCGATGTCAGTGATGTACTCTTTGTCGTGAAACTTATCTTCAGGTATTACATTTAACTTGTTACAAAGAATACTATCAGCGATACTGAACGGGCTCAGTATGCTTATCGCTGATGGCAAAACATTAATACATAGGATATTATAAGCGATACTGAATAGAGTCAGTGTGATTATCGTTGTTGGCAAAACACTAATACATACAAGTCAAATGCAATTTTCACTAAGTAGTTCTAAGGGCGTTATCAAATCACTAAGAGAGCTTGGATAAACAATCTCCCCCTATTTGATGATGACAAAGCAACATAAGAAAATTGCTATGTATAAAAACATAAGGATAAAAAGGACTCATAGATGCGTGTCCCTTTTACTGTTTTCATGGATCTTTTCTAGTACTGATGGAGTAAAGTACTTTCACTGAAACTTTCATTAATTTCATAAAAAAGAATACAAGGGTAATTGAAAGTTACAAGTACAAGTGAAAAAAATTGCAAGTACTAAAAGAACTACTGATAAATTACAAAAGATAACAAGAGAAATCTATCAGCTATAGCGGTTCTTCCTTGAAGAGCATTTCGTCTAAAGAGTCAGTTTCAGGGATCGTCCAGTCAGGAACAGTCTCTCCTTAATGTCTTCTTAGTTTTGCTTCGTTGAGCACGTGAGTCTTAAGGAAGAGTCTTGATTTATTGCACCAGTGGACTAGATCCTTGAGTTGTTGGACTGGGCAGATAGGAAGTTAAGAGAATCGTTGAAGGCATATATTTCCATTCCAGTCAGGGAAGATGATACCATAAGGGTCACTTATCACTTGGCCAAGTTTGAAAGGTCCACCTGGTGGCAGTGATAAGTTTAAAGTTGAAAGGTCAGGTGGAGGTCCGAGCACTGCTTCCCTTGAGAATTCAATACCTGTTTCATTTCTAGGGGCATGCTCTCCAGAGGTCGTGGCTTGCTTTCTCTTAGCTGGGGCAAGTCTCTGATTCTGACGAAGATCTGGAGGAGAAGGCAAATCTATTCTGGGTGTGACTTTTTTGATGTGCAGGTTCAAGAACTTCTCCACGTGGGATTTGAACTTGGACTTGGACTTTTGGATTGCACTCCTGACTTCAAGCCATTCATCGAGACCAAAGAGTTCCAACTTTGACATATAGAAAGTTTGAGACGAGTCATTTTCCCTTAATATGGTGACTTCCACTAGCAATGTCTTCTTTACACTTCTTCTCTTTAGGTTCACAACGATTATTCGACTTGGATGGAGTTTATGATCAACCTTTTCTGCACCATTCCATCATTGAATCACTAACGGCTCTTTCTTTGCAGGCTTCCTTCTCAACATTTTTCAGGAGTTGTTCCTGAACCCTGATCGGATGTTTCTTCAGTTTCTTATCAGAGACTGAGCTCTGTGCTACCTTAAGTGCAAATTGTTTGTCCTTTTGGCATGCAACGAGTAACTGCTCAACTTTGATGGATTCTTCTAGTTCTTTTGGGGTTAGGAATTGAAGACCTGGTTGAGGAGGGACTCGGAGACGCTGACTCTCTAGCTGGTGAATCATTGTTGATCATCTCTTTCATTCTTCCTCCTCAGACCTTTGAGTTGGTCGTGAGGGTTTTTTTGGGTGACTCAACAATGTTTCCTCTTCTTCCTCTCAGTCTTCATCACTGAGACCGGATTATTGGGAGGACATCAGCAGCGGTTGTTAGGGTTATTTGTTGTTGTTGTTGTTGTTCAGCTTATTCCTTAAGCAGGGGAGAGGACTAGCTGAATACAAGAGAAAAAGTTAGGTTGGGAAGAAAAAGATAAGAGAAAAATGGCTAAGTGTATAGGAGGGGTGAAGAAGAGTATAGGATGATGGAGAGACATACCTGAGAAGGTTGCTCCCCCTCAGCAGCAAAGCAAATCTTAAGGTTCCCAGTGGCAGCAATCCCCTTCTGCTTACTATGGGAAGATTTCTTTGTGGGAGTCTTTGTAGTCTTCCCCCCTACTTCATTGAAGACGACACCCTTAGGAGCAGGAATCCTGATGGAGGCAAGCTTGAACCAAAGTTCACTTTCATCATCATCAACATCATCGTCATCTCCACCAGCATCCTTGGAGGGTTCATCATCAAGGATTTCCAAATCATCCTCTTCTTCTTCTTCTTCCTCTTCTTCTTCCTCTTCCTCTTCCTCTTCAGAGGGGATGTTCCAAGGATAGGAAGGAGGAGTTTAGGTTTTCTCGACCTCCCCCTCAGCATGAGGAGGGTCTTCATCATTTCCTTCCCCCTCTTTGTCATCATCAAAACTTAGGGGAGTGCATACAACAGCAGCAGTAGCAGCAGCTGCAGCTGCAGCCTCAGTGTTCCTGTCTTCTTCGCCAGGAATCACTGAGGTTAAGGAAGGGGTGGCCTCAAGTTTTTCCACTCTGGCTTCATGGCCAAAGATCGCATTAGTGGTTGTCATAGCAAAATCAGCCGCCATCCCTAGCTTTAAACGATCATCAGCTGTGAAGGATGGGGCAGGAGCCACTGGTTCATTCATCCTTTGAAGGATGTTGCGGAGGAGGGTGTTGGTGGTGTCGACCTTGGTGTTGAGGTCAGTGAAGTGACCCAACAGTAACCGAGGTTTGTAGGGAGCCAACTGCAGTGTAGAGAGATGTAACAGTTGAGTTCAGCGACTACAGGGATGAGGAGTTGGTTTCCACATTCTTCTTCAAGTTCGACACCTCATCCGTCAAAGCTGAAAGGTGAGAGTTGTCAGTCTTTGGTATTATTGGTGAGGTTGGTGGAGAGAGAATCCACTCGATCACTGACCTTTCTGATGAAGGTGGTGATCGTGCCCAAGTTAGGACCTGTAAGAAAAGAAGAACTTTGAGCAAAGGAAAGCTCAAAAGGGTTAGATGGGTGAGAAGAGATGGGTAGGGATTGTGGAATACCTGATGGGATGGGAGAATTGGTCAAAATGACTGCTTCCTCTATATAACTCCATATCATGATCGAATTGAGTCAATGATACGGGTGGCATGCTCTGAGAGCCCCTGAGAGTGAGAACATCAGGTCCTAAAGTATTGTTGTGCATCAGATTCGGCAGCAACGTCTCTTGAGAATCAGCGACCGTTGTCACTGGTGCAGCAGTTGTGTGGACCAAAGGAATGGAGGGAGAAGAAATGTCAGTGAAGATGGCGGTGTTGTGATGCGAAGCGGCACACACGTTGCCGAAATCAAACTCCTCAGTGCTTAGAGGCACTGAGAGTGGTGGGTTAGTTACCAGCGTAGAATCATTGCTTAGAGGCATTGAGGCAGTAGTTGTTGCGTTGTCAGGTATGGTGGAGCGTACCATAAAAGTTTCGAGGGTCGACTGTAAAAGGGGATCCCTGATGATGTCGTTGATGAAGGCGGGGTTTTCTCCTTAGAAACTCTCGGGTATTTTTGGAATGACCAAGAGGGGCTTGAGAGGGTTTCCTCTTCGCTGAGGATGTGGAGGTGGCAACATGGGAAGCTGTGGGGGGTTTGCCGCTGGCATTGCTGTCGTTGAAGTAGAAGAAGTAGAAGAAAGGAGTTGTTTGAGAGCAGAGAGACGTACCTCATTATCAGTCCTTTCCACATCGAGTATGCGGACCCCGAGTTGTGGAAGCTGATAGTCACCCTCGGTCGGGTATTCTTTCTTCAAAAAGAGTTCAAGGAGAGCTAAGATGAATCGAACGTATGGGACCTTCAGCTCTCGGTTAGGCTTCTCGACTTTCATCATCATATCATCGAAGATCATTTGGGCGTAGTCGATTTTCCACCCAGTGATGAGGATGTACCCCATCTGAAGTTGATATCGGTTGGCCTGATCAAGCGAACCGGTCTTCCCACTCATAGCTGAGATTATGTGGGAGAAGATGAAGTTGAGCTCTGAAGGCATCTTGGCCTTCAGGACCTTAGTAAGTTTCTTGTCAGGGATTTGGGTCTTGGCTTCAAGTCCTATGTATACCCCATGATATCCAAGAATTGGATCAATTCAGCATCAGTAGGAGGTTCATCAAAAGGTCCTACTGGTAGACGCATAGCCGAGCATATTCCGTTGGCAGTGATGTTGCCATGCCCCAACTCAGTCTAGAAGGTGATCACACACTTCACTGCCAACGGAATACCAGAACTGCTGAAGGAAAGCTCTATGAGCAGGAGGAGAGACAGTTAAGGTGTAGAAGATCGATGAGTTACTTAGCAGGTTCACTGCATCAGCGAGATGGAGGCAAGGTTTCTTTTCAGAGAAGTGGAGCAGGGCCGGATGGTTATTTCCCACAAAGTGTACTTGGGAGAGCTCGAACCTGGCGTTCTTGGATAAGACCACGGTTACTACTTGGGATGCCATTTCTGAGAAACAAGAAACAAAGGAGAAGAAGAATAGGTTTTTTTTAGTTATGGAAAGATTTCCAAAATTAAGATTTTAGGGTTTTACCAGTTTCCTTTTAGGGAAAGAAACATGTAAAGAGGATTTTCCAATTTGAAAGATACTAAAACTAGTAGAAAACTATGTTTTACCAGTTTCCTTTTTGGGAAATAATCTGGAAAACACATTTAAGAACAGAGAGAAAGTTCAAAGAACATTTTAAACTTATGAAAACTTTTTAAGGTTTTGTATTAAAAAATCATGAAAGAAGATGATTTTTAAGAAAAGAAAACGTTTTTTATCTTTGTTATCAAATATTTAAGATCAAAAGAAAGTTATTGAATCCAAAAATGCATTAGAGATTAGAAGTAGGAACCTGTAGTCTTGAGATTTTGAGGATCGAAGTCTTAAGTTCTTAGTTCGTTCGAATGCAAAGGAATTTCTTGCCTTTAGAGTATTTTGTGCGCGTAAAAGAAAAAAATATAAACAAGGGTTGTTTATATAGGGGTGAGAGAGGAGGGAGAAAGGTTGATGAGCGGGAAAAATACTCATCATCACGTCCCACGAAGCGTGTTGGTCAAGAAGTGTAACGGACGAACGTGTCAGACAAAAAGACGTGTCGTGGTTTATCCTCTTTTGATGACGTCATAAGAAACTGTCTTTTCATATTTCAAAAAGCATCCCTGATTGTTTAAAAGAATCAGGGTTGGGTTGTGTTTTTCGAAAAATCACTGATGAGAAATATCAGTGATGAGCTTATCTTTTTCAAAAAGGATCACTGATAGGAAAACGTCAATGATAGGTTTTTATTTTGAAAGACTACTCTCTGAATAGAACTTCAGTGAGTTTAAGATAGAGAACGTACCTTAGTATCAGAGAGCATTTACCAGGGATTAAGAGATGAATGAGAGAGATAGAACCTTATTGCTGACAAAATGCGTAACCGCTGAAGAATTCATTCTTCAAGGTTCAGCATTCCAAGCTCGCAGATGAGAAAGTTAAATCTTTTATCATCAACAGGTTTGGTAAATAAATCAGCTAACTGATAGTCAGTTGGAATGAAATGAAGTTCTATGTCTCCATTCATCACATGATCTCCGATAAAATGATATCTGATTTCGATGTGTTTGGTCTTTAAGTGTAGCACTGGGTTATTTGCTATAGCGATGACACTCGTGATGTCTCAATAGATAGGAATTTTGGATAGCTGAAGGTTATAGTCTAATAGCTGATTTCTCATCCATAAGACCTGAGCACAACAGCTTCCAGCAGCTACATACTCAGCTTCAGCGGTGGAGGTGGACACTGAGTTTTGCTTTTTACTAGTCCAACTCACCAACTTTCCACCCAGGAGCTGACAGCCTCCTGTGGTGTTTTTTCTATCCAGTTTGCAACCTGTAAAATCACTATCTGAATAGGCAGTTAGATCGAACCCTGAGTCTTTGGGATACCAAAGACCTAGGTTGGGTGTACCCTTCAGATATCTAAAAATTCGCTTTACAGCGGTCAAATGTGATTCTTTGGGTTCAGATTGAGCGTGCACAAAGACAGGTAGAATACATGATATCAGGACGACTCGATGTAAGATAGAGAAGATAGCCGATCATTCCTCTATAGGCAGTGACATTAACAGTTTTCTAGAGGGATCCTTGTTAAGTGTCAACGGAGGTGCCATAGGGGTTTTCATAGTTGAGCTTTGAGTAAGATCGAAATTCTTCAGCATATATTTAACGTACATACCTTGGTGGATAAATGTGCCTTCATCACTTTGTTTGATCTAAAGTCCAAGGAAGTATGTTAATTCACCCCTCATACTCATCTTGTATTCATTTTTCATTCTTTCAGCAAATCGAGTGCACAGAGATGGGTTAGTAGAAACAAATATAATATCATCAACACATATTTGAACAAGAATGATATGACCTTTGACTTTTTTGAAAAATAGAGTGTTATCGATTTTTCCACGTTCAAATTTTTCAGCGATAAGAAAGGAAGATAAAGTGTCATACCATGCACGGGGTGCTTGTTTTAAACCATAAAAGGCCTTATCCAGCTTATAGACATATTCTGGATGCTTAGGATCAGCGAATCCTGATGGTTGTTCAACATAAACTTCTTCATTTAGCTTTCCGTTAAGGACTGCTGACTTAACGTCCATTTGGTGAACTTTGAAGTCTTTGTGAACTGCATAGGCTAAGAAAAGTAGAATTTCTTTGAGTCTTGCCACTGGGGAAAAGGTTTCATCATAGTCTATGCCTTCCTTTTGTCTGTATCCCTGAGCAACTAGTCTAGCCTTGTTGCGGGTCACAGTTCCAAATTCATCTAACTTGTTTCGATACACCCACTTGGTGCCTATAACGGTTTTATCAGATGGTCTGGGGACAAGATTCCAAACTTTGTTTCTTTCAAACTCAGTCAGCTCTTCTTGCATAGCACTGACCCAGTTTGGATCTCTGAGGGCATTATCAGTTTTCTTTGGTTCAACCAGCGATATAAATTTAACAAATAGACAAATATTACCTGAACTTCTTCGTGTCTGAATATACGCATTTGGATGACCTAAGATTTGCTTGATTGGGTGATTCACTATCCATCGCGGAGCAGGAGCACAAATCTCTGGCTCAGAATGAATTTCTGGAGGTGCTGAAGAAGAGGCTTCAGCAGTGCTAGTTTCAGGTATTTCAGGCAGGAGATGTTGAGGTTCAGGTGATATTTCGTTCACTGATTGTTGAAGAGAAGTGGATGGGTTTTCAGAAGTTGAGGGTTCAGAAGGAGGCAAAGTGTTTATGGGAACAGCTGACACCCAGTATGAGGATTCAGCTTCACTTGATTGTATGCTAGGAATGATGATAGGATCATCATCAGCGGTTGGGTGGTTCACCTGAGGGTCAGAATTGAAATTTTCTTCTGGTTCCCATAATGAGAAAACATCCACTGATTCAACTCTTCGTTATCAGCAGTAGGTCTAGAATTTGCTGAACGGGATTCATCAAAAGTGACATGAATGGTTTCTTCGATAGTTTGTCTTATCTTGTTCAAGACTCTGAAGGCTTTAGATACTGAGGAGTCCCCAAGGAAGATTCCATCGTCAGCTTTGGGATCGAACTTTCCAAGAGTAACTTTGTTGTTTAAAATGAAGCACTAACAACCAAAGATATGAAGAAAGCTGATAGATGGCTTTCTCCCATGAAAAAGTTCATAGGCAGTTTTGTTGAATCTTTTAACGATCAGCGACCTATTTTGAGTAAAACAGGCAGTGTTGACAGCTTCTGCCCATAATTGAGTTGGAAGTTGAGAATCGCTGAGCATAGACCGAGTAGCTTCAATGATCGTTTTGTTTCTTCTTTCAGCGACTCCATTTTGCTGAGGTGTTCTCACCGCTGAGAAGTTGTGAGAAATGCCCTTACTCTCAAAGAAGTTATCAAGAGAATTGTTTTTGAACTCAGTCCCATGATCACTCCTAATTGAGCGAACCGTCATATTATTCAGGACTTCCATGTTCCTGAGAAAAGAGATGAGTTCATCTGGGGTGTCACTCTTAGAAGGAGAAACATTACCCAGGTATATCGATAGAATTCATCTACTATGACGAGAGTATATTTCTTTCCAGCGATGGATTGTATGTTGACACGGCCAAATAAATCCATGTGGAGGAGCTGAAGAGGGTTTTTCACTGATGACACTTGTTTTGATTTGAAGTTGGCTTTAGTTTGTTTTCATTTTTCACACGCTGAGCAGAGAGATTCCTTAGCGTATGAATGTTGAGGTAAGCCAGTGACAAGTTCTTTTGAGGAGAGTGTTCAGCGTTTTGAAGTTAAGGTGAAAGAGCCTTTTATGCCATATCCAGTTGACATCTGATGAGGCTTTAGATAGAAAGCAAACGTTCTCAGTGGTTGTTGTGTCCATGTTTATGACATAAACATTTTCCAAACGATAACCGCTGAGAGCGACTTTTTCTTTCTTATCAGTGACAAAACATGCTTTCTTTGTAAAGCATACTTTGTAGTATTTATCACATAGTTGGCTGATGCTTAGAAGATTATGCTTCAGTCCTTCTACATAAGCTACTCTTCTGAAGGTAGTTGTACCATTTGAGAGTACACCAAACCCTTGGGTATAGCCTTTTCCATTTCCACCAAAGGTCACTTAGGGACCTTTCTCTTCCTTGAATTCAGTGAGCAAGTTCTTTTCTCCAGTCATGTGCCGAGAGCATCCACTATCAAGATACCAGACACCCTTCGAGACCTGCAAACAAAAGGAAGATTAATTTTGAATTGGTACCCACTTTACAATAGGTCCATATTTGTCAGTGGAAGAGGAAGTGGAAGGATCAGCGGTCTTCACAGCATATGATGATTCAGCATCAGTGGTAACCTTCACTTTGGTTAATTTCTTAACCTTATTGCCTTAGTGTCTCTAAGCACTGATTCTATGCTGGCAACTAACCCCCCACTCTCAATGCCTCTAAGCACTGAGGAGTTTGATTTCGGCAATGCCAGTGCCGCTCCGTATCACAGCACGGCCATCTTCACTGACATTGCTTCTCCCTCCATTCCTTTGCTCCACACCACTACTGCACCAGCGACAACGGTCGCTGATTCTCAAGAGACGTTGCTGCAGAATATGATGCGCATCAATACTTTAGGACCTGATGGTCTCCCTCTTGGGGGCTCTCAAAGCATGCCACCTGTATCAGTGACTCAATTCGAGCATGATATGGAGTTCTATGGAGGAAGCAATCATTTTGACCAATTCTTCCAACCATCAGGTATTTCACAATCCCTACCCATCTCTTCTCACCCATCTAACCCTTTTGATCTTTTCTTTGCTCAAAGTTCTTCTTTTCTTACAGGTCCTAACTTGGGCACGATCACCACCTTCATTTGGGGTGATCTTCTTTGCCTTAGAGGCAGTCATCTTCACTTTAGTTGATTTTTCAACTTTGGTGGTTGTGGGGCACTTACTAGATATATGGTCAGTAAGTCCACAGTGATAGCATTTCCTATAGCTGAAAGTAGCTTTAGGACCATAGGCGTGAGTATTCGAAAGCTTTAAATGAGCAGGGCCCGTACCAAGAATGCCTTTAGCATCAGAGATCAAAGGAACTTTAGGTTCTTCAAATTTCTTAGCTATGACATCAGCCTTTATTATAGGGGTTGATCGCTGAACATGTTTAGGGATCTTAACTTTTGAAACAGTAGGTTGGTTAGCTGAAGGTTTAGTCTTCTTCAGCTTTGGCACTTTGGTATCCTTCTGAGGATTTTGTAAAAACGGTTTTTCCTTTATCTTTGAGTTTGGGGCTCAAAGGAGATTTTTCCTCAAGGATAAGAGTATTAGAAGAAGAGCACTGAGATGATGAGGTGTCAGGAATGGAAGAGATGAACATTCCAAACTTAAGCATGGAACGATCTTGGCTTGGTTCTTCTGTGTTAGCATTAAAACCAAGACCATTTCTGTTATTAATAGGGATCTGAGCACCGATTATCTCAGTGATCTTTGCTGAGGATTTACACCATCCTTCAACATTAGCTTTTTCAACTTTCAATTCAGCAATAGCTTGTCCGCGTTCAATGTTGATTACTTGATTTACATAGACCTGGTCGTTTAAACTTTCTTCAATATTGGAGAGTTCTTGTATCTTTAAATGACATTTCTTAAGTTGTTCAGTTAAATCTAAATTTAGTTGTTCAGCTTGGGTTTTGCCATTCAAGGCATCATATAAATCAACAGTCAGCGAATCGATAGCACGAAGCCTATCAGCATCAATGAGAGCTGGGATAGAGGAGGTTGATACCTGAGAAGTGCATGATGTGGAAGGAACGTCGGAGGGTTCTTCCTTCACTTCTTGGATTTCGGACATAAGACAGAGATTGGCCTCATCTTCTTCATCAGAATCTGATTCTTCATCAGATTCAGCCCAATCTTGTTCTTCAGCGATCAGACGTTTACCATTCTTCTGATAGTTTTTCAACTTCAGGTATTTTTCGTTAAGTTTAAGGTATTTGTCATCTCTAGGTTTAGAGGTTGAGGAGTGTTTGAGAGATGAAGAAGGCTTGAAAACTATCTTTGACCTGCACTCACTAGCAAAATGTCCTTTCTTTTTGCAGTTATAGCAAGTAGCAGTTGCCTTATCAATAGAAGATGATTTAGGCTTGTCAGTGATGGTGAGAGGTTTATTTCTTCTGAAGTTGCTCTTTCTTGGAAATCTCCTAAAGGAGTTTGTCAAGAGTGTCAGGGATTCATCAAGTTCAGACGGGTCATTTTCTGATGAATCATCAGAGTTTGATTCCAACTCAATGATAGTGACAGAAGATCGCTGAGTGGGCATTAACTTTGAGGAGAATAAAGCAACATGTGTGCTTTTTGAATCTTTTACAAGATTCTTCTTAAGTTGACAAGATTGCTCATGATTGAGCATGGTGCCAAAAAGAGTTCTTAAGGTCATATGTTTGAGATCCTTAGATAGCTTAAGACACATAGTATAATTGTCCCAACTTTCAGGAAGACATTCTAATAATTTTGTCAGAATCTCAGAGTTAGAGTAGGTCCTACCAACATTTTTTAGGTCAAAATTAAACAGTTAAAACATTGGTATACTTCAGATAAAGTTTCATTCTTACTACAAATGAAGCTTTCGTATTGTCTTACCAAATTTATCTTTCTGGACTCTTGTACGTCAGATGTACCTTCATATTGAACACCGATTGTGTCCCACATGGCTTTGGAGGTTCTGAGGTTCATGACAGAATGATAGACCTCATCAGGTAGAGTCATTGATATGATTGATCTGGCTTTGGTATCAATGGCTACCTTCTTCTTATCATCTTCAGTTCATTGGGAGACCTCTTTGATAATCTGTCTTTCAGGAATGGCTGGAGAAGTAGCAATGGCAGGAGAAAGAATGGATAGAACATAGGGTCCACTTTACACATAGTAAGGCATAGTAGGATCTACACCTTCTAGGAAAAGCATCATTCGGTTCTTCCAGAGATTAAAGTTGTCTTTGGTAAATCGAGAAGGTTTTGCAAAAGAACCATTATCAATATAGTTTGTGTAAGATTGTTAGAATAGTTATATGTTAGTATACTTTGTGTAAGATTGTTAGAATAGTTATATGTTCTTTTCCGCAACAGTCTTAAGTTTTCTATGTGTAATTCTTGTTGAAAGATTTTCAATAATAGAATTAAAATTGTGAAAATTTTGAGTATTGTATTCAACCCCCCCCCCCCCCCTCTACAATACTTGGTTAGCCATCTGGGACTAACAAGTGGTATCAGAGCAGGAAGTTTAATTCATAAACTTGATCTGCAATGGCTGCTTCTTCTTCCAAAAATGAAGCTTTTTCTCAAAACACCTTTTCTGAAAATGGGTCTATCTCAAAACCTCCTAAGTTTAATTCTAACAACTTTTCTTTGTGGAAAAGCCGAATGATGCTATTCATGGAAGGAGTGGATACTAGATATCCAACCATTCTCAAAGAAGGACCTATCATCCCCAGAGTTTGGGCTCGCTATGAAACGCAGAGGCCTGGTAAAGAAACCATGGAAAAAGATAATTCTGATGATTCCTATGATGAAGAAAAATCTGCTGCTACTGGTCGTTACATTCTTAAAAATCCTAAGAAATATACTGATGAGGAAAAACGACTTGTGTCTCTTGATTCTAAAGTTAGAACTATCATTGCTCTCTCTCTTCCTGATGAAGTGTACCACTCTCTGGTAAATCTATCTACTGCCAAAGAGATGTGGTCCACTCTGTGTGTTTTGTACGAAGGTACAAATGAAGTTAAAAAGAGCAGAAAGATTGCTCTTGTTAGAAATTATGAACTCTTTGCTTTTGAAAAAGGAGAATCTCTTCCTAGCTACTACAATCGCTTCAACTCTCTTTTAAATGATCTTAAGTTGTTGGGCAGAGTCTATGATAATGAGGAAGTCTTGTGCAAGTTCATGGATTGTCTTCCAGATTTTTGGGAAAATATATGTACTTGCATCAAAACTACCAAGGACCTTGAGTTCATGCCCTTAACTGTTCTTTATGGAACTCTTTTCAACTATGAGCAGACGAAACTGCATAGGTTTATAAAGAACTCTTCTCTAGCTCTCCTAAGTGACTCTTCCAAAAAGACTAAGTGTTTTCCAAAAATCACCTACCCATCTGACTCTGACCATGATAGTCAAGAAGATCCCAATGATCATTCAGAGGCATATCTTAGTGATGCTAAGGATGAATGTGAGGAAACTTCTGTTGATAAATTATCTGATGAAATGGCCATGTTGGATGGGTACTCTAAATCCAAATCTCATCTCTCTTCTGGAAAATCTAAGTTTCGTAGAAAATCATCCTCTTCTCTCTCCAAACCCTCTTCTTTGGACAAATCTAATGAGGAATGTTTTAACTGTGGTAAAAAGGGTCATTTTGAATCTGAGTGCAGAAGTAAACTTCTTGAAGGACCCAAAACTTCTTCCTCGGGCCGATTTTCCTCAAAATCGGAAAGATCCAAACATGATTCCACCAATCTCTCCTCTTCTACACATTATGACCGGGCTGAAAGATACAAAGAAAAATACAAGAGAGAAAAGGAAAGAAATGAAAAACTTGTCAGAAGAGGAAAGGGTCTGCCTGCTAAAACTCATGATTTGGCAGATGAACCCACATCTGAAAGCGAATGACTCCTCAACTGCTCTTGTATTAGCTAAGTGATTCCCCTCCTCATCACAGGTACATCCATTTCTATCTCTCTCTGATGCTAAAAAGATTGAAGCATTTAATTCTTTATCTATTGTCTTTAGATGATGCATCCTTCTCTTCTAACTCATGCAAAATATTTTATATAACTCCAAAAAAAAAAGGAAAGTTTCTGTGTGCCAATTTTTTATTAAAAAGAAATCCTCCAATTTTTTTAATAATACCTATGTGACTTCTCCTACCGATTTTCTTCACAGATCTGTGTGTCTCAAAATGTCCTTTTCAAAGGAAAAGTCTTTGGTCCTCCCAAAATTTGAAAAAAAAGAATTTTAGGTGCTGCACCCCAAATCTTTGATACCTCATCAAATTCTTTGAGCAAAAGTAAGGAAAATTGTCAAGTTTCTAAAAAAAAAATTCTCATAGAAAATGCTATATCTGTGGTGATACTTCTCATTTTGCCAAAGACTGTCCGAAAGAAAGATCTGATCTAAGTGACACCAATTCTGTTTCTTCTAACCCAAAAGGACCCACCACCAAATGGGTACCTAGAAAATAAATTCTTTGTGATTGCAAATTTAGAGCTGGACAGATGGATCTATGTGGTCAAAATAAGTGAGAAATTTGAAGTATCAAATGGTAAACCTCTTCTCTACCAATATCTCACATTTCCCATCACTCCATTTCTCACCATACATCTCACCTTACATTTTCTCACCCACCACATTTTTTTACCCACAAGAAATACCCCTATTATCATCTCAGTTCTTTACACCTTCTGCTCCTATTTTCTCTCATCTCATCATCAAAGTTGTCCTACCCGATGTTCTACCCACAGAAACCCACTTCGTGAGTTTACATCGGTGAACCTCTTCTCCGACTCCACACCTTCACCGAACCTGCTGCTTTCCATTTTTTTATCTTTTCCCTTTTGCTGTCGATCTTCTCTGTTTCTTCTTGCCAACACAAAACAACAGCAGATTATTTTCTTTCTTTCTTCTTGCAAACACCTCCTCACCACCACCGATATGCATGCTCAACTCCACCTCGCTGGAATTTCTGCCGATTCTTGCAACCACCGAACCATTCGGCCTTTTCTGCCGATCAACCCTGCCGACACACCCTTTTGTTTTCCAGCCGACACATCCCTATTCTTGTGATCTTAATTTAACCGTAACCCAAAATCCCTTAGCCAACTATTCTGCAGAAAATCCCAAAACCCCATTTTTTGGTTACTGCCTGCCAAATATCACTCTCATCTTCCCATATTTTTTTCACCCTAAACCCTTCCCGTTGACAACCTTGTCGGTTGCCTCCCTACCGCCGACGCCCAACTTTTCCACCGATTCCCTCTTGCGACGCCTAACCCCTGCCGATCACCGAAACAAAGAGCATCTCCACCGATCCCTGTTGCTGCCGACTGACATTTCTGCCAATTAACCATCAGCTACTTTGTGCTTCTGCCGATAAAACCCAGCCAATAACAATAGCCACTTTTCGCCAACCATCCAAGCTGACGTTAGCAACTTTTTGCTACCCATCGACAACAACAAACAACCCTTCACGGTTGTCTCCTTACCGAACAAAAACCAGCACACCAAACCACCAACCCCCTTTTATTTTTCTTCTTTACTTTTCCTTAGAAACCCCCCCTCCTTTCTTCTTTTCCTCTACCAAAAATATAAGATCCCCAACACCCACACCACAAGACCACCACCGACCCCTTTTCTGCTACACTTCATTCCTATAGATCTTCAGCTTGCCGACTTGTTCACCAAACCTCTAGATGAAACCAGGTTTAATTTCCTCATAGATGAACTTGGCATGTGTAATCTTCAATAACTATGTGTCCTAAGTTTCCACCAAATTCTCATTGGTGGACACTATTCTTCTCTCACAAATCTCCTTTCCTATGTATCTAGATATGAAAGAACCCCTCCAAATGATCACACCCCATGCATGGTAGACATCCTTTTCTTTTAATGATGTCATCACCATGATCTCATCTCACCAAAGTTGTAGACCTCTACCATTTCCTCTACCGATTCTCTCCCCACCAATTTTATCTAGCTTCTCATATACTCTTCCTCTCACCTAACCCAATTTTCTATGTGTCATCTCCTCATCCCATCCCTTCTTCCATCATTTTTCACTCTTGGTTTGCAACCCATCTTTTTGGGTCATCAAAAATTGGAAGATGAAATTCCAATCTTTTATTCTCTCTGAAAATTTTCTCCATAATGCCTTAGAAGACTTTCTCCACACTTTGCTGAAGATGTCTTGGAAGATTTTCCTCAACCTCTTCAAGAAATTTCACCGAATTTTTGTCTAACTCTTGCAAATTTTCGGTGGGAATGATATTTCTTCAAAAAAAAATCTCCAGGTTTTCCACCGAAAATCCTACCGAAAATGGCCAAATTTCGGTGGATCTCCTTATTTTCGGTGGGAGAGCAAAAAAAAAATCTCCAGATTTTCCACCGAAAATAGCCAATTTTCGGTGGATCTCCTTATTTTTCGGTGGGAAAGCAAAAAAAAAAATCTCCAGATTTTCCTACCGAAAATTGCCAGTTTTCGGCCGATTTTTCATTTTCTCTTGGTGTTTTTCCTGCGTCGGCCGCTGAGGGGAAGCAACATCAACATTAATACATGAGATATCATTAGCGATGCTGAATAGACTCAGTGTAATTATCGTTGATGGCAAAACACTAACACATACAAGTCAAATTCAATTTTCACTAAGTAATTCTAAGGGTCATTATCTAATCACTGAGAGAGTTTGGATCAACAATATCACCATCACACAAAAAAATAGTAAAAACCCTAATAGACTCCATAATGTCAAAGTTAGGTCAAACCCATCCAACAAGAAACGTAAATAAGGATATTGTTGGGTCATCAAGATTTGAAGATGACCTCATGATCTCCTTTTATACTTTGAAAAACATTTTATACTTAGAGAAATTTTGGATGCATGGTTCTTTGTAATGGCTTGTACAAGATATCAAATGTTTGGTGAAGTCAAAGATCAACCAAAGTCAAGATTAAAGATTCTCTCATTGTGGAAGTGAAAGATCTTTTCTCAACACATACAAGTCATTGTCCACCGATGGTGTTCTCACACATCGGTGGACATCTCTCCACCGAAATCTCTCTCTGTTTCGGCCAAAGAATCCCACCAATGGAAGTCCAATTTCGGTGGGATCTCAAAGAAGTCTCAAAGATGCTTTCTCCAAAGATGATGTCACATATCCCAAAGATGATGTCACATATCTCAAAGATGTGTCACATATCTCAAAGCAATCATCGGTGGGATCTCAAAGAAGTCTCAAAGATGCTTTCTTCAAAGATGTGTCACATATCCCAAAGTGAAATTTCGGTGGGACCTCAAAGAAGCTTCAAAGATGCTTTCTCCAAAGATGTGTCACATATCCCAAGTTTCCTTCGGTGGTGCAATCTTTAGAAGACAAATTGAGAAGATATTTTCTACATGGATAAAGTGACATTTTGTCTTATTATCCATTTCCATATAAAGTTCTTTTCTCATGCATGGGCTCTTCTGACTGTTCCTTGTAAAAGGTGACTAGGACTTCACAACTCTCCAGAAGTCAACATCCTCAGCAAGTGTGAAGATGACAAGTGTCCCAAGCATTCAATGCTTGCACACTCCTTGTCACTATAAAAGGAAGACATCTACATGCAGAAGAAAACACCCAACATCTTGAGAGACTTGAAGATTACTGTGTGCTCTTGATATTCTACGCAAACTGGAAGATTTCTCTAAGTGCAAGAATTTCCAGTTTGCTTGAAAAAAACTTTATAGCTTTGTTCTAAGTGTTCTTAGTTATTTTGTTAGTATACTTTGTGTAAGATTGTTAGAATAGTTATATGTTCTTTTCCGCAACAGTCTTAAGTTTTCTATGTGTAATTCTTGTTGAAAGATTTTCAATAATAGAATTAAAATTGTGAAAATTTTGAGTATTGTATTCAACCCCCCCCCCCCCCCCCCCCTCTACAATACTTGGTTAGCCATCTGGGACTAACAAGTGGTATCAGAGCAGGAAGTTTAATTCATAAACTTGATCTGCAATGGCTGCTTCTTCTTCCAAAAATGAAGCTTTTTCTCAAAACACCTTTTCTGAAAATGGGTCTATCTCAAAACCTCCTAAGTTTAATTCTAACAACTTTTCTTTGTGGAAAAGCCGAATGATGCTATTCATGGAAGGAGTGGATACTAGATATCCAACCATTCTCAAAGAGGGACCTATCATCCCCAGAGTTTGGGCTCGCTATGAAACGCAGAGGCCTGGTAAAGAAACCATGGAAAAAGATAATTCTGATGATTCCTATGATGAAGAAAAATCTGCTGCTACTGGTCGTTACATTCTTAAAAATCCTAAGAAATATACTGATGAGGAAAAACGACTTGTGTCTCTTGATTCTAAAGTTAGAACTATCATTGCTCTCTCTCTTCCTGATGAAGTGTACCACTCTCTGGTAAATCTATCTACTGCCAAAGAGATGTGGTCCACTCTGTGTGTTTTGTACGAAGGTACAAATGAAGTTAAAAAGAGCAGAAAGATTGCTCTTGTTAGAAATTATGAACTCTTTGCTTTTGAAAAAGGAGAATCTCTTCCTAGCTACTACAATCGCTTCAACTCTCTTTTAAATGATCTTAAGTTGTTGGGCAGAGTCTATGATAATGAGGAAGTCTTGTGCAAGTTCATGGATTGTCTTCCAGATTTTTGGGAAAATATATGTACTTGCATCAAAACTACCAAGGACCTTGAGTTCATGCCCTTAACTGTTCTTTATGGAACTCTTTTCAACTATGAGCAGACGAAACTGCATAGGTTTATAAAGAACTCTTCTCTAGCTCTCCTAAGTGACTCTTCCAAAAAGACTAAGTGTTTTCCAAAAATCACCTACCCATCTGACTCTGACCATGATAGTCAAGAAGATCCCAATGATCATTCAGAGGCATATCTTAGTGATGCTAAGGATGAATGTGAGGAAACTTCTGTTGATAAATTATCTGATGAAATGGCCATGTTGGATGGGTACTCTAAATCCAAATCTCATCTCTCTTATGGAAAATCTAAGTTTCGTAGAAAATCATCCTCTTCTCTCTCCAAACCCTCTTCTTTGGACAAATCTAATGAGGAATGTTTTAACTGTGGTAAAAAGGGTCATTTTGAATCTGAGTGCAGAAGTAAACTTCTTGAAGGACCCAAAACTTCTTCCTCGGGCCGATTTTCCTCAAAATCGGAAAGATCCAAACATGATTCCACCAATCTCTCCTCTTCTACACATTATGACCGGGCTGAAAGATACAAAGAAAAATACAAGAGAGAAAAGGAAAGAAATGAAAAACTTGTCAGAAGAGGAAAGGGTCTGCCTGCTAAAACTCATGATTTGGCAGATGAACCCACATCTGAAAGCGAATGACTCCTCAACTGCTCTTGTATTAGCTAAGTGATTCCCCTCCTCATCACAGGTACATCCATTTCTATCTCTCTCTGATGCTAAAAAGATTGAAGCATTTAATTCTTTATCTATTGTCTTTAGATGATGCATCCTTCTCTTCTAACTCATGCAAAATATTTTATATAACTCCAAAAAAAAGGAAAGTTTCTGTGTGCCAATTTTTTATTAAAAAGAAATCCTCCAATTTTTTTAATAATACCTATGTGACTTCTCCTACCGATTTTCTTCACAGATCTGTGTGTCTCAAAATGTCCTTTTCAAAGGAAAAGTCTTTGGTCCTCCCAAAATTTGAAAAAAAAGAATTTTAGGTGCTGCACCCCAAATCTTTGATACCTCATCAAATTCTTTGAGCAAAAGTAAGGAAAATTGTCAAGTTTCTAAAAAAAAAATCTCATAGAAAATGCTATATCTGTGGTGATACTTCTCATTTTGCCAAAGACTGTCCGAAAGAAAGATCTGATCTAAGTGACACCAATTCTGTTTCTTCTAACCCAAAAGGACCCACCACCAAATGGGTACCTAGAAAATAAATTCTTTGTGATTGCAGATTTAGAGCTGGACAGATGGATCTATGTGGTCAAAATAAGTGAGAAATTTGAAGTATCAAATGGTAAACCTCTTCTCTACCAATATCTCACATTTCCCATCACTCCATTTCTCACCATACATCTCACCTTACATTTTCTCACCCACCACATTTTTTTACCCACAAGAAATACCCCTATTATCATCTCAGTTCTTTACACCTTCTGCTCCTATTTTCTCTCATCTCATCATCAAAGTTGTCCTACCCGATGTTCTACCCACAGAAACCCACTTCGTGAGTTTACATCGGTGAACCTCTTCTCCGACTCCACACCTTCACCGAACCTGCTGCTTTCCATTTTTTTATCTTTTCCCTTTTGCTGTCGATCTTCTCTGTTTCTTCTTGCCGACACAAAACAACAGCAGATTATTTTCTTTCTTTCTTCTTGCAAACACCTCCTCACCACCACCGATATGCATGCTCAACTCCACCTCGCTGGAATTTCTGCCGATTCTTGCAACCACCGAACCATTCGGCCTTTTCTGCCGATCAACCCTGCCGACACACCCTTTTGTTTTCCAGCCGACACATCCCTATTCTTGTGATCTTAATTTAACCGTAACCCAAAATCCCTTAGCCAACTATTCTGCAGAAAATCCCAAAACCCCATTTTTTGGTTACTGCCTGCCAAATATCACTCTCATCTTCCCATATTTTTTTCACCCTAAACCCTTCCCGTTGACAACCTTGTCGGTTGCCTCCCTACCGCCGACGCCCAACTTTTCCACCGATTCCCTCTTGCGACGCCTAACCCCTGCCGATCACCGAAACAAAGAGCATCTCCACCGATCCCTGTTGCTGCCGACTGACATTTCTACCAATTAACCATCAGCTACTTTGTGCTTCTGCCGATAAAACCCAGCCAATAACAATAGCCACTTTTCGCCAACCATCCAAGCTGACGTTAGCAACTTTTTGCTACCCATCGACAACAACAAACAACCCTTCACGGTTGTCTCCTTACCGAACAAAAACCAACACACCAAACCACCAACCCCCTTTTATTTTTCTTCTTTACTTTTCCTTAGAAACCCCCCCTCCTTTCTTCTTTTCCTCTACCAAAAATATAAGACCCCCAACACCCACACCACAAGACCACCACCGACCCCTTTTCTGCTACACTTCATTCCTATAGATCTTCAGCTTGCCGACTTGTTCACCAAACCTCTAGATGAAACCAGGTTTAATTTCCTCATAGATGAACTTGGCATGTGTAATCTTCAATAACTATGTGTCCTAAGTTTCCACCAAATTCTCATTGGTGGACACTATTCTTCTCTCACAAATCTCCTTTCCTATGTATCTAGATATGAAAGAACCCCTCCAAATGATCACACCCCATGCATGGTAGACATCCTTTTCTTTTAATGATGTCATCACCATGATCTCATCTCACCAAAGTTGTAGACCTCTACCATTTCCTCTATCGATTCTCTCCCCACCAATTTTATCTAGCTTCTCATATACTCTTCCTCTCACCTAACCCAATTTTCTATGTGTCATCTCCTCATCCCATCCCTTCTTCCATCATTTTTCACTCTTGGTTTGCAACCCATCTTTTTGGGTCATCAAAAATTGGAAGATGAAATTCCAATCTTTTATTCTCTCTGAAAATTTTCTCCATAATGCCTTAGAAGACTTTCTCCACACTTTGCTGAAGATGTCTTGGAAGATTTTCCTCAACCTCTTCAAGAAATTTCACCGAATTTTTGTCTAACTCTTGCAAATTTTCGGTGGGAATGATATTTCTTCAAAAAAAAAATCTCCAGGTTTTCCACCGAAAATCCTACCGAAAATGGCCAAAATTCGGTGGATCTCCTTATTTTCGGTGGGAGAGCAAAAAAAAATCTCCAGATTTTCCACCGAAAATAGCCAATTTTCGGTGGATCTCCTTATTTTTCGGTGGGAAAGCAAAAAAAAAAATCTCCAGATTTTCCTACCGAAAATTGCCAGTTTTCGGCCGATTTTTCATTTTCTCTTGGTGTTTTTCCTGCGTCGGCCGCTGAGGGGAAGCAACATCAACATTAATACATGAGATATCATTAGCGATGCTGAATAGACTCAGTGTAATTATCGTTGATGGCAAAACACTAACACATACAAGTCAAATTCAATTTTCACTAAGTAATTCTAAGGGTCATTATCTAATCACTGAGAGAGTTTGGATCAACAATATCACCATCACACAAAAAAATAGTAAAAACCCTAATAGACTCCATAATGTCAAAGTTAGGTCAAACCCATCCAACAAGAAACGTAAATAAGGATATTGTTGGGTCATCAAGATTTGAAGATGACCTCATGATCTCCTTTTATACTTTGAAAAACATTTTATACTTAGAGAAATTTTGGATGCATGGTTCTTTGTAATGGCTTGTACAAGATATCAAATGTTTGGTGAAGTCAAAGATCAACCAAAGTCAAGATTAAAGATTCTCTCATTGTGGAAGTGAAAGATCTTTTCTCAACACATACAAGTCATTGTCCACCGATGGTGTTCTCACACATCGGTGGACATCTCTCCACCGAAATCTCTCTCTGTTTCGGCCAAAGAATCCCACCAATGGAAGTCCAATTTCGGTGGGATCTCAAAGAAGTCTCAAAGATGCTTTCTCCAAAGATGATGTCACATATCCCAAAGATGATGTCACATATCTCAAAGATGTGTCACATATCTCAAAGCAATCATCGGTGGGATCTCAAAGAAGTCTCAAAGATGCTTTCTTCAAAGATGTGTCACATATCCCAAAGTGAAATTTCGGTGGGACCTCAAAGAAGCTTCAAAGATGCTTTCTCCAAAGATGTGTCACATATCCCAAGTTTCCTTCGGTGGTGCAATCTTTAGAAGACAAATTGAGAAGATATTTTCTACATGGATAAAGTGACATTTTGTCTTATTATCCATTTCCATATAAAGTTCTTTTCTCATGCATGGGCTCTTCTGACTGTTCCTTGTAAAAGGTGACTAGGACTTCACAACTCTCCAGAAGTCAACATCCTCAGCAAGTGTGAAGATGACAAATGTCCCAAGCATTCAATGCTTGCACACTCCTTGTCACTATAAAAGGAAGACATCTACATGCAGAAGAAAACACCCAACATCTTGAGAGACTTGAAGATTACTGTGTGCTCTTGATATTCTACGCAAACTGGAAGATTTCTCTAAGTGCAAGAATTTCCAGTTTGCTTGAAAAAAACTTTATAGCTTTGTTCTAAGTGTTCTTAGTTATTTTGTTAGTATACTTTGTGTAAGATTGTTAGAATAGTTATATGTTCTTTTCCGCAACAGTCTTAAGTTTTCTATGTGTAATTCTTGTTGAAAGATTTTCAATAATAGAATTAAAATTGTGAAAATTTTGAGTATTGTATTCAATCCCCCCCCCCCTTCTACAATACTTGGTTAGCCATCTGGGACTAACAGATATGTTTAGGAGTTTAAGATACATAGTTTTGACATGTATAAAGTTTAAAAAGGTTGGATGAACTCACACCTAGATTTTGTTAAAAACCTAGAAAACCCTAGATGAAGAAAGATGGGTGTCTTGAAGCTTGGAATCCTTGGGAACCTTCTTCCAAAGTGTTAACCCTAGTTGAACCATAAATCCTCATTAATGGTTTATGTGAAGTAGTAAATTAATAGAGAGGATTGAGGGAGGAGGCTTACCAAAAATTGCAGAGAAAAACGACCCAAGTAGCTCCAAAGTGATTTTCTAGATAAGAAAAATGAAGCTGCCCTTTTTATATCTGTCCAGCCCAACCACGAATATGCCACGCGACAGTGACATCTATCACAATCGCGGGCATAGTCGCCCGCTTTACACCTCTTGCGGTACAAACCCCGCGACGACAGTGACCCTGACATTGTCGTCGGGCACTATCGTGCAAAATGTATCGAGAGCCCTTAGTGGCCTTGCGACTTTGCCCAATGGCATTGTCGCCCCAATGGTACCGAAGTCCAAAACTCGATTTCTCGCCCTAAAGTTCGTGTCTCACTTAGAACAACAAAGGTAAATCATTTCCTACCAAAATTTCATAACTTAGAAGTTTACAACTAGAAATGATTGTGTTTCACTTACTGAAATTTTCGGGTGTTACATCATATTAACATAAATAATCATATATGAACTAAAATGCATTTAAAATACATTTAATCTTTTTACAAATTATATCATTGTAATGTCAATACTTTCGAAAGAAGCCAAATATTGAATTTTTTTGATTTAATCATATTATTTTAAATATCATGATTAAATATAAATTAATTTGTTCTATATTCCTTACATTTAATTTTTCTTTTTACACACTTATCATATTAAAAATATATAATCATTGATTAACTAACATACATTATAAAATGCATTTTTTACATATTTTATCATTATAATTTTTTCGTCAAGAATTTCAATATAAGTTCATTGTTGAATATTAATTAAAATACAATAAAAAAATATGTTTCATTTTTTACAAACTGTGGCATTTTAATCGTCTCACCAATTGACCACATTAACACTTGAAATTTATATATCCGATATGTGATTTAAAAACACATAAAACCATAAAATTGACATCGTGTGGTGTAGAATAAAACTGAACATGAAACAAAATTATTCTTTTGAGTTCTCAGTTTTAGATTTGAGATGTTTTGTCCTGCATCGCGCACGGGTATGTATTTAGTAGTAAATAATATTAATTTTACTTTTTTGTTATGTGATTAAAATATAGTTTTTATGATGAGGTGTCACTTTAGAAATTGATTAGAAATCCTTGTAGTTGAACATAATTTCTAGATAATTTCTAAAACTGGTGTGACTTTAGAAATTGTGTTAGAAATCTTGGTCTGACATATCTCGATGTATCTCATCTTAATTTTAATCTAACGGTTAATAACCATTTCTTACGTTTCTTATCTTAATTAACTCCCACCAAAACGTAGCCTAATCTAACCCCTGTGAAATTTAATTAAAAAAATAACAAATATTTGTATTCATTTCTCTTGCAATGGAAAAGAAACCCCAAGAAAGCAATGAGTGGCCACGTCATCACATTATCCATCAAGCAGGAGTCTCCAGCAAAATGGGTGGCATCTCTGGATTCCCATCGATTTTCAGTAGGCTCCACACTAACAAAATCAATACCCACCAAAGAAAACTAGAAATTGAAAACTAAGGTTTTGAATTCCTCCAAACCACACAATTAAGTCTTGAGAGCAGCAAAATGGAGATGAGTTAGTGGTGATGAAATTGGGTGATTGAAGAGAGATCATGAGTTTGCAATGTTGTCTATGGCAACCAGAAATCTTTCACTAACATCTCCTCACAGAAATCTTCATACTTCTTCCAATTACAGTCTAAACCCCCCTTCAAGAAGATATTCCCCCCATTCTGTCTTGCTTCCAGATACAGGACCTTCTTATAATCCCCTTGTTTTCCAGGTTCTCTCTCTCTCTCTCTCTCTCTCTCTATATATATATATATATATATATATATATATATATATATTATTACTGTTGTATATTGATGGATAAACTGGGGGATTAGTATCTGGGGGTTAGAAACCTAAAGGGGTTTGTGGGTATCTTTAGTTTTGTTTTAACAATGTAGTGTTATTGTATAAAGATTGGATTTGTTCCAAAAGTTTTTGTTTTTATTTTCAAATAGCACTAGGATGTAGGGGAAATTGGTGTAAATTTTGCTTACAGTGTTCCATTTTCCTGGAGTATTGTGATAGCTCAATGGAGTGGCTTAAATGGTATCATTGCATGTAACAATTAAGAAGACTATTGTGACCATGGTTTTACAACCAACGTGCATATGTGAACAATATTTGCCTAATCTAAGATGCACATATCATTATCCCATATGAATATATGTTCATTATATGTATATTCTTGCACGTATGTATATGCATATGTATATGCACATTGTTCACATATGCACACCGTAGTTTGTAAGGTGTGCAACAAATACAAGATTTGCATTTTATGGAGCCTCTATTTATATTTATATATATATAGAGAGAGAGAGAGAGGTTCAGGATAAAACCTTAAATAAATGAAAAACTAAAAAACACCTTATCGATCGCTAGATTAGATGATCTGATGGATGTGATTAAATAAGCGGTTACAACAATATTAATTAAATTAAAAAAAACCTCACCCCTCTAGTTTTTATTCGAAAAAAGACGAAAAATAAACAAATTTCGAACGAAATAAATTACACCAAATAAACGACAATATTTTTCTCGTTAATTTGACATCCATATTGATATACTTTTTCATCCGTTTTTTCGTGGTTTTTCGGTTTTCCATTTATTTGAGGTTTTCCCTTGAACCTGACCCTATATATATATATATATATATATATATATATATGTATATATAGGGTTGGGTTCCGGTGAGAAGTGTCAAATTTGGTAAGAAGCGTGAGAAGTGGTTATCAATCGTTGGATGAGAAATGGATGAACATTAGGATGAGATGCACCAGATCGATTCCCTTTTAAGCCGCAATTCATGGGAGGGCATTTGATCAAAAAGATCAACAGTTTAAAAGTATTTCTCACACTTCTCACCAAAAATGGCACTTCTAACATGATCTCATGCCTATATATATATATATGTATATCTCGGCAATTGTTGTTTGTTCGAATGTAGCCTTTTCATGCGAGTTTGGGTAGCACTTTATGAAGAAAAAAAACAAGTAAGAGAGGCTCCATTTATTAGAATTCAGAAGGAAATAATAAGATAGGAAAAACCAAACTTATTAAACCCCGTAAATTTCCATAAAGATAGTAAATTTCCATAAAAGGGTTGGGTCTGTAGAGGGTATGATGTATGACGACCTTTCTTTTACCCCAAATAGTAGAGAGACTGTTTTTGTGAAAATTCATTACCCGTAAAAAAGGGAAATAATAGAGCAATGTACAGGGTTGTACAGGGTTGCGTGTGTGCAAACCAAATATACAAAAGGGAAATTGACTCAAATAACCAAAGTAAACAAAGAAATTGGTCTCTTAGCCAATTCTCTCCTATCTTTACCCAAATGTCACTACGCCCGCGATATATAGGTCCGTAATTGTGGACCTAGCTCAAAAGCACAAAAAAATATGAATCTGATGGATTTTCCGTATAAACTTTTTTTATTTTTTTTACATATCGCGGACCTGGGTCCGGACGGATATGCTTCGATTGTGGTTTTTTTTAAAGGAAAATCTGTCAAATTCGTATCTTTTTTGTGGTTTAGAGTTAGGTCTGCAATTACAGACCTATATATTGTGGAAGGCCGGAAGTAGTGACATTTGGGTAAAATTGGGAGAGAAATGGCTAAGAGACCAACTTTCGTTGTAAATGGCTATTTGAGTCGATTTCCCCATACAAAAACTATGTTCATAGCTATCGATGTACCCTACTTTGACTGCTAACATGTCTTGATGAAAAAGGGTGCTTTTGGGTCCTCGTAAAAAAATTTCCTTCTTGACCCTTGGCAAGAATGTAGTAGCTAAGTTGAGTTCGATCCATGATGTTCAATTTTCTTCATATTAGTTGCTAGAGCATATGCATAAAGCTAGTATTTACCAAACATGACTAGTTTAACAACTCCCATATCAACCAACAGCTAGTATTTCAGCTAACAAGTAACAACTAACCTGACACAACGAATTGTTGCATAAAGCTAATTTGGTGTTTGTGAAAATATATAATCAACAGGCGGCGAAACTTCTAGGCCCTCCAGCAACCTTTGATGCCTCAAAACTACAAGTTGTTTTCAAGGGAGAAGAAACAAATCAATACACAAGAATTGTCCCAAGGACCTACAAGCTCTCCCATTGTGATTTCACTGCTAACCTCACATTAACTATCTCAAACATTATTGACCATGATGAGGTATCTATTTTCTTTCTTTTTTAAGTATATAATATTTTTATACACGGTAAAACTCACATCTCACTTTTTGTGAGGCTTGAACCCTCCACCTCCAGGGAGGTTGGGATCTACCGGATACTGCTGGGCCAATGACCCTTTGGTGAAAATGTTGTACCAGCAGCTATGTTAATTTTTTTCTAAAATAGAGTAAAAAATCAAAATCTCTAAAATAAATTGCATCCAACTCCAATTGTTATTCTGTTTTAGCAACTCTAGTATTAATTATCTTATTAAAATAATTAATTTATTTAATTATATTATTAAAATATTCAATATATGAAAAGTTGGGAGAGAAAAAGTTTGCTTTTGGGGGAAAACTATCTATTGATAGTTTTGGGGGGGGAAACTATGAGTAGCTGTTGGAATAACAAAAATGTTAAGATCCCATTTTTTCCCATTTTAGCATAGCTGTTGAAGATACTCGGTATTATTTTTCCCGAATGATGCCCTTTTAAAGTTGTCCAATATCTCCCATTAAACACTCAGAAAAAGAATTCTTGATTCACTTGTGGTTGTGGTTTGATGGCAGCTGAAAGGGTGGTATAATAAGGACGATGTGGTGGCTCAGTGGGCTGAAGTGAAGGGTCATATGTGTCTTGATGTTCATTGCCATGTTAGCGGACCAAATTCGTTGCTAGACCTCGCTGCAGAGTTCCGATACTACATTTTCTCAAAGGAGTTGCCATTGGTAAATTGAGTTCATCACTTTATTCTAATGGGTTACACATTTCAAAAGAAGTTGTCATTAAGTTAATGAGAAAAACCCACAAATAATGTAGGTGCTTGAAGCGGTGCTCTATGGGGATCGTGATCTATTCAGTGAACATAAAGAGCTAATGGATGCATTTGTTCGCGTCTTTTTCCACTCTAGTTCAAAGAAGTACAACCGAGTAGAGTGTTGGGGCCCTCTTAAGGACGCTGCTAAGGTACACATGATACTTTTGAACTTATTATGATCCAAATACAAGCTAATAGTTTTGATATTCATGAAGCCGATGGTCTTCACAAAATAATCGTTCTACTCTTTGGGGTAGAGGTCCATACATCTTATCCAAATACAAGCTAATAGTTGTAGATGTCAGGTCTCTGGGCTTATTTGGTTTGGTTTGGTTTGGTTTGGTTTGGTCCTAATACACATGAAACCGAATGTTCAGGGACATGTAGGGAATCAGATACAAGATTTATTGGCTGCAAAAATGGAACGATCTGTGCCTCCGAAGAACGAGGGAATACCGAAATCTGTATTTCAACTTCTTTGTACATTTCTTTTGTAATTAACCACACCAAGGGCAAGGGGCATGGCAAAATTGAGAATAGTGTGAAAGATAGTCAACCTTTTTGAGACAATTGAAAAGTCAACCATTGAGGTGCTGCATAGAGGTTGAGATTGGATTGATTTTGCTGTCTCGTTGATTTTTTTTGCACCCTTGTTTACAATTCATGAACCAGAAACCATGGAATCAAGATTCTTGAGAAAAAGACTGATTTTGTTAATAAGGTTTTCTTGGTAAATGGTATCCTTCTATGGACTTCATTTATAGAGAAGGTTTGCTTTTACGGTGAAAATTGTGTCCAAATGTGATAACTCGTCCTATAATGATGGAAAGTGAGAAGTTTTAGACCTTGAGCTCATTTATTCGTTCCACATGGATAAAAAAGAAAGATTTGTGAGTATTGAAAAGTTATGGGATCAAAATGTTGTTTTGGGCTTGGAGCGTTACAAATGGTATCAAAGTCGATTATTGTACCAAACTCGTCGTATGGTGTTTGTAGAAGAGTAGGTTATTTGCAACCTAAAATTTAAGATTATAAAAAAAAAACTCACAATTAGCATTGTCAATCGAATAACAACAGTGACGACTGTAATAGTTGTAAAACTTTTTCTACTGTTTAGAGATAATTGAGCGATAACATGGACCCGTCTAGCTTTTACGTAGATCAGTCCATATATTACATACACTTATTTTGTTATATTAACTTTCATATGCAAACATTCATATTTTTCAGAGTAATTAAAGATTATAAATGTAACTATTGTTTTATAACGATTTGTTTTAAAGCTGCAGTGAATTACTTAATTTGAAACATTTTCCTAATTGTGCCCCCATCTTTTTTGGCCTACAACTGTCTTATAACTTGTTTTATAATATTATATTCTAATACTTGACTCATTTCTTTTACTATAGTGAGACTTTGTGAGAGGTTTTTAAGGTGATATTTTTTAAGAGGTATTTAGTTACAGGTTGTTACTATATAATTTATATTTTCAAAGGTTTTATATCAACTCGCGTTTAATTTGTAGAAATTTATTGAACTTGCATAAAAAGTCGGACTATTCTGCTGTTGAGAAAAGGCTTTTTGAGTTTGTATTTATTAGCATATTTAAATTAATAAAAATAACTAATTGTGTATTTATTAATATATTTAATTAAAATTATTGTTAAGAAAGTTGATTCCTAAGAATAGAGATTAGAACATAGCTGGTTCAATTTTGATACAAATTTTCTTATATTCTTTTTACAATTTTCTGAAAGGGAAATTAATTAAAATACCAAAGTCAAACATTGAGTTACCAAAATGCCACAAAAATTTCTCAGTTTACCAAAATGCCCTAAATACCCGCGATGGAGCCCGTGATCGCGGGATAGGGCTGACGTGACACGAACTTTGGCCACAAATGCCCCGCGGAGCCCCTCAACTTTGGCCGCGGTGCACATTTGGCCCCTGCCCGCGATCGCAGCCGCGATGGACCAAAAAATTTCAGTTTTGGTCCCTAAAAATTTACACTTTTGGTCCCTGTACTTAGACGAATCTTGCATGTTTTTACTGTTTTTTTCAACAATTATTGTACTTTGAAGACCGATTTGTGGTTGAAATTCATTTGCATGTTTTCATCAATGTTAAATCAGTGTTTTTGGAATACCAGTTTGTGGATGAAATGAGAGATTGGTTGTCATCAATGTTGGTTGTTTCATTGATAAATAGATGTAAAATGCAATCCATAATCCACACACCGATTTCATACTTCTTTCTTGATTTCTTTCTGCAATATTTTGTGTTTGAGATACTACTGAAAAAATGAGTTCATCTGTTGCAAAAGCTAAGCTATATTTCTGTTTTGATGGTGAATGGGAGCAAGATAACAATGAGTGGAATTTTGCTTATAAATCTAAGCATGGTGTAAAATTGCCAGTAAACTATACTTATCAGAAATTTCTTGCATACGCCATGCAAAAATGTGGAATCAACCCTTCTGCTGTTTGCAAGTTAGTGTTTAAAAATGGCGATGGGTCATTTGTGGATTTATCCAACGATGGGGATATCTCTAATTTTCTGCACTTTGCACTCGATTCAGAAAGGCCCCCATTACTTTTTGTGTATCCCGCCGTATCCGACGAAAACGACGACGACGGTGACGACGAAGACCTCCAAATAGAGCAGCCTGATTCTCAATTTCAGGCGTCCGACGCCCCAACGGTTCATTTAGATCATTCATATGGTCTTAACGACTGTATTCCGGAGACGCAACAACAACAACCACCACAACCACACGAAGGGCGTACTGCTGGAGTTGCTGATGACGAAACCCACGTTTTCAGAACGGGTAATTCTGAAATAGACAGATCAGACACCGATAGTGATGATCACGAAGAATATACTCCTAGTAGAAAATCATGTAGTCAGATAAATGACTTTTTTGATATGCCCCCTATTCTTCCAAACTCCCATACCCAGACACAAACCTACGAACCTACACCTTATATTCGCAGTGAAAGGTTAAAAGCAGGTCAGATATTCGATTCAAAGGATCTCTTGGCAATTCAGATCGGACTCAAGTTCTTGGAAGAGGGTTTCCAAAGTCACGCGCGGAAATCTGACAAAAGCAGATACGTAGTTGAATGTGCCAGAGAAAAGTGTGAGTGGAGGTTGTACGCGATTCACACGGGTCCCAAAGGAGGGGCGATAATGATTAAAAAGTTGCACGACGTACACACTTGTACGAGGACGCAACTTAACCCTCACCACAAACAAGCCGGCAAAAAGACTTTGGGTGTGATGCTGAAAAACAAATTTCTTGATGTTAGCAGGTCATTGCGTCCAAAGGACATCGTCCACGATGTTCACCAGCAGTTCGGCGTCACGATTGATTACCACCAAGCTTGGCGTGCGCGATGCCATGCACTGTTTATGGTGAGAGGCACGTTAGAGGAGTCGTATGAACGACTCCCGACATATTTATATAATTTGCAGCTGCAGAACCCTGGTACTGTCACGCAGCTACGGACCGATTCACGTCGACGGTTTGAGATGTGCTTCGTGGCCCTTGGACCTGTGGTACGTATTTTAACACGTCATATGTTTACAAATTATAAACTATAACATTTACAAAGAAAAACCACCTATGTTTTTGCAGATCCGCACATTTCTGGCAAATCTACGTCGTGTCCTGATAATAGACGCAACCCATTTAAAGGGTCGTTACTTGGGTATGATGTTCCTGGCGGTTGCCATGGACGGGGATAACTCCATCGTTCCAGTAGCTTTCGGCGTAGGCAAGTCTGAAACCGGGGACGAGTGGACTTGGTTTATGTCCATGTTGAGACAAGCTATCGGAGACCCGCAAGGGTTGGTGTTTATGTCTGACAGGGCTCCTTCCATAAGCGCCGCAATCTCTGCCATGTACCCAAACGCCCCTCACGCCATATGCTGTCGACATTTGGAGATGAACGCCAAATCCAAGGACAAACGTATTACCACCTACAACGATGTCTATTGGGCGGCATGCAGAGCATATACGGATCGGGAGTTTAACAAGTACATGAATATGCTACGATATAGTGCCGACGAAGCAGCCAAAGTCTTTGACGATGTTGGACTGGAGAGGTGGTCCGCGACCCATTTTTCTGGACAACGGTATGACATTCTGACCTCGAATAGTGCAGAGTCTGTGAATGCACTCTCTCGTTTTGCGCGTAGATGTCCGATTGTTAATCTTATGGACTACTTTCGGGCCTTTCAACAAGAGTGGTACCAAATTCGACGCCTAAAAGGAGCTGAGATGCAAAATGCACTCACACCAACGGCGGAGAATATCGTTCAGTACAGGGCGCGTCGTGCGGCGACATGGTCGGTAAGAGCAATCGGGTATGGGAAGTACGAGGTGCATGATGACTATATTCACGCGATTGTGAATATGGAAGACCACTTTTGTTCGTGTCGCGAATGGGATAAATCTGGGTTACCGTGCGGCCATGCCATCGCTGCAGCAAGATATATTGGTCGTACAGATTGCAGCGACTTGGCTGTACCTTTCTTCACGTCCGAATATTACCGGAAAACATACGTGGAGGTAATAAACCAGTTGGATCCCCTGCAGCATGGGTGTATCCACCCGACCCGCTTCCGCCATGCTATCCACCTTTAATGGATAAGAACAGAGCCGGGAGACCGAGAAAGAATGATCGGCGTCCATCACGTGGTGAAAGTTCGATACAACGAAGATGTACTCGGTGTCAATGCGTAGGACACACTCGTGGAGAGTGTCCAAATCCCGTCCCTTCAACCGTGCCAAGGAGACATTCAGTCAGTCACACCCAGGGCCCGTCCCAGCTTGAACCATATGGAACAAATATATATGATACTGTTGATCTAAACGCTGATTTGTAAAAGATATATATATATATATATATATATATATTCATATTATATATACACACATACATATGCTTTTAAATGAACATTGATAAACAGCTAGTTTGTAAATGATATATATTCATATTATATATACACACATACATATGCTTCTAAATGAACATTGATAACACAGCTAGTTTGTAAATGATATATATATATATTCATATTATATATACACACATACATATGCTTCTAAATGAACATTGATAACACAACTAGTTTGTAAATGATATATATTCATATTATATATACACACATACATATGCTTCTAAATGAACATTGATAACACGGCTAGTTTGTAAATGATATATATTCATATTATATATATACACACATACATATGATTTTAAATGAACATTGATAACACATCTAGTTTGTAAATGATATATATATTCATATTATATATACACACATACATATGCTTCTAAATGAACATTGATAACACAACTAGTTTGTAAATGATATATATATATTCATATTATATATACACACATACATATGCTTCTAAATGAACATTGATAACACAGCTAGTTTGTAAATGATATATATACTCATATTATATATACACACATACATATGCTTTTAAATGAACATTGATAACACAGCTAGTTTGTATTCCATCCAACATGCTCTTCATCTTCAATCTTTCTGACCCTTCTTCAACGGCTTCTGCTTTTGCAACCACGTATGGCCATTGTGTACCACAACCCGGACACAATTTAGCAAATGAGTTGAGGGTTGTCATATATTCTACAAGAGGAGTAGGCCCACGTAGATAGAGTACGGCTACCAAAATCTAGCATCATTAACAAACAAAACCCCATGTTTGTTTATCCGAATGAGGTAACCTCTGACTTGACCTTGCATGATGTATCCAACCTAACCGTGGTTTAGCGGCTTAAAAACTACTTTTCAGAGAAATTAACAACAACAAAAAATACAAACAACAACACAGTAAAAAAAATACAACACAGTAAAAAAAATACAAAACAACTAAAACAACCACCACCTACTTAAAAATTGATTTAGTTTCATCAATCCAAGCTTGCTTCTCGTTTACCTTCGCTTGAATAATTGCGAAGTCTTGCAGAATATGGTGAATTGCTTCTTGTTCTCGACGAACACGAGCCTCCCGAGCTTTTATATCCCCTTTCATCCTTTTGATCTCCCTGTCTTCCTCTTCGATCTTTCTCAAATGGACTGCCTTCCTGTCCATCATTTTTTTCCACTCTTCTGTTAGTTCATCTATCTCCTTTTCCTTTTTTGCTATGGCGACCTCGATTTGAGGTGGCATTTTTTCAGGAGTAGACTTAGGGTTTGATGACGATGCCATTTGTGGATGAAATGAGAGAAGAGAAATCAAGAGAGAAAGCAATTCAAAGAAAGAAAGCAAGAGAGAAATCAAGAAAGAAAACAATAAACAAGTGTGAATTGTGAATTGCATATTACTGATATTTATGGATGAAATCTCAAACATGCAAATGAATTTCAACCACAAATCGGTCTTCAAAGTACAATAATTGTGGAAAAAAACAGTAAAAGCATGCAAGATTCGTCTAAGTACAGGGACCAAAAGTGTAAATTTTCAGGGACCAAAACTGAAAAAATTTGGTCCATCGCGGGCTGCGATCGCGGGCAGGGGCCAAATGTGCACCGTGGCCAAAGTTGAGGGGCTCCGCAGGGCATTTGTGGCCAAAGTTCGTGCCACGTCAGCCCTATCCCGCGATCGCAGGCTCCATCGCGGGTATTTAGGGCATTTTGGTAAACTGAGAAATTTTTGTGGCATTTTGGTAACTGTTGGTCAAACTTTAGGTATTTTAATTAATTTTCCTTTCTGAAAACCGATTTTATATATTCAGTTTTTGATATTTTAATAAAATTTATATGTATTTTTGAAAACCAATTTTTATAAATTCACTTTTTATATATAAAAGTATTATAATATAAAATATTATCTCAGTGAATTCTATTTATGTGATTAACTTTTTATATAAGAACTTTTTATAGTATATATTGTATTAATGTATTTAAATAAATAAAATAACTAATAAATATAAAATAAGTATATTAAAGTAAAAATAATATTTCAATATAAATATATGTACATTTATATAATTTTAATAATTGATTTATATAGAAAAATGTTATAAACAATATAAGTTGAAAATGATGGCTGAAAAAACTTAAATGAAAGTTTTTGACCCAATGAATAGGGATGAGATCGACAGAGAATCGTGAAAAATAAAGAACCGGAGAATCTATCTAATCCGTTAGATTAAGATGATCTAATGGTTATAATTCAAAAGTTGATCTAATGGTTATAACTCCGTTTTAAAAATAAAAAATATTTACCCCTCTATAATTTAAATCCAAAATTGGTGAAATATTACAAAAATTGAAGGGAAACAAATTATACTAAAAAATCATCATTTTTTATTATCTTTATTTTGACATTCATTTTGATATATATTTTCATCTGTTTTTTATGGTTTTTCGGTTCCTTTTTTTCAAGGTTATCCCTTAAGCTTTACCCCAACGTGTGTGTGTGTATATATATATATATATATATATAGAGAGAGAGAGAGAGAGAGTGGGGTTCATTTGTTAACCTCACGTTTTGTGCTAACTTTGTTAACTTTAATCTTAGCCATTGATTTCTTTTTAATGGTTGGGATTAAAATCATATATTCATTAATGAGGACATTGGGCATGAAATAAATAATGACCTTGAACACAAGTGAATGAGACAATTTAGGAATTCGACTCAACTTATTCAATTAATAAATTCATTAAATGAAGGCTTAATAAAGATTACATATGATTTCATCTAATCTTTCAATTGCTCCATAAATTCCTCTATCCCAGAATCGAAACCGACGACACATATAGCATGATTGTTACATACACATTGACACATGTTCATAGGAAATGGTCACTGATTGAACAGGTGTTTTACATTTTTTTCACGAATGTTCACAATTTAAAAAGTGTTCATAAACACATGAATAGACAGTTAACACACATATGTTCATATACACATATGAATGTTCACCCAGGTTCATACAATCATGAATGTTTAGATACACATGCACACCCTGATCAAAATGATGGACACTGAAAATACACGACCTGATACATTATTTTTTCACATTTTTTTCGTGGAAAGTCCGCATTTCATTTGGATATGAACATAGTTGCACAAATACAATATGCGAAACGATGTATTCATTTGGAAATTTTGATGTTTGTAACTCGCTCAATAAATGAATGTCATAAAACAAATACATGGAATTCCATTCATGCCCCTATTTAATGGTTGGATACACATTTGAAACCACCGTGTAAATGGCTTCCTATTGGTTGATTGGAGTTAACAAAAGTTAACACAAAATGTGAGGTTAACAAATGAACCTAACCCTTATATATATATATATATATGGTCCCCTTCTTTTGTTAACCACCCATTTAGTGTTAACTGATTGAAAATCGATTTTCAGCTTTGAACCGAAGGATAAAGGAGAACGCGACACATGTTCCCGGATGTCCACAGTATGAATAAAGAAGGTGTCCCCAAAGTTGCCCAAATATCTCCCATGGTGAAGAGAAGAGTTGGTGAGGAGAGAGTGATGAAACCCTAACCAAAATTGTTTTAAAACCGACAACACCACAAACGCGACTTTGGTTGCGGCTAAACTACGCCAAAGTCGCCCGCATCCATAATCTTGGGAAGACAGTCCCTAATGCGAGTTTCAAGCGACTAAACCCACATCAAACTCACGTTAACCAATGTTTGACTTCCAGTAGCTTTTTTTCTTAGAACTTTGCATATGATCCATCCCATAACATTTTCCATTGACGTAATCTGCTAAAAATTATATTTTAAGGTTGAAATATGTAAAGAAGCAAAATTAAGGGTGTTACACATCCTGAAAGATACATTATTCATGATGAATAATACATGAATGGCCTGTGAGTATGTGGACACGTGACACGCTCTCCCTTCGGTTCACAGCCGAAACTCGATTTTCATTTGAACCCACCCCTATATATATATATATATATATATGTGTGTGTGTGTGTGTGTTTTAAGTTGCAAAATTTTAAATGATTTTAAAGTCCTCTAATAATATTTTAGAGTAAATTGTAAATTTCCTGCCTATGGTTATCGAAAATCTTGGATTGGGTCCTAAAACGAAATAATCATGTATGGTCACTATAGTTTCACTTTTGTTATGGATTGTGTCTCTTGTGACTTGTCCATAATGACGATATTTCCCGCATAATTTTTAGCTTCTCGTTTGAACCTCCCCCCAACACACACATACACACACACACACACACACACACACATATATATATATATATATAATATCGTTCGTCCCTATCATTAGGCACCCCAATTCCCTAGTGGCCAGCGTGAGTGACCGATTCCCCCTTTCTGGCCATAACATTTTTTAATGACGTAATCTACTAAAAAAATATTTTAAGGTCGAAATATGTAAAGAAGCAGAATTATGGGTGCTACACATACCGAAAAATACATTATTCATGATGAATAATACATGAACGGTCTGTGAATATGTGTGATAGAACCAATCTCACGATAAACAAAATAAATTGATGAAAACTTACAAACAAATAAGTATAGTAAGAAACTGTGTACCTTTTCGATGATTCTAACGGATTGAACATAAAAGAAATTGGATAGAGGCCTGCCCGAGACAGTGTCCTAAGACGAAATTCCGTCCCCAATCGTGCTCGGTTCCAGACGTCGTCTTGAGGATACAACTACCCGATCGAATTGATGCACGTCAATTCAATCCCATCGAATCGATATAGTGTTTCGTAGAAAACCAAAGTTTTGAGAGGGAGATATCAGAGAGAATATGATGAATTTTGTGTCTGAAATATGGAGGGAAACCTCCAATATTTATAGCTTTTCTCGTGGTAACCGAAATCAACTGCCAAACTGCTCCAGAGACCCGCGCGGGTGATGGCGCAGGTTGACCCGCGCGGAGAACCACGGGAGGGTCTGTTTGGTTTGCGCCCAGGAACATGGCGCGGAATTCGGCACGGATTTACCCGCTCGGTGAGTCGCGGGAGACTCTGGTTGTCTCGAAAGACAGAGTCTGGAGCAGGTGGTGGCGCGACCTGGGCCGCGTGGAAACCCGCTCGAACATCCGTTTTGATATTACCAAAAGCCCAAGGAAGTTCCCTTACTTGGGCCTTTCTCCATTTTGATAACTAATGTGGGTATGGCCATATAAACCCATAAAAATTTCAAAGACTTTCCTATGTGGGACACTTTGTAGGAGAAATACCCAACAATGTGGAGACGTGGCACACTTTCCTTTCTCCCTTTGGTTCACAACCGAAACTCGGTTTTCATTTGAACCCACCCCTATATATGTATAGGTTTTGAGTTGCAAAATTTTAAATAATTTTAAATTCTCCTAATAATATTTTAGAGAAAATTGCAAATCTCCTTCCTGTGGTTATCGAATTTTTTTGATTGGGTCCTCAAAACGAAATAATTACATGTATGGTCATTATATTTTCACTTTTTTTTAAAAGCCATCAATCAATACCATTAATACCAAATGTGGATCCCAGATTAGTGCAATGTAGAAGAAATCAATAATAAATATGCAATACAAACAATGATTTCAACTCGTCATCCATATAACATTCATAAATAATTCAGAGTGTTTACAATGTTTCAATTCAGAATTATGACGATTTTGACTAATGAACTGCTAACCTAAAACTAAAGGTTAACTAAACCTTATATGCCAAGGGCTTAAGACAATTAAGGCCCAAACTCATTAAGCAAAGTTAAGCCTATTTAACACTTTTAGGCTTTTTACAATTATATTCTTTTCTTTATAATTCTTTATATAACTTTCTATATTATAGGACATTTATGGTCCTAACAATCTCCCCCTAAAGTTATATAAAGAAAAAAACGGTCTTGAAAAACTTTAGGTCTTGATCTTCTCTCCCTTTTGAATCTTTGAAACACTTTGGTGTTGCTTGTCTTCATGACTTTCAACTTTAATAAAGCTCCCCCTTGAATAAAGCTCTTAATCTTCATATCTTCCACTTTAAGAACTTGTAGAACCAATATGCTCTACGGAGGAAATAATGAATTGTAGCGAACACCACTTGATAAGGGATGAGAAGAATTGATCTCTTGTAAATACTTTGAACTCTTTTCAGAACTGATCAATCTTGGAACTGATTAAAAACAGTTACTCCCCCTTGGCTTTTGCTAACTCCCCCTCAACTTGATAATCCGTGTCTTTGAATATGTATCATTTCTCCCCCTCATGATGAGTAGGAGCATCTGTAGCATCATGTACTTTCAAAGGCGAAATAGATAAGTAGCAAAATACTAGATAAAGCGTTTTAGTAACCAAGATGGGGTAATCAACTAACACAGAAACATAATAGTAACTGTTATCACAACAATTAAAATAATTGTGTGGCCTATGTTCAGAGTTGACATTGGGGTATCTCTAATAGGACTTCCAGTTATCACTGAAGTAAAATTTTAAAAATTACTTCTCAAATTGTTCCGGAAATATCACGAAGATATGCGATTGGAATCACAAAGACTCGTGCATGTGTGAAAGAATTAAATTATATCTGTTAGGCTCAAAAATTGATCTAACTTGGGACTCAAGTTAAAATCAATAGACTCAGTGATTAGAATATGAAGTTCGGAGACCGGAGCTGATGTCTTCCTTTTTCAATATCTAAGACCTTTGAGTGAACAATAGATAGATTATGTGCTAATTCTTCGTGCATTTATGAAACAAGCATCTGTTGGGAGATACTTGAGTGGTTGGGTGGGGTGACACGAGTTATCGACATTGGGTCCATGTTTGTTTCAATATTCATCTCCAAAGAACGAGAATGAACAGATTGTGTGGTTACCTGGATAACTGACTCGGTTTGGTAAGGACCAATTTATTCTTTTAAGTCATGTCACATCCTCACCAAATTCTTTTCACTCCAAACTCATCAATACATCTAGACACCTCACTGATATCTATGAACTGGATGTGTTTCTTGGGTAGGTCCTTCCGGTTCTGGATAGACCATAGAAACGATGTAATTCCTAACACTCATTCCATGCATCGAATAGAACAGTTTAGTAAACAGTTAAGTATGAGTTCTAAACTGAAATGTTTAGAAGTCGAAACTTTTAAGAACGAGTCCTGATCTGAGTTAATCAGAAGTCATCAAAATCATTTGAAATATAGAATTTCAATAAACAAGATCAAACGCTAAACAGAGTGACTCATTGAGCACATTATGTTCAAAAATGAAACAATTATCAGAAAGTTTAACTGTGAAGAACAAGTCACAATTAATGTGTCAGATAAGAATTGAATCATTAATATGAAATGACAAACGACGAAAACAAATTGGAATTCAAGCGAGTGTATTTCCATCGAAATAAATAAACAAGTATATGAGACATGGAAATAACTAAATCAAGAAAATATAACACGTGGCAATTCTGGAATATAGAATCGAAGAAAAACAAACACGAGTAAGTTTTTCAGAATAAATTACCACAGTCTTTGAATTCACAAAAAAATGCATTTATGTGACAAATACCTGATACTCCCCCTCAAATGTGGCATAACCTTTGAAAGCAGTCATGTGAAAAGTATATTCTGAACTAAACGCACATGACATTCCTGCAAAATAGATTAGAAGGATTTTGGTATCCATCCTTTGATGGATCCTTGACGGTTAGATGCCCTATTATAGTGAGGACCGGGGATACTATAAGTACCGTACCAATGAGATGAATATTTACGGTCAACAAAATCATTCAAACCACATATAGAACAACAAACACAATCATGAGAAAGTTGAAACAATTGTTGAATTGAATAAAGTCTTAAAGGAAACTTCACACTTTGTTCAACAGAAGTTCGAGAATCATGATTATGATTGTATGTCCTAGCATGCGAAACTGGCTTAAATGACTTTGTATTCGTTTTGCTTTCATTAGACTTCTTCACCACCCAAACTTGTTTGAATCTTTTTCTCCGACCATTATTATCTGAAATATCTTTAAAATTATGATCAATAGAGCTTGAGTATAAATGATTTCTATCAGTTGATCGATCGGTCTTTTGCCACGGCTGTGAACGGTTTTATGAATGAGAAACAGTTTTAGAAACTTTGTTCACAGCCGGGGTCTTGAGTTTTGAAGAACTCTCGCCTTTAAGAAATTTGATCGGACGATTTACAGCTTTAGAAAGAAAGTCGGTGTGATTCAGAAGAGGTTTGTCAAATTCAAACTTAGGAAACTTCATCTGAACTTTCATCGGATTTCATGTATGTTGAAAAATCAATATCAGTGATAGATGTACTAGGATTGGTTGAGGGATGTGAGGAACACTTTGAGTCTGTGTTTTTGGAAGAATCTGGTGCGGAAGCTTTTTGAAATTCAGAGTTAAGATCCTTTTGAATACAGTCAGCTTGAGACTCTTTTCCTTTTCGCGAAGAAGTTTTGCCAATAAAGGTTTTACACGAAGATGTATCGGAGGAGTCCGAGGAAGGTTCGGGTGAAATCATCTTTCCGTTTTGGAGTTGGTCAAGTTTCTCTTGAAGTTGAAACTTGCCCACTTGCTCTTGCATCACTTCTGTTGCCAAAGCAGACAGTTTTGATGTGAGCCGGTTGATTTCATTCCGAAGGATTTCCCATTCCTTACCCGACACGGATTCGGTTTTGGAGGATTTGAGTTTCTCAAGTTCGTTTAGAAGCGCTTGCTTTTCCTTTTGAAAAACAGTCCTTTCCTTTTCGAGTGTCTCCTCTAACTCGACTATTTTTGATTCCAAAATGAGAGGAGGAACATAGAGTTTAAACTCGTCCGTCTCAGTTTTGGGTTCAGGTGTTGGGGCCTCATCCTTTTTGGAGGAATCCTCAGGCTTCGCAACCTTATAGCAGTCAAAGTAGTCATTCGAAAGATACTTAGATTTGTTTTTCTTGTAGGAATAGTTAAGAGGCTCATACGCAAAAGGTAGTTGCATTTTAGTGGTGTGTGCGCGTTTGTATTCCTCAATTTCCTCTTTATTCTCTTCGAGATGTCCAGTCCAATCGATTTTGTATTCGGGATACTTTTTGTCGAGACCAAAAAAATTAAATTCGTAAAGAGTAGGTCTTATTGTCAAAATCTTTTTCAAGTAATGTGGGTTATCGTACCCAATTCCCCATTCCTTGTTAAAATACGTGAATTCCTCTAGTTTGTTCATGTGAATTGTATGATTAGTTTGACCTCTTTTGTGAAGTTTAGTTTCAAGATCAGTTATTTTCGCAACAAACTCTTTGTGTTTGATTTGAAGATAGGAGCATTGATAGATAATCTCTGCTTTCTCATCCTCACACTGATCAAGCTTTAAATTCAACTCAGATATCTTGGCCCTTAAGTCCTTAGGTGCTATTGAAATAATTGTGCATTTTTCTTTAAGGTTAGCATTATCGGACTTGTACTTTTCAGTATTTCTCTTTTGAACATCTAGCATTTCTTGTAAAGAGTTCATTTCAAGCAGTTGTTCATTAGTGGATGCCTTATAGGATTCTATTCTTTGAACAAGTGGTTGCATCTGTTCGATTAAGTTTTGATGGATAGGGGCACATACCTGACAAAGATTTGCTTTTTCTGACGGAGGAGAGTGGTTGCCCATGAAAGCATCAGCATCTTCAGAATTGCTTTCACTATCGGAACGATTTAGCCAGTGGTCGTCTTCAACTAGCAGTGCATTTCCTGCAGCTTTTTGTTCTGCCAACAGAAGTTTTGCCTTGTAGTAGTGTACGTTTTTCTCAACTGGCTTTCTACAGTCCTTGGCAAAATCACCCAATTTGCCGCAGTTATAGCATGTGACAGGCTCGTCCTTCTTCTTTGACTCAGGCTTGCGATCGTTCTTCTCATTCCTCTGCTTGTGGTCAGATTGCTTGTGCTCATCAGTCTTTCTCTTTTCTTCATATTTCTCCTTGTAATCATGGCGCTTGTTGGGAGTAGTGGAATAGCGCTGATTATTGGACAAAGGTTTCTTGAAGAACTTGTTTCTCTGAAATGACTTGGTGATGAGGGCCATTGCTTTCTTTATTTGAGTCAGCTCAGGGTCAGAGTCGCTTTCTTCTGATTCTTCAGACTCTGGTTCTGACTCACTGGACTCTGGGGTTCTCTTGGAGTGACGACTGGAAGATTTTCTGCTTTTTGAAGATACAAGAGCGAGTGGATCAGCATGTGACTTGGAAGAGGATTTCTGACTGCTGATCTCCATGACTTCATCCTCGACCTGCATGAGCATCTCGTAGAGTTCATGGATTGGAACGTTCTCAATCAAATTGTTGTGTTTGATGTGAGAAGCGAACAATTTCCATTCTGGCAGGAGATTGTTCAGGAACTTGAGGGCATTCTTCGTGTTAGATCGAGTGATCTTGTTCTTGTGGAGCTCGTTCAGAAGAAGGCAGAATCGTTCATATGCCCGAGTGATTGATTCGCCCTTGCGCTGCTTGAAGCCATCAAATTTGGTGATGCAGCTGTTGACCTTCAGTTGGTTTCCTACTTTACTTCCGCTCATCATCTTCTCTACTTGATCCCACATGCCTTTGGAAGTGTCCTTGTATCTGTCTATGGCCGTGTAGATCTCATTCGGTAGACTATGGACTAGATATCGCTTGGCATGTTTTTCACCATCAAATATGTTCTTTTCCTCTTCGGTCATCTGCAAGTATGTCTTGGGCATAGGTCGAGCTGCAACACCTGCTGCTTAAGCTGGTACGGTATTCATCGGAGTTTCTTGAGGGCCTTCAGTGAGAGCTCGTCAGATATAGTCGAAGTTGTTTTTAGCTTCGATGAAGATTGTTAGTCCCAGATGGCTATAACAAGTATTGTAGAAGGGGGGGTGAATACAATACTAAAAAATTTCACAATTTTAATTCTATTATTGAAAATCTTTCAACAAGAATTACACATAGAAAACTTAAGACTGTTGCGGAAAAGAACAGATAAACTATTCTAACAATCTTACACAAAGTATACTAACAAAACAACTAAGAACACTTAGAACAAAGCTATAAAGTTTTTAAGCAATATGGAGATTTCTTGCACTGAGAGAGAAGTCCAGAAATCGTAGTTTTCATGGAGCCTTCTACTTCCTTTTATAGTGAAGATACAAGTATTGTGCATTTAATGCTCAGGACACTTGTCATAAGGAGATTGGGTAGAAGGTGTAGTACTCTGAAAAGTTGATGTTTCCAAATCACCTTTTTTCTTGGAACCAGGAAGAGTGCCCATGCTGATTTAGACGTCATCTAAAAGTGGAGAGTACTAGGTTGAAATTTTTACCAACCACTGGATTATTGCCAAACCTGGAGGATCTTCTTGATGTGTTTTCCAAGACAATTTTATCGATGAAGTTCTACCGATATAACTGTCACTGGTCTCTAAAAACCATCTGTAAGAAAATCTATTTACATGAAGATCCCACCGAGATGAACATCCTTATCGGTGGGATGGATTTGGCCGATGTGTCAAGACACCATCGGTGGTGAGCAAGTCCACCGACGTGTGAAGACACCATCGGTGGAGAGTACGTCCACCGACGTGTGAAGACACCATCGGTGGTGAGGATGTCCACCGATGTGTGAAGACACAATTCGGTGGACATTGACTTGTATGTATCTTGAGAAGAGTCTTCTTATTTCCGCAAGGAGAAACTCTTCAAGCTTGGTTTCGGTTGATCTTCGATTTCACCGAACAGTTGCTATCTTGTACAAGTCATTCAAAGAACCATGCTAAAATATTCTAAGTATGATTTTAGGGAAAACATCGGTGAGTCAATTTCAAATCTTTGGTGACCCAACAATCTCCCCCTATTTGAATTTGAGCTTCTTCCTTAGAATATTTAAGAGTATTGAAAGGTAAAATGCATTTTGACCCTTTTTACTCTTTTTGGGTTCTTTTCACATAGACCATTTTTTTTTGATCTATTTTTCTTTTGTATGAGTATGTATACTATTTACAATATTTACAAGTAAAAGTAAAGAGAAGTTATGTGCAAAAAGACAAGTACTTGTATTTGGATAAGTTTTTCTCGTACATTTGTCAAAAGGAGAAACAAACTTTTACACGTACCACATAGAAAGATGAAGATCTATTTCTTGGAAGTTTGTCGGCGCTTGATCTCATCTAACACATTTCGGTAGAAAGGTTGAGCTTCGGTGATGTAGGGAAAAAGATTGGAGATACCTTCAAGGAACAAAGTATCGGCGATGGGGATTTGTGCAAATCTGAAAAAGGCCCGATGACCAAAACCATCATTGAAGAATAATCCTGGAATCGGTGAGAGGCTCAAAGTCGTAGTGGGATAAGACACAGATGTAGGGATGGACAAATTTAGGTTGCTTATGTTTGGAATTTTCCTTTCAGTTGCCATTTCCTTGAACACCTTGTCTATAGGATTCTTAACTTTGGGAAGAATGATTTCTTCTTTCATCGATTGAAGTTTTGATCTTTCATCAGTGGACAGAGTGATGTTGTGTTTTCTTTTAATCTCTTTCATCTTTTTCATCAATCCATCAATGTACTTGACAAAGATGTCTTTCTTTGGGTTTGCACTTCTGACCAAGTGTCGAGAGATCTCATACCATTCGGGGAGACCGAAATGTTTTAGGTGAACATCTCTCACACTTTTCATAGAGCCATCTTCTCTATCGATTATCAGCCTGATATCTTTTGGGTTGGTTCTGGAGGTAGCAATTTTGACGTTTGAGATCGGGGAGCTGTTGATTCGGTGGTACATGGTCTTTTTGTACCAACTGATCTCTTCATTCCTTTCTTGTTCAATTTCACTTAGCACCGATTTTTGGGTGGAGAGTGCATCGGCAGATTTGACTTTGAGGGCCTCTTCTTTTGCAACTTCCAAAGAGAGAGCCTTGGAATCATCTAAGGCTTTTTGAGCTAATTTGGCTTCCTCGATCTCCTGATGAGTCAGCCCGAGGTTGGATTCCTGAGATTGTTGAGAATGAGGTTTTAGCTTCAAGGTTTGTGCATCGGCAGGTCGAGTTCCATATTTTGCCAATTCTTTGCTTTTCTTTTCTTCTTCGGCCAACTGTTCAGCTGTGAGTGTTTCCTTACCTTTGTCTTTGGGAGATTTGGATTTTTGCTCCCCTTTAGAAGATGCATGGATTTTCTCCCCCTCAACAGCTGCATGTTCGATTTCCACCGATGGTGATTTCGGTGGTGTGAAGATAAAATCGGTGGTACCTGTATGTTTCGGAGGAGAGGTTTTCGGTGAAGGCATTCCTGAAGCTTCGGTGGCTTGTGATGATTTTTCGGTGGAAGGTGGAGGCATGTTGCTGATAGTTCTTTTAATAGAGGGCAATTTTGGTTGACCTGTAGATTTCTCCCCCTCAGCAGCAACCGGAATCTTAAAACCCAACTGAGTGAATACACTATCAAACTTGGAGTGAAGATGAGCCAAACTCTGAGTGGTGTCATCGGAGATCAGTGTAAAATCACCCAAGTCCATTTCCCATTGGGCTTTCTCCTGCATGTTGTCAGATTTGGTGTGAAGAGAGTTGAGAGAATCGACTATGCTCTATTTAAGATCTTGATGAGACTTGGCTTCTTGAATGAGTTTCTGGAGTTCAGTATCCTTGACGAGAGAGGATGGCTTGAAGGTACCAAACGATGTAGCAAGATCCCCATGAGAATTTATCAAGGATTCCACCTTTGTAGATAAGGAAACAATGGAATTTTGGACAGGCTGAAGAGCAGCTGCAAGTGCATCGGCGAGTATCTGCGGCAATTGAGACTCGATCACGGAGATTCTTGAGTTTTCCTGTGTAGTTATGGAAAGAGTTGATTCCTTGAGGGATTCAAGCTTAGTGCTGACGAGTCGACATTGATGAGCACATTCCTGAATATCAGCATGGAATGCAGAGCGTGGCTTAGTACTTGAAGAGGTAACACCACCGAATTCCGGGAGAAGGAATGGTAGTCGTAGTCGATCTTCTTCGGGAGTGATAGTGGGGAGAAAATTCGACAACACATCGGGATATAGAATTTTCGGTGTAGGGGGTTTCGACGAGGAGAAGCCTCACGTATCGGTGTGGGAGAACGTCGGGGTGTGGGTTCTTTCGGTGGAGATGGCGATCGTCGGGGTGTGGGTTCTTTCGGTTGAGAAGGAGATCGTCGGGGTGTATCTTGCTTTGGGGACTCGTCGGGGTTTTCTTCGGTGGACGGGATGGTTCGGGGAGAACCAATGTCACCCAAAAGAAAAACAAAGAAGTCATGTGGGGGGGATTCGGTGGGGGGGAACCCTGATCGGGTTGTGAGATGTCATCGATCATAAACTGATCGGGTGAAAGGCTGTGTAGTGAAAAATCGGAGCCTTCGAGGGGAGAGACCCCGAAGTCATCTCCTCCACCCAAAGAAGTGCGTGGGGAGGTAAAGTGTGGTTCCTCCAAATGTACAACCGAGGTCTGTAGAGAGACAACGCAAGAGTCGGTGGGGTTAATAACGGATTCCCTTGGCCCGGAGGGTTGAAGTTCAACAACTGGCGATTTTTGAGAATCGTCAGTTGGCTTAGTCGGTGGGGCCGAAAGCTTTCGATACCTCTTTAAAGGAGATCTCAAAGGGGATGACGAGTGCCTCCGCTTGTGAGACGGGATGTGAACCGGGGAAGCCTCCGAGGGATCTCTCGGTGGCGTGGTTCGAGAAGCGGGTGCGGAGGTGTCGGTGGCCTTACGTTGTTTCTTTTGAGTGCCACCCGACTTAACTCGGGAACGGGGAGAAGGGACCACTACAGTTGAAGTGATTTCGAGAATTTTCGGGTGTTGAAATCCGGGGATTTCCGCATCACCCCAATGTAGATCGGGAGAGAGAGCAAAAGTGATCATACCTTGTCTTAAAGGGCGATCGGTGGCGAGAGGTCCAACATTGAGAGTTTTGACCCCGACTATTGGAGAAGTCCAATCATAGGTAAATCGGGGAGAAGGAGATTTTCGGTCGACCTCCAATGCCTTTCCAAGCTTGTGCTGAATGATCATGGAGATGAAGCGCGGGTAGGCAACGTAACACTTCTTGGGGTGCTTAATCACTTCAGTGAGTTCGGTGAAGAAGTATTGCGCAAAGTCCACATGTCTTTGGAAGATTAGTGCATGAACTAGCTTAGTGATGTAGGACGGGGATTGATCGTGCCCACTTGTCTTTCTAGAGAGACAATGGATCACATGAGCAAAGAAGAAGTTCCAAACACCACCCGTTTTGTTGCGAGTGAGAGTACCTAGACCTTTTGAGGATTTGGTTACTTTGTCATCAGATTGGTGCACATAGCCAATGGCACTAATAACTTGTTCAAGAAAGTTATTGGCGTGCATGTCTACATAAGAGGAGAAGGCATCAATCTTGAGGGCACGACGAACGTCATCAACGCCAAATGTGAGATCGTGATCACCTTCCTCGTCAGTGAGAATGGATGCATGGATGGCTTCGTTAGATGGGTCGTACACACAGGTGAGCCAAAAGTTGCCAATGAGCAGCTTGCTCATTTTTGGATTGCAAGAAAAAGCATGGAGGAGAGGAGATCGAGTTAAGAAGTTGATGATGGTGTCGAACTCGGGATGTGCGGGATCGGATTCGAAACGTGCGACGTGGTTGCAAGGGTTGAATATGAGGTCTTCAAAGCATGTGGGTATCTTGGTGGGTGCCATTGTTGCAGGTGAGAAGAGAGAGGAGGATTAGGGTTCGAATGAGGAAGACGATGGGTTTTATTTATAGGGGAAAGGAATAGGGTTATGGATTTCAAAAAGGAGAGGGGACGGTTATGAGGGAGGGTTAAATAAAATAAACAAATTTTAAAAAAATAATGATGAGGGATGTGTGGTAAAAAACGGCTTGGAATGGGAAGGGTCAGCCATCACACTGACACTTAGGGTTTCTTTTAGGCTCATGGTTGCATAGGGAAACGTACTAGATATGCTTAAAGATATTTGGTAAATATTTCGGTGGAACATACGGAGATCGGTGTATATGTCGGTGGTGAGATGAGGAAGCAATCGTCGGTGGAGAGTACCGAATAGGATTTCGGTGTTGAGCAGGGCCGCCGATGAAGATGTTCTACCGAAGAGAATTTAGAGAGAATTGGTGCAATCTCGAGAATCGGTGTAACACATAGCCACCGATGGGGAAATCCAAGAGGTGTCGGTGGAAGAAACCTCACCGATGGAAGAGAATTACCACGGAGATCTGTGACATCGGTGGAAAAGAGGCTGATCACCGATGATTCAGGTGAATTTCGGTGAAGAGCAAGGTCACCGATGAAGAATGACCTAGAAGGTTGTTGTCGGTGAAGAGGTTGATCACCGAAAGCAATTAACACTGAAGGTCATTACCACCGATGAGAGGTTTTTTTATTTATTTATTTATAGGAGGAGGAATCACCTACTAAAGGTTGCACATTCCAAGTTCACTTATCAGAAAATTGAACTTGGCTTCATCCAAGGGTTTGGTGAACAAGTCTACAAGCTGAAGATCTGTAGAAATGAAGTGCAGCTCAATGTCACCTTTGGAAATGTGATCCCTGATGAAATGATATCTGATGTCTATGTGCTTTGATCTTGAGTGAAAGACAGGATTATTTGCAATGGCAATTGCACTAGAGTTATCACATAGAATGGGAACTTTGGAGTAGTTTTGATTGTAGTCCTTCAACTGATTTTTCATCCACAAGATCTGAGCACAGCAGCTTCCAGCAGCTACATATTCAGCCTCAGCAGTAGAGGTTGACACAGAGTTTTGTTTCTTGCTGGACCAACTTACTAATTTGCCACCAAGGAGTTGGCAGCTACCTGTGGTACTTTTTCTATCAATCTTGGAACCTGCATAATCTGAATCTGAATACCCAATTAGTTCAAAGCCTGAGTCTTTGGGATACCAAAGACCCAGGAGCATGGTACCTTTTAGATACATGAAAATCCGTTTAACAGCATCCAAATGAGATTTCTTTGGATTGGCTTGATAATGAGCACAAAGACATGTAGCAAACATAATATCCGGTCTGCTAGCAGTTAAGTAAAGGATAGAACCAATCATACCCCGATAATGGGTAACATCCACAGATTCACCATTTAAATCCGTATCAAGTTTCAAAGGTGGTGCCATGGGAGTTTTCATAGGAGAGCTGTCTAAAAAGTTGAATTTCTTCAGAAGGTCACGAATATATTTACTTTGATTTATAAAAATTCATTCTGAAGATTGTTTGACCTGAAGGCCCAAAAAGAATGTAAGCTCTCCCATCATGCTCATCTCATATTCACTCATCATGAGAGAAGCAAATTCATCACAAAGTGATTCATCAGTGGAACCAAAGATGATGTCATCCACATAGATTTGAACAAGAATAAGATTACCTGAGGTGTGCTTGAGAAAAAGAGTGTTGTCAATAGTACCTCTATAGTATCCATTTTTCAAGAGAAAAACAACAAAAGTGTCATACCAAGCACGTGGAGCTTGCTTGAGCCCATACAGAGCTTTGTCAAGTCTGTACACATAGTCTGGATGAGATGGGTCTTCAAAGGCAGGTGGTTGTTTCACATAGACTTCCTCTGCAAGTTCCCCATTGAGGAAAGCACTTTTGACATCCATCTGAAAGACCCTAAAATTTCGGTGGGCAGCATGAGCCAAGAAAATTCTTATGGCTTCAAGTCTTGCAACAGGGGCAAAAGTTTCATCATAATCAATGCCTTCTTCCTGTCGGTATCCTTGAGCAACCAATCTGGCCTTATTTCTGATAACTGTACCACCTTCATCCATCTTGTTCCTGAAGATCCATTTGGTTCCAATGATTGTTTTCTTTCGGGGTCTAGGAACCAATCTCCAAATTTTGTTTCTCTCAAATTGAGAAAGCTCTTCTTGCACGGCAGTGATCCAACAAGGATCTGCAAGAGCTTCATCAATCTTCTTGGGCTCAACAAGAGAAAGAAAGTTCACATAGAGACAAATATTTCCAACTCCTCTGCGAGTTTAGACACTTATTTGTTGATCACCAATGATTTGATCTATGGGGTGATCTTTGGTCCATTTAGTGGCAGGAGGTAGAACCAGTGGAACATTTTGTGTGGAAGGAATTGGTGGAGTGGAATCAAGAGCAGTATTATCGGTGGAGGGCATAGGATCGGTGGAGGGTATGGGATCGGTGGAAAAGTGCATAGTGGCAGTAGGATTTAGGTCGGTGGGAGAATGAATATCGGTGGAAGGAAGCACTATGGAAGATGACCCAACTTGGTTATTTGATGGGTTCAAAGGAATGAAAGAAGCGTCGGTGGAGTTAACTATAGGTGCATCACCTATGCATGAGGAAATCCACTTGTGCAATTCATCATCATCATTTGAAAGAGATGAAGATTTTAGGTCATCAAATTTGACATGGATAGACTCATCAATGCATTTTCTCCTGAGATTGAACACACGATATGCTTTGGAGGATATAGAGTATCCAACAAAAATACCTTCATCAGCTTTGGGATCAAACTTCCCAAGATTGTCACGATCATTTAGAATAAAGCACACACAGCCAAAAACATGAAGAAAGCCAATATTTGGTTTTCTGCCATGGAAAACTTCATATGGGGTCTTATCATGTCTTTTGGAAATCACAGACCTATTTTGGGTAAAGCAAGCAGTATTAACAGCTTCAGCCCAAAAATAGGTGGGAAGATTTGATTCACTTAGCATAGATCTAGCAGCCTCACATAGAGTTCTGTTTTTTCTTTCCACCACACCATTTTGCTGAGGAGTTCTGACAGCAGAGAAATTTTGAGAAATTCCTTTCTCATTAAAGAAGTCTTCAAGAGCACTGTTTCTGAATTCAGTACCATTGTCACTTCTCACCGATCTTACAAGCTGCCCATTTAGAACTTCATTTTTCTTGACAAAGTTGATGATATCTTCAGTTGCATCACTTTTATACCTGAGAAAAAATACCCAAGTGTATCTAGTAAATTCATCAACAATAACAAGAATGTACCTTTTGCCACCAAGACTAGGAGTGCTGACTGGTCCACATAGATCCATGTGTAACATCTGGAGAGGAAGAGTGATGGAGGAGCATTGCTTGGTCTTGAAGGAAGTTTTGGTGAGCTTCCCTTTTTCACATGCATCACACAGCTTTTCTTTGACAAAATTCAACTTTGGCATGCCAGTCACCAGTTCTTTGTTTGAGATTTTATGGAGTGTTTTGAAGTTCAGATTAGATAGACGTTTATGCCACAGCCAGTTCCTTTTGGCTGTGTCATCTGACACAAAGCAGACATTGGATGAATTGTTACTTAGTCCCATATCAATGATATAGACATTTTCCATCCTTTTCCCAGATAAGACCACATTGAAGTTCTTGTCCACAACAGTACAGATACAAAGTTCAAAGATAACTTTATATCCAAGATCACACAGTTGGCTAATGCTAAGAAGATTATGCACGAGACCTTCAACAAGTGCCACTTTGTTGAAAGTGACAGATCCATTAGAGAGAGTTCCATATCCTTTGGTGTAACCTTTAGAGTTGTCACCAAAAGTTACAGATGGACCTTTTCCAGACACATAGTTGATGAGAAGAGATTTATTCCCCGTCATGTGGCGTGGGCACCCACTATCCAGATACCAAATTTGATGGTGCTCAAAAGCCTGCATGCATACACAGATTAGTTCTTAGGTACCCATTTGGTGGTGGGTCCTTTTGGGTTAGAAGAGGAAGAGACCTTAGGTTTGATTCTTTCAATTCTTTCCTTTGGACAATCCTTTGCAAGATGAAAAGTGTCACCACAGTTATAACACTTTCTGTAAACAAAAATCTTTTTGGGTTTTTGCAATTCTTCTTTTCCTTTTCTCATGACATTAACTTGAATGTTTTTAGGACCAAAGGATGAGGAGTGAGAAGGAAATCTTAAAGTCCCATCACTTGAGGTGGAGGCAAACTTGGAAAGATCTCTTGAAGAATTTTTGAAATGATTTTTCCTAAGCTCCACCGATTTCCCTTTTGAGTTTGTAAGTCTCACAGATCTGGGAAGAAAATCGGTGGGAGAGTTACATATCAGTGGAGAATTCACTTCGGTGGAATTGGATTTAACTCTTTTGACAGACGTTGATTTTGAAAGATCAGACGGAGGGACATATTCATCAATCGCTAAATCTTTTAAAAGATCATGGATGGGTTTGAAAAATCCTTGGAGTCCTCTTTTTCCATGTTTTGAACAGACGAAGATTCTTTAGCTTTTATGAACATTCCAAACTTTAAAGCTTCACCTAGATCTAAAGAGTTTAAAGAAATAGAGTCGAAAGAACTTGAGTCTGAAGCATCATCCCATACACTAGAGGTAGGCTCCAGAGTTTGAGAAGAGGCGTCAGAGATGATCTTTCCATAGCCTAAGCCAAATTTATTGTTAACAGAAATTTGATCTTTAAAGATTTGCTCAAGATTCTTTGACGAACTTGTCCATTTCTCAATCGTCTCTTGTTCTCCTTTTAGTTTCTTAAAAAGATTGTTTTTATCTTTTGAAATCACATGATTTATGGTTTTCAAGTCTTCAAGCTAATCTTTGATTTCTTCAAACTTTTCAAGTTTAGACAAGTATATTTCAAGTTGAGATGTGAGATTTTTGACTAGATCAGATTTTCTTTTCTTGCCATCCTTCATGGAGTAAAAATCTTTAGTTAAGGATTCATAAGCATTAATCTTTTCAATGTCAGTCATATCATTAAAGGGATGTACCTGAGAGTATGATGTCGAGCACCCAGTTGACACCAAAGCCATTGGAGAGGTCGCTTTTTCAGAATCTTCCACATTTTCTGAGATGGCCATTAAGCACTTGTTGGGAGAGTTGTTGTCACTGTCAGAAGTCTCTTCTTCCCAATCATGTATTTCGGCCATGAGACCCTTTCCTTTCTTAAGGAGACCTTCATTTCTTTCCTTTTCTTTCTTGTGTTTGGCTTTGTACTTCTCAGCTCTTTCTTGAAGATCTTTGGAAGAGGATTGGTTATCTTTCTTGGCAAGATTTGATTTGAAAGAGTTATTTTTGGGTTTTTCATACTTGGAAGAGAACTTGTCTGACAATGAATTTCTAGAGTTCATCACACGCTTACTTCTACACTCAGCTGCAAAATGTCCTTTCTTTCCACAATTAAAACATTCCTCATTTGTTTTATCAGTTGAGGAAGCTTTTTTAGAGGAGAAGGGTTTTCTGAAAGATTTGGATTTGTTCGAAAAGCGATATTTATTTTTGAAACCAGCTAACATGGCTAATTCATCAGACAACCTTTTGACAGACATTTCTTCACCTTCATCATCGGCATCACTTAGATATGCCTCCGATTGGTGAGAAGAGTTGCTTTGGCTTTCATTTTCAGAATCTGATGACGGATATGTGATGCGTGGAATACTTTGAGATTTCTTGGAATCTTCACTAACAAGAGCAATAGAAGTGCCCTTTATATCTTTGATGAAAGATTTCCTTTGTAACTTGGTTTGTTCAAAGTTGAAGAGAGTTCCATATAAAACAGTTAAATGCATGTACTCAAGGTCCTTGGAAGTTTTGATACAAGTACACATGTTTTCCCAAAAGTCTGGGAGACAATCCATGAACTTGTTTAAAACTTCCTCATTATCATAGACTCTGCCTAGTAACTTCAGATCATTCAGAAGAGAGTTAAAACGATTATAATAGCTAGGAAGAGATTCACCTTTTCATGAGTGAAAAGTTCATACTTTCTTATGAGGGAAATCTTTTTGCATTTCTTCACTTCCACTGTACCTTCGTACAGGACACATAGAGTGGTCCACATCTCTTTAGCAGTTTCAAAGTTAACTAGAGAATGATAGACTTCTTCAGGAAGTGAGAGGGCAATGATTGCTCTAAGCTTTGAATCAAGAGTAACAAGACGTTTTTCTTCATCAGTATATTTCTTTGGATTTTTGAGAATATAACGTCCAGTACCTTTAGCTTTCTCTTTGTCGGAAGGCTCAGAATCATCGGAGTCACTAGAGACTTCCTTTTCAGCGGTTTCCTTACCAGACCTCTGCGTTTCATAGCGATCCCAGACTCTAGGGATAATGGGTCCCTCTTTGAGAATGGTTGGATATCTAGTATCCACTCCTACCGGAAAAGAAAAGTTGTTAGGGTTAAACTTAGGAGGTTTGGTGATGGAACCATTTTCAGCAAAGTTGTTTTGAGAAGAGTTTTCAACAGTTGAAGATGATGAGGCAGCCATCGCAGATCAAGTTTATGAGTTAAACTTTTCTGCTCTGATGCCACTTGTTAGTCCCAGATGGCTATAACAAGTATTGTAGAGGGGGGGGGGGGGGGGGGTTGAATACAATACACAAAAATTTCACAATTTTAATTCTATTATTGAAAATCTTTCAACAAGAATTACACATAGAAAACTTAAGACTGTTGCGGAAAAGAACAGATAAACTATTCTAACAATCTTACACAAAGTATACTAACAAAACAACTAAGAACACTTAGAACAAAGCTATAAAGTTTTTAAGCAATATGGAGATTTCTTGCACTGGGAGAGAAGTCAAGAAAGCGTAGTTTGCATGGAGCCTTCTACTTCCTTTTATAGTGAAGATACAAGTATTGTGCATTTAATGCTCAGGACACTTGTCATAAGGAGATTGGATAGAAGGTGTAGTACTCTGAAAAGTTGATGTTTCCAAATCACCTTTTTTCTTGGAACCAGGAAGAGTGCCCATGCTGATTTAGACGTCATCTAAAAGTGGAGAGTACTAGGTTGACATTTTTACCAACCATTGGATTATTGCCAAACCTGGAGGATCTTCTTGATGTGTTTTCCAATACAATTTTATCGATGAAGTTCTACCGATATAACTATCATTGGTCTCTAAAAATCATCTGCAAGAAAATCTTATTACATGAAGATCCCACCGAGATGAACATCCTTATCGGTGGGATGGATTTGGCCGATGTGTCAAGACATCATCGGTGGTGAGCAAGTCCACCGACGTGTGAAGACACTATCGGTGGAGAGCATGTCCACCGACGTGTGAAGACACCATCAGTGGTGAGGATGTCCACCGATGTGTGAAGACACAATTCGGTGGACATTAACTTGTATGTATCTTGAGAAGAGTCTTCTTATTTCCGCAAGGAGAAACTCTTCAAGCTTGGTTTCGGTTGATCTTCGATTTCACCGAACAGTTGCTATCTTGTACAAGTCATTCAAAGAACCATGCTAAAATATTCTAAGTATGATTTTAGGGAAAACATCGGTGAGTCAATTTCAAATCTTTGGTGACCCAACAAAGATGATGAATCTGTCTCGCCATTGACTGTATTCGCCCCGATAGAGAGTCAGAGGCTTGGCGTCGGTACCGATTGATAGCGCGTCGTGAGACATCTTTGAAGAGTGCACTAAAGTGATCGTCAGATGTAGGGGTTGATTCAAGATTAGAAATCCTAACGCAAGGCACTACCGACGCCAAGCCTATTATTGAAAATCTTTCAACAAGAATTACACATAGAAAACTTAAGACTGTTGCGGAAAAGAACAGATAAACTATTCTAACAATCTTACACAAAGTATACTAACAAAACAACTAAGAACACTTAGAACAAAGCTATAAAGTTTTTAAGCAATATGGAGATTTCTTGCACTGGGAGAGAAGTCAAGAAAGCGTAGTTTGCATGGAGCCTTCTACTTCCTTTTATAGTGAAGATACAAGTATTGTGCATTTAATGCTCAGGACACTTGTCATAAGGAGATTGGATAGAAGGTGTAGTACTCTGAAAAGTTGATGTTTCCAAATCACCTTTTTTCTTGGAACCAGGAAGAGTGCCCATGCTGATTTAGACGTCATCTAAAAGTGGAGAGTACTAGGTTGACATTTTTACCAACCATTGGATTATTGCCAAACCTGGAGGATCTTCTTGATGTGTTTTCCAATACAATTTTATCGATGAAGTTCTACCGATATAACTATCATTGGTCTCTAAAAATCATCTGCAAGAAAATCTATTTACATGAAGATCCCACCGAGATGAACATCCTTATCGGTGGGATGGATTTGGCCGATGTGTCAAGACATCATCGGTGGTGAGCAAGTCCACCGACGTGTGAAGACACTATCGGTGGAGAGCATGTCCACCGACGTGTGAAGACACCATCAGTGGTGAGGATGTCCACCGATGTGTGAAGACACAATTCGGTGGACATTAACTTGTATGTATCTTGAGAAGAGTCTTCTTATTTCCGCAAGGAGAAACTCTTCAAGCTTGGTTTCGGTTGATCTTCGATTTCACCGAACAGTTGCTATCTTGTACAAGTCATTCAAAGAACCATGCTAAAATATTCTAAGTATGATTTTAGGGAAAACATCGGTGAGTCAATTTCAAATCTTTGGTGACCCAACAAAGATGATGAATCTGTCTCGCCATTGACTGTATTCGCCCCGATAGAGAGTCAGAGGCTTGGCGTCGGTACCGATTGATAGCGCGTCGTGAGACATCTTTGAAGAGTGCACTAAAGTGATCGTCAGATGTAGGGGTTGATTCAAGATTAGAAATCCTAACGCAAGGCACTACGACTGAAAGTCCTAACGCAGGTTCTAAGAGTGATACTAGGGTAAAATACTGGTAAGAATTTGAACACAAACTTACCGGATAGGAATCCGGAAAAATGAAGTGTCCAGATCAGGTAGTGACCAGATCCGGGCGTGTGAAGTGTCCGAATAACACAAGAACCGGATAAGCAAGTTTTCCGGATAACACTAGGTTACCGGATAAAAATAGACTTACCGAAAGAGGAGGTATCCAAATAAAATAAGTGACCGAACAAATGACTTATCGGAAAGAGATACTTACCGGGAAGATGAAGTGTCCGAACGAGGTGAGCTTACCAGATACAGATGCTTACCGGATGGAGTCCGGGAAGTTGATGTGTCCGGATAGGGAGTATCCGGGAATAATACCGGATAGTTTGAACAAACCGGACAAGTACCGGATATTGGTGACCTTTTGGGAAAATTCAATCAGTCCGGAAGGAATTACCGGATAGTTAGGCTACCGGGAAGTTTAGACTACCCGGGTAGATGTATCCGGAAAATAGCTGAGAATAGGAAACTTACCCGAATAGATGAGAACGTCCGGACACAACGGCTGTCGACTTAATCGGATCACAGATCGAACTAGGGTTCACGATTTTGCTCCTGAAAGATTAGGAAACAACCAAAAAAACACAAACTAACACAACCCTAATCGATTTCTAAGCCAAAAGACATGATTTTGATGAACTTTTTTTTTGCTTTTAATAAGAACACAGACAAAACTTTGAAAACTTGATTTTGCTAGAAAACCACTTAATCAGGCTAATTAGATTGTGAAACTTTGCAGAAACACTAAATATATCAATCCTAATCGAATGGAGTAAGCAAAAACACACAATTTTGTCAAAATCAAAAGATGATGTTATAGAACTCAAGAACACAGTCGACAAAAACTAACCAGAAACTTACCAGAAACCTTGAATCAACCAATCTGTATGCTCTGATACCAATTGTGGATCCCAGATTAGTGCAATGTAGAAGAAATCAATAATAAATATGCAATACAAACAATGATTTCAACTCGTCATCCAAATAACATTCATAAACAATTCAGAGTGTTTACAATGTTTTAATTCAGAATTATGACGATTTTGACTAATGAACTGCTAACCTAAAACTAAAGGTTAACTAAACCATATATACCAAGGGCTTAAGACAATTAAGGCCCAAGCTCATTAAGGAAAGCTAAGCCCATTTAACACTTTTAGGCTTTTTACAATTATATTCTTTTCTTTATAATTCTTTATATAACTTTCTATATTATATGACATTTATGGTCCTAACACCAAACCAATCGGATTGCAGGTACCAAATTAAAGGGGCCACAAAAACTTTCACCAACCCATCAGTGTCTTGCAAGAAGCAAACCAAAGCATCTAAACTAAGGTTACCAAAAAACTTAATCTAAGTCCCCAAACAGAAGCAAAACTGAAACAAAAGCATCCAAATTTAAAACAATTCAGCCACGAGTCAGACAAAGCATCCTGGCCAAGTTTTACCGCTGCAATCCCAGGAAAATTTGTTGCGTCACTGCCCAGTTACATCAGTCCTGGCGGATTTGCAAGCCACCCGTTCCACTCTATTTTTCTTCTACCGCTTCTCTTTGCGGTCCATTCATAACTTCTTCTTTGGAAATCAAAGAAAAGGCATTCCAAGCAACTTTTATCTTCTTTGAACACCAACCGATTACGATGTGACAAAATGAAATATAGGAAGCACCAAGCCGTTTCATCCCACAATTTAGGCGGAACATTAATGTCAATAACATTATTGAGCGATTCTATTCTACCCTCCTCAATCTTCCACCACCGGAAAAAGCATTTCCAAATCTTCGTTACCTCTTCACATTTTATCAACGCGTGGTCTGCCGACTCCTTCTCTTTACCGTATCTTGGACAAAGCAGGGACATAATGTTCATTTCCATCTTATCTAGAACCTCTCTACTTGGCAATCTACCTTGTTTTGCCCTCCATAAGAAAATATTAACTTTCTTTGGAACCAAGCTAGACCATTTAGTTGCCACACTTTGTTCTCCCAAGTCGGACAAACTTTCTTTAATGATTGACTTAAACTCTTGAACCGAGAAGGTCCCTTCCTCCCCGAATAACCATTTGATTTGGTCTCGGGAATTAGGCTTAGGCTTCCAATTTTGCAAAGGCGATTTGAGTTCTTCCAACTCACCCATCTCCCTCCCCCTTGGTTCCCTTCTCCCAAACCATTTCCACACCCAATTGTCGCCTACCCACAATCCTCTTTCGGAGATTAGTGCCTCTCGGTTTGTTCTATTTACTTCAACCTTTTGAACCGCTCCCCCAACACTTCATTCCCTAACCACCTATCCGACCAAAATTTCGTCGCCCCACCATCCCCACTTCTTTACCGAACGATGAGGCCAAATTGACACCCGCCTTCTCTAAATCTTTCCCTATTTTAATGATGTTCGTCCAAACCGACCCCCCCACTAATTTCTCCTACCCACCTCCTTAAGGCCACTCCCTTCCCATTGATACTTTCCACCACCCTAACTCACAACGCGTCTTTCTCACATTAGAACCTCCACCACCATTTCCCCAACAACCCCCAATTGGAAATTTGTAAAAATTGCAATTTTGAGACCTCCTTTATTGTAACCTTTCACCACCTTTACCCATTTGACCCAAGCCACCCCTTTATTACCATTATTACCACACCCCCACCCCAAAAGAAGGATCTCCTCACTCTCTCAAGCTCACTAATCACTCCTCTCGGGGCACGAAAAAGTGAGAAATAAAATAACGGTAGGCTACCAAGGACGGACTTTACCAAAGTTAGTCTTCCTCCAAACAAGATTACTTTCGCCTTCCATGACGCCGACTTGTTCTTCATCTTCTCCAAACGAGATTACTTTCACTTTCGTTATGGATTGTGTCTCTTGTCCCTAATGACGATATTTCTTGCATAATGTTTAGCTTCTCGTTTGAACCTGCCCTACACACACACACACACACACACATATATATATATATATATATATATATATATATATATATATATATATAGTTCGTCCTTATCATTAGGCACCCCAATTCCCTAGCGGCCAGTGTGAGTGACCGATTCCCCCTATCTGGCCACATTTGCCACCGCCGGTTCCTCGTCCGACGATCTACACCTCCAAGAACTCCCAACATCACTCTTTCCATTATGGTCGATAGCCTCTAGCCAAACTCCAACCATTGACAGTCACCTGGTTTTCCTCTCAAATAAGAAATCGAAAGTCCCTCCAACTCAATTAGTATCAAGAAAGAGAAGAAAGAGCGGTGAACAAAGTGATTTAGGCTCCCCTACTTCCCCGATTGGAGAAGAAGTGTTTTGAAGGGTGGTTGTGTTTGATCGAGCAAGTAAAGGAAATGGCCAACAACTTCATCTTCTATCCGTGGACCTAATCCTCGACCTGGTTACTGTCGAGATAAGATTGTCCTATGGTGGGAAGGATGTTGTGCTGTTGGCATTCATGAGGATCGGTTGTCCGAAACATGATGTGGTGTGGTGATGTTAACAACATGGACGATGTGGTTCTGCTAACGACAACATGGACGTTTGTGTAGTTTACTTGTATGTATAGTAAAGTGAGTGTGAGTGTAGAGAAGACATTTGTAACCACATGGACAAAATCTAACGGTGATGTGGACGGCGGGGGAGGTTCTATAGAGGGCCGACGGGGAAGGTTCTTCGTCCTCGGATACGCATCGTTTTGTTGTTTCTACTTCATTCCAGTGATGTGAGCGATAATTTACAGAATAGGGAAGAGAGGCGTATATGTAGGGTTTTTATTTATTGGGAATTTAATTAAAATACCCAAAGTTTGACTTTGACTTGTAGAAATACCCAAAATGACAACCCATTTTGCAGAAATACCCTATTTTTCCGCGATGGGGTCCGCGATTGCAGACCAGGCCACGTGGCCCGCGATTTAGTCCAGCGGTGGTCCCGCAATGGGGTTGAAAATTACAATTTTGGTCCCTGCCGCGAAGGGGGCCGCGATTTGGTCCCGCAGTGGTCCATATTTTACACTTTTGGCCCCTCCCCTCGATGGGGGCCGCGATTTGGAGGTGAAATTTTCATTTTTGGTCCCCTTTTGCACGATTTTTGCATGTTTTTACTGTTTTTTTCCACAATTATTGTACTTGGAAGACCAAATTGTGGTTGAAATTCACTGGCTTGTTTCATCAATGTTGAATTATTGTACTTGGAAGACCAATTTGTGGTTGCAATTCATCTTGGTTGTTTCATCAATGTTGAATTATTGTACTTGGAAGACCAAATTGTGGTTGCAATTCATCTACCTCAATGAAATTTCATCCATAAATATCAGTAAAATGCAATCCATAATTCACATCCATTCCATCCTTCTTTCTTGCTTTCTTTCTTCAGTATTTTATTTTTGAGATACTATAGAAAAAATGAGTTCACCTGTTGCAAAAGCTAAGCTATTTTTCTGTTACGATGGTGAATGGGTGCAAGACAACAATGAGTGGAGTTTTGCTTATAAATCTAAGCATGGTGTAAAATTGCCAGTAAACTTTTCTCATCAGAAGTTTGTTGCATACGCCATGCAAAAATGTGGAATCGACCCTTCTGCTGTTTGCAAGTTAGTGTTCAAGAATGATGATGGGTCAATTGTGGAGTTATCCAACAATGGGGATATCTCTGGTTTTCTGCACTTTGCAGCACAGTCAGAAAAACCTCCATCACTTTTTGCGTATGCCGATTCATCGGTGTGCGACGAAGACGATGACGAAGGTGATAAAGACGGTGATGACGACGGTGATGACGAAGACTTCCAAATGGAGAAGCTTGATTCTCAATTTCAGGCGTCCTACGACCCAACAGTTTATTCAGATCATGCATATGGTCTTAACGACTGTTATCCTGATTTTGTTCCGGAGACGCAACAAGAAGAAGAAGAAAAAGAAGAAGAAGAAGAAGAAGAAGACCAAGAAGGACGCTTTGCTGGAGTTGCTGATGACGAAACCCATGTTTTCACAATGGGTAGATCTGATATAGACAGATCAGGTCCCGATAGTGATGAGAACGAAGAAGGAGGAAAATACTCCCAGCGTATTTATATAATTTGCAGCTGTAGAATCCAGGTACGGTCACCCAGATAAGGACCAATTCAAAGGGACGTTTTAAGTTGTGCTTCGTTGTCCTTGGACCCGCGGTACGTATATTAACACGTCATATGTTTACACATTATACACTATAACATTTACAAAGGGAAACCACCTACGTTTTTGCAGATCCGCACATTTGTGGCAAATCTGCGTCGTGTCTTGGTAATAGACGTTGTCCATTTAAAGGGGCCTTACTTGGGTATGATGTTCCTGGCGGTTGCCATGGACAGGAATAACGCCATCGTTCCCGTAGCTTTCGGAGTAGGCAAGTCCGAAACCGGGGAGGAGTGGACTTGGTTTTTGTCCATGTTGAGACAAGCTATCGAAGACCCGGAAGGGTTGGTGTTTATGTCCGACATGGCTGCTTCCATAAGCGCCGCGATCTCTGCCACATACCCAAACGCCCCTCACGCCTTATGTTGTCGACATTTGGAGATGAACGCCAAATCCAAGGACAAACGTATTACCACCTACCACACCGTCTACTGGAAGGCATGCAGCGCGTATACGGCTCGGGAGTTTGACCGGTACATGAATGTTCTACGAGTTAGTTCCAATGATGCATCCAAAGTTATGGACGATGTTGGACCGGAGAGGTGGTCCGCGGCCCATTTTCCTGCACAACGGTATGACATTCTGACTTCTAATAGTGCAGAGTTGGTGAATGCACTCTCCCGTTTTGCGCGTAGATTATCGATTGTACAACTTATGGAGTACTTTGGGGCCTTTCAACAAGAGTGGTACCAACTTCGACGCCAAAAAGGAGGTGAGATGCGTAATAGACTCACACCAAAGGCGAATAAGATAATTCTCCTCAGGACAGGACATGCGTCGGCATGGAGGGTAATCGAAATTGGGTATGGGAGGTACCAGGTTCGTGATAACCTACTTGACACGATTGTAGATATGACCGACCATATTTGTTCATGTTTTCAATGGCAAAAATCTGTGTTACCGTGCGGCCATGCCATCGCTACTGCAAGATATATGGGTCGTAGAGATTGCAGCGACTTGGCTGTAAATTTCTTCACGTCCAAAACTTATCGGGCAACATACCAGGAGGTAATAAATCCAACTGGACCCCCTGAAGCATGGGTGTCTCCACCCGACCCCCTTCCGCCATGCTATCCATCGTTAAACACTAAGAACAGAGCCGGGAGACCGAGAAAGAACGATCGACGTCCATCACGTGGTGAAGGTCCGATACATCAAAAATGTACTCGGTGCCAATGCGTAGGACATACTCGTGGAGAGTGTCCAACTCCCGCCCCTTCAACCGTGCCAAACAGTAGACGTTCAGTCAGCCAACGAAGTAGCACGCAGGGCCCGTCGGAGCTTGAACCACACACATAGAAGTATAAGATATGATAGCGTTGATCTAAACATTGATTTCCCTTGATTGGGACGATAAATCTTGTATGCTTAGTGCTCTTGTTTTATATATAACATGATTTTAATTAAATTCCCTAATTATTCATAAAAAGGTTGATTTTCATAAGATTGACATGTCCATCAAGTCATTTTAATTCAATGGTTTTAATTAACTTTCCATTAATCAAAGAAAAACAAGGCAAATGAAATATCATTTTAAATGATATTTAACAAACATAAGGGACCGAAGTTGTAATTTAACAAACAAAAGAGACCCAAGTTGAAAAAGGGACCAAAAATTAAAATGAAAAACATTTTCTTTAATTAATTTCTATATTAAATACATTAAAATGGAAAGGAACATTACTTTAAATAAATACCTGAAACAACTCAGACAATACGTGTGAAAAAACAGTAAAAACATGCAAAAACACCTGAAAAACCCTAAATACATAAAATGATAGCCTAAAAACTAGAGGGACCAAAACTGCAATTTTTTTGCCCCAAATCGCGGCCCCCATCGAGGGGAGGGGCCAAAAGTGTAAAATATTGACCACCTTGGGCTAAATTGCGGGCCTAGTCCGCGATCGCGGACCCCATCGCGGGTTCTTTGGGTATTTATGCAAAATGGGTTGCCATTTTGGGTATTTCTGCAAGTCAAAGTCAAACTTTGGGTATTTTAATTAAATTCCCTTATTTTATATTAACACACACACACACACACACACACACACACATATATATATATATATATGGGATAATGTGAGAATTGTCATTTTTGGTGAAAAATGTGAGAAGTAATTTTAAACCGTTGATCACTTTTAATCAAATACCCTCTCATGAATTGCAACTTAAAATAGTATTGGTCCGGTACATCTTGGTGTATCTTATCTCGGTGCATCTCATCCTAATGTTCGTCGATTTCTCATCCAACGGTTGATAACAAATTATTACGTTTTCCCACCAAATTTGGCACTTTTCACCGGAACCCAACCCTATATATATAGGGGTTAAATAATGTGAGAACCAAAAATAGGTTGAGAACCGATCTAATCCGTCATTTGGTTTTGAACCTGTGGTTTTAAAAACATAAAAATTCATTCATAGATTCTCACGGTTCTCAACCTATTTTTGCCTATAATAATGTCCATAGATTAAAATCAATTAACGACTTAGATTGGTTTTCATGGTTCTCAACCTATTTTAGGTTCTCATTTGATTATCGTCTTATATATATATATATATTAAAATGACCAATATACCCTCAATTTAACATAGTTAAAGATTAGTGGAGTTAGGACAAGGAATCCAATCAATAACAAAAATGAAACCAAATGACCATACATGTAATATTGTTGTTTGGAAGGCCCAATCTAAAATTCTCGACAACCATAGGGACAAAATTTGTAATTTACTCAACACTTTACAATCTGGTCCATTCCTCACGTGTCCCTCACATGTACCACCAAGGCCAATCCGTGTCTTCACTAACCAACCAATCAGAACGATACTCTATTCACCACACGGATCCTCATCCTACGGTCACCCTTTAATCACATTCCACAAATCTAACGGTTACCACATCACCTACATCATATATATTTAAAGTTCCTCGCCTCCATTATCAAACAAAACTATTCAACTCGACTCTTAAAGAAAGAGAGAGAGAAAATGTCTGGAAGAGGAAAAGGAGGAAAGGGATTGGGAAAGGGAGGAGCAAAGCGTCACCGGAAAGTTCTTCGCGACAACATCCAGGGAATCACGAAGCCGGCGATCCGGCGTCTGGCGAGGCGTGGTGGCGTTAAACGTATCAGCGGTCTTATTTATGAGGAGACACGTGGCGTGTTGAAAATCTTCCTCGAGAATGTTATTCGTGACGCCGTAACCTACACCGAGCACGCTCGCCGGAAAACGGTTACTGCCATGGATGTCGTCTATGCTTTGAAGCGTCAAGGCCGTACGCTCTACGGTTTTGGTGGTTAAGGTAAGTTTGGGATTTTAGTGTTAGGTTGTGGTTTTTTTGCGCTGTTTACGTTTCTGATTTTGTTAGTTTTTGTGTAGAAATTGTATGAATGATATATCGGTGTAATCAAAGTTCGATTGCGATATATGATGAATTTCAGGCTAAGTTTGGTGTTAAATTTGATAGCAGATTTCAATTTCCATTTTATTATTATTTTGATCCTAGGGATTGTATAGTAGTTGCTGAATGGTTAGTGAAGAATGATTAAGAGGTTGGAATGATTAAGATGTTTTTGTGATATAGTGCAAAATGAAATATGGTTGTTTGGTATTTGTTTGTGCTGAATGGTTAAAGGTGGCACAAGATGTGATCATTAAGAGGGTTTTGGAACCATTAAGAGACAGGTTTTTTTCATTCAAGATTCACCTTTGAACGATTAAGGCTTTGTTTGGCAAACTAGCCGATAAGCTAGCTGGTAGCTCAGAAGTTAGCCGATGAAAACGTCACGTTTGGCAAAATTAGTTTATAAACATGTAAAATGACCAAAAAAGACATCTTTAATAAATTATCAATTACAATATTTAATTATATAATTAAAAATTTTTATAGCAATATAATATGTTAATTAATATAACCAATGTAGTAAAAAAAATTAAATAACATAACATGTTATTAAAAGAATTTAAAATTTATACTATCAAATTTGAATTTGTTAAAACATGTTTTAGAAGAAATATATATTAATTTATGATTTTAAATAACTGTTACGTATAATATGAAAAAAATAATCATAAAATAATTGACAAGATTTATAGTAAATGTTAGTTAAAATATATTTATTGTTATTAAAAAATAAATAAAAATAATTTATATGATTAATAATAACTCTAAATAAATAAAAATTAATATTGATGTATAATTAAAATTTAATTTAATAATTTTTAGTTAATATTAATTAATAAATATTATTAATTAATAATAATTAAATATAATAAATTAATATTTATTTATAATAATAGTTAATAAATAATAATTGATATTAATAAGAGTAATATTGGAATATTCACAAAAAGATACTGAAAAACTACTCTAAGTAGCGTTTCAAAAAGCTAGCTTATGGTCATCTAAACATGTTTCCAGAAAAAAGCTAGCTTATAAGCTAGCTTTTTTTTGCCAAACAATGCCTAAGTGGTAAACAAACAGCCCCTTAGATTTACATTTTTAATCTTCACGCTTAATATTATCCACACAATTATTGACGGTTGTGATCCCCAACACATAAATTGAATCAGCCAATGTATCTAACGATGTCGGTTGTTCTGGTGGGAATTTGAAAAAAGCAATCTAAGGGGAAATTATCTTGTTCGTAGTAAGATAGAGCCATACAATTTAAGCCTAAGCCCACGATTAGCTTAAGCTAACTCTAATTATCAACTTCTGGTGGGAAGATGTGTTAATGCTCGAGGTGGTTATCTATTGTTTTAATTTATAAGAAGACGTTCAATTAAAAGTGATGAATGATTTAGATCCATTTTCAAAGATTACCGTAACTTTCTCACACATCCATTACCTCTATACCTATTGGGCATTGCTATTGACACATGGGTGTTGAATGCATTGGGAATTTAGAAATCACCATCAAATATCACAATCATTGTATAATATTTTATTTTTTATAGTTCTTATTTTATATTAAGTATATATAAATATACATCTCTTATATATCTATGTATTTAAATGCATATATTATATTTTATTATATAATTTATATTAATAATTATTAAATACATATATATATATATATATCCCTTTTATATCCGCGTACATATATCTATACATATATTACATATTATTTTTATTAAACCAACCCTTATAGTGATAAATATATATATAATTATATAGTAGTTTTAGAAAAAAATTAATGTTATAGAGGTAAAATAGTAATTTTGTATTTGTCTAATGTTGTTTCACTTTTTGAGTGGATTAAAATAACTCTAGATTTATCTAATAAAATTGGAATTCTGTAACAACATTAAAATCTACAGAATAACAAACAATTTTTTCATTTTAGTTATCTATTTCTACTACATGGGCTACACCGTATTAAGATCGAATAAATAAGAACACCCAATTTTCCATATTAATTATACAAAAAAATAATGTCAGTTTAAATAAATTAAAATGTAATCTAAATTATTTTATGTTTATTTATATACTTTTTATATTTTATTTATATGTTAAATCTCAATATTTTTTATTTTTATAATTATATTATAACTAGAATAGTTGTAATGGTTATGTCAATAAGAATTTTCTTTGATAAAAGCAAAAAGGAAAAGAAAAAAAATATTACAAAAAGACTCAACGTAAATAGTAAAATGTTATAAAATAAATAATCAGAATATAATATAAATAACTAAAAAAACATAATATGAATAATATAATAGAATATATATTTATTATAATTTTTATTAATTAAAATATAATATAAATTAAAAAAGAAAAACTAAAAAAAAGTTATTTATATTAATAAAATATATTTAAATAACTAAAAGACAAAAAAATAAAAATAAGGTTAGAGGTGTCAATAGTAAATGGTAGGGATCCGTTAGCCTAGACCTACCTGTTTTTATGTGTAATATATTATTATTTATTTATGTTATATTATTTTAAAATCTAAGATTACAAATAAAGTAAATGGTGAACTAATTTAATATTTTAAAATATATTTAAATTTATGTAACTTCTGGTGAACTAATTTAATATTTTAAAATATATTTAAATTTATGTAACTTGTTGACAAGACTATTTCCAACCCAACATAAAAATCATAAAAGTTAATGTGTTTTCCTCTTTAACCTAGGGGTGTGCAAAACCCGAATAATTCAAAACCCGAATCCGAACCGAAAATAAAGTATCTTTGCAATACCCGAATATCCCGAAATCCGAAAATCTGAAACCCGACTTTTGAGGGAATATTTGGGTTCGGGTTGGGTTTGATCTTTGGCCACCCGACCCGCCCGAAAACCCGAAATAATATACATATATATTTTAAATATTAAATAAAAATATTTATTTATCTAATTATCTTTAGAAAATCGTAAATTATAGTCGGTAGAAATGTTTTTAAATTTTAAACTTATTATCGATTTCATCAATCTCTCGTTTGATTGAATAAATCTTTAAAATCGATTGAATTTATATATAATTTTTGTATTATAATAATACCCGAACCCGAACCCGAACCCGACCGACATTAACCCGAAACCCAACCAACCCGAACCCGAAGAAATCCGAAATCCGAAACCTAAAGTTCGGGTCTTGATTTTTATATCCGAAATCCGATCGGGTTTTCGGTTTGTCCACCCGACCCGCCCGATGCACACCCCTACTTTAACCTAGTACTAGCAGCATCTTCAACAACTTTCCCAAAATTTCTCTAAAATGAAGAACCAAAACTCTAAAATTTCAACATAAATTACATTTATCTCCAACAGATTTCTCATATTGGAGAAACAAGCATTGACTATAATATTAAAATATTCCATTCATCCATTAAAATATTATTTTTCTCTCTAAATATTTATTTTCAAAAATTTCTATTGGTGCTCTCATTTAGTAATCCTTTTTGAGGTTATCTCTATATTTGTAGAAAAACGCCTTCTCTTTCATACTTTCTTTATTTTGGAGATAGTTTTGGAGAAGCCGTTGGAGTAAAATTATAACTCAAAATCTTTATATTCTTTATTTTCTTCAAAATGGGGAAGTTGTTGGAGATGCTCTAAGGCATGTGCAATGGTCAAATCTTTAGAAGACTTAGATCTATTTGCCATATTAGATTTTTACTAATAAAAGCTTATCTTTAAATATCTATTTCGATGGTCAAGAATTTCAAAAGTTTTTTCTTTTTTGCATTTTTAATATATATATGTAGGGTCTGTTTCCGTTACAAACCAAATAGATTGTACAAACCTTGCAAACCAATCTTAGCCGTTCATCAACTCTAATCAATATCTGATTTTATTATGTTTCCTAATCTAAAATCATGATCATAATTAATGAACGTTATCATCTTCCATATATATCACATTCATTATTAATGGATCATAATAATTACCATAAATATATCTGTTGTGTTCTTAATATAGTGGTTTGCAGGGTTTGTACAATATATTTGGTTTGTAAATGAAACGCACCCAGAGGAGGTTTCTTTTACAAACCAATGCATTTGTAGAAACTATAGAAACCACTTCTTAACCAATCATTTCATTTAATTTAATTAAAATTAATTATTAATTAATATGATCATGGAGGTGTATGGAAGTAATTTACTAAATTCAGTTCTTTTAAATTATTATTTTCTGAATCGTGTAATCAAGGAAGTTTCCTAATTTATTGCGATTTGTTGATATCCAATTTAAAATGACCGTAATCTTAATATTAAGGTTTTGTTTTTTTAAATCTATCGTGTTCTTAATCTGCAGATGCTATCAATATTCTTAATCTGTTTTCGTGTTCTTCATCATGAAACCCAGGAACAAATCATGATTCACCAAATCATGAATGCAACATCATGTAAGAATCACAATCATAAACATGAAATCTGGGAACACATTAATGATGAATTATATTGTTGGCATAATCATGAATACCAAAAATCAAGTTGTATAAACCCTAAAATCATGAACGCCAATATCATTGAATCCAAAATCATGAACACAAAATCATGAATCCAAAAATTAGAGAAACCTAAAATCATGAATCCAAATTAAATTTCAGAAACAAAGAACAAATAGTGCACCACCGAAAGCCACTCTCGATCGGAGTAATCAAAAGCAAACAGACAGAGACGATGGCAGATTTGGGATGAAGGAGATGGAGAAATCAAAATCATGCTCTTAAGAACATAAATAAACCTTAAATCACCATCATACCTAATTCAGTTCTAATTGTGAATATGGGTTTCGATTGGATCAACAATGGAGGTCGCCATCGTCATCTTCTTCACTGCATCATCTTCCTCTTCCAACAATGGAGGTCGCCATCATCATCTTCTTCACTGCATCATCTTCCTCTTCCAACAATGGAGGTCGCCATCATCATCTTCTTCACTGCATCATCTTCTTCACTGCATCATCTTCCTCTTCCAAACCCCACCACAAACCTGCATCGATCCCAAAACCAACCCTCACCACAAACCTCATCCCAAATCCTCCTGCGTCGCCGCTCACCGCCCAATCACCGCCCAAAATTTAGCCACTGCATCTTTCTGCCGCCGTGCACCACACAAACACGCCACAAGGAATGGATCTGGAAACTGTTTGAGGCGCCCTGATTTTTTGGGGATGCTTATGGGAGACACATTCTGATTTTGACAAATATACCCTTTCAAGGGTGTTTTGTTTATTAAAATAATTACAAAATGGCAAGTATTTACATTTTATGCCACCGGATGAATCTTGGCCGTTGATGATCTAATTGGATGGTTATTAGTTAGGTTGCATAGTTTCCACAAATGTAGTGGTTTGCAAAAAATACCACCCCTATATATATATATATATATGAGTGGGTTCAAATGAAAACCCATCTTTCATTGTGCACGTGGGGACCAATATTAGCCATTGATTAAAATTTAGAAAACTAATCAATGGTTAAAACTTAATGAAATCAATTGAGAAATGATTAGGGACAAATCTGGAAATTTGAATCAGCGTCCATCATCTTTGACAATTTTTTTTAATTAAAAAACTTTTACCCTCTTAAAGTTTAAAATAAATTATCTTAAGAATTACTAATATTTTAATCAAACAAATTATATAAAAAAACGAGAATTTCGTGTTCTTCGGTATGACATCCATCTCGATATAGTTTTTTCTTCATTTTAATCGTTTTTACGTGAAATGCTATGTATGTGTTATTTCATTATTAATATGTATGCACGTTTCTTGGTGTCCATATTCAGTATGATTAACAAAGGAGAACGTTCATTCACTATTCATGACGAATAATACAGTATTCAAAATGAATAATACAGCATTCAGAATGAATATACACGAATTCATGATTCATGTATTATTCATCATGAATCGTGTATTATTCACCTTGAATGCTGTATTATTTATCCTGAATGATACATTATTCATGATGAATAATATATGAAACCGTGAAGGTGGGGACACATGACGCACTCTCTTTTGTTCTTCAATTCACAACCGAAACTTGGTTTTATTCATTATGAATATGTATGCACATCTCCAGGTGTTCACATTCAGTATGAATAACAAAGGTGAACGTTCATTCACTATTCCTGATGAATAATACAATATTCAAGATGAATTATACAACATTCAGGATGAATAATACACGAATTCATGAATCGTGTATTATTCACCCTGAATGATTATTGTTCATACTGAATGATACATTAATCATGATGAATAATACATGAGTGACCCGTGAAGGTGTGGAGACGTGGTGCACTCTCTTTTGTTCCTTGGTTCACAACCAAAACTCGATAGGTTCCCGATTCATCTCGATGGGTGTTGGGTTACGATAATTGTAGGTTACTATATGCCCACGACACGTGTCACACAAAAATGCTACCAATGAGTATGTAAACCTAAAGGGTCGCACACAAAGAACACGTTTGCTTCCATTAGAAAGAAACACGTTAAAGTCATGTTTGACAGTTAAATAGTTATTCTTAAAAGAATAACTAAATAATATGTGTAAAATGTAATTATGATAATTACAGGGTTCTATCTGTAAATATGAATAATTATCTTTTAGATAATTATAATTATAATTTAGATAATTGTTAAAGATAATTATCCAGATAATTATTCGAATTCAAATGATTTGAATTCAAATAATTACAGATAAACACAAATCCTATTTACGGTCTATATAAATAGGATGTCATGTCAATTGTTTTAGTTGACTGATCGAATCCTCTGTATCTGACATATACACACATATTAGAATAGGGTTTCTTTTGGGCTAGCACTCGGTGGAATTCGCGTGTTCGTGTGTGGATACCGCTAGAGGAAACCTATGTTGATTTCTTAGTTCTCCGATCGTTCAACCACAACATCCCAAAAGGTACAATTCTAAACACCCTATGGTGTGTTATTAATTTAATTAAATGCTTCATTGGATCCGATTGGGTTTTGTTTTAGAAAAGTTTTCTAAAATTTGTAACCGACTTTTATCTGATTTTCCGCTGCGTTTTAACGGTTACGAATCGTATCAAAACCCAACAATAATGAAGAATACGATGCCTTACGACGTTGAAGAAAGTGATGACGAGTTACGGACTTACGGTGTCGAGATGTTGTACACATTTGAACGTACATAAATATTCATAATGAATACAACACATATATGACATTTCACGTAATAATGGTAAAAACAAAAAAAAACTATATCGAGATGGATGTCATATTGAAGAGCACGGAATTCTCGTTTTTTTGATGTAATTTGTTTGATTAAAGTATTAGTAATTTTTAAGATAATTTATTTTATATTTTAAGGGGGGGCAAAATTTTTTGATTAAAAAAGAAAATAAAAAGTCAAACATGGTAGGTGTGAGTTTAAATTGTCTTCCTTTTTTACCTCTAATCACCTTAATTAATAATTTTAATTAAAAACTCTATTCAATATAAGTTGTTGGATCAATAGAGATGAAGTGACCGAGATTTGTCCTGACGTGCACAATGAAAATTGAGTTTTCATTTGAATTTTCTCTCTCTCTCTCTCTCTATATATATATATATATAAGTTATTCCCATCTATTTGAAATGTTTTATAAAATCCCTTTTATTATTTGTCGTTATTTTAAGCCCATGTATGTTTTTAAACAAATATTATATAACACTAACATAAAATTTAATAAAAATATTACAATACAATATTAGAAAACTAGACCTAAATCTAAATTTCACATTTCTTCTAAATTTCCCCAGTCAACATTTGTTACATTAGTTGTTCGTTTCCTTACGTATTTTCTATTAACATTCTTAGCTCGTTGATTTTTTTGAAGACTTGTACCAATCTTTTAGCTTCTTTAGACCATCTGCAATGAATGCCCTATTTTACTCTCTACCTCTATTTTTACTCTTTAAAACATTTTCAATGAACCCTCTATTCTACTCTTTATAATAGGGATCTTGTATTGCATTCAAGTCTCGAAACAATATTTTGTTTTTCTTCTTGTGTGTTAGTGCATCCATGTAACTTTGCCTCTATTCAGATGTCTTTTTTAATTGCTCTAAAAGTTAGTCTATTTTCTTCTTTGATGGTGTTGACAATATTTGAGGTCTACTCATCCATTTTTATTTTCAGTTTGAATTTCTTCACCCCAACTAGTCGTGGAGATGGAGAGCCATCACTCATAACATTATCATCGTTTAAATTTACAGAAAATGAAGATATACCAGGAGATGTTTGGTTAGGAGATTGATTTATGAGATTTTTTGAGTCTGAGGTGATATATTGAGGACCATGTGGCCTTGATGTTTGTTTTGTGCGGTCGATACCATCTTTGAACATCTCAAAAGTTGTAATAATATTCCATACGTGTTTAAATTTCCACCCATTTTTGAAATTTGGATCTTTCTTTAGCATTACTTTGATTTGCACAACTTGATATGGTAATAAATAAATAACCAATACTTCAACTAAAGATAATAAAAATTATACAATTATATTTACAATAAATAAACAATTATGCTCAAATATAAGATCATGACAATGGTATATAGTTATACTTACAATATCATCATTTGAAGCACCACTAGGACGACTGTTTTCACAATGTCTAAACCATGCATGCAATTTTCTTACTGCTTTTTTCAATAGTTTGCATTCGATATTGGATAAACTTTGAACGTTCAACCCAAGTTGAATTTTTTCCTTGGTTGTAATTCTTTTCTACACGGGAGCAGAATGTATCATATGTCCGGTACATACCTTTGATGGGATCTTGAGAAATGTCCATATATATTTGACAAACAAACTTACCTTCCTCTTGATTGTATCCAGCAGAACGAGACATGTTAGTTTGTTAGCTCCAATAGACTAGTCTTAGAAGTATTTAAAAAGTAGGTTAAGTACAAGAATCACAGAAGACCTCTGCCGGAAAACATCAAGTCTCTCCGCACGGATCAAAGCCTCTGTCGTCCATTCCTCAAGAAGTCGAGCTTAACCTGAAGATGACCATCGGACCACAGAGCCTCTATGAAACTCCACAGAGCCTCTGTGTGGCCAAACTTCCTGAAGACGAAGACTTGTTCATATTGAAGACCAATGATCCTGTGCCTCTCACGTGCCTCTACCTGTACGAAGATTATGAAGATCAATAGTACAACCACGATTGATAACTTTCCAGGTGTCACCATTTCATGGGTGGCAACCTTTTTCCTTGTACTATTTGCGGCCAACCTTCACTATATGTAGAGAGCACTACCCTGCCATTTCAGACACGCAACACACAATTCACACACGTTGGATTTCTAGAGTGAGAGTAATCTTGAGAGAAAAACCACACACAAGTGTGTGTTCTTGGTGTAAACTCCATTGTTCTTAATGACATTGAAGATTACTTGTTGAGCATATCTTATTCTGTTTTGTTTATCTTCTTTATCATCTTAGTGTGTGAATCTACCACATTGTTCAAACATTTCTATGCTTTAAAACGCTTCCGCATATAATTTCTATACTCTGTTTTGCTTAGTTTTGTTTGAACATACCATTGTTGAGTCAATCTGGGATCTACAATTGGTATCAGAGCAAACTTTGATTCTCAATATCAAAGGATCATCTCAACAATGATTCTGACTCATTTGGTAGATTTCCTGGTTTGATTTTCGACCCGTTCTTCGTTTCTAAGAACAACCCCTGTTTTGTGTCATCGTTCAACCTGTTTGAATTTGACCCATTAATAGGATATGTTCTTCTTTAAAATAATTCCAGTGTGTGTTGCTGTTCATATAAAACCCTTTTCTTCCTAGATTTAGCTTGTGTTTTAAATCTGTCCTATATTTAAATATTTTTCTCTTTCATCTTCAGTACCCATACCCTGTTTTTCTTCAAAATTTCATTTCTTCAAAAAATGGCAAACCCAACCAACTTTTTCACTGCTGGATCTCAAACAAAACCTCCAACTCTATTGAGAGATGAATATCCTCAACGGAAGATTCATATGATCCAATTCTTGGAGGGAGTTGATAAAGAACTCATTACTTATATAAAAAACCCACCATATGTCCCTATGGTCACTGTCCCAAGGGTACTTGCAACTGCTACCACACATGAGGTACCTGAATATGACAAACCCAAGGACATTTGACAAGTGGTCTCGTCAAGATTGGGAGAAATATGAGATGAGAAAGAAAACCAAACGTTTACTCATTATGGCAATCCCAAATGATCTATTTCAATCTCTTGATGCTTGTGAATCAGCTTATGATCTGTGGATAGAACTTGAGAAACAACTTGAGGGAGGAGTGAAGACTCAAAAGAATATAAGAGCCCAATGCATAAATGAATACTATGCATTCAAAGCTCTGCCAACATAATCACTCTAAAATACCTATGATAGATTCAACTCTTTAATCAACAAATGTAAGAAGTTTGGTATCCACAGAACCCCTGAAGAAAACAATGTGATGTTCCTCAAAAGTTTAAACGAAGAATAGATTTAATTGTCCATGTCACTCCAAACAAATCTGGATCTTGACACATCGACTCTTACTGACCTCTTTGGCATATTAGCTGCACAAGAGAACTATGTGGTCCAGACTAAAACCCAGTTGGGTGGACCTCTGGCACTAGTAGGAAAGGCCACAGAGGTTCATGACAAGCCACAAAAGGAAAAAGGTCAAGATGACAGTTCCAGAGGAAAGAAGAAGATGAAGAAAGTGAAGAGGAAGATTGTTCGGAAGAGGATGAGGTAAGCATGGCCTCTATTGCTAAATCTTTGGCTTTAATCACCAAAGAATTTAACAGAGGTTTCAAGAAGAAACCCAACTTTAGCAGAGGTACTGATGACAACGATGGGAGATGTGGCAGATTTCAGATTCATGGGCTACAGATGGAGAGATCTTTTCAAGATCCACGACAGTATGGACCACCACAAGCATATGAGCCAACGAAGGTGAAAAGAATGCCTTGTTCTGTGGAATGGCAGAAGTGAGCGGCCCAGACTCTGATAGTGAGGTATCTACTTCTAACTCAAGTTCTGATGAAACAGAAGCCAAATTGGTTAAACTTACAAAGGAATTTAATGACTTTGAAAAGAAATGTCCTGAACTTAAGGGAGAGATGAGTTCTATGACCAGCATATGATGTTTGATCGAAGATATCACGAACATAAGCCATCTGATTACCAACAGAGACAGGGAGATTACCCACATAGGGGTATGCCAAGAGAAGAGCACAGAGCTCCAGAAAAAGCCAACACACCAACTCCACAGAATAATGGGTGCTTCAAGTGCGGCAAACCGGGACACTTTGCTGCAGAGTGCAGGAGTCAACTCAACAGAGGCCAACCACAAAGAGACTCTGCCTTCTATAAGAAAAAGGCAGAGTATTATGCACCGAAGTCTTTTATGGTCGAACAAGAAAACTGGGTATCTGATGAGTCCTCCGACGAAGGTGAAAAGAATGCCTTGTTCTGTGGAATGGCAGAAGTGAGCGGCCCAGACTCTGATAGTGAGGTATCTACTTCTAACTCAAGTTCTGATGAAACAGAAGCCACATTGGTTAAACTTACAAAGGAATTTAATGACTTTGAAAAGAAATGTCCTGAACTTGAAAAGAAACTTGCCTTTTATGAAAGAGAAGCAAGACTTCTCACTCAAGAAAAGGCAAAATTTTCTCTTGATAAAGAAAACCTTGAAACATAATACTTTTCAGAAGTTAAACTCTTAAAAGAAAAAGTTGCCAATATTGATCTAGCCTTGAAAAACTAGTCCAAAGAGCTCATGGACAATAAGAGTGACAGAATGAATATTCTTACTCTTAAAAACTTTTTTCAAAAGGAAAGAGAAGTTCTTCATCAGGACTTGCTCGACAGAGACCTCATGATAAGAAAATACCAAGATGCTCAAAAAGTTCATGAAAAAGTGAACACCCAAATTGGTAGAAGAGGAATTGGGTTATTTGATTTGGATCCTTACACTGGAAACAAAAGAAATCAATCTCTATCTTCCCTATTCTGCATTGGGAATGTTTGAAAACCAGGATTTCCTAACTTAATTTCTGTACATAAAAGACGCAGAACCTCTGGAGAACCTCATAAGAGGAATCCTCTAAAGATGATAAATGTGTGGTATCAAAACATAGATTTGTCATCCTTAGATGTTGTCAAAAGGGTTTCAAAACCAAAGAAATATCAGAAAACCTAAGCACAGATTGGCTTATTCAAATTTGGCCATCCAGAAACACAAGCCCATGTTGCCTTTGTGTGCATAATAACCCCTGAAAAGGAGTTGTGCGCAGAGGCACCTGAGTTTGTTCACTCATCTACAGAGGTCAAGATGCAATTTTTTTTTGAAAATGACTTAAAGGAAATCTTTGAAAAATGCTTCTTTGATGACCTTGAATCAACCTCTGTCGTGCAAAAGCTTTATGAAAAGGATTTATTGAAAATTCTTGAACAGAGCAAACCTGTTGAACAACCAAATGTTGTCCCATGCATTTCAAAAGATCTAAACTCTCTCATAAACAAAGGTAATTATTAATGTGGCTCATGTTCATACAATCTGGCCTCTGACAAGGTTGACAAAGACTTTATTGAGTCAGAATCAGAATATGAGGATGACTCAACCTCTATCAGTTTAGAGACTGATTCTGTCAGATCAGAGATAGTATTCTGCCCGACAGAGGGAACTAAACTTCCCTCTGGCATTCTTAACAAAACAATTCCTCCCAAGCAATCAAAAGCAAGAATACCCATCTGCCCAAATTTTATCAACATGTGCATACATGCAAAAACATATCTTGAACTAGAGAAAATTCAGAAGCATAGAGAATTGTCCTCTCAAAATCCTAAGGCTTCAAACTCTTTAAGGCTAAATCATGAAAAGTTCACATGGCAATAAAAAGAAAAGTGGATTCACAATAAAAAATCTTTTTCTTTTGTGGAGTGAAACCGACAAAGGGTTACCATAGAAGATGGGTACAAAAGAAGGCTCTTCCGGAGACGAGTTTTTGCAAAAACAAATCTAGCCTAGATAGGGCTTTATGTAAAAGGATTTCTGATGCTAGGAGAGATTATTCAAATAAAGCCTATGTACCCATTTTTAATGAATTTAATGAAAAGTTTAAGCAAGTTGCATCAAATGTTCATTATTGTCATTGCTTTGAGCTTATGTTCCAATTAAAGCAAAATTTCTCTGGTCCACATTGCTTCCTCTCTCGACCCAAAGCTAAGAATGCCAAATTCAAGGGCCAGAAGAAGCAAAATGGTTCTTCTCTTAAGGAAGTTAAAACCAAAACCAAGGATGCCAAGGAAACCTTGAAAACCCCTAACAAAAGTGGACCCATTTAGAAATGGGTACCTAAAACTCTCTAAATGTGTTGCAGAAGTAGTATGTACCCATATGGTACTTAGACTCCGGGTGCTCTAGGCACATGACTAGCGACAGAGGTCTACTCTCCTCATACAAAGAAAAACTTGGAGGAGGTTCAGTGACCTTTGGAGATAACAAAAAGGGGTATATAAGAGGCTATGGGGTCACTGCCAAAGAAGATGTGAAGGTGACCAAAGTTGCATATGTGGATGGCCTCAAGCACAATCTACTTAGTGTTAGCCAACTTTGTGACACAGGATTTGATGTGAAATTCAAAAGAACATATTGCTCTCTATTAGGGGAAGATACAGACATAGAACTGATAAGAGCCGAAAGAAGAGGTGATCTGTACCTCATGAACTTCAAGGAAAAGAGCAGAAATGACAAGCTCTGTCTAGTGTTAAACAAAAATGAAGAAGCTTGGCTCTGGCATAACACGTTTTCCCATTTGAATTTTCATACCCTTGACAAGCTTGTGAAACTTAATCTGGTGAGTGGTTTACCAAATGTTAAATTCGACAAAGACCATCTTTGTTCTGCTTGTGAGATGGGCAAACTCAAAAGAGCTTCCCATAAAGGCAAGTCAGATGTGTCTTACACTAAGCCTCTGTGTATGCATCATGTTGACCTCTGCGGTCCTATCTCTGTACAGAGCTTAGGAGGCAAGAAGTATATACTTGTTCTAATTGATGAATACTCAAGATATAATTGGGTTGAGTTTGTTCGAAAGAAGTCATATGTTCCTCAAATCTTAATCAATCTAATGAGAAAAATCCATGTTCTGTTTTAGTACAACGTACAGAAGTTAAGGAGTGACAATGGCACAAAGTTCAGAAACTCTACCATAGAAACATACCTTACAGAAGAAGGGATCTCACAGAACTTCTCTGCCGCACGAACCCCACAACAAAATGGCATTGTTGAACTAAGAAATCGTACGCTAGTGGAGGCCTCAAGAACCATGCTCACTGCATCTGGGTTACCTACTTCTTTCTGGGCAGAATCAATCTCAACCGCCTGTTTCACTCAAAATCGATCCTTGAAAGTGAAAAGACACAAAGAGACACCTTACCATTTGATGAACCAGAGGAAACCAAACATAAAGTTCTTTCACGTGTTTGGGTGCAGATGTTTTGTCTTGAACGATAGAGAGCACCTTGGGAAATTTGATAGAAAAGCCGATGAAGGAAAGTTTATTGGATACTCTGCCACATCCAAAGCCTATAGAGTCTATGTTCTGAGGAAAAGAACGATAGTGGATAGCATAAATGTCTCTTTTGATGTAACACCCCAAAAATTGAGACAAACAAAAACTTCCATAAAAGGAAGAGTGGTATAATATGCCATAACATGAGCTTCCCAAAAGTGGGGAAATACAAAACCTGTATAATTACAATTTGTAATTTAACGGACAAATAAGTGACAACCGACTAATATAGATTCTAGAGCTAGAATTAAGATTACAAAAGGCGTCATCTCTATTCCATGAATAAATCCTTCAAAAGGCGTCCCAAAGTAAATCCCCAAAGCTCACACTAAGCCGTCTAGACCTTCTTGGTAACGACGCCACTAGAACATGAGATACACATCGACACCACACAAGTGTTAGGCCAAAAAGCCTAGTGAATTGAACAACACATAATAAAGCATGTAGAGGTGGCATTTTATAAATGTTATTTAGGGAAAATCATTTCAACAAGGAATCAATGGGGGAGACCCAAAACACCAAACAAGTAGCACCCAAAGGATCAATACACCTTAGTATCTATCCCCACGGATAATACCACAAGGCCCGACATCACATCAAGGACTACCCCCAGGGCATTGTCCTGGACGGCAAGGGGTCTAGGCACATACCTCCAAGGTGGCGCCCCTAAAGACTGTAATCACCGAGTACATACTTGATGGTTCATCCTAGTTATAATAAAGCATCATTATACCCAAATTACTCCAAGTAATGTATAAGATGTACACAATAAGCAATATGGTCCAACCATAATATGTAGACATGCAAAACCAAGCACATAAGGTTTTAAATCCAAATACAAGTCTACAATTCCCATGATTCCCAAATAAACATGAAATGAACAATTAAGCTTGCACATATATACATGAACAATCCCAATAAGCCAAGTGCCACTTTATTAAGTCCACTATCAATTCATTAAGCCATATGCCCAAGACATTAAGTCAAAGCTAATTCTTGAGTCAAGACAATCTCATTAAGCCATATACCATTCTAATAAGCCAAATACCAATCCATTAAGCTAAATACCAAACCATTAAGCCAAAACTATTTTCTTATGTCAAAATCATTTCCCTTAGATCAAACCCACAATATTAAGTCAAGTATACCTCAATAAGCCATATACCATCTCATTAAGCCCAAAACCCTAAAATGTGGCTTAATGTTCCCAAGTAAGTAAATAACGAAAGATCATGATAAATATTGTATCTTAAACCTCAAATGGTGCATATTATCCCCAAAACCACCAAGAAACCTCAAATATATGTAGACAATGTAAAATATGGAGATAAGGAGATTTTATAAATAAATGAGTACAAGAAAAACAACAAATCAAGCAAAGATGTGTATCTAGTTTTAACAAAAGGTTTAGAAAACTCACTAACTAGGTTTTAGGAAAAAACCCTAGAAACCAAATAGATCTTGGAAGGTAGATGAGAGTGAAGAAGCTAGACCCACAAAATAGATGCTTCAATCTTGAGATGAATTTAGCAATAGATGTTCTTCTAGCTTTGATCCAAGTGAATCTTTCACTTTAAAATTTTGGATAAGAAAGGATGTAGAAGGAATAGGGAAATAGGAAATGGGAAATGGGAAAAAGGGAAATAGGGGAAATAGGGAAGGGGTTTCTTACGTGGGAGAAAGAAAGAAGAAGAAAGAAAGAAGGAAGAAAGGAAAGAAAGAAAGAAAGGATTAGGAGGGAAAAGAGGGTGGGTGAGGGAGTAGGTAAGAATTAATATGTATTGATGTATATATTCAATTATACATATATATATATATATTTTTATATGTACATATATATATATACACAAATACTTATATACACATATTTATAGATTTTAAGAAATTTACCCTAAGATCTATAAAATGCAAGGAGCTATAACCGTGATAAAACACTTATATGACTTAGAGTTTTATTTTCCTAGAATATTTCGGGTGTTACAATCCTCCCCACCTTAGAAATGATTTCGTCCTCGAAATCTTGGCTATAGATTCTCTACAAGATGTTAATAAATTTATATTCTTTACAAGGAGTTAATATTCTTTACAAGGAGTTAATATTCATCTCAAGGAGTTAATATTCATCTCAAAATGCTAATATCTTTTACAAGCTGTTAATATTCTTTACCAACCTGAAAGGATTTCGTCCACGACCTCTCGTCCTAAGTAAACATATGAGGATATCGTTTCTTCATGCCCCCCTCGGCTTCCCACGTAACATTTTCACCACGGTGGTGTTTCCATTGGAATTTTATCATGGTTATCTCTTTATGGCGAAACCTTTTCTTTTCTAGCTTCGCATCTACTATATACGGCAAATACGAAGAACAACCCTTTGCTAGGGACTTACGAGCTTTTAACGAAGAGATGATTGAAGTACTTCCTTTCCCTTTCTCTCCATGAATATTAACTACACCACCATTCGACAAAGGCACTTGGATCATTTTCTTAGAGCAAAAGATGTCGGCTTTGTTCTTACCCAACCAATCCATGCCTACTACTACTATGTCAAAACCGCCTATCATCATAAATAATAAATCCACCTTAAAGGGACTTCCGTCTATCTACCAAAGTACATCTATTAAAACTCTACCGAATCAACACTTGTTCCCCATTGGCCAATTCTACTATCATTGCCTCGGAAAGTGTACTAATCGGAGTAACGAATTACTTACAAAAAGAAGCTTGACACAAAAGAATGATTTGCACCCGAATCCAATAATACACGAGCAGGAAAGGAGTTTATTAGAAACGTACCCGACACCACATCGGCGGTCTCCCTTGTTGTAATACCCCGGGTAAGTCCGTTAGATATTTTGTCTATCCGTTAACTTAACTTAACCATAAGATGTAATGATTTGGTTAAGTTTGAGATAAGTTATAAGGTTAAGGGTGTTTTGGGTCATTTTGGAATAGTTTGAGCCAAGAAGGTAAGTTGGACCTATATTATCTCTTAAGCCTCTACACTCATCAGATACCTAAAATACAAAGAGTGTGTGTGTGTGCGGGAGTTCTGGAGGCGAAAAGAGGCAGTGAACGAAACCTACGGTTAGAGTATCAATCAATTGGGTTGGATTCGATTTGGAGGTAAGCTCTTTTATATTTTGTGTTGGTAATCAGTAATAGAAGATATCTATCAGTTTAGAAGTTACGATTTCAGTGATTGGTATAGATTTCAATCGATTTCTGAGAAAATGGAACCGACTGTGTTCTTGAGAGTCCCGGGGAAGTCCCGATAGACTCCCGGTATGGTCGACTCCCGGTAGTGTGGAGTCCCGATATAGTTGACTCCCGGTAGTGTCGACTTTCGGTATTGCTAACTTCCGGTATTGCCAACTCCCGGTACCAAGGAGTCCCGGTACTGAGAAGCCCCGGTACTTTGTGTAGTCCCGGTAGTTGTTAAGTTTAGTGATACAGTTGAGAACAGGAACTGGTAGGCTTTATATGTTTGGCTAGTAAAGAGGTGTATGTACCTTAAATTGTTTCAGATTCTGTGGAGTCGTGGTAAGAGATAAGACCATTGTGAAAGGAGCTTGCGAGCGTGTGTAATAATCAAAACAGGTGAGTTTTACTTTAAAAGTATTTTTAACTGGAATACATATACGTATGGTTTGGGAATGTGATAATTGGTGATTACGTGTTTATATGTATGGTATATGTGAATTATAATATATTGAGGTATTATATTTACATAAGTATTATAATGTGTTATAATACGTTGGCCGGGCTTAGGACCGGTGTGTTTGGCTATAGAATCCGTATAGCGTTGTTTGGCTGTAGATGTTGTACAACGTTGTAAATTTATTAGTTGGCTTGCAACCAACTAATATGGCCAGGAGGAAATTGTCCGTGGGGAGCACCAGTGTTATTTGTGAAAAAGAAGGATGGTTCGATGAGAATGTGTATCGACTACCGAGAACTGAATAAGCGCACGATAAAGAACAAGTATCCGTTACCCCGAATTGATGACCTCTTTGATCAATTAGTTGGAGCTTGCTATTTCTCCAAGATTGATCTAAGATCCGGTTATCACCAGTTGAAAGTTAAAGAAGAAGACGTTCTAAAGACTGCTTTTCGAACAAGGTATGGACATCACGAATTCTTAGTGATGCCGTTTGGACTGACGAACGCTCCAGCTGCTTTTATGGATTTAATGAATCGGGTATGTAAGTCGTATCTCGATAAATTTGTAATTGTATTTATCGATGATATACTTATCTATTCCCGATCCAAGGAAGAGCATGCGCAACACCTTCATTTGATTCTGGAGCTATTAAAGAAGGAGAAGTTGTATGCTAAATTCTCGAAATGTGAATTTTGGTTACGAAAAGTTCAGAAAAAGGGATACAAGTTGATCCAATGAAGGTGGAAGCAGTTGAAAAGTGGGAACCGCCGAAGACAGCAACCGAAGTACGTAGTTTTCTGGGTTTAGCCGGCTGCTATCGGAAATTCATAAAAGACTTCTTTCGTATCGCAACGCCTTTGACTAAGCTGACCTGGAAGAACCTGAAGTTTGAATGGAAAGCAGAACAAGACGAGGCATTCCGGATATTGAAAGAGAAACTGTGCAGCGCGCCGATTCTATCACTACCTGAAGGTTCGGAAGACTTTGTTGTTTATAGTGACGCGTCTAAATTGGGATTGGGATGTGTGCTTATGCAGCGTGGGAAAGTTATTGCTTATGCTTCTCGACAATTAAAGGATCATGAAAGACAGTATCCTACGCACGACATGGAGCTTGCAGCAGTTGTCTTCGCGTTAAAGATTTGGAGACATTATCTGTATGGTTCCAAATGCCAGATTTATACTGATCACAAGAGTCTCCAACACCTCTTTGATCAGAAGGAACTGAATATGAGACAAAGGAGATGGCTAGAATTGCTGAACGATTACGACTGTGAAATCCTTTATCACCCGGGAAAGGCGAATGTGGTGGCAGATGCGCTGAGTCGTCAAGAAAGGAGTGGAACAATAAAAGTTATTTCGCTACGAACTGAACTCCTACCCAACATATTTGACGAATTGCAGAAGTGTCAAGTGGAGGCTTATCAGGATGAACATCTGAAATCAGAACGGTTAGCAGGGATGTCAGCATTGCTAGTAAAAGATGATCGTGGGTTATTGTGTCTGGGAAACAGAGTGTGGGTACCTCGTTTGGGTGGGTTACGTGATCGTGTGTTACAAGAAGCTCATCAATCCCATTTCTCTATTCACCCAGGTACAAACAAGATGTATAAAGACCTAAAGCAATTCTATTGGTGGCCGGGGATAAAAAGAGGGATTGCTCAGTATGTGGAAAGATGTGATACTTGTAAGAAAATGAAGATCGAACACCAAAAGCCGTTTGGTCAACTACAGCGGCTAGAAATACCTATGTGGAAGTGGCAACAGATTACCACAGACTTCATCACGAAGCTACCAAGGACTCCGAAGGGATTTGATTCTATTTAGGTGATCGTCAACAGATTGACAAAATCTGCACACTTTCTACCGATAAAGGAAACCGATTCGATGGAACGATTAGCTAAGCTGTACATTGACGAAATAGTAACTCGGCATGGAGTTCCGATCTCGATTATTTCTGATCATGATAGTCGTTTTACTTCAAGATTCTGGAGAAGTTTTCAAAGGGAAATGGGGACACAGATAAAGTTAAGTACGGCGTATCATCCCCAGATGGGCAGAGTGAATGAACGATTCAGACCTTAGAAGATATGCTCCGGGCTTGCATTGTTGATTTTGGGGGATCGTGGGATAAGCATTTACCGTTGATCGAATTCGCCTACAACAACAGTTATCATTCCAGCATACAAGCGGCACCGTTCGAAGTACTGTATGGTAGGAAATGCCGAACGCCTCTGTGTTGGAACGAAGTGGGAGAGAAACAATTAGCGGGGCCGGAAATAGTTCAGTTAACCGCCGATAAGGTTACTCAGATCCGAGAAAGATTGAAAGTGGCTCAAGATAGACAGAAGAGCTATGCTGACCGATGTCGAAAGCCTTTGGAATTTCAAGTCGGGGATTTCGTAATGTTAAAAGTTTCGCCATGGAAGGGAGTCATCCGATTTGGGAGACAAGGTACACTTAGCCCAAGGTATATCGGACCATTTGCAATTACAGAAAGGATCGGTGAGGTAGCTTACCAATTAGATCTTCCGCCGGAGTTGAGCAGGATTCATAACACATTTCACATATCAAACTTCCGAAAGTGTTTGGTTACTCAAGATCAGGCAGTCTCCCTACCAGAGATACAAGTTGATGAAAGACTGAATTATGTGGAAGAACCGGAGGCCATAGTTGATCATAAAGTCAAAGTGCTGCGGAATAAAGAAATCAGGCAAGTGAAAGTTCAGTGGAGGCATCATAGAGGTCAGGATGCTACGTGGGAATCAGAATTGGAAATGAGAGCCAAATACCCTCATCTTTTTACTTAACTGAATTCCGGGACGGAATTCTTTTAAGGGGGAGATGATGTAATACCCCAGGTAAGTCCGTTAGATATTTTGTCTATCCGTTAACTTAACTTAACCATAAGATGTAATGATTTGGTTAAGTTTGAGATAAGTTATAAGGTTAAGGGTGTTTTGGGTCATTTTGGAATAGTTTGAGCCAAGAAGGTAAGTTGGACCTATATTATCTCTTAAGCCTCTACACTCATCAGATACCTAAAATGGAAAGAGTGTATGTGTGTGCGGGAGTTCTGGAGGCGAAAAGAGGCAGTGAACGAAACCTACGGTTAGAGCATCAATCAATTGGGTTGGATTCGATTTGGAGGTAAGCTCTTTTATATTTTGTGTTGGTAATCAGTAATAGAAGATATCTATCAGTTTAGAAGTTACGATTTCAGTGATTGGTATAGATTTCAATCGATTTCTGAGAAAATGGAACCGACTGTGTTCTTGAGAGTCCCGGGGAAGTCCCGATAGACTCCCGGTATGGTCGACTCCCGGTAGTGTGGAGTCCCGATATAGTTGACTCCCGGTAGTGTCGACTTTCGGTATTGCTAACTTCCGGTATTGCCAACTCCCGGTACCAAGGAGTCCCGGTACTGAGAAGCCCCGGTACTTTGTGTAGTCCCGGTAGTTGTTAAGTTTAGTGATACAGTTGAGAACAGGAACTGGTAGGCTTTATATGTTTGGCTAGTAAAGAGGTGTATGTACCTTAAATTGTTTCAGATTCTGTGGAGTCGTGGTAAGAGATAAGACCATTGTGAAAGGAGCTTGCGAGCGTGTGTAATAATCAAAACAGGTGAGTTTTACTTTAAAAGTATTTTTAACTGGAATACATATACGTATGGTTTGGGAATGTGATAATTGGTGATTACGTGTTTATATGTATGGTATATGTGAATTATAATATATTGAGGTATTATATTTACATAAGTATTATAATGTGTTATAATACGTTGGCCGGGCTTAGGACCGGTGTGTTTGGCTATAGAATCCGTATAGCGTTGTTTGGCTGTAGATGTTGTACAACGTTGTAAATTTATTAGTTGGTTTTCAACCAACTAATATGGCCAGGAGGAATGAGAAGGGAAGGTATATGTTGTGTGAGTTCAAATTGATATATTTGATAGTGCTGTGTGATTTATATAAATAAAGTTTATATAAATGATTTCAAACTAACATGGATTTTTCTCACTTAGACCATTAGGTCTAACCCTCATTTTGTTTTAAAATATGTATTCCAGGTGGCGGATCGGGTAAGAGCAAGTAATTAGAGTAATCGAGGGATGGCTTTTGTGAAGGAATATATGATGAAGATTTTGGCATGTTTAGCAGTTGTAACTTAATAACTAAATGTTATGTATGTATTTAGTATAAAGTTTGTAGTAGGATGGCTTCTTCTGATTGTAAAAGACTATGGGACCGTACTTGTAATATAATGTTTCGTTTGTTATATCAATGTTATGTTACTTTGTGTGAATTGTTTCGTATATGGGAATTGGGTTGTTTCACTTGTCTCCTCGGCAGTCATCCGAAATGATCGACTTGGCGCCTTTGGCGGGTTCTCTCTTCTCGATGCTGACCCGCTTGTAGTTCCTCGGTTGCCCCCTATTAACTTCGGGCACTCTCTCTTCACGTGCTCTGGTTCACGACACTCAAAACATACAAGTCCTTTCATGGGGCAATCACGGCTAAAGTGGTATCTCTTCCCACATTTGAAACACTCAGATGGACCCGAGTAAGGCCTTGGGTTATACGGGCCAGAGTGCTTACTCTTACACTTGTGGCACCACTTCGAGTCACGACGAGAGTCTACAAATCTATCCCCAGAATATGGCTCGGAATGGCAAACGGGCCCAGATGGCCCTTCCCACTTCGTTTTTTCTCCCCCTTGCCTCTTCTCTTCTCTTCCCTGAGCAAGGTCATCTTCCACCATAAGCGATTCCTCTATAGCCTCTTCCAACGTGGTCACCTTAGCGTTTCTTACCGCCGTCTTCATCTCGGCTAGTAGCCCCTTCTGGTAAACCTTTATCTTTGTCCTCTCGTCAGGAGCCAGATGCTCCACCAGACTCAGTTTCTCAGTGAACTGTTTCGCATATTCAGAAATTGTTTGGTTCCCTTTTTTCAAGCTCCTGAATTCATATTCTATCTTATCCAGGGCTCTCTCACTGCAGTATTTATCCATCAGCTTCTTCTTGAAAGTCGGCCAGGAGAGCTTGGTCAATACTTCCGGTGTTAGTGCCGTTCGGGTAAGGTTCCACCACGTTAGAGCCTCACCCCCGTAGGAGATGAGAGGAAAATTTGACTCTTTGAGAGTCATCACACTCGCTAGCCTCGAAGACCATTTCCATCTCCTTGATCCAGTACATGCAAGTAATTGGATTAGTGGCGTCCGTAAACTCCGGCGACTTGGCACATAAAAAGGTCTTGTACGAGCAACCTCTCTCTCTCCTCCTCTCCCCAATCACAACATGCTCCTCGGTTCCAATAGCGTTGTTGGCACCCCTCGAGTCATGCACAACATTCTCCGCCATCACCACATTCCTACGGTGACTGGCGTCCCGTTCTTCCAACATTTTCATGAATGCTTCTTGATGCTGGGCCATCGTCGAGGCCATTGCTTGCATCATACTATCCCTCAATCTAGTTTCGAGGGTTATTTCCTCCATGAAAGGTTGGGAGGAGGGAATGTTCCTTCAGGGAACGTGCTCGGTTCCTCCGCCTAAATTAGGAGGTCTCGGAGGTTCTTCAGTGGTGCCAACCATGTTGCGCTGATCGGCCGTTGACTCATCCTCCACATTTCCAGCTCGTGGAGTCGGCCCTCGGCTACGGGTATTTACCCATTCTAATATGCCATTCATACAAGAAAGAGATAAGAATAGGATACAAGTACGTACTATCACGTTTATCAATCATCACAACAACAGTCATGCAAGCACACTTGTGTATCCACATATTCATAATAACCGTAGCTAATTGAAATTGTGAACATGTTATACACAAGAATCCTCGTTCCCCATCGTCACACTTTTCAACCAACGTAATTTCCGTAATCCTAACACTCTCTCTCCCCACCTATGACTTTTACCCATGATCTATAACTTAGCCGCTAATACTATACAGCTTAAGTCTAGGTTCACTAGAGTCGACACCTAGTTCACTTAAACTAAATATCTGATACCAACTTGTAACACCCCAAAAATTAAGACAAACAAAAACTTCAATAAAAGGAAGAGTGGTATAATATGCCATAGCATGAGCTTCCCAAAAGTGGGGAAATACAAAATCTGTATAATTACAATTTGTAATTTAACGAACAAATAAGTGACAACCGACTAATCTAGATTCTAGAGTTAGAATTAAGATTACAAAAGGTGTCATCTCTATTCCATGAATAAATCCTTCAAAAGGCGTCCCAAAAGAAATCCCCAAAGCTCACACTAAGCCGTCTACACCTTCTTGGTAACGACACCGCTAGAACCTGAGATACACATCGACACCACACAAGTGTTAGGCCAAAAAGCCTAGTGAGTTGAACAACACATAATAAAGCATGTAGAGGTGGAATTTTATAAATGTTATTTAGGGAAAAATCATTTCAACAAGGAATCAATGGGGGAGACCCAAAACACCACACAAGCAGCACCCAAAGGATCAATACACCTTAGTATCTATCCCCACGGATAATACCACAAGGCCCGGCATCACATCAAGGATTACCCCCAGGGCATTGTCCCGGACGACAAGGGGTCTAGGATCATGCCTCCAAGGTGGCGCCCCCAAAGACTGTAATCACCGAGTCCATACTTGATGTGTAGATCCCAGTTTGATCAAGTAACAATGTAAACACGTAACGATTAAGCTTTGTATTGAATGAATAGAGAGATTTACAACTTTGGAATTAAGAACACACTTTCTCTCAACAATGAATCACACGGCTAAACTCAACTCTGACCTAATTACCTCTCCAATCACACTTTAAATACCTAGGGCCCATGGTCAAAGCCCATGGCCCACACACTCTAATCTAAGACCATTTAGCATAAAAGGCATTTACAAACAAATAAAGAAAACAATTCTTTTCTTTATATCACTTTATATTTTATAGGAATTTTAGTCCTAACATGATGGTTCATCCCAGTTATAATAAAGCATCATTATACCCAAATTACTCCAAGTAATGTATGAGATGTACACAATAAGCAATATGGTCCAACAATAAAATGTAGACATGCAAAACCAAGCACATAAGGTTTTAAATCCAAATACAAGTCTACAATTCCCATGATTCCCAAATAAACATGAAATGAACAATTAAGCTTGCACATATATACATGAACAATCCCAATAAGCCAAGTGCCACTTTATTAAGTCCACTATCAATTCATTAAGCCATATGCCCAAGACATTAAGTCAAAGCTAATTCTTGAGTCAAGACCATCTCATTAAGCCATATACCAATCCATTAAGCTAAATACCAAACCATTAAGCCAAAACTACTTTCTTATGTCAAAATCATTTCCCTTAGGTCAAACCCACAATATTAAGTCAAGAATACCTCAATAAGCCATATACCATCTCATTAAGCCCAAAACCCTAAAATGTGGCTTAATGTTCCCAAGTAAGTAAATAACGAAAGATCATGATAAATATTATATCTTAAACCTCAAATGGTGCATATTATCCCCAAAACCACCAAGAAACCTCAAATATATGTAGACAAAGTAAAATATGGAGATAAGGAGATTTTATAAATAAATGAGTACAAGAAAAACAACAAATCAAGCAAAGATGTGTATCTAATTTTAACAAAAGGTTTAGAAAACTCACTAACTAGGTTTTAGGAAAAAACCCTAGAAACCAAATAGATCTTGGAAGGTAGATGAGAGTGAAGAAGCTAGACCCACAAAATAGATGCTTCAATCATGAGATGAAATTGGCAATAGATGTTCTTCTAGCTTTGATCCAAGTGAATCTTTCACTTTAAAATTTTGGAGAAGAAAGGATGTAGAAGGAATAGGGAAATAGGAAATGGGAAAAAGGGAAATAGGGGAAATGGGGAAGGGGTTTTGTTAGTCCCAGATGGCTTAACAAGTATTGTAGAAGGGGGGGGGGGGGGGGGGGGGGGTTGAATACAATACTCAATTTTTTTCACAATTTTAATTTTATTATTGAAAATCTTTCAACAAGAATTACACATAGAAACTAAAGACTGTTGCGGAAAAGAACAGATAAACTATTCTAACAATCTTTCACAAAGTATACTGAAAACAAAACAACTTGAACAATTAGAACAAAGCTAAAAAGTTATTGAGAAAATGGAGGATGCTTGCACTGTGTAATTCTTTAGAAAGCGTAGTTTGCATGGGGAGCTTCTTCCTCCTTTTATAGTGTGAGAAGCATTAAATGCTTAGGACACTTGTCATTAGGAGATTCAATTGTAGGTGTTGACTTCTGAAAAGTTGATATGTCCTTATCACCTTTTTATTTGGTACTAGGAAGAATACCCATGCTGATTGAGACTATATCTGAAAATAGATAAAACGACAAATAGTCACTTTTACCTAGCAATAGATATTGTCCCATAATAAATGATCTTCTTGATGTGTCTTCCAAGACAGTTGCACCGATCATGTTACACCGATATGAATGCCTTGGAGTTTGTTGCAATTGAGAACATCTGTGAAGATACTTGATATCCCACCGATTTGAAGCTTTCATCGGTGGGACTCATATTTGGCCGACCAAGGGATGGGTTGGTGGGAGATGTCCACCGATGTATGAGGACCATCGGTGGATAATGACTTGTTGATTGTTGAGAAGGTTATTCTCCATTTCCACAATGAGAATATCTTCAAGCTTGGTTTCGGTTGATCTTCGACTTCACCGAACATTTGTTATCTTGTACAAGTCATTTAAAAGAACCAATCTAAAATATTCTAAGTAAGATTTAGGAGAAACATCGGTGAGTGAATTTCAAATCTTTGGTGACCCAACAATCTCCCCCTATTTGAATTTGAGCTCCATACTTAGAATATTAAAGAGTATCTGAGAATAAAATGCATTTTGACCCTTTATACTCTTTTTCGGTTCTTTTCACATAGACCATTCTTTTTGTTCTTTTTGATCTATTTTTTCTTTTATGGATTTGTTAAATGTATCCAATATGTACAAGTAAGGAAAATAAATATGTGCAACACCGAAATTCAAATAGATGAAAAGTACTTGTATTCAAGTAAAATTTTCATACATCCGAAAATGAAAAATTACAAGTACTAGTAAAGAGAAAAACACCTAGATCATTTCTTTGGTTTTTGAATGCGGCGTTTGATCTCGTTGGTGATGTTCTGGTAGTATGTCTGAGCTTCGGGGATACGTGGCATGAGATTTGAGATGCCATGCAGAAGGATGATGTCAGCGAGATGGATCTGTGCAAACCTGAAGAAGCGTCAGTGGCCAATAGCATCATTGAAGAAGAGGCCAGGAATCGGTGAGATGCACAATGTGGTAGAGGGATAATCAATGGAGGTCGGGATGGATAGGTTGAGATTTTCCACATAAGGGATTCTTCCTTTAGAAGCCATTTCTTTAAAGACCGTGTCTTTCACCGATTGGTTTTTGGTCTTTGGAAGTCGAACATCTTCTTTCAGGGATTGAAGAGAAGCACGTTCGTCGATGGAGAGCACAATGTTGTGTTTCTTCTTTATTTCCTTCATCTTGTTCATCAACCCATCGATGTACTTGATGAAATTGTCCTTCTTGGGATTAGAACATTTCACCAAGAGCCTAGAGATTTCAAACCATTCGGAGAGACCGAATTGTATGAGGTTATAATCTCTAATACTCCTTGAGATTCCATCCTACCTTTCAACGATGAGTCTGATGTCGGTGGGTTGGAGCTTTGAAGTGGCAATCTTGACACCTGTGATCGGAGACTTATTTGTTCGGTAGTGCATGGTCTTTTTGTACCACTTAACCTCTTCTTCCTTCTCTTCTTCTATGGTGCCCAACTCAGATTTTTGGGCAAGAATGGGATCGGTGGACTTGGCTTTGACAGCTTCCTCTTTTGCGACTTTCAAAGATAAATCTTTTGAATCATCCAAAGCTTTTTGTGCTAGTCTAGCCTCTTCAATTTCTTGAGGAGATAGACCCAGATCGGTGGCAGCTTCATGTGAAGGAGGTTTGAGTTTCAAGGTTTGGGCATCAGAAGGACGAACTCCTTATTTTGCTAACTCCTTCTTCTTTTTCTCTTCTTTGGCCTCTTCCTCCGCCGAAACTATTTTCTTGCCTTTGTCTTTTGGAATGGAGGCCGAAGAAGTTTGCTCCCCCTCAATTGTTGCCTTCGGTGGGATTGTTGTGGTCGGTGCCGAGGATACTTTCGGTGTAGGAGTTGTTGTCGGTGTCGGTGATGCTATCGGTGTAGGAGTGGTGGTCGTTGTTGGTACAGCTAAGGTGGCCACCGATGTGGAGATTTTTGGTTTGAAGAAGCGGATGGTTGATTTTTCGATGGGGTCTGATGGAGGCCTATTGCTGTCAAGATGCCTAACAGAAGGCCGTTTCGGGGACTTTAGGAGGCTTTTCTCCCCCTCAGCAATAGCCACAGATTCCAGGCCCAAATGTGTGGCAATGCGATCCACCGAAGCATGAATGTACTGAAGTCTACCTCTGTCAGAATTGTCAAAGGAAAAATCACCTAAGTCAAAATCCCAATCAAGATTGTTATTGAGAGAGTTAACCTTCCGATGAAGCTGTTGAAGAGAATCGGTAAGAGAGGAGCGAAGAGACTGATGCCGAGTTTCTCGAGTGATGAGGCGACCAATTTCTGAGTCCTTGAAAACGGCAGAAGCTTTGATAGAGGCCACCGAGAAGGCCAAGTTGTTGTGGGAAGTGTTCAGATTTTCTATCTTCTGAGAAAAAACTTGTCATACTGTCGGTGAGAGGTCGAAGCAGATTCTGAAGAGTTGTTTCCAATGGTTGAGGTTGCTGATTATCCAAAACTGAGACCCTATCACTTGTCTGAGCAATCATGGTAATAATGGCTTGTTTGAAGGACTCAAACTGAGTGCCCACCAACCGACACTGTCGGGCACTCTCTTGAACTTCTGAGATAAGATCACTTGGAAGTCTGATATCGGTAGAAGGATAGATATGCATAGAAGGAAGTTGGAACCGGGGAGCATTCGGTGATAAGGGTGTATGGGGGAGTGATCTTTCCTCGGGGATAGATGATGAGGATGGTTGATCAGATAAGGGATCGGGGAACAATACCCTCGGCGGTGGTGGTGGTGGATGAGATGGGGATGAGCTAGCCTTAGAGGAGGAGGATCTTTCGAGGGAAGGTGATCGGTTGGGGGAGTTATGAGACGGTGATAGGTTTGGATGCGTCGAGGATGGGTGAATCGGTGGAGGCGATTCGGGTATCGGGGATTTTGCTGGATCGGTGACCATGATGTCATTGGTGGTGGTGTTTTAGGGAGAGCCGGTATCCTCTAATAAGAAGTCCAAAAATGCGTGGTTCGGAGTAGCCGAATCATCAATCGGCTGTGCATCATCGATCTCTAGATCAGGTGATAGGCTGTGCAGTGTAAATTATGTGCCTTCGAGGGGACAGACCCCGAAGTCATCTCCACCACCCAAAGAAGCGGCTGATGAGGGAATAATAGGGTTCTCCTGAAATACAATCGAAGCCTTTTGAGATGCAACAGAGGAGTCGGTATAGGTTATGGCAGATTCCCTTGGCCCGGACGGGACAACTTCAGCTACCGATTTTGGAGAATCGGTAGCTGGCTTATGGGGTTTGGCCGAAGGTGTCCGAGACCTTTTCAGATAAGATCTCGGAGGGGATTAAGAGTGCCTCCGTTTGTGGGAAGGGGTTGGGACTTGGGTAGCCTCCGAGGGATCTCTCGGAGGCGTAGTCCTGGAAGCGGACATGGAGGTGTCGGTGACCCTAGTATTTTTCTTTTTGGCGCCACCCGACTTCACTCGGGCACGGGGAGATGGGGCCACTACAGCTGGGGGGTCCACGGGAATTTTCGGGTGTCTAAACCCGGGAATTTCCACGTCTCCCCAGTGGAGATCGGGAGAGTGAGCGAAAGAAATCATACCTGGTCGAAGGGGCTCATCGGTGGCAAGAGGACCAACATCAACAGTTTTCTGGCCGACGATTGGAGAGGACCAATCATACTTGAATTTGGGGGACTTCGACCTTCGATCGGTATCCAAAGCTGATCCCAGTTTATGTTGAACAATAATAGAGATAAATCGGGGGTAGGCTACATGGCATCTTTTTAGGTGTTTGACAACCTCAGTCAGTTCAGTAAAAAAATACTGGGCAAAATTAACCTTTCATTGAAAAATGAGGGCATGGGCAAGCTTAGTGTTGTAGGAGGGGAATTGATCTTGACCACTGGTTTTTCGAGAAAGACAGTAGATCACATGAGCAAAAAGAAAGTTCCAAACCCCTCCTATTTTGTTTCTAGTGAGTGTACCTGGACCCTTGTTAGATTTGGAGGGTTTGTCATCTGTCTTGTGTATGTAGCCAAGAGTATTTACAACTTCTGCATGAAAGTTATCGACGTGCATGTCTTCATATTCTGAAAATGCTTCAATCTTGAGAGCACGATGAACATCATCCACACCAAAGGTGAGATCATGATCGCCTTCTTCGTCAGTAAGAATCGAAGCGTGAACTGCTTCGTTGGAGGGATCATACACAACAGTAAGCCAGAAGTTGCCAATGAGCATTTTGCTCATTTTAGGGTTGCAGGTGAAAGCATGAAGAAGAGGAGAGCGGGTTAAGAATTTAGTAATGGTAGAGAACTCGGGATGAGCGGGATCGGATTCAAACCTTGCAACATGATTGCAAGGATTGAACTTAAGGTCTTCGAAGCTTGTGGGAGTTTCCTTGACTACCTTGGTATGTTTAGCAGCCTTGGAAGAAGTAGAAGAAGACATTGATGGTAAATGGTAGCAGGTTTGAGAGAAAAGATGATGAATTGTGGGAGGTTGCAGATTTGCGTAAAAGAAGTAATGAAGAAGAAGGATGATATATATAGGGTTGGAATTTGAAAGGGTGTTAGGCGGAAATGGTTTGGTGGGATATTAGAGGGTTTAAACTAATATTAAATTAAGTTTAAAAAAGTAATCATGATGGATGGAAAACTCATGGCCAGAAATTCGTTTCACACAAATGGGATAGGAAGGGTCAAAGCAAACCTGACACCTAGGAGTAGGGGTGATGTAATCATCGAGAAACGTGATGAAAAATTATCCACAAGGATCGGTGGAAGGATTCCACCGATAACAAAATGTCGATGAGAAGATGAATCGATCACCGAAATAGTGAGTCCACCGATGAATATTTGTTGAAAAAGGAGCGTCGGTGAAGAGAATGCCCACCGAGGTCCAAGGGCATCGGTGATTTAAGGGATATCGGTGTGATAAGGACTCACCGATGGACAACGTGGTATGAGGGTTTAGGTGAGTGGGGTATTATCGGTGGGTTTAGGATAATGGTACCGGGGACCAGATATCGATAGGTTTCACCGATGGAGAATGTAGATGGGTGTCAGAGATCATGTATCGGTGAGAAAAGGATTACCGATGAGATATCAGTGGTATCGGTGAAGGGAATCCACCGATTCGAAGGTTTCAGTGAGAGTGGTGCTGCCGACGAGAGGACTTGTATCAGTGAGAGGGTTTTACCGATAGAAATTCTTTCGGTGAGAAAGCCACCGATAATTGTTTTTAAGCATCAAATTACATATCAAGATACAACATTCCAACTTCACTTATTGGAAAATTGAACTTGGCTTCATCTAAGGGTTTGGTGAACAAGTCTGCAAGCTGAAGACCAGTTGGAATGAAATGCAGCTCAATGTCACCTTTGGAAATGTGATCTCTGATGAAGTGATATCTAATGTCTATGTGCTTTGATCTGGAATGTAGGACTGGATTATTTGCAATAGCTATTGCACTTGAATTATCACAAAGAATTGGGACTTTGGAGTAGTCTTGAGCATAGTCCCTGACTTGATTTTTCATCCACATGATCTGAGAACAGCAACTTCCAGCTGCAATATATTCAGCCTCAGCAGTAGATGTTGAGACAGAGTTTTTTTCTTGCTGGACCAGCTGACTAATTTGCCACCAAGAAGTTGGCAGCTGCCTGTGGTACTTTTCTTGTCAATTTTGGAACCTGCATAATCTGAATCTAAATACCCAATTAGCTCAAAACCTGAGTCTTTGGGATACCAAAGACCCAGATGCAAGGTAACTTTTAGATACCGGAAAATCCGTTTTACAGCAGCCAAATGAGATTCTTTTAGGTTGGCTTGATAACGGGCACATAGACAAGTAGCAAACATAATATCCGGTCTGCTAGCAGTTAAATAGAGAAGAGAACCAATCACCCCTCGATAATTTGTTACATCAACAGATTTACCATCCGGATCAGCATGAATTTTCAAGGGTGGTGCCATAGGAGTTTTCATAGGAGAGCTATCTAAGAAGTTAAATTTCTTCAGAAGGTCACGAATATATTTGCTTTGATTTATGAAAATCCCTTCTGAAGTTTGTTTGACCTGAAGGCCCAAAAAGAATGTGAGCTCTCCCATCATGCTCATCTCATATTGACTCATCATGAGAGAAGCAAACTCATCACATAGTGATTCATCAGTGGCACCAAAAATGATGTCATCTACATAAATTTGAACAAGAATGAGATTACCTGAGGTCTTCTTGATAAAGAGAGTGTTGTCAATTTTACCTCTGGAGTATCCATTCTTGAGAAGAAAATCAGCAAGAGTGTCATACCAAGCACGTGGAGCTTGCTTGAGACCATATAGAGCCTTGTCTAATCTGTACACATAGTCTGGATGAGTTGGGTCTTCAAAGTCAGGTGGTTGTTTCACATAGACTTTCTCTGTAAGTTCCCCATTGAGGAAAGCACTTGTGACATCCATCTGAAAGACCCTGAAATTTCGGTAGGCAGCATGAGCCAGAAAGATTCTTATGGCTTCAAGTCTTGCAACATGGGCAAATGTTTTATCATAGTCAATGCCTTCTTCCTGTCTGTATCCTTGAGCCACTAGTCTGGCCTTGTTTCTGACAAATGTACCTTCTTCATCCATTTTATTCCTGAAGACCCATTTGGTTCCAATGATTGTCTTCTTTGGAGGTCTGGGAACCAATCTCCAAACTTTGTTTCTTTCAAACTGAGAAAGTTCCTCTTGCATGGCAGTGATCCAATAGGGATCTGCTAGAGCTTCATCAATCTTCTTAGGCTCAATAAGAGAGAGAAAGTTCACATAGAGACAAATGTTTTCAACTCCTATTCGTGTTTGGACACCAGCTTGTTGATCACCAATGATTTGATCTATGGGGTGATCTTTGGTCCATTTTGTGGCAGGAGGTAATGGAGGTGGAATATTTTGTGTGGAGGTTGATGGAAGATTTTGGTGTACAGGAGTGGGGTCAGGAAAGTCGGTGGAGGGTTGAGGTTCGGTGGAAGTAGGGTTAATTTCGGTGGGGGTAGTGTCGGGCACTATGGAGGATGACCCAACTTGGTTATTTGAAGAAGAAGGATTTGCAGGAGTGAAAGGAATGGAAGATGCATCGGTGGGATTAGCTGTAGGAGCACCACCTATGCATGATGAAATCCACCGATGTAATTCATCATCATCATTTGAGAGGGATGATGATCTCATATCATCAAATTTTACATAAATGGACTCATCAATGCAGTTTCTTCTGAGATTATACACACAATATGCTTTGGAGGATAAGGAGTATCCAACGAAAATTCCTTCATCAGCCTTGGGATCAAATTTCCCAAGGTTGTCACGATCATTCAGAATGAAGCACACACAACCAAAGACATGAAGAAAACCTATATTTGGTTTTCTGCCATGGAAAACTTCATAAGGGGTCTTATCATGCCTTTTGGAGATCACCGACCTATTTTGGGTAAAACAAGCAGTATTAACAGCTTCAACCCAGAAATAGGTGGGAAGATTTGATTCACTTAGCATGGACCTTGCAGCCTCATATAGAGTTCTGTTTTTCCTTTCCACTACTCCATTTTGCTGAGGAGTCCTGACAACTGAGAAGTTTTGAGAAATTCCTTTCTCATTGAAGAAGTCTTCTAGAGTACTATTTCTGAATTCGGTGCCATTGTCACTTCTCACTGATCATACAAGTTGTCCATTCAGGACTTCATTTTTCTTGACAAAGTTGATGATTTCTTCAGTTGCATCACTTTTATACCTAAGAAAAGAGACCCAAGTATATCTAGTAAATTCATCAACAATTACAAGAATGTACCTTTTGCCACCTAGGCTGGGAGTGCTGACTGGTCCACATAGATCCATGTGCAACATTTGAAGAGGAAGAGTGATCGAAGAACATTGCTTGGTCTTGAAGGAAGTTTTAGTGAGCTTCCCTTTTTCACATGCATCACAAAGCTTTTCTTTGACAAAATTTAACTTTTGCATTCCAGTCACCAGCTCTTTGTTTGAGATTTTGTGGAGAGTTTTGAAGTTGAGATGAGATAATCGTTTATGCCACAACCAGTTCCTTTTGGCTGTGTCATCTGACACAAAGCATACACTAGATGAATTGTTATTTTGTCCCATATCAATGATATAGACATTTTCCATTCTTTTCCCAGAGAGAACCACTTTCATATTTTTGTCAACAACAATACCGATACAAAGTTTAAAGATAACTTTGTATCATAGGTTACACAATTAGCTGATACTTAACATATTGTGCATGAGGCCCTCAACAAATGCAACTTTGTTGAAGGTGACAGATCCGTTGGTAAGAGTTCCATATCCTTGGTGTAGCCTCTAGAATTGTCCCCAAATGTTACAGATGGACCCTTTTAGACACATAGTTAATGAGAAGAGATTTGTTTCCCGTCATGTGACGTGAGCACCCACTATCCAAATACCAGATTTGATGGTGCTCATGAACCTGCATGCACACATAGATTAGTTCCTAGGTACCCATTTGGTGGTGAGTCCTTTAGGGTTAGAGGAGGAAGAGTCCTTAGGTTTGGTTCAGTCAATTCTTTCCTTTAGACAATCCTTTGCAAGATGAAAAGTGTCACCATAATTGTAACATTTCCTATAGATGAAAGTCTTTTTAGGATTTTGCATTCTTTCTTTTCCTTTCCCTTTGACATTAATTTGAATAGCTTTAGGACCAAAAGAATAGATGAGGGGAGGAAAACTTAAAATTCCATTACCAGAAGTTATGGGAGCAAAGTTGGTTGGAGAATTCCTTGAAGAGTTTTTGAAATGATCTCTTGCAAGGTCTGAAGATTTTCTTTTTAAAGAAGGATTTGTGGTATTGTCAATTTTGAAAATCTTTGAGGCTGTTGAATTAGAAGAAGAAGCTTCATCAATTGTTAAAACTTTCAAAAGATCATGAATGGGTTTTGAAACATCATTGGAATCTTGATTCTCAATGTTTTGAACAGAAGAAGAGTCTTTTGCCTTTATGAACATTCCGAATTTTAAAGATTCATTTAGATCATCTGAGTTTAAAGAAATAGAGTCACATGAGCTTGACTCTGAAGAATTATGCCACTCACTATAGGTAGGAGCAAGAGCCTGAGATGGAAGGTCATAATCTATTTTTCCAAAACCTAAGCCAGCTTTATTGTCACAAGAGATTTGGTCTTTAAAGATTCTCTCAATTTTTTTTAAAGAACTAGTCCATTTTCTAACGGTCTCTTGTTCTCTTTTTAATCTCTTAAAAAGCTTGTTTTCTCTTTTGAAATAATGTGATTTATGGTTTTCAGATCCTCAAGCTCAGCTTTGATTTCCTCAAACTTTTCAAGTTTAGACATGCAAATTTCAAGTTGAGAGGTGAGATTTTTTACTTGAGTAGATTTTCTTTTGTTAGCCCCAAGTATATGTTATGTAAAAGTATTGAAAATAGTTCAAGTCAGAAGACCAACAGAGATCAGACAGAAGACTTGGAAGAAGTTCATCAAGAAGACCAACAGAGCTCAACAGAGCTCTGTCGGATCCAACAGAGCTCATCAGAGCTCTGTCGAAGAATTCCAACAAGAGAACAAGTATTCAACAGAAGACCAACAGAGCTCTTGCGACAGAGCTCTGTGAAGTAAAAGATCTCTGTCAGCCTAAGTCTCGTAGGAAACCTTAAGTGTTAGACACATGTCCATACTTTCCACGTATGCCCTAAAGATTGGAGACACACTTTCCACGTGTCATTCAAGGGTACGATAGTACACTGTCTACACTTTATCAGGTCTATAAATAGCGAGGTGGTGGAACAACAATTGTAAGCTTTTGGGAAGAGTAGTTTTTCCACAATTGTTTAAGCACACACTGCAGCAATCCCGAGCACTACCTCCGTACGATATTGTTGTCCTATGAGATTTCCGAACACACTTTAACTTGTTCTTGGTGTGATTCATTATCAATATATGAGCAGCTTTTATATCTGATCTTGTTATCATTTTACTGTTCAATATTTGATTCTCATAGTTCACTTATCGTTTACACAATCACTCATTTTAATGGCTTTATTTAATATGCTTCCGCTGTCTATTTTACTACCATTAATATGATACAACGTGAATCTGGGAACCTACATCTTTTCTTGGCATCCTTCATACTATAGAAGTCATTAGTTAAGGATTCATATGCATCAATCTTTTCAATGCCAGTCATAGAATTAAAGGGATGTACCTAAGAATATGATGTCGAACACCCAGTTGACACCAGAGCCATTGGAGAGACAGCCTTTTCAGAATCTTCCATATCTTCAGATATGGCCATGAAACACATGTTGGGAGAATCACTGTCAGAGGTTTCTTCTTCATCCCAATCATGAGTTTCTGCCATGAGCCCTTTCCCTTTTCTGAGGAGACCCTCACTTCTTTCTTTCTCTTTCTTGTATTTGGCCTTATACTTCTCAGCACGTTCTTGATGATCTTGGGAAGATGATTGAGTACCTTTCTTTGAAAAGGTTGATTTGAAGGAGTTGTTTTTGGGTTTCTCACACTTAGAAGAAAACTTGTCAAAAGATGAGGTCCTAGATTTTACAACACGCTTACTTCTGCACTCAGATGCGAAGTGTCCTTTCTTACCACAATTAAAACACTTCTCATTTGACTTATCAGACGAGGGAGTTTTTATGGAAGAGAAGGGTTTTCTGGAAGTTCTAGATTTGTTAAAAGGATGAGACTTGTTCTTGAAACCAGCCATCATAGCCATTTCATCAGACTTCAGCTCAATCGAGATTTCTTCACCTTCATCATCGATATCACTTAGATATGCCTCCGATTGGTGGGTAGGATTGTTTTGGCTGTCATTGTCAGAGTCTGATGAAGGATAGGTGATTCGAGGAATAGTTTGAGATTTCTTGGAATTTTCACTGACAAGGGCTATAGAAGAGCCCTTTATCTCTTTAATGAAAGATTTCCTTTGTAGTTTGGTTTGTTCAAAGTTGAAAAGAGTTCCATACAAGACAGTTAAGGGCATGTACTCAAGGTCCTTGGTTGTCTTGATACAAGTGCATATGTTCTCCAAACATTCAGGGAGACAATCCATGAACTTGCATAAGACTTCCTCATTATCATAGACTCTGCCCAATAACTTTAGATCATTTAGAAGACTGTTGAATCGATAATAGTAGCTAGGGAGAGATTCACCTTTCTCATGAGCAAAGAGCTCATACTTTCTGATGAGAGCAATCTTTTTTCTCTTCTTTACTTCCTCTGTACCTTCGTACAGTACACACAGTGTGGTCCACATTTCTTTGGCAGTTTCAAAGTTTACTAGAGAGTGATAGACCTCATCAGGAAGAGAAAGAGCAATAATTGCCCTGAGTTTAGAATCAAGAGAGACCAAACGTTTTTCCTCATCAGTATATTTCTTTTGGTTTTTGAGGATATAACGACAAATAGCTTTGGATTTCTCTTTGTCAGAAGACTCATCAGAATCATCGGAGTCACTAGAGTCCTCCTTATCGATGGTTTCTTTTCCAGACCTCTGCGTTTCATAGCGAGCCCAGACTCTAGGGATAATAGGTTCCTCTTTGAGAATGGTTGGATATCTAGTATCCACTCCTTCCATGAAGAGCATCATGCGGCTTTTCCAAAGAGAAAAGTTGTTAGGGTTAAACTTAGGAGGTTTGGCTATGGAGCCATTTTCAGAAAAGTTGTTTTGAAAAGAGTTTTCATTTGTTGAAGAGGAGGAGGCAGCCATCGCAGATCAAGTTTATGAATTAAACTTTCTGCTCTGATACCACTTGTTAGTCCCATATGGCTTAACAAGTATTGTAGAAAGGGGGGGGGGGGGGGGTTGAATACAATACTCAATTTTTTTCACAATTTTAATTCTATTATTGAAAATCTTTCAACAAGAATTACACATAGAAACTAAAGACTGTTGCGGAAAAGAACAGATAAACTATTCTAACAATCTTTCACAAAGTATACTGAAAACAAAACAACTTGAACACTTGGAACAAAGCTATAAAGTTCTTGAGAAAATGGAGGATGCTTGCACTGAGTAATTCTTCAGAAAGCGTAGTTTGCATGGGGAGCTTCTTCCTCCTTTTATAGTGTGAGAAACATTAAATGCTTATGACACTTGTCATCAGGAGATTCAATTGTAGGTGTTGACTTCTGAAAAGTTGGTGTGTCCTTATCACCTTTTTCTTTGGTACTAGCAAGAATACCCATGCTGATTGAGACTATATCTGAAAATAGATAAAACGACAAATAGTCACTTTTACGTAGCAATAGATATTGTCCCATAATAAATGACCTTCTTGATGTGTCTTCCAAGACAGTTGCACCGATAATGTTCCACCGATACGAATGCCTTGGAGTTTGTTGCAATTGAGAACATCTGTGAAGATACTTGAGATCCCACCGATTTGAAGCTTTCATCGGTGGGACTCATATTTGGCCGACCAAGGGATGGGTCGGTGGGAGATTGTTAGGACCATAAATGTCCTACATATTAGAAATATATATAAATAATTATTATAGAGTTTAATTAGATTAATTAATCTTTTTGTAAAAGCCTTTAATCATAAAAGGGCTTAGTTTAGGTTAATGGGCCATGGGCCGTGGTGCTTAAGGCCTAAGTATATAAGGTTTGTTAACCTTTAGAATTAGGTTAGACGTTCGATAGACGATTCATTATCATTAATTAGGCTTAGAGAGAAAAATTCGTTCCTTTACTTCCATTGTAATATTGTTGATCGACTATCTACATTGAATGAATACGAGAGAGATGACAAGTTGAAATCATCAATCGTTCTTGTTATTTCTCTTTGAATCGTTGTTACCTGTTAAATCTAGGACTCACAATTGGTATCAGAGCCGAATCGGTGATTTGAAGATACGAAAGAAATCGAACGAAAGCGAGAAAAGGCAAGAAAATTCGCAGAAAATTTTCTGGAAAATCACAGCCAGCCGTTTCGCCTATTTCCGGAGATTGAACCGTCGGATCGTCGCGATTTTTGGACAGTAGCTTCGGGACATCTTGTTTCACATTCTGACCGGTTGGATTAATCGTTTGACGTCCAGAAGGCACCCAGAATAATTTCGTAACAGTGCAGTTTTTATTGAAGAAAATCGTTCTTCAATCGGGTTTGCAAAGTTCTTTCATTGATTTAATAATTGTGTTGTTAAATCTCGATTGTTTACTCGTTTATATCTGCTGTTATCTGCGTTTACATCAAGTCTCAAAGGAATCAATTTTGTGTTTTTAAAAAATCAAATCTTGAGTTTTTTTGGTGTTCTTAATTTTTTTTTTGGTGTTTATTGAAAAATAGGATATATTTTGTTTATAAATCGATTTGGGTGTGTTTGTTTTTGTGTTTTTGGTCAAAATCTAACCCTACAGGAGTGGAATCAAGCAACCCTATCGAACCCTGATCCAATTTTTCTCAACCAGTCACAGTATTCGGACGTTTCCAATCTTTCCGGGTAAGTTTTTCTAATTTTCATCACTATCCGGATAAAAAGTCACCGGACAAAACTTTGTCTTTCCGGTCAAACTATCTTTCCGGTCAAACACTTTCTCTTTCCGGTTGAAAATATCACCTTTCCGGATGAATTTTGTTTCCGGGTAAAAAGTGGTTCCTGGACACCCATTCTCAGCACCACAACTTTGATTTTTCTTGTTGGCTTTTTGGTTGGAACGTTGACCATCAATTTGCATGCTTCCATCACATACATACTTAACATCATATATATGCATCCATAGCTGTTGCATGCAAGCTTTCCTTTCCATAGTATACAACACATACATATCACATGCAAATATATTCTTCATATATATCATTTATAAGTTGCATAGCATTTTTTTGTTGTGACTAATTTGATTGTCTGTTTGTTATCGGAAAACAACGTTCATCCGGAAAGCCTCACATCATCCAGTAAGTTTCGTTTTCGTCTCACCCGGTAAGTTTTTGATTGGTAACCAATTCTGTCCGGAAAGTACTTCTCACCCGGTAAGTTCTCGATTCCCCGGTAAGCTTTTCATCCGGTAAGTATCACCCGGACTCTGTCACTCCCGGTCATCTCAGACTTCATCCGGTAAGGTCACATCATCCGGCAAGTGCTCTCTTTATCCGGTAAGTTGTGTGTTGGTAAGTTCTCGTCGGTACCCGAGTTACCGCACGTCTCATGATTAAAAGTTTTTAAACGAAAGTTGCGATTTTTCTTAACGATCATTTGCAATTTTTTCTTGTGACGTTTGAGACTTTTTGCGACATCTTTGATCTTATTCGCGACGTCTATCAATTTTTTTGATTGGTTCATTTTGTCGTATTGATCTAACTTGGTTTGTTTTCTCGCAGATTCCACTCTCGAAGAGTAAATTCGTTCGTTCGAATTCGATAATAATCAAATTTTAAATTTGTTTTTTCTGATTTAATTTTTGATTTTTCTTCCGCAAATTTTTCTTCAAAGCAACACCGATTAACGATCATAATTTTTCAGGTAACAATGTCTTATTCATCTCAGTCTGAAGCAACTTGTCAAGACGAAGATGAGGTGATGGAGATTCTGAGCAAAAAGAAGTATGCGTCCAAGTCACCTGCTGATCCACTAGTTCTTACTTTTTCAAAACGAGGCAAATCCTCCAGCCGTAGTTCCAAACGTGCACAAGAGCCAAGTGAATCTAAGCCAGAATCGGAGGAAGAAGATGGTAGTGATTCTGATCCTGAAATCACAGCCTTTAAGAAAACAGTGGCTCGGCTCTCCAGATCCTTCTAGAAGCATTGCCAGAAGAAGGTAGATGAGCACAAGCAGCCTGATAAGAAGGAGAAGACTGAAGAAGAGCAAACAATACTATATGAAAAGAATATCAAGCAGAAAGATGATTTGATCAGCAAGTACGTCAAAGAACTAAAGGAATTGAAATCTCAAATCTGGAACAGTTATGAGAAGCTTGCTGAAGAAGAAGAGAAAGGTAAACTCCTGAATTGTGAAAACCTTGAGCTTAAAAGTAAATTAACTACTCTTGAAAAGGTTTTTGAAAAAGAGAAAGAAAATTTTGCAAAGGAAAGGCAAATGTTTATAAAGCAATCTGATTCTTCAAACAAATCTCTTGATGAGAAGAAGAGTCTTGAGCTTAGATGTCTAAAGCTTTCAACACAAATCTCAACTTTGAAAAAGTCTTGATTTCAGAAAGAGAGAAGTTTGAATTAGAACGCAAATCTTCTCTAAAAAGAATGGAGAACTTTCTTTGAAAATATCCGATTTGGAAAACGAATTAGACGTTCTAATCAAAGAGACTGAAAAGGGAAAAGTTGAAGGTTTTAGGGCTAAATGCTTAAAAGATGATTTTGCAAAAGAAAGAAAGATCTTTCAGACTGAAATTTCTAAACTTACACAGAGATTATCTGGATTAGCAACCGAGATCTTGAAAGAACAAATGGTTAAATCTGATTTACAAAAGAAATTGGATTTAATTCTCAAAGAACGAAATACCTTATCCGTTAAGGTCAAGCAACTTGAAGAAAGCAAGTTCAAAGGTGTTCAACCTTCTTATGCTTCAAGTTCTTTTTCTACAAATCGTTCTTCAAAGAATTTTGTCAAATCAAATGATTTTTCAAAAGTTCAGATTAGACCTCCCAATCTTTTCTATAATTCTCGGGTTGATAATAAAGATAATCCATCTTTCAAGAAATTAAAAATGGAGTGGAGAGTTAAAGGAACCACTCCTGCTCCAAAGCCATTTGTCCCTGTTAAGAGTGAAAAGAACAACACGACTTTCCACCTAAACCTTTTGTGAAAACTGATCGAGTTTACTCTGTTAATAAACTGATCAGCTTATCTACACAGAAACTGTGTTGCTCTTATTGTGGAACAAGTGAGTTTGTGAATAAAGATCGTGCCAACTATTGGTATGGTACTTATAGTATCCCCGGTCCTCACTATAATAGGGCACCTAACCGTCAAGGATCCATCAAAGGATGGAAACCAAAATCCTACTAATCTGTTTTGCAGGAATGTCATGTGCGGCTTTAATTCCTATTATTCACATCACATGACGAGCATTCAAAGGTTATGCCAATTTTGAGGAGAAGCACTATTCTATGCAAGGTAAGTAAACTTCAACTGAATTCAAAGACCGTGGTAATTCATTCTGGATAACTTACTTGTGTTTGTTATTCTCCTTGTTAACTTCCATGATTGCCATGATCAAAACTTTCTTGATTTAGTTATTTCCATGTCTCAAATGTTTGTTGATTTTTCGATGGAAATACACTCGTTTTTTTTGAATTCCACTTTGTGTTCATAGTTCATCAGTTCACTTTAATGATTCAATTCTTATCTGATATATTAATTGTGACTTGTTCCTAACAATTAAACTTTCTGATCATTGTCTCTTTCTTGCAATCACTGTGCTTACTGAGTCATTCTGTTTTGCGCTTGATGTTGTTTCTTGAAACTCTGTTATTTCAACTATGACTTCTGAATAATTCAGTTCAGAACTCGTTTTTAAATGTTTTGACTTCTGATTACTTCAGATCAGAACTCGGACTTAATCTTTATGACTTCTGATCAACTCAGATCAGGACTCGTTCTTAAATGCGGTGACTTCTAAACACTTCAGTTTAGAACTCGTACTTCAACTGTTTTACTAAAATGTTATACTCGATGCATGAAAGGAGTGTTAGGTCTTACATTGTTTCTATGGTCAAGCCAGAACCGGAAGGACCTACCCAAGAAACAAATCCTTTATAGACAACAGTGAGGGGTCTAGATTGTTAGATGAGTTTAGAGAGAAAAGAATATGGTGAGGTTGTGACAGGACTTAAAAGAAATATTGGTCCTTACCAAACCGAGTCAGTTATCCGGGTAACCACACAATCTATTCATTCTCGTTCTTTGGAGATGAATATTGAAACAGACATGGACCCAGTGTCGATAACTCGTGTCACCCCACCCAGCTACTCAAGTATCTCCCAACAGATGCTTGTTTCATATATTCACGGAGATTTAGCACATAATCTATCTATTCCTCACTCGGAGGTATTAGATATTGAAACAGGAAGACATCCGCTCCGGTCTCCGAACTTCATATTCTAATCACTGTGTCAATTGATTTCTAACTTGCGTCCCGAGATAAATCAATACTTTGAGCCTAACAGATAAAATTTATTCCTTTCACACATGCACGAGTCTTTGTGATTCCCTTTGCATATCTTTGTGATATTGCCGGAACAGTTTGAGATGTAATTTTTAATATTTTACTTCAGTGATAACTGGAAGTCCTATCAGAGATTCCCCTTTGCCAACTCTGAACATAGGCCACACAATTTTTTAAATTGTTGTGATAACAGTTACTAACGTGTTTCTGTGTTAGTTGATTACCCCGTTCTGGTTACTTAATGTTTATCTGGATTTTTTGCTACTCGTCACAATTGTCTTTGAACGTGCATGATGCTCCGGATACTCCTACTCATCATGAGGGGGAGAAAGGGTACATATTCAAAGACACGAATTATCAAGTTGAGGGGGAGTTAGCAAAAACCGAGGGGGAGTAAAGAAGTCCCCATGCAAAAGCCAAGGGAGAGTAACGGTCAAGTTCCGAAATCCTATAAGACTTCAAAGTGCTTACAAGTGATCAACTCTTCTCATTGTTTATCAAGTGGTGTTCGCTTCAAATTATTTCCTCCATCGAGCATATTGGTTCTACAAGTTCTTAAAGCTGAAGCAGAAAGCAAATTCAACTCGCGGTTCAAAGAAAGATTCGTTGAAGATATGAAGACCAAGAGCTTTATTCAAGGGGGGCGCTGAAAAGACATGAACACAAGCAACACCGAAGGTTTCAAAGATTGAAGAAGAAGAGAAGATCAAGACCTGAAGGTTTCAAGACCGATTTTTATTTATATATCTTTAGGGGGAGATTGTGTAACACCCTCAAATTTGGAACGAGCAACTAACTTTAAAATTCAATAATCAACCAAAATAGATAAATTCATTTCTACAATTTATTCCTCAAAATACCTTGGAATTAAAAAAAATTATAATTCCCCCAATAAAACGACCTAAACGGGTGTCACTTAACACAACACAAGTTGCTAGTCCAAACAAGTGCGGAAGACTTCATTAAACCCTTCACCTCTCGTGCACACTACTAGCACCCGCCACTTCATAATGTAGCTAGGGTTACCCCAGCCTGAGTCTGTTGCACATGCCGACAAATAAAAAGGGTTAGGCTTACGCCTAGTGAGTTCAATCATTTTATCATGACTACATAAAAATCATAAATCGGAAGGTTGTAGTTTTAGTCATGATTTAGATAAATCTTTCGTTGAAAGTTGCGACAGAGATTATTATTTCCAAAGGGTTTCCCAAGCGGGCATAAATGACTCATTTTCCAACGCACACAAAATCTAGGAGAAAAGTTCCCAAAGTGTATAAAGCGTTTTCGAAAATGAATTCCAACTCCAACTCACTCAAAACATGTTTAGACGTAAATATCCCAAGAATTATAAACATGGGCAAAATTCCAATATTTAAAACATCCAAATAATTGAGGCATAAAAACTCTGCCAATGAACCATGAAGACATTTCATATAAATCAAGTACGTCACCGAAAATATGGATAAAAACATATACCCAAAACCACACCTTTCGGTGACGGGGGAGACCCGATTCCATCGAAAGTGACGGGCAGACAAAGTTAAGTCACTCGTGATGTTACTTGATTACATCTCAAGCCCCGACCTTAGTTCCCATGCCATAAAGACATCACAACCTCAAGCCATAAATAGACTGCCTTTATTGCATACCCCGTAGAGTTACACCTCAAGGACTTATAGGCGACCTTATTGCATATCTAGTCTAGACGAGTTACACCTCAAGGACTTCAATGTCCCTTATTGCCTACTCGCTAGTGGCCCCCACGACCTACGCCTATAATCATGCGTTCCCATAGTCTACTCCTCGTGCACAAAGTGATAGACCATCAAATAAAGACTGACTCATATGCCCATGGATCCAATGCAACACAGTCTACCAAAACATGCTCAACCCGGAATGACAAAACACCCAAGCATGCAAATATCAATAATGTGCAATAATATGCATCTAAACCTCAGTTAGGTAAACAAGTACCACAAAGCCGTTATTAACCCAAAACCTGACACAGTTAAGCAAAAAGGGTTTTCCCAAAAGGACTCACACCTTTACAATTCTCAAAATAACTCTTGACACTAAATCGGGTATTTCCACATGGTTTATAAAATCAATTTACACTAACATGATTAAACCGTCAAATAAACCTCATTTTGAGCAATTAACCTTTTAAAGACAAAATATGATTTCTAACCATCCAAATATTCAAAAGCCCCAAATATGGGTGTTTTACACATTTATGAAGATAAACATTTCACAAGAGTTAAATTATCCAAATAACTCAACCACGTATCTTTTCAAGTAAAACACACACATATTTGTAAAATACTCATTTTGGCATGTACAACGTTTTCGCAAAGTAACTTGAACTCACCTTGCTAGATTTAAGCTAAATCTAGAGTTCTCCAACCGTCAGCTCCTTTGAAGAAGTTTGCATCCTCAAGCCAAAACCTCCAAAAACCTAAATTCATAACTTCCAACCATGAATATTCATATTCAACCACTTTAAAACTATTCCCTAAACATCTTATATTAAAATCTTCATTTTGACCAAAACCCCAATATTAACCTAACTTCTCCAAAATCATCCAAACCAAAATTGAATAAACAAAACACTAGGAGATTATCAATGGAACATTTATAACTCATATGAAAGTATAGAAACTAGGAGGATGAACTCACCACTTAGGTTTTGATGAAAACCTAGAAAACCCCAAAATCCCTAAGATGACGTGGATGAAACTTGCTCTTGCATCTATAGATGAAATCAATAGCATAAAATGGGTAAGGAACGCATCAATCTCCAAGAGAAACCCCAAAATCGGTTAGGGTTTTGTGAGGGAGAAAAGGGAAAACGGTTTGGGAGAGAAAGGGAGGAGATTCGAGACTTACCACCACCAAACACACTTGAATCATACAATGATCTTCCAAACTCTTTCTAGATCCTTGAAGAGCTTTAAAAAACGGAACCATAGCAAGTTGAATCATCAAAATCGGAGTTGAAATGAGAGAGATATGAAGTTTGAGGGATGAAATTCGCGTATATAAGCTGAACCAGTACTCCGCGCCAATCTCCGCGCCAGTCCATCGGCGCCAAGATCGGCGCCGAACACTGTTCGTTCGGTTTCTTCTTAAACACTGTTTTGGCCATAACTTCTTCGTTATAGCTCCGTTTTCGCTCCGGAAAGAACCGTTGGATTCGTATTCGAATTCCCCATCCAACAAGACCATAAAATCTAGGATTTAACCCAAAATCCTATTTTTCATATTTTTCTTAAAAGATCGATTCCACACTGATTCGAAGTTGTACTTATCCAAAAATTACGGGTGTTACAATCCTCCCAACCTTAGGATGATTTCGTCCTCGAAATCTACATCCTTTACAACCCGAGGTTAACCGACTCAACGCCGACCATACTTTATCAGTTCCTAACTGGAATCTACATTCCCTCCACACAGTCTATAAAGACAATTCCTCGAACAATTGCTTATCCACAAAGCTCCCTTCACGTACACTGTACTTATGTCCGGGAGAACACTCCGACAACTGGAATAATTCCTAGTCAGACTACTTCGGTTGTCTCCCAACCTTAGATGTTCCATACATCCCGATTTCGATTTCAGACTCTAAGTCAAACCAAGGTTTGTTCACTAACGAACCCAACAGAATCATCAATTCTGATTATTCCTATCATTAATTGCCATCTACATCCAACGAGTTCTAGTAGACTCCAAGAATCCATCCCAACATCAATCAATAAACCGACGGGTTCTGTAACCATACACGAAGGTTATTCCACCAAAACTACCCATCACAATTGAGTGTCTTAAGGTTACTACTACCATTACCATCCTTCTTTAAAAATCGGCTACAATCCCCCGATTACTCTAACGGTTTCCGACCTTAAGCCCACAAAGGTTGACACCTAGTTATATCACCAAGCTTTGAACTCTAACAGGACTCCACGTATGAGTTCCATTTACCGAGTGTTTCCACAAAACTAAGCTTGTCCACAAAACTGCTACACCAACCTCGAAATGCGTTACCGTAAGTCTAACCCTCCAATTACCACAAACACATCAACTTTGCTTCCGATATCATCCGGCCTATAGTCACAACACGTGCCCGAACGCTCGACTTTTCACAGTTGAGGTTCTATACAACTTACTCTTAATTGGGTTACTTAACCTTTCCCAAGGTCCTAAAGAGTTCAAGGTCATTCAAGTGAATTATTTAATAAATATGCCAATCAACAAAACCTTTCACAAAATTTTCAACACAGAGATTTTCATGTCAAATTAATCGTACGCATAAAACTTTGACTATCAATTCGGTAGTTACGCAAAATGGACACGCTCGTCCCACATATGAAAATCATGTTGAAAATTATTTCATCGTAGTTCAGATTACCATCAAAACGCTAAAGCGTAATAAACAGCTTCTTAAAATGAACCGCCATGGTTCTAGTATGGATTGACTCATGACATGCACGTGAAGTAATTGCCCGACTTTAAACAGGGTGCAATAGAAGGGTGTGCACGTATTTCAAAAGAAGTCCAACGACATTTGACTCCAAAATTCTTTTTCTAACCATAAAATGGCATGGAACAAGGTTACTAATCAAAATTTTGCGCGTGTCAGTTTATTTTACAAAAACAATGGAACGATTTCATAAATACACTTTGGTCAAAACAAAACCAATATGCTTCCATCATTTGAAGATGTCGACTAAAACATTATGGGGAACCTCAAATTGGGGTAGGCATGCAAGCTTGTAACATCTTCCTAGAAGTTTTTCTTGAAATGGATTAACATGCAACAAATGGTTCACGACAAAGTTTCAAAAGATGAATTTCTTTAAATCCATTTCCAAAATTTTCTCATCCGGTCATATAATGACACATGAGTAAAACGTTTCTGACAAGGCTCGCACGCATCAATGTGTTTTCCCAAAACTTAGGAGAAAATAGTGCTTATAATTTATTGACACCAAAAAGGGGTCAAATCAACTTTCGACCTAAATCATACAAACAGTGTGCATTAATGTTCAAAACATAAACAATTCCATGCACCCTAGGTTTAGGCAATTGATTTTCCAAAATCTCCATTACGGAGCATTTACATCCAAAAGTTTTGTATTCGAAATATAAAACGTTAAAACGTCAATGCCTAAAAGTTTATTTGTTATGAAATACTCAAAATACGCATTTTCTCCAAAACCAAAAATGTTTATTATTTTCCAAATGTTTTTCGAACCAAACTTGACCAAATGTCAACGACTCACATTTTTGGTGTTTCAAAATGTAGTGCATTGTGAACCATGCATGATCTACCCAACACTAAAACATACTTTGACCAAAAGGCCTTCATTTATACAATGGGTTAACAAAACGTTTTTATGCACGACTCGTTTATCGAAGTGTCGAGAAACAATGGTTACCAAGCTATGCATACTCCTAAGTCGATATAATGCGTTTACTTGGAATGTTAATAAAACAATCAACTGACTAAATGCGAACTAAGTAAATTGTACAAAGTACTACCAAGGTGTTCATTCATGCATTACTTATGTCATGTACAAATCAATCCACATACTGAACAGATTGCAACGAAATGTGCTAGTACAAAATTTTGAAATAGAAATTACGCGACACTAAAGTTCCAAAACTTGTCTCTTTGGTCGCCTTATGGCATAAAATTATTATTTCTCAACGAAGTTCGAGTGGGACCAAACGCCCAACATAACTCATAAATTTTCACATAAGTAAATGGAGTGTGCACATTGTGAAATTACACTCACACGACTTAATACGTCATAAAACAAAACTCCATGAAATTCAATGGGCTCAATAATCCCAAGTCAATATAATGACACAAAACATTACGCCTCCAAAAGTCAAATTGCAATAAGCAAAACCATGAATAAAACGCCAAAATCCCAAAAATCTCCTTCTTTGGTAATTCCATATAAACAACCTTGTTTAACAACTCAAATTAAACAAATTCTCCAAAATATTTTTATGTAGACATAATGGAAAATAAATTTCCGTCCCAACTCTAACATATGTGGAGGAGATCCAATGTTAAAGTCGCAAGCCGTAGTTATTGCCCAACATCTTAAACATCATAAAATATGATTGTCGTTATATCCAAAACAAATGTTGAACAACAATGAAATAAAGCAAAACAAATTCCGGCGGAGTTTGCAACTCCCGCAATAAAATGGTTTCATGCACGTTCAAAATCATGATTCGAAATCTTGTGCGTGTGCTAAACATTTCTCAAAATTCAAAATACAATCCATATAAGGATTTGAAACACAAGAATTAGTTGGTGCAATTTATTTTCAAAATAAACTTCGTGCATGACTTAGTCGGCATTCAACGTCTCAACTCATACTCCTCCGAATCCTCCGGTCCACTATTTTCACCCGGATACTTTAACTTCTTAAGGCAAGTTGGGAAATACATCAATTAACTTTACGGTTTTTCCTCAAATCAAAATCGGCTCAATAAGCCTATGGTTCTAATCCAACCATCAATCTCAACCCGAGACGGTCTACTTAAAGCAAATATCATGCTTATCGTCACTCCAAGTGACTAATACTAGAATCGTCCATCTATTCCAACGACTACTAGCTTAGAACCCCCTTTACTACCCCAACGATCATCACAATAAAGTAATTCAAGTATGCACATGTACTAGTAGATTCACCATGACACTGGCCAGGTGTCACTATGAACGCACCGTACATGGTTATCCTTGTTACTCTCGACGTGATTCTCGTTTCTAACAACATCCATCAACTTCAAAACGTCATATCTTAAAGTGCCTAATGGTGAATTTCACTCTCATTTACTTAAACCAATGCTAGTTTGAGTCTAGGTATCCAAAATCAACACCTAAATCTCTCAAAATTATGCTCTGATACCAACTTGTAACACCCTCAAGTTTGGAACGAGCAACTAACTTTAAAATTCAATAATCAACCAAAATAGATAAATTCATTTCTACAATTTATTCCTCAAAATACCTTGGAATTAAAAAACATTATAATTCCCCAAATAAAACGACCTAAACGGGTGTCACTTAACACAACACAAGTTGCTAGTCCAAACAAGTGCGGAAGACTTCACTAAACCCTTCACCTCTCGTGCACACTACTAGCACCCGCCACTTCATAATGTAGCTAGGGTTACCCCAACCTGAGCCTGTTTCACATGCCGACAAATAAAAAGGGTTAGGCTTACGCCTAGTGAGTTCAAGCATTTTATCATGACTACATAAAAATCATAAATCGGAAGGTTGTAGTTTTAGTCATGATTTAGATAAATCTTTCGTTGAAAGTTGCGACAGAGATTATTATTTCCAAAGGGTTTCCCAAGCGGACATAAATGACTCATTTTCCAACGCACACAAAATCTAGGAGAAAAGTTCCCAATGTGTATAAAGCGTTTTCTAAAATGAATTCCAACTCCAACTCACTAAAAACATGTTTAGACGTAAATATCCCAAGAATTATAAACATGGGAAAAATTCCAATATTTAAAACATCCAAATAAATGAGGCATAAAAACTATGCCAATGAACCATGAAGACATTTCATATAAATCAAGTACGTCACCGAAAACATGGATAAAAACATATACCCAAAACCACACCTTTCGGTGACGGGGGAGACCCGATTCCATCGAAAGTGACAGGCACCCAAAGTTAAGTCACTCGTGATGTTACTGGATTACACCTCAAGCCCCGACCTTAGTTCCCATGGCATAAAGACATCACAACCTCAAGCCATAAATAGATTACCTTTATTGCATACCCCGTAGAGTTACACCTCAAGGACTTACAGGCGACCTTATTGCATATCCAGTCTAGACGAGTTACACCTCAAGGACTTCAATGTCCCTTATTGCCCACTCGCCAGTGGCCCCCACGGCCTACGCCTATAATCATGCGTTCCCATAGTCTACTCCTCGTGCACAAAGAGATAGACCATCAAATAAAGACTGACTCATATGCCTATGGATCTAATGCAACATAGTCTACCAAAACATGCTCAACCCGAAATGACAAAACACCCAAGCATGCAAATATCAATAATGTGCAATAATATGCATCTAAACCTCAGTTAGGTAAACAAGTACCACAAAGCCGTTATTAACCCAAAACCTGACACGGTTAAGCAAAAAGGGTTTTCCCAAAAGGACTCACACCTTTACAATTCTCAAAATAACTCTTGACACTAAATCGGGTATTTCCACATGGTTTATAAAATCAATTTACACTAACATGATTAAACCGTCAAATAAACCTCATTTTGAGCAATTAACCTTTTAAAGACAAAATATGATTTCTAACCATCCAAATATTCAAAAGCCCCAAATATGGGTGTTTTACACATTTATGAAGATAAACATTTCACAAGAGTTAAATTATCCAAATAACTCAACCACGTATCTTTTCAAGTAAAACACACACATATTTGTAAAATACTCATTTTGGCATGTACAACGTTTTCGCAAAGTAACTTGAACTCACCTTGCTAGATTTAAGCTAAATCTAGAGTTCTCCAAACGTAAGCTCCTTTGAAGAAGTTTGCATCCTCAAGCCAAAACCTCCAAAAACCTAAATTCATAACTTTCAACCATGAATATTCATATTCAACCACTTTAAAACTATTCCCCAAACATCTTATATTAAAATCTTCATTTTGACCAAAACCCCAATATTAACCTAACTTCTCCAAAATCATCCAAACCAAAATTGAATAAACAAAACACTAGGAGATCATCAATGGAACATTTATAACTCATATGAAACTATAGAAACTAGGAGGATGAACTCACCACTCAGGTTTTGATGAAAACCTAGAAAACCCCAAAATCTCTAAGATGACGTGGATGAAACTTGCTCTTGCATCTATAGATGAAATCAATAGCATAAAATGGGTAAGGAACGCATCAATCTCCAAGAGAAACCCCAAAATCGGTTAGGGTTTTGTGAGGGAGAAAAGGGAAAACGGTTTGGGAGAGAAAGGGAGAAGATTCGAGACTTACCACCACCAAACATACTTGAATCATCCAATGATCTTCCAAACTCTTTCTAGATCCTTGAAGAGATCTCAAAAACGGAACCATAGCAAGTTGAATCATCAAAATAGGAGTTGAAATGAGAGAGATACGAAGAAATGAAGTTTGAGGGATGAAATTCGCGTATATAAGCTGAACCAGTACTCCGCGCCAGTCCATCGGCGCCAAGATCGGCGCCGAACACTGTTCGTTCGGTTTCTTCTTAAACACTGTTTTGGCCATAACTTCTTCGTTATAGCTCCGTTTTTGCTCCGGAAAGAACCGTTGGATTCGTATTCGAATTCCCCATCCAACAAGACCATAAAATCTAGGATTTAACCCCAAATCCTATTTTTCATATTTTTCTTAAAAGATCGATTCCACACTGATTCGAAGTTGTACTTATCCGAAAATTACGGGTGTTACAGATTGTTAGGACCATAAATGTCCTACGTATTAGAAAGATATATAAATAATTATTATAGAGTTTAATTAGATTAATTAATCTTTTTGTAAAAGCCTTTAATCATAAAAGGGCTTAGTTTAGGTTAATGGGCCATGGGCCGTGGTGCTTAAGGCCTAAGTATATAAGGTTTGTTAACCTTTAGAATTAGGTTAGACGTTCGATAGACGATTCATTATCATTCATTAGGCTTAGAGAGAAAAAGTCGTTCCTTTACTTCCATTGTAATATTGTTGAACGACTATCTACTTTGAATGAATACAAGAGAGATGACAAGTTGAAATCATCAATCGTTCTTGTTATTTCTCTTTGAATCGTTGTTACCTGTTAAATCTAGGACTCACAGAGATGTCCACCGATGTATGAGGACCATCGGTGGATGATGACTTGTTGATTGTTGAGAAGGTTATTCTCCATTTCCACAATGAGAATATCTTCAAGCTTGGTTTTGGTTGATCTTCGACTTCACCGAACATTTGCTATCTTGTACAAGTAATTTAAAAGAACCAATCTAAAATATTCTAAGTAAGATTTAGGAGAAACATCGGTGAGTCAATTTCAAATCTTTGGTGACCCAACAGGTTTCTTAGAGCAACTCCAACCATACTGGAAAAGAGGAGATTTGCAGTATGGTGGAACCCAAACATACTTCAAAACTTCAAATTTTTTGGTGGCCCATTATCTTTGTTTTCAAAACACACCATATTTGGTGTTATACTATTCACCCTGCAAAAACGTTTTGAGTGAAAAATCACCAAATTTGATGATTTGGTGTTTTTTTTGAAGTATGGTTGGAGTTGAAATCTTTTTTAGTGTTAAGGGTCCCATCAGTTTTAGTGTTTTTGGTGTTATTTTTGGTGTTATGGGTTAGAGTTGGTCTTACGTGGGAGAAAGAAAGAAGGAAGAAAGGAAAGAAAGAAGGAAAGGATTAGGAGGGAAAAGAGGATGGGTGAGGGAGTAGGTGAGAATTAATATGTATTGATGTATATATTCAATTATAAACATAGAGAGATAATAAATTGTAACCGCTAAATGTGTGTAACCCGTCGATTTCATAGGTTTTTTTGATGAATTTTTGTTTTATGAAATTGTTTATTTTGATGAAATTAGTTCATATCATTCATTTCTTGATGAATTTTTTTATGAAAAGTGTAGTTTCATAGGTGAAAACGAAAATATATGAAAAGTTTCATAAAAATGAAAAAAACCTATGAAACTACAAATTTCATAAAAAAATTTATCAATAAATGAATGATATGCAATTTCATCAAAATAAACAATTCCATAAAAAAAATTCATCAAAAAAACCTATGAAATCGACGGGTTACACGGGTTACACACATTTAGCGGTTACAATTTAGTAGGACTCTATAAACATATATATACACATATATTTTTTATATATATAAATTAATCTACATATATATATATATATATATATATACAAATACATATATACACATATTTATAGATTTTAAGAAATTTACCCTAAGATCTATAAAATGCAAGGAGCTATAACCGTGATAAAACACTTATGTTAGGGTCAAAATCAGGTTGAATAGAAGTTCAAGGGCTAATCTATTATTTATTATTTTGAGCCTTAATGTGTAACGGGCCATGGGCTTGCATGCTATGGGCCCATGGTATATAAAGTGTATTAGCCTTAGAATTATAGGCTAGTTGTCAATATTGAACTTTCTAAGCTTATTGTAATTCTCTCTGATTGAATGAAAGTTATATGGATGACCAATTGAAATCATACTGATTGCTTCATACTTATTGATTTCTACTGTTCGTTGCACTGATCTGGAACTCACAATTGGTATCAGAGCATACGGACGATTCGATTCTAAGTGACAAAAGGTTTCTGGTAAAAATTCTGTTTAAGTTTTGCGACTGTGTTCTTGACATTCAAACTCATATTTTGATTCTGCGAAAATTGCTTATTCTCGTTTATTGCATTCCGTTAGTATTATTATTATAAGCGATTCTGCAAGTTTTCGTAACCTAATTCGATCATCTTAGTAGTTTCTGAGCAGATTCAAGTTCTTAGTTTTTGGTCTCTGTTCATCACAAAAATCGAGTTTTTCTGTCAAAATCGTGCTATTTTGCTTTAGATTCGATCTGGGTATTGTTAGTATTGTGCTTTGTTAGGTTTCTAACCTTTCAGGATTGATTTTAAGCAACCCTAGTCGAATTCCATCGAATTTGGAAACCACAACCGCAGTATCCGGACACCACAACCGCGCTTTCCGGATACCATCTAGCTTTCAGGAACATCGCTTCATCTTTCCGGGTAAGTTCATTTTTTCTCACCTTTCCGGGCACAATTGATCCGGAAACCCAAAGTTTCCGGTAAACTCGTTTATCCGGACAACTCAATAGACCAAACACAACCTCTTGTTGAACGGATAGATTCCTATAAGTCCACCGCTAATGAACAACTACTTGAGATTAAATCACTAACTAAAAAGCTAGATGTTCAAAAGCGGATTACTGAAAAACACAAGTCCGAAAATGCTAATTTAAAAGAGAAATGCAAAAATCTTTCAATAGCACCTAAGGACTTAAGGGCCAAAATTTCTGAACTACAGTCACAGCTAGATCAGTGTGAGAATGAGAAAGCAGAAATTGTTTATCAATGCTCTACTCTTCAAATTCAACACAAGGAGTTTGTCAATAAAATAACTGATCTTGAAACCAAACTCCACAAAAGAGGCCAAACTGACCAGACCATTCATATGAATAAACCCAAGGAGTTCACTTACTTTAACAAGGAATAGGGAATCGGATACGATAACCCACAGTACTTGAAAAAGGGTATATTCAAAAGACCTACACTGTATGACTTTGGCTGTCTTGGAATAGACAAAAAGTATCCAGAATATGGGATAAAGTGGACTGGTCCTCTTGAACCTGAGAAAGAAGAGGAAACTGAGGAATATAAGCGCAAACACACGACAAAAATGCAACTTCCTTTTTGTTATGAGCCTTTGAACTATTACTATGAGAAAAATCAAAAGAAATACTTCTCGAATGACTACTTCGACTGCTATAAGGTTGTAACGCCCAAGGATTCCTCCAAAAAGGATGAGGTCCAAGCAACCGAACCTAAGACTGTGACGGATGAGTTCAAACTCTATGTTCCCCTTCTCGTCTTGGAAGCAAAAATAGTCGAGTTAGAGGAGTCCCTCGAGAAGGAAAGGTCCAGTTTTCAGAAGGAAAGGAAAGCGCTTATCACAGAACTTGAGAATCTCAAATCCGTAAAAACTGAAGTTGTGTCGGATGAAGGACAGGAAATCCTTCGGTGTGAAATCAATAAGCTCACATCAAAACTGTCTGCCTTGGCAACATAAGCGATGAACGAGCATACGAGAAATGGTTAACTCCAAGAGCAGATTGACCTACTCCAAAATGAAAAGCATACTTCACCCGAACTTTCCTCCAACTCATCAGATACATCCTCGTGTAAAGCTTTCATGGGAAAAACATCTTCACAAGACGGTAAAGAATCTCAAGATAAATGTGTTTTAAGGAATTTAAACTCTGATTTTTTCCTAGCTTCCGCACCAAATTCCCCTAAACACATAGACACAAAGTGTTCCTCACCTTCCTCGACCAATCCACGTCCACCTATTCCGGATATAGTTTTTTCAGAATTTATGAATTCCGAGGGTAATTCTGATGAAGAGTTTGAATCGTTCCCCTTCGACAAACCTCTTCCAAGTCATACTGATTTTCTTTCACCAGTAGTTAATCGACCGGTCAATTTTCAAAAGGGTGAATGTTCCAAACCTAAGACCCCGGCTGTGATTAAGATTTCTAAAACTGAATCACATTCTCAAAAACAATCACAACCGAGGCAAAAGACCAGTCAATCAAGTGATAGAAATCCTGTTTCCTCAAAATCCACTGACCATGCTGTCAATGCTGTTTCAGATAAAACCGGTCGAGCTAAACAGGACAAACAAAAGTGGCTAGCTAAGGAGTCTATCGAGAATGCTGCATCAAAGTCATTTAATACTGTTTTTATCCTAGAATGAACAAAAATGATTGTGCTTGGAATCATAGGAATGATTTTGTTAAACAAGACATTAAATTTCCGATTAAACTTTATTCCATTTAGCAATTGATTCAATTATCGCATGATTGTTTGTTTTGTTCTAGTTGTGGTTGGAATGACTTTGATGACATTAATAATACTGATTGGTTTGGGTCATATCATATGTATAATTCTGCACCCAAACGCAGACCCCGTAAAAACAAAAAGAAATCTAAATCTACACGGGGTCCCCAATCAGAGGTTAAACCCAAGCAAGAAAGGAAACCCATGTCAAAACGGGTTCCTCCTACTAAGGTTAAACCTACACCCAAGAGGCAACCTGCTTCAAAACAGGTTCCTCCGAAAGGTGTAAAACCTAACCCTCCAGGACCCATTTTAAAATGGGTACCTAAAGTCCGCTAATCTCGTTTTGCAGGACGGTCATGTGTGGTACTTAGATTCTGGATGCTCCAAGCACATGACCGGAAGGAGGGAGCTTCTCACGAACTACAAAGAACAATATTGCGGAGACGTGAGATTCGGGAACGATGACAAGGCGCCGATTTTGGGCTACAACGACATTGTCCAAGACAAGATCACAATAAAGAAAGTTTCATACGTCGCGGGATTGGGACACAACCTGATCAGTATCGTCTAATTCTGCGACAAAGATCTCGAGGTCAGATTCAAAGCCAAAAGGTGTAGCATCCTCACTGACGCCGAAACGGAGCTACTAGTTGGAACGCGAAAGACCAACCTCTACACCATCGACCTTGCAGCCCTGAAGACAGACAATTCTGTCTGCCTGATGTCAAAGGCCAATTCCCAGCAAGCGTGGATTTGGCATCGACGTCTCTCGCACCTGAACTTCAAGAGTATCAACAAACTGGTGCTTGGCAGGCACGTGAAAGGCATGCCCGACTTTCAATTGGTGAAGGACCGACTCTGCGGGGCATGCGAAATGGGAAAGATGAAGCGAGCGACACACAAGCCGAAGGCAACTCTGAGCACGTCCCGGTCCCTCAAACTTATCCATATGGATTTGTGTGGACCGATGCGTGTTCAGAGCATCAACAAACGCAAGTACGTTCTAGTGATGGTGGATGATTTCTCACGCTATACTTGGGTCAAGTTTCTATGCTTGAAGGACGAAACCCCGGAGCTGATTATCAACCATCTGAAGACTATCCAACTGAACCTTCGACAACAAGTTCAGACCATCAGAACCGACAACGAGACGGAGTTTAAAAATCAAATGGTAAACGAATACCTCACTTTAGTCAGTATCTCGCAAACCTTCTCGGCTGCACGCACTCCTCAACAAAACAGAGTGGTGGAAAGACGCAACCGTACCCTAGTCGAAGCTGCTCGCACAATGTTGTCTCAGTCCAAACTGCCATTATTTCTCTGGGCCAAAGCGGTGTCAACTGCATGCTACACGTAAAACCGCTCTATCATCAACAAGCGGTTCAACAAGACACCGTACGAGATCATCAACAACCGCGTTCCGAACATCAAGTATTTCCACGCTTTCGGATGCACGTGCTACGTCCTCAATGACAAAGTTGATCTCGGCAAATTCAGTCCGAAGGCAGATGAAGGAGTTTTCATAGGATACTCCATGCAGGCTAAGGCGTATCGTGTTTACAACAAACGGACTAAAACCGTTACTGAGATTGTAAACATGACATTCGACGAAGCCGCGGAATTGGCTTCTGAACAAATCAGTTCAGAACCCGGTTTAACTGGTGTGCTAGCTTCCGAACTTTCACGTTCGGGAACTACACAAACGACAGTAAATCCGAATCACGCATCTACATCGAATGCTCAACTTTCTGATTTAGATTTACTGTTTCAATATTTTTATGATGATATGTTTAATGTTTCTACCCCTCGCGTCTCAGCGCAACCAAGAATTGAAGCTGCTTAAATCAAGGATTCGGCGAATCTCTCCGGTCCGCCGCCCTCGACTTGCACTCCAACAATCATAGTGGAGACACCTCAACCATCATCATCAACATCATCTGATACAACCATCCCCCCAGAGAAACCAGCACAAAACACGAAGATCGCTCCTGCAGATTCGTCCTCTACTACAATCATTGATCAACCTCTGCATTCCTCAGAACCAGAAGTTGCTCAACCCTCGACGGATCCTCCCCCGTCTCCTCCGAGAAACCAACCTGCTACACTTGAAGCTGTTCAAGACCTTCCAACTGGTGAATACGTGGATCCAGACACCTCACACTCAACTCAGCAGCCGCTTCCACACACCACCAAATAGACAAGAGCTCATCCCCTACACCAGATTATCGGTGATCCCTCCACTCCAGTCCAAACGCGAGGCACATCGGCCAATTTCTGCCTCTTCTCTGGATTCCTGAGTAAGATCGAGCCTACCAACGTCCGCGAAGACTCGAAGATCCGGACTGGGTCATGGTCATGCAAGAGGAACTCAACCAATTCGAGGCTCTCAAAGTTTGGCGACTTGTCCCTCGTCCATCTCACAAGACGGTGATCGGCACCAAGTGGATCTTCAAGAACAAAAAGGACGAGGATGACATCATCGTTCGAAACAAGGCGCGTCTCATGGCCAAGGGATACCGTCAACAAGAAGGGATCGACTATGACGAGACATACGCTCCGGTGACGAAAATCAAAGCAGTACGTATGTTCCTTGCATACGCCGTGCACAAAAACTTCACGGTCTTCCAAATGGATGTGAAGACTGCACTCCTCAACGGCGAACTCAAGGAAGAGGTGTACGTTTCACAACCGGACGGGTTCGGGGACGAAAAGAAGCCTGACCATGTCTACATACTAGACAAGGCGCTCTACGGTTTGAAGCAAGCTCCACGGGCCTAGTATGACACGTTATCAAAGTTTTTAATAAAGTCGGAATTTTCATGAGGTAAAATCGATACAACTCTCTTTATTAAAAAGGAAAAAGGTCATATAGTATTAGTTCAGGTGTATGTCGATGACATAATTTTCGGTTCTACTAACCCACAGTTTGCTAAGAACTTTTCCAAATTAATGGGAAAAGTTTTTAAAATGAGTATGTTGTGTGAGATGAATTTCTTCCTTGGTCTTCAAGTTAAACAACTGTCGACCAGGATATTCATAAATCAGGCCAAGTACATCCGGGATATTCTTAAGAAATTCCAGATGGAACAGTCCTCACCGATGAAAACTCCAATGGCACCCGGTACAAAGTTACATGCCGATCCTAACGGAAAGGATGTGGACACTAAAACGTACCGGGGAATGATTGGTTCTTTAATGTACCTAACTGCTAGTAGACCGGACATCATGTTTTCGACATTTCATTGCGCCCGGTTTCAGTCAAAACCGAAAGAGTCTCACTTAATCGCTGTTAAAAGATTTTTTCGTTATTTAAGAGGTACTGCTGATCTTGGCTTGTGGTACCCGAAAGAGACAGGTTTTGAACTTTCGGCATATTTAGCTGCGGATCACGCATGCAGCATGATGGATCGGAAGAGCACATCGGGTCTTGTGCAGTTCTTGGGCGACAGTCTGGTGAGTTGGGCATCCAAGAAGCAGCAATGCGTCTCTACGTCGACTGCCGAGGCGAAATACGTGGCCGCCGCAAGCTGCTGTTCACAAGTGATATGGATGCGTACGCAACTCAAGGACTACGATTTCACTTACACCAAGGTGCCCATCGACTGCGACTCGAAGAGCGCTATTGCAATATCCAGCAATCCGGTTCAGCATACCAAGACAAAGCACATAGACATTCGGTACCATTTTATCAAGGATCACGTTGAAAGAGGTACAGTCGAACTCTACTTTGTAAATACAGAACATCAGTTAGCAGACCTGTTTACCAAACCCCTGGACGAAAAACGATTTAACTACCTAGTGTCCAGGTTAGGTATGCTAAATCTGAAGACTTGATCTGATTGTGTACCCGACACAAGTTCCATACATCTATGAGAAATTGTCTATTCATCATCTGGTATCTATACTCCAAATGATTGAGTGTACACTTTCTCGCATCTGTATTCTACTTGTATCAGTTACATCGTTAGGTTAAGTATCTGTATTAATTAGGTAGATTTCGTTTGTTTGATTTCTTTCCACGTGTGTTTCCTTTTCTGTTAATTACTGTCGTCTACTTCCAATAACAATATCTGTGCTTTCACAAGTTGTTCATGTGTTCAGGGGGAGCACGGACAAGTATCATGTAAGCCCTTTCTATCTTTGAGGGGGAGTGTCACACAACTGTTCCTTAAAATGTCAAAAGCTTTTGTGTATGGACACTCCAAGTGTGCTTCATTTCACTCTACGCGCACGTTCTGAGGGGGAGCATATACCCATATGTCCATCATTTGAGGGGGAGCGACACAATTTTTTTCTCCCTTAAAGTATCAAAGTTTTTTTGTGTGTTAGTCTCTCCATTGCACACACATGCACAATCCGAGGGGGAGCAGAGAAATTCCCATGCTCAGTTCGAGGGGGAGCGAGGAAAAGTTCTTTCAAAACCAAAATGCTACCTTTTTTTTTGAGAAAATTGGAAGAACAGGGGTATTTCATCAGAAACACCATTTTTCCGGACAGGTTTCCGGATACCCCTATCCAGATAGGTTTCCGGATAGGACATCTATCCAGACCGGATGGGTATCCGGGTAACTCACACCCGGAAAGTGGTCATATATATAGGATTCCGGAAACACTCGTACTCACAAATCTGGAAACCTCAAAAAAACCTCAAACACCTCTCATATTTCTCTCTCACTCGGAAACTTCTTCAAATCGCTCATCTTGCTCATTCTCCACTCGAAAATCAGGTATGTTCTTCATTTATCCATCACGATCACGAGTAGACATGTTGATTGCTTTTAATCGCACAAATCGACCACAGATTTGGTCGCCTCAGGGTTTCTGAACCCTCGTTTCACGTCGAACATCGTTCGACCAACTTCAGAGTGTCTTTGGCCGTATTAAACCTTCTCGTATGCACACACACTCACAGAGACACTGTTATGCTGCTTGGGTAAATGTTTGCGAGCACATTTGGGGAAAATCGAGATTCAAAACGTCCGGAAACTATCATGCGAAAGATACTTTATCCGGACACCAACAACGTCCGGTAACCCTAGTTGTCCGAAAACCTAAGGGTTTCTGGTAAGTTCAACTATCCGGACTGTCGAGGTGTCCAGTAACCAAGTCATCCAGTAACCTACTTTTGTCCGGATACCACATGTTATCCGGAAACCATTAACACGTCCGGAAACCTTGATTTGTCCGGATACTTTTGTCCGGATACTTTTGTCCGGATACTCTATTTTGTCCGGATACTTTTGTTTCAAAGTGATTTGTCCGGACACTCTCATGTTCAACATTCCAATACCTTGTTCTCTCACTGCCAATCCTCATTCTGTTTCAGTTTGAGCGAATTATTGCACAGGTACGCGTCGATGATTGTTCATTCGCCTGGTTTTCTAACATTGTTCCTTTTTCAGGTATTTTACATGGCGGATCAGGAACAACGACAACAGCCACATGAGCAAATTCCTCCTCAAGAGGAATTCATAGATGAAGCAGCCGGCAATGCATTGGTCCACCCTGACCATGGCATTGAAATGGAAGCCAACAAACACCAATTGGAAGCCGCCGAGTTCCGACACAACACCGTGTGGTCGTCGACATCTTACTTGGTCACCCTCTCCCTGAGGCCCTCACTGCAACGGCCGATGTCCCTGTCTTGTATGTCTATCAAGTTTGGCTCTCCGCCCAAGTAGTCATGGCCGCCAACTCTCAAACCATCACGACACGGATTGAGAATCATCCTTTCACGCTCACACCCGAGTCGTTCCGCCGTCTGCTGTCTCTACCTGAAGCCACCACCGGCAGACACCAAGCCTACGACCCCGCGGTCAATGACATGACACTATGTGCTCAAATACGTGCACTCGGCTACAACCATGCACTCGACCGCCCTTCAGCGTTCAACCGAAAGTACCTGGCGCCCATCTGGTACACACTGTTCACGGTTCTGAACAGGTGTCTATCATCCAGATGGAGGGGAATAGACCAATGCACAACGACTTTCTGCGTCTATTCCACGTTGTATGCTACAACAAACACGTTGATTTCGCGATGATCATATGGCGCGAAATGGTTCAAGCTATTCGACAAATCGGCGGTTCGAAGCAAAAGAAATTTCTACCTTATCCAAGAATCCTCTCATTGGCCGTCAGACAACACATGGACGCGAATCTAGGGATACATCGACAAATAAACCATCCGGTATGTCCTCCTTTTCACTTGCAATATCTGGTGATTCGCAACCCATCCGACGCGCGAGCCATGCATTTATCTGAAGCCCTACTGGCTTATGTAGACCCCAATGCACCGAGTGTATTAGAGTATAGACAAGAGTTTGGTGCTCCCATGGTCCAGCCAGAGCCGGAGGGACCTCCCTAGGGACATAGAACTGAGGGACGCGAGGGTCCAAGGACGAGAGGAGGCAGGGTCCGGGTAGCTGGGGCTCCCAGACGGGGTGTGTTGAGAGTATATGGGAGGGGAACAGGCGCGGGCGGTGCATTGGGTACGCATGCCAGTACTACCTATTCCAGCCAAGCCGGAACGAGCCAACAACCTCTCCCTCACATAACCCGAACCGTGACTGAAGCCGGACCGTCGACTAGACTACACGAGGACCCCGTCGTCACTGAAACACACCGACCATCTCTTGACCGCGATCCAGGAACAGACACCACTGAACCATTATCCCCATTCGTCCAAACTGATGCAATGGATTCTGACTCCACTGGCTCCGATACGGAACGCGCAGTCCGCCTTTCACTAATTCTAGCCAGTATCGGAGCCCATCCACCATTGATAGAAGAATCCCCATCTGACTCACCTACACCCCCACTCATCCCTACTACTCAGCCTATTATGGGAGACACAAGGGGAGAGGAGGGAGAATTAGTTGAAAATCTTGAACATGCGAGTCAGAGAGGATGGAGATCAAAACAGAACCAAGAGAGGACGAGCATTAGGACTAGAGAGGCTCGTGAGCGACCCCAAACCAGCGTCATCCAGGTAGCCACATTTACTATCGTGTCTCATCCGTTGGGACATGGTATTGAAGAAGCCGCTGTAGACCTAGCGGCGCAATTGCACGACCTCCCTAGCCACTCACCCGTCTCTCAACAGACGGGTGTTTCACTTTTCCATGGGGACTTAGCACAACGTCTACCGATCTCTCAATCGGAGAGTATTGGTATTGAAACAAGAGACCAGCAACCCCCGGTCTCGCCTTCTTTCATTGCATAATCGAGTCTAGAGCCAATTGATATAACTCATTCTTTGGCTAGGACACAGGACGAGATTCTACAAATCGGTGCTCTTCGTGACCCGATCAGAACTTCTGTAGTGTCTCCGCCTCTGAGCGAAACGCAAGGATCGGAAGGAAATCCTACCACGGCCACACTTTTGCCAACCGTGAACGTAGGAGGCTCTACCTCTAAGGTAGATGCCTCAACGGGCGCTCTAAGTGACCCCGGTGTGATATTACCTGACTTCGTGTCAAAGGGATACCTGGACAACGCCCTAAAGGTTGTCCGAGAGAAACTGACGGAGGAGTTCTGGACCTAGCTTGACAAGGTAAAATCTCTGTTTAAAGGGAAGGAAAAGATGGTAGAACCCGAAACCGCACCAATCCCTCCACCGGCACCCGCTCGGTGGACACTTTGAAGACCATGCTCCTAGCCCAACTTCTACAAACTGCAGATACCGACTCCTCTAATGAAGCATATCTCATTTATGTTCTTCGATCACAATCATCTGCTCAGTCATCATCCGTCAACACTCGTATGGGTCAGCTTGACGCGACTCTTAAGGACGTTCAGCAAGCCCTAACCATTTTATCCGAGAGAGTCGCCTCCATGGAGGTAACCTGCAAGAGTCAAGCCGACGGACTAAAGCGGAGGCACGATGATCAGGATGATCCTGATCACCGTGAGGGGGAGAATAAAAGACTGTGATCAGCCGAGTCCGCCCCGATCCTTACTGAAACTACTACAACCGTGGTTCAACCAGAACCATCAACTGTGGCAACTGCAACAGAAGACGAACCTGAAGCCCAGTTGAGCTTAGCCGAGATGGTCATAGACATGGACATCTCAGACGACGAAGACCCAACGGTTGAAAAGCCCGAGGGAGAAACACATGAATTGGTCACTTATGCTGCATCAGACAGGCCCGCACTTGATCTAATTGATCCAGATTCCGAGATCGACCCCGAGAATGAAAATGCATGGTACGAAAAGCCGCCAGTGCAATAAATCTCCAGGTAAATTTGATCTTTCCTACTGATGAAGACGACAATGTTGATTATGACCAGTTTCTGCTACAAAACCTGTATGGTACACCCGTTCACTCTACTCAGGCCCCCGAGACTTCTACGATACCCGAAACTTCAGCTGCTGCAAATCCGACATCTCCTCAACAACCGACAGCTTCTAATCATCCTCCTCCTCCACAACAACAAATCCAATGGGAGAAGATCATGATCCTTATTCCTCACCTAGAGGAATCACTGAAAAAGCTTTACGTTCACAGGTTACGCCACATCGAGCCAACATTCTGCCTTGGGATTTCCAACTCCGACCCGGAATACCAAAGTCAGTACATAAATGCCATGAAGCGGTGTCTGCCAGTTAGCCAAGTCCGAACCAAGCACAAAATCTCTGAAGTGCTCAACATCCAAACAGGCCGAATCCTTAAAGTTATGTTTCCTGTATTCACCGTCCGACGCGAAGACGGTAATGAATGGAGATTTTCCGAAGATGACTTTAAGAATCTCAGACCGTTCGACTTCCAAGCTATACTGAAAGACCTTCGAACCAGAACCATCCGACCACTTCGTATAACCAAAGCGCTCGAGGTTGTTCGTCGATTCCTAATTCTCACAATCATAATGTCCTACCTTACAGACTTTCAAATGGGAATCGAGAACAGAGCAAAGAAGGTAAACCTGCTGAAACCAAACCTGAAAGCACCCGAGCTGAATATGTATCCCGAGAACGCACTGCTTCTAGAACCGGAATTTGGGATAGTATACCTCAACGATCAGAAAGAAAAGAGGTTTCTTCGCTTCAGCCAGGTCGACAGATTCTGCGATGGCACACTCCTCAAAGTTAAATATGCTCTTGGAAACATCATCACTTATGAATCCAAAAACCGAAAGCACTCGTTTGTTCCCAATTCAAACGAGATAACCGCACAAGAAGCATTGGAAGTGATTGAAGACCGCATCGACTACCGCCGAGCCATCTGAATGTTCGAGATCCACTTTGCGCTCCAAAAGAGATACGTCGAGAACTGGCACGAACTCGAACTTCAATTCAAAGGGGGAGATTGTTAGGGTCAAAATCAGGTTGAATAGAAGTTCAAGGGCTAATCTGTTATTTATTATTTTGAGCCTTAATGTGTAATGGGCCATGGGCTTTCATGCTATGGGCCCATGGTATATAAAGTGTATTTGCCTTAGAATTTTAGGCTAGTTGTCAATATTGAACTTTCTAAGCTTATTGTAATTCTCTCTGATTGAATGAAAGTTATATGGATGACCAATTGAAATCATACTGATTGCTTCATACTTATTGATTTCTACTGTTCGTTGAACTGATCTGGAACTCACAACTTATATGACTTAGAGTTTTATTTACCTAGAATATTTCGGGTGTTACATTTGATGACTCATTTCAACAGATTTCTGAGCAAATCAACTCAGAACTCGGGCTAAACAATCAAGCCTCCGGCGTCTCACTCTTTCGAGAAGCAGACTTAAATCTGTTGTTCGAAGATATGTTTGATGACGACGATGATCCCTCTGTGAATGGTCACAGAGCCTCTGGAGTCTAAATCTATGCGGACCAAGCACCTTAAGGTATATCCCTAACTGGTCCTACAAATACTTCACCTTCTTCTACTACATGTACAATCGAGGGGGAACAAGCAAAGGATACGATCAACAAGGATTCCACGACAAACCAACAAGAAAATCCTACTCCTGTGACCACAGAGGATTCAACCCCAGAGAAAAATGAGAACTCAACACCAACAACGACAGAGGACTCAACCCCAACTGACACAGACATCCCAACTCAAGCTAAAACTTCAACTCCAGCCACAAGTGCAAACGAAGTACCTTCTATGACAGAGGTAGTGCATGAACCTTCTAGCATACCCACAGAAGTTCAACTTGATGCAACTAATGACCATCTTCCCAGAATGACATAGTGGACGAAGAGTCACCCACAAAGCCAAATCATTGGCAATCCTTATGACAAAGTGAAAACTCGATCAGACACTGCTAATTTTTGTTTCTTTACAAACTTTATCAGTGTGATCGAACCAAAGAAAGTTTCTGAAGCCCTAGATGATCCAAATGGGTTGATGCTATGCAAGAAGAGATTCTCCAATTTGAGCGTAACAAAGTATGGTCCCTTGTACCTCTGCCAAAAGGGAAAACGCCAATAGGGACCAAATGGGTGTTCAGAAACAAAAAGGACGAAGATGGAGTGGTTATTAGGAATAAGGAAACATTGGTGGCCAAGGGATACTGCCAAGAGGAAGGAATTGACTATGAGGAAACTTTTGCCCCTGTCGCACGGTTGGAAGCCATCAGGATATTTTTGGCCTTCGCAGCCCACAGAAGATTTAAAGTATACAAAATGGATGTAAAGTCTGCTTTCCTCAATGGCCAAATCCAAGATTAAGTTTATGTCCAAGAACCACCAAGATTTGAGAGTTCAAAATACCCAAATCACGTCTATTATCTGGATAAGGCCCTCTATGTACTCAAACAGGCCCCCAGAGCTTGGTATGAACGACTCTCAAATTTCCTTCTTATCAATTATTTCGAAAGAGGTACTACAGACACTACTTTGTTTTATAAGAGGAAAAGAGGTGAGATTTTGCTTGTACAAATTTATATGGATGACATCATATTTGGCTCTACAAATGAGGAATATTGCAAAAAGTTTGAAAAACTCATGAAGAGTGAATTTGAAATGAGCATGATGGGAGAATTAAACTTCTTCGTCGGGCTTCAAGTCAAACAATCAACAGAGGGTATTTTCATCAATCAGTCAAAATATGTTTATGATATTCTGACAAAATTTAAACTCTCTGAGTCTTCTGCAATGAAAACCCCTATGGCCACTGGGTCTATGTTACATTCAGATACAGAGGGCAAATCTGTCAAGTGCAAGCTCTATAGAGGCATGATAGGGTCTCTTTTATACTAAAATGCAACTAGACCAGATATCATGTATGCCACATGTCTCTGTGCAAGATATCAAGAAAATTCTAAGGAATCACACCTTTATGCTGTAAAGAGTATCTTTAGATACCTCAAAGGAACAAAAAATCTTGGTCTCTGGTATCCAAAGAACTCTGGCTTTGATCTAACGGCTTACACAAATTCAGACTATGGAGGATGCAAATTAGACAGAAAAAGTACCTCTGGAAGTTTTCAATTTCTAGGTGGTAAATTAGTGAGCTGGACTACAAAGAAACAAAATTGTGTGTCTACATCTACGACAGAAGTTGAATATGTTTCTTCTGCCAGCTGTTGCTCACAAGTTCTGTGGATGAGAACTCAACTCATAGACTATGGTATAGATATCGAGAAGGTACCCCTTCTCTGTGACTCCAAAAGTGCCATAGCCATCTCTGCCAATCCAGTACAACACAAAAAAACAAAGCATATCGATATAAGGTACCACTTTCCGAAGCATCATGTCGAACAAGGTACGATTGAAATGTACTTTTTGCCCACATAATATCAACTTGCTGACCTTTTCACCAAAGCTCTAGATGAGAAAAGATTCCTATTTTTGGTTGGTAAGTTGGGTATGTTGAACATGGGTTGACCCACAGAACCTCTGTAAGTGTGTATAGAGTTTCTCCTATAAATATGTAAATACCTTTATCTTTCAGTATGTACAATCTTCTCTCTAAAGTTTCTATGTTCCACAGAGCTTCTTTAACATTGCACAGAGCCTTTGGCCTATGTCACAGAATCTCTCAAGAATGGTTGATCTATGTCTTGTGCATTACTTATCTTATCTGAACCAAGCATAGATCAAGGGGGAGCAGAGGAAAGCCTCAATAGGGATCACAGAAGTTAATCATTCGAGGGGGAGCAACATAAGCTATTTGTTCGAGCCAATTCTAAAGAAGGTGATCATGCAGAAAGAAGTGAATTATTATTTTTGTAGGCACCCTGCACAAATCAATTTCCAAAACACTTTTCTCGGACACAACATTCCATATATGTCCTAAAATACCTATTTAAACAAATCAAAACTTTGATTGGTCAAAATCTTTTGAGCTCTTTCTGTTATTAGAAACTTTTGGTCAAAGAGCTTTTGTGACGTTTCACAGAGCCTCTGTGCCATAGATGTCTCTGAGACTGCAAGTTTCTTAAAGGAAAATCTCTCGACCATTTCACTGATTTTCAAACGATTTAGGTAAAGAAAAGGTGCAATCTTGTGCGAGTTCAGGCTCACCCCAGACCACAGAAGCTCATTCCACCACAGAGCTTCTGTCATTACAACACTTATGTGTTTTTGAATGACTTCTGGCATGTGGGTTCTTTTGAAAGTAACAAGCATTTGGTTTTAGCAAAAGCCACGCACATGGAGTTAGTGGGAGGCACACGTCCCTTCACCCTGCACCTCCTAAGCCTACTTGGCATCTTCTGAGTGGATGTGTAATATACTACCATTTCAGAAATGTTTCTAAACGACTTGTACTTCAGTGCGTATTCCAAATTTCATGTAAAATATTTTTTACCGCCTAAATCTTATCCTTTCATCCACCATAAAAACGCAAATTACCCCTCAAATTAACCTTTTTACTTCATCTCTCTCAAGAACTCCGACGAAACCTGCAACTTTTGTGCTTGAACCTTCAAAACTTCATCCCTTTCTTCAAGAAAACCTTTCAACTATCATCAATGGCTTCATCTTCCTCACCTGCTCACTCCAACAACTCCCCAAACCCCATTCCCCCAAGAAATCAAGATGAAAACCACTCTGACAGTGAAGAGTCGGTTCATCATCTACCTTCAACAAATCTTCAAAGCTTTATCAATCACGAATGGTATGAAAACTCCCTTCCCTTGAAACCTAATAATCACTTTGTGATTTTAAACCCTGAGAACTTTGGTCAAGGATATGCCATTTTAATCAATTTACTTCAAAACCATCCTTTGAACAAAATTCTGACCCAAAACGTTAAGAAAATCCCAAGTATATACGTACATCAATTCTGGAAGAGCTGCAGACTTGATGAGAAAATCAAGTCTGTGGTGGGATACACGTCTAAGCCTGATAATTCACAGACCCTAATAATTGGGATCAACAGAGCCATGGTCTCACAAGTATTTGAGATCACCACCAGAAGCCTTATGGGCATCAAGAGGTACACAAAAGAACCAACAGATCAAGACCTTGTCGATTTTGTTAGAATGCTAGGGTACAACGAACCTCTGTCGAAGAGGAATGACTTTAGGAGAAATCGCATACCTCCATATGGAATACCCTATTCAGTATACTTAATAGGTGTCTCACTGGAAAGACGGGGACCCAGACCAGAGATCTCACAAAATATTGGAAATCATGTACGGGGTGTTGTGAGTCTCAGATCCGTGCAACGAACAATGAAATCAATAGATAATAACAGAGAGTTTATGATTTCAACTGGTCATCCATATACTGCTTTCAATCAGAGAGAATTACAATATGAGTTTAGGAAAGCAATGAACAACTTAGCCTAAAACAGAGGCTTAGAAAACTATTTATATGACGGGCACGTGGTTAACATGCCCACGGCCCGTTCACTAACTAAGCTCAAAATAAAGAATTACAATACAGACCCTTGAACTTTAATTCAACAATAAATGACCCTAACAATTTCCCCCTTTGAATTGAAGTTCAAGTTGGCACCAGTTTGCAACATATCTTTTTCGTAGCGTGAAATGTACCTCGAACATTTTGATAGCACGGCGATAGTCGATGCATTCTTCAACCATTTCCAAGGCTTTCCGAGCAGTTGTTTCTTCTGGATTAGGAACATACGAAAGCCTTCGAGTTTCGGACTCGTGAGATATGATCTTTCGAAGAGTATCTTGAACTTTGAAGAGCGTGCCGTCACAAAATCTGTCTACCTGACTGAAACGCAGAAATCTTTTCTCTTTCTATTCGTTGAAGTAGACAATCCCAAATTCAGGTTCTAGAAGCAAAGCGTTCTCGGGATACATCTTCAATTCAGGAGCTTGCAGATTCGGCTTTATCAGATTTACCTTCTTTGCCCTATTCTCGATTTCCATTTGGAAGTCCGTGAGATATGACATCATAATAGTACGGACCAGGAATCGACGAACAGCTTCGAGCGCCTTTGTAACTGGAAGCGGTCGGATAGTTCTTGAACGAAGGTCTTTCAGAATAGCGTAGAAGTCGAACGGTCGGAGGTGCTGGAAGTCGGCTTCAGAAAATCTCCATTCATTCCCATCTTCGCGCCTGACGGTGAATACAGGATAAACAACTTTCATAATTCGGCCTGACTCGATGTTGAGCACTTCTGTGATCTGATGCTTGGTTCGTATATGGCTAACTGGTAGACACCGCTTCATTGCACTTACGTACCAGCGTTGGTATTTGGGGTTAGAACTGTAAATACCAAGGCAGAAGGTCGACTCGATTGGGCGTAGCTTGTGAACGAACAACTTCTTCAGGGATTCCTCCAGGTGAGGAATAAATATCGTGATCTTCTCCCAACGGATTTGTTGCTGTTGAGGAGGTGGGAGATCAGAAGCTGTCGGTTGCTGAGGAGATGTCGGAATATCGGCGGTTGTAGTTTCAGGTCTTGTTGAAGTTTCAGCGGGTTGAGCAGAGTGAACGGGGGTACCATATAAATTCTGGAGCAGGAACTGGTCGTAGTCTACGTTGTCATCTTCATCAGTAGGGAATACCAAATTAACCTGGAAATTTGCGGCACTGGCGGCTTTTTCATACCATGCATCTTCGGTTTCCGAGTTGGTCTCGCAGTCTGGATCTATCAGGTTGATTGTAGACTCAACTGATGTGTCAAAAGTAACCAGTTCCCTCAGGCTTTTCAACCATCGGGTCTTCATCATCCGAGATATCCATGTCAATTACCATCTCGGCTAAAGGTAACTCGGCTTCAGGTGCTTCTGATGTTGTTTCCGCAGTTGAGGGTTCTTGTTGAACCACAATAGTCGTTTCAGTGAGGATCAGGGCGGTCTCGGTTAGTCTTTGTCTTTTCTCCCCCTCACGCTGATCAGGATCATCCTGGTCATCGTCCTTGCGCTTTAGACCGCCTGCTTGACTCTTGCAGGTATCTTCGAGTGAACGTACTCTCTCGGACAGCGTTGTGAGCACTTGGTTGAAGTCCTTAAGAGTCGAGTCAATGGTATCCAAGAGAGTGGTAATGGATGACGAAGGAGCAGTGACCTGGGATTTCAGAACGGATTGCAGGTCTGCTTCTGTTGAGGCGTCGGTTTCGGATTGTTGGAGCAGTTGGGCTAGAAGCATCGTCTTGAGGGTGTCCATCGAGTATGTGGGCTGAGTAAGAGCCGGTGGAGGTGTAGGTGCGGTTTCAGCTTCGATGATCTTCTCTTTTCCTTTGATTAAGCTCTTGATTTTGGCGAGCTCGACGGCGATGTGCTGCTCCATTGCCTCACGGACAGCCTTGAGGGTGCTGTCCAGGGACCCTTGTGACACAAAGTCGGGTAATGTAACACCGGGATCACTTAGATTACCCGTTGAGGCATCTACCTTTGAGGCAGAGCCACCTACGTTCACAGTTGGCAAAGTGGTAGCTGTGGTAGGATTTCCGTCCGATCCTCGTGTTCCGTCTGACGGAGACACTACAGATATTCCGATCGAGTCACGAAGAATCTTGATTTGGTGTTCCTCATCATGTGTCCTAGCCGAAGAATGTATAATATCAATTGGCTCTAGACTAAACTGTGCACTGAAAGAAGTCGAGACCGGGGGTTGTTGGTCTCTTATTTCAACACCAGTACTCTCCGATTGAGAGACCGGTGGAAGTTGTGCTTGATCCCCGTGAGAGACTAAAAAACCGTCTTTCAAAAGACGGATGAGTGGCTAAGGAGGCTGTGCAATTGCACCGCTGGGTCCACGGTGGCTCCTTTAATACCCCGTCCCAACGTATGAGACGGGATAGAAGATGTGGCAACCCGGATGACACTCGGTTGGGGTCGCTCAGAAGCCTCTTTATCTTTACGGCTTAATCTTTCTTGGTTCGCTTTCGAACGCAATTCTCTCCGCCTCACATGATCTAACTCGTCACCTAATTCTCCCTCAGGACTCCTAGTATCTCCCGTAGAGGGTTGAGTAGTAGGGATTGGAGGTGGTGTCGGTGATTCAGAAGGGATTCCTTCGGTAAAGTATGGGTTTGGTCCGATACCATGAGGGATTAACTTCAGTCGTATGTTACGGTCCGTATCGGATTCCGTAGAGTTAGATTCCACGTTTTCAACTTGTCGAGAGGGTGAAGGCGGGTCAGATATGTATGGTTCGGAGTCATGTTGAAGCATCGGTCGTGAGGACGATGTTCCGGCTTCGCCTTTCGGTCGGGTGATAGGGATTAGGGGTTGGCTAGTACTGGGACGCGTTTCCACTGCACGGCTCACTCCAGTTCCCCTCCCACGAATTCTCAACACACCCCGTCCGGGAGCCCCAGCTGCCCGGGCCCTTCCTCCTCTTGTCCTAGGACCCTCAAGTCCCTCGGGTCTAAGTCCTTGGGCATGTCCCTCCGGCGCTGGCTGGACCATGGGATTTCCTAACTCTTGCCTATAAGCTACCACACTCGGTGCAGTTGGATCCGCGTGAGCCAGTAGGGCTTCAGGTATGGGCATGGCTATGGCGTTGGACGGGTTACGAATCACCATGTATTGCAAGTGGTGAGGAGGACATACCGGATGGTTAAGACGTCGCAGTATTGTGGGATTCGCGTCCATGTGTTGTCTTATCGCCAGTGAGAGGAAGCGAGGATAAGGTAGGAACTTCTTCTGCTTTGTTCCGCCTATCTGTCGAATGGCCTGCACCAGTTCGCGCCAGATGATCATGGCGAAGTCGACATGCCGGTTGTAGCATACGACATGGAACAGATGCAAGAAATCGGCGATGCACTGATCGATGCCCTTCTATCTGGATGATAGACACCTGTTCAGTATGGTGAACATCGTGTACCAGATGGGCGCCAGATATTTACGGTTGAAGGCTGAAGGTCGATCGATACCGCGGTTGAATCCTAGAGCACGTACTTGATCCCAGAGAGTTCTGTCGTTGACCGCGGGGTCATAGCCTTGGTGTCCGCCGGCATTTGCTTCTGGTAGGGATAGCAGGCGACGAAACGAATCAGGTGTGAGCGTGAAAGGTTGGTTGTGGATCTGCGCCGTGATTGTTTGAGAATTCACAACGGTGATGACTTGAGCGTTAAGCCATACTTGAAAAACATAGAGTAATGGAACGTCGGCTGTGGCAGTGAGGGCCTCACGGAGAGGGTGACCAAGTAGGATGTCCACGACCACACGGTGTTATGGTTGTGGTCGGAACTCAGCAACATCCAAATGGTGGTTGTTGGCTTCTATCTCAGTGCCATGGTCAGGGGCAACCAAAGCAGTATCAGCTTCTGCATCGATAAATTCCTCTTGGGGATTTTGCTCTTCGGGGTTTTGTTGCTGTTGTTGATCCGCCATGGAATATCTGTAAAAGACCCAAAGTTAGAGAACATGACGGATAAACAAATTTCCGGCGCGTACCATAGCAGTAAGGGCTCATTCTGTGACAAAATGAGGTCTGGTAGTGAGAATATAGGTACTGGATAGACAAAACAGGGGTGTCCGGACAAAAATTTGAAAAACAATACTTTCCGGACAGACACAAGTATCCGGACAAATGGTGTCCGGATAACACATGTTTCCGGACTGATGAATGAATCCGGACACAAAGGATTCCTGGTGAAAAAATGGTTTCCGGTCAACTATCCGGTAGTTGAACTTATCGGAAACCCTGAGGTTCCCGGACAACTAGGTTTCCGGAGATTGAGAGTGTCCGGGCAAAATATCTAGAACTTTGAGACTTTCCGGACAAAACATCCTAAACTTTGATGGTTTCCGGACACATTGAATGTATCCGGACGAGAGTCAAAATCACCAATCACGCAAAATAGAGATGCAGGCACTTATCAAAGCATGCAATGAGTTTCGATTTAAGCAGATAAGCACACTAGGTCGACTAAAACATTATGAACTACGTCTAGTTAACCCAAAATCGAAGAAACCCAAAGGGGTGTTCGGATACAGTGAAATTGACCAAATCAGTGGTCGATTTGTGGTGTGATGTGCAAGAGGCTTTACTACAAATGATCGAAATGAAGTTGCGAGTAACACACCTGAAGTTGGAACGAACACGAGGTGAAAATCGTGGTTTAGGAGAGAAGCCGAACGAGAGAGAGAGAGAGAGTTTGAGAGGGTTTAGGGTTTTTGTTCGAATATTCCGGATAAATGAGATGAACTAACCCGGATGGTATATATAACGACCCAAGAAACCGGATAAACATCCCGGATACCCATCCGGTCCGAAAAGTCATCCGGACAGATGGGTGTCCGGACACTTTTACACTTAAAAAATTCCATTTTTCCAAGATATGAAACCTTTATCTTAGCTTCAATCTTCCTAATCATAGAAGTATTTAGAAGTAGTGAAAAATAGGCTAAGTGAAGAAAGCCTCTTACAGAGGCTCTGCCGAACTTACCGAGAGATCAAGGTCGAGAAGCTACAGAAGCTAAAGAGGCGTCCTACAGAAGCTCTGTAATACGCGCAAAGAAGACCAAAGATTCGGAATCCGGTGAAGACTGCTCTTCTAAGGACCAAACCGCAGAACCTCTGTGGCACTTCACAGAGCCTCTGCGGTCTTCAACAAGGACTTAGTACATAATAGACGTCTGCTGCATTAAATGCAATACAACACGTCCAACTGTTCATGCCATCCGTCCAACTATTCATACCGTCCTTTGTGAATAGTAGCATATGCTTTATGGTCCCCTTAGAGTAGTATATAAGGAAGACTCATGTTGAGTTCTTCCTATCCATCGATCGATCAATCGAACAATCGAAACAAGAATTCAAGAGAGAAAAACATCACAAGAACTCATAGCTTTAAACACTTTGAGAGTCATATCTGTTTTAAAAGCTTTGCTTACTCACTGTTCTTGAATCTGTTCTTAATATATATATTCAGTAAACTTTGAGATATTATTTCCTGTTCACTGTTTATTTATATTGTGTTCTAAATCTATCAAACATATCTGTTAGTTCTTCAAATACGCGTCCGCATCAAACATAAATTCGAACTAATAGATCTGACAATCTTGTATAAGCAAAACGGGAACCAACACTTTAGAATTTTAAAAAGATGGATCTCTCGCTCCCCCTCAAACTGAGAATGGGGAAGACCTTGCTCCCCGTCGGATAGTGCAATGGAGAGTCCGATACATTAAAAAAACTTTTGTACATGTAAGGAAAAACTTTGTGTCGCTCCCCCTCAAATGATGACCATAAGAGAAATGCACACGGAAGTGACCACACACAAAAAAACTTTTTAACACATTTAAGAAAAATTGTGTGTGACGCTCCTCCTCAACAATTGAGTAAACTTACCTGATACCGTTGTGTGCTCCCCCTGAACACATGAACACTCGTGAAAGCACATATATAGACAAATAAAATTCAGACGACAGTATGAAATGAAAGGAAACACACGTAGAAAGAATGGAAACAAACGAAATCTACCTATTAAATACAGAGACTAAGTCCAACTGTGTAACTGAAACATGTAGAATACAGGTGCGAGAAAGTGTTCAAACCCAGAAAACTTTCCAGATCTTCAGACTCATACTCTTTAATCATACTATCTTTTCAGAACCTTAACAAATGACAAATACAAATAACTTATTTACTGCTGGTTCACTCACCAAGCCTCCTACTCTCCTACGAGATGAGTATCCTCAATGGAAAATAAGAATGGTTCATTTTTTTGAGGGTACTGAAAAAAATCTAGTACAATATCTTTACAACCTTCCTCCTGTTCCCATGATAGCAGTACCACGAGTACCAGCTACTGCTAAATCTCCAGAAATCCCTGAACATCAAAAACCAAAGCCAAAAGAAGAATGGTCAAATGAAGATAAGGCAGAAGATGAAGTTGCACAGAAAACAAAAAGAATCCTGATAATGGCTATCCCCAACGAGCTTTTTCAATCCTTAGATGCATGCGAAACTGTGCACGATCTTTGGAAAGAATTAGAAAGACAGTTGGAAGGGGGTGCTAAAACACAGAAGAACCGAAGGGCACAGTACATAAATGAATATCATGCATTCAGAGCCTCTGCAACAGAATCTCTGCAAACAACGTACGACAGGTTCAACTCTCTCATAAACAAATGTAGAAAGTCTGGCATTCACAGAACCTCGGAAGAAAATAACGTCATGTTTCTAAAGAGTCTGAATGATGAGTGGCTTCAACTGTCTATGTCTTTACAAACAAACCAAGATCTAGACTCATGGACACTCTCTGATCTCTATGGAACACTAGCTGCACAAGAACCTCAAATAGGACAAGCTAAAACAATAGCCATTGCACCATACGCATTGGTTAGTAAATCAACAGAGGCTACAGAGAGACCAAGATATGAGAGAGCAACAGAGGAGAAGAAAAAGGAGAAGAAGAAGATAGTGATGGTTGATAGCGAAGAAGACGAGCTGATAGAGGAAGAAATAACTCTTGCGTCATTAGCTAAATCATTGGCTCTATTGACAAGAGAGTTCAGAGGTAACCAAAGAAATTTTGGAAATGAAAGATATAGCAGAGACAACTAGAGAGATAGAAGAGATGACGGAAGAAGAGAAGAATCAAGTGACCAACATAGGTCATACTACAGAAGTGACCGACAGAGGTCGAGCGACAGAAACTACAGAGGAAATGACCGACAGAGGTCAGATGACAAGGTAGGCCACACACAAGAATGCTACAAATGTGGTAAGCCTGGTCATTACGCAAGCGAATGCCGAACAGAGAAAGGTGGAGACCAACAGAAGTCCGACGATCGAACTGGAAACACCTCCCAAGGTTGCTTCAACTGCGGCAAGCCAGGCCATTTCGCAAAAGATTGCAGAAGTAGACAAAATCGCCTACAGAAGGACTCAGCTTTTTACAAAAAGAAGGCTGAATATTATGCACAAAAATCCCTAATGGCGAACAAAGGGCATTCTGAAGCAAATAAGGAGGACTTCGAGTCAGACTCTACCTCTGACGATGAATTCACCACCAATGCCCTGTTCTGTGGCATGGTAGAAGTCGACTCGGGCACTGACAATGAGGTATCCATTTCAAACTCTACCTCTTGTATTAAATATGTAGAAAATGATCCAGTTATACTTAACATTGAACTGATTGAACTCAAAGAGATAAATGAAAGTATTCAGAAAAGTCTCACCTTTAATGAGAGAGAAGTAAGGCTTCTCACTCAAGAAAAAGCCAAAATTTTTGAAGAAAAGGAAAGAGTAGAAAAATATTGGAGCAAAAATATAGATCCTTTAAAAAGGCAAATTTATGAATTAACCTCTGCTTTAAAAGTCAAAACTAAAAAGCTTTCAGTTTCTAGGAGTGAAACAACTGACATAAGAGCTCTCAAAGAATACTTTCAAAAAGAGAGAGAGGTACTTTGGCAAGATCTACTCAGAAGAGAGGTTTTACTTAAAAACATGCACAGAAGGTGTATGAGAAAGTAAACTCACAAATAGGAAGACAAGGTATAGGGTACGATGATATTACTCTAGGTGTTGAAGGCAAAAAACTTAAACCTCTGTCTTCTTTGTTTGTAATAGGAAATACAAATAAACCATCTTTTCCAAACTTACTCTCTGTAATTAAAAGGGTTAAAATCTCTGCAGAACCTCACTTAAGGAAACATACGAAGATGATCAATGTGTGGTTTGAAAACACAGATTCATCATCTTCAACCTCTGTCAATAGAGGAATCAAACCAAAGAAATATCTAAAAACACAAGATCAGATTGGTATCTTCAAGTTTGGTAAACCAGAGACTCAAACACAGGTTGCTTTTGTCTGTATGTTAGATGTCGAAAAGAAATTATCTGCATAAGCTCCTGAGTTTAAACCCATCTTTTCAGAAGAAAAACTTAAAAGATCAATTGAAAAAGAAATCTTGGAAGTTTTGAAATCAAACGTTTTAGAAAATCTCTGTACATCTTCTATAGATCAAATTCTCGCTGAAAAGATCTCATCAGAAACCTCTGCCATCTATGAAAGTTTTTCTGTAGAGGAAGAAAGCTCGTACGATACATGCTCAGAAAATCCAGCCTCTGTCGAAAGAAATGACTCAACCTCTGTATATGAGGACGATTCATCCTCTGACGACTCAGAGACTGATTCTAAATCAGGGATAATTCACTGTGACACAGAGGATATTAAATTCTCCTCTGAAGTTCTTAACAGAACAATTTCTCCAAAAGAGAAAATCACAGAGATACCTATCTGTCCAGATTTTCTAAAAATGTATATACAAGTCAAAACCTATACAGAGCTTGATAAATTGAAAAAGGCCTCTGAAAATCCTAAAAGCTCAAAATTTTCAAAACCTTTAAGGCCTGAAGCTAACAAATATCTTTCCTCTGTGACAGTGAAGACAGACGTTTACCACAGAAGAGACTCACAGAAGGCAGGACCTAAACAAGATTTTTGCAAAAAACATTCTAGTATTCATAGATCTTCTTGTAATAGGAAATATAATGTTAAGAACGAATGTAATGCCTCTGTGACTCAGTTCAATGAATTCAATGAAAAGTTCAAACAAATCACGTCTCATATTAAATACTGTCATTGTTTTGATCTTATGTTCAAATTGAAAAATCACTTCTCAAGTCCAGATTGCTTACTCTCCACTAAAATTCAAACTCCAAAGTCAAAACCTAGAGAGAAACAATCTGATCTTTCTACAAAAGATAAAATGTATTTCAAGAATGCCAAGGCAAACTTGAAAAATTCTAACATTATTGGACCCATATGGATATGGGTACCTAAGTCTCTGTGATTGTCTTACAGAAGCAGTATGTGCCAATTTGGTATCTTGACTCCGGATGCTCAAGGCACATGACTGGCGACATAAGTTTACTATCCACGTACAAAGAAACACACGATGGTGGATCTGTAACTTTTGGAGACAACAAGAAGGGACACATAAAAGGCTATGGAGTCATACAGAAGGAAAACGTCTCTGTATACAAAGTTGCATATGTGAATGGCCTTAAACACAACCTACTCAGTGTAAGTCAACTCTGTGATACAGGATTTGATGTCTTGTTCAAAAGGACTTTCTGCTCCCTGCAAAGTGAAGACACAGGAATGGAACTTCTGTGAGCCGAAAGAAAAGGTGATCTGTATCTGATGAACTTTTGTTCAAAAACCAAGGACAAAGTTTGCCTTGTAGCTTGCGAAAGTAAAGAAGCCTGGTTATGGCATAACAGGTTCTGTCACTTGAACTTTCACACCTTGGATAAACTGGTCAAACTTGATCTAGTTAAAGGTTTGCCTAATGTTAAATTTAACAAGGATCACTTGTGTTCTGCCTGTGAAATGGGAAAACTCAGAAGAGCTTCCCACAGAGGCAAAACAGATGTGTCTTGCACTAGGCCTCTGTACATGCTTCATGTCGACCTCTGCGGTCCTATTGCCATACAGAGCCTAGGTGGCAAGAAATACATACTTGTCTTAATTGATGAGTACTCGCGTTTCACATGGGTTTAATTTATTCGAAAGAAATCGGATGTTCCAATCATCTTGATTAATCTAATGAAAAGAATCCAAGTTCTTTATGAATGCAGAATACAGAAGTTAAGAAGTGACAATGGAACAGAATTTAAAAACTCTGTCATTGAAGCCTATCTTTCTACAGAAGGAATATCACAGAACTTCTCTGCCGCACGCACTCCACAGCAGAATGGCGTAGTCGAAAGGAAGAATCGAACGCTCGTGGAGGCCGCAAGAACTATGCTATCAGCATACGGATTACCGATGAACTTTTGGGCAGAAGCAATTTCTACCGCTTGTTACACACAGAATCGGTCAACCATTGTGAAAAGACACATCAAGACTCCTTACGAACTGATCAACAAAAGGCGGCCAAACATCAAGTTTTTCCATGTGTTTGGATGTAAATGCTTTGTTTTAAACGACAGAGATTCCAGAGGAAAGTTTGAAGTAAAAGCTAACGAAGGAAAATTCATTGGATACTCTGCCACTTCCAAAGCCTACAGAGTATACCTTACAAGATCTCGCAAAATCGTAGAAAGTTTCAATGTTTCTTTTGATGATTCATTCCAAATGACTTCTGAGCAAATCAGTTCAGAACTCGAACTTAAAAGAGAAACCTCTGGCATCTCGCAAATGAAAGAAGACTTGAATCTTCTATTTTTAGAGATGTTCCACGATGACATTGATCCTTCTGTTGGAACCATCAGAGTTTCTGAAGAACCATCCTCTGTTGGACAAAATCCTACAGGTATGACTCTAACTGGTCCAAATAATTCTTCATCTTCTTCTATAAATACTACAGATGCAAATGCCGAAGAAGAAAATACAGAAGATGAAACATCAAGAAAAACGACCACAGAAGCTGCTGAAAAACAAACTCCACAATCCACAGAAGAACCAATTACAGAGGAAATTGAGGACCAAGACTATACGTCCTCAGAGGAACAAACTCCACCACCACTCATACCAATCATTCCACAAATGGTAGAATCTTCTACCAAGGTAAGAAGAACGACAGAGGCTATACAAGAAGAAGATCCACAAGAAGCTTCTGAAGAAAGGTTCGATGACATTGATGACCATCTTCCACGCACCACTCAGTGGAGAAAAAGCCATCCTCCAAGCCAAATAATTGGAGAACCTTCTGACTCAGTAAAAACCAGGTCTGCCACTGCTAATTTTTGTTTCTTTACAAATTTTATTAGTGTGATAGAACCAAAGAAGATTTCTGAAGTACTAGATGACCCAAACTGGGTAGACGCCATGCAAGAAGAACTTCTGCAGTTTGAGCGTAACAGAGTATGGACTTTAGTACCTATGCCACGAGGGAAACAGGCCATTGGGACTAAGTGGGTCTACAGAAATAAGAAGGATGAAGATGGAGTGGTCATCAGAAACAAAGCACGATTGGTGGCCAAAGGTTATAGACAAGAAGAAGGCATAGATTACGATGAGACTTTTGCTCCTGTCGCACGGCTCGAAGCAATAAGAATATTCTTAGCCTTCGCAGCCCACAGAGGTTTTAAAGTCTATCAGATGGACGTAAAATCAGCTTTTCTCAACGGTGAAATCCAAGAAGAGGTTTACGTAAATCAGCCACCAGGGTTTGAAAGATCAAAGTTCCCAAGGCATGTATACTACCTTGAAAAGGCTCTGTACGGACTGAAACAGGCTCCAAGAGCATGGTACAAATGACTTTCTACCTTTCTTCTAGTCAATGGCTACGACAGAGGTACAACAGATACTACCTTATTCTATAGACGTAAAAACAGTGAAATAATGCTTGTACAAATCTATGTGGACGACATAATTTTTGGGTCTTCTAACACAGAAGAGTGCAAAAGTTTTGAAAAACTCATGCAGAGTGAGTTTGAAATGAGTATGATGGGAGAACTAACATTCTTCCTCGGACTCCAAGTCAAACAAACATCAGAGGGAATTTTTATAAATCAGGCCAAATATGTCTCTGACATTCTTTTCAAGTATAGCCTCTCTGATACATCTGCAATGAAAACTCCAATGGCCACTGGAAATAAGTTATCCTTAGATCCAGATGGCATCTCTGTAGAATGCACTCTCTACAGAGGCAAGATTGGATCTCTGTTATACTTAACTGCAAGCAGACCTGGCATTATGCATGCCACATGTCTTTGTGCACGTTATCAAGCTAATCCAAAGAAATCACACTATGATGCTGTGAAGAGAATCTTTAGATATCTAAAGGGGACCAAAAATCTCGGTCTCTGGTATCCACAGAACTCTGGGTTTAGTCTTAAAGCCTATACATATTCAGACTATGGAGGATGCATGCTCGACAGAAAGAGTACCTCTGGGAGTTGTCAATTCCTAGGTGGTAAACTAGTCAGTTGGAGCTCCAAGAAGCAAAATTGTGTCTCAACATCCACTGCAGAAGCTGAATACGTTGCTGCTGCTAGCTGTTGTTCTCAGGTTCTATGGATGAAGACACAGCTAAAAGACTACGGCCACATCCTATTCAAAATACCCGTCTTCTGTGATTCAAAAAGTGCCATTGCTATCTCTGCCAATCCTGTGCAACACTCAAAAACCAAGCATATCGATATAAGGTACCATTTCTTGAAACATCATGTTGAATACGGTACAATCGAGATGCATTTCGTGCCCACAGAATACCAACTCGTGGACTTATTCACCAAAGCTTTAGACGAGAAAAGATTCAATTTCTTTGTGGGTAAGTTAGGAATGATCAATATGTCGTGAAAATCCTCTGTAAGTATAACTTTATCTTCAGTAAATATGTATATATTTCTAATTATTTTTGCTTTAATTAATTTATTTCTGTATGTAAGTTCTCAATCTTAAATAGTTCTTAAAAATCACAGAGCTTCTGTAAGTCTACTCAGAACCTCTGACAACCCCTACAGAACCTCTGGAAAATATGACCTATGTTCTATGCAAAACTTATCATTCTTATGATCCAAGCATAGGTCATGGGGGAGAAAAAGGAAATTACTTAATCTACAGAGGTGATTAGATCAAGGGGGAGCAAAAAGGGACCCTGAAATGATCTACAGAGGTAAAACTTTCTAGGGAAAGCTAAAGAAGAATGTCAATAAATCTATATCGACAGAAGTCAGACATCACTGCCGAGAAAAGAAGAACCAAAAGGTATGTCTCTCGCACAAAAGGTTTTTGAAAACAGTTTTCTAGGACAAAAATTGTCAAATATGTCCTAAATATACTGAGAATAACATTTCAAAAATCAAAAGCTCAAAAAGTTTCATAAAATTCGAATTAGGAGAAATTTAAGATCATAGAGCTTCTGCTGAGCTCAACAGAGTTTCTGCCAGAAATATGCTCTGTGATCACAAATTAACCCTCTATCGATCTTTTGGAAAGTTATCTCGGAAACCGAATTCATACACCATGACCTTCACGAACAAAACTTTTTCCATAACAGTTTTCTCGGACACCAACTTTCAAAAATATCCGAAAACATCTCTTAAAACAGATCAAAAATTGGATGATCAGAAAATTTAATAGAATTTTTGTTATGAGATTTTCTCACTCATAGAGCTTCTCCTGGCCCTCACAGAGCTTCTGCAAGTTCCAACAGAGCCACAAAACCTCTACGAGTAAAAAAACTCTTAACTAAAAATCCTATTGATCCTCTCCAATGCCTTTACAAACGTTTTGGATGAAGAAGAACCACACAAAAGTCATGATAACAATGAGATATATGAGAAAGGGATACACATCAAAGATTTTCAAAATCACAGAACTTCTGTAAACTACAGAAGTTCTGTCAATCTGTTACTTGGGCATTTCTGTAGTAATAACTGTTACTTTTACTGAGAGTGAATTACATGTGGCTAAGAATAACCCCACGCGCCTAGCATTAATGGGCCGCGCACGACGTCCTGTCATCCTCTGACATGGCCTACGTGTCCCATTTTCATTGGGCGTACATGGAACGTTTTCTGTGGAAAGTTGAACCCGCCGTTCTAACTTGAGTTCGGATTCCAAATTTTAATCCATTGCCATATATTTTACTCTTTCGAATTCTACCGTTTTACCCTCCTATAAAAACCAAGCTTACCCTCTCATAAACTTTTTACAAACTCTCATTCTTCTCCGGCGAAACTTGCAAATTTCTTATTCTCAGTACCAAATGGCTTCATCTTCTCAAGCTATCTCCCCTGCACACTCTCCGACGACCTCACCAGAACATTCACCTGCTCATTCTGAACATTCAGAAAACCCCAACCCTTCCCAAAACATTGAACTAGAAGATTCCGGAGATTCAGCAGACTTTGCTCCGACCACACATCTTCAAAACTTCATAGCAAAGGATCACTTCGAAAAGATACTACCAATCAAATCCAACAATTGCTATTTGGTCCCCTCACCCACTGCTTTCGGCGAAGCCCATGCCATTCTTCTAAACATAATGGAAAATCATATCCTCTTCCCTTTACTCTCAAGAACCCCAAAGAAAATTCCAGTTAGATATCTGAACCAGTTTTGGCAAAGTTGCCGATTTGATAAAGATGATTCTCTTATCAAAGGATACATTTCAAGACCCGACAAATCTGAGCATCTGGAAATCAAGTTCAATAGAACAATGTTCTCACTTGAATTCAACCTACCAACAAGGGGTCTTTTTGGATTGAAGAAGTACGCAGAGCAACCAACAGACGACGAGATCTGTCGTTTCCTAGAAATGCTTGGGTACAACACCCCACTGAGGAAGAGAAATGACTTTCGCAGAGGCAGATTACCACCTCTGTGGAATACCTTGTTCTCAATTCTTAACAGATGCCTGACAGGGAAGATAGGCAGTATTGACCAGAGCTCACATCAGATATTAACCATCATGTATGGGGTTTACTATGATCTCCCACTGGATTACGCGACCATAATGATGCAAGAGATCATCAACACCATCGACATAAAGAACAACACAAGAAGAGTCAAAGAGAATGATCCTAAGTTTCTACCACCTCTACAATTCCAAAGAATACTGGGAGTCTTGTTCGAACCTCTGTTGCTGATACAGAAATGGCCAATGGAAGGGCCAATTCCCAAACAGTTCCCAATGAGCAAAAATATCCCCACTGATCATGTAGATGGTTACACATACTGCAGACCTCTGTCAAAGAAACTTCTGAAGTATGCCTTGAATAAAACCCTTAAGAAAGAGTATATACGCGATCATAGAACTCCTAAACCGAGTCCTATGACACCCCCGCGTTTAGGTGTCCCCCTAGGAACAATGATTGCAGAACCTCTTTCCACTCAAGAAGAAAAAGATAACAAATTAGCAAAACACATGGCTATTCAACTTAGCTTCATAGCCAAACGTGCAGAGCTCATGGGAAAGAAGTCCTCTTCGAAATCTTCTGCCTCTACTCCAAAATCAAAGAAGAGGAAAATTGCAGAAGGCACCTCTACAAGTGCTGCAGAAGATCAACCTTCACCTCCTCATGCCCCAGAAGTTGACTCCTCTGCTCCTCCCTCCTCTCCAAAACTAAAGAAGAAAAGAAAATCAAAAACCACAGAGGAAGGGGCACCAAAACCTAAGAGGAGGAAAACCAAAAAGAAGCATGGCAAATCACTTGAAAAATTGGTTACCATAGAAGAGGAAGCAATCGCAGAAGAAAGAACTGCAGAAGAAGAAGATGCAGAAGTAGAAATGACAGAAGAGGGATATCGATCGCCCCATCAATCCCCAGATCGATTTGCTCACCAAGGAAACATTAACGATTTCCTACAGAACCCCGACATTGCCAACACTTTAAATACAGCAGGGTGGACGACACAACCTCTCGACAACCATTCCCCAGAAGAACAATACTTCTCTATTTCTGGCATTGACACACATCTGCAAGAAGATGATCAAACACCCAGAGATCAATCAGCTGAGACACCTATTATTCTACAGAACCCCTTCATTCAGCAAGGATTGGACGTTCACAGAAGGAGTCCAAGCCCAGCTTCAGAAGAAATAGGACAAACAGAAGCTCAGTGAAATAGAGATGAAGTAACAGAGACAAGAATGGAGGTCTCAGAGGTAGATTCAGACGAAGAAGAAGCTGTCTGGATACGAAAAGGTCTCTATCATCCACATGTCATGAGATTATACGGCTCTCATCAAATGTATGAATTCTTAGGCACAGAGCAAGGAACTTCAACAGAAGCTAGAGAAGAAGCTCCAAGCCATCGGATATCTACAGAAGCTGAAAAGATAGAAAATGATGTAGTGCTTGGATGCTTAACAGAGAAGGAAACAAGAAAAGATGCCTGGATTAACAGAGGTACACAACCAAAACCAACTCCCAGTGCAACCCACACATCTAACTCCGCAGGTCTAGCTGCAGAAGGAGTTATTGAAATAGAGCAGCACAACTCGATCCTAACCCAACCCAACCAGCCAGAAGTCACTCTTTCGACTTCTGCGCCCACAGAAACCGGGGAATCCATTCCTAGGGAGTCTCCTCAGAGAGACTCACCTATAGTTCGTGATCAATCGCCCCAGATCACACTAGAACACCCCACAGAGGAATTCGTTTCCTCTGCCACGCACGAAATAGGGCCAACCCTTCTTTCAGAGAGAAGTAGTGAGCACAACGACGAAGAGACTCTAGACAGGTCTCCGAGTCAACAGAATGATAATCTAGTACCCACCTCTGAAGTGGATCTAGACAATGTCGTTCATAGAACTTCTGTAGAGTTTGAAGCACTAGATGCTTCTGCTCGAAGATCAGATGGAAATCCTTCCACCCCCAACGTACAAACAAGGGTGAACGAAGGTGTCCCAGGAGCAGGGACTCACTCTAGAGACGAATGTGTTCCTCCAGAGGTTAAACCAGGGACATAAGTATCAAGGGATGAGTTCCAAACCCTTGTCACCTCTGTGAACCAAACCATGAAAGAGTTGCAAAGCTCTTTCACATCTTTTGCAGAGAAAACGTCAACGGCCATGCTGAATCTAAACACCAAAATGGACAATCTGTCCACAGAGGTGAAAACAGCCATCACAGAGATGAAATCTTCTGCGCAAACAACTGCAACAACTACAACCACTTCTGTTGCTAAAGATTTTGGAATTGCCGCAACTTCTGCATTCAAGGAATCAGTCAAACATTTCCTTGAACAAATGAACAAGCAATCCAACAAATCACAGGGCATCACACCCGCAGATATACAGAAGGCTCTGCAAAACGTTCAAGTAGAAGCAATGCGCAACACAATACTAATGCAGCCTAAAGACTACATGACCAGAGCACAGCTAACAGAGCTCGGCCAGAATGTCATAAACCAGGTCACTGAAGTCATTGTCTCCTTCACTACTGCAAATGCCAACTACGTCAAAGAATTCAGAAAAAGTGTCGGCAGAAGCAGAGATTGCAACTCTATTTGGCCTCTGTGATGATGTATGTGCGAAGTTGATGGCCGCAGGAGCAGAACTACCAAAGAAACCCAAAGCTTCCTGCAGAGCAGAGGGTACTTCTGATAAAAGTCAGGATGATTCTGATGATGACCATCCTGGTCCATCAGATAATCCTGAGGGGGAGAATATAAGGGAGAAAGCTACGACCAGAGGAATACAAGCTCCACCAATCGCAGCAGAACCAATCAGTCAAGCCCCTCCAGAACAAACCCAAGATCAACAACAAAATCAACAGACCACAGAGACAACACCCATCTCTATGGAATCAACTCCTGAAGAAACCAATATTCCAGAAGCTGATCAGCATACCACAGAGGCAACAACCACCCCTGTGGTAATCAACTTGGAAAAGAGTCCTTCAACAAAATCAACAGAAAAACCCCAAACCATACCAAGAAGAAAGTCGATTGCCACCAAACCAAAAAGAGCAACGACCTCTGCTTTTTCTATTCTGAGAAAGATGCACAATACAATGTCTGATCGAATGTCGTAGAGAGAAGAAGAAAGGCACAGGTTCACATTAGCTTTCAAAATGGCAAGAAGATTCGATGTTCAATCTTCACCAACAGAAATAGAGCTCACAGAAGAAGTCACCAAAGAACCTCCAACAGAGGTTACAGAGCAAAGAAAGCCAACAGAACCAACGCCACAAAAGTCCTCTCAAACACAAGTGTCAAAACCTACAGAGGCAACCCCCATCAAGCCAACAGAAGCACCAACCTCCAAACCTACAGAAGAAACAGGTTCTGCCCCACCAAAAGTCAAAGACAAGGGCAAAGGGATACTGACAGAAGAACCAAAGAAAAAATCATTGCCCAAACCTACAGAAAAATTGATGAAGAGCGCTTTTGATGCCTTCCAAACTCCAAAACCTGAAGAAGAGGACTGGGCATATGGATTGAAGCCTCTGTCAGACATTCCACTAACAGGTAGAGCTGCAGAAGTTGTTCAACAGATGGATAGTCTCAGAAGACAAGTACCACAACCTGGTCCAACACATGAAGAGATGGAAGAAGTGGTATACAAATACCTCTATAAACAAACCTTTCAGACCAATCATCCAACAGATCATGTGACAGATTCAAGGATCAGAGAAGAATTTGAGAACATCTTCACAAGGACAAAGCCAAGAACCAAAGCAGATGTCTTCTCAATCCACAAGATCAAAAAGGTAATCTTCTGCAATTTCTCCTTTACAAGAACCTATCCAAGGGTCAGGTACAATCTTTACAAAGTCAGAAGAGAAGACAATTCAGAAACCACCTTCGCTGATGCTGACCTAAGAAATATCAATCCTTATGATCTACCTGACCTTCTGCAATGGACAAAGGACAACTACAACACAAAGGCAAACACCAGAGCCTATCAAGTATTAAGAAAAGCAATGAGGGAAAAGCTTCTGATCTTCAGTATGATAGATTTTCAACTGGGAAAGTATCTTGGTCTCAAACATCTAAATTTACGACCACCAGAAGATCGCTGCCCACCCAACGCCGTGCCTAACTCTATCATTACAGAACCAAGATTCGGGTTAGTAATCAAACTATTTGTGTGCATGGATTGTCAAAAGTACGCAACTAGTACTCTGAACAAGTTCAGAGCAAGCCTTGTAAAATACAGAGGTACAGAGAAAATGGATAGAGATGCTGCAGATACTTTCATCAGAGAGATTGATGCCATAATTCGCCTAAGAGAACTCTGCATCAGTTTCTAAAAAGAGATCAGAAGAATCGGAAGAGACAACAGAAGCTACAATGATTTCAAAGATGCTAAAATATGATTCTCAAACCTCAAATCTCTGCAAACCAAGTCAAAAGTTTATCTTTCATTGTACTCAAATGTAAAATGCCTCTGGCATATTTCTAAATGAAAGAACTTTCGAGGTATTGTTTAACCTCTGTCTTATCTAACTTAGCCTAATTAAACTCAAGTTCAATTTTTTATTTTTCACTACTTAGGGGGAGATTGTTAGCTTCAATCTTCCTAATCATAGAAGTATTTAGAAGTAGTGAAAAATAGGCTAAGTGAAGAAAGCCTCTTACAGAGGCTATGCCGAACTTACCGAGAGATCAAGGTCGAGAAGCTACAGAAGCTAAAGAGGCGTCCTACAGAAGCTCTGTAATACGCGCAAAGAAGACCAAAGACTCGGAATCCGGTGAAGACTGCTCTTCTAAAGACCAAACCGCAGAACCTCTGTGGCACTTCACAGAGCCTCTGCGGTCTTCAACAAAGACTTAGAAGATATTTATAATATCTTGCTACTGTTACAGGACCTGTTCATCAACTTGCATGGTAGCATGCCCTGTCCAACTGCAACGTGTCAAACTCTGATTGGATTCAATAGGGCTTAGTACATAATAGACGTCTGCTGCATTAAATGCAATACATCACGTCCAACTGTTCATGCCATCCGTCCAACTATTCATACCGTCCTTTGTGAATAGTAGCATATGCTTTATGGTCCCCTTAGAGTAGTATATAAGGAAGACTCATGTTGAGTTCTTCCTATCCATCGATCGATCAATCGAACAATCGAAACAAGAATTCAAGAGAGAAAAACATCACAAGAACTCATAGCTTTAAACACTTTGAGAGTCATATCTGTTTTAAAAGCTTTGCTTACTCACTGTTCTTGAATCTGTTCTTAATATATATATTCAGTAAACTTTGAGATATTATTTCCTGTTCACTGTTTATTTATATTGTGTTCTAAATCTATCAAACATATCTGTTAGTTCTTCAAATACGCGTCCGCATCAAACATAAATTCGAACTAATAGATCTGACAATCTTGTATAAGCAAAACGGGAACCAACACTTTAGAATTTTAAAAAGATGGATCTCTCGCTCCCCCTCAAACTGAGAATGGGGAAGACCTTGCTCCCCCTCGGATAGTGCAATGGAGAGTCCGATACATTAAAAAAACTTTTGTACATGTAAGGAAAAACTTTGTGTCGCTCCCCCTCAAATGATGACCATAAGAGAAATGCACACGGAAGTGACCACACACAAAAAAACTTTTTAACACATTTAAGAAAAATTGTGTGTGACGCTCCTCCTCAACAATTGAGTAAACTTACCTGATACCGTTGTGTGCTCCCCCTGAACACATGAACACTCGTGAAAGCACAGATATAGACAAATAAAATTCAGACGACAGTATGAAATGAAAGGAAACACACGTAGAAAGAATGGAAACAAACGAAATCTACCTATTAAATACAGAGACTAAGTCCAACTGTGTAACTGAAACAAGTAGAATACAGGTGCGAGAAAGTGTATGCTCAATCAACAGGAGTGTAAACACCGGATGATAAGTAGACAGTTACTCGTAGATGTATGGAACTTGTAACGGGCACACAATCGAATTAAGTCTTCAGATTTATCATACCTAACTTGGACACAAGAGTATTAAAACGTTTTTCGTCCAAGGGTTTTGTAAACAGGTCTACTAACTGATGCTCAGTATTTACGAAGTAGAGTTCGACTGTACCTCTTTCAACATTATCCTTAATGAAGTGATACCGAACGTCGATGTGCTTTGTTTTTGTGTGTTGGACCGGGTTGCTGGATATAGCAATGGCGCTCTTCGAGGCGCAGTAAATTGGGACTTTGACATACGTAAAGCCGTAGTCCTTGAGTTGCGTCCGCATCCAGATTACTTGAGAACAGCAGCTCGCGGCGGCCACGTACTCCGCTTCGGCAGTCGACGTAGACATGCATTGCTGCTTCTTGGACGCCCAACTCACCAGGCTATCTCCCAAAAACTGGATATGTCCTGAGGTGCTCTTCCGGTCCATCATGCTGCCCACGTGATCCGCATCAGAATAAGCGGATAACTCAAAACCTGTCTCCTTCGGGTACCACAAGCCAAGATCAGCAGTACCACGTAAATAACGAAAAATTCGTTTAACGACAGTTAAATGAGACTCTTTAGGTTTTGATTGAAACCGGGCACACAAAAATGTTGAAAACATAATATCCGATCTACTAGCAGTAAGATACATCAAAGAACCAATCATACCCCGATACAGTTTAGTGTCCACATCCGTTCCGTTAAGATCGGCGTGTAACTTAGTACCGGGTGCCATAGGAGTTTTCATTGGTGAGGACTGTTCCATCTGGAATTTCTTAAGAAGATCCCGGATGTACTTAGCCTGGTTTATGAATATCCCGGTCGACAGTTGTTTAACTTGAAGACCAAGGAAGAAATTCATCTCAAAAAGCATACTCATTTTAAAAAATTCTCCCATTAGATTGGCAAAGTTCTTAGCATATGTGGGATTAGTAGAGCCGAAGATTATGTCATCTACATACACTTGAACTAGAACTATGTGACCCTTTTCGTTTTTGTTAAACAAAGTAGAATCGATTTTACCTCATGTGAATTTGGACTTTGTCAAAAACTTGGTCAGAGTATCATACCAGGCGCGTGGAGCTTGCTTCAAACCGTAGAGAGCCTTGTCCAGGATGTAGACATGATCAGGCTTCTTTTCGTCCACGAACCCGTCCGGTTGAGACACATATACTTCCTCCTTGAGATCGCCGTTGAGGAATGCAGTCTTCACATCCATTTGAAAGACCGTGAAATTCTTGTGTGCGGCGTAAGCGAGGAACATACGAATGGATTCTATCCTTGCTACCAGAGCATATGTCTTGTCATAGTCGATCCCTTCTTGTTGTCGGTATCCCTTGGCCACGAGACGTGCTTTGTTGTAGACAACGATTCCGTCTTCGTCCTTCTTGTTCTTGAAGATCTACTTGGTGCCGATCACCATCTTGTGGGTTGGACATGGGACCGGGCTCCATACCTTCAGAGCCTCAAATTGGTTGAGCTCTTCTTGCATAGCTATGACCCACTCTGGATCTTCAAGTGCTTCACGTACGTTCGTCGGCTCGATCTTGCTTAAGAAGCCGGAGAAGAGACAAAAGTTGGCGGAAGCGCCTCGCGTTGGAACAGGAGTGGAGGGATCACCGATGATTTGATGTAGGGGATGAGCTTTAGTCCATTTGGTGGTGTGCGGAAGCGGCTGTTGAGTAGAGTGAGACGCGTCCGAATCCACATAATCACCAAAAGGTAGGTCTTGAACTGCTTCAAGTGTAGCAGGCTGGTTTCTTGGAGGAGATGGGGGAGGATTCGCCGAGGATTGAACAACTTCTGGTTCCGAGGAGTTCAGAGGTTGATCGTCGGTTGTAGCAAATGACGAATCGTTAGGAGCGATCTCCGTGTTAGTGATTGGTTCTGTTGATCCAAACCCTCAGTGATTTGATAATGACCCTCTCTTAAATACTTAGTGAAAGTTGTAAGTAAATAATATGTATCAGAGTTTCACTATCGCTGATAAGTACTAAGACCTTACAGTACCGCAGATAGGAACTCTCGCTCTTTAGATTAAACATTCAGCGAACACTGTTCACCATAATGCTCTGAGCCTGTTCAGTCCTTATGGTGATCGCTGATAAGTTAGTTGTTTACTTATGATCCCTGAAGACAAGTTTCACGTCAACAAAGGTTCTACGCTGAAGTCGAAGATCAAGCTCAAGAACCAGCGACAAGTCTCCTAATGAACTGATGCGGATCAGCGAAGACTCAGATTTGTCCACTCAACGTGAAGTATCAAGTACAAGACTTCAGCTATCGCTGAACTTTATCATTCGCTGATATAGAATGATAGAGCGCTGAATCAACGAAAGCTGATCATGAAGTCCTCCATACAAGGTACTTTTGTCTTAACCACCCTTGCACGTCTCCGTACGATATGTCAGAAAAGAACCTCCTTATTGTCTGAAATAGTACAAGCACTCTGATACTACACTGTTCAAACATGCGGCTACTAAGGTTGTCTACAAAGGTCAATGACATGCAACCAATGAGCTGCTGCCACGTGTAAAGTATAAACTGACATGCATTAAATGCATGTAGTATATAAGAAGGACCCCAGCTTCATTTTTGAAGCACTCAAAAACTCTGGACGAGTCACTTGCTAACTCTGGTCAAGTCATCTTTCTTATCTTGAGATAGGTTATTATTAGTAATTTCCTTATCTTTCTTAGTGCAAGAAACTTAGTGTTCCAACTTGTTTAGATTTAGGTTTATCCTTAATCTTGTTCCGCAACAAGCTGTAAATTGTTAATGATTTATCAATAAACAATTTAGAAAAGTAAAATTTGTGTGTTTGTATTCAACCCCCCCCCCCCTTCTACAAACTTGTATAGCCCTTCGGGACCAACAAGTGGTATCAGAGCAGATTTGTTTAATCTCATAAATAAGATCTAATCTATACTAAGATTTCTCTTCCTAGCTATTTCTTAAAATGGCTACCAACACAAACACAAACTATATTGACAATGGTTCTCTTGCAATACCCCCTAGATTCTCCAGAGATAATTTTAATCTATGGAAAAATAGGATGATTCTCTTCTTAGAAGGTGTAGACCATACTATGCCTTATTATCTTGAAAACGGCCCATATATTCCTGTAAGAATTGATGCTGCAGTTCCATCCGCTGAGAATAGACATGCTATTCCAGGAAGGCTGATACCCAATGAAGTTCATATGTGGACTGATGAAGATAAGAAGAAAGTGGCTATCGACACCAAAGCTAGACCCATACTCTCCATGGCTCTTCCTGACGAAGTCTACCATTTCGTCATGAACCGGAAAACCTCAAAAGCTATGTGGGACACAATCTGTGTTCCGTATGAAGGTACTTCTGAAGTCTAGGACTCTCGAAAGATCAACCTGGTAAGACAGTATGAAAGCTTCATTTGTGGTAAGAATGAAACTCTCTCTGAAGTACACCAATGTTTTAACTGTTTAATAATAGATCTGAAAACTGTTGGTAAGGAATATTCTAACTTTGAAGTGCTGACAAAGTTTTTAGAATGTTTACCTGAAAGCTGGGACAGTTATTCTATGTGTCTCAAGTTGTCAAAGGATCTAAGATCAATGACCCTTTCTACCTTATATGGCACGATGCTGAATCATGAGCAATCGAGTTATCTTAAGAAGAATCTTGTAAAAGATTTCAAAAGCACCCCTGTTGCTTTAATCTCAGAGGAACCTTCCACTCAGCGACCCTCGGTCACTATCACTGAGTTGGAGAGTAACTCTGAAAGGTCATCAGATTCTGACTCTTCAGATGATGATGAATCTTTGGATCTCCTCACTAAAAAGTTCAGGAGATTCGCCAAAAAGAAAATGTTCAGAAAGAATAAACCTCATTCCATTACTGACAAGCCAAGATCATCAGCTCCTGTTGATAAGGCTACTGCTACTTGTTTTAACTGTGAAAAGATAGGACATTTCGCTAACGAGTGCAGGTCAAAGAAAGTTTCGAGAAACTCAGCGTTTCCCAAGAAATCCTCTAACCTCAGGTCTAGAGATGACAAATACGCTAAGATGAAAGAAAGGTATGCGAAGCTGAAAAGCTTTAAGAAGAAAGGCAAAGGCCTGATGGCTGACTATGATTGGGCTGCCTCTGATGAAGAAGAATCATCATCTGACTCTGAAGATGATGAAGCCAATCTATGTCTCATGGCCAAATTTGAAGATGAGGAAGACAACTCTGACATTCCCTCTACTTCAACCTCTGCAACTCAGGTATCACCTTCCTTCTTTACCAATATTGCAAATATTGATGAAGCTGATAGTCTTTGTAAAAGCGATCTCTAGCCATGAATGGCAAAACTGTAGTTGAAAATCAAAACCTTGATCTCGTTGAACAGCTTAAAAACTGTCACCTTCAAATAGAAAATCTTTCTAAAATTGAAGAAGATTTTAAAGATCAAGTGCACTTAAATCAGCTAGTCAAAATCGAGCGCAAAGAAGCTATCACTGCATTAAAAGCTGAAAAAGCTACTGTTGATGGATGGTATAATTCCTCAACAAAGATCACTGAGATAATTAAGTCTCAGATTCCCCTGAGTGATAAACGTGGTCTTGGTTACAAAGCTGATACTCTAGAACCAACCACTGATCGTTCCATGCTCTTATTTGGAACTTTCGTATCCTCAGTCGCTGATACTTCATCCTCTCAGTGTTCCTCTTCTAACCCGCCTATCCCTGAGGAAATTTCTACCTCTTCAAAAGGTAAAGAGAAAATGGTTTATCCAAAACCTACCTTTGTCTTTAAAGATAAAGGTAAAGGAATTGCTTTTAACCAAAATCCTCAGAAGGGTATCCGTATACCTAAGTTGAATGCTTCTAAAGCCTCATTGACCTATCCCTCTGGATCAAGGAATCAGATCTCTGGATCTACTCAGCGTGGATCTATTCAGCGATCTACTCCTAGAATCAGAGTGGATGTCTTTGGTAAGAAATCCGAAGAACTAAATGTTCCTCCCATTTCAAAAACCAATAGCTTATTTGATGCTGGTCCTTCTAATTCAAAATCTAAAGCTCAGCATTCAAATGGTCCTAGAACTATTTTTAGTTATAGGAAATGTTATCACTGTGGACTTACTGATCATATTGCTAGTAAGTGCCCCACAGCCACCAAAGCTGAAAAGATAGCTAAGGTGAAGATCACTGCCCCCAAGGCAAAGAAGACCACTGAGGTTAAGAAATTAACCAAAGTGAAGAATGACAAAGCTGAATCTTCAAATGCTGCGAAGACTGCTGAACCTTCCATTCCAACTACTTCCACTGACAAATGTGTACACATGGTTAAGTGGGTACCCAAGAAAAACTAATCTTCCTTTGTAATGCAGGTTAAGAAGGGTATCTGGTATCTCGATAGCGGATGCTCTAGATACATGACTGGAAAGAAAAGCCTGCTCGCTGAATACAAGGAAGAGAAGGGTCCCTCTGTGACTTTCGGTGGAAATGGAAAAGGACATACCCGACGGTTTGGTGTACTCTCAAATGGTTCAACAACTTTCAGAAGAGTCAAATATGTTGAAGGGCTGAAGCATAATCTTCTAAGCATCAGTCAGCTTTGCGACAAGGATAACAAAGTAATCTTTACCAAGGAATCCTGCTTTGTCGCTGACAAATAGGAGAAGATAGCTCTCAGCGGTTATCGTTTGGAAAATGTTTATGTAATAAACATGGACTCAACAACCACTGAGAACTCCTGTTTCTTCTCAAAAGCCTCATCTAATGTCAACTAGCTATGGCATAAGAGGCTCTCTCATCTAAACTTCAAGACACTGAATACTCTTTCTTCAAAAGAGTTAGTCACTGGTCTACCTCAACACTCATACGCCAAAGAGTCCTTATGTTCAGCGTATGAGAAAGGCAAGCAGACCAAAGCAAGCTTTAAGTCAAAGCAAGTCTCCTCAGTGTCATCTCCTCTACAACTTCACCATATGGATTTGTTTGGCCCTGTTAACAAACAATCCATCGCTGGAAAGAAATATACACTGGTCATAGTTGATGAATTCTCTCGCTATACATGGGTTATTTTTCTCCGTTCTAAGAGTGACACCCCTGAAGAACTCATCACCTTTGTTCGGAAGATGGAAACCCTGAACAACTTGACCGTTCGCTCAATAAGGAGTGATCATGGGACTGAATTCAAAAACAGTTCTCTTGATTCCTTCTTTGAGAGTAAGGGTATTTCTCACAACTTTTCTTCAGTGAGAACACCGCAACAAAATAGAGTTGCTGAAAGAAGAAATAGAACAATTATTGAAGCTGCACATTCAATGCTCAGCGATTCTCACCTACCAAATCAGTTTTGGGCAGAGGCTGTCAACACTGCTTGTTTTACGCAAAACAGGTCGCTGATAGTCAAAAGATTCAATAAGACAGCCTATGAACTTTTTCATGGGAGAAAGCCTTCAATTAGCTTTCTTCACATCTTTGGATGTCAGTGTTTCATACTGAACAACAGAGATGCCCTTGGAAAGTTTGATCCTAAGGATGATGATGGAATCTTTCTTGGATATTCTTCAATTTCCAAAGCCTTCAGAGTCTTCAATCGAAGAAGACAAAATGTTGAAGAAACTATTCACGTCACGTTTGACGAATCCCGTTCAACGAACTCTAAACCGTCCGCTGATACTAAAGAACTGAATCAATGGATGTTTTCTCATCTTGGTGATTCAGAAGAAATTCCCACTCATACTCATACAATTGAAGATGATAGTCCTACTATCATTCCAAACATGCAGAATAGTGAAGCTGAAACACCATGGGTCTCAGCAGTTCCTTTAAACACTATACCTGCTTCTGAACCAAATGTCTCAGACATTCCATCTACTTCTCAGCAATTAGTGAATGACATGACATCTGTACCTACTCCTCTCTTGGCTGATATTCCAGAAGTTGTTGAAGCTTCATCTTCAGCTCCTCTAGTTCAGGTTGAGTCAGCGTCTCACGCTCCGGCTCAGCGATGGACTGTAAATCACCCAATTGATCAAATTCTTGGTGATCCAAACGCTGGTGTTCAGACTCGACGAAGTGCAGGTAATATTTGTTTATTTGTTAACTTTATTTCTCTGACTGAACCAAAGAAAGTAGATGATGCCCTCAAAGATCCAAACTGGGTCAGCGCTATGCAAGAAGAGCTGACTGAATTCGAAAGAAACAAAGTTTGGAAACTTGTTCGAAGACTAACTAACAAGACAGTGATAGGCACTAAATGGGTCTATCATAACAAGTTGGACGAACATGGAATTGTCACCCGCAATAAGGATCGACTTGTTGCTCAGGGATACAGACAAGAGGAAGGCATAGATTACGATAAAACATTTGCTCCTGTAGCAAGACTAGAATCTATTTGTCTATTCTTAGCATACACTGTACACAAAGACTTCAAAGTATATCAGATGGATGTTAAGTCAGCGTTTCTAAATGGAAAGCTGAATCAAGAAGTCTATGTGGAACAACCTCCAGGATTCTCAGATCCTAAGCGTCCAGGTTATGTTTATAAACTGGATAAGGCACTTTATGGCTTAAAGCAAGCTCCTCGTGCATGGTATGACACTCTATCTACTTATCTCCATATTGAACAATTTGAGCGTGGTAAAATCGATAAGACTCTATTCTTCAGGAAAGTAAAAGGTCATATTATTCTTGTTCAGATATATGTTGATGACATTATATTTGGTTCTACTAACCCTGACCTTTGTACTCGTTTCGCTGATAGAATGAAAGAAGAGTATAAAATGAGCATGATGGGTGAGCTAACATATTTCCTTGGTCTTCAGATAAAACAAAATGAAAAAGGAACTTTCATTAATCAGGGAAAGTATGTTAAAGAAAGGCTGAAAAAATTCGATTTAACTCAGAGTTCAGCTATGAAAACCCCTATGGCACCACCGCTGACACTAGACAAGGATTTAAATGGAATACCTGTTAATGTCACGCTGTACCGTGGGATGATCGGCTCTCTTTTGTATCTTACAGCTAGCCGACCCGATATTATGTACGCAACCTGTTTGTGTGCACGATATCAAGCTGAACCTAAGGAATCTCATATGATCGCTGTAAAGCGAATCTTTCGATACCTTAAGGGTACTGCGAACCTAGGTCTTTGGTATGCCAAAGACTCAGGGTTTGATCTAATCGCCTATTCAGATAGTGATTTTGCAGGTTCCAAATTGGATAGGAAAAGCACCACAGGAGGCTGTCAGCTTCTGGGTGGAAAGCTGGTGAGTTGGACAAGTAAAAAGCAAAACTCAGTGTCCACCTCCACAGCTGAAGCTGAGTATGTAGCCGCTGGAAGTTGTTGTTCTCAGGTCTTGTGGATGAGAAATCAACTACTAGACTATGACCTTCAGCTCTAAAAAATTCCAATCTATTGCGACAGCACAAGTGCCATCGCTATAACCAACAATCCAGTGCTACACTCAAAGACAAAACACATCGAAATCAGGTATCATTTTATCAGAGATCATGTGATGAATGGTGATATAGAACTTCACTTTATCCCAACTGACTGTCAGTTAGCTGATCTGTTTACCAAACCTCTTGATGAGACAAGATTCAACTTTCTCATCAGCGAGCTTGGAATGCTGAACTTTGAAGAGTAAAATCTTCAGCGGTTCACATTTGATCAGCGATAGGATAAAATCAACTTGTATAACCCATTCTATCATTCTCTCTCTGAACATAATTGATTCGCTGATATCAAGGTATGTTTTTCTTTCGCTGACAATCGCATGTAAATGCAAGATTTCAAGACAAATTGCATCGCTGAACATCTCTTCCTTAATCAGCGATACTTTGAAATTTCTAAAACCAACACTGATATTTCTATTCAGTGCTTCATGTTTTCAAAAGTGTCCCCGAGCTTTCAAAACCTCGGAGACATCCTAAAATATGAAAGGACATCCGTGACGTCATCGCAACGGATAAGCCCTGGCACGTTCTTTTTCTGACACACGATTGCACGTTTCGTTTACCTTCCAATCAAATGCAAACACGTGTCCGTGTCATGATGAAAAACTTTCCCGCTCGACTTTCTCTCTCTCTCTCTAATCTCACTATATAAACACATTTTGGGTTTATATTTTTCCTTTACGCGAAAAACTTCCTCTCCAAGCAAGAAAAAGATTTACTGTTGCATTTTGAGCTCTCAAAATTTCCAGAAACTGTTCATCTTCTTCTTCCATGACGAACCAGGTATTTACTCTTGTTATTTACCTACATTACTTGTTTATGATCTTATTCTTTGTTTTTAAAAGATCAAACAAAAGAAACCATTCTTAAAATGAAATCATTTCTTTCATGGTTTTATGAACACAACCTTTCATGGCTGTTCTTCAAGTTTAATCGCAAATATTTAAACTTGTTCTTCATATGTTTTTCCAGAATCCCAATCCTCAAAGGAAACTGGAAAACAAGACTTTCTATTGGGTTTGTATTTCTTTTTCAAAAACAAGAAAACCTAATCTTCATTAAGACATTTTTGTCTGAATGAAATGGACAAAATTCGAACCATCTTATTGGAAAATCTTTCCACATTAAGATTATTCTTATTTGTTAAATCTTTGGTTGAACTGATAATACAGAAATGGCATCTACTGATATTCCTACCATTGAGAACACTGCTGCTGCTGAGGAACTGGAAATCATCAAGGCTCCTCAGGTCAAGTTCACACTTGAGGAACTCGATTAGACAAAAACAAACAACCTCTATGCGCTTTTCAAGTTTCCTCCTCGAAAGCAAGTCACACATCTGAATGATGATGTGAAATTCCTTAAAACCTGTTGCCTCTCTACAGCCCTGACCATAACACCTCCTGCACTTCAGCTACTACTTTCTCAGTTCTGGTATTCTGCCAGACACACTCAGCTTACATCGACCAAAGACCCCACGAAGCAAATCGATTGCATCCTCTGTGACACTGATTTTGGCACCATAAAAATCACCCCAGCCATTATCCGAAAAGCCCTGAGCCTTCTCATCGCCACAAAAGAAAAACCCTTTATTTCTCTCCCTGACCACAAGAAACATGCTGATAGGGAAGCCATCACTGCATTCTTTGATGCAATGGGCTATGTATGGGAAACTGGAAGGGACAAGAAGCCTGAGAAGAAGCTGACCCTCATCAAGAAGTCAAAAATGCCCAGCGAGATGAACTTCATCTTCGCACGCTTGATAAGCTGCATGACTGCAAAGACCGGCTCCTCTTATCAAGCCGCTCAACCTCAGCAAGTAATGGGATATGCATTGCTGAAAGGTCTTCATGTTGACTGGGCATCGATAATCTACGATGATCTAGTGCTCAAAGTAGACTCTGCCGCTGCCCGACCATCATGGGTTCCATACCCAAGATTCCTCAGCGCCGTCTTCCAAACTGGCCTGAAGGATAACTACCCAAAAGTAGGAGACCTGAAACTCTCTCAGGTTGGCCCTAAGGTACTCGACTTCAAGCCAGTGGCAAACGAGGTATGTCTCTCTACTCTCTTAACTCTTCTCAATCCTCTTTCTTTTACTTCTGCAGCTCCTTCAGTGGAAAAACCCACCGCTGATACCCCAGTTGCAACCTCCATTCCTTCTAGAAAAAGGAAACAATCTTCTACCCAACTTGGTTCCAAAAGAACTAAGAAAACCAAGGAGCAACCCCAGCAATCTCATGCTGAAGACTCCTCAGCTCATCTTGAAGAGCTGATGGAAAGTTCAGTGGTACGCTCTGCCACAGCTGAACAAGCCACCCTTTCCATCCCAGCTTCAACGTCTCTAAACGCTGAGGTTATAAACTTGGAATCTACCCAACCTCCTTCAGTCTCTCTACAGACTGAAGAAGTGATTCTCAGCGGATCCAACGCTGAACCTCGCACCCAACCAACTTTCTCAACCTTCGCTTCTCTCTCTACTCCCTTGGACTCTAATCCAGTTTTCACCGCGATCACTGGAGCAACCGTCATTCTTCCAGAAACTAAAGCTGGTCCCTTTCAAGGAATGATGGATGCAGGACCTGCAAGAATTTCCATGCATACACGCACTCTAGCTGACGACATGGAACATTTTTCAGGTCACAGAAGTTTTGATGACTTCATCGACCCTCCTGCAGGTATACACCAAACCATATACACTGTAACTAAACCCCAAAATTCTGAGCTTTCCTCTGTTCATAAGTTCTTATCTGTTATAGGTCCTAATTTTGGAGACATCAACGCATCTCTGAAGAACCTGGATACAAAGCTGACAGGTCTCACCACTACTCTCTCAGACAACTCTTCAGCTGTAACAAACGCTGGAGAGAATCTCAACAAGCTGACAATAGTGGTTGAACAGAATGCCTCCAAAGCTGATTTGGAGAAGGTTGATAGAACTCTTGGTGATTTTGCCAAAGTTCTTGCTGACATCTTCACAGACTACACCTCTCTCAAAACAACAGTTCAATCCATGTCCAGCGAGGTCATAACGCTGAAGACATCGATTGGAAATCTTCAGGGAGATATGTCTGCTGTAAAGACTGACGTGAGTTCTGTAAAGACTGACGTAAGTTCAGTGAAGACAATGATACAGCAGATCCTGAATCACATGACCGCCCCTGCCCCTGCACCTTCACATTTTACAACGGAGGATCGTGCTGAACTCTTAAAGATCAGTCCTGCTATTACTGGCCTAGAAGACAGAGTAGAAGCGTTTGAAAACTATATTGGGATCCCTGGCCAAGAAGACAGGGAACCAACTGCTGAGTCATCGCATTCCTCCCCCACTCATCATGAGGAAGGGGGGGGGGGGGGGAGAAGAACTCTGAAGACCTTCCCCAAGATGAATCTATCGAGGGGGAGAAGACTGAAAACCTCTCCCTTACTGAAGAGGGGTAGAAGACAAATGAAACAACTGCTGGACCTCAGGGAGATGAAAACCCTGAGGGAACCGAGAAGCTTACCTCTGTATCTGAGGGGGAGCAACTCGAAGAAGATGCTGAAGAATCTGAATCTGAAGATGAAGATGAAGAAGCCGTCGACATCTCTGATGATGAACCATCCTCTTCTTCAAAGAATGATGATGATGATGACTCCTTTATCGTCAAGCCTTCTTAGAAGACTACAGCTCTTAAAGGGATCTTGATAAACGAACCTTCAGGGGAGCGGACCAAGACAAAGCCTTCAGCGTCTGAAGCTGAAAAGGGGAAAGGAAAAGGTGTCGCTGAAGACGATGAAAATCTGACGATCTTGCTTAAAAAGCCGGTTTGTCAGGAACACTACATCTTACTTCCTTACACCGCATCCCTCCTCTATCTATACACATTATCAGCTCTACTCTCCACAAAAAGCCTATACACTTGAACCAATTTCTTTTCTCTGTTCTACCTAAGTTCTTATTCGTAAGATCGATGTGTTTCAGCTAGTCCTCTCCCCTGTTTGAGGATATCGCTGAAGTTTCTACAACTGCGACTTCACCAACAATAATCCCAGCTCCCAACGCTGAAGAAATAATTCCAGTCTTGGATTTGATCTCTGAGACCGATGAACCTGAAGAACAGATGCTCTCTCACAAAAACAAACCTTTCTTGGCTCCTCAAAAGCAGAGTGAAGAGGATCAGAAAAAGGGAGATGCAATGATAAAGAAGTTCGAAGATCAGTGAATCATCCTGAAGCGTGATCAACTTCCTTCTATTCCTCCAAAGTTCAGACTTTCACAAAAGGAATACAAGGATCACCTCAGAGCTGAAAGGTTAATCGCTGAAAGAAGGGAAGCTGAAAAAAAAGACAGAGAACTCGCCATCCAGCTTACTCAACAATCAGTGAAAGACCCCAAGCTGAAAAGAACTCCAATCGAAGTTCAACGTCAGCTATGGGAAGACGCCAAGAAGATCGTTGAAGAAAAGGGAACTGTGTCTCAATCTACTTTAATCTGGTGCAAAGAAAAGGTACACTTCAGATATCGACCTGCCAGAATCAACAAGGTACTTATCACTGGAAGATCAACCCTCAAAGTTTCAATCGCTGAAATCGAGATATTCATAGAGAACGGACAGTACGAAAAATTCTATGCTGAAGCCATCACAAAGTACGGTCTCTCTGAATGGTTGGAGATCATATTAGCCATCCAGAAGTCTCAATCTAAGTACAAGGATCATGTCGAAAAGCTGATAAATAAACAGATTGACTTAGTCTCTTCTTGTGTGGATATTGCTCCTCCCCTCCTCTCGCAAATCAGAAAAGAAGGGCCTCTGCAAAGAAAAAGTCTAAACCTTCAGACTCAGGTCCTCTTATATGGAATGAAACAGGTATTGGTTTTTCTCGTGCTGAAGTTCTTGGTCCAGAACCTGACCTTTCCGCACTTGACACATCACTTCCTCCTGGTGAGAGTTTCATCCCTGGAAAAGTCATAAGCAAACCCTATGGGATATTCTTTATTGACTATGGTGGACGACAACGTTTTCAACGTATCTCTTAGCTTCCCATCACTCCAATCGAACAGCTGAAAGATCTCATCTATTGGTGTGAATTCAAACGTGACATTCAGTCACGACATCTTAAACCCTTGATTTTTGAAGAAGCTCTGAACAAAAGGAATCAAGGAGTAACGGTTCCTGACTGGATGATTCCCACATCAAAGACCCTTGATGAACTTCTCATTAAGGAAGAACCTCTATAAGCTGATAAGATCGCCTTATTCTTCTATTTTATCAGTTGTTCTTTTGTACTTGTAATTTATTTCGCTTGTACTTGTAATCTTTCCACTTCCCTTTGTAATCTGATACGAAATTTAAAGAAAGATTTCAACGAAAGTACTTTACTCAATCAGTACAGAAAAGATCCCAGAAAACAGTAAAAGGGACAAATATTTTATGAGTTCTTTTTATCCTTATGTTTTCATTAAATAGCATATTTCTCTGTTGCTATGTCATAATCAAATAGGGGGAGACTGTTGATCCAAACCCTCAGTGATTTGATAATGACCCTCTCTTAAATACTTAGTGAAAATTGTAAGTAAACAATATGTATCAGAGTTTCACTATCGCTGATAAGTACTAAGACCTTACAGTACCGCTGATAGGAACTCTCTCTCTTTAGATTAAACATTCAGCGAACACTGTTCACCATAATGCTCTGAGCCTGTTCAGTCCTTATGGTGATCGTTGATAAGTTAGTTGTTTACTTATGATCCCTGAAGACAAGTTTCACGTCAACATAGGTTCTACGCTGAAGTCGAAGATCAAGCTCAAGAACCAGCGACAAGTCTCCTAATGAACTGATGCGGATCAGCGAAGACTCAGATTTGTCCACTCAACGTGAAGTATCAAGTACAAGACTTCAGCTATCGCTGAACTTTATCATTCGCTGATATAGAATGATAGAGCGCTGAATCAACGAAAGCTGATCATGAAGTCATCCGTACAAAGTACTTTTGTCTTAACCACCCTTGCACGTCTCCGTACAATATGTCAGAAAAGAACCTCCTTATTGTCTGAAATCGTACAACCACTCTGATACTACACTGTTCAAACATGTGGCTACTAAGGTTGTCTACAAAGGTCAATGACATGCAACCAATGAGCTGCTGCCACGTGTAAAGTATAAACTGACATGCATTAAATGCATGCAGTATATAAGAAGGACTCCAGCTTCATTTTTGAAGCACTCGAAAACTCTGGACGAGTCACTTGCTAACTCTAGTCAAGTCATCTTTCTTATCTTGAGATAGGTTATTATTAGTAATTTTCTTCTCTTTCTTAGTGAAAGAAACTTAGTGTTCCAACTTGTTTAAATTTAGGTTTATCCTTAATCTTGTTCCGCAACAAGCTGTAAATTGTTATTGATTTATCAATAAACAATTTAGAAAAGTAAAATTTGTGTGTTTGTATTCAACCCCCCCTTCTACAAACTTGTATAGCCCTTCGGGACCAACAGGTTCCTCCATGGGGACAGTAGTATCCGATGAGGTTGATGATGATGGTTGAGCTGTCTCCACAGTGATGGACGGCGTGCTTGTAGAAGGCGGCGGACCAGATAGATTCGCCGAATCCTCATTACGAGCAGCTTCAAGTCGAGGTTGTGCTGAGACAGGAGTAGAATCGTTAAATATGTCATCATAAAAATACTTAAACAATAAATCTAAATCAGAAGAATCAGCATTCAATGAAGATGCATGATTTGGATTTACTATCGCTTGTGCAGATCCCAAACTTGGAGGTCCGGAAGCTAGCACGCCAGTTAAACCGGGTTCTGAACTGATGTGTTCAGAAGCCAGATCTGCGGCTTCGTAGAATGTCACATTTACACTTTCAATAACGATTTTAGTCCGTTTATTGTAAATGCGATACGCCTTAGCCTGCATGGAGTATCCGATGAAGACTCATTTATCTGCCTTTGGGCTGAATTAGCTGAGATCGTCTTTGTCGTTCAGTACGTAGCACGTGCATCCGAACGCATGAAAATACTTGATGTTCGGAACGCGGTTGTTCATGATCTCGTACGGTGTCTTGTTGAACCGCTTGTTGATGATTGAGCGATTTTGCGTGTAACAAGCCGTAGACACCGCTTCGGCCCACAGAAATAGCGGTAGATTGGATTGGGAGAGCATGGTGCGAGCTGCTTCGACAAGAGTACGGTTGCGTCGTTCCACCCCTCCGTTTTTCTGAGGAGTGCATGCGGCAGAGAAGGTGTGCGAAATGCCGACTGAAGTCAGATAGTCGTCCACCGTTTGATTCTTAAACTCCGTCCCGTTGTCGGTCCTTATGGTCTGAACTTGTTGTTGCTTGTTCAGTTGGACGGTCTTCTGGTGTTTGATGATCAGCTCCGGAGTTTCGTCCTTCGAGCGTAGAAACTTCACCCAAATGTAGCACGTGTAATCATCCACCATCACTAGAACATATTTTTGCTTGTTGATGCTTTGAACACGCATCGGTCCACACAGATCCATATGGATAAGTTCGAGGGACCGGGACGTGCTCGGAGCTGCCTTCGGCTGATGTGGCACGTGCTTCATCTTTCCCATTTCACATGCCCCGCAGAGACGATCCTTCACGAATTGAAGATCGGGCATGCCTTTTACGTGTCCGCCCAACACCAATTTGTTGATACTTTTGAAGTTCAGGTGCGATAGTCTTCGATGCCAAATCCACGCTTGTTCGGAATTAGCCTTCGACATGAGGCAGACGGGGTTATCGGGTTTCAGGGCTGCGAGGTTGATTGTGTAGAGGTTGGTCTTGCGTTTCCCAACCAGTAGCTCCTCCCCGTCGTCATTGAGAATTCTACACCTTTTAGCTTTGAACCGGACCTCGAGATCTTTGTCGCAGAATTGCCCGATGCTGAACAGATTGTATCCCAATCCCGCGACATGTGATACCTTCTTAATTATTATCTTATCTTGGACAATGTCGTCGTAGCCCACGATCGGCGCCTTGTCGTTGTTCCCAAATCTCACGTCTCCACCATATTCTTCTTTGTAGTTCGTGAGAAGCTCCCTCCTTCCGATCATGTGCTTGGAGCATCCAGAATCTAAGTACCACACATGACCGTGCTGCAAAAACAGGTTTAACGGATTTTAGGTACCCATATTTGCATGGGTCCTGGAGGGTTAGATTTGGCACCTCTCGGAGGAACTTGCTTTGGCACAGATTTCCCCTTGGGTGTAGGTTGTACACCGTTTGTGGAAACTGGTTTTGGCACAGATTTCCTCTTAGGTGTAGAATTTACACCTTTCGGAGGAACAGGTTTTGTAGCAGGTTGCCTCTTGAGTGCCGGTTTAACCTCAGTAGGAGCAACCCGTTTAGGAATGGGTTTGGTCTCCCGCTGTGGTTTAACCCCATTGTTTATAGTATGTTCTTTTGTTATTACGGGGTTTGCGTTTGGGTGTCGAATTATACATGTGATACGACCCAAACCAATCATTTATGTTAATTTCATCAAAATCATTCCAACCACAACTACAACAACAAAAACAATCACGCGATAACTGAATCAATTGATGAACTGAATTAAGTTTAATCGGAAAAGAAACTTCAAAATGATTCCAATGATTCCAAGCACAATTGTCTTTGTTTATCCTAGAATTAAAAGCAGTAGGGAAAGACTTTGATGCAACAGTAAATCTTTTCTTGAAGAAGAAGTTGTTCGTGTAAAGGAAAAATATAAACCCGAATGTGTTTATATAGTGAGATTAGAGAGAGAAAAACTAGAGCGGGAAAGTTTTTCATCATGACACGGACACGTGTTTGCATTTGATTGGATGGTAAACGAAACGTGCAAACGTGTGTCAGAAAAAGAACGTGCCAGGGTTTATCCGTTTGATTACGTCTGTTTGTCCCGAAGGGTTATACAAGTTTGTAGAAGGGGGGGTTGAATACAAACACACAATTTTTACTTTTCTAAATTGTTTATTGATAAATTTTAAAACAATTTACAACTTGTTGCGGAACAAGATTAAGGATTAACCTAATCTAAACAAGTTAATAACACTAAGTTTCTTGCACTAGAATAAAGATAGAAAGGAGATAAGGAAATTACGAGTAATAACCTAACACACAGTAGTAAGGAAGAAGAAGATGGCCCGAGCACTTCGTTTCTGAAATAGGGTTCTTCTTATATACTGCATGCATTTAATGCATGGCAGTATTGCTTTACACGTGGCAGCAACTGAGTGGTTGAATGTCATTGACCTTTGTAGACAACCTTAGTAGCCGCATGGTGCACAGTGTAGAATCATAGTTTGTTGTACGATCATAGACAAATGGGATGTCCGTTCTGACAGTTCGTACGGAGATGTGCAAGGGAGGTAAGACAATAGTACTTTGTAAGGAGACTTCATGATCAGCTTTCGTTGAATAAGTACTTTATCAACGAATGATAAAGCTCAGCGATTGCTGAAGTCTTCTACTTGATACTTCACGTTGAATGGACAATTCTGTGACTTCGCTGATATCCGCATCAGTTCCTTAGTAGACTTGTCGCTGGTTCTTGGGCTTGATCTTCGACTTCAGCGTAGAACCTTTGTTGATGTGAAACTTGTCTTCAAGGATCATAAGTAAACAACTAAACTATCAACGATTATCACAGAGACTGTACATGCTCAGAGCTACTGGATGAACAGTGTTCGCTGAATGTCTAATCTAAAGAGCGAGAGTTTCTATCAGCGGTACTGTAAAGTCTTAGTACTTATCAGCGATAGTGAAACTCTAATACATATTGTTTACTTACAATTTTCACTAAGTGTTAAAGAGAGGGTCATTATCAAATCACTGAGGGTTTGGATCAAAAATCTCCCCCTATTTGATTATGACATAGCAATAGAGAAAATTGCTAAGTATGAAAACATAAGGATAAAAAGAACTCATAAAATATTTGTCCCTTTTACTGTTTTCTGGGATCTTTTCAGTACTGATGGAGTAAAGTACATTCGCTAAAAATTTTCTTTAAACTTCGTATAAGGTTACAAAGGGAAGTAGAAAAATTACAAGTACAACAAATAAATTTACAAGTACAAAAGATATAAGCTGATAAGGATAGACGAAATACAAGGAAATCCTATCAGCTTTCAAAGGGTTCTTCCTTAATGAGAAGTTCATCAAGGGTCTTTGTTGTAGGGATCATCCAGTCAGGGACAGTTTCTCCTGATTTCTTCTTTCTTGTGCTTCTTTGAAGATCAGGGGCTTGAGATATCGTGCCTGAATATCGCGTCTAAATTCACACCAATAGATGAGATCCCTGAGCTGTTCAATGGGAGTGATGGGAAGCTTAGAGACACGTTGAAAACGTTGTCCTTCATCGTAGTCGAGAAAGAAGATACCATAAGGTTCGCTTATGACTTTACCAGGGATGAAACGTTCACCAGGTGGCAGAGAGGTATCCAGCACTGAGAGATCAGGATCAGGACCAAGTACTTCAGCACGTGAAAAATCAATACCTGTTTCGTTCCGGATAGGAGGACCTGAATCTGACGGTTTGGACTTTTTCTTTGCAGAGGCCCTTCTTTGTTGAGTCGTAAGAGGAGGAGGAGGAGGAGTAATATCCACAGCAGAAGAAACCAAGTCGATCTGAGAATTTATGATTTTCTCGACATGGCTCTTATATTGTGAGGTAGATCGCTGAATGGCTATTCGCTTCTCCAACCATTCAGAGAAACCGTACTTATTGATCGTAGCAGCGTAGATGTTTTCTTTGGTACCGTTTTCTCTGAATAGATCGACCTTAACAACTGGAACATCTATGGTCAAGTTTCCTCTGATGAATACCTTGTGAATTTTGGCAGCCCGATATCGATAGTGCAGTATTTCTTTGCACCATTCCAAGGGAGAGTCAGATACATTGGTCTTTTCTTCAACGATCTTCTGGGCGTCTTCCCATAACTGACGTTGGACTTCGATGGGAGCTCTTTCCAGTTTGGGGTCATTCACATATTTGGGCAAGCTGGATGGCAAGGGCTTTATCTTTTTCTTCAGCTTCCTTCTTTTTGGCGAGTAATCTTGTGGCTCTAAGATGATCAGTGAATTCTTTCCTTGATAGTCTGAACTTTTTAGGAACAGGAACTTTGGAGCGAGGGAGGATGATTCGTTGATCTTCGAATTTCTTGATCATTTCTTCTCTCCTTTTCTGATCCTCTTCACTTAGCTTTTGAGGAGCTAAGGAAGGTCTGTTTTCGTGAGAGAGAAGTTGTTCTCCAGGTTCATCGGTCTCAGTGATTAAATCTAAGACCAGGATTATTTCTTCAGCTCTTGTGGCTGGGATTATTGTTGGTGCAGCAGTGGGGACTTCAGCTGGATCCTCAAGCAGGGGAGAAGACCAGCTGAAACACAACGATCGTTTATGTAAGATTATGGGAAGAAAGAGATAGAGAAAAAAATGGGGTTTAAGTGTATAGAGGTTTTATGGATAGAAGGATTGAGATTGAGAAGGGATAGAGAAGGGATGCAGCGTAAGGGAAGAGAAGATATTGTACCTGACAAACTGGGTTTATCTGAAGGATGGCCAGATTGCCTTATGCAGCGAGGCCTTTGTTTTTGCCTTTGTCAGCTTCAGACGCTGCAGGTTTTGTCTTGGCCGTCTCCCCTGATGGTTCTTTTATCGAAATCCCTTTCTCAGGGACCTTCTTGGGCTCAACGAAAAAGAAGTCATCATCATCATCATCATCATCATCATCATCATCATCATTTTTATGAGTTGATGATGGTTCGTCCTCAGAGATGTCGACAGCTTCATCGTCTTAAACTTCTTCTTCAGACGCGTCCTCATCAGTGTAAGGTTCGGTCACATCAACAGCAGCTCCAGTTTCCTCATCGAGTTGCTCCCCCTCAAGAGCAGAGGGAGTTTTCTCGGTTCCCTCAGGGTTTTCAACTCCCTGAGGTTGTTCAGCAGCAACAGCATTTTCATTTATCTCCCCCTCCGAATTATGGGGAAGATCTTAAGCTTTCTTCTCCCCCTCTTCCACAATATGAGTGGGGGAGGAAACAGATTGATCAGCAGCAGCAGCAGTCATAGGATTACTGTCTTCCAGGCCAATAAGTCCCATGAAGGTTTCAATCACAACTATTCTTGCTTCTAGGCCAGAAATAGTAGGACTGATCTTTTGGAGATCCTCTCTATCGGCCTGAGTAAAGTGAGACTTTGGGGCATCCAGGCTATTGAGTATCTGTTGAAGGAGATCTTTGACTGTGGTAACCTCACTCTTAAGAGTACCAACCTCTGTCTTCAATGATGTGACTTCATTGGACAGAGTGGTGAAGTTTGTTGCGAGGGTGGTGTTGGTGAGGTTGAGATTGTTGATGTTTGTGTAAGTTTCAGCGAGAGTGGTAGCAAAAGTTCCTATGCTGCCATCCACCTTCTCCATATCAGCTTTGGAGGCTTTCTCATCAACGACCTCGGTTAACTTCTTGAGGTTCTCTCCAGCGTCTGTAACCACTGAAGAGTTTGCGGAGAGAGTGGTGTTGTAAGATTCCACCTTTGTTTCCAGGGCCTTCAGGGAGGTGTTGATATCCTCCAAATTAGGACCTGAAACAGTTATTAACTTATGAACATAGGAAAGCTCAGAAGTTTGGGGTTTTGAGAGAGGAGTAGGTTGAGTTATGTGTATACCTGCAGGCGGGTTGGCGAAGTTGTCGAAGCCTCGTAACCCTGAATGGTATTCCATGTCGCCTTCGAGAGTGCCTTGGCGCATGGAGGTGCCTGCAGATCCTAAGTTTGTTCCCATCATCGCATGTAGAGTACCAGCAGCTGAATCATGAACGATGACGTTGGTTCCTGAGAACGGTGGGGAAATTTGGTGGAGTGTCCAAAGAAAGAGTGGGAGGAGTGAAGGATGAGAAGATTGGTTGGGTGCAGGGTTCAGCGTTGGATCCACTGACAATCACTTCAGTCTGTAGAGAGGCTGAAGGAGGTGGGTTCAGTTCCAAGTTTATAACCTCAGTGTTTAAAGACGCTAAGGTTTGGGATGGAATGGGTGGCTTGGTCTGCTGTGGCAGAGCGTACCACGAAACTATCCAGCGACTCTTGTAGAAGATGAGTCGAGGAGTCTTCAGCATGTGAATGCTTGGAGGGTTGCTCCTTGGTTTTCTTGATCTTTTGAGAATCAAGTTGGGTAGTAGAATGTTTCCTTTTACGAGAAGGAGTGGAGGGTGTAGCCTGGGTATCAGCGGTGGGGATTACCACTGAAGTAGTCGTAGAAGTAGAAGAAGGAGGATTGAGAAGAGGTAAGAGAGTAGAGAGACATACCTCGTTTGGCATGGGGCTGAAGTCGAGCACCTTAGGGACAACCTGAGAGAGTCTCATATCACCTTCTTTTCGAGCACCTTGTAGAAAGACGGCACTGATGAATCGGGGATATGGAACCCATGTTGGTCTATCAGCCATGTCTACTCTGAACGCAAGATCGTCGTAGATGATCAAGGCCCAGTCAACATGGAGACCATTCAGCATTGCGTAGCCCATTGCTTGTTGAGGTTGAGCGGCTTGATCAGAGGAGCCGGACTTCGCTGTCATGCAGCTTATCAAGTGGGCGAAGATGAAGTTCATCTCGCTGGGCATTTTGGACTTCTTGATCAGGGTCAGCTCCTTCTCAAGTTGTTTATCCCTCCATGTTTCCCATACGTAACCCATTGCATCAAAGAATGCAGTGATGGCTTCCCTATCAGCATGGTTTTTGTGGTTAGGCAGAGGGACAAAGGGTTTTTCTTTGGTGGCAGTGGGTAGGCTGAGTGCACGCCTGATAATGGCGGGGTTGATTTTGGTTGTGCCAAATTTGGTGTCACAGAGAATGACATCAAGGAGTTTCTTAGGGTCTTTGGGTGAAGAAACCTGAGCTGTTCTGGCAGTATACCAGAACTGAGATAAAAGGAATTTATGAGCAGGGTTACGAAGGTTAGGGCTTTGGATAAGCAGCAGGTTTTCAGAAAATTCACAGCATCATCCAGATGCGTGACTTGCTTTCGAGGAGGAAAATCGAAAAGCGCATAGAGGTTGTTGTTGTTGAAAGTTACTTTCTCAGGTGTGAACTTGACCTGAGGAGCTTTGGGGAGAGTCAGTTTCTCAGCAGCAGGAGATTTCTGAGCAGTAGGAGCAGCAATAGAAGATGCCATTGCTGTTTTATCATGTCAACCAAAGAATATAGATAAAGAATACAGTCTTAATGTGGAAAGACATTCCAAAATAAGATGGTATTTATTTTTGTCCATTTCATTCAGACCAAAAATGTCTTAATGAAGATTAGGGTTTTCTAGTTTTGACAAAAAGAGACAAGAACTAGTGAATGTCTTATTTTCCAGTTTCCTTTAGAGATAAGGATTCTGGAAAAACATATGAAGAACAAGTTTAAGATTTTAGATTTAAACTTGAAGAACAACCATGAAGATTGTGTTTATAAAATCATGAAAGAAAATGATTTCATTTTAAAAAGTTCTTTTGTTTGATCTTGTAGAAACAATGAGAAGATCAGAAACAAGTTAAAACAGGTAAATAATAAGAATATTAACCTTGTTGTCGAAGAAGAAGATGAACAGTTCTTGAAACGAGAATTCGAGATGCAACAGTAAATCTTTTCTTGAAGAAGAAGGTGTTCGCGTAAAGGAAAAATATAAACCCGAATGTGTTTATATAGTGAGATTAGAGAGAGAGAGAGAAACTAGAGCGGGAAAGTTTTTCATCATGACACGGACACGTGTTTGCATTTGATTGGATGGTAAACGAAACGTGCAAACGTGTGTCAGAAAAAGAACGTGCCAGGGTTTATCCGTTTGATTACGTCACAAACGTCCTTTCATATTTTAGGATGTCTCTGAGGTTTTTGAAAAACTCAGGGACATTTTGAAAAAATGAAGCACTGAATAGAAATATAAGTGTTGGTTTTTAAAAATTTCAAAGTATTGCTGATAAGAAAGAGATATTCAGCGATACAATTTGTTTCGAAATCTTGCATTCATTTGGGAACGTCAGCGAGGAAATAGAACATACCTTGACATCAGCGAATCAAGTTTGTTCAGCGAGAAGATGATAGAATGGGTTATACAAGTTGGTTTTATCCTTTTGCTGATCAAATTCGAACCGCTGAAGATTTTATTCTTTAAAGTTCAGCATTCCAAGCTCGCTGATGAGAAAGTTAAATCTTGTCTCATCAAGAGGTTTGGTGAACAGATCAGCTAACTGAAAGTCAGTTGGGATAAAATGAAGTTCTATATCACCATTCATCACATGATCTCTGATAAAATGATACCTGATTTCGATGTGTTTGGTCTTTGAGTGTAGCACTGGATTGTTGGCTATAGCGATGGCACTTGTGCTGTCGCAATAGATTGGAATTTTCGAGAGCTGAAGGTCATAGTCCAGTAGTTGATTTCTCATCCACAAGACCTGAGAACAACAGCTTCCAGCAGCTACGTACTCAGCTTCAGCGGTGGAGGTGGACACTGAGTTTTGCTTTTTACTTGTTCAACTAACCAGCTTTCCACCTAGGAGCTGACAGCCTCCTGTGGTGCCTTTTCTATCCAATTTGCAACCTGCAAAATCACTATTTGAATAGGTTATTAGATCAAACCCTGAATCTTTGGGATACCAAAGACCTAGGTTAGGAGTACCCTTAAGGTAACGAAAGATTCGCTTTACAGCGATCATATGAGATTCCTTAGGTTCAGCTTGATATCGTGCACCCAAACAGGTTGCGTACATAATATCGGGTCGGCTAGCTGTAAAATACAAAAGTGAGCCGATCATCCCACGGTATGTCGTGACATTAACAGGTATTCCAGAGGAATCCTTGTTAAGTGTCAGCGGCGGTGCCATAGGGGTTTTCATAACTGAACTCTGAGTTAAATCAAATTTCTTCAGCATATCTTTAACATACTTTCCCTGATTAATGAAAGTTCCCTTTTCATTTTGTTTTATCTGAAGACCAAGGAAATATGTTAGCTCACCCTTCATGCTCATTTTATACTATGCTTTCATTCTATCAGCGAAACGAGTACAAAGGTCAGGGTTAGTAGAACCAAATATAATGTCTTCAACATATATCTAAACAAGAATAATATGACCTTTTACTTTCCTGAAAAATAGAGTGTTATCGATTTTACCACGCTCAAATTGTTCAATATAGAGATAAGTAGAGAGAGTGTCATACATGCACGGGGAGCTTGCTTTAAGCCATAGAGTGCCTTATACAGTTTATAAACATAACCTGGATGCTTAGGATCTGAGAATCCTGGAGGTTGTTCCACGTAGACTTCTTCGTTCAGCTTTCCATTTAGGAACGCTGACTTGACATCCATTTGATAAACTTTGTAGTCTTTGTGTACAGCGTAGTCTAAGAATAAACGAATAGATTCTAGTCTTGCTACTGGAGCAAATGTTTCGTCGTAGTCTATACCTTCCTCTTGTCTGTATCCCTGAGCAACAAGACGAGCCTTGTTGCGAGTTACAGTTCCATGTTCGTCCAACTTGTTTCGATAGACCCATTTAGTGCCTATCACCGTCTTGTCAGTTGGTCTTCGAACAAGCTTCCAAACTTTGTTTCTTTCAAATTCAGTCAGCTCTTCTTGCATAGCGCTGACCCAGTTTGGATCTCTGAGGGCATCATCTATTTTCTTTGGTACAATCAGAGAAATAAAGTTAACAAATAAACAAATATTACCTGCACTTCATCGAGTCTGAACACCAGCATTTGGATCACCAAGAATTTGATCAATAGGGTGATTAACAGTCCATCGCTGAGCCGGAGTATGAATCGCTGACTCAACTTGAACTGGAGGAGCTGAAGATGAGGCTTCAGCAACTTCTGGAATATTAGTCAAGAAAGGAGTAGGTGCATATGTCATTACATTCTCTGATTGCTGAGAAGTAGATGGTATATCTGAGACATTTTGTTCAGAAGCAGAGATAGTGTTTAGAGGAACAGCTGAGACCCATGATGTTTCAGCTTTACTATTTTGCATGTTTGGGATGATAGTAGGACCATCGTCTTCAACAGGATGAGTATGAGGAGTGGGAATGTCTTCTGAATCACCAAGATGTGAAAACATCCATTGATTCAGTTTTTCAGTATCAACAGAAGGTCTAGAATTCGCTGAATGGGATTCGTCAAAGGTGACGTGAATCGTTTCTTCTACAGTCTGTCTTCTACGATTGAAGACTCTGAAGGCTTTGGGGATTGAAGAATATCCAAGAAAGATTCCATCATCAGCCTTAGGATCAAACTTTCCAAGGGCATCTCTGTTGTTCAGTATGAAACACAGACATCCAAAGATGTGAAAAAGCTAATTGAAGGCTTTCTCCCATGAAAATATTCATAAGCTGTCTTTTTGAATTTTTTGACTATCAACGACCTGTTTTGCGTAAAGCAATCCGTGTTGACAGCTTCTGCCCAAAACTGAGTAGGCAGGTGAGAATCGTTGAGCATTTAACATGCAGCTTCAATGATAGTTCTATTTCTTCTTTCAGCGACTCCATTTTGTTGCGGGGTTCTCACTGAGTAAAAGTTGTGAGAAATACCCTTACTCTCAAAGAAGGAATCAAGAGAACTGTTTTTGAATTCAGTCCCATGATCACTCCTTATTGAGCGAACGGTCATGTTGTTCAGGACTTCCATTTTCCTGACAAAGGTGATGAGTTCTTCAAGGGTGTCACTCTTAGAACGGAGAAACATTACCCAGGTATAGCGAGAGAATTCATCAACTATGACCAGTGTATATTTCTTTCCAGCGATGGATTGTTTGTTAACAGGGCCAAACAAAACCCTATGAAGAAGTTGTAAAGGAGATGACACTGAGGAAACTTGCTTAGACTTGAAGCTTGCTTTGGTCTGCTTGCCTTTCTCACACGCTGAACATAAGGACTCTTTGGTGTATGAGTGTTGAGGTAGACCAGTGACTAACTCTTTAGAAGAAAGAGTATCCAGTGTCTTGAAGTTGAGATGAAAGAGCCTCTTATGCCATAGCCAGTTGACATCAGATGAGGCTTTTGAGAAGAAACAGGAGTTCTCAGTGGTTGTTGAGTCCATGTTTATTACATAAACATTTTCCAAACGATAACCGCTGAGAGCTATCTTTTCCTTTTTGTCAGCGACAAAGCAGGATTCCTTAGTAAAGATTACTTTGTTATCCATGTCGCAAAGCTGACTGATGCTTAGAAGATTATGCTTCAGCCCTTCAACATATGCGACTCTTCTGAAGGTTGTTGTACCATTAGAGAGTACACCAAACCCTCAGGTATGTCCTTTTCCGTTTCCACCAAAAGTTACAGAGGGACCATTTTCTTCCTTATATTCAGTGAGCAGGTTCTTCTTACCAGTTATGTGTCTAGAGCATCCGCTATCGAGATACCAGATACCCTTCTTAACCTGCAAACAAAGGAAGATTAGTTTGACTTGGGCACCGATTTTATCATGTGTACATACTTGTCAGTAGAGGTAGATGGGATGGAAGGTTCAGCATTCTTCTCAGCATTTGAAGATTCAGCTTTATCAGTCTTCACTTTGGTTAATTTCTTAACCTCAGTGGTCTTCTTTGCCTTGGGGGAAATAATCTTCTCCTTAGCTATCTTTTCAGCTTTGGTGGCTATAGGGCACTTACTAGCAATATGATTCGTAAGTCCACAGTGATAACATTTCCTATAACTAAAAGTAGTTCTAGGACCATTTGCATGCTTCGCCGTTAGTTTTAAATGAGCAAGGCTAGCACAAAGTATACCTTTGGTATTGGAAATGAGAGGAACTTTTAGTTCTTCAGATTTCTTACCAGTTATATCCACTTTAAGTCTAGGAGTAGATCGCTGAATAAATCCAGGGATCTTGTTCTTAGAAGTAGAGGGATAAGTCACTGAAGCTTTAGGAGCATTCTGCTTAGGTACACAAGTACCCTTCTGAGGTTTTTGGTTAAACAATTTGGATAAACAATTTTTCTCAGGGATGGGGTAGGTTTTGGATAAACAATTTTCTCTTTACCTTTTGATGTTAAGGTAGAGATTTCCTCAGGGATGGGAGGTTTTGAAGAGGAACACTGAGATGAGAAAGTGTCAGGGATTGAGGATACGAACATTCCAAACTTAAGCATGGAACGGTCAGTGGTTGGTTCTAGATTATCAGCTTTGTAACCAAGACCACGTTTATCACTCAGGGGAATCTGAGACTTTATTATTTCAGTTATCGTTGTTGAGGATTTATACCATCCATCAACAGTAGCTTTTCCTGCTTTTAATGCAGATATAGCTTCTTCACGTTCGATTTTGACTAACTGATTTAAATGAACTTGATCTTTAAAATCTTCTTCAATTTTAGAAAGCTTTTCTATTTGAAGGTGACAGTTTTTAAGCTGTTCAGCGAGATCAAGGTTTTGATTTTCAATAACAGTTTTGCCATTCATGGCTTCATATAAACTTCTAGGCAAGAGATCGATCTTTCGAAGACTATCAACTTCATCAATATTTAAAATATTGGTAAAGAAGGAAGGTGATACCTTAGTAGCAGAGGTTGAAGTAGAGGGAATGTCATAATTTTCTTCCTCATCTTCAAGTTTGGTCATGAGACATAGATTGGCTTCATCATCATCTTCAGAGTCAGATGATTCTTCTTCGTCAGAGGCAGCCCAATCATAGTCAGCCATCAGGCCTTTGCCTTTATTCTTAAAGGTTTTCAGCTTTGAATACCTTTCTTTCAGCTTTTTGTATTTTTAATCTCTAGTCCTGGGAGTAAAGTTTTTCTTGGGAAAAGATGAGGTTCTAGAGACTTTCTTTGACCTGCACTCGCACATATGAAGCTTTCGTACTGTCTTACCAGGTTGATCTTACGTGAGTCCTGGACTTCAGAAGTACCTTCATACTAAACAGAAATTGTGTCCCACATGGCTTTGGAGGTTTTCAGGTTCATGACGGAATGGTAGACTTCGTCAGGAAGAGCCATGGAAAGAATGGATCTGGCTTTAGTGTGGATAGCCATTTTCTTCTTATCTTCATCAGTCCACATATGAATTTCCCTGGGAACCAACCTTTCTGTAATAGCAGCTCTATTCTCAGCGAATGGAACTTCAGGATCAATTCTTACAGGAATATATGGGCCGTTTTCAAGATAGTAAGGCATAGTTGGGTCTACACCTTCTAGGAAGAGAATCATCCTATTTTTCCATAGATTAAAGTTATCTCTGGAGAATCTAGGGGTTTTTTTAAGAGAACCATTGTCAATATAGTTTATGTTTGTGTTGGTAGCCATTTTAAGAAATAGCAAGGAAGAAGAGATTAGTATAGATAAGATCTTGTTTATGAGATTAAACATATCTGTTCTGATACCACTTGTTGGTCCGGAAGGGTTATACAAGTTTGTAGAAGGGGGGGGGGGGGGGTTGAATACAAACACACGATTTTTACTTTTCTAAATTGTTTATTGATAAATCTTAAAACAATTTACAACTTGTTGCGGAACAAGATTAAGGATTAACCTAATCTAAACAAGTTAAGAATACTAAGTTTCTTGCACTAGAATAAAGACGGGGTTCTTCTTATATACTGCATGCATTTAATGCATGGCGGTATTGCTTTACACGTGGCAGCAGCTGAGTGGTTGAATGTCATTGACTTTTGTAGACAACCTTAGTAGCCGCATGGTGCACAGTGTAGAATCAGAGTTTGTTGTATGATCATAGACAAAAGGGATGTTCGTTCTGACAGTTCGTATGGAGACGTGCAAGGGAGGTAAGACAATAGTACTTTGTAAAGAGACTTCATGATCAGCTTTCGTTGAATCAGTACTTTATCAGCGAATAATAAAGCTCAGCGATTGCTGAAGTCTTCTACTTGATACTTCACGTTGAATGGACAATTCTGTGACTTTGCTGATATCGGAATCAGTTCATTAGTAGACTTGTCACTGGGTCTTGGGCTTGATCTTCGACTTCAACTTAGAACCTTTGTTGACATGAAACTTGTCTTCAGGGATCATAAGTAAACAACTATACTATCAGTGATCATCACAGAGACTGAACAGGCTCAGAGCTACTAGATGAACAGTGTTCACTGAATGTCTAATCTAAAGAGCGAGAGTTTCTATCAGCGGTACTGTAAAGTCTTAGTACTTATCAGCGATAGTGAAACTCTAATACATATTGTTTACTTACAATTTTCACTAAGTGTTAAAGAGAGGGTCATTATCAAATCACTGAGGGTTTGGATCAACAACGTCACAAACGTCCTTTCTTATTTTAGGATGTCTCTGAGGTTTTTGAAAAACTCAGGGACATTTTGAAAACATGAAGCACTGAATAGAAATATCAGTGTTGGTTTTAGAAATTTCAAAGTATTGCTGATAAGAAAGAGATATTCAGCGATACAATTGGTTTCGAAATCTTGCATTCATTTGCGAACGTCAGCGAGTAAAGAGAACATACCTTGACATCAGCGAATCAAGTTTGTTTAGAGAGAAGATGATAGAATAAGTTATATAAGTTGATTTTATCCGCTCGCAGATCAAATGTGAATCTTTGAAGATTTTATTCTTCAAAGTTCAACATTCCAAGCTCGCTGATGAGAAAGTTAAATCTTGTCTCATCAAGAGGTTTGGTGAACAGATCAACTAACTGAAAGTTAGTTCGGATAAAATTAAGTTAGTTGTTTACTTATGATCCCTGAAGACAAGTTTCACATCAACCAAAGTTCTACGCTGAAGTCGAAGATCAAGCTCAAGAACCAGCGACAAGTCTACTCATGAACTGATGCGGATATCAGCGAAGCAAGACCTGTCCATTCAACGTGAAGTATCAAGTAGAAGACTTCAGCAATCGCTGAACTTTATCATTCGCTGATAAAGATCTGACTCAACGAAAACTGATCATGAAGTCTCCCCGTATGTTACTATTGTCTTACCTCCCTTGCACGTCTCCGTACGAACTGTCAAAACGGACATCCCTTTTGTCTGTAATCGTACAACAACTCTGATTCTACACTGTGCACCATGCAGCTACTAAGGTTGTCTACAAAGGTCAATGACATGCAACCACTCAGCTGCTGCCACGTGTAAAGCCATACTGCCATGCATTAAATGCATGCAATATATAAGAAGAACCTTACTTCAGTTTTGAAGTGTGCTCGGACCATCTTCTTATTTCTTATTGTTAAGTTATTATTCGTAATTTCTTTAACTCTTTCTAGTGCAAGAAACTTAGTGTTTCTCAAGACTTGTTTAGATTAGGTTTATCCTTAATCTTGTTCCGCAACAAGTTGTAAATTGTCTTGATTTATCAATAAACAATTTAGAAAAGTAAAAACGTGTGTTTGTATTCAACCCCCCCCCCCTTCTACAAACTTGTATAGCCCTTCGGGACCAACACGTGCTATCAGAGCAGATTTGTTTAAACTCATAAACAAGATCTGATCTATACTAAGATTTCTCTTCCTTGTTATTTCTTAAAATGGCTACCAACACAAACACCAACTATATTGACAACGGTTCTCTTGCAAAACCCCCTAGATTCTCCAGAGATAATTTTAATCTATGGAAAAATATGATGATTCTCTTCTTAGAAGGTGTAGACCCTACTATGCCTTACTATCTTGAAAATGACCCATATATTCCTATAAGAATTGATCCTGCAGTTCCAGTCGCTAAGAATAGACCTGCTATTCCAGAAAGGCTGATTCCCAAGGAAATTCATATGTGGACTGATGAAGATAAGAAGAAAGTGGCTATCGACACCAAAGCCAGATCCATACTCTCCATGGCTCTTCCTGACGAAGTCTACCATTCCGTCATGAACCTGAAAACCTCAAAAGCTATTTGGGACACAATCTGTGTTCAGTATGAAGGTACTTCTGAAGTCCAGGACTCTCGAAAGATCAACGTGGTAAGACAGTATGAAAGCTTCATTTGTGGTAAGAATGAAACTCTCTCTGAAGTACACCAACGTTTTAACTGCTTAGTAATAGATCTAAAAAATGTTGGTAAGTTACCTGAAAGCTGGGACAGTTATTCTATGTGTCTCAAGCTATCAAAGGATCTAAACTCAGTGACCCTTTCTACCTTATATGGCACGATGCTGAATCATGAGCAATCGAGTCATATTAAGAAGAATCTTGTAAAAGATTCTAAAAGCACCCCTGTTGCTTTAATCTCAGAGTCACCTTCCACTCAGCGATCGACTATCACTGTCACTGAGTTGGAAACTAACTCTGAAAGATCATCAGACTCTGACGTTTCAGATAATGATGAAACTCTGGCATTCCTGGCTAATAAGTTCAGGAGATTTGCTAGAAAGAGTAATTTCAAGAAGAATAAACCTCTTGCTATTACTGACAAGCCAAGATCATCAACCCCTGTTGATAAGGCTACTGCTACTTGCTATAACTGTGAAAAGATAGGATATTTTGCTAGCGAGTGCAGGTCAAGGAAAGTCTCTAGACCCTCAGCTTTTCCCAAGAAAAACTTTATTCCCAGGAATAGAGATGAAAAATATAAAAAGCTGAAAGAAAGGTATGCAAAGCTGAAAACCTTTAAGAAGAAAGGCAAAGGCCTCATGGCTGACTATGATTGGGCTGCCTCTAACGAAGAAGAATCATCTGACTCTGAAGATGATGATGAAGCCAATCTATGTCTCATGGCCAAACTTAAAAATGTGGAAGACAATTCTGACATTCTCTCTACTTCAACCTCTGCAACTCAGGTATCACCTTCCTTATTTACCAATATTGCAAATATTGATGAAGCTGATAGTCTTCGAAAGATCGATCTCTTGACTAGAAGTTTATATGAAGCCATGAATGGCAAAACTGTAGTTGAAAATCAAAACCTTGATCTCGCTGAACAGCTTAAAAATTGTCACCTTCAAATAGAAAATCTTTCTAAAATTGAAGAAGATTTTAAAGATCAAGTTCACCTATATCAGCAAGTCAAAATCGAGCGCGAAGAAGCTATCGCTGCATTAAAAGCTGAAAAAACTACTTATGATGGATGGTATAATTCCTTAACAAAGATCATAGAGATAATTAAGTCTCAGATTCTCCTGAGTGATAAACGTGGTCTTGGTTACAAAGCTGATACTCTAGAACCAACCACTGATCGTTCCTTGCTCTTATTTGGAACTTTCGTATCCTCATTCGCTGATACTTCATCCTCTCAGTGTTCCTCTTCTAAACCGCCCATCCCTGAGGAAATCTCTACCTTAACTTCTAAAGGTAAAAAAAAAGTTATTTATCCAAAACCTACCTCAGTCTTTAAAAACAAAGGTAAAGGAATTGCTTTGAACCAAAATCCTCAGAAGGGTACCTCTGTACCAAAGCTGAACGCTTCTAAAGCTTCAGTGACTTATCCCTCTGATTCAAAGAATAAGATCTCTGGATTTATTCAGCGTGGATCTATTCAGCGATCTACTCCTAGAATCAAAGTGGAAATCATTGGTAAGAAATCCGAAGAACTAAATGTTCCTCCCATTTCAAAAACCAATAGCTTACTTGGTTCTGGTCCTTCTAATTCAAAATCTAAAGCTCAGCATGCAAATGGTCCTAGAACTACTTTTGGTTATAGGAAATGTTATCATTGTGGACTTACAAATCATATTGCTAGTAAGTGCCCCACAGCCACCCAAGCTGAAAAGATAGCTAAGGTGAAGATCATTGCCCCCAAGGCAAAGAAGACCACTAAGGTTAAGAAATTAACCAAAGTGAAGACTGACAAAGCTGAATCTTCAAATGCTGCGAAGACTGCTGAACCTTCCACCTCTTCTTCTACCCCCACTGACAAGTGTGTACACATGGTTAAGTGGGTACCCAAGAAAAACTAATCTTCCTTTGTAATACAGGTTAAGATGGGTATCTGGTATCTCGATAGTAGATGCTCTAGATACATGACTGGTATGAAGAACCTGCTCACTGAGTACAAAGAAGAGAAGGGTCCCTCTGTAACTTTCGGTGGAAATGGAAAAGGACATACCCGAGGGTTTGGTGTACTATCTAACGGTACAACAACCTTCAGAAGAGTCGCATATGTTGAAGGGCTGAAACATAATCTTCTAAGCATCAGTCAACTTTGCGACAAGGATAACAAAGTAATCTTTACTAAGGAATCCTGCTTTGTCGCTGACAAAAAGGAGAAGATAGCTCTCAGCGGTTATCGTTTGGAAAATGTTTATGTAATAAACATGGACTCAACAACCACTGAGAACTCCTATTTCTTCTCAAAAGCCTCATCTGATGTCAACTGGCTATGGCATAAGAGACTCTCTCATCTAAACTTCAAGACACTAAACACTCTTTCTTCAAAAGAGTTAGTCACTAGTCTACCTCAACACTCATACGCCAAAGAATCCTTATGTTCAGCGTGTGAGAAAGGCAAGCAGACCAAAGCAAGCTTTAAGTCTAAGCAAGTTTTCTCAGTATCATCTCCTCTACAACTTCTCCAAACGGATTTGTTTGGCCGTGTTAACAAAACATCCATCGCTGGAAAGAAATATACACTGGTCATAGTTGATGAATTTTTTCGATATACATGGGTTATGTTTCTCCGTTCTAAGAGTGACACCCCTGAAGAACTCATCACCTTTGTTCAGAAAAAGGAAACCCTGAACAACTTAATCATTCGCTCAATAAAGAGTGATCATGGGACTGAATTCAAAAATAGTTCTCTTGATTCCTTCTTTGAGAGTAAGGGTATTTCTCACAACTTTTCTTCAGTGAGAACACCGCAACAAAACGGAGTCGCTGAAATAAGAAATAGAACTATTATTGAAGCTGCACGTTCAATGCTCAGCGATTCTCACCTGCCTATTCAGTTTTGGGCAGAAGCTGTCAACACTGCTTGTTTTACGCAAAACAGGTCGCTGATAGTCAAAAGATTTAATAAAACAGCCTATGAACTTTTTCATGGGAGAAAGCCTTCAATTAGCTTTTTTCACATCTTTGGATGTCAGTGTTTCATACTGAACAACAGAGAAGCCCTTGGAAAGTTTGATCCTAAGGCTGATGATGGAATCTTTCTTAGATATTCTTCAATCTCCAAAGCCTTCAGAGTCTTCAATCGAAGAAGACAAACTGTTGAAGAAACTATTCACGTCACTTTTGACGAATCCCGTTCAGCGAATTCTCGACCTTCTGCTGATATTGAAGAACTGAATCATTGGATGTTTTCTCATCTTGGCGATTCAGAAGATATTCCCACTCCTCATACTCATACAGTTGAAAATGATAGTCCTACTATCATCCCAAACATGCAGAATAGTGAAGCTGAAACATCATGGGTCTCAGCAGTTCCTTTAAACACTATACCTGCTTCTGAACCAAATGTCTCAGACATTCCATCTACTTCTCAGCAATCAGTAAATGAGATGACATCTGCACCTACTCCTCTTGGCTGATTTTCCAGAAGTTGCTGAAACTTCATCTTCAGCTCCTCCAGTTCAATTTGAGTCAGCGACTTATGCTCCTGGTCAGCGATGGACTGTAAATCACCCAATTGATCAAATTCTTGGTGATCCAAACCCTGGTGTTCAGACTCGACGAAGTGCAGGTAATATTTGTTTATTTGTTAACTTTATTTCTCTGATTGAACCAAAGAAAATAGATGATGCCCTCAAAGATCCAAACTGGGTCAGCCCCATGCAAGAAGAGCTGACTGAATTCGAAAGAAACAAAGTTTGGAAACTTGTTCGAAGACCAACTGACAAAACAGTGATAGGCACTAAATGGGTCTATCGAAACAAGTTGGACGAACATGGAATTATAACCCGCAACAAGGCTCGTCTTATTGCTCAGGGATACTGTAATACCCCGGGTAAGTTCGTTAGTTAAATGTCAGTTCCGTTAAATTTAGTTAACTCTTTAATAGAAGTTTAGAGTAAATTTAGAGTAAAGTATAAGTTAAGGGTGTTTTGGTCTTTAGTGAGAAGTTCAAGGGCTAAATGGGTAAATTAGGTTGATATAACCCCTTTGAGAATTCAGATATTCATTCTGCAAAATATCCAGAATTGTGTTGGGTGTGTGTGTGTGTTTGGAGAAGAAAAGAAGAAGAAAGAAAGTTTTGGGGCTAGGGATCCAAATTGGTACACTTGGAAGTGATTTCAGGTATGTTTCCTTTACAATTTATGTGTGTAATTGCTATTAGGTAGTTTCTATCGGAGTAGAATAGTCAAATTCATGTTTGGTAATGAATCAGTCGGTTTCTGGGTTGAATTTGGGTAAACAGTTAGAGGTTCCCGGACAGGATGAAGGTGTCCGGGTAATCTTGTTAGTGGTGTCCGGATAATGTTCTTAAGGTGTCCGGATGGGTTCTTTTATCCGGGTAAGTTCTAATTTCTTTAGTTTTCCGGATGATAAAGAGTTACCGGATAATATCCGGATTGATATGATGTTCGGGTAATTGGGCTGTCCAGATTATTAAGGTTGTCTGGAAAGACATGCTGTCCGGATTGGTCTTGTTATTCGGGAAGTGGTGTTGTCTGGATAGTCTGTGTTGTCCGGATAGTTTTGTGTTGTCCGGATAGTTTAGCTGTTTGATTAATTTTGAGAGTTTAGATGCTTTTGAGTATCCAGTAACCTGTCACTTGTTAATTCTTGGAGGGGGGATGAATGAGGACTGAATGTATTATGGACGCGACTTAAGTTCGGGTTTGGGGGTAACATTTGAAGATTTGAGTTATCTAGAGTTCTTAGCTTTAGTAAGATTTGTATGTTCTATTTGGTAAAGAGATATCTGTATTCAATTGTTTTAGATACTGTGAATCGAAGGTGAAAGCTGAGTTCTTTGTGGAAGACTGGAAAGAGTATTGATAAGCAAACAAGTGAGTTTTTATTTAAAATGTTTTCAACTGGAATACATATATGTGGAATAAGTGTAATAATGTGCATATGGTGTTTATATGAGTATTACACTGCATGAGTGCTAGTTGGTCGGGCTTAGGACCGGTGTATGTTGGCTGTACAGAGGGACAGTGGTGTTGGCTGTATTCAGTACAGTGGTGTAAATTAATTAATTGGCTCGCAACCAATTAATATGGTCAAGAGAATGAGATGGAAAGATACATGATGCATGAGTCTTAATTGGTATTCTTATGTGAATTATGTGTATGATGTTGTGCAATTGGTTTTTAACTAACAGGGATTTTCTCACTAGACCTCAAGGTCTAACCCTCATTTTGTTTTAAAAATATGTATTCCAGGTCGTGGATCGAGTAAGAGCAAATAAGAAGGTTAAACCGCGAATAGCTTTTGAAGGACTATGTAGTTGAAGACTATGATGTGTTTAGTAGATATAGCATGTTGTTAGTAATGATGTAATTTACTATGTAAACGTTTTAATGATGTACTGAATGTTTGTAAAAGACTAGGGGACCGTATTTGTTATATAATGTATCTCTTGTTTTAACGACCCTATGCAATGTATGCTATTTGAACTATGTTTGGGAAACCGGGTCGTTACAGATGGTATCAGAGCCCTAGTTTAAGGGATTTAGGTATTAGTATCTGTACCTAGACTTAAACTGCATGTGAAGTAGGATGTCCCTATTATTGTAGAACCTTGGAATGTTAAATATAAAAAGGTAGAAGGAACATCATGTAAGGTAATTTCATTTTACACCTGGCCAGTGTAATTGTGATCTTACATGTACATGTTTGAACTGGAATACCTTGTTATATGGGGTATGTGCTTATGTGTATATTAACCTTGTCTGAATCAACATAATGGCAAGTGGTACTAGACAAACGAATCGGGAAGGAAGAGGAAATTCGAATAGAACAAACCCAACAGCCGGAGGAAGGGGAAGAGGGGGAGAAAGAGGTGGAGGCAGAATTGGAGGCAGAATTGGGGGTAGAACTGGGAGTGGAGCTCCGCCGTGAGGTAATGAATTTGTTACTCGGGACGATTTAACAGCCGAAATGGGAAGACTGTAGACCAGTATACAAGCCATGTTTGATTGAACTCGTCATAATGAAGTTGATACACCATATCCTGGTCAGGAATACGAGATGCCTATTACACCTACAATCACACCAGTACTAAGAAAGTGTGACTATAAAATGTTCTTAAGTTGTAAGCCTCCTACTTACTCGGGAGATCGGGATCCAGTGAAAGCTATGAAGTGGCTGAAGGAAATAGAAGCTATCTTCAAGACTAGTAAATGCGCTGAAGAGGATAGAGTACTCTATGGAACTGCAATGTTGAAAGGCGATGCCTTATACTGGTGGGAAGCACATATGACCTCGGGAGGATCTGATATATATTCTACTTACTCTTGGGAAGAATTTGTGATAGCTTTCAGGAAACAGTTTTGTCCTCAAGCCGCAGTTAAACAATTGGAAGGGGAGTTTATGAACTTGCAGCAAGGGAATTTGTCAGTCCGGGACTACACCGCTCGTTTCTTGGAAAAGTCTCGTTTTGCGGAATACTACGTTGCTACGGAGGCCATGAAGATTGAAAGGTTTATCTTTGGATTGAATGCAGAAGTCAGAAGTTTTGTGATTGCTAAAGGACCGGAAACTTTCTCTGCCGCAGTAGACGCCGCGGAAACCGTGGAACAAGATAAAGGGAGAAGTACTAGTGATAAGAATGTGGGGAAAAGAAAGTGGGAAGGACCGCAGTATGATCCGAAGAAGTCCAGGTTTCAATGATTTGATAACCGTCCACCTTTCCGACCAGTTGAAAGACCTTGCCCAAAGTGCCATCGTTTTCATCAAGGAAGTTGTCAAGTGGATCCTAGAAACTGTTATAAGTGTGGAAAGATCGGTCATTTTGATAAAGGCTGTCGAGTAGTTAGATTTTGTTATTCGTGCAATTCTCCTGATCACCTTCAGTCCGATTGTCCACTGGGGAGGATACAACCAGGTGGTACGTCAGTAAGACCAACGGGTGTTAGGCCAGTAGTACCAAGGCCAAAAATACCAAGAGCAAGGGGCCGTGCCTTCCAGATGACAGAGCAAGAAGCAGATGAGACTCCCGATGTGGTTACAGGTACATTCTTACAAAATTCTACACGTGCTAAAGTGTTATTTGATTCCGGTGCAAACCGATCGTTTGTGTCGCCTTCTTTTGCTGCCTATATGCATTTAAAGCCTAAAGTATTAGATAATGCGTTAATGGTAGATACGGCTAATGATAATCAAGTACCGGTTAGTGAGGTATTTGATAGTTGTGTGATAAACATAGATGGGTGTGGAGTGCCTATTTAGTTATTTCCTATAGCCTTGATCGAATTTGATGTGGTAGTGGGAATGGATTGGTTAGCCGAGAATCAGGCTAATATAGTTTGTGATAAGAAGTTGATAAATGTTGTCTTACCTGAGAAGGGACCAGTAGTGATTTATGGTGACCGTAGAAATCATCAGTCTTGCCTTATCTCTTTGTTGAAAGCTCGTAAGTGTATCAATAAAGGCTGCTCAAGTTACTTATCTTATGTGATAGATATTAAGCTAGAAAAGAATAAGCTGGGAGATATTCCAGTTGTTCGTGAATTTCTGGAAGTTTTTCCAGAAGATTTGACTAGCCTTCCGCCCGTTAGACAAGTAGAGTTTGGTATAGATCTGATTCCTGGAGCCGCTCCTGTTGCCCGTGCACCGTATCGTTTGGCACCTCCAGAGATGAAAGAGACGATGACTCAACTGCAGGATCTTTCAGATAAAGGCTTCATCAGACCCAGTTCTTCGCCGTGGGGAGCACCGGTTCTGTTTGTGAAAAAGAAGGATGGTTCGATGAGGATGTGTATTGATTATCGAGAACTGAATAAGCGCACGATCAAGAACAAGTATCCGCTTCCTAGAATTGATGACCTCTTTGATCAACTAGTTGGAGCTTGCTATTTCTCCAAGATTGATATGAGATCTGGTTATCATCAGCTGAAGGTTAAAGAAGAAGACGTTCTGAAAACTGCTTTTCGCACACGGTATGGTCACTATGAATTCCTCGTAGTGCCGTTTGGACTGACGAAGGCTCCAGCTGCTTTTATGGATCTAATGAACCGAGTATGTAAGCCATATCTCGATAAATTTGTTATTGTGTTTATTGACGATATCCTTATCTACTCCCGATCCAAAGAAGAGCACGCGCAACATCTTCGTTTAATTCTGGAATTGTTGAAGAAGGAACAGTTGTATGCTAAGTTCTCTAAGTGTGAATTCTAGCTACGGGAAGTTCAGTTTCTCGGACATGTAGTTTCTGAGAAAGGTATTCAAGTTAATCCAATGAAAGTAGCAGCAGTTGAAAAGTGGGAACCACCGAAGACGCCAACGGAAGTACGAAGTTTTCTGGGTTTAGCCGGTTACTATCGAAAATTTATAAAAGATTTTTCTCGTATCGCTATGCCTCTCACTAAGCTAACTCGGAAGAATCTAAAGTTCGAATGGAAAGCAGAACAGGATGAAGCATTCCGAATATTGAAAGAGAAACTTTGTAGCGCACCGATACTAGCATTACCTGAAGGTTCCGATGATTTTGTTCTTTACAGTGATGCTTCCAAATTGGGATTGGTTTGTGTACTAATGCAGCATGGAAAGGTTATTGCTTATGCTTCTCGTCAGTTAAAAGATCATGAAAGACAGTATCCTACACACGACATGGAACTGGCAACAATTATTTTCGCGTTGAAGATTTGGAGACATTACCTTTACGGCTCTAAATGTCAAATTTATACTGATCATAAGAGTCTCCAACATCTTTTCGATCAGCAGGAACTAAATATGAGGCAAAGAAGATGGCTAGAATTGGTGAATGATTACGACTGTGAAATCCTTTATCATCCGGGAAAGGCGAATGTGGTAGCTGATGCTCTAAGTCGTCAAGAAAGGAGTGGAACAACAAAAGCTATTTCCCTACGAGCTGAACTCCTACCTAACATCTTTGACGAATTTCAGAAGTGCCAAATAGAAGCTTTTCAAGAAGAACACTTGAAACCAGAACGGTTAGTGGGTATATCAACATTGCTTGTAAAAGATGATCGTGGATTGTTGTGTTTGGGAAACAGAATCTGGGTGCCTCGTTTGGGTGGTTTACGTGATCGGGTACTACAAGAAGCTCATCAATCTCGTTTTTCTATTCACCCAGGTACGAATAAGATGTATAAAGACCTGAAACAATTCTATTGGTGGCCGGGAATAAAAAGAAGCATTGCTCAACATGTGGAAGGTTGTACTACTTGTAAGAAGGTAAAGATTGAACATCAAACGCCGTTTGGTCAGTTGCAACGGTTAGAAATACCTATGTGGAAATGGGATCAAATTACTACAGATTTTATCACGAAGCTACCAAGGACTCCGAAGGGATTTGATGCCATTTGGGTAATCGTTGACAGATTGACGAAGTATGCTCACTTCCTACCAATAAAAGAAACTGATTCGTTGGAGCGATTAGCCAAGTTGTACATCAACGAAATAGTAACTCGACATGGGGTTCCAATCTCGATTATTTCTGATCGTGATAATCGTTTTACTTCAAGATTCTGGAGAAGTTTTCAAAAGGAAATGGGGACGCAGATAAAGTTAAGCACAACATATCATCCTCAAACCGACGGTCAGAGTGAACGGACGATTCAGACTTTAGAAGACATGCTCCGGGCTTGCTTTGTTGATTTTGGGGGATCATGGGATAAGCATTTACCGTTGATAGAATTTGCCTACAACAACAGTTACCATTCCAGCATACAAGCGGCACCGTTTGAAGTACTGTATGGTAGAAAATGCCGAACACCTCTGTGTTGGAATGAAGTGGGAGAGAAGCAGTTAGCGGGGCCAATATAGTTTAGTTAACCACGGATAAGATTACTCAGATTCGAGAACATTTGAAAGTGGCTCAAGATAGACAGAAAAGCTACGATGACCGACGCCGAAAGCCGTTAGAATTCCAAGTTGGAGATTTTGTGATGTTAAAAGTCTCGCCTTGGAAAGGAGTCATCCGATTTGGGAAACAGGGTAAACTGAGCCCGAGGTACATTGGACCGTTTGCAATTGTAGAAAGGATCGGTGAAGTAGTCTACAGGTTAGATCTTCCCCCAGAGTTAAGCAGAATCCACAATGCATTTCACGTATCAAATTTCTGAAAGTGTTTGGTTACGCCGGATCAGGCAGTTTCTCTACCAGACATTCAAGTCGATGAAAAGCTGAATTATGTGGAAGAGCTTGAAGCCATAGTTGACAGTAAAATCAAAGTTTTGCGAAATAAGGAGATCAGACAAGTGAAAGTACAGTGGCGACATCATAGAGGTCAGGATGCTACTTGGGAATCAGAATCCGAAATCAGAACTAAGTACCCGTATCTTTTTTCCTAACCGAATTCCGGGACGGAATTCTTTTAAGGGGGAGATGATGTAATACCCCGGGTAAGTTCGTTAGTTAAATGTTAGTTCCGTTAAATTTAGTTAACTCTTTAATAGAAGTTTAGAGTAAATTTAGAGTAGAGTATAAGTTAAGGGTGTTTTGGTCTTTAGTGAGAAGTTCAAGGGCTAAATAGGTAAATTAGGTTGATATAACTCCTTTGAGAATTCAGATATTCATTCAGAAAAATATCCAAAATTGTGTTGGGTGTGTGTGTGCTTGGAGAAGAAGTTCGCGTAAAGAAAAAATATAAACCCGAAATAGTTTATATAGTGAGATTTGAGAGAGAGAAAAACTCGAGCGGGAAAGTTTTTCATCATGACACGGACACGTCTTTGCATTTGATTGGACGGTAAACGAAACGTGCAAACGTGTGTCAGAAAAAGAACGTGCCAAGGTTTATCCGTTGTGATGATGTCACAAACGTCCTTTCATATTTTAGGATGTCTCTGAGGTTTTGAAAGCTCAGGGACTATTTTAAAAAAACATGAAGCACTGAATAGAAATATCAGTGTTAGTTTAAGAAATTTCAAAGTATCGCTGTTAAGGAAGAGATATTCAGCGATGCAATTTGTTTTGAAATCTTACATTCATATGCGAACGTCAGCGAGCAAGAGAGAAAACATACCTTGATATCAGCGAATCAATTATGTTCAAAGAGAATGGGTTATATAATTGTTTTATCCTATCGCTGATCAAATGTGAACCACTGAAGATTTTACTCTTCAAAGTTCAGCATTCCAAGCTCGCTGATGAGAAAGTTGAATCTTGTCTCATCAAGAGGTTTGGTGAACATATCAGCTAACTGATAGTCAATTGGATTAAAATGAAGTTATATATCACCATTCATCACATGATCTCTGATAAAATGATACCTGATTTCAATATGTTTGGTCTTTGAGTGTAGCACTGGATTGTTGGCTATAGCGATGGCACTTGTGCTGTCGCAATAGATTGGAATTTTCGAGAGCTGAAGGTCATAGTCTAGTAGTTGATTTCTCATCCACAAGACATGAGAACAACAGCTTCCAGCGGCTACATACTCAGCTTCAGCGGTTGAGGTGGACACTGAGTTTTGCTTTTTACTTGTCCAACTCACCAGCTTTCCACCCAGGAGCTGACAGCCTCCTGTGGTGCTTTTCCTATCCAATTTGCAACCTGCAAAATCACTATCTGAATAGGCGATTAGATCAAACCCTGAGTATTTGGGATACCAAAGACCTAGGTTCATAGTACCCTTAAGGTAAGGAAAGATTCGCTTTACAGCGATCATATGAGATTCCTTAGGTTCAGGTTGATATCGTGCACACAAACAGGTTGCGTACATAATATCGGGTAGGCTAGCTGTAAGATACAAGAGAGAGCCAATCATCCCACGGTACAGCGTGACATTAACAGATATTCCATTTGAATCCTTGTTTAGTGTCAGCGGAGGTGCCATAGGGGTTTTCATAGCTGAACTCTGAGTTAAATCGAATATTTTCAACATATCTTTAACATACTTTCCCTGATTAATGAAAGTTCCTTTTTCATTTTGTTTTATCTGAAGACCAAGGAAATATGTTAGCTCACCCATCATGCTCATTTTATACTATTCTTTCATCATTTCAGAGAAACGAGTACAAAGATCAGGGTTAGTAGACCAAATATAATGTCATCAACATATATCTGAACAAGAATGATATGACCTTTCACTATTCTGAAAAATAGAGTTTTGTCGATTTTACCTCGCTCAAAATTTTCAATTAGGAGATAAGACGCTTAGTCATACCATGCACGTGGAGCTTGCTTTAATCCATAAAGTGCCTTATCCAGTGTATAAACATAACCTGGACGCTTAGGATCTGAGAATCCTGGAGGTTGTTCCACATAGACTTCTTCATTCAGCTTTCCATTGAGAAATGCTGACTTAACATCCATTTGATATACTTTGAAGTCTTTGTGTACAGCGTAAGCTAAGAATAGACGAATAGATTCTAGTCTTGCTACTGGAGCAAATGTTTCGTCGTAGTCTATACCTTCCTATTGTCTGTATCCCTGAGCAACAAGTCGAGCCTTGTTCCGGGTTACAGTTCCATGTTCGTCCAACTTGTTTCGATAGACCCATTTAGTGCCTATCACTGTCTTGTCAGTTGGTCTTCGAACAAGATTCCAAACTTTGTTTCTTTCGAATTCAGTCAGCTCTTCTTGCATGGCGCTGACCCAGTTTGGATCTTTGAGGGCATCATCTATTTTCTTTGGCTGAATCAGAGAAATAAAGTCAACAAATAAACAAATATTACTTGCACTTCATCGAGTCTGAACACCAGCGTTTGGATCACCAAGGATTTGATCAATTGGGTGATTTACAGTCCATCGCTGAGCCGGAGCATAAGTCGCTGACTCAAATTGAACTGGAGGAGCTGAAGATGAGGCTTCAACAACTTCTGGAATGTCAGCCAAGAGAGGAGTAGGTGCAGATGTTATCTCATTTACTGATTGCTGAGAAGTAGATGGAATGTCTGAGACATTTGGTTCAGAAGCAGGTATAGTGTTTAAAGGAACAGCTGAGACCCATGATGTTTCAGCTTCGCTATTCTGCATGTTTGGGATGATAGTAGGACCAACTGTGACACCCGTCAAACCAAAACACTCAGGTTAGCAACTGAATAGTATAATACTTGTTTTAACAAGTAGGAATAACTCATAATGACTTAATATTGATGGTTAAGGGTTAGTTTCCTAAGAATTCCAATAGGACACTGAGAAAATCCTGTTACCGCACGGAACTGCTTAAGCTGTCTTATAAAATGCCGATTGGAACAGTTAACATTTAATTATAACTATATTAATAATAAGAGGAGTAAATATATAGTTTATATATACCCAAATCTAAAATTTAAAACTTTAAATAACCAAACCAAAAATTAAGAAGATAAATGAGGTTTTAGCTACTTTAAATCAATCTTTTTATATAAATTACATAAGATGTAAAATTATACAATATTAATTAGCATTTTAAGAAAAAAAAAATAATAATAAATCTGAATATATGGCCCAAATTCAGCCCCTCACATGACCCAACACACTTCCATATTAATTTTCCAAATTCTCAAGAAAACCCTCTCATTTTCCCACCTCCTCTCTCTCTCTACATTCAAACACTCTCCATTTTCTCTCTTCCTCTCCCTTGGCCGAAAATTAGCCACAACACCACCAAATCAATCCATCCTTGAAGATCCATGAAGGTAAAATCATCCCTAGTGTGAGTAAAACTCATCCCTCTTGTACTCTTCTTCATTTTCTTCCTTTTCTTGTCATTTCTCCATCTTTTTCTCATTTTCCTTTGTAACCACTTGAGTTTCTGGATAAAGGGGCCTTAATAGACCCTTTTCATGGTGGATTAATCACCAAAGGCATGTTATGTCAAACAAATGGTGATAATCCTTAAGCCATACATCAAGAACTCAAGAAAATGATGTTTTAACTACATGCATGTGGGTTTTGTTAAAATCTGAGATGTGTGAGTTCATGCATGTGTTTTCAAAAGTCAAAAATATATTTTTTTATCTAAGAACATTGTCAAAGTAGTGGTAGATGAGTGTTCAAGCAAAGAACCAACCATATGAGTGAAAATATGGATATAAAACACTCATTTTTCATGAAATAGCATTTTTTAATTTCTGGCAGATTACATGCATGAACTTCTTCGGACCATATCTTGCAAAATACTTAACCAAATGATATGAATCTTTTTCTGGAACTTTGTTTATTGTGTTATGTTTCCAACCCAAGTGGTTTCATGTAAAAACTCGAAGATTTGACCCTTCAACTACTCATATGAAATTAAGTGTGCAAAGAAAATCTGGCAGAGAAAATTCTCTACTTTAATCAGTTATAAGTCTCTTAATATTCCACTAAAATTCTTGATTTTTCTTCTAGAAATTACTTTAATGAGTTATGAATCGAACAAAATTGGTTTCACTCAAAAATATTAAGATTTGGGGTCTCAAACACTCAAACCAAGATTGGTGTGCAAGAAATCAGAATCTGGCAGAATGGAAGACCTAACTTAAAATCGTCATATCTTCCTCAAAATGTAACTAAAAATGATGAAATTTTTCTGGAAGATACTTTTATGAGTTAAGTTTAAAACCCAATTTGAATCACTGAAAAATGTTGAGATTTGACCCTCCAAATGGACTTGACAAAAAGATGGTGCAGACTGTTTTGGTAACTGTGACACTTAAACTTAAGTGTAATGATTAAAATAGCTACCCAACTCTACAAATGATGGTAATTATGTCAAAAGTTCCCTAAGACATTAAAGTGATACATATAAAAAGTTGGACTACTAAAAATATCCAGAAGATATTTAAAAATGACCATAAGTGGACTTAATATTCTGCCACCAGAAAAGTAAAACTCTAATCCAAAAGAAAAAAAAAAGATTTGTAGAGTTACTAAAAGATAAAAAGCTTATAAATTGTAGAAATTGTCAAAACATAAATAAAAACTATATATACATGTATGTGAAGGTATAAATAATACCCTAACAAATAATAGATTTATAACAAACCGAACATTTTAAATCACAAGGTAAATGAGAAATACAATTACATAGGAAATTAATGAAAGTGTTCGTCATGAAGAAAATATAAAACGTGGTAAAATGGATTAAATACTACTTATAACCTATAAAGTTTATTATGTAACAACAAAATCCTACAAACCGTTTAAAAACCAATAAATTACTAGGAATCGTCGACGGAAGATAATACTTAAACTTAAGGCATTTTATAAGACATGATAGGCTAAGCAATGCTTTAGCCATAAGAGTTAGATCGAAACTGATAATATGTTTCACTTCCTTAGGAAGGACCTAGAATCGAGAAACTGTGCATCCGTGCGGCAACCCTTGGAGATCCTTCTGGAACATAGTGAGTTTTCACAGCCCCTTTTTACTATTTATACGTTTTGGGGTGAAAAGCATGTTACTATTATTTCAACGCAGTGAGTTTTCACAGCCCCTTTTTACTATTTATACGTTTTGGGGTGAAAAGCATGTTACTATTATTTCAACGCAGTGAGTTTTCACAGCCCCTTTTTACTATTTATACGTTTTGGGGTGAAAAGCATGTTACTATTATTTCAACGCAGTGAGTTTTCACAGCCCCTTTTTACTATTTATACGTTTTGGGGTGAAAAGCATGTTACTATTATTTCAACGCAGTGAGTTTTCACAGCCCCTTTTTACTATTTATACGTTTTGGGGTGAAAAGCATGTTACTATTATTTCAACGCAGTGAGTTTTCACAGCCCCTTTTTACTATTTATACGTTTTGGGGTGAAAAACATGTTACTATTATTTCAACGCAGTGAGTTTTCACATCCCCTTTTTACTATTTATACGTTTTGGGGTGAAAAGCATGTTACTATTATTTCAACGCCGTGAGTAATCACAGCCCCGTTTTACTTGTTTAAATGTTTGGGGTGAAAAGCATGTTATGTTTTTAAAATGCTAAATGATTCATGATACTAAATTGTGGATATTTATGCTTTGAAGAATGAGTACTAATGAATGGACAATTGTACATAAGTGATAAGATATGTTGAGTGATAATGAAAATGGTAAGTCCCCAATAGATACACTACTTATTAACTCGTAACGAGCCGGTGATACTTGTGGATAGCGCTATTTGGTTTGACAAACCCACCTTGACTGACGAGTAGGGGTGCACTTTATCTGGTAATAATGTTCTTCTCATGTGGCCATCATACCACCTCTGAGGTAGTTCGCGGGGCGTAGATTGTCGGAGGCTTAGTAGTGGCTCAACACTTATATATCTTACAAAAATCACTCATGGTAAATTGTACTCATAAATCTTTTAAATTTGGAGCTTGTCATGAACGAACGTTTCATGAGAGTAACCATTGGGTGAAAAACTGTTGTGCATACATAAATCTTTTGAATTTGGAGCTTGTCATGAACGAACGTTTCATGAGAGTAACCATTGGATGAAAAACTGTTGTGCATATATAAATCTTTTAAATTTGGAGCTTGTCATGAACGAACGTTTCATGAGAGTAACCATTGGATGAAAAACTGTTGTGTATATGGAAAACCTGTGAACTCACCAACTCTTTGTAGTTGACCCTTTCTTTTATCATGCTTTTCAGGTGCTAATAAGTAAGTGAAGACTTGTAGGATGCATTTTGTGTGATGACATCAACACTAAGAACCTTAAAACTTCTATTGTTAATTTTTTGTATTCGCCGTCTTCTTTTGGAACAATTCGGTGAAGACGTTGTAATGTAATATTTTGAACTATTGTATTGAATGTTGTGGTTGGTGTTGTCTGTTACCTTTTGAATGAAACCCTACGCTGTTATACCTCGTGTTTCCGCTTTAGCGGGGTGTGACACCATCATCTTCAACGGTATGAGTATGAGGAGTGGGAGTATATTCTGAATCACCAAGATGAGAAAACATCCATTGATTCAGTTCTTCAGTATCTGCAGAAGGTCGAGAATTCGCTGAACGGGATTCGTCAAAAGTGACGTGAATAGTTTCTTCAACAGTTTGTCTTCTTCGATTGAAGACTCTGAAGGCTTTGGACACTGAGGAGTATCCAAGAAAGATTCCATCATCAGCCTTAGGATCAAACTTTCCAAGGGCATCTCTGTTGTTCAGTATGAAACACTGACATCCAAAGAAGTGAAGAAACCTAATTGAGGGCTTTCTCCCATGAAAATGTTCATAGGCTGTTTTATTAAATCTTTTGACTATCAGCGACCTATTTTGCGTAAAACAAGCAGTGTTGACAGCTTCTGCCCAAAACTGAGTAGGCAGGTGAAAATCGCTGAGCATTGAACGTGCAACTTCAATAATAGTTCTATTTCTTCTTTCAGCGACTCCGTTTTGTTGCGGTGTTCTCACTGAAGAAAAGTTGTGAGAAATACCCTTACTCTCAAAGAAGGAATCAAGAGAACTGTTTTTGAATTCAGTCCCATGATCACTACTTATTGAGCGAACGGTCAAGTTGTTCAGGGTTTCCATTTTTCTGATAAAGGTGATGAGTTCTTCAGGTGTGTTACTCTTAGAACGGAGAAACATTACCCATGTATAGCGAGAGAATTCATCAACTATGACCAGTGTATATTTCTTTCCAGCGATGGATTGTTTGTTAACAGGGCCAAACAAATCCATATAGAGAAGTTGTAGAGGAGATGACACTGAGGAAACTTGCTTTGACTTAAAGCTTGCTTTGGTTTGCTTGCCTTTCTCACATGCTGAACATAAGAATTCTTTGGCGTATGAGTGCTGAGGTAGACCAGTGACTAACTCTTTTGAAGAAAGAGTGTTCAGTGTCTTGAAGTTGAGATGAGAGAGCCTCTTATGCCATAGCCAGTTGACATCAGATGAGGCTGTTGAGAAGAAACATGAGTTCTCAGTGGTTGTTGAGTCCATGTTTATTACATAAACATTTTCCAAACGATAACCGCTGAGAGCTATCTTCTCCTTTTTGTCAGTGACAAAGCAGGATTCCTTAGTAAAGATTACTTTGTTATCCTTGTCGCAAAGCTGACTGATGCTTAGAAGATTATGCTTCAGCCCTTCAACATATGCGACTCTTCTGAAGGTTGTTGTACCATTAGAGAGTACACCAAACCCTCGGGCATGTCCTTTTCCATTTCCACCGAAAGTTACAAAGGGACCCTTCTCTTCTTTGTACTCAGTGAGCAGGTTCTTCATACCAGTCATGTGTCTAGAGCATCCGCTATCGAGATACCAGATACCCTTCTTAACCTGCATTACAAAGGAAGATTAGTTTTTCTTGGGTACCCACTTAACCATGTGTACACATTTGTCAGTGTGTGTAGAAGAGGAAGTGGAAGGTTCAGCAGTCTTTGCAGCATTTGAAGATTCAGCTTTGTCAGTCTTCACTTCGGTTAATTTCTTAACCTCAGTGGTCTTCTTTGCCTTGGGGGCAATGATCTTCACCTTAGCTATCTTTTCAGCTTGGGTGGCTGTAGGGCACTTACTAGCAATATGATTGGTAAGTCCACAATGATAACATATCCTATAACTAAAAGTAGTTCTAGGACCATTTGCATGCTGAGCTTCTGATTTTGAATTAGAAGGACCAGCACCAAGTAAGCTATTGGCTTTTGAAATGGGAGGAACATTCAGTTCTTCGGATATCTTACCAATAATTTCTACTTTAATTCTAGGAGTAGATCGCTGAATAGATCCACGCTGAATAAATTCAGGGATCTTATTCTTTGAACCAGAGGGATAAGTCACTGAAGCTTTAGAAGCATTCAGCTTTGGTACAGAGGTATCCTTCTGAGGATTTTGGTTAAAAGCAATTCCTTTACCTTTGTTTTTAAAGACTGAGGTAGGTTTTGGATAAACAGCTTTTTCTTTACCTTTAGAAGTTAAGGTAGAGATTTCCTCAGGGATAGTCGGTTTAGAAGAAGAACACTGAGATGAGAAAGTGTCAGGGATAGAGGATACGAACATTCCAAACTTGAGCATGGAACGGTCAGTGGTTGGTTCTAGAGTATCAGCTTTGTAACCAAGACCACGTTTATCACTCAGGGGAATCTGAGACTTAATTATCTCAGTGATCTTTGTTGAGGAATTATACCATCCATCAACAGTAGCTTTTTCAGCTTTTAATGCAGCGATAGCTTATTCGCGCTCGATTTTGACTAGCTGATTTAAGTGAACTTGATCTTTAAAATCTTCTTCAATTTTAGAAAGATTTTCTATTTGAAGGTGACAGTTTTTAAGCTGTCCAGCGAGTTCAAGGTATTGATTTTCAACAATAGTTTTGCCATTCATGGCTTCATATAAACTTCTAGTCAAGAGATCGATCTTTCGAAGACTATCAGCTTCATCAATATTTAAAATATTGGTAAAGAAGGAAGGTGATACCTTAGTAGCAGAGGTTGAAGTAGAGGGAATGTCAGAATGTTCTTCCTCATCTTCAAGTTTGGCCATGAGACATAGATTGGCTTCATCATCATCTTCAGAGTCAGATGATTCTACTTCGTCAGAGGCAGCCCAATCATAGTTAGCCATAAGGCCTTTGTTTTTCTTCTTAAAGGTTTTCAGCTTTGAATACCTTTCTTTCAGCTTTTTGTATTTTTCATCTCTAGTCCTGTGAGTAAAGTTTTTCTTGGGAAAAGCTGAGGGTCTAGAGACTTTCTTTGATCTGCACTCGCTAGCAAAATGTCCTATCTTTTCACAGTTATAGCAAGTAGCAGTAGCCTTATCAATAGGGGTTGATGATCTTGGCTTGTCAGTAATAGCAAGAGGTTTATTATTCTTAAAATTACTCTTTCTAGCAAATCTCCTGAACTTATTAGCCAGGAATGCCAGAGTTTCATCATTATCTGAAACGTCAGAGTCTGATGATCTTTCAGAGTTAGTTTCCAACTCAGTGACAGTGATAGTCGATCGCTGAGTGGAAGGTGACTCTGAGATTAAAGCAACAGGGGTGCTTTTGGAATCTTTTACAAGATTCTTCTTAAGATGACTCGATTGCTAATGATTCAGCATCGTGCCATATAAGGTAGAAAGGGTCATTGATTTTAGATCATTTGACAGCTTGAGACACATAGAATAACTGTCCCAGCTTTCAGGTAAACATTCTAAGAACTTTGTCAATACTTTAAAGTTAGAATATTTCTTACCAACAGTTTTCAGATCTATTACTAAGCAGTTAAAACGTTGGTGTACTTCAGATAGAGTTTCATTCTTACCACAAACGAAGCTTTCATACTGTCTTACCAGGTTGATCTTTCGAGAGTCCTGGACTTCAGAAGTACCTTCATATTGAACACAGATTGTGTCCCACATAGCTTTTGAGGTTTTCAGGTTCATGACGGAATGGTAGACTTCGTCAGGAAGAGCCATGGAGAGTATGGATCTGGCTTTGGTGTCGATAGCCACTTTCTTCTTATCTTCATCAGTCCACATATGAATTTCCTTGGGAATCAGCCTTTCTGGAATAGCAGGTCTATTCTCCACGGCTGGAACTGCAGGATCAACTCTTATAGGAATATATGGGCCGTTTTCAAGATAGTAAGGCATAGTAGGGTCTACACCTTCTAAGAAGAGAATCATCATATTTTTCCATGGATTAAAATTATCTCTGGAGAATCTAGGGGGTTTTGCAAGAGAACTGTTGTCAATATAGTTGGTGTTTGTGTTGGTAGCCATTTTAAGAAATAACAAGGAAGAGAAATCTTAGTATAGATCAGATATTGTTTATGAGTTTAAACAAATCTGCTCTGACTCTGATACCACTTGTTGGTCCCGAAGGGCTATACAACTTTGTAGAAGGGGGGGGGGGGGTTGAATACAAACACACGTTTTTACTTTTCTAAATTGTTTATTGATAAATCAAGACAATTTACAACTTGTTGCGGAACAAGATTAAGGATAAACCTAATCTAAACAAGTCTTGAGAAACACTAAGTTTCTTGCACTAGAAAGAGTTAAAGAAATTACGAATAATAACTTAACAATAAGAGAGAAATAAGAAGATGGTCCGAGCACACTTCAAAACTGAAGTAATGTTCTTCTTATATACTGCATGCATTTAATGCATGGCATTATGGCTTTACACGTGGCAGCAGCTAAGTGGTTGCATGTCATTGACCTTTGTAGACAACCTTAGTAGCGGCATGGTGCACAGTGTAGAATCAGAGTTGTTGTACGATTACAGACAAAAGGGATGTCCGTTTTGACAGTTCGTACGGAGACGTGCAAGGGAGGTAAGACAATAGTAACATGCAGGGAGACTTCATGATCAGCTTTCGTTGAGTCAGATCTTTATCAGCGAATGATAAAGTTCAGCGATTGCTGAAGTCTTCTACTTAATACTTCACGTTGAATGGACAGGTCTTGCTTCGCTGATATCCGCATCAGTTCATGAGTAGACTTGTCGCTGGTTCTTGAGCTTGATCTTCGACTTCAGCATAGAACTTTGGTTGACGTGAAACTTGTCTTCAGAGATCATAAGTAAACAAACTAAACTATCAGCGATCATCAATAGAACTGAACAGGCTCAGAGCTATATGATGATGAACAGTGTTCGCTGAATATCTAATCTAAAGAGTGAGAGTTCCTATCAGCGGTAATGTAAAGTCTTAGTACTTATCAGCGATAGTGAAACTCTAATACATATTGTTTACTTACAATTTTCACTAAGTGTTTAAGAGAGGGTCATTATCAAATAACTGAGGGTTTGGATCAACACTTCATATGAAGATCCATAGACAGAAAAGTCATCCATGAATATTTCCATAGAAGTTTCCAACATATCAGAGAATATGGACATCATACACCTTTGAAATGTGGCAGGAGCATTGCATAGTCCAAAAGGCATTCTCCTAAAAGCAAAAGTACCAAAAGAACAAGTGAAAGTGGATTTCTCTTGGTCCTCAGCTGCTATAGCAATTTGATTGTAACGAGAATATCCATCCAGAAAACGGTAGAATTCTTTACCTGCAAGTCTATCCAACATTTGGTCAATGAAAGGCAATGGAAAATGGTCTTTGTGAGTTGCTTTGTTAAGCTTCCTATAGTCCATACAGATTCTACATCCTGACACTACCCTAGTTGGGATCAACTCATTCTATTCATTCTCAACAACTGTCACACCTCCCCTCTTTGGAACACATTGAACAGGACTTACCCAAGAACTACCAGCTATGGGGTAAATAATTCCAGCATCTAACCACTTAACGATTTCTTTCTTGACTAGTTCTTTCATCACAGGGTTTAGTCTTCTTTGTGGTTCTACAGATCTGAAGTCTTTGTCCTCAAAAATGATTTTGTGTTGACAGATTGATGGACTAATGCCTTTTAAGTCAGAAATCGTCCAACCTATGGCCTTGGTATTGTCTTGAAGTACTTTCACCAACTGTTCTTCCTGTTTTTGGTCTAAAGAGGCAGAGATAATTACAGGTAATTTGTCTCCTTCTCTTAGAAAAACATATTTAAGATGAGCAGGAAGTGGTTTTAAATCAACTTTTGGTGGTACTTCAACAGATGGTAGGGGATTTTCTTTAGTGGTCTGTTCCAATGCTTCATATGCTGCGACAACAAGCTGCAGCATACTGGCAGATTGAAGGTCATCACTATCATCTAAATCATCATCATCATCATATTCCTCATCTTCCAGGTCATCTACATTCAGGTCATCCTCATCAAACTCATCATCTTTTGCCTCATCCTCTAAAGTTCCTCCAAGACACAAGGACTCTATAGTACTTAGGCCATAACACTCTTCTCTCTCATCGGGGTATTTCATGGAATTAAAGACATTGAAGGTGACCTTCTGGTCGTGAACTCTCATGGTCAACTCTCCTTTTTGGACATCTATGATGGTCCTACCAGTAGCTAAGAAAGGTCTTCCTAGCAAAAGAGGTGTGTCCTTGTCGGCTTCAAAGTCTAAAATAATGAAATCAGCAGGGAATATGAATTTGTCTACTTGGACCAATACATCTTCTATCTTTCCCTTAGGATATGCTATGGATCGGTCAGCTAGTTGTAAGGTAACCGTGGTAGGTCTAGCTTCTCCTATTCCAAGAGTGTTAAAAATGGACAAGGGCATAAGATTGATGCTAGCACCCAAATCACATAAGGCTTTTCCAATCTCTTTGCCTCCTATAGAACATGGTATTGTGAAACTACCTGGGTCCTTTTGCTTGGGAGGGAGATTGTTGGTCACAAGGGCACTACAACCTTCAGTTAAGGCCACAGTCTCATACTCAACCAGTTTCTTTTTCCTGCTTAAAATATCCTTAAGGAATTTAGCATAGGTAGGCATGCTCTCAATTGCTTCAACCAAGGGGATGTTGATATGCAATTGCTTGAACACATCTAGAAACTTCTTGAATTGTTCCTTCTCCTTTTCATTCCTCGTCCTTTGGGGATAAGGAACATAAGGTGGAACAGGGGTGACAACAACCTTCATGGGATCAGAAGTGGATGAAACAGTAGGTATGACCTGTTCAGTTGCTGTTTGAGGTTTTACAGCTTTGTCAGTTGGTGCTGTAGCATGTGCTGTAGCATCAACTGCAGTGGTCTTGACTTTGTTATTATCAACAGGGGATAACACAGATAAGTCAGGCTTATCTTTCACAGATTCAGGATTTGGTTTAGGTCCAAGGACTGAGTCAGAAGATGAAACAATGATAGGGGGTACCTTTGTAACATCTTGTCCTTTGTTTGTGGCACTGACAGTCTGTGGTTCCTTCGGTATGGTCTTCACTAAGTCTTTTCCACTCCTAAGGGACACAACCTTTACTTGTTCCTTGACTATGTTCTTGGGAGTCTCAGTATCACTAGGTAGAGTTCCAGCAGGTCGGTTTTTTAACTCATTAGCAATCTGGCCAATCTGAGTTTCCATAGCCCTTAAGGCTATGTTCCGATTGTTGATAGCTGAGTTGGTGTGATTTATGAATCCTTTCAACACTGATTCCAAAGAAGCACCTGATTCATTTTGTTGGTTTTGTTTTCCTTGGTTAAACTGTTGACTTTGTTGGAACATGGGCTGTTTTTGAAAGTTGGAACTTTTCTGTTCTTGTGCATCAGATGGTTGTAAATATGGACTTTTCCAAGAGAAATTGGGATGGTTCCTCCAATTTGAGTTATAGTTGTTAGAGAACTGTCCATTTCTGTTTTGCAAATAGTTTACAGATTCGGTGTTTTGATTGCATTGGTCATAGGCATGAGGCCCACTACATAGTACATATTGGTCCGGCAAATCTTCAGAAGTACATGCTGCAGCAACAGTGTTGGACGAACCAGGCATGTTTTTAACCGTGTTGGTAAGTGCAACAAGCTGTGCAGTAAGAGATGTATAAGTTTCTACTTCATTAACACCAGCGGCCTTTCTAGGTACTAATGCACGAGAATCAGACCATTGACCGTTGTTACTTGCAATCTTTTCCAAAATAGCTAAACCATCATTATAGGTACTAAGGGTGAAGGCACCTCCTGCTGTAGCATCGATCATTCCTTTAGAAGTGGTACTTAAACCATTGTAGAATGTCTCTAGCTGTATGCAAAAAGGTATGCCATGGTGAGGGCATTTCCTTAACAGATCCTTAAACCTTTCCCACGCATCCGGAATAGCTTCATCGTCCATTTGTCTAAACATGCTTATTTCATTTCTGGACTTGGCATTCCGTGTTGGTGGAAAATACTTTTTCAAAAACTTTTCAGCCATATCATTCCAAGTTTCAACAGAGTCAGGTTCCAAATATATAAACCACACTCTTGCTCTATCTCTAAGTGAAAAAGGAAATAACTTCAGTCGTAAGGCTTCATCAGTTACTCCACTGAAGTCAAAACAATCTGTGATTTCCATAAAAGTTTTTTAGATGCAAATGAGGGTCCTCATATGGTAGTCCTGTGAACTGTCCACTAGATTGTAACATATTAAACATTACGGGCTTCAGTTCAAAGTGGGCACATTCCAACTGTGGCTTAACTATGTCAGCATGCAACTGATCAAGCATGGGCATAGCATAGTCCATAATCCTCCCCTCTTTAGAGTTTGCAATACTAATGATGTTTTGGGGTTCAGGCCTTTGATTGGGTCCATATACAGGGACTTCCATTTCAACGGTTTCAAAGATTGGTGATAAGGTTCTTTGTATCCTTCTCCTTCTATGAAATGTTCTTTCAATATCCGGATCTAGTCCAAATATATCACCATGAAACAAACGTGGCATGCAACCCAAAAATTCTTTTAAACAAGTTGACTAGAAAAATCAAATTAAAAGTGACTTAAGAAAATTCTTGCTTTGGCTTTGTCCCCGGTAACGGCGCCAAAAACTTGGTTCGTGGAAAATATATCCCTAAAATCAACAATGGAATAGCACACAAGTATACATGCCAAACCAATATCGTTTTGAAAACAAGTAATAAAGTGGTACTAAGTACCAAGTATCGATCCCACAGAGACAAATAAAGCAAGTGGTTAGTCTTAAGCCAAACTTAAAATAAGATCTTAAGAACAGCATTCGAAGGAATAATCTTTGAGTGAAGTAACAACTTTGAAAACGGTTGTAAAACAGTAAAAGAAATGCAAGGGTGTAAGTTCTGGCTGGATTACAGCAACATTGTGCTTAGGCAGGTTGCTACAGCATATGCTGCAGCATTGGTTCTCATCCTTGCTACTGGAACGTTCAGACCCTTATCAGGATATAGATAGTCTAGCTACTGGCAGTACCACACATTCGGGTAACCCAACCAATGTAGAGCAGATCCCACTGATTTTCCATATAAGTCACAATTCGTAAAAATTAATATTATAACACCTCGATGTTCTAAATTTCACGTTGGCTTGCATTCAAGTCCAACTCATCTAAGTAGAACAACATACGTCACCTTGTCAAGAAAACTACTTAGATGAAACTTAGAAACAAAGGGTGAATAGCATGGATGATAGCCAATAGCGAAAGCAACCTCCCACTACACAACGACTTTTATCTCCCAACCATTACTTACACCCAAGCTAAGGAATTAGCCCATCATCGCTCTTAAACACATACACAACATGATGATCAAACAGAAATATAAATGTTAAGAACAATAAATGTGCCAACAGTTTTTAGATTAAAGCATAAAGAAAATAACAATTGCTTGTAAGTAGCTATATAAACTACTTAGCTAGTTTCCTTGTTAGGAGAAACTAGAAATAAAGTAAAGTAACTAGAAATTAGAACTAGAGAGAACTACTTGCTTAAGGCAAGAAGTGGTGTACAAAACATCCAGGGTTCAACCCCTATTTATACAAGGGGAAGGCATCTAATGTCAAATTAACTAGTACAAAGATTCCTTAACTAAAGGTTATTAACCAAAAGCTAAAAGGATTATCCTTGCTTAAAACAATCTCCTTCATGATAGTATTCCCCTGAAGATGCCCTGCCTTCCATATTGCAAGACAGAGCTGGAGAGATTGCCAAAAGATTCCCCAACCAAAAAGCTTATGAAGTGTTGTCGTTGACTTTTCTGGATCTGTGAACTATGTTGTAGCATACCGAACTGTTAGTTTTTTCTACAAAATAAGCACAAACAGACCCATTTATCCTACTTAGCTCCAAACTATAATAAAAGATAAAATCAGACCAAAAGATTCAATTAAGGTGATTGGGAAACTAAAATAGGACTAAATATCTATAAAATAAGTGCTTAGAATGTGATAAATTATGCACTTATCAGGCACCTCAGGAATAAAGGTACACTCTGGGCAGAATGTATTCCCCCAGAGGTCACCACTAGTTCATATGTGATAAACGATGAGTTCCAACCTTTGTTACCTCTGTGACCACAAAATTCACCGAGTTGCATAGTGTTGGTCCCGAAGGCCTATACAAGTTTGTAGAAGGGGGGGGGGGGTTGAATACAAACACACAGATTTTACTTTTCTAAATTGTTTATTGATAAATCATTAACAATTTACAGCTTGTTGCGGAAACAAGATTAAGGATAAACCTAAATCTAAACAAGTTGGAACACTAAGGTTTCTTGCACTAAGAAAGATAAGGAGATTACTAATAAAATCCTATCTTGAGAGAGATTTGAACTTGTCCAGAGTTAGCAAGTTACTTCAAATGAAGTGAGTTCATCTCTTTATATACTGCATGCATTTAATGCAAGTCAGTATATACTTTACACGTGTCATCAGCTGGTTGGTTGCATGTCATTGACCTTGGTTGACAACCTTAGTAGCCGTAAGGATGAACAGTGTAGTATCAGAGTGGTTGTACGATTTCAGATATTCGGAGGTTCTTTTCTGACATTTCGTACGGAGGCGTGCAAGGGTGGTTAAGACAAAAGTACTTTGTACGGAGGACTTCATGATCAGCTTTCGTTGATTCAGCGATTATCATTTACTATTCAGCAGATGATAAAGTTCAGCGATAGCTGAAGTCTTGTACTTGATACTTCACGTTGAGTGGACAAATCTGAGTCTTCGCTGATCCGCATCAGTTCATTAGGAGACTTGTCGCTGGTTCTTGAGCTTGATCTTCGACTTCAGCGTAGAACCTTTGTTGACGTGAAACTTGTCTTCAGGGATCATAAGTAAACAACTAACTTATCAGCGATCATCATAATGACTGAACAGACTCAACGCATTAATGATGAACAGTGTTCGCTGAATGTTTAATCTAAAAAGCGAGAGTTCCTATCAGCGGTACTGTAAGATCTTAGTACTTATCAGCGATAGTGAAACTCTGATACATATTGTTTACTTATAATTTTCACTAAGTATATAAGAGAGGGTCATTATCAAATCACTGAGGGTTTGGATCAACAATCTCCCCCTATTTGATTATAACATAGCAACAAAGAAAATTGCTATTTAATGAAAACATAAGGATAAAAAGAACTCATAAAATATTTGTCCCTTTTACTGTTTTCTGGGATCTTTTCAGTATTGATGGAGTAAAGTACATTCGCTGAAATCTTTCTTTAAAACTTTGAATCAGGTTACAATGAAGAACAGAAAGATTACAAGTACAAGCGAAATAATTTTCAAGTACAGAAGGATAACTGATACAATAGAAAAAAAGGAGATTATATCAGTTTTCAAAAGGTTCTTCCTTAATGAGAAGTTCATCAAGGGTCATCTTTTCAGTGGGGATCATCCAGTCAGGAACCGTTACGCCTTGTTTTCTTTTGTTCAGCGCTTCTTTAAAGATCAAGGGTTTTAGGTGTCGTGCCTGAATGTCTTTTCTGAAGTCACACCAGTAGATAAGATCTCTGAGCTGTTCGATTGGAGTGATTGGAAGCTCAGCGATCCGTTGAAAGCATTTACGTCCGTCGTAGTCAAGAAAGAATATTCCATAAGGATTACTGATGACTTTACCAGGGACGAAAAGTTCACATGGTGGCAAAGAAATGTCAAGGGCAGATAGATCAGGGTCAGGACCAAGCACTTCAGCGCGAGAGAAACCAATTCCAGTTTCATTTCGTATGACAGGACCTGAGTTTGAATCTTGACGTTTCTTCTTTGGAGAGCCCCTTTTTCTTTTCAGCTTTAGATCAGGAAGAGGAGGAATATCCACACAAGAAGATATCAAATCGATCTGTCTGTTTATCAGCTTTTCGAAATGATTCTTGTACTTAGATTGTGACGATTGGATAGCTAACCTCATCTCCAGCCATTCAGAGAGACCATACCTTTTTTCAGTGTCAGCGCGAAAGGTTTCAGTTTGGCCATCTTCTCTGAAAAGTTTGATGTCAACAATAGGTACTCCGATAGATGTTCTTCCAGAGATGAATACCTTGTTGATCTTCGATGGACGATATCTGAAGTGGATTTTCTCTTTACACCAGATCAGGGTGGTCTGAGAAACTTCAGTTTTCTTTTCCACGATCTTCTGGGCTTCTTCCCAAAGTTTTCGTTGGACTTGAATGGGAACACGCTTCAGCTTTGGGTCTTTGACAGATTCTTGAGTAAGCTTGATGGCGTATTCTCTGTCTTTCTCTTCAGCTTCCTTTCTTTCAGCGATGAGGCGTTCAGCTCTGAGGTGTTCCTTGTATTCAGCTTTTGAAATTCTGAACTTTGGAGGAACTGAAGGCAGTTGATCACGCCTTAGAATGATTCGCTGATCCTCGAATCGCTTTATTATTTCTTCTCTTTTCTTTTGATCCTCTTCACTCAGCTTTTGAGGAGCTGAGGAAGGTCTGTTTCTGTGCGAGAGGGGTTGTTCTTCTGGTTCATCAGTCTCAGAGATCAAATCCAAGACTGGGATTATGTCTTCAGCGGCAGCTGGAATTATTGGTGAAGTCGCAGTTGTAGAGCCTTCAGCGATATCCTCAAACAGGGGAGAGGACTAGCTGAAACGCAGCGATCTTACTAATAAGAACTGGGTAGAAGAACATGGGTAGAAAAGATAGAAAAAGATTGTGGATGTGTAGAGAGGTTGTTGAGTAGAGAACTGATTGTGTATAGATATGTTCAGGGAAGGAATATAAGTAGAGTTTAGTGTACCTGACAAACCGGCTTTTCAAGCAAGATCGCCAGATTTTCATCTTCAGCGAGGCCTTTGCCTTTGCTTTTCTTAGCGCCAGAGGCTGAGGGCTTTGTCTTTGTCTTCTCCCCTGAAGGTTCTTTTATTGAGATTCCCTTAAGAGCTTTGATCCTTGGGGCAGGTTTGATGATAAAGAAATCATCATCATCTTCATCATCATCATCATCCTTCCTTGGAGAGGAGGATGGTTCATCTTCAGGGATGTCAATGTCTTCATCTTCTTCTGCTTCAGATTCCTCAGCATCTTCTTCGAGTTGCTCCCCCTCAGATACAGAGGCGAGCTTCTCGGTTCCCTCAGGGTTTTCATCTCCCTGAGGTCCAGCGGTTAGATCTTCATTCCTCTCTCCCCTGATAGATTCATCATGGGAAAGGTCTTCAGCGCTTTTGTTTAGATCTTCAGCGCTCTTCTCAAGATTTTCAGCGCTCTTCTCCCTGGTATGTTCAGCGCTCTTCTCCCCCTCTTTCTCATGATTGGGGGAGGAATGAGTAGACTCAGCATTGGTGTTATCTCTGTCTTATGGGCCAGAGATTTTCACACAACCTTCAAGCTTTGCTATTCTATCTTCTAGGCCAGAAATAGCAGGCGTGATTTTTTCTTCAGCTCTGTGCGATCCGCCGATGTGAAAGATTCCAAAATAGGGGCAGGGGCAGGAGCAGGAGCTGGATTATTTGCCTTGTTGACCAGCGTCTCGATCATCGTCTTCATAGAACCAACGTCGGTCTTTACAGAGCCTAAGTCGGTCTTGACCGCTGACATATCACCCTCGAGTTTTCCAACCGATGTCTTCAGCGTTGTTACTTCGCTGGACATGGTCGAAACTGAGCTTTTGAGGCTGGTGTAGTCAGTGTAGATGTCAGAGAGCACCTTGGCAAAATCGGCGAGAGTCTTATCAAGTCCCTTGATGTCTTCAGTGGAAGCTTTCTTCTCCACCACCGTTGTCAGCTTTGTCAAATTTTCTCCAGCGTTTGTTACAGCTGTAGAATTGTTGGAGAGTGTGGTGGTGAGACTGGTCAGCTTGGTTTCCACGGACTTCAGAGAAGCGTTGATGTCTCCCAAATTAGGACCTGTAACATATAAGTACTTGTGAACAAAGGAAAGCTCAGAAGTTTCAGGTTTAGTTATAGTGTTTAAGGTGGGATTTGTACCTGCAGGAGGATTGATGAACTCGTCAAAGTTGCAAGTTCCTGAATAATGTTCCATATCCTCTTCGAAAGTACGGTGAGGTATGGTGATCTCTGCAGGTCCTTTCTTCATCATTTGATGAGAAGCGTCAGCGGTGGCTTCTGGAATGATGGCATCTCCAGTGTTAGCTGGAGGAGTGTCCAAGGAAGTGGAGGGAGGAGCGAAGGATAAGATTGGGATTCGGGTTCTGAGTTCAGCGTTGGAATCGCTGACAATCACTTCATCAGTCTTTTGAGAGACTGAGGGAGGTTGGGTAGTTTCCAAGTTTCTAACGTCAGCGTTTAGAGACGCTAAAGTCTGGATTGGAGGGATGGCTTGCACGGGTGTGGCAGAGCGTACCACGAAACTTTCCTTCAGCTCGTCAGAATGAGCTGAGGAGTCTTCAGCATGGAATTGTTGGGGTTGCTCCTTGGTTTTCTTGATCCTTTTGGAATAAAGTTGGGTGTGTGAGGGTTTCCTTTTCTTAGAAGGAGAGGATTTTGTGGCCGGGGTATCAGCGATGGGTATTGTCGCTGAAGGAGCCACAGAAAGCGGAGAATTTAGAAGAGTGAGAAGAGTAGAGAGACGTACCTCATTTGCGACAGGATTGAAGTCGAGAACCTTAGGGCCAATCTGAGAAAGTTTCAGATCACCCTCTTCAGGATAGCTGTCCTTTAGGCCATATTGAAAGATGGCGCTGATGAATCGTGGGTAAGGAACCCATGCTGGTATGTCAGCGGCAGAATCGACACGTTGAATCAGGTCATCATAAATAATGGAGGCCCAGTCAATGTTTAGACCTTTCAGCAGTGCGTATCCCATGGACTGCTGAGGTTGGGCGGCTTGATCAGAAGAGCCGAACTTCGCTGTCATGCACCTGATCAGGTGAGCGAAGATGAAATTCATATCGCTGGGCATCTTGGATTTCTTTATCAGCGTCAGCTTCTTCTCAGGCTTCTTGTCCCTTCCAATATCCCAGATATAACCCATTGCGTTAAGGAAAGCAATGATTTCTTCTTTGTCAGCGTGCTTCTTGTGGTCAGGAAATGGAACGAAGGGTTTTTCTTTGGTAGCATTTGGGAAGTTCAGGGCTTTTCGGATTATGGCAGGGGTTATCTTGATGGTGCCATACTCAATATCGCTGAGTATGCAGTCGATGGTTTTGGATGCATCTTTGGCAGAGGGTAGCTCAGTGTGTCTGGCAGAATACCAGAACTGGGATAAGAGCCGCTGACTGGCAGGAGGTGTTATGGTCAGGGCTGTGTAGATGGGGCTGTTCTTCAGAAAGCTCACAGCATCGTCCAGATGTGATACTTGCTTCCGAGGAGGAAACTCGAGAAGAGCTGAGAGGTTATTGGCCTTAGTCCAATCTAGTTGATCCAGCTCGAACTTAACCTGAGGGGCTTTGACGATGTCCACTTCCTCAGAGTCAGTGGAGATGGACTCAGCGGTGACATTGATCTTTGAAGATGCCATTTCTTTGTATTATCAGTTCAACCAAAGATGTTAACATATAAGAATTGTCTTAGTATGGAAAGAATTTCCATTTAAGATTTTTCGAATTTTGTCCATTTCATTCAGACATAAATGTCTTAATGAAGATTAGGGTTTTTCTAGATTTTTAAAATGAAATGTAAAACCCATAAAGTCTTGTATTCCAGTTTCTAAAAGAAAACTGGATACGAATGAAGACAAGTTTAAGATTTAGATTTAAAACTTGAAGAACAACCATGAAATGGTTGTGTTCATAAAACCATGAAAGAAATGATTTTATTTTACAAAGTTCTTTTGTTTGATCTTGTTAAAACAAAGAGAACATATTAACCTTGAAGTTTTGATGAGGAAGATGATGATCAGTTCTTGAGGTTTTTGAGAGCACAAATGCAACAGAGGATTCTTTCTTGCGGAGGAAGATTGTTCGCGTAAAAGACAAATATAAACCAAGAGTTGTTTATCTAGGGAGTTTTAGAGAGAGAAAACCTTGAGCGGGAAAAGGTTTTCATCATGACACGGACACGTGTTTGCATTTGATTGGAAGTTTGAACGAAACGTGCAAACGTGTGTCAGAAAGAAATCGTGCCTGGTGTTATCCGTTGCAATGACGTCACAACTGTCCTTTCACATTCTTTTAGGATGTCTCTGAGGTTTTGAAAGCTCAGGGACTCTTTTGAAAAACATGAAGCACTGAATAGAAAATATCAGTGAAGGCTTAAAGAACTTTCAAAATATCGTTGTTAAGGAAGAGATATTCAGCGATGCAATTTATTTTGAAATCTTGCATTTACATGCGATTGTCAGAGAGAGAAAACATACCTGGATATCAGTTTAACCAAGTTTATTCAGAGAGAAGATGATGAAATGGATTATATAAGTTTATTTTATCCCGAAGGCTATACAAGTTTGTATAAACGTATCGCTGATCAAATGTGAACCGCTGAAGATTTTACCCTTCAAAGTTCAGCATTCCAAGCTCGCTGATGAGAAAGTTGAATCTTGTCTCATCAAGAGGTTTGGTAAACAAATCAGCTAACTGATAATCAGTTGGGATAAAATGAAGTTCTATATCACCATTCATCACATGATCTCTGATAAAATGATATCTGATTTCTATGTGTTTTGTCTTTGAGTGTAGCACTGGATTGTTTTCTATAGCGATGGCACTAGTGCTGTCGCAATAGATTGGAATTTTGGAGAGCTGAAGATCATAGTCTAGTAGCTGATTTCTCATCGACAAGACTTGAGAACAACAGCTTCCAGCGGCTACATATTCAGCTTCAGCTGTGGAAGTGGACACTGAGTTTTGCTTCTTACTTGTCCAACTTACCAGCTTTCCACCCAAGAGCTGACATCCTCCTGTGGTGCTTTTCCTATCCATTTTGCAACCTGCAAAATCACTGTCTGAATAGGCGGTTAGATCGAATCTTGAGTCTTTGGGATACCAAAGACCTAGATTCGCTGTACCCTTAAGATATCGAAAGATTCGCTTTACAGCTTTCATATGAGATATCTTAGGTTCAGCTTGATATCGTGCACACAAGCATGTTGAAAACATAATATCGGGTCGGCTAGCTGTAAGATACAATAGTGAGCCGATCATCCCACGGTACAGCGTGACATTGACAGGAACACCCTTTGTGTCCTTATCAAGTGTCAGCGGTGGTGCCATAGGGGTTTTCATAGCTGAACTTTCAGTTAAGTCGAATTTCTTCAGCATATCTTTAACATATTTTCCCTGATTTATAAAAGTTCCTTTTTCAGTTTGCTTAATCTGAAGACCAAGGAAATATGTTAGTTCACCCATCATGCTCATTTTATACTCATCTTTCATTCTATCAGCGAAACGAGTACAAAGCTCAGGGTTAATAGAACCAAATATAATGTCATCAACATATATTTGAACTAAAATGATATGACCTTTCACTTTTCTAAAAAATAAAGTTTTGTCAATCTTTCCTCTCTCAAATTTTTCAATATGGAGATAAGTAGAGAGAGTATCATATTTATAACCCAGACCACGTTTATCACTCAGAGGAATCTGAGCCTTAATTATCTCAGTGATCTTTGTTGAAGAATTACATCATCCTTCAACAGTAGCTTGTTCAGCTTTTAATGCAGCGATAGCTTCTGCTCGTTCGATTTTGACTAGCTGATTTAAATAGACTTGATCTTTAAAATCATCTTCAATTTTAGAAAGCTTTTCTATTTGAAGGTGGCAGTTTTTAAGCTTTTCAGCGAGATCAAGATTTTGGTTTTCAACCACATCTTTGCCGTTCATGGCTTCGTATAAACTTCTAGTCAATAGATCGATTTTACGGAGACTATCAGCTTCATCAATATTTACAATATTGGTAAAGAAAGAAGGTGATACCTGAATGGCAGATGTTGAAGTGGAGGGAATGTCTGAACTTTCTTCCTCTTCTTCAATCTTAGCCATGAGACATTGATTTGCTTCATCATCTTCAGAATCAGATGATGATGCTTCTTCATCAGAAGCAGCCCAATCATAGTCAGCCATCAGGCCTTTTCCTTTCTTCTTAAAGCTTTTCAGCTTTGCATACTTCTCCTTCAGCTTTGAGTATTTTTCATCTTTATTCCTTGGAACAAAGGATTTCTTTGTAAAAGCTGAAGGTCTCATGATTTTCTTTGACATGCACTCATTAGCGAAATGACCTGTCTTTTCGCAGTTGAAACAAGTAGCAGTAGCCTTATCAACAAAAGCTGATGATTTTGGCTTGTCAGTTATGGAAAGAGGTTTGTTCTTTCTAAACATTTTCTTCTTGGCGAATCTCCTGAACTTTTTAGTTAGGAGAGCCAAGGATTCATCATCATCTGAAGAATCAGAATCTGATGACCTTTCAGAGTTACTCTCTAACTCAGTGATAGTGACCGAGGGTCGCTGAGTAGAAGGTTCCTCTGAGAATAAAGCAACAGGGGTGCTTTTGGAATCTTTTACAAGATTATTCTTAAGATGGCTAGATTGCTCATGATTCAGCAACGTGCCATATAAGGTAGCAAGGGTCATTGATCTTAGATCCTTTGACAGCTTGAGACACATGGAATAATTGTCCCAGCTTTCAGGTAAACATTCTAGAAACTTTGTCAGCACTTCAAAGTTAGAATATTCCTTACCAACAGTTTTTAGATCTATAATTAAACAATTAAAACGTTGGTGAACTTCAGAGAGAGTTTCATTTTTACCAGAAATGAAGCTTTCGTATTGTCTTACCAGGTTGATCTTTCTTGAGTCCTGGATTTCAGACGTTCCTTCATACTAAACACATATTGTGTCCCACATGGCTTTTGATGATTTCAGGTTCATGACGGAATGGTAGACTTCGTCTGGAAGGGCCATGGATAGTATGGATCTGGCTTTTGTATCTATAGCCACTTTCTTCTTATCTTCATCGGTCCACTGATGGATTTCTTTAGGAATCAGCCTTTCTGGAATAGCAGGTCTATTTGCAGTGGCTGGAACTAAAGGATCAATTGTTACAGGGATGTGTGGGCCGTTCTCAAGATAGTAAGGTATAGTAGGGTCTACACCTTCTAAGAAGAGTGTCATCCTATTTTTCCACAAGTTGAAGTTGTCTCTGGAAAATCTAGGGGGTTTTGCAAGAGAACCATTGTCTATATAATTTGTGTTTGTATGGGAGGCCATTTTCAGATAATAGCAAGGAAGAGAAATATCTTAGATTAGATCTTGTTTATGAGATTAAACAAATCTGCTCTGATACCACTTGTTGGTCCCGAAGGCCTATACAAGTTTGTAGAAGGGGGGGGGGGGGGGGTTGAATACAAACACACAGATTTTACTTTTCTAAATTGTTTATTGATAAATCATTAACAATTTACAGCTTGTTGCGGAAACAAGATTAAGGATAAACCTAAATCTAAACAAGTTGGAACACTAAGGTTTCATGCACTAAGAAAGATAAGGAGATTACTAATAAAATCCTATCTTGAGAGAGATTTGAACTTGTCCAGAGTTAGCAAGTTACTTCAAATGAAGTGAGTTCATCTCTTTATATACTGCATGCATTTAATGCAAGTCAGTATATACTTTACACGTGTCATCAGCTGGTTGGTTGCATGTCATTGACCTTGGTTGACAACCTTAGTAGCCGTAAGGATGAACAGTGTAGTATCAGAGTGGTTGTACGATTTCAGATATTCGGAGGTTCTTTTCTGACATTTCATACGGAGGCGTGCAAGGGTGGTTAAGACAAAAGTACTTTGTACGGAGGACTTCATGATCAGCTTTCGTTGATTCAGCGATTATCATTTACTATTCAGCAGATGATAAAGTTCAGCGATAGCTGAAGTCTTGTACTTGATACTTCACGTTGAGTGGACAAATCTGAGTCTTCGCTGATCCGCATCAGTTCATTAGGAGACTTGTCGCTGGTTCTTGAGCTTGATCTTCGACTTCAGCGTAGAACCTTTGTTGACGTGAAACTTGTCTTCAGGGATCATAAGTAAACAACTAACTTATCAGCGATCATCATAATGACTGAACAGACTCAGCGCATTAATGATGAACAGTGTTCGCTGAATGTTTAATCTAAAAAGCGAGAGTTCCTATCAGCGGTACTGTAAGATCTTAGTACTTATCAGCGATAGTGAAACTCTGATACATATTGTTTACTTACAATTTTCACTAAGTATATAAGAGAGGGTCATTATCAAATCACTGAGGGTTTGGATCAACACATAGCTTGGTGAAGTCTTATGCAGATGCTACCAACACGACCTTCTCCTCACTAAGCACAAAGATTGATTCTCTCACCACAGAGGTAGATGCCAACTCCACCAAACTCTCCGAACTTCCACAGAGCTCTGCATCTTCCATCCCCACAGAAACCCAACAGGCGATCAACAATCTATTGCAAAACTAAAAGCTGCAAGGGATATTGCAGAAGCCCTTACCAAGTCAACCTCTGCCACTGCCTCTCCAACCCTAACCATAGAAGATCTACAGAAGGGCTCTGGAGAAGGTACAACAAACAACCACAATCAAATGCAAGCCCTAAGACCCACAGATTACATCACACGCGAACAAATTATAAACAATGGGCAGAAAGTGATAGATGAAATCACTAGATTCATCAGAGCATTCACGGCGGCCAATGCATCCTACGTAAAAGATTTTAAAGCTAGTGTTGGTATGTTTCGATTCAAATAAGAAGCAGAGGTGGCATATATCTTGGGGATCCGTGATGATATATGAGAAAAGTTGGAAGAAGCTGGCCGTAACCTAACCAAATCAAAGAAACCTCCTACTACATGCCAAGCAGAGGGTACCCAATAGAAGAAGCATGATGATAATGAGGATGATGGGACTGGGCCCTTAGATCATCATGAGGGGGAGAATCAAGCAGAGAACACCACAGATCCCTCTACAAACCCTCAACCACTGACAATAACCACACCAACCCAATCCACCCAATCTACCAATCAACAGAATACCACAGAGGAAACACCTACCTCTGTGGAAACAACCTTGAATAAAGACCTACCATCCCCTACACCCCCACACCTACAGAAGATCAACCTCTAACCTCACCCAAAACTATACCATGAACAAAAACCTTAGCATCTAAACCTCCAAGGCAGAACAAAGACCCAAAAAAAATCTTCTAAAGACCAACCCCCAAAAACAAAAACCTCTACCACAACATCAAGAAACCAAACCTAAACCTCAACAAGTCCCAACCCATCAGAGCCCAACAACCAAACCTGTAGAAGTACCTAAACCCAAACCTACACTAGCAGAAGTCCCCAAGGCCAAACCAACTGCTCAAGACAAAGGCAAGGGAAAGATGACATAAGCTGAGAAACCAAAACCAAAACCTCAACCAAACCCTGAGAAGCTTATGAAGAGTGCCTTCGATGCTTTTGTAACCTTAAAACCAGAAGAAGAAGAAGACTGAGCCTTTTGACAAATAAACTTACCTTCCTCTTGATTGTATCCAGCAGAACGAGACATGTTGGTTTGTTAGCTCCAATAGACTAGTCTTAGAAGTATTGAAAAAGTAGGCTAAGTACAAGAATCGCAGAAGACCTCTGTCGGACAACATCAAGTCTCTCTGCATAGATCAAAGCCTCTGTCGTCCATTCCTCAAGAAGTCAAGCTTAACCTGAAGATGACCATCGGACCACAGATCCTCTGTGAAACTCCATAGAGCCTCTGTGTGACCAAACTTCCTGAAGACGAAGACTTGTGCATATTGAAGACCAATGATCCTGTGCCTCTCACGTGCCTCTACCTGTACGAAGACTCTAAAGATCAATAGTACAACCACGATTGATAACTTTCCAGGTGTCACCATTTCATGGGTGACAGCCTTTTTCCTTGTACTATTTGCGGCCAACCTTCACTATATGTAGAGAGCACTACCCTGCCATTTCAGGCACGCAACACACAATTCACACACGCTGGATTTCTAGAGTGAGAGTAATCTTTAGAGAAAAACCACACACAAGTGTGTGTTCTTGGTGTAAATTTCATTGTTCTTAATGATATTGAAGATGACTTGTTGAGCATATCTTATTCTGTTTTGTTTATCTTCTTTATCATCTTAGTGCGTGAATCTACCACATTGTTCAAACTTTTCTATGCTTTAAAACGCTTTCGCATATAATTTCTATACTCTGTTTTGCTTAGTTTTGTTTGAACATATCATTGTTGAGTCAATCTGGGATCTACATGGTTTAAACTAGAAATCAGATTTGAAAAAATATCATATACTTTGTTGTGAATAGAGATATAAAACCATCACACACACACACACACACATAAACACACACACACACACACACACACACACACACACACACACACACACACATATATATATATATATATATCTATTACTACCTTATAATACATATACATCAAAATTCTTAATTACTACCCACAAAGCACATGGTACAATCATTTTATGCATGAATTCAAAAAAACTATGAATTTACATGTTATAATGCATGATGTACAACTTCCTAATACACCTCCACCAACATCACCCAAAACTGAAACTTTCTATTCTCCCTTTTTCCTTCCAGCTTTCTTCTTCCCCCTTTACAGCTTTTCCCACTAATAAGTTTGTCCCCTTGTGAATATTGTGAAAATTCAAAATTCAAACCAATCTCTCTCTCACACACATACTAATCTTGCTTTTTCTTTTCCTTTTCTCTTAAACATGAACGACTTTGTTTCCATCGTATGGTTTTATTTTTCATCACAAGTTTGTTTCAATTTGAACTCTATCTTTTGTCTGTCGATCTTTGCAGGTGTGTTCAAGAGCTCCAAGAAGTTGAAAAACAGCGATGGATAGTCACATTCAAGGTGAAAAACAACCATGAAGGCAGAACAACAACCATCGATAGTCACATTCAAGGTCAAAAAACTTCAATTTCAGCTTCATCACTCTTCAGGTTAACCTTTTTCCTTTGTCTCTTACATTTGTGTTTCTAAATCAATGTTTTCTCTCTCCATTGTCTCTCTGTTTGACTATGCATAAGCTTATCACGTTTTCTCAAATATGAAATATCAGGTACGACTGAATCCTTCTTCCTCCTGCTTCAATATCTCCTCTGGTATGAATTCCAATCTGGATCTGTTCTTCGCTGCATAAATGGTCTTTAATCTCACATAAATAATTAATCCTAGGTTCACACCTGTTTTTGCCTTCATGTTTCTTTTCCATATTCTTTCGACGACGAAAGGTTAGTTTTTTGAGTTATAAACGTGTTTTTTTATATATTATACCTTTTGTGTAGGATCGTGTTCTGTTGTATGTGAAATGTGCTCGAGTGCACTTTCAGGTTAGAAGATTAGAAGGACAAGGTGTGCCTTTCAGGTTAGAAGATTGCATCTGCAATCTCCGAGGTTTTGACTGACAGTTTGGAAAATGTTGCTAATCTTTTGTTTACAAAGGTGAAATGCAAAGGGTTTGTTTCTTTTTTCTTCTTCTTCTATGAATTAAGTAATTAGATTGCTTGATTTCTGTTGTTCAATTAAATGCCCATGTGGATCGATTCTGTTTTGGCATCTGGGTTTTTTGAAAAAAAAACCACATACCATTTTTTGAACACAATTATAAGGGGTGTTTACTTCCATCTTACATGCTCTTAACGGATAAGAGGTTCCTACTCCGGTAAGAAGTTCTTATACTCTGCCTTACTTTACCACTTCACTGACCTTATTTTCACTCGGTTTTGTCTTCAGACTCGCAGCCTGCAAAATATAATAAAAAAATCAAGGTTCATGGTGGTGAAGTAGAAATCAAAATCAGCTCCAACAACTTACTACTACTTTGCGATTTTGATGAGTTATGACCATATAGCATAACAAAACTTACAATCGACAAATGTATACGATGGGGAGAAAGTGACAACAACCTTTCATGAGTTATGACCATGTTCCAGCTACTCTCATTTTATCTAATATTTAGCTGTATATAATGGTTGTAGCTGTCAATGCATCACGATTTGACAACATAACAATGGCTCCTCCTAATCCTATTCTTGGAGTTTCTGAAGCATTCAAAGCTGACACAGATGAAATGAAGCTCAACCTTGGTGTTGGAGCTTATCGTACAGAAGAACTTCAGCCCTATGTGCTCAAAGTTGTCAGAAAGGTAATATTTGCTTTTGGTATTTACTCATGTATTCACATGTAATTGCTCTTTAATTTTTGGATGTTTCACCCGTACTTGATAAGAATACTATCCTTCTTATATGAGAACTACATAATAGTGCTGAAGTGTTGTGTTGCAGGCTGAAAATCTTATGCTGGAAAGGGGAGAAAACAAGGAGGTACTTTTTAATGCTTAAACAAATTCATTAGTGGGAATTAGTATTGTTTTTAACGAGTTTCTTTCTCTTGAATTACCAAATGCAGTATCTTCCTATCGAAGGTTTGGCTGCATTCAACAAAGCCACAACTGAGTTGTTGTTTGGAGCAGATAATCCAGTCATTCATGAACAGAGAGTATGATTTAGGAGTTTTTTTTCTTTTTTCTTTTTGAAGTAAAATAATTTAGGATTCATGTTTTCATCTGGTTAGTGGCACCTTTCTCTATACAATGCAGGTTGCCACCATTCAAGGTCTCTTAGGCACTGGCTCCCTTCGATTGTTGCGACACTAATTGAGCGATACTTCCCTGGAGCAAAAGTTCTAATATCATCTCCAACTTGGGGTGCATATTCTATCCTGTGTTTCAGTTTATATTTTTAAATCTTTAGAATAAGAAAACTGATTATTGGTGTAAAAAATCATATCTGCAGGCAATCACAAGAATATTTTCAATGATGCTAGAGTCCATTGGTCCGAGTATCGGTACTATGATCCAAAACCAGTTGGCCTAGATTTCGATGGGATGATTGCGGACATAAAAGTAATTTCTACCTCATCCTTCCTCTTCTCTATAATTCTTTACCCGTGAATATATTTCTTATCTAAAATTTATCCATTCAGGCAGCTCCGGAAGGATCCTTCGTGCTTCTTCATGGCTGTGCTCACAATCCAACAGGCATTGATCCAACTCCTAAACAATGGGAGAAAATTGCTGATGTCATTCAACAGAAGACATGTTCCAAATGAATAAGGCTCTTGCCAAGCATATATGGCCGCTCAATTCTAATGGTGGTACTACCCTTCTTCCTTTCTCTTTCTATGCATTCATATGCTTATAGTAGACTTCATTTGCACCTGCTATTTTTTTTAATATTACATAACGAATTATGTCTTGCTTTATAGTTATAGCAGTGCAATTATTAAATTCTTATTTAGACACAAGAACAAAATATGTAAAATGCCTTGAATCCCAATGAAACTCATCTCACCTCCGGTCTAAGTAGTGTCCATGGATATAGATCCACCAGCACCGCCATCTTCAGCTCCCAAGAAGGTATCACCACTTCTGTTTATTCTTAAATCTTCTATCATTCTATGTTTTCATCTCAGATCTATATTAAAAATTTGAGAGTTAAAAACAACGATCCGAATCTAATGATTACTCAATTTTACAGCTGAAATTCACCCCCAAAGCACCGCCTTGCCGAAAAACCGCCCCTCTCTTGCCTAAAAGGTACGTTTTTTGTTTCAATTTTGGATTATAATATTCTTGTTTATGTTTAACGTAATTAATAATAGTATGTGATCTTTATTGTCGTCGTAGTTCTGAAAATTAAATTAGTCATTTGTGCAGTGACGGTAGTGATGATGATGCTGAAGCCACTCGGGAATTCGCCCGCAAATTCAATGTAATCTCTGGCTTAATTTTCGGTTAAATCCAATCTTTAAGAGGCATTGAAATGATCATAACATTTTGAAGAATCGATCGCTTGAATCCTATGTATTATTTCGCTCATGATCTAACAAAACCAAGCGAATCAGTTGAACGTGATATTTTCTTCGTTCTTCATATTTGATATTGTGTATGCAAATAGACCGTTTGAATTGCTAAAATAATTTTGCTAGAGAAAAACATGTAAGAATGAATAAGGGGCCGCATACAAAATGCTTACCCGGGTAAGTGCTTGCCAAGTCATATTAGCTTACCGGATGAATATGGCAAGGACTAAGAATCTTACCCGGTAAGAGCAGAAGCAAGGACTGAGAGTCTTACCCGGTAAGTCTGAAGCTTTTTTCAAACACCCAACAATAAATAAACAACAATTCAGACACGTGTAGAACCATTTTATGCTAAAAATGCTTGGCAGACAAGAAGTACATGAAAAAATGCATGGATTTGATGTTGGATCAATTCGAAGGTATAAGAAACCTCATATTAAGAGGGAAAACCATCACTAATATCGACTTGACGACCAACTTATGACTATGGTCTATCGATCTTCGATCACTAAATACACTTATGGGGTAATAGTCTTGATCCTTTCTATGTCTCTTGTCCGGTAAGATTCTCGGTCATTTACATGCTCACCTGGTAAGTCAAGTGACACCCGCTAAACTTTTGGTAAACAAACCTTTAGTATAATAGATAAATACAATGTTCTTCAACATGTGTTTGTGTGGGCTGTTCGTTGATCCAAAACTATGAGTAAATAATAAAGTACGACTATAGGCATGGTTTGTGAGCATGTTATGACCCATGGATTTGTTTGTTCACATTGCAGGCTTGTATGGATATAGTGGTAATACTTGTTTTACCCACTGATGGTACAGACTGCAGACTACAGAGGAGATTGTCAATCTATTTATCCGGCCAGATGGAGCTTAATCTTTTCCATCCCTCATCTTGTTAGCAACAAACTACAGTATATCTGCAACTATTTTAAGCCAACAGATAGGGACCGTTTGACAATTGTGAATCTCCACTTTCTTCTAGGCTAACATACGAACAAGCCAGGTTTTACATATAATCATTTTATTAGTTTATTATTATTACCCCATCTATCGTTCAACTTTTTTTTAATTTACGTGAGAACAAGAAATCGTCTATCTATATGCCTATTGTCATTCTGATTTCATTCGTTTGCTTAATCTTATAACCGTCTAGAATAATTTTATTTCCCGCTACATTGCGTGGATATTCATCCGGTAAACTAATGTGACTTGGTAAGCACTTATCCGAGTAAGCGTTTTGTAAACGGCCCCTTAGTTATTTTTTTAGAGTTGTGATTCACCCGCGCTGCATCGCGCGGGTAAACTGCTAGTATATATATATATATATATATATATATATATATATATATATATATATATATATATATATATATATAGCAATGATAACCTTCACAATTGATTTAGTTTAAAAAATTCAAATCTTTTATAAAGAATAATTTGGTGACAAGATTTTTGCATGAATCCAATGACATGTATAGTCATCTTTTTGAAGTAACAAGACTATTCAATGACATATTCTCTTAGCTAAATGACAAACAAGGACAAAATTCTCTTTAAAACTTTAACATTGTTGCCACCTAATGAGTTGAGATTCTCTTTTATTTATATACATACATGTATGCCCATCCTTATTGTGAGTCCTTGTTTGATCAGGTAACAATAAAATCAATAAAGAATAACAAGAACAATTGATGATTTCAACTTGTCATCCCTCTCATATTCAAGATTCAAGATAGTTACAAGGGTTTGAATGAAAATCTTAACTATCTCTCTCTAAACAATTAAGCTCACAATGAATCTATGAATCGCTAATGAAAACTCTAGGAATGATTAATCAATTGCTAACCTAAAACAAGGTTAAGGAAAGCCTTATATACCAAGGCTTTAAGCACAAAGGCCCATGGCCCATCCAGCTAAACTAAGCCCATTTAACACAAATAAGGCTTTTACAATAATTAATTAATCTAATTAAGCTCTATATAATTATTTATATATCTTTCTAATGTGTAGGACATTTATGGTCCTAACAATCTCCCCCTAAAGATATATAAATAAAAATCGGTCTTGAAACCTTCAAGTCTTGATCTTCTCTTCCTTTTAAATCTTTGGAACGCAATGATGTTGCTTGTCTTCATGTATTTTGATTTCAGCTTTAAAGGAACTTGTAGAACCAATATGCTTGATGGAGGAAATAATTTGAAGCGAACACCACTTGATAAGGAATGAGAATAATTTTACTTGTAAGCACTTTGATCACTTGTATGCATTTTGAAACTCTTTGGATCTCGGAACAGATCAAATAACAGAATTGTTACTCCCCCTTGGCTTTTGCATGGGGACTTCTTTACTCCCCCTCGGCTTTTGCTAACTCCCCCTCAACGTGATATTCGGTGTCTTTGAATCTTTACCATTTCTCCCCCCTCATGATGAGTAGGAGCATCCGGAGCATCATGCACGTTCAAAGACAATAGTAACGAGTAGCAAAAAATCCAGATCAAAACATTAAGTAACTAGAACGGGGTAATCAACTAACACAGAAACACAAAAGTAACTGTTATCACAACAATTAAAATAATTGTGTGGCCTATGTCCAGAGTTGGCAATGATGAATCTCTGATAGGACTTCCAGTTATCACGGAAGTAAAATTTAAAAATTACTTCTCAAACTGTTCCGGCAATATCACAAATATATGCAATAGGAATCACAAAGACTAGTGCATGTGTGAAGGAAAATAAATTCTATCTGTTAGGCTCAAAAGTTGATTTAACTTGGGACGCAAATTAAAGATCAACTGACACAGTGATTAGAATATGAAGTTCGGAGACCGGAGCTGATGTCTTCCTTTTTCAATATCTAAGACCTCCGAGTGAGGAATAGATAGACAATATGCTAATTCTCCGTGAATATATGAAACAAGCATCTGTTATGAGATACTTGAGTGGCTAGGTGGGGTGACACGAGTTATCGACACTGGGTCCATGTCTGTTTCAATATTCATCTCCAAAGAACAAGAATGAATAGATTGTGTGGTTACCCGGATAACTGACTCGGTTTGGTAAGGACCAAATGATTCTTGTAAGTCCTGTCACATCCTCACCATATTCTTTTCTCTCCAAACTCATCTATCATCTTGACCCCTCACTGTTGTCTATAAGGGATGTGTTTCTTGGGTAGGTCCTTCCGGTTCTGGATTGACCATAGAAACAATGCAATTCCTAACACTCCTTTCATTAAATGAGTAGAACAGTTTATTAGACAGTGAAGTACGAGTTCTAAACTGAGGTGTTTAGAAGTCGAAACATTCAAGAACGAGTCCTGATCTGAGATGATCAGAAGTCATAAAGATTAAGTCCGAGTTCTGATCTGAAGTAATCAGAAGTCAATGTTTGAACTACCAGAATTTCAATGAGACAAAATCAAGGGCAAAACAGAATGACTCAGTAAGCACAGTATTTTGCAAGAAATGAAACAATGATCAGAATGTTTAATTGTGAAGAACAAGTCACAATTATTATATCAGATAAGAATGGAATCATGTGCAAGAAATAGCGAACTTGGAAAACAACTAGGAATTCAAACGAGTGTATTTCCATCGAAAAATCAACAAATATGTGAGACATGGAAATAACTAAGTCAAGAAAAATGACACGTGGTAATCATGGAATTTAAAATTGGAGAATAACAAACACAAGTAAGTTATCCAGAATGAATTACCACGGTCTTTGAATTCAGTTGAAGTTCACTTACCTTTCATGAGATAGTACTCCCTCTCAAAATTGGCATAACCTTTGAATGCTCGTCATGTGATGTGAATAATAGGAATTAAAACCGCACATGACATTCCTGCATAACAGATTAAAAATATTTTGGTATCCACCTTTTGATGGATCCTTGACGGTTAGATGCGCTATGATAGTGAGGACCGAGAATACAATAGGTACCATACCAATGAGATTCAAACTTATGATCAACAAAATCATTCGAACCACATGTAGAACAACAGATACAATCATAAGAAAGTTGAAGTAGTTGTTGAACTGAATAAAGTCTTAAAGGAAACTTTACTCTTTGTTCAACAGAAGTTCGAGAATTAAACGCATTATGATTGTGATTGTATGTCCTAGCATGCGAAACTGGCTTAAATGACTTTGTATTCGTCTTGCTTTCATTAGACTTTTTCACTACCCAAACTTGTTTGAACCCTTTTCTTCGGCAATTATTATCTGAATTACCATTAAATGTATGACCAGTGGAGTTTGAGTAGGCATGATGTTTATAAGTCGATCGACCGGTCTTTTGCCGGGGCTGTGATTGTTTTTTAGAACAAGAATTGGTTTTAGGAACCTTGATCACAGCCGGGGTCTTAGGTTTTGTAGAACATTCGCCTTTTTGAAAATTGTCCGGGCGATTTACCGCTTTTGAAAGAAAGTCGGTATGACTTGGAAGAGGTTTGTCGAATGGAAACGATTCAAACTCTTCATCTGAACTACCCTCGGAATTCATAACTTTGGAAAAATCTATATCCGGAATCGATGGACTAGGATTGGTCGAGGGAGGTGAGGAACACTTTATGTCGGTGTGCTTAGGTGAATCTGGTGCGGAAGCTAAGAAAAAGTCAGAGTTCAGATTCTTTAAAACACACTTATCTTGAGACCCTTTTCCGTTCAAAGAAGATGTTTTGCCGATGAAATCTTTACACGAGGATGTGCCAGACAAGTCCGAGGAAGATTCGGGTGAAATCGTCTTGTCTTCTTGGAGTAGGTCAAGCTTCTCTTGAAGTTGACCATTTCTCACATGCTCCTTCATCGCTTCTGTCGCCAAGGCAGATAGTTTTGATGTGAGCCGATCGATTTCAGTCCGAAGGATTTCCTGTCCTTCATTCGACACAGACTCGGTTTTAGCGGATTTAAGTGTCTCAAGTTCGGTTACAAGCGCTTGCTTTTCCTTTTGAAAACATGACATTTCCTTCTCGAGTGACTCCTCTAACTCGACTATTTTTGCTTCCAAGATGAGAGGGGGAACATAGAGTTTAAACTCATCCGACTCAATCTTGGGTTCGGTTGCTTGGACCTCATCCTTTTTAGAGCGATCCTTGGGCGTCACAACCTTATAGCAGTCAAAATAGTCATTCGAGAGGTACTTCTTTTGATTTTTCTCATAATAATAGTTTAAAGGCTCATAACAAAAAGGAAGTTGCATTTTAGACGTGTTCTTTCGCTTATATTCCTCAGTTTCCTCTTCCTTTTCAGGTTCAAGAGGACCAGTCCATCTAATCGCATATTCCAGATACTTTTTGTCTAATCCTAAACAACCAAAATCATACAGTGTAGGTGTATTGAAAAAATCCTTTTTCAAATAGTGTGGGTTATCGTATTCGATTCCCCACTCCTTGTTAAAATAAGTGAACTCCTTGGGTTTATTCATATGGATGGTCTGATCAGTTTGACCTCTTTTGTGGAGTTTTGTTTCAAGATCAAGTATTTTAGCGACAAACTTCTTGTGCTGAATTTGAAGAGCAGAACATTGATAAACAATTTCTGCTTTCTCATTCTCACACTGATCAAGCTTTAAGGTCAGATAAGATATTTTGGCCCTTAAGTCCTTTGGTGCTATTGAAAGATTAGCACACTTTTCTTTAAGATTTGCATTGTCGGACTTTAGCTTTTCTGTGATCCTCTTTTGAACGTCTAGCTTTTCTTTAAGCGAATTAATTTCAAGTAGTTGTTCATTCGAGGAAACACATATGACTCTACCTTTTGACCAAGCAGTTGAATTTTATCAACTAAAGAGTTATGAACTGGTAGACATTCCTGACAAGCTGCTGCAGATTGAGATGAATAAGTCATTTGTTACCTGAAAAAATTATGATCGTTAATCGGTGTTACTTTGAAGAATAAAACTTGCGGATGAAAATCAAAAATTAAATTTGAAAAACAAATCTAAAAATAAATTCGTTCCCAAAATTTAAAATTTGGTTATTATCGGAACGAACGAAATCAAACTTCGAGAATGAAACCTTGCAATGTACGATCGAACCGATGTTTTAGCGCGATATATATATAGGGGTGGTATTTTTTGCAAACTAGTGTATTTGTACAAACTCGTACAAACCATACCTAGCTTCATGATTTTGTAAATTTGGCTTCATGAATGTTTATATATATATTTTGGCTTCATGAATATATCATTTGGCATTTTTAACTAATTTTTTTACAAAAATAAGGGTATTTTAGGGCTCCATCGAAACAAATTAGTTAAAAATGCCAAATGATATATTCATGAAGTCAAATTATATATTCATGAAGTCAAAATATATATATAAATATTCATGAAGCCAAATTTACAAAATCATAAAGCTAGGTATGGTTTGTACGAGTTTGTACAAATACACTGGTTTGCAAAAGATACTCAGCCTATATATATATATAGAAAAGTAAAGACGGTAAACGAATATTTGTAAAAAAGTCTTTAGTGGAGAAGGCATTGTCGGCCATCTTTCTGCTTTTGAATTATTGCTTTGTAGTCGTCAGACTTTTTGGCGGTTTCTGTAACGTCATTGATGACGAGGTCTTCTAGAAAGGGTACTCTGGTAAATTCTAGAAATCCCTGTGTGTACTGTCGATTGACTGTGGCGAACCGGGGTTTCTGGAAAGGATGCGATGATCTACTTGTAGAACTTCTTGCTTCCTGTATAGTTCTACTTCTCCCTAAGAAGCTTCTATTGTTATTATTCATTTTCTGGTTAACCAATGTGTATAAGGTTTAGGTTTTCTGTTAATTTTAATATCTTCGATATTTAATTTGTTAATTGCCTCTGTGATTTTATCTATATCACTGGCTGTTGTTGTATTTGTTTCTTTTTTATCTTCCAAAATGTTTATGACTTTATTGACTTTTTCAATAAGTTGTATTAATAAACTAATTATAAAATTGAATATGTTTGTAAATTGTTTATCACTTTTACTTTGTCCTAGATAGTTTGTAAAATCTGTAACTTCTTCTTTATTTTGTTCGGATTTGTATCTATTTGCGTCTTCTAAGGCCTTTGTGTATTCTTTGGTAAATGCCGCCAGGTTTAACCTTCTACTATCCGTTTAACTATTTCTAAAGATTTTTCTAATTTATTTAACTGTTTCTCTATTTTGGTTATTAACCCTTTATTTTCTGTCTCAATCTGTTTTGGTTTATTTATTTGTAATAAATAACATAACTGTTGAATTTCTTGTTTTGTAGGAATCGATTTTTTAATTTCTTTTAGCTCTTTTATAATCTGATTATTTTGTTCTTTAATATATCCTAGATTTCAGTTAGATTATCTAAGCAACTAATCTGTATCTTCTTCCCCATGGTCTATGAAAAAGATTTACTGATATCTTTGGTGTTTGTTGTCCTTGTAAGATCATTTTTCCTATCAGCTGTTGAAGTGGTTCTTTGCTGTCAGTGTCATTCCACCATGTGAATTGTTGAGTGCATGCGTACTTCTTCAGGGCTTCTTGTTCGTCTTCAAGATGGCTGATGAAAATACGCTTTCTTGCAGGTCTGTATGTGTGACTTTCTGCTTCTGGAAAGGATGCGATGATCTTGCATCCTATTTGTGAACTTGATGAGTGGGACGCCATATTCCCGGCTGTTAAAATAAACTTTTCTCCAAACTTGTTTAGAAGGGCTTCTGTTTTTGGGTTTAGGCTAAAGTTTATGTAGTCGATCATTCCATTATGGTAGTAACCAAGGACTTGATCATCTGGCATGTTGGTTTTCTTTAAGTCGATTTGTAGTAAGAACATGCGGATATTATCCAAATATTGAAAAAAGATCACAATGTAACATATGTTTTAAAGAAATTTGTTATTTATGTCTAAAAAAGATCTTTGATCAAGAAATAATAATTACAAAAGAAGCAAATACATCACTCAATAATAAAATATGTTATGAACGAATAGAAAAATTAGAATTAATAACAGAATCACATAATCTAAAAATCAAAAATTTAGAAGAAAAAATAAAACATATGGAGGACATATTGGAAAAGAAAAAACAGAAAATCGAAATCGAAGAAGTTAAGATGTCCGAAGAATGTACCTACATTCAAACAAAAGGGTTTATAAATATGATTCATATACAATGTCGCTTATGGTTAGATAACAATAAATTTGTGGACCTAACAGCATTAGTAGACACAGGAGCAACAAAAAGTGTAGCATCATACACTCTTATACCCAAACAATATCATAAAGAGTTACCTTATAAATTACTCACTAGAACGATTGAAAGTAGACTAATCTCGATCACACACTATGTAGAACCAACAGGAATACAATTCTTAGACTTTTCAGGAAATTACAGTATTAAATATGAAATACCACAGGTAAACATCAACCCAGAATATATAAAATCCTCGGATTTTATTCTAGGATTAAACTTCTTATTTGGTCTAAATGGGGCGATCACCCTTACACGAAATTTTGTTACATTAAGTAAACATATCTACAATTTTCCTACGGTACGATATACAAATACATCAGAGATCGCTCGAAAGCGTGGTGGACAAGGCCACTTAGAATTTTTTAAAATTAAAAATAACCATGACCAAAGTAAAAACTCTGTTGAAAATGAATCAGTTAAATTACTTACAAATTTCCTTACAAAAGAGTTAGAAAAGGGAAAAGATGTTACAAAAAGTATAAATTATCCTATTATCCTACATCTAGAAAAGATAGGACTTATAGGAGAAGACATAACAAATTCAAAAGTAAGACATACATGTAAATTCAAAATCAAAAACCCTGATATAACAATTCGAACAACTAACATAGCATATAGCCCTTTAGATAAAGAGGAATTTAAAAAGCAAATACCGGAAATGCTAGAACAAAAATTAATTAGAAAATCTGAAAGTCCTCATAGATCCGCCGCATTCATGGTAAGAAATCACGGTGAGATAAAACGAGGGAAAGCGAGGATAGTATACAATTATAAACGTCTCAATGATAATACTGAAGATGACGGATATAATATACCTAATAAAGACAGTTTGATAAATCTTATACAAAAGAAAAACATATTCTCAAAATTCGACCTAAAATCAGGATATAATCAATTACAACTAGAAGAAAGTTTCAAACCCTGGACAGCCTTTACATGTTCAGAAGGACAATATGAATGGAATGTTCTTAGTTTTGGACTAAAGAACGCACCATCCATATTCCAAAGATATATGGACAGCATTTTTCTTAAATATAATTTCTGCCTTGTTTACATTGATGATATTTTAGTAGCAAGTGAAACAATACAGGAACATGAAAAACACTTACAGAAAATATTTGAAGAAATCAAAACAAACGGTATAGTTGTCTCTAAAAGAAAAATGGAATTATTTAAAAGAAAAATCTCTTTTCTTGGCCTAGAAATAGGTAATGGAAAGATAGAACTACAAACACATATTTCTACAAAGATATTAGAGCTCCCAGAAAAAATTGAAGGTCTTAAACAAATACAAACCTTTTTAGGACTAATAAACTACGCACGAAAGTTCATACCAGATCTTTCAAAACTTGTAGGACCGTTATACAGCAAAACAACAAAGAATGGCCAAAGACATTTTAACATAGAAGATATAAAATTGGCCAGGACAATTAAGGAAAAGGTTAGACATATCAAACCCTTAGAATTACCATTAGTTACGGATTATATAATCATAGAAGTTGATGGTTGTAAAGAAGGATGGGGAGCTGTCCTTCTTTCTAAAACTAATAAATATAGTCCAAAAGAAACAGAAAAGATCTGTTCTTATACCAGTGGGAATTTCAACAAGACCGGTATGAATTGGACAAGTTTAGACTTTGAAATCCAAGCATTGATAAATGCACTGGAAAAATTCAAAATCTTTTTAAATAGAGAATTCACAATTAGAACAGATTGTGAAGCCATAGTACGCTTCATAAAAAATGATCAAAGTAAAAAGGTAAATAAAACCCGATGGATTAACCTCCAAAATATTATACAAGGATGCGGATACAAGATAAATTTTGAACACATTAAAGGAAAAGATAATGGGATAGCAGATATGCTATCCAGAAATCTTAAAAAATTATTTATTGCAGGTGGAGAAAAAAGATAAAGGCAAACGAAAGGTTATACAGCCGGTCAGATATTCATCCTCGATGAGTATCTCTTCAGATGAAGAAAAGATTAGCACACAAACAGCAGAAACACAGTTTCTAGATACTAACAAAATGTTACATGCAGCCATGAGCGCACAGATCTTACAAACCGAAAGCCTTTACAATCCCACACAGATACCACAAAGTTATCAAAATTTTGATAACATAACACAGTCTGGTCCCTCAAAGATTATACAAAATACGGGTATAATTATACCATCTACTCCTGCAAAAACCTCAACCAGAGGATATGCACAGTCAAGTAGATCAAAAGATACACATCCTGCACAGACAGAGTCAACGATATCATTTGGAAGTCATGTACTACAAAAAAGTTTTGATCTAAAGAAAAAATTTAGACCCATGATTGGGAATGTTTTGACAGAAAAACAACAGTGTTTGCTTGATAACATTTGGCATATCCAGACCATGCCGCAAGCAACTTTATTCAAGGTACAAGTTTTGAATGCTCTGAGTGTTTACTTCTCAGAACAAAGTCAGATTGTCCCCGAAAAACCACCTAAGAAATTTTCTCACTACATCATTTTCAGGGGAACAAAAACGGGAATTTTTAACAAATGGGAAACGGTTGTACAACATATAAATTGTCTTAAACCTCTTTACAAAGGATACCACAGCTTTTCCGAAGCCATGAAAATGGCAAGAGAAAGTTTTGGTGTTAATGACTTCTTCATTGAACCTGAAGAAGTAAAAACATTTGCAGAAATGGCAAAAACAAATCCCGAGCAATTTATAAAAGCTCAGGAAAGTGTTATTGCACAATTACAGGAACAACTCCTAAGATCTGGAAAAAATACACATAGTACACAAACCCAGATTGAAAACAGTTTTCTTAAACAGAAAAATGAGTTTCTCGAAACAAAAAATATACAGCTCATCCAAAAACTCGAGAAAAAGGGATCAAACACAGCGGTACACATAAATTTTGACAGTTTCAAAGCAAGAATTTTGGACATGCCACTAAGACAAACGATGCAACCACTCTTCAAAAACTTCCTAGAATTCGAACAAATGGTTTCAGACAAAGTATGCACAGAATTCCCTCTTCTTCTATATAAGCTTCAACAAAACATCATCGACATGGCATTCGGACCACAAGAAAAAGCTTACAAAGGGGTTACAGTCGTGCAAAGGTTACATCAAGGCGGATCAATCCCGACCAACATGTTCTCACTACAAATCGACTTAAAGAAAACCAACATGCCAGATGATCAAGTCCTTGGTTACTACCATAATGGAATGATCGACTACATAAACTTTAGCCTAAACCCAAAAACAGAAGCCCTTCTAAACAAGTTTGGAGAAAATTTTATTTTAACAGCCGGGAATATGGCGTCCCACTCATCAAGTTCACAAATAGGATGCAAGATCATCGCATCCTTTCCAGAAGCAGAAAGTCACACATACAGATCTGCAAGAAAGCGTATTTTCATCAGCCATCTTGAAGACGAACAAAGAAGCCCTGAAGAAGTACGCATGCACTCAACAATTCACATGGTGGAATGACACTGACAGCAAAGAACCACTTCAACAGCTGATAGGAAAAATGATCTTACAAGGACAACAAACACCAAAGATATCAGTAAATCTTTTTCATAGACCATGGGGAAGAAGATACAGATTAGTTGCAGAAGGACATTATACACAGATATTCGCTCAAGATAATTGGCTCTTATACTTGGACATTATATATATTTGCACTTCTCTATTTCTCTAAATATTTGCACTTCTCTATTGAACCTAAGGCTATATATATATATGTGTGTGTGTGTGTGTGTGTAGAGATCGAACATGCAGTGAAGAATATTAGAACACAAAAAAAACTGAAACAAAGATGGTGTGAGTTGGTATGCTATGTATATATTCTAGGCATGGATGGGCCTCACTTGGGGCACGTGGTGGCACGTGCCACCGTTAGAATTTTCCGGCAAAGTGTAATTTTTTTGTTGTTGTGAAGGTGCTACCGTAACGATTTAGGAGGTGCTACCGTATTCATTTGGAAACTACAAGGGGTGCACCTAAACTGAAAAAAAAGACCAAATTCTTATACCCATTCAACCAAAAAACCGAAAAAATCACTTGAAATCAACAAAAAATACCGAAAAATCTCTCGAAATTGATAAAAAAACTTAAAATTCCTCCAAAATCAAGCAAAAACGTTAAAAATCTCTCAAAACGCCAAAATTTGGCTAAAAACACATCAGACGATATTGAACGTTGATAAAAAGATGAAAGACATTTCGATAAAAACCGTATGAAAAAATATGGTGCCACCATATGAAAATCTGTCTAGGTCCGTCCCTAATTCTAGGATGCATGATGGTCAACGAAGCCAAAGAAAAAAATATGTATGCATGAATTATATGAAGGTATGCTATCTGAGATATGAGGGTTGTATTCATGCAACACTGTTAAAAAAAACTAATGCTTATCGAAGAGACTCACCACAAAACAATATTTAAAAATTAAAATGAGCATGCAACGATTTTATATATATGTATGTTCAAAGAGGTAAACCAAAGATGGTCAAACAGTAAAACTAACCCGTCAAAGATGTCATGCGGCTTTCATCCGGAAAATGACCAAACATTATCCGGTAACCCAAAAGATTGGTTCATCCGGTAACCAAAAGATTGGTCCGGAAAGATAGAGACGTCCGGTAACTTTAAATTCTTCCGGTAACTTTTAAAAAAATTGTTATCCGGTAACCTTTTAAACAAATGTTATCCAGTAACCTTGAGTTACCAGGTAACTTTGAGTTATCCGGAAAGTTGAGAGATAGATAGACTTACCCGGTAAACTTAATGATGATTCGGTAACCACGGCTGATTGAGAAACTCGGATCAGGTTTCGATAGGGTTGCTTGATTTCACTCATGTAGGGTTAGATTTTTGCCAAAAACACAAAAACAAACATACCCAAATCGATTTCTAAGCAAAATATATCATATTTTTCAATAACCACCACAAAAATTTAAGAACACCAAAAAAACTCAAGAATTGATTTTTAAGTTGAAAAATTAATACCTTTAAGAATTGATGTAAACGCAGATAAACTCCAGATTAAAGCGATTAAACAATCGAGAATTAACAAACGAATTATTAAATCAACGAAAAGCTTTGAAAACCCGATTGATGAACGATTTTCTTCAAAACAAAACTGCAGTATGTCGAAAATAATCTGGGTGCCTTCTGGACGTCAAACGATTAATCCAACCGTTCAGAATATAAAACAGAATGTCTTGAAGCTACTGTCCAAAAATCGTGACGATCCGACGGTTCAATCTCCGGGAATGGCAAAACCGCTCGCTGTGTTTTTCTAGGAAATTCAATACGATATTCTTGCTTTCGTTCGATTTCTTTTCTTTCTTCAAATCACCGATTCGGCTCTGATACCAATTGAGAGTTCCAGATTGATCAGGTAACAATAAATCAGTAATAAATAACACGAACAATTCATGATTTCAACTTGTCATCCCTCTCATATTCATGATTCAAGATAGTTACAAAGGTTTGAATGAAAAACACAACTATCTTTCTCTAATAAATCTCTAGGAATGATTAATCAATTGCTAACCTAAAACAAGGTTAAGGAAAGCCTTATATTAAGCACAAAGGCCCATGGCCCATCGAGCTAAACTAAGCCCATTTAACACAAATAAGGCTTTTACAATAATTAGTTAATCTAATTAAGCTCTATATAATTATTTATATATCTTTCTAATGTGTAGGACATTTATGGTCCTAACACTTAATGAACATTTGGTAAAAACTTATTTTTTTCTATTTGAATTAATTCTCCATTACCCAAATATTTTGACATTTGTTTTATAGAAAACCAATTGATTACTCGCACTTGTCTTTGAACAAATTGTTCACATTATCTTTGCTGACGTTTAGAATAATCCGTTTCAAATATTCTAGTTGGAAGCATCGTATTTTATGTCTAGTTAGGTAATTATTATCAATAATTACAAACAAGACTATCCAATGACATATTCTTTTAGCTAAATGACAAACAATGACAAAATTATCTTTATTTTTTTATATACATGCATATACCTGCAAACTTCAACCACAAAAACCTAGCAAATACTTGTTTCAAAATTAAGACACATACAATTCCATTATTCAAACCTCTCCACCGTTTTCTATTAAATTCGATAAACCCCAAAAAACGCGTTTTCAAAGAGTAAATACACAAGATATATGAATTAAAGAAGTACACCTCTATATATGAAAGATGAACTTGCAGCTTACAACTTCACAGAAGGTTGAGAGGTTTACAAAGTGGAAGGAGGCTGCGAAGATAGAGGCGTGTGTATTGCGTGTATCTCTGACCTAAAAATACAGATAGTATACTATATATACTATTCAAAGTTTGACAACATGTCACATTAGGTCCCTCAACTATAATACTACATGGTACAAGATAATGTAACATTAACAATCTCCCCCTTTGTACCAATGTAGAGCCATAAGCTTTAGACATTCATTGGAACCACTTGTGTCTTCCGAAGCCCGAAAATCAACTCGAATCTTCTTAGTGCGTTCCGGTAGTCTACTCGATATTTGACGGCATCCATTACTTCCTTTATCAACGCCTTTTGTTTCTTTGACAGCTTCTCTTCTCCTTTAGCATCCAATCGTAATCTGCTCACTAGATGAATCTGAATCATCCTGAAAGTTCCGTCGCTGAATTTATTTGCATCAGTGACTCTCATGAATTTCTTTTCTGAGGCTGAGTCAATGAACACAACTCCAAGATCTGGTTTGCTCAGCACGGTGTAAGCTTGAACACTCTGAATATCTGCCAGATCTAGATTCGGAGGTCTGATGTTGGCTCGTTCTTGACGCGCTTCCAAGGCCATTTGAAAATCCTTAAGATATGAAAACTTCAGGATGTTCTTCATGTACCTCTTCAGACTTTGATAAGCATCTGACCATTCTCCCTTCTTTTTAGGATCTTGAGACAGGATTTCATACAAGTTGCAAACGTCATTGAGCTGTAGTTTCTGAAAATCTGCCTCATTAAAGACTAGTTCTGAATCATCTGATCTCTGAACGGTAAACACTGGGTACCAAACCTTTGAAAGCTTTCGCGATTCTATCTTCAGTACTCTTCTGATCGGTTTGTCAGACTTTATTGCATTGGCGTTCAGAGATTCATATCTCATGAAATAGAGATATTCAGTTCTGTGCTTTTCTGGCCAGTCTTCAATCCCGTAGACTTTTTCCCAAGTGATTGGCTGCATGACCCTTACAAACATATTGCTTCGTAAGATTTCCTGAAAGGGAGTCATAATTCTGACTCGTAGGCCAGTCGCTACAAATCCTGGTTCATTCTGGATAATGTCTTGGAGAAGTCTGATTTCTGCTTGAAGCGTTGGATCTCTGAGATGTTCAGCAGGTTGTAGGTTGATAACGATCGGAGCTTGCGGTTGAATTACTTGAGTTTGAGCTGGAGTTTCTGAAGTATCTGCTTGTTGAATAGAAGATCCTGGAGCTTCAGTCTCTGAATCTAGAGCAGCCATCATAGTATCAGAAGAATCAAACACATTTGCAATTTCTTGTTTGATCTGCACCGTTGTTCGTTCGGGCTCTTCATCTGAATCTATGATTATAAAGTCTGTCGTCCATTCATCTTCTGTTCTATTGTTACTAGCCGAAGGCTTTTCAACCCCAGCTATGACATCAGCTAGAATATCGAGATTCTCTGAGTCAGTGGCTCCTTTACTTGTATCCTCGGACGCTTTACCGGATGTTGTCTCAGTTTCTTTCTCTACTGCAGTGCTCTCAGAAGCAGCAACTGTACTTGTTCCAACACCTGTACCTGTACCTGTACTCTCCCCCTCATGGTGATCTGGATCATCCTGATCATCATGTCTTCTTTTCTGAGCGGTTTCAGCTTGAACACCACAAGCCAGTTCGACTACTTCGACCCTTTTGACAATCGAATGAAAGCCAACCAAAAAGGAATCTGCCATGTTGGAGATTGAGTTATTTAGCTGCTCAAATTGGGGAACAAGCAGTGGATTGGTGGTTGATGAAGCTTGAGGCGGTGGTGGAGGTGGAGGTGCGGTTTGTTGACGAAGCAAGCTAATAAGATCGACATCCTCGCCTGGTCTTGGATCGTGTTTGGCAAGAAGTCGTGCAAGCAGCTCTGACTTGAGTAGATCTTCAGGAGCAAGATTTAACGGGATCGATGTTAGATCTTGTTCAACGGGTTCTGCTCTAGTCGGTTGAGGTTCAGATGTAGATGATTCAGCCGGTCCTTTACCTTTCACCGCTCTGATTACATCATCACGTAATTTCTGAAACTCTGCTTTCATTTTATCAGTATGAGCCTGATATGTGTTGTCGATTGATCTGACGAAATGCTTTAGTAGAGTAAGTGGCACGAATCTATTCGGAGGAGGGCCAACCAAACTAAACGCTCGTTCTAGATCAGCATTTATGGGACTATCACCCAGACCACTTAGGTTACTGGTTGAAGTAGCGGTTGAAGCAACCGTACTGCCTGTGTTCAAAGCTGGCATAGTGTTAGCAATGACAGGACTTCCACCCGATCCTCGTGACGCACCAACAAAGGGTGGCACTCTGGGTGTTCCGGTTGGGGCACGAAAGCTCCCAACATGGTGTTGTTCAAATAGCGGTGACCTAGGAAAAGAAGTTGTTCCAAAAGGCGCTAGACTCGATGTGCTCTGAAATGAAGTCGGTGGCCGGGGCAGGGGCCTACCTGTTTCAATACCAGCGAACACCGAATGTGTTGCCGATAGACTTTGTGCATATTCCCCTGTGCTGAATGAAACATCGACCTGTTGAGAGACCGATGAGTGGCTTGGTGGGGGTGTGCACTGCATGGTTGGGCGGACCATGGCTGTTTCAATGCTCAACGGTGACGAACGCACGTTGGCAGAAGATGTGGTTGCCCGGCTTGGATCGGTTTGGGAAGAGTCGGTAGTTATAACTTTTTCCGACTCTTTCACAATTTCGCTCATTTCTTTTCTCCCTCTTACCTCACTACTAAACACGTTTTCTTCATCTACGTCTACTTCTTCTTGTATAAGTGTATTACCAACAGCAGCAACTGTATAAGTAACCATAGGTTCTGGTTGACTAGATGAACCTGCACCAGGTGTTTCAACGCGAGGCCTTTTTCTTGTTTGCCTTGGTAACAAGTTTGCTTCTTTATCTGAGTCATATTCATAATCACCAAAAGCAACAAGAGGACTGAATGGTTCTGTTCTTTGGCTTGAAGAAGATGTTGCTTGACCGCCAGAGCGTGAAGATGTAGCACGACCAGTACTTCGAGTCCTACCCCCCACTCTCTTTCTTGTTGTTCTTCTCACCACTCGTTGTTCAGGAACCTCTTGTTCCTGAACCCCCTCGACAATAGGACCCTCACCACCTACTGGGTTTGCATCTTGGGCAGGTCCAGCCGGATTTGGCTGGTCCATTAATGCGTTTTGCTCCCTATACTGAATCACTACCCAACTATCCTGGTCGGCATAATTTAGTACCTCTGGTCGAATAACGGCGGTATGCACGAATGGTTCATGTGCTGGCGGTACAAGGCGGTGCATCCAGCTTGCTGGTCCTCGCTCAGCTTCCTCTCTTCTTGGGATTTCCGGTCGGTCTTGCATAGCCTGATGAATCAGGATTTGGAAGAACCGTTGAAATGGCACAAAGTTGCGTCTCATTTTGGGTTTGAGCTGATCTGCAACAATTTCCACCATTTCATTCCAGATAAGGACAGCATAGTCTATATTGCGGTTGAAGGCGAATGCATGAAACATCTTTAGGATCGCTAGATTCGTCTTATCTAGGCCAGTATGCTTAGATGTCATGCAGCGATTGAGGATTGAGCATAGGGTGTACCACACCGGCGGTAGATGTTGTCTTCTGAATTGTGATGAACCGGTGAGTACGGGGACTCTTGGATCTTTATATCCAAGGCTGCGGATATCAGTGAATAATTCTTCAGAAACAGCTGGATCTTCGAAGTTGTCGCGTCTTGGAAGTTCGAGAGCACGACGTAAGCCTTGTAGTGTGATCCTTACTTCGAAATGGTCTATATTAGCATTGAATCGCTGTGGTCGAGCCGTAGGATTGAATCGGAGTGTGTGCCAAAATTGTTGTAAAAAAATGGCAGGCACTCTCTCGACCCTTGTCAGTGCAGTGCGAATTGGATGACCACGGATGATCTCTAGAATTATCCGGTGAGAGAAGTTGCTTTCAAGATCCAGGTGATGATTATTTTCACGGATTGCTAGAAAGCTGGCCTTTGGCATGATTTCTTCATCCGGGTCAACGGCATTGACGGATGGATGTGAAGAGCGTTGCGAGGCGATGATGGTGTTGTCATCGGATGCATATTCAGCAGGTTGTTCAGCCATCTGTAAGGTATTTTAACATGTTAGAACAGATTTAAGCAATTCAAACAGAAAGGTATTTTTCTTGAAAAAAAAAATCCCAAAAACAAAAAAAATTTCACAAGGCCTTGAAACCTCGCAATACAAGATTGCGAGGCTCGCAGTCAATAGATATAGAAGATTGCGAGGATCGCAAGACCTGGAAGGTTGCAAGGATCGCAGTCTTGAAGAGTATGTGTTGCGAGGGGTTTGAATGTCAGAGGATTGCGAGGTTTATGAACCTCAACAGTAAAACTCATGTGGTTTTCCAGATTTTCGAAATTAGCATGTATAGATGTTAAAATTGATACTAGCATGCTCGGTTTTGGTTCGTAAGTAAACCTTAATCATCTAAAACATCTAACAAGTACCAATCGATTGAATTTTAGCATGTAACAGTGACCGACCCTAAAACCCCTTAAACCCTAGATGCAAAATCGATTAAATCAGGAGTTTTAACGGATGAAATGTAATAAGAATCGAGAATACATACCTCTTAATCGAATGTAGTCGATTACACGGAATAGAATCAACAAATAAAACACCTTTGGTCGAATCGCAATGATCAGAATGAGAGAAAAACGAGGGTTTCAAATGGAGAGGTTTTTGAAATAATGACCAAGTCAAAGTTCGCAATGTATAAACCAATTTGAAATCCGTGACACGTGTCACTTCCTGATTTTCCCAAAATTAAAAAAAACGGATCGCAATACAAAATCCAAAACCTCGCAATATAAGGTTGCGAGGGGATCTTTGGATCGCAATTAACTAATGCGAGGGAATCTTTGGATCGCAATAGGAGACTGCGATGGAAAGATTCCATCGCAATGAACTATTGCGAGGAAATTGCGAGGAATTTTGACACTTTGACATTTTTTTTTTGATCTTTTTCCAAATTTTAGCCCACTGGAAGATGTCCAACTTCCAATTGTTTATTTAAACTAGGTAATATCCAAGACTATTTTTCACTCCCCCTTAAGTGATGCATAAGGGTTTGTAAAAAATACAAGTTAGAAACACTTACCTTGTTATCTTCAAGCAGTAAGTATTTAGAAATACCTTTTACTTACTCTGTCATGTATGCACACTCCCCCTCTTTTTGTGCATACTCCAATTCCTGTACTCTCTCTGAGACTATGAACAAGTCTTTTGCACACATAGATATCATCACAATTGTATCGTTATGATAAAATAAACTTTGAAACACAACAAATACATGAAATTGAAATATCTTATGTTGATAATAGAATGTGATGAAAATATGAGTGTATCAATTTAGATAGATTTATCTAGATTGAAAGATACATATTTCCATCCATTAAATGATCAAATTAGATATTACACTTTCATGTTCAACATGCCAAGCTTGGATATTAAGAAATTAAAGCGTTTTTCATCCAAGGCTTTTGTAAACAAATCGGCAAGTTGATGCTCTGTTGGAACAAAATATAATTCAACCATACCTTTTTCCACATAGTCTTTTATGAAGTGATACCTGACATCTATGTGTTTGGTCTTTGTGTGCTGAACCGGATTTGCTGTAATGGCAATTGAACTTTTGCTGTCACAGTTGATAGGGATCTTCTCGTATCTGAAGCCGTAGTCCTGCAGTTGAGTCCTCATCCACAGAACTTGTGAACAACAACTGGCCGCAGCAACATACTCTGCCTCCGCAGTTGATGTAGAAACACAGTTCTGTTTCCTCGATGACCAACTGACCAACTTTTCCCCTAAAAACTGAACATGACCAGAAGTGCTCTTCCGGTCTAGCAAACTACCTCCATGATCTGCATCTGAGTATGCAGTGAGCTCGAATCCTGATCCCTTTGGGTACCAAAGTCCAAGGTACGGTGTCCCTTTCAAATATCGAAAGATCCTTGTAACAGCACCTCGATGTGATTGTTTTGGTTGTGCCTGAAATCTTGCACATAAACATGTAGAGAACATTATATCTGGACGACTCGCAGTGAGGTACATTAATGAACCTATCATCCCTCGGTAGTTCTTGACATCGACATCTACACCGTTTGGATCAGGACCAACTTTTGATTGGTGAGCCATAGGTGTACCAATCGCAGTACAGTTTTCCATTTTGTATTTCTTCAAAATGTCAAACACGTATTTTGATTGGTTGATGAAGATACCTGTCGAGAACTGCTTGACTTGTAATCCGAGAAAGAAATTAATCTCTCCCATCATACTCATCTGGAATCTGGTCATCATTAAACCCGAAAACCACGTGCATAATCCAGGGTTAGTTGAACCAAAAATAATGTCATCGACGTAAATTTGTACCAAAAGAATATCACCTTCTTGTTCCAGAGTAAAGAGAGTTGTGTCAATTTTACCTTTTCGAAAGCCAGCACCAAGTAAGTAGGTAGATAGGATTTCATACCAGGCGCGAGGGGCTTGCTTCAGACCATAGAGAGCTTTGTCAAGTATGTAGACATGATCTGGATAATCTGTGTCCACAAAACCCTCTGGTTGAGAAACGTATACTTCTTCTTTCAAAACGCCGTTCAAGAATGCTGTCTTCACGTCCATTTGATAAACAGTGAAGTTTCTGTAGGCAGCGTATGAAAGAAATATCCGTATTGCTTCTAAGCGAGCAACCGGTGCGTATGTCTCATCATAGTCTATTCCCTCCTGTTGCCTGTACCCTTTCGCTACAAGGCGTGCTTTGTTCCTTATCACAATCCCTTCACTGTCTTTCTTGTTCTTCAGGATCCATTTTGTACCAATGACCGTTTTACCCTTTGGTCTAGGAACAAGTCTCCATACTTTTAGAGCTTCAAATGAGTTCAGCTCATCTTGCATGGCAATTATCCAATCTGGATCTTCTAAGGCATGTTGAACAGATGTAGGTTCAACTTGACTAAGAAAGAGCGCAAATAGGACCTCGTTTGCCGTTGCCGATCTTGTTTTGACTGGTTCGTTGACTTGACCAATAACCTGAGTAATGGGGTGACTCTGCGTCCATTTCGTTGAGTGTGGGAGAGATGCAGCACCTACATTTGGATCCACCAAGGTAGGGTCTTTATCGAAGTTCAACTGTATTGTCAAGATAGGTTCCGGTGTTTTGACAGGTTCATTGACAGATGTGTCAACAGGAACTGCCTCCGGTTCTGCTTCAGAAGATGACTCTAGTATGTTTGCAGACCCATCATCATTGACATTTGAAGTTGTACCCGACGAAGAAGCACCATGTGTGGATTCACGTTGTCGTCTACTTCTCATGATGATTTCTTGTGTAGAAACCAAATGCCTGTCACTCGAAGATGTTGTCTGAGTCGTTGCATCTGTTGAGGGTGCCGATGAAGGACCCGACAACGAAGCCTGAGCTGGTGTTGCAACCTGACTCCTGTTATTTAAAGATGACGAAGAGTTATCATTATTAAAGTAGTCATCATAAAAGTATTCAAACAATAAATCAAGATCACTGGGATTTGAGTTAGAAGTGGAAGCTTGATTCTTGTTTGATGTCCTAGTCACCATCGGACGTATTTGTCCGGATGCTAGGATCCCTGATATTGCGGGTTCTGTACTGTTATGGACAGAAGCCATTTCTTCAGATTCGTCGAATTTGACATTGACACTTTCTTTCACATTCTTTGAAGACTTGAGATAGATCCTGTAAGCCTTTGATGTGAGCGAGTATCCGATAAAGAAGCCCTCCAGACCTTTAGGACTGAATTTGTTCAATTTGTCCTTATCGTTCAGCACAACGCACCTGCAACCAAACACACGAAAGTAGTGTATTACAGGTTTTCTATTATTCATTAATTCATATGGTGTTTTGCCAAACCGTCGATGTATAATGGAACGGTTTTATGTGTAGCATGCCGTTGCAACAGCTTCAGCCCATAGATATAGAGGTAGATCAGAATAAGACAGCATCGTTCTTGCCGCTTCAACGAGTGTTCGGTTTCGTCTTTCAACTACACCATTCTGCTGAGGTGTTCTGGCCGCAGAATGTTGATGTGAAATTCCTAATGACTGAAAGAAGTCATCAAGAGTTCTGTTTTTGAATTCTGTCCCGTTGTCTGATCTGATATTCTGAACTGATAGTTGTAGATTCACTGGAATCTGTTTGATTAACGAGATGATCAAGTCTGGAGTTTCGTCTTTTGAACGAAGAAACTTGACCCATGTATATCTTGAGAAATCATCAACAACAACTAACACATATCGTTTGGCATTGATACTCTTAGTCTTCATCGGACAACAGAGATCCATATGAAGAATTTCTAGTGCTTTGCTTGTGCTGGGTTCCGGCTTTGGTGGGTGAGGAGCATGCTTTATCTTCCCTGTTTCACATGCAGTACAGAAGTTGTCTTTCTCAAACTTCAGTTCTGGTAGACCAGTAACTAAATCACCTGTCTGCAGCTTTTGAATGTATCGAAAGTTGAGGTGAGATAGTCTTCGGTGCCATAACCAGCTTTTGTCAAATGACGCCTTTGACATCAGACACACATTCATCTTGGGGTTTAGCTTGGATAGGTCAATGGTGTAAAGATTTGAATTGCGCGACCCAACTAGAAGTTCATTTCCGTCATCGGTTAGAACTGCACACCGAGTCTTCTTGAAATGTACTTCTAGGTCTTTGTCACAGAATTGACCTATACTAAACAGGTTGTGTCCCAATCCTTCAACATAGTTAACCTTGGTTATTTTGACCTTGTCTGTTACTATGTCTCCATAACCTAAGATAGGAGAGTACTGATCATTTCCAAATTTGACTCTCCCTCCATCTCTTTCTACAAAGTTGCTCAAGAGTTCCTTTCTTCCAGTCATGTGCTTTGAGCAACCAGAATCCAAGTACCACACATGACGGAGCTGCAAAAAGGAATTTAAACAGTTTTAGGTACCCATTGCCAATTGGGTCCTTTTGGGTTAGGAGTCTTTGTAGTTCTAGGTAGCCATTTCAAATTGGCAATGCTCTTTCTATTACCATTGTTAGAGTAATTAGGTGTATACAAACAACAGTTATAGTCAGATTTGCCAATAAAATCATCCACACCACATGAAGCACAACAGATTTTATCATGAGACAAGTTAATCAGTTGTTGCATTGTATAAATCTTGCAAGGTGTTACAAGTTTTCTATAGTCAACAGCATGATTAATTACATTCAAAACCAACTTGTCCTTCTTGAAATTTAAAACATTTAAAGGAACTTTGGATGATTTGATCTTTGTCACTTCTTGTGTGGATGCTTTTATCTTCCACTCAAGTTTCTTGTTTGTTCTTAAATTACGATCTGAAACATCAGACAAAGAAGAGTTGTGAGATTTTGAATATAGAGTTTGAGTAGATTTAGCATGCTTCTTCTGTTTTGGTTTTCTTTTCTTTTTCTGAAATGATTGTTTTGATTTAGATTTAGAATAGTAATCATTGACAGAAATTTTCTCTGAAGACTTGGAAGATTCCCCTTCCAAAATGATCTTTTTAGGTTCCTCTTCTTTTATCAAAAAATCAGTGTGATCTGGAAGTTTTGCACTGAAGTCAAATAGAACAGGCAATTCATTTTCAACTTTGCCTTTGCCTTTACCAACATCCATACTATCAATATCAGAATCACTTTCTGATGAAGCATAAAAGAAACCATAAGACTTAGGATAATGAAATTCATTAAATTCTGATTAAGCATGTTTAACAGATTTTTCCTTTAAATTCCAAAAATCATAACCATGAGATGTTGGTTTACTAAGAAAATCATCTATTTCTTTTTCTTGGTCATCTATTTTACAACCCTTCAAAACAGTTGTTTCCATGAAAGCTTTGCATGAAGAAAGATCTGAATCATGTGTTACGTTTGAAACCTTTTCATCAGATATTTCCTCAATTTTTCTTTTCATATCAATTAAGTTTTCTAAAAGAACTGTGATCACAACTTCCTTTTCAATCTCAAAAACAAGTCTGTCGACATCTCGAATGTCTTCAATCTTGCTTTCGGATATTCTTTGTTAGAAAACGGTATTTTTAGATACAAGAGATTCTTTTTCGAACTTAAGTTTCTCTCTTTCTTTCCCTATTAGTTGTCTTTCAAGAAAAAGCGTTTTCTGAAAAGTAAATAGTTGATCTGAAAGATCCAAACATCTAAGTTCTAGAGATTTCTTTTCTTCAAAGCTTCCAGGTTCATCATTTATGCTATATGACAAAACAGTAAAGATAACTTCTTTTTCAATATAAAAAAGAAGTTGATCTTCGTTTCTGATTTCTTCAACATTAAAAATTATATTCCTTTCGAGCTCCATGAGTTTTTGTTCAAGAACCATTGGTGGAAAATACCTTTTTCCTTCCAAAACAGATTTTTCAGGATTATCCTTTTGAGTATTTTCTTTTTCCTCTGGTTCTTTAACAATATAACTCTCAAAATAATCATTTGGTAAGGTTTTTTCATTATCTAATGCCTTGGCATTCTCTGGACCATACCAAAAAGAAAGTTGCATTCTAACAGTGATTTTTCTTTTTGTTTCTTCCTCAGCCTTTTGTTCTTTCTCATGAAGTTGTTTGATTTGATAGCAAGGATGTGTAACAGGCATAAACCATTCAAATTCATACTGAGTGGGAGTTTTAGTTATGGCATTCCTTAGGTACTGAGGATTGTCATATCCAATACCCCACTTTGCGTTATAGTATCTGAATTTGTTTGGCTTATTCATTTGAATTGTTTGTTCTGTTTGACCTGCTTTGTACAGTTTATTTTCCAGATCTTTGATATTTTCACTCAGCTCTTCATTTCTTTCTTTATAAGCATGTAAAAGACTTTCAAACTCGCTATTCTTTATTTCTGAACTCATTAATTTTTCCGATAGTTCAGATACTCTATCTTGAAAGTACGCATGACCAATATCGAATTCAGTCTTTTTCTTTTTCAATTCAGTAATTTGACTGTCTTGTTCTATTAGTCTTTCCTTTTGAGTTGAAATTATTTCATTAGCAATGTTCTCATCAGCTTTTAATTCTTCTAACCTTTGTGTTAAGCATGCTTGTTTAGAAATAAATTGATTATAGAAATCGAAATATACCTGTTCTGAAGTAGACTCTGCTCCTTCATCATCGGCTTCTTTGGTCATGAAGCACATCTTTGTTTGAGCAGTAGTCTCATTATTAGCTTCATCATCAGAATGATCAAGCCAGTAATCCTCTTCTACCTTTAGTGCAATACCCGATTGCTTCTTTTCAGCAAGCAACAACTTGTTTTTGTAGTAATTGGTATCTTTCACTATCTGCTTCCAGCACTCCTTCGCGAAATGACCAGGTTTCCCACAGTTGTAACAAGTCTGTGGTTCTTCCTTTTTCTCAAAAATCTTTTTCTCCTCTGGCCTCTTGTAATCATTTGGCCGTCTATACTCAGTAGGCCTTTTGTACTCTTCCGGCCTCCTGTATTCTGCTCTTTTGCTTGATTCAACATGCGCCCTATGCTCAAAGTTCTTTGAGCCCGACGCATACCTCTGATTATTAGAACCAGGACTTTTCCCAAATTTTTTCTGAAAAGAACTGGTAAGCAGAGCCAGAGAATCCTTCATTCTCTCTATTTCTTCTATCCCACTTGCTTCCTCCATTTCTCCTTCAGACTGGTTCTCCTCATCCTGGGAGTATCCTCTGCTTGAAATCAACGCAAGTGGATCTTGCTCTTCATCCTTCATCCCTCTTTTATCTTCATTCTTCACTTTCCTATTCTTCTTCACTTTCTTCGCTTCAGCATCATCTTCATCCTGCTTCAACGTTTCAAACATCTGTTGTAGAGGTAATTCTGATAGCTTAGCATTCTGCTTCATTCGGTGAGCGTACTTCTTCCATTCTGGTTGAAGAACGGTCAGGAATTTTACGTTGTGATCAATAACCTTCCTCTCTATTTTGAATCTGCTTAGCTCATTCAATATTGTGGTGAAACGTACATAAGCAGAGTCAAGAGTCTCTCCTTCTTTCTGTTTGAAGCATTCGTATGAGTTGATGATGGTTGAGATTTTCATTTGATTCTCTACTTCAGATCCTTGAAATAACTTTATCAGTTCATCAAACATGGCTTTACCAGATTGATTTTTGCTGTCTACCCTCCGATAGACATTATCGGTCAAGGCCTGAATAATTAGAGATTTCGCCATTTTATCTCCTTGGTACAATTTCTTCTGTTTAACAGAGTAGTGAATCGGTAGAACAGTAACAATATCTGGAATTGGATCACCATCAATAGCAATCCCTCTTCTTGTTATAGGCTTCATTGGTCCATTATCTAGAGAATTGATAATGAATTCTCCGTTCTCTTGTCTATCTACCCAGTCTAGGAATCTGTCTTTCCAAATTTTGAATTCTGATGTAAAGAGAACCGGAGGTTTGTCTTTGGAACCAATGGATAGCACATCTCTTGCAGTCATTTAATTACTTGTCTGATCGTTTTATCTCTTGTTCAGTAGCTTTCTTTTTCAACAATCTCTTTCTGTCTCTGCCTTTGTATGGGTTGCGAGGCTACTGTTTGCGATGCAACAAAAAGTCTCAACAATCTGTTGCGAGGCAAACAAAGTATCGCAATGAAATAGGATCGTGGTGAACAATTGCGATGGAAACTAAGTCTCGCAGTCAACAATTGCGAGGCAAACACCAAACCAACAAATCGCAATAAAAGATTGCGAGGCAAGAAACAGATCGCAATTGAAAATTGCGAGGATCGCAGTCCGAAGATCCTGAAAGTTGCGAAGCTCGCAGTCCAGAATTTTAGAAAGTTGCGAGGGATTTGAATCTTGCGAGGGATATGATGATTTTTAAGCAGATGTTCAAATGAACTCAAAAATGCTTGAAATTTTGAGCGAGTGTTCCTGGGTAATTTCTGGGCACTTTTATAACCTTGTGTTTTGTCTAAAAATCAACCTAACCTTGATTTGATGAGCAAAACAGTGAGTTTTACTCTAAACAGAGACTTCGAAAAGATGCACGTATTGATTTAATTTCCTGGTGATATGCGGAATTAAATACACAGGAAATTTCTATTTTCACTTCTTGATCGATTCCAACCACTAGAAGAACTCCAGAGACCAAAATCAACCAAAAAAATTGAACTTTAAGAATACAGTTACGTACAACTTTTAAGAACAAATCTGAACAAAATGATATTAAGCTCTGATACCAATTGTGATCCCACACTGACAAGTAATAAGAGTAAATACACAAGATATATGAATCAAAGAAGTACACCTCTATATATGAAAGATGAACTTGCAGCTTACAACTTCACAGAAGGTTGAGAGGTTTACAAAGTGGAAGGAGGCTGCGAAGATAGAGGCGTGTGTATTTCGTGTATCTCTGACCTAAAAATACAGATAGTATACTATATATACTATTCAAAGTTTGACAACATGTCACATTAGGTCCCTCAACTATAATACTACATGGTACAAGATAATGTAACATTAACAGTCATCCTCTTGTTCTTTTTCGGATGATGACAACTTCTTAATGATATATAATATTTAACAAGAATCAACATGTCATTTTGTCACCAACAACAACTTGATGAGGAAATGCGATATCGATCAACAAAATAACCAAGTAATCCATGGAGCCTCAGTACCCGGACGTTCTTTCATCCCCGTGATCGAGAAAGTGCACGTTGTAGATTATTCAACGATTACTTTTCAGATAGCCCTCTATATAATGATCTCATGTTTTGTCGGAGATATCGAATGTCTTGGTCATTGTTCCTTCGCGTTGTTGATGAAGTTGTTTCTCATGATAAGTACTTTACACAACGCACAGATCATTTTGGGAGACTAGGATTATTGCCTCTTCAAAAAGTAACATATGTGATCTGGATGCTTGCATATGGTCAACCAGCAGATGCCACTGACGAATATGTTAAAACAGGTAAATCAACGTGATCTCGATGAGTCGATTGAAGTTGTGAGAGAAGTACCACAAATAGAGGTCGAAATGATGACAAATGATAATGATGGATTCCAACAATATTTTGCTCAATATAGAAAAATTAAAGACAAAGAAGCTCACTTTGCACTCTAGAATGCGTTAGTTGATCATTTATGGGAAAAATATTCTAATTCGATTAAATGTTTGTGTATATTAATTTTAGATGTGTGTTAAAAATGTAACATTTTTTTTAATGAAATTTGGTTTGGTATAATTGTTAATTTAATTCGGAATTTGTGAGTCTCAGATCCGTGCAACGAACAATGAAATCAATATAAGTAAAACAGTAGAGTTTGTGATTTCAACTAGTCATCCCTATTAGCTTTCAATCAGAGAGAATTACAATACGAAGTAGGAAAGCAAAAGAGACAACTAGCCTATTTTCTAAGTCTAATGCACTTTATATATGACGAGGCCGTGATTAACAAGCCCACGGCCCGTTCACTAACTAAGCTCAAATTCAACTGTTACAATACAGACCCTTGAACTTTAAATCAACATAAATTGACCCTAACAATCTCCCCCTTTGATTTGAAGTTCGAGTTCGCGCTGTAGCTCTCGCCAGTTATAAACATATCTTTTGCGAAGCGCAAAATGAATCTCGAACATTCGGATAGCGCGGCGATAGTCGATGCGTTCTTCAACCACTTCTAAAGCGTTTCGTGTAGTTATCTCATTCGAGTTCAGAACATACGAAACCTTCTGATTTTCCGATTCATAAGAAATGATTTTGCGAAGAGCATTTTGGACTTTGAAGAGCGTGCCGTCGCAGAATCTGTCGACCTGACTGAAGCGCAGAAATTTCTTTTCATTCTGATCGTTGATGAAGACAATCCAAAATTCTGGTTTCAGAAGCAGTGAGTTCTCATAATACATCTTCAACTCAGGAGCTTTCAGATTCGGCTTGATCAGATTTACCTTCTTTGCCCTGTTCTCGATTGCCATTTGGAAGTCCGTGAGATATGACATCATAATAGTGCGGACCAGGAATCGACGAACAGCTTCGAGCGCCTTTGTGACAGGTAGCGGTCGGATGGTTCTTGTACGAAGGTCTTTCAGAATTGCCAGGAAGTCGAACGGTCGGAGGTGCTGGAAGTCAGCATCAAAAAATTCCCATTCATTCCCATCTTCACGTTGGACAGTGAATACAGGATAAACGATTTTCATAATATGGCTTGACTGTATGTTGAGTACCTCTGTGATCTGATGCTTGGTTCTGACTTGACTGACTGGAAGACACCGCTTCATTGCGCTGATGTACCGGCGTTGGTATTCGGGGTTCAGGTTGTAAATACCAAGGCAAAAGGTCGGCTCGATTGGGCGAATCTTATGAACAAACAACTTCTTCAGGGATTCCTCCAGGTGAGGAATAAATATCGGGATCTTCTCCCAACGGATTTGTTACTGTTGAGGAGGGGGAAGATCAAAAGTTGTTGGTTGCTGAAGAAATGTCGGAATATCGGCAGTAGTAGTTTCGGGTCTTGTTGAAGTTTCATTGGGTTGAGCAGAGTGAACGGGGGTTCCATAAAAATTATGGAGCAGGAACTGATCATAATCAATATTTTCATCTTCATCAGTAGGGAAAACCAAATTAACCTGGAGATTTGTGGCACTGGCGGCTTTTTCATACCATGCATCTTCGGTCTCCGGGTTGGTATCGCAGTCTGGATCAATCATATCCAGTATCGGCATATCTGATGAGTCGAAATTAACCAGTTCCTGTGTTGAACCCTCGGGCTTTTCAACCGTCGAGTCTTCATCGTCTGAAATATCCATATCTATTACCATCTAGGCTAGAGGCAACTCGACTTCCGGTTCGGCGTCGGTTGTTGTTGCTGTAGTTGCTGGTTCCAGTTGAACCACAGTTGTTGATTCGGTGAGGATAGGGGCGGTCTCGGTAGTTCTTAGTCTTTTCTCCCCCTCACGGTGATCAGGATCATCCTGATCATCGTGCTTGCGCTTCAGACCGCCTGCTTGACTCTTGCAGATATCTTCGAGTGAACGGACTCTCTCGGACAGCGTTGTCATCGCTTGTTGGAAGTCCTTGAGAGTCGAGTCAATGTTATCCAATCGAGTGGTAATAGACGATGAAGGAGCAATGACTTATGATTTCAGAACGGATAGCAGGTCTGCTTCGGTTGAGGCGTCGGTTTCGGATTACTGGAGCAGTTGGGCTAGACGCATCGTCTTGAGGGTGTCCACCGAGTAGGTAGGCTGAGTAGGAGCCGGTGGATATGCCCTTTACCTTCGATTAATCGTTTGACGGTGTCGATCTCGGCGGCGACGTGCTGCTCCATTGCCTCGCGGACAACCTTAAGGGTGTTGTCCAGGGACCCTGGTGACACAAAGTCGGGAAATTTAACTCCAGGATCACTTAGATTACCCGTTGAGGCATCTACCATAGAGGCAGAGCCACCCACGTTCACGGTTGGAGCAGGGATAGCCGTGGTAGGATTTCTGTCCGATCCTCGTGTTCCGCCAGACGGAGACACTACAGACGTTCCGATCGAGTCACGAAGAGTCTCGATTTGGTGTTCCTCATCATGTGTCCTAGCCGAAGAATGTTCAATTTCAAATGGCCCTAGACTCGATGGTGCACGAAATGAAGTCGAGACCAGGGGCTGTTGGTCTCTTATTTCAACACCAGTATTCTCCAAATGAGAGACCAGTGGAAGTTGTGCTTGATCCCCGTGAGAGACTGAACATCCGTCTTTTGAGAGACGGATGAGTGGATAAGGGGGTTTTGCAATTGCTCCGCTGGGTCCACGGAGGCTTCTTCAATATCATGTCCCAACAAATGAGACGGGATAGTAGATGTGGCTACCCGGATATCACTCGGTTGGGTTCGCTCAGGAGCCTCGTTATCTTTACGGCTCGATCTTTCCTGGTTCGCTTTCGAACGCAGTTCCCTCCTTCTCACATGATCTAACTCATCACCTAATACTCCCTCGGTTCTATGTCCCCGGGGAGGTCCCTCCGGCGCTGGCTGGACCATGGGATTCCCTAACTCTCGCCTATAAGCAACTACACTCGGTGCAGCGGGATCCGCATGTGCCAGAAGGTCTTCAGTTGACAAATTCCGGATAATGATGAAGAACCTTTCCGGACCCCTTATATATGGGACACAGTTTCCGGATGGGACATCCGGATACCTTGGGGATTTTGATAAAAGGATCCCCGTTCTTCCATTTTCAAGAAAAACTGGGACAATTTGAATTAATGAAAGAACCTTTTCTTGCTCCCCCTCAAACTGAGCATGGGGATGGCTTTGCTCCCCCTCGAATGGTGCAAGGGAGAGCCCGACACATAAAAACTTTTGAGTATTTAAAGAAAAACATTTTGTCGCTCCCCCTCAAATGATGAACAGTAGTTGAAAAACACACAGGAGTGCCCCCACACACACAAAAACTTTTTGACAGAAGAAAGAAAAAGATGTGTGTGACGCTCCCCCTCAACAGGTGAGTAAACATACTTGATACCTGATCATGCTCCCCCTAAACACATGAGTAGCTCGTGAAAGCACAGGTATAGACAAACCTCACGTCTTCGTAATATTGTTCCTTGTAGATCATGAGCAGCTCCCTCCTTCCGGTCATGTGCGTGGAGCATCCAGAGTGTAAGAATCACACATGCCCGTCCTGCAAAACAAGATTAGCGGACCTTGGGTACCCAGTTTGCCTGGGTCCCGGAGGGTTAGGTTTCACACCTTTTGGAGGAGCCTGTTTTGACGCAGGTTGCCTCTTAGGTGTAGTTTTAACCTTAGTAGGAGGAACTGGTTTTGAATTAGTTTTCCTCTCCTGCTTTGGTTTAACCTCTGATTGGAAACCCCGTTGAAAATGATGTTTCTTTTTGTTTTTACGGGGTTTGCGTTTGTGTGTATGATTATATATATGATATGACCCAAACCAATCCTTGTTATTGATATCACCAAAGTCATTTCAGCCACAACTAGAACAACACAAACAATCATGTGACAATTGAATCAATTGCTAAGTGGAATAGATTTTCATCGGAAAATTAACATCTCTTTTAACAAAATTATTCCTATGATTCCAAGAACAATCGTTTTTGTTCATTCTAGGGACAAAGACAGTATTGAAAGACTTTGATGTAGCATTCTCGACAGGTTCCTTGGCTGGCCACTTTGGTTTTGTTTGTTTAGCTCGACCGGTTTTATCTGAAACAACAGGGACAGTGCGGTCAGTGACCTTTGAGGAAACGGGAATCTTAGCAGGTGATTGACCGGTCTTTTGCTTCGGCTGTGATTGTTTTTGAGAATTTGAAGCATTTTTTGAAATCTTAATCACAGCTGGGGCCTTTGTGTTAGAACAAGTTCCCTTTAGAAAATTGACCGGTCGATTGACTATTGGTGATAGAAAATCTGTATGGCTCGGAAGAGGTTTGTCGAATGGGAACGACTCAAACTCTCCATCAGAATTACCTTCAGAGTTCATATATTCTGAAAAATCGACTTCCGGAATTACAGGACTCAGATCGGTCAAGGAAGGCGAGGAACACTTAGTGTCAGTGTGCTTTAGGAAAGTCGGTGCGGAAGCGTTTGAAAAATCAGAGTTTAAATTCCTTTTAGCACACTCATCTTGAGAAACTTTACTGTCTTGTGAAGAAATATTTCCTATGAAAGCTTTACACGAGGATGTGTCAGATGAGTTAGAGGAAAGTTCAGGTGAAATAACCCACAAGGGTGGTGGCGTATTGGCAAGGGCTTTGGGGATGTGGTGGAATATCCCATCACCCCGGGTTCGAGTCCAGGCGTCAACATTCTGTGGCCAGGCTTAGTCTCAGACGGCCGTTTTGTTTGTTTGTTTCCAAATTGCCAAGGATGTAGTCTAGGCAAAGCCTAGATGAACCTTATCCAAAAAAAGTTCAGGTGAAATCTGCTTCGCATTTTGGAGCATGTCAAGCTGCACTTTGAGTTGACCATTTATCATATGCTCTTTCATCGTTTCTCTTGTCATGTCAGAAAGTTTCGATGAGAGCTTATTGATTTCACACTGAAGAGTTGCCTTTTCTTCATTTGACACAACTTCGGTTTTCTCAGTTTTGAGTTTCTCAAGCTCAGAGATTAGCGCTTGCTTTTCCATTTGAAAAACTGACCTTTCTTTCTCGAGTGACTCCTCCAACTCGACTATCTTTGCTTCCAAGATGAGAGGGGGAACATAGAGCTTGAACTCATCCGTCTCAGTCTTGGTTTCGGTCACTTGGTCCTCATCCTTTTTGGAGGAATCCTTGGGCTTTGCAACCTTGTAGCAATCGAAGTAGTCATTCGAGAGGTACTTTTTATCTTTCTTATAGGAAGAATTCAACGATCCATAACTGAATGGAAGTTTCATTTTTGATGTGCGTGTGTGCTTGTATTCCTCAGTTTCCTCTTCCTTTTCAGGTTCAAGAGGACCAGTCCAATTAATTGCATATTCCGGATAATCTTTGGCTATTCCAAGACAACTAAAATCATACGATATAGGTCTTTTAACGATACCCTTTTTCAGGTAGTGCGGGTTATCGTATCCGATTCCCCAGTCCTTGTTGAAATACGTGAACTCTTTGGTTTATTCATATGGATAGTCTGATCAGTTTGACCTCTTTTATGAAGTTTGGTTTCGAGATCAAGAATTTTAGAAACAAATTCCTTGTGCTGAATTTGAAGAGCAGAACATTGATAAACAATTTCTGCTTTCTCATCAACACACTGATCAAACTGTGACTGAAGTTCATATATTTTGGCCCGTAAGTCCTTAGGTGCTATTGAAAGATTTTTGCATTTTTCTTTTAAATTAGCATTTTCTGACATATATTTTTCAGATATGCGCGTTTGAACATCTAGCTTTTCAGATAGTGATCTAATCTCAAGCAGTTGTTCAGTGGAGGTGGCCTTATGAGAATCTAACCGTTCAGCAAGAGATTGTATTTGATCAAAGAGTTATGGAGAAGTAGATTCACATACTTGACTTGAGATTGTCTTTTCTTCATCGGCAAAAGACATCTTCAGTTGCACTGGAGTGATCGTTAGACGATGGTTTGAATCAAAGTGAAACAGTATCAACGATACTTAAATGTCCCCCTCCTGCGACTTTGAAAAATGAGTGTTTAGAAAGCTCCCGGATTATGGAATCCGGGTGGTTTCCGGATAAGGAATCCGGAAAATAAGGTTACCGGATGCAAGAGTTTCCGAATGATAAAAGTAAACACAGACTTACCGGATGAATAGAGTTTCCGGATGAAATGCTTACCAGGTGAAAGGGTTTCTGGATGATACGCTTTCCGGAAAATGGAGTGTCCGGGAAGAATCAATATAACCGGAAACTTCGAGTTGTCCGGGTAAAATAGGTTACCGGAAACTTTGAGTTGTCCGGACAAACTATTTTACCGGAAACTTTGGGTTTCCGGAACAAATCTACCCGGAAAGATTGAAATTAGAGACTTACCCGGAAAGTTTGATCGTGTCCGGAAAGAGTTAGTGATGTTCCGGAAAGCTCTGAGGTGTCCGGAAACTGCTGCTGGTTTATCCGGAAACAGCGGCTGGAATGTCAAAATCGATTGGGAATCGACTAGGGTTGCTCAAAAACGTTCCTGAATGATTAGAAACACAACCAAACACAAAAATAACACTACCCAAATCGATTTTAAAGCAAAAACAACACGTTTTGATGGTAAAAATTTGATTTTTAGTGAAGAACACAACCAAAAACTTTGGACCTAATTTGCTTAATAAACCACTCAAACGATCGAATTAGATTATGAAAAATTGTAGAATCACTCAAAACAATGATACTAACAATACCCAATAAACGAAATCGATCAATTTTGCTCGAATCAAAATATGAATGTGCAATCAAGAACACAGACGAGAAAAACTAGAAAACTTACCAGAATTCAATAAAAGGCTTTGAATCAATTCTGTCCGTCTGCTCTGATACCAATTGTGAGTCTCAGATCCGTGCAACGAACAATGAAATCAATATAAGTAAAACAGTAGAGTTTGTGATTTCAACAGGTCATCCCTATTAGCTTTCAATCAGCGATAATTACAATACGAAGTATGAAAGCAAAAGAGACAACTAGCCTATTTTCTAAGGCTAATGCACTTTATATATGACGGGCCCGTGATTAACAAGCCCACGACCTGTTCACTAACTAAGCTCAAATTCAACTATTACAATATAGACCCTTGAACTTTAAATCAACATAAATTGACCCTAACAGAATTAAATACGAATTATAAAGTCGTTAAAATAAAATGATAAAGTTAATAAATATAATGTTATTGTGAAAAATAAAAATATAAGGATACAATTTATAAAGTCAATAAATATAAGAGTATTATTGAAAATATATGTAATCAGAAAATAGAAGAGAATATACTTGGAATATTCTCTTTCAGAGTAGAAAATAGAGTAATACAATGAAGAAGACATAACACATCATTTATTTTTTACTCTGTAATAGAGAGTAAAATAGAGAATTACATTGGAGATACCCTTAAGTGTTCAGCTACACCATTTATCATGGACAACCGTAAATTGCTAGTTTCGTTGATTATATATTTTACTTCATTTATTTCGACATTTGAGGTAGTCGTTTTTTCTTTTTATTTCCTTGTTTCCTACTTTCACCATCAGACGAACTCTGGTTTCATCATCTTCCACCTTGATACTTGTTTGTGATCCGATGATGATGTGAAACTACCAAATGAGCCAGTCTTTCTTCTCTTCGTATGAACATTTGTGCTCCCGCCTCTCCATTTTGGCTCATCCGTAACAATTGCCCATGCATGCTCGTATTTGAATGTCTTCTTGTATGCAAAATAATACAACTTTTATTGCGGCATCCTTTACTTGGTCGTCGGAACATCCACTGTGATATTGTATCGCATGTTTGGAGGGAGTTGGTAGTTGGATTGCGGTGAAGAAGTACGATAATTAAAAGCATTATGGGTTTGAGAAAATTGGTTATGATCCATGTTGGAGGGAGTATTTAAATAACTGATTTTTCATTTGTCGTTAGAGGGAGTTATATTCTTGAAGGAAACAGGTTGAAGGGAGTACATAGTTTGAAACCTATAGATTGAATTAGCATTTCAGGGAATATATTCTTGAAAACATTTCAAGGAATATAGTCACGGAATATATTCTTGACTTGACTTGTGTAATAAAAATAACAAATATACAATAACTGAAAAATACAATAAGTGATACACATACCTGGAAATCCATGGTGTTCTTTATGTATATGATGTACGCACACAACATCTTCATTATTTGGCCTTCTCAAGTATATAGGATCAAATACTTCAATTACACATCGACAAAATTCTTTAAACATTCGATAGAAGTACTTTATCATATTCTTACATACTCGTCGTTTTGATCACCCGTTGTTCCATATGCTAGTTTTCGAATACAAAAGTGATACACCCCTTACAAACCAATGTGCATATATATATATATATAGCCATAGGTTTAAATGAGAAATGCTAAGTGTGTGAGAAATAAATAAGTAATCCTAGCCATTCATACGATCATATCGGATTTGACAAGTCAAAAATTGCGGATTTGACCGGTCAAGAATTGCGGCTTTGAGTGGTCAAAAGTTGCGGCTATTCCAAAAATAGAAAGACGATTTCCTAATTTTTACAAATACACAGGACAAGTTTATATGTGAACCTGTGTAATTCACATATGAACTATATGTTCATATGTGAACCTGTGTAATTCGCATATGAACTACATGTTCATATTAAACCCGTGTAATTCACATATGATTTTTTTAACTAATTCACATATGAACCTTTGTGATTCATATATGAACTAATTAACTGATTCACATAAGAACTAATTAACTGTAGGTTCATATGTGAATCAGTTGAACTAATTAACAGACTCACATATGAACCTTTGTGATTCACATATGAACTGATTAACTGATTCCCATATGAACTAATTAAGTGATTCACATATGAACGTATATTTCACATTTTAACTAATCACACGTGTTCACATATGAACTCGTCCCGCGTATTTGTAAAAGTTACAAAACTACCCCTCTATCTTCTGCAAACCACACGAGGAATTATCCGGTGCTTCACAGTTAAAGCCGCAATTGTTGACCAGATGAAGGGCTAAGATCATTTCTCTATTTCTCATACACTTAACATTTCTCATTTAAACCTATCCATATATATATATATATATATATATATATATATATATATAATTGATGTATTTTCTGTTAATGGTATTATGGTTCTAAGCTTTAGTATTATATTAACATTTTTTTCTTTCTAATTTCTAATAAAATTTATTAGTATATCATAATTCGAAAAAATAAAGATAAAATGATATTATATTATGATCTTTCTATTATCATAGTATTATTTGAGCTAACTTTTTTAGTAGATCATACTAAAAAGGACATATTAAAAAACCTAATGATTTTTTTAAAGGAGCCTAATGAATTTATATTGCTACATTTTGTGTCTTCGAATTTTTGTAATATCATTTTTCGGTCTCCAAGACTATGAAGTTCATATTCCGCCACAATATGAGTGTATATATATAAGGAGATTGAGAGGGTGAGAGATGACATTTTTCAATATAAAAACAAAAGTTTCTAAAACAAATATGTAGTTTTTTCTATAAATATAAACCCTATATAGTTAAAACTATGATTTCTAAAAACATAAGTATTTAATTATTGTATTTTTTAATATTCGTTATTGGTGTCATTTTGATCGTGTTTACTAACGCTTTCCAATGATGTATTTTGTTAAAAATAATAATAATTTTATTTTATGTATTTAATAAATGAATCATCATTGATTAAAAGCGGAAAAATGAAAAATGTAAAGACATGATAGTTTAAGGATAAAATATGTAACATTTATTAAATTTTCAAATACTTGACATCTACCAACCTTTTGGATGTCAAGTCATTTTCCAAATTTTTACTCCAATAGTTAATTTTTGCATCAAGTTATTGTCAACCTTTTCATCAAGCTATTTCTTTTGCCATTGGAGATACTCTACAACACTAAAAGGTAAAGGTCAATAAATGCGACATCTATATTTAAAAGCATATAAAGTAGGTCTCTAAAACTAAATGATGATGTTTTATTCAACTTTTTATACATTATATATATATATATATAAATTAATAGCTTAATACATTAGATAATATTATTGTATTAATTATTATAATATTAGATATGTTTTTAATTTGTGGTTGGAATTGAATTTTTTTTAGTGTTCAAATGCCCCCACCATTTTTAGTGTTCATTTTATAATGGTTGGATAAGAGATGCCCTAAGTAAAATAAAAATAAAAAAGGGATAAAAATCTATTTTTAAATATAAAGAAGAATAAACTACAAATTTGGTCACTAGGTTTGATGTTTATAATACTTTTGGTCCATATAATTTTGAAACTATAAATTTATCTTTGTGGTTTGTAAAAATGACCAGATTTGGTTGAATTTGGTCATACCTCTAACAGCCGGTAGAAGAACCCATTAAGCCATGTTATTCTTTTTCAATTGTTATCACATTTTTCTTTATCAAATAAAATGTAAATTACAATGACAGAGTATAATTTCGTCGAATATATGATTTTATATGTGTGTTATATATGTACACACACGCGCCAAAACAAACACGTGTAATAACCCAAAAACCATAACCTACAAATGCAATAAATATAAATCCCAAAACGGGTCCCAATACATTTCATAACCAATCCAGAGTTTACAAAATTTGTAGCAGAAACATACTTCCACATCCGAGAATCTATCTAATCAAAAATACTAAAATAGAAGAACTATAGTGTTCTAAGCTTGCAGCCTCCGCCTCTACTTTCAGACTTTATCCTTCCATTTGGAGGAAGCTCCATTACCACTCTTACCTGAAAATGTTGATCCAAACCCTTCAGTGATTTGATGATGAACCTTAGAATCACTTAGTGAAATATGTAAGTAAACATTATGTATCAGTTTTTTACCATCAAAGAAAAATATACTAAGTTTGTTTAGTATCGCTGATGTGAAACTGTTGTTCTTTAAATATACTTTAGCAATAAATGTACATCAGTGAAACCTGAGCCAGTTCAGTTTCGCTGATGATCACTGAATGTTCACTCTGTAAATGTTTGCTTATGATCCCTGAAGACAAGACTTGCGAAAAAGTGTTCAACGCTGAAATCGAAGACCAAGCTGACGAACAAGTGACTAAGTCTACTCATGACCTGATGCGGATATCAGCGAAGCCAAGACTCGTCCAAATCACGAGATGTTTCAAGTAGAAGACTTCAGCGAGAGCTGACCTTCATCGTCCTCCCTGATAAAGATCAACTCAGCGATCGCTGACCATGAAACCTGTTCTACAAGGAATATTTGTCTTATCCCCTTGCACGATATTGTACGATTTGTCAGAAGGACATACCTCTGTCTTGGATCGTACAAACCACTCTACCCACTACACTGTTCTCCAAGCGGTCAACATCATGTTTGCTAAAGTCAGAATCATGCAACCAACCAAGTGCTGCCACGTGTAAAGTTATCCTGACATGCATTTAATGCATGTAGTATAAATAGGAAGTTTTACTTCATTCTGAAGTGTTCATCCTCCTGAACTTCTTAGTGCCAAGAAAAACTATCCTTTGCTTTACTTAACTTCTTTCATTCTTATTCTAGTGTAAGAAATCTGTGTGATTCTCATAGTTTGTTTAGATTAGGTTTTATACTTAGTTTTATTCCGCAACAAACTGTAAATTGTTCGATTATATCAATAAATAATTTAGAAAGATAAAATTGTGTGTTTGTATTCAACCCCCCCTTCTACAAACTTGTATAACCCTTTGGGACCAACAAGTGGTATTAGAGCAGATTTTTTAATCCCATAAACAAGATCTTGCTTATACTCTCTCATCCTTGCTATTATCTATAATGGCAAACAACACAAATGCTAATTACATAGACAATGGCTCTCTTGCCAAACCGCCTCGATTCAACAAAGATAACTTCAATGTTTGGAAAAATCGAATGATTCTCTTTCTAGAAGGTGTAGATCCTACTATACCTTATTATGTGAAAAATGGACCTTATATTCCACCCATGATCCAAGCTACTGTTCCAGCCACTACTACCACTCCTGCCATTTCTGAAAGGCTGATCATCAATTAAGTCTCTCAGTGGACTGATGAAGACAAGAAGAAGGTGGCCATAGATACAAAGGCTAGATCTGTCATTTCTATGACTCTTCCTGATGAAGTCTACCATTCTGTATGAACCTCAAAAGTTCAAAAGCCATGTGGGACACTATCTGTGTTCAATATGAAGGTACTGCTGACGTACAAGAGTCAACGAGAATAAACCTGGTAAGACAGTATGAAAGCTTCATCTGTGGTAAGAATGAAACTCTCTTTGGCAGAGGCTCTAATACCAATTGTTGGTTCCCAATCACAAGTAACAATAATGAAATTGATGCAATATATTGAATGATTGAGAGTTTACAATATTTGATTGAAGAACACTCTCTCACAATTGAAGCTCTCTCTCTCTCTACACGTATGAATATTGAAATTAGAGGCTAGGAGGCTTAACCTAAAATATCTCTCAAACAAGACTTTATAACCAATACAACAATTGGTTATTTACAATTTTAGCCATTGACACTCAACAAATACAAATAAGTCCTTGACACTATATCTTTATAAAACATTCATATAAATTAGGGGCTAATTAAAGCTAACAATCTCCCCCTAATGTTTTATAAAGAAAGCATCATCTTGTAGTCTCCCCCTTGCTTTCTTTAGAGGCGTTGGTGTGTCAATCTTCAAGTCTTGTGAGAGTCTTCTTTTCTTGATCTTCCACAATGTCAGTTGCTTTAGTTCATTTTTTAACTCCCCATTGATCTTTGCCTACTCCCCCTTGAATGTTGCTTTACTTTTCTGATCCCAGTTATCTCCCATAGATTAAACTCAAACAATCAGAGAACGATTCAAAGTGAGAAAACTTGTATAACCAGTTTAAGTAATAATCGTTGGTAGATAAATTGATAAGGTGGTTGAGTAGCAAGCATAGTCAGCTCATGAAGACCTGCTTTCAAAAAACAATAAGTAACCAGGGGTAATAGCTAACACAGAAGCAAATAGCAACTGTTATCACAACAATTAAAATAATTGTGTGGCCTATGTTCAGAGTTGACATTTATGAAGCTCTGACAGGACTTCCAGTTATCATAGAAGTAGAATTATAAAATTAAACTTCTCAAACTGTTCTGGCAATATCACATAGATATGCATGTGGAAAAACAAAGATTCGTAATATTGTGTGGAAGAAAAATAGAATATTATCTATTAGGCTCAAAAGTGTGTAAACTGTTTGGACATAACAGGTGTCCACAGACTCAATGTGCATGAGTGAAGTGTGAAGGTGGGGCAAATTTCCTTCTTTTCAATATCCAACCTTCCAAATAAAGATCAGATAGCATATATGCTGCTTCCCCGTGGAAAAGTGAAGCATTTCCCTGTTGAGAAGGAAATAAGTAGCTGGTGGGGTTAAGTCGAGAGTTGGCATGGGCTCACTGTCTGTTTCAATGATAATCACCAAAGAATCGTGATAAATCAGTAATGTGGCTTGCCCGGCTCAGAAAAAGTTAGTGCACAGTTGTATAGTTCTTTTGACTCTGTTCTCACACCCTCTTTCTTTTTATCATGTAGCTCACATCTAACCAAACTCTCTTTTCAATTTTACCTCTTAAGCACAATGAGAAAAACTCAGATGAGTTATCTCCCCCACTCTTTGATGTAGACTGTTCACCTCTCAATCACTCAAGGTTTACTTCTTTGGTAGGAAACACATGTTTAAGTGAATCCATATAAGTACTATATATGCTCACACATTGATCCCATGAAATCCATGAAATTGTTGTCCTAGATGTTGTATTTTTCCACACACCGACTATTTGTAGTCTCAGAAATACATTTATAATCCAACTTCTACATTAGAAAAACATTTTAACATATAGAAGTGGTTTGACCATTTAAAAAAGGTTTTATCATTTTAAAGTTGGCCTTATTTAAAAATGATCAGTTTAAATGATTTAGAAATTTTACCTTTACATGGATATGGTCAGATCTGATAAGACATGGAATTAATGCTCCAAAGTGATCAGATCTGATTTGTTTACTCCCCCTCAAATTGAGCATTAAATCTCATTGAAGCTCAATTTGAAATCAGATATCCTGTAAAATCAAAAGGTGTTGGTAATCATCCTTGATGATTCCTCATTTGTCAGTGATACCTAATAACATTGATACTTAATTTCAAGTTCAAAGAAGTCAGGGGGTTCAGAGTTTAAAAATACCAGTAAAAAACTCTGATCTGAACATATCTTAGTACTGGTCCTACACTGATATATGTAGAAGCATAATTCTGATCTGTTTTAGGCACTGGTCCGACACTGTTGTGTGTAGAAACACAATCCTGTTCTGTTAGGGCACTGGTTCTACACTGTGTTATGTAGGAGCATCTTTCCTTAGAAAACTGATTTTCTTCAGATAAACTTTGATGTCTCTTGGCATTTGTTTTCAAACACCAAATCTGCACAAAACATGAGACAATAACCATATTAAGATCAAAACATTTAGCCAAAAAAAGTTTGTAAATAAATTCCAAAAAAAAAATCAAATCTGCTTCTTAAGACTGTCTTCTGTGATCTGGTTCTATTCTGATGAAACATCAAAGAACTCTGATGTTTGTTGCCTTTGATTTTCAGCTTTGCATATCTGTATGCTCATGAATTGAAATCTGCTGCTCATATTTTGTGAAACCAGATTCTGCATTAGTTGGATCTGCCCATCTGATCTGATCAGCATCAGTCTGTATCTGCTCACTTCTTATGTGGAATTATGTTTGAGCTCTAAACAACAGTTGCATGAGGGTGTATCTCATCACATAGGTAGATCAGAGTCTTCACAGAGGAGAGGCAGTGTCGACAGAGGGTGGTTCTGGTGAGCAGAGGGTGCGACAAAGGTTTATCATAGATGCATAGAGGTTGTTCATAGATCAATCATGAAGCACATAGGATGTCAGAGGTGTTGACAGAGGTGTTGACAGAGATGTCGACAGAGGTTGATCGCAGTGCCAACAGAGGCTGATCTCTCTGTCGACAGAGGTTGATCAAGTGCTGACAAAGGTCTTCTTTATGATCTGCATGAACTTTAATCTTCAAGACTGCTTCTGATCTCTGCAAAAATCTGCTCTAAGTCTGCTTGTTTTTTATAGGCTGCTTTTCAGATGATCTGATTAAACACATGATTAAGAAGCAGATTAAGCCACAAATAGTTCAGCATTCTGATCTATGAAAAACAATAATCTGGTCTGATATTTGATCTCATATCTGAAGGCTTTGTCTGAATATGCACTGCTACTGGACTGAACCTGATTGATCTGTTGAAAAATTTGATTCCATTAAGCCAAAACACAGATTAAGCAGCACCAGATTAAGCCAAAACATAGATGAAACAACAACATTAAGCCTTTTCTGAATTAAGCACACATTCCTAGTCTGCTCATGATTAAGCACAGGGTTAAGCAGGAAAATAATCAACAGCAACTTCTGAGATCTGATTTCAAAATTAAGAACAGTAAAAAACATTGGTTGTTTGATCTGCACTAATGCACAACTGCTACTATTTCTATGTAAACCTGTGTCTTGATCTGCTTCTTCCTACAATCTGTGTAGAGCTCTTAATCAAATCCAGAGACCCATCTGCTTGATCTGCTTGATCTCTGATCATGTCAATGAAAAAAAAAGAATAGAACAGCAGTTATGAAGATTTGAGGTCTGCACAGGGTGTCCTTTTTTTAATCTGTTTGCTGGAACATATCAGTTTCTGTTCAACACAGATCGACCTATTTTAAGTTGAGGTTTGACTTTGTTTTGATAGTAAGTAGCATCTACACAGCAGCATTAAAACACCATCAGGAATGCTTATGAGCAACAACTGATTTTGTTTGGACTGCTTAAACAACAGACAACTCAGAGGACTGATCAGTCTCATTATGCTGTACAATTGAAGTTATAAAAGCCAAGTTCTGCACAGCTGATCAGCTTTGATTTTCAGCAACAACAACAATTTTCAGCTTGACAACAATGTTTTCAACTTGACAACAACATTTTCAGCTTGACAGCAACATTTTTCAGCTTGACAGCATTGATTTCAGCTTGACAGCATTGATTTCCAGCCTTGACAGCAACTGGAACGTGACAGCAACAATTTTAATTCACTTTGACAGCAACACTTTTAATTCACTTTGACAGCAACACTTTTAATTCACTTTGACAGCACCAAACTGTTTTTGCTTCGACTTTGATCATCAAACAGCAGCAAAGAGCCGCAAACATCAGCTTAATTAGCTGCTTAATAGTTAACAACTGCAGCGACTTAATCAGCTGCTTAACAGCAGCAGTTTTCTGTTTTTTGCTGCACGAAACATAAGCTTAATGGCATCAGTTTCTGCGTAACTTCAGCAGCTTAAACTTATGTAGTAACCGTGTCTAAAATGAACGAGTTTCAAGCCTGGTGGTAGAAATTGTTAAAATGAAAGTTGAGGGGAGTATTTTGTAAATGAGTTATAGGGTATAAATGGGCACAAAACCCTAGGGGAAACATTCTAATACGGAATTGTTGTGTTGATTGACGGCTGAAGGAAGAAGAAATAGAGAGAAAGAAAGGTTTGGAGTTCTTGTGCATTTTGGAGGATAAAGGAGCTTTGAGCTTGGAAATCAGAAGAAAGGGTGTGTTGGGATTCGATTTCTGCAAGAAGTCATCTAGGAAAACCGGGTGGAAATGCCTATATGTGTGAGAAAGGAAAGTAAGCGTGTCAGGTGAGTCTTTCTAACTAAAGCTTGATGGTACTTGTTCGTTTACTTGTACATATGTGTTCACTTAACGAATGTTGCATATAAATTACTTATGCATGGCGTGCTGTATATGGGGGGGGGGGTGTCCCATACGTTATGGTGTGATGCCTATGGGGGGTGTGTCCCATATGTTATGGCATGAGACTTATGGGGGGTGTGGCCCATATGTTATAGTGTGATGCTTATGGGGGGTGTGGCCCATATGTTATAGTGTGATGTTTATGGGGGGTGTGTCCCATATGTTGGTTGCCAAACTTTCTATTGATTTATGTTTCGCAAAACTCTTTAATTGCTATATGTGGTGTGGATGTAACTGAGGGACCTCACTAGACCTCGTGGTCTAACCCTCACATTTTCAAAACTGAAATCCTTTTCAGGTAAGCAGGTTAAGGGCAGTTCCTCTAGTAGTAAAGAGAAAGCGTGAGAGCGGGCGTGGCTTGGCATTAGTGGACTTCCTTTACATTCTTGTATTAGAAACTCTTAGTTGTAATTAGGGTTATTCCACAAACCCAAATGATGAATTTTGATGGCGTGAACCTTGGGCCAAGTCTTGGCGATTTATTATAATTGATGTCTTATTTCGGCATGCTTTGGAGTGGGTTGTTACAGTTGGTATCAGAGCCATAGTTTAAGGGATTTAGGTGACCGGATGGGCCTAAACTTAAACTATAGGAGTACAACGGAGAATGTTGGAAGGCCTAGGAAGACCTCACTGGGGAGTGTGAATAATAGGGTGGTGAGAACTATCATGTAAGGTAAGTTCGGGATTACACCTGACCAGTGTAATTGTGAATTTACAGGTGCATGACGGTGATCATTCTTGCCTTGTTATTTTGGGACGGTTTTTAATCTGTTTTGTGTGTAAAGTTTAATCTTGTCATTATGGCAACGGTTTAGCGTGTTGTGCATATCATTCTTGGCGTGATTGATGATACTATCTAGAAGAAGCATCGTTTGAATGTTTGGTATGAGTGTCCGTGTGTAACACCCTAAAATTTAGAGTGAATTTAAACTTGAATAATTTGCGAAATGAGCTAAATGGCATAGACATATCACCCAAAAAGGGGAAGTAATATTGTGGCATTTACATTACAATTAACCGAACGGAATTAAGTTCAACAACCTACTAATCTAGACTTTAGAAAAGTTCAGATTATAAACGGGTGTTGCTATTTCGCTCTCAAAGTAAGTCATTCTATACACCAAAAGTCGCCTCTATGTCCATCCAAAAATGCTCTCTCTCTCTCTTCTCCACTCTTCCCCCAACCCCGGGAAGTACCATCGCGAGGAATGCCTGCTTAAACACAACACACGTCTAAGAAGTGTTAGTCAAAAGCCTAGCCAAATTAACAATTCCATAATAAAGCATTACGTACACAATATATATATATATATATATATATATATATATATATATATATAAGGTGCATCGTCATCCATTACCAATCCGTCGTACGCTACAACATTTCATCATAAGGCATCAACCAAAACTAGGTCTTTAGCCCATTAAGACATCAACCAAAACTAGGTCTTTAGTCCATTAAGACATCAACCAAAACTAGGTCTTTAGTCCATTAAGACATCAACCAAAACTAGGTCTTTAGTCCATTAAGACATCATCCAAAACTAGGTCTTTAGTCCATTAAGACATCAACCAAAACTAGGTCTTTAGTCCATTAAGACATCAACCAAAACTAGGTCTTTAGTCCATTAAGACATCAACCAAAACTAGGTCTTTAGTCCATTAAGACATCATAGTGTCATTATAATATACAAGTCCTCATATACATAATAACATCTTTAAAGCACAATAATCATTATACAAACTTTGTTAAATCATAATTGATTCATAATACTTGCACACCAAATTCCTCATTGAAGTTTACTTCTACTTTGGAATTATAGAGAAGAAGAGGTGTGTATATACTCAAGAGTATACCCCTACACCACCCATCCATCTCCTTTCACCTTTACATCATATCATCATCATAGTTGGACCCTAATTTACCAAAATAGGGAAATTAAGACACCTATCATTCCATAGTGAGAGAAACAAGTAAAGGAAGCAATTATTTCAAACAATGCAAATACATAGACATTAATGAGCTTAGTGAGTCAAGAAAAACTCACATTGGGAGGTGTTGGTTCCCGTTTTGCTTTAAACAAGATTATCAGATCTATTAGTTCAAGTTAATGTTTGACGCGGAAGCGTATTTGAAGAACTAACAGATATGTTTGATAGATTTAGAACAAAATATAATTAAACAGTGAACAGAATATTATATCTCAAAGTTTACTGAATATATATATCAAGAACAGGTTTATGAACCGTGAGTAAGAAAAGCTTTAAAACAGATATGACTTTTAAGGTGAATAATCTTTTGTGTTCTTGATGTTCGATTGAAGTGGTGTTTTTTTGTGTGTAAGGAAGAACTCAACATGAGTCTTCCTTATATACTACTCTAAAGGGGACCATAAAGCATATGCTACTATTCAAAAGGTACGTATGAATAGTAGAACGGACGTCGTGAATAGTTGCAAGGATGGCATGAACAGTCAGACGTGCTGTATTGCATTTAATGCAGCAGACGTCTAATATGTACTAAGCCCTATTGAATCCAATCAGAGTTTGACACGTCGACGTTGGACAGGGCATGCTACCATGCAAGTTGATGAACGGGTCCTGTAACAGTAGCAAGATATTATAAATATCTTCAAGTCTTTCAGTGAGGACCACAGAGGCTCTGTAATGAGTTACAGAGGTTCTGTAGTCTGGTCCTCTGTGGAGCAGTCCACCTTTGTTTCCGAGTCTTGGGTCTTCTTTGAGTACAGCAGAGGTTCTGTAGGAAGCCTCTGCTGCTTCTGTAGCTTCTTGACCTTGATTTCTCGGTAATGTCGGCAGAGCCTCTGTAAGATGCTTTTCTTTACTTAGCCTATTTTTCACTACTTCTAAATACTTCTATGATTAGGAAGATTGAAGCTAACAATCTCCCCCTAAGTAGTGAAAAATAAAAATTTGAACTTGAGTTAAGTTAGGCTAAGTTAGATAAGACAGAGGTTAAACAATACCTCGAAATTTCTTTCATTTAGAAATATGCCAGAGGCATTTTACATTTGAGTACAATGAAAGATAAACTTTAACTTTGTTTGCAGAGATTGGAGGTCTGAGAATCAGATTTTGGCATCTTTGAAATCGTTGTAGCTTCTGTTGTCTCTTCCGACTCTTCTGATCTCTTTGTAGAATCTGATGCAGAGTTCTCTTAGGCGGATTGTGGCGTCTATCTCTCTGATGATAGTATCTGCAGCATCTTTATCCATTTTCTTTGTACCTCTGTATTTCACAAGGCTTGCTCTGAACTTGTTCAGAGTACTTGTTGCGTACTTCTGACAGTCCATGCATACAAATAGTTTAGTTTCGCCTTGAGGGTTTTGAAATACTAACCCAAACCATGGTTCTGTGATGATTGAGTTAGGTACGGCGTCCGGTGGGCAGCGATCCTCTGGTGGTCGTAAATCCAGATGCTTGAGACCAAGATCCTTTCCCAGCTGGAAATCTATCATGCTGTAGAGCAGAAGCTTTTCCCTCATCGCTTTTCTCAACACTTGATAGGCTCTGGTGTTTGCCTCTGTGTTGTAGTTGTCCTTTGTGCATTGCAGAAGGTCAGGTAGATCATAAGGATTGATATTTCTTAAGTCAGCATCAGCGAAGGTAGTTTCTGAATTGTCTTCTCTTCTGACTTTGTAAAGATTGTACCTGACCTTTGGATAGGTTCTTGTGAAGGAGAATTTGCAGAAGATTACTTTTTTGATCTTGTGGATTGAGAATACATCTGCTTTGGTTCTTGGCTTTGTTCTTGTGAAGATGTTCTCAAATTCTTCTCTGATCCTTGGATCTGTCACATGATCTGTTGAATAATTGGTCTGAAAGGATTGTTTATAGAGGTATTTGTATACCACTTCTTCCATTTCTTCATATGTTGGACCAGGTTGTGGTACTTGTCTTCTGAGACTCTCCATCTGTTGAACAACTTCTGCGGCTCTACCAGATAGAGGAATGTCTGACAGAGGCTTCAATCCATGTGCCCAGTCAACTTCTTCAGGCTTTGGGGTTTGAAAGGCATCAAACGCACTCTTCATTAGTTTCTCTGTTGGCTTGGGCAATGTTTTCTTCTTTGGCTCTTCTGTCAGTATTCCTTTGCCTTTATCTTTGGCTTTTGGCGGGGCATAAACTGTTGCTTCTGTAAGTTTGGAGGTTGGCACTTCTGTTGGCTTGATGGGGGTTGCCTCTGTGGGTTTTGACATTTGTGTTTTAGAGGACTTTTGTGGCGATGGTTCTGTTGGATTGAGTTGCTCTGTAACCTCTGTTGGAGGTTGTTTGTTGACTTCTTCTGTGAGCTCAGTTTCTGTTGATGAAGTGAACCTGTGCCTTTCTTCTTCTCTCTGCGCCATACGATCACTCATTGTTGTGTGCATCCTTTTCAGAACGTCAGAAGCAGAGGTCGTTGCTCTTTTTGGTTTGGTGGCAATTGACTTTCTTCTCGGTATGGTTTGGGGTGTTTCCACAGAGGTGGGTGTTTTCTATGTGGTTTCTTCATCTGTTTCTTCCAAAATGATTACCTCAGGGGCGGTTGTTGCCTCTGTGGTTTGCTGATCTGCTTCTGGAATTTTGGTTTCGTCAGGAGATGATTCCACAGAGATGGGTGTTGTCTCTGTGGTCTTTTGGGTTTGTTGTTGTTGGGTTTGTTCTGGAGGGGCTTGGCTGATTGGTTCTGCTGCGATTGGTGGACTTTGTATTCCTCTGCTCGTAGCTTTCTCTCTTAGATTCTCCCCCTCAGGATTATCTGATGGACCAGGTTGGTCATCATCAGAATCATCCTGACTTTTATCAGAAGTACCCTCTGCTCTGCAAGAAGTGTTGGTCTTCTTTGGTAATTCAGCTCCTGCTGCCATCAACTTTTCACAGACATCATCGCAGAGGCCAATCAATGTCGCAAGCTCTGCTTCTGTTTTGAAACGCATTCTGCCGACACTCTTTCTGAAATCCTTGACATAGTTGGCATTTGCAGTTGTGAAGGAGACAATGACTTCTGTGACCTGGTTAATGACGTTTTGTCCGAGCTCTGTAAGCTATGCTCTGGTCATATAGTCTTTTGGTTGCATCATTGTCGTGTTGCGTATTGCCTCTGCTTGGACTTGTGATAGGGCATTCTGTAAATCTGCAGGAGTAATGCCCTCTGCTCTGTTGGATTGCGTATTCATTTGTTCAAGGAAATTTTTGACAGAGTCCCTCAAAGCAGAAGTTGCAGTTGTTCCGAATTCCTGAGCGGCAGAAGTGGCTGTAGCTTTGGCAGTAGTTTCGACAGAAGACTTCATCTGTGAGATGGCGGTTTTTACCTCTGTGGACAGATTGTCCATTTTGGTGTTCAGATTCAGGATAGCCGTAGATGTTGTCTCTGTAAAGGATTTGAAAGAGCTTTGCAACTCTTTCATTGTTTGGTTCACAGAGGTGACAAGGGTTTGGAACTCATCCCTTGATACTTGTGTTCCTTGTGTAACCTCTGGAGGAACACATTCGTCTCCAGAGTGAGTCCCTGTTCCTGGGACACCTTCGTTCACCCTTGTTTGTACGATGGGGTGGAAGGATTTCCTTCTGATCCTCGAGAAGAAACCTGAGTTTCGATCTCTACAGAAGTTCTGTGAAGAACAGTGTCCAAATCCACTCCAGAGGTGGGTATTGGAATGTCCTTCTGTTGACTAGGAGACTTGTCTAGAGTCTCTTCGTCTCTGTGCTCACTACTTCTCTCTGAAAGAAGTTTTGGTCCTAATGTGTGCGTGGCAGAGGAAACGAATTCCTCTGTAGGGTGTTCTAGGGTGATCTGGGGCGATTGATCATGAACAATAGGTGAGTCTCTTTGAGGAGACTCCCTAGGAATGGATTCCCCGGTTTCTGTGGGCACAGAGGTTGAAAGAGTAACCTCTGGCTGGATGGGTTGGGTTAGGATCGAGCTGTGCTGCTCTTTTTCAATAACTCCTTCTGCAGCTAGACCTGCGGAGTTAGAAATGTGGGTGGCACTGGGAGTTGGTTTTGGTTGTGTGCCTCTATTTATCCAGGCATCTTTTCTTGCTTCTTCCTCTGTTAAGCATCCAAGCACTACATCATTGTCTATCATTTCATCCTCTGTAGCTATCCTTCGGCTTGGTGCTTCTTCCCTAGGTACTGTTGAAGTTCCTTGCTCTGGTCGTAAGAATTCATACATTTGATGAGATCCGTATAATCTCATGACATGTGGATGATAGAGACCTTTACGTATCCAGACAGCTTCTTCTTCATCTGAATCTGTCTCTAAGATCTCCTCTGTTGTCTCCCATGTTCTGAATCCCTCTTCGTGTGCAACTTCTGCCTCTTATCCTTTTTCTTCTTCTATCATTTTCTCATAATCCTCTGAAATTTCACCTCTATTCCACTCAGCTTCTGTTTGATCTATTTCTTCTGAAGCTGGGTTTGGACTCCTTCTGTGGACGTCCAATCCTTGAATGAAAGGGTTCTGTAAAATAACAGGGGGTTTTGGCTGGTTGATCTTTGGGTGTTGTGTCATCTTCTTGCAGATGTGTGTCAATGCCAGAAATGAAGAAATCTTGTTCTTCTGGAGAGTGGTGGTCGAGAGGTTGTGCCGTCCACCCTGCTGTATTTAGGGTGTTGGCAATGTCAGGGTTCTGTAAGAAGTCGTTCAGGTCTCCTTGGTGAGCAAATCTATCTGGAGATTGATAGGGTGATTGATACTCTTCTGTAGCCATTTCTTCTTCTGCAACTTCTTCTTCAACAGTTTCCTCTTCTGCAATGGTGACCAACTTTTCAAGTGATTTACCATGCTTCTTTTTGGTTTTCCTTCTCTTAGGTTTTGGTGCCCCTTCCTCTGTTGATTTCGATCTTCTTTTCTTCTTCATTTTTGGGGAAGAGGGAGGAGCAGAGGAGCCAATTTCTGTGGCATGAGAAGGTGAAGGTTGATCTTCTGCAGCGCTTGTTGAGGTGCCTTCTGCAGTTTTTCTCTTTTTAGCTTTTGGAGTAGATGCAGAGGTTCTTGATGAAGACTTCTTTCCCATAAGTTCTGCACGTTTGGCTATAAAGCTGAGTTGAATAGCCATGTGCTTTGCTAACTTCTGATCCTTTTCTTCTTGAGTAGAAAGAGGTTTTGCTATCATTGTTCCTAGGGGGACACCTAAACGCGAGGGTGTCATAGGACTCGGTTTAGGAGTTCTATGATCGCGTATATACTCTTTTTTAAGGGATTTATTCGATGCGTAGCGCAGAAGCTTCTTTGACAGAGGTCTGCAGTGTGAGTAGCCATCAGTATGATCAGTGGGGGTATTCTTGTTCATCGGGAACTGTTTGGGAGTTGGTCCTTCCATTGGCCAGTTTTGGATTAGTAGTAGAGGTTCGAACAGTACTCCCAATATTCTTTGGAATTGCAGAGGTGGTAGAAAGTTGGGATCGTTCTCTTTGAGCCTTCTCGTGTTGTTCTTTCTGTCGATGGTGTTTATGATCTCTTGCATCATTATGGTCGCATAATCTAGTGGAAGATCATAGTAAACCCCATAAATGATGCTCAAGATTTGATGTGAGCTCTGGTCAATACTCCCTATTTTCCCTGTCAGACATCTGTTAAGAATAGAGAACAAAGTGTTCCACAGAGGTGGTAATCTTCCTCTGCGGAAGTCATTTCTCTTCCGTAGTTGGGTGTTGTACCCAAGCATTTCCACGAAGCCACAGAGCTCTTCGTCTGTTGGTTGCTCTGCATAACTCTTCAATCCCAGAAGACCCCTCGTTGGTAGGTTGAATTCAAGTGAGAACATTGTTCTGTTGAACTTGATTTCAAGATGCTCAGATTTATCAGGTCTTGAAATGTACCATTTGATAAGAGAATCGTCTTTATCAAATCGGGAGCTTTGCCAAAATTGGTTCAGATAACGGACTGGAACTTTGTTTGGGGTTCTTGAGAGTAGAGGGAAGAGGATGTGATTTTCCATTATGTTCAGGAGAATAGCATGGGCTTCGCCGAAAGCAGTGGGTGAGGGGACCAAATAGCAGTTGTTTGATTTGATAGGAAGTATGGTTTCGAAGTGATCTTTTGCTATGAAGTTTTGCAAGTGTGTCGTCGGAGCAAATTCTGTTGAGTCCCCGGAATCTTGTTGTTCAATAGTTCTTGCAAGGTTGGGGTTTTCTGAATGTTCAGAATGGGCAGGTGAGTGTTCCGGTGAGTTCGCCGGAGAGAGTTCTTGGGAGATAGCTTTAGAAGATGAAGCCATTTGATTTTAAGAACAAGGTTTTTGCAAGCTTTTGCAGGGTTTCGCCGGAGAAGAAGATAAGAGTTTGTAAAAGGTTTTTTGAGAGGGTAAGCTTGGCTTTTATAGGAGGGTAAAACGGTAGTATTCGAAAGAGTAAAATATATGGCAATGGATTAAAATTTGGAATCCGTACTCAAGTTAGAACGGCGGGTTCAACTTTCCAAATAAAAACGTTCCAAGTACGCTCAATGAAAATGGGACACGTAGGCCTTGTCAGAAAATGACAGGACGTCGTGCGCGGCCCATTAATGCTAGGCGCGTGAGGTTGTTTTTAGCCACATGAGTTTCACTCTCAGTAAAAGTAACCGTTATTACTACAGAAATGCCCTGATAACAAAATGGCAGAACTTTTGTGTTTTACAGAAGCTCTGTGATTTTGAAAATCTTGATTTTTAACCTCTTCTCATATATCTCATTGTTATCATGACTCTGTAGGTTCTTCTTTTAACGAAAACGTTTGTAAAGACATTGGAGAGGATCAAATAGGATTTTGTCAAGAAATTTGACTCACAGAGGTTTTGTGGCTCTGTTGGAACTTACAGAAGATCTGTAAGGGCCAGCAGAAGCTCTATGAGGGAAAAAATCTCATAACTAAAATTCTATTAGATTTTCTTATCATCCAATTTTTGATCTGGTTTAAGAGATGTTTTTCGGATATATTTGAAAGTTGGTGTCCGAGAAAACTGTTTTGAAAAACGTTTTGTTCGAGAAGGTCATGGTGTATCTATCCGATTTCCGAGATAACATTTCAAACGCTCGATAGAGGGTTAATTTGTGATTACAGAGCTTTTTCTGACAGAACCTCTGTTGAGCTCAGCAGAAGCTCTATGACCTTAAATTTCTCCTAATTCGAATTTTGTTAAACTTTTTGAACTTTTGATTTTTGAAATGTTATTCATAGTATATTTAGGACATATTTGACAATTCTTGTCCTAGAAAACTGTTTTCCAAAAACCTTTTGTGCGAGAGACATACCTTTTGGTTCTTCTGTTCTCGGCAGTTTTGTCTTACTTCTGTCGATGGAGAATTATCGACATTCTTCTTTGGCTTTCCTTTGAAAGATTTACCTCTGTAGATCATTTCAGGGTCCCTTTTGCTCCCCCTTGATCTAATCACTTCTGTAGATCAAGAATTTTCCTTTTGCTCCCCCTTGATCTATGCTTGGTTCAAAGAATGGTAATATTTGTATTGAGCAATAGATCATGTTTACCAGAGGTTCTGTAAGGGTTATCAGAAGATCTGAGCGGACCCACAGAAGCTCTGTAACCAAGAAATAATTTTTGCACAAAAAAAAATATATACAGAAATAAATTTATCAAAGCAATAACTTAAGTAATAATAGATATTTATACTTATTTACAGAAGATAAAGCTATACTTATAGAGGATTTTCACACCATGTTAATCATTCCTAACTTACCCACCAAGAAGTTGAATCTTTTCTCGTCTAGTGCTTTGGTGAATAAGTCAGCGAGTTGATATTCTGTGGGCACGAAATGCATTTCGATTGTACCGTATTCAACATGATGTTTCAAGAAATGGTACCTTATATCGATATGCTTGGTTTTTGAGTGTTGCACAGGGTTGGCAGAGATAGCAATGGCACTTTTGGAATCACAGAAGATGGGTATTTTGAATAGGATGTGGTCGTAGTCTTTTAGCTGAGTCTTCATCCATAGAACCTGAGAACAACAGCTAGCAGCAGCAACGTATTCAGCTTCTGCAGTGGATGTGGAGACACAATTCTGCTTCTTGGAGGTCCAACAGACTAGTTTACCACCTAGGAATTGACAACTCCCAGAGGTACTCTTTCTGTCGAGCATGCATCCTCCATAGTCTGAATCTGTATAAGCTTTAAGACTAAAACCAGAGTTCTGTGGATACCAGAGACCAAGATTGTTGGTCCCCTTCAGGTATCTAAAGATTCTCTTTACAACATCATAATGTGATTTCTTTGGATTAGCTTGATAACGTGCACAAAGACATGTGGCATGCATAATGTCAGGTCTGCTTGCTGTTAAGTATAACAGAGATCCAATCATACCTCTGTAGAGAGTACATTCTACAGAAATACCATTTGGATCTAAGAATAACTTATTTCCAGTGGCCATTGGAGTCTTCATTGCAGAGGTATCAGAGAGATTATATTTTAAAAGTAGGTTGTGTTTGAGGCCATTCACATATGCAACTTTGTATACAGAGACATTTTCTTTCTGTATGACTCCATAGCCTTTGATGTGTCCCTTCATAGTCTCCAAAAGTTACAGATCCACCATCGTGTGTTTCTTTGTATGTGGATAGTAATCTTCTGTTGCCAGTCATGTGCCTTGAGCATCCGGAGTCAAGATACCAAATTGGCACATGTTGCTTCTGTAAGACAATCACAGAGATTTAGGTACCCATATCCACATAGGTCCAATATTGTTCGAATTTTTCAAGTTTGCCTTAGCATTCTTGAAATACATTTTATCTTTTGTAGAAGAATCAGATTGTTTCTCTTTTGGTTCTGACTTTCGAATTTCAGTGGTGAGAAAGCAATTTGGACTTGAGAAGTGTTTATTCAATTTAAACATAAGATCAAAACAATGACAGTATTGAATATGAGATGTGATTTGTTTGAACTTTTCATTGAATTCTTTGAACTGAGCCACAGAGACATTACACTCTTTCTTTACATTAGATTTCCTATTACAAGAAGATCTATGAATACTAGAATGTTGTTTGCAAAAGTCTTGTTTAGTTCCTGCCTTCTATGACTCTCTTCTGTGGTGAACATCTTTCTTCACTGTCACAGAGGAAAAATATTTGTTAGCTTCAGGCCATTTTCCCTTTTGTTGCCAAGTGGGATTCTCTTTGATTTTCCTTAAAGGTTTTGAAAATTTTAAGCTTTTTGGATTTTCAGAGGCCTTTTTCAGATTTTCAAGCTCTGTAGAGGTTTTGACTTGTATACACATTTTGAGAAAATCTGGATGGATAGGTATCTCTGTGATTTTCTCTTTTGGAGAAATTGTTCTGTTAAGAACTTTAGAGGAGAATTTGACATCCTTTGTGTCACAGTGAATTATCCCTGATTTGAAATCAGTCTCTGAGTCGTCAGAGGATGAATCGTCCTCATATGCAGAGGTTGAGTCATTTCTTTCGACAGAGGCTGGATTTTCTGAACATGTATCATACGAGCTTTCTTCCTCTGTAGAAAAACTTTCATAGATGGCAGAGGTTTCTGATGAGATCTCTTCAGCGAGTTTTTGATCTATAGAAGATGTACAGAGATTTTCTAAAACATTTGATTTAAAAACTTCCAAAATTTCTTTTTCAATAGATTCTTCAAGTTTTTCTTCTGAAAAGATGGGTTTAAACTCAGGAGCTTCTGCTGACAATTTCTTTTCGACATTTATCATACAGACAAAAGCGACCTGTGTTTGAGTCTCTGGTTTACCAAACTTAAAGATACCAATCTGATCTTGTGTTTTCAGATATTTCTTTGGTTTGATTCCTCTATTGACAAAGGTTGAAGATGATGAATCTGTGTTTTCAAACCACACATTGATCATCTTTGTATATTTCCTCAAGTGAGGTTCTGCAGAGATTTTAACCCTTTTACTTACAGAGAGTAAGTTTGGAAAGTTTGGTTTGTTAGTTTTTCCCAAAACAAATAGAGAGGACAGAGGTTTTAGTCGTTTATTTTCAACTCCTAAGGTAATATCACTGTACCCTATACCTCGTCTTGCTATTTGAGAGTTTACCTTTTCATACACCTTCTGTGCATCTTTATAGTTTTTAATTAAAACTTCTCTTCTTAAAAGATCTTGCCAAAGTACCTCTCTTTCTTTTTGAAAGTATTATTTGAGAGCTCTTATGTCTGTAGTTTCACTTCTTGAAACTGAAAGTTCTTTTGTTTTGATTTTTAAAGCATAGGTTAAATCAGAAATTTGCCTTTTTTTGCTCCAATATTTTTCGACTTTTCCTTTTTCTTCAAAGATTTTGGCTTTTTCTTGAGTGAGAAGCCTTACTTCTCTCTCATTAAAGGTCAGCTTTTTCTGAATGCTTTCAATTATATCTTTCAGTTCAATGTTAAGTTTAAATAAATCATCATCTACAGAATTAGTACTTGAGGTAGAGTTTGAAATGGATACCTCATTGTCAGTGTCGGAGTCAACTTCTGCCATGCCACAGAACAGGGCATTTGTGGGAAATTCATCATCAGAGGTAGAGTCTGATTCGAAGTCTTCTTTGTTTGCCTCAGAATGCCCTTTGTTCGCCATTAGAGATTTTTGTGCGTAATACTCGGCCTTCTTTTTGTAAAAAGCCGAGTCCTTCTGTGGGCGATTTGGTCTACTTCTGCATTCTTTTGCGAAATGACCTGGCTTGCCGCAGTTGAAACAACCTTGGGAGATGTTTCCAGTTCGGTCGTCAGACTTTTGTAGGTCTCCACCTTTCTCTGTTCGGCATTCGTTTGCGTAATGACTGGGTTTACCACATTTGTAGCATTCTTGTGTGTGGCCTACCTTGTCATCTAATCTCTGTCGATCATTTCCTCTGTAGCTTCTGTCGCTCGACCTCTGTAGGTCATCATTTCTGTAGTCTGACCTCTGTCGGTCACTTGATTCTTCTCTTCTTCCATCATCTCTTCTACCAGAATTCCTTTGGTTATTTCTAAACTCTCTTGTCAATAGAGCCATTGATTTAGCTAATGACGCAAGAGTTATCTCTTCCTCTATCAGCTCGTCTTCTTCGCTATCAACCATTACCATCTTCTTTTTTTCCTTCTTTTTTTCTTCTGTAGATCTCTCATTTCTTGGTCTGTCTGCAGCCTCTGTAGATTTACTAACCAATGCGTATGGCACAATGGTTAGTGTTTTAGCTTGAGCTATTTGAGGCTCTTGTGCAGCAAGTGTTCCATAGAGATCAGAGAGTGTCCAGGAGTCTAGATCTTGATTTGTTTGTAAAGACATAGACAACTGAAGCCACTCATCGTTCAGGCTCTTTAGAAACATTACGTTATTTTCTTCCGTGGTTCTGTGAATACCAGACTTTTTGCATTTGTTTATGAGAGAGTTGAACCAGTCGTATGTTGTTTGCAGAGATTCTGTTGCAGAGGCTCTGAAAGCATGATATTCATTTATGTATTGTGCCCTTCGGTTATTCTGAGTTTTAGCACCCCCTTCCAACTGTCTTTCTAATTCTTTCCAGAGATCGTGCGCTGTTTCGCATGCATCTAAGGATTGAAAAAGTTCGTTGGGAATTGCCATGATCAATATTCTCTTTGTTTTCTGTGCAACTTCATCTTCTGCCTTATCTTCATTTGACCATTCTTCTCTTGGCTTAGGTTTTTGATGTTCAGGGATTTCAGCAGATTCAGTAGTAGCTGGTACACGTGGCATAGTTATCATCGGAAGTGGAGGAAGATTGTAAAGATATTGTTTGAGAGTTTTTTCAGTACCCTCAAAGAAATGAACCATTCTTATCTTCCATTGAGGATACTCATCTCTAAGAAGAGTAGGAGGTTTGGTTAGTGAGCCAACAGTGAAAAAGTTATTTGTATTTGTCATTTTGAGGAAAGGATAATTTGATGGAGGATTTCTAAGTATGAAGATCTGGAAGGTTTTCTGGGTACAACTAATATCTAGAAATATGGTGATGAAGAGAAAGAAAATAATCTATCAAATAAAAGTTGTAAAACGAGGATCACTTGATATTGAAAATCAAGCTTTGCTCTGATACCAATTGTTGGTTCCCGTTTTGCTTTAAACAAGATTATCAGATCTATTAGTTCAAGTTAATGTTTGATGCGGAAGTGTATTTGAAGAACTAACAGATATGTTTGATAGATTTAGAACAAAATATAAATAAACAGTGAACAGAATATTATATCTCAAAGTTTACTGAATATATATATCAAGAACAGGTTTATGAACCGTGAGTAAGAAAAGCTTTAAAACAGATATGACTTTTAAGGTGAATAAGCTTTTGTGTTCTTGATGTTCGATTGAAGTGGTGTTTTTTTGTGTGTAAGGAAGAACTCAACATGAGTCTTCCTTATATACTACTCTAAAGGGGACCATAAAGCATATGCTACTATTCAAAAGGTACGTATGAATAGTAGAACGGATGTCGTGAACAGTTGCAAGGATGGCATGAACAGTCAGACGTGCTGTATTGCATTTAATGCAACAGACGTCTAATATGTACTAAGCCCTATTGAATCCAATCAGAGTTTGACACGTCGACGTTGGACAGGGCATGCTGCCATGCAAGTTGATGAACGGGTCCTGTAACAGTAGCAAGATATTATAAATATCTTCAAGTCTTTCAGTGAGGACCACAGAGGCTCTGTAATGAGTTACAGAGGTTCTGTGGTCTGGTCCTCTGTGGAGCAGTCCACCTTTGTTTCCGAGTCTTGGGTCTTCTTTGAGTACAACAGAGGTTCTGTAGGAAGCCTCTGCTGCTTCTGTAGCTTCTTGACCTTGATTTCTCGGTAATGTCGGCAGAGCCTCTGTAAGATGCTTTTCTTTACTTAGCCTATTTTTCACTACTTCTAAATACTTCTATGATTAGGAAGATTGAAGCTAACAGGAGGTTTGTAAGGTAAAAACCCTAAGAAATGGTAGAAACCTTAAGAGTGGTTAAGAAGAAAACCCTAGGATTTGGAAACCCTAGTCTTCTCCTTGGTGGTGGCTTGAACCTTGGCTTAAACAACCTTAAATGCCCACTAGAACAAAGAAGGATTTAAGAGCTTAGAATCCTTAAAGAATCTCCATTCAATGAAATTAGATTTAAGATGAAGAATTAAATGAGGTTGGTGGTGAGAGTAGTTGAGAATCGTCCAAGAGAGAGAGAGAGAGAGTAGGTCACGCTCTGAAAAGAACAAAGGAAAACTATGGATAGGGTTCTCTTATCTTTCTTTCTTTTATCTAAGCTGCTCCCGCCGACTTTCTTTTAAGCCCAGCAGCCCCCGGCGACTGTGCCTTTGGCAATTGTGACATAGGCATAATCGCCATGTCACTCTCGCGTGGCATATACCGTGAGCTCCCATCCCGCTGCCCTTTCTCCCACATGTGATTATGCCACCGACGATTGTGACAGGGGCACCATCGCCCTGTCACTTTCGCGTGACCTGTACCGTGGGTAGTGGCGAGTTGCAGCAGCCTCCAAAAATCTTGAATTACATGCAAGTCAATTGGGTGAAGGCATAGTGAGGTTACGTGGATTGGTCATGGCACATGCATGAGTACATGCATACACACACGCGGCAATACTTAAATCCTAATCGATGAAAGCTGTCAAAAATCCACGTGAGTTTCATGCACGGTATTCTGTTTAGGTAAAACACATAAACTAAACTAGCAAGAAGACACTTGGAATTTCTAAATTTTGAGAATTTAGTTAAAACGATTCGTGTTATGCGGAATTTACGAGAGGCTTACTCACGAATTTCGGGTGTTACAATCCTCCCTTCCTTGAAGAAAATTTTGTCCTCGAAATTTTGCGTTAATTGAAAAGGTGAGGGTACTTTTTCTTCATTTCCTCTTCCGGCTCCCACGTGATATTTGCTCCTCGATGGTGACTCCATTGCACTTTGACTTTGGCTATTTCTTTGCGTCGAAGCCTCGTAACCGCCCTATCTAAAATAGCTTCGGGTTCCTCGATACACCGGTTATCATCTACCCGGACTTCCGACAATGGTATCACGCTCTCTCCTTCTGCTAAGCACTTTCGAAGATAACATACATGGAAGGTGGGATGGATTCCGTTCATCTCTGGTGGTAAGTCCAACATATAGGCTTGCAAACCCGCATGCTCTAAAATGGTGAATGGTCCAAGGAAACGGGGACTCAACTTCCCACGCTTCCCGAAACGGATCAATCCTTTCCAAGGGGATACTTTCAACATTACCCTTTCTCCCACTTGAAACTCTACCGGACGTCTCTTCTTGTCGGCGAAACTCTTTTGTCGATCTTGTGCCGCTTTCAAACGTTCTCTAATGGTTTTGACTTTATCGGCCGTTTCTTGTACTATTTCTGGTCCGGCGAATTGTTTTCTCCCGCCTCTAACCAACACGCGGGAGTCCTACACTTTCTCCTATATAAAGCCTCGAACGGTGCCGCCTTCAATCTCGAATGGTAACTATTGTTGTATGCAAACTCTACTAACGGCAGGTGAGTATCCCAATTGCCCCCAAAGTCGATTACACACGCCCTCAGCATATCCTCCAAAGTTTGAATGGTCCTTTCGCTTTGACCATTCGTTTGTGGATGATAGGTCGTGCTCAAGTTTACCTTTGTGCCGAGTTCTTCTTGCAACGCTTGACAAAATCTTGATGTGAACCGGCTATCCCGATCGGAGACTATGGATACGGGTACACCGTGTCTCGAAACCACTTCATTAATGTAGAGCCTTGCTAATTTGTCCATCGGCAAGGTTTCCCGCATCGCCAAGAAATGTGCACTCTTCGTCAATCGATCCACTATTACCCAAATGGTGTCGTGACCTCTCAAAGTCTTCGGCAACTTGGTCACAAAATCCATGGTGATTTTCTCCCATTTCCACTCGGGAATTTCAAGAGGTTTCAAACTGCCATAAGGTAATTGATGTTGAGCCTTTACCTGCAGGCAAGTTGTACACTGCCCCACATAATGTGCCACATCCAACTTCATCACCGGCCACCAATAATGTAACTTTAGATCCCGATACATTTTGGTACTTCTGGGATGAATGGAGTACTTTGACTTATGCACCTCGTCCATGAGTAGCTCCCTATTTCCACCGACCTTAGGCACCCACACGCGCCCGTTGAACAATTTGACTCCATGGCTATCCTCCGTTAAAAGTTGCCTTTGCTTCACCATTACCTCATCTTTGAGGTTTTCTTCCTTCAAGGCTTCGGATTGAGCCGCCCTAATCCGTTCCACCAAGCTTGACACTATGTCGATCCTTGAGAGGTTGGCGCGTAGACTTCCACTATACTCCTTCCGACTCAGGGCATCAGTAACCACATTGGCCTTTCCCGGATGGTAAAGCAATTCACAATCGTAGTCTTTAAGTAATTCTAACCACCTCCGTTGCCTCATATTCAGTTCTTTTTTATCAAAGACATGCCTCAAACACTTATGATCCGTGTATAGGGTACACTTCGTGCCATAAAGATAGTGTCACCACAACTTCAACGCGAATACTACCGCCGCAAGCTCTAAATCGTGAGTGGGGTAATTCTTCTCGTATTCCTTAAGTTGTCTTGAAGCGTAGGCGATTACCTTCCCTCTTTGCATCAACACGCAACCCAAACCCATCTTTGACGCGTCACTATATACTACAAAGTCCTCCGATCCCTCGGGTAAGGATAGAATCGGGGCCTCACACAACTTCTTTTGCAGAGTCCGGAACGCCTTTTCTTGATCTTCCGTCCAAACAAGTTTCACATTCTTTCGCGTCAAGCGTGTCAAGGAAGAAGCAATCTTGGAGAAACCTTGAATAAATCTCCGGTAATAGCCCGCTAGACCCAAGAAGCTTCGTATTTCCGATGGACTCTTAGGAGGTTCCCAATTCATCATTGCTTCTATCTTGGAAGGATCTACTTTTATGCCATCCCTTGTAACTACATGACTTAAAAACTGGTCTTCTTCCAACCAAAAATCGCACATGGAAAATTTTGCGTACAACTTTTCCTTTCTTAGGACTTCCAACACTTCCCGAAGATGTTGCTCATGATCCGTCTCGTCTCTAGAATATATCAAGATGTCGTCAATGAACACGATGACTGACTTGTCAAGAAACGGTCGACACACCCGGTTCATCAAGTCCATGAATACCGCAGGCGCATTTGTCAACCCGAAAGGCATCACCAAGAACTCATAATGACCGTATCGCGTCCTGAAGGCCGTCTTTGGGACATCGTCTTCTTTTACCTTCACTTGGTGGTAACCCGACCGTAAATCGATTTTTGAAAAATACCCCGCTCCTTGGAGTTGGTCAAACAAATCGTCGATTCTAGGAAGTGGATACTTGTTCTTCACTGTTACTTTGTTCAATTCTCGGTAGTCGATACACATCCTCATGGTACCATCCTTCTTCTTGACGAATAGGAGCGGTGCTCCCCAAGGAGATGAACATGGTCTCACAAACCCCTTCTCCAAAAGTTCTTGGAGTTGTGCCATCATTTCTTGCATTTCGGACGGGGCCAAACGATAGGGATCCCTAGCTATTGGAGCCGCCCCCGGTACCAAATCTATCTTGAACTCTACTTGGCAATCCGGTGGTAAACCCGGCAAGTCTTCCGGAAATACGTCGGGAAACTCGCGTACCACCCTCACGTCCTCAAGCTTTCTCTTTTCTAACTTAGCATCAATTACGTATGCTAGGTAGGACGTACACCCCTTGACTAAGCATTTTCGTGCTTTCAACATGGAGATGATTGCTACGTCTCCTTTTCTTCGTTCACCATAGATGACCACACTGTCTCCCTCCGAAGAATGTATGCGAATCAACTTCTTTGCAGATAAGATTTCAGCTTGGTTCTCGGATAACCAATCCATTCCAACAACCACATCGAATCCCCCGATCACCAGTGGCATCAAATCAATTGGAAAACCCTTTCCTTCAATTTCTAGCTTACAGCCTTTCATGACCTCACGTACTATCACATGTCCGCCATCCGCTATTTCTACCACTATAGCATCTTCTAAACTACTAGTGGGCATAGACAATCTTGAAAGGAACGAAATTGACACAAAAGAAAAGCTCGCACCCGAATCAAATAACACACGCGTAGGCACAGAGTTTAGGAGAAACGTACCCGACACTACATCTGTTGAGCCCTTCGCCTCATCGCCCGTCATCTGGAACGCTCGTCCCTTCGCCCTCGGAGGGTCTACCTTCTTTCCTCTGCTTCCCCCAGTCTTTAATTTCGGGCATTCGCTCCTAATATGGCCCGACTCTTTGCATTCATAGCAAACAATCTCCTTATCCGGACAATCACTTCGGATATGCCCCGGCTTCCCACACTTGTAACAAGTTACTCCACCCGACTTGCATGAACCATGATGCTTGCTTTGGCACTTGGAGCACCATCTAGCTTCGCGCTTAGGGTCGGTCCCTCGGTGGTTGCTATTGAAAGGCCTCGGTTTCTTGGAGGGCGTCGAACTCCCCTCCCACTTCCTCTTCTCTGGGACCCGACTATTCATTTCTCTGTCTCGACTGTATGCATCTTCGACCAATTGGGCTTCCTCGATTGCCTCACGAAGGGTGGAGGCCTTAGATACACGGACCATTGTCATCATGTTCGAAGGAAGGCCCTTGATGTAAGCCTTGATTTTCTCTTTCTCATTCGGGACCAGATGCCCCACCAACCCCAACTTATCCATAAACAAACGGTTGTAGTCTTTCACCGGCATATTTCCCTTTTTCAAATTCCGAAAACTTTCCTCAATCCGGTCCATGGACCTCTCATTACAGTACTCTTCCAACACCTTCTTCTTGAATGTGGGCCAACTCAGTTTGGCCAAAATGGAAGGCTCGAGTGAGGTGGAGTAGACGTTCCACCAAGTGAGGGCCGCCCCTCTTAGCATTTGTGAGCTAAACTTAGCCTTTTGATTCTCTCCGCAATCGCTCGTGCGAAAGGCCTGTTCCATTTCCCTGATCCAGTTCATGCACACAACCAGATCATCTGTGCCTTTAAACTCGGGGGTCGACAACTAAGAAAGGTTTTGAAAGAACAAGTCTTCCCCGCTTGCCCGTTTTCCAACGTTCCCAATCCGTCGGTGGGGATTTCATTTCCCCCAGATCCTGCCACCAGAATGTTCTCGGCCACTGCCTCGTGCTTACGGTAGCTCGCATCCCGATCCTCTATAATTTTCAAGAACTGCTCCTGCTGTTGTGCCATAGCTCGGTTCATGGCCGCCATCATTCGGTCCATCATTCTGGTTTCCGCTGTTGCCTCCTCTAAGATAGGATCAGACATTTCCAAATTCCTTCGAGGTATATGTTCGGGCCCACCACCCAACAAGTTAGTGTTAAGTGGGGGTCTCTCCGCTGCTGTCACTCTCGGTTGATCGGCTGTGGACGCCGTAGCATCATGCCCATCCACTGTACGACGAGTGTTAACCATCAATCGTCTGCCACATATTTCAAATAACGGTAAGTATCACAGTAAAAATCCGCACAACCGAATTTACCAATACATTCATCAATTATCGCAACTATAGCAATCTAAGCATGCTTACGTAACACAAATTCATAATAGCAGTAGCTAATTGAAATTATGAACAAGTTACACATAAGAATCCTCATTACTACAATTGAAATTCTCAATTAGTGCATTACCAAAGACTCTAAGATCGTCTTATCTTACGAGTTCTACCCATCTCACAGCTCACGCTTACATCAATCTAGTTTAAGTCTAGGCATCTCATATTAATACCTAGTTAGCTTAAACCATTGCTCTGATACCAACTTGTAACACCCTAAAATTTAGAGTGAATTTAAACTTGAATAATTTACGAAATGAGCTAAATGACATAGACAAATCACCCAAAAAGGGGAAGTAATATTGTGGCGTTTACATTACAATTAACCGAACGGAATTAAGTTCAACAACCTACTAATCTAGACTTTAGAAAGGTTCAGATTATAAACGGGTGTTGCTATTTCGCTCTCAAAGTAAGTCATTCTATACACCAAAAGTCGCCTCTATGTCCATCCAAAAATGCTCTCTCTCTCTTCTCCACTCTTCCCCCAACCCCGGGAAGTACCATCGCGAGGAATGCCTGCTTAAACACAACACACGTCTAAGAAGTGTTAGTCAAAAGCCTAGCCAAATTAACAATTCCATAATAAAGCATTACGTACACAATATATATATATATATATATAAGGTGCATCGTCATCCATTACCAATCCGTCGTACGCTACAACATCTCATCATAAGGCATCAACCAAAACTAGGTCTTTAGCCCATCAAGACATCAACCAAAACTAGGTCTTTAGTCCATTAAGGCATCAACCAAAACTAGGTCTTTAGTCCATTAAGACATCAACCAAAACTAGGTCTTTAGTCCATTAAGACATCATAGTGTCATTATAATATACAAGTCCTCATATACATAATAACATCTTTAAAGCACAATAATCATTATACAAACTTTGTTAAATCATAATTGATTCATAATACTTGCACACCAAATTCCTCATTGAAGTTTACTTCTACTTTGGAATTATAGAGAATAAGAGGTGTGTATATACTCAAGAGTATACCCCTACACCACCCATCCATCTCCATTCACCTTTACATCATATCATCATCATAGTTGGACCCTAATTTACCAAAATGGGGAAATTAAGACACGTATCATTCCATAGTGAGAGAAACAAGTAAAGGAAGCAATTATTTCAAACAATGTAAATACATAGACATTAATGAGCTTAGTGAGTCAAGAAAAACTCACATTGGGAGGTTTGTAAGGTAAAAACCCCAAGAAATGGTAGAAACCTTAAGAGTGGTTAAGAAGAAAACCCTAGGATTTGGAAACCCTAGTCTTCTCCTTGGTGGTGGCTTGAACCTTGGCTTAAACAACCTTAAATGCCCACTAGAACGAAGAAGGATTTAAGAGCTTAGAATCCTTTAAGAACCTCCATTCAATGAAATTAGATTTAGGATGAAGAATTAAATGAGGTTGGTGGTGAGAGTAGTTGAGAATCGTCCAAGAGAGAGAGAGAGTAGGTCACGCTCTGAAAAGAACAAAGGAAAACTATGGATAGGGTTCTCTTTTCTTTCTTTCTTTTATCTAAGTTGCTCCCGTCGACTTTCTTTTAAGCCCAGCAGCCCCCGGCGACTGTGCCTTTGGCGATTGTGACATGGGCATAATCGCCATGTCACTCTCGCAGTCTCGCGTGGCATGTACCGTGAGCTCCCATCCCGCTGCCCTTTCTCCCACATGCGATTATGCCACCGGCGATTGTGACAGGGGCACCATCGCCCTGTCACTTTCGTGTGACCTGTACCGTGGGTAGTGGCGAGTTGCATCAGCCTCCAAAAATCTTGAATTACATGCAAGTCAATTGGGTGAAGGCATAGTGAGGTTACGTGGATTGGTCATGGCATATGCATGAGTACATGCATACACACACACACACGACAATACTTAAATCCTAATCGATGAAAGTTGTCCAAAATCCACGTGAGTTGCATGCACGGTATTCTCTTTAGGTAAAACACATAAACTAAACTAGCAAGAAGACACTTGGAATTTCTAAATTTTGAGAATTTAGTTAAAACGATTCGTGTTATGCGGAATTTACGAGAGGCTTACTTACGAATTTCGGGTGTTACACCGTGGGAAGTAGAACCTTTAGGGTTCTTAAGGGAAATAAGTGTTTGGGGGTGAACTCCTATTCTCTAATGAGTCTTTATTCTGGGAGATTCCCAATGCCGGTGAATTGAAATCTTGAGAGTTTCAGCTCAAGGATCGGATAGTGGAGAGGTGCTTTCTTACTCTCTAGTTAGTGGAAGAGTGACAATAGTGGTTGAAAAGTGATAGATGTATGGATTGGTAACATTGGTGTCGGTTAACCAATTTGGGACCGAGGTGAAGCCGTTTATTTTACAAATTAATAGTCAGGTGGTGACTGTGAGGTTGGAGCATCCAAGTGTGTGGGGAAGTATCGGTACCGAAGGTTGTTTCAAATGTAAGGAACCTGATGGTGTAGTGGGAAGTAGGGTGTCGGCATTGATTTGTTGTAACTGCAAAAAGGTTAACCCTGCTTGAGCGAATAGCCTTCAATGTAAAGCGAGTCATGCATTACGTTTTCAAACCGGTTACATAAGTCCCCATGTCAAAATGTGTGAGTGTGTGCGTGTGCCTTGTAAATTTCTGATTTTGAAAATGAGTTGGCGTGTGCAAGTGTATGCTGGAAGGAAAAGATAAATTTGTTTACATGGTGTAATAAATTTTGAACTTGGAGAAATAGTGAGTTACTTCACTTCTTTTGCGAGTGAGTTAAACCTTGTTGTAAAAATCGTAACAATATTAGATCGTATGGTTTTATGGATGAAAACGATATGAACACGTGGTTGACATATCAACAAGTGTGAGAGTCGGTCGACTATCCCAGTATGGGTGATATTGCTGTATTTTTAAAAATTTTGCACAAGGAGAGTTTCAGTGAATGCACTTTCAGATGATGAACAAGGTTGCGTGTGAGCGATCTTTGAGATCGGTGTGTGTGGTGGTAACTTATGGGAGTGTCGTGGCATGCATATCAAAACCTTGTTTTGTGGGATATTTTGAGTGTGTAAAACAATTTAAATCATTGTGTTGTCATGCATGAAGGCTATGAACTCGCTAGGTAGTAAGGGATATCGTGCCTAAGAATGTGCGAAGTTCCGGGAGTGGAAAATGTGGTCGAGTTATCGATGGTTGATTTGCGATATTAGTGTTACAGTATAGGGAGGACAGTGTCTACCTATAGCCTCGGTCTTTGTCTGTGAAAATGCTTGTGTGATGGTAGTCCTTGCTCTTTTCGGAAAGTATGCATAAGACTGACGGCGGGGGGTGTGTCCCGGGTGATTTCGAAGTAGGCAAAACACTTTGAAAGGTAACGTTGTGGTATGTGAATGAGTCGGTATCGGCGTAGAGCCGAAGTTGAGGAGAAGTTGAATTTAGGCAAATTGCCAGGATTTGGTGTGGAAGTCAACGACGAGTGTTGAGTCATTGTCGGAAGATTTGAGAGTTGAAAGGCTAGCCCTGGTGTGATTTCATTTGTCGGGTGTGAGCGCGGATATAAGAGGACGGTTGGGATACGTATGTATCTGCCCAGAGGGTGGACCGCCTTTTTGGTGAGTATCCTGAAGGTGGAGATGTGTTAGTTGGATAAGTGATTCTTCCTTTGTGACTGTTATGTCAATTACGAACAAGGTAGTTAGCCCAACTCATGTGGGACACGTAGACTATGTTGGTTTGCAAGGATGTGTCTTATAGTTTGATTTATTTGAGCGTGCTTCAAGTGGACCCGAAGAGTCGGTCGGGAATAAGGACTAGATCGAGTGTAGTAGACGGTCATAATTTGCGATTCACCTAGATGGGAGAAAGACAAGGTTGTGAGTCTTTCTGAACCTAATCTTTATACAAATGTGGCAGAGTTATTATATAACTGTGTGCTTCTCAGCTGCATTTATTACAAAACGACGATTAAGTGTGTGGTGTGGTTGTTATCTATTCGCGTGTTTCCAACTGCTTAAATATGAAGCTATGAACAAGTGTATGGTAGAATGCATGCTTTAATTATGTATTGTGCTCTGGCGTTGTCGAGAAAATGGGGGGTGTGTCCCATATTAATTATATATGAATTTGTTTCATATATAGCGAGTGTGCTCTTTGGCGCTGTCACGGTGTGTGTGACTATAGCGTGTGCCAGTAGCAGGTGTCAAAAGGTGATTATCATTTTAAAGTGTGCTTATTTAAATGTGTAGTTGCATATAAATTGCATATGACTTGGTGTGATGTATATGGGGGGTGTGTCCCATATGGATTATTCAAACGAACTTGGTCTATTCCCGAGGGCGGGTGTGTGCCCTAGATCAGGCCACAATTCCCTCGCGGTACTTGTTTGCTATCGGTCTCACGCCGGTATTTAGCCTTGGACGGAATTTACCGCCCTATTGGGGCTGCATTCCCAAAAAACCCGACTCGCAGACAGCGCCTCGTGGTGCGACAGGGTCCGGGCACGACGGGGCTCTCACCCTCTCCGGCGCCCCCTTCCAGGGGACTTGAGCCCGGTCCGCCGCTGAGGACGCTTCTCCAGACTACAATTCGGACGGCGAGGCCGCCCGATTTTCAAGCTGGGCTGTTCCCGGTTCGCTCGCCGTTACTAAGGGAATCCTTGTAAGTTTCTTTTCTGACTCCTCAAAAAATCAATGTTTGTTCCTGTCACTTTGCTAATTGGCCAATATGTATATATGGGGGGTAGGGGAGTGTCTGGCACAGGATGGGGCCTGTGGCCAGTACCGAGTCGTTAATAAAAGACACTCATTGGGGCGCAAATAGGGTGGTGGTTGCGATACGACTCGGTACATGGGTGGGTTTACGATGCTAATGTTCGGATATGCGATGGAATTCTTGTCGGTATACGATATGGATGCGAATCGATGAAGGTGAAAGAGTGTCCTTCAAGGGCACCATTACTTGGGTTGGTTTTGACGGATGAGGGACTACTGTGACCAGGCAGGAATTCCCGTTATTTGTGTGAGGGGATGAATTGCAAAACTAGCTATTGCATATTGTTTTGTATACTCTTTTATATAAATGTTGTGTTTGTTGTGAAGAAAGTGTGGCCTTGTGTGTGTGCAAATGATCGTGACGATCGAACCTCTGGTGTGTGGGGGTTGTGTGGATAAGTTGGTGGTAACTTATATCTAGTGAGCATGCGAAGCATGGTGGGGATGAATTGTTGTGGGGTTAAGTGGTGGGCTAGTGTTGATGGGGGATGAGCATAGGAGGAGATATTTGCTCGGTGTTTGTTCATAAGTCGTTAAGATATGACCAAATTATGTGTGGAGTTGCATGGATGTCTAAGTGGCGTGTGGTATTGTTACCCAAAAATAAAAGAAAGGGGTGACAATGGGTGACTAGATAAGAAGAAAATTGTGTACTCTTGAGTTGATCGGTGAGTGCGTTTGCCTTGTATTGTTGTAATAATTGTGAAAATGTTGGATTGATTAGTTCATGATATCTTGTAGTAGATACGAAATCTCTGAGAATGTTGAACTGATCCTTGTGTGTAAAGGAATGCAAAGGAGTGGGTTAATATCGTTTGAGGAATGAGAAGTGTGTGGTCGCTTCGAACGTAGCGTGGAGGTCCGGTTTGACTTGGTCGAATTTCTCGTATGAGATGTGGTGAAACTGTGGGATTAGACATAGTAACCGTTGAAATTGTGTGTATGGAGTGGTCAACGTTGAAGGAGAAATGTCCCATGTTAGCCTGAGGTAATTGGGGGCGGTAGTATGGAATAAGAGAGTAAGTGTAAAGTAAAAAGTTTGACAAGTGGCTCGGAAAGAGGGAATCTATGTTTCAGAACGTCACCATTGAGTGCATGAACTCTAGTGAGAGTATGAGAAAGGGGATTTGGGTGTATGTGAGTAGTTTAAGCGTGGAGGAAAACTAGCTTATGTGATTGATCAAGAGTGTGTATCTTCTAGTGAGTTATTCTTTGGAAATGTTTTTTATGTTTGAGAAGGAAGTGGAAGAAGGTAGTCGAATGTAGTGCTCGGATGAAGGACTATGGGATTGGACTTGATAGTAGTATGGGAGTGACGTTGTAGTAAAAGTGTGGGAATTGATTGTTATCAATGGGTTGTGGTCGGCACATTTAATGCAAGAAGGTATTATTTGCCTTAGACGTATTTTGTGCTAGAAGAGTGATTGTAGAGTTGTGTATAGTCTGGAGAGGAAAAAAATCTTAACTGCGGGATTAAGGTGATAGTCAAGGTTGATCCGGTGATCGGTTGGCGAATTGAGCGTCGTTATTTTATAAGGGTTTCGGGATGTGTGGCGTTAACTTCGGTAGAAGGCGTTCTATTAAGGAGGTAAAATTTTGTGTGAAACCCTTAGTGTGACGCGTTTTAAAACCATGAGACTAGACGTGTGAATGATTTTTGGGTGAGACCGGAGGTCGTGTGGTTGACCACCAATAGGTCATGCATTTCGTGAGAAGTTAAGCGTGGCTCGAGACCGCCACAGGGTGTAAGCAGAAGGAAGAGTTTGATCGAATGCCGTGTGGGAGACAGTGCAATACTTATGGTTAGTCATGAAAAGACGTTGTGCGTTGGAGAGAAAGGAGAAACAAGACCCGGTTATGATGGGTCGTTCGCTATCATTGGAGTTGTCTGACGGGCTCCGGGGAGTTCATTCGATCTTTCCTATGTCGAACTTGAGGAAGTGTCTGGCCGAAGAAACCATGGCAGTACAGTTGGAAGACATTAGTGTTGATGAGAAATTGAGGTATGAAGGGGAGCCAATGGAAAACATAGATAGTAAGATACGAAAGACGAGGAACAAAGAAGTTCGTTTAGTGAAGGTCCAGTGGAAGTATCATAAAGGACGAGAGGCTACTTGGGAAGTGGAAGCGGTCATGAAGTCCAGGTACCCTCACCTCTTTGAGAATGGAATTCCGGGGACGAAATTCTTTTGAGGGGGGAGTGTTGTAGTAACCGTGTCTAAAATGAACGAGTTTCAAGCCTGGTGGTAGAAATTGTTAAAATGAAAGTTGAGGGGAGTATTTTGTAAATGAGTTATAGGGTATAAATGGGCACAAAACCCTAGGGGAAACATTCTAATACGGAATTGTTGTGTTGATTGACGGCTGAAGGAAGAAGAAATAGAGAGAAAGAAAGGTTTGGAGTTCTTGTGCATTTTGGAGGATAAAGGAGCTTTGAGCTTGGAAATCAGAAGAAAGGGTGTGTTGGGATTCAATTTCTGCAAGAAGTCATCCAGGAAAACCGGGTGGAAATACCTATCTGTGTGAGAAAGGAAAGTAAGCGTGTCAGGTGAGTCTTTCTAACTAAAGCTTGATGGTACTTGTTCGTTTACTTGTACATGTGTGTTCACTTAACGAATGTTGCATATAAATTACTTATGCATGGCGTGCTGTATATGGAGGTGTGTCCCATACGTTATGGTGTGATGCCTATGGGGGGGGGGGGTATCCCATATGTTATGGCATGAGACTTATGGGGGGTGTGGCCCATATGTTATAGTGTGATGCTTATGAGGGGTGTGGCCCATATGTTATAGTGTGATGTTTATGGGGGGTGTGTCCCATATGTTGGTTGCCAAACTTTCTATTGATTTATGTTTCGCAAAACTCTTTAATTTGCTATATGTGGTGTGGATGTAACTGAGGGACCTTACTAGACCTCGTGGTCTAACCCTCGCATTTTCAAAACTGAAACCCTTTTCAGGTAAGCAGGTTAAGGGCAGTTCCTCTAGTGGTAAAGAGAAAGCGTGAGAGCGGGCGTGGCTTGGCATTAGTGGACTTCCTTTACATTCCTGTATTAGAAACTCTCAGTTGTAATTAGGGTTATTCCACAAACCCAAATGATGAATTTTGATGGCGTGTTCCTTGGGCCAAGTCTTGGCGATTTATTATAATTGATGTCTTATTTCGGCATGCTTTGGAGTGGGTTGTTACAACTTGGGCTGGACAGTAACTTTTGAATTTTGCAATCTGTTGGCTGTTAACTTGCCGTCACATACTCTGGAATCACAGAAACTGTATGGAACATCATAGTTGAATCAATTTTATGATCTCTTTTGATGTACAAAAAACAATATGTTGCACGTATAACTTTCTGCGTATGACAGCAGCAAACAACAACTTTCTGTGTTAAGCCAATCTGGAAAGCAGCGACACAGTTCTGTATGAGTAGCAGCAGTTTAACGGAAATTTAATCAGCAAGAGCTTAATGTGTAACGAGGCTCTGGACAGCAGTACAGATTTGGGACGACAATAGGTGCTAAACAAGTTTCAGAGATCTCTGATCTGGCTCTGAATGTGTAACGAGGCTTTGGACAGCAAACAACTTCTGTAGAACCAATCTCTGTCAAATGTCTGTCCACAAAACTGATAAGCTATGCCGACAGCTTCTTGGGAAAATCAACAGAGCCCTGATAAGCTCTGTAAGACCAGATTACAAAAATCTAATGTTTGCTTTGAATTTACTCCTGATCTGAAGTCTGCAAGTCTGTTTTGACTTGTTGTTGCACATATCTGTACAGTTGCTGAACTGGCTGTTAATTCAATCTTTGAAGAACGAGTCCTAAACTGATGTGTTTAGGAGTCCTAATACATGCAAAACAGATCAAATATTTTTTGGTACCCATTTCTAAATGGGTCCTTTTCTGTTAAGATTAGGATCTGTTTTAAGATCCTCTGGTATGCTAAGTTTAGCTGGTTTGCCAGGTTCCTTTCTATGCTTTTTCTTATATTGGGTCTTTGAATTTTTCTTATGAAATGACCCATTTGGAACTCAGTTAGAACTAGAGAAATGGTTCTTCAATTGAATCAGAAGATCAAAGCATTTACACTTATGAGAATAATGAGATGGATGCTTAAAACTTCTGAATTTATTTGAAAATTTGGAACAATTGGCCTTTTGAGTAGAAGGAGATGACTTTGGAATTTTCTTCTGATTTGAATATCCTTTAGCTTTCCATTCCATCTTCTTGAAAGATTGACTTTCTGACTTATTAAGCTTAGGATCATGGAAAGGATTGGAAGATTTGATCTGATCTCTTCTAAAGTTATTTGATTTGACATTTCTTTTCTGCAAAACATGTTTTTGAATTGAATTTGAAACTGTTTTATATGAACATTCATAGTTTGTTGAATCATCATATTGAGATTGATCAATAGTATTATTACAACCAGATGATCCAACAACAACAACTTTAGCTTCAAATTCTTTATGCTTTTTGGCAAAAACATATTTTTCTTTTAAATTTAAATCAAACAGTTTTTGAAGATCAGATTTACACCTTTTCTCCATCATAATCTTAGTTGACAAATCAGACAGTCTTTTTGTCAATTTGGATATTTGAGCTTTAAAAACCTTTCTTTCTTTCACAAAATCATCTTTCAAACACTTTGTTTGAAATCCTTCAACCTTCAACTTTTCAGACTCTGTTCTTTCAAGATCAGACTCTTTCCTCTCTTTTTCAAGAGTCTTTTCTAAATCAGATAATTTGTTAGAAAGCTTAACAAACCTTGTTTCAAAAGATTTTCTGTCATTTTCAAAGTTCTCTTTTTCACAAATTACAAGCTTTTCAAAACTAGAAATTAGATTAGAAAAATTTAAACATTTAAGTTCAAGTCTTTTCTTCTCTTTTTCAGACTCAGATAAATTTCTATTAAGCTCAAGGATTTCAGAGGATAGGAGTTTACCTGACTCTTCAAGCTCAGCAATCTTATCTGAATCAATAAAAATGCTCTTGTTCCTTTCTTCTAGTTCTTTCTCAAGAGTAGGAATTATCTTGCAAAAATTAATACTGAGTTTAGAATAATAATGAGAATCAGCATCAGCACTAAATCTTAGTCTTGACATATTGTTACATGAGAGATCGTGAGACAATTGAATAATGATTTAAAGGATAAAACACGGATATGAATGTGACAAATGATCAACTGATAAACACAAACACAAACACAGTAATTTCAATCACAGATATATGATTAATCTGCTTCAACTTACAATCTGATGAACAATCAGTTTCAATCAGTCTATTGAGCAATCTGTTCTGATTTGCACAGATTCTGATGTGCTTCAACAATACTGCATTTCTGAAGATCTGTTATTAAAATATGCTATTGAACCCATGAAGTATACACAACAAATGTATAAACAATTGAAATCTACACATAATCAGAGAGAACAATGTAACAATGTAATTAATGTATCAGTTCTGCATAGATTTAACAATTAAGGTCTGTTTATGAACAGTGAGACAGATCCTTGCTGTCTGACCTATTTCAGAAGTCACAAACTCATATTCTTCTTCTGTTATAAACTGATCTGCATAAAATGCTTTGTAAATCACAGATTTACACAAATTGTGAATTGATTAAATAGATTAACAGACAACTATATCAGGACAGACAAAGATCGAATTAGACAGGTTGTGCATTAACCCAGAAACTCGATTGACAGATTGATTCCAAAAATCGATATCGAACTAGTTGACAGATGAAGCACTGATACGTACACCCGATGGCAAAATCCCGATTGACAACACAAAAAAATATCGATCTGGTTCAAATCAAATAGGAGATGAAACGTAGAATCAGATGCTGGATGAATCGACCAGTCTGTGTCAGATGATGGAATTGATTTTGATCTTCAATAATCTGTGTTTGTTTCTAGTCGATTGTTATGAAGCTGGTTGAATCTGATTTTGATTTTGATACTGCTGACGTACAAGAGTCAACGAGAATAAACCTGGTAAGACAGTATAAAAGCTTCATCTGTAGGAAGAATGAAACTCTCTTTGAAGTTCACCAACGTTTTAACTGTTTAATTATTGATTTAAAAACTATTGGTAAGACCTATGCTAACTCCGAGATCCTGACAAAGTTCTTGGAATGTCTTCCTGAAAGTTGGGACAACTATACCATGTGTCTTAAACTCTCAAAGGATCTTAAATTTATGACCCGTAGTACCTTATTTGGCACTATGCTCAATCATGAGCAGTCGTGTCATCTTAAGAAGAATCTTGTCAAAGATTCCAAAAGCACAACATGTTGCTTTACTCTCTTCAGAGTTAATGCTCGCTCAACGATCTACTCTTACTATCACTGAAATGGAATCTAACTCTGATGATTCATCAGAAGCTGATCCTTCAGAGCTTCATGAATCTACGACACTCCTGACAAATTCTTTCAGGAGATTCGCCAGAAAGAGTAACTACAAAAGAAATAAACCTCTCACCATCACTGAGAAGCCAAAATCATCTCATGTTGATAAGGCTACTGCTACCTGCTTTAACTGTGAAAAATTAGGACATTTTGCAAGTGAATGCTGGTCAAAAAAAGTCTTTAAACTTTCTTCATCGTACAAGAAATCCTCTACTCCTAAAAGTAGAGATGACAAATACCTGAAGCTCAAGGAAAAATATGAGAAGCTGAAAAGCTATAAAAAGAAAGGTAAAGGTCTAATCGCTGAAGATCATGACTGGGATGAATTTGATGAAGAATCAGACTCAGACGATGAAGATGAGGCCAATCTCTGTCTCATGGCCGAAATTCTAGAAGATGACGAAGAACCCACTGAAATTCCCACTACTTCTACTTCTACCTCTCAGGTATCACTCTCTCATTCTCCTTCTCCTGCTCTCACTGAAGGTGATAGACTTCGTGCTATCGATATATTAACTGTTGATTTATATGATGCCATGAATGGCAAGACCAAATATGAACAACAAAATATTGATCTAACTGAACAACATAAAAACTGTCATTTAAAAATACAAGAGCTTTCAAAACTCGAAGTTAATCTGAAAGATCAGGTCTATGTAAATCAAGTCATCAGCATCGAGTGTGAACAAGCTATTGTTGAACTGAAAGCAGAAAAAGATACTGTTGAAGGATGGTATAAATACTCAACAAAGATCACTGAGATAATCAGTGCTCAGATCCCTGTCAATGACAGAAGCGGTCTTGGTTACAAAGATAACGCTGAAGAACCAATCACTGATCGTTCCATGCTTAAGTTTGGAATGTTCGTGTCTTCTATCCCTGACACTTCATCATCTTAGTACTCTTCTTCTATAAATCCAATCCCTGAGGATAAATCTACCTTGAGTCCTAAACTTAAAGGTATATAAAAAGTTATTTTCCAAAAACCTCAGAAGGGTACCAAAGTACCACAGTTGTAAACTTCCAAACCTTCAGCTAATCATCCCTCTACTTCAAAGAACAAGATCCTTGAACATGTTCAACGATCTACTCCAAAAATCAGAGTGAATGTTATTGGCAAGGAATCTGAAGAACCCGATCTCTGATGCCAAAGGTATTCTTGGTACATGCCCTGCCCATTTGAAATTGTCAAATAAATATGTCTATGGTCCTAAAGCTACTTTCAGCTATAGGAAATGGTATCACTGTGGACTTACCGATCATATTGCTAGTAAGTGTCCCACAGCCACCAAAGCTGAGAAAATAGCGAATGTGAAGACTACTGCCCCCAAGGCAAAGAAGAATATCCCTGGTGAAAAAGAAGCTAAGGTGAAAAATACCACTGAGGTTAAGAAATTAACCAAAGTGAAGATTGCCACTGACGCTGAGTCATCAGATGTTGCAAAGATCGCTGCTCCTTCTACATCCTCTACCACTGACAAGTGTGGACCCATTGTAAAGTGGGTGCCTATTTCAAACTATTCTTCATTTGTTTGCAGGTCTCGAAGGGTATCTGGTATCTCGATAGTGGATGCCCTCGACACATGACTGGAAAAAGAAACCTGCTAACTGAATATAAGGAAGGGAAGGTCCCTCAGTGACCTTTGGTGGAAATGGTAAAGGATATAACCGAGGGTTTGGTGTACTTTCTAATGGTACAACAACCTTCAGAAGAGTCGTATGTGATGAAGGACTGAAGCACAATCTTCTTCGCATCATTCAACTATGTGATAAGAACTACAAGGTTTGCTTTACTAAAGAAGCATGCTTTGTCACTGACAGGAAAGAGAAAATCGCTCTTAATGGATATCGTTTGGAAAATGTTTATGTCATAAACATGGACTCAACAACCACTGAGAATGCTTGTTTTCTTTCCAAGGCCTCAACTGATGTCAACTGGCTTTGGCATAAGAGGCTCTCTCATCTAAACTTCAAGACACTGAATACTCTCTCATCAAAGGAACTAGTCACTGGCTTGCCTCAACACTCATACGCTAAGGAATCTCTTTGTTCAGCGTGTGAGAAAAGAAAACAAACGAAAGCAAGTTTCAAGTCCAAGCAAGTCTCCTCAGTGACAAATCCTCTTCAGCTACTCCACAGGATTTATTTGGCCCTGTCAATGTTCAATCCATCGCTGGAAAGAAATACACTCTATTCATAGTAGATGAATTCTCTCGCTATACCTGGGTAATGTTCCTCCATGCAAAGAGTGACATCTCAGAAGGACTCATCTCATTTGTCAGGAAAATGGATGTCATGAACAATATGATTGTTCGCTCAATAAGGAGTGATCATGGGATTGAATTCAAAAACAGTTCCCTTGATAACTTCTTTGAGAGCAAGGGCCTTTCTCACAACTTCTCTGCAGTGAGAACTCGTCAGCAGAACGGTGTCGCTGAAAGAAGAAACATGACGATCATCGAAGCTGGCAGATCATTGCTCAGCGATTCTAATCTACCAACTCCATTCTGGGCAGAAGCTGTCAACACTGCCTGTTTCACTCAAAATAGGTCCCTGATCGTTAACAGATTCAAGAAAACGGCCTACGAACTCTTCCATGGAAGAAAGCCATCTATCTGCTTTCTTCACATCTTTGGTTGTCAATGTTTCATCTTAAACAACAGAGATGCTCTTGGAAAGTTTGATCCCAAAGATGACGATGGAATTTTCTTAGGATACTTTTCAGTATCCAAAGCCTTCAGATTCATCAACAAAAGAAGACAAACTGTAGAAGAAACAATTCATGTCACCTTTGATGAATCCTGTTCAACGAACTCCAGACCTACTGCTGACAACGAAGAACTGAATCGGTGGATGTTTTCTCATTTTGGGGAATCAGAAGCTAACCTTAACCCTGACCCTCAAGTCAACAACCCTACCGCTGATGATGTTCCTAACATCATTCATAACATGGAGTCAAGTGAAGCTGAATCATCCTCTTGGGTTTCAGCTAATCCCATTAACACTATACCTCCTTAACATCTGATATTCCATCGACTTCTCAGCAATCAGTGAATGAAACTTCATTTGAGCTTCAACTTTTCTTTCCTGGTATACCTGAATCCTCTACAACTGAAGCTTCTTCTTCAGCAACTTCATCTGTGTCAGTGACTCATGCTCCGGCTCAACGATTGACCTTAAATCACCTAACTGATCAATTTACTGGTGATCCAAACTCAGGTGTTCAGACTCGACGAAGTGCAGGTAACATCTGTCTCTTTGTTAATTTTATTTCGCTGATTGAACCAAAGAAAGTTGATGATGCCCTACAAGATCCAAACTGGGTCAGTGCTATGCAAAAAGAGTTGATAGAATTCGAAAGAAACAAAGTTTGTAATCTTGTTCCCAGACCATCTAACAAGTCAGTGACAGGCACTAAGTGGGTCTATCGAAACAAGTTGGATGAATTTGGTACTGTAACCCGCAACAAGGCTCGACTTATTGCTCAGGGATACAACCAAGAGGAAGGCATATACTACGATGAAACCTCTGCCCCAGTAGCTAGACTCGAAGCAATTCGACTCTTTCTAGCCTATGCAGTTCACTGGGACTTCAAAGTTCATCAAATGGATGTCAAGCCAGCGTTTCTTAACGGAAAGCTGAATGAAGAAGTCTATGTTGAACAACCTCCAGGATTCTTTTATCCTAGGCATCCAGGTTATGTTTATAAACTGGATAAGGCACTTTTTGGCTTAAAGCAAGCACCTCGTGCATGACATGACACTCTATCTTCTTTTCTCCTGATTGAAATTTTTAAACGTGATAAAATCGATAACACTCTAATTTTCAGGAAAGTAAAAGGTCATATGATTCTTGTTCAAATATATGTCGATGACATTCTATTTGGTTCTACTAACCCATCTCTTTGTGAAAGATTCGATGAAAGAATGAAATCTGAATACAAAATGAGTATGATGGGTGAGCTGACATACTTCCTTGGACTCCAAATCAAGCAAAGTGACAAGGGCACTTTCATTCACCAAGGAAAGTACGTTAAAAATATGCTGAATAAATTTGATCTTACTCAAAGTTCAGCTATGAAAACTCTTATGGCACCTTCGCTGACACTTAACAAGGATCCCTCTGAAAAACCTGTTAATGTCACTACCTATAGAGGAATGATCGACTCTCTTCTTTATCTTACAGCAAGTCGTCCTGATATTATGTATGATACTTGTCTTTGCACACGATATCAATCTGAACCCAAGGAATCACATCTGATCGCTGTAAAGCAAATTTTCAGATATCTGAACGGTACACCCAACCTAGGTCTTTGGTATCCTAAAGACTCAGGGTTCGATCTACTGCCTATTCAGATAGTGATTTTGCAGGTTACAAACTGGATAGAAATGGCACCACAGGAGGCTGTCAGCTCCTGAGTGGAAAACTGGTACGTTGGACAAGCAAGAAGCAAAGTTCAGTGTCCACCTCTACCGCTGAAGCTGAGTATGTAGCTGCTGGAAGCTGTTGTGCTCAGGTCTTATGGATGAGAAATCAGCTATTAGACTATGACCTTCAGTTATCTAAAGTTCCCATCTATTGCGACAACACTAGTCCCGTCGCTATAGCAACCAATCCAGTGCTACACTCAAAGACCAAACACATCGAGATCAGATATCATTTTATCAGAGATCATGTGATGAATGGTGATATAGAACTTCACTTTATCCCAACTGACTTTCAGCTCGTTGATCTTTTTACCAAGCCTCTTGATGAGACAATATTCAACTTTCTCATCAGCGAGCTTGGCATGGTGAACCTTGAAGATTAATTCTTCAGTGGCTATGCAATATGTCAGTGATAAAAGAAATTCTATCTCCTTATTTATCATCTAATCTCCGAACAAAATGTTCACTGATACCAAGGTATGTGTTTCTAATCCTAATAACTGAAGTTTACTTCAGTATGTTGTTTTTCAAAAATAAATTGATCACTGGCATTTCTTCATTCAGTGATTCTCTTGAAATAACAAAACTTATCACTGATATTTCTACTCAGTGATTCTTCATTACACAAAATCCTCTCTGATGTTCTTAAAACCTTAAGAGACATTTTTGAAGATGAAAAGACAGTTTTCTATGTGATGTCATCAAATGGATAATCCATGGCACGCCTTTTTTGTCTGACACGTTCGCCCGTTTCGCATTCTTGCCCAATAAGCTTCGTGGGATGTGTCACGTATCATGATGAGTACTTTTTCCCGCTCATCATTCTTTCTCTCTTTTCTCACTATATAAACCCTCTAAGTTTATATTTTTACCTTTTACGCGCACTAAACTCTCACAAGCAAGTAAAATTTCCATTGCACACTTGTGTTCTTTGATTTTATTGTGAAACCTGCTACGAATTTCTTCAAACATTCAAACAAACAGGTTCATTTCTCTTACTTATTCTACTCCATTAACTCTTTTTCAAAACTTGTTTTGATCCATTTATGTTGTTTACAAAGATCAAAACAAACGTTTTTCTTACATAAAATCATTTTCTTCATGATTTTATAAACAAAACTTGAAATATAGTTTTTCTCATGAGTTTAAAATAAAAATCTTAAAGTTGAATCTTTATACGTTTTTCCAGAATCCCTCTCAAAAAGGAAACTGGAAAAGCATCCTTTCTACCTAGTTTTGCTTTTCCCAAAACTAAAGTATTTTTTTACCTTTTCTTTTCCCAAAAAGGAAACTGTAAAACCCAAAAACCCCAAAACCCCCAAAATCCCCAAAAACCCTTATTTTGGAAAATCTTTCCATTTTAAGAAGTTTCTTCATCTCTCTTTTATTTTTGGTTACTTTTTCAGAAATGACATCTACCAACACTGTTGCTACACCCAACACTGATGCTACCAACACTGCTGCTCGACCTGCAACCTTGGTCAAGTCCTAAAAAATGAAAGGTGAACTACACCATATCACCATTGCTGTAAACAACCACCTGGCCCTACTTGTATTTCCCAAGAAGAAACCCAGCCCCCACCTTGCTGAAGCAGTTGCATTCCTGAAACAATGCCCATTGTACACTGCAATGACCATCGTACCACCTGCACACCGCTATCTTCTACAACAATTATGGTTCACTGCTGAACGAAAAAGAATTCTCTGTGATCGGTTTTCAAACCGAATATGGTCAAGGCTGCATCTCTCTTGCAGCGATTCGTGTTGCACTCAAGCTCCCTAAAATCCATTCGAATCCCTCCCAAACCAAACCAAAAATGAGGAAAAACTGATCAAATTCCTTGATCTCATGAAATATGCATGGGACAAGAAGGGGCGCACTGGCGAAGATGACAAGCGCCTCACCAAAATCCTCAAAGCCAAAATGCCCGCTGAACTAAATTTCATCTTCGCCCACATCATCTCCTACATGACAGCGAAAGTGGACTCTACTGACCAAGCGAGCAAGACTCAGCTTGCCATGGGGTACTCTCTACTGAAAGGGCGTAAGGTTGACGACGCGAGGATTATTTTTTAAGACACGATGGAGAAGGTCGAAAAGCCTGAAAGAAGTCTGCCCGTTCCCTACCCTCGCTTCATCTCCGCTTTCCTTCAGATGATGATTGGGAAACAATATCCCAAGCAGAGAGATTACAAACTCTCCCAGGTTGGCACCAAGGTCCTCGACTATCAACCGATCACTGGCGAGATAAGTCTCTCTTCCATTCTCTCTGTCCTCAAAACTTTATGCGGCTCCCTCAGCGGCCAAACCCATCGCTGATACCCAAGCTGCAACCTCCAAATCCTCCAAGAAGAGGAAACCATCTAACACCACCTTGGCACCCATAAGACCAAGAAGATCTCGAAGGAGAAGCCCCAACCTTCCCAAGGTTTAGATTCATCGATCGCCTCTTCACAGGCATCGATTGAAAAGTTGTGGTCCGCTCCACCACCCTCGCCGAAACAACCCCCCTAACCACTTCAGAGGCTCAGTACTCTGAAATTTTTCTGGTACCATCCCCAACATCTTCAGTGCCTCAAAGCACTGAAGAGGTCTCCATCAGCGACACCAGCGCTAAACCTGCAACGACAACATTGTTGGTTCATGTTTTCTTAACAATGATCTTAATTTCAGTTAGTTCAGATTTAGATATGGTGAGGAAGCGAATTTAAGAACTGAAAGATAATGTAAAGGTAGAAGAACACACAATATCAAATAAACAGTATGTAAAGAACAGATGAATATCTCAAAGATTACTGTGTTTGATATTATCAAGAACACCAAGAACATAACAAGAAAGAGCTATTGGTGTGTGTGTTTGTGTGTAGCTTAATGTGTAATTCTTGGTAATAGAAGAACTCAACATTAGTCTTCTATTTATACTAATTCTTAAGGGGACATACTTTAGACAAAGAGGACTGATCTACAGTAGACAAGATCGTATGAACAGTAGCAGGTACGATGTTCATTTAATGCGCATGTTCCAATTCTGAAAGAGCCCTATCAGAGTTTGACACGTGTAGTTGATGTCAGGGCACGCTTAGAACAAGTGGATGAACGGATCTTGAAACAGTAGAAAGATATTTGTTAATCTACTAAGTCTTCAGTATAAACCGCAGAGGCTCTGTCAAGGGTGACAGAGGTTCTGCGGCTCGGTCCTCTGTGAGCAGTCTTCTGCTGATTCTTGCCTTCGGTTTTCTTGGGTTCTTCTGCAGAGCCTCTGTGGGTTACTTCTGTACTTAAACTATTTTCACTACTTTCACAAACAGAAAGATTGGACCTAACAATCTCCCCCTAAGTAGTGAAAATTAAAAAACTTGAAAGTGCAAGGATTTTCTAAGCACAAGAACAATTTTCTTTTTACATTAGATTATGCCAGAGGCATTTACATTTGATTGTATTGAAAAGAAAATAGTACAGAAGATTTGTTTGACTGACTCAGACGTTGGCATCCTTGAAGTCATTGAAACTTCTGCGGTCGAGTCCTTCTTGTATGAGCTCGTGATAGAAGCTGATGCAGAGAGTTCGGAAGTTGATTGTTGCATCGATAACCTCTATCAGTCTGTTGGCAAGACTTTGATCCATGAGCTTTGTTCCTCTATGCTCCACTAGGATCGCTCTAAACTCTGTCAAAGTACTTGTTGCGTACTTCTGACAGTCCATCTCTATGAACAACTTTGATTTACAAGAAAGATCTAGAAATACTAACCCGACCCTTGGATTTGTGATGATTGAGTTTGGTGTAGCAGAGGGAGGGCAGTAGTCTTCTGGTGGTTGAACGTTTAAGCTTTTTACTCCAAGATCTCGAGCCAATTGGAAATCTACCATGCTGTATAGCAGAAGCTTCTCGCGGATGGCCTTTCTGATCACTCTGTAAGCTCTGCGAACTTCGTCGATTCTGAAGTTCTCTTTCATCAATTTCAGAAGATCAGGTAGATCATAAGGATTGAGATTCCTAAGATCTGCATCTGCAAATTGGTTCTCTGATATGTCCTCTCTTTTGACCTTGTAGATGTTGTAAGAGAGTTTAGGCCAGGTTCTGGTTCTAGAGAACTTACAATATAGGACTTTGACGATCTTGGATGTTGAGAACACTTCGTATTTAGGCTTGGGTTTTGTTCTGGTGAAAAGGTTTTCGAGGTCAGCACGGAAATCAGGGTCTTGAATGGTTGGTTCAGATTGATCCATTATGCCCATTCTGCTGTATAAGTACCTATACACCACCTCTTCCATTTGTGGTGGTGGTGGTTGAGGTAAGGTTATGCGCAGAGCATCTAATTGGTTCTTGACTTCTGCCACTCGATCCTCTGTTGGTTTACCCTTTAGATCCAGAACAGGTTTGTTTGACAGAGGAGCAACACCAAAAGCCCAGTCTTCTTCTTCTGGCTTTGGTTTCACGAAAGCATCGAAAGAGCTTTTCATCAGTTTCTCTGTTGGAGGTTGATGCTTGGGCTTTTTCTTGTTCGGTTCCTCTGTCATAATCCCTTTGCCCTTATCTTTTGCCTTCGTCTGATCTGCTTGTAGAGATGGGGTTTCCTCTATGGGTTTGACGCTTGAGTTTCAGAGGGCTTTGTTGTTGATGTTTCTGTTGGTTTGGGGATTGCCTCTGTAGTTTTTGATACTTGAGTTTCAGAGGGCTTGATTACGGTTGCTTCTGTTGGAGAGGCTTCTGGTGGCTTGCTCAGATATTTCCTCTGTTTTTGAGCAATTGTTTTGGTTCATGGTATTTTGGGTGTTGGAGAAGGAAATTCATCTTCGGAGGATGTTAGGATTTGGAGTTCTTCTATGGTTTGGACATCTTCTCCAAATACAGAAGGAAATTCCACGGAGGTGGGTATTGCCTCTGTGGTCTTCTATTGTTGAACTTGGGTTGTTTCAGGTATTTGGGTTGTGGCATGGGTTTCTTCAGAAGTCATTTCCACAGAGGTGGTTCTTGCCTCTATGGACTGTTGTTGTTGTGTTCCTTGTTGGGTTTGGGTTGGGGGTGCTTGTTTGATGGGTTCTGCGGCAATTGGTGGAGCTGTTAGACCTCTTTCTGTCGCTTTCTCCCTTGGTTTCTCCCCCTCAGGATGATCTGATGGACCATGATGGCCATCATCAGAGTCATCCTGACCCTTATCAGTCGTACCATCTGCTCTACATGAAGCTTCAGGTTTCTTTGGTGGAACATCCCCTGCAGCAATCATCTTTGTGCATAAGTCATCACAGAGGCCGAGGAGTGTTTCAACCTCTGCTTCTGTGTTGAAGCGAAATTTGCCTACGCTCTTCTGGAAGTCTTTGACATAATTTGCGTTGGTAGCAGTGAAGGCGACGATAACCTCTATGACTTGATTTATAACCCCTTGCCCAAGCTCTGTCAGCTGAGCTCTGGTCATGTAGTTCGAAGGCTGCATGGCCTGAGTGTTTCTGATTGTTTGCTCTTGGACCTTTTCTAAGGCCTTCGTTAGGTCTTTAGGTGTAAGGCCCTTAGATTTGGAGGATTGCTCTTTCAGCTGTTGAAGAAAGTGCTTGACAGACTCTTTGAATGCAGAGGTTGAGGCTTTTCCAAATTCAGTTGCTGCAGAGGTGATAGTGTTTGTTGCAGTGGACTTCATCTGGGCTACGGCATTTTGTACCTCTGTGTACAGATTGTCCATTTTGGTATTCAGATTTGAGATGGCCGTTGAAGTTGTAGCTGCAAAAGAATTGAAAGAGCTTTACAACTCTTTCAGTGTTCGGCCCAAAGAGGTGATAAGGGTTTGGAACTCATCCCCTGAGACATGTGAACTAGTTGTAACCTCTGGGTGAACAGATCTATCACCAGAGTGTGTATCTGTTCCTGAGACGCCTTCTTTCGCTCCTATTTTTACGTTGAGAGCGAAAGGACTTCCTTCTAATCGTCGAGAACAAACTTTTTGAGTTTCAGTCTCTATAGAAGTTCTGTCAAGGACATTGTCCTTATCCACTCCAGAGGTGGGTAAAGGATTATCCTTGAGTTGACTCGAGGATTTGTCTAGAATCCCTTCGTCTGTGTGCACTCTAATCTCCTCTGAAGAGATGTTTGGACCTATTTGTGTGCGTGTGGCAGAGGAAACAAATTCCTCTGCAAGGATTTCGGTTATGATCTGGGGCAATAGATCACTTACTAAGGATGAATCCTTTAGATAGGATTCCCTTGGGGTCGAGCTGTGCAGCTCTTTTTCAATATTACCTTCTGCTGCTAGACCAGCGGTAATAGAAGTGTGGGTTGCACTGGGAGATGGTTGTGGATGTGTGCCTTCTTCTTCTTCGGCATCTTTTTCCTTTTCATTTTCTTTTTCTCCTTCTGCTCTAACCACATCTTGTGTGATCCCTTCTGTCACTATAACTAACCTGATCACTTCTTCTATTTCCTCTTTTTCCATAACCTCTTCTTCCCTAGGACCAAAGGAGTCGTATATAGAGTGTGTGCCAAAAAGTCGTTGTACATGGGGATGCATAACTTGTGTACCGTCAGAGGCAGAGATTACTTGCTTTGGGCTTCTTCTGTGCACATCATAGCCAGGGTGAAGGAAAGGCTTCTGCAGTACCTCTGGGGTCTCAGCTGGATTATCCCTTGGAGTTTGATCATCATCATTAAGATCAAAATTAACTCCAGAGATTGTGAAATCTGGATCTTCTGTGGCTTCTGTGGTTTCATGTGACAGAGCTTCTGCAGTCCATCCTGCAGTGTCAAGGGTGTTGGCAAATTCAGGACGTTGGAGGAAGTCAGATAAATCCCCATGATGCGCATAATTGAGGGGATTGGGGGTTTGCAGAGGGGATTCTTGTGCTACTTCTCCTACCACCTCTTCTACCACTGTATCCTCTGCAATTGTTTGCATAAGAGACAGAGGTTTCCCAGTTTTCTTCTTTCTCTTTCTCCTCTTGGGTTAGGTGCCCCTTCCTCTGAGGCTTTGGATTTTCTCTTCTTCTTTTCCTTTAGGGGAGAGGGAGGAGCAGAAGATCCAACTTCTGTGGCATGAGGAAGAGAGGGTTGAGCTTCTGCGACACTTGTAGAGGTTCCCTCTGTGGTTTTCATCTTATGAGTTTTATTTTGAGGAGTAGAGGCAGAGGGTTTTTGTTTCTTTGAGGCAGAGTAGATGGATTTTCTCTGAGCACGAAATCTGGCTTGATTTTCTTCATGCTTCTGAAAAACAGCTGCCCATTCTTCATCTGTCAACCTATCTAATACTTCTGTACCTATGGGGGCTCCTAGACAAGGGGGTGTCATAGGACTTGGTTCTAGAGTCCTATGATCGCGTATGTATTCTAATTCTAGTTCTTCGTCCCTTACATATCCCAGAAGTGTGTTTGGCAGAGGTATGCAGTGTGGGTATCCATCAGCATGTTCTGTTGGAGACTTTTTATTCATAGCATACATCTTGGTTGTTGGCCCCTCCATTGGCCATTTTTCGAGCAAGAGGAGAGGCTCTAGCAGAACACCTAGAATTCTTTGAAACTGCAGAGGAGGTAGAGCTCCTGTTGTCTGTGACCTTTTCTGCTGGAAGGTGATCTTTCTGTCAACGGTGTTAACCATTTCTTGCATCATGAGTGTTGCGAAGTCCAGAGGTAGGTCGTAGTAGACTCCGTACATGATGGCTAGTATTTGGTGTGATGATTGATCTGGACTCCCCACTTTCCCGGTTAAGCATCTGTTGAGTATGGAAAAGAGTGTATTCCACAGAGGTGGTAATCTGCCTCTGCGGAAGTCATTTCTCTTTCTGAGTGGTACGTTGTACCCCAACATTTCGACAAACCTGCAGAGCTCTTCATCTGTAGGTTCCTGTGCAAAGGTCTTTAATCCTAGAAGACCTCTGGTGGGTAGACTGAACTCAAGAGAGAACATAGTTCTGTTGAACTTGAGTTCAAGATGTGCGGATTTATCGGGTTTGGAGATGTACCCTTTGATCTGTCGGTCTTCTGGATCAAATCTGCAACTTTGCCAGAATTGATTTATGTACCTGGCAGGGATTTTATCAACGGTTTTGGTAAGGAGAGGGTAGAGTATGTGATGTTTTAAAATATGGAGAAGAATGGCATTTGCTTCTCCAAAAGCTGTTTTGGATGGAACAAGGTAGTGGTTATTGGGTTTTAAAGGTAGAACATTTGCAAAATGTTCATGTTCTAAGAAGTTTTGGAGGTGGGTTGTCGGAGCAAAGTCTGCTTCATCGCCGGAGTTATCTTGCTCCAGGTTTATGGAGATTTCAGGGTTTTCTGAATGTTCAGAGTGTTCAGGGGAGTTCGCCGAAGAGTGAGCAGGGGAGATAGCTTGAGAAGAGGAGGCCATTTCTTGTATGAAGATAAGAATTTTGCAGGTTTTTGTAATGGTTCGCCGGAGAAGAAAGTGAAAGTTGAAAGTTCGTAACGTTTTTGAGGAATGGTAACTTGGGTTTTATAGTGAGAGGTAACGGTAGAATCTGAAGAGGTAAATATATGGAAGTGGATAATATTTGGGGTCCGTACTTGAGTGTGAACGGCGGGTTCAACTTTCCAGAAGAACGTGTGTCGTGTACGTCCAATAAAAATGAGACACGTCAGCAGTGTCAGAGTACGACTTGACGTCGTGCGCGGCCCATTAATGCTTGACGCGTGGGTTTCTTTTCCTCCACATAATTTTCACTCGCAGTAAAATAGCCGTTACTGTTACAGAACGTAATGATAGAAGCTTTGTAATGATAGAAGCTCTGTGGTTTGAAATCTTCCTTTTATTTTCCTCTGATGCTTGCACCTTTACCAAAAAAACTTTTGAAAAATCATTGGAGAGGATCGATAGATTTATAGAGTAGAAATTTCTTTCACAGAGGTTTTGAAGCTCTGTCAGAGCCAGCAGATGCTCTATGAGATGAAATTTCTCATATCTAAAAATCTATTAAACTTTTTGATCATCCAAGTTTTTAATTGTTTTTGACAATGTTTTTAGGACCTATTTGGAAGTTGGTGTCCTAGAAAATTGTTTGTTAAAAGGTTTTATGCGAGAAATTCTTTTAAAAGCCTATGTTGGTCAACAGAGTTTCTTTGGTGGAATGAGCTCTGTGACCAACAACCTTTTAGAATCTCAAAGTGTGCATTTGTGCGAAAGAGGTCTTTTGAGATGACATTCAAACCGATCGAAAGAGTTTAATTTTACGATCATAGAGATTTTCTCTGGCAGAGCCTCTGGTAAGCTCAGCAGAGGCTCTATGACCTCAAATTTCTCATAACTCAAAATGTATGCATCTTTTTGATCGTTTGAAGTTTGAAATATTTTTAACATTGTTTTTAGGACAAATTTGGAAATTTGTGTCCTAGAAAACTGTTTTCAAAAACTCTTTGTATGAGATACTTACATTTTGACTCTTCTGACCTCGGCTTATTACCTGACTTCTGTGGATAATGTCGATCGCAATTCTTCTTTGGCTCCCCCTTGACCTGTCAACTTCTGTAGATCAGTTCAAGTTCTCCTTCTGCTCCCCCTTGATCTATGCTTGGGTCAAATATGATAAGTAATGTATAAAACATAGATCAAGTCTTTCAGAGGTTCTGTAAGGACTGTCAGAGGTTCTGAGCAATCCCATAAAAGCTCTGTTGAGTATTGAACACTTGGTGATTGAGAACTTACATACAGAAATAATTTAAACTACAAAACAAAAACAATGTATTTACATATTTACAGAAGTTTAAGTTATAATTACAGAGGTTTCAACACATGTTAATCATTCCTAACTTACTCACCAAGAAAAGGAATCTTTCCCATCTAGTGCCTTGGTGAATAAGTCTGCAAGCTGGTATTCTGTAGACACGAAGTGCATTTCGATTGTCCCATATTCAACATGATGCTTCAGAAAGTGGTAACGGATGTTGATATGCTTTGTTTTGGAGTGCTATACTGGATTGGCAGAGATTGCTATGGCACTCTTTGAGTCACAGAAGATGGGAATCTTAAACAAGATGTGACCATAATCTTTTAGTTGAGTTTTCATCCACAGAACCTGGGAGCAACAGCTAGCAGCAGCAACGTATTCAGCTTCTGCCGTAGATGTCGACACACAGTTATGCTTCTTTGAAGTCCAACTAACTAATTTCCCACCTAGAAATTGTCAACTCCAGAGGTACTTTTTCTGTCGAGTTTGCAGCCTCCATAGTCAGAATCTGTATAGGCTTTAAGACCAAAACCAGAGTTCTGCAGATACCAGAGGCCAAGATTTTTGGTCCCTTTTAGGTATCTGAAGATTCTCTTTACAGCATTGTAATGGGATTTCTTCAGGTTAGCTTGATATCTTGCACAGAGGCATGTGGCATGCATTATGTCAGGTCTACTAGCAGTTAAGTATAACAGAGACCCAATCATGCCTCTGTAGAGTGTGCACTCTACAGAGATACCATCTGGATCTGAGAATAATCTATTTCCAGTGGCCATTGGGGTTTTCATTTCAGAGGCATCAAAGAGACTGTATTTTAAAAGTATGTCAGAGACATATTTAGCTTGATTTATGAAAATTCCCTCTGATGATTGTTTTACTTGGAGTCCGAGGAAGAAAGTTAATTCTCCCATCATACTCATTTCAAACTCACTCTGCATGAGTTTTTCAAACTTTTTGCACTCTTCTGTATTTGTAGACCCAAAAATTATGTCATCCACATATATTTGTACAAGCATAATCTCATCATTTTTTCGTTTATAAAACAAAGATGTATCCGTCGTACCTCTGTCGTAACCATTATCGAGAAGAAAGGTAGAAAGTCTTTCGTGCCATGCTCTTGGAGCCTGTTTCAATCCATACAGAGCTTTGTCAAGATAGTACACGTATCTTGGGTACTTGGAGCTTTCAAACCCTGGTGGCTGTTGGACGTATACTTCTTCTTGGATTTTGCCATTTAGAAAAGCAGATTTTACGTCCATTTGAAAAACTTTAAAACCTTTGTGGGCTGCGAAAGGTAAAAATATTCTTATAGCTTCGAGCCGTGCGACAGGGGCAAAAGTTTCAATGACAGAGTTTTTGAATTCTGTGCCACTGTCACTTCTTAGTTTCTGAATCCTACACTCATACAGAACTTGGATTCTTTTCATTAAATTTATCAGTATGTTTGGAACATCTGGTTTCTTTCTGACAAATTCAACCCATGTAAATCTTGAGAATTCATCGATCAAAACAAGCAGATATTTCTTGCCACCTAGGCTCTGTGTAGATATTGGACCGTAGAGGTCAACATGGAGCATGTACAGAGGCCTAGTGCAAGATACATCTGTTTTGCCTTTATGGGAAGCCTTTTTGAGTTTTCCCATTTCGCAGGCAGAGCAAAGATGATCTTTATTAAATTTGACGTTTGGAAGACCTTTGACTAGATCAAGTTTTACAAGTTTCTCAAGAGTATGAAAGTTTAAATGGCAGAACCTGTTATGCCATAACCAGGCTTCTTCGCTTTTACATGCAACGAGGCATATTTTGTCTTTGTTATTGGCATTGAAGTTCATGAGATATAGATATCCTCTTCTTTCGGCTCGCAGAAGTTCAATTCCTGTGTCATCGCTCTGTAGAGAGCAGAAGGTTCTTTTGAACATTACGTCGAATCCTGTATCGCAGAGTTGACTAACACTGAGAAGATTGTGTTTAAGGCCATCAACATATGCAACTTTGCATACAGTTATATTCTTCTTCTGTATGACTCCGTAGCCTTTAATGTACCCCTTTTTGTTGTCTCCAAAAGTCACAGATCCACCATCGTTCTTTTCTTTGTATGTGGATAGAAGACCTCTGTCGCCAGTCATGTGCCTCGAGCATCCGGAGTCTAGATACCAGATCGGCACATACTGCTTCTGTAAGACAATCAGAGAGTTTTAGGTACCCATATCCACATGGGTCCAGTTTTGTTAGGGGTCTTCAAGTTTGCCTTAGCATTCTTGGTCTTTGTTTTAGCTTCTGTTGAAGAAACATTTTGTTTCTTCTTACCCTTGGATTTATCATTTTCTTTGGGTACAAAGAGATGACAGTGTGGACTTTTGAAGTGTTGGTTTAATTTAAACATAAGATCAAAGCAATGACAGTATTGAATGTGCGAAGAGATTTGCTTGAACTTTTCATTAAATATATTAAATGGGGGCACAGAGGCATTACAATTTATCCTAACATTAGACTTTCTATTACAAGAAGGTTTATGTAGGCTAGATTGTTGTTTCCAAAATCCTTTGTTGAGTGCGGCCTTCTGTGTTCCGCTTCTGTGGTGAACTTCTGTAGGTTTCACTGTCACAGAAGAAAAAGATTTGTTAATTTTAGTCCATTTACCCTTCTGTTGCCATGTTAGTTTTTCTTTAACATGTTTTAAGGGTTTTAAAATCTTTGAACTCGTTGGAATTTGAGTGGACATTAACTTCTGTTGTTTGAAATTTTCAAGATCAAGAGAAGTTTTGGCTTGTATGCACATATCCAAAAAGTCTGGACATATAGGAATTCCAGTGATTTTCTCCTTGGGAGGAATAGTTCTGTTAAGAACTTCAGAGGTTTGTTTAAAATCCTCTGTGTCACTAGGTCCGATCTCTGACTTAGAGTCAGTCTCTGATTCGTCAGAGGATGAATCGTCCTCATATACAGAGGTTGAGTCACTTGGTTCTCTTTCGACAGAGGCTGGGCTTTCAGAACATGTGCCATACTCACTTTCTTCCTTTTCTAAGGAACTATCTTCTAAGTTAACAAAAGTATCTGTTAAGTTTTCTTCAGATAGATCTTGATCGCTGGAAGATTTACAGAGGTTTTCTTCTGTAATTCTTGGCTTGAACTCAGGTGCCTCTGCTGATAAATTCTTTTCAGAATTCATCATGCAGACAAATGCAACTTGAGTTTGAGTCTCGGGATTACCAAACTTGAAGATTCCTATCTGATCTTGAGTTTTCAGATACCTCTTAGGTTTGGATTCTCTTTTGATAGAGATTGAAGGTGACAAATCTGTGTTTTCAAACCACACATTTGTCATCTTCAGAGGTTTCCTCTTGTGAGGTTCCCCAGAGACTTTTTGCCTTTTACTTACAGAGAGAAGATTTGGAAATCCAGGTTTTCTTGTATCTCCAATGTGAAATAGAGAGGACATAGACTTGTCTCTTTTGGTTCCAGTATAAGGATCTATATCACATAAGCCAATTCCCCGTCTCCCTATTTGTGTGTTTATTTTTTCGTACACCTTCTGAGCATCTTGAAATTTTTTAATTTGAAGATCTCTTCTGAGTAAATCTTGACAGAGGACTTCTCTTTCCTTTTGAAAATAATTTTTAAGAGCTAGGATGTTCATTCTGTCGCACTGAACGTCCATTAGTTCTTTAGACTTTATTTTCACAGAAGAGTTAAGTTCAGAAATCTTTTCCTTTAAAGGATTTAACTTTTTGTTCCGGTCCATTTCAATTTCTTCTTTTTCTTTAAAGATTTTAGCTTTTTCTTGAGTGAGAAGTCTAGCTTCTCTCTCATAGAAGGTGAGTCTTTTTTGAATATTTTCACATGTCTTTTTCATTTCAGTGTATTCAATGTTAAGTTTGATCAAATCATCTTCTGCAGTATTAGAGTTAGAGGTAGAAGTGGATACCTCACTGTCGGAGTTGGAGCTGACTTCTGCCATGCCACAGAATAGAGCATTCTTCGTTTCTCCTTCGTCAGAGGATGTATCTGACTCCCATGTCTCTTTGTTCACCATAAGTGACTTATGAGCATAGTATTCAGCTTTCTTTTTGTAGAAAGCTGCATCCCTCTGAGGGCGATTTGATTTTCTCCTGCACTCGTTGGCGAAGTGACCTGGCTTTCCACAGTTGTAGCATCCTTGGTTCTGTGTAGAGTTTCCAGCTCTGTCATCTGACCTCTGTCGGTCACCACTTCTTTCGGTTCGGCATTCATTTGCGTAGTGGCCTGGCTTACCACATTTGTAACACTCTTGAATCTGTAGAGTGTTGCCATCTTTGTATTCCGACCTCTGTCGGTCATTTCCTCTGTCATTTCTGTCACTTGACCTCTGTCGGTCACCACTTCTGTCGTTTGACCCTTCTCTCTCTCGATTATCTCTTTCATATCGTTCATTACCAGATTTCTTCTGGTATCCTCTGCTGATTTCCCTAGTCAAGAGAGCTAATGATTTAGCTATCGAGGCCAGGGTCGTTTCTTCTTCTGCTGCTACTTCCTCTTCTTCTTCACTTTCCACCATCACGTTTTTCTTCTTCTTCTCCTTTCTTTCCTCTACTGCTTTCTCTTTCTTTGGTTTCTCTCTAGCCACTATAGTCTTACCAACCAATGCAAGAGGTGCAATGATCTGGGCTTTTGCTTATGCTACCTGAGGCTCTTGTGCTGCCAATGTTCCATAGAGGTCTGATAGGGTCCAGGAATCTAAGTCTTGATTTGTTTGCAGAGACATAGATAACTGAAGCCATTCTTCTTCAGAAACTTCAGGAACATAACGTTGTTTTCTTCAGAGGTTCTGTGGATGCCGAACTTCTTGCACTTGTTTATTAGAGAGTTGAACCTATCATACGTAGTCTGCAGAGATTCTGTTGGCAGAGCTTTAAAGGCATAGTATTCATTTATGTATTGAGCTTTGCGGTTCTTCTGGGTTTTGGCTCCTCCTTCTAGTTGTTTTTCCAGTTCTTTCCATAGATCATATGCAGATTCACATGCATCCATGGACTGGAAAAGGTCATTTGGAATGGCCATAATCAGAATTCTCTTAGTTTTCTGAGCAACTTCGTATTTAGCCCAATCAGGATCAGACCATTTATCCTGGGTCTTTGGTTTCGTGTGTTCTGGGATTTCTGGTGTGTCGTCTGTGCCAGGAACACGAGGTACAGTTATCATGGGAACGAAAGGAGGGTTACGGATATAATAAACCAATTCTTTGTCAGTTCCCTCAAAGAAGTGAATCATTCGAATCTTCCATTGAGGGTATTCCTCTCTAAGAAGAGTGGGAGGTTTGGTTAAGGAACCAGAAGAAAAGAAGTTGTTATTCATTTTAAGAGAGATAAAATTATCCAGAAAAGGGTATGAACAGCAAGCTTTACAGAGTATGAAGTGGATGCTTCGTATGAAGTTTTTAAGCTTAAAAGCTTTAAGCTGAGCACTAAAATGGTGTTTTTAACCAGAATAACAGATTCTATAAGTTTACCAAAGTTCGAATGAATCGAAAATGACAGAAAAACAGAAACTGTTTGATTAATATGAAGAATAGGTTAAAAATCCAAGTTTCTACCAAAGATCATTGTAGAGTGGATCCCTTGATATTAAAAATCAAGGTTTGCTCTGATACCAATTGTTGGTTCCTGTTTTCTTAACAATGATCTTAACTTTCAGTTAGTTCAGATTTAGATATGGTGCGGAAGCGTATTTAAGAACTGAAAGATAATGTAAAGGTAGAAGAACACACAATATCAAATAAACAGTATGTAAAGAACAGATGAATATCTCAAAGATTACTGTGTTTGATATTATCAAGAACACCAAGAACATAACAAGAAAGAGCTGCTGGTGTGTGTGTTTGTGCGTAGCTTAATGTGTAATTCTTGTTAATAGAAGAACTCAACATGATTCTTCTATTTATACTAATTCTTAAGGGGACATACTTTAGACAAAGAGGACTGATCTACAGTAGACAAGATCGTATGAACAGTAGCAGGTACGATGTTCATTTAATGCGCATGTTCCAATTCTGACAGAGCCCTATCAGCGTTTGACACGTGTAGTTGATGTCAGGGCACGCCTAGAACAAGTGGATGAACGGATCTTGAAATAGTAGAAAGATATTTGTTAATCTTCTAAGTCTTCAGTATAAATCGCAGAGGCTCTGTCAAGGGTGACAGAGGTTCTGCGGCTAGGTCCTCTGTGAGCAGTCTTCTGCTGATTCTTGCCTTCGGTTTTCTTGGGTTCTTCTGCAGAGCCTCTGTGGGTTACTTCTGTACTTAGACTATTTTCACTACTTTCACAAACAGAAAGATTGGAGCTAACAAACGTTCTCAACCCCGACTGCTTCTACTCCAATGGTCATTACCCCTGCTCCTACAGTACCAGCATTCTCGCTGACGGACACAAGCGCTGCACTGCTGCAAAACCTCATGCAGCGAAATTCTTTAGGACCTGTAGGTACTTCTACACCTATTCCCACTTGTTCGTTCGAAGACGAAATGTAATACCATGGAGAAAATAGGGAAGTCTCTACTTTCTCGAACTCTACATGTATCTAGACCCTTAACACTTCTTCTTCTACACCTCTTCCCTCTCTTAAGATTTCCTTTGCTCATCAGTTGTATTCTTTTACAGGGCTTAACTTGGGCACAATCATCGCCTCCCTCAAGGATGTGAGCGATAAATTAGTTTCGCTGACCACCAACCTCTCCACCAACACAACAACGGTCAATGATTCTGGAGATACGCTGAAAACGATTGTCACTTCTCTCGACAACAAAGCTTCCAACGATGATGTTTCTAAGTTGAATGACGAGGTGAAGACACTTAAAGGGGACTTAAACAATAACTCTACATCTATTCAGTCCCTGACCACCAGCGTTGCTGCTCTCTCCAAGAACTACAACACCCTCTGTGAAATCCCAGATCTAGCAAAGTAATACAATCACATGTAGAGAGAATCTAGAGAGCAAAGTAGTCATCCATATATTGAACATTGAGTACCAAATGACATAGGCTTGAAAGTGTTATGGAAATAACAAAGGGATCTTCTTTATATAGTAGGGCCATGACATGTCCATGCCTCTACTCAGAAGATACAGTATAAAAGATTAATACTGTCTTGATAGCTACAAAGTGCTCTAACAATCTCCCCCTTAGCTATCAAGGCAGAAAGGGTCTTCTTCTTCTCCGGAACCCAAGATACGTTTCAATTCTTCTCATAGCCATTCTGAAATTCAATCTTTCATCAATCTCTTCAATAGCTCTACGCAAAATAATTCTAGGTCTAGTAGACATCCAAATAATCTTTCGTTCAGCATCATGTCTTTTGAGCCTTTCTTCCAACTGAAGTCTTACAACCTTGAGTGTAGCATCAGAGTACTTTTCCAGATCATCAATCCGTATGAAGATCTTGTTTGGACCATTCTTAAAAACAATCCCAAACTCTGTCTGATCAATCACATAATATAAAGGCATCCTCATCAATCCAGGCAAATCTTGATTAGGCCTTATCAAATTTACCTTAGGTTGATTGCTTTCCACGGCCATCTGAAAATCATGACACTATGTGTACAAGGCGTGTCTTCTCAGAAATCTTTTAATGGCATTCAATGCAAGAGTCACGTTTTCTCTTATGATCTGAAGATCTCTGAAATGATGGTACATGAACTCAAAGTATTCAATCATTAGGTGACAAAAATCAGCTTCAGTAAAACTGTAGTTTCTACAATCCTGCCTTTGAACAACAAACTCCGGATACCACATTTTGTAGTATAATCTGGCAGTCACTTCCTTTATAGTTACAATCAACTTTTTGCTCCTCACATCTTTTTTCTTCTGACACCTGTCTCTCAGAAAGTACATGTATTCAAACTTGTATTCGGCTTACTGATCTGTAATTCCCAACACGGCGTAGTGATTTAATCTCCTGATTCTATGCACATACGGTCTTCTTTCAGAATCTTCCAAGAAAGGTGTTCTCAAATACAAAGTTCTTTGCCGCTGTTCAAGTTCAGATAAGTTTCTGCTTCGTGAAGTTGATGGACCAGGTTGATCAGATACTGGTGGATTAGAAGGACCAGCTTCATCGTGTGAAGGGATGAAAGGTGGTACAAAGGGTGTAGTGAAAGGAGGTTCTGTTTCTTCAGGCTTAGGTTCTTTAAGAAATGGATCATGGAAAGGTTGTGATTCATGTTGAACGGGAATGGATTGTGAGATTGATTGAGTTGAATATTGGGTAGGAATGGTTTCAGGAATTGATTCAGATAATGGTATGGTGGTTTGTGTTGAGCTTGGTTGGTTAAGGTTAAAGGATAATGGTGTAACATCAGATTGAGCTTGCATAAAGATAGTTGAACTAGGTTCGGGTGAGTGTATAGGGCTAACGGTTATTTCTTCAGGTGACTTTGGCCCATATATTTCAGTCAGAATGTCTACTTCCTCTTGTGTGAACCCAACACCTTGATCATCTGGTTCATATGTAATCATTAAGAGCGGTTCAGTTTCCTCCTTTACTCTCCAATATTTCTCATACTCACTTGCCCTTTCATCAGTTTCATCATCAGAACTGACATCAATCACTTCAACAGTTTCCACAAATCTGTCTACAACTTCCCTTATTTCCTTCTCATTTACCTCAGGCTTTTCAACCGTCGGTTCTGCATTTGGATCCACATATAATACAATCTGTTTTCCGCTTTCTTCTCCCATTTCACTAGATTCAAACATATCAGCTATTTCAGAAACTGATGGATTTTTCTTTTCGCCTTTAGAACTTTCAGACTCAACCCTTCGCTTCTTACTCTTCTCCCCCTCATGATCATGATCATCAGGATCTTGATCATGTCCACGTTTTGTACCTTGGGCTTGAGTCTGACATGATTGTTTCATCAGTTCTTTCAACTCATCTATGGACTGCTTCATATCGATCAGAGAGTGTACAACTTCAGACTTAAAAGAATTGAACTCCGTGATAGGAACTGTTGGTGTAGGTGTAGGTTGTGGTGGTGGTGGAGGTGGTGGTGGATGAGTAGTAGATTGGAAGTTCTCGAGTAAAGACAATAGAGTTTTGCTTTGTTGATCTTCAGGACTTATTGACATCAGCTTAGCATAGAACAAATCTCTTAACTCATCAACACTTTGATCAATCGGATTTCGCTGAACTGGAGGAGGCTGAGTTACACGACTTTGCGGAGGCGGAGGCAAGAAAATTTCCGGACGTGGACGTACAACGGGCTCATCAATCATCGGCCCTTTGCCTTTCAATAAAGTTTTCACTCCTTGTATCTCCCGAATGAACATTTCCTAAACAGCCTTTAGGGCGCCGTCGAAAGTTTCCCTTGTCACGAAGACGGGTAAAGTAACACCGGCACCACTTAGGTTAGCTGTTGACACAACAGTTGTAGCAACTGTGTGACCTACGCTCAGTGTTGGCATAGTGTTAGCACTGGTAGGATTTCCACTCTGTCCTTGTAGTCCTATGATAGGATCTACTCTGAGTGTTCCGGATGGGTCACTAAGACGCGCATCAGATGTTCCCGTAAGTGTCCTATTCAAAGAATCCAAAATATTAGCAATTGGTACTAGACGCTCAACTTTTGTAGGAATAAAGGTCGAGGACCGGGGAGGAGGTCGCTCTGTTTCAATACCCGAAATCTCGAAGTGAGATCCGGATAGAGTATGTGCTAAAGCCCCGTGAGAAGATGAGACGGCTTCTTGTTGAGAAGAAGCCGAATGGCTGGCTGAGGTGTGCAATTGCGTTCGTGGGCGACTAACGTCTTTTTCAACACTTGATCCCAACACATGAGATCTGGTGATGGATGTGGCTGCAGTTCTGGTATAGTAAGTTTGGGTAGCTCTCACACTCTCCATATTTTTTTCTTCATTTTCTCTCACAGACTCACATATATTTTTAACTAATTCTCCCTCGGTTCTCCTTGTACCTCCCATTCCTTCACCAACTTGAGAAGACATCAAGGGCATGTCATCTAAGTTGAGTTGTTCCACGTTAATGTTAGCTGACAAGTGTATTTGTGGAAATTCAAGAATATCAGCAACATTACCAAACATATTTTCTGCATCAGCACCATCATTGCCATCATCATTATTATCTGAATCATCGTCATGTTGTTCCTCCGCGTGATCAGACGCATTGTCAGACTTTGTACTATCATTAGAATACTCAACTAAAGGAACGTTTCCAATATGTTCAGGAACACGCCCTTCGGAATCGTCTTGTACAAGATCATCTAGTTGTGTGTCCTCGGACGATGACCCTGCATCTTCAAGTACAGATGAATGACCCCCACCGGTTCCCCTCTCGGTATTTTCCCTCGACTATCCCCGTTCAGTAGCCCGTGCATCCTGAACCCTCACCGACTCCTCTCGCCTAGAGCTTGAGTCCTAGGTAGGTCCCTTCGGTGCTGGCCAGTCCATAGACTCTATAATCTACTATACACTCGGCGTCCTGTTCCGCGTATGAAAGGAATCCTTCCGGTAAAGGCATTTCAGCATGAAAAACACGATTTTGTCTTTGAAGATATTGCATAGATTTTTCTGGTGCAGAAGGAAGATTCAATCTCCGTGGAATTTCTCTGTTAGACCGCATCATGCTATGGACAATAATCGGTAAGAACCTCATGCACGGCACATAAGGTTTGCCTTTGTTCTTTACTTTATCTTCCACTCTTTGATGTAGCTCATTCCAGAAGATAACTGCATAATCTACATGTAGATCATACACTACAGCATGGAATAGTTTTAGAATGCTCAGACTCGCAATGTCGCTTCCCGAGTGTTTCGAAATTAGACATCTGTTGATCACCGAGAATATTGTGTAATACGAAGCCGGTAAATTTGCCTTTTTGAAATCTTTTATCTGATTTAGCTCACCAATGTAACCCATAGCTCTTATTCCTTCAAACACTTCTGCTTCTAATGCATAAGGATCAAAAGATGTTCTCCCGGGTCTAGATTCAGGCCCGGGTAACCTCAGAACAAGTCGCAGTCTGTGAAAATCCAGCTTTGTAATGAACTCATCGATTTGTAACAAAAAGATCGGCCTTCGGTTCTCCATGGTGTGTACAATAGTCTTCCAGGCTTGTTGAAGATACAGCATAGGTACACTAACTGTATGAGTCAATGCATATGCCAATGGGTGATTTCGTAAGATTTCTTTGATGACCGGAGAAATGAAAATTTTGTCAAAGTCAACATGATGATTGTTGGCCTTGATCTCCACATAATCGCGTGGAAGAATGATAATGTTATTTGGATCTCCTTCAGTTACAGATGGGTGAACTGAACGTGTGGACGGAAGTGGAACTTCTGGTGTTGGGGTCAGGGATAATTGGTATGTTTTCACCAAAACCCTGAACTCTGCTTTGTTCCTCCTGATTTTCTGCCATGTGAACTGTTGTTTTGAAAAAACAGTTCTAAAACGGTTATTTTTGGCAAAAATCTCTTTTTAAAAAAAAATCTGAAAATCTACTAAGTATAGAATTCGCATGCAACTGACAGTGCACAACTCGCAACTAACATAAACTCACAAAAACTCGCAACGCACATGAAAAGGAATTCTCAAGAAGAAATATGCGAACTTTGAGGAATTCGTAACGTGAAGAATGCGAATTGTGGGGAATTCGCAACGTTAAGGATGCGAATTATGAAGAATTCGCAACGTTAAGGATGCGAATTTTGACCTTGCAAGACTGAGAGAATTCGTATCATGAAGGATGCGAATTCATGACATAGAACAAAAGCGAGTTTAAGGAACTCGTAACCCAAAGGATACGAATTCTGGTTGCTTAAGACTAATACGAATTCTATTCTTAGATCTTTTCAGTGTCAAGTTTTAAAATAAAAAATTTGAACACAAAAACATACACTCAGATTCTCAAACTGAAACCCATCAAAAATCTAACTCTAGTTTCTAACATTAAACCCTAAAAAATGAATTTTGACTAAACTAAATGAACACAGGGATTGAACAGTTTACGAACACTATTAAGAGTGAAATTGGTGATCTTAATATGAACAAAAATAAAATCTAAACGGATAGAAGTATTCTAAACTATTTTACGAACATATAGAAACAAGAATGAAATGAAAAGAATACCTGAGAAGAGAGCAATGTGATTTTGAAGTTGAATCGAAGTGAAGAAGATGAACAGTGGTGCTTCAGGGGTTTTCGCAAGAGGAAACTGACGTGAAGGTGTGGGAAAAAATATCTTCAAGTTTGAATTTATAACTAATTTTAAAATCGACACGTGTCACTATGTGATTGGACCCATCATGTCATGAAGAGAGACATGTTACTGTTCATCTGAAGAATTCGCATGAACAAGGATACGAATTCCTCCAAGTGAGAAAAGGTTCTCGATTTGAATCACCATCACCACTTTTCGCAACCAAGAGAATGCGAACATATGCTATTCGTATCCTTAAGGATGCGAATAGCTTACTTTTCGTATCCTTGAGGATACCAAGAGTGTACTTTTCGTATCCTTAAGGATGCGAATAGTGTACTTTTCGTATCCTTAAGGATGCGAAAAGCCCACTTCTCGTATCCTTGAGGATGCGAAAAGTTAACTTATCGTATCCTTGAGGATGCGAAAAGTCCACTTTTCTTATCCCTAAGGATGCAAATTGTGTACTTTTCGTATTCTAAGGATGCGAAAAGTAAGTGTTTTTCTTCAAAAACTTCAACTTTTTCAGAAAAATTTAACTTTTAAGCTCTCTCTCATCAGATTAAAACATTTTAAGCCCTTATCTTAAAAATATGTTCCTCCCCTTTCATTCATCAATTTGTTTTTTTAACTATACTAGATATTATACAATATACTATACTTACAGACTTATGCCAATCTGCTCCCCCTAAACAGATGCATACTCAGTTGTCTCGACTTCAGAGAAATCTGCACAGACAGATGAAACTTGGTACTCATTGAACATGAGTCCAGATTGTTAGTTGTATCACTTGATGAAAAATTCTAACTCCCCCTCAAAAGATGAATATAATTAAATAAACAGGAACACATACTCCCCCTCAATGTTTTAAAGAGAGCTAAGAAATGCCTAAGTATTCAACATTCCTAGTTTGCTGATTAAAAAATTGAACCTTTTTTCATCTAAAGGTTTTGTAAATAAATCAGCAAGCTCTAGTTCTGTCGGTACGAAATGCATTTCTATAGTTCCCTTCTCAACATGGTCTTTAATAAAATGGTACCTGACATCGATGTGTTTCGTTTTGGAGTGCTGAACAGGATTTTCAGTTATTGCAATTGCGCTTTTGGAGTCACAATAAATTGGGATCTTGTTGGTGATGTATCCGTAATCCTTAAGCTGTATCTTCATCCAAATTACTTGTGAACAACAGCTAGCGGCGGCCACATATTCTGCTTCCGTCGTAGAAGTTGACACGCAGTTTTGCTTCTTTGATGACCAGCTTACAAGTTTATCTCATAAAAATTGACAAGCACCAGATGTGCTTTTCCTGTCCATCCTATTACCCGCATGATCTGCATCTGTGTAAGCAGTTAGTTCAAACCCTGAATCCTTAGGATACCAAAGACCCAAATTTCTTGTGCCTTTGAGATATCTAAGGATTCGCTTAACAACCGCAAGGTGAGATTCCTTCGGGTTAGCTTGAAAACGTGCACAAAAAGATGTTGCAAACAAAATATCCGGTCTACTCGCCGTTAGATATAGTAAAGACCCAATCATGCCACGGTATAACTTTTGATCGACTAATTTACCAGATAAATCAACGTCCAAAAGCCTACCGGTAGCCATTGGTGTTTTCATGATGGAAGAGGAATTTAAATCAAATTTCTTAAGCATATCATTTATATATTTTGATTGATTAATGAAAATGCCTTCATTTGACTGTGTCACTTGGAGTCCAAGGAAAAATTTTAGCTCTCCTATCATACTCATTTTAAAACGACTTTTCATCACCTCTTCAAAATCTTTACACATATCAGGATTAGTAGAGCCAAATATAATGTCATCAACATATATTTGTACTAACAATAAATCTTTACCTTGCCTTTTTAGAAAAAGAGTAGTATCTATTGTACCTTTGGTGTATCCATTATCAAACAGATGAATTGTCAGAGTCTCATACCATGCCCTCGGAGCTTGTTTCAGACCGTAGAGTGCTTTGTCTAAAACGTAGACATGGTTTGGATATTTTGGATCTACAAAACCTTCAGGTTGACTTACATATACCTCTTCATGAATTATTCCGTTCAGAAACACGGATTTGACGTCCATCTGAAATACTTTCATGCTTTTATGCGCGGCGTATGCATGAAAAATTCTGATGGCTTCAATCCTTGCTACAGGTGCGTAGGTTTCATCATAATCTATTCCTTCTTGTTGATTATACCCTTTTGCAACCAGTCTTGCTTGTTTCTGACTATAATTCCTGCTTCGTCTTTCTTGTTCCTAAAGACCCATTTAGTTCCAATAATGGTCTTGTCTTTAGGATGCTTCACCAAATGCCAAACTTCGTTGCGCTTAAACTCGTTTAACTCTTCTTGCATGGCGTTTATCCAATCTGGATCTTGTAAAGCTTCAGATGCTTTCTTGGGTTCTAACGTGCTTAGAAAGTTGATATACAAACACTCGTTTGTAGTCGCAGATCGTGTCTTCACACCATCATTGATATCACCAATAATATCCACTGGAGGATGTGCTCTTGTCCATTTATGTGTACTCGGGAGTGTTGGAATTTCTACACGAGTGTTCGTTGAATCATTCTCATCCGATACTGCAAGAATCTCTTCGGATGATTCAGCTGAAGATAAATGTGTCGGTTCTGGTATTTGAACTTCTGGTTGTTGTATTTCAGGTGTAGAAACCTCCGATGATGTGTTCCTTGAAACCGGAACTTCAGGTTGAATTTCAGGTTCAGAAACTGGAATAGTTGTAGGTTCACTCGGAGTCTCGTTATTTGCGCCAGAAGTACTAGCACTGACATCTTCAGATGGACCGGAGATATTGACACTCGTTTGTTGTGGAGATGCATTCACAGATGTGATAGGTGGTTCCATATCTGCCCAGTATTCCATAAATGCATCATGAAATAATTGATCTAAATCAGTAGTATTATTAGTATGTAAAACGGAATTAGAAGTCTGTTTTGGCACATGTTCTACTCCTTTTTGAGTAGAAACTTCAGATTTTTGTCCGAGTTTTGAACCGTGTTATCCAGAAGTCAAAGTCACACTCTCGTCAAACGTAACGTTGATGCTCTCGATGACCATTTTTGTACGATAATTGTAGATTCGGTATGCTTTCGAATTCAAGGAATAGCCAATAAAGATCCCCTCATCAGCCTTGACTTGGAACTTTGTAAGGTGTTCTCGATCTTTTAGGACAAAACACATGCATCCAAAAACACACAAAAACTTGATGTTAGGTTTGCGATTATTGATTATTTCATATGCAGTTTTATTAAGACGTTTATTAATAATTGTCCTGTTTTGAGTAAAACATGTTGTGGAAACTGCTTCAGCCCATAAACTTGGAGGAAGACCCGAATAGGCAAGCATCACTCGAGCTGCTTCTACAAGAGTCCGATTCTTCCTTTCAACCACTCCATTTTGTTGTGGAGTAATCGGTGCAGAAAAGTTGTGAGAAATGCCAACAGATTCAAGAAACGTTTGTAGGGTTGCATTCTTGAACTCAGTTCCGTTGTCACTTCTTATTTTTCGAACCGGGAGTTGTAGAAGAATTTGAATCTTTTTGATGAACTTGATAATTAGCTCAGGTGCTTCAGATTTGAGTCGGAGAAAATCCAGCCAAGTATATCGCCAGTACTCATCAATTATCACTAATATATATTTCTTTCCTCCCATTGATTGACTCCTCATCGGGCCACAGAGATCCATGTGAATTAATTCCAAGGCGTTGTTGCAGTTAGACAAAGGTTTGGACTTGTGCGATACGTGTTTCATCTTTCCCATTTCACACGCCGGACAGATAGAAACTTTGTCAATCTTCAGTTCCGGAAGCCCGAAAACTAATCCATCAATTCTGAGCTTGTTGATGCTTCGAAATTTTTGATGCGAGAGTCTTCTATGCCACAACCAACATTCATCTTGAGAGGCTTTTGATACAAGACAAACTTGATTAGAAGCAACAAGAGTTGCAAAATCTGTAATATATAGATCGCCGCATCATTTTGCTCTGAAGATTTCAGACCAGTTCTCATCCACAACATAGACAAACTTCTTGTCAAATATCACCTTACAGTCCTTGTCGCAAAACTGACTTATGCTGAAAAGATTATGTCCTAAACCTTCAACATATAGAATCTTCTCAATTGCCATCGAATCATTTTTCAACGATCCGCCAGGATGTACAGTAAAATCATGCAATAAGTGCTTGTACCCCGTCATGTGTCTAGAAGCTCCCGAATCAATGACCCACACATGACGGTCCTGTAAAAAAATTTATCTCATTTTAGGTACCCATATTTGTATGGGTCCTTTCTTGTTAGTTCAGATCAGTTTATTTATCACAGTTGATAAACCTTGAATTTTGCCTTTAAAAGTAAGGTTATTTTGTGAATTTGGTTTGTTAATTTGATCTTTTGGAAGCCATTTCCAAACCATATTCACATCAACTGATTTTGTTTCTTTCTTTTTATTCTTTCTTTGATCTAAAACCGAACATTCTTGCAAATTTATTAGCTGAAGATTTTAAAGAAAAAGATGAAGTATTAGACTTTTTGTTCTTAGGAGCATTGTTATTTAACATGAAATAGTTGTCCCAACAACGAGCACAATGTATTCTTCTTTTAGCTTGTGTCAACAATTTAGAATCTGAAATTGCGGAATTTGTATTGCCACAAGCATTGCAAACATTACAAGAATGTATACAATTTTTATTCAAAGAACAACATTTCTCATCACCGGTACTCCTATTCTTGCTATTTGTAACTCGCTCCTTCAAATCCACGCACTTTTCTTCATCCATTTCTGAATAAGAAGAAGATGAACAGTTAGAACTCTTAGAGTTAGAAGAATCATTCGAACAAAAATCAGATTTGGTTTCGGATGATTCTCCTTTCTCATAAGCACTGTATTCTTTATCATTTGAATCTGAATTGGACTAAAACAAAGAATTATCAAAGCATACAAATGATGATTTTTCTATAAAAAATGAGTCTTTTGTCTTAAGATTAATTCCTTCAAAAGAACATTTTTCTTTTGCGTTGTCTGAACTTGAAGATTTAAACTGATCTGTTGATTCACATTGATTTGAACACTTTTTACAAGTAATTGGATCTTTAGACTTTGATAATTCAAATAATTTGGATTCAAGATTTCGAATATCAGTCCAAAGATTAGAATTAACTTTTAGACTTTGATCTAAATCCATTCCAATATTTTCATTATCATCTTCTAATTTTTCAACTTGTAATTTTAACTCAGAAATTTGATTTTCTAAGTCAACAATCTTAAACAATGCTGAATCTAGATCAGGAAATTCAGAAGCGGTTTCATGAGCAAATTCCTTTTTGTTAGAATCAGATTTTGTATTTGACTCTATATCCTCACAAGATTCAGATTTGACAGATTCAGGTTCATTAATTTTAGAATCAAACGTTTTATCTATAAATTCATTTGAAAATAATGAATTAAATTCAGTTAGTTCAACCTTTTTGGTTTTATAACTGGAATTTAATTCATCGTATTTAAAGTTTGTCGTATTGAATCTAGTCTTTTCATCCGAACCTTTATCCGTATTATCTTTATCTTTATTAGAAACAGGAGTTGAGGTATTAGAACTAACAAAAATTTGTGATATCGGAGGTATTTCTGTTTTAAGAGTTTCCTTCAAACCTTCACCCAATTTTTCAATTGTGTAAAGATTTTTAGGTGCTTTCTTAAGAACCTCAACATCATAAATGTCCTACATCTTAGAAAGATATATAAATAATTAAATATAATGTAATTAGTTTAATTATAGAGGTTATTTATTGTAAAAGCCTTAATTAGTTAATTGGGCTTAGTGTTGCTTAATGGGCTTAGGCCTTGTTGTTTAAGGCCTAAGTATATAAGGTTAGTATTAGCCTTAGAATTAGGTTGAGCAATTGATTAACCATCCAATAGATTCATTAGAGAGAGAGATAGTTGTGTTCTTCATTCTAACCTTTGTAACTATCTTGATTTATGAATACGAGAGGGATGACAGATTGAAATCGTCAATTGTTCGTGTTATTTCTTGTTGATTACATTGTTACCTGTCAAACTAGGACTAACAATTGGTATCAGAGCAGAATCGGTGATTTGAAGATACGAAAGAAATCGAACGAAAGCGAGAAAAGGCAAGAAAATTCGCAGAAAATTTTCTGGAAAATCGCAGCGAGCCGTTTCGCCTATTCCCGGAGTTTGAACCGTCGGATCGTCTTGATTTTTGGACAGTAGCTTCACGACACACTGTGTTACATTCTGAACGGTTGGATTAATCGTTTGAGGTCCAGAAATCACCCAGCTTATTTTCGAAATACAACAGATTATTCTTGAGAAAGTTGTTCTTCAATCGGGTTTGCAAAGTCTATCGTTGATTTATTATTTTGTTTGTTTGGTCTCGATTGGTTACTCGTTTTTATCTGATGTTTATCTGCGGTAACATCGATGCTCAAAGTTTTTAATCTTTCAATTGAAAAATCAATTCTTGGTTTTTGGTGTTCTTGAATTTTTGTGGTAGTTTGTGAAAAATAGGATATATTTTGCTCAGCAATCGATTTGGGTGTATTTGTTTTGTGTTTTTGGTCAAAATCTAACCCTACAGGAGTGAAATCAAGCAACCCTATCGATCTCAGATCCGAATTGCAACCACAGCCGCAGTGTCCGGACGTTTCTCATTATTACCGGGTAAGTTTTCTATTTCTCAACACTATCGGACGAATCATCCGGATTGATTTTGGTTTCCGGGTAAATTTATTCGGACACCTCAATCATTCCGGGTACCAATTTTGTCCGGATAACATACACTTCCCGGATACCCACTTAGTTACCGGATAAAATTTCCTTTTTCCCAAACTTTCCGGATGAGTTTTGAGCTTTCCGAGATTACTAAACTTACAAAGAGATTATCTGGATTAGCAACCGAGATTTTGAAAGAACAAATGGTTAAATCTAATTTACAAAAGAAATTTGATTTAATTCTCGAAGAACGAAATGCCTTAGAAAGCAAGATCAAAGGTGGTCAACCTTCTTATGCTTCAAGTTCATTTTCTACAATTCGTTCTTCAAAGAATTTTGTCAAATCAAATGATTTTTCAAAAGATCAGATTCGACCTTCCAATCTTTTCTATAATTCTCGTGTTGACAAATCAGATAATCAATTTTTCAAGAGAGTAAAAATGGAGTGGAGAGTTAAAGGAACCACTCCTGCTCCAAAGCCATTTGTCCCTGTTAAGAGTGAAAAGAACAACACAACTTTCTATGCTAAACCTTTTGTGAAAACTGATCGAGTTTACTCTGTTAATAAACTGATCAGCTTATCTACACAGAAACTGTGTTGCTCTTATTGTGGAACAAGTGAGTTTGTGAATAAAGATCGTGCCAATTATTGGTATGGTACTTATAGTATCCCCGGTCCTCACTATAATAGGGCATCTAACCGTCAAGGATCCATCAATGGATGGATACCAAAATCTGTCTAATCTGTTTTGCAGGTATGTCATGTGCGCTCAGTTATGAACATTTTTTCACATGACATCATTCAAAGGTTATGCCAATTTTGAGGGGGAGTACTATCGTATGAAAGGTAAGTGAACTTCTAACTGAATTCAAAGACATTGGCAATTCATTCTGAATAACTTACTTGCGTTTGTTATTATCTAAGTTTCACTTCCATGATTGCCATGTTCAAAAGTCTCTTGATTTAGTTATTTCCATGTCTCAAATGTTTGTTGATTTTTCGATGAAAATACACTCGTTTTTGAATTCCACTTTGTGTTCATAGTTCATCAGTTCACATCAATGATTCAATTCTTATCTGATATGTTAATTGTGACTTGTTCTTCACAATTAAACTTTCTAATCATTGTTTCATTTTTGCAAATACTGTGCTTACTGAGTCAATCTGTTTTGCGCTTGATCTTGTTTATTGAACCTTTGGTATTTCAAACAATGACTTCTGATCATCTCAGATCAGGACTCGTTCTTAAATGTTTGACTTCTAAACACCTTAGTTTAGAACTCGTACATCGTTGTTTACTAAATTGTTCAACTCATTGCATGAAAGGAGTGTTAGGAATTACATTGTTTCTATGGTCTATCCAGAACCGGAAGGACCTACCCAAGAAACACATCCCTTATAGAATATAGTGAGGGGTCCAGATTGATAGATGAGTTTGGAGTGAAAAGAATATGGTGAGGATGTGACAGGACTTAAAAGAATTAATTGGTCCTTACCAAACCGAGTCAATTATCCGGGTAACCACACAATCTATTCATTCTCGTTCTTTGGAGATGAATTTTGAAATAGACATGGACCCAGTATCGATAACTCGTGTCACCCCACCCAGCCACTCAAGTATCTAACAAAAGATGCTTGTTTCATATATTCACGGAGAATTAGCACATAATCTATCTATTCCTCACTCGGAGCTCTTAGATATTGAAAAAGGAAGACACCGGCTCCGGTCTCCGAACTTCATATTCTATTCACTGTGTCAATTGATTTGTAACTTGCGTCCCAGGTTAAGTCAATATTTGAGCCTAACTAATAGAATTTATTTTCTTTCACACATGCACGAGTCTTTGTGATTCCACTCGCATATCTTTGTGATATTGCCGGAACAGTTTGAGAGGTTAATTTTTCAAATTTTCTTCAGTGATAACTGGAAGTCCTATCAGATATTCCCTATTGCTAACTCTGAACATAGGCCACACAATTTTTAAATTGTTGTGATAACAGTTACTAACGTGTTTCTGTGTTAGTTGATTACCCGGTTCTGGTTGCTTAATTATTTTATCTGAATTTTTTGCTACTCGTTACTATTGTCTTTGAACATGCATGATGCTCCGGATGCTCCTACTCATCATGAGGGGGAGAAAGGGTACAGATTCAAAGACACCGAATACACCGAATATCAAGTTGACAGGGAGTTAGCAAAAGCCGAGGAGGAGTAAAAGTCCCCATGCAAAAGCCAAGGGGGAGTAATTGTTTCCTCCTTCGAGCATATTGGTTCTACAAGTTCTTTTAAAGCTGAAAGCTAATTCAAGAGCTTTAATCAAAAGCTTTATTCAAGGGGGAGCGGAAAAAGACATGAAGACAAGCAACGCCGAGGTGCTTCAAAGATTCAAGAAAGAAGAGAAGATCAAGACCTGAAGATTTCAAGACCGATTTTTATTTATATATCTTTAGGGGGAGATTGTTTGGACCATAAATGTCCTACATCTTAGAAAGATATATAAATAATTAAATAGAGCGTAATTAGTTTAATTATAGAGGTTATTTATTGTAAAATCCTTAATTAGTTAATTGGGCTTAGTGTTGCTTAATGGGCTTAGGCCTTGTTGTTTAAGGCCTAAGTATATAAGGTTAGTATTAGCCTTAGAATTAGGTTGAGCAATTGATTAACCATCCAAGAGATTCATTAGAGAGAGAAAGAGATAGTTGTGTTCTTCATTCTAACCTTTATAACTATCTTGATTTATGAATACGAGAGGGATGACAGATTGAAATCGTCAATTGTTCGTGTTATTTCTCGTTGATTACATTGTTACCTGTCAAACTAGGACTAACAAAAGTTTGTCGTATTGAATCTTGGCTTTTCATCCGAACCTTTATCCGTCTTATCTTTATCTTTATTAGAAACAGGAGTTGAGGTATTAGAACTAACAAAAAATTGTGATATCGGAGGTATTTCTGTTTTAAGAGTTTCCTTCAAACCTTCACCCAAATTTTCAATTGTGTAAAGATTTTTAGGTGCTTTCTTAAGAACCTCAACATCTGACAATCCTAGTCCCATTTTTGGATTAAAAAATCGAGTATCTTTTGGGTTACTAGTTATTAATTTTAAAGTTTGCTCAGTCTGACCTCTTTTATAATTCAACTCTTCAAGTTCTTTGATCTTTGCAAAAGCTTCTATTCTTTCTTCAGAAAGAATCTTAATTTTAAACTGACAATCTATATTTTCATCACTTATATCTCTCATTTTCTTCTTCAATTCAGAAATTTCAGATTCAAGCTTTTTAACTTTTGTTCTAATAACTTCTTTTTCTTTTTCTCTATCTTCGGCTAGACATTTATAAAGAAGTGACTCATCGTGATATTTCAACATTGAACTTTTCTCATCTTCAAGATTCTTTTGAACTTTTTCAAATTTCTTTTTAAGTTCAAATATCACGAGTTGCATTTCTTCATATCTAGAATCTTCAGTTTCAGAATCAATATCAGAATTATCAGAATTATCAGAAGAATAAAGAGATGGTACCTCGGATTCCTGGTCATCTTCATTCATTTTTGCCATTAAAATGTACTTTACTTCAGTGAAGTGAGCTTCTTCATCATCAGAGGAATCTACAAGCCAGATCTCTTCTTCGGCGTTGATTGGCTTTCCACTTTCTTTTGCTTTTGCTAAATGAGCTTTCCTTTTATAGTACTCAGAATCCTTTACCCTTCTTTGTTTACAATCTCTGGCAAAATGACCGTTTTTTCCGCAGTTAAAGCAATTTCTATCATCTCTATCCTTCTTCTCCTCTTTTTCCTTTTTCTCCTCTTTCTCCTCTTTCTCTTCTTTCTCTTCCTCTTTATTGTCATATTTCTTCTCAAATCTCTTGTATTTGTTAGCTTTGCTATATTCAGGTTTAGTCTTTGAGTAGAACTTCTTTCTACTAAACCTATTTTGAGATATGTTAGTTAACAAAGCTAACTTTTCACCAATATCAGTCATATCGTCTCCAGAACTATCACTTCCACCATCATCAGAACATTGCTTTTTCTTGTTGAAATCAGAAATCAAAGCTTTTGTCTTCAAAGCTCCACTTTTCTTATGTTCACTTAAAAGAGCTAATGATTCTTCCACCTTTTTATTATTTTCTTTGACCTCTTTCACCTTATCTTCGTGTTGCCCAAGAATACTGAAGATATCGGTTAGCTTTTCATCATCCATGTCCCTTGACATTTGAAGTTGAATCGAGTAAGAATCCCACTCAGGTAGAAGATTTTTGACAAATTTGTAATTTATCTCTGATTCTGATTTGTCGACTCCATTCCTTCTCAAATCATTAAGGATGATGTTATATCGATTGTAGGTCTCTTTTAACGATTCGCCGTCTCTTGCTTTAAACCCTTCATAAGCATTGATGCTTTGATTCCTTTTGGTCTTCATAGATTTTTATGATCCCTCAAACTGCCTTTCAAGCTCATCCCATATCTCCTTTGCTGAATCACGACTATCTACTCGATTGTAGATATCGTTAGGAATAGCCATAGTCAAGTAAGTCAAAGCAAGTTCATCAATTGCAATTCTTTCTTTGTCAGCTTCATTAAAAAATATGGGTTCCTTATCAATTCTTCTAGGAGCAACATACTGACTTGTAGCAGTTTCGGCTTGACCACCAACATCCATATATGGTATATGAGGACCCTTTTTGATTGAAACCATTAAATCTATGTTCTGATGATTTAGGAATTGAGACGTTCTCTTCTTCCATTGGGCATATTCTTCCACTAGAAGAACTGGAGGCTTATTCTTTGAACCCATACTCAGTAATTCTCTCGACATCTTTGAAAAAAGCTAGATGGATCTTTCAGAAAAAAATCAATCAGAAAGTATTAAAAATACTTAGAAAAAAAATTCCTGGATTTTTGAACTTCTCGCAACTCACTGCACATACACTTCTCGCAACAAACAAAGATGAACAGTAACTTTTCACAACGCACTGGATGCGAATTCCATGAAATTCGCAATAAACTAAATGAACAGTAACTATTCGCAAGCAACTAGATGCTAATTATGTACTTCTCGCAACCTTCAAGATGCGAAACTAGTACTTCCCGCAACCTTCTGAATGCGAAAACTACCCTTGTACAATTTTTCAAACACACACACAACCAAGGATGCGAATTCTGATACTTCACGCAATAGACTGAATACGAACTTTCTACTTCTCGTAACCAACAGGATGCGAATCCTGAAGACTTTCAACAATTCGCAAACCACGAGATGCGAATTATACAGATTTCGCAACAAACACTATGCGAATTCTACAAAGTTCGCAATCAACACTGTTATCCCAAATAACAAGTAATCACAATCAAGATGTATGCAAATCTCTGCTCATTTCTCATTAGAATCAAGATTCAATTAGAAAAGAAGAGAGAAACTCACAGTGAGTTTACAAGAGATATTCTATCAAAAAGTGTTAGTCAAAATAGAGAAAACTAGGCTATTTATACCTAGGACTAACACACTTAACACCTTGACATTGACCCTTTAACACCCTTACTTTGACTTTTGACTATTGCATTTGACTCTTACAAATAATACAATTACATATTAAATCTTGAATACATTTTATGCACTAACAATCTCCCCCTATGGATTCAAGATTTAAAAAATTGATGACGATAGTCTTCAGCTCTTTGTATCTTCAGATCTTCAACACGTTAGCTCTTTGAACAATCTTCATCTTTGCTTTGAAGGAAGATCAGTCTTTGAAAAACAACTCTGAAGAATCTTCGAATAAGCGCTGTCTTCAGAAATCCAATCTGACTGCTTTAGTCTTTAACTGGATCTTCAAAACTAAATAATCATCAAAGTCTCGAATCACAAACTTCACATTTTTGCGGTGTTGGTCAAAGTCTTCAAACAAAATCTTCATCTTCTTGAATCTTCGCATTATTGTAGCACGGATCTTTGCATCTTTGAGAAATATCTTCAGTCTTTGATTATGAACTGGCTTTTGAGCTTTAACGGGGTTTGAGCTTTGAATCTTTGTAGCTTTGAAAATCTTGAACTGTGTATCTTCATCTTCTTGAACAATGAACATCTTTGAACTTTGAATCTTTGTCGAATCATCTCGAAACATCTTGAAACATCTTGACTTTTTATCTCGAACTTCTTTGACTTTAACAAAACATCACCTTATTCTGAAATTGAAACTTTCATATCTTTTCCCCCTTTTTGATGATTGTCAGCATCATGATCATCAAAATTCTTTTCAATTTCAGCAGTCTTTGAATACACCAACAACAATCTCCTCCTTTCGATCTGAATAACCGTCAATTCCAAAAATATTTATCCAAATCTTTTCAAATTCAGACAAAATTAAAGTGGTAACCCTGAAACAACGGATGAATCAGTTAAAATGCCTGTAAGTTGCATGGAGCCACTTAGTACAACGAATGCACTTTGGAAAGGAGCTTTTTGATGTTCACTCCTCCAGGGCTTCCATTCAATCATCGAAAAGCCACAAAGGAAATTTCTATGAACGTTATGACAAGAAACATATTCGTTGTGCGTACGTGCGAGTGTAGAAATGATTGAAGCAACTTATGCTTGAAAATTATAGGCTCAAAGTGTGTAAACTGTTGAGACAGCAACAAGTTTTCCACGGACTCAATGTGCATGAATGAAGAGCGAAGGTGGGGAAAACTTCCTTCTTTTTCAATATCTAGACCTTCCGAGTGAAGATCAGAAAGATGATATGCTGCGTCCCCAAGAAAAATGGAACATTTCTTTGTTAAGAAAGAAATGAGTAGCTGGTGGGGTTAATGCAAAAGTTGGCATGGGCTAGTTGCCTGTTTCAATGATGGTCACCAAAGAATGTGAACCAATCAGTAATGTGGCTGCCCAGCTCAGAAAATGGGTGGTGCAGAGTTCTCTTATTCTTTTAACTCTGTTCTCACACCCTCTTTCTGTTTTTAATCTGCTCACTTCTAACCAAACTCTCATTTTCATTTTACCTCAGCACAATGAGATACTCAACCGTATGAGTAATCTCCCCCACTCTTTGATTTCGACCCCTCACCCCTCAATCACTCAAGGATAACTTCTTGGGTAGGAAACACTGGTTAACGTGGATCCATAGAAGTTTTGTAAATCCTCACACTGATTCCCATGAAATTTTGTCCTAAAATGATGTGTTGTTCAACAGTTTATCTTGAACAATTAAGAATATCGACATTTGATTTACATTGCCATCAGAAAGTATGCTCTTCAATAATATCATGAAGATTTGAGCATTTGATCTTTGAAGATTTCTCAAAACAAGGATATCGAAAGAATGAAATGAATTCGAAAGACTTGTTTGAGAATCTGACAATGTATCAATCAGATCAAATAACATGAATGATAATCATGTAAGGTTTAGGGTATCAAAGAATTGGATATTTTGTTTATATGAACAAATATAAACAATCTTTGAATGAAACGTTTAAGTTCGAACGCTGAAATGAATATGATGCCCAACAAAATTTGAAATCAAACGGGAGTATTACCATCGAAAAATTGGTTAATTGTGAGACATGGTAATAACAAAGTCAATATGAAGTTGAACCGATGTATGTGAATACTTGAAAGTATATAGAAAAGATAATACGCAAGTATTAATCTTTAGAAACACACGGTCAGAAATGATGTTACGAGAATTCGAGATATATATATGTATATATATATATATATATATATGAAAAACATTTAAAATCGCACTTCTAAAATTCATAAAATCTGTTTGAGAATCGAGAAGTGGTTTGAACATTTAGCAAAATGTTTTTCATGTTTGAAAGTCGTTCTTCTTTCAAACAATCTCAGATTGAGTTCAGAAGATACATACAGTTAAACGTTTAAGCTCCCCCTCAAATTATGATAGACTGGTTACAAATCAGATAAGCTCCCCCTCAAAATCTGCAAAGATCTTAATGAAACAAGATTAGTAGATGAAACAATCAAAGTCTAAAACAATGAAATACGAGTTCTAAACTGATGTGTTTAGAAGTCAAACTCGTTGAAGTACGGGTCCTAAACTGATATGTTTAGAAGCCATTATTTTGTATCCTCGGGTTCTAAACTGGTGTGTTTAGAAACCACGAATTCTTTGCCCCCCCTTAATGGCACATGTACTCTTCAAAAAATTGCACCGCTTCTCTTGTGTTTTCAGTCATGTGTGTGATATATATGTAACATTCAGCACAACATATGATGAACCTGCAAAACAGATTAAGCAGATTTTGGTACCCAACGGTCCTTGGGTCCTAGTGTGTTAGGTGCAGATTTCTTTGAAGGAATACTGTAAGTACCGTACCAATAAGAAGTAAAATCTTTATGCACAAAATCATTTGATCCACAGTAAGAACAACAAATTTTCTTATGTGATAACCTAATCAGATGATTTGCAGAATGAATAGGATTAGGTTTAGTAGAAGAAAATTTACCTTTCGGAGTGTTGTTCTTCTTGGAATTTGATGTGGAAGCAGATGATTTTGGTACATCATTCTTTGAAGGTGTTGTACCTTTAACTCTCCATTCCATCTTCACAGGCTTGTAGATAGGTGTATTTGAACCAACAGAAGATTTAGAATTAGAACCTTGAGAACTTTGAACATGAGTTATCTTTGACTTTTTACTCTTCTTTCTTCTCTCTAAAGGTGGTTCCTTTGTGTTTGAACAATCACCTTTACAAAAAATACTTGAAGGTTTTTCATTTGTAAAGATAAAATCAGTATGGTCCGAAGCTTCTTTGAGAAATATAATAAACAAGCTTTTTCTTTGTCAACTTCCTTTGGCTTTGACTTGGTTTCGAAAACTTGATCATTAGGCACAAAATCACAATCAGAATCATAATCGGCGTTGGGAATTTCAAAATCCTTAGTAGACTCAGGTGTATTCCATCTTTTGAAAGCATTTTCTCTTCGTTCTTTTGCCAATTCCTTTTCTAACTCATCCACGTCTTGAGAAAGCTCAGTTATTCTCTTTTCATAAGATTGTTTTTCATTTTCAAAACTGACTTTCTCAAATTCAAACTGTGCTCTTTCAAGATTAAAAGTATTTTCGAAATCAGACATTGTATTAATGTTTCCTTCTTGCAAAGATTTTTCCAATGTCATCACTTTTCGAGAAAGTTCACAGTTTTGTTCTTTAAGAAAATTGCTTTCCTCAAGATTGAACCAATTTTTCAAAGCAAATTCCTTTCTTTCATTTTCTAAAACAATCTCTAAATCAGCTTTTGTCTTTAACAAATCAGTCAACTTCTTTTCAAATGAATTGATTTGGCTAACAAAGTTGACTTTCTTATTTTCCAAATTAGTATGCTCGGAGATAAGAATATTCTCAAGATCCACTACTTTCTTAGAAAGTTTGAGACATTTTTTATCTATCTTTTGTTTTCCATCAAAGATGTTCTTTGTTGATTCAGAAAACTTTTTGATCAAAGAATGTTCAATTCTACCAGTTTCCTTTTTCACCTCGTCATTGAAACAAGAAGATATTTCCTTAAAACTAGTTGAAAAAATTGTTGAAAGTAGATCATTTTAATATTCAAATTTTATCCTTTGTTCAGCAAGGGATATTTCTAATTCAACAATTTTCCCTTCTAGTACCAAAGTAGGAACATATTTCTTTGTTTCAAAGACTTGGTTGTTGACTGGCTTTGTTGCACAAATGTCAAAGTAGTTGTTTGGAAGTGGTTTATTTAAATTATTGAGAATCTTCAACGTCTCACTAGTATAACAAAATGGAAGTTGTATATGAGTTGTTAAAGCTCTTTTTCTATGTTCCTCTTCTTGTGTTTCCTTATCACCAGTCCAATGGATTTCAAAATCTGGCCAATAGCTTGCATACTTTAGACATTCGAATTTATACAATGTCGGTAATTCAATGATAGCTTTAGTCAGGCATTTTGGGTTTTCATAACCAAGTCCCCAATATTTAATAACATTGCTTACCAATCTTGGCTTGTTCAGAAAAATTGATTGGTCAGTTTGATCTCTCAAATATAGCTTCTTTTCCAAACTTTCAATTTTGTTTAAAAATTCTGAATTCCAATCTGAAAGATTTGTCAAAGATAATTCACTTTCTTTATTCTTTGATTCTAAATCTTTGATTAACGTGTTCAATTCAGACAATTGTGAATCAAGGATTAACTTTTCTGGTTCAAATTGATTATGTTGAGCTTTGAGATTTTTGATTTTAGAACATTTGTCTTTTATCTCAAATTCAGCATTATCAATCTGTTGTTTCAATTCACTATTCTTCTTTCTTTCGTTTTGTAGATTTTCTGTTAACCCTTCAACACATGGCGTAATTCCTTCAAATTCACGAAATAAATTAGAATAATCTTCTTCAAGACATGCGAATTTATTTAGTGTGTCATTTAGTTCATTACGCAGATTTATGACTTCTAGATCTACTGATTCAGGTAAAGGAAAAGAATTTACATGTGATGTTGTGTCTGATTTATCCTCATCGTCAGAATCGAATTCTGCTTGACACATATTAGCATGCTCTTCCTTTTCTCCCTAGTCATCAGAATAATCAAGAAAATACTCTTCCTCCACCATAATAGTTATTCCATCTTCCTTTTGTTGTGCAAGTAGCAACTTTTGTTTGTAGTAATCAGTGTTCTTGACTACCTTCTTTCGACAATCTCTTGCATAGTGACCCGGGGTTCCACAATTGTAACACTTTTGAGTTTCCACTGTCTTCTTATCATCAAACTTTTTCTCTACATTCTCAAAAACCTTCTTACCTTCAGCTTTCTCAGATCTCTTGTCTACCATTTCAAACCTTTGTTCTTGAAATGGTTTCCTCTCATAGCTGTTGTTCTCAAACTTTCTCGAACCAGACGTATACCTCAGATTGTTGTTTGATGACAGAGGTTTGTAAAACTTCTTTTGAAAGTGCTTTGTGAGAAGAACCAAAGCTTGATGTAGTTCAACACCATCATCAGAAATATTTCCCCTGAAACCTGTATCAAACATTCTAGAGTCATCAAATGTAATGTTGTCCGGTTGGACCTCGGCTTGTAAAGCAATTGGTTCTTGAGAAAACTCTTTCTTCTTTTTCTTTTTCTTCTGCTCTCTTATCTCTTCTATTTCTTCCTCATCTTGCAACATAGTCTCGTACAGTTCATGTAATGGCATAGTGGAGAGTCTAGGATTTTGTTTCATTTTTCTAGCCACACTCTTCCACTCGTGTTGTAATGTGCTAAGAAATTTGACATTTAATTCAATCAGATCCTTTTTGACTTTGTTCTTACTAAGCTCATTAAGGAGAATCATGAATCTGTCATATGTCTCGTAAAGTGACTCGTCTTCCTTGGCCCTAAACTCTTCATACTTATTGATGCACATTGTGATATTCATCTGATTTCCAATCTGAGACCCTTGTAACATCTTCTCTAACTGCATCCACATGTTGTGTGCTGTATCTTTGTAACTATCTATTTTGTTGAACACCTCATTCGGAATCCCCATAATCACATACAATCTTGCCTTCTTATCTGCATCGTATATGGCTTTTTGATCAACAATGTAGTCGGAAAGAAGAACTAATCTCATATCTGCGTTTGGTGCATTCGGAGCACTAACATTCTTATAGACAGGTTGCATTAAGCCATTGTGAAGAGAATCTAGCAAGTGAACACCATTTGATTGTCATTCAAGGAAATCCTCAAATCTTTCCTTCCATTGCTCATATTCTTTCTCAATCAAAATCGGAGGTCTAGTATCAGTTCCCAAAGAGTTCATTATGTCGTTTCTCATCATCTTGAAAAATACTTGTTTTGATCTTTACACAGAAAAATGAATTTGTGAAAAATTGACAAATTGTCGGGCAACAATGTACGACCGTCGTACAGAACGTGTACGACTTGGACTTTGAAACAGTAACTTTCGTACGAAAGGTGTGCGACTTGGACCAACTCTCGTACGAAACTTGTACGACTTAGTCCTTAAAACAGTAACTGTCGTATATGCTTTGTACGACTAAGCCCCGTGAATAGTAACTATCGTACAAGGCTTGTACGACTAAAATGTACTCGATCAAGAATCGTGCGACAGTTATGATGCTATGTATCATGCGACAGTTATGAACACCAAGAACACTTAAGCGTACGACATTTATGAGTTTGAATGTGAAAAATTTCTAAGTGACCAAAAATGCTCAAATCAACACCAATTGATATGAAACTTCGTAGGGTAGTTCGCGAGATCAATCTGAACACCTTTTGTTCAGCAAATAACACCAAAAAACTAACAGAAGCCCGTCTTTCGATCTGAGCAGTGAGCTTTTTTGAAAAACACAAAAACTGCCAAATCCTTCGATTTATGTGTTCTGAATTTGAATCCTTGCACGAGTTGATTCAGATAATCAATTCGAACAGGTCTGTGCTCAAAGCTCGAACCAAAACACAAACAAATCTCTGAAATCGAATGTATTCCGAAAGTCACAAAAAATGCCAAAAAATCTTCAATAATCTTCACAAATTCGATCTGCTTGGCTCTAATACCACTTGTTATCCCAAATAACAAGTAATCACAATCAAGATGTATGCAAATCTCTGGTCATCTCTCATTAGAATCAAGATTCAATTACAAAAGAAGAGAGAAACTCACAGAGAGTTTACAAGAGATATTCTATCAAAAAGTGTTAGCCAAAATTGAGAAAACTAGGCTATTTATACCTAGGACTAACACACTTAACACCTTGACATTGACCCTTTAACACCCTCACTTTGACTTTTGACTATTGCATTTGACTCATACAAATAATACAATTACATATTAAATCTTGAATACATTTTATGCACTAACAAACACGATGCGAGTTCTTGAGGATGATGCTTGCGAGTTCTTGAGTATTTTTCACAAAAAAAAACTTTCTCAGATTCAGCCTTCAAATCTTGTCCAAGCTTAGTGAAACTTTGCAGAATTGTTCGAAATTACTTTTCAAACAACTTTCTAGTTGATTACTCTCACTAATTCATCCAAGAAAATGCTGATTTGATCAAGAACACAAATTTCTGAACTTTGAGATAAAACAATGACAATTCGTCAAAATTTGAGCAATTTGGCCAAAAATAGGTCTTGAATCCTGAATTAATGATGTTCAGGATCAAAAACCGAGTGTAATGAACACAAATTTGGATCAAATTGATCAAAATTTGAGGAAATTGAAGAAAAGTCGATGAACAGTGAACGATGTTGGCTTCGAGTTCTTGAGAAAAACACCAAAATCTTCAAAAATCCTTGCAAAAACTGACTGAATTCCCTGTTTAGCTCTGATACCAAATGTGAAATCCCAGATCTAGCAAAGTAATACAATCACATGTAGAGAGAATCTAGAGAGCAAAGTAGTCATCCATATATTGAACATTGAGTACCAAATGACATAGGCTTGAAAGTGTTATGGAAATAACAAAGGGATCTTATTTATATATTAGGGCCATGACATGTCCATGCCTCTACTCAGAAGATACAGTACAAAATATTAATACTGTCTTGATAGCTACAAAGTGCTCTAACACCCTCTCATCCAACTTCGCCAGTCTCAGCGGTGAAGTACGAATGCTGCAGACCAACCTCTCCGGGCTGCAAGGTGAGGTGAGCAACTTGGCCTCAAAGGTAAATAATTATAATTCTATGCTCACCAAGATCCTTGAGCGCATGGAGGCTCCCACCGTCCCTATCTCTTTTTTCTCTCAGGCAGATCGCAACCTGCTAGAGATGACAACGGATTTTGTCATCAAGGCTACTTCTCTCCTCCCTGGCCTAGAAGACAGGGTTAGAAGTCTTGAAAGGAATAAGGCCTATGGTTCAGGTTCCCCTGGCCACGAAGACAGGCCTCCTGAATCTGCTGCTACTGCTGCTGACACCAACTCTCCCCCCCGTTTTGCTGAAGAGGGGGAGAAAAACCAAGAAGACCTTCCCCAAAACGTTGAGGGGGAGGTGAATACTGAAGACCCTTCCCTTGCTAAGGGGGAGGGAACCGCTGAAGAACCCTCTCAATCTGAGGGGGAGCAAAGCGAAGACGACAAAGCTCCTACTCCACCCTTCTCTCCTATTGTGCAAGAACAAGTGGAGATCCTCTCTGTTGAGGAAGAAGAGGTGGAGATCCAAGAAAAAGAACCATCATTCCATCCTGAAAATAAGGATGATGATGATGAGGATGAAGAGTTTTGGTTCCAATCCACTGCCATCAGGGTTCCGACACCAAAAGGTATTTCAATAAATGAAGCAGGGGAGAAGACCCAAAAGTCTCCTGCAAAGAAGACTTCTCAGGGCAAAAACAAAGGCATTGCTACTGAAGACAACTTGGCTATCCTTCTTAACAATCCAACTTGTCAGGTATGTTACTCTCTCTTCCCTTATACCACTTCTATTCTACCTCCCTCCATCACCTGAAACCTCTAAACACTTAGCCAACTCTCTTTATCTATCTTCTTCTACCTTCAAAAGATCTAACTCTCTGATCTTTTGATTTAGCTAGTCCTCTCCCCTGCTTAAGGTTTATGCTGAAGCTCCTCCACCATGACAAATAATCCCAGCTACCAGAGCTGATGTTTTTTCAATAATCCCAGGCTCTGTAAATGAGACTGATGAACAAGATGAAGAACAAGAGCTGCTCTTCCCCCCAAACAGACCTTCTCGATTGCTTCAGCGATCAGAAGATGATGAATTAAAGAGAAGACTAGCTATGATCCAGCGAATAGAAAGTCAGCGACTCATCCCTCCAACTAGCTTTAACTTTTTGACTCCTGAAGAAATTGTTGAAAGCCTCAAAGTTGAAAACATCCTTGCTGAACAGCAACGGAAGATGCTGAAAGATAAAGAGTTCACTCTTAAAGTTGCCCGGAGTTCAGTAAGAGACAAAAAGCTAAAGTAATTCCCCTTCAAAGTCCAACAAGAACTGCTCAAAAAGGCCGGAGAAAAGAAGAAAAAGAAATCAGATGTCAGTGACACCACTCTGGAGTGGTGTAAGATCAAAGTTGACTACAGGTACCTGGAAAGTCGTATCCTGAAAGTCAACATTAGAGGAAAAATAGTCAGAGGTGCATCTGTGATAGATGTGACAGTGATCAGGGAAAATAGAGACTCGAAGACATGCTACTTATCAAAAATCGAATCTTATGGATTTAATGAATGGTTGGAATTCAGGGTGGCTATTCAGCGATCAAGATCAAGCTTCAAACCTGTTGAAAAATTCATCAACAAGTTGATTGATCAAGTCGCCTCAATAGTCGACCTACCTCTACCTCCTGCACTTCATCAAAACCAACCTCCTAAAAAGAAGAAAGCATCTTCATCTTCAGGGCTGCTATCCGGAATGAAACAGGGATCATATTTTCCCGTGAAGCAGTGCTCGGTCCCCCACCTGATCTATCAGCCCTCAACCTGTCGCCACCACCCGGTGAAGAATTTGAAGTCGGTGAAGTGGTCAGTGAACCTCTGGGAATTTTCTTCTATGACAATCTCGGTCACAAGTGCTTCTAAAGATGGTCTGAGTTGCCCATCACTCCAGTGAATCAACTCAGAGACCTGACATATTGTTGTGATCGATCTAGAATGGGAGTTTTCTTGAAGCCTCAAGTCCACCACAAAGCCAAACTTAGAAGACAGCAGGGAGAAAAGGTCAATGACTGGATGATTCCTAAAACTGATACCCTTGATGAACTTCTCTTCAAGGATGAACCTGCTTAGATGATTGGATCACTTTTGTATTCTTCTATCTTATTAGCTGTATTCTTTTTGTACTTGTAATTTTTCATTGTCCTTTTATTTTTTCAACTTCCCTTGTAAACTGATTACGAAGTTTAATGAAATAATTCAATGAAGTACTTTACTCCATCAGTACTAGAAAAGATCCCTGAAAATAGTTAATGTGACACGTATTTATGAGTCCTCTTTATCCTTATATTTTTAACTTAGCAATTTTCTTATGTTGCTTAGTCATCACCAAATAGGGGGAGATTTTTGATCCAAACCCTTCAGTGATTTGATGATGACCCTTAGAATCACTTAGTGAAAATTTTAAGTAAACATTATGTATCAGTGTTTCACCATCAAAGAAAATATACTAAGTCTGTTTAGTATCGAGGATGTGAAACTATTGTTCTTTAAATATACTCCAGCGATAAATGTACATTAGTGTAACCTGAGCCTATCCACTATCACTGATGATCGCTGAATGTTCACTCTGTAAATGTTTGCTTATGATCCCTGAAGACAAGACTCGTGAAAAAGTGTTCAACGCTGAAATCGAAGACCAAGCTGACGAACAAGTGACTAAGTCTACTCATGACCTGATGCGGATCAGTGAAGCCAAGACTTGTCCAAATCACGCGATGTTTCAAGTAGAAGACTTCAGCGAGAGCTGACCTTCATTGTCCTCCCTGATGAAAATCAACTCAGCGATCGCTGATCATGAAGCCTGTTCTACAAGGAATATTTGTCTTATCTCCTTGCACGATATTGTACGATTTTTCAGAAGGACATACCTCTATCCGGGATCGTACAAACCACTCTGCCCACTACACTGTCCTCTAAGTGGCCAACAACATGTTTGCAAAAGTTAGAATCATGTAACCAACCAAGTGCTGCCACGTGTAAAGTTATCCTGACATGCATTTAATGCATGTAGTATAAATAGGAAGTTTTACTTCATTCTGAAGTATTCGTCCTCCTGAACTTCTTAGTGCCTAGAAAAACCGTCCTTAGCTTTTCTTAACTTCTTTCATTCTTATTCTAGTGCAAGAAATCTGTGTGATTCTCATAGTTTGTTTAGATTAGGTTTTATACTTAGTCTTATTCCGCAACAAACTGTAAACTGTTTGATTATATCAATAAACAATTTAGAAAGATAAAATTGAGTGTTTGTATTCACCCCCCTTCTACAAACTTGTATAACCCTTAGGGACTAACAGAAAATGGTTTTAGTTTTTGTAAAGCGAGGGTTAGACCATGAGGTCTAGTGAATTCTTTCTCGAATCAGTTCAAACGATTTCTTAACCTAAAACATACAACTGTCACATTAATGAATAAAATAACAGTTTTAAATGATAACTCCACATAAGGGTATCTGCACAGTGGTCTCAACACCCATCACCTCTACGTGATGCCCACACTCGGGGGCCCAGTAGATCCCCACGCCCCCAGTAGATGCCATCTCCATGTGTGCGAGAAACAGATTCAAGACACACGGTTCAACGAAGCTCCCAAGGATTTTCAACAATCCGAGATACCACCAGGCTACTGTGCAACCCGACTCCACATACAAGTATGCATGGCAACGGGGCGGGTTTGGGGCGGGGTTTACAATCCCCGACCTCGACCCCGGTTTTTGGTACCTTCCCCCAGCCCCGGGCCCGGTCGGGTACGGGGATTAATATCCGATCCCCAGACAAACTTACGGTCAAACCCGGGCAAACCCTCATTTCTTCGTCCCCGGTCTAGACCCGGTCCCCCGACTCGACAAACCAAACTTGTTTTCTGCCCTTTTTTGCAATCCAATCCTGTTTAAGTTATTTCTGCCATTAATAAGAATGTTCATATTTTGATAAAGAATATGCTACACAAGAAGTCCTAGTAAATGGCTTGTAAAAGTAATAGGCAAAAGAAAAACCCCTGGTGAACGCTGATATGTAAACAAGAGTAAAAGCATGTCAAGACTTCTGGTTTATGTATGCATCTATCTATGAATAAAATTTTGTTTACTGGGTTCTTTGTTTCAACTTTCAAATGTGCTACTATCCTCTTTGTTTCAAGTATGTTTCTTTCAATCATGAATATATAACAATAAGATTCAATTATAAAGACTCCGACGATTAACTCATTAAAGTAACTTAATTACTATATAAATAAATAATATATTTAAAACAATATATAAATAATACCGGGTACGGGGCGGGACGGGGGATGCGTTACCCGGCCCCGGCCCCGGTCGGATCTGGTGAACCGGGTTTCCCACCGGGGCGGGGGAAATCACCATCCCTACATACAAGCATAAAATCATGAAAGCATGTAATTTATAACGTTCTCACAATCCGGATAAGACACTAACGATTTTTCTCTATAACCCGGATGCACATATCTCTACCGAGTTTCATTTTAAACCCAGATACTCTACTCGTCCGGATTTCACCCCAAACCCGGGTAAACTCCTTCCGGATGTAACCCGAAATATGGTAATCCCATCCGGATATTAACACAATCCGGGTAACCCTCATCCGGGTTTCAGCTAGAATCCGGATAAACCCTCATCCAGGTTTCCACACGATTCTCGATTCATTCGAACAACGTGCTCTGGGTTTGGATTTATACCAAGGGGTTTCCACCCTTTTTCAACTCCAAATCATAAATGACCATAAGGAAATAGTTTTCTAACCTCTTTAAATCAACCAACAACATTTACAAAACATAAACACTCCAAAATGAATCAAAATCCCACAATATTCCTTAGAAAGATGAACACAATAAAGAAATAGGGTTTTCCTCCATTCAAATATACCAAGGCACGAGAATCAATAGAGTTTTAGAGGTTTGAACCATACCTTGTGGTTGATTCCTAGGAATTCTCTTATCACAATCCTTGCCAAAATCCTTTTCAACGCTCTCTCCCTTCTCTTTTACGAAATCAGCCGACACTAGGTTCACAATGATGAGAAATTAGGGATTTCATCCCTTTTTATACCTTCCACAAATTTTCACTCAAGTCCCCAAGTTCTCATTCTCACACTTGATCACGACTTTACAAGAAAATGGAAATTTGGACAACGGTTATTACAACATGCACCTTCGTGGCAGACATCAACACAATCCTAAATTTCGTAGCCATGTGAAAAGTTTCTTGAAGTCATTAAATCAAATCCTAAAAACTAAGGGCATGTTCATTTGTGGCTTAATGGGCTGTATGGTTAGGTCTTCGAAACCGGCTTATTAGGTCAACCCATGGCTGAATCGCACTGCTAAAAAATGTAACTCATTTGGGTCCAGCCATTAATTTTCCCTATCTACCCCCTTCTAACTACACACCATTAAAGAAAAAACCCTACAATAAAAAATCCATCGCCGCTCTAGCATTTCCATCACTGCTCATCCTCACACTGCATCGATCTGCTTCTCTCCATCAACATCTCACACGCAACTTTTTCTTCATCCATTACTACTTCTCTGTATATTTCTCTCCATCGATTACTTCTCTATCGATCGATATTATGTGTATATTTTTCTCCATCGATTTTCTGTGTATATGGTATGGGTTTGCTCACTGTTTCTCTCCTTCGATTACTTCTCCATGGATTTGCTCACCATTTCTTTTCATCAATTACTTCTCTATGTATATTTCTCTCTATTGATTGATTCTCTATGTAAGTTCTCTCCATCGATTTTCTGTGTATTTGGTATGGATTTGCTTACTGGTTTTATATAACACCCTTAATTTCACAATAAGAGATGTTACATCTTTCATACTCCAATTCATCCATAAACTCCAGATATAAAACATCTCAAGTAAAATAAAGATATAAACTCCAAACCACAGTGGAATACTTTCAATCCAAAACAACTTTTCCTACTTTAGTTCGTCCCATACCGAACTAGATTAGAAAGGAAAAATAAAAATCCAAATTAATCTAAAGGTTTCAACCATAATTAAAGTACTTAAAAGAATAGATAAACTTCCAAGACGGTCCCTTGCCTTTGTTGTAGATCCCATTTTAGACAAACAATAGAATAAATCCATAGAAAATGTAGAGACAAGATAAAGATTAAGAACATAATATTCAAGAAATCATCTCATATGCTTTGATTGATTCAATATGGATGGGAAATTAGAAAGAACACCACACTTTTACATGTAAACGACTCTCATGTGAAAACACCTAGTCTATGTGTGTTTTTGTGATTCTTCTAAATGACCTTATGAAAAATGAAACCCTAAAATCCTTTATAAAGGTCCATTTACAAGAAAAGGCTCAAGCCCATAAAGCTAACTAAAAAGCCCATACACTTTTTCTTTATAAAACATTTAATTAAACTAGGAGCTAATTTAATCTAACAATCTCCCCCTAATGTTTTATAAAGAAAACATCATCTTATAGTATCCCCCTTGCTTTCTTTAGAAACTTTGGCATTCCGTTCTTCAAGTCTTCAAAGCATCACGAGCCCCCCTCAAATGTAGGCTCATCTTCTTGAAAGACCGAGACAATTAACCCCTTTTTGTCCAACTTTCATGTCTCAACTTCACCGCTGTTTTGAACCATCAAGGAGCCTTTTTGAGAGAAAACATAAAACATGCACATCGAACTCCAGCCTCTTAGCTCTCCAACGAGCTATAATTCATCCATTTTGGATGAAAAAAACGAGTGAGTTGTGCAAGTTTTCCCTCAGTTGCGCATAACGGTCGTCAAAACATAAAATTTGACGCTTAAGATCCCGTTGAGTAAGCATTCAACACCGAGCTTTAAACATGAATAACAGAGGAGTGAGTGACAATCAATATGTCACAATAGCATCATGAAACCGTGAAGAACCTTCGAGAGATCACCGTTCTTGAAAGCGGAAAGAGCACGAGTGAAATGCAATGCTTTCGGTCCAGCAAGAGTCCATTGACTTTGACTCAGATTCTGACCATTACGAACACTGATTCAGACCAAACTCAAAACATGAAAACGTTGTATCTGTGTATTAGGAATTCAACGCAACTGGAATCATGCAAATCGGACCACTGAGTAAAAAGTTGTGCGCGTATTTCTGAAACAACGCAAAGCTGACAGAAAAATCTGAAAATTTTGGCCTTCGGGCTTTTGGCATATTGCTCACAGAAGCTCTGCACATCAGTACAGAGGCTCTGGTCAGCCTCACAGAGGCTCTGTGATCTGCCTCTATCACTTAGTTTTACCCTTAGAAACTAATGTTTTCGCGTATACACTACTTCTGTCGGACAACTTTGATACGTCTTCTGGACACCCGCAGAGGCTCTATGAAACATCTACAGAGGCTCTGGACAACCTCACAGAGCTTCTGTGGTTAAGCTCTGAAATCTTGATTAAGCTTTGATTGAATTCTTCTTCTGCACATGTGATCTGATATATTATTCTTTGAACATAGCATCCTCTGTAATCTTCTGTGGTTAAGCTCTCTGGGCGTGTGCAGCCTCTGGGCTCAGCCTCAGAGGCTCTGTGCACCAGCCTCAGAGGCTCTGTGATCTGCCTTTGTATAACTTTTGTGCATCCTTACAGAGGCTCTACACAAACCTCTGCACGGTAAACTCTGCGCATAACAGCTTCTGACAGAAATTTTACACCAACTTTGACAATGATTTAGACCATCATAGCTCTGGATTTTTGGAAAAACTCCTCTGCACGGTAACCTCTGCGCATAACAGCTTCTGACAGAAATTTTACACCAACTTTGACAATGATTTAGACCATCATAGCTCTGGATTTTGGAAAAACTCGAAACATAAAAACTTTTCATTGGTTTGTTATCTGTTCAAATCATCTGGAATCACCTCTTTTGGAGCTTGTACGAAAAAGATATGGTTGATTTACCACAGTCGTGCAGATATGTCCAACAGCTTTCCATCAGCACACTGTTGTCCCATTCAACGATGCGTATGACACTTCTAAAATTCGAATCTGTGAAAGCGCAAAACATGAAATTTGTTCATCAATATGTTTTCAATTCAGGGCCTTTTGAATCGCATCGATTGGTGCCTTGATGTGTGAGATATGATCAATTTACTGCAGCATCGCAAAATTTGCAGCATGCTGTCTTTTTCCTCTAATTATATCAAATGCTCATCAAAACCGATTTGATGTAAAAATAAGCCGATGTCCATAAATATTTTAAAACGATGAGTGCAAATACTCAGATCTCTAATTGATCAGGTCAGAAAACTGATTAGAAGCACTCAAAAGTATAAAATCTTTTCAGATTAAACTTTGAATATGTAGCACAACACCAAATCTTTCTCAAACATCATTTTCACGACTCAAATGATTTTCTTTTTCATTTAAATGATTATGAGCAGCGGAAGACAAACAAAATCTGAGTAAAAGAGAGTCCAATCTTGGATTTAAATAAAGGTCAGATCAATGATCAACAACCTTACTACCAAGATGCCAAAAAAATGCTATGGACTTAAGCACACACAAGGATGAGATCATAGATCAACCATCTACTTAGTGCTATCAAATATTAGACCAATGAATGAGAAAGAATCAAAACACACACATGTAATAAATTAGATCAAATTTAACCCAAATAGAATCAAATCTTCACTCAGACATTTCATCGAACATGTGGTGTGCAGAATCAGATTTTGTGAAGAAACAATGAGATTTTCTGTCAAAACTTATCCAGGTCTGATTCAGATCAAAAATGGATTTCAAATATGCACAAAACAGAAAAAATAAACAATAAAATGATATTTGTGTTTAGGCTCATGTGATTGAACCAATCTAAGCACCAAAACAACAAATAAATCATCTAATCTTCTATTGTTGCCATAGATGACCGATTTTGAAGAAAAGTTTCTTCAATCGGCTCTGATACCAATTGTAGATCCCATTTTAGACAAACAATAGAAGAAATCCATAGAAAATGTAGAGACAATATGAAGATTAAGAAAATAATATTCAAGAACTCATCTCATATGCTTTGATTGATTCAATATGGATGGGAAATTAGAAAGAACACGACACTTTTACATGTAAACGACTCTCATGTGAAAACACCTAGTCTATGTGTGTTTTTGTGATTCTTCTAAATGACCTTAGGAAAAATGAAACCCTAAAATTATTTATAAAGGTCCATTTACAAGAAAGGCCCAAGCCCATAAAGCTAACTAAAAAGCTAGCTAAAAAACCCATACACTTTTTCTTTATAAAACATTTAATTAAACTAGGAGCTAATTTAATCTAACATTTGTCCACCCCTGAACCTCCTGCGCCTGAGATGTATACTTATAGTCAGCTAAAAAGATCAGTGAGTTCATGGTTTTCGTGCATGGAATCACACATAATCAAACAAATAAATATTTAGCATCGATAAAAATAAAATAGCATGCATTTATTTTCCAACATATTTGACACCTAGAAAATCTCCTCACCGGTCTTAGTATGGTAGGGATTACCTCCTTGTGATCTCCTTTATTTGGCTATGGTGGGCGCGACTCACATCTGGCCGTTCTCCTTCTCGAGACTAAGCCCGCTTGTTTTTACCGGCATAACGATTATAATCCCGACACACACTAAAAACCGTTTCATAAACCACTAAAATTAATAAATAACATAGTATGCGGTTAACATGAAAATAGTAAAATAATCGCATGCGAATTACCAAAGCACCAACACCTCATTCATGAAGGACAATAATATGTAAATAACTCCAAAGGTAACATACATATCAATAAGATTTTCACCCAACAAAACATGCTCCAATATAATATATATAATACATATGTATACATCCCATGTAAATCACATGAAAACTCACTTGATTGCGAGATCGGTTAGATTTAGCTTCCGATACACGACCTACAATTCATACATCAAATCTCCTTAATTTCCCAACTCACTAAAAGTCAACTAAAGTCAATTACGACTTAACTCCCAAGCCTATAAGTCTACCCCGTCATATAATCGTAGACTTGACATTATATATATATATATATATGGGATTTACATGGGATGTATACATATGTATTATAAATTTTGGTTTTCTAAATTGTTTATTGATAAATCGAACACAATTTACAGTTTGTTGCGGAATAAGATTAAGAAAAACCTAATCTAAACAAACTTGAGAATCACTAAGTGTTCTTGCACAAGAAAATGAGAGAAAAGAAGAGAAAGAAAAATAAGGATATTTTTCTTATGCATTAAGAGGTTTAGGGAAGACCACTATCAAACTGAAGACCACTATGGCAGGAGAACTTTACATGTGTCAGCATATGGTTGGATGCATGCTTCTGACTTTGGACAAGACATGCTTTGGGCCGTAATGTTGAACAATGTAGTGGTAGAGTGGTTGTACGATCTTGGACAAAAGGGTGTCTTGTCTGACAAACCGTACGGAGTGTGCAGGGGGATAAGACGAACGTATCTTGAAGTAGAAGCTTCATGATCAGCGATCACTGAATAGATCTTCCATCAGAGAAGAACTGATGTAAGTCAGCCATCGCTGAAGTCTTCTTCTTGATATGTCGCGTGTGTGGACTTGTCTTGGTTTCACCGATGTCTGCATCAGATCATTAGTAGACTTGTCACTTGTTCATCATCTTTGTCTTCGATGTCAGCGATGAACTCTTTGTCGTGAAACTTGTCTTGGGGGATTACAAATAACATTGTTTACATTTGAAACTATTAGCGATCATCAGTGATAAGTGAATAGACTCAGGTTATCAATGATGGAACACTTATCACTGAGTTCATAATATTAAAACAGTGGTTACCATCAACGATACTGAACAGACTCAGTATATTATTGTTGATGGTGAAACACTAGTACATACAAATGCTATTTGTAGTTTTCACTAAGTTATATTAAGCGTCATAATCAAATCAATGAGAGAGTTTGGATCAACAATCTCCCCCTATTTGATGATGACAAAGCAACATAAGAAAATTGCTAAGTGTAAACACATAAGGATAAATTGGACTCATAGATGCGTGTCCTATTTACTGTTTTCAGGGATCTTTTCTAATACTGATGGAGTAAAGTACTTTCAGTGAAACTTAGACCTGGCAAAAAATGACACGACACGCTAACTCGACACGAACCCGACACGAATTAAACGGGTTTAGGTAATACATTTCAACCCGTTTAAGTAAACGGGTTGACACGACACGACACGAAAATTAAACGGGTAAGGTTAGGGTCAACCATTTCAACTCGAAAATGACCCGAGTAACCCGTTTATATATATAAGTTAAAAATTAAATATATGTTTAAGAAAAAATAATTATAATTTAATTATTTTTATAATTATTATTATAATTATAATTATAATTATTATTATAATTATAATTATAATTATTATTATAATTATAATTATAATTAAAAGTAATTGGTTTGTGGAAAAATAAAACAAATAAGAGGAACTAGTTTGGCTTCACTTATATACATGGTTCCAAGACTAATTTTGCTATAAAACTTTCGATGTGGGATACCTCAAGTGAACCAACCCATTTTTCTCATCAGATTTCATCCCACATCGCCCAAATTTCAAACCACAACCCTTACTCTCAACTATAAATACCCCTCATCCCTTCCACATTTTGAATTGCCATCCTCCTTTGTTTGAGTGAAACAATTGGCTTGAGCTGGTTTGCTTGCCGGTTGGCTTGAACTGAGTTAAAAATTTGATTGGAGCACCCTTTTAAAGTCGGTGTACCTTTAAGTTTATTTTGCAATTTTTTGTGTTTGTGCGAACGTAAATGAACACGAACATATCTTTTTTCTAACGAACATAAACAAGTCTTTGTTCGTGTTCGTTCGGTTCGTTTACAGCCCTATATATATTGAACAAAAATTCCTTCTTACGAAACGGGTTAATCGGGTTAACGGGTTTGCGGGTTTAATGGGTTAAGAGGTTAAACGGGTTAATCGTGTCGTGTCGGGTTAAGTAAACGGGTTAATCGGGTTAACGGGTTTGCGGGTTTAATGGGTTAAGAGGTTAAACGGGTTAATCGTGTCGTGTCGGGTTAGGCGGGTTAAATCAGGTCGTGTTCAGGTTGCGATATTCTGACCCGTTTATTAAACGTGTCGTGTTCGGGTTTGACACTCCCAACCCGTTTAACCCGTGAACCCGACACGAACCCGACACGACACGACCCGTTTGCCAGGTCTAGTGAAACTTTCATTAAATTCGTAAATAAGTTTACAAGGGAAAGTTGAAAGTTATAAGTACAAGTGAAATAAAAAAATACAAGTACTAAAAGAACTACTGATAATGTACAAAATTATTACAAAAGGGAAATCTATCATCTATAGAGGTTCGTCCTTGAAGAGCATTTCATCGAAGGATTATGTTTCAGGGATCATCCAGTCAGGTACCACTTTTCTTTGTTCCCTTCTGAGTTTTGCTTCGCTGAGAACATGGGTTTTGAGGAAGAGGCCTGGTCTTGATTGATTGCACCAGTGGATTAGATATCTGAGTTGATTGACATGACATATAGGAAGTTCTGAAAAACGTTGTAGGCACAGATTACCATCCCAGTCAGGGAAGATGATACCTTAAGGGTCACTTAACACTTGGCTAGGTATAAAAGTTCCACCTGGTGGCAGTGATAAGTCTAAAGCTGAAGGGTTAGGTGGAGGTCTGAGCACTGCTTCCCTTAAGAATTCAATGCCTGTTTCAATTCTGAGGGCAGGCTCACCAGAGGTTGAGGCTCACTTTCTTTTCGCTGGGGTTGGTCTCTGATGTTGAAGAAGAGCTGGAGGAGGAGACAATTCCATACTTGAGGTAATCTTGTTGATGTACATGTTCAAAAACTTCTCCACATTGGATTTGTACTTGGACTTGGATTTCTGAATAGCACTCCTTACTTCAAGACATTCATCAAAGCCGAAAAAGCGCCAACTTTGACATGAAGATCCTTTGCGAATACCCTTTCTCCCTGATGATTGTGATCTCCACCATCACTGACTTCTTTATAATTTTTCCTTTTAGGTTCACTGTGATGATACGACTTGGGTGGTATATGTGATCAACCTTGTCTCTGCACCATTCTTTCAACGAATCACTGACGACTCTTTCTTTGCGGGCTTCATTCCTAATGTCTTTCAGGAGTAGTTCCTGAACCTTGATCGGATGTTTCATTAGTTTCTAATCAGAGACTGAGCTCTGTGCTACCTTAAGGGCAAATTGAGCGTCCTTTTGGCATGCAGTGAGAAGTTGCTCAGGCCTGATCTTCCGGGGTTAGGAATTCAAGGCCTGGTTGAGGAGGGACTTTGAGGCGCTGACTCTCTAGCTGATGAATCATTGTTGATCTTCTTCTTTGTTCTTCATCCTTAGACCTTTGAAGTGGTCATGAGGGATGGTTTGGGTGACTCAACAATGTTTCCTCTTCTTCCTCTTGTTCATCAGTCTCCATCATTGAGACTGGGATTATTGGGAGGTCATCAGCAGTTGTTGCTGGGATTATTTGTTGTTGTTTTTGTTGTTCAGCCAATCCCTTAAGTAGGGGAGAGGACTAGCTAAATACAAGAGAAAAGAGTTAGGTTGGGAAGAAAAAGATAGAGAAAAATGGCTAAGTGTATAGAAGAGGTTTGAGGTGAGAGTGAATAGAATCAGAAAATGGTATTATGGAGAGGCATACCTGAGAAGGTTGCTCCCTCTCAACATCAAAGTAAATCTTGAGGTTCCCAGTAGCAGCTATCTCTTTCTGCTTGCCCTGGGAAGATTTCTTTGTAGGCATTTATGTAGTCTTCTCCCCTACTTCTTTAAAGACGACACCCTTGGGGGTAGGAACCTTGATGGAGGCAGGTTTGAACCAGAGGCCTGATTCTTCTTCATCATCTCCACCAACATCCTCTTTGGAGGGTTCATCGTCGAGGATCTCCAATTCATCATCCTCTTCCTCCTCTTCTTTAATATTTACAGTTTCATTCCAGGGATAGGAAGGAGGAGTTTAGGTTTTCTATAGCCCCCCCTCAGCATGAGGGGCGTCTTCAGCCGTTCCCTGTCCCTCAGCATGAGGACGGTCTTCTTTCTCCCCTTGTTCATTCTCCCCCTCTTTGTCACCATCAATACCAAGGGGAGTGGAGACAACAGCAGTAGCAGCATCAGCAGCTGCAACCTCAGTGTTCCTGTCTTCTGGCCAGGAATTACTGAGGTTAAGGCATGAGCGACCTCTAGTTTGTCCACTCTGGCTTCTAGGCCATGGATCGCTTCGGTGGCCTTTAAGACAAAGTTAGCCACGAACCCCAGATTCTTGCGATCTTCATCGGTAAAGGAGGGAGTGGGAGTGACCACTGGTTCATTTAGCTTATTTAGGATGGAGCCGAGAAGGGTGTTGGTGTGGTCGACCTTGGTGCTGATGTCGTTGACAGTATTGTGAAGTGCACCAATGACATAATTTATAGAGCCGACGATTGTTGTCAGCGATTATAGTGCGTTGGTGTTGGTGGCCACGTCATGCTTCAGCTTTGACACCTCATCCTTCAAAGCGGAAAGCTGAGAGTTGTCAGCCTTTGAAATGAGGGAGGTGGAGATTTCCTTCAGCGTATCTCCTGTTGAGTTGATGGCGGTTGTGGCGTTAGAGATGTTGGTGGTGAGAGAATCCACCCGATCACTGACCTCTTATATTGAGGTAGTGATTGTGCCCAAATTAGGATCTGTAAGAGAAAAAGAAGGTTGAGCAAAGGAAAGCTCATACTTAGAAAAGGAAGAAGATAAAGGTAGGGTTGGTAGAATACGGCTGAGAGAAGTGGTCAAAATGACTACTTCCACGATAATACTCCATGTCATGCTCGAGAGGAGACAACAACATAGGTGGCATGCTCTGAGAGCCCCTGAGAGGGAGACCATCAGGTTCTATTACGTTGTTGCGAATGAGATCCTGCAACAATGATTCCCGAGAGTCAGCGACCGTTGTCGATGGTGCAGCAGTAGTGTTGACCAACGGAAAAGAAAGAGAAGCAAAGTCGGTAAAGATGGTCGTGCTGTGAGGCGAAGCGGCACTGGCGTTGCCAAAATCGAACTCCTCAGTGCTTAGAGGCACTGAGAGTGGTGGGGTAGTTGCCAGTGATAATTCAACGATTGAGGGGCTCGCTGACGTGGTAGTCGATGCGGTGTCAGGAGTGGTGGAGCGTACCATGAATTGTTTGAGGGTCTCCTGTGAAGAGGCGATCCCTGATGAAGTAGGAGTCGGTTGTTGATGGGGGGGGGGGGTTCTCCTTAGTAACCCTCTTAGTCTTTTTGGAGTGACCAAGAGGGGCTGCAGAGTGTTTCCTCTTTATTGAGGATGTGGTTGTGGCAACTTGGGAAGCTGCGGGGGGATTTCCGCAGGCATTGCTATCGTTGAAGTAGAAGAAGAAGTAGAAAGAAGGAGTTGTTTTAGAGAAGAGAGACTAACCTTGTTATCAGTTCTTTTCACATCAAGTATGCGGACCCTGAGTTGTGGAAGCTGATAGTCACCCTCGTTCGAGTATTCCTCCTTCATAAATAATTTGAGGAGAGTTCAGACAAAACGGACGTAGGTGACCTTCAGCTCTCGGTTAGGCTTCTCGACCTTCACCATCATATCTTCGAAGATCATGCGGGAGTAGTCTATTTTTCGCCCAATTATAAGGATGTACCCCATCTGAAGTTGGTAACGATTGGCCTGATCTAGCGAACCGGTCTTCCCACTCATAGCTGAGATAATGTGGGAGAAGATGAAGTTGAGCTCTGAAGGAATCTTGGCCTTCGGGAACTTAGTGAGTTTCTTGTCAGGGACTTGGGTCCTGGGCTTCATGTCCCAGGTGTACCCCATGAGATCCAAGAACTGGATCAATTCAGCATCAGTAGGAGGTTCTTCGAAAGGTCCTACTGGTAGGCGGAGAGCTGAGCGTATGCCGTGGCAGTGATGCTGCCATGCCCGAGCTCAATCTGGAAGGCTATGACTGTGACCTTGTTTCTGGATTTCAGCGTAAATTTCATACGCTCAGCAGTAAACCATAACTGTGGAAGGAGGTTGCGGTGTGTAGGAGGTGCGACAGTTAGGGCGTAGAAGATTGGTGAGTTTCATAGAAGGTTTACTGCGTCAGTGAGATGGAGGCAAGGTTTCTTTTCAAGCAAATTAAGTAGAGCCAAATGGTTGTTTCCCACGAAGTGCACTTAATTGAGTTCAAACTTGACGTTCTTGGATTTGATCATGGTAACAGCTTGGGAAGCCATTTCTGAGAAACAAGAAACAAAGGAGAAGAGGAACAAGTTTTCTTAGAAAGGAAAGATTTCCAAAAATAAGAATTAGGGTTATACCAGTTTCCTTTTAAGGAAAGAAACTTGTAAAGATGATTTTCCAGTTTGAAAGATACTAAAATTGGTAGAAAACTATGTTTTACCATTTTCCTTTTAAGGAAAGAATCTGGAAAACATATTTAAGAAGAGGCATAAAGTTTAAAGAACATTTTTAAACTTAGGAAAACTTTTTAAGGTTTTTGATGAAAAATCCTGAAAGAAGATGATTTTTAAAGAAGGAAAACCTGGTTGATCTTTGTTAACAAAGATTTAAGATCAAAAAGAAGTTTTTGAGTCCAAAATGCATTAGAGTTAAGAAATAGGAACTTGTTGTCTTGAAGTTTTGAGGATCGAAGTCTTAAGTTCTTAGTTCGTTCGAATGTAAAGGAAAATTCTTATCTTGAGAGTATTTTGTGCGCGTAAAGAGAAAAAATATAAACAAGGGTTATTTATATAGGAATGAGAGAGGAGAGAGAAAGGTTGACGAGCAGGAAAAACACTCATCATAACACGGACACGTCCCACGAAGTCTATTGGTCAAGAAGTGTAACGGACGAACGTGTCAGACGAAAAGGCGTGCCATGGTTTATCCTATTTTGATGACGTCACAAGAAAATGTCTTTTCATTTTTCAAAAGGCATCCATGATAGTTAAGATATATCAGGGTTGGATTAAGTTTTTCAAAGAATCACTGATGAGGAATATCAGTGGTGAGTTTTTCTTTTTCAAAAAAGGATCACATATAGGAAAATGCCAGTGATTAAGATTGTCTTTTGAAAGATATCTTACTGAAGATAACTTCAGTGATTTAGAATAGAGAACGTACCTGAGTATCAGAGAACATTTACTCAGAGATTACAGGATGAATAGAAGAGATAAACCCTAATTACTGACATAATGCTTGACCGCTGAAGAGCTATTCTTGAAGGTTTAGCATTCCAAGCTCACTGATGAGAAATTTGAATCTTATCTCATCAAGAGGTTTGGTAAAGAGATCAGCTATCTGATAGTCAGTGGGAATAAAATGAAGTTCTATGTCTCCATTCATCACATGATCTCTGATAAAATGATATATGATTTCGATGTGTTTAGTCTTTGAGTGTGGCATTAGGTTGTTTGCTATAGCGATGGCACTAGTGCTGTTGCAATAGATAGGGATCTTTCATAGCTGAAAGTCATAGTCTAATAGTTGATTTCTCATCCGTAAGATCTGAGCACAACAACTTCCAGCAGCTACATACTCAGCTTCAGCGGTGGAGGTGGACACTGAGTTTTGCTTTTTACTTGTCCAACTCACCAGCTTTCCACCCAGGAGATGACAACCTCCTATGGTGCTCTTTCTATCCAGTTTGCAACCTGCAAAATCACTATCTGAATAGGCAGTTAGATCGAACCCTGAGTCTTTGGGATACCAAAGACCTAGGTTTTGTGTACCCTTCAGATATATGAAAATTCTCTTCACATCGATCAAATGTGATTCTTTGGGTTCAGATTGATATCATGCACAAAGACAAGTAGAATACATGATATTAGGACAACTCGCTGTAAGATAGAGAAGAGAGTCGATCATTCCTCTATAGGCAGTGACATTAACAGGTTTTCAGATGGATCCTTGTTAAGAGTCAGCAGAGGCGCCATAGGAGTTTTCATAGCTGAGCTTTGAGTAAGATCAAATTTATTCAGCATATCTTTAACGTACTTACCTTGGCGGATAAATGTGCCTTTATCACTTTGTTTGATCTGAAGTCCAAGGAAGTATGTTAGTTCACCCATCATACTCATCTTATATTCATTCTTCATTCATTCAGCGAATCGAGTACACATAAATGGGTTAGTAGAACCAAATATAATATCATTGACATATATTTAAACAAGAATGATATGACCTTTAACTTTTCTAAAAAATAAAGTGTTATCGATTTTACCACCTTCAATTTTTTCAGCAATAAGAAAGGAAGATAAAGTGTCATACCATGCACAAGGTGCTTGTTTTAAACCATAAAGGGCCTTATCCAGATCAAGGTTTTAAAAGTGGAATCGTGCATCAAGGCGTTTTCCCTCAATGAGGCGAGGCGTAAACCTCGAGGCGGTCTGAGGCGTAATCCACGAGGCAGAAATATATACACTACACAAATATACATATACACCAATCTGCATTCCACTGCTTCTGCTCAGAAGACATATGCAATATATATACTAACACTTGACACTTGAGTACTAGACACAAAATATATATATGATACTAAATTACTAAAAGAATTTACATATACTTTTTTCAATCACAAAATATAGATGTACATGTACTAACAAAGATTTTTTTTGATCTATTCCTAACATATATATGTTTATGTATATATTAATATGCTCACAGCTCATAGAGAAAATATTAAATATCAACAAAGTAGGAGTAAAGGTGTGGTTGTGACCCTTACACGTAGTAGAGACTAAATATAAAAGAAGTGTATCCAATAGATACATATATACATAATGCTTCTGTAAATCGAAGAGAATCGAAGAAGAAAATGCAAAGAAAACAGGAGAAAACAGGAACTTTCGAAGGACAATAGACAAGTAGCAGATAGGCTTTAGGGGACCAGGGAAGAACAAAATGCAAAGAAAACAGGCGACAACTGGAACTTTCGAAGGACAATAGACAAGTAGCAGATAGGCTTTAGGAGAACCAAAGAAGAACAAAATGCAAAGAAAACAGGAGAATACTGGAACTTTCGAAGGACAATAGACAGGTAGCAGATAGGCTTTAGGAGAACCAGAGAAGAACAAGGTTTTCAAAAAAGAAATAGAGAAGGTTTTAGTCATTTTTAAAATAATTTAGCCTCGATATGAGGCATACGCCTCACTACCGCCTCACGCTTCACCGCCTCAATCGTCGCCTCAGACGATCGAGGCGTGCGCCTCGTCTGGGGATTAAAAAACGCCACCTAAGGTGCGCTTTTGGACCTCCTCGCCTCACACGTTTTTTAAAACCATGATCCAGCTTATATACATATTCTGGATGCTTAGGATCAGCGAATCCTGGTGGTTGTTCAACATAAACTTCTTCGTTCAGCTTTCCATTTAGGAATGCTGACTTGACATCCATTTGGTGAACTTTGAAGTCTTTGTGAACTGCGTAGGCTAGAAAAAGTCGAATTGCTTCGAGTCTTGCCACTGGGGCAAAGGTTTCATCATAGTCTGTGCTTTCCTCTTGTCTGTATCCCTGAGCAACTAGTCTAACCTTGTGGCAGGTCACAGTTCCAAATTCATCTAACTTGTTCCGATCACCTACTTGGTGCCAATAACAGTTTTGTCAGATGGTCCGGAGACAAGATTCCAAACTTTGTTTCTTTCAAATTCGGTCAGTTCTTTTTGCATAGCACTGACCCAGTTTGGATCTTCGAGGGCATCATAAGTTTTCTTGGGTTCAATCAGTGAAATAAAATTAACAAATAGATAAATATTACCTGATTTTCGTCGAGTCTGAATACCTGCATTTGGATCACCTAGAATTTGATTGATTGGGTGATTCATTGTCCATTGCTGAGCAGGAGCTTGAATCTCTGGCTCAGAATGGATTTCTGGAGGAGCTGAAGAAGAGGCTTCAACAGCAATAGTGTCAGGTATATCAGGCAGGAGTTGCTGAGGTTCAGATGGTATTTCGTTCACTTATTGCTGATTAGAAGTGGATGGGTTTTCAAAAGTTGAGGGTTCAGAAGGAGGTAAAGTTTTTATAAGAACAACCGAGACACAAGAGGAGGATTCAACTTCACTTTTTTGCATGCTAGGAATGATGATAGAGTCATCATCAGCGATTGGGTTGTTGACCTGAGGGTCAGGGTTGAGATTAGCTTCTGATTCCCCATAATGAGAAAACATCCACTGTTTCAGTTCTTCGTTTTCAGTAGTAGGTTTTGAATATGCTGAATGGGATTCATCAAAGGTGACATGAATAGTTTCTTTTACGGTTTGTCTTCTCTTGTTGAAGACTCTGAAGGCTTTGGATATTGAGGAGTATCCTAGAAATATTCCTTCGTCAGCTTTGGGATCGAATTTTTGGTCTCGCTTCCTTGGGAGTAGTGACCCAAAGAAGTATGCCAAACGAACGACGCTGGCTCCATACCCTCAATATAAGCGATTTAGAAAAGTGGGAAAGAAAATCAAATCTTTTTCTATCTGGCTTATACAGAGGGGAGGTGAAGCAGAGTGAGTGCAGTATATCTCTGTTGCTTAACATGAAGCATTGACAACCAAAGATATGGAGAAAGCTGATAGATGTGTTTCTTCCATGGAAAAGCTCATAGGTAGTTTTGTTGCATCTTTTGACGATCAACGACCTATTTTGAGTAAAACGACCTATGTTGAGTAAAACAGACAGTGTTGTTAGCTCAAAGTATTCCAGTGTAAAAGTATTGAAAATATCATAAGTCAGAAGAACGTCAGAGACTAAATGTCAGAGACCAAGACTTCAGAGATTGAGCAGAAGACTTAGCAGAAGAACAACATAAGATCATCAGAGACCAAACGTCAGAGACCAAGACAACAGAAGACCATCAGAGCTCTGGCAAATGATCTCTGGTGACCAAGACCTCTGTCAAGCGAAGACTCGTAGAAATTCTCTAAGTGTTAGACTAGTGTTTGTACTTTCCACGTCAACCCTAAAAGGACAATAACACCTTTACACGTGTCATTCTAGGGTTAGATAGTACAATGTTCTACACTTTATCAGGCTATAAATAGAGAGTAGTGGAGCACACAATTGAAAGAATTACTGCAAGAGCACACTCACTGCACATTCCATTCCACTATATGTGTACGTTTTGTAGCCTAAGAGAATTCAGAAGATACACACACACTTAAATGTTCTTGGTGTGCTTCATAATCAATATACGAGCAGTTTGTTATTTCATTCTCATATTGTTTACTGTTCGATATTGTTATTCTCTTTTTGTGGTTATTTATGCAATCACTCACTATCAAACAGAATGTTTATGCTTCCGCTATCTTTGATCTCTCTGTTTAAGTGAGACAATGTGAATCTAGGAATCAACAATTGGTATCAGAGCAGATTGATTTGCTTAAATCAAATCGATACAATCTATATGGGTTGATTCATCTTTGTTGAGTCATAAGTTTTTCTTCAAAGTTTCTTGGTATACCCTGTTTTACAACCAAAACTGAAACTCGTGTTTTCAAGCCACAAATAGTTGTTTAAACCTTCAAGCATGTTTAGAAAAGTGCTCTTTCATTTAATATACTGTTCTTTTCATCTCTACTTGTCTCTCTTCAATCTTAAATACCCTTTCTGTTCATGAAAATCGTCACTTTGTTTTTCTGTAAAAATGGCAACTAACAACATCAACGCCATTTATACTGCAGGTTTAACCAAACCTCCTACTCTTCTGAGGGATGAATACCCTCAATGGAAGATAAGGATGGTCAATTTCTTTGAAGGCATGGACAAAGATTTTATGCGATCGGTCACAAATGGACCATTCCAACGCATGGTTGTGGTTCCTCGTGTCCGTGCAATAGAAACTACAGCTGAGATTCCAGCTCACCTCGAACCTAAAACCACTGGTTTTACCGAAGAAGAGAAGTTAAAAATGGAAAATGACTCTAAGGCAGTTAGACTTCTGATAATGGCAATTCCAAACGATATTTTCCAAGAACTTGACTCTTGTGTTACTGCTAAAGAAATCTGGGATCAACTTCTGAACCAACTTCTGAACCAACTTGAAGGGGGAATAAAAACCCAAAAGAACAGAAGGACCCAATATATTAATGAATACAACGATTTCAAAGCTCTTCCTGATGAGACTCTGCAACAGACCTACAACAAATTTAATGTCTTGATTAACAAGTGTAGAAAATGTGGTGTTGTCAGATCAAAGGAAGACAACAATGTCTTGTTCTTAAAAAGTTTAAATGATGAATGGATGCACTTATCCATGTCTTTAGAAGCTAACCAGGACCTGGACAAATGGTCACTCACAGATGTGTATGGCACTCTTGCTGCACAAGAAAAGGATGTTGTCAAACAAAAGGGCAAATCCTCTATGGGAGTACCATTGGCTTTTATCTCTGATACTAAAATACCCTCAGAAGGGAAATCTACAAGAGATAATACCTCCAAGGAGAAGAAGGGAAAAGAGAAGGTCCTGAGAAAGAAGGGAAAGAAGAGCCTTATTGCTGAGAGTGATGAAGAAGATGACAGCATGTCAGATGCTGATGAAGATGATGATATTGCTTCTTTTTCCCAATCTCTTGCTTTAATAACTCAACAGTTTAACAAGAGATTTGGCAAGAAAGTATTTGACAGAAGTGGAAGTTATGAGAGAGAAGAGAAAGAGGAGAAAATAGGATATGAAAAAAGGAATGCACTTTTCCAAAATCAACATAGAACTGCACCAGAACAGAGACCACCTCAATATCAACAGAAGTACATCCAGCCAACACCACAGAAGCCAACAGATGTTGTCCAACCCATCAACCAGAATGATGGTAGATGCTTTAGATGTGGCAAACCAAGCCATTTTTCTGCCAACTGCAAAGGTAGACTGGTAAAAAATCAGGTTTACTATAAAAACAAGTACAAGTATAACTTCAAGGAGAGAAGTTATGTTGCAAAAATGGAGAACTGGAACTCTGATTCATCTTCTGATGAAGAACCAGAGGCCAACTTATGTGGAATGGCTATTGCTGAAGAGATGACGGAGGATTCAAATGCAAATAAAAGACCAAAAAAACATTTCAAATATTTCTTAAACTCCCAAGATTGTAATCATCATCGCCAAAACCAAATCAACACTCCACCACCCCCTTTTCCCTCTCCCTATGGCCGGCCTCACCTCCCCCCCCCCCCCCCCCCCTTAACCCCTCGCTCACACTCATTTTTCCCTCACAATTCACACAGAACTCATCTTCACTTCTCTCTAGAAATTTTCGCTCTACTTTCTATCTATTTCCTCTTCTTTTCTCTCTAAAACCATCCACATTCAACAAACTAAATCAAGATTTCAATACCTTTGAAGGTGTTCTTCAAGGTAAGCACATGAAATAATGAAAAACCAATCAACTTTTTCTAAGTTTTCATGCATTCTTTGAGTTTTCTTCCTCTATTTTTGATTTTCAAGCTTGTTTTGCTAGAAAACATATTTTAATTCTTAATGTTTGTAGATTTTCCCCCAAAAAACATGTTGCATGTTCTTAAACGGTGATAAAATCCATGACCAACCAAAGTTAAGATCAAAGAAAGAGCTTTTGAAAGTTCTAACTAGCATGCAAGTGTTTTGTTCAAAATTCTACGTCTTGGATTCTAAAAGGTTGTATAAAATCTATCCTACATATCAAATACCTACTTTAAACTTCATGCATGTGATTTAAACTTTATATTTTATGTGTCAAAAATCGAGCTCAAAGCTTGGATTTCAAAGAATTTTCAAATAAAAACTCATGATGGTCATTTTTAGGGTTTTTGCATGTTAACTTTGTTTAGCTTGAATGCATGCAACTTTTAATGGTTAAAAAAAGGTTTTCATCAGAATATCCTTGATATATTTTTGATAAATCGTGTTCTAAGCAAAAGAAACTAGAATCATTGCAAGAATCAAGAGTTTGAACACATATTCTTGAACTCACTTTCAAACAACAAGCTGGCAGATTTCAACACCTAACTTTAAAAGACCATAACTCTCTCAATTCTTAACTAAATGAGGTGACATTTCTTCTGGAATTTAGTTATGTGTGTTAGTTTTCAAACCCAAGTGGTTTCACTTAAAAACACTAAGAATGCAATCTCTAAACAGTCGTAACAAGACAAGTGTGCAAACAACTATACTTTCTGTAGTAGTCCTTAATATAAGAATGATTTGAAGGACCTAACTATCTTCAAAAATTATGATTTTTATGTCAAACGTTTCCTAACACAATATGTTAACTTGGGTAAAAAGATTCTGACCAAAAGAACTTTGGAAGACAATTAAAAATGAACATAAAGTGACAACAAAAGTTTGGACAGAAAAGGGAATTTAAAAGCTTAGTTTAAAAATCAACTTTTAAACCCTTTTACCATTTTATCTAATAATTTTGAGGTTTGTGTTAAAATGAACAAGTTAAACATAACATATGTATAAATGTTAATATTAAATAATAAATTATAAAGAATTAGAAAAATGAAACCTCAAACCAAAAATCAATATATTAAAGGCATTTTATGACATTTTGGATGAGTAAGCATTACCGAAGCCGTAAAAATCTAAGCTTGAATCTTACTAGTGTCCTTACGTTCGTAGGATTGAAGTAGGATCATATATTGGTTTGCATTCAGTTGACGTCTTCAATCCGTCTTCGCATATCACAGTGAGTTTTCACAGCCCCTTTTTACTATTTTCGTATATTTTGGGGGAAAGGCATGCTACTATCTTTTTACACACCGGTTGTACTGTTTACTTGAAACTGCTAAACTTTGCTCTGAATACTTATGCTTTATGGTATGTATGCTTATGTTAGTTGATTCTGAGTTACTGTCGTGCTTTAAGTCCCCGTTTTCTCTCACATTACCCATTTAACTCAACTATTGAGCCGTTGGTAATTATGAATAGCGCTATTTGGTTGACACCCCACTTACATTCCATGAGTGCATAATTATTGTTTCATACACGCGTGTTAGCGATAGAACATGCACCATGGGGCGTTCAGTCATTAGGTTTGGATAGTGGGCTCATTGCTTTAACATTTTGCATACAAATATACCTTGGGCAAGTTTACAACTGAATTATCTAACCACTGTGTGGATTCAAACAACTTTTACATCAAAAACTCTATTGCATTCAGAAAACCTGTGATCTCACCAACTATTTCAGTAGTTGACCTCTCATTCACATGCTTTTCAGGTGTACGTCAGTAAGGTTGGCATCTAGAAAGGCACCACGTGTAGCAGCATCCTGCATGTTTTCATCTATGTTATTTCCTTTTGTAAAAGTGTTGTTTTAAGACGTATTGTAAACTTTTGTAATTTCTTTAAACTACTATGGTTGGTGTTATCGTGTACCTTATGCTGTGAAACCTTAAACTGTTACATCTCGTGTTTCCGCTTTAGCGGGGTGTGACATCAACCCTTATGATCTACTCCAGTTGCACTCCTATTGCGTCAACTTCTCAGATCGACAGAAGACTGCCATGACTGCAAGGTATGAGGTCAAACTAGCCATGGAAAAACATGTGAACCTCGGGACCCAAATAGATTTCTAGCACGACATCACATTTGAACTGGAGAAGCTAAGCATTGGACCCCCAAATGAGAGTCTTGAGGATTTTGAACACTATCCCTCAGGATCTCTGGTAGCTGAACCTGAAGCCTTCATAAATTGACAGAAGGGAATAAAGAAGGCTATACGCTCTGCAGAAGTACCCAAGTATTCTACCCAGTCTCTGAAGAACTTGAAGAAAATCATGCAAGGATTAGTTGGGAATAAAAAGTGTCCAGAAGAAGTCATCAGAAGCTTCGTCAGAAACATAGATCTTACCCTAGAGTTTAGAGATTTAATTAAGAAATTCGATAGGATATTGAGAGGCAACTGGTATGACTATATTTACTTTCTTTTGTATTGTAATGTACTTTCAAAGGAAGTAAACATTTTTACAGAGAATGACTTTCTCCTCTTTGTCTTTGTTTAGCATATCTATGTAGAATAGCAAAGTTTGTATTTTCAATACTTAGGGGGAGATTGTTAACCCCAAGTATTCCAATGTAAAAGTATTGAAAATATCACAAGTCAGAAGAACGTCAGAGACTAAATGTCAGAGACCAAGACTTCAGAGATTGAGCAGAAGACTTAGCATAGGAACAAAAGAAGATCATCAGAGACCAAACGTCAGAGACCAAGACAACAAAAGACCATCAGAGCTCTGACAAATGATATCTAGTGACCAAGACCTCTGTCAAGCCAAAGACTCATATAAATTCTCTAAGTGTTAGACTAGTGTTTGTACTTTCCACGTCGGCCCTAAAAAACAATTACACCTTTACACGTGTCATTCCAAGGTTTAGATAGTACACTGTTCTATACTTTATCAGGCTATAAATAGAGAGTAGTGGAGCACATAATTGAAAGAATTACTGCAAAAGCACACTCACTGCACATTCATTCCACTCCGTGTATGTTTTGTAGCCTGAGAGAATTCAGAAGATACACACACACACACTTAGGTGTTCTTTGTGTTCTTTATAATCAATATACGAGTAGTTTGTTATTTCATTCTCATATTATTTACTGTTCTATATTTTTATTCTCTCTTTGTGCTTATTTATGCAATCACTCACTATCAAACAGAATGTTTATGCTTCTGCTATCTTTGATATCTCTGTTTAAGTGAGACAAGGTGAATTTGGGATCCAACAAGTGTTGATAGCTTCTGCCCAGAATTGAGTTGGAAGATGAAAATCGCTGAGCATAGATCGAGCAACTTCGATGATTGTTCTGTTTCATCTTTCAGCGACTCCATTTTGCTGAGGTGTTCTCACCGCCGAGAAATTGTGAGAAATGCCCTTACTCTCAAAGAAGTTATCAAGGGAATTGTTTTTGAATTCAGTCCCATGATCACTCCTTATTGAGCGAACAATCATATTATTCAAGACTTCCATTTTCCTGACAAATGAGATGAGTTCATCTGAGGTGTCACTCTTTGCACGGAGAAACATTACCCAGGTATAGCGAGAGAATTCATCTACTATGACGAGAGTATATTTCTCTCCAGCAATGGATTGTATGTTGACACGACCAAATAAATCTGTATGAAGGAGTTGAAGAGGGTTTATCACTGATGGCACTTTCTTTGACTTGAAACTAGCTTTAGTTTGTTTTTTTTCTCACACGCTGAGCAGAGGAACTCCTTAGCATATGAGTGTTGAGGCAAGTTTGTGACTAGTTCTTTTGAGGAGAGAGTGTTCAGCATTTTGAAGTTGATATGAGAGAGCCTTTTATGCCATAGCAGTTGACATCTAACGAGGCTTTGGATAGAAAACGAATGTTGTCAGTGGTTGTTGAGTCCATGTTTATGACATAAACATTTTCCAAATGATAACCGATGAGGGCAAGGTTTCCTTTCTTATCAGTGACTGAACATGCTTTCTTAGTAAAGCATACTTTAAAGTCTTTGTCGCATAGCTGACCGATGCTAAGAAGATTGTGCTTCATTCCTTATATGTAAGCGACTCTTCTGAAGGTAGTTGTACCATTTGTGAGTACACCAAACCCTCGGGTATAGCCTTTTCCATTTCCACCAAAGGTCACAGAGGGACCTTTCTTTTCCTTGTATTCAGTGAGCAGGTTCTTTTCTTCAGTCATATGTCGAGAGCATCCACTATCAAGATACTAGATACCCTTTGAGACCTGCAAACAAAAGGAAGATTAATTCTTAATTGGTACCCACTTAACTATGGGTCCACAATTTTCAGTGAAAGAGGAAGTGGAAGCATCAACTGTTTTCACAACATCTGATGATTCAGCGTCAGTGGTAACCTTCACTTTGGTTATTTTCTTAACCTTAGTGGTATTCTTCACCTTGGCTTGTTTTTCACCTGGGGTGATCTTCTTTGCCTTGGAGGCAGTCATCTCTACCTTAACTGATTTCTCAGCTTTGGTGGCTGTGGGGCACTTACTAGCAATATAATCAGAAAGTCCGCAGTGATAGAATATCCTATAGCTGAAAGTAGCTTTAGAACCATAGGCATAAGCATTTGACAGTTTTAAATGGACAGGGCCTGTACCAAGAATGCCTTTAGCATCAGATACTAGAGGAACCTTAGGTTCTTCAGATTTCTTAGTTATCACATCGACCTTTAATCTGAGGGTTGATCGCTGAACATGTTTAGGGATCTTAACTTTTGAAATAGAAGGTTGATTGACTGAAGGTTTATACTTCTTCTGCTTAAGCACTTTGGTACCCTTCTAATGATTTTGTAAAACGGTTTTTCCTTTATCTTTGAGTTTGGGGCTCAAGAGAAATTTTTCCTCAGGTATTGGAGTATTAGAAGAAGCGAACTAAGATGATATGGTGTCAGGGATGGAAGAGACGAACATTCCAAACTTAAGCATGGAACGATCTTGGCTTGGTTTCTCTGTGTTAGCATTAAAACCAAGACCACTTCTGTTATTGACAGGGATCCGAGCACCGATTATCTCATTGACCTTTGCTGAGGATTTACACCATCCTTCAACAGTAGCTTTCTCAGCTTTCAGTTTAGCGATAGCTTGTTCGCGTTCAATGCTTATTAATTGATTTACATAGACCTGATCGTTTAAACTTTCTTCTATATTAGAGAGTTCTTGGATCTTTAAATGACATTTCTTAAGTTGTTCAGTTAAATCTAAATTTAGTTGTTCAGCTTGGGTTTTGCCATTTAGGGCATCAAATAAATCAACCATCAGTGAATCGATATTGCGAAGTCTATCAGCATCAATGAGAACTGGAGTAGAAGAGGTTGATACCTGAGAGGTGGATTATGTAGAGGGAACATCAACGGGTTCTTCATTAGACAGAGATTGGCCTCATCTTCTTCATAAGAATCTGACTCTTCATCAGATTCAACCCAATCATGTTATTCAGCGATTAGACCTTTACCTCTCTTCTTGAATTGTTTAAACTTTAGGTATTTCTCTTTGAGTTTTAGGTATTTGTCATCTTTGGATTTGGAGGTAGAGGAGTTTTCGAATGATGAAGAATGTTAGCTTCAATCTTCCTAATCATAGAAGTATTTAGAAATTAGAAGTAGTGAAAAATAGGCTAAGTAAAGAAAAGCATCTTACAGAGGCTCTGCCGACATTACCGAGAAATCAAGGTCAAGAAGCTACAGAAGCAGCAGAGGCTTCCTACAGAACCTCTGATGTACTCAAAGAAGACCCAAGACTCGGAAACAAAGGTGGACTGCTCCACAGAGGACCAGACCACAGAACCTCTGTAACTCATTACAGAGCCTCTGTGGTCCTCACTGAAAGACTTGAAGATATTTATAATATCTTGCTACTGTTACAGGACCCGTTCATCAACTTGCATGGTAGCATGCCCTGTCCAACGTCGACGTGTCAAACTCTGATTGGATTCAATAGGGCTTAGTACATATTAGACGTCTGCTACATTAAATGCAATACAGCACGTCTGACTGTTCATGCCATCCTTGCAACTGTTCACGACATCCGTTCTACTATTCATACGTACCTTTTGAATAGTAGCATATGCTTTATGGTCCCCTTTAGAGTAGTATATAAGGAAGACTCATGTTGAGTTCTTCCTTACACACAAAAAACACCACTTCAATCGAACATCAAGAACACAAAAGATTATTCACCTTAAAAGTCATATCTGTTTTAAAGCTTTTCTTACTCACGGTTCATAAACCTGTTCTTGATATATATATTCAGTAAACTTTGAGATATAATATTCTGTTCACTGTTTATTTATATTTTGTTCTAAATCTATCAAACATATCTGTTAGTTCTTCAAATACGCTTCCGCATCAAACATTAACTTGAACTAATAGATCTGATAATCTTGTTTAAAGCAAAACGGGAACCAACAATTGGTATCAGAGCAAAGCTTGATTTTCAATATCAAGTGATCCTCGTTTTACAACTTTTATTTGATAGATTATTTTCTCTCTTCATCACCATATTTCTAGATATTACTTGTACCTAGAAAACCTTCCAGATCTTCATACTTAGAAATCCTCCATCAGATTATCCTTTCCTCAAAATGACAAATACAAATAACTTTTTCACTGCTGGCTCACTAACCAAACCTCCTACTCTTCTTAGAGATGAGTATCCTCAATGGAAGATAAGAATGGTTCATTTCTTTGAGGGTACTGAAAAAACTCTCAAACAATATCTTTACAATCTTCCTCCAGTTCCGATGATAACTATGCCACGTGTACCAGCTACTGCTGAATCTGCTGAAATCCCTGAACATCAAAAACCTAAGCCAAGAGAAGAATGGTCAAATGAAGATAAGGCAGAAGATGAAGTTGCACAAAAAACAAAGAGAATATTGATCATGGCAATTCCCAACGAACTTTTTCAATCCTTAGATGCATGCTAAACAGCGCACGATCTCTGGAAAGAATTAGAAAGACAGTTGGAAGGGGGTGCTAAAACTCAGAAGAACCGAAGGGCACAATACATAAATGAATATCATGCTTTCAGAGCCTCTGCAACAGAATCTCTGCAAACAACATACGACCGGTTCAACTCTCTCATAAACAAATGCAAAAAGTCTGGTATTCACAGAACCACGGAAGAAAATAACGTCATGTTTCTAAAGAGCCTGAACGATGAGTGGCTTCAGTTGTCTATGTCTTTACAAACAAATCAAGATCTAGACTCCTGGACACTCTCTGATCTCTATGGAACACTTGCTGCACAAGAGCCTCAAATAGCTCAAGCTAAAACACTAACCATTGTGCCATACGCATTGGTTAGTAAATCTACAGAGGCTGCAGACAGACCAAGAAATGAGAGATCTACAGAGGAGAAAAAGAAGGAGAAAAAGAAGATGGTAATGGTTGATAGCGAAGAAGACGAGCTGATAGAGGAAGAGATAACTCTTGCGTCATTAGCTAAATCAATGGCTCTATTGACAAGAGAGTTTAGAAATAACCAAAGGAATTCTGGTAGAAGAGATGATGGAAGAAGAGAAGAATCAAGTGACCGACAGAGGTCAGACTACAGAAATGATGACCTACAGAGGTCGAGCGACAGAAGCTACAGAGGAAATGATCGACAGAGATCAGATGACAAGGTAGGCCACACACAAGAATGCTACAAATGTGGTAAACCCGGTCATTACGCAAACGAATGCCGAACAGAGAAAGGTGGAGACCTACAGAAGTCTGATGACCGAACTGGAAACATCTCCCAAGGTTGTTTCAACTGCGGCAAGCCAGGTCATTTCGCAAAAGAATGCAGAAGTAGACCAAATCGCCCACAGAAGGACTCAGCTTTTTACAAAAAGAAGGCCGAGTATTACGCACAAAAATCTCTAATGGCGAACAAAGGGCATTCTGAGGCAAACAAAGAAGACTTCGAATCAGACTCTACCTCTGATGATGAATTTCCCACAAATGCCCTGTTCTGTGGCATGGCAGAAGTTGACTCCGGCACTGACAATGAGGTATCCATTTCAAACTCTACCTCAAGTACTAATTCTGTAGATGATGATTTATTTAAACTTAACATTGAACTGAAAGATATAATTGAAAGCATTCAAAAAAAACCTGACCTTTAATGAGAGAGAAGTAAGGCTTCTCACTCAAGAAAAAGCCAAAATCTTTGAAGAAAAAGGAAAAGTCGAAAAATATTGGAGCAAAAATATAGATCTTTTAAAAAGGCAAATTTCTGATTTAACCTATGCTTTAAAAATCAAAACAAAATAACTTTCAGTTTCAAGAAGTGAAACTACAGACATAAGAGCTCTCAAAGAATACTTTCAAAAAGAAAGAGAGGTACTTTGGCAAAATCTTTTAAGAAGAGAAGTTTTAATTAAAAACTATAAAGATGCACAGAAGGTGTATGAAAAGGTAAACTCTCAAATAGCAAGACGAGGTATAGGGTACAGTGATATTACCTTAGGAGTTGAAAATAAACGACTAAAACCTCTGTCCTCTCTATTTGTTTTGGGAAAAACTAACAAACCAAACTTTCCAAACTTACTCTCTGTAAGTAAAAGGGTTAAAATCTCTGCAGAACCTCACTTGAGGAAACATACAAAGATGATCAATGTGTGGTTTGAAAACACAGATTCATCATCTTCAACCTCTGTCAATAGAGGAATCAAACCAAAGAAATATCTGAAAACACAAGATCAGATTGGTATCTTTAAGTTTGGTAAACCAGAGACTCAAACACAGGTCGCTTTTGTCTGTATGATAAATGTCGAAAAGAAATTGTCAGCAGAAGCTCCTGAGTTTAAACCCATCTTTTCAGAAGAAAAACTTGAAGAATCTATTGAAAAAGAAATTTTGGAAGTTTTGAAATCAAATGTTTTAGAAAATCTCTGTACATCTTCTATAGATCAAAAACTCGCTGAAGAGATCTCATCAGAAACCTCTGCCATCTATGAAAGTTTTTCTACAGAGGAAGAAAGATCGTATGATACATGCTCAGAAAATCCAGCCTCTGTCGAAAGAAATGACTCAACCTCTGCATATGAGGACGATTCATCCTCTGACGACTCAGAGACTGATTTCAAATCAGGGATAATTCACTGTGACACAGAGGATGTCAAATTCTCCTCTGAAGTTCTTAACATAACAATTTCTCCAAAAGAGAAAATCACAGAGATACCTATCCATCCAGATTTTCTCAAAATGTGTATACAAGTCAAAACCTCTACAGAGCTTGAAAATCTGAAAAAGGCCTCTGAAAATCCAAAAAGCTTAAAATTTTCAAAACCTTTAAGGAAAATCAAAGAGAATCCCACTTGGCAACTGATAATGTCGATTTTCGACATTATTTTGAATCTCAAACTAGGTGGTTTACACATGTCTTCAAGTGAAATACGAGTATTTCATGGGTTTTTGTTGAGAAAGTATAGGTACAAGCATTTGTGTCTAAAAAAGCAGCAAAGTTGAGCTCTGGAGCTGAAAACGAGAGAAATCGAGAAATCGCGAAACAGAATCTGGCGCCAGTGCTGGCGCCAGCCAACCCGCGCCACCACCCGCGCCAAAAACCCAAACAGAAGTTGGCGCCAGTCATGGCGCCAGTCCATCCGCGCCGGCGCTGGCCCCGACGCCCAGTTTTATAAAACTCATTCTGCAGCTAGGGTTTCAATACGCAAGACACACACGACGGCCAGAGCAGTTTAGGGGGCGATTTTGGGAGACTTTTTACACCTTTTGGAGTCACGTTAGAGGATCAATCGGAGCCACGTTCAACACGCGAAGTGGATACGAGCCGGAAGAAGGGAGTTCGTCTTTATATTCATCAGTACATCACACCATTCACCACGATCACTTTTGCCATGTTTTCATTCATAGTTGTTTTCTCTTCTTTTGTGTTTGAATCCCCCAACATCATGAACTAATCTTTAGATGTTGGGGGTTGGAATGAATTAGATTTGAACATATAGATGAATGACGAATGACTCTTATCAGTTTTCTTCAATTAATGAAGTATGTAATTTTGTGTTTAATGCTTGTGTGAAATTGGCCAATTTACATTTGATCCGTTGTTAGTAATTAATTTCGAGAGAATTAATTATTACTTAGAATTAGGAATTGCATGCCTAAGACGATAAACCGGTGATAGAGATATACCGAGTGAGTCTCAGCCCTTAATTGAACCGTTAGGTCGAGATCGAGAGACAACACTTAACCGTTTAACATAATTTTGGTGCGTAATGTGTTTTGAATGTCATAAGTGAGATCGAAAGATAAACTTGTGCTTTTTAAGATAAAACCTGTTGTGCTTGAGAAAGAACAACGGTGGCTTTTACAAAATTGGGTTCGTTATAAGAGAATAACTGGTAATTGTTTGAGTCCGATGTCTGTATGTGAGAATTTAAGGATTTCCATCCCTCAACTGTTTTCTCTATCGGAAGTGTCCAAAGCTGTTTACTGTCTTGTTTTTGATTTGTCTTCTTGCAATTAGTTAGTTAAAACCAACCATCTCTAAATTTCCAATCGTTCAGTTAATAGTCTTTACAGTCATTGCGGTACTTAACACCAAGTTCCTGTGGATTCGATACTCGTACTTACGTACGTATTACTTGAGACGACACCGTACACTTGCGGCTAGTTAAGGAGGGTGTAAACCCACCTATCAAGTTTTTGGCGCCGTTGCCGGGGAACTTTTTTTGTGTTGATATCACTACCAGCTGTAGGGATTATTACATTGAGCATTTTTTTTAATTTTGCAATTTTTTTTATGTTATTTCATTTTTCGTATGCAAGATTTTGACCCAAGTTCTTGTTACTTCATTACTGCAAGTTCTGATTGGTGATTTACCTTCTGCTGCAGATCGCTTCTAGTTTATGCTAAGAAGGAGTTCCTCTGGTGAACTCGAACAGTTTGATCCTGAAATCGAAAGGACTGCAAGGAGGTTAAGGAGGCAAGCCAGACTCAGACGTCAGCAAGAAATGGAGGGTCTCAACAACGTTAACAACAACAATGACAACATCAATGCTGGGGAAGATTGGGGAGAATGGCTCGCCATGGGTAACGGGGAACCAATTCCAAACGTAAATGCGAACAACCCCAACAACCAGAACCATATTGCTAATCCTGGTAACAACAATGTCAACAACAATGGTGTTAACAACAATGTGAATCATCCGCCACCACCACGACAGAGAGTGCCTATGCGGAATTTTGCTAATCCGAACATGGGAGCCGTCCAGAGAGGACCTTATGTTCCTCCAATTGCAGCAAACAATTTTGAAATCAAGACTGGCACCATCCAATTGGTGCAAGCAAATATGTTTGGAGGAGCAGCATCTGAAGACCCGCACAGCCATCTGAGAACTTTTGAAAAGATTTGCAACACCTTTAAGGTGAATGGGGTTGACCCAGGTTCGATCAAACTCCGACTCTTTCCGTTTTCATTGAGGGGTCGAGCAGCTGAATGGGAAGAGAGTCTACCAAACGGGCAGATTCGTACATGGAATGATATGGTGATGGCTTTCTTAAACAAATTCTTTCCACCGGGGCGAACAGCCCAATTGCTGTCAGATATCACTCATTTTGGCCAATGGGATCAAGAGTCCTTTTATGAGGCCTGGGAACGGTACAAGGGTATGCTAAAGAAATGCCCTCATCATGGTCTACAAGAATGGATGGTTATCCAAACATTCTATCAAGGGTTGCATCCACATCATAAAAATGACCTCACTTCCGCTGCTGGTGGTGCACTGATGAATATGTCGTATGAAGACGCGTATGAGTTGATTGAGAATCTTGCGGAACATAGTTATGCCACTCCTCGGTCAGCCACTAGGAAGGTGGCAAGTGTGCAAGAAAGTGATGAACTGAAAGTTATTAAAGCACAATTGGCAGCTATCACAAATCGGCTGAAAGGGACAACAATTCAACCAACTCTCCAAGGGGATATGGGCTGTCAAGAGTCATTTGGTTCACCTCAGGAGCTTCCTCCGCCGGAGCAAGTGCAATTCCTTCAAAACCGCAATTACCGGCCGAGGAACGACCCGTTCTCAAATACTTATAATGAGGGATGGAAAAGTCATCCTAATTTCTCGTGGAGCCAGCCTCAAAATGCACAAAAAGAGCCCATGTTTCAGCAACAACAAAATCAGTACGGTAATACTTCTAACTCTTCTACTCAATATTCTAACGTTTATCGTCCTCCAGGTTACAATCAAAGGAGGCAAGAAGAAGCACAAGGAGGGGAGAAAAAGTCCGGATTGGAAGAGATGCTAATGAAGTTTGTGTCAAAGATGGACAATGCGGTTGGAGAGTTGACATCCTCTGTTGGTACACTGTCAAGTTCAGTCGGAACGATAAGAGCTGCGACGGAACAGAACACCGCATCGATCCGAATTCTTGAGGGTCAAATGGGACAGATGGCAGAGGCATTAGCTGTTCGGAGTCAAGGCACGTTTCCGAGCCAGCCCGAGAAGAAGAATAGAGAAGAGTGTAATGCCATTTATCTTAGAAGTGGCAAGGAGCTGAATGGATAGCCAATACTAGAGCCCACATCAAAAGGAACCGATCCTAAAGAGAAAGAGGTCGAGATCATAGAAGTGACTGAGCTAGAAGCCGATGAGGTTGTGATTGAAGAGAACAAGAAAAGTGAAGAGAAAAGGCCGGTAGTCAAACCGTTTGTACCACCACTACCATTCCCTAATCAAGTGAAGGCACACAATGATGAGGAACAATTCAAGAAGTTCCTCGACATATTCAAGAAGCTTCACATCAATATTCCTTTCGCGGAGGCACTCGCCCAAATGCCGACATACCTCAAGTTCATGAAGGAGATCTTATCAAAGAAGAGGGCAGTTGATCACCAATCGACCATTGCACTTACTGAAGAGTGCAGTGCATTCATCCAGAACAAGCTTCCGCCGAAGCTTAAGGATCCAGGGAGTTTTTCAATCCCTATTCAAATTGGTGATATTCGTTTTAATAAAGTGTTGTGTGATTTAGGGGCGAGTATTAACTTAATGCCTCTATCTATTTTCAGGAAGATCGGATTGGGGGAAGTGAAGCCGACGTACATGACACTCAAGCTGGCGGATCGATCCATAGTGTACCCATATGGAGTGGTAGAGGACGTGCTCATCAAGGTGGGAAAGTTTTACTTTCCGGTGGATTTCGTGGTGATGGACATCGACGAAGATATAGAAGTCCCGCTGATACTGGGAAGATCTTTCTTAGCCACGAGCCGAGCACTGATAGATGTGGATGAAGGAGAGGTGACCTTACGAGTTGGTGATGAAAAGGCGATATTCAAGATGTTTGAGAGTGGGAAGCACAAAGACGGAGTTGGTCATGGCAAGCAAGAGGTGGAAGAATCCGCGAAGAATCGCAAGTGTGGGCGAATCAATTCCGCGGATACCGAACCAAGCTGAGAGCCACACAGTCGTGCCACGACTTTAAATACGGCGCTGGGTGGGAGGCAACCCACCGAGGTGTGCATTCTCTTTATTTTTCTGCATTTGGTGTGTCTTTTTGAAAAAAAAAACTGTTTTCTTTGCTTTCCTTTTCTTTTTGTTTTTGTTCTTGCATCCCCTTCTCCGTCATCTCCGATATCTTCCAACTGGGCGTCCCGATCTTTCAAGAGAATCTCTCCGGGCAAACAGGTATGTTCTAATTCATTATGTTAACGAGTGGTGTATGATGTTTTGGTTCCATTAGCTGAACGAGATGCAACAAACCTAAGTTTCACTTAGGTTTGGGGTGCCTCACTTTTTAAATATCTACACACTCACTTTTATCCCTATGCAAATCTCGGTTTCACCGAGGTTTGGGGTTGCCCATGTTTTTGAAAATGCTAGATTAGCTCTTTGTTCTTCATGTCATGTTATGCCTTACCTGTTTGATACCTGTAATAACCGCACAACGATACTTGTCTTAGTATCTCCTACGCCGATACTTGCACATTGGGGACAATGTGTGGGTAAGGTTAGGGGTTGCCCAATCGGGCCCACGTTTATGCACGTAGATTTCCCGCACCTCTGCATGCTTAGATTACTTTAGCCCAAAATTTTGTTTTGAATGATCAAGACCGACCATTGTGGGAAGAATCTTGTGAGAGTGACGTGACCATTAGGGAAGGACTGGGAAAGGACATGACTAGGGACATTAGTGGAGACCGCCCTATAGTGAGACTTGAGCCTAAAAGACGTTATTCATATCGAGGGATTCATACACGAAAATCATATACACTTTTTCGATATCCTTGTTGTGAATATAGACTGATCTCGCTATATTATTGTATTGAGTAGCAAAGACGACCATCGGAATATTAGGTAAGGGTGTAGTAGACCATATCGTGTGGACCTTAAGAGATGATTCCAGGCATTGTGTGTTTGTTTAACCCTGTTTTTAGCTTTCGTACCCTTTCACCCATTTTTGTGTAACCATAGCCCCTTTGTAGCCATACACTCACCTTTTTCATTTCAGACCCACCTTTAAACCCGAGCCAAAAGCCTTAGCCAACCTTATCCGAAAGTGTGTCAATCTGAGCGGTAATGAACTATGAAAGATAGAGCGGAAAAGAAAATAGTGCAGGCCAGTCAATGAGAATGAATTGGGTCAATGTAACCCAATAAATAGAAAAGAGGACCAATGAAGTCCCAACTAAAAAAAACAAATAAATACAGTTAGTTAGATAACAGTAGCTGCATAATAAGAGAGTCAAAGCGACTCCAGTGGTGACGAAAAGGGCCAAGTGAGAGAATGTGAAGTAAAGAAGTTCAGGAATCACCAATGATTGACACACCGAGAAATTTTGATCCATTTTACCCTTCATCTCTTAGCCTTAACCTTAACCCCGTTACAACCCGTGTAAAGACCTGGATGATCTTCTGGAAAACGTAATTAGAGTCTATGAATACCTTTACCAATATTCCATGTCTTGCTGCTTGATTCCTTTCTGAGATCAACTTTTTGAACATTTGTGCGTCTTTCAATAGAGTTGTCATGTAATTATTGCGTATTCTGGTACATAAACTCTTTAGACATGACAACATGTGCGATAACCTAGGTTCGAGCGAATTGAGCGAATCCCGTGAGGTAGGGTCGAGGCGAAATGTTTTCCTTAGTATGTCCGGACCTAGAACAACCTTAATGGAAACAAAGCAGTCACGAGTTCAACTTACAATGGAAGGTCATAGATCAAACGAAATAGGAATGAGGTGAGAATGAGATAGGCATTCACGGGTATGGGAAATCACCAGTGCATCACGTGGTACCAATTGGGAGTGTGCAGTTATTACGTTTCTCTAATATGTGCTTTTATTCTATTTTTTCGCTATTTTGCTTGAGGACAAGCAACGCTCGGTTTGGGTTGTTGATAATGTCGATTTTCGACATTATTTTGAATCTCAAACTAGGTGGTTTACGCATGTCTTCAAGTGAAATACGAGTATTTCATGGGTTTTTGTTGAGAAAGTATAGGTACAAGCATTTGTGTCCAAAAAAGCAGCAAAGTTGAGCTCCGGAGCTGAAAACGAGAGAAATCGAGAAATCGCGAAACAGAATCTGGCACCAGTGCTGGCGCCAGCCAACCCGCGCCACCATCCGCGCCAAAAACCCAAACAGAAGTTGGCGCCAGTCATGGCGCCAGTCCATCCGCGCCGGCGCTGGCCCCGACGCCCAGTTTTATAAAACTTATTCTGCAGCTAGGGTTTCGATACGCAAGACACACACGACGGCCAGAGCAGTTTAGGGGGCGATTTTGGGAGACTTTTTACACCTTTTGGAGTCACGTTAGAGGATCAATCGGAGCCACGTTCAACACGCGAAGTGGATACGAGCCGGAAGAAGGGAGTTCGTCTTTATATTCATCAGTACATCACATCATTCACCACGATCACTTTTGCCATGTTTTCATTCATAGTTGTTTTCTCTTCTTTTGTGTTTGAATCCCCCAACATCATGAACTAATCTTTAGATGTTGGGGGTTGGAATGAATTAGATTTGAACATATAGATGAATGACGAATGACTCTTATCAGTTTTCTTCAATTAATGAAGTATGTAATTTTGTGTTTAATGCTTGTGTGAATTTGGCCAATTTACATTTGATCCGTTGTTAGTGATTAAGTTCGAGAGAATTAATTATTACTTAGAATTAGGAATTGCATGCCTAAGACGATAAACCGGTGATAGAGATATACCGAGTGAGTCTCAGCCCTTAATTGAACCGTTAGGTCGAGATCGAGAGACAACACTTAACCGTTTAACATAATTTTGGTGCGTAATGTGTTTTGAATGTCATAAGTGAGATCGAAAGATAAACTTGTGCTTTTTAAGATAAAACCCGTTGTGCTTGAGAAAGAACAACGGTGGCTTTTACAAAATTGGGTTCGTTATAAGAGAATAACTGGTAATTGTTTGAGTCTGATGTCTGTATGTGAGAATTTAAGGATTTCCAACCCTCAACTGTTTTCTCTATCGGAAGTGTCCAAAGATGTTTACTGTCTTGTTTTTGATTTGTCTTCTTGCAATTATTTAGTTAAAACCAACCATCTCTAAATTTCCAATCGTTCAGTTAATAGTCTTTACAGTCATTGCGGTACTTAACACCAAGTTCCTGTGGATTCGATACTCGTACTTACGTACGTATTACTTGAGACGACACCGTACACTTGCGGCTAGTTAAGGAGGGTGTAAACCCACCTATCAGCAACAAAAGGGAAAATGGCCTGAAGCTAACAAATATTTTTCCTCTGTGACAGTGAAGAAAGATGTTCACCACAGAAGAGAGTCACAGGAGGCAGGAACTAAACAAGACTTTTGCAAACAACATTCTAGTATTCATAGATCTTCTTGTAATAGGAAATCTAATGTAAAGAAAGAGTGTAATGTCTCTGTGGCTCAGTTCAAAGAATTCAATGAAAAGTTCAAACAAATCACATCTCATATTCAATATTGTCATTGTTTTGATCTTATGTTTAAATTGAATAAACACTTCTCAAGTCCAGATTGCTTTCTCACCACTGAAATTCGAAAGTCAGAACCAAAAGAGAAACAATCTGATTCTTCTACAAAAGATAAAATGTATTTCAAGAATGCTAAGGCAAACTTGAAAAATTCTAACAATATTGGACCCATGTGGATATGGGTACCTAAATCTCTGTGATTGTCTTACAGAAGCAACATGTGCCAATTTGGTATCTTGACTCCGGATGCTCAAGGTACATGACTGGCAACAGAAGATTACTATCCACATACAAAGAAACACACGATGGTGGATCTGTAACTTTTGGAGACAACATGAAGGGACACATCAAAGGCTATGGAGTCATACAGAAAGAAAATGTCTCTGTATACAAAGTTGCATATGTGAATGGCCTCAAACACAACCTACTAAGCGTAAGTCAACTCTGTGATACAGGATTCGATGTGTTATTCAAAAGAACTTTCTGCTCTCTACAGAGTGAAAACACAGGAATGGAACTTCTGCGAGCTGAAAGAAGAGGTGATCTATACCTAATGAATTTTACTTCAAAATCCAAGGACAAAGTTTGCCTTGTAGCCTGCAAAAGTGAAGAAGCGTGGTTATGGCACAACAGGTTCTGTCACTTAAACTTTCACACCTTGGATAAACTAGTAAAACTCAATCTAGTTAAAGGTTTGCCAAATGTTAAATTCAATAAGGATCATTTGTGTTCGGCCTGTGAAATGGGAAAACACAGAAGGGCTTCCCACAAAGGCAAAACAGACGTGTCTTGCACTAGGCCTCTGTACATGCTTCATGTCGACCTCTGCGGTCCCATTGCCATACAGAGCCTAGGTGGCAAGAAATACATACTTGTCCTAATTGATGAGTATTCACGTTTCACATGGGTTAAATTTGTTAGAAAGAAATCAGATGTTCCAAATGTATTGATAAATCTAATGAAAAGAATCCAAGTTCTTTATGACTGCAGAATACAGAAGTTAAGAAGTGACAACGGCACAGAATTTAAAAACTGTGTCATTGAAGCATATCTTTCTACAGAAGGAATATCACAGAACTTCTCTGCCGCTCGCACTCCACAACAGAACAGTGTTGTCGAAAGAAAGAATCGAACACTTGTAGAAGCCGCAAGAACTATGCTGTCAGCATGCGAATTATCAATGAACTTTTGGGCAGAAGCAATTTCTACTGCGTGTTATACTCAGAATCGTTCAACCGTTGTGAAAAGACACCTCAAGACGCCTTACGAATTGCTTAACAAAAGGCGACCAAACATCAAATTTTTCCATGTATTTGGATGCAAATGCTTTGTCTTAAACGACAAAGATTCAAGAAGAAAGTTTGATGTAAAAGCTGATGAAGGCAAATTCATTGGATACTCTGCCACTTCCAAAGCCTACAGAACATTCCTTACAAAGTCTCACAAGATTGTAGAAAGCATCAATGTTTCTTTTGATGATTCATTCCAAATGACTTCTGAGCAAATCAGTTCAGAACTCGGAATTAAAGGGAAATCCTCTGACATCTCAAGAACAAAAGAAGATTTGGATCTTCTATTTTTGGAGATGTTCCACAATGACATTGATCCTTCTGTTGGAACCATTAGAGTTTCTGAAGAACCATCCTCTGTCGGACAAAATCCTACAGGTATGACTCTAACTGGTCCAAATAATGCTTCATCTTCTTCTATAAATACTACAGATGCAATTGCCGAAGCAGAAGAAAGTGCAGAAGATGAAACATCAAGAAAAACGACCACAGAAGCTGCACAAACCACAAAAGAACCAATTACAGAGGAAATCGAGGACCAAGACTATACGTCCTCAGAGGAACAAACTCCACCACCACTCATACCAATCATTCCACAAACGGTAGAATCAACTACCAAGGCACGAAGAACGACAGAGGCTACACAAGAAGAAACACAAGAAGCCTCTGAAGAAATTTTGGATGACATTGATGATCATCTTCCACGCACAACTCAATGGACAAAAAGTCATCCACAAAGCCAAATAATTGGAGAACCTTCTGACTCAGTAAAAACAAGGTATGCCACTGCTAATTTTTGTTTCTTTACAAATTTTATTAGTGTGATAGAACCAAAGAAGATTTCTGAAGCCCTAGATGACCCAAACTGGGTAGACGCCATGCAAGAAGAACTTCTACAATTTGAGCATATCAGAGTCTGGACTTTAGTACCTCTGCCAAGAGGGAAACAGGCCATTGGGACTAAATGGGTCTACAGAAACAAGAAGGATGAAGATGGAGTGGTCATCAGAAACAAAGCAAGATTAGTAGCAAAAGGATATAGACAAGAAGAAGGCATAGACTACGATGAGACTTTTGCCCCTGTCGCACGGCTCGAAGCAATAAGAATATTCTTAGCCTTCGCAGCCCACAGAGGTTTTAAAGTCTATCAGATGGACGTAAAATCAGCTTTTCTAAACGGTGAAATCCAAGAAGAGGTTTACGTAAATCAGCCACCAGGTTTTGAAAGCTCAAAGTTCCCAAGGCATGTATACTACCTTGAAAAGGCTCTATACGGACTAAAACAGGCTCCAAGAGCGTGGTACGAACGACTTTCCACCTTTCTTCTAGAAAATGGCTACAACAAAGGTACAACAGATACTACATTATTTTATAAACGCAAAAATAGTGAGATAATGCTTGTACAAATATACGTAGATGACATAATTTTTGGGTCTACAAATTCAGAAGAGTGCAAATTTTTTGAAAAACTCATGCAGAGTGAGTTTGAAATGAGTATGATGGGAGAATTAACATTCTTCCTCGGACTTCAAGTCAAACAATCTTCAGAGGGAATTTTTATAAATCAAGCCAAATATGTCTCTGACATACTTTTAAAATATAATCTCTCTGATACCTCTGCAATGAAGACTCCAATGGCCACTGGAAATAAGTTATTCTTAGATCCAAATGGTATTTCTGTAGAATGTACTCTCTACAGAGGTATGATTGGATCTCTGTTATACTTAACAGCAAGCAGACCTGACATTATGCATGCCACATGTCTTTGTGCACGTTATCAAGCTAATCCAAAGAAATCACATTATGATGCTGTAAAGAGAATCTTTAGATACCTGAAGGGGACCAACAATCTTGGTCTCTGGTATCCACAGAACTCTGGTTTTAGTCTTAAAGCTTATACAGATTCAGACTATGGAGGATGCATGCTCGACAGAAAGAGTACCTCTGGGAGTTGTCAATTCCTAGGTGGTAAACTAGTCAGTTGGACCTCCAAGAAGCAGAATTGTGTCTCCACATCCACTGCAGAAGCTGAATACGTTGCTGCTGCTAGCTGTTGTTCTCAGGTTCTATGGATGAAGACTCAGCTAAAAGACTACGGCCACATCCTATTCAAAATACCCATCTTCTGTAATTCCAAAAGTGCCATTGCTATCTCTGCCAACCCTGTGCAACACTAAAAAACCAAGCATATCGATATAAGGTACCATTTCTTGAAACATCATGTTGAATACGGTACAATCGAAATGCATTTCGTGCCTACAGAATATCAACTCGCTGACTTATTCACCAAAGCACTAGACGAGAAAAGATTCAACTTCTTGGTGCGTAAGTTAGGAATGATTAACATGGTGTGAAAATCCTCTATAAGTATAGCTTTATCTTCTGTAAATAAGTATAAATATCTATTATTACTTAAGTTATTGCTTTGATAAATTTATTTCTATATATTTTTTTTTGTGTGCAAAAATTATTTCTTGGTTACAGAGCTTCTGTGGGTCCGCTCAGATCTTCTGATAACCCTTACAGAACCTCTGGTAAACATGATCTATTGCTTAATACAAATATTACCATTCTTTGAACCAAGTATAGATCAAGGGGGAGCAAAAGGAAAATTCTTGATCTGCAGAAGTGATTAGATCAAGGGGGAGCAAAAGGGACCCTGAAATGATCTACAGAGGTAAATCTTTCAAAGGAAAGCCAAAGAAGAATGTCGATAATTCTCCATCGACAGAAGTAAGACAAAACTGCCGAGAACAGAAGAACCAAAAGGTATGTCTCTCGCACAAAAGGTTTTTGGAAAACAGTTTTCTAGGACAAGAATTGTCAAATATGTCCTAAATATACTATGAATAACATTTCAAAAATCAAAAGTTCAAAAAGTTTAACAAAATTCGAATTAGAAGAAATTTAAGGTCATAGAGCTTCTGCTGAGCTCAACAGAGGTTCTGTCAGAAAAAGCTCTGTAATCACAAATTAACCCTCTATCGAGCGTTTGAAATGTTATCTCGGAAATCGGATAGATACACCATGACCTTCTCGAACAAAACGTTTTTCAAAACAGTTTTCTCGGACACCAACTTTCAAATATATCCGAAAAACATCTCTTAAACCAGATCAAAAATTGGATGATAAGAAAATCTAATAGAATTTTAGTTATGAGATTTTTTCCCTCATAGAGCTTCTGCTGGCCCTCACAGAGCTTCTGTAAGTTCCAACAGAGCCACAAAACCTCTGTGAGTCAAATTTCTTGACAAAATCCTATTTGATCCTCTCCAATGTCTTTACAAACGTTTTCGTTTAAAGAAGAACCTACAGAGTCATGATAACAATAAGATATATGAGAAGAGGTTAAAAATCAAGATTTTCAAAATCACAGAGCTTCTGTAAAACACAAAAGTTCTGCCATTTTGTTATCAGGGCATTTCTGTAGTAATAACGGTTACTTTTACTGAGAGTGAAACTCATGTGGCTAAAAACAACCTCACGCGCCTAGCATTAATGGGCCGCGCACGACGTCCTGTCATTTTCTGACAAGGCCTACGTGTCCCATTTTCATTGGGCGTACTTGGAACGTTTTTATTTGGAAAGTTGAACCCGCCGTTCTAACTTGAGTACGGATTCCAAATTTTAATCCATTGCCATATATTTTACTCTTTCGAATACTACCGTTTTACCCTCCTATAAAAGCCAAGCTTACCCTCTCATAAAACCTTTTACAAACCCTTATCTTCTTCTCCGGCGAAACCCTGCAAAAGCTTGCAAAAACCTTGTTCTTAAAATCAAATGGCTTCATCTTCTAAAGCTATCTCCCAAGAACTCTCTCCGGCGAACTCACCGGAACACTCACCTACCCATTCTGAACATTCAGAAAACCCCAACCTTGAAAGAACTATTGAACAACAAGATTTCGGGGACTCAGCAGAATTTGCTCCGACGACACACTTGCAAAACTTCATAGCAAAAGATCACTTCGAAACCATACTTCCTATCAAATCAAATAACTGCTATTTGGTCCCCTCACCCACTACTTTCGGCGAAGCCCATGCTATTCTCCTGAACATAATGGAAAATCACATCCTCTTCCCTCTACTCTCAAGAACCCCAAACAAAATTCCAGTCCGTTATCTGAACCAATTTTGGCAAAGCTGCCGATTTGATAAAGACGATTCTCTTATCAAAGGGTACATTTCAAGACCTGATAAATCTGAGCATCTTGAAATCAAGTTCAACAGAACAATGTTCTCACTTGAATTCAACCTACCAACGAGGGGTCTTCTGGGATTGAAGAGTTATGCAGAGCAACCAACAGACGAAGAGCTCTGTGGCTTCGTGGAAATGCTTGGGTACAACACCCAACTACGGAAGAGAAATGACTTCCGCAGAGGAAGATTACCACCTCTGTGGAACACTTTGTTCTCTATTCTTAACAGATGCCTGACAGGGAAAATAGGGAGTATTGACCAGAGCTCCCATCAAATCTTGAGCATCATGTATGGGGTTTACTATGATCTTCCACTAGATTATGCGACCATAATGATGCAAGAGATCATAAACACCATCGACAGAAAGAACAACACGAGAAGGCTCAAAGAGAACGATCCCAACTTTCTACCACCTCTGCAATTCCAAAGAATATTGGGAGTACTGTTCGAACCTCTACTACTAATCCAAAACTGGCCAATGGAAGGACCAACTCCCAAACAGTTCCCGATGAACAAGAATACCCCCACTGATCATACTGATGGCTACTCACACTGCAGACCTCTGTCAAAGAAGCTTCTGCGCTACGCATCGAATAAATCCCTTAAGAAAGAGTATATACGCGATCATAGAACTCCTAAACCGAGTCCTATGACACCCCCGCGTTTAGGTGTCCCCCTAGGAACAATGATAGCAAAACCTCTTTCTACTCAAGAAGAAAAGGATCAGAAGTTAGCAAAGCACATGGCTATTCAACTCAGCTTTATAGCCAAACGTGCAGAACTTATGGGAAAGAAGTCTTCATCAAGAACCTCTGCATCTACTCCAAATGCTAAAAAGAGAAAAACTGCAGAAGGCACCTCAACAAGCGCTGCAGAAGATCAACCTTCACCTTCTCATGCCACAGAAATTGGCTCCTCTGCTCCTCCCTCTTCCCCAAAAATGAAGAAGAAAAGAAGATCGAAATCAACAGAGGAAAGGGCACCAAAACCTAAGAGAAGGAAAACCAAAAAGAAGCATGGTAAATCACTTGAAAAGTTGGTCACCATTGCAGAAGAGGAAACTGCTGAAGAAGAAGTTGCAGAAGAAGAAATGGCTACAGAAGAGTATCAATCACCCTATCAATCTCCAGATAGAATTGCTCACCAAGGAGACCTGAACGACTTCTTACAGAACCCTGACATTGCCAACACCCTAAATACAGCAGGGTGGACGGCACAACCTCTCGACCACCACTCTCCAGAAGAACAAGACTTCTTCATTTCTGGCATTGACACACATCTGCAAGAAGATGACACAACACCCAAAGATCAACCAGCCAACACCCCTGTTATTTTACAAAACCCTTTCATTCAAGGATTGGACGTCCACAGAAGAAGTCCAAACCCAGCTTTAGAAGAAATAGAACAAACAGAAGCTGAGTGGAATAGAGGTGAAATTACAGAGGCTTCTGAGAAAATGATGGAAGAAGAAAAAGAAAAAGGGGCCGAAGTTGTACAAAAAGAGGGATTTGCAACAACAGAGACAGGAATAGAGATCTTAGAAACAGATTCAGATGAAGAAGAAGCTGTCTGGATACGTAAAGGTCTCTATCATCCACATGTCATGAGATTATACGGATCTCATCAAATGTATGACTTCTTACGACCAGAGCAAGGAACTTCAACAGAACCTAGGGAAGAAGCACCAAGCCGAAGGATAGCTACAGAGGATGAAATGATAGACAATGATGTAGTGCTTGGATGCTTAACAGAGGAAGAAGCAAGAAAAGATGCCTGGATAAATAGAGGCACACAACCAAAACCAACTCCCAGTGCAACCCACATTTCTAACTCCGCAGGTCTAGCTGCAGAAGGAGTTATTGAAAAAGAGCAGCACAGCTCGATCCTAACCCAACCCATTCAGCCAGAGGTTACTCTTTCAACCTCTGTGCCCACAGAAACCGGGGAATCCATTCCTAGGGAGTCTCCTCAAAGAGACTCACCTATTGTTCGTGATCAATCGCCCCAGATCACCCTAGAACACCCTACAGAGGAATTTGTTTCCTCTACCACGCACACATTAGGACCAAAACTTCTTTCAGAGAGAAGTAGTGAGCACAGAGACGAAGAGACTCTAGACAAGTCTCCTAGTCAACAGAAGGACATTCCAATACCCACCTCTGGAGTGGATTTGGACACTGTTCTTCACAGAACTTCTGTAGAGATCGAAACTCAGGTTTCTTCTCGAGGATCAGAAGGAAATCCTTCCACCCCCATCGTACAAACAAGGGTGAACGAAGGTGTCCCAGGAACAGGGACTCACTCTGGAGACGAATGTGTTCCTCCAGAGGTTACACAAGGAACACAAGTATCAAGGGATGAGTTCCAAACCCTTGTCACCTCTGTGAACCAAACAATGAAAGAGTTGCAAAGCTCTTTCAAATCCTTTACAGAGACAACATCTACGGCTATCCTGAATCTGAACACCAAAATGGACAATCTGTCCACAGAGGTAAAAACCGCCATCTCACAGATGAAGTCTTCTGCCGAAACTACTGCCAAAGCTACAGCCACTTCTGCCGCTCAGGGATTTGGAACAACTGCAACTTCTGCTTTCAGGGACTCTGTCAAAAATTTCCTTGAACAAATGAATACGCAATCCAACAGAGCAGAGGGCATTACTCCTGCAGATTTACAGAATGCCCTATCACAAGTCCAAGCAGAGGCAATACGCAACACGACAATGATGCAACCAAAAGACTATATGACCAGAGCACAGCTTACAGAGCTCGGACAGAACGTCATTAACCAGGTCACAGAAGTCATTGTCTCCTTCACAACTGCAAATGCCAACTATGTCAAGGATTTCAGAAAGAGTGTCGGCAGAATGCGTTTCAAAACAGAAGCAGAGCTTGCGACATTGATTGGCCTCTGCGATGATGTCTGTGAAAAGTTGATGGCAGCAGGAGCTGAATTACCGAAGAAGACCAACACTTCTTGCAGAGCAGAGGGTACTTCTGATAAAAGTCGGGATGATTCTGATGATGACCAACCTGGTCCATCAGATAATCCTGAGTGGGAGAATCTAAGAGAGAAAGCTACGAGCAGAGGAATACAAAGTCCACCAATCGCAGCAGAACCAATCAGCCAAGCCCCTCCAGAACAAACCCAACAACAACAAACCCAAAAGACCACAGAGACAACACCCATCTCTGTGGAATCATCTCCTGACGAAACCAAAATTCCAGAAGCAGATCAGCAAACCACAGAGGCAACAACCGCCCCTGAGGTAATCATTTTGGAAGAAACAGATGAAGAAACCACAGAGAAAACACCCACCTCTGTGGAAACACCCCAAACCATACCGAGAAGAAAGTCGATTGCCACCAAACCAAAAAGAGCAACGACCTCTTCTTCTGACGTTCTGAAAAGGATGCACACAACAATGAGTGATCGTATGGCGCAGAGAGAAGAAGAAAGGCACAGGTTCACTTCATCAACAGAAACTAAGCTCACAGAAGAAGTCAACAAACAACCTCCAACAGAGGTTACAGAGCAACTCAATCCAACAGAACCATCGCCACAAAAGTCCTCTAAAACACAAATGTCAAAACCCACAGAGGCAACCCCCATCAAGCCAACAGAAGTGCCAACCTCCAAACTTACAGAAGCAACGGTTTCTGCCCAGCCAAAAGCCAAAGATAAGGGCAAAGGAATACTGACAGAAGAGCCAAAGAAGAAAACATTGCCAAAGCCAACAGAGAAACTAATGAAGAGTGCGTTTGATGCCTTTCAAACCCCAAAGCCTGAAGAAGTTGACTGGGCACATGGATTGAAGCCTCTGTCAGACATTCCTCTATCTGGTAGAGCCGCAGAAGTTGTTCAACAGATGGAGAGTCTCAGAAGACAAGTACCACAACCTGGTCCAACATATGAAGAAATGGAAGAAGTGGTATACAAATACCTCTATAAACAATCCTTTCAGACCAATTATCCAACAGATCATGTGACAGATCCAAGGATCAGAGAAGAATTTGAGAACATCTTCACAAGGACAAAGCCAAGAACCAAAGCAGATGTCTTCTCAATCCACAAGATCAAAAAGGTAATCTTCTGCAAATTCTCCTTCATAAGAACCTATCCAAAGGTCAGGTACAATCTTTACAAAGTCAGAAGAGAAGACAATTCATAAACTACCTTCGCTGATGCTGACTTAAGAAATATCAATCCTTATGATCTACCTGACCTTCTGCAATGGACAAAGGACAACTACAACACAGAGGCAAACACCAGAGCCTATCAAGTGTTGAGAAAAGCGATGAGGGAAAAGCTTATGCTCTACAGCATGATAGATTTCCAGCTGGGAAAGGATCTTGGTCTCAAGCATCTGGATTTACGACCACCAGAGGATCGCTGCCCACCGGACGCCGTACCTAACTCAATCATCACAGAACCACGGTTTGGGTTAGTATTTCAAAACCCTCAAGGCGAAACTAAACTATTTGTATGCATGGACTGTCAGAAGTACGCAACAAGTACTCTGAACAAGTTCAGAGCAAGCCTTGTGATATACAGAGGTACAAAGAAAATGGATAAAGATGCTGCAGATACTATCATCAGAGAGATAGACGCCACAATCCGCCTAAGAGAACTATGCATTAGATTCTACAAAGAGATCAGAAGAGTCGGAAGAGACAACAGAAGCTACAACGATTTCAAAGATGCCAAAATCTGATTCTTAGACCTCCAATCTCTGCAAACAAAGTTAAAGTTTATCTTTCATTGTACTCAAATGTAAAATGCCTCTGGCATATTTCTAAATGAAAGAAATTTCGAGGTATTGTTTAACCTCTGTCTTATCTAACTTAGCCTAACTTAACTCAAGTTCAAATTTTTATTTTTCACTACTTAGGGGGAGATTGTTAGCTTCAATCTTCCTAATCATAGAAGTATTTAGAAGTAGTGAAAAATAGGCTAAGTAAAGAAAAGCATCTTACAGAGGCTCTGCCGACATTACCGAGAAATCAAGGTCAAGAAGCTACAGAAGCAGCAGAGGCTTCCTACAGAACCTCTGATGTACTCAAAGAAGACCCAAGACTCGGAAACAAAGGTGGACTGCTCCACAGAGGACCAGACCACAGAACCTCTGTAACTCATTACAGAGCCTCTGTGGTCCTCACTGAAAGACTTGAAGATATTTATAATATCTTGCTAATGTTACAGGACCCGTTCATCAACTTGCATGGTAGCATGCCCTGTCCAACGTCGACGTGTCAAACTCTGATTGGATTCAATAGGGCTTAGTACATATTAGACGTCTGCTGCATTAAATGCAATACAGCACGTCTGACTCTTCATGCCATCCTTGCAACTGTTCACGACATCCGTTCTACTATTCATACGTACCTTTTGAATAGTAGCATATGCTTTATGGTCCCCTTTAGAGTAGTATATAAGGAAGACTCATGTTGAGTTCTTCCTTACACACAAAAAACACCACTTCAATCGAACATCAAGAACACAAAAGATTATTCACCTTAAAAGTCATATCTGTTTTAAAGCTTTTCTTACTCACGGTTCATAAACCTGTTCTTGATATATATATTCAGTAAACTTTGAGATATAATATTCTGTTCACTGTTTATTTATATTTTGTTCTAAATCTATCAAACATATCTGTTAGTTCTTCAAATACGCTTCCGCATCAAACATTAACTTGAACTAATAGATCTGATAATCTTGTTTAAAGCAAAACGGGAACCAACAAAGAAGGTTTGAATACTTTCTTTGACCACATTCACTAGCAAAATGTCCTTTCTTTTCACAGTTATAGCAAGTAGCAGTTGCCTTATCGATAGAAGATGATTAAGGCTTGTTAGTGATAGTGAGACGTTTATTTCTTCTAAAGTTACTCTTTCTTGCAAATCTCCTGAAGGAGTTTGTCAAGAGTGCCATAGATTCATCAAGTTCTGAAGGATCAGTTTTTGATGAACCATCAGAGTTTGATTCCAACTCAGTGATAGTGACAGAAGATCATTGAGTGGGCATTAACTCTGAGGAGAGTAAAACAACATGTGTGCTTTTAAATCTTTTACAAGATTCTTCTTAAGCTGACAAGATTGATCATGATTGAACATACTGACAAAAAGAGTGCTTAAGGTAATATATTTGTGATCCTTAGATAGTTTAAGACACATGGTATAATTGTCCCAACTTTCAGGAAGACATTCCAAGAATTTTGTCAGAATCTCAGAGTTAGAGTAGGTCCTACCAACAGTTTTTAGGTCAATAATTAAACAGTTAAAACGTTGGTGTACTTCCGATAAAATTTCATTCTTACCACAAATGAAGCTTTCATATTGTCTGACCAGATTTATCCTTCTGGACTCTTGTACGTTAGATGTACCCTCATATTGAACACAGATTGTGTCCCATATGGCTTTGGAGGTTCTAAGGTTCATGACAGAATGATAGACCTCATTAGGTAGAGCCATGGATATGATTGATCTGGCTTTGGTATCAATGACTACCTTCTTCTTATCATCATCATCAGTCCATTGGGAGACCTCTTTGATGATTTGTCTTTCAGGAATGGCTGGACTGGTAGTAGTTGCAGGAACGGGAGGAGAAAGAATGGATGGAATATAGGGTCCATTTTCCACGTAGTAAGGCATAATGGGATCTACACCTTCTAAGAAAAGCATCATTGATTCTTCCAGAGATTAAATTTATCTCTACTGAATCGAGGTGGTTTTGTAAGAGAACCACTATCGATATAGTTTATGTTTGTGTTTTGTGCCATTTGAAGAATAGCAAGGAAGAGATTAGTATAAGCAAGATCTTGTTGATGAGATTAAACAATCTGCTCTAATACCACTTGTTGGTCCCGAAGGGGTAATACAAGTAAACAGTTAGTAGAGGGGGCGGGGTTGAATACAAACACAAGATTTTGGTTTTCTAAATTGTTTATTGAAAAATCAAACACAATTTATAGTTTGTTGCGGAATAAGCTTAAGTAGAACCTATTCTAAACAAACTTGAGAATCACTAAGTGTTCTTGCACAAGAAATAGAGAGTAAAGAAGAGAAAGAAAAATAAGGATATTTTTGTTGATCCAAACCCTCTGTGATTTGATAATGACCCTCTATTAAATACTTAGTGAAAATTGTAAGTAAACAATATGTATTAGAGTTTCACTATCGCTGATAAGTACTAGGACTTTACAGTACCGCTGATAGGAACTCTCGCTCTCTAGATTAGACATTCAGCAAACACTGTTCATCCAGTAGCTCTGAGCCTGTTCAGTCTCTGTGATGATCGCTGATAGATTAGTTGTTTACTTATGATCCCTGAAGACAAGTTTCACGTCAACAAAGGTTCTACACTGAAGTCGAAGATCAAGCCCAAGAACTAGCGACAAGTCTACTAATGAACTGATGCGGATATCAGCGAAGCAAGACCTGTCCACTCAACGTGAAGTATCAAGTAGAAGACTTCAGCAATCGGTGAGCTTTATCATTTGCTGATAAAGAACTGTTCAACGAACGCTGATCATGAGGTCTACTCTACAAGTTACTTTTGTCTATCCCCTTGCACGTCTCGGTACGAAATGTCAGAACGGACCTCCCTTCTGTCTAGAATCGTACAACAAACTCTGATTCTACACTGTGCACCATGCACTACTAAGGTTGTCTACAAAGGTCAAAACATGCAACCACTCAGCTACTGCCACATGTAAAGTAACACTGCCATGCATTAAATGCATGCAGTATATAAGAAGAACCCTATTTCAGAATTGAAGTGCTCGACCATCTTCTTCTTTCTCTCTTAGTGTTAGAATATTATTCGTAATATTCTTATCTCCTTTCTATCTTATTTCTAGTGCAAGAAACTTAGTGTTCTTAACTTGTTTAGATAAGGTTTATCCTTAATCTTGTTCCGCAACAAGTTGTAAATTGTTTTAAGATTTATCAATAAACAATTTAGAAAGTAAAAATCGTGTGTTTGTATTCAACCCCCCCCCCCCCCCCTTCTACAAACTTGTATAACCCTTCGGGACCAACAAGTGGTATTAGAGAAGATTTGTTTAATCTCATAAACAAGATATTATCTATACTAATTTCTTCTTCCTTGCTATTTCTTAAAATGGCTACCAACACAAACACTAACTATATTGACAACGGTTCTCTTGCAAAACCCCCTAGATTCTCCAGAGATAACTTTAATTTGTAGAAAAATAGGATGATTCTCTTCTTAGAAGGTGTAGACCCTACTATGCCTTACTATCTTGAAAACGGCCCATATATTCCTGTTAGAATTGATCCTGAAGTTCCAGCCGCTGAGAATAGAGCTGCTATTCTAGAAAGGTTGGTTCCCAAGGAAATTCATATGTGGACTGATGAAGATAAGAAGAAAGTGGCTATCGACACTAAAGCCAGATCCATTCTTTCCATGGCTCTTCCTGACGAAGTATACCATTCCGTAATGAACCTGAAAACCTCCAAATCCATGTGGGACACAATCTGTGTTCAGTATGAAGGTACGTCTGAAGTCCAGGACTCACGAAAGATCAACCTGGTAAGACAGTACGAAAGCTTCATTTGTGGTAAGAATGAATCTCTCTCTGAAGTACACCAACGTTTTAACTACTTAATAATAGATCTAAAAACTGTTGGTAAGGAATATTCTAACTTTGAAGTACTGACAAAGTTCTTAGAATGTTTACCTGAAAGTTGGGACAGTTATTCAATGTGTCTCAAGCTATCAAAGGATCTAAAATCCAAGACTCTTTCTACCTTATATGGCACGATGCTTAATCATGAGCAATCGAGTCATCTTAAGAAGAATCTTGTAAAAGATTCCAAAAGCACCCGTGTTGCTTTAATCTCAGAGTCACCTACCACTCAGCGATCAACTATCACTATCACTGAGTTGGAGACTAACTCTGAATGTTCATCAGATCCTGACTCTTCAGATCTTGATGAATCTATGGCTCTCCTTTCTAATAAATTCAGGAGATTCGCCAATAAGAAAAATTTCAGAAAGAACAAACCTCTTGCTATTACTGATAAGCCAAGATCATCAACTCCTGTTGATAAGGCTACTGCTACTTGCTATAACTGTGAAAAGATAGGACATTTTGCTAGCGAGTGCAGGTCAAAGAAAGTCTCTAGATCCTCAGCTTTTACCAAGAAAAACTTTACTCCCAGGACTAGAGATGAAAAATACAAAAAGCTGAAAGAAAGGTATTCAAAGCTGAAAACCTTTAAGAAGAAAGGCAAAGGCCTGATGGCTGACTATGATTGGGCTGCTTCTGATGAAGAAGAATCATCTGACTCTGAAGATGATGATGAAGCCAATCTCTGTCTCATGGCCAAACTTGAAGATGAGGAAGAAAAGTCTGACATTCCCTCTACTTCAACCTCTGCTACTAAGGTATCACCTTCCTTCTTTACCAATATTTTAAATATTGATGAAGCTGATAGTATTCGAAAAATCGATCTACTGACCAGAAGTTTATATGAAGCCATGAATGGCAAAACTGTTATTGAAAATCAAAACCTTGATCTCGCTGAATAGCTTAAAAACTGTCACCTTCAAATAGAAAAGCTTTCTAAAATTGAAGAAGATTTTAAAGATCAAGTTCATATCAATCAGCTAGTCAAAATCGAGTGCGAAGAAGCTATCACTGCATTAAAAACTGAAAAAGCTACTGTTGATGGATGGTATAAATCCTCAATAACGATCACTGAGATAATTAAGTCTCAGATTCCCCTGAGTGATAAACGTGGTCTTGGTTACAAAGATGAAACTCTAGAACCAACCACTGACCGTTCCATGCTTAAGTTTGGAATGTCCGTATCCTCTATCCCTGACACTTTCTCTTCTCAGTGTTCCTCTTCAAAACCTCCCATCCCCGAGGAAATCTCTACTTTAACTTCTAAAGGTAAAGAGAAAATTGTTTATCCAAAACCCACCTCAGTCTCTAAAGACAAAGGTAAAGGAATTGCTTTTAACCAAAAACCTCATAAGGGTACCTTTGTACCTAAGCTGAATGCTTCTAAAGCTTCAGTGACTTATCCCTCTACTTCTAAAAACAAGATCCCTGGATTCATTCAGCGATCTACTCCTAGACTTAAAGTGGATATAATTGGTAAGAAATCTGAAGAACTGATAGTTCCTCTCATTTCCAATGCCAAAGGTATACTTTGTGCTAGCCCTGCTAATTTAAAACTAACGGCTAAGTATGCAAATGGTCCTAAGACTACTTTTAGTTATAGGAAATGTTATCACTGTGGACTTACAAATCATATTGCTAGTAAGTGTCATACAACCACCAAAGCTGAAAAGATAGCTAAGGTAAAGATCAATGCCCCCAAGGCAAAGAAGACCATTGAGGTTAAGAAATTAACCAAAGTGAAGACTGAAAACAATGCTGAATCTTCAAATGCTGTGAAGACTGCTGAACCTTCCATTCCATCTACATCCACTAACAAGTGTGTACACATGATGAAATGGGTGCCCAAGTCAAACTAATCTTCCTTTGTTTGCAGGTTAAGAAGGGTATCTGGTATCTCTATAGCGGATGCTCTAGACACATGACAGGTGAGAAGAACCTGCTCACTGAGTATAAGGAAGAGAAGGGTCCCTCTGTGACTTTCGGTGGAAACGGAAAAGGACATACCCGAGGGTTTGGTGTACTCTCTAATGGTACAACAACCTTCAAAATAGTCGCATATGTTGAAGGGCTGAAGCATAATCTTCTAAGCATCAGTCAGCTTTGCGACATGGATAACAAAGTAATCTTTACTAAGGAATCCTGCTTTGTCGCTGACAAAAAGGAGAAGATAGCTCTCAGCGGTTATCGTTTGGAAAATGTTTATGTAATAAACATGGACTCAACAACCACAGAGAACTCCTATTTCTTCTCAAAAGCCTCATCTGATGTCAACTGGCTATGGCATAAGAGGCTCTCTCATCTTAACTTCAAGACACTGAATACTCTATCTTCTAAAGAGTTAGTTATTGGTCTACCTCAACACTCATACGCCAAAGAGTCCTTATGTTCAGTGTGTGAGAAAGGCAAGCAGACCAAAGCAAGATTCAAGTCAAAGCAAGTCTCCTCAGTGTCATCTCCTCTACAACTTCTCCATATGGATTTGTTGGCCCTGTTAACAAACAATCCATCGCTGGAAAGAAATATACACTGGTCATAGTTGATGAATTCTCTCGCTATACCTGGGTAATGTTTCTCCGTTCTAAGAGTGACACCCCTGAAGAACTCATCACCTTTGTCAGGAAAATGGAAGTCCTGAACAATATGACCGTTCGCTCAATAAGGAGTGATCATGGGACTGAATTCAAAAACAGTTCTCTTGATTCCTTCTTTAAGAGTAAGGGTATTTCTCACAACTTCTCTTCAGTGAGAACACCGCAACAAAATGGAGTCGCTGAAAGAAGAAATAGAACTATCATTGAAGCTGCACGTTCAATGCTCAGCGATTCTCACCTGCCTACTCAGTTTTGGGCAGAAGCTGTCAACACTACTTGTTTTACGCAAAACAGGTCGCTGATAGTCAAAAGATTCAAAAAGACAGCCTATGAACTTTTTCATGGGAGAAAGCCTTCAATTAGCTTTCTTCGCATCTTTGGATGTCAGTGTTTCATACTAAACAACAGAGATGCCCTTGGAAAGTTTGATCCTAAGGTTGATGATGGAATCTTTCTTGGATATTCTTCTATCTCCAAAGCCTTCAGAGTATTCATTCGAAGAAGACAAACAGTTGAAGAAACTATTTACGTCACCTTTGACGAATCCCGTTCAGCGAATTCTAAACCTTCTGCTGATACTGAAGAACTGAATCATAGGTTGTTTTCTCATCTTGGTGATTCAGAAGACATTCCCACTCCTCATACTCATACTGTTGAAGATGATGGTCCTACTATCATCCCAAACATGCAGACTAGTGAAGCTGAAACATCATGGGTCTCAGCTATTCCTCTAAACACTATGCCTGCTTCTGAACCAAATGTCTCAGACATACCATCTACTTCTCAGCAATCAGTAAATGTAATGACATCTGCACATACTCCTTTCTTGGCTGATATACCAGAAGTTGCTGAAGCCTCATCTTCAGCCCCTCAAGTTCAGGTTGAGTCAGCGACTCATGCTCCGGCTCAACGATGGACTATCAATCACCCTATTGAACAAATTCTTGGTGATCCAAACGCTGGTGTTCAGACTTGACGAAGTGCAGGTAACATTTGTCTATTTGTTAACTTTATTTTTCTGATTGAACCAAAGAAAACAGATGATGCCCTCCAAGATCCAAACTGGGTCAGCGCTATGCAAGAAGAGCTGACTGAATTTGAAAGAAACAAAGTTTGGAAGCTTGTTCCTCGTCCATCCGACAAATCAGTGATAGGCACTAAATGGGTCTATCGAAACAAGTTGGATGAACATGGAACTGTAACCCGCAACAAGGCTCGTCTTGTTGCTCAGGGATACAGACAAGAGGAAGGTATAGATTACGACGAAACCTTTGCTCCAGTGGCAAGACTAGAAGTCATTCTTCTATTCTTAGCTTACGCTGTACACAAAGACTTCAAAGTGTATCAAATGGATGTCAAGTCAGCGTTCCTTAATGGAAAGCTGAATGAAGAAGTCTACGTGGAACAACCTCCAGGATTCTCAGATCCTAAGCATCCAGGTTATGTTTATAAATTGGATAAGGCACTTTATGGCTTAAACCAAGCTCCTCGTGCATGATATGACACTCTCTCTACTTATCTCCATATTGAACAATTTTAGCGTGGTCAGATTGACAAAACTCTATTTTTCAGAAAAGTAAAAGGTCATATTATTCTTGTTCAAATATATGTCGATGATATTATATTTGGTTCTACTAACCCTGACCTTTGTACTCGTTTCGCTGATAGAATGAAAGCAGAATACAAAATGAGTATGATGGGTGAGCTAACATATTTCCTTGGTCTTCAGATAAAACAAAATGAAAAAGGAACTTTCATTAATCAGGGAAAGTATGTTAAAGATATGCTGAAGAAATTTGATTTAACTCAGAGTTCAGCTATGAAAACCCCTATGGCACAACCGCTGACACTAAACAAGGATCCTTCTGGAATACCTGTTAATGTCACGACGTACTGTGGGATGATCGGCTCTCTTCTGTATCTTACAGCTAGCCGACCTGATATTATATACGCAACCTGTTTGTGTGCACGATATCAAGCTGAACCTAAGGAATCTCATATGATCGCTGTAAAGCGAATCTTTCGTTACCTTAAGGGTACTCCTAACCTAGGTCTTTGGTATCCCAAAGACTCAGGGTTTGATCTAATCGCCAATTCAGATAGTGATTTTGCATGTTGCAAGATGGATAGGAAAAGCACCACAGGAGGATGTCAGCTCCTAGGTGGAAAGCTGGTGAGTTGGACAAGTAAAAAGCAAAACTCAGTGTCCACCTCCACCGCTGAAGCTGAGTACGTAGCTGCTGGAAGCTGTTGTTCTCAAGTCTTGTGGATGAGAAATCAACTACTGGACTATGACCTTCAGCTCTCGAAAATTCCAATCTATTGCGACAGCACAAGTGCCATCGCTATTGCTAACAATCCAGTGCTACACTCAAAGACCAAACATATCGAAACCAGGTATCATTTTATCAGAGATCATGTGATGAATGGTGATATAGAACTTCACTTTATCCCAACTGACCTTCAGTTAGCTGATCTTTTCACCAAACCTCTTGATGAGACAAGATTTAACTTTCTCATCAGCGAACTTGGAATGCTGAACTTTGAAGAATAAAATCTTCAGCGGTTCGCATTTGATCAGCGACAAAACCAACTTATATAACCCATTCTATCATCTTCTCTTTGAACAAACTTGATTCGCAGATATTAAGGTATGTTTTTTTTACTCACTGACGTTCGCAAATGAATGCAAGATTTCAAAACAAATTGTATCGCTGAATATCTCTTCCTTATCAGCAATACTTTGAAATTTCAAAACCTAACACTGATATTTCTATTCAGTGCTTCATGTTTTCAAAATGTCCCTGAGTTTTTCAAAAACCTCAGAGACGTCCTAAAATATGAAAGGACGTTTGTGACGTAATCAAACGGATAAACCCTGGCACGTTCTTTTTTTCTGACACACGTTTGCACGTTTCGTTTTCTCATCCAATCAAATGCAAACATGTGTCCGTGTCATGATGAAAAACTTTCCCGCACTAGTTTTTTTCTCTCTCTATTCCCACTATATAAACCCATTCGAGTTTATATTTTTCCTTTACGCGAACAACTTCTCCTACAAGAAAAGAATTATTGTTGCATCTTGAACTCTTGTTTCCAGAAACTGTTCATCTTCTTCTTCGACAACAAGGTTAATATTCTAATTATTTACCTGTTTTAACTTGTTTCTGATCTTCTCATTGTTTCTACAAGATCAAACAAAAGAACTTTTAAAAATGAAATCATTTCTTTCATGGTTTTATGAACACAACCTTCATGGTTGTTCTTCAAGTTTATATCTCAAAATCTTTAAACTTGAAACCTCATATGTTTTTCCAGAATCCTTATCTTTTAAGAAAGAGAAAACTGGAAAATAAGACTTCACTAGTTTTTGTCTCTCTTTGTCAAAAACTAGAAAAACCCTAATTCTCCATTAAGACATCTTTTGTCTGAATGGAATGTGCAAAACCCTAAAACATCTTTTTGGAAAATCTTTCCACATTAAGACTGTATTCTTTATCTACGTTCTTTGGTTGACATGATAAACAACAATGGCATCTTCTACTGCTGCTCCTACTGCTGAGAAATCTCCTGCTGCTGAGAAACTGAATCTCATCAAGGCTTCTCAGGTCAAGTTCACACTTGAGAAAGTCACTTTCAACAAAAACAATCTCTATGCGCTTTTCGATTTTCCTCCGAAAAAGCAAGTCAGGCATCTGGATGATGCTGTAAACTTTCTCAAAACCTGTTGCTTATCTACAGCCCTCAGTACCGTACCCCCTGCTCATAAATTCCTTCTATCTCAGTTCTGGTATACTACCAGACGAGCTCAGGTTCCTTCACCCAAAGACCTGCCTCTACGGCCCCACTTCCCAGAACCCTCAATGTTATTCAAGACGAAGACGATGAAGATAAGGAATTAGAACAATTCCTCGCTGCTAATTCAAAAGAAGAGATCAAGAGATTGATTAAGGAAATCAAGCAAAGTTCTCAAAGCAGTTCCAGCATGTCTCAAGACACAGAGTTAATTCAAGATGCTCAAGATCCATATTCAGATATTAATTTTTATGATTAATTTTTTATTTGTGTGAGTTTGGTGAATTGTCTTTGTAGACAAAATTTTGGTTGGTCAAAACGTGTAATTGTTCAAACGTAGAAAATACATCTCTTCGTATTTTCGATATTATCTTTATCAAAAAGTGATCAAGCAAATTATGATTTGTTACTAACATTACAGGTACTCCATCAATCAAGAAAAACAAAAGAGCTGGTAGCAAGAAGTCAAAAGAGAGCTACTTCAAGAAAAACAAAAGAGCTAGTAGCAAGAAGTCAAAAGAAAGCTACTTTTCAAAAGGATGGTCGGACATGTTAAAGATGCTTTTTGGCAAAGACAAAAATATATCACAAGAGACCAAAATAGTTTTCAAAAGAATGAATTCTAATAATGCAAAAATGAGTCGACATCCATTTGCCGGTAAAAGAATTCAATCAATGAAAGAAAACGGACAACTTCCGGTTGCTTCCAATTACTCAAGAAACTCAAAGTACCTATATAAGAAGACACAGGCATTGAAGAGAATCATCAGTTTTTTCTACAACATTTTCTCTATAATCTTTCTTCTCATAAAATGTTATGTCTAAGAAATCTACTCTTAGATTTTCAACTTCAAGATGTTCCAAGTCTCTAGATTTCCAAATTTTCATTTCTCCCGATGTTTGCAAAGCTTGTCGTGAAGACAATTGTACGAAGGGGGAGATGTTGTAATAACCAGGTATGTTATTGTTTTATTTAATTTTTATAAATTTAAGTTTAGTTAAGTGTTTTATGGAGTTAGAAGTTAAGGGGTAAGTTTTAATTTTTATATAGAAGTTAGAGGGTATGTTATGTCAATTAAGAGGAGTGTGGGGTTTGTTTGGTAAAATGTGAATATATTATTCACATCCACCGCCCCTTTTTGGTTAGAAAGAATGAGGTGTCTCCATATTAGATATTTGTTAGTATTAGTGTGTGTGTGTGTGGGTGTTTTTCACGGCAAAGAAAGAAGAGAGAAAAGAGAGTGAAATTGAGGAAGAAAGGCCAAGAAGAAGAAGGAAGCTGATTATTACAGCTGGGTTTTTAGGAATCAACTCAAGGAAACAAAGGTAACAATCCTCCATAAATTCCTTCTTTTATGTATTAAGTTTTCTATATGTTTAGAAATGGGTTATGATAATTTTAGAAGGATGTGAGAAATCTGGGTTTAGAACAGTGTTTTAAATGTGGTCTTAAACATATCTGCAAAATTACAGAAACATGCATGGCCTAAAACCATAATTTTCTGGGTTAAGTATGAACTTAGTTGACTGAGATAGTTATGAATGTCGCAGTAGTGGGTTGCGACAGTTATGGTGATTTGCGACAGTCATGAGTATCACAACCTTGGGTTGCGACAAGCTCATTGGTATCGCAACAGTTGGTTGCGACAAGAAGTGTATCGCAACAGTTAGTTGCGATAAGTAGATATATCGCAACTGTAGGTTGCGATATATTGCTATGTCGCAGTAGGTTATTGCGACAAGTTCCGAATATTGCGACAAGGGGGTTATCGCAGCTAGTTGGTTGCGATAAGAGTCGAAGATTTTTGGATTATTTAGGATTCTTAGTTTTAAGGGAATCATTTAAGGGTAAAGAGATAATTGTACTTAATTGTTTCAGATTCTGTGAATTTTGGGTGAAGGATTGGATTCTCGAGAAAAGCTTGGAAGTTTTGTTTGATAAGCAATCAGGTGAGTTTTACTTTAAAATATTTTCAAACTGGAATACATATATGTGGATTAAGAATGTGATAAATAGTGTAATAATGTGCATATGTATGAGTATGATATATTGAGGTGTATATTATATTTATACGGGCTTTACACTACACGAGTGCACGTTGGCCGGGCTTAGGACCGGTGGAGTTGGCTGTACGTAGGGACAACGAAGTTGGATGCATTTGCAGCGGAGTAAATTGATTAGTTGGCTCGCAACCAATTAATATGGCCAAGGGAAATGAGACAGGAAAGTACACAATGCATACGAGTCATAATTGGTATTCAAAGTGTGTTACGTATATGGTGTCTGTTTAAATGATTTTAAACTGACAGAGATTTTCTCACTTAGACCACTAGGTCTAACCCTCATTTTTGTTTTAAAATATGTATTCCAGGTCGTGGGTTGAGTAAAGGCAAGTGATAGGATAATCTGTGACTTACATTTGAAGATGTATGTTTTTAAAGATCCATGAAGTGTTTTGTATCTATCGTGTTAGTAATTGTTAAGTAAATTATTAGCAAAAAGTTTGTACTAAAATACTTATTGTGGCTAGAAAGTCTAAGGGACCGAAAGTGCTACATGATGTATCTTTTGTTATGAAACAATATTATGTACATTATGTTACATGTTGTATGTTTGGGAACCGGGTTGTTACAATCAATCATTTAATCAAAGAAGGTATATTTTAATCATGCTTCGTGTTATTGTATTTAATAATGGTTGCCTTATCTTGCAATGTTTTAGTAGAATTCATCATATAAAAATATTTATTCCAAATATTAATCCACTTAGATTTCTTAATGAACTTCTAAACTTTTTTATAGGAAACAATATATATTTTAGCATAATTTATCAAGAACATCTAGAATATTTTCCAACTTTTTCATCACCCTAAAGTTGTAGCCATAATCTACAGAGTTTGTTACAAAACCATGACTTCAACCATTGAACCAAAAACTAGGTTATCAAGCCCTAGAGATGAAACAATAATATATGAAGCCAATCCTCAACATACTAAGATTCAAACACCCAAACGTCTTAAATGGAATGAAATTACTCAATCTTGTAATTGGAATCTTCAAGATATTAGTATCCCAAAACCCATAGATAATTCAAATCACATATCTGATATCATTGAACATGAAGACGGATCAGTTGATATTAATTTCAACAATTTCAATAATCTCCGATCTGTTTCTTCAAGATTATCGACAGGATCCATAAGTGGTGTAAAAACCCCTTCTATTCAAAATTCTCAATCATTAAAATTCAAAAATGTAGATTTCAGTAAATCAATTCCTCAAACCCTTTATCAAGAAGGATCAGATGATTCGCAAAGTTATGTTTACGAACCTACTCCTTCTGAAATTCAAACCGAGATTAATCAATACAAAACCCAAATATGAGTGAATAAAAAATGAGTAATTTAGAGATTAATATGAAATATCTTAAAGAAGAATTTTACTATGACCATAATAAAGAAAGAAGAAATTTTTATTATTCATCTGTTAATAATTCAAACGAAGAATTCAAACATCAACTCTTATGGAGAAAATATATCATGAAAAATAATGTTCACATAACCTTTTTTAATTGGTATGAAATGTATTGTAAAGAACAGAATATTCCAAACCCGTTTATCAATATTTATGATACCCCAAAAATAACTCAAGATTATAAAATAATAAAGAGTGATGAAATCATAACTACAACACATCCCCCAAAAGATGCAGTTTTAATAAATAATAAATATATAGGAATACCTCTAGTTATACCAAAAGCTGATAAAGATGAAACCCTTAAAACACTTATACATCAAAACAATTATTCAAATGAAATCCTTAACACTATGAGCCAACAACTAAATAGATTAGAAAACAATAATAAACAAAAGGTTGAGATTCCTTCTTCTAAAGAAAAGGACGAAGAAAAGAATCCAATTTTTATACCACACCAAATTGATTCCAATGCCAATTTAGGTTACAACAAAAAATTGGTTAATGAATTAGAACAAAAATTAACCAAACTAAATATTAATGTGCTTAATCAAGAATCAGATTCAGATTCAGAATCTAAAGACATATCTCAAATTTATGAACAATTTGCTAATAAGTTAACCTTCAAAGACAATTCTGCTAGTACTGTTCGCCCCCAAACAAGAAACTATTATCATAGACCAACTTTTCCAGATGTTCAATTTGAAGACAGAGATTTTACCACTACTAGAAGTGCATACGATGGTATGTCTGTTTATGAATGGAATATAGATGGACTATCTGAACATCAAATTATTAATACAGTCACAGAACTCAACATGGCCTCAAATGCCTACCTTACTAAAGGCAATACCCAAAGACAAATAGCGGATATGCTCATTTCCGGTTTCACCAGTCTTTTAAAAGGTTGGTGGGATTCGTACGTAACTACAGAAGAAAAACATATAATCCTCAATTCAAAGAAAACTTTCGTCAAAATTGAGAACAATCAACAAATTCAAACTCAAGAAGATGACATAATCAATACTCTTATCTTTAGCATTATAAAAAACTATATAGGAGACCCATCCCTATTCCAAGAAAAGAGTTATGCAATACTCTTAAATCTCACTTGTAGAAAACTACAAGATTACAGATGGTATAAATACATTTTTTATCAAAAGTAATGATAAGACCTGACTGTAGAAAAGCCTATTGGAAAGAAAGGTTCATTGCAGGTTTACCAAAACTTTTTGCAGAAAGAATAAGAGAAAAACTAAGAGAAGATTATAATAATCAAGTTCCTTACAGAGAATTAACTTATGGTCAAATATCCAGTTACGTTAATCGTGAAGGATTAGCTATATGTTCAGATTTAAAACTTAAAGACAAAATTAATAATAAAAATGAACTTGGTAATTTCTGTCAACAATATGGATATGAAACCATATCTACTCCCACATCTTCCAAATCTAAAAGATATTCAAAGAAATAATGTGGCAAAAGATTTAAGACAGAATACGACAAGACTAACAATTACGAAAAAACTGATAAGTATCATAAGAAAAAATCTTATAATAAATTTAACAAAAATTCTCATAAGAAAACAGATTCAAGAGATATAATTATTTGTTATAAATGTGGCAAAACTGGTCATATGGCAAAGAATTGCTATGTTAAGAAAAAGATAAATGAATTACAAATCTCTGATCAACTAAAAACTCAGATAAGCAAACTAATCCTCAATGATGATTATTCAAGCTCAAATTATGAATCAAGCATTTCAGATTATGATAATAATGACTTAAATGTTCTAGAAGATTGTTCAACTACTAGTTAAGATTCCGAAACATGTGAATGTGTAGGAAATTGTACTTGTAATAAAATTAATGTCATAACAAAAGAAGATAGAGAAGTTCTCGAACTCCTAGATAAAATTCCTGACCAAACCATTAAAGAAGAAGCCACAAAGAAAATTCTTAATTACAATCCTAAAATTGAAGCAAATACTTCAAAAACTAACGAGTCTTTTAATCTTCAAGAAGTTTTTCACAGATTTTCTCAACCAAATAAACCTATATCTACTCAAGAACTTCAAGAAGAATTAAATTTAGTTAAAACAGAAATTAGAATTATCAAAGAACGCCTCTCAAAAATCGAAAAGGATAAAACCGATACTCCAAAAGAAATCCCAAAGGTCAGTCATTTCAAATAAAGAAACAAATATTAATAATATTAAAATTCCTAAAACATTTCATATCAAAGATGGCATACAAGTATTAATCTTTGTATAGAAAATAAATTCAGAGTAACCGTCATCGCCCTTATTGATAGTGGTGCTGACATGAGTTGCATCCAAGAAGGGATCATCCCCACAATTTATTATGAAAAAACTTAAATCGATTATCAACCGCTAGTGGATCAAAACTTAACATTTCGTACAAAGTTTCCAATGTTCATATTTGCAAAGATGATTATTGTTATAAAACATCCTTAGTCCTTGTCAAAAACCTAACTTCTACTTTAATTCTAGGATCACCTTTTATTTCCCAACTTTACCCAATTATTGTAAATGAAGAGGTATTTGTACAAAAGTCTTAAACAAAGAAATAATTTTTAAATTTACGGATCCAATTATTCATACAGAACTAAATACTTTAAACAACAAAGTTAATCAAGCTAAATATTTGATTAATGAAATAAGTAATAAAAAAATTCTTGATAATCTCCAAAATCAAACTATTCAAAATAGAATTAAAAAATTAAAAGAAAGATTTGAAGATAATGTTTGTTCTACTTTCCCCAATGCTTTTTGGAAAAGAAAACAACATATTATTAAATTACCCTATATAAAAGATTTTAATGAAAAAGATATTCCTTCAAAATATTCACATGTCAAACGATTTGCAAGAGCATTGCAAAAAAGAAATCCAAGATTTACTAGACAAAAAACTTATAAGATCTTCAAAATCACCTTTGTCTTGTTCAGCCTTTTATGTTATGAACGCAGCTGAATTAGAAAGAGGTTCTCCAAGACTTGTTATTAATTATAAACCTTTAAACAAAGTTTTAGAATGGATTCGATATCCAATACCAAATAAAAGAGATTTATTAAAAAGACTTTACGATGCAAAAATATTTTCAAAATTCGACATGAAATCTGGATTTTGGCAAATACAGATTCATGAACAAGATAAATACAAAACAGGCTTTAATGTTCCTTTTGGTCATTATGAATGGAACGTAATGCCTTTTGGTCTCAAAAATGCCCCTTCTGAATTTCAAAATATTATGAATGATATCATTATTCCTATAAGCAATTTTGCTATTGTTTATATTGATGATGTTTTAATCTTTTCAAAATCCATAGAACAACATTTCAAACATTTAAATATATTTTATGACTTAGTTCATAATAACGGGCTAGTCATCTCTTCCACAAAAATGAGTCTATTTCAGACTAATATTATATTCTTAGGTCATGATATTGTTCAAGGAACTATCAAGCCAATTCAAAGGAGCTTAGAATTTGCTAACAAATTTCCAGACGAAATTAAAGACAAAACTCAACTCCAACGATTTTTAGGATGTCTAAATTATGTTCATGACTTTTTCAAAGATTTAGGTATTATATGCAAACCCTTATATCAAAGACTAAAAAAGAATCCACCACCATGGACTCAAGAACATACAAATGTTGTTAAACATATTAAAGAAAAGGTTAAATACTTACCTTGTCTTAATATACCACAACCAAATGCTAGTATTATTGTTGAAACCGATGCTAGTGATTTAGGATTTGGAGGAATATTAAAACAAAAAATTAGTAAAGATTCTAAAGAAGAACTTGTAAGATTTTTTTCAGGCGCTTGGAACGATACTCAAAAGAATTATTCAACCGTTAAAAAAGAAATTTTAAGCATTGTTTTGTGCATCAAAAAATTTGAAGATGATTTATATATGAAACCTTTTTTATTACGCATAGACTGTCAATCTGCAAAACCCATTTTAGAAAATGATATAAAAAATGTTATTTCAAAACAAATTTTTGCAAGATGGCAAGCATTGTTGAGTAATTTTGACTTTCAAATAGAATTTATTAAAGGCGAAAACAATTCTCTTCCAGATTTCTTATCGAGAGAATTTTTACAGGGGAAATGAATCAAAAGGATGTTAAAAATTCTATTGTTCAAAGGATACAAGATCCGGATCAAAAGAAGAAAATGCAACTTTCCCCCTTTCAGGCAGTTACTAGCCCTGCCCCTGCTTCTTCATCATCTATTTTTCCTACCCAAAATAGATTTGCTCCATTTGCTCCAATCACTCCTACCAAGGCTCAGCCTTCTTATTCTTCCCTAGTCCAAAAACCAGTCATTATTTCTCCAAGCTACACCCCAAAAAAGGCTATTATATTATCCAATACCCAGACTATCACTCCTCAAAAATCCAAGACTACCAGACCTTCTTCTTCAAAAGGTAATAGTAGTTCTTACATCCCAAACCCTAATCAACAGCTTATCAAGATCCTTGAAGAATGCGAACTACAAATCTACGACAAGGGATTTCATGCCCTAGTAGATTTTCTCTTTCCGAAAGATTCTCTGTTCATAGGAAGTAATTTAAAATCAAGAGAATATTATCAAGCAATCTTAGAAGACACGGGTTCCATCAAAGTTATTCATAATTTTAATCCTTCTGATCGATCCATCATAGCTTTCAGCAAGGTCCATATTTTTCATATCCTTTCTATTCAAGAATGGAAAGCCCGTCCCTACGCAGAAAAAACCCTTTCAAATTATCCAAAATACCCTTGTTACAATTATTATGATTATCAAGATGCTTGGTTCAATCTTTTCTATCTTAGAAACTACTCTCATTCGTGGTTTCTATTCTTTGACAAGAATTTTGAATGTTCATACCCAAGATGGTTTGTACGATGGTTCAAATTCATGGGTAACATTCCGGATACCCTTCCAGTTCCTATTTTAAAAGGATTTCAAAAATTCAAAGAAATCTTTAATCAGGACATTCCAGAGTTAGAACACCTTCTCCAATTTACCATCTTATTCAAAATTCAATGGATCATTTCCTGGACTTTTAGCATCATCACTGTAGTTGGCATTTCTCCAAGTTTGTTACAAAGAATGGTTCGAGTTAAATGGTGGGATAATCTCCCTTCTGATCAGATTCAAAAAATGACGGTTCAAGGAGTCAGAGTTCTACTCAACAAACTACCTTGAGGTCTATGCCTCTACGGCCCCACTTCCCAGAACCCTCAATGTTATTCAAGATGAAGACGATGAAGATAAGGAATTAGAACAATTCCTCGCTGCTAATTCAAAAGAAGATATCAAGAGATTGATTAAGGAAATCAAGCAAAGTTCTCAAAGCAGTTCTAGCATGTCTCAAGACACAGAGTTAATTCAAGATGCTCAAGATCCATATTCAGACATTAATCTTTATGATTAATTTTTGATTTGTGTGAGTTTGGTGAATTGTCTTTGTAGACAAAATTTTGGTTGGTCAAAACGTGTAATTGTTCAAATGTAGAAAATACATCTCTTCGTATTTTCGATATTATCTTTATCAAAAAGTGATCAAGCAAATTATGATTTGTTACTAACATTATTGGTACTCCATCGATCAAGAAAAACAAAAGAGCTGGTAGCAAGAAGTCAAAAGAGAGCTACTTCAAGAAAAACAAAAGAGCTAGTAGCAAGAAGTCAAAAGAAAGCTACTTTTCAAAAGGATGGTCGGCCATGTTAAAGATGTTTTTTGGCAAAGACAAAAATATATCACAAGAGACCAAAATAGTTTTCAAAAGAATGAATTCTAATAATGCAAAAACGAGTCGACATCCATTTGCTGGTAAAAGAATTCAACCAATGAAAGAAAACGGACAACTGCCGGTTGCTTCCAATTACTCAAGAAACTCAAAGTACCTATATAAGAAGACACAAGCATTGAAGAGAATCATCAGTTTTTTCTACAACATTTTCTCTATAATCTTTCTTCTCATAAAATGTTATGTCTAAGAAATCTACTCTTAGATTTTCAACTTCAAGATGTTCCAAGTCTCTAGATTTCCAAATTTTCATTTCTCCCGATATTTGCAAAGCTTGTCGTGAAGACAATTGTACAATCAATCATTTAATCAAAGACGGTATATTTTAATCATGCTTCGTGTTATTGTATTTAATAATGATTGCATTATCTTGAAAAGTTTTAGTAGAATTCATCATATAAAAATATTTATTCCAAATATTAATCCACTTAGATTTCTTAATGAACTTGTAAACTTTTTTATAGTAAACAATATATATTTTAGCATAATTTATCAAGAACATCTAGAATATTTTCCAACTTTTTCATCACCCTATTTTTATCAACGATCCTCTCAGAATGGTATCAGAGCCAGAATCGGTGGTAATTGGTAAATGAATACGGTGGTTTCATTTGCAAACCAACTTTACGATGCAAATTTTGCAAACCATTTAGAAACCGTAGATATCATCAATCAAAGGTCAAGATTCATTTGGGTTATTTATGTCAATAAATTAATTGATTTAATATAATAAATTAATGAAAATAAGGATAGAAGGACATAATAGACAATTGCAATTTCATATTTAAATTGGGAAACAAATCAAATTGTGATTATTAAGGAAACGTGTCAAATATTTTATTAAAGGATATTACAATTTTAAAAACTAATCATCATTAATAAACTAATTGGGGATGGAACATTGATTTGAATCCCTCGCCGGGTAATAGTATGATTCTTCTTTTTTCAATTTATATCCCACCATTAATATTTTCAATGACCAAAATTCGAATATATATATGATGAATCGTGATGAATATACGATGAAACGTAATGAATATACGATGAACCGTAATAAAAATACGATGAATCTTAATTAATATACGATGAACCGTAATGAATATATACGATGAACGATGAACCATAATGAATATATATATATATATATATATATATATATATATATATATATATATATTACAGAAGTAGTGACATTTGGCTAAAAATGGGAGAGAAATGGTTGAGAGACCAATTTTAATTGATGAAACGGTTATTTGAGTCAATTTGCCCCCTAAGGTATTGCCTAGGACCCAATATTATAACACACTTTTCAACAAAAACTCAAATTCCTTAGCCTAATTCATTTTGAAATCGAACTGATTAAGGCATTGTTTGGCAAAAAAAAAAACTAGCTTATTATTTGAGTCAATTTGCCCCCTAAAGTATTGCCTAGGACCCAATATTATAACACACTTTTCAACAAAAACACAAATTCCTTAGCCTAATTCATTTTGAAATTGAACTCAGATTAAGGCATTGTTTGGCAAAAAAAAGCTAGCTTATAAGTTAGCTTATTTTTAGGGTATATGTTTGGATGACCATAAGCTAGTTTATAAGCTAGCTTTTTGAAAAGCTAGTTTATAAGCTGGTTTTTTGAAAAGCTACTTGGAGTAACTTCCAATTATGTCATCGTTAATATTAACTATCATTTATTAACTATTTTTTTAATATGTCATTTTTGGTCATTTAAATGTTTATAAGCTACTTTTTGCCAAACGTGACTTTTTCATCAGCTGGCTTATCAGCTATCAGCTAGCTTATCAGTCAACAGCTAGCTTATCAGTCAACAGCTAGCTTATCAGCTAGTTTGCCAAACATAGCCTAAGAGAATAAAAGAAAAACCTTTTTTTCTCAAAACGTTTTTAGAAGTCGGGTGTCTTTACGTATCCAGTCTCACTACTCCTTGGCGTAGAGGTCCTACCATCCCCAAACCCTACTCCGTATGGGATTTTATGGGGTTCATTTGGTTTTGGTTTTGGTTTTGGTTTTGGTTTTGGTTTGGTCCAGAATCCCGAGCATCAGAGAAAGAATTTTCATTTTCAGTTCCAAGAAACATGACCAGGTAAACCACAAGTGGCGTAGTGGTTAAGGCCCCGGGGATGTGGTGGAATATCCCATCTGCCCAGGTTCGAATCCAGGCGTACATAACAATTGTGACCACGGAGTTTATCAGAGATGATTTCTTGCAGTCATAATTTGCCGTAATTTGCCGGGATTAGTCTAGGCATAGCCTATGACACGCTTCCAAAAAACAGGTATGGGTCAAGAAGGCACATGATTGTTATAGAGATGCCCATCTATATCCGGAACAAATCCTCTCTCCATCATTTCCTCTCTAATAATATCATAGGTTGTCTGATTAGGTATCAAACCCTTCTCCAGCATCTTATTAAGAAACACATTAGCTTCATCCAGCTTACCCTTCTCACAGAAAGCCTTAATCAGCACATTATATGTCGGAACATTAGCCCTCCTTCCTTCTTTTTCCATTCTCGTCATCACATTTAAAGCCGCCCTCAGGTTTCCTTCCCCACAATAACCCGCCATCAAAGTATTATACGTTAGCTGATTCGGAATCAAACCCATTAAAGACATCTCATTCAGCAGCTTAACCGCTTCTCGTGACTCCCCCTTCTTGCAAAGTGCATTAATTCTTATATTATATGTTATAAGATCAGCTTTCAATTCTCTATCTTTCATGTTCTTTACAACTCTATTAGCTGCCTCCATATCTCCCTCTTTACAATATCCAGCTATTAAAGAATTATAAGTTGAAACATTGGGATTAATATCACTCTGCAACATCGATTCATGTAATTTAGCTGCTTTTTCCAAATTCCCACCTCGGAAATAAGCATTAATGAGAATGTTATATGAATATGCATTCGGAGTCAAACCTTGCTTACGAATATCATCAAACACCTCTTCACAATTCTTCACCATTTTCTTCATGGAAAACCCATTCATTAATGCATTATAAGTAACAAGAGTAGGATTCACATGTGAATCAACCATTTTATCGCGTAACGCAAGAGCTTCATCAAGCTTCCCCAAACAACAAAGCCCGTTAATCAGAGAATTATAAGTAACCACATCAGGTTTCAACCCACTTTCTTCCATTTTCTTGATCAATTTCATAGCAGCAGAAACATTTTTATCCTTGCAAAACCCATCAATGAGGGCGTTATAGGTGATTACGTTAGGAAATATCTTATTTTTCACCATTTCTTTCATAAGGGCATCGGCTTTATACATTTTTCCAGATTCGCCCTTCTTACAGTACCCATTAATGAGTGTATTATAGGTCACTACTGATGGCAAAATTCCCCAAACCTGCATATCATCAAAAACATCCCCTGCTTTATGCAACCTCCCACCTTTGCATAACCCATTGATCACCATATTAAATGTAGCCAAATTAACTTCAATTCTCCTCTTAATCATCTCTCTGTAAACAAACTCGACACGCCCAAATTTCTCCTCTTTCACTAATAAATTTAACAACTGATTGCATGACCACACTGATAACTTCAGCCCATAATCACCAGCTCTATCAAAAGCCTCAAACCCTAAATCTGCCTTTGAGTTCTTCACATAACCTAACATTAGTAAATCAACTATAATCGAATTCGCACACACGTTATCACAAACTTCCTCAAGCTTATGAAGAATCGAACAACACGAGTGTTTACTAATTGCAATCTTAACTAAACGATTGTCCAACAAAGCCCTAATTTTTCCGTATTTCTTAGCGTTTGCTAGAACATAAAAGAGTTTACAGTAATGTTGAAGTGAGTGAGATACCTGAAACTCTTGCTGCGACCATTTGAAGTATCCTAAAACGACGTCGTAAGAGGCGTCCCAATCGTAAAGTTGTTGGAGAAAACGGCTAGGGTTTGTTGTTTTGGTTATGAGCTTAAGATGACGCCATTGTTGGTTTTTTATGAGATCAGAGGATGTATGTATGTCTAATTGATCATAAGGATGAAAATCACTAGCGGGTTCTGAAGAAGAAGAAGAAGAAGAAGAATCGAGAATGGAAGCGGCGAAGCGGGGAATCCGCGTGGGAAATCGGAAACGATAAAGAGGAATCATAATCATCAGTTGTGTTAGCTTGTAGAGAATCGACAGTAGGAGTTTATGTCTCGATTGAGGCGTTGAGCTACTCTAAACTTGGCCCAAAAAACACTAAGAGGGTGTTTGGGAGTGCTTTTTTAGTCCAAAAGAGCTTCTGGCAAAAACTGCTTATTGACTTATTGCTTTTGGAGAATGAATTTTTAAAAAAGTGTTTGGATTAGCTTTTGAGATAGAAAAAGTCACTAAGTTATTTTTTAAAAAGTGTTTGGCTTGGCTTATACATGTAAAATGACCAAAAAGGACATGCCTACATATTTAACCATTTTTCCTACTTTTAAGAGCTAAATTTTGTATACTTTTTAATAAATTAGGGATCACAGTTGCAAATTAGGGATCACGTCTGGCAAACACTTCGTCTTCTCCGTCTGGCAAATTAGGGATCACTTCGTCTAGCAAATTAGGGATCACCTGCGTGGCTTACCATTACCTTCGTCGCTTACCATTACCTTCGTCTTCTCCGATTTGATGGATGACGGAGTCGAAGACCTCGTCGCCGGCGAGAAAAAAAGGGGAAAAAGGTGGTCGACGACGATGATCCTGGAGATTAGGGTTAGGGAGATTGAGGTTATTTCTGTAATTTTGCTATCAAGAAGTCATTTTGCAATCAAGAAGTCAGGAAATCGTGACTTCTCCAAAATCACGTTTGAAGTGTAATCAAAATGGAGTTTCAAAAGTGCTTTTGAATTTGCCAAACACCATTTTTAACTTATTGACTTCTTGAGAAGCCAATAAGTCAATAAACACTTTTAAAACACACTCCCAAACACCCTCTAAGACGTTGTGTGGTTGGTTTTTCATTGTAAGAATAAATTTGTATGTGTGGATTAATCTGTCTGTATAGATTGGAAATGTTTTTGTTTGGGAAAGTGTTTTCAAAGATGAAGAACCATGTTTTTTAATTGGGAGAGACCGGTTTGGACAAAACTTGGTTTTCTGCATAAAACTCCCTCCTAAAAGCTTAATAAATAAGACATTTTCTATATCATTAAGCTACTGCCAAACAGTCATGTATAACTGACTGAATAAGCTATGATTCCCATTAAGCTCATTAAGCTGCTAACAAACAGGCCTTAAATATGATGGGCCATTAACGACAGAGAACCCTAAAATGCTTGAATAAAATCCATTTGAAGAACAATATCGATTTATCAACTATGGTAGAAGAAATCAAATCTGCAATTAGTAGTAGTAGTGAGCGACGGCGAAGAAGAATCTGGGGGTGTTTGGGAACGGTTATTTATTAGTCATGTCCATCTGTCCGGTCTCGTCCAGTCCAGTCCATTCCAGTCATGTCCCGTCTGTGTACCAAACCCTACCTAAAGGGGCCAAGTGGGAAACGAAAAAGTGTTTGTACTGGTTTGAGATATGTGATAAGTAGTTTTTGAGAAATTCTAACTTATTTGATATAATGTATTAGTTTTTTTTTTATTTTACATAAATAAGCAATTACAAATATTTTTGAAAAAACAACTTATTAGTTTATTATATTTTGGTACCACGGACACTTTTTATGAAATATTGATTTGACACCACATAAGTTAAAAAAGCATGTTAGGAGAATAAATAAAGCTTTTTATAAAACACTGATTTGACACTGATTTGACACCACATAAGTTATGAGCACTTTTTCAGTAAAACATAACTTGTGAAGAATAAATGAAACTTTAAATAACATAGAATATAATAAATAAAATATAAAGAATAATTAAAATATAAAGAGGGAGATGTAATTGATGTTTTAGAAAAGAATTAGGTTTTATTTTATACTTATATTAGTAAAATATATGTATGTTCTACCTTGTTTCATTGGGGTGGGGTGGAACATGTATGCTCCACTTTGTTCTAGTATGTTCATGTCTATTTTACATAAAAGTCCAGTCAAACGTGAAAATTTGATCCATGTTTTGTTGGGTTCTGTCATGTCCAGTGTACCTAACACACCCTTCATGATTCATTTACCCTCCCAAAAGCGAGACAAAAAATTTATGTCTTAAAAAAACACACCCTTAAATGAACTCGGTACTTTAAATTTGTGGCCCACCTAGTTTATCAGTTATCACAGTACCATTACTTGATCCCATTTGTTTGTTTATTGTTTAAAGGTAGTAGGTTTCTTCTAATCAATTATGTTCCATTGGTTATTAGATGTGGTGTGAGAATCGACAATGGGTCCTTGGCTAAGATGGAATCTTCACCTTTGCTTTCAAGCTATCAAAGTCGGGAACCAAAGACGTTGAGGATCGATTCCTTATTCCCCAAAGGGAGTTGTTTCTGACCCTTACAGCATCCTAAAGAGAATCAAGATATCCAGGAACCAAGCTAGGGATTCATGACTAGCGCGAAAGCTTAGCGAACAAATAAGCGCTCATTCTCTATCGTGTTTACCTCCCTTAGCCCACTCCTACCTAGGCATCTATGGGAGTCGTTTTTGCTTTATTTGCAGGATTTCACTATTGGGTAGGTAAAATTTTTGGTCGAACAGTGCTTGTAATCACCTCAAGTGGAACGTTATGCATTTGTCATATAGTGTACATGTTGGTCCCAAGGGGGTTAGCAAGGCTAACAGTTTGTAAAAGGGGATGAATACAAACACAAATTTTTAATTTTAATTTTTTTATTAATTATAAGAGAAAATAAATATAAGAGAATTTATAGAATGTTTTGAAATAAGATATGGAATGATCCTAATCTAAAAAATCTTACTTTTAATCTTAAAGCACTTAAGAATCTTTGAAGATCAAGGTAGAACAAGGTTCTTGCACAAAAGAGATAAGAGAGATATCATAGAAGAATGTTGTGAGAAAAGAGTCTTTCCAGCTATTTATACCATATGCATATAATGCACCTCAACAGGTACAATTCACGTGTTGAGAGAAGAGGGGAATGCATGTCCTTGTCCTTTGGGCAAAACAGACTTTGACTGCATATGAATATCGTATCAAGTAGTTGGTAAGTATGAAGGGAACAATAAAGTACTTTGTATTGTACCTCTAACAAATTAAGGTGTAAGACCATGTCCGTAAAGTGTGACTAATTAAAATTTGCGATAAAACATCAATTAAAGGATAAACGTTTTCTTATACCACTACTTGGTTACCTTAAATAAAAATCTATATTTAATTATCAACAATATGGAAAACTAAGCCTTAGGGGCTGTTTGTTTACCTCTTAATGGTTCCATTAAGAGGCAACCTCTGAATCGCTAAGAGGTAAATCATGTTTGGCAAAAAAAATGTCTGCATCTTAATGATTCTAAAACCCTCTGAATGATTTAGCATCCTAGGCCTCCCTTAACCATTCAGCACCCTGATTTCATTTTAAACAATTACCAAACAACCACATTTCATTTTGCACTATATCGTAAAAGCCTCTTAATCATTCTGCACTAAACCATTTAGCAACTGCCTAACAACCCCTTACACGAAAAGTCTAGGCCAAGGTAGAGTGTTAGAGCATCTCCAATGGGTTCTCTATAATTTCTCTAAAATAGAGAACCAAAAACCAAAATCTCTAATTCTCTATAATTTCTCTAAAATAGAGAACCAAAAGTAAAAATCGCTAAATCAACTTATATTTCACTCCAACAAATTCTCTATTTTAAAGATTTCAACATTAATTATATTATTAAAATATTATAAACTTTATTATCCCAATGCACATTTAAAAAAAATATATATATGAAATGATGATAGTTTAATCTTATTGGTGGAAATCAATAAAATAATAATTTCTCTCATCTCCCATCAAGTTTTAGAGAATTCCCTAAACTTGGAGTTTTTTCTTGTTTTCTCTATTTTAGAGAACAAGATAGAGAAGCTGTTAGAGACAAATAGAGAACAAAATCTCAATTTTCTCTATTTTAGAGAAGCTGTTGGAGATGCTCTTACATTCCACTCCAACAGATTCTCCATTTTAAGGATTTTAACATTAATTATATTATTAAAATATTATATAATTTTATCATCCCAATGCACTTTTTTTAAATATATATATAAAATTATGATAATTTAATCTTACTGGTGAAAATCAATAAAATAATAATCTCTCACGTCCATTAAGTTTTAGAGAATTAGAGAATTCTCTATTTTAGAGAAGTTGGAGATGCTCTTACTAAAATTTCGTAATACACGACACGAGTCTTCAAAGTACGGAAGACATTCCCGAATAGTTAAAACTCTTCTCGTGATCTAAACGACTACCCATTGATGAATCCATGTTCATAGGTAAACAAACTTAAAATTTTGTTCTAAAGTACCAGATCAAAATATACAAATAACTTTTTACCCTCTGTTAGCCTTACTTTAATGTTTTCATATGCAAGCAATTGCTCTCATACACATCTTTCTTCAAGGTCTAATCATAGTAGCCAAGGTTGGAAGCTTTCATAAACATCTCTATTCTATCTAGACTAACAAGATGCAAATAATTAGAGTTACAAATTGGACATCAGTTAAATACAAAAGGGTTCCATAAGATCAAAGGTTCAAACCTCACCAAATGTGAAGATTGTATCTGAGTTCTATTTGTTGTATATACATAATATTATATGCTTCAAAGTTGATCAATTACATAGGGCGTGCGCTTGCAATCTCTCCTTGAGTTGCAAACAATCACCCATACAACAACCATTGAATCAATGATGAAATGAAAAGGAAAGGAAATAACAGCCTACAGCAAGCAAAAAGATGTATTTCTTTTTGTACAAAAGTAAATAAAATACTTATTAATACATCACCAGGTAGTAGCTTTGCCAATCACATGTACAGACCATACCCACCTCATTTATATTAAATCTTATACAATTAACTGTCCAAAAAACAACTCACCTGGTACCTCTCTCTTTCTTTATACACCTCAAAAACAGCTCCTCATTGTTTCTTGAATTCTTCAGCATTGAATTTGTTCCAAGCTTCCTGTCATATAAACACATCTTAAAGAAATTGCAACTTTTTGATATAATCATCATTGCCCATTTTCAACATTTTTTATTCCAATTATGCCCTTGAATATTTCTGATTACTTTTTCAACATGTCCTGTCAAACCATTTTACATTGTCATCAAGCTTATAAGCCTGTTTATCAGAGAACTATAAGTAACCACATCAGGTTTCAACCCACTGTCTTGCATTTTCTTGAACAATTTCATAGCAGCAGAAACATTTTTATCCTTGCAAAACCCATCAAACATGGGTAACAGGTTAATCAGCTAACAGCTAGCTTATTGGCTAATTTAGGAAACATAGGGTAAGAATAATGAAAGGGTAACAGGTTACCTTCAAAAGATCAAAGACTTTCTCTGCGATATACTTCTGTTGAACAGTGGCGCCTTTCTGCTGAACTTTGTCTGGATGAATGCATAAAGTTGCCTTGTAATACGCTTTTTTAACTGATGTAGATGTTATCAAATCAGTCAATGAAATTGGCTGCCACCCGCTACCACCCCAAAGTACCTGCATCATCGTGCAAGCAAACACATATAATAACAAAAAAAAGACGTAAAACAACGTATATAGAAATAAAAAAGAAACAAAAAACTTTCATAAATCAACGTAAGCAATCAGCGCGCCTTCATGATATTGCTTGCTTAGGATACAAAAAGTGGTGATGGCCAACGAAATGCAAAAGCAAAGTAGTAAATAGAAGGCGTACATGTTGTAATGAAGATAATAGTGCACGCAAATTGCCTTCTTTTCCTACAGCCCAACGCTTTATATCACCATCTAAAGTTGCAGCAACCCTCTGAAAATTGTAATGATAAAGTTTAAAGACGTAAGAAACAACAATAGTATTCATAAAAGTATGTGCTCTTATGTGAAATGCATTAATCATACAATCTTGAGCATATGAAAATAGTGAAATACAAAAAAGAAAAGAAAAGATTGCAGCATGAATTCCAGGTTGAACTGGGGGAACGAAAATTCATTTTCATTTTCATTTTCATTCCCATGACTGAACCAAACAGCCCCCTACTATTTTAAAATCCATTTCATTTAAAATATAGACTTCTTTATACTGTTATAAAAAAATATGGTGCACCCTTCTCGAATTTCAAGTAAATATGTGTTTGAGAACACACACACAGAGAGAGAGAGAGAGAGAGAATTTCAAATGAACAATAGCAATTTCATCAAAATTCAAGAATAGATAGAGTTATGATATGTATAAAAACTTACAAGCTTCTCATCTTGCTCTCGCTGAGCCTGAAGGTCACGCTTGTTCTTCTCATTCAATGCGTTAACCTAACAGGTCATAAAGTAAAGCAGTATTGTAAGAACAAACCATCAAACTGCATAATTGCTCTGCTTTTTGGTTGATAAGTCACGATATCTGATTTATTCTAATTTCACTTATAAGCACAATAGGGTTTTCCTAACGGATCGTATTTCAGATATGGTGTAACATTCTTGAAAGAATACATTTATGTGGATCACATGGTTAATGAAAACAGATTACAAAGAATGTTACTTAGATTGAATTATATATTTAAATGGGCCGAAATTACTATACTTAGCTTTATTCATCAATAATAGAGGATTTTGGGTAGTTCAGTCTATTTAAGACCAAGTAGGAGTTTATCTATTCATTATTAGTATTTGGGGTCTTTTAGTGTTTTCCTTGTTCTCCAAGCATCTTCCCATATAAGTTGTAATCCCCAACGTCTCATTATCTATGACTGAAATTATACAGCACTGAAACATAATAATACACTTAATACACACACATAGATATATATAGATAGATAGATAAACAATACATACATACAGAAATACATATAGCTGCAGAGTTACATATACATACACACAAAAATACACCAGACACACACACACACACACACATATATATATATATACATATGTGTCTGTTGTCTATACATACATATGATACATATGTATGATGTATCTATAGGCGAAAGATCGTGTGAGAAGTTGCGGTTAACGTGAGAAGCGTGAGAGGTGGATCTGAACTATGATCACTTTTAATCAAATGCCCTCCCATGGATTGCGGCTTAGAAGGGGATTGATCCGGTGCATCTCGCTGCTGCATCTTATCTCGATGCATCTCATCCTAATGTGCGTCCACTTCTCATCCAACAGTTGATAACCACTTCTCACGCTTCTCACGTTAACCTCAACTTCTCATCGGAACCCCACCCTGTATCTCTATACCTACATATGTAAATATTTGTAGATATGTATCTATATATGTGCGTGCATATATTAATATATATATATATATATGTCTATGTGTGTGTGTGTACAAATACATACGTATAGATACGTAAATATGCATACAAGTATATGTGTAAAGCTGATGAGTTTCTTCAAATGATATCCTTTTCCGATAATCTTTGGAAACTGATTAGCTCACAAGAGGCAACAATAGAGATATATATGTCTGTAAACATGTATATGTGTAAAGCTGATGAGTTTCTTCAAATGATATCCTTCACCAATAAATCTTTTAAAGTAATCAGCATAAAAGAGGTAATCCTAGAGGAAGACAAGAACACAGAAATAGCTCCAATCAAAAAACAACAACAATTGTGAGTGGAGTTAGAAGAATACCATGCGCTCCCGGGTCGTCATGTGATGGTTTAATCTGGCTTTTCGTCTTTCCTCACTTTCCCCTTTCATTTCCTGAAATTCTCCTGATGAAGGAGGAGCATCTTTGAACAAAAACAAGCATCACGTTACAAAACTCGAATGAGAAAAATGCCTTGATATTACAAAACAAGTATCACGTTACAAAAACTTGTCTTGAAATTCTATTACCTCCCATTCCAAAAAGATAAGAGAAGTCATCACCACCATTTGCATTCACAGTCACAGATGCCTTCTTTGTGCCATAAGAGCTCTCAGAAGATCCCTTCTTCTCCACTTTGGGACCACCATTGTTGTTGAAAAGAGCATCGTAAACAGAATCCTGAAACACAAACACGCATAATATCAGCCCAAGTCTAACGCTATTCCATTGTAATGCTGGGATGGATCTTGGGTAGAAACAGGTGATATTTTATTAATGTTTCACCTGAATTGTAGAGCTCTGACTTGGTCTGGTGCTTGAGGTAAAAAAGGAATCCAAATAATCTGAAGCTCCGTTATTTGGCTTAGAGCTCCCATATGTTCTCTCCATCATTACAAAGGGGTCTTCTGCCGCAAATGAATTGGCTGAATGACCACTTGATTCGCGAGACGGATTTGTTACTGGTTTCCTTCTGTATTATTATATCAGCAAAAATCTATCACCCCAAAGAAATATCAAATAACACAAGAATGTGAATCAAATTGTATCAGAACATGCTACTGATCGAATAGTCCTTTGTGGGCATAACGGCATAAGAAATGGCTTGAACTGTGTTTTGGGTGGATGGATCGATTTATGTTTGTGGAGTGAATTGCTGGTATTACTTGCATAGTTGCATGTTAGCCGGGATATTAATTCAGATACCCAATCATGTGAACGAAAAAAGCTCAAAAATACAACTAGGCTTAGGTCCATTCATACATGAATAACCTGTGTATGTCTTTGACACGAACCACGAAATGAAATAGAAAGAGTAGAAAGTGACTGCACAAGCCAAATGCCCAAATCTCTAGTGATTTTAGTAATAAAGAAAAGATTTTCGGAAAGGTAAGCATATGTAAAAATATTTAGAAGGTTTAACACATGATTAATGATTCAGATTCCATATCGCCTGTTAGATTATCTTATGTTAAATTACCTTCTGTACGTATTCCTATACTTTAGGGACCATTTACAGAAATTAAATAGGTATATAGTTTCCTTTCTTCCCTTTCGGGCACGTCACAAGAGCCAACACCTGCCTTTACTCCCCAATGGCATGATCAACTTTGTGAAACAAGTTATGTCTCACATAATTAACTTAAAACTATGCTAATGGCCCATAATTAACTAGAACCAAAAGATGACTTGTATGTACACAACTCAAGTAGCCTCCATACACTATGTTACTTTAGCCAACGAACACGTTCCTTTGAAAGCTAAAGTAATAGCAAATAAGAGCATTAACTAGACCAATCTTTCAAATTAAATTAAGACATTATATTTCTTTGTAGTTAGATGTTAAGAGTTCAACCTTCTTTGTAGTTAAATGAAGTGATTAACTTCATATCCAATTTGATCATTACAGCAATCATATGTAATCCACTTAAACAACCCATTTAGATTATGATCCAAATTAACAAAAAGGAGGCAACTAAATGCAAAAGGCATTATTACATACCCGCTACTTGAAGGGATTTTTATACCAAAACCTGATAGCAAATCAGCAGATTCAGAAGCAGCTGGTTGCTTTTTCACTGAATTCTTTTTTAAACCATTGGACTTCATTCCATTTCCATCCGGATTTCCAAGCAAAACATCATATTTTAAAGCATTCGCTTGTTTTCCGCCTGAGTTATTTCTAGAACCATTCGATGCCATCCCCATTCCACCAAAATTTCCAAGCAAATCATCAATCGGATCTGTCTTCTTAACCGTATGATAATGATCACCAGAACTCGATCCTGAGGTCCTCTTATTCAACCCAAATACATCATCATCAACATCGTAATCATTCGAATTCGAATTAGAAACCCTAAAAACCGAGTCCAAATCAATACCATTACCCCCAGAACCAATTCCCCCAAATACATCATCAAAACCAGAATTCGGTTGCATCCTATCCTTACTACTATTGGATCTAAAAATTCCATCAAGATCATCAACATTAAGAGGAGGATTATTCGAATTGTAAGCCGATTTAGATCGGCTAAACGACGAAAACTCCGCGTTGAAACCATTGGTGTTATCATTCGTTTTGTTGGTGCCCTTCAAATTGGCCAATGGGGCCGATGATTTGCCATGTGCTTTGAAGCCGATACTTTCTACTAGAACACCAAACTGATCCATTCGAAGTAAGGAGGTGGTGGTAGGGTTTGTTGAAGAAAAACTTACGAACAGAAAGGGGAAAATTGTTTGAGACGAAAAGCAGCTGATTGGAGATGATTTTGGAAAAGGAAAGAGCTTCAATTAAGGGTTGAAGAAGATATAGTTGGAAGGAGATAACTCACCGACAATTCTATTGAATGATTGATTATCTCTGGATCTCCTCTTCTTCTTCTTCCCTTCCTCAGCCTTGATTGAACGGAGGTGTCAACGGTGCGTCGTTTCGTGCTGGTTTATGTGGGGCACGACACCACGACGTATGTATGAGCTGGTTCGCTTCTAATTCGTGTCTAAATTACAAAATTTGTCCTTGTTTGTTATGTTAATGTCATATTAGTCCCTCTAGTTTTGTGATATTGGTCAAAAAATTACAGATTTATGGAATATTTGATAGAACTAGAAGATATGTAGAATAATGATGAAATGAATAGGGAAGATAGACACCGGGTAATTTCGAAAAAGGATGGTGATCGAATGTGAAATAGGGAGTTACGCAAGTGGAAGGAGAGCTCATTACGTAACATGATAGGGTTCGAGCAAACAAAGAGTGCCATCATCATACCATTAACCCTCAGAAGGAAACAAATTCCCTTTTTTTATAGCACTGAGGAGCAATCAACTATAGTCGAGAACCTCGACTACAATTGCAAGTAAAGATCGATAGAAGCAAATGAAGCAGAGCGACAAAAATCCTATCCCTGTCATGTTCCTTGGATTATTTACAAGTGGTATTCAAGCTCTTATTTTTGCAACTTTAGCCGCGGCTTATATAGGTGAATCCATGGGAAGGAATCGTTTTGGTCAATGATGAGAGCTCGTCTAGATGTGTTATTGTTCAATATCAAAGAAGGTTTTTGGTCAAAATCTTTAAATGGGGACCCATTAGGAGGTTTTCAAACATCCCCTTGATTGTTCCCCTCGTGGAATAGGAGTAAAAATGTCAATGTCCTACAAGCAAAAAAAAGGCTTTATATTTGCTACACAAATCCTCCTTGGACTATGAACTGGCTTTTTTTATTGTTAATGGGCAAACAAACTTATGACCCAAACATGGGTGGGCCTTAAACCCAAAGAGAAGGAAGCCAACTAATTGATCATGAGAAACAAAAAGAAGATAAAAACGTAAAGAGTAACATGGGGTAACAATGTTCATCATTTTCATCACAAACATCTCTATACGAAAAACTTTCAACTTCTTCACCCCATTTTAGAAAATATAGGCATAGATCATTTTCATCGGAGGATAGTGTAGTATAACATAGCAATACCTCTCTTTATGAAACAATTGGTCCAAATGACCCTCCTTTGAGACTTAGACAGGCTCATTATTGATATGTTTTCATCTCTTTATGATAATCAACTTGCCAACACATTGTTATTGTGACATTGCTATAGCATTTAATTGTTATTATTTTCACTATTGATGTTGATGTTTGTTGGTCCCGAAAGGCCTATACAAGTTTGTAGAAGGGGGGGTTGAATACAAACACACTATTTTACTTTTCTAAATTGTTTATTGATAAATCATTAACAATTTACAGCTTGTTGCGGAAACAAGATTAAGGATAAACCTAAATCTAAACAAGTTGGAACACTAAGGTTTCTTGCACTAAGAAAGATATGGAGATTACTAATAAAATCCTATCTTGAGAGAGATTTGAACTTGTCCAGAGTTAGCAAGTTACTTCAAATGAAGTGAGTTCATCTCTTTATATACTGCATGCATTTAATGCAATTCAGTATACACTTTACACGTGTCATCAACGGATTGGTTGCATGTCATTGACCTTTGTTGACAACCTTAGTAGCCGCATGAATGAACAGTGTAGTATCAGAGTGGTTGTACGATCTCAGATTTTCGGAGGTTCTTTTCTGACATTTCGTACGGTGGCGTGCAAGGGAGGTTAAGACAAAAGTACTTTGTACGGAGGACTTCATGATCAGCTTTCGTTGATTCAGCGATTATCATTTTCTATTCAGCGAATGATAAAGTTCAGCGATAGCTGAAGTCTTGTACTTGATACTTCACGTTGAGTGGACAAATCTGAGTCTTCGCTGATCCGCATCAGTTCATTAGGAGACTTGTCGCTGGTTCTTGAGCTTGATCTTCGACTTCAGCGTAGAACCTTTGTTGACGTGAAACTTGTCTTCAGGGATCATAAGTAAACAACTAACTTATCAGCGATCACCATAAGGACTGAACAGACTCAGAGCATTATGGTGAACAGTGTTCGCTGAATGTTTAATTTAAAGAGCGAGAGTTCCTATCAGCGGTACTGTAAGATCTTAGTACTTATCAGCGATAGTGAAACTCTGATACATATTGTTTACTTACAATTTTCACTAAGTATTTAAGAGAGGGTCATTATCAAATCACTGAGGGTTTGGATCAACAATCTCCCCCTATTTGATTATGACATAACAACAAAGAAAATTGCTATTAAATGAAAACATAAGGATAAAAAGAACTCATAAAATATTTGTCCCTTTTACTGTTTTCTGGGATCTTTTCAGTACTGATGGAATAAAGTACATTCGCTGAAATCTTTCTTTAAATCTTTGAATCAGGTTACAATGAAGAACAGAAAGATTACGAGTACAAGCGAAATAAATTACAAGTACAGAAGGATAACTGATACAATAGAGAAAAAGGAGATTATATCAGTTTTCAAAAGGTTCTTCCTTAATGAGAAGTTCATCAAGGGTCGTCTTTTCAGTGGGAATCATCCAGTCAGGAACCGTTACACCTTGTTTTCTTTTCTTCAGTGCTTCTTGAAAGATCAAGGGTTTTAGGTGTCGTGCCTGAATGTCCTTTCTGAAGTCACACCAGTAGATAAGATCTCTGAGCTGTTCGATTGGAGTGATTGGGAGCTCAGCGATCCGTTGAAAGCATTTTTGTCCGTCGTAGTCAAGAAAGAATATTCCATAAGGATTACTGATGACTTTACCAGGGACGAAAAGTTCACATGGTGGCAAAGAGATGTCAAGGACAGATAGATCAGGATCAGGACCAAGCACTTCAGCGCGAGAGAAACCAATTCCAGTTTCATTTCGTATGACAGGTCCTGAGTTTGAATCTTGACGTTTCTTCCTTGGAGAGCCTCTTTTTCTTTTCGGCTTTAGATCAGGAACAGGAGGAATATCCACACAAGAAGATATCAAGTCGATCTGTCTGTTTATCAGCTTTTCGAAATGATTCTTGTACTTAGATTGTGATGGTTGGATAGCTAACCTCATCTCCAGCCATTCAGAGAGACCATACCTTTTTACAGTGTCAGCGCGAAAGGTTTCAGATGTGCCATCTTCTCTGAACAGTTTGATGTCAACAATAGGTACTCCGATAGAGGTTCTTCCAGAGATGAATACCTTGTTGATCTTCGCTGGACGATATCTGAAGTGAATTTTCTCTTTACACCAGATCAAGGTGGTCTGAGAAACTTCAGTTTTCTTTTCCACGATCTTCTGGGCTTCTTCCCACAGCTTTCGTTGGATTTGAATGGGAACACGCTTCAGCTTGGGGTCTTTGACAGATTCTTGAGTGAGCTTGATGGCGTATTCTCTGTCTTTCTCTTCAGCTTCCTTCCTTTCAGCAATGAGGCGTTCAGCTCTAAGGTGGTCCTGGTATTCAGCTTTTGAAATTCTGAACTTGGGAGGAACTGAAGGCAGTTGATCAGGCCTTAGAATGATTCGCTGATCCTCGAATCGCTTTATTATTTCTTCTCTTCTCTTTTGATCCTCTTCACTCAGCTTTTGAAGAACTGAGGAAGGTCTCTTATTGTGCGAGAGAGGTTGTTCTTCTGGTTCATCAGTCTCAGAGATCAAGTCCAAGACTGGGATTATTTCATCAGCAGCAGCTGGCTTTATTTGTGAAGTCGCAACAGTAGAACCTTCAGCGACATCCTCAAACAGGGGAGAGGACTAGCTGAAACGCAGCGATCTTACAAATAAGAACTGGGTAGAAGAACTTGGGTAGAAAAGATAGAAAAATAATGTGGATGTGTAGAGAGGTTGTTGAGTGGAGAACTTATTGAGTTGTTGAGAAGTTCAGGGAAGGAAAAAGTAAATTTTTAGTGTACCTGACAAACCGGCTTTTCAAATAGGATCGCTAGATTTTCATCTTCAGCGAGGCCTTTGTCTTTGCTTTTCTCAGCGCCAGAGGCTGAGGGCTTTGTCTTTGTCTTCTCCCCTGATGGTTCTTTTATTGAGATTCCTTTAAGAGCTTTGATCCTTGGGGCAGGTTTGACGATAAAGAAATCATCGTCATCTTCATCATCATCATCATCCTTTCTTGGAGAGAAGGATGGTGTCTTCATCTTCTTCTACTTCGGATTCCTCAGCATCTTTTTCGAGTTGCTCCCCCTCAGATACAGAGGCGAGCTTCTCGGTTCCCTCAGGGTTTTCATCTCCCTGAGGTCCAGTGGTCAGATCTTCATTCATCTCTCCCCTGATAGATTCATCATGGGAAAGGTCTTCAGCGCTCTTGTTCAGATCTTCATTCATCTCTCTGGAGTGTTCAGCGCTCTTCTCCCCCTCTTTCTCATGATGACTGGGGGAGGAATGGGCAGACTCAACATTGGTGTTATCTCTGTCTTCTGGGCCAGAGATTTTCACACAACCTTCAAGCTTTCCTATTCTGTCTTCTAGGCCAGAGATAGCAGGCGTGATTTTCCTCAGCTCTGTGCGATCCTCCTCTGTGAAAGATTCCAAAATAGGGACAGGGGAAGGAGCTGGACTATTTGCCTTGTTTACCAGCGTCTCGATCATCGTCTTCATAGAACCAACGTCGGTCTTTACAGAGCCTAAGTCAGTCTTGACCTCTGACATATCACCCTCGAGTTTTGCAACCGATGTCTTCAGCGTTGTTACTTCGCTGGACATGGTCGAAACTGATGTTTTGAGGCTTGTGTAGTCAGTGTAGATGTCGCAGAGCAACTTGGCAAAATCGCTGAGCGTCTTATCAAGACTCTTGATGTCTTCAGTGGAAGCTTTCTTCTCCACCACCGTTGTCAGCTTTGTCAAATTCTCTCCAGCGTTTGATACAGCTGTTGAGTTGTTGGAGAGTGTGGTGGTGAGACTGGACAACTTTGTTTCCACGGATTTCAGCGAGGCGTTGATGTCTCCCAAATTAGGACTTGTAACATATAAGTACTTGTGAACAAAGGAAAGCTCAGAAGTTTCAGGTTTAGTTACAGTGTTTAAGGTGGGATTAGTACCTGCAGGAGGATTGATGAACTCGTCGAAGTTGTAAGTTCCTGAATAGTGTTCCATATCCTCTTCGAAAGTACGGTGATGTATGGTGAACTCTGCAGGTCCTTTCTTCATCATTTGTTGAGAAGCATCAGCGGTGGCTTCTGGAATGATGGCATCTCCAGTGTTCGCTGGAGGAGTGTCCAAGTGAGTGGAGGGAGATGCGAAGGTTAAGATTGGGGTTCGGGTTCTGAGTTCAGCGTTGGAATCGCTGACAATCACTTCATCAGTCTTTTGAGAGACTGAGGGAGGTTGGGTAGATTCCAAGTTTCTAACCTCAGCGTTTGGAGATGCTGAAGTCTGGATTGGAGGGATGGCTTGCACGGGTGTGGCAGAGCGTACCACGGAACTTTCCTTCAGCTCTTCAGAATGAGCTGAGGAGTCTTCAGCATGGAATTGCTGGGGTTGCTCCTTGGTTTTCTTGATCCTTTTGGAATCAAGTTGGGTGTGTGAGGGTTTCCTTTTCTTATAAGGAGAGGATTTTGTGGCCGGGGTATCAGCGATTGGTATTGTCGCTGAAGGAGCCACAGAAAGCGGAGAATTTAGAAGAGAGAGAAGAGTAGAGAGACGTACCTCATTGGCGACCGGCTTGAAGTCGAGAACCTTAGGGCCAATCTGAGAAAGTTTCAGATCACCCTCTTCAGGATAGCTGTCCTTCAGGCCATATTGAAAGATGGCGCTGATGAATCATGGGTAAGGAACCCATGCTGGTCTGTCAGCGGCAGAATCGACACGTTGAATCAGGTCTTCATAAATAATGGAGGCCCAGTCAATATTTAGACCTTTCAGCAGTGCGTATCCCATGGACTGCTGAGGTTGGGCGGCTTGATCAGAAGATCCGGATTTTGCTGTCATGCAGCTGATCAGGTGAGCGAAGATGAAATTCATCTCGCTGGGCATCTTGGATTTCTTTATCAGCGTCAGTTTCTTCTCAGGCTTCTTGTCCCTTCCAATATCCCAGATATAACCCATTGCGTCAAGGAAAGCAATGATTGCTTCTCTGTCAGCATGCTTTTTGTGGTCAGGGAATGGAATGAAGGGTTTTTCTTTGGAGGCATCTGGGAAGTTTAGGGCTTTGCGGATAATTGTGGGTGTGATCTTGATGGTGCCATACTCAGTATCGCTGAGTATGCAGTCTATGGTTTTGGATGGATCTTTGGCAGAGGGTAGCTCAGTGTGTCTGGCAGAGTACCAGAACTGGGATAAGAGCCGCTGACTGGCAGGAGGTGTTATGGTCAGGGCTGTGTAGATGGGGCTGTTCTTCAGAAAACTTACAGCATCGTCCAGATGTGATACTTGCTTCCGAGGAGGAAACTCGAGAAGAGCTGAGAGGTTGTTGGCCTTAGTCCAATCGAGTTGATCCAGCTCGAACTTCACCTGGGGGGCTTTGAAGATGTCCATTTCCTCAGAGTCAGTGGAGATGGACTCAGCGGTAACATTCAGCTTTGAAGATGCCATATCACTGTATTATCAGTTCAACCAAAGATGTTAACAAATAAGAATTATCTTAATGTGGAAAGAAATTTCCATTTAGATATTTCGAATCTTGTCCATTTCATTCAGACAAAAAATGTCTTAATGAAGATTAGGGTTTTTCTTGATTTTAAAAGAAAAGTAAAACCCATAAAATCTTGTATTCCAGTTTCTAAAAGAAAAATGGATACGAATGAAGAACAAGTTTAAGATTTAGATTTAAAACTTGAAGAACAACCATGAAATGGTTGTGTTCATAAAACCATGAAAGAAATGATTTTATTTTAAAAAGTTCTTTTGTTTGATCTTGTTAAAACAAAGAGAAGATCGAAAACAAGTTATACGCATTTGATAAAAGATAAGAACATATTAACCTTGAAGTTTTGATGAAGAAGATGATGAACAGTTCTTGAGGTTTTTGAGAGCACAAATGCAACAGAGAATTCTTTTCTTGCGGAGAAAGATTGTTCGCGTAAAAGACAAATATAAACCGAGAGTTGTTTATATAGGGATTTTTAGAGAGAGAAAACCTTGAGCGGGAAAAGGTTTTCATCATGACACGGACACGTGTTTGCATTTGATTGGAAGTTTGAACAAAACGTGCAAACCTGTGTCAGAAAGAAATCGTGCCGAGTGTTATCCGTTGCAATGACGTCACAACTGTCCTTTCACATTCTTTTAGGATGTCTCTGAGGTTTTGAAAAACTCAGGGACTCTTTTGAAAAACATGAAGCACTGAATAGAAATATCAATGAAGGTTTAAGGAATTTTCAAAATATCGCTGTTAAGGAAGAGATATTCAGCGATGCAATTTATTTTGAAATCTTGCATTTACATGCGATTGTCAGAGAGAGAAAACATACCTGGATATCAGTTTAACCAAGTTTATTCAGAGAGAAGATGATGAAATGGATTATATAAGTTGATTTTATCCCGAAGGCTATACAAGAATGTATAAACGTATCGCTGATTAAATGTGAACCGCTGAAGATTTTATCCTTCAAAGTTCAGCATTCCAAGCTCGCTGATGAGAAAGTTGAATCTTGTCTCATCAAGAGGTTTGGTAAACAAATCAGCTAACTGATAATCAGTTGGGATAAAATGAAGTTCTATATCACCATTCATCACATGATCTCTGATAAAATGATATCTGATTTCTATGTGTTTTGTCTTTGAGTGTAGCACTGGATTGTTTGCTATAGCGATGGCACTTGTGCTGTCGCAATAGATTGGAATTTTGGAGAGCTGAAGATCATAGTCTAGTAGCTGATTTCTCATCCACAAGACTTGAGAACAGCAGCTTCCAGCGGCTACATACTCAGCTTCAGCTGTGGAAGTGGACACTGAGTTTTGCTTCTTACTTGTCCAACTTACCAGCTTTCCACCCAGGAGCTGACATCCTCCTGTGGTGCTTTTCCTATCCATTTTGCAACCTGCAAAATCACTGTCTGAATAGGCGGTTAGATCGAATCCTGAGTCTTTGGGATACCAAAGACCTAGATTCGCTGTACCCTTAAGATATCGAAAGATTCGCTTTACAGCTTTCATATGGGATATCTTAGGTTCAGCTTGATATCGTGCGCACAGACATGTTGTGTAACATCCCAGGCCAACCGTACCAGACATTGTCCGCTTTGTCCACACACCTGGACTCACGGTTTTAAGACGCGTCTGATAGAGGAGGTATCAAGTCCCTTATAAGGCAACTTTTGTTCCCCTCCCCAACCAATGTGGGATATTACAATCCACCCCCCTTGGGAGCCCAGCGTCCTCGCTGGCACACCAGTCCGGTTCCTGGCTTTGATACCATCTGTAACACCCCGCTTACCACGACACAATATTGTCCGCTTTGCCCCACTGGCTCACGGCTTTGTTCTTGGCGACCTGGCGAGGACTTCCCAGGGGGTCACCCATCCTGGTACTACTCCCACCCAAGCACGCTTAACCACAGAGTTCCCAAGGAACCCGCATGCTTGTGGCCCCAAAACGCGTTGTGTCTGGTAAGGCCAAGGTTTACTAATATACCCAGCATCTCTCCTGTCCACGGCCGATGTGGGATTTGCCTAAGGTGTTACACACACCCCCCCTTAGGGACTCATCGTCCTCGATGAGGTTTGCCCCACCATCCCGAACGGCACAGGAGTGGCTCTGATACCATCTGTAACATCCCAGGCCAACCGTACCAGACATTGTCCGCTTTGTCCACACACCTGGACTCACGGTTTTAAGACGCGTCTGATAGAGGATGTATCAAGTCCCTTATAAGGCAACTTTTGTTCCCCTCCCCAACCAATGTGGGATATTACATGTTGCAAACATAATATCGGGTCGGCTAGCTGTAAGATACAATAGTGAGCCGATCATCCCACGGTACAGCGTGACATTGACAGGAACACCCTTTGTGTCCTTATCAAGTATCAGTGGTGGTGCCATAGGGGTTTTCATAGCTGAACTTTCAGTTAAGTCGAATTTCTTCAGCATATCTTTAACATACTTTCCCTGATTTATAAAAGTTCCTTTTTCAGTTTGCTTAATCTGAAGACCAAGGAAATATGTTAGTTCACCCATCATGCTCATTTTATACTCATCTTTCATTCTATCAGCGAAACGAGTACAAAGCTCAGGGTTAGTAGAACCAAATATAATGTCATCAACATATATTTGAACTAAAATGATATGACCTTTCACTTTTCTAAAAAACAAAGTTTTGTCAATCTTACCTCGCTCAAAATTTTCAATATGGAGATAAGTAGAGAGAGTATCATACCATGCACGTGGAGCTTGCTTTAAGCCATAAAGTGCCTTGTCCAGTTTATAAACATAACCTGGACGCTTAGGATCTGAGAATCCTTGAGGTTGTTCCACATACACTTCTTCATTCAGCTTTCCATTTAGAAACGCTGACTTAACATCCATCTGATGTACAGTGAAGTTTTTGTGTACAACATATGCTAAGAAAAGACGAATAGATTCAAGTCTTGCTACTGGAGAAAAAGTTTCGTCATAATCTATGCCTTCCTCTTGTCTGTATCCCTGAGCAACAAGACGAGCTTTGTTGCGAGTTACAGTACCATGTTCGTCCAACTTGTTTCGATAGACCCATTTAGTGCCTATCACCGTTTTGTCAGTTGGTCTACGAACAAGTTTCCAAACTTTGTTTCTTTCGAATTCAGTCAGCTCTTCTTGCATAGTGCTGACCCAGTTTGGATCTCTGAGGGCATCATCTATTTTCTTTGGTTCAGTTAGAGAAATAAAGTTAACAAATAAACAAATATTACCTGCACTTCTACGGGTCTGAATACCAGCGTTGGGATCACCAAGAATTTAATCGATTGGGTGATTTACAGTCCATCGCTGAGCCGGAGCATACGTCGCTGACTCAGTCTGAACTGGAGAAACTGAAGATGAGGCTTCAGCTACTTCTGGATTATCAGCTAAGAGAGGAATGTTTGCATTTGCCACTTCATTCACTGATTGCTGAGAAATAGATGGAATTTCTGAGACATTTGGATCAACTGCAGGTATAGTGTTTATAGGAACAGCTGAGACCCAAGATGTTTCAGCTTCACTATTTTGCATATTTGGAATGATAGAAGGACCATCATTTTCTACGGTGTGAGCATGAGGAGTGGGAATATCTTCTGAATCACTAAGATGAGAAAACATCCATTGATTCAGTTCTTCTGTATCAGCGTTCGGTTTAGAGTTCGCTGAACGGGATTCGTCAAACGTGACGTGAATAGTTTCTTCTACAGTTTGTCTTCTTCGGTTGAAGACTCTGAAGGCTTTGGAGACTGAGGAGTATCCAAGAAAGATTCCATCATCAGCCTTAGGATCAAACTTTCCAAGGGCATCTCTGTTGTTCAGTATGAAACACTGACATCCAAAGATGTGAAGAAAGCTGATTGAAGGCTTTCTCCCATGAAAGAGTTCATAGGCTGTCTTTTTGAATCTTTTAACTATCAGCGACCTGTTTTGCGTAAAACAAGCAGTGTTGACAGCTTCTGCCCAAAACTGAGTAGGCAGGTGAGAATCGCTGAGCATTGAACGTGCAACTTCAATAATTGTTCTATTTCTTCTTTCAGCGACTCCATTTTGTTGTGGTGTTCTCACTGACGAAAAGTTGTGAGAAATACCCTTGCTCCCAAGGAAGGAATCAAGAGAACTGTTTTTGAATTCAGTTCCATGATCACTCCTTATTGAGCGAACAGTCATATTGTTCAGAGTTTCCATCTTCCGAACAAAGGTGATGAGTTCTTCAGGGGTGTCACTCTTAGAACCGAGAAACATTACCCATGTGTAACGAGAGAATTCATCAACTATGACCAGCGTATATTTCTTTCCAGCGATGGATTGTTTGTTAACGGGGCCAAACAAATCCATATGGAGTAGTTGTAGAGGAGATGATACTGAGGAAACTTGCTTTGACTTAAAGCTTGCCTTGGTCTGCTTCCCTTTTTCACACGCTGAACATAAAGACTCTTTAGCGTATGAATGTTGAGGTAGACCAGTGACTAACTCTTTGGAGGAAAGAGTATTCAGCGTCTTGAAGTTGAGATGTGAGAGCCTTTTGTGCCATAGCCAGTTAACATCAGAAGATGCTTTTGAGAAGAAACAGGAGTTCTCAGTGGTTGTTGAGTCCATGTTTATAACGTAAACATTTTCCAAACGATAACCGCTGAGAGCTATCTTCTCCTTTTTGTCAGAGACAAAGCAGGATTCCTTAGTGAAAATCACTTTGTTATCCATGTCGCAAAGCTGACTGATGCTCAGAAGATTATGCTTCAGCCCTTCAACATATGCGACTCTTCTGAAGGATGTTGTACCATTTGAAAGTACACCATACCCTCGGGTGTGTCCTTTTCCATTTCCACCGAAAGTCATAGAGGGACCCTTCTCTTCCTTGTATTCAGCGAGCAGGCTTTTCTTTCCAGTCATGTGTCTAGAGCATCCGCTATCGAGATACCAGATACCCTTCTTAACCTGCAATACAAAGGAAGATTAGTTTTGCTTGGGTACCCACTTCACCATGTATACGCGTTTGTCAGTGGAAGTAGTTGGAATGGGTTCAGCAGTCTTCGCAGCATTTGAAGATTCAGCTTTGTCTTTCTTCACTTTGGTCAATTTCTTGACCTCAGCGGTAGGAGTCAACTTGACCTGAATTGCAACTGGTTTGGTCTTCTTGGGTGCTATCTTCACCTTAGCTATCTTATCAGCTTTGGTGGCTGTGGGACACTTACTTGCAATATGATCGGTAAGTCCACAGTGATAACATTTCCTATAACTAAAATTAGTTCTAGGACCACTTGAGTGCTGAGCTTTTAATTTGGAATTTGAAGTACCAGCACCAAGTACACTATTGGTTTTTGAAATAGGACGAACATTCAGTTCTTCAGATTTCTTACCAAGGACATCTACTCTGAGTCAAGGAGTAGGTCGCTGAACTGATCCAGAGGTCTGATTTCTAGAACCAGATGAATGAATCACTAAGGCTTTGGAAGCATTCAGCTTAGGTACTAAGGTACCCTTCTGAGGATTTTGATAAATAACAATTCCTTTACCTTTGTCTTTAGAGACAGAGGTAGGTTTTGAATAAACCATTTTCTCCTTACCTTTTGAGGAGGTAGGAGTTTCCTCAGGGATTGGTGTAACCGACGAGGAGTACTGAGATGATGAAGTGTCAGCGACTGAGGATACGAACGTTCCAAATTTAAGCATTGAACGTTCAGTGGTTGGTTTTGGAGTATCATTTTTATAACCCAGACCACGTTTATCACTCAGAGGAATCTGAGCCTTAATTATCTCAGTGATCTTTGTTGAAGAATTACACCATCCTTCAACAGTAGCTTGTTCAGCTTTTAATGCAGCGATAGCTTCCGCTCGTTCGATTTTGACTAGCTGATTTAAATAGACTTGATCTTTAAAATCATCTTCAATTTTAGAGAGCTTTTCTATTTGAAGGTGGCAGTTTTTAAGCTTTTCAGCGAGATCAAGATTTTGGTTTTCAACCACAGCTTTGCCGTTCATGGCTTCGTATAAACTTCTAGTCAGTAGATCGATTTTACGGAGACTATCAGCTTCATCAATATTTGCAATATTGGTAAAGAAGGAAGGTGATACCTGAATGGCAGATGTTGAAGTGGAGGGAATGTCTGAACTTTCTTCCTCTTCTTCAATCTTGGCCATGAGACATTGATTTGCTTCATCATCTTCAGAATCAGATGATGAGGCTTCAGAAGCAGCCCAATCATAGTCAGCCATCAGGCCTTTTCCTTTCTTCTTAAAGCTTTTCAGCTTTGCATACTTCTCCTTCAGCTTTGAGTATTTGTCATCTTTATTCCTTGGAACAAAGGATTTCTTTGTAAAAGCTGAAGGTCTCATGATTTTCTTTGACCTGCACTCGTTAGCGAAATGACCTGTCTTTTCGCAGTTGAAACAAGTAGCAGTAGCCTTATCAACAAAAGCTGATGATTTAGGCTTGTCAGTTATTGAAAGAGGTTTGTTCTTTCTAAACATTTTCTTCTTGGCGAATCTCCTGAACTTTTTAGTTAGGAGAGCCAAGGATTCATCATCATCTGAAGAATCAGAATCTGATGACCTTTCAGAGTTGCTTCCTAACTCAGTGATAGTGATCGAGGGTCGCTGAGTAGAAGGTTCCTCTGAGATTAAAGCAACAGGGGTGCTTTTGGAATCTTTTACAAGATTCTTCTTAAGATGGCTGGATTGCTCATGATTCAGCAATGTGCCATATAAGGTAGCAAGTGTCATTGATCTTAGATCTTTTGACAGCTTGAGACACATGGAATAATTGTCCCAGCTTTCAGGTAAAAATTCTAAAAACTTTGTCAGCACTTCAAAGTTAGAATATTCCTTACCAACCGTTTTAAGATCTATAATTAAGCAATTAAAACGTTGATGAACTTCAGAGAGAGTTTCATTCTTACCAGAAATGAAGCTTTCGTATTGTCTTACCAGGTTGATCTTTCTTGAATCCTGGACTTCAGACGTTCCTTCATACTGAACACATATTGTGTCCCACATGGCTTTTGATGATTTCAGGTTCATGACGGAATGGTAGACTTCGTCAGGAAGGGCCATGGATAGTATGGATCTGGCTTTTGTATCTATAGCCACTTTCTTCTTTTCTTCATCGGTCCACATGTGTATTTCCTTTGGAATCAGCCTTTCAGGAATAGCAGCTCGAGTTGCAGTGGCTGGAACTAAAGGATCAATAGTTACAGGGATGTGTGGGCCGTTTTCAAGATAGTAGGTCATAGTGGGGTCTACACCTTCTAGGAAGAGCATCATCCTATTTTTCCATAAGTTGAAGTTGTCTCTGGAAAATCTAGGGGGTTTTGCAAGAGAACCATTGTCTATATAGTTTGTGTTTGTGTGGGAGGCCATTTTCAGATAATAGCAAGGAAGAGAAATATCTTAGATTAGATCTTGTTTATGAGATTAAACAAATCTGCTCTGATACCACTTGTTGGTCCCGAAAGGCCTATACAAGTTTGTAGAAGGGGGGGGGGGGGGGGTTGAATACAAACACATTATTTTACTTTTCTAAATTGTTTATTGATAAATCATTAACAATTTACAGCTTGTTGCGGAAACAAGATTAAGGATAAACCTACATCTAAACAAGTTGGAACACTAAGGTTTCTTGCACTAAGAAAGATATGGAGATTACTAATAAAATCCTATCTTGAGAGAGATTTGAACTTGTCCAGAGTTAGCAAGTTACTTCAAATGAAGTGAGTTCATCTCTTTATATACTGCATGCATTTAATGCAATTCAGTATACACTTTACACGTGTCATCAGCGGATTGGTTGCATGTCATTGACCTTTGTTGACAACCTTAGTAGCCGCATGAATGAACAGTGTAGTATCAGAGTGGTTGTACGATCTCAGATTTTCGGAGGTTCTTTTCTGACATTTCGTACGGTGGCGTGCAAGGGAGGTTAAGACAAAAGTACTTTGTACGGAGGACTTCATGATCAGCTTTCGTTGATTCAGCGATTATCATTTTCTATTCAGCGAATGATAAAGTTCAGCGATAGCTGAAGTCTTGTACTTGATACTTCACGTTGAGTGGACAAATCTGAGTCTTCGCTGATCCGCATCAGTTCATTAGGAGACTTGTCGCTGGTTCTTGAGCTTGATCTTCGACTTCAGCGTAGAACCTTTGTTGACGTGAAACTTGTCTTCAGGGATCATAAGTAAACAACTAACTTATCAGCGATCACCATAAGGACTGAACAGACTCAGAGCATTATGGTGAACAGTGTTCGCTGAATGTTTAATTTAAAGAGCGAGAGTTCCTATCAGCGGTACTGTAAGATCGTAGTACTTATCAGCGATAGTGAAACTCTGATACATATTGTTTACTTACAATTTTCACTAAGTATTTAAGAGAGGGTCATTATCAAATCACTGAGGGTTTGGATCAACAATGTTATATCAACCAGTTGCTCCATCAAATTCTTACTTTTCAACCCAAAAGTCACCAAAGAAGTTGTTTCCACTCTCAAGCACCAAACAATAAGGTTATAAACGAATGACCAAAAATAATTGAATCATCCGTTTAGAGATGAAAAAAGGAGAAAAATATGGGGACATGTTACTATAACATCAACAAAAATCATACACATCAAACACCCTCCCTAAGCCCATGAAGGTGTTATGGCTTACACTTTACTTCTTGAAGCATCTGAATTTTAAAAAGTCTTCATTAATAAACATTGAACACCACAAAATCGCAAAACATTTAGAGACTAAAAAACATCTCATACAAAGAAAACTATACTAACGACAATAACAAAACTAGAAACCTCTAGTTTATCACATACCAAAGTAAAATGAAAATTGAAACAATTGAACCCACTGCCTAAGGATCGACTAGGCTTTTTCTTTACTCTTGCTACTACTTGTTGCATAACACTAGACAACTAATAAAATTAGCGAGTTCAATGTTTGTATATGAAAATACTTACAACATTACATATCGATCATATTGTAAAACACCCTAAAATTTACAATAAATTTAAACCTAAACTTTACAAGGTTTACCACAACCTCTTCCAAAACTTACATTCATAAATGGAGAATTAGGGACAAAGGTTCATAATTACAAATGAAGTATTATAAACAACCTACTAATCTAATCCACAACAAACATGATCAGATTATAAGGGTTGTCTATATGATCTCCCAAAATATCTTCGATTCCACTAATTTCTCCATTACATCTCCAAAGCTATGAACTTTGTATCACTCTTTGCTCAACCCCTTGATTCCCTGCCTGGCTAGCACCTGGTAAGAAAATTAGTTTTGAAAAATATTAGGCTTGCACCTAGTGAGAACATCCAGTTTTTAAATCAAAACATTTATAAGCTTTGAAAACCAAATTTGTAAACAAAGCATATAAAAGTAACCTCTTCGCAAATTCCATAACGTACACATAACATCTTTCGATTACGGGAATTATACCCGATTCCATGAGTATGATGACCACCAAGTAAGTCATATTATCATGTTTACGAGCGCCACTACGAATCACTGAGGATCCTAGATTTCAGCTCATGCCCAAGAAATTACAATTAAACCATGCCTATTTCTTGGTATGGAAGTAGGGATTACAATTAAACCATGTCTATCCCTTATCTCCCAATAGAAAACGAGAATTTCAATTTACCTTGCCTATTCCACGTTTTCACGTCACAATACGAAATGGGAATTTCAATTATATCTTGACTATTCCTCATTTCCAAATAGAAAACGGGAATTTCAATTTACCTTGCCTATTCCACGTTTTCATGTCACAATAAACGGGAATTTCAATTTACCTTGCCTATTCCACGTTTATCAAATAATACTAGTGCCTATGAATCCATTACACTTACTAGCATACGTACATGCATAATCAAACATCTATATATCAAATCGTTTCATACCCGAAGTTGAGTTATAATTATGTTCGTTTGGCTAAAGTTAAAATCAAAATGATCAAGGAATGTTTCATATCCAAAAAAACACAAGATCAGGAAACCCCATACGGAAACTATCCAAGAAAACTTATTCCAGAACTTAAGTCCGGAAACGATCCGGAAATTAAATCTGGAAAGCATATCCAGATACTAATTCCGGAAACAATCCGGAAAAACATACGCGAAGTCCAGTCCGGGATTCATCCGGAGAAGTATCCGGAAATCAAGTTCGGAACCATTCGAGAAAATCATCCGGAAATCCAATCCGGAACCAAATCCGAAAATGATCCGGAAAAGCACCCGGAAATCAAATTCGAAACTATCCGGAAAAGTCAAGTCCGAACACATCCAGAAAACATAAATCCGGATGTACCGGAAAAGCTATCTTCCGGATTCGTTCGATATCCATCTGTTTTTTTCGCGTTTTACACCTTATTCCATAAAATCCCTTGCACCAATCCTTTTAAACATACTAGTAAGTTCATGAGACCATTTCAAATTCAGCTATCCACTTTTGAAACCATATAAACATACTTTGTACAGTAGAGATGAACTCACCTGGACACGAAATCGAAATTAATATCAACTGTATCAAACTTCCAATCCGATCTTGTTACTGAATCAAAATCCTATTTCAAGACAAAACAATTGATAACTATCAATTCGTAAAGGATTGATCAATAAGACGATGGAAATCCTTACCGAACGAGAACTCGGTCTTACTCTCTCTCTTAGAAACCGACTTCACAGAAATTAGAATGAGATATCTCTCATTTTCAACTGACCATCCTACTTTTATACCTCAATTTCTAAAGATTCACAATTGGTCTAAAATACTTTAACTTCTTACACTTTTGGTCCTTCGAACCGATTTACATTTCAATTTTATCTTTATTAAAAGATTGAAACTGAAATATTTCTCATCACTTGACATTATTATGGAAAATTCAAGATGTTACAATTCTCCCCAACTTGAAAATGATTTCGTCCTCGAAATCAGAACTATACAAACAAGTGAGGATACCTATTCTTCATATCCTCTTCTGCTTCCCAGGTTACATTGGCACCACTATGATGTTTCCGTTGTACTTTGACCATGATAACTTCCTTATGCCTTAATTTCTTAGTAGTTCTTTCCAAAATTGCTTTAGGTTCCCCCACCCAACGGTTCTTCTCGTCAACTTTTATTTCAGACATTGGTATAACATTCTCTTCTTCAGCTAGGCATTCTCGAAGATAACACACGTGGAAAGTATTATGGATCCCTTCCAATTCTGGTGGAAGCTCTAACTGATACGCTTGAAGTCCTACTCTTTTGGTTATAGTGAAAGGTCCAAGAAAACGAGGACTCAGCTTTCAACCAACATATTGGAGTTCTACACTTTCGCTCATATAAAGCTTCGAAAGGTGCCCTCCCGATGATTGAATGATAACTATTATATACACAAATTCCACTAGAGGTAAATGCGTATCCCAGTTACCTCCAAAATCAATTACACAAGATCTTAACATGTCCTCCAAAGTCTGAATTGTCCTTTCACTTTGCCCATCCGTTTGTGGATGATATGATGTACTCAAGTTAACTCTAGTACCCAATTCTTCTTGCAGTGACTGCCAAATCTTGAAGTAAATCGACTATTACGGTCTGATACTATAGACAAAGGTATACCATGTCTTGATACCACTTCATCAATATATAATTTGACTAACTTATCTATTGGTGAAGCTTCTCGCATTGGTAAGAAGTGAGCACTTTTAGTTGAACAATATACGATTACCCAAATAGTATCGTTACCTCTCGACGTCTTTGGTAACTTAGTCACAAAATTCATAGAAATCTTATCCCACTTCCATTCATAAATTTCCAAAGATTGTAGACTCCCATAAGGTCGTTGATGTTCGGCCTTTACCAACGAACACGTTACACATTTCTCTACACATTGTGCCACATCTAGTTTCATAGTCGGCCACCAATATTGTAGTTTTAAATCTCTATACATCTTAGTACTTCCAGGATGCATAGAATATTTAGACTTGTGGGCGTCTTCAAGAAGTAACTCTCGGTTTCCCCCAATCTTTGGTACCCATATACGGCCTTGAAAGAGTTTGACTCCTCGACTATCTTTAGTCAGTTGAAGACGTTGCTTAACCATAACTTCATCTTTAAGATTTTCTTCTAATACAACTTCCATTTGTGCTACCTTAATCCTTTCAATCAGACTTGACATCACATCAATTCTAGTGTTAGTCGCTTTCAAACATCCACTGTATTCTTTTCTACTCAAGGCATCAGTTACTACATTTGCTTTACCAGGATGGTAATGCAATTCACAATCATAATCCTTAAGTAGTTCTAACCAACGCCGTTGTCTCATATTCAGCTCTTTCTGATCAAAATCATGTTTCAAACTTTTATGATCAGTGAAAAGAGTGCACTTCATCCCATACAAGTAATGTCGCCATAATTTCAAAGCAAACACTACTGCTGCCAGTTCTAGATCATGGGTAGGATAATTCTTTTCGTGTTCTTTGAGTTGTCTTGATGCATAAGAAATCACTTTGCTGTGTTGCATCAATACACACCCCAAACCCATCTTTGATGCATCAATGTATAGAACCAAATCTTATGTTCCTTTTGGTAGTTCAAGAACAGGGGCTTCACATAATTTCTTTTGTAAAGTTCTAAAAGCTAACTCTTGCTTTTCAGTCCATACAAACTTTTCATTCTTCTGTGTTAGAACTGTCAGAGAAGAAGCAATCTTAGAAATGTCCTTTATGAATCTTCGGTAATAGCCTGCCAAACCCAAGAAACTCCGAATCTCCGATGAATTCTTCGGTGTTTCCCAATTCATCAAAGCTTCTATTTTTGCCGGATCCACCTTGACTCCTTCAGAAGTGATTACATGACCGAGAAATTGTACCTCCTTTAACCAAAATTCACATTTTGAAAATTTGGCGTACAATTTCTCTTTTCTTAAAACATCTAAGACTTCACGAAGGTGACATTCATGGTCGGCTTCATTCTTTGAATAAATAAGTATGTCATATATAAATACGATGATCGACTTGTCTAAGAAAGATAGACACACCCTATTAATTAAATCCATAAACATAGCAGGAGCATTTGTCAACCCAAAAGGCATCACGAGGAATTCATAATGCCCATACCTTGTTTTAAATGTCGTATAGGGAACATCTCCATCCCTTATCCTTACTTGGTGATAGCCCGGCCTTAAATCAATCTTGGAAAAACATCCCTCACCTTGAAGTTGATCGAACAAGTCATCAATCCTTGGGAGTGGATACTTATTCTTAATGGTCACTTTGTTCAATTCTCTGTAGTCAATGCACATTCTCATAGTGCCATCTTTCTTCTTGACGAATAACACTGGAGCTCCCCAGGGTGACGAACTTGGCTTGACAAAACCTTTTTCAAGCAGTTCTTGTAGTTGAGACATCATCTCCTTCATTTCGGATGGTGCTAATCGGTACGGTGCACGTGCTATTGGTGCCGCTCCTGGAACAAGATCAATCTTGAATTCTACTTGTCGTTTTGGCGGTAAGCCTGGAAGATCATCAGGGAATACATCTGGAAATTCACATACCACCTTTATATCTTCCATTCGCTTCTTCTCTCCTTTAGTATCCAATACATATTCTAGATATAAGGAACATCCTTTTACTAAAAACTTACGCGCTTTGGCTATCGAAATCAACGGAACATCCCCTTTTCTCTTTTCCCCATAAATGAGTACAACATCATTTTTGGGCATAGGGATCCAAATTAATTTCTTAGCACAAAGAATTTATGCCTGATTGCTCACCAACCAATCCATACCAACAACTATATCAAACCCACCTATTTCCATTAAAATCAAATCAATTTGGAATTTCTTTCCTTCTATAATAACTGTACAACCCTCAAGTCTTTCCCGAACTAAGACTTGACCCCCATTAGCTATTTCGACTACCAAGGCATCTTCCAAGGTAGTGATAGACATAGCTAACTTTTGATAAAACAATCGCGATACAAAAGACATGTTGGCACCACAATCAAATAATACACGTGCAGGTATAGAATTAACAACAAGTGTACAAGAAACCACATCCGCTGATTCTTTCGCTTCTTCAGCAGTCATATGAAACGCTTGGTCTTGGGGTATTGGGTTTCCTTTCTTGATTTCCACTATTCTTTAGCTTTTGGCAATCCTTTCGGTAATGACCGGGCTTCTTACATTCAAAACAGGTTGGTCCTTGAATAGGACAATTCCCAATTTGATGACCACTCTTTCCACATTTTAAGCATTCGTTTGAAACCACCCAACATGGGACAAAATGTTTGCTTCTACATATTTGACACCAGTTCGGTTCTCGTCGAGGCTCAAAACGAGGATTCTTGACAAATGTCTGGTTTTTTGAGAAGATTCTGATCGACCTTCCCATTTTCTTTTCTCCCCTACTTGTGCTTTCTCCACTTTATCTCTGGCATAAACTTCCTCTACTATTTTTCCTTCCTCAATTGTTTCCCTCAAAGTCAAAGCTTTAGAATTTCGAACTCTTTACATCATATCAGCCGACAAGACTTTAAAATAAGCTTTGATTTCTCTTTTTCGGTTGGGGCCACATGCCCCACTAAGTTCAGCTTCTCCAGAAAGATTCGAGTATATTCCCTTATGGACCAAGTACCCTTCTTAAGCGTTCGAAATTCTTCTTCAATCCGATCCATTTCCTTATCGTTGCAATATTCTTCTAATATTTTCTTTTTGAACGATTCTCAAGTCATTGTTGCCAAAACCAGGAGCCACTACAGTTGATGTCACAATGTTCCACTATGTCAAAGCATTTCCTCTTAACATTTGGGATCCGAACCTGGCCTTTGACTCTTCGTCACATTCATAGGCTCTAAATGCTTGTTCCATTTCTCTAATCCAATTCATGCACGCAATTGGATTATCTGAACCAACAAATTCTTGTGGCTTGCAACTTAAAAATGTCTTGTATGAACAAACTTTCTCCATCCTCCTATTAGCATTCATTACTGGATTACAGGTGGAGTTACAGTACCGGCACCCATTTCCGGTCCCTGTGACTCAACATTTATGTCATTCAATAGCTTTATAAACATCTCTTGCTGTTGAGTCAGTACTGCGTTCATGACTCTCATCATGTTTTCCATCATACGGGACTCCATAGTAGATTCCGTCATCACCGGATTAGAAATACCGACATTAGGTCGATGAGTTTGACTTCCTTCTTCCCCCAGGATAGGTGGCCTTGGTGGACTTGTATTATCCCCACCCCTTTCAGGTTGATTCTCTGCAAATTCATTTGCCACACGATCCTCTGAAGAAGTTGGAGGTCTACTTGGTGTATTAACCATCGTATTCTGATGAGCACAAAAAGATAACCATAAGAAATGGCTATACACAATCCAAACACAAGGAAACGTACTTTAACGTTCGTTAATTGCCATAACAATCAGAAACAAGTAGGCTTACGTAACAATACATTCATAATAATAGTAGTTAATTGAAATTATGAACATACTGCATATAAGAATTATCGTTACCATCATCACAGTTCTTAATTCACGTATTTCCGTTGACTCTAAGACCATCCCGTCTTAGTATTTCTACCCAATCTCACAAATCATAACTTATTCATCTCAGCTTAAGTCTAGGTATCTTACAATCATACCTAGTTCGCTTAAACTACAACTCTGATACCAAACTGAAACACCCTAAAATTTACAATAAATTTAAACCTTAACTTTACAAGGTTTACCACAACCTCTTCCAAAACATGCATTCATAAATGGAGAATTAGGGACAAAGGTTCGTAATTACAAATGAAGTATTATAAACAACCTACTAATCTAATCCATAACAAACATGATCAGATTATAAGGGTTGTCTATACGATCTCCTAAAATATCTTCGATTCCACTAATTTCTCCATTACATCTCCAAAAGCTATGAACTTTCTATCACTATTTGCTCAACCCCTTGATTCTCTGCTTGTGCTAGCACCTGATAAGAAAATTAGTTTTGGAAAATATTAGGCTTGCGCCTAGTGAGAACATCCAGTTTTTAAATCAAAACATTTATAAGCTTTGAAAACCAAATTTGTAAACAAAGCATATAAAAGTAACCTCTTTGCAAATTCAACGTACACATAACATCTTTCGATGACGGGAATTATACCCGATTCCATGAGTATGACGAACACCAAGTAAGTCATAGTATCATGTTTACGAGCGCCATTACGAATCACCGAGGATCCTAGATTTCAGCTCATGCCCAAGAAATTACAATTAAACCATGCCTATTTCTTGGTGTGGTAAAAGGGATTACAGTTAAACCATGCCTATCCCTTATCTCCCAACAGAAAACGAGAATTTCAATTTACCTTGCCTATTCCACGTTTTCACGTCACAATACGAAATGGTAATTTCAATTATATCTTGACTATTCCTCATTTCCAAATAGAAAACGGGAATTTCAATTTACCTTGCCTATTCCACGTTTTCACGTCACAATAAACGGGAATTTCAATTTACCTTGCCTATTCCACGTTTATCAAATAATGCTAGTGCCTATGGATCCATTACACTTACTAGCATACATACATACATACATACATAATCAAACATCTATATATCAAATCGTTTCATACCCGAAGTTGAGTTATAATTATGTTCGTACTACTAAAGTTAAAATAAAAATGATCAAGGAATGTTTCATATCCGGAAAAACACAAGATCAGGAAAACCCCATACGGAAACTATCCAATAAAACGTATTCTGGAACCTAAGTCCGGAAACGATCCAAAAATATATATCCGGAAATCAAATCCGGAAAGCATATACGGATTCTAATTCTGGAAACAATCCGGAAAAACATATCGGGAGTCCAGTCCTGGAGTTATCCAGAGAAGTATCCGAAAATCAAGTCCGGAAACATCCGAGAAAATCATCCGGAAATCCAATCCGGAACCAAATCCGGAAATGATCCGGAAAAGCACCCGGAAATCAAATCCGGAACTATCCGGAAAATTCAAGTCCGAACACATACAGAAAACACAAATCCGGATATACCGGAAAAGTTATCTTCCAGATTCGTTCGATATCCATCTGGTTTTTTTCGCGTTTCACACCTTATTCCATAAAATCCCTTGCACCAATCCTCTTAAACTTACTAGTAAGTTCATGAGACTATTTCAAATTCAGGTATCCACTTGTGAAATCATATAAACATACTTTGTACAGTAGAGATGAACTCACCTGGATACGAAATCGAAATTAATATCAACTGTATCAAACTTCCAATCCGATCTTGTTACTGAATCAAAATCCTAATTCAAGACAAAACAACTGAGAACTATCAATTCATAAAGGATTGATCAATAAGACGATGGAATTCCTTACCGAACGAGAACTCTGTCTAACTCTCTCTCTTAGAAACCGACTTCACAGAAATTAGAATGAGATATCTCTCATTTTCCACTGACCATTCTACTTTTATACCTCAATTTCTAAAGATTCACACTTGGTCCAAAATACTTTAACTTATTACACTTTCGGTCCTTCGAACCTTAACCGATTTACATTTCAATTTTATCTTTATTAAAAAATTGAAACTGAAATATTTCTCATCACTTGACATTATTATGGTAAATTCAAGATGTTACGTATTGTAACATATTAATACTCCGATGCAAACATATGCTTTACCCATGGTTCTAAATAACTTGTTATGGCACTAAGGCTTGGTTTCGCCTCTACGTTAACCCATATGGCTCCACTCTAACGCTTGACTTTTGTTTTAACACAGTATGGCTTGTTACGACGTGTTACGTTGTAATGCATGAGTTTCTCTTTTACTTTTTTAAACATATAATTTGGGGAGACAAATGAAAATTATGTACGACACCTAAGAATTAAATAAACATTAGAATAAAATATAAAAACTAAAACCCTAAATAGAAAAATCCATACATGGGGAGTCGAACATGAGTTATTTGATTCTAGAGATTTAATCCTGATTTTACACTCTTGATATATCATTTCTTATAAGCCCAGTATATTTGATATAAATGGTTATTCTTTTCTTTTTAGTTTTGTAAATTTACATGAAATTAAACTATTCTACGGGATTTTCTAAAACACTACGACACCCAAGTATACATACATATATATATATATATATATATAATTATGTATACGTATGTTGCTTTATGCCGCCTTAGGGAACGCCTTGAAAAACGATGGGGTCTCGTCGTAACTCGTAAAGCTTGAGACTTGACTTTGTGACCACGCCACACCTCACGTAATTTAATTAAAATATTGGTCTTGCCACTAAAAACACTTTCATAATATATGTTATGCAATGTCGAACTGTGCTAAGAATAAGAGTGCACAGTTAATGCATATACTAAAATGAGAGCTCAATAATTATCTCTATGGTCGAGAAGACACTACTTTGCTCATTGTCTGCCTATAGATGCATCAGGCTTACACTAGTCCTTCTTAACAGCGTCTATTAATGCTTACTAGATGTTAGGCTTGTCCCAACTTACAAATATTGGGCTTAGGTCTTGACGTTTGTTTTTATGCATACATACTAAAGCTAACTTCTCATGCTTAACATACTGATAACATTGCTAAAGCCATTCTTGATCTTGGTCTTATGTATCAACATTTGTGTTGGTCATGTATCATAATGACTCGCACATAAAGTTTGCTTATAGAAGGGGGGGGGGGGGGGGTTGAATACAAACACAATAAATTTGCCCTTCTTAATTTTAGTTTATTTATTTTAAACATAAATTACAGATTAGGATACACGACCTTGATCCTAAACTATTTGAGAGTGACAAGTTTACATACACTAAAAGAGAAAAGAAGAAGGTTTCTCTTGCAGATCTGAGAGATAAAGATATCTCTCAGATATTTAAGCCAAATTTACTTTGAAGCTTTTCACTGAGAAGTTTCTTTTCAAAATGGGTGATTTGCAACTTAACACAATGAAGTCATTTTATATCCTTAATTGCATTAAATGCTATCCTTCAACTTCACTTCAACCTTTGTGTTGATGTAGACAAGTGTTAACCCTTCCCATTCTTTTGTGTTCATATGGAACAATAAAGTATGACAAGTATTTTAATTAATACTTTGGAACATACTTAATACCAACACACTTTTGTAAGTTCTCATACTTTAGGATAAGATTTAGGAAGAGTTGGTATCTTGATACTTTGGAACATGTCAAGTTTGCATTTCAAATTCAGCTTGCTAGTAGTAGTATTTATCATACTACAAACTGACTGTATCTTGAATTAATCTTCTTTTCGCTAGACGACAAACCAATCTGCTTTGGTGACAATCTGACAACTCTTCAACTAATCTTCGATTTTGCTGAAAGTTTTTTACTCTTGGAACAATACAGATAGTAACAAGACTTTTACAAGTATAAATTATATTTGTCTATCCTTAAGTATAAGCTATAAAATGTTTACCAGTTATAGACATTTATTAAAGATAGATTTGTCAGATATTAAATGCATGGAATAATTCAAAAGAGTATGAAAATCCAAGATGACTAACAATCTGATGCTTGCTTAAGGGCTTTCATTGGATTGTGACTTCTATTCAAATACATTATATCCGATGGTTATAAATCTGATGGTTCATAGGTTTGATATCTTTTTTAGATAACATCGGATTTAAAAACCTTATTGAGTGTCTAATCCGATGGTTGAAGTATATATCGGATTGACCTGTTTTTGTTGACAAAAAGAGAATTTATTTCTAAGTGTTTAATATTTGGATGTCTATATGTATTATGTACAAATTCGATGGTTGAGACTTATCAATCTCCCCTATTTGTATATAATACAAATATATATTCATAGAGAAAGTGAAATATTTAAAAATAAAAAATATGGTATTGAACCCCAAAAAGGGATACTCATAAATATCTTTTGATCCATTTTTGGATTCTTTTTGCCATTTTTTGTTTTTGGCTGTTTCTATTTATTTTTTTGTTTTCTTCTTTCTTTTCTTTTCATCTTTTATTTTCTTTCTTTTTCTTTCTTCTTCTTTTCATCAGATTACAGAGAGAAACAAAAAAAAATATGTACAAGACAGATAATAAAATTTAAAAAGCAATAGCATAGTTTTATAACTTTCAAGTAAAAATAGCACACAATTTTGTCATGGTGAAAGTTTAAAGTTTATTCAAGTTCTTCCTCAAAGGTAAGTTCTTCATACTTCATCTCCCTGTTAAACGTTTGCCCTTCCCCGTTTTGAAGAGTTGTCTTGATTCCATCAGAGAAGGCATTTCCAAACTCAGTCTTAGAAGTGACTTTCAACAGTGCCAACAAATGAGGAGTGCTGGCAATATGAAGCTCAGTGGACCGTTGGAACTTCAGAGTTCCAAATGGATCAAGTAGTACATGCTAGGAGTGGGGGAAAATAGGATAGTTCCTTGGGGCATTGGTTTTCCAGGGGGAAGAGAGAGGTCGAGATTGGCAATGAATGGGATAATACTTGATAAGGACAATTCTCGGATTACCTTTTCATAAATAGGGATTTGAAGAGGTGGGGGTTGTTTACCAAATTATATGGGTAAGCGTTGATTTGGGTAAGAGCTATTACTAGAGTAAGAGATCTAACTGAATTAAGTGCCGAATAAACTTGTTGTTTATTAAACTATTTTACGTCAAGTGTTGATAAAGTAAAAATGACCATTACTCCATCAGTACTGGAAAAGATCCCTAATACAGTAAAAGGGACAAGCATTCTATGAGTCCTTTTACCCTAATGTTTTAATACTTAATAATTTCTTTTGTTGCTTTGTCATCATCAAATAGGGGGGGAGATTGTTGATCCAAACCCTCTCAGTGATCTGATGATAACCCATTCTACTTAGTGAAACTTACACAACTGTATTTTTCATAATTGTAAGTCACTGTCAACGATCACACTGAGTCTGTTTAGTGATCATTGAAACACTTTTCTTTGTAAAACAATATGTAATATCTGAAGACAAATCGCACACTAAAACAAGTTCTAAGCTGAAATCGAAGACTAAGCTAAAGAAGAAGACAAGTCTACTAATGATCTGAAGTGGAAATCAGTGAAACCAAACCAAGTTACATTTTGCTCAAGATTGAGCATTCCTGTCAACTTAAAAAGAATCTTGTCAAAGATTCCAAAAACACACATGTTGCTTTAGCATCTTCAGATATTATTCCATCTCAGCATACCTCTATCACTTTCACTGAGTTGGAATCTGACTCAAATGACTTATCAGACACTGATCTCTCAGAGTTTGATGAGTCTCTAGCACTCCTGATAAACTCCTTTAGGAGATTTGCAAGAAAGAGTAGTTTCAGAAGAAATAAACCTCTTGCTATAACTAACAAGCCAACATCAACACCTGTTGACAAAGCAACTGCCACTTGTTATAATAGTGAAAAGAAAGGACATTTTGCCAGTGAGTGCAGGTCAAAGAAATTCTTCAAACCTTCTTCATCCTCCAGACCCAGAGATGACAAATACCTAAAGTTGAAAGAAAATATCAAAAACTGAAAAACTAAAAGCGAAAAGGTAAAGGCCTAATCGCTGAAGAACATGATTGAGCTGAATCTTAAGAAGAATTAGATTCTGCCATTCTGGTAAAGAAAATGCGGCCAACCTATGTTTGATGTCTAAGATCTCAGAAGTAAAGGAAGAAGCCGCTGATACTTCCTCCACCTCTATTACTTCTCAGGTATCAATCAATTCTGATCTGGTTCTTGCCGAAGCTGATAGATGTCGTGCTATCGATTCTCTGACTGTTGATTTATATAATGCTTTAAATGGTACAACTCAAGCTGAACAACAAAATCTAGATCTAACTGAACAACTTAAAAATGTCATTTAAAGATCCAAGAACTATCTAATATTGACGAAAGTTTAAAGGATCAGGTATATGTAAATGAACTAATCAACATCGAACGCGAACAAGCTATTGCTGATTTAAAAACTGAGAAAGCCATCGTTGAAGGATGGTGCAAGTCCTTAGCTAAGATCACTGAGATAATTAGTGCTCAGATCCGTATTCATGATAAAAGTGGTTTTGGTTTTGAATATGAAAAAGATGAACATAGCAGAGATCGTTTCATGCTTAAGTTTGGAATGTTTATCTCTTTTATCCCTGACACTTCTTCATCTCGGTGTTCTTCTTCTTCTTCTTCTTCTTCTGTTCCTATCGCTAAGGAAATCCCTAAGAGCTCCAAATTCTTGGAGAAAGGGATGTCCATCTCCCATGTTCCTCAAAAAAGAGTACTAAGGTACCTAAGCTGAAGAAAAATCCTTCTAAGCCTTCAGTGAGGCAACCATCATCCTCTAAAGCTACAACCTATGTACATGTTCAGAGATCTACTCCAAGGATAAAGGTTAATGTCAAGGCTAAGAAATCTGAAGAACTAAAAGTTCCTCCAAGAACTAAAGCAAAGGGCATTCTTAGAGCTGGCTCCGCTCACTTAAAGCTTTCTAATGCATATACTTTTGGTCCTAAGGATACCTTTAGCTATAGGAAATGTTATCATTATGGACTTACTGACCATATTGCTAGTAAGTGCCCCACGACCACCAAAGCTGAGAAATCAGCTAGAGTGAAGATGAATGCCACCAAGGCAAAGAAGGTCACCAAAGATGAAAAATCTGCCAAGGTGAAAATACCACTAAGGTTAAGAAATTAAACAAAATGAAAGTTACCCCTGAAGCTAAATCATCAGATGCTGTGAAGATCGCTGATCCTTCCATCTCCACTAATACTTGTGAACCCATTTTAAAGTGGTTACCAATTCAAACTCAATCTTTCTTATGATTGCAAGACTCGAAGGGTATCTGGTATCTTGATAGTGGATGCTCTCTACACATGACTGGTTAAAAGAACCTGCTCTCTGGATACAAGGAATAGAATGGTCTCTCAGTGACATTTGGTGGAAACGAAAAAGGCTATACTTGAGGGTTTGGTTTACTCACAAATGGTACAACTACCTTTAGAATAGTCGCTTTCGTAGAAGGACTGAATCACAATCTTCTTAGCATCAGTCAACTATGTGATAAAGACTACAAAGTATGTTTTACAAAGAAGGCATGTGCTGTCATCGACAAAGAAAAAAACTTTCTCTCAGTAGTCATCGTATGGAAATGTATATGCTATCAACATGGATTCCTCAAACACTTAGAACATTTTTTTTATCCAAAGCCTCCTCAGATGTCAACTAGCTATGGCATAAGAGGCTATCTCATCTAAACTTCAAGACATTGAACAATATTTCAAAGAATGAGCTAGTCACTGGCTTACCTCAACACTCATACGCTAAGGAATCTCTTTGTTCAGCGTGTGAAAAAGAAAAGCAAACCAAAGCTAATTTCAAGTCAAAGCAAGTGTCATCAATGACAACACCTCTTCATCTACTTCATATGGATTTATTTAGCCTTGTCAATATATAATCCATTGTTGGAAAGAAGTACACTCTAGTCATAGTACATGAGTACTCACGTTACACCTGGGTGATGTTTCTCAGATCTAACAGTGACACTCTAAAAGAGATAATTTCATTTGTTAGAAAAATGGAAGTTCTCAACAATATGACAGTTCGCTCAATAAGGAGTGATCATGGAACTGAATTCGAAAATAGTTCTCTTGATAACTTCTTTGAAAGTAAGGGTATATCTCATAAATTCTCAATTGTAAGAACACCACAGCAAAACAGGGTCGTTGAAAGAAAAAATTGAACAATCATTGAAGTCGCTCGATCTATGCTCAACGAGTCACATCTACCTACTCAATTATGGGCTGAAGCTGTCAACACTGCATTTTTACTCAAAATCGATCACTTATCAACAAAAGATTTAAGAAGACAACGTATGAACTATTCCACGCGAGAAAGCCAACTCTCAGCTTTCTTCACATCTTTGGTTGTCAATGTTACATTCTAAACAACAGAGACAATCGGGGAAAGATCGATCCCAAAGCTGACGATGGAATCTTCCTAGGATACTCTTTAGTGTCCAAAACCTTCAAAGTCTTCAACAAAAGAGGACAAACCATAGAAGAAACCATTCATGTCACCTTTGATGAATCTCGTACGGAAAATTCAAGACCTATTCTTGAAAATGAGGAATTGAATCAGTGGATGTTTTCTCACTTTGGAGAACCTGAAGAATCATTCAACCATAATCCTCAAGCTGACTCCCACAACGTTGATGATGACCATGTCGTTATTCCCAACATGCAGACAAGTGAAGTTGAATCTCTGTCATGGATTTCAGCTACTCCATTAACACAATACCACCATCAGAACCATCAAATTCTGAAGATCCCTTAAATTCTGTTTAACAATCAGTAAATGAAGTTCAATCTGAACCTCATCAACTAATGGCTGAAAAACAAATGCGAAAACCTCATCCTCAGCACCTCCCACTACTACCTTAGAGCTGGAATCCAACTGTCTGCTAAAAAATGGACAAGAAGTCATCCAATAGAACAAACACTTGGTGATCCAAACGTACGTATTCAGAGTCGACGTGGTTCAGGTAATATCTGACTTTTTTGTAAATTTCATCTCTCTTGTTGAACCTAAAAGAACTGAAGATGCCCTCAGAGATCCAAACTAGGTCAACGCTATGCAAGAAAAGTTGACTGAGTTTGAAAGAAATAAAGTATGGAATCTCGTTCCCAGACCATCTGACAAGACTGTTATTGGCACCAAATAGTGTATCGTAACAAGTTAGATGAACATTGGACTATGACCCGTAACAAGGACAGACTTGTTGCTCAGGGATACAGAGAAGAAAAAGACATAGACTATGATGAAACCTTTGCTCCTGTGGCCAAGCTCGAAGAAATTCGATTATTCCTACCCTATGCAGTTCACAATGACTTCAAGTTAAATCAAATGGATGTCAAGTGAGCATTCCTAAATGGAAAACTAAATGTGGAAGCTTTTGTTGAACACCCCCAGGGTTCTCAAACCCTAAGCATCTAGATTATGTCTATAAACTGGATAAGGCTCTTTATGGGTTAAAATAAGCCCATCGTGCTTGGTATGATATTGCTAGGGTTTATTTTGTATCGTCTTAAAGCTGAGGGGCTTGAATTGTAAATACCCTAAAGGGGTATAAATAGTTTTGTTAATCCTTGTTTTAGGGTTAAAATCATTCATTAGCATATACGACTTATTGTAAACTCTCTGGTTTCTGCAATTCAATCATGATAGCCGACTTACATTCAATTCATCTATTCTACTTTGATTGTGAATTGATTATGCGCTAATCTGGGATCCACAATTGGTATTAGAGCAAAGAAACAGATTGATTCAAGGTATTTCTGCAAAGTTTCTGATTTTTCACGTCTGGTAAGCTTTTGATTTTTGATCTTGTGGCTAAATCGTTGAATTCAAACTATTCCATACCATCTCTTAGCATATCTAATCAAGTTTGGTAATCTTTCAGAGTCGAAATCAACTGTTTACTCATTCAATTTGATAAAAATATCAAATTTATGTTCAAAGTCTGTGTTCTTAAAAATCTGGGTAATTTTCTATCAGAAAGGGTACTATATGCTTGAAAATCGACTTGGGTTTATGTGTTCTCTTTGTTTCATATCTTTCAGGAAGAAAAAATCGTCAACCCTAATCACTCGTAGATCCTACTTTCTTGAACAACCACTCTTTCGGGACGTGAATACATCTTTTCGGGTAAGTTCCTCAACACTATCCGAACCATATTCTTCTGGGTACTTAAATCTATCTCAATCCCAATTTATCTGGTTACTCAATTGTCCGGATCACTATTCAGAAGCTATATTCAGTTTGTCACCTATCCGATATCTATATCCGGAATAAACACATCCGAGAGATATATTCGGAAACTTGGTTTATCTGGACCACATATCCGGTAACTTCCCATTCGGGTTATATCTGGTTACATTTTACTCGGACCATCTTATCCGGGAACTTCACATTTCCGGAAACGTCATCCGGATATTATTTCTAACCGAATTTCTATCCCGATTGACAGACTGTCCGGATTTTCTAACCTATTCGGATTCCTATGGATAATTCATGTCCTTTGAAATCTTCTTATTGTATCTACTGTTTTATTTGATTTCATTACTCTACACTATTAGACTTGCGTTAGGATCTCACTAGTAGTTCCTTGCGTTAAGATAGTACCTTGAATCAACACTCAACTGTTTCACGATCACATTAAGTGAAATTCAGATGAATACCAGAGACGCTTTAGCTATAGGATCAGAATCCAAACCACCCGTTCTTTACCGAGGAGAGTATCAATAATGGCGTGAGAGGTTCATGGACTTCATCGAATCCAAGGATCTTTATCCTCAGATCTTGGAAGAAGGACCTCAGGCGACACCGATGATGGATGTTTAAGCTCAAGATGACGGTACTCCTACAACTCAGGTTCCAAAGACGTATGCCCAAATGACAGCTGTCGAACAACGCAGATTCGATGGCGACAAGCATGCAAAGACATTCCTCCTTTACGGCATACCAAATGACATCTATACTGCTATAGACAGTCAAAAAGCAATGACCAAAGGTATGTGGGACCAAGTTGCGCGCCTGATGAGGGGCAACAAGATTGGCGATCGACTGAAGATCAATAGCTGTATCACCCGATATGACAACCTCAAGGAAAGGAAGGGAGAATCCTTAACTGAAACCTACGAGCGTTTCTGCATGCTACTGAACGAACTCCACAAGAACAACATAGTGAGGACAAACACCAAGAATAACATCAAGTTCATGAACAACCTCCAAAGTCCAACCTGAGTGGAAGACCTTTGCTTCTCATATCAAGCACAATCACATCTTGCAGAATATCCCCATCAATGAGCTTTACGAGATGCTCATGCAAGACGAGGATTGAAAATGCTGGTCACTTATGCATAATTGAAAATCTAAAAGAACAATGTGTTGAAATTTCAAAAGAGCTTGACGCTTTAAAGACCCAAGTATCTGATCTAACTGAAAAGCTCAATAAGTCTGAAAACGAGAGAACTGATATTGTCTATCAATGTTCTTCACTTCAAATAGAAAATAAAAGGCTTCTTGAAAAAATAAAGGATCTTGAGTTAAAGTTTTACAAACGTGGTCAAACAGATCAAACGATCCATCTGAACAAACCAAAGGATTTCAAGTATTATAATTGTGAATGGCGAATCGGGTATGACAACCCTCACTATTTGAAAAAGGTTTTATCCAAGGTGCCTACTTTATATGAATTCAATTTTCTAGGCCTTGATAAGACATATCCCTAATATAAAATCAGATGGACTGAGCCAATTGATGAAAAGGACAAGGAACTGGAGGAATTAAGGAAAGAATACTGTTAAGATGCAAATGCCTTTCACATACGAAACTCTTAATACATCTTACCAAACAAAGAAATCTAAATATCTTTTGAATGACTACTTTGAGAGCTATGATGTTGCCAAGACCAAAGAATCCTCTTCCAAGGATAAGGTCCAAACAACTGAATCTAAGGAAGAGAAGAACGAGTTTAAATGCTATGTTCCACCTCTGATCTAAGAAACAAAGATAGTTCAATGAGAGGAGTCATTTGAGCAAGAACGGATCACTTTTCAAAAGGAAAAACAAGAGTTACTATGCAAGCTTGAATGTTTCAATTCCAAACAAGTGGATTCAGTATCTAGGAAGGAAAAGGAAATCCTTCAGACAGAGATCAACAAGCTCACCTCTCAACTGTCTGTCTTGGCGACATAAATGATGAAAGAGCAACTCAGCAAAGCTGAGCTCCAAGAGAAGCTTGATAAGCTGACCAAGGAGAAAGTTAGTCTGTTTGAACCTTCCTCGATATCCTCAGATACCTACTCTTGCAAATACTTTTTGGGTGATTCTTCACCAACCGTTTTTGATAAAGGAAAAGGACTTCAATTGGAATCTTGCAAAAAGAATCTATATTATGATTTTCAAAACACTTCCGCCAACGATTATTTGCAAACCAAAAGCTTAAACAGTTCCCCAAACTCATCAACTACTCATGTCCAATCTGATGAAGAATTAGAGTTTTCTACTTTCATGAATTCAAATGTCTGTTCAAATGATGAGTTTAGCAAGTTCGACTTTGCGTTAAAACTTCCAAGTCATGTTAATTTTCTTGATCCAAATCGTGAGCCACCGGTCAATTTTTACAAGGGTATGTTCCACAACCGCCCCTCAAAACCAGTATGTGAACAAAGGTCCTAAATCTAAATCTAAAAAGCGTTCACAGAAACGAAAAAAGACCGGTCGCTCAAACAATAGACATTCTCACTACTCCAACTCTTCTAACTATGGCTTTAATGATATTTTAGATAAAACTGGTTGAGGCAAAAACGTCAAACAAAAGTGGGTAGTGAAGGAGTCTAGAGAGAGCACGTTGAAGACAAAGTCACTCAATTCAGTTTTTAATTCTAGGGAAGAAAATAATGATCATGATGTAATTGATTCAAGTACTTTTGTTGAACAAGTTGTTTCTTTCCCGTTAAAGATTTATTCAATTCAACAATTACTTCAATTATCTCATGATTGTATTTGTTGTTCTACATGTGGATTGAATGATTTTGCTGATAACAAGTGTGCATATGATTGGTTTGGTACTTATCATGCTTTCAATTCTCGTACTGCTTATAAGCCACCAAAGCCCAAACATGAATCCATTTCTAAATAGGCTTTTAAGACAGGTACTACGCCTAACCCCCAGGACCCATTTTCAAATGGGTACCTAAATCTGCTTAGTTATTTTTGCAGATCGGTTATGTGTGGTACTTAGATTCAGGCTGCTCCAAGCATATGACCGGAAGAAGGGAGCTTCTCACAAACTACACTGCCAAATACTGCGGAGATGTGAGATTTGGGAACGATCACTTTTCATCAATCCTGGGTTATGGAGACATAGTTCAGGATAATATCACTATTAAGAAGGTTTCCTATGTAGCGGGTCTAGGTCACAACCTATTTAGTATAGGACAGTTCTGCGACAAGAACTTAGAGGTGAATTTCAAAGCCAAGAGCTACAACATCCGCACTGAAGATGGAAGAGAGCTGCTAGTCGGGACGCGCAAACCAACCTCTAGACGATTGACATCACCTCCTTAAAGACGGACAAAGTCGTTTGTTTGATGTCAATAGCCACAACTCAACAAAACTAGATATGACATCGTAGACTCTAGCACCTGAAATTCAAGAACATCAATAAGCTAGTGCTCGGCGGACATGTCAAAGGCATGTCGGATCTGAAGTTTGAAAAAGAACATCTATGTGCGACATACGAGATTGGTATGATGAAGCGAGCATCACACAAGCCAAATGCAGCTCCGAGCACGTCCAGGTCCCTAGAACTCATTCACATGGATCTCTGTGGACCTATGCGTGTTCAGAGTATCAACCACAAGAAGTATGTCCTCGTCATGGGGATGACTTTTCAAGATACACATGGGCCAAGTTCCTTCGCTCTAAGGATGAGACCGCGAAGATGATTATCTCACACTTGAAGAGTTTACAAGTGAATCTATGAAAGTTAGTACAAACCATCAAAATGGACAACGGTACAAAGTTCAAAAACCGCACGCTGGATGACTACCTAAAATCTGTAGGTATCACCCACACTTTTTCAGCCGCACGCACTCCTCAGCAAAATGGAGTAGTGGAAAGATGTAATTGTACCCTTATGGAAGTCGCTCGCACTATACTGACTCAGTCACAGTTACCACTTTCTGTGGGCCGAGGCAGTTGCAACCGCTTGCTACATGCATAACCGCTCCATCATCAACAACCGTATTCTGAATATTAAGTACTTTCGTGCTTTCGGATGCATGTGCTTCGTTATGAATGACAAGGATGACCTCGGTAAATTCAGCCCCAAAGCGGACGAAGGAGTCTTCATCAGCTACTCCACTCAAGCTCAAGCGTTCAGTGTCTACAACAAGCGCACCAAGAACGTCCTTGAGAGTGTAAACATGACCTTTGACGAAGCGGCTGACTTGGCTTCTGAACAAGTCAGTTCAGAACCCGCGTTAACTGAAGTGTTAGCTTCTAAACAAACTTGTTCAGGATCTACACAAAATCCGGTGAATCCAAATCATGCCTCTACGTCAGACGCACTGTAACAACCCAACCTAAACATACATCATATAACACAATATACATTTGATCATAAAAGAACATAAATACATATTATATCACATATGGTCCAATGGTCTCAAAACTATACAATAAATGTTTCAGTATAAACTTTTCACTAATATAATTTACATTACAACCAACCACTATTGATACGAAACATTTTAGGAAAACTTCATAAACACACACAGCTTCCAAAAGCATATCATAAATTATCTTTTCCTTTGCTCTTACTCGCTGCTTGACCTGGAATACATATTTTTTAAAACAAAATGAGAGTTAGACCAATTGGTCTAAGTGAGAAAATCCCTGTCAGTTTAGTAATCATTTTGTAAAACACATATATACAACAAGTATTTGAATACCAAGCATGACTCGTATGCACTATATACAACTCTTTCACATGGCCATATTAGTTGGTTGCGCTAAACCAACTAATCAATTTACTCCGCTGCACTAAAATACAGCCAACTCCGCTATCCCTCCGTACAACCAAATCTCCACCGACCATAAGTCCGGCCAAAGTGCAATCGTGTAGTGTAATGCTCATAAATACAACATACATCTTAATATATCATATTTCAATCATAAGCACATCATCACACTACCAACCACATATTTATCCAATATATATGTATTCCAGTTTAAAAATGGTTAAAGTAAAACTCACCTGAAAGAAATAACGCAACTAACTCCTTCTTTTGAAAATCACGGAGATTTTACTTTTCAATAAACTCCACCGAATCTGAATTACCTAAAATACATATAACTATTTACCACATAAAACTCAATGACAGGCTAAGAATCCTAAATAAGTCTATCTTACCCTTACCCAGAAAACACTCACACATGTCCCTCTTCGGCGACTTATCACGAGGGTCCCGCTACTCGTTTAGCGGGTGGGGTCAAGGGGCAATGCCCTTGCGGGGTCTGGGGGAAAATCCGAAAAACCCTTATCCGGAAACCCAATTCCGGGAAACCCAAATCCGGAAACTTTCCCGGAAACAAACACCCGAAAACCAAGTCGGAAATACTTTATCCGGAAACATGGTCCGGACAACCCATCCGGGAAAACCCATCTAGAAAACCGATCCAGACAATTTCCATCCAAAAAATCTTATCCGAAAAACTCCATTTGGATAACACAAGTCGGATACCATCCGGAAAATACAGAATCGGATAAATAATACATCCGGAAACTAAAATAATCCGGACGCATCGACTTCAACCCAGAATCGATCGAACATAATTAAGAATCAAAATTGAAGATTCTAAACCGATAGAACTCTACTACTATCGATTATAAACAAAAAATGAAAAGAGATATACCTGGAAATCAAATACCCGAACTCAAATCGATCGAATCTTCTCACTGCTTTCTCTCGGCTTAGCACACACACAACAATCTTTGGGAAACCAACTTAATGAAATAAAGAGGAGGTGAGGCTTATTGTAAAACTCCAAATTTTTCTGAATGAGTAAGTTTTCCTTCGTAAGTTAAGCACCATTATAACTCTTCGTAACCTTAATTCAACCACCTACAAGTTTTCCTTTGGGAAGATGTATAGTATTCTAGAGTTGGTATTTCATGCGGTTTCGAGTCACATGCATGCAAGTAGTTAGTTAGGAACCAGCGTCGGCAACCGGGGATCGTTTTTGGCTAACGGAGTCGTCGGACAGTAGCTAGGGGCCTCCCAGCGACATTGTCCATGGCATAGTCGCTAGGGGCATTGTCGCGACTGGATGGATGATGTAGCGAACGAACAGAAAGTGGTACCTTGATCGCGACTGTGACCGCGACTATGCCCGGGGCATTGTCGCATGGGGCAAGGTCGCGAGCATGGGGGCAGGCTGGGTTATTTGGGCGACGTTGGGGAGCATCTTAGGTCACTTTTCTCTTTTATTTTGGGCTGCAGATCGGCCTCCCTCTGTTCTTGGCGATTTCCTTTCATTTCCTCGCTTCTTCCCCACATTTATTGCTAGGGTTTGTGGTTAATGTTGGTGGTTGCAACCTCATTAATCTTGTCATTATTATTGAGAGCTACTACCTCCTTTTTTTCAAGATCTCTTGAAGTCAAGCTACTTGGAAGAAAATTAGGGATTCCTTGTTTTGAAAGTTCACCTTCAAGTAATTGGGTTAGATTTCCTATATCTTATTTAAGATTATCATATTGAGAACTCCTATCTATTAAATCTAGGGTTCCTATCTTCAAAGTCCAAGTAACCTCCATTTCTAGGGTTTCTTGAAAGAACCCTTAGGTGAGTGTCTAAATCCCTATAATCTTGTTGTTTTATGTTTTATAGTTACATAGAAATTACACAACATGGTTGAGTGTTGATTTGGAAAACTAGGGTTTTCCCTCCTAATTTGCTACTTAGTGTAAACATGCATAATTGTTCATAACCATGGGTATGAAGACTTCTTGTATGTCACAAAGAACATAGATGTGTGTACATGGACATATTTATATAATGTTTGACCTTTGCATGATTATAGATATATATATATATGTATGTGTATATATATGTATGTATATATATGTATAAATACCCGTAAATAATTGTGGCTTGCGATGTACTTGTATTTGATAGTTTAATTATAGAAGAATAGAGATGGGATTTACATACTTTGTGTGGCTTATGGAAAATTTTTATATCATCATGAAGGATCAACTACCATGCTAATTATACAATTTCTCTAGTGTGCATACATGGTGTGAGTTGGGTTTGGATTAGTCTATTTCCTCGTGCACGAGGATTTAGACCTTTATGGAATATATGTATGTATCGGTTAAGCCATTGGTGGCTACTAGCGGGTATGCAATAAGGGACAATCGTCCTTGAGGTGTAACTCGTCTAGGATGGATATGCAAATGGTCCCCGTAAGTCCTTGAGGTGTAACTCGACGGGGTATGCAATAAAGGCAATTTATTTATGGTTTGAGGTTTTGATGTCTATATGGCATGGGAACTAAGACCAAGACTTGAGTTGTAATCCATCAACATCAAGGTGACTCCACTCACGTGTTCTCGTCACCTAGATGGTAACGGGTCTCCCCCGTTTTGGAGAATTGCCTCTTTTATTTTATGACAGATGCGGATCACAATAACTTGTGGAAAATCGGTAATGTGGAAATTAAGTGGAGCCGGTATGTTTACCTTTAGCATTATTATAATTCCTTGTTATTGCTCGAATATTTAAATCCTAGACTTGTGGTCTAACACTTGAGTGTATGTTGTGGATTACAGGTTCCACTTAGCGGCGTCTAGTTCGTCGTGTTGCCGACCATGCTTAGGAGCTTGGAAAGGTCGGGCTTTTTGGGAATCGAGAAGAGAGACACTTTTGGAGACATAGTGACACTCAGATTAATCTAGTTAATTATAGTCTAGATTAATAGGTTGTTGTATGTTATGTCTTAATACTCCTTTAATTGTACATTGTCCAAACTACCCCATTTCATTAAGGGTTTAGTTGGTTTATATTTTGAGGTTTAAATTTACCCATTTTCTGGAATTTTTCCCTATTGTTGGTTCCTATTTTACTCAACAATGATTTATATATCTATTAGTTCAAACAAATAGTAGCGCGGAAGCGTTTTAAACGAACTAAAAGATAATTTTAGGTAGAATAACACACGAGATCAAGTAAACAAAGTTTAAATAAACACTCGATTATCTCAAAGATTCACTTTGTAATGATCAAAATAGGAACACCAAGAACACCGAAGGTTAAATAGAATTCTGCTCTATAGGGTGTGTGTGTCGTGCTGTTAGGTCTAGTGTTTTGTCAAAAACACAAGTGTTGAGTTCTGAGTAAGAAGACTAAAGAAGACTAAAGAAGACTCAGAAGACTCAGAAATTCTGAGTAGAAGACTCAGAAGTTCTGAGTGAGAAATCTCAAAAAGATTCTAAGTGTTGGATTCTGACTAGAAGGTTCAGAGTTCTGAGTAGGAGACTCAGAACTTCTGACTATGAAGACAAATGTTCTGAAGTGCTTATTCAGAAGTATGTTCAGAATTCATATCTTGGGATATTCTCTGTTATATTCAGTTACTAATTAGAACACGTGTAATTGTTCTATTAGTCTGTTTCTTATATGTACTGTAGCTTTAGCTATTCTCTACAGTATATATAGGAGTTAGCAACTGTAGCTAATAGAATCTTTGAGAGAATCTTTGATATAATCTTTGGTGAATCCATTTAGAGAAAAATTCATTGTAATATCTTGTAATTCACAGATTGTTAATAAATCATATGACCAGTTGCTGTGAATACGATCTTAATTGTTCATATTTGATTGTAAGAGTGTATCCTAGACTTTCAATTGGTATCAGAGCCAATCAACAAACAAATTCGTCCAAGAGTGTGTTTGATCGCGTTCTTGAAGTTTCTTGATCAATTCGACAATTGATTCCGTTGCTGCTAACAATTCTTGAATTCGTTTCTATCATTGATTCAAGAAATTTGAATTTGTCTTTCTGTTGAATCGATATCTTACAATCAAGTCATCCAAAGATTTTCTCTCTATGCTGATTAATTCTCGAAATTAAACAGAGATCACAGGTATGTTTTCGAAATTCTTGATTGGTTTCTGGATCAAAGTGATTATATCTGCTGCATGTTGATTAGTATTCAAATTTTTTGTTGAAAATAAGATTTCATTAATTCATGTACTCTAACTGTTTGATGAAATGCATGTGACAGATTTGATTAATTCTTGCATGTTCTAGATTTGTGTTGATTCTCATTTTTGATCATAATTCATAGTTGATATTCGAATTTGTCATTTCATCATGCCTGAGATTATTGAAGTTTTTGTGAGACCTGCAATTTCTATAACCAGTTCAGACAATTTACAAAAATTAAGTCCTGTAAAAGCAAAAGAAACAATTTCTGAACCAAAAACTGAGATTGTTCATTTTGAAAGCAAGATTGCTAATCTTCAAGCAAAACAAGACGAATATGCAAAAGTTATAAAGATTTTGCAAAAAGAGAAATCTGATTTTCTAAAGGATTTTGAAAAGGTTCAAGAAAACATAAAGTTGTTAGAAAAAGAGAATGTTGATTTGAAAGAGAAAGGCAATTTTAGAAGAAAGATGTTGACAGAGTCTGAAAATAGAATCAAATCATGTGAAATGAAAAATTGTCAACTCTTGAAACAGATCTATGATTTTGAACAAGTTCTTATACTTGAAAGAGTGAAATTTGAGAAAGAGAGAAGAGACTTTCAAACTGAGAGGAAAGGTTTTGAAACAAAGTCTGTTGAATTATCTTTGAAAATTTCTGATTTGGAGAAAATTCTTGCAAAAGAAAGAAAAGAGTTTGAATGCAAGAAAAATGTTTTTCAAAAAGAAAAGATTGGTTTTGAGAAAAAGAAAACAGGAATGTTAAATGAGTTTTCTGTAAAAATCAATGAGTTGGAGAAAGAGTTAGAAGATGGAAGGAAAGAGACTGAAAAGAAGAAGGTAAATGGCTTTAAAGAAAAATGCTTAAAAGATGAGTTTGAGAAGGAAAAGAAAGTTTTTCATTTGGAGATAAGGAGGCTTATTAAGAAATTATCTGATTTATTAACTAAAATCATGATAGAGAGGAAGTCCAAATCTGATTTGCAGTCAAGGTTTGATTTGTATGTTAAAAAGTTTAGGGAATTTGAAACGAAAGTTGTTGACAAATCAAATCATAGTTCAAAAGATCAGATTCGTTCTTCTAATCTATTTTATGATTCTGCTATTGATAAATCTTATAATTGTTCTTTTAAAAAGATAAAAATGGAATGGAGAGTTAAAGGAACAACTTCCAAGAAAGAAGTGCCAAAATCAAAAGTTCCTAATTCAAATGTCAAGAAGAACAATACATTTCAAAGAAAATCTTTTGTTAAACCTGATGTGATTTATTCTGTAAATCAATTAGTCAGAGTTGCACAAAAGAAACTTTGTTGTTCATATTGTGGGACTAATGATTTTGTGAACAAGAATTTTATTCAGCACTGGTATGGTTCTTATAGAATATCTGCATATGCTACTGCACCTAACAAACCTGGACCCAAGTTCATATGGGTACCAAAGTCAACTTAATCTGTTTTGCAGGTTATTCATGTGTAGAGCTGAATGATAATACTGACACATGACTTAAAACCGATGCTGTGCTTAAATTGAGAATCTTGACTTTGGATAATTCAGTCCAAAACTCGATCTGAATGTAATTATGGATTTCTGATTCATATAGATCAATTTGTTGATCTTGAAGATTTTTTTGAAAAAGTTCTGTTTGCTATGAGGTTATCGAACTCATAGATGTGAGTGTTTTTCGTAGAAAACATTTCCAGAGAATATGTTCCATTTTAAGCAACCCTGCAAATTTTGGTTGAAAAATTCTGATTTTTGAGCAAGTTATGGTGATTTGAAGTTCAGAATGTTCAAAAATCACAAAATCCAAACATTTTTCTAAGGCATTTTCTCTGGATAGTTTTATCAGAATTCTGACTCTGTTACTCAGAAGTTCTGACTCTATTACTCAGAAGTTCTGACTCTACTACTCAGAATTCTGACTCAACTAATCAGAATTCTGACTCTGATACTTAGAATTTTGAGCAAGTTACTCAGAATTCTGACTCTTCTAATCAGAATTCTGACTCTACTACTCAGAATTTTTTTTGATAACTAATGAGGAATCATCGTAGATGATTACCAAAATCTCTTGATTTTGCAGGATTATCTTGATTTCAGAGGAAGTATTGACTCAAAATCTGATCTGATTGTTTCAAGATAATGTTCAAAACCCGTGATTCAACGTTTTAGGTTTTTGAACATATCAGTTCAAAACCCGTACTTAAATGAAAATGGCTTCTGAATAATTCAATTCAGGACCCGTACTTCAGAGACTAAGACTTCTAAACAAATCAGTTTAGAACTCATACTTCTCAGGTGATATCCTTAACTGTCATATTTTTCTGTTTCAAGGAACAAGTGGTGAAAGGTAACATTGCATTATGTTTTATTTCTATTGCTTTGAATGTTTGAATCTTAGCAATTTAATTCAATGATATGAATTTTTTTTTTATTTTTCATTCAATGAATAAAATGTGTGTCAAGGGTGCTTTTACAAGTATTTTTGTATTATCTGAGCTATATTTGTTTCAACTTTCACTTCTGAAATAAATCGAAAGGTTAGCAAATCATGAATGAAATTATGCTGAATGCTCAATGTTATGAAATTTAGACTTATATAGAATATAATGCTCAAAAAGCATAATTTGTCAGAATGTTGGATGGAAACGAAAATATGGGGGAAGTACTACGTTTTAGAACCAAGTGATTGAGATGCAATATATATATATATATATATATATATACAAAATCATTTAGTTTGAAAGTTTGTACCTGTGGCCTTTCTGGTTTGGGAGAGTAAGTCCTAAGGGGTGCTCGACACCTAGTCCCTAAGATCAATTGGTCTGGGATCGGCTGACCCAAATCCTGCAATAGAACCAGATAGAAAGCCATGTTCTACTGGTACAAATGGGTTTAAGAAATATCGATGTGGCCTTTCTGGTTTGGGAAATTAAGTTCCATGGGGTGCTTGTCACCTAGCACCTAAGACCAACTGGTCTGGGATATGCTGACCCAAATCCTGCTATAGAACCAGATAGAAAGTCATGTTTAACGATGTATCTTATTCTTACTAAACTTTTTGATTAAAAGATGCCAATGTGCACAAAATTAAAAGATGTCAATGAGCACAAAATTAAAAGATGCCAATGAGCACACATCTCTTGAAACTTTGGGAAAATACAAAGTCGCAATAAACTTTTAAATTTGTGAAAATCCTGATTTTGGACAAATAGTGTGAGTAGAGCAAAGTATTCGTATATGTTTTTAGAATTGCATATGCTTGATGCTAATCATATTTCGCATGCTAAGCACACCAAACAGATTTAATAAATACAATTGAAACTGAACATTTTTAACTTGATATGCAATGATGACTTGTATTTGAATCTAAACACATGCATTTGATTTCATTTGATTGAAAAATCTGATAAATTTCATTAAGTTGGATTTCTTTTGTAAAATTTTCAAATGATCAAATGTTAGTAGTTATCAAGTGTAGTTCAGTGAATCTTATTTTTCTTGTATAAATGTTTTCATTAAAGCACTATATTTGAAATGAATAATTTTAATGAAATATATGCATACTTTCAGGGGGAGAAAACAAATTGCTCCATAATTCTTATTTTGAGGGGGAGCAAGGTTATTCATTAAGGAGGAGAAAAAGCATAGACTTCATTCGAAGAAAAAGCATCGCTAAAGTTTTGAAAATCAAGGGGGAGAAAAGCTAAAGATTTTGAAGATGATTTTGCTTTCCAAAACTTTAGGGGGAGAAAAGCTAAAGATTTTGAAGATTGATATGGTTTTTGTACAGAAATAACAAAAGAGAGAAATGTTATTTTAAGAAGGAGAAGGGGAAAAGAAAACTGATCGGTTGTTTCTTATAAAGAAATCTTATGAAAGCTGAAATGAAGATGAGAATTGTCATTTCAAGGGGGAGCAAAGAAAAAGCAAATATATAACAGAAATCAATTTGGAAATCGTTGCTGCTGCTGATTAAAGACTGACCAGAAGTTGTTAACTCAGATTATTCAGAATTCTGAGCAAAAGTTGTCAAAGCATTCAGAAGAGCTCCTTCTGAAGATTGTTCCTGCTCTAAGAATTTGATGATGAAAAGTACAAGTGTGTTTGACAAAAAGGGGGAGATTGTTAGGTCTAGAGTTTTGTCAAAAACACAAGTGTTGAGTTCTGAGTAAGAAGACTAAAGAAGACTCAGAAGACTCAGAAGTTCTGAGTAGAAGACTCAGAAGTTCTGAGTGAGAAATCTCAAAAAGATTCTAAGTGTTGGATTCTGACTAGAAGGTTCAGAGTTCTGAGTAGGAGACTCAGAACTTCTGACTGTGAAGACAAATGTTCTGAAGCGCTTATTCAGAAGTATGTTCAGAATTCATATCTTGGGATATTCTCTGTTATATTCAGTTACTAATTAGAACACGTGTAATTGTTCTATTAGTCTGTTTCTTATATGTACTGTAGCTTTAGCTATTCTCTACAGTATATATAGGAGTTAGCAACTGTAGCTAATAGAATCTTTGTAACATCCCTTATCTTTAAAACACTCATTTAACGGAAAGTAACCTTAAAATACAGCGGAAGATTTGTAATTAAAACATTTAGATAAAATCCCATAATCTTATAGAAAAGAGTACAAGTTTGCAACTTAAAACCAATAAGTTTGAGACAAACAATATTCAACTGAAAAGCTTAGAGAATCCAAAACTATCATTCATCAAAAGAAAATATAAGCTGCTGAGCTGCCGCAAATCCAAAAGCTTCAAGCTGGAGCCTTTCCTTTATTCTTCGAAGATGTACCTGCCACTAAAAGATGAATAACAACGGGGTAAGCTTTCGCTTAGTGAGCACGCACCTATACCACATATCATCATGCATACATACCCGCATAAACATAGCAATCACATACATGTAACATCCTTCCATTCCTTAAGGCACAAGGCCAATAAGGAAGGTCATAACTAGACACTGGTACCAGGCCTCTTCATACATAACATATTCCCTAGGGGTATTACTACCACCATAGGTACTCTTTCCTTTGGCAAAGCCAACATACACATAATCACACATGCAATCCAACTACATACACATAACTTACATAATATAGGTAGAGTACTCACCTGTCAAGATGTCAATTACCAAGTACTTCACAGTGTATAATAATCACCTCGTACCACCTATAACATTCATACATACACATATCATAACAAGCCCAAAAATGGAACTCTAATTCTATCCCAACTCTCATCCCGAAATGACATAGCTAGGATAGTCCAAATACCATAAAACTTTGCCAAACATCCCATTTCATACACCCCATTTCTATTGATTTCTAAACATAATACACATACCTTGCAATTCTAGACCGCGAACAACAATCCTCCTAGAACCTTTCACAACTTGAATCTTCCAAAATCACCAAATCTTTCGCCTGGAAAATACAGCAACTTCGGACACTTGGTTCTCTCTACTGGGAACTCCGATGCCAAATCCCTCCGGTCAGAATGTAAATTAGAGGGTCGTGAAGTCGCTGTCCAAATTTCACGACGATCCAACGGTTAACGAAGGAGAATCGGTCGATCTTTCACAGCAGCTCACAAGAACTCCGAAAATCCCTTTCACAGCAACTTCGGACACTTGGTTCTCTCTACTGGGAATTCCGATGCCAAATCCCTCCGGTCAGAATGTAGATTAGAGGGTCGTGAAGTCGCTGTCCAAATTTCACGACGATCCAACGGTTAACGAAGGAGAATCGGTCGATCTTTCACAGCAGCTCACAAGAACTCCGAAAATCCCTTTCTCTTTTCTCTCTTCTTTGCTAAAGAAACAAATGGCTGCAAATGAGGGTGTTTAGGGTTTCCATCCCCTTTACATACATGCCAAAACACACCCTCATCTTACAAAATTGATAAACTGGCCCCTAGATTCCTGAACACGTACATAACGACCCAAAAATTAACTCAACCCCAAAAGAGACAGTTAAATCACGTAAATTGGGAAACGGGGTGTTACAACTCTCCCCCACTTACCAGGATTTCGTCCTCGAAATCGATCAGACTTGGAAGAGTTCCGGATAATTCGATCTCATCTCAGCTTCCGGTTCCCATGTCCATTCTGATCCTTTTCGGTGTTCCCACTGAACTTTCATTAAGCTGATCTCCTTGTTTCGCAAGGATTTGGTCTTCCTTTCCACGATTGCTATCGGTCTCTCAATATAATTCAACCGTTCGTCGACCTGTATGTCATCTATAGGGACATGCGCCGACTCGTCAGCTAAACACTTCCTCAACTGAGATACGTGGAAGGTGTTGTGTATCAGACTGAGTTCCGGCGGAAGCTCCAGCCGGTACGCAACCTTCCCAACCCGTGCTATCACCTTGAAAGGTCCGATAAACCTAGGGCCTAGCTTGCCCCTCTTCCGGAATCGGATCACCCCTTTCCAAGGTGATACCTTCAACAAAACATTATCTCCCACGTTGAACTCCAGATCCGACCTTCGCTTGTCGGCGTAACTCTTTTGACGACTCTGTGCGGTTCGTAGCCTATCCCGAATCATCTCAATACTTTCCGTCGTTTTCTGAACCACTTCTGTGCTGCTTAACTCCCGCTGGCCTACCTCTCCCCAACAGATAGGAGTCCTACATCTTCTCCCGTACAACATCTCATACGGAGGCATGCCAATACTGGCATGGAAACTGTTGTTGTATGAGAACTCAGCCAACGGTAAATACGTATCCCAGCTGCCCCCAAAATCCAAAACACAGGCTCTCAACATATCCTCAAGAGTCTGAATTGTTCTCTCGCTTTGCCCGTCCGTCTGTGGGTGAAAGGCTGTACTGAACTGAAGTCTCGTACCCAAATCTTCATGGAACTTCCCCCAAAACCGCGACGTAAACCGAACATCCCTGTCTGATATCACTGTTACCGGTACCCCATGCCTTGCTACAATTTCACTGACATAGATGTCAGCTAACTTTTCTGCAGATGAACTTTCACGGATCGCGATAAAATGGGCACTCTTTGTCAGCCTATCTACAACCACCCAAATGGCATCATGATTCCTAGGTGTTCGAGGCAACTTGGTAATCAGATCCATTGTTATATGCTCCCACTTCCACTCTGGTATCTCTAATGGCTGTAACTTCCCGTGCGGTCTCTGATGCTCTGTTTTGACCCTTAAACAAGTCAAACATTTCTCCACGTACTTAGCCACGTCCCTCTTCATCCCCGGCCACCAGTAGTCAGTCTTCAGATCTCTATACATCTTAGTAGCACCGGGATGGATAGAGAACCTTGACTTATGCGCCTCGTCCAGAAGTGTCTGCCTTGCCTCACACGATACTGGAACCCATACCCGACCGTACCGAGTCAATAGACCTCGACTGTCGGGCACTAACTGATCCACCTGTCCCTTTATCCGTTCCTTCTTCTGGTTCTCACCCTTGATCGCTTCCTCTTGAGACCTTCTTACCAAGTCGTGAAGCGACGTTGATACTGTTAGTCTCATCAACGGTACCCGAAGTAGAACACTACTCGCTCTTCTACTCAAGGCATCCGCTACGACATTTGCCTTCCCCGGGTGATAAAGAATCTCGCAATCATAATCCTTCACCACATCCAACCACCTCCGCTGTCTCATGTTCAAATTCTGTTGATCCATGAAATAACGAAGACTCTTGTGGTCCGTATAGATAGTACACTTCACCCCATACAGGTAGTGCCGCCATAACTTGAGAGCGAACACCACTGCCGCAAGCTCCAAATCGTGAGTCGGGTAATTCACCTCATGCGTCTTCAGTTGACGAGACGCATAGGCAATCACCCTTCCCCTCTGCATAAGAACGCAGCCTAGCCCGTGATAAGACGCATCACAGTAGACTGTCATGTCTTCAACTCCCTCCGGTAGTGTCAACACCGGAGCCTCGCATAACTTTCTCCTTAAGGTTTCGAACGCTGTTTTCTGTTCCTCTCCCCAAACGAAACGTTCGTTCTTCCTCGTCAGCTTCGTCAACGGAACTGCTATCTTGGAGAAATCCTGGATGAACCGGCGGTAGTACCCGGCTAATCCAAGGAAACTCCTAATCTCAGTGGGAGTCTTCGGGGTTTCCCACTTCATCACTGCCTCCACCTTCGCTGGGTCTACCTTGATACCCTCTCGGTTCACAAGATGTCCAAGAAATTGAACCTCTTGTAACCAGAAATCACACTTGGAGAACTTTGCATATAACTGCTCCTTACGCAAAATCTCCAAAACCTCTCGTAGATGCTCCATATGATCCTCCTTCGACTTGGAGTAGATCAGTATATCGTCTATAAACACGATGACTGACCTATCCAACATCGGTCTGCAAACTCTATTCATAAGATCCATGAATGCCGCCGGTGCGTTCGTCAGTCCAAATGGCATCACGATGAACTCGAAATGCCCGTACCTGGTTCTGAACGCTGTCTTGTGAACATCCTCTTCCCTGACCTTCAACTGGTGGTACCCTGAGCGAAGATCTATCTTAGAGAACCAAACGACTCCCTGAAGTTGATCGAAGAGATCGTCGATCCTCGGCAACGGGTATCTGTTCTTCACCGTAAGCTTGTTAAGCTCTCTATAGTCGATGCACATCCGCATCGACCCGTCGTTCTTTTTCACGAAAAGGATAGGGGCTCCCCAAGGTGAACTACTGGGGCGGATGAAACCCTTATCCAACAGTTCCTCCAGCTTCTTAGACAGTTCATGCATCTCCGGAGGTGCCAAACGGTAAGGAGCCTTTGCTACCGGTGCCGCCCCCGGAATCAAGTCTATTCGGAACTCCACTTGCCTCCCGGGAGGAATGCCAGGCAAGTCATCCGGGAAAACATCCGGAAACTCGCTGACCACTGGTACATCTGCCACTGTTCTCTTCTTTTTCTCCTCCCGTTCATCAACAATATACGCCAAGTAACTGCTACCACCATGGTGCACATATCTTCTAGCTTTGGCCAAAGTGCACACCTTTGGTACCCCTTTTCTTCCTTCACTCGAGATAGTTAATTCTCCCCCACTTGGGGTTCGAATCACTACCTGCTGTTTTTCACAATCAATGCGCGCTCCATTCCGACTAAGCCAATCTATCCCAACTACTACATTTATTTCCCTCATCGCAATAGGAATAAGATCTATACTAAACTTCACTCCGGCTATCTCTATTACATTACCTTTATACACATCACTCACAAAACGAAACTCCTCGTCCGCTATTTCTACTTCTAGCGGACTCTCTAACTTGTCCTTTACAATAGCAAAGTCTTTACAAAACGATAAAGAAACAAAAGATTTAGTAGCTCCCGAGTCAAATAAGACAAGGGCAGGTGATGCATTAACAGGAAAAATACCTGTCACGACATCTGGCTCCTCCTTTGCTTCATCTACGGTCATCTGGAACACTCGCCCCCGAGTCCTGGGTGCGTCGTTCTTCTTTCCCAATCCACTCTCTAGCATCTTCACTGGTGCGGTTCCCGAGTTCTGGACCGACCCGGTATTCATTGGGCACTCGTCAGCAAAATGGCCCGGCTTGTAGCACTTAAAACATATCTTTGCGGTCGCCTTGCAGTCTCGACTGATATGACCCGGTTGCCCGCATTTGTAACAGGTTCCGGAGCCCATACGGCATTCTCCCGGATGCTGTCGTCCACACTTCCCACAGCGGGGATGCTCTCTCTTGAACTCTTTCTTTACCTCCGGTTTATGACTCCCAGTTTTGAACCTCTTAGTCTGCTGAGGTTGAGTCTGAACCGTTTCTGCCCTTCTTGTCTTTCTTTGGCTCTCTAATTCGAGCTCTCTAGCCCGAGCCGCCTCGTGCATCTGCTGAAAATCAGTGCACCTTGCCATAACAACAAATTCTCTAATCTCCTGTTTCAAAACTCTCCCATATCTGTACATTTTGGCCTTTTCATTCCTGACATACTCAGGACAGAAAAGGGACCGCTCCAAAAACTTGTCAGTGATCTCGTTCACCGACTCCGTAGTTTGCTCCATAGATAGAAACTCATTTGTGAGTCTCTCTACCTCAATTTGGGGCACATACTGTTCCATGAACAGTTCCTTGAACTGTTCCCAAGTCATGCTATCCACTTGTTCTGGCGTCCGAGCACGAACAATAAGGTTCCACCAGTCTTTCGCTGCCTTCCTCAGAAGGTTCGATGCGTAGCGAACCTTGACTTCCTCGGTACAAAAACTGGTGCGGAAAGCACCCTCCACCTCAGCTATCCAATGAGTGCTGGTTACGGGGTCCTTCTGCCCCTCAAACTGTGGCGGCTGACAGGCCGAGAAATCTCTGTAGCTTGTCCCCCGTGGTTGTACGCCTGACAAGCCCCCTGATCCACTGGCCCTGCTGGCCACAGCTGCCTCTACCTGACTACGAATTTCATTAGCCAGTTCCTGCTTTACCTGCTCAAAGAGACTTGGGAGTAACTCGTGAAGAACCTCCCCGACCTCAGCAGCGATCACACCTCTCAGATCAGGAATTTCCTGATCCTCTTCAATAATCGGTCTCTTGCCTTGCCTTCTAGTGTTCACCATTCTGATACATAAACATGATATTTTAGAATAATTCATCTACATCCCCCCCTGAGCAAACTCCTAGCATAGTCCAGAGGTCCTAGCTTAGTTGTCTTTCTTTCTAACATGCTCCTTAGAAACCTTCTGCTTATACTCTCTTAACAAAATCCCTTTCTAGCATGTTACTACCCAACCCTCAACCTTGTCTGGTTCATAGAATTCTTTTGAAACTATATCAAGTCCCGACATGTACAATGTAATTGCAATGGTATGGGCCCTTATACCATTATAATTACACCCTCCATGTTTAGACTCAACACCGTCACTAAGGTTCCAATTCCCAGCTTAGTTGGTACCTTTAACATATATATCACAACATTTTCCATATCTACCACTTATCATATAAACATTATAATCATATTCTAATTCACATTATGCATCAACAAAACATACTTGAAATCATAACCTTGTCACATTGACCATATCTAGCATACATAAACATAATTACTCATCCAATACAGTTATAAAACTGGTCTTTCACAAAACTGAACATGCTTTATCATAAATCCTAATATGGAATAGTGTGCTCACCCCCGTCTTGATGCTCTGGACCGCAGCTCAGCCGTGAAAACTTTTTCTTTTAAAACACCCTTTCCTTATAAACCATTTTCTTACACGAAACAGCTTTTTTTTTAAAGGTTACTTATTTGAAAACTTGAGCACTTGGGTTTAAGTTCAAACACTCACCACTTGTGAATGCCTGAATCCCTTAAACCAAGGCTCTGATACCAACTGTAACATCCCTTATCTTTAAAACACTCATTTAACGGAAAGTAACCTTAAAATACAGCGGAAGATTTGTAATTAAAACATTTAGATAAAATCCCATAATCTTATAGAAAAGAGTACAAGTTTGCAACTTAAAACCAATAAGTTTGAGACAAACAATATTCAACTGAAAAGCTTAGAGAATCCAAAACTATCATTCATCAAAAGAAAATATAAGCTGCTGAGCTGCCGCAAATCCAAAAGCTTCAAGCTGGAGCCTTTCCTTTATTCTTCGAAGATGTACCTGCCACTAAAAGATGAATAACAACGGGGTAAGCTTTCGCTTAGTGAGCACGCACCTATACCACATATCATCATGCATACATACTCGCATAAACATAGCAATCACATACATGTAACATCCTTCCATTCCTTAAGGCACAAGGCCAATAAGGAAGGTCATAACTAGACACTGGTACCAGGCCTCTTCATACATAACATATTCCCTAGGGGTATTACTACCACCATAGGTACTCTTTCCTTTGGCAAAGCCAACATACACATAATCACACATGCAATCCAACTACATACACATAACTTACATAATATAGGTAGAGTACTCACCTGTCAAGATGTCAATTACCAAGTACTTCACAGTGTATAATAATCACCTCGTACCACCTATAACATTCATACATACACATATAGTAACAAGCCCAAAAATGGAACTCTAATTCTATCCCAACTCTCATCCCGAAATGACATAGCTAGGATAGTCCAAATACCATAAAACTTTGCCAAACATCCCATTTCATACACCCCATTTCTATTGATTTCTAAACATAATACACATACCTTGCAATTCTAGACCGCGAACAACAATCCTCCTAGAACCTTTCACAACTTGAATCTTCCAAAATCACCAAATCTTTCGCCTGGAAAATACAGCAACTTCGGACACTTGGTTCTCTCTACTGGGAACTCCGATGCCAAATCCCTCCGGTCAGAATGTAAATTAGAGGGTCGTGAAGTCGCTGTCCAAATTTCACGACGATCCAACGATTAACGAAGGAGAATCGGTCGATCTTTCACAGCAGCTCACAAGAACTCCGAAAATCCCTTTCACAGCAACTTCGGACACTTGGTTCTCTCTACTGGGAACTCCGATGCCAAATCCCTCCGGTCAGAATGTAGATTAGAGGGTCGTGAAGTCGCTGTCCAAATTTCACGACGATCCAACGGTTAACGAAGGAGAATCGGTTAATCTTTCACAGCAGCTCACAAGAACTTCGAAAATCCCTTTCTCTTTTCTCTCTTCTTTGCTAAAGAAACAAATGGCTGCAAATGAGGGTGTTTAGGGTTTCCATCCCCTTTACATACATGCCAAAACACACCCTCATCTTACAAAATTGATAAACTGGCCCCTAGATTCCTGAACACGTACATAACGACCCAAAAATTAACTCAACCCCAAAAGAGACAGTTAAATCACGTAAATTGGGAAACGGGGTGTTACAATCTTTGAGAGAATCTTTGATATAATCTTTGGTGAATCCATTTAGAGAAAAATTCATTGTAATATCTTGTAATTCACAGATTGTTAATAAATCATATGACCAGTTGCTGTGAATACGATCTTAATTGTTCATATTTGATTGTAAGAGTGTATCCTGGACTTTCACGTGCAAAGCTTTATTTAAGAGCTCAACATGAGCCTTCTACTTATACTATTCAAGTTCTAGACAATAAGGACTAAAGGGTACAAGACACGATCGTGGGACTGCTACAGGTACAACGTTAATGTAGTGCACCATTTTCTGCAAAGGCTGTAACCCATCAGAGGTTGACACGTGGAATGTGCAGGGCACGCCTTGTACGAATGATCTTCGGGATCTTCGTACAGCAGAGAACGTGAGAAGCACGATCGTCTTTGTCTTGATCTTCAAGAATTTTTCCAAGTCTTCAGTCTTCATACCACAGAGGCTCTGTCAAGTATGACATAGGCTCTGTGGCCTTGTCTTCTGTGAAAGCCTTCAGTCGAGTCTTCGCTTGGATCTTCTATCGGTGTCTTGGCAGAGGCTCTGTCAATGTATTTATACTTAGCCTATTTTTCAATACTTCTATTCATAGAATTGGAGCTAACAGTCTCCCCCTAAGTATTGAAAAATAAAAAAAATGAAAAATGCATGGTTTTCTAGGCTAAGTACACGACAAGAGGTATTTGACCTCTATTGAAAATTTTCTTTCATTTAAAGATATGTCAGAGGCATTTACATTCAGTTACAGTGCGTGATATGAACAGTAAGCAGAGGAGAGTTATGGATGTCAGATTCTGGCATTTGGGAAGTCGTCAACTTTGTGTCCTCCGAGTCCTCCATCTTTTACCTCACGGTATATGTTGATGCAGAGGTTTCTGAAGTTGATGACAGAATCGATGACATCTATCAATTTGTCGGCGAGTGCTGCATCCATGAACTCCGTTCCTCTGTGCTCCAAGAGATTGGCTCTGAACTCTACCAGAGTACTTGTCGCGTATTTTGGCAATCAACCTCTAGGAACAGTTTTGACTTTCCAGCTGGATCTTGAAAGACATACCCAATCCTTGGAAAAGTAATGATAGAGTTAGGTCTAGCAGAAGGTGGGCAGTCATCTTCTGGTGGAGGGATACTCAAACCTCTTACTCCAAGGTCGAGTCCCAGTTGGAAGTCAGTCATGCTATACATAAGATGTCTTTCTCGCATGGCCACTCTGATTTCTCTGTAAGCACTTTGTACTTCGAGTATGTGGCCGAAGTTCTATCTTGCCAAACTCAGAAGATCGGGTAGATCATAGAGGTTTAGATTTCTCAGATCTGCATCTGAGAATGTGGTTTCTGATCTGTCTACCCTCTTGACTCTGTAGAGATTGTAGTGAACCTCTCCTCCGTGGGTATGGGACAGTTTACAGTAGATGACCTTGTCGATTTTGGAGTTCGAGAAGACTTCTTTGACTGGTTTGGTTTTCTTCTTGAAGAATTGATTTCGTAGCTCTTTTTGAAGGTGAGGGTGCAGTTTGGATGGTGGCAAAGGTTCATTCACTGCTCTGCTATATAGGTACTTGTGCACCACCTCTTCCATTTTTGTTTGCTAAACAGGAGGTGGTGGCATTGGTTTCCGCAGAGCATCCAAGTCGCTTTTCAGTTTGGCCACTCGATCCTCTGTGGGTTTTGCCTGTGGGTCAACTATAGGCTTGTTTGTCAGAGTGTCGAAACCAAAAGCCCAGTCTTCTTCTTCAGGCTTCAGGGTTACAAAGGCGTCGAAGGCTCTTTTCATCAATTTCTCTGTAGGTTGATGCTTTGGCTTCTTCTTCTTTGGTTCCTCTGTTGCTATCCCCTTTCCCTTGTCTTTGCCTTTAGGTTGTTCTGCTTGATGATATTTGGTTGCCTCTGTAGGTTTTAACTTCAAAATTTCTGAGGGCTTGGATGTGGGAGCTTCTGTTGGTTTTGTGGGGGTTTCCTCTGTTGGTTTTGGCACTTGTGCTTATGAGGGCTTGGTTTGAGGTTTGATTGGTGAGGTTTCTGTAGATTTGCTCAGATATTTTCTTTTGTGAGCTAGGGTCTTGGTTTTGGTTTTAGGTTCTGTGTTTTTGGGTTCTGTGGTTTTGGGTGTAGAAGATGGAGATTTTGGCTTTGCAGCTTCTGGTGTAGGGGATGGTAGCTTGGGTTCTTCTGGTGTTTTTGGTGTTAGGGAAGGTAGTTTGTCTTCTGTTGGTTTAGGTGTTGTTGGTGTTGGTTGGTCTTCTTCGGAGGATGTGAGGATTTGAAGTTGTTCAGTTTGTTTGGGGGTTGGAGATGGTAGGTCTTCGATGGTTACATGGGTTGTTTCCACAGAGGTGGGTATTGCCTTTGTAATCTTCTGTTAGGTTTCTCCTTGGGCTTTAGTAGGGGGTGCTTGGGATATAGGTTCTGCTGATATTGGTGGGGCTGGTAGACCTCTGTTTGCAGCTTTTTCCCTTGTTTTCTCCCCCTCAGGATGACCTGATAATCCATCAGAATCATCATCAGAGTCATCCTGACCCTTATCTTTCGTACCCTCTGCTCTGAAAGATGATTTAGACTGTTTGGGTTGTGAGGCACCTGCGACTATCATCTTAGCACACATGTCATCACAGATGCCTAGTAGATATTGGACCTCAGCCTCTGTGTTGAATCGCATTTTGCCCACGCTTGCTCGGAAATCTTTAACATAGTTGGCGTTGGCAGCATTGAAGGCTTTAATAAACTCTGTGACCTGGTCGAGTACCCCTTGTCCAAGTTCTGTGATCTGAGCTCTGGTCATGTAGTCGGATGGCTTCATGGCCAGAGTTTCCCTTGTAGTTTGTTCCTTGACATGCTCTAGGGCCTTCTTTAAATCTTCAGGGGTAAGGCCCGTAGAGGTTGGGGATTGCTCTGTCTTTATCTTTTCAAGTAGGTCTTTTACAGAGCTTTAGAAGGCAGAGGTTGTGGCCTTCTCGAATTCGGCGGTAATAGTGGTAGTAGAGGTTGCTGCAGTTTCTTTCATTTGAGCACATGCCTGTTTTACCTCTATGGATAGGTTATCCACTTTGGTGTTTAGATCAATAATGGCCCTCTTTGTTGAATCTGCAAAAGAGTCAAGCGAGCTTTTCAACTCTCTCAACGAGGTGGTCACAGAGGTGACAAGGGTTTGGAACTCATCCCTTGAGACATGTGTACCTAGTGTAACCTCTGGGGGAACACATTCGTCCCCAGAGTTTGTCCCTGTTCCTTGGACACCTTCTTTCACCCCTGTATTGACGTTGAGGGTGGAAGGATTTCCCTCTAATCCTTGAGAAGAAGCCTTTTGAGCTTCAGACTCTATAGAGGTTCTGTTGAGAATATTGTCCTGATCCGCTCCAGAGACGGGTATAGTTGTATTCTCAAGTTGACTTGGGGACTTGTCTAGAGTCCCTTCGTCCATGTGCACTCTAGGCTCCTCTGAAGAGCCGATTTGACTTATGTGTGTGCGTGTGGCAGAGGAAACAGATTCCTCTGCAGGGATGTCAGATGTGATCCAGGGCGAGGGATCACGAACTAAAGGCAAGTCCTTTAGAGAGGACTCCCTTGGAATAGATTCCCCGGTTTCTAATGGCACAGAGGTAGAAGGAATTTCCTCTGTCCGGTCAGTTTGGGGTGGGGTTGAGCCGTGCTGCTCTTGTTCAATATTACCTTCTTCCACTAGACTGGCGGTAATAGAAATGTGGGTTGCACTGGGAGTTGGTTGGGGTTGTGTGCCTCTTCCATCGACGGCATCTTTTTGGGCTTCACCCTCTGTCAAACACCCTAACACTACTTCACCCTCAGTGCCCGCAACATCTACCTCTGATGCTACTTCTATCCTAGTGCCTTCGGCTTTAATTGCTTCTTGTAAGAGTGAGGCGTACATGGGATGGAAAGAAGGCAAGTGTCATAGATCTGGGTGTAGAGGTCCTTCTTTTATTTGGTCACCTTCCTCTGTATCAGAATCCATCATATCCTCTGTGGCTACCGCTTCCTCTGGACTTTTTCTAAGGACATCATATCCGGGATGGAGGAAGGGGTTCTGTAGAACTTCTGGTGTCACAACCTGAATATCCTTAGGGGTTTGGTCATCTTCATCCAAGTCAGAATCAATTTCAGATATTCTGAAGTCTGGTTCTTCTGTTGATTGACTTGAAAGGGCTTCTGCGTTCCAGCAAGAAGTGTCTAAAGAGTCAGCTATATCAGAATCGTTGGAGGAAGGCAGAGAAGTCACCCTGATCTGCATAGTGGATAGGAATTGGGGATTGCAGAGGTTGTTCACTCTGATCTTCTATACCAAGAGCTTCTTCCATTTCTTGGTCTTTTTCTTGCTCTTCTTTCTTTTGGGTTTGGAGGCACCCTCCTCAGAAGACTTATGTTTTCTTTTCTTCTTTTTGTCTTTAGGAGGAGGGGGAGGTGCAGAGGATTCAACCACGGTTTCGTGCGGTGGTGATTGTTAGGTTTGAGCAGCGATGGCAGAGGTTCCCGCTGTAGTTTTCTTTTCCTTGTGGGCTTTCTTCTTTTTGGGAGTGGTGGTAGAGGGTTTGCTCTGGAAAGCAGAGGTTTCTAGCTGGCTTCTCTGAAGATGAAAGTTTTCTTGCACTTTCTCATGCTTAGCAAAGGCCTCTACCCATTCTTCATCACTCATCCTATCGACTATCTTAGTTCCTATTAGGACTCCTAAACGCGGGGGTGTCACAGGACTAGGTTATGGAGTCCTGTGATCGCGTATATAAGCTAACTTAAGGTTTTCATCACTAGCATATCCCAGAAGTGTGGTTGGCAGAGGTCTGCAGAAGATGTATCCCTCCAAGTGCTCTGTTGGGGTGTTCCTCGCCATAGGGTAGGTTTTCACAGTTGGTCCCTCCATTTGCCATTTTTCCAGGAGTAGCAGAGGTTCTAGAATGTCACACCCCGCTAAAGCGGAAACACGGGATGAACAACTCAAGTCCCATGGCAAAAGTTACAAGATCACACCAACCATAGAAATTCAAATTACATTGAAAAGAGTACGACATTGTCTTTAACAAACGTTTTACAAAAGGGAAATTGTGAAATCCCAAATCTAGCAAGAAATCAAGAATGATGTAGAGAGAGAATCTAGAGAGAACTTGTCATCCATATATTGATCTCTAAAGTGTAAATGACAAATGATACAAGAGGTTATGAAGTGTTATCAAGTGTTATCTTACTATTGAACTAGACATGCCTATTTATACCCATAACATACAAGGTATAAAGGCAAAGCTAACAAATACAGTACATTGACTTTACAGTAAATCTTGAATACAACAATGCTCTAACAATCTCCCCCTTTGGATTCAAGATTTAAAAAATATGACAGCAGTCTTCAGCTCTTTGTAAAGTCAATCTTCTCAAACAGACACTCTATCAAACCATCTTCAAATAGCTTTATCTCCACTAGTTCACGGCGAACTATATGCTTTGACACTCTTTAAGAAATCAGCTTTGAAGAATCTTCAGACAAACATGAAAAGTCATTGTCTTTTTCTTTGAAAAATCAACCTTCTTCAATACAATCTTCAACAGATTGTCTTCAAGTCTTGAACATGGAACAAGATGAATCAGAAACGATTAGAGTTTGGATCAGAAAGATGTGAAACCATCCACATTGTTGAACTTTTAGGAGTAAGCGCATTCCGAGAACCACTCAGAACTAAGATAACCAAATTCAGCAACATTTGGACTTCACATGATCCTTCTCCCCCTGATCTTCAGTCTTTGTTCACGAATCTTTGACTTGAAAGTTCTTTGACATGAAATATATTTGACTTGAAAACTCTTTGACATGAAATTGAAATTAAACTTTTCTCCCCCTTTTTCGATGATGGTGAGCATCATAATCATCGAAAACCATTTTCAATTTCAGTCGTGTCTTTGAGTATTGCTAACAATCTCCTCCTTAGAGAATAACCTTGCTCCCCACAAAGTAAGAATTCTGGAGCAATTTGTTTTCTCCCCCTGATAAAGATGAATCGAACAGATGAAGTGTTGAGAATGAATACAATGAACAGTAACTTTTGAGAGAATTCGAATCTTTTGCCAAAAAATGAAAAGGAGAAATGAGGTTTCGTACTCTTTTTATACTTAAAAAAATTTGACACTTGGCACGAATTAGAGTACCCCACTTGGCAAACAGTAGAGAAAGAAAAAAAATTATGTTGAACTCATTGAATTCGAATCCTTAAGAGTCCGAATTCATTGAATTCGAATCCTTAAGAGTCCGAATTCTTTGAATTCGAATCCTTAAGAGTCCGAATTCTTTGAATTCGAATCCTTAAGTGTTCGAATTCTTTGAATTCGAATCTTTGAGAGATCGAATTCTTCAAATAGTTTCATGAAAAATTATAACTTTTTCAGAAAAATTTAACAACTGTTCCAAAAATCTCACATCAGATAAAACTTTGTAAACTCTCAAATACAAACTTTTTTTTTTAAACTTACAGACTTATACCGAATTGCTCCCCCTAAACAATTGCGTAAATTGCTGTCTTTTCTTCAGAGGAATCTGCACAGATAGATAAAAACTTGGTACTCATAGAACATGAGTCCAAACTGTTAGACTTATCACTTTGTGTAAAAATCTAACTCCCCCTCAAAATATGAATTCTGGAGTAACTTGTTTTCTTCCTCTGAAAGTATGCATATATTTCAATAACACTCAGTATTTGACATTGTAGCAACAATGCATTTTACAAGGAAAATAAAATTCATTGAATTTTATTTTATGACTACTAACATCTGATCATTTGAAAGCTTTACAAAAGAAATCCAGCTTAATGAAATTTAACAAATTTTTCAATCAACTGAAATCAAATGCATGTGTTTGGATTCAAGAACAAGTCATCATTGTATATCAAGTTATAAACGTTCAGTGTCAACCCATTTATCAAATCTATTTGGTGTGCTGGCATGCGAAATATGATTAGCATAAAGCTTATGCAATTCTAAAACATATAAGAATACTTTGCTCTACTCACACTATTTGTCCAAAATCAGAATTTCACAAATTTACGGGTTTATCGCGACTTTGTATTTTCCCAAGTTTCAAGAGATGTGTGCTCATTGGCATCTTTTGATTTTGTGCTCATTGGCATCTTTTGATTTTGTGCTCATTGGCATCCTTTGATTTTGTGCTCATTGGCATCCTTTGATTTTGTGCTCATTGGCATCTTTTGATCAAAAAGTTTAGTAAGAATAAGATACACCGTTAAACATGACTTTCTATCTGGTTCTATAGCAGGATTTGGGTCAGCATATCCCAGACCAGTTGGCCTTAGGTGCTAGGTGACGAGCACCCCTTAGAACTTAATTTCCCAAACCAGAAAGGCCACATCGATATATCTTAAACCCATTTGTACCAGTAGAACATGGCTTTCTATCTGGTTCTATTGCAGGATTTGGGTCAGCCGATCCCAGACCAGTTGATCTTAGGGACTAGGTGTCGAGCACCCCTTAGGAATTACTCTCCCAAACCAGAAAGGCCACAGGCACAAACTTTCAAACTAAATGATAATGCAATAATTTTATCTCAATCACTTGGTTCTAAAACATAGTGCTTCTCCCATATTTTCATTTCCATCCATCATTCTGACATATAGGCTTTTTGAGCATTATATTCTATATAAGTCCAGATTCACATAACTTTGAGCATTCAACATAATTTCATTCATGTTTTGCTGACCTTTCGATTTATTTCAGAGGTGAAAGTTGAAACAAATCTAACTCAGATAATACAAAAATACTTGTAAAATCATCTTTTAGCACACATTTAATTCATTGAATGAAAATTGAAAATTTTATCTCATTGAATTAAATTTGTAAAGATTCAAGTTTTCAAAGTGGTAGAAACAAAATATAATCCAATGTTACCTTTTACCACGTTCCTTGAAACAGAAAGATGTAACAGTTAAAGATATCACCTGAGAAGTGTGAGTTCTAAACTGATTTGTTTAGAAGTCTTAGTCTTTGAAGTACGGGTCCTGAACTGAATTGTTCAGAAGCCATAGTCGTTGAAGCACGGGTTTTGAACTGATATGTTCAAAAGCCAAAGTCGTTGAAGCACGGGTTTTGAACTGATATGTTCAAAAGCCAAAAAAACGTTTAAGCACGGGTCCTGAACTGTTGTATTCAGAAACCATAATCTCTTTTAAGTGCGGGTCCTAAACTGATATGTTTAGAAACCATAGATCTTTGTCTCCCCCTTAATGGTACAAATAGTCTTCAAAAAATACGCCGCTTCTCTTCTGTTTTTAGTCATGTGTGTGGTATGGATCTACAAATCAGTACAACACATGAAGAACCTACAAAACAGATTAAGCAGATTTTGGTACCCAACGACACTTGGGTCCTAGTGGGTTAGGTGTAGATTTCTTAAAAGGAATACTGTAAGTACCGTACCAATAAGAAGTAAAATCTTTATGCACAAAATCATTTGATCCACAGTAAGAACAACCGATTTTCTTATGTGCCAACCTAATCAGATGATTTGTAGAATAAACAAGATTAGGTGGAACAGAAGATTTACCTTTCGGAGAATTGTTCCTCTTGGCATTTGATGTGGAGGTAGATGATTTTGGTACATCTTTCTTTGGAACTGTTGTGCCTTTAACTCTCCATTCCATCTTCACCTTCTTGAAGACTGGAACTTCTTTAGAATTGGAAGTCTTAGCTTTAGGCACATTTGTTTTGTTATCTGATTTATCAAACAGAGGATTATATAAGAGATTTGTTGAACGGATCTGATCTTTTGAGAAACCAGTTGATCTATTAATATGTTTAGAAGGAATGTTTTTAAAACTCGAACTTGAAGCAGTTTTAAAAGAGCATTCAGAATCATTTGAATTAACAAATGGAGTCTGAAAGATACTTTCAGGACTTACCTGCTTTGAGACATCAAATTTAAAAATGATGTCTTCAAGGTCCTTAACTTTGTTTATCAAAACATTTTTCTCTTTAGAAATTAGATCAAATTTCTTTTGGAGATCAGATTTTATCAATTGATCCTTCATAATATCCGCTGATAAACCAGATAATCTTTTGGTAAGATTAAGAATCACATCTTCAAAATATATGCGTTCCGATTCAAAATCTTTTTCCAAAAACTTTCTTTTATCAGTAAAATCTTTGAAAATTTCCATATTTTTCTTTTTAAGGGTTTTACTTTCTTTTTCAAAGAGATTTTTCTTTTCCGTGAAATCTTTTCTTTCCTTTTCCAAAATATTTTCTAATTCAGTGATTTTCACGGAAAGTTCAGAACTTTTAATCTCAAAAGATTTGCGTTCAATTTCAAAACCAGCTCTTTCTTTCTCTTGCTTCTCTTTTTCAAGATATAAAACTTTCTCAAAATCGGAGATTTGTTTCAAAAGTTTTATATATTTTAGTTCAATTATTTCCTTTTCTTTAAGAACTTTCTTTGAAGAAGGTAACACTCTTTCACGTTCAGAAAGCTTCTTCTTCAATTCAACGTTTTCACTTTCCAACGTTGTTTTCTTTTCTTGAACTCTTTTTATTTGATTTTGTAAATATGAGTTCCCTTTTTCACTCTTGTCTTTCCCACTCTTCATATCAGCATTTTCACTTTGAAGAGTTGTTACTTTCTCTTGAAGTTTCTCGATTTGATTGTGTAGACTTGAGTTGTCTTTCTTTGTTTCAAGACCTGCAATATAAACTTCAAGATCAGTAATTCTTTTAGTAAGTAAAACATTTTGTTCTTTAAAAATAAAATTTTCATTTGAAGAAGAAATGTCTAAAATGTGTCTCTTCAAATCAGCATTTTCTTCTTCCAATGTCTTTATACTCCCTTGAAGCTCCTTCATGTTATCTTGATGAGTTGAAATCTCAAATGTCTTATTTTTCTCTTGAGTAACTTCAAGCACTACAATCTTGTCATTCAAATCTTTCAGTTCGGACTCAAGAGAAGAGACTTTGTCTTCTAATAAAGCTTTCTCAGACTTGAGCTTTGTATTTTTTCTTGCATCTTCAACAAAATGTCTTATGTATCTAGAAAGAAAACCTTCAAGACGTTTGATCTCATCTTTAGCTTCAGAAAGAGTCCATTTTCTATCTTTTCCTAACTGATACCATATTCTCCCACTTAAATTCTCTATGTCAGACATCTTGAAGAATGCTAGAAGATGATCTTTCAGAAAATCAAGCAGAAAATTTTTTATATAAAATTTTTTCTTGAAACGCTTTTAAAGTGTATGAAAAACACTATGGAAAATATTTCGGAATAAAAGATTTTCTCAAAAAACTCTTTTTTTTTTTAAATCAACACTGAATTCGGATGTATAAGAGTTCGAAACCACGGAATTCGAATGCTAAAGGATCCGAAACCCTTGAATTCGGATGCTGAAGGGTTCGAAATCCCAAGAATTCGAATGTAGTTGGATCCGAAATCAATGAATTCGGATGTAGAAGGATTCGAAATCAATGAATTCGAATGAAGAAGGATTCGAAATCACTCAATTCGGACATAACTGAATCCGAATTCACCCAATTCGAACTTAACAGGATTCAAATTCACACAATTCGGACTTAACAGAGTTCGAATTCACCCAATTCGAACTTAACACGATTCGAATTCACTCAATTCGGACTTAACTTGGTTCAAATTCACTCAATTCGGACTAAACTGGGTTCGAATTCACTCAATTCGGACTTAACTGGATTGAATTCTATCCTTGGTAAATCAAAACCTACTCAGATTTATCCACAACTTCTCAATTCGAATCTAACAGGGTTCGAATTCAACTCAATTCGAACTTAACAGAGTTCGAATTCAATGAATTCGAAAGCTTCTTGAGTCGAATTCTATACTTGTGATGCCAAGAACACTCCGAATTCCCTTTGAATGATCCGAATTGTGTTTGAATGATCCGAATTCACCAAGAATGATCCGAATTCTGCACTTCGAACTTAAAAAACACTAAATCAGCCATAACTTTTTCAATTCTTGATCAATTGTTATGAAATTTGCACAGATTTGTTCGAAATTTGATTCTACACACTTTCTTAGTTAATCACAAATCCTAATTCGATCAATTTAATCGGATTATGATCCAAAATAGTAAGAAAATGTTTTCGAACAAAAACAGATATAAAATGATCAGATCTGCAAATTCTGTGCAGATTTTGGTATAGATCCTTGAATTAAAGATGTTCAGGGATGAAAATCGAGTGCAATGATGTCAAGAATCAATCCAAAAGATCAAAAAATGAAAAAGATGATGATTCTTGATGAACAGTAATCGATGAAGGGTAAGAAATCATCATGAATAGTGATGAATGAAGGATCCGAAATCTTCAAGAACAGTGTAAAAAATCTTCAATTTGCTCTTTGATCTGCTTGAATTTTCTGTTTAGCTCTGATACCAAATGTGAAATCCCAAATCTAGCAAGAAATCAAGAATGATGTAGAGAGAGAATCTAGAGAGAACTTGTCATCCATATATTGATCTCTAAAGTGTAAATGACAAATGATACAAGAGGTTATGAAGTGTTATGAAGTGTTATCTTACTATTGAACTAGACATGCCTATTTATACCCATAACATACAAGGTATAAAGGCAAAGCTAACAAATACAGTACATTGACTTTACAGTAAATCTTGAATACAACAATGCTCTAACAGAAATGAACATAATTTAAAAACATAGAAAGCTTCTACACGCGTAGCCTTCCTAAGTTCCAACCTTAAAGACGTTCACCAGAAAAGCATGTCAATAAAAGGTCAACTAATGCACTAGTTGGTGAGATCACAGGTTTTATGAGTACAACAAAGTTTGTCATAGAACAGTTTTAATTCACACAAGTGGATATGTCAACCGATTGTAAAAACACTTGCTCAAGGTAATTGTATGTATAATGTTTAAGCTTGGAGCCCGTTACCGGACCTATGTGACAAGACGCCCCTCCGCATGTTCTATCGTCAACAATGCGTACGAACAACAATAATTATGCACTCAAACAAGCGCGACTTGTGAGTGGGGTGTCAACCAAATAGCGCTATCCATAATTACCAACGGCTCACACTCGTGAGTTAAACGGGTAACGTAGATTAAACGGGGACTTAGTACGATAGAGAAAGCTCAAAATATTACAACATGCACAAAACATACATACCATAGAGCATAAGCAAGTATAGCGAGATTAGTATTTCCAAGTAAATGAGACAACCGGTGCGTAAAATATTTGTAGTAACAACATGCTTTTCACCCCAAAATATGTAAAATATTAAAAAGGGGCTGTGATAACTCACTTGATGCGCGATGAAAATCCGGGAATCTCTCACGAAATACTTCGGTGTGATCCTACTTCGAACCTACGAACGTAAGGTGAGTTTTAGTCTTAAGGGTTCGGTAGGCTAACTATCCAAATCGTCATAAAATGCCCTTTTATAAAATTTATTTAGTGTTTGTATCTTTGTTACATTTCAAAATAATATATGCATGTCATCAAATAACTGAGATTTTATCATAAAAGTGGTAGATTTACATCATAAAATAATTATATAGAAATAAAGTTGCTTTTAAACCACTTTTGAGATTATTCTTTTGCTGTCCAGATTTAGGTGCCATTTTCTGTCCACTTTTGGATATCTTCCAGGGGTATTTAGGTCAAGATATTTGATGTCCAGATAACTTAACGTGTTAGGAAACTTTTGACATAAGATTCATAATTTTTGGAGGTGATTAAGTACATGAAATAATTCTTGTCGTAAAATCACTACAGAAAGCTTTGCTGTTTGCACACTGTTTTTGTGAAGACTGTTTGGTAGACGAAATCTTTGAGTTTTGAGTGAAACCACTTGGGTTTGAATCCTAACTCATAAAAATAAATTCCAGAAAAAGAATCACTTAATTTGGAGTATTATTGAGTGAGATATGACTTTTTGAAGAGAGAGATAGAAATCTGGCAGTAAGCTGTCAAAACTAGTCTTTATGCATGTGCATCCCTTTTGTCTTTTTATCAAGATTCTCATTCTTCTTGCATGCAATCCGACTTGACTCATCCCCATACAGATATTTTCAGTTCTAAAACATATTTTTAAGCCATTTAAACCACATGCATGCTATCTATGAACTCATCTTTTGTAGAAATTTGAAAATGGGTCTTTTTGAAGATTTCTTGGGTGTTTATGCCAAGAACTTCTCTATGCAACTTAAAATAGTGACTTTTTGGCACATGCATGTTGATTAAAACATGTTTTTAGTGAAGTTAAAGTGCTTTTCATACAACTTTTGGATCAAAAAGTATAGATCTTTTAAGAAAAACTACATGCATGCAAGTTAAGAGCTCATCTTTGATCTTAACATAGGTTTGATCATGGATTCACCACCTTTTTAATAACATGCAAGTGTTATGGTGGTAAATATACAAACATTAAGATGTATGAAGATGTTTCTTAACAAAATTTAAAGAAGATGATGAAGAAGAAGATAATTGCTTAAGAAAAGTGCAAAAGTTAACAAAAGGGTGTGTGTGGATTTCATCCAACACACATGCATTTACCTTAGGATACTTGAATCACTTGAAGAAGGAGTGGTAGGGGCTGAACTTATGGTTCCTTTTTGAGGGAATATGGAGGCTGTTTGAGAGAGAAAAAAGAGAAAATTTCTTAGAGTGAGAAATTAGAGAGATGGTGAGAAGTTGCATATGAACATGGAATGAGAAGAGAAAAATATAAAGGGGGTAAAGGGGAGAGGGGATGGCCGGCCAAGGGGGGGGGGGATGATGTGTGTGATGCAAAAATATGTCAAATCCTTGTCTTTTTGATTTATTTTCAAACATGCAACAATTTCTTTTTAATTTGAATTCTAAACAACATTTTTAATTTCAATGATAAAAGTTTTAATATCATTTTAGGTTGAATTAATTTTAGTTGCTAATCATATAAATAATTGTGGTATAAATATTGTTTAGGTTGGCATTTTATGAGATTTATGGATAATTCCCTAAATTGAGGGGTTTCTAGGCAAAAATTCTTAAATTTTTCCTACCGTACTGAGTTTACTGCTAAATTGGACTGTGTGACCTATGACATAAATATTGGATATGCTTAGATTAATTCTAACCTAAAACGCTTTTCAGACGGTTGTCACAGTCTCCCCCGGTTAAAAGAATTTCGTCCAGAAATTCAAGAGTTACCAGCTTTAACCGGTTTGCTAGCGAAAAGATGAGGATACTTATGCATCATGTAATCCTCTCGCTCCCTAGTGTACTCAGGCCCACGCCTTGTGCTCCAATGGACTTTTACTATCGGAATCTTGCTTCGCTTAAGACGCTTGACCTCCCTATCAATTATATCAATTGGTTCCTCTACGATGTGCAGCTTATCGTTGATTTGGACTTCTTCCAAAGGCACGATTATCGCTTCGTCGGCTAGACATTTCTTCAAGTTTGACACATGGAACGTGTCATGGATAGCACTTAACTCGTTTGGCATGATCTTAAATGGTCCAACATACCGAGGGCTCAACTTTCCTCTTTTCCCAAACCGGACTGTTCCCTTCCAAGGAGATACTTTTAGAAAAACTCTATCTCCAACCTGAAATTCTAAAGGCTTCCTACGGTTGTCCGCATAGCTCTTCTGACGATCTTGAGCTGCTTTAAGCCTATCTCTGATGATTGCAATCTTGTCGGTGGTTTCTTGTACAATATCCGGACTAGATAGCTGTCTATCTCCAATCTTCAACCAACAAAGAGGTGATCGACACTTGCGTCCATATAGGGCTTCATATGGCGCACACTTAATACTGGTGTGATAGCTATTGCTGTAGGAAAACTCAACTAACGGCAAGTGGTTATCCCAACTTCCTCCAAAGTCTATCACACATGCCCGAAGCATGTCCTCCAACGTCTGAATGGTTCGCTCACGCAGGCCATCCGTTTGAGGATGATAGGTCGTGCTCAAATTCAACTACGTACCCAACGCTCTTTGAAGTGACTACCAAAACCGAGATGTGAAGCGGCTATCTCTATCTGATATGATGGAAATTGGGACTCCATGTCGCGTGACGATTTCCTTGATGTAGAACTGAGCAAGCTTCTCCATGTTATAGTCTTCCCGAATAGGCAAGAAATGTGAAGACTTCGTAAATCGATCTACTATAACCCAAATCGAGTCGTGCCCTCTTGCAGTTCTCGGAAGTTTGGTTATAAAGTCCATAGTGATTTGCTCCCATTTCCACTGGGGAATCTCCCGTTGTTGCAGCAACCCAGATGGCTTTTGATATACAGCCTTGACCTTTGAACAAGTTATGCATTTCCCTACATATATGGCAATATCCTTCTTCATTCCTGGCCACCAATAGTACTCCCTTAAATCCTTGTACATCTTATCTGCTCCTGGGTGAATTGAGTACGTAGATTTATGAGCCTCCTCCAAAATCATTTCCCGTAGGTTGTCATCCTTTGGGACCCATACTTTGTCCTTAAAGTAACGTACTCCATCAGTCTTAGTTTCAAGTCTAGCCTCTAATCCATGAAGAGTCTCGTCCTTCATGTTTTCAGACTTCATTGCTTCGTTTTGAGCTTCGAGCATCCGAGTCTTTAAACTTGTTTGAACAAGCGCTCCCAATGCTCGAACTCATGAAGGTTTTACCCTTTCCTTCCTACTCAGGGCATCGGATACCACATTGGCCTTACCTGGGTGGTAACGTATCTCACAATCATAGTCGCTGAGCAGTTCTATCCATCTTCTTTGCCTCATATTAAGCATTTCCTGATCAAGGATGTGTTGAAGACTCGTGTGGTTAGTGAAGATAGTGCACTTGGTGCCATATAGGTAATGCCTCCATATCTTTAGGGCGAATACCACAGCTCTGAGCTCCAAATCGTGCGTGGTATAGTTCTTCTCATGAACCTTTAATTATCTCGAGGCGTATGCTATCACTTTATCCTTTTGCATCAATACGCAACCTAATCCCTGATGCGATGCGTCATAATACACCACAAAGTTTTCCGTTCCTTCCGGTAAAGCTAGAATCAGTGCATTGCACAACTTTTTCATCAAAAGTTGAAATGCTTCCTCTTGCGAAGCTCCCCAAACAAATTTCCTATCCTTTTGGGTTAACGCGGTGAGGGGTTTAGCAATCCTAGAGAAATTCTCGATGAAACGCCGATAATAACCCGCCAAACCTAGAAATTGGCGAATTTCCGTTGGAGTCTTTGGGGCTTCCCATTTCCGAATGGCTTCCACTTTAGTCGGGTCCACGTGAATCCCTTTCTCTCCAATTACGTGACCTAAGAAGTGTACTTCTCGAATCCAAAATTCGCACTTAGAGAATTTGGCGTACAGCTTCTGATCCTTGAGAAGTTCTAGAATCACTCTTAGATGCTGCTCGTGATCCTCCTTACTCCGAGAGTAGATCAATATGTCGTCGATGAATACAATCACAAACTTATCAAGGTATGGTCTGCATACCCTGTTCATTAGATCCATAAACACAGCTGGCGCGTTCGTCAATCCGAATGGCATGACTAAAAACTCGTAGTGTCCATAGCGAGTCCTAAAAGCTGTTTTAGGAATGTCCTGCGCACGGACTCTCAATTGATGATATCCTGATCGAAGGTCAATCTTTGAGAAGTAAGTTGCACCCTGCAACTGGTCGAACAAATCGTCTATTCGAGGGAGGGGATATTGGTTCTTGATTGTCAACTTATTTAGCTCCCTATAATCGATGCACATTCGAAACGATCCATCCTTCTTTTTGACGAACAGAACTGGGGCTCCCTAGGGTGAAGAACTTGGCCAAATAAACTCATTGTCCAGAAGTTCTTGTAGTTGACTTGACAACTCTTGCATCTCGGTGGGCGCTAAACGGTACGGTGCCTTAGCAACAGGCGCCGCTCTGGGTACAAGATCGATCTGAAATTCGACTTGTCTCGGCGGGGGAAGTCCAGGCAAATCGTCTGGAAACACCTCTGGGTGATCCTTCACCACAGGAATATCTTGGATTCGCCTTTCCTCGGTCTTCTTTTCTGCTACGAGAGCCAAGAACGCAACGTACTTTTTCCTTAAATACTTACGGGCCTTCAAACACGATACTATCCTTAGTTCCTTTCCAGCTCTATCTCCTTGCACATCAAGGGTTTCTCCGCCTTGTAATGGTAACCTGACAGTCTTTTCAAAACAACTAACCTCTGCTCGGTTCTTGGATAACCAGTCCATGCCTATCACTACGTCAAAACTCCCCAACTCAATAGGTATAAGATCAACGCTAAAAGTTCTATCGGCTAATTTCAAGGTACAACCTAAGATTACATCCTTAGCCTCTAATTCATATCCATTAGCAGCCTCAACAATATAAGCATTCAGCATTTTCTTAGATTTTAGATTGATCAAAGGCCTAAATTCTAACGAAACAAAGCTCCTGTCGGCTCCAGTGTCAAATAATACCGATGCATAATAGTCGTTTAGGAGAAACGTACCTGTCACCACATTAGGGTCTCGGCGTGCTTCCTCAGCTCCTAAAACAAACGCCCGTCCTCGAGCTTGTCCTCCTTGGTTTCCTTGGTTGGCTTGCCTTGCCTGGTACCCAGCGTTGTTATTGATTGGTCCCCTTTTCAACTTTGGGCACACATTCCGGAAGTGGTCCTGACTTCCGCAATCATAGCATGCCCTTCCTTCATCCTTTACATTCTTCCCCATCCTGTAGTACCGGGTGAAATGACCCTTTTGCTTGCAAATGCCACAAATGGGACATGCTCCCTCATGATGCAAGTTGCATTGGTTGCACTTCGGGTGGGGTCCACTGTATCGCCCTGCTTCCTTGGCATTCATCCAAAAATTCCTTACTACTTTCTTATTCCTGCTTGAACCACTACCAACCGTCTTTCCTGACTGGCTCTCTGGCCTCCTCTTACTACCGACACCTTTCTGAGTCAAAGTTCCTGCCCTGACCGCATCGTTGGTCAAACTAGTTGCTAATGCCACTGCGACTTGGATCGTGGTCGGACTTGTTGACGTAACCATCCCTCGGATCTCCGGGGCCAATCCCCATAAGTATCGGTCAATCCTTTTGCTCTCCGGGGTAACCATGTGGGGTACTAACTTTGCGAGTTCATGAAAACGAGCGGTGTATCGGTCTATGTCTGCTCCAGATAACACCAAGATAAAATCCGTTCCTATTTTTAGATAATACCGCTAATACGAAATTTTGATGTTCATCAACCATCAATGCCATAGTTTTTAAATCTAATACCGCCAAATACTTGAAATTACTTAAAATACATAGTTCCTAATAACCTCAAGAAAATATTTTTCCTTTGAACCAAAAGTCTTATCAAAAGCTGCCAACTATCAACCATCCTGATCAAAACCATCTCAAATACACATCTATCAAGATTATCAGCACAAACATCGCTAGCACGTACTACTCCCCTAATCAAGCACACAAGCTCTGCTCTCATCGCAGTCCGCCTAGCAGTCCTAGCGTTCTCCAAAGCCTGGGTTGAACAATCATACAGGAGATGCGTCAGCTCTACCAGGTCAGTCACGGCCTGCTCCTGATGAGTCACCCTCACCTGACAGCCGTGTAGCTCAACCGCCATAGCTCGTATATTTTGTTCCTCCGCCCATATCATGTCCGACATGCGTCCGACTGGTACTCCAGTGATTACATGTGGCAGCTCCGGTGCCTCCGGACGCTCCGTCCTAAGCGTCACCCGTCTAGGAATTGGGACGCTATTTCTCGCCGTTTGCCTAATACGAGGCCCTCTAAGGTTTGGTTGAACAATTATCGGGGTTGGTTGAGGCAGTATCGAGGTTAGCGACACTCTCGGTCCGTCGTAAGGATATCGCTCGCTTGACACCTCTTGATCTGATTCAGTGCTCCTAGGATCCTCATCTTCCCGGATACACGGAGGGTTGACTCGAGGTCGACCAGTGACATAACCCGACTCGTCGGCCGAGTAAGAAGAGAAGAGAGAGTGGGATGATGATGATGACATAGTGAAACTGAGGCAAAAGTATACTTAGTTACTAATCGCACAAGTGTAATGTCTATCCTATGCAACGTCTACGCACTATGCATGCTACTAGGGAGTGCAAGTAAAAATTGACATACTCCTACTATAACCATTTCTAGTCTCTCATTAACTTTCCTTAATCGAACATAGGTGATCTGACTATGTTTAATTAAAGTCCGATGATGCAATACCCGAATTAGTTATACTAGCAATATGTTTAGTAATTTGAGTGTTGTTTCCGGTTTTTAGCTATAGTTGCAGTTTTCCAAAGGAAAACCGGTATTCTCTATAACCTTTGGCTCTGATACCAAATCTGTCACACCCCGCTAAAGCGGAAACACGGGATGAACAACTCAAGTCTCATAGCAAAAGTTACAAGATCACACCAACCATAGAAATTCAAATTACATTCAAAAGAGTACGACATTGTCTTTAACAAACGTTTTACAAAAGGGAAATGAACATAATTTAAAAACATAGAAAGCTTCTACACGCGTAGCCTTCCTAAGTTCAAACCTTAAAGACGTTCACCTGAAAAGCATGTCAATAAAAGGTCAACTAATGCACTAGTCGGTGAGATCACAGGTTTTATGAGTACAACAAAGTTTTTTCATAGAACAGTTTTAATCCGCATAAGTGGATATGTCAACCGGTTGTAAAAACACTTGCTTAAGGTAATTGTATGTATAATGTTTAAGCTTGGAGCCCGTTACCCGACCTATGTGACAAGACGCCCCTCCGCATGTTCTATCGTCAACAATGCATACGAACAACAATAATTATGCACTCAAACAAGCGCGACTTGTGAGTGGGGTGTCAACCAAATAGCGCTATCCATAATTACCAACGGCTCACACTCGTGAGTTAAACGTGTAACGTAGATTAAACGGGGACTTAGTACGATAGAGAAAGCTCAAAATCTTACAACATGCACAAAACATACATACCATAGAGCATAAGCAAGTATAGCGAGATTAGTATTTCCAAGTAAATGAGACAACCGGTGCGTAAAATATTTGTAGTAACAACATGCTTTTCACCCCAAAATATGTAAAATATTAAAAAGGGGCTGTGATAACTCACTTGATGCACGATGAAAATCCGGGAATCTCTCACGAAATACTTCGGTGTGATCCTACTTCGAACCTACGAACGTAAGGTGAGTTTTAGTTTAAGGGTTCGGTAGGCTAACTATCCAAATCGTCATAAAATGCCCTTTTATAAAATTTATTTAGTGTTTGTATTTTTGTTACATTTCAAAATAATATATGCATGTCATCAAATAACTGAGATTTTATCATAAAAGTGGTAGATTTACACCATAAAATAATTATATAGAAATAAAGTTGTTTTTAAACCACTTTTGAGATTATTCATTTGCTGTCCAGATTTAGGTGCCACTTTCTGTCCACTTTTGGATATCTTCCATGGGTATTTAGGTCAAGATATTTTATTTCCAGATAACTTAATGTGTTAGGAAACTTTTGACATAAGATTCATAATTTTTAGAGGTGATTAAGTACATTAAATAATTCTTGACGTAAAATCACTACAGAAAGCTTTGCTGTTTACGCACTGTTTATGTGAAGACTGTTTGGTAGACGAAATCTTTGAGTTTTTGAGTTAATTCACCTGGGTTTGAAACCTAACTCATAAAAATAAATTCCAGAAAACGAATCACTTAATTTGGAGTATTATTGAGTGAGATATGACTTTTTGAAGAGAGAGATAGAAATCTAGCAGTAAGCTGTCAAAACTAGTCTTTATGCATGTTCATCCCTTTTGTCTTTTTATCAAGATTCTCATTCTTCTTGCATGCAATCCGACTTGACTCATCCCCATACAGATATTTTCAGTTCTAAAACATATTTTTAAGCCATTTAAACCACATGCATGCTATCTATGAACTCATCTTTTGTAGAAATTTGAAAATGGGTCTTTTTGAAGATTTCTTGGGTGTTTATGCCAAGAACTTCTCTATGCAACTTAATATAGTGACTTTTTGGCACATGCATGTTGATTAAAACATGTTTTTAGTGAAGTTTAAGAGCTTTTCATTCAACTTTTGGATCAAAAAGTATAGATCTTTTAAGAAAAACTACATGCATGCAAGTTAAGAGCTCATCTTTGATCCTAACATAGATTCACCACCTTTTTAATAACATGCAAGTGTTATGGTGGTAAATCTACAAACATTAAGATGTATGAAGATGTTTCTTAACAAAATTTAAAGAAGATGATGAAGAAGAAGATAATTGCTTAAGAAAAGTGCAAAAGTTAAGAAAAGGGTGTGTGTGGATTTCATCCAACACACATGCATTTACCGTAGGATACTTGAATCACTTGAAGAAGGAGTGTTAGGGGCTGAAGTTATGGTTACTTTTTGAGAGAATATGGAGGCTGTTTGAGAGAGAAAAGAGAGAAAATTTCTTAGAGTGAGAAATTAGAGAGAGGGAGAGAAGTTGCATATGAACTTGGAATGAGAAGAGAAAAATATAAAAGGGGTAAAGGGGAGAGGGGATGTTTGGCCAAGGGGGGGGGGGGGGGGGGGGGGATGATGCGTGTGATGCAAAAATATGTCAAATCCTTGTCTTTTTGATTTATTTTCAAACATGCAACAATTTCTTTTTAATTTGAATTCTAAACAACATTTTTAATTTCAATGATAAAAGTTTTAATATCATTTTAGGTTGAATTAATTTTAGTTGCTAATCATATAAATAATTGTGGTATAAATATTTTTTAGCTTGGCATTTTATGAGATTTATGGATAATTCCCTAAATTGAGGGGTTTCTAGGCAAAAATTCTTAAATTTTTCCTACCGTACTGAGTTTACTGCTAAATTGGATTGTGTGACCTATGACATAAATATTGGATATGCTTAGATTAATTCTAACCTAAAACTCTTTTCAGACGGTTGTCACATAGAAGTACCCCAAGAATCCTCTGATATTGCAGAGGGGGTAGATCTTGATCTTTGGTTGTGGGTCCTTTTGCCCTCTGAGTGGAGATTCTGTGGTCTATGGTGTTAACAATCCCCTGCAGCATAAGAGTACCGTAATCCAAGGGCAAGTCATAGTATACCCCAAAACATTATAGCCATGATTTGGTGAGATGTTTGGTCAGGACTTCCAACTTTGCCAGTTAGGCATCTGTTAAGTATGGAGAAGAGTGTATTCCACAGAGGAGGAAATATGTTCCTCCTGAAATCGTTCCTCTTCTTTAATTGGGTGTTGTAGCCCAACATTTCTGTGAATCTGCAGAGGTCTGAATCTGATGGCTCCTCTGCATACTTCTTTATCCCTAGAAGTCCCCTGGTTGGTAGACCAAATTCAAGGGAGAACATAGTTCTGTTGAACTTAATTTCTAGGTATTCTGATTGGTCAGGTTTGGATATGTATCCCTTGATTTTCGTAGACTCTTGGTCATAGAAACATCTCTGCCAGAACTGATTTAGATATCTGGTAGGGATCTTCTTCACATTCTTGGTTAATAGAGGGAACAAATAGTGGTTTTCAAGAATGTTCAGAAGAATGGCATGTTCTTCACCGAAGGCTGTTCTGGAGGGAACAAGATAATGGTTATTGGGTTTTAAGAGAAGAACACGTTCAAAGTGTTCATGTTCAAGGAAGTTTTAGTGGTGGGTTGTGAGAGTGAAAGCCACTGATTCGCCTGAGTTGTCTAGTTCTAAGTTTCCGGCCATGTTCGGGTTCTGTGAGTGCTCTGACTGGGCTAGGGAGTTCGCCGGAGAGTTGGAGGTGGAAGCCATTTATGATATCTTTGAAGAATGGAGAAGAATATTGGGAAGTTGCAGGTTTTGCACAGTTCGCCGGAGATAAACGGAGATAGAGTTCGTAAAATGTAGAAGGAAAGGTAAACGAGGTTATATAGTGTGGTAGAATCGGATAGAATTCCACGGTTAAAAGTGAATTTAATTAACATTTGGGGTCCGCAATCGAGTTTTACAGCCGTGGAAACGTTTCAGAGGGTCGTGTGGTATGCACGTCCAATGAAAACTTGCCATGTCAGAAGTGTCAGAGCACGATTAGACGTCGTGCGCGGCCCATTAATGATTGGCGTGTGGGCATTTCTTCTTTCAGACGCCTGTCACTCGCAGGAATAACCCATATGTTACAGAATTTCCATAAAAAGCCAAGTGTCAGAATCAACAGATGGCTCTGTTGTGGAATGAGCTCTGTGATCTGAAACTTACTTTTCATCTCTTCTGATGCCTGCACCTTTACTAAGAATGTTTGAAAATACATTGGAGAGGATCTATAGAACTTTAGTATAGAATTTGTATTCACAGAGGCTTTGAGGCTCTGTTGGAGCCATTAGAGGCTCTATGAGTGCAAATTTCTAATAACTAAAGATTTATGAAACTTTTTGATCATCCAAAGTTTTTATTGTTTTAAACACTGTTTTTAGGACATATTTGAAAGTTTGTGTCCTGGAAAACTGTTTTGGAAAAACGTTTTGTGCGAGACATTCTTCCTTTGGTTCTCCTTTGCTCGGCAAACTACCTGACTTATGTGGATATTGTTGACCACGACTCCTCTTTGGCTCCCCCTTGAATTAACAGCTTCTGTGGATTAATTCAAGGTCTCCTTCTGCTCCCCCTTGACCTATGCTTAGTTGAAATAAGATAAGTAATGCATAGAACATAGGTCAAACTCACCAGAGGTTCTGTGGAGATCGTTAGAAGCTCTGAGCAATCCCACAGAAGCTCTGTTGGGTTCAGAACTTTTGGTGATAAAGAATTTACATGCAGAAGAGTATAGATATGTACATATTTACAAGAAGATCAAGTCTCACTTACAGAGATTAACTCATGTTTATCATACTCAACTTACCCACCAAGTAAAGGAATATTTTCTCATCGAGTGCCTTGGTAAATAAGTCTGCAAGCTGGTATTTAGTGGACACAAAGTACATCTTAATTGTGCCACGTTCAACATGATGCTTCAGAAAGTGATAACGGATATCGATATGCTTTGTTTTTGAGTGCTGTACAGGATTGGCAGAGATAGCAATAGCACTTTTTGAATCACAGAGGATGGGTATCTTGTATATGGTGTAACCGTAGTCCTTTAGCTGAGTTTTCATCCACAGAACTTGGGAGCAACAGCTAGCAGCATCGACATATTCAGCTTCTGCTGTAGAAGTCGACACACAATTATGCTTCTTTGATGTCCAACTGACTAGTTTACCACCCAGGAATTGACAACTCCCAGAGGTACTTTTTCGATCAAGCTTGCATCCTCCATAATCTGAATCTGTGTATGCCTTAAGATCAAAGACAGAGTTCTTCGGATACCAGAGGCCAAGATTTTTGGTCCCTTTTAGATATCTGAAGATCCTATTTACAGCAAGAAGGTGGGATTCCTTTGGGTTAGCTTGATATCTTGCACAGAGGCATGTGGCATACATTATATCGGGTCTACTTGCTGTTAAGTATAAAAGGAACCAAATCACGCCTCTATAGAGTTTTCAATCTACAGATTTACCATCTGGATCTGAGTATAACTTATTTCAAGTGGCTATAGGGGTCTTCATTACAGAGGCATCAGAGAGCTTGAATTTTGAAAGAATGTCGGAGACATATTTAGCTTGATTTATGAAAATTCTCTCTGATGATTGTTTTACTTGGAGTCCTAGGAAGAAGGTTAATTCTCCCATCATACTCATTTCAAACTCGCTCTGCATGAGTTTTTCAAAATCTTTGCACTGTTGTGCATTTGTAGAACCAAAAATAATGTCATCTACATAAATCTGTACAAGCAGAATCTCATCACCTTTTCTTTTGTAAAACAAAGTAGTATCTGTCGTCCCTCTGTCGAAATCATTATCGAGAAGAAAGGTTGAAAGACGTTCGTACCATGCTCTTGGAGCCTGTTTCAGTCCATACAGAGCTTTGTCAAGATAATAGACGTAGTTTGGGTACTTGGCACTTTCAAACCCTGGCGGCTGCTGGACATAGACTTCTTCTTGAATTTCACAATTTAGAAAGGAAGATTTTACATCCATTTGAAAGACTTTGAAACCTCTGTGGGCTGCGAAGGCTAAGAAAATTCTTATTGATTCGAGCCGTACGACAGGGGCAAAAGTTTCATCGTAATCAATGCCTTCTTCTTGGCGATATCCCTTGGCCACCAATCTTGCTTTATTTCTAATGACCACCCCGTCCTCATCCTTCTTATTTCTGAAGACCCATTTAGTCCCTATTGCTTGTTTCCCCTTTGGCAGAGGAACTAGGGTCCATACCTTGTTTCTCTCAAACTGTAGAAGCTCTTCTTGCATGGCATCTACCCAGTTTGGATCATTTAGGGCTTCAGAAATGCGCTTTGGCTCGATCATGCTGATAAAATTTGTAAAGAAACAAAAATTAGCAGTGGCTGATCTTGTCTTGACTTTCTTAGAAGGATCGCCGATTATCAGGCCAGGAGGATGGCTCATCGTCCACTTTGTTGTCCTGGGGAGATGGTCATTGGCATCATCTAGTTGAACTTCCGAGGTTGCATACTGTGGTTCTGGTGCAACCTCTGTAGTGGATGGTACTTCGGTGCTTAAACTTGGTTCTTCAGCTTGAGTAGGTATTAGGATTAGAGTTGGAATGGATTCCTCTGATGCGATGGAGACTAAATCCTCATTTTCCTCTGGTATTGCTTCCTCTGTTGTAGTTGGAGTTGGTATGTCCAGTGCCTCTGTGGTAGAATCTTTAGTTGTTTCATCTTCTGTTGGCTCCCCCTCAACACGTGCATCTGCATGATTCACAGAAGAGGTTGAAGTATTTAATGGACCAGTTAGAGACATACCTGACTCAGTCTGGTTGGCAGAAGACGTTTCTCCAGAGGCTCTGGCAGCTCCAGCAGAGGGATCAATATCATCATGGAACATCTCTTCAAATAGCAGATTTAGGTCTGCTTCTCTTGTCTTTGAGATGCCAGAGGATTCCTTTTTCAGACCGAGTTTTGAACTGATTTGTTCAGAAGTCTTTTGAAAGGAACCGTCAAAAGAGACATTTATGCTTTCCACTATGGATCGAGACCGTAGAAGATACACTCTGTAAGTCTTTGAAGTGGCAGAGTATCCTATGAACTTTCCTTCATCCGCTTTCACAGCGAAATTCCCTCTGGCTTCTCTGTCATTTAGAATGAAGCACATGCATCCAAATACATGGACTAACTTGATGTTTGGTCGCCTCTGATTGATCAATTGATAAGGAATCTTGATGTGCCTTTTTACTATGGATGATCGATTTTGGGTATAGCATGCTGTTGATATAGCTTCTACCCAGAAAGAAATCGGCAAACCAGATGCACACAGATGCACTTAGCATAGTCCTGGCAGCCTCCACAAGAGTTCGGTTCTTTCGTTCAACAACGCCATTTTGTTGTGGAGTGCGTGCTGCAGAGAAGTTCTGCGAGATGCCTTCTTCTGTGAGATAAGATTCAATGACAGAGTTTTTGAATTCTGTGCCATTGTCGCTTCTAAGCTTCTGAACTTTGCACTCGTACAGAACCTGGATCCTCTTCATTAGGTTTATCAGAATGTTAGGAACATCCGATTTCATTATGACAAACTCCACCCATGTATATCTTGAGTATTAATCGATCACCACAAGTATGTATTTCTTGCCTCCTAGGCTCTGCGTAGCGATTGGACCGCAGAGGTCGACATGAAGCATGTACAGAGGCCTAGGACAAGACACATCAGTCTTTCCTTTCTGGGAATCCTTTTTGAGCTTACCCATTTCACATGCTGAGCACAGATGATCTTTACTGAATTTAACATTCGGCAGACCTTTAACAAGATCAAGTTTCACAAGCTTGTCTAGAGTATGAAAGTTCAGATGGCAGAACCTGTTGTGCCATAACCAAGCTTCTTCGTTTTTGCAAGCAACAAAGCAGAGCTTGTCTTCTTTGTTCTTGACACTAACGTTCATAAGATATAGATCTCCTCTTCGTTCAGCCCGCAGAAGTTCGACTCCAGTATCTTCTCCTTGCAGAGAGCAGAAAGTTCTTTTGAACATAACGTCGAAACCAATATCGCAGAGTTGGCTAACACATAGAAGATTGTGCTTTAGGCCATCCACATACGCAACTTTGCATACTGATATGTTCTTCTTTTTGATGACTCCGTAGCCTTTAATATATCCCTTCTTGTTGTCGCCAAAGGTTACAGATCCTCCATCAAGTTTGTCTTTGTAAGAGGATAGTAGACCTCTGTCTCCAGTCATGTGCCGCGAGCACCCGGAGTCAAGATACCAGATCGGCACATACTGCTTCTGTAAAACAATCAGAGATTTTTAGGTACCCATATCCAAATGGGTCCCTTTTTGTCAGAGGTGTTCAAGGTTGCCTTAGCATCCTTGGGTTTGGCTTTAACTTCTGTTGAAGAACCATTTTGTTTCTTCTTTCCCTTGAATTTAGCATTCTTTTTGGGCAAAGAGAGGAAACGGTGTGGGCTTGAGAAGTGTTGATTCAATTTATACATGAGATCAAAGCAATGACAGTAATTAATATGCGAAGAGATTTGCTTGAACTTTTCATTAAAACATTGAAACAGGGTACAGAGGCTTTACTATGGTCTATTCTAGCACCTGACTTCCTATTACAAGAAGACCTAAGTAGACTAGATTGTTTGTTTGGAAAATCTCTGTAGAGAGTAGCCTTCTGTGGTCCCCTTCTTCTGTGGTGAACTTCTTCAGGTTTCACTGTCACAGAAGCAAAAGATTTGTTATTTTCAACCCATTTACCCTTTTGTTGCCAAGTTAGTTTTTCTTTAGAATGCCTTAAGGGTTTTGTAATCTTTGAACTTGTTGGATTTTGAGAAGACATTTCCTTTTGTTGTTTGAATTTCTCAAGCTCAAGAGAGGTTTTGGCATGTATACACATGTCCAAAAATCTGGACAGATAGGAACACTTGTGATTTTCTCATTGGGAGGAATAGTTCTGTTAAGAACTCTAGAGGATAGCTTAAAATCCTCTGAGTCACAAGGTACTATCTCTGACTTAGAGTAAGTCTCAGATTCGTCAGAGGATGAATCGTCCTCATATACAGAGGTTGAGTCAATTAGTTCTCTTTCGACAGAGGCTGGACTTTTAGAGCATGTTCCATACTCACTTTCTTCCTTTTCCATGGGACTATCTTCCAAGTCAATAGAAGTATCTATTGAGATTTCATCAGAGAGATTTTGATCGACAGAAAATGTATAGAAGTTTTCATAAAAATTATTTTTCCCGATTTCCATCAACTATTTTTCAGAGATATTTTTAAGTTTTTCTTCTGAAGAGGTAGGCTTGAACTCAGGTGCCTCTGCCGATAGTTTCTTTTCAGAGTCTATCATGCAGACAAAAGCAACCTGTGTTTGAGTCTCGGGGTCACCAAACTTGAAGATTCCTATCTGATCTTGAGTTTTCAGATATTTCTTAGGTTTGGATTCTCTTTTGACAGAGATTGAAGGTGATAAATCTGTGTTTTCAAACCACACATTTATCATCTTCAGAGGTTTCCTCTGGTGAGGTTCCCTAGAGATTTTTCGCCTTTTGCTGACAGAGAGTAAGTTTGGAAAACCAGATTTTCTTGTACTTCCAATATGAAATAGAGAGGACAGAGACTTGTCTCTTTTGGTTCCAGTGTATGGATCTATATCACAGAAGCCAATTCCCCGTCTCCCTATTTTTGTATTAATTTTCTCGTACACTTTCTGTGCATCTTGATATTTCTTAATTAAAAGATCTCTTCTGAGTAGATCTTGACAGAGGACTTCTCTTTACTTTTGAAAATAGTGTTTAAGAGCTAGGATATTCATTCTGTCGCTCTCAACGTCCATAAGTTCTTTTGATTTAGATTTTAAGGCAGAGTTGAGTTCAAAAATTTTATCTTTCAAAGGATTTAGGTGTTTGTTCCAATTTGTTTCAATTTCTTCCTTTTCTTGAAATTTTTTAGCCTTTTCTTGAGTGAGAAGTCTAGCTTCTCTCTCAAAGAAGGTGAGCTTCTTCTGAACACTTTCGCAGGTCTTTTTAAGTAATGTGTATTCAGTGGTCAGTTTAAGCAAGTCAGCTTCTGCTTGATTAGAGTAAGAGTCAGAAGTGGATACCTCACTATCAGAGTCGGAGGAGCTGACCTCTGCCATGCCATAGAACAAGGCGTTCTTCTTTTCTCCTTCGTCAGAGGATTCATCTGACAACCAGTTCTCTTACTCCACTATGAGCGACTTCTGAGCGTAATATTCTGCCTTCTTTTTGTAGAAAGCAGAATCCCTCTGAGGGCGGTTAGTTTTGCTCCTGCAGTCAGCAGCATAGTGGCCTGGCTTGCCACAATTGAAACATCCCTGGTTCTGGGAAGCGTTGCCAGCTCTGTCGTCGGCCTTCTGTCGGTCACTACCTCTATCATTTTTGTCATTCGACCTCTGTTGGTCGTTAGAACCTTCTCTTCCCTGGTTTCTCGACTCGTACTTCTCTCCTCTTTCATACCTTCCATCACGTTCATAACCTTTCTTCCTGTATCCTCCTCTTACAAATTCTTTCGTCAATAGAGCTAAATATTTAGCTATCGAGGCCATCATTGCCTCCTCCTCTTCTACCAGTTCCTCCTCAGAACTATCAACCATCAGCACTTTCTTCTTCTTCTCCTTCTTCTCATCCACAACTTTCTCCTTCTTAGGCTTTTCTTTTGCCTCTGTAGTCTTGCCAACAAGTGCCAGAGGCCCAACAGTTTGAGCTTTTGCCTGGGCGATTTGAGGTTCTTGGGATGCCAAGGTTCCATAAAGATCTGATAAACTCCAGGTGCCTAAGTCCTGATTAGTTTGAAGGGACATAGACAGCTGGAGCCATTCTTCGTTGAGGCTCTTTAGGAACATGACATTGTTCTCTTCAGAGGTTCTATGGATCCCAAACTTCTTGCACTTGTTTATCAAAGAGTTAAACCTGTCATAAGTTGCCTGCAGAGACTCTGTCGGCAGAGCTTTGAAAGAGTAATATTCATTGATACATTGGGCTCTGCGATTTTTCCGAGTCTTAGCCCCTCCTTCCAATTGTTTCTCCAATTCCTTCCATAGATCGTATGCAGATTCACACGCATCTAGGGATTGGAAGAGGTCATTGGGGATGGCCATTATCAGAAGTCTTTTAGCCTTCTGAGCAAGTTCGTATTGCTCCCAGTCAGGTGTAGACCATTTATCTTTTGTCTTAGGTTTCTCGTGCTCAGGAATTTCTGGAGTGTCGTCCGTCGCAGGTACACGTGGTACTGTGATCATAGAAACGAGGGGAGGATTGTAAACATATTTCAGAACTTCTTGTTCAGAGCCCTCGAAGAAGTGGATCATCCATATCTTCCACTGAGGGTACTCATCTATGAGCAAAGTGGGTGATTTTGTTAAGGAACCGGCAGAAAAATAGTTGTTTGTGGTCGCCATTTTAAATGGTTTTGGAAAATACTAGAAAACAGAGTATGAACTAAATTTTTTTAATGATGGGTCAGATTTTTAGAAAAAAGCTTATGAGTGTAAGAACCTTGAGCAATGTACTAAAATGGAGAGGAGTTTAAGTGAACTAGGTGTGCTAGTGCGATGCCTAGACTTAAGCTGAGACCGTTAGGTGATGAAGTGTGAGGAATTTGGGTAGAGACTCTATGATGAGACGTTCGGAGTCAATGGAAATTACGTTATTGTGAATTATGAAAGTGGTAACGAGAATTCTTATGGGTAATGTTTTCATAATTTAAATTAGCTACTGCTATTATGAATATATTGTTACGTGAGCATGCTTGATTGCTGTAATTATGAGGATCAATGATTGTTCTAGTATGTTACTTTATGTATATTTCATAGTCTATATTCTTATCTTTATTCTCGGATGTTACAGACAGACGGAAATGGTAAATACTCAAGGCAGGACTCAAGAAGACAATGTCGTGGCCGAATCCACGGCCGATCAACCAAACATCGATGCATCCGCTTTGCCACATCCACTTACACCTCTTTTGGGCGGAGGAGTGGAGCGAATCCCGAGGAGGAATATTGCCTCTAGCAACCCGGTCATAACGGAAGTGACCCCTCAAACGCAAATGATGGACATGTTGCAGGCCATGAACAATACTATGGCTAAGCAACAAGAGTTGTTCCTGAAACTTTTGGAGGATAGAGATGCACAACCGCGCCGTCATGAGATGATTGAAGAAAACGTGGGTGTGGGATCTAGGGGAACCGATGATTAAAACCGAACTGATGGGATAGTTACCTTGGAGGTAAGGCCGACGGGAAGGGTATGCTCCTATAAAACATTCCTATGTTGTAAACCGTCGGAGTTTGCCGGTTCTGATAATCCTGTTGCCTGCATGATCTGGATTCGGGAGATTGAACAGGCCTTCCGGCCTTGTGATTGTGAAGAGAACCAGAAAGTGAAGTTTGGTTCTCAAATGCTTCGGAGTTCGGCTTTGATTTGGTGGAATGTCTATACATCCACCATGGAGACTTCTGTTTTTACCAAGATGACTTGGGCTACTTTTAAGAAAAAGATCCTAGAAGAGTATTGCAACGAGCAAGAAATGGATCTGATCGAGGAAGAGTTTCGGTCAATAAATAAGGGAAATTTGTCGGTTAAAGAGTATACTCGACTTTTCATGGAGAAGCACGTGGCCCCGACTGAGAAGGAAAAGATGAAAGCTTATTTGAAAGGATTGCCTGCTGATATGATGGCAATGGTTTGGAACTCCAAAGCTACGAATCTTCGAGAGACAATCAAAGAGGCCAAGGTTATGGAAAGAGTCTACGCGAGAGACAATGAGGAGAAAGCAAATGTGGGAGAGAAGAGGAAGTGGGAGAGCTCACAAAATTCTTTCAAGAGGCCGAGGTTCCAACCAAGTGGTAGAGGAGGGGACAACCGCCACGAAGCAAGGTGGTGTCCTAAATGCAAAAGCAAGCACTTCAAGTCTTGCAATCCGGGTCAAATTACTTGTTACAAGTGCAGAAAGACGGGGCACACTAGTCTGGTGTGCCATATTAGAGGAACAGTTTGTTTTGAGTGCAAGGAGATGGGGCACGTGAAACGGGATTGTCCCAAGATGAAAGGAGACTCTAGAGGGACCGGTTCAGGAAGTCAACCGAGGCGGGAGGCCATACCCAAACCGCACGGGAGGGCTTTCCAAATGACGAAGGAAGAAGCGAAGGAAACCACCGACGTGGTGTCGGGTACGTTCTTACTCAACTCTTTACTCGCTAGAGTATTGTTTGATTCGGATGCAAATTGTTCGTTTGTTTCGAATGTGTTTTGCAAGTCATTGAATGTGCCTAGTAGTACACTGCAAGATGCTTTAGTCATTGAGGTAGCAAATGGGGAAAAGGTAGTCTTGCGGGAAATCTTGGAAAAGTGTCGCCTTGAGATTAGTGGCGAAAATTTTGAAGTGGACCTACTCCCTATGTCTATTGGGAGTTTTGATGTGGTGATTGGAATGGATTGGCTGGCCAAGCACAAAGCGGAGATTTTGTGCTCAAAGAAGATTATAAGGATACCTCTCCTAAATGGAGACTTTGTCCTCGTGTACGGAGAGAAGCGTAAGGGCGAGGTGGCCATCATCTCCTCTATCAAGGCGAGGAAGTGCTTAATGAAGAAGTACCTAAAGTTTTTGGCCTATGTGTTGGACACCAATCTTGAGAAAAAGAAAGTGGAAGATGTAAAAGTTGTCAAAGAGTATCTGGACGTTTTCCACGACGATTTGCCGGGTTTGTCACCCGACCGTCAAGTGGAATTCAAGATCGATTTAGTTCCGGGAGCGGCACCTATAGCACGCGCACCTTACCATCTCGCTCCGACAGAAATGCAAGAAATGATGTCACAACTACAAGAACTTCTAGAGAAGGGTTTTGTAAGGCCAAGCTCGTTACCTTGGGGGGCTCCGGTGTTGTTTGTCAAGAAGAAAGATGGGTCGATACGGATGTGCATCGACTATCAGGAGTTGAACAAGGTGACCGTGAAGAAAAGTATCCACTTCCACGAATAGATGACCTCTTTGACCAACTTCAAGGAGCCGGATACTTCTCCAAGATTGACCTCCGATCCGGTTACCATCAAGTAAGAGTTAAGGAGGAAGACGTTCCAAAGACGGCATTCAGGACTCGGTATGGGCACTACGAGTTCCTAGTCATGCCTTTCGGATTAACGAACGCGCCATCAATTTTTATGGACTTAATGAATCGGGTATGCCGACCGTTCTTGGATAAGTCAGTTATTGTGTTCATCGATGATATTTTGGTGTACTCCAAAGATGAAGAAGAGCATAAGCAACATCTTCCGGAAGTTTTGGAAGTGTTAAGGAAGGAGAAGTTGTACGCTAAATTCTCTAAGTGTGAGTTTTGGTTGCGAGAAGTGAAATTCCTCGGGCATGTGGTGACTCGAGAGGGTATCAAAGTAGATCCCGCAAAGATTGAGGCAATGATGAATTGGGAGCCTCCGAAGAGCCCTACAGAAATTAGAAGCTTTTTGGGGCTAGCCGGGTACTACCATAGATTCATACAAGACTTCTCCAAGATTTCTTCGTCACTCACGGCTTTGACTCGAAAGAACGTAAAATTTGTGTGGACTAAGGTGCAAGAAGAAGCATTCCGAACCTTGCAACGAAAACTTTGTGAAGCTCCAATCTTATCCTTACCCGAAGGAACCGAAGACTTCGTCGTGTATAGTGATGCATCCAAGATGAGTTTGGGTTGTATCTTGATGCAAAGGGGGAAGGTGATAGCATATGCATCGAGGCAATTGAAAGAGCACGAGAAGAATTACCCAACTCATGATCTGGAATTGGCAGCGATTGTTTTTGCATTGAAGTTATGGCGGCACTACTTGTACGGCACGAAATGCACACTCTACACCAACCATAAAAGTTTGAAGTACGTTTTTGACCAAAAGGAGCTGAATATGCGTCAACGAAGATGGCTCGAATTGCTTAAAGATTACGACTGCTAGCTACTATACCATCCGGGCAAGGCGAATGTGGTAGCGGACACATTGAGTCGGAAGGAATATAGTGGGAAAGTGCAAACATCGTTAGCATGATTTGAAATCATCTCGAGCTTAATGGATATGATCAAGACCACCCAATCCGAAGTACTACGTGAAGCAAACCTCAAGAGTGAATCTATGGTGAAACACCATCTTTTGTTGACGTAAGACGGTAGACGATTGAAACTTTTCCAAGGAAGGATTTGGGTGCCTAAAATCGGAGGGTGTCGGGAGTTACTTATGGAAGAAGCTCACAAGTCAAAGTACTCTATACATCCCAGAAGCACCAAGATGTATAGAGATTTGAAATTGAATTATTGGTGGCTGGTCATGAAGCTTGATGTGGCCAGTGTTGTGGAGAAGTGCACCACGTGTTCGCTAGTGAAATTCGAGCATCAACGACCTTATGGTAGTTTGCAATTGCTCGAAATACCGGAATGGAAATGGGATCACATTATAATTGACTTTGTAACGAAACTACCAAAGACGTTGAAACGTCACGACACTATTTGGGTAATTGTGGATAGGATGACCAAAACCGCTCATTTCTTGGCTATGCAGGAAACGCTACCATTGGACAAATTGGAAAGATTGTATATCAACGAAGTGGTCTCGAGGCATGGAGTGCCATTGTCTATTCTATCTGTTAGCCCCAAGTATACAAGATGTAAAAGTATTGAAAATATTACAAGTCAGAAGACCACCAGAGATTCGGCAGAAGACTTAGAAGAATTCAACCAGAAGATCATCAGAGCTCGACAGAGCTCTGGCGGAACCATCAAAGCTCGACAGAGCTCTGGCAGAAGACTTCTTCTGTTCCACCAGAAGAACTGATCACACCAGAAGACCATCAGAGCTCTGGCATAAGAGCTCTGGTGAATGAAGACCTCTGTGAAGCTTAGGTCTCGTAGAAATCTCTATGTGTTAGACACGTGTCCGTACTTTCCACGTAATCCCTAAAAAGACGGAGACACTTTCCATGTGTCACCTCAGGGTTAGATAGTACACAGTCTTCACTTTATCAGGCTATAAATAGGAGGGTAGTGGAACGCATAATTGTAAGCTTTTGGAAGAATTGTTTTCCACAAGTGTGAGAGCACACACTGCTACATTCCATAGCACTACCTTTGTACGATTTGTTTCCTGAGAGATTTCAGAATACACACACTTGAACATGTTCTTGGTGTTATTTATTGTTATCAATATACGAGAATCTTATTTACTTGATCTTGTTATCTATTGATCCAAACCCTCAGTGATTTGATAATGACCCTCTCTTAAATACTTAGTGAAAATTGTAAGTAAACAATATGTATTAGAGTTTCACCATCGCTGATGTACTAAGACCTTACAGTACCGCTGATAGGAACCCTCGTTCTTTAGATTAAACATTCAGCGAACACTGTTCACCATAATACTCTGAGCCTGTTCAGTCCTTATGGTGATCGTTGATAAGTTAGTTGTTTACTTATGATCCCTGAAGACAAGTTTCACGTCAACATAGGTTCTACGCTGAAGTCGAAGATCAAGCTCAAAAACCACTGACAAGTCTCCTAATGAACTGATGCGGATCAGCGAAGACTCAGATTTGTCCACTCAACGTGAAGTATCAAGTACAAGACTTCAGCTATCGCTGAACTTTGTCATTCACTGATATAGAATGATAAAGCGCTGAATCAACGTAAGCTGATAATGAAGTCCTCCGTACAAAGTACTTTTGTCTTAACCACCTTTGCACGACTCCGTACGATATGTCAGAAAAGAACCTCCTTATTGTCTGAAATCGTACAACCACTTTGATACTACACTGTTCAAACATGCGGCTACTAAGGTTGTCTACAAAGATCAATGACATACAACCAATCAGCTGCTGCCACGTATAAAGTATAAACTGCCATGCATTAAATGCATGCAGTATATAAGAAGGACTCCAGCTTCATTTTTGAAGCACTCGTAAACTCTGGTCGAGTCATCTTTCTTATCTTGAGATAGGTTATTATTAGTAATTTCCTTCTCTTTCTTAGTGCAAGAAACTTAGTGTTCCAACTTGTTTAGATTTAGGTTTATCCTTAATCTTGTTTCGCAACAAGCTGTAAATTGTTAATGATTTATCAATAAACAATTTAGAAAAGTAAAATCTGTGTGTTTGTATTCACCCCCCCCTTCTACAAACTTGTATAGCCCTTCGGGACCAACAAGTGGTATCAGAGCAGATTTGTTTAATCTCATAAACAAGATCTAATCTATACTAAGATTTCTCTTCCTTGCTATTTCTGAAAATGGCTACCAAGACAAAAACAAAGTATATTGACAATGGTTCTTTTGCAAAACCCCCTAGATTCTCCAGAGATAATTTTAATCTATGGAAATATAGGATGATTCTCTTCTTAGAAGGTGTAGACCCTACTATGCCCTATTATCTTGAAAACGGCCCATATATTCCTGTAAGAATTGATGCTGCAGTTCCAGCCGCTGAGAATAGACCTGCTATTCCAGAAAGGCTGATTCCTAAGGAAATTCATATATGGACTGATGAAGATAAGAAGAAAGTGGCTATCGACACCAAAGCCAGATCTATACTCTCCATGGCTCTTCCTGACGAAGTCTACCATTCCGTCATGAACCTGAAAACCTCAAAAGCTATGTGGGACACAATCTGTGTTCAGTATGAAGGTACTTCTGAAGTCCAGGACTCTCGAAAGATCAACCTGGTAAGACAGTATGAAAGCTTCATTTGTGGTAAGAATGAATCTCTCTCTGAAGTACACCAACGTTTTAACTGTTTAATAATAGATCTGAAAACTGTTGGTAAGGAATATTCTAACTTTGAAATGCTGACAAAGTTTTTAGAATGTTTACCTGAAAGCTGGGACAATTATTCTATGTGTCTCAAGCTGTCAAAGGATCTAAAATCAATGACCCTTTCTACCTTATATGTCACGATGTTGAATCATGAGCAATCGAGTCATCTTAAGAAGAATCTTGTAAAAGATTCCAAAAGCACCCCTGTTGCTTTAATCTCAGAGGAGCCTTCCACTCAGCGACCCTCGGTCACTATCACTGAGTTGGAGAGTAACTCTGAAAGGTCATCAGATTCTGACTCTTCAGATCTTGATGAATCTTTGGCTCTCCTCACTAAAAAGTTCAGGAGATTCGCCAAAAAGAAAATGTTCAGAAAGAATAAACCTCGTTCCATTACTGACAAGCCAAGATCATCAGCTCCTGTTGATAAGGCTACTGCTACTTGTTTTAACTGTGAAAAGATAGGACATTTCGCTAACGAGTGCAGGTCAAAGAAAGTTTCGAGAAACTCAGCTTTTCCCAAGAAAAACTTTATTCCTAGGAATAGAGATGACAAATACGCCAAGCTGAAAGAAAGGCATGCGAAGCTGAAAAGCTTTTAGAAGAAAGGCAAAGGCCTGATGGCTGACTATGATTGGGCTGACTCTGATGAGGAAGAAACATCTGACTCTGAAGATGATGAAGCCAATCTCTGTCTTATGGCCAAACTTGAAGATGATTAAGAAAATTCTGACATTCCCTCTACTTCAACCTCTGCAACTCAGGTATCACTTTCCTTCTTTACCAATATTGCAATTATTGATGAAGCTGATAGTCTTCGTAAGATCGATCTCTTGACTAGAAGTTTATATGAAGCCATGAATGGCAAAACTGTAGATGAAAATCAAAACCTTGATCTCGCTGAACAACTTAAAAACTGTCACCTTCAAATAGAAAATCTTTCTAAAATTGAAGAAGATTATAAAGATCAAGTTCACCTAAATCAGCTAGTCAAAATCGAGCGCGAAGAAGCTATCGCTGCATTAAAAGCTGAAAAAGCTACTGTTGATGGATGGTATAAATGCAATACATCACGTCTGACTGTTCATGCTATCCTTGCAACTGTTCACGACATCCGTTCTACTATTCATACGTACCTTTTGAATAGTAGCATATGCTTATGGTCCCCTTTAGAGTAGTATATAAGGAAGACTCATGTTGAGTTCTTCCTTACACAAAAATACACACCACTTCAATCGAACATCAAGAACACAAAAGCTTATTCACCTTAAAAGTCATATCTGTTTTAAAGCTTTTCTTACTCACGGTTCATAAACCTGTTCTTGATATATATATTCAGTAAACTTTGAGATATAATATTCTGTTCACTGTTTATTTATATTTTGTTCTAAATCTATCAAACATATCTGTTAGTTCTTCAAATACGCTTTCGCATCAAACATTAACTTGAAATAATAGATCTGATAATCTTGTTTAAAGCAAAACGGGAACCAACAATTGGTATCAGAGCAAAGCTTGATTTTCAATATCAAGTGATCCTCGTTTTACAACTTTTATTTGATAGATTATTTTCTCTCTTCATCACCATATTTCTAGATATTAGTCGTACCCAGAAAACCTTCCAGATCTTCATACTTAGAAATCCTCCATCAGATTATCCTTTCCTCAAAATGACAAATACAAATAACCTTTTCACTGCTGGCTCACTAACCAAACCTCCTACTCTTCTTAGAGATGAGTATCCTCAATGGAAGATAAGAATGGTTCATTTCTTTGAGGGTACTGAAAAAACTCTCAAACAATATCTTTACAATCTTCCTCCAGTTCCGATGATAACTATGCCACGTGTACCAGCTACTGCTGAATCTGCTGAAATCCATGAACATAAAAAACCTAAGCCAAGAGAAGAATGGTCAAATGAAGATAAGGCAGAAGATGAAGTTGCACAGAAAACAAAAAGAATACTGATCATGGCTATCCCCAACGAAATTTTTCAATCCTTAGATGCATGCGAAACAGCGCACGATCTCTGGAAAGAATTAGAAAGACAGTTGGAAGGGGGTGCTAAAACACAAAAGAACCGAAGGGCACAATACATAAATGAATATCATGCTTTCAGAGCCTCTGCAACAGAATCTCTGCAAACAACATACGACCGGTTCAACTCTCTCATAAACAAATGCAAAAAGTCTGGTATTCACAGAACCACGGAAGAAAATAACGTCATGTTTCTAAAGAGCCTGAACGATGAGTGGCTTCAGTTGTCTATGTCTTTACAAACAAATCAAGATCTAGACTCCTGGACACTCTCTGATCTCTATGGAACACTTGCTGCACAAGAGCCTCAAATAGCTCAAGCTAAAACACTAACCATTGTGCCATACGCATTGGTTAGTAAATCTATAGAGGCTGCAGACAGACCAAGAAATGAGAGATCTACAGAGAAGAAAAAGAAGGAGAAAAAGAAGATGGTAATGGTTGATAGCGAAGAAGACGAGCTGATAGAGGAAGAGATAACTTTTGCGTCATTAGCTAAATCAATGGCTTTATTGACAAGAGAGTTTAGAAATAACCAAAGGAATTCTGGTAGAAGAGATGATGGAAGAAGAGAAGAATCTAGTGACCGACAGAGGTCAGACTACAGAAATGATGACCAACAGAGGTCGAGCGACAGAAGCTACAGAGAAAATGATCGACAGAGATCAGATGACAAGGTAGGCCACACTCAAGAATGCTACAAATGTGGTAAACCCGGTCATTACGCAAACGAATGCCGAACAGAGAAAGGTGGAGACCTACAGAAATCTGACGACCAAACTGGAAACATCTCCCAAGGTTGTTTCAACTGCGGCAAGCCAGGTCATTTCGCAAAAGAATTCAGAAGTAGACCAAATCGCCCACAGAAGGACTCAACTTTTTACAAAAAGAAGGCCGAGTATTACGCCCAAAAATCTCTAATGGCGAACAAAGGGCATTCAGAGGCAAACAGGGAGGACTTTGAATCAGACTCCACCTCTGACGATGAAATCCCTACAAATGCCCTGTTCTGTGGTATGGCAGAAGTCAACTCCGGCACTGACAATGAGGTATCCACTTCAAACTCTATCTCAAGTACTAATTCTGTAGATGATGATTTATTTAAACTTAACATTGAACTGAAAGATATAATTGAAAGCATTCAGAAAAAGCTGACCTTTAATGAGAGAGAAGTAAGGCTTCTCACTCAAGAAAAAGCCAAAATCTTTGAAGAAAAAGGAAAAGTCGAAAAATATTGGAGCAAAAATATAGATCCTTTAAAAAGGCAAATTTCTGATTTAACCTATGCTTTAAAAATCAAAACAAAAGAACTTTCAGTTTCAAGAAGTGAAACTACAGACATAAGAGCTCTCAAAGAATACTTTCAAAAAGAAAGAGAGGTACTTTGGCAAAATCTTTTAAGAAGAGAAGTTTTAATTAAAAACTATAAAGATGCACAGAAGGTGTATGAAAAGGTAAACTCTCAAATAGCAAGACGAGGTATAGGGTACAGTGATATTACCTTAGGAGTTGAAAATAAACGACTAAAACCTCTGTCCTCTCAATTTGTTTTGGGAAAAACTAACAAACCAAACCTTCCAAACTTACTCTCTGTAAGTAAAAGGGTTAAAATCTCTGCAGAACCTCACTTGAGGAAACATACAAAGATGATCAATGTGTGGTTTGAAAACACAGATTCATCATCTTCAACCTCTGTCAATAGAGGAATCAAACCAATGAAATATCTGAAAACACAAGATCAGATTGGTATCTTTAAGTTTGGTAAACCAGAGACTCAAACACAGGTCGCTTTTGTATGTATGATAAATGTCGAAAAGAAATTGTCAGCAGAAGCTCCTGAGTTTAAACCCATCTTTTCAGAAGAAAAACTTGAAGAATCTGTTAAATCCCAAATCTCTAGCAATAAGATATGAATGTAGTGAGAGAGAATCTAGAGAGCAAATATGTCATCCATGTATTGAGCTCAAAGGATTACAAAAGGTTTCTAAAAGATTACAAAAGCTTTCTCGAGTGTTACTAACAAATGGTCTAGACAAGCCTATTTATACCCATGACATACAAGGTATAAAGGCATTCACAATACTGTATAGACTCATACAGTACATTGACTTTACAGTAAATCTTGAATACAATAATGCTCTAACAATCTCCCCCTTTGGATTCAAGATTTAAAAAATTTAACAGCAGTCTTCAGCTCTTTGTAAAGTCAATCTTCTTCAACAGACACTTTATCAAACTATCTTCAAGTCTTGTACATGAAAACAGATCTTTACAGCTTTATCAGTCTTTAACAAACTGTAACTTCTCGTATCCTTCTTGATGCAAGAACCTTAGTTCTCATATTAACTTTAAGAATCCAAAATCATCAATTCGGATGTAGGCAGATCCGAAACCATCAATTCGGATGCTAGAGGATGCGAAATCAGCTCAATTCGGATCAAGTAGGATTCGAATTCAAGTAAGTTGGAACAAGAAGGGTCCGAAATCAGGACAATTCAAATTATGAAGGGTTCGAAATCAGGGCAATTCGAATCATGAAGGATGCGAAACCATCTATATTTTTGAACTTTTAGGTGTAAGCGCATTCCGAGAACCACTCAGAACTAAGATAACCAAATTCAGCAATATTTAGACTTCACATGATCCTTCTCCCCAATCTTCAGTCTTTGTTCACGAATCTTTGACTTGAAATATCTTTGATTTGAAAATTCTTTGACATGAAATTGAAATTAAACTTTTCTCCCCCTTTTTCGATGATGGTGAGCATCATAATCATCGAAAACCATTTTCAATTTCAGTCGTGTCTTTGAGTATTGCTAACAATCTCCTCCTTACAGAATAACCTTGCTCCCCCTCAAAATAAGAATTCTGGAGCAATTTATTTTCTCCCCCTGAAAGTATGCATATATTTCAATAACGTACAATATTTGAAATTGTAGCACAAATTTTAAAACAAATTTACATAAGGAAAATAACATTCATTGAATTTTATTTTATAACTACAAACATTTGATCATTTGAAAACTTTACAAAAGAAATTCAACTTAATGAAATTTAACAGATTTTTCAATCAAATGAAATCAAATGCATGTGTTTGGATTCAAGAACAAATCATCATTGTATATCAAGTTAAAAATGTTTAGTTTCAACCCCTTTATTAAATATATTTGGTGTGCTAGCATGGGAAATATGATTAGCTTCAAGCATATGCAATTCTAAAACATATAAGAATATTTTGCTCTACTCACACTATTTGTCCAAAATCAGAATTTTCACAAATTTACGGGTTTATCGCGACTTTGTATTTTCCCAAGTTTCAAGAGATGTGTGCTCATTGGCATATTTTCTTTTGTGCTCATTGGCATCTTTTGATTTGTGCACATTGGCATCTTTTGATTTTGTGCTCATTGGCATCTTTTGATCAAAAAGTTTAGTAAGAATAAGATACACCGTTAAACATGACTTTCTATCTGGTTCTATAGCAGGATTTGGGTCAGCAGATCCCAGACCAGTTGGCCTTAGGTGCTAGGTGTCAAGCACCCCTTAGAACTTAATTTCCCAAACCAGAAAGGCCACATCGATATATCTTAAACCCATTTGTACCAGTAAAACATGGCTTTCTATCTGGTTCTATTGCAGGATTTGGGTCAGCCGATCCCAGACCAGTTGATCTTAGGGACTAGGTGTCGAGCACCCCTTAGGACTTACTCTCCCAAACCCGAAAGGCCACAGGCACAAACTTTCAAACTAAATGATAGTGCAACTATTTTATCTCAATCACTTGGTTCTAAAACATAGTGCTTTGCCCATATTTTCATTTCCATCCATCATTCTGACATATAGGCTTTTTGAGCATTATATTCTATATATATCCAGATTCACATAACTTTGAGCATTCAGCATAATTTCATTCATGTTTTGCTGACCTTTCGATTTATTTTAGAGGTGAAAATTGAAGCAAATCTAACTCAGATAGTACAAAGTTTCTTGTAAAATCATCTTTTAGCACACATTTAATTCATTGAATGAAAATTGAAAATTTCATCTTATTGAATTAAATTTGTAAAGTTTCAAGTTTTCAAAACAGTAGAAACAAATATAATCCAATGTTACCTTTTGCCACTTGTTCCTTGAAACAAAAATATATAGCAGTTAAGGATATTACCTGAGAAGTGTGAGTTCTAAACTGATTTGTTTAGAAGTCTTAGTCTTTAAAGTACGGGTCCTGAACTGAGTTGTTCAGAAGCCATAGTCGTTGAAGCACGGGTTTTGAACTGATATGTTCAAAAGCCATTAATATTTGTCTCCCCCTTAATGGTACAAATATTTTTCAAAAAAATACGTCGCTTCTCTTCTGTTTTCAGTCATGTGTGTGGTATGTATCTACAATTCAGTACAACACATGATAAACCTACAAAACAGATTAAGCAGATTTTGGTACCCAATGGCATTTGGGTCCTAGTGGGTTAGGTGTAGATTTCTTACAAGGAATACTGTAAGAACCATACCAATAAGAAGTATAATCTTTATGCACAAAATCATTTGATCCACAGTAAGAACAACAGATTTTCTTATGTGCCAACCTAATCAGATGATTTACAGAATAAATAGGATTAGGTTTAGCATAAGATTTACCTTTTGGCGCATTGTTCTTATTTTCATTTGATGTGGATACAGATGATTTTGGCACTTCTTTCTTTGGAATTGTTGTGCCTTTGATTCTCCATTCCATCTTCACCCTCTTGAAGACTGGAACTTCTTCAGATTTGGAAGTATTAATTTTAGGCACCTTAAGAATATCATCCGATTTATCAAACAGAGGATTATAGAAAAGATTAGAAGAACGAATCTGACCTTTTGAGAAATCTGTTGATCTTTTAAATTGTTTAGAAGGAATGTTTTTAAAACTTGAACTTGAAGCAGTTTTAAAAGAACATTCAGAATCATTTGAATCAACAAATGGAGTCTGAAAGATAGAATTATGACTAGCCTGCTTTGAGACATCAAATTTAAAAATGACGTCTTCAAGTTCTTTGACTTTGTTTATTAAAACATTTTTCTCTTTAGAAATTAGATCAAATTTCTTTTGGAGATCAGATTTGATCAACTGATCCTTCATAATATCAGCTGATAAACCAGATAATCTTTTGGTAAGATTAAGAATCACATCTTCAAAATATACACGTTCCGATTCAAAATCTTTTTCCAAAAACCTTCTTTTATCAGTAATCTCTTTGAAAATTTCCATATTTTTCTTTTTAAGGGTTTTACTTTCCTTTTCAAAGAGATTTTTCTTTTCCGTGAAATATTTTCTTTCCTTTTCCAAAAGATTTTCTAATTCAGAGATTTTCATGGAAAGTTCAGAACTTTTAATCTCAAAAAAATTTTGTTCAGTTTCAAATTTAGCTCTTTCTTTTTCGAGCTTGTCTTTTTCTAAAAATAAAACTTTCTCAAAGTCAGAAACTTGTTTTGAAAGTTTTATACAATTAAGTTCAATTATTTCCTTTTCTTTAAGAATCTTCTCTCTCCTGTCTTCAATGCTCTTCAGATCAGCATTTTCCTTTTTAAGAGTTGTTACTTTCTCTTGAAGTTTCTCGATTTGATCGTGCAGACTTGAGTTGTCTTTGTCTTTCTTTGTTTCAAGACCTGCAATATAAACTTCAAGATCAGTTATTCTTTTAGTAAGTTTAGCATTTGAAGAAGAAATGTCTAAAATTTGTCTTTTCAGATTAACATTTTCTTCTTCCAATGCTTTATTTAAAATAGGAGTTGAAGAATTTGAAGCATTATCTTTAATAGGAGTTTCTGATTTAGGAGATGTTTCTGATAAAATAACTTGTTGCAAAATTCCATTATTTGCCTTAGCTTTTTCTTGTGTCTTTGGAGGTGTTTTTGTTATTATGACTTGTTGCAACACTTCATTATTTGGTTTAACAGATACATATGAATTAACAGGTGTTTCTGTTATAATGACTTGTTGCAACTTTACATTTGCTGGTTTAACAAAAACTTTTGCAATTGGAGGAATCTCCTTTTTCAGAGTTTGCTTCAAATCTTCACCACTGCTTTTAACAATAACTTGTTGTAAAACCATCTTGAATATTGCTATAAATTGATCGTTCAGAAGATCAAGCAGAAAGTGTATGAAAATACACTTTACAAAAAAATTTATATAATTTTTTTTTTGAAAAGCTCTTACAATGTATGAAATACACTATAGAAAAAATTTCGGGATAAAAAATTTTCTCAAAAAACTCGTTTTTTTTTTTTTTTTCCACAAGAATTCGGATGAATAAGGATTCGAAATCAATGAATTCGGATGAAGAAGGATTCGAAATCACTCAATTCGGACTTAACTTGGTTCGAATTCAATGAATTCGGATGCGTAAGGGTTCGAATTCTATGAATTCGGATGCTTAAGGGTTCGAATTCTATGAATTCGGATGCTTAAGGGTTCGAATTCTATGAATTCGGATGCTTAAGGGTTCGAATTCTATGAATTCGGATGCTTAAGGGTTCGAATTCTATGAATTCGGATGCTTAAGGGTTCGAATTCAATGAATTCGGATGCTTAAGGGTTCGAATTCTATGAATTCGGATGCTTAAGGGTTCGAATTCAACACTTGGAAAATTTAATCAACTCAATTCGAATCTAACACAGTTCGAATTCTCCTCAATTCGAATCTAACACGGTTCGAATTCTCCTCAATTCGAATCTAGCTGGGTTCGAATTCAATCAATTCGAATCCTTCTTGAGTCGAATTCTACACTTTGAATGATCCGAATTCACCAAGAATGATCCGAATTCACCAAGAATGATCCGAATTCTGCACTTCGAACACGAAAATCACTAAATCAGCCATAACCTTTTCAATTCTTGATCAATTGTTATGAAATTTGCACAGATTTGTTCGAAATTTGATTCCACACACTTTCTTAGTTAATCACAAATCCTAATTCGATCAATTTAATCGAATTTTGATCCAAAAATAGTAGAAAAAGTTTTCGAACAAAAATGATATAAAATGATCAGATCTGCAAATTCTGTGCAGATTTTGGTGTTGATCCAAGAATTAAAGATGTTCAGGAATCAAATCCGAGTGCAATGATGTCAAGAATCAATCCAAAAGATCAAAAATTAAAGAAAAGATGAAATCTGGATGAATAGTAAATGAAGAAGGGTCAGAATTCTTGATGAACAATGATGAATAGTGATGAACACCCAATCCGAATTCTTCAGCTTTAGTGTAAAAAATCTTCAATTTGGTCTTCGATCTGCTTGAATCTTCTGTTTAGCTCTGATACCAATTGTTAAATCCCAAATCTCTAGCAATAAGATATATATGAATGTAGTGAGAGAGAATCTAGAGAGCAAATATGTCATCCATGTATTGAGCTCAAAGGATTACAAAAGGTTTCTAAAAGATTACAAAAGCTTTCTCGAGTGTTACTAACAAATGGTCTAGACAAGCCTATTTATACCCATGACATACAAGGTATAAAGGCATTCACAATACTGTATAGACTCATACAGTACATTGACTTTACAGTAAATCTTGAATACAATAATGCTCTAACAGAATCTATTGAAAAAGAAATTTTGGAAGTTTTGAAATCAAATGTTTTAGAAAATCTCTGTACATCTTCTATAGATCAAAAACTCGCTGAAGATATCTCATCAGAAACCTCTGCCATCTATGAAAGTTTTTCTACAGAGGAAGAAAGCTCGTATGATACATGCTCAGAAAATCCAGCCTCTGTCGAAAGAAATGACTCAACCTCTGCATATGAGGACGATTCATCCTCTGACGACTCAGAGACTGATTTCAAATCAGGGATAATTCATTTTGACACAGAGGATGTCAAATTCTCCTCTGAAGTTCTTAACAGAACAATTTCTCCAAAAGAGAAAATCACAGAGATACCTATCCATCCAGATTTTCTCAAAATGTGTATACAAGTCAAAACCTCTACAGAGCTTGAAAATCTGAAAAAGGCCTCTGAAAATCCAAAAAGCTTAAAATTTTCAAAACCTTTAAGGAAAATCAAAGAGAATCCCACTTGGCAACAAAAGGGAAAATGGCCTGAAGCTAACAAATATTTTTCCTCTGTGACAGTGAAGAAAGATGTTCACCACAGAAGAGAGTCACAGAAGGCAGGAACTAAACAAGACTTTTGCAAACAACATTCTAGTATTCATAGATCTTCTTGTAATAGGAAATCTAATGTAAAGAAAGAGTGTAATGTCTCTGTGGCTCAGTTCAAAGAATTCAATGAAAAGTTCAAACAAATCACATCTCATATTCAATACTGTCATTGTTTTGATCTTATGTTTAAATTGAATAAACACTTCTCAAGTCCAGATTGCTTTCTCACCACTGAAATTCGAAAGTCAGAACCAAAAGAGAAACAATCTGATTCTTCTACAAAAGATAAAATGTATTTCAAGAATGCTAAGGCAAACTTGAAAAATTCTAACAATATTGGACCCATGTGGATATGGGTACCTAAATCTCTGTGATTGTCTTACAGAAGAAACATGTGCCAATTTGGTATCTTGACTCCGGATGCTCAAGGCACATGACTGGCAACAGAAGATTACTATCCACATACAAAGAAACACACGATGGTGGATCTGTAACTTTTGGAGACAACATGAAGGGACACATCAAAGGCTATGGAGTCATACAGAAAGAAAATGTCTCTGTATACAAAGTTGCATATGTGAATGGCCTCAAACACAACCTACTAAGCGTAAGTCAACTCTGTGATACAGGATTCGATGTGTTATTCAAAAGAACTTTCTGCTCTCTACAGAGTGAAAACACAGGAATGGAACTTCTGCGAGCTGAAAGAAGAGGTGATCTATACCTAATGAATTTTACTTCAAAATCTAAGGACAAAGTTTGCCTAGTAGCCTGCAAAAGTGAAGAAGCGTGGTTATGGCACAACAGGTTCTGTCACTTAAACTTTCACACCTTGGATAAACTAGTAAAACTCAATCTAGTTAAAGGTTTGCCAAATGTTAAATTCAATAAGGATCATTTGTGTTCGGCCTGTGAAATGGGAAAACACAGAAGGGCTTCCCACAAAGGCAAAACAGACGTGTCTTGCACTAGGCCTCTGTACATGCTTCATGTCGACCTCTGCGGTCCCATTGCCATACAGAGCCTAGGTGGCAAGAAATACATACTTGTCCTAATTGATGAGTATTCACGTTTCACATGGGTTGAATTTGTTAGAAAGAAATCAGATGTTCCAAATGTATTGATAAATCTAATGAAAAGAATCCAAGTTCTTTATGACTGCAGAATACAGAAGTTAAGAAGTGACAACGACACAGAATTTAAAAACTGTGTCATTGAAGCATATCTTTCTACAGAAGGAATATCACAGAACTTCTCTGCCGCTCGCACTCCACAACAGAACGGTGTTGTCGAAAGAAAGAATCGAACACTTGTAGAAGCCGCAAGAACTATGCTGTCAGCATGCGGATTATCAATGAACTTTTGGGCAGAAGCAATTTCTACTGCGTGTTATACTCAAAATCGTTCAACTGTTGTGAAAAGACACCTCAAGACGCCTTACGAATTGCTTAACAAAAGGCGGCCAAACATCAAATTCTTCCATGTATTTGGATGCAAATGCTTTGTCTTAAACGACAGAGATTCAAGAGGAAAGTTTGATGTAAAAGCTGATGAAGGCAAATTCATTGGATACTCTGCCACTTCTAAAGCCTACAGAACATTCCTTACAAAGTCTCACAAGATTGTAGAAAGCATCAATGTTTCTTTTGATGATTCATTCCAAATGACTTCTGAGCAAATCAGTTCAAAACTCGGAATTAAAGGGAAATCCTCTGACATTTCAAGAACAAAAGAAGATTTGGATCTTCTATTTTGGAGATGTTCCACAATGACATTGATCCTTCTGTTGGAACCATTAGAGTTTCTGAAGAACCATCCTCTGTCGGACAAAATCCTACAGGTATGACTCTAACTGGTCCAAATAATGCTTCATCTTCTTCTATAAATACTACAGATGCAATTGCCGAAGCAGAAGAAAGTGCAGAAGATGAAACATCAAGAAAAACGACCACAGAAGCTGCACAAACCACAGAAGAACCAATTACAGAGGAAATCGAGGACCAAGACTATACGTCCTCAGAGGAACAAACTCCACCACCACTCATACCAATCATTCCACAAACGGTAGAATCAACTACCAAGGCACGAAGAACGACAGAGGCTACACAAGAAGAAACACAAGAAGCCTCTGAAGAAAGTTTGGATGACATTGATGATCATCTTCCACGCACAACTCAATGGACAAAAAGTCATCCGCAAAGCCAAATAATTGGAGAACCTTCTGACTCAGTAAAAACAAGGTCTGCCACTGCTAATTTTTGTTTCTTTACAAATTTTATTAGTGTGACAGAACCAAAGAAGATTTCTGAAGCCCTAGATGACCCAAACTGGGTAGACGCCATGCAAGAAGAACTTCTACAATTTGAGCGTAACAGAGTCTGGACTTTAGTACCTCTGCCAAGAGGGAAACAGGCCATTGGGACTAAATGGGTCTACAGAAACAAGAAGGATGAAGATGGAGTGGTCATCAGAAACAAAGCAAGATTAGTAGCAAAAGGATATAGACAAGAAGAAGGCATAGACTACGATGAGACTTTTGCCCCTGTCGCACGGCTCGAAGCAATAAGAATATTCTTAGCCTTCGCAGCCCACAGAGGTTTTAAAGTCTATCAGATGGACGTAAAATCAGCTTTTCTAAACGGTGAAATCCAAGAAGAGGTTTACGTAAATCAGTCACCAGGTTTTGAAAGCTCAAAGTTCCCAAGGCATGTATACTACCTTGAAAAGGCTCTATACGGACTAAAACAGGCTCCAAGAGCGTGGTACGAACGACTTTCCACCTTTCTTCTAGAAAATGGCTACAACAAAGGTACAACAGATACTACATTATTTTATAAACGCAAAAATAGTGAGATAATGCTTGTACAAATATACGTAGATGACATAATTTTTGGGTCTACAAATTCAGAAGAGTGCAAATTTTTTGAAAAACTCATGCAGAGTGAGTTTGAAATGAGTATGATGGGAGAATTAACATTCTTCCTAGGACTTCAAGTCAAACAATCTTCAGAGGGAATTTTTATAAATCAAGCCAAATATGTCTCTGACATACTTTTAAAATATAATCTCTCTGATACCTCTGCAATGAAGACTCCAATGGCCACTGGAAATAAGTTATTCTTAGATCCAAATGGTATTTCTGTAGAATGTACTCTCTACAGAGGCATGATTGGATCTCTGTTATACTTAACAGCAAGCAGACCTGACATTATGCATGCCACATGTCTTTGTGCACGTTATCAAGCTAATCCAAAGAAATCACATTATGATGCTGTAAAGAGAATCTTTAGATACCTGAAGGGGACCAACAATCTTGGGGTCTGGTATCCACAGAACTCTGGTTTTAGTCTTAAAGCTTATACAGATTCAGACTATGGAGGATGCATGCTCGACAGAAAGAGTACCTCTGGGAGTTGTCAATTCCTAGGTGGTAAACTAGTCAGTTGGACCTCCAAGAAGCAGAATTGTGTCTCCACATCCACTGCAGAAGCTGAATACGTTGCTGCTGCTAGCTGTTGTTCTCAGGTTCTATGGATGAAGACTCAGCTAAAAGACTACGGCCACATCCTATTCAAAATACCCATCTTCTGTGATTCCAAAAGTGTCATTGCTATCTCTGCCAACCCTGTGCAACACTCAAAAACCAAGCATATCGATATAAGGTACCATTTCTTGAAACATCATGTTGAATACGGTACAATCGAAATGCATTTCGTGCCCACAGAATATCAACTCGCTGACTTATTCACCAAAGCACTAGACGAGAAAAGATTCAACTTCTTGGTGGGTAAGTTAGGAATGATTAACATGGTGTGAAAATCCTCTGTAAGTATAGCTTTATCTTCTGTAAATAAGTATAAATATCTATTATTACTTAAGTTATTGCTTTGATAAATTTATTTCTGTATGTATTTTTTTGTGTGCAAAAATAATTCTTGGTTACAGAGCTTCTGTGGGTCCGCTCAGATCTTCTGATAACCCTTACAGAACCTCTGGTAAACATGATCTATGCTCAATACAAATCTTACCATTCTTTGAACCAAGCATAGATCAAGGGGGCACAAAAGGAAAATTCTTGATCTACAGAAGTGATTAGATCAAGGGGGAGCAAAAGGGACCCTGAAATGATCTACAGAGGTAAATCTTTCAAAGGAAAGCCAAAGAAGAATGTCGATAATTCTCCATCGACAGAAGTAAGACAAAACTGCCGAGAACAGAAGAACCAAAAGGTATGTCTCTCGCACAAAAGGTTTTTGGAAAACAGTTTTCTAGGACAAGAATTGTCAAATATGTCCTAAATATACTATGAATAACATTTCAAAAATCAAAAGTTCAAAAAGTTTAACAAAATTCGAATTAGGAGAAATTTAAGGTCATAGAGCTTCTGCTGAGCTCAACAGAGGTTCTGTCAAAAAAAGCTCTGTAATCACAAATTAACCCTCTATCGATCGTTTGAAATGTTATCTCGGAAATCGGATAGATACACCATGACCTTCTCGAACAAAACGTTTTTCAAAACAGTTTTCTCGGACACCAACTTTCAAATATATCCGAAAAACATCTCTTAAACCAGATAAAAAATTGGATGATCAGAAAATCTAATAGAATTTTAGTTATGAGATTTTTTCCCTCATAGAGCTTCTGCTGGCCCTCACAGAGCTTCTGTAAGTTCCAACAGAGCCACAAAACCTCTGTGAGTCAAATTTCTTGACAAAATCCTATTTGATCCTCTCCAATATCTTTACAAACGTTTTCGTTAAAAGAAGAACCTACAGAGTCATGATAACAATGAGATATATGAGAAGAGGTTAAAAATCAAGATTTTCAAAATCACAGAGCTTCTGTAAAACACAAAAGTTCTGCCATTTTGTTATCTGGGCATTTCTGTAGTAATAACGGTTACTTTTACTGAGAGTGAAACTCATGTGGCTAAAAACAACCTCATGCGCCTAGCATTAATGGGCCGCGCACGACGTCCTGTCATTTTCTGACAAGGCCTACGTGTCCCATTTTCATTGGGCGTACTTGAAAACCATACTTCCTATCAAATCAAACAACTGCTATTTGGTCCCCTCACCCACTGCTTTCGGCGAAGCCCATGCTATTCTCCTGAACATAATGGAAAATCACATCCTCTTCCCTCTACTCTCAAGAACCCCAAACAAAATTCCAGTCCGTTATCTGAACCAATTTTGGCAAAGCTGCTGATTTGATAAAGGCGATTCTCTTATCAAAGGGTACATTTCAAGACCTGATAAATCTGAGCATCTTGAAATCAAATTCAACAGAACAATGTTCTCATTTGAATTCAACCTACCAACGAGGTGTCTTCTGGGATTGAAGAGTTATGCAGAGCAACCAACAGACGAAGAGCTCTGTGGCTTCGTGGAAATGCTTGGGTACAACACCCAACTACGGAAGAGAAATGACTTCCGCAGAGGAAGATTACCACCTCTGTGGAACACTTTGTTCTCTATTCTTAACAGATGCCTGACAGGGAAAATAGGGAGTATTGACCAGAGCTCACATCAAATCATGAGCATCATGTATGGGGTTTACTATGATCTTCCACTAGATTATGCGACCATAATGATGCAAGAGATCATAAACACCATCGACAGAAAGAACAACACGAGAAGGCTCAAAGAGAATGATCCCAACTTTCTACCACCTCTGCAATTCCAAAGAATGTTGGGAGTACTGTTCGAACCTCTACTGCTAATCCAAAACTGGCCAATGGAAGGACCAACTCCCAAACAGTTCCCGATGAACAAGAATACCCCCACTGATCATACTGATGGCTACTCACACTGCAGACCTCTGTCAAAGAAGCTTCTGCGCTACACATCGAATAAATCCCTTAAGAAAGAGTATATACGCGATCATAGAACTCCTAAACTGAGTCCTATGACACCCCCGCATTTAGGTGTCCCCCTAGGAACAATGATAGCAAAACCTCTTTCTACTCAAGAAGAAAAGGATCAGAAGTTAGCAAAGCACATGGCTATTCAACTCAGCTTTATAGCCAAACGTGCAGAACTTATGGGAAAGAAGTCTTCATCAAGAACCTCTGCATCTACTCCAAAAGCTAAAAAAAGAAAAACTGCAGAAGGCACCTCAACAAGCGCTGCAGAAGATCAACCTTCACCTTCTCATGCCACAGAAATTGGCTCCTCTGCTCCTCCTTCTTCCCCAAAAATGAAGAAGAAAAGAAGATCGAAATCAACAGAGGAAGGGGCACCAAAACCTAAGAGAAGGAAAACCAAAAAGAAGCATGGCAAATCACTTGAAAAGTTGGTTACCATTGCAGAAGAGGAAACTGCAGAAGAAGAAAATGCAGAAGAAAGAACTGAAGAAGAAGTTGCAGAAGAAGAAATGGCTACATAAGAGTATCAATCACCCTATCAATCTCCAGATAGATTTGCTCACCAAGGAGACCTGAACGACTTCTTACAGAACCCTGACATTGCCAACACCCTAAATACAGCAGGGTGGACGGCACAACCTCTCGACCACCACTCTCCAGAAGAACAATATTTCTTCATTTCTGGCATTGACACACATCTGCAAGAAGATGACACAACACCCAAAGATCAACCAGCCAACACCCCTGTTATTTTACTAAACCCTTTCATTCAAGGATTGGACGTCCACAGAAGAAGTCCAAACCCAACTTCAGAAGAAATAGAACAAACAGAAGCTGAGTGGAATAGAGGTGAAATTACAGAGGCTTCTGAGAAAATGATGGAAGAAGAAAAAGAAAAAGGGCCGAAGTTGTACAAAAAGAGGGATTTGCAACAACAGAGACAGGAATAGAGATCTTAGAAACAGATTCAGACGAAGAAGAAGCTGTCTGGATACGTAAAGGTCTCTATCATCCACATATCATGAGATTATACGGATCTCATCAAATGTATGACTTCTTACGACCAGAGCAAGGAAATTCAACAGAACCTAGGGAAGAAGCACCAAGCCGAAGGATAGCTACAGAGGATGAAATGATAGACAATGATGTAGTGCTTGGATGCTTAACAGAGGAAAAAGCAAGAAAAGATGCTTGGATAAATAGAGGCACACAACCAAAACCAACTCCCAGTGCAACCCACATTTCTAACTCCGCAGGTCTAGCTGCAGAAGGAGTTATTGAAAAAGAGCAGCACAACTCGATCCTAACCCAACCCATCCAGCCATAGGTTACTCTTTCAACCCATGTGCCCACAGAAACCGGGGAATCCATTCCTAGGGAGTCTCCTCAAAGAGACTCACCTATTGTTCGTGATCAATCGCCCCAGATCACCCTAGAACACCCTACAGAGGAATTCGTTTCCTCTGCCACGCACACATTAGGACCAAAACTTCTTTCAGAGAGAAGTAGTGAGCACACAGACGAAGAGACTCTAGACAAGTCTCCTAGTCAACAGAAGGACATTCCAATACCCACCTCTGGAGTGGATTTGGACACTGTTCTTCACAGAACTTCTGTAGAGATCGAAACTCAGGTTTCTTCTCGAGGATCAGAAGGAAATCCTTCCACCCCCATCGTACAAACAAGGGTGAACGAAGGTGTCCCAGGAACAGGGACTCACTCTGGAGACGAATGTGTTCCTCCAGAGGTTACACAAGGAACACAAGTATCAAGGGATGAGTTCCAAACCCTTGTCACCTCTGTGAACCAAACAATGAAAGAGTTCAAAGCTCTTTCAAATCCTTTACAGAGACAACATCTACGGCTATCCTGAATCTGAACACCAAAATGGACAATCTGTCCACAGAGGTAAAAACCGCCATCTCATAGATGAAGTCTTCTGCCGAAACTACTGCCAAAGCTACAGCCACTTCTGCCGCTCAGGAATTCGGAACAACTGCAACTTCTGCTTTCAGGGACTCTGTAAAAAATTTCCTTGAACAAATGAATACGCAATCCAACAGAGCAGAGGGCATTACTCCTGCAGATTTACAGAATGCCCTATCACAAGTCCAAGCAGAGGCAATACGCAACACGACAATGATGCAACAGAAAGACTATATGACCAGAGCACAGCTTACAGAGCTCGGACAGAACGTCATTAACCAGGTCACAGAAGTCATTGCCTCCTTCACAACTGCAAATGCCAACTATGTCAAGGATTTCAGAAAGAGTGTCGGCAGAATGCGTTTCAAAACAGAAGCAGAGCTTGCGACATTGATTGGCCTCTGCGATGATGTCTGTGAAAAGTTGATGGCAGCAGGAGCTGAATTACCGAAGAAGACCAACACTTCTTGCAGAGCAGAGGGTACTTCTGATAAAAGTCAGGATGATTCTGATGATGACCAACCTGGTCCATCAGATAATCCTGAGGGGGAGAATCTAAGAGAGAAAGCTACGAGCAGAGGAATACAAAGTCCACCAATCGCAGCAGAACCAATCAGCCAAGCCCCTGCAGAACAAACCCAACAACAACAAACCCAAAAGACCACAGAGACAACACCCATCTCTGTGGAATCATCTCCTGACGAAACCAAAATTCCAGAAGCAGATCAGCAAACCACAGAGGCAACAACCGCCCCTGAGGTAATCATTTTGGAAGAAACAGATGAAGAAACCACAGAGAAAACATCCACCTCTGTGGAAACACCCCAAACCATACCGAGAAGAAAGTCGATTGCCACCAAACCAAAAAGAGCAACGACCTCTGCTTCTGACGTTCTGAAAAGGATGCACACAACAATGAGTGATCGTATGGCGCAGAGAGAAGAAGAAAGGCACAGGTTCACTTCATCAACAGAAACTGAGCTCACAGAAGAAGTCAACAAACAACCTCCAACAGAGGTTACAGAGCAACTCAATCCAACAGAACCATCGCCACAAAAGTCCTCTAAATCACAAATGTCAACACCCACAGAGGCAACCCCCATCAAGCCAATAGAAGTGCCAACCTCCAAACTTACAGAAGCAACAGTTTCTGCCCCGCCAAAAGCCAAAGATAAGGGCAAAGGAATATTGACAGAAGAGCCAAAGAAGAAAACATTGCCAAAGCCAACAGAGAAACTAATGAAGAGTGCGTTTGATGCCTTTCAAACCCCAAAGCCTGAAGAAGTTGACTGGGCACATGGATTGAAGCCTCTGTCAGACATTCCTCTATCTGGTAGAGCCGCAGAAGTTGTTCAACAGATGGAGAGTCTCAGAAGACAAGTACCACAACCTGGTCACAACATATGAAGAAATGGAAGAAGTGGTATACAAATACCTCTATAAACAATCCTTTCAGACCAATTATCCAACAGATCATGTGACAGATCCAAGGATCAGAGAAGAATTTGAGAACATCTTCACAAGGACAAAGCCAAGAACCAAAGCAGATGTCTTCTCAATCCACAAGATCAAAAAGGTAATCTTCTGCAAATTCTCCTTCACAAGAACCTATCCAAAGGTCAGGTACAATCTTTACAAAGTCAGAAGAGAAGACAATTCAGAAACTACCTTTGCTGATGCTGACTTAAGAAATATCAATCCTTATGATCTACCTGACCTTCTGCAATGGACAAAGGACAACTACAACACAGAGGCAAACACCAGAGCCTATCAAGTGTTGAGAAAAGCGATGAGGAAAAAGCTTCTGCTCTACAGCATGATAGATTTCCAGCTGGGAAAGGATCTTGGTCTCAAGCATCTGGATTTACGACCACCAGAGGATCGCTGCCCACCGGACGCCGTACCTAACTCAATCATCACAGAACCACGGTTTGGGTTAGTATTTCAAAACCCTCAAGGCGAAACTAAACTATTTGTATGCATGGACTGTCAGAAGTACGCAACAAGTACTCTGAACAAGTTCAGAGCAAGCCTTGTGAAATACAGAGGTACAAAGAAAATGGATAAAGATGCTGCAGATACTATCATCAGAGAGATAGACGCCACAATCCGCCTAAGAGAACTCTGCATCAGATTCTACAAAGAGATCAGAAGAGTCGGAAGAGACAATAGAAGCTACAACGATTTCAAAGATGCCAAAATCTGATTCTCAGACCTCCAATCTCGGCAAACAAAGTTAAAGTTTATCTTTCATTGTATTCAAATGTAAAATGCCTCTGGCATATTTCTAAATGAAAGAAATTTCGAGGTATTGTTTAACCTCTGTCTTATCTAACTTAGCCTAACTTAACTCAAGTTCAAATTTTTATTTTTCACTACTTAGGGGGAGATTGTTAGCTTCAATCTTCCTAATCATAGAAGTATTTAGAAGTAGTGAAAAATAGGCTAAGTAAAGAAAAGCATCTTACAGAGGCTCTGCCGACATTACCGAGAAATCAAGGTCAAGAAGCTACAGAAGCAGCAGAGGCTTCCTACAGAACCTCTGCTGTACTCAAAGAAGACCCAAGACTCGGAAACAAAGGTGGACTGCTCCACAGAGGACCAGACCACAGAACCTCTGTAACTCATTACAGAGCCTCTGTGGTCCTCACTGAAAGACTTGAAGATATTTATAATATCTTGCTACTGTTACAGGACCCGTTCATCAACTTGCATGGTAGCATGCCCTGTCCAACGTCGACGTGTCAAACTCTGATTGGATTCAATAGGGCTTAGTACATATTAGACGTCTGCTGCATTAAATGCAATACAACACGTCTGACTGTTAATGCCATCCTTGCAACTGTTCACGACATCCGTTCTACTATTCATACGTACCTTTTGAATAGTAGCATATGCTTTATGGTCTCCTTTAGAGTAGTATATAAGGAAGACTCATGTTGAGTTCTTCCTTACACAAAAATACACACCACTTCAATCGAACATCAAGAACACAAAAGCTTATTCACCTTAAAAGTCATATCTGTTTTAAAGCTTTTCTTACTCACGGTTCATAAACCTGTTCTTGATATATATATTCAGTAAACTTTGAGATATAATATTCTGTTCACTGTTTATTTATATTTTGTTCTAAATCTATCAAACATATCTGTTAGTTCTTCAAATACGCTTCCGCATCAAACATTAACTTGAACTAATAGATCTGATAATCTTGTTTAAAGCAAAACGGGAACCAACAGAAAGGCACAGGTTCACTTCATCAACAGAAACTGAGCTCACAGAAGAAATCAACAAACAACCTCCAACAGAGGTTACAGAGCAACTCAATCCAACAGAACCATCGCCACAAAAGTCCTCTAAATCACAAATGTCAAAACCCACAGAGGCAACCCCCATCAAGCCAACAGAAGTGCCAACCTCCAAACTTACAGAAGCAACAGTTTCTGCCCCGCAAAAAAGCCAAAGATAAGGGCAAAGGAATACTGACAGAAGAGCCAAAGAAGAAAACATTGCCAAAGCCAACAGAGAAACTAATGAAGAGTGCGTTTGATGCCTTTCAAACCCCAAAGCCTGAAGAAGTTGACTGGGCACATGGATTGAAGCCTCTGTCAGACATTCCTCTATCTAGTAGAGCCGCAGAAGTTGTTCAACAGATGGAGAGTCTCAGAAGACAAGTACCACAACCTGGTCCAACGTATGAAGAAATGGAAGAAGTGGTATACAAATACCTCTATAAACAATCCTTTCAGACCAATTATCCAACAGATCATGTGACAGATCCAAGGATCAGAGAAGAATTTGAGAACATCTTCACAAGGACAAAGCCAAGAACCAAAGCAGATGTCTTCTCAATCCACAAGATCAAAAAGTTAATCTTCTGCAAATTCTCCTTCACAAGAACCTATCCAAAGGTCAGGTACAATCTTTACAAAGTCAGAAGAGAAGACAATTTAGAAACTACCTTCGCTGATGCTGACTTAAGAAATATCAATCCTTATGATCTACCTGACCTTCTGTAATGGACAAAGGACAACTACAACACAGAGGCAAACACCAGAGCCTATCAAGTGTTGAGAAAAGCGACGAGGGAAAAGCTTCTGCTCTACAGCATGATAGATTTCCGGCTGGGAAAGGATCTTGGTCTCAAGCATCTGGATTTACGACCACCAGAGGATCGCTGCCCACCGGACGCCGTACTTAACTCAATCATCACAGAACCACGGTTTGGGTTAGTATTTCAAAACCCTCAAGGCGAAACTAAACTATTTGTATGCATGGACTGTCAGAAGTACGCAACAAGTACTCTGAACAAGTTCAGAGCAAGCCTTGTGAAATACAGAGGTACAAAGAAAATGGATAAAGATGCTGCAGATACTATCATCAGAGAGATAGACGCCACAATCCGCCTAAGAGAACTCTGCATCAGATTCTACAAAGAGATCAGAAGAGTCGGAAGAGACAACAGAAGCTACAACGATTTCAAAGAGGCCAAAATCTGATTCTCAGACCTCCAATATCTGCAAACAAAGTTAAAGTTTATCTTTCATTGTACTCAAATGTAAAATGCCTCTGCCATATTTCTAAATGAAAGAAATTTCGAGGTATTGTTTAACCTCTGTCTTATCTAACTTAGCCTAACTTAACTCAAGTTCAAATTCTTATTTTCACTACTTAGGGGGAGATTGTTAGCTTCAATCTTCCTAATCATAGAAGTATTTAGAAGTAGTAAAATAGGCTAAGTAAAGAAAAGCATCTTACAGAGGCTCTGCCGACATTACCGAGAAATCAAGGTCAAGAAGCTACAGAAGCAGCAGAGGCTTCCTACAGAACCTCTGCTGTACTCAAAGAAGACCCAAGACTCGGAAACAAAGGTGGACTGCTCCACAGAGGACCAGACCACAGAACCTCTGTAACTCATTACAGATCCTCTGTGGTCCTCACTGAAAGACTTGAAGATATTTATAATATCTTGCTACTGTTACAGGACCCGTTCATCAACTTGCATGGTAGCATGCCCTGTCCAACGTCGACGTGTCAAACTCTGATTGGATTCAATAGGGCTTAGTACATATTAGACGCCTGCTGCATTAAATGCAATACATCACGTCTGACTGTTCATGCCATCCTTGCAACTGTTCACGACATCCGTTCTACTATTCATACGTACCTTTTGAATAGTAGCATATGCTTTATGGTCTCCTTTAGAGTAGTATATAAGGAAGACTCATGTTGAGTTCTTCCTTACACAAAAATACACACCACTTCAATCGAACATCAAGAACACAAAAGCTTATTCACCTTAAAAGTCATATCTGTTTTAAAGCTTTTCTTACTCACGGTTCATAAACCTGTTCTTGATATATATATTCAGTAAACTTTGAGATATAATATTCTGTTCACTGTTTATTTATATTTTGTTCTAAATCTATCAAACATATCTGTTAGTTCTTCAAATACGCTTCCGCATCAAACATTAACTTGAACTAATAGATCTGATAATCTTGTTTAAAGCAAAACGGGAACCAACAGAAAGGCACAGGTTCACTTCATCAACAGAAACTGAGCTCATAGAAGAAATCAACAAACAACCTCCAACAGAGGTTACAGAGCAACTCAATCCAACAGAACCATCGCCACAAAAGTCCTCTAAATCACAAATGTCAAAACCCACAGAGGCAACCCCCATCAAGCCAACAGAAGTGCCAACCTCCAAACTTACAGAAGCAACAGTTTCTGCCCCGCCAAAAGCCAAAGATAAGGGCAAAGGAATACTGACAGAAGAGCCAAAGAAGAAAACATTGCCAAAGCCAACAGAGAAACTAATGAAGAGTGCGTTTGATGCCTTTCAAACCCCAAAGCCTGAAGAAGTTGACTGGGCACATGGATTGAAGCCTCTGTCAGACATTCCTCTATCTAGTAGAGCCGCAGAAGTTGTTTAACAGATGGAGAGTCTCAGAAGACAAGTACCACAACCTGGTCCAACATATGAAGAAATGGAAGAAGTGGTATACAAATACCTCTATAAACAATCCTTTCAGACCAATTATCCAACAGATCATGTGACAGATCCAAGGATCAGAGAAGAATTTGAGAACATCTTCACAAGGACAAAGCCAAGAACCAAAGCAGATGTCTTCTCAATCCACAAGATCAAAAAGGTAATCTTCTGCAAATTCTCCTTCACAAGAACCTATCCAAAGGTCAGGTACAATCTTTACAAAGTCAGAAGAGAAGACAATTCAGAAACTACCTTCGCTGATGCTGACTTAAGAAATATCAATCCTTATGATCAACCTGACCTTCTGCAATGGACAAAGGACAACTACAACACAGAGGCAAACACCAGAGCCTATCAAGTGTTGAGAAAAGCGACGAGGGAAAAGCTTCTGCTCTACAGCATGCTAGATTTCCAGCTGGGAAAGGATCTTGGTCTCAAGCATCTGGATTTACGACCAACAGAGGATCGCTGCCCACCGGACGCCGTACCTAACTCAATCATCACAGAACCACGGTTTGGGTTAGTATTTCAAAACCCTCAAGGCGAAACTAAACTATTTGTATGCATGGACTGTCAGAAGTACGCAACAAGTACTCTGAACAAGTTCAGAGCAAGCCTTGTGAAATACAGAGGTACAAAGAAAATGGATAAAGATGCTGCAGATACTATCATCAGAGAGATAGACGCCACAATCCGCCTAAGAGAACTCTGCATCAGATTCTACAAAGAGATCAGAAGAGTCGGAAGAGACAACAGAAGCTACAACGATTTCAAAGAGGCCAAAATCTGATTCTCAGACCTCCAATCTCTGCAAACAAAGTTAAAGTTTATCTTTCATTGTACTCAAATGTAAAATGCCTCTGCCATATTTCTAAATGAAAGAAATTTCGAGGTATTGTTTAACCTCTGTCTTATCTAACTTAGCCTAACTTAACTCAAGTTCAAATTTTTATTTTTCACTACTTAGGGGGAGATTGTTAGCTTCAATCTTCCTAATCATAGAAGTATTTAGAAGTAGTGAAAAATAGGCTAAGTAAAGAAAAGCATCTTACAGAGGCTCTGCCGACATTACCGAGAAATCAAGGTCAAGAAGCTACAGAAGCAGCAGAGGCTTCCTACAGAACCTCTGCTGTACTCAAAGAAGACCCAAGACTCGGAAACAAAGGTGGACTGCTCCACAGAGGACCAGACCACAGAACCTCTGTAACTCATTACAGAGCCTCTGTGGTCCTCACTGAAAGACTTGAAGATATTTATAATATCTTGCTACTGTTACAGGACCCGTTCATCAACTTGCATGGTAGCATGCCCTGTCCAACGTCGACGTGTCAAACTCTGATTGGATTCAATAGGGCTTAGTACATATTAGACGTCTGCTGCATTAAATGCAATACAGCACGTCTGACTGTTCATGCCATCCTTGAAACTGTTCATGACATCCGTTCTACTATTCATACGTACCTTTTGAATAGTAGCATATGCTTTATGGTCCCCTTTAGAGTAGTATATAAGGAAGACTGTTGAGTTCTTCCTTACACAAAAATACACACCACTTCAATCGAACATCAAGAACACAAAAGCTTATTCACCTTAAAAGTCATATCTGTTTTAAAGCTTTTCTTACTCACGGTTCATAAACCTGTTCTTGATATATATATTCAGTAAACTCTGAGATATAATATTCTGTTCACTGTTTATTTATATTTTGTTCTAAATCTATCAAACATATCTGTTAGTTTTTCAAATACGCTTCCGCATCAAACATTAACTTGAACTAATAGATCTGAAAATCTTTTTTAAAGCAAAACGGGAACCGACACTTTCCTTTGTTCATAAGTACTTATCTGTTACAGGTCCTAATTTGGGAGACATCAACGCCTCTCAGAAGAACCTGGATACAAAGCTGACAGGTCTCACCACTACTCTCTCAGACAACTCTTCAGCTGTAATAAACGCTGGAGAGAATCTCAACAAGCTGACAAAAGTGGTTGAACAGAAAGCCTCCAAAGCTGATTTGGAGAAGGTTGATGGTACTCTTGCTGACTTTGCCAAAGTTCTTGCTGACATCTACACAGACTACGCCTCTCTCAAAACAACAGTTCAAACCATGTCCAGCGAGGTCATAACGCTGAAGACATCGGTTGGAAATCTTTAGGGAGATATGTCTGCTGTAAAGACTGACGTAAGTTCAGTGAAGACGATGGTACAGCAGATCCTCGAACGCATGAACGCCCCTGCCCCTGCACCTTCGCATTTTACTTCGGCGGATCATGCTGAACTTTTCAAGATCACTCCTGCTATTACTGGCCTAGAAGACAGAGTAGCAGCGATTGAAAATTATATTGGGATCTCTGGCCAAGAAGATAGGGAACCAACACCATCTGCTGAGTCATCGCATTCCTCCCCCACTCATCATGAGGAATGGGGGGAGAAGAACTCTGAAGACCTTCCCCATGATAAATCTATCGAGGTGGAGAAGACTGAAAACGTTTCCCTTACTGAAGAGGGGGAGAAGACAAATGAAGAAACAACTGCTGGACCTCAGGGAGATGAAAACCCTGAGGGAACCGAGAAGCTTACCTCTGTATCTGAGGGGGAGCAACTCGAAGAAGCTGTTGAAGAATCTGAATCTGAAGCTGAATATGAAGAAGCCATCGACTTATCTGACGATGAACCATCTTCTTCTCCAAAGAATGATGATGATGATGATGATGATGATGACTCCTTTATCGTCAAGCCTGTTCAGAAGAGTACAACTCTTAAAGGGATATCGATAAACGAACCTTCAGGGGAGCGGACCAAGACAAAGCCTTCAGCGTCTGAAGCTGACAAGGGCAAAGGAAATGGTGTCGCTGAAGACGATGAAAATTTGATGATCTTGCTTCAAAATCCAGTTCGTCAGGTACACTACATCTTACTTTCTTACACTGCATCCCTCCTCTATCTAAACACATTATCAGCTCTACTCTCCACAAAAAGCCTATACACTTAAACCCATTTCTTTTCTCTGTTCTACCCAAGTTCTTATTTGTAAGATCGCTGTGTTTCAGCTAGTCCTCTCCCCTGCTTGAGGATTCTGAAGTACAACCAGCTGCTGCTGAAGAAATAATCCCGGTCTTGGATTTGATCTCTGAGACTGATGAACCTGAAGAACAGCCGCTCTCTCACACAAACAGACCTTCCTTGGTTCCTCAAAAACCAAGTGAAGAGGATCAGAGAAGAAGAGAAGAAATGATAAAGAAGCTTGAGGCTCAGCGAATCATCCTGAAGCGTGATCAACTTCCTTCTATTCCTCCAAAGTTTAAACTTTCACAAAAGGAATACCAGGATCACCTCAGAGCTGAAAGGTTAATCACTGAAAGAAGGGAAGCTGAAGAAAAATACAGAGAACTCGCCATCCAGCTTACTCAACAATCGGTGAAAGACCCCTCGCTGAAAAGAACTCCAATCGAAGTTCAACGTCAGCTATGGGAAGACGCCAAGAAGATCGTTGAAGAAAAGAGAACTGTGTCTCAATCTACTTTAATCTGGTGCAAAGAAAAGATACACTTCAGATATCGACCTGCCAGAATCAACAAGGTACATATCACTGGAAAATCAACCCTCAAAGTTTCAATCGCTGAAATCGAGATATTCAGAGAAAACGGACAGTACGAAAAATTCTATGCTGAAGCCATCACGAAGTACGGTCTCTCTGAATGGTTGGAGATCAGATTAGCCATCCAGAAGTCTCAATCTAAGTACAAGGATCATGTCGAAAAGCTGACAAATCAACAGATCGACTTAGTATCTTATTGTGTGGATATTCCTCCTCCCCATCCTCTTGCAAATCAGAAAAGAAGGGCCTCTGCAAAGAAAAAATATAAACCTTCAGACTTAGGTCCTCCTATACGGAACGAAACAGGTATTGGTTTTTCTCGTGCTGAAGTTCTTGGTCCAGAACCTGACCTTTCCGCACTTGACACATCTCTTCCTCCTGGTGTGACTTTCATCCCTGGAAAAGTCATAAGCAAACCCTATGGGATATTCTTTATTGACTATGGTGGACGACAACGTTTTCAACGTATCTCTGAACTACCCATCACTCCCATCGAACAGCTGAAAAATCTCATCTACTGGTGTGATTTCAAACGCGACATTCAGGCACGGCATCTTAAACCCTTGATTTTTGAAGAAGCTCTGAACAAAAAGAATCTAGGAGTAACGGTTCCTGACTGGATGATTCCCACATCAAAGACCCTTGATGAACTTCTCATTAAGGAAGAACCTCTATAAGCTGATAGGATCGCCTTATTCTTCTATTTTATCAGTTATTCTTTTGTACTTGTAATTTATTTCGCTTGTACTTATAATCTTTCCACTTCCCTTTGTAATCTGATATGGAGTTTAAAGAAAGATTTCAGCGAAAGTACTTTACTCCATCAGTACAGAAAAGATCCCAGAAAACAGTAAAAGGGACAAATATTTTATGAGTTCTTTTTATCCTTATGTTTTCATTAAATAGCAATTTTCTCTGTTGCTATGTCATAATCAAATAGGGGGAGATTGTTGATCGAAACCCACAGTGATTTGATAATGACCCTCTCTTAAATACTTAGTAAAATATGTAAGTAAACAATATCTATTAGAGTTTCACTATCGCTGATGTACTAAGACCTTACAGTACCGCTGATAGGAACTCTCGTTCTTTAGATTAAACATTCAGCGAACACTGTTCACCATAATACTCTGAGCATGTTCAGTCCTTATGGTGATCGCTGATAAGTTAGTTGTTTACTTATGATCCCTGAAGACAAGTTTCACGTCAACATAGGTTCTACGCTGAAGTCGAAGATCAAGCTCAAGAACCAGCGACAAGTCTCTTAATGAACTGATACGGATCAGCGAAGACTCAGATTTGTCCACTCAACGTGAAGTATCAAGTACAAGACTTCAGCTATCACTGAACTTTGTCATTCACTGATACAGAATGATAAAGCGCTGAATCAACGTAAGCTGATCATGAAGTCCTAAGTACAAAGTACTTTTGTCTTAACCACCCTTGTAAGACTCCATACGATATGTCAGAAAAGAACCTCCTTATTGTCTGAAATCGTACAACCATTCTGATACTACACTGTTCAAACATGCGGCTACTAAGGTTGTCTACAAAGGTCAATGACATACAACCAATCAGCTGCTGCCATGTGTAAAGTATAAACTGCCATGCATTAAATGCATGTAGTAAATAAGAAGGACTCCAGCTTCATTTTTGAGATAGGTTATTATTAGTAATTTCCTTCTCTTTCTTAGTGCAAGAAACTTAGTGTTCCAACTTGTTTAGATTTAGGTTTATCCTTAATCTTGTTCCGCAACAAGCTGTAAATTGTTAATGATTTATCAATAAACAATTTAGAAAAGTAAAATCTGTGTGTTTGTATTCAACCCCCCTTCTACAAACTTGTATAGCCCTTCGGGACCAACATTATCATCTTATTGTTCACTATTGATACTCTCTTGTTACATAATCGTTTACACAATCACTCACATTTAATAGATTCATATAATGCTTCCGCTATCTGTTTTATGTTGTTTATGTGATACAACGTGAATGTGGGAACAAACAATTGGTATCAGAGCGGATTGATTTGCTCAAATCAATCGATCCAATCTAACCAGGTTGATTCATTGTTGTTGATTGTATTTGTTCTTCAAAAGCTTCATAGAATACTCTGTTTTTACTGTTAATAGTTTAAAACAAGTTTTTAGAGTTCTTTAGTCCCTGTTTAAAGCTTTCTAGCTAGTTTGAATATCTTCTCTACTCAAGTTACTGTTCCATTGGTTACTGTTCATCTACTTTCAGTTCAAAATCCTTTTAAAAGTTTCTGAAATCTTCGTACTCTGTTTTCTAAAAGGATGGCTAATAACAACACCAATGCCATCTACACAGCTGGTTCTCTGACCAAACCTCCTACTCTTCTGAGAGATGAATATCCTCAATGGAAGATTAGGATGGTTAACTTCTTTGATGGAATGGATAGAGACCTCATGTGATCTGTCACAAGTGGACCATTCCAACCTATGGTTTTGGTTCCTCGTGTACGTGCTACAAAAACTACTACTGAGGTTCCAGCTCACTTCAAAGTTAAAACCACCGAGTTTACTGATGAAGAAAAGCTAAAATAGGAAAATGACCTCAAGGCAGTTAGACTTCTGATTATGGCCATTCCCAACGATATATTCCAAGAACTAGATTCATGTGTTACTGCTAAAGAAATCTGGGATCAGCTTCTTAATCAACTTGAGGGTGGTATCAAGACTCAAAAGAACAGAAGGACCCAATGTATTAATGAATACAACGATTTCAAGGCACTTCCTGAGGAAACATTACAACAGACCTACAACAGATTTAATGTTTTAATAAACAAATGCAAAAAGTGTGGGGTTGTTCGGTCGAAGGAAGATAACAATGTTCTGTTCTTGAAAAGTTTAAATGATGAATGGTTGAATCTATCCATGTCTCTACAAGCTAACCAAGATTTGAATGCATGGTCTCTTACTGATGTGTATGGCACTCTGGCCGCACAAGAGAAGGATGTTGTTAAACAAAAGGGCAAATACACCATGGCAGGACCAATAGCTTTGATCTCTGACTTTAAAACTCCCACTGAAGGGAAATTCACCAGAGAAAGCTCTAGCACAGAGAAGAAGAAATAGAAGGTTGTGAGAAAGAAGGGAAAGAAAAGTCTAGTCGCTGAAAGTGATGCAGAGGAAAGTTCATCAGAGGATGATGATATCAATGCTTTTGCCCAATCTCTTGCCTTAATAACTCAAAAGTTTAACAAGAGATTTGGCAACAAAGTTTTTGATAGAAGAGGAAGGTACGGGAGAGAAGAGAAAGACGAGAAAAAAGGTTATGCTGCACCTCACCACCAGAGTAACAACAACAGAGCTCCACAAGAGCAAAGACCACAACAGAAGTACAATCCTCTAGCCCCCCAGAATCAAGCAGATGCTGCCCAACCTATCAACAAGAATGATGGAAGATGCTTTCGATGTGGCAAACCCGGCCATTTCTCTGCTAATTGTAAGGGAAGACTGGTAAAAGACCAGGACTATTACAAGAACAAGTACAAGTACAATTACAGAGAGAAGAGATATGTTGCTGAGATGGAGAATTGGATCTCTGACTCGTCCTCTGATGACGAACCAGAGCAAGCCAATTTTTGCGGGGTTGCTGTTGATGACGAGAGTTTAGAAGAGGTAGCTGATTGGATGAATGTAGAGATGCCAGATAGAACAACAGAGGCAAACATATCTCAGATTGCATGTGCTATTTCTATAACAGAGCCAAATGACAGAGCGCTGGAGACCACCAGACCCAGTGCCAAGGTATGTTCTACTTCTGAATCAAAATCAGACTCCGAGCTGGAGATGCATGTTTCTTTACTAACAGAGGAATTTCAACTTTTAAAACAAAAGCTCTATGAGGAGAAAGAGTTGAGTAAACTAGCACAAAAGGATATGTCATTCTACAAGAGAGAGAAAACTCTCTTGGAACAGGAGAAGGTAGAGATCTCAAAAGAAAAAGCTGAGCTAGAGGTTTTACAAAAACAGAAAGAAAACTCTTTTTCTGAAAAAGTTAAGGAATATGAGGAAGTTCATAAGCAAAAGGCTGAAGAGGTTAAAAAATCTGAATATGAAAGGTTTAACTCTATCACTCTAAAGGACTATTTTCAAAAGGAAAGAGAGGTTTTACACCAATCTTTACAGAGAAAAGAGATCATGATTAAAAAGTACCAGGATGCACAAGATGTGCACATAAAAATCAATTCTCAGAAGGATACTCAAGGTCTGGGTTTCAATGACCTTGTTCCCTTTGCTGGAAGAAAGAAGTCATCTCTGTCCTCTGCCTTCTGTGTTTGGAAAATCCTAGAAGATGTGATCTCTGGTACTGCAGTTTTTAAAAGAGCCAAAACCTCAGATGTTTCAAAGCCAAAAAGACTGAACTTCAGGAACATAAGCTATGACTCCTTGGATCAAGAAAAGGTTACAAAACCATCTGAAAAGTTTATTCTCGATCAAGGAAAAACTGAGATCTCATTTCCTGATTCTGTCAAATATCTTGATCCTAAAGAGATTTTCCACTTTAACTCTTTCAAGGGTCAGAAGTCTGTTACTTCTGTGGCTGAATTCTCTGGTGTTAAAACTCAGAGTGAGATCAACCCTGAAGCCCCAGACTTCTCCCCAACCTCTGAATCAATTAGAACATATTTTGAAGAGGATATTAAAAGAGTTCTTGAGGAAAATGCTGCATCTGATGCTTTAAAACCAAGACAAAGAGAGGTCAAGTCTACCAGAGCAAATACTGATTTACCCAAAGAGTCCAACACCTCCACCAGAGCCACCAAAGACTTTCTAGGCTCTGACAGTGACTCTGATTTTAAGGTAGATGAGCAGATTTTCCGTGCTCAAGAGAATGTTTTGCAAAAACCCAAGAAGGTACTAGTTGGGTCTGTAGAGCTGAAAAATGTCTCATTCTTTAAAAACCAATCCAGATTTATACCAGTACCTGATTTTAAAAACAAGGGTATCAGGATTCTTTCTTCTGATGAGATAGAAGAGAAGAAAAGAGAGAAAGCCAAGAGTATTCCAGTGAACAATACCTCTGTTCCATTTGCTTATAAACCAATCAAATTTACTCCAGAGAAAAAGGGCAAATGGATAGTCAATGACAAACCTGTTCCCAACTCTGCTGTAAATCAAAGAAGAAACTCTTTTTGGCCCAGTGAATCTATTCCAAGGAAAAATGGCAATTTCAAGAAGACAAACCAAGACATAATGTATGCAAAGACATCTGGTCCTAAAGTTTTTCAAAATCAAGTGCCATTTAATCAACAGTTTTTGAAAAGAAATAGCAATGTGCACCAATCTTCATGTTCTATCAATTGCAATTGCATACAACTTGAATGGTCTATCAAGTTACAGAATCACTTGAATGGTCCCCATTGTGTTCTGAATCAGTCATTTCAAAGGAAAAATCCCAAGACTGTTCAAAATACACAGAGAAAACCCTTTGGCACACCATCATAGAATGGAAAGCCAGTAGGTAAGTCTAACACCCCCAAGCCTAACAAGAAAGGACCCATTATGCAATGGGTACCTAAAAAGAACTAATCTATCTTGCAGAAGCCTCATGTGCAGATCTGGTATTTAGATTCAGGATGTTCCAGGCACATGACAGGCAATAAGGAGCTGCTGACTTAATTCAGGAACAAAATGGGAAGTGCAGTAACCTTTGAAGGAGATGGTGGTGGACAAATTAGAGGTTATGGTGTGTTAAATAATGGTGGTGTTTCAGTTTCGAAGGTTGCTTATGTTGAAGGATTAAATCATAATCTGCTTAGCATAAGTCAACTATGTGATCATGGGTTCGATGTCAACTTTAAAAAGAAATATTGTTCTTTGATGCTTTCCGAGTCTGGTCAAGAACTTTTAAGAGCCGACAGAAAAGGCAATCTATACAAAATGAATTTTAATCCAAACCAAAGTACTACAACAGAAAAACTCTGTTTAGTCTCTTTGAAAAAGGAAGATGCCTGGCTCTGGCATAAAAGATTTTTTCATTTGAATTTTTCAAATCTTGACAAACTCGTGAAACTCAACTTAGTGAAAGGTCTGCATTCACTTAAATTTGACAAAGACCATCTTTATTCTGCATGTGAACTGGTTAAAATGAAAAGATCTTCACACAGAACAAAGAGTGATCACAGTTGCCCCAGACCTTTGCATATGCTTCATGTGGATCTTTGTGGTCCAATCTCTGTGTAAAGTCTGTCAAGTAAAAAGTATATTCTTGTGCTTATTGATGAATATTCTAGATATACTTGGGTTGAGTTCATCAGAGTAAATCTGATGTCCCAGAAATTCTGATAAGTCTGTTGAAGAGAATACAGGTTCTGTTAGGTCTTAAAGTCCAAAAGTTGAGAAGTGACAATGGGACAGAGTTTAAAAATGCCAGAATTAATGCCTACCTATCAGAGGAAAGAATCTTCCAGAACTTCTCAGCTGCCAGAACTCCCCAACAGAATGGTGTTATGGCGAGAAAGAACAGAACTCTGGTAGAACCCGCCAGAACCATGTTGACAGGTTCTATTCTTCCAATGAGCTTCTGGGCAGAGGCAGTCTCAATAGCCTGTTTTACCCAAAACAGAGCTGTAATAGTGAAAAGATTCAAGAAGACTCCCTATGAACTCATCAACAACCGATGGCCAAATGTGAAATTCTTTCATGTTTTTGGCTGTAAATGCTACATCTTGAATGACAGAGATCAACTGGGCAAGTTCGACAAGAAGGCTGACGAAGGAATCTTTATTGGTTATTCCTTAACCTCTAAAGCCTACAGAGTCTACAATATCAGAACCAGGGTCATTCAAGAGAGCATAAACGTGTCCTTTAATGAAAATACATCAAGTTCCTCTGATTGCAAATCACCAGAGGGGACACAGACTAAAGAGAAGCCAAGCTTTTCAACGTCAAGGGAAGAAGACATCAATCTCTTATTCAACGATTTCTTCGATGATGATGATTCCTCTGTCGAAATCACCAGAGGCAATCAAGCTCAGAGTTCTGATGAACAAAATCTAACAGGTACAACTCTTACAGGTCCCTCCAATTCTTCACCATCTACTTCTCTGTCTACAGGTGTAATTCAGAGAAATGAGGAACCTCAATCAGATGTAAGAGAACCTGAACAAGTGCCATCATCACCCCTTATGACTCATATTGGGAGAAGATCTCTGTTTGAAAGCTCACCATCTCAGAGCCCTATTGGTACATCACAGAGCAATGAGGCCACTCTCCAGAGCAGTGTGCCACAGAGCCCTGGTGCCATTCCTCAGAGCTCTGATGCTGAAATACGTCTTTTCCCATCAAAGGCACAGACTCCACCTATTGTTCATGCTCCAATGACCAAATGGACAAAGGATCACCCCCATTATCTAATTATAGGTGCTGCTGAAGATGGTGTAAAGACAAGATCAACAACAATCAATGAGGCTTTCTTTGTGAATTTTTTAAGTATGATTGAGCCGAAGAAGATTTCTGAAGCCCTGGAAGACCCAAACTGGATTGAAGCCATGCAAGAGGAGCTTCTGGAGTTTAAAGAAATAAAATTTGGTCCTTGGTTCCACTTCCTGAAGACAAAACTGCCATTGGAACCAAGTGGGTGTTCAGAAATAAGAAGGATGAAGACGACATTATCATCAGAAACAAAGCTCGGCTGGTTGCTAAGGGATATTGTCAAGAAGAGGGCATTGATTATGACGAAACCTTTGCACCTGTGGCTAGGCTAGAATCCATCAGAATCTTCTTAGCCTATGCTGCCCATAAAGGTTTCAAGGTCTATCAAATGGATGTGAAGTCTGCCTTCTTGAGTGGGAGACTGCAAGAAAAAGTCTACGTCCAACAACCACCAGGTTTTGAAAGCTCAGAGTTTCCAGACCACGTTTACAAGCTAGACAAAGCTCTGTATGGCCTTAAGCAAGCTCCCAGAGTCGGGTATGAAACTCTGTCAAATTTTCTGTTGACTAATCACTTCGAGAAATGTACTGTCGATACAACTCTATTCATTAGGAGGTATAAGAATGATATTCTTCTGGTCCAAATATATGTTGATGACATTATTTTTGGGTCTACAAGGCATGAATACTGTGATAGGTTTGAGGATTTGATGATAAGGGAATTTAAAATGAGCATGATGGGAGAACATTCATTCTTCCTTGGTTTACAAGTTAAACAATCCATCAGAGGGACTTTCAGAAGTCAATCTAAATACATCTCTGATATTTTGAAAAAGTATAAGCTCAATAATTCAAATCCTATGAAAACTCCTATTGCCACTGGAGTTAAACTTGATCATGATCCTCATGGTGAATCTGTGGATATCCAGAACTACAGAGGCATGATAGGGCCACTTCTGTATTTGACTGCAAGCAGACCTGATATAATGTTTGCAACATGTCTTTGTGCTAGATTTCAAGCAAATCCTATAGAATCCCATTTGTCTGCTGTCAAGCGCATATTTAAATATCTCAAAGGGACTCAATTTTTGGGTCTCTGGTATCCTCTTAATTCTGGTTTCGAGCTTATTGCATATACAGATTCAGATTATGGAGGATGCAGGAATGACATAAAGAGTACTTCTGGTAGCTGCCAATTGCTTGGAGACAAACTGGTGAGTTGGAATCCAAGAAACAGAACTGCGTATCAACTTCTACAGCAGAAGCAGAGTATGTTGTTGCTGCTAGTTGTTGCTCTCAAGTGATCTGGATGAAAACACAACTCAAAGACTATGGCATGGAGTACAACAAAGTCCCAATTCTGTGTGACTCCAAGAGTGCAATAGCAATTACAGCTAATCAAGTTCAGCACTCAAAGACAAAGCACATCGACATAAGGTACCATTTTATAAAGGATCATGTTGAAAAAGGGACAATTGAAATGTACTTTGTTTCAACCGACTTCCAACTTGCTGACCTATTTACAAAAGCCCTTGATGAAAGATGATTTAACTTCTTGATCAGCAAGATGGGCATGCTGAACATGTCCTCTTAACTCTATTCAAAATTCAACAGAGCCTCTGATGATCATACCAGAGGTCTGTCAAAATAGTTGAGTAGGATAGTTCACCAGAGCCTCTGATGATCACCTTAGAGCTCTGCCAGCATACTTTTTCAATATTTTCCTCTGTGCATTTCATTTGTGTATATAATTTTGTTTTTTTGTAAATATTGTTGCAAGAAAAGAGAAAAGCTAAAAAGAAAAATCTGTCAATTAAGCTCACTATTTAAGGGGGAGCTTAAAAGGGAAATAAGCATGGTTTAAGGGGGAGCAATTCAAACAATTTCAAATCTAAATGACTTTGCTCGTTGAACACAGGAAAAATCTTTTTAACGAAGGGAAAACCTGTTATGATAAAACTTTTCTGATAATGTCAAGAACTTACCAAAACTCTGACATTTCACCAGAGCCTCTGATGATGCTCACCAGAACTCTGTGAAATTTCGAAGTCAGTTCTGCCTTCGTTCTTTGGCTATTTTCACATCAGAATCAGGATTTTAAATGATTTTAGGGTAAAAGGTGAAACATCTTGGGTTACTTGAAAAGAATGAAAAAGGTCACTCAACAGAGGCAAAATTGTGCTGAGTTCCACCAGAGCTCTGCAGTTTTCTGCCACGTCATCAGATGAGCTGTCATCAGAGATGCGGGTTATTTCTAAACATCAAACGCAGGTCATCCACACATCTCTAACCGTGACGGTTTGATAGCCCAAAAGTTGTCAGAACCAAATCCTACATGGCATTCTCTGATTGAAAGACCAACCGTTAGCCGTTTCCATGTTCTACTGTTAAGGCCACTCCACTATCTGACACTCGACTACCTACAGTACATACGACGCTAATCCAACCACACGTTTCTAGTATAAATACCCATTCCCATGATCCATTTCATTCTTTACGCTTACTGAATATTCAAATCTTTAAACATTCCCTCCTTTGTTCAAACCCTTTGAGTTCTTCAAAACTCTAAAACCTGCAACAATGGCAGAACAAGCTCATTCTGCAGAATCAAGCCGAATAGGGCCTGTAGATCAGATTGTAATCCTACCCGACAACTTTGTCGATAACAACTATCGATTTGATGCTAACCTAGCCAACTACTTACCCACTTACCATATTTTTGTAGAGTTTTTCAGAAACACTGAAATTTTCCAAGCCCTCACACGATATGAAGATGACCTTCCAGAGCTATATGTCCAACAGTGGTGGACTACATGTCAGTTTATCCCAGAACAAAGAGGGATCATCAGAAACATTGATTCGGGAAGACAGGGAGGAGCAGGAACGATTCACATCCGCGATAAAACCCTTAGGAGAATCTTTCGAATGCAAACCCCTAGACAGTTAGGAATCCCTGCGTACGAAAACCCCCCAAAAATCCCTATTCTTCTTGACTTTATGCGCTTCTTGGGCTACAATGCCACCCTGAACAAGATAGGATAGTTCAGATGAGGAAACCTACCCCCAGTGTGGAATTTCATGTTTTCCACACTGAACAAAACCCTAACTTGTAAATCTGGTAGCCAAGACCAGGCTAGTACTGAAATTCTCCAAATTATGTATGGCCTGTACTTCAAAATAAATTTTGACTACGCCAAAATCCTTTACAAAGACCTTCTTTCTATAGGTAAACACCAAAACCTCAACCATAGCAAGAGGAGGAGTTGTAGGAGTCCACATAAATATGAAAGCCATCAGATATCCACGTTTTATAATTCTGGTCATCAGAGAAGCATTCCAAGCCATGGAACTAATTCCACAAGGCAATCCAACCCCTGTTTGGGTGATGTCTAGATTCTCTCCAACAACCACAGGTGAATACCCTAACATCAGAAGAATACCACGTACCATGTTGTCCCTAATAAGCCAAACCCACGTCTCTATCCAAAACTATAATCATGCTACTCAACCTCAAGAACCTGATGGTAGATCCCCAGCATACTTAGGTCCTGAGCCTTCGTTAGAGTCTGTAGGAGAGGTAAGAGAAGTGGAAGAAGTAAACATACCAGAGGTAAGAGTACCCAAAGTTGGGTCCTCCTCCGCCCATGTGGTAGAAGAGGAAGTAGTGGACAGAGCATCCCCTATGGAGGTTGTCCAAGAGGAAGAAAGGGAAGCTACAAAGGAGGTGGCAGAGAGTTCGCCCTCCTTTGGTAGTAGTGAGGAAGAGGGGAGTGAGGGAGAATATGAGTCTTCTACATCCCTAAGAGCCGAGGGAAATGTAAGTTTAGAAGAAGATGTTCAAATAATGAACACACATGTGCGTTTCCGAAGCCCAACTCCCAGTGCAACCACACAACCTATCCCTGGTGATCAAGACCAGAGGGATATTGAATCAGAGGTGCACACCTCGAACCCAACCCAGCTTGAACCACCAAAGGCAACTCTTCACGCCTCTGGTATGCATGCAACCGGGGAATCTATTTTTGGTAATGATGGCCAATCGCCCCAGGCCATCAATAGGTCACCTACACACGCTGAAGCCTCTGTGGCTTGCATAGACTTGACATAAAGTAGCCCTGAGATCTTTCGTATCTCGCATAGGCTCTGCCCAACTCAGGGGCAGTGGGATGACCTAGTAGCACAAGGGAAGACCTGTCTTGATCACAGGTCCTCTCAACACATCAGATTTCCTTCTCCAGAACCTGAGTTGGAAGAGGAAACTCTGATCAGAACACCTGTAGATGTATCCCCTGAAAAGGAGCATGAAGGATCAGTTGGAAGTCCTCCAAGAGCCAACATAAAAACAACTCTTGATGAAGGCACCTCTGAGCTCGAGGTTGACTTGAATCCATTTGTTGGAGACAACGTTACCCCCGCTGACACTGTCACCAGAGCAGAGCTCAAAAGCTTCTATGACAGTATTAGCAACTCCTTGAATGAGTATAAACTTATCAATGAACAGAAAGAGGAGCTGATCCGTCAGGAGAATGCAACTCTGAAGTCTGAGCTGCAAGAGATCACCAGAAAGTATGCAGAGACTTCACAGAAAATTGTGGATGGAGAAAGAGCCAGAGCAGAGGAGACACAGAAACTGACAACAGAGCTATCTGAGCTAAAGAGAACAACGGCAGAGAACCACATGGCTGTAATGAACAGAACCCTGCCAATACCTTCAGTTCTCCTCTCCGATTCCAACATCAGATCCTTGACAGAGATGATCAACATTTCTGTTAAGGATGCTATCAAAGAAGCCACGACATCCTCTGCTACTCCACTCAACATATCTGGTCCAAGCCCCAACGAACTACCAATGACAGTCGGCCAGATGGGTGAATTCAGCAAAAATGTTATCAGCAAGATGATGTCCATTTCATCCAAATTCGTCATGAAAGCCCATGCAATAGAACGACATGTACAGACGTCTCTTGATTCTTACAAATTCAACTTTGAGAATCAAGTAGATGAGGTCAGAACTGCTGCAACAGAGGTTGATGATGCACTGAAAAAGGCAGTCACTACATTCACAGATGCCATCAAACAGACTAATACACTCAAAAGACCTGTAGAAGGACCCCCAGAAGGAGAACTGTCACACCCCGCTAAAGCGGAAATACCGGATGTCACAACTAAGATTTCAATGCGTAAGGTAGAAGACAACACACAATCGTCATAGCATAAAAAGTTTACAAAAGATACATCTTGTTCCAAAAATATAAAATTTGTCCAAAACATAATTTGACATGATAAGGAAAGACGTGTTGAATGCAGCTACTTGAGGTGCCTTCTAAAGTTCCAATCTTACTTGCTATTTCCTGAAAAGCATGTAAATGAGAGGGTCAACTATGAAATAGTTGGTGAGATCACAGGTTTAATGAGTACAACACGGTTTGTCATCGAAATAGTTTATAAACCACACAAGTGGATAAGTCAACCGGTTATAGAAAACAGTTTTAATCCGCACAAGTGGGTAAGTCAAAATAGTTTAAATCCGCACAAGTGGGTAAGTCAAAATAGTTTAAATCCGCACAAGGGATAATCAAAATAGTTTAAATCCGCACAAGTGGATTTTGTAAAGTGATTTAAATCCGCATAAGTGGATAAATCAAAGCAGTTGAAATCCGTACAAATGGATAAAATAACCGGTCCTAAAATAGTTTTAAATCCGCACAAGTGGATAAAGAATTCATTTGTCAGCATGCGCAAGGTACAATATTGTATGCAATTACATGTTAAAGTAATGAGCCACTACCCAAACCTACTGACTGTATCACACCCCGTACGTCCTACCTCAGCGGTGGGTATCATTCCACATGGGTAAGACCAATTAGACACATGTTCAGTCCTACCTCAGCGGTGGGTATCATTCCACATGGGTAAGACCATTTAAACACATGTTTGGTTCTACCTCAGCGATGGGTAACATTCCACATGGGTAAACCATTTAACGTTATATTCAGTCCTACCTCAGCGGTGGGTATCATTCCACATGGGTAAGACCATTTAGACATATATTCAGTTCTACCTCAGCGGTGGGTATCATTCCACATGGGTAAAACCATTTAACGTTATCCATAATATATCGAGCGGCTCGCAAAATGAGCTAATGGGTAATGTAAAATCACCGGGGACTTAATAGCAAAACTCAGAATCAACTAACATAAGCATACATACCATAGCGCATAAGTATACGGAGAAAATATTCGGTATTTTAAATAAACAGTGAAATCGATGCGTAATAGAATCGGTACGTAAAATAATTGTAGTAACGACATGCTTTTCACCCCAAATATGTAAAACATTGAAAAAGGGGCTGTGAACTCACATGATAAGCGATAGAATCCGGGAATCTCCCACAAGTACTCCGAGATGATCCTACTTCAAACCTATGAACGTAAGGTCACTAGTGAGTTCTCAATCTCGAAGGTTCGGTACTAATTGTCCAAATCGTCATAAAATACCTTGTTGTGTTTTAATATTATAACGTAATAAACGTATTCATTGTTCTTGTTGGATTAAAGTTTTCGCAATTTCGTCACATTAAGTAACGAAAAGGGTTTTAAAGAACATAAACATATATAGTACATATATATGTATAAACCAAAATTTATCGTAAGAACGATAATATTTGAAGGGTTTTGAATGTAAAGACAATATTTAAGTGCATAAATATATAGGTATATTATATATTTATATTCCACTATTTCATCATAAAATGATGAAATGGGATCAAGAATATATAAAATGCAAAAACATATATAAATATATTATATATATGTATATTCCACAATTTCAACAAAAATGATGAAAAGGGATAAAGAATAAATAATGTGCATAAATAAAATGCATAAATAAAATGTAAGTATAAGATATAGATATATATTCCACTATTTCATCATAAAATGATGAAATGGGATTTGAAGTTAGTCCTTAATAATAATAAGAAGTTGCCCTTTGCTGTCCATAATTTGATGTCACTTTGTGTCCAACTTTGGGTAACTTCCAGGTACAATTTGGTCATGAAAGTTTATGTCCAGGTAGTTCAACGAATTAGGAAACTTTTGGCATAAGTTTCATAATTTTTGGAAGAGTCTAAGGACATGAAATAATATACGACGTAAAATCCGACAAAAAACGTTGCTGTTTGCGTACTGATTTTGTGAGGACTGTTTGGTAGATGAAATCTGTGAATTTTTCAGTGAAACCACTTGGGTTTGAATCTTAACACATAAAAATGATTTCCAGAAAACGAATTACTCAATTTGGAGTTATATTGAGTGAGATATGACCCTTTGAAGTGGGGTGTGGAATCTGACAAGAAGCTGTCAAAACCACACCTTGTGCATGTGCTCCCATATGATCTTTTTAACCAATATTTTTATTCCTTTTATTGGTTCCCGTTTGCTTATACAAGATTATCAGATCTATTAGTTCAAGTTAATGTTTGATGCGGAAGCGTATTTGAAGAACTAACAGATAAGTTTTGATAGATTTAGACCAAAATATAAATAAACAATGAACATGAAATAATATTTCAAAGTTTACTGAATATATATTTAGAACAGATTTAAGAACAATGAGTAAGAAAAGCTTCAAAAAGGATATGACTCTTAAGGTGAATAAGCTTTTTGTGTTCTTATGATGGTCGATTTATATGTGATTGATGATAATAAAAATGATAAGTGATAAGGAAGAACTCAACATGAGTCTTCCTTATATACTAACCTAAAGGGGACCATAAAGCATATGCTACTATTCAGACGGTACTAATGAATAGTTGAACGAATGTCGTGAACAGTTGCAAGAGCGGCATGAACAGTAAGACGTGTTGTATTGCATTTAAGGCAGCAGACGTCTATTATGTACTAAGCCCTATTGAGTCCAATCAGAGTTTGACACGTCGACGTTGGACAGGGCATGCTACCATGCAAGTTGATGAACGGGTCCTGTAACAGTAGCAAGATATTAATAATATCTTTGAAGTCTTTGTTGAAGACCACAGAGGCTCTGTAATGAGTTACAGAGGTTCTGCGGTCTGGTCCTCTGTGATGCAGTCTTCTTTTGTTTCCGAGTCTTGAGTCTTCTTTAAGTCCAACAGAGGTTCTGTAGGACCCTTCTGTTGCTTCTGTAGCTTCTTGACCCTGATCTCTCGGTGAGTTCGGCAGAGCCTCTGTAAGAGGCTTTTCTTCACTTAGCCTATTTTTCACTACTTCTAAATATTTCCATGATTAGGAAGATTGAAGCTAACAATCTCCCACTAAGTAGTGAATTTTTTTTTAACTTCGAGTTTAGTTTGGCTAAGTTAGATAAGACAGAGGTTAAACAATACCTCGAAAGTTCTTTCATTCATAAATATGCCAGAGGAATTTTACATTTGAGTACAATGAAAGATAAACTTTTGACTTGGTTTGCAGAGATTTGAGGTTTGAGAATCAGATTTTGGCATCTTTGAAATCGTTGTAGCTTCTGTTGTCTCTTCCGACTCTTCTGATCTCTTTGTAGAAGCTGATGCAAAGTTCTCTTAGGCGGATTGTGGCATCAATCTCTCTGATGAAAGTATCTGCAGCATCTCTATCCATTTTTCTGTACCGCTGTATTTCACAAGGCTTGCTCTGAATTTGTTCAGAGTACTAGTTGCGTACTTCTGACAGTCCATGCATACAAACAGTTTAATTTCGCCTTGTGGGTTTTGAAATACTAACCCAAATCGTGGTTCTATGATGATTGAGTTAGGTACGGCGTCCGGTGGGCAGCGATCTTCTGGTGGTCGTAAATCCAGATGCTTAAGACCAAGATCCTTTCCCAGCTGGAAATCTATCATGCTGTAGAGCAGAAGCTTTTCCCTCATCGCTTTTCTCAACACTTGATAGGCTCTGGTGTTTGGCTCTGTGTTGTAGTTGTCCTTTGTCCATTGCAGAAGTTCAGGTAGATCATAAGGATTGATATTTCTTAGGTCAACATCAGCGAAGGTGGTCTCTGAATTGTTTTCTCTTCTGACTCTGTAAAGATTGTACCTGACCCTTGAATAGGTTCTTGTGAAGGAGAATCTACAGAAGATTACCTTTTTGATCTTGTGGATTGAGAAGACATCTGCTTTGGTTCTTGGCTTTGTCCTTGTGAAGATGTTCTCAAATTCTTCTCTGATCCTTGGATCTGTCACATGATCTGTAGGATGATTGGTCTGAAAGGATTGTTTATAGAGGTATTTGTATACCACTTCTTCCATCTCTTCATGTGTTGGACCAGGTTGTGGTACTTGTCTTCTGAGACTCTCCATTTCTTGAACAACTTCTGCTGCTCTTCCAGTTAGAGGAATGTCTGACAGAGGCTTCAATCCATATGCCCAGTCAACTTCTTCAGGCTTTGGAGTTTGAAAGGCATCAAACGCACTCTTCATTAGTTTCTCTGTAGGCTTTGGTAATGATTTCTTCTTCTTAGGCTCTTCTGTCAGTATTCCTTTGCCCTTGTCTTTTCCTTTTGGCGGGGCAGAGGCTGTTGCTTCTGTAGATTTGGAGGTTGGGACTTCTGTTGGTTTGATGGGGGTTGCCTCTGTAGGTTTTGACATTTGTGATTTAGAGGACTTTTGTGGCGATGGTTCTGTTGGCTTGAGTTGCTCTGTAACCTCTGTTGGAGGTTCTTTGATTACTTATTCTGTGAGCTCAGTTTCTGTTGTTGAAGTTTCGACATTGAATCTTCTTGCCATTTTGAACGCTAGTACGAACTTGTGCCTTTCTTCTTCTCTTTGCGCCATTCGTTCAGTCATTGTGTCGTGCATTTTTCTCAGAACATCAGAAGCAGAGGTCGTTGCTCTCTTTGGTTTTGTGGCAATCGACTTTCTTCTTGGTATGCTTTGGGGTTTTTCTGTTGAAGGACTTTCTTCCAAAATGATTACCACAGGGGTGGTTGTTGCCTCTGTGGGTTGCTGATCAGCTTCTGGAATATTTGTTTCTTTAGGATTTGATTCCACAGAGATGGGTGTTGTCTCTGTGGTCTGGTGAGTTTGTTGTTGATCTTGGGTTTGTTCTGGAGGGGCTTGACTGATTGGTTCTGCTGCGATTGGTGGAGTTTGTATTCCTCTGCTCGTTTCTTTCTCCCTTGTATTCTCCCCCTCAAGATTATCTGATGGACCAGGATGGTCATCATCAGAATCATCCTGACTCTTTTCAGATCTGCCCTCTGCTCTGCAAGAAGCTTTGGTTTTCTTCGGTAATTCTGCTCCTGCTGCTATCAACTTTTCACAGACGTCATCACAGAGGCCAATTAGAGTCGCAAGCTCTGCCTCTGTTTTAAAACGCATTCTGCCAACACTTCTTCTGAAATCCTTGACAAAGTTGGCATTTGCTGTTGTAAAGGAGACAATGACTTCTGTGACCTGGTTTATGACGTTTTGTCCTAGCTCTGTTAGCTGGGCTCTGGTCATGTAGTCTTTTGGCTGCATTATTGTCGTGTTGCGTATTGCCTCTGCTTGTACTTGTGTTAGGGCATTCTTTAGATCTGCAGGAGTAATGCCCTCTGCTCTGTTGGATTGCGTATTCATTTGTTCAAGGAAGTTTTTGACAGAGTCCTTGAACGCAGAAGTTGCAGCTTTTCCGAATTCTTGAGCGGCAGAAGTAGCTGTAGCTTTGGCAGTAGTTTCGGCAGAAGACTTCATCGTTGAGATTGCAGATTTCACTTCTGTGGACAGATTGTCCATTTTGGTGTTTAGTTTCAGGATAGCCGTCGATGTTGTTTCTGCAAAAGATTTGAAAGAGCTTTGCAACTCTTTCATTGTTTGGTTCACAGAGGTGACAAGGGTTTGGAACTCATTCCTTGATACTTGTGTTCCTTGTGTAACCTCTGGAGGAACACATTCTTCTCCAGACTGAGTCCCTGTTCCTGGGACACCTTCGTTCACCCTTGTTTGTACGATGGGGGTGGAAGGATTTCCTTCTGATCCTTGAGAAGAAACCTGAGTTTCGATCTCTACAGAAGTTCTGTGAAGAACAGTGTCCAAATCCACTCCAGAGGTGGGTATTGGAATGTCCTTCTGTTGACTAGGAGACCTGTCTAGAGTCTCTTCGTCTCTGTGCTCACTACTTCTCTATGAAAGAAGATTTGGCCCTAATGTGTGCGTGGCAGAGGAAACGAATTCCTCTGTAGGGTGTTCTAGTGTGATCTGGGGCGATTGATCACGAATAATAGGTGAGTCTCTTTGAGGAGACTCCCTATGAATGGATTCCCCGGTTTTTGTGGGCGCAAAAGTCGAAAGAGTGACTTCTGGCTGGATGGGTTGGGTTTGGATCGAGCTGTGCTGCTCTTTTTCAATAACTCCTTCTGCAGCTAGACCTGCGGAGTTAGATATGTGGGTTGCACTGGGAGTTGGTTGTGGTTGTGTGCCTGTATTAATCCAGGCATATTTTCTTGTTTCTTCCTCTGTTAAGCACCCAAGCACTACATCACCGTTTATTATTTCAGCCTCTGTAGTTATCCTACGGCTTGGTGCTTCTTCCCTTGCTTCTTTTGAAGTTCCTTGCTCTGCGCGTAAGAAGTCGTACATTTGATAAGAGCCGTATAATCTCATGACATGTGGATGATAGAGACCTTTTCGTATCCAGACATCTTCTTCTTCATCTGAATCTACTTTTGAGACCTCTATCCTTGTCTCAGAAGCCTCTGTTACTTCACCTCTATTCCACTCTTGTGCGTTCTTTTGATTTTGTTCTTTAATAGCTTCCTCTGACATGTCTATTTCCTCTATTTCTTCTTCTACATCTTGGCTTGGACTCTTTCTGTGGACGTCCAATCCTTGTCGAATGAAGGAGTTCTGTAGGATAATAGGTGTCTCACCTGGTTGATTTCTGGGTGTCGTGTCATCTTCTTGCAGATGTTTGTCAATGCCAGAAATTGAGAAATATTGTTCTTCTGGGGAGTGGTGGTCGAGAGGTTGTGCCGTCCACCCTGCTGTATTTAAGGTGTTGGCAATGTCAGGGTTCTGTAGGAAGTCGTTCAGATCTCCTTGGTGAGCAAATCTATCTGGAGATTGATAGGGTGATTGATATTCCTCTGTTGCCATTTCTTCTTCTGTATCTTCTTCTGTATCTTCTTCTGCAAGTCTTTCTTCTGCGATTTCTTCTTCCTCTGCAATGGTGACCAATTTTTGAAGTGATTTACCATGCTTCTTTTTGGTTCTCCTCCTCTTGGGTTTTGGTGCCGCTTCCTCTGTGATTTTCGATTTTCTTTTCTTCTTCTGTTTTGGAGAAGAGGGAGGAGCAGAGGAGCCAATTTCTGTGGCATGGGGAGGTGAGGGTTGATTTTCTGCAGCGCTTGTGGAGGTTCCTTCTGCAGTTTTTCTCTTCTTTGCTTTTGGAGTAGATGCAGAGGTTTTTGAAGAGGACTTCTTTCCCATGAGTTCTGCACGTTTGGCTATGAAGCTTAGTTGTATAGCCATGTGTTTTTCCAATTTCTGATCTTTTTCTTCTTGAGAGGAAAGAGGTTCTGCAACTATTGTTCCTAGGGGGACACCTAAACGCGGGGGTGTCATAGGACTCGGTTTAGGAGTTCTATGATCGCGTATATACTCTTTCTTAAGGGTTTTATTCGAGGCATACTTCAGAAGCTTCTTTGAAAGAGGTCTGCAGTGTGAGTAACCATCTATATGATCAGTGGGGACATTTTTGCTCATTGGGAATTGTTTGGGAATTGGCCCTTCCATTGGCCATTTCTGTATCAGCAACAGAGGTTCGAACAATACTCCCAATATCCTTTGGAATTGCAGAGGTGGTAGAAAGTTGGGATCGTTTTCTTTGACCCTTCTGGTGTTGTTCTTTCTGTCGATGGTGTTGATGATTTCTTGCATCACTATGGTCGAGTAATCCAGTGGGAGATCATAGAAAACACCATACATGATGGTCAAGATCTGATGCGAGGTCTGGTCAATGCTGCCTATCTTCCCTGCCAGGCATCTGTTAAGAATAGAGAACAAGGTGTTCCACAGAGGTGGTAATCTGCCTTTGCGGAAGTCATTTCTCTTCCGTAGTTGTGTGTTGTACCCAAGCATTTCTACGAAGCGACAGAGCTCGTCGTCTGTTGGTTGCTCTGCATATTTCTTTAAACCAAGAAGACCCCTCGTGGGTAGGTTAAACTCAAGTGAGAACATTGTTCTGTTGAACTTGATTTCAAGATGTTCAGATTTGTCAGGTCTTGAAATGTACCCTTTGATAATAGAGTCGTCTTTATCAAATCGGCAGCTCTGCCAAAACTGGTTCAGATATCTGACTGGTATTTTCTTTGGTGTTCTTGAGAGTAGAGGGAAGAGGATGTGATTTTCCATTATGTTCAGAAGAATGGCGTGGGCTTCGCCGAAAGCAGTGGGTGAGGGGACCAAATAGCAGTTGTTGGATTTGATTGGTAGTACTTTTTCGAAATGATCCTTAGCTATGAAGTTTTGCAGATGTGTTGTCGGAGCAAAGTCTGCTGAGTCGCCGGAATCTTCTAGTTCAATGTTCTGGGCAGGGTTGGGGTTTTCTGAATGTTCAGAATGAGCCGGTGAATGTTCTGGTGAGGTCGCCGGAGAGTGTGCAGGGGAGATAGCTTGAGAAGATGAAGTCATTTGATACTGAGAATAAGAAACTTGCAGGTTTTTGCAGGGTTTCGCCGGAGAAGAATGAGAGTTTGTAAAAGGTTTATGAGAGGGTAAGCTTGGTTTTTATAGGAGGGAAAAACGGTAGAATTCGAAAGAGTAAAATATATGGCAATGGATTAAAATTTGGAATCCGAACTCAAGTTAGAACGGCGGGTTCAACTTTCCACAGAAAACGTTCCATGTACGCCCAATGAAAATGGGACACGTAGGCCATGTCAGAGGATGACAGGACGTCGTGCGCGGCCCATTAATGCTAGGCGCGTGGGGTTATTCTTAGCCACATGTAGTTCACTCTCAGTAAAAGTAACCGTTATTACTACAGAAATGCACAAGTAACAGATTGACAGAACTTCTGTAGTTTACAGAGGTTCTGTGAATTTGAAAATCTTTGATGTGTATCCCTTTCTCATATATCTCATTGTTATCATGACTTCTGTGGGTTTCTTCTTTAACCAAAACATTTGTAAAGGCATTGGAGAGGATAAAATCGAATTTTTGTCAAGAAATTTGCTTCGCAGAGGTTTTGTGGCTCTGTTGGAACTTGCAGAAGTTCTGTGAGGGCCATCAGAAGCTCTATGAGGGAAAAAATCTCATAACAAAAATTTTATTAAAGTTTTGATCATCCAATTTTTGATTTGGTTTAAGAGATGTTTTTCGGACATATTTGAAAGTTTGTGTCCGAGAAAACTTGTTAATAAAACGGTTTGTTCGAGAAGGTCATGGTTTGTGTTTTCGGTTTCCGAGATAACATTCCAAAAGATCGACAGAGGGTTAATTTGCAATCACAGAGCATATTTCTTGCAGAACCTCTGTTGAGCTCAGCAGAAGCTCTATGACCTTAAATTTCTCCTAATGCGAATTTTGTGAAACTTTTTGAGCTTTTGATTTTTGAAATGTTATTCACAGTATATTTAGGACATATTTGACAATTCTTGTCCTAGAAAACTGTTTTCCAAAAACCTTTTGTGCGAGAGACATACCTTTTGGTTCTTCTGTTCTTGGCAGTTTGTCTGACTTCTGTCGATGGAGAATTATCGACATTCTTCTTGGGCTTCCCTTTGAAAGATTTACCTCTGTAGATCATTTCAGGATCCCTTTTTGCTCCCCCTTGATCTAATCACCTCTGTAGATCAAGTAATTTACTTTTGCTCCCCCTTGACCTATGCTTGGATCAAAGAATGATAAGTTTTGCATAGAACATAGGTCATTTTTTTCCAGAGGTTCTGTAGAGGTCGTTAGAGGATCTGAGTTGACTTACAGAAGCTCTGTGATTTTAAGAACTATTGAAGATTGAGAACTTACAAACAGAAATAAATTAACTTAAAGCAAAAATAAAGGAAATTTGTACATATTTACAGAAGATAAAGCTATACTTACAGAGGATTGTCACACCATGTTTATCATTCCTAACTTACCCACCAAGAAATTGAATCTTTTCTCGTCTAGTGCTTTGGTGAATAAGTCAGCGAGTTGATATTCTGTTGGCACGAAATGCATTTCAATTGTACCGTATTCAACATGATGTTTCAAGAAATGGTACCTTATATCGATATGCTTGGTTTTCGAGTGTTGCACAGGATTGGCAGAGATAGCAATGGCACTTTTGGAATCAAAGAAGATGGGTATTTTGAATAGGATGTGGCCGTAGTCTTTTAGTTGAGTCTTCATCCATAGAACCTTAGAACAACAGCTAGCAGCAGCAACGTATTCAACTTCTGCAGTGGATGTGGAGACACAATTCTGCTTCTTGGAGGTCCAACTGACTAGTTTACCACCTAGGAATTGACAACTCCCAGAGGTACTCTTTCTGTCAAGCATGCATCCTCCATAGTCTGAATCTGTATAAGCTTTAAGACTAAAACCAGAGTTCTCCAGAGACCGATATTTTTGGTCCCCTTTAGGTATCTAAAGATTCTCTTCACCGCATCATAATGTGATTTCTTAGGATTAGCTTGATAACGTGCACAAAGACATGTGGCATGCATAATGTCAGGTCTGCTTGCTGTTAAGTATAACAGAGATCCAATCATGCCTCTGTAGAGAGTGCATTCTACAGAGATACCATTTGGATCTAAGAATAACTTATTTCCAGTGGCCATTGGAGTTTTCATTGCAGAGGTATCAGAGAGGTTATATTTTGACAGAATGTCAGAGACATATTTGGCTTGATTTATAAAAATTCCCTCTGAAGTTTGTTTGACTTGAAGTCCGAGGAAGAATGTTAATTCCCCCATCATACTCATTTCAAACTCACTCTGCATGAGTTTCTCAAAACTTTTACACTCTTCTGAATTAGTAGACCCAAAACTTATGTCATCCACATTGATTTGTACAAGCATTATCTCACCCTTTTTATGTTTATAGAATAAGGTAGTATCTGTTGTACCTCTGTTGTAGCCATTGACTAGAAGGAAGGTAGAAAGTCGTTCGTACCATGCTCTTGGAGCCTGTTTCAGTCCGTATAGAGCCTTTTCAAGGTAGTATACATGCCTTGGAAACTTTGAGCTTTCAAACCCTGGTGGCTGATTTACGTAAACCTCTTCTTGGATTTCACCGTTTAGAAAAGCTGATTTTACGTCCATCTGATAGACTTTAAAACCTCTGTGGGCTGCGAAGGCTAAGAATATTCTTATTGCTTCGAGTCGTGCGACAGGGGTAAAAGTCTCATCGTAGTCTATGCCTTCTTCTTGTCTATATCCCTTTGCTACTAATCTTGCTTTGTTTCTGATGACCACTCCATCTTCATCCTTCTTGTTTCTGTAGACCCATTTAGTCCCAATGGCCTGTTTCCCTCGTGGCAGAGGTACTAAAGTCCATACTTTGTTACGCTCAAACTGCAGAAGTTCTTCTTGCATGGCGTCTACCCAATTTGGGTCATCTAGGGCTTCAAAAATCTTCTTTGGTTATATCACACTGATAAAGTTAGTAAAAAAACAAAAATTAGCATTGGCAGACCTGGTTTTTACTGAGTCAGAAGGTTCTCCGATTATTTGGCTTGGAGGATGGCTTTTTGTCCACTGAGTCGTGCGTGGAAGATGATCATCAATGTCCTCGAACCTTTCGTCAGCGGCTTCTTGTGTTTCTTCTTGTGTAGCCTCTGTCGTTCTTCGTGCCTTGGTAGTTGATTCTACCGTTTGTGGAAATATTGGTATGAGTGGTGGTGGGGTTTGTTCCTCTGAGGACGTATAGTCTTGGTCCTCGATTTCCTCTGTAATTGGTTCTTCTGTGGATTGTGGAGTTTGTTTTTCAGCAACTTCTGTGGTCGTTTTTCTTGATGTTTCATCTTCTGCATGTTCTTCTTCGGCAATTGCATTGTAGTATTTATAGAAGAAGATGAAGCATTATTTGGACCTGTTAGAGTCATACTTGTAGGATTTTGTCCGACAGAGGATGGTTCTTCAGAAATTCTGATGGTTCCAACAGAAGGATCAATGTCATTGTTGAACATCTCTAAAAATAGAAGATCCAAATCTTCTTTTGTTTTTGAGATGTCAGAGGATTTCCCTTTAATTCCGAGTTCTGAACTGATTTGTTCAGAAGTCATTTGGAATGAATCATCAAAAGAAACATTGATGCTTTCTACAATCTTGCGAGACTTTGTAAGGAATGTTCTGTAGGCTTTGGAAGTGGCAGAGTATCCAATGAATTTGCCTTCATCAGCTTTTACTTCAAACTTTCCTCTTGAATCTCTGTCGTTTAAAACAAAGCATTTGCATCCGAATACATGGAAAAACTTGATGTTTGGCCTCCTTTTGTGAAGCAATTCGTAAGGCGTCTTGAGTTGTCTTTTCACAATGGTTGAACGATTCTGTGTATAACACGCAGTAGAAATTGCTTCTGCCCAAAAGTTCATTGATAATCCGCATGCAGATAGCATAGTTCTTGCGGCCTCCACAAGTGTTCGATTTTTTCTTTCGACTACACCGTTCTGTTGTGGAGTTCGAGCGGCAGAGAAGTTCTGTGATATTCCTTCTGTAGAAAGATAGGCTTCAATGACACAGTTTTTAAATTCTGTGCCATTGTCACTTCTTAACTTCTGTATTCTGCAGTCATAAAGAACTTGAATTCTTTTCATTAGATTTATCAGTATAATTGGAACATCTGATTTCTTTCTAATAAATTCAACCCAAGTGAAACGTGAATACTCATCAATTAGGACAAGTATGTATTTCTTGCCACCTAGCCTCTGTATAGCAATGGGACCGCAGAGGTCGACATGAAGCATGTACAGAGGCCTAGTGCAAGACACGTCTGTTTTGCCTTTGTGGGAAGCCCTTCTGTGTTTTCCCATTTCACAGGCCGAACACAAGTGATCCTTATTGAATTTAACATTTGGCAAACCTTTAACTAGATCGAGTTTTACTTGTTTATCAAGGGTGTGAAAGTTTAAGTGACAGAACCTGTTGTGCCATAACCACGCTTCTTCACTTTTGCAGGCTACTAGGCAAACTTTGTCCTTGGATTTTGAAGTAAAATTCATTAGGTATAGATCACCTCTTCTTTCAGCTCGCAGAAGTTCCATTCCTGTGTTTTCACTTTGTAGAGAGCAGAAAGTTCTTTTGAATAACACATCGAATCCTGTATCACAGAGTTGACTTACACTTAGTAGGTTGTGTTTGAGGCCATTCACATATGCAACTTTGTATACAGAGACATTTTCTTTCTGCATGACTCCATAGCCTTTGATGTGTCCCTTCATGTTGTCTCCAAAAGTTACAGATCCACCATCGTGTGTTTCTTTGTATGTGGATAGTAATCTTCTGTCGCCAGTCATGTGCCTTGAGCATCCGGAGTCAAGATACCAAATTGGCACATGTTGCTTCTGCAAGACAATCACAAAGACTTAGGTACCCATAACCATATGGGTCCAATATTGTTAGAATTTTTCAAGTTTGCCATAGCATTCTTGAAATACATTTTATCCTTTGTAGAAAGATCAGATTGTTTCTCTCGAGGTTTTGACTTTGGAGTTTTAGTGGAGAGTAAGCAATCTGGACTTGAGAAGTTTTTATTTAGTTTGAACATAAAATTAAAACAATGACAGTATTGAATATGAGACGTGATTCGTTTGAACTTTTCATTGAATTCATTGAACTGAGCCACAGAGGAATTACACTCTTTCTTTACATTAGATTTCCTATTACAAGAAGATCTATGAATACTAGAATGTTGTTTGCAAAAGTCTTGTTTAGTTCCTGCCTTCTGTGACTCTCTTCTGTGGTGAACATCTTTCTTCACTGTCACAGAGGAAAAGTATTTGTTAGCTTCAGGCCATTTTCCCTTTTGTTGCCAAGTGGGATTCTCTTTAATTTTCCTTAAAGGTTTTGAAAATTTTGAACTTTTAGGATCAACAGAGGTCTTCTTTAACATATCAAACTCAGCAGAGGTTTTGACCTTTAAATACATGTTCAGAAAATCTGGGCAGATAGGTATCTCTGTGATTTTCTCTTTTGGAGAAATAGTTATGTTAAGAACCTCAGAGGAGAATTTAACATCCTCTGTGTCACAGTGAACTATTCCTGATTTAAAATCAGTCTCTGAGTCATCCGAGGATGAATCGTCCTCATATACAAAGGTTGAGTCATCTCTTTCGACAGAGGCTGGATTTTCTGAGCATGTATCGTACGAGCTTTCTTCCTCTGTAGAATGACTTTCATAGAAGGCAGAGGTATCTGATGAGATTTTTTCAGTGAGAATTTGATTTATAGAAGAGGTACTGAGATTTTCTAAAACATTTGATTTCAAAACTTCCAAAATTTCTTCTTCAATAGATTTTTTAAGTTTTTCTTCTGAAAAAGATGGGTTTAAACTCAGGAGCTTCTGCTGATAATTTCTTTTCATCGTTCATTATGCAGACAAAAGCGACCTGTGTTTGAGTCTCTGGTTTACCAAGCTTAAAGATACCAATCTGATCTTGTGTTTTCAGATATTTCTTTGGTTTGATTCCTCTATTGACAAAGGTTGAAGATGATGAATCTGTGTTTTCAAACCACACATTGATCATCTTTGTATGTTTCCTTAAGTGAGGTTCTGCAAAGAGTTTAACCCTTTTACTTACAGAGAGTAAGTTTGGAAAGTTTGGTTTGTTAGTTTTTCCCAAAACAAATAGAGAAGATAGAGGTTTTAGTCGTTTATTTTCAACTCCTAAGGTAATATCACTGTACCCTATACCTCGTCTTGCTATTTGAGAGTTTACCTTTTCATATACCTTCTGTGCATCTTTATAGTTTTTAAGTAAAACTTATCTTCTTAAAAGATCTTGCCAAAGTACCTCTCTTTCTTTTTGAAAGTATTCTTTTAGAGCTCTTATGTCTGTAGTTTCACTTCTTGAAACTGAAAGTTCTTTTGTTTTGATTTTTAAAGCATAGGTTAAATCAGAGATTTGCCTTTTTAAATGATCTATATTTTTGCTCCAATATTTTTCGACTTATTTTCCATTGAGGATACTCATCTCTAAGAAGAGTAGGAGGTTTGGTTAATGAGCCAGCAGTGAAAAAGTTATTTGTATTTGTCATTTTGAGGAAAGGATAATCTGATGGAGGATTTATGAGTATGAAGATCTGGAAGGTTTTCTGGGTACACCCAATATCCAAAAATATGGTGATGAAGAGAAGGAAAGTAATCTATCAAATAAAAGTTGTAAAACGAGGATCACTTGATATTGAAAATCAAGCTTCGCTCTGATACCAATTGTTGGTTCCCGTTTGCTTATACAAGATTATCAGATCTATTAGTTCAAGTTAATGTTTGATGCGGAAGCGTATTTGAAGAACTAACAGATAAGTTTTGATAGATTTAGAAAAAAATATAAATAAACAATGAACAGGAAATAATATTTCAATGTTTACTGAATATATATTTAGAACAGATTTAAGAACAATGAGTAAGAAAAGCTTCAAAAAGGATATGACTCTTAAGGTGAATAAGCTTTTTGTGTTCTTATGATGGTCGATTAAGTAGCAAGATATTAATAATATCTTTGAAGTCTTTGTTGAAGACCACAGAGGCTCTATAATGAGTTACAGAGGTTCTGCGGTCTAGTCCTCTGTGGAGCATTCTTCTTTTGTTTCCGAGTCTTGAGTCTTCTTTAAGTCCAACAGAGGTTCTGTAGGACCCTTCTGTTGCTTCTGTAGCTTCTTGACCCTGATCTCTCGGTGAGTTCGGCAGAGCCTCTATAAGAGGCTTTTCTTCACTTAGCCTATTTTTCACTACTTCTAAATATTTCTATGATTAGGAAGATTGAAGCTAACACCTTTGCATGCAAAATCCGATTTGACCCTCTTCCATACATTTATTTTCAGTTCCAAAACACATTATTGATCCATTTAAAATGCATGCAAGTTACCTATCAACTCAACTTTTATAAATTCTTGTAAAAGACTCATTTTGGGAAAAGGTTGATGTTCTTGCCAAAAACATCAACATGCAACTTAAAATTGTGCATCTTTGGCTCATGCATGTTTGTTTAAGTATGTTTTTAGTGGATTTCAAAGACTTACTCATAAAATTATTGAATAAAAGATGATGGATTTCTCAAGAAAACTACATACATGTGTTCAAAATGTTCATCTTTGGTCTTATCACTGGTTTGATTTTGGATTCACCATCTTTTACTAACAAAAATATGTTATGATGGTAAATCTACAAACATTAAGACATATGAAAGATGGTTTTTAAAAACATGAAGAAAGTGTAGAAAAGATGAAGAACATTCATAAAATGCAAGGAAGTAGAAAAAGATTTAAAAGAGTGTGTGTGGATTTCACCCAACACACTTGTTTTTACCTTTGATTATCTTGAACTCTTGAAGAAATGTAATTTAGGGGTTGGAGTTGGGATGAAGATATGAAGATTTGAAGATGAACACTTTAAGATTTGAAGATGGAGAGAGAAAGAGTGATGGCTAGTGAGAGAGTGAGATGAGAGAATGATTCAATATTGTGAAGTGAAGTGTTTATTTTATGGAGTTTGAGAGAGGGGGGGGGGGGGGGGGTTTCTCAAGGTGGGAGGGGGGGGGGGGGTGGGTGTGTGGTGTGATAAAAATAAATTGTCAAATCTTGTCTTTTTGATTAAAATTTAAAATACAAGTATTTTCTTAATAATTAAAATACAAAGTAATTATATATAAATTAAAGTATTTATATATAATATGATTGAAATACATAAATTATCAGCTACATAAATATTTGTAGTGTAAATGTAGGTTAAATTGGCATTTTATGAGATTTATGGATAATTTTCCTAATTCAAGTATTTCTTAGGCAAAATTTCTCGAATTTTCCTATCGTACCGCGTTTGCTGCTAAAATTGCACTGTGTGAACTATGTCATGAGAAAATGAGGTATCCAGTGTAGTTCTAACCTGAGGTGTAAATTTGACAGTTGTCACAGTCTCCCCCGGTTAAAAGAATTTCGTCCCGAAATTCAAGTGTTACTAGCTTTAACAGGTTTACTAGCAAGGAGATGAGGGTACTTATTAATTGTGTAATCCTCTCGTTCCCAAGCGTACTCAGGCCCATGCCTTGTGTTCCAATAGACTTTTACTATCGGGATTTTTCTTCGCTTAAGACGCTTGGCTTCCCTATCGAGTGTCTCCAATCTATAACCAACAAAGTGGTGATCGACACTTGCGTCCATACAGATCTTCATATGGTGTACACTGAATACTAGGGTGATAGCTATTGCTATAAGAAAACTTGACCAAAGGTAAGTGATTATTCCAACTTCCTCCGAAGTCTAAAACGCATGCCGAAGCATGTCTTCTAACGTTTGAATAGTTTGTTCACTTTGCCCATCCGTTTGAGGATGGTAGGCAGTACTCAATTTCAATTGCGTACCCAACACTCTTTGGAGTGACTGCCAAAACCGAAATATGAAACGGCTATCTCTATCAGATGTGATGGAACTGGGACTCCATGACGTGTAACAATTTCCTTGATGTAGATTTGAGCAAGCTTTTCCATCTTATAATCTTCCCTAATCGGTAGGAAATGTGCAGATTTTGTGAATCGGTTTACTATAACCCAAATCGAGTCATGTCCTTTGGCGGTTCTTGGGAGTTTGGTTATAAATACCATAGTGATTTGCTCCCATTTCCACTGGGGAATCTATGGTTGTTGTAACAGTCCCGATGGCTGTTGATGAACAGCCTTGACTTTTGCACACGTTATGCATTTTCCTACATATATGGCAATATCCTTCTTCATTCCTGGCCACCAATAGTATTCTCTTAAATCCTTGTACATCTTATCCGCTCCTGGATGGATTGAATACTTAGATTTATGAGTCTCCTCCAAAATCATTTCCCGTAGGTTGCCAGCCTTTGGGATCCATACTCTGCCCTTAAAGTAACGCATTCCATCACCCTTAGTTTTAAATCTAGTCTTTAAATCATGAAGGGTCTCGTCCTTCAAGTTTTCTGTTTTCATTGTATGGACCTGAGCTTTTGAATTCAGTTTGTACCAGCGCTCCCAATGCTCGTACTCGCGAAGGTTTCACCCTTTCTTTTCTACTCAGGGCATCGGCTACCACTTTGGCCTTACCTGGGTGGTAACGTATCTCATAATTGTAAACGTTGAGTAATTCCACTCATCTTCTTTGCCTTATATTGAGCTTTTTCCGGTCTAGGATGTGCTGAAGACTCTTATGGTCTATGAAAATAGTGCACTTAGTGTCATATAGATAATGTCTCCATATCTTAAGAGCGAATACCATCGCTCTGAATTCCAAGTCGTGTGTGGTATAGTTCATCTTATGAACCTTTAATTGTCTCGAGGCGTATGCTATCACCTTATCATTTTGCATCAATACACAACCTAATCTTTGATGTGATGCGTCACAATACACCACAAAGTTATCGGTTCCTTCCGATAACGCTAGAATCGGGGTATTGCACAGCTTTTTCTTCAATAGCAGGAACGCCTCCTTTTGCGGTTCTCCCCAAATAAATTTCCTATCCTTTTGGGTTAGTGCTGTGAGTGGTTTAGAAATTTTTGAGAAGTTCTCGATAAATCGCCTATAATAACCAGCCAAACCCAGAAATTGACAATTTCTGTTGGGATCTTTGGAGCTTCCCATTTCTTAACGGCTTCCACTTTTAGGCGGGTCCACGTTTAATTCCTTTCTCTCCAATTACGTGACCAAGAAAGTGTACTCTCTAATCCAAAATTCGCACTTTGAGAATTTGGCGTACGGTTTCTGTTCCTTAAGAATTCTAAGATTAATCTTAAATGCTGCTCGTGATCATCCTTATTTCGAGAGTAGATCAAAATGTCATCTATAAACACGGTCACAAACTTGCCAAGGTATGGTCTACATACTCTATTCATCAGGTCCATAAACACAGCTGGCGCATTTGTCAATCCGAATGGCATGACTAAAAACTCGTAGAGTCCATATCATGTCCTAAAAGTTGTCTTAGGAATGTCGCCCTCACGGACTCTTAATTGGTGATAACCTGATCGAAGATCAATCTTTGAGACATAGGTTGTACCTTGCAATTGGACGAACAAATCATCTGTTCGAGGAAGAGGATATCGATTCTTGTTCGTCAACTTATCCAGATCCCTATAATCGATGCTCATTCGAAACGACCCATCCTTCTTCTTGACGAAGAGAATCGAGGCTCCCCAAGGTGATGAACTTGGTCGAATGAATCCCTCATCTAGAAGTTCTTGAAGTTGACTTGACAACTTTAGCATTTTGGCAGGTGCTAAGTGGTATGGTGCCTTATCTACAGGTGCTGTTCTAGGTATGAGATCAATCTGAAATTCCATTTGTCTAAACGGGGAAAGTCCAGGAAAATCGTTAGAGAACACCTCCGGGTGATCCTTCACCACAGGAATGTCTTGGATTCGCCTTTCCTCAGACTTTCTCTCGATTACTTGTGCCAAAAATACGACGCACTTCTTTCTCAAATACTTATGGACCTTCATACAAGACACTATCTTCATGCGTTTCCCAGTTCTATCTCCTTGAACAACAAGGGTTTCTCCGCCTTGTAAGGGTAACCTGATAATATTTTCGAAACAACTAACCTCTGCTCGGTTCCTAGATAACCAGTCCATGCCTATTACTACGTCAAAACTCCCCAACTCAATAGGAATAAGATTAGATCTAAAAAGCTTATCAGCTAAGTTCAAGGTACAACCTAAGATTACATCCTTAGCCTCTAATTCATGATCATTAGCATCCTCAATAATATAAGCATCCGACATTCTCTTAGATTCCGAGTTAACTAGTGGCCTAAATTCCAATGAAACAAAACTTCTATCCGCTCCAGTGTTAAACAATACTGATGCATGGTGGTTGTTTAGGAGAACATACCTGTCACCATATTTGGGTCACGGCGTACTTCGTCAACTCCAATGACAAATGTCCGTCCTCGAACTTGGCCTTCTTGATTTCCCTGATTTGTTTGCCTAGCATGATTCCCACTGTTGCTATTGCTTAGCCTTTTACCTAATTCCGAGCACTTATTCCGGAAGTGATCCCGACTTCCGTACTTGAAACATACCCTTTTCCCATCAATGACACTCCTTTCCATCCAACAGTACTTAGCGAAATGACTCGCTCACTTACAATTGCCACAACTTTACAGGCTCCTTCATGATAGTAGTTACATTTGCTACGCTTTGGGTGTGGACCATTAAACTGCCTAGAGTCCTAAGCCTTTATTCTGAAATTTTTCACTACCTTCCTATCCGTGCTCCAGATAACATCAAGATAGAAATCCATTCCTATTTTTAGATAATACTGCTAACACAAAATTTTGATGTTCATCAACCATCAATACCGTATTTTTTAAATCTGATACCACCAAATACTAGAATTTACTTCAGAATACATAGTTCTTAATAACTTCAAGAAAATACTTTTCCTTTGAACCAAAAGTTTTATCAAAAGCTGCCACTATCAACTATTTTAATCAAGACCATCTCAAATACACAACTATCAAGATCATCAACACAAGCATAGATAGCACTACTCCTCTAATCACGCATGGGAGCTCCGCCCTCAACGCGGTTTGCCTAGCCGTCCTAGCGCTTTCCAAAGCCTGGGTTAAATTGTGGGACAATTGTTGTACTAGTTCTACTAGTTCTGTTAAGACCTGGCCTTGATGAGTTACCTTTACATGGCAACCATGCAACTCGATTGTCACCGCTCTTATGTGTTGATCTTCTGCCCAAGTCATATCGGTCACTCGTCCGATTGGCACAGTGGTGATCACACGTGGCGGCTCTGGTACCTCCAGACGCTCCGTCCTAACCATCCCCCGTCTAGGAATTTGGGATGTTCCTTCTCGTCGTTTGCCCAACACGAGGCCCTCCTAGGTGTGGTTGCAAAAATTTCCCGGAGTGGGTCGTGGTAGTACTAGGGTGGGTGACACTCTTAGTTCGTCGTAGGGGTTTTATTCACTTGACACTTCTTCTTCCGACTCCGTGCTACTAGAATTTTCATCTTCCCGGATGTCGGGTGGGTTGTCTTGAGGTTGAACAGTGACGTGATCCGACACATCGGTCGAGTAAGAATTGGGAGTGTAGGATAGTGACGATGACGACATAGTGGAACTGAAGCAAAAGTGTGCTTAGCAACTAATCGCATAAGTGATATGTCTATCCTATGCAATGTCTACGCTCTAAGCATGCTCCTAGAGAGTGCAAGTAAAAATCGACATACTCCTACTATAACCATTTCTAGTCTCGCATTAACCTTCCTTAACCGAACATAGGTGATCAGGCTATGTTTAATTAAAGTCTGTTAATGCCATTCTAGAATTAGTTATACTAGTAGTAGGTTCAGTTGTTTTCATGTCAGTTTTGGACTTTTGGTTATAGTTTGGGTTTTCCAAAGAAAGACCAGTATTCTCTATAACCTTCGGCTCTGATACCAAATCTGTCACACCCCGCTAAAGCAGAAATACGGTATGTCACAGCTAAGATTTCATTGCGTAAGGTAGAAGACAACACACAATCGTCATAGCATAAAAAGTTTACAAAAGATACATCTTGTTCCAAAAATATTAAATTTGTCCAAAACATAATTTGACATGATAAGGAAAGACGTGTTGAATGCAGCTACTTGAGGTGCCTTCTAAAGTTCCAATCTTACTTGCTATTTCATGAAAAGCATGTAAATGAGAGGGTCAACTATAAAATAGTTGGTGAGATCACAGGTTTAATGAGTACAACACAGTTTGTCATCGAAATAGTTTATAAACCACACAAGTGGATAAGTCAACCGGTTATAGAAAACAGTTTTAATCCACACAAGTGGGTAAGTCAAAATAGTTTAAATCCGCACAAGTGGGTAAGTCAAAATAGTTTAAATCCGCACAAGGGAAAATCAAAATAGTTTAAATCCGTACAAGTGGATTTTGTAAAGTGATTTAAATCCGCATAAGTAGATAAATCAAAGCAGTTGAAATCCGTACAAATGGATAAAATAACCGGTCGTAAAATAGTTTTAAATCCGCACAAGTGGATAAAGAATTCATTTGTCAGCATGCGCAAGGTACAGTATTGTATGCAATTACATGTTAAAGTAATGAGCCACTACCCAAACCTACTAACTGTATCACGCCCCGTACGTCCTACCTCAGCGGTGGGTATCATTCCACATGGGTAAGACCAATTAGACACATGTTCAGTCCTACCTCAGCGGTGGGTATCATTCCACATGGGTAAGACAATTTAGACACATGTTCCGTTCTACCTCAGCGGTGGGTATCATTCCACATGGGTAAACCATTTAACGTTATATTCAGTCCTACCTCAGCGGTGGGTATCATTCCACATGGGTAAGACCATTTAGACATATATTCAGTTCTACCTCAGCGGTGGGTATCATTCTACATGGGTAAAACCATTTAACGTTATCCATAATATATCGAGCGGCTCGCAAAATGAGCTAATGGGTAATGTAAAATCACCGGGGACTTAATAGCAAAACTCAGAATCAACTAACATAAGCATACATACCATAGCGCATAAGTATACGGAGAAAATATTCGGTATTTTAAATAAACAGTGAAATCGATGCGTAATAGAATCGGTACGTAAAATAATTGTAGTAACGACATGATTTTCACCCCAAATATGTAAAACATTGAAAAAGGGGCTGTGAACTCACATGATAAGTGATAGAATCCGGGAATCTCCCACAAGTACTCCGAGATGATCCTACTTCAAACCTATGAACGTAAAGTCACTAGTGAGTTCTCAATCTCGAAGGTTCGGTACTAATTGTCCAAATCGTCATAAAATGCCTTGTTGTGTTTTAATATTATAACGTAATAAACGTATTCATTGTTCTTGTTGGATTAAAGTTTCCGCAATTTCGTCACATTAAGTAACGAAAAGGGTTTTAAAGAACATAAACATATATATGTATAAACCGAAATTTTATCGTAAGAACGATAAGATTTGAAGGGTTTTGAATGTAAAGACAATATTTAAGTGCATAAATATATAGGTATAGTATATATTTATATTCCACGATTTCATCATAAAATGATGAAATGGGATCAAGAATATATAAAATGCAAAAACATATATAAATATATTATATATATGTATATTCCACAATTTCATCAAAAATGATGAAAAAGGATAAAGAATAAATAATGTGCATAAATAAAATGTAAGTATAAGATATACATATATATTCCACTATTTCATCATAAAATGATGAAATGGGATTTGAAGTTAGTCCTTAATAATAATAAGAATTTTCCATTTGCTGTCCATAATTTGATGTCACTTTGTGTCCAACTATGGGTAACTTCCAGGTACAATTTGGTCATGAAATTTTATGTCCAGGTATTTCAATGAGTTAGGAAACTTTTGGCATAGGTTTCTTAATATTTGGAAGAGTCTAAGTACATGAAATAATATACGACGTAAAACCCGACAGAAAAAGTTGCTGTTTGCGTACTGAATTTGTGAGGACTGTTTGGTAGATGAAATCTGTGAGTTTTTCAGTGAAACCACTTGGGTTTGAATCTTAACACATAAAAATGATTTCCAGAAAACGAATTACTCAATTTGGAGTTATATTGAGTGAGATATGACCCTTTGAAGTGGGGTGTGGAATCTGACAGCAAGCTGTCAAAACCACACCTTGTGCATGTGCTCCCATATGATCTTTTTAACCAATATTCTTATTCCTTTGCATGCAAAATCCGATTTGACCCTCTTCCATACATTTATTTTCAGTTCCAAAACACAGTTTTGATCCATTTAAAATGCATGCAAGTTACCTATCAACTCAACTTTTATAAATTCTTGTAAAAGACTCATTTTGGGAAAAGGTTGATGTTCTTGCCAAAAACATCAACATGCAACTTAAAATTGTGCATCTTTGGCTCATGCATGTTTGTTTAAGTATGTTTTTAGTGGATTTCAAAGACTTACTCATAAAATTCTTGAATAAAAGATGATGGATTTCTCAAGAAAACTACATGCATGTGTTCAAAATGTTCATCTTTGGTCTTAACATTGGTTTGATTTTGGATTCACCATCTTTTACTAACAAAAAGATGTTATGATGGTAAATCTACAAACATTAAGACATATGAAAGATGGTTTTTAAAAACATGAAGAAAGTATGGAGAAAAGATGAAGAACATTCATAAAATGCAAGGAAGTGGAAAAAGATTTAAAAGAGTGTGTGTGGATTTCACCCAACACACTTGTTTTTACCTTTGATTATCTTGAACTCTTGAAGAAATGTAATTTAGGGGCTGGAGTTGGGATGAAGATATGAAGATTTGAAGATGAACACTTGAAGATTTGAAGATGGAGAGAGAAAGAGTGATGGCTAGTGAGAGAGTGAGATGAGAGAATGATTCAATATTGTGAAGTGAAGTGTTTATTTTATGGAGTTTGAGAGAGAGGGGGGGGGGGGGGAGGGTTTCTCAAGGTGGGGGGTGGGGTGTGTGGTGTAATAAAAATAAATTGTCAAATCTTGTCTTTTTGATTAAAATTTAAAATACAAGTATTTTCTTAATAATTAAAATACAAAGTAATTATATATAAAATAAAGTAATTATATATAATATGATTGAAATACATAAATTATCAGCTACATAAATATTTGTAGTATAAATGTAGGTTAAATTGGCATTTTATGAGATTTATGGATAATTTTCCTAATTCAAGGATTTCTTAGGCAAAATTTCTCGAATTTTCCTATCGTACCGCGTTTGCTGCTAAAATTGCACTGTGTGAACTATGTCATGAGAAAATGAGGTATCCAGTGTAGTTCTAACCTGAGGTGTAAATTTGACAGTTGTCACAAGAACCCTCCAGCAAGAAGTGTAAGTTTGTTGTTCCGGCCTCACCAATTGTTACACGAATTTCTGATGAAGCCTCTGATGATGATGAAGATTTCCAAGACGCTGCAGAAGGCCATTCAGATAATCAGACGGGTGAGTCCCCAGAACAACAAAAGGGGGAGAAAGAGACAGAAAAAGAGAAGGAGAAAGAGAAAGAGAAAGAGAAAGAAGCAGGGAAAGAAAGAGAGACAGAGAAAGAGAAAAAAGAGAGACAGAGAAAGAGAAGGAAAAGGGGAGAGAAAAAGAGACTGAGAAAGAGACACCAGAAACACAAGGGGAGAAGGAGACAGAGGAAACTCCAACATAGACAGGAATAATTTCAACAAAGTTGATGCTAGTAGAGTTCGACTATATGTTCAAAGACAGAACCATCACAACACCAGAAGAGTCGACAGCTTAACCACCCGAGATAATTATCCTTGACACTCCTCCCCAATCCCCTCCAAGGACTGAACCAGAGAGAACATAACCAATATCTGATGATGAACAAATAAACCAAGACCAACCATAAGTCCAAACCCAAACTGTACAAGAACCTGGACCCCATGTTGACATTCTTATGGCTGAAACACATGACGATCAGAACCCAATCCAAAACCAACCAGAACAAAACCCAGAAACCTCATCCGGACACACCGAGAACCCAGCAATAGAAGAAATCTTTGCCTATCTCTATGCTGACAGAGATATAATTGCCATCAATGCTATACCTATCAACCCATACCTTAAACCCACCATGGCTGCTAAACTTACAGATGAAAGGCGAAGGTTCATCTCAACCAAATCAAATCTGAACAGAGCCATTAATTCATCCTTTACATTCAGCATAATTCACAAGATAGAAGCAAAGAAATATTCCTATGACAAAGTTCTGTACCATATTTACACAGTGGAGACAGGATACAAGAAGTTTAAAACTTTCAATGACAACGACCTTGTTCTCCTGAATCCTTATGACTTAATAACTCTTCATGCCTACTGTGTCAACTTCATCGACAGATACAAAGGCAAAGGAACTGCAATGAGAGAGATTCAGTATGCTATGCAAGAGTACGTCAACCTCAGAACTCAAATCGACTTTCAGCTAGGCATAGAGTTCAAAATTGAGAAACTGGCGATTACACCACCAAATGAAAATCTTGAGGGTTATGGCCATTACAGAACTGGAACCGTGGTTGGAAATCCTCCAAACTTCATCTGCCGACAGAAGGGTAACACGAAGGCCATCAGATCTACTGAAACCCACAAGTACTCAAGTGAGTCGCTGCAATATCTGAAGAACGTGATTCTGAATCTTTCAAGAGATAAGTGTCCAGAAGAGCAACTGAGGCTCTACATCAACCAGATAAATCTATGTTGGATTTTCGAGAACTGATCAGAAGATTCGACAGAATCCTAAGAGGAAATTACTACGCTTAGTGTACTTATTCTTTTACATCGTATTGTAACCATCCTTAAAAGAATAGTGCAAAGTTTCACAGAGGATAACTTTCTCTGTCTTTTGTTTTAAATATCTCTGTAATTTGTATTTTCAATACTTAAGGGGAGATTGTTAGCCCTAAGTATACAAGATGTAAAAGTATTGAAAATATTACAAGTCAGAAGACCACCAGAGATTCGGCAGGAATTCAACCAGAAGATCATCAGAGCTCGACAGAGCTCTGGCATAAGACTTCTTCTGTTCCACCAGAAGAACTGATCACACCAGAAGACCATCAAAGCTCTGGCGTAAGAGCTCTGGTGAATGAAGACCTCTGTGAAGCTTAAGTCTCGTAGAAATCTCTAAGTGTTAGACACGTGTCCGTACTTTCCACGTAAGCCCTAAAAGGACGGAGACACTTTGCACGTGTCACCTCAGGGTTAGATAGTACATTGTCTTCACTTTATTAGGCTATAAATAGGAGGGTAGTGGAACGCACAATTGTAAGCTTTTGGAAGAATTGTTTTCCACAATTGTGAGAGCACGCACTGCTACATTCCATAGCACTACCTTTGTACGATTTGTTTCCTGAGAGATTTCAGAATACACACACTTGAACGTGTTCTTGGTGTTATTCAATGTTATCAATATACGAGCAACTTATTTACTTGATCTTGTTATCATCCTACTGTTCACTATTGATACTCTCTTGTTACATAATCGTTTACACAATCACTCACATTTAGTAGCTTCATATAATGCTTCCGCTATCTGTTTTATGATGTTTATGTGATAAAACGTGAATCTGGGAACCAACAGTATCCGATCGGGATAGTCGTTTTACTTCTCATTTCTAGAATGCCTTCCAAAGATAATTGGGAACGAAGGTGAAGTTGAGTACGGCTTACCACCCTCAAACTGACGGACAAAGCGAACGGACAATCCAGACTTTGGAAGATATGTTCAGGTCGTGTGTAATCGACTTTGGGGGAAATTGGGATTCTCACCTCCCATTAGTGGAATTTGCTTACAATAACAGTTACCATTCAAGTCTAGGTGTAGCTCCATTTGAAGTTTTGTACGAGCGGAAATGTAGGACACCCGTTTGTTGGCTTGAAGCGTGTGAAAAATAGTTTGTCGGACCCGAGCTTGTGCAAGAAACGACTGATAAGGTAAAGGGCATACGAGAGCGGTTGAAAGCCGCTCAAGATCGTCAAAAGAGTTATGCCAATAAGAAGAGACAATCGATTGGGTTCCAATTGGGGGATCGTATATTCTTGAAGGTTTCTCCTTGGAAGGGGATCATTAGGTTTGGGAAGCGTGGGAAGCTTAGTCCCCGTTTCCTTTGACGTTTTCCAATCATCGAGCGTGTGGGACTTCAAGCCTACAAGTTGGAACTACCGCCCGTAATGAGTGGGATTCACCCCACGTTTCATGTGTGCTATATGTGGAAGTGCCTATCAGAAGAAAAGGATGTTATTCCTTTATCGGAAATTCGCGTAGATAACAACCGGTGTGTTGAAGAATCGGAATCCATTTTGGATAGGGAAACGATGAAACTTCGTCACAAAGAGGTAGCGAGGGTAAAGGTGCAATGGAAGCACCATCGAGGGGCAAATGTCACTTGGGAACCGGAAGAAGAGATGAAGAGGAGGTACCCTAAGCTTTTCAACTAGCACAAAATTTCGAGGACGAAATTCTCTTCATGGAGGGGAGGATTGTAACACTCCAAATTTTTCCGAACGAGTAAGTTTTCCTTCGTAAGTTAAGCACCATTATAACTCTTCGTAACCTTGATTCAACCACCTACAAGTTTCCTTTGGGAAGATGTATAGTATTATAGAGTTGGCATTTCATGCGGTTTCTAGTCATATGCATGCAAGTAGTTAGTTAGGAACCAGCGTCGGCAACCGGGGATCGTTTTTGGCTAACGGAGTCATCGGACAGCAGCTAGGGGCCTCCCAGCGACTATACCCGGCGACATTGCCTGGAGACATTGCCCATGGCATAGTCGCCAAGGGCATTGTCACGACTGGATGGATGATGCAGCGAACGAACATAAAGTGGTGCCTTGATCGTGACTGTGACCGCGTCTATGCCCGGGGCATAGTCGCATGGGGCAAGGTCGCGAGCGTGGGGGCAGGCTGGGTTATTTGGGCGACGTTGGGGAGCAGCTTAGGTCACTTTTCTCTTTTATTTTGGGCTGTAGATCGGCCTTCCTCTCTTCTTGGCGATTTCCTTTCATTTCCTCTCTTCTTCCCCACATTTATTGCTAGGGTTTGTGGTTAATGTTGGTGGTTGCAACCTCATTAATCCTGTCATTATTATTGAGAGCTACTACCTCCCTTTTTCTCAAGATCTCTTGAAGTCAAGCTACTTGGAAGAAAATTAGGTATCCCTTGTTTTGAAAGTTCACCTTCAAGTAAGTGTATTTTGGGTTAGATTTCCTATATCTTATTTAAGATCATCATATTGAGAACTCATATCTCTTGAATCTAGGGTTCCCATCTTCAAAGTCCAAGTAACCTCCATTTCTAGGGTTTCTTGAAAGAGCCCTTAGGTGAGTGTCTAAATCACTATAATCTTGTTGTTTTATGTTTTAATGTTATATAGAAATTACACAACATGGTTGAGTGTTGATTTGGAAAACTAGGGTTTTCCCTCCTAATTTGCTACTTAGTGTAAACATGCATATTTATTCATAACCATGGGTATGAAGACTTCTTGTATGTCACAAAGAACATAGATGTGTGTACATGGACATATTTATATAATGCTTGACCTTTGCATGATTATAGATGTTGATCCAAACCCTCAGTGATTTGATAATGACCCTCTCCTAAACACTTAGTGAAAATTGTAAGTAAACAATATGTATCAGAGTTTCACTATCGCTGATAAGTACTAAGACTTTACAGTACCGCTGATAGGAACTGTCACTCTTTAAGATTAAACATTCAGCGAACACTGTTCACCATAACGCTCTGAGCCTATTCAGTCCTTATGGTGATCGCTGATAAGTTAGTTGTTTACTTATGATCCCTGAAGACAAGTTTCACGTCAACATAGGTTCTACGCTGAAGTCAAAGATCAAGCTCAAGAACCAGCGACAAGTCTCCTAATGAACTCATGCGGATCAGCGAAGACTCAGATTTGTCCACTCAACGTGAAGTATCAAGTACAAGACTTCAGCTATCGCTGAACTTTGTCATTCACTGATATAGAATGATAAAGCTCTGATTCAACGAAAGCTGATCATGAAGTCCTCCATACAAAGTACTTTTGTCTTAACCACCCTTGCACGACTCTGTACGATATGTCAGAAAAAACCTCCTTATTTTCTGAAATCGTACAACCACTCTGATACTACACTGTTCAAACATGCGGCAACTAAGGTTGTCTACTAAAGTCAGACCCAACAACCAATGAGTTGCTGCCACGTGTAAAGTATAAACTGCCATGCATTAAATGCATGCAGTATATAAGAACAAGACCTCACTTCATTTTGAAGCACTTGCTAACTCTGGTCAAGTCATCTTCTTATCTTGAGATAGGTTATTATTAGTAATTTCCTTCTCTTTCTTAGTGCAAGAAACTTAGTGTTCCAACTTGTTTAGATTTAGGTTTATCCTTAATCTTGTTCCGCAACAAGCTGTAAATTGTTAATGATTTATCAATAAACAATTTATAAAAGTAGAATCTGTGTATTTGTATTCAACCCCCCCCCCCTTCTACAAACTTGTATAGCCCTTCGAGAACAACAAGTGGTATCAGAGCGGATTTGTTTAATCTCATAAACAAGATCTGATCTATACTAAGATTTCTCTTCCTAGCTATTTCTTAAAATGGCTACCAACACAAACACAAACTATATTTACAACGGTTCTCTTGCAAAACCCCCTAGATTCTCCAGAAATAATTTTAATCTATGGAAAAATAGGATGATTCTCTTGTTAGAAGGTGTAGACCCTACTATGCCTTATTATCTTGAAAACGGCCCATATATTCCTGTAAGAATTGATGCTGCAGTTCCAGCTGCTGAGAATAGACCTGCTATTCCAGAAAGGCTGATTCCTAAGGAAATTCATATGTTGACTGATGAAGATAAGAAGAAAGTGGCTATCGACACCAAAGCCATATCCATACTCTCCATGGCTCTTCCTGACGAAGTCTACCATTCCGTCATGAACCTGAAAACCTCAAAAGCTATGTGGGACACAATCTGTGTTCAGTATGAAGGTACTTCTGAAGTCCAGGACTCTCGAAAGATCAACCTGGTAAGACAGTACGAAAGTTTCATTTGTGGTAAGAATTAAACTCTCTCTGAAGTACACCAACGTTTTAACTGTTTAATAATAGATCTAAAAACTGTTGGTAAGGAATATTCTAACTTTGAAGTGCTGACAAAGTTTTTAGAATGTTTACCTGAAAGCTGGGACAACTATTCAATGTGTCTCAAGCTGTCAAAAGATCTCAAATCGATGAATCTTTCTACCTTATATGGCACGATGCTGAATCATGAGCAATCGAGTCATCTTAAGAAGAATCTTGTAAAAGATTCCAAAAGCACCCCTGTTGCTTTAATCTTAGAGGAACCTTCCACTCAGCGACCCTCGGTCACTATCACTGAGTTGGAGAGTAACTCTGAAAGGTCATCAGATTCTGACTCTTCAGATCTTGATGAATCTTTGGCTCTCCTCACCAAAAAGTTCAGGAGATTCGCCAAAAAGAAAATGTTCAGAAAGAATAAACCTCTTTCCATTACTGACAAGCCAAGATCATCAGCTCCTGTTGATAAGGCTACTACTACTTGTTTTAACTGTGAAAAGATAGGACATTTCGCTAACAAGTGCAGGTCAAAGAAAGTTTCGAGAAACTCAGCGTTTCCTAAGAAATCCTCTAACCTCAGGTCTAGAGATGACAAATACGCCAAGCTGAAAGAAAGGTATGCGAAGCTGAAAAGCTTTAAGAAGAAAGGCAAAGGCCTGATGGCTGACTATGATTGGGCTGACTCTGATGAGGAAGAAACATCTGACTCTGAAGATGATGAAGCCAATCTCTGTCTTATGGCCAAACTTGAAGATGAGGAAGAAAGTTTAGGCATTCCCTCTACTTCAACCTCTGCAACTCAGGTATCACCTTCCTTCTTTACCAATATTGCAAATATTGATGAAGCTGATAGTCTTCGTAAAATCGATCTCTTGACTAGAAGTTTATATGAAGCCATGAATGGCAAAACTGTAGTTGAAAATCAAAACCTTGATCTCGCTGAACAGCTTAAAAATTGTCACCTTCAAATAGAAAATCTTTCTAAAATTGAAGAAGATTTTAAAGATCAAGTTCACCTAAATCAGCTAGTCAAAATCGAGCGCGAAGAAGCTATCGCTGCATTAAAAGCTGAAAAAGCTACTGTTGATGGATGGTATAATTCCTCAACAAAGATCATTGAGATAATTAAGTCTCAGATTCCCCTGAGTGATAAACGTGGTCTTGGTTACAAAGCTGATACTCCAGAACCAACCACTGATCGTTCCATGCTCTTATTTGAAACTTTCGTATCCTCAGTCGCTGATACTTCATCCTCTCGGTGTTCCTCTTCTAAACCGCCTATCCCTGAGGAAATCTCTACCTTAACTTCTAAAGGTAAAGAAAAAGTTATTTATCCAAAACCTACCTCAGTCTTTAAACACAAAGGTAAAGGAATTGCTGTTAACCAAAATCCTCAGAAGGGTACCTCTAAACCAAAGCTGAGCGCTTCTAAAGCTTCAGTGACTTATCCCTATGATTCAAAGAATAAGATCTCTGGATTTATTTAGCGTGGATCTATTCAGCGATCTACTCCTAGAATCAAAGTGGAAATTCTTGGTTACAAAACAAAAAGCTTACTTGGTGCTGGTCCTACTAATTCAAAATCTAAAGCTCAGCATGCAAATGGTCCTAGAACTACTTTTGGTTATAGGAAATGTTATCATTGTGGACTTACAAATCATATTGCTAGTAAGTGCCCCACAGTCACCCAAGCTGAAAAGATAGCTAAGGTGAAGATCATTGCCCCCAAGGCAAAGAAGACCACTGAGGTTAAGAAATTAACCAAAGTGAAGACTGACAAAGCTGAATCTTCAAATGCTGTGAAGACTGCTGAACCTTCGATTCCAACTACTTCCACTGACAAACGTGTACACATGGTTAAGTGGGTACCTAAGAAAAACTAATCTTCCTTTGTAATGCAGGTTAAGAAGGGTATCTGGTATCTCGATAGCGGATGCTCTAGACACATGACTGGAAAGAAAAGCCTGCTCGCTGAATACAAGGAAGAGAAGGGTCCCTCTGTAACTTTCGGTGGAAATGGAAAAGGACATACCCGAGGGTTTGGTGTATTATCTAATGGTACAATAACCTTCAAAAGAGTCGCATATGTTGAAGGGCTAAAGCATAATCTTCTAAGCATCAGTCAGCTTTGCGATAAGGATAACAAAGTAATCTTTACTAAGGAATCCTGCTTTTTCGCTGACAACAAAGAGAAGATAGCTCTCAGCGGTTATCGTTTGGAAAATGTTTATGTAATAAACATGGACTCAACAACCACTGAGAACTCCTGTTTCTTCTCAAAAGCCTCATCTGATATCAATTGGCTATGGCATAAGAGGCTCTCTCATCTAAACTTTAAGACACTGAACAGTCTTTCTTCAAAAGAGTTAGTCACTGGTCTACCTCAGCACTCATACGCCAAAGAATCCTTATGTTCAGCGTGTGATAAAGGCAAGCAGACCAAAGCAAGCTTTAAGTCAAAGCAAGTTTCCTCAATATCATCTCCTCTACAACTTCTCCATATGGATTTGTTTGGCCCTGGTAACAAACAATCCATCGCTGGAAAGAAATATACGCTAGTCATAGTTGATGAATTATGTCGCTATACATGGGTTATGTTTCTCCGTTCTAAGAGTGACACCCCTGAAGAACTCATCACCTTTTTTCGGAAGATGGAAACCCTGAACAACTTGACCGTTCGCTCAATAAGGAGTGATCATGGGACTGAATTCAAAAACAGTTCTCTTGATTCCTTCTTTGAGAGTAAGGGTATTTCTCACAACTTTTCTTCAGTGAGAACACCGCAACAAAACGGAGTCGCTGAAAGAAGAAATAGAACTATTATTGAAGCTGCACGTTCAATGCTCAGCGATTCTCACCTGCCTACTCAGTTTTGGGCAGAAGCTGTTAACACTGCTTGTTTTTACGCAAAACAGGTCGCTGATAGTCAAAAGATTCAGTAAGACAGCCTATGAACTTTTTCATGGGAGAAAGCCTTCAATTAGCTTTCTTCACATCTTTGGATGTCAGTGTTTCATACTGAACAACAGAGATGCCCTTGGAAAGTTTGATCCTAAGGCTGATGATGGAATCTTTCTTGAATATTCTTCAATCTCCAAAGCCTTCAGAGTCTTCAATCGAAGAAGACAAACTGTAGAAGAAACTATTCACGTCACTTTTGACGAATCCCGTTCAGCGAACTCTAAACCGTCTGCTGATACTGAAGAACTGAATCAATGGATATTTTCACATCTTGGTGATTCAGAAGACATTCCCACTCCTCATACTCATACAGTTGAAGATGATAGTCCTACTATCATCCCAAACATGCAGAATAGTGAAGCTGAAACATCATGGGTCTCAGCAGTTCCTTTAAACACTATACCTGCTTTTGAACCAAATGTCTCAGACATTCCATCTACTTCTCAGCAATCAGTGAATGAGATGACATCTGCACCTACTCCTCTCTTGGCTAATATTCCAGAAGATGCTGAAGCTTCATCTTCAGCTCCTCCAGTTCAATTTGAGTCAGCGACTTATGCTCCTGCTCAGCGATGGACTGTAAATCACCCAATTGATCAAATTCTTGGTGATCGAAACGCTGGGGTTCAGACTCGACGAAGTGCAGGTAATATTTGTTTATTTGTTAACTTTATTTCTCTGATTGAACCAAAGAAAGTAGATGATGCCCTCAAAGATCCAAACTGGGCCAGTGCCATGCAAGAAGAGCTGACTGAATTCGAAAGAAACAAAGTTTGGAAACTTATTCGAATACCAACTGACAAGACATTGATAGGCACTAAATGGGTCTATCGAAACAAGTTGGACGAACATGGAACTGTAACCCGCAACAAGGTTCGACTTGTTGCTCAGGGATACAAGCAAGAGGAAGGCATAGATTACGACGAAACATTTGCTCCAGTAGCAAGACTAGAATCTATTCGTCTATTCTTAGCATACGTTGTACACAAAGACTTCAAAGTATATCAGATGGATGTTAAGTCAGCATTTCTAAATGGAAAGCTGAATGAAGAAGTCTATGTGGAACAACCTCCAGGATTCTCAGATCCTAAGCGTCCAGGTTATGTTTATAAACTGGATAAGGCACTTTATGACTTAAAGCAAGCTCCTCGTGCATGGTATGACACTCACTCTACTTATCTCCATATTGAACAAATTAAGCGTGGTAAAATCGGTAAGACTCTATTCTTCAGGAAAGTGAAAGGTCATATTATTCTTGTTCAGATATATGTTGATGACATTATATTTGGTTCTACTAACCCTGATCTTTGTACTCGTTTCGCTGATAGAATGAAAGATGAGTATAAAATGAGCATGATGGGTGAGCTAACATATTTTCTTGGTCTTCAGATAAAGCAAAATGTAAAAGGAACTTTCATTAATCAGGGAAAGTATGTTAAAGATATGCTGAAGAAATTCGATTTAACTCAGAGTTCAACTATGAAAACCCCTATGGCACCACCGCTGACACTAGACAAGGATTCAAATGGAATACCTGTTAATGTCACGTTGTACCGTGGAATGATCGGCTCTCTTTTGTATCTTACAGCTAGCCGACCCGATATTATGTACGCAACCTGTTTGTGTGCATGATATCAAGGTGAACCTAAGGAATCTCATATGACCGCTGTAAAGCGAATTTTTCGATACCTTAAGGGTACTGCGAACCTAGGTTTTTGGTATCCCAAAGGCTCAGGGTTTGATCTAATCGCCTATTCAGATAGTGATTTTGCAGGTTGCAAATTGGATAGGAAAAGCACCACAGGAGGCTGTCAGCTCTTGGGTGGAAAGCTGGTGAGTTGGACAAGTAAAAATCAAAACTCAGTGTCAACCTCCACAGCTGAAGCTGAATATGTAGCCGCTGGAAGCTGTTGTTCTCAGGTCTTGTGGATGAGAAATCAACTACTGGACTATGACCTACAGCTGTCGAAAATTCCAATCTACTGCGACAGCACAAGTGCCATCGCTATAGCCAACAATCCAGTGCTACACTCAAAGACAAAACACATCGAAATCAGGTATCATTTTATCAAAGATCATGTGATGAATGGTGATATAGAACTTCATTTTATCCCAACTGATTATCAGTGCTGATCTGTTCACTAAGCCTCTTGATGAGACAAGATTCAACTTTTCTCATCAGAGAGCTTGGAATTCTGAACTTTGAAGAGTAAAATCTTCAGCGGTTCACATTTGATCAGCGATAGGATAAAATCAACTTGTATAACCCATTCTATCATTCTCTCTCTGAACATAATTGATTCGTTGATGTCAAGGTATGTTTTCTCTCTTACTCGTTGACAATCGCATGTGAATGCAAGATTTCAAAACAAATTGCATCGCTGAATATCTCTTCCTTAATCAACGATACTTTGAAATTTCTTAAACCAACACTGAAATTTCAATTCAGTGCTTCATGTTTTCAAAAGTGTCCATGAGCTTTAAAAACCTCAGAGACATCCTAAAATATGAAAGGACATCCGTGACGTCATGAAACGGATAAGCCCTGGCACGTCTTCTTTCTAACACACGTTTGCACATTTCGTTTACCAGCCAATCAAATGCATACACGTGTCCGTGTCATGATGAAAAACTTTCCCGCTCTAGTTTTTCTCTCTCTAGTCTCACTATATAAACACATTTTGGGTTTATATTTTTCCTTTACGCGAACAACTTCTTCCTCAAGAAAACTACTGTTGCATTTTTGCTCTCAAGTTTTCAAGAACTGTTCATCTTCTTCTTCTTCAACGAACCAGGTTAATATTTATTTTATTTACCTGTTTCTTAAAACTTATTAATGATCTTCTCATTGTTTTTACAAGATCAAACAAAAGAACTTTTTCAAAAATGAAATCATTTCTTTCATGGTTTTATGAACACAGCCTTTCATGGTTGTTCTTCAAGTTTAATCGCAAATATCTTAAACTTGTTATTCATACATTGTTCCAGAATCCTAATCCTCAAAGGAAACTGGAAAACAAGACTTTTTATTGGGTTTGCATTTCTTTTTCAAAAACAAGAAAACCCTAATCTTCATTAAGACATCTTTGTCTGAATGAAATGGACAATATTCGAACCATCTTATTGGAAAATCTTTCCACATTAAGATTATTCTTATTTGTTATATCTTTGGTTGAACTGATAATACAGCAATGGCATCTACTGATATTCCTACTGCTGAGAACACTGCTGCTGCTGAGGAACTGAAAATCACTAAGGCTCCTCAGGTCAAGTTCACGCTTGAGGAACTCGATTGGACAAAAACAAACAATCTCTATGTGATTTTCGAGTTTCCTCCTCGAAAGCAAGTCACACATCTGAATGATGTTGTGAATTTCCTCAAAACCTGTTGCCTCTCTACAGACCTGACCATAACACCCCCTGCTCATCAACTACTACTATCTCGGTTTTGGTATTCTGCCAGACACACTCAGCTACCATCGACCAAAGACCCCACGAAGAAAATCGATTGCATCCTCTGTGACACTGATTTTGGCACCATAAAAATCACCCCTGCCATTATCCGAAAAGCATTGAGCCTTCCCATCGCCACAAAAGAAAAACCCTTTGTTTCTCTTCATGACCACAAGAAACATGCTGATAGGGAAGCCATCACTGCATTCTTTGATGCAATGGGTTATGTATGGGAAACAGGGAGGGACAAGAAGCCTGAGAAGGAGCTGACCCTCATCAAGAAATCCAAAATGCCCAGCGAGATGAACTTCATCTTCGCACACTTGATAAGCTGCATGACTGCAAAAACCGGCTCCTCTGATCAAGCCGCTCAACCTCAGCAAGCAATAGGCTATGCATTGCTGAAAGGTCTTCATGTTGACTGGGCCTCGATACTCTACGATGATCTTGTGCTCAGAGTAGACTCTGCTGGTGACCGACCATCATGGGTTCCATATCCTAGATTCATCAGCGCCGTCTTCCAAACCGGCCTGAAGATTAACTACCCAAAAGTAGGAGACCTGAAACTCTCTCAGGTTGGCCCTAAGGTACTCGACATCAAGCCAATGCCAAACGAGGTACGTCTATCTACTCTCTTATCTATTCTCAATCCTCCTTCTTCTACTTCTGCAACTCATTCAGTGGAAAAACCCACCGCTGATACCCCAGCTGCAACCTCCACTCCTTCTAGAAAAAGGAAACACTCATCTTCCCAACTTGGTTCCAAAAGAATCAAGAAAACAAAGGAGCAACCCCCAGCACTTACATGCTGAAGACTCCTTAGCTCATCTTGAAGAGCTGATGGAAAGTTCAGTGGTACGCTCTGCCACAGCTGAACAAGACACCCCTTCCATCCCAGCTTCAGCGTCTCTAAATGCTGAAGTTATAAACTTGGAATCGACCCAACCTCCTTCAGTCTCTCATAGGACTGAAGAAGTGATTCTCAGTGTATCCAACACTGAATCAGCTCCACATCAAACCTTCTCAACCTTCGCTTCTCTCTCTACTCCATTGGACTCTAATCCAGTTTTCACCACGGTCACTGGAGCACCCGTCATTCTTCCAGAAGCTAAAGCTGATACTTTTCAAGGAATAATGGATGCAGGACCTGCAGGAATGTCCATGCGTACACACATTCTAGCTGACGACATGGAACTTTTTTTCAGGACACAAAAGTTTTGACGACTTCACCAGCCCTCCTGCAGGTATACACCAACCCATATACACTGTAACTAAACCCCAAACTTCTGAGCTTTCCTTTGTTCATAAGTACTTATCTGTTATAGGTCCTAATTTGGGAGATATCAACGCCTCTCTGAAGAACCTGGATACAAAGCTGACAGGTCTCACCACTACTCTCTCAGACAACTCTTCAGCTGTAACAAACGATGGAGAGAATCTCAACAAGCTGACAAAAGTGGTTGAACAGAATGCCTCCAAAGCTGATTTGGAGAAGGTTGATGGTACTCTTGGTGATTTTGCCAAAGTTCTTGCTGACATCTACACAGACTACACCTCTCTTAAAACAACAGTTCAAACCATGTCCAGCGAGGTCATAACACTGAAGACATCGGTTGGAAATCTTCAGGGAGAGATGTCTGTTGTAAAGACTGACGTGAGTTCAGTAAAGACTGACGTAAGTTCAGTGAAGACGATAGTACAGCAGATCCTGATTCACATGACCGCCCCTGCCCCTGCACCTTCACATTTTACTCCGGCGGATCGAGCTGAACTTCTCAAGGTCAATCCTGCTATATCTAGCCTAGAAGATAGATTAACAGGGATTGAAAACTGTATTGGGATCCCTGGCCAAGAAGACAGGGAACCAACACCATCTGCTGAGTCATCGCTTTTCTCCCCCACTCATCATGAGGAAGGGGGGGAGAAGAACTCTGAAGACCTTCCTCATGATGAATCTATCGAGGGGGAGAAGACTGAAGATCTTCCCCTTACTGAAGAGGGGAAGAAGAAAAATGAAAAAACAACTGCTGGACCTCAGGGAGATGAAAACCCTGAGGGAACCGAGAAGCTTACCTCTGTATCTCGATGAGCAACTTGAGAAAGTTGCTGCTGATGTAACCGAACCCTATGCTGAGGAGATAGAATCTGACGACGAAGCTGAAGACGATGAAGATGTCGACATATCTGACGACGAACCATCTTCTTCTTCAAAGAATGATGATGATGACGACGATGATGATGACTTCTTTATCGTCAAGCCTATTCAGAAGACTAAAGCTCTCAAAGGGATTTCGATAAACGAACCTTCAGGGGAGCGGACCAAGACAAAGCCTTCAGCATCTGAAGCTGACAAGGGCAAAGGAAAAGGTGTCGCTGAAGACTATGAAAATCTGATAATCTTGCTTCAAAAGCCAGTTCGTCAGGTATACTACATCTTACTTCCTTACACTGCATCCCTCCTTTATCTATACACATCATCAGCTCTACTCTCCACAAAAAGCCTATACACTTAAACCCATTTCTTTTCTCTGTTCTACCCAAGTTCTTATTCATAAGATCGTTGTGTTTCAGCTAGTCCTCTCCCCTGCTTGAGGATTCTGAAGTACAACCAGCTGCTGCTGAAGAAATAATCCCAGTCTTGGATTTAATCACCGAGACTGATGAACCTAAAGAACAGACGCTCTCTCATACAAGCAGACCTTCCTTGGTTCCTCAAAAACCAAGTGAAGAGGATCAGAGAAGAAGATAAGAGATGATTAAGAAGCTTGAGGCTCAGCGAATCGTCTTGCCTAGTGCTAAAGTTGCTACTCCCGAATTCAAAATCTCAAGACAAGAATACGCTGATCACCTCAGGGCTGAACGTTTACTCGCTGATAAAAAGGAAGCTGAAGAAAAACACAAGGCTCTCGCCATCTAGCTCGTCCAAGAATCAGTCGAAGACCCAAAGCTGAAACGAATTCCCATTCAAGTCCAACGTCAGCTTTGGGAAGATGCTTGAAAGATTGTCGAGAAGAAAACTGAAGTATCTCAATCCACCCTCAATGTAACATCCTAAATTTTCAATAATAATATTTTAATGACAATTGGGATGTATTTGTTTTTTGTGTAAACCTTGAAATTTATGGAAGTTTTATAATTCATTAGGGTTAAAATACAAGAGATGAAAGTTGGATGTACTTTTGGGTTTAATGGAACTTGAGGGTGTGTTTTGTTATTAAATAACAGTGTGTACGGATAAAGGGTTAAGGGAATGAGATATTATCTCATTTTCCCTGTTGTGAGTCGGCAAGAAGCAGAAAGAAACAGAGAAAAGAGAGAAAAGGAAGAAAAGTAATAAAAGGAAGAAAAGCAAGGGTTTGTCTTCATTTTGGTAAGTAATTAACTATGGTTTATGATAAAATCTGTTGTAGTTATATGTGTGTAAACGAATTTGATTGTGGAATAGGTATTTGGAATCATAAACAACAGATTTGAAGAACCAGATTGTGCAAAGTGGGTATAACTTCCTTAAGAGGTGAGTTCATTTGTTGTTTGCTTAAATCAGCGTTTTCATGTTAAATTGAACCTTGAAATAGCTGTATAAATTGGTTATGAACTGTATGGAATGGTCTGGAATGAGCTGAATAGAACAAACATCAAGTTGGGTTGAATTTTGGGCTGCAGAACCGAAGTTTCCGGATAAAAATCGTATCCGGAAACCGCTGTGATGAATGTGTCCGGACATATCGATGTACCCGGTAAGTATTCTTTTTATTGAAGTTTTCCGGATGAAATTTAGTAACCGGATATTATCCGGACTAGTTTATTCTCCGGGTGTTGTCCGGATTAGGTAAGTATCCGGAAAGAGTGTGATACCCGGTAAGTTGTAGTTGTCCGGAAAACTCTGTTGTCCGGATAGTTTGAGTGTGTCCAGAAACCATGCTGTCCGAACACTTCTTGGTGATTTGGAAAATGTAGTTCTGTTAATCGTGGAAATGTGCGAGTTAGGATTTAAGATATACTTTATATAGCTTGGACATACGTACAAATGAATAGTAGTATGTAAGGCTTATGGACTATGCTAGTTTGATGCTAGGCAGGAATGTATTAAGGGTAATGGATCCATAGACACTAGTGTTTGGTAATCACATGGAATAGGCGTGTGGTAATAATCGTTATTCCAGTGATGTGTGTAGTACTAATGGTTATGTGTACGTGGAATAGATGAAGTTAGTCATTATTCTGATGTGTGTGAGAAACCCTGGAATAAACGTAATTCCCGGTTTCTAAGGAAGAAGAGGGATTGACATATGTAATTGTAATCTCTACTTCCTTTTCTAAGAAATGGGCATGTGTATATTGCGATTTCTTAGGTGGGAGCATTAATCTAGAATCTGAGAAAGATTCGTAGTGTGGCTCTGGAATAGGATGTGTACAGAAATGGGCATGTGTATATTGCGGTTTCTGGAATAGATGTGTACGGAACTGGGCATGTGTATATTGCGATTTTCGGAATAGAAACATTACTCTAGAATCAGTGCAGATTCGTAGTGTAGCTCTGAGACATGATATGATGATGGAATGTGTGTCAGTCATATTCATGGGATTGGATGAAAATCGTGTTAACGGAATAGAGTTACACGTATGGTAAGAAAAAGGGTAATAAGGTTTGATATAACTTGTTTACATTGATTTTGCAAATATTTTTATGGAAACGAATGTTCTCACTAGGCGTTGGCCTAATCGTTTCAAATGATGTTTTCTTACCAGGTGCCGGCTCGGGAAAATAAAGGGTTGTGGGACGAGCGTTTTGGAATAGCAAGGAAGTCAATTAACAGAAGTAGATTTTGAGGGATTGCTTAGATAACTTAATAAATCTGATTATAGTGACATAATTAGATTAATAAGTTATTTGTAGAATCATGTATCTGTAAATGTACCTTTGATGATTAATTCACTTTCTATTTTGTAAATTTGAAGTTTATATTATCATAACTTGTGGAAAAATTGAGGTTCAAATTAGCCCGGAATTTGGGGTGTTACAATATGGTATCAGAGCAATAGTTTAAGCGAACTAAGTATGCTGAGGAGATACTTAGACTCAAGCTGTGATGAATTAAGTTATGATTCGTGAGAAATGGGTAGAAACAATAAGACGGGATAGTCTTAAGAGTTGACGGAAATACGTGAAATTAGTACTGTAACGATGGTAACGAGGACTCTCCTGTATGATATATTCACAATTTCAATTAGCTACTGTTATTTATGAATATATTGTTACATAAGCATGCTTGTTTCTAAATTGTTACAGTGACTAATGATCGGTAAAGTACGTTTTGTAGGTCTATACTCGTATAACCATTTCTTATGGTCATCTCTTTGTGTTATAGTAGAACGATGGTGGATACGGCACCAGGGTCCTTCAATTCTTTGGAGATTAGATCAGTAAATGATTGGGGGTTGGAAAGACAACCTGGAACTGGCGGGACTCATGAAAGTCCGCCGAGGCAAACTTTAATAGTATGAAATGGTTGAGTAAGTGGGCCATGGAATGCGTGTATAGTAAGTGTTACAAAGCTGAGAGGGCGACCTCTGGTCGGAAGTAGAGTGTCAATGATAAGTCGCGTGAGTAAAACGATTGACCTTGTTTGAGTGAGTAGCCTTCAATTGCGAATAGAGTTTTATATATGATGTCCTAATGTGTGTTACATGAGTTTTTATGATTTCAAAACAATTGCATAGACAGCTATTTTAGTCGAGGTTGAGTCAGCATGTGCAAGTGTGTATTTAAAGAAAAAGGAAATTCCAGTTACGGCGCACAAAGAAATTTTGAGTTTAGCAATTTGTAAAATACTTCGTATTTTACATGAAAAGTTGAATGGTAGCAAAAGGTCAAGAAAGCGTTGGCCAGCAAAAGTTTTTATAACCAACAAGAGTATTAACTTGATGATATCATATAAACGAACGTGAGAACCGACTAGCTTACTTCGTGTCGGTAATTTTCTTTCAAACTTTGGTCGCATGAAAAGATTTTCATTTTTATTACTGTCGTAACAATATCGTTTGGTTGAGAAAGATTAAGTGTTACGGGAAGTTGTATGCAAACGATTCTCGAGATCATTGTGCAGTACATTGGAGTTATGAGAATGTTGGGGTCATTGGTACCCAAGTTGTTCCTTGTGTTGTTCTTTAAAATGAGAAAATCTGCGAAATGATTCATTTATCAAGTTGTCATGCATGAAGGCTATGAACTCACTAGGTCATAGAGTATTACACTTTAAGCTAAGAAAGAACTCCGAGAGTGAAGAGGTGTTGGATAAATCATGGGAGAATGTTCGTAGTTTTGGAATTTGGGTTCAAGATGAGAGGTGATCAGTGGGAAAGTCGAAAGTGGACTTTAGTGTCGATTGTAAGAAGGTATATACCCTTGTTTGGTAACTAAAATTACAGTTGCCAAGGGACGATTGTGTCCGAAGGAAGGACTAGTGGTCATCAAGGGGATGAAATTAGCACATCGCTATGAGTAGTGTGGTGAGACAGAAAGGAAATATCCTCGACATCAAATAAGAATTTATGGTGATCTTATGATATTAATGTTGCACGAATAAATTGGAGATGAAGACGATAGGATGTGAATTTGATTATGAGATGTTAGAAGGATTAGGTTCAGTTAGGGACCCTTGCTAAAGAATGGGTTAAGGAAGTATCGACAGGTCGACTATTGACTTTGAAGTCGGCAGTTGTGTAAGGAGTATGAGGTCTTTTTCCTGTCACAGGGTGCGTTCTAAGTGCGTCCCGCGTATGCCTGTGCGGGTAGGAACTATTATATCCCATATTGGCTAAGAAGGGGTACGAAGTCCTCCTTATAAGGGTGGATGGATACCTTCCTTGCAAAACGTGTTTTGCCCGTCGCAGGGTGCCGGTATGCTTATGCAGAGGGTATGCCGGTGCGGCCAAAAACGAAACCGTGAGCGGTGGCGGTATGCTGATGCAGAAGGTATCCATAGAGCGGAAAATATCTTGTATAGTGGACTGGGGATGTTACAGAATGGTATATATCTTGTAAAACACCCACGTTTGGGAATTTTGAGTGATTGACGAATAAATCACGAATGAAAGAAATTTTGATTAATTTATTGCATAAGAGAAAGCTATGTGGTCAAAATACGCTTTTAGAGTTTATTGTGGTTGTACAATAATTATGATGTGATATGTGCTTAATTGCATTTTATTTAAACGAGTGTCGTTTTAAGTATTGGTCTTATGTGTGAGGACAGTTTGATGCTCTTGTATTCTTAGTACCTTTGGGACTAAGGAACCTTGGTAAGGGATGTACATTGTTGAGTCTAAAAGAGTTGCATATACGTGTACATATAGATACATATATGAATTGACTTCATTGAGAAGGTAGCAATGAAGGGATTGTGAGATTAGCACGCCTCGGAGCGTGTGTTGCATGATGTGAGATAGATGTATTTAATTGCATGAGTAGAGATTGATAAATCATCATTAGATCCTTTGAGCAGATGGCTCGGTTTTGGGCTCGGTTGAGTATTGGAAGCTTTCGCCTGGTTTAAATAAGCTTGACATGGGCTTGGGGTTGGAATTATATGAATTGTATTATAATTGAAGTTTACATGATATGAATACATTGGTTATTACTGAGGTCAGGTATGAATATTGAGCCTGGAATTAGAAGATTAAAAGTTAAAGGACCACCGTGTAGGGGTGTTAGGATAGTGAAGGGCTGTTGTTTTAGATAAGCGTTTTCTTACAGTGTGGATGGTTTATAAAGGATGAAGTATTAGGCACGAACGAAGGGAGTACATAGATTGTGTTGATCTGTGAAGGAGTATGTCCGGTTTATGTAAAGGTTTGGAATCACAAAGAGTTAAAGCAAGTAACGAGTAGGTATGAGTTAATTAGAAACTCGTGAGTTATGATCCAACTAATGTTGGGGAGGGATAAAGTAGCGAAATAGACTCAGTTAAATATGCGGGAGAACATGAATGTACGTTTGAATTGTGTACAATTGATCATGAGAGACCTGCTCTGCTGTGAGATGTTATGGGTGGAGAATGTACGAACAAGTAGCGGCATCAAGTGCCAAGATAAGTGTGTCAACTAGTATGTAATGTGAAGTTAGAAAGAGGAAGCATCCGATGGAAGTCTTTTCGGGGATTTCAGATAGAAAGTACTATTTTGTCAATAAAATTGTTGGAGTATGTGGTTTGTAAGATGGTGTAGTGATATGGCTAATATCGGAATAGAATGGCGGAAAGGTAGTGGGTGTTTATCCAAAGCGATTTTGGATGTGTGAGTCGCTAAGTAAGTTATGTTTTGAATCATTGGAAGTTAACGAAGATGATGGATATGTTAGTCAAAATGTGATACAAAAGATGCAAAATCCTTAAGGAATATGAGTTGCTTCTTATGTATGAAAGAATTGTCCGAGAAAGTATTAGTTGCAGATTAAAGAATGTGTTATAACTTGGGACGGTATGTCGTTTCAAGATAACTTAGTTGATTGCCTTAAGTTAGAAATTTGATACAACCGTTTGGTTATGTATAGTAATGAGAAAATGTTATCGGTATGTGGAAAAGTTAGAAAAAACAGATAAGTAATGTTTGGAGGGTAGTACTCCATGCTATCGTGGGAAGATATGATAAAAGGTCGGACCTAAGAATGTAGTTATACTACAAGTTCAATAGAATTATCACCCTTGAAATACAACACTTTAGTGTTTGGTTGCAATATGGTCGCATAGTGCGATAGTGGTGTGAGGAAATAGTAGCGCTTTGTACTAAAGAAACGTGTGAGTCATGAATGTAACAAAGGTTTGTCGTATTTATCGAAGTATTCAAAAGTGGTGAGTATGCTCAATTTAAGGCGAGTGTAGGTTTTCAAGCAGTAGATTGTAATGTTATTTTGAGACCCGGAGATCGAGTTACGGTTAATGTCGGTATGGTAAACCAAGAAATAGTCGGATAAAGATTTGATGATGAACAGTTACTCTAAGGAGGTCTGCAAATCCAAGTTGGGGAGCGGATACTAATGAAAGAGGTAAGGTTCGGAAAATATGAAAAGATGAATTCTTGTTCTTTCTGGACTTTTAAATTATGATTAAGTATGTAAGACTTAAAGAGAAGAGAGGTACAAAATATTTCATGTTGGTATAATGTGATTTCTTTTACTAAAGTAAGAGTGGATAAGAAGAGTTATTGTGTGGAGAAACCAGAAGAAATTTTGATAAGTCAATTAAAAAGTTATGAAATGGCAAGGAAGTAGCTATAAAGTACAGTGGGAATACCATAGAGGTACTAATGTAACTTTAGAATCAGAGGAGGATACGAAAGTTAGATATCCTCATTTGTTTACCTGATCTTGATTTCGAGGACGAAATATTTTCAAGTTGGGGAGTATTTTAACATCCTAAATTTTCAATAATAATATTTTAATGGGAATTGGGATGTATTTGTTTTTTGTGTAAACCTTCAAATTTATGGAAGTTTTATAATTCATGAGGGTTAAAATACAAGAGATGAAAGTTGGATGTACTTTTGGGTTTAATGGAACTTGAGGGTGTGTTTTGTTATTAAATAAAAGTGTGTATGGATAAAGGGTTAAGGGAATGAGATATTATCTCATTTTCCCTGTTGTGAGTCGGCAAGAAGCAGAAAGAAATAGAGAAAAGATAGAAAAGGAAGAAAAGGAAGAAAAGGAAGAAAAGCAAGGGTTTGTCTTCATTTTGGTAAGTAATTAACTATGGTTTATGATAAAATCTGTTGTAGTTATGTGTGTGTAAACGAATTTGATTGTGGAATAGGTATTTGGAATCATAAACAACAGATTTGAAGAACCAGATTGTGCAAAGTGGGTATAACTTCCTTAAGAGGTGAGTTCATTTGTTGTTTGCTTAAATCAGCGTTTTCATGTTAAATTGAACCTTGAAATAGCTGTATAAATTGATTATGAACTGTATGGAGTGGTCTGGAATGAAATGAATAGAACAAACATCGAGTTAGGTTGAATTTTGGGCTGCAGAACCGAAGTTTTCGAATAAAAATCGTATCCGGAAACCGCTGTGATGAATGTGTCCGGACGTATCGATGTACCTGGTAAGTATTCTTTTTATTGAAGTTTTCCGGATTAAATTTAGTTACCGGATATTATCCGGACTAGTTTATTCTCCGGGTGTTGTCCGGATTAGGTAAGTATCCGGAAAGAGTGTGATACCCGGTAAGTTGTAGTTGTCCGGAAAACTCTGTTTTCCGGATAGTTTGTGTGTGTCCAGAAACCATGCTGTCCGGACACTTATGGTTGATTTGGAAAATGTAGTTCTGTTAATCGTGGAAAGGTGCGAGTTAGGATTTAAGATATACTTTATATAGCTTGGACATACGTACAACTGAATAGTAGTATGTAAGGCTTATGGACTATGCTAGTTTGATGCTAGGTAGGAATGTATTAAGGGTAATGGATCCATAGACACTAGTGTTTGGTAATAACATGGAATAGGCGTGTGGTAATAATCGTTATTCCAGTGATGTGTGTAGTACTAATGGTTATGTGCACGTGGAATAGATGAAGTTAGTCATTATTCTGATGTGTGTGAGAAACCCTGGAATAAACGTAATTCCCGGTTTCTAAGGAAGAAGAGGGATTGACATATGTAATTGTAATCTCTACTTCCTTTTCTAAGAAATGGGCATGTGTATATTGCGATTTCTTAGGTGGGAGCATTAATCTAGAATCTGAGAAAAAATCGTAGTGTGGCTCTGGAATAGGATGTGTACAGAAATGGGCATGTGTATATTGCGGTTTCTGGAATAGAAACATTACTCTAGAATTAGTGCAGATTCGTAGTGTAGCTCTGAGACATGATATGATGATGGAATGTGTGTCAGTCATATTCATGGGATTGGATGAAAATCGTGGTAACGGAATAGAGTTACACGTATGGTAAGAAAAAGGGTAATCAGGTTTGATATAACTTGTTTACATTGATTTTGCAAATATTTTTATGGAAATGAATGTTCTCACTAGGCGTTGGCCTAATCGTTTCAAATTATGTTTTCTTACCAGGTGCCGGCTCGGGAAAATAAAGGGTTGTGGGACGAGCGTTTTGGAATAGCAAAGAAGTCAATTAATAGAAGGAGATTTTGAGGGATTGCTTAGATAACTTAATAAATCTGATTATAGTGACATAATTAGATTAATAAGTTATTTGTAGAATCCTGTATCTGTAAATGTACTCTTGATGATTAATTCACTTGCTATTTTGTAAGTTTGAAGTTTATATTATCATAACTTGTGGAAAAATTGAGGTTCAAATTAGCCCGAAATTTGGGGTGTTACACTCAAATGGTGTAAAGAGAAGGTACACTTCAGATATCGTCCAGCAAGGATCAACAAGGTACATATTACTGGAAGAACAACTATCGGAGTACCTATTGTTGATATCCAATTGTTCAGAGAAAATGGCCAAACTGAAACCTTCGGAGCTGAAGCTGTCACAAGGTATGGTCTCTCTGAATGGTTGGAGATGAGGATAGCCATTCAAAAATCACGTTCAAAGTACAAGGATCATGTTGAGAAACTTATAAATCGACAGATCGACATGGTCTCATCTGTTGTGGATATTCCTCCTCCTCCTGCTCTTAAACTAAGCCTCTGCAAAGAAGAAGCTACAAGAATCAGATTCAGGTCCTCCCATATGAAATGAAACTGGTATTGGTTTCTCTCGCGCTGAAGTGCTTGGTCCTGACCCTGATCTATCTGCCCTTGACATATCTCTGCCACCCGGTGAACGTTTCATCCCTGGTAAAGTTATAAGTAATCTCTACGGTATATTCTTTCATGACTACGAGGGACGAGAATGTTTTCAACGTATCGCTGAGCTCCCAATCACTCCAATCGAACAGCTCAAAGATCTCATATACTGGTGTGAGTTCAGACAAGACCTTCTCGGACACTTCATGAAGCCACTGATCTTCAAGGAAGCCTAAGAAAGAAGAAATCAGGGAGAAAAAGTCCCTGACTGGATGATCCCTACAACCCAGACCCTTGATGAACGTCTCATCAAGGAAGAACCTCTATAAGCTGATAAGATCGCCTTATTCTTCTATTTTATCAGTTATTCTTTTATACATGTAATTTATTTCGCTTGTACTTATACTTTTTCTACTTCCCTTTGTAATCTGATACGAAGTTTAAAGAAAAATTTCAGCGAAAGTACTTTACTCCATCAGTACAGAAAAGATCCCAGAAAACAGTAAAAGGGACAAATATTTTATGAGTTCTTTTTATCCTTATGTTTTCATTAAATAGCAATTTTCTCTGTTGCTATGTCATAATCAAATAGGGGGAGATTGTTGATCCAAACCCTCAGTGATTTGATAATGACCCTCTCTTAAACACTTAGTGAAAATTGTATGTAAACAATATGTATCAGAGTTTCACTATCGCTGATAAGTACTAAGACTTTACAGTACCGCTGATAGGAACTCTCACTCTTTAAGATTAAACATTCAGCGAACACTGTTCACCATAATGCTCTGAGCCTGTTCAGTCCTTATGGTGATCGCTGATAAGTTAGTTGTTTACTTATGATCCCTGAAGACAAGTATCACGTCAACATAGGTTCTACGTTGAAGTCGAAGATCAAGCTCAAGAACCAGCGACAGGTCGCCTAATGAACTGATGCGGATCAGCGAAGACTCAGATTTGTCCACTCAACGTGAAGTATCAAGTATAAGACTTCAGCTATCGCTGAACTTTGTCATTCACTGATATAGAATGATAAAGCTCTGATTCAACGAAAGCTGATCATGAAGTCCTCCGTACAAAGTACTTTTGTCTTAACCACCCTTGCACGACTCCGTACGATATGTCAGAAAAGAACCTCCTTATTGTCTGAAATCGTACAACAACTCTGATACTACACTGTTCACACATGCGGCTACAAAGGTTGTCTACTAAAGTCAGACCCAACAACCAATGAGCTGCTGCCACGTGTAAAGTATAAACTGCCATGCATTAAATGCATGCAGTATATAAGAAGAAGATCTCACTTCATTTTGAAGCACTTGCTAACTGTAAAGCCCGTGTCTCGGTATGTATAAATTTTCACCTTTTAAATCTTCCTTGTTGGTTAAATAATAAATTAGTTATCGTTTTCCTTTCGGGCTTATAATTTTAATTGTTGAGAGTTAACACCGTTGACCCTATGCGTTTTTCTTTTTTTTAGTAAGAGGTTTAGGGGACGTTGGTGGATAGTTAAGGGACCGTTTTCGTCAAGGGTCAAAGCAAGGCATGGGTTTCGGCCTATGAAACCCCCCCCCCCCTCCCCAAACCGAATCCCTTGTGGTTGTTGTGGGTCTCGTTGCGTGATAAGCAAGGATGGAAGGGAGAAAGGAAAAACAAAAAGAAACCCTAAGTCTTTTTCCCCCCTCCCATTGTTAACGTCGGCCGCAAAAGAGAAAGAGAAAAGAGCCGTGAGTAAGAGAGAGAGAGAGTCGCCGGAGTAGGAGAGAGAGAGTCGCCGGAGGGAGAGCGAAAGAGTTCGCCGGAAATAAGGGAGAGTCGTCGTCGTTTCTGCCGGAAAGGGTGGAGGAGAAGTCACGTTGAGGTAATCCCGTGTTTCCGTTCTTTTCGTTGTGATATTCGTTGTCGGAAGCCGTAAACCGCCACCACCACCGCCGCAGCCACGGCTGCCGGCGGTGGGGCCGCCGCTGCACGCCTCCGTGGTGGCGGCAGAGGGGTGGGTGCAAGGGTGTGCAGGGTGCGGGTGTGTGCGGATGCGTTTTGCGAGTGTGTCGGGAGTGGGTGACGTTGGGAGGTCTCGCCGGAAGGGTTACCGTAACCATCGTCGCCGCCGCCAACCACCACCGCTGCCGGAGTCGGATGTGGTGGTACTCGGTGGTTGTCCAGCCTAGTATGACCTTTCTCCGGTAAGCTTGTAGGCTGTTCGGGTCTGTTTGAGTTAAGCTATGGCTTAATGGGTTTATAAACAACATTTGTCATTTCATGTGAAATGCACAGTTTCTGCCACTGTTTTGTGGAAGCCATAACTTCTTCTAGGAACATCGTATTGGGGTGAAATCAGTGCCAAACTCTCCCATTCTGAGTCTACTAAGTTTCATATGTTTTACGGAAAAACCAGTTCGGATCATAGCTAGTGTCAAATTGCTGTTTTGTACTGAAAGGTCCTGTTTTTAACTGTGCTGCAAGTCGGTTTTCTAAAATCCATAGTAAATTGTAGAAAAATCGTTAGAGCGCGTGCGATATGTCCCTGGAACCCTAAGACATGGGAATTGTGATTATGGAAAAATATTTCTGGATTTATCAGTTTATAAGGGGTTAAACAGGTCCCGAACAGACCTGTGTGTTGAGAGTAAAAAAAACTGGAAATGTATTTTATAAGTTAGTAGTCGTGGCTTTGGGTTGGGGCGTCACTTTGACATTTGTTAACACTTATTTAGGTGGAAAAAGGTGAGCTGGTGTTGGCCGCTTCGTGTTGCTGTTGAGGACATAAGCTTTGCTTTGGAGGTGAGTTCTCTCACTAAATAGGATGGGAATTCTATTTGTGTTACTATAGCTCGAGTGTGATAGTTAGGATTGTTTGCTGATATTATTGTGTTATGGGGTATATATAATTGTGTATATATATTGAAGTGTGATTGAAGTACTTCTTGATGGTTGTTCCAAGAAGTATATGTGTTTGTATAATAAGTTGCGATTATATCTTCTTGACGGTCGTTCCAAGGAGTATAAGGCTTATTGTTAATGGTGATATATTTTCTTGATGGTTGTTCCAAGAAGTATATGTGTTTGTATAATGAGTTGCGATTATATCTTCTTGATGGTCGTTGCAAAAAGTATAAGGCTTATTATTAATCGTGATATATTTTCTTGATGGATGTTCCAAGAAAAATATGTGCTGGTATATTTGGTGAATTTGGTATATATAAATTTGGGTGGAAGACGTGATTGCATAGTATGAGTTGGTTGTGATAACTAGCTGTTTAAGGGTGAGCGCTGATATAATTGTGATCCTATATATGGTTTGAATTCACTAAGCCTTGTGCTTACCCTTTCCTATTTACTGTGGTTTCAGGTACTAGTGGCTCCAAGGCGTGACGGGTACACACTGGCGCGCGTGAAGAGTTTTTACAATCATGAGATTCGAGTTATTATTAAACGTTTTAATTTCCGCTGTTTATTATTACTGGGAATATTTACTATTGAATTTGCAAACGAAACGGTGTTGGATTTTTAGTAAGGTTTTCTTTATTAAAATGCCTACTTTTACAAGTTAAAAATTATTGTAATTTTTGGGACGTTACAACTTGGTATCAGAGCACAGCTTGAGTGAATCAAACGCATCTCGGTGTGTTTGATCTCAAGTTGCGGCTATGAAATTCTTCTCTTAAAATTTTTGAAAAAATAAAAGAAAGGAAAACCCGTTTGGGAAACGGTGATCGAGGGCGCAATGTGTACAGTCAGCCGGAGCCAAAGGGAAAGGTACAGTACTTAGTGTATTTATCGCTTTCTAGATCATAGGGTATGCATGCTAGATCGCCTATGTGGTTTACATTGTACTGTATGATGATTGCTTGCTAGTGGGAATTAATGCTAGCTATAATAGGTTGTTAAGCGAAGGCCCTATAGGTTGTATGCAGTAAGAATAGCATAGCCTTAAAATATTTGATTTAGTTCTATTGCGCAGCTCTTGTTTGAGTCCAACCGTTCTAGGATAGAATCTTGTATTCGAATGTCTATATGATTCACGCTGCATGCGACTGGGTATTCGCGAGGCAACTCGTTATGGCTAATAGGGATTCCGTTGTAGCAAGGGTAGTGGGATGAGATGAAATTCCTAGTGAGCTGGGAAGAGTGTTTACATATGAGTATGTATGCTAGATTGCTTTCTAGAACATAGGAGTATGTGTGCTAGATTGCTTGGTGCTTATTACACTGTACTGCATGTTTGTTGCTTGCTAATAGGAGTTTATGCTAGCCTTGATAGGTTGTTAAGTGAATGCACTATAGGTTGTATGCGGTAGGAACCGAATAGCCCTAGAATGTCGGATTTAGTTCTATTGCGCAGCTCTTGTTTGAGTCCAACCGTTGTAGGATAGAATCTTATATTCGAATGTCTATATGGTTTTACGCTGTGTGCGACTGTGCATTCGCAAGGCGACTCATCATGACTAGTGGGGATTTCGTCATAGCAAGGGTAGTGGAGTTGGGTGGAATTCCTAGGGAGCTAGGAAGAGTGTGTACCTATGCCGGTGCGGGCATATGTGTATAGTTTTCGGCAAGGAACTACTTGGGCACTTTGGGACGGGACTCGAAACGAGTGAGGATAGGTGTGGAAGGTAGTAGTAGAGCTCCTACTATCTGAAGCACAGGATCCGTGCTCGAGTCGGGGAAAGTCACGAGGAATCCAAGAAGTTGAGCGTGAGCGTTGCTAGTGTGAGTTATTATGTGCTAATAACTCGTTGTAATATCTACCCAGAATAGCCATCACAAGGAGGAACGACTATAGTAAACCTACTAGTACAGGTGTGTACTTGATTTTCTTTGATGGGATGATCGTTGGGGTAGTGACGAAGGTTATAAATTAGTAGTCGTTGGAATAAAAAGGACGATTCTAGTATTAATCACTTGGAGTGATGATAAGGATGATGTTTGTTTCGGGTCTAGGTGGATGATTGTGCTAGAATCATAGGCTTATAGAGCCGACTTTGATTTGAGGAAAAATCGTAGGGATTATTTGACGTAATTTCCAACTTGCCTAAGAGGTGTAAATGTCCGGATGACGTTTGTGGATCGGAGAGTTTTGGAGGGGTATGAGTCGAGACGTCGGATGCTGATTGAGTCATGCACAAAGTTTATTTTGAAAATAAATTGCATTAACTAATTCTTGTGTTTCCAATCCTTTTGTGGATTGTGTTTTAGAATTTTGAGAAATGTTTAGCACACACACAAGATTTCGAATTATGGTTTTGAAAGTGCATGAAACCGTTTTATCACGGGAGTTGCAAACTTTGTTAGAAATTGTCTCATTTCGTTATTTTCCAACGGTTCTTTCGGGTAAGATGATATCCGTGTTTTGTGGTGTTTAAAATGTTGGGCAAGTGACTACGGCTTGTGACTTTAACATTGGAACTCCTCCACATATGTTAGAGTTGAGACGGAAAGTTACATTCCACGATGTCTGTATAAAACTATTTGATTGATTTGGTTAAAATAAGTTTTGTTTTACGGCGTGTTGAGTCGTGTGGGTTTAATTTCACGAGGTGCATATCTTATTTGTTTATGTGACCATTTGGGGAAATCTTAGAAATCAATTTAAAGAACACCACCTTTTTAGATTTTATGAGGTTTTAGTCGATATTTTCAAATGATGAAAACGGATTGGTTTTTATCTTTAAGTTTGAAACTTACACGAGACAGTTGTATTTTAACAAAAATATATTTGTAAACCGTTTCATCGTTTTGTATGACTAGCCGATGCGCGTAAGATTTGTTGGTGAACCCTGTGCCACGACATTTTATGTTTAAAAAGAGAAATTTTGGGGTCAAGTGTCATGTAACTGATTTTGAAATTATGTACACACTTTTGTCGCACCCGGTGTAAGGTCGAGCGGTTACTTTGAGTACATGTCATGAGTCAATCCATACTAGAACCGTGACGGTCCATTTTTTTTAAGAAATTATTCATTACGCTTTGTGTTTTGTAAGTAAACTGAACAGAAATGGAATGATTTTCAACATGATTTTTCTGTGTGAGATGAGCGTGTCCATTTTTGCGTAACTACCGACCTGGTAATAGTAGTTTTATTGCATACAGTCTTTTTTTGAAATGAAAAATCTTGACTTTGAAAATATTTTGTAAATGATTTTGTAAACCATTTGGGAAATGCGCTTTTAAGTGTTATGTGTCATTTTGAGAATTTTAAGGGTGTGAGTCCTTTTGGAAAACTCTTTTGTTTAACCCGTGTTGAGTTTGGGACTAATGTTGATTTTAGAGTATTGCTTGCTTAAACTTTATTTAAACGCGTTTTGACCGACTTATGGGTCTAGCAAGCGTGGAGCATTTTGCTCGTTTTTGACTTTGAGAGAGTCAGGGGTCAATTGCACGGTTCTAATGGCTCGATGGGGAGTCTTGTTGTTGGGTTCTTTTTGTTGCACAGTTTTCCATTTATTGCACGTTGAGTATTTACATGTTTGGGTGAGTGAGTCATTCCGGGATAGGCATGTTGTTGGTAGACTGTTTTGCATTGGATCCTTGGGCACGTTAGTCAGTATTTGGTAAAGGTCGGTTGGGTATCTCGGGGTAGGACCCCGGTATTCATGTTTTATGACTTCGACTTTCTAGTAGGCACTAGGAGGATATAGTCTTGAGCACTTACCTGGGAGGTAGTTCCGATGTGCCGGGCTTGTGACGTACCTGGGAGGTAGACGTTAAGGTGTATCTAGATACGGTGTAACTAGGCTTCGTAAAGCGAGTGTGGAGGAATAGTAGACGGTGGAAGGTTGGGTATTCCACTCGTGTTGGTAATGTAGGCCGAATAGTATCGGTTAAGAGAATGATGCCCTTTGTAATTAAGAGAATAAATGCGCAGTAACCTTTTTGAAGTAAGTAGTATATTTAGGTGTCGACTTTTGGGCTTAAGGCCAAACACCTTTAGTGTAATCGGAGATTTGTAGCCGATTTTAAAATAATTATGATGATGGTAGTAGTAACCCTGAGATGCTTAATTGTGATGAATGGTTATGGTGGAATGACCTTCGTGGGTGATTATAAGTTTACTGGTTTGATGATCCGTGTGAACTAAATTTTGGGAGTCTATAGAACTCGTGGAAGTAATCGGCAGTAATGGTAGGAATGATCAGATTCGAGTATCCTGTAGGATATATTGGTGAGCACCTTTAGAATGGTTAGAGCTTGAAAGTTGAATCGGGATGTATGGAACATCTAAGGTTGGGAGGCAACCGAAGTCGTGTGACTAGGAATGAACCCAGTTGTTGGAGTGTTCTTCCGATCATATTTTCAGTGTCCTTGAAGGAGTTTTGTTAGTAAGAAAAGTATTCGAGAATTTCTAGACGGGGTGAGAAATTTAGATTCTAGTTGAGGAAAGTCCAGTGGCAACACAGAAAGGGCTCCGAGTGGACTTGGGAACCCGAGGTTGAGATGTGGTGAAACTATCCAGAGCTGTTTGCGGACGTAGACTTCGAGGACGAAGTCTAATCCAAGTGGGGGAGAGTTGTAAAGCCCGTGTCTCGGTATGTATAAATTTTCACCTTTTAAATCTTCCTTGTTGGTTAAATAATAAATTTGTTATCGTTTTCCTTTCGGGATTATAATTTTAATTGTCGAGAGTTAACACCGTTGACCCTATGCGTTTTTCTTTTTTTAGTAAGGGGTTTAGGGGACGTTGGTGGATAGTTGAGGGACCGTTTTTGTCAAGGGCCAAAGCAAGGCATGGGTTTCGGCCCACGCAAACCCCCCCCCCCCCTCCCCAAACCGAACCCCTTGTGGTTGTTGTGGGTCTCGTTGCGTGATAAGCAAGGATGGAAGGGAGAAAGGAAAAACAAAAAGAAACCCGGAGTCTTTTCCCCCCCTCCCATTGTTAACGTCGGCCGCAAAAGAGAAAGAGAAAAGAGCCGTGAGTAAGAGAGAGAGAGTCGCCGGAGTAGGAGAGAGAGAGTCGCCGAAGAGAGAGCGAGAGAGTTCTCCGGAAAGAAGGGAGAGTCGTCATCGTTTCTGCCGGAAAGGGTGGAGGAGAAGTCACGTTGAGGCAATCCCGTGTTTCCGTTATTTTCGTTGTGATATTCGTTGTCGGAAGCCGTAAACCGCCACCACCACCGTCGCAGCCACGGCTGCCGGCGGTGGGGCCGCCGCTGCACGCCGCCGTGGTGGCGGCAGAGGGGTGGGTGCAGGGGTGTGCAGGGTGCGGGTGTGTGCGGATGCGTTTTGCGAGTGTCTCGGGAGTGGGTGACGTTGGGAGGTCTCGCCGGAAGGGTTACCGTAACCATCGTCGCCGCCGCCAACCACCACCGCTGCCGGAGTCGGATGTGGGTGGTACTCGGTGGTTGCCCAGCCTAGTATGACCTTTCTTCGGTAAGCTTGTAGGCTGTTCGGGTCTGTTTGGGTTAAGCTATGGCTTAATGGGTTTATAAACAACATTTGTCATTTCATGTGAAATGCACAGTTTCTGCCACTGTTTTGTGGAAGCCAGAAATTCTTCTAGGAACATCGTATTGGGGTGAAATCAGTGCCAAAATCTCCCATTCTGAGTCTAGTAAGTTTCATATGTTTTACAGAAAAACCAGTTTAGACCATAGCTAGTGTCAAATTGATGTTTTGTACTGAAAGGTCCTGTTTTTCACTGTGCTGCAAGTCGGTTTTGTAAAATCCATAGTAAATTGTAGAAAAATCGTTAGAGCACGTGCGATATGTCCCTGGAACCCTAAGATATGGGACTTTGTGATTATGGAAAAATATTTTCGGATTTATCAGTTTATAAGGGGTTAAACAGGTCCCGAACAGACCTGTGTGTTGAGAGTAAAAAAACTGGAAAATGTATTTTATAAGTTAGTAGTCGTGGCTTTGGGTTGGGGCGTCACTTTGACATTTGTTAACACTTATTTAGGTGGAAAAAGGTGAGCTGGTGTTGGCCGGTTCGTGTTGCTGTTGAGGACATAAGCTTTGCTTTGGAGGTGAGTTCTCTCACTAAATAAGATGGGAATTATATTTGTGTTACTATAGCTCGAGTGTGATAGTTAGGATTGTTTGCTGATATTATTGTGTTATGGGGTATATATAATTGTGTATATATATTGAATTGTGATTGAAGTACTTCTTGATGGTTGTTCCAAGAAATATATGTGTTTGTATAATAAGTTGCGATTATATCTTCTTGACGGTCGTTCCAAGGAGTATAAGGCTTATTGTTAATGGTGATATATTTTCTTGATGGTTGTTCCAAGAAGTATATGTGTTTGTATAATGAGTTGCGATTATATCTTCTTGATGGTCGTTCCAAGAAGTATAAGGCTTATTATTAATCGTGATATATTTTCTTGATGGATGTTCCAAGAAAAATATGTGCTGGTATATTTGGTGAATTTGGTATATATAAATTTGGGTGCAAGACGTGATTGCATGGTATGAGTTGGTTGTGATAACTAGCTGTTTAAGGGTGATGCTGATATAATTGCGATCCTATATATGGTTTGAATTCACTAAGCCTTGTGCTTACCCTTTCCTATTTACTGTGGTTTCAGGTACTAGTGGCTCCAAGGCGTGACGGGTACACACTGGCGCGCGTGAAGAGTTTTTACAATCATGAGATTCGAGTTATTATTAAACGTTTTAATTTCCGCTGTTTATTATTACTGGGAATATTTACTATTGAATTTGCAAACGAAACGGTGTTGGATTTTTAGTAAGGTTTTATTTATTAAAATGCCTACTTTTACAAGTTAAAAATTATTGTAATTTTTGGGACGTTACACTAACTCTGGTCAAGTCATCTTCTTATCTTGAGATAAGTTATTATTAGTAATTTCCTTCTCTTTCTTAGTGCAAGAAACTTAGTGTTTCAACTTGTTTAGATTTAGGTTTATCCTTAATCTTATTCCGCAACAAGCTGTAAATTGTTAATGATTTATCAATAAACAATTTAGAAAAGTAAAATCTGTGTATTTGTATTCAACCCCCCCCCCCTTTCTACAAACTCGTATAGCCCTTCGGGACCAACAATATATATATATATATATATATATATATATGTATATATATATATATATGTATGTATATATATATGTGTGTATAAATACCCATAAATAATTGTGGCTTGCGATGTACTTGTATTTGATAGTTTAATTATAGAAGAATAGAGATGGGATTTACATACTTTGTGTGCCTTATGGAAAATTGTTATATCATCATGAAGGATCAACTACCATGCTAATTATACAATTTCTCTAGTGTGCATACATGGTGTGAGTTGGGTTTGGATTAGTCTATTTCCTCGTGCACGAGGATTTAGACCTTTATGGAATATATGTATGTATCGGTTAAGCCATTGGTGGCTACTAGCGGGTATGAAATAAGGGACAATCGTCCTTGAGGTGTAACTCGTCTAGGATGGATATGCAATATGGTCCCCGTAAGTCCTTGAGGTGTAACTCAATGGAGTATGCAATAAAGGCAATTTATTTATGGTTTGAGGTTGTGATGTTTATATGGCATGGGAACTAAGACCGGGACTTGAGTTGTAATCCATCAACATCAAGGTGACTCCACTCACGTGTTCACGTCACCTAGATGGTAACGAGTCTCCCCCGTTTTGGAGAATTGCCTCTTTTATTTTATGACAGATGCGGATCACAATAACTTGTGGAAAATCGGTAATGTGGAAATTAAGTGGAGCCGATATCTTTACTTTTAGCATTGTTATAATTCCTTGTTATTGCTCGAATATTTAAATCCTAGACTTGTGGTCTAACACTTGAGTGTATGTTGTGGATTACAGGTTCCACTTAGCGGTGTCTAGTTCGTCGTGTTGCTGACCATGCTTAGGAGCTTGGGAAGGTCGGGCTTTTTGGGAATCGAGAAGAGAGACACTTTTGGAAACATAGTGACACCCGGATTAATCTAGTTAACTATAGTCTAGATTACTAGGTTGTTGTATGTTATGTCTTAATACACCTTTAATTGTACATTGTCCAAACTACCCCATTTCATTAAGGGTTTAGTTGGTTTATATTTTGAGGTTTAAATTTACCCATTTTCCGGAATTTTTCCCTATATTTAATGTTTAAATTTTAGGGTGTTACACTTATATATAATAAGCCAAAATTGTAATTAAGGGTTTGAACTTGACTAAAACGATGGATACACCCCAAAACTTATAAACATAAAAATAAATAAATAACTAACCGGGTCATTACACGCACATATTTTTGATTTGGATTTACTATTTGAACATTTTTATGATGAATTTTTTGGTCAGGATAATGCAAATGCTAATGTGTATAACATGGTTTGAGCTGCACAAATCGAGGACTCCGCAAATCTTATGGGTCCCTCGACGTCGAGCAATTCCACCGCATCTCCATCTACTTCTAAATCTGCCCAAGTTACTTCAAGCTCAAGTGATGCTGCATCTAAAGATGAAGTTACACCAGAAGTTGTTGTTACTACACCAGATCTTGATGTTCATGATTAATCCTCTATTACACGCACGTGCCAACCTTTACCTACCCCCAGAGGCTATCCACCCACCTGTGAATCCAACACCAACACTACTAGCCAGCATGCCATCATCACTTGAAGCTGTTTAGGACCTTCCTCTAAGTGGCTATATGGATCCAAATGCTTCCCAGTCAACCTATCAACCACTTCCACATACGCACAAGTGGACGCAAGCTCACCCAATTCATCAGATCATAGGTGACCCCTCTACACCTGTTCAGACAAGAGCTGTATCTAGCAACGAGTGCCTGTTTTCTTTCTTTGTGAGCCGAATTGAGCCATCTACCATTTCGGAGGCTCTCTACGATCCCGACTGGGTGATTGCTATGCAAGAGGAGCTCTATCAATTTGAGAGCCTTAAAGTATGGCGATTTGTCCCATGACCAAAGAACCAAACGATGACTGGCACGAAGTGGGTCTTCTAGGACAATAAGGATGAAGACGGAATCGTCGTGAGGAACAAGGCACGTCTAGTTGCCAAAGGATATCGACAACAAGAAGGTATAGATTATGGAGAGACATACACACCGGTTGCCCGCATAGAAGCAATAAGGATATTCCTTGATCATGCCGCCCACAAGAACTTCACTGTGTTCCAGATGGACGTGAAGAATGCTTTTCTCAATGGCGTACTCAGAGAGGAAGTCTACGTGTTGATCCAAACCCTCATTGATTTGATAATGACCCTGAGAAACACTTAGTGAAAATTGTAAGTAGACAATATGTATTAATGTTTTGCCATCAAAGAAAATATACTAAGTCTATTTAGTATCGCTGATGGAAAACATACGTTTTAATTTATGAATTCAACGAACACTGTACATCAGTGAGCTCTGAGCCTATTCAGTCTTACTGATGATCGCTGATAATTTATGTTCTTTACTTATGATCCCTGAAGAGAAGATTCACGTCAACTATGTTCTACGCTGAAGTCGAAGATCAAGCCAAAGAACCAGTGACTAAGTCTACTAGTGACCTGATACGGATATCAGCGAAGCCAAGACTTGTCCACTCAACGTGAAGTTTCAAGTAGAATACTTTAGTGAACACCGAACTTTATCATTCGCAAATAAAGATTCATTCAGCAAACGTTGATCATGAAGCCTCCTCTACAAGTAACTTTTGTCTTATCCCCCTGCACGCCTCCGTACGATTTTTGTCAGAACGGACATCCCTTTTGTCCAGAATCGTACAACCAACTCTGATTTTGCACTGATCATCATGTTGCCACTAGGTTGTCTACTGAAGTCAAATTATGCAACCAACCAGAGGCTGCCACGTGTAAAGGTATACTGACTTGAATTAAATGCATGCAGTATATAAAAGAACCCTACTTCAGTTTGAAGAAGCTTGGCCATTCCTCTCTCGCTGAACTTACTGTGTGAAAGAATACTATCCTTAGTGTTCTTATTTTCTTAATCTCTATTTCTAGTGCAAGAAACTCAGTGTTCTCATAGTTTGTTTAGATTAGGTTCATTCTTTAATCTTATTCCGCAACAAACTGTAAATTGTTTGATACATATCAATAAACAATTTAGAAAGATAAAAATCGTGTGTTTGTATTCAACCCCCCCCCCCCCCCCCCCTTCTACAAACTTTTATAACCCCTTTGGGACCAACAAGTGGTATCAGAGCAGTTTGTTTAATCTGATAAACAAGATCTTGCATATACAATCTATTTCTCCCTTCCTTGCTATTCTTCATTATGGCAAACTCCACAAACACAAATTACATTGATAATGGAACTCTTGCAAAACCCCCTAGATTTAGCAAAGATAACTTCATTCTTTGAAAAAATAGGATGACGCTCTTCTTGGAAGGTGTAGATCCCACTATACCTCACTATATCGAAAATGGACCATATGTCCCTTTCATGATAGACCATGCTGTTCCATCCACTGCTACTAGAGCTGCCATCCCTGAACGAATCATTCCCAGGGAAGTCACTCACTGGACTGATGCAGAGAAGAAGAAAGTGGCCATCGATACTAAGGCCAGATCCATCATCTCAATGGATCTTCCTGATGAAGTTTACCACTCCATCATGAACCTGAAGAGTTCTAAAGCCATATGGGACACTATATGTGTTCAATATGAAGGTACTACTGAAGTCCAGGATTCAAGAAAGATCAACCTGGTAAGACAGTACGTAAGTTTCATCTATGGTAAGAATGAAACCCTCTCTGAAATACATCAACGGTTTAACTGTTTAATCACTGACTTAAAAACTGTTGGTAAGAAATATTCTAACTTTGAGAGCCTGACAAAATTTCAGGAAAGTCTTCCTGAAAGCTGGGACAGTTATTCTATGTGTCTTAAGCTCTCAAAGGATCTGAAATCAATGACCATCTCTACCTTATTTGGCACTATCCTCAATCATGAGCAGTCGTGTCAACTTAAGAAGAACTTTGTAAAAGATTCCAAAAGCACACCTGTTGCTTTACTCTCTTCAGAGTTGGTGCCCACTCAGCGTTCTACTATCACTACCACTGAGTTGGATTCTAACTCTGATGATTCATCAGAAGCTGATCACTCAGAACTTGATTAACCTCTGGCACTTCTGACCAATAATTTCAGGAAATTCGCCAGAAAGAGTAACTTCAGAAGAAATAAACCTCTTTCCCTCACTGACAAGCCAAATTCAACACCTGTTGATAAAGCCACTGCTACCTGCTTTAACTGTGAAAAAGTAGGACATTTTGCTAATGAATGCAGGTCAAAGAAAGTCTACAAACCTTCATCCTCTTCTTTCAAGAAATTCTAAAACCCCAAGGCTAGAGATGACAAATACCAGAAGCTGAAAGAAAAGTATGCTAAGCTGAAAGCATACAAAAAGAAAGGAAAAGGTATGATCACTGAAGATCATGACTGGGCTGCTTCTGATGAAGAATCATCTGACTCTGATGATGATGATGATGCCAATCTCTGCCTCGTGGCTCAAATAGAAGAAGAGGAAGAAAAAGCTGAAATTCCCTCAACTTCAACCTCTATCGCTCAGGTATCAAATTCTCTCACTGATACTTCCACTTCAGCCTTTAATGACGTTGATAGACGACAGACCATCAATCTTTTGACTATTGATTTATATGATGCCATGAACGGCAAGACCAAAGCTGAAAAACAAAATGATGATCTCGCTGAACATCTTAAAAACTGTCATTTGCAAATTCAAAAGCTTTCTAAAATAGAAGAAAATTTGAAAGATCAGGTCTGCATAAATCAAATCATTAGTATTAAGAGAGAAGAAGCTATCGTTGCATTAAAAGCTGAACAGGCTACTGTTGAAGAATGGTGTAAATCCTCAACAACGATCACTGAGATATTACGTGCTCAGATTCCCCTGACTGACAAACGAGGTCTTGGTTACAAAGCTGACGCTGAAGAACCAACCACTGATCGTTCCATGCTTAAGTTTGAAATGTTCGTGTCATCTATCCCTGACACCTCTTCGTCCCAGTGTTCTTCTTCAAAAACTCCCATCCGTGAGGAAAAACCTACCTTGATTTCTACAGGTAAAGGTAAAGAAAAAGTCTTTAATCAAAAACCTCAGAAAGGTACCTTTGTACCTAAGCTGAAAGTTCTCAAACCTTCAGTGAGTCATTCCTCTACGTCTAAGACCAAGATCCCTGAATTTATTCAGCGATCTACTCCAAAACTGAGACTGGATGTAATTGGTAAGAAATCAGAAGAACTTATAGTTCCTTCAATTTCCAATGCCAAAGGTATTCTTGGTGCTGCCCTGCTCATTTAAAAATTTCGGCTAAGCATGCAAATGGTCTTAAAGCTACTTTTAGCTATAGGAAATGTTATCACTGTGGACTTACCGATCATATTGCTAGTAAGTGCCCCACAACCACCAAAGCTGAGAAACTAGCAATGGTGAAGATAACTTCCCCCAAGGCAAAGAAGACCAATCCTCGTGCAAATCAGGTTAAGGTGAAAACAACCACTGAGGTTAAGAAATTAACCAAAGTGTAAAATGTCACTGAAGCCGAATCTTCAAATGCTGCGAAGATTGCTGAACTTTCCACTTCCTCAACCACCACTGACAAATGTGGACCCGTAGTAAAATGGGTACCCAAATCATACTAATCTTCCTTTGTTTGCAGGTCCTGAAGGGTATATGGTATCTCGATAGCGGATACTCTAGACACATGACTGGCAAAAAGAACATGCTCACTGAATATAAGGAAGAAAAAGGTCCCTCTGTAACCTTTGGTGGAAATGGAAAAGGCTATACCCGAGGGTTTGGTGTACTCTCTAATGGTACAACAACCTTCAGAAGAGTCGCATATGTCGAATGGCTGAAGCACAATCTTCTGAGCATCAGTCAGCTATGCGACAAGGACTACAAAGTGTGTTTCACTAAGGAATCCTGCTTTGTCACTGACAAAAAGGAGAAGGTCGCACTCAGCGGATACCGGTTGGAAAATGTTTATGTGATAAACATGGACTCTACAACCACTGAGAACTTCTGTTTCTTCTCCAAAGCCTCATCTGATGTCAACTGCTATGGCATAAAAGGCTCTCTAATCTCAACTTCAAGACACTGAATACTCTTTCTTCAAAAGAGTTGGTTACTGGTCTTCCTCAACATTCATACGCTAAGGAATCTCTATGTTCAACGAGTGAAAAAGGGAAACAAACAAAAGCAAGCTTCAAGTCAAACCAAGTTTCCTCAATGTCATCTCCTCTTCAACTTCTTCACATAGATTTGTTTGGTCCTGTCAACAAACAATCCATCGCTGGAAAGAAATATACACTGATCATTGTTGATGAATTCTCTCGCTACACCTGAGTTATGTTCCTCCATTCTAAAAGTTATACCCCTGATGAACTCATCGCATTTGTCAGGAAAATGGAAGTCCTGAAAAATATGACCGTTCGCTCAATAAGGAGTGATCACGGAACTGAATTAAAAAACAGTTCCCTTGAAAACTTCTTTGAAAGTAAGGGTATTTCTCACAACTTCTCTTCAGTGAGAACACCGCAAAAAAATGGAGTCGCTGAAAGAAGAAATCGAACGATCATCGAAGCTACACGTTCAATGCTCAGTGATTCTCATCTACCTACTCAGTTCTGGGCAGAAGCTGTCAACCCTGCTTGTTTACTCAAAATAGGTCGCTGATTGTCAAAAGATTCAAGAAAACATCATATGAACTTTTCCATGGGAGAAATTCTTCAATTAGCTTTCTTCACATCTTTGGATGTCAGTGTTTCATACTGAACAACATGGATTCCCTTGGAAATTTTGATACCAAGGCTGATGATGGAATATTTCTTGGATCGTAGAAGAAACAATCCACGTCACCTTTGATGAATCCCGTTCAGCGAATTCAAGACCTTCTGCTGATACTGAAGAACTCAATAAATGGATGTTTTCTCATTTTGGGGACTCGGAAAGCATTCCCAATCCTCAGGTCAACATCCCTACCGCTGATGATGATCCTACCATCAACCTCAGATATCCCATCTACTTCTCAGCAATCAGTGAATGAAATGCCATCTGAACCTTTTCCTCTCTTGCTAGAAATACCTGAAGTTGCTGAAGCTTCTTCTTCAACTCTTCCAGAAGTTCAAATTGAGTCAACGAATCATGTTCCGACTCAGCGATGGACTATCAATCACCCCATTGATAAGATTCTTGGTGATCCAAATGCTGGTGTTCAGACTCGACGAGGTTCAGGTAACATTTGTTTATTTGTTAACTTTATCTCTCTAATTAAACCAAAGAAAACAAATGATGCCCTCAGAGATCCAAACTGGGTCAGCGCTATGCAAGAAGAGCTGACAGAATTTGAAAGAAACCAAGTTTGGAAACTCGTTCCAAGACCATCTGACAAGTCAATGATAGGCACTAAATGGGTCTATCGAAACAAGTTCGATGAACATGGAACTGTAACCCACAACAAGGCTCGTCTTGTTGCTCAGGGATACGGACAAGAGGAAGGCATAGACTATGACGAAACATTTTCCCCAGTGGCAAGATTCGAAGCCATTCGTCTATTCTTAGCATACGTGGTTCACAAAGACTTCAAAGTATATCAGATGGATGTGAAATCAGCATTCCTTAACGGAAGTCTGAATGAAGAAGTCTATGTTGAGCAACCTCCAGGATTCAATGATCCTAAGCATCCATGTTATGTATATAAGCTGGATAAGGCACTTTATGGCTTAAAGCAAGCTCCTCGTGCATGGTATGACACTCTCTCAACTTATCTCCATATTGGAAAATTTGAGCGTGGTAAAATCGATAAAACTCTATTTTTCAGGAAAGTAAAAGGTCATATCATTCTTGTTCAAATATATGTCGATGATATTATATTTGGTTCTACTAACCCTGAATTATGTACTCGTTTCGCTGAAAGAATGAAAGCTGAATATAAAATGAGTATGACGGGTGAACTGGCATATTTCCTTGGTCTTCAAATCAAGAAGAATGAAAAAGGCACTTTCATTCACCAAGGTAAGTATGTTAAAGATATGCTGAAAAAGTTTGATTTAACTTAAAGCTCAGCTATGAAAACCCCAATGGCATCGCCGCTGACACTTAACAAAGATCCGTCAGGGAAGCCTGTTAATGTCATAGCATACCGTGGGATGATCGAATCTCTCCTGTATCTTATAGCTAGTCGTCCTGATATTATGTATGCAACTTGTTTATGTGCAAGATATCAATCTGAACCTAAGGAATCTCATTTGATCGTTGTAAAGCGTATTTTTCGATACCTTAAGGGTACTCCTAACCTAGGTCTTTGGTATCCCAAAGACTAAGGGTTTGATCTAATCGCCTATTCAGATTGTGATTTTGCAGGATGCAAATTGAATAGGAAAAGCATCACAAGAGGTTGTCAGATCCTGGGTGAAAAGCTAGTGAGTTGGACATGTAAAAAGCAAAACTCAGTGTCCACCTCAACCGCTGAAGCTGAGTACGTAGCTGCTGGAAGCTGTTGTTCTCAAGTCTTATGGATGAGAAATCAACTATTGGACTATGACCTTCAGCTCTCCAAAATTCCAACCTATTGCGACAACACTAGTGCCATCGCCATAGCAAACAATCCAATGCTACACTCAAAGACCAAACACATCGAGATCAGGTATCATTTTATCAGAGATCATGTGATGAATGGTGATATAGAACTTTATTTTATTCAACTGACTTTCAGTTAGCTGATCTGTTCACCAAACCTCTTGATGAGACAATATTCAACTTTCTCATCAGCGAGCTTGGAATGCTGAACCTGGAAGAGTAAAATCTTCAGCGGTTAACATTAGATCATTGATAATGTGAACTTGTATACCCCTATTAATCATCTAATCTCTGAACAAAACTGATTCACTGATATCAAGGCATGTTCTCTCTCTTAAACGCTGACGTTCGCCTCAGCATGCCGAATTTCAAAATAAATTACATCGCTGAATATCTCTTCCTTTCAGTGATTCTTTTGAAAATCTCACTGATATTTCTAATCAGTGCTTCTATATTTCCAAAATGTCCCTGAGTTTTTCAAAAACCCTCAGAGACAACTGTAAATATGAAAGGACGTTTGTGACGTCATCACAACGGATAAACCCTGGCACGCCTTTTCGTCTGACACGTTTGCCCGTTTCGTTTCCTTGTCTAGTAAGATTTAAGGGACGTGTCACGTGTCATCATGAGAAACTTTTCCCGCTCTTAGTTTCTCTCTCTACTTTCACTATATAAACCACTCGAGTTTATATTTTTACCTTTTACGCAAACATACTCTCTTAAGGCAATAGAAAACTCTTGCATTTGGATTTTTCAAGAACTTGTGTTCATCATCTTCTACTTCAACAAAACAGGTTCCATTTCTTTCCTTTATTTCTCAAAAACTTGTTTTTGATCTTCTTATTGTTTTTAAAAGATCAAACAAAAAAACTTTCTAAAAGTGAAATCATTTTATTCATGGTTTCATGAACACAATCTGTTTACAGGTTGTTCTTGTAAGTTTAAACAAAAAGTCTTAAACTTATGTTTTTCATACGTTTTTCCAGAATCCCTTCCATAAAAGGAAACTGGTAAAACATGACTTTTCACTAGTTTTGTACTTGTTTTCAAAACTAGAAACCCTAGTTTACCATTTCTTTGTCTAAATGGAAACTGAAAAACCCTAAAAATCTTATTATGGAATCTCTTTCCATTTTAGGAAATTTTCTTCATCTTTTTCATCCTTTATGTTCTGAACATAAATGGCAACCAGCAACACCAACGCTGCATCTCCTGCATCTTCTGACGTGTCTGAACTCCCAAAGGCAGCGAACATGAGACACTCCCTAGACCAGATCCAGTTCCAGTCAAACAATCCCTACTCGAGTTCCCAAAAAAGAAGATGGTGACTCACCTGAACGACGCCGTGAATTTTATCAAGTCCTGTCCTCTAGCGACAGCCCTGACCATCAAAACCCCCTGCTCACAAAAACCTACTTGCTCAGTTCTGGTATACCGCACACCGTACCACTGCCATATCCACCAAAAACCCTAACTGCAAGCATGACGTGATTGCTTTTGAAACTGAACTTAGGGAAGCCCAAATCACCCTTAGGGCTATACGATCAGCCCTGAATCTCCCAGGAAGCTCAAAGACTCATCGCTTCATCCCATTCCCTGACCCTAACACCACTGCAGGAAAGGCGGAACTTATTGCTTTCCTGGACATGATGTGTTACAACTGGAACCCTGATCGTGAAGGAAACCCTGAAAAGAAGATAACTATTGTGCTCAAAAGCAAGATGCCCAGCGGGCTCAACTTCATCTTCGCTGACATCATAAGCTGCATGTCTGCAAAGACGGGGTTAACGGATCAGGCCTTAAAGACTCAGACTGCCATGGGATATGCCCTTCTCAAAGGTATTCACGTGGACTGGGCTAGCCTAATCTTCGAAGACCTGATGGAGCGAGTGGACGTCGCAGATCGTCTAGTGGTGGTTTCGTATCCCAGCTTTCTCAGTGCTATCTTTTTGCACGGCCTGAAAGATAAGTATCCCACAGATAGGCAACATGCAACTCTCTCAGGTTGGCCCGAAGGTGCTTGACTACAAGCCCATCCTGAACGAGGTACATCTTTCTCAACTCTTAACTCTTCTTCACTCTCATTCTTCTATTACTGCAGCTACCTCAACGGCAGCGGTTGACCCAACCGCTGATACCCAGGCTGCAACTTCCACCTCTTCCAAAAAGAGGAAATATTCTGAATCCCCCTTGGCATCCATAAGACCAAGAAGATTTCAAAGGAGCAACCCAAACCTTCCCAAGCTAAAGACTCCACGTCGGTCCCTCTGCAGACGACGATGGATAGTTTCGTGGTAAACTCCGCCACATCTGCTGAACCATCCACTTCTATACAAAATTCAGTGCCTTAGTTCACTGAAGTTTTCATGGATAAGAACCCCCAATACTTACCGCCTCAAAGCGCTGTGGAGGCTATTTCCAGCGGATCCAATGCTGAATCTTCTACCCATACCCTCTTCACACCCTTTGCTTCCCCCTTACATTCTTTGGTCTCTTCACAATTCATCTTTCCTACCGCCTCAACTAGAAACGTCATCCATCTAGATGACAGTGCTGCTGCTGACCTCCAACGGATGATTCAGCAAAACTAAGGACCTACAGGTGTTTCTCGACCTTCGTCGTTGGAGATGGACATGGCCTAATACTCAGGTCATCCAGATATCCACAACTTCTCTGACCCACCTACAGGTACCCTAAACACTCCTCTCTCTAGACCCCCAACTTCCGAGCTTTCCTTTGTTCATAAGTTCTTTTCTGTTACAGGTCCTAACTTGGGCACAATCAGCCTATCTTATAAAGATATCGATGAAAAGGTAGAAACTCTCACCACCACAATCTCCACCAACTCCACAGCGGTTATAGACGCTGAGGAGACGCTGAAGAAACTGGCCGACACTGTCAAAGATAAGGCTACAACCACTAATGTCTCCAAGCTTGAAGGTGGTTTGTCTACTGTCGCTGAGGCCATCACCAACAACTCCTCCATTATTAGCGCCCTCAACAACACCAACATCGACCTCTCCACAAACTTCAAAGCCCTGTCCAGCGAAGTCACAACGCTGAAGACAGAGGTATCTAATCTTCAAGGAGAGGTGGGGTCTCTGAAGACTGCGATAAGCGATCTAGCTCATAAGGTTGGCTCCTCCAACGATCTAATCAGCCAACTCCTTGATCGGATCAATACTCCCACTGTCCCTCTATCCCACTTTTCTCAAGATGACCGGGAAAAGATGGAGATGGCAGTGACACATATTCTGAAGACAACCCCTGCTGTATCTGGCCTTGAAGACAGATCAACAGCAGTTGAAAATCGTTCAGGCATCCCTGGCCACGAAGACAGGGATACTGAACAGGTATTTGCTGCTGAAACTGCTGCTGCCACCGCTACCTCCCCCATTCAATATGAGGAAGTGGGGGAGAAGGATAAAGATGAAGACCTTTCCCATGTTTCTGAGGGGGAGGAAATTGATGAAGAACCTCAGGGAGATAAGAACCCTGAGGGAACCGAGAAAAGTTACTCTCACTCTGTGGGGGAGCAACTTGAAGACCTCACTCACTCTCATGCTGCTGATGTGGATCTATCTTCAAAGAGTGAGGAAGAGGATGTTGAAGAAGACGAAGAACCTGATCTTAAAGATGTCGAACCGTATTCATCCCCTGATGATGATGATGACGATTTTGATGATGATGGATTCGTTTTCCAGCCAAAGCAATCAAGGATCCCTGCTCAGAAGGGAGTTGTAATACAAGAACAAGATGAGGGGACCAAAAAGACATCTCCAGCGAAAGCGGCCAACTCTGGAAAACAAAAAGGCCTCGCCGACGACAACTTGGAAATTCTTCTCAAGAAGCCAGTTTGTCAGGTATGTTACATCCTATTCCCTTACACTGCATCCCTCCTCTACCCCTTCTCAATATCTATCCTACTCACTCTAAAACCTCTAAATACTTAACTCATCATTTCTCTATCTCTTGTTCGCTATGATCAAATCCATTGATCAATTTGTTCAGCTAGTCCTCTTCCCTGCTTGAGGGTCAAGCTGAACCTCCTCTCGACAACCTCGCAATAATCCTAGCCTCCAGAGCTGATGATCAAGAAATAATCCCGGTCCTGAACTCGACCGATTACGTTTTTGAAGAAGAAGAAGAAGAAGAAGAGTTTCTCTCGCACCAAAAAAGACCTTCCTTGGTTCCTCAAATACCAAGTGAAGATGTAAAAAGAAAAAGAGCAGTGATGATTCAAAGACTGGAAGATCAGCGGATTGTCCCTCCTCACCTAAATCTCTTATCTACTCAGGAAATCGCTGAGTCTTTCAAAGTTGAACAACTCCTTGTCGAATGAAGACGGCTGAAGAAAAAGATAAAGAATATGCCATTGAACTCGTTCAAGGTTCGGTAAAGGATCCAAGCCTGGAAAAGGTTCCTATCTCTGTTCAACGAAAGCTCTGGAACGACGCCAAGAAGATCAGAGAAGAGAAAACCAAGGTCTCTGATTCCACTGTAGTTTGGTGCAAGGAGAAATGTCATCACCGACATCATGCATCTAGAATTAAAACGGTCAACATCAGGGGAAGAACGCTCAACGACGTTCCTATCATTGACATTAAGATTATCAGAGAGAATGGTCACAAGGAAACTATCTACACATCGTGGCTTGACCAACTTGGTTTCTTTGAATGGTTAGAGATGCGGATAGCCATTCAGCGGTCGAATTCAAATTACAAATCCTTTGTCGAGAAAGCTCTGAACAAGCAAATCGACTTGGTAACATCAGCCGTTGATATCCGTCATCCTCCTCCAGTTCAAAATAGAAGGTCTACTGCAAAGAAAAAGAAGAAACCCTCAGCTTCAGGTCCTCCTATCCGAAATGAAACCGGCATCGATTTCTCACGAGAAGCTATTCTTGGTCCTGATCCTGATCTCTCAGCGCTCGATGTTTCCTTACCCCTTGGTGAAGACTTTATCCCTGGAAAGGTTCTCAGCGAACCTTATGGCATTTTTTTCGTTGACTGCACCGGACGTAAATGCTTTCAACGCGTCTCTGAGCTAGCCATTACCCCTATAAAACAGCTCAAAGATATCATCTACTGGCGTGGATTCAGAGAAGACCTGCTGTCACACCCCGCTAAAGCGGAAGTACGGGATGTCACAGTTCAAGGTTTCATTGCATAAGGTAGAAGACAACAAACAATCATCATATCATAAAAGGTTTACAAAAGTACATCTTGTTCCAAAATACAAACTTGTCCAAACACAGAAATTGACATGATAAAGAAAAATGTTGGATGCCGCTACTTGTGGTGTCTTCTAAAGTTCCAACCTTACTTGGTATTTCCTGAAAAGCATGTAAAGGAGAGAGTCAACTATTGAATAGTTGGTGAGTTCACAGGTTTTCGGTATGCATAACAGTTTTAATGCAAGTTTGTAAATCCGTACAGTGGATTGAGTGTTCGGTTGTAGTTATAAAGCATCTTTGTAAATCCGTACAGTGGATAAAGAATTCGTTTGTCAACATGCGCATAGTATAATATTGTATGCAAAATGTTAAAGTAATGAGACCACTACCCAAACCTACTGACCGTACACGCCCCAAAGACACATGTTCCTCACAAACATGATAAAGAAGACGGTAACTATGCACTCGCGAGGTGAGCGGGGTGTCAACCAAATAACGTTATCCATAATATACCAACGACTCGCACAATGAGCTAATGGGTAATGTAGTTTGTACCGGGGACTTAAAATGAATGTGAAACTTAGAATCAACTAACATAAGCATATATACCATAGCGCATAAAAGTTTGTAGTAATGTAAATCGTTTGAGTAAATAGTACAATCGATGCGTAACGAAATCGTAACATGCTTTTCACCCTAAAACGTTCAAAATCGTAAAAAGGGGCTGTGAAAACTCACGGTGGTAAGCGAAGATGTTTCCAAGAGGTTCACGATGCAACCCGCACAACGATCCTACTTCGATCCTACGAAGGTAAGGACACTAGTAAGATTCCATGCTTAAGCCTTAGTCCTTGATATCGCTTAGTTATCCAAATCATCATAAAATGCCTTTGTTGTGATTAAGTTTATAAGTTATAAGGAATTAACCGAAGTTAGTAATCACTATATAATACATTACATATGTTAGATTGAAGTTACCGCAATTTCATCATGACGAGTGACGAAAAGGGTCTAAAGTTAGAAGTTACATATAGTATATATATATATACCGGAATTTCATCACAAGAATGATGAAAAGAGTTCAAAATGAAAAGTTAAAATATATAAAGTGCATATACATATAGTACGTCGGTTAAATTAACTTAAATATGTTAGTATCACCGCAATTTCCTCACAAGAAGTGATGAAAAGTTATCATAGCAGAAAGTTATCCTTTGCTGTCCAGAATTTATGGTCACTTTCAGTTCGTTTTTGGATATTTTCCAGAGGCATTTAGGTTAAGATATTTTATGTCCATATAACTTAATGTGTTAGGAAACATTTGGTATAAAAACCATAATTTTTGAAGGTAGATAAGTCCATCAAATAATTTTTATAAAGCAGCTACTACAGAAAACATGGCTGTTTGCACACTGTTTTTGTGACCTCTGGTTGAAGGTCGAAATGTTTGAGTTTTTGAGTGAAACCACTTGGGTTCGAATCTTAACACATAAACATAAATTCCAGAAGCAATTTCACCTTATTTGGTTAAATAATGAGAGAGTTATGGCCATTTGAAGAGAGATATAGGAATCTGGCAGATTGTTGTTAAAGATAGCTACTTGGAAATTGCATTTAACTTTAAGTTTTGCAATGATTTTGTTCCTTTTGCCTTGAATAAGATTTGACACTTCCCCATATTTTTAAGCCATTTAAACATATTTTTAAGCCATTTAAACCGCATGCATGCTATCTATCAAACTCATCTTTTGTAGAAATTGAAAATGGGTCTTTTTGAAGATTTATTTGTTATTCAAGCCTAGAGTTTGTGTTTGCCATATAAAATACAAGGTTTACACCACATGCATGAGGATTAAGATATGTATTTGATGAAATAGAAAGGTTTTCATAGAACTTTTTAGAACATCAAAGGTAGAGTTTGAAGAAGAACACATGCATGCTAGTTAGAACTCTCAAAAGTTCCTTCTTTGATCTTAACATAGGTTTGGTCATGGATTCTTCCCCTTTTTAATAACATGTAAGATGTTATGGTGATGAATCTACAAACATTAAGAATCAAAATCATTTTTCTAGCAAACCATGCTTGAAAATCAAGATAAAAGTAGAAGAACTCAAGAAAATGTAAGAAAACAAAACAAAAGATGGAAAATCTTCATCTATAGTGTCATTTAACTATAAGAACACCTTCAATGTCTTGGATATCTTGTTCCAAAGTGGCTGAAATGTGATGGTGTTTGAGAGAAAACTAGAGAGAAAACTAGAGAGAAAAGTGAGATGAAGTTTGAGTGTTTGAAATGAGAGAAAAATGAGATAGAGAGGGGTGATATGGGGTGGTGGGGGAGGGCCGGCCTTGGGAAGAGAGAGAGAGAGAGAGAGAGTGGAGTGTGTAGATGTATAAAATGATGGTATTTATTTTTATTCTTGAATTTGAATTATTAAATAGACAATTTACTATAATAATAATACTTGTTTTTATAAAATTATGCAAAGTACATATATATATATATACATATGTATTTAGGGTATTTTAGATTGACATTTTATGAGATTTATAGATAATTCCCTTATTAAGGCAAATGCTAGGCAAAATTCTCAAATTTTCCTAACACTATCGTTTTTACTGCTAAATTCGACTGTGATGTCTAAAATATAAATAACTGCAATGTTCAATATAAATCTAACCTGAAACGATATTTGAAGGTTGTCACAGCTGCTCCGACATTTCATGAAGCCCTTGATCTACAAAGAATCCAAGAAAAGAATGGAACATGGAGTGAAAGTCCCTGATTGGATGGTTCCTGAAACAAATACTCTTGATGAGCTTCTTGCCAAGAATGAACCTGAATAGCTGATAGGATTCCTCTTGTAATTCTTCTATCTTTATCAGCTTGTAACTTGTTGTACTTGTAAATTTTAATTCACTATACTTGTATTTTTTCCACTTCCCTTGTAATCTCTACGAAGTTAATGAAAAGTTTCAATGAATGTACTTTACTCCATCAGTACTTAAAAAGATCCCTGAAAACAGTAAATGAGACAAATATTTTATGAGTCCTTTTTATCCTTATGTTTCTTACTTAGCAATTTTCTTTTATTGCTATGTCATGAAAGTTTCAGGATACACCCTTACAATCAAATATGAACAATTAAGATCGTATTCACAGCAACTGGTCATATGATTTATTAACAATCTGTGAATTACAAGATATTACAATGAATTTCTCTAAATGGATTCACCAAAGATTATATCAAAGATTTTCCAAAGATACTCCAAAAGATTCTGTTAGCTACAGTTGCTAACTCCTATATATACTGTATAAGAAAGGCTAAAGCTACAGTACATATAAGAAACAGACTAATAGAACAATTACACGTGTCCTAATTAGTAACTGATTATAACATAAAATATCCTAAGATATAAGTTCTGAACATGTTGTTCAGAACTTCTGAACATACTTCTGAATAGGCGCTTCAGAACATTTGTCTTCATAGTCAGAAGTTCTGAGTCTACTACTCAGAACTCTGAACCTTCTAGTCAGAATCCAACACTTAGAATCTTTTTGAGATTTCTCACTCAGAACTTCTGAGTCTTCTACTCAGAACTTCTGAGTCTTCTGAGTCTTCTTTAGTCTTCTTACTCAGAACTCAACACTTGTGTTTTTGACAAAACTCTAGACCTAACAAGTCATCATCAAATAGGGGGAGATTGTTGATCCAAACCCTCAGTGATTTGATAATGACTCTGAGAAACACTTAGTGAAAATTGTAAGTATACAATATGTATTAATGTTTTGCCAGCAAAAAAAATATATATTAAGTCTGTTTAGTATCGCTGATGGAAAACATACGTTTTAATTTATGAATTCACCAAACACTGTACATCAGTGAGCCCTGGGCCTGTTCAGTCTCACTGATGATCGCTGAATGTTTATCATGTAATTGTTTGCTTATGATCCCTGAAGACAAGATTCACGTCAACCAGGTTCTAAGCTGAAATCGAAGACCAAGCTGATGAACAAGTGACTCAGTCTACTAGTGACCTGATGTGGATATTAGCGAAGACAAGACTTGTCCATACCACGCGAAGTTTCAAGTAGAAGACTTCAGCGAACGCTGAACTTTATCATTCACTAATAAAGATTCATTCAACGAGCACTGATCATGAAGCCTCTTCTACAAGCAACTTTTGTCTTATCTCCTTGCACGCCTCCGTACGATTTTGTCAGAACGGACATCCCTTTTGTCCAGAATCGTACAACCAACTCTACAACTACAATGTTCATCAGGCGGCCACTAGGATGTTTGCTAAAGTCAAATCATGCAACCAATCGGAGGCTGTCACGTGTAAAGGTATACTGACTTGCATTAAATGCAGTATATAAAGGAAACCGTACTTCACATTTGAAGTGCTCGGCTTCCTTCTCGTTGAACTTACTCTGTGAAAGAATACTCTCCTTAGTGTTCTTATTTTCTTAATCTCTATTTCTAGTGCAAGAAACTCTTAGTGTTCTCATAGTTTGTTTAGATTAGGTTTATTCCTTAATCGTGTTCCGCAACAAACTGTAAATTGTTTGATACATATCAATAAACAATTTAGAAAGATAAAAATCATGTGTTTGTATTCAACCACCCCGTTCTACAAACATGTATAACCCCTTTGGGACCAATACTACGTATCGCAACCGGAGGGCTTCATGGATGATGCTAAACCTCACCATGTATACATTCTAGACAAGGCCTTATACGATCTCAAACAAGCACTACGAGCTTGGTACGACTCTTTTTCCACCTTATTGACTAAGTCTGGCTTATCCAAAGGTAAGATAGACACAACTTTATTTATTAAAAAGGAAAAGAACAATATCATTCTGGTACAAGTCTATGTCGATGACATAATTTTTGGCTCATCTAACGCCCAGTATTGTCACAATTTCTCAGTCCTAATGGGTAAACATTTTTCAATGAGTATGATGGGACACATGAATTTTTTCTTTGGTCTACAAGTTAAACAACTCTCGACCGGGATATTCATTAATCAGTCTAAGTACATCTGGAATATTTTCGAAAATACTAGTTAGAAAATTCTGCACCCATGAAAACACCCATGTCTACTGGTACGAGGTTACATACTGATCCCAACAGAAGGGATGTAGACACCAAGACCTATAGATGAATGATTGGTTCTTTGATGTACTTGACGATAAGTAGGCCTGATATTATGTTCACAACATTTTTGTCTGCAAAATTTTAATCAAAACCAAAAGAATCTCATTTAATTGTGCTTAAACGTATTTTTAGATACTTAAAAGGTACTTCTGATCTTGGTTTATGGTACCCGAAAGAGACAAGTTTTAAGTTGATAGCTTATACGGATGCTGACCATGTCGGTAGCATGTTGGACCAGAAGAGCACGTCGGGACATGTGCAGTTTCTAGGAGATCGCTAGTCAGCTGGGCCTCGAAGAAGCAGAATTGCGTGTCTACCTCTACAGCCGAGGCAGAGTTCATAGTTGCCGCTAGTTGCTGCTCAAGGTGATTTAGATGCGCACCCAGCTCAAAGACTACAGATTCACCTACTCCAAGGACCCCATCTACTGCGAATCGAAGAGCACAATAGCTATATCCAACAATCCGGTACAACATACCAAGACGAAACACATCGACGTTCAGTTTCATTTTATAAAGGATCACGTCGAATGAGGTACGATCGAACCAAAGCCTTGGACAAAAAACGCTTTAATTATCTTGTGTCCAAGTTAGGTTTGCTAAACCTGAAAGTTTGATTTGTCCATAAGCTCGGTATATTTCTATACAATAATGTAGAACAACTACTTAATCCTCTGTTACTTTATCCATGGATGATCAAGTATACACTCTTTCACTATTGCGTTCTACTTGTACCACCTTCATTGTACTTTAAACTTCTGTATTAATACGTTAGATTTTGTTTGTTTCCTTTTTCGCATTTCTATTTTGTGACCTTTATTTTGTTCTCTTTAATTGTTGTTTCTTTGATACCCGTACGTTTGATAGATTTCTCATGTGTTCACGGGGAGCAACACAACGTGGAGTTGAGTAAGTTAATAAGTTCACGATTTGAGGGGGAGTGACTCATTTTTTTTATCGTCATATTATTTTATGTGTGTCAATGGTATTTGTGTGGGCATTTTCCTTAATTCAAGTTTTTATGCACACATCGAGGGGGAGTGACAACATTTTGATATTGTCATGTGTGCATGTGTCAAATGGGAGTGAGAGTTTGAACGCACTTAATGTTTACTTTTCGAAAGGCAGTGGGAAATCCAAACTGACAAAACTTAATTTTTTCTCAAAATATAAGTCAGTTCTCGGATACATATATCCGGACCATGTTTCCGAACCATCTCTATCTGGATCATCTCTTTCCAGATCGTCTATCCGGACCATGTTTTCGGACGAAGCTACCCGGATAAATGTTTCCGGAAGACGCGGGTCTCGTATCCGGATTCCAACCGGATATATAAATACTTCGGGTTCATTCGCCTTACCACTCTCCGAAAACTCTCTTCTAAACCCCTCCTAGAATCTCTGCAATCTCACACACACATATTCTTATTTCTTCGTTTGATTTCACCTCATCTCACAGGTACGTTTGTCGATTTCGAATCCTCATTTAGTTTATTCCTGAATCGCACACACAAATCACGTTTTCGGCCGATTAATCGACCGATTTCGACCGACCCTAGCATCGGTTCGACTTCGATGTCAATCGAAGTTATTTTTCGCACTCCTTCGGTTCAAATAGGGTCACGCTATGCCTTATTGTTGCATCAAAATCGATTATTGGTATGGATTTGACGATTTTGACTAGGATTGAACTTAGCGGTAAAACCATTTTTTTGATCGAATCGACATCCGGAAACTTCAATACTATCCGAAAACTTTGATCTACCCAGAAACTTTCAACTATCCGGACACTTTGTAACTTTCCACTTACCGGATACTTTGCACATTTCGGACGAAATTGATTTCTGAACACTTACATTTTCAGACACTTACACTTCATCCAGATACTTTCCTATCCGGATAACCATCCATTCGGACACCCTGCTTGCTCGATTCCCTGGTCCTGTTTCCTATATTTTGATGGGTACTGTTGCCGGTTCACATGGTTTTCTCACATTACGGCATTATACGATCGGTTCTTACTGCCACACGTATATCATCTATCGAGCAGACCCGTATCAACTAAGTTGGATTATCTCACCTGTTCTTTAATGGATTAACACTTTACTATTCAGGTACACATATGATGGAAAAACGACCGCGATCACCAAACCACGCTTCCGAGTACCCCGATCAAGGTATTGATCAAGCAACGGACGACGCCCTCGTCCATCCCGATGCGACTGCCAATTGAAGGAAATAATTACCACTTGGATGCCCCAACATCCGCTGCCAGCATCGGGTGGTAGTCGACATAATTCGTTGCACCACGCTTTAGCCGCCATCGTAGAAGTCCCAATCTTGTACTTACAACAAGTGTGGCAAACCATCAGCGTGGTAACTACTGAAGAGGGTCAAAGAATCGAAGCACGACTTGCCAACTTTCCATTGGTCATCACACCTGAAATTTTCTGTCAGCTGCTTCAGCTTCCCGCCGCCACCGCCAATGGACGTGCATAGTTTGACCAACAAGTAACTGACAAAATACTGTGCGCGGACGTGAGATCCTTCGGCTACAACAACATGTTAAATCACCCATCGGCATTTGACAGGAAACACCTGACATCGATGTGGTATACACTCTTCACCATTATCCATCGGTGTCTATCCTCGTAGTGGAAAGGCATCGATCAATGGAGTGTCAACTTTTTGTGCCTGTTCCACGGTGTCGCCTTCAATTGCCACATCAACTATGCGGGCCTAGTATGGAATGAGTTTGTCGAGAATGTTCGTGACAACGAAGGACGGAGGCGAAGAACCTTTATTCCATTCATCAGATTCCTCCAACTTGCTATCCGTCAGCAAATGGACCAGAACCATGCCATTCCGCGCCGATCGACACATGAGGTATGTCCACCTTTCATCCTTCACTTCCTCGTTATTTGAAATCCCTCACAAACCCCACCCATGAGATTATCCGATGCCCTGCTAGCCTATGCAAGTCCATCAGCACCGGGTGTGATAGAGTATAGGCAAGCGCTAAACTTAGCCACTCGTATGGTCCAGCCAGAATCGGAGGGACCTTCCCAGGGAGCGCGACCCGAGAGACATGAGGGTCCTCTAACTCGTAGAGGTAGAGTCTGGGTAGCTAGGGCTCATGGACGGGGTGCGTAGAGAGAAAATACGGGAAGGGGTGCTGGAGCGGGTGGTGCTGTAGACTTGCAAGCCGATGACCCCAACCTACACCAACACGTATAAACACAGCCTCGACAAGCCACTCTACCCGCGTCCAGATTGTCGAGCCTGCGTCCTCACTACACGAGGTTCCGGTAGTCAATCCTCTCTTGCATAGGGATAAAGACGCGGATGACATCGACTCAACTAAACCTCTCATCCAGCCATCCTCATCCTCGAAAAGTACCAACTCCGATGAAGAGTGACACATTCGTCCTAAATGCATTCCTTCTCGCATCAAAAGTCGTCCCCCACCGATCGATGACACTTCATCCACCTCTACCACACCCTCTACCAACTCTGAACCTGTACCTAATACGAGAGACATAAGGAGAGCGAAGGGAGAAATAGTGGAAATTGAACAAACTGTGAGAGGGAGAGAATAAAGGTTGAAAAGAAACAATGTGAGAGTTAGTGTGACAAGGCGACAACCTACTGTCTGCCTTTTCCAACCAAGTGTCGCCCAGGTAGCCACATCTGCTACTCTATCTCATCCGTTGGGATGGAGTATTGAAGAAGACGTCGTAGACCTAGCGACGCAAGTGCACACCCCCCATAGCCACTCAGACATCTCTCAACAGATGTTTATTTCAATTTCTCACGGTGACTCAGCACAACATCAATCGGTCTCTCACTTTGTGAGCTCTGATATTGAAACAAGAGGATAACCTCCCATGTCCTCGACTTCTTTGGATGCACCATGGAATCTAGAGCCATTTTCTGATATATTTTCTTTGGCTAGGACATAACAACATATTTCGGCTACTATCAGGATTCTTCATGACCCGATCGGAACACCCATAGTAACTTCACCTCCAGGTGGATTACAAGGATTAGGTGGAAGTCTTACCACAGCTATAATCATGCCAGTTGTGAATGTAGGCAGTGCGACAGTTGATTCAACAGCCGTCACTACAACTGGTAATCCAAGTGATCCAGGAGTTACCTTACCGGAATTCGTTTCCAAGGAATATTTAGACGGTGCCTTAAAGGCTGTCCAAGAAGGTTTGGCGAAACAATTGCAAGAGGAGATAGTCGTGCTCAATAGTTTGGTAAAAAGAAAAGGCGTAATGACTGTTAATGCCAAAAATCGTAACAAAGGGACAACTTAAGGTCGATGTGGACTTAATCAACTAAAGAAAGGATCTTTCGACGAGACGTGCGACGAGGGAAAAAATAAACGAGACAAGGGATTTGATGACGCAGGAAAAAACCTCAAACGTGGAAAAAACCTGCGGACGACAGTGGGTGTCGTCGCTGCACTATGGTCGCCAATCAGAGGCGACGTCCTTGGTACTGGCATCGGTCGTACGATGATTACAATACAAATGAAGGAAATACTTCGAAATGTAAAGTACAAGTGTTTAAATGTGAAAATAGGTGTTTGTCGTGTGTGAATACAAAGTGTGAACTTCTGGTCGAGGACTGTTGTCGTGCGTCGAGAGCGATACTTGAGCTTTCCTTCGAGTGTTCTTGAGTTCGCTGTAAGATTCTGGCTTTCAGTACTTAATCTCCAGAGTTTGAATGTTCTTTGCTATGAGTTTGGATGATTTTCTCTGCTGTTTGGTGATGTTCGCTGATGTATATTAGATGTTTACTGATGTCCCTTGAAATGAGGCTTCGGCTCTAGCTTTATAGTCTTTAATTGTCGCAACGGTCTGTAACGGCTGCCGGCGTGATCATCCATAATGGTCTTCGTCCGTTACGAATAACAGCTTGCGTCGGATAACGGCTTGCGTCAGATATAGTCGTTGCTCCTTTAATAGCTTTGACTCCTGCATTAAACACTTAACAAAACATAACAGTCATGGTTAACGTCAGTTTTGGTCGAAAACGTATGGCTCGACGCGACAGTTATGCAGGACGGGCATCGCTATGGTCGTATGTCCTAGGAAACTCTCGACTTACCTTTTACGGGAGACGACGGATGTTTTCTGGGTTCTTGTCGAGACCTTATATTAATTCAAGATGTCTTTCATGACGCGCATCTTACCTTTTCTGGTCGTGGTCGTACGACGTGAATTTTTGCTCAAACAGTTTTCCCCCAAAATTTGAAAGAATGATGGAAAATTCGAGTTTAAATTTTGTAAATCAGACACGTAAAAAATAGAGCAAAGGTCAGAAAAATTTACCTTGACCGCCTTATAACTGGGCTGGTTTGCCTCTAACTGAACGAGAAGTTAAATAGGGGAACGATGTCGTGACGTCATTCTGACATACGATCGTGCTTACCAGCTGAATGTTGACGTAGCCCAGAGGTGCTATTAGAAATGAAAAAGATTTTGACGACTTTGGAAGTCTAGCGAGGATTCTCATGTGTATTACCATAAGCAAGTTTGGCATGGTTCGACCGGAGATGTGTCCTGATGGATATGCCGTGATATATGAGTACCTGTTTAAGATGGGCTTCCGCTGGCCGTATTCGCCTTTGGTCGAAGTGTTCATACGTGAATTCGATCTTTCACCGAGGCAACCGATGCCCCAGTTCTGGCGAGTTATCCTGATCATAGAGTGACTTACCTCACACTGGGAGTGGCGTATAAAGTCACGACCGATCAATATCGTCGTTATAGTTTACTTTCAGGACTTAAGGGTGATTGTACCTTAGTTTTGAACACTGCTTTCGATGATCGCAAATGGAAGACGAGGTATGTGCTGGATACGGATAGTGATTGGATTGGATCTGTTGATACTGCACAACTGGCGACGATGTCTCATATTGCGCAACTAGCGACGAGTGTTAGCTCCAATATTCTGAAATATTAGAAGTATTGAAAAATGGCCAAATACAGAAGAACTTCCACAGAAGCTCTGCTGAGTGCAACAGAAGCTCTGTCGGGCATCTCAGAAGAATCAAAGGAAGTTTGATCAAGAGTGATCAAAGACCGAGGAAACTACAGAAGGACGCTTTCAGAAGACCAAGACCGCAGATCCTCTGTTACCATTAACAGAGCCTCTGCAGACAACATCAGAAGACAAGGAACCAAGAAGACTTCTCACAAGAGGACCGAGCCACAGAACCTCTGCCACCCTTGACAGAAGCTCTGCAGAAGTAAACAACCAAAGACTCGGAATCCGGTGAAGACTACTTTACAGAGGAACCAGACCGCAGAACCTCTGTAACACATTACAGAGCCTCTATGGTCCTCAAAAGACTAGGAAGATATTTATAATATCTTGCTACTGTTCCAAGACCTGTTCATCAACTTGCATGGAAAAGTATTGTCAAAACACGTGTCAAGCTCTGAGTGGACTCAATAGGGCAAGGTACAAAATAGACGTCTGCGCCATTTAATGCATTTACCAAAAGTACATCTGCTCCATTAAATGCGCATGGCTCAAACAACTGTTCACACCATCCAGTTTACTATTCATGCCGTAAAAGGAACAGTGACCTACTTCATAGTCTTCTAAGAGTAGTATAAAAGGAAGACTCATGTTGAGTTCTTCCTAAAAAATAGAACAACACACAAAAACAGAAAAACAAGAACACTTCAATCGAACATCAAGAACACATAGCTTATGCACATTTAGAGTCATATCTGTTTAAAGCTTTGTATACTCACCGTTCTTAAATCTGTTCTTGATATATATATATTCAGTAAACTTTGAGATATTATTTCCTGTTCACTGTTTATTTATATTGTGTTCTAAATCTATCAAACATATCTGTTAGTTCTTCAAATACGCTTCCGCATCAAACATAAACTCGAACTAATAGATCTGATAATCTTGTTTAAAGCAAAACGGGAACCAACAACGAGGTCTCATACTGCGCAACTGGCGACGATGTTTCATACTGCGCAACTGGCGACGATGTTCTCTACATCCTCATCGACCCTTTCGTCAGCCGCCAGGGGCAAGGGTGTAAAGACGGGAGAGAATGAGGGAGAGTTTATGGCGACGAACAATTTTGCGTTGTCGTCAACCCTCCTGATTGACTATGTCCTCGTCAGGGCAGAGTCACTTCCGCATCTGGGGAAATATCAGCTCTTATCTTTCAAGGAGCGTTTTCGAAGAATCTCTGTTGAAGAGATTGGACTGTGTTTAGCCGAACTGGCGTCCTTTGTAAGTTTTTCTTTCAAAACTTGTGTTATCGAAGTTCTTTCGCTAAGCACTTAGTATGTTTCTTTTGTAATTTGCAGATGCTTCTGTTTCCTCTCTTTGAATATGTGAAGGTAGAGGGAATGATGGAGTGGAGGTCGATCGTTAAGAAGGATGTATTCCTTCCTCCAACCATAACGTTAATCTTTAGAGCCATATTCTCAGAATGTCGAGGCGTAAGGAGTTGGAAGACCACTCCTAATATACTCGTTTGATCCTTGCATCAGTTCTTCGGGATTGGCAGGACTTCGAATGTCGAGACTTTTGGGCAGAGCTTGCCATTGACGCTTTTCTCTAGGTTTAGGAAATGCTATGTCTTTTCATGTCTCGACCGTTGGTGGTCGAACCATTTTAACTTTGTATACTCGACCGTCGGTAGTCGAGTTCTTTTGAATATAACCGACAGTTTTGTAAATGAAACTTTGAACTTTTGTTTGAACTTGCGTTTTGTATATTTGGTAAACAAATACCATATCAATTATGAAATTGAATCTGGGAATCATGCGACTAAGGCATTCATTGTAACACAATAACTGGTACGTAAGCCATAACACTTTAAAATCGTGTGTATAAACATAAGCACATGCGACTAAAGCATACATTCGGAGTATGAAATTTTTCCAAGTTAAGAGGCTTAGATCATGAGATCGTTAGACCTCGCAATCGTACGACTAAGTCGTGTGATTAATTTGAATCGTATGTCCCTGTAAAGGATGATCAAATCATAGATTTGGTCGTTTGTATCGTACGACCTTATGAATTTAAAGTCATATTGTACACTTAATGACTATTGTCGTGCGATCCTGCGATAAGCTGTCGTGCGATTCTGCGGTAAAACGATGTTAAGGGTTGGTTGTTGGCTAACCAACGACCCTCCGATGCTTAAGTCAGTTGTGAGAAAAAATCGTATGAAAAAGATTTAGGATCGTATGAAAAAGATTTAGGAACATACCGTTAAATTCTCTTTTAAGTGGGATATTGCCCCCCTGTCATTTATTATCTTATTCTTTTCGGAGGAAAGATAGGTTTTAAATGACAGGATGACACTGCGATCTGATGAGATATTGACGTGCGACGAGGCACCATAGTATATTTATCCCTGTGGAAAAGATATTGTTAATTTAGGGATAGAAAAACGAACCTGTCGAGAGCTTGATCTTACGACTTCAGTTTATTTTCGCTTTTGATCTCCTGGATTCTCCATGGCGTATGGAATTTCAATTAATAACTTTTGCATACTCGGGAGTCGACGGTCGATGGCTATTAGCTGGAATAGCGACATCGTCGATGGCTATTAGCTTCAATGCGATACAGTCGTCTGTCACATGACCATGATTTGTATTTCTTAACATCGTCTGTCAATGCGATAAAGTGGAAGTCGCACCACTTTGATTTGTATTTCTTAACATCGTCCAGGTCGGACTTCTCTGGCCATCGAATGGTAGCTTGGGAACTTTTCAGAGCTTCGACTAGGTCCTTTGTGGATCCTTTGAACCCGTAAGAGGATATATTGGGGTATTGAGTGAACTTAGTCGCGGTCTTGGCCTCTGCTTTCGTCTTGAAACGAACATTTGAAATTTGGCGCGTTGGCTCTATTCTGGAAACAACCTTTGTCTTGAACTCTGGCTTTCTGACGCCTAACGACTTCTTGCCGTCAGTGTGCTTGCGACGAAAGGCGGCATCGTCTTCGACCCTCATATATGCTAAGGTTCGAGCTCGGACGTCTTCGAAAGTCTCTGGGGGATACTTGGTTAGATCGATATATAGACCTGAACTATCGTCTAGACCACGCTTATAGGCTTCGATCGCGTTTTTGACGTCACAATTGTGGATGCTGATCATTTCGGCATTGAATCTATTGAAATAACTTCGAATAGACTCATTAGCTTTATGAACGATGTAATATAGGTCGCTGGTCTGTTTCTCCATCATACGACTGTTGGCGAATTGCTGGGAGAATTGATTAACCAACTCAGCAAATGACCCGATGGACTTGGGTTTGAGATTGATTAACCATGGGAGAGCTGGACCAGCGAGAGTTGCTCCAAAACTCTTACACATGCATACTTCCTGGTACATAAATTTGATCGAGATCGTCCACATGAGCTGCTTATATTGCGCGACCTGCTCAGTCGGATCGGTCACACCCGAATACTTGGGAGTGAAGGCAGGAATGTTATACTTCTTTGGGACCTCGACGGTGGCGATCTCGTCGATGAAGGGCAACACCTGATACCCCGAGTGAAAGAACAGGATCTAATCTCACAATCAATATAGAAAGCAGTAATTGAGAAGTTGTATGATCAAGCCCAATTGTATTCAATGATGAACAGAAATACAGATCTATGAGAGAGAGAATCTCAAAGATTACAGAGAATGAATACAAAGTTATACGGGAAAAAATCAATCAGTTAGCAACATAGAGCTAACTACTATTTATACTGCAACAAACATCTTAAAGCTACAGTACAAATAAGAAAGACTAATAAGAACATAACACGTGTCCTAATTAGTTTATAAAATACTAAGTAAAGTATCTTGTCATAAGTTCTGAACAGGTAGTTCAGAACTTCTGAACATTCTTCTGATAAAGCTTCTCAGATCTTCTGACTCTTTCATATCGCTGACTCCTCTACTAAGATTATCTGAGTCTTCTACTCAGACCATCTGACTCTTCTTATCAGACATCTGACTTCTCTTTCCACTGATCAATACTTCGGTCTTCACAGTCAGACCTCTGACTTCTCTACTCAGAACATCTGAGTCCTCTTATCAGATCTTCAACACTTGGTTTATTGACAAAACTTCAGATCTAATAATCTCCCCTTTTTGTCAAATAAACTTAAACTTTGCATCATCCAGTTCTTTCAGAGCAGGAACAATCTTCTGAAGTAGCACATTTCTCAGATTAAGCCTTTTATCAATTTTGTCAATGATTTCTTGAATAATCTCAACTTGCTGATTAATTGCTTCTTGAATCATGTTTGCTTCCTTCACTTTCAGCATCTTTTTCTCCAAATTGTGCTTTATGATTCTTAAAGTTCCAGAACAGTATTTTGCTGTTTCCTTTGCTCTGAAGAAGATCTTTCCACTTTTGTTTTTCAAAAATACTCCCAACTCTGGATATTTGTGAACACTTCCAGTCTTTAAATTCTTTTTCTGTTCATGATCTGTGTTGGGATTTGCCAGATAAACACATGACTTTTGTAGGTACAAAGCTATTTGAAAATCTGTATAGCAGTGCCACCTTAAGATGTAGAACATGGACTCAATTACCACACTTCTGGCCTTCCTTTCATTTATGTCTTTGCTCGACTCTTTGAAGCATAGAAAACTGTGTAATCTGTAGAAGTCAACTACTGATAGTTTCTCAAAATCTGCATCAGTAAAGTAATAAACCTTGCCATCTTCTCTCAGAACTTCAAAAGATAAGTACTCCATCTTTCTGAATTTCTTAACCCTCAACTCTCTGATTCCAGTGATTAAAAAATCTGAGTAAACAGCTTGCTTTGTTTTGCCAAGACATCTTAATTTTTCAGCCAACCAGATCTGAGTCTCCTTAGGTCTATCATAATACACATCCAAGAATTGTACCTCTTTTGGTTTGAAGAACTCAGGTAAATCAAATTCAAGAAAGTATCCATTTAGATCAATGGATATTTCATCTTCTTTTGGTTCAGACTGTTCAGTTTGATCAAAACTAGTTATCTGCACATTCTGAGATATTGTGTTCTGCATTTCTTCAGCTTCATCTGACAAAATTCCATTCACTTCATACTCAGCCGGGAACACAAAATCATTATGTAGAATCTTTTTGGGATTCACCTCAGATAGCAACCATTCACTACTGTTTCAGATTTTTCTTCTAAAATCCAACCTCCTCTTCACACAGTTTATGCATCTCTTCTTTAAACTCTCTTTTTCAGCATCCATACTTACTTTCATTCTAATCAACAACCAATTCAGAGTTGCATCACTGTACTTCACCAACTCTTTTAATCTGAACAATTCAAGTCTTTCGTGAACCATATATGTGAACCCTTCTGTCTCCATTCCTTCATTCACAAAACCCTTCACATGCAAATCAACTTCTGTTTTCTTTGTGGGAGAACTCAGATTGCACTTTTCTTTTCTTTCTTCAATAGCCAACTGGAAGTCATACAAGTATATATTTCTGACATAAATACCCAGAAGTCTTCTGCATTCAATTTCTATCAAGGCTTCTTCAGTGCTAGCAAAGAACTTGACTAGAAAGATCTGATCATCAAGAGTCAATCTGTGAAAATCAAATGTAGACATGGAAACCTTTGTATTTCTTTCTTTCAGTACTTCCATTCTAACAAACATTAAACCATTGAATTCATCTTGTTGAAACATCAGAACTTTCTCGATTCTTTTCTGAATATGCAGTTTTGAGTCAGGAACTCTGAACATGCTTCTGAGTAGACCATCTGAGCTCTGTCATCCATAAAACCATCAATGTTACTTTCCAAAAGCTCATACTCTCCTTCTGTGTAGTAGAGATTATCATATATTTCCTCAGGAAAAATATCATCATGAAATTGTCTGGCTAATGGCACATCACTTAACTCTAGAATGAAATCACACACAGGTTCTTCTAGTCTTTGCAATTTAATCTTTGGAATCTCAATTGGTTTTCTGAATACATATTCAGAAGGCATAAAGAAGTCTTTCACTTTCACATACTCTTCTTCTGTATTTAACTCATCACAAAAGTTAAACCTAAAATCATCTTTAAAATCCTGAGTATAATCCACAGTTCTGTCTTCTTCTCCCATTAGATCAATGGGTCTTATCACTTTTATCCCTTTATGAATTTTCTGAACACTCAAAGCTCTGACTACTTCATTATGCATTCTTCTGATCAATTCTTCATTCAACCTCCTTTCTTCTGATTCAGACTCCATTGCCCTTTCACTGTTATAGACCACAATATCTGTACACCTGTTTACCACTGTACTTTCCACTATTTCTTCTATTCTCAAATCAGATTCCTCAATAGCTACAGTTTCATCTGAGTTTCCTTCCATCTCAGTATCCAAGTTCAATTCCTCTGTTTTATCTGATTCATTACTATCAATACTTCCCAACTCCATTTCTTCTGTATCTGAACTATCAAGCTGTACTATCTGAACCATCTCCTTTAAATTTTCCTGTGTCTGATCTTCTGAACTTTTTGTATTGGCTAAGTGCATGTCTGCTATCTCAAAATCTTCTATGCCAATATCATCATCAGAACTTAACCTTTGTCTTTTCTCCCCCTTTTGATGATCATGAGGATCATTATCATCAAACTTCCTCTTCAAGTTCTGATTAAAAGCAACTTCAGGTTCAGCTTCTGCAATAGGAACAGGATCAAGAGGCTTTGAAGTAGAAGCCAAAGATACACTCAGTGCTTTCAATATAGATTCCTGCATACCTTGCATCTGTTTTAACATATCTTTTTGAAAACCAGACATTATATCCACGATCTCCTTTTTGTGAGAATCCAAGGATTTCTTTACATCATCTACCTTGGTTTCAACAGAAATCAACTTTTTCTCCAACACAACTTTCAAATCTGATACTTCATCATTCAAATCCTCCACCCTCTTCTCCAAATTTTCTACTTTTTCCCCCATCTCCTTGTTTTGTTTCTGAATCTTTTCAAATTCAGAAGTTTCTAACAGTGAACCTGAACCAACAGATGGTCCAGTTTTCATGTGCCCAGAGAGCTCATGGCCTGTAGATAACACACAGTCATCTTGTACAACAGATGCACGTTTGAATGAGGCTTTTGTAATGTTCACCTCACCAGGACTTCCATCCAATCCTCGACACCCAACATTAGGTATGTCTATGAATGTTGTTTCAGGAATACGAAATTCCTGATTTGTGCAAGTGTCAAAAGGAATTTCAGGCTCAATATGAATAGGACTGTGATATTCAGACTCAATGTGTTGAAAAATAAATTGGGATTTATCACCTCCCTCCAAATGAGTTTGGGATGGTTCCCCGGATTTGTGTGAAACAGTAGCATGTTGAAATGCTTCTGAGTGGGTATGGATGGGTTGTTCAAGATCCACCACTAGGTCCATGGTGTTTGTTTCAATATTGGACACCAAGAGATGTGAACCAATAGCATTTGTGGTTACCTGGTCAAGATTAGCTGGTTCAGAGGCATCTCTTTCTGTTTGAACCTCTGTTGACAATCTCTCATCCTCATCACTCTCATTCTGTTTTTCCTCACCAAATCTAACCAAGCTCTCAGAATTTTCCCCCTCAAGTCTCTCAGAATGTTCACCCATCTGAACATCCTCCCCCTCTCTAATTCGACTAGACCCCTCACCTCTCTTCTCAGGTTGGTCCTCTTGGGTAGGGATTTGAGGTAATTCAATTCCCATAGAGGTGCAATAAGCTTTTAATATCTCACTCTCCCTTGGAATATAGCTCCTAAGTGATTTTGGCAATAGTTTATGATTAGGATAGTTTTCAAGTCTTGTTACTGAGGTCATCTTACCCAAATAAAATGTAGGACCATGCTCTTCATTTGTTCTTCTTGAGATTGTTCTGTTTTCCTGCATGGCATACCAAATAACAATTTGCCAGTACCTTATGTAGGGAATGTATGTCAGTGGAGCATCCTTTGTCTTCTTCTGAATTGCTTTCTGATTCTTCTCAAATGTATTCTTCATATCTTCCCAAAGTATTAAAGTATAGTCATAATGCCTATTCTTCACTAAACCTTGAAATATCTGAAGAATTTGTTTAGAACCTTGATCAGCAGAACTATTTTTCCCTGACAAACATTTATTTACCACATGAAAGAAGCAAGCCCAAATAGGTGGTAATTTGTTTCTTCTGAACAAACTGAGAGTCCTCAATCCTTCATTGTATCCCAACTTCATAAACTCTGCTATTAATTCCTCTGTTAAGGGTAAATCCTCAAACTCTGTTCTTCTTTGTACATCATCTTTCTCTGGTAGATTCAGCATTTCTCTTAGTGCAGAGATAGATAAGACAAATGTCACTCCTCCAATTTCAGACACAAACTTATTATCTTCTAACCTAAGATATTTCCACCATTGTTGTATGTACTGAACAGGCACATTTTTACTTCTTGTAAACCATTTTCTGTACGGATGATGTTTGAATAACTCCATGATAATTATGTGTTCAGGCTTAAAACGACTTTCCTCAAACAATATAACACAGTTATTTTCAGATAATTTCAACCATTCACTCTCAGGAACAACTCTTTCCACTAGAATAGATCTATCTGACATAATAGAACCTGCAGCACTTTGTTCATGTTCAATATTAATGTTTACCTCATCCGCATTTCCTTCAGATTCATCCATTTGTTCATCTTCTTCATCATTTCTTATTGCCCCTTCCTCTGCAACTCTATTTTGTACTTCATCATTTTCCGAATCGGATGAATCCATTATCGATTTTGTAGAATGTAGAGAAATTGGACCACTTCTTCGTATTTCAGACATGATTTAAGAAGAAAACAGATTCAAAGAACTCTGGATTTGATTCGTATCTCACGTTTCGCTCTGGAATTTGAAAGAAATTTGAAATAGGGATTTTAAGACCTATTTAAAATCCGCGAAGTTGAAAGGTTTAACGGAAAAGCGAAATCAATGTTATAACGGAGTCAACACATGTGAAATACCACAAAGGATGTTAGACAACCTAGGGGGGGGAAGGTTGTATTTAAATAATTTTACTTTCAAAAAACCTTTTATAAAAATATCTTAATAATGTAAATACAACAGAGTATATGAAAACACAACAGATATGTATAAATACAGGATAGTATAAATACAGTAAATAAAGCAGAGTATATATACAATAATTATATAAACAGATATAATTAAATGCACAGCGGAAATATAAAGAGATAAGGGATAGAGATACTTGACACGGAGATTTAGTGATTTACCACAACTTGGTAAATCACTAGCCGAGACACTTCCCGACACGATCCAATAAACGTATTCTTTACGGTAGAATACAAACCAAATACAAAGGAAAGCAATAGGCTCTCAAGCTCTAGCTTATTGAGATATATAGGATCACACACCCGTTATTCAAACACTTACAAGAGGAGTATAACTCACAATGGAAATCACTCTTGTATAATATTTATCACTTGGATATTTTATAAAAAACGTTTTATAAAATAAATATGTAGTGATAATATGTAGTATGGAATATTAGTTGGGAGAGATCAGATGGATAGATGGCAGTGTGTTGTTGATCTGTTATGTTATTCTTCTCCACCATCGCATGCATTATATAGCAGCTCTTCCAACGGATACATGCATCCGCGGTATACCGCCAAAAGCACGCGGTATACCGTGCAGTAATAAAGTACGTGTCAGAAGAGAAAGGTCAACCCTGCAAAAACAAACGGAAACTGTACCCGCGGTATACCGGCTATACATCGCGGTATACCGCCCAGACAAAAGTACTTCCAATCAATCAGAGGTAACATCAAGCCGCCGCGGTATACCTCCTGAACCTTCGCGGTATACCTGCGTCAGAAAAAGCAAAATCTTGCTGGATCTTCTAAAAAAAAAAAAAACTTTATTTAATTAAAATCATTTATTGGGTTTTTAGAAATATCCAAGTGGTATATTATTTTAGGGTGTTTATCATTATAAATTATAAACACTAATGACAACGTAAATCTTCCGTCTTGAACTCTTCAGATAAAATCTTCGTGTTCTTCAAGAACTGTACACTTGGATTGGATTGTTAGATAAACAATAATACGGTGTGTTTGTAATCATCAAAATAAATATATATAAATATATAGAGATGTGGTACACTTGCACCAACAATCTCCCCCTTTTTGATGATGACAAACACAACCGCTAAGCAATGAGCATATGCGGTTTCTCTCCCCCGTTTGTCGAAACAAAAAGGGTCAAGAAAGACGGTATGCTTCCCCTCGAGAGATGCTCCCCCTCAAAATATGCATATATTTGAGAGAGCATAATCTCATGGTTAAAAGATAAAAAGCTCCCCCTCAAATTAATAACGAATTATAAAATTTCAGGGACAATAAAATATGCATAAAAAGCATATAATAGACATAAAACAAAATAACCTAAAAGAAACACTTGCACCAAAAAAAAGGATCTTAAGACTTCGATTTTTCGGTTAATTTTATGTGAGCAAAAAAAATTACCACGTATTATGACCTCGTCAGGGAACACGTATTATATCCTCGTCAGGAAACACGTATTGTATCCTCGCCAGGAAACACGTATTATATCCTCGGCAGGAAACACGTATTGTATCCTCGCCAGGAAACACCTACAAAAAGGCAAAGAAAATTTTTCGTGGTACCCTTTTCTTATGGGTCCTTTTAACAGTTAGTATAAAACATAAACTGCAAAAAAAATTAAAATATGTTGTCGACATAAAATAAAACATGACAACATACAATCCACAAAATTTGTTTAAAACCACAAACGCATCCCACCGGGATTGTCAACATTAAACATTCCTTTCGGAATCCATTTTCTAACCATTTTAATTTTGCGATTGTATTTATCATACACATAAAATGAAGCATTTATATTCGCATTAGGTCTAGAAAAATTACTATTATACATGCGAGCATACGGTTTCCTCCCATAATTCACATTTTTCATTTTTGACATATATGGGGGTTTTTGCACATAAGGTTTTCTCGTTTCAACTTTAGGTGGTTCAAAACACTTTTTAATTTGAATACACGAGCACGTATCAATACATGTATTAGAACCAATGCCTTTTCTACAATTAATGCGATTAGACATATTTAGCATTTTTAACACTTTATCATTGCTATTTTGAAATGCTTTAGCTAACATATTATCTTTTTCATATAAATCGCATTTAGCTTTTAAACAAGCATTATCATTTATGAGAATATCACATTTTGCACATATGTCATTTTCTTCTATTCTTTTATCTAAACATGCAAGTTTCTCATTTAAAACATCACATGATTTGCAAACAATATTTTCGCATGCTTTCTTTTCTAAAGTGATAACTTTATCATTTAACTCATTTTTGATTTTATTATCACATGCAATGGTTTGTTTACAATTATTCAACTCATTTTGACATAATAATAATTCTTCTTTTAATTTAGCATTCTCATTTTTATAACTATTTACGAGAACAATCAATTTTTGAAAAGAGACATTTAACATATCAATATCATCATCGTTATCACTACAACTAGAATAACTTGAGTATGAAGTACATACCTCTTTCTCGCAGTCGACGATGAGACAAGTTTCTTCATTTCTTTGATCTCGGGTTTCGTCTCTCTTTTCTTTTGAGTTTTCACCATAGGTGATGTTCAAGTTCTCCCAAATATCACGAGCAGTTTCAAAGAGATAAACACGCTCAATATCATCGTTAGTAAGAACCGAAAAGAGAAAATTTTTGGCTTCATAATTTAAACAACAATTATCCTTATCTTCTTCGGACCATTCCGAGCTAGGTTTTTCAACAACTTTGTTGTTTTGAAATTTTGTGGGTTTGAAATTTCCTTTAATAATAATATCCCAAATATTTTGATTTATCCCACGAACATAACGTTCAAAAGAATTTGCCCAAAGATCAAAATTTTCGAAATCAATAAGAAGAGATTTAGAAAAACAAGCATTTTGTTGAGCCATAACAAAAACGGATTTAAAAAATTAAATAGACGATTTTTGAAAGCCCCGCTCTGATACCAATTGTTGGACAACCTAGGGGGGGGAAGGTTGTATTTAAATAATTTTACTTTCAAAAAACCTTTTATAAAAATATCTTAATAATGTAAATACAACAGAGTATATGAAAACACAACAGATATGTATAAATACAGGATAGTATAAATACAGTAAATAAAGCAGAGTATATATACAATAATTATATAAACAGATATAATTAAATGCACAGCGGAAATATAAAGAGATAAGGGATAGAGATACTTGACACGGAGATTTAGTGATTTACCACAACTTGGTAAATCACTAGCCGAGACACTTCCCGACACGATCCAATAAACGTATTCTTTACGGTAGAATACAAACCAAATACAAAGGAAAGCAATAGGCTCTCAAGCTCTAGCTTATTGAGATATACAGGATCACACATCCGTTATTCAAACACTTACAAGAGGAGTATAACTCACAATGGAAATCACTCTTGTATAATATTTATCACTTGGATATTTTATAAAAAACGTTTTATAAAATAAATATGTAGTGATAATATGTAGTATGGAATATTAGTTGGGAGAGATCAGATGGATAGATGGCAGTGTGTTGTTGATCTGTTATGTTATTCTTCTCCACCATCGCATGCATTATATAGCAGCTCTTCCAACGGATACATGCATCCGCGGTATACCGCCAAAAGCACGCGGTATACCGTGCAGTAATAAAGTACGTGTCAGAAGAGAAAGGTCAACCCTGCAAAAACAAACGGAAACTGTACCCGCGGTATACCGGCTATACATCGCGGTATACCGCCCAGACAAAAGTACTTCCAATCAATCAGAGGTAACATCAAGCCGCCGCGGTATACCTCCTGAACCTTCGCGGTATACCTGCGTCAGAAAAAGCAAAATCTTGCTGGATCTTCTAAAAAAAAAAAAAAAACTTTATTTAATTAAAATCATTTATTGGGTTTTTAGAAATATCCAAGTGGTATATTATTTTAGGGTGTTTATCATTATAAATTATAAACACTAATGACAACGTAAATCTTCCGTCTTGAACTCTTCAGATAAAATCTTCGTGTTCTTCAAGAACTGTACACTTGGATTGGATTGTTAGATAAACAATAATACGGTGTGTTTGTAATCATCAAAATAAATATATATAAATATATAGAGATGTGGTACACTTGCACCAACAAAGGATTTAAATGAAATACGTGGCATTGTCAAACAAATATGAAGCTGACACGTGTTAGTGGATAGAATTTTGACTCAAGTCAAAGATCTGAATAACACGCACAGATGTTCTGATTCCATGACTCAGAAGAATTTTGCCTTGTAACCAAAATGTCTTTTAAAATCAACTTCTGACCAATATAAAACATTTTGATTATTCAGAAGAGGTTTGAACAGATAAGAAATGAAAACAAATCTTTTAAGCATCACAAAATGATTTCCAAAAGAATTTTGATGCTCCCCCTTGACTTGAGCATGCATTTGACTATTAATGATACATAAATATGAGATAAAAAGATAATAGAAGAAGCATAATCCATACAGTTGAAGTTATTTGTATTTCTCAAAAATAAATTTTTGAAAGTTAGATTGCTGAAGTATTGACTCAGAGTCTCTGACCTTAAGATTCAGAGGTTCTGATCTCAAGACTCAGAAGTTCTGAACTCAAGACTCAGAAGTTCTGAACTCAAGACTCAGAAGTTCTGAACTCAAGACTCAGAAGTTCTGAATACACTACTCAGACAAGTTTACTTAGAAAAATTTAGCATTTTTAAGAAAAAAAAAATATTTTCAACTAGGCAGATTAAGCATTCCTATTTTACATATGAGAAAAGAAAACCTTTTGTGATCAAGAGGCTTTGTGAACAAGTCAGCCAATTGATACTTTGTATGCACAAAGTGCATATCTATAGTTCCTTTTTCCACATAGTCCTTTATAAAATGATACCTCACATCTATATGCTTAGTCTTCGAATGTTGAACAGGGTTCTGAGTAATAGCAATTGCACTTTCTGAGTCACAATAGATGGGAATCTTGTTAAGCTGATATCCATAGTCCATGAGTTGTGTTCTCATCCACAATGTTTGAGAGCATGAAGCAGCAGCAGCAACATACTCTGCTTCAGCAGTTGAAGTGGATACACAGTTCTGCTTCTTTGATGCCCAACTCACTATTTTATCTCCCAAAAAGTGACAAGCACCAGATGTACTCTTTCTGTCCAACCTACTTCCTGCATAATCAGCATCAGTGAAAGCAGTCAATTTGAAGTCAGTTTCTTTTGGATACCATAAACCTAGATCAGGTGTTCCTTTGAGATATCTTAAAATCCTTTTGACAGCCAACATATGTGATTCTTTCGGGTTAGATTGAAATCTAGCACAGAAACAGGTAGAAAACATGATATCTGGTCTACTTGCAGTCAAATAAAGTAATGATCCAATCATGCCTCTATAAAGTTTGGTATCTGCTGAAACACCTTTGAGATCAGCATCTAACTTTATGTTAGTTGCCATAGGTGTTCTCATAGAAGCACAATCAGACATTTTGAACTTTTTCAGAATATCTCTGACATATTTTCCTTGATTTATGAAAATACCTTTTGGTAGTTGTTTGACTTGAAGACCAAGGAAAAAATTCAGTTCACCCATCATGCTCATTTCAAATTCAGATGACATGATTTTTGAAAAATTATCACATAATTCTGGACTGGTAGAACCAAATATTATGTCATCAACATAAATCTGAATCAGAATCAAATCATTACCCTGTTTCTTTAAAAACAAAGTTGTGTCAATCTTACCTTTCTTGAATCCTGAACCTAACAGGTGTTTAGTAAGAGTGTCATACCAGGCTCGTGGTGCTTGTTTTAGACCATATAAAGCTTTGTCTAAAATATAAACATGATCAGGGAATTCTGGATCAACAAAACCTTCAGGTTGATGGACATACACCTCTTCATTAAGTTTGCCTTTTAGAAAGGCTGATTTGACATCCATTTGATACACCTTGAAGTTTTTATGTGCAGCATAGGCTAAAAATATTCTGATTGCCTCTATTCTTGCCACTGGTGCAAATGTCTCATCATAATCAATTCCCTCTTGTTGACAGTATCCCTTAGCAACCAATCTTGCCTTGTTTCTGATGACAACACCTGATTCATCCTTTTTGTTTCTGAACACCCATTTAGTTCCAATAATAGATTTACCTTCAGGCTTTGGAATGAGTCTCCAGACTTTATTTCTTTCAAATTGAAGCAATTCCTCTTGCATTGCTGAAATCCAGTCTGGATCCTCTAAGGCTTCATTAGCTTTCTTTGGTTCAATCACACTCAAGAAACCAGCAAACATTGCTTCATTTGCTGTAGCTGATCTGGTTTTTACTCCTTCTGAAGGATCACCTATTACTTGATGAATAGGATGATTTTTAGTCCATTTATTTGCACTAGGAAGTACATCAATCTCTGAATAATTGTTGTTTGCATCATTCTCATCAATGATTGCTTGTAATTCTGAACTGTCCCCTTTTTCTGATGTATGAATAGAAGTCATATCCACGTTTGGGTTCTGATTAATGAAGTCAGAATTCAGAGTGACTTGTTCAGAGTTCTGAGTACAAGAATCAGAATTCTGATTACAAGGTTCAGAATTTTCACCACTTGTATGTATTAGATTTGGACATTCCTCTGATGGACCTTTGTCAGAAATTACAGTTGATTGAACTATTTCTGGAGTCTTATTTTTCATCTCTTTGACCATCTTTGGGTTTTCATATTCTGCATAAGAATCAGAAATTAGTTCACTAAAAGCATCCTTAAATAGTAAATTGAGTTCTGAACAAATAGGATTAGAATTTGTATCAGAAGTCATTTTTGTCTTGTTCAGCATGAGTTCTGAACTGTCTTGTTCAGAAGTCCGCATTCTGGCTTCATCAAAAGTTACATTTATACTCTCCATCATCCTCTTGGTTCTTCTATTGTAGATTCTGAATGCTTTGGAAGTTAAAGAATAACCCACAAAGTATCCTTCATCTGCCTTTTTATCGAATTTGGCAAGATTTTCTCTGTCTCTGAGAACATAGCACCTGCAACCAAAAACATGAAAGAATTTGATTAATGGTTTTCTTTTATTTATCAGTTCATAAGCAGTCTTATTTAATCTCTTATTGATTAAAGTTCTATTTTGTGTAAAACAAGCAGTTGCAATTGCTTCAGCCCATAGGAAAGTAGGAAGATTTGCATAAGCCAGCATTGTTCTCGCAGCTTCAACTAGAGTTCTATTCTTCCTTTCAACAACACCATTTTGTTGAGGAGTTCTGACAGCAGAAAAATTCTGAGAAATCCCAGAACTTTCTAAAAAATTCTGAAGAGTCTCATTTCTGAACTCTGTTCCATTATCACTTCTGATTTTCTGAACTTGAAGTTGTAAGAGAACTTGAATCCTTTTGATAAAATTTATCAATGTAGTAGCAGCTTCTGACTTAGCTCTTAGGAACTCAACCCATGTGTATCTGGATAATTCATCAACAATCACAAGCATATATTTCTTTCCTCCCATCGATTGAACTGAAATTGGACCACAAAGATCAGTATGAATCATTTCTAATGGTGCTTTGCAAGATGAGTCCATTTTTAATTTGTGAGAACTCTTTTTCATCTTGCCCATTTCACAAGCTGAGCATAATGATTCTTTTTCAAATTTAAGCTTTGGTAAGCCTTTAACCAAATGTTTTGCAACAAGATTATTAAGATCTTTGAAATTCAGATGAGAACATCTTCTGTGCCAAAGCCAGCATTCATTTGCAGTCGATTTTGATAAAAGACAAATTGTATTTAATGTTTTCAATTTTGAAAAATTAACTACAAATAAGTCCATATGTCTTTTGGCCCAGAAGACTTTAACATCATTTTCAGTTAAAATCATGCAACCTGTTATTTGAAACTTAATTTGACAAAGACTGTCTAAAAACTGACTTATGCTGAAAAGATTATGCTGTAATCCTTCAACATAGAAAACCTTTTGGATAGTCAGATCCCCTTTAGTTAAATCCCCATAACCTTTGACTTGTCCTTTGCTGTTATTTCCAAAGTTTACTGCTCCTCCAGCCTTTTCTGTGAAGTTTGATAGAAAAGACTTCTGACATGTCATGTGTCTTGAAGCTCCTGAATCTAAAAACCACACATGACAGCCCTGCAAAAGGATCAGTTAGGTTTAGGTACCCATTTTGGAATGGGTCCATCTTTGTTAGCTTTGTCATTGGATTTAACATTTGTACCTTTTACTCTCCACTCAAAATCTTTCTTCAAACACCACTTTCCTTGAACTTTTATGAAGTCAGAACATTTTCTGCTTACAAGCTTGTTCAAATTCTTTTTGAGAGTTGTAACTTTTGGTTTTGCTATATTTTCAACTTTCTTTTCTTTTATCTTTTCTTTCTTCTGAGTCTGAGGAACAGAAATTTTCTTCTTTTCTGTATTTTGAGAAACAGAAACTTTCTGAATATCTTTTCTTATGTATGAAACAGAAGTTATTTTGACTTGACATTTATGAGAATATTGGAATGAATCATTTTTACATCTAACACAAACAAGAATTTTCTTTGCAAGTGACAATAAATCTGAAACATAGATCATTTCATTTTTATTTATACTGTTCAGAGTACAATTGCCCTTATTACAAGAATTTCTAGCTTTGAGTTCAGAAGTAGATTTCATTCTAAGCTTCTCAAGTTCCCTTTTCAGATCATTCAACTTTGCAAGATCATCTTTCCTTTTGCTTTCTTCTTTTTCTGAAAAATTCAAGTTCTTTTTGTTAGAAGAATTAGATGATTCACCTTTTTCATATGTACTTGATTCATTAAAGAATTTATCATTTTCTCTTGAAGCATTAATTTTAAAAAGATCATACTCAGTCTTCAGTTTTTCAAGCTCTGTTATTTTCTGAATAAAAATATTCTTTTCTTTCAAAGCTTCTTCAAGTTTAATATCCACCTCACAGAAATCATTTTCAAGTTCATCATAAGCTTTCCTTAAGTCCTCAAGTTCTTGACTCACAAGATTAAATCTCTTTTCAAGTTTCAAAAATTCATCTGATTTTGTTTCAGAAAATCCAGTTGAATCAGACTTCTGACTACCTGAGTCAGAGTTCTGATTTACAGACTCAGATGTCTGATCTTTAGACTCAGAATTCTGACTACAAAGTTCAGAATCCTGACTAGAAGTTTCAGACTTCTGATTGACTGTTTCAGAATTTTTACTTGTGTCAAATATGCTCTCAATGTCATGATATGAAAAACTTGGTTGTTTATTTTTGTAGCTGACATTTAAGGAATCATACTTGAATTTAGTATCATTGTATCTTGGCTTTTCATCTGTTGGTTTAGAAACTTCTTTCTTAACCTTTTCTTCTGAACCAACTGACTTTTCTGTTTTAGACTCAGAAATTTTCTCATCTGACTTTTTAGAGTTTGGTCTTTGCAAATTGTCAGAACTTGTTATAGAACTAGCAGGTCTTATGAAAACTTCAACAATTTCTGGGATATTTGGCTTAGAAACTTGAAGTTTTTCATACAAGTTAATTGGAGCTCTTTTTAAAGTGACATTTTCTTCCAATCCCAATCCCTTCTTTGGGTTGTAAAATCTTGTATCTTTAACATTGTTTAGTAAAAGATTTAGTGTTTGCTGAGTCTGACCCCTTTTCAAATTCAGATCTTCTAATTCTTTAATTTTAGTGTATAAATTCTTTCTTTCTTCAAATAACATATCAAATTTTATTTGTAAATCACCTTTTTCATCCTTTATTTTTGAAAATTCAGCTTTTAGTTCAGAAAGCCTTTTCATCAATTCAGAATTTTCATCTTTAACTTTCTGTTTCTCAGCCTCAGATTCTTCATATTGTTCTTTTATTACTTCTTTTTCAATTCTGAATTTGTTAACCAAATTTCTTTCTCCTTTTATCTGTTTTCTTAGATTAGCAAATTCAGTTTTCATTTCACCAATCTGTGTCATTAACTCTAATTCAAGTGAAGAATGTACCTCAGCAGATGACTCAGAATCAGCATCTTCAAAATCAGAATCATCCTCATTCCTCATTTTTGCCATATAGCTCTGCATCTGTGGAAAGTTGATGTGATCATCTTCATCAGAAGTATAGTACAACCAATTCTCCTGTTCAGCCAACAAAGCAATTTTATCATCTCTCTTCTTTGCAAGCTGAGCCTTCTTGGTGTAGTACTCATAGTCTTTCACAATTTTAACTCTGCAATCCTTAGCATAGTGGCCAGATTTTCCACATTTGAAACACAGATTCTTTTCTTTTCTTTCATCCTTCTCTTCATTGTTTTCTTCACTTCTCTCTATCCTCTTCTCAAACTTATTTTCTTCTCTGTCTTCTTTCTTCTTATAGTCTGAACTCCCAACTCTCTTATAATTTCCTTGAAATCTACCCTTCCCATACCTTTTATTGAAAGTATTTGTCAACAAAGCTAGTTTCTCAGCCATTATCTTGATATCTTCATCATCTTCTGATCCTTCTTCCTTGTCAGATTCTTCCAGATTAGGTATCTCTGATAGATATGCAGTCTTTTTGGGTGCTTTGATTGCTTTGGACTTTGATAAGAACGCTAACTGATCAGCAACATTTTTCTTCTCTTCCACAACTAACTTGACAGAGTCTTCATGTTGATTAAGAACACAGAATAGATCATTTAAGTCTTCTTCACACATATCCTTGTTCATTTGCAGACTTACGGCAAATGATGACCATTCTGAATTTAGACTGTTCAGAAATTTGTAATTTATTTCTGATTTTGTTTTCTTCAGTCCATTTCTTCTCAAGTCATTTAGAATAGTGCAAAATTTACTGTATGTCTGTGTCAAACTTTCTGACTCTTTTGCTTTGAACCTTTCATAAGCATTTATGCTTTGATTTAACTTTGCCTGAATAGATCTCACAGTTCCTAACATTTGCCTTTCCAATTCGTCCCACATTTCTTTAGCTGATGATCCACTGTCAATCCTGTTAAGAACCTCATTTGGGACAGCCAAAGTCATCAAAGTAATTGCTCTTTTGTCAATAGCATGCCTATTTTTCTGTTCAGCTGTGTATTGGGAATAACTCTTTTTCACCCTGGTCGCTGGAATTTCTGGAGTTGTCTCTGTAGCAGGGGTTGCAGCAACATCGATGTATACTTCAATTGGGCCTTCTCGAATAGAAATCATAAGGTTTTCATCAATGTTGTCTAGGAATTGGATCATTCGGATTTTCCATTGCTGATACTCTTCTGGTATAAGAACAGGCGGTTTGGTTTCAGATCCCATGGCTAGATATTCTTTAGAAGACATGATTGTAAGAAAATTCAACAGAAAGACAAATTCGAGTTTCTTGATCGAAATGTAACAGGTAATTCAAGAATTGACAAGAATTCAAGAACTAGCCCTAGCAGCGGAATTGAATTTTGAATGAATCAAGAAATCTTCAAGAAATTTATCAATTGATCTTCGCGATAACAATCTTGAACGAATTTGTTTGTTGATTGGCTCTGATACCAATTGAAAGAACAGGATCTAATCTCACAATCAATATAGAAAGCAGTAATTGAGAAGTTGTATGATCAACCCCAATTGTATTCAATGATGAACAGAAATACAGATCTATGAGAGAGAGAATCTCAAAGATTACAGAGAATGAATACAAAGTTATACGGGAAAAAATCAATCAGTTAGCAACATAGAGCTAACTACTATTTATACTGCAACAAACATCTTAAAGCTACAGTACAAATAAGAAAGACTATTAAGAACATAACACGTGTCCTAATTAGTTTATAAAATACTAAGTAAAGTATCTTGTCATAAGTTCTGAACAGGTAGTTCAGAACTTCTGAACATTCTTCTGATAAAGCTTCTCAGATCTTCTGACTCTTTCATATCGCTGACTCCTCTACTAAGATTATCTGAGTCTTCTACTCAGACCATCTGACTCTTCTTATCAGACATCTGACTTCTCTTTCCACTGATCAATACTTCGGTCTTCACAGTCAGACCTCTGACTTCTCTACTCAGAACATCTGAGTCCTCTTATCAGATCTTCAACACTTGGTTTATTGACAAAACTTCAGATCTAACACCGAGCGATGCTCGACGTCGACAGGCATGGCTGCCCCAGGCAACTTGGCGAGCAAGGATAGGACGCACTCATTTTGGTCTTCTAACATCTTTAAACGCTGGGTGACGGGATCGTTAAGATCAGGATTTGCCCGTATCGAGGGATTAGTCCCTGGACTAGTGCCATTACCATGCGACGAACCATTGGTGTCCCCGTTAAACGGGACGAAATATGGTTGCGGCCCATAGTGGAATTGTTGCGGTCCATTCTGAAACGATCGTGGTCCATGCTGAAATGGCTGCGATCTCTGCTGGAAAGATTGCGATCCTTGCTGGAAAGGTTGCGGGCCACTTTGGAACGGCTGGGAAAACGGCTGGGATCCATCTTGAAACGGTTGGGCGCCACCTTGCAATGGTTGGGATCCATTGTTCAAGGGTGGTGGTCGGATGTGCTGAGGGGGAAACTGCCCAGACTGGGGATTCGGAATGAACGGACCAGGCTGCTGGTTCTGTATGAATGGACCTGGATGCTGATTCTGCGCGGGCGGGCCGGGTTCCGGACCTGGATTCTAGATGAATGGTCTAGGACCATTCTGGGATCCAAAAGGATTTCTTAGCCGCGCGATCTCTTCAGCTGCTTTGCGATTCTGCTCTGCCATTGCATTGAGCTGATTCCTAGCGACTTCGAACTCCCGATACGTCTGAGAGACGGCTTGCTGCGGATTTCCAGAGGCTGCCATTTTCCTGCAACAGAAAATAGAAGAAACTCCAAGAAACTATTAGTAGAATGCACGTTCGTCGAGTATTTTCTCTAGATATAGTCCCACGGATGGCGCCAAACTGTTAATGCCAAAAATCACACCAAAGGGACAACTTAAGGTCGATGTGGACTTATTCAACTAAAGAAAGGGTCTTTCGACGAGACGTGCGACGAGGGAAAACATAAACGAGACAAGGGATTTGATGACGCAGGAAAAAACCTCAAACGAGGAAAAAACCTGCGGACGACAGTGGGTGTCGTCGCTGCACTATGGTCGCCAATCAGGGGCGACGTCCTTGGTACTAGCGTCGGTCGTATGATGATTACAATACAAATGAAGGAAATACTTCGAAATGTAAATTACAAGTGTTTAAATGTGAAAATAGGTGTTTGTCGTGTGTGAATACAAAGTGTGAACCTCTTGTCGATAACTGTTGTCGTGCGTCGAGAGCGATACTTGAGCTTTCCTTCGAGTGTTCTTGAGTTCGCTGTAAGATTCTGGCTTTCAGTACTTAATCTCCAGAGTTTGAATGTTCTTTGCTATGAGTTTGGATGATTTTCTCTGCTGTTTGGTGATGTTCGCTGATGTATACTGGATGTTTACTGATGTCCCTTGAAATGAGACTTCGACTCTAGCTTTATAGTCTTTGGGAGCTTTGATTAGCTCATTGATTGCTTCATTAACAACTTTAATTGTCGCAACGGTCTGTAACGGCTGCCGGCGTGATCATCCATAATGGTCTTCGTCCGTTACGAATAACAACTTGCGTCGGATAACGGCTTGCGTCGGATAACGGCTTGCGTCGGATATAGCCGTTGCTCCTTTAATAGCTTTGACTCCTGCATTAAACACTTAACAAAAGGTAACAGTCATGGTTAACGTCAGTTTTGGTCGAAGACGTATGGCTCGACGCGACAGTTATGTAGGACGGGCGTCGCTATGGTCGTACGTCCTAGGAAACTCTCGACTTACCTTTTACGGGAGACGACGGATGTTTTCTGGGTTCTTGTCGAGACCTTATATTAATCCAAGATGTCTTTCATGACGCGCGTCTTACCTTTTCTGGTCGTGGTCGTACGACGTGAATTTTTGCCCAAACAATGACCGAGCCCGAAACTCAAATACCACCTCCACCACCTCAACCTCAAGCAAACCCGAAAAACCTAAGTGTCGATGACTTGAAAGCCCTCCTTCTAGACAAACTCATGTCTCAGGCCAATACCGATAAATCTTATGAAACAGATCTTGTGAGTCTTCTCAGACTTCAAGCCACACCCTCACAACCACAAATTTCCCAACCCCAAACAGATCACCAATCCCATATAAACACTCTACTTGAACACATCACAACAACTCTTCAGAGTGTGCAGCAAGCTCTGGCTACACTTTCTGAACGACTTGCCAACCTCGAAACCACTTGCAAAGGTCAGGCTCAAGGTGTCAAACAAAAACATGATGATCCGAAAGATCTAGATCACCATGAGGGGAGAAAAGAATAAGGACCACCGATCCAGAGACAACATTGATCACCGAGCCAGAATCAGTTATGATCGAAACAACGGAAACGAGTACAGGTACTTCTGCGGCACAAACAGAATCAAGCAATAAAGTTACGACAATCGAAGCAGAAAAAGCATGCCTAGAAGCAAAATCTGTACATACAGAAGATCAAACTGAATACTATCACCTTGCTCTAGTTCCTGTCATCTCAATGGTTGAAAAGCCCGAGGAGTATGACAGGTGGACATCTGATGAATCTGATGATTGGGCAATAATAGATACTAAATCTGTTGATCCAAACCCTCAGTGATTTGATAATGACCCTGAGAAACACTTAGTGAAAATTGTAAGTAAACAATATGTATTAATGTTTTGCCATCAAAGAAAATATACTAAGTATGTTTAGTATCGCTGATGGAAAACAAACTTTAAATTATACTTCAGTGAACACTGTACATCAGTGAGCCCTGAGCCTGTTCAGTCTCACTGATCGCTGAATATTTATCATGTAATTGTTTGCTTATGATCCATGAAGACAAGATTCGCGTCAACCAAGTTCTAAGCTGAAATCAAAGACCAAGCTGAAGAACAAGTGACTAAGTCTACTAGTGACCTGACGCAGATATTAGCTTAAGACAAGACTTGTCCATACCACACGAAGTTTCAAGTAGAAGACTTCAGCGAACACTGAACATTATCATTCGCTGTAAAAGATTCATTCAGCGAGCGCTGATCATAAAGCCTCTTCTACAAGCAACTTTTGTCTTATCTCTTTGCACTCCTCCGTACGATTTTGTCAGAACGGATATCCCTTTTGTCCAGAATCGTACAACAAACTCTGCAACTACACTTTTCATCAGGCGGCCACTAGGATGTTTGCTAAAGTCAAATCATGAAACCAATCAGAGGCTGCCACGTGTAATGGTATTCTGACTTGCATTAAATGCATGTAGTATATAAAGGAAACCCTACTTCACATTTGAAGTGCTCGGCTTCCTTCTCGCTGAACTTATCTTAGTGTTAGAAAACTATCCTTAGTTTTCTTATTTCTTTCTCTCTATATTTCTAGTGCAAAAAATTTGTGTGTTTTCATAGTTTGTTTAGATTAGGTTTTTAACTTGATCTTATTCCGCTACAAACTATAAATTGTTTGATTATATCAATAAACAATTTAGAAAGATAAAAATTTGTGTTTGTATTCAACCCCACCCCCCTTCTACAAACTTGTATAACCCTTCGATACCAACAAGTGGTATCAGAGCAGATTGTTTAATCTAATAAAGAAGATCTTTCTTATACTCTCTCTTTTTCTCTTCCTTGCTAATCTTCTAAAATGGCAAATCATCAGAATACAAATTACATAGATAATGGCTCTCTTGCCAAACCTCCTCGATTTTGTAAAGATAACTTCAACCTCTTGAAAAATCGAATGATGCTCTTCTTAGAAGGTGTAGATCCTACTATACCATACTATGTGGAAAATGGACCTTATGTTCCCCATGTGGTCCATGGTCCTGTTGCTGCCACTGCTACCACCCCTGCCATCCCTGAGAGAACTCTCATCAGAGAAGTCTCTCAGTGGACTGAAGAAGATAAGAAGAAGGTGGCCATTGATACAAAGGCCAGATCTATCATCTCTATGGCTCTTCCTGATGAAGTCTACCACTCCGTCACGAACCTGAAGAGTTCAAAAGCCATGTGGGACACTATATGTGTTCAATATGAAGGTACTACTGAAGTCCAGGACTCAAGAAAAATCAACCTGGTAAGACAATATGAAAGTTTTATTTGTGGTAAGACTGAAACTCTTTCTGAAGTACATCAACGTTTTAACTGTTTAATCATAGACTTAAAAACTGTTGGTAAGGAATATTCCAATTTTGAGATCCTAACAAAATTCCTAGAATGTCTTCCTGAAAGCTGGGACAATTATTCCATGTGTCTTAAGCTCTCTAAGGATCTAAATATCATGACCCTTTCTACCTTATTTGGCACTATGCTCAATCATGAGCAGTCGTGTCAACTTAAGAAGAATCTTGTAAAAGATTCCAAAAGCACACCTGTTGCTTTACTCTCCTCAGAGTTGATGCCCACTCAGCAATCTACTCTTACCATCACTGAGTTGGAATCCAACTCAGATGATTCATCAGAAGCTGATCCTTCAGAACTTAATGAATCTTTGGCACTCTTGACAAATCCCTTCAGGAAATTTGCCAGAAAGAGTAACTTCAGAAGGAATAAACCTCTTTCACTCACTGACAAGCCAAAATCCACACCTGTAGATAAGGCCACGGCTACCTACTTTAACTGTGAAAAAGTAGGACACTTTGCTAGTGAATGCGGGTTAAAGAAAGTTTTCAAACCTTAATCTTCTTCCTTCAAGAAATCCTCTAACCCCAGGGCTAGAGATCACAAATACCAAAAGCTGAAAGAAAAGTATGCTAAGCTAAAAGCATACAAAAAGAAAGGAAAAGGTCTGATCGCTGAAGATCATGACTGGGCAGAATCTGATGAAGAATCATCCGACTCTGAAGAAGATGAGGCTAATCTCTGCCTCATGGCCCAAATATAATAAGAGGAAGAAAAAGCTGAAATTCCCTCTACCTCTACTTCTACCTCTCAGGTATCAAACTCTGCTACTGCTTCTTCTGCCTTCCCTGAAGCTGATATACTTCGTGTTATCGATATACTAACTATTGATTTATATGATGCCACGAATGGCAAGACCAAAGCTGAATAACTAAATCAAGATTTACCTGAATAGCTCAAACAATGTCATTTAAAAATTCAAGAGCTTTCGGACATTGAAAATAATTTGAAAGATCAGGTCTATGTAAATCAAGTTATCAGTATCGAGGGTGAACAAGCTATCGCTGAACTGAACGCAGAAAAATATACTGTTGAAGGATGGTATAAATCCTCAGCAAAGATCACTGAGATAATAGGTGCTCAAATCCCTCTTAGTGACAAAGGTGGTCTTGGTTACAAAGTTGATGCTGAAGAACCAACCGCTCATCGTTCCATGCTTAAGTTTGGAATGTTCGTGTCATCTATCCCTGACACCTCTTCATCTCAATGCTTGTCTTCTAAAACTTCAATCCCTGAGGATAACTCTACCTTAAATGCCAAACTTAAAGGTAAAGAAAAATAAATGTTCAAAAACCTCAGAAGGGTACCAAAGTACCAAAGCTGAAGAATTCAAAACCTTTAGTTAATCAATCCTCTACTTCTAAGGCTCAGGTCCTTGAATTCGTTCAACGATCAACTCCTAGAATCATAGTGAATGTAATTGGTAAGAAATCTGAATAATTGATAGTTCCTCCAATTTCCAATGCCAAAGGTATTCTTGGTGCTGGTCGGGTTCATTTTAAATTCTCTACTAAGCATGCAAATGGTCCTAAAGCTACTTTTAGCTATACGAAATGTTATCATTGTAGACTTACCGATCACATTGCTAGTAAGTGCCCCACAACTACCAAGGCTGAGAAATTGGCCAAGGTAAAGAAGACTGCCCCCAAGGAAAAGAAGACCATCCCTGATAAAAATCAGGCCAAAGTGAAAAACACCACTAAGGTTGAGAAATTAACCAAAGTGAAGAATATCACTGAAGCTGAATCTTCAAATGCTACGAAGATTGTTGAACCTTCTACTTTCTCCACCACCACTGACAAATATGGTCCCATAGTTAAGTGGGTACCTATTCAAAACTAATATTCCTTTGTTTGCAGGTCTCGAAGGGTATCTGATACTTGATAGTGGATGCTCTCGACATATGACTGGAAAGAAAAACCTGCTCACTGAATACAAGGAAGAGAAAGGTCCCTCTGTGACCTTTGTGGAAATGGAAAAGGCTATACCCGAGGGTTTGGTGTACTCTCAAATGGTACAACAACCTTCAGAAGAGTTGCATACGTTGAAGGGCTGAAGCACAATCTTCTTAGCATCAGTCAGCTATGTGACAAGGACTTCAAAGTTTGCTTCACTAAGGAAGCATGTTTTGTCACTGACAAGAAGGAGAAAGTTGCTCTCAGTGGATATCGTTTGGAAAATGTTTATGTAATAAACATGGACTCAACAACCACTGAGAATGCTTGTTTTTTCTCCAAAACCTCTCCTGATGTCAACTGGCTATGGCATAAAAGGCTCTCTCATCTAAACTTCAAGACACTTAATACTCTTTCTTCAAAAGAGTTAGTCATTGGTCTTCCTCAATACTCACACGCTAAGGAATCTCTTTGTTCAGCGTGTGAAAAAAGAAAACAAACCAAAGCTAGCTTCAAGTCAAAAGAAGTTTCCTCAGTGTCATCTCCTCTTCAACTTCTCCACATGGATTTGTTTGGCCCTGTCAACGTTCAATCCATCGCTAGAAAAGAAGTATACACTGGTTATCATGGACGAATTCTCTCGCTACACCTGGGTAATGTTTCTCCGTGCTAAGAGCGACACCTCAGAAGAACCGATGTCCTTTGTCAGGAAAATGAATGTCCTGAATAATCTCACTGTTCGCTCAATAAGGAGTGATCATAGAACTGAATTTAAAAACAGTTCCCTTGATAGCTTCTTTGAAAGTAAGGGTATTTCTCACAACTTTTCCTCAGTGAGAACACCTCAACAAAATGGAGTCGCTGAAAGAAGAAATCGCATGATCATCGAAGATGCTCGTTCAATGCTCAACGATTCTCATCTACCTACTCAGTTCTGGGCTGAAGCTGTCAACACTGCATGTTTTACGCAGAATAGATCGTTGATCGTCAAAAGATTCAACAACACTGCCTATGAATTTTTCCATGGAAGAAAACCATCTATCACTTTTCTTCACATATTTGGTTGTCAGTGCTTTATCCTAAACAACAGAGATGCTCTTGGAAAATTCGATCCCAAAGCTGACGATGAAATATTTCTTGGATATTCTTCCATATCAAAAGCCTTCAGAGTCTTCAACAAAAGAAGACAGACTGTGGAAGAAACCATTCATGTCACCTTTGACGAATCACGTTCAACGAACTCAAGACCATCTGCTGATAACGAAGAACTCAATCAGTGGATGTTTTCTCATTTTGGAGATTTAGAAACTGTTCCTAACCCTGGTCCTCAGGTCAACACACCAACCGTTGATGATGATCCTATCACCATTCCCAGCGTGCAGACAAGTGAAGCTGAATCATCTTGGGTTTTAGCTGTTCCAATTAACACTATGCCTGTTTCTGAACCATCATCTGATATTCCATCAACCTCTCAGTAGTCAGTGAATGAAATTTCATCTGTTCTGCCAATCGTGCCTCTACTACCTGACATTGTTGAAGCTTTTTCTTTAGTGATTCTAGAGTTTCATTCTGAGTCAGTGATGAACCATAAATCACCCTATTGATCAAATTCTTGGTGATCCAAACACAGGTGTTCAGACTAGATGCAGTGCAGGTAACATCTGTCTTTATGTAAATTTTACTTCACTAACTGAACCAAAGAAAGTTGATGTTGCCCTCAGAGATCCAAACTGGGTCAGCGCTATGCAAGAAGAGCTGATTGAATTCAAAAGAAACAGGGTTTGGAATCTCGTTCCAAGACCATCTGACAAATCAGTGATAGGCACCAAGTGGATCTATCAAAATAAGTTAGATGAAAATGGAACTGTAACCTGCAACGAAGCTCGCTTAGTTTCTCAGAGATACATACAAGAGGATGGTATAGATTATGACGAAACCTTTGCCCCAGTGCCAAGAATCGAAGCTATTCGTCTATTTCTAGCTTATGTTGTTCATAGAGATTTCAAAGTATATCAAATGGATGTGAAATCAGCATTCCTAAATGGAAGGCCAAATGAAGAAGTCTACATTGAACAACCTCCAGGATTCATTGATCCTAAGCATCCAGGATATGTTTATAAGCTGGATAAGGCACTCTATGGATTGAAACAAGCTCCACGTGCATGGTATGACACTCTATCCTCTTTTCTTCTCATCGAAAAAATTGAGCGTAGCAAAATTGATAACACTCTATTTTTCAGGAAAGTAAAAGGTCATATTATTCTTGTTCAAATATATGTTGATGACATTATATTTGGTTCTACTAACCCATATCTATGTACTCGTTTCGCTGAAAGAATGAAATCTGAATATAAAATGAGTATGATGGGTGGGCTGAACTACTTCTTTGGACTCCAAATCAAGCAGAATGATAAGGGTACATTTATCCACCAAGGTAAGTATGTCAAAGATATGTTGAAAAAGTTTGATCTGACTCAAAGCTCAGCTATGAAAACCCCAATGCACCACCACTGACACTTAACAAAGATCCTTCAGGGAAGACTGTTAATGTCACTGTGTACTGTAGGATGATCGACTCTCTCCTTTATCTTACAGCTAGCGGTCCTAATATTATGTATGCTACTTGTTTATGTGCACGATATCAATCTGAACCCAAAGAATCACATCTGATCGCTGTAAAGGGAATTTTCAGATATCTAAAGGATACTCCCAACCTAGGTCTTTTGTATCCCAAAGACTCAGGGTTCGATCTAACAGCCTATTCAGATAGTGATTTTGCAGGTTGCAAGCTAGATAGGAAAAACACCACAGGAGGCTGTCAGCTCCTGGGTGGAAAGCTGGTGAGTTGGACAAGCAAGAAACAAACTTCAGTATCCACCTCTACAGTTGAAGCTGAGTATGTATCTGCTAGAAGATGTTGTTACATCACTAGTGCCATCGCTATAGCAAATAATCCAGTGCTACACTCAAAGACCAAACACATCGAGATCAGGTATCACTTTATCAGAGTTCATGTGATGAATGGTGACAAAGAACTTCACTTTATCCCAACTTATTTTCAGTTGGCTGATCTTTTCACCAAACCTCTTGATGAGACAAGATTCAACGTTCTCATCAGTGAGCTTGGAATGCTGAACCTTGAAGATTAATCCTTCAGTGGTTATGCATTTGATCAGTGATAAAGGAAATTTTGTCTCCCTATTCAGCATCTAATCGCTGAACAAAAATGATTCGCTGATATCAATGTATGTTCTCTCTCTCCAATCGCAGAAGTTTACTTCAGCATGCAGAATTTCAAAATATTTTGTATCGGTTAATATCTCTTCCTTCAGTGATTCTTTTTGAAATAACTATGCTCACTGATATTTCTCATAAGTGATTTCTTTTAAATTATCCTTGAGACTTTCAAAACCTTCAGAGATAACTTAGAAATGTGAAAGGACAGTTGTGACGTCATCAAAACGGATAACCTATGGCACGCTTTTTCTCTGACACGTTCGTCTGTTGAAATTCTTATCCCATACGCTTCGTGGGACGTGTTCGTGTCATGATGAGCAACTTTTTCCCGCTCATCACTTTCTCTCTCTACTCCTTTACATGTTCGTCTGTTGTATTCAACCTGCCTCCCTTTTACAAACTTGTATAACCCTCCGGGACCAACAAAATCAGAGGCAAATCTTGCTGTCAAACAGGCGTTAACAGAACGAGCCTTGATTGCCATACAGTCCGAAGTCAACAACCTGTGCACCTTTGATGATGATGAATTTTTACAACACGTAGACTATGGCAACCTGTTCGATCAAACTCTGAAAGATGACCCAACATCAGAACTGCCAACAACACCTATCCCATTACGAACTTACACCGAAGAGGAATCCAACCGAGCTCAATATGAACCTCCGTCATTTGAAACCTCGAATGCTCAACTATATCCACCATTGAAATGGGAAAGGGTCAAGATCTACACCCCATTTTTGGAAGAAACTCAAAGGAAGATTTTTGCCAACTGGATTCGTTCGTGCAAACCAACTTCCCAGTACGGTATAGAGTCGATGAAAGATAAACTGAAGCAGATTGAGTACATCAATATGCGAAAGTCAAAACTCAAAGCAATCAGCTCGATGAAAACCAAGTACATGATCAGAACCGTGAAAGAGATCCAATCCAACCGGCTACACAAAGTATGGTATCCGACCTTCAAGTTACTTAGAGATGATGGTAAAGACTGGGAGTTCTCCGAAGCAGACTTTGAAAATCTTGAACTGCCAGACCTCAAGTTTTTACTAAGAGTTATGAAGACTAGGACCATACGCCCTACGGAAGTCCTCGGAGCACTAGAAGACGCCAAGCATTACATGAAAAGTGCAATAATGCTATCTTACGTCGAAGACTTTCATATGGGAATCGAGAGAAACCAACCGAAGATCAACCTTCTCAAGCCAAATCAGAGTCTTCCGAACATCGAAAATGTACTTACCGACACATTGTTTGAAAGTCTAGAATTCAGCATGACTTATTTGGACGGTAATGGTGAAATGTGTTTCATGAGATTCAGCCAGATCGCCAGACACTGTGATGGTACACTGATGTTACTTCCGAACAAACTTCGTGTTCAAATTGTTCTATATGATAAATAAAGCCTTTAGAGCCAAAGTACAGAAGCCTGGTCAATGAAGCGTTGGAGCTCTTACCGACACAACTTTAAGCCAAAGGGGTAGATTGTTAGGGTTTATTTTGTATTGTCTTAAAGTTGAGGGGCTTGAATTGTAAATACCCTAATGGGGTATAAATAGTTTTGTTAATCCTTGTTTTAGGGTTAAAATCATTCATTAGCATATACGACTTATTGTAAACTCTCTAGTTTATGCAATTCAATCAAGATAGCCGACTTACATTCAATTCATCAATTCTACTTTGATTGTGAATTGATTATGCACTAATCTGGGATCCACATATACCCTATCCTCTTATCTTATCGCAGAAAATTTTGAACGTGGAAAAATCGATAACACTTTGTTTTTCAGAAAGGTTAAAGGTCATATCATACTTGTTTAGATACATGTCGATTACATTATATTTGGATCCATTAACCCATTGCTGTGTACTCGATGAACTGAACATATGAAGAAAGAATATATAATCAGTATGATGGGTGAACTAACATATTTCCTTGGTCTTCAGATTAAGCAAACCGATAAAGGTACATTTATTCACCAAGGTAAGTATCTTAAAGATATGTTGAAAAAGTTTGATCTTACTCAAAGTTTAGCTATGAAAACTCTAATGGCCCCTCCTCTGACACTGAACAAGGACCCAAATGGGAAACTTGTCAATGTCACGGCCTATAGAGGAATGATTGGCTCTCTATTATATCTGACAACTACTCGACCTAATACCATGTATTCTACTTGTTTATGTGCACGATATCAATCTAAACCCAAAGAATTGCATTTGATCGCTCTAAAGCAAATCTTTAGATATCCGAAGGGTACTCCCAACCTAGGTCTTTGGTATCCCAAAAACTCAGGGTTCGATCTAACTGCCTATTCAGATAGTGATTTTGTAGGTTGCAAGCTGGATAGAAAAAGCACCACTGGAGGTTGTCAACCTTTAGGTGGAAAGTTGGTGAGTTGGAAAAGTAAGAAGAAAAATTTAGTATCCACATCAACAGCTGAAGCTGAGTACGAAGCCACTAGAAGTTGTTGTGCTCAAGTCTTATGGATGACAAATCAACTCATAGACTATGACCTTTAGCTATCAAAGATACCTATTTATTGTGATAGAACCAGTGCCATTGCAATAACAATCCAGTGCTACACTTAAAGACCAAACACATTGAAATTAGATATCATTTCATCAGGTATCATGTGATAAATGGATATATTGAACTTCATTTTATACCCACTGATTACCAACTCGTTGAAATTTTTACTAAACCTCTTGAAGAAACAAGATTTTATCTTTCTAACCAGTGAGCTTGGAATACTGAACCTCGAAGAATAATTCTTCAGTGATTAAGCATTACATCAGTGACTAAAGTAAATACTCGGTCTTTCTCATTCATCCTATAATCTCTAATTCAAATGAAATATGTGATCAGGTGTGACTCGCACTCTCTCACTGAAGAGTTCCTCAGTGATGTTTTTCAAAACAAAACATCATCACCGACTTTCAATCCAGTGATCGTTTGTAAAACTTTGACCTTACGGTTAGCTGATAAAGATTTTGGAAATGAAGAGATGGTTCCCAAATATGATGTCACACTCTTTCGGATAACCGTTGGCTCGATTTTTCTGACACACGACGCCTTTTCGATTCCTGTCCAATCACACTCGTGCATCGTGTCCGTGTCATCATGACACTCTCTCTCCTATCTCATATATATACTCCTTTCTCTCCAAAATTCAAACTTTACGCACACAAAACACACTAAACGACAAAGAATTTTTCTCTGAAAGAAAAATCACCAAGAACACGCATTTAGTTTCCCTCTCACTCTTCCATCGAAAGGTTTGTTCTTAATAATCTTCTTGGTACTGTTTCTCCTTAAAAACATCTTTTGATACTTGAACATCTTTTCTAAGTAAGATCAAACACATTTGTTTTGAAGAATCATCTCTTTCATGATTTTATAAAACCTAAAAACTAAATGTTTTTAGATGATAATGTAGTTTTATTAACTACATTGTTCTAAGGCTCACTTCTTCTACATTTTTTTAACTTCTCCACAGTTTCTATTTTTGGAAGCTTTTTAAAAATCCTAATTTCATTATTATGGGTATTTTCCTTTCTAACTTATGTTGATCATTCATACACAACATAAATGGAATCACAAACCTCTCAGGCTATGAACACCCCTGCTCCCATGATGAAACACACCTTCAAAACCATTGACTTCAAACCAAACAACCACCTTGCACTGTTGGACTTCCCTGCCAAGAAATCTACCAGCCATCTGACTGTTGTTGCACAATTTCTGAAGACTAGCCCTATCAGCATTGCCATCCAAGAAAATCCCCCAGTTCTCAAACACATCCTCAAGCAGTCCTGGTACACTGCCCATGTCACGGAGAAAACAAGACCAAACAGACCACCGATGGCTGTCATTGCCTTCAGCACTGACCTCATCCAAAAAAGGTTTGCCTTCCTTCCCTGCGAACAACACTGGAACTAACTCGATGCAAGCCCTGTGCCCATACTCCATCTAATGAGGAGCTCATCCAGTTCTTGGAAGAAATGAACTATAACTGGAAGGATGATTCTGCTATCGGTGAACCACAGAAGACTTTGGGTGCCATCAGTCGCCCTAGCATGCCAGTGCTCTTACGCATCACTGCACGACCCCCTTCTTTTCTACAATTGATTCTCCTATCCCTTCTTTGGTCTCTACTACACGAGTTAATGACTCAGTTGGTTTTGTCCCCACCACTGAGGAAGCTCAATTCCTGCAAGATCTGATCAATAGGGATACTCTCACGGGACCTGAGGTTTCTCATCATGGGACTTCTCAGATACCTTCAATCACAGCTCTCTCGGCAGTGTATTGGACCAATTCTTTGATGGCAATCACTCGGATTTAATCATCGAAACTTCAGGTACTCCAATCTATGTTCATCCCCTTCTTTCTTTCCCTAACCCTGAGCTTCTTAATGCTTAAAATTATGTTATTATTTCAGGTCCCAAGTTTGATGCTATCAACAATAACATTCATACACTGACGGGTGAGGTCAAGGAAGCAACGAACGCTGTTAAAGAGCACCCTTTGAGTGTTAAGAAGGTTGAGTCGGCTATCGCCTCTCTCAGTGATAGACTCTCATCTAAAGCCAACATCAACTCTCTTCAAGGCCTGCAGCAAGTAGTCGAAAAGCTGCAAACAGACGTATCTAGCAACACCTCTGCGATCTCTGACGTGTCTACAAAGGTGTATGCTCTTACTTCTCAGGTCTCTGCACAGAATAACCTGCTCGCTGACATACTAGCCCAGCTCAAGGCACCTCCATCATTTACTGAAGATGATAGGACGAATCTAGAGATGGTCGCTGAATTCGGGGCTCAGGCCCTGTCATCTATTGATGACCACGAGGAGAAAGAGTGTGCTCGCTCTCAAGGTGAGGCTGATGCAGCTAAAAGCCAAAGCTTAAATTGAGGCCAAAGTTGTTGCTGATCTTTTGGCCTCTACGATGACTTTTGCTTGCCCCATTACTATTGATGATGACAAAGAGGGGGAGAAGACATCTCAAGCTGAGGGGGAGTTAAACTTCGAACAAGATGACACTGAAGTCATTATTCCCTCTGTCACTTCAGTTACTTCAAGGAGTGAACCAACTCACACCATAACTTTTATATCTATTGTTGAGGTTGATGAACTAGAGGAGGATGAAAATGAAGAACCATCCATCCCTGAATAAGGCAAAAATCTGGATGGAGGTGATGATGATGATGACGACGATGACTTTTCAGTCTACATTCCTCCTCCTCCTCTAGTTAAAGCTCCTACCAAAGGAATTTCTTTCAAATAGCCAAGAGAGAGGACCTCAGTGTCCGCAAAGACGCCTTCCCACTCTAGGAAAGGAAAAAGGTTGCAGATGAAGGGAATCCGAAGATCCTGCAACCATCTGAGGGGGAGCTGAAACAACCATAGATGTCACTTTACATCTGAACCTTTACTTTTCCCCCAACTCTGAAGCTCAACCCTTATCCTCTCTCTCTCCCAAACCTATATACCTTTGTCACTTACCTATCTCTCTCTGTCTAGCAGCCAATCCTCTTCCTTGCTTGAATTGGCATCTCAAGCTAAAGACCCAATTATCCCAGCAGCAACAACAGTCGCTGACAAACCAATAATCCCAGTCTACATTCCGGAGATTGATGAAATATCAAATGAACCTGAAACACAGTTGAGGACTCGCCCTCAAGGACCTTCAGTCTTCTTACCAAAGTTAGAAATTGAAGAATCCATGAGATGGCATAGCTGATTTCCCAACTTGATCAGAACAGAATAAAGATCCCCTCAAGTTCTAACCTTTATGATGATCTCATCTATCATACCGAGGCTGAAAGAGAAGAGTCAACAAAAGTTGAGCGAGCCATCGCTGACCACAAGAAAATTGTCAAGTTGGCCCTTTATCTTGCTAACCAGACTTTCTCTAAAGCCAACATCAAAAAGAATAATCATATCGATGTTCAAGCTCAGTTGATCAGAAGAGATGAGGAAGACAATAAGAAGGAGTTGACATGACAAGAGAAGGAATTGAAATGGTACAAGAACAAGATCGATACGCGGATCAATCCTCTCAGAATCACCAATGTTACAATCACTGGAAGACCTAAAGATGGTGTCGTGGTCACTATGAACATCTTCAGAGACAACAACCCTATATCACTAAGTATCCATCGTGCTTACATAAGTATGGATACAATGAATGGATAGAAATCAGAGATGCCATTCAGAAGTCGATGTCCAAATACAAAGAATATATGGAAGATCATATGAATAAGTTTTTTAACAAGGTCTCGAAGATTGTTAATATCCCTCCTCTACCGTAGAAGCCTCCTCGTCAGAAACGACCATCTCAAGACGACGCTGATAATCCTCTACTCCTCTCCAAGCCATATATAAGGTTTATCATCAACAACTGAAACATGGATCCGTACGTTGACATATCAATGTTGAATCTCTCACTACCAGCGAAAGGATCTTATGTTCCAGGAGTAGTGATAAAGTCTACAGAGTTAGGTTTAATGTTCATCAAGAATGAAGGAGGATACGCTTTTCAGCGAATGTCAGAACTCCATATATGTCCTGTGCCTCATCTGGACTGGCTGAGGAAATGGATCAATGATGATGAAGATGGGAAGAAGATCTTAGCCATGATCAAAGGGGAGCTGCTGAGGAGAAAGAATCAAGGAGAAAGTGTTTCCATTGATATTTACTAATAAATTCCCTTATGTTTTTGTATTTATCAGTTTTGTACTTTCAGTTAGTAGTATGATCACTGTACTTGTAGTTTTCAGATTTGCCTTGTAATCATCAAAGAATTAATGAAAATGTCAGTGATGTACTTTACTCCATCGGTACTGGAAAAGATCCCTAAAATAGTAAAAGGGACATGCATTCTATGAGTTCTTTTATCCTAATGATTTAATACTTAGCAATTTTCTTTTGTTATTTTGTCATCATCAAATACGGGGAGATTGTTGATCCAAACCCTCTCAAAGATTTGATGATGACCCATTCTACTTAGTGAAAATTACACAACTGTATTGTTCATAATTGTTAGTCAGTGTCAGCGACCACACTAAGTCTGTTCAATGATCGCTGAAACTATTTCCTTTGTAAAACAATATGTAATATCTAAAGACAAGTCTCACGCTGAAACAAGTTCTAAGCTGAAATCGAAGACCAAGCTAAAGAATAAGACAAGTCAACTAATGATCTGAAATGGAAATAAGTGAAACCAAGACAAGTCTAGATTTGCATGACGAATCAGTGATGAAGCTTCAACAATAGCTGAAACCTCTTTTAGTGCCTTACTGAGAAAAGGACTTTAGCGATAATTAATCATGAAACTTGCCTATCAAGATTTTTTGTCTTATATACTTGCACAAAAATAAACCTACTTTTGTCCATAATCGTACAACCACCTTCTGCTACATTGTTCAACATACGACCAAAAGCATGTAAGGGATAAAGACCAAGCATGCACCCAATATCCTTTGAACACGTGTAAAGTACCCTCTGACTTGCATTTAATGCATAGGGTATAAATAGGAATAAAACCATTCATTTTGAAGGATCTCCTCTCCTAAGTGAAACTTTGCAGAATACTCCTTTCTGCAAACTCTCTTCTCTCTATTTTCTAGTGCAAGAACCCTTTGTGAATTCTTAGTTTGTTTAGATTAGGTTTACCTTATCTATTTCCGCAACAAACTGTAAATTGTGTTTTTGATTTACTCATTAATCAATAAAAAAATTTAAAAAGTATAAAAATTGTGTTTGTATTCATCCCCTCCCCCCCTTCTACAAACTAAACCCTTGTAGAACCCCTTTGGGACCAACAATTATTATCTATTTATGATATTATATCAATACTCAACATATATGTAACATATTGCAATTTATGATAATTTAAAGCAAATAATAATTTTAAGAATAAAACCCACAGTTTTTCATGAAGACACCACATGTCCCCAATCAGTAAGCCTAACATCAATAGCAATGTGATACCAATCTCATCCTAGTTGCCGTTAATTAATTAGTATTTCTTTCAAAGTATCTAAAACGTCTTCTCTCGTCCCTAATTTCAAAAAACCCTCCTTTCTGTTAAAATTCTCAGAAAACCCTTCACCAATATCCTGGTCAAATCTTTGAGACCCTTGATTCTAAGGTGTTCAAGAAGTGTTCAAAGAGGATTCGTCTGTAATATGCACTGCAACAGTGAAGGATGGAACCCTAAACCCTACATGACTGGAGTAATTAGTGGATTTTGGGGAAATAGAAAAGAAAAGAAGATGCATATGATAGAGGTAGAAGATAAAGATAAGTTTGGGATTCTTGAAGTTGCTCCCACTTTTTCCTAAATCGATAGGAGAGATTTATAGATTGGAGCCTTTTCGACCGTTGGTGATTGCAAGGAGCAAATAAGGGAAAACTCATACATGTCTCTGGACAAACACATTTCCAACTCTGTCTCTAAATAGAGCATGGTCAGAGTATGGTAACTGGTCAAAGCTTTGTTTTGGTTTTGGTAAATACCAACCTCTTACTTTACCCGTGAATGTCTTCATCGATTCTGGTGTAGTCATCTCTTGAGATTCTTGCTTTGATGATGGGGTATTTAAAGCTTAGTGGTTTACACCTAATGGCAGTGGTAGCAATGATTGTGGTACTATCCCTTCATCTTGTGAAGGCTTGATTAAACTTCTCAATGCTTCTTGTCTCCTTTTACAAAAGCTTCTTCTTTTTCCTTTTGAATAACATCTTGTTCTTCTTGAAGTTCCAATGCTTCAGCTAACTGTTTATCAGTGACATTTATATCATCAATGTTAGTTTTAGATTGGGGGAGGAGAAGGAGGCATCTGAAGGACTTCAGTTGGTCTTGATCTTCTAAGCATTTCCTCTTTCTTCTTCCTTTTAGCTTCTTTTTCCATCTCAACTGTCATAGGAGCTTTTCCTTTATCTAGAATGGAAGTTGTTGATCCAAACTCTCTCAGTGATTTGATGGTGATCTTTATACTTAGTAAAATTACTTTAAACTATTTTAGTTATAAGTTTTTGTTTCAACGATCAAATGTTGAGTTTGTTCAATGATCGTTGAACAATTAAATGTAAACAATTAAATGTAAACAATAAATGTAAGTAATCCATGAAGACAAGTCTCACACTGAAAGAAACTCTCAGCTGAAGTCGAAGACCAAAGCTGATGATAAAGACAAGTCTACTCATGATCTGAAGCGGTATTCAGTGAAACCAAGACAAGTCTACAAAGCGTAACAAATCAGATCAAGACTCAGTGGTAACTGAAGATATTCCTAAGCGATGGCTGAAGATGCTCCTCAGTGTTAGTTGATCAAGAGTCGTGTTCTATAAGATTTTTTTTGTCTTATCCTCTTGCACAAATAGTACAAAGGTACAAAAGCCAACATGCCTTTGTCTATCTCCGTGCATACCCTCTATTTGCTCAGTTGTTCATATAAGACGAAAAGCATGACATGATAAAGTTAAATAGATGCTTCCAATACCTTTTGGACACATAGACTGTACCTTTTGACTTGCATTAATTGCATATAGTATAAATAGATAGTGAAGAACTTTAAAGGAAAGATCATGCCTTCTGCATTCTTAAAGAACCATTTCTTCCAACTCTTTTCTCTCTTCTCTCATGTTTTTATGCATAGAACTTAGTGATTCTCATGAATTGTTTAGAATAGGTTTACCTTTCCTATTTCCGCAACAATCTGTAAATTCTGTTTTTGATTTATCAATAATCAATAAACAAATTACAAATTTTAAAAGTATAATTTGTTTGTTTATATTCAACCCCGCATTCTACAAACTTAAACCCTTGTAGAACTGATAACGCCACTTTTTGGCGTTATTTTCGATTCTCAAACCAATGAGATTGGCTTGTATTCAAGTAAAAAGGCGTGTATTTTACGGTTTATCTAGTGATTTACACAGGTTATCTAAAAAGCGGCATTCCTCGAGAAAATAAGCTAAAAAGAGCCCAAAACGATTCCAAACGAAGCCTAACGGAAGCCCACGAGTCAAGCCCAAGACCCACGACCAAACCACGACCCGAACCGCGAACCAGAAAACGACCCACGCAGCTAATTGGACACGCGCGACTTACCACGCGACTTGCAAGTCGCGTGGCAAGTGGCGTAACCCATTGTTTCGCGTTTTTCAGCTACAAAATCCGATTTTAGGTCATTCGTTCGAGATCCAACTTTCGGCAGACGATCCAGAGCAGTTCCGGGGCGATTTTGGGCGACTTTTCGGAGTCCTCGAGGTCACGATACAGAGCCGATCACGATTGCATTCAAGACGGAACGTAGAGACGGACACGAGAAGAGGGAGTTTTCATCATTTGTTACCACAATTTCATCTTTTCATTCTTAATCATGTTTGCATACACTTTCGCACCTTTCTCTCTTGTGTTTGAATCCACCACCGACATGAACTAACCGGTTCGTGTTGGGGGTTGGAATGAATCCGGTTTTTAAGCATGTAACGAATTGATTTGGACTTTTATCAGTTTCTCCTTATTAATGGAAGCATGTGGTTTTGTTCTTAACGCTTTTGTGAATTTGGCCAGTTTACAATTGATTTGTTGATTAGCAATTAAGTTCGAGAGAATTAACTGCTATATAGACTTAGGAATTGCATGCCTAAAGCCCAAAAAGGTGATAGAGATATACCAAGTAAGCTTTAGTCCCATTTAAACCGTTAGGTAATTATCGAGAGATAAAATCTAGCCAATTTAACATAAATCGAGTACTTAATGTGTTTTGGAATCCATAGGTGAGATCGAGAGATTAAATTTATCCTTTTCAAAATAAAACCCGTTGTAGCTTGAAAGAGAACAACGGTGACTTTAAAAGATTTGGGAATCATTAAAGGGATAAACTGGTAATTGTTTGAGTTGTTTGTGTGCATGTGTAGAACCGGAGGATTTCCAACCCTCAACTTTTCTCTCTATCGAAGTTCCTAAATTGTTCTTTGCTTTGTTTGCATTTAAGTTGTGATTTGCTAGAATTTAGTTTAAAACCCATCTTCCAAATTCGACAGTCTAGTTAATAAAGCTTATAGTAATTGTGATACTTAGTTCCTAGTTCCCCGTGATTCGATACTCGTACTTCTAAAGTACTATTACTTGACTTCGACCCGTACACTTGCGGTAAGATCCTCGGGGTGTGAAATCCCCGTGTCAAGTTTTTGGCGTCGTTGCCGGGGAACTAGTTGTAATTAATAGCACTACCATCTATAAGCACTATTAGATTGGACATTTTCTTTTATTTCGTGTTTTATTCCATCTCTTTCAGTTTTTTTTGGATTACTGACTTTGTTTTTCTTTCTTTTCAGGTACCACTTGGTTTATGCCAAGGACGGCCCGAGGGAAAGAAATTGAAGAACTCGATCCGGAAATAGAGAGAACTGCTTGTCGCCTACGTAAAGAGTCGAAAGCTAGAAAGCAATTGAATATGGGCGACGAGAGACCACCTCCAGAAAGGGTGCCTATGCGGTCGTTTGTCGACCCGAATGTGGCAGCGGCTCGCATAGGTATTCAACCACCCACCACCGCGGCTAATTATTTTGAAATCAAGCCGAGTACCATCGTAATGGTACAACAGAATCAGTTTGGAGAAGCACCGACCGAAGATCCTCATGCACATCTCCGTGCATTCGAGAGGATTTGCAGCACCTTCAAAATCAATGGGATGGAAGAGAATGCGATCAAGCTAAGACTTTTCAGCTTCTCTCTAAAAGGAAGAGCAGAAATTTGGATAGAGGGCCTTCCAGCAGACCTTATCACCACTTGGGCACAACTGAAGGCAGCGTTCCTCCAGAAATTCTTCCCACCGGGAAGAACTGCGCAGTTAATGGCCGATATCACGCACTTCGCGCAATGGGACCAAGAGACGCTATACGAGGCATGGGAGAGGTATAAGGACATGCTGAAGAAATGTCCACATCACGGTCTTCATGGGTGGGTCATAATCCAAACGTTCTTTGGAGGCCTTCACCCGCAATTCAAGAATGACATCACTGCTGCAGCGGGTGGGGCACTCATGAACAAAACCTATGAAGAAGCAGTCGAGCTGATCGAGAACCTCGCCGAACATAGCTACTCCACTCCACGATCATCCATTGCACGAATAGCAAGTGTTCGGGAATCGGATGAGCTTAAGGAGATCAAAACCCAATTAGCAGCGATTACGAGCCATTTGCAAGCAAGCAGTATTCAAGAATCTGATCAAGTCCATTTTGTGGCAAACCGGAACCAACCGAGAAACGATCCTTTCTCGAACACGTATAACGAGGGGTGGAAAAAGCATCCCAATCTTTCATGGAATCAGCCCGGGCAACCACAGTCAGGTAATTTTTCTAACTCATCTAATTTTCCTAATGCTAATAATGTATACCGTCCTCCAGGTTTTCAGCAAAGAAACGAAGGACCATCCGGGGAGAAGAAGTCGGGCCTCGAAGACATGATGATGAAGTTCATGTAAAAAATGGACAGCACGGTCGGAGAGCTAGCGAGCACGGTGAATACGGTGAAAGCCGCAACTGAACAAAATACCGGGGCAATAAAGATTCTCGAGAGGCAAATGGGGCAGATTTCTGAAGCCCTACAAACCCGACCTGCTGGTACTTTCCCGAGTATGGCTGAAAAGAGAAATCAAGAACATTGCAATGCCATTCATCTGAGAAGTGGCAAAGAGTTGATTGGAAACCCGGTAAGCAAGTCCTCCCCAAAGAGAGCCGAGGAAGATTCTGAGATGGTAGATGTGGGTGAGTTAGAAGTTGATAAAGAGAATGAAGCTGATGAAGAGCGTACGAGGAGAGAGAAAGAGATCGAGAGCAAAGTGAAGGAGCAAGAGCAACCACCGGTCAAGCCGGTGGTACCTACAGTGCCTTACCCAAGCAGGCTGAAAGCAAATAAGGATCAGGTTAATTTTTCTAAATTTATAGAGGTGTTTAAAAAGCTAACGATTAAGATTCCTTTCGCAGAAGCTCTCACCAAATGCCCTCTTACATGAAATTCATGAAAGAGATCATTTCCAAAAAGAGGGCACTTGATCACCAGGCCACCGTTGCACTCACTGAAGAGTGCAGCGCGATTTTCCAGAATAAGCTGCCCCAAAAGCTTAAAGATCCAGGGAGTTTCTCGATTACTATTCAAATTGGCAGTTTTAATTTTAATAAGGTTCTATGTGATTTAGGGGCAAGTATTAATCTGATGCCCCTTTCTGTTTTTAGGAAACTCGGACTAGGTGAAGTGCAGCCAACGTACATGACGTTAAAGCTTGCGGATAGGTCGATCAGATATCCTTACGGAGTGATAGAAGATGTGCTCGTCAAGGTTGGTAAGTTCTACTTCCCGGTAGAATTCGTGGTGATCGATATAGACGAAGATGAAGAGGTTCCACTCATATTGGGACGATCATTTTTGGACACGAGTCGGGCTCTGATTGATATGGAAGAGGGTGAGATCACGTTCCGAGTTGGCGGTGAGAACGTGAGATTCAAGTTGCTGGAAAGAGGAAGTGGTGCAAGAGAAGAAGGAGAAGAGAAATCCGCGGGAAATCGCAAGTGTGGACGATTCAAGTCTGCGGATACGGAGCCAAGTTGAGAACCGCACAGTCGTGCCACGACTTTAAAAAAGGCGCTGGGTGGGAGGCAACCCACCAAGGTTAGTTTCCTTTTCTTATTTTTTATCTTGTGTGTGTTTTTAATTCCGGAAAAAACCATAAAAATCGAAAAATCAAAAAAGTCAAAAATAGCTGAAATAGGGACATACGCGACTTGTCACGCGGTTTGCATACCGCGCAGGAAGTCGCGGGGCCCTCTGTTGGTTTTCTGAAACAGAGCGTTACGCGGTTTGCCACGCGACATGCAAGTCGCGGGCTAAACCGCAGGAGTCCCATTTGCCTCGTTTTTCGTTTTTCGTGCAGTTTTTATTCCTTTCTTGCTTTGTGTGTTTCTGTTTTCTTGTTTTTCTTTCGTCGTTTGTTTGTGTCTTTTGTGTGTGCGTGCTCTCCCCTCCTTCTCCAAATGCTCAATCTTTCAAGAATCTCCTCTGGTCGGGCAAAACAGGTATGTTCTAATCATTTCTCTACTAAAAGAGTGGTGTTTGATGTGTTGTTCTATTTTAATTGCACGAGATGCAACAAACCTAAGTTTCACTTAGGTTTGGGGTGCCTCATTTTTGAACCATCTACACACTCACATTAGACCCTGTGCAAACCTCGGTTTCACCGAGGTTTGGGGTTGGCTTTTATTTGGCAAACCTAGGCCACGGCCTAGGTTTGGGGTGCCTATTTTTGGAAACTTTGGGTAGTCTTTTTATGTTATGCTATATGATGCCTTGCCTGCTCTTCTTAATAACTGCACAATGACTGCGTCGCATCACCTAAGACTTTACTTGCACATTGGGGACAATGTGTGGGTAAGGTTTGGGGTTGCCCAATCGGGCCCAAGTTATGCACGTAGAATTCCTACACTTCCGAGTGTCGAGATCAAAGTAGCTAAAATTTTTGTTTTGAATGATTGAGACCAACCATTGTGGGAAGAATCTTGTGATAGTGACGTGACCGTTAGGGAAAGACCGGGAAAGGACATGACTAGGGACATTAGTGGAGACCACCCGATAGTGAGTTTTGAGCCTAATAAGACGTTTTTCATTTCGAGGGATTCATACACGTAATTCTTATACACTTTTCGAATTCCTTGTCGTGAATGTAGAATGATCTCGCTACATTATTGCATTGAGTAGCAAAGACGAACATCAGGATATTAGGTAAGGGTACAGTAGACCATATCGTGTGGACCTTAAGACATGATTCCAGGCATTTTGTTTCTGTTTAAACCCAGTTTGGCTATTGTTCCCTTTTCACCCTTTCATGTATATCCATTAACCACTTTGCAGCCAAACACTCACCTTTTCGTTTCTAAACCCATCATTACACCCTCAGCCATGAGCCTTAGCCAACCCTATCCGAAAGTGTGTCAATCGGAAGCAGTAATGAACTTAGAGAGATAGAGCGGAAAAGAAAGAAATCAGGCCAGTCACGAGAATAAAATGGGTCAATGCAACCCATGAATTAGAAAAGAGGGCCAATGATGCCCCAAATAAATAAAGAGGACCAATGAAGTCCCAACTTGAAAAAAAAAAGTAAATAAATACCGTTAGTTAGATAGTCTCTAGTAGAGCTGCATAATAGTGACGAAAAAGGACCAAGTGAGCAAATGTGAAGCAACGAGAAGTTCGGAACTGCCAATGATTGACACACCGAGGATTTTTGATCCTTTTACCCTTCGTTTCTCAGCCTTAACCTTAGCCCCGTCACAACCGTTATAAAGACCTGGATGATCTTCTGGAAAACGTGATTAGAGTCTAGGACCACCTTTACCGATAGTCCCTGTCTTGTTATTTGATTCCTCCTGAGATCAAAAGTTTGGACATTTGTGTGTCTTTCCTTAGAGTTGTCATGTAATAATTTGAGTATTCTTGTACATAACCTCCTTAAACATGACAACACGAGCGATAACCTAGGTTCGAGCGAAATGAGAGTATCCCGTGAGGTAGGGTCGAGGCGAAATGTTTTCCCTAGTATGTTCGGACTTAGTCTAACCCTAATGTAATCGGAACGGTCACGAGTTCAACTCACAATGGAAGGTCATAGGTCAAACGAAATGTGAATGAGGCGAGAGTGAGATAGATATTCACGGGTACAGGAAATCACCGATGCATCACTTGGTACCGATTGGGAAATGTGCAGTTATTAAATTTTCACTGATATGTACTTTAATTTTGTTTTATCGCTAATTTGCTTGGGGACAAGCAACGCTCGGTTTGGGGTTGTTGATAACGCCACTTTTTGGCGTTATTTCTGATTCTCAAACCAATGAGATTGGCTTGTATTCAAGTAAAAAGGCGTGTATTTTACGATTTATCTAGTGATTTACACAGGTTATCTAAAAAGCGGCATTCCTCGAGAAAAGAAGCTAAAAAGAGCCCAAAACGATTCCAAACGAAGCCTAACGTAAGCCCACGAGTCAAGCCCAAGACCCACGACCGAACCAGGACCCGAACCGCGAACCAGAAAATGACCCACGCAGCTAATTGGACACGCGCGACTTACCACGCGACTTGCAAGTCGCGTGGCAAGTGGCGTACCCCACTGTTTCGCGTTTTTCAGCTACAAAATCCGATTTTAGGTCATTCGTTCGAGATCCAACTTTCGGCAGACGATCCAGAGCAGTTCCGGGGCGATTTTGGGCGACTTTTCGGAGTCCTCGAGGTCACGATACAGAGCCGATCACGAGTGCATTCAAGACGGAACGTAGAGACGGACACGAGAAGAGGGAGTTTTTATCATTTGTTACCACAATTTCATCTTTTCATTCTTAATCATGTTTGCATACACTTTCGCACCTTTCTCTCTTGTGTTTGAATCCACCACCGACATGAACTAACCGGTTCGTGTTGGGGGTTGGAATGAATCCTGTTTTTAAGCATGTAACGAATTGATTTGGACTTTTATCAGTTTCTCCTTATTAATGGAAGCATGTGATTTTGTTCTTAACGCTTTTGTGAATTTGGCCAGTTTACAATTGATTTGTTGACTAGCAATTAAGTTCGAGAGAATTAACTGCTATATAGACTTAGGAATTGCATGCCTAAAGCCCAAAAAGGTGATAGAGATATACCAAGTAAGCTTTAGTCCCATTTAAACCGTTAGGTTATTATCGAGAGATAAAATCTAGCCAATTTAACATAAATCGAGTACTTAATGTGTTTTGGAATCCATAGGTGAGATCGAGAGATTAAATTTATCCTTTTCAAAATAAAACCCGTTGTGGCTTGAAAGAGAACAACGGTGACTTTAAAAGATTTGGGAATCATTAAGGGGATAAACTGGTAATTGTTTGAGTTGTTTGTGTGCATGTGTAGAACCGGAGGATTTCCAACCCTCAACTTTTCTCTCTATCGAAGTTCCTAAATTGTTCTTTGCTTTGTTTGTGTTTAAGTTGTGATTTGCTAGAATTTAGTTTAAAACACATCTTCCAAATTCGACAGTCTAGTTAATAAAGCTTATAGTAATTGTGATACTTAGTTCCTAGTTCCCCGTGATTCGATACTCGTACTTCTAAAGTACTATTACTTGACTTCGACCCGTACACTTGCGGTAAGATCCTCGGGGTGTGAAATCCCCGTGTCAAGAACCCACTTCCTCCCCCTGAATCCGAGGAGACTCTTAGAAATAAGTACTCATGTCAGCTTGTGCACAAATCGACAAATTTTATAAAGCTTTAAAGTCAGTAGTTAAGGAATTCATCCGATAATTCTGAGAAAACTTGAGTTGGCGACATCTAAAGAGCAAATTCAAAGTTTTAACAACTAAAATACACCCAAAGGGGCATAAAGGTTTTAACTTGATATACAAGAAGTGAATTGGGCATATGAAGTAAAGGTTTTAACTTGATATACAAGAAGTGATTTAGGCATATGAAGTAGAACTTTATTTAAAAGCAATGTTTGATGAGTAATATATGACAATCCTAACTTTATTGAAGTAATCATATTCTTCTCGTAGCTTCACATACTATCTTCAGCCAAAAACCAAGAATTTGACTTATTTTATGTGAAAGTAGAGTAAGGGGCCGTTTATCAAATGCTTACCCCGATAAGCGCTAACCATGGTAAGAGTCTTCGCCATCACTTACCGGGAAAGACTCTCGATCCTTGCCTTGGCTCTCACCGGGTAAGATTCTTGGTCGTCGTCATATTCATCCGTAAGGTAATGTGAATTGGTAAGCGCTTATCCAGGTAAGCGTTTGGTAAACGGTCCTAAGTTAAATAATATTATATTAAAAAAGCATTCAACCGGGTAAATTATAAAAGAAAATAGTAAAAAGCAACTTACCAAACCGTTTAAAATTCGTTAAAAATTCATTTAAAAAATATTCAATTGTTTACAATCTCTTAATTAATATAAAATATTTATTATAATAGTTATTTATAAAAGGGAAAAAGTTATAAAATTGTAACAAAGTTTGGTTAATTTTTTATTTTGTGTATTAACTTTTTTCTCTCTAATTAATGTAGTAAATTTTCAAGTTTTTTCTTTTTATACATAACTTGACGTAATTTAGTTATAAAATAAATTACGTGGATTTCCAAGTCAGATTATAGGTTATTTTTATTTTAAAGTTATCATATTTATTTACCACTCCACCCTTCACCGACATATTCAAAACTCTAGAGCCCCTCACTTTGACTTTGCACATTTTAGACATAATACCTATTTAATCTCCAACCCAAACAACACGACAACATGAAGCAAACCTGCTATTGCTATGCACCACCCTTGTCATTATTTAATCCAGATTCCATGAGATTACTAAACCTCGTTATAGATCCATGAGATTCATGCACATGGGCTTCAAAGAATTATCCGTGAAATATTTTGCGCACAATCAAATTTCGACTCAGATCCTGAACATTCATCCTCAGTGTATAGGGCATGTATTTGGAAGTTTATTCAGTTCTTAAAAAGATAAAAACGGCATGGATAAAAACTTTTCAGGGATGGGGCATGAAGCACAATCACGACAACATGAAGCACAATCAAATTTTGCGCACCATTATATTCTTTTAATATAGTAATATATTCGAGTCGATCTTTTCAGGGATGGGGCATGTATTTGGAAGTTTATTCAGTTCTCAACTTGATTTTCCTTCCAGCAAGTGTTGCAGGTAAATCTATCAACTTTTCTACTTGATCAAATCTTCATCTTTATGTATTATTTGATCCTATATGGTCTCATGACCAGTTTGGTCTAACGTATTAGTTACCATATGTTATGGAGTGAGTACCATGTGTTTGATGAATTGCATGTGAGATGCATATCATTGTAACCTGATTTGTGAATTTACGATTCGATTTAATTGTTGAATTGATTTGTGGTTTTTTATTATTGATCATCGCAGTGAGCGGTCCAACATGGGATTTGAGTTGTTACATTGGATTTTTTTTTGCATTGAACATTTTCTGAAATTCTTTGCAGTTTATTTATACTTTTTTGGGTATGTGGTTAGTTGTTACACATTTGTCTAAATTGCCTCACTCAAAATTGCTACTACTGTGATGATCGGGTAGTTAGAGGGGCTGAACAAGGTACTCCATAATCCAACTACAAACTGAAAAAAACCTGAAGCACGTGTTTTTAAGAAAATGTTACCTCATTGTCATGTATAGATCACTTCTATCTATGTAGCTTCCTTAACAGGTGGATCAGTTTCTCGTATCTTCTCTTATTTCAGATGCTTCCTAAAGGTGATTATCATTGTCCAAATTATTCCTGCAAATATTGTGAAGTGGTTCGTGTCTTCGTGGATACCGCATCAAGGCCAGTGGCAGAACTGAAAGTTCTTAAAGAACCATTTCTTCCAACTCTTTTATCTCGTCTCTCATGTTTTTATGCATAGAACTTAGTGATTCTCATGAATTGTTTAGAATAGGTTTACCTTTCCTATTTCCGCAACAATCTGTAAATTCTGTTTTTGATTTATCAATAATCAATAAACAAATTACAAATTTTAAAAGTATAATTTGTTTGTTTATATTCAACCCCGCATTCTACAAACTTAAACCCTTGTAGAACCCACTTCCTCCCCCTGAATCCGAGGAGACTCTTAGAAATAAGTACCCATGTCAGCTTGTGCTCAAATCGACAAATTTTATAAAGCTTTAAAGTCAATAGTTAAGGAATTCATCCGATAATTCTGAGAAAACTTGAGTTGGCGACATCTAAAGAGCAAATTCAAAGTTTTAACAACTAAAATACACCCAAAAGGGCATAAAGGTTTTAACTTGATATACAAGAAGTGATTTGGGCATATGAAGTAAAGGTTTTAACTTGATATACAAGAAGTGATTTAGGCATATGAAGTAGAACTTTATTTAAAAGCAATGTTTGATGAGTAATATATGACAATCCTAACTTTATTGAAGTAATCATATTCTTCTCGTAGCTTCACATACTATCTTCAGCCAAAAACCAAGAATTTGACTTATTTTATGTGAAAGTAGAGTAAGGGGCCGTTTATCAAATGCTTACCCCGATAAGCGCTAACCATGGTAAGAGTCTTCGCCATCACTTACCGGGAAAGACTCTCGGTCCTTGCCTTGGCTCTTACCGGGTAAGATTCTTGGTCGTCGTCATATTCATCCGTAAGGTAATGTAAATTGGTAAGCGCTTATCCAGGTAAGCGTTTGGTAAACGGTCCTAAGTTAAATAATATTATATTAATAAAGCATTCAACCGGGTAAATTATAAAAGAAAATAGTAAAAAGCAACTTATCAAACCGTTTAAAATTCGTTAAAAATTCATTTAAAAAATATTCAATTGTTTACAATCTCTTAATTAATATAAAATACTTATTATAATAGTTATTTATAAAAGGGCAAAAGTTATAAAATTGTAACAAAGTTTGGTTAATTTTTTATTTTGTGTATTAACTTTTTTTCTCTCTAATTAATGTAGTAAATTTTCGAGTTTTTTCTTTTTATACATAACTTGACGTAATTTAATTATAAAATAAATTACGTGGATTGCCAAGTCAGATTATAGGTTATTTTTATTTTAAAATTATCATATTTCTTTACCACTCAACCCTTCACCGACATATTCAAAACTCTAGAGCCCCTCACTTTGACTTTGCGCATTTTAGACATAACACCTATTTAATCTCCAACCCAAACAACACGACAACATGAAGCAAACCTGCTATTGCTATGCACCACCCTTGTCATTATTTAATCCAGATTCCATGAGATTACTAAACCTCGTTATAGATCCATGAGATTCATGCACATGGGCTTCAAAGAATTATCCGTGAAATATTTTGCGCACAATCAAATTTCGACTCAGATCCTGAACATTCATCCTCAGTGTATAGGGCATGTATTTGGAAGTTTATTCAGTTCTTAAAAAGACAAAAATGTCATGGATAAAAACTTTTCAGGAATGGGGCATGAAGCACAATCACGACAACATGAAGCACAATCAAATTTTGCGCACCGTTATATTCTTTTAATATAGTAATATATTCGAGTCGATCTTTTCAAGGATGGGGCATGTATTTGGAAGTTTATTCAGTTCTCAACTTGATTTTCCTTTCGGCAAGTGTTGCAGGTAAATCTATCAACTTTTCTACTTGATCAAATCTTCATCTTTATGTATTATTTGATCCTATATGGTCTCATGACCAGTTTGGTCTAACGTATTAGTTACCATATGTTATGGAGTGAGTACCATGTGTTTGATGAATTGCATGTGAGATGCATATCATTGTAACCTGATTTGTGAATTTACGATTCGATTTAATTGTTGAATTGATTTGTGGTTTTTGATTATTGATCATCGCAGTGAGTGGTCCAACATGGGATTTGAGTTGTTACATTGGATTTTTTTTTGCATTGGACATTTTCTAAAATTCTTTGCAGTTTATTTATACTTTTTTGGGTATGTGGTTAGTTGTTACACATTTGTCTAAATTGCCTCACTCAAAATTGCTACTACTGTGATGATCGGGTAGTTAGAGGGGCTGAACAAGGTACTCCATAATCCAACTACAAACTGAAAAAAAACCAGAAGCACGTGTTTTTAAGAAAATGTTACCTCATTGTCATGTATAGACCGCTTCTTGTTAGATCTGAAGTTTTGTCAATAAACCAAGTGTTGAAGATCTGATAAGAGACTCAGATGTTCTGAGTAGAGGAGTCAGAGATCTGAAAAGAGAAGTCAGAGTTCTGAGAGAAAGAGTCAGAAGCTCTGAGAAGCGTTATCAGAAGAATGTTCAGAAGTTCTGAACAACCTGTTCAAAACTTATGACTACATACTTTACTTGGTATTTAGTAAACTAATTAGGACACGTGTTATGTTCTTATTAGTCTTTCTTATTTGTATTGTAGCTTTAACATGTCCGTTGCAGTATAAATAGAGTGGTTAGCACTACGTTGCTAACTGATTGATTTTACAGTATATCATTGTATTCATTCTTTGTAATCTTTGAGATTCTCTCTCTCTTAGATCTGTAATTCTGTTCATCATTGAATACAATTGGGCTTGATCATACAACTTCTCATTTACTGCTTTCTATATTGATTGTAAGATTAGATCCTGTACTTTCAATTGGTATCAGAGCTAATCAACAAACAAATTCATTCAAGATTGTGATTGCGAAGATCGATTGATCAATTTCTTGAAGATTTCTTGACTCGTTCAAAAATCGATTCCGCTGCTAGGGCTAGTTCTTGAATTCTTGGCAATTCTTGAATTACCTGTTACATTTCGATCAAGAAACTCGAATTTGTCTTTCTGTTGAATTTTCTTACAATCATGTCTTCTAAAGAATATCTAGCCATGGGATCTGAAACCAAACCGCCTGTTCTTATACCAGAAGAGTATCAGCAATGGAAAATTCGTATGATCCAATTCCTAGACAATATTGATGAAAATCTTATGGTCTCTATTCGAGAAGGTCCAATTGAAGTGTATATCGATGTTGCTGCAACCCCTGCTACAGAGACAACTCCAGAAATTCCAGCGACCAGGGTGAAGAAGAATTATTCCCAATACACAGCTGAACAGAAGAATAGGCATGCTATCGACAAAAGAGCAATTACTTTGATGACTTTGGCTGTCCCAAATGAGGTTCTTAACAGGATTGACAGTGGATCATCAGCTAAAGAAATGTGGGACGAATTGGAAAGGCAGATGTTAGGAACTGTGAGATCTATTCAGGCAAAGTTAAATCAAAGCATAAATGCTTATGAAAGGTTCAAAGCAAAAGAGTCAGAAAATTTGACACAGACATACAGTAAATTTTGTACTATTCTAAATGATTTGAGAAGAAATGGATTGAAGAAAATGAAGTCAAAAATAAATTACAAATTTCTGAACAGTCTAAATTCAGAATGGTCATCATTTGCCATAAGTCTGCAAATGAACAAGGATATGTGTGAAGAAGACTTAAATGATCTGTTATGTGTTCTTAATCAACATGAAGACTCTGTCAAGTTAGTTGTGGAAGAGAAGAAAAATGTTGCTGATCAGTTAGCATTCTTATCAAAGTCCAAAGCAATCAAAGCACCCAAAAAGACTGCATATCTATCAGAGATACCTAATCTGGTGGAATCTGACAATGAAGAAGGATCAGAAGATGATGAAGATATCAAGATAATGGCTGAGAAGCTAGCTTTGCTGACAAATACTTTCAACAAGAGGTATGGGAAGGGTAGATTTCAAGGAAATTATAAGAGAGTTGGGAGTTCAGATTATAAGAAGAAAGAAGACAGAGAAGAAAATAAGTTTGAAAAGAGAGTAGAGAGAAGTGAAGAAAACAAAGAAGAGAAGGAAGAGAGAAAAGAAAAGAATCTGTGTTTCAAGTGTGGAAAATCTGGCCACTATGCTAAGGATTGCAGAGTTAAAATTGTGAAAGACTATGAGTACTACACCAAGAAGGCTCAGCTTGCAAAGAAGAGAGATGATGAAATTGCTTTATTGGCTGAACAGGAGAATTGGTTGTACTACACTTCTGATGAAGATGATCATATCAACTTTCCACAGATGCAAAGCTATATGGCAAAAATGAGGAATGAAGATGCTGATTCTGAGTCATCTGCTGAGGTACATTCTTCACTTGAAATAGAGTTAATGACACAGATTGGTGAAATGAAAACTGAATTTGCTAATCTAAGAAAACAGATAAAAGGAGAAAGAAATTTGGTTAACAAGTTCAGAATTGAAAAAGAAGTAATAAAAGAACAATATGAAGAATCTGAGTCTGAGAAACAGAAAGTTAAAGATGAAAATTCTGAATTGTTGAAAAAGATCTCTGAACTAAAAGTTGAGTTTTCAAAAATAAAGGATGAAAAGGTGATTTACAAATAAAATTTGATATGTTATTTGAGGAAAGAAAGAATTTATACACCAAAGTCAAAGAATTGGAAGATCTGAATTTGAAAAGGGGTCAGACTCAGCAAACATTAAATCTTTTAATAAGCAATGTTAAAGATACAAGATTTTACAACCCAAAGAAGGGATTGGGATTGGAAGAAAATGTCACTTTAAAAACAGCTCCAATCAACTTGTATGAAAAACTTCAAGTTCCTAAGCCAAAAATCCCATAAACTGTTGAAGTTTTCATAAGACCTGCTAGTTCTATAACAAGTTCTGACAATTTGCAAAGACCAAACTCTAAAAAGTCAGATGAGAAAATTTCTGAGTCTAAAACAGAAAAGTCAGTTGTTTCAGAAGAAAAGGTTAAGAAAGAAGTTTCTAAACCAACAGATGAGAAGCCAAAATACAATGATACTAAATTCAAGTATGATTCTTTAAATGTCAGCTACAAAAATAAACAACCAAGTTTTTCATATCATGACATTGAGAACATATTTGACACAAGTAAAAATTCTGAAACAGTCAATCAGAAGTCTGAAACTTCTAGTCAGAATTCTGAACTTTGTAGTCAGAACTCTGAGTCTAAAGATCAGACATCTGAGTCTGTAAATCAAAACTCTGACTCAAGTAGTCAGAAGTCTGATTCAACTGGATTTTCTGAAACAAAGTCAGATGAATTTTTAGAACTTTAAAAGAGGTTTAATCTTGTAAGTCAAGAACTTGAGGACTTAAGGAAAGCTTATGATGAACTTGAAAATGATAACTGTGAGGTGGATATTAAACTTGAAGAAGCTTTGAAAGAAAAGAATATTTTTATTCAGAAAATAACAGAGCTTGAAAAACTGAAGACTGAGTATGATCTTTTTATTAATGCTCTAAAAGAAAATGACAAATTCTTTAATGAATCAAGTACATATGAAAAAGGTGAATCATCTAATTCCTCTAACAAAAAGGAGTTGAATTTTTCAGAAAAAGAAGAAAGCAAAAGGAAAGATGGTGTGAAAAGAATTTCTGAGATGAATGAAGAGGTTCCTGCAACTGTACCAAAAGCACATAGTTATTGTGATAAATGTACTTGTACTTTGAAAAACAGCAATAAAAATGAAAAAGCTTATGGTACAGATCTGTTGTTACTTGCAAAGAAAAATCTTAGTTGTGTTCAATGTAAAAGTAATTCTTTTCAATATTCTCAGAAATGTCCAATCACAATAACATCTGTTTCTTTCATAAGAAAAGATATTCAGAAAACAGAAAAGAAGAATGTTTCTGTTCCTCAGAATACAGAAAAGAAGAAAGTTTCTGTTCCTCAGACTCAGAAGAAAGAAAAGATAAAAGAAAAGAAAGTTGAAAATGTTGCAAAATCAAAAGTTACAACTTTCAAAAAGAAATTAAACAAGTTTGTAAGCAGAAAATGTTCTGACTTCATAAAAGTTCAAGGAAAGTGGTGTTTGAAGAAAGATTTTGAGTGGAAAGTAAAAGGTACTAATATTAAATCCAATGACAAAGCTAACAAAGATGGACCCATTCCAAAATGGGTACCTAAAACTAACTGATCCTTTTGCAGGTCTGTCATGTGTGGTTTTTAGATTCAGGAGCTTCAAGACTCATGACAGGTCAGAAGTCTTTTCTATCAAACTTCACAGAAAAGGCTGGAGGAGCAGTAAACTCCGGAAATAATAGCAAAGGACAAGTCAAAGGTTATGGGGATTTAACTAAATGGGATCTGACTATCCAAAAGGTTTTCTATGTTGAAGGATTACAGCATAATCTTTTCAGCATAAGTCAGTTTTTAGACAGTCTTTGTCAAATCAAGTTTCAAATAACAGGTTGCATGATTTTAACTGAAAATGATGTTAAAGTCTTCTGGGCCAAAAGACATATGGACTTATTTGTAGTAAATTTTTCAAAATTAAAAACATTAAATACAGTTTGTCTTTTATCAAATTCAACTGCAAATGAATGCTGGCTTTGGCATAGAAGATGTTCTCATCTAAATTTCAAAGATTCTAATAATCTTGTTGCAAAACATCTGGTTAAAGGTTTACCAGAAATTAAATTTGAAAAAGAATCATTATGCTCAGCTTGTGAAATGGGCAAGATGAGAAAGAGTTCTCACAAATTAAAAATGGACTCATCTTGCAAAGCACCATTAGAAAGGATTCATACTGATCTTTGTGGTCCTATTTCAGTTCAGTCTATGGGAGGAAAGAAATATATGCTTGTGATTGTTGATGAATACTCCAGATACACATGGGTTGAATTTCTAAGAGCTAAGTCAGAAGCTGCTACTACATTGATAAATTTTATCAAAAGGATTCAAGTTCTCCTACAACTTCAAGTTCAGAAAATCAGAAGTGACAATGGAACAGAGTTCAGAAATGAGACTCTTCAGAATATTTTAGAAAGTTCTGGAATTTCTCACAATTTTTCTGCTGTCAAAACTCCTCAACAAAATGGTGTTGTTGAAAGGAAAAACAGAACTCTAGTTGAAGCTGCGAGAACAATGCTGGCTTATTCAAATCTTCCTACCTTCCTATGGGCTGAAGCAATTGCAACTGCTTGTTTTACACAGAATAGAACTTTAATCAATAAGAGATTAAATAAGACTGCTTATGAACTGATAAATAAAAGAAAACCATTAATCAAATTCTTTCATGTTTTTGGTTGCAGATGCTATGTTCTTAGAGACAGAGAAAATCTTGCCAAATTCGATAAAAAGGCAGATGAAGGATACTTTGTGGGTTATTCTTTAACTTCCAAAGCATTCAGAATCTACAATAGAAGAACCAAGAGGATGATGGAGAGCATAAATGTAACTTTTGATGAAGCCAGAATGAGGACTTCTGAACAAGACAGTTCTGAACTCATGCAGAACAAGACAAAAATGACTTCTGATACAAATTCTAATCCTATTTGTTCAGAACTCAATTTACTGTTTAAGGATGCTTTTATTGAACTAACTTCTGATTCTTATGCAGAATATGAAAACCCAAAGATGGTCAAAGAGATGATAAATAAGACTCCAGAAATAGTTCAATCAACTGTAATTTCTGATAAAGGTCCATCTGAGGAATGTCCAAATCTGATAAATACAAGTAGTGAGAATTCTGAACCATGTATTCAGAATTCTGAACCTTGTAATCAGAATTCTGAACCTTGTAGTCAGAACTCTGGTCAAGTTACTCAGAAGTCTGACTTCATTACTCAGAATACAAACACACATGGAACTCCTACACATATATCAGAACAAGGGGACAGTTCAGAATTACAAGCAATCATTGATGAGAATGATGCAAACAACAATTATTCAGAGATTGATGTACTCCCTAGTGCAAATAAATGGACTAAAAATCATCCTATTCATCAAGTAATAGGTGATCCATCAGCAAGAGTAAAGACCAGATCAGCTACAACAAATGAAGCAATGTTTGCTGGTTTCTTAAGTGTGATTGAACCAAAGAAAGGTAATGAAGCCCTAGAGGATCCAGACTGGATTTCAGCAATGCAAGAGGAATTGCTCCAATTTGAAAGAAATAAAGTTTGGAGACTCATTCCAAAGCCTGAAGGTAAATCTATTATTGGAACTAAATGGGTGTTCAGAAACAAAAAGGATGAGTCAGGTGTTGTCATCAGAAACAAGGCAAGATTGGTTGCTAAGGGATACTGTCAACAAGAGGGAATTGATTATGATGAGACATTTGCACCAGTGGCAAGAATAGAGGCAATTAGAATATTTTTGGCCTATGCTGCACACAAAAACTTCAAGGTGTATCAGATGGATGTCAAATCAGCCTTTCTAAATGGCAAACTTAATGAAGAGGTGTATGTTCATCAACCTGAAGGTTTTGTTGATCCAGAATTCCCTGATCATGTTTATATTTTAGACAAAGCTTTATATGGTCTAAAACAAGCACCACGAGCCTGGTATGACACTCTTACTAAACATTTGTTAGGTTCAGGGTTCAAGAAAGGTAAGATTGACACAACTTTATTTTTAAAGAAACAGGGTGATGATTTAATTCTGATTCAGATTTATGTTGATGACATAATATTTGGTTCTACCAGTCCAGAATTATGTGATAATTTTTCAAAAATCATGTCATCTGAATTTGAAATGAGCATGATTGGTGAGCTGAATTTTTTCCTTGGTCTTCAAGTCAAACAATTACCAAAAGGTATTTTTATAAATCAAGGAAAATATGTCAGAGACATTCTGAAAAAGTTCAAAATGTCTGATTGTGCTTCTATGAGAACACCTATGGCAACTAACATAAAGTTAGATGCTGATCTCAAAGGTGTTTCAGCATATATCAAACTCTATAGAGGCATGATTGGATCATTACTTTATCTGACTGCAAGTAGACCAGATATCATGTTTTCTACCTGTTTCTGTGCTAGATTTCAATGTAACCCAAAAGAATCACATATGTTGGCTGTCAAAAGGATTTTAAGATATCTCAAAGGAACACCTGATCTAGGTTTATGGTATCCAAAAGAAACTGACTTCAAATTGACTGCTTTCACTGATGCTGATCATGCAGGAAGTAGGTTGGACAGAAAGAGTACATATGGTGCTTGTCACTTTTTGGGAGATAAAATAGTGAGTTGGGCATCAAAGAAGCAGAATTGTGTGTCCACTTCAACTGCTGAAGCAGAGTATGTTGCTGCTGCTGCTTCATGCTCTCAAACATTGTGGATGAGAACACAACTCATGGACTATGGATATCAGCTTAACAAGATTCCCATCTATTGTGACTCAGAAAGTGCAATTGCCATTACTCAGAATCCTGTTCAACATTCAAAGACTAAGCATATAGATGTGAGGTATCATTTTATAAAGGACTATGTGGAAAAAGGAACTATAGAGATGCACTTTGTGCATACAAAGTATCAATTGGCTGACTTGTTCACAAAGCCTCTTGATCACAAAAGGTTCTCTTTTCTCATATGTAAAATAGGAATGCTTAATCTGACTAATTGAAAATTTTTGTTTTTCTTAAAAATGCTAAATTTTTCTAAGTAAAATTGTCTAAGTAGTGTATTCAGAACGTCTGAGTACTGAGATCAGAACTTCTGAGTTTTAAGCTCAGAACCTCTGAGTCTTGAGTTCAGAACTTCGGAATCTTAAGGTCAGAAATTCTGGGTCAATACTTCAGCAATTTAACTTTCAAAAAATTTATTTTTGAGAAATACAAATACTTCAACTGTGTGGATTATGCTTCTTCTATTATCTTTTTATCTCATCTTTATGTATCATAAATAGTCAAATGCATGCTCAAGTCAAGGGGGAGCATCAAATTTTTTTGTTTGGAAATCATTTTGTGATGCTTAAAAAGGTTTGTTTTCATTTCTTATCTCTGATCATTCTAAGAAGAACAAGCTTTAATTGATACATTTTTTTGTTGTTCAAACTATATCTGAATTAAAAAAATTCATATTCAGATATAAGATTTTAAATGATTTTTTTTAAAAATCATCATAATATGAACAGAATTTTGATGATAAAAAGTGTTTCTATCTGTTCAAACCTCTTCTGAATAATCAAAATGTTTTATATTTGTCAGAAGTTGATTTTAAATGACATTTTGGTTACAAGGCAAAATTCTTCTGAGTTATGGAATCAGAACTCTGAGTAGAACAATCAGATATCTGAAAAACATCTGAGCGTGTTATTCAGATCTTTGACTTGAGTCAAAATTCTATCCACTAACACGTGTCAGCTTCATATTTGTTTGATTATGCCACGCATTTCATTTAAATCCTTTGTGGCATTTCAAATGTGTTGACTCCGTTATAACATTGATTTCGCTTTTCCGTTAAACCTTTCAACTTCGCGGATTTTAAATAGGTCTTAAAATCCCTATTTCAAATCTTTTCAAATTCCAGAGCAAAAAGTGAGATACGAATCAAATCCAGAGTTCTTTGAGTTTGTTTTCTTCTTAAATCATGCCTGGAATACGAAGGAGTGGTCCAATTTCGCTACATTCTACAAAATCGATAATGGATTCATCTGATTCGGATAATGATGAAGTACATAATAGAGCTGTAGAGGAAGAGGCAATAAGAAATGATGAAGAAGATGAACAAATGGATGAATCAGAAGGAAATGCAGATGAGGTAAACATTAATATTGAACATGAACAGAGTGCTGCAGGGTCGATTATGTCAGATAGACCTATTTTCGTGGAAAGGGCTGTTCCTGAGAGTGAATGGCTGAAATTATCTGAAAATAACTGTGTTATCTTATTTGAGGAAAGTCGATTTAAGCCTGAACACAGAATTATCATGGAGTTATTCAAACACCATCCGTACAGAAAATGGTTTACACGAAGTAAAAATGTTCCTGTTCAGTACATACAACAATGGTGGAAACATCTTAGGTTAGAGGATAATAAATTTGTGTCTGAAATTGGAGGAGTGACATTTGCCTTATCTATCTCTGCACTACGAGAAATGCTGAATCTACCAGAGAAAGATGATGTACAAAGAAGGACAGATTTTGAAGACTCACCCCTAACAGAGGAATTAATAGCTGAATTTATGAAATTGGGATACAATGAAGGATTGGGGACTCTCAGTTTGTTCAGAAGAAACAAATTACCACCTATTTGGGCTTGCTTCTTTCATGTGGTAAATAAATGTTTGTCAGGGAAGAATAGTTCTGCTGATCAAGGTTCTAAACAAATTCTTCAGATCTTTCAGGGCTTAGTGAAGAATAGGCATTATGACTATACTTTAATACTTTGGGAAGACATGAAGAATACATTTGAGGAGAATCAGAAAGCAATTCAGAGGAAAACAAAGGAGGCTCCACTGACATACATTCCTTATATAAGGTACTGGCAAATTGTTATTTGGTATGCCATGCAAGAAAAACAGAACAATCTCAAGAAGAACAAATGAAGAGCATGGTCCCACATTTTATTTAGGTAAGATGACCTCAGTAACAAGACTTGAAAACTATCCCAATCATAAACTGTTGCCAAAATCACTTAGGAATTATATTCCAAGGGAGAGTGAGATTTTAAAAGCTTATTGCACCTCTATGGGAATTGAATTACCTCAAATCCCTACCCAAGAGGACCAACCTGAGAAGAGAGGTGAGGGGTCTAGTCGAATTAGAGAGGGGGAGGATGTTCAGATGGGTGAACATTCTGAGAGACTTGAGGGGGAAAATTCCGAGAGCTTGGTTAGACTTGGTGAGGAAAAACAGAATGAGAGTGGTGAGGATGAGAGATTGTCAACAGAGGTTCAAACAGAAAGAGATGCCTCTGAACAAGCTAATCTTGGCCAGGTAACCACAAATGCTATTGGTTCACATCTCTTGGTATCCAATATTGAAACAAACACCATGGACCTAGTGGTGGATCTTGAACAACCCATCCATACCCACTCAGAAGCATTTCAACATGCTACTGTTTCACACAAATCCGGGGAACCATCCCAAACTCATTTGGAGGGAGGTGATAAATCCCAATCTATTTTTCAACACATTGAGTCTGAATATCACAGTCCTATTCATATTGAGCCTGAAATTCCTTCTGACACTTGCACAAATCAGGAATTTCGTATTCCTGAAACAACATTCATAGACATACCTAATGTTGGGTGTCGAGGATTGGATGGAAGTCCTGGTGAGGTGAACATTACAAAAGCCTCATTCAAACGTGCATCTGTTGTACAATATGACTTTGTGTTATCTACAGGCCATGAGCCCTCTGGGCACATGAAAACTGGACCATCTGTTGGTTCAGGTTCACTGTTAGAAACTTCTGAATTTGAAAAGATTCAGAAACAAAACAAGGAGATGGGGGAAAAAGTAGAAAATTTGGAGAAGAAGGTGGAGGATTTGAATGATGAGGTGTCAGATTTGAAAGTTGTGTTGGAGAAAAAGTTGATCTCTGTTGAAACTAAAGTAGATGATGTAAAGAAATCCTTGGATTCTCACAAAAAGGAGATCATGGATATAATGTCTGGTTTTCAAAAAGATATGTTAAAACAAATGCAAGGTATGCAGGAATCTATACTGAAATCACTGAGTGTATCACTGGCTTCTACTTCAAAGCCTCTTGATCCTGTTCCTATTGCAGAAGCTGAACCTGAAGGTACTTCTAATCAGAACTTGAAGAGAAAGTTTGATGATAATGTACCTCATGATCATCAAAAGGGGGAGAAAAGACAGAGGTTAAGTTCTGATGATGACATTGGCATAGAAGATTTTGAGATAGCAGATATGCATTTAGCCAGTACAAAAAGTTCAGAAGATCAGACACAGGAAAATTTAAAGGAAATGATTCAGATAGTTCAGGTTGACAGCTCAGATACAGAGGAAATGGAGTTGGAAAATATTGATGGTAATGACACAGATAAAACAGAAGAATTAAACTTGGATACAGAAATGGAAGGAAATTCTGTTGAAACTGAAACTGTTGAAGAATCTGTATTGAGATCAGAAGAAACAGTGGAAAGTGCAGTGGTAAACAGGTGTACAGATATCATTGTTTATAACAAAAGAAGGATAAGTGAAGAATTGATAAGTACTGAATCAGAAGAAAGGAGGTTGAGTGAAGAGTTGATCAGAAGGATGCATAATAATTTAGTCAGAGCTTTGAATGTTCAAAAAGTTCAGCAAGGAATAAAAATGGTAAGACCTATTGATCTAATGGGAGAAGAAGACAGAACTGTGAATTATACTCAGGATTTTGAAAATGAGTTTAGATTTAACTTTTGTGATGAGTTAAATACAGAAGAAGAGTATGTGAAAGTGAAAGAATACTTTATGCCTTCTGAGTATGTATTCAGAAAACCAATTGAGATCTCAAAGATTAACTTGCAGAGACTAGAAGAACCTGTATGTGATTTCATCCTAGAGTTAAGTGATGTGCCATTAGCCAGACAATTTCATGATGATATTTTTCCTGAGGAAATGTATGATAATCTCTACTACACAGAAGGAGAGTATGAGCTTTTGGAACGTAACATTGATGGTTTTATGGATGACAGAGCTTAGATAGTCTACTCAGAAGCTTCTAACAGATTCAGAGTTCCTGACTCAAGACTGCATATCCAGAAAAGAATTGAGAAAGTTCTGATGTTTCAACAAGAAGAATTCAGTGGTTTAATGTTTGTTAGAATGGAAGTGCTGAAAGAAAGAAATACAAAGGTTTCCATGTCTACTTTTGATTTTCACAGATTGACTCTTGATGATCAGATCTTTCTAGTCAAGTTCTTTGCCAGTACTGAAGAAGCCTTAATGGAAATTGAATGCAGAAGACTTCTGGGTATCTATGTCATAAATATACACTTGTATGATTTCCAATTAGCCATTGAAGGAAGAAAAGAGAAGTGTAATCTGAGTTCTCCCACAAAGAAAACAGAAATTGGTGTAGAATTGAAGGGATTTGTGAATGAAGGAATGGAGACAGAAGGGTTCACATATACAGTTCATGGAAGGCTTGAAATGTTCAGATTAAAAGAGTTGGTGAAGTACAGTGATGCAACTCTAAATTGGTTATTGATTGAAATGGAAGTAAGTGTGGAAACTGAAAGAGAGAGTTTAAAGAAGAGATGTATGAACTATGTGAAGAGAAGGTTGGATCTTAGAAGAAAAATCGGAAACTGTAGTGAATGGTTGCTATCTGAGGTGAATCCCAAAAAGATTCTACATAATGATTTTGTGTTTCCTGCTGAGTATGAAGTGAATGAAATTCTGTCAGATGAAGTTGAAGAAGTTCAGGACACAACACCTCAGAATGTGCAGATAACTAGTTTTGATCAAGCTGAACAGTCTGAACCCAAAGAAGATGAAATATCCATTGATCTAAATGGATACTTTCTTGAATTTGATCTGCCTGAGTTCTTCAAACCAAAAGAAGTACAATTCTTGGATGTGTACTATGATAGACCTAAGGAGACTCAGATCTGGTTGGCTGAAAAATCAAGATGTCTTGGCAAAACAAAGCAAGCTGTTTACTCAAATTTTCTAATCACTGGAATCAGAGAATTGAAGGTTAAGAAATTCAGAAAGATGGAGTACTTATCCTTTGAAGTTCTGAGAGAAGATGGCAAGGTTTATTACTTTACTGATGCAGATTTTGAGAAACTATCAGTGGTTGACTTCTACAGATTACAGTGCTTTCTATGCTTCAAAGAGTGAAGCAAAGACAGAAATGAAAGGAAGGGAAGAAGTGTGGTGATTGAGGCCATGTTCTACATCTTAAGATGGCACTGTTATACAGATTTCCAAATAGCTCTGTATTTACAAAAGCCATGTGTTTATCTGGCAAATTCCAACACAGATCATGAGCAGAAAAAGGTGTTAAAGACTGGAAGTGTTCACAAATTTCCATATTTGGGAGTGTTTTTGAAAAACAAAAGTGGAAAGATCTTCTTCAGAGCAAAGGAAACTGCAAAATACTGTTCTAGAACTTTAAGAATCATAAAGCACAATTTGGAGAAAAAGATGCTGAAAGTGAAGGAAGCAAACATAACTCAAGAAGTAATCAATCAGCAAGTTGAAATTATTCAAGAAATCATTGTCAAAATTGATAAGAGGCTTAATCTGAGAAATGTGCTACTTCAGAAAATTGTTCCTGCTCTGAAAGAACTGGATGATGCAAAATTCAAGTTTATTTGACAAAAAGGGGGAGATTGTTAGATCTGAAGTTTTGTCAATAAACCAAGTGTTGAAGATCTGATAAGAAGACTCAGATGTTCTGAGTATAGGAGTCAGAGATCTGAAAAGAGAAGTCAGAGTTCTGAGAGAAAGAGTCAGAAGCTTTGAGAAGCGTTATCAGAAGAATGTTCAGAAGTTCTGAACAACTTGTTCAGAACTTATGACTACATACTTTACTTAGTATTTAGTAAACTAATTAGGACACGTGTTATGTTCTTATTAGTCTTTCTTATTTGTATTGTAGCTTTAACATGTCCGTTGCAGTATAAATAGAGTGGTTAGCTCTAACTGATTGATTTTCCAGTATATCTTTGTATTCATTCTTTGTAATCTTTGAGATTCTCTCTCTCTTAGATCTGTAATTCTGTTCATCATTGAATACAATTGGGCTTGATCATACAACTTCTCAATTACTGCTTTCTATATTGATTGTAAGATTAGATCCTGTACTTTCACTTCTATCTATGTAGCTTCCTTAACAGGTGGATCAGTTTCTCGTATCTTCTTTTATTTCAGATGCTTCCTCAAGGTGATTAGCATTGTCCAAATTATTCCTGCAAATATTGTGAAGTAGTTCGTGTCTTCGTGGATACCGCATCAAGGCCAGTAGCAGAACTGAAAGTTCTTAAAGAACCATTTCTTCCAACTCTTTTCTCTCTTCTCTCATGTTTTTATGCATAGAACTTAGTGATTCTCATGAATTGTTTAGAATAGGTTTACCTTTCCTATTTCCGCAACAATCTATAAATTATGTTTTTGATTTATCAATAATCAATAAACAAATTACAAATTTTAAAAGTATAATTTGTTTGTTTATATTCAACCCCGCATTCTACAAACTTAAACCCTTGTAGAACCCACTTCCTCCCCCTGAATCCGAGGAGACTCTTAGAAATAAGTACCCATGTCAGCTTGGGCACAAATCGACAAATTTTATAAAGCTTTAAAGTCAATAGTTAAGGAATTCATCCGATAATTCCGAGAAAACTTGAGTTGGCGACATCTAAATAGCAAATTCAAAGTTTTAACAACTAAAATACACCCAAAAGGGCATAAAGGTTTTAACTTGATATACAAGAAGTGATTTGGGCATATGAAGTAAAGGTTTTAACTTGATATACAAGAAGTGATTTAGGCATATGAAGTAGAACTTTATTTAAAAGCAATGTTTGATGAGTAATATATGACAATCCTAACTTTATTGAAGTAATCATATTCTTCTCGTAGCTTCACATACTATCTTCAGCCAAAAACCAAGAATTTGACTTATTTTATGTGAAAGTAGAGTAAGGGGCCGTTTATCAAATGCTTACCCCGATAAGCGCTAACCATGGTAAGAGTCTTCGCCATCACTTACCGGGAAAGACTCTCGGTCCTTGCCTTGGCTCTTACCGGGTAAGATTCTTGGTCGTCGTCATATTCATCCGTAAGGTAATGTAAATTGGTAAGCGCTTATCCAGGTAAGCGTTTGGTAAACGGTCCTAAGTTAAATAATATTATATTAATAAAGCATTCAACCGGGTAAATTATAAAAGAAAATAGTAAAAAGCAACTTATCAAACCGTTTAAAATTCGTTAAAAATTCATTTAAAAAATATTCAATTGTTTACAATCTCTTAATTAATATAAAATACTTATTATAATAGTTATTTATAAAAGGGCAAAAGTTATAAAATTGTAACAAAGTTTGGTTAATTTTTTATTTTGTGTATTAACTTTTTTCTCTCTAATTAATGTAGTAAATTTTCGAGTTTTTTCTTTTTATACATAACTTGACGTAATTTAATTATAAAATAAATTACGTGGATTGCCAAGTCAGATTATAGGTTATTTTTATTTTAAAATTATCATATTTCTTTACCACTCAACCCTTCACCGACATATTCAAAACTCTAGAGCCCCTCACTTTGACTTTGCACATTTTAGACATAACACCTATTTAATCTCCAACCCAAACAACACGACAACATGAAGCAAACCTGCTATTGCTATGCACCACCCTTGTCATTATTTAATCCAGATTCCATGAGATTACTAAACCTCGTTATAGATCCATGAGATTCATGCACATGGGCTTCAAAGAATTATCCGTGAAATATTTTGCGCACAATCAAATTTCGACTCAGATCCTGAACATTCATCCTCAGTGTATAGGGCATGTATTTGGAAGTTTATTCAGTTCTTAAAAAGATAAAAACGTCATGGATAAAAACTTTTCAGGGATGGGGCATGAAGCACAATCACGACAACATGAAGCACAATCAAATTTTGCGCATCGTTATATTCTTTTAATATAGTAATATATTCGAGTCGATCTTTTCAGGGATGGGGCATGTATTTGGAAGTTTATTCAGTTCTCAACTTGATTTTCCTTCCGGCAAGTGTTGCAGGTAAATCTATCAACTTTTCTACTTGATCAAATCTTCATCTTTATGTATTATTTGATCCTATATGGTCTCATGACCAGTTTGGTCTAACGTATTAGTTACCATATGTTATGGAGTGAGTACCATGTGTTTGATGAATTGCATGTGAGATGCATATCATTGTAACCTGATTTGTGAATTTACGATTCGATTTAATTGTTGAATTGATTTGTGGTTTTTGATTATTGATCATCGCAGTGAGCGGTCCAACATGGGATTTGAGTTGTTACATTGGATTTTTTTTTTTTGCATTGAACATTTTCTGAAATTCTTTGCAGTTTATTTATACTTTTTTGGGTATGTGGTTAGTTGTTACACATTTGTCTAAATTGCCTCACTCAAAATTGCTACTACTGTGATGATCGGGTAGTTAGAGGGGCTGAACAAGGTACTCCATAATCCAACTACAAACTAAAAAAAACCTGAAGCACGTGTTTTTAAGAAAATGTTACCTCATTGTCATGTATAGACTGCTTCTATCTATGTAGCTTCCTTAACAGGTGGATCAGTTTCTCGTATCTTCTCTTATTTCAGATGCTTCCTCAAGGTGATTATCATTGTCCAAGTTATTCCTGCAAATATTGTGAAGTAGTTCGTGTCTTCGTGGATACCGCATCAAGGCCAATGGAAGAACTGAAAGTTCTTAAAGAACCATTTCTTCCAACTCTTTTCTCTCTTCTCTCATGTTTTTATGCATAGAACTTAGTGATTCTCATGAATTGTTTAGAATAGGTTTACCTTTCCTATTTCCGCAACAATCTGTAAATTCTGTTTTTGATTTATCAATAATCAATAAACAAATTACAAATTTTAAAAGTATAATTTGTTTGTTTATATTCAACCCCGCATTCTACAAACTTAAACCCTTGTAGAACCCACTTCCTCCCCCTGAATCCGAGGAGACTCTTAGAACTAAGTACTCATGTCAGCTTGGGCACAAATCGACAAATTTTATAAAGCTTTAAAGTCAATAGTTAAGGAATTCATCCGATAATTCTGAGAAAACTTGAGTTGGCGACATCTAAAGAGCAAATTCAAAGTTTTAACAACTAAAATACACCCAAAAGGGCATAAAGGTTTTAACTTGATATACAAGAAGTGATTTGGGCATATGAAGTAAAGGTTTTAACTTGATATACAAGAAGTGATTTAGGCATATGAAGTAGAACTTTATTTAAAAGCAATGTTTGATGAGTAATATATGACAATCCTAACTTTATTGAAGTAATCATATTCTTCTCGTAGCTTCACATACTATCTTCAGCCAAAAACCAAGAATTTGACTTATTTTATGTGAAAGTAGAGTAAGGGGCCGTTTATCAAATGCTTACCCCGATAAGCGCTAACCATGGTAAGAGTCTTCGCCATCACTTACCGGGAAAGACTCTTGGTCCTTGCCTTGGCTCTTACCGGGTAAGATTCTTGGTCGTCGTCATATTCATCCGTAAGGTAATGTGAATTGGTAAGCGCTTATCCAGGTAAGCGTTTGGTAAACGGTCCTAAGTTAAATAATATTATATTAATAAAGCATTCAACCGGGTAAATTATAAAAGAAAATAGTAAAAAGTAACTTATCAAACCGTTTAAAATTCGTTAAAAATTCATTTAAAAAATATTCAATTTGTTAGGTCTAGAGTTTTGTCAAAAACACAAGTGTTGAGTTCTGAGTAAGAAGACTAAAGAAGACTCAGAAGACTCAGAAGTTCTGAGTAGAAGACTCAGAAGTTCTGAGTGAGAAATCTCAAAAAGATTCTAAGTGTTGGATTCTGACTAGAAGGTTCAGAGTTCTGAGTAGGAGACTCAGAACTTCTGACTATGAAGACAAATGTTCTGAAGCGCTTATTCAGAAGTATGTTCAGAATTCATATCTTGGGATATTATCTGTTATATTCAGTTACTAATTAGGACACGTGTAATTGTTCTATTAGTCTGTTTCTCATATGTACTGTAGCTTTAGCTATTCTCTACAGTATATATAGGAGTTAGCAACTGTAGCTAATACAATCTTTTGATGAATCTTTGGCTAACCTTTTGGATAACTCTTTACGCATAAATTCTTAGATCTATTGAGAGAGAAATTCATTGTAATATCTTTAATAGATCATATGACCAGTTGCTATTAATACGATCTTAATTGTTCATATTTGATTGTAAGAGTGTAACCTGGACTTTCACAATTGTTTACAATCTCTTAATTAATATAAAATATTTATTATAATAGTTATTTATAAAAGGGCAAAAGTTATAAAATTGTAACAAAGTTTGGTTAATTTTTTATTTTGTGTATTAACTTTTTTCTCTCTAATTAATGTAGTAAATTTTAAAGTTTTTTCTTTTTATACATAACTTGACGTAATTTAATTATAAAATAAATTATATGGATTGCCAAGTCAGATTATAGGTTATTTTTATTTTAAAATTATCATATTTCTTTACCACTCAACCCTTCACCGACATATTCAAAACTCTAGAGCCCCTCACTTTGACTTTGCACATTTTAGACATAACACCTATTTAATCTCCAACCCAAACAACACGACAACATGAAGCAAACCTGCTATTGCTATGCACCACCCTTGTCATTATTTAATCCAGATTCCATGAGATTACTAAACCTCGTTATAGATCCATGAGATTCATGCACATGGGCTTCAAAGAATTATCCGTGAAATATTTTGCGCACAATCAAATTTCGACTCAGATCCTGAACATTCATCCTAAGTGTATAGGGCATGTATTTGGAAGTTTATTCAGTTCTTAAAAAGATAAAAACGTCATGGATAAAAACTTTTCAGGGATGGGGCATGAAGCACAATCACGACAACATGAAGCACAATCAAATTTTGCGCACCGTTATATTCTTTTAATATAGTAATATATTCGAGTCGATCTTTTCAGGGATGAGGCATGTATTTGGAAGTTTATTCAGTTCTCAACTTGATTTTCCTTCCGGCAAGTGTTGCAGGTAAATCTATCAACTTTTCTACTTGATCAAATCTTCATCTTTATGTATTATTTGATCCTATATGGTCTCATGACCAATTTGGTCTAACGTATTAGTTACCATATGTTATGGAGTGAGTACCATGTGTTTGATGAATTGCATGTGAGATGCATATCATTGTAACCTGATTTGTGAATTTACGATTCGATTTAATTGTTGAATTGATTTGTGGGTTTTGATTATTGATCATCGCAGTGAGCGGTCCAACATGGGATTTGAGTTGTTACATTGGATTTTTTTTGCATTGAACATTTTCTGAAATTCTTTGCAGTTTATTTATACTTTTTTTGGGTATGTGGTTAGTTGTTACACATTTGTCTAAATTGCCTCACTCAAAATTGCTACTACTGTGATGATCGAGTAGTTAGAGGGGCTGAACAAGGTACTCCATAATCCAACTACAAACTGAAAAAAACCTGAAGCACGTGTTTTTAAGAAAATGTTACCTCATTGTCATGTATAGACCGCTTCTATCTATGTAGCTTCCTTAACAGGTGGATCAGTTTCTCGTATCTTCTCTTATTTCAGATGCTTCCTCGAGGTGATTAGCATTGTCCAAATTATTCCTGCAAATATTGTGAAGTAGTTCGTGTCTTCGTGGATACCGCATCAAGGCCAGTGGCAGAACTGAAAGTTCACTTCTTACATTGTAACACCCTAAAAACAGGGTAAATTTAAGCCAAAAATTGCCGTGCAATAAACTATTAAATAGAGATGATTGACCTTCCAAGAGTTTGCAAGTGACGCGTTGAAAACAATTTAATGAGATACAATCACAACAACCTAGTAATCTAACTTAAAAATGTTTAGATTAAGTTTGGGTGTCGCTATCTCATCTACAAAAGAACACTCGGCTAAGTCATCAACACCGCTATCTCTTTAACCCAAAAATGCTATCTCTCTTCATCACACTTCCCTCAACCCCGGGAAGTCCCACCGCTAGGAAGGCCTGCTAAACACAACCTGAAATAAGAAGAAGTGTTAGCCTAAGCCTAGCAAAATAGCAATTATACAATAAGGATAGAATATGTAAAACTTTCGGATGACGTTCCAACCGAATCTCAATTCCCGTCCATCACATCATCACATTCATGTATGACATCAACCCAACCGGGTCTCTAGTCCAATAATACATCAACCCAAACCGGGTATTTAGTCCATTAAGACATCAACGCAAACCGGGTCTTTATTCCATTAAGACATCAACCCAAACTGGGTCTTTAGCCTATTAATACATCAACCCAAATCGGGTCTTTAGTCCATTAAGACATCAACCCAAATCGGGTCTTTATTCCATTAAGTCATCAACCTAAACCAGGTCTTTAGTCCATTAAGACATCAACCCAAACCGAGTCTTTAGTCTCGAGGCATCAATCCAACTAGATCTTTAGCCTCATATTCATCTCCAAAGTAAATTCACATCTCATTAACAGCAACAAAGTAAACTTTCCCAATTAGTCTCCATCATAGTAATAATACAATATTAGAACTTCCCATTTGACCATGTAAGTTTTAAGAAGCCTTTAACACACAAGAAGACAATGATTAACATTTCTTACCTCAAACCCACCATTTATGACAAACCCTAGTTTTGTCCCAAACTACTCAACTTCATACAAAAATGAGAGATATGATTCCTACTCAAGAATACACCCTCATAGCATCAAATAATCAAGTTTATCCCATGTCATCATCTTTGACAAGTTCAAAACCCTAAACTTTCCATAAATGGAAAGTTAGGTCACTTATACCAAAATCAAGATATTAGCAAGTAAATATAAACAAATATCACAAGTAAGCTTAAGAAATCAAACTTATGTAAGTTAAGTGGGTTAGAATAACTCACCTTTGTGATTCCTTGAAAGAAACCAAACCCTAGATGGAGAAGGTAGAGAAATGGGAGTTTGAAAGCTTGGAACTAAGTAGATTCTTCACCAAGGTCAACCCTAGATGAGCATTAAACACTCATAAATGCTCATGATAGATCAATAAATGAAGAGAGTGGGTTTTGGGCATGAAACTCACCAAAATTGCAGGAGTGGAGAGACCCCAAGAAGCTCCAAAATCAGTCCCAAATGAGAGAAACCCGTAAAGGGTGTTTATATACTCTCAGCCCCCGGTCGCGACTATGACTGGTGACAATGCCCATGTCATAGTCGCGGGGCAATGTCGCGCTCCCCACCCCACCAACGGTACCAATCGTGCGAATGTGACACGTGATAGTGCTCGTGGCATAGTCGCCGAGCCACTATCGCGGGAGGTGTACCGTAGCCTCCCTCTCTTCAACGACTTTGACATGCGACTATGCCCTCATGGCATAGTCGCCCCATGTGTATTGGGCACGACTTTGACCCTAAACTATATCAATCCATCGCGAGGGAAATTCCAACCAAACTTACACCCCAGAATTAAAGCGAAAAGGTAATTGTGTTGGTCCCAAAGGGGTTATACAAGTTTGTAGAAGGGGGGGGGGTGAATACAAACACACGATTTTTATTTTTCTAAATTGTTTATTGATATGTATCAAACAATTTACAACTTGTTGCGGAACAAGATTAAGGAATAAACCTAATCTAAACAAGCTATGAGAATCACTAAGACTTCTTGCACTAGATATAAGATAGAGAGAAAATAAGAATATTAAGGATAATATTCTAACACACAGAATAGCAAAGACAAGGAATGGCCGAGCACTTCAAAAATGAAGTAGAGTTTTCCTTTATATACCGCATGCATTTAATGCATGTCAGTACAACTTTACACGTGGCAGCTTCTGGTTGGTTGCATGTTTTGACCTTGGTAGACAACCTAGTAGCCGCATGATGAACAATGTAGAATCAGAGTTGGTTGTATGATTCTGGACAAAAGGGATGTCCGTTCTGACATTATCGTACGGAGGCATGCAAGGGGGTAAGACAATAGTTGCTTGTAGAGGAGGCTTCATGATCAGCGTTCGCTGAATGATTCTTTATCAGCGAATGATAAAGTTCAGCGTTCGTTGAAGTCTTCTATTTGAAACTTCACGTTGAGTGGACAGGTCTTGGCTTCGCTGATATCCGCATCAGTTCATTAGTAGACTTGTCGTTGGTTCTTCGGCTTGATCTTTGACTTCAGCGTAGAACATGGTTGACATGAAACTTGTCTTCAGGGATCATAAGTAAACAACTTAAACTATCAGCGATCATCAGTAAGGCTAAACAGGCTCAGGGCTTGCTGATGAATAGTGTTCGCTGAATGTGTAAATTAAAGAGCGTGAGTTTCCTATCAGCGGTACTGAACAGACTTAGTACTTATCAGCGATAGTGAAACTCTAATACATATTATCTACTTACAATTTTCACTAAGTGTTTCTCAGAGTCATTATCAAATCACTGAGGGTTTGGATCAACAATCTCCCCCCATTTTATTATGACATAGCAATAAAAGAAAATTGCTAAGTAAGAAAACATAAGGATAAAAAGGACTTATAAAATATTTGTTCCATTTACTGTTTTCGGGGATCTTTTTCAGTACTGATGGAGTAAAGTACATTCGCTGAAATTTTCCATTAAACTTTGTATCAGTTACAAAGGGAAGTGGAAAATTTACAAGTACAACAAATAATAATTACAAGTACAAAAAGATAAAAAGCTGATAAAGATAGAAGAATTACAAAAAGAAATCCAATCAGCTAATCAGGTTCATTCTTAATGAGAAGTTCATAAAGAGAGTTTGTGGTTGGAATCATCCAATCAGGGACTTTTTCTCCAAGATCCCTTCTTCGCTTTGCTTCTTTAAAGATCAGGGGCTTCATGAAGTGTCCGAGAAGATCATCTATGAAACTGCACCAATAGACGAGATCTCTGAGCTGTTCGATAGGGGCAATGCATAGCTCAGAGACGCGTTGGAAGCATTCTCGTCCATTGCAGTCATTGAAGAAAATACCATGAGGGTCACTTAAGACTTTTCCAGGGATAAAAAGCTCACCAGGGGGCAGGGAGACATCGAGAGCTGAGAGATCAGGGTCAGGACCAAGAACTTCTTCTCATGAAAATCCAATTCTGGTTTCATTTCTGATAGGAGGACCTGAAGCTGAAGATGTTATCTTTTTCTTTACAGCAGGCCTTCTTCGTTGAACTGGAGGAGGAGGATGAGGAATATCCACAGCTGATGTAACTAAGTTGATCTGCTTATTCATAGCTTTCTCGACAAAGGTTTTATAATTTGACCGTGATCGCTGAATGGCTATTCGAATCTCCAACCATTCAGATAAACCGTACTTGGCAAGCGACGATGGGTAGATGGTTTCCTTTTGACCGTTTTCTCTGAAGATGTCGATGTCAATGACTAGAACGTCTATGGTTGTCTTTCCCCTAATGTTTACTTTATTGATTATGGACACTGACATCGAAAGTGAAGTCTTTCTTTGCACCATGCCAGACTGGAATCAGAGACCTTTGTTTTCTTCTCGACGATCTTTTTGGCGTCCTTCCACAATTGTCGCTGAACAGAGATATGAGTCTTCTTCAGTTCAGGATCTTTCACCGAACATTGGACGAGCTCAATAGCATATCCTTTATCTTTTTCTTCATCTCTTTTTCGTTCGGCGAGGAGTTTCTCAGCTTTAAGGTGTTCAGCGATTTCCCTTTTTGTTACGAGAAATCGAGGAGCACGAATGATTCGCTGATCCTCAAGCTGTTTAATCATATTTGCTCTCTTTTTTAGCTCTTCTTCACTTGGCTTTTGAGGAACCAATGAAGGTTTTTTCTTATGAGAGAGCAGTTCTTCTTCTTGTTCATCAGTCTCAGCGAAGTCTAAGACCGGGATTATTTCATCAGCACTCGGGGCTGGGATTGTTGGAGTTGTCGTAGGAGGAGCTTCAGCTTGACCCTCAAGCAGAGGAGAGGACTAGCTAAAACAAAACGATCACATAGGTAAGATCATTTGGGAGAAGAGATAGAGAAAGAATGAGGTTAAGTGTAAAGAGGCTTTAGAGATAGTAGAACTGAGGTTGAGAAAGGATAGAGGAGGGATGCGGTGTAACGGAAGAAAATATATGTTACCTGACAAATTGGATTTCTGATAAGGATAGTCAGATTGTCTTCAGCAGCGATGCCTTTGTTTTTGCCTTTACCGGCTTCAGTCGCTGCAGGTTTGGTTTTGGTGGTCCCCTCCCCTGATTCTTTTATAACTACCCCTTTTTGAGCAGGGGTCCTTCTGGGTTGGAAGGAGATGTCAAGATCATCATCATCATCGTCATCATCATCAACTTTGGGGGATGATGAGGGTTCGTCGTCATGAAGTTCAAGATCTTTTTTGTCTTCCTCGTCTTCCTTGGCTTCTTCTTCAGACTCAACATGCTCTTGAGAGTCAGCATGTTCTTTGACATTCTCCCTCTCAGAATCAGCGTCGTTTAGGGAGAATTCGGTTCCCTCAGGGTTTTCAACTCCCTGAGGTTTTTCAGCAGCATCATCAGCTTTCTCTTTCTCAGCACTTTTCTCCCCCTCAGAATGTTGGGGAAGAACTTCTTGATTCTTCTCCCCCTCTTCCTCATGATGTATGGGGGAGGTAGGAATGACAGCAGCATCATCTTTTGGGTCACTGTCTTCCAGGCCAGTGATCCCAACAGCGGTTTCTACCGCTGCCATTCTGTCTTCCAAGCCAGCAATAGCAGGGTTGATCTTTTGGAGAGTTTCCCGATCGACTTGAGTAAAATGTGAGGCATGATATGTTGGAGCGTTTAGGCGATCCAAGATTTACTGCAGGAGATTAGTTGCAGTGCTCACCTCTGTCTTTATAGTAGACACCTCTCCCTGAAGATTTCCAACCACAGTCTTCAACGATGTGACTTCGCTGGACAGGGTAGTGAAGTTATTGGAGAGGGTGTTGTTGGTAGTGTTCAAGGTGTTGATGGAGGTGGGGTTGTCAGCGAGAGCCTGAGCAACATTGGAGAGACTACCTTCCAGCTTTTCCAGATCAGCGCTAGAGGCCTTGTCTTTCACCTCAGAGGTGAGTTTCTTTCGAGCGTCCCCAACGTCTGTAACCGCTTAGGAGTTGGAGGAGAGAGTAGTGATGAGAGATTCCACTTTTGTAGACAAATCCTTGAGGGAGTTGTTGATGGTTCCCAAATTAGGACCTGTAGAAGATAAAATTTATAAACAAAGGAAAGCTCAGAAGTTGGGGGTTTTGAGAGAGGAGTGCTTAGGGTGTTATGTATACCTGCGGGTTGGTTGACGAAGTCATCGAAATTCCGGTGACCTGAAAAATGCTCGTAGTCGTCTTCCAGAGATGGTTGATGCGTAGAGTCCGCATGTCCTTTATTTTGATCTATCATCCGTTGTAGATCTTCAGCCGATATGTCACTCAGGTGAATGACGTTTGTTGTAGAGAAGGGGAATAGAGGTGGAGTGACCAAAGAAGATGAGGGAGGAACAAGAGTTGAGAAGAGGTATTGGGTAGTAGATTTAGTGTTGGATCTGCTGAAGAATACTTCTGCAGTACTTAGAGGTACTGAAGGAGGGGGTTCTGTTCCAAGTTAACTTCAGCGTTCTGAGATGCTGAAGTAGGTAAAGAAGCGATTGGTTCAGCAGATTTGGAGGAGCGGTCCACGAAACCATCAAGCGTCTCTTGTAGAGAGACAGACGATGAGTCTTCATCCTGGGAAGGCTTTGGGGGTTGCTCCTTAGAAATCTTCTTGGGCTTACGAATGCCAAGTGGGGATTCAGATTGTTTCCTTTTGCGAGAAGGAGTGGTTGGTGCAGCCTGGGTACCAGCGGTTGGGAATACCGCTGCCGAAGTGGTAGCCGTAGAAGTAGAAGAAGGAGGTATGAGAAGAGGTAAGAGAGTAGAAAGACGTACCTCATTTTCCAGTGGCTTGAAGTCAAGGATCATAAGGCCAACCTGGGATAACTTCAGGTCTCCCACCTTCGGGTACTTATCCCCAAGTGCTTGTCTGAATAGAGCAATGAGAAAGCGGGGATAGGGAACATTCTGTGACCTCTTTATTTCTTCGACTCTGAGCATCATGTCGTCGAAGATGATCTTGGCCCAGTCTATGTGGAGCCCCTTCATCAGCGCATACCCCATAGCCTGTTGGGGTTTTGAGGCCTGATCAGTTGACCCGACTCTAGCTGTCATACAGCTGATGAGGTATGCGAAGATGAAGTTCATCTTGCTTGGCATCTTGCTCTTGAGGATGGTTGTGAGCTTCTTCTCAGAGAGTTTATCTCTCCCTGTGTTCCATGTGTAGTTCATTGTATCCAAAAATGCAAAGATTTCAGCTCTGTCGGCCTCGGTTTTGACATCAGGGAGGTTAACAAAACGTTTGTCATTGGAGCTTCCAGGGAGATTGAGAGCACACCTGATTGCCCCGGGGTGAATCTTTGCTTCACCGTGTTCAGTGTCAAAGAGAATGACGTCCACCTTTTTGTCACGGTTTCGAGTGGAGGTAACCTGAGATTTATTGGCAGTATATCATAATTGAGCAAGGAGGTTTTTATGGGCTGGTGGTTTGATGGTCAGTGCTGTCGCTAGAGGACATCTCTTCAAGAAGTTAACAGCATCATCAAGATGAGTGATATGTTTCTTGGTTGGGAAGTCGAATAAAGCGTAGGGGTTGTTTCCATGGAATGTGATTTCATCCATAGAGAAGTTCACATTGGGTGCTTTGACAATTTCAGTTTTGTTAGAGGTAGTAGGAGACTGAGTGTTGGTAGCTTCAGTAGATGCCATTTCTGTTCATAATATACCAACATGTAGAAGATGAAGAGAAGTTCTTAAAATGGATAAGTTTCCAAAATAAGGGTTTTTAGGGTTTTACAATTTCCATTTAGAGAAAGAAATGAAAAGAAGTACAAAACATAGTGAAAATGCATGTTTGCCAGTTTCCTTTTATGGAAAGGATTCTGGAAAAACGTATGAAAATGTCAAGTTTAAGATTTTGATTATAAACTCGAAGAATAATCTGTAAGCAGATTGTGTTCATAAAACCATGAAGAAAATGATTTTATTTTGAGAAAGTTCTTTTGTTTGATCTTTTAAAAACAATAATAAGATCAAAAACAAGTTTATTAGATGGAAAATAAAGAAATATTAACCTGTTGGATGATGTAGAAGATGAAGATGAACGAGTTCTTGAGAAATTAGTTCAAATGCAACAGTGATTTCTTTCTTGAGAGAGTAAGTTCGCGTAAAAGGTACAAATATAAACTCAAAGGGTTTATATATTGAGAGTAAAGAGAAAAAAACTAAGAGCGGGAAAAGTTTTTCATGATGACACGGACACGTCTCTTGAATCTGATTAGACAAGGAAATGAAACAGGCGAACGTGTCAGACAAAAAGGCGTGCCATTGTTTATCCATTGTCATGACGTCACAAACGTCCTTTCATATTTTAAGGTGTCTCTGAGGATTTTGAAAACTCACGGACATTTTAAAAATAGAGAAGCACTGAGTAGAAATATCAGTGTGAGTTTTAGAATTTCAAAGTATCACTGAAAGGAAGAGATATTCAACGATGCAATATGTTTTGAAATCTAGCATTATGAGGCGAACGTCAGAGATTAAGAGAGAACATACCTTGATATCAGTGAATCTATTTTGTTTAGAGGTTAGACGATAAATAGGGTTATACAAATTCATTTTATCACTGATCAAATGTGAACCACTGAAGATTTTACTCTTCTAAGTTCAACATTCCAGCTAACTGAAAATCAGTTGGGATAAAATGAAGTTCTATATCACCATTCATCACATGATCTCTGATAAAATGATACCTGATTTCGATGTATTTGGTCTTTGAGTGTAGCACTGGATTGTTTGCTATAGCGATGACACTAGTGTTGTCGTAATAGATTGGAATTTTGGAGAGCTGAAGGTCATAGTCCAGTAGTTGATTTCTCATCCCCAAGACCTGAGAACAACACTTCCAGCAGCTACGTACTCAGCTTCAGCGGTTGAGGTGGAACCTGAGTTTTACTTTTTACTTGTCCAACTCACCAGCTTTCCACCCAGGAGATGACAGCCTCCTGCGGTGCTTTTCCTATTCAATTTGCAACCTACAAAATCACTATCTAAATAGGCGATTAGATCAAACCCTGAGTCTTTGGGATACCAAAGACCTAGGTTAGGAGTACCTTTAAGGTTTCGAAAAATACGCTTTACAGCGATCAAATAGGATTCCTTAGGTTCAGCTTGATATCGTGCACACAAACAGGTAGCATACATAATATCAGGACGACTAGCTGTAAGATACAGAAGAGAGCCGATCATCCCACGGTACGCTGTGACATTAACAGGTTTCTGATAGGCGGGTTTACACCCCCTCTAAATCTAACCGCAAGTGTACTGTGTCGAAATCAAGTAATAGTACGGAAGTACGAGTATCGAACCAAGGGAACTAGGAACTAAGTATCACAATGACTACAAGTTCTATTAACTGAACGGTCGCAATTTTGGTTTGTGGTTTGGGAATTGTTATAAACTAAATAAACTTCAAATTGATTAACAAAAGATCTGAAGAGACTTTGATAGAGAAAAAGGTTGAGGGTTGGATTCCCTATGGTTATGATATCGATGAACAAAACCCGAACAACGATTACCGACTCTTACTATAAACCCTAGTTTGCGAAAGTTCACCGTTATTCTTTCTCAAGCAATAACGGATCTTATTCTAAGTCTAACAAGTTTTATCTCTCGATCTCTACCGGTGGTTTAGAATACATTAGGTTAAACTTTTTTGGGCAAAAAGGTGATTCGGCTATCTCTACCTGAATCTGTTTTCCGGCACTTGATTATCCGATCTAGTTGTCAATTAATTCTCTCGGACTTAATCAACAACCATTAAATCAATTAAAGTTGATCAGACTACAATTGGTTAAGAAAACTCAAATCAAATGCTTTATAAATCAAGTCGATAACGTTAATCGTTTATAGGTCATCTCTAATTGAAACCACAGTTCCACCAACCCACAACATCTGAAGATTAGTTCATGTTGGGGTTCGATAAGAACGCAAGACTATAGTAGAAATCATTCATGTAAAACATCATTTGCAATGTAAAAATGTAGTACTGATCAGTTCCTTTCTATCAGCTCTAATCCGTAAACGGTATGTCAATCCCCTTCAGTCGGCTCTCTCTCGTGATGCGAAAATGATGAAATATGCTCTCCAAAATCGCATCTTTCCTACCTTCGGTCGTCTTGAATCTCGTATGCCCTAATTTTTGAATCACCAAAGACTAATAAGCAAACAGTGAGTTGCGCGGGTTTCCCCGCGACATGAAGTCGCGTGGGAAACCGCGTGTGTCCCAGATCGGCTTGGGTCGGGTCTTGAATCGGATCTGGATCTTGGGCTTTCTTTTAGGCTTGGATCTGGAATTTTCATTTGGCCCAATGTAGCTCCTTTTTCGGTCATTTTCTACTCGTTTTCTCGACTGTCGTTTACTCTCGGGATACCTACACAATTCACTGGAAAAACATAAAAGCAACACTGCTTTGCTTCAAAACAAGCGACTCTCCGTGGTTTGTAGGAGGAAAATAACGCCAAAAATTGGCGTTATCAACAACCCCAAATCGGGCGTTGCTTGTCCTCAAGCAAAATAGCGATAAAAAAGAATAAAAGCACACCTCAATGAATCAATAACTGCATATTTCCCAAGCGGACACCCGTATTGCACGTCTATTTTATCCATACCCGTGAATGTTTATCTCATCCTCACCACATCTTTATCTTGTTTAACCGATCCCTTCCATTGTGGGTTGAACTTACAACAGCTCCAATCGCATTAAGTTCGCACTAAATCCAAGCATGCTAAGGAAAACATTTTGCCTCGACCCTACCTCACGGGATGCTATCTATTCACTCGAACCTAGGTTGTCGCACGTGTTGTCATGTATAGGGAAGTTATGTACAATGATACTCAAAAATTCACATGACAACTCTAATGAAAGACGCACCAATATCCAAAAATTAATCTCAGAAGGGAATCAAGTAGCAAGACAGGGACTATCGGTATGAGTAATGGTATACCATAATCACATTTTCCAGAAGATCATCCAGGTCTTTTACAAGGTTGTAACGGGGCTAGGGTTATGGTTATGAAACGAAGGGTAAACGGATCAACAATCCTAAATGTGTCAACCTTAGCAGTTCTGAACTTTCCTTGCTTCGTTTTTTGTCATTTGGCCCTGTTTGGCATCACTGGAGTCGCTTTGACTCTCTTATTTATCTGCTGTCAGCACTGGCTATTATCTATTTATTTATTTATTATTTTTATGGGGTATCATTGGCCCTCTTTTCTTTGATGGGGCTACATTGACCCTCTTTTCTATTACTTGGGTTAGCATGACCCAACTTCTCTTTCTGACCAACCTGTATTCTTCCTTTCTGCTCTATCTTTCACTGTTCATTTCTGCTTATGGTTGACACATTTTCAGATAAGGGTTGGCTAAGGCTTTTGGCTATAGGTTAATGGTGGGGTTTGAAACAAAAAATTGGTGAGTGTTTTGCTGCAAGAGGGGTTTTGGGTACACACATAATGGGTCAAGGATACGGTAGATAAAAACTGTGTTCAAAATACACACAATGCCTGGAATCATCTCTTAAGGTCCACACGATAAGGTTTACTCTACCCTCGCCTAATATCCCGATGGTCGTCTTTGCTACTCAATGCAATATTATAGCGAGATCACCCTATAATCACGACAAGGAATTCGAAAAAGTGTATACGAATTAAGTGTTTAAATCCCTCGAAATGAAATACGTCATTTTAGGCTCAAATCTCGCTATTGGGGTGGTCTCCACTAATGTCCCTAGCCATGCCTTTTCCCGGTCCTCCCTTAATGGTCACATTGCTATAGTAAGATTCATCCCCCAATGGTCGTTCTCAATCATTCAACATAAAGATTTTGGCTTTCATGATCTAGACATTCAAAATACGGAAAAACCTGCGTGCAATAAAGGGGCCCGATTGGGCAACCCCAAACCTTACCTATACATTGTCCCCAATGTGCAAGTGGTGATTCGGAGCGGTACAAAATGTGATGATACAAGTATGCGGTTATTACAGTTATCCGAGATTGAGTAAACATCAACAAAATACATCAAACCAACGAAACAGAAACATCAACAGAAAAGCTAATGAAACGACAAACCGTGACTAATGGGGCCGGGAATAAGATGCTCCACCCGATTGCCTTCCGCGCACTCTCCTTTGGCCTTGAGAGAGATCGGGCATCTCTGTGTATGCCGTACTGAGTAAGGCGGTTGGAAAACCCATCCAGGCGGTTGGAAAATCCATCCATGCGGTCGTTCACCCCTCGAAACCCAACCTCCATCTGCTGGGTTAACCTCTGGATGTACGGGGGTGTGTCTCCTGAGTGCTCCTCCTGGTCAGCCTATGGTGCGGCAGGATCGAAATATGGATCCTTGGAATCTGAGTCGGGAAGAATCGGCTCCGCCTGGGCTGACCTTCGTCGCCAAGTACCCGGGTCCTCCTCTCGTTGTCTATCGCGTTTCGCCGCTGCTGTGATTTGTGCTCTGTATTGGCCCTCGCCAAAATCTCCCTTCGGCCTGCTTAGGTTCCCGATCGGGACCCCCGCTTCCCTGAAAAAGTGTGTGATAAGACATGGAAAGGGTAAAATCCCATCAAGTGACATACCCGCATCTTGAATCTCCATCCAAATAATATGGCCGACGTCCATGGGCAGATTGTGCTGAAGTGAATAGAGCACTTCAGCAATTTGACTATCGGCCGTGGTGTTGTGACGGGACGGCTTCAGACTAGCCTTGACGAATAACATAAGGAATGCGAGGTCGTAGTGAAGGTCACTCTTAAGGATGTGCGTGTTTGTGTTGTCCCAATCCGTCTCCCTGTTTCGTCATAGGGATCCTGCAATGACCGGGCTTAGCTGGAAGTTGAACGCCTCATGACGAGACATTCCGTAACTCATGGCCAACTCGCGGCGTCGTGGCACTCGGTGGTACGCACAAATGTCGTCCGGCGAGATCCAAACGCGTACCCCTCGGACCATCACAGTGTAGCGGTCGTGGTATGTGGTCGCGTGCATGCTATCGTAAAAAGTCTTGACGAGGTCGCCATCGTACATTAGTGTGGCCCGGATAAAATAAGACCACTGATATTGCCGGATGATCTCGGCGACCCGTGATCCCGCCGGTAAGCCGTCCAATTTGATGCCTCGTTCTACGAATGGTTGACAGTTCTTTTCGGCCATTTGCTCAAGGTGATCATCCTTCTCGTCATTCTCGGTGTTCTGCAGTCGGTCTTTCTCGGCCATCCGGGTGCGCGAGTAGTCACCGAAATTAACTTGTTTGCTCGGGTGGTGCCTCATGGTGCTGCCAAATAAGGAAGTATAATTAGACATGAAAGAGTATTTGGCACCCCAAAACTAGGCATTGGCCTAGTTTTGATCAAATATGGCATCCCAAACCTCGGTAAAACCAAGGTTTGCCATGGGTGATGTGTGTGTGTAGGTGTTGAACCACTACCACCCCAAACCTAAGTGAAACTTAGGTTTGTTGTGTCGCGTGTAACTAACAATGAAGACCACATATTACACACTAATCATTAAAGCACATCATGGATTCCCAAGTAGACTTCTTAACTCAAGCGGCTTATTCAATAAGCACATTGTCACAAAATTCCTAAAGTAAGCATCCACAAGTAATCGATGAGTTTCCTCATGAAATGAATTGACGAACCCCAAACCTAAGTGAAACTTAGGTTTCAGGATGCTTGCATTATTAATCCCACAAATAATGACATAAAAACTTCTGGTTACCCAAAAAATCCCAATATTACCAATTAAGCACAATGATGGGTGTGACTCACAAAATTATGGCAACCCAAAATTACTCCCTCATAGTATTTCCCCAACAGTTCCCATGTATACATTTTAAGAACACTTCCTCACAAAATTTTAGACATACTAGAGTGCATACAAGAGGAGAAATCCCATGTGAAGTTACAAGTAACCACAAGAGATAAACATTTATAATCCACACATTATCTAACATGTATGCCCTGCATTTACAAGAAAAATAAACTTTGGAAGAGCAAATATGTGAGAAAGATGGAGAAACATGAAGAACATCGGGGAGCATGAAGAAATTGGGGGAAACACATAAAAAATGGGGAAACATCACAACAATCACACAATGTGTAGTTTACATGAAGAACAAAATGAAAGAGGAACACATACATTGTTAGATCTTGAAAGGGATGATAAAAACATTGAAGATTGGTAGAGAGAAAGAGAAAGAGGGTTATGAAGAAGAAAGAAGAGGGAAATGAAAAAGAAAGAAGAAGAAAGAACAAAAAGAAATGAAACCCTAGGCGCAATGTCAGTGAGGCGCGCGGTTTCCACCGCGGTTTTAAACCACGTGGAAAGCCGCGTAACTCACTGTTTGATCAGGGGGTTGCGCGGTTTCCACCGTAGTTTCAAACCGCGTGGAAAGCCGCGTAACTCACTGTTCACCTCTTTTTTTATAAATAAAAAATACACGCTCAAATATCGTAAACTAAAACAAAAACAAACCTCGGTGGGTTGCCTCCCACCCAGCGCCTCAGTTAAAGTCGTGGCACGACTATGTGGCTCTTAGTTTGGCTCGGTATCTGCGAATCTGAACCGCCCACACTTATGGTTCTCCGCAGGTTCTTCCACATCTGGTTTTCCATGATCACCGGGTTCCTCTTCAATTCGACCTTTTACACTCTCGAACATCTTGAAAGTTACATTTTCACCGCCAACTCTTAAGGTCATCTCACCTCCTTCCATGTCGATAAGTGCTTTGCTCGTGGCTAAAAATGGTCTTCCCAATATTAACGGGACCTCTTTATCTTCATCCATATCTAGAACCACAAAATCAGCTGGAAAGTAGAACTTACCAACTCTAATCAACACATCTTCAACTATGCCATGTGGGTGCTTCACTTAAATTTATACTTGACAAGGGCATTAAATTTATACTTGCTCCTAGATCACATAACACCTTATAAAAACCAAGATTTCCAATTTGTATAGGTATAGAAAAACTCCTTGGATCTTGAAGCTTCGGGGGAAGCTTATTCTGAATGATTGCATTGCACTCTTCAGTAAGTGCAATTGTGGCATAGTGTTCAATCTTCCTCTTCTTGGATATGGTGTCTTTCATAAACTTGAGATATGTCGGCATCTGGGCAAGTGCTTCTGCAAATGGAATGTTGATGTGCAATTTCTTGAAGATATCAAGAAATTTCTGGAACTGTTCCTCATCCTTATGTGCCTTCAGTCGATTTGGAAAGGTAGTGGTGGCACATACGGGTTGACTACAGGCTTTGACGGGTATGTCACATTTTTCTCGTTTGGCTCTTTCTGCTCAACCATATCACTAGAAGTACCATATTTCAGCCCAACATTTGCTTCCTTGATCATTCCCGTCTTTACATGCTCACTCTCGGATTTATCGATAACTGGCTCACGAGTCAAGTCTTTTATCAGTTCCGTACCGCTCCTCAGATGAATGGCATTGCATTCCTTTCTTGATTTCCTTTCAGTCTGACTAGGGAATAGACCTTGATTCCGGGATTGTAGAGCTTCGACAATCTGTCCCACTTGTCTTTCAAGAAGCTATATAGAGGTCGTGTTCTGATCAGTAGCCGCCTTGACCGTGCTTACCGTGCCCGCTAATCCTTCAACCGTGTTATCCATCTTGGACATGAATTTCATCATCATGTCCTCTAAACCCGATTTCTTCTCCCCTGATTGTCCTTCATTGAATTTCATTTGGTTGTAACCTGGAGGACGATAAACTTTGTTAGACTGAGAAGAGTTAGAATAAATGGAAGAATTACCGTGTTGATGTTGTTGTTGCTAGCCCATTGTTTCTCGCGGTTGGCCTTGCGGTTGACTCCACGAGAAATTCGGATGGCGTTTCCAACCCTCATTAAAGGTGTTTGAGAAAGGGTCGTTCCTTGGCTGGTTGTTCCGGTTTTGTAAAAATTGGACCTGTTCAGGTTCTTGAGAAGCCGGGAGAAAGTCTGGATTGCCTCCCTTCAAGTGGTTTGTGATAGCAGCTAGTTGAGCTTTTATCACCTTCAACTCCTCTTATTCTTGAACATTAGCTACCCGTCTGATAGAAGATCGTGGAGTGGCATAGCTATGCTCGGCTAAGTTGTCGATCAACTCACATGCTTCCTCATACGACTTATCCATTAGATCTCCGCCCGCTGCAGCTGTAATATCGTTTTGGAACTGCGGGTGAAGTCCACTGAAGAATGTCTGGATAACGACCCAACCGTGTAATCCATGATGAGGGCATCTTTTCAGCATGTCCTTATACCTCTCCCATGCTTCATACAATGTTTCTTGGTCCCATTGAGCAAAATGGGTAATCTCGGCCATAAGTTGTGCGGTTCTGCTCGGTGGAAAGAATTTTTGGAGGAAGGCAGCATTCAGTTCTGCCCAAGTGGTGATCTGATTTGGTTGTACACTTTATGTTTAAAGTTTCTGCTCTGCCCTTGAGTGAAAAGCTGAATAACCCCAACTTGATTGCGTCATCGTTCACTCCGTTGGTCTTGAAAGGGTTGCATATTCTTTCAAATGCACGGAGGTGTGCATGAGGATCTTCTGTTGGTGCTCCTCCAAATTGGTTCTGTTGTACCATAACGATGGTACTTGGCTTTATTTCAAAATAATTTGCCCCAGTAGTGGGCGGTTGGATGCCTATGCGTGCGGCTACCACATTTGGATTGGCAAACGATAGCATAGGGCGTCTCTCCGGAGGAGCTTCGTCGCCCATTTTCAGTTGTCTTTTATCTTTAGATGCTTTTCGTAGTAGATGGGCGGTTCTTTCGATTTCCGAATTGATCGGTTCGATGTCTTTCCCTCGGGTTTTTCTTGGCATAAACCAGTTAGTACCTTAAAATAAAAATGATTCAAAATTAGCAATCCAGAAACTGAAAGTAATAAAACGAACGAACAAAATAAAAAAAATTCAATGTAATAGCCCTTATAGTTGGTAGTGCTATCTGTTGCAACTAGTTCCCCGGCAACGGCGCCAAAAACTTGATAGGCGGGTTTACACCCCCCAAAATCTAACCGCAAGTGTACGGTGTCGAAATCAAGTAATAGTAAGAAAGTACGAGTATCGAACCAAGGGAACTAGGAACTAAGTATCACAATGACTACAAGTTCTATTAACTGAACGGTCGCAATTTTGGTTTGTGGTTTAGGAATTGTTCAAAACTAAATAAACTTAAAATTGATTAACAAAAGATCTGAAGATACTTTGATAGAGAAAAAGGTTGAGGGTTGGATTCCCTATGGTTATGATATCGATGAACAAAACCCAAACAACGATTACCGACTCTTACTATAAACCCTAGTTTGCGAAAGTTCACCGCTATTCTTTCTCAAGAAATAACGGATCTTATTCTAAGTCTAACAAGTTTTATCTCTCGATCTCTACCGGTGGTTTAGAATACATTAGGTTAAACTTTTTTGGGCGAAGAATACTTCTGAAGTACTTAGAGGTACTGAAGGAGGGGGGTTCTGTTCCAAGTTAACTTCAGCGTTCTGAGATGCTGTAGTGGGTATAGAAGGGGTTGGTTCAGCAGATGTGGAGGAGTGGTCCACGAAACCATCCAGCGTCTCTTGTAGAGAGACATACGCCGAGTCTTCATCGTGGGAAGGCTTAGGGGGTTACTCCTTAGAAATCTTCTTGGGCTTACGGATGCCAAGTGGGGATTCAGATTGTTTCCTTTTGCGAGAAGGAGTGGTTGGTGTAGCCTGGGTACCAGCGGTTGGGAATACCGCTGCCGAAGTGGTAGCCGCAGAAATAGAAGAAGGAGGTATGAGAAGATGTAAGAGAGTAGAAAGACGTACCTCGTTTTCCAGTGGCTTGAAGTCGAGGATCTTAAGGCCAACCTGGGATAACTTCAGGTCTCCCACCTTCGGGTACTTATCCCCAAGTGCTTGTCTGAATAGAGCACTGAGAAAGCGGGGATAGGGAACATTCTGTGACCTCTTTGTTTCTTCGACTCTGAGCATCATGTCGTCGAAGATGATCTTGGCCCAGTCTATGTGGAGCCCTTTCATCAGCGCATACCCCATACCCTGTTAGGGTTTTGAGGCCTGATCAGTTGACCCGACCTTAGCTGTCATACAGCTGATGAGGTGTGCGAAGATGAAGTTCATCTCGCTTGGCATCTTGCTCTTGAGGATGGTTGTGAGCTTCTTCTCAGGGAGTTTATCTCTCCCTGTGTTCCATGTGTAGTTCATTGCATCCAAAAATGCAATGATTTCAGCTCTGTCGGCCTCGGTTTTGACATCAGGGAGGTTAACAAAACGTTTGTCATTGGAGCTTCCAGGGAGATTGAGAGCAGACCTTATTTCCCCGGGGTGAATCTTTGCTTCACCATGTTCAGTGTCAAAGAGAATGACGTCCACCTTTTTGTCAGGGTTTCGGGTGGAGGTAACCTGAGATTTTCTGGCAGTATATCAAAATTGAGCAAGGAGGTTTTTATGGGCTGGTGGTTTGATGGTCAGTGCTGTCGCTAGAGGACATCTCTTCAAGAAGTTAACAGCATCATCAAGATGAGTGATATGTTTCTTGGTTGGGAAGTCGAATAGAGCGTAGGGGTTGTTTCCATGGAATGTGATTTCATCCATAGAGAAGTTCACATTGGGCGCTTTGACAATTTCAGTTTTGTTAGAGGTAGTAGGAGACTGAGTGTTGGTAGCTTCAGTAGATGCCATTTATGTTCATAATATACAAACATGAAGAAGATGAAGAGAAGTTCTTAAAATGGATAAGTTTCCAAAATAAGGGTTTTTAGGGTTTTACAATTTCCATTTAGAGAAAGAAATGAAAAGAAGTACAAAACATAGTGAAAATGCATGTTTTCCAGTTTCCTTTTATAGAAAGAATTCTGGAAAAACGTATGAAATGTCAAGTTTAAGATTTTGATTATAAACTCGAAGAATAATCTGTAAGCAGATTGTGTTCATAAAGCCATGAAGAAAATGATTTTATTTTGATAAAGTTCCTTTGTTTGATCTTTTAAAAACAATAATAAGATCAAAAACAAGTTTATTAGATGGAAAATAACGAAATATTAACCTGTTGGATGATGTAGAAGATGAAGATGAACGAGTTCTAGAGAAATCAGTTCAAATACAACAGTGATTTCTTTCTTGAGAGAGTAAGTTCGCGTAAAAGGTACAAATATAAACTCAAAGGGTTTATATAGTGAGAGTAAAGAGAAAAAAACTAAGAGCGGGAAAAGTTATTCATGATGACACGGACACGTCTCTTGGATCTGATTGGACAAGGAAATGAAACAGGCGAACGCGTCAGACAAAGAGGCGTGACATTGTTTATCCGTTGTCATGACGTCACAAACGTCCTTTCATATTTTAAGGTGTCTCGGAGGATTTTGAAAACTCACGGACATTTTAAAAATAGAGAAGCACTGAGTAGAAATATCAGTGTGAGTTTTAGAATTTCAAAGTATCACTGAAAGGAATAAATATTCAACGATGCAATATGTTTTGAAATCTAGCATTATGAGGCGAACGTCAGAGATTAAGAGAGAACATACCTTGATATCAGCGAATCTATTTTGTTTAGAGGTTAGATGATAAATAGGGTTATACAAATTCATTTTATCACTGATCAAATGTGAACCACTGAAGATTTTACTGTTCTGATAACGCCACTTTTTGGCGTTATTTTCGGTTCTCAAACCAATGAGATTGGCTTGTGTTCAAGTAAAAAGGCGGAATTTTACGGTTTATCTAGTGAATTATGCAGGTTAGCTAAAAGGCGGCATTCCTCGAGAAAAGAAGCTAAAAATAGTCCAAAACGAGTCAAAACGAAGCCCAACGGAAGCCCGAAACCCAAGCCCAAGATCCGCGAACGAACCAGGACCCGAACCGCGAACCAGAAACTGACCTACGCTGCTTCAGAAAACCGCGCGACTTTCTGTGCGACTTGCAAGTCGCGCCAGAAGTCGCGCATCCCTCTGTTCCACGATTTTCAGCTATTAGTTTCGGGGTTTAGGTCACTTTTCGGTATCGAACTTTTGGCAGACGAACGGGAGCAGTTCAGGGGCGATTTTGGGAGACTTTTCGGAGCCTTCGGAGACACGAGAGAGAGCCGATCAAGGAGACATTCATCACGCGAAGTAGATACGAGCACGAGAGAAGGGAGTTCATCATCTTACCCTTCACGATTCCATCTTTTACGTTAATCATGTTTACATACACTTTCGTTCCTTTTTCTCTTGTGTTTGAATCCACCACCGACATGAACTAACCTGTTCATGTTGGGGGTTGGATTGAATTAGGTTTGTAAGCATGTGAACAAATGACGAGTGATTTTTATCAGTTTTTCCTTAATTAATGAAGTATGCAATTTTGTGTTTAATGCTTGTGTGAATTTGGCCAATTTACATTTAAACTGTTTGTTAGTAATTAAGTTCGAGAGAATTAATTATTACTTAGAATTAGGAATTGCATGCCTAAGACGATAAATCGGTGATAAAGATATACCGAGTAAGTCTTAGTCCTTAATTGAACCGTAGGTTGAGATCGAGAGATAAAACTTAACCGTTTAACATAATCTTGCGCTTAATGTATTTTGAAATCCATAGGTTGAGGTCGAGAGACAAAACTTATCCTTTTCAAAATAAAACCCGTTGTTGCTCGAAAGAGAACGACGGTGATTTTAAAGATTGGATTCATTAATGGGAAATAACTGGTAATTGTCGTGAGTTAGATGTTTGCATGTGAAAACCTAGGAATGTCCAACCCTCAACTATTTTCTCTATCTGAAGTATCCAAAGTTGTTTACTGTTTCGTTTGCGTTTTCTTTAATTCTTGCAATTGTTTAGTTTTAAACCAACCATTTTCCAATATTCGACAGTTCAGTTAATAAAGCTTGTAGTAATTGTGATACTTAGTTCCTAGTTCCCGTGGATTCGATACTCGTACTTACCGTACGTTATTACTTGATTTCGACACCGTACACTTGCGGTTAGATTTAGGGGGGTGATACCCGCCCTATCAAGTTTTTGGCGCCGTTGCCGGGGAACTAGTTGTAGCTAATAGCACTACCATCTATAAGCGTTATTAGATTGGACATTTTTATTTTCGTTATTTTATTTTATTCCTTTAAATTTCTGGATTGCTAAGTTTGTTTATCTTCCTTTCAGGTGCTAGTTGGTTTATGCCAAGGAAAACCCGAGGGAAAGCAATCGAGCTGATCGACCCGGAAATTGAGAGAACTGCACGTCGATTACGCAAGGAAGCTAAAGCGCAAAGACAATTGAAGATGGGTGACGAAATACCCGTCAATAGACCACCTGGCAACAATCCTCCACCTCCTCCGGCGAGAGTTCCGATGCGGTCGTTTGCCAATCCAAACGTGGCAACCGCACGGATAGGCATCCAACCGCCCGCTACTGCGGCGAATTACTTCGAGATCAAGTCGAGCACCATCGTGATGGTGCAACAAAACCAATATGGAGGAGCACCGACCGAAGATCCTCATGCACATCTCCGTGCATTCGAGAGGATTTGCAGCACATTCAAGATCAATGGCATGAACGAGGATGCCGTCAAGTTAAGATTATTCAGCTTCTCACTCAAGGGTAGAGCTGAAATCTGGCAAGAGAGCTTACCAGCAGACCAGATCACTACATGGGCCGACCTGAAGGCCGCATTTCTCCAGAAATTCTTCCCACCTGGAAGAACCGCTCAGCTAATGGCCGACATTACACACTTTGCTCAATGGGAGCAAGAGACCCTTTATGAAGCGTGGGAGAGGTACAAGGATATGTTGAAGAAGTGCCCGCATCATGGATTACACGGTTGGGTCATCATCCAGACCTTCTTTGGAGGCCTTCACCCGCAGTTTAAAAATGATATCACTGCTGCAGCGGGTGGAGCCTTAATGGAGAAGACATATGAAGAAGCATGCGAGCTGATCGAGAACCTGGCCGAACATAGCTTCTCTACTCTACGATCAGCGGTCAGAAGAGTTGCAAGTGTGCAAGAGACGGATGAGTTGAAGGAAATAAAGGCTCAACTGGCCATGATCACGAATCACTTGAAGGGAGGTAATCCGGAAGCACCTGAACAAGTTCAATTTGTGCAAAACCGGAACAATCAACTGAGGAACGACCCGTTCTCCAATACATACAATGAGGGGTGGAAAAAGCACCCTAATCTTTCATGGGGTCAACCTCAACAACAACCAGGTAATTCGTCTAACTCTTTTAATTCTTCTCATACTAACAATGTGTACCGTCCCCCAGGTTTTAACCAAAGGAACGAAGGACCATCCGGGGAGAAGAAGACGGGGTTAGAAGACATGATGATGAAGTTCATGGAAAAGATGGACAACATAGTTGAAGGTTTGGCAAGCACGGTGAGCACAGTCAAGGCGGCTACTGATCAAAACACCGCCTCCATCAAAATCTTGGAAAGGCAAGTGGGGAAAATTTCTGAAGCCCTACTAACCCGACCTCCCGGAACATTCCCGAGCATGACTGAAAAGAAAAACCGGGAGGAATGTAATGCAATTTACCTGAGAAGTGGCAAAGAGCTGATAGTGGAACCTACAAGAGAACTGTCATCAAGGGAGACTGAGCCCGAAAAGCAAGATGTGGAAGAGATGGATGATGAAGAAGAAGTGGTGATTGAAGAGAGCAAGAAGAATGAAGCGAAGAAGCAAGAGCAACCACCGGTCAAACCGAAAATTCTGAGAGTTCCTTATCCGAACAGACTTAAAAAGAATAAGGATGATGTTAATTTTTCAAAATTTCTTGATGTGTTTAAAAAGTTAACAATTAACATCCCTTTTGCAGATGCGTTGGAACAAATGCCTTCATACATGAAATTCATGAAGGAGATACTATCCAAGAAGAGGGTGATCGATCACCAGTCCACCGTTGCACTTACAGAAGAGTGCAGCGCGATCATCCAAAACAAGCTTCCCCCGAAGCTTAAAGATCCAGGGAGTTTTTCTATCCCTATTCAAATTGGGAAGATCTCTTTTAATAAAGTGTTATGTGATTTAGGGGCGAGTATTAACTTGATGCCTCTATCTGTTTTCAGGAAACTCGGCTTGGGTGAGGTAAGCCCAACGTACATGACGCTGAAGCTCGCGGATAGATCGATCGTATACCCGTATGGAGTGATTGAAGACGTGCTGATCAAAGTTGGAAAATTTTACTTTCCAGTGGACTTCGTGGTGCTGGACATCGACGAAGATATAGAAGTCCCATTGATCTTGGGAAGATCCTTCCTAGCCACGAGCCGAGCCCTGATAGATGTGGAGGAAGAAGAGGTGACCTTAAGAGTTGGTGGCGAGAAGGTGATTTTCAAGATGTTCGAGAAGGCGAGAGGTCGAAGTGAAGAAGAATCTGGAGCTGGTCATGGAAGGCCAAATGAGAGAGAATCCGCAGGAAATCGCAAGTGTGGGCGATTCAAGTCCGCGAACACCGAGCCGAGTTGAGAACCACATAGTCGTGCCACGACTTTAAATACGGCGCTAGGTGAGAGGCAACCCACCAAGGTTTGTTTTCTTTTATTATTTTTATTTTGAGTGTGTTTCTATTTCCGAAAAAACCATAAAAATCGAAAAAAGCGAAAAACAAACAGAGACATACGCGGCTTTCCACGCGGTTTGCATACCGCGCAGCAAGCCGCGGGGCACCCTGTTAGTTTTTCTGAAACAGTGACATACGCGGGTTATCCCGCGACTTACAACCCGCGGCCAAAACCACGGGAGTCCCCTGTTGTGTCTCGTTCGTTGTTCGTGCAATTTTTGTTCCTTTCTTGCTTTGTGTGTTTCATTTTTCATGCATTTTTTTTGTCTTTTGCTTTGATCTCCTTTGTTTTGCATGCTCTCCTCTTCTTCTCTATGTGCTCAATCTTTTGAGAGAATCCCCTCCATCCGGTCAAAACAGGTACGTTCTAACATTGTATGTTAATGAGTGGTGTATGATGTTGTTTCAGTATCAGTTATACGAGATGCACCAAACCTAAGTTTCACTTAGGTTTGGGGTGCCTCATATTTCACATCTACACACTCACTTTTTTTTACCCTGTGCAAACCTCGGTTTCACCGAGGTTTGGGGTTGGCTTTTATTTGGCAAACCTAGGCCACGGCCTAGGTTTGGGGTGCCCATTTTAGAAACTTTGGGTTTTTCTTTTGATGTTATGCAATGCTTGCCCGTCCTTTTTATAACTGTAATAACTGCACAATGATTGAGTTGCATCGCCCACGACGTTACTTGCACATTGGGGACAATGTGTGGGTAAGGTTTGGGGTTGCCCAATCGGGCCCACGTTATGCACGTAGATTTCCTGCACTTCTGAGTACCTAGATCACTTTAGCTAAAATTTTTGTTTTGAATGATCGAGACCAACCATTGTATGAAGAATCTTGTGATAGTGACGTGACCATTAGGGAAGGACCGGGAAAGGACATGACTAGGGACATTAGTGGAGACCACCCATTAGTGAGATTTGAGCCTAAAGGACGTTCTTTCATTTCGAGGAATTCATACACTTAATTCTTATACACTTTTTCGAATTCCTTGTCGTGAATATAGAATGATATCGTTATATTATTGCATTGAGTAGCAAAGACGCCCATCGGGATATTAGGTAAGGGTGTAGTAAACCATATCGTGTAGACCTTAAGAGATGATTCCAGGCATTGTGTGTTTGTTTAACCCTGTTTTTAGCTATCGTACCCTTTTCACCCAATTGTGTGTACCCATAGCCCATTTGAAGCCAGACACTCACCCTCTTCGTTTCTAAACCCATCATTAAACCATCAGCCAAAAGCCTTAGCCAACCCTATCGGAAAGTGTGTCAATCTGAGCGGCAATGAACTAACAAAGCTAGAGCGGAAAAGAAGGAAAGCAGGCCAGTCAAGAAAATAAATAGAAAAGAGGGCCAATGCAGCCCCAATGCAAATAAAGAGGACCAATGAAGTCCCAACTTAAAAAAAAACAAAAAACAAATAAATACAGTTAGTTAGATAACAGTAGCTGCATAATAAGAGAGTCAAAGCGACTCCAGTGGTGACGAAAAGGGCCAAGTAAGCGAATGTGAAGTAAAGAAGTTCAGGAATCGCCAATGATTGACACACCGATGAATTTTGATCCATTTTACCCTTCATTTCTTAGCCTTAACCTTAGCCCCGTTACAACCCGTGTAAAGACCTGGATGATCTTCTGGAAAACGTAATTAGAGTCTATGAATACCTTTACTGATATTCCCTGTCTTGCTACTTGATTCCTTTCCGAGATCAAATTTTTGGACATTTGTGCGCCTTTCTCTAGAGTTGTCATGTAATTATTGCGTATTCTTGTACATAACTTCCTTAAACATGACAACACGAGCGATAACCTAGGTTCGAGCGAAACGAGAGTATCCCGTGAGGTAGGGTCGAGGCGAAATGTTTTCCCTAGTATGTTTGGACCTAGTCTAACCTTAATGTAATCAGAACGGTCACGAGTTCAACTCTCAATAGAAGGTCATAGATCGGACAAAATAAGGATGAGGCGAGAGTGAGATAGATATTCACGGGTATGGGAAATCACCGATGCATCACTTGGTACCGATTGGGAATTGTGCAGCTATTATTATTTCACAGATATATGCTTTTATTCTGTTTTTATCGCTAATTTCCTTGGGGACAAGCAACGCTCGGTTTGGGGTTGTTGATAACGCCACTTTTTGGCGTTATTTTCGGTTCTCAAACCAATGAGATTGGCTTGTGTTCAAGTAAAAAGGCGGAATTTTACGGTTTATCTAGTGAATTATGCAGGTTAGCTAAAAGGCGGCATTTCTCGAGAAAAGAAGCTAAAAAGAGCCCAAAACGAGTCAAAACGAAGCCCAACGGAAGCCCGAAACCCAAACCCAAGACCCGCGAACGAACCAGGACTCGAACCGCGAACCAGAAACCGACCCACGCTGCATCAGAAAACCGCACGACTTTCTGTGCGACTTGCAAGTCACACCAGAAGTCGCGCATCCCTCTGTTCCACGATTTTCAGCTATTAGTTTCGGGGTTTAGGTCACTTTTCGGTATCGAACTTTCGGCAGACGAACGGGAGCAGTTCAGGGGCGATTTTAGGAGACTTTTCGGAGCCTTCGGAGCCACGAGAGAGAGCCGATCAAGGAGACATTCATCACGCGAAGTAGATACGAGCACGAGAGAAGGGAGTTCATCATCTTACCCTTCACGATTCCATCTTTTACGTTAATCATGTTTACATACACTTTCGTTCCTTTTTCTCTTGTGTTTGAATCCACCACCGACATGAACTAACCTGTTCTTGTTGGGGGTTGGATTGAATTAGGTTTGTAAGCATGTGAACAGATGACGAGTGATTTTTATCGGTTTTTCCTTAATTAATGAAGTATGCAATTTTGTGTTTAATGCTTGTGTGAATTTGGCCAATTTACATTTGAACTGTTTGTTAGTAATTAAGTTCGAGAGAATTAATTATTACTTACAATTAGGAATTGCATGCCTAAGACGATAAATCGGTGATAGAGATATACCGAGTAAGTCTTAGTCCTTAATTGAACCGTAGGTTGAGATCGAGAGATAAAACTTAACCGTTTAACATAATCTTGCGCTTCATGTATTTTGAAATCCATAGGTTGAGGTCGAGAGACAAAACTTATCCTTTTCAAAATAAAACCCGTTGTTGCTCGAAAGAGAACGACGGTGATTTTAAAGATTGGATTCATTAATGGGAAATAACTGGTAATTGTCGTGAGTTAGTTGTTTGCATGTGAAAACCTATGGATGTCCAACCCTCAACTATTTTCTCTATCTGAAGTATCCAAAGCTGTTTACTGTTTCGTTTGCGTTTTCTTTAATTCTTAAAATTGTTTAGTTTTAAACCAACCATTTTCCAATATTCGACAGTTCAGTTAATAAAGCTTGTAGTAATTGTGATACTTAGTTCCTAGTTCCCGTGGATTCGATACTCGTACTTACCGTACGTTATTACTTGATTTCGACACCGTACACTTGCGGTTAGATTTAGGGGGGTGATACCCGCCCTATCATCTTCTAAGTTCAACATTCCAGCTAACTGAAAATCATTTGGGATAAAATGAAGTTCTATATCACCATTCATCACATGATCTCTAATAAAATGATAACTGATTTCGATGTGTTTGGTCTTTGAGTGTACCACTGGATTGTTTGCTATAGCGATGACACTAGTGTTGTCGTAATAGATTGGAATTTTTGAGAGCTGAAGGTCAAAGTCCAATAGTTGATTTCTCATCCACAAGACCTGAGAACAACACTTCCAGCAGCTACGTACTCAGCTTCAGCGGTTGAGGTGGAACCTGAGTTTTGCTTTTTACTTGTCCAACTCACCAGCTTTCCACCCAGGAGGTGACACCCTCTTGTGGTGCTTTTCCTATTCAATTTGCAACCTGCAAAATCACTATCTGAATAGGCGATTAGATCAAACCCTGAGTCTTTGGGATACCAAAGACCTAGGTTAGGAGTACCTTTAAGGTATCGAAAAATACGCTTTACAGCGATCAAATAGGATTCCTTAGGTTCAGCTTGATATCATGCACACAAACAGGTAGCATACATAATATCAGGATGGCTAGCTGTAAGATACAGAAGAGAGCCGATCATCCCATGGTACGCTGTGACATTAACAGGTTTCTGATAGGCGGGTTTACACCCCCCTAAATCTAACCGCAAGTGTACTGTGTCGAAATCAAGTAATAGTACGGAAGTACGAGTATCGAACCAAGGGAACTAGGAACTAAGTATCACAATGACTACAAGTTCTATTAACTGAACGGTCGCAATTTTGGATTGTGGTTTGGGAATTGTTCAAAACTAAATAAACTTCAAATTGATTAACAAAAGATCTGAAGAGACTTTGATAGAGAAAAAGGTTGAGGGTTGGATTCCCTATGGTTATGATATCGATGAACAAAACCCTAACAACGATTACCGACTCTTACTATAAACCCTAGTTTGCGAAAGTTCACCGTTATTCTTTCTCAAGCAATAACGGATCTTATTCTAAGTCTAACAAGTTTTATCTCTCGATCTCTACCGGTGGTTTAGAATACATTAGGTTAAACTTTTTTGGGCGAAAAGGTGATTCTGCTATCTCTACCCGAATCTGTTTTCCGGCACTTGATTATCCGATCTAGTTGTCAATTAATTATCTCGGACTTAATCAACAACCATTAAATCAATTAAAATTGATCAGACTACAATTGGTTAATAAAACTCAAATCAAATGCTTTATAAATCAAGTCGATAACGTTAATCGTTTACAGGTCATCTCTAATTGAAACCACAGTTCCTCTAACCCACAACATCTGAAGATTAGTTCATGTTGGGGTTCGATAAGAACGCAAGACTATAGTAGAAATCAATCATGTAAAACATCATTTGCAATGTAAAAATGTAGTAGTGATCAGTTCCCTTCTTTCAGCTATAATCCGTAAACAGTATGTCATCTCTAATTGAAACCACAGTTCCTCCAACCCACAACATCTGAAGATTAGTTCATGTTGGGGTTCGATAAGAACGCAAGACTATAGTAGAAATCAATCATGTAAAACATCATTTGCAATGTAAAAACGTAGTAGTGATCAGTTCCCTTCTATCAGCTCTAATCCGTAAACAGTATGTCAATCCCCTTCAGTCGGCTCTCTATCGTGATGCGAAAATGATGAACTATGCTCTCCAAAATCGTCTCTTTCCTACCTTCGGTCGTCTTGAATCTCGTATGCCCTAATTTTTGAATCACCAAAGACTAATAAGCAAACAGTGAGTTGCGAGGGTTTCCCCGCGACTTGAAGTCACGTGGGAAACCGCGTGTGTCCCAGAACGGCTTGGGTCGGGTCTTGAATCGGATCTGGATCTTGGGCTTTCTTTTAGGCTTGGATCTTGGGTTTTCTCGACTGTCGTTTACTCTCGGGATACCTACACAAATCACTGGAAAAACGTAAAAGCAACACTGCTTTGCTTCAAAACAAGCGACTCTCCGTGGTTTGTAGGAGGAAAATAACGCCAAAAATTGGCGTTATCAACAACCCCAAATCGGGCGTTGCTTGTCCTCAAGCAAAATAGCGATAAAAAAGAATAAAAGCACACCTCAATGAATCAATAACTGCATATTTCCCAAGCGGACACCCGTATTGCACGTCTATTTTATCCATACCCGTGAATGTTTATTTCATCCTCACCACATCTTTATCTTGTTTAACCGATCCCTTCCATTGTGGGTTGAACTTACAACTGCTCCAATCGCATTAAGTTCGCACTAAGTCCAAGCATGCTAAGGAAAACATTTCACCTCGACCCTACCTCACGGGATGCTCTCTATTCACTCGAACCTAGGTTGTCGCACGTGTTGTCATGTATAGGGAAGTTATGTACAATGATACTCAAAAATTCACATGACAACTCTAATGAAAGACGCACCAATATCCAATAATTGATCTCAGAAGGGAATCAAGTAGCAAGACAGGGACTATCGGTATGAGTAATGGTATACCATAATGTTAGCTTCAATCTTCCTAATCATAGAAGTATTTAGAAGTAGTGAAAAATAGGCTAAGTGAAGAAAGCCTCTTACAGAGGCTCTGCCAACATTACCGAGAAATCAAGGTCAAGAAGCTACAGAAGCAGCAGAGGCTTCCTACAGAAGCTCTGTCATACGCACAAAGAAGACCAAAGACTCGGAATCCGGCGAAGACTGCTCCACAGAGGACCAGACCGCAGAACCTCTGTAACTCATTACAGAGCCTCTGTGGTCCTCATTGAGACTTGAAGATATTCATAATATCTTTCCACTGTTCCAAAACCTGTTCATCAACTTGCATGGAAAAATACTGTCAAAACACGTGTCAAGCTCTGAGTGGACTCAATAGGGCATGGTACAAAATAGACGTCTGCGCCATTTAATGCATTTACCAAAAGTACATCTGCTTCATTAAATGCGCATGGCTCAAACAACTGCTCACACCATCCAGTTCACTATTCATGCCGTAAAAGGAACAGTGACCTACTTCATAGTCTTCTAAGAGTAGTATAAAAGGAAGTCTCATGTTGAGATCTTCCTAACGACGAATACACAAGGAATCACTAATACTCTCAAGCTTTATTGTCAAATATCTGAGTGTTATATTCTCACACACACCAACAGTTCTTAATCTGTTCTTCGTGTTGTTATTATATATTGAATAACAGTAACTGTTCAAGAAATCCTTTTCATTCTTTACTGTTTTCTTTATATGTGTGCGTTCTAATATCTATCAAACATATCTGTTAGTTTAATACGCTTCCGCATCAAACTCTAAACTCTACTAATAGATTTTTAATCTTGATTAAGTGTATCTGGGATCCAACAATTGGTATCAGAGCCTTCCTTGATTTTCAATATCAAGTGATCCACTTATCAAGATTCGTGATAGATATTATTGAGATTTAAAATTGTGTCTGGAAACTGCTTAAACCCAGAAAATCTTCAAGTTCATCGAAGTAACTCTTTAGTCATACTTTCTTTCTAAAAATCTTCAAAAATGACAAATACAAATAATTTCTTTACTATTGGTTCTCTCACTAAACCTCCTACTCTCCTTCGAGATGAGTATCCTCAGTGGAAAATAAGAATGGTCCATTTTTTCGAGGGCACTGAAAAAAATCAAGTACAATATCTGTACAATCCTCCTCCTATTCCCATGACAGTAGTACCTCGTGTACCTGCTACTGCTGAATCTGCCGAAATCTCGAACATCAAAAACCAAAGCCAAAAGGGGAGTGGTCAACCGAAGATAAAGCAGAAGATGAAGTTGCTCAGAAAACCAAGAGGACATTAATTATGGCAATACCCAACGAACTCTTTCAATCCTTGGATTCATGTGAAACAGCGCATGATCTGTGGAAAGAACTGGAAAGACAGTTGGAAGGAGGTGCTAAAACACAAAAAAACCGAAGAGCACAGTACATCAATGAATATCATGCATTCAGAGCCTCTGCAACAGAATCTCTGCAAACAACATACGACAGATTCAACTCTCTAATCAACAAGTGCAGAAAATCAGGCATTGACAGAACTTCTGAAGAAAACAATGTCATGTTTTTAAAAAGTCTAAATGAAGAATGGCTCCAGCTGTCTATGTCCCTACAGACAAATCAGGATCTAGACACCTGGACTCTCTCTGATCTTTACGGAACATTAGCCGCACAAGAACCTCAGATAGCACAGGCTAAAACACTAACCATTGCACCATATGCACTGGTTAGTAAAACTAAAGAGGATGCACAGAGACCAAGAAATGATAAAGCCACAGAGGAGAAGAAGAAGGAGAAGAAGAAGTTGGTGATAATTGACAGTGAAGAAGAAGAGCAAGCAGAAAAGGAAATAACTCTTGCGTCACTAGCTAAATCTTTAGCTCTATTGACAAAAGAGTTCAGAGGAAACAGAAGAGGTTCCGGAAATGAAAGATATGATAGAGACAACCAGGATGACAGAAGAGACAACAGAAGAGATGACAGAAGAGGAGAAGAATCAAGTGGCCGACAGAGGTCAAGCGATAGAAATTACAGAGGGAATGACCGACAGAGGTCAGATGACTCGGTAAGCCACACGCAGCAAGAATGCTACAAGTGTGGCAAACCTGGTCACTATGCAAATGAATGTAGATCAGAGAAAGGCGGAGACCTACAGAAAGAAAAAGGGGCCGAAGTTGTACAAAAAGAGGGATTAGCAACAACGGAAACAGAAATAGAGATCTTAGAGACAGATTCAGATGAAGAAGAAGCTATCTGGATACGTAAGGGTCTTTATCATCCACATGTCATGAGATTATTTGGATCTCATCAAGTGTATGACCAATTACGACCAGAGCAAGAAACTTCCACAGAACTTAGGGAAGAAGCAAGAAAAGATGCTTGGATAAATAGAGGCACACAACCAAAACCAACTCCCAGTGCAACCCACATTTCTAACTCCGCAGGTCTAGCTGCAGAAGGAGTTATTGAAAAAGAGCAGCACAACTCGAACCTCACCCAAAACATCCAGCCAGAGGTTATTCTTTCAACCTCTGTGCCCACAAAAACCGGGGAAACCATTCCTAGGGAGTCTCCTCAAAGAGACTCACCTATAGTTCGTGATCAATTGCCCCAGATCACAGAAGAACGCCCAACAGAGGAATTTGTTTCCTCTGCCACGCACTTATTAAGACCCACACTTCTTTCAGAGAGAAGTAGAGAGCACAAAGACAAAGAGACTCTAGACAAGTCTCCTAGTCCACAGAAGGATATTCAAATACCCACCTCTGGAGTGGATTTGGACAATGTTCTTCTCCGAACTTCTGTAGGGATTGAAACTCATGTTTCTTCTCAAGGATCAGAAGGAAATCCTTCCATTCTCAACGTACAAACAGGAATGAAAGAAGGTATCCAAGGAACAGGGATTCAATCTGGAGACGAATGTGTTCCTCCAGAGGTTACCACCAGAACACAAGTTACAAGGGATGAGTTCCAAACCCTTGAGACCTCTGTGAACCAAACCTTGAAAGAGTTGCAAAGCTCTTTCAAATCTTTTGCAGAGACAACATCACTGGCACTGCTAAACCTGAACACCAAAATGGACAACCTGTCCACAGAGGTGAAAACTGCCATCTCACAGATGAAGTCTGCTGCAACCGCATCCACCACTTCTGCCGCAACAACTACTCCTTCTTCGATTAAGAACTCCATCAACAAGTTCCTTGATCAATTGAACAAACAGACTTCAGTGTCAACGGGCATCACTTCGGCAGATCTACAGAAGGCCCTACAAAAAGTTCAAGAAGAAGCCATGCGAAATACCATGCTGATGCAACCCAAAGACTACATGACAAGAGCACAACTGACAGAGCTTGGGCAGAACGTGATTAATCAAGTGACAGAAGTCATCCTTTCCTTCACCACTGCCAATGCTAACTTCGTCAAAGATTTCAGAGAAAGTGTAGGAAGGATGAGATTCAAAACAGAGGCAGAGCTAGCAACTCTTCTTGGCCTCTGTGATGATGTCTGCACGAAACTGATCGCTGCTGGAGCCACAATGCCAAAGAAACCCGATGCTTCCTGCAGAGCAGAGGGTACATCAGATAAGGGTCAGGATGACTCTGATGATGATGACCATCCTGGTCCATCAGATCATCCTGAGGGGGAGAAAACTACAGAGAAAGCTGCAAGCAGAGGACTTATAGGTCCACCAATAGCCGCAGAACCTCTGAGTCAAGCACCTCCAGAACAGACCCGACAACAACAAACCCAAAAGACCACAGAGACAACACCCATCTCTGTGGAATCATCTGACGAAACCAAAACTCCAGAAGCAGAACAGCAAGCCACAGAGGCAACAACCGCCCCTGAGGTAATCATTTTGGAAGAAAAAGATGAACAAACCACAGAGAAAACACCCACCTCTGTGGAAACACCCCAAACCATACCCAGAAGAAAGTCGATTGCCACCAAATCAAAAAGAGCAACGACCTCTGCTTCTGACATTCTAAAAAGGATGCACACAACAATGAGTGATCGTATGGTGAAGAGAGAAGAAGAAAGGCACAGGTTCACTTTAGCTTTCAGAATGGCAAGAAGATTCAATGTCAATATTTCATTAATAGAAACTGAGCTCGCAGAAGAAGTCATCAAACAACCTCCAACAGAGGTTACAGAGCAAGTCAAGCCAACAGAACCATCGCCACAAAAGTCCTCTAAATCACAATCGTCAAAATCCACAGAGGCAACCTCCATCAAACCAACAGAAGTGCCAACCTCAAAACCCACAGAAGCAACAGGTTCTGCCACGACAATAGCAAAAGATAAGGGCAAAGGGATACTGACAGAAGAGCCAAAGAAAAAGAAAACATTGCCAAAGCCAACAGAAAAACTGATGAAGAGTGTGTTTGACGCCTTTCAAACCCCAAAACCCGAAGAAGTTGACTGGGCACATGGATTGAAGCCTCTGTCAGAAATTCCTCTAACTGGTAGAGCTGCAGAAGTTGTTCAACAGATGGAGAGTCTCAGAAGACAAATTCCACGACCTGGTCCAACACATGAAGAGATGGAAGAAGTGGTATACAAATACCTCTACAAACAATCCTATCAGACAAATCATCCAGTAGATCATGTGACAGATCCAAGGATCAGAGAAGAATTTGAGAACATCTTCACAAGAACAAAGCCAAGAACCAAAGCAGATGTCTTCTCAATTCACAAAATCAAAAAAGTGATCTCCTGCAGATTCTCCTTCACAAGAACCTATCCAAGGGTCAGGTACAATCTTTACAAAGTCAGAAGAGAGAACAATTCAGAATCTACCTTCGCTGATGCTGACTTAAGAAACATCAATCCTTACGATCTACCTGACCTTCTGCAATGGACAAAAGACAACTACAACACAGAGCCTAATACCAGAGCCTATCAAGTGTTGAGAAAAGCGATGAGGGAAAAGCTTCTGCTATAGAGCATGATAGATTTTCAGCTGGGAAAGGATCTTGGTCTCAAACATCTAGATCTACGACTACCAGAAGATCGCTGCCCACCAGACGCTGTGCCCAACTCAATCATCAGAGAACCAAGATTTGGGTTAGTATTTCAAAACCCACAACACCAGGTTAAACTTTTTGTACTCATGGATTGTCAGAAGTACGCAACCAGTACTCTGAGCAAATTCAGAGCAAGCCTTGTAAAATACAGAGGTACAGAGAAAATGGATAGAGATGATGCAGATACTTTCATCAGAGAAATAGACTCAACAATCCGCCTAAAAGAACTCTGCATCAGATTCTACAAAGAGATCAGAAAAGTCGGCAGAGACAACAGAAGCTACAACGATTTCAAAGATGCCAAAATCTGATTCTCAGACCTCCAATCTCTGCAAACAAAGTTAAAGTTTATCTTTCATTGTACTCAAATGTAAAATGCCTCTGGCATATTTCTAAATGAAAGAAATTTTGAGGTATTGTTTAACCTCTGTCTTATCTAACTTAGCCAAACTTAACTCAAGTTCAAATTTTTATTTTTCACTACTTAGGGGGAGATTGTTAGCTTCAATCTTCCTAATCATAGAAGTATTTAGAAGTAGTGAAAAATAGGCTAAGTGAAGAAAGCCTCTTACAGAGGCTCTGCCGACATTACCGAGAAATCAAGGTCAAGAAGCTACAGAAGCAGCAGAGGCTTCCTACAGAAGCTCTGTCATACGCACAAAGAAGACCAAAGACTCGGAATCCGGCGAAGACTGCTCCACAGAGGACCAGACCGCAGAACCTCTGTAACTCATTACAGTGCCTCTGTGGTCCTCACTGAGACTTGAAGATATTCATAATATCTTGCCACTGTTCCAAAACCTGTTCATCAACTTGCATGGAAAAGTACTGTCAAAACACGTGTCAAGCTCTGAGTGGACTCAATAGGGCATGGTACAAAAATAGACGTCTGCGCCATTTAATGCATTTACCAAAAGTACATCTGCTTCATTAAATGCGCATGGCTCAAACAACTGCTCACACCATCCAGTTCACTATTCATGCCGTAAAAGGAACAGTGACCTACTTCATAGTCTTCTAAGAGTAGTATAAAAGGAAGTCTCATGTTGAGATCTTCCTAACGACGAATACACAAGGAATCACTAATACTCTCAAGCTTTATTGTCAAATATCTGAGTGTTATATTCTCACACACACCAACAGTTCTTAATCTGTTCTTCATGTTGTTATTATATATTGAATAACAGTAACTGTTCAAGAAATCCTTTTCATTATTTACTGTTTTCTTTATATGTGTGTGTTCTAATATCTATCAAACATATCTGTTAGTTTAATACGCTTCCGCATCAAACTCTAAACTCTACTAATAGATTGTTAATCTTGATTAAGTGTATCTGGGATCCAACACATAATCACATTTTCCAGAAGATCATCCAGGTCTTTTACAAGGTTCTAACGGGGCTAGGGTAATGGTTATGAAATGAAGGGTAAACGGATCAACAATCCTAAATGTGTCAACCTTAGCAGTTTTGAACTTTCCTTGCTTCGTTTTCTGTCATTTGGCCCTGTTTGGCATCACTGGAGTCGCTTTGACTCTCTTATTTATCTGCTGTCAGCACTGGCTATTATCTATTTATTTATTTATTATTTTTATGGGGCGTCATTGGCCCTCTTTTCTTTGATGGGGCTATATTGGCCCTCTTTTCTATTACTTGGGTTAGCATGACCCAACTTCACTTTCTGACCGACCTGTATTCTTCCTTTCTGCTCTATCTTTCACTGTTCATTTCTGCTTATGGTTGACACATTTTCGGATAAGGGTTGGCTAAGGCTTTTGGCTATAGGTTAATGGTGGGGTTTGAAACAAAAAATTGGTGAGTGTTTGGCTGCAAGAGGGGTTTTGGGTACACACATAATGGGTCAAGGATACGGTAGATAAAAACTGGGTTCAAAATGCACACAATGCCTGGAATCATCTCTTAAGGTCCACACGATAAGGTTTACTCTACCCTCGCCTAATATCCCGATGGTCGTCTTTGCTACTCAATGCAATATTATAGCGAGATCACTCTATAATCACGACAAGGAATTCGAAAGAGTGTATACGAATTAAGTGTTTAAATCCCTCAAAATGAAATACGTCATTTTAGGCTCAAATCTCGCTATTGGGGTGGTCTCCACTAATGTCCCTAGCCATGCCTTTTCCCGGTCCTCCCTTAATGGTCACATTGCTATAGTAAGATTCATCCCCCAATGGTCGGTCTCAATCATTAAACATAAAGATTTTGGCTTTCATGATCTAAACATTCAAAATACGGAAAAATCTACGTGCAATAAAGGGGCCCGATTGGGAAACCCCAAACCTTACCTACACATTGTCCCCAATGTGCAAGTGGTGATTCGGAGCGGTACAAAATGTGATGATACAAGTATGCGGTTATTACAGTTATCCGAGATTGAGTAAACATCAACAAAATACATCAAACCAACGAAACAGAAACATCAACAGAAAAGCTAACGAAACGACAAACCGTGACTAATGGGGCCGGGAAGAAGATGCTCCACCCGATTGCCTTCCATGCACTCTCCTTTGACCTTGAGCGGGATCGGGCATCTCTGGTATGCCGTACTGAGTAAGGCGGTTGGAAAACCCATCCAGGCGGTTGGAAAATCCATCCATGCGGTCGTTCACCCCTCGAAACCCAACCTCCGTCTGCTGGGTTAACCTCTGGATGTACGGGGGTGTGTCTCCTGAGTGCTCCTCCTGGTCAGCCTATGGTGCGGCAGGATTGAAATCTGGATCCTTGGAATCTGAGTCGGGAAGAATCGGCTCCGCCTGGGCAGACCTTCGTCGCCAAGTACCCGGGTCCTCCTCTCGTTGTCTATCGCGCTTCGCCGCTGCTGTGATTTGTGCCTTGTATTGGCACTTGCCAAAATCTCCCTTCGGCCTGCTTAGGTTCCCGATCGGGACCCCCGCTTCCCTGTAAAAGTGTGTGATAAGACATGGAAAGGGTAAAATCCCATCAAGTGACATACCCGCATCTTGAAACTCCATCCAAATAATATGGCCGACGTCCATGGGCAGATTGTGCTGAAGTGAATAGAGCACTTCAGCAATTTGACTGCCGGTCGTGGTGTTGTGACTGGACGGCTTCAGAGTAGCCTTGACGAATAACATAAGGAATGTGAGGTCGTAGTGAAGGTCACTCTTAAGGATGTGCGTGTTTGTGTTCTCCCAATCCGTCTCCCTGTTTTGTCGTAGGGATCCTGCAATGACCGGGCTTAGCTGGAAGTTGAACGCCTCATGACGAGACATTCCGTAACTCATGGCCAACTCGCGGCGTCGTGGCACTCGGTGGTACGCACAAATGTCGTCCGGCGAGATCCGGACGCGTACCCCTCGGACCATCACAGTGTAGCGGTCGTGGTATGTGGCCGCGCGCATGCTAGCGTAAAAAGTCTTGACGAGGTCGCCGTCGTACATTAGTGTGGCCCGGATAAAATAAGACCACTGCTGTTGCCGGATGATCTCGGCGACCCATGATCCCGCCGGTAAGCCGTCCAATTTGATGCCTCGTTCTACGAATGGTTGACAGTTCTTTTCGGCCATTTGCTCAAGGAGGTCATCCTTCTCGTCATTCTCGGTGTTCTGCAGTCGGTCTTTCTCGGCCATCCGGGTGCGCGAGTTGTTAGAGCATTATTGTATTCAAGATTTACTGTAAAGTCAATGTACTGTATGAGTCTATACAGTATTGTGAATGCCTTTATACCTTGTATGTTATGGGTATAAATAGGCTTGTCTAGACCATTTGTTAGTAACACTTCGAAACACTTTAGAAAGCTTTTGTAATCTTTTAGAAACCTTTTGTAATCCTTTGAGCTCAATACATGGATGACATATTTGCTCTCTAGATTCTCTCTCACTACATTCATATTTTATTGCTAGAGATTTGGGATTTAACAATTGGTATCAGAGCTAAACAGAAGATTCAAGCAGATCGAAGACCAAATTGAAGATTTTTTACACTAAAGCTGAAGAATTCGGATTGGGTGTTCATCACTATTCATCACTGTTCATCAAGAATTCTAACCCTTCTTCATTTACTATTCATCCAGATTTCATCTTTTCTTTAATTTTTGATCTTTTGGATTGATTCTTGACATCATTGCACTCGGATTTGATCCCTGAACATCTTTAATTCTTGGATCAACACCAAAATCTGCACAGAATTTGCAGATCTGATCATTTTATATCATTTTTGTTCGAAAACTTTTTCTACTATTTTTGGATCAAAATTCGATTAAATTGATCGAATTAGGATTTGTGATTAACTAAGAAAGTGTGTGGAATCAAATTTCGAACAAATCTGTGCAAATTTCATAACAATTGATCAAGAATTGAAAAAGTTATGGCTGATTTAGTGATTTTCGTGTTCGAAGTGCAGAATTCGGATCATTCTTGGTGAATTCGGATCATTCTTGGTGAATTCGGATCATTCAAAGAAGAATTCGGAGTGTTCTTGGAAATACAAGTGTAGAATTCGACTCAAGAAGGATTCGAATTGATTGAATTCGAACCCAGCTAGATTCGAATTGAGGAGAATTCGAACCGTGTTAGATTCGAATTGAGGAGAATTCGAACTGTGTTAGATTCGAATTGAGTTGATTAAATTTTCCAAGTGTTGAATTCGAACCCTTAAGCATCCGAATTCATAGAATTCGAACCCTTAAGCATCCGAATTCATAGAATTCGAACCCTTAAGCATCCGAATTCATAGAATTCGAACCCTTAAGCATCCGAATTCATTGAATTCGAACCCTTAAGCATCCGAATTCATAGAATTCGAACCAAGCTAAGTCCGAATTGAGTGATTTCGAATCCTTCTTCATCCGAATTCGTTGAATTCGAACCCTTACTCATCCGAATTCTTGAGAAAATTTTTTATCCCGAAATTTTTTCTATAGTGTATTTCATACACTGTAAGAGCTTTTCAAGAAAAACTTTTATATATTTTTTTGTGTATTTTCATACACTGTCTGCTTGATCTTCTGAACGATCAATTTCTAGCAATATTCAAAATGGTTTTACAACAAGTTATTGTTAAAAGCAGTGGTGAAGATTTGAAGCAAACTTTGAAAAAGGAGATTCCTCCAATTGCAAAAGTTTTTGTTAAACCAAATGTAAAGTTGCAACAAGTCATTATAACAGAAACATCTGTTAATTCACATGTATCTGTTAAACCAAATAATGAAGTGTTGCAACAAGTCATAATAACAAAAACACCTCCAAAGCCACTTGAAAAAGCTAAGGCAAATAATGGAATTTTGCAACAAGTTATTTTATCAGAACCATCTCCTATATCAGAAACTCCTGTTAAAGATAATGCTTCAAATTCTTCAAATCCTATTTTAAATAAAGCATTGGAAGAAGAAAATGTTAATCTGAAAAGACAAATTTTAGACATTTCTTCTTCAAATGCTAAATTTACTAAAAGAATAACTGATCTTGAAGCTTATATTGCAGGTCTTGAAACAAAGAAAGACAAAGACAACTCAAGTCTGCACGATCAAATCGAGAAACTTCAAGAGAAAGTAACAACTCTTAAAAAGGAAAATGCTGATCTGAAGAGCATTGAAGACAGGAGAGAGAAGATTCTTAAAGAAAAGGAAATAATTGAACTTAATTGTATAAAACTTTCAAAACAAGTTTCTGACTTTGAGAAAGTTTTATTTTTAGAAAAAGACAAGCTCGAAAAAGAAAGAGCTAAATTTGAAACTGAACGCAAATCTTTTGAAATTAAAAGTTCTGAACTTTCCGTGAAAATCTCTGAATTAGAAAATCTTTTGGAAAAGGAAAGAAAAGATTTCACGGAAAAGCAAAATCTCTTTGAAAAGGAAAGTAAAATCCTTAAAAAGAAAAATATGGAAATTTTCAAAGAGATTACTGATAAAAGAAAGTTTTTGGAAAAAGATTTTGAATCGGAACGTGTATATTTTGAAGATGTGATTCTTAATCTTACCAAAAGATTATCTGGTTTATCAGCTGATATTATGAAGGATCAGTTGATCAAATCTGATCTCCAAAAGAAATTTGATCTAATTTCTAAAGAGAAAAATGTTTTAATAAACAAAGTCAAAGAACTTGAAGACGTCATTTTTAAATTTGATGTCTCAAAGCAGGCCAGTCATAATTCTATCTTTCAGACTCCATTTGTTGATTCAAATGATTCTGAATGTTCTTTTAAAACTGCTTCAAGTTCAAGTTTTAAAAACATTCCTTCTAAACAATTTAATAGATCAACAGATTTCTCAAAAGGTCAGATTCGTTCTTCTAATCTTTTCTATAATCCTCTGTTTGATAAATCGGATGATATTCTTAAGGTGCCTAAAATTAATACTTCCAAATCTGAAGAAGTTCCAGTCTTCAAGAGGGTGAAGATGGAATGGAGAATCAAAGGCACAACAATTCCAAAGAAAGATGTGCCAAAATCATCTGTATTCACATCAAATGCCAAGAAGAACAATGCGCCAAAAGGTAAATCTTCTGCTAAACTTAATCCTATTCATTCTGTAAATCATCTGATTAGGTTGGCACATAAGAAAATCTGTTGTTCTTACTGTGGATCAAATGATTTTGTGCATAAAGATTATACTTCTTATTGGTATGGTTCTTACAGTATTCCTTGTAAGAAATCTACACCTAACCCACTAGGACCCAAGTGCCATTGGGTACCAAAATCTGCTTAAACTGTTTTGTAGGTACATCATGTGTTGTACTGATTTGTAGATACATACCACACACATGACTGAAAACAGAAGAGAAGCGGCGTATTTCTATGAAGAATATTTGTACCATTAAGGGGGAGACAAATCATGAATGGTTTCTGAATACATCAATTCAGGACCCGTGCTTAAATGTAAATGGCTTTTGAACATATCAGTTCAAAACCCGTGCTTCAACGACAATGGCTTCTGAACAATTCAGTTCAGGACCCGTACTTCAACGACTAAGACTTCTAAACAAATCAGTTTAGAACTCACACTTCTCAGGTGATATCCTTAACTGTTACATCTTTCTGTTTCAAGGAACGTGGCAAAAGGTAACATTGGATTATATTTGTTTCTACTGATTTGAAAACTTGAAACTTTACAAATTTAATTCAATGAGATGCAATTTTCAATTTTCATTCAATGAATTAAATGCGTGCTAAAAGATGTTTTTTTTCAAGAATCTTTGTATTATCTGAGTTAGATTTGCTTCAACTTTCACCTCTGAAATAAATCGAAAGGTAAGCAAAACATGAATGAAATTATGCTGAATGCTCAAAGATATGTGAATCTGGACTTATATAGAATATAATGCTCAAAAATCCTATTTATCAGAATGATGAATGGAAACGAAAATATGGGGGAAGCACTATGATTAAGAACCAAGTGATTGAGATATCATTCATATTTTGTGATGGAAATTCGAACTTATATAGAATATCATTTAGTTTGAAAGTTTGTGCCTGTGGCCTTTCTGGTTTGGGAGAGTAAGTCCTAAGGGGTGCTCGACACCTAGTCCCTAAGATCAACTGGTCTGGGATCGGCTGACCCAAATCCTGCAATAGAACCAGATAGAAAGCCATGTTTTACTGGTACAAATGGGTTTAAGATATATCGATGTGGCCTTTCTGGTTTGGGAAATTAAGTTCTAAGGGATGCTTGACACCTAGCACCTAAGGCCAACTGGTCTGGGATCTGCTGACCCAAATCCTGTTATAGAACCAGATAGAAAGTCATGTTTAACGGTGTATCTTATTCTTACTAAACTTTTTGATCAAAAGATGCCAATGAGCACAAAATCAAAAGATGCCAATGTGCACAAAATCAAAAGATGCCAATGTGCACAAATCAAAAGATGCCAATGAGCACAAAAGAAAAGATGCCAATGAGCACACATCTCTTGAAACTTGGGAAAATACAAAGTCGCGATAAACCCGTAAATTTATGAAATTCTGATTTTGGACACATAGTGTGAGTAGAGCAAAGTATTCTTATATGTTTAAGAATTGCATACGCTTGATGCTAATCATATTTCGCATGTTAGCACACCAAATAGATTTAATAAAGGGGTTGAAACTGAACATTTTTTTAACTTGATATACAATGATGACTTGTTCTTGAATCCAAACACATGCATTTGATTTCATTTGATTGAAAAATCTGTTAAATTTCATTAAGTTGAATTTCTTTTATAAAGTTTTCAAATGATTAAATGTTTGTAGTTATAAAATAAAATTCAATGAATGTTATTTTCCTTGTGTAAATTTGTTTTAAAATTTGTGCTACAATTTCAAATACTGTACGTTATTGAAATATATGCATACTTTCAGGGGAGAAAACAAATTGCTCCAAAATTCTTATTTTGAGGGGGAGCAAGTTTATCCACTAAGGAGGAGATTGTTAGTAATACTCAGAGACACGACTGAAATTGAAGAAGGTTTTCAATGATTATGATGCTCACCATCATCGAAAAAGGGGGAGAAAAGTTTAATTTCAATTTCATGTCAAAGAATTTTCATATTTCCCATGCTAGCACACCAAATAGATTTAATAAAGGGGTTGAAACTGAACATATTTTAACTTGATATACAATGATGACTTGTTTTTTGAATCCAAACACATGCATTTGATTTTATTTGATTGAAATATTGTTAAATTTCATTAAGTTGAATTTCTTTTGTAAAGCATTCAAATGATCAAATGTTAGTAGTTATAAAATGAAGTTCAATGAATTTTATTTTCCTTGTGTAAATTTTTTAAAATTTGTATATTGTGCGTTATTGAAACATATGCATACTTTCAGGGGGAGAAAACAAATTGCTCCAGAATTCTTATTTTGAGGGGGAGCAAGGTTATTCTGTAAGGAGGAGATTGTTAGCAATACTCAAAGACACGACTGAAATTGAAAATGGTTTTCGATGATTATGATGCTCACCATCATCGAAAAAGGGGGAGAAAAGTTTAATTTCAATTTCATGTCAAAGAATTTTCAAATCAAAGATATTTCAAGTCAAAGATTCGTGAACAAAGACTGAAGATTGGGGAGAAGGATCATGTGAAGTCCAAATGTTGCTGAATTTGGTTATCTTAGTTCTGAGTGGTTATCGGAATGCGCTTACACCTAAAAGTTCAACAATGTGGATGGTTTCACATCTTTCTGATCCAAACTCTAATCGTTTCTGATTTATCTTGTTCCGAATTGATGGTTTTATACAAAGATCGGAATTTCATGTTCAAGACTTGAAGACAATCTGTTGAAGATTTTATTGAAGAAGATTGACTTTTCAAAGAAAAAGACAATGCCTTTCATGTTTGTCTGAAGATTCTTCAAGCTGAGTTCTTAAAGAGTGTCAAAGCATATAGTTCGCCGTGAACTAGTGGAGATAAAGCTACTTGAAGATAGTTTGATAAAGTGTCTGTTTGAGAAGATTGACTTTACAAAGAGCTGAAGACTGCTGTTATTTTTTTTAAATCTTGAATCCAAAGGGGGAGATTGTTAGAGCATTATTGTATTCAAGATTTACTGTAAAAGTCAATGTACTGTATGAGTCTATACAGTATTGTGAATGCCTTTATACCTTGTATGTTATGGGTATAAATAGGCTTGTCTAGTTCATTTGTAAGTAACACTTTAGAAAGCCTTTGTAATCTTTTAGAAACCTTTTGTAATCCTTTGAGATCAATACATGGATGACATATTTGCTCTCTAGATTCTCTCTCACTACATTCATATCTTATTGCTAGAAATCTGGGATTTCTCACGAGTAGTCACCGAAATTAACTTGTTTGCTCGGGTGCTGCCAAATAAGGAAGTATAATTAGACATGAAAGAGTATTTGGCACCCCAAACCTAGGCATTGGCCTAGTTTTGATCAAATATGGCATCCCAAACCTCGGTAAAACCAAGGTTTGCCATGGGTGATGTGTGTGTGTGTAGGTGTTGAACCATTACCACCCCAAACCTAAGTGAAACTTAGGTTTGTTGTGTCGCGTGTAACTAACAATGAAGACCACATATTACACACTAATCATTAAAGCACATCATGGATTCCCAAGTAGACTTCTTAACTCAAGCGGCTTATTCAATAAGCACATTGTCACAAAATTCCTAAAGTAAGCATCCACAAGTAATCGATGAGTTTCCTCATGAAATGAATTGACGAACCCCAAACCTAAGTGAAACTTAGGTTTCAGGATGCTTGCATTATTAGTCCCACAAATAATGACATAAAAACTTCTGGTTACCCAAAAAATCCCAATATTACCAATTAAGCACAATGATGGGTGTGACTCACAAAATTATGGCAACCCAAAATTACCCACTCATAGTAATTCCCCAACAATTCCCATGTATACATTTTAAGAACACTTCCTCACAAAATTTTAGACATACTAGAGTGCATACAAGAGGAGAAATCCCATGTGAAGTTACAAGTAACCACAAGAGATAAACATTTATAATCCACACATTATCTAACATGTATGCCCTGCATTTACAAGAAAAATAAACTTTGGAAGAGCAAATATGTGAGAAAGATGGAGAAACATGAAGAACATCGGGGAGCATGAAGAAATTGGGGGAAACACATAAAAAAATTGGGGAAACATCACAACAATCACACAATGTGTAGTTTACATGAAGAACAAAAGGAAAGAGGAACACATACCTTGTTAGATCTTGAAAGGGATGATAAAAACCTTGAAGATTGGTAGAGAGAGAGAGAAAGAGGGTTATGAAGAAGAAAGAAGAGGGAAATTAAAAAGAAAGAAGAAGAAAGAACAAAAAGAAATGAAACCCTAGGCGCAATGTCAGTGAGGCGCGCGGTTTCCACCGCGGTTTTAAACCGCGTGGAAAGCCGCGTAACTCACTGTTTGATCAGGGGGTTGTGCGGTTTCCACCGCGGTTTCAAACCGCATGGAAAGTCGCGTAACTCACTGTTCACCTCTTTTTTTATAAATAAAAAATACACGCTCAAATATCGTAAACTAAAATGAAAACAAACCTCGGTGGGTTGCCTCCCACCCAGCGCCTCAGTTAAAGTCGTGGCACGACTATGTGGCTCGGTATCTGCGAAATTGAACCGCCCACACTTATGGTTCTCCGCAGATTCTTCCACATCTGGTTTTCCGTGATCACTGGGTTCCTCTTCAATTCGACCTTTTACACTCTCGAACATCTTGAAAGTTACTTTTTCACCGCCAACTCTTAAGGTCATCTCACCTCCTTCCATGTCGATAAGTGCTTTGCTCATGGCCAAAAATGGTCTTCCCAATATTAACGGGACCTCTTTATCTTCATCAATATCTAGAACCACAAAATCAGCTGGAAAGTAGAACTTACCAACTCTAATCAACACATCTTCAACTATGCCATGTGGGTGCTTCACTGATCGATCGACCAACTGAAGTGTCATTGCTGTCGGCTTCAAGTCTCTTATACCCAACTTCCTGAAAATTGACAAGGGCATTAAATTTATACTTGCTCCTAGATCACATAACACCTTATAAAAACCAAGATTTCCAATTTGTATAGGTATAGAAAAACTCCCTGCATCTTGAAGCTTCGGGGGAAGCTTATTCTGAATGATTGCATTGCACTCTTCAGTAAGTGCAATTGTGGCATGGTGTTCAATCTTCCTCTTCTTGGATATGATGTCTTTCATAAACTTGAGATATGTCGGCATCTGGGCAAGTGCTTCTGCAAAAGGAATGTTGATGTGCAATTTCTTGAAGATATCAAGAAATTTCTTGAACTGTTCCTCATCCTTATGTGCCTTCAGTCGATTTGGAAAGGTAGTGGTGGCACATACGGGTTGACTATCGGCTTTGACGGAGATGTCACATTTTTCTCGTTTGGCTCTTTATGCTCAACCATATCACTAGAAGTACCATATTTCTGCCCAACATTTGCTTCCTTGATCATTCCCGTCTCTACATGCTCACTCTCGGATTTATCGATAACTGGCTCACGAGTCAAGTCTTTTATCAGTTCTGTACCGCTCCTCAGATGAATGGCATTGCATTCCTCTCTTGATTTCCTTTCAGTCTAACTAGGGAATAGACCTTGATTCCGGGATTGTAGAGCTTCGACAATCTGTCCCATTTGTCTTTCAAGAAGCTTTATAGAGGTCGTGTTCTGATCAGTAGCCGCCTTGACCGTGCTTACCGTGCCCGCTAATCCTTCAACCGTGTTATCCATCTTGGACATGAATTTCATCATCATGTCCTCTAAACCCGATTTCTTCTCCCCTGATTGTCCTTTATTGAATTTCCTTTGGTTGTGGAGTGGCATAGCTATGCTCGGCTAAGTTGTCGATCAACTCACATGCTTCCTCATACGACTTATCCATTAGATCTCCGCCCGCTGCAGCTATAATATCGTTTTTGAACTGCGGGTGAAGTCCATTGAAGAATGTCTGGATAACGACCCAACCGTGTAACCCATGATGAGGACATCTTTGCAGCATGTCCTTATACCTCTCCCATGCTTCATACAATGTTTCTTGGTCCCATTGAGAAAAATGGGTAATCTCGGCCATAAGTTGTGCGGTTCTGCTCGGTGGAAAGAATTTCTGGAGGAAGGCAGCGTTCAGTTCTGCCCAAGTGGTGATCTGATTTGGTTGTACACTTTATGTTTAAAGTTTCTACTCTGCCCTTGAGTGAAAAGTTGAATAACCGCAACTTGATTGCGTCATCGTTCACTTCGTTGATCTTGAAAGGGTTGCATATTCTTTCAAATGCACGGAGGTGTGCATGAGGATCTTCTGTTGGTGCTCCTCCAAATTGGTTCTGTTGTACCATAACGATGGTACTTGGCTTTATTTCAAAATAGTTCGCCCCAGTAGTGGGCGGTTGGATGCCTATGTGTGCGGCTACCGCATTTCAATGTAATAGCCCTTATAGCTGGTAGTGCTATCTGTTGCAAATAGTTCCCCGGCAACGGCGCCAAAAACTTGATAGGAGGGTTTACACCCCCCTAAATCTAACCGCAAGTGTACGGTGTCGAAATCAAGTAATAGTAAGGAAGTACGAGTATCGAACCAAGGTAACTAGGAACTAAGTATCACAATGACTACAAGTTCTATTAACTGAACGATCTCAATTTTGGTTTGTGGTTTGGGAATTGTTCAAAACTAAATAAACTTAAAATTGATTAACAAAAGATCTGAAGAGACTTTGATAGAGAAAAAGGTTGAGGGTTGGATTCCCTACGGTTATGATATCGATGAACAAAACCCAAACAACGATTACCGACTCTTACTATAAACCCTAGTTTGCGAAAGTTCACCGCTATTCTTTCTCAAGCAATAACGGGTCTTATTCTAAGTCTAACAAGTTTTATCTCTCGATCTCTACCGGTGGTTTAGAATACATTAGGTTAAACTTTTTTGGGCGAATAATACTTCTACAGTACTTAGAGGTACTAAAGGAGGGGGGTTCTGTTCCAAGTTAACTTCAGCGTTCTGAGATGGTATAGAAGGGGTTGGTTCAGCAGATGTGGAGGAGCGGTCCACGAAACCATCCGCCGTCTCTTGTAGAGAGACAGACGATGACTCTTCATCCTGGGAAGGCTTAGGGGGTTGCTCCTTAGAAATCTTCTTGGGCTTACAGATGCCAAGTGGGGATTCAGATTGTTTCCTTTTGCGAGAAGGAGTGGTTGGTGCAGCCTGGGTACCAGCGGTTGGGAATACCGCTGCCGAAGTGGTAGCCGCAGAAGTAGAAGAAGGAGGTATGAGAAGAGGTAAGAGAGTAGAAAGACGTACCTCGTTTTCCAGTGGCTTGAAGTCGAGGATCTTAAGGCCAACCTGGGATAACTTCAGGTCTCCCACCTTCGGGTACTTATCCCCAAGTGCTTGTCTGAATAGAGCACTGAGAAAGCGGGGATAGGGAACATTCTGTGACCTCTTTGTTTCTTCGACTCTGAGCATCATGTCGTCGAAGATGATCTTGGCCCAGTCTATGTGGAGCCCCTTCATCAGCGCATACCCCATAGCCTGTTGGGTTTTGAGGCCTGATCAGGTGACCCGACCTTTGCTGTCATACAACTGATGAGGTGTGCGAAGATGAAGTTCATCTCGCTTGGCATCTTGCTCTTGAGGATGGTTGTGAGCTTCTTCTCATGGAGTTTGTCTCTCCCTGTGTTCCATGTGTAGTTCATTGCATCCAAAAATGCAATGATTTCAGCTCTGTTGGCCTCGGTTTTGACATCAGGGAGGTTAACAAAACGTTTGTCATTGGAGCTTCTAGGGAGATTGAGAGCAGACCTGATTGCCCTGGGGTGAATCTTTGCTTCACCATGTTCAGTGTCAAAGAGAATGACGTCCACCTTTTTGTCAGGGTTTCGGGTGGAGGTAACCTGAGATTTTCTGGTAGTATATCAGAATTGAGCAAGGAGGTTTTTATGGGCTGGTGGTTTGATGGTCAGTGCTGTCGCTAGAGGATATCTCTTCAAGAAGTTAACAGCATCATCAAGATGAGTGATATGTTTCTTGGTTGGGAAGTCGAATAGAGCGTAGGGGTTGTTTCCATGGAATGTGATTTCATCCATAGAGAAGTTCACATTGGGTGCTTTGACAATTTGAGTTTTGTTAGAGGTAGTAGGAGACTGAGTGTTGGAAGCTTCAGTAGATGCCATTTCTATTCATAATATACAAACATGAAGAAGATGAAGAGAAGTTCTTAAAATGGATAAGTTTCCAAAATAAGGGTTTTTAGGGTTTTACATTTTCCATTTTGAGAAGGAAATGAAAAGAAGTACAACACATAGTGAAAATGCATGTTTTCTAGTTTCCTTTTATGGAAAGGATTCTGGAAAAACGTATGAAAATGTCAAGTTTAAGATTTTGATTATAAACTCGAAGAATAATCTGTAAGCAGATTGTGTTCATAAAACCATGAAGAAAATGATTTTATTTTGGGAAAGTTCCTTTGTTTGATCTTTTAAAAACAATAATAAGATCAAAAACAAGTTTATTAGATGGAAAATAAAGAAATATTAACCTGTTGGATGATGTAGAAGATGAAGATGAACGAGTTCTTGAGAAATTAGTTCAAATGCAACAGTGATTTCTTTCTTGAGAGAGTAAGTTCGCGTAAAAGGTACAAATATAAACTCAAAGGGTTTATATAGTGAGAGTTGAGAGAGAAAAACTAAGAGCGGGAAAAGTTTTTCATGATGACACGGACACGTCTCTTGAATCTGATTGGACAAGGAAATGAAACAGGCGAACGTGTCAGACAAAAAGGCGTGCCATTGTTTATCCGTTGTCATGATGTCACAAACGTCCTTTCATATTTTAAGGTGTCTCTGAGGATTTTGAAAACTCACGGACATTTTAAAAATAGAGAAGCACTGAGTAGAAATATCAGTGTGAGTTTTAGAATTTCAAAGTATCACTGAAAGGAAGAGATATTCAACGATGCAATATGTTTTGAAATCTAGCATTATGAGGCGAACATCAGAGATTAAGAGAGAACATACCTTGATATCAGCGAATCTATTTTGTTTAGAGGTTAGATGATAAATAGGGTTATACAAATTCATTTTATCACTGATCAAATGTGAACCACTGAAGATTTTACTCTTCTAAGTTCAACATTCCAGCTAACTGAAAATCAGTTGGGATAAAATGAAGTTCTATATCACCATTCATCACATGATCTCTGATAAAATGATACATGATTTCGATGTGTTTGGTCTTTGAGTGTAGCACTGGATTGTTTGCTATAACGATGACACTAGTGTTGTCGTAATAGATTGGAATTTTGGAGAGCTGAAGGTCATAGTCCAATAGTTGATTTCTCATCCACAAGACATGAGAACAACACTTCCAGCAGGTACGTACTCAGCTTCAACGGTTGAGGTGGAACCTGAGTTTTGCTTTTTACTTGTCCAACTCACCAGCTTTCCACCCAGGAGATGACAGCCTCCTGTGGTGCTTTTCCTATTCAATTTGCAACCTACAAAATCACTATCTAAATAGGCGATTAGATCAAACCCTGAGTCTTTGGGATACCAAAGACCTAGGTTAGGAGTACCTTTAAGGTATCGAAAAATACGCTTTACAGCGATCAAAAAGGATTCCTTAGGTTCAGCTTGATATCGTGCACACAAACAAGTAGCATACATAATATCAGGATGGCTAGCTGTAAGATACAGAAGATAGCCGATCATCCCACAGTACGCTGTGACAGAGGCAAAACAGATGTGTCTTGCACTAGGCCTCTGTACATGCTTCATGTTGACCTCTGCGGTCCCATTGCCATACAGAGCCTAGGTGGCAAGAAATACATACTTGTCTTAATTGATGAGTATTCGCGATTCACATGGGTTGAATTTGTCCGAAAGAAATCAGATGTTCCAATCATCTTGAGTAATCTAATGAAAAGAATCCAAGTTCTTTATGAATGCACAATACAGAAGTTAAGAAGTGACAATGGCACAGAATTTAAAAACTCTGTCATTGAAGCCTATCTTTCTACAGAAGGAATATCACAGAACTTCTTCGCCGCACGCACTCCACAGCAGAACGGCGTAGTCGAAAGAAAGAATCGAACGCTCGTGGAGGCCGCAAGAACTATGCTATCAGCATGCGGATTACCGATGAACTTTTGGGCAGAAGCGATTTCTACCGCTTGTTATACACAGAATCATTCAACCATTGTGAAAGGACACATCAAGACTCCTTACGAACTGATCAACAAAAGGCGGCCAAACATCAAGTTTTTCCATGTGTTTGGATGTAAATGCTTTGTTTTAAACGACAGAGATTCCAGAGGAAAGTTTGAGGTAAAAGCTGACGAAGGAAAATTCATTGGATACTCTGCCACTTCCAAAGCCTACAGAGTATACCTTACAAAGTCTCGCAAGATCGTAGAAAGCATCAATGTTTCTTTTGATGATTCATTCCAAAAGACTTCTGAGCAAATCAATTCAGAACTCGGACTTAAAGGGGAATCCTCTGGCATCTCACAAACAAAAGAAGACTTAAATCTTCTATTTCTAGAGATGTTCCACGACGACATTGATCCCTCTGTTGGAACAATCAGAGCTTCTGCAGAACAATCTTCTGTCGGTCAAAATCCTACAGGTATGACTCTAACTGGTCCAAATAATGCTTCATCTTCTTCTGTAAATGCTACAGATGCAAATGCTGAGGAAGAGTCTACAGAAGATGAAACACAAAGGAAAACGACCAGAGAAGCTGCTGAAGAACAAACTCCACAATCCACAGAGGAACCAATAACAGAGGATATAGAGGACCAAGTCTATACGCCTTCAGAGGAACAAACTCCACCACCACTCATACCAATCATTCCACAAACTGTAGGATCAACTACAAAGGCACGCACTACGATAGAGGCTACACCAGAAGAAGAAGAAGAACAACAAGAAGCCTCTGAAGAACAATTCGATGACATTGGTGACCATCATCCACGCATAACTCAGTGGCCAAAAAGCCATCCTCCAAGCCAAATAATTGGTGAACCCTCTGACACGGTAAAAACATGGTCTGCCACTGCTAATTTTTGTTTCTTTACGAACTTTATTAGTTTGATAGAGCCAAAGAAGATTTCTGAAGCCCTTGACGACCCAAACTGGGTAGACGCCATGCAAGATGAGCTTCTGCAGTTTGAGTTCAACAAAGCCTGGACTCTAGTACCTCTGCCACGGGGGAAACAGGCCATTGGGACTAAGTGGGTCTACAGAAATAAGAAGGATGAAGATGGAGTGGTCATCAGAAACAAAGCACGATTAGTGGACAAGGGATATAGACAAGAAGAAGGCATAGACTACGATGAGACTTTTGCCCCTGTCGCACGGCTCGAAGCAATAAGAATATTCTTAGCCTTCGCAGCCCACAGAGGTTTCAAAGTCTATTAGATGGACGTGAAATCAGCTTTTCTCAACGGTGAAATCCAAGAAGAGGTTTACGTAAATCAGCCACCAGGGTTTGAAAGCTCAAAGTTCCCAAGGCATGTGTACTACCTTGAAAAGGCTCTGTACGGACTAAAACAGGCTCCAAGAGCATGGTACGAACGACTTTCTACCTTTCTTCTAGTCAATGGCTACGACAGAGGTACAACAGATACTACCTTATTCTATAAACGTAAAAACAGTGAAATAATGCTTGTACAAATCTATGTGGACGACATAATTTTTGGGTCTACTAATACAGAAGAGTGCAAAAGTTTTGAAAAACTCATGAAAAGTGAGTTTGAAATGAGTATGATGGGAGAATTAACATTCTTCCTCGGACTCCAAGTCAAACAATCATCAGAGGGAATTTTTATAAATCAGGCCAAATATGTCTCTGACATTCTTTCCAAGTATAGCCTCTCTGATACCTCTGCCATGAAAACTCCAATGGCCACTGGAAATAAGTTATTCTTAGATCCAGATGGCATCTCTGTAGAATGCACTCTCTACAAGGGCATGATTGGATCTCTGTTATACTTAACTGCTAGCAGACCTGACATTATGCATGCCACATGTCTTTGTGCACGTTATCAAGCTAATCCTAAGAAATCACATTATGATGTTGTTAAGAAAATCTTTAGATACCTAAAGGGGACCAAAAATCTTGGTCTCTGGTATCCACAGAACTCGAACTTTTGTCTTAAAGCTTATACAGATTCAGACTATGGAGGATGCATGCTCGACAGAAAGAATACCTCTGGGAGTTGTCAATTCCTAGGTGGTAAGCTAGTCAGTTGGACCTCCAAGAAGCAGAATTGTTTGTCAACATCTACGGCAGAAGCTGAATACGTTGCTGCTGCTAGCTGTTGTTCTCAGGTTCTGTGGATGAAGACTCAGCTAAAAGACTACGGCCACATCCTACTCAAGATACCCATCTTCTGTGATTCCAAAAGTGCCATTGCCATCTCTGCCAATCCTGTGCAACATTAAAAAACCAAGCATATCGATATAAGGTACCACTTCTTGAAACATCATGTTGAATACGGTACAATCGAGATGCATTTCGTGCCCACAGAATACCAACTCGCGGACTTATTCACCAAAGCTTTAGACGAGAAAACATTCAATTTCTTGGTGGGTAAGTTAGGAATGATCAATATGACGTGAAAATCCTATGTAAGTATAGCTTATCTTCTATAAATATGTGTATAAATATATTGCTTTATTTATTGCTTTGATTGATTTCTTTGTGTATGTAAATTCTCAATCTTAAATAGTTCTTGAAATCATAGAGCTTCTGTGGGTCTGCTCAGAACCTCTGACGACCCCTACAGAACCTCTGGTAAACATAACCTATGTACTATGCAAAACTTATCCTATTTTGATCCAAGCATAGGTCAAGGGGGAGCAGAAGGAAATTACTTGATCTACAGAGATGGTTAGATCAAGGGGGAGCAAAAGAAAGTAACTTGATCGACAGAAATGGTTAGATCAAGGGGGAGCAAAAGAAACCTTGAAATGATATACAAAGGTTAATCTTTCAAGGGGGATCCAAAGAAGAGTGTCGATGAATCTATATCGTCAGAAGTCAGACATCACTGCCGAGAAATGAAGAACCAAAAGGTATGTCTCGTACAAAAGGTTTTTGAAAACAGTTTTCTGGGACAAAAATTGTCAAATACGTCCTAAAAATACTGGGAATAACATTTCAAAAATAAAATTATTAAAACTTTTAATAATTTTTGAGTTATGAGAAATTTGAGGTCATAGAGCTTCTGCTGAGCTCAACATAAGTTCTGCCAGAACACTGCTCTGTAATCGCAAATTTAACTCGGAAACCGAATACGCACAAATACACACACCATGACCTTCTCGCACAAAACTTTTTCCAAAACAGTTTTCTCGGACACCAACTTTCAAATTTGTCCGAAAAACGTTTCTTAATGCAAATCAAAACATGGATGATCAAAATTGTTAATAGATTTTTAGTTATGAGAAATTTTCACTCATAGAGCTTCTGTTGGCCCTGACAGAGCTTCTGCAAGTTCCTACAGAGTCTCAAAACCTCTGTGAACGAAATTTCCTCACTAAAATCCTATTAATCCTCTCCAATGCTTTTACAAATGTTTTGGTCAAAATAGAACCTACAGAGTCATGATAACAATGAGATATATGAGAAAAGGGTGAAAATCCAAGATTTTCAAAATCACAGATCTTCTGTAAACCACAGAGCTTCTGTGAATTTGGTATTTGGGCATTTCTGTAAACAGTAACGGTTACTTTTACTGAGAGTGAAAATTGTTGATCCAAACCCTCAGTGATTTGATAATGACCCTCTCTTAAATACTTAGTGAAAATTGTATGTAAACAATATGTATCAGAGTTTCACTATCGCTGATAAGTACTAAGATCTTACAGTACCGCTGATAGGAACTCTCGTTCTTTAAATTAAACATTCAGCGAACACTGTTCACCATAATGCGCTGAGTCTGTTCAGTCCTTATGGTGATCGCTGATAAGTTAGTTGTTTACTTATAATCCCTGAAGACAAGTTTCACGTCAACAAAGGTTCTACGCTGAAGTCGAAGATCAAGCTCAAGAACCAGCGACAAGTCTACTAATGAACTGATGCGGATCAGCGAAGACTCAGATTTGTCCACTCAACGTGAAGTATCAAGTACAAGACTTCAGCTATCGCTGAACTTTATCATTCGCTGAATAGTAAATGATAATCGCTGAATCAACGAAAGCTGATCATGAAGTCCTCCGTACAAAGTACTTTTGTCTTAACCTCCCTTGCACGCCACCGTACGAAATGTCAGAAAAGAACCTCCGAAAATCTGAGATCGTACAACCACTCTGATACTACACTGTTCATTCATGCGGCTACTAAGGTTGTCAACAAAGGTCAATGACATGCAACCAATCCGCTGATGACACGTGTAAAGTGTATACTGAATTGCATTAAATGCATGCAGTATATAAAGAGATGAACTCACTTCATTTGAAGTAACTTGCTAACTCTGGACAAGTTCAAATCTCTCTCAAGATAGGATTTTATTAGTAATCTCCATATCTTTCTTAGTGCAAGAAACCTTAGTGTTCCAACTTGTTTAGATTTAGGTTTATCCTTAATCTTGTTTCCGCAACAAGCTGTAAATTGTTAATGATTTATCAATAAACAATTTAGAAAAGTAAAATAGCGTGTTTGTATTCAACCCCCCCCCCCCCCCCCCCCTTCTACAAACTTGTATAGGCCTTTCGGGACCAACAAGTGGTATCAGAGCGGATTTGTTTAATCTCATAAACAAGATCTAATCTAAGATATTTCTCTTCCTTGCTATTATCTGAAAATGGCCTCCCACACAAACACAAATTATATAGACAATGGTTCTCTTGCAAAACCCCCTAGATTTTCCAGAGACAACTTCAACTTATGGAAAAATAGGATGATGCTCTTCCTAGAAGGTGTAGACCCTACTATGACCTACTATCTTGAAAACGGCCCACACATCCCTGTAACTATTGATCCTTTAGTTCCAGCCACTGTAACTCGAGCTGCTATTCCTGAAAGGCTGATTCCAAAGGAAATACACATGTGGACCGATGAAGACAAGAAGAAAGTGGCTATAGATACAAAATCCAGATCCATACTATCCATGGCCCTTCCTGACGAAGTCTACCATTCCGTCATGAACCTGAAATCCTCAAAAGCCATGTGGGACACAATATGTGTTCAGTATGAAGGAACGTCTGAAGTCCAGGATTCAAGAAAGATCAACATGGTAAGACAATACGAAAGCTTCATTTCTGGTAAGAATGAAACTCTCTCTGAAGTTCATCAACGTTTTAATTGCTTAATTATAGATCTTAAAACGGTTGGTAAGGACTATTCTAACTTTGAAGTGCTGACAAAGTTTTTAGAATGTTTACCTGAAAGCTGGGACAATTATTCCATGTGTCTCAAGCTGTCAAAAGATCTAAGATCAATGACACTCGCTACCTTATATGGCACATTGCTGAATCATGAGCAATCTAGCCATCTTAAGAAGAATCTTGTAAAAGATTCCAAAAGCACCCCTGTTGCTTTAATCTCAGAGAAACCTTCTACTCAGCGACCCGTGGTCACTATCACTGAGTTAGAAAGTAACTCTGAAAGGTCATCAGATTCTGATTCTTCAGATGATGATGAATCCTTGGCTCTCCTAACTAAAAAGTTCAGGAGATTCGCCAAGAAGAAAATGTTTAGAAAGAACAAAACTCTTTCTATAGCTGACAAGCCTAAGTCATCAGCTTTTGTTGATAAGGCTACTGCTACTTGTTTCAACTGCGAAAAGACAGGTCATTTCGCTAACGAGTGCAGGTCAAAGAAAATCATGAGACCTTCAGCTTTTACAAAGAAATCCTTTGTTCCAAGGAATAAAGATGACAAATACTCAAAGCTGAAGGAAAAGTATGCAAAGCTGAAAAGCTTTAAGAAGAAAGGAAAAGGCCTGATGGCTGACTATGATTGGGCTGCTTCTGATGAAGAAGCCTCATCATCTGATTCTGAAGATGATGAAGCAAATCAATGTCTCATGGCCAAGATTGAAGAAGAGGAAGAAAGTTCAGACATTCCCTCCACTTCAACATCTGCCATTCAGGTATCACCTTCCTTCTTTACCAATATTGCAAATATTGATGAAGCTGATAGTCTCCGTAAAATCGAACTGCTGACTAGAAGTTTATACGAACCCATGAACGACAAAGCTGTGGTTGAAAACCAAAATCTTGATCTCGCTGAAAAGCTTAAAAACTGCCACCTTCAAATAGAAAAGCTTTCTAAATTTGAAGAAGATTTTAAAGATCAAGTCCATTTAAATCAGCTAGTCAAAATCGAACGAGCGGAAGCTATCGCTGCATTAAAAGCTGAACAAGCTACTGTTGAAGGATGGTGTAATTCTTCAACAAAGATCACTGAGATAATTAAGGCTCAGATTCCTCTGAGTGATAAACGTGGTCTGGGTTATAAATATGATACTCCAATACCAACCACTGAACGTTCAATGCTTAAATTTGGAACGTTCGTATCCTCAGTAGCTGACACTTCTTCATCTCAGTACTCCTCGTCGATTACACCAATCCCTGAGGAAACTCCTACCTCCTCAAAAGGTAAGGAGAAAATGGTTTATTCAAAACCTACCTCTGTCTCTAAAGACAAAGGTAAAGGAATTGTTATTTATCAAAATCCTCAGAAGGGTACCTTAGTACCTAAGCTGAATGCTTCCAAAGCCTTAGTGATTCATTCATCTGGTTCTAGAAATCAGACCTCTGGATCAGTTCAGCGACCTACTCCTAGACTCAGAGTAGATATCCTTGGTAAGAAATCTGAAGAACTGAATGTTCGTCCTATTTCAAAAACCAATAGTGTACTTGGTGCTGGCACTTCTAATTCCAAATTAAAAGCTCAGCACTCAAGTGGTCCTAGAACTAATTTTAGTTATAGGAAATGTTATCACTGTGGACTTACCGATCATATTGCAAGTAAGTGTCCCACAGCCACCAAAGCTGATAAGATAGCTAAGGTGAAGATAGCACCCAAGAAGACCAAACCAGTTGCAATTCAGGTCAAGGTGACTCCTACCGCTGAGGTCAAGAAATTGACCAAAGTGAAGAAAGACAAAGCTGAATCTTCAAATGCTGCGAAGACTGCTGAACCCATTCCAACTACTTCCACTGACAAACGCGTATACATGGTGAAGTGGGTACCCAAGCAAAACTAATCTTCCTTTGTATTGCAGGTTAAGAAGGGTATCTGGTATCTCGATAGCGGATGCTCTAGACACATGACTGGAAAGAAAAACCTGCTCGCTGAATACAAGGAAGAGAAGGGTCCCTCTGTGACTTTCGGTGGAAATGGAAAAGGACATACCCGAGGGTATGGTGTACTTTCAAATGGTACAACATCCTTCAGAAGAGTCGCATATGTTGAAGGGCTGAAGCATAATCTTCTAAGCATCAGTCAGCTTTGCGACATGGATAACAAAGTGATTTTCACTAAGGAATCCTGCTTTGTCTCTGACAAAAAGGAGAAGATAGCTCTCAGCGGTTATCGTTTGGAAAATGTTTACGTTATAAACATGGACTCAACAACCACTGAGAACTCCTGTTTCTTCTCAAAAGCATCTTCTGATGTTAACTGGGTATGGCACAAAAGGCTCTCACATCTCAACTTCAAGACACTGAATACTCTTTCATCCAAAGAGTTAGTCACTGGTCTACCTCAACATTCATACGCCAAAGAGTCCTTATGTTTAGCGTGTGAAAAAGGGAAGCAGACCAAGGCAAGCTTTAAGTCAAAGCAAGTTTCCTCAGTGTCATCTCCTCTACAACTACTCCATATGGATTTGTTTGGCCCCGTTAACAAACAATCCATCGCTGGAAAGAAATATACGCTGGTCATAGTTGATGAATTCTCTCGTTACACATGGGTAATGTTTCTCCGTTCTAAGAGTGACACCCCTGAAGAACTCATCACCTTTGTTCGGAAGATGGAAACTCTGAACAATATGACTGTTCGCTCAATAAGGAGTGATCATGGAACTGAATTCAAAAACAGTTCTCTTGATTCCTTCCTTGAGAGCAAGGGTATTTCTCACAACTTTTCGTCAGTGAGAACACCACAACAAAACGGAGTCGCTGAAAGAAGAAATAGAACAATTATTGAAGCTGCACGTTCAATGCTCAGCGATTCTCACCTGCCTACTCAGTTTTGGGCAGAAGCTGTCAACACTGCTTGTTTTACGCAAAACAGGTCGCTGATAGTTAAAAGATTCAAAAAGACAGCCTATGAACTCTTTCATGGGAGAAAGCCTTCAATCAGCTTTCTTCACATCTTTGGATGTCAGTGTTTCATACTGAACAACAGAGATGCCCTTGGAAAGTTTGATCCTAAGGCTGATGATGGAATCTTTCTTGGATACTCCTCAACCGAAGAAGTCAAACTGTAGAAGAAACTATTCACGTCACGTTTGACCAATCCCGTTCAGCGAACTCTAAACCGAAAGCTGATACAGAAGAACTGAATCAATGGATGTTTTCTCATCTTGGTGATTCAGAAGATGTTCCATTCCTCATGCTCACACAGTAGAAAATGATGGTCCTTCTATCATTCCAAATATGCAAAATAGTGAAGCTGAAACATCTTGGGTCTCAGCTGTTCCTATAAACACTATACCTGCAGTTGATCCAAATGTCTCAGAAATTCCATCTATTTCTCAGCAATCAGTGAATGAAGTGGCAAACGCAAACATTCCTCTCTTAGCTGATAATCCAGAAGTAGCTGAAGCCTCATCTTCAGTTTCTCCAGTTCAGACTGAGTCAGCGACGCATGCTCCGACTCAGCGATGGACTGTAAATCACCCAATCGATCAAATTCTTGGTGATCCCAACGCTGGTATTCAGACTCGTAGAAGTGCAGGTAATATTTGTTTATTTGTTAACTTTATTTCTCTAACTGAACCAAAGAAAATAGATGATGCCCTCAGAGATCCAAACTGGGTTAGCGCTATGCAAGAAGAGCTGACTGAATTCGAAAGAAACAAAGTTTGGAAACTTGTTCGTAGACCAACTGACAAAACGGTGATAGGCACTAAATGGGTCTATCAAAACAAGTTGGACGAACATGGTACTGTAACTCGCAACAAAGCTCGTCTTGTTGCTCAGGGATACAGACAAGAGGAAGGCATAGATTATGACGAAACTTTTGCTCCAGTAGCAAGACTTGAATCTATTCGTCTTTTCTTAGCATATGCTGTACACAAAAACTTCACTGTACATCAGATGGATGTTAAGTCAGCGTTTCTAAATGGAAAGCTGAATGAAGAAGTATATGTGGAACAACCTCCAGGATTCTCAGATCCTAAGCGTCCAGGTTATGTTTATAAACTGGACAAGGCACTTTATGGCTTAAAGCAAGCTCCACGTGCATGGTATGATACTCTCTCTACTTATCTCCATATTGAAAAATTTGAGCGAGGTAAGATTGACAAAACTTTGTTTTTTAGAAAAGTAAAAGGTCATATCATTTTAGTTCAAATATATGTTGATGACATTATATTTGGTTCTACTAACCCTGAGCTTTGTACTCGTTTCGCTGATAGAATGAAAGATGAGTATAAAATGAGTATGATGGGTGAACTAACATATTTCCTTGGTCTTCAGATTAAGCAAACTGAAAAAGGAACTTTTATAAATCAGGGAAAGTATGTTAAAGATATGCTGAAGAAATTCGACTTAACTGAAAGTTCAGCTATGAAAACCCCTATGGCACCACCGCTGATACTTGATAAGGACACAAAGGGTGTTCCTGTCAATGTCACGCTGTACCGTGGGATGATCGGCTCACTATTGTATCTTACAGCTAGCCGACCCGATATTATGTTTGCAACATGTCTGTGTGCACGATATCAAGCTGAACCTAAGATATCCCATATGAAAGCTGTAAAGCGAATCTTATGATATCTTAAGGGTACAGCGAATCTAGGTCTTTGGTATCCCAAAGACTCAGGATTCGATCTAACCGCCTATTCAGACAGTGATTTTGCAGGTTGCAAAATGGATAGGAAAAGCACCACAGGAGGATGTCAGCTCCTGGGTGGAAAGCTGGTAAGTTGGACAAGTAAGAAGCAAAACTCAGTGTCCACTTCCACAGCTGAAGCTGAGTATGTAGCCGCTGGAAGCTGCTGTTCTCAAGTCTTGTGGATGAGAAATCAGCTACTAGACTATGATCTTCAGCTCTCCAAAATTCCAATCTATTGCGACAGCACAAGTGCCATCGCTATAGCAAACAATCCAGTGCTACACTCAAAGACAAAACACATAGAAATCAGATATCATTTTATCAGAGATCATGTGATGAATGGTGATATAGAACTTCATTTTATCCCAACTGATTATCAGTTAGCTGATTTGTTTACCAAACCTCTTGATGAGACAAGATTCAACTTTCTCATCAGCGAGCTTGGAATGCTGAACTTTGAAGGATAAAATCTTCAGCGGTTCACATTTAATCAGTGATACGTTTATACATTCTTGTATAGGCTTCGGGATAAAATCAACCTTTATAATCCATTTCATCATCTTCTCTCTGAATAAACTTGGTTAAACTGATATCCAGGTATGTTTTCTCTCTCTGACAATCGCATGTAAATGCAAGATTTCAAAATAATTGCATCGCTGAATATCTCTTCCTTAACAGCGATATTTTGAAAATTCCTTAAACCTTCACTGATATTTCTATTCAGTGCTTCATGTTTTTCAAAAGAGTCCCTGAGTTTTTTTTTCAAAACCTCAGAGACATCCTAAAAGAATGTGAAAGGACAGTTGTGACGTCATTGCAACGGATAACACTCGGCACGATTTCTTTCTGACACACGTTTGCACGTTTTGTTCAAACTTCCAATCAAATGCAAACACGTGTCCGTGTCATGATGAAAACCTTTTCCCGCTCAAGGTTTTCTCTCTCTAAAAATCCCTATATAAACAACTCTTGGTTTATATTTGTCTTTTACGCGAACAATCTTTCTCCGCAAGAAAAGAATTCTCTGTTGCATTTGTGCTCTCAAAAACCTCAAGAACTGTTCATCATCTTCTTCATCAAAACTTCAAGGTTAATAAGTTCTTATTTTTTTATCAAATGCGTATAACTTGTTTTCGATCTTCTCTTTGTTTTAACAAGATCAAACAAAAGAACTTTTTTAAAATAAAATCATTTCTTTCATGGTTTTATGAACACAACCATTTCATGGTTGTTCTTCAAGTTTTAAATCTAAATCTTAAACTTGTTCTTCATTCGTATCCATTTTTCTTTTAGAAACTGGAATACAAGATTTTATGGGTTTTACTTTTCTTTTAAAATCAAGAAAACCCCTAATCTTCATTAAGACATTTTTTGTCTGAATGAAATGGACAAGATTCGAAAAATCTTAACGGAAATTTCTTTCCACATTAAGATAATTCTTATCTGTTAACATCTTTGGTTGAACTGATAATACAGTGATATGGCATCTTCAAAGCTGAATGTTACCGCTGAATCCATCTCCACTGACTCTGAGGAAATGGAAATCTTCAAAGCCCCCCCAGGTGAAGTTCGAGCTGGATCAACTCGATTGGACTAAGGCCAACAACCTCTCAGCCCTTCTCGAGTTTCCTCCTCGGAAGCAAGTATCACATCTGGAAGATGCTGTAAGTTTTCTGAAGAACAGCCACATCTACACAGCCCTGACCATAACACCTCCTGCCAGTCAGCGGCTCTTATCCCAGTTCTGGTACTCTGCCAGACACACTGAGCTACCCTCTGCCAAAGATCCATCCAAAACCATAGACTGCATACTCAGCGATACTGAGTATGGCACCATTAAGATCACACCCGCAATTATCCGCAAAGCCCTAAACTTCCCAAATGCCTCCAAAGAAAAACCCTTCATTCCATTCCCTGACCACAAAAAGCATGCTGACAAAGAAGCAATCATTGCTTTCCTTGACGCAATGGGTTATATCTGGGATATTGGAAGGGACAAGAAGCCTGAGAATAAACTGACGCTGATAAAGAAATCCAAAATGCCCAGCGAGATGAATTTCATCTTCGCTCACCTGATCAGCTGCATGACAGCGAAATCCGGATCTTCTGATCAAGCCGCCCAACCTCAGCAGTCCATGGGATACGCACTGCTGAAAGGTCTAAATATTGACTGGGCCTCCATTATTTATGAAGACCTGATTCAATGTGTCGATTATGCCGCTGACAGACCAGCATGGGTTCCTTACCCAAGATTCATCAGCGCCATCTTTCAATATGGCCTGAAGGACAGCTATCCTGAAGAGGGTGATCTGAAACTTTCTCAGATTGGCCCTAAGGTTCTCGACTTCAAGCCTGTCGCCAATGAGGTACGTCTCTCTACTCTTCTCTCTCTTCTAAATTCTCCGCTTTTTGTGGCTCCTTCAGCGACAATACCAATCGCTGATACCCCGGCCACAACATCCTCTCCTTATAAGAAAAGGAAACCCTCACACACCCAACTTGATTCCAAAAGGATCAAGAAAACCAAGGAGCAACCCCAGCAATTCCATGCTGAAGACTCCTCAGTTCGTTCTGAAGAGCTGAAGGAAAGTTCTGTGGTACGCTCTGCCACACCCGTGCAAGCCATCCCTCCAATCCAGACTTCAGCGTCTCCAAACGCTGAGGTTAGAAACTTGGAAACTACCCAACCTCCCTCAGTCTCTCAAAAGACTGATGAAGTGATTGTCAGCGATTCCAACGCTGAACTCAGAACCCGAACCCCAATCTTAACCTTCGCTTCTCCCTCCACTCACTTGGACACTCCTCCAGCAAACACTGGAGATGCCATCATTCCAGAAGCCGCCGCTGATGCTTCTCAACAAATGATGAAGAAAGGACCTGCAGAGTTCACCATACCTCACCGTACTTTCGAAGAGGATATGGAACACTATTCAGAAACTTGCAACTTCGACGAGTTCATCAATCCTCCTGCAGGTACTAATCCCACCTTAAACACTGTAACTAAACCTGAAACTTCTGAGCTTTCCTTTGTTCACAAGTACTTATATGTTACAGGTCCTAATTTGGGAGACATCAACGCCTCGCTGAAGTCCATGGAAACAAAGCTGTCCAGTCTCACCACCACACTCTCCAACAACTCAACAGCTGTAACAAACGCTGGAGAGAACTTGACAAAGCTGACAACGATGGTGGAGAAGAAAGCTTCCACTAAAGACATCAAGAGTCTTGATAAGACGCTCAGCGATTTTGCCAAGGTGCTCTGTGACATCTACACTGACTACACAAGCCTCAAAACATCAGTTTCGACCATGTCCAGCGATGTAACAACGCTGAAGACATCGGTTGAAAAACTCGAGGGTGATATGTCAGAGGTCAAGACTGACTTAGGCTCTGTAAAGACCGACGTTAGCTCTATGAATACGATGATTGAGACACTGGTAAACAAGGCAAATAGTCCAGCTCCTGCTCCTGCCCCTGTCCCCATTCTGGAATCTTTCACAGAGGAGGATCGCACAGAGCTGAGGAAAATCACGCCTGCTATCTCTGGCCTATAAGACAGAATAGCAAAGCTTGAAGGTTGTGTGAAAATCTCTGGCCCAGAAGACAGAGATAACACCAATGCTGAGTCTGCCCATTCCTCCCCCAGTCATCATGAAAAAGAGGGGGAGAAGAGCGCTGAACATTCCAAGGAGAAAAGCGCTGAAGATCTGAACAACAAAAGCGCTGAAGACCTTTCCCATGATGAATCTATCAGGGGAGAGAGGAATGAAGATCTGACCACTGGACCTCAGGGAGATGAAAACCCTGAGGGAACCGAGAAGCTCGCCTCTGTATCTGAGGGGGAGCAACTCGAAGAAGATGCTGAGAATTCCGAAGCAGAAGAAGATGAAGACATCGACATCCCTGACGACAAACCATCCTTCTCTCCAAGAAAGGATGATGATGATGATGAAGATGACGATGATTTCTTTATCGTCAAACCTGCCCCAAGGATCAAAGCTCTTAAAGGAATCTCAATAAAAGAACCATCAGGGGAGAAGACAAAGACAAAGCCCTCAGCCTCTGGCGCTGAGAAAAGCAAAGACAAAGGCATCGCTGAAGATGAAAATCTAGCGATTCTCTTTGAAAAGCCGGTTTGTCAGGTAAACTAAAACTTTATTTTTTCCTTCCCTGAACTTCTCAACAGCTCACTATGTTCTCCAAACCTATATACACATCCACATTATTTTTCTATCTTTTCTACCCAAGTTCTTCTACCCAATTCTTATCTGTAAGATCGCTGCTTTTCAGCTAGTCCTCTCCCCTGTTTGAGGATGTCGCTGAAGGTTCTACTGTTGCGACTTCACAAATAAAGCCAGCTGCTGCTGATGAAATAATCCCAGTCTTGGACTTGATCTCTGAGACTGATGAACCAGAAGAACAACCTCTCTCGCGCAATAAGAGACCTTCCTCAGTTCCTCAAAAGCTGAGTGAAGAGGATCAAAAGAGAAGAGAAGAAATAATAAAGCGATTCGAGGATCAGCAAATCATTCTAAGGCCTGATCAACTGCCTTCAGTTCCTCCTAAGTTCAGAATTTCAAAAGCTGAATATCAGGACCACCTTAGAGCTGAACGCCTCATTGCTGAAAGAAAGGAAGCTGAAGAGAAAGACAGAGAATATGCCATCAAGCTCACTCAAGAATCTGTCAAAGACCCCAAGCTGAAGCGTATTCCCATTCAAATCCAACGAAAGCTGTGGGAAGAAGCCCAGAAGATCGTGGAAAAGAAAACTGAAGTTTCTCAGACCACCTTGATCTGGTGTAAAGAGAAAATTCACTTCAGATATCGTCCAGCGAAGATCAACAAGGTATTCATCTCTGGAAGAACATCTATCGGAGTACCTATTGTTGACATCAAACTGTTCAGAGAAGATGGCACATCTGAAACCTTTCGTGCTGACACTGTAAAAAGGTATGGTCTCTCTGAATGGCTGGAGATGAGGTTAGCTATCCAACCATCACAATCAAAGTACAAGAATCATTTCGAAAAGCTGATAAACAGACAGATCGACTTGATATCTTCCTGTGTGGATATTCCTCCTGTTCCTGATCTAAAGCCGAAAAGAAAAAGAGGTTCTCCAAGGAAGAAACGTCAAGATTCAAATTCAGGACCTGTCATACGAAATGAAACTGGAATTGGTTTCTCTCGCGCTGAAGTACTTGGTCCTGATCCTGATCTATCTGCCCTTGACATCTCTCTGCCACCATGTGAACTTTTCGTCCCTGGTAAAGTCATCAGTAATCCTTATGGAATATTCTTTCTTGACTACGACGGACGAAAATGCTTTCAACGGATCGCTGAGCTCCCAATCACTCCAATCGAACATCTCAGAGATCTTATCTACTGGTGTGACTTCAGAAAGGACATTCAGGCACGACACCTAAAACCCTTGATCTTTCAAGAAGCGCTGAAGAAAAGAAAACAAGGTGTAACGGTTCCTGACTGGATGATTCCCACTGAAAAGACGACCCTTGATGAACTACTCATTAAGGAAGAACCTTTTGAAAACTGATATAATCTCCTTTTTCTCTATTGTATCAGTTATCCTTCTGTACTTGTAATTTATTTCGCTTGTACTTGTAATCTTTCTGTTCTTCATTGTAACCTGATTCAAAGATTTAAAGAAAGATTTCAGCGAATGTACTTTACTCCATCAGTACTGAAAAGATCCCAGAAAACAGTAAAAGGGACAAATATTTTATGAGTTCTTTTTATCCTTATGTTTTCATTAAATAGCAATTTTCTTTGTTGCTATGTCATAATCAAATAGGGGGAGATTGTTGATCCAAACCCTCAGTGATTTGATAATGACCCTCTCTTAAATACTTAGTGAAAATTGTATGTAAACAATATGTATCAGAGTTTCACTATCGCTGATAAGTACTAAGATCTTACAGTACCGCTGATAGGAACTCTCGTTCTTTAAATTAAACATTCAGCGAACACTGTTCACCATAATGCGCTGAGTCTGTTCAGTCCTTATGGTGATCGCTGATAAGTTAGTTGTTTACTTATAATCCCTGAAGACAAGTTTCACGTCAACAAAGGTTCTACGCTGAAGTCGAAGATCAATCTCAAGAACCAGCGACAAGTCTACTAATGAACTGATGCGGATCAGCGAAGACTCAGATTTGTCCACTCAACGTGAAGTATCAAGTACAAGACTTCAGCTATCGCTGAACTTTATCATTCGCTGAATAGTAAATGATAATCGCTGAATCAACGAAAGCTGATCATGAAGTCCTCCGTACAAAGTACTTTTGTCTTAACCTCCCTTGCACGCCACCGTACGAAATGTCAGAAAAGAACCTCCGAAAATCTGAGATCGTACAACCACTCTGATACTACACTGTTCATTCATGCGGCTACTAAGGTTGTCAACAAAGGTCAATGACATGCAACCAATCCGCTGATGACACGCGTAAAGTGCATACTGAATTGCATTAAATGCATGCAGTATATAAAGAGATGAACTCACTTCATTTGAAGTAACTTGCTAACTCTGGACAAGTTCAAATCTCTCTCAAGATAGGATTTTATTAGTAATCTCCATATCTTTCTTAGTGCAAGAAACCTTAGTGTTCCAACTTGTTTAGATTTAGGTTTATTATTAATCTTGTTTCCGCAACAAGCTGTAAATTGTTAATGATTTATCAATAAACAATTTAGAAAAGTAAAATAGCGTGTTTGTATTCAACCCCCCCCCCCCCTTCTACAAACTTGTATAGGCCTTTCGGGACCAACAAAAATCATGTGGCTAAGAACAACCCCACGCGCCTAGCATTAATGGGCCGCGCACGACGTGTCATCCTCTGACATGGCCTACGTGTCTCATTTTCATTGGGCGTACATGGCACGTTTTTTTTGGAAAGTTGAACCCGCCGTTCTAACTCAAGTACGGATTCCAAATATTTATCCATTGCCAAATATTTTTACCCTTTCGAATTCTACCGTTTTACCCACCTATAAAACCCAAGCTTACCCTCTCATAAAATCTTTACGAACCCTCATTCTTCTCCGGCGAAACCCTGCAAAAACCTGCAAGTATCTTATTCTCATTACCAATGGATTCATCTTCTTAAGCTATCTCCCCTGCACACTCTCCGGCGAACTCACCGGAACACTCCCCTGCTCATTCTGAACATTCAGAAAACCCCCACCTCGCCAAAAATGCCGAACAAGAAGATTCCGGCGACTCAGCAGACTTTGCTCCGACCACCCATCTCCAAAACTTTATCGCAAAGGAGCACTTTGAAAAAGTACTACCCATCAAATCCAATAACTGCTATTTGGTCCCCTCACTCACTGCTTTCGGCGAAGCCCATGCCCTTCTTCTAAACATCATGGAAAACCATATTCTCTTTCCTTTACTCTCAAGAACCCCAAAGAAAATACCTGTTAGGTATTTGAACCAATTTTGGCAAAGTTGCCGATATGATAAAGATGATTCTCTTATCAAAGGGTACATCTCAAAGCCAGACAAATCTAAACATTTGGAACTCAAGTTCAATAGAACAATGTTTTCTCTTGAGTTCAATCTACCAACAAGGGGTATTCTTGGACTGAAAACATATGCAGAACAACCAACAGACGACGAGCTCTTTCGTTTTGTAGAAATGCTTGGGTACAACACCCACCTAAGGAAGAGAAATGACTTCCGCAGAGGCAGACTACCACCTCTGTGGAACACCTTGTTTTCGATCCTCAACAGATGCCTTACAGAGAAGATAGGCAGCATTGACCAGAGCTCGCACCAGATCTTAACCATCATGTACGGGGTCTACTATGATCTCCCACTCGATTAGGCGACCATCATGTTGCAGGAGATCATCAATACGATCGACAGAAAGAACAACACCAAAAAGGCAAGAGAGAACGATCCTAAGTATCTACCGCCTCTGCAATTCCAAAGGATATTGGGAGTCCTGTTCGAACCTCTGCTGATGATGCAGAACTGGCCAATGGAAGGGCCAACTCCCAAACAGTTCCCAATGAACAAAAACATCCCCACCGATCATGTAGATGGCTACACCCACTGCAGACCTCTGTCAAAGAAGCTTCTGAACTATGCCAAGAACAAAACCCTTAAGTTAGAGTATATACGCGATCATAGGACTCCAAAACCGAGCCCTGTGACACCCTTGATTAGGTGTCCTCCTAGGAACAATAGTTGCAGAACCCCTCTCTACAGAAGCGAAGGAGCAGAAACTGGCAAAACACATGGCAATCCAACTTAGTTTTATAGCCAAACGAGCCGAGCTCATGGGAAAGAAGTCTTCTTCTAAAGCCTCTGCCTCTACCCCAAAAACAAAGAAGAGAAAAACTACAGAAGGCACCTCTACAAGCATTACAGAAGCTCAACCTTCACCTCCTCATGCCACAGAAGTTGGCTCCTCTGCTCCTCCCTCTTCTCCAAAACAAAAGAAGAAAAGGAAATCAAAACCCATAGAAGAAGGGGCACCAAAACCCAAGAGGAGGAAGACGAAAAAGAAGCATGGGAAACCACTTGATCAAATGGTTACCATCGCAGAAGAGGCAGCTGCAGAAGTTGTTGAAGAAGAGGTCGAAGAAACTGCAGAGGAAGGGACTGCAGAAAATGAAGTTGCAGAAGAGGGATATCAATCACCTTATCAATCCCGAGATCGATTCTCTCATCAAGGTAGCTTAAACGATTTCCTTCAACACCCTGACATTGCTAATACCCTAAATACAGCTGGGTGGAATGAACCACCACTTGACCACCACACCACAGAAGAACAAGACTTCTCTATCTCTGGCGTTGACACAAATCTGCAAGATGATGACCAAACCCCCAGAGATCAACCGGCTGAAACTCCAAACATTCTACAGAACCCCTTCATACAACATGGATTGAACGTCCACAGAAGGAGTCCAAGTCAAGCTTCAGAAGAAGGTATAGAAGAAATCGATATGTCAGATGATGCCACTAGGGAAAGGATTAGGCTACAAGCAGAAGCTGAGTGGAATAGAGATGAGGTTACAGAGGCTTTAGATAGAATGGGAGGAAAAGAAAAAGGGATAGGAAAAGATGCCGTAGAAGTAGAAGGCACACATCCTCAAACCCCTCCCAGTGCAACCCACACTTCTAACACCGCAGGTCTAGCTGCAGAAGGTGTTATTGAACAAGAGCAGCACAGCTCGATCCAAACCCAACCCATCCAGCCATAGGTTATTCTTTCAACCTCTGCGCCCACAGAAAACGGGGAAGCCATTCCTAGGGAGTCTCCTCAGAGAGACTCACCTATAGTTCGTGATCCATCGCACCAGATCACACTAGAACACCCTACAGAGGAATTCGTTTCCTCTGCCACGCACAATTTAGGGCCAAAACTTCTTTCAGAGAGAAGTAGTGAGCACAAAGACGAAGAGACTCTAGACATGTCTCCAAGTCAAAAGAAGAACATTCCGATACCCACCTCTGGAGTGGATTTGGACACTGTTCTTCGCAGAACTTCTGTAGAGATTGAAACTCAAATTTCTTCTCGAAGATCAGATGGAAATCCTTCCACCCCCAACGTACAAACAAGGGTGAACGAAGGTGTCCCAGGAGCAGGGACTCACTCTGGAGACGAATGTGTCCCAGGAGCAGGAACACAAGTATCAAGGGATGAGTTCCAAACCCTTGTCACCTCTGTGAACCAAACCATGAAAGAGTTGCAAAGCTCTTTCAAATATTTTGCAGAGACAACATCGACGGCCTTACTAAATCTGAACACCAAAATGGACAATCTGTCCACAGAGGTGAAATCCGCCATTACCCAGATGAAGTCTTCTGCTGAAACAACTACCACTTCTGCCGCCAAAGAATTCGGGATAGCCGCAACTTCTGCGTTCAAGGAATCAGTCAAACATTTCCTTGAACAACTGAAAAAGCAATCCAACAAATCAAAGGGCATTACACCTGCAGATCTACAGAAGGCCCTGAAACACGTACAAGAAGAAGCAATGCGCAACACTGTGCTGATGCAGCCTAAAGACTACATGACCAGAGCACAGCTAACAGAGCTCGGGCAGAATGTGATAAACCAGGTCACATAAGTCATCGTCTCCTTCACTACTGCAAATGCCAACTACGTTAAAGAATTCAGAGCTAGTGTCGGCAGAATGCGCTTCAACACAGAAGCAGAGCTTGCAACTCTATTCGGCCTCTGTGATGATGTATGCGCAAAGTTGATGGCCGCAGGAGCAGAACTTCCAAAGAAACCCAAAGCTTCTTGCAGAGCAGAGGGTACTTCTGATAAGGGTCAGGATGACTCTGATGATGACCACCCTGGTCCATCAGATCATCCTGAGGGGAGAATACAAGGGAGAAAGCTACGAGCAGAGGACTTCCAGCTACACCAATAGCCGCAGAACCCATCAACCAAGCCCCTCCAAAACAAACCCAACAACAAACTCAACAGACCACAGAGACAACACCCATCTCTGTGGAATCAACTGATGAAGAAACCCTTGTACCAGAAACTGCTCAACAGACCACAGAGGCAACAACCACCCCTGTGGTAATCATCTTGGAAGAAAGTCCTTCAACAAACCAACAACCCGGAGGAACAAAAGCTCAAAAGACCATAGAGGAAACACCCACCTCTGTGGAATTCCCTACAATGTTTGGAGTAGATGCCCACAAACCAAAAAGAGCAAAGACCTCTGCGTCTTCTGTTCTAAGAAATATGCACAACACAATGACTGAACGAATGGCGCAAAGAGCAGAAGAAAGACAGAGGTTTACATCATCTTTCCAAATGGCAAGAAGATTCGACATTCCTCAACCCGCAGAAACCGAGCTCGCAGAAGAAGTCACCAAAGAACCTCCAACAGAGGTTACAGAGCCAATCAAGCCAACAAAACCAACGCCACAAAAGTCCTCTCAAACACAAGTGTCAAAACCTACAGAGGCAACACCCATCATTCCAACAGAAGCGCCAACACCCAAACCTACAGAGGCAATAGGTTCTGAACCTCCAAAGGCCAAAGACAAGGGAAAGGCGAAACTGACAGAAGAGCCCAAGAAAAAGAAATCATTGCCCAAGCCTACAGAGAAATTAATGAAGAGCGCCTTTGATGCCTTCCAAACTCCAAAGCCTGAAGAAGAAGACTGGGCATATGGATTGAAGCCTCTGTCAGACATTCCACTAACAGGTAGAGCTGCAGAAGTTGTTCGACAGATGGAGAGTCTCAGAAGACAAGTACCACCACCTGGTCCAACATACGAAGAAATGGAAGAAGTGGTATACAAATACCTCTACAAACAACCCTTTCAGACCAATCATCCAACAGATCACGTCACATATCCAAAGATCAGAGAAGAATTTGAGAACATCTTCAACAGAACAAAGCCAAGAACCAGAGCAGACGTATTCTCAATCCACAAAATCAAAAAGGTAATCTTCTGTAGGTACTCCTTTACAAGAACCTATCCAAGGGTCAGGTACAATCTTTACAGAGTCAGAAGGGTAAACAATTCAGAAACCACCTTCGCTGATGCTGACCTAAGGAATCTGAATCCCTATGATCTACCTGACCTTCTGCAATGGACGAAGGACAACTACAACACAGAGCCAAACACCAGAGCCTATCAAGTGTTGAGAAAAGCAATGAGGAAAAGGCTTCTGATCTACAGTTTGACAGACTTTCAGCTAGGAAAGGATCTTGGTCTCAAACATCTGAACCTTCGACCACCAGAGGATCGCTGCCCACCTGACGTTGTGCCCAACTCACTCATTACAGAATCAAGGTTCGGGTTAGTATTTCAAAACCCACAAGGCGAAGTCAAACTTTTTGTGACCATGGACTGTCAGAAGTACGCAACCAGTACTCTGAACATGTTCAGAGCAAACCTTGTAAAATACAGAGATACCGAGCAAATGGATAGAGACGCTGCAGATGCTTTCATCAGAGAGATTGATGCTACAATCCGCTTAAGAGAACTCTGTGTCGGTTTCTACAACGAGATCAGAGAAGTCGGAAGAGACAACAGAAGCTACAACGATTTCAAAGACGCCAACATCTGATTCTCAAACAAAATCTTTGCAAACCATTTTTAGTTTATCTTTCATAATACTCAAATGTAAAATGCCTCTGGCATATTTCTGAATGAAAGAACTTTCGAGGTATTGTTTAACCTCTGTCTTATCTAACTTAGCCTAAAGTACTTCAATGTCAAATTTTTATTTTTCACTACTTAGGGGGAGATTGTTAGCTTCAATCTTCCTAATCATAGAAGTATTTAGAAGTAGTGAAAAATAGGCTAAGTGAAGAAAGCCTCTTACAGAGGCTCTGCCACTTCCGAAAGATCAAGGTCAAGAAGCTAAGAAGCTACAGAGGTGTCCTACAGAACCTCTGTCTTACGCACAAAGAAGACCAAAAACTCGGAACCCGGTGAAGACTGCTCTACAGAAGACCAGACCTCAGAACCTCTGTAACCCTTTACGGAGCCTCTGCGGTTTACGATAAAGACTTAGAAGATATTTTATATCTTGCTACTGTTACTGGATCCGTTAATCAACTTGCATGGTAGTGTGCCCTGTCAAACCTCAACACGCGTCAAGCTCTGAATGGACTCAATAGGGCTTAGTACAATATAGACGTCTGCGACATTAAATGCAATACAGCACGTACAACTATTCATACCGTCCGATCAACAATAGCTCATGCTTTATGGTCCCCTAGAGTAGTATAAAAGGAAGTCTCTTGTTGAGATCTTCCTTAACAATCTTAAGGACTTAACGAAGAATCTGAGTTTCATGCTTATGCGTTATATCGTCAAACCTGTTAAGCATTACACTCTCTCACACACACCAAACAGTTCTTAATCTGTTCTTGGTGTTCTTATTATATATCGAATGACAATAATCTTCAAGATATCATTTTGTTCTTAAAATAGTGTTTCTTTATATTGTGTGTTCTAAATCTATCAAACATATCTGTTAGTTCTTTAAATACGCTTCCGCATCAAACATAAACTCGAACTAATAGATCTGTTAATCTTATCTAAGCAAAACGGGAACCAAAAAAATCGATCTAGTTTAAGTCTAGGCATCTCACATTAATACCTAGTTCGCTTAAACCATTGCTCTGATACCAACTTGTAACACCCTAAAAACGGGTTAAATTTAAGCCGAAAATTGTTGTGCAATAAACTATTAAATAGAGATCATTGACCTTCCAAGAGTTTGCTAGTGACGCGTTTACAACAATTTAATGAGATACAATCACAACAACCTATTAATCTAACTTAAAAATGTTTAGATTAAGTTTGGGTGTCGCTATCTCATCTACAAAAGAACACTCGGCTAAGTCATCAACGCTGCTATCTCTTTAACCCAAAAACGCTATCTCGCTTCATCACACTTCCCTCAACCCCGGAAAGTCCCACCGCTAGGAAGCTTGCTAAACACAACATGAAATAAAAAGAAGTGTTCGCCTAAGCCTAGGAAAATAGCAATTATACAATAAGGACAGAATATGTAAAACTTTTGGATGACGTTCCAACCGATACTCATTTCCCGTCCATCACATCATCGCATTCACGTATGACATCAACCCAACCGGGTCTCTAGTCCAATAAGACATCAACCTAAACCAGGTCTTTAGTCCATTACGACATCAACCCAAACCGAGTTTTAGTCCATTAAGACATCAACCCAAACCGGGTCTTTAGTCCATTAAAACATCAACCCAAACCAGGTCTTTAGCTTATTAAGACATCAACCCAAATCGGGTCTTTAGTCCATTAAGACATTAACCCAAATCGGGTCTTTAGTCCATTAAGACATCAACTAAACCAGGTCTTTAGTCCATTAATACATCAACCCAAACCGGGTCTTTAGTCTTGAGGCATCAATCCAACTAGATCTTTAGCCTCGTATTCATCCCCAAAGTAAATTACCATCTCATTAACAACAACAAAGTAAACTTTCCCAATTAGTCTCCATCATAGTATTATTACAATATTAGAACTTCACATTTGACCATGTAAGTTATAAGAAGCCTTTAACACACAAGAAGACAACGATTAACATTTCTTACCTCAAACCCACCATTTATGACAAACCCTAGTTTTGTCCCAAACTACTCAACTTCATACAAAAATGAGAGATATGATTCCTACTCAAGAATACACCCTCATAGCATCAAATAATCATGTTCATCCCTTGTCATCATCTTTGACAAGTTCAAAACCCTAAACTTTCCATAAATGGAAAGTTAGGTCACTTATACCAAAATCAAGATTAATGCAAGTAAATATAAACAAATATCACAAGTAAGCTTAAGAAATCAAACTTATGTAAGTTAAGTAGGTTAGAATAACTCACCTTTGTGATTTCTTGAAAGAAACTAAACCCTAGATGGAGAAGGTAGAGAAATGGGAGTTTGAAAGCGTGCAACTAAGTAGATTCTACACCAAGGTCAACCCTAGATGAGAATTAAACACTCATAAATGCTCATGATAGATCAATAAATGAAGAGAGTGGGTTTAGGGCATGAAACTCACCAAAATCGCAGGAGTAGAGAGACCCAAAGATGCTCCAAAATCAGTCCCAAATGAGAGAAACCCGTAAAGGGTGTTTTTATACTCTCAGGCCCCCGGTCGCAACTATGACCGGCGACAATGTCCATGTGTAACACCCCCCGGATTTTCATTATTATATTTGATATGAAGGGGTCGAAAGAGTAATTAACCAAAGTTTTGGACTAATTGTAAAATTAAAACTTCACGGTTGAATTGGTATTTTGTTGATAGTTGATTTGGTTTATAGGAGTTGAGTCGGTCAAATTGAGATAATATCTCATGGTGTTTCTTGAAGTCGGTTTCAAAGAGGCAGAGAAAGAAAGAGTTGTGGAATCTTAAATCGATCCAGTTTTGATTATTGGTGTGAAAAGTTGAACGGGAATCATTCGAAGTGGTACTCTGTGTTCGAATTCTTTATACCCAGGTGAGTTCATCTTTTCATCTAAAATATTACCAGCTGAAATAGAATCAGATTTTGTAGCAATCTGTCTGAATGATTTGGTATATCTGTATTGAAACGAAATCGAGCAACAAACTGAATTTAGATGAGCTTTTAAGCAAATTTGACGTGCAATCGAATACCCAGTATCGAAGTCCCGGTATAGGATCCGAGAACTGTGGGTTCCGGAATTGGGTTTAGGATCCGGAAATGGTGGGTTTCGGAATTGGGCTTAGGATCCGGAAATGGTGAGTTCCGGAAATTTGATTTAGATCCGGAATGATGATAGGATCCAGAATTGATCTGGAATGGTGATGAGATCCGGAGTTGATCCGAAATCTAATGCGATCTGGAATGGATCCGGAACTGATCCGGTTCCGGTGGGATCCGGAATGTGATCCGGTTTCGGTGTGGGATACAGAATGGGATTCGGTTCCAGATTGGGATTCGGTTCTGGATGTGGGATTCGGTTCCGGATTGGGATTCGGTTCTGGATTGGGATTCGGTTCCGGATATGGGATTCGGTTCCGGATTGGGATTCGGTTCCGGATGTGGATTCGGTTCCGGATTGGGATTCCATTCCGGATGTGGGATTCGGTTCTGGATTGGGATTCGGTTCTGGATTTGTATTCGGTATCGATTTGAGTCTCGATCCCGATGAAAGTCCCGGTCTCGGACATTCTCGGATTGGGTATACCGGATGTGATTTCCGGATGGTTCCGGAGTTGAGAGTCCGGATACTTTTCCGGATGTTACCGGATTGATGTTCCGAATCTGGTTTCGGGATATGATTCCGGACTATTTTCCGGACATGGTTCTGAATTAGTTTACCGGACAAGTTTCCGTTATATTTCTGTGAAATGTTGTACTGTTCAAATGTTTTATGAATACGAAACATATTGTAATTTTAACAGTACAAACATAATTATCACTCGACTGAGAGTATGATACGAGATGTTATGTGTTTTTGGGTTGATACACACATGTGTTAGAAAGTGTAATGGATCTATAGGCACTAGTATTATGTGATAAACGTGGAATAGACCAGCCGCTTAACGGTAATTCCCGTTGACCTGAAATGAGGAATAGGCATAAAGTAAATTGTAATTCCCATTTCGTAAGGTGATGTGAAATAGGTGAATAGGCAAAGTAGAATTGCTATTCATATTGAATGTATGGAATAGGCAAAGTATAATTGCTATTCTGATTGAGAAATGAATAGGCAAAGTAGAATTGCTATTCATATTGTAATGATTGAATAGTCAAGGTATAATTGCTATTCAAGTTGAGAAGTGAATAGGCAAAGTAGAATTGCTATTCATGTTGAAATGATTGAATAGGCAAAGTAAGATTGCTATTCATATTGAAATGATTGAATAGGCAAGGTAGAATTGTTATTCTTGATGAAATGATTGAATAGGCAAAGTATAATTCCTATTCGTAATTGAGACGTGGAAACGTGAAATAGATAAAGTACAGGATAGTCTTAGAGTCGACGGAAATACGTGAATTAAGCACTGTAACGATGGTAACGAGGATTCTTATGTATAGTATGTTCATAATTTCAATTAGTTACTGTTATTATGAATATATTGTTATGTAAGCGTACTTGTTTCTAATTGTTATGGCACTTGGAGTTGATTTAGTTCTTAGCAATGCTTTTTGCACATGAAAGTGTTTTAAGTATAGCATGACTAATTCGTGCCACTCAGTTAACTCGTCGAGCCCTCCATATGAGAATCTCTGGTGCGATGTGTGTATGTTTGACGATGAATCGGTAACAAGTGGAAGATAATGTGGACAGCCAGATCCCACTATTGGTCTAAATCAAAAGGCTAGTTTTCAATGGTGGTTGTGACCCAACCCGATTCTGGACTAGTTTGTCTCCTGGTAACCACGACTTAGAGATAAGTTTACTGTGGAATTTCGATTTAGATTCCGATCAAGGAATAGAGGCTGGATGAGTAGAGCTTTGACTAATAACCAAAGGAGACCAATAGAATTTTACGTTGTTTCCAAGGTGGGGAGCGAGAAATGGTAAAGGTATCTCCGGGGAAACATCATAAGAAGTGCTAATGTGACTTGGGAAGCTGAAGAGGATATGAAGAATAAATATCCTCATCTAATTACCTGACTTTGATTTCGGGGACGAAATCATTTTCATGTTGGGGAGATTTGTAACACCCCGGATAATCATTATATTATATATAATATGAAGGGGTTGAAAGAGTAATTAGCCAAAGTTTTGGACTAATTGTAAAATTAAAACTTCAGGGTTGAATTGGTATTTTGTTGATAGTTGATTTGGTTTATAAGAGTTGAGTCGTTCAAATTGAGATAATATCTCATGTTGTTTCATGAAGTCGGTTTCAAAGAGGCAGAGAAAGAAAGTGTTGTGGAATCTTAAATCGATCCGGTTTTGATTATTGGTGTGAAAAGTTAAACGAAAATCATTCGAAGTGGTACTCTGTGTTCGAGTTCTTTAAACCCATGTGAGTTCATCTTTTCATCTAAAATATTACCAGTTGAAATTGAATCAGATTTTGTAGCAAATTGTCTGAATGATTTGGTATATCTGTATTGAAACGAAATCGAGCAACAAACTGAATTTAGATGAGCTTTTAAGCAAAGTTGACGTGCAATCGAATACCCAATATCGAAGTCCCGGTATAGGATCCGGAAAGGGTGAGTTCCGGAATTGGGTTTAGGATCCGGAAATGGTGGGGTCCGAAATTGGGTTTAGGATCCGGAAATGGTGGGTTTCGGAATTGGGTTTAGGATCCGGAAATGGTGAGTTCCGGAAATTGGATTTAGATCCGTAATGATGATAGGATCCGGGATTGATCCGGAATGGTGATGAGATCCGGAGTTGATCCGGAATCTAATGCGATCCGGAATGGATCCCGAACTGATCCGGTTCCGGTGGGATCCGGAATGTGATTCGGTTTCGGTGTGGGATCCGGAATGGGATTCGGTTCTGGATTGGGATTCGGTTCCTGATGTGGGATTCGGTTCCGGATGTGGGATTCGGTTTCGGATTGGGATTCGATTCCGGATTAGAATTCGGTACTGATTAGAGTCTCGATCCCGATTAAAGTACCGGTCCCGGACATTCCCGGATTGGGTATACCGGATGTGATTCCCGGATGGTTCCGGACATGGGAGTCCGGATACTTTTCCGGATGTTACCGGATTGATGTTCCGAATCTGGTTTCGGGATATGATTCCGGACTATTTTCCGGACATGGTTCTGGATTAGTTTACCGGACAAGTTTCCGTTATATTTCTGTAAATGTTGTACAGTTCAAATGTTTTATGAATGAGAGATATGATTCCTACTCAAGAATACACCCTCATAGCATCAAATAATCAAGTTCATCCCTTGTCATCATCTTTGACAAGTTCAAAACCCTAAACTTTCCATAAATGGAAAGTTAGGTCACTTATACCAAAATCAAGATTAATGCAAGTAAATATAAACAAATATCACAAGTAAGCTTAAGAAATCAAACTTAAGTAAGTTAAGTAGGTTAGAATTACTCACCTTTGTGATTTCTTGAAAGAAACTAAACCCTATATGGAGAAGGTAGAGAAATGGGAGTTTGAAAGCGTGCAACTAAGTAGATTCTACACCAAGGTCAACCCTAGATGAGCATTAAACACTCATAAATGCTCATGATAGATCAATAAATGAAGAGAGTGGGTTTAGGGCATGAAACTCACCAAAATCGCAGGAGTAGAGAGACCCAAAGATGCTCCAAAATCAGTCCCAAATGAGAGAAACCCGTAAAGGGTGTTTTTATACTCTCAGTCCCCCGGTCGCGACTATGACCGGCGACAATGCCCATGTGTAACACCCCCCGGATTTTCATTATTATATTTGATATGAAGGGGTCGAAAGAGTAATTAACCAAAGTTTTGGACTAATTGTAAAATTAAAACTTCACGGTTGAATTGGTATTTTGTTGATAGTTGATTTGGTTTATAAGAGTTGAGTCGGTCAAATTGAGATAATATCTCATGTTGTTTCTTGAAGTCGGTTTCAAAGAGGCAGAGAAAGAAAGAGTTGTGGAATCTTAAATCGATCCGGTTTTGATTATTGGTGTGAAAAGTTGAACGGGAATCATTCGAAGTGGTACTCTGTGTTCGAATTCTTTATACCCAGGTGAGTTCATCTTTTCATCTAAAATATTACCAGCTGAAATAGAATCAGATTTTGTAGCAATCTGTCTGAATGATTTGGTATATCTGTATTGAAACGAAATCGAGCAACAAACTGAATTTAGATGAGCTTTTAAGCAAATTTGATGTGCAATCGAATACCCAGTATCGAAGTCCCGGTATAGGATCCGAGAACTGTGGGTTCCGGAATTGGGTTTAGGATCCGGAAATGGTGGGTTTCGGAATTGGGCTTAGGATCCGGAAATGGTGAGTTCCGGAAATTTGATTTAGATCCGGAATGATGATAGGATCCGGAATTGATCTGGAATGGTGATGAGATCCGGAGTTGATCCGAAATCTAATGCGATCCGGAATGGATCCGGAATGGATCCGGAACTGATCCGGTTCCGTTGGGATCCGGAATGTGATCCGGTTTCGGTGTGGGATACAGAATGGGATTCGGTTCCAGATTGGGATTCGGTTCTGGATGTGGGATTCGGTTCCGGATTGGGATTCGGTTCTGGATTGGGATTCGGTTCCGGATATGGGATTCGGTTCCGGATGTGGGATTCGGTTCCAGATTGGGATTCGGTTCCGGATTGGGATTCGATTCCGGATGTGGGATTCGGTTCTGGATTGGGATTCGGTTCTGGATTTGTATTCGGTATCGATTTGAGTCTCGATCCCGATTAAAGTCCCGGTCTCGGACATTCCCGGATTGGGTATACCGGATGTGATTTCCGGATGGTTCTGGAGTTGAGAGTCCGGATACTTTTCCGGATGTTACCGGATTGATGTTCCGAATCTGGTTTCGGGATATGATTCCGGACTATTTTCCGGACATGGTTCGGGATTAGTTTACCGGACAAGTTTCCGTTATATTTCTGTGAAATGTTGTACTGTTCAAATGTTTTTTGAATACGAAACATATTGTAATTTTAACAGTACAAACATAATTATCACTCGACTGAGAGTATGATACGAGATGTTATGTGTTTTTGGGTTGATACGCACATGTGTTAGAAAGTGTAATGGATCTATAGGCACTAGTATTATGTGATAAACGTGGAATAGACCAGCCGCTTAACGGTAATTCCCGTTGACCTGAAATGAGGAATAGGCATAAAGTAAATTGTAATTCCCATTTCGTAAGGTGATGTGAAATAGGTGAATATGCATAGTAGAATTGCTATTCATTTTGAATGTATGGAATAGGCAAAGTATAATTGCTATTCTGATTGAGAAATGAATAGGCAAAGTAGAATTGCTATTCATATTGAAATGATTGAATAGGCAAGGTATAATTGCTATTCATGTTGAGAAATGAATAGGCAAGGTAGAATTGCTATTCATATTGAATTTATGGAATAGGGAAAGTATAATTGCTATTCTGATTGAGAAGTGAATAGGCAAGGTAGAATTGCTATTCATGTTGAAATGATTGAATAGGCAAAGTAGAATTCCTATTCATATTGAAATGATTGAATAGGCAAGGTAGAATTGCTATTCATATTGAAATGATTGAATAGGCAAAGTATAATTTCTATTCGTAATTGAGACGTTGAAATAGACAAAGTATAATTGTTGTTTCCGTTTGCTTTCGGTGGGTTGGAAATTGGCAATATATAATTGCTATTTCTGATTCCATTCCAAGAAAAAGGTATGGCGATTAATTGTAAGTTCTTGGACATGATCTATAAACTAGAATCTGTGATGATTCGTAGTGGCGCTCGCGAATATGATACTATGACATATTTAGTGTTGTCATACTCATTGAATCAGGTATGATTCCCGTGATTGAAGAATAAATGTTATGGGTTTGGTAAGAAAGTTGGGATCAGGTTACAGTATACGCTTTGTTTACAATTTTGGTTTTCAAAGCTTATAAAGATATTGATTTGAATAAATTGGATGTTCTCACTAAGCGTAAGCCAAATCGTTTCAAATTAAATTTTCTTACCAGGTGCTAGCACGGGAAGGGATTCAATGGGATGAGTGTCGATGAGTGCCAGAGTTATGCTTTTGGATTTGTGTGTTGATCCGAGATTAGATGAGTTGGTGATTATGATAACTGGTATAGGTTTGAAACTCGTTGTGAATTCTTCGGTGTAAATGAAAGTTTGAAATTATAGTGGTAAATTCTGATAAATTTAAGGTTTAAATTTATTGTGAATTTCAGGGTGTTTCACCATGTCATAGTCGCGGGGCAATGTCGCGCTTCCCACACCACCTACGGTACCAATTGTGCGACTGTGACACGCGATAGTGCCCGTGGCATAGTCGCCGGGTCACTATCGTGGGAGGTGTACCGTATCCTCCTTCTCTTCAGCGACTTTGACACGCGACTATGCCCTCATGGCATAGTCGTCGGGCATAGTTGCCCCATGTGTACCGGGCACGACTTTAACCCCAAACTATACCGATCCGTCGCGAGGGAAATTCCAACCAAACTTACACCCCATAATTAAAGCGAAAAGGTAATTGACGCGCGCCATTAAGTATAATAACAAGGTGAAATGAGGGGAAAATAAACCTTTCCGAAACACGGGGGTTACATACAGGCCCTCTTTGTGAGAAAAAAATATAATACTACTCTTCTAGAAAGGACATGTTAGTTTTTTGTTGTACTTATTTTAAGTTTGTTTCCTTTTATTGTTTAACATTCGTTTGAAATACAACTTACTGTTGTTGCAGATCATAAATCATGCAACCCAGAGATGGATGACAGGCCTGTCGATTCCGATGATCTGCAGTTTTCTTTCTGTGGGCAAAAGTACAGAGAGGTATTTAAGTTCCTATCTTATGGATCCGATATAAGTAAAATGATACAAGTATTGTGATGAGCTAAAAACTAGAGTTGTGAAAGATTATTTAAGGCTAGATATGAGGAATAGGAGAGGGAGATTTTTTTGGACAAAAAGCTTCTCACAAACAAATACTTGTCTAGGGGAAGGTGTGAATTTGATATAAGAGCATCTTCAGTAGATTCTCTATAATTTCTCCAAAATAGAAATTAAAAACTGGAAATCTCTAAAAATATTAGATCAACTTCAACAACTTCTCTATTTTGGAGATTCCAACATTAATTCTATCATTAAAAATTCAATATATTTAATACCCAACTTTTAAACAAGGGAATTTAATTAAAATACCCAAAGTTTGACCCTGAGTTACCAAAATACCCAAAATCTCGTCCAATTTACCAAAATACCTAAATTTTCCCCTGTGGGCCCCGCGATCGCGGGCCCACACCCACGTGTCACGACTCTTTGGCCAAAAGTCCTGCGGAGCCCCTCAACTATGCCCGCGGTGGCACTTTTGGCCCCTGCCCGCGGAGGTACCCCGCGGTAGTCCCGCGGTTAGCCGAAATTACGTTTTTGGCCCCTCAAGTTTGGGGCAAAAAAATTACATTTTTGGTCCCTGTAGTTTTTAGGTTATCATTTTATGTAGTTGAGGTTTTTAATGTATTGTTTCCTTTCCATTTTAATGTATTTAATATAGAAATTAATTAAAGAAAATGTTTTCCCCATTTTAAGTTATTTATTAAGCAAATTAATTAAAAGATCAGTTATTGCAAATCATCTTCCCAACCGAAACGGATACAGTGCAGGTAAACAAAGAAATCTATGACTGGAATGCGTCCTGGATTCCGATGATGAAGTCAACCTTTTTCTGGATGACGTCATCCATTCCCGTGTAGTCGTCTTCGATTTCTTGTAGTTCCTCATCTACTTCCTTAATTTGTCGTTGCACCTCCCGAACGTGAGCCCTAGCCATGGCCAGTTCTCGTTTCTTCTCCGCTAGATACTCCATTTTCCCCTGCTGAATCCCCCTGTTATGGTTCCACATACCTTTTACCTTTTCGATATCGACGTTGGCCTTATCAATGGATTTTTGCACTAAGGGAGTAATTCTTTGACTTTGTGGAAGACCCGTCGGTTGGGTACAACGATACATTGGTGGGCTTTTCCTATCATTATTGAAGTGGTAATTCTCCCATGCCATCTCCCAGTCTTCTGCCTCCTCAGCCGTGAATGGATAATCTGCCGCAGTTCGCCCATGGTTTCTCCACTCCCCGTCTGTTTCCGGTACCTTCCACGTACTCCGGCGAGCTCCATCGTTTAGTGGTTGGTAGGCTGCCGAACGTGAAGTTCCAGCCCCATTCGCCGACCTGTTCCCCCTTGATCTTGAACCTCCAGCCATAGTGTTAAGAAAAGCGAGAGAATGTTTGTAAATGGTGTAAAAGAATGTATAAAAGATAGATAGCAAGTTGTGAATTACTACTTCATCATGCCATCTACTTATAGCCGTGAAAATGTATGTTCTTCATCAGGGATGTGGATATGGTCAAAGATTTCGTCTGAAAAGTTGTCTGCATGATTCGTCTGAATAGTTCACTACAAGATTCGTCTGAAAAAGAGCCTGTAAGATTCGACTGAAAAAGTAACTACAATATATAACAATTCTTGGGGAACGGGCCTACCAAATATTTTAGGACAAATATGTCTTCAAGATTTAATCTTGATTTATAGAGTCAAAGTCAATGTATTTAGTCTTGTGTAGAAAGTCAAAGCTAGCTTATTTCCTTTATAAGTCTTAGGGTATATAAGGCTTTGTTTAGACTTTCTTTGTAAGCTTTTGGTCATAACTCATATCTTGGAAACACAGAGAGCCGACATAATAAGATCTACTTTCTCTCTCTACTCTCTCTCTAGAATTTCTCTCTAATCTTGATAGATCTTGGATTAACAATTGGTATCAGAGCTGGAACAAGATTTAGAGATGGAATTCTACTGATCAAACATACGAATTTGGTGATTTCACAAGCAAATTTGATTGATTTTCTTGATTTTTCAAGAAAATCTCGTTTTCTTGAGATTTTATCAAATTTTGGTGTTTTTTGATCGAATTTGTTCAAATCTTAGTTCGTTGGATTCGTTTTTGATAGAGGAACAAATCTTATTCAAGGAACGAAGGCTAATTTCAAAGATTTGGAGTTCAATTTGAAGATTTTTCAGATTTTGTTCATATCGATCGTAACTGTCTGATCAGTTTTTCAGATTTTGATTCAGTGATTTTCAGCGAAATTGGTTCACATCATCGTGTTAGAAACTGATTTTCTAATATTTCTGCAAAGTTTGGTTGATTAATTCGAAGATTTGATGAAGATTTGAAGATTTTTGGAGAAATCCACCATTTTTTGAAGATTTGAAGAACACAAACGGGTTATACAATTCTTGTTTGTTTTTTGATTTGATTTTGATTGCAAAGTGTTTCTCCATCATATTAATCAAGTTTTGAATCAAAAGATTTTCAACAACACATCAAGATTTGAGGAATTTGAAGTTTTTGTGAAATTTGGTGTTCTTGAGAAAACTTGTCTGTCAAATTTTTTTGAAACTTGATTTTGCTATTTTGTGTCGATTTGATTCATTTTTGTGCAAAATTGTTTCCAAAAACAACTTTTAGACAGTTTCAATCAAAGATTTCAAGTTTTAATGCATAAAATTCATATTTGAAATTTTTGGGTTGAAGGTGTTCTTGGTGAAAATTGTTTAAATCTGAAATTTTGATCCAATCTTGTTATTCAGATGTGATTAGAAGTTGTTTGTGATTTGTTTTGATTCATAATTCAAGATATTTAGTTTGGTTGTTGTGTTTGTGATATTGCAGAAACAGAATTCGCAAGCTACTAATTACTTTTCGCAAGCCATTAATAAAAGAATTCGCAAGCAGCTCAAGTTCAGAATTCGCAAGATATTCAGCTGTGTGTGTGTATGTTTGTGATGTATGTGTGTATGCTTAAGGAATTCGCAAGCCACTGATCCAATTTGCCCAACCTACTTGATCCATTTTGCGCAACCAACTGATGCGAGAAACTGACTTAACAAAATTTCCACCTACATGCCTGCTTCGACAACCGCAAATGAATTAGTTTCACCTACTAGCCTACTTGCTTTGAATTAGTTTAAGCTACTAGTTTGCTTGCTTAATTAGTTTAAGCTACTTACTTGCTTGCTTAATTAGTTTAAGCTACTTGCTTGCTTGCTTCCTACCGAATTGCTCTATTTTCAGAAAAGTTTTAGAGTTTCAATTTTTTTCCAAGTGAACTTTGCGCCAAGCTTTTCGCAACCAACTGTCGCGAGATTTGAAATTTTTCGCAACTAACTGTTGCGAGTTGTGAAGTATTTCGCAACCATCTGTTGCGAGTTTTGAACTTTTCGCAACCAACTGTCGCGAGATTTGAAACTTTTCGCAACCAACTGTCGCGAGTTGTGAAGTATTTCTAATTTTCTAAGTCTACTTTGCGCTACTGTTACTTGCGAAATTCTTTACTTTTCGCAACCTTTGCTTGCGAGTTTCTTACTTCTCGCTTCTTCCTGTTGCGAAATTCTGACTTAGAATATTTTTCGAGATTTGCTAATTGTTAATTGTTTGAATTTTTTTTCAGATTAATTCTTCAAACATGAAGCGGCTTCCAGTGCTGTTCAAAAAATCTGATTTTGAACTATGGAGAGTTTCGTTCATCGATTTTATTGAAAGTATAGAAAATGGTGAAAACATGATAAAATCTTTCACTGAAGGCCCAATGATCAGAACTGGCAAAGATTATACAGAAGAAGAGATTAACAGAATGAAAGCCGACAAGGAAGCTTCATCCAACTTGATCTTCGCACTTTACAAACTTCCACAACACATCTTCAAACGCGTTGAATGTTTCAAAAATAACCCAATGCTTATGTGGAACGAGTTAACAAAGCAAATGCTTGGATCTGAAGTTGCTTTTAAGAGAAAGGAAGAAGAAAAGAAAGCTGAAAAAGAGGATACGGAACAGAAATCATCAGATGCTGAAAATGAGGAACTCAAGCAAAAGGTTATTGAACTTACAAAGAAGTTGTCTGAAACGGAAAAGTTGCTAAAGGAGGAAAGAGAAAATTTCAGAAAAGAAAGAGTTGCTCGTTCAGATGACAAAAAGCAAATTCTTTCTCTTTCCCAGAAAGTTTCTGAACTTGAACAAGCTTCAAAGACGGAGAAGAAAGAAAGTGAAGAAAAGAAAGCTCTTGAACTTAGATGCAGAAAACTTTTCATGCAAAATTTAGATTTTGAGAAAGTTTTATTTCTTGAAAAAGAAAAACTAGAAAAGGAAAGGGTTGAATTTGAAAATAAAAGGAAAGAGTTTGAAGCAAAGAATGTGACACTGTCAGAGAAAATATCTGAGCTTCAAAAAGAATTGGATATAGAAAGACATGAACTGGAAAAGAGAAAGAAAGCTGACTTTCAGGCCAGGAGCGTCAAAGATGAATTTTCTGTTGAAAGGAAGATATTTCAGCAAGAAATACGAAAGCTAACAAAGAATTTGGCTGTGTTATCGACTGATATTATGAAAGAGAAGAGGGTTAATTGTGACATTCAGAAGAAGCTTGATTTGATGACCAAGAAACGGAATGATTTATCTGACAAAGTGAAGTCTCTCAACAAATCCAAAAGCTATTCAGAAAGTCCGATTCGACCGTCTAATCTTTTCTATGATCATTCAGTGGATAATTCTTCCAAATTTCAATCTGCTGATCTTCCTACATATAAGAAAGTCAACATGCAATGGAGAGTAAAAGGTACAATTCCTGAAAAAGATGTACCAAAATCATATGTTCCCAACAAGAACACTAACCTGAAAGGTAAATCTTTTGCTAAACCTGATTCATTATATTTTGCAAATCATTTAATCAGGTTAGCACAAAAGAGTTTTTGTTGTTCTTATTGTGGTACTAACGATTTTGTTAAAAATAATAATGTTCAATATTGGTATGGCACTTATCATTTTCCTCCTTATAGTGCTCCGCTTAACAAGCCAGGACCCAAGACACGTTGGGTACCAAAATCTACTTAATCTGTTTTTGCAGATTTAGAAGCAAAGCGTTGAACTCTTGAAAGAAGATGTATATGTGCTTCATAAATGGTTTCTAAACACATCGGTTTAGAACCCGGATTTCAAAGTTAATGGCTTTTGAACATATCAGTTCAAAACCCGTGCTTCAACGACTATGGCTTCTGAACAATTCAGTTCAGGACCCGTACTTCAAAGACTAAGACTTCTAAACAAATCAGTTTAGAACTCATACTTATCAGGTGATATCCTTAACTGTCACATCTTTCAATTCAAGGAACAAGTGGTAAAAGGTAACATTGCATTATGTTTTATTTCTACTGCTTTGAATGTTTGAATCTTTACAAATTTAATTCAATGAAGTGAAAAAATTTCAACTTTCATTCAATGAATGAAATGTGTGTCAAGGGTGATTTTACAAGCATTTTTGTATTATCTGAGTTACATCTGTTTCATCTTTCACTTCTGAAATAAATCGAAAGGTCAGCAAAACATGAATGAAATTATGCTGAATGCTCAAAATTATGTGATTCTAGATTTATATAGAATATAATGCTCAAAAAGCTTTTTTGTTAGAATGATGGATGGAAACGAAAATATGGGGAAAGCACTATGTTTTAGAACCAAGTGATTGAGATGCTCTAAGTTTTAAATCTAATCATTTAGTTTGAAAGTTTGTGCCTGTGGCCTTTCTGGTCTGGGATCGGCTGACCCAAATCCTGCTATAGAACCAGATAGAAAGCCATGTTCTGCTGGTACAAATAGGTTTAAGATATATCGATGTGACCTTTCTGGTTTGGGAAAGTAAGTTCTAAGGGGTGCTCGACACCTAGCACCTAAGGCCAACTGGTCTGGGATCCGCTGACCCAAATCCTGCTATAGAACCAGATAGAAAGTCATGTTTAACGATGTATCTTATTCTTAATAAACTTTTTGATTAAAAGATGCCAATGCGCAAAAATTAAAAGATGCCAATGAGCACAAAATCAAAAGATGCCAGTGAGCACAAAATCAAAAGATGCCAATGTGCACAAAATCAAAAGATGCCAATGAGCACTCATCTCTTGAAACTTGGGGAAAATACAAAGTCGCGATAAACCTGTAAATTTGTGAAAATTCTGATTTTGGACAAATAGTGTGAGTAGAGCAGAGTATTCTGATATGTTTTAGAATTGCATATGCTTGTTGTTGATCATATTTCGCATTCTAGCACACGAAATAGATTTAATAAAGGAGTTGAAACTGAACATTTTTAACTTGATATGCAATGATGTCTGGTATTTGAATCCAAACACATGCATTTGATTTCATTTGATGGATAAATCTGTTAAATTTCATTAAGTTGAATTTCTTTTGTAAAGTTTTCAAATGATCAAATGTAAGTAGTTATAAAATGTAGTTCAATGAATTTTATTTTCCTTGTATAAAATTTCAAATACTGTATTGTAATGAAATATATGCATACTTTCAGGGGGAGAAAACAAATTGCTCCAGAATTCTTATTTTGAGGAGGAGCAAGGTTATTCATTAAGGAGGAGATTGTTAGTGAGAATCAGAGACGCGACTGAAATTGAAGAAGGTTTTCGATGATCATGTTGCACACTTTCATCGAAAAAGGGGGAGAAATGTTTAGTTCAATTTCAAGTCAAAGATTCGATTTCATGACAGGGTGAGAAATGTTTAAAGAAGACTTCGTCTCAAGAAAGGAAAGGGGGAGATTTCTTCTTCAAGAGTTTAAGAGAAATCGATTGAACATCTTGTGATCTCGTTTTCTTAAACTTGTGCTATATGGTGAATATCCTTACTGAAGATTGAAGTTCTCAAGTCAAAGAAAGAAAAGGGGGAGAATTCTTCAAGAATTTAGGAAAAATCGATTGATCATCTTGGTTTCTCAAGAAGATCTCTTATTCTTAGATTTGCGCTACATTGTATCAAAAATGCTTTGTGTGAAGAAACAAATTCTCCATATCTTTTAAAGAAAGAAAATCTCCGTCAGTTCCCCGTCTGAAGATTTTGTGACAATTTGACTTTGACAAGCCTGATAAAGATTGAAGATTTTGAAGATTCAAGAAGCCGAAGACTGCTGTTCTCAAATGTCTAAATCTTGAATCCAAGGGGGAGATTGTTAGGACAAATATGTCTTCAAGATTTAATCTTGATTTATAGAGTCAAAGTCAATGTATTTAGTCTTGTGTAGAAAGTCAAAGCTAGCTTATTTCCTTTATAAGTCTTAGGGTATATAAGGCTTTGTTTAGACTTTCTTTGTAAGCTTTTGGTCATAACTCATATCTTGGAAACACAGAGAGCCGACATAATAAGATCTACTTTCTCTCTCTACTCTCTCTCTAGAATTTCTCTCTAATCTTGATAGATCTTGGATTAACAAAATATTATCAGTTTCATCAACATTTTATTTTCCAACTTTTTTGAATTGAAACTAAACATAACTAATTAATGAGAATTTAAATCAGATTTATATGGCACTATCAAATGCAAGTTTCTATAATATAACCAATACAGTACTAGTTAAAAAAATTCGGCTAAACATAACCAATTTTTGCATCATATGAATCACTTCCAGACAACAAGAACCAATACAGTACTAGTTACAAAGAAAACTCGGCTTCGATAATAAGACATCCATTTAACAAAAACCCATTCGCCGATTCATTGAGTTCACTCAGTAGCATGAAACATGGATCATCCAGTTCCTTTGGGGTCAATTCCTAATCTCCTTGACCACCTTTGGATGCGGTCACATTATTGAACTTTCTCACTGTTTGTTGTATATGACTGTAACAGGAATTCTGCTCTGTATTAGGATTACCGCAAGTTTCATAAACCTACTTACTAGGTGTTGGAAAATTTTAGTAAAAATATGGGTTTTACTAAACGTTGGACACACATATATATATATATACGTGTTATATATAACTAACTCTTAGTAGGTTTATGTTCTCCTATATGAGAGCTTCGAAACGATATATAATGCGTCCAAAACGGAGTATGTGTGAATGAGATATCGATACTCAAAGTTGAGTAATGGGATGAAATTATCAATAACCAAATGGGTGTGGGAATGTGTCCTACATAGGAAGAGAGAGTAAAGTGTTGTTGCATGTTTTTACTGTTTTTGTCACACTTTTTAGGCTCCAAGTTAAATACTTTAACAAAATAATAAACAAAATTATAACTTCAATCACAATACTTTAACAAAATAATAAACAAAATTATAACTTCAATCACAATACTTTAACAAAATAAGTTAACACTAAAAATAACAATTATTTAATGTTACATAAACAACCTAATGTTGTTGTGTTTGACAATGCGCATAAATGGACTCCGCCATATGTACGCGAAGTTCCCTGGCCTCATCTTCGGTGCGGGAAGGGTGTAAATCTACCACATCGTTATTAATCAACATGTTGGCATTGCGGCATACCCAGACACCGCAATCCGCATTCATCTCTTTCTGCTGTGGTGCATTCTTGGCTAACCTGTGACGGAAGTTCACTGACCATTCGCGACGGCGCACATCCCCGATCCGGCTAAAGAAGTCCGTCAGCACAGCTTTAAATATGGCAAGCTGCTCATCCATAGCGTCTTTGAAGAGATTGGCAGCGTCGCTGTCATATATGGTCATCACCATAGTTGGAAGATCAAACACTCCGAGCAGCCAATGTTTAGGATGGATGCATATAGGGATGTACACCTGAAATATTACAATATTAGACAACATAGTTAGCAACCAAACAACTTAAATAAAATAAGAGTAAAACGATTTACATACAGTATCGAGGAACTGCCAATTCACCCCTTCCATGGCATTGCATGAGTTAGCCACGGAGGCGGGACCTTGATGTTCAAGCACCATGAACTGAAAGAAAGTAGTGTGCATCACGGTCCACCTCGTGTCTGGTAGACGGGAACGTTGGAGAATGCCGACCCAACAATCGATGTGCTATACACAAAAAATAGATGGTTAGACATGTAATATAAATATATTTGATTATATGACTATAGTTAAACTTCAATACTAACCACATCCTCAAATTCAGACTCCAAAGGGTCAACTGCCAGCAATACTTTGAAAAACGAGGGGGTGATGTCCAGGTTGTGGAAAGGGATGAATACCAGGCTTGGGAGGTTACCGGTCTGGCACATGTTCAATATATCCTCGGCCGGAAGACGCTCCGGTGAAGTCATCTTTCCCTTTCCCGCTTTCTTTCCCCCCTTCTTTCCCCCCTTCTTTCCCGCTTTCTTTCCTGCTTCCTTTGCTTTCTTTTCAGGCTGCAGTGTGGTCTTTTTTTTCGTGTCCACAGGGTACCAAAATAGTGTGAACGTTTCATCTCCCGAACCGGCCTAGACGGGGATGCAACCTCCGCCTGTGGATCTACAACATCCATCGGGTCATCTTCCGGCTTCGAGAAGTGCTCCTCGAAAATTTCAGGCTGACGGAAGTCCTGTCCCAACCCCATCGACTGAAAATTAAGTTATTAGATGTTTTAAGTACAATTTCATCATGTTCACAATTAAGTTATTAGATGTTTTAAGTACTTACAGTCTGCGTGGAAGCTGGCGGTGTGATGTACGACGACCCCGGCATTTCCGGCCTGTAATAGTCTGCGTCCACTAGGGCAAGGAAGTCCATGAACGACGACCCCCCTGCACCCGACATCCCGACCTACATGACATTGATCATTATTAGTCCCACAAATTTAGGAACTAACATATAACTATAATGGTTACTCAGTGTGACTTACACTCTCCGGGATTGACGAATAGGATGTGGTGACAAACGGTGGCATTTGGGATGTGTATCCCCTGCCCCCGACATCCCGACTTGCGTGACATTGATCATTATTAGTCCTACAAATTTAGGAACTAACATATAACTATAATGGTTACTCAGTGTGACTTACACTCTCCAGGATTGACGAATAGGATGTGGTGACAAACGGTGGCATTTGGGATGTGTATTCCCCTGCCCCAGACATCCCGACCTGCGTGACATTGATCATTATTAGTCCCACAAATTTAGGAACTAACATATAACTATAATGGTTACTCAGTGTGACTTACACTCTCCGGGGAAGGAGAGGGACATCGAACCCTTGCCGCCTCTCTATCAATAAAGGCCACGATGTTTCTGTACCAAGGCGTGTCCCTCTCGTAGGCAGTAGGAACAAGGACCTCGAAAGGCGCAAGCGACGGCTAAATATATGATAAAACACAAAAAATTTAATAAGCGGGACTAACGTATGCAACATTGTAAACATAGTAAAAGAACTTACATGTCTAGATTGACTGAAGAACTCAATCCAAGTCTGCCTATTTAGGGAAAGACCTCGGTCCCAACGGGTTCCCCTATGTAATCTGTCGGTGCGCTTGTTGAAATATTGAACGGCTGCGGGAAACATCTCCAGGATCCATATCTGGAATTACACAAGAAGAGCAAGTACGTAAAAAGGAAAGCCAAACAGTTTCTAAATATTATTATTTATGTTATACTACGTATCTAACCTTTAAGGCGTATGTAAATCCACAAAGATTCATATTGGCAAGTCGATCGGGGCGTCTGGCAATGGCTCGGTGCAAAATAGTGTAGCTATGTGTCCAGATGTGGCTACCCCACGGGTACCTGTTAAACAAATCCAAGTCCTCGACGGCCCTAAGGACCGTCTCGGAAGCAGTCTGGCTCAACTCACGGCCCATGAAGCCCATATCCACGATCGCCACCAAGCATACACGGACAGCATCCTGGTCGCTTAGGGCCCTAAGGCCCTGTTTCATCGTCTCCACGACTGTCTTCAACTTCAAACGAGATGCTGACACACCCCAAACCCTACGAACGAAGGAAATGTCTGCTAAGGGAGGAAGGGGGAGCCTCTCCAAAGAGTAGTCCTGTAATTAGACAGAACTCACGACGCCCAAACCGCAATTGATGCCCGAAGAAATCAAAATACATCTTCTCCGGATCACCATTGGAGACCTCGACCTCCAACTGTAGAAACATGTGGACTAGCGTGGGGTCGCCACCAGGGTAAGTCAGATCCATCCATGGACCGAAAGGTGTCCCTCTAAAGATGTCCTCAAGGGTAGCTGCGCGATCACCTAATTCCACGAAGCGGTCTCTCAACTCCACCATGTAGCCAACACGGCACTTTAACGTCAAGTCGATGTGAAAGAAATCCCTCTACATAGTCATTCACGGATGTTATAGTTAGTGTTATATATAGATGCTTTTGCTTGTTTGGTTTATTGTGTTGATAATTATTCGTTTCTTTTAGTTTTAGAAAAGAAACCACTCAATCTATTGGACTTCCAGGTAGCAGGGGAATCACAAGGATTGCTTAAATCCCCACATACCTTAGGGCTATTTACACCCGTTTGACAAAATCCAAATAGATATGTTGCGGTTTATTTTATTTCAATATATAATAGAGTTATATATAGATGCTTTTGCTTGTTTGGTTTATTGTGTTGATAATTATTCGCCTGTTTTAGTTTTAGAAAAGAAACCACTCAATCTATTGGACTTCCAGGTAGCAGGGGAATCACAAGGATTGCTTAAGTCCCCACATACCTTAGGGCTATTTACACCCGTTTGACAAAATCCAAATAGATATGTTGCGGTTTATTTTATTTCAATATATAATAGTGTTATATATAGATGCTTTTGGCAAAAGGCCAAAATGAATTTGAGTGTGGCATGTGAAGCCAATTTAAATGTTTTTATATATTCATACCATTTATTTACAGAAATTTATTTATGACTAGGAAACACAAAAGAAAGATAAACAATTAAATAATTTAGCAAAGTTAGGGGACCTAAGTTGTCATTCACCAAAGTTTAGGGGCCTAAGTTGTCATTCACCAAAGTTTAGGGGACCTAAGTTGTCATCCACCAAAGTTTAGGGACCTAAGTTGTCATTCACCAAAGTTTAGGGACCTAAGTTGTCATTCACCAAAGTTAGGGGACCTAAGTTGTGTTTCACCAAAGTTATAAAAAAAACACTCTAACATTTATTTTTATAAAAAACACTCTTAACATTTATTTTTATAAAAAACACTCATATTTTTATAAAAAAAACACTAAGATCTTTTTTTAAAAAAAACACTCTTAACATCTTTTTTATAAAAAACACACTTAACATATTTTTTTATAAAAAACACTCTTAACATCTTTTTTTATAAAAAACACTCACCTTTTTATAAAAAAACTCATCTTTTTATAAAAAAAAACACTAACATCTTTTTTTATAAAAAACACTCTTAACATTTATTTTTATAAAAAACACTCTTAACATGTATTTTTATAAAAAAACTCATCTTTTTATAAAAAAAAAAACACTAACATTTTTTTTATAAAAAACACCCTTAACATTTATTTTTATAAAAAACTCATCTTTTAAAAAAAAAAAACACTTACATATGTTTTTATAAAAAAAACTCATCTTTTAAAAAAAAAACTCTAACATCTATAATAAAGACAACATTATAACATACAAATAACACATTTAAACATACAACAAACTTAAAAGCACTCTAACAACATACATATCATATATTTTAAAATTTAAAATAACAACATACAAGAAGAGTACAAGAAACTTAAGGAAAACTTACCAAACGAGTAACACGAGCCATCTTCAAACAAACCGAGCGCGTATTCCACACGACAAATTGAGAGAGTTTGGGAGAGAATTTTATAAAGAAAGTGGTAGGAAATTTGGTCCCCCACCCTCTCTCTTATAGCGGCCGAAAGTGGTAGAATTTTAGGGTTGGTGAGGGGGTTTGATATATTAAACAAATTAGGGTTTCACCCTGTGTCGACACGTGGCAGTCCATCACGCGATCGCAAGGTTCCTCCGCGGGCAGGGGCCAAAGATGTACCGCGGGCATAGTTGAGGGGCTCTGCGGGACTTTTGGCCAAAGAGGCGTGACACGTGGGCGTGGCCCGCGATCGCGGGGCCCACCGCGGAAAATTTGGGTATTTTGATAAAGGTGACGAGATTTTGGGTATTTTGGTAACTCAGGATCAAACTTTTGGTATTTTAATTAAATTCCCTTTAAACAAGCTTTGAGGAGAGAGAGGAAGAGAGTGGGAACAATTAAAAATTCATATCTCTCTTCTAGCATTAAATTTTAGAGAGTTCTCTTAATTTGGAGAATTTCATCTTCTCTCTTTTGTTTTCTATATTTTAGATAATCTGTTGGAAATGCTCTTAACGGACCAACCGTTTCATTCAGTTTCTATTTCATATATTTGATGATCATCGCACTGCTCGGTTGTTTACCAAAAAATAAAGATAAGGTCTTGTGTGAATATTCCACTAAACAAAAAGCTAAGTATGATGGTTGGAAAAGTTATTATATACAATAATAATCAAAACATCTGTTTGATGGGTTTGAAAAGAAACGACAATAGTTTTTTTGCTTTCAATCGTCGTACATTGTGCTAATTTTTTTTAAATAAACAGTTGCATAAATTGTTTATTCGTGGTTTACAACAAAATTTTACTTACCATTTGCAGTTGGAATTCGTTATAGTATTTTATTTATTAAATTACTTTACAACCCTTTAGACATTGTTCGAATTTCTTACTTGAACTCTTGTACCTTCTGCTTCACAAATCAATGAATATCCTGGATGCAATTTCTTTGGGATTTTATTTGGACCCTGCAGCTATCCGGAAAAAAAATGATTGAAAAAGGCATCAACCACAGTGTTGTTGAAGCCATATAGGTTTCTAAGCCTTGTCAATATCACTAATGTTATGGCCATTCTGCCAATTTTACTTAAAACCTTGTTTTAATTCATGCATTAGGAAAATGGGCCTAAAATTTGAGTTTGTTGTACCAAAGCAAACACAAGGAGAGATGTAGTTTTATATGAAACAGTACCCTGTCAAGTTGGAGCTAAGGGTTTAGATTTGAGCTCTCCATGAAACCAAACATAGTGTGTGATTGTGTTAGTTTTATTTCCTAAATATAGTGAAATGAGAACTCAAATACCATGCAAGTCACTAACAAACTTACACTTTTAGAGAAGTTAATTATCTATACCACTTAATAAACAGACTTTCAGTTTTCTTGAACTTTTAAGATAATAGCAGGTTAAACAACCCTCTGAAGCACACAACATATATGGGTCTCCTTCTTCAAGATCCTCACGAAGCCTCTCCCTCTCCACGTTCTCCCCAAATTGCCCACGTGTAAATCGAATCTCTCATGACTTTCTTCCGTGAGCATCTAAAATCTCTCCAACTTGTATGGCATAAGCTGCTTCACAACCACACAAACTTATACACATTCTAGGTTGTTCAATCACCTTGTCCATTTTATAACATAAAGCAGGGTAATGATAAAAAAGCCAAAAAAATTTTGGTTGTGTGCCCCTAAAAAATGTTGATCAACTGTTGGAAGAAAGTGTAAGATCTCGGTTCTCACGTTGGAAATTGACCAGCTGTTGGAAAAAAGAGTAAGATCTCAGTTCTCACATTTGAAACTATTGTTTCTTATTCCGTGGATGGATGATTTACAAATATCTCACAAAAAAGATGCTTACTTCTTGGTGAACGGACATAAAGGATGTTAATTTTTTTCGGTTTTAATGTTTTATGTGTTGTGAGCATCTGATGATTAACTATGGGCTAATAGCATATGATACTACAAATGGTAACACACTTTGTTCATCAAATCCTGAGCCTTGAATTTTGCATAACATGTTTTTCATCGGTTCTTGATTTTTGAATCTTGCATAACCAGTTGTTGGATTCTTGTATCCTGAATCTTGCATTACCAGTTGTTTATCATATCTTGAAACTTGAATCCCAGTTGTTCATCAATTTTTTAATCTTGCATAACCCAGTTGTTCATCAATTCTTGAATTTTGCATAACCCAGTTGTTCATCAAATCTTGATAGTTTTTCATATGTGAATATGGTTTGCATAACCCAACTGTTCCTGGATTTTTGGATCTTGAATCTTTTATAACCCAGTTGTTCATCAACTTTTGATAGTTATTCATGGTTTTGCATAACCAGATTCATCAATATTTTATCTTAAATTTTCAATCTCGCGCGACGAGTTGTTCCTCAATTCTTGATCTTGAATCTTGCATAACCAGATCATCAAATCTTGAATTTTTGCATAACCGGTTGGCTTTGGGTTCTTGGATCTTGAATCTTGTAGAACCAATAGTTATTCATTAATTCTTGATGGTTGATGGGTTTTGCAGGAAGGAGTTGAAGAGGAGAATGAAAGCATATGTTGGACAAGGGTTAGTGGATTATGAGAGTGGGTTAAAATCAAAGGTTGGTTCCATTATGAAGTTAAATTAGATGAAAATTTCCATTCAAGAAGGGACCGTAAATAGTTTTAGATGTTATATAAATGGATGGGGTAGGTGCAAGAGGTTCTTTTTGTCATCATTGGATGTAATAAATGAAAATTTTTATTATTATCCCAATTGTTTATCAATGTGTAAGTCGTTTTTAAAACCTATAAGAAAATTTGAACATTTGAAACTACACTTTTTAATATTTTCAAATTCTTTGGCCAGTCGATCATATTAATTTTCAATGTACATACCACCTCAGTTGTGATTTAAAACTATAAAATTAGCATCGAGATGCACAAAGAACATAACAAAATATGAACATGATTGTTGTTTCGAATTCTCAGCTTTAGATTCGAGATACTTCACGCCGCATCGCGCGCGGGTACGTATCTAGTCATTATTAATGAGTGTCCCGTAAGTCAAAAGCAGGTAAATATGTAAAAAATAGGAAAATTAATAGTTTGTTATATTGATTAAGGGGTTGTTTGTTTACCTCTTAATAGTTCCATTAAGAGGCAACCTCTAGATCGTTAAGAGGTAAATCGTGTTTGGCAAAAAGAAAGTCTGCCTATTAATGGTTGTAGAACCCTCTTAATGATTTTGTGTATTGGGCCTCCCTTAACCACTCAACTCCCTAATTTGATTCTTAACTATTACCAAATAACCATATTTCATTTCACATTATATCATAAGAGCCTCTTAATCATTTTGACCACTTAATCATTCTGCACCAAACCATTCAACAACTGACAAACAACCCCTAAGAATAAAAAATAAGTAGATCCTAAATTAAATTTTGTTATATTATTATGTATTTTATTTATTACAAAATTCAATAAGGTATCGAGAATTAATTAAAATAGTCATTTTTCACTAGTGGTTTTATCTTTTAGTGACTTCTCTCCAAATTTTACTAAAATAGCCCTAGGTCTGCAGACCTAGCTTAAAAACATCAAAAAATATGAATTAGATCGATTTTCAAACAAAATATTGTATATTGCGGGCCTGGGTCTGAAATTGCGAATATGAGTAAAACATTTTTTTTAAGAAAAATGGATGTTCAAATATTTGTATGCTTTTTTTATTCAAAAAAAAATTTATGCTTTTGAATTAGGTGTGTAATTTACGAATCTATATATTATGAACCTAAGGCTACTTTATTAAAAATGAAAGAAAAATGACTGAAAAATATCATCAACCGTATAAAATAACTATTTTAATTAATTTCTCTAAGTTATATCACTAAAATATTAATTTTTTTCTTAAGAAAGAAAATACAAAAAAGGCCCACATGTGAATTCACCGCAACGACCTTCAAATTGTGTTGTCTTCAAGATTTCGGCAATCATTCTCATTTGTCAAAGTTCGATATTTAAAATAATTTCAAAATATGAGTTTGACAATAGGGAAATTGACTCAAATAGTCAAAGGGACAACGTGAATTGACAAATGGCCAAAACCTCTCCCGGATCACCAAAATAGCCAATAGGTCCGCACTCATACCCGACCCGGAGAGTGCAGACCGCACTGAAACACGTGTCAGCATTAAACGAACCCCTCAACAGTAAAAGTCAGAAGACTTTTCATATGGTAGGTCCGCAATCGCACTCCTGCAGGGAGTGCGATTGCAAGTGCGGACACCGACAAAAAACTCGTTTTTAAACCCCACTTAACCCCACTTGCGATTATTTTTAAACCCTAGTGAAAAAAACTTGTCCCCACTCCACCCCACATGCCGACCCTTTTCGTTTTCTGTCCACGTGAAGTCAAAAGCAAGTGAGAGACACGATCGTTGACACGCAATGGACGACGAGGTAGGGTTTTTCTCACCAAAATCACGTTTTTGCTCTTGAAACAGACTAAAAAAACCATTTTGCTCACCAAAATCACGTTTAGAAGTAATTGCGAGTGCGGATGCGCACCTGCCTCTTGTTTTTTGCGATTTTGTTGTTTTTGGTGTGGTTCTGTTTCGTTTTTGTTAATGTAAATTTGTTTTGAAGTTTGTAATTTATTGATGTATGTATTGTGTTGTTGTACAATGTTTTGTGTTCTTGCAATAAAATGTTTTGGTTTCCATCAGTGTTTTGTACTATGTATTGTGTTCTTGAAATATAATTTCTTCGATGATTATGTTATCTAATTGTTGTACTATGTATTGTTGTTGTAAAAATAGCAATAGTTTACATGTGTTAGAATTTACAGATTCGGTCCCTATAGTTTGAAAAATGACGGTTTAGGTCCCTAAAGTTTGAAAATTGATACTTTAGGCCCGTTAACTTGGATTTTCGGCCAACTTTGTAGGCAACTAGCCCCATTAATTTGTTTGCTTCTGTTGTGTTAGAATTTATAGATTTGGACCCTATAGTTTGGAAAATTGACGGTTTAGGTCCCTAAACTTTGAAAATTGACACTTTAGGCCCGTTAACTTGGATTTTCGGACAACTTTGTAGGAAACTAGCCCTATGAATTTCCTTGATTCTGTTATGTTAGTATTTAACAGCTTTGGTCCCTATAGTTTGAAATTTGACGGTTTAGGTCCCTAAAGTTTGAAAATTGACACTTTAGGCCCCTTAACTTGGATTTTCGGCCAACTTTGTAGGCAACTAGCCCCATGAATTTGATTGCTTCTGTTGTGTTAGAATTTACAGATTTGATCCCAATAGTTTAAAAAATTGACGGTTTAGGTCCCTAAACATTGAAAATTAACACTTTGGCCCGTTAACTTGGATTTTCGGCCAACTTTGTAGGCAACTAGCCCCATGAATTTCCTTGATTCTGTTATGTTAGAATTTAACAGATTTGGTTCCTATAGTTTGAAAGTTGACGGTTTAGGTCGCTACAGTTTGCAAATTTACACTTTAGGCCCCTATAATTGTATTTTCAGCCCACTTTGTAGGCAACTAGGCCCATGAATTTGTTTGCTTCTGATTTGTTAAAATTTAACAGATTTGGTCCCTATACTTATGGAAAAGTGATGGTTTAGGTCCTTAAAGTTTGAAAATTGACACTTTAGGCCCCTAAACTTTGAAATTTGATATACGCAGGATTTTTATTGGGCTTCTTTGATAGTGAAGTCAGAGCTTAAAGTGTTGAAAGAGATAAAACAAAAGTTGACGCATGCTAGGCTAGATATTTTCCGCACCACCTGTTTTGGTGGGTGGTTGGATATGGAAGACTTTGCCATGGACCCTTTGCTTTGTCATATCCTTTTACAGTGCCAGATATCCCTCCCCCCCCCCCCCCCCCTCAATGATCACCCAGGGGATGTGATGTTTTTCCATTGGACAGGGCACATTCTTAGGTATGGGCCGGAGGAGTTCTGTTTTATCATATGACTCCTTTTTAGAGCGATGCCGACCCTCCCTGAAGTTACTCGTCAGGGTTTTATTTTAGAATTTTTAGGCATGGAAAAGTGATTATTGGCATGGTTTGTGATGTGTTTTCATCCTTGTCCCTCACGGAGGGAGACGGTTACTCGGACGAGGATGTTGTTCGAGTGTCGTTGATGATGATGTCCGAGATGTTCTTCCTTGGTTGGCAGCGTCATTTGCCTGTTTCAGCGACCGTCCTTAGCCTGATAGGGAATCTTTGGGCTTGGAACCGATTTCTTTGGGGCAGTCATATCTATGAGGCAACATTTAAGCAAATGAATGGCTGCATAATGCGTTGAGTTGAAAAGAAGTCGAAGATGACGATGACAACCTTTATTCATGCGTTCAAGGTAAGTTACCACAATATTAAATATTTCTACATTTGTTAATGAGTTTGCAGGCTTAACATTTTGTATGTAACAACCCAGTCTAAAATGGAACATGCATAACATTCAATCATAAGCATTACAATATTGGGTCCCAAAATTCCATTACATCTCATTCAAAATTTAGGTTGGCGGAAACAACCTATACGCAACTGAGAATAACTAACTACTAAAAGTATGAGTGGCACGACTTCTATCTGCATTTATTCTCTAGTCCTGCCCTGCTCACTTGCCAGAGCCTCCTACTACACGCTTACCTGAAAATGGTTTAGTTTTTGAAAAGCGAGGATTAGACCAAACGGTCTAGTAAATTCCCTCCGAAAACGACTTTCAACAACAGTAATAAAATCATTTCATAAATACATTAATCATCTCCACATAAAGCATTAAACATGGTAACTGCACAGTGTTCACGGATAGTACAAACTAACCACGATCGGGGACCAAGCAGACTCCCCTCTCGCCTCATTCCGGGGCCCAAGCAGACTCCCCTTTATCCGAGTAGGAAGGAAACGAATTCCATCCTACTGGCTCATCACAAAATGCCCATGGGATCATCGGATCCCTAGGTACTCTGATCCCACTGTGTAGACCGACTCCACATAGCATACACATAGCTCCCATTAAATCACGGAACGTGAAATCTTTATAAATCATTTCTTTCATGCTAGAAAATCTTTCAAACAAAACATACTTTTTCATGGAATAGTTCGTGAAAGCTTGTAAACAATTCGTGCTCGTAAATACACCATAATCAGTAAAACATTTAACTTTCATTCCACGTAAAAAGGATTAAGGGAACTCACCTGTCTTCTCGCTTCACGACCTCTTACTTAGGCTTTCGATCTCTAAATGGAACACCTATAATTTTTTTAGGAAACGTATATCATAAATCTAATAATTGATACTCGAGCTTGCTTCCGAACTTAACCCAAAATTATCTAATTGATACGATACCCTTCTAATCCAAAATCATAATTAAACGGCTCTGCTTAGCGGTCCAAGACAATAGATAAATTCCGGATTATTTGTTTAATACTGACCCATCTTGATGCCGGAACTTAAATTAATTCCGGCCCAAGACCCAACAACATTAATTCCGGATTATGTTCACTTTCGGATCCTCATTTAGTTCGCTACAGTTCTGGACTACATTTACCAAACACCGGAACCTTATTTATTAAAGCCCAACTACCGGACTTTGAATTAAAATATCGGGTCCATTATGTCAATACCGGATCCATAAATGAATTACGAAAGTCCAGGCCATCAAACAAAGTTTCCGGATCCACGTATGACGGATACCGGATCGCCCAAAAGCAATAATACCGGATCCCCTTTATTGTTTAATTACCGGATCACCTTAAATAAATACCCAAATCTGGTTCCTGATCCGAGCCCAAATTCCGGCTCTTGATTCCAACCCACTTCCGGTTTATTTTAAAATAGTTCCGGATTCTATGCATTGGCCCAATTCCGGTTCATGTTAAAATGATTCCGGATCTGTTAGCTCCAACTTCTGATAGAAGAAGTATTGAAAAATAGGCTAAGTAGGGATCATCGACAGAGCCTCTGCCCAGACACCAAGAGAAGATCGCTCATCAGAAGACATTTAGAGGACAAGGCCACAGAGCCTCTGTCACCCTTGACAGAGCCTCTGTGGTATGGAGACTAAGAAGATTGAAGATGCTTGAAGATGAAGACAAAGACAAACGTGCCTTTCACGTGCCTCTGCAGTACGAAGATCCTGAAGATCATTCGTACAAGGTGTGCCCTGCACTTTCCATGTGTCAACATCTGATGGGTTACAGCCTTTGCAGAATGCGGCGCACTACATTAACGTTGTACCTGATCTCTGACCTACGATGTTGTCTTTGTACCTTAGTACTTCTTGTCTACCTTTTGTCCCCTGTAAAGTAGTATAAATAGAAGGCTCTTGTAGAGCTTTTCTAGTAACTTTGCACAACACACACCTGATTAGAGCAGATTATTTCACACACTTTCGGTGATCTTGGTGGTCTTGATTAATCAATTGAAGTGAATCATTGAGCTAAACTCCTGTGTTATTACTGTTTCACTTAATTGATTCTGTGTGTTTTTCCACCGAGTATTTCTCTTTAGTTCTGTTAAAAACGCTTCTGCAATATATATTTGTTTGAACTATTGAGATAAACATCATTGTTGAGTCTATATTGGGATCAACAATTGGTATCAGAACCAACTTTGATTTTCACTATCAAAGGATCCACTCTAACAATGATCTCGACTCTTTTTGGTAAAAAGTTGGACTGATTTTGACATGTTCTTCATTCATTTCAAAACAACCCCTGTTTTTCTGCTATTCTCGACCTGTTCGAATTTAGTAAACTGACAGGCACTATTTCTTCGGTTAAAACTTTCGATTAAGTGCATTGTTCAAGGTTTTAAAGCTCTTAACTCATTTTGAAGAGTCTGTCCCATCATTTGAAAACTTTCTGTTCATACTTTATTTTTTTCTGGTATTTTCAAAACTTCTCAAAATGGCGAACACTAACAACTTCTTTACTGCTGGTTCTTTAACCAAGCCACCTACTCTGCTCAGAGATGAGTACCCCCAATGGAAGATACAAATGATTCACTTCTTTGAGGGTTCTGACAGAGATCTTCTTACATATATCCACAATCCTCCTCATGTTCCCATGGTTACAGTACCAAGGGTACCAGCCACAGATGATATTCTAGAGGTTCCTGAGTATGAAAAACCAAAGGCAATGGCCAAATGGTCTATTACAGACTGGGAGAAATATGAACTTGCGCAGAAGGCCAAGAGACTTCTGATAATGGCCATACCAAATGACCTCTTTCAATCTCTAGACGCATGTGAATCTGCCTACGATCTATGGAAAGAACTAGAGAAGCAATTGGAAGGCGGGGCCAAGACTCAAAAGAACCGCAAAGCTCAATACATCAACGAGTACTACGCTTTCAAAGCTCTGCCGACAGAATCTCTGCAGTCAACATACGACAGATTCAACTCACTGATTAACAAGTGTAAGAAGTTTGGAATCCACAGAACCTCTGAGGAGAACAACGTCATATCCCTTCAAACAAATCAGGACTTGGACACCTGGACTCTGTCGGATCTCTATGGAATGCTGGCTACCCAAGAACCATAAATTTCTCAGGCGAAAGCCCAAACCGGTGGGCCACTTGCACTTGTTGGTAAGGCTGCATAAGCAAAAGAGAAGCCCAAGAAGGAGAAAGTTGTGGAAGAGAAGAAAGAGAAGAAGAAGAAGTTGCTGGTTATGGTCAGTGAGGAAGAGGAACTGGTGGAAGAGGAGGAGGCAACCATGGTCTCGATAGCCAAATCTTTGGCTCTGTTGACAAGAGAGTTTGGTAGCAGAGGTTACCGAAAGAAGATCGGGTATGAACGTGATGGGAAAGATGATCGGTGTGAGTTCCAGTTTGATCAGGTAACAACGAATCAATAAGAAATAACACGAACAATTGATGATTTCAACTTGTCATCCCTCTCGTATTCATTCAAAGTATCGTACAGAGAATATTACAATCAAAGTAAAAGAACGATTTCTAAACAATAAGCTATAATGAATTTCTCTCCAATTGCTATCACCTAAAACTAGGTTAACACTAATCCTTATATACTTAGGCCTTAGCTAAACAAGGCCCAAGCCCATTAATCAATTAAGCCCAAATAACACAATTAAGGCTTTTACAATTGAATAAATAAACTAATTAAGCACTATATAATTCTTTATATATCTTTGTAATGTGTAGGACATTTATGGTCCTAACAATCTCCCCCTAAAGATATATAAAGAAAAATCGGTCTTGAAATCTTCAGGTCTTGATCTTCTCTTCCTTTAGAATCTTTAGAACTCTATGGTGTAGCATGTCTTCATGTCTTTCAACGCTCCCCCTTGAATAAAGCTCTTGACTAAAGCTCTTGAATTTGATTTCAGCTTTAAAAGAACTTGTAGAACCAATATGCTCGATGGAGGAAATAATTTGAAGCGAACACCACTTGATAAGGAATGAGAAGAATTGATCACCTTTAAAGAAACTTGAAGTCTTTTCGCTTTGATAAAATCTCAGAACTGATCAAGTAACTGATAAGATCAATCAACAATTACTCCCCCTCGGCTTTTGCTAACTCCCCCTCAACTTGATATTCGGTGTCACTTCTGACTCTTACTCTAATGAAACTGAAGCTAATTTGCTTAAATTGACAGAAGAACACACTGAACTTAAAAAGACTTGTGCTGATATTCAGAAAAAGCTTGCATTCTTTGTGTTGGGAACTGAAGATTTGCCAAGTATGGTTAGTACTGCCAGAACAACAATACTACTGCCAGAACAACAATACTACTGCCAGAGCAAAGTTAGTACTGCAAGTAAAAGTTAAAGCTGCTGGAACAATGTTAGTACTGCTTGTGCATAACGATGTTAATACTGCTGGTGATCATAATTATGGAATGCGAGAATGTTGGAGATAAAGATGGAATGATTGAAGATAAGCATGAAAGAATATTCTGAAGATCAATTTTGTTTTGATAGTTATCTTGTAATTATTTAGTATAAATAGATGTTGATAGATAGCTATTCGGTGAGAGATTTCATTAAGAATTCGTTTTTGTTTTAGAGAGAATTAACCTCAAGGTTTAGAACCCTATTTCTAGAGAAGTAGAAGTCGTCTTGTTGAGCCTGTTCAACAAGATTGAGGTTTGGTTGTAAACTTGTGAGTTGAAGTATTGAATACAAACAGATTGTGTTTTCTGATTAGTTGTTCATCAAGTGTGTTTGAATTAAAGTTCTATTCCGCAAGATTCTTTAATTCTGATTTCTAAGTATAATTATTCTTGTTTGGAATCGATCGTGACAAGTGGTATCAGAGCTTGGTTTCTTAGAAATCTACAATCATTATGGACAACACAGTTGAATCAAACAGTACTCTTGTTTCAAAGGTTCCCATGCTCAGGCCTAATGAGTTTGACATGTGGAAGATTAGAATCAAGCAGTATATTTTGCTTACTGATTATTCCATCTGGGATATTATAGAGAATGGTCCATGTGCTGAAGGAAAAGTTGGACCAGATGGCAAAAGACCCCCTCCAAAGACTGATGCAGAAAGAAAGGTTAGACAAACAGAGATGAAAGCCTTAAGCACTCTGCTTTTGGCCATTCCCAATGAGTATCAGCACCAATTTCATCACTGCACTGATGCTCAGATTTTATGGAATGCATTGGAAAAGAGATTCACTGGTACCAAGAGCACCAAGAGGAACCAGAAGGCAATTCTTAAGCAACAATATGAAAATTTTACTTCTACAAAGAATGAGTCTATGACTCAAACTTTTGATAGATTTAATAAGTTGATTGGAGAATTGGCTACAGTTGGAGTTCGTATGGAGGCTGATGATGTAAACAGGAAGTTTCTAAGATCATTAGGTGAGGAATGGACAATGTATACTGTGTCTTTCAGACAGAATGACCAGTTAGAAGATAAAGAGCTTGATGATCTTTACAATGATCTTAGGGTATTTGAAGCAGAGGTTGAAGCCAAGAAGAAGCCCTCAGGATATGTGTATAATGCTGCACTTCTATCAGCATCAACTGATTCTACTGCTAACCCTGAATCAGTTAGTACTGCTGGTGGAGTCAATCAGGAGAAGGCCAATGATTCTGTACTAGAAGCTTTCTTTTCTAGTCATGTTAACTCCTCATTAATTAATGATGACTTAGAACGGATTAATGCTGATGATCTTGAGGAGATGGATATCAAGTGGTAGATGGCTATGCTTTCTATGAGTGTGAAGAAGTTTATAAAGAGGACTGGGAGAAACAACTTTTCCCAAAGAAGAGAAGATGGTGCTGGGTTTGACAAGTCTAAGGTGGAATGCTACAAGTGTCATAAGATGGGATACTTTGCCAGAGAATGCATAGGTGGAGTATCTCAAAACAACCATCAACAAGCTCAGACTGGAAGCTTCAACCAGAACAGAAACTCTGTTCAAGCCCTTGTTTCTCAACAAGGAATGGGATTTGATTGGAGTGATCAAGCAGAAGAGGCAATTCAGAATCATGCACTCATGGCAGAAGTCTCAGATCTTCCTACTGAGGTAAAATCTAATCTCTGTTCTCAAGCTTGTATAGACACTGTGAAAAGGTATAGAGATCACAACCAGGGAATGTGTGATGACCTTAAGAGATTAGAAAAGGATAGAAGAGATTATGTAGTGATTGTTGAGAGGTTTGAAGAACAAATTAAGGCTTTTCAAGCCAATGAACTTCAACACTCATATGATACAAACTACTAGAAGTGGGAAAAGAATGGTCTGGAGTTCCAACTGAAAGAGTCTAGGGAGGAATGTGAGAAATTAAAAGGAGAACTTGAGAAAGTAAAACTTGATGTTGAAAAGTTTTCATGTGCTTCTAAAGTCATGGACACCATAATAAATGCTCAAATACACAGTAAGATGAAACCATGCCTAGGGTACAATGCCACACCCCCACCCTACAACAACACATACATCCCTCCTAGGTCAGACCTGTTAGAAACCAAGGATAGGAAGGACTTACCTGAAGGAGCTACTAAAGTAGATCCATTAGATGAAGTTGTTGTTGAGGATAAAACTGAAAAAGAAGAGTCTAAGAAAAGGAACAAGAATGTCAGTGGTGAGATCCCCTTAGAGAGTTACATCAAGACTAATGAGGAAGGTGGAAGTCCCTGGGATAAGAACAATGAGATGAAAAGATCTGAAAAGGAAAGGGAGTTCATTATACACAGACCACTGTTGTGAATTCCAATACTTGTGAACATTGTTCTTGCAAGAATTCTCAAAAGAATGAACCCCAAAAACATGATAAAAAGAGGGGAAATCAAAGAAACTGGAATAATCAGTGGGCTAAAAAACAAGGAGTTGATATGCAAAGGATTAACAGACCAAAACCTTGTTTTATCTGTGGCAAATTGAATCACCTTGCCAAACACTGTTATTTCAATCCTATTAACCAAAGGATAAATTTTCAAAGAACTTTTCAAAAATCAAATGGTTATAGGAAGCCTGTAAGAAACCATGTGGCTAAGAAACAAGCTAAATCCAAAAGCCACATGAGGAAAAAGACTGAAAAAGAATGTGTCACAATGTGGGTTCCTAAAAGCACTAGTGTTAGTACTGCTGCCTCAGATAGTACTGCTGCTAGCAGTGTTAGTGCTTCTAACACTGTTAGTACTTCTTCTAGAAGCAATACTGCTGCTAGCAGTGTTAGTACTGCTAACACTGTTAGTACTTCTTCTAGAAGCAATACTGCTGCTAGCAGTGTTAGTACTGCTAACACTGTTAGTACTTCTTCTAGAAGCAATACTGCTGCTAGCAGTGTTAGTACTGCTAACACTGTTAGTACTTCTTCTAAAGATAATACTGCTTCTAGTGTTTGTGCTGCTAGACCAATCATCTTGACAAAGTACTCTAGTACTGAAGTTCCTCAGGTTGAAAAACTTATCCAAACTGAATGTAAGTACTTTGATGAGCAAGGGAGACCCAAGACCACTTTGGCTTGGGTTCCCAATAAAAAGTAATTGATTTATCTTATGTGCAGGGCAACCAACAGCTCAAGGGGAAGAGCATCTGGCATGTTGATAGTGGTTGCTCCAGGCACATGACAGGTAACATGGCCTGCCTCAAGAATTTCAAAAGAATTGATGGAGGACATGTTGCTTTTGGGAATAATCCTGCAGGAGGTAAGATAAGTGGTAAAGGTGATGTATCAAAAGGTAAGATGACATTTGAGGATGTTTACTATGTTGAGCAATTGAGATACAACCAGTTAAGTGTATCACAGGTCTGTGACAAGAAACATAGTATATTATTTACTGATTCTGAATGCATTATTCTTACTCCTGGATTCAAAGTAGTTGATGAAAACATGATACTATTGAGAACTCCTAGAAAGGATAATGTGTATTGTTTAGATTTAGAAAGTGTTTCATCTGATTCATCCCTAAACTGTTTGGTATCAAAAGCTTCAATGGATGAATCATCACTTTGGCACAGAAGGATGTGTCACATGAATTTTAAAACAATGAATAAACTTGTTAAACATAATCTTGTTAGGGGTTTACCATCAAAAGTTTATTCATGTGATGATCATTGTGTTGCTTGTCTCAAAGGCAAACAACACAAAACTTCTCATAAGTCCAAAGAGATAAACACTATCTCAAATCCTCTTCAGTTGTTGCATATGGATCTGTTTGGCCCTACAAATATCATGAGCATTGGCAAGAAGTCATACTGTTTAGTTATTATTGATGATTACTCTAGATTTACTTGGGTATATTTTCTGAGAACTAAAGATGAGACAAGTGGACTGATCAAATCTTTTATTCTTAGAATTGAAAACCAATCAAATCAAAAAGTGAAAGTCATTAGATCAGATAATGGGACTGAATTTAAAAACCTTGATCTAAACACCTTTTGTGAGGAAAAAGGAATTGAGAGACAATACAGTGCTCCTAGGACTCTACAACAGAATGGTGTTGCTGAGAGAAGGAATAGGACACTGATTGAGGCTGCTAGATCTCTGTTAGCTGATTCAAAATTACCCACTACTTTTTGGGCAGAAGCAGTTAATACTGCTTGTTATGTCCAAAACAGAGTTTTAGTAATAAAGCCTAAAAGCAAGACACCTTATGAGCTTTTTCAGAAAAAGAAACCATTTATTGGATTTTTCAAACCATTTGGGTGTCCTTGTATAATTCTCAATACCAAATCTCACTTAGGTAAGTTTGATAGCAAAGCAGATGATGGTTTTCTTGTTGGTTACTCATCTCAGAGTAAGGCTTACAGAGTGTTTAATACCTCTTCTAAAATAATTGAAGAAAGTGACAATGTCAAATGCAATGAGAACACACCAAATCCTATTTGTTCAGGTCCTGATTGGCTATTTCACATTGATTCACTCACTAATTCTTTGGGTATCAGTAGTGATGTAAATGCAGGACAAAGGGATGCACCACCATCAGATCACAGAATTCAGTCTGTGATATTTCCACTCCCTACCATTGATCCTGTTGACTTCTGTGAACAAGAAAAGGAAGCTGAACCCATTCAGAATGAAGAAGAGAGAAGAATAGAGGAAAATCAGCCTTCAAGTCCAAATTCCAGAGAGTCTGAAGTGACTGAAGAAGATGAAGAAAATCCAGACTTAAATGAGTCAAATCTGGATGTGAACTTACAAGAGGAATCTGGTCATCCATCAAGAACTCAGAAAAATCATCCTCCTGAGTTGGTAATTGGAGACATTGCTTCTCCCATGATGACTAGGAATCAAAGCAGACTTCAAGAGCTACAAAATCAGCAAAATACAGTTAATACTGTACTCACTTGCTTTCTATCCCAAATTGAGCCCAAAAAGGCTTATGATGCTATGAAAGATCCAAGTTGGATAGAAGCAATGCAAGAGGAGCTGCTACAGTTCAAGCTACAGAAAGTTTGGAACTTGGTGGACCTTCCAAAAGGTCATAGGGCAATTGGCACCAAGTGGATTTTTAGAAATAAGAAGGATGAGAGAGGAATTGTGATCAAGAACAAAGCCAGGCTGGTTGCACAAGGGTATACTCAGGAAGAGGGTATAGACTATGAGGAAGTCTTTGCTCCAGTTGCAAGGATTGAGGCAATTAGGTTGTTTCTAGCCTATGCCTCATATATGAAGTTCAAGGTCTACCAGATGGATGTAAAAAGTGCTTTTCTATATGGGACTATAGATGAAGAAGTGTATGTCTGTCAACCCCCTGGATTTGAGAATCCATTGTATCCTGACAGAGTGTACAAGTTAAAGAAGGCACTTTATGGTCTACATCAAGCCCCAAGAGCATGGTATGACACCCTGTCTACCTATCTCTTGGAAAATGGATTTGAAAGAGGAATCATTGATAAGACCTTATTCATTAAAAGGAAAAAGCAGGACACCCTACTTGTTCAGATCTATGTGGATGACATTATCTTTGGATCCACAAATGATCACATGTGTAAAGACTTTGAGGAGTTAATGCACAAGAGCTTCAAGATGAGTTCCATGGGTGAACTTACTTTCTTCCTTGGGCTTCAGGTGAAACAGAAGAAGGATGGGATTTTCATATGCCAATCCAAATATGTGAAAGACATCCTGGATAAGTTTGGATTATCAGACTCAAAGCCAGCAAGCACACCAATGGAGACACACAAACAGATCAATGCTGATCTTGAGGGGGAGGATGTGGATGTCCATCATTACAGATCAATGATTGGATCACTCATGTATCTCACAGCCTCTAGACCAGATATTATGTTTCCAGTATGTGTATGTGCCAGATTTCAAGTTACACCAAAGCAATCACACCTTCATGCAGTCAAGAGGATATTTAGATACCTAAGAGGGCAACCTAGATTAGGTCTCTGGTATCCTTATGAATCATCCTTTGATCTTCTTGCATACTCAGATAGTGACTTGGGTGGAGCTAACATGGATAGGAAGTCTACTTCAGGTGGATGTCAGTTTTTGGGTGCAAGACTAGTATCTTGGCAGTGTAAGAAACAAACCACAGTGTCCTTATCTACAACAGAAGCTGAGTATATAGCTGCTGCAAGCTGCTGCTCTCAGGTTCTATGGATACAGAATCAGATGTTGGACTATGGGGTAACATTTCTTAACACTCCAATCTTCATTGACAACAACAGTGCTATTAGCATTGTTAACAATCCAGTCAAACACTAAAAAACAAAGCACATAGAGATCAAGTATCACTTTATTCGAGATTGTAATGAAAAGAAATTAATTCAAGTTGCTAAAGTTCATACCAATGACCAGTTTGCTGGTCTATTCACAAAAGCTTTTGATGTGGGTAGATTCACTTTCTTGGTAACAAGTGTGGGCATGCTCAACCTTGAATAAAGTCATGATTTTCAGTTTTTATACCTGTATTTCCTTCTATTTTTGGTACTACTAACTCTTTTTCTCAGGATCTTCTGTATGACTCAGATTGACAAGTGCTGAAAAGTGCATAGTTACTACTGCCAATGCATAGTTACTACTGCTAGTGCATAGTTACTACTGCCAGTGCATAGTTACTACTGCCAGTGCATAGTTACTACTGCCAGTGCATAGTTACTACTGCCAGTGCATAGTTACTACTGCCAGTGCATAGTTACTACTGCCAGTACATAGTTAATACTGCTTCGTACTTAATACTGCACGTGTCGTTAATACTGCTTTAAAAGAAAAATTAGGGCTACTACTGCTATAAATACCTCTTTCAGCCCGCCAAAGTTCATAACGTCTCTTTGAATTCTATTCATCTCTCTCTCTTTCTAACTATTCTCTCCCAAGAATCTCTGTTTTCTGTCAAGAATCCTCAGGCACAATGGAGTTTATCGACGAACACAACGAGATTGCCATGCTCCAGAAGCCAAAACAGTCCGCAGGTTTTCATGACATTGTGGATTTCCTCAAGTCCACGCATATATCCTATGCCCTAACGGTGACCCCGACAATCTACACCGAGCATCAGAAGCAGTTCTGGGAAAATGCCACCGTGGTGTCTGAAGATGGGCAGAAAATCATCAAAACAAGGGTGTGTGACAAACCCTTGAATGTTACAGAGGAGCTTATTCGCATCACTCTTCGATTGGATGATGCCTCAGGTATGACGTCTATTCCTAATGACGATCTATACTCAACTTTAACGAGAATGGGGTATGAAGGTCCCATTGGAATCTTTAAGTTTTTCAAGTCTAAATTTTCTACACAATGGCGATTCTTTGTTCATACCTTAATGCACTGCATTTCAAAGAAAACTACTGGATGGAGTGAGTTTAGCAGTACCATTGCTTATGCCCTGGTCTGCTTGGCCACTGCCAGGAAGTTTAATTTTTCACAAATGATTTTCAATGATCTTGTGTCAAACCTAGAATCCAAAAAGAGTTTTTATATGTACCCAAGGTTTGTCCAAGCAGTGATTACTCAGGAATTGACGGATTTGCCTCAATTTACTGAGGTATATGTACCTAAACCCCCTAAAGGAAAGGTCTTCTCAAATATGAGAAGAACTTCCAGGGACTCGGAAGGAGTTGACACTTCATTGTTCTCTACAATGATGGGTGTGTCCCACATACAAGAAGGTATGGCATCAGGGTCAAGGCCCTCATTAGACCAACCCACTGATAGCCAAACCCCACCTTCAATCACCAAAGAAATTCCTCAGTCCATTCTTCAAAGACCCACTCCTCTCATAACCAAAAAGTTTACAAGAAGAATGGTACACAAGGCTCCTTCCCTTGATGTACCTCCTACAAGCCCAAAGCCTTTAAGCCCTCTATTGGAGCATTCTCCAATAGAGAATATCGAAAGGGAAACTACAGGGGTGTCTCCCAACCCCAAGAAGGTGCTCACTAAGGAGAAGGTTGAGCATGTGAGTAGCAAGGCTTCCACTACTTCTGCTAGCACAGAGAAGGACAGTGGTAACATAACTAAAACCTTCCTCACGGCAACTCAGAATGAGAAATCATTCAGAGGTCCCAGGTGCCAAGAAACCACGGGGGTAGGCAGTGCTTTTGCTAGGCAAAAGACACCTACTAAAATTTCCAGTGATCCTTTAAAGGAAGTAAAAACTCCTAAACAAGGTGAGGATAGATATACATATGAGGAATTGATGGAAACCATTGCCAATATCAACACAGATGTTGTAAGTCAGCAAAAGGAGATAGATGGACTCAAGAAAGTGGTCCTATATCAACAAACACAGCTTGAGAAGCATAAGAAGCTGATTACAAAGTTGATGCACAGGAAGAAGAAAGCTCAGTATGTTCTTAAAAGAAGAAGCCCCAACAATGATGCTCCCAAAAAGGGGGAGTCAGAAGCTGAATTCAACATGGAGAGTGCACAGGAAAAGGGGGGAGAATGAGTGTGTTGAAGAAATTGCAAAAGAAGCAGAAACTGATCATGCAGCAGAAAAGGTTAATGCTGCTGAAATTCAGAAAGAAGCAGAAACTGAACCAACAGCAGAAACGGTTAATGCTGATGAAAGTCAAAAAGCAGAAGCGACAGAAACCATTCCAGAGGCAGCAGAAACAAAAGAAGCAGCAGAAACCATGCAAGAAGCAGTATCTACAAAGGAAGAAGCAGCAAAAACAAAGGAAGCAACAGAAACTAAAAAGCCTACTTTGGAAGAAGTTGAAGTTGCAGAGGCTTTGATTAAAGCCAAACATGACACTCCTAAAAAGCAAGAAGAAACTCTGGGTGAAAAGCTGATGTCACTGAAAAGAACAAGAACCAAGTCTATAGCTACCAAGAGGAAAGTTGTCAAGAAACCTAGGGTAGAACCAGTGGTAGAAGAAGAAAAAGAAGAGGATGTTCCAGAAAAGAAAGATGATACAAAGGTTGCTGAAGAAGAAGTAGCAACTCCATCAGGTCAACCAAGTAATACTCAATGTGATATGTATATCACTATGGTTGATACTGATCCAATCAAAGTTGACCCATTCTCTTCAATGCCTCCTGAGATCATCTTCTGGGATACCTTGGTAGATCAGAGAAAGGAGTACATTAGAGTCAAAAGAGCAGATGGGAAGTTTGAGGTCTGTTCTACATGGGGAAGACTTATCAGAATGTGCTCTAGATCTGACGTAGAGGAGATGTACAAGGTTAGAATGAAGCTGTATGGAAATATGCTGAATGAGAAAGGGATGTCTATCACCAAATTGGTTCTTGAATACCTGTGCCTAATGTTCAAACCAGAAGCAGTTCAGTATATGATAGAAAGAAATTTTCAAGCCATTACCAACTGGATGCTCATTGAAAAATGTGGAGTGTATGTCATCACACTGGACTATACATATCATGAGTATTATTTGGTGGATGTTGCATACAAGCACAGCAAGAAAAGGTTGAATGGAATGCTACATGCTAAGTTGGCTTGCAACAAGGATTCTGAAATGGGAAGATACTTGGTGAGAAGGATTATCAATCAAAGCCTGGGTTTGAATCCTGATTTATGTGTTCATGATTAGGTTTTGGAAGCATCATCTGAAGAACTTGACTTCTCAACCTAAAAAGTCAAGTTAGGGGGAGATTGTTGGGAACTGAAGATTTTCCAAGTATGGTTAGTACTGCCAGAACAACAATACTACTGCCAGAACAACAATACTACTGCCAGAGCAAAGTTAGTACTGCAAGTAAAAGTTAATGCTGCTGGAACAATGTTAGTACTACTTGTGCATAACGATGTTAATACTGCTGGTGATCATAATTATGGAATGCGAGAATGTTGGAGATAAAGATGGAATGATTGAAGATAAGCATGAAAGAATATTCTGAAGATCAATTTTGTTTTGATAGTTATCTTGTAATTATTTAGTATAAATAGATGTTGATAGATAGCTATTCGGTGAGAGATTTCATTAAGAATTCGTTTTTGTTTTAGAGAGAATTAACCTCAAGGTTTAGAACCCTATTTCTAGAGAAGTAGAAGTCGTCTTGTTGAGCCTGTTCAACAAGATTGAGGTTTGGTTGTAAACTTGTGAGTTGAAGTATTGAATACAAACAGATTGTGTTTTCTGATTAGTTGTTCATCAAGTGTGTTTGAATTAAAGTTCTATTCCGCAAGATTCTTTAATTCTGATTTCTAAGTATAATTATTCTTGTTTTCTGATTAGTTGTTCACAGATTTGTCACCCTCAGCCTCTGTCAAAAGAGACTCCAAACCTAAGAGATATCTGAAAACTCAAGATCAGATAGGAATCTTTAAGTTTGGTGACCCTGAGACTCAGACCCAGGTTGCTTTTGTCTGCACTGTAGATTCTGAAACGAAACTATCGGCAGAGGCACCTGAGTTCATGCCTGCTTCTTTAAAAGAAAAACTGAAACATATTTCTTGAAATGAGCTATTGGAAATTGGCAAAAACAATTTTTATGAGAACCTTTGTACATCCTGTGTTGAACAAAATCTCTCTGAGGAAATCTTGATGAATACTTCTATTGAATTGGAAGAGATTCCCGAAAGAAACGAAGAAAGCGAGTATGGCACATGCTCAGAAAATCCTGCCTCTGTCGACAGAGATCTCAGTGACTCAACCTCTATATACGAGGACGATTCATCCTCTGACGAATCTGAGACTGACTCAAATGAGTCAGAGATAGTTCCTTGTGAATCAGAGGGATTTAAACTCCCATTTGGCATTCTTAACAGAACCATTCCTCCTAAGGAGAAAATCACAAGTGTTCCTATCTGCCCGGATTTTTTGGACATGTGTATACAAGCTAAAACCTCTCTTGAGCTTGAAAAGATCAAACAACAAATAGAAAAGTCCTCTCAGTGTTCGAAAGCTACAAAACCTTTTAGGCCATTTCAAGAAAAACTAACTTGGCAAAAAAAGGGAAAATGGGTGGAAAATAACAAGTCTTTTGCTTCTGTGACGGTGAAACCAGCTAAAGTTCACCACAGAGGATTGGGTCAACAGAGGGCTACTCTCAAGAGAGAATTTTCAAAACTTCAATCTAGCCTAGAAAGGTCTTCTTGTAATAGGAAGTCTAATGCTAGGAGAGATTGTAATAATAAAGCCTGCGTACCCATATTCAGTGTTTTTAATGAAAAGTTCAAGCAAATTTCTTTGCATATCCATTATTGTGATTGCTTTAAACTTATGCATCAACTGAATCAACACTTCTCAAGCCCTCACTGTTTCCTCTCTAGACCTAAAAAGAATGCAAAATTCAAGGAAGAAACAAGATGGTTCTTCGAAAAAAGCTAATCCCAAACCTAAGGATGCTAAGGCAACCTTAAAGACCCCTAACAAACTTGGACCCATTTGGAAATGGGTACCTAAAAATCTCTGATAATGTTGTAGAAGCAGTATGTGCCGATATGGTACCTAGACTCCGGGTGCTCAACGCACATGACTGGCGACAGAGGTCTACTATCCTCATATAAAGACAAACTTGGAGGAGGATCAGTTACCTTTGGAGATAACAAGAAGGGGTATATAAAAGGTTATGAAGTCATAAAGAAAGAAAACATAACCGTGTGCAAAGTTGCATATGTGGATGTCCTTAAGCACATTCTTCTCAGTGCTAGCCAACTTTGTGATACTGGTTTCAATGTTATGTTCAAAAGAACATTCTGCTCTCTACAAGGGGAAGATACAGGCGTTGAACTTCTGCGAGCCGAACGAATGGGTGATCTGTACCTCATGAACTTCAGTGTCAAGAACAAGAAGGACAAGCTCTGTCTTATAGCTTGCAAAAACGAAGAAGCTTGGTTATGGCATAACAGGTTCTGCCATCTTAACTTTCATACTCTAGATAAGCTTGTCAAACTTGATCTAGTTAAAGGTCTGCCAAATGTCAAATTTAGCAAAGATCATTTGTGTTCTGCTTGCGAAATGGGAAAACTCAAGAGAGCTTCCCATAAAGGCAAGACTGATGTGTCTTGCCCTAGGCCTTTGTATATGCTTCACGTTGACCTCTGCGGTCCCATAGTCATACAGAGCCTAGGTGGCAAGAAGTATATGCTAGTGTTGATTAATGAATTCTCGAGATATACGTGGGTGGAATTTGTCAGAAAGAAATCAGATGTTCCAAACATTCTGATAAATCTAATGAAAAGAATTCAAGTTCTATATGAGTGCAGGATTCAAAAGCTAAGAAGCGACAATGGAACATAATTCAAAAACTCTGTTATTGAAGCTTATCTCCCAGAAAAAGGCATATCTCATAACTTCTCTGCTGCACGCACCCCACAACAGAACGGCGTGGTCGAACGCAAAAATCGCACGCTTATGGTGGCTGCAAGAACAATGCTGAGAGCATCTGGATTGCCCACTTCTTTCTGGGCATAAGCTGTGTCAACCGCTTGTTTTACCCAACATCGATCAACGATAGTGAAGAGACACATCAAAACACCGTACCATTTGATCAACCAAAGGCAACCAAATATCAAGTTCTTCCATGTATTTGGATGCAAGTGCTTTGTCCTCAACGACAGAGAGACTAGAGGAAAGTTTGATGTTAAAGCAGACGAAGGAAAGTTCATAGGGTACTATGCCACTTCCAAGGCCTACAGAGTTTACCTTCTGATGACCCGATCCATTGTAGAGAGTATCAATGTCTCCTTTGACGATTCTTTTTAGAAGACTTCTGAACAAATCAGTTCAGAACTCGGTCTGAAAAAGGAATCCTCTGGCATCTCCAAAACAAGAGAAGCAGAACTAAATCTGCTATTTGAAGAGATGTTCCACGATGATATTGATCCCTCTGCTGGAGCCACCAGAGCCTCTGGAGAAACATCCTCTGCCGACCAGACTGATTCAGGTATATCTCTAACTGGTCCCTCAAATACTTCACACTCTTCTATTAATAATGCAGATGCAAGTGTCGAGGGGGAGTAAGCAGAGGATAATGCAAGCAAGAATACCACTACAGAGGATTTGGAAATACCAACTCCAGCAACTACAGAGGAAGTAATACCAGAGGAAAACGAGGATTCTGTCTCAAAATCCTCAAAGGAATCAATCCCAACTCTTATCGAAATACCACGTCAAGCTGAGACACCAAGTTCTAGCACAGAAGTACCATCGACAACAGAGGTTGCACCAGAACCATCATGTGCAACCACAGAAGTTCAACTGAATGATGCCAATGACCATCTCCCAAGGATGACAAAGTGGACAAAGAGCCATCCTCAGAGCCAAATAATCGGCGATCCTTCTGAAAAAGTCAAGACAAGATCAGCCACCGCTAATTTTTGTTTCTGTAACGACCCGTCCCAAATATACACCATATAATAGCATTTACCAATCAAAGATATATAACAAAAGATACATATTATATCACATAAGGTCTGAAAGTCTTAAAACTGTACATTACATATTCAGTATAAACTTTTCGCAAATACTACAATACTATCCCTAAGATACGATTCAGGAAAACTTCATAATTAAGACAGCCTTCAAAGCATCTTACACTTTATCCTTGCCTTTAAACCTTCCTTGACCTGGAATACATATTTTTTGAAAACAAAATGAGGGTTAGACCAAACGGTCTAGTGAGATAATCCCTGTCAGTTTAGTAATCCTTTTGTAAAACACAAATATACAACAAGTATTTAAATACCAAGCAAGACTCGTGCACTGTGTACAACTCCTCCTTCACATGGCTATATTAGTTGGTTGCGAGCCAACTAATCAATTTACTCCGCTGCACTTACATACAGCCAACTCCACTGCACTTACATACAACCAATACTCCGCCGACTCTTAGTCCGGTCAAGGTTCACTCGTGTAGTGTAATGCTTATATAAATACAATATACATCTCAATATATCATATTTCCATTCATAAACATGTCATCACATACCTACCACATATTCATCCCATATATAATATATATATATATATATGTATTCCAGTTTGAAAATATTTTAAAGTAAAACTCACCTTGTTAATAGTTTGAAGCCACACACGCGCAAATGATACAACCGAACAGCACTATCAAACTTCACTAACGAGGGGCAACCGAGCCTGAAATATATAAACATTGATGAAATCCATATGATTATATGTATATAAGACTCATTACGACAATTGACAACCTTAACAACTCACCGGACACCCCCTAATCGCAACCGAGCTAGAAACCGAACAACCGACATTAAAAACAATACTTGGAGTTGCTATATGCCCAAACTAACATGTTCAAAGTGTTCAAAAGCTATCTTACACTCAAAACGAGTAAACATACGCCTATATTACGCTATAAAACGACACCGGTACGCAAGAAACAAAAATCCGAAAATGCTGAAACAGTGACTTGCGCGGCTTGTGCCGCGACTTGAGGTCGCCCAGTAAGTCACGCAAGTCTCTGGACAGCCCCTTTCCACCTGCAACAGCCCCTGTTCAGCCCCTTTAATACCCCAACTCAACCCCCACTTAATTAGGTTCATTCTATGGAAGTTTTGGCATCAAAAAATGAGATTTTAACATCAAATAACATGAAGGAATCCATGTAGCAACTCTATACACATATGCACTCAATCCAATCCATGATCAAGAATGACTTTGAATGAACTCCAAAATCACAACTTATGAAAACACATACTTGGGGTGTTCTTACACCTTTAAGCCGTCCTTTTTTAACACCAATAACCAATTCAATAATTTTTTGGAATCATCCATGAAAATTCATCTTTAAACCATAACTTTGATCAAACTTAAATGATCATCCATGGAAATACAAATATACCCAAACCCTAAACTAAAGATGGAGATGAAGACAAAGAATAGAGCATGTACCTGGAAGAAGAAGAAAAAGAAGAATTTTACTTCAAAGAGCAACAAACTCTAGTCACCAAACCAAGAAAACCCTCTTCACTTTATTTCCTATCTCTTTCTCTATATACGTCTCTCTCTCTTTCTCCCCCTAAAACACACACACTACACATACACAAATATCTAGATATTAATTGAAAGAAAGAGGAGGTGGAGGCTATGACTCATGATGTACTATGGTTATTAGGACCATTTGCCCCCTTGACTAACAAAAGTGACACTTAAACCCTCAAACTTATAATAAGACTTATACAAATAACATAATATTCCCCTAGACTTATATGTTCACATAAAATACTGAGGTTACTTACTACGGGTTATTACAATATCTCCCCCTTAAAGGAATTCCGTCCCGGAATTCAATCGAGCAAAAAGGTACGAATACTTAGTTTTCACTACTACATCAAACTCAATCAAGGCCAAAGGAAATAACTTAAAATGAATCCCACACCCATCTATATCTATAACACAACTATCAAATACCTTTTTAATGCAGATAAGCAACAAAAGAATGGAGACACAAATGATCGGTTTGCACCGAAGTCGAATAACACTTTAGCACGTGTAGAGTTTATTAGAATTGTACCTGTACCAACATTAGGACTTTCCTCTACCTCTTGTTCTATCATTTGAAAAACACGACCCTGGGCTCTTGGTAGTTCAGGCCTTTGTACTCCTCTCGGCCTAATACTTTGTGGTCTTATTGACATATTACCCTGTTGAGCTCTCCACTGTGGGCAATCAAACTGAACATGATCTGGGGAATCACAACGAAAAAAAAATCGAGTCACCCGACAATCCTTAGCGATATGACCCGACTTTCCGCACTTGTAGCAATTTCAGGAATCAACATAGCAGTTTCCTTGATGAATGTGGTTACATTTAGGACATGGTCTTCCAATTGGTCTGAAAGGTGGATGACTATCAAACCTCGGGGATCGGTACTCCTTCGAATCGTACATCGTTTCCTCCAATTTTCTTTTCCCAAAACTTTTCTCATTAACATCTCTTCCTTTATCTCTTTCAACATTTTATGCAGCATCCACTGCAGCTGAGAATGTATCTGGTCCTTTTGCAATTACCAAACCTCTGATCTTTGAGTTTAATCCAAAGATGAATCTTTCCATCTTGAGGGCCTCCGTGGCGACATAATATTCAGCAAAGCGAGACTTCTCTAGAAAGCGAGCAGTATACTCACGGACTGACAAACTTCCTTGTTGTAGATTCATAAACTCTTCTTGTTGGTCCCGAAGGCCTATACAAGTTTGTAGAAGGGGGGGGGGGGGGTTGAATACAAACACACAGATTTTACTTTTCTAAATTGTTTATTGATAAATCATTAACAATTTACAGCTTGTTGCGGAAACAAGATTAAGGATAAACCTAAATCTAAACAAGTTGGAACACTAAGGTTTCTTGCACTAAGAGAGATAAGGAAATTACTAATAATAACCAATCTTGAGATAAGAGATAGAACTTGTCTAGAGTTAGCAAGTTACTTCAAATGAAGTGGGTTCATCTCTTTATATACTGCATGCATTTAATGCAAGTCAGTATACACTTTACACGTGTCATCAGCTGGTTGGTTGCATGTCATTGACCTTTGTTGACAACCTTAGTAGCCGCATGGATGAACAGTGTAGTATCAGAGTGGTTGTACGATTTCAGACAGTCGGAGGTTCTTTTCTGACATTTCGTACGGAGTCGTGCAAGGGTGGTTAAGACAAAAGTACTTTGTACGGAGGACTTCATGATCAACTTTCGTTGATTCAGAGCATTATCATTATCTATTCAGCGAATGATAAAGTTCAGCGATAGCTGAAGTCTTGTACTTGATACTTCACGTTGAGTGGGCAAATCTGAGTCTTCGCTGATCCGCATCAGTTCATTAGGAGACTTGTCGCTGGTTCTTGAGCTTGATCTTCGACTTCAGCGTAGAACCTTTGTTGACGTGAAACTTGTCTTCAGGGATCATAAGTAAACAACTAACTTATCAGCGATCATCATAATGACTGAACAGACTCAGAGCATTAATGGTGAACAGTGTTCGCTGAATGTTTAATTCAAAGAGCGAGAGTTCCTATCAGCGGTACTATAAGATCTTAGTACTTATCAGCGATAGTGAAACTCTGATACATATTGTTACTTACAATTTTCACTAAGTATATAAGAGAGGGTCATTATCAAATCACTGAGGGTTTGGATCAACAATCTCCCCCTATTTGATTATGACATAGCAACAAAGAAAATTGCTATTTAATGAAAACATAAGGATAAAAAGAACTCATAAAATATTTGTCCCTTTTACTGTTTTCTGGGATCTTTTCAGTACTGATGGTGTAAAGTACATTCGCTGAAATCTTTCTTTAAAACTTTGAATCAGGTTACAAAGAGAAATGGAAAGATTACAAGTACAAGCGAAATAAATTACAAGTACAAAAGAATAACTAATACAATAGAGAAATAGGCGATCATATCAGTTTGTAAAGGGTTCTTCCTTAATGAGAAGTTCATCAAGGTACTTCCTTGTTTTCTTTTGATCATCGCTTCTTCAAAAATCAAGGGTTTCAGATGTCGTGCCTGAGGGTCATTCCTGAAGTCACACCAGTAGATGAGATCTCTCAGCTGTTCGATGGGAGTGATGTGAAGTTCAGAGATGCGTTGAAAATGCTTTCCACCATCGTAGTCATGGAAAAATATCCCGTAGGGTTCGCTTATGACTTTGCCAGGGATGAAAGTCTCACCAGGAGGAAGAGATGTGTCAAGCATGGAAAGATCAGGATCAGGACCAAGGACTTCAGCACGTGAAAAACCAATACCTGTTTCATTTCGTATGACAGGGCCATCAATTGAAGATTTAGATTTCTTCTTCTTCGCTGAGGCCTTTCTTTTCTGACTTTCGAGAGGAGGAGGAGGAGGAATATCCACACAGGAATAGACTAAGTCGATTTGTTTGTTGATCAGCTTTTAAACATGTTCCTTGTACTTCGACTGAGACTTCTGGATGGCTAACCTGATCTCCAACCATTCAGAGAGACCATACTTCGTTATGGCTTCAGCATAGAATTTTTCGTACTTCTTATCTTCTCTGAATATCTCGACTTCAGCGATTGAAACAAGGGTTGTTCTTCCAGAGATGAATACCTTGTTGATTTTGGCAGGAGAGAGTCTGTAGTTGACCTTTTCTTTGCACCAGGCTAAAGTGGACTGAGACATAGTTCTCTTTTCTTCAGTTATCTTCTTGGCGTCTTACCAGAGCTGACGTTGAACTTCAATAGGAACTATTTTCAGCTTGGGGTCTTTCACTGATCGTTTAAAAAGCTGGATGGCGTATTCTCTGTCCTTTTCTTCAGCTTCCTTTCTTTCAGCGATTAATCTTTCAGCTCTGAGGTGATCCTTGTATTCCTTTTGGGAAATTCTGAACTTTGGAGGAACTGAAGGAAGTTGATCACGCCTCAGAATGATTCGCTGATCCTCGAATTGCTTTATTATCTCCTCTCTTCTTTTCTGATCCTCTTCACTTAGCTTTTGAGGAGCTAAGGAAGGTCTGTGTCTGGGTGAGAGTAGCTGTTCTTCAGGTTCATCAGTCTCAGAGATTAAATCTAAGACTGGGATTATTTCTTCAGCAGCAGCTGGTATTATTGGTGAAATCGCGGTTGTGGAACCTTCAGCGATATCCTCAAACATGGGAGAGGACTAGTTGCAACACTGCGATCTTACAAGTAAGAACTTGGGTAGAATCAGAGAGAGAAAATTTGTTCAAGTGTATAGGCTTGGGTAGTAGAACTGATAGTGTATGATAGAGGAGGGATAGAGTGAGAGATGTTTAGTGTACCTGACAAACCGGCTTTTCAAGCAAGATCGTCAGATTGTCATTTTCAGCGACACTTTTGCCTTTGCCTTTCTCAGCTCCAGAGGCTGAGGGCTTTGTCTTTGTCTGCTCCCCTGAAGGTTCATTTATCGAGATTCCCTTAAGAACTTTGATCCTCGGAGCAGGTTTGACGATAAAGAAGTCATCGTCATCTTCGTAATCATCATCATCATTCTTTGGAGAAGAGGATGGTTCATCATCAGGGATGTCGACGGCTTCATCATCTTCTGCTTCGGATTCGGTTTTATCAGCTTCTTCTTCGAGTTGCTCCCCCTCAGATACAGAGGCGAGCTTCTCGGTTTCCTTAGGGTTTTCATCTCCCTGAGGTCCAGCGGTGGTTTCTTCAGCATCCTTCTTCTCTCCCCTGATAGATTCATCATGGGAAAGGTATTCAGCGCTCTTGGAGAGATCTTCAGCGCTCTTCTCCCTCTCTTTCTCATGATGAGTGGGGGAGGAATGGATTGACTCAGCAGCGTTGGCAGGTTCATTATCTTCTTGGCCAGAGATACCTATACAACCTTCAATCTTTGCTATTCTGTCTCGAAGGCCAGAAATAGCAGGATTGATCTTCTACAGCTCAGTGCGATCCACCGCTGTGAAATTGTCAGATGCAGGGACAGGGGCAGGGGCAGGAGTATTCGCTTTGTGTAGCAGCTGCTTGATCATCGTTTTCATCGAACTAACATCGGTCTTTATAGAGCCTAAGTCAGTCTTTACAGTAGACATATCTCCCTCTAGTTGTCCAACCGATGTCTTCAGCGATGTGACCTCGCTGGACATGGATGAAACTGAATTTTTGAGAGAGGTGTAGTCTGTGTAGATGTCAGCGAGCACCTTGGCGAAGTCGCTGAGAGTTTTATCAACCTGCTTCATGTCATCTGTGGAAGCCTTCTTCTCTACCACCGTTGTCAGCTTTGTAAGATTCTCTCTAGCGTTTGTTACAGCTGTAGAGTTATTTGAAAGAGTAGTGGTGAGACCTGTCAGCTTTGTCTCCACGGACTTCAGAGAGGCGTTGATGTCTCCCAAATTAGGACCTGTAACATATAAGAACTTGTGAACATAGGAAAGCTCAGAAGTTTGGGGTTTAGTGACAGTGTTTATGGGTTGGTGTGTACCTGCAGGAGGATTGATGAACTCGTCAAAATTACGGGTTCCTAAAAAATGTTCCATGTCATCTTCAAAAGTGCCCATGGATTGTCCTGCAGGTCCTGTCTTCATCATTCCTGGAGTATCAGCTTTAGTTTCCGTAGAAATGATGGCAGCTCCAGCGAAAACTGGAGGAGAGACCAAATGAGTAGAGGGATGAGCGAAGGATAAGAATGGAGGTTGGGTTCTGAGTTCAGCGTTGGATTCGCTGAAAATCACTTCATCAGTCTTTTGAGAGACTGAAGGAGGTTGGGTAGGTTACAAGTTTGTAACCTCAGCGTTTAGAGACGCTGAAGTTGGGATGGAATTGATGGGTTGTTCAGGTGTGGCAGAGCGTACCACTGAACGTTCCTTCAGCTCTGCAGAAAGAGCTGAGGAGTCTTCAGCATTAGATTGCTGGGGTTGTTCCTTTGTTTTCTCGATCCTTTTAGACCAAGTGGGGTAGATGATTGTTTCCTTTTCTTAGAAGGAGAGGATTTTGTGGCCAGGGTATCAGCGATGGGTATTGTCGCTGAAGGAGCCACAGAAGTAGAAGAAGAAGGGTTGAGAAGAGTTAAAAGGGTAGAAAGACGTACCTCATTTTCAACTGGTTTGAAGTCAAGTACCTTAGGGCAAACCTGAGAGAGTTTCAGGTCACCCTCTTGCGGGTAGCTGTCCTTCAGGCCATATTGGAAGATAACGCTGATGAATCGGGGGTAAGGAACCCATGGAGGTCTGTCAGCGGCAGAGTCTACTCTTTGCACCAAGTCATCATAGATAAGAGATGGCCAGTCAGTGTGTAGACCTTTCAGCAGAGCGTATCCCATTGCTTGCTGAGGTTGAGCGGCTTGGTCAGAGGAGCCGGTCTTGGCAGTCATGCAGCTGATTAAGTGAGCGAAGATGAAGTTCATCTCGCTGGGCATTTTCGACTTCTTTAGCAGGGTCAGCTTCTTCTCAGGCTTCTTGTCTCTGCCAATTTCCCATACATAGCCCATTGCATCGAAAAATGCAATAAGAGCTTCTTTGTCAGCGAGTTTCTTATGGTCAGGGAAAGGAACAAAAGGCTTTTCTTTTGTAGCGACGGGAAAGTTCAGAGCTTTGCGAATGATGGCAGGTGTGATCTTTATCGTGCCATACTCAGTATCGCTGAGGATACAATCAATTGTTTTGGAGGGATCTTTGGCGGATGGTAACTGAGAGTGTCTGGCAGAGTACCAGAACTGGGATAGTAGTAGCTGACTTGCAGGAGGTGAGATGGTCAGGGTTGTTGAAATGCAGCAATTCTTTAGGAAATTCACAGCATCTTTCAGATGTGTGACTTGCTTTCGAGGAGGAAACTCGAGAAGCGCAGAAAGGTTGTTCGTTTTGGTCCAATCTAGTTGTTCCAGAGTGAACTTAACCTGAGGAGCCTTGATAATTTCTACTTCCTCAGAATCAGCGGAGATGTTCTCAGCGGTAGCCGGAATGTCAGACGATGCCATTTCTCTGTATTATCAGTTCAACCAAAGATGTTAACAAATAAGAATAATCTTAATGTGGAAAGATTTTCCATTAAGATGGTTCAAATTTTATCCATTTCATTCAGACACAAATGTCTTAATGAAGATTAGGGTTTTTCTTGATTTTAAGAAACGAAATGTAAAACCCATTTATTCTTGTTATCCAGTTTTCTATGAAGAAATAGATTCTGGAAACGAATGAAGAACAAGTTTAAGATTTTTGCATTTAAACTTGAAGAACAACCATGAAATGGTTGTGTTCATAAAACCATGAAAAAAAATGATTTCATTTTTAAGAAGTTCTTTTGTTTGATCTTGTTAAAACAAGGAAGAGATCGGAAACAAGTTATACGCATTCGGTAATAAATAAGAACATATTAACCTTGATGTTTGATGAAGAAGATGATGAACAGTTCTTTGAAGTTTTAGAAAGCACAAATGCAACAGTGAATTCTTTCTTGCAGAGGATGATTGTTCGCGTAAAAGAAAAATATAAACCACGAGTTTGTTTATATAGAGAGATTAGAGAGAGAAAATCTTGAGCGGGAAAAGATTTTCATCATGACACGGACACGTGTTTGCATTTGATTGGAAGTTTGAACGAGACGTTCAAACGTGTGTCAAAAAGTGAAACGTGCCGGGGTTTATCCGTTGCAATGACGTCACAACTGTCCTTTCATATTCTTTTAGGATGTCTCTGAGGTTTTGAAAGCTCAGGGACTCTTTTACAAACATGAAGCACTGAATGAAAATATCAGTGATGGTTTTAAGAATTTTCAAAATATCGCTGTTAAGGAAGAGATATTCAACGATGCATTTTGTTTTGAAATCTTGCATTTTCATGCGATTGTCAGAGAGAAAACATACCTTGATATCAGCTTAACCAAGTTTTATTCAGAGAGAAGATGATTGAATAGGTTATACGAGTTGATTTTATCCTATCGCTGATCAATGTGAACCGTTGAGGATTTTACCCTTCAAAGTTCAGCATTCCAAGCTCGCTGATGAGAAAGTTGAATCTTGTCTCATCAAGAGGTTTGGTAAATAAATCAGCTAACTGATAATCAGTTGGGATAAAATGAAGTTCTATATCACCATTCATCACATGATCTCTGATAAAATGATATCTGATTTCTATGTGTTTGGTCTTTGAATGTAGTACTGGATTGTTTGCTATAGCGATGGCACTTGTGCTGTCGCAATAGATTGGAATTTTGGAGAGCTGAAGATCATAGTCTAGTAGCTGATTTCTCATCCACAAGACTTGAGAACAACAGCTTCCAGCAGCTACATATTCAGCTTCAGCTGTGGAAGTGGACACTGAATTTTGCTTTTTACTAGTCCAACTTACCAGCTTTCCACCCAGGAGCTGACATCCTCCTGTGGTGCTTTTCCTATCCATTTTTCAACCTGCAAAATCACTATCTGAATAGGCGGTTAGATCGAATCCTGAATCTTTGGGATACCAAAGACCTAGGTTCGCTGTACCCTTAAGGTATCGAAAAATTCGCTTTATAGCTTTCATATGAGATAGCATAGGTTCAGCTTGATATCGTGCACACAGACATGTTGCATACATAACCTGAATAGCAGATGTTGAAGTGGAGGGATTGGTATCAAAAAATTCGTGAGAGGGCTTTTCTTTCCAGTCATGTGTCTAGAGTATCCGCTATCGAGATACCAGATACCCATCTTAACCTGAATAGCAGATGTTGAAGTGGAGGGAATGTCTGAACTTTCTTCCTCTTCTTCAATCTTGGCCATAAGACATAGATTTGCTTCATCATCTTCAGAGTCAGATGATGATGCTTCTTCATCAGAAGCAGCCCAATCATAGTTAACCATCAGGCCTTTACTCTTCTTCTTAAAGCTTTTCAGCTTAGCATATTTTTCTTTCAGCTTTGAATATTTGTCATCTTTATTCCTTGGAACAAAGGATTTCTTTGTAAAAGCTGAGGGTCTAGAAACTTTCTTAGACCTGCACTCGTTAGCGAAATGTCCTGTCTTTTCGCAGTTAAAACTAGTAGCAGTTGCCTTATCAACAAAAGCTGATGATCTAGGCTTGTCAGTTATGGAAAGAGGTTTGTTCTTTCTAAACATTTTCTTTTTGGAAAATCTCCTGAATTTTTTAGTTAGGAGAGCCAAAGATTCATCATCATCTGAAGAATCAGAATCTGATGACCTTTCAGAGTTACTTTCTAACTCAGTGATAGTGACCGAGGGTCGCTGAGTAGAAGGTTCCTCTGAGATTAAAGCAACAGGGGTGCTTTTGGAATCTTTTACAATATTCTTCTTAAGATGGCTCGATTGCTCATGATTCAGCAACGTGCCATATAAGGTTGAAAGGGTCATTGATTTTAGATCCTTTGACAGCTTGAGACTGTTAGCTTCAATCTTCCTAATCATAGAAATACTTAGAAGTAGTGAAAAATAGGCTAAGTATAGAAAAGCCTCTCACAGAGGCTCTGCCACTTCTTCCAGAAGATCAAGTCCAGAAAGCCACAGAAGCTACAGAGGTAATCACAGAACCTCTGTAGTGCGCAAGAAGAAGATCAACTCGGAAACAAGTGGACTGCTCCACAGAAGGTCAGACCATAGAACCTCTGTAATGCCTTACAGAGCCTCTGTGGTCTGCTATGAAGACTTGGAAGATATTACTGGATACGTTCATCAACTTGCATGGAAAAGTACTGTCAAAACACGTGTCAAGCTCTGAGTGGACTCAATAGGGCATGGTACAAAATAGACGTCTGCGCCATTTAATGCATTTACCAATAGTACATCTGCTCCATTAAATGCGCATGGCTCAAACAACTGTTCACACCATCCAGTTCACTATTCATGCCGTAAAAGGAACAGTGACCTACTTCATAGTCTTCTAAGAGTAGTATAAAAGGAAGTCTCATGTTGAGATCTTCCTAAGAACGAATACACAAGGAATCACTAATACTCTCAAACGTTATTGTCAAATATCTGAGTGTTATATTCTCACACACACCAACAGTTCTTAATCTGTTCTTCGTGTTCTTATTATATATTGAATAACAGTAACTGTTCAAGAAATCCTTTTTATTCCTTACTGTTTTCTTTATATATGTGCGTTCTAACATCTATCAAACATATCTGTTAGTTTAAATACGCTTCCGCATTAAACTCTAAATTCAACTAATAGACTGTTAATCTTGATTAAGTGTATCTGGGTTCCAACAATTGGTATCAGAGCCTCTCTTGATTTTCAATATCAAGTGATCCACTTATCAAGATTCGTGATAGATATTATTGTGTATGGAAACTGCTTAAACTCAGAAAATCTTCAAGTTCATAGAAGTAACTCTTTAGTCATACCTTCTTTCTAAAATCTTCAAAAATAACAAATACAAATAATTTCTTTACTACTGGTTCTCTCACTAAACCTCCTAGTCTCCTTCGAGATGAGTATCCTCAGTGGAAAATAAGAATGGTCCATTTTTTCGAGGGCACTGAAAAAAATCAAGTACAATATCTGTACAATCCTCCTCCTATTCCCATGACAGTAGTACCTCGTATACCTGCTACTGCTGAATCTGCCGAAATCCCCGAACATCAAAAACCAAAGCCAAAAGGGGAGTGGTCAACCGAAGATAAAGCAGAAGATGAAGTTGCTCAGAAAACCAAGAGGACATTGATTATGGCAATACCCAACGAACTCTTTCAATCCTTGGATTCATGTGAAACAGCGCATGATCTGTGGAAAGAACTGGAAAGACAGTTGGAAGGAGGTGCTAAAACACAAAAAAACCGAAGAGCACAGTACATCAATGAATATCATGCATTCAGATCCTCTTCAACAGAATCTCTGCAAACAACATACGACAGATTCAACTCTCTAATCAACAAGTGCAGAAAATCAGGCATTGACAGAACTTCTGAAGAAAACAATGTCATGTTTTTAAAAAGTCTAAATGAAGAATGGCTCCAACTGTCTATGTCCCTACAGACAAATCAGGATCTAGACACCTGGACTCTCTCTGATCTTTACGGAACATTAGCCGCACAAGAACCTCAGATAGCACAGGCTAAAACACTAACCATTGTACCATATGCATTGGTTAGTAAAACTAAAGAAGATGCACAGAGACCAAGAAATGAAAAAGCCACAGAGGAGAAGAAGAAGGAGAAGAAGAAGATGGTGATAATAGACAGTGAAGAAGAAGAGCAAGCAGAAAAAGAAATAACTCTTGCGTCACTAGCTAAATCTTTAGCTCTATTGACAAAAGAGTTCAGAGGAAACAGAAGAGGTTTCGGAAATGAAAGATATGATAGAGAAAACAGAAGAGATGACAGAAGAGAAGAAGAATCGAGTGGCCGACAGAGGTCAAGCGAAAGACATTACAGAGGAAATGACCGACAGAGGTCAGATGACTCGGTAAGCCACACGCAGCAAGAATGCTACAAATGCGGCAAACCTGGTCACTATGCAAATGAATGTAGATCAGAGAAAGGCGGAGACCTACAGAAGTCAAATGATCGAACAGGAAACACTCCTCAAGGATGTTTTAACTGCGGCAAACCAGGCCATTTTGCGAATGAATGCAGAAGCAGATCAAATCGCTCACAGAGGGACTCTGCTTTCTACAAAAAGAAAGCCGAGTATTATGCTCAAAAATCCTTAATGGCAAAAGGACATTCTGAGGAGAACACAGAAGACTTCCAATCAGACTCTACTTCTAACGATGAACATACCGCCAATGCCCTCTTCTGTGGCATGGCAGAAGTCGACTCCTGCACTGACTCTGAGGTATCTACTTCAAATTCCAACTCTTGTATTACCTATGTAGATGATAATACACTTAGAATTAACATTGAATTAATTGAACTGAAAGAGATAAATCAAATTATTCAGAAAAGACTCACCTTCAATGAGAGAGAAGTACGGCTTCTCACTCAAGAAAAAGCAAAGATTTTTGAGGAAAAAGAGAGAATAGAAAAGAATTGGAACAAAACTCTAGATCCTTTAAAAAAACAAATTTCTGAATTAACCAATACTTTAAAAGATAAAACAAAAGAACTTTCAGTTTCAAGGAGCGAAACTACTGACATAAGAGCTCTTAAAGAATACTTTCAAAGAGAAAGAGAGGTATTATGGCAAGATTTACTCAGAAGAGAAGTTTTGATTAAAAACTATAATGATGCACAGAAAGTTTATGAAAAAGTAAACTCACAAATAGGAAGACGAGGTATAGGGTATGATGATATCACCCTAGGTGTTGAAGGCAAAAGAAACAAACCTCTGTCCTCTTTATTTGTGATTGGAAAAACGAACAAACCAGATTTTCCAAATCTAATCTCTGTAAGCAAAAGGGCGAAAATCTCTGTGGATCCTTACTTGAAGAAACATAAGAAGATGATTAACGTGTGGTTTGAAAACACAGACTCATCATCTTTAACCTCTGTCAATAGAGGTATCAAACCAAAGAAATATCTGAAAACACAAGATCAGATTGGTATCTTCAAGTTTGGTAAACCAGAGACCCAAACACAGGTTGCTTTTGTCTGTTTGATAAACGTTGAAAAGAAATTATCAGCAGAAGCTCCTGAGTTTAAACCCATTTTTTCAGAAGAAAACTTTAAAAATTTAATTGAAAAAGAAATTTTGGAAATATGGAAATCAAGCGTTTTAGAAAATTTCTGTACATCTTCTATAGATAAAACTCTCACTGAAGAAATCTTATTAGAAACCTCTGCAATCTATGAAAACTATTCTACAGAGGAAGAAAGCTCGTACGATACATGCTCAGAAAATCCAGCCTCTATTGAAAGAATTGACTCAACCTCTGTATACGAGGACGATTCATCCTCTGACAACTCAGAGACTGATTTCAAATCAGGGATAATTCATTGTGACACAGAGGATGTCAAATTCTCCTCTGAAGTTCCTCACAGAACTATTTCTCCAAAAGAGAAACTCATAGAGATTCCAATCTGCCAAGATTTTCTAAAATTGAATCTACATATCAAAACCTCTGCTGAGCTTAAAATGTTACAGAAGACCTCTATTGATCCTATAAGTTCTAGATTTTCAAAACCCAAGGTTAATAAATCTTTTTCTTCTGTGACAGTGATGAAAGAAGTTCACCACAGAAGCAACCCACAGAAGGCAGGTCCTAAACAGAGCTTTTGCAAACAACATTCGAGTATTCATAGATCTTCTAGTAATAGGAAATCTAATGTAAAGAAAGAATGTAATGCCTCTGTGGCTGAGTTTAAAAAGTTCAATGAAAAGTTCAAGCAAATTACATCTCATATTCAATACTGTCATTGCTTTGATCTTATGTCTAAACTTAATAATCATTTTTCAAGTCAAGTCTGTTTACTCTCTACGACAATTCAAAAGTCAAATCCCACAAAGAAACAATCTGACTCTTCTGCAGAGAACAAAATGTATTTCAAGAATGCCAAGGCAAACTTGAAAAACTCTAACAATATTGTACCCATATGGATATGGGTACCTAAATCTCTGTGATTGTCCTGCAGAAGAAGTATGTGCCAATCTGGTATCTAGACTCCGGATGCTCAAGGCACATGACTGGTGACAGAAGTGCACTATCCACGTACAAAGAAACACAAGATGGTGGATCTGTGACTTTTGGAGACAACAAGAAAGGACACATAAAAGGCTATGGAGTCATAAGGAAAGAAGACGTTTCTGTATACAAAGTTGCATATGTGGATGGCCTTAAACCCAACCTACTCAGTGTAAGTCAACTTTGTGATACATGATTCAATGTGTTGTTCAAAAGAACTTTCTGCTCTCTACAAAGTGAAGAAACAAGTATGGAACTTATGCGAGCTGAAAGAATAGGTGATCTATATCTAATGAACTTCAACTCAAAGAACAAAGACAAAGTTTGCCTTGTTGCCTGCAAAAGTGAAGAAGCCTGGTAATGGCACAACAGGTTCTGTCACTTGAATTTTCACACATTGGAAAAACTGGTCAAACTTGATCTAGTTAAAGGTTTGCCAAATGTTAAATTCAATAAGGATCATTTATGTTCTGCCTGTGAGATGGGAAAACTCAAAAGAGCTTCCCACAAAGGCAAAACAGATGTATCTTGCACTAGACCTCTGTACATGCTTCATGTCGACCTCTGCGGTCCCATTGCCATACAGAGCCTAGGTGGCAAGAAATACATACTTGTCCTAATTGATGAGTATTCGCGTTTCACATGGGTTGAATTCGTTAGAAAGAAATCAGATGTTCCAAATATATTGATAAATCTAATGAAAAGAATCCAAGTTCTTTATAATTGCAGAATACAGAAGTTAAGAAGTGACAATGGCACATAATTTAAAAACTCTGTCATTGAAGCCTATCTTACAACAGAAGGAATATCACAGAACTTCTCTGCAGCTCTCACTCCACAACAGAACGGTGTTGTCGAAAGAAAAAATCGAACACTTGTGGAAGCCGCAAGAACTATGATGTCAGCATGCGGATTATCAATGAACTTTTGGGAAGAAGCAATTTCTACTGCGTGTTATACTCAAAATCGATCAACCATTGTGAAAAGACACCTCAAGACGCCTTACGAATTGCTTAACAAACGGCGGCCAAACATCAAATTTTTCCATGTATTCGGATGCAAATGCTTCGTCTTAAACGACAGAGATTCAAGAGGAAAGTTTGATGTAAAAGCAGATGAAGGCAAATTCATTGGATACTCTGCCACTTCCAAAGCCTACAGAACATTCCTTACAAAGTCTCACAAGATTGTAGAAAGCATCAATGTTTCTTTTGATGATTCATTCCAAATGACTTCTGAACAAATCAGTTCAGAACTCGGAATTAAAGGGAAATCCTCTGTCATCTCACAAGCAAAAGAAGACTTGGATCTTCTATTTTTAGAGATGCTCCACGAAAACATTGATCCTTCTGTTGGAACAATCAGGGTTTCTGAAGAACCATCCTCTGTCGGACAAAATCCTACAGGTTTGTCTCTAACTGGTCCTAATAATGCTTCATCTTCTTCTGTAAATACTACAGATGCAATTGCCGAAGCAGAAGAAAGTGCAGAAGATGAAACATCAAGGAAAACGACCACAGAAGCTGCACAAACAACAGAAGAACCAATTACAGAGGAAATCGAGGACCAAGACTATACGTCCTCAGAGGAACAAACTCCACCACCACTCATACCAATCATTCCACAAACGGTAGAATCAACTACCAAGGCACGAAGAACAACAGAGGCTACACAAGAAGAAACACAAGAAGTCTCTAAAGAAAGTCTGAATGACATTGATGATCATCTTCCACGCACAACTCAATGGACAAAAAGCCATCCTCCAAGCCAAATAATCGGAGAACCTTCTGACGCAGTAAAAACAAGGTCTGCCACTGCTAACTTTTGTTTCTTTACAAATTTTATTAGTGTGATAGAACCAAAGAAGATTTCTGAAGCCCTAGATGACCCAAACTGGGTAGACGCCATGCAAGAAGAACTTTTGCAATTTGAGCGTAACAGAGTATGGACTCTAGTACCTCTGCCAAGAGGAAAACAGGCCATTGGGACTAAATGGGTCTACAGAAACAAGAAGGATGAAGATGGAGCGGTCATCAGAAACAAAGCAAGATTAGTAGCAAAGGGATATAGACAAGAAGAAGGCATAGACTACGATGAAACTTTTGCCCCTGTCGCACGGCTCGAAGCAATAAGAATATTCTTAGCCTTCGCAGCCCACAGAGGTTTTAAAGTCTATCAGATGGACGTAAAATCAGCTTTTCTCAACGGTGAAATCCAAGAAGAGGTCTACGTTAATCAGCCACCAGGATTTGAAAGCTCAAAGTTTCCAAGGCATGTATACTACCTTGAAAAAGCTCTATATGGACTGAAACAGGCTCCACGAGCATGGTATGAACGACTTTCTACCTTTCTTCTAGTCAATGGTTACAACAGAGGTACAACAGATACTACCTTATTCTATAAACGCAAAAGTCGTGAGATAATGCTTGTACAAATATACGTAGATGACATAATTTTTGGGTCTACTAATTCAGAAGAGTGTAAAAGATTTGAAAAACTCATGCAGAGTGAGTTTGAAATGAGTATGATGGGAGAATTAACTTTCTTCCTCGGACTCCAAGTCAAACAATCATCAGAGGGAATTTTTATAAATCAAGCTAAATATGTCTCTGACATTCTTTCCAAGTATAGCTTCTCTGATGCCTCTGCAATGAAAACTCCAATGGCCACTGGAAACAAGTTATTCTTAGATTCAGATGGCATCTCTGTAGAATGCACTCTCTACAGAGGCATGATTGGATCTCTGTTATACTTAACAGCAAGCAGACCTGACATTATGCATGCCACATGTCTCTGTGCACGCTATCAAGCTAATCCAAAGAAATCACATTATGATGCCGTAAAGAGAATCTTTAGATACCTAAAAGGGACCAAAAATCTTGGTCTCTGGTATCCACAGAACTCTGGTTTTGGTCTTAAAGCTTATACAGATTCAGACTATGGAGGATGCATGCTCGACAGAAAGAGTACCTCTGGGAGTTGTCAATTCCTAGGTGGTAAACTAGTCAGTTGGACCTCCAAGAAGCAGAATTGTGTTTCCACATCCACTGCAGAAGCTGAATACGTTGCTGCCGCTAGCTGTTGTTCTCAGGTTCTATGGATGAAGACTCAGCTAAAAGACTACGGCCACATCCTGTTCAAAATACCCATCTTCTGCGATTCCAAAAGTGCTATTGCTATCTCTGCCAACCCTGTGCAACACTCAAAAACCAAGCATATCGATATAAGGTATCACTTCTTGAAACATCATGTTGAATACGGTACAATCGAAATGCATTTTGTGCCCACAGAATATCAACTCGCTGACTTATTCACCAAAGCACTAGACGAGAAAAGATTCAACTTCTTGGTGGGTAAGATAGGAATGATTAACATGGTGTGAAAATCCTCAGTAAGTATAGTTTTATCTTCTGTAAATAATAAGTAAATACATTGCTTAAATTATTGTTTTGAAAGATTCTACTTCGATATGTAAATTCTTAAAACCTTCAATAGTTCTTGAAACTACAGAACTTCTGTAAGGTCTGCTCAGAACCTCTGAAAACCTTCACAGAACCTCTGATAGACTTGACCTATGTACTATGCAAAACTTATCATATTCTGATCCAAGCATAGATCAAGGGGGAGCAAAAGGAAAATTCTTGATCTACAGAAGTGATTAGATCAAGGGGGAGCAAAAGGGGCCCTCAAATGATCTACAGAGATAAATCTTTCAAAGGAAAGCCAAAGAAGAATGTCGATAATTTTCCATCGACAGAAGTAAGACAAAACTGCCGAGAACAGAAGAACCAAAAGGTATGTCTCTCGCACGAAAGGTTTTTAGAAAACAGTTTTCTAGGACAAGAATTGTCAAATATGTCCTAAATATACTGTGAATAACATTTCAAAAATCAAAAGTTCAAAAGGTTTAACAAAATTCGAAATAGTAGAAATTTAAGGTCATAGAGCTTCTGCTGAGCTCAACAGAGCTTCTGCAGGAAATATGCTCTGTGATCATAAATTAACCCTCTGTCGATCTTTTGGAATGTTATCCCGAACAAAACGTTTATCAAAATAGTTTTCTCGGACACCAACCTTCAAGAATGTGTGAAAAACATCTCTTAACACAGATCAAAAATTGGGTGATCAGAAAGTTAATAGAATTAAAGTTATAAGATTTTTTCTCTCATAGAGCTTCTGCAAGTTCCATCAGAGCTACAAAACCTCTGTGAGTAAAATTTCTTGACAAAATCCTATTGATCTTCTCCAATATCTTTACAAACGTTTTCGTTTAAAGAAGAACCTTCAGCAATGATAACAATGAGATATATGAGAAAAGGGTTAAACTTCAAAATTTTCAACATCACAGAGCTTCTGGAAACTAACAAAGGCTCTGCTATTTTGTTAATTTGGGCATTTCTGTAACAATAACGGTTACTTTTACTGAGAGTGAAACTCATATGGCTAAGAACAACTCCACGCGCCTAGCATTAATGGGTCGCGCACGACGTCCTGTCATCTTCTGACATGGCCTACGTGTCCCATTTTCATTGCGCAAACATGGAACGTTTTTTTTGGTAAGTTGAACCCGCCGCTCAAACTCGAGTGCGGATTCCAAACTTTAATCCATTGCCATATATTTTACCCTTTTGAAGTCTACCGTTTTACCATCCTATAAAAACAAACCTTACCCTCTCATAAAACTTTTTACAAACTCTCATCTTCTTCTCCGGCGATACCCTGCAAAACACTTGCAAATGGCTTCATCTTCTCGAGCTTCATCTTCTCGAGCTACATCCTCTGAACTCTCTCCGGCGAACTCAACGGAAAACTCCCCTGCTCATTCAGAACATTCTGAAAACCCCAGCCTTGCAAGAGATATTGAACAACAAGATTCCGGGGACTCCGCAGACTTTGCTCCGACGACACACTTGCAAAACTTCATAGCTAAGGATCATTTCGAAGCCACTCTTCCTATCAAATCCAACAACTGCTATTTGGTCCCCTCACCCACTACTTTCGGCGAAGCCCATGCCATACTTCTGAACATCATGGAAAACCATGTCCTCTTCCCTCTACTATCAAGAACCCCAAACAAAATTCCAGTCCGTTATTTGAACCAATTTTGGCAAAGCTACCGATTTGATAAAGACGATTCTCTTATCAAAGGGTACATTTCAAGACCTGATAAATCTGAGCATCTTGAAATCAAGTTCAACAGAAAAATGTTCTCACTTGAATTCAACCTACCAACAAGGGGTCTTCTGGGATTGAAAAGTTATGCAGAGCAACCAACAGACGAAGAGCTCTGTCGATTCGTGGAAATGCTTGGGTACAACACCCAACTACGGAAGAGAAATGACTTCCGCAGAGGCCGATTACCACCTCTGTGGAACACTTTGTTCTTTATTCTTAACAGATGCCTGACAGGAAAGATAGGGAGTATTGACCAGAGCTCACATCAAATCTTGAGCATCATGTATGGGGTTTACTATGATCTTCCACTAGATTATGCGACCATAATGATGCAAGAGATCATAAACACCATCGACAGAAAGAACAACTCGAAAAGGGTCAAAGAGAACGATCCCAACTTTCTACCACCTCTGCAATTCCAAAGAATATTGGGAGTACTGTTCGAACCTCTGCTGCTAATCCAAAATTGGCCAATGGAAGGGCCAACTCCCAAACAGTTCCCGATGAACAAAAATACCCCCACTGATCATGCTGATGGCTACTCACACTGCAGACCTCTGTCAAAGAAACTTCTGCGCTACGCATCGAACATATCCCTTAAGAAAGAGTATATACGCGATCATAGAACTCCAAAACCGAGTCCTATGACACCCCCGCGTTTAGGTGTCCCCCTAGGAACAATGATAGCAAAACCTCTTTCCACTCAAGCAGAAAAGGATCAAAAGTTAGCAAAACACATGGCTATTCAACTCAGCTTCATAGCCAAACGCGCAGAAATAATGGGAAAGAAATCTTCAGCAAAGATCTCTGCTTCTACTCCAAAAGCTAAGAAGAGAAAAACTGCAGAAGGCACATCAACTAGCACTGCAGAAGATAGACCTTCACCTCCCCATGCCACAGAGATTGGCTCCTCTGCTCCTCCCCTTTTCACAAAACAGAAAAAGAAAAGATCCAAATCAACAGAGGAAGGGGCACCAAAACCAAAAAGGAGGAAAACCAAAAAGAAGCATGGTAAATCACTTAAAAAATTGGTTACCATTGCAGAAGAGGCAATCATAGAGGGTGAAACTGCAGAAGAAGAAGATGCAGAAATAGGAATGACAGAAGAAGGATATCAATCACCCTATCAATCTCCAGATAGATTTGCTCACCAGGGAGACCTGAATGATTTCCTACAGAACCCCGAAATTGCAAACACCCTTAATACAGCAGGGTGGACGGCACAACCTCTCGACCACCACTCTCCAGAAGAACAAGATTTCTTCATTTCTGACATTGACACACATCTACAAGAAGATGACACAACACTCAGAAATCAACCAGCCGAAACCCCTGTGATTTTACAAAACCCTTTCATTCAAGGATTGGACGTCCACAGAAGAAGTCCAAACCAAGCTTCAGAAGATACAGAACAAACCGAAGCTGAGTGGAATACAACTGAAGTTACAGAGGCAACGGTTGTAGAAGAAACCACAGAAACAGGGATAGAAATCTCAGAGGTAGATTCAGATGAAGAAGAGGCTATCTGGATACGAAAAGGTCTCTATCATCCTCATGTCATGAGCTTATACGGATCTCATCACATGTATGACTCCTTGCGCACAGAGCAAGGAACTTCCACAGAACCAGAAGAAGAAACAAGAAAAGATGCCGAAGTTGAAGAAGGCACACAACCAAACCCAACTCCCAGTGCAACCCACATTTCTAACTCCGCAGGTCTAGCTGCAGAAGGAGTTATTGAAAAAGAGCAGCACAGCTCGATCCTAACCCAACCCATCCAGCCAGAGGTTACTCTTTCAACCTATGTGCCCACAGAAACCGGGGAATCCATTCCTAGGGAGTCTCCTCAAAGAGACTCACCTAATGTTCGTGATCAATCGCCCCAGATCACACAAGAACACCCTACAGAGGAATTCGTTTCCTCTGTCACGCACACATTAAGGCCAAACCTTCTTTCAGAGAGAAGTAGTAAGCACAGAGACGAAGAGACTCTAGACAAGTCTCCTAGTCAACAGAAGGACATTCCAATACCCACCTCTGGAGTGGATTTGGACTCTGTTCTTCACAGAACTTCTGTAGAGAACGAAACTCAGGTTTCCTCTCGAGGATCAGAAGGAAATCCTTCCACCCCCATCGTACAAACAAGGGTGAACGAAGGTGTCCCAGGAACAGGGACTCACTCTGGAGACAAATGTGTTCCTCCAGAGGTTACACAAGGAACACAAGTATCAAGGGATGAGTTCCAAACCCTTGTCACCTCTGTGAACCAAACAATGAAAGAGTTGCAAAGCTCTTTCAAATCTTTTGCAGAGACAACATCACTGGCACTGCTAAACCTAAACACCAAAATGGACAACCTGTCCACAGAGGTGAAAACTGCCATCTCACAGATGAAGTCTGCTGCTACTGCATCCACCACTTATGCCGCAACAACAAATCCTTCGATTGAGAACTCAATCAACAAATTCCTTGATCAATTGAACAAACAGACTTCAGTGTCAACGAGCATCACTCCTGCAGATCTACAGAAGGCCCTACAAAAAGTTCAAGAAGAAGCCATGCGAAATACCATGCTGATGCAACCCAAAGACTACATGACAAGAGCACAGCTGACAGAGCTTGGGCAGAACGTGATTAATCAAGTGACAGAAGTCATCCTTTCCTTCACCACTGCCAATGCTAACTTCGTCAAAGATTTCAGAGAAAGTGTAGGAAGGATGAGATTCAAAACAGAGGCAGAGCTAGCAACTCTTCTTGGCCTCTGTGATGATGTCTGCGCGAAACTGATCGCTGCTGGAGCCACAATGCCAAAGAAACCCGATGCTTCCTGCAGAGCAGAGGGTACATCAGACAAGGGTCAGGATGACTCTGATGATGATGACCATCCTGGTCCATCAGATCATCCTGAGGGGGAGAAAACTACAGAGAAAACTGCAAGCAGAGGACTTATAGGTCCACCAATAGCCGCAGAACCTCTGAGTCAAGCACCTCCAGAACAGACCCCACAACAACAAACCCAAAAGACCACAGAGACAACACCCATCTCTGTGGAATCATCTCCTGACGAAACCAAAACTGTAGAAGCAGAACAGCAAACCTCAGAGGCAACTACCACCCCTGAGGTAATTACTTTGGAAGAATCCGATCAAAGAACCACAGAGAAAACACCCACCTCTGTGGAAACACCCCAAACAATACCAAGAAGAAAGTCGATTGCCACCAAACCAAAAAGAGCAACGACCTCTGCTTCTGACATTCTGAAAAGGATGCACACAACAATGAGTGATCGTATGGTGAAGAGAGAAGAAGAAAGGCACAGGTTCACTTTAGCTTTCAGAATGGCAAGAAGATTCAATGACAACACTTCATCAATAGAAACTGAGCTCACAGAAGAAGTCACCAAACAACCTCCAACAGAGGTTACAGAGCAAGTCAAGCCAACAGAACCATCGCCACAAAAGTCCTCTAAGTCACAATCGTCAAAATCCACAGAGGCAACCTCCATCAAACCTACAGAAGTGCAAACCTCAAATCCCACAGAAGCAACAGGTTCTGCCACGACAACAAAAGATAAAGGCAAAGGGATACTGACAGAAGAGCCTAAGAAGAAGAAAACATTGTCAAAGCCAACAGAGAAACTGATGAAGAGTGCGTTTGACGCCTTTCAAACCCCAAAACCCGAAGAAGTTGACTGGGCACATGGATTGAAGCCTCTGTTAGAAATTCCTTTAACTGGTAGAGCTGCAGAAGTTGTTCAACAGATGGAGAGTCTCAGAAGACAAATTCCACGACCTGGTCCAACACATGAAGAAATGGAAGAAGTGGTATACAAATACCTCTACAAACAATCCTATCAGACAAATCATCCAGTAGATCATGTGACAGATCCAAGGATCAGAGAAGAATTTGAGAACATCTTCACAATAACAAAGCCAAGAACCAAAGCAGATGTCTTCTCAATTCACAAAATCAAAAAGGTGATCTTCTGCAGATTCTCCTTCACAAGAACCTATCCAAGGGTCAGGTACAATCTTTACAAAGTCAGAAGAGAGAACAATTCAGAATCTACCTTCGCTGATGCCGACTTAAGAAACATCAATCCTTACGATCTACCTGACCTTCTGCAATGGACAAAGGACAACTACAACACAGAGGCAAACACCAGAGCCTATCAAGTATTGAGAAAAGCAAAAAGTCTCTGGGGAACCTCACAAGAGGAAACCTCTGAAGATGACAAATGTGTGGTTTGAAAACACAGATTTGTAACCTTCAATCTCTGTCAAAAGAGAATCCAAACCTAAGAGGTATCTAAAAACTCAAGATCAGATAGGAATCTTCAGGTTTGGTAATCCCGAGACTCAAACTCAAGTTGCATTTGTCTGCATGATGAATTCTGAAAAGAAATTATCAGCAGAGGAACCTGAGTTCAAGCCAAGAATTACAGAAGCAAACTTGATATCTCTGAAGAAAACCTCTGTACATCTTCCAGCGATCAAGATCTCTCTGAAGAAAACTTAACAGATACTTCTGTTAACTTAGAAGATAGTTCCTTAGAAAAGGAAGAAAGTGAGTATGGCACATGTTCTGAAAGCCCAGCCTCTATCGAAAGAGAACCAAGTGACTCAACCTCTGTATATGAGGACGATTCATCCTCTGACGAATCATAGACTGACTCTAAGTCAGAGATTGGACCTAGTGACACAGAGGAGTTTAAACAAACCTCTGAAGTTCTTAACAGAACTATTCCTCCCAAGGAGAAAATCACTGGAATTCCTATCTGTCCAGACTTTTTGAATATGTGCATACAAGCCAAAACCTCTCTTGAACTTGAAAATTTCAAACAACAAAAGTTAATGTCCACTCAAATTCCAACGAGTTCAAAGATTTTAAAACCCTTAAAACCTGTTAAAGAAAAACTAACATGGCAACAGAAGGGTAAATGGACAAAAAATGACAAATCTTTTTCTTCTGTGACAGTGAAACCTGCAGAAGTTCACCACAGAAGGGGTACACAGAAGGCCACACTCAACAAAGAATTTTGCAAACAACAATCTAGCCTACATAAACCTTCTTGTAATAGAAAGTCTAATGTTAGGATAGACTGTAATACCTCTGTGCCCCCATTTAATGTATTTAATGAAAAGTTCAAGCAAATCTCTTCGCACATTCAATACTGTCATTGCTTTGATCTTATGTTTAAATTAAACAAACACTTCAAAAGTCCACACTGTCATCTCTTTGTACCCAAAGAAAATGATAAATCCAAGGGTAAGAAGAAACAAAATGTTTCTTCAACAGAAGCTAAAACAAAGACCAAGAATGCTAAGGCAAACTTGAAGACCCCTAACAAAACTGGACCCATGTGGATATGGGTACCTAAAACTCTCTAATTATCTTGCAGAAGCAGTATGTGCCAATCTGGTATCTAGACTCCGGATGCTCGAGGCACATGACTGGCGACAGAGGTCTTCTATCCACATTCAAAGAAAAGATCGATGGTGGATCTGTGACCTTTGGAGACAATAAAAAGGGGTACATCAAAGGCTACGGAGTCATACAGAAGGAGAATATAACCGTATGCAAAGTTGCATATGTTGATGGCCTTAAACACAATCTTCTCAGTGTTAGTCAACTCTGCAATACGGGATTCGACGTAATGTTTAAAAGAACCTTCTGCTCTCTACATAGCGAGGACAAAGGAATTGAACTTCTGCGAGCCGAAAGAAGAGGAGATCTATATCTCATGAACTTCAATGCAAAGAACAAGAATGACAAAATCTGCCTTGTTGCATGCAAAAGCGAAGAAGCCTGGTTATGGCACAACAGGTTCTGCCATTTAAAGTTTCATACTCTTGATAAACTTGTAAAACTTGATCTAGTCAAAGGTCTACCAAACGTTAAATTTAATAAAGATCATTTATGCTCTGCCTGTGAAATGGGAAAACTCAAAAGAGCTTCCCATAAAGGTAAAACTGATGTATCTTGCCCTAGACCTCTGTACATGCTACATGTTGACCTCTGCGGTCCAATATCTACACAGAGCCTAGGAGGCAAGAAATATCTGCTTGTTATGATCGATGAATTCTCAAGATTTACATGGGTTGCATTTGTCAGAAAGAAATCAGATGTTCCAAACATACTAATAAATTTAATGAAAAGAATCTAAGTTCTGTATGAGTGCAGGATTCAGAAACTGAGAAGCGACAATGGCACAGAATTCAAAAACTCTGTCATTGAAGCCTATCTTATAGAAGAAGGAATTTCACAGAACTACTCTGCTGCACGCACCCCACAACAGAATGGCGTGGTCGAAGGCCGCCAGAACTATGCTAACCACATGTGGATTACCAATGACATTTTGGGCAGAAGCAGTATCAACCGCTTGCTATGCCCAAAATCGATCAACCATCGTAAAGAGACACATCAAAACACCATATCATTTGATCAACAAAAGACGACTAAACATCAAGTTCTTCCATGTATTTGGATGCAAGTGCTTCGTCTTAAATGATAGAGAAGCAAGAGGAAAGTTTGAAGTAAAGGCAGATGAAGGTAAGTTCATAGGATACTCTGCAACTTCCAAGGCCTACAGAGTTTATCTTCTACGATCTCGAACGATTGTAGAAAGCATAAACGTTTCTTTTGACGATACCTTCGAAATGACTTCTGAACAAATCAGTTCAGAACTCGGTCTTAAAGGGGAATCCTCTGGCATCTCAAAAACAAGAGAAGAAGACTTAAATCTTCTATTTCAAGAGATGTTCCATGACGACATTGATCCCTCTGCTGGAGCCATCAGAGCCTCTGGAGAATCATCTTCTGGCAGCCAGAAAGCGATAGGTATATCTCTAACTGGTCCCTTAAATAATTCATCTTCCTCTGTTAATCATACAAATGCAAATGCCGAGGGGGAGCCAACAGAAGATGATACAACAAGGAAAACAACCACAGAAGCTACTGAAGAACCAACTCCAGAAACCACAGAGGAACCAATAACAGAGGAACTAGAGGGCTCAGTGTATACTTCCTTAGAGGAACAAACACCGCCACTCACTCCAATCATTCCAAAATCTATAGGATCAAGCATGAAAGCAAAATCTACGACAGAAGCTGCACAAGAACAATAGTTAGAAACCTCTGAAGATCAACTTGATGAAATCGATGACCATCTCCCAAGAACAACAAAATGGACAAAAAGCCATCCTCCAAGTCTTATAATCGGCGAACCTTCTGAAAAGGTAAAAACAAGATCTGCCACTGCTAACTTTTGTTTCTTTACAAACTTTATTAGTGTGATCGAGCCAAAAAGGATATCTGAAGCCCTTGACGACCCAAACTGGGTAGACGCTATGCAAGAAGAGCTTCTACAGTTTCAACGAAACAAAGTCTGGAATTTAGTTCCTCTGCCACAAGGAAAACAAGCCCTAGGAACTAAATGGGTCTTCAGAAATAAGAAGGATGAAGATGGGGTGGTCATAAGAAACAAAGGAAGATTGGTGGCCAAGGGATATCGACAAGAAGAAGGCATAGATTACGATGAAACTTTTGCCCCTGTCGCACGGCTCGAAGCCATAAGAATCTTCTTAGCCTTCGCAGCCCACAGAGGTTTTAAAGTATTTCAAATGGACGTAAAATCCGCTTTTCTAAACCGTGAAATCCAAGAAGAAGTATACGTCCAACAGCCACCAGGGTTTGAAAGCTCCAAGTACCCAAAATACGTGTATTACCTTGACAAAGCTCTGCATGGAATGAAACAGGCTCCAAGAGCATGGTACGAAAGACTTTCTACCTTTCTTCTCGATAATGGTTACGACAGAGGTACAACGGATACAACTTTGTTTTATAAACGAAAAAGTGATGAAATTATGCTTGTACAAATATATGTGGATGACATAATTTTTGGGTCTACAAATACACAAGACTGTAAAAATTTCGAAAAACTCAAACAGAGTGAGTTTGAAATGAGTATGATGGGAGAATTAACTTTCTTCCTCAGACTCCAAGTAAAACAATCATCAGAGGGAATTTTCATAAATCAAGCTAAATATGTCTCTGACATACTTTCAAAATACAGTCTCTCTGATGCCTCTGTAATGAGAACCCCAATGGCCACTGAAAATAAGTTATTCTCAGATCCAAATGGCATACCTGTAGAAAGCACACTCTACAGAGGAATGATTGGGTCTCTGTTATACTTAACTGCAAGTAGACCTGACATAATGCATGCCACATGCCTCTGTGCAAGATATCAAGCTAACCCGAAGGAATCCCATTATAATGCTATAAAGAGGATCTTCAGATACCTCAAAGGGACCAAAAATCTTGGCCTCTGGTATCCGAAGAGCTCTGGTTTTGGTCTTAAATCTTACACAGGTTCAGATTAGGGAGGATGCATGCTCGATAGAAAGAGTACCTCTGAGAGTTGTCAATTCCTAGGTGGTAAACTAGTCAGTTGGACCTCTAAAAAGCAGAACTGTGTATCCACATCTACAGCAGAAGCCGAATATGTTGCTGCTGCTAGCTGTGGCTCCCAAGTTCTGTGGATGAAAACTCAGCTTAAGGACTATGGCCACATCATATTCAAGATTCCCATCTTCTGTGACTCAAAGAGCGCCATAGCAATCTCTGCCAATCCAGTACAGCATTCCAAAACAAAGCATATCGACATCCGTTACCACTTTCTGAAACACCATGTTGAATATGGGACAATCGAAATGCACTTCGTATATACAGAGTACCAGCTTGCAGACTTATTCACCAAAGCACTAGATGAGAAAAGATTCCTTTTCTTGGTGGGTAAGTTGGGAATGATAAACATGAGTTAAAACTTTTGTAAGTATAACTTAATCTTCTGTAAATATGTAAATATATTGTTTTTGTTTTGTAGTTTAAATTATTTATGTATGTAAATTCACAATCACCAAGTGTTCAATACTCAACAGAGCTTCTATGGGATTGTTCAGAACCTCTGACAGTCCTTACAGAACCTCTGAAAGACTTGATCTATGTTCTATGCACAACTTATCTTATTTGATCCAAGCATATGTCAAGGGGGAGTAGAAGAAGACCTTGAAATGATCAACATAGGTTGATCATTCAAGGGGGAGCCAAAGAAGAATTGTGATCAGCCACAATCAACAGAGGTCAAGAATTTCGCCGAACAAAGGAAAGTCAAAAAGTGAGTATCTCGTACAAATCCTTCAAGAAAACAGTTTTCTAGGACACAAATTTCCAAATATGTCCTAGAAACATTACATATGACATTCCAAAAAGAAAATAATCAAAACGATTGATGAGTCTCCCTTTATGAGAAATTTAAGGTTCCAGAGCCTCTGTTAAGGTCAACAGAGCTTCTGTAAGTCAGATCCTCTATTACTACAAATTACATATAAGAACTCGATCGATCATCTTGAATGTCATACAGAAGGTCTCAAGTCAAAAAGTTTCATACACCACAGAACTTGTGCTAACAAATCAAGATATTTGAAGTTTACACGTACAAAATTATTTTCGAAAACAGTTTTCTAGGACACAAATTTCCAAATATGTCCTAGAAACACTGCTAAAGACATTTCAAACTTCAAATGATCAAAAAGATGCATAAATTTTGAGTTATGAGAAATTTGAGGTCATAGAGCATCTGCTGAGCTCAACAGAGGCTCTGCCAGAGAAAATCTCTATGATCGTAAATTTAAACTCTTTCGATCAGTTTGAATGTCATCTCAAAAGACCTCTTTCACACAAATGCACACTTTGAGATTCTAAAAGGTTGTTGGTCACAGAACTCATTCCACAAAAGAAACTTTGTTGACCAACATAGGCTTTTAAAAGAATTTCTCGCACAAAACCTTTTAACAAACAATTTTCTAGGACACCAACTTCCAAACAGGTCCTAAAAACATTGTCAAAAACAATTAAAAACTTGGATGATCAAAAAGGTTAATAGATTTTTATATATGAGAAATTTCATCTCATAGAGCCTCTGCTGGCTCTGACAGAGCTTCAAAACCTCTGTGAAAGAAATTTCTACTCTATAAATCTATCGATCCTCTCCAATGATTTTTCAAACGTTTTTGGTAAAGGTGCAAGCATCGGAGGAAAATAAAAGGAAGATTTCAAACCACAGAGCTTCTATCATTACAGAGCTTCTGTCATTTTTTCAAACTTAGGGAAATTCTGAAACAGTAACGGCTATATTACTGCGAGTGAAAATTATGTGGAGGAAAAGAAACCAACGCGCCAAGCATTAATGGGCCGCGCACGACGTCAAGTCGTACTCTGACACTGCTGACGTGTCTCATTTTTATTGGACGTACACGGCACACGGACCCCAAAAATTATCCACTTCCATATATTTACCTCTTCAGATTCTACCGTTACCTCTCACTATAAAACCCAAGTTACCTCTCCTCATAAACCTTTACGAACTTACTTTCTTCTCCGGCGAACCATTGCAAAAACCTGCAAAATTCTTATCTTCATACAAGAAATGGCCTCCTCTTCTCAAGCTATCTCCCCTGCACACTCACCGGCAAACTCCCCTGAACATTCTGAACATTCAGAAAACCCTGAAATCGCTAGAAACCTGGAGCAAGATAACTCCGGCGATGAAGCAGACTTTGCTCCGACAACCCACCTCCAAAACTTCTTAGCACATGAACATTTTGCAAATGTTCTACCTTTGAAACCCAATAATCACTGCCTTGTTCCTTCAAGAACCGCTTTTAGGAAAGCACATGCCATTCTTCTCCATATTTTGAAACATCACATACTCTACCCTCTCCTTACCAAACCGTGGACAAAATCCCTGCCAGGTACATAAATCAATTCTGGAAAAGTTGCACATTTGATCCAGAAGATCGACAGATCAAAGGGTACATCTCCAAACCCGATAAATCCGCACATCTTGAACTCAAGTTCAACAGAACTATGTTCTCTCTTGAGTTCAGTCTACCCACCAGAGGTCTTCTAGGGTTAAAGACCTTTGCACAGGAACCTACAGATGAAGAGCTCTGCAGGTTTGTCGAAATGTTGGGGTACAACGTACCACTCAGAAAGAGAAATGACTTCTACAGAGGCAGATTACCACCTCTGTGGAATACACTCTTTTCCATACTCAGCAGATGCTTAACCGGGAAAGTGGGGAGTCCAGATCAATCCTCACACCAAATACTAGCCATCATGTACGGAGTCTACTACGACCTACCTCTGGACTTCGCCTCTCTCATGATGCAAGAAATGGTTAACACCATAGACAGAAAGATCACCTTCCAGCAGAAGAAGTCAAAAACAACAGGAGCTCTACCTCCTCTGCAGTTTCAAAGAATTCTAGGTGTTCTTCTAGAGCCTCTACTCTTGCTCGAAAAATGGCCAATGGAGGGGCCAACAACCAAGATGTATGCTATGAACAAAAACTCCCCAACAGAACATGCTGATGGATACCCACACTGCAGACCTCTGCCAAAGAAACTTCTGGGATATGTAAGGGACGAAGAACTAGAATTAGAATACATACGCGATCATAGGACTCCAGATACAAGCCCTATGACACCCCCGCATCTAGGAGCCCCCATAGGTACAGAAGTATTAGATAGGTTGACAGATGAAGAATGGGCAGCTGCTTTTCAGAAGCATGAAGACAATCAAGCCAGATTCCGTGCTCAGAGAAAATCCATCTACTCTGCCTCAAAGAAACGAAAACCCTCTGCCTCTACTCCTCAAAAGAAAACTCATAAGAGGAAAACCACAGAGGGCACCTCTACAAGTGTCGCAGAAGCTCAACCCTCTCCTCCTCATGCCACAGAAGTTGGATCTTCTGCTCCTCCCTCTCCCCCAAAGGAAAAGAAGAAGAGAAAATCCAAAGCCACAGAGGAAGGGGCACCTAAACCCAAGAGAAGAAAGAGCAAGAAGAAAACTGGGAAACCTCTGTCTCCTATGCAAACAATTGCAGAAGAAACAGTGGTAGAAGAGGTGGTAGGAGAAGTAGCACAAGAATCCCCTCTACAATCCCCCAATCCTCTCAACTATGCTCATCATGGAAATTTCTCTGACTTCCTCCAACGCCCTGAGTTTGCCAACACTCTTGACACTTCTGGATGGACTGCAGAAGCTCTGTCACATGAAACCACAGAAGCCGCAGAAGATCCCGATTTCACAATCTCTGGAGTTGACTCAGAGTTAGCTGATGATGACCAAACTCCAAGAGACAATCCGGCTGAGACCCCAGAGATACTGCAGAACCCCTTACTTCAACCTGGCCTTGATGTTCACAGAAGAAGCCCAGAGCAAGTAATCTCCGCCTCTGATGGTACACAGGATATGCACCCCCATGAACAACAACTTTTTGGTACTCATCCTATGTACGACTCCCTAGGTCCAAGGGAAGAAGAGGTAACAGAAGAAGGGGAGACTAGGGTAGAAGTCTCAGAAGTGGATTCTGATGAAGAGGAAGCAGACCAAATAAGAAAAGGTCTTTACCATCCACATGTCATGCGACTAATTGGCTCACGTCCAATATTCGACTCTTTACGCACTGATGCAGAAGCCGCTACAGAAGTTAGGGAAGAAGCATCAAGCCATATGGTAGCAACAGAGGTTGAGACCATAGATGGAGAACAAGTGGTTGGATGCCTCACAAAAGTAGAAGCAAGAAAAGATGCCTGGATTAATAGAGGCACACAACCAAAACCAACTCCCAGTGCAACCTACATTTCTATTGCCGCCAGTCTGGTGGCAGAGGGCAATATTGAAAAAGAGCAGCACGACTCGACCCCAACCCAAACCATCCGGACAGAGGAAATTCTTTCATCCTCTGTACCATTAATAACCGGGGAAACCATTCCAGGGGAATCCTCTCTAAAGGATTTGCCCTTAGTAAGTGATCTATTGCCCCATATCACAACAGAAATCCTTGCAGAGGAATTTGTTTCCTCTGCCACACGCACACAACTAGGTACAAACATCTCTTCAGAGGAGATTAGAGTGCACAAAGACGGAGAGACTCTAGACAAGTCTCCGAGTCAAAAGAAGGATAATCTAGTACCCACCTCTGGAGTGGATCCAGACAATGTCATTCTCAGAACTTCTGTAGAGTCTGAAGCACTAGATGCTTCTGCTTGAGGATCAGAAGGAAATCCTTCCGTCCTCAACATCAAATCAGGGACGAAAGAAGGTGTCTCAGGAACAGAGACTCACTCTGGGGACGAATGTGTTCCGCCAGAGGTTACAACTAGTTCACATGTCTCAAGGGATGAGTTCCAAACCCTTGTCACCTCTGTGGACAATACAATGAAGGAGTTGCAAAGCTCTTTCAAATCATTTGCAGAAGTTACCACTCGGGCCATTACCAACATGAACACCAAAATGGACAACCTGTCCGCAGAGGTGCAATCTGCTCTAGCCCAAATGAGAACTGCTGCCACAACCTCTGCTACCACATCTGCATCTGCTGCTGCTGAGTTCGAGAAAGTCACGACTTCTGTATTCCAAAGCTCTGTAAAAGACTTGCTTGAAAAGATGAACAAGAAATCCTCAACCTCTGTTGGCCTTACATCTGAAGACTTGAAGAAGGCCCTAGCACAAGTTCACGAACAAACAGCAAGGAAGACTCTGATCATGCAGCCATCCGACTATATGACCAGAGCTCAGCTTACAGAACTTGGCCAAAGTGTGATCAACCAAGTAACATAAATGATCAAGGACTTTACAATCGCCAACCACACCTATGTGAAAGACTTTCAGAAGAGCATCGGCAGAATGCGCTTTAACACAGAAGCAGAACTCGCAACTCTTTTTGGCTTATGCGATGACGTATGCGCAAAACTTATAGCCGCAGGAGCCACTCCACAGCCTAAAAAGCCAACAGCATCGTGTAGAACATAAGGTACGACAGATAAGGGTCAGGATGACTTTGATGATGACTCTGACGATTCATCAAATCATCTTGAGGGGGAGAATCGAGGGGAGAAACAAAGGGAAAAAGCTGCTAGCAGAGGTCTACCCGCTCCACCGCTATCCGCAGAAAAAATATCCTCTGCACCACCAACTCAAACCCAAAGCAAAAACAAAACCACAGAGGCAACAACCACCTCTGTGGAAATGGTCTCTGAAGAAACCCCTGCTATAACCCAAACACCTGAAACCCAAAGCAGAAACAAAACCACAGAGACAACAACCATCTTTGTGGAATCCATTCCTAAAGAAACCCAAATACCTGAAACAACCCAAGTTCAACAACAGAAGACCACCGAGGAAATACCCACCTCTGTGGAATTTCCTTCTGTATTTGGAGAAGATGTCCAAACTAGAGAAGAACTACAAATCCTAACATCCTCCGAAGATAAACTTCCTTCTCTAACACCCAAAATACCAAGAACCAAAACAATTGCTCAAAAACAGAGGAAATATCTGAGCAAGCCACCAGAAGCCTCTCCAACAGATACAACCGTAATCAAGCCCTCTGAAACTTGTTGATCCAAACCCTCAGTGATTTGATAATGACCCTCTCTTAAACACTTAGTGAAAATTGTAAGTAAACAATATGTATCAGAGTTTCACTATCGCTAATAAGTACTAAGACTTTACAGTACCGCTGATAGGAACTCTCACTCTTTAGATTAGATATTCAGCAAACACTGTTCATCATCATATAGCGCTGAGCCTGTTCAGTCTATGAGATGATCGCTGATAAGTTAGTTGTTTACTTATGATCCCTGAAGACAAGTTTCACGTCAACCAAAGTTCTACGCTGAAGTCGAAGATCAAGCTCAAGAACCAGCGACAAGTCTACTCATGAACTGATGCGGATATCAGCGAAGCAAGACCTGTCCATTTAACGTGAAATATAAAGTAGAAGACTTCAGCAATCGCTGAACTTTTCATTCGCTGATAAAGATCTGACTCAACGAAAGCTGATCATGAAGTCTCCCTGCATTTTACTATTGTCTTACCTCCCTTGCACGTCTCCGTACGACATCCCTTTTGTCTGTAATCGTACAACAACTCTGATTCTACACTGTGCACCATGAGGCTACTAAGGTTGTCTACAAAGGTCAATGACATGCAACCACTCAGCTGCTGCCACGTGTAAAGCCATACTGCCATGCATTAAATGCATGTTGTATATAAGAAGATCCTTACTTCAGTTTTGAAGTGTGCTCAGACCACCTTCTTATTTCTTATTGTTAAGTTATTATTTGTAATTTCTTTAACTCTTTCTAGTGCAAGAAACTTAGTGTTCTTAACTTGTTAAGATTAGGTTTATCCTTAATCTTGTTCCGCAACAAGTTGTAAATTGTCTTGATTTATCAATAAACAATTTAGAAAAGTAAAAACGTGTGTTTTTATTCAACCCCCCTCCCCCCCTTCTACAAACATGTATATCCCTTCGGGACCAACAAGTGGTATCAGAGCGGATTTGTTTAATCTCATAAACAAGATCTGATCTATACTAAGATTTCTCTTCCTAGCTATTTCTTAAAATGGCTACCAACACAAACACCAACTATATTGACAACAGTTCTCTTGCAAAACCCCCTAAATTCTCCAGAGATAATTTTAATCTATGGAAAAATAGGATGATTCTCTTCTTAGAAGGTGTAGACCCTAATATGCCTTATTATCTTGAAAACGGCCCATATATTCCTGTAAGAATTGATGCTGCAGTTCCAGCCGCTGAGAATAGACCTGCTATTCCAGAAAGGCTGATTCCTAAGGAAATTCATATGTGGACTGATGAAGATAAGAAGAAAGTGGCTATCGACACCAAAGCCAGATCCATACTCTCCATGGCTCTTCCTGACGAATTCTACCATTCCGTCATGAACCTGAAAACCTCAAAAGCTATGTGGGACACAATCTGTGTTCAGTATGAAGGTACTTCTGAAGTCCAGGACTCTCGAAAGATCAACCTGGTAAGACAGTATGAAAGCTTCATTTGTGGTAAGAATGAAACTCTCTCTGAAGTACACCAACGTTTTAACTGTTTAATAATAGATCTAAAAACTGTTGGTAAGGAATATTCTAACTTTGAAGTGCTGACAAAGTTCTTAGAATGTTTACCTGAAAGTTGGGACAGTTATTCTATGTGTCTCAAGCTGTCAAAGGATCTAAAATCAATGACCCTTTCTACCTTATATGGCACGATGCTGAATCATGAGCAATCGAGTCATCTTAAGAAGAATCTTGTAAAAGATTCCAAAAGCACCCCTGTTGCTTTAATCTCATAGTCACCTTCCACTCAGCGATCGACTATCACTGTCACTGAGTTGGAAACTAACTCTGAAAGATCATCAGACTCTGACGTTTCAGATAATGATGAAACTCTGGCATTCCTGGATAATAAGTTCAGGAGATTTGCTAGAAAGAGTAATTTCAAGAAGAATAAACCTCTTGCTATTACTGACAAGCCAAGATCATCAACCCTTGTTGATAAGGCTACTGCTACTTGCTATAACTGTGAAAAGATAGGACATTTTGCTAGCGAGTGCAGGTCAAACAAAGTCTCTAGACCCTAAGCTTTTCCCAAGAAAAACTTTATTCCCAGGAATATAGATGAAAAATATAAAAAGCTGAAAGAAAGGTATGCAAAGCTGAAAACCTTTAAGAAGAAACGCAAAGGCCTCATGGCTGACTATGATTGGGCTGCCTCTGACGAAGAAGAATAATCTGACTCTGAAGATGATGATGAAGCCAATCTATGTCTCATGGCCAAACTTGAAGATGAGGAAGACAACTCTGACATTCCCTCTTCTTCAACCTCTGCAACTCAGGTATCACCTTCCTTCTTTACCAATATTGCAAATATTGATGAAGCTGATAGTCTTCGAAAGATCGATCTCTTGACTAGAAGTTTATATGAAGCCATGAATGGCAAAACTGTAGTTGAAAATCAAAACCTTGATCTCGCTGGACAACTTAAAAATTGTCACCTTCAAATAGAAAATCTTTCTAAAATTGAAGAAGATTTTAAAGATCAAGTTCACCTAAATCAGCTAGTCAAAATCGAGCGCGAAGAAGTTATCGCTGCATTAAAAGCTGAAAAAACTACTATTGATGGATGGTATAATTCCTCAACAAGGATCACTGAGATAATTAAGTCTCAGATTCCCCTGAGTGATAAACGTGGTCTTGGTTACAAAGCCGATACTCTAGAACCAACCACTGATCGTTCCATGCTCTTATTTGGAACTTTCGTATCCTCAGTCGCTGATACTTCATCCTCTCAGTGTTCCTCTTCTAAACCGCCTATCCCTGAGGAAATCTCTACCTTAACCTCTAAAAGTAAAGAAAAAGTTATTTATCCAAAACCTACCTCAGTCTTTAAAAACAAATGTAAAGGAATTGCTTTTAACCAAAATCCTCAGAAGGGTACCTCTGTACCAAAGCTGAACGCTTCTAAAGCTTCAGTGACTTATCCCTCTGATTCAAAGAATAAGATCTCTGGATTTATTCAGCGTGGATCTATTCAGCGATCTACTCCTAGAATCAAAGTGGAAATCATTGGTAAGAGATCCGAAGAACTAAATGTTCCTCCCATTTCAAAAACCAATAGCTTACTTGGTGCTGGTCCTTCTAATTCAAAATCTAAAGCTCAGCATGCAAATGGTCCTAGAACTACTTTTGGTTATTGGAAATGTTATCATTGTGGACTTACAAATCATATTGCTAGTAAATGCCCCACAGCCACCCAAGCTGAAAAGATAGCTAAGGTGAAGATCATTGCCCCCAAGGCAAAGAAGACTACTGAGGTTAAGAAATTAACCAAAGTGAAGACTGACAAAGCTGAATCTTCAAATGCTGCGAAGACTACTGAACCTTCCACCTCTTCTTCTACCTCCACTGACAAGTGTGTACACATGGTTAAGTGGGTACCCAAGAAAAACTAATCTTCCTTTGTAATGCAGGTTAAGAAGGGTATCTGGTATCTCGATAGCGGATGCTCTAGACACATGACTGGTATGTAGAACCTGCTCACTGAGTACAAAGAAGAGAAGGGTCCCTCTGTAACTTTTGGTGGAAATGGAAAAGGACATACCCGAGGGTTTGGTGTACTGTCTAATGGTACAACAACCTTCAGAAGAGTCGCATATGTTGAAGGGATGAAGCATAATCTTCTAAGCATCAGTCAGCTTTGCGACAAGGATAACAAAGTAATCTTTACTAAGGAATCCTGCTTTGTCGTTGACAAAAAGGAGAAGATAGCTCTCAGCGGTTATCGTTTGGAAAATGTTTATGTAATAAACATGGACTCAACAACCACTGAGAACTCCTGTTTCTTCTCAAAAGCCTCATCTGATGTCAACTGGCTATGGCATAAGAGGCTCTCTAATCTAAACTTCAAGACACTGAACACTCTTTCTTCAAAAGAGTTAGTCACTGGTCTACCTCAGCACTCATACGCCAAAGAGTCCTTATGTTCAGCGTGTGAGAAAGGAAAGCAGACCAAAGCAAGCTTTAAGTCAAAGCAAGTTTCCTCAGTATCATCTCATCTACAACTTCTCCATATGGATTTGTTTGGCCCTGTTAACAAACAATCCATCGCTGGAAAGAAATATACGCTGGTCAGAGTTGATGAATTCTCTCGCTATACATGGGTTATGTTTCTCCGTTCTAAGAGTGACACCCCTGAAGAACTCATCACCTTTGTTCGGAAGATGGAAACCCTGAACAATCTGACCGTTCGCTCAATAAGGAGTGATCATGGGACTGAATTCAAAAACAGTTCTCTTGATTCCTTCCTTGAGAGGAAGGATATTTCTCACAACTTTTCTTCAGTGAGAACACCGCAACAAAACGGAGTCGCTGAAAGAAGAAATAGAACTATTATTGAAGTTGCACGTTCAATGCTCAGCGATTCTCACCTGCCTACTCAGTTTTGAGCAGAAGCTGTCAACACTGCTTGTTTTACGCAAATCAGGTCGCTGATAGTCAAAAGATTTAATAAAACAGCCTATGAACTTTTTCATGGAAGAAAGCCTTCAATTAGCTTTCTTCACATCTTTGGATGTCAGTGTTTCATACTGAGCAACAGAGATGCCCTTGGAAAGTTTGATCCTAAGGCTGATGATGGAATCTTTCTTGGATATTCTTCAATCTCCAAAGCCTTCAGAGTCTTCAACCGAAGAAGACAAACTGTTGAAGAAACTATTTACGTCACTTTTGACGAATCCCGTTCAGCGAATTCTCGACCTTCTGCTGATACTGAAGAACTGAATCAATGGATGTTTTCTCATCTTGGTGATTCAAAAAATATTCCCACTCCTCATACTCATATAGTTGAAGATGATAGTCCTACTATCATCCCAAACATGCAGAATAGTGAAGCTGAAACATCATGGGTCTCAGCTGTTCCTTTAAACATTATACCTGCTTCTGAACCAAATGTCTCAGACATCCCATTTACTTCTCAGCAATCAGTAAATGAGATGACATCTGCACCTACTCCTCTCTTGGCTGATATTCCAGAAGTTGCTGAAGCTTCATCTTCAGCTCCTCCAGTTCAGGTTGAGTCAGCGTCTCACGCTCCGGCTCAGCGATGGACTGTAAATCACCCAATTGATCATATTCTTGGTGATCCAAACGCTAGTGTTCAGACTCGACGAAGTGCAGGTAATATTTGTTTATTTGTTAACTTTATTTCTCTGATTGAACCAAAGAAAATAGATGATGCCCTCAAAGATCCAAACTGGGTCAGCGCCATGCAAGAAGAGCTGACTGAATTCGAAAGAAACAAAGTTTGGAAACTTGTTCGAAGACCAACTGACAAAACAGTGATAGGAACTAAATGGGTCTATCGAAACAAGTTGGACGAACATGGAACTGTAACCCGCAACAAGGCTCGACTTGTTGCTCAGGGATACATACAAGAGGAAGGCATAGATTACGACGAAACATTTGCTCCAGTAGCAAGACTAGAATCTATTCGTCTATTCTTAGCATACGCTGTACACAAAGACTTTAAAGTATATCAGATGGATGTTAAGTCTGCATTTCTAAATGGAAAGCTGAATGAAGAAGTCTACGTGGAACAACCTCCAGGATTCTCATATCCTAAGCGTCCAGGTTATGTTTATAAACTGGATTAGGTACTTTATGGCTTAAAGCAAGCTCCACGTGCATAGTATGACACTCTATCCTCTTATCTCCTAATTGAACAATTTGAGCGAAGTAAAATCGACAAAACTCTATTTTTCAGAATAGTGAAAGGTCATATCATTCTTGTTCAGATATATGTTGATGACATTATATTTGGTTCTACTAACCCTAATCTTTGTACTCGTTTCGCTGATAGAATGAAAGATGAGTATAAAATGAGCATGATGGGTGAGCTAACATATTTCCTTGGTCTTCAGATAAAGCAAAATGAAAAAGGAACTTTCATTAATCAGGGAAAGTATGTTAAAGATATGCTGAAGAAATTCGATTTAACTCAGAGTTCAGCTATGAAAACCCCTATGGCACCACCGCTGACAATAGACAAGGATTCAAATGGAATACCTGTTAATGTCACGCTGTACCGTGGGATGATTGGCTCTCTCTTGTATCTTACAGCTAGCCGACCCGATATTATGTACGCAACCTGTTTGTGTGCACGATACCAAGCTGAACCTAAGGAATCTCATATGATCGCTGTAAAGCGAATCTTTCGTTACCTTAAGGGTACTATGAACCTAGTTCTTTGGTATCCCAAAGACTCAGGGTTTGATCTAATCACCTATTCAGATAGTGATTTTGCTGGTTGCAAATTGGATAGGAAAAGCACCACAGGAGGCTGTCAACTCCTGGGTGGAAAGCTGGTGAGTTAGAAAAGTAAAAAGCAAAACTCAGTGTCCACCTCAACTGCTGAAGCTGAGTATGTAGCCGCTGGAAGCTGTTGTTCTCAGGTCTTGTGGATGAGAAATAAACTACTAGACAATGACCTTCAGCTCTCGAAAATTCCAATCTATTGCGACAGCACAAGTGCCATCGCTATAGCCAACAATCCAGTGCTACACTCAAAGACAAAACACATCGAAATCAGGTATCATTTTATCAGAGATCATGTGATGAATGGTGATATAGAACTTCATTTTATCCCAACCGACTATCAGTTAGCTGATCTGTTCACCAAACCTCTTGATGAGACAAGATTCAACTTTCTCATCAGCGAGCTTGGAATGCTGAACTTTGAAGAGTAAAATCTTCAGCGGTTCACATTTGATCAGCGATAGGATAAAATCAACTTGTATAACCCATTCTATCATTCTCACTATGAACATAATTGATTCGCTGATATCAAGGTATGTTTTCTCTCTTACTCGCTGACGTTTGCCTAGAACTCAAAGTTTTCAAAACTAATTGCATCGCTGAATATCTCTTCCTTAACAGCGATACTTTGAAATTTCTTAAACCAACACTGATATTTCTATTCAGTGCTTCATATTTTCAAAAGTGTCCCTGAGCTTTCAAAACCTCAGAGACATCCTAAAATATGAAAGGACAGTTGTGACGTCATAGCAACGGATAAGCCCTGGCACGTTCTTTTTCTGACACACGAATGCACGTTTCGTTTACCTTCCAATCTAATGCAAACACGTGTCCGTGTCCTGATGAAAAACTTTCCCGCTCGAGTTTTTCTCTCTCTCTACAGCCTTGACCATAACACCCTCTGCTAATCCGTTACTATTATCTCAGTGTTGGTATACCGCCAGACACACTCAGCTTCCATCATCCAAAGACCCTACCAAACTACTTGATGTCATCCTCTGTGACACTGATTTTGGCACCATCAAAATCAACCCTACTATCATTCGAAAAGCACTGAATCTCCCTGTTGCCACCAAAGACAAACCATTTGTTCCTTTCCCTGACCCCAAGAGACATGCTGATAGAGAAACACTCATTGCATTCTTTGATGCAATGAAGTACGTTTGGGATCAAGGGAGAGATGAAAAGGCCGAGAAGAAACTGACTGCAATCAATAAGTCAAAGATGCCCAACGAGATGAACTTCATCTTCGCACACCTGATAAGCTGCATGACAACGAAGAGCGGCTCCTCTGATCAAGCTGCTCAACCTCAGCAAGTCATGGGCTATGCATTGCTGAATGGTCTCCATGTTGACCGGGCCTCGATAATCTACGACGATCTTGCGCTCAGAGTAGATTTTGCTGATAGACCATCATGGGTTCCATACCCAAGATTCCTCAGCGCCATCTTCCAAACCGGCCTGAAGGATAACTACCCAAAAGTAGGAGACCTGAAACTCTCTCAGGTTGGCCCTAAGGTGCTCGACTTCAAGCCCCTGCCAAACGAGGTACGTCTCTCTACTCTCTTATCTATTCTCAATCCTCCTTCTTCTACTTCTGCGGCTCATTCAGTGGAAATCCCTACCGCTGGTACCCCAACTTCAACCTACACTCCTTCTAGAAAAAGGAAACAATCTACTACCCAACTTGGTTCCAAAAGAATCAAGAAAACCAAGGAGCAACCCCCCCAGCATTTACATGCTGAAGACTCCTCAACTCATCTTGAAGAGCTGATGGAAAGTTCAGTGGTACGCTCTGCCACAACTGAACAAACCACCCCTTCCATCCCAGCTTCAGCGTCTCTAAACGCTGAAGTTATAAACTTGGAAATGAACCCACCTCCTTCAGCCTCTCTACAGACTGAAGTGATTCTCAGCGGATCCAACGCTGAACCCCGCACCCAACCATCATTCTCATCCTCCATTCCTCTCACCTCTTCTTTGGTCACTCAATCTATTCCCCTATTCTCCTCAACAACCGTCATCCTCAGCGACACTACTGCTAAACATTTTCAGAGGATGATAGGACACACCACAAGACCTGCAGGTACTTCCAGTCGTCTAGGAAATGTTGAAGACGACTATGAAACTTTTTCAGGACATCGAGGTTTCGACAACTTCGCCAACCCGCCTGCAGGTATACACAAAATCACACACACTTCTCTCTCTCAACCCCAAACTTCTGAGCTTTCCTCTGTTCATAAGTTTATAACTTTTTCAGGTCCTAATTTGGGGGATATCAACACCTCCCTGACGGCCTTGGAAACAAAGATAGAGTCTTTCAACAAAACTCTAACTGCCAACTCTTCAGCAGTTACAAACGCTGGAGAGAACTTGAAGACTTTGACCACTGAGGTCGAAAAGAAAGCCTCCAAAGCTGATCTGGAGAAGGTGGATGGTAGCATTGCTAAATTTGCTACCACCCTCGCTGAAAACTCAATCGCCACAACCACTCTCTCAACAAACTTCACCTCTCTGTCCAATGAAGTCACATCATTGAAGACAGAGGTTGGTTCTCTTAAGAGTGAAGTTTCCACGATCAAGACTGAAGTCTCTGCGGTCAAAGAGATTGTTCAGAAAGTGCTCGATCGCCTGAACACCCCAACTTCTCATTTCACTCAGGCCGATCGAGACGATCTCAAAAAGATCAGTCCTGCTATTACTGGCCTAGAAGACAGAGTAGCAGCGATTGAAAACTGCATAAGAATTACTGGCCAAGAAGACAGTAATCCTATTGCTGCTGCTGCTGCTGCTGAAAAGTCCGTTACCTCCCCCAACCATGATGTGGAAGAGGGGGAGAAGCCTAAAGAAGACCTTCCCCATAATGATGAGGGGGAGAAGAAAAATAAAGAAGACCTTCCCCATGCTGAGCGGGAGGGTATTGAGACTGAAGCTGATGCTACTTCTTCAAAACCTCAGGGAGTTGAAACCCCTGAGGGAACCGAGAAACCTTCCTCTGTATCTGAGGGGGAGCAACTCGAATAGCAGAACATTGAAGCTGCTGCTGATGTAACCTCACCCTATGCTGACGAGGTTGAATCTGATGAAGAAGAAGCTGAAGACGATGAAGCTGTCGACATCTCTGATGATGAACCATCTTCTTCTCCAAAGAATGATGATGATGACGATGATGATGATGATGATGACTCCTTTATCGTCAAGCCTGTTCAGAAGACTACAGATCTCAAAGGGATTTCGATAAATGAACCTTCAGGGGGGCGGACCAAGACAAAGCCTGCAGCGTCTGAAGCTGACAAAGGCAAAAACAAAGGCCTTGCTGAAGAAGACAATCTGACGATCTTGCTTCCAATGCCTGTTTGTCAGGTACACTACCTTCTATTCCCTTACACTGCATCCCTCCTCTATCCCTTCTCAATCTCAATCCTTCAATCCATAAAACCTCTATACACTTAACCACATTCTTTTCTCTATTGCTTTCTTCCCCAACTCTGCTTACTTAAACGATCGCTGTGTTTCAGCTAGTCCTCTCCCCTGTTTGAGGATCCCGCTGAAGCTCCTTCAACTACACCAGGGATAATCCCAACCACAAGAGCTGAAGAAATAATCCCAGTCTTGGATTTAACCACTGAGACTGATGAACCTGAAGAACAGCTGCTCTCTCACCAAAAACAGACCTTCCTTGGCTCCTCAAAAGCTGAGTGAAGAGGATCAAGAAAAGAGAGATGCAATGATCAAGAGATTCGAAGATCAGCGAATCATCCTGAAGCGTAATCAACTTCCTTCTATTCCTCCAAAGTTCAGACTTTCACAAAAGGAATACCAGGATCACCTCAGTGCTGAAAGGTTAATCGCTGAAAGAAGGGAAACTGAAGAAAAAGACAGAGAACTCGCCATCCAGCTTGTCCAACAATCGGTGAAAGACCCCAAGCTGAAAAGAACTCGCATTGATGTCCAATGTCAGCTATGGGATGATGTCCAAAGGATCGTTGAAGAAAAGACGAAAGTATCTGATACGACTTTGAAATGGTGTAAAAAATGTTGAATTATCGATCTCGACAATCCAAAATCATCAAAGTAAACATCAGAGGAAGACTGTTCGTTGACGTTCATGTTGTTGAAATTGATGTATCCAGAGAAGACAAAACCAAGAAAACCTTCTATGCTACTACTTTAGAGAAGTTTGGTTTCTCTGAATGGTTGGAAGTGAAATTAGCCATTCAGGGATCGCGCTCAAAGTTCAAGAGCCATGTCGAGAAGATTTTAAATACACAGATCGACTTGGTTTCTTCTGCTGTGGATATTCCTCCTTCCACTCTTCTTCCTCCTCAACAAAGAAGAGTCTCTGCAAAGGAAAAGAAAGTCTCAGACTCATGTCCTCCTATACGGAATGAAACAGGTATTGGTTTCTCTCGTGCTGATGTTCTTGGCCCTGATGCTGATCTCTCAGCGCTTGACACCTCCCTACCACCTGGAGAAACTTTCATTCCTGGCAAAGTTGTAAGTGATCCTTATGGTATATTCTTTCTAGACTACCAAGGAAATCATCACTTTCAACGCATCTCTGAGCTTCCAATCACTCCCATCGAACAACTCAGAGATCTCATATACTGGTGTGAAGTCAGACGCGACATTAAAGCTAGACACCTGAAGCCCTTGATTTTTGAAGAAGCTCTGAACAAAAAGAATCAAGGAGGAAATGTCCCTGACTGGATGATTCCCACATTAAAGACCCTCTATGAACTTCTCATCAAGGAAGAACCTTTTGACGGATAGGATCACCTTGTAATTATTTCTATCCTTATCTGTCTACATCTTTTGTACTTGTAATTTTATTTGATGTACTTGTAATTTTTCCACTTCCCTATGTAATCTTTACGAAGTTTAAAGAAAAATTTCAGCGAATGTACTTTACTCCATAAGTACTGAAAAGATCCCAGAAAACAGTAAAAGGGACAAATATTTTATGAGTTCTTTTTATCCGTATGTTTTCATTAAATAGCAATTTTCTCTGTTGCTATGTCATAATCAAATAGGGGGAGACTGTTGATCCAAACCCTCAGTGATTTAATAATGACCCTCTCTTAAACACTTAGTGAAAATTGTAAGTAAACAATATGTATCAGAGTTTCACTATCGCTGATAAATACTAAGACTTTACAGTACCGCTGATAGGAACTCTCACTCTTTAGATTAGATATTCAGCGAACACTGTTCATCATCATATAGCTCTGAGACTGTTCAGTCTATAAGATGATCGCTGATAAGTTAGTTGTTTACTTATGATCCCTGAATACAAGTTTCACGTCAACCAAAGTTCTACGCTGAACTCGAAGATCAAGCTGAAGAACCAGCGACAAGTCTACTCATGAACTGATGCGGATATCAGCGAAGCAAGACCTGTCCACTCAACGTGAAGTATCAAGTAGAAGACTTCAGCAATCGCTGAACTTTATCATTCGCTGATAAAGATCTGACTCAACGAAAGCTGAAAATGAAGTCTCCCTGCATGTTACTATTGTCTTACCTCCCTTGCACGTCTCCATACGAACTGTCAGAACGGACATCCCTTTTGTCTGTAATCGTACAACAACTCTGATTCTACACTGTGCACCATGCGGCTACTAAGGTTGTCTACAAAGGTCAATGACATGCAACCACTCAGCTGCTGCCACGTGTAAAGTCATACTGCCATGCATTAAATGCATGCAGTATATAAGAAGATCCTTACTTCAGTTTTGAAGTGTGCTCGGACCACCTTCTTATTTCTTATTGTTAAGTTATTATTCGTAATTTCTTTTACTCTTTCTAGTGCAAGAAACTTAGTGTTCTTAACTTGTTAAGATTAGGTTTATCCTTAATCTTGTTCCGCAACAAGTTGTAAATTGTCTTGATTTATCAATAAACAATTTAGAAAAGTAAAAACGTGTGTTTGTATTCAACCCCCCCCCCCCTTCTACAAACTTGTATAGCCCTTCGGGACCAACAAAACTCAAGTATCAAAATCTACAGAGGCAATCCCCAAACCAACAGAAACATCAACAACAAAGTCCTCTGAAACTCAAGCGTCAAATCCAACAGAGGCAACCCCATCTCTACAAGCAGATCAGCCGAAGGCAAAAGACAAGGGCAAAGGAATAATGACTGAGGAACCACAGAAGAAGAAGCCCAAGCATCAACCTCAAACAGAAAAACTGATGAAGAGCTCTTTCGATGCTATTAGGACACCAAAGCCAGAAGAAGAAGACTGGGCTTTTGGTGTTGCTCCTCTGTCAAACAAACCTGTTCTAGATCCAAAGGCAAAACCTTCAGAGGATCGAGTAGCAAAAGTCAAGAACCAGTTAGACGCTCTGCGCTAAACCTTACCTCAACCACCACCACCACAAATGGAAGAAGTGGTATACAGGTACTTATACAGCAGAATGGGAATAATGGATCAATCAGAACCAACCATTCAAGACCCTGACTTCCGTGCTGACCTCGAAAACCTCTTCACCAGAACAAAACCCAAGCCTAAACACGAAGTCTTCTCAACATCCAAGATCATCAAAGTCATCTATTGTAAGTTCTCCAAAACCAGAACCTGGCCCAAGGTCTTATACAATATATACAAGGTCAAAAGGGATGACAAATCCGAGAACCAATTCTCTGATGCGGATCTTAGAAACTTAAATCCTTATGATCTTCCTGACCTTCTGGACTGGACGAAAGAGAACTTCACAACAGATGAAGTTCGCAGAGCATACAGGGTGATTAGAAAGGCCATACGCAAGAAGCTTCTGCTATACAGCATGGTAGATTTCCATTTGGCTCGAGATCTTGGAGTAAAAAGCTTAACCATTCAACCACCAGAAAACTACTGCCCTCCCTCTGCTACACCAAACTCAATCATCACAAATCCAAGGGTCGGGTTAGTATTTCTAGATCCTTCTGGTAAATCAAAGTTGTTCGTAGAGATAGACTGTCAGAAGTACGCAACAAGTACTTTCACAGAGTTTAGAGCGATCCTAGTACAGCACAGAGGAACAGAGCTCATGGATCAAAGCCTAGCTGACAGACTGATAGAGATCATCGATGCAACAATCAACTTCAGAAAACTCTGCATCAGTTTCTATCACGAGCTAATACAACAAGGACTCGACAACAGAAGTTTCAATGACTTCAAAGATGCCAACGTCCGAGTCAGTCAAACAAATCCTCTGTAAATTTTTTTCTTTTCAATACAATCAAATGTAAATGCCTCTGGCATAATCTAATGTGAAAAGAAAAATGTTCTTGTACTTAGAAAATCCTTGCACTTTCAATTTTTTTAATTTTCACTACTTAGGGGGAGATTGTTAGCTCTAATCTTTCTGTTTGTGAAAGTAGTGAAAATAGTCTAAGTACAGAAGTCTCCTACAGAGGCTCTGCAGAAGAACTCAAGAATACCGAAGGCAAGAATCTGCAGAAGACTGCTCACAGAGGACCGAGCCGCAGAACCTCTGTCACCCTTGACAGAGCCTCTGCGGTTTATACTGAAGACTTAGAAGATTTACAAATAGCTTTCTACTGTTCCAGAATCCGTTCATCCACTTGTTCTAGGCGTGCCCTGACATCAACTACACGTGTCAAACTCTGATAGGGCTCTGTCAGAATTGGAACATGCGCATTAAATGAACATCGTACCTGCTACTGTTCATACGATCTTGTCTATTGTAGATCAGTCCTTATTGTCTAAAGTATGTCCCCTTTGTAGTAGTATAAATAGAAGACTCGTGTTGAGTTCTTCTAGTAACAAGAACGAGAATCAGATAATTAAGCTACGCACAAACACACACACCAGCAGTTCTTTCTTGTTATGTTCTTGGTGTTCTTGATTAATATCAAACAGTAATCTTGGAGATGCTCATCTGTTCTTTACATACTATTTATTTGATATTGTGTGTTCTTCTACCTTTACATTATCTTTCAGTTCTTAAATACGCTTCCGCACCATATCTAAATCTGAACTAACTGAAAGTTAAGATCATTGTTAAGAAAACAGGAACCAACACTTGGCACCATCCAATTGGTGCAATCGAACATGTTTGGAGGTGCAGCAACTGAAGACCCCCATGCACACTTGCTCGCATTCGAAAAGATATGCAATACTTTCAAGGTGAATGGGGCTGATCAAGATTAGATCAAGATATGGTTGTTCCCGTTTTCATTGAGGGAATGAGCCACTACTTGGGAAGATAGTATACCACCTGGGTCAATTCGAACTTGGAACGATATGGTTACAGCTTTTCTCAACAAGTTATTTCCACCGGGGCGAATGGCTCAACTGTTATCCGACATCACACATTTCTCGCAATGGGATCAAGAGTCTTTGTACGAGGCATGGGAAAGATACAAAGGGATGCTCAAGAAGTGTCCACATCATGGGTTACAAGAGTGGATGATTATCCAAATATTCTATGTGGGGTTGCACCATGAATTTAAGAATGACCTCACAGCTGCTGCAGGTGGAGCCTTAATGAACAAATCCTATGAGGAAGCAGTTGAGTTGATAGATAATTTAGCAGAGCATAGCTATTCCACTCCAAGATCCGCTGTTAGAAAAGTCGCAAGCGTGCAAGAAACAGAAGAGTTGAAGGCTATAAAGGCACAATTGAATGTGTTGACTAACCAAATGAGAGGAGCAGCTATTCAACCGAATGTTCAGAATGATATGGGTGGTCAAGACCAATTCACGAATCCTTAAGACTATCAATCGCCGGAACAAGTTCAATTCGTTCAGAACCGGAATAATCGGCCGAGGAATGACCCATTCTCTAACACCTATAACGAGGGATGGAAGCAACATCCTAACTTTTCTTGGAGTCAACCTCAACAAGGCCCAGGCAAGGAAACAATGGGGCAGCAGCAACAGCAACAACAACATCAACAGTATGGTAATCATTCTAACCCTTCAAATTCTTTTCAGTCTAACAATGTTTATCGTCCCCCAGGTTACAATTAGAGGAAATATGATGAGGGGCAAACTTCAGAAAAGAAACCGGGATTGGAAGACATGATGATGAAGTTCATGTCAAAGATGGAAGGTGCAGTGGAAGGATTGGCAGGTACTGTGAACACTGTGAAGTCAACCACGGACCAAAATACCGCCTCAATCAGAATGCTAGAAAGACAAGTCGGACAAATAGCTGAAGCACTACAATCCCGGACTCAAGGTCAATTCCCTAGTCAGACTGAACGAATACCAAGAGAGGAGTGCAAGGCTATTCATCTGAGAAGTGGAAAGGAGTTGATTATAGACCCTACCCGAGATCCTTTAACTGATGACACTAAAGCTAAAGGTACTGAAATGGGTCCCATCAAGGTAGAAGAGGTTGAGGTAGACGAGGAGATAGAGATTGAAATGTCGGAGAATATAGATAAGGGGAAGGAACAAGAGTGCACTCCATCAATGCCGACAAGCAACCCATATGTGCCACCACTACCGTTTCCGTATCGGTTGAAGGCACATAAGGAAGAGGAACAACTCAAGAAATTTCTTGACATTTTCAAGAAGTTACACATCAATATTCCATTTGCAGAAGCATTGGCACAAATGCCAACTTATCTCAAGCTCATGAAATACATCGTGTCCAGAAAGAGGAGGATTGAAGATCATGACACAGTTGCACTTAATGAGGAGTGCAGTGCTAGAATCCAACACAACTTGCCCCCAAAGCTTAAAGATCCAGGGAGTTTTACTATCCCTGTTCATATAGGAAACTCTAACTTCAGTAAGTCATTATGTGATCTTGGTGCAAGTATTAATTTAATGCCTTTATCGATTTTCAGGAAACTTGGCTTGGGGGAAGTGAAGCCAACAAACATGACACTTCAACTTATAGATAGATCGGTGAAGTATCCTTATGGAATCGTGGAAGACGTTTTGGTAAAGGTTGGAGAATTTTATTTTCCAGTGGATTTCGTTGTTTTAGATGTGGAGGAAGATGTTGAGATGCCATTGATTTTGGTAAGACCATTCTTAGCCACAAGCAAGGCTTTGATAGACATGGAAGAAGGTGTGATGACTTTTAGAGTTGGGAATGAGAAGGTAACTTTCCATGTTCTCAAAAGAGTAGAAGATAGAGGTGAACCAGGAGTGGGGAAGATTGGATCAGAAACTGGTAAGAATGGGGAAACGCGTGTGGGGAAAATCAGGAACAATCATATATGTGGGCGGTTCAACTCCGCAAGCGATACCGAGCCAAGTTGAGAGCCATACAGTCGTGCCACGACTTGAACTAAGGCGCTGGGTGGGAGGCAACCCACCATAGGTTAAATTTTATTGTCTTTTGAGAATTTTTTTTATTTTGTGTGTTTACTTTCGTTATTGCTTTGTGTGTGCTTGGTGTTTAATTGTTGTTGTGTGTTTAGTTTTGATAACCCTGATAGCAATTTCAACGTGAAAAAGCGCAAGACAGCAGAAATAAAAGACAAAAGGGAAGAGCAGTATTTCGTGCGACCCATGGAGCTAGCCATGTCGCGCGACTAATCGTGCAAGGCACTGGAATATGCAAATATTTGACTTGCGCGGCCTTCGGCGTGAACTAGCCCGCACCACCATCCGCGCACGCATTCTGACAGGTATTTACACAACACCCCTTTGAAAACCTCGGTTTCACCAAGGTTTGGGGTTCCCTTTTTCATGTTGACACTCACTTTGCATAATTATGTGTCGTGAAAAAGAACCTAATCTAGTTCGTGGTTGTTTCTACCTTCTATGATGAATTACATTGGGGACAATGTTTATGCCTGGTTTGGGGTGGTTTGTCGATTCTATCATTGGTTGATCTCAGTGGATTGAACAATCACCTTATTTACAGTGAAGAGTGGGCGACCTTTTTAGCATGACTTAGTGTGAATTTTCGAAGACACTAATTTTGGGGGGAGGAATTAGAAGGGATAATATAGCACAAGGTGGACCTAGGCGACTGCACACATTAGAGACATTAGTGGAGACCACCCGTGAGTTTGTTGAGCCATACACTTGCTAACTTCGATTCCGAGAGACTACACATTACTCGATACACTTCTCATTTAGTTCTTTGGTCGTTGTTGTAGCTGATCTCACTATAACTTGCATCCGTTATCAAAGACATCCATAGGAATAGGAGTGAAGCTTTTGCTTATCTGTGTGAACAAACCATGTGTGACGATATCAGGATTTTTGGTTGCTGCTAATCCCACTGCTTTTCACAACTCAAGGTTCCCAAATGAAACCCGTTGTACCCCCCTCAGTTCAAAAAAAAAAACCACCTGTCTACCCCAGCCATAAACCATACCATTCATCCAAAAAGGGGTTTGCTTAAAATGACAATACAAAGGGTTACAAAAAAACAACTGAGGGGTCAGTTTAAGGAGTTTGAGTGAAGTGTTAGGAAGCCCAAACGAAAGAAAAAGGGAGGATCACCAATTATCATCATAAATCCATTGACTTCCATCCAAAAGCAGCAACCATGGCCAATTTAAAGATCTGAGTTCAGCATGGAGAGTTTGTAAAGAGAAGCAGAGCAACATTCCTATGTCATAGTCTTGATAATGGATTCTTTCCGAGATCAATGTGTGTACAATTGTGCGTTCTTGCTTAATTGTTGTTCATGCATGCTATTGTAAATTCTTTGCACCCAACTTCTGAAAGCATGACAACATGTGTGAAACATAGGGCTCGAGTGAAGAGAGAAAACCGTGAGGTAGGGTTAAGGCAAAATTCTCTCTATGTGTGTTTAGTCTAGGTACACTCAAGTATGGTGTGGTCCCTGATAGCTCCCTTCCCTAAAGTTGTGCTATTTAGAATTTCATACTTAGGTCTGCTGGTTGTTTGTCCATCTCATAGGTAACTCGTGGTGATTGTTGAGTTGACTAGAGATCACTAATGATATGCTCGACAACACGAAATTGCGATTGTTTGCTTTATGGTTTATTTCTATTTTTGTCGTTGTTTTGCTTGGGGACAAGCAACGCTCGGTTTGGGGTTGTTGATAATGTCGTTTTTCGACATTATTTTGAAGCCTAACTCGGGGTTTGTGTTGTAAGTTTCCGAGTAAAATGGTGATTTTAATAGTATTATTTGAGAAATTACAGGTCATTGTAAGTTTCCGGAGTTAGGCGAGTTTTGGGAATATTGGAGGACGAAAATCGAAAAATGGCAATTTTTTGGCAAACAGAGCTCTGCGCTACTGCTCGCGCTAGTGGAGTTGCGCCGCCATCCGAGCAGAGGTCTGTTTCGCGTTTTTCTAGCGTTCTGTGCTACTGCTCGTGCTAGTGGAGTCGCGCCGCTATCCGCGCAGACCCGCTGGCCGTTTTTATTCCTTATGACGGCTAGGGTTGAGGGTATTATTGATCAGTTACGTCTTGGGACTTTCTCTGGGCGATTTTGGGAGCTAAGAGGTGATTTTTAAAGACGAGAAGAAGGCAAGAAACATCAAGTAACGAGAATCAACAAGGGGAATCGAGTACGTTCATCGGCGGCATAGGATTTTCAGGGAGTTTTTTAGATTTCTTTTCTTTTAGACAAAGCATGTTTACTTTCATTTCCATCTTTTCATTTCTGAATTTTGAAACCCCCAACATGAACTAATCCGTTCATGTTGGGGGGTTAGTTTGAATCATGGTTTGATAATCATTTAGTTTTACAGATAGATGTGATTGGTTTGATTTAGATGGATGAAACATTTGGGATTGTTCTTAATGCTTGTAATAGTCCGATCAACTATTATTTGATTTTATGAATCTTTTAACCTTTGAGAAAAGTTTTGAGATTTGATTAATCCTTTATGTCTTGAACGATTTTGAGATAGAAATATGATATGTCGTTCTCTATGGCTTTTAATCACTGATTGTTCAATTATAATTGTTTAGATCGAAAGATGATACAATGTTTTGAATGATTTTTGCTATAGCTTGATAGAGTATAGTAATGGATTGTGATTATGCTTTTCATCCTAAGGTTATTTCAATCATGTCAACCTGTTTAGCTAATGGATTGTTTACCTGAGGAATCCAACCCTCTAACTCTCTCTCTCTTATCTGAATTAATTAAAGTGTTAATTCGTGTTCCGATAATCAATAAACCAAATCAATTTGCATTAGTCTAATTAATAGTCTATACAGTCATTGTGGTACTTGACACCTGGTTCCTTTGGTTCGATACTCGAACTTTCTAAGTACTATTACTTGATTCGACCCGTACACTTGCGGTAGATTTAGGGGGGGTGTAAACTCGCCTATCAGCAGGCAAGCCCATGTCGACGTCGTTTCAACCAGGGGGAGCAGCCATGTCAACGGCGTTTCATCAAGCTGGTGTGGCCATGTCAACGCCGTTTCATCCAGCTGGCGAGACCATGTCAACCCCGTCCGGCCAAGGAGCTATGTTCTCCACTCCTGGACGTGTCGTTTCATCCAGCAAGCACGCCCATGTCTTCCCATTTCGCTGCAGAAAAACAAATAGTCAAAATTCTGAAAGTATTTTGAGTTATTTGTAATAAAAGTAGATTCTATGTAGGTTGATATATCTATATATGATAACCTGCTTTGTTTCCACGCTTTGCATACCAGTCTTGTTGCATTGATCAAAAGTAATCCATAAGGGACACGATAGGTAACCTCCGAGCGTAATGGGACAGTGGATTGACCGACTCGACACTGTTTGAAGTCATTATGTTGTAACGCATTTCGGGAAAATGGGCCTTAGACCATCTTTCCGGCGTAAGGTCGTCCAAAAAGGCAACTCCCAAAGGTACAGCGCCTCATAGAGCTGCCATTCTAACTTCGAAATCATGCACCGTGTACGCTTTACAGACCTTCCAAAACATAGTCCTCCTATAGTCGATCCTATTATCCCTGGTTTTTATGTTCATCATGAGATGGCGGCAACAAAGTGCATGATGGGCTCGTGGGTACACCATATTGATAGCTTGGTGTATTAAACTCGCCCTGTCGGATACGAACACCAAACCTTCGGGTTCGCCGATACATTGCTTCAAGTTGGACAAAAAATAAGTCCAGCCCTCTCCACTCTCAAACCTACCAACTCCAAAAGCGAGCTGGAAAATTTGGTTATTGGCGTCCATAGCAATGGCTAAGAACATTGTGCCCAAGTAAGGACCCTTCAAATGAGCGCCGTGTATTATAATGACAGGACGCAAATAGCTCGTAAACGACCGGATCTGGAAAAATTATGCTAAAAACGTTAGAATATTATAGTATAATGAAATTGTAGACTCTTTAAGAGGTTACAAGGAAATAATATATACCGTGCAACCAAGGGCATAAAAACACAGCTCAAAACGTCGTGTAATATCTCTCTGTATTTGGGTAAAGGTACCAGAATTTTGAAGCTCCAAATTATAGAAAAACCCACGGAGTTGGCTAAAAGAATCGTGGGGGTCGCCCCGCACCAGGGCTAGAGCATAAGCTTTCGCATGACACGCTTGCGAATAGGGGATATCTACGTTGAATTGCTCTTTGATGTCGTTCACAATGTCGGATTCACGAAGTTTTCGGCTTTCATCCTGTACTTTAGGCATGATTATATTACTCAATACTCTTCTATTGGCGTTACGGTGGTTAGGATACATCTGGGTCCTTGAACAAACATGTACGTCATGCAGCTTACGTACTTGAAACATAGTGGTATCTTTGAGATTTGTCGCATACACACGCCAATCACAGTTAGCATCCTTACATGTTGCTTCGAATCGGGAATTTGAAGATCTGTCCACTTTATACTCGTAACCCACTTCAACGATCTTTCTTCCAAGAGAGAGTGTCAGGTCATCTTTCGTGCCAAATATGTCCCCCATATTGACTCTGGTACTACGGTTATAAGCTACGGGCTCTTGGTTAGGTGTTACGAAATCATTTATTCCTTTATATGATTTAATAGGACTAGTTTCTTCTTCATCGTCTTCTTCATCGCTATCAATACCAGGAATACCCAAACGGTAAACATGGGACTCGTCTTCTTCTTCTTCTTCTTCTTCATGTCGTTCTTCTACCGGTTCTTCGGTCTCCGGAACAAATTCGGGGTTATACTCAATAACACCATAATTATCTTCAGTAAGAAAATCATTTTTAACTCCATACGCATGCTCATCTTCATACTGAAAATGAGACACGTAAGAAGAAGATTGACTATGCTCAACAACATCCACATCCGGCTCCCGTACGCTGTTCGAACTACCACCAACATTGCTTCCACCGAACATCGTGAGATCGACATACACATAAAGTGTCGGCGGATCTCTTACAGCCGCAGCAGATCGCAGGAAACACAAAACATTGTTATTGCCTCGTAACTCATAAAGTTGGCCAGAATATTTGCACGCCATTCTAGTGATACCAATACACGGGTTGATTCCACATTTCCCTTGAACATAAGTAACCAACCTAGGATGTGTAATGTTTGATCTCACCATGACTCGCACCATCGGGACATCGGTAAAATACTCCCACTCCGACCCGATCTGTTTCCAAGAACCCCCACCCAAAATACGTAGCTTAATTTTATCAGGTAAGGAACTCATTTTTAAGAAAAACGAGAGAAAAATCTTCAAGATTGGAAAATTGATTTCAAGCTTTCGTGTTCTTCATCATTGAAAGTAGCCACTATTATATATACACAAGGGAGGGATGGGATATTGTACGAAATGATAATTGCTCTTCAACTACTGAACATTAACAATGCATTACTAATTTGGAAAAAACAGTGAAAGGTGTACCAAAACGTACGTCAAAAACAAGGGAAAAAACAAAAAAACCCCAGGTCCGCAATTGCGACGCCCGGTCCACAATTGCGATCCCCGGTCCGCAATTGCGGCCCGAGTGCGGATCGGGATTAGGGTTTCACCGTGGGCCACCATGTGTCATGTATTGTGGTCCGCACCGGGTCGGGTCGGGTCCGAGTGCGGACCAACCATTTTCACCAATTTTATTTGTCTTTTAGTGAACCAAGTGCGGACCGCACTCCCTGGGTCGGGTCTGAGTGCCGACCCACTGGCTATTTTGGTGATCCGAAAGAGGTTTTGGCTATTTTGTCAAACTTGTTTGTCCCTTTGGCTATTTGAGTCAATTTCCCTTGACAATACGATGAATTTGTAATTAAACAATAATATACCTTTTTACTACTTTTTAGGAGTCGATTATTAAATATTTTATTATTTTAAGTGTTGGTCAAGTCATTTATCTTACCGGAGAAATATGACAAAAATCGAGAATCTTATCTGATAAGAGCGATGACAAAGATGGAGAGTTTTACCCGATAAGTGAGAGTGACGACTCTTACTCGGTGCACGCATGCAGGGTAAATTGTTGCATATGGTATCGTTTTGACGTATTACATTCTTACCCGGTAAAGTTAGTCAAAATGTTGACTCTTACTGATAAGCGCTTTGGGTAAGTGTTTGGATAAACTGCCCCGTGGTTTCATCATTCTAGCCTAAAACTAATTACCAATCATTGTGAAAAAATAGTTTTTTAACGCACTTAAAGTTAGGGTTGTGTAGAAAGTCATTTAAACTCATTAGAATCGACTGACCAAAATTGTGTATCAATTGTAATTGGACAAATAGGATTGAAAATTTCAACATCCAAATTGGATCACTCAATTCTTGGACGATAGTCCATAATCCAATAACACTGAAACGATTCAATTCGAATAATTTATTGAAATAGTGGATTAACCAGGAAAATATTTGAATAATTTGTGAAGACGGTGGATTATTTGACAAAAAGGGGGAGATTGTTAGATCTGAAGTTTTGTCAATAAACCAAGTGTTGAAGATCTGATAAGAAGACTCAGATGTTCTGAGTAGAGAAGTCAGAGGTCTGACTGTGAAAGCTCAGAAGTATTGATAAGTGAAATCAAGTCTGGAAAGAGAAGTCAGATGTCTGAGTTAAGAAGTCAGAAGATCTGAGAAGCTTTATCAGAAGAATGTTCAGAAGTTCTGAACTACCTGTTCAGAACTTATGACGAGATACTTTACTTAGTATTTTATAAACTAATTAGGACACGTGTTATGTTCTTATTAGTCTTTCTTATCTGTACTGTAGCTTTAAGATGTCCGTTGCAGTATAAATAGTAGTTAGCTCTACGTTGCTAACTGATTGATTTTTCCCGTATAACTTTGTATTCATTCTTTGTAATCTTTGAGATTCTCTCTCTCTTAGATCTGTAATTCTGTTCATCATTGAATACAATTGGGCTTGATCATACAACTTCTCAATTACTGCTTTCTATATTGATTGTAAGATTAGATCCTGTTCTTACAATTGGTATCAGAGCCAATCAACAAACAAATTCGTTCAAGATTGTTATAGCGAAGATCGATTGATCAATTTCTTGAAGATTTCTTGATTCATTCAAAATTCGATTCCGCTGCTAGGGCTAGTTCTTGAATTCTTGGCAATTCTTGAATTACCTGTTACATTTCGATCAAAAAACTCGAATTTGTCTTTTTGTTGAATTTTCTTACAATCAAGTCTTCTAAAGAATATCTAGCCATGGGATCTGAAACCAAACCGCCTGTTCTTATACCAGAAGAGTATCAGCAATGGAAAATCCGAATGATCCAATTCCTAGACAACATTGATGAAAACTTATGATATCTATTCGAGAAGGTCCAATTGAAGTATACATCGATGTTGCTGCAACTCCTGCTACAGAGACAACTCCAGAAATTCCAGCAACCAGGGTGAAAAAGAGTTATTCCCAATACACAGCTGAACAGAAAAATAGGCATGCTATTGACAAAAGAGCAATTACTTTGATGACTTTGGCTGTCCCAAATGAGGTTCTTAACAGGATTGACAGTGGATCATCAGCTAAAGAAATGTGGGACGAATTGGAAAGGCAGATGCTAGGAACAGTAAGATCTATTCAGGCAAAGTTAAATCAAAGCATAAATGCTTATGAAAGGTTCAAAGAAAAAGAGTCAGAAAGTTTGACACAGACATACAGTAAATTTTGCACTATTCTAAATGACTTGAGAAGAAATGGACTGAAGAAAACGAAGTCAGAATAAAATTACAAATTTCTGAACAGTCTAAATTCAGAATGGTCATCATTTGCCATAAGTCTGCAAATGAACAAGGATATGTGTGAAGAAGACTTAAATGATCTGTTCTGTGTTCTTAATCAACATGAAGATTCTGTCAAGTTAGTTGTGGAAGAGAAGAAAAATGTTGCTGATCAGTTAGCATTCTTATCAAAGTCCAAAGCAATCAAAGCACCCAAAAAGACTGCATATCTATCAGAGATACCTAATCTGGAAGAATCTGACAAGGAAGAAGGATCAGAAGATGATGAAGATATCAAGATAATGGCTGAGAAACTAGCTTTGTTGACAAATACTTTCAACAAAAGGTATGGGAAGGGTAGATTTCAAGGAAATTATAAGAGAGTTGGGAGTTCAGATTATAAGAAGAAAGAAGACAGAGAAGAAAATAAGTTTGAAAAGAGAGTAGAGAGAAGTGAAGAAAACAAAGAAGAGAAGGATGAGAGAAAAGAAAAGAATCTGTGTTTCAAATGTGGAAAATCTGGCCACTATGCTAAGGATTGCAAAGTTAAAATTGTAAAAGACTATGAGTACTACACCAAGAAGGCTCAACTTGCAAAGAAGAGAGATGATAAAATTGCTTTGTTGGCTGAACAAGAGAATTGGTTGTACTATACTTCTGATGAAGATGATCATATCAACTTTCCACAGATGCAGAGCTATATGGCAAAAATGAGGAATGAGGATGATTCTGATTTTGAAGATGCTGATTCTGAGTCATCTGCTGAGGTACATTCTTCACTTGAATTAGAGTTAATGACACAGATTGGTGAAATGAAAACTGAATTTGCTAATCTAAGAAAACAGATAAAAGGAGAAAGAAATTTGGTTAACAAATTCAGAATTGAAAAAGAAGTAATAAAAGAACAATATGAAGAATCTGAGGCTGAGAAACAAAAAGTTAAAGATGAAAATTCTGAATTGATGAAAAGGCTTTCTGAACTAAAAGTTGAGTTTTCAAAAATAAAAGATGAAAAAGGTGATTTACAAATAAAATATGATATGTTATTTGAAGAAAGAAAGAATTTATACACCAAAATTAAAGAATTAGAAGATCTGAATTTGAAAAGGGGTCAGACTCAGCAAACACTAAATCTTTTATTAAGCAATGTTAAAGATACAAGATTTTACAACCCAAAGAAGGGATTGGGATTGGAAGAAAATGTAACTTTAAAAAGAGCTCCAATCAACTTGTATGAAAAACTTCAAGTTTCTAAGCCAAAAATTCCAGAAATTGTTGAAGTTTTCATAAGACCTGCTAGTTCTATAACAAGTTCTGACAATTTGCAAAGACCAAACTCTAAAAAGTCAGATGAGAAAATTTCTGAATCTAAAACAGAAAAGTCAGTTGGTTCAGAAGAAAAGGTTAAGGAAGAAGTTTCTAAACAAACAGATGAGAAGCCAAGATACAATGATACTAAATTCAAATATGATTCTTTAAATGTCAGCTACAAAAATAAACAACCAAGTTTTTCATATCATGACATTGAGAGCATATTTGACACAAGTAAAAATTCTGAAACAGTCAATCAGAAGTCTGATACTTCTAGTCAGGATTCTGAACTTTGTAGTCAGAATTCTGAGTCTAAAGATCAGACATCTGAGTCTGTAAATCAGAACTCTGACTTAGGTAGTCAGAAGTCTGATTCAACTGGATTTTCTGAAACAAAATCAGATGAATTTTTACAACTTGAAAAGAGATTTAATCTTGTGAGTCAAGAACTTGAGGACTTAAGGAAAGCTTATGATGAACTTGAAAATGATTTCTGTGAGGTGGATATTAAACTTGAAGAAGCTTTGAAAGAAAAGAATATTTTTATTCAGAAAATAACAGAGCTTGAAAAACTGAAGACTGAGTATGATCTTTTTAAAATTAATGCTTCAAGAGAAAATGATAAATTCTTTAATGAATCAAGTACATATGAAAAAGGTGAATCATCTAATTCTTCTAACAAAAAGAACTTGAATTTTTCAGAAAAAGAAGAAAGCAAAAGGAAAGATGATCATGCAAAGTTGAATGATCTGAAAAGGGATCTTGAGAAGCTTAGAATGAAATCTACGTCTGAACTCAAAGCTAGAAATTCTTGTAATAAGGGCAATTGTACTCTGAACAATATCAATAAAAATGAAATGATCTATGTTTCAGATTTATTGTCACTTGCAAAGAAAAATCTTATTTGTGTTAGATGTAAAAATGATTCATTTCAATATTCTCATAAATGTCAAGTCAAAATAACTTCTGTTTCATACATAAGAAAAGATATTCAGAAAATTTCTGTTCCTCAGACTCAGAAGAAAGAAAAGATAAAAGAAAAGAAAGTTGAAAATATAGCAAAACCAAAAGCTACAAATCTCAAAAAGAATTTGAACAAACTTGTAAGCAGAAAATGTTCTGACTTCATAAAAGTCCAAGGAAAGTGGTGTTTGAAGAAAGATTTTGAGTGGAAAGTAAAAGGTACTAATGTTAAATCCAATGACAAAGCTAACAAAAATGGACCCATTCCAAAATGGGTACCTAAACCTAACTGATCTTTTTGCAGGGCTGTCATGTGTGGTTTTTAGATTCAGGAGCTTCAAGACACATGACAGGTCAGAAGTCTTTTCTATCAAACTTCACAGAAAAGGCTGGAGGAGCAGTAAACTTTGGAAATAACAGCAAAGGACAAGTCAAAGGTTATGGGGATTTAACTAAAGGGGATCTGACTATCCAAAAAGTTTTCTATGTTGAAGGATTACAGCATAATCTTTTCAGCATAAGTCAGTTTTTAGACAGTCTTTGTCAAATTAAGTTTCAAATAACAGGTTGCATGATTTTAACTGACAATGATGTTAAAGTCTTCTGGGCCAAAAGACATATGGACTTATTTGTAGTTAATTTTTCAAAATTGAAAACATTAAATACAGTCTGTCTTTTATCAAAATCAACTGCAAATGAATGCTGGCTTTGGCACAGAAGATGTTCTCATCTGAATTTCAAAGATGTTAATAATCTCGTTGCAAAACATCTGGTTAAAGGCTTACCAAAGCTTAAATTTGAAAAAGAATCATTATGCTCAGCTTGTGAAATGGGCAAGATGAAAAAGAGTTCTCACAAATTAAAAATGGACTCATCTTGCAAAGCACCATTAGAAATGATTCATACTGATCTTTGTGGTCCAATTTCAGTTCAATCTATGGGAGGAAAGAAATATATGCTTGTGATTGTTGATGAATTCTCCAGATACACATGGGTTGAGTTCCTAAGAGCTAAGTCAGAAGCTGCTACTACATTGATAAATTTTATCAAAAGGATTCAAGTTCTCTTACAACTTCCAGTTAAGAAAATCAGAAGTGATAATGGAACAGAGTTCAGAAATGAGACTCTTCAGAATTTTTTAGAAAATTCTGGGATTTCTCACAATTTTTCTGCTGTCATAACTCCTCAACAAAATGGTGTTGTTGAAAGGAAGAATAGAACTCTAGTTGAAGCTGCGAGAACAATGCTGGCTTATGCAAATCTTCCTACTTTCCTATTGGCTGAAGCAATTGCAACTGCTTGTTTTACACAGAATAGAACTTTAATCAATAAGAGATTAAATAAGACTGCTTATGAACTGATAAATAAAAGAAAACCATTAATCAAATTCTTTCATGTTTTTGGTTGCAGGTGCTATGTTCTTAGAGACAGAGAAAATCTTGCCAAATTCGATAAAAAGGCAGATGAAGGATACTTTGTGGGTTATTCTTTAACTTCCAAAGCATTCAGAATCTACAATAGAAGAACCAAGAGGATGATGGAGAGCATAAATGTAACTTTTGATGAAGCCAGAATGCGGACTTCTGAACAAGACAGTTCAGAACTCATGCTGAACAAGACAAAAATGACTTCTGATACAGATTCTAATCCTATTTGTTCAGAACTCAATTTACTGTTTAAGGATGCTTTTAGTGAACTAATTTCTGATTCTTATGCAGAATATGAAAACCCAAAGATGGTCAAAGAGATGAAAAATAAGACTCCAGAAATAGTTCAATCAACTGTAATTTCTGTCAAAGGTCCATCAGAGGAATGTCCAAATCTAATAAATACAAGTGGTGAAAATTCTGAACCTTGTAATCAGAATTCTGATTCTTATACTCAGAACTCTGAACAAGTCACTCAGAATTCTGACTTCATTAATCAGAACCCAAACTTGGATATGACTCCTATTCATACATCAGAACAATGGGACAATTCAGAATTACAAGCAATCATTGATGAGAATGATGCAAACAACAATTATTCAGAGATTGATGTACTTCCTAGTGCAAATAAATGGACTAAAAATCATCCTATTCATCAAGTAATAGGTGATCCTTCAGCAGGAGTAAAAACCAGATCAGCTACAGCAAATGAAGCAATGTTTGCTGGTTTCTTGAGTGTGATTGAACCAAAGAAAGCTAATGAAGCCTTAGAGGATCCAGACTGGATTTCAGCAATGCAAGAGGAATTGCTTCAATTTGAAAGAAATAAAGTTTGGAGACTCATCCCAAAGCCTGAAGGTAAATCTATTATTGGAACTAAATGGGTGTTCAGAAACAAAAAGGATGAATCAGGTGTTGTCATCAGAAACAAGGCAAGATTGGTTGCTAAGGGATACTGTCAACAAGAGGGAATTGATTATGATGAGACATTTGCACCAGTGGCAAGAATAGAGGCAATCAGAATATTTTTAGCCTATGCTGCACATAAAAACTTCAAAGTGTATCAAATGGATGTCAAATCAGCCTTTCTAAATGGCAAACATAATGAAGAGGTGTATGTCCATCAACCTGAAGGTTTTGTTGATCCAGAATTCCCTGATCATGTTTATATTTTAGACAAAGCTTTATATGGTCTAAAACAAGCACCACGAGCCTGGTATGACACTCTTACTAAACACTTGTTAGGATCAGGATTCAAGAAAGGTAAGATTGACACAACTTTGTTTTTAAAGAAACAGGGTGATGATTTGATTCTGATTCAGATTTATGTTGATGACATAATATTTGGTTCTACCAGTCCAGAATTATGTGATAAATTTTCAAAAATCATGTCATCTGAATTTGAAATGAGCATGATGGGTGAACTGAATTTTTTCCTTGGTCTTCAAGTCAAACAATTACCAAAAGGTATTTTTATAAATCAAGGAAAATATGTCAGAGATATTCTGAAAAAGTTCAAAATGTCTGATTGTGCTTCTATGAGAACACCTACGGAAACTAACATAAAGTTAGATGCTGATCTCAAAGGTGTTTCAGCAGATATCAAACTTTATAGAGGCATGATTGGATCATTACTTTATTTGACTGCAAGTAGACCAGATATCATGTTTTCTACCTGTTTCTGTGCTAGATTTCAATCTAACCCGAAAGAATCACATATGTTGGCTGTCAAAAGGATTTTAAGATATCTCAAACGAACACCTGATCTAGGTTTATGGTATCCAAAAGAAACTGACTTCAAATTGACTGCTTTCACTGATGCTGATCATGCAGGAAGTAGGTTGGACAGAAAGAGTACATCTGGTGCTTGTCACTTTTTGGGAGATAAAATAGTGAGTTGGGCATCAAAGAAGCAGAATTGTGTATCCACTTCAACTGCTGAAGCAGAGTATGTTGCTGCTGCTGCTTCATGCTCTCAAACATTGTGGATGAGAACACAACTCATGGACTATGGATATCAGCTTAACAAGATTCCCATCTATTGTGACTCAGAAAGTGCAATTGCCATTACTCAGAACCCTGTTCAACATTCAAAAACTAAACATATAGATGTGAAGTATCATTTTATAAAGGACTATGTGGAAAAAGGAACTATAGAGATGCACTTTGTGCATACAAAGTATCAATTGGCTGACTTGTTCACAAAGCCTCTTGATCACAAAAGGTTTTCTTTTCTCATATGTAAAATAGGAATGCTTAATCTGCCTAATTGAAAATATTTTTTTTCTTAAAAATGCTAAATTTTTCTAAGTAAAATTGTCTGAGTAGTGTACTCAGAACTCTGAGTCTTAAGAATCAGAATTTCTGAGTACTAAGATCAGAACTTCTGAGTCTTGAGTTCAGAACTTCTGAGTCTTGAGTTCAGAACTTCTGAGTCTTAAGATCAGAACTCTGAGTCTTGAGTTCAAAACTTCTGAGTCTTGAGGTCAGAACTTCTAAGTCTTGAGATCAGATCCTCTGAATCTTACGGTCAGAGATTCTAAGTCAATACATCAGTAATCTAGCTTTCAAAAATTTATTTTTGAGAAATTAAAATACTTCAACTATGTGGATTATGCTTCTTCTATTATCTTTTCATCTCATCTTTATGTATCATTAATAGTCAAATGCATGCTCAAGTCAAGGGGGAGCATCAAAATTCCTTTGGAAATCATTTTGTGATGCTTAAAAGATTTGCTTTCATTTTCTATCTCTGATTATTCTATGAAGAACAAGCTTTTCATGATAAATTTTGTTGTTATTCAAACTATATCTGAATTAAAAAAAAATTTCAGATATAAGAGTTTAAATGAATTTTTAATTCATCATAATATGAACAGAATTTTGATGATAAAAAGTGTTTCTATCTGTTCAAACCTCTTCTGAATAATCAAAATGTTTTATATTTGTCAGAAGTTGATTTTAAATGACATTTTGGTTACAAGGTAAAATTCTTCTGAGAAGAACAATCAGATATCTGATAAAGAAAAGTCAAAACATCTGAGCGTGTTATTCAGATCTTTGACTTGAGTCAAAATTCTATCCACTAACACGTGTCAGCTTCATATTTGTTTGATTATGCCACACATTTCATTTAAATCCTCTGTGGCATTTCAAATGTGTTGACTCCGTTATAACATTGATTTCGCTTTTCCGTTAAACCTTTCAACTTCGCGGATTTTAAATAGGTCTTAAAATCCCTATTTCAAATCTTTTCAAATTCCAGAGCGAAAAGTGAGATACGAATCAAATCCAGAGTTCTTTGAATTTGTTTTTTTCTTAAATCATGTCTAGAATACAAAGGAGTGGTTAAATTTCGCTACACTCTACAAAATCGATAATGGATTCATCTGATTCGGATAATGATGAAGTACAGAATAGAGCTGTAGAGGAAGAAGCAATAAGAAATGATGGAGAAGATGAACAAATGTGTGAATCTGAAGGAAATGCGGATGAGGTAAATGTTAATATTGAACATGAACAAAGTGCTGCAGGTTCTATTATGTCAGATAGACCTATTTTAGTGGAAAGAATTGTTCCTGAGAGTGAATGGCTGAAATTATCTGAAAATAACTGTGTTATATTATTTGAGGAAAGCCGTTTTAAGCCTGAACACAGAATTATCATGGAGTTATTCAAACATCATCCGTACAGAAAATGGTTTACAAGAAGTAAAAATGTGCCTGTTCAGTACATACAACAATGGTGGAAACATCTTAGGTTAGAAGATAATAAGTTTGTGTCTGAAATTGGAGGAGTGACATTTGCCTTATCTATTTCTGCACTAAGAGAAATGCTGAATTTACCAGAGAAAGATGATGTACAAAGAAGGACAGATTTTGAGGACTCACCCTTAACAGAGGAATTAATAGCAGAGTTTATGAAGTTGGGATACAATGAAGGATTGAGGACTCTTAGTTTGTTCAGAAGAAACAAATTACCACCTATTTGGGCTTGCTTCTTTCATGTGGTAAATAAATGTTTGTCAGGGAAGAATAGTTCTGCTGATCAAGGTTCTAAACAAATTCTTCAGATATTTCAGGGTTTAGTGAAGAATAGGCATTATGACTATACTTTAATACTTTGGGAAGATATGAAGAATACATTTGAGAAGAATCAGAAAGCAATTCAGAAGAAAACAAAGGATGCTCCACTGACATACATTCCTTACATAAGGTACTGGCAAATTGTTATTTGGTATGCCATGCAGGAAAACAGAACAATCTCAAGAAGAACAAATGAAGAGCATGGTCCTACATTTTATTTGGGTAAGATGACCTCAGTAACAAGACTTGAAAACTATCCCAATCATAAACTATTGCCAAAATCACTTAGGAACTATATTCCAAGGGAGAGTGAGATTTTAAAAGCTTATTGCACCTCTATGGGAATTGAATTACCTCAAATCCCTACCCAAGAGGACCAACCTGAGAAGAGAGGTGAGGGGTCTAGTCGAATTAGAGAGGGGGAGGATGTTCAGATGGGTGAACATTCTGAGAGACCTGAGAGGGAAAATTCTGAGAGCTTGGTTAGATTTGGTGAGGAAAAACAGAATGAGAGTGCTGAGGATGAGAGATTGTCAACAGAGGTTCAAACAGAAAGAGATGCCTCTGAACCAGCTAATCTTGACCAGGTAACCACAAATGCTATTGGTTCACATCTCTTGGTGTCCAATATTGAAACAAACACCATGGACCTAGTGGTGGATCTTGAACAACCCATCCATATCCACTCAGAAGCATTTCAACATGCTACTGTTTCACACAAATCCGGGGAACCATCCCAAACTCATTTGGAGGGAGGTGATAAATCCCAATTTATTTTTCAACACATTGAGTCTGAATATCACAGTCCTATTCATATTGAGCCTGAAATTCCTTTTGACACTGGCACAAATCAGGAATTTCGTATTCCTGAAACAACATTCATAGACATACCTAATGTTGGGTGTCGAGGATTGGATGGAAGTCCTGGTGAGGTGAACATTACAAAAGCCTCATTTAAACGTGCATCTGTTGTACAAGATGACTGTGTGTTATCTACAGGCCATGAGCTCTCTGGGCACATGAAAACTGGACCATCTGTTGGTTCAGGTTCACTGTTAGAAACTTCTGAATTTGAAAAGATTCAGAAACAAAACAAGGAGATGGGGGAAAAAGTAGAAAATTTGGAGAAGAAGGTGGAGGATTTGAATGATGAGTTGTCAGATTTGAAAGTTGTGTTGGAGAAAAAGTTGATTTCTGTTGAAACCAAAGTAGATGATGTAAAGAAATCCTTGGATTCTCACAAAAAGGAGATCATGGATATAATGTCTGGTTTTCAAAAAGATATGTTAAAACAAATGCAAGGTATGCAGGAATCTATACTGAAAGCACTGAGTGTATCATTGGCTTCTACTTCAAAGCCTCTTGATCCTGTTCCTATTGCAGAAGCTGAACCTGAAGTTACTTTTAATCAGAACTTGAAAAGAAAGTTTGATGATAATGAGCCTCATGATCACCAAAAGGGGGAGAAAAGACAAAGGTTAAGTTCTGATGATGATATTGGCATAGAAGATTTTGAGATGGCAGATATGCAATTAGCTAGTACAAAAAGTTCAGAAGATCAGACACAGGAAAATTTAAAGGCAATAACTCAGATAGTTCAGATTGATAGCTCAGATACAGAGGAAATGGAGTTGGAAAGTACAGATGGTGGTGATTCAGATAAAACAGAGGAATTGAACTTAGACATAGAAATGGAAGGAAACTCAGATGAAACTGAAGCTATTGAGGAATCTGTATTGAGATCAGAAAAGACAGTGGAAAGTGAAGTGGTCAACATGTGTACAGATATTGTGGTGTATAACAAAGAAAATATGACGGATTCTGAATTAAAAGAAAGGAGGTTAAGTGAAGAGTTGATCAGAAGGATGCATAATAATTTAGTCAGAGCTTTGAATGTTCAAAAAGTTCAGCAAGGAATAAAAATGGTAAGACCTATTGATCTAATGGGAAAAGAAGACAGAACTGTGAATTATACTCATGATTTTGAAGATGATTTTAGATTTAACTTTTGTGATGAGTTAAATACAGAAGAAGAGTATGTGAAAGTGAAAGACTTCTTTATGCCTTCTGAGTATGTATTCAGAAAACCAATTGAGATCCCAAAGATTAAATTGCAAAGACTAGAAGAACCTGTATGTGATTTCATTCTAGAGTTAAGTGATGTGCCATTAGCCAGACAATTTCATGATGATATTTTTCCTGAGGAAATATATGATAATCTCTACTACACAGAAGGAGAGTATGAGCCTTTGGAAAGTAACATTGATGGTTTTATGGATGACAGAGCTCAGATGGTCTACTCAGAAGCTTCTAACAGGTTCAGAGTTCCTGACTCAAAACTGCATATTCAGAAAAGAATTGAGAAAGTTCTGATGTTTCAACAAGATGAATTCAATGGTTTAATGTTTGTTAGAATGGAAGTACTGAAAGAAAGAAATACAAAGGTTTCCATGTCTACTTTTGATTTTCACATATTGACTCTTGATGATCAGATCTTTCTAGTCAAGTTCTTTGCTAGCACTGAAGAAGCCTTGATAGAAATTGAATGCAGAAGACTTCTGGGTATTTATGTCAGAAATATATACTTGTATGACTTCCAATTAGCTATTGAAGAAAGAAAAGAAAAGTGTAATCTGAGTTCTCCCACAAAGAAAACAGAAGTTGATTTGCATTTGAAGGGATTTGTGAATGAAGGAATGGAGACAGAAGGGTTCACATATATAGTTCACGAAAGGCTTGAACTGTTCAGATTAAAAGAGTTGGTAAAGTACAGTGATGCAACTCTGAATTGGTTGTTGATTAAAATGGAAGTAAGTGTGGAAACTGAAAAAGGGAGTTTAAAGAAGAGATGTATAAACTGTGTGAAGAGGAGGTTGGATCTTAGAAGAAAAATCAGAAACAGTAGTGAATGGTTGCTATCTGAGGTGAATCCCAAAAAGATTCTACATAATGATTTTGTGTTTCCTGCTGAGTATGAAGTGAATGAAATTTTGTCAGATGAAGTTGAAGAAGTGCAGAACACAACATCTCAGAATGTGCAGATAACTAGTTTTGATCAAGCTGAACAGTCTGAACCAAAAGAAGATGAAATATCCATTGATCTAAATGGATACTTTCTTGAATTTGATTTACCTGAGTTCTTCAAACCAAAAGAAGTACAATTCTTGGATGTGTATTATGATAGACCTAAGGAGACTCAGATCTGGTTGGCTGAAAAATTAAGATGTCTTGGCAAAACAAAGCAAGCCGTTTACTCAGATTTTTTAATTACTGGAATCAGAGAATTGAGGGTTAAGAAATTCAGAAAGATGGAGTACTTATCTTTTGAAGTTCTGAGAGAAGATGGCAAGGTTTATTACTTTACTGATGCAGATTTTGAGAAGCTATCAGTAGTTGACTTCTACAGATTACACAGCTTTCTATGCTTCAAAGAGTCGAGCAAAGACAGAAATGAAAGGAAGGCCAGAAGTGTGGTAATTGAGGCCATGTTCTACATCTTAAGGTGGCACTGTTATACAGACTTTCAAATAGCTTTGTACTTACAAAAGTCATGTGTTTATCTGGCAAATCCCAACACAGATCATGAACAGAAAAAGAAGTTAAAGACTGGAAGTGTTCACAAATATCCAGATTTGGGAGTATTTTTGAAAAACAAAAGTGGAAAGATTTTCTTCAGAGCAAAGGAAACCGCAAAATACTGTTCTGGAACTTTAAGAATCATAAAGCATAATTTGGAGAAAAAGATGCTGAAAGTGAAGGAAGCAAACATGACTCAAGAAGTAATCAATCAGCAAGTTGAAATTATTCAAGAAATCATTGACAAAATTGATAAGAGGCTTAATCTGAGAAATGTGCTACTTCAGAAAATTGTTCCTGCTCTGAAAGAATTGGATGATGCAAAGTTTAAGTTTATTTGACAAAAAGGGGGAGATTGTTAGATCTGAAGTTTTGTCAATAAACCAAGTGTTGAAGATCTGATAAGAAGACTCAGATGTTCTGATTAGAGAAGTCAGAGGTCTGACTGTGAAAGCTCAGAAGTATTGATAAGTGAAATCAAGTCTGGAAAGAGAAGTCAGATGTCTGAGTTAAGAAGTCAGAAGATCTGAGAAGCTTTATCAGAAGAATGTTCAGAAGTTCTGAACTACCTGTTCAGAACTTATGACGAGATACTTTACTTAGTATTTTATAAACTAATTAGGACACGTGTTATGTTCTTATTAGTCTTTCTTATCTGTACTGTAGCTTTAAGATGTCCGTTGCAGTATAAATAGTAGTTAGCTCTACGTTGCTAACTGATTGATTTTTCCCGTATAACTTTGTATTCATTCTTTGTAATCTTTGAGATTCTCTCTCTCTTAGATCTGTAATTCTGTTCATCATTGAATACAATTGGGCTTGATCATACAACTTCTCAATTACTGCTTTCTATATTGATTGTAAGATTAGATCCTGTTCTTACAATTGGAAAATTTTGATCAAATTATTAGACGAGTCCATTCTGATCCAATGGATATAAGAGTTATTTGGATTAGATAGGTTGACAAAGTCCAACATTCAATTAATGATTGGATCAAATCATATTGATTCCACTTAAGTTCATCTGTATTTCAGCCGATGAATACCCTACTTAGGATAAATGTAACACTTGCATATGCGGCCCACAAAGTCTACTTCCATATCAAATATATAAGAAAAAAATATACATTAGTTTTTAGTAAAGATTTTTAGATTCTAATAACCAAATCTTAGTAAAGATTTTTAGATTCTAATAACCAAATCAATCGATCATAAAATAAAATATTGTTGTTTATTGCAATTTGTAATTAAAAATACCCGAATTCATCATGGAATAAAAAGAGCATGTTGTATTCAAAACAATAATAAAAAGGGTATGTATGTATGCATTTTTCTCTAACATTTGCAACTTTGCATGGCCAAAAGAATATTAGGTGTTGACAAACGGAGGTTTGGTATAGGGATGAGTAAATCGGACCGTTTTTCCGAACTGAACCGGGACCGAATCGGTATCGTACTGGTACCGAACCGGTAACGTACCGGTACCGAACCGGTACCATATATTCGGTCCGGTTTTCGGTTCCATATAATTTGAAAATTCGGGATTCGGTACCGGGAATTTCCCGAAAATACCGAAACCGAACCGGGTATATTAAAGGGTGGTGTCTTTTAAACTTCTTTGATAATGCATATCTTCTCCCAACAAAGCCTATATTTTCCTTATCAAACTAAATCATCTCCTAAATAACAAAAACTTTCTCCATAAGTATCATATCTCTTCTACATTTTTTTATCAAAGTAAATCAAAAATTCTACGAATTCAGGATTCGGGATTCGACACCTCCATGGATCAAACTCAAGTAAGTTTTTATTTTTTTTCCTTTGATTTCTGCATCGTACCACTGCTGCTCGTCGCTTTATAAAAAAACAATGAAAGATGTTGTGTGGTACTCGATACTCACTGCTCCACGCCAAGTTTAAAGAAATATTACTCACTTTATATGAGAATATAAATATTAATTTAATAATAAAAGTGAAACTGTATGAAGAATGAACTATTGACAGAGCGAGTTTTGACTACGACCATTCTCTTCTTCTCTGTAGCTTCACCATCTTACATGTATACATGCATAATAGTGTGGCATTTAAAACATGTATAATTTGGTGCTTTTTTATTGGCTCCAACTTTTCAAAATCTATTGAGAGGGTGTTTTGATGATTGAACTCAATCAAACAAAAATACTCTTCTTCTAAAATATATTTTGATTTAAAACTATTTCTTAAACTTCTTTTAATTGTCGAAAGACATGCAAATATTAATTTGTTTTGAAAAGGATTTAAATATTTTGTTTTAGCAAAGGTTTAATCTAAATGTACCCATGTGATTTGATCAAATGCAATTTATTTAATGTAGTTTTTATTGTTTAGGGAGATGATTCCTTTGTAGAAGAAATCCCTAATGTGGTACTCAACAATGATTCCGATGACACACATGAAAAAGAAGAAAACGTCGGCAAAAGAAAACGAGTAAACAAAGGTCGTAAAGGAGGGAAGGAGAGGGCCGATTGTTGGAAATACTTCGACGTTTTGTTTATTGAGGAGGATGGAGTAAAACGGAAACATGCAAAGTGCAAGTTTTGCGACACGGTACTTAAAGCTGATCCGGTAAGAAACGATACTTCTAGCCTTAAAAAACATTATCCTATTTGTGACAAGAATCCCGAGTTTTGCATGATGAAAAAACAAAGTCACTTATCGTTTAAAAAAGAAGCTAGTGGGGAAAGTAGTGTGCAAATTTGGAAGCATGATGAGGTTAGAATAAAAAAGGCTTTGTTAAATTTGTTTGTTGTTGGTGAATTGCCTTTTAATTTTGTTGAAAACGAGGCATTTGTTGAATACACTAATGCTTTAAATGGTAGGGTTATTTTGCCATCACGTCACAAAGTGTCTAAGGATGTTGGAAAATATTTTATAGATGAAAGAAATAAGTTATTGGCTTATTTAAGCAAACCAACAAACACCGTTCACTTGACTACGGATACTTGGACATCATCGTGCCAAAAGGTGAACTACATGGTTGTTACGACTCATTTTATAGATGACGATTGGGTAATGCATAAACGGATTATTAACTTTAGACCCATTGATAGTCATAGGGGGATGATGTGGGTCGTGAATTGTTAGATTGAATACATGGTTGGGGGATAAAAAATGTTATGACTATGACGGTTGATAGTGCATCAACTAATGATAAGGCGCTAGAGTATTTGGTGAAAAACTTGCCTAATATGTATGATGGTGGGAAACATTTTAAAGTTAGGTGTCTGGCGCATATTCTAAACCTAATTGTGAAAGATGGTTTAAGGGAGAACAATTCTCATATTGATTGTGTGCAAAAGGCGGTTAGGTATATAACACATTCGACACAAAGAAGAGCCAAATTTAAAAAATGCATGAAAGATTGTAACATTGAATCAAAAAGGTTTTTGTGTGGTGATTGTCCTACTAGGTGGAATTCCACCTTTGAGATGTTGAAGATTGTCGTGGAGTTAAGGGAAGTATTTTTCATGTTTGAAGTTGGAGATGCTAGTTATTTTCGTGATCTTGATAGAGTGCCCGAACATTTGGATTTTGGTATCTGCAAACTAGTGGTCGATTTTCTAGAGAAATTAAAGATTAAAACGAAAATTGTATCAGCCACTTCAAAGCCGTTAGCTCATCTTTTTTTAGGAAAATTCTAGATGTAGACAAACAACTTCGTGTGTGGGAGGAGAATCCCGGTTTTTGTTTAATGGCTCAATCAATGCGACAAAAATATGATAAGTATTGGGGGAAGTTTGACGAACTTAATGACTTTATGTATTTTGCCGTTATGTTATCCTACAATGAAATCATCGTTTATTGGACATGCGTTTAGAAAGATGATTATGTATAACATACCGAAAGACAAACCCATGTCAAATGGAGTGCTAGAGATGAAGGTGGCGACTATGGTGCAAGAGATTGAGAAAAGATTGGATGTTTTGTTCAAAACATACAAAGAAAGGTTTGACACGGTTGACCTTACTTCCGCATCTCAAGAAACGTGTAATGAAGAAGATTTGATATCATGTGATGGAGGTAATGATTTTTTGGGTGACTTTCTACATGTTGAAGAAAGTAACTCGGTTGCAATTGAAACCGAGTTAAAGAGGTACCTAAATGAGCAAAAAATTCCATATACTACCGGGTTTGACATACTTAGATGGTGGAAACAAAATGCTATGAGGTTTCCAATTGTATCTCGGATTGCCAAAGGTAATTATTTTATCTTTTCAGTTTTTTTTTAACATTATGTTTTACAATATTATTGTTTATGAACTTTGTGTTTTTGCTAGATATTTTGGCAATACAAATTTCCACTGTGGCATCCGAGTCGGCGTTTAGTACGAGCGGTCGTGTCCTAGACTCATACCGAACAAACTTGTCAACTTCTATAGTTGAGGCTTTGATTTGCACTCAAGATTGGGTGAGAATGTCGAGGAAACCGATTGTAGATGACATTGATGGTATATTAAATGACGACAACATTGTCAAAGGTAATAATATTAACTTTATTTGTTTCTTGATTGTTGTTAATATTAACTAACCTTTTTTTTAATTTTATATAGACATTGAAGAAGCGATAAACGAGCAAAACTTTTGTTTGGTTTGAACTTTTAATTGCTAAATTTTTTATTGTTCGTGATTGATTTTGAAACACATTTGAAACATTATGAATATATTTTATTTGCGATTGATTTTGATATATAAGCTTTATTATCATTGCATTAATCCTTTGTTTGCTGGAAAATTTTGTTTTGATTTGGTTTTGTTATAACTTCCCATTCATCAAAGGAATGAGATTGAACTCGAGTTCCTCCATCTATTTCTTGATTAGAATGGATTTTGACATCATCTATTTCTTGATTAGAATGGATTTTGACATGATGAAATTTAGTAGCAAAATAAGTTTTTTTTTTGCACTGTAAACGATAAACATGGTTGAAATATTAATGTTCTATTTGTTTTTAAAACAATTCAGTACCAAGTGGTGCTAGTCCCGCATTCAGTACCAAGTGGTGCTAGTCTCGCATTTCCCGTCCCAAAACCAAAACCGAACCGGTACATACGGTTCGGTTTTCGGTACCGGTTTTTACTCCCAAATATTTTCGGTACCAACCGGTTTGGTACCGGTCCGGCACCGATCTTATCCTAGGATGATGATCTGGAATCTTTTGTTTTGGAAAGTTGGTATTTGAATTTTGCAGAAATTGTTAAAAAAAATAAAGATGACATTTGTTGGTACAAATGTTTATAAATATTTTGCAAATCATTAATATATATATATATATATATATATATAAGCAAAATGTGGAGTTGCTTATGTGGCATCATGAGAAGCCTCCATTCACATTTCTCTATTTTCTCATAATTTTAATTTTTTTAAATAAAAAGTTTCTCATAAATGACTATTCTACCCCTAAATGAAAATAGTGTATTTCATTATATGAATGTTTCTTTAGTAATTTTTACTTCCAATTTAATTAGCTTTAATTTTCCAAACTATCTAACTTCTTAGAGACATTAATTTTACCCTCTTCATCTTTCCATTTATCAATATATATATATATATATATATATATATATATATATTAAAACAAAAACCACATGTGATGATGTGGAGCCTCCTTAAGCCAACAATCCTTTTTTTCTTTTTTCTCCATCATCCTCCTGTTAATCCTTTTTTCCTTAACTAGTGTCCATCCCGCGCGTTGCGCGGTAGCGATAAATATTTTAAGTACTTGACCGAGTTGAGTTAAGATAAAACGTAGTTTCTCCATTAATATTTAATGAGATACAATTTTAAAAATATAATGTATTTTCATAAGTGGTACATTTTCATATAGTATCGACCTTCTCTTTGAGATCCTTCATTCTTGCTAATTTATTATGGATTCAAATCGTGAGCTAAAACATATTTAGCTAACTAAATTTTTTACTATCAAAATTATCCCTTATTTCTTATAATTACCTTCATTCTCCAATCTTATGCCTTTTGAGAATACTGAAATCTCACAATGTGACTCATAATAATGGTTGTTCTTTTTATATAAATGAAGTTATATAAAGGTTAATATTTAATAAAAACTGATTTTTAGCAAAATAGGTCGACTAAAAAAGACAACCAAATAAGTTATCACAAACTCTTTTAAACTTGTAAGGCATCTTATCCACATTTTCCTTTACTTGCCTATTGTTCTAAATTTGTTACCAATCTGTAGATGTGGACTTACCAAATAAGACATCTTATCCACCTTTTATATATACTAACCTCTTCTTTCAAATCTATCGTTTTTCACCGATGTGGGATAAACAAATAAGACATCTCTTCCAGCTTTTATATACTAACACCCTCTTCCAAATCTATTGTCTTTCCGTCGATGTGGGATAATTAAATAAGACTCCCATTTACTTTACATACTCACTAATTCTTCCAAATTTATCGTCTTTCTATCAATGTGGATAACATCATCTTAATTCAAGATTTGATAATACTTACATCTTCTTGTGACTTGTGAGATAATAAAAAAAAAACATCACGGTTCAACATTTGATAATATTATATAATTTGATGAAATATAATGATTTCTATACATTTATCTATCAATTTATTTACTTAAATAAATAGTTTTTTAAGAAAAATAAGGTTGGCCATAAAGAATATCTAGCCAAGCAATCCTTTTATTAATCAAAAGTCAAGTCTCCTTGTTTATTATAATTACTTTCATTCTCCAATCTTATATTACTTATCATTGTGGGATGAGTAAAACACCACCACAATGCTAGATTTTGAAATACACAGATCTCACACTGCCACATTATTATATATTATTATTTCTTCTTTAATCTATAAATTTAATTATTTCAATTTTTTAACTTCCCAACAATGTGTACATCATGACCTTTAGTTCAATTATTGGTTTTTAACATTTTTATTAATTGATATATTAATCGATTGATTTTTTATATAATAATAATTTTTATTTGTTTTTTAAAAAAATCATCCAAAATAAAACAATCTATGAATCATGGCCCTATGGATCATAGATGGGCACAAAGGTACCACATTCACATTTTTTATTCACATCTTTATTCTAATTTTTCAACTTTTCACCAATGTGGGATAAACAATAACTCAACCACACAATTCACCACTTGAGAATACTCATATCTCATGGTGTCATCTCATAACCTTTTGGTTTTTTTAATATATATATATATATATATATATATATATATATATATATATAGGGGTGGTATTTTTTGCAAACCAGTGTATTTGTACAAACTCGTACAAACCATACCTAGCTTCATGATTTTGTAAATTTGGCTTCATGAATATTTTTATATATATTTTGGCTTCATGAATATATCATTTGGCTTCATGAATATATCATTTGGCATTTTTAACTAATTTTTTTACAAAAATAAGGGTATTTTAGGGCTCCACCGAAAAAAATTAGTTAAAAATGTCAAATGATATATTCATGAAGCCAAAATATATATATATATATATATATATATATATATATATATATATATTCATGAAGCCAAATTTACAAAATCATAAAGCTAGGTATGGTTTGTACGAGTTTGTACAAATACACTGGTTTGCAAAAGATACCCAGCCTATATATATATATATTGATAATTGATGATATTTGTTGTAAAAAATGTAATCTAAAATAATACAATCTTATGTGTTAAAACCGACGAATAGACACAAATGCATTACACTCACCTTTCTTACACATCTTTATTCTATTTTTCAACTTGTCACCAATGTGAAATAGCTAAAAGTAAACTACAATTGAGCATTTGAGAATACTCAATTTTCATGATGCAAAAAGAAGGTCATCCAAAATGAGACAACCATATGAGAATGGACACAAAAGCATCACATCCACCTTTTTATACACCTCTTTATTCAAAATTTTCAACTTTTCACCAATGTGGGAGAGCTAAAGCTTAACCACAATCTATCATTTGAGAATAATCTCATGATGCAAAATAAATGTTATCTTATAATTACTTTCATTCTCCAATCTTATATTACTTATCATTGTGGGATGAGTAAAACACCACCACAATGCTAGATTTTGAAATACACAAATCTCACACTGCCACATTATTATAGATTATTATTTCTTCTTTAATCTATAAATTTAATTATTTCAATTTTTTAACTTCCCAACAATGTGTACATCACGACCTTTAGTTCAATTATTGGTTTTTAACATTTTTATTAATTGATATATTAATCGATTGATTTTTTATATAATAATAATTTTTATTTGTTTTTTCAAAAAATTCATCCAAAATAAAACAATCTATGAATCATGGCCCTATGAATCATGGATGGGCACAAAGGTACCACATTCACATTTTCTATTCACATATTTATTCTAATTTTTCAACTTTTCACCAATGTGGATAAACAATAACTCAACCACACAATTCACCACTTGAGAATACTCATATCTCATGGTGTCATCTCATAACCTTTTGGTTTTTTTTAATATATATATATAGATAATTGATGATATTTTTTGTAAAAAATGTCATCTAAAATAATACAATCTTATGTGTTAAAACCGACGAATAAACACAAATGCATTACACTCACACTTCTTACACATCTTTATTCTATTTTTCAACTTGTTACCAATGTGAAATAGCTAAAAGTAAACTACAATTGAGCATTTGAGAATACTCAATTTTCATGATGCAAAAAGAAGGTCATCCAAAATAAGACAATCATATGAGAATGGACACAAAAGCATCACATCCACCTTTTTATACACCTCTTTATTCAAAATTTTCAACTTTTCAGCAATGTGGGAGAGCTAAAGCTCAACCACAATCTATCATTTGAGAATAATCTCATGATGCAAAATAAAGGTTATCCAAAATAAGATAACTCTATGAGAATGAAAACAAAGTCATCACATCCAACTTTTTTATACACACATATTTGTTCTAGTATTTCAACTCCTCACCAATGTGGGATAGCTATAACTCAACCACAATCCACCATTTGAGAATACTCAATTCTCATGGTGCCACCTCATATCTATTGGGTTTTCCTTTTATATATATAATAAAGATTTCTTACATTAATTTTACATAAACATTGATTATACATTATGTTTGCATTTAACATTGTTCTCTTCATTTTCCCTAACTTCTCTTTATCTCCCAAGCTATATATCTATATAAACCACCACCACAAGGAATGAGGTGGAAGCTCTAAACATGATAATCACTCCTTTCTTTTTTCTCAATCTATGGTATTTTTCCCATTTTCATCATTCTATGTGTTACCAATATGTATTTATAATTCTACATGTTCTTTCAAATGTCATCGTAATTTGATTTACTTATTCTATGATAATAAGTTCAATAGGTATTTACTTTCTTTTATGGAGTTATGATTTGATTATTGGAGTTGTAGAATTATGATAAATTGAGTTTTTCAATTACTATTATAGAGTTATCCTACTATTAGATTGTAATTATCATTGTCTATGATAATTATCTTTTGGGTGCATGTTAAAATTATCCCCTTATATATTAACATATAGTTATCTCTGGGGATGCATGTTGAAATTAAATGGATTTGAATTACAAAGTCGAAGCCAAAGATCTTTGCTAGAGAAGAATGGTATTTGATGTTGTTATTCTTAGTTCCTTTTGTATATCATGTGTATATTTTTAGATATAATCACCAAATTTCATGACTTTGGTTTTGTCTATTTTTTTTTAGGGAGGGGAGTTGATAATTTTTGGATGGTGGAAAATGAGAAGGTTAATTGCAATTTTGTATGCATATTAATTAAAGGATGAACCACCAACAATGACGTTGTCTCTTCTAAATATCTAAATCCCAAATTTCTATTTTCTCAATTTTACCATTATCAAACATTTAAGTAATTAGATCATTCATCTTCTTCATTACACCCAAGTTTATTTATTTCTTTTATTTCACATGACTACTTTTTATTTACATAACAATTAATGATATATATAATCAATATATTTAAAAACTCATTACATAAATAAAATTACGATCAATATGTAAATTTTGATTTTATGTGATACTTAATATAATATATATATATATACACATAATAATAAACGGATTATAATGAATATAAAAAAAGGAAGATAACACTTATTCAGGTCAATAAAATATCTTTTAGTTTACATGTAAAAAAATCTTATTGCAATCAATATACATAAATGAAATATTTACTATAATTGAATGCAATATAAGTAAATTATTATATATTAATGTATGTCATTAATTGATCTAATGTTTTATATTCTTCTCTTAATTATTATCAACCAATATATATAAATGAAATAGTTATGAAAACTTATTACATTTTAATATCATATTTTTACTATTATGTTTTATTTAAACAATAAAAAATAGATTATTACAAAAAACGCTAAAGAAATGTATATTGAAATTTTGAGAATGTTTGAATTACTGTTTTTATTATTTATTCATTTTTTAGATTTTTAAGCCTAAACCCTATATCTCATTAATTGATTAGGTATTTCATGTATTTTTGTAATTATTATATATCAATAAACCTCATTAATTGACCTAACTTTTCATATACTTCTTTTAATATATGAAATACTTATGACAATTTAATACATTTCAATATACAAAATAAAAAAAATTAATAAGAATGTTCAATTACATTTATATATTTTTTTGTCAATTTAACTTATTTTTAATGTAAACTGAACACATTAATTTCTAAACCATTCATTTTTTATTTTTTATTACATAACAATACAAAAATCATTTTTATTATCTTTTGTTTTGTCGGTGACTAATATGTAACCAAAACTACTAATATTCTGTTGAAACACATTTTAGAGTATTTCTCTTATTAATTGAAGAAACATATCATTATTTCAATATAACATTTTCTTTGATAATCAATATATCTATCTATATCTATATCTTTATATATAAAATATAATATATATATATATATATATATATATATATATAAAAGAAAAACCCAAGAGAAATGACATGACACAATGTGGATTGAGAATTCTAGAATGTTGATTGTGATTAATTTTGACCATCTCACAATGATAAAAAAAATGAAATGTTGGAACATGAAGTTGATTATACAAAGAGAATGATATCAACTTCTTTTACATGATTTGCGACCTGCTTTAATCCATTTTGAATGAAAGAGTTAATTTTAGTTACAAATTTATTCATGTTGAATAGATATTACATTTTGTATTACAATTAATAAGATACATTTATTTCATTTAATATTGTTTATTTTTATATATTTCCTCTTTATATACATAAAAGTAAGACCCAAGAGAAATGACATGTCAAAATATGGATTAAGAATTCTAAAATATTGAATTGTTCTTATCTTTCAGTATCCGATATTGATATAAAGATTATATGTTGAAACATGAAATTAAAAGTAGAAGAATGTCAACTTTTTTATATGATTTTTGAGTTACTTTAATACATTTTGGCTTGAATAGTTAATTTTAGTTTATATAAAATGTCTTCATGATTAATGATATAATGTTTTGTTAAACATTTTTTACATTTAAAAGAAAAAAACCAAGAAGAATGAGATGACTCCATAATTCTTTAGTATTCTAAAATATTTAATCGTGGTATTGGTTTGAGGTGCGAAAATGATAACTTTGTAATGAGAGGTAAGTATATGAAAGAGTAGAGATGTCTTACAAAATTGAAAGGGTTAATGTCAACATAAATAGTTAACTTTTTTTGGCCGACTCACATTTAGCAAAAACTATATCCATTTAGAAATTAAACTTTATCCTTTTATCTTTATATATGTAAAAGAAACAAACTAAGAATAATGAGGTGAAACCATAAATTTTTAGTATTCTAAAATTTTGAATTGTGGTATTGGTTTGGTTATGGTGTGGAGATGATAACTTGAGAGAAAGAGATAAGCATGTCAAATGAGTTAGAATGCCTTATAGAATTAAAATGATTTGTTCAACTTCAAGAGTTGATTTTTATTTGTGTGACCCAATTTTTCAAAAACAATATATCTTTATATATCTAACATAAAAATTCAAGCAGATGAGGTGATACCATAAATTTTTTGTACGGCAAAAAGTCTTAAATTATAATGTTGAGATTGGTTATTCCACTTCGGAGAAGAAATGCTTGAATGACAAATGGTGGTGTGCATATTAAAGGAGGGATGATAGATTGAAAAATGATGGTAGGTAATAGTATATTAAAAGAACAAATTTTGTATTTGAAAATTATATAAAGTCTTGCGTGACAAAGTGGTAGTATAATATTATCTAGAAAAAATTATCGTCATCGCGCAACGCGCGATGTCCAAGACTAGTATATATTAAAACGAAAACCACATGTAGTGACGTGACACCTTCTAAGCATCTTAAGCCTACCTTTTTTTTTCTAAGTTTTTTGATTTTTAAAATATTTGATATGTTAAAGACTTTTTCGTCCTTATACTAAAAACATAAAATTCATTAGAATAGAGTTATTTTGGTAATTTTAAAATATTAACCTCATAACCTTTTCATCTTCATTCTTGAAGATGAAACCTCCAAACCTTTACATTGCTTATTAATCATGATTTGTCCATCACTAAATGTATTCTTCTTCTATATAATATTCATTTCACAACTCATTATTCTTCAACAAAATCATTTTTCAGGTAAATTCTTTTTCTACTTCTCCATCAATTGATTTGTTATTTCATTTCACAAATCACTATTCTTCCACAAAATCATTTTTTAGGTAAACTCTCTCTCTCTCTCTCTCTCTCTCTCTCCATCACTTGATTTGTTCTTTCATTTCATAAACTGTTATTCTTCAACAAAATTGTTTTTAAGGTTTAGTTTGAGAATACTAAGCCGGGTATTATTCGCCCATTAACTTTTGTTGGGATTTTAGAGAAACCAATGATAATGATGTGGCATCTCCTAAGCATCATAAGACTATTTTTCCTTTTTCTAAGATATTTGATTTTTATATATATTTGATAGAGTAAATTACGGATTTGGTTCCTGTGGTTTGTCAAAAAATACGGAATTGGTCCTTAAAATTCATTTATCACTGTTTTGATCCCTCAGGTATGCAGAATTTTACGGAATTGGTCCTTAGGGGTGACGTCCGTTTGATTGTTACCGTTAACCCTCACCACGTGAGACGCACACGAGGGTATTTTTGTCAAAACCCTTCTCTCTTTTTGTCCCTCTCGTTTAAAACACCGAGAAAACCATATACCCGTTAGTTAACATCTTCATCAACAACATTTCTTCTCCATTGAAGCTCTGAAGCCAAAGACTGACCATGGTGCTGGGTTACTGTAGTGCGTATACGGTGATTGTAACTTCGTGGACAAATGCTAACCTAGGGAGAAGATTCTACTCCTGTTCCCGCCCTGTAAGTTTTTATGGTTTGTGGGAGTAGTTCAATTTTATGTTTGTCTCTGAAATCAATTTTTTACAGGGAAGCAATTGCCCCTTTATTGGTTGGGTTGATCCACAAATATGTGCTCGATCATTGGTGGTTATATCTGGTTTATGGAGGTCAAGAAATCTGATTGAAGAAAAATTGAGGGCACAAGCTGTGGAGGCTAGAAGAAGTTACTGTTAATCAGTTGGGTCATGTTTGTTATCCTTTTCCTTGTGTTTTGAGTAATTGTAACCATTTCCTTATGTGGGAATAAAGAAGTCTGGTATTTGTTGTAACATTTGGTTTTTGTACCAATTTAATGAAATAGAGAAGTTTGGTGTTAGTTGCAGTGTTCTTTATTTTGTGTTTGGTATTTCCCTGTTAATAACCAACTATATGGGTTTCAACATTCAAGAAAAGGATATCACCATTACTTGAACAAAATAATACCATGTTAAAACAAACCACAAAAGGAATGTACCACAAAAGTATCATCACTGGAATGTTAAGCCAACTAACAATATATTACCATAACTGGAACAAAAGTACATCAACCACAAAAAGTAATGTTCATCCAGCTAACAACATAATACCATGTTAAATAAACTAAAGCTTGGGTTACTGTCCTTTACAAGTCCTGGAGTTGTGCCCAGGCTTCTTGCAGGATGTACAAGTCACAGTCTTTCCAGCACTAGAAAGCTTGGAACCTTTAACAGGTTGGCTTAACTCATCTGCACCCTTCCTTCTCTTCTTCTTGGGCCTCCCAACCTGTGTATGATGGAGTGGTGGAATTAGCTTCACTGCACAATCACTCTTTGGCCAAAATTCCTTCCCACTCAGAGGGCCGACCTTGAACTCATACACCTTCTTCCAAGTTGCCAGCTTGTAACTCTCATGCACCAAATCTTCAGGTAAACCAATCCCCTCTCCATTAGCTGCCATATACCAAATTGTGGCAACTGCATGCCTACATGGTATTCCTGTCAAGTCCCATTTCCTACATGTGCATGTCCACCTTCCTGAATCAAAAACACATTGATCTTGCCATGGCCCACTGACTTGGTACTTGTCCCCACCATTCCAATGAACCCCATACTGTGAAGCTTGTGTCTTGTTCAACTCCAAAATCTTTGTGGCTGTGGGTGTCAGAAGCCCCTCACTCTTTGCAATTACCCTCCCTACATTGACAATCCTCTTCATGAGGTATTCTCTAATATACTCCAAAGCTATGATGATAGGCTTATCACGACCATCTACAAGTTGTCTATTGAAGACCTCACACATGTTGTTCAATAGAACATCACAGTGAGCTCTACCTGTACATGTGAAACAGATATGGGTTACTATGCAATTCACTCAACTCATGTCAAGTATAAGAAAGATAATTAACCAGTAAAATGGGCTCTTGACCAATGAACAGTTGGAATGTCCTTCAAATAGTCAAAAGCCTTCTTATCCATTGCCTGCAAGTCATCCATGCTTTTCTGATATTGGGGCAGTGTTGGTGTTGTGCACATCTCCACAGAGCATCCTTGTACACTTTTCCCTTCCAACTCTTATTCATGTTTTCATGAATGTGCCTAAGACAGAACCTGTGCTCTGCACATGGGAATTGTTGATCCAAACCCTCAGTGATTTGATAATGACCATCTCTTATATACTTATTGAAAATTGTAAGTAAACAATATGTATCAGAGTTTCACTATCGCTGATAAGTACTAAGATCTTACAGTACCGCTGATAGGAACTCTCGCTCTTTAAATTAAACATTCAGCGAAACTGTTCACCATTAATACTGAGTCTGTTCAGTCATTATGATGATCGCTGATAAGTTAGTTGTATACTTATGATCCCTGAAGACAAGTTTCACGTCAACAAAGGTTCTACGCTGAAGTCGAAGATCAAGCTCAAGAACCAGCGACAAGTCTCCTAATGAACTGATGCGGATCAGCGAAGACTCAGATTTGTCCACTCAACGTGAAGTATCAAGTACAAGACTTCAGCTATCGCTGAACTCTATCATTCGCTGATATGAAATGATAGATCGCTGAATCAACGAAAGCTGATCATGAAGTCCTCCGTACAAAGTACTTTTTGTCTTAACCTCCCTTGCACGACTCCGTACGAAATGTCAGAAAAGAACCTCCGACTGTCTGAAATCGTACAACCACTCTGATACTACACTGTTCATCCATGCGGCTACTAAGGTTGTCAACCAAGGTCAATGACATGCAACCAACCAGCTGATGACACGTGTAAAGTGTATACTGACTTGCATTAAATGCATGCAGTATATAAAGAGATGAACCCACTTCATTTGAAGTAACTTGCTAACTCTGGACAAGTTCAATCTCTTATCTCAAGATAGGTTATTATTAGTAATTTCCTTATCTCTCTTAGTGCAAGAAACCTTAGTGTTCCAACTTGTTTAGATTTAAGTTTATCCTTAATCTTGTTTCCGCAACAAGCTGTAAATTGTTAATGATTTATCAATAAACAATTTAGAAAAGTAAAATCTGTGTGTCTGTATTCAACCCCCCCCCCCTTCTACAAACTTGTATAGGCCTTTGGGACCAACAAGTGGTATCAGAGCGGATTTGTTTAATCTCATAAACAAGATCTAATCTAAGATATTTCTCTTCCTTGCTATTATCTGAAAATGGCCACCAACACAAACACAAATTATATAGACAATGGTTCTCTTGCTAAACCTCCCAGATTTTCCAAAGATAACTTCAACTTATGGAAAAATAGGATGACATTCTTCTTAGAAGGTGTAGACCCTACTATGCCTTACTATCTCGAGAATGGTCCATTCATCCCTGTAAGAATTGATGCTGCAGTTCCAGGCGCTGAGAATAGACCTGCTATTCCAGAAAGGCTGGTACCTAAGGAAATCCTTCAATGGACTGACGAAGATAAGAAGAAAGTGGCTATAGATACAAAAGCCAGATCCATACTATCCATGGCTCTTCCTGACGAAGTCTACCATTCTGTCATGAATCTGAAAACATCAAAAGCCATGTGGGACACAATATGTGTTCAGTATGAAGGAACGTCTGAAGTCCAGGACTCAAGAAAGATCAACCTGGTAAGACAATACGAAAGCTTCATTTCTGGTAAGAATGAAACTCTCTCTAAAGTTCACCAACGTTTTAATTGTTTAATTATAGATCTGAAAACTGTTGGTAAGGAATATTCTAACTTTGAAGTGCTGACAAAGTTTCTAGAATGTTTACCTGAAAGCTGGGACAATTATTCTATGTGTCTCAAGCTGTTAAAGGATCTAAAATCAATGACCCTTGCTACCTTATATGGCACGTTGTTGAATCATGAGCAATCAAGCCATCTTAAGAAGAATCTTGTAAAAGATTCCAAAAGCACCCCTGTTGCTTTAATCTCAGAGGAACTCTCTACTCAGCGACCCTCGGTCACTATCACTGAGTTAGAGGGTAACTCTGAAAGGTCATCAGATTCTGATTATTCAGATAATGATGAATCTTTGGCTCTCCTAACTAAGAAGTTCAGGAGATTTGCCAAAAAAATGTTTAAAAAGAACAAACCTCTCTCCATAACTGACAAGCCTAGATCATCAGCTTTTGTTGACAAGGCTACTGCTACTTGTTTTAACTGCGAAAAGACAGGACATTTCGCTAACGAGTGCAGGTCAAAGAAAGTTTCTAGACCCTCAGCTTTTACAAAGAAACCCTTTGCTCCAAGAAATAAAGATGACAAATATTCAAAGCTGAAAGAAAAATATGCAAAGCTGAAAAGCTTTAAGAAGAAGAATAAAGGCCTGATGGCTGACTATGATTGGGCTGCTTCTGATGAAGAAGCATCATCATCTGACTCTGAAGATGATGAAGCAAATTTATGTCTTATGGCCAAGATTGAAGAAGAGGAAGAAAGTTCAGACATTCCCTCCACTTCAACATCTGCTATTCAGGTATCACCTTCTTTCTTTACCAATATTGCAAATATTGATGAAGCTGATAGTCTCCGTAAGATCGATCTCTTGACTAGAAGTTTATACGAAGCCATGAACGGCAAAACTGTGGTTGAAAACCAAAATCTTGATCTCGCTGAAAAGCTTAAAAACTTCCACCTTCAAATAGAAAAGCTTTCTAAAATTGAAGAAGATTTTAAAGATCAAGTATATTTAAATCAGCTAGTCAAAATCGAACGAGCAGAAGCTATCGCTGCATTAAAGGCTGAAAAAGCTACTGTTGAAGGATGGTGTAATTCTTCAACAAAGATCACTGAGATAATAAAGTCTCAGATTCCCCTGAGTGATAAACGTGGTTTGGGTTACAAATATTAAACTCCAAAAACAACCACTGAGCGTTCAATGCTTAAATTTGGAACGTTCGTATCCTCAGTCGCTGATACTTCATCTTCTCAGTGCTCCTCGTCCGTTACACCAATCCCTGAGGAAACTCCTACCTCCTCAAAAGGCAAGGAGAAAATGGTTTATTCAAAACCTACCTCTGTCTTTAAAGACAAAGGTAAAGGAATTGTTATTTACCAGAATCCTCAGAAGGGTACCTTAGTACCAAAACTGAATGCTTCTAAAGCTTCAGTGGCTCATCCCTCTGGATCAAGGAAACAGATATCTGGATTTATTCAACGATCTACTCCTAGACTCAGATTGGATGTCCTTGGTAAGAAATCTGAAGAACTGAATGTTCGTCCCATTTCTAAAGCCAATAGTTTACTTGGTGCTGGCACTTCTAATTTGAAATTAAAAGCTCAGCATTCAAATGGTCCTAGAACTACTTTTAGATATAGGAAATGTTATCACTGTGGACTTACCGATCATATTGCTAGTAAGTGCCCCACAGCCACCAAAGCTGAAAAGATAGCTAAGGTGAAGATTGCCCCCAAAGCAAAGAAGACCAACCCTGGTGCAAATCAGGTCAAGGTGAATTCTACCACTGAGGTTAAGAAATTAACCAAAGTGAAGAAAGACAAAGCTGAATCTTCAAATGCTGCGAAAACTGCTGAACCTTCCATTCCAACTACTTCCACTGACAAACGTGTATACATGGTTAAGTGGGTACCTAAGAAAAACTAATCTTCCTTTGTATTGCAGGTTAAGAAGGGTATCTGGTATCTTGATAGCGGATGCTCTAGACACATGACTGGAAAGAAAAGACTGCTCGCTGAATACAAAGAAGAGAAGGGTCCCTCTGTGACTTTCGGTGGAAATGGAAAAGGACATACCCGAGGGTATGGTGTACTTTCAAATGGTACAACCTCCTTCAGAAGAGTCGCATATGTTGAAGGGCTGAAGCATAATCTTCTAAGCATCAGTCAGTTTTGCGACATGGATAACAAAGTAATCTTTACTAAGGAATCCTGCTTTGTCTCTGACAAAAAGGAGAAGATAGCTCTCAGCGGTTATCGTTTGGAAAATGTTTATGTAATAAACATGGACTCTACAACCACTGAGAACTCCTGTTTCTTCTCAAAGGCCTCATCTAATGTCAACTGGCTATGGCATAAGAGGCTATCTCATCTAAATTTCAAGACACTGAACACTCTTTCTTCAAAAGAGTTAGTCACTGGTATACCTCAGCGTTCATACGCCAAAGAGTCGTTATGTTCAGCATGTGAAAAAGGGAAGCATACCAAAGCAAGCTTTAAATCAAAGCAAGTTTCTTCAATGTCATCTCCTCTACAACTACTCCATATGGATTTGTTTGGCCCTGTTAACAAACAATCCATCGCTGGAAAGAAATATACGCTGGTCATAGTTGATGAATTCTCTCGCTTCACTTGGGTAATGTTTCTCCGTTCTAAGAGTGACACCCCTGAAGAACTCATCAATTTTGTTCGGAAGATGGAAACCCTGAACAATCTGACCGTTCGCTCAATAAGGAGTGATCATGGGACTGAATTCAAAAACAATTCTCTTGATTCCTTCCTTGAGAGTAAGGGTATTTCTCACAACTTTTCTTCAGTGAGAACACCGCAACAAAATGGAGTCGCTGAAAGAAGAAATAGAACAATTATTGAAGCTGCACGTTCAATGCTCAGCGATTCTCACCTGCCTACTCAGTTTTAGGCAGAAGCTGTCAACACTGCTTGTTTTACGCAAAACAGGTCGCTGATAGTTAAAAGATTCAAAAAGACAGCCTATGAACTCTTTCATGGGAGAAAGCCTTCAATCAGCTTTCTTCACATCTTTGGATGTCAGTGTTTTATACTGAACAACAAAGATGTTCTTGGAAAGTTTGATCCTAAGGCTGATGATGGAATCTTTCTTGGATACTCCTCAGTTTCCAAAGCCTTCAGAGTCTTCAATCGTAGAAGACAAACTGTAGAAGAAACTATTCACATCACGTTTGACGAATCCCGTTCAGTGAACTCTAAACCGTCCGCTGATACTGAAGAACTGAATCAATGGATGTTTTCTCATCTTGGTGATTCAGAAGATATTCCCACTAATGCTCATCCAGTAGAAGATGATAGTCCTATCATTCCAAATATGCAGAACAGTGAAGCTGAAACTTCTTGGGTCTCAGCTGTTCCTATAAACACTATACCTAACGCTGAACCAAATGTCTCAGACATTCCATCTACTTCTCAGCAATCAGTGAATATAATGACAACTGCATCCATTCCTCTCTTGGCTGATACTCCTGACGTCGCTGAAGCTTCATCTTCAGCTCCTCCAGTTCAATTTGAGTCAGCGTCTCACGCTCCGGCTCAGCGATGGACTATAAATCATCCAATTGATCAAATTCTTGGTGATCCAAACGCTGGGATTCAGACTCGACGAAGTGCATGTAATATTTGTTTATTTGTAAATTTTATTTCACTAACTGAACCAAAGAAAGTAGATGATGCCCTCAAAGATCCAAACTGGGTCAGCGCCATGCAAGAAGAACTGACTGAATTCGAAAGAAACAAAGTTTGGAAACTTGTTCGGAGACCAACTGATAAAACAGTAATAGGCACTAAATGGGTCTATCGAAACAAGTTGGACGAACATGGAACTGTAACCCGCAACAAAGCTCGTCTTGTTGCTCAAGGATACATACAAGAGGAAGGCATAGATTATGACGAAACATTTGCTCTTGTAGCAAGACTTGAATCTATTCGTCTGTTCTTAGCATATGATGTACACAAAAACTTCAAAGTACATCAGATGGATGTTAAGTCAGCGTTTCTGAATGGAAAGCTGAATGAAGAAGTGTATGTGGAACAACCTCCAGGATTCTCAGATTCTAAGCGTCCAGGTTATGTTTATAAACTGGATAAGGCACTTTATGGTTTGAAGCAAGCTCCTCGTGCATGGTATGACACTCTGAGAACAAATCAGGTAACAAGATTAAACCATTAAAGCACTTGATTAGAGGAGAATTATAGAAGATGATGAATGTAGAACAATTCTCTCTTGGAGGCCACACACACACTTGGTATGCAAGACACACAAATGACCTCTCCTACAAAACCCTAACAATTGGGGTTTATATACCCTTTGACCAAACCTAATAATTTTGACTTTGACTTTTGACTAATACAATTAGACTAAATACAATTATCCCTAAATCTTGGATACATTGTGTACTAACAATCTCCCCCTATGGATCCAAGATTTTAAAAAAATGACGATAGTCTTTAGCTCATTAATCTTCAGATAGGCTTTATCTTCAAGAATCCACTTTGGCGGCTTTAGTCTTCATTTAGGCTCTTTAAAGTCAAATAGTCAACAAGTCTTGAAACACGAACTTCAAATTTGTGTAAGGTTGATCAAGGTCTTCAAACAAAATCTTTTTATATTATCGAATCTTTGAATCATTGTAGCACGGATCTTTGCATCTTTGAGAAATATCTTCAGTCTTTGAATTATGAACAGGATTTAAGGTTTCAACGGGCTTTGAGCTTTAAGACATTCTTGAATAATCTTTAAGCACAAACTGTCTTTGTATCTTCACGCATTTGAACAATGAAACTTTCTTGAACTTATCTTTGACTTTGGAAAATATCAGCTTTGACTTTCAGAGATTGAAATATTCGAATTATCTCCCTCTTTTCTTCTGTTTGATATTTCTCCCCATTTTTGATGATTGTGAGCATCATGATCATCAAAATTCTTTACGATTTCAGCAGTCTTTGAATACCAGAAATAATCTCCTCCTCTTGACCTGTTTATCCGTCAATTCCAAAAAATATTTATCCGAATCTTTTCAAATTTAGATAATATAAAAAGTGGTAACCCTGAAACAACGGATGAATCAGTTAAAATGCCTGTAAGTTGCACAAAGCCACTTAGTACAACGGATGTACTTTGGAAAGGAGCTTTTTGATGTTCACTCCTCCAGGGCTTCCATTCAATAATCGAAAAACACGAAGGAATTTTCTATGAATGTTATGACAAGAAAACTTATTTCTTGTGTGTACGTGCAAGTGTAGAAATGATTGAAGCAACTTATGCTTGATAATAGTTAGGCTCAAATTGGGTAAACTGTTGAGACAGCAACAAGTTTTCCACGGACTCAATGTGCATGAATGAAGAGCAAGGTGGGGCAAACTTCCTTCTTTTCAATATCCAAACCTTCCGAGTGAAGATTGGATAGATAATATGCTGCATCCCCAAGAAAATTGAAACATTTCTTTGTTGAGAAAGAAATGAGTAGCTGGTGGGGTTAATGCGAGAGTTGGCATGGGCTAGTTGCATGTTTCAATGACGGTCACCAAAGAATGTGAACCGATCAGCAATGTGGCTGCCCGGCTCAGAAAGTGGCTGGTGCAGAGTTCTTGTATTCTTTTAACTCTGTTCTCACACCCTCTTTCTGTTTTTTAATCTGCTCACTGCTAACCAAACTCTCTTTTTCATTTTACTTCAGCACAATGAGATACTCAACCGGATGAGTTATCTCCCCCACTCTTTGATTTTGACCCCTCACCCCTCAATCACTCAAGGATAACTTCTTGGGTAGGAAACACTGGTTAACGTGGATCCATAGAAGTTCTATTAAGCTCTCACACTGATTCCCATGAAATGTTGTCCTAAAAGATGTGTTGTTCAACAGTTTATCTTAGACAATTATAAATCTCAGCTTTTTGAAAACATTGTCATCAAAATGTATGCTCCTCAATAAAATATCATGAAATATTTAAGCATTTGAACTTTGAAGATTTCTCAGAACAAGGATATTGAAAGAATGAAATGAATTTGAAACACTTGTTTGAGAATCTGACAATGTATCAATCAGATCAAAATATGAAAGATATTCATTAACGGTTAGGGTATCAAAGAATTGGATCTTTTGTTTATATGAACAAATATAAACAATCTTTGAATGAAACGGTTATGCTCTTACGCTGAAATGAATATGATGCTCAACAAACTTTGAATTACAAACGGGAGTATTACCATCGAAAATTGTTTCATTTTGAGACATGGTAATAACAAAGTCAAAATGAAGCTGAACCGGTGTGTATGAATACTTGAAAGTATATAGACAAGATAATACGCAAGTATTAATCTTTGGAAACACACGGTCAGAAACAATGATATAACAACCCGAGATATACATGAAAACATTTAAAACACACTTCTAAAATTATAAAATCTGTTTGAATTAGAGAAGTGGTTTGAACATTTAAGAACACGTTTTCATGCTTGAAAGTTGTTCTTCTTTCAAACAATCTCAGATTGAGTTCAGAAGATACTTACAGTCATCAGTATTATCTCCCCCTCAAATTATTATCGACTGATTCAAGAATCGTATAAGCTCCCCCTCAAAATCTGCAAAGATCTTAATTTGACAAAATCAGCACATGTAACAGTGAAAGTAAATTTTTTTTTAAAGATTAAGAACGAGTCCTGATCTGATATGATCAGAAGTCAATAACATTGAAAGCTCGGGTTCTAAACTGAAGTGTTTAGAAGCCATTATCTCTTTGAAGTCCGGGTTCTAAACTGATGTGTTTAGAAACCATTATCTCTTTGAAGTGCGGGTTCTGAACTGAAGTATTCAGAAGCCATTAACTCTTTGAAGTCCGGGTTCTAAACTGAATTATTTAGAAACCATTACGCTCCCCCTATAAAGAAGCATATAGAAAGATTTATCAATAAGCACAAATATATCAAAAGTATAGAATCTCTTCCCATGAAATTATGCAGATGGTTTCAACACAGATACTCTTCTTCAAATTGCACACTTCTCTTCTGTTTTCCAGTCATGTGTTTTAAAGATCTTTCGAGATGGGTGATTCCTTTACAAAACTATAGGGGGAGATTGTTAGGACACTAAATGTCCTAATTATAAGATAGTTTTGTAAAGGGGTAATTAATAGTAATATGGGCTTGGGTTATGTTATAATGGGCTTGGGCTTAACTATGTAACAAGGGGTATATAATGTTTAGTGTGTGTAATTAGGGTTAAGTTTGTCATTGCAATGTAGCCTCCTTGGTGTAGTGTGTGTTCTAGAGAGAGATCCATTCTCTCTCTAGGTTGCTTTCATCTTGAATAATACACCACTTTGATTATCTATCTTCTTGTTACTATCTATATCAATATATGAATAGTTGTCTTATGTAAATGGGACTAACACACTCTTTCTACTTATCTCCATATTGAAAAATTTGAGCGAGGTAAGATTGACAAAACTCTATTTTTTAGAAAAGTGAAAGGTCATATCATTTTAGTTCAAATATATGTTGATGACATTATATTTGGTTCTACTAACCCTGAGCTTTGTACTCGTTTCGCTGGTAGAATGGAAGATGAGTATAAAATGAGCATGATGGGTGAACTAACATATTTCCTTGGTCTTCAAATAAAGCAAAATGAGAAAGGAACTTTCATAAATCAGGGAAAATATGTTAAAGATATGCTGAAGAAATTCGACTTAATTGAAAGTTCAGCTATGAAAACCCCTATGGCACCACCGCTGACACTTGATAAGGACACTAAGGGTGTTCCTGTCAATGTCACGCTGTACCGTGGGATGATCGGCTCACTATTGTATCTTACAGCTAGCCGACCCGATATTATGTTTGCAACATGCTTGTGTGCACGATATCAAGCTGAACCTAAGATATCTCATATGAAAGTTGTAAAGCGAATCTTTCGATATCTTAAGGGTACAGCGAATCTAGGTCTTTGGTATCCCAAAGATTCAGGATTTGATCTAACCGCCTATTCAGATAGTGATTTTGCAGGTTGCAAAATGGATAGGAAAAACACCACATGAGGATGTCAACTCCTGGGTGGAAAGCTGGTAAGTTGGACAAGTAAAAAGCAAATTCGATGTCCACTTCCACAGCTGAAGCTGAATATGTAGCTGCTGGAAGTTGTTGTTCTCAAGTCTTGTGGATGAGAAATCAGCTACTAGACTATGATCTTCAGCTCTCCAAAATTCCAATCTATTGTGACAGCACAAGTGCCATCGCTATAGCAAACAATCCAGTACTACATTCAAAGACCAAACATATAGAAATCAGATATCATTTTATCAGAGATCATGTGATGAATGGTGATATAAAACTTCATTTTATCCCAACTGATTATCAGTTAGCTGATCTATTCACCAAACCTCTTAATGAGACAATATTCAACTTTCTCATCAGCGAGCTTGGAATGCTGAACTTTGAAGGATAAAATCTTCAGCGATTCACATTAAGATCAGCGACACTACTACTGGATAAAATCAACTTGTATAACCCATTCTATCATACTCTCTCTGAATAAACTTGATTCGCTGATATCAAGGTATGTTTTGTTTCTCTCTGACAAATCGCATGTAAATGCAAGATTTCAAAATAGAATGCATCGCTAAATATCTTTTCCTTAACAGCGATATTTGGAAATTTCTTAAAACCTTCACTGAATATTCTCATTCAGTGCTTCATGTTTTCAAAAGTATCTCTGAGTTTTTCAAAACCTCAGAGACAACCAAGAATATGAAAGGACAGTTGTGACGTCATTGCAACGGATAAAACCCCGACACGTTTTCTCTTCCTGACACACGTTTGCACGTCTCGTTCAAACTTCCAATCAAATGCAAACACGTGTCCGTGTCATGATGAAAATATTTTCCCGCTCAAGATTTTCTCTTTCTAAAATCTCTATATAAACAAATTCTTTGTTTACATTTTTTCTTTTACGCGATCAATCTTCCTCCGCAAGAAAGAATTCACTGTTGCATTTGTGATTTCAAAAACTTCAAGAACTGTTCATCATCTTCTTCATCAAACATCAAGGTTAACATGTTCTTATTTATTACCGAGTGCGTATAACTTGTTTCCGATCTTCTCTTTGTTTTAACAAGATCAAACAAAAGAACTTCGTAAAATGAAATCATTTTTCTTTCGTGGTTTTATGAACACAACCATTTCATGGTTGTTCTTCAAGTTTAAATGCAAAATCTTAAACTTGTTCTTCATTCGTTTCCAGAATCTATTTCTTCATAGAAAACTGGAAAACAAGAAAATGGGTTTTACATTTCGTTTCAAAAATCAAGAAAAACCCTAATCTTCATTAAGACATTTTGTCTGAATGAAATGGACAAAATTCGAACCATCTTAATGGAAAATCTTTCCACATTAAGATTATTCTTATTTGTTAATCTTTGGTTGAACTGATAATACAGGAAATGGCAACATCTAACATTTCTACTACCGCTGAGAACTTCTCTACTGACTCTGAGGAAGTGGAAATCATCAAGGCTCCTCAGGTTAAGTTCAATCTTGGTCAACTAGACTGGACTAAGATAAACAACCTTTCTGCGCTTCTCGAGTTTCCTCCTCGAAAGTAAGTCACACATCTGACAGATGCTGTGAATTTCCTGAAGAATTGCTGCATTTCAACAGCCCTGACCATTTCACCCCCTGCAAGTCAGCTGCTACTATCTCAGTTCTGGTACTCTGCCAGACACTCTCAGCTACCATCCGCCAAAGATCCCTCCAAAACAGTTGATTGTATCCTCTGCGATACTGAATATAGCACGATAAAGATCACACCCGCCATCATTCACAAAGCTCTGAACTTTCCCATCGCTACAAAGGAAAAACCTTTTGTTCCTTTCCCTGACCATAAGAAGATCGCTGACAAAGAAGCTCTTATTGAATTTTTTGATGCAATGGGCTATGTATGGGAAATGGGCAGAGACAAGAAGCCTGAGAAGAAGCTAACACTGCTGAAGAAATCGAAAATGCCCAGCGAGATGAACTTCATCTTCGCTCACCTTATCAGCTGCATGACTGCCAAGACCGGTTCTTCTGATCAAGCCGCTCAACCTCAGCAAACTATGGGATACGCTCTGTTGAAAGGTCTACACATTGACTGGGCATCTCTCATCTATGATGACTTACTGCAGAGAGTAGACTCTGCCGCTGACAGGCCTGCTTGGGTTCCCTACCCCCGATTCATCAGTGCTATCTTTCAATATGCCATAGTTGAACTGATGCGGATCAGCGAAGACTCAGATTTGTCCACTCAACGTGAAGTATCAAGTACAAGACTTCAGCTATCGCTGAACTCTATCATTCGCTGATATGAAATGATAGATCACTGAATCAACGAAAGCTGATCATGAAGTCCTCCGTACAAAGTACTTTTTGTCTTAACCTCCCTTGCACGACTCCGTACGAAATGTCAGAAAAGAACCTCCGACTGTCTGAAATCATACAACCACTCTGATACTACACTGTTCATCCATGCGGCTACTAAGGTTGTCAACCAAGGTCAATGACATGCAACCAACCAGCTGATGACACGTGTAAAGTGTATACTGACTTGCTTTAAATCCATGCAGTATATAAAGAGATGAACCCACTTCATTTGAAGTAACTTGCTAACTCTGGACAAGTTCAATCTCTTATCTCAAGATAGGTTATTATTAGTAATTTCCTTATCTCTCTTAGTGCAAGAAACCTTAGTGTTCCAACTTGTTTAGATTTAGGTTTATCCTTAATCTTGTTTCCGCAACAAGGTGTAAATTGTTAATGATTTATCAATAAACAATTTAGAAAAGTAAAATCTGTGTGTTTGTATTCAACCCCCCCCCCCCCCTTCTACAAACTTGTATAGGCCTTCGGGACCAACAGGAATACCCTAGCCATTGCAGGTATAATTCCCTAATTGGAACAAAGGTACCACAAGTTAGTACTACATTAGCAACAAGAACCATGGAAAAAATTTGCAAAGCATAGAAATTTACCTTTTGCCTATCACTTATGAAGGTAAAATTTGAATTTGAACCAAGATCCAAGTCATCACCCAAGCACTCCAAGAACCATGTCCAAGAATCCGTTGTCTCAGCTTCAACTATGGCATATGCTAAGGGATAGATACCCTGATTTGGATCAACACCAACTGCAGTCAAGATCTGTCCTGGAAAAGGTCCTTTCATGAAACATCCATCCAGGCCCAACAACTCTTTGCCACAAGCTTTGAAGCCTTCCTTAAGGGAACCAATACAAATGTAGATCCGTTTGAACTGTCTTGTTGGGGAGTGTGGGTTGGTTTCATCTTCCACTGCCAATTTCACTGTGGTACCTGGGTTTGCTCTCTTAAGCTCCAAGACATAGTCCCTCAATTCGTCATATTGCTCACTGTAATCTCCTCTCACCTTTTTGGTTGCAATTAACTTTGCTTTGTATGCCTTCATTTTATGAACCCTAAGCTCATACTTCTTAGCCAGTCCTTCTGCCAAAGCTTTCATGGGGATATCTGGGTTGGGAACTATGGTTTCTTCAACCTGTTGAGAGAGAAAAGTGGCTGAACACTGCCTCACATGCCTGGATTGTAAACACTTGTGTTGGTCTTTGTAGGTCTTCACAGTCCATGTTTTATTTTTGTTATCTGTGGAAATAAGTAACACCCAAGGACATGCTACCTCAGGCCCATCAGTGTTAGGCCCATCAGTGTTAGGCCCATTAGTACTTGTACCTCCACTTTGAAGAACTTTTCCTTTGCATATCACCCTCATTCTTACCTTATCATTTTTACTAAAAAACAGATCCCTCCTAGTCTGAATTGCGTGGTCTGTGACTGCTTTTCTTATGTCTTTCTTACTTCCAAACTGTTGACCAACATAAAACTGTATTGGCTTAACTTCATTAACCTTTCTAAGTTTATGCAGTGCCCTTTTCCTTCCAGTTTCAAACTCAGACTCCTCACCACTCTCAAACTCTTCCATGTCCATAGTTGTATCCTCAAACACTTCCATGTCAACATCTTCATCAACCTTTTATACTGTCTTTCCCTTATCAAGATCTTCTTGTGCCTTGGCATCTGCTCTTGTTGATGCACCTGTTCCTGCTCTACAAACTCATCCTCAAACACAATATAGTCAATGTAGTCATCACCAAAAACATCATTCACATCCAACTCTTTTTCTGTTTCATTAACCTGATCTTCTTGATCATATCCATCCTGGTCATTCAAGTCAAAATCCAGTCCCACTGTATTGCCCTGCTCTTGATGCTCATCGTCATCTAGTTGATTTCTGTCAAAATCCATTGCTTCTGCCTCACACAGAACCTCATTTAGGTCAAGCTCCCTTCTATTTTCTACATTGACCACCACTTCTGCATTGGCATCACAGACTTGGGTGTTCTCAACAACCTCACTTTGTTGAGTGTTCTCATCAGGCTGACTCCATTCAATGAATAATTTCTTTTTAGCAGAGGTGGAAGAAGAACTAGCCTCAATTGCTTTTCTTCTTGTTCTATTCATTTCTGGAGAGTTATTCTCTACAATCTCCTCTATAACCACTTTCCTTTTACTAGGAGACCTTGCATATGTGTTCAGGCTAGTTCTACCATGCTCAATGTATATGTCTATGATTTTAAACTTGGTTGTATACCCCAATAAGTTTAAAATATCCTGATCATTGCCCAAAGCTTCAAGGCCAAAGTCTAGGTCATGTTCTGGAATGCAAAAGTGATAGTACATCCTGTCCTCGGGATCATAGCCTAGCTTTACCATCATCAAGTCTATTTCATGCACACTAAGCTCATCAATATCTATTAAATCAACATGATCGACCTTACCAATAATGTACTTCCTTCCTGGACTTCTAGTAAATACCCCACCATGATGAACCTTCATCGAAATCAAACCTGGATAATGTTCTGCAAAAACAAAGACAACATTATTTTTTGTAAAAAACAGAGCATCAATGTGTGCCATTGTAGAAGTTTCTGTAGCAGAGAACTCAAAAATTAAGCTTACCATAATCTTCGTATGGGTCCATAGGTAGGTTTGGTTGCCGTATCATTTACATGTGTGCCATTGTAGAAGTTTCTATAGCAAAGAAGAAGTGAGGAAGAAGAAGAAGACCAGAGGGACCTGGAGTGTAATAACTAAGATGGGAAAGGCAAACCAAGGGTTTTCTCGGTGTTTTAAACGAGAGGGGAAAAAGAGAGAAGGGTTTTGACAAAAATACCCTCGTGTGCGTCTCACGTGGTGAGGGTTAACGTCAACAATCAAACGGATGTCACCCCTAAGGACCAATTCCGTAAAATTCTGCATACCTGACGGATCAAAACAGTAATAAATGAAGTTTAAGGACCAATTTCGTATTTTTTGACAAACTACAGGGACCAAATCCGTAATTTACTCTATTTGATATGATAAAGACTTTTCCGTCCTTATACTAAAAAGATGAAATTCATTGAGTTAGGGTTGTTTTGGTAATTTTAAAAAGTTTAACCTTCTAACTTTTTCATCTTCATTTCAAAAGTGAAATCACCAAATCTTTTCAACTTCATTCTTGAATGAGAAAACTCAAAAACCCTTTCATTTTGTATCATGAATTGTTCATCGCTATATGTCTCCATCTTCCTCTCCATATCACTTGATGTATTATCCATATCACCAATCATGCGTTGTTCCTCAACAAGATCATTTTTCAGGTAAACACTTTTTTCTCGCTCCGTCGATCATTTGATTTTCTTCTTTCATTTCATAAACTCTTATTCTTCAACAAAATTGTTTTTCAGGTTTACTTTTAGAATACTAATCAAGGTTCTATTTCTTATTGACTTTTGTTGTGATTTTAGGTTCATTTTTACATTTATCTTCTATATTTATCTTGTTTTTTTCAATGGAACCACTTGTTCATGGCAGTGGTTTTTGAAGTTTTGATGGCAACAATGGTTAAATGATCAAATCTTGCATGTGCGTATTACAATCTATGACACAACCACAACAAACTTCAATATGTTATTTTTTAATGGTTATTTTTTTTTCAGTGAGTATACATTCTTTTGACTTTTGTTGAGATTTTAGAGTTTTTTTTGTTTTCAATATTTTATTAAGTTAAATTTTACAAATCATTTTAACTCTGATTACAAATAATATTTTTATTTATTTACAGACACTTAAATATAATAATATGTATATCTATATTTATATAACAATTGAATACGATAAAAAATGATTATAATAGATATAAATAAAAATAAGATGAAGATGATCACTAATCACGTCAAAATAATAACTTTTAATTTACACATAATTTTTTATACATAAATGAAATACATATAATAACTTACTAGAATAGAAATTATTATTTATTATTATTTACATAATACTTCTATCAATATATCTAAATAAAGGAGATTCATCCAAAGATAATGTGACATCTTGAGAAAGTTTGAAACATTCGTTATTATTTTCTTCAAAATTTTGAGTTATTTGAAAACAAAAATATATCATTAAATAAATGATCCTTTCATTTACTTTTTACAAGTTACATGTAAAATTTTATTATATAAATATATAGATTAATTTATATATAGGCTAATTTATATAATAAATCTATATCTACATCTATATAAAGGAGAATCATCAAAGGATAATGTCGTATCTTGAAGATCAATATATATATATATATATTAAAGGAGAAACCGATAATAATGATGTGGCATCTCCGAAGCATCATAAGACTATTTTTCCTTTTTCTAAGATTTTTGATTTTTTTATATATTTGATATGATAAAGACTTTTCCATTCCTATACCAAAAAGATGAAATTCATTTAGTTAGGGTTGTGTTGGTAATTTTAATAAGTTTAACCTTCTAACCGTTTCATATTCATCATGAAACCTCCAAATCTTTTCAACTTCATTCTTGAATGTGAAAACTCCAAAACCCTTCCATGTTGTATCGATTTGTTCATCACTATATGTCTTCATCTTCCTCTCCACACTTGATGTATTATCCATATCACCAATCATGCATTGTTCTTCAACAAGATCATTTTTCAGGTAAACATTTTTCTCCCTCTCCGTCAATCACTTGAATTTCTTCTTTCGATTCATAAACTGTTATTCTTCAACAAAATTGGTTTTCAGGTTTACTTTGAGAATACTAATCGAGGTTCTATTTCTTATTGATTTTTGTTGTGATTTTAGGTTTATTTTTACATTTATCTTCTATATTTATCTTATTCTTTTTCAATGGAACTGTTAGAGTTATTATCGTACATATGTAAAGTACAAGGGTCGTTCTATAATTATCTGTAACTTATCTAGTATATATATAGGTCCCTTATGTTTCATAATTAGGTTAATCAGTCTTTTGTAATCGTTCTCTTATTATATTGAAAAGCCGCTGACATTCCAGCCCTATCGCTCTCAACATATTCATCTGCTCATCGATCGATTCATACTACATTTCTAACATGGTATCAGAGCTTTAGGTATGTGTTATCTACTCTCCTGATTATTCAATTTCTGGTCTTTCCTTTTTGTTCGATCACTTTTGCTGGTTGTTCGATTTCTTGCTTTATCGTTCGTCGAATCGCACATCCTAGTAACCTAGTCCGGAATCGTTATCAATTCCGGAACACTCAAGTTCCGGTTCTCATCTTTTTCCGGAACAATCAAAATCCGGAACCTTAAAATTCCGGAATAGTCAACCCACAATTCAGGTACTCGTTCCTTTTAAATTCCGGAACACCAAAACTCCCTTTTCAATTCCAGAACACCACTCGTCCCTTTTTAATTTCGGAACACTAAAACTCCGAAACACATACATTCCGGAACTTCAAATTCCGGAACACTCAACACTCAACTCCGGTTCTCGTTTCATTTCAACTCCGGAACCTTACCAATTCCGGAACTCGCATTCCGACTTTTACTTTCCGACCCTTACATTCCGGAACACTCTTTCCTTCTCAATCCCGGAACACACAATTTCGAAACTCGCATTCAGGTTCTTACATCAGTTCCCTAATCAGTTACCAATTCTCTAACCAGATGTCTAATCAGATGGCTTTAAATTCCAGTCACTCCAATCCTATCTCAGTTGTTCTCAATAGGAACAACTACATTCTGTGGCATCATCACATGTCTATTCTTCTCAAGTCCCATGGACTATATACCTATGTCACTGGTACATCTAAAATTCATGTTCAAGACGAAAATGAAAGTGCAGCTGATTTTGCAAAACGCATAAATGATTGGGATATCATGAATGCTCGCATTCTCGGATTCATAAATGCTTCCACAACTGCTGAAATCAACCAACAATTTCTTGGGTATACAACGGCTAAAGGACTCTTGGATTTCCTCGCCAAAAGGTATACTTCTACAGGCCTATCACATCAGTACCAACTGTGGACTACTTTTCAAACCAAGAGGCAACTTCCTGATCAGTCCATTAACTCGTACATCTCTGAGATGCAAGCTCTTAGAGATCACTTGAGCTTGGGTGCACCTCAAATCTTTGATGACATAGCTCGGCAGTTTACAGCCTATTTCAACCAACTGCATTTGATCACTATACTGATGGGACTCACTGATCGCTTTGAGAATGTTCGAGCCTCGCTTCTACACAGGCATCCATTGCCTACTCTTGAAGAGGCTATCACGGAACTACTCAGTGAAGAAACTCACCTCCAACAGCGTCTTCCTCTGTCCTCGGATACTGTGCTCTACACTTCGAGCTCAGGAAAGCCAAAAGGTAAGTGGCATAACAATGATCAGTCAAAGTCGGCAGGAAAGGGGAACAATAGTGAGTGCACGTTCTGTCACTCTACATCTCATCTTCTTCTTAACTGTCCTGTCCGGAAATGTCGTTGGTGTGGGATCACACAACCACGACACTATGGGTCTGATTGTCCAAAGCACCCAAGGAATTCAGGTAATCAGAGACAACAGCTCCACTCTCAATCGGTTGTTGGATCCATCATGCAGGATACCCCTACGTCTACAGTTCAGACACCGCACAACAACAACTAATCGCCTGATCTTATGGAACTCATGCGCCGAAACCATGAGCTTATGGAGCAACTCATGACAGGTTCTATGGGTATGAATTCTTAGTGCAATACCTCTGCATCAGGTACCCCTTGGCTGTTTGACTCTGGATGTTGTAATCACATGACACCTAAGGCTGACGGGTTTGTCTCTAAGCAAACCTCCAGAATGTTCTCATCAGTCCGTACTGCTGATGATACTCGTTTACCTGTATCCTTCAGTGGAACTGTATCTACCCCCAATATGCAATTATCTGATGTGCTACATATTCCTAACTTATCTTTGAGCCTGATTTCAATCACTCAGCTTATGGAAGTCGGTCTAATTGTTCTGTTTCATCCTTCTGGTTGTGTTGTGCAGGATCCAAAGACCAAGCAGATCCTTGGAGTAGGCCGTAAAGTTGGTCGGATGATTGAAGTGGTCTACCTCCGTCTTCCCTTACATTCATCAAATTTTGTTGCTTCAGTTTCCAGTACTCCTTCATTTGAACTATGGCATGCACGCTTAGGACATTTATCATTAGCTAGAATAAAAGTGTTAGCTAGTTCAGGATTGTTAGGAAACACTTCTTCTGAAAATGTTTCTTGTTTATCTTGTCAACTTGGCAAACATCATGCTTTACCTTTTCAGATTAATGAATTTAAATCTACTTCTCCTTTTGATCTTATTCATTCTGATGTTTGGGAACCAGCACCGCACCCATCCATGGGAGGTGCTCGATATTTTGTCATTTTTATCGATGATCACACACGTTTTACATGGATATATCTCATGAAACACCGCTCAGAGCTACCTCAAATATATATTACCTTTGCCCGTATGATTCTAACCCAGTTTTCCAAGCCCATAAAGATTCTTCGAGCAGATAATGCTATGGAATACAAGGAATCTTCTATTCTCTCTTTTCTTCAATCTCAGGGTACTCTTTCTCAGTACTCCTGTCCTGGCACCTCTCCACAAGATGGTCGTGCAGAACGTAAACATCGTCACATCCTTGATACTGTCCGTACTCTATTAATCTCAGCCAAGTGTCTAGAACGTTTTTGGGGTAAAGCTGCCTTCACGACTGTATACACCATCAACCGACACCCGACTCCCATCCTCAATCAAAAGTCCCCTTATGAAGTACCCTATGGGGTCTCCCCCGCATATGAACTCCTCAAAGTGTGGGGTTGTGCCTGCTTTGTTCAGCTGTAATCTAATGAACACACCAAACTCAAACCTCGTTCTCGATTATACTGCTTTCTTGGCTATGGTATTGAACACAAAGGTTATCGTTGTTGGGATCCAGTCTCTAAGAGACTACGTATATCCTGTCATGTCACATTTTGGGAACATCTTCCCTTCTCAACGGTGTCCAAATTTTAGGAAACACCCACCCCCTTCACTTCCTTCTTTACTAATACATCTATCTCATTGGACTCTCTCCATTTAGATCCCATACTCACCCCTCCATCTGGTCCACCTCCTCCCGTTTCATCTCAATCTGTGTCGTCTTCCGACTCACCGCCATCTGTGTTCTCTGATCATGATCAATCATCTGCACCACCTCCAAGGACTACTTCTGAGTCATCTGCTGAGTCTATGGATCCTAGCTCTTCTCAACCACAGGGTGTACGATGCTCAGACCGGGTAAGACAAGCTCCTTCTCACCTTCGTGATTATCAGTGTTATGCTACATTGATGTCCAACCATGAACCCACTTCCTTCAAGGAAGCTTCCTCTAACCCTGTTTGGCGGCACTATGACTGAGGAACTTCAGGCCCTTGACAAAGCCAATACATGGGAGTTTGTACCTCTCCCACCGGGCAAGTCACCTATTGGTTCCAAATGGGTCTTCAAAACCAAAACAAAGTCTGATGGATCTATTGATCACGTCTTGTGGCAAAAGGCTTCAATCAAGAATATGGCATTGATTACGAGGAGACCTTTGCTCCTGTAGCTCGTGTCACCCCGGTTCGTAGTCCTCTTGCCATAGCTGCCACCAAAAGATGGCCCTTTTACCAGATGGATGTCAAGAATGCCTTTCTAAATGGTGATCTTTCAGAGGAAGTCTACATGAGACCTCCTCCAGGTGTGACCTCTCGACAGGGTCATGTATGCCGACTTTGAAAAGCCCTCTATGGTCTCAAACAAGATCCTCGTGCTTGGTTTGAAAATTTTAGCACTACTGTCATTTCATTAAAGTTTTCTCCGAGTAATAATGACTCTGGCCTGTTTACTCCGACCACTGATGCAGGTACTATCTTACTCCTATTGTATGTTGATGATATGATCATTACCGGCAGTGACTCTACAGGTAACACCCATCTCAAACATTCTCTCAGCTCCTACTTTGAGATGAAAGTTCTTGGTACGCTACACTACTTCCTTGGTCTTGAAGTTCTGTCAAACTCTTCCGGCATCTATCTCTGTCAAGCCAAGTACATTTCAGATCTGTTTTCCAAAGCTGGGATTACAGACAACAAAGTTGCATCTACACCTACTGAGCAAAATCTGCATCTTGCTCCCAATGCCGGAACCCCTCTGCGGGACCCTACACGGTACCGTCAACTAGTTGGATCTATGGTCTACCTGACTATTACTCGATCGGATCTTGCATATGCAGTTCATATAGTCAGCCAGTTCATGCCTGCTCCGTGCTCCGATCACTATGTAGCGGTTCTTCGTATCCTTCGGTACCTCAAAGGGACAATGTTTCATGGACTTCACTTCTCATCCACCTCGTCCTTAACTCTTCGTGCATTCTCCGATGCTGACTGGGATGGAGACATAACAGACCGTCGCTCTACCACCGGATATTGTTTCTTCCTTGGGGACTCTCTTATTTCCTGGCGCAGCAAGAAACAATCTCTGACCGCTCGATCTAGTACTGAAGCTGAGTATCGAGCTTTAGCTGACACTATGCAAGAACTTGTATGGCTACGCTGGTTACTATCTGACATGGGTGCTCATCAGATCTCTCCAACATCATTGTGGTATGATAACAATAGTGCTATTCAGATTTCTTACAATGATGTATTTCATGAGCGTACAAAACACATCGAGATTGACTGTGATTTCACCCGTCAACATGTTCTTCGCAAGACGGTTCGACTTCTCCCAATTTCAACCATTGATCAGACAGCGGACATCTTCACCAAAGCTCATCTTCCGGGGCATTTTCGGGCTCTTGTTTCCAAACTCAACTTGGCTCATTCTTCCCCCACTTGAGTTTGAGGGGGGTGTTAGAGTTATTATCGCACATATGTAAAGTACAAGGATCGTTCTATAATTATCTGTAACTTATCTAGTATATATAGGTCCCTTATGTTTCATAATTAGGTTAATCAGTCTTTTGTAATCGTTCTCTTATTATATTGAAAAGCCGCTGACATTCCAGCCCTATCGCTCTCAACATATTCATCTGCTCATCGATCGATTCATACTACATTTCTAACAGGAACCATTTGTTCATGGCAGTGGCTTTTGAAGTTTTGATGGTAACGATGGTTAAATGATCAGATCTTGCATGTGCGTAGTATAATCTATGACACAACCACAACAAACTTCATTAAGTTACATGTAAAATTTTATTATATAAATATACAGATTAATCAATATATAGGCTAATTAATATAATAAATCTATATCTACATCTATGTAAAAGAGAATCATCAAAAGATGATGTGGTATCTTGAAATGTCTATATCTATAAAAAAAATATGATTCTAAAGAGATGATGTGGCACATTCTAATACTTAGAATGTCTTCTCCATTTTTTTTCTATTTTCTGATTTTTAAAATGCTGAAATTGTAAATGACTTTTCAATCCCTATATGTAAGTTATATTTTCATTAAAAATGAAGGTATTTTTAGTAATTTACAAACCCATTGTAATTTATGTTATTAACCATTTATTTTCCCCTTTTTATGTTGTTGATTGTTGTTTTTCATTATTTATTTTAGTTAATCATTCAATTTATTGCATTTATGTAAATTAACTTTTTATTTTCCTTTATTTATGTTACTAACTGTAATAACCAAGTTTATTTTCTCTTCTGTTAAAGAGATATAAGATGGGTGAAAGTATTGTGAAGTCTAAAGTTTCGAGGGCCTTAGTGTAAACTGTTGAAAGGTATAAAAACCCTCAAGGTTTTGCACAAAACCCTATGTGCTTGTTAATTGTTTCCTGTTGGCGGCTAAGAGAGAGGAAGAGAGAGTAGAGAAATAAAACTTTCAAGTGCATTGGAGAGGAAAGAGTTCAAGCAATCTGCATTTGAGAAGAAGAAGAAAAGATTTCCAATCCAATCAATTCAAGGTAATAGCCTAATTCCATCCATTCTCATCTTCTATCATCTTGAGTCTGAATAAATATGATTTTGGGAAGAATTGGGATTTCTTGGTGATTATTAAAGAGGTAACTGCTCACTTATGATTATGTTTGGTTAGAAGTATGTTAGTGTTTATTGCTTTCATTTCTCCAAAATTTTGATCCTTATGCATCATTTGGGATTGAGGTTTAGTCGCATTAGAACCGCATAAATCGGAAATGGAACCGTAGCCATGAGGAACCGGAATCCAGTTTTGGATTCGGAGTAACTCTAGATCTGGAATGAATCCGGAGTTGCCTTAAGGATCCGGAACTTTAGTGTGATGGGTCGTGGATCCGAAATGGTTAAAGAACCGGAATTTGGGCCATAGCAGATCCGGAATTTAAATCAAAGTGATCCAGAATTGGTTACTTGGGTCGTAGATCCGGATTCTGGGCTTAATTAAATGAGACCCGGATTCTGGGCTTAAATAAATGTAGAAGTCCGGAATTTTGTTGATGGGCCGTTAGTGGATCCGGAATCCCTTTGGATCCGGAATCCACGTTTTACACCGAAGTGGGCCGAAACTGAGTATGAGCCAAGAGGATTCGTGGGAGTCAGGTTGAGTAGAAAACTGTCCAGGGTGGGTTAAAATTAACTCAAGACTCACTATTATTATTGTTTTAATATCATAGGTGTTCACCTTAAAATCTGAAGTTTTGCGAGAAGGAATTGCTAAAGCGCCAGGTGAGTTTTCCTGATCCTAAAACCCTTTTAAGTGTGGAACTTTATACATATTCATTTTGGCAAATGCTAGCACTGTTTTAAACTATGCATGAAAGGTGTGATTTAATTAAGTGGATATAAATTGCTTACGTGTGGACATGCTATGGCATTGGTGTGAGATGGGGGTGTGTCCCATAATATTAAATATATGAATTCGTTTCATATATGGGCGGTGTGTGCCCTTTTTACGCTGTCACGGTGTGTGTGACCATAGCGTGTGCCATTAGCATGTCATAGTGTGCTGATTATATATGTGTACTTTGTGACAAGTTTTGTATAAACAATTCTTACCATAAAATTTATATAAACTTGTTATTTATGGTGTGACCTGGTGTGGAGGGAACTCACTAGACCTCATGGTCTAACCCTCGCTTTTCAAAACTAAAACCTTTTCAGGTAAACAGGTAGTCGAAAGCTGGTTTAGAAGTTTGGCAAGTCGTGAGGCGGAGTTTGCGAATAGAAGGATTAAAAGACTTTCCTTTTTATTTTGTAGTTTTGTTCTCAGCTGTAGTTAGGGTTATTTCCGCAAACCCAGTCTGTAATCTTGATAGTGTGACTATGTTGAGCCGTTTATGGCGTTATGAATTAAAGGGGTAGCTTCTGGCTTGAATGTTTGGTGCGGGTTGTTACACTAACCATTCATTTTCCTTTCTTTATTTTAATTAATCATTAATTTCCCTTATTTAATCATAAGTGTTTTTTGGTTTTGTTGGCTATGTTATTGGTTTTGTTAACATTTTTGTCATACAACAATCTATCTCTCAATCTCTCCCTAACACATTTTCTCTTACTAAATTTGTATTGCTAAAAGATTAATATTTGTTAATTGTTAAGTTATTTGTTATCGTATTGACTTTATATGAGTTTTATGTCGTTGCTACAATCTAATGAGATCGATGTCACTGTCAACAATGTATCTGAGACAATCAATTTAGAAAATGAAGCTGATGAATCACATTTACACAAAAAAGTGAAAAACTGACTATGTTATGTAATTGTGTCCATGTGACTAATACGTTAATACAAATTTTGATCCAAACTGCCAAAAAAATCATGGGATCTAAAGACTTCTACATCTTTTCTTATAAAAAATTTAAAATTATTGATAAATATAAACACTTCATTACATTTAATCATGTGTTATCGTATTTTTTAAATGATTATAATTTTAGAATCATATTATTGGTTTTTAATATGAAGATTATTTAAATTGCTTATTTTAATGATAATATAAGTATTTGATAATGTAATTTTATTCGGTAGTTATTAATGCAATTTGTATATATGTTGTTTCTTTTTAAAAAAAATATTGAATATTGATTCTAAACCTAATTATGTATAATTTATATTTATTGTAGTGTTGAGGCTTGATTATCCATGACGTTAGTGATTTTTTATTTATTTTTTTAACTTAATTTATGTTATTTTTGTATTGATTTATTTTAAACGACATTCATTAATGTTATATATAAATATTTAAATTATAGTTATTACTAATAAGTTTCATCACACATCCAACATATTTCAAAACTCTATTGATTGAATTTGCTCAAAGCCAATCTTTATATAAGATAAATTGTTGTGGATTTGCAACATATTTCATATCTATAAAAATAAAAAAATAAAACAATTATAGTTTTGTTGACATCAAATTTGATCATCGTGCAACGCGCGATGTCGAATACTAGTTATTCTTTAAAAGAACATTGGTAGTACATAAAACTTGGAACGATGCTTTTGACTTGAGCTTAACTAACCGGTACCTTGTGCACCTGATCTGGTCAGGGAGGAAGATCGATCTCTGCATAATGATGTGTTGTTGGTTTTGTTAGGTCTTTTATTCGTTTTGATCGAAATGGTTTATTTGTTAGGTCTTGACGAAAGGACGTTATGTATTCTGTAAGTCGTTTTGTTGATGTCAAGACTTAATACGCGAGAGTTTCTAACTTATTTATGTAATGATTAGTTTTTATCTAATTATTTATCACCATTTTTTTGCATTATTACTTTAAGTTGGTACTTTGTAGTTTGCAATAGACTTATAATTACATTTTTATTTTATGAAATGTTAAAAAATTTAAATAAAAATTGATAGCGGGTACCCAGAACCGGAACCGCCGGTTCCGAGACCGATTCCAAAATATAAAGAACCGATGTAAGTGGTTTCGGTTACTTCATTCAAGGAACCGCCGAGATCGGTTCCGGGACCGGGTACCCGGACCCGCTGGGTACCTATAACCGGAATCGACGGGTACCCGCTATTTTTTAATAAAATTATTTATATATTTAATTATTTAATGATGTATTATTGGTTTTGTTAGGTTTTTTATTCGTTTTGATCAAAATGGTTTATTTGTTAGGTCTTGACGAAAGGACGTTATGTATTCTGTAAGTCGTTTTGTTGATGTCAAGACTTAATAAGCGAGAGTTTCTAGCTTATTTATGTAATGATTAGTTTTTATCCGGTTATTTATCACCATTTTTTGCATTTATTACTTTAAGTTGGTTCTTTCTAGTTTGCAATAGACTTATAATTACATTTTTATTTTATGAAATGTTAAAAAAAATTGATAGCGGGTACCCGGAACCGGAACCGCCGGTTCCGAGACCGGTTCCAAAATATAAAGAACCGACGTAAGCGGTTCCGGTTACTTCATTCTAGGAACCGCCGGGATCGGTTCCGGAACCGGGTACCCGGACCCGCTGGGTACCTAGAACCGGAACCGATGGGTACCCGCTTTTTTTTAATTAAATATTTATATATTTAAATATTTAATGATGTGTTATTGGTTTTGTTAGGTCTTTTATTCGTTTTGATCGAAATGGTTTATTTGTTAGGTTTTGACGAAAGGACGTTATGTATTCTGTAAGTCGTTTTGTTGATGCCAAGACTTAATACGCGAGAGTTTCTAACTTATTTATGTAATGATTAGTTTTTATCTAATTATTTATCACCATTTTTTTGCATTTATTACTTTAAGTTGGTACTCTGTAGTTTGCAATAGACTTATAATTACATTTTTATTTTATGAAATGTTAAAACATTTAAATAAAAATTGATAGTGGGTACCCGGAACCGGCGGTTCCGAGACCAGTTCCATCATACAGAGAACCGATGTAAGCGGTTCCGGTTCCTTCATTCTAGGAACCGCCGGGATCGGTTCCGAAACCGGGTACCCGGACCCGCTAGGTACCTAGAACCGGAACCGACGGGTACCGCCTATTTTTTAATAAAAATTATTTATATATCTAAATATTTAATGATGTGTTATTGGTTTTGTTAGGTCTTTTATTCGTTTTGATCCAAATGGTTTATTTGTTAGCTCTTGACGGAAAGACGTCATGTATTCTGTAAGTCGTTTTGTTGATGTCAAGACTTAATACGCGAGAGTTTCTAACTTATTTATGTAATGATTAGTTTTTATCTAATTATTTATCATCATTTTTGCATTTATTACTTTAAGTTTGTACTTTGTAGTTTACAATAGACTTATAATTACATTTTTATTTTATGAAATGTTAAAATATTTAAATAAAAATTGATAGCGGGTACCCGGAACCGGACCCGGCGGTTCCAAGACCTGTTCCAAAATATAGAGAACCGATGTAAGCAGTTCCGGTTACTTCATTCTAGGAACCGCCGGGATCGGTTCCGGGATCGGGTACCCGGACCCGCTGGGCACCTAGAACCGGAACCGACGGGTACCCGCTATTTTTTAATAAAAATTAATTGTATATTTAAATATTTAATGATGTGTTATTGGTTTTGTAAGTTCTTTTATTCGTTTTGATCCAAATGGTTTATTTGTTAGGTATTGACGAAATGACGTTTTGTATTCTGTAAGTCGTTTTGTTGATCTCAAAACTTAATAGGCGAGAGTTTCTAACTTATTTATGTTATGATTAGTTTTTATTTAATTATTTATCATCATTTTTGCATTTATTACTTTAAGTTTGTACTTTGTAGTTTGCAATAGACTTATAATTACATTTTTACTTTATGAAATGTTAAAAAATTTAAATAAAAATTGATAGCGGGTACCCGAAACCGGAACCGGAACCGACGGTTCCGAGACCGGTTCCAAAATATAGAGAACCGATGTAAGCAGTTTCGGTTCCTTTATTCTAGGAACCGTCGGGATCGGTTCCGGGATCGGGTACCCGGACCCGCTGGGTACCTAAAACCGGAACCGAGGGGTATCCGCTATTTTTTAATAAAATTATTTGTATATTTAAATATTTAATGATGTGTTATTGGTTTTGTTAGGTCTTTTATTCGTTTTGACCCAAATAGTTTATTTGTTAGGTCTTGACGAAAGGACGTTATGTATTCTGTAAGTCGTTTTGTTGATGTCAAGACTTAACACGCGAGAGTTTCTAACTTATTTATGTAATGATTAGTTTTTATCTAATTATTTATCACCATTTTTTGCATTTATTACTTTCATTTGGTACTTTGTAGTTTGCAATAGACTTATAATTACATTTTTATTTTATGAAATGTTAAAATATTTAACTAAAAATTGATAGCGGGTACCTGGAACCGGAATCGGAACCGGCGGTTCCGGGACCGCTTCCAAAATATAGAGAACCGATGTAAGCGGTTCCGGTTCCTTCATTCTAGGAACCGCCGAGATCGGTTCCGGGACCGGGTCCCCGCTGGGTACCTAGAACCGTAACCGACGGGTACCCGCTATTTTTTAATAAAATTATTTATATATTTAAATATTTAATGATGTGTTATTGGTTTTGTTAGGTCTTTTATTCGTTTTGATCCAAATGGTTTATTTGTTAGGTCTTGACGAAAGGACGTTATGTATTATGTAAGTCGTTTTGTTGATGTCAAGACTTAATACGCGAGAGTTTTCTAACTTATTTATGTAATGATTAGTTTTTATCTAATTTTTTATCACCATTTTTTGCATTTATTAGTTTAAGTTGGTACTTTGTAGTTTGCAATAGACATATAATTACATTTTTATTTTATGAAATGTAAAAAAATTAAATAAAAATTGATAGCGGGTACCCGGAACTGGAACTGGTTCCAAATTATAGAGAACCGATGTAAACGGTTCCGGTTCCTTCATTCTAGGAACCGCCGGTTCCGGTTTCATGAAATTTAGTCAGGTACCCGATTATACTCACCCCTAGTTTTTTTGTGTGTGCATGTTTGTTGTGTGTGTATATACCGGTGTTCAAAAGGCATGACATGGCGTGCGCTATAGCGTAAGAAGCGTTTCCGCCGTTATGAAATGACCCATAGCGTTTCTGTAAGACATGGCTCACGCCATGACGCTTTAAGACGCACCATGGTGCGCTGCAGCGTGCGTTTTTTAAGACATAATTTTTTCAAAAGTAATTATTATCTTTTATTATTTTTATTTTTTTATCTTATGTTTATACGTATTCAACTTATACATTTTACACTTTTATAGATTTATCTAATCACATCACTTATAGTTTCACGAATTTAGAAACCTTACGAAATCAAGATTAAAACGAAGTTGTAAAATGACATTTCTAAGTTACATTTTAAATATTCAATCACAATTTATTTTAATAATAATAATTTATATGACTTTTCTTCTTCTAATATAAATGTATAGTTTTTAATATCATTATCTGATTAAAATAATATATATATAAAACGTATATGTATATATAAAATATTCTATATATGACGTACACCTTTGTCGTCTTATATCACGTCTTGAAAAACGACGCGTTTTCACCGTAGCATGTAAGGCTTGAAGCTTGACCTAGCAGCCACGCTACGCCTCACGTCATTTTATGCCTTGGTATATAAAATATAATCAAATAAGAACGTCAAAATATTAAAAAAAAAACTATGATAATCAATCTCAACCATCGAATCAGAGCATCTCCAACAGATTTTCTAAAATTTCTCCAAAATGGAGAACCAAAAGTCAAAATCTAAAAAAAACTACATTCATCTCTAACAGATTTCTCATTTTAGAGAACAAACATTGATTATAATAATCAAATATTTCATTCATCTATTAAAATATTATTTCTCTCTCTAAATATATATTTTCAAGTATTTCTATTTGGACTCTTATCTAATTATCCTTTTTTGGGTTATCACTATATTTGGAGAAAAACTCCTTTCTCTTTCCTACTTTCTTTATTTTGTAGATAGTTTTGAAGAAATTGTTGAAACAAAATTATAGCTCAAAATTTTCATATTCTCTATTTTTTATAAAATGAAGATGCTGTTGGAGATGCCATGAGTTTTATCTAAGGGGGCGTTTGGGTCGCAAAATGTTTTTGGGTGGAATGGAATCTGTCAAAGGAATTTGACTTTGAATGAATTGGAATGGTAGCAACCAGAAATCGAAAGCAAGCAGAAATCAACCAGAAATCGAAAGCAAGCAGAAGAGAAGAGATGGCGGCTGACAAAATCGAAACAAACCAAAAATCTAAAGCAACCAGAAATCGAAACCAAGCAAAAATCGAAAGCAAGCAGAAAGATAAATCGAAACCAGTAGGAAATCTTACCAGATCAGTCACGAGGAAGGAGCTTTGCTATGCTTTGCGAAGGAGAGAAAACGAGAGAGAGGGTTTGTTTCCAGATTGTGAAGATGGCGGCTAATAATGCAAAATTAGGGCAAGGGTAATTTTGGAAATAAGAAAATGTTCAATTCCATTCCTTCAGAATACCTTGTTTGAGTGATGGAATGAAAAATGACTATTTCATGGAATTCATTGGAATTTTAGAGATTCCATTCATACAAAAGATTGGAATCTGGTCAATGGAATCTGACATTCCAATTCCATCAGAATCTATGAATCAAACGCACCCTAAGGGTTACACTTTTTTATTTTTAATTGAATAAAGATGCATCCGGATTTTTTTTGCGTCTCCCCAAATCACAATTAAATAAAACATTATTTTTAAGACTAGATAATATTACTTCTTTTTTTTTATAAATATTTCATAAAATTTGAATCCAATAAATTATATCAAAAAACCACCATTTTGTTTTCTTTTTTATTGATATCCATATCATTATATTCTTTTTTTGATGTTTTTCTACTAAGGATTCAAACTTGTCATACGATAACGTTTTTTACACAATATCGGATTGATACAATTAAAAGTCCTCTAGAAAGCTAACCTAGGAGACTTATAACTATAATTTTTGAGTTTTTTCAATTCATCAAATATTTCTGACTTGAAATCCATGTTGAAGCTGGAGTGGATTTGTAACAGCCCATAAATACAACAGGACATACATAACATTAAATCATAACATTTACAAAACTAGGTTCCAAAATTTTGTTACATCAGTCTCAAACTAAGGTTGGCGGAAATAACCTATACACAACTGAGAACATACTAGCTTCTATAAGTGGCACAAACACTGTCTCTATCTGCATCTATACTCTATCCTGCTCTTGCTCACTTACTTGAGTCTTCTACTATTTGCTTACCTGAAAAGGTTTTAGTTTTAAAAAACGAGGGTTAGACCTTGTGGTCTAGTGAGTTCCCTCCGTAAACAGCGTACATCAACATTATAAAATCATTTTAAAAAACTCATAACATTTTCCACATAAACATCAATCATGGTACTGCACAGTGTTTAAGGATCACATAGCTAACCGCGATCGGGACCCAAGCAGACTCCCCTCTCGCCTCATATCGGGGCCCAAGCAGACTCCCCTCTATCCGAGTAGGAAGGAAAAGAATTCCTTCCTACTTCAGGTGGATGTCAGTTTTTGGGTACAAGACTAGTATCTTGGCAGTGTAAGAAACAAACCACAGTGTCCTTATCTACCACAGAGGCTGAGTACATAGCTGCTGCAAGCTGCTGCTCTCAGGTTCTATGGATTCAGAATCAGATGTTGGACTATGGGGTAACATTTCTTCACACTCCAATCTTCATTGATAACAACAGTGCTATTAGCATTGTTAATAATCCAGTCAAACACTCAAAAACAAATCATATAGAGATAAGGTATCACTTTATAAGAGATTGCAATGAAAAGAAATTAATTCAGGTTGCTAAAGTTCATACAAATGACCAGTTTGCTGATCTATTCACAAAAGCTTTTGATGTGGGTAGATTCACCTTTTTGGTAACAAGTGTGGGCATGATCAACCTAGAATAAATTCATGACTTTCTGTTTTTATACCTGTATTTCTTCACATATTTGGTGCTACTAACTCTCTTTCTCAGAATCCTCTGTTTCCCTCAGATTACCAAGTGCAGAGAAGTGTAAGTGTAGTTACTACTGCCAGTGCAGAGTTACTACTGCTAATGCAGAGTTACTACTGCTAGTGCAGAGTTGCTACTGCTAGTGCAGAGTTACTACTGCTAGTGCAAAGTTACTACTGCCAGTGCAGAGTTTCTACTGCTAGTGCACAGTTAATACTGCTTTGCAGTTAATACTGCTCAGTAGTTAATACTGCTCAGTAGTTAATACTGCTCAGTAGTTAATACTGCTTTGCAGTTAATACTGCTCAGTAGTTAATACTGCTAGTGCACAGTTAATACTGCTTTGCAGTTAATACTGCTCAGTAGTTAATACTGCTAGTGCACAGTTAATACTGCTTAAGTAGTTAATACTGCTTCGTGGTTAATACTGCGTATGTCGTTAATACTGCTCTTGAAAATCTAGGGCAAATACTGCTATAAATACCCCTGTTTGCCCGCCAAAGTTCATAACGACTCTTCGCATTAACTTCTTCTCTCTCTCGTTCTAACCCCTTCTCCCTAGAATCTATGTGTTTTCTTTACAAATCCTCAGGAAGCACAACGATTATGGAGTTTGTCGACGAGCATAATGAGATTGCAATGCTTCAGAAGCCGAAGCAGGCCGAAGGATTTCATGAAATTGTGGATTTTCTCAAGTCCACTCATATTTCGTATGCCCTAACGGTGAATCCAACAATATACATCGAGCATCAGACGCAATTCTGGGCCAATGCCACCGTGGAATCCGAAGATGGGCATAAAGTCATTCAAACAAGGGTATGTGACAAACCCTTGAAAGTTTCAGAAGAACTCATTCGCATCACTCTTCGACTAGATGATGCCTCAGGTATATCTTCTATTCCCAATGAAGAACTCTTCTCAACTTTACAAAGAATGGGGTATGAAGGTCCCATTGGAGTTTTTAAATTCTACAAGTCAAAGTTTTTTACTCAATGGAGATTCTTTGTTCATACCCTAATGCATTGTATTTCAAAGAAAACTACTGGATGGAGTGAGTTCAGCAGTACTATTGCCTATGCTCTAGTCTGCTTAGCCACTAACAGGAAGTTTAATTTTTCTCAAATGATTTTCAATGATCTTGTGGCAAACCTGGAATCCAAAAAGCGTTTCTATATGTATCCAAGGTTTGTTCAGGAAGTAATTACCAAGGAATTGACGGATATGCCTCAATCTGATGAGGTATATGTGCCAAAATCCCCTAAAGGGAAGGTTTTTTCAAATATGAAAAGACTTCCTAGGGACTCGGAAGGAGTTGACACACCATTGTTCTCTACAATGATGGTTGTGTCCCACACATTTGAAGGTATGGCATCAGGGTCAAGGCCCCCATTAGACACACCCACTGATGACCAATCCCAACCTTCCATCACAAAAGACATCCCTCAGTCCATTCTTGAACGAACCACTCCCAAAATAACCAAAAAGTTTGAAAGAAGAAAGGTACACAAGGTTCCTTCCCTTGATGTATCTCCTAAGAGCCCGAAGCCTTTAAGCCCTCTGTTGGAGCATTCTCCAATGGAGAATATCGAAAGGGAAACAACAGGGGTGTCTCCCAACCCCAAGAAGGTGCTCACTAAGGAGAAGGTTGAGCATGTGAGTCGCAAGGCTGCCACTACTTCTGCTAGCAAAGAGAAGGCCAGTGGTAAAATAACTAAGCCCTTCCTCACGGCAACTCAGGGTGAGAAATCATCCAGAGGTCCCAGGTGCCAAGAAACCAAGGGGGTAGGTAGTGCTTTTGCTAGGCAAGAGACACCTGCTAAAACTTCCAATGATCCTTTAAGGGAGGTAAAAACTCCTAAACAGGGTGATGATAGATATACGTACGAGGAATTGATGGAAACTATTGCAAATATCAACATTGAGGTCATGGATCAGAAAAAGGAAATTGATGAACTCAAGAAAGTGGTCCTCTGTCAAAACTCACAGCTTGAGAAGCAAAGGAAGATGATCACTAAGTTGATGCACAGAAAGAAGAGAGCTCAGTTTGTCCTTAGGAGAAGAAACCCTACCAATGATGCTTCCAAAAAGGGGGAGTCAGACTCAGATCTAAACATGGAGGATGCAAACATTGAGGGGGAGTATGAGTATAAGGTTGAGGGGGAGACTGAGGAGGCTGCTGATATTACAAAGGAAGCAGAAACAGAAACAGCAGCAGAAACCGTTACTGCTGCTGATCTTACAAAGGAAGCAGAAACAGAACCAGCAGCAGAAACGGTTACTGCTGCTGAGGTTGCAAAAGAAGTAGAAACAGATAATGCTGCTGAAAAACAAAAGGCAGCAGAAACTGTTAGTGCTGCTAAGAGCCACAAAGAAGAAACAGCTGAAACCACTCCTGATGCTGTTAAATCTTTCAAAAGAACAAAGAGGCCAAGAACAAAGTCAATAGCCTCAAAGAAGAAAGATATAAAGAAGCCAAGGGTGGATCCAACTGTAGAAGAAGCCCAGGAGGAAGCAGTGAAGGAGAAATCTGGTCCAAAAGTTGCTGAAGAAGAAGTGGCAACTTCATCAGGTCAACCAAGCAATGTACAATCACAATCAAATGCTCAATGTGATGTGTATATAACTGTGGTTGATACTAATCCAATCAAGACTACTCCATTGTCTTCCATGCCTCCTAAGATCATCTTCTGGGACACATTGAAAGATGAAAGAAAGGAGTTCATCAGAATCAAAAGGGCAGATGAAAAGTTTGAAGTTTGTCCTACTTGGGGAAAACTTATCAGAACATGCTCTAGATCTGACTTGGAAGAGATGTTCAAGGTTGGAATGAGGCTATATGGAAACATGCTGACAGAGCAAGGTATGTCTATCACTAAGATGGTTCTTGAATACTTGTGCTTAATGTTCAAACCAGAAGCAGTTCAGTATTTGATGGCAAGGAATTTTCATGTCATCACCAACTGGATGCTCATTGAGAATTGTGGAGTGTATGTCATCTCTCTTGACAATACATTTCATGAATATTATTTGGTAGATGTTGTATACAAGCACAGCATGAAAAAGTTGAATGGAATGCTGCATGCTAAGTTGGTGAGTGACAAAGACTCTAAGATGGCAAGATACCTTGTAAAAAGGATTCTCAATCAAAGTCTGGGATTGGATCCAAGTTTATGCGTTGATGATTAGGTTTTGGAAGCATCATCTGAAGAACTTAACTTCTCATCCTGAAAAGTCAAGTTAGGGGGAGATTGTTGGGAACTGAAGATATGCTAAGTATGGTTAGTACTGCCAGAACAACATTACTACTGCCAGATCAAGTTAGTACTGCCAGATCAAGTTAGTACTGTCAGATCAATGTTAGTGCTGCCAGAACAAAGATACTACTGCTAGTTCAAGGTTAGTACTGCTGAGATATTAATACTGCTGGAACATTATTAATACTGCTTATGTGAGGTTAGTGCTGCTTGTCAAAGTTACTACTGCAAGTCAAAGTTAATACTGCTGGTATATTACTACTGCTGGAATATCATTAATGCTGCTGAACAAAGTTAATACTGCTGGTATATTACTACTGCTGAAAGATTATTAGTAATGCTTGAGAGGAATGAAGTTACTACTGCTTGTGATCAGAACATGGAATGCGAGATTGAAGGAGATAAAGATGGATTGATTGAAGATATACTTAAAAGAATATTCTGAAGATCAATCTTATCTTGATAGTTATCTTGTAATTATTTTTGTATAAATAGACTTCAATAGATAGCTATTAGATATACATGATATACGTGTGAAAAAGAATTCGATTGTGTTTTAGAGAGAATTAACCTCAAGGTGTAAGAACCCTATTTCTAGAGAAGTAGAAGTCGTCTTGTTGAGCCTGTTCAACAAGATTGAGGTTTGGTTGTAATCTTGTGAGTCGATTTAGTGAATACACAAAGTGGTGAATTTTCTGTTACATTGTTCTTGATTGTGAGAATTAAAGTTCTTTTCCGCAGATTCTTTAATTCTGAATTCTAAGTGTTAATTATCTTGTTAAGATTTGATCCTGACAAGTGGTATCAGAGCAAGTGTTTCTTAGAATTCTACAGTCATTATGGAAAATTCTTTTGAATCAAACAGTACTCTTGTATCTAAAGTTCCCATGCTCAGACCCAATGAATTTGACATGTGGAAAATTAGAATCAAGCAGTACATTCTGCTTACTGATTATTCCATCTGGGATATCATTGAGAATGGTCCATGTGCTGAAGGAAGAACTGGACCAGATGGCAAAAGACCTCCTCCAAAGACTGATGCAGAGAGAAAAGTCAGACAAACAGAGATGAAGGCCTTAAGCACCCTGCTTTTGGCTATTCCCAATGAGTATCAGCATCAATTCCATCACTGCACTGATGCTCAGATTCTATGGAATGCTTTGGAGAAAAGATTTACTGGCACCAAAAGCACAAAGAGAAATCAAAAGGCAATTCTCAAGCAGCAGTATGAAAACTTTACTTCTACCAAGAATGAGTCCATGACTCAAACGTTTGATAGATTTAATAAGCTGATTGGAGAATTAGCCACTGTAGGAGTCAAGATGGAGGCTGATGATGTCAACAGGAAGTTCTTAAGATCATTGGGTGAAGAATGGACAATGTACACTGTGTCCTTCAGACAGAATGACCAACTGGAAGATAAGGAACTTGATGATCTGTACAATGATCTTAGAGTATTTGAATCAGAGGTTGAAGCCAAAAAGAAGCCCTCTGGATATGTTCATAATGCTGCACTTCTTTCAGCATCACCTGATTCTACTGCTAACCATGAATCAGTTAGTACTGCTGGTTCAGTTAGTGCTGCTGGTTCAGTCAATCAGGAAAAGTCCAAAGATACAGTACTAGAAGCTTTCTTTTCCAGTCATATAAATTCCTCTTTGATTAATGATGATTTAGAACAGGTTAATGCTGATGATCTTGAAGAGATGGATATAAAGTGGCAGATGGCTATGCTGTCTATGAGAGTGAAAAGATTCATTAAGAGGACAGGGAGAAACAATTTTTCCCAAAGAAGAGAGGATGGTGCTGGATTTGACAAATCCAAAGTTGAATGCTACAAGTGTCACAAGATGGGACACTTTGCCAGGGAATGCAGAGGAGGAACATCTTACAACAGCCATCAACAAACTCAGGCTGGAAGTTCCAATCAAAACAGAAGCTCCATTCAAGCTCTTGTTTCTCAACAAGGAATGGGATTTGACTGGAGTGACCAAGCAGAAGAAGCCATCCAAAATCAAGCACTTATGGCTGAAGTTTCAGATCTTCCCACTGAGGTAAAATCTAATCTCTGTACTCAAGCTTGTATAGACACTGTTAAAAGGTATAGAGATCACAATCAGGGTATGTGTGATGATCTTAAAAGGTTAGAAAAGGATAGAAGAGACTATGTGTTGATTGTTGAGAGGTTTGAAGAACAGATTAGGGCCTTTCAAGCCAATGAACTTCAACACTCATATGATACTAACTACTGGAAGTGGGAAAAAGGTGGTCTGGAGTTCCAACTGAAAGAGTCTAGGGAAGAGTGTGAAAAATTAAAAGAAGAACTTAAGAAAGTTACAGCTGATGTTGAAAAGTTTTCAAAAGCTTCTAAAGCCATGGACACAATAATAAATGATCAAGTCCATGGTAAGATGAAAACAGGCCTAGGGTATAATGCCACTCCCCCACCCTACAACAACAACTACATCCCTCCTAGGTCAGACCTTTTAGAAACCTTGGATAGTAAGGACTTATCTGAAGGAGCCACTAGTGTAGACCCATTAGATGCAGTTGTTGTTAAAGATGGATCTGATGGGGAAGATTCTAAGAAGGATAGTGATGAGATCCCATTAGAAAATCACATCAAGACTAATGAGGAAGGTGGAAGTCCTTGGGATAGGAGTAAGGAGATGAAAAGAACTGTAAAAGGAAAGAAAGTTCATTACACACAGACCACAGTTGTAAACTCTAATACTTGTGAACAGTGTTCTTGCAGGAAATCTCAAGAGTATAAGCCCCAAAATCATGATAATAAGAGGGGAAATCAAAGGAACTGGAATAACCAGTGGGCACTAAGGCAAGGAGTTGATCTGCAAAAGATTAACAGACCAAAACCTTGCTTTATATGTGGCAAACTGAATCATCTTGCCAAATACTGTTTCTTCAATCCTATTAACCAAAAGAGAAGTTTTCAAAGAAGTTATCAAAAACCTTCTGGCTATAGGAAGCCTACAAGAACAAATGTGGCTAAGAAACAAGCTGAACCAAAAAGCCACATGAAGAAAAAGCCTGAAAAGGAATGTGTTACAATGTGGGTTACAAAAGGCACTAAAAATAATACTGCTGCTAGCAGTGTTAGTACTGCTAACACTGTTAGTACTTCTTCAAGAGTTAGTGCTGCTAGCAGTGTTAATACTGCTAGAAATTCTTCAAAAGTTACTGCTGCTAGCAGTGTTAGTACTGCTAACACTGTTAGTACTTCTTCAAGAGTTAGTGCTGCTAGCAGTGTTAATACTGCTAGTAATTCTTCAAAAGTTAGTGCTGTTAGCAGTATTAGTGCTGCTAACACTGTTAGTACTTCCTATTCAGATAATACTGCTGCTAGCAGTGTTAACTCTGTTAATACTGCTTCTAGCAGTGTTAACTCTGTTAATACTGCTTCTAGCAGTGTTAACTCTGTTAATACTGCTAACTCTGTTAGTACTGCTGATACTGCTGCTAGTACTGATAGTGCTGCTAACGATACTGCTGCTCCCAGTGTTAGTACTGCTAGCACTGTTAGTAATTCTGAGGTTAATACTGCTTCTAGTGCTGCTACACCAATCATATTGACAAAGTACTCCAGTACTGCAGTACCTAAGTTTGAAAATCTCATCAAAACCAAGTGCAAGTACTTTGATGAGCAAGGGAGACCCAAGACCACTTCGGCTTGGGTTCCCAATAAAACTAACCGATTTATCTTAATGTGCAGGGCAACCAACAGCTCAAGGGGAAGAGCATTTGGAATGTTGATAGTGGTTGCTCCAGGCACATGACAAGTAACATGGCCTGCCTAAAAAATTTCAAAAAGATTGATGGAGGACATGTTGCATTTGGGAATAATCCTGCTGGTGGAAAGATAAGTGGTAAGGGTGATGTTTCAAAAGGTAAGATGACCTTTGAAGATGTGTACTATGTTGAGCAATTGAGATACAACCTGTTAAGTGTATCACAGGTTTGTGACAAGAAGCATAGCATATTGTTTACTGATTCTGAATGTATTATCCTTGCTCCTGGATACAAAGTGGTTGATGAAAACATGATACTTCTGAGAACTCCTAGGAAGGATAATGTATATTGTTTAGATTTGGAAAGTGTGTCATCTGATTCATCCCTAAATTGTTTAGTTTCAAAAGCTTCTTTGGATGAATCATCACTTTGGCACAGAAGGATGTGTCACATGAACTTTAAAACAATGAATAAACTTGTTAAGAATAACCTTGTAAGGGGTTTGCCATCCAAAGTCTATTCATGTGATGATCATTGTGTTGCTTGTCTCAAAGGCAAACAACACAAAACTTCTCATAAGACCAAAGAGATAAACACTATCTCAAATCCTCTTCAACTGTTACATATGGATCTGTTTGGTCCTGCTAATGTGATGAGTATTGGCAAGAAATCATACTGCTTAGTTATTATTGATGATTATTCTAGATTTACTTGGGTATACTTTCTGAGAACTAAAGATGAAACAAGTGGACTGATCAAATCTTTTATTCTCAAAATTGAAAACCAATCAAATCAAAGAGTGAAAGTCATTAGATCAGATAATGGAACTGAGTTTAAAATTTTTGATCTAAACACCTTTTGTGAAGAAAAAGGAATTGAGAGACAATACAGTGCTCCTAGGACTCCACAACAAAATGGTGTTGCTGAGAGAAGGAATAGGACAATGATTGAGGCTGCTAGATCTCTGTTAGCTGATTCAAAGTTACCAATTACTTTTTGGGCAGAAGCAGTTAATACTGCCTGCTATGTTCAAAACAGAGTTTTAGTTGTAAAGCCTAAAAACAAGACACCTTATGAGCTTTTCCATAAAAAGAAACCATATATTGGATTTTTCAAACCATTTGGATGTCCTTGTACTATTCTCAATACCAAATCTCACTTAGGTAAGTTTGATAGCAAAGCAGATGATGGTTTTCTTGTTGGGTATTCATCTCAGAGTAAGGCCTACAGAGTTTTTAATACCTCTTCTAGAATAATTGAAGAAAGTGACAATGTCAAATGCAATGAGAACACACCAAATCCTATTGGTTCAGGTCCTAATTGGCTATTTGACATTGATTCACTCACTAATTCTTTGGGTTTCAGTAGTGATGTATATGCAGGACAAAGGGATACACCAACATCAGAACACAGAATTCAATCTGTGATATTTCCACTCCCTTCCATTGATCCTGTTGAATTCTGTGAACAACAAGAGGAGGCTGAACCTATTCAGAATGAAGAAGAGAGGAGAGTAGAGGAAAATCAGTCTTCAGGTCCAAATTCCAGAGAATCTGAGGTGACTGAAGAAGCAGAAACAAATCCAGAATTAAATGAGTCAAATCTGGATGAGAACATACAAGAGGAAGCTGGTCATCCAACAAGAACTCAGAAAAATCATCCTCCTGAGTTGGTGATTGGAGATATTGCATCTCCCATGATGACTAGAAAGCAAAGCAGACTCCAAGAGTTGCAAGAGCAGCAAAATACAGTTAACACTGTTCTTACTTGCTTTCTATCCCAGATTGAGCCCAAAAAGGCTTATGATGCTATGAAAGACCCAAGCTGGATAGAGGCAATGCAAGAGGAGCTGCTACAGTTCAAATTACAGGATGTTTGGGACTTGGTAGACCTTCCAAAAGGTCATAGAGCAATTGGCACCAAGTGGATTTTCAGGAACAAGAAGGATGACAGAGGGATTGTGATCAGAAACAAAGCTAGACTGGTTGCACAAGGGTACACTCAGGAAGAAGGAATAGATTATGAGGAAGTCTTTGCTCCTGTGGCAAGGATTGAAGCAATCAGGTTATTTCTAGCCTATGCCTCATACATGAAGTTCAAAGTGTACCAAATGGATGTCAAAAGTGCATTTCTGTATGGAAGTATTGAGGAAGAAGTATATGTCTGTCAACCCCCTGGATTTGAGAATCCATTGCACCCTGACAGAGTATACAAGTTGAAGAAGGCTCTTTATGGTTTGCATCAAGCCCCAAGAGCATGGTATGACACCCTGTCTACCTATCTCTTGAAAAATGACTTTGAAAGAGGAGTAATTGACAAAACCCTGTTTATCAAGATGAGAAAGAAAGACACATTACTTGTTCAGATCTATGTGGATGACATCATCTGTGGATCCACCAATGATCAAATGTGTAAAGAGTTTGAGCAGTTAATGCACAAAAGCTTCAAGATGAGTTCCATGGGAGAACTTACTTTCTTTCTTGGGCTTCAGGTAAAACAAAGGAAAGATGGGATTTTTATTAGCCAATCCAAGTATGTGAAAGACATCCTGGACAAGTTTGGTTTATCAGACTCAAAGCCAGCAAGCACACCTATGGAGACACACAAACAGCTCACTGCTGATCTTGAGGGGGAGGATATGGATGTCCATCATTACAGATCAATGATTGGATCTCTCATGTATCTCACAGCCTCTAGACCAGATATTATGTTTTCAGTTTGTGTTTGTGCCAGATTTCAAGTTACACCAAAGCAATCTCATCTTCATGCAGTCAAGAGAATTTTCAGATACCTAAGAGGGCAACCTAGACTAGGTCTCTGGTATCCTTATGAATCATCTTTTGACTTGCTTGCATACTCAGATAGTGACTTGGGTGGAGCTAACATGGATAGGAAGTCTACTTCAGGTGGATGTCAGTTTTTGGGTACAAGACTAGTATCTTGGCAGTGTAAGAAACAAACCACAGTGTCCTTATCTACCACAGAGGCTGAGTACATAGCTGCTGCAAGCTGCTGCTCTCAGGTTCTATGGATTCAGAATCAGATGTTGGACTATGGGGTAACATTTCTTCACACTCCAATCTTCATTGATAACAACAGTGCTATTAGCATTGTTAATAATCCAGTCAAACACTCAAAAACAAAGCATATAGAGATAAGGTATCACTTTATAAGAGATTGCAATGAAAAGAAATTAATTCAGGTTGCTAAAGTTCATACAAATGACCAGTTTGCTGATCTATTCACAAAAGCTTTTGATGTGGGTAGATTCACCTTTTTGGTAACAAGTGTGGGCATGATCAACCTAGAATAAATTCATGACTTTCTGTTTTTATACCTGTATTTCTTCACATATTTGGTGCTACTAACTCTCTTTCTCAGAATCCTCTGTTTCCCTCAGATTACCAAGTGCAGAGAAGTGTAAGTGTAGTTACTACTGCCAGTGCAGAGTTACTACTGCTAGTGCAGAGTTACTACTGCTAGTGCAGAGTTACTACTGCTAGTGCAGAGTTACTACTGCCAGTGCAAAGTTACTACTGCCAGTGCAGAGTTTCTACTGCTAGTGCACAGTTAATACTGCTTTGCAGTTAATACTGCTCAGTAGTTAATACTGCTCAGTAGTTAATACTGCTCAGTAGTTAATACTGCTTTGCAGTTAATACTGCTCAGTAGTTAATACTGCTAGTGCACAGTTAATACTGCTTTGCAGTTAATACTGCTCAGTAGTTAATACTGCTAGCGCACAGTTAATACTGCTTAAGTAGTTAATACTGCTTCGTGGTTAATACTGCGTATGTCGTTAATACTGCTCTTGAAAATCTAGGGCAAATACTGCTATAAATACCCCTGTTTGCCCGCCAAAGTTCATAACGACTCTTCGCATTAACTTCTTCTCTCTCTCGTTCTAACCCCTTCTCCCTAGAATCTATGTGTTTTCTTTACAAATCCTCAGGAAGCACAACGATTATGGAGTTTGTCGACGAGCATAATGAGATTGCAATGCTTCAGAAGCCGAAGCAGGCCGAAGGATTTCATGAAATTGTGGATTTTCTCAAGTCCACTCATATTTCGTATGCCCTAACGATGAATCCAACAATATACATCGAGCATCAGACGCAATTCTGGGCCAATGCCACCGTGGAATCCGAAGATGGGCATAAAGTCATTCAAACAAGGGTATGTGACAAACCCTTGAAAGTTTCAGAAGAACTCATTCGCATCACTCTTCGACTAGATGATGCCTCAGGTATATCTTCTATTCCCAATGAAGAACTCTTCTCAACTTTACAAAGAATGGGGTATGAAGGTCCCATTGGAGTTTTTAAATTCTACAAGTCAAAGTTTTTTACTCAATGGAGATTCTTTGTTCATACCCTAATGCATTGTATTTCAAAGAAAACTACTGGATGGAGTGAGTTCAGCAGTACTATTGCCTATGCTCTAGTCTGCTTAGCCACTAACAGGAAGTTTAATTTTTCTCAAATGATTTTCAATGATCTTGTGGCAAACCTGGAATCCAAAAAGCGTTTCTATATGTATCCAAGGTTTGTTCAGGAAGTAATTACCAAGGAATTGACGGATATGCCTCAATCTGATGAGGTATATGTGCCAAAATCCCCTAAAGGGAAGGTTTTTTCAAATATGAAAAGACTTCCTAGGGACTCGGAAGGAGTTGACACACCATTGTTCTCTACAATGATGGTTGTGTCCCACACATTTGAAGGTATGGCATCAGGGTCAAGGCCCCCATTAGACACACCCACTGATGACCAATCCCAACCTTCCATCACAAAAGACATCCCTCAGTCCATTCTTGAACGAACCACTCCCAAAATAACCAAAAAGTTTGAAAGAAGAAAGGTACACAAGGTTCCTTCCCTTGATGTATCTCCTAAGAGCCCGAAGCCTTTAAGCCCTCTGTTGGAGCATTCTCCAATGGAGAATATCGAAAGGGAAACAACAGGGGTGTCTCCCAACCCCAAGAAGGTGCTCACTAAGGAGAAGGTTGAGCATGTGAGTCGCAAGGCTGCCACTACTTCTGCTAGCAAAGAAAAGGCCAGTGGTAAAATAACTAAGCCCTTCCTCACGGCAACTCAGGGTGAGAAATCATCCAGAGGTCCCAGGTGCCAAGAAACCAAGGGGGTAGGTAGTGCTTTTGCTAGGCAAGAGACACCTGCTAAAACTTCCAATGATCCTTTAAGGGAGGTAAAAACTCCTAAACAGGGTGAGGATAGATATACGTACGAGGAATTGATGGAAACTATTGCAAATATCAACATTGAGGTCATGGATCAGAAAAAGGAAATTGATGAACTCAAGAAAGTGGTCCTCTATCAAAACTCACAGCTTGAGAAGCAAAGGAAGATGATCACTAAGTTGATGCACAGAAAGAAGAGAGCTCAGTTTGTCCTTAGGAGAAGAAACCCTACCAATGATGCTTCCAAAAAGGGGGAGTCAGACTCAGATCTAAACATGGAGGATGCAAACATTGAGGGGGAGTATGAGTATAAGGTTGAGGGGGAGACTGAGGAGGCTGCTGATATTACAAAGGAAGCAGAAACAGAAACAGCAGCAGAAACCGTTACTGCTGCTGATCTTACAAAGGAAGCAGAAACAGAACCAGCAGCAGAAACGGTTACTGCTGCTGAGGTTGCAAAAGAAGTAGAAACAGATAATGCTGCTGAAAAACAAAAGGCAGCAGAAACTGTTAGTGCTGCTAAGAGCCACAAAGAAGAAACAGCTGAAACCACTCCTGATGCTGTTAAATCTTTCAAAAGAACAAAGAGGCCAAGAACAAAGTCAATAGCCTCAAAGAAGAAAGATATAAAGAAGCCAAGGGTGGATCCAACTGTAGATGAAGCCCAGGAGGAAGCAGTGAAGGAGAAATCTGGTCCAAAAGTTGCTGAAGAAGAAGTGGCAACTTCATCAGGTCAACCAAGCAATGTACAATCACAATCAAATGCTCAATGTGATGTGTATATAACTGTGGTTGATACTAATCCAATCAAGACTACTCCATTGTCTTCCATGCCTCCTAAGATCATCTTCTGGGACACATTGAAAGATGAAAGAAAGGAGTTCATCAGAATCAAAAGGGCAGATGAAAAGTTTGAAGTTTGTCCTACTTAAGGAAAACTTATCAGAACATGCTCTAGATCTGACTTGGAAGAGATGTTCAAGGTTGGAATGAGGCTATATGGAAACATGCTGACAGAGCAAGGTATGTCTATCACTAAGATGGTTCTTGAATACTTGTGCTTAATGTTCAAACCAGAAGCAGTTCAGTATTTGATGGCAAGGAATTTTCAAGTCATCACCAACTGGATGCTCATTGAGAATTGTGGAGTGTATGTCATCTCTCTTGACAATACATTTCATGAATATTATTTGGTAGATGTTGTATACAAGCACAACATGAAAAAGTTGAATGGAATGCTGCATGCTAAGTTGGTGAGTGACAAAGACTCTAAGATGGCAAGATACCTTGTAAAAAGGATTCTCAATCAAAGTCTGGGATTGGATCCAAATTTATGCGTTGATGATTAGGTTTTGGAAGCATCATCTGAAGAACTTAACTTCTCATCCTGAAAAGTCAAGTTAGGGGGAGATTGTTGGGAACTGAAGATATGCTAAGTATGGTTAGTACTGCCAGAACAACATTACTACTGCCAGATCAAGTTAGTACTGCCAGATCAAGTTAGTACTGCCAGATCAATGTTAGTGCTGCCAGAACAAAGATACTACTGCTAGTTCAAGGTTAGTACTGCTGAGATATTAATACTGCTGGAACATTATTAATACTGCTTATGTGAGGTTAGTGCTGCTTGTCAAAGTTACTACTGCAAGTCAAAGTTAATACTGCTGGTATATTACTACTGCTGAAAGATTATTAGTACTGCTTGAGAAGAATGAAGTTACTACTGCTTGTGATCAGAACATGGAATGCGAGATTGAAGGAGATAAAGATGGATTGATTGAAGATATACTTAAAAGAATATTCTGAAGATCAATCTTATCTTGATAGTTATCTTGTAATTATTTTTGTATAAATAGACTTCAATAGATAGCTATTAGATATACATGATATGCGTGTGAAAAAGAATTCGATTGTGTTTTAGAGAGAATTAACCTCAAGGTGTAAGAACCCTATCTCTAGAGAAGTAGAAGTCGTCTTGTTGAGCCTGTTCAACAAGATTGAGGTTTGGTTGTAATCTTGTGAGTCGATTTAGTGAATACACAAAGTGGTGAATTTTCTGTTACATTGTTCTTGATTGTGAGAATTAAAGTTCTTTTCCGCAGATTCTTTAATTCTGAATTCTAAGTGTTAATTATCTTGTTAAGATTCGATCCTGATAGTTGATTAGGAAGCTTTTATGTATTTTGTAGTTTCGAGACTATGGGACCGTATGTGAATTATTATGTAATTTTCTTTTATGAATGTAACGATGTTATGCAATATATGTTATTTGTGGTATGTTTGGGAAACCGGGTTGTTACAGATGGTATCAGAGCCCTAGTTTAAGGGATTTAGGTATTTGGATTTATACCTAGACTTAAACTGCATGTGAAGTAGGATGTCACCATTATTTTAGAACCTTGGGATGTTAAGTATAAAAAGGTAGAAGGAACATCATGTAAGGTAATTTCAAATTACATTTGGCCAGTGTAATCGTGAACTTACAAGTACATGTTTGAACCGGAATACCTTGTTATATGGGGTATGTGCTTATGTGTATATTAACCTTGTTTGAATCAACAGAGTGACAAGTCGGACTTGACGTATGGATAGAGACGAAGACAGGTATATTTCTATAAACTATACACGTGCTAAAGTGCTATTTGACTTCGGTGTAAGCCAATCATTCGTGTCTACATCCTTTTCTTGCTTATCTGCATTAGAAAAGTATTTGATAATTATGTTAGAGATAAAAATGGATGTGCTAAATTACTGTTGTTCTGATTTTGTTAATGTGTAGAGTGTGATGGCTTGAGTGTAAAGAATAATAGTAGTGTGTGGAACGTGATGATTATGTGTGGAGAGTAATGGTAGTGTGTGAAGTTTTGACATTGTCATGAAGGCGACGATTTAGTGTGTTGTGTAGATTATACAAAGTGTGATTGTTGACGCTATTTAGAAGAGTATTGTTTAAATGTGTGGGGTGATGTGGATAAGATAGTAGCAGCTTATAATTAGCAAGCGTGCGAGGTGTGGTTGTTTCGAACATTGAGTGTGATTTCGAATTAACTTGGTTAAATTTCTGGTATAAGGTGTAAATAATGCAAGAAAGTGTTGTCTGTATTAGCTTATGAGAACTAGGTTGTTAATAGCCTAGACTTAAGCTGAGGGGTATTATTTGATGATTATTGTGGTGTGTTTACTAGTTGGTTGAGAAGTTGGTATTGTATGCCAATATAGATGTGTAAGTCTTTGATTGGTCATCGACTTTTGCGTTTATGTTAAGTTACAACATTAGATTGTTATTACTAAAAGTGTTATGATCTGAATTTTTCCAATGAAATGTTTTGATTGGGAATTTAGACTGAAAAGAAAAATGATTAAGGGACTAGGATTTATATCTAAAATAATATGTTTATGCTGGAGTGAGAAATAATGAAGGTTCTACGATATTGTGATATTTATTGATCTTCTTAAGTGAAGGATTCATGTTCTCTGTTCTCATTAATAGTGATGCATTTATTGACAAGATTAATTTGTTTGGATTAGACATTGATGAAAATGTCCGATTTGGTTTTCGGTATTAAGTTCAGGATTTTGAATTAAGTAGTGAGTGTATAGAAATGGAAATGGTTTGATTAAAACCATTTGGGAATTGAGAAATGTCTGACATTTAGTGTTATTTGTGATGAACGGATATGACACAACCGTTGAATATTTTGATGATGGATTTTGATTGAACCATTTGGTTAGAATTCATATTGCAAGTAGAGATGTGGATTTGGTGTTAGGTTTGTTTAAGAAATGAAAAGTGATCATGGGTATGTGATGTTAATGTGAAGAAGTGAAAGTGTTATATTGGAATAAGTGGTTTAGATTTAATAAGAAAGTGATGGATGATATAGAAATTGTAGAACTATATTTAAAATGGTCTTATGTTGGGTATATTTATTTCTTAAGAGTATAAAAGAAAAGTATAATTACCAATTAAGATATTTTACAAATTTTGTGGGTAGTTGATCTAAAGCTTGTGATTGTTAGCAAATCATATATAGAAAGTGTATGTTTTAAGTTTCCAAGACAACTTTGAGTAGTAGATTTTATGAATAATGAAATTTTGGATGATGAATATAAATTTCTAATGATTTCAAATTGAGTGGTTAGCGTTAATGAGTTGGTGGTTACCGTTATATTAAAGATATGGTATTTTCATATGAGATTGAAATTATTGATGTTTGGGTGCTATTGAGAATAGCATACTTGTTCGCCAAAGGGTTATTAGTTGACTTTAAGTGGAAAAGAAAATGGAAGGATGATCTTATTATAATATAACGGAATATATGGTTGATATGTGTAATCATTGGATTTATATTATTAGTGTTATGATTAGCAGGAAGAAAGCAATGTTCAATAAACATTTTGATAGTCGTGTGACGAACTTTGTGGTGTAAATTGTAGTAGAATTATTATATGAATAGTTGACGATTTTTATTTATTTATTTATTTACGGTTAAGTAAAGTGAGGTTAATGTTGAAGAACTTTCTTTATGGAGTTGTTTAAGTTAAAGAGTTGTTTTAGACCCTATGTTTGACTTGGCATGTTAAGTCTCATGTGTAAATCAATGAGATGATGACGGGTTTGCCGTTGCGTTTAAGAATTTGATTTAGTGATAATATTATAGTTGGAAATTTGGTTATGTTTAGAGAATGACATGATGATGATTATAGATCGGAGTGATAATATGATCATTAGTTGATTTGGAATGTCATGATAAATGTTTAAGCCTTTGATATGTTGATTAAAATTTTATAGATTTGTTAAGTAACGACATTTATTGTTATTATAAGATGTATTACGATTCTACTGAGATGTTGATGCTAAGTTATTATGTATGGTAATTTATGGTAAATAGAAAGAAATGAACCACATCTCAATTGGAGTTTATCTTGTGAAATAAATTGATATTAATTTTGTAAAAAAGATATTTTTGGATGGTTATTATATAGATGGGTATGGAATGCTTATTAAGTTAATTTCGATAGTCTCGATTGGAGTTCGATGTAGTAGTGAGTATAAAGCAACCGTACCTTTTTGCTTAACCGAATTCCGGGACAGAATTCTTTTAAGGGGGAGATGTTGTAATACCCCGCTTTTAAAAACGTGTACTTTAACGTCTCCAAATTGTTTCGTATTCAAAATGTCAATCAAGTAGAGTTGGGGGATTAAATCCGTCAATTAACTAAAGTTCTATTATTATAAAAAAAATTGATTAAATTAAATTAAATAACAAATATATATATATATCAATTAAAATCTAAAATTAGAGTAAACTACACTTATCGTCCCTGTATCATCACCGCCATCACCATCTCTCTCTAAATTTCTTCTTCTCTCTAGGAATTCATTCAATTCGTTAAAGGAATCAAGAATACAATTATATATTTGGAATCCTCTCGTCAAATCCTTCGTGGAGGTATAACTTTCTCCTTATTTTGTTAAGTTTTCGTGTTAGTTCTTGAGATTGATTTCTATTTTGGTTTAAGTTAGATTAGGATGTGATACTGCAAAATTATGATGATATACGTGTTTAGAAATGTTTGGTTTTGTAAAAATTGAAGTAAGATTAAAAATGGTAAAGTTTATAATCAAAATGGTGAGTTTTATGTTTATGCGGTTAGTTGCTCACCAAGTGTTCGGTTAAATGCTTAAGAGAATAAAGTTTCATGATTAAGCTTAAGAGATTAATCATTAAGCTCCATTTGGACGTTTGGTCTGTTAGTTTATATTTAGAATGGGTTTTATTGAGTAAAAATGGAAGTTTGGATCATAAAAGTGAATCGGGAAAAGTTTGGAAATCGGACGTTACGGTATGTGCAGGTCCGTACTTTGACAGCGCATAACTCACAAACCGTAAGTCCGATTGAACTCAAATTTTACAGGTGAAAGGTACTCAATGTGTTCTACAATTCTTATGAAGGGTCTTAAACCCAATTTTGACTCTAAGTAGCTCAAAATAACATGTTTTCTGGACTGATTGTAGCATACTCGGATCAGTTTCTGTGTTTTTATAAATTCCGTATAAAATCAACCGATGGTTCAAATGAGGTGATTCCAATTCGAGTAGAACCGTTAGAGGTTATAGAACAATTTTCATTTAGATCCTATAATCTGGTTTGGTCTCTAAGTATGAGAAAAACGGTCGAAAAGAAGGAGCTTAGGAGCTGTCACGTACGGTTCTGCATGGTATTGACTTTAGTTTTCGAAATGCGTATCGGGTTGTCCGTTTTGAAGTTTAAGTTGCTTAGATACCATTAGAGCCAAAAATTCAGTATTAGAATAATTAATTTGAGTTTTATGTTGTGCGAGTGATAACAATTTATAGTTTAACATAGGTACTCAAGCTCGTTCAACTCCGTCGTGAATCTCGTTTGACCGTGCTTTACATCCCAATTTCGTTTAAGATTCTGTGGATTTTGGGTGAAAGACTGATTGTTTTGGATAAGGCTTGGAAGTGATTCTGGATAAGCGATCAAGGTGAGTTTTACTTTAAAACGTTTTTCAACTGGGATACATATATATGTGATATATATATGAGATGGACATGTACGGATTGAGATTATGATACATGATGTGATTATGTGTTTATATTGAGACGTATATATGGTTGGAATGTGGTAACGTTTTTATAAAACAAAATGTGATATATATATGGTTGGAATGTGATGAAAGGTTTTATAAATGACAATATGATATATTGGTACATATATATATATATATATTGTATTTATATGTGCATTACACTACACGAGAGCACTTGCCGAACTATACCGGCGGATGTTTGCTGTAATTGTTGTACAGCGAAGAGTTGGCTCGCAACCAACTAATATGGCCATGGGAATGATGTGAAGGATGTGAAGGATGAGTGGTACACGATGCACGAGTCTTATTTGGTATTTAAGTCTTTGTGATATATGTGTATTTATATAAAGGATTTTATATGAATTGGTTTTATAACGATTTTGAAATGACAGGGATTATCTCACTAGACCGTTTGGTCTAACCCTCATTTTGTTTTTAAAAATATGTATTCCAGGTCGAGGAAATTATAGCGGCAAAGGAAAGGATAAAGAGTAGGACGTTTTTTTATGACTGATGTTGATTAGGAAGCTTTTATGTATTTTGTAGTTTCGAGACTATGGGACCGTATGTGAATTATTATGTAATTTCTTTTATGAATGTAACGATGTTATTCAATATATGTTATTTGTGGTATGTTTGGGAAACCGGGTTGTTACAATAGCTAACCGCGATCGGGGCCTAAGCAGACTCCCCTCTCGCCTCATATCGGGGCCCAAGCAGACTCCCCTCTATCCGAGTAGGAAGGAAACCAATTCCTTCCTACGAGCTCATCACAAATGCCCAAGGGATCATCGGATCCCTAGGTTCTCAGATCCCACTGTGCATACCGACTTCACATAACATACACATAGTTCATCATCAATCACGGAACGTGAAAGCTTTATAAATCATTCCTTTTGTGCTAAAACATCTTTCAAACAAACATATTTTTCATGGCGCAGTTCGTAAAAGCTTGTAAGCAAATCATGATTGTAAAAACACCACGTTCAGTAAAATATTTAACTTTCATTCACATAAAAATCATGTAAAATAACATAGCATTTCCACATAATCACTTTCTTTGGAAAAACACGTAAAATCACGTATTTTAGTTAGAAAGACTCACCTGGCGTGCTCGCTCCAAAGCTTCTCTCTTACACTTCCGATCTCTAGGTGGAACACCTATTATTTTAATAAACGTGCGTCATAACTCTTAAATTTATTACTCGAGCTTGCTCCCGAACTTAACCCAAAAAAATTACCTAAGTTGATAGGTTACACTTCTAGTCTAAATCATACTTATTGGACTCTACTTACCGGCCCAAGACATAAACTTCCGGATCTTGTAATTAAGTACCGGGTCTCGTACTTATATTAAATATCGAACTACGGTCCAATATAAAAGAATTATGGTTCACTAAAACCATTAAGCCCAAACTAAGATTATAGCTACCGGCCCATATTAAATTAATAGATACCGGCCCAAGAATTAAATGGAATTTGGTCCATTAGACGCCTCCTAAAATCTCGGCCCACAACCAATAACAAATTGGATTTGCAATTAAACACCATTACCTGTCACGTGACGTTTGTGTGTGTTCCGGATCCATGAAAATTAAACATACCCACTACCTTCGAATTACATCGTGTCTACGTTCAAACCCAACACACCCATTATTAAAACAAGATTGGGCCACGTGGCCTTGGTCTAGAAATAAAACTTAATGAATCACGTGACCCACAATTTGGTTTGAAAAATATGTTACTACATGAACACGTGGCCTAGTTCCGGTGTTTAAATTCCGGCCCAACTTTTAATTTACATTCCGGTTTATAGTTGGTGGCCCATTACTATATCACCAGTCCGGATCCTATTTTAAAACACCATTCCGGATCCATTTTTAAACACAGGTCCGGATCTATTTTTAAGCATAATTCCGGATCTTAGTGAGACACATTCCGGATTCCATACAAAACTAATACTTTCGGAACTTGCGACTGTCGAACTCAAGAATTTAATTCTTCCTAATTAGCCCAAATCGGTGAGAGTTTTATCATTACCCTTTACTCAAAAATTGATGCGAAAAAAACTTTAACATCTAAAATCCTTATAAATAATTGCTTTCACCATTTAACCATCCGATTATTAGATTAAAACCTCATGAACGTTCTTACTTTGATTTCTCAGCTCAAGCATTGATGAGTAACTAGAAATTCACTTACCCAAACATTTCTTACACAGAAAGAATACATAAAGGGATTGATTAGGAGTTCTTCTATTGGATTCAATGCCAAATACATTCTCCCCTTTCTGCTCTTCTACTCAGCCGCCAACACCCAAAATAATATGAACAGTAAATGATGACCTAGGGATTGGATCATTTTAAATCTTTCACAAATTGCCAAAAGTCCCTCAACTCAAACTTTTCTTTCTTAGACTTTGGCCACCAACTTTCACATTTTGCTAGAAATTCGGGTTGTTACAACACTCCCCCCTTAAAAGAATTCCGTCCCCGGAATTCCTTATTGGAAAAGATGCAGGTAACTTGTCTTCATTTCCGACTCCAACGGTACCGCTTTGGTCACATCCGCTTGACATTTCCTCAGGTTAGACACATGAAACGTATGGTGAACACCTTGCAATTCTTAGGGTAGGTCCACTCTATACGCTACTTCCCCAATTTGCTCGGTGATTACAACGGTACGATTCACTCACTGACAACTTGGCACAAGGCCAACTTTGTACATCCCGACGAACTCACGCCTAGGAGTTCCCTCCTCGGGGTGCATGAAATTTCTAGATTACATCTCCCAAGCGACATACGACTAAGCCAATCATACCCCCTTCCCGAATCACATCGGCTACAAATCGACTACTAACTCATACGTTCTCACCACTTCCTCACTCCGCATTTATACGTAACTAAAAGCAAAAACCTCCATGATCCTTCATTGAAACGTTCACCTACCCAAATTGAACTTATCCTGAAAACACATCAATTCCTCACTACTTACCACAAGTCTCCAGTCATAATTATCATAACTTCGGTTACCCTCACCCAACTAGGAGGAGTAGTCATGGTCACACAAAGCTATTCTCAATAGCCAATCACTGAACGACTAGTTCGTTTGAACATTTCTCACAACATTACCAACTAAACCCATTCAACTGCCCTTTTCCACTTCTTTCTCGTACTTAAAGCATACACATATCCTCTTTCTCATACCATTTCCAGGAGTTCGCACTCTTACCGATGACAAACTACATACACTACTCCACCCTTCCGATGTTACTACTATCATCTACTGCTTCTAACCCACTCACTTAGTTTAATGTACTATCTTCACCTCCCTACCTTAGCGTGGAGTACCGTCCACCAAACATTACTTGTCCCTCTCTTCCGACCTTTCCACAAGCTGAAATTACTTTCTCATTACTATACATAACCAAACGGTTGCACCGAAATTCTAACTTAAGGCATTCAACCAAATCATCTCGAAGTGACACCAGCATTCGATACTACTTCACATTCTTTGATCTCCAACTATTACCCTCACGGAAAATTCTTTCACACGTAAGAAATAGTTCGCATTCTTTAAAGATTTCGCCTCTCCTACATCACATTTTGACTAAATAATTTATCATCTTCTTTAAACTTCCACTGATTCCAAGAATATACTTACTTAGCGACTCGCATAACCAAAAACGCTTGGTCTCTCATTTGGGCAACCACCTATTCCTGCTCCGACATTCTACTCCGATAATAGCCATAACACCAAGCCAACTCACAAACCACTTGCTCCAACAACTTGATTAACAAATCGTACACCTCATCCTAAATCCCTAACAAGACTTCTATCTGAGGTTTCCTCTTTCTAACATCACATTACTACAACACTGACTGGCACATTTAATCTGGCAATTTCTGCCACTACACATCCGTACATTCTCCACCCATAACATCACACTGCAGACCAGGTCTCTCATGGTCATTTGTACACAATTCAAACTTTCCTTCATATCCTCCCGCTTACATAATCGAGTCTATCCCGCTACTTTGCCCTTCTCCAACTCTAGTTGAACCACAACTCACAAGTTCCTAATTAACTTAAACATAATTGTCTCTTGCTAGCTCCTTACGATCCAAGCCATTACATAGACAAGGCGCATTCTCTCACAGATCGATATAATCTACAGACTCACTTCGTTCGTGCTAAGTACCTCACCCTTTTACGAACCGACCAAATCTCGCAAGTAGAACGTTTATCCAAAACCGCAGTCTCTCACCACCTTAACACCCCTACAAGGTGCTCCATCAACTTTCAACCTTCTGGTTCAAGTCTTCGACCTCAATCATCTTACCCAGTTGTCGCCTTCAACATCAATATTCAACCTGTAACTACTTTCTTAACCTATTCTTTAACATAGGTTCCTTACGAAACCTAATCCTTCCAACATATCATAATCAACTTCACAATCCGTCTCCCTCATTTCAAAATCTACTTATGTAACATCAATATTACAAGCTCACCTCAAAACTCATATCCCACGCCGTGGACATTTCATTTCTGCCTCACAACACTACTCATAACGAGTTGCTAAAACCAACACCTTGATGACTCCTAGTCCTTCCTCCAGACACCATCGTCCCTCGACAACTTTATTTCCAGTCACTGAACAAGGGTACAGACCCTCATACAACCGATACCAAGGTCCACTTCCGATTCTACCACTGTTCACCTCTCCTCTTGAACACAACTACTAAAACTACAAACATTCTCCCCTGATTTGCACGACACCTTTCCACTCTTGGAGTTCTTCCCTAGCTTAAAATGTAATACTCTACGACCTAGTGGGTTCATAGCCTTCATGCATGACAACGCGTTAAATAACTCATTTTGCACTATTTATTATTTTAAAGAATGCACTTGGAAACGACTTGGGGACACGTGACCCACCCTTCTCATAACTCCAATGCCCTGCACAACGACCTTGAGGATCGTTCGCACGCACCCTTTTCAGTAAAACTCGATCTTACTCGACCAACACGACGTTGTTACGACAGTGACACATTCAATGAAAATCTTCTGTATAACAAAATTCTAAAAGAAATTACCGACATAGAATAAACCAGTCGGTTCTCACACCCGTTTTTATGACATCAATGTGCCAGTATTCCTTTTGGTTATAAAAGTTTGTTGGCAAACATTTTCTTGACCTTTTGCAACAATTTTAATTTATCATAAAAACCGTGAAATATTTTGCAAATCGTCAAGCTCAAAATTTCATTGTCCGATGTAGATGAAATCGCCTTTTCTTTAAACATACGCTTGCACATTCTGACTCATTTTCGATCAAAATTGATATTTACACATTTAACTTAAATCGTGAAAATTTCATGTTACATATAAGAACGCCATGCATGAAACTGTACTTGCAATTGAAGGCTACTCACTCTAACAAGGTCAACCGCTTTACTCACGCAACTTATCCTTGACACTCTACTGTCGACCAATGGCCGCCCTCTCGGTCATGCAATAATTTGTCTACATGCGTTCCACATCTCACTTACTCACCCATTTCATACTATTTTCGTTTTGATCAAATATCTCACATTCTACCTCTACATGCTTTCAATTCACTATTGGTATCCTATTTCATTGATCCTTCCATTGAAAAGCTCGACTAAGAAGTCAGGGCTCTATTGATACTTTCTAGATTTTGACACTGTTTTTCCTTACCATCCCGACTGATCTATCCCATGATTTCTAGAACTGGGACTCTCCCGAAACAGGAGTCTTACTCCAACTCAAACATTCATCCTCTTCGAATCCACGAAGATCTACCTCTAGACCACTCATAACATTCTATACAACATTTCTCCTCTACGATGTATACATACATCACATCATATATGATCTCTAAAGATACATCCCCAACAAGGGATCTCAGTCTATCCCTCAGGGATCTTGCTGACCTTCTCGATTACTGGAACACGACATATAAACTAGCTTAAGACTATAACTTCGGAATAATAAGGCAGATCAAGCACATACATGTACCTGTAAGTTCGTAATTACACTGGCCAGGTTAAATCCCAAACTTACCTTACATGACTGTCCTCGGTACCCTATTAGTCCTATATCCACTATAGTGCCCTCCTAACACATTTCCTATATCTACAATAGTGCCCTCCTAACGCGTTTCCTGATTCTCAGTTGTGATTTCTACTCCAAAGTTTTAAGTTTAGGCCCATCCGGTCACCTAAATCCCTTAAACTGTGGCTCTGATACCATTTGTAACAGCCCATAAATACATCAGGACATACATAGCATTAAATCATAACATTTACAAAATTGGGTCCCAAAATTTCGTTACATCAGTCTCAAACTAAGGTTGGCGGAAACAACCTATACACAACTGATAACATACTAGCTTCTATAAGCGGCACATACACTGTCTCTATCTGCATCTGTACTCTATCCTGCTCTCGCTCACTTACTTGAGCCTTCTACTATTTTCTTACCTGAAAAGGTTTTAGTTTTGAAAAACGAGGGTTAGACCATGTGGTCTAGTGAGTTCCCTCCGTAAACAGCGTACATCAACATTATAAAATCATTTTATAAAACTCATAACATTTTCCACATAAATATCAATCATGGTACTGCACAGTGTTTAAGGATCACATAGCTGTAATACCCCGCTTTTAAAACATTTTCCACATAAACATCAATCGTGGAGGTATAACTTTCTCCTTATTTTGTTAAGTTTTCGTGTTAGTTCTTGAGATTGATTTCTATTTTGGTTTAAGTTAGATTAGGATGTGATACTGCAAAATTATGATGATATACGTGTTTAGAAATGTTTGGTTTTGTAAAAATTGAAGTAAGATTAAAAAGGGTAAAGTTTATAAGCAAAATGGTGAGTTTTATGTTTATGCGGTTAGTTGCTCACCAAGTGTTCGGTTAAATGCTTAAGAGAATAAAGTTTCATGATTAAGCTTAAGAGATTAATCATTAAGCTCCATTTGGACGTTTGGTCTGTTAGTTTATATTTAGAATGGGTTTTATTGAGTAAAAATGGAAGTTTGGATCATAAAAGTGAATCGGGAAAAGTTTGGAAATCGGACGTTACGGTATGTGCAGGTCCGTACTTTGACAGCGCATAACTCACAAACTGTAAGTCCGATTGAGCTCAAATTTTACAGGTGAAAGGTAATCAATGTTTTCTACAATTCTTATGAAGGGTCTTAAACTCAGTTTTGATTCTAAGTAGCTCAAAATAACGTGTTTTCTGGACTGATTGTAGCATACTCGGATCAATTTCTGTGTTTTTATAAATTCCGTATAAAATCAACCGATGGTTCAAATGAGATGATTCCAATTCGAGTAGAACCGTTAGAGGTCATAGAACAATTTTCATTTAGATCCTATAATCTGGTTTGGTCTCTAAGTATGAGAAAAACGGTTGCAAAGAAGGAGCTTAGGAGCTGTCACGTACGGTTCTGCATGGTGTTGAGTTTAGTTTTCGAAATGCGTATCGGGTTGTCCGTTTTGAAATTTAAGTTGCTTAGATACCATTAGAGCCAAAAATTCAGTATTAGAATAATTAATGTGAGTTTTATGTTGTGCGAGTGATAACAATTTATAGTTTAACATAGGTACTCGAGCTCGTTCAACTCCGTCGTGAATCTCGTTTGATCGTGCTTTACATCCCAATTTCGTTTAAGATTCTGTGGATTTTGGGTGAAAGACTGAATCTTTTGGAAAAGGCTTGGAAGTGTTTCTGGATAAGCGATCAATGTGAGTTTTACTTTAAAACGTTTTTCAACTGGGATACATATATATGTGATATATATATGAGATGGACATGTACGGATTGAGATTATGATACATGATGTGATTATGTGTTTATATTGAGACGTATATATGGTTGGAATGTGGTAACGTTTTTATAAAAGAAAATGTGATATATATATGGTTGGAATGTGATGAAAGGTTTTATAAATGACAATATGATATATTGGTACATATATATATATATATATATATATATATATATTGTATTTATATGTGCATTACACTACACGAGAGCACTTGCCGAACTATTCCGGCGGATGTTTGCTGTAATTGTTGTACATCGGTGCTGTAATTGTTGTACAGCGGTGCTGTAATTGTTGTACAACGGTGCTGTAATTGTTGTACAACGAAGAGTTGGCTCGCAACCAACTAATATGGCCATGGGAATGATGTGAAGGATGAGTGGTACACGATGCACGAGTCTTATTTGGTATTTAAGTCTTTGTGATATATGTGTATTTATATAAAGGATTTTATATGAATTGGTTTTATAACGATTTTGAAATGACAGGGATTATCTCACTAGACCGTTTGGTCTAACCCTCATTTTGTTTTTAAAAATATGTATTCCAGGTCGAGAAAATTATAGCGGCAAAGGAAAGGATAAAGAGTAGGACGTTTTTTTTATGACTGATGTTGATTAGGAAGCTTTTATGTATTTTGTAGTTTCAAGACTATGGGACCATATGTGAATTATTATGTAATTTTCTTTTATGAATGTAACGATGTTATGCAATATATGTTATTTGTGGTATGTTTGGGAAACCGGGTTGTTACAGATGGTATCAGAGCCCTATTTAAGGGATTTAGGTATTTGGATTTATACCTAAACTTAAACTGCATGTGAAGTAGGATGTCACCATTATTTTAGAACCTTGGGATGTTAAGTATAAAAAGGTAGAAGGAACATCATGTAAGGTAATTTCAAATTACATTTGGCCAGTGTAATCGTGAACTTACAAGTACATGTTTGAACCGGAATACCTTGTTATATGGGGTATGTGCTTATGTGTATATTAACCTTGTTTGAATCAACAGAGTGACAAGTCGGACTTGACGTATGGATAGAGACGAAGACAGGTATATTTCTATAAACTATACACGTGCTAAAGTGCTATTTGACTTCGGTGTAAACCAATCATTCGTGTCTACATCCTTTTCTTGCTTATCTGCATTAGAAAAGTATTTGATAATTATGTTAGAGATAAAAATGGATGTGCTAAATTACTGTTGTTCTGATTTTGTTAATGTGTAGAGTGTGATGGCTTGAGTGTAAAGAATAATAGTAGTGTGTGGAACGTGATGATTATGTGTGGAGAGTAATGGTAGTGTGTGAAGTTTTGACATTGTCATGAAGGCGACGATTTAGTGTGTTGTGTAGATTATACAAAGTGTGATTGTTGACGCTATTTAGAAGAGTATTGTTTAAATGTGTGGGGTGATGTGGATAAGATAGTAGCAGCTTATAATTAGCAAGCGTGCGAGGTGTGGTTGTTTCGAACATTGAGTGTGATTTCGAATTAACTTGGTTAAATTTCTGGTATAAGGTGTAAATAATGCAAGAAAGTGTTGTCTGCATTAGCTTATGAGAACTAGGTTGTTAATAGCCTAGACTTAAGCTGAGGGGTATTATTTGATGATTATCGTGGTGTGTTTACTAGTTGGTTGAGAAGTTGGTATTGTATGCCAATATAGATGTGTAAGTCTTTGATTGGTCATCGACTTTTGCGTTTATGTTAAGTTACAACATTAGATTGTTATTACTAAAAGTGTTATGATCTGAATTTTTCCAATGGAATGTTTTGATTGGGAATTTAGACTGAAAAGAAAAATGATTAAGGGACTAGGATTTATATCTAAAATAATATGTTTATGCTGGAGTGAGAAATAATGAAGGTTCTACGATATTGTGATATTTATTGATCTTCTTAAGTGAAGGATTCTTGTTCTCTGTTCTCATTAATAGTGATGCATTTATTGACAAGATTATTTTGTTTGGATTAGACATTGATGAAAATGTCCGATTTGGTTTTCGGTATTAAGTTCAGGATTTTGAATTAAGTAGTGAGTGTATAGAAATGGAAATGGTTTGATTAAAACCATTTGGGAATTGAGAAATGTCTGACATTTAGTGTTATTTGTGATGAACGGATATGACACAACCGTTGAATATTTTGATGATGGATTTTGATTGAACCATTTGGTTAGAATTCATATTGCAAGTAGAGATGTGGATTTGGTGTTAGGTTTGTTTAAGAAATGAAAAGTGATCATGGGTATGTGATGTTAATGTGAAGAAGTGAAAGTGTTATATTGGAATAAGTGGTTTAGATTTAATAAGAAAGTGATGGATGATATAGAAATTGTAGAACTATATTTAAAATGGTCTTATGTTGGGTATATTTATTCCTTAAGAGTATAAAAGAAAAGTATAATTACCAATTAAGATATTTTACAAATTTTGTGGGTAGTTGATCTAAAGCTTGTGATTGTTAGCAAATCATATATAGAAAGTGTATGTTTTAAGTTTCCAAGACAACTTTGAGTAGTAGATTTTATGAATAATGAAATTTTGGATGATGAATATAAATTTCTAATGATTTCAAATTGAGTGGTTAGCGTTAATGAGTTGGTGGTTACCGTTATATTAAAGATATGGTATTTTCATATGAGATTGAAATTATTGATGTTTGGGTGCTATTGAGAATAGCATACTTGTTCGCCAAAGGGTTATTAGTTGACTTTAAGTGGAAAAGAAAATGGAAGGATGATCTTATTATAATATAACGGAATATATGGTTGATATGTGTAATCATTGGATTTATATTATTAGTGTTATGATTAGCAGGAAGAAAGCAATGTTCAATAAACATTTTGATAGTCGTGTGACGAACTTTGTGGTGTAAATTGTAGTAGAATTATTATATGAATAGTTGACGATTTTTATTTATTTATTTATTTACGGTTAAGTAAAGTGAGGTTAATGTTGAAGAACTTTCTTTATGGAGTTGTTTAAGTTAAAGAGTTGTTTTAGGCCCTATGTTTGACTTGGCATGTTAAGTCTCATGTGTAAATCAATGAGATGATGACGGGTTTGCCGTTGCGTTTAAGAATTTGATTTAGTGATAATATTATAGTTCGAAATTTGGTTATGTTTAGAGAATGACATGATGATGATTATAGATCGGAGTGATAATATGATCATTAGTTGATTTGGAATGTCATGATAAATGTTTAAGCCTTTGATATGTTGATTAAAATTTTATAGATTTGTTAAGTAACGACATTTATTGTTATTATAAGACGTATTACGATTCTACTGAGATGTTGATGCTAAGTTATTATGTATGCTAATTTATGGTAAATAGAAAGAAATGAACCACATCTCAATTGGAGTTTATCTTGTGAAATAAAATGATATTAATTTTGTTAAAAAGATATTTTTGGATGGTTATTATATAGATGGGTATGGAATGCTTATTAAGTTAATTTCGATAGTCTCGATTGGAGTTCGATGTAGTAGTGAGCATAAAGCAACCGTACCTTTTTGCTTAACCGAATTCCGGGACAAAATTCTTTTAAGGGGGAGATGTTGTAATATCCCGCTTTTAAAAACGTGTACTTTAACGTCTCCAAATTGTTTCGTATTCAAAATGTCAATCAAGTAGAGTTGGGGGATTAAATCCGTCAATTAACTAAAGTTCTATTATTATAAAAAAAAGAAAATTGATTAAATTAAATTAAATAACAAATATATATATATATATATATCAATTAAAATCTAAAATTAGAGTAAACTACACTTATCGTCCCTGTATCATCACCGCCATCACCATCTCTCTCTAAATTTCTTCTTCTCTCTAGGAATTCATTCAATTCGTTAAAGGAATCAAGAATACAATTATATATTTGGAATCCTCTCGTCAAATCCTTCGTCGAGGTATAACTTTCTCCTTATTTTGTTAAGTTTTCGTGTTAGTTCTTGAGATTGATTTCTATTTTGGTTTAAGTTAGATTAGGATGTGATACTGCAAAATTATGATGATATACGTGTTTAGAAATGTTTGGTTTTGTAAAAATTGAAGTAAGATTAAAAATGGTAAAGTTTATAATCAAAATGGTGAGTTTTATGTTTATGCGGTTAGTTGCTCACCAAGTGTTCGGTTAAATGCTTAAGAGAATAAAGTTTCATGATTAAGCTTAAGAGATTAATCATTAAGCTCCATTTGGACGTTTGGTCTGTTAGTTTATATTTAGAATGGGTTTTATTGAGTAAAAATGGAAGTTTGGATCATAAACGTGAATCGGGAAAAGTTTGGAAATCGGACGTTACGGTATGTGCAGGTCCGTACTTTGACAGCGCATAACTCACAAACCGTAAGTCCGATTGAACTCAAATTTTACAGGTGAAAGGTACTCAATGTGTTATATAATTCTTATGAAGGGTCTTAAACCCAGTTTTGACTCTAAGTAGCTCAAAATAACGTGTTTTCTGGACTGATTGTAGCATACTCGGATCAGTTTCTGTGTTTTTATAAATTCCGTATAAAATCAACCGATGGTTCAAATGAGGTGATTCCAATTCGAGTAGAACCGTTAGAGGTTATAGAACAATTTTCATTTAGATCCTATAATCTTGTTTGGTCTCTAAGTATGAGAAAAACGGTCGAAAAGAAGGAGCTTAGGAGCTGTCACGTACGGTTCTGCATGGTATTGAGTTTAGTTTTCGAAATGCGTATCGGGTTGTCCGTTTTGAAGTTTAAGTTGCTTAGATACCATTAGAGCCAAAAATTCAGTATTAGAATAATTAATGTGAGTTTTATGTTGTGCGAGTGATAACAATTTATAGTTTAACATAGGTACTCGAGCTCGTTCAACTCCGTCGTGAATCTCGTTTGATCGTGCTTTACATCCCAATTTCGTTTAAGATTCTGTGGATTTTGGGTGAAAGACTGAATCTTTTGGAAAAGGCTTGGAAGTGTTTCTGGATAAGCGATCAAGGTGAGTTTTACTTTAAAACGTTTTTCAACTGTGATACATATATATGTGATATATATATGAGATGGACATGTACGGATTGAGATTATGATACATGATGTGATTATGTGTTTATATTGAGACGTATATATGGTTGGAATGTGGTAACGTTTTTATAAAAGAAAATGTGATATATATATATATGGTTGGAATGTGATGAAAGGTTTTATAAATGACAATATGATATATTGGTACATATATATATATATATATATTGTATTTATATGTGCATTACACTACACGAGAGCACTTGCCGAACTAGGCCGGCGGATGTTTGCTGTAATTGTTGTACAACGGTGCTGTAATTGTTGTACAGCGAAGAATTGGCTCGCAACCAACTAATATGGCCATGGGAATGATGTGAAGGATGAGTGGTACACGATGCACGAGTCTTATTTGGTATTTAAGTCTTTGTGATATATGTGTATTTATATAAAGGATTTTATATGAATTGGTTTTATAACGATTTTGAAATGACAGGGATTATCTCACTAGACCGTTTGGTCTAACCCTCATTTTGTTTTTAAAAATATGTATTCCAGGTCGAGGAAATTATAGCGGCAAAGGAAAGGATAAAGAGTAGGACGTTTTTTTATGACTGATGTTGATTAGGAAGCTTTTATGTATTTTGTAGTTTCAAGACTATGGGACCGTATGTGAATTATTATGTAATTTTCTTTTATGAATGTAACGATGTTATTCAATATATGTTATTTGTGGTATGTTTGGGAAACCGGGTTGTTACAATAGCTAACCGCGATCGGGGCCTAAGCAGACTCCACTCTCGCCTCATATTGGGGCCCAAGCAGACTCCCCTCTATCCGAGTAGGAAGGAAACCAATTCCTTCCTACGAGCTCATCACAAATGCCCAAGGGATCATCGGATCCCGAGGTTCTCAGATCCCACTGTGCATACCGACTTCACATAACATACACATAGTTCATCATCAATCACGGAACGTGAAAGCTTTATAAATCATTCCTTTTGTGCTAAAACATCTTTCAAACAAATATATTTTTCATGGCGCAGTTCGTAAAAGCTTGTAAGCAAATCATGATTGTAAAAACACCACGTTCAGTAAAATATTTAACTTTCATTCACATAATAATCATGTAAAATAACATAGCATTTCCACATAATCACTTTCTTTGGAAAAACACGTAAAATCACGTATTTTAGTTTGAAAGACTCACCTGGCGTGCTCGCTCCAAAGCTTCTCTCTTACACTTTCGATCTCTAGGTGGAACACCTATTATTTTAATAAACGTGCGTCATAACTCTTAAATTTATTACTCGAGCTTGCTCCCGAACTTAACCCAAAAAAATTACCTAAGTTGATAGGTTACACTTCTAGTCTAAATCATACTTATTGGAATCTACTTACCGGCCCAAGACATAAACTTCCGGATCTTGTAATTAAGTACCGGGTCTCGTACTTATATTAAATATCGAACTACGGTCCAATATAAAAGAATTATGGTTCACTAAAACCATTAAGCCCAAACTAAGATTATAGCTACCGGCCCATATTAAATTAATAGATACCGGCCCAAGAATTAAATGGAATTTGGTCCATTAGACGCCTCCTAAAATCTCGGCCCACAACCAATAACAAATTGGATTTGCAATTAAACACCATTACCTGTCACGTGACGTTTGTGTGTGTTCCGGATCCATGAACATTAAACATACCCACTACCTTCGAATTACATCGTGTCTACGTTCAAACCCAACACACCCATTATTAAAACAAGATTGGGCCACGTGGCCTTGGTCTAGAAATAAAACTTAATGGATCACGTGACCCACAATTTGGTTTGCAAAATATGTTACTACAAGAACACGTGGCCTAGTTCCGGTGTTTAAATTCTGGCCCAACTTTTAATTTACATTCCGGTTCATAGTTGGTGGCCCATTACTATATCACCAGTCCGGATCCTATTTTAAAACACCATTCCGGATCCATTTTTAAACACAGGTCCGGATCTATTTTTAAGCATAATTCCGGATCTTAGTGAGACACATTCCGGATTCCATACAAAACTAATACTTCCGGAACTTGCGACTGTCGAACTCAAGAATTTAATTCTTCCTAATTAGCCCAAATCGGTGAGAGTTTTATCATTACCCTTTACTCAAAAATTGATGCGAAAAAAACTTTAACATCTAAAATCCTTATAAATAATTGCTTTCACCATTTAACCATCCGATTATTAGATTAAAACCTCATGAACGTTCTTACTTTGATTTCTCAGCTCAAGCATTGATGAGTAACTAGAAATTCACTTACCCAAACATTTCTTACACAGAAAGAATACATAAAGGGATTGAGTGCTTACCAGATTAGGAGTTCTTCTATTGGATTCAATGCCAAATACATTCTCCCCTTTCTGCTCTTCTACTCAGCCGCCAACACCCAAAATAATATGAACAGTAAATGATGACCTAGGGATTGGATCATTTTATATCTTTCACAAATTGCCAAAAGTCCCTCAACTCAAACTTTCCTTTCTTAGACTTTGGCCACCAACTTTCACATTTTGCTAGAAATTCGGGTTGTTACAACACTCCCCCCTTAAAAGAATTCCGTCCCCGGAATTCCTTATTGGAAAAGATGCGGGTAACTTGTCTTCATTTCCGACTCCAACGGTACCGCTTTGGTCACATCCGCTTGACATTTCCTCAGGTTAGACACATGAAACGCATGGTGAACACCTTGCAATTCTTAGGGTAGGTCCACTCTATACGCTACTTCCCCAATTTGCTCGGTGATTACAACGGTACGATTCACTCACTGACAACTTGGCACAAGGCCAACTTTGTACATCCCGACGAACTCACGCCTAGGAGTTCCCTCCTCGGGGTGCATGAAATTTCTAGATTACATCTCCCAAGCGACATACGACTAAGCCAATCATACCCCCTTCCCGAATCACATCGGCTACAAATCGACTACTAACTCATACGTTCACACCACTTCCTCACTCCGCATTTATACGTAACTAAAAGCAAAAACCTCCATGATCCTTCATTGAAACGTTCACCTACCCAAGTTGAACTTATCCTGAAAACACATCAATTCCTCACTACTTACCACAAGTCTCCAGTCGTAATTATCATAACTTCGGTTACCCTCACCCAACTAGGAGGAGTAGTCATGGTCACACAAAGCTATTCTCAATAGCCAATCACTGAACGACTAGTTCGTTTGAACATTTCTCACAACACTACCAACTAAACCCATTCAACTGCCCTTTTCCACTTCTTTCTCGTACTTAAAGCATACACATATCCTCTTTCTCATACCCTTTCCAGGAGTTCGCACTCTTACCGATGACAAACTACACACACTACTCCACCCTTCCGATGTTACTACTATCATCTACTGCTTCTAACCCACTCACTTAGTTTAACGTACTATCTTCACCTCCCCACCTTAGCGTGGAGTACCGTCCACCAAACATTACTTGTCCCTCTCTTCCGACCTTTCCACAAGCTGAAATTACTTTCTCATTACTATACATAACCAAACGGTTGCACCGAAATTCTAACTTAAGGCATTCAACCAAATCATCTCGAAGTGACACCAGCATTTGATACTACTACACATTCTTTGATCTCCAACTATTACCCTCACGGAAAATTCTTTCACACGTAAGAAATAGTTCGCATTCTTTAAAGATTTCGCCTCTCCTACATCACATTTTGACTAAATAATTTATCATCTTCTTTAAACTTCCACTGATTCCAAGAATATACTTACTTAGCGACTCGCATAACCAAAAACGCTTGGTCTCTCATTTGGGAAACCACCTATTCCTGCTCCGACATTCTACTCCGATAATAGCCATAACACCAAGCCAACTCACAAACCACTTGCTCCAACAACTTGATTAACAAATCGTACACCTCATCCTAAATCCCTAACAAGACTTCTATCTGAGGTTTCCTCTTTCTAACATCACATTACTACAACACTGACTGGCACATTTACTCTGGCAATTTCTGCCACTACACATCCGTACATTCTCCACCCATAACATCACACTGCAGACCAGGTCTCTCATGGTCATTTGTACACAATTCAAACTTTCCTTCATATCCTCCCGCTTACATAATCGAGTCTATCCCGCTACTTTGCCCTTCTCCAACTCTAGTTGAACCACAACTCACAAGTTCCTAATTAACTTAAACATAATTGTCTCTTGCTAGCTCCTTACGATCCAAGCCATTTCATAGACAAGGCGCATTCTCTCACAGATCGATATAATCTACACACTCACTTCGTTCGTGCTAAGTACCTCACCCTTTTACGAACCGACCAAATCTCGCAAGTAGAACGTTTATCCAAAACCGCAGTCTCTCACCACCTTAACACCCCTACAAGGTGCTCCATCAACTTTCAACCTTCTGGTTCAAGTCTTCGACCTCAATCATCTTACCCAGTTGTCGCCTTCAACATCAATATTCAACCTGTAACTACTTTCTTAACCTATTCTTTAACATAGGTTCCTTACGAAACCTAATCCTTCCAACATATCATAATCAACTTCACAATCCGTCTCCCTCATTTCAAAATCTACTCATGTAACATCAATATTACAAGCTCACCTCAAAACTCATATCCCACGCCGTGGACATTTCATTTCTGCCTCACAACACTACTCATAACGAGTTGCTAAAACCAACACCTTGATGACTCCTAGTCCTTCCTCCAGACACCATCGTCCCTCGACAACTTTATTTCCAGTCACTGAACAAGGGTACAGACCCTCATACAACCGATACCAAGGTCCACTTCCGATTCTACCACTGTTCACCTCTCCTCTTGAACACAACTACTAAAACTACAAACATTCTCCCCTGATTTGCACGACACCTTTCCACTCTTGGAGTTCTTCCCTAGCTTAAAATGTAATACTCTACGAACTAGTGGGTTCATAACCTTCATGCATGACAACGCGTTAAATAACTCATTTCGCACTATTTATTATTTTAAAGAATGCACTTGGAAACGACTTGGGGACACGTGACCCCACCCTTCTCATAACTCCAATGCCCTGCACAACGACCTTGAGGATCGTTCGCACGCACCCTTTTCAGTAAAACTCGATCTTACTCGACCAACACGACGTTGTTACGACAGTGACACATTAAATGAAAATCTTTTGTATAACAAAATTCTGAAAGAAATTACCGACATAGAATAAACCAGTCGGTTCTCACACCCGTTTTTATGACATCAATGTGTCAGTACTCCTTTTGGTTATAAAAGTTTGTTGGCAAACATTTTCTTGACCTTTTGCAACAATTTTAATTTATCATAAAAACCGTGAAATATTTTGCAAATCGTCAAGCTCAAAATTTCATTGTACGATGTAGATGAAATCGCCTTTTCTTTAAACATACGCTTGCACATTCTGACTCATTTTCGATCAAAATTGATATTTACACATTTAACTTAAATCGTGAAAATTTCATGTTACATATAAGAACGCCATGCATGAAACTGTACTTGCAATTGAAGGCTACTCACTCTAACAAGGTCAACCGCTTTACTCACGCAACTTATCCTTGACACTCGACCGTCGACCAATGGTCGCCCTCTCGGTCATGCAATAATTTGTTATACATGCGTTCCACATCTCACTTACTCACCCATTTCATACTATTTTCGTTTTGATCAAATATCTCACATTCTACCTCTACATGCTTTCAATTCACTATTGGTATCCTATTTCATTGATCCTGCCATTGAAAAGCTCGACTAAGAAGTCAGGGCTCTATTGATACTTTCTAGATTTTGACACTGTTCTTCCTTACCATCCCGACTGATCTATCCCATGATTTCTAGAACTGGGACTCTCCCGAAACAAGAGTCTTACTCAAACTCAAACATTCATCCTCTTCGAATCCACGAAGATCTACCTCTAGACCACTCATAACATTCTATACAACATTTCTCCTCTACGATGTATACATACATCACATCATATATGATCTCTAAAGATACATCCCCAACAAGGGATCTCGGTCTATCCCTCAGGGATCTTGCTGACCTTCTCGATTACTGGAACACGACATATAAACTAGCTTAAGACTATAACTTCGGAATAATAAGGCAGATCAAGCACATACATGTACCTGTATGTTCGTAATTACATTGGCCAGGTTAAATCCCAAACTTACCTTACATGACTGTCCTCGGTACCCTATTAGTCCTATATCCACTATAGTGCCCTCCTAACACATTTCCTATATCTACAATAGTGCCCTCCTAACGCGTTTCCTGATTCTCAGTTGTGATTTCTACTCCAAAGTTTTAAGTTTAGGCCCATCCGGTCACCTAAATCCCTTAAACTGTGGCTCTGATACCATTTGTAACAGCCCATAAATACATCAGGACATACATAGCATTAAATCATAACATTTACAAAATTGGGTCCCAAAATTTCGTTACATCAGTCTCAAACTAAGGTTGGCGGAAACAACCTATACACAACTGATAACATACTAGCTTCTATAAGCGGCACATACACTGTCTCTATCTGCATCTGTACTCTATCCTGCTCTCGCTCACTTACTTGAGCCTTCTACTATTTTCTTACCTGAAAAGGTTTTAGTTTTGAAAAACGAGGGTTAGACCATGTGGTCTAGGGAGTTCCCTACGTAAACAGCGTACATCAACATTATAAAATCATTTTATAAAACTCATAACATTTTCCACATAAATATCAATCATGGTACTGCACAGTGTTTAAGGATCACATAGCTGTAATACCCCGCTTTTAAAACATTTTCCACATAAACATCAATCGTGGAGGTATAACTTTCTCCTTATTTTGTTAAGTTTTCGTGTTAGTTCTTGAGATTGATTTCTATTTTGGTTTAAGTTAGATTAGGATGTGATACTGCAAAATTATGATGATATACGTGTTTAGAAATGTTTGGTTTTGTAAAAATTGAAGTAAGATTAAAAAGGGTAAAGTTTATAATCAAAATAGTGAGTTTTATGTTTATGCGGTTAGTTGCTCACCAAGTGTTCGGTTAAATGCTTAAGAGAATAAAGTTTCATGATTAAGCTTAAGAGATTAATCATTAAGCTCCATTTGGACGTTTGGTCTGTTAGTTTATATTTAGAATGGGTTTTATTGAGTAAAAATGGAAGTTTGGATCATAAAAGTGAATCGGGAAAAGTTTGGAAATCGGACGTTACGGTATGTGCAGGTCCGTACTTTGACAGCGCATAACTCACAAACCGTAAGTCCGATTGAGCTCAAATTTTACAGGTGAAAGGTACTCAATGTGTTCTACAATTCTTATGAATGGTCTTAAACTCAGTTTTGACTCTAAGTAGCTCAAAATAACGTGTTTTCTGGACTGATTGTAGCATACTCGGATCAATTTCTGTGTTTTTATAAATTCCGTATAAAATCAACCGATGGTTCAAAATGAGGTGATTCCAATTCGAGTAGAACCGTTAGAGGTCATAGAACAATTTTCATTTAGATCCTATAATCTGGTTTGGTCTCTAAGTATGAGAAAAACGGTCGAAAAGAAGGAGCTTAGGAGCTGTCACGTACGGTTCTGCATGGTGTTGAGTTTAGTTTTCGAAATGCGTATCGGGTTGTCCGTTTTGAAATTTAAGTTGCTTAGATACCATTAGAGCCAAAAATTCAGTATTAGAATAATTAATGTGAGTTTTATGTTGTGCGAGTGATAACAATTTATAGTTTAACATAGGTACTCGAGCTCGTTCAACTCCGTCGTGAATCTCGTTTGATCGTGCTTTACATCCCAATTTCGTTTAAGATTCTGTGGATTTTGGGTGAAAGACTGAATCATTTGGAAAAGGCTTGGAATTGTTTCTGGATAAGCGATCAATGTGAGTTTTACTTTAAAACGTTTTTCAACTGGGATACATATATATGTGATATATATATGAGATGGACATGTACGGATTGAGATTATGGTACATGATGTGATTATGTGTTTATATTGAGACGTATATATGGTTGGAATGTGGAAACGTTTTTATAAAAGAAAATGTGATATATATATGGTTGGAATGTGATGAAAGGTTTTATAAATGACAATATGATATATTGGTACATATATATATATATTGTATTTATATGTTCATTACACTACACGAGAGCACTTGCCGAACTATGACGGCGGATGTTTGCTGTAATTGTTGTACAACGGTGCTGTAATTGTTGTACAGCGGTGCTGTAATTGTTGTACAACGGTACTGTAATTGTTGTACAGCGAAGAGTTGGCTCGCAACCAACTAATATGGCCATGGGAATGATGTGAAGGATGAGTGGTATACGATGCACGAGTCTTATTTGGTATTTAAGTCTTTGTGATATATGTGTATTTATATAAAGGATTTTATATGAATTGGTTTTATAACGATTTTGAAATGACAGGGATTATCTCACTAGACCGTTTGGTCTAACCCTCATTTTGTTTTTAAATATATGTATTCCAGGTCGAGAAAATTATAGCGGCAAAGGAAAGGATAAAGAGTAGGACGTTTTTTTTATGACTGATGTTGATTAGGAAGCTTTTATGTATTTTGTAGTTTCGAGACTATGGGACCGTATGTGAATTATTATGTAATTTTCTTTTATGAATGTAACGATGTTATGCAATATATGTTATTTGTGGTATGTTTGGGAAACCGGGTTGTTACAGATGGTATCAGAGCCCTAGTTTAAGGGATTTAGGTATTTGGATTTATACCTAGACTTAAACTGCATGTGAAGTAGGATGTCACCATTATTTTAGAACCTTGGGATGTTAAGTATAAAAAAGTAGAAGGAACATCATGTAAGGTAATTTCAAATTACATTTGGCCAGTGTAATCGTGAACTTACAAGTATATGTTTGAACCGGAATACCTTGTTATATGGGGTATGTGCTTATGTGTATATTAACCTTGTTTGAATCAACAGAGTGACAAGTCGGACTTGACGTATGGATAGAGACGAAGACAGGTATATTTCTATAAACTATACACGTGCTAAAGTGCTATTTGACTTCGGTGTAAACCAATCATTCGTGTCTACATCCTTTTCTTGCTTATCTGCATTAGAAAAGTATTTGATAATTATGTTAGAGATAAAAATGGATGTGCTAAATTACTGTTGTTCTGATTTTGTTAATGTGTAGAGTGTGATGGCTTGAGTGTAAAGAATAATAGTAGTGTGTGGAACGTGATGATTATGTGTGGAGAGTAATGGTAGTGTGTGAAGTTTTGACATTGTCATGAAGGCGACGATTTAGTGTGTTGTGTAGATTATACAAAGTGTGATTGTTGACGCTATTTAGAAGAGTATTGTTTAAATGTGTGGGGTGATGTGGATAAGATAGTAGCAGCTTATAATTAGCAAGCGTGCGAGGTGTGGTTGTTTCGAACATTGAGTGTGATTTCGAATTAACTTGGTTAAATTTCTGGTATAAGGTGTAAATAATGCAAGAAAGTGTTGTCTGCATTAGCTTATGAGAACTAGGTTGTTAATAGCCTAGACTTAAGCTGAGGGGTATTATTTGATGATTATTGTGGTGTGTTTACTAGTTGGTTGAGAAGTTGGTATTGTATGCCAATATAGATGTGTAAGTCTTTGATTGGTCATCGACTTTTGCGTTTATGTTAAGTTACAACATTAGATTGTTATTACTAAAAGTGTTATGATCTGAATTTTTCCAATGGAATGTTTTGATTGGGAATTTAGACTGAAAAGAAAAATGATTAAGGGACTAGGATTTATATCTAAAATAATATGTTTATGCTGGAGTGAGAAATAATGAAGGTTCTACGATATTGTGATATTTATTGATCTTCTTAAGTGAAGGATTCTTGTTCCCTGTTCTCATTAATAGTGATGCATTTATTGACAAGATTATTTTGTTTGGATTAGACATTGATGAAAATGTCCGATTTGGTTTTCGGTATTAAGTTCAGGATTTTGAATTACGTAGTGAGTGTATAGAAATGGAAATGGTTTGATTAAAACCATTTGGGAATTGAGAAATGTCTGACATTTAGTGTTATTTGTGATGAACGGATATGACACAACCGTTGAATATTTTGATGATGGATTTTGATTGAACCATTTGGTTAGAATTCATATTGCAAGTAGAGATGTGGATTTGGTGTTAGGTTTGTTTAAGAAATGAAAAGTGATCATGGGTATGTGATGTTAATGTGAAGAAGTGAAAGTGTTATATTGGAATAAGTGGTTTAGATTTAATAAGAAAGTGATGGATGATATAGAAATTGTAGAGCTATATTTAAAATGGTCTTATGTTGGGTATATTTATTCCTTAAGAGTATAAAAGAAAAGTATAATTACCAATTAAGATATTTTACAAATTTTGTGGGTAGTTGATCTAAAGCTTGTGATTGTTGGCAAATCATATATAGAAAGTGTATGTTTTAAGTTTCCAAGACAACTTTGAGTAGTAGATTTTATGAATAATGAAATTTTGGATGATGAATATAAATTTCTAATGGTTTCAAATTGAGTGGTTAGCGTTAATGAGTTGGTGGTTACCGTTATATTAAAGATATGATATTTTCATATGAGATTGAAATTATCGATGTTTGGGTGCTATTGAGAATAGCATACTTGTTCGCCAAAGGGTTATTAGTTGACTTTAAGTGGAAAAGAAAATGGAAGGATGATCTTATTATAATATAACGGAATATATGGTTGATATGTGTAATCATTGGATTTATATTATTAGTGTTATGATTAGCAGGAAGAAAGCAATGTTCAATAAACATTTTGATAGTCGTATGACGAACTTTGTGGTGTAAATTGTAGTAGAATTATTATATAAATAGTTGACGATTTTTATTTATTTATTTATTTACGGTTAAGTAAAGTGAGGTTAATGTTGAAGAACTTTCTTTATGGAGTTGTTTAAGTTACAGAGTTGTTTTAGACCCTATGTTTGACTTGGCATGTTAAGTCTCATGTGTAAATCAATGAGATGATGACGGGTTTGCCGTTGCGTTTAAGAATTTGATTTAGTGATAATATTATAGTTGGAAATTTGGTTATGTTTAGAGAATGACATGATGATGATTATAGATCGGAGTGATAATATGATCATTAGTTGATTTGGAATGTCATGATAAATGTTTAAGCCTTTGATATGTTGATTAAAATTTTATAGATTTGTTAAGTAACGACATTTATTGTTATTATAAGATGTATTACGATTCTACTGAGATGTTGATGCTAAGTTATTATGTATGGTAATTTATGGTAAATAGAAAGAAATGAACCACATCTCAATTGGAGTTTATCTTGTGAAATAAATTGATATTAATTTTGTAAAAAAGATATTTTTGGATGGTTATTATATAGATGGGTATGGAATGCTTATTAAGTTAATTTCGATAGTCTCGATTGGAGTTCGATGTAGTAGTGAGTATAAAGCAACCGTACCTTTTTGCTTAACCGAATTCCGGGACAGAATTCTTTTAAGGGGGAGATGTTGTAATACCCCGCTTTTAAAAACGTGTACTTTAACGTCTCCAAATTGTTTCGTATTCAAAATGTCAATCAAGTAGAGTTGGGGGATTAAATCCGTCAATTAACTAAAGTTCTATTATTATAAAAAAAATTGATTAAATTAAATTAAATAACAAATATATATATATATCAATTAAAATCTAAAATTAGAGTAAACTACACTTATCGTCCCTGTATCATCACCGCCATCACCATCTCTCTCTAAATTTCTTCTTCTCTCTAGGAATTCATTCAATTCGTTAAAGGAATCAAGAATACAATTATATATTTGGAATCCTCTCGTCAAATCCTTCGTGGAGGTATAACTTTCTCCTTATTTTGTTAAGTTTTCGTGTTAGTTCTTGAGATTGATTTCTATTTTGGTTTAAGTTAGATTAGGATGTGATACTGCAAAATTATGATGATATACGTGTTTAGAAATGTTTGGTTTTGTAAAAATTGAAGTAAGATTAAAAATGGTAAAGTTTATAATCAAAATGGTGAGTTTTATGTTTATGCGGTTAGTTGCTCACCAAGTGTTCGGTTAAATGCTTAAGAGAATAAAGTTTCATGATTAAGCTTAAGAGATTAATCATTAAGCTCCATTTGGACGTTTGGTCTGTTAGTTTATATTTAGAATGGGTTTTATTGAGTAAAAATGGAAGTTTGGATCATAAAAGTGAATCGGGAAAAGTTTGGAAATCGGACGTTACGGTATGTGCAGGTCCGTACTTTGACAGCGCATAACTCACAAACCGTAAGTCCGATTGAACTCAAATTTTACAGGTGAAAGGTACTCAATGTGTTATACAATTCTTATGAAGGGTCTTAAACCCAGTTTTGACTCTAAGTAGCTCAAAATAACGTGTTTTCTGGACTGATTGTAGCATACTCGGATCAGTTTCTGTGTTTTTATAAATTCCGTATAAAATCAACCGATGGTTCAAATGAGGTGATTCCAATTCGAGTAGAACCGTTAGAGGTTATAGAACAATTTTCATTTAGATCCTATAATCTGGTTTGGTCTCTAAGTATGAGAAAAACGGTCGAAAAGAAGGAGCTTAGGAGCTGTCACGTACGGTTCTGCATGGTATTGAGTTTAGTTTTCGAAATGCGTATCGGGTTGTCCGTTTTGAAGTTTAAGTTGCTTAGATACCATTAGAGCCAAAAATTCAGTATTAGAATAATTAATGTGAGTTTTATGTTGTGCGAGTGATAACAATTTATAGTTTAACATAGGTACTCGAGCTCGTTCAACTCCGTCGTGAATCTCGTTTGACCGTGCTTTACATCCCAATTTCGTTTAAGATTCTGTGGATTTTGGGTGAAAGACTGAATCTTTTGGAAAAGGCTTGGAAGTGATTCTGGATAAGCGATCAAGGTGAGTTTTACTTTAAAACGTTTTTCAACTGGGATACATATATATGTGATATATATATGAGATGGACATGTACGGATTGAGATTATGATACATGATGTGATTATGTGTTTATATTGAGACGTATATATGGTTGGAATGTGGTAACGTTTTTATAAAACAAAATGTGATATATATATATGGTTGGAATGTGATGAAAGGTTTTATAAATGACAATATGATATATTGGTACATATATATATATATATATATATATATATATTGTATTTATATGTGCATTACACTACACGAGAGCACTTGCCGAACTATGCCGGCGGATGTTTGCTGTAATTGTTGTACAGCGAAGAGTTGGCTCGCAACCAACTAATATGGCCATGGGAATGATGTGAAGGATGTGAAGGATGAGTGGTACACGATGCACGAGTCTTATTTGGTATTTAAGTCTTTGTGATATATGTGTATTTATATAAAGGATTTTATATGAATTGGTTTTATAACGATTTTGAAATGACAGGGATTATCTCACTAGACCGTTTGGTCTAACCCTCATTTTGTTTTTAAAAATATGTATTCCAGGTCGAGGAAATTATAGCGGCAAAGGAAAGGATAAAGAGTAGGACGTTTTTTTATGACTGATGTTGATTAGGAAGCTTTTATGTATTTTGTAGATTCGAGACTATGGGACCGTATGTGAATTATTATGTAATTTCTTTTATGAATGTAACGATGTTATTCAATATATGTTATTTGTGGTATGTTTGGGAAACCGGGTTGTTACAATAGCTAACCGCGATCGGGGCCTAAGCAGACTCCCCTCTCGCCTCATATCGGGGCCCAAGCAGACTCCCCTCTATCCGAGTAGGAAGGAAACCAATTCCTTCCTACGAGCTCATCACAAATGCCCAAGGGATCATCGGATCCCGAGGTTCTCAGATCCCACTGTGCATACCGACTTCACATAACATACACATAGTTCATCATCAATCACGGAACGTGAAAGCTTTATAAATCATTCCTTTTGTGCTAAAACATCTTTCAAACAAACATATTTTTCATGGCGCAGTTCGTAAAAGCTTGTAAGCAAATCATGATTGTAAAAACACCACGTTCAGTAAAATATTTAACTTTCATTCACATAAAAATCATGTAAAATAACATAGCATTTCCACATAATCACTTTCTTTGGAAAAACACGTAAAATCACGTATTTTAGTTAGAAAGACTCACCTGGCGTGCTCGCTCCAAAGCTTCTCTCTTACACTTCCGATCTCTAGGTGGAACACCTATTATTTTAATAAACGTGCGTCATAACTCTTAAATTTATTACTCGAGCTTGCTCCCGAACTTAACCCAAAAAAATTACCTAAGTTGATAGGTTACACTTCTAGTCTAAATCATACTTATTGGACTCTACTTACCGGCCCAAGACATAAACTTCCGGATCTTGTAATTAAGTATCGGGTCTCGTACTTATATTAAATATCGAACTACGGTCCAATATAAAAGAATTATGGTTCACTAAAACCATTAAGCCCAAACTAAGATTATAGCTACCGGCCCATATTAAATTAATAGATACCGGCCCAAGAATTAAATGGAATTTGGTCCATTAGACGCCTCCTAAAATCTCGGCCCACAACCAATAACAAATTGGATTTGCAATTAAACACCATTACCTGTCACGTGACGTTTGTGTGTGTTCCGGATCCATGAAAATTAAACATACCCACTACCTTCGAATTACATCGTGTCTACGTTCAAACCCAACACACCCATTATTAAAACAAGATTGGGCCACGTGGCCTTGGTCTAGAAATAAAACTTAATGGATCACGTGACCCACAATTTGGTTTGCAAAATATGTTACTACATGAACACGTGGCCTAGTTCCGGTGTTTAAATTCCGGCCCAACTTTTAATTTACATTCCGGTTCATAGTTGGTGGCCCATTACTATATCAACAGTCCGGATCCTATTTTAAAACACCATTCCGGATCCATTTTTAAACACAGGTCCGGATCTATTTTTAAGCATAATTCCGGATCTTAGTGAGACACATTCCGGATTCCATACAAAACTAATACTTCCGGAACTTGCGACTGTCGAACTCAAGAATTTAATTCTTCCTAATTAGCCCAAATCGGTGAGAGTTTTATCATTACCCTTTACTCAAAAATTGATGCGAAAAAAACTTTAACATCTAAAATCCTTATAAATAATTGCTTTCACCATTTAACCATCCGATTATTAGATTAAAACCTCATGAACGTTCTTACTTTGATTTCTCAGCTCAAGCATTGATGAGTAACTAGAAATTCACTTACCCAAACATTTCTTACACAGAAAGAATACATAAAGGGATTGATTAGGAGTTCTTCTATTGGATTCAATGCCAAACACATTCTCCCTTTTCTGCTCTTCTACTCAGCCGCCAACACCCAAAATAATATGAACAGTAAATGATGACCTAGGGATTGGATCATTTTATATCTTTCACAAATTGCCAAAAGTCCCTCAACTCAAACTTTCCTTTCTTAGACTTTGGCCACCAACTTTCACATTTTGCTAGATATTCGGGTTGTTACAACACTCCCCCCTTAAAAGAATTCCGTCCCCGGAATTCCTTATTGGAAAAGATGCGGGTAACTTGTCTTCATTTCCGACTCCAACGGTACCGCTTTGGTCACATCCGCTTGACATTTCCTCAGGTTAGACACATGAAACGCATGGTGAACACCTTGCAATTCTTAGGGTAGGTCCACTCTATACGCTACTTCCCCAATTTGCTCGGTGATTACAACAGTACGATTCACTCACTGACAACTTGGCACAAGGCCAACTTTGTACATCCCGACGAACTCACGCCTAGGAGTTCCCTCCTCGGGGTGCATGAAATTTCTAGATTACATCTCCCAAGCGACATACGACTAAGCCAATCATACCCCCTTCCCGAATCACATCGGCTACAAATCGACTACTAACTCATACGTTCTCACCACTTCCTCACTCCGCATTTATACGTAATTAAAAGCAAAAACCTCCATGATCCTTCATTGAAACGTTCACCTACCCAAATTGAACTTATCCTGAAAACACATCAATTCCTCACTACTTACCACAAGTCTCCAGTCGTAATTATCATAACTTCGGTTACCCTCACCCAACTAGGAGGAGTAGTCATGGTCACACAAAGCTATTCTCAATAGCCAATCACTGAACGACTAGTTCGTTTGAACATTTCTCACAACATTACCAACTAAACCCATTCAACTGCCCTTTTCCACTTCTTTCTCGTACTTAAAGCATACACATATCCTCTTTCTCATACCCTTTCCAGGAGTTCGCACTCTTACCGATGACAAACTACACACACTACTCCACCCTTCCGATGTTACTACTATCATCTACTGCTTCTAACCCACTCACTTAGTTTAACGTACTATCTTCACCTCCCTACCTTAGCGTGGAGTACCGTCCACCAAACATTACTTGTCCCTCTCTTCCGACCTTTCCACAAGCTGAAATTACTTTCTCATTACTATACATAACCAAACGGTTGCACCGAAATTCTAACTTAAGGCATTCAACCAAATCATCTCGAAGTGACACCAGCATTCGATACTACTTCACATTCTTTGATCTCCAACTATTACCCTCACGGAAAATTCTTTCACACGTAAGAAATAGTTCGCATTCTTTAAAGATTCCGCCTCTCCTACATCACATTTTGACTAAATAATTTATCATCTTCTTTAAACTTCCACTGATTCCAAGAATATTACTTACTTAGCGACTCGCATAACCAAAAACGCTTGGTCTCTCATTTGGGCAACCACCTATTCCTGCTCCGACATTCTACTCCGATAATAGCCATAACACCAAGCCAACTCACAAACCACTTGCTCCAACAACTTGATTAACAAATCGTACACCTCATCCTAAATCCCTAACAAGACTTCTATCTGAGGTTTCCTCTTTCTAACATCACATTACTACAACACTGACTGGCACATTTACTCTGGCAATTTCTGCCACTACACATCCGTACATTCTCCACCCATAACATCACACTGCAGACCAGGTCTCTCATGGTCATTTGTACACAATTCAAACTTTCCTTCATATCCTCCCGCTTACATAATCGAGTCTATCCCGCTACTTTGCCCTTCTCCAACTCTAGTTGAACCACAACTCACAAGTTCCTAATTAACTTAAACATAATTGTCTCTTGCTAGCTCCTTACAATCCAAGCCATTACATAGACAAGGCGCATTCTCTCACAGATCGATATAATCTACAGACTCACTTCGTTCGTGCTAAGTACCTCACCCTTTTACGAACCGACCAAATCTCGCAAGTAGAACGTTTATCCAAAACCGCAGTCTCTCACCACCTTAACACCCCTACAAGGTGCTCCATCAACTTTCAACCTTCTGGTTCAAGTCTTCGACCTCAATCATCTTACCCAGTTGTCGCCTTCAACATCAATATTCAACCTGTAACTACTTTCTTAACCTATTCTTTAACATAGGTTCCTTACGAAACCTAATCCTTCCAACATATCATAATCAACTTCACAATCCGTCTCCCTCATTTCAAAATCTACTCATGTAACATCAATATTACAAGCTCACCTCAAAACTCATATCCCACGCCGTGGACATTTCATTTCTGCCTCACAACACTACTCATAACGAGTTGCTAAAACCAACACCTTGATGACTCCTAGTCCTTCCTCCAGACACCATCGTCCCTCGACAACTTTATTTCCAGTCACTGAACAAGGGTACAGACCCTCATACAACCGATACCAAGGTCCACTTCCGATTCTACCACTGTTCACCTCTCCTCTTGAACACAACTACTAAAACTACAAACATTCTCCCCTGATTTGCACGACACCTTTCCACTCTTGGAGTTCTTCCCTAGCTTAAAATGTAATACTCTACGAACTAGTGGGTTCATAGCCTTCATGCATGACAACGCGTTAAATAACTCATTTCGCACTATTTATTATTTTAAAGAATGCACTTGGAAACGACTTGGGGACACGTGACCCCACCCTTCTCATAACTCCAATGCCCTGCACAACGACCTTGAGGATCGTTCGCACGCACCCTTTTCAGTAAAACTCGATCTTACTCGACCAACACGACGTTGTTACGACAGTGACACATTAAATGAAAATCTTTTGTATAACAAAATTCTGAAAGAAATTACCGACATAGAATAAACCAGTCGGTTCTCACACCCGTTTTTATGACATCAATGTGTCAGTACTCCTTTTGGTTATAAAAGTTTGTTGGCAAACATTTTCTTGACCTTTTGCAACAATTTTAATTTATCATAAAAACCGTGAAATATTTTGCAAATCGTCAAGCTCAAAATTTCATTGTACGATGTAGATGAAATCGCCTTTTCTTTAAACATACGCTTGCACATTCTGACTCATTTTCGATCAAAATTGATATTTACACATTTAACTTAAATCGTGAAAATTTCATGTTACATATAAGAACGCCATGCATGAAACTGTACTTGCAATTGAAGGCTACTCACTCTAACAAGGTCAACCGCTTTACTCAGGCAACTTATCCTTGACACTCTACCGTCGACCAATGGCCGCCCTCTCGGTCATGCAATAATTTGTTATACATGCGTTCCACATCTCACTTACTCACCCATTTCATACTATTTTCGTTTTGATCAAATATCTCACATTCTACCTCTACATGCTTTCAATTCACTATTGGTATCCTATTTCATTGATCCTGCCATTGAAAAGCTCGACTAAGAAGTCAGGGCTCTATTGATACTTTCTAGATTTTGACACTGTTCTTCCTTACCATCCCGACTGATCTATCCCATGATTTCTAGAACTGGGACTCTCCCGAAACAGGAGTCTTACTCAAACTCAAACATTCATCCTCTTCGAATCCACGAAGATCTACCTCTAGACCACTCATAACATTCTATACAACATTTCTCCTCTACGATGTATACATACATCACATCATATATGATCTCTAAAGATACATCCCCAACAAGGGATGTCGGTCTATCCCTCAGGGATCTTGCTGACCTTCTCGATTACTGGAACACGACATATAAACTAGCTTAAGACTATAACTTCGGAATAATAAGGCAGATCAAGCACATGCATGTACCTGTAAGTTCGTAATTACACTGGCCAGGTTAAATCCCAAACTTACCTTACATGACTGTCCTCGGTACCCTATTAGTCCTATATCCACTATAGTGCCCTCCTAACACATTTCCTATATCTACAATAGTGCCCTCCTAACGCGTTTCCTGATTCTCAGTTGTGATTTCTACTCCAAAGTTTTAAGTTTAGGCCCATCCGGTCACCTAAATCCCTTAAATTGTGGCTCTGATACCATTTGTAACAGCCCATAAATACATCAGGACATACATAGCATTAAATCATAACATTTACAAAATTGGGTCCCAAAATTTCGTTACATCAGTCTCAAACTAAGGTTGGCGGAAACAACCTATACACAACTGATAATGTTGGGAACTGAAGATATGCTAAGTATGGTTAGTACTGCCAGAACAACATTACTACTGCCAGGTCAATGTTAGTGCTGCCAGAACAAAGATACTACTGCTAGTTCAAGGTTAGTACTGCTGAGTCATTAATGCTGCAAGAACATGATTAGTACTGCTAGACAAGTTACTACTGCTGGTACATGGTTAATACTGCTGAACAAAAGTTAGTACTGCTGGTGTCTTACGAAAACTGTTAGTACTGCTTGGGCATATCGAAGATTACTACTGCTGGAAGATTATTAGTACTGCTTGAAAAGAATGAAGTTAATACTGCTTGGGATCAGAACATGGAATGCGAGATTGAAGGAGATAAAGATGGAATGATTGAAGATATACTTAAAAGAATTTTCTGAAGATCAATCTTATTTTGATAGTTATCTTGTAATTATTCAGTATATATATTTGTTGATAGATAGCTATTAATAAGAAGAGAAAATAATACGATATACGAAATACAATTAGAATTCGATTGTGTTTTAGAGAGATTTTAACCTCAAGGTTTAGAACTCTATTTCTAGAGAAGTAGAAGTCGTCTTGATTGAGCCTGTTCATCAAGATTGAGGTTTGGTTGTAAGCTTGTGAGTTGATTTAGTGAATACAAACAACTGTGTGTTTTCTGATATATTATTCTTTGATTGTGGGAATTAAAGTTCTATTCCGCAGATCCTTTAATTCTGAATTCTAAGTATAGTTAATCTTGTTAAGAATCGATCCTGACAAGTGGTATCAGAGCTTGTGTTTCTTAGAATTCTACAATTATTATGGACAATTCTTTTGAATCAAACAGTACTTTTGATTGGAGTGATCAAGCAGAAGAGGCCATTCAAAATCAAGCTCTTATGGCTGAAGTTTCAGATATTCCCACTGAGGTAAAATCTAATCTCTGTTCTCAAGCTTGTATAGACACTGTTAAAAGGTATAGAGATCACAATCAGGGAATGTGTGATGACCTTAAGAGATTAGAAAAGGACATAAGAGATTATGTATTGATTGTTGAGAGGTTTGAAGAACAAATTAAGGCTTTTCAAGCCAATGAACTTCAACACTCATATGATACAAACTACTGGAAGTGGGAAAAGGGTGGTCTGGAGTTCCAACTGAGAGAGTCTAGGGAAGAGTGTGAGAAACTAAAAGGAGAGCTTGAGAAAGTTAAACTTGATGTAGAAAAGTTTACTTGTGCCTCTAAAGTCATGGACAACATAATCAACTCTCAAATCCATAGTAAGTTGAAACCAGGAATAGGGTACAATGCCACACCCCCACCCTACAATAACAACTACATCCCTCCTAAGTCAGACCTATTAGAAACCAAGGATAGGAAGGACTTACCTAAAGGAGCCACTGAAGTAGATCCATTAGATGAAGTAGTTGTTGAGGATGAGACTGAAAAAGTAGGATCTGATGAGGAATGTGAAAGTCCATGTGTTAAGAACAATGAGATGAAAAGGACTGACAACGGAAAGGGAGTTCATTATACACAGACCACTGTTGTGAACTCTAAAACTTGTGAACATTGTTCTTGCAAGAAATCTCAAGAGAATAAGCCCCAAAAACATGATAAAAAGAGGGGAAATCAAAGAAATTGGAATAACCAGTAGGCACAAATGCAAGGAGTTGATCTGCAAAGGATTAACAGACCAAAACCATGTTTCATCTGTGGCAGATTGAATCACCTAGCCAAACACTGTTATTTCAATCCTATTAACCAAAGGATAAATTTTCAAAGACCTTTTCATAAATCCAATGGTTATAGGAAGCCTGCAAGGAACCATGTGGCTAAGAAACAAGCTAAATCCAAAAGCCACATGAGGAAAAAGACTGAAAAGGAATGTGTCAATATGTGGGTCTCCAAAAGCACTAATACCTCAGATAGTACTGCTGAAAAGGATAGTGCTGCTAGAAGCAATACTGCTGAAAAGGATAGTGCTGCTAGAAGCAATACTACTGCCAATACTGCTGCTAGCAGTGTTAGTGCTGCTAACTCTGTTAGTGCTGCTACCTCTGTTAGTGCTGCTAACTCTGTTAGTGCTGCTAACTCTGTTAGTACTGCTGACTCTGTTAGTACTTCTTCTAAGGTTAATACTGCTTCTAGTGTTTATGCTGCTAGACCAATTATATTGACAAAGTACTCAAATTCTGCAGTACCTAAGTTTAAAAACCTCATCAAAACTCAATCCAAGTACTTTGATGAGCAAGGGAGACCCAAGACCACTTCGGCTTGGGTTCCCAATAAAAACTAATTGATTTATCTTAGGTGCAGGGCAACCAACAGCTCAAGGGGAAGAGCATCTGGCATGTTGATAGTGGTTGCTCCAGGCACATGACAGGTAACATGGCCTGCCTCAAGAATTTCAAAAGAATTAATGGAGGACATGTTGCTTTTGGAAATAATCCTGCAGGAGGTAAGATAAGTGGTAAAAGTAATGTGTCAAAAGGTAAGATGACATTTGAGGATTTGACAAGTGCTGCAAAGTGCAAGTATAGTTACTACTGCTAGTGCAGAGTTACTACTGCTAGTGCAGAGTTACTACTGCTAGTGCAGAGTTACTACTGCTAGTGCAGAGTTACTACTGCTAGTGCAGAGTTACTACTGCCAGTGCAGAGTTTCTACTGCTAGTACATATTTTCTACTGCCAATGAGTAGTTAATACTGCTCAGTAGTTAATACTGCTTTGCAGTTAATACTGCTCAGTAGTTAATACTGCTTTGCTGTTAATACTGCTCAGTAGTTAATACTGCTTTGTAGTTAATACTGCTTTGTAGTTAATACTGCTTTGTAGTTAATACTGCTTTGTAGTTAATACTGCTTTGTAATTAATACTGCTTTTGAAAATCTAGGGCTAATACTGCTATAAATACCTCTTTCAGCCCGCCAAAGTTCATAACGTCTCTTTGTATTCTATCCATCTCTCTCTCTTTCTAACTATTCTCTCCCAAGAATCTTTGTTTTCCGTCAAGAATCCTCAGGCATAATGGAGTTTATCGACGACCACAACGAGATTGCCATGCTTCAGAAGCCAGAACAATCCGCAGGTTTTCACGACATTGTGGATTTCCTCATGGGCACGCATATCTCCTATGCCCTAACGGTGACCCCGACAATCTACATCGAGCATCAGACGCAATTTTGGGCCAATGCCACCGTGGAATCCGAAGATGGGCAGAAAGTCATCCAAACAAGGGTATGTGACAAACCCTTGAAAGTTTCAGAAGAACTCCTTCGCATCACTCTTCGATTGGATGATGCCTCAGGTATAACTTCTATTTCCAATGAAGAACTATACTCAACTTTACAAAGAATGGGGTATGAAGGTCCCATTGGAGTTTTTAAATTCTACAAGTCAAAGTTTTACACTCAATGGCGATTTCTTGTTCATACTCTTATGCACTGTATTTCAAAGAAAACAACTGGATGGAGTGAGTTTAGCAGTACCATTGCTTATGCCTTGGTCTGCTTAGCCACTGCCAGAAAGTTCAATTTTTCAGCAATGCTCTTCAATGATCTTGTATCAAACCTGGAATCCAAAAAGCAGTTTTATATGTATCCACGGTTTGTTCAAGAAGTGATAACAAAGGAATTGACGGATATACCTCTATTTGATGAGGTATATGTACCAAAATCCCTTAAAGGGAAGGTTTTCTCAAATATGAGGATACTTCCTAGGGACTCGGAAGGAGTTGACACACCATTGTTCTCTACAATGATGGTTGTGTCCCACACAATTGAAGGTATGGCATCAGGGTCAAGGCCCTCATTAGACACACCCACTGATGGCCAATTCCAACCTTCCATCACAAAAGAAATCCCTCAGTCCATTCTTGTACGACCCACTCCCAAAATAACCAAAAGGTTTGAACAAAGAAAGGTACACAAGGTTCCTTCCCTTGATGTATCTCCTAAAAGCCCGAAGCCTTTAAGCCCTCTGTTGGAGCATTCTCCAATGGAGAATATCGAAAGGGAAAACACAGGGGTGTCTCCCAACCCCAAGAAGGTGCTAACTAAGGAGAAGGTTGAGCATGTGAGTCGCAAGGCTGCCACTACTTCTGCTAGCAAAGAGAAGGCCAGTGGTAAAATACCTAAGACCTTCCTCACGGCAACTCAGGGTGAGAAATCATCCAGAGGTCCCAGGTGCCAAGAAACCAAGGGGGTAGGTAGTGCTTTTGCTAGGCAAGAGACACCTGCTAAAACTTCCAATGATCCTTTAAGGGAGGTAAAAACTCCTAAACAGGGTGAGGATAGATATACGTACGAGGAATTGATGGAAACTATTGCAAATATCAACATTGAGGTCATGGATCAGCAGAAGGAAATTGATGAGCTTAAGAAGGTGGTTCTTCATCAAAACACCAAAATAGAAAAGAATAAAAAGCTGATCACCAAACTGCTACAAAGAAGGAAGAAAGCTCAGTATGTTTTGAGAAGGAGAAGAACAACCTCTGATGCTTCCAAAAAGGGGGAGTCAGACTCTGATCTAAACATGGAGGATGCAAACATTGAGGGGGAGTATGAGTATAAGGTTGAGGGGGAGTCTGAGCAGGCTGCAGATATTCCAAAGGAAGCAGAAACAGAAAAAGCAGCAGAAACGGTTACTGCTGCTGATAGTTCAAAGGAAGCAGAAACAGAACCAGCAGTAGAAACAGTTAATGCTGCTGATATTGAGAAGGAAGCAGAAACAGAACCAGCAGTAGAAACAGTTACTGCTGCTAAGGTTGCAAAAGAAGTAGAAACAGATAATGCTGCAGTGTCTGAGACTGAAGCAGCAGTAACTGAAATTTTGAAGAATCTTGTGGAGGCAACAGTAATTGAAAGTGAGAAGAAAGCAGAATCTGTTCCTACAGTAACTAAAGCAGAGATTGATACAGAGATATATTGGATTGTGAAGGGTAGTGTTGAAGCAGCATCATTAAAGGTTATAAAAGAAGCAGTAACAGCTATAGCAGTAGAAATGGTTACTGCTGTTGAAAAACAAAAGGCAGCAGAAACTGTTAGTGCTGCTGAGAGCCACAAAGAAGAAACTGCTGAAACCACTCCTGAAGCTGTTAAATCTTTTAAAAGAACAAAGATGATGTCAACCAAAAGGCCAAGAACAAAGTCCATAGCTTCAAAGAAGAAAGATGTAAAGAAGCCAAGGGTGGATCCAACTGTAGAAGAAGCCCAGGAGGAAGCAGTGAAAGAGAAATCTGATCCAAAAGTTGCTGAAGAAGAAGTGGCAACTCCCTCAGGCCAACCAAGCAATGTACAATCACTGCCAAATGCTCAATGTGATTTGTATATTACTGTGGTTAATACTAATCCAATCCAAGCTGAACCAATATCTTCTATGGCTCCTGAAATCATATTCTGGGATACTTTGAAAGATCAGAGAAAGGAGTACATTAGAGTAAAAAGAGCAGATGGAAAGTTTGAAGTCTGTCCTACTTGGGGAAAACTTATAAGGATGAGCTCTAGATCAGACTTGGAAGAGATGTTCAAGGTTGGAATGAGGCTATATGGAAACATGCTGACAGAGCAAGGTATGTCTATCACCAAGATGGTTCTTGAATACTTGTGCTTAATGTTCAAACCAGAAGCAGTTCAGTATTTGATGGCAAGGAATTTTCAAGTCATTACCAACTGGATGCTCATTGAGAATTGTGGAGTGTATGTCATCTCTCTTGACAATACATTTCATGAATATTATTTGGTGGATGTTGTATACAAGCACAGCATGAAAAAGTTGAATGGAATGCTGTATGCTAAGTTGGTGAGTGACAAAGACTCTAAGATGGCAAGATACCTTGTAAAAAGGATTCTCAATCAAAGTCTGGGATTGGATCCAAATTTATGCGTTGATGATTAGGTTTTGGAAGCATCATCTGAAGAACTTAACTTCTCATCCTGAAAAGTCAAGTTAGGGGGAGATTGTTGGGAACTGAAGATATGCTAAGTATGGTTAGTACTGCCAGAACAACATTACTACTGCCAGATCAATGTTAGTGCTGCCAGAACAAAGATACTACTGCTAGTTCAAGGTTAGTATTGCTGAGTCATTAATGCTGCAAGAACATGATTAGTACTGCTAGACAAGTTACTACTGCTGGTACATGGTTAATACTGCTGAACAAAAGTTAGTACTGCTGGTGTCTTACGAAAACTGTTAGTACTGCTTGGGCATATCGAAGATTACTACTGCTGGAAGATTATTAGTACTGCTTGAAAAGAATGAAGTTAATACTGCTTGGGATTAGAACATGGAATGCGAGATTGAAGGAAATAAAGATGGAATGATTGAAGATATACTTAAAAGAATATTCTGAAGATCAATCTTATTTTGATAGTTATCTTGTAATTATTCAGTATATATATTTGTTGATAGATAGCTATTAAGAAGACGAAAAAAAATAATACGTATTCGTGAGATACTGATTTTGTTTTTAGAGAGATTTTAACCTCAAGGTTTAAGAACCCTATTTCTAGAGAAGTAGAAGTCGTCTTGTTGAGCTTGTTCAACGAGATTGAGGTTTGGTTGTAACCTTGTGAGTCGAAACAGTGAATACAAACAATTGTGTGTTTTCTGATATATTGTTCTTTGATTGTGGGAATTAAAGTTCTATTCCGCAGATTCTTTAATTCTGAATTCTAAGTATTGTTAATCTTGTTAAGATTCGATCCTGACAGATAACATACTAGCTTCTATAAGCGGCACATACACTGTCTCTATCTGCATCTGTACTCTATCCTGCTCTCGCTCACTTACTTGAGCCTTCTACTATTTTCTTACCTGAAAAGGTTTTAGTTTTGAAAAATGAGGGTTAGACCATGTGGTCTAGTGAGTTCCCTCCGTAAACAGCGTACATCAACATTATAAAATCATTTTATAAAACTCATAACATTTTCCACATAAATATCAATCATGGTACTGCACAGTGTTTAAGGATCACATAGCTGTAATACCCCGCTTTTAAAACATTTTCCACATAAACATCAATCGTGGAGGTATAACTTTCTCCTTATTTTGTTAAGTTTTCGTGTTAGTTCTTGAGATTGATTTCTATTTTGGTTTAAGTTAGATTAGGATGTGATACTGCAAAATTATGATGATATACGTGTTTAGAAATGTTTGGTTTTGTAAAAATTGAAGTAAGATTAAAAAGGGTAAAGTTTATAATCAAAATGGTGAGTTTTATGTTTATGCGGTTAGTTGCTCACCAAGTGTTCGGTTAAATGCTTAAGAGAATAAAGTTTCATGATTAAGCTTAAGAGATTAATCATTAAGCTCCATTTGGACGTTTGGTCTGTTATTTTATATTTAGAATGGGTTTTATTGAGTAAAAATGGAAGTTTGGATCATAAAAGTGAATCGGGAAAAGTTTGGAAATCGGACGTTACGGTATGTGCAGGTCCGTACTTTGACAGCGCATAACTCACAAACTGTAAGTCCGATTGAGCTCAAATTTTACAGGTGAAAGGTAATCAATGTGTTCTACAATTCTTATGAAGGGTCTTAAACTCAGTTTTGATTCTAAGTAGCTCAAAATAACGTGTTTTCTGGACTGATTGTAGCATACTCGGATCAATTTCTGTGTTTTTATAAATACCGTATAAAATCAACCGATGGTTCAAATGAGGTGATTCCAATTCTAGTAGAACCGTTAGAGGTCATAGAACAATTTTCATTTAGATCCTATAATCTGGTTTGGTCTCTAAGTATGAGAAAAACGGTCGCAAAGAAGGAGCTTAGGAGCTGTCACGTACGGTTCTGCATGGTGTTGAGTTTAGTTTTCGAAATGCGTATCGGGTTGTCCGTTTTGAAATTTAAGTTGCTTAGATACCATTAGAGCCAAAAATTCAGTATTAGAATAATTAATGTGAGTTTTATGTTGTGCGAGTGATAACAATTTATAGTTTAACATAGGTACTCGAGCTCGTTCAACTCTGTCGTGAATCTCGTTTGATCGTGCTTTACATCCCAATTTCGTTTAAGATTCTGTGGATTTTGGGTGAAAGACTGAATCTTTTGGAAAAGGCTTGGAAGTGTTTCTGGATAAGCGATCAATGTGAGTTTTACTTTAAAACGTTTTTCAACTGGGATACATATATATGTGATATATATATGAGATGGACATGTACGGATTGAGATTATGATACATGATGTGATTATGTGTTTATATTGAGACGTATATATGGTTGGAATGTGGTAACGTTTTTATAAAAGAAAATGTGATATATATATGGTTGGAATGTGATGAAAGGTTTTATAAATGACAATATGATATATTGGTACATATATATATATATATATATTGTATTTATATGTGCATTACACTACACGAGAGCACTTGCCGAACTATGCCGGCGGATGTTTGCTGTAATTGTTGTACAGCGGTGCTGTAATTGTTGTACAACGGTGCTGTAATTGTTGTACAGCGAAGAGTTGGCTCGCAACCAACTAATATGGCCATGGGAATGATGTGAAGGATGAGTGGTACACGATGCACAAGTCTTATTTGGTATTTAAGTCTTTGTGATATATGTGTATTTATATAAAGGATTTTATATGAATTGGTTTTATAACGATTTTGAAATGGCAGGGATTATCTCACTAGACCGTTTGGTCTAACCCTCATTTTGTTTTTAAAAATATGTATTCCAGGTCGAGAAAATTATAGCGGCAAAGGAAAGGATAAAGAGTAGGACATTTTTTTTTATGACTGATGTTGATTAGGAAGCTTTTATGTATTTTGTAGTTTCGAGACTATGGGACCGTATGTGAATTATTATGTAATTTTCTTTTATGAATGTAACGATGTTATGCAATATATGTTATTTGTGGTATGTTTGGGAAACCGGGTTGTTACAGATGGTATCAGAGCCCTAGTTTAAGGGATTTAGGTATTTGGATTTATACCTAGACTTAAACTGCATGTGAATTAGGATGTCACCATTATTTTAGAACCTTGGGATGTTAAGTATAAAAAGGTAGAAGGAACATCATGTAAGGTAATTTCAAATTACATTTGGCCAGTGTAATCGTGAACTTACAAGTACATGTTTGAACCGGAATACCTTGTTATATGGGGTATGTGCTTATGTGTATATTAACCTTGTTTGAATCAACAGAGTGACAAGTCGGACTTGACGTATGGATAGAGACGAAGACAGGTATATTTCTATAAACTATACACGTGCTAAAGTGCTATTTGACTTCGGTGTAAACCAATCATTCGTGTCTACATCCTTTTCTTGCTTATTTGCATTAGAAAAGTATTTGATAATTATGTTAGAGATAAAAATGGATGTGCTAAATTACTGTTGTTCTGATTTTGTTAATGTGTAGAGTGTGATGGCTTGAGTGTAAGGAATAATAGTAGTGTATGGAACGTGATGATTATGTGTGGAGAGTAATGGTAGTGTGTGAAGTTTTGACATTGTCATGAAGGCGACGATTTAGTGTGTTGTGTAGATTATACAAAGTGTGATTGTTGACGCTATTTAGAAGAGTATTGTTTAAATGTGTGGGGTGATGTGGATAAGATAGTAGCAGTTTATAATTAGCAAGCGTGCGAGGTGTGGTTGTTTCGAACATTGAGTGTGATTTCGAATTAACTTGGTTAAATTTCTGGTATAAGGTGTAAATAATGCAAGAAAGTGTTGTCTGCATTAGCTTATGAGAACTAGGTTGTTAATAGCCTAGACTTAAGCTGAGGGGTATTATTTGATGATTATTGTGGTGTGTTTACTAGTTGGTTGAGAAGTTGGTATTGTATGCCAATATAGATGTGTAAGTCTTTGATTGGTCATCGACTTTTGCGTTTATGTTAAGTTACAACATTAGATTGTTATTACTAAAAGTGTTATGATCTGAATTTTTCCAATGGAATGTTTTGATTGGGAATTTAGACTGAAAAGAAAAATGATTAAGGGACTAGGATTTATATCTAAAATAATATGTTTATGCTGGAGTGAGAAATAATGAAGGTTCTACGATATTGTGATATTTATTGATCTTCTTAAGTGAAGGATTCCTGTTCTCTGTTCTCATTAATAGTGATGCATTTATTGACAATATTATTTTGTTTGGATTAGACATTGATGAAAATGTCCGATTTGGTTTTCGGTATTAAGTTCAGGATTTTGAATTAAGTAGTGAGTGTATAGAAATGGAAATGGTTTGATTAAAACCATTTGGGAATTGAGAAATGTCTGACATTTAGTGTTATTTGTGATGAACGGATATGACACAACCGTTGAATATTTTGATGATGGATTTTGATTGAACCATTTGGTTAGAATTCATATTGCAAGTAGAGATGTGGATTTGGTGTTAGGTTTGTTTAAGAAATGAAAAGTGATCATGGGTATGTGATGTTAATGTGAAGAAGTGAAAGTGTTATATTGGAATAAGTGGTTTAGATTTAATAAGAAAGTGATGGATGATATAGAAATTGTAGAACTATATTTAAAATGGTCTTATGTTGGGTATATTTATTCCTTAAGAGTATAAAAGAAAAGTATAATTACCAATTAAGATATTTTACAAATTTTGTGGGTAGTTGATCTAAAGCTTGTGATTGTTAGCAAATCATATATAGAAAGTGTATGTTTTAAGTTTCCAAGACAACTTTGAGTAGTAGATTTTATGAATAATGAAATTTTGGATGATGAATATAAAATTCTAATGATTTCAAATTGAGTGGTTAGCGTTAATGAGTTGGTGGTTACCGTTATATTAAAGATATGGTATTTTCATATGAGATTGAAATTATTGATGTTTGGGTGCTATTGAGAATAGCATACTTGTTCGCCAAAGGGTTATTAGTTGACTTTAAGTGGAAAAGAAAATGGAAGGATGATCTTATTATAATATAACAGAATATATGGTTGATATGTGTAATCATTGGATTTATATTATTAGTGTTATGATTAGCAGGAAGAAAGCAATGTTCAATAAACATTTTGATAGTCGTGTGACGAACTTTGTGGTGTAAATTGTAGTAGAATTATTATATGAATAGTTGACGATTTTTATTTATTTATTTATTTACGGTTAAGTAAAGTGAGGTTAATGTTGAAGAACTTTCTTTATGGGGTTGTTTAAGTTAAAGAGTTGTTTTAGACCCTATGTTTGACTTGGCATGTTAAGTCTCATGTGTAAATCAATGAGATGATGACGGGTTTGCCGTTGCGTTTAAGAATTTGATTTAGTGATAATATTATAGTTGGAAATTTGGTTATGTTTAGAGAATGACATGATGATGATTATAGATCGGAGTGATAACATGATCATTAGTTGATTTGGAATGTCATGATAAATGTTTAAGCCTTTGATATGTTGATTAAAATTTTATAGATTTGTTAAGTAACGACATTTATTGTTATTATAAGACGTATTACGATTCTACTGAGATGTTGATGCTAAGTTATTATGTATGGTAATTTATGGTAAATAGAAAGAAATGAACCACATCTCAATTGGAGTTTATCTTGTGAAATAAATTGATATTAATTTTGTTAAAAAGATATTTTTGGATGGTTATTATATAGATGGGTATGGAATGCTTATTAAGTTAATTTCGATAGTCTCGATTGGAGTTCGATGTAGTAGTGAACATAAAGCAACCGTACCTTTTTGCTTAACCGAATTCCGGGACAGAATTCTTTTAAGGGGGAGATGTTGTAATACCCCGCTTTTAAAAACGTGTACTTTAACGTCTCCAAATTGTTTCGTATTCAAAATGTCAATCAAGTAGAGTTGGGGGATTAAATCCGTCAATTAACTAAAGTTCTATTATTATAAAAAAAAATTTGATTAAATTAGATTAAATAACAAATATATATATATATATATCAATTAAAATCTAAAATTAGAGTAAACTACACAAGAACTTTTAAGAGGTGACAGAAAAGGCAATCTTTATAAAATGAATTTTAAACCAAACCAAAACTCTACAACAGAGAAACTCTGATTAGTGTCTTTGAAAAATGAAGATGCCTGACTCTGGCGTAAAAGATTTGCCCATTTGAACTTTCAAATCCTTGACAAGCTCGTGAAACTGGAGTTAGTAAAAGGACTTCATTCTCTGAAGTTTGACAAAGACCATCTCTGTTCTGCTTGTGAACTGGGTAAGATGAAAAGATCTTCACATAGAACAAAGAGTGATCATAGTTGTCCCAAACCTTTGCATATGCTTCACGTGGATCTCGGTGGTCCAATCTCTGTGCAAAGTCTGTCAGGCAAGAAGTTTATCCTTGTTTTAATTGATGAATATTCTAGATATACTTGGATTAAGTTCATCAGAGTAAAATCTGATGTCCAAGAAAATTTGATAAGTTTCTTGAGAAGGATACAGGTTCTGTTAGGATTAAAAGTGCAAAAGTTAAGATGTGATAATGGGACAGAATTCAAGAATGCCAAAATTGATACCTACCTATCAGCGGAAGGTATTTCCCAGAACTTTTCAGCTGCAAGAACTCCACAACAGAATGGAGTTGTGGAAAGAAAGAACAGAACGCTGGTAGAAGCCTCCAGAACCATGTTGGCTGGCTCTGTCCTTCCAATAAACTTCTGGGCAGAAGCAGTCTCAACAGCCTGTTTTACCCAAAACAGAGCTGTGATAGTAAAGAGATTTAAGAAGACTCCTTATGAACTCATCAACAATAGAAGACCAAACGTGAAATTCTTTCATGTTTTCGGTTGCAAGTGCTACATATTGAATGACAGAGATCAGCTGGGAAAGTTTGATAAGAAAGCAGACGAAGGAATCTTTATTGGTTATTCCTTAACCTCTAGAGCCTACAACTCCAGATGTCGGGTCATTCAAGAAAGTGTAAACGTGTCCTTTGATGAAAGCACATCGAGCTCCTCTGATCGTAAATCAACAGAGGGGACACAGACAGAACAGAAAAAGACAAGTTCTTCAAAGACAAGGGAAGAAGATATCAATCTCATGTTCAACGATTTCTTCAATAATGATGATTCCTCTGATAACATCAACAGAGGAGATCAAGCTCAGAACTCAACAGAACAGAATCTGACAGGTACATCTCTCACTGGTCCCTCTAATATTTCACCATCTACTTCTCTGTCTACAGGAGTGATACAGAGAAATGAGGAACCACATCAGAACGAAAGAGGACCTGAACAAGAGCCATCATCACCTTTGCTAACTAATATTGGCAAAGACTCCTTGTTTGAAAGCTCACCTTCATAGAGCCCTGTTAATGACTCTTAGAGCAATGAGGCCACTCTCCAAAGTCGTGTGCCACAGAGCCCCGGTCCCAATCAACAGAGCTCTGATGCTGAAGTTCATCTTTTTCCATCAGAAGCACAAACCCCGCCTGTTGTCCATGCTCCCATGACACGATGGACAAAGGATCATCCTCATCATCTTATCATTGGTGCTGCTGAAGATGGTGTGAAGACAAGATCGGCCACAATCAATGAAGCCTTCTTTGTAATTTTCTTAAGCATGATTGAACCGAAGAAAATTTCTGAAGCCCTAGAGGACCCAAATTGGATCGAAGCTATGCAAGAAGAGCTTCTGGAATTCGAAAGAAATAAAGTTTGGTCCTTGGTTCCACTCCCAAAAGGCAAAGCGGCCATTGGAACCAAATGGGTGTTTAGAAACAAAAAGGATGAAGATGGGATTATCATCAGAAACAAAGCCCGTCTGGTTGCAAAGGGATACAGACAGGAAGAAGGTATTGACTATGACGAAACCTTTGCACCTGTGGCTAGGCTAGAAGCCATCCGAATCTTCCTAGCCTATGCTGCTCATAAGGGTTTTAAGGTCTACCAAATGGATGTTAAGTCTGCCTTTCTGAATGGCAAACTGCAAGAAGTTTATGTCCAGCAACCACCTGGTTTTGAATGTTCAGAGTTTCCAGACTACGTTTACAAGTTAGACAAAGCTCTGTACGGCCTTAAGCAAGCTCCCAGAGCCTGGTATGAAACTCTGTCCAAATTTCTGTTGGTCAATCACTTCGAGAAAGGTACTGTCGATAAAACTCTATTCTTTAGAAGGTATAAGAATGACATACTTCTGGTACAAATATATGTTGATGATATTATCTTTGGGTCTACAAGGCAGGAGTACTGTGATAAGTTTGAAAGTTTAATGAAAAGCGAATTCAAAATGAGCTTGATGGGAGAACTTTCTTTCTTCCCTGGTTTACAAGTTAAACAATCAGACCGAGGGACTTTCATAAGTCAGTCTAAGTACATCTCTGATATGTTGAAAAAGTATAAGCTCAATGATTCAAAACCAATGAAAACTCCTATTGCCACTAGAGTTAAGCTTGACTCTGATCTTAATGGTGAACCAACAGATGTCAAGTACTACAGAGGCATGATAGGTCACTTCTGTACTTAACTGCCAGCAGACCTGATATAATGTTTGCAACCTGTCTCTGTGCCATATTTCAAGCAAATCCTACAGAAACTCATTTAACAGTGTCAAGCGTATCTTTAAATATCTGAAAGGGACTCAATTTTTGGGTCTCTGGTATCCTCTTAACTCTGGTTTCGAGCTTGTAGCATATACAGATTCAGACTATGGAGGATGCAAGAATGACAGAAAGAGTACTTCTGGTAGCTGTCAACTGCTTGGAGAAAAGTTGGTGAGTTGGAAATCCAAGAAACAGAACTGTGTTTCAACCTCTACAGCAGAAGCACAACATGTTGCTGCTGCTAGTTGTTGTTCTCAAGTGATATGGATGAAAACACAACTCAAAGATTATGGCTTGGAGTATGGTAAAATTCCTATTCTATGCGACTCCAAGAGTGCCATTGCCATAACAACCAATCTAGTTCAACACTCGAAAACTAAGCACATCGACATAAGGTACCACTTCATAAAGGATCATGTTGAAAAAGGAACTATTGAACTGTACTTTGTTTCAACTGTCCTCCAGCTTGCTGACCTGTTCACAAAAGCACTTGATGAAAGGAGATTTAACTTCTTAATCAGCAAACTGGGTATGTTGAACATGTCCTCTTAATTCAATTCAAAACTCAACAGAGCCTCTGTTGTTCCAATAGAGCTCTGTTAAAAAGGTTAGGAAGGATAGTTCAACAGAGTCTCTGTCTTTCACCAGAACTCTGTCAAGCATACTCTTTCAACAAGCTTTTACAAAAAAAAATAAAAAATTTGCTCATATTTTAAGGGGGAGTTTATAAGATTTTGACCATAGCTTTAGGGGGAGCAAGTCAGTACTCATATTTCCAAATCCAAATCCAAATTGACTCTGTTTTTTGATCCTCATTGACAAATCTTTTTGAAGAAAGAGGGAAAATCTGTTCTGAAGAAAATCCTTTGATAACGTCAAGAACCTGTCAGAACTCTGACATTCCACCAGAGCCTCTGTTGTTTTTTCACCAGACCTCTGATGAAATTTCTAAAGTCAGATATGTTCTCGTTCTTTGACCATTTCCTCATCAGATACAAAATTTTAAATGGTTTTGGGTTAAGGTGAAACTCCAAAGGAATACTTGAAAATAATAAAATAAAAAAAGGGTCACTCGTCAGAGGCAAAAAAAAAACTTGCAAAGCTCCATCAGAGCTCTGTCGTTTTTTTTTTCCACGTCATCAGAGGTGCGGGTTATTTCTAAGCGTCAACCACTTGCCACCCACACATCTCTAACCGCGACGGTTTACTTGCACAAAAGTGGTCAGAACAAATCCACGTGGCACTCTCTAATTGAAAGCTAAACCACTAGCTGTCCCCACGATACTTAATTCAGGCCACTCCACTTTCTGTCACTCGAGTACCTACAATGTCTACGGCGATTACCCAGCCACAAGTTCTGACTATAAATATCCATAACCTTGACCCATTTCTTTTCTAAACTTCCTAAACCTTTCACCTTTCCCTCTTTTATTTAAATCCTCAGTGTTCTTCAAGAAAACCCAAACCTGCAACAATGGCGGAACCCCAAAACTCTGCTGATTCAAGCCGATTAGAACCCACCGACGATATCATTGTTCTTCCATACGAGTTTGCTGACAACAACTACAGATTCGATCCCACTCCAGCACTCTATCTACCCCTATTTCACGTCTTCATTGAGTTATTTAGAAACTCTGACATCTTCAGAGCCCTAACAGAGTTTGATGACCACCTTCCAGCGATCTATGTCCAACAACGGTGGACCACATGCCAATACATCGAAGAACAAGATGGGATAGTTGGGAGCGTCAACACAAGTAATGGAGGAGCGGGAACAATCCGCATTAGAGCAAGTACCTTAAGAAGAATCTTCCGAATGAAAACCAAACGACAGCTAGGAATAGACGCCTATGAGGAACCACCAAAAACAACTGTTCTTCTTGATTTCATGAAGTTTCTGGGTTACAACAAGGATCTGAATAGGATTGGAGAGTTCAAGCGACAGAATCTACCCACTATGTGGAATTTCATGTTCTCCACCTTAAACATAACCCTTACCAGCAAATCTGGTAGTCAAGACCAAGCCACAACAGAAATCCTACAAATCATGTATGGATTGTTCTTCAATCGAAACTTTGACTACGCCAGCATTCTCTACAACGATCTTCTTACGGCTGTTAACACAAAAACCTCATCCATCGCAAGAGGAGGAGTCGTTGGATCCCACAAGTTCTTGAAGATGATCAAGTTTCCACGCTTTATCAGTCTGTTGATCAGAAGAGCCTTCGACAGACTGGAACTAACTCATCAGGGTCGCTCAACACCTGTTTGGACGATGTCAAAACTCCTCCCCACCCCTTCTGGTGAATACCCCTTCATAAGAAGAATTCCAGGTACAATGCTTGCCCTTATCACCCCTGACCACATCTCTATCCAAAACTATCAGAGTGCTGCTCAACCTCAAGAACCTGAGGTGAGAACCCCAGCATACTTAGGATCTGAGCCTTCCTTGGAGAGCTTAAGTGAGGAGATTGGTGAGGAAGTTAACAGACCAGAGGCAAGAGTACCCAAAGTGGGGTCTTCCTCTAGAAGAGAGGAAGTAGAGGACAGAGCATCTCCTAGAGAGGCTGTCCATGAGGAAGTACAAGAAACACCAAGGGGATAACAGAGGAAATCATGACAAAGATGACTGAAGTGGCATTTGACTACATGTTCAAGGATAGAGTCATCAAACCGACAGAAGAGTCAACACAAGAACCACCAGAGATCATCTGCCTAGATACCCCTCCTACTTCTCCAACAAAAGAACCAGATAGGACAGACCCATCCTATGCTGAAGGACAAACAAGTCGAGCCCAACCTCAAGCTACTCAGAAATCTGCTCACATCGACACTCTTATGGCAGAAACCCATGATGACCCAAACCCGATGGTAACAGAACAGAACCCAGAAACTTATACCTTTCATACCGAAAAACCTGCCTTAGAAACGATATTTGCATTTCTATATGCTGACAGAGACATCATCCCTGTAAATGCCGTACCCATTAACCCATACCTCAACCCAATCAGAATAAACACCATTTCTGATGCAAGGCTAAAGTTCATCCAAACCAAGTCAAATCAGAATAGAGCCATCAATATAAACTTCGGTATCCGCAGAATTCTGGACATCAAGCACAAGAAGTTTCAACACGACAGGGTCACATACCATGAGTATACTGTGGAATCAACAGAAGGCAGAAATGAAATCTTCAATGACAATGATCTCATCCTTCTGAATCCATATGACCTGATCTTACTCCACGCATAAGATATTGTTGTCCTATGATATTTTCGAACACACTCGAACATGTTCTTGGTGTGATTCATTATCAATATATGAGCAACTTTTATATCTGATCCTGTTATCATTTTTACTGTTCAATATTTGATTCTCATAGTTCATTTATCGTTTACACAATCACTCATTTTAATGGCTTTATTTAATATGCTTCCGCTGTCTATTTCACTACCATTAATATGATACAACGTGAATCTGGGAACCTACAGTATACGAGAAAATTAACACACAAATACGGAGACGGGGAATTGGCTTCTGTGATATAGATCCATACACCGGAAACAAAAGAAACAAATCTCTGTCATCTCTATTTCTCATTGGAAGTACAAGAAAACCTGGTTTTCCAAATTTACTCTCTGTTAGCAAAAGGCGAAAAGTCTCTGGGGAACCTCACATAAGGAAACCTCTGATGATGACAAATGTGTGGATTGAAAACACAGATTTATTACCTTCAATCTCTGTCAAAAGGGAATCCAAACCTAAGAAATATCTGAAAACTCAAGATCAGATAGGAATCTTCAAGTTTGGTAAACCCGAGACTCAAACACAGGTTGCCTTTGTCTGCATGATAAACTCTGAAAAGAAATTATCGGCAGAGGCCCCTGAGTTCAAGCCTAACGTTTCAGATGAAAAATAGTTGATAGAAATCGGGAAAAACAACTTTTTCGAAGACTTCTGTACACCTTCTGTCGATCAAAATCTCTATGAAAAAACCTTATCAGATACTTCTGTTGACTTAGAAGATAGTCCCCTAGAAAAGGAAGAAAGTGAGTATGGCACATGCTCTGAAAGTCCAGCCTCTGTCGAAAGAGAATTAAGTGACTCAACCTCTGTATATGAGGATGATTCATCCTCTGACGAATCTGAGACTGACTCTAAATCAGAGATAGGACCTTGTGACACAGAGGATTTTAAACTACCCTCTGGAGTTCTTAACATAACTATTCCTCCAAAGGAAAAAATCACAAGAGTTCCTATCTGTCCAGACTTTTTGGACTTGTGTATACAAGCCAAAACCTCTCTTGAGCTTGAGAAAATTAAACAACAAAAAGCTCTGTCCTCTCAAAATCCAACAAGTTCAAAGATTTTAAAATCCTTAAGGCCTATTAAAGAAAAACTAACATGGCAACAGAAGGGTAAATGGGCTAAAAATGACATATCTTTTTCTTCTGGGACAGTGAAACCTGCAGAAGTTCACCACAGAAGGGGTCCACAGAAGGCTGCTCTCAACAAATGATTTTGCAAACAACAATCTAGCCTACAAAGGTCTTCTTGTAATAGGAAGTCAAATGTTAGGATAGAATGTAATGCCTCTGTGCCCCCATTTAGTGTTTTTAATGAAAAGTTCAAGCAAATCTCTTCGCACATTCATTATTGCCATTGCTTTGATATCATGTATAAATTAAGCCAACACTTCACAAATACACATTGCTTACTCTCTGTACCCAACAAGAATGCTAAATACAAGGGTAAGAAGAAACAGAATGTTTCCTCAACAGAAGCTAAAGAAAAGTCCAAGAATGCTAAGGAAAACTTGAAAACCCCTAACAAAACTGGACCCCTTTTGGATATGGGTACCTAAAACTCTCTGATTGTCTTGCAGAAGCAGTATGTGCCGATCTGGTATCTAGACTCCGGATGCTCGCGGCACATGACTGGCGACAGGGGTCTACTATCCACATAGAAAGAAAAACACGATGGTGGATCTGTGACCTTTGGAGACAACAAAAAGGGGTACATTAAAGGCTACGGAGTCATCAAGAAGGAGAACATATCCGTATGCAAACAGTTTCTGTTTTTCTGATTTTTAACCTATTCCTCATATTATTCAAACAGTTTCTGTTTTTCTGCAATTTTCGATTCTTTCAAACTTTGGTAAACTTATAGAATCTGTTATTCTGGTTAAAACACCATTTTTGTGCTAAGTTGAAAAGCTGTTAAGCTTAGAAACTTCATACGAAGCATCCACTTCTCAGTCTAAAAAGGTTTGTTGTTCATACCCCATTTTTTGGATATTTTCTCTCTCAAAATGACAAATACAAACAACTTCTTCACTGCTGGTTCCTTAACCAAACCTCCCACTCTTCTTAGAGACGAATACCCTCAATGGAAGATACGTATGTGTGACAACTGTCAAATTTTCACCTCAGGTTAGAACTGCACTGGATATTTCAATTATTCATGACATAGTTCACACAATGCGATTTTAGCAGTAAACTCGGTACGGTAGGAAAATTTGAGAAATTTTGCCTAGGAACCCCTTGATTTAGGAAATTATCCATAAATCTCATAAAATGTCAACTTAAGCTACAATTATATCTCAAGTATATATATAATTAGTAACTAAATCACTTCAACTAAATTTTATATAGATACTTTACTTTTTTATTGTATTATTTAAATTTATAAGAAAATACTTTATACTTTAAAAATAAATCAAAAAGACAAGATTATACTTTTATATTTTGCAACACCCCCCCCCCCCCTCACTACCGTCTTTATGTAGTTTTTTATTAAACCATTTCACTCATTTGCAAACTACTCACACTCTCTCTAAATTCTCTCACACTAGAGTTCTTCCTTTATCTCTCCATCTTCATCCAAGTAAAATCATAAAACTTCAGCCCCTAAACACATCTTTTCCAAGAGATCAAAGTGTTCAAGGTAACTACAAGTGTGTTGGGTGAAATCCACACACTCCCTTTTTTCTAGTTTTCATTTCTATGCACTTTTCTTATGAATGTTCTTCATCTTTTTCTTCATTTCTTTAATATTGTTAAAAAAAATCATCTTTACACATCTTAATGTTTGTAGATTTACCACCATAACACTTGCATGTTAGTAAAAGGGTGGTGAATCCATAATCAAACCCATGTTAAGATCAAAGATGAACTTTTAACAAACATGCATGTAGTTTTCTTGAAAAATCCATACCTTTTGATTCAAAGGTTTCATGAGTGGATCTTTAAATCCATTAAAATCATGTTTTAACCAACATGCATGAGTTAAAAATACACAATTTTATGATACATGATGAAGATCACGACATAAACACCAAAAAGAACCATTTTCAAGATTTATAAAAGATGAGATGATGGGTAACTTGCAAGTAGTTTAAATGGCTCAAAAACATGTTTTGGAACTGAAAATAATTGTATGGGGATGAGTCAAATTGTATTGCATGCAAGGGGAATGAGAATATTGCTAAAAAGTCAAGAGAATGCACATGCATATTTGACAGCTTACTGCCAGATTCCACACCTCTTTTCAAAAGGTCATATCTCACTCAATACTACTCCAAATTAAATAATTATTTTTCTGGAAATTATTTTTATGTGTTAGGATTCAAACCCAAGTGGTTTCACTCAAAACCTCAAATATTTCGTCTACCAAACAGTCTTCACAAAACACTGTGCAAACAGCAACGTTTTCTGTCGAGTTTTACGTAAAGTATTTTTTCACGTACTTAAACACTTCTTAAAATTATGAAACTTATGCCAAAAGTTTCCTAACTCATTAAACCACTTGGACATAAAATATCTTGACCTAACTATACCTGGAAAGTATCCAAAAATGGACACAAAGTGACACCAAAATCGGGACAGCAAAGGACAATTTTCTTGTTATGATTGAAAGTTAATTCTTGATCCCTTTTCATCATTTTATGATGAAATTGTGGAATATATATATATATATATATATATATATATACTATATATTCATATAATTATGCAATTTATATATACTTTAAACCCTTTTCATAATTATTATGATGAAATTATGGTATATATAAATATATATATGTACTATACATTTATAAATTTATGCACTTTAAATACTTCATCTTTACATTTTGAACCTTTTTTATCATTCTTATGATAAAATTTCGGTATACATATATATGCTATATATAAAGTCTTTGGACCCTTTTCGTTACTTATTATGACGAAATTGCGGTAACGTTAACCTAACAAGAATGAAGTATACATATGTTACGATTACTAATTTCAGTAACTCTTTATGATTTATAATAATTAAATCACAACAAAGGCATTTTATGACGATTTGAATAGTTAGTACCGAACCTTTGAGATTAAAACTCACTAGTGACCTTACGTTCATAGGTTTGAAGTAGGATCACACCGAAGTATCTTGTGGGAGATTCCCGAATTTCTATCGCGTATCAAGTGAGTTTTCACAGCCCCTTTTTACTATTTTATACATTTTGGGGTGAAAAGCATGTTACGATTTATTTCGCACCGATTGTACTGTTTACTCAAAATGCTGAATATTTTTCCGTATACTTATGCGCAACGGTATGTATGCTTATGTTAGTTGATTCTGAGTTTTGCTATTAAGTCCCCGGTTACTCTACATTACCCATTAACTCACGTTTTGAGCCGTTAGTATTATGGATAACGTTATTTGGTTGACACCCACTCACCTCACGAGTGCATAATTACTATTTTCCGTAATTCCGTAATTCCGTAATTCCGTAAGCATGTTTGTGAGGAACATGCAGTTTGGGGCATTCCGTAACTAGGTTTGGGTAGTGGGCTCAATACTTTAACCTATAATTGTATACGATATTATACCTTACGCATGTTGACATATCCACTTGTACGGATTTTATAAAAGTGTGTTCATAACCGGTTGACATATCCACTTGTGCGGATTTTATAAAAGTGTTTTCATAACCGGTTGACATATCCACTTGTGCGGATTTTATAAAAGTGTTTTCATAACCGGTTGACATATCCACTTGTGCGGATTTTATAAAAGTGTTTTCCTAACCGGTTGACATATCCACTTGTGCGGATTTACAAAGGTGCTTTAAAACTACAACCGGATACTCAATCCACTGGTGCGGATTAAAAACTGTTTCTATGACAAACTTTGTTGTACTCATAAAACCTGTGATCTCACCAACTATTCAATAGCTGACCCTCTCATTTACATGCTTTTCAGGAAATATCAAGTAAGGTTGAACTTTAGAAGGCACCTCAAGTAGCTGCATTCAACACGTTTTTCCTTATCATGTCGATTTGTGTTTTGGACAAATTATATATTTTTGGAACAAGATGTATCTTTTGTAAACTTTTTATGCTATGACGATTGTGTGTTGTCTTCTACCTTACGCAATGAAATCTTTAGCTGTGACATCCCGTATTTCCGCTTTAGCGGGGTGTGACAGTATGATTCACTTCTTTGAGGGTACTGATAAAGAACTCGTTTACTATCTCTGTAACCCTCATTTTGTTCCTAGGATAACAGTACCACGTATTCCTTCCACAGACGAAACACCAGAAATCCCTGAACACGAAAAACCAAAAGCTCAGGGTAAGTGGTCCGATTCTGATTGGGCAAAATATGAAGTGGCTCAGAAAACAAAAAGACTTCTGATCATGGCTATTCCCAACGACCTTTTCCAGTCCCTAGATGCATGTGAATCTGCATATGATCTATGGAAGGAACTGGAAAAACAACTAGAAGGGGGGGCCAAAACTCAGAAGAATCGCAAAGCTCAATACATAAACGAATACTCTGCATTTAAAGCTCCGCCGACAGAAACTCTGCAGTCTACATATGATCGGTTCAACTCGCTAATTAACAAATGCCAGAAGTTCAGAATCCACAGAACTTCTGAAGAAAACAATGTCATGTTCCTTAAAAGTCTAAATGGAGAATGGCTCCAGTTATCTATGTCTCTTCAAACAAATCAAGACTTAGATTCCTGGACTCTATCAGACCTCTATGGAACATTGGCAGCCCAAGAGCCTCAAGTAGCACAAACAAAAGCCCAGATCAGTGCACCTCTTGCCTATTTGGTAAGACTACAGAGGCTAAAGAGAAACCAAAGAAAGAGAAAACTGCAGAGGAAAAGAAGGAGAAGAAGAAAAAAATCATGATAGTTGATAGTGATGAAGAGAAGGAAGAAGAAGAAGAAACAACCCTGGCCTCGATAGCTAAATCATTAGCACTCTTGACTAGGGAATTCAGCAGAGGATACCAGAAGAAGACTGGTAATGAACGCTACGAAAGAGAAGGGTCAAACGAAAGAAACGACAGAAGTGGTGACCGACAGAGGTCAAATGACAGAAATGACAGAGGTAATGACCGACAGAGGTCGGACGATAAAACTGGAAACACTCCACAGAATCAAGAGTGTTACAAATGTGGTAAGCCAGGCCATTACGCAAATGAATGCAGAACCGACAGAAGTGGTGACCGACAGAGGTCAGGCAACAAAGCTGGAAACGCTCCATAGAACCAAGGCTGTTACAATTGTGGAAAGCCAGGTCACTTCGCCAACGAATGCAGGAGAAAATCAAATCGCCCTCAGAGGGATGCTGCTTTCTACAAAAAGAAAGCTGAATACTATGCTCAGAAATCCTTAATGGTGAATCAAGAAAACTGGCTATCAGATACATCCTCTGAAGGAGGATAAACAAAGAACGCCCTATTCTGTGGCATGGCAGAAGTCAGCTATGGCTCTGATAGCGAGGTATCCACTTCTAACTATAACTCTAATACAACAGAAGATGATTTACTTAAACTTAACATTGAATACACTGAACATAAAAAGACATGCGAAAGTGTTCAGAAAAAGCTCACCTTCTATGAGAGAGAAGCTAGACTTCTCACTCAAGAAAAAGCCAAAAAAATTCTAGAAAAGGAAGAAATTGAAACAAACTGGAACAAAAAATTAAATCCTTTAAAAGAAAGGATTTATGAACTTAATTCTTCTTTAAAAACAAAATCGAAGGAACTTATGGACGTTGAGTGTGACAGAATGAACATCCTAGCTCTTAAACATTATTTTCAAAAGGAAAGAGAAGTCCTCTGTCAAGATTTACTCAGAAGAGATCTTTTAATTAAAAAATTTCAAGATGCACAGAAAATGTACGAGAAAATCATTACACAAATAGGGAGAAGGGGAATTGGCTTCTGTGATATAGATCCATATACAGGAAACAAAAGAGACAAATCAATGTCTTCTCTATTTCATATAGGAGATACAAGAAAACCTGGATTTCCAAATCTACTCTCTGTAAGTAAAAGGCAAAAAGTCTCTGGGGAACCTCACAAGAGGAAACCTCTGAAGATGACAAATGTGTGGTTTGAAAACACAGATTTGTCACCTTCAATCTCTGTCAAAAGAGAATACAAACCTAAGAAATATCTGAAAACTCAAGATCAGATAGGAATCTTCAAGTTCGGTGACCCAGAGACTCAAACTCAAGTTGCATTTGTCTGCATGATGAATTCTGAAAAGAATTTATCAGCAGAGGCACCTGAGTTCAAGCCAAACCTTACAAAAGAAAATTTTGATATCTCTGAAGAAAACCTCTGTACACCTTCTGTTGACTTAGAAGATAGTGCCACGGAAAAGGAAGAAAGTGAGTATGGCACATGCTCTGAAAGTCCACCCTCTGTCGAAAGCGAACCAAGTGACTCAACCTCTGTAGATCAACTTGATGACTTCGATGACCATCTGCCAAGAACAACTCAATGGACGAAAAATCATCCACCAAGCCTTATAATCGGCGATCCTTCTGAAAATGTCAAAACAAGATCAGCCACTGCTAATTTTTGTTTCTTTACAAATTTTATCAGTATGATCGAGCCAAAAAGAATATTTGAAGCCCTAGATGATCCAAACTGGGTAGATGCTATGCAAGAAGAGCTTCAACAGTTTGAGAGAAACAAAGTATGGACCCTAGTACCTCTGCCATGAGGGAAACAAGCCATAGGGACAAAATGGATCTTCAGAAACAAGAAGGACGAGGATGGGGTGGTCATTAGAAACAAAGCAAGATTGGTGGCCAAGGGATATCGCCAAGAAGAAGGCATTGATTACGATGAAACTTTTACCCCTGTCGCACGGCTCGAGGCTATAAGAATATTTTTAGCCTTTCCACCCCACAGAGGTTTTAAAGTATTTCAAATGGATGTAAAATCGGACTTTCTAAATGTCGAAATCCAAAAAGAAGTCTATGTCCAGCAGCCACAAGGGTTTGAAAGCTCCAAGTACCCAAAATACGTGTATTACCTTGACAAGGCTCTGTATGGACTGAAACAGGCTCCAAGAGCATGGTACGAAAGACTCTCAACCTTTCATCTCAATAACAACTACGACATAGGTACGATCGATACAACTTTGTTTTATAAAAGGAAAGGTGATGAAATTATGCTTGTACAAATATATGTGGACGACATTATTTTTGGATCTACAAATGCACAACAGTGCAAAGATTTCGAAAAACTCATGGAGAGTGAGTTTGAAATGAGTATGATGGTAGAATTAACTTTCTTCCACGGACTCCAAGTAAAACAATCATCAGAGGGAATTTTCATAAATCAAACAAAATATGTCTCTGACATGCTTACAAAATTCAGTCTCTCTAATGCCTCTGTAATGAAGACCCCAATGGCCACTGGAAATAAGTTATACTCAGATCCAAATGATAAATCTGTAGAGTGCAAGCTCTACAGAGGTATGATTGGATCTCTGTTATACTTAACCGCAAGTAGACCTGACATAATGCATGCCACATGTCTCTATGCAAGATATCAAGCTAACCCGAAGGAATCCCATTATATTGCTGTAAAGAGGATCTTCAGATACCTCAAAGAGACCAAAAATCTTGGCCTCTGGTATCCGAAGAACTCTGGTTTTGGTCTTAAAGCTTATACAGATTCAGACTATGGAGGTTGCAAGCTCGATAGAAAGAGTACCTCTGGGAGTTGTCAATTCCTAGGTGGGAAATTAGTTAGCTGGACTTCAAAGAAGCATAACTGTGTATCGACATCTACGGCAGAAGCTGAATACGTTGCTGCTGCTAGCTGTTGCTCCCAAGTTCTGTGGATGAAAACTCAGCTAAGAGATTATGCTCACAACATATACAAGATACCTATCTTCTGTGACTCAAATAGCGCCATAGTCATCTCTGCCAATCCAGTATAGCACTCAAAAACAAAGCATATCGACATCCGTTACCACTTTCTGAAGCATCATGTTGAATATGGCACAATCGAAATGCATTTCGTGTCTACAGAATACCAACTTGTAGACTTATTCACCAAAGCACTAGATGAGAAAAGATTCCTTTTCTTGGTGGGTAAGTTGGGAATGATTAACATGAGTTAAAACCTCTGTAAGTATAATTCTTTCCTATGTAAATATGTAAATATATTGTTTTTATTGTTTTTGTTGTCTGATTTATTTCTGTATGTAAATTCTCCATCATAAAAGGTTCTAAAATTCACAGAGCTTCTGTGGGTCTGCTCATAACCTCTGACGGTCTACACAGAACCTCTATGCAAAACTTATCTCATTTGATCCAAGCATAGGTCAAGGGGGAGCAGAAGGAGACCTTGAACTGATTTACAGAAATTGTCAATTCAAGGGGGAGCCAAAGAAGAATTGTGATCAACAACAACCACATAAGTCATGTATTTAACCGAGGTCAGAAGAGTCAAAGAGTGAGTATCTCGTACAAATCCTTCTTGAAAAAAAAATTCTAGGACACAAACTTTCAAATATGTCCTAGAAACATTGCTTATGACATTCCAAACAAGAAATAATAAAAACACTTGATGAACCTTCCTTTATGAGAAATTTAAGGTTCTAGAACCTCTGCTGAGCTCAACAGAGCTTCTGTAAGACAGATCCTCCAATACTGCAAATATCATACGGGAACTCGATCAATCATCTTGAAACAAAATGATATGACAGTTAAGGATATCACCTGATAAGAATGAGTTTTAAACTGATTTGTTTAGAAGTCGTAGTCTTTGAAGTACGGGTCCTGAACTGAATTATTCAGAAGCCATAGTCATTTAAGTACGGGTTTTGAATTGATATGTTCAAAAACCTAAAACGTTGAAGCACGAGTTTTGAACTTTATCTTGAAATAATCAGATCAAATTTTGAGACAATACTCCCTCTGAAATCAAGATAATCCTGCAAAATCAAGAGATTTTGGTAATCATCTACGATGATTCCTCATTAGATATCAAAAATCCAAATTCTGAGTAGTAAAGTCAGAATTCTGATTAGAAGAGTCAGAATTCTGAGTAACTTGTTCAAAATTCTAAGTATCAGAGTCAGAATTCTGATTAGTTGAGTCAGAATTCTGAGTAGTAGAGTCAGAATTCTGATAAAACTATCCAGAGAAAATACCTTAGAAAAATGTTTGGATTTTGTGATTTTTGAACATTCTGAACTTCAAATCACCATAACTTGCTCAAAAATCAGAATTTTTCAACCAAAATTTGCAGGGTTGCTCAAAATGTGATTCTGAACATATTCTCTTGAAATGTTTTCTACTAAAAACACTCACATCTATGAGTTCGATAACCCCACAGTAAACAGAACTTTTTAAAAAAAATCTTCAAAATCAACAAATTGATCTGTATGAATCAGAAATCCATAATCACATTCAGATCGAGTTTTGGACTGAATTATCCAAAAGTCAAAATTTTCAATTTAAGCACATCATCTGTTTTCAGTCATGTGTCAGTATGATCATTCAGCTTTACACATGAATAACCTGCAAAACAGATTAAGTTGTCTTTGGTACCCATATGAACTTGGGTCCAGGTCTGTTAGGTGCAGTGGCATATGCAGATATTCTATAAGAACCATACCAATGCTGAATTAAATCCTTGTTCACAAAATCATTAGTCCCACAATATGAACAACAAAGTTTCTTTTGTGCAATTCTGACTAATTGATTTACAGAATAAATCACATCAGGTTTAACAAAAGATTTTCTTTGAAAAGTATTGTTCTTCTTGACATTTGAATTAGGAACCTTTGATTTTGGCACTTCTTTCTTGGAAGTTGTTCCTTTAACTCTCCATTCCATTTTTATCTTTTTAAAAGAACAATTATAAGATTTATCAATAGGAGAATCATAAAACAGATTAAAAGAACGAATCTGATCTTTTGAACTATGATTTGATTTGTCAACAACTTTCGTTTCAAATTCTTTAAACTTTTTAACATACAAATCAAACCTTGACTGCAAATCAGATTTGGACTTCCTCTCTATCATGATTTTAGTTGATAAATCAGATAATTTCTTAATATGCCTCCTTATCTCCAAATGAAAAACTTTCTTTTCCCTCTCAAACTCATCTTTTAAGCATTTTTCTTTAAAGCCATTTACCTTCTTCTTTTCAGTCTCTTTCCTTCCATCTTCTAACTCTTTCTCCAACTCATTGATTTTTACAGAAAACTCATTTAACATTCCTGTTTTCTTTTTCTCAAACCCATTTTTTTCTTTTTGAAAAATATTTTTCTTGCATTCAAACTCTTTTCTTTCTTTTGCAAGAATTTTCTCCAAATCAGAAATTTTCAGAGAGAATTCAACAGACTTTGTTTCAAAACCTTTCCTCTCAGTTTGAAAGTCTCTTCTCTCTTTCTCAAATTTCTCTCTTTCTCAAATTTCTCTCTTTCAAGTATAAGAACTTGTTCAAAATTATAGATCTGTTTCAAGAGTTGACAATTTTTCATTTCACATGATTTGATTCTATATTCAGACTCTGTCAACATCTTTCTTCCAAAATTGATTTTCTCATTCAAATCCACATTCTCCTTTTCTAACAACTTTGTGTTCTCAGCTTTTGCTTCAGAAGTTTTCAACTTTTCAATAAATGGTTTCTTTAAATTATCAGAACTTGGGATTGAACTTGCTGGTCTTACAAAAATTTCATTTTCCTCCAAACCTAATCCCATTTTTGGATTAAAAAAATATTGCTAGAATTATGAATTTTGATCAAAAAATTAGAACCAACACAAATTTAGAATATGCTAGAATTGATCAAATCTGTCACATGCATTTCATCAAACAGTTAGAGTACATGAATTAACGAAATCTTCTTTTCAACAAAAAATTAGAATACTAATCAACATGCAGCATATAGAATCACTTTGATCAAGAAACCAATCAAGAATTTCGAAAACATACCTATGATCTCTGTTTAATTTCGAGAATTAATCAGCATAGAGAGAAATTCTTTGGATGACTTGATTGTAAGATATCGATTCAACAGAAAGACAAATTCAATTTCTTGAACAAACACAGAGAGAATTCAAGAATTGCTAAGAATTCAAGAAATTCAAATAGCAGCGGAATCAATTGACGAATTGATCAAGAAAACTTCAAGAATGCGATCAAGAAACCCTCGAGAACACGATCTTGAACGAATTTGTTTGTTGATTGGCTCTGATACCAATTGTAAGTTCCATAATCATCACAGATAATCAAGATTCAATATAGAATGAACATTCAAGAACGTATTCACAACAACTGGTCATATGATTTATTAACAATCTGTGAATTACAAGACGTTACAATGATTTCTCTCTCAATGGATTTGTCTATCAAAGTCTCTCTAAAGATCTCACAAAACTATGCGTGAAAGTATTGCCAAAAGATTAGTTAGCTAACTGTTGCTAACTCCTATATATACTAAAAGGAAAAGCTAAAGCTACAGTACATATGAGAAACAGACTAATTGAACAATTACACGTGTCCTAATTAGTAACTGAATATAACATAATATCCAAGTCATAAGTTCTGAACATACTTCTGAATAGGCGTTTCAGAACATTTGTCTTCATAGTCAAAAGTTCTGAGTCTACTACTCAGAACTCTGAACCTTCTAGTCAGAATCCAACACTTAGAATCTTTTCGAGACTTCTCACTCAGAATTTCTGAGTCTCCTACTCAGAACTTCTGAGTCTTCTGACCAAATCCCAACACTTGTGTTTTTGACGAAACTCTAGATCTAACAAAAACTTTTTCACAAACAATTTTCTAGGACATCAACTTTCAAATAGGTCCTAAAAACATTGTTAAAAACAATTAAAACTTTGGATGATCAAAAAGTTTCATAAATTTTTAGATATGAGAAATTTCAACTCATAGGGCTTCTGCTGGCTCTGACAGAGCTTCAAAACCTCTGTGAATGCAATTTCTACACTAAAAATCTATCGATCCTCTCCAATGCTTTTCAAACGTTTTTGGTAAAGGTGCAAGCAACAGAGGATATAACAAGAAGGTCAGAAACCACAAGAGCTCCTATCACTACAGAGCTTCTGTCATTTTCTGATACTTAGGGAAATTCTGCAAAGTAACGGTAAAATTCAGCGAGTAAAATTCTTTTGAAAGTTGAAAAGCTCACGCGCCAAGCATTAATGGGCTGCGCACAACGCCCCGTCGTACTCTGACACTACTAACGTGTCGTATTTTCATTGGACGTCCATGGCACACGTTCTTCTGGAAAGTTGAACCAGCCGTGTACACTCAAGTGCGGACCCCAAATTTTATTCACTTCCAAATATCTACCTCTTCAGAATTCTAACCGTTATCCTTCAGTATAAAACCCAAGTTCCAATCCTCTCAAAACTTTACGAACGTACACTTTCTTCTCCGGCGAACTTGTGCAAAACCCTACAAAATTTTCATTATCCATTTTTTTTTCTTATCCAAGAAATGGCTTCCACCTCTCACGGTCAGGAAAACTCCCCTGCTCACTCTCCGGCGAACTCCCCTGAACACTCTGAAAACCCATCAATAGCCAGAGACCTGGAAAAGGACAACTCCGGCGACGAAGCAAACTTTGCTCCGACCACACACCTTCAAAATTTCTTAGAACATGAACATTTTGATAATGTTCTACCTTTAAAACCAAATAACCACTACTTGGTTCCATCTAAAACCGCCTTTGGGGAAGCACATGCTCTTCTTCTTTTCCATATATTGGAAAACCACATAATCTACCCTCTCCTAACCAAAACCGTCGACAAAATCCCTGCCAGATACCTAAAACAATTCTGGAAAAGTTGCAGATTTGATCCAGAGGATAGACAGATAAAGGGCTACATTTCCAAGCCAGATAAATCCGACTACCTTGAACTCAAGTTTAATAGAACGATGTTCTCACTTGAGTTTAGCTTACCCACCAGAGGTCTTCTAGGGATAAAGGCCTATGCAGAGGAACACACAGACGAAGAACTCTGCAGGTTCATTGAAATGTTGGGGTACAACTTACCACTCATAAAAAGGAATGACTTCCGCAGAGGCAGATTACCACCTCTGTGGAATACACCCTTTTCCATACTCAACAGGTGCCTAACCGGAAAAGTGGGCAGTCCAGATCAATCTTCACACCAGATCTTAGCCATAATGTACGGGGTCTACTACGACCTACCTCTGGACTTCGCCACACTTATGATACAGGAAATGGTTAACACCATAGACAGAAAAATCATCTTCCAGAGGAAAAAGGGACAGAAGAAAGAAGCTCTGCCTCCTCTGCAATTTCAACGAATACTAGGTGTTCTGTTAGAGCCTCTGCTCTTACTTGAAAAATGGCCTATGGAGGGGCCAACAACCAAAATGTACGCCATGACCAAAAACACCCCAACAGAACATGAAGATAGATACCCCTTATGCAGACCTCTGCCAACCAAGCTTCTAGGATATGCCACGGATGAAACCCTTAGTCTAGAATATATACGCGATCACAGGACTCCAGACCCAAGTCCTGTGACACCCCCGCGTTTAGGAGCCCCCTTAGGAACAGAAGTAGTCAAAAGGATGACAGATGAAGAATGGGCAGTAGCTTTTCAGAAGCATGAAGAAGTTCAGGCCAGATTCCGTGCACAAAGAGAAACCATAATCCCTTCTGCAAAGAAAAGCAAACCCTCTGCCTCTACTAAAAAGAAAACTCACAATAGGAAAACCACAAAGGGCACTTCTACTTCTGTTGCTCAAATACAAAAGTGTCCATCTCATGCAACAGAGGTTGGATCTTCTGCACCTCCCTCTCCTCCAAAGGAAAAGAAGAAAAGAAAATCCAAAACCTCAGAGGAGAGTGCACCGAAACCAAAGAGAAGGAAAAGCAAGAAAAAGTCCAAAAAGCCTATCTCTCCTATGCAAATTATAACAGAGGATGATGCGATAGAAGAAGAAGTTTACCAATCACCTCTGCAATCCCCCAATCCCCTCAACTATGCACATCATGGAGATTTCTCTGACTTCCTCCAATGCCCTAAGTTTGCCAACACTCTTGACACTTCTGGATGGACTGCAGAACCCCTCTCCCATGGCTCTACAGAATAAGCAGACTTCGGAATCCCTTCTGACATAGAAGAAGATGATCAAACGCCACAAATAATCAGTCTAAAATGCCAGAAGTACTACAGAACCCCTTCACTCAACCAGGATTTGATATACAAAGGGAAAGCCCAGAGGAAGAGGTAGCTGCAGAAGAACACCACATGGACACCATGTTAGGAGGTCCAACAGAGGAGATGGTTGAATCTAGGGAAACTAAGGTAGAAGTCTCAGAAGTGGATCCTGATGAAGAAGAAGCAGACCACGTAAGAAAAGGTCTTTATCATCCACATGTCATGCGACTAATTGGGAAAAATCCATGCTATGATGATCTAGGGAAAAGCCCAGAAGTCAGGGTAGAAACATCAAGCCATAGGATAGCTACAGAGGTAGAGACCATAGATGGAGAACAAGTGGTTGGATGCTTCACAGAAGCAGAAGCTAAAACAAATGCCTGGAATAATAGAGGCACACAACCAAAACCAACTCCCAGTGCAACCCACATTTCTATTGCCGCCAGTCTAGTGGTAGAGGGCAATATTGAAAAAGTGCAGCACAGCTCGACCCCAACCCAAACCATTCGGACAGAGGAAATTCTTTCATCCTCTGTACCATTAGAAACCGGGGAAACCATTCCAGGGGAATCCTCTCTAAAGGATTTTCCCGTAGTAAGTCATCAATTGCCCCAGATCACATCAGACATCCCCACAGAGGTATTTGTTTCCTCTGCTACACGCACACACATAAGTCCAAAAGGCTTTTCAGAGGAGCTTAGTGTTCACAAAGACGGAGAGACTCTAGACAAGTCTCTGAGTCAACCGAAGGATACTCTTGTACCCACCTCTGGAGTGGATCAAGACAATGTCCTTCTCAGAACCTCTATAGAGTCTGAAGCTGATAAAGTTAATGGATCAAAAAATTGGATGATCAGAAAGTTAATAGAATTCAAGTTATAAGATTTTTTCTTATATGTGGTAATAACGGTTACTGTTACTGCGAGTGAAACTCATATGGCTAAAAACAACCTCACGCGCCTAGCATTAATGGGTCGCGCACGACGTCCTGTCATATTCTGACAAGGCCTACGTGTCCCATTTTCATTGGGCGTACATGGAACGTTTTTATTTGGAAAGTTGAACCCGCCGCTCAAACTCGAGTACGGATTCCAAATTTTAATCCATTGCCATATATTTTACTCTTTCGAATACTACCGTTTTACCCTCCTATAAAAACCAAGCAATACCCTCTCATAATACCTTTTACAAACTCTTATCTTCTTCTCCGGCGAAACCCTGCAAAAGCTTGCAAAAACCTTGTTCTTAAAATCAAATGGCTTCATCTTCTAAAGCTATCTCCCAAGAACTCTCTCCGGCAAACTCACCGGAACACTCCCCTGCCCATTCTGAACATTCAGAAAACCCCAACCTTGCAAGAGCTATTGAACAACAAGATTCCGGGGACTCAGCAGAATTTGCTCCGACGACACACTTGCAAAACTTCATAGCAAAAGATCACTTCGAAACCATACTTCCTATCAAATCCAACAACTGCTATTTGGTCCCCTCACCCACTGCTTTCGGCGAAGCCCATGCTATTCTTCTGAATATAATGGAAAATCACATCCTCTTCCCTCTACTCTCAAGAACCCCAAACAAAATTCCAGTCCATTATTTGAACCAATTTTGGCAAAGCTGCCGATTTGATAAAGACGATTCTCTTATCAAAGGGTACATTTCAAGACTTGATAAATCTGAGCATCTTGAAATCAAGTTCAACAGAACAATGTTCTCACTTGAATTCAACCTACCAACAAGGGGTCTTCTGGGATTGAAGAGTTATGCAGAGCAACCATTTAGACGAAGAGCTCTGTCGCTTCGTAGAAATGCTTGGGTACAACACCCAACTACGGAAGAGAAATGACTTTCGCAGAGGAAGATTACCACCTCTGTGGAACACTTTGTTCTCTATTCTTAACAGATGCCTCACAGGGAAAATAGGAAGTATTGACCAGAGCTCACATCAAATCTTGAGCATCATGTATGAGGTTTACTATGATCTTCCACTAGATTATGCGACCATTATGATGCAAGAGATCATAAACACCATCGACAGAAAGAACAACACGAGAAGGGTCAAAGAAAACGATCCCAACTTTCTACCACCTCTGCAATTTCAAAGAGTATTGGGAGTACTGTTCGAACCTCTACTGCTAATCCAAAACTGGCCAATGGAAGGACCAACTCCAAAACAGTTCCCGATGAACAAGAATACCCCCACTGATCATACTGATGGCTACTCACACTGCAGACCTCTGTCAAAGAAGCTTCTGCGCTACGCATCAAATAAATCCCTTAAGAAAGAGTATATACGCGATCATAGAACTCCTAAACCGAGTCCTATGACACCCCCGCGTTTAGGTGTCCCCTTATGAACAATGATAGCAAAACCTCTTTCCACTCAAGAAGAAAAGGATCAGAAGTTAGCAAAGCACATGGCTATTCAACTCAGCTTTATAGCCAAACGTGCAGAACTAATGGGAAAGAAATCTTCATCAAGAACCTCTGCATCTGCTCCAAAAGCTAAGAAGAGGAAAACTGCAGAAGGCACCTCAACAAGGGCTGCAGAAGATCAACCTTCACCTCCTCATGCCACAGAAATTGGCTCCTCTGCTCCTCCCTCTTCCCCAAAAATGAAGAAGAAAAGATCGAAATCAACAGAAGAAGGGGCACCAAATCCTAAGAGGAGGAAAACCAAAAAGAGGCATGGTAAATCACTTGCAAAGTTGGTTACCATTGCAGAAGAGGAAACTGCTGAAGAAGAAGTTGCAGAAGAAGAAATGGCTACAGAAAAGTATCAATCACCCTATCAATCTCCAGATAGATTTGCTCACCAAGGAGACCTGAACGATTTCTTACAGAACCCTGATATTGCCAACACCCTAAATATAGCAGGGTGGACGGCACAACCTCTCGACCACCACTCTCCAGAAGAACAAGATTTCTTCATTTCTGGCATTGACACACGTCTGCAAGAAGATGACACAACACCAAAAAATCAACCAGCCGACACCCCTGTGATTTTACAAAACCCTTTCATTCAAGGATTGGACGTTCACAGAAGAAGTCCAAACCCAGCTTCAGAAGAAATAGAACAAACAGAAGCTGAGTGGAACAGAGGTGAAATTACAGAGGCTTCTGAGAATATGATGGAAGAAGAAAAAGAAAAAGGGGTCGAAGTTGTACAAAAAGAGGGATTAGCAACAACAGAGACAGAAATAGAGATTTTAGAGACAGATTCAGATGAAGAAGAAGCTGTCTGGATACGTAAGGGTCTTTATCATCCACATTTCATGAGATTATTCAGATCTCATCAAATGTATGACTTCTTACGACCAGAGCAAGGAACTTCAACAGAACTTAGGGAAGAAGCACCAAGCCATAGGGTAGTTACAGAGGATGAAATAATAGACAATGAAGTAGTGCTTGGATGCTTAACAGAGGAAGAAGCAAGAAAAGATGCCTGGATAAATAGAGGCACACAACCAAAACCAACTCCCAGTGCAACTCACATTCCTAACTCCGCAGGTCTAGCTGCAGAAGGAGTTATTGAAAAAGAGCAGCACAGCTTGATCCTAACCCAAACCATCCAGCCAGAGGTTACTCTTTCAACCTCTGTGCCCACAGAAACCGGGGAATCCATTCCTAGGGAGTCTCCTCAAAGAGACTCACCTATTGTTCGTGATCAGTCGCCCCAGATCACCCTAGAACACCCTACAGAGGAATTCGTTTCCTCTGCCACGCACACATTAGGACCAAAACTTCTTTCAGAGAGAAGTAGTGAGCACAGAGACGAAGAGACTCTAGACAAGTCTCCCAGTCAACAGAAGAACATTCCAATAACCACATCTGGAGTGGATTTGGACACTGTTCTTCACAGAACTTCTGTAGAGATCGAAACTCAAGTTTCTTCTCGAGGATCAGAAGGAAATCCTTCCACCCCCATCGTACAAACAAGGGTGAACGAAGGTGTCCCAGGAACAGGGACTCACTCTGGAGACGAATGTGTTCCTCCAGAGGTTACACAAGGAACACAAGTATCAAGGGATGAGTTCCAAACCCTTGTCACCTATGTGAACCAAACAATGAAAGAGTTGCAAAGCTCTTTCAAATCCTTTACAGAGACAATCTATCCACAGAGGTAAAAACCGCCATCTCAGAGATGAAGTCTTCTGCCGAAACTACTGCCAAAGCAACAGCCACTTCTGCAGCTCAGGAATTCGGAACAACTGCAACTTCTGCTTTCAGGGACTCTGTCAAAGATTTCCTTGAACAAATGAATACGCAATCCAACAGAGCAGAGGGCATCACTCCTGCAGACTTACAGAATGCCCTATCACAAGTACAAGCAGAGGCAATACGCAACACGACAATGATGCAACCAAAAGACTATATGACCAGAGCACAGCTTACAGAGCTCGGACAGAACGTCATTAACCAGGTCACAGAAGTCATTGTCTCCTTCACAACTGCAAATGCCAACTATGTCAAGGATTTCAGAAAGGGTGTCGGCAGAATGCGTTTCAAAACAGAAGCAGAGCTTGCGACATTGATTGGCCTCTGTGATGATGTCTGTGAAAAGTTGATGGCAGCAGGAGCTGAATTACCAAAGAAGCCCAAAACTTCTTGCAGTGCAGAGGGTACTTCTGATAAAAGTCAGATTGATTCTGATGATGACCAACCTGGTCCATCAGATAATCCTGAGGGGGAGAATCTAAGAGAGAAAGCTACGAGCAGAGGAATACAAAGTCCACCAATCGCAGCAGAACCAATCAACCAAGCCCCTCCAGAAGAAACCCAACAACAAACCCAAAAGACCACAGAGACAACACCCATCTCTGTGGAATCATCTCCTAACGAAACCAAAACTCCAGAAGCAGATCAGCAAACCACAGAGGCAACAACCGCCCCTGAGGTAATCATTTTGGACGAAACAGATGAACAAACCACAGAGAAAACACCCACCTCTGTGGAAACACCCCAAACCATACCCAGAAGAAAGTCGATTGCCACCAAACCAAAAAGAGCAACGACCTCTGCTTCTGACGTTCTGAAAAGGATGCACACAACAATGAGTGATCGTATGACGAAGAGAGAAGAAGAAAGGCAAAGGTTCACTTTAGCTTTCAAAATGGCAAGAAGATTCGATGCCAATACTTCATCAACAGAAACTGAGCTCACAGAAGAAGTCAACAAACAACCTCCAACAGAGGTTACAGAGCAACTCAAGCCAAAAGAACCATCGCCACAAAAGTCCTCTAAATCACAAATGTCAAAACCTACAGAGGCAACCCCCATCAAGCCAACAGAAGTGCCAGCCTCCAAACTTACAGAAGCAACAGTTTCTGCCCCGCCAAAAACCAAAGATAAGGGCAAAGGTATACTGACAGAAGAGCCTAAGAAGAAAACATTGCCAAAGCCAACAGAGAAACTAATGAAGAGCGCGTTTGATGCCTTTCAAACCCCAAAGCCTGAAGAAGTTGACTGGGCACATGGATTGAAGCCTCTGTCAGACATTCCTCTAACTGGTAGAGCCGCAGAAGTTGTTCAACAGATGGAGAGTCTCAGAAGACAAGTACCACAACCAGGTCCAACATATGAAGAAATGGAAGAAGTGGTATTCAAATACCTCTATAAACAATCCTTTCAGACCAATTATCCAACAGATCATGTGACAGATCCAAGGATTAGAGAAGAATTTGAGAACATCTTCACAAGGACAAAGCCAAGAACCAAAGCAGATGTCTTCTCAATCCACAAGATCAAAAAGGTAATCTTCTGCAAATTCTCCTTCACAAGAACCTATCCAAGGGTCAGGTACAATCTTTACAAAGTCAGAAGAGAAAACAATTCAGAAACTACCTTCGCTGATGCTGATTTAAGAAATATCAATCCATATGATCTACCTGACCTTCTGCAATGGACAAAGGACAACTACAACACAGAGGCAAACACCAGAGCCTATCAAGTGTTGAGAAAAGCGATGAGGGAAAAGCTTCTGCTCTACAGCATGATAGATTTCCAGCTGGGAAAGGATCTTGGTCTCAAACATCTGGATTTACGACCACCAGAGGATCGCTGCCCACCGGACGCCGTACCTAACTCAATCATCACAGAACCACGGTTTGGGTTAGTATTTCAAAACCCTCAAGGCGAAACTAAACTATTTGTATGCATGGACTGTCAGAAGTATGCAACAAGTACTCTGAACAAGTTCAGAGCAAGCCTTGTGAAATACAGAGGTTCAAAGAAAATGGATAAAGATGCTGCATATACTATCATAATAGAGATTTACGCAACAATTCGCCTAAGAGAACTCTGCATCAGATTCTACAAAGAGATCAGAAAAGTCGGAAGAGACAACAGAAGCTACAACGATTTCAAAGATGCCAAAATCTGATTCTCAGACCTCCAATCTCTGCAAACAAAGTTAAAGTTTATCTTTCATTGTACTCAAATGTAAAATGCCTCTGGCATATTTCTAAATGAAAGAAATTTCGAGGTATTGTTTAACCTCTGTCTGATCTAACTTAGCCAAACTTAACTCAAGTTCAAATTTTTTATTTTTCGCTACTTAGGGGGAGATCGTTAGCTTCAATCTTCCTAATCATAGAAGTATTTAGAAGTAGCGAGCAGCAAGCACCTACTCCTATCAAAATGCTCTTACAGAGGCTCTGCCGACATTACCGAGAAATCAAGGTCAAGAAGCTACAGAAGCAGCAGAGACTTCCTACAGAAGCTCTATCATTCGCACAAAGAAGACCAAAGACTCGGAATCCGGCGAAGACTGCTCCAGAGGACCAGACCGCAGAACCTCTGTAACTCATTATAGAGCCTCTGTGGTCCTTACTGAGACTTGAAGATATTTATAATATCTTGCTACTGTTAAAGGACTCGTACATCAACTTGCATGGTAGCATGCCCTGTCCAACGTCGACGTGTCAAACTCTGATTAGACTCAGTAGGGCTTAGTACATATTAGACGTCTGCTGCATTAAATGCAATATAGCACGTCTGACTGTTCATGCCATCCTTGCAACTGTTCACGACATCCTCTCAACTATTCATACGTACCTTTTGAATAGTAGCATATGCTTTATGGTTCCCTTTAGAGTAGTATATAAGGAAGACTCATGTTGAGTTCTTCCTTACACACAAATACACAACACAACAACATTAAAAACACAAAAAGCTTATTTACCTTAAGAGTCATATCTGTTTTAAAGCTTTTTCTTACTCACGGTTCATAAACCTGTTCTTGATTAATATTCAGTAAACTTTGAGATATAATATTTTGTTCACTGTTTATTTATAGTTTGTTCTAAATCTATCAAACTTATCTGTTAGTTCTTTAAATACGCTTCCGCATCAAACCTTAAACCTGAACTAATAGATCTGATAATCTTGTTTAAAGCAAAACGGGATCCAACAGTCTCGAACAAAATCAATTTCCAAAACAGTTTTCCAGGACACAAATTTCCAAATATGTCCTAAAAACAGTGTTTAACACAATGAAAACTTTGGATGATCAAAAAGTTCTCTAAATTTTTTGTTACGAGAAATTTTCACTCTTAGAGCCTCTGCTGGCCTCGACAGAGCCTCAAAGCCTCTGTGAATGAAAACTTTGTACTAAAGATCTATCGATCCTCTCCAATGATCTTTCAAACGTTTCTGGTAAAGGTACAAGCATCAGAAGAGACAAAAAGACAAGGTTCAGATCACAGAGCTCACTCCACCACAGAGCCTCTGTTGAATCTGACACTTAGCCTTTTATGGATATTCTGTAAAAGAACGAGTTATCTATTGCAAGTGACAGTCTTCTAAAAATAGAAAAGCTCACGCGCCAAGCATTAATGGGCCGCACACGCCATCTAATCGTGCTCTGACATTAATGACATGGCATCTTTTGATTGGACGTATGTGACACACGTTCTCCTGGAAAGTTGAACCAGCCGTATTTACCCTTTCAGATATTTACCCTTTCAGGTTCTACCATCTTTTGATTACGGATCCCAAATTTTATTCACTTTCAAATATTTACCCTTTCAGGTTCTACCATCTCTTCAGTATAAAACCAAACTTACCACAACCTCTAAACGTTTACGAACTTCATTTCTTTATCTTCTCCGGCGAACCTTGGAATAACCTGCAACTTCCATTTCCACTCTCTTTCTTCAAAGAAAATCACAATGGCTTCCACCTCCAACGCTCCGGTGAACTCCCCATCTCATTCTGAGAACTCACAAAACCAAGAAATCGCCAGAACCATAGAACAAGACCTCCCCGGTGATGAAGCAGATTTTGCTCTGGGTCACCCATCTTCAAAACTTCATTGCCCATGAACACTTTGAACGTTTTCTTCCTTTGAAACCAAACAACTACTATTTGGTTCCCTCAAAAACGGCTTTTGGGGAAGCACACGCCATACTGCTTCACATTTTGGAAAACCATTACCTTTACCCCCTGTTATCCAAAACTGTCAATAAAATCCCTGCCAGATATCTCAATTAATTCTGGCAAAGCAGCAGATTTGACCCCGCAGATAGACAAATCAAGGGTTACATCTCCAAACCAGACAAATCCGAGAACCTCGAACTCAAATTCAATAGAACCATGTTCTCACTGGAGTTCAGCCTACCCACCAGAGGACTACTAGGGATAAAGGCATACGCAGAGGAACCAACAGACGAAGAGCTCTGCTGTTTTGTTGAAATGTTGCGGTACAACACAACCCTAAGAAAAAGAAACGATTTCAGAAGAAATCGCCTTCCTACTCTGTGGAATACGCTCTTTTCAATCCTAAATCGGTGCCTAACAGGGAAGGTGGGTAGTCCAGACCAAACTTCACACCAAATCTTGACCATAATGTATGGGGTATATTATGATCTACCTCTGGACTACTCCACCATCATGATGCAAGAAATGGTCAACACCATTGACAGAAGGATATCCTCTCAGAAGGCCACAGGACGAAAGCCCAAAACTCTACCTCCTCTGCAATATCAAAGAATTCTGGGTGTCCTACTAGAGCCTCTGCTACGTCTACAAAAATGGCCAACGGAGGGACCAACGGCCAGAATGTACCCCCTGAACAAAAACACCCCAACAGAGCACGAAGATGAATACCCTTTCTGCAGACCTCTGCCAAAAAAACGTCTGGATACGCTACAGAAGAAGAAGACCAAGAAACCTCACACCCCTCTGCGGACCATCGCAGAAGATGCAGAAATGGTCGAAGAAACCAATGAATAACCTCTGCAATCCCCTTCACCCATCAACTATGCAGAAGATCAGGGTGATTTTTCTCTCTTTCTCCAACAACCCGGGATTGCACACTCTTTGGACCCCTCTGGATGGACTGCAGAAGCTCTATCTCATCATTCAACAGAAGCACCAGACTTCAGAATCTCTTCTGACTTGGATGATGATGACCAAACCCCACAAAATAATCAGTCTAAAACTCCAGAAGTACTACAGAACCCCTTCACTCAACCCGGATTTGATGTGCAAAGGGCAAGCCCAGAAGAAGAGGTAGCTGCAGAAGACCATCAAATAGACACCATGTTAGGAGATCCAACAGAAGAAATGGTTGAAACTAGAGGTACTAGGGTAGAAGTCTCAGAGGTTGATTCTAATGAAGAGGACGCAGACCAAATAAGAAAAGGTCTTTATCATCCACATATCATGCAACTAATTGGGACTCATTCTTGCTATGATGACCTAGGGAAAAGCCCAGAAGTCAGGGTAGAAGAACCAAGCCATAGGGAAGCAACAGAGGTTGAAACCATAGATGGAGAAAAAGTGCTAGGATGCCCAACAGGAGCAGAAGCAAGAAAATATGTCTGGAATAGTAGAGGCACACAACCCCAACCAAATCCCAGTGCAACCCACATTTCTATTACCGCCAGTCTAGGGGCAGAAGGTAATATTGAACAAGAGCAGCACGGCTCGACCCCAACCCAAACTGACCGGGCAGAGGTAACTCTTTCTACCTTTGTGCCAATCTTAGACGGGGAAACAATTCCAGGGGATTCCTCTCAAAAGGACTTACCCTTAGTTCGTGGTCCATCGCCCCAGACCACAATCGCCAAACTAACAGAGGAATTTATTTCCTCTGCCACGTACACTACTATAGGTCCAAACAGCTCTTCAGAGGAGCTTATAGTGCACACAGACGGAGAGACTCTAGACAAGTCTACGAGTCAACAGAAGGATACTCTTGTCCCCACCTCTGGAGTGGTTCAAGACAGTGTCCTCTCAGAACCTCTATAGAGTCTGAAGCTGATAAAGCCTCTACTCAAGGATTAGAGGGAAATCCTTCCGTCATCAACATCAATACAGGGACGAAATAAGGTGTTCCAGGAATGGGAACTCACTCTGTGGACGAATGTGTTCCCCCAAAGGTTACACCAACTCCACATGTATCAAGGGATGAGTTCCAAACCCTTGTGACCTCTGTGGACAATACCTTAAAAGAGTTGAAAAGCTCTTTTAATTCTTTTGCAGATACTACATCCAGGGCACTCACAAACCTGAACACCAAAATGGACAACCTGTCCACAGAGGTGAAAAATGCCTTAGCCCAGATACAGGCAATTGCTACAACCTCTGCCACATCTGCTACTGCTGAGTTTGAGAAGGCTACAACCTCTGCCTTCCAAACTTCTGTCAAAGATCTCTTAGCTCAACTCAATGATCAAGCCTCCACCCCCAAGGGCCTTACTCCTGAAGATTTAAAGAAGGACCTCGACAAAGTTCAAGAGCAAACAACAGAAGCAACTCTGGCCATGAAGCCCTCAGATTATATGACCAGAGCTCAGCTCACAGAACTTGGCCAAGGAGTGATCGATAAAGTAACAGAGCTCATCAGAGCCTTCACAGCTGCCAACACAAATTATGTCAAAGACTTTAGGGAAAGCGTTGGCAGAATGCGCTATAACCCAGAAGCAGAGCTCCAAACTCTTTTTGGTCTCTGTGACGATGTATGTGCAAAACTGATAGCTGCAGGTGCCACTCCTCCAAAGAAACCAGAGGAATCTTGCAGAGCAGAGGGTACACAAGATAAGAGTCAGGATGACTCTGATGATGACTCTGATAGTCCATCAGATCATCCTGAGGGGGAGAATCAAGGGCCAAAACAAAGGGAAAAAGCTGCAAGCAGAGGTATACAAGCTCCACCGGTATCCGCAGAACCTATATCTCAAGCACCTCCAACTCAAACCCAAGGAGGAACACAACAACAGTCCACAGAGGCAATAACCATCTCTGTGGAATTCCCCTCTGTATTCGGAGAAGATGTCCAAACCTAAGAGAACTTCCAAATGCTGACATCTTCTGAAGAAGAACTACCTTCCCCAACACCTAAAACCAACCCAAGAATCAAAACCATTGCTCAAAAACAGAGAAAATATCTGAGCAAAACACCTGAAGCCTCTCCAACATAACCCAAATCACCAATCAAGCCCTCTGAAACTCAAGTGTCAAATCCAACAGAGGAAACCCCCACAGAACCTCCTACAACCAAACCCTCTGAAGCTCAAATGCCAAAACCCACAGAGGAAACCCATCTCTATAAGTAGACAAACCAATGACGAAAGACAAAGGCAAAGGGATTATGATAGAGGAACCGCAGAAGAAAAAGGCCAAGCATCAACCTCCGACAGAAAAACTGATGAAGAGCTCTTTCGATGCTTATGTTACACCAAAACCAGAAGAAGTAGACTGGGCCTTAGGTGCAAGCCCTCTGTCAAACATACCAATTTTGGATCCAAAGAAAAAACTCACAGAGGATCGAGTGGTAGAAATTAAGAAGAAAATGGATGCTCTGCGCAGACCCATGCCTCCAGTTGGTGCACCTCCACCTCAAATGGAAGAAGTGGTGTATAGGTATCTCTACAACAGAACTGCCAGAGATCCAATGCCACCAATGGTCCAAGATCCTGAACTTCGTGCTGACCTCTTAAACATCATCACAAGAACAAAACCCAAGCCAAAACATGAAGTCTTCTCAATAGAAAAAATTGACAAGGTCATATACTGTAAGTTTTCTCAAACCAGAACTACACCTAAGGTTTCCTATAACATATACAAGGTCAGAAGGGTGAACAGAACCACGAATCAATTCACAGATGTTGATCTGAGAAATCTAAATCCCTACGACCTACCCGACCTTCTGCTCTGGACAAAAGAGAACTTCACAGCAGATGCACATCGAAGGGCATACAGGGTAATAAGGAAATCCATGCGTGAGAAACTTCTACTATACAGCCTTGTCGACTTCCAATTAGCACGAGATCTCGGAGTAAGAAACCTCGCACTTCGACCACCAGAAGACGACTTCCCATCCTCTTCCATACCAAACTCAATCATTACATCTCCAAGAGTTGGGCTAGTTTATCAAGATCCTGCTGGGAAGTCAAGATTGTTCGTAGAAATGGACTGTCAGAAGTATGCAACAAATACTTTGACAGAGTTCAGAGCAAGCCTCGTGAAGCACAAAGGAACAGAGCAAATGGATCGGGTTAATGCAGATAGACTGATAGAAGTCATCGATTCAACAATCAACTTCCGAAACCTCTGCATCAGCTTATATCACGAGCTTAAGGAATTAGGATTCGACAACAGAAGCTTCAACGACTTCAAAGACGCCAAAGTCTGATATCCTCTACCAACATCTGTTATTTTTACCTTCATCATGTAATCAAATGTAAGTGTCTCTGGCACATCTTTTTTGAAAGAAAAATATCCACAGAGGTGAAATACCTCTTGTCTTGTTCTTAGTCTACAAAACCTTGCATGTTTCAAATTTTTATTTTTCAATACATAGGGGGAGATTGTTAGCTCCAATCTTTATGATAAATAGAAGTATTGGAAAAGTAGACTAAGTATCGACATCAACAGAGGCTCTGCCGAGTAGCTGAGTAACCGAGAAGACAGAAGTCTTCGACAGAGGCTCTGCCGGGTTAATCAAGAAAACCGAAGTGAAGAAACAACAGAAAACTCTTCTAAGCGGACAAGGCCACAGAGCTTCTGTCATACTTGATAGAGCTTCTGTAGTAAAAAGAAGATCTACGCAAAAGATCTAAACAAGGACGAACATGCTTCTTACAATATCTGCCATTCGAAGGTTCTGAAGATCAATCGTACAAAGGCGTGACCTGACAACTCCACGTGTCAAACTCTGATAGGTTTCCGCCTAAAGATGAATACGGAGCATTTAATGAACGTTGTATCTGCAACAGTTCCAGAATAGTGTTTTGTACCTTCCAGCTACTATTCCTCAACAGTGTCTTTGTACCTTCAGTCCTTATTGTCCCCTTTAGAAGTAGTATAAATAGAAGGTTCATGTGAACTCTTCTATTAGGCTTTTGACACAACACACACACCTTTTGAGCAGTTTCTTGTCAAACCTTTCGGTGTTCTTGGTGTTCTTATTATATCAAATACAGTGAATCATTGAGCTATTTATCTGTCTTATTTACACTTCTTGTATTTGATATTGTGTGTTATTCTACCTCATAATATCTGTTAGTTCGTTAAAACGCTTCCGCATTATATATTGTTTGAACTAATTAGAAAGAATCATCATTGTTAAGCAAAACCGGAACCAAAAAATACTTTTAAAATCAATGTAAACAAGGTATAACAAACCTGGTTTACCTTTTTCTTACCATATGTATCAACATCTTACGATGACGGGGTTAAACCCGATTCCATGATTAAGACCAACACCAAGTCAGTCATGATATCATGTTCAAGAGCCCACTACGAATCTCCACGGATTCTAGGTTAATGCTCATATCCAAGAAATCACAATTACACATGTCAATTTCTTGGAAAGGAAGTAGAGATTACAATTAAGCCATGCCTATCTCTTTCCTTCCTTAGAAATCGGGAATTATGATTAGTCCACGCCTATCCCATGATTTCTCATCAATGTGAAATAGGAATTACGATTAATCCACGCCTATTCCTCATTTCACCTAAACAGGAATTACGATTAGTCCACGCCTATTCCTCGTTTATCATACACACTGGAATTACGATTAGTCCACGCCTATTACATGTGTTCATAAAAACTAGTGCCTATGGATCCATTACACTTATTTGTACTCGTGCCGGTTATTGCTTAATATTAATTATTTTCAAATAACGTTAATGAAGTTAAGCAAAAACCATTAATTTCAAGATAACCAATTTTGCTTTGTATCAAAACTCATTCAGGAAACATTCATTGTAAAATATACCCTACCATAAATTGAAATACATTTATAAAAAGGGTAAGGTAAGAATGAACTCACCTGACAGCAATAGTGTCACTCTTACTTCACTTCTTAACGTTGTAAAGACTTTCCGCTACTAAACTTCCCAGAGTCTGAAACATCCAAATACATATTGTACTGATATAAAACTACTGTACAGGACTCTTAAAGACTAAGAATCCGAAATAATCAAAATTCTCGACACTCATCGCAACCCACTAATTGCGATAACACTTGTCGCAACCTATTACTTGCGACACAATACTTATCACAACCCACTGTTGCGATATTGATTTCTTATCGCAACCAACTGTTGCGATATACATCTTATCGCAACCAACTATTGTGATACAACAACCTTATCGCAGTCTACTGTTGCGATATAACAATCTTGTCGCAACCCAAAGCTTGCGACATTCATCTTTATCGCAACTCACTGTTGCGATGTTCATCTTTGTCTCAACTAACTGTAAACGTATTTAAGCCAGAAATCTATACTTTTAAGCCATAATAAAATTCTACAAAAGTGCAGATATACTTAATACCATTAACAAAAACTATTTATAAACCAAGTTTTCTCATATCTTTCCAAAATCATCAAAACCCAATTCTAAACCATTAGAAAGCTATGTAAACATGCTAGGAAGAATTCTTGTTAAAACCATACCTTTAATTTCAGCACTTGAACCTTTAATCTACAGCTGAAAATCATATTTCTTTCTTCCTCTTCTTTCTTCTTTCTCGGTTCTCTCTCTCTCTCTCTCTCTCTCTCTCTCTCTCTCTCTCTCTCTCTCTCTTGTACGATGCACACACACACAAGACTAACAAATGAGAAATTATCTTATCTTCTTCTTACTTTAAGCAAATGAGGCGGTGGTGGTGATGCATATTTCACCACTTAACCAAACATCCCCCTCCACTTTCCTCATTTGACAATTTCCACCCTCCAACTTATAAATTAAAATTAAAGTTTACCCCTTAACTTATAACTCCGTAAAACAAATAACGTAACTTACTCGGGGATAAACTCTAAAATTAATCTATCAAATAATTATACTCAAATTATTCAATAAACCAAACATAATACTTTATATATAAAATCGAGATGTTACACCTTTGCACCTGTGGCTAGGCTAGAAGCAATAAGAATCTTCTTAGCCTATGCTGCCCATAAAGGTTTCAAGTTCTATCAAATGTATGTAAAATCTGCCTTTCTGAATGGGAGACTACCAGAAGAAGTCTACGTCCAGCAACCACCAGGTTTTGAAAGCTCAGAGTTTCCAGACCACGTATACAAGCTAGACAAAGCTCTGTATGGCCTTAAACAAGCCCCCAAAGCCTAGAATGAAACTTTGTCAAATTTTCTATTGATCAACCATTTCGAAAAAGGTGTTGTCGATACAACCTTATTCATTAGGAGGTATAAAAATGATATTCTTCTAGTCTAAATATATGTTCATGACATTATCTTTGGGTCTACTAGGCAGGAATACTGTGACAGGTTTGAGGATTTGATGAAAAGTGAATTTAAAATGAGCATGATGGGAGAACTTTCTTTCTTCCTTGGTTTACAAGTTAAACAATCCATCAGAGGCACCTTTATTAGTCAATCAAAATATGTCTCTGATATTTTTTAAAAGTATAAGCTCAATAATTCAAATCCTATGAAAACGCCTATTGCCACTGGAGTTAAACTTGATCATGATCCTTAAGGTCAATCTGTGGATATCAAGAACTACAGAGGCATGATAGGGTCACTTTTGTATTTAAATGCAAGCAGACCTGATATAATGTTTTCAACATGTCTTTGTGCCAGATTTCAAGCAAATCCTAATGAATCCCATTTGTCTGTTGTCAAATGCATCTTTAAATATCTAAAAGGGACTCAATTTTTGGGTCTCTGGTATCCTCTTAATTTTGGTTTCGAGCTTGTAGCATACACAGATTTAGATTATGGAGGATGCAGGAATGACAGAAAGAGTACTTCTGGTAGCTGTCAATTGCTAGGAGATAAACTGGTGAGTTAGACATCCAAGAAAAAGAACAGCATATCAACCTCTACAGCAGAAGCAGAGTATGTTGCTGCTGCTAGTTGTTGCTCTCAAGTAATCTGGATGAAAATACATCTCAAAGACTATGGCCTGGAGTACAACAAAGTCCCAATTCTGTGTGACTCCAAGAGTGCAATAGCAATTACAGCAAATCCAGTTCAGCACTCAAAGACAAAACATATCGATATAAGGTACCATTTTATAAAAGATCATGTTGAAAAGGGGACGATTGAAATGTATTTTGTTTCAACCGACTTCAAACTTGCTGATTTGTTTACAAAAGCCCTTGATGAAAGGATATTTAATTTCTTAATCAGCAAGATGGGTATGCTAAATATGTCCTCCTAACTCTGTTTAAAATTCACTAGAGCCTCTGATGTTCATACCAGAGCTCTGTCAAAATAGTTAGGTAGGTTATGTCATCAGAGCCTCTGACGTTCATCTCAGAGCTCTGCCAGCATACTTTTTCAATATTTTCTTTTGTGCGTTTCAAAGCTGTATATTCTTCAATTCTCTTTGTAAATATTCTTTAATCTTTCAAAAAGTTGCAAGAAAATAGAAAGCTGAAGAGGTAAATCTATCAATTAAGCTCATCATTTTAGGGGGAGCTTAAAAAGAAAAATAAGCATGGTTTAAGGGGGAGCAAGTCAAAAAAAATTTAAATCTAAACGACTTTGCTCGTTGAACATAAAGGAAAATCTTTTAAGGAAGGGAAAACTGATAAAAACATTTTTGATAATGTCAAGAACCTACCAGAACTCTGACATTTCACCAGAGCCTCTGATAATGTTCACCAGAACTCTGTGAAATCTCTGAGATAATTCTTCTTTCGTTCTTTGACTATTCTCACATCAGATACAAGATTTGCAAATGATTTTAGGGTAAAGGTGAAACAATTTGGGTTACTTGAAAGAACGGACAAAATCATTCATCAGAGACAAAATGTGCTGAGAGCTGCACCAGAGATGCAGGTTAATTCTTGAGCGTCAACCACATGTCACCCACATATCTCTAACCGTGACGGTTCCATTGCCCAAATGTTGTCAGACCCAAAACCCACGTGGCATCTTCTGATTGAAAGACCAACTGTTAGCTGTTTCCACGTTCTACTGTAGAGGTCGTTCCACTATCTGACACTCGAGTACCTACAGTACCTACGATAGTTATCCAGCCAGATATTTATAGTATAAATACCCATTCATTTGACCAATTTCTTTTCTTACGACTTCTAAGTATTCAAACCTTCAAAACCTTCCCTCCTTTGTTCAAATACTCTTCGTGTTCTTCAAACCCTAGAAACCTGCAACAATGGCAGGACAAGATAACTCTGCTGAATCAAGCAGAATAGTGCCCGTTGATCAAATCGTGATTGAACCCTACGAGTTTGTAGATAACAACTACAGATTCGACGCCAATCCAGCCAACTTTTTGCCCATCTATCATGTGTTCGTCGAGTTCTTCAAAAACTATGAAATCTTCCAAGCCATGGTGGACAACATGCCAGTTCATTCCAAAGAGAAAAGGGATTATAGGAAACGCCGATTCAGGAAGACAAGGAGGAGCATGAACGGTTCGCATTCGTGACAAGACATTCAGAAGAATCTTTGGAATGCAAACCAAAGAACAGTTGGGAATCCCTGCATTTGAAAAACCCCCAAAGGTCCATGTTCTTCTTGCATTTGTTCGTTTCTTGGGCTACAACAAAAATCTAACCAAGATTGGAGATTTCAAAAGAGGTAACCTACCCCCAGTGTGGAACTTCTTGTTTTCCACACTCAACCGCACCCTAACCTGCGTGGAAGTCAAGACCAAGCCAACACTAAAATTCTACAAATCATGTATGGTTTGTACTTCCACAGGCATTTCGATTATGCCAAAATCTTGTATCGAGAACTTCTGACTGCAGTAAACACCAAGACAACAACTCTGGCGAAGGGAGGTGTTGTGGGAGAACACAGGAATCTGAAGCACATCAGATTTCCAAGGTTCACTAGCCTTGTCATCAGAGAAGCATTTCCTCACCTGCAACTAATTCAACAGGGAAATCCAATTCTTGGATGGGTAATGTCAAGATTCAATCCGACAACCACGGGTACGTACCCTAATACCAGAAGAGTTCCCAGAACTATGCTCTCTTTGATAAATCCAACCCACATATTTTACAAAATTATAGACATGTTGCTCAACCTCAAGAACCTGAGGTGAGATCCCCAACATACATAGGTGCTGAGCCATCTTTAGAATCAGATAGTGTTGTAAGAGAAGAGGAAGAAGTGGTCAGACCAGAGGTCAGAGAACCCACAGAGGGGTCTACCTCTGATAATAATGAGGAGAAAGTAGCGGACAGAGCATCCCCTATGGAGGTTGTCCAAGAGGAAGAAAGGGAAACTGCTGAGGAGGTGGCAGAGAGTTCGTCCTCCTCTGGCAGTAGTGAGGAAGAGGAATCTGAGGGAGAGACATCTGAGTCTTCTGAAACCCTAGGAGCCGAGGGAAATGTGAGCTTGGAAAAACATGTTCTTGTGAACACACATGTGCGTTTCCCTAGCCCAATCTATCACACAATCTGTCCTTGGTGATCAAGACCAAATGGACATTGAAATAGAGGTGCATACATCAAACCCTAACCAGCTTGAACCACCAGAGGAAACTCTTCATGCCTCTGGTATGCACGAAACTGGGGAATCTAATTTTGGTATTGATGTCCCATCGCCCCAGGACATCAATAGGACAACTACACACGCTGAAGCCTCTGTGGCTTGCATAGACTTAAAACAAACTAGTCCTGAGATCTTCAGGATCTCACGTAGGCAGTGTCCAACTCAGGGACATTGGTTTGGCCTAGTATCACAGGGGAAGATCTGTCTTGATCCCAGATCTTCCCAACACATCAGATTTCCTTCTCCAGAACCTGAATTGGAAGAGGAACCTCTGATCAGAACACCCAGAGATGTATCCCCTGAAAAAGGAACTTCAACGATAGGGTGGAAGTCCTTCAAGAGTCAACATGAATACAGCTCTTGATGGAGGCGCCTATGTGCTCGAGGCCGACTTGGATCCATGTGTTGGAAACAAGGTTACCACAACCGCTGATAATGTCACACAGACAGAGCTCAAAAGCTTCTATGACAGTATTAGCAACTCCTTGAATGAGTATAAACTTATCAATGAGGAAAAAGAGGAGTTGATCCGCAAGGAGAATGCTTCTTGTTAATGCCAAAAATCGAACCAAAGGGACAACTTAAGGTCGATGTGGACTTAATCAACTAAAGAAAGGATCTTTCGACGAGACGTGCGACGGGGAATAAAATAAAGAAATAAGGGATTTGATGACGCAAGAAAAACCTCAGTCGAGGAAAAAACCTGCGGACGACAGGGGATGTCGTCGCTGCACTATGGTCAGACGTGCGACGGGGAATAAAATAAAGAAACAAGGGATTTGATGACGCAGGAAAAACCTCAGTCGAGGAAAAAACCTGTGGACGATAGGGGATGTCGTCGTTGCACTATGGTCAGCAATCAGGGGCGATGTCCTTGGATAATGGTGTCGATCGTACAGTGATTACAATACAGATGAAGAAAATGCTTCGAAATGTAAAGTACAAATGTAAAAATAGGTGTTTATCGTGTACAAAACATAGTGTGAACTGCTGGTCGAGGGCTGTTGTCGTGCGTCGAGAGCGATACTTAGAATAATGGTTCTTCACTTCAGGTGTTCTTGTTAATCGCCGGATATTCGATGTGTTGAAATGTTGATTGAGCTTGATATTTATAGTCTTCGTGTCCTTACCTTCATCCAAGAATGCTCCTTTAATGGCCTTAACGGTTGGAAACGGTCGTCGGAGTAATGATCTTCATCCGTTACGGTCGCCGGCTGTTTAATGATTGCGTCAGTTATAGTTGTTGCTCCTTAATGACTTTTATTCCTGCATTAAACACTTAACAAACGGTCATGATGAACGTTAGCTTTGGTCAAGGTCGCACGTCCTTATATAATAGTCGTGCAGATCGGGCGACGCTATGGTCGAGCGTCGTAAGGAACTCTCGACTTACCTTTTATGAGGGACGACGATGGTGCTATGGGTCTTTGTCGAGACCTTATCTTAATACAAGATATAGTGCTTAATCGTACGTCTTACTTTTTCTGGTCGCGGTCGAGCGACGTGATTTTTTGCCCAAACAGTTTGCCCCCAAAATTTGAAAATTGAATGTAAAATTTAAGTTTTAAATTTTTGCTTGTCGAACGCTTACTAAGTTTTAAGTTTTAAATTTTGCTTGTCGCCTTTAACTGAACGAGAAGTTGAAAAGTTGTGACGTCATACTAACGCGCGATGATGCTTACCAGCTGTCGAGGACATGTGTCGAAGATCCGGGCGGATATACGAAAGGACATGGACGCGTGTTGATTTATCGAAACACTTGTCCTGATATGATCGGTTACATAAATAGAGATCACGACGGATCTTTTCTTGATACGTTTTCAAAGTGTTTTTTGAGAAGGGATTTTGTTCCGATTTTTTACCAATTTTCACTCGAACTTATTCGAATCTTTGCGAATCTTCGACTAGCAGTTTAGAGCGTTTATCTTGTTCTGTCCTCCGATTCACAATGTCGACGGAACCTGTTAGCCTTATCACGAATCACGTAGACTTAGATTCTTTTAGGAGTTTGGCAAAAATCTCGGCAAATATAGAGTTACGGTGTCCGGGGATTGTTCGTTCTATGGACTGCCCCGAGGGATATATTGCTTTGTATGAGTATCCTTTTAAGATAGGGTTTCAGTGGCCGTTTTCTAGTTTATCTAAGTCATTCATGCAGGATTTCGAGGTGTCGCCGGGACAATTGATGCCCCAACTTTGGCGAGTTCTACTAGTTATTGAGCGAGCGTCCGCAAAATGGGAGTCTCTTATGATCATGAATGATTTCTTGGCGGTGTATCAAGTTAAAAAGGATAAGAACTTGCGTTATAGTCCTTATTCTAAGTTCAGGGGTGACCGTTCTTTGGTTTTGGGAACTGGTGTTAATGATCGTGGGTGGAAGTCGAGGTATGTGTTTGTTCTTGCCGATTCACTGGATTCCAGCAGCGATTGGATGCGGTCAGGCTGGAACAAGACAGGTATGCTTCGCCATTTTCTGAGTTTCATTTTTATGGCTTTTACTTACCATTCTTCTCCTGTTATCCTCAGAGATTCAGTTTGACGAAGTGAAACCGACTGCGGATTCCCAGGCTAAGATCAACAAGTTCTTGAGTCTTAGCGTTGACGAACGATCTTTCATTACGTGGTAATTGGTGGCCGAAGACGAGGACATGGCGGTGGACGCTGAATGAGAGGAAACGACCGGTAAACATTTTACGATTGTTGATTTCCACCATTTATATTTTCCATCTGATGTTTCATGTATTTCCTGGTTAGTGTCGACTGAGAGGAAATCAGTCTCTAAGGCGAGAGGGAAGCAGATCATGCATGCCCTTCGAGGTGAAGACGTTTCGACAGCTAGGTCGAGCCAAAAGAGAACCAGGAAGACGTTCCTGAGGGAACCGTCAACGAGGGTTGATAACTCATCGAGAGTTGTTCTGCCTAAAAAGGCGAAGGCGTCATCCAGCCGTCCTGGCGCGATGGACGCAACACCGGCAAGTTCGGCGCTTCCGGCGACAATGACGAGACCGATGTTCAAGATGTCAACCCCATCATCTGCCGTCAGGGGCGAGGGGTCGTCGGCCGAAGTCGCGACGGTTGATTTTTCATTTCCATCAGACTTTATGGCGGATGGTGTCCTAGATGGGACGACGTTGTTTCCTCACATGGAGAGGTGTTTGCTTCCATCTTTCAGGGAGCGTTTTCACGGGGTTCCGGTCGGAGAGATAGGATCTCAGGTTGCCAGTCTGGCGTTCTCAGTAAGTGTCAATCTTTCATGACTTGTTTCATCGTTCGATGTCGTTCGTTGTCTAACACTTTTTCGTGTATTTTTAGACGTTCCAATCGTCTCTGGCATTGTACACCGAGATGTCGAAAGCCGAGGAGTTGGTAGCGTCTGCTTTGAAAAGGGAGGAGGCGGCGTTGGAGAGGGAGAGGTTGGCTTTGGCACGCGCCGATGAGTTAGCTATTCAGCTTTTCGATGCTCAATACGAACTGCAAGCCCTAAGTCGAACGAGGGAAATGGCAGATGATGATCCTCAGGTCGGGACCTCAGGCAATAATGCGATGGATGCTCCTCCTGCAGTTTAGGAATTTTTACTTCCTTTGTTTTTGCTGGCCGTTGGGGGTCAATTTTTTGGATGTAACATATTGACCTGATGAAATGGAAGTTGTTTTTTTATCGAATTGACAATCTCGTCACATAAATGTTGTTAGTTATGTAACTGATTGTAGAATACATGATAGGTCATGCAACTACGTCGCCTGTTGTTAGAGCAAGAGTAAGAGCGTAATATGAGAGCATGCGATTAAAGCACCTATTGACACATAAATCGTAAGGTTTTTTATTACGCTGACAAACATAAATACATGCGACTAAGGCATACATTTAAATCGCAAAGTTTTTCTAAGTTAAGAAACTCAGACTGCAAAGTCGTTTAGACTATAAGATCGTGCGATTAAGTCGTTCGACGAGCTATGAGGCATGCTCAAGTCATGGACCTGATTGTCTATGTCGTGCGATCCTGCGATAAAACGATGTCGAGGGTTGGTCGTTGACTCACCAACGAACCTCCGATGCTTAAGTCGGTAGCTGTTTGTGAGAAAAAATTGTATGGAAAAGAGTTAGAAATCATACCTTTCTCCTTCATGGGGTATTGCCCCACTGTCATTTATTATCCTATTCTTTTTGGAAAGAAAGATAGGTTTTAAATGACAGGTCAACACGACGATCCGATGAGATAATGTCTGTGATTGATCATGTCGTCGTACGATAGGGCACCATAACGATGTTTCAACTCATTCTCGATCTTCAGGATTCCCAATGGCGTAGGGGATTTTAATTGACAACTTTTGCATGCTCGGGAGTCGACGGTCGACGGCTGTTAATAACGACATTATCAATAATATCTTTAAGATTACCTTGTGTAACATGATATGCCAATTCCTTCTTGAGTGCGTTACAATCATCTGTCGCATGACCATGGTCGACGTGGAAGTCGCACCACTTTGATTTATCCTTCTTAGCATCGTCCAAGTCAGACTTCTTCGGCCACCGGATGGTTGCTTGGGTGGTCTTCAGAGCTTCGACTAAGTCTTTAGCTGACCCTTTTAACCCATAAGAGGAGATCTTGGGGTACACGGGGAATTTAGTCGCGGTTTTAGCTTCTGCCTTCGTCTTGAAACGAACGTTTGAAATCTAACGCGCTGGCTCTATTCTGGATATGGGTTTCGCCTTGAATTCTGGCTTCTTGACACCTAACGGCTTCTTGTCGTCAGTGTGTTTGCGACGAAAGGCTGCGTCGTCTTCGACCCTCATATATGCTAAGGTTCGGGCTCGGACGTCTTCAAAAGTCTCTGGGGGATACTTGGTCAGATCGATATTCAGACCTGAACTATCGTCTAGACCACGCTTATAAGCTTCGATCGCAGTTTTGATGTCACAATTACGGATACTGATCATTTCGGCATTGAATCTATTGAAATAACTTCGAATAGACTCATTGGTTTTCTGTACGACATAGTACAGATCACTAGTCTGCTTTTCCATCTTACGACTGTTGGCGAATTGCCGGGAGAATTGGTTGACCAATTCGGCGAACGACCCGATAGATTTGGGTTTGAGATTGATCTACCACTGGAGAGCTGGAACAGTGAGAGTCGCCCCGAAACTCTTGCACATGCATACTTCCTGGTACATGTGTGGAATCGAGATTGTCCATATGAGCTGCTTATACTGCGCGACATGCTCGGTTGGATCGGTCACACCCGAATACTTGGGAGTGAAGGAAGGAATGTTATACTTCTTTGGGACCTCGACGGTGGCGATCTCGTCGATGAAGGGCGACGCCTGATACCCCGAGCGATGCTCGACGTCGACAGGCACGGCTGCCCCAGGCAACTTGGCGAGCAAGGACAGGACGCGCTCATTTTGGTCTTCTAACATCTTCAAACGATGGGCGACGGGATCGTTAAGATCAGGATTTGCCCCTGTCGAGGGATTGGTCCCTGGACTAGTGCCATTGCCATGCGACGAACCATTGGTGTCCCCGTTGAACGGGACAAAATATGGCTGCGACCCATAGTGGAATTGTTGCGGTCCATTCTGAAACGATTGTAGTCCCTGCTGAAATGGCTGCGATCTCTGCTGGAAAGATTGCGATCCTTGCTGGAAAGGTTGCGATCCTTGCTGGAAAGGTTGTGGACCACTTTGGAACGGCTGGAAAAACGGCTGGGATCCATTCTGAAACGGCTGGGCGCCACCTTGCAATGGTTGGGATCCATTGTTCAAGGGTGGTGGTCGGATGTGCTGAGGGGGAATCTGCCCAGACTGGGGATTCGGAATGAACGGACCCGGCTGTTGATTCTGCATGAATGGACCTGGATGTTGATTCTGCATGAATGGGCCTGGATTCTGGATGAATTGTCTAGGACCATTCTGGGGTCCAAAAGGATTCCTTAGCCGCGCGATCTCTTTAGCTGCTCTGCGATTCTGCTCTGCCATTGCATTGAGTTGATTCCTGGCAACCTCGAGCTCCTGATACATCTGAGCGACGGCTTGCTGCGGATTTCCAGGGGCTGCCATTTTCCTGCAACAGAAAATAGAAGAAACTCCAAGAAACTATTAGTATAATGCACGTTCGTCGAGGATTTTCTCTAGATGTAGTCCCACGGATGGCGCCAAACTGTTAATGCCAAAAATCGCACCAAAGGGACAACTTAAGGTCGATGTGGACTTAATCAACTAAAGAAAGGATCTTTCGACGAGACATGCGACGGGGAATAAAATAAAGAAACAAGGGATTTGATGACGCAGGAAAAACCTCAGTTGAGGAAAAAACCTGCGGACGACAGGAGATGTCGTCGCTGCACTATGGTCGCCAATCAGGGGCGATGTCCTTGCATACTGGTGTCGATCGTACCGTGATTACAATACAAATGAAGAAAATGATTTGAAATGTAAAGTACAAATGTAAAAATAGGTGTTTGTCGTGTACGAAACAAAGTGTGAACTGCTGGTCGAGGGCTGTTGTCGTGCGTCGAGAGCGATACTTAGAATGATGGTTCTTCACTTCAGGTGTTCTTGTTAATCGCCGGATATTCGATGTGTTGAAATGTCGATTGAGCTTGATATTTATAGTCTTCGTGTCCTTAGCTTCATCCATGAATGCTCCTTTAATGGCCTTAACGGTTGGAAACGGTCGCCGAAGTAATGATCTTCGTCCGTTACGGTCGCCGGCTGTTTAATGATTGCGTCGGTTATACTCGTTGCTCCTTAATGACTTTTATTTCTGCATTAAACACTTAACAAACGGTCATGATGAACGTTAGCTTTGGTCGAGGTCGCACGTCCTTATATAATAGTCATGCGGATCGGGCGACGCTATGGTCGAGCGTCGTAAGGAACTCTCGACTTACCTTTTATGAGGGACGATGATGGTGCTCTGGGTCTTTGTCGAGACCTTATCTTAATACAAGATATAGTCCTTAATCATACGTCTTACTTGTTCTGGTCGCGGTCGAGCGACGTGATTTTTTGCCCAAACACTTCTCTCAAAGAAGACCTGCAAAAATTACCAGAAAACATGCAGAGACTTCCCAAAAAAATTCCGGTTGGGAAACGGCCAGAGCAGCGGAGACAGAGAAGCTGACCAGTAAACTATCTGATCTGAAAAGAACCTGTGCAGAGAACCACACGGCATCAATCAACAGAAGTCTGCCAATGCCTTCAATTAACTTGTCTAATTCCAACATCAGAACCTTGACAGAGATGATCAATACATCTGTCAAAACTGCTATCAAAGAGGCGACTGCACTAGAGGCCGATGTGCCCTTTCCTGACAGACAACCGATCGACATAGCCTACATGGGAGGATTTAGGAAAATGGTTTTGAGCAGAATGATGACCATGGCTTCAAAGTTCGTCCAGAAAGCTCAAGCAACAGAGAAACTTGTCCAGACTTCTCTTGACTCTCACAAATTCAAATTTGAGAGTCAAGTAGATGAAATCAAAGCTGCCGCAACAGAGGTGGAAGAGGTTGTGAAAAAGGCGGTCGTTATGTTCACAGATGCCATACTACAGACCGTCTCAAATAAAAGACATGCAGAAGGGATCCCAGAGGAAGGACCCTCCAAGAAGAAGGGCAAGTTTGTTGTCCCGGACTCTCCCGTCGTCATGCAACTATCTGACGAAGCAGATGATGCAGAGGTTGCTACGGGAGAGACCTCAGTCCAACAAAAGGGGGAGACAGAGACACAAGGGGAGAAAGAGTCAGAGGAAACACCAACAGAGACAGGGATGGTTGAGTTCGACTACATCTTCAAAGACAGAACGCTCAAAGCACCAGAAGAAGCGTCGACATCTCAACCACCAGAGATTATCAGTCTAGATACTCCTCCCCAATCCCCAAGGACTGAACCATAGAGAACAGACCATTCTTTGTTGATGAAAAATCAAACCAAAACCAAACCCATGTCCAACAAACCCAAACTGCACAAGAGCCTGAAAACCAAACCGACACCATGATGGCTGAAACCCAACCTGAAAACCAACCTGAGCAGAACCCAGAATCTGCACCCCGACACACAGAAAACCCTTCATTGGAAGAAGTGTTTGCATATCTCTACGCCGACAGAGATATAATCCCAATAAATGTTGTACCCAATAACCCATACCTAAACCCCATCAGAGCCAACATACTTAACGACGATAGGCGAAGGTTCATTGCAACAAAATCACATCTGAACAAAGCCATCAATTCTTCATTTGGGATCGGCAGAATTCTGGAGATAGAAGAAAGAAAGTTTGTTTATGACAAAATTCTGTACCATTTGTACACAGTGGAATCAAAAGACATGAAGATAGAAACCTTCAACGATAATGATCTTGTGCTTTTGAATCCCTATGACCTAGTAACTCTTCATGGCTACTGCGTAAATTTCCACGACAGATACAAAGCCGCAAGGACAGCTTTGCCCGATGTTCAGTATGCTATGCAAGAGCACATCAACCTAAGAACGCAAGTTGATTTTCAGCTAGGCATAGAGTTTGAAGTTGAGAAACTGGAGATTGCACCTCCAAATGAGAATCTTGAGGGTCTTGGTATTTACAGAACAGGAACTGTGGTTGGAAATCCACCAATCTTTATCTGCCGACAGAAGGGCATCAAGAAGGCCATAAGATCAGAAGAAACCCACAAATACTCAAGTGAATCGCTGCAGTATCTCAGAAAAATCATCGCAAATCTCCCAATAGAAAAATGTCCATAGGATGCGATGAGGAGTTACATCAACCAAATAAACCTCATGTTAGAATTCAGAGACCTGATCAGAAGATTCGACCGAATTCTAAGAGGAATGTACTATGCTTAGTATACTAGTTCTTTGTACTTCATTGTAACCACTTTAAAAAAATAGTATCAAGTTTCACAGAGGATGACTTTCTCCTCTGTCTTTTGTTTATCTCTCTGTAAATAGTATTAGTTGTATTTTCAGTACTTAGGGGCAGATTGTTAGCCCCAAGTATACAAGATATAAAAGTATTAAAAATATTACAAGTCAGAATACCACTAGAGATCCTATAGAAGGCTTAGAAGAAAATCAACCAGAAGATCATCAGAGCTCGACAGAGCTCTGGCTGAAGACTTCTTCTATTCCACCAGAAGAACTGTTCACACCAGAAGACCATCAGAGCTCTGGCGTAAGAGCTCTGGTGAATGAAGACCTCTGTGAAGCTTAAGTCTCGTAGAAATCTCTAAGTGTCAGACACATGTCCGTACTTTCCACGTCAGCCCTAAAAGGACGGAGACACACTTTCCACGTGTCATGCCAGGGTTAGATAGTACACTGTCTTTCACATTATCAGGCTATAAATAGAAGGGTAGTGGAGCACACATTTGTAGGCTTTTGGAAGAATTATTTGCCACATTTGTGAGAGCAAACACTACAACATTCCTTTCCACTACCACTGTACGATTTGTCACCGGAGAGATTTTAGAATACACACACAAGAAAGTGTTCTTGGTGTTATTCAAATATCAATATACGAGCAGCTTATTTATTGATCTTGTTATCATTTTACTGTTCATTGTTATTTGATACTCTCACTGTTTCATATTCGTATGCACAATCACTCATATTTAAATAGCTTTATATTATGCTTCCGCTATCTGTGTTTATGCTATTTATATGAGACAACTTGAATCTGGGAACCTACAGTCCTTCACGAATTGAAGTTTGGCCATGCCTTTCACGTGTCCGCCGAGCACCAGTTTGTTGATACTCTTGAAGTTCAGGTGCGAGAGACGTCGGTGCCAAATCCATGCTTGCTGAGAATTGGCCTTTGACATCAGGCAGACAGAGTCATCAGTTTTAATGGCTGAGAGGTCAATGGTGTAGAGGTTGGTCTTTCGCGTTCCAACCAGCAGTTCGGTTCCGTCGTCAGTGCCGACGCTACACCTTTTGGCTTTGAATTTGACCTCGAGATCTTTATCGCAGAATTGACCGATCTGAACAACTTGTGTCCCAATCCCGCGACGTATGAGACTTTCTTTATGGTGATTTGGTCCTGGACAATGTCGTCGTAGCCCAAAATCGGCGCCTTGTCATCGTTTCTGAATCTCACGTCTCCGCAATATTTTGCCTTGTAGTTCGTGAGCAGCTCCCTCCTTCCGGTCATGTGCTTGAAGCATCCAGAATCTAAGTACCACACATGACCATCCTGTAAAAACGAGATTAGCGGACTTTAGGTACCCATTTGAAAATAGGTCCTGGAGTGTTAGGTTTTACACCTGTCGGATCACAGGTTTTTCGTATGCACTAAAAATTTTTAATGCAAGTTGATAATCCGCACTTTGAAAGAGTATAGTTTAATTCCGGTTGTACAACTTTTGCTCAAGGTGTATTTTGTATGCCTTAGAGGTAGCATGCTAAGCCCATTACCCAAATCTAGTGACGCGAACACGCCCCAAAGTCATCATGATCTTTCACAAACATGGCATCATTTTCTATCGCAAACATGGTACATAAACAATAATTATGCACTCACATCACCGTAAGTGGGGTGTCTACCAAATAACGTTATCCATAATTACCAACGGCTCAATACATGAGTTAAATGGGCAATGTAAAATAAATGGGGACTTTTGAACGATAGCAAAACTCAGGATCTTTAACATGTGCACACATACCATAGAGCATCAAACATTCATAGCATTTTAATAAACAAAACAGCCGGTGCGAAGTAAAAATTGTAACATGCTTTCCACCCCAAAATATACAAAAATTGTAAAAAGGGGGTTGTTAAAACTCACTGTTGTTGGTCCCGAAGGGGCTATACAAGTTTGTAGAAGGGGGGGTTGAATACAAACACACATATTTTACTTTTCTAAATTGTTTATGGATAAATCATTAACAATTTACAGCTTGTTGTGGAAACAAGATTAAGGATAAACCTAAATCTAAACAAGTTGGAACACTAAGTTTCTTGCACTAAGAAAGAGAAGGAAATTACTAATAATAACCTATCTCAAGATAAGAAGGATGAACTTGTCCAGAGTTAGCAAGTTACTTCAAAATGAAGTGAGTTCTTCTTCTTATATACTGCATGCATTTAATGCATTGCAGATTACACTTTACACGTGGCATCAGCTGATTGGTTGCATGTCATTGACCTTTGTTGACAACCTTAGTAGCCGCATGTTGAACAGTGTAGTATCAGAGTGGTTGTACGAATTCAGACAATAAGGAGGTTCTTTTTCTGACATATCGTACGGAGACGTGCAAGGGTGGTTAAGACAAATTACTTTGTACGGAGGACTTTATGATCAGCTTTTCGTTGATTCAGTGATCTATCATTCTTTGTCAGCGAATGATAGAGTTCAGCGATAGCTAAAGTCTTGTACTTGATACTTCACGTTGAGTGGACAAATCTGAGTCTTCGCTGATCCGCATCAGTTTATTAGGAGACTTGTCGCTGATTCTTGAGCTTGATCTTCGACTTCAGCATAGAACCTATGTTAACGTGAAACTTGTCTTCAGGGATCACAAGTAAACAACTAACTTATCAGCCATCACCATAAGTACTGAACAGACTCAGTATTATGGTGAACAGTGTTCGCTGAATGTTTAATCTAAAGAGCGAGAGTTCCTATCAGCGGTACTGTAAGATCTTAGTACTTATCAGCGATAGTGAAACTCTGATACATATTGTTTACTTACAATTTTCACTAAGTATATAAGAGAGGGTCATTATCAAATCACTGAGGGTTTGGATCAACAACTGTGATAAGCGAAGATGTTTCCAAGAGGTTCACAATGCAATCCGTATAACGATCTTACGAACGTAAGGACACTAGTAAGATTCAAGCTTAGTTCTTAGGAGTTCGGTGAAACCTACTTATCCAACAATGTCATAAAATGCCTTATAAAGAACTTTGTTCAAGGTTTATATTTTTGTGATCCTTTATGGTATAATAATATTTTATGCATGTCTTATCATAAATTTGATTATTCAACACAAGTCTCAAATTTATAACATAAAATGATAAAATGAGTTAAAAGTTGATTTTTAACAATACTAGAAGTTTTTTTTCCTGTCCAGAATCTTTGTGTCACTCTCAGTCCATTTTTAGCTATTTTCCAAGGTTCTTTTGGTCAGAAGATTTTTACCGAAGTTGACATAATGTGTTAGGAAACCTTTGGCAGAAAAACCACAATTTTTGAAAATGGTTAAGTGCATCAATTATTTTTTATAGTAAGATTACTACAGAAAACATAGCTGTTTGCGCACTGTTTTTGTGACGTCTGTTTGAAGGTCTAAATCTTTGAGTTTTTGAGTGAAACCACCTGGGTTTGAAACCTAACTCATAAACATAAATTCCAGAAGACGTTTCACCTTATTTGGTTAAATTCCAGAATGCTGTCAAAATGTAGCTTTAAGAAAATGTATCTAACTTTAAGTTTTGTCATGATTTTGTTCCTTTTCCATGGAATCCGATTTGACACTTCCCCAAACAAATATTTTCAGATGAATATTTGTTTTTTAAACCTCTATAACTACATGCATGCATATTAATCAAAGATATCTTTCAAAAATCTCAAAAATGGTCTTCTTGCTTTCTTTTTGAAGATTTCATGAGTGATCAAGCCAAGAACTTGTTTTTGCCACATAAAATAACAATTTTTAGCACATGCATGGATATTAAAACATGTTTTTAGTGTAATGTAAACTTTTCATAAAACATTTTAGAGAATAAGAGGTAGATTTTTGAAGAAAATACATGCATGCAAGTTAAGAGTTCTTCTTTGATCTTAACATGGGTTTGATCATGGATTCATCGCCCTTTTTAATAACATGCAAGGTGTTATGATGATGAATCTACAAACATTAAGATTTCAAAGATGTTTCTAGCAAAACATATGTAAAACTAGAGTAGAAGAAGAAGAAAACTTAAAGACAATGAAAGAAGATTAAAAATGAGAGAAAGTTTTAGAGAGAAGTTAGAGAGAGAGATGATGTGAAGAGTGAGTTTGAAATGGAAGAAAAAGAAGAAGAGGGGTGGTTTAAGGGGGGTGGTGGCCGGCCATGTGAGGGAGAGAGAGAGTGAGTTAGAGTGTAATCCTGGTAAAAATCATTTTGTCTAATAAAATTTTATTTTATATATATTTTTTTTGAATTTGCTAAACATTTAATTTAATTGTGTTAAAAAAATAATACTAGTTGTTCTTGCTAGTATTTATTTTGTAAGGTATATACATATATATGTATTAAGGTATTTGAATTGGCATTTTATGAGATTTATGGATAATTCACTCATTTAAGTGAAGGCTAAGCAAAATTCCGCAGCTTTTCTAAGGACACTGCCTCTAACTGCTAAATTTAGTATGTGACACCTACAACATGAAAATCTATAACGTTCAGTTCAGTTCTAACCTGAAACGCAAATTCGCCGGTTGTCACAGTCTCCCCCGGTATTTCATCCCGAAATTCAAGAATTTTCATCCTTAACCTGTTTGTTAGCAAAAAGGTGAGGATATTTATGCTTCATATAATCTTGTCGTTCCCATGTAAACTAAGGCCCATGCCTTGTATTCCAATGAACTTTCACAATCGGAATTTTACTTCGCTTAAGATGCTTAACATCTCTATCGAGGATCTCAATTGGCTCTTCTATGATATGCAACTTATCGATAATCTGAACTTCTTCCAGAGGTATAATTATTGAGTCGTCCGCTAAACATTTCTTAAGGTTCGACACATGAAACGTATCATGGATAGCACTTATCTCCTTAGGCAAATTGAGTCTATATGCTACTGGACCAATTCTTTCAGTAAACACAAACGGTCCAACATACCTGGGACTCAACTTTCCTCTTTTCCCAAATCGTACTATTCCTTTCCATGGTGATACCTTTAGGAACACTCTATCACCAACTTGGAATTCGAAAGGTTTCCTACGGTTATCCGCATCACTTTTTTGATGAAAACGGGTTGCTTTAAGCCTATCTCTAATGATTGCAATCTTGTCGGTAGTTTCCTGCACAATATCGGGTCTAGATAGTTGTCTCCAATTTCTAACCAACAAAGTGGTGAACGACACTTGCGTCCCTACAAGGCTTCATATGGCGCACACTGAATACTAGTGTGAAAACTGTTGTTGTAGGAAAATTCGACCAAAGTTAAGTGAGTATCCCAACTACCTCCAAAGTCTATCACACATGCTCGAAACATGTCCTCTAAAGTCTGTATAGTTCGTTCACTCTGCCCGTCAGTTTGAGGATGATAGGCAGTGCTCAAATTCAACTGCGTTCCCAATGCTTTCTGAAGTGACTGCCAAAACTGTGACGTGAAACGACTATCTCTATCTGAAATGATGGAAATTGGTACTCCATGACGTGTAACGATTTCGTTGATGTAGATCTGAGCAAGCTTATCCATCTTATAATCATCCCGAATCGGTAGGAAATGTGCAGATTTCGTAAACCGATCCACTATAACCTAAATCGAGTCGTGCCCTTTGGCAGTTCTCGGTAGTTTGGTTATAAAATCCATAGTGATTTGTTCCCATTTCCACTGGGGAATCTCCGGTTGTTGTAACAGACCAGATGGCTTTTGATATACAGCTTTAACCTTTGAGCAAGTTAAGCATTTCCCTACGTACAATGCAATATCTTTCTTCATCCCTAGCCACCAATAATATTCCTTTAAATCCTTGTACATCTTATCCGCCCCTGGATCAATTGAATACCTAGACTTGTGGACTTCCTCCAGAACTAGTTCCCGTACGTTGTTAGCTTTTGGAATCCAAACTTTGTCCTTGAAATAACGTACTCCATCAAACTTTCCATTTTCATTGCCTCATCCTGGGCTTCGAGAATCTACTGGGCTTCGAGAATCTGAGTCTTTAAATTTTCCATTTTCATTGCCTCATCTAGTTTCAAATCTACTCTCTATACCATGTAGGGTGTCGTCCTTCAAATTTTCCATTTTCATTGCCTCATCCTGGGCTTCGAGAATCTGAGTCTTTAAGCTTGTCTGAACAAGCGCTCCTAATGCTCGTACTCGTGAAGGTTTTACCCTTTCCTTCCTGCTCAGGGCATCGGCTACCATATTGGCCTTACCTGGGTGGTATCGGATTTCACAATCGTAGTCACTGAGTAACTCTACCCATCTTCTCTGTCTCATATTGAGCATTTTTTGATCGAGAATATGCTGAAGACTCTTATGGTCCGTGAAAACAGTGCACTTAGTGCCATACAAATAATGTCTCCAAATCTTAAGAGCAAATACCACAGCTCCAAGCTCCAAGTCATGTGTGGTATAGTTCTTCTCATTAATCTTTAGTTGTCTTGAGGCGTATGTTATAACCTTGTCCTTTTGCATCAATACACAACCCACACCTTGATGCGATGCGTCACAATACACCACAAAATTATCGGCTCCTTCCGGTAAAGCTAGAATTGGCGCATTGCACAACTTTTTCTTCAATAGCTGAAATGCTTCCTCTTAAGGTTCTCCCCAAACGAATTTCCTATCCTTCTGGGTTAACGCTGTGAGTGGTTTAACAATTCTTGAGAAGTTCTCGATGAACCGTCGATAATAACCCGCCAAACCTAGAAATTGATGAATTTCTGTTGGGGTCTTAGAGGCTTCCCATTTCTTAATGGCTTCCACTTTTGGCCGGGTCCACGTGAATTCCTTTCTCTCCAATCAAGTGACCAAGAAAGTGTACTTCCTGAATCTAAAATTCGCACTTTGAGAATTTGGCATACAACTTCAGATCCTTTAGTTGCTATAATATTACCTTCAGATGCTGCTCGTGATCCTCCTTACTCCGTGAGTAGATCAATATAACATCGATAAACACAATCACAAACTTGTCAAGGTATGGTCTGCATACCCTATTCATTAAATCCATGAACACAGTTGGTGCGTTCGTTAATCCGAAGGGCATAACTAAGAACTCGTAGTGTCCATATGGAGTCCTAAAAGCTGTCTTAGGGATGTCCTCTTCAAGGACTCTTAACTGGTGATACCCTGATCGAAGATCAATCTTTGAGAAATAAGTTGCACCTTGCAACTGGTCGAATAAATCATCTATTCGAGGAAGTCGATATCGATTCTTGATCGTTAATTTGTTCAGCTCCCTATAATCGATGCACATTAGAAACGATCCATCCTTCTTTTTGACGAACAGGACTAGGGCTCCCTAAGGTGAAGAACTTGGCCTAATGTTAGCTTCAATCTTCCTAATCATAGAAATATTTAGAAGTAGTGAAAAATAGGCTAATTGAAGAAATGCCTCTTACAGAGGCTCTACCGAACTTTCCGAGAGATCAGAGTCAAGAAGCCACAGAAGCAACAGAGACGTCCTACAGAACCTCTGTTGAACTTAAAGAAGACCCAAGACTCGGAAACAAAAGAAGACTGCTCTACGAAGGACCAAACCGCAGAGCCTCTGTGACACTTCACAGAGCCTCTGTGGTCTTCAACAAAGACTTCAAAGATATTATTAATATCTTGCTACTATTCCAGAACCCGTTCGTCAACTTGCATGGCAACATACCCTGTCCAACTTCGACGTGTCAAACTCTGATTGGATTCAATAGGGATTAGTACATAATAGACGTCTGCTGCATTAAATGCAATACAGCACGTCTGACTGTTCATGCCATCCTTGCAACTGTTCACGACATCCGTTCTACTATTCATACGTACCTTTTGAATAGTAGCATATGCTTTATGGTCCCCTTTAGAGTAATATATAAGGAAGACTCATGTTGAGTTCTTCCTTACAACACTTCAATCGAACATCAAGAACACAAAAGCTTATTCACCTTAAAAGTCATATCTGTTTTAAAGCTTTTCTTACTCACGGTTCATAAACCTGTTCATGATATATATATTCAGTAAACTTTGAGATATAATATTCTGTTCACTGTTTATTTATATTTTGCTCTAAATCTATCAAACTTATCTGTTAGTTCTTTAAATACGCTTCCGCATCAAACATTAACTTGAACTAATAGATCTGATAATCTTGTTTAAAGCAAAACGGGAACCAACAATTGGTATCAGAGCAAAGCTTGATTTTCAATATCAAGTGATCCTCGTTTTACAACTTTTATTTGATAGATTATTTTCTTTCTCTTCATCACCATATTTCTGGATATTAGTTGTACCCAGAAAACCTTCCAGATCTTCATACTTAGAAATCCTCCATCAGATTATCCTTTCCTCAAAATAACAAATACAAATAACTTTTTTACTGCTAGCTCACTAACCAAACCTCCTACTCTTCTTAGAGATGAGTATCCTCAATGGAAGATAAGAATGGTTCATTTCTTTGAGGGTACTGAAAAAACTCTCAAACAATATCTTTACAATCTTCCTCCAGTTCCTATGATAACTATGCCACGTGTACCAGCTACTGCTGAATCTGCTGAAATCCCTGAACATCAAAAACCTAAGCCAAGAGAAGAATGGTCAAATGAAGATAAGGCAGAAGATGAAGTTGCACAGAAAACAAAAAGAATACTGATCATGGCTATCCCCAACGAAATTTTTCAATCCTTAGATGCATGCGAAACAGCGCACGATCTCTGGAAAGAATTAGAAAGACAGTTGGAAGGGGGTGCTAAAACACAAAAGAACCGAAGGGCACAATACATAAACGAGTATCATGCCTTCAGAGCTTCTGCAACAGAATCTCTGCAAACAACATATGATTGGTTCAACTCTCTCATAAACAAATGCAGAAAGTCTGGTATTCACAGAACCACGGAAGAAAAAATAACGTCATGTTTCTAAAGAGCCTGAACGATGAGTAGCTTCAGCTGTCTATGTCTTTACAAACAAATCAAGATCTAGACTCCTGGACACTCTCTGATCTCTATGGAACACTAGCCGCGCAAGAGCCTCAAATATCTCAAGCTAAAACACTAACCATTGTACCATACGCATTGGTTAGTAAATCTACAGAGGCTACGGACAGACCAAGAAATGAGAGATCTACAGAGGAGAAAAAGAAGGAGAAAAAGAAGGAGAAAAAGAAGATAGTAATGGTTGATAGCGAAGAAGATGAGCTGATAGAGGAAGAAATAACTCTTGCGTCATTAGCTAAATCAATGGCTCTATTGACAAGAGAGTTTAGAAATAACCAAAGGAATTCTGGAAGAAGAGAAGAATCAAGTGACCGACAGAGGTCAGACTACAGAAATGATGACCAACAGAGGTCGAGCGACAGAAGCTACAAAGGAAATGACCGACAGAGATCAAATGACAAAGTAGGCCACACACAAGAATGCTACAAATGTGGTAAGCCTGGTCATTACGCAAACGAATGCCGAACAGAGAAAGGTGGAGACCAACAGAAGTCCGAAGATCGAACTGGAAACACCTCCCAAGGTTGTTTCAACTGCGGCAAGCCAGGTCATTTCGCACAAGAATACAGAAGTAGACAAAATCGCCCACAGAAGGACTCAGCTTTTTACAAAAAGAAGGCTGAGTATTATGCGCAAAAATCCCTAATGGCGAGCTAAGGGCATTCTGAGGCAAACAAAGAAGACTTCGAGTCAGACTCTACCTCTGATGATGAATTTCCCACAAATGCCCTGTTCTGTGGCATGGCAGAAGTTAACTCCGGCACTAACAATGAGGTATCCATTTCAAACTCTACCTCATGTACTAATTCTGTAGATGATGATTTATTTAAATTTAACATTGAACTGAAAGATATAATTGAAAGCATTCAGAAAAAGCTAACCTTTAATGAGAGAGAAGTAAGGCTTCTCACTCAAGAAAAAGCCAAAATCTTTGAAGAAAAAGAAAAAGTCGAAAAATATTGGAGCAAAAATATAGAAGTAAGGCTTCAAGAAGTGAAACTACAGACATAAGAGCTCTCAAAGAATACTTTCAAAAAGAAAGAGAGGTACTTTGGCAAGATCTTTTAAGAAGAGAAGTTTTACTTAAAAACTATAAAGATGCACAGAAGGTGTATGAAAAGGTAAACTCTCAAATAGCAAGACGAGGTATAGGGTACAGTGATATTACCTTAGGAGTTGAAAATAAACGACTAAAACCTCTGTCCTCTCTATTTGTTTTGGGAAAAACTAACAAACCAAACTTTCCAAACTTACTCTCTGAAAGTAAAAGTGTTAAAATCTCTGCAGAACCTCACTTGAGGAAACATACAAAGATGATCAATGTGTGGTTTGAAAACACAGATTCATCATCTTCAACCTTTGTCAATAGAGGAATCAAACCAAAGAAATATCTGAAAACACAAGATCAGATTGGTATCTTTAAGTTTGGTAAACCAGAGACTCAAACACAGGTCGCTTTTGTCTGTATGATAAATGTCGAAAAGAAATTGTCAGCAGAAGCTCCTGAGTTTAAACCCATCTTTTCAGAAGAAAAACTTGAAAAATCTATTGAAAAGGAAATTTTGGAAGCTTTGAAATCAAATGTTTTAGAAAATCTCTGTACATCTTCTATAGATCAAAAACTCGCTGAAGAGATCTCATCAGAAACCTCTGCCATCTATGAAAGTTTTTCTACAGAGGAAGAAAGCTCGTATGATACATGCTCAGAAAATCCAGCCTCTGTCGAAAGAAATGACTCAACCTCTGCATATGAGGACGATTCATCCTCTGACGACTCAGAGACTGATTTCAAATCAGGGATAATTCACTGAGACACATAGGATGTCAAATTCTCCTCTGAAGTTCTTAACAGAACAATTTCTCCAAAAGAGAAAATCACAGAGATACCTATCCGTCCAGATTTGCTCAAAATGTGTATACAAGTCAAAACCTCTACAGAGCTTGAAACACAACCTACTAAGCGTAAGTCAACTCTGTGATACAGGATTCGATGTGTTATTCAAAAGAACTTTCTGCTCTCTACAGAGTGAAAACACAGGAATGGAACTTTTGCGAGCTGAAAGAAGAGGTGATCTATACCTAATGAATTTTACTTCAAAATCCAAGGACAAAGTTTGCCTAGTAGCCTGCAAAAGTGAAGAAACTTGGTTATGGCACAACAGGTTCTGTCACTTAAACTTTCACACCTTGGATAAACTAGTAAAACTCAATCTAGTTAAAGGTTTGCAAAATGTTAAATTCAATAAGGATCACTTGTGTTCGGCCAGTGAAATGGGAAAACACAGATGGGCTTCTCACAAAGGCAAAACAGATGTGTCTTGCACTAGGCCTCTGTACATGCTTCATGTCGACCTCTGCGGTCCCATTGCTATACAGAGCCTAGGAGGCAAGAAATACATACTTGTCCTAATTGATGAGTATTCACGTTTCACATGGGTTGAATTCATTAGAAAGAAATCAGATGCTCCAATTATATTGATAAATCTAATGAAAAGAATTCAAGTTATTTATGACTGCAGAATACAGAAGTTAAGAAGTGACAATGGCACCGAATTTAAAAACTGTGTCATTGAAGCATATCTTTCTACAGAAGGAATATCACAGAACTTCTCTGCCGCTCGCACTCCACAACAGAACGGTGTAGTCGAAAGAAAGAATCGAACACTTGTGGAGGCTGCAAGAACTATGCTATCAGCATGCGGATTATCAATGAACTTTTGGGTAAAAGCAATTTCTACTGCATGTTATACACAGAATCGTTCAACCATTGTGAAAAGACACCTCAAGACGCCTTACGAATTGCTTCACAAAAGGAGGCCAAACATCAAGTTTTTCCATGTATTCGGATGCAAATGCTTTGTTTTAAACGACAGAGATTCAAGAGGAAAATTTGACGTAAAAGCTGATGAAGGCAAATTCATTGGATACTCTGCCACTTCCAAAGCCTACAGAACATTCCTTACCAAGTCTCGCAAGATTGTAGAAAGCATCAATGTTTCTTTTGATGATTCATTCCAAATGACTTCTGAGCAAATCAGTTTAGAACTCGGAATTAAAGGGAAATCCTCTGACATCTCAAGAACAAAAGAAGATTTGGATCTTCTATTTTTGGAGATGTTCCACAATGACATTGATCCTTCTGTTGGAACCATTAGAGTTTCTGAAGAACCATCCTCTGTCGGACAAAATCCTACAGGTATGACTCTAACTGGTCCAAATAATGCTTCATCTTCTTCTATAAATACTACAGATGCAATTGCCGAAGCAGAAGAAAGTGCAGAAGATGAAACATCAAGAAAAACGACCACAGAAGCTGCACAAACCATAGAAGAACCAATTACAGAGGAAATCGAGGACCAAGACTATACGTCCTCAGAGGAACAAACTCCACCACCACTCATACCAATCATTCCAAAACGGTAGAATCAACTACCAAGGCACGAAGAACGACAGAGGCTACACAAGAAGAAACACAAAAAGCCTCTGAAGAAAGTTTGGATGACATTGATGATCATCTTCCACGCACAACACAATGGACAAAAAGTCATCCGCAAAGCCAAATAATTGGAGAACCTTCTGACCCAATAAAAACAAGATCTGCCACTGCTAATTTTTGTTTCTTTACAAATTTTATTAGTGTGATAGAACCAAAGAAGATTTCTGAAGCTCTAGATGACCCAAACTGGGTAGACGCCATGCAAGACGAACTTCTGCAGTTTGAGCGTAACCGAGTATGGACTTTAGTACCTCTGCCAAGAGGGAAACAGGCCAATGGGACTAAATGGGTCTACAGAAATAAGAAGGATGAAGATGGAGTGGTCATCAGAAACAAAGCAAGATTAGTAGCAAAGGGATATAGACAAGAAGAAGGCATAGACTACGATGAGACGTTTGCCCCTGTTGCACGGCTTGAAGCAATAAGAACATTCTTAGCCTTCGCAGCCCACAGAGGTTTTAAAGTCTATCAGATGGACATAAAATCAGCTTTTCTCAACGGCGAAATCCAAGAAGAGGTTTACGTAAATCAGCCACCAGGGTTTGAAAGCTCAAAGTTTCCAAGACATGTATACTACCTTGAAAAAGCTCTATATGGACTGAAACAGGCTCCAAGAGCATGGTATGAACGACTTTCTACCTTTCTTCTAGTCAATGGCTACAACAGAGGTACAACAGATACTACCTTATTCTATAAACATAAAAATAGTGAGATAATGCTTGTACAAATCTCTGTGGATGACATAATTTTTGGGTCTACTAATTCCTCGGACTCCAAGTCAAACAATCATCAGAGGGATTTTTTATAAATCAGGCAAAATATGTCTCTGACATTCTTTCCAAATATAGCCTCTCTGATACCTCTGCAATGAAAACTCCAATGGCCACTGGAAATAAGTTATTCTTATATCCAAATGGTATCTCTGTAGAAAGCACTCTCTACAGAGGCATGATTGGATCTCTGTTATACTTGACAGCGAGCAGACCTGACATTATGCATGCCACGTGTCTTTGTGCACGTTATCAAGCTAATCCAAAGAAATCACATTATGATGCAATAAAGAGAATCTTTAGATACCTGAAGGGGACCAAAAATCGTGGTCTCTGGTATCCACAGAACTCTGGTTTTAGTCTTAAAGCTTATACAGATTCAGACTATGGAGGATGCATGCTCGACAGAAAGAGTACCTCTGGGAGTTGTCAATTCCTAGGTGGTAAACTAGTCAGTTGGACCTCCAAGAAGCAGAATTGTGTCTCCACATCCACTGCAGAAGCTGAATACGTTGCTGCTGCTAGCTGTTGTTCTCAGGTTCTATGGATGAAGACTCAGCTAAAAGACTACGGACACATCTTATTCAAAATACCCATCTTCTGTGATTCCAAAAGTGCCATTGCTATCTCTGCCAATCCCGTGCAACACTCAAAAACCAAGCATATCGATATAAGGTACCATTTCTTGAAACATCATGTTGAATACGGTACAATCGAAATGCATTTCGTGCCAACAGAATATCAACTAGCTGACTTATTCACCAAAGCACTAGACGAGAAAAGATTCAACTTCTTGGTGGGTAAGTTAGGAATGATAAACATGGTATGACAATCTTCTGTAAGTATAGCCTTATCTTCTGTAAATATGTATATATTTCCTTTACCTATTGCTTTGATCAATTTATTTATGTATGTAAATTCTCTAAGCAAAACTAATTCTTGGAAACTCAGAGCTTCTGTGGGTCAATTCAGAACTTCTGATGACCCTTACAGAACCTCTGGTAAACATGACCTATGCTCAATACAAATCTTATCATTCTTTGATCCAAGCATAGATCAAGGGGGAGCAAAAAAGGAAAATTCTTGATCTATAGAAGTTATTAGATCAAGGGGGAGCAAAAAGAAACCCTGAAATGATCTACAGACATAAATCTTTCAAAGGGAAGCCAAAGAAGAATGTCGATAATTCTCCATCGACAGAAGTCAGACAAAACTGCCGAGAAGAGAAGAACCAAAAGGTATGTCTCTCGAACAAAAGGTTTTTGGAAAACAGTTTTCTAGGACAAGAATTGTCAAATATGTCCTAAATATACTATGAATAACATTTCAAAAATCAAAAGCTCAAAAAGTTTTACAAAAATCGAATTAGGAGAAATTTAAGGTCATAGAGCTTCTGCTGAGCTCAACAGAGGTTCTGCAAGAAATATGCTCTGTGATCGCAAATTAACCCTCTATCGATCTTTTGGAATGTTATCTCGGAAACCGAAAACACAAACCATGACCTTCTCGAACAAACTGTTTTTCATAACAGTTTTCTCGGACATAAACTTTCAAATATGTCCGAAAAACATCTCTTAAACCAGATCAAAAATTGGATGATCAGAAAATCTAATAGAATTTTAGTTATGAGATTTTTTCCCTCATAGAGCTTCTGCTGGCCCTCACAGAGCTTCTGTAAGTTCCAACAGAGCCACAAAACCTCTGCGAGCAAATTTCTTGACTAAAAATCCTATTTGATCCTCTCCAATATCTCTACAAACATTTTGGTTAAAAGAAGAGCCCACAGAAGTCATGTTAACAATGAGATATATGAGAGATAAACATCAAGTTTTTTCAAGATCACAGAACTTCTGTAATCCACAGAGCTTCTGTCAATCTGTTACGTGAGCATTTCTGTAGTGGTAACGGTTACTTTTAACTGAGAGTGAAACTCATATGGCTAAGAAAAACTCCACGCGCCTAGCATTAATGGGACGCGCACGACGTCCTGTCATCCTCTGACAAGGCCTACGTGTCCCATTTTCATTGGGCGTACATGGAACGTTTTCTGTGGAAAGTTGAACCCGCCGTTCTAACTTGAGTACGGATTCCAAATGTTAATCCATTGCCATATATTTTACTCTTTCGATTTCTACCGTTTTACCCTCCTATAAAAACCATGCTTACTCTTTCATAAAATCTTTTACAAACTCTATCTTCTTCTCCGGCGAAACCCTGCAAAAGCTTGCAAAAATCTTATTCTTCAAATCAAATGGCTTCATCTTCTCGAGCTACATCCTCTGAACAGTCGCCGGCGAACTCACCAGAACATTCACCTGCTCATTCTGAACATTCAGAAAACCCCAACCTTGCCCAAAACATTGAACTGGAAGATTCCGGCGATTCAGCAGAATTTTCTCCGACCACACATCTTCAAAACTTCATAGCAAAGGATCATTTTGAGAAGGTACTACCAATCAAATCCAACAACTGCTATTTTGTTCCCTCACCCACTGCTTTTGGCGAAGCCCATGCGATTCTTATAAACATACTGGAAAATCATTTCCTCTTTCCTCTACTCTCAAGAACCCCAAAGAAAATTCCAGTTAGATACTTGAACCAATTTTGGCAAAGTTGCCGATTTGATAAAGACGATTCTCTTATCAAAGGGTACATTTCAAAACCCGACAAGTCTGAGCATCTGGAAATCAAATTCAATAGAACAATATTCTCACTTGAATTCAACCTTCCAACAAGGGGACTTCTTGGTTTAAAGAAATATGCAGAGCAACCAACAGACGACGAGCTCTGCCGCTTGCCGCTTCGTGGAAATGCTCGGGTACAATACACAACTACGGAAGAGAAATGACTTCCGCAGAGGCAGATTACCACCTCTGTAGAATACCTTGTTTTCTATTCTTAACAGGTGCCTGACAGGGAAGATAGGCAGCATTGACCAGAGCTCACATCAGATTTTGACCATCATGTATGGAGTTTACTATGATCTCCCACTGGATTACTCGTCCATAATGATGCAAGAAATTATCAACACAATCGATAGAAAGAATAACACCAGAAGGGTCAAAGAGAACGATCCCAACTTTCTACCACCTCTGCAATTCCAAAGAATATTGGGAGTATTGTTCGAACCTCTGTTACTAATACAAAAATGGCCAATGGAAGGGCCAATTCCCAAACAGTTTCCCATGAACAAAAATACCTCTACTGATCACTTAGATGGCTACTCACACTGCAGACCTCTGTCAAAGAAACTTCTGAAGTATGCCTCGAATAAAACCCTTGTGAAAGAATATATACGCGATCATAGAACTCCAAAACCGAGTTCTAAGACACCCCCGCGTCTAGGTGTCCCCCGAGGAACAATGACTGCAGAACCTCTTTCCACTAAAGCAGAAAAGGATCACAAATTAGCAAAACACATGGCTATTCAACTTAGCTTCATAGCCAAACGTGCAGAACTTCTGGGAAAGAAATCTTCTTCAAAAACCTCTGCATCTACTCCAAAAGCAAAGAAGAGAAAAACTGCAGAAGGAACCTCCACAAGCGCTGCAGAAGATCAACCCTCACCTCCTCATGCCACAGAAATCGGCTCCTCTGCTCCTCCCTCTTCTCCAAAATAGAAGAAGAAAAGAAAATCGAAAACTACAGAGGAAGGGGCACCAAAACCCAAGAAAAGGAAAACCAAAAGGAAACATGGTAAATCACTTGATAAATTGGTTACCATTGAAGAGGAAACTGCAGAAGAAGCCGCAAAAGAAAGAACTGCAGAAGAAGATGCTGAAGAAGAAATGGCAACAGAGGAATATCAATCATCCTATCAATCTCTAGATAGATTTGCTCACCAAGGAGACCTGAACGACTTCTTACAGAACCCTGATATTGCCAAAACCCTAAATACAGCAGGGTGGACGGCACAACCTCTCGACCACCACTCTCCAGAAGAACAAGATTTCTCCATTTCTGGCATTGACACACATCTGCAAGAAGATGACACAACACCCAAAGATCAACCAGCCAACACCCCTGTTATTTTACAGAACCCTTTCATTCAAGGATTGGACGTCCACAGAAGGAGTCCAAACCCAGCTTCAGAAGAAATGGATCAAACAGAAGCTGAGTGGAATAGAGGTGAAATTACAGAGGCTTCTGAGAAAATGATAGAAGAAGAAAAAGGAAAAGAGGCAGAAGTTGCACACGAAGAGGGATTCAGAACATGGGAGACAACAGAGGAGATCTTAGAGACAGATTCAGATGAAGAAGAAGCTGTCTGGATACGTAAAGGTCTCTATCATCCATATGTCATGAGATTATACGGATCTCATCAAATGTATGACTTCTTACGACCAGAGCAAGGAACTTCAACAGAACCTAGGGAAGAAGCACCAAGCCGAAGGATAGCTACATAGGATGAAATGATAGACAATGATGTAGTGCTTGGATGCTTAACAGAGGAAGAAGTAAGAAAAGATGCCTGGATGAATAGAGACACACAACCACAACCAACTCCCAGTGCAACCCACATTTCTAATTCAGCGGGTCTAGCTGCAGAAGGAATTATTGAAAAAGAGCAGCACAGCTCGATCCAAACCCAAACCATCCAGCCAGAAGTCACTCTTTCGACTTCTGCGCCCACAAAAACCGGGGAATCCATTCCTAGGGAGTCTCCTCAAAGAGACTCACCTATTGTTCGTGATCAATCGCCCCAGATCACACTAGAACACCCAACAGAGGAATTCGTTTCCTCTGCCACGCACACATTAGGGCCAAATCTTCTTTCAGAGAGAAGTAGTGAGCACAGAGACGAAGAGACTCTAGACAAGTCTCCTAGTCAACAGAAGGACATTCCAATACCCACCTCTGGAGTGGATTTGGACACTGTTCTTCACAGAACTTCTGTAGAGATTGAAACTCAGGTTTCTTCTCAAGGATCAGAAGGAAATCCTTCCACCCCCATCGTACAAACAAGGGTGAACGAAGGTGTCCCAGGAACAGGGACTCACTCTGGAGACGAATGTGTTCCTCCAGAGGTTACACAAGGAACACAAGTATCAAGGGATGAGTTCCAAACCCTTGTCACCTCTGTGAACCAAACAATGAAAGAGTTGCAAAGCTCTTTCAAATCTTTTACAGAGACAACATCGACGGCTATCCTGAAACTAAAAACCAAAATGGGCAATCTGTCCACAGAGGTGAAATCTGCAATCTCAGCGATGAAGTCTTCTGCCGAAACTACTGCCAAAGCTACAGCTACTTCTGCCGCTCAAGAATTCGGAAAAACTGCAACTTCTGCGTTCAAGGACTCTGTCAAAAACTTCCTTGAACAAATGAATACGCAATCCAACAGAGCAGAGGGCATTACTCCTGCAGATCTACAGAATGCCCTAACACAAGTACAAGCAGAGGCAATACGCAACACGACAATGATGCAGCCAAAAGACTACATGACCAGAGCCCAGCTAACAGAGCTAGGACAGAACGTCATAAACCAGGTCACAAAAGTCATTGTCTCCTTCACAAAAGCAAATGCCAACTTTGTCAAGGATTTTAGAAGAAATGTTGGCAGAATGCGTTTTAAAACAGAGGCAGAGCTTGCGACTCTAATCGGCCTCTGTGATGATGTATGTGCGAAGTTGATGGCCGCAGGAGCAGAATTACCAAAGAAAACCAAAGCTTCTTGCAGAGCAGAGGGTAGTTCTGATAAGAGTCAGGATGATTCTAATGATGACCATCCTGGTCCATCAGATAATCCTGAGGGGGAGAATACAAGGGAGAAAGCTACGAGCAGAGGAATACAAGGTCCACCAATCGCAGCAGAACCAATCAGTCAAGCCCCTCCAGAACAAACCCAAGATCAACAACAAACTCAACAGACCACAGAGACAACACCCATCTCTGTGGAATCAACTCCTGAAGAAACCAATATTCCAGGAGCTGATCAGAAAACCAAAGAGGCTACAACCCCTGAGGTAATCATTTTGCAAGAAACAGATCAACAAACCACAGAGAAAACACCCACCTCTGTGGAAACACCCCAAACCATACAAAGAAGAAAGTCGATTGCCACCAAACCAAAGAACGCAACGACCTCTGCTTCTGATGTTCTGAGGAAAATGCACGACACGATGACTGAACGGATGGCGCAGAGAGAAGAAGAAAGGCACAAGTTCACACTAGCATTCAAAATGGCAAGAAGATTCGATGTCGAAACTTCAACAACAGAAACTGAGCTCACAGAAGAAGTAATCAAAAAACCTCCAACAGAGGTTACAGAGCAACTCAAGCCAACAGAACCATTGCCACAAAAGTCCTCTAAATCACAAATGTCAAAACCTACAGAGGCAATCCCCATCAAACCAACATAAGTGCCAACCTCCAAACCTACAGAAGCAACAGCCTCTGCCCTGCCAAAAGGAAAAGACAAGGGCAAAGGAATACTGACAGAAGAGCCTAAGAAGAAGAAATCATTGCCAAAGCCAACAGAGAAACTAATGAAGAGTGCGTTTGATGCCTTTCAAACTCCAAAACCTGAAGAAGTTGACTGGGCATATGGATTGAAGCCTCTGTCAGACATTCCTCTAACTGGTAGAGCTGCAGAAGTTGTTCAAGAGATGGAAAGTCTCAGAAGAAGAGTACCACAACCTGGTCCAACACATGAAGAGATGGAAGAAGTGGTATACAAATACCTCTATAAACAATCCTTTCAGACCAATTATCCAACAGATCATGTGACAGATCCGAGGATCAGAGAAGAACTTGAGAACATCTTCACAAGGACAAAGCCAAGAACCAAAGCAGATGTCTTCTCAATCCACAAGATCAAAAAGGTATTCTTCTGCAAATTCTCCTTAACAAGAACCTATCCAAAGGTCAGGTACAATCTTTACAAAGTCAAAAGAGAAGACAATTCAGAAACTACCTTCGCTGATGCTGATTTAAGAAATATCAATCCTTATGATCTACCTGAACTTCTGCAATGGACAAAGGACAACTACAACACAGAGGCAAACACCAGAGCCTATCAAGTGTTGAGAAAAGCGATGAGGGAAAAGCTTCTGCTCTACAGCATGATAGATTTCCAGCTGGGAAAGGATCTTGGTCTCAAGCATCTGGATTTATGACCACCAGAGGATCGCTGCCCACCGGACGCCGTACCTAACTCAATCATCACAGAACCACGGTTTGGGTTAGTATTTCAAAACCCTCAAGGCGAAACTAAACTATTTGTATGCATGGACTGTCAGAAGTATGCAACAAGTACTCTGAACAAGTTCAGAGCAAGCCTTGTAAAATACAGAGGTACAAAGAAAATGGATAAAGATGCTGCAGATACTATCATCAGAGAGATTGATGCAACAATCCGCCTAAGAGAACTCTGCATCAGCTTCTACAAAGAGATCAGAAGAGTCGGAAGAGACAACAGAAGCTACAACGATTTCAAAGATGCCAAAATCTGATTCTCAGACCTTCAATCTCTACAAACCAAGTCAAATTTTATCTTTCATTGTACTCAAATGTAAAATGCCTCTGGCATATTTCTAAATGAAAGAACTTTCGAGGTATTGTTTAACCTCTGTCTTATCTAACTTAGCCTAACTAAATTCAAGTTCAATTTTTTTTATTTTTCACTACTTAGGGGGAGATTGTTAGCTTCAATCTTCCTAATCATAGAAATATTTAGAAGTAGTGAAAAATAGGCTAAGTGAAGAAAAGCCTCTTACAGAGGCTCTGCCGAACTTTCCGAGAGATCAGAGTCAAGAAGCCACAGAAGCAACAGAGACGTCCTACAGAACCTCTGTTGAACTTAAAGAAGACCCAAGACTCGGAAACAAAAGAAGACTGCTCTACGAAGGACCAAACCGCAGAGCCTCTGTGACACTTCACATAGCCTCTGTGGTCTTCAACAAAGACTTCAAAGATATTATTAATATCTTGCTACTATTCCAGAACCCGTTCGTCAACTTGCATGGCAACATACCCTGTCCAACTTCAACGTGTCAAACTCTGATTGGATTCAATAGGGATTAGTACATAATAGACGTCTGCTGCATTAAATGCAATACAGCACGTCTGACTGTTCATGCCATCCTTGCAACTGTTCACGACATCCGTTCTACTATTCATACGTACCTTTTGAATAGTAGCATATGCTTTATAGTCCCCTTTAGAGTAATATATAAGGAAGACTCATGTTGAGTTCTTCCTTACAACACTTCAATCGAACATCAAGAACACAAAAGCTTATTCACCTTAAAAGTCATATCTGTTTTAAAGCTTTTCTTACTCACGGTTCATAAACCTGTTCATGATATATATATTCAGTAAACTTTGAGATATAATATTCTTTTCACTGTTTATTTATATTTTGCTCTAAATCTATCAAACTTATCTGTTAGTTCTTTAAATACGCTTCTGCATCAAACATTAACTTGAACTAATAGATCTGATAATCTTGTTTAAAGCAAAACGGGAACCAACACCTAACGAATCCCTTATCCAAAAGTTCCTGAAGTTGACTCGACAACTCTTGTATTTCGGCAGGTGCTAAACGGTATGGTGCCTTAGCTACAGGTGTTGCTCCGGGTATGTGGTCTATTTGAAATTCAACTTGTCTAGACGGGGGAAGTCCAGGCAATTCATCTGGAAATAATTCCGGTTGCTCCTTCACCACAGGTATATCTTGAATTTGCCTTTCCTCGGACTTCTTCTCGACTACGCGTGCCAAAAATGCGACGTACCTCTTCCTTAAATACTTTTGGACCTTCATACTTGTCACTATCCTTAGACTCCTTCCAGCTCTGTCTCCTTGTATGACAAGGGTTTCTCCATCTTGCAGAGGCACTCTAACAACCTTTTCAAAACAACAAATCTCCGCTCGATTCTTGGATAACCAGTCCATACCTATTACTATGTCAAAACTCCCCAATTCAATAGGTATAAGATCAACGCTAAATAACCTATCGGCTAGACTCAAGGTACAGCCTAAAATTACATCCTTAGCCTCAAATTCATGACCATTAGCAACCTCAACAATATAAGCATCCGACATTTTCCTAGATTCCAAGTCGATCAGTGGCCTAAATTCTAACGCAACAAAACTCCTATCTGCTCCAGATAACATCAAGATAAAAATCCATTCCTATTTTTAGATAATGCCGCTAATACCAAAATTATGAGGTTCATCCTACATCAATACTAAAGTTTTTAGATCTAATACAACCAACCACTTAAAATTACCCAAAATACTTGGTTCATAATAACTTTAAGAAAATATTCTTCCTTTGAACCAAAAGTCTTATCAAAAGCTGCCAAACTATCAACCATCCTAATCAAAACCATCCCAAATACACATCTATCAAGATCAACAGCACCAACATCGACAGCACTACACCTCCAATCACACACACAAGCTCCGCTCTTATCGCAGTCCGCCTAGCAGTCCTAGTGCTCTCCAAAGCCTGGGTTGAAACATCGTACAAGAGATGGCTCACCTCCACCAGCTCAGTCACGACTTGCCCTTGGTGCGTCACCCTCACCTGACAGCCGTGTAGCTCAGCCGCCATAGCCCGTACATGTTGCTTCTCCGCCCAGGTCATACCAGATACACGCTCGACTCATACTCCAATGATTACTCGTCTAGGAATTGGAACGCTCTTTCTTGCTGTTTGCCTAATGCAGGATCCCCTAGGGTTTGGTTGAATAATTATCGGGGTTGGTCGAGGCAGCACTGTGGTTGGCGACACTATTGGTCCACTATCAGAAGTTCGCTCGCTCGATACTTCAAGATCCGAATCAGTATCCCTAAGATCCTCATTCTCCCGGCTACTCGGTGGGTTGACTCGAGGTCGACCGGTGACATAACCCGACTCGTCGGCCGAGTAAGAAGAGTGAGAGTGCGACGAAGATGATGACATAGTGAAACTGAGGCAAGAGTGTACTTAGTTACTAAGTGTATGATAACGCCACTTTTTGGCGTTATTTTCGGTTCTCAAACCAATGAGATTGGCTTGTGTTCAAGTAAAAAGGCGTGTATTTTACGGTTTATCTAGTGAATTATACAGGTTATCTAAAAGGCGGCAATCATCGAGAAAAGAAGCTAAAAAGAGCCCAAATCGAGTCCAAAACGAAGCCAACGAAAGCCCAAGAGCCAAGCCCAAGACCCACGACCGACCCAGGAACCGAACCGCGAACCAAACGACGACTCACGCAGCCAAAAGGATACGCGCGACCTGCCACGCGACTTGCAAGCCGCGCAGCAAGTCGCGTAAGGCTCTGTTTCACGAAATTCAGATATAATTTTCAGTTTTTAGGTCATTCGGTAGGACGCAACTTTCACACGACGGTCAGAGCAGTTCCGGGGGCGATTTTCAGAGCCGAGTGACACACGTTGGAACCACGATAGAGGGATGATTAGATACTCGTTCATCACGCGAAGTAGAGACGAGCACGATAGAAGGGAGTAACCATTCCATTTACAGTTGCCACGATTATCATGTTTACATACTTGTTTCCATCTTTTTCTATTGTGTTTGAATCCACCATCGACATGAACTAACCGGTTCATGTTGGGGGTTGGAATGAATGTGGTTTAAGCTTGTAAACAGATGACCTGAGACCTTTATCAGTTTTCCTATTTTAATGAATGAATGCAATTTGGTGTTTAATGCTTTTGTGAGATTAGCTACCTTACAATTGTTTTATTGCTTTCAATTTATGTTCGAGAGAAGTAATTGAGAAGTAGAATTAGGAATTGCATGTCTAAGTTAAGAAAGGATAGAGATATACCGAGTAAATCTTAGTCTCGTTTGAATCTTAAGCTTAATGCGTTTTGAACCCTATATGTTGAGATCGAAAGATAACACTTATGTTTTCAAAATAGAAATCATGGTTGCTTGAAAATGAACCATGCTTTGCAAATAAAATCGTTGTAGCTTGAGAAAGAACAATGATTAGATAAAGATTGGGTATTCATTGATAGGAATAACTGGTATTTGAATTGAGTCAGACGTTTGTATGCGAGAACCATTGGATTTCCAACCCTCAACTGTTTTCTCTATCTGATTTTCCAAAGCTGTTTACTGTTTTGTCTTGTGTTTGATTTAATTCTCACAATTAAGTAGTTTAATACCAACCGTTCAATTATCGATAGTTCAGTTAATAGAGCTTATAGTGATTGTGATACTTAGTTCCTAGTTCCCGTGGATTCGATACTCGTACTTACCGTACGTTATTACTTGATTCGACACCGTACACTTGCGGTTAGATTCTCGGGGTGTGACAACCTCGTATCAAGTTTTTGGCGCCATTGTCGGGGAACTAGTTGTAGCTAATAGCACTACCATCTATAAGCACTATTAGATTGAGCATTTTTTTTATTTGCTTTATTCCATCACTTTCAGTTTTTTTGGATTACTGGCTTTACTTTCTTTCTTTTCAGGTACCACTTGGTTTATGCCAAGGACGACCCGAGGAAAAGAGATTGAAGAATTCGATCCGGAGATTGAAAGAACCGCTCGTCGCCTACGTCAAGAGATCAAAGCTAAGCGACAGTTACAAATGGGTGACGAGAGACCTGTAGGTGAGAGACCACCGCGCAACGATCCTCCACCTCTTCGCAATAATCCTCCACCACCTCCGGAGAGGGTACCTATGCGGTCATTTGCCAATCCAAATGTGGCAGCCGCACGTATAGGGATCCAACCTCCTACCACCGCGGCTAATTACTTCGAGATCAAGCCGAGTACCATCGTCATGGTACAACAGAACCAATTTGGGGGAGCACCGACTGAAGATCCCCATGCGCACCTACGAGCATTTGAACGAATCTGTAATACGTTCAAGATCAACGGGATGGAGGAGAACGCGATCAAGCTAAGACTCTTCAGTTTTTCCCTAAAGGGTAGAGCTGAAATTTGGATAGAGGGCTTACCATCGGATATTATCACCACATGGGCAGACCTGAAAGCTGCATTCCTCCAGAAAGTCTTCCCACCAGGAAGAACCGCTCAGCTGATGGCCGTCATTACACACTTCGCGCAATGGGACCAAGAGACACTCTACGAGGCATGGGAGAGATATAAGGACATGTTGAAGAAGTGTCCACATCACGGGTTACATGGTTGGGTCATAATCCAAACGTTCTTTGGAGGCCTCCACCCGCAATTCAAGAATGACATCACTGCTGCAGCGGGTGGGGTGCTCATGAACAAGTCTTATGAAGAAGCATGCGAACTGATCGAGAACTTGGCCGAACATAGTTTCTCTACTCCACGATCAGCCGTAAGAAGAGTCGCGAGGGTTCAAGAATCGGATGAGCTGAAGGAACTGAAAGCTCAACTGGCCTTTATCACAAATCAGCTGAATAGAGGTAATCCGGGAGAACCTGATCAGGTTTAGATTGTGCAAAACCGGAACCAACCGAGGAACGATCCTTTCTCGAACACTTACAATGAGGGGTGGAAAAAGCACCCTAATCTTTCATGGGGTCAACCTCAACAACAACCAGGTAATTCGTCTAACTCTTTTAATTCTTCTCATGCTAACAATGCTTACCGTCCTCCAGGTTTCAACCAAAGGAATGAAGGGCCATCCGGAGAGAAGAAGTCGGGGCTAGAGGACATGATGATGAAGTTCATGACGAAGATGGAAAGCACGGTTGAGGGATTAGCGAGCACGGTGAGTACAGTTAAAGCCGCAACCTATCAGAATACGACTTCAATCAAGATTCTCGAGAAGCAAATGGGGCAAATCTCTGAAGCCCTACAAAACCGACCCCCCGGAACCTTTCCCAGTCAAACAGAAAGGACTAACCGGGAAACATGCAATGCCATTTATCTGAGAAATGACAAGGAGCTGAATGGAGAGCCATTACGAGAGCCGACAAGAAAGACCGATCCAAAGGAAAAAGAGATCGAGATCATAGACATGACTGAGCTAGAGACTGAAGAAGAGGTAGTGATTGAAGAAGGGAAACCGAAGGAGAAAGAAGTGACACCACCGGTCAAGCCGGAAATCCCACGAGTGCCTTACCCGAACAGACTCAAAAAGAATAAGGATGATGTTAATTTTTCCAAGTTTATTGATGTGTTTAAAAAGTTAACAATTAACATCCCTTTTGCAGATGCGTTGGCGCAAATGCCCTCTACATGAAATTCATGAAAGAGATCTTATCCAAAAAGAGGGCGATCGATCACTAGGCCACCGTTGCACTCACTGAAGAGTGCAGCGCGATTTTTCAGAACAAGCTTCCCCCGAAGCTTAAAGATCCAGGGAGTTTCTCTATCCCTATTCAGATTGGGGAGTATACTTTTAATAAAGTTTTATGTGATTTAGGGGCAAGTATTAATCTGATGCCTCTTTCTATTTTCAGGAAACTCGGCCTAGGTGAGGTAAGCCCGACGTACATGACGTTAAAGCTCGCCGATCGATCAATCAGATACCCGTATGGAGTGATCGAGGACGTACTAATCAAGGTCGGTAAGTTCTATTTCCCCGTCGACTTCGTGGTAATTGACATAGACGAAGATGAAGAGGTCCCATTAATATTGGGACGGTCCTTCCTAGCCACGAGTAGAGCCTTGATTGATGTGGAGGAAGGAGAGGTGACCTTCAGAGTTGGCGGCGAGAAGGTGATGTTCAAAATGTTTGAGAAAGTGCGAGTTGAAAGAGAAGAAGGATCCGGAGCTGGTCATGGAAGACCGAAGATAGAAGAATCCGCGAAGAACCGCAAGTGTGGGCGGTTCGAGTCAGCGGATACGGAGCCGAGCTGAAACCACATAGCCGTGCCACGACTTTAAATACGGCGCTGGGTGGGAGGCAACCCACCAAGGTTTGTTTCCTTTTATTAATTTTAGTTTGAGTGTGCTTTTATTTCCGAAAAAACCATAAAAATCGAAAAATCGAAAAAATAAAAAATAGCTGGAACAGAGACATACGCGACTTGCCACGCGGTTTGCATATCGCGCAGCAAGCCGCGGGGCACCCTGTTGGTTTTCTGAAACAGGGGCATACGCGGGTTATCCCGCGACTTACATCCCGCGGCCAAAACCGCGGGAGCCCCCTGTTGTGTCTCGTTCGTTGTTCGTGCAATCTTTGTTCCTTTCTTGCTTTGTGTGTTTCCTTTTTCTTGTTTTTTTTGTCTTTTGTCTTTTCCTTTGAGTGTTTTGGTTTTGCATGCTCTCTCCGTCTCCTCTAAGTGCTCAAATCTTTTGAGAAGAATCTCCTCCGGCCGGACAAAACAGGTATGTTATAAATTTTTCTGCTAAACGAGTGGTGTGTGATGTTTTAGTCTATTTTAGTCACACGAGATGCAACAAACCTAAGTTTCACTTAGGTTTGGGGTGCCTCATCTTTTAAACATCTACACACTCACTTTTAACCCTGTGCAAACCTCGGTTTCACCGAGGTTTGGGGTTGGCTTTTATTGGCAAACCTGGGCCACGGCCTAGGTTTGGGGTGCCCATTTTAGAAATTTTGGGTTTCTTTTGCTTGCTATGTAATGCCTTGCCCGTCCTTTTGATAACTGTAATAAATGCACAATGATTCGAGTCGCATCACCTACGACTTTACTTGCACATTGGGGACAATGTGTGGGTAAGGTTTGGGGTTGCCCAATCGGGCCCAAGTTATGCACGTAGATTTCCTGCACTTCTGAGTGTCTAGATCATAACAGCTAAATTTTTGTTTGAATGATTGAGACCAACCATTGTGGGAAGAATCTTGTGATAGTGACGTGACCGTTAGGGAAAGACCGGGAAAGGACATGACTAGGGACATTAGTGGAGACCACCCGATAGTGAGTTTTGAGCCTAAAGATGTTTTCATTTTGAGGGATTCATACACTTAAGTCATATACACTTTTCCGAATTCCTTGTCGTGAATGTAGAATGATCTCGCTACATCATTGCATTGAGTAGCAAAGACGAACATCGGGATATTAGGTAAGGGTATAGTAGACCATATCGTGTGGACCTTAAGATATGATTCCAGGCATTATGTGTTTTATTTTTAACCATTTTTAGCTATCGTTTCCTTTCACCCTTTTGTGTGTATCCATAGCCCTTTTGCAGCCAAACACACACCTTATTCGTTTCTAAACCACCAGTACACCTTCAGCCATAAGCCTTAGCCAACCCTTATCCGAAAGCGTGTAAATCAAAGGCAGTGATGAACTACGAAAGATAGAGCAGAAAAGAATAGAACAGGCCAGTCATGAGAATAAAATGGGTCAATGTAACTCGAGAAAGAGAAAAGATAGAAAAGAGGGCCAATGATGCCCCACTGAAAAAAAATACAGTTAGTCAGATAGTGTTTCTAGCAGCTGAATAAGAGAGTCAAAGTGACTCCAATAGTGACGAAAAGGGCCAAGTGAGCGAGTGTGAAGCAACAAGAGTTCAGAATTTCGAATGATTGACACGCCGAGGATTTTTGAACCATTTTACCCTTCATTTCTCAGCCATAGCCCTAGCCCCATTACAACCCTTGTAAAGACCTGGATGATCTTTCGGAAGATGTGATTACGGTATACGACCACCTTTATCGATAGTCCCTGTCTTGCTACTTGATTCCTTCTGAGATCAATCTTTTGGACACTTGTGCGTCTTTCATGTTATGAAATTATTGCGTATTCTTGTACATAACCTCCATAACATGACAACATGAGCGTTAACCTAGGTTCGAGTGCAAAGAGAGTAACCCGTGAGGTAGGGTCGAGGCGAAATGTTTTTCCTAGTATGTTTGGACTTAGTCTAACCCTAATGTAATCGGAATGGAAAGTCATAGATCAAACAAAATAGAGATGAGGCGAGAGTGAGATAGATATTCACGGGTATGGGAAATCACCGTTGCATCACTTGGTACCGATTGGGAATTGTGCAGTCATTATTTTTTCACAGATATATGCTTTTATGCTGTTTTTATCGCTAATTTGCTTGGGGACAAGAAACGCTCGGTTTGGGGTTGTTGATAACGCCACTTTTTGGCGTTATTTTCGGTTCTCAAACCAATGAGATTGGATTGTGTTCAAGTAAAAAGGCATGTATTTTACGGTTTATCTAGTGAATTATACAGGTTATCTAAAAGGCGGCAATCATCGAGAAAAGAAGCTAAAAAGAGCCCAAATCGAGTCCAAAACGAAGCCAACGAAAGCCCAAGAGCCAAGCCCAAGACCCACGGCCGAACCAGGACCCGAACCGCGAACCAAACGATGACTCACGCAGCCAAAAGGATACGCGCGACCTGCCACGCGACTTGCAAGCCGCGCAGCAAGTCGCGTAAGGCTCTGTTTCGTGAAATTCAGATATAATTTTCAGTTTTTAGGTCATTCGGTAGGACGCAACTTTCACACGACGGCCAGAGCAGTTCCGGGGGCGATTTCAGAGCCGAGTGACACCCGTTGGAGCCACGATAGAGGGAGGATCAGATACTCGTTCATCACGCGAAGTAGAGACGAGCACGATAGAAGGGAGTAACCATTCCATTTACAGTTGCCACAATTATCATGTTTACATACTTGTTTCCATCTTTTTCTATTGTGTTTGAATCCACCACCGACATGAACTAACCGGTTCATGTTGGGGGTTGGAATGAATGTGGTTTAAGCTTGTAAACAGATGACCTGAGACCTTTATCAGTTTTCCTATTTTAATGAATGAATGCAATTTGGTGTTTAATGCTTTTGTGAGATTAGCTACCTTACAATTGTTTTATTGCTTTCAATTTATGTCCGAGAGAAGTAATTGAGAAGTAGAATTAGGAATTGCATGTCTAAGTTAAGAAAGGATAGAGATATACCGAGTAAATCTTAGTCCCGTTTGAATCTTAAGCTTAATGCGTTTTGAACCCTATATGTTGAGATCGAATGATAACACTTATGTTTTCAAAATAGAAATCACGGTTGCTTGAAAACGAACCATGCTTTGCAAATAAAATCGTTGTAGCTTGAGAAAGAACAATGATTAGATAAAGATTGGGTATTCATTGATAGGAATAACTGGTATTTGAATTGAGTCAGACGTTTGTATGCGAGAACCATTGGATTTCCAACCCTCAACTGTTTTCTCTATCTGATTTTCCAAAGTTGTTTACTGTTTTGTCTTGTGTTTGATTTAATTCTCGCAATTAAGTAGTTTAATACCAACCGTTCAATTATCGATAGTTCAGTTAATAGAGCTTATAGTGATTGTGATACTTAGTTCCTAGTTCCCGTGGATTCGATACTCGTACTTACCGTACGTTATTACTTGATTCGACACCGTACACTTGCGGTTAGATTCTCGGGGTGTGAAAACCTCGTATCAGTATACCAGTGTAATGTCTATCTTACGCAATATCTACACACTATGCATGATGAGTGTAAGTGAAAATTTTAACTCACTCCTACTATAACCATTTCTAGTCTCGCATTAACCTTTCCTTAATCGAACATAGGTGATCAGGCTATGTTTAATTAAGGTCCGTTAATAATATTCTAGACTTAGTTATACTAGTAGTAGGTGCAGTAGTTTTTATGTCAGTTTCGGATTTTGGTTATAGTTGGGTTTTTCCAATGGAAGACCGGTATTCTCTATAACCTGAGGCTCTGATACCAAATCTGTCACACCCCGCTAAAGCGGAAACACGAGATGTCATAGCTCAAGGTTTCATTTCGTAAGGCACAAGACAACACACAATCGCCATAGCTTAAATCGTTTACAAAAATTACATCTTGTTCCAAAATACAAATTGTCCAAAACACTAATTGACATGATAAAGAAAATCGTGCTGGATTTCAGAGATTTTATAGTCGTACACCTTTCAGACCAGCTGAAAGACCTTGTCCAAAATGCAACCGTATTCATCAAGGAAATTGTCACGTTGATCCTCGAGTTTGTTACAAGTGTGGAAAGACCGGCCATATTGCTAAAGACTGTCGGGTAACTCGATTTTGTTTCTCATGCAATTCTCCTGATCACATTCAGTCTGATTGTCCATGGGGGAGAGTACAGCAGGGTGGCACGTCAGTGAGACCAACGGGTGTTAGACCGGTAGTACCATGGCCAGAGTTACCAAGAGCTAGGGGTCGTGCCTTTCAGACGACAGCACAAGAAGCGGAGGAAACTCCTGATGTGGTTACAGGTACATTCTTAATAAACTCTACATGTGCTAGTGTTATTTGACTCCGGTGCAAACCGATCTTTTGTGTCTCCTTCCTTTGCTGCTTTTATGCATTTAAAGCCTAAAGTGTTAGATCATGCTTTAATGGTAGATACTGCAATTGATAATCAAATCGGTTAAAGAGGTATTTGATAGTTGTGTGATAAATATAGATGGGTGTGGAGTACCTATCCAGTTGTTTCCTATAGCTCTAATTGAGTTTGATGTGGTAGTGGGAATGGATTGGTTAGCCGAGAATCAGGCTAGTATAGTTTGTGATAGGAAGTTGATTAATGTTGTCTTACCTGAGAAGGGACCGGTAGTGATTTATGGAGACCGTAGAAATCATCAGTCTTGCCTTATCTCTTTGATGAAAGCTCGTAAGTGTGTTAATAAAGGTTGCCCATGTTACTTAGCTTATGTGATAGATACTAAGCTAGAAAAGAATAAGTTGGAAGATATTCCTGTAGTTTGTGAATTTCCGGAAGTTTTCCCAGAAGACTTGAATAGTCTTCCGCCCGTTAGACAAGTAGAGTTTGGCATAGATCTGATTCCTAGAGCCGCTCATGTTGCCCGTGCACCGTATCGTTTGGCACCTCCAGATATGAAAGAGATGATGACGCAACTGCAAGATCTTTCAGATAAGGGCTTCATCAGACCCAGTACTTCACCGTGGGGAGCACCAGTGTTGTTTGTGAAAAAGAAAGACGGGTCGATGAGAATGTGTATTGATTATCGGGAACTGAATAAGCGCACGATCAAGAATAAGTATCCGCTTCCCAGAATTGATGACCTCTTTGATCAATTAGTTGGAGCTTGGTATTTTTCCAAGATTGATCTAAGATCTGGTTATCACCAATTGAAGGTTAAAGATGAAGACGTTCTGAAAATTGCTTTCCGCACAAGGTATGGTCATTACGAATTTTTAGTGATGCCCTTCGGTCTGACGAACGCCCCAGCGGCCTTTATGGATTTAATGAATCGGGTATGTAAGTCATATCTCGATAAATTTGTTATTGTGTTTATTGATGATATCCTTATCTATTCCCGATCCAAAGAAGAGCACGCAAGACATCTTCGTTTGATTCTGGAGTTGTTGAAGAAGGAACAGTTGTATGCTAAATTTTCTAAATGTGAATTTTGGCTACGGGAAGTCCAATTTCTCGGACATGTAGTTTCAGAAAAAGGCATTCAAGTCGATCCGATGAAAGTAGAGGCTATTGAAAAGTGGGAACCGCCGAGAACGCCAACCGAAGTACGAAGTTTTCTAGGTTTAGTTGGATACTATCGAAAGTTTATACAAGATTTCTCTCGTATCGCTACGCCTCTGACCAAGCTGACTCGAAAGAATATACAGTTTGAATGGAAAGCAGAACAGGATGAAGCATTCTGAATATTGAAAGAGAAACTCTGTAGCGCGCCGATACTATCACTACCTGAAGGTTCCAACGATTTTGTTGTTTATAGTGATGCTTCCAAATTAGGATTGGGATGTGTACTAATGCAGCGTGGGAAAGTTATTGCTTATGCTTCTCGTCAACTAAAAGATTATGAACGATAGTATCCTACACACGACATGGAACTTGCGGCAGTTGTTTTTGCGCTGAAGATTTGGAGACATTATCTGTACGGCTCTAAATGTCAAATTTATATCGATCATAAGAGTCTCCAACATCTCTTCGGTCAACGAGAATTGAATATGAGGCAAAGAAGATGGTTAGAACTGGTGAATAATTACGACTGCGAATTTCTCTATCATCCGGGGAAGGCGAATGTGGTAGCCGATGCATTGAGTCGCCAAGAGAGAAGCGGAGCAATAAAAGTAATTGCACTACGAGCTGAACTTCTACCTAACATCTTTGACGAATTGAAGAAATGTCAAGTAGAAGCCTTTCAAGAGGAAAACTTGAAACCAGAACGGTTAGTGGGTATATCAGCATCACTCGTAAAAGATGATCGTGGGTTACTGTGTCTGGGAAACAGAATTTGGGTGCCTCGTTTGGGTGGTCTACGTGATCGGGTACTACAAGAAGCTCATCAATCTCGTTTCTTTATTCATCCAGGTACAAATAAGATGTATAAGGATCTACGACAATTTTACTGGTGTCCGGGAATGAAAAGAAGTATCGCCCAGCATGTGGAAGGTTGTACCACTTGTAAGAAAGTAAAGATTGAACATCAAAAGCCTTTTGGTCAGTTACAACTCTTAGAAATACCTACGTGGAAATGGGATCAGATTACTACATATTTCATCACGAAGTTACCAAGGACTCCGAAAGGGTTTGACGCTATTTGGGTGATCGTTGACAGATTGACAAAGTCTGCTCACTTCCTACCGATAAAAGAAACATATCCATTAGATAGACTAGCCAAATTGTACATCGACGAAATAGTAACTCGACATGGAGTTCCAATCTCGATTATTTCTGATCGCGATAGTCGTTTTACTTCAAGGTTCTGGAGAAGTTTTCAAAAAGAAATGGGGACGCAAATAAAGCTATGTACAGCGTATCATCCTCAAACCGATGGTCATAGTGAACGAACGATTCAGACTTTGGAAGATATGCTACAGGCCTGCATTGTTGATTTTGGGGGATCGTGGGATAAGCATTTTCCGTTGATTGAATTTGCCTACAATAACAGTTATCATTCCAGCATACAAGCGGCACCGTTCGAAGTTTTGTATGGTAGAAAATGTCGAACTCCTCTGTGATGGAACGGAGTGGGAGAGAAGCAATTAGCGGGCCCAGAATAGTTCAGTTAACCGCGGATAAGATTACTCAGATTCGAGAACGATTGAAAGTAGCTCAAGACAGACAGAAAAACTACGCTGACCGACGCCGAAAACCGTTAGAGTTCCAAGTTGGAGACTTCGTAATGTTAAAAGTCTCACCTTGGAAAGGAGTTATTCGATTTGGGAAACAAGGAAAACTGAGCCCAAGGTACATTGGACCGTTTGCAATTACAGAAAGAATCGATGAAGTAGTCTACAGGTTAGATCTTGTGCCAGAGTTAAGCAGAATCCACAATGCTTTTCACGTTTCAAATTTTCGAAAGTGTTTGGTTACGCTAGATCAGGCAGTTTCTCTACCAGATATACAGGTTGATGAAAGGTTGAATTACGTGGAGGAACCTGAAGCCATTATTGACAGTAAAGTCAAAGTTTTGCGGAATGGTAAGGAGATCAAACAAGTAAAAGTACAGTGGAGACATCACAAAGGGCAGGATGCTACTTGAGAATTAGAATCAGAGATGAGAACTAAGTACCCGTACCTCTTTGCCTAACCGAATTTCGGGACAAAATTCTTTTAAGGGGGAGATGATGTAATACCCCGGGTAAGTTCGTTAATTAAATTCTATTTCCGTTAATTTTAGTTAACTTTAAAATTGAATGTTTAGGGTAAGTTTAGGTGAATTTATAAGTTTAAGGGTGTTTGAGTCATTATTGAATAGTTTAAGCCAAGATTGTAAATTAGTCTAATATATAAATACCCTTGTGATTTCCAGATATTTTCAAACAGAAAATATCCGATTAGTGTGTGTGTGTGTGTGTGTGTGTGTGTGTTTTTGGAGATAAGAAGAAGAAGAAGAAGAAAGAGTCTTGTGGTTAGAGCTTCAATTGGTGTACTTGGAAGTGATTTGAGATATGTTTCCTTTACATTTTATGTTTATAATTGCTAGTAGATAGTTTGTATCGGAGTAGAATCATCGATTTCATGTCTGGGGTTAATTCCAATCGATTTCTGGGTAAAAGTTGGTAAACAGTCAGAGGTTTCCAGATGAGATGATAGTGTCCGGTAGTTTTGGTTAATAGTGTCCGGAAGATGTTCTAATGGTGTCCGGACGAGTCAATTATACGGTAAGTTTCTCTTTTCTATGGTTTCCGGATGGAATTAGATACCGGATGGTATTTGGATTACCTTGGTGTCCGGATGTTGTCCGGATTGGTTATGATGTCCGGGAAGTTGTGTTGTCCGGATTGTTTATGTTGTCCGGATTGTATAGGTTGTCCGGAAAGATGTGTTATCCGGATAGTTTTGTAGAATCCGGAATACCTAGTTGTGTGGTCACTTTTGAGAATCCAGATACTTTTGAGTATCCGGTGGCTGAGTGTTTTGTCGACTCCTGGATAGGATATGAATGAGGACTGGAAATACGGTGGACTCGACTTAAGTTTCGGTTTGGGGATACATTTGAGGATAAGAGTTAGATAGATTTATCTAGAGTTCTAAGCCTTAGTAAGTCTTATGTGTTCCATTTGGTAAAGAGACATTTGTATCTAATTGTTTCAGATTCTGTGAATTTGGGGTGAAAGCTGAATCGTTTTGAGAAAAGCTTGGAAGCGTTTTGATAAGCAAACAGGTGAGTTTTTACTTTAAAATGTTTTCAAACTGGAATACATATATCTGGATTGAGAATGTGATAAATAGTGTAATAATGTGCATGTGTATGAAGTATGATATATTGAGGTGTATATTATGTTTTTATGAGCATTACACTACAAGAGTACACGTTGGCCGGGTTTAGGACCGGTGGAGTTGGCTGTACGGAGGGACAGCGGAGTTGGCTGCATATTAGTGCAGCGGAGTAAACTGATTAGTTGGCTCGCAACCAATTAATATGGCCAAGGGAAATGAGACAGGGAAGTACACAATGCATACGAGTCTTAATTGGTATTCAAAGGGTGTTACGAATGTGGTGTCTGTTTAAATGATTTTAAACTGACAGGGAATTTCTCACTTAGACCTCTAGGTCTAACCCTCATTTTGTTTTAAAAATATGTATTCCAGGTCGTGGATCAAGTAAGAGCAAGTAAGAAGGATAATCCGTGACTAGCTTTTCGAAGACTTATGTTTTTGTAGATCATGATGTGTTTAGCAGTTATAGCTTTGTTATTAGTTACAATGTAAATTAATTAGCAAAAAGTTTGTAATGAAGTATCTACTATGAATGTAAAGACTAAGGTACCGTACATGTTATATAATGTATCTTTTGTTATGTAACGATGTTATGCAATATATGTTATTTGACGCATGTTTGAGAACCGGGTCGTTACAGGGTGTTTGGAAATTGTTACAATCATGATTATGTTATCATTATTTACATTGCATAGTTGGTGGATCATGGTTACAAATGATTCCGAATGTTGATAAATTTATGATTATAAATCCAGGAGATGATTGATAAAAAATGTAATTCATCTTTGTTAAAGGATTTTTGGTTGAGCCAAATTTGGGGAATCGTGTAAAGAATATGCTCATACAGACCACAATTCAATAATGGATTTTGGATTTGATGATAAATGTGAATCTGATTGTGTATTCTTGATTTTTAATTCATGGGTTCGTATGTGAAAATACATGTGTTAATTGCAGGTTGTGAATCTTGTGTTTGAAATTTTTGGATAAATGGGAATCGGATTGTGTATTCTTGATTTTTAATTCATGGGTTCGTATGTCAAAATACATGTGTTAGTTGCAAGCTATTAATGTTGTGTTTGAAAATCTTTGATACCAGAGGCCATGTGGGTTCATTGAATGGTTAATCATGAATAAACAATCATAAAGTTCAGTGAATCACTAATCTTGATTTGTCAATAATATAATATTTCTTAATTTTTGCAGTTGTGGAAGTTCTAATGAAAGAGCTGACAATGGATGATGACAGAAAGCATCCCACTTTTCTTGGAGGTAAACATGATTTGTTACCATTATAAATCTCAATAAGTTTAATATGATTTCCAATTAAATCACACCTTGTGCAACATAGATACATGATTCTATGAAGCTTTCAGATACTGTTGTGGGGAAAAAGAAAGGTTCTGACTTCACGTACATTTGTTATGTTATTATTTAAAGTTTAAGACATTACTCATTTTTAGATTGTTTTATATGCTGAAGGAAAATCACCAATGACAGATGAGAAAAAACCCAAAAAGCTTAAGAGTGAAGCATCAACATTGGATTCCAATGACGGTAACAATTTTAGTATGTTATAATGTACTATATACAAATAAATACTGTTGAACTCATTATTAATATTATATATTGTAATATTTGTGTTATTGTTTTGCTTCCCTTTATAAACAGATTTTGCTTGGCCACCACCAATCACCATTGGGAGTACATCACGGTGCACACGAAGTTCATCCAGATTAAGACATATGGCAGTCGGTTCGACTTGTAAAACAGAAACACCTTCTTCACAGCCAAAAAATGAGACAATAAATAATAATACCACAATTAAAACCGAAGGTACACACATATATGTCACTTTATGAGTTGATACCTATAATACAAATTAGTTTCTTTAATATGTATTACTAACTAATTTTGAATGATTCCAACTAGGGCGACACACAAAGTCGTCATTTGGCAAGCAAGATAAAGAGAATACAGCCAAAAAAAGGAAGCCTAATGGGTCTACCTCCTCTGGATCAAAAAGAAGGATGCCGAAGTTTGCTAATCTAAAAACACGAACCTCACCAAAGACCTTGTATGAAACAATCAGTGGTTTAAACGCAGCACAAAAGGAAGCTTTGAAGGATATAGGTTTGAAATCATTGATTGACATGAGGCTTGATGGAGTACCATCTAAACTAGGCTTTTTGTCGTAGATAGGTTAGACACAACAACCATGCAAATACAAATACCTAGTGGTAACATAGGGATTACAGTTGAGTGCGTTCATAAACTACTAGGGCTTCCTTTAGGTGGTATAGACTTAGTTCACTCAGATGTCGGGGGATACGGGTTAAATTTGATGAAGGAATGGAGGAGGCAATTTAAGAAGATTACGATTAGACCTTCAAATGTTGTGCGGCAACTTAACAAGGGTGACGACACTGGTTTTATGTTTAAAATTAACATACTGGTCTTACTTGTGAACCTAATGGCAGATTGCAACATCATGGGTACATGCAACGTCAATTTTCTTTCTAGAATAAAGAGCGAAGCGATGATTTCACAAATCGATTGGTGTCGTTACATTTTTTAGAAGGTGAGGACAAGCAAGATGCGTTGGAAATGCGATAATCACATGTGCTTTTACACTGGACCATTATCATTTTTAACGGTAATAGTATCAAACTCATCGAATTTGAATCTATTTTGTTATGGATTGATTAATGATTTTTCTTCTGTTATACAATGTTTGATATTTGCATTTAATAAGTGAATAGTTACTATATATTGAGGCGATGGAAGGTGAAAAGGGTATTGTTTCAAAGAATAAGCTACCGTCGGAGATCTGGCATATTGGGTTGTTGAGAAAACGAGACACAAGAGCTTCAAGACGGGGGATTTGGTTTGTCACCTATAAAGGCGGAATATGAGATGAAGCATATAATGGAGGAAGGTGAATGCAGCCTTAAAAGCATTGTACAAGGGGAAAAGAAAAGGGGAAACAGGTAAAAAACTAAGACATTCATAATATATATATACTTGAAACTTGAGTATTTATTTTTAACATGCTTTTTCAGGAATACATTAAGCTAATCGAGATCAAGATGAAACTTGTGCGTGATGCAAAACAAGAGGCAGAAAAATTGATAGGTGATGCAAGCAGTATATTTCCGGAAGACTCGTCCTTTGCTAAATACAAGTCAGATTTAGATGAGTTGTTTGGGTGCAATCCATCGAACCACAATGATAATCCAGGATCATCATCGAATACTGAAAGGGGACTAGAAAATGTTAAAGTCGAACAGAACTCACTATTGTGACTACGTTGGACGCATGTTGGGACAACCCGATGTTCATCGCTGCGGTTGACGAATCATAAGGTTGGAAGTTGAACACTCAGAAATATGAAGGTCTCTGTCAATGTCAGACTCAATAGACGATTCATTTGACCAACTTGATTTGGATCTGGGAATAAGCCCCGACAAGAAGGTTACAGGTTCATGCAGTGCCAATAACGGCCTAAGTCTTCAATCAGCGCTTAAGTCAACCAATTCTCAATCATCAAAGGATAGGGGAAAGAAAGTCGTCACATTTTCATCGATTCCGATATCTTCATTCGAAGATGAAGCTGTTGCGCGTATTCACACCGTAGACCATAAAGAACCGGATGTACGTGAAACTAGGAGGACAGTCAAACTTGGTGATCATCTTCGTTCACCATATGTCCAACGTTGTGTCGACTTTCAAGTGTCAACCGAAGACAAATGTCTTCATGAGTTCTTCATGGCAGATTTTGGTGGAAAGTAGTAAGAATGCTAATCTCCCTAATATGATTCTTATGCTTCTTAGTATATAAATAATCGTAAATTGATTAGACTTCAAATTAACATTAAAATTCTATTGTGACTACGTTTTCTGGATCTACGATAACACACGGGTAACAAGAGTGGGAATGGAGAGTTTGGCAGCGAACACGGCAGTTGACAAATGAGTCATAGACTATTGGCCTACAGTATTGAACTACGATGAAAGGTACAGGAATTGTAGTTCACCGAGGAGATATTTCTTCGACACAATGTTGGAATAATCATGATTTGTATTTGATAGATAATAAGATGACAAGAAAACATACCCGATGATCCTGAGGATCCAGTGAAAGCATTGAACATATTTGCCATTGATTGTCGGGTTCCCAGAACGAGGTGATCGTATTATGATGGGATGATGATCGATCTTGAGAGAGTCGATCGTGGGGAGGGACACGGCTGGATGTTTATTAGCAATAAGTCATTAGGGTTAAAGTGTGATTAGGGTACCCTATTTATAATAAGAGTATCTTACACTTTTAACCCTTGGTGTTTATTATGTGCCATATAATTCCCCATAGTTCCAATCACCTAATGGGAAACCCTATAGTATGTCAATAATAGTAAATACGCCCATCATATATTTACCAGACATAGGGATTTCAGTTATTGTCAATTATCATATCAGGAATGATAAACGATCAGTGACGGTCACTTTTAAGGTGGTTCCAACATTCTCCCACTTGACCAAGCGATCTTTTATCTATGAGTACCAATAAGTCCGGCCGGGATAATACTCATTTTGTTTTAAACTGAAATCATAGCTAATAAGTACAGCCGTAGAGAAGAATATCAACTCAGGACCCCCACTAGTCAAACTATGACTCAAATTTAAAACTGAATAAGCAATGATCAATTGACTAAGACATATTTCGTTATAATAATGTCCATACACCATTATGAGCTCAAAGCGTAACTAATAGACAAACAAAATCTGAATATAGAGGAAAATTTTATTAAGATAATAGTAATGACCAATAAGTACAATATGCTATTAAATTAAGTCTTTTGTAAGCCCCATCTTCGACACGTGTCCTACGAAGACATTAGGAGGAAGACCTTTGGTCATCGGATCCGCTAGCATATTCTTTGTACTTATGTAATCGATACAAAGAACATTTTCCTCAACCCGTTCGCGCACAAACAGATACTTTGTATCAAGATACAGCCCAGCGCCAGTTGAACTGTTACTGTTCGAGAAAGTTACGGCAGCTGAGTTATCACAGTAAAGCTTCAATGGTCTAGAAATGGAGTTGACGATTTTGAGTCCACTGACCAGGTTCCTTAACAACATCCCATGACAAGAGGCATTATAAACGGCAACGTATTCAGCCATCATGGTGGACGTTGTAGTCAGCTTCTGTTTATGACTCCGCCAGGAGATAGGTCCACCAGCTAACATGAATATGTACCCAGAAGTAGATTTCTTATCTTCCTTGCATTTAGCAAAATCGGAATCAGAATATCCTACTACTTCTAAGTTGTCACTTCTTCTATAAGTTAATTTGTAGTCTTTGGTCCCTTGCAGATATCGTAGAACCTTTTTAGCCGCTTTCCAGTGTGCTATTCCGGGATTAGATAAGTAACGTCCCAGCATACCAGCGATATAAGCGATATCCGGACGAGTACAGACCTGAGCATACATAATGCTCCCTACTACAGACGAATAAGGTATCATCCTCATTTCTTCCTTTTCAATCTCAGTGCTCGGAGCTTGGAAAGAACCAAACACGTCCCCTTTAACTACTGGAGCTACAGTGGGTGTACAGTGCTGCATGTTATAGCGTTTTAAGATACGCTCAATATATGCCTTTTGAGAGAGACCCAAAACACCATTATGCCTATCTCGATGTATTTCGATACCAATGACATAAGAGGCATCACCGAGATCTTTCATGTCGAAATTTTGCGAAAGCATCCGCTTCGACTCATGCAGCATATCCAAGTTGTTACTTGCTAGTAGGATGTCATCTACGTACAAGACAAGGATTATAAAGTTACTCCCACTGATCTTGAGATAGGTGCATTGATCCACTTGATTCTTTAGAAAACCTTGCCCTTTTACGATTTTATCGAACTTGAGGTACCATTGTCGTGATGCCTGCTTCAACCCATAAATGGATTTCTTCAACTTGCAGACCATATGCTCTTTACCTTCTGGAATGAATCCTTCAGGTTGTCGCATGTATACGTCTTCTTGCAAGTCTCCATTTAAGAATGCGGTCTTGACATCCATCTGATGTAACTCTAAATCATAATGAGCTACAAGTGCCATAACAATCCTTAAAGAATCTTTACGAGAGACAGGAGAGAAGGTCTCTTGATAATCAATTCCTTCCTTTTGAGTAAATCCTTTTGCAACCAGTCTGGCCTTATAGCGTTCGATGTTTCCTTTCGGGTCTAATTTGGTTTTGAAGACCCATTTACAACCGATAGTTTTGGATCCTTCAAGAAGTTCAACCAAGTCCCAAACATCATTGTGTTGCATGGAATTAAGCTCTTCAATCATGGCTTCATTCCACTGAGTGGCCTGATCACTATTAATGGCTTCTCGATAAGAGGTAGGATCAGTAAGCTTTCCAATGTCCTCAACTTCAGATAAAAAGGTTATGAAATCATCAAAATTTGTGGCCCTGCGTGCCCTAGATGATCTCCTGAGTTGATTTTCCGGTTCAGTAATAGAAGGAGTGGAATCAGTGATATTAGGTTCAGCGTTCGGAAGCGATGATGATGTTCCCTCGGTATTTTGGTTAGGAGGAGCAGGATCAGTGATATTAGGAGCAGCGGTGGGTACAAGAGGAATTATCGGAGGAATGAGTATACCGGAAGAATGGTTTCCCCCCGCTTCTTGTACTTCTTGCAAATCTGAGTCATGATTTGTCGTGCTCCCACTGATCTTTGAGTTCTCAAGAAATGTGGCATGCTGCGTTTCAATGATGCTCGTAGTGTGGGAAGGACAGTAAAACCGATAACCTTTTGAGTTATCAGGATAACCGATAAAGAAACATGTAAGGGTTTTAGGATCCAGTTTCTTTAAGTTAGGGTTATAGACTTTTGCTTCGGCAGGACAGCCCCATACTTTCATATATTTTAGACTCGGTTTCCTACTTGTCCAGATTTCATAAGGAGTTTTAGGGACAGATTTTGATGGAACCCTATTGAGTATATGAACGGCTGTTTTTAATGCCTCAGTCCATAGGAAAGTAGGTAAGTTAGTGTTAGCAAGCATACTTCTCACCATGTCCATTAAGGTTCTGTTTCTCCTTTCAGCAACACCATTTTGTTGAGGAGAACCAGGCATGGTGTTTTGGTTAGTTATGCCTTGTTCCTTGCAAAAGTTATAGAAAGGACCAGGAGCTTGACCAATATCAGTATGTCTACCATAATACTCACCTCCTCTATCTGATCTCACAACTTTTATTTTATGATCAAGTTGGTTTTCAACCAAAGTTTTAAAATCAATAAAAGTTTGTAAGGATTCAGATTTTTCCTTAATCAGATATAGGTGCATATAACGCGAATAATCGTCAATGAATGTAATAAATGATGTATGTCCTGTGATTGATGCGGGATAAGGACCACTAATATCAGTGTGAATTATTTCCAACAAGTTGGAACTTCTAGTAGCTCCTTTCTTGTTCCCTTTCGCCATTTTGCCTTTGAGGCATTTAATACATGTTTCAAAATCACTAAAATCAAGACAATGTAAGATTCCATCCTTTACGAGTCGAGTCATTCGATCTCGTGAGATGTGGCCGAGACGTTTATGCCACAACATGGAGGAATTCTCTAATTGTTTAGGTGATTTTGTTGTTTTAGTTACGTCATCAATATTAAGTGACAACAAAGACTGTGAGAAATTATGATCTAGTTCCAATTTATACAGTAATCCATCCAAGAAACCTCGACCAAGTAATTCATTATTATGAGTAATAGCAATCTTGCCGCAACCATGAATTATTACATAACCTTCAAAGTCTAGTCTATATATGGATACAAGGTTCCGAGTAATTCTCGGTACATATAAGGTATCCACTAGTCTAATACACTTTCCGGTACTCATATGTAAATTTAAAGTTCCCATGGCTTCGACATCTAAGAGATCACCACTTCCAACTCTAAGTTTTCTTTGGCCCTTTGGTAGCTTCTGGATTGTAAGGAATCCCTGCATTGAGTTTGTCACATGGACCATAGAACCAGAGTCACCCCACCATGTATTAATAGGGACATCAGTAGTAAAGGAATCAAATATTACATAAAGAATGTTACCTTTCTTAGCTAGCCATTCCTTGAACTTAGGGCAATCTTTCTGTCCGTGCCCTTTGGCATGACAGAATTTGCAGCTAGGTTTGTTAGACAAGGATTTAGAGCCAGAGGCAACGACACCATGATTATTATCCTTTTGGACTTTATTTCCAGTCTGATTACCGTGGTTACCCTTCCTTTTCTTAGAATTACCAGTGGTTGTCAGGTGAACAGCTTCAGGTTGTACCAGTTTTAGGCGATCCTCCTCTTGCACACACATTGCAATCAGTTCACTTATCGACCATTTATCCTTCATAGCGTTGTAGTTAACTTTGAAGGTGTAGAACCGAGCAGGCAAAGAGGTCATTATGAAATGCACAAGAAAATTATCAGAGACTTCCATCTCAAGACTCTTAAGCTTATGAGCCATATCAATCATTTTCATAATGTGTTCACGGACACTGCTATTTCCTTCATATTTCAGAGTGAGCATCTGTAGCATTAAACTACTTGCATGAGCCTTAGACGATCCCTTGAAGTGATCCTCAACAGATTTGAGGTAAGTTTTGACTTTATCAGAGTCAGGGATAGCTCCTCGGATACTGAGGTTAATGGAGTTCTTGACCATCATTAGTGACAAGCGATTTGCCCTTTCCCACTTTTCAAAATCCGTTTTCTGAGCTGCAGTGGACGCAACAGTAATAGCAGTGGGTTCATCATGGCGAATAGCATGGTCAAGGTCTAGCATCCCCAGAGTAAGAAGTAACTGATCCTTCCATGACGCAAAGTTCGCACCAGTAAGTGGCTCAATGCCAAAGTTAGGTACTGATTAGGAAAGGAGGAGGATATAAGTTATAGAAGACTATCATAGTGACGTAGTTAGCTATAAAAAGTAGACAAAGTAATGTTTCTTAAAGTAATGGAATCAAAGTAATGTTAAAGTAAGCAGGCCTAACAGTAATATTCCTTAGAGTAATGAAACTATGACCATTTTAGTGATGAAGCTAGTGATGAGTATACCTATTGTAAACACCAAAACAATAAGTCAAAGTAAGGCTCTACTTAGATGTTACATCACCTTTGGGCAGAAATAACTAATATCTAAGTAAACATGAGCGTTAGGGTTATGCAACGCAATGCTTATCTTTTGACCTTTGGGCACAAAATAGAGCATCGTGTGAATTATGCATGTAGAAAGTCCTTTTGACACACAGGTATATTAAATCACCTTTGGGCAGAATTAGTATACTCAGTGTTCATTATGCAAAAGGAAAAAAAATGCATTATGAGAATCATATTTGACCTTTGGGCACAAATGATGAGACCATAAATATTAGTGCAAGGTTTTCGCTGTGTACAGAAGCGAAAAGTAAGGTTTTCGCAATGTACAGTGGCGAAAAGTAAGGTTTTCGCTATGTACAGTAGCGAAAAGTAAGGTTTTCGCAATGTACAGTGGCGAAAAGTAAGGTTTTCGCTATGTACATTAGCGAAAAGTAAGGTTTTCGCAATGTACAGTAGCGAAAAGTAAGGTTTTCGCAATGTACAGTAGCGAAAAGTAAGGTTTTCGCTATGTACAGAAGCGAAAAGTAAGGTTTTCGCAATGTACAATAGCGAAAAGTAAGGTTTTCGGAAAAAAAATTCCGTACATTGATCAATTCGGGATAAATAACATTGATCAATTAACATGGCATAATTAGGGTTTAATACGATGGAAAAAATAGCATTATAATCGCTGGAAAATATTGCGGCGGCTGAATTGCAATGTAATTCGCCGGAAAAAAAAAATCGGCGACTGGAAGGAATTTGCAATTCAATGTAATTTGAGTTTGAAATTAACAATACAATTTCTGATGTTCATATGTTACGAAATAAACAGAGGATAGAACCATTAAAAAAACACAAATCATGAATCAATTATGAACCCGGGGCTCTGATACCACATGTTGGAATAATCATGATTTGTATTTGATAGATAATAAGATGACAAGAAAACATACCCGATGATCCTGAGGATCCAGTGAAAGCATTGAACATATTTGCCATTGATTGTCGGGTTCCCAGAACGAGGTGATCGTATTATGATGGGATGATGATCGATCTTGAGAGAGTCGATCGTGGGGAGGGACACGGCTGGATGTTTATTAGCAATAAGTCATTAGGGTTAAAGTGTGATTAGGGTACCCTATTTATAATAAGAGTATCTTACACTTTTAACCCTTGGTGTTTATTATGTGCCATATAATTCCCCATAGTTCCAATCACCTAATGGGAAACCCTATAGTATGTCAATAATAGTAAATACGCCCATCATATATTTACCAGACATAGAGATTTCAGTTATTGTCAATTATCATATCAGGAATGATAAACGATCAGTGACGGTCACTTATAAGTTGGTTCCAACACACAACAGTTATGGTATGTATCTTTGTATCTACTTTACTTGTACAATTTATAAATTAAATTATAATAAGAGTAATTGGGTATTGAAATAGGCTAATATGGAGCTGAATAGTATAAATTTCAACATGTCTCGGATGTACAATTGGTTTAAGAGAAATCTTACATCCGCTGCCAAGAACAAAAGTGATGTGATAAACATGAAAGACATCGACTTTGTGAGTTAGTATTATTGAATAATTTGTATTTACCATATGTGTTAAGTGGTTATTTGTCAAATGTGGATGTTTAATTATAATGTTTCAGGTTTTTTTCCCACTACTGAAGGGTGAGCACATGTATGTTGTGGTTTTTAACCTGAAAAATCCTAATATGCTGATCATTGACAACATGTATGCAAAACCAACGGACGATGACACGATGATGAAAAGTTACAATTACGTTACCGATATTCTGGTAATGAATCGTGTACCTAATACATTTATTTAATTTATAAAAAGTACAAGTATCTAACTTGTTAACCATTAAGTTGTCGAAACATGAGGTCCTTATGATTGAACATCTAAGGAGGATTGGACACCCCGCAAGTGACATACTAGATGATGTCGGGTAAGAAAGGTTGCAACTAGATTGGCAAACCCACCACAATTTTCAGGACAGTGGAGTTTATGTGCTGAGGGTTATGGAGACATTCATGGGAGACATCAAGACATGGAAGGTTGGATTTGAAAGCTCGGAGCCGAAGTAAGAATCTCAAATAAACAATCTAAAAATGAAGTATGTTGCAAAGATGCTAATGAGCAACTTTAACAAGCACCGTGACACTGTTAAAAATGAGGTGGCAACTTACTTTTCAATGCCAAGCAATGCTCAGGCAACTATTCTTGAAAAAGCTCGAGTGAATCGTTGGGATCGTATGAATACGTGATTAGTCTTGGCAAAACTATTTGGGTTGATGCTTATGATTTTGGATGATTAGACATTTACTTTGGGTACTCTATTATTACCATTTAGGAATTTGAAAGATTGTTTTGAAAACTCTATGTTTTTTTAATTAACTATGGTATGCTTCATTTATCATAACTATCTCGTGTATACCGTATTTTGTCAGTTTGAACATTAATTGGTTGCTAAAGCAATGCATGATTAAAACGCGTGTTAATATTCTGATAATTAGGATAAACTTATTTTTTAAAGAAAATCTTGGTGGATAATTAATGTACCAAACTACAAGATTAAAAAACAGTTATTATGTATCATTTGCTAAAAGAAAGGACATGTTGAACATCACCTTAAAAAAAAGGTTGGTACCCTTAGTTAAACACACATTCTTATCTAACAGATTAACATGAAAAATTGTACCATAATTAACAATCAAAGAAACGATAAAATATGGGTTATTGAACACATGCTATTTTACGATATACAAAAAGACACAATGGGATATAATTTTCAGAGATAAAATCCACATTAACATACCATTTGAATAATGTTCTAAAAAATTTGTTGGTCAATAACATAACATTAACAACGATTCATCACAAAGATTGACAAAAATGAATGCAATAATGGCCCCATAAATAATATTATGATAACCACAATATTTAAGTTACAATATTTTGATACCATTTACATTGAAATGGTGATTCCTTGTAGACTATTGGAATCTGATATACAAAAACCACCTACACTATGTAGATTAAAGCCAAAAACCTTTTCTACACCATTTACGCCAAAAACCACCTACACTATATAGATTAATGCCAGAAGCACTTCATAAACCATTTACGCCAAAAACCATAGACGGAAATTATGAACAATTTTTTCATTTTCTTAAGTTACCCTTGATAACATTACCACTAGATGCAAACAAAACCCCACACTACACCTTCAATCATCGAATGGATACGGGAAGCAACGGATAGCATCACATGCACATGCTTCTACGATGCATTTGTAACGATTCTTGAGGGTCTGAACCTCCATTAGTGCCGCCATAAGTTCCTGAACAACCTTGTCATGTTTGATTCGCCACTCCTTGCTCTTCGCACAAGAAACTTTGAGGGATTCTTCAAGGTCGCTTATCTCCCCCAACAAGCCGGAGGTGGTGTCGAACCATTACCTTTGCATATGATTTGGGGCATATTTCTTCTCGGGAATGAGATGATAACGAGGAGCTAGAATCTGCCATTGGAAGAGAAAGGGATAAGCTGGAAAGGATGTAGCAATATAAGAAGAAAACCCTAATTGATAACTCTATATGGTGATGATGACTTTTAAAGAGAAACAATGGTAATGAAAAAATGCATCGAGACTGGCGAAACAAAAATTAAAAAGTATAAAATCCATGGATTATCTTTTAGGTCATGATTACATGCAATAAAATTTTGTATTTTATAAAACAATTACCTAAATAACAACTGATTGTATTAACTAAACTTCTGCCACTCCGTTATAGTATAATGTCTGATAAAAATAACATTAACATAGCAAATAAATAACGCCTACAAAATAAAAAAACAAAGCGTATGCAACAGCAAAAAACCAGTTCAACACCAAATTGTTAAAATATCAAAACCATGAAATATCTAACCAATCAAAATTAAAAATACTAATCCAACTTAAAAAAACCCAAGTCTAATTAATCTTTAAGCAGACTAAGCAAAAATTTAAAAATCACCGTACTCATTCACCCCGCTTAGGGCAATTTCGTGAATCATGTCTTGCCATTTGTTTACAACCACGGCAAAGACGTTTGTGTCTCTTAGCTTCCTCACTTGCTTTTTCACGAACACCCACCAAACGCTTGCCAATTCCACACCCCTTATTTCTTATTCCGGTAGGAGGCAACATTTCAACTTCGTCTGGAATGGAGACACCAATTATTTCTTGGATGTCATCTTTTTTGCGTTCAACAGTAGATTTCATCGGCAAATCATCCTCTATAGCATCATTCCATGATGTCAACATATCAACAATTTTTTCAAGCATACTTTTGTCAGTGCGGACACGTTCAATAATGCGTTCAACCATTACAAAGGCGCTCCCCATCAACCTCTCCTTCTCTGCATCAATCTCACCATACCTTACCCGAGCCGAAAGCCATTGTGGAGGAATCAAGTCCCGACGCCAGCACCGCATGATGTAGGCTTCGGGAATAGAATCACATTTGTCCTCGACCAATACTTTAAGTGCATGTCAACAAAGAATCCCATTACGAATAAAGAAGTTGCAACTACATGTGATTGTTATCACCCTCCGCCTTATCTTGGACAACCTATTTCGTACACAATAAAAACTTTTAACTTTAAATTAGAAACTTTAAAACAAAACAATATCAAAAAATATTAACTAAAAAATTTAAATTACCTTGAAAATGGTTTTCACCTTAGCTTGCTTGTTCTTATGAGTTATTGTGCAAACTCTTTCCACAATAAATAATTGTCTTGTACAACTCCTTCTGCACCTCAAAGAATATTTTACGGGTGTAAACACGTGCTGCATGCGCTTCAATGTTCCTTGGAGAAACTGTTCTAGGTAGAGTGTACTTAGTCTTAACTTCATCAACACAGTGCTTATTCCTTTGAGACTCTATTGCCATATCAAATGACTTCAAAAAGACCACTAAATCATTCCAAAAAGCATGGTATACATTAAAAAATGCGTTGATGCTCTGCGACCGTGAAGTGGTCTTCATCAACCCAGACATCGGATTATGTTTGAAGTACGAAGGAATCCAAGACTCCCTTGTATCATATAAGTCCTCAAACCACGAATCACTGTTGGTCCCGAAGGGCTATACAAGTTTGTAGAAGGGGGTTGAATACAAACACACAGATTTTACTTTTCTAAATTGTTTATTGATAAATCATTAACAATTTACAGCTTGTTGCGAAAACAAGATTAAGGATAAACCTAAATCTAAACAAGTTGGAACACTAAGTTTCTTGCACTAAGAAAGAGAAGGAAATTACTAATAATAACCTATCTCAAGATAAGAAGGATGAACTTGTCCAGAGTTAGCAAATTACTTCAAAATGAAGTGAGTTCTTCTTCTTATATACTGCATGCATTTAATGCATTGCAGTTTACACTTTACACGTGGCAGCAGCTGATTGGTTGCATGTCATTGACCTTTGTTGACAACCTTAGTAGCCACATGTTTGAACAGTGTAGTATCATGGTGGTTGTACGATTTTACACAATAAGGAGGTTCTTTTTCTGACATATCGTACGGAGACGTGCAAGGGTGGTTAAGACAAAAAGTACTTTGTACGGAGGACTTTATGATCAACTTTTCGTTGATTCAGCGATCTATCATTCTTTATCAGCGAATGATAGAGTTCAGCGATAGCTAAAGTCTTGTACTTGATACTTCACGTTGAGTGGACAAATCTGAGTCTTCGCTGATCCGCATCAGTTCATTAGGAGACTTGTCGCTGGTTCTTGAGCTTGATCTTCGACATCAGCGTAGAACCTATGTTGACGTGAAACTTGTCTTCAGGGATCATAAGTAAACAACTAACTTATCATCGATCACCATGAGTACTGAACAGACTCAGAGTATTATGGTGAACAGTGTTCGCTGAATGTTTAATCTAAAGAGCGAGAGTTCCTATCAGCGGTACTGTAAGATCTTAGTACTTATCAGCGATAGTGAAACTCTGATACATATTGTTTACTTACAATTTTCACTAAGTATAAAATAGAGGGTCATTATCAAATCACTGAGGGTTTGGATCAACAATCTCCCCCTATTTGATTATGACATAGCAACAAAGAAAATTGCTATTTAATGAAAACATAAGGATAAAAAGAACTCATAAAATATTTGTCCCTTTTACTGTTTTCTGGGATCTTTTCTGTACTGATGGAGTAAAGTACGTTCGCTGAAATTTTTCTTTAAACTTTGTAAAGATTACAGAGGGAAGTAGAAAAATTACAAGTACAGCGAATAAAATTACAAGTACAAAAGATGTAGACAGATAAGGATATTAAGAATTACAAGGCGATCCTATCCGTCAAAAGGTTCTTCCTTGATCAGAAGTTCATCGAGGGTCTTTGATGTGGGAATCATCCAGTCAGGAACATCTACTCCTTGATTCTTTTTGTTCAGAGCTTCTTCAAAAATCAAGGGCTTCAGGTGTCTAGCTTTAATGTCGCGTCTGACTTCACACCAGTATATGAGATCTCTGAGTTGTTCGATGGGAGTGATGTGGAGCTCAGAGATACGTTAAAAGTGATGGTTTCCTTCGTAGTCTAGAAAGAATATACCATAAGGATCACTTACAACTGTGCCAGGAATGAAAGTTTCTCCAGGTGGTAGGGAGGTGTCAAGCGCTGAGAGATCAGCATCAGGGCCAAGAACTTCAGCACGAGAGAAACCAATACCTGTTTCATTCCGTATAGGAGGACCTGAGTTTGAGACTTTCTTTTCCTTTGCAGAGACTCTTCTTTGTTGAGGAGGAAGAAGAGTAGAGGGAGGAATATCCACAGCAGAAGAAACCAGGTCGATCTGTTTGTTTAAGATCTTCTCGACATGGCTTTTGAACTTTGAGCGCGATCCCTGAATGGCTAATTTCACTTCTAACCATTCAGAGAGACCAAACTTTTCTAAGGTAGCAGCATAGAAGGTTTGCTTGGTTTTGTCTTCTCTGTAGACATCAACTTCAACAACAGGAACGTCTGCGTACAGTCTTCCTCTGATGTTTACTTTGATGATTTTGGATGGTCGAGATCGATAGTTCAGCATTTCTTTACACCATTCCAAAGTCGTATCAGAGACCTTGGTCTTTTCTCTAACGATCCTTTGAGCATCATCCCATAGCTGACGTTGAACGTCAATGGGAGCTCTTTTCAGCTTGGGGTCTTTTACTGATCGTTGAGTAAGCTCGATGGCGTATTCTATGTCTTTTTCTTCAGCTTCCCTTCTTTCAGCGATTAGGCGTTCAGCTCTGAGGTGTTCCTTGTATTCCTATTGGGAAATTTTGAACTTTGGAGGAACGGAAGGAAGTTGATCACGCTTCAGAATGATTCGCTGATCTTCGAGTCTCTTGATCATTTCATCTCTCTTTTCTTGATCCTCTTCACTTAGCTTTTGAGGAGCCAAGGAAGGTCTGTTTTTGTGAGAGAGCATCTGTTCTTCAGGTTCATTAGTCTTAGAGATCAAATCTAAAGCCGGAATTATTTCTTCAGCGTTGGGAGCTGGGATTATTGTTGGTGAAGTCGCAGCTGTAGGAACTTCAGCGATATCCTCAAACAGGGGAGAGGACTAGCCGAAACACAACGATCTTACGAGTAAGAACTTGGGTAGAACAGAGATAGAAAGAATGGGATAAAGTGTATGGAGGATTTAGTGTGTAGAACTGATAATGTGTATAGAGGAGGGATGTAGTGTAAGATTAGTGTACCTGACAAACCGGCTTTTTAAGCAAGATCGTCAGATTTTCATCATCTTCAGCGACACTTTTTCTTTTGCCCTTGTCAGCTTCAGATGCTGATGGTTTTGTCTTTGTCCGCTCCCCTGTAGGTTCATTTATCAGAATCCCTTTAAGAGCTTTAGCTCTCTGAGCAGGCTTGACGATAAAAGAGTCATCATCATCATCATCTTCATCATCATCATTCTTTGGAGAAGAGGATGGTTCATCATCAGACAAGTCGATGGCTTCTTCATCTTCAGCTTCAGACTCAGTTTCTTCAGCTTCTTCTTCGAGTTGCTCCCCTCAGATACAGAGGTAAGATTCTCGGTTCCCTCAGGGTGTTCATCTCCCTGAGGTCCAGCGGATGCTTCAATTGTCTTCTCACCCTCTTCAGCAAAGGTGAGGTCTTCAGTCTTCTCTCCCCTGATAGATTCATCATGGGAAAGGTCTTCAGTGCTCTTCTCCCCCTCTTTTACATGATGAGTTGGGGAGGAATGTGACGACTCAGCAGCTGTTGATGGTTCCCTGTCTTCCTGGCCAGGGATCGCCACACAGATTTCAATCGCTGATAATCTGTTTGCTAGATCAGAAATATCAGGATTGATCTTCACGAGTTCAGCACGATCCACCGGAGTAAAAGATGAAGGTTCAGGGGCAGGGGCGGGGGCGGTCGTGTTAGTCAGGATATGCTGCAACAATGTCTTCATAGAAGTGATGTCATTCTTCATCGTATTGACATCGGTCTTCACAGAACTCATGTCAGTCTTTACTGAACTAACATCAGTCTTTACAACAGACATATCACCTTCGAGTTTGCCAACCAATGTCTTTAGCGTTGTGACTTCGCTGGACATGGTGTCAACTAATTTTTTGATGTCGAGGTAGTCTGTGTAGAAGTCAGAGAGAACTTTGGCAAAGTCAGTGAGTGATTTATCAACCTTCTCCAAGTCAGCTTTGGAGTCATTCTTTTCGACCACGGTTGTCAGCTTTGTAAGATTTTCTCCAGCGTTTGTTACAGCTGAAGAGTTGTCGGAAAGAGTAGTTGTGAGACCTGTCAGCTTCGTCTCTATAGTCTTCAGAGAGGTGTTGATGTCTCCCAAATTAGGACCTGTAACATATAAGAACTTGTGAACAGAGGAAAGCTCAGAAGTTTGGGGTTTAGTTACAGTGTATAGGGGTTGGTGTATACCTGCAGGAGGATTGGTGAATTCATCAAAATCTCGGTGTCCTAAGAAAAGTTCCATGTCGTCAGCTAAAGTGCGTGGATGCATGGTCATCTCTGCAGGTCCTACGCCCATCATTCTCTGAGTGTCAGCATTAGTTTCTGGAGGAATGACAGGTGGTTCAGTGATAACTAGAGTAGAGTCCAATTGAATAGAGGGAGAAGCGACGGTTAAGAATGGAGGTTGGGTGCGGAGTTCAGCGTTGGATTCGCTGAGAATCGCTTCGTCAGTCTTTTGAGAGACTGAAGGAGGTTGGGTAGATTCCAAGTTTGTAACCTCAGCGTTTAGAGACGCTGAAGTTGGGATATAGTGGGTGGCTTGTTCAGCGGTGGCAGAGCGTACCACTGAACTTTCCTACAGCCCATCAAGAGGAGCTGAGGAGTCTTCAGCAATAGATTGCTGGGGTTGCTCCTTGGTTTTCTTAGTTCTTTTGGAACTAAGTTGGGTTTTAGAGTGTTTCCTTTTAAGAGAAGGAATGGAGGTTGCAGCTGGGGTATCAGCGGTGGGTTTGTCCGCTGAAGGAGCTGCAGAAGTAGAAGAAGTAGGGTTTAGAAGAGTTAAAAGAGTAGAAAGACGTACCTCATTTGCCACTGGCTTGAAGTCGAGAACCTTAGGGCCGACCTGAGAGAGTTTCAGGTCACCCTCTTTTGGGTAGCTGTTCTTCAGGCCTTTTTGGAATACGGCGCTGATGAATCGAGGATAGGGAACCCATGGAGATCTGTCAGCGACGGAGTCCACTCTAAGTACCAGGTCATCATAGATAATCGATGCCCAGTCTATATGTAGACCTTTCAGCAATGCATATCCCATTGCTTGCTGAGGCTGAGCGACTTGGTCAGAGGAGTCGGTCTTGGCAGTCATGCAGCTGATTAAATGAGCGAAGATGAAATTCATCTCGCTGGGCATTTTAGACTTCTTGATAAGGGTCAGCTTCTTCTCGGGCTTCATGTCCCTCCCAGTTTCCCATACATAGCCCATTGCATCGAAGAATGCAATGGTAGCTTCCCTGTCTAAGTTTTTCTTGTGGTCGGGGAGAGGAACAAAAGGTTTTTCTTTGGTGGCCAAGGGAAGGTTCAGGGCTTTGCGAATAATGGCAGGGGTGATCTTCATAGTGCCATAGTCAGTATCGCAGAGGATGCAGTCAATTGTTTTTTAGGGGTCTTTGGCTGATGGTAGCTGAGAGTGTCTGGCAGAGTACCAGAATTGGGATAGCAGTAGCTGATGTGCAGGAGGTGTTATGGTCAGGGCTGTGGAGATGGAACAATTCTTCAAGAAGTTCACAGCATCATCTAGATGTGTGACTTACTTTCGAGGAGGAAACTCGAGAAGCGCATAGAGGTTATTTACCTTGGTCCAATCCAGTTTGTCAAGAGAGAACTTGACCTAAGGAGCGTTGATGATTTCTACTTCCTCAGCAGTATTATCAGCAGCAGTGTTCTCAGTGATGGTGTTCTTGGAAATGTCAGAAGATACCATTTTCTGTATTATCAGTTCAACCAAAGATTAACAAATAAGAATAATCTTAATGTGGAAAGATTTTCCAATAAGATGGTTCGAATTTTGTCCATTTCATTCAGACAAAATGTCTTAATGAAGATTAGGGTTTTTCTTGTTTTTTGAAAAACGAAATGGAAACCCAATAAAAATCTTGTTTTCCAGTTTCCTTTGAAGATTGGGATTCTGGAAAAACGTATGAAGAACAAGTTTAAGATTTTGCGTTTTAAACTTGAAGAACAACCATGAAAGGTTGTGTTCATAAAACCATGAAAGAAATGATTTCATTTTTAAAAGGTTCTTTTGTTTGATCTTGTAAAAACAAAGAGAAGATCATTAACAAGTTTGAAGAAACAGTTAAAATAAAAGAATTATTAACCTGGTTCGTTGAAGAAGATGAAGTTCTTAAGTTCTTGAAAAAAAACTTGAGAGCACAAATGCAACAGTAAATTCTTTTTCTTGCTTGGAGAAGAAGTTCGCGTAAAAGAAAAATATAAACCCAGAATGAGTTTATATAGAGATTAGAGAGAGAGAAAATATTGAGCGGGAAAAGATTTTCATCATGACACGGACACGTGTTTGCATTTGATTGGAAGGTAAACGAAACGTGCAAACGTGTGTCAGAAAGAAGAACGTGCCAGGGCTTATCCGTTGCAATGACGTCACAACTGTCCTTTCATATTCTTGGATGTCTCTGAGGTTTTGAAAAACTCAGGGACACTTTAAAAACATGAAGCACTGAATAGAAATATCAGTGTTGGATTTTAGAAATTTCAAAGTATCGCTGATAAGGAAGAGACATTCAGCGATGTAATTTATTTTGAAATCTTGCATTTACATGCGATTTGTCAGGAAAAAAAACATACCTTGATATCAGCGAATCAAGTTTATTCAGAGAGAAGATCATGGAATGGGTTATACAAGCTGATTTTATCCTATTGCTGATCAAATGTGAACCGCTGAAGATTTTACTCTTCAAAGTTCAGCATTCCAAGCTCGCTGATGAGAAAGTTGAACCTTGTCTCATCAAGAGGTTTGGTGAACAGATCAGCTAACTGATAATCAGTTGGGATAAAGTGAAGTTCTATATCACCGTTCATCACATGATCTCTGATAAAGTGATACCTGATTTCGATGTGTTTTGTCTTTGAGTGTAGTACTGGATTATTTGCTATAGCGATGGCACTTATGTTGTCGCAATAGATTGGAATATTTGAGAGCTGAAGGTCATAGTCCAGTAGTTGATTTCTCATCCACAAGACCTGAGAACAACAGCTTCCAGCGGCTACATACTCAGCTTCAGCTGTGGAGGTGGACACTGAGTTTTGCTTTTTACTTGTCCAGCTCACCAGCTTTCCACCCAGGAGCTGACATCCTCCTGTGGTGCTTTTCCTATCCATGTTGCAACCTGCAAAATCACTATCTGAAAATAGGCGCTTAGATCGAATCCTGAGTCTTTGGGATACCAAAGACCTAGATTCGCAGTACCCTTAAGGTATCTAAAAATTCGCTTTACAGCGGTCATATGAGATATCTTGGGTTCAGCTTGATATCGTGCACACAAACATGTTGCATACATAATATCGGGTCGGCTAGCTGTAAGATACAAGAGAGAGCCGATCATCCCACGGTACAGCGTGACATTAACAGGAATACCCTTAGTATCCTTGTCTAGTTTCAGCGGTGGTGCCATAGGGGTTTTCATAGCTGAACTTTGAGTTAAGTCGAATTTCTTCAGCATATCTTTAACATACTTTCCCTGATTAATGAAAGTTCCTTTTTCATTTTGCTTTATCTGAAGACCAAGGAAATATGTTAGTTCACCCATCATGCTCATTTTATACTCATCTTTCATTCTATCAGCGAAACGAGTACAAAGATCAGGGTTAGTAGAACCAAATATAATGTCATCAACATATATCTGAACAAGAATGATATGACCTTTTACTTTCCTGAAAAATAGAGTTTTGTCGATTTTACCTCGCTCAAATTGTTCAATATGGAGATAAGTAGAAAGAGTGTTATACCATGCACATGGAGCTTGCTTTAAGCCATAAAGTGCCTTATCCAGTTTATAAACATAACCTGGACGCTTAGGATCTGAGAATCCTGGAGGTTGTTCCACATAGACTTCTTCATTCAACTTTCCATTTAGAAACGCTGACTTAACATCCATCTGATATACTTTGAAGTCTTTGTGTACAGCGTATGCTAAGAATAGACGAATAGATTCTAGTCTTGCTACTGGAGCAAATGTTTCGTCGTAGTCTATACCTTCCTCTTGTCTGTATCCCTGAGCAACAAGTCGAGTCTTGTTTCGGGTTACAGTTCCATGTTCGTCCAACTTGTTTCGATAGACCCATTTAGTGCCTATCACTGTTTTGTCAGTTGGTCTTCGAACAAGTTTCCAAACTTTGTTTCTTTCGAATTCAGTCAGCTCTTCTTGCGTGGCACTGACCCAATTTGGATCTTTGAGGGCATCATCTACTTTCTTTAGTTCAGTTAGAGAAATAAAATTAACAAATAAACAAATATTACCTGCACTTCGTCGAGTCTGAATACCAGCGTTTGGATCACCAAGAATTTGATCAATTGGGTGATTTACAGTCCATCGCTGAGCCGGAACGTGAGACGTTGACTCAACCTGAACTGGAGAAGCTGAAGATGAATCTTCAACGACATCTGGAGTATCAGCCAAGAGAGGAATGGGTGCAGTTGTCATTATATTCACTGATTGCTGAGTAGTAGATGGAATGTCTGAGACATTGGGTTCAGAAGCAGGTATAGTGTTTAAAGGAACAGCTGAGACCCATGATGTTTCAGCTTCACTATTCTGCATATTTGGAATGATAGTAGGAACATCATCTTCAACTGTATGAGCACGAGGAGTGGGAATATCTTCTGAATCACCAAGATGAGAAAACATCCATTGATTCAGTTCTTCAGTATCAGCGGACGGTTTAGAGTTCGCTGAACGAGATTCGTCAAACGTGACGTGAATAGTTTCTTCCATAGTTTATCTTCTATGATTGAAGACTCTGAAGGCTTTGGAGATTGAAGAATATCCAAGAAAGATTCCATCATCAGCCTTAGGATGAAACTTTCCAAGGGCATCTCTGTTCTTCAGTATGAAACACTGACATCCAAAGATGTGAAGAAAGCTGATTGAAGGCTTTCTCCCATGAAAAAGTTCATAGGCTGTTTTATTGAATCTTTTGACTATCAACGACCTATTTTGCGTAAAACAAGCGGTGTTGACAGCTTCTGCCCAAAACTGAGTAGGCAGGTGAGAATCGCTGAGCATTGAACGTGCAGCTTCAATAATTGTTCTATTTATTCTTTCAGCGACTCCATTTTGTTGCGGTGTTCTCACTGATGAAAGGTTGTGAGAAATACCCTTACTCTCAAAGAAGGAATCAAGAGAACTGTTTTTGAATTCAGTCCCATGATCACTCCTTATTGAGCGAACGGTCAAATTATTCAGGGTTTCCATCTTCCGAACAAAGGTGATGAGTTCTTCAGGGGTGTCACTCTTGGAACGGAGAAACATAACCCACGTATAACGAGAGAATTCATCAACTATGACCAGTGTATATTTCTTTCCAGCGATGGATTGTTTGTTAACGGGGCCAAACAAATCCATATGGAGTAGTTGTAGAGGAGATGACACTGAGGAGACTTGCTTTGACTTAAAGCTTGCTTTGGTCTGCTTCCCTTTCTCACACGCTGAACATAAAGACTCTTTGACGTATGAGTGTTGAGGTAGACCAGTGACTAACTCTTTTGAAGAAAGAGTGTTCAGTGTCTTAAAATTCAAATGAGAGAGCCTCTTATGCCATAGCCAGTTGACATCAGATGAGGCTTTTGAGAAGAAACAAGAGTTCTCAGTGGTTGTTGAGTCTATGTTTATTAAATAAACATTTTCCAAACGATAACCGTTGGGAGCTATCTTCTCCTTTTTGTCAGTGACAAAGCAGGATTCCTTGGTAAAGATTACTTTGTTATCCTTGTCGCAAAGCTGACTGATGCTTAAAAGATTATGCTTTAGCCCTTCAGCATATGCGACTCTTCTGAAGATGGTTGTACCATTAGAGAGTACACCAAACCCTCGGGTATGTCCTTTTCCATTTCCTCCAAAAGTCACAGAGGGACCCTTCTCTTCCTTGTATTCAGCGAGCATGCTTTTCTTTCCAGTCATGTGTCTAGAGCATCCGCTATCGAGATACCAGATACCCTTCTTAACATGCATCACAAAGGAAGATTAGTTTTTCTTGGATACCCACTTAACCATGTGTATACGTTTGTCAGTGGAAGTAGTTGGAATGGAAGGTTCAACAATCTTCGCAGCATTTGAAGATTCAGCTTTGTCAGTCTTCACTTTGGTTAATTTCTTAACCTCAGTGGTCTTCTTTGCCTTGGGGGCAATCTTCACCTTAGCTATCTTTTCAGCTTTGGTGGCTGAGGGACACTTACTAGCAATATGATCAGTAAGTCCACAGTGATAACATTTCCTATAACTAAAAGTAGTTCTAGGACCATTTGAATGCTGAGCTTTTGATTTTGAATTTGAAGGATCAGCACCAAATAAGCTTTTGGCTTTTGAAATGGGAGGAACGTTTAGTTCTTCAGATTTCTTACCAAGGACATCCACTCCGAGTCTAGGAGTAGATCGCTGAATAGACCCACGCTGAGTAGATCCAGAGATCTGATTCCTTGATCCAGAGAAATATAAATCACTAAAGCTTTAGAAGCATTCAGCTTTGGCACTAAAGTACCCTTCTGAGGATTTTGGTTAAAAGCAATTCCTTTACCTTTATCTTTAAAGACAGAGGTAGGTTTTGGATAAACCATTTTCTCTTTACCTTTTGAAGAGGTAGAAATTTCCTCAGGGATAGGTGGTCTGGACGAGGAACACTGAGAGGATGAAGTATCAGCGACTGAGGATACGAAAGTTCCAAATAAGAGCGTGGAACGATCAGTGGTTGATTCTTGAGTTTCATATTTGTAACCGAGACCACGTTTATCACTCAGGGGTATCTGATACTTAATTATCTCAGTGATCTTTGTTGAAGAATTACACCATCCTTCAAAGTAGCTTTTTCAGCTTTCAATGCAGCGATAGCTTCTGCTCGTTCGATTTTGACTAGCTGATTTAAATGCACTTGATCTTTAAAATCTTCTTCAATTTTAGAAAGATTTTCTATTTGAAGGTGACAGTTTTTAAGCTGTTCATCGAGATCAAGGTTTTGATTTTCAACTACAGTTTTGCCATTCATGGCTTCATATAAACTTCTAGTCAAGAGATCGATTTTACGCAGACTATCAGCTTCATCAATATTTGCAATATTTGTAAAGAAGGAAGGTGATACCTGAATTGCAGAGGTTGAAGTAGAGGGAATGTCATAACTTTCTTCCTCATCTTCAATCTTTGCCATATGACAGAGATTGGCTTCATCATCCTCCGAGTCAGATGATGATTCTTCTTCTTCAGAGGCAGCCCAATCGTAAGCCACCAGGCCTTTGCCTTTCTTCTTAAAGCTTTTCATCTTCGCATACCTTTCTTTCAGCTTAGTGTATTTGTCATCTTTATTCCTGGGAATAAAGGATTTCTTGGGAAACGCTGAGTTTCTCGAGACTTTCTTAGACCTGCACTCGTTAGCGAAATGTCCAATCTTTTCGCTGTTAAAACAAGTAGCAGTAGCCTTATCAACAGGAGCTGATGATCTTGGCTTATCAGTTATAGAAAGAGGTTTGTTCTTTTTGAACATTTTCTTTTTGGCGAATCTCCTGAACTTTTTAGTTAGGAGAGCCAAAGATTCATCATCATCTGAAGAGTCAGAATCTGATGACCTTTCAGAGTTACTTTCTAACTCAGTGTTAGTGACCACGGGTCGCTGAGTAGAAGGTTCCTCTGAGATTAAAGCAACAGGGATGCTTTTGGAATCTTTTATAAGATTCTTCTTAAGATGGCTTGATTGCTCATGATTCAGCATCGTGCCATTTAAGGTAGCAAGGGTCATTGATCTTAGATCCTTTAACAGCTTGAGACACATAGAATAACTGTCCCAGCTTTCAGGTAAACATTCTAGAAACTTTGTCAGCACTTCAAAGTTAGAATATTCCTTACCAACAGTTTTCAGATCTATTATTAAGCAATTAAAACGTTGGTGAACTTCAGCAGTACCTTCATACTGAACACATATTGTGTCCCACATGGCTTTTGAGGATTTCAGGTTCATGACGGAATGGTAGACTTCGTTAGGAAGAGCCATGGATAGTATGGATCTGGCTTTTGTGTCAATAGCCACTTTATTCTTATCTTCGTCAGTCCACATATGAACTTCCTTAGGAACCAGCCTTTCTGGAATAGCAGGCCTATTCTCAGCGGCTGGAACTGCAACATCAATTCTTACAGGAATAAATGGGCCGTTTTCAAGATAGTAAGGCATAGTAGGGTCTACACCTTCTAAGAAGAGAGTCATCCTATTTTTCCATAGATTAAACTTATCTCTGGAGAATCTAGGGGGTTTTGCAAGAGAACTATTGTCGATATAATTTGTGTTTGTGTTGGTAGCCATTTTCAGAAATAGCAAGGAAGAGAAATCTTAGTATAGATTAGATCTTGTTTATTAGATTAAACAAATCCGCTCTGATACCACTTGTTGGTCCCGAAGGGCTATACAAGTTTGTAGAAGGGGGGGTTGAATACAAACACACAGATTTTACTTTTCTAAATTGTTTATTGATAAATCATTAACAATTTATAGCTTGTTGCGGAAACAAGATTAAGGATAAACCTAAATCTAAACAAGTTGGAACACTAAGTTTCTTGCACTAAGAAAGAGAAGGAAATTACCAATAATAACCTATCTCAAGATAAGAAGGATGAACTTGTCCAGAGTTAGCAAGTTACTTCAAAATGAAGTGAGTTCTTCTTCTTATATACTGCATGCATTTAATGCATTGCAGTTTACACTTTACACGTGGCAGCAGCTGATTGGTTGCATGTCATTGACCTTTGTTGACAACCTTAGTAGCCGCATGTTTGAACAGTGTAGTATCAGAGTGGTTGTACGATTTCAGACAATAAGGAGGTTCTTTTTCTGACATATCGTACGGAGACGTGCAAGGGTGGTTAAGACAAAAAGTACTTTGTACGGAGGACTTTATGATCAGATTTTCGTTGATTCAGCGATCTATCATTCTTTATCAGCGAATGATAGAGTTCAGCGATAGCTAAAGTCTTGTACTTGATACATCACGTTGAGTGGACAAATCTGAGTCTTCGTTGATCCGCATCAGTTCATTAGGAGACTTGTCGCTGGTTCTTGAGCTTGATCTTCGACTTTAGTGTAGAACCTATGTTGACGTGAAACTTGTCTTCAGGGATCATAAGTAAACAACTAACTTATCAGCGATCACCATAAGTACTGAACAGACTCAGAGTATTATGGTGAATAGTGTTCGCTGAATGTTTAATCTAAAGAGCGAGAGTTCCTATCAGCGGTACTGTAAGATCTTAGTACTTATCAGCGATAGTGAAACTCTGATACATATTGTTTACTTACAATTTTCACTAAGTATAAAAGAGAGGGTCATTATCAAATCACTGAGGGTTTGGATCAACAATCACCAGATAATCCATAAGTATCCATCAAATCACACCACTTCAACTCAAATTCTGATGGCTCCATATTCACATTCCATACTATCTTATTAAAATGAGCAACAAATTTTATTTTTTTCAAAAGATGCACCCTTATCTACAAAAATATATATTCATACACATAAAATTTTAAAACGAATATACTAAATAATACGACAAGGTTGATAAAAAAATACCTTGCCCTTTACTTTCTTAGTGATGTGCCACTGTAACGTCCCAAAAATTACAAGCAAATTTAAACTTTTAAATAAACATTTCATTTATAACAACTCATTAAATGATCCCAACGTTTCGTTTGCAAACTCATAATTAATATCTTCATAATAAAAACCAGCGGAATTAATCGTTTAATTATTAAAAACCATAAAGCAACCAGCTCTCCTCGCGCGCCAGTGTGTACTCGTCACGCCTTGGAGCCGCCCGTACCTGAAACCACAATCTATTGGGAAAGGGTAAGCACGAAGCTTAGTGAATTCTACACCATAAGTAACACAGTTATTTCCACACCACCATAAACAGATAATTGCACATAAACAGCATTCAAGTCTACGAACAAATCATAAACCTGCATACTCACACCAACCCACCTAATAGGCATACGTCGGTCCCACCGACCACACGACCATCGTGTAAACGCAACCCGGCACCCCCGGGTTCATACGCCACCCGCGTATACAACCTTCGGTCCCACCGAATTACTACGCCACCCGCGTATGACACCCTCGGCCCCGCCGAACTCCTACGCCACCCGCGTAGTCACAACAATAAAGGTCCGACTAGACACCCCACTATTTAACCCCGCATCAAAAGCAAATAGAACTACCACATACATACACAACGTAATGTAAAAATAACCGACATTAGTTATAGTGAGAGAACTCACCTCGAATGCGCGCCTAGCTCAACAATACAAATTCAAGCTTCCCAATTACGGTCACTTCCCAGCACCTAAACGCACGTTAAAACATATCAATACGAGACCCGGACCCTAAGACACGACGCACGCTTAAACCGTCACTAAAACTACCTTCCGGTCTAACCAAACAGGTCTGTTCGGGACCTGTTTCGACCCCTTTAATCCCAGAAAATTCCCAATATTATTTCATGGTCAGATAGTACTCTGAGTTAGGGTCCCAAGGACATATTATACGTCTCCTAACGATTTTTCTACAATTTACTAAGGATTTTACAAAAACAGTTCCCGAACCGCGAAAATCAGCACCTTTCAGTATAAAATGACATTTTGACCAATGCTACGTCCCGAACTGGGCTTCGCACAAAACACAGAAAGGTTTATAGACTCAAAAAGAGAACTTTTGGCGCTGGTCTCACCCAGATACGAGTTACGAGCAAAACGTTATGGTTTTCCCAAGACAATGGCAGATTCCAGAATTTTTCACATGAAATGACGAATCACTGAATTTACGACCAATTTTCCACCTAGCTAGAGGCCGAACCAGTTTTCCGCTAAAACACGGAAAACGTGCCCGACCCCGATCTTGAACCGTGGGGGCCAGTTTCGGCTCAATCGGAGTTACGACAGAAAAGTTATGGCCGTCGCAAAAACAGTGGCTGAACAATTATTCACAAGAAATGACGACTCTAAAAACAACGGGTCGATCGATTGGCTTAAGCGATTAAGTCACGGCTTAATGGGTTCAACAATGATTATTAATAAGACAAGGCCACGCACCACCCACTGCCCTCCGGCAGTGGTGGTCGCCGGTGGCGGCCGGCGGCGGTTTTCGACGAAACAAAAAAAACGAACCGCAACCCCGCGAAATCACCATTCTCTCGATCGGTGACCGTATGCACCCATATCTAGCGCACACCACCACCTCTACCCGACGCCCAGCCACCACAGTGGCGGTGCGCGGCGGCCGGCGGTGGCGTTTCTCGCCGGCGACAAAAAGGAAGAAGAATGAGACAACGAAAAGGGAAAGCAAATCACATACCTTACGAGACACACTCGACGGCGCACCCCGCCCTCCTCGACTTCCCGACGAACAGCAGGCTTCCGGCAAACACCAGGCGGCTCCGGTGAACCTCCTCCTCTTGACTCCTCCTCTCGACTCTTCTCTCGATCTCCCTCGTTCTCTCTTTCTCTTCTCGATTTCTATCTCTCTCTCTCGTCCTCTCCTAACAGAACCGACGGCGGCGCCGGTGGTGCTTTGCAGCGACGGCCGGCAAAAAAAAGGATCTCCGGCGACACCTCTCTCCACTCTCTCCACTTCTCGCTCTCTCTACTTCTGCCTCTCTTGCTCGTCGCCGACACACAAAAACGGGGAAGGGGGAGATGGTTGACGGCACAAGAAGATGGAGGTGTTAGGGTTTTTCTTGGTTGGGAGTTTGCCGCAAAATAGAAGAGAGGAGGGGAGGGGACGGTCCCTGCATGGGCCGATCCCGAGACCCATATGCTAAACCAACAAAAAAAGAAAAAGGCCAAATAAGTCCCTAGGTGTTAGGATCAATTCACTATCTACCCCGTAACAGATAAAACCTAACGAACGCGTCAACAATCACTAAAACTCAACGTTTTGGTTTTTGCCTCCTAAACCCGTTAAATAAAATCGCTAAAAAAACATTATATAAATAATTAATTAAATAAGAAGCATATCGGGACACAGGCTTTACAACTCTCCCCCACTTGAATTAGACTTCGTCCCCGAAGTCTACGTCCGCAAACAGCTCCTAATAACTCTCCGGCATTTGATGATATCCCAAACTCAATCCACTTTCAAGCTTTAACCATTCTAAAGCTGCTCACAGTATACCCTACGGGATACTCGACTACGATCATTCCTACCCTTAACTGTCGATTAACTTCCACGAATTCCAATAGACTCCAAAGTTTTCAATAAATTATAATAACAAAACATCGACCCCCTGCCGAACATCGGTCCAACCGATTACAATAACAAACATCGGCCACCCGCCGAACATCGGTCCAACCGATTACAATAACAAACATCGGCCACCCGCCGAACATCGGTCCAACCGATTACAATAACAAACATCGGCCACCCGCCGAACATCGGTCCAACCGATTACAATAACAACATCGGCCACCCGCTGAACATCGGTCCAACCGATTACAATAACAAACATCGGCCACCCGCCGAACATCGGTCCAACCGATTACAATAACAAACATCGGCCACCCGCCGAACATCGGTCCAACCGATTACAATGAATCACATAAGCGTGGTATTATCCTAGACACTAACACAACTAACACACACGTAGGTCATTCCCTTAACCGGTACTACCCGGCCTACATTACCAACACGCGTGGAATACCCAACCTCCCACCGTCGACGTATCCCCCACACTCGCTCTACAAAGCTAATTTATCTGAACCGAGGATACACCCTGACGCCTACCTCTCAGGTAACGCCTCAGGACCCCTCACATCGGAATTACCTCTCAGGTAAGTGCCCAAAACTATATCCTCCTAGCACCTACTAGAAAGCCTAGGCTATAACACCTGAACACCGGGGCCGCACCCCAAGATACCCAACCGACCACTACCAGCGACTGACTAACGTGCCTAAGGGTCCAAAGCAAAACAGCCTACCCACAAGTGCCTATCCCGGATTGACTCACTCACCCAACATGTAAATGCTCAAAACGACACATCACACTTAAAAGCGCTTTTCCCAAATGGATTACAAATCATTTACAAAATATTTTCAATGTCAAGATTTTTCACTTCAAAAAGACCGTATGCAACAGACTACTATTACCAGGTTGGTGATTACGCAAAAATGAACACGTTCGCCTCACGTAGTAAAAATCATGTTGAAAATCATTTCATTGCAGCTTAGTTTACTCACAAAACGCAAAGCGAAATAAATAATTTCTTTGAAAATGAACCGTCACGGTTCTAGTATGAATTGACTCATGACGTGTATTTTAAATAACCGTTCGACCTTACACCGGGTGCAACAAAAGTGTGCACATAATTTCAAAATCAGTTCCACGATATTTGACCCCAAAATTCCTCTTTTTTTTTCAACAAAAATGTCGTGGCACAGGGTTCACTAACAAATCTTACGCGCGTCGGCTAGTCATACAAAACGATGAAACGGTTTACAAATATATTTTTGTTAAAACACAACTGTCTCGTGTAAGTTTCAAACTTAAAGATAAAAACCAATCCGCTTCCATCATTTGGGAATATCGACTAAAATCTCATAAAATCTCAAAAGGTGGGGTTCTTTAGATTGATTTTCAAGATTTCCCCAAATGGTCACATAAACAAATAATATATGCACCTCGTGAAATTAGACCCACACGACTCAACATGCCGTAAAACAAACTTATTTTAACCAAATCACTCAAATAGCTTTATACAGGCATCGTGGAATGTAACTTTCCGTCTCAACTCTAACATATGTGGAGGAGTTCCAATGTTAAAGTCACAAGCCGTAGTCACTTGCCCAACATTTTAAACACCACAAAACACGTATATCATCTTTCCCGAAAGAACCGTTGGAAAAATAACGAAAAGAGACAAATTCTAACAAAGTTTGCACTCCCGTGATAAAACGATTTCATACACTTTCAAAACCATATTTCAAAATCTTGTGTGTGTGCTGAACATTTCCCAAAATTCCAAAACACCATCCATAAAATGATTTGAAACACAAGAATTTGCTAATGCAATCTATTTCAAATCAAACTTTGTGCATGACTTAGTCGGCATTCTACGCCTCGACTCCTACTCCTCCAAATCTCTCCGGTCCACTAACGTCATCCGGACATTTAAACCTCTTAGGCAAGTTGGGAAATTACATCAAATAATTCCTACGATTTTTCCTCAAATCAATTCGGCTCTATAAGCCTATGATTCTAGCACAATCATCCATCTTGGCCCGAAACAAACATCATCCTCATCGTCACTCCAAGTGACTAATACTAGAATCGTCCTTTTATTCCAACGACTACTAATTTATAATCTTCGCCACTACCCTAAACGATCATTACATCTAAGCAAGTCAAGTACACACATGTACCAGTGGATCTACTACAGTTGTCTCTCCTCGTGACGGCTATTCTGTGTAGACAACACAACGCGTTATTAGCACATAACAACGCACACTAACAACACTCACGCCCAACTCCTTGGATTCCTCGTGACTTCCCCGACTCGAGCATTGATCCTGTGTTTCCGATAGTAGGAGCTCTACTACTACCTTCCACACCTATCATCACTCGTTCCGAGTTCCATCCGATGGGTCCAAGTAGTTTCTCGCCGATAACTACACACATATGCCCGCACCGGCATATGTACACACTCTTCCTAGCTCCCTAGGAATAATCATAATACCCCACTACTCTTGCTAGGGCGGAACTCCCACTAACCCTGACGAGTCGCCTCGTGAACGCACAGTCGTATACAGTGGAAACCAGATAGACATTCGAATATAAGATTCTATCCTACAACGGTTGGACTCAAACAAGAGCTGCGCAATAGAACTAAATCCAACATTCTAAGGCTATTTGGTTCCTACCGCATACAACCTATAGTGCATCCGCTTAACAACCTATCAAAGTTAGCATAAGTTCCTAATAGCAAGTAACGACCATACAATACAGTGTATTAAGCACCAAGAAAACTAGCATACATACTCATATGTAAACGCTATTCCCAGCTCACTAGGAATTTCATCTCATCCCACTACCCTTGCTACAACGGAATCCCTGTTAGTCATAACGAGTTGCCTCGCGAATACCCAGTCGCATGCAGCGTGAATCAAATAGACATTCGAATATAAGATTCTATCCTACAACGGTTGGACTCAAACAAGAGCTGCGCAATAGAACTAAATCAAATATTCTAAGGCTATATGATTCTTACTGCATACAACCTATAGGGCCTTCACTTAACAACCTACTACCATTAGCATTGATTCCTACTAGCAAGCAGTCATCATACAGCATAGTGTCCACAACAGGCAATCTAGCATGCATATTCTATGATCTAGAAAGCAATAATTCACTAAGTACTGTACCTTTCCCCCTTGGGCTCCGGCTGACTGTACACACTGCGCCTTCGATCACCGTTCCTCGAACGGGTTTTTCCCTTTTTCTTTTATTTCAAAAAGGTTCAATAAATAATTTGAAAATTTCCCAGCCGCAACTTGAGACCAAACACACCGAGGTGCGTTTGATTCACTCAAGCTGTGCTCTGATACCAAGTTGTAACGTCCCAAAAATTACAAGCAAATTTAAACTTTTAAATAAACATTTCATTTATAACAACTCATTAAATGATCCCAACGTTTCGTTTGCAAACTCATAATTAATATCTTCATAATAAAAACTAGCGGAATTAAACGTTTAATTATTAAAAACCATAAAGCAACCAACTCTCCTCGCGCGCCAGTGTGTACTCGTCACGCCATGGAGCCGCCCGTACCTAAAACCACAATCTATTGGGAAAGGGTAAGCACGAAGCTTAGTGAATTCTACACCATAAGTAACACAGTTATTTCCACACCACCATAAACAGATAATTGCACATAAACAACATTCAAGTCTACGAACAAATCATAAACCTGCATACTCACACCAACCAACCTAATAGGCATACGTCGGTCCACCGACCACACGACCATCGTGTAAACGCAACCCGGCACCCCCGGGTTCATATGCCACCCGCGTATACAACCTTCGGTCCCACCGAATTACTACGCCACCCGCGTATGACACCCTCGGCCCCGCCGAACTCCTACGCCACCCGCGTAGTAACAACAATAAAGGTCCGACTAGACACCCCACTATTTAACCCCGCATCAAAAGCAAATAGAACTACCACATACATACACAACGTAATGTAAAAATAACCGACATTAGTTATAGTGAGAGAACTCACCTCGAATGCGCGCCTAGCTCAACAATACAAATTCAAGCTTCCCAATTACGGTCACTTCCCAGCACCTAAACGCACGTTAAAACATATCAATACGAGACCCGGACCCTAAGACACGACGCACGCTTAAACCGTCACTAAAACTACCTTCCGGTCTAACCAAACAGGTTTGTTCGGGACCTGTTTCGACCCCTTTAATCCCAGCAAATTCCCAATATTATTTCATGGTCAGATAGTACTCTGAGTTAGGGTCACAAGGACATATTATACGTCTCCTAACGATTTTTCTACAATTTACTAAGGATTTTACAAAAACAGTTCCCGAACCGCGAAAATCAGCACCTTTCAGTATAAAATGACATTTTGACCAATGCTACGTCCCGAACTGGGCTTCGCACAAAACACAGAAAAGTTTATAGACTCAAAAAGGGAACTTTTGACGCTGGTCTCACCCAGATACGAGTTACGAGCAAAAGGTTATGGTTTTCCCAAGACAATGACAGATTCCATAATTTTTCACATGAAATGACGAATCACTGAACTTACGACCACTTTTCCACCTAGCTAGAGGCCGAACTAGTTTTCCGCTAAAACACGGAAAACGTGCCCGACCCCGAGCTTGAACCGTGGGGGCCAGTTTCGGCTCAATCGGAGTTACGACAGAAAAGTTATGGCCGTCGCAAAAACAGTGGCTGAACAATTATTCACAAGAAATGACGACTCTAAAAACAACGGTTCGATCGATTGGCTTAAGCGATTAAGTCACGGCTTAATGGGTTCAACAATGATTATTAATAAGACAAGGCCACGCACCACCCACTGCCCTCCGGCAGTGGTGGTCGCCGGTGGCGGCCGGCGGCGGTTTTCGACGAAACAAAAAAAACGAACCGCAACCCCGCGAAATCACCATTCTCTCGATCGGTGACCGTATGCACCCATACCTAGCGCACACCACCACCTCTACCCGATGCCCAGCCACCACAGTGGCGGCGCGCGGTGGTTGGCGGTGGCGTTTCTCGCCGGCGACAAAAAAGAAGAAGAATGAGACAACGAAAAGGGAAAGCAAATCACATACCTTACGAGACACACTCGACGGCGCACCCCGCCCTCCTCGACTTCCCGACGAACAGCAGGCTTCCGGCGAACACCAGGCGGCTCCGGCGAACCTCCTCCTCTCGACTCCTCCTCTCGACTCTTCTCTCGATCTCCCTCGTTCTTTCTTTCTCTTCTCGATTTCTATCTCTCTCTCGTACTCTCCTAACAGAACCGACGGCGGCGCCGGTGGTGCTTTGCAGCGACGGCCGGCAAAAAAAGGATCTCCGGCGACACCTCTCTCCACTCTCTCCACTTCTCGCTCTCTCTACTTCTGCCTCTCTTGCTCGTCGCCGACACACAAAAACGGGGGAGGGGGAGATGGTTGACGGCACAAGAAGATGGAGGTGTTAGGGTTTTTCTTGGTTGGGAGTTTGCCGCAAAATAGAAGAGAGGAGGGGAGGGGACGGTCCCTGCATGGGCCGATCCCGAGACCCATATGCTAAACCAACAAAAAAAGAAAAAGGCCAAATAAGTCCCTAGGTTTTAGGATCAATTCACTATCTACCCCGTAACAGATAAAACCTAACGAACGCGTCAACAATCACTAAAACTCAACGTTTTGGTTTTTGCCTCCTAAACCCGTTAAATAAAATCGCTAAAAAAACATTATATAAATAATTAATTAAATAATAAGCATATCGGGACACAGGCTTTACAGCCACAAGCACAAACGATGTACGCTATTAGGAAATGAAACTGGTATAGATTGCTTCATCGCAGGACACTGGTTAGTAATCACAAAATTTGGCTCCCGCCCATGTGCCTTCAAGAATGCTTGCAAAACCCATGTGTAATTTGGAATATTGTCACCACGCATCAGAGCCGCTCCAACAACGACGGACTTCTTATGGTTGTCAACCGCAACAAATGGGACAAACACCATCGCATGCCTAAACAATCAAGAAATAATATGAATTGGTGGTTAACATAAAAATATTATAAAGGAAATAACCGAATTAAAATAACATTGCTTACATGTTTGTTCGGAAGGTTGCATCAAAAGATATTACATCACGGAATTCGCGGTAATTCAATTTGGCTACTTCATCGGCCCAAAAGATGGTAATCGACTGTTTTTTATTACACATAAACTCGGAATAAAAAGTCAGGACACACTTTCTGTCTACTAACCATAGTATTTATCAACAACTGTGCATCCTTATTTCCAACAAAGTTAACCATGTCACGTTTAAAATTCTGGTAGTCTTTAAGTGTACCACCACTTGACCCGACCCCTCCAGACATGGCACGACGCATCCTATGTGGCTTAGCTATACCTACCTTGAATGTCGTAGCATGGAACACATTCATGTGTTGAGTAAAGGTTAAACCACGCCTTGAATGACATAAAGACATTTTATTTTGATCAAAAAGCAAATGATTGTGCTTTTCAATAAATTTATAAACCTCGAAACAAGATCTCTCCCTCACAAAATGAATTTTCAAACATGCCAAACAACCACATCTTTTAAGGTCAGAATTTCTTTGTCGTCTCTCACCAGCTTTTGCACTCAGTGAACCGTACAATTTCTCAGCTGGGTGTCCCAGCCTACTACAAAGAAAAAACCGAGCAGTGATTTAGACATCGTTATTAAACATCTTATTTGATAAACGAACATCGAATCCAGCGGCATCAGCATATTTTCTGTATGCCTTCTCAGCAAGTTCAACATACGAAAAACAATCACCAACATTGATACGAACGGACTCATCAACAATAGGAACATAATACTTTGTTCCACCCGGAGATTATTCAATCTTCGGAGTATTATAATCTATGAATAAAAAATTTGAGAAATAACATAGTTATAAAAAACAGAAAAATAATACAAAACTAAGAAATGCACATAACCAATAGTTAACTTCTTCAAATTGACAAACACAAAAAAATCTTAAAACAAAAACTTAATAAACAGTTACCTGCTTCTAAACTAGCATCTAAGCCTTCGTCATCTTGAATAATCTGGTTTTGTTCTTCGGCTTCATCGAGTAAACCATCACCATCGTCGTCGTTACATAACAATGAATCAAACGTCAAAGATGAATTCTTTTTTGAATCTCGAACCGAACATAACGACAAGATGTAATCATCTACGGCCTCGTATGTGCATGTTTCATCGCCAAGGTTAACTTTCGACACATCCGTATCCTCTTGAGTGTGGGTTTCATGATGAAGCAGTTTACTGTGAGTTCCTTACAGGATTACGGTTTTTGGATTTCAATTGTTATGATTCATACAATCCGTGTTCTTGATTAAATATACATCGTATCATTAATAAAAGAATCGAAAAAAATATAATACAAATACAACACTAATATATGATGCCATAATTATAGGACATGATATTCAAAAAGGATTCAAAAAATCTTAACCGGTTTTAGTGTTTAAAATATAATGTTTCATGAAATCTCTATTTTATTGAATAAGATAACTAAAATCGCAGCCATGATTATAGGATAAAATAATAAAAAATAATTCAAAATTTTTAAATAAAGATTATGGTTACCATATCTATCGGATGTGAAGAAATGAGAAGGGAAATACACATGTGGACCGATGAAGATAAGAAGGGGGGTTAAAAGGGAAGATATGGTAACCATATCTTGAAGGCTGATTCCAAAGGAAATACACCTGATCAATAAACAAGTATTGTAGAAGGGGGGGGGGGTTGAATACAATACACAAAAAATTTCACTTAATTAATTCTTTATTGATTTAAAATCAAGAATTACACATAGAAAACTTAAAGATTGTTGCGGAACAGAACAGATAAAATCTGTTCAAACAATCAAACACAAAGTCACAAAGAGAATGAAGAACAATTGAAAATACACTAAGAAAACAATGAACTTCATTGAGAGAGAAATACCAGCACTTGAAAGCTTTGAGAGTCTGCAAACTGGTGATCTTAGCAAGGTTGAATACGATCTCTTTATATAGTGCCTCATGCATTAAATGCATGGACACTTGTTGTTGATCCAAACCCTCAGTGATTTGATAATGACCCTCTCTTAAATACTTAGTGAAAATTGTAAGTAAACAATATGTATCAGAGTTTCACTATCGCTGATAAGTACTAAGATCTTACAGTACCGCTGATAGGAACTCTCGCTCTTTGAATTAAACATTCAGCGAACACTGTTCACCATAATGCTCTGAGTCTGTTCAGTCCTTATGGTGATCGCTGATAAGTTAGTTGTTTACTTATGATCCCTGAAGATAAGTTTCACGTCAACAAAGGTTCTACGCTGAAGTCGAAGATCAAGCTCAAGAACCAGCGACAAGTCTACTAATGAACTGATGCGGATCAGCGAAGACTCAGATTTGTCCACTCAACGTGAAGTATCAAGTACAAGACTTCAGCTATCGCTGAACTTTATCATTCGCTGAAGAGGTGTGAAGAAATGAGAAGGGAAGAGGTGTGAAGAAATGAGAAGGGAAGAGGTGTATTTATAATGGGTAAGAGAGGGTAAAAGGGAACGGGATGATATTATGGGTAATAGGGTGTAGGTATTGAGAGAGTGATGGGAGAGGTTGAGTGTTTAGGGAAGAGAGAAGTTTATGGGGAGGAGGGAAAAGGAAGAGAGAGATGGTTTTAAAAAATTGGAACCGTAAGGGTGGGGAGAGTGGGTTTCGACAGCCACAAAAAATAAGGGGGGATGGGTGATAAAAAAATGTTGCAAAAAGAATTAGGAAGGTGGGGTGGGTATCGGCTGCAGCAAAAAGGAGGGGGGGATTTTCGGTAAAATCTTCGGCGGGGGAGGGGGTCGGCAAATTTGGTTTCGGTAAGGGGGGGTTCGGCAGATTTGGCTTCGGCAAGGGGGCGTGTTCGGCAGATTGGGTTTCGGCAAGGGGGGGTTCTGCAGATTGGGTGTCGGCAAAAAAATGGGTTCGGCAAGACCAAAGAGGGGGTGGTGTCGGCAAGACCAAATCGGCAAGGAAGCAAATGGAGTGCTCTCGGCTGCTGTGTTTCGGCGAAGCAGAAAACGGCAGCGGGTAGGACCGCCTACGTCAAACGCCGTGGGGGGGGGGGGGGTTCGGCAGCCGATAGGGTTGTTTGGACTTGGCTTCCCGATCGGGAGCAATCAGCCAAAATATGTCGACGGTGAGAAAGGAATCGGCAGAAGGTGCCGATTGGGTTGAAATCGGCAGAACCGATGATGCCTATGTTCGGTCGAAAGAAATGTCGGTGGGCTTGGGTTTGGGTAGGTTGCCGACTTGTGAGAAAAGGGGGAGAGAGCGAGAGAGAGAGATAATTTTGTAAGAGCATGGACCGAAAATTTATAGATAAAAGGAGGGTTTGTGTTATCAATGGGAGGGTGATGATGATGGTGTCATTGGGATGACATCATCATGATGATGTCATCACCAAGAGAGAGAAATATCTACCAAGGTTGCTTAAAAAACACCAAAGCAGTATTTTTGAGGTAGGAAAAACTTGAACTGAAAACGATAGATAGGTTTTGGCGTTCTTGACTTCTTGGTTTTGGTTCAAAGGAAAGAACTAACCAAGACTTGGAAAGGGAACAAAAAAACAATTGATATATAACAGATATATATATATATATATATATATATATATATATATATATATATATATATATATTTTTTTTCTTTTCCTTCTTTTCCTTCTTTTCCTTCTTTTCCTTCTTATTTTTCTTTTCCTTTTTTTTTTGATTTTTCTTTACATCTAAATTTAACATTCCAAGTTCTCCTAAGAGAAACTTGAACCGAGCTTCTTCTAGAGGCTTTGTGAAGAGATCCGCCAGTTGAAGATCGGTGGGGATGAAATGCAGCTCAATATCACATTTGGAGATGTGATCTCTGATAAAGTGATATCTGATGTCAATGTTCTTGGATCTTGAGTGAAGCACAGGATTGTTGGCAATTGCAATCGCACTTGAGTTGTCACACAGTGTAGGAATTTGAGAGTAGATTTGATTGTAGTCCCTCAGTTGATTCTTCATCCATAGGATTTGAGTACAACAGCTACCAGTAGCAACATATTCAGCTTCAGCCGTGGAAGTAGAGACTGAATGTTGCTTCTTGCTAGACCAACTAACAAGTTTGCCACCAAGAAGTTGGCAGCTTCCAGTAGTGCTTTTTCTATCAACTTTTGATCCTGCAAAGTCAGAATTTGAATAATCCATTAGATTAAAACCCGAGTCTTTGGGATACCAAAGACCCAGATTCATGGTACCTTTCAGATACCGGAAGATGCGTTTAACCGCATCCAAATGAGATTCCATAGGATTGGCTTGGTAACGCGCACACAGACAAGTAGCAAACATAATATCAGGTCTACTAGCGGTAAGATAAAGAAGTGACCCAATCATACCTCTAAACTTTGTTACATCAACAGAAACACCAGCTGTATCAGCATCAAGTTTTAGAGGTGGTGCCATAGGAGTTTTCATGGGAGAGCAAGTATCAAATTTAAACTTTTTCAAAAAATCACGAATGTGTTTGCTTTGGTTTATAAAAATACCTTCAGAAGATTGTTTTACTTGGAGACCCAAGAAAAATGTTAGCTCCCCCATCATGCTCATCTCATATTGACTCATCATGAGAGAGGAAAACTCATCACATAGTGATTCATCGGTGGCACCAAAAATGATGTCATCCACATAGATTTGAACAAGAATAAGATTACCTGAGGTTTGTTTGATGAAAAGAGTGTTGTCAATCTTACCCCGAGTATACTTATTGTTCAGAAAAAAGTCTGCTAGAGTGTCATACCAGGCACGGGGAGCTTGTTTAAGGCCATAGAGAGCCTTATCCAATCTGTACACATAGTCAGGATGAGAGGGGTCTTCAAATCCTGGAGGTTGTTTCACATAGACTTCTTCAGCTAGTTCTCCATTTAGGAAAGCACTCTTGACATCCATCTGGAAGACTCTGAAGTTCTTGTATGCAGCATGAGCAAGGAATATTCTGATTGCTTCAAGTCTGGCAACTGGAGCAAAGGTTTCGTCATGGTCAATTCCTTCTTCTTGCCTATACCATTGAGTAACCAGCCTGGCTTTATTTCGGATGACAGTGCCTTCTTCGTCCATCTTGTTTCTGAAGACCCACTTGGTTCCTATGATTGTTTTTCTGGGTGGACGAGGAACGAATCTCTAGACCTTGTTTCTTTCAAACTGAGAGAGTTCTTCTTGCATGGCAGTGATCCAACATGGATCAGCTAGAGCTTCTTCAACCTTCTTAGGCTCTATGATGGACAGAACGTTCACATAGAACTTATGTTACCAACTCCTCGTCTAGTTTGGACACCAACTTGTTGATCACCACTTATTTGATCAGTTGGATGATCTTTGGTCCATTTAAGTGCAGGAGGCAAAGCTGGAGGAAAGGAAGGTTGTGAGTGAGATGTGGAGGGTAAATCTTCAGGAGGATTAAAGGAGGGCAGATTAGGTGGATTTGATGAAGAGGGAATATTTGATGGTTGAGGGAGAGTAGTGTTTTGAAGAGAATTTTGGTTTTGGGAAGTTTGGATCTGCTGAGGATTTTCTTCTTGGTTTGTAGAAGGGTTTGAAGATGTGGAAGGGTTATTGTTTTGAGAAATAGGATTTTGAGGAGGTGGTATAGGGATAGTTGGGTTAGGTGAAGTAAAAGAAGAACCATCACCAATGCAAGAGGTGATCTAACTATTCAATTCATCACCATCTGAGGAAAGGGATGATACCTTGAGGTCATCAAATTTTACATGTATTGATTCATCAATACATTTTCTCCTAAAATTGTAGACTCTGAAAGCTTTGGAAGTAAGAGAATAATCCATAAAGATCCCTTCATCAACTTTAGGATCAAACTTGCCTAAGTTTTCTCTGTCATTCAATATGTGGCAGACACACCCAAAGACATGAAGAAAACTGATGTTTGGTTTTCTACCATAAAAGACTTCATAAGGAGTCTTATTATGTCTTTTTACAATAATGGCCCTATTTTGGGTAAAGCATGCAGTATTAATTGCTTCAGCCCAAAAATAGGTCGGCATGTGAGATTCACTCAACATGGATCTGGCAGTTTCACACAACGTCCTGTTCTTTCTCTCCACCACACCATTTTGTTGTGTAGTCCGTACAACCGAAAAATTCTGAAAGATGCCCTTTTCAGTGAAGAAGAAGTCATCTAAAACACTATTTTTGAATTCAGTGTCGTTGTCACTTCTTACAGATCTCACCAGCTGCCCATTCATTACTTCAGGTCTTTTGATGAATTTTATGATTTCTTCAGAAGTATCACTTTTATAGCTGAGAAAAATTACCCAAGTGTAATGTGTAAATTCATCAATAATAACAAGAATGTACCTTCTTCCACCAAGGCTTGGAGTGCTGACTGGTCCACACAGATCCATGTGCAGCATCTGAAGAGGTTTAGAGATGGAGAAGCATTGCTTGGATTTGAACGAGGATTTTGTGAGCTTTCCCTTCTCACAAGCAGCACACAGCTTTTCTTTCACAAAAGTCAGCTTTGGCATTCCAGACACGAGCTCTTTAGAGGAGAGAGAGTTCAAGGTTTTGAAGTTGAGGTGAGAGAGACGCTTGTGCCAAAGCCAGCTGATCTTGGCAGCGTTTTCAGAGACAAAACAGATGTTTGTTCCAAAAGATGAACTCTGTCCCATGTCTATAACATAGACATTTTCTTTTCTGTACCCAGAAAGTACAACTTGCATGTCTTTGTCAACCACCATGCATATGGACAGTTCATATATTACTTTGTACCCGAGATCACATAGTTGTCTTATGCTCAAGAGGTTGTGCATCAAGCCTTCAACATAAGCGACTTTATTAAAGGTAACAGAACCATTTGAGAGAGTTTCATAGCCTTTAGTACTTCCTCGAGAGTTATCACCAAAGGTAACATATGGACCTGTTGATCCAAACCCTCAGTGATTTGATAATGACTCTTTAAGAAACACTTAGTGAAAATTGTAAGTAGACAATATGTATTAGAGTTTCACTATCGCTGATATGTACTATGTCTCTGCAGTACCGCTGATAGGAAACTCATGCTTTTTAATTTATACATTCAGCGATATTGTTCATCAATAAAGCTCTGAGCCTGTTCAGACTTGTTAATAATCGCTGATAGTGTTAGTTGTTTACTTATGATCCCTGAAGACAAGTTTCACGTCAACAAATGTTCTATGCAGAAGTCGAAGATCAAGCCTAAGAACCAGCGACAAGTCTACTAATGAACTGATGCGGATATCAGTGAAGCCAAGATTTGTCCACTCAACGTGAAGTTTCAAGTAGAAGACTTCAGCGATCGCTGAGCTTTGTCACTCGCTGCTAAAGTACTGTTCAATGAACGCTGATCATGAAGTCTTCCTCTACAAGTTACTTTTTGTCTTACCCCATTGCACGTCTCCGTACGAACTGTCAGAACGGACATCCCTTTTGTCCAGAATCGTACAAACAACTTTGATTCTACATTGTTCATCATGCGGCTACTAGGTTGTCTACAAAGGTCAAACCATGCAACCAATCAGCTGCTGCCACGTGTAAAGTTGTGCTGCTGTGCATTAAATGCATGCAGTATAAAAGAAGAACCCTACTTCAGAAATGAAGTGCTCGGCCATTCTTCTTCTCTCTACTACTTTGTGTTAGAATATTATACTTAATATTCTTATTTCCTTTCTAGCTTAATTCTAGTGCAAGAAAATCTTAGTGTTCTCTTAACTTGTTTAGATTAGGATTATTCCTTAATTTTGTTCCGCAACAAGTTGTAAATTGTTTGATAAATATCAATAAACAATTTAGAAAAGTAAAATTTGTGTGTTTGTATTCAACCCCCCCCCCCCCCCCCCCCGTTCTACAAACTTGTATAACCCTTTCGGGACCAACAAGTGGTATCAGAGCAGATTGTTTAAACTCATAAACAAGATCTTGCTTATACTAATCTTTTCTCTTCCTTGCTATTTCACATAATGGCTACCAACACAAACACAAACTATATTGACAATGGTTCTCTTTCAAAAACCCCTAGATTTTCCAGAGATAACTTTAGTCTGTGGAAAAATAGGATGATACTCTTCTTAGAAGGTGTAGACCCTATTATGCCTTACTATCTCGAAAATGGCCCATATATTCCTGTTAGAATTGACCCTGAAGTTCCAGGCACTACTACTAGAGCTACCATTCCTGAAAGAGTCGTGCCTAAGGAACCTCACAATTGGTCTGAAGAAGATAAGAAGAAAATGGCTATTGACACTAAAGCCAGATCTATCCTCTCTATGGCTCTTCCTGACGAAGTCTACCATTCCGTCATGAATCTGAAAACCTCCAAAGCCATGTGGGACACAATCTGTGCTCAATATGAAGGTACGTCTAAAGTCCAGGACTCAAGAAAGATCAACCTGGTAAGACAATACGAAAGCTTCATTTGTGGTAAGAATGAATCTCCCTCTGAAGTACATCAGCGGTTTAACTATTTAATTATTGATCTAAAAACCGTTGGTAAGTAATATTCTAACTTTGAAGTTCTGAAAAAGTTCCTAGAATGTTTACCTGAAAGCTGGGACAGTTATTCAATGTGTCTCAAGCTATCTAAGGATCTAAAATCTATGACTCTTTCTACCTTATATGGCATTGTGCTCAATCATGAGCAGTCGTGTCATCTTAAGAAGAATCTTGTAAAAGATTCCAAAAGCACCCCTGTTGCTTTAATCTCAGAGTCACCTTCCACTCAGCGATCTACTATCACTATCACTGAGTTGGAAACTAACTCTGAATGCTCATCAAATCTTGATGAATCTATGGCTCTCCAATCTAATAAGTTCAGGAGATTCGCCAAAAAGAAAAATTTCAGAAATAACAAGCCCCTCGCACTTACTGACAAGCCTAGATCATCAACCCCTGTTGATAAGGCTACTGCTACTTGCTATAACTGTGAAAATATAGGACATTTTGCTAGCGAGTGCAGGTCAAAGAAAATTTCTAGACCCTCAGCTTTTTCCAAGAAATCGTCTAACCCCAGGGCTAGAGATGACAAGTATCAAAAGCCGAAAGATAAGTATGCAAAGCTGAAAAGCTTTAAGAAGAAAGGCAAAGGCCTGATGGCTGACTTTGATTAGGTTGCCTCTGACGAAGAAGAATCATCTGACTCTGAAGATGATGATGAGGCCAATCTCTGTCTCATGGCCAAAATCGAAGATGAGGAAGAAAATTCTGACATTCCCTCCACTTCAGCCTCTGCTACCAAGGTATCACCTTCTTTCTTTACACATATTTCAGATATTGATGAAGTTGATAGTCTTTGAAAGATCGATCTCCTGACTATGAGTTTATATGATGCCATGAATGGCAAAACTGTTGTTGAAAATCAAAACCTTGATGTCGCTGAACAGCTTAAACACTGTCACCATCAAATAGAAAAGCTTTCAAAAATTGAAGAAGATTTAAAAGATCAGGATCATATAAATCAACTAGTCAAAATCGAGCGTGAAGAAGCTATCGCTGCATTGAAAGCTGAAAAAGCTACTGTTGAAGGATGGTGTAAATCCTCAACAACGATCACTGAGATAATTAAGTCTCAGATTCCCCTGAGTGACAAACGTGGTCTTGGTTACAAAGCTGCCGCTGAAGAACCAACCACTGATCATTCCATGCTTAAGTTTGGAATGTTCGTGTCCTCAATCCCTGACACTTCCTCATCTCAGTGTTCCTCTTCAAAAACTCCTATCCCTGAGGAAATCTCCACCTTAACTTCTAAAGATAAAGGTAAAGAAAAAGTTTTCAATCAAAAACCTCAGAAGGGTACCTTTGTACCAAAGCTAAATGCTTCTAAAGCTTCAGTGACTTATCCCTCTACTTTTAAGAATAAGATCCCTGGATTTATTCAGCGATCTACTCCTAGAATCAGAGTGGATATTATTGGTAAGAAATCTGAATAACTGATTGTTCCTCCCATTTCCAATGCTAAAGGAATACTTGGTGCTGGCCTGCTCATTTAAAATTAACGGGTAAGCATGCAAATGGTCCTAAAGCTACTTTTAGCTATAGGAAATGTTATCACTATGGACTTACCGATCACATTGCTAGTAAGTGCCCCACAGCCACCAAAGCTAAAAAATTAGCTAAGGTGAAGATTAATGCCCCCAAGGCAAAGAAGACCACTGAGGTTAAGAAATTAACCAAAGTAAGACAAGTTCTGAAGCTGAATCTTAAAATCCTGCGAAGATTGCAGAACCTTCCACTTCCTCTACCACCACTGATAAGTGTGGACCCATAGTAAGATGGGTGCCCAAGTCAAACTAATCTTACTTTATTTACAGGTTCGGAAGGGTATCTGGTATCTTGATAGCGGATGCTCTAGACACATGACTGGAAAGAAAAACCTGCTCACTGAATACAAGGAAGAGAAGGGTCCCTCAGTGACCTTCGGTGGAAATGGAAAAGGCGATACTCGAGGGTTTGGTGTACTCTCTAATGGTACAACAACCTTCAGAAGAATCGCATATGTTGAAGGACTGAAGCACAATCTTCTAAGCATTAGTCAGCTGTGTGACAAGGGTAACAAAGTGATTTTCACTAAGGAATCCTGCTTTGTCACTGACAAAAAGGAGAAGATAGCACTCAGCGGATATCGTATGGAAAATGTTTACGTTATTAACATGGACTCTACAACCACTGAGAACTCCCATTTCTTCTCAAAAGCCTCATCTGATGCCAACTGGCTATGGCATAAGAGGCACTGAATACTCTTTCTTCTAAAGAGTTGGTCTCTGGTCTACCTCAACAATCATACGCTAAAGAGTCCTTATGTTCAGCATGTGAGAAAGGGAAACAAACAATCCATCGCTGGAAAGAAATATAGATTGGTCATAGTTGATGAATTCTCTCGCTATACCTAGGTAATGTTTCTCCGTTCTAAGAGTGACACCCCTGAAGAACTCATCACTTTTGTCAGGAAAATGGAAGTCCTGAACAACATGACCGTTCACTCAATAAGTAGTTATCATGGGACTGAATTCAAAAACAGTTCTCTTGATTCCTTCTTTGAAAGTAAGGGTGTTTCTCACAACTTTTCTTCAGTGAGAACACCGCAACAAAATGGAGTCGCTGAAAGAAGAAATCGAACTATCATTGAAGCTGCACGTTCAATGCTCAGCGATTCTCATCTACCTACTCAATTTTAGGCAGAAGCTGTCAACACTGCTTGTTTTACTCAAAACAGGTCGCTGATAGTCAAAGGATTCAAGAAGACAGCCTATGAACTCTTCCATGGGAGAAAGCCTTCAATTAACTTTCTTCACATCTTTGGATGTCAGTGTTTAATATTGAACAACAGAGATGCCCTTGGAAAGTTTGATCCTAAGGCTGATGATGGAATCTTTCTTGGATATTCTTCAGTCTCCAAAGCCTTCAGAGTCTTCAATCAAAGAAGACAGACTGTAGAAGAAACAATCCACATCACCTTTGAAGAATTCCGTTCAGCGAACTCTAGACCTTCTGCTGATACTGAAGAACTGAATCAATGGATGTTTTCTCATCTTGGTGATTCAGAAGATGTTCATACTCCTCCATATCATACTCATCCCGCTGAAGATGATGATCCTACTATCATCCCAAGCATGCAGACTAGTGAAGCTGAAACATCATGGGTCTCAGTTGTTCCTCTTAACACCATGCCTGCCTCTGAACCTTCTGTCTCAGACATACCATCTACTTCTCAGCAATCAGTGAATGAAATGACATCTGAACCTCTTCCTCTCTTGGCTGATATACCAGAAGTTGCTGAAGCCTCATCTTCATTCCCTCAAGTTCAGGTTGAGTCAGCGACTTATGCTCCGGCTCAGCGATGGACTATAAATCACCCTATTGAACAAATTCTTGGTGATCCAAACGCTGGTGTTCAGACTCGACGAAGTGCAAGTAATATTTGTTTATTTGTTAACTTTATTTCTCTGATTGAACCAAAGAAACAGATGATGTCCTCCAAGATCTAAACTGGGTCAGCGCAATGCAAGAAGTGCTTACTGAATTCAAAAGAAACAAAGTTTGGAAGCTCGTTCCTCGTTCATCTGACAAGTCAGTGATAGGCACTAAATGGGTCTATCGAAACAAGTTGGATGAACATGGAACTGTAACCCGCAACAAGGCTCGACTTGTTGCTCAGGGATACAGACAAGAGGAAGGTATAGATTACGACGAAACATTTGCTCCAGTGGCAAGACTAGAAGCTATTCGTCTATTCTTAGCTTACGCTGTACACAAAGACTTCAAATTTTATCAAATGGATGTAAAATCAGCGCTTCTCAATGGAAGGCTGAATGAAGAAGTCTACTTGGAACAACCTCCAGGTTCTCAGATCCTAAGCATCCAGGTTATGTTTACAAACTGGATAAGGCACTTTATGGCTTAAAGCAAGCTCCTCGTGCATGGTATGACACTCTTTCCTCTTATCTCCAAATCGAAAAATTTGAGCGAGGTAAAATCGACAAAACTCTATTTTTCAGGAAAGTAAAAGGTCATATTATTCTTGTTCAAATATATGTCGATGACATTATATTCGCTGATAGAATGAAAGCTGAATATAAAATGAGTATGATGGGTGAGCTAACATATTTCCTTGGTCTTCAAATCAAGCAGAATGAAAAAGGAACTTTCATTCATCAGGGAAAATATGTTAAGGATATGCTGAAGAAATTTGATTTAACTCAGAGTTCAGCTATGAAAACCCCTATGGCACCACCGCTGACACTAAACAAGGATCCTTCTGGAAAACCTGTTAATGTCATGGCGTACCGTGGGTTGATCGGCTCTCTTCTGTATCTTACAGCTTGACGACCTGATATTATGTATCCAACCTGTTTGTGTGCACGATATCAAGATGAACCTAAGGAATCTCATTTGATCGCTGTAAAGCGAATCTTTCGTTACCTTAAGGGTACTCCTAACCTAGGTCTTTAGTATCCTAAAGACTCAGGGTTTGATCTAATCGCCTATTCAGATAGTGATTTTGCAGGTTGCAAATTGGATAGGAAAAGCACCACAGGAGGCTGACAGCTCCTGGGTGGAAAGCTGGTGAGTTGGACAAGTAAAAAGCAAAACTCAGTGTCCACCTCAATCGCTGAAGCTGAGTACGTAGCCGCTGGAAGCTGTTGTTCTCAGGTCTTGTGGATGAGAAATCAACTACTGGACTATGACCTTCAGCTCTCGAAGATTCCAATCTATTGCGACAGCACAAGTGCCATCGCTATAGCAAACAATCCAATGCTACACTAAAAGACCAAACACATCGAAATCAGGTATCATTTTATCAGAGATCATGTGATGAATGGTGATATAGAACTTCATTTTATCCCAACTGACTTTCAGTTAGCTGATATGTTCACCAAACCTCTGGATGAGACAAGATCTAACTTTCTCATCAGCGAGCTTGGAATGCTGAACTTAGAAGAGTAAAATCTTCAGCGGTTCACATTTGATCAGTGATAACATTGAACTTTTATCACCCATTAATCATCTACTCTCTCAACAAAATTGATTCGTTGATATCAAGGTATGTTCTCTCTTACTCGCTGACGTTCGTCTATGAATGCAATATTTCAAAACAATTTGCATCGCTGAATATCTCTTCCTTTCAGTGATACTTTGAAATTTCTAAATCTAACACTGATATTTCTAATTCAGTGCCTCATGTTTTCAAAAATGTCCCTGAGCTTTCAAAAACCTCAGACACATCCTAAAATATGAAAAGACGTTTGTGACATCATCACAACGGATAAACCATGGCACGTTTTCTCTAACACGTTCGCCCGTTTCGACTTCCTTGTCCAATCAAATTAAAGGGACGTGTCCGTGTCATCATGAAAAACTTTCCCGCTGATAGTTTTTCTCTCTCTACTCTCACTATATAAACCCTTTGCGTTTATATTTTTACCTTTTACGCGAACATCATCTTCTTCAAGCAAGAATTCTCTGTTACATTCAAATTTGTTTTCTTCAAGAACTGTTCATCTTCTTCAACAATCGAAAGGTTAATATTCTTATTATTTTCCTTGCATAAAACTTGTTTTCGATCTTATTTTTGTTTTCAAAAGATCAAACAAAAGAACTTTCTTAAATTGAAATCATCTTCACTTCATGATTTTATGACCACAATCTGGAAACAGATTGTTCTTCAAAGTTTAAACTAATAATCTTAAACTTTGACATCTTAATATGTTTTTCCATAATCCCTTCTTTAAAAGGAAACTGGAAAACATGACATTCACTAGATTTTGAATTTTTCTTTGTCAAAACTAGTAAAACCCTAATTTCTATTTTTTTTAAATAGAAATTGCAAAACCCTAAAAACCCTTATTTTGGATATTTTATCCATTTTAAGTTCTTTTGTATTCAACCCCCCCCCCCCCCCCTCCTTCTACAAACTTGTATAGCCCTTTCGGGACCAACAGACCTTTAGCTGACACGAAGTTAACGAGAAGAGATTTATTTCCAGTCATGTGACGCGAACATCCACTATCCAGATACCAGATCTGTTGATGTTCGTAGACCTGCAGTCACATAAAAATTAGTTCCTTGGTACCCACTTGGAGATGGGTCCTTTTGGGTTAGAAGAGAAGTAGAGAGATCTTTAGAGGAGTTCATGTCCATTCTTTCAAGAGGACAATCTTTAGCCATATGAAAAGTGTCACCACAGTTATAGCATTTTCTATAGATAAAAACCTTTTTAAAACTATGACCACTTTCCTTGCTTTGACCTTTCACATTGATTTTTATGATCTTGGCTGAAGAGGATGAAGCAGGATGTTTGGATCCTAGAATTCCTTTGTCGGGGTTATAAGTTGGTGAATGAGAAGATTCTTTGGAATTTGAATTTTTCAAAAGCACAGACCGAGGAATGGGAAAAGTAGAAGATTTATCAGAATATTTCTTTGGAGTTTTTCTTTTTTGGATGGGAATCGGCTACTGATTTCCCTTTGTTAGAAGTGGAAAATCTGTTTGAAGGAGGTTGAGGTTCTCTCTTAGGGATCTTTGAAGGCTTAGGTTCAGAGGAAGAGGCTTCATCTATGTGTAAAGATTTCATCAGCTCATGAACGGGTTTGGGAAGGTCATTAGAGCCTTGGGCTTCTTCAACTTCAGAAGTTGAGGCATCACCTTTAGCTTTAATGAACATCCCAAACGTCAAGGCTTCAGAAAGATCAGCAGAGTTCATTGAATGAGTAACACTTGAATGGTGTTCAGAGGACTCATAGAAAGGAGGAAGCACAAAGGAAGTGGAAGCATGGACATTTGAAGAAGATTCAATGTCCATTTTGCCAAAACCAAGTCCAGATTTGTCATCACAATTCATTTGGTCTTGAAAAATCTTTTCTAAGTTCTTAGAAGAGCTAGTCCACCTTTTCACAATTTCTTGTTCCTTTTTAAGTCTTTTGAACAGCTTATTTTTCTCTTTAGCAAGTGTAAAGTTTATTGTTTTCAGATCTTCAAGCTCAGCTTTGATTTTGTCAAAATGTTTTAGTTGAGAAAGACAGATTTGAAGTTGAGAGGAGAGAGATTTAATATAAGCATTTGCCTTTTCTTGGCATCTTTGGCATCGTGGAAGTCAACAGTTAAAGAGTCAAATGCTTCAATCTTTTCAACATCAGTAAGAGAGAGAAAGGGATGTACCTGAGTGGATGAGGAAGAGCATCCTGTTGAGACTAGAGCAAGAGTGGAAGGAGTTTCCTCACAGTCATTCATGTCATCAATCTTTGCCATGAAACAAATATTGGCCATGTCCTTATCACTGTCAAATGCGGGTTCATCTGCCCAATCATGAGACTCAGCCAGTAGACCATTTCCCTTTTTGGAAAGCATTTCATTTCTCTCTTTCTCTCTTTTGTATTTAGCCTTGTACTTTTCAGCACGATCAGAGTTCACAGACGAAACAGATTGGCCAAATCTTTGAGAGGGGGAGAGATTTGAATCAGGTCTGGATCTGCTTGATTTTGAAAAAGAACGACCAAAGGAAGAGTTCTTTGGTCTTTCAGAGGGTTTGTTTCTGCACTCAGAGGCAAAGTGACCTTTCTTCCCACATTTAAAGCATTCCTCATTTGATTAATCATTTGAAGAGTGTTTGGGGAAATTTTGAGAAGATTTTCTAGAAAATTTAGGTTTACCAGAAGAAAAATGGGATCTGGGTTTAGAATAACCTGCCAGCATGGCCATACCATCTGGCAATTGGTCAACAGGGGTTTCCTCACCTTCATCATCAACATCACTAAGATATTCCTCCGAATGATCATTGGTATCTTCCTGACTGTTATGGTCAGAATCAGAAGGATATGTGATTCTAGGAATGCACACAGATCTTTTGGAAGAGTCACTCACAAGAGCTAGAGAAGAGCTCTTGATGTCTTTAATGACTGACTTCTTTTGGAGCTTGGTTTGGTCATAGTTAAAGAGAGTACCATAAAGAACAGTAAGAGGCATATGATCAAGGTCCTTGGTTGTCTTAATGCATGTGCAGATGTTTTCCCAGAAATCAGGAAGACAGTCCATAAACTTGCATAAGACTTCCTCATTGTCATAAATGCGACCCAACAACTTAAGATCATTAAGCAGGCCGTTAAAGCGGTTATAATAGTCAGAAAGAGATTCTCCATTTTCATGAGAAAACAGTTCATATTTCCTAACAAGAGCGATCTTTCTGCTCTTTTTCACTTCAGAAGTACCTTCATAAAGAATACACAGAGTGGACCACATTTCCTTAGCAGTAGAGAAGTTCACAAGGGAGTGATAACCCTCATCAGGCAGAGAGAGGGCAATGATGGATCTGACTTTAGTGTCAAGAGCTACAAGACGTTTATCGTCATCATTGTACTTACTGGGGTCCTTTACAATGCATCTCCCAATAGCAGGTGTTCGTTCTTCCACATCAGAAGAAGACTCATCACCATCCTCATCTTTATTTTTGGCATTATAACGCTCCCAAACTCTAGGGACCAGAGGTCCTTCATGGAGTATGGTAGGATATCTGTTGTCAACTCCTTCTAGGAAGAGCATCATACGACTTTTCCACAAAGAGAAGTTATTAGGGTTAAACTTTGGTGGTTTGGCTTTGGAGCCATTGTCGTATGATCCAGCATTAGAGTTTTGAGAAGAAACATTGTTTAAGGAAGAAGACGAAGCCATTGTAGATCAAGTTTATTAGATTAAAACGTATAGTTCCAATCAGTGGCCACAGTGTGCCCACAGAGGGAGTGCAAGTATACACCACAACTATGATCGCTATAAGTAATAAAATGGCAAGTATTTACCAAGTATCGTACCCACAAGGACTGAACTACTGAGAATCAGAGAATGTCACGAACTTCTTGCACAAGTCTCGGTTTTAAAATATTGTTGGTTTGTTTGGAAAATGATTAAACTTTTGAATAATTAAAAATGGGTATGGATGTGAGTTCCCTTGAGATTTTTGTAGTAACAAGATGGTTAGTTGCTTTGTAGGAAGAAAAGTTCATAAAAAGCCCGATCTCTCGAAATGATGCGATTTATAAGCCGGTCCTACAAAGTTTCCATAAAGTGTCCATTGTTACCGACTCCCGATCTTGCCGATTTAATTAAGTTTGACTCTAAACGTCAAGTTCTACCAATATGGAGATTTACATCCAAATCTCTTTGTGATATAAATCTCGACCGGCGTTTGAACCTTAATAAATCATACAAAACCCGCCTCTCGACGTGGTTATCAAAGACTCTCTCAAATCTTTGTGCATCACTTAAGCCGTATCTCAAATCCGCCCCTCTCGAGGTCTAAGATCTAATTTTAACACATCAAAGTGATCGGCTTATCCGCGTTGAGTTTAAGTCTCGACTCAAGTGACCAATCTCGAGAGTTAGTAACAAATGGCCACACCCAAGTGTTGCCTACTAGTCTCAAGTTTGTTTACATCCACACCCAAGGGATGCTTAGCTCATAATGAAATTAAAAGACATAACAATATAGAAGAAAGGCATAAAAGTCACTTGCATAAAATTAAAGACGTGCCCACAGTGGGTTCACTGCGGGCAGAATGGAAATTACAAACAAGAAAGTAAATTGCTACAACTCTTCAAGTTTTTAGGAAACAAGAAGAGGAATTAACTACTGGAAAGCAAGTAAAAGTAGCTGACTAAAGATGCCTTCAAGTGATCCAAACCCTTTCTTTTATAGTCCCAAGAGTGTGTAATACCCAATGGACAAAGTTTCACATTATCCAAAGGGTAATACCCAATACCACCATCCAAAGCCCATAGTTTTACTGAAATTTCACAGATCTTGCAATCTTTGGAATGCCAACTCTTAGATGCTTTATTTTGTCCAGAAAATCGCAATATCCGCTGGACCATAGCAAAATCCGTTCATGCCCACAGTGGGCAGTCCTGTGCCCACAGTCGGAAGTGCAGGTTTTTCCAACAAAATAAACTTTTGAAACGTCGTCATCTTTTTATCACATTTTAGACCAAATAAAGGGGAAAGAAGCAAAGTGGATTTAAAAACGATATAAAATCCTAGAAAAAGAGTAATAATAAACTCTCAAAAATGAGAGTTATCACACCCCCAAAATTAAGGTTTTGCTTGTCCTCAAGTAAAAGAAATGAAGGAAAAAGAATTTTTACGGAGGGAAAGAAGACGAAACTTACAAACATGCTTGAATGATTCCTCGGGGTGTGCACTTCTTCCTTTCTTGACCATTTGTCGGAACTTTGATCGGTAGGACTTTTCGGGTTAGTGTTTGTGGCTAAAAAAAAAATTCCCCCCCAAACTTGAATTAAAGCACAAAAGGAATTTGGATATGTCTTTGTTGCTTTTCCTTTGAGTTCTATTTCAGTCACAAAAAACCCAAGCTTTTTGATTTTTCAATTTTTCTACGAGCTTTTTGGGTTTTGTTTTCCTTCCAATTTTTCGAAGGCGGTCTTCCAATTTTTCGAAGACTTTTATTTATTATTATTTTTTTTGGATCATAAAAATAATGATCATGCAATTTTCCCCACCCCCAAACTTAAAGTTGGACAATGTCCACATTGGCATATGGAATGGCTCGGTTGTGGGAACAAAGGGAAACGTGTTTAGGCCACACAAGAGGGCCTACGTCCTCTCAAAATTACCTACAAATAGTCAAGCGAGGCTGAAGTACCTGAAAATGAAAGGAAATCACAACACAAAATTCAAGCAACACAAACCATCCTCGGTATTTAAACAAAACCCACAAATGCTACACAAAAGGCAGAAAGGCAGTTACGAGTGTTAGACAAACCCAAAAGACAGATAAAAGCAGTAACGTTTAAAACGATGATGATGAATCAAAAGCTAGTTTTTCGGAGATTTCTGCTGCTCACTGTGAGGGTCTGTGGGCACAGAACCTGCAGGGAAACCGGGCAGAGAATCGTCTTCTTCATCCAGTGGAACAGAGGCAGAGGTGGATCTACCCTTCATTCGTGCCACTCGTTCTTCCAGAGCATCTAGTCATGCAAGGATCTTCTTGGATGTTTGGTTGGCTTCTTCTTTCTCGAACACCAACGCCGCTAACCATTCGGTCGTTCCATAACCTACGTAAGTCGAATCTGTAGTGGCAACCGGCTGCTGCGGTGGATGCGGTGGAACAGTAGGCTCGGGCCTCGGAGGCTATTCGGGTATGGCTCGATCCTGCAAAATAACGGGAGTACGAGTGGCGCTCTTTCGGCGCGCCATGGTTTCACTATTCAAATGGGTCTTACCGAATGTGATGACATCATGCTTATAAACTGGCACACGGGCATAGAGTGTGGTGATCAGGCCTGGAAAAATGAGCCGACCTTGGACCCGAGCAGCGGCCCTAGCAATCGCATCATGAGCAATTTGGCCGAGATCGACCGGACATTCTTTGAGAACACAATAGAACAAAATACATCGCTCATAATCAACCGTATCATCGTGGGCCATGAGCATTAGGCTGTGTCGTAGGAACTGAAACCAGATGGCAGTCTCGTCCGTGAGGTGATTGGCCCGTATCATGGATCGATTGTTATCTTGGGACCAACCACAACTCGGACGCGCCAATGCAGCCGCGATCACCTCGTCCGAAATAACCAGCAACTTCTTGGAAATTTGATGATACGAACACACAAACGGGGCCACAAGTTTTAAAGCTTTATTCAATGCAGCCCCGGACCAATCGACAACCCGACCACGAAGCCGTAAGGGGCTGTGGTCGGCAAATGCGGAAGCCGCGTAAAACTCGGCTACCAACGTTTCATTTGCTTTGCATGGGATCGGTATCAGCTTCTCCCAATGCATCGCAAACAGGTGTTTCTTAACGTGCGCCACAGAGTTTACCAATGCGGTGTCGAAAGCGCGCTCAACTAAGATTTTGTTGGTTTTAATGAGATCATACCTCGCTTTGACCACACTGCTGTGGACAAGAGTGACCGGTTTCGTTCTAGTGGCGCTGCGTATACGACGAGCGACGATTGGTTTATTTCCTTTGGCATCGGCTCTAATCTCCTCTTCAAAATCACTATCCGAATCCACGGTATTTTTCGCCTTTTTCGGTGGTGGCTCATCGTATTCTGACGAGGAGGAACTGGAACTGGGGTCTGCAGGTTTCATTCCCATGGCTGCTTGTTTCTCAAACGGACCTATCGTGTCCATTTTTTCGACATTTTCTGCTGCGTTGCTCGTGCCCGCTGTGGGTGCGACCTGCTCACTGTGGGCATACTCAACATTTTTGGGGTTTTGGCCATCATGGTTTTCTTTTTCCACAGCCTCCTCAAATGGGTAAGGGGAGTATTTTGAGGCCGGTTACTCCCCTCAAAATCAAACCATAAGTCCGCATCAGCGTCTTCCTCTCCCATATCTCCTTTCTCATTTAGGTAAAAGGGTTTAGATTTAGAGGTGGATGGCTGGTTTTGGGGTTCAACAGGGATGATGGTAGTCATGGTGGGTGGGGATGTGATAAAAATAGGTTTCAGAGGGTGTGATTGTGAGGGAGGTGTATTTGGGGTTTGTAAGAAATGGGGGTTTCGAAAATCACCAAATGGGTTATTTGGGTTTATTCTTAGGTGGATGGGAGGGATGGTGATGGGTATAGTGGGTGGTGAAATGCACACAAACAGAGGTTGGGTAAAGGGTATTTGGATGGTGGAAGGGATGATAGAATTAGGGTTTTGAAATGGGTTTTGGTTAGGTGGGTCGATCACTCGAGTGAGCACCTCATGAGTTTCCACATAAGAGTGTACATACCTTGGTGAGGAAGGAGTTGCAGGTTCATCGGTTGTCTGAGCGTCGTCGGCCGGAGTGCCGGAGGAGACGCCGGCGGTGGTCTGGACGACCATTGTTGATGAAGTAGAGCTTAGTGCTTCGGTCTCGGCCACCACAAATGCAGCCGATGAAGGTGGGGCGTCGAAGATGACGTCTGTTGGAGTAGCAGAGGCGGCGGCGGTCGCCGTGGTGATGAGCTCAGCGACGGTGGGAGCGGATGGTTGGCCGGTGATGGCGGTGGCGTGGCGGCTGGACCATCGCGTGGGTCTGCCCGGAATGTGGACTAGCGCCTTCTTTCTTGCCATGGGAGAAGAAATGGGTTTTGCTGAAATTTTGGGGAGGTTTTGTTGGGGAAGAAGACCCAAAAAGGGTTTTTGCTTTAAACAAGAAATCCAAGGGTTTTTTACACATAACCAAGATATTTTGTAAAAATTGTTTCATTCTTCAAAAAAAAACTTGCACCCATTGGACAAAGGACTTGACCCTTGGTTAAAATTTTGAAACTCAAACAGCCCATGGTTTATTTTTCTTTCCAGCTGGGTTTTGCGTTGGGAACCCTCCTAAGTACATCTCAAATCTTAAAAAAAAATCTTTTTTGTACCTAGAGAGTACCTGATGTACTAAGGAAATTTCTTTTTTTCTGCATGCATCCCAACCAATGGTTTTCTTAAAAACTTGCCCCACATTTTGCTGAAAAATTACACTTTCCTCCCCCCAAAACTTTCCTGTTCGAGATTCAAGGCCTGTGGGCACAGAGTACCCACAGTGAGCAGACCTGCACTTTTAATTCTAACAATAAAATAAAACAAAGGTTACGAAATAATATTTACACTATATACACAGTGGTTCCTTCAAAAATCACTCGTCACCACCAGCGGGTATGGGCACTTCATTTGGAATAAAGTGCTTGACCCGGTGACCGTTAACCCGGAAGATACTTCCATCTTGTGGGTTAATTAAATCGATTGTTCCAAACTTACCGACATCCGCAATGGTAAACGGTCCCGACCAACGTGATTTTAATTTTCCGGGAAACAACTTCAACCGAGAGTTAAAAAGGAGCATTTGTTGATTTTTTTCAAATTCCTTTGGTTAATACGACGATCATGCCATACTTTTGCCTTTTCTTTATAAATTTTGGCGTTCTCGTAGGCATGATGACGTATGTCCTCTAACTCGTTTAGTTGAAGTTTTCTCTTCTTTCCGGCCACTTCTTCATTGAGGTTTAATTCCTTTACAGCCCAAAATGCCTTGTACTCAAGTTCCAAGGGTAAATGACATGCTTTGCCGAAAACCAGTTCATATGGCGACAGTCCTAGTGGTGTTTTAAAAGCTGTTCGATATGCACAAAGTGTGTCATCCAACTTAAGGGACCAATCCTTTCTATCGGGTTTTACCACTTTTTTCCAAAATCGACTTTATTTCCCGATTTGAAAGTTCGGCAAGCCCGTTCATTTGAGGATGGTATGCCGTTGATACCTTATGATGGATGTTGTATTTGCTCAAAACTGTGCTTAACATTTTGTTGACAAAATGAGTTCCCTCGTCGCTAATTAAAGTTCGAGGCGTTCCAAAACGAACAAAAATGTTTTTATGAAGAAAGTTAATCACAGTTTTAGCATCATTTCTTGGACACGCGATGGCTTCTATCCATTTCAAAACATAATCTACTGCCACCAAAATATATTGATTATTAAAAGACATAGGAAATGGTCCCATAAAATCGATGCCCCACACATCAAAAAGTTCGACTTCCAAAATATTATTTAAGGGAATCTCATTTCGTTGGGACAAATTCCCGGTCCTTTGGCATTTGTCACAACTCTTTACGAACTCAAATGAATCTTTAAAAATGGTAGGCCAAAAGAAACCACTTTGAAGAATTTTTGCGGCCGTACGTTGACCACCAAAATGGCCCCCGTAAGGTGAAGAGTGACAATCCCGCAAAATATTTTTCATTTCAAAATCCGGAACGCATTTCCTAAAAATTTGGTCCGATCCTAATTTATACAAAAAAGGATCATCCCAAAAATATTGTTTACAATCATGAAGAAACTTTTTAAACTTTTGCGCGTTCATGTGGTATGGCCTAATTCTACTTGCAAGGTAATTTGCAATATCGGCATACCATGGCAATTCCTTTTCAACATGTTGTATGGCTAAAATACGCTCATCCGGGAAAACTTCTTTGATTTCATGATTTCCCCCACTTGACACGTTCATTTCGATTCTTGAAAGATGATCGGCAACTTGATTATTGACTCCTTTTCTATCATTTATCTCTATGTCAAATTCTTGTAAAAGAAGGACCCACCGAATAAGCCTTGGCTTAGCGTCGGTTTTGTTAAAAAGATATTTGATAGCGGAGTGGTCCGTATGAACAATGACTTTAGTGCCGATCAAATAAGAACGAAAACGGTCAAAAGCAAATACTACGGCAAGTAACTCTTTTTCATTTGTTGTATAATTTCTTTTGTCCCAAAACGGGACCTACCGCCCAATCACTAGCATCGCACATTACCTCGAAAGGTTTTGTCCAATCCGGTGCTATTACAATAGGTGCAGAGACAAGAGCTTCTTTGATTTTTGAAAAAGCCGTTTTGCATTCGGAAGTAAAATCAAAAGTTTGGTCAACATGCAGTAAATTACACAATGGTTTTGCAATTTTTGAAAAATCTTTTATAAAGCGTCGGTAAAATCCCGCATGTCCCAAAAAACTTCTAATGCCTTTAACCGAAGTGGGTTCGGGTAATTGCATTATAACTTCTAATTTAGCTTTATCAACTTCCAAACCCTTTTTAGAAATCATGTGACCCAACACAATTCCCTCTTGAACCATAAAATGACATTTTTCCCAATTCAAGATTAAATCGTGCGTTTCACATCTTTCTGAACTTTTCCTCAAATTATCAAGACAATTATCAAAAGACGTCTCAATTACCGAAAAATCATCCATGAAAACTTCCATGGTATCCTCAATCATGTCCGAGAAAATAGACATCATGCAACATTGAAAAGTTGCGGGAGCATTGCACAACCCAAATGGCATTCGCCGAAAGCAAAAGTTCCGAAAGGACATGTGAAAGTTGTTTTTTCTTGATCCTCGGGAGCTATGTGAATTTGATTATAGCCCGAGTATCCATCCAAAAAGCAATAAAATTCTTTTCCGGCCAATCGATCTAGCATTTGGTCTATAAAAGGTAAAGGAAAATGGTCTTTTTTCGTCGCTAGGTTCAATTGTCTATAATCCATGCATATTCTCCACCCGGTGACGGTCCTAGTAGGGATGAGTTCATTTTTCTCGTTTGTTATAACCGTGGTACCTCCCTTTTTAGGCACACATTGCACCGGGTTAACCCAACCACTACATGAAATGGGGTAAATAATACCTGCATCAAGCCATTTTAAAATCTCTTTCTTAACGACCTCTTTCATGATGGGATTTAATCGCCTTTGTGGTTGCACTTTGCCAATACTATTTTCTTCCAAAATAATCTTATGTTGGCAAATAGATGGACTAATCCCCTTAATGTCCGCTAAGGTACAACCTATGGCTTTCTTGTGACTTTTCAACAATTCTAACAACTTCTCTTCTTGACCATCACTTAACTTGGAAGAAATAATTACGGGTAATTTTTCTTCTTCCATGAGATAAGCATACTTAAGGTGACTAGGGGGAGGTTTCAAATCTAATTCCGGAGCCTTAAGAATTGATGGCATTTGTGGAGGTCGATCATTAAAATCTAAATGTTCAAAGACATCTATAACCTCCATCAAATCCTCTTCCGAAACATCATTTTCAAAGCCTATAATGGGTTCTTCATGAAAGTCTTCTAAAAGGCTAGGCTCAAAATCATCACCTAAAGTGTTGATGGCGGAACAATCTTCTAAATCACTGGTGAATTTTAGTGATTTAAAGATGTTGAAGGTTATTTGTTGGTCATTCACTCGCATGGTTAGATCACCTTTTTGGACATCAATTAAGGTTCGGCCGGTCGTAAGAAAAGGTCTACCTAGGATGATGGGAATATTCTTATCCGCCTCAAAGTCCAAAACTAGAAAATCGGCCGGAAAAATGAATTTATCAACTTTGACCAAAATATCTTCAATTTTTCCTTTCGGATAAGCAATAGATCTATTCGCGAGTTGCAAAGTGACAGTAGTGGGTCTAACTTCACCAATTCCTAACTTGTTAAAAATTGACAAGGGCATGAGATTTATGCTTGCACCCAAGTCACATAATGCATTTCCGACCTCTTGACCACCAATGGAACATGGGATGGTAAAACTTCCCGGGTCTTTGAGTTTCGGAGGGATTTTACAAGTAAGAATTGCACTACATTCCTTGGTTAAAGCAACATCTCATATTCTCCTAGTCTCCTCTTTTTGTTGAGAATGTCTTTTAAAAACTTAACATAGTTTGAAATTTGCTCGAGAGCTTCTACCAAAGGAATGTTAATATGGAGTTGTTTAAAAACGTCTAAAACCTTCTTAAACTGAACATCCATCTTTTTATCTTTAAATCTTTCAGGAAAAGGCAACTCACGTAGATCCAAGCTTGTTTGCTTTTTGCTGGGTGTGGGCACAGGCTGCCCACTGTGAGCACGCTGCTCCGCATTTTTGACAGTATCGGAAGAATCTGTTGTTTTAGGCACAAAAGCAGGGTCTTGCGTGTTTTCAACAGCAGTGAACAGTCCAGGAAAATTCTCCCTATCGAAGAGATGTGATTCTTTTTGTACTTTAGGTGTGGTAGAAGATTTATCGTTTTCACGCGAATCCTCTACGTTACCTATTTCCATTATGCTTATGGCCTTGACATGTTCCTTGTGTGGTCCTTTTGGGTTCTCGGTGTCACTAGGCAAAGTCCCTTGTGGTCTATTTTTGAGCTCGGTCGCAAATTGACCAAGTTGGGTCTCAAACCCTCTCAAGGTTGCATTGGTTTGGTTAATAAAACCTTTAAGCAACGATTCGAGTGAACCGTTACCTTCCGATGCATTTGGTTGCCTAGGTGCATGTGATTGTGAAGATTGACCATGTTGGTACGTGGATTGTTGATTTTGATAAAATCCCGGGGGATTTTGTGGTCGATTTTGTGGTTGACTCGCCCCGGGAGGTTGAAGTCCTTGATTTACCGACCAAGAAAAATTCGGGTGATTCCGCCAATTCGGGTTATAAGTTTGAGAAAAAGGGCTATTTCTAGCATTTCCCAAATAATTCACCGAAGCGGGATTTCCCGGACAATTCACATAATTATGACTTTCCCCACAAAATGCACACAACTCGTTAATATCTTGAGCTTAGTTTTTCTCTCCATTGATGTTTAAATTGTTTTTTACCAAGTTAGTCAAAGCTACAATTTGCGCATTTAAAGAAGTGATGGCATCAATTTCATGAACTCCCGATGCATTTGGTGTGGTGATGGCACGAGCATTTTGCCATTCGGTGTTATTGTTGGCAACTTTTTCTAAAATATCAAATGCCTCGTTGTAAGTTTTTGAAACAAAAGCACCACCGGCCGTAGCATCGAGAATAATTTTAGCAGCATTAGAAAGACCATTATAAAATGTTTCTAATTGGATGCAATAGGGAATTCCATGATGAGGACATTTTCGAATTAAATCTTTAAATCTTTCCCATGCATCCGAGACTGCCTCGTCATTCTCTTCCCGAAAGTTCATGATATCGTGCCTAAGCTTTACGTTTCTTGTTGGAGGAAAATATTTTTTTAAGAAACTTTTCAGCTAGACCCACCCAAGTATCGATGGATTCCGGTGGTTGTGAATTTAGCCATGCTTTAGCTCTATCTCTTAACGTGTAAGTGAAGAGTGTCAAATGTAAGGCTTCTGGTGTTACGCCGGGAATACGAAAATGATCCGTCATTTCTATAAATGATTTCAAGTGTGAATGCGGATCCTCCGAAGGTAATCCCCCATATTGACCCATTACTTGAATCATTTGGAACATTACGGGTTCAGGTTTAAAAGCTTGTGTATTCATGTTGGGCCTAATAATTCCCGATTTTAATTTCTCAAACTCGGGTGTTGCATAGTCCCTTATTTTCCTATCTTTACTATCGGCAATACCTACCGTTGTTTCAACCGGTGGAGGTGGCGGCGGTGCAGCTGCCATGTTTCGGTTTAAAGGTGGGTTTTGCCGATTACCTCTTCTACGTCTAGCAATAGTTCTTTCGATTTCGTTATCAAGAGGTAAAAGTTCTCCGCGTTGCAACCGTGGCATACAACACGAAGATTTTGATTTGAAACAAGTGACACAGGCTCAAGTGATTATTCAATATCTTAGGATGTAAAATCGCGCCAGTCCCCGGCAACGGCGCCAAAAACTTGATAGCGGAAAAACGTATAGTTCCAATCAGTGGCCACGGTGTGCCCACAGAGGGGGTGCAAGTATACACCACAACTATGATCGCTATAAGTAAGTATTGTACCCACAAGGACTGAACTACTGAGAATCAGAGAATGTCACGAACTTCTTGCACAAGTCTCGGTTTGAAAATATTGTTGGTTTGTTTGGAAAATGATTAAACTTTTGAATAATTAAAAATGGGTATGGATGTGAGTTCCCTTGAGATTTTTGTAGTAACAAGATGGTTAGTTGCTTTGTAGGAAGAAAAGTTCATAAAAAGCCCGATCTCTCGAAATGATGCGATTTATAAGTCGGTCCTACAAAGTTTCCATAAAGTGTCCATTGTTACCGACTCCCGATATTGCCGATTTAATTAAGTTTGACTCTAAACGTCAAGTTCTACCAATATGGAGATTTACACCCAAATATCTTTGTGATATAAATCTCGACCGGCATTTGAACCTTAATAAATCATACAAAACCCGCCTCTCGACGTGGTTATCAAAGACTCTCTCAAATCTTTGTGCATCACTTAAGCCGTATGTCAAATCCGCCCCTCTCGAGGTCTAAGATCTAATTTTAACACATCAAAGTGATCGCCTTATCCGCGTTGAGTTTAAGTCTTGATTCAAGTGACCAATCTAGAGAGTTAGTAACAAATGGCCACACCCAAGTGTTGCCTACTAGTCTCAAGTTTGTTCACATCCACACCCAAGGGATGCTTAGCTCATAATGAAATTAAAAGACATAACAATATAGAAGAAAGGCATAAAAGTTACTTGCATAAACTTAAAGACGTGCACACAGTGGCTTTACTGCGGGCAGAATGGAAATTACAAACAAGAAAGTAAATTGCTACAACTCTTCAAGTTTTTAGGAAACAAGAAGAGGAATTAACTACTGGAAAGCAAGTAAAAGTAGCTGACTAAAGATGCCCTTCAAGTGATCCAAACCCTTTCTTTTATAGTCCCAAGAGTGTGTAATACCCAATGGACAAAGTTTCACATTATCCAAAGGGTAATACCCAATACCACCATCCAAAGCCCATAGTTTTACTGAAATTTCCCAGATCTTGCAATCTTTGGAATGCTAGCTCTTAGATGCTTTCTTTTGTCCAGATAATCGCAATATCCGCTGGTCCATAGCAAAATTCGTTCGTGCCCACAGTGGGCAGTCCTGTGCCCACAGTCGGAAGTGCAGATTTTTCCAAGAAAATAAACTTTTGAAACGTCATCATCTTTTTATCACATTTTAGACCAAATAAAGGGGAAAGAAGCAAAGTGGGTTTAAAAACGATATAAAATCCTAGAAAAAGAGTAATAATAAACTCTAAAAATGAGAGTTATCAATGGAGTATGGCAGGATATCTGTTGTCAACTCCTTCTAGGAAGGGCATCATACGACTTTTCCACAAAGAGAAGTTATTAGGGTTAAACTTTGGTGGTTTGGCTATGGAGCCATTGTCGTATGATCCAGCATTAGAGTTTTGAGAAGAAACATTGTTTAAGGAAGAAGATAAAGCCATTGCAGATCAAGTTTATTAGATTAAACTGACTTACTCTGATACCACTTGTTGGTCCCAGCTATGGAGTAGCAAAGATAAACAAGTATTGTAGAAGGGGTTGAATACAATACACAAAAAAATTCACTTAATTAATTCTTTATTGATTTAAAATCAAGAATTACACATAGAAAACTTAAAGATTGTTGCAGAACAGATCTGTTCAAACAATCTAACACAAAGTCACAAAGAGAATGAACAACAATTGAAAATACACTAAGAAAACAATGAACTTCTTTGAGAGAGAAATACCAGCACTTGAAAGCTTTGAGAGTCTGTAAACTGGTGATCTTAGCAAGGTTGAAGACGATCTCTTTATATAGTGCCTAATGCATTAAATGCATGGACACTTGTTAAGCAGGGGTAGGAAGTCAGTTCTTCTGAAAAGTACTGAGATGTACCTTTTGTCTTAAAGCGTTGACCTGCAGCGTGTTGAAGTTGATCTTTCTTGAAAGAGATAAGAACGTCAAACAACCTTTTTCTGATCTTCGGATGATGTCTCCATCAGTGCAAGATATCAAAAATATATTTTGTAGGTAAAGTACAATACCTACCGAAGACTTCTTTGCCGAAGATGTCTTCAAGTATCTTGCCTAAGATGTCTTCAAGTATCCTTGCCAAAGATATCTTCAAGTATCCTTGCCGAAGATGTCTTTAAGTATCTTTGTCGAAAATGTCTTTAAGTATCCTTGCCTATCTTCAAGTGTTCTGGCCGAAGACTTAAGATGTCTTCAAGTAGCAGCTTAACTTTTGGCTGAGAAATCCAATCTTCAATCCGCTTTGAAGATGCACTTCTACTTTGTTTCTGTAATAACCGAGTTCTTTTTTTTCTCAATTAATTAAAAGTGTGGTAGAAGTTCGAAAATAAGAAGTTTTGTGTTTCAAGTGTGAAGAAAATAGAAGTTTGGTGTTTAGTGGAACAGGTATAAAAAGGAGTAGAAAACCCTAATTTCTTCATTTATCAAATTATTCTAGTGTGTGTGTGAGCATTAGTGAGGGTGCGGCTAAGGAGAGTGCAAGTGAAGAAGGGCTTTTTTCAATTGAAGAGGAGGAAGTGGATTTGGCAGCTGAACTTTTGGGGAAAACAGTAGAATCTTCAGGTAATAAATAATCTTCCCTCTCCTTTAAGTTTTGTGAGTAGTATTGGGCATTTTGAGGAGAAACTTGAGTTTATGGAATTCTTTGTGTTTCCTTATTAAAATGTTTAAGAGATGTTTAAGAGTGGGTTATCGTGTTAATCACCGACATGTATTCAATATCTGGAAGTGGTGGTGAGATTTAGGGCGAAAGTGCTAATCCTCTGCAATTTATACAAAATCGCCGCGTCCGGAAACCCTCATCGTCAGGTTAGTGTCCGGAAAGTGTGGGGTGTCCGGACAAGTGGTGTACGGATATTGTGAGGTGTCTGGACGATTTGATGTCTGGTTTGTTGTAGTTTCCGGTAGTTTACCCAGAAACCCTTGGGAATCTGGGAGTGTCCGGAACGTCCATCCGGAAAGTTCTTCTGTCCGAAAATTCCTACTGTCCAGGAAAAATCTTCCGTATAGTTTGGCTGTCCGGGTAAGTCTTCCGAAAAGTGACTTGGGTAACCCTGTAGAGTGTCCGGTTAGTGAGTTGTAGTGGTAGAGACCGTCTGTTAATCCGAGGTGTTAACCGAGTGGGAGTGTAGTTCGGTCAAGTGACTTATCACTGTAGTGTGTATCCTTATAGGTGCAGTTGAAGGGAGAATCAATCCAGTAAGAGGATTAAACCGGGACGACAGGTGAGTTTTCTGATCCTAAAACCCTTTTTAAATGTGGAACTTTATGCTTGTTTACAATGGTAAATGCTCGTACTATTTTTAAACCATGCATGAAAAGTGTGATTTAATTGTGTGGATACAAACTGCTTTTATTTCAAAGCGAAGAGTAAGAGTGTGGCATGGTTACTATCTAACTGTGTGCTTTTCAACTGCTTTTATTTCAAAGCGAAGAGTAAGTGTGTGACAATATGTGTGATCTAAATGTGTGTGACCATGCTCTGGCTTTGGTGTGAAATGGGGGTGTGTCCCATAATAATTATATATGAATTTGTTTCTTATATGGGCGGTGTGTGCCCTCTTGCGCTGTCACGGTGTGTGTGACTATAGTGTGTGCCCTATTGCGCTGTCACGGTGTGTGTGACTATAGCATGTGCCAGTAGCATGAGTCAATGTGTGCATATCATCTTAGTGTGCTTGTTATGATTGGTTTAAATGCTTTCATAACTGATTTTACAAACTGAAATGTTTTGGTGTGACTTGGTGTGGAGGGAACTCACAAGACCTCATGGTCTAACCCTCGCTTTTCAAAACTAAAACCTTTTTAGGTAGACAGGTAGCCGAGAGCACGTTTAGAGATTTGGCAAGACGTAGGTCGGAGCTTGCGTCTAGAAGGAATAGAAGAACTTCCTTTTATATCTAGTTAGAATTTCTCAACTGTATTTAGGGTCATTTCCGCGAACCCTGTATTGTAAATCTTGATAGTGTGACCATGTTGAGCCGTTTATGGCGTTATGAATGAAAGAGGTAGCTTCTAGCTTGTCTGTTTAGTTTTGGGTTGTTACAAATGGTATCAGAGCCCTAGTTTAAGGGATTTAGGTGACCGAATGGGCCTAAACTTAAACTGTGGAGTAAGAGGACACATCTGAGATATAGGAAGCCTCTAGAGAAGACCGTAATCATCGAGAATTTAGGATGATGGTGGTAAGGACTTTCATGTAAGGTAAATTTAAATCACATCTGGCCAATGTCATTATGAATTTACAGGTGCATGGGTGTGCTTGATCACTGTTGTTCTGATAGTCGCTGGATGTGTTAGTGTGTGGAAAGTGGTGATTAGTATGTGGAGAGTAACGGTAGTGTATGGAGTGTGTGGAGAGTAATGGTAATGTGTGGAGTTCTAACCTTGTCATGGTGACCACGGTTTAGTGTGTAGTGTGAAATCATTCTTAGTGTAATTGTTGACGCTATCTAGAAGGGTATTGTTTAAATGTGTGGGGTGAGTGTCCGTGGAAGTAGAACCTTTAGGATTCGTAAGGAAAATAATTAATTGGAGGTGAGCTCGTAACCTCTGATGAGTCTTTATTCTGGGAGCTCCCGATGTCGGTGGATTAAGATCTTGAGAGCTTCAACTCAAGGATCGGTTAGTAGAGGTGTGTTTTATTACTCTCTGGTTAGTGGGAAGAGTGACAAGAGTGATTGAGAAATGATAGATGTATGGATTGGTAACTCTGGTGTTGGTTAACCTATTTGGGATCAAGGTGAAGCCGTAAATCTTTACAAATTAATAGTCAGGTGATGACTGTGAGGTTGGAACATCCAAGTGTGTGTGGGAAGTACCGGTACAGTAGGTTGTTTTAGATGTAAGGAACCTGATGGCCTAGTGTGTGTACAAATGATCGTGAGGATTGAACCTCTAGTGTGTAGGGTTGTGTGGATAAGATGGCGGTAACTTATAATTAGTAAGCATGCGAGGCATGGTGGTAATGAGTTGCTGTGAGGTTAAGTGATGGACTAGTGTTGATATGGGGTGAGCGTAAGTGGAGATCTTTGCTCGGATTTGTTTATAAGTTGTTCAAATGTGGAAAAATTGTGTGTGGTGATGCATGGATGTCTAAGTGGCGTGTGGTATTGTTATCTGAGAATAAAAGAATGTGGTGGCAGTTAGTGGCTAGCTAAGAAGGAAGTTGTGTGCTCTTGGATTGGTTGGTTTATGATGTTTCGTAGTAGATACGAAATCTTTGGGAATGTTGAACTAATCCTTGTATGTAAAGGAAATGTAAAGGAGTGGGTTAATATCATTTGAGAAATGAGAAGTGTGTGGTCGCTTCGAGCATTGAGTGTGATTTCGGATTGATTTGGTTGAATTTCTCGTATGAGATGTGGTGGAACTGTTGGTTAGGCATAGTAACCGTTGAAATTGCGTGTATGGAGTGGTCAATGTTGGATGAGAAATGTTCCATGCTAGCCTGAGGTAATTGGGACGGTAGGTTGGAATAAGTGAGTAAACGTGAAGTAGAAAGTGTGACAAGTGGCACGGAAAGTTGGAAGCAATGTGATCAGAACGTCACAGTCGGGTGCATGAACTTCTAGTGGGAGTACGAGAAAGAGGATTTGTGTGCATGTGATTGGTTTAAGCGTTGAGGAGAGCTAACTTGTGTGATTGGTCAAGAGTGTGCACCTTCTAGTGAGTCGTTCTTTGGAAACATGTTTTATGTTTGAGAAGTAAGTGGAAGATAGTAGTCGAATGTAGTGCTCGGGGTGAGGGACCATTGGATTAGACTTGGTAGTAATATAGGAGTGACGTTGTGGTAAAAGCGTGTGAATTGATTGTTATCAGTGGATTGTGGTCAGTTTAATTAGTGTGAGAAAGTGTTATCTGCCTTAGACGTTGTGCGTTGGAAATAAAGGAGAACTAAGACCCATGTATGACGAGTCGATCGCCATCACCGAGCGTGTAGGTGAGGTGGCGAATAAGCTGAAGTTTCCCGAGGAACTTCGGGAAGCTCATTTGACATTTCCCTGTGTCGAATCTTAGGAAGTGCTTGGCCGAGGGAGGCAGGGTCGTATTGTTAGAGGACACACGCGTGGGCGAAAGTTGGTTTATGTGGGAAAACCGTTGACGTGTATAGATCGCAAGGTTGGAAAGCTGAGGAACCGTCTTCCTCGATTGTTCGAAGATGGAATTCCGGGGACGGAATTCTTTTGAGGGGAGGATAATGTAATAACCGAGTTCTTTTTTTTGTCAATAAATTAAAAGTGTGGTAGAAGTTCGAAAATAAGAAGTTTTGTGTTTCAAGTGTGAAGAAAATAGAAGTTTGGTGTTTAGTGGAAAAGGTATAAAAAGGAGTAGAAAACCCTAATTTCTTCATTTATCAACTTATTCTAGTGTGTGTGTGTGTGTGTGTGTGTGTGTGTGTGTGTGTGAGGGTGCGGCTAAGGAGAGTGCAAGTGAAGAAGGGCTTTTTGCAATTGAAGAGGAGGAAGTGGATTTGGCAACTGAACTTTTGGGGAAAACAGTAGAATCTTCAGGTAATAAATAATCTTCCCTCTCCTTTAAGTTTTGTGAGTAGTATTGGGCATTTTGAGGAGAAACTTGAGTTTATGGAATTCTTTGTGTTTCCTTATTAAAATGTTTAAGAGTGGGTTATCGTGTTAATCGCCGACCTGTATTCATTATCTGGAAGTGGTGGTGAGATTTAGGGCGAAAGTGCTAATCCTCTGCGATTTATACAAAATCGCCGCGTACGAAAACCCTCATCGTCAGGTTAGTGTCCGGAAAGTGTGGGGTGTCCGAACGAGTGGTGTCCGGATATTGTGTGGTGTCCGGACGATTTGATGTCCGGGTTGTTGTAGTTTCGAGTAGTTTACCCGGAAACCCTTAGGAATCCGGGAGTGTCCGGAACGTCCATCCGGAGAGTTCTTTTGTCCGAAAATTCCTACTGTCCGGGTAAAATCTTCCGTATAGTTTGGCTGTCCTAGTAAGTCTTCCAGAAAGTGACTTGTGTAACCCTGTAGAGTATTCGGTTAGTGAGTTATAGTGGTAGAGACCGTCTATTAATCTGAGGTGTTAACCGAGTGGGAGTGTAGTTCGGTCAAGTGACTTATCACTGTAGTGTGTATCCTTATAGGTGCTGTTGAAGGGAGAATCAATCCAGTAAGAGGATTAAACCATGCATGAAAAGTGTGATTTAATTGTGTGGATACAAACTGCTTTTATTTCAAAGCGAAGAGTAAGTGTGTGGCATGGTTACTATCTAACTGTGTGCTTTTCAACTGCTTTTATTTCAAAGCGAAGAGTAAGTGTGTGACAATATGTGTGATCTAAATGTGTGTGACCATGCTCTGGCTTTGGTGTGAAATGGGGGTGTGTCCCATAATAATTATATATGAATTTGTTTCATATATGGGTGGCGTGTGCCCTCTTGCGCTGTCACGGTGTGTGTGACTATAGTGTGTGCCATATTGCGCTGTCACGGTGTGTGTGACTATAGCGTGTGCCAGTAGCATGAGTCAATGTGTGCATATCATCTTAGTGTGCTTGTTATGATTGGCTTAAATGCTTTCATAACTGATTTTACAAACTGAAATATTTTGGTGTGACTTGGTGTGGAAGGAACTCACTAGACCTCATGGTCTAACCCTCGCTTTTCAAAACTAAAACCTTTTCAGGTAGACAGGTAGCCGAGAGCACGTTTAGAGATTTGGCAAGACGTGGGTAGGAGCTTGCGTCTAGAAGGAATAGAAGAACTTCCTTTTATATCTAGTTAGAATTTCTCAACTGTATTTAGGGTTATTTCCGCGAACCCTGTATTGTAAATCTTGATAGTGTGACCATGTTGAGCCGTTTATGGCATTATGAATGAAAGAGGTAGCTTCTAGCTTGTCTGTTTAGTTTTGGGTTGTTACATTTCTTTCGGTTGATCTTCGATTTCACCGAACATTTTTATATAATCAAGCTGCTTGTAAAGAGCCTAAAAATTATTCTGAGTATGAAATGTGTAAAAATGAAAGACTGGAGGTCATCTTCAAATCCTAAGTGACCCAACATAAACCATTGTTATTTATGCGTGCCAAAGTTTTGAGTTTCGTGTTAAAAGTTTGGCATGTAAATTGTTGGATCGTAATGTAAATCAGAGGCGGGCCTAGCCTTTGGCAATAGGTGGCACGTGCCACCTATTCGTTCGTCCGACGAAGGGTAAATTTTTTTAGTCGTGTGAAGAGTGCAACCGTATCGTTTTAAAGGGTGCAACCGTATCGTTTTAAATGGTGCAACCGTATCAAAAAAACTCTAAACTCAACCAAAAATCCCAAAAAAACTCTTAAAATCAACCAAAAATCCCAAAAAAACTCTTAAAAGCAATCAAAAAAACCCGAAAAGTTCTCTCGAAATTGATATTTTTTTTAAAGTTCCTCGAAATCGAGAAAAAAAACGAATCTAAAAAATTTTCACATCGTCCGATGTTGTTTTAGCCTAATTCCACTGTTTTGAGAAAAAAAAATTAATTTTTTTTCTCAAAACAGTGGAATTAGACTAAAACAACATCGGGCGATATGAAAAAAATTTAGATTCGTCAAAGGTGTCACCGTAAGAAAAAATTCATGGGTCCACCTCTGATGTAAATGATCATAAGAGTTGTTTTGTTTATGCTACCGAATAATTATGATGCCAGAATATTTTGGATGTTAGCATAATTATAACTCTTTTGGTTGGACCTTTTTAGGAAGGTGGTTATTTGTGTGACTTCAAATGTTAATTTCCTCTTTCTCAATGGCGAGTTATATTTTTGTACTGTTCATCTATTGATTCCTTCATCACCCGTACTTTATTTTGTTGCTTTGATGTAGATACGCTAGAAATTTATCCTACAGTCTAACGAAGTCACAAAATCTTTAAAATCTTTTATATTTGTTTACAACGACAAAGCAACATAGTTGTGAAACTCATTTACATTTTGTTGATATGTATATGTATAGAACTAGTATATATATATATATATATATATATATATATATATATATATATATATATATATATATATATATATATATATATATATGGAGAGGTTCAATTGAGAAATGTTAAGTGTGTGAGAAATAGATAAGTAATCTTAGCCATTCATCCGGTCAACATTTGCGTCTTTGACTGAGAAGTAGCGAATAGTTCCTCGTGTGGTCTGCACAAGATAGAGGGGTAGTTTCATAAAATACGCGAGACGAGTTCATATGTGAACCTGTGTGATTCACATTTGAACTATACGTCCATATGTGAATCAGTTAATTAGTTCATATGAGAATCAGTTAATTAGTTCATATGTGAATCTGTTAATTAGTTCAACTGATTCACATATGAACCTACAGTTACTTAGTTCATATATGAATAAGTTAATTAGTTCATATATGAATCACAAAGGTTTATATGTGAATCAGTTAATTAGTTCAACTGATTCATATATGAACCTACATTAATTAGTTCATATGTGAATCAGGTAATTAGTTTATATAGGAATAACAAAGATTCATATGTGAATTAGTTAAAAAGAGTTCATATGTGAATTACATGAGTTCACATATGAACTGATAGTTCATATGTGAATCACACAGGTTCACATATGAACTCGTCCTGCGTATTTGTAACAGTTACAAAACTGCCCTTCTATTTTTGGAACAACCGCAACTTTTGACCGGTCAAAGTCGATTTTAACCGAATGAATGGTTAAGATTACTTCTGTATTTCTCACATACTTAACATTTCTCAATTGAACCTATAGCTATATAAATATATATATATATATATATATATATATATATATAGAGAGAGAGAGAGAGAGAGGCTCACTAAATTGTAAACTGTGAAAAATGTGTAAACTATGTAAACTAATCTAGACCGTTGATCATTTCAATCAATGATCCTAATTGGGGCGGTGGCAATAAGGTAATAATCTATGAAACCGGTGGCAATATGGTCCAAGTAGAATTATGAAAAGGGTAAAACAGGAAAATGGCGTGCGATAGAAATTGGAATCAATAAGGAAACCGTGAAATTGGGGATCGACGTGGATAGCTTCCAGATTTCACGGCCACAACAATCCAAAAAGAAGTTATTATTCTGCGAAATTGATAATTGATTCCAAGATTCTAATTTTTTTTTTGCTTTATTCTCTGAAATCAAAAGCGATATCGATAAAGATGGATGAAGAACCGAGGGGCATCAGAGGTTAAGGTTTATTGCTACTATATGAATTTTGTCGATTTTGTTCATAGATTAACATGAACGGTTGGTTTCTGCAGCGAGGAGGAAGAGTGACCGCATAAAGCTACTGACCTCCTTCTCAAAGTTCAAGAACACACGGGATAATCTCGTCGACGTTGACATGGAGGCTGTTGCTCTGAATGCTCCTACAGAAGAAGGTATGAAAACTTGTATTTCTGTGCTTGATGTATGAAATACTTGTTGTGTTTGTGAACAAAAATTTTGTTGTGTTTGGGCAAAAAAAACTTGGATTTCTGCTATTAATGTATGAAATATCTGTTGTGATTAGGTAAAAAAATTGGGGATTATAGGACGATTGTGTGAAAAAACGATTGTTCTGCACGACATAGTGAAAAAATCACCAACAGTGTGTAAAATTTTGTTCAAACATGTGTGAAATTATGTGAAATCAGTTACGTGCTAAAATATGTGAGAATAGTGACAACATTTACAGTGTTATCATATATGAAACATATGCTAAGAGTATTTGCTATCGAATGTGAAAAAAAAGTCCCCAATTCATTGTGTGAAATTGAAGTGTGAAATCGTCAATCAAATATGTGAAAATATTTTTGTATGCAAACGGTTGTGTGAAATTTGTTAGTATAAAAAAATCCCCAATTCATTGTGTCAAAATATGTGTGCAATAATAAATCAATTTAATAACATTTGGTTACTTTGTTGTTTTTGAAAAATCAGCACTGTTTTTTACATGGTGTTTACTTGATCCATAATTATCCAAAAAGAAGGTATGACAACAATGATTTGGTTTAAAATAATATTTGAGTGCATTCATGGTACTTTTCCTCATATGAAAAAAAATGTTTGTTGATTGTTTTTATGGCAAAAGAGATTTTTAGATTTTGAGTATGATTGGGTATGATGTTTGTATGATAATCTATTTTCATACCTTTATTGTTTCATTGGTATGTGACATTTCTAATACTACTATAAATGGCTTTTTGTTTGGAAATAACTTTCAAGATTGTGTATGACACAAATAGAATGTGAATTGTGTATCATGATTTCGGTTTACATATCCTAGATAGGTATGAAAAAAATGAATTCTTTAATTTTCAATTTGTATGAAAAATATTGGGCAGTTGCAACCCCGACCCCAAACGTAACCCACAATCTTGAAGATATTATTGACGTCCCCGGCCGTGGGCGTAAGAGGTCAAGCAGTAAAGGTAATGCTCTTTTTATATGATTTTATGTATATGATACAGTAAACAAATTTTAATTTTAAAAATAAACGATTAATCTGATGTATGTTCAACCTTAACCAAATGCAGCACACGATAAAGGACCAGAAGACGAGCATGAGGATATTATTGATGTGAAGGGAAAAGGACGGAAGAGGTCGAGAAAGAGAGGTATGAATCTTAGTAAAACTGATAAAAACAACATACAGCGTACAAGTTTGACGCGCTGGGATTGTGATTTAAATTATTTTATGCATATGATAATGAACACATACACAATTTATTCATGATGATTTGTTGAATTAACGATTATGTTAATAGAATAACACTTTTAGTAAGAAATATTAAAAAACGGCAGCACGTAAAACACAAAAAGAAGAAGAACCTGAGGACCTTATTGACGTCCCGGGGAGGGTTCGGAAACGATCGAAAAGGACGGGTATGACTCTTACTTTTCTAAAAAACAGGTTTTGAATACACTACTTGTTAAAAAACATGTTCACAAGACTATATAACCTTTTACAGTAACTTGAATTGTTATTTCATATGAAACAAAACGTTGAGTTCATATAGAGAAAGTTCAAAGCAAAAGAAGTACAAGAAGTGCGTCAAAAACGGAGAATGTTGCGAAAGCATCAACAAAGAAAGGTAATATATTAAATAAATTGCTCTAAAACAGAAAAGGTTATGTACGTAATCAACATACAAATATTAACGAATATGATGTTGTTAGATATCTCGAGAGAAGCGGCGATCGATGACCCGGACGACGACGACGATTTCGTACACCGGGTTAAGTTGACAAAGTTAGGTAACAATATAAAACTTAAAAGACATAATCCCATTGTTTCTAATTTAGTTTACAAGTTAACAGACATTACTATTGTGATGGTACAGATGTTGTTGCAATTAAGAATGCTAGTTCATCGGGCAAGGGGAAGAAGAAAAGGGCGAAAAAAGAAGAACGAAAAGGGAAAAGGCCAACAAAGGTGAACGGGATTAGAACTCGCACATCTCCGGTGACGTTAAATACAACGTGTCTGTTTTTAAACGATGAACAAAAAAAGGTTGTGGAAGGAATGGGGATTAGGTAGATTCTGAAAATGATAGTGGATGGCATCCCGTCGAAGCTAGGTTATTACGTTGTCGACAACTTGGATACCGATCGCATGGAGTTGGACTTAGAAGGGGTCTCAATTCGAATAACCGAGCAAATGGTGAACAAAATACTAGGGCTGCCATGCGAAGAAATAAACCTCGACGCGATCGACATGGACCCAAAAAGTTCTAAGATGATAAAAAGATGGGCAAGTTCATACAACAAAGATAAGCCACGACCTTGCGACGTTTCAAACAAAATCCTCGATACGTGCGACACGGGAGAATTGTTCAAGATAAATTTCTTAGTTATGTTTGTGAATACCATGGCGGAGTGTAGCCCGTCGGGCAACTATCATACGGTATTTTTGAGCAAAATTGGCAGCACGGACATGATCCCGAAGATAAATTGGTGCCGGTACATCGTGGAGTCGGTTCGCCGAAGCAAACGAAAGTGGAAGCGAGACACGTACGACAGCTTCAACTCGGGTCCACTCACCTTCCTGACGGTATTATTTTATTCATTTCCTATTGTTATTCTCATTTTTGCTTAAAATAAACAATAACTACATGATTTTTTACACAGCTGCTTTATGTTCATATGACGGCATGTCCATCGGTTGACGTTGATCGAAAACTACTGCCATTAAATGCTTGGAGGATGGAAAAGCTTCGCGACAGAACCAAATACGGATTCGATGAGGGAGGATTGCACAAGGCCCGGCTAGCAAGTGTTAGATCAGTTGTAAAGACCGTTTCTGTTGGTCAGAAAAAGCCCGAAACTCCTCAGGCGGATGTCGATAATCAGGTAGAATGGCATTAGTTGTAATTTGATGTTGCGTTATAAACTGGGCAGAATTTTATAAATGTGTTAAAATGAATAAAAATTTGTTTCCTACAAAAAAGTTTGATCGTATTTTGAAATATATTAACTGTCCGGTGTTATTTTCATATAAGACTACGAAATCAGTTAGAAAGGAGACGGTAGAGAAATATCAAAATGAGGGTGAAGGGACCGTTATGCAAGATATGGTAATGTATTAGTAGCTAAATACATGATTGTTGATGTCTATTTGATTTTATTACATACGGTAACAATAATTCGACTATTGTAGGGTGATGATCCATTGGCACCGGAGCATGGAGGAAAAGATGAAGGACGAGTTGCGGCCATAGAAACTGGCGAAAAGGTATTACAATGACTTTGATGATTATAAGTTTTATAACAAAAAATTTAAGAACATTTTGTAAGTTTTCATATTATCAGTGGGTTTCCATTAAAAAATTAACAACAAAGCCTCGTTAACGTAGATTAAAGAGGCGTTATTAACAGCAACAGATAAGGACGAAGTAGTAGCGGTTGGTAAAGCCAATACGGAAGACAAGGTATAGTACTATAAAATATCGCGATTTCACATATTGTCTTTTTTAATTATCACAACAACACATATAAACATAAAATAAATAAAAACACATGTGGGTATGCAGGAAAATGATGGTATTAGGATTGATAAGGATGATGGGTTTGAGTTGCAATATGAGGATATAGAGCTGGCATTTGAGGCGGTTAATAGGGTGGTGAATGCAATACATGAATCAGTGACCGGTGTAGGTGATGAAACCAATGAAACAGAAGGTGGGATTGTTGACGATGGGGAGGATTTTGAAGACGAAGAGGAGCTAAGAAAGGTAATAATATAACCATTGTCATGTGAAAATGTTCGTAAAATGTTATTGTACTTTGTTTTCGTAGCTTTAACATACATCCGATGTTTTTCGTGCATACGATGGTAAGTGTTGCATCCATCCGAAATTTTAAATATTGATTAACTTACTTTAAAAATATATTTCATAATTTTATTTGAAAGGTTGGGAAACATAAAGTAAAAAATGTGTGAAATTCAAATTTAACACTAAAGCTTAAAATTTGAAGTTGTAATTTCCATGTTAATCTGAATCTGGTGATTTATTATTGGGTGAATGTAATAAATCAAATTCATTTATATTGTTAGTATAGTTACGACAGTTGTGAAATATGTGTGGTTCTTGAAATATGTATTTCATAGGTTTTTTATATAAGTTATGAAATCTGTGTTTACACATGTGTGCACTAGGAATTTAAATATGTAGCAACGTTTTTGTAAGTTAAGATCTCTATGTTTATCGGAACTTGGTGGTTTATTATTTGGAAAATGTAATAAACCAGTTTCATATTGGGTGTTTTTATAGTTTACAAAAGGTGTGAAATCTGAATGATTATTGATATTTTATGTAAAACAGGAATACATGGCGAAGATCGATGCGCACTTCGATCAAATCTATTGCGCAAAGTCTGACGTGAGCACGTTGATCAAGGAGGCAATGGACTTGTTCCCAGAAGATGTCAGCTTCGATGACTATCAAGAGACATTCGATACAATTTTCAGGGGTGATGAAAAGACGAATAACGATGGTGAGACGGATAGCGATGGCGAGGACAAAGGAAAGAATGATTGGAAAGATTGTACGGTTTCGAGTAAAGGAAATTTGGATGTGCATTGACCGACGGAGGTTACACCAACGAGGTTGGACTTTGAAATTACACCGACTCCGATTTCACATATATGGTGCACACAAACAGTCAATGCCATAGACAATGACATACTACAAAGGTCGGTGGATTCGGCATCAAAAGATGCACGTTCAGCTTCGTTACATGGTGATAAGTCAACTGCTTGTTTGGGGGGTAATCAGATGGTTCGGTACACCGCGGGCGATAAAGGGAAAGAGACTGCGGTCAGTGATGTCGTGCAGCGTAGGGTGAGCCACCGAGAGACAAAACTTAGTGATCAGATGAGATCACCGTACGTCAAGCAGTCCATCGAGATACGGATGGCTTTGACAAATGACGAGAAGAAGGTCCACGAACTTTGTTTGACTGCGTTTGGTGACCCAGAGTAAGTACATTTATGTTATGAATTTTTTAAATTTAACATAACATAATATGCATAATTTTTATAGAATAATTAAAGTCGCATATGAAATTTGCATGAATTACTATTCATAACGTGTATTATATTTTTAAATATAGCGACATGTTGTACTCGTCAACTACGGGTCAACAGATTGTACGGGCGGGTATGGAAAGCCTGGCTGGAAATGAACATATATTCACAAACGTGATCGATGGGTGGGTAGACATATTGAACTATGAGGAAAGATACAGAAACGTCTACTCACCAAAATGATTCTTGTTAAAAACATCAGTTCTGGTGAGTATTAGTAAGAATTTTCGTAACGCTAGTAATTCATGATTACTATTCTAAATAATAAAAATTTCAGGAGGCAGGCGTGTTGTTAAGCCATATATACACCTACAAAAAGCGCTACGAATGGTTCATAAAGATCATTTCAGATGCAGCGAAACACCAGGTTGAAAACGTCCACTTGAAGAACGTAGACCTGGTATAAAAAAGGATTTGATGAAATTAATTTATGCTATTTTATCATAGAATTTAAGATAAATAACTACTAACTTCAATATGAACAGATCTTCTTTCTGATGATGCAAGATCGACATTACTACTGTGTGGTGTTCAACCTTAAAAGTAATCTCATCGAGATAATCGACAACAAACAGCCCACATCTTATGGAAGCGGTATAGACGACAAATGCGAAGAGGATGTCGGTTTATTGGTAAGTGAAAAAATTTCATATTAAACAATCAACCTTAGTTTTAACGTCGCAATGAAATTTTACATTATAATTTTTTTATGTCCAGCAAATGATGATGGCCACGCACTTGAAGGATACACGTCACCTAGCTGGGAAAGTTATCGATAATTTCCCAAAAATGAGACTTGTGACCAGTTGGCAAACCAGAAAGAATTTCATAGATTGCGGGGTTTTCTTGATGAGACACATGGAATGTTATATGGGAGGAGGGAGTCGAGGTTTGATCACACATCTAGAAAAAGAAGGACCGGCACAGGCGAGGCAACTAGAGGGGCTACGGAAGAAGTACACGACAAAGATTCTCTTGAGCGACGGGAACACAAGACGCGAGTACGTGGAATCGGAGATAGCACGGTTCAACAAACTGGACAAAGGGTCACAAGCACAAATTCGGGATCGTGCAAACGCAACTCGGACCGAGCGACTTGAGAAGTTTTGAGACACATAATGGTTTAACGCTAAAACAATATTAATGGTTGATGGATGTTTACTCACATGTGATGATGAACTCTTATCTTATCGGTTTTTTTTCAATTGATGTTTTGGTATTTGAAGACTTTTAGGTATAACACGTTGTTTAAAATATTTATTAATATAACGCTTTGAGATTTCGTAACTTTTTGGTATGTGTCGGTGAATATTAGTTTTGTTGGTATAATGATTTTGAGTTTCACATACATATGTTTTCCATAACTATGTATGAAATCTTAGTGATTTTTAGATTTCAGTTACTTATCCTTCTTAATATCTATGTATGACATTTTGGGGTACATGAAATAACAATTTATTTGGACTCCGTATGATTAGTATTTTAGTATATGAAAAAACAATTTATGACAACCAAAAAATATAATTGTATGTGAATAACATAAATGCTTGTGACAATAAGTAAAAATAACAATTTTATTTTATCTAGTAAAAAAATAGGTGGGTGTATAACATCTCTTCCATGCATACTTATTATGAGGGATAATAAATTGTAAACCATAATTTTCGTGTAGACCGAGTACCCCGTCGATTTCATATGTTTTTTGATAAAAAAAATTATGGAACCGTTTATTTTGATGAAACTCTTTCAGTTCATTCATTTCTTTATGGAATTTTTTTATGAAATCTATAGTTTCATATGTGAAAACGAAAAATATATGAAACAGTTTCATAAGAATGAAAAAAACCTATGAAACTACAAATTTCCTAAAAAAATCATCAAGAAATGAATGATATGAAACAATTTTATCAAAATAAAGTTGTGAAAAAAATGTCTTCCATCATACATAGCATACTGTTAAAAGAAAAAAAAGTACAACAAACATGTAATAAACTAAAAACAATACTCATAGCAAATATATTAAAGTGGATAACTTTGAATTTCATATATTACTTAAGTTTGGAACTAAAAATATTGTAAACAACTTTAAAAAAATCCAAAACCACCATATCTATCAAACAAAAACGATAAGGCAAATAAAAAAAACATAACCTAATCATCATTTTTACGCGACAGACAATTCCTTGAATCACGGTTCGCCAATGTCTTACATCTCCTACACATACGTTTTGGCTTCTTAGCTTTCTTGGTCGCTTTCTCCAACGCCCCTACCAACCATTTTCCTGTATCGCGCCCTTTGTTACGTATACCAGCGGGGGGTAACACATGTACCTCATCAGGCACATCTACACCATAACATTCCCTATGCTCTTCGGCTCTATCCTTAGAAGCAGATGGAAGAATATTATCAACTTCAAACTCGGACTTCATGTTCTCCAACATTTCCGTCAGCACGTTCAACTTACCTTTATCGTTTCTAATTCGACTAACCAGCAAATCAAGTTTAGAATACAATCCGTTAATCAATCGCTCCTTCCCAACGTCAACCTCGCCATACCGTACACGGGCAGCCAGAACTTCAAACAGGGACCAAACCCCTAGTCCATCGTCGAGAGATAAGAATGTCAAGAATCGTCCCAAAATCATCATTTAATAAAATCTTGAACATGTGTCGACACGGGAAACCATTCCGAGGAAAGAAATTGCATTCGCATTCCATCATGTCTGTCTCTGTGTTGTGTGAAACCTGTTAAACAAATAATAATGAATTATAGGTTAGACACTTCATATAAATGAATAAGACTTGTAAGTTAACAACTATATGAAAGTATACCAATTCAACTTAACATACATGATACGAGAACTTTGTAACGGCCTTCATATTTTTGTGTAAAACCCTATACCTCCTAGTATCACCATCTTCGCCGAGAAAAACAACCCCACAATGATACGCAACTTTCTTGATCTCCTATTGCAGGTTAAGAAGGGTATCTGGTATCTCGATAGCGGATGCTCTAGACACATGACTGGAAAGAAAAGCCTGATCGCTGAATACAAGGAAGAGAAGGGTCCCTCTGTGACTTTTGGTGGAAATGGAAAAGGACATACCCGAGGGTATGGTGTACTTTCAAATGGTACAACCTCCTTCAGAAGAGTCGCATATGTTGAAGGGCTGAAGCATAATCTTCTAAGCATCAGTCAGCTTTGCGACATGGATAACAAAGTAATCTTTACTAAGGAATCCTGCTTTGTCACTGACAAAAAGGAGAAGATAGCACTCAGCGGTTATCGTTTGGAAAATGTTTATGTAATAAACATGGACTCAACAACCACTGAGAACTCCTGTTTCTTCTCAAAGGCCTCATCTGATGTCAACTGGCTATGGCATAAGAGGCTATCTCATCTAAATTTCAAGACACTGAACACTCTTTCTTCAAAAGAGTTAGTCACTGGTCTACCTCAGCATTCATACGCCAAAGAGTCGTTATGTTCAGCGTGTGAAAAAGGGAAGCAGACCAAAGCAAGCTTTAAGTCAAAGCAAGTTTCTTCAGTGTCATCTCCTCTACAACTACTCCATATGGATTTGTTTGGCCCTGTTAACAAACAATCCATCGCTGGAAAGAAATATACGCTGGTCATAGTTGATGAATTATCTCGCTTCACTTGGGTAATGTTTCTCCGTTCTAAGAGTGACACCCCTGAAGAACTCATCAATTTTGTTCGGAAGATGGAAACCCTGAACAATCTGACCGTTCGCTCAATAAGGAGTGATCATGGGACTGAATTCAAAAACAGTTCTCTTGATTCCTTCCTTGAGAGTAAGGGTATTTCTCACAACTTTTCTTCAGTGAGAACACCGCAACAAAATGGAGTCGCTGAAAGAAGAAATAGAACAATTATTGAAGCTGCACGTTCAATGCTCAGCGATTCTCACCTGCCTACTCAGTTTTGGGCAGAAGCTGTCAACACGGTTTGTTTTACGCAAAATAGGTCGCTGATAGTCAAAAGATTCAAAAAGACAGCCTATGAACTTTTTCATGGGAGAAAGCCTTCAATCAGCTTTCTTCACATCTTTGGATGTCAGTGTTTTATACTGAACAACAGAGATGCACTTGGAAAGTTTGATCCTAAGGCTGATGATGGAATCTTTCTTGGATACTCCTCAGTTTCCAAAGCCTTCAGAGTCTTCAATCGTAGAAGACAAACTGTAGAAGAAACTATTCACGTCACGTTTGACGAATCCCGTTCAGCGAACTCTAAACCGTCCGCTGATACTGAAGAACTGAATCAATGGATGTTTTCTCATCTTGGTGATTCAGAAGTTATTCCCACTACTCATGCTCATCCAGTAGAAGATGATAGTCCTCCTATCATTCCAAATATGCAGAACAGTGAAACTGAAACTTCTTAGGTCTCAGCTGTTCCTATAAACACTATACCTAACGCTGAACCAAATGTCTCAGACATTCCATCTACTTCTCAGCAATCAGTGAATATAATGACAACTGCATCCATTCCTCTCTTGGCTGATATTCCCGACGTCGCTGAAGCTTCATCTTCAGCTCCTCCAGTTCAAGTTGAGTCAGCGTCTCACGCTCCGGCTCAGCGATGGACTATAAATCACCCAATTGATCAAATTCTTGGTGATCCAAACGCTGGGATTCAGACTCGACGAAGTGCAGGTAATATTTGTTTATTTGTAAATTTTATTTCACTAACTGAACCAAAGAAAGTAGATGATGCCCTCAAAGATCCAAACTGGGTCAGCGCCATGCAAGAAGAGCTGACTGAATTCGAAAGAAACAAAGTTTGGAAACTTGTTCAGAGACCAACTGATAAAACTGTGATAGGCACTAAATGGGTCTATCGAAATAAGTTGGACGAACATGGTACTATAACCCGCAACAAAGCTCGACTTGTTGCTCAGGGATACAGACAAGAGGAAGGTATAGATTATGACGAAACATTTGCTCCAGTAGCAAGACTTGAATCTATTCGTCTATTCTTAGAATATGCTGTACACAAAAACTTCAAAGTACATCAGATGGATGTTAAGTCAGCGTTTCTAAATGGAAAGCTGAATGAAGAAGTGTATGTGGAACAACCTCCAGGATTCTCAGATCCTAAGCGTCCAGGTTATGTTTATAAACTGGATAAGGCACTTTATGGCTTGAAGCAAGCTCCTCGTGCATGGTATGACACTCTTTCTACTTATCTCCATATTGAAAATTTTGAGCGAGGTAAGATTGACAAAACTCTTTTTTTTTAGAAAAGTGAAAGGTCATATCATTCTAGTTCAAATATATGTTGATGACATTATATTTGGTTCTACTAACCCTGAGCTTTGTACTCGTTTCGCTGATAGATTGAAAGATGAGTATAAAATGAGCATGATGGGTGAACTAACATATTTCCCTGGTCTTCAGATTAAGCAAACTGAAAAAGGAACTTTTATTAATCAGGGAAAGTATGTTAAAGATATGCTGAAGAAATTCGACTTAACTGAAAGTTCAGCTATGAAAACCCCTATGGCACCACCGCTGACACTTGATAAGGACACTAAGGGTGTTCCTGTCAATGTCACGCTGTACCGTGGGATGATCGGCTCTCTATTGTATCTTACAGCTAGCCGACCCGATATTATGTTTGCAACATGCTTGTGTGCACGATATCAAGTTGAACCTAAGATATCTCATATGAAAGCTGTAAAGCGAATTTTTCGATATCTTAAGGGTACAACGAATCTAGGTCTTTGGTATCCCAAAGATTTAGGATTCGATCTAACCGCCTATTCAGATAGTGATTTTGCAGGTTGCAAAATGGATAGGAAAAGCACCACAGGAGGATGTCAGTTCCTGGGTGGAAAGTTGGTAAGTTGGACAAGTAAAAAGCAAAATTCAGTGTCCACTTCCACAGCTGAAGCTGAATATGTAGCTGCTGGAAGTTGTTGTTCTCAAGTCTTGTGGATGAGAAATCAGCTACTAGACTATGATCTTCAGCTCTCCAAAATTCCAATCTATTGCGACAGCACAAGTGCCATCGCTATAGCAAACAATCCAGTACTACATTCAAAGACCAAACATATAGAAATCAGATATCATTTTATCAGAGATCATGTGATGAATGGTGATATAGAACTTCATTTTATCCCAACTGATTATCAGTTAGCTGACTTATTTACCAAACCTCTTGATGAGACAAGATTCAACTTTCTCATCAGCGAGCTTGGAATGCTGAACTTTGAAGGATAAAATCTTCAGCGGTTCACATTAATCAGCGATAGGATAAAATCAACTCGTATAACCTATTCAATCATCTTCTCTCTGAATAAAGCTTGGTTAAACTGATATCAAGGTATGTTTCCTCTCTCTGACAAACGCATGAAAATGCAAGATTTCAAAACAGAATGCTTCGCTAAATATCTCTTCCTTAACAGCGATATTTTGAAATTTCTTAAAACCTTCACTGAATATTTTCATTCAGTGCTTCATGTTTTCAAAAGTATCCCTGAGTTTTTCAAAACCTCAGAGACAACCAAGAATATGAAAGGACAGTTGTGACGTCATTACAACGGAAAAAACCCCGGCACGTTTTCTATTCCTGACACACGTTTGCACGCCTCGTTCAAACTTCCAATCAAATGCAAACACGTGTCCGTGTCATGATGAAAATCTTTTCCCGCTCAAGATTTTCTCTTTCTAAAATCTCTATATAAACAAATTCTTTGTTTATAATTTTCTTTTACGCGATCAATCTTCCTCCGCAAGAAAGAATTCACTGTTGCATTTGTGATTTCAAAAACTTCAAGAACTGTTCATCATCTTCTTCATCAAACATCAAGGTTAATATGTTCTTATTATTTACCGAATGCAAATAACTTGTTTCTGATCTACTCTTTGTTAACAAGATCAAACAAAAGAACTTCTTAAAATGAAATCATTTTCTTTCATGATTTTATGAACACAACCATTTCATGGTTGTTCTTCAAGTTTAAATGCAAAAATCTTAAACTTGTTCTTCACACATTCGTTTTTCCAGAATCTCTTTCTTCATAGAAAACTGGATAACAAGAATAAATGGGTTTTATATTTCATTTCTTAAACTCAAGAAAAACCCTAATCTTCATTAAGACATTTGTGTCTGAATGAAATGGATAAAATTTGAACCATCTTAATGGAAATTCTTTCCACATTAAGATAATTCTTATTTGTTAACATCTTTGGTTGAACTGATAATACAGAGAAATGGCTTCATCTGACATTCCTGCTACCGCTGAGAACATCTCCGCTGATTCTGAGGAAGTGGACATCCTCAAGGCTCCTCAAGTCAAGTTTGCCCTTGATAAACTGGATTGGACTAAGGTGAACAACCTCTATGCGCTTTTCGAGTTTCCTCCTCGAAAGCAAGTCACACATCTAGATGATGCTGTGAATTTTCTAACGAATTGCTGCATCTCCACAACCCTGACCATAACACCTCCTGCACATCAGCTTTTGCTCTCACAATTCTGGTACTCAGCCAGACACTCTCAACTACCTTCAGCCAAAGACCCATCCAAAACAATCGATTGCATCCTCTGCGACATCGAATATGGCACGATGAAGATCACCCCTGCCATTATTCGCAAAGCTCTCAGCCTTCCAATAGCTACCAAGGAAAAACCTTTCGTTCCCCTCCCTGACCCCAAGAAAAACTCAGACAGGGAAGCCATCATTGCATTTTTCGATGCAATGGGCTATGTATGGGAAATCGGCAGAGACATGAAGGCCGAGAAGAAGCTGACGATTATCAAGAAATCGAAAATGCCCAGCGAGATGAATTTCATCTTCGCTCATCTTATCAGCTGTATGACTGCAAAGAGCGGCTCCTCTGACCAAGCCGCTAAACCTCAGCAAGCAATGGGTTATGCACTGCTGAAAGGTCTCAACATAGACTGGGCATCGATTATCTATGATGACCTAGTTCTAAGGGTGGACACCGTCGCTGACAGACCTCCATGGGTTCCCTACCCCCGATTCATCTGCGCCATCTTCCAATATGGCCTGAAGGAGAGCTACCCAACTGAAGGTGACCTGAAACTCTCTCAGCTCGGCCCAAAGATACTCGACTTCAAACCGATGGTGAATGAGGTACGTCTCTCTACACTTTTGTCTCTTCTCAACCCTTCTTCTTCTCATTCTGTGGCTCCTTCAGCGACAATACCCATCGCTGATACCCTGGACACAAAATCCTCTCCTTCTAAGAAAAGGAAACATTCATCTACCCCACTTAGTTCTAAAAGGATCAAGAAAACAAAGGAGCAACCCCAGCAATCTCTTGCTGAAGACTCCTCAGCTCTTTCTGCAGAGCTGAAGGAACGTTCAGTGGTACGCTCTGCCACACCTGAACAAGCCATCCCTTTTATCCCAACTTCAGCGTCTCTAAACGCTGAGGTTACAAACTTGGAACCTACCCGACCTCCTTCAGTCTCTCAAAAGACTGATGAAGTGATTGTCAGCGAATCCAACGCTGAACTCATAACCCAACCCCCATTCTTATCCTTCGCTCCTCCCTCCACTCATTTGGTCTCTACTCCAGATCTAACTGGAGCTGCCATCATTTCCTCGGAACCTAAAGCTGATTCTCCAGGAATGATGAAGGACCTGCAGAACAATCCATGGGCACTTTTGAAGATGACATGGAACTTTACTCAGGAACCCGTGATTTCGATGAATTCACCAATCCTCCTGCAGGTAAACAACAACCCATAAACACTGTGACTAAACCCCAAACTTCTGAGCTTTCCTCTGTTCATAAGTTTTTATATGTTACAGGTCCTAATTTGGGAGATATCAACGCCTCTCTGAAGTCCGTGGAGACAAAGCTGACAGGTCTCACCACTACTCTCTCCAATAACTCTACAGCTGTAACAAACGCTGGAGAGAATCTGAACAAGCTGACAACGGTGGTGGAGAAGAAGGCTTCCACAGATGGCTTGAAGCAGGTTGATAAAACTCTCAGCGACTTCGCCAAGGTGCTCGCTGACATCTACACAGACTACACCTCTCTCAAAAACTCAGTTTCGTCCATGTCCAGTGAATTTACATCGCTGAAGACATCGGTTGGACATCTAGAGGGGGATATGTCTACTATGAAGACTGACTTAGGCTCTGTTAAGACCGATGTTGGTTCAATGAAAATGATGATCGAGCAGCTGCTACACAAAGCGAATACTCCTGATCCTGCTCCTGCCCCCGTCCCTGCATCTGACAACTTCACAGCGGAAGATCGCACTGAGCTGAAGAAAATCAATCCTGCTATTTCTGGCCTTGAAGACAGATTAGCAAAGATTGAAGTTTGTGTAGGTCTCTCTGGCCAAGTAGACAGAGAACCTACCAACGCTGCTGAATCTACCCATTCCTCTCCAGTCATCATGAAAAAGAGGGGGAGAAGAGCGCTGAAGACCTCGCCAAGAGCGCTGAAGACCTTTCCCAAGATGAATCTATCAGGGGAGAGAAGACGAATACTGAAGAAACCACCGCTGGACCTCAGGGAGATGAAAACCCTGAGGAAACCGAGAAGCTCGCCTCTGTATCTGAGGGGGAGCAACTCGAAGAAGAAGCTGAGAAAACTGAATCCGAAGCAGAAGATGATGAAGCCGTCGACATCCCTGATGATGAACCATCTTCTTCTCCAAAGAATGATGATGATGATGACGAAGATGACGATGACTTCTTTATCGTCAAACCTGCTCCGAAGATCAAAGCTCTTAAGTGAATCTCGATAAATGAACCTTCAGGGGAGCGGACAAAGACAAAGCCCTCAGCCTCTGGAGCTGAGAAAGGCAAAGGCAAAAGCGTCGCTGAAGATGACAATCTGATGATCTTGCTTGAAAATCCGGTTTGTCAGGTATGCTAAACATCTCTCACTCCATCCCTCCTCTATCATACACTATCAGGTCTACTACCCAAGCCTATACACTTGAACCAATTCTCTCTATCTGATTCTACCCAAGTTCTTACTCGTAAGATCGCTGTGTTTCAGCTAGTCCTCTCCCCTGTTTGAGGATATCGCTGAAGGCTCCACAACTGCGACTTCACCAATAATACCAGCTGCTGCTGAAGTAATAATCCCAGTCTTAGATTTATCTCTGAGACTGATGAACCAGAAGAACAGCTACTCTCGCACAGAGGCAGACCTTCCTTAGCTCCTCAAAAGCTAAGTGAAGAGGATCAGAAAAGAAGAGAGGAAATAATAAAGCGATTCGAGGATCAGCGAATCATTCTGAGGCGTGATCAACTTCCTTCAGTTCCTCCAAAATTCAGAATTTCCAAAAAGGAATACAAGGAACACCTCAGAGCTGAACGTCTAATCGCTGAAAGAAAAGAAGCTGAAGAAAAAGACAGAGAATACGCCATCCAGCTTTCTAAACGATCAATAAAAGACCCCAAGCTGAAAAGAGTTCCCAGTGATGTTCAACGTCAGCTCTGGGAAAACGCCATGAAGATAACTGAAGAAAAGAGAACTGTGTCTCAGTCCACTTTAGCCTGGTGCAAAGAAAAGGTCAACTACAGAGACTCTCCTGCCAAAATCAACAAGGTATTCATCTCTGGAAGAACAGCCCTTGTTTCAATCGCTGAAATAGAGATATTCAGAGAAGATAAGAAGTACGAAAAATTCTATGCTGAAGCCATAACGAAGTACGGTCTCTCTGAATGGTTGGAGATCAGGTTAGCCATCCAGAAGTCCAAGTCAAAATACAAGGAACGTGTTGAAAAGCTGATCAACAAACAAATCGACTTAGTCTACTCCTGTGTGGATATTCCTCCTCCTCCTCCTCTCGAAAGTCAGAAAAGAAAGGCCTCAGCGAAGAAGAAGAAATCTATATCTTCAATTGATGGCCCTGTAATTCGAAATGAAACAGGTATTGGTTTTTCACGTGCTGAAGTCCTTGGTCCTGATCCTGATCTTTCCATGCTTGACACATCTCTTCCTCCTGGTGAGACTTTCATCCCTGGCAAAGTCATAAGCGAACCCTACGGGATATTTTTTCATGACTACGATGGTGGAAAGCTTTTTCAACGCATCTCTGAACTTCACATCACTCCCATCGAACAGCTGAGAGATCTCATCTACTGGTGTGACTTCAGGAATGACCCTCAGGCACGACATCTGAAAGCCTTGATTTTTGAAGAAGCGCTGATCAAAAGAAAACAAGGTGTAACCGTTCCTGACTGGATGATTCCCACCACATCAATGACCCTTGATGAACTTCTCATTAAGGAAGAACCTTTATAAGCTGATATGATCGCCCTTTTCTCTATTGTATCAATTATTCTTCTGTACTTGTAATTTATTTCGCTCGTACTTGTAATTTTTCCATTTCTCTTTGTAACCTGATTCAAAGTTTTAAAGAAAGATTTCAGCGAATGTACTTTACTCCATCAGTACTGAAAAGATCCCAGAAAACAGTAAAAGGGACAAATATTTTATGAGTTCTTTTTATCCTTATGTTTTCATTAAATAGCAATTTTCTTTGTTGCTATGTCATAATCAAATAGGGGGAGATTGTTGATCCAAACCCTCAGTGATTTGATAATGACCCTCTCCATTCTACTTAGTGAAAATTGTAAGTAAACAATATGTATTAGAGTTTTACTATCGCTGATAAGTACTAAGATCTTACAGTACCGCTGATAGGAACTCTCGCTCTTTTAAATTAAACATCCAGCGAACACTGTTCATCATTAATGCTCTGAGTCTGTTCAGTCATTATGATGATCGCTGATAAGTTAGTTGTTTACTTATGATCCCTGAAGACAAGTTTCACGTCATCAAAGGTTCTACGCTGAAGTCGAAGATCAAGCTCAAGAACCAGCGAAAAGTCTCCTAATGAACTGATGCGGATCAGCGAAGACTCAGATTTGTCCACTCAACGTGAAGTATCAAGTACAAGACTTCAGCTATCGCTGAACTTTATCATTCGCTGAATAGAAAATGATAATCGCTGAATCAACGAAAGCTGATCATGAAGTCCTCCGTACAAAGTACTTTTGTCTTAACCCCCCTTGCACGACTCCGTACGAAATGTCAGAAAAGAACCTCCGACTGTCTGAAATCGTACAACCACTCTGATACTACACTGTTCATCCATGCGGCTACTAAGGTTGTTAACCAAGGTCAATGACATACAACCAACCAGCTGATGACACGTGTAAAGTGTATACTGACTTGCATTAAATGCATGCAGTATATAAAGAGATGAACCCACTTCTTTTGAAGTAACTTGCTAACTCTGGACAAGTTCAATCTCTTATCTCAAGATAGGTTATTATTAGTAATTTCCTTATATCTCTTAGTGCAAGAAACCTTAGTGTTCCAACTTGTTTAGATTTAGGTTTATCCTTAATCTTGTTTCCGCAACAAGCTGTAAATTGTTAATGATTTATCAATAAACAATTTAGAAAAGTAAAATCTGTGTGTTTCTATTCAACCCCCCCTTCTACAAACTTGTATAGGCCTTCGGGACCAACAAGATGGTCGCCGGTGGCGAGGGCGTTGGATGGTGCAGACGAGAGAGAGGGAGGCGGAGATGGAGGCGCTTGGGTTTTCAGATGGTGGTTCGCGAGAGAGAATAGAGAAGAGAGAATGAGAATGTTAAAGAAGATGGTGGTCGCCGGCTAAAGGAGGAGATGGTCGCCGGTGGCGACGGCGTTGGATGGTGCAGACGAGAGAGAGGGAGGCGGAGATAGAGGCGCTTCAGTTTCCCTACATAACAAAGTATAATATCAAATTTAATAATGAAATCGTAATTATCTGAAATTCCATAGTTAACAAAAGGATTAGTCAAAATGACGAAACTACCCTCTTAATTATAATTATCAAATAATAATTAAGAAAAAATCTAATTGGTTGAAGGAGGTTTTCACAGTTTTCAAACTTAGATAGGTTTTCATAATAACGCCCCACTATATATATATATATATAGGGTTGGGTTCACGTGAGACCAACATGTTTTCGTGAGACCGTGAGACCACAAAATTAACACTAAACCTTCACAGTGATTCATTGTGAATGTAAGAAAAACAACGAACCTTCACAACAAAAACACTGTGAAGGTTTACCATCACAGTACCTTCACAGTCTTTTGCTGTGAAGGTTTAGTGTTAAATGTTTGGTCTCACAGCCTCACGGAAATAGTGTGGTCTCACATGATCTCAAGTCTATATATATATATATATATATAGCATAACTGTTGAAGATGCTTTGAAAACAACACTTCTTGAGAAACTCTATATTTCTCTTGTCTCTCTCCCAAACCTTTTTCCTTCGTTGTCTATACGTCTTTCGGGAACATGTTTTTCTCTTCCCTTCCGAGAATGCATTTTAGTAGGATATACTAGGTATGTTTAGTATAGTTTGGTTTTAAATTAACTAAGTTTATATAGGTGTAGTATATTTCCATGTACATTTTAACGACCAACAAGGATTTCTTAAAAACTGACATCACATACAAGAACAGGTGATAACATGAGAAACTTGGACTCAAATGAAGATACATCGGTTTGTTAATTATGTTTACTCGACCAAATGTTCATGTTGGTATTATATATATATATATATATAGACGAAGAATCATATGAGAAGAAGAGTTAAGGGGAGAAAATATAAAGAGAACTAGACTATTGATCACTTTTAATCTCAAACACACCCATGAATCACGTTTGATGCAGGGATATGGTGCATCTCGGTGTATCTCATGTCGGTGTATCTCGGTGTATCTCATCTCGGTGTATCTTATCCTAACGTGCATCCAAGGGTGAAGATCCTTTCTTACCCTTCTTAGCAAAACTTTCTTTCTCATTGGAACACTACCCTTATTGTGTCGTTTTGGGAAAACAAACATTTTTTTAATCACAACCGATCTTGATCTTTAAAATAAATATATGTTGTCTAGAAAATGAGATGAAGACGAAGATTTTAAGATCAATTAGAATTGAGAAGGAAAATAAGTTATAAAAATATAATAAAATTAAAATGGGAGGAAAAGTAACAAAATTTGTTTTGGCATAGTGATAATAATGTCTACAGAGTTATAAATATTCGGACCGACCTTGAATCCTAAACTTAAAAGAAAATAACTAAACTTTTACTTGAAATAAGATTCGAACACATAACTTCTTACATATAAAATGCTAATAAAACCATCTCATGCATGTTTAATTTCTATTATAAATTTGGTTTCAAGGTATTTAAGGGCACCCTTCAACATCAAGCGGATACACTTTTCTGTCCCTATATGCATATGTTCGTAAAAGTAATTTGTCCGGGATACATACGTGCATAGAAGTCAAGAAACATTTTCAATTACTTATGTTCATGTGCATACGGACAAATTAATAGTTACTAAAGTGTTCACCGATTTTTCAAATTTTTACGGTTTCCCCTAAAACTTAGTTTGTGTGTGTGTGTATGTGTGCATATATATAATAGGGGTTGGGTTCTGGTGAGAATGAGAGTTATGGTGAGAATGGTAAGAAGGAATCTCCACATTTGGATGCACGTTAGAATGAGACGCACCAAGATGCACCGGACCAATTCAAATATCAAGCGCGAATCATAGATTTGTTTGAGATTAAAATTGATCAATGGTCCAGATCTATTCATACTTTATCATCTTAACTATTTTTCTCACATGATCCTTCACCCACCTAAGGTATACATTTTTTCTTAAAATTAAAAGAAATACGTTTATAAGTTTTGATAGAATTTGGTACTTAACAAAACACTACAGAACAAAGGGATTTTGCCTCAAATAGCCAAAGTACCCTCCCTACTTCTTCCTATACCCACTTTAGAACACTAAGTCCACAAATACCCACAACTTTAGCAGAAAAACTTACGCGGAGAAAACTCTCTGCGTAAGTTTGTTTTTCCTCAAAATTAAAGAAAAAATATTTTTTTAAAAATTTACGCATAGAGTTTTTCTCTGCGTAAGTTTTTTTGTCCCACGTGTCTGCGTAGACTCCACGTGTGCACCACATGTACTCCACGTTGAATAAAAAGTTTACGTGGAAAGGTAAAAAATTTACGCAAAGAGAAGTCTCTGTGTACGTTTTAGATGTTTTTTTTAATTTTTATAAATAAATAAATATTTTTTTAAAGAATCTTTGTACAAATGATTTGACAACACCCTTAAATCTGATTTTTTATTAATTTTTTCTTTTCTAAAAACAATAAAAATCTAATAAACCTAAAAAATTGTAGAATCTTTTATAAAAATCATATACATGTTTTTTAACAACCCAAAAATCCAAACATGCAATAAATAAATAAACACCTCCAAAATGGGTCCCAAGTACATAACAAATCCATTAAACAAAATTTCAAAATCTAGCAGCGGAAACATCCTTCCACAGCCGAAAGCTAACTATACTAAGCTAACTGAAGGTACGAACTAAAGTGCTCTACGCGCAAACGCCTCCATCTCTAATCCTCATACTTTCTCCTTACCCTTAATCGAAGCACCACTATTGCGCTTCCCAGAAAATGGTTTTAGTTTGGAAAAACGAGGGTTAGACCATGAGGTCTAGTGAATTCCCTCTGATAAACAGTTTATACGAAAGCATGTATAAAATCCATTGTTTTATCTACCGTAAGGCCCAACAAATAATTTCATAACAAACAGGGGTATTTGCACAGTGTTCATAGACCACATCCATATCCGTCAACAACCACGATCGGGGCCCAAGAAGACTCCCCTCTCACCATCGGGGCCCAAGCAAAATCCCCATTTCCCTCGTGTGTAGGAAACATATTCCGTGCACACCGGGTTAATATTTTAACTCCCAAGGGATCGTCAGATCCCAAGGTACACTAATCGCACTGTGCAACCTGACTCCACATAAGCATACAAAGCAAGACTAAGAGTAAAATAACATTGCATGTATCTTTATAAAATAGTTCGTATCATGCAAAATAAACATTCCCAAAATACATCGTTCATGCGAGGAATTTATAATGAATTTATAATTAAAACATGCTCGCATCCCATACCATAATCAGTAATAAACGAAAACGTTTAACATATCGTTTCACATAAAAGTGTGTAAGGGAACTCACCTGAAGTACAATAAGTTTGGCTCACAGCAATCTCACTTTCGAACAAACCGTCAACCTACAAGCCAACCAAACAGACATGGGTGATAAGTCACTCGAATATCCCCCCCTCCATAGTATAAAGAAATCGGGTATCCCCCTTCGGAGATATAGAATTCGGGTACCCCCCTTCGGAGATATAGAATCCGAAAACTCCACCATCCGTAAAGCTACACTATCCGGATATCCCCCTCCGGAGATACAGAACTATCCGGATATCCCTCTCCGGAGATATAGAACTCATCCAGAAACTACACTATCCGGAAAGCTATACTATCCGGATATCCCCTCCGGAGATACAGTTTCCAGATATCCCCTCCGGATATATAAAACGCATCCGGAAACTACATTATCTGGAAAGCTATACTATCCGAATATCCCCTCCGAAGATACAATTTCTGGATATCCCCCTCCGGAGATATAAGCCAAATCCGGACATGGTGATGTCCGAACACTCGGACTGTGAAAACCTAAAAATCCTTAAATTGATCCGAAACTGTGATTTTTGCCACATACTTACTTAGATAACCGTTTGGGTTCACATTTTAGCCCTAAATAACCATTTTAACCATTCATTTATCCATTAATTAGTCCAAAACAATCAAAACTCCAATATAACCTTTTTGTGAGATAAACCCAATGAGAAATGAAGTGTTCTTTCAGTTTACAAAGCCTTCACAATGTACAAACCGAATTGCAAGAACTAATAGAGAAGAAATTGATATTTACCTTGAGTGAAGAACCCTCGGACGATTTCCTAGCTTCTTCCTTTTTCTCTCTTACTCGATTGTAGCCGCAAACATCCTGTGAAATGAATTTAGGGATTTCACCCCTTAGTATATCTTTCCTAAATTGCAACCAAGTCCCCCCTTTTCTTGTCTTTTGCTTTAGCCACAATTTTTACAAAAAATCACATTAGGACACGATTGTTACAACACTCCCCCTTAAAAGAATTATGTCCCCAGAATTCCTTGATCAGAATAGATGCGGGTACTTGGCCCTCATCTCAGATTCCACTTCCCAAATTGCTTCCTGACCCTTGTGAAATCGCTATTGCACTTTTACAAGGCCAATATCCTTGGTTCTCAATTTCTTCACCTTACGATCAACGATCGCTTCGGGTTCTTTTACGAGTTTCAATTTCCCATCCACCTGCACTCATGCGCAGGTATTGCCATACCAGCTTCCAACAAATACTCTATTAAATAGAGGCGTGAAACACAATATAATTTCCCACATATCCATCAAACACAACCAGTTCCTATACCAACTCTCCAATCTCTTTCACTAGCTACGACTGACCCACTTACTCGTGGCTCAACCCTCATTTCTCTCGAAAGGTACCACCCTAGTCCACGGGAGGTCTTCAGCGTCAAGCTGACCCTCGACTTTTATATACAACGCTTTACGTCTTCCGGTCTACTCAATTTTGGTTACATATAACTTTCCAACACTTCTGACCAATATCATAAATGTGCGATGTCCCTCGAGTTCGCCCTTCGACTAACCACAACTTTCTTTGGTTGAGAAGATTTGCATAATATACTCGTAACCTCTCCCCATCAACTATACCATCTTTAATATCCCAAGCCAACCAAAACGGTATTGTCCCTTTGACCAAAAACCCGGACTTACGGTTTTAAAACGCGTCTACTCAAGGTTTTCACATACATTTCACTTCCTTATAAACAAGGAATTTTACCGAATTTAACGTCACTACGACATGAATCCTTTACAAAAATATAACCACCCATTTCGCCAATCTTAGCACAATGTCAACCTCAAACAACTTGATAAATTCACAGTTGTGCGTTCCTTCACCGACGTAACATGAAATTCTGAGATTGCCTCCCCAAACATGACATACGCTTAAAGCAACAATACCTTCTACCCTACATCACATAGACTTCAACTGATCAATGTTAGCCAAAACGTGTGCTCCTACCACATCATCATCCCATACTCATTCATAGATAGCAACATACGACCTCCATAATCCATCATCTGGGGTATCACCAATCGAAATTAAACTAGTCCTAAAGACTCACATTCACATTCTCACTGCGCCCAACAAGCATCCAACCAGAAGGGGTGACTGTACTCACACCAAACCATTTCAAATAACCCCTCACTGAACATCATGTTCACTTCGAAACGTTCATCGTACTAATACTTACTCAAATCGGACGGTCTCTCACTTCGGGTATCCCGTACAACCACTTACACCTTGCCTTCTTGAAGGCATAAATCACACACTTTCAAGGAAAGACTTATTAGTCCGCTCAAGTCTTTCCACACTCTAACCATGACATATACAATAATCCACGTTCTCATACTCTCTCGAGGAGTTCATATACCTGTCAATAACACCGCTTTAACATTGATCCACCTATTTGGTGTCACCTACCAATATGTTACTTTTAATTTGTTTCTCCACTTATTAGAACATACCGTCTTCACCTCCTTACACTGTCATGGAACACTGCCCCTTTACCAACATCTACTCCACTTTCCGATCATTTCAGATGCGTCAAAAGCACATTTGCGTTATTGTTCTTAACCAAACGGATTCACAACAATTCTCACTCGAGATGATCAACCAAGTTGAGTTAACCTACTCACAAGAATTTCTTTATACCCAAAGAATACTTCAATATTCCCAAAGAATTTTAAATCTATTACACACGCCACGAACTAACTGAATACTTCCACTCACATCGACATTCAGTTAGAGTGAGGTAAATTCACCCAACATTCAACGCAATCGGTAATAACACATGTTTTTTATTTAGGTAGCCGCCTAACACCACTCCATACTCTGCTTTCAAATAATCATAGCGTGATACCATTTCACAATTCACATACCCCATATCTAGCATAATAACCACCCTTGATTACCTCCCTAGAGGTCCACAAAGAGGATCCATACATATACTTATCTCACATTATACCACAAGCCCACGACTTGATATAACAGCAACCCATTATCACAACAAGGACTTGGCATAAATGCCACCAACTTGCCTACGCACCTATCACACTATAAACAAAATCTTCAGGATCCTTTTCGCACACATAAAGGATATTGTCTTCTTCATACCAACCATAACACAACATTTTGAAATAAGGTCATTTCGTGACTTTGTCTTTACCAAAACAATCGAACCACAGATTCATGACCATGCAAGTTACCCAAAAGAGTCCCCATCTCCCATCGACTCACCGTGAACTCAAAAGAAAGCTCATGTAATTCAAGAATGTAAGATGCATCTCCTTTCAGACTAAAATTTACCGATGCACACCTACCTCGGTTGTGCTAACTTCATTCCTATACGGGTCACCAAGACCTCTTAGGAAAACACATAGCTACAATAGCTATCTTTCACTTTCATAACGACCATAAATGGTGTTCCATCCCCATGTCGGGTACACACCTTTTTCCCGAACGACCTCTTACCTCCCTACCAGGATTCCCAACACGACCTCTTCCTGTCAGCACATCATAACCAAAATTATACTCACGACTCTTTCCTAAAGAAAGCACAATATTTACTTCAAAGAAGGTCTAATTATAAGACCACCTCAAAACTCGGCCTCAATGCCAAAACATTTTCTCTCAAAATGTAGCAATGTTAGTTACTAATATTACATTATTAGAAGTACCTCGATGACTTCAAAATTTTATCCCAAACATAACCATTCTTAATACCAGAACCAGAGTCTAATCTACAATAATATGGACATTACTAAAATCAACGTCTGAGACTCTCGTTATTCACCGTCCTCCTTTAACTGGGACACTAAGGCCATACCTCGACCATAATCGGCCCAACCAACAAAATTCATACTCGACACCTCTCCTTATTCTTAATTACCATAGCCTCCACAACCTAGCGAGTTCATAGCCTTCATGCATGACAACACAATACTTTACATCATTTTGTGCATTTGAAAGTTCGACAGATACGATGACATGAAACAAACCCGAGTATGCATGACACAAAACTACTCAAGTTGAATCGTAAACACAGCGACATCAAGGATCGCTCACCTGCAACCCCACGATAAATCATAAGATTGGACCGCCGAATCCATGTCGGTGCAAACCAAAAATATATTCAATAAAACATTTCCAATACGACTAGAAAATTTTGGAACAAAATCACTTATACGAAGTGAGTCAGTCGGCTCTCACACTCATTTGTGTGATGGCAACGTGTCAATACTCATTTCAGTTATAAAAAGAAAATTTTGAAGTACAACGTTTTCATGATTTTCACAAAAGTGTTTATCCCACATGAAAAGAGTGAAATAATTCACAATTTACCACACTCAAAACATCATCTTACAACGTAAACAAGTTTATCTTTTTCTTTAAACACACGCTCGTGCGCATCGACTTATTCCCTAAACAAGAAACTCCTTATGCTCGTATAAAATTTTAACATGAAAAAGTTCACGTAATTCATTTAATGACATGAAACTAAATTTGAAATGAAGGCTATTCACTCTAATAAGGTCCACCATTGTACTCACAATCTCTTATCATCGACACCGACTTTCGAACAATGACCACTTTCTCACCCTTATAGCAACTTGTGGTACAGGTGCCTCATAACCCACTTGTCTGACCACCCCACATAGTTTTCGCATATACCAATGACCCCCAAGTCATGCGGTCTAAATCTTTGACTGATACATGTCGATAAACGACCAGCTACTTCACATTCTTCTCACATGCATACTTCAATCCAACACTGATATCTTTCCTTCAGTATCCCTGCCACGAAATCGCTTGACAAAAAGTCAGAGGCTCATCTCCTTCACTCGTTTATGAGCTGAAACTTTCATGACTCCAAGATAGTCCTCATTTCCTATCCCAAATGATCGACCCATCAATTCCAAGAACGGGGACTCACTAGAAACTAGGAGTTTACCCTTAGCCAACCATTCATCCCTTTCGAACCCACGAAGTTCTACCTTTAGTCGGTTCACCACAAAAAATTTAAAACTTACGCAGAGACTTCTCTTTGCGTAAGTTTTTTTTACCTTTCCATGTAAACTTTTTATCCAACATGGAGTACACGTGGAGTTTACGCAGACACGTGAGACAGAAAACTTACGCAGAAAAAACTCTTTGCGTAAACTTTTAAAAAAATGTTTTGTCTTTAATTTTTGGGAGGAAAAACAAACTTACGCAGAGAAATTTTCTCCGCGTAAGTTTTTATGAAAAAGTTGTGGGTATTTGTGGACAAAGGGTTCTAAAGTGGGTATAGGAAGAATTAGGGAGAGTACTTAGGCTATTTGAGGCAAAATCCCCAGAACAAATTACTTTTACCCACAAAATTTACCCAAAAAATTTCCGTCAGTGATTACCCGCTGATCACCCAAAAAAATACCAATGTTCAGTAGAATCCGATGTTTTTTGATAAAATACTCATGGATCACCCAGAGAATCCCTAGGTAATCTGTCAATGATTTGCATTACCCACAAAAAATTTATTCACGACTTTTATGACGATTTTATAACGAATCACCTTTTAGAAACAAATTTCCAAGGAAAACGTTCCGTAGGCAAAGAAGTGAAATACAAAATCACACTTCCAATATTCTTCCCCTAACCGCTTTCGAATATTGCATTTGAAATGTTAGGGTATATTAAAGTAATCATCAATCATTATGAACCGAATAATAATGCAGATTAGTAGTTTATCTTACTGAGGCTATGTTTGGCAAACTAGTTGATAAGCTAGATGTTGACAGATAAGCTAGCTGATGAAAAAGTCATGTTTGACAAAAGTAGCTTATAAGCATGTAAAATGACCAAAAAGGACATCTTCAAATAATTATCAATTACAATTTTAATTATGTAATTAAAACAAATTTATAACAAAATAATATGTTAATTATTACAACCAATGTAATAAAAAATTAAATAATATAATATGTTAACTAAATAAAATTAAAATTTATTATTATATAAATACTAAAAATTTTGAATTTGTTAAAACAAGTTTTAGAATATATATATATATATATATATTAAATTATGATTTTAAATAACCGTTACAATATGAAAAAATAATCAAGTAATAATTAAAAAATAATACTACTTGATAAATAAAATATATTCATTAATATTAAAAAATAAATAAAAATAATTTATATTATTAACAATAATTCTAAATAATTAAAATTTAATATCAATGTATAATTAAAATTTAACTTAATAATTTTCAGTTAATATTTATTAATTAATTATAATTAAATTTAAAAAATTAATATTTATTAATAATAATAGTTAGTAAATAATAATAAAGGTCAATATTGGAATATTCACAAAAAGCTACTGAAACGCTACTTGAAGTAGCGTTTCAAAAAGTTAGCTTATAAGCTAGCTTATGGTCATTCAAACATATACAAAAAAAGCTAGCTTATAAGCTAGTTTTTTTTTTGCCAAACAATGCCTATGAGCATCTCCAATGCATAACCTTTATATAGGTTTTTACTATTAGAAAAAGTATTTCAAAAACTTTTCTAGCATTGGAATGAAAGACTTATTAATAAAAGGGTTGGTGTATTACAACCTTTTGAAGCAAAAGCTTTTTACAATAAATATTTCATTTTGCACCATTCTTTGTCATATTTTTGTTTTATATATTGCCACATTTTGATTAATTAATTAAACTAATTTCTTATTTATTTTAATAAAACCTATATATTTTATAACAAAATACATTTTAAAAAAGCTTTCGCTAAGACGATCAAAAAGACATAAATATCGAATATATTTATCGTCTTCCATTTTTTAACGAATTCATTTTTTAAATTAATTCATTTTTGTTTTTGAAAAATACGACGTAGACCGTAAAACAACAAATTAAAGAGAGGTTTTTACAAAACATGTTAAATAGATGAGGATGCGTTATTATAATGTAATTAATGAAAAACAATTTGATAAGATTTTTGTATTAGACATGGTTTTTGGTGATAGGTTTTTGTCAGTAAAAGTTAGTGGAAAGCTGACGTTCAAAAAATAATAAGTAGGCAATGACCTAGCTTTTCCACCCAATCATCAATCACCACCTATTCCTTCCTCTAATAGCTGCCAAATCATGCTTTCCATTATAATATTTCAAATGGTACGTTGACATTTTCCATATCTGTAATGTAACAGAGGCTATAAATACACCATACCATAACCAACCTTTCATTATAAACTCAAACTCAAACTACATACATAATTAACCTTCTTTAACTTCCATCTGAAAAATGCCTATCCCGGTGATTGACTTTTCCAAACTTGATGGCCAAGGGCGAGCTGAAGTAATGGCTCAGATAGCAACTGGATGTGAAGAATGGGGATTCTTTCAGGTACCCACTTAGCATAATTAAGCATTCATATATAACAGCAAATTAACATATGTAGATGTGTATATATATATATATATATATATATAGTAGAGGGAGGATTAGGGGAAAACCCTAGTGACCCTTCATCCGGACCGTACGCACGTGTGCATAAAAGTAAACTAAGTTTGTTTTTTGGTTTTTATGCACATGTGCATTATGCATTTGTGCATATGCACGTGTGCATGTTACAAATTACTTGTATGGTGCATACTGTCCTCATGAATGCTTGGCTACCAGGGCGTTCCTCAGTTTTTCGTTTTTTTTTGAGGTTTTTCGTTGAACTTGACCCCTGTATAGTATCGGTTTATATGTTCCAGCATTAATGATCATTGCATTGTGCATTTTCTTTACAGTTGGTGAATCATGGGATTCCGGTGGAGCTTCTGGAGAGGGTGAAAAATGTGACCTCTGAATGCTATAAGTTAGAGAGGGAAGAAAGCTTTTTCAAGAACTCGACACCAGTGAAGCTGTTGAAGGAGTTAGTCGACACGAAAAGTGGAGGCAAGCTGGAAAACATCGATTGGGAAGATGTGTTCCTTCTCTCAGATGATAACGAATGGCCACCAAAGACCACTGGATTCAAGTAAGCATAACCATCGACTTTATTAATTAGCACAAACTAAAAGAGTGTTGGAGGCACTATAACAAAATTGAGGTTATAGGACGTCTAAAATAAATAAACGTCATAATAGAGTGTTTTATAGGACCAAACAAAAAAACGTCCTATCTAAAAGTGTTACAAAAGGTTTATAGGACACCTTTGGGCGTCGTAACAATTTTTTTAGAATATTTTTCAAATAAAGCATCCTATTAACTATTTTATAGAACACTGTGTCCTCTAAAGAGATGGGTTTATAGGACGCTTTTCAAAATCGCCCTATAAAATTAGCTAATACGACAATTTATTTTGAAAATGTCCTAAAAACCATGTTACGACGCTCAAAAACGTCTTTTAAACTTATTGTAACACTTTTAGATAGGACGATTTTTTGTTTGGTCCTATAAACTAAAGTCCTATAAAACACTCTATTGAGACTCTTATGTATTTTATGCGTCTTATAAACTCAAATTTGTTGTAGTGAGCTCTTAAATTTGACATCTTACTTATGAATGAAATGAATTATAGGGAAACCATGACGGAATACCGATCAGAACTGAAGAAACTGGCGGAGAAGCTGATGGAAGCCATGGATGAAAACTTGGGGATACCGAAAGGGTACATTAAGAAGGCTTTCAATGGTGGAGAAGGGGAAAAAGCGTTCTTTGGGACGAAGGTCAGCCATTATCCACCATGCCCTCATCCGGAGATGGTCACCGGTCTGCGAGCACACACTGATGCTGGAGGTATAATCCTTCTCTTTCAAGATGATGAAGTTGACGGACTTCAAATTCTTAAAAATGATGAATGGATCGACGTTCAACCAATCCCGAGTTCTATTGTCATCAATACTGGTGATCAAATAGAAGTGTTGAGCAATGGAAGATATAAGAGCGTTTGGCACCGAGTTCAGGCTTTGCCCAACGGAACGAGGAGATCAATAGCTTCATTCTATAATCCATCCTATAATGCAATCATAGAACCAGCAACCCAACTAATTGAAAAAGAAAACAAAGATATTAATCAATTCGGTTACCCAAAGTTTGTGTTTGGTGACTACATGAACATATACACCGAACAAAAGTTTCTCCCGAAAGAACCAAGGTTCCAAGCCGTACGATTTGTCTAAAGAGTGATTCAATCTTTTTTGTTTAGGGTTTATGTTTACCAAGTGATCATGGGTAATAAACTTTAACCAGTGATCATATATGGGTTGCCCTTCTGCTGCTAGTTATGCAGATTGGTGCACACTACAGTATTTGATGTGTTTGCAAATCTTGATTGATTATGTTCTTGATTGGTTTGTGCGACTGTTTTATTTGTGAATTTTCTTTGTTTCTTGGGTTTAAAATGTAATCAGTAATATAGACGCAATGTACCTTGTAAGCAAAGGCACTTCTAAGGCTTTTCTTGTAAGCTTAATTTAATGTTGCTTATATTTGTTTATCAGCACTTTCTCTTGTACTTTTAATACGACATTTATTTACTCTTCATATTATACTTTGTCTTATGTTTTATGTTGAACAACTAATTACTATTAGCCAAAAATGACGATCGCTAATTAAATACCGGAAATTAAAGTCAATACCTTCAAAAAGTATTTTACTAATAAATTATAAAATATATATATTGATATTCGAACGTAAAAGTCTTGCATCCGAATATTTAGGCACATAGATTTTAAACAAAGCAAAGTACGAAGGTACCTTTTTTTTTATTTGCATTGATGAGTTAAAACGAATTTTACCATAATTAGTTTTAAGTTAATTATATTTTCTTTATCTTTTAGTTTTAAGTTCCGAAGTAATCTTTTATTGTATTAATTTCAATTTTAATTCTGGTTTTATCCTTTTATCATTTTATATTTTGTAATTTAGGTTTTTTTTTGTGCTCCTCGTATTTTTTGAGTTACAATTAATAAAAATCATTGTGAGGATAAGTCACCTAGCTTGACTAGGTTCCAATTTTTTTAAAAAGTCACATGTTTCATCGTTTTTATCTGCTTAAAAATAGGCATAGAGACATATTTTTACCAATTCCGTACAGGACATCAAAAATCCTAGAACCTCTGTTGATGACCTTTATTTCATTTAATTATTTGATATAGGTTATTTGTTACCGTCAATATAGCATCCAAGATTCTAACTTGGTGTAGCTAGAAACCAGGGTTTGTCTATGCATATGCATTGTATTTCAAAACAATAAAGCAATTTTGTTTGTTCTGATTTATAAAAAAGAAAAAAACTATTCTATGAAATTAGGGGAAATTAATTAAAATACCCCAAGTTTGAATTCCCTTTACCAAAATACCCTAAATCTCTTTCAGTTTGCAAAAATGCCACAAGTGCCCGCGATGGAGCCCGCGATCGCTGGCTAGGGCGTAAGTGGCATCGAGGTTCGGCCAAAGTGTCCTGCGGAGCCCCTCCACTATGGCCGCGGTGACATATTTGGTCCCTCCCCGCGGCAGCAGCCCACGATGGGCCAAAATTTTACCCTTTCAACCCCTGTACTTGAACGAATCTTGCATGCTTTTACTGTTTTTTTCCACAATTATTGTACTTTGAAGACCAATTTGTGGTTCAAATTCACTGGTTTGTTTGAGATTTCATCCATAAATATGAGTGATATGCAATCTATAATTCACACTCATTTCTTGCTCTTTCTTGATTTCTCTCTTGCTTTCTTTATTTAAGTTGCTTTCTCTCTTGATTTCTCTCATTTCATCCACAAATGGCATCATCATCAAACCCTAAGTTTACTCCTGAAAAAATGCCTCCTAAAATCGAGATCGCCATAGCAAAAAAGCAAAAGGAGATAGAGGAACTGACACAAGAGTGGAATCAAATGATGGACAGGAAGGCAGTCCACTTGAGAAGGATCGAAGAGGAAGATAAGGAGATCAAAAGGATGAAAAGGGATATAAAAGCTAGGGAGGCTCGTATTCGTCGAGAACAAGAAGCTATTCACCATATTCTGCAAGACTTCGCAATTCTTCAAGCGAAGGTAAACGATAAGCAAGCTTGGATTGATGAAACTAAAGCAATTTTTGAGTAGGTGGTGGTTGTTTTAGTTGTTTTTTGTTGTTTTGAATTTTTTTTACTGTGTTGTTGTTTTGTATTTTTTGTTGTTTTGTACTTTGTTGCTGATGAATAAAGGTTTTTAATTTGTCTGAAAAATAGTTTTTAAGTAGTCTGAATTTTGTCTGAAAAGTGGTTCATGTGAAAAATACAACTCATAAATGTTATACAAGATTATTTCATAGCAAACACATACTAGTAAATACAGTACAAATTTATTCAAATTTGAGGCTACGGCTAGACGATGGTTTGGTTTTTGACAACCCGGGTCTACTTCTTACATACTCTGGCGAGACGAGTCTCAAAGTGTCAAGCTCCACTTTCTCGATGTACACTTCAATCACAGTACGGCCGTCAACATACTGGCGTATGTTGGCTACATCTTCGTCGGTACTCAATTCTACCAGTCCAGTCAAGAAGTCTGCATTCGGCCTCTTAAAATACAACCTATTATATTTTGGTTCTTCATATTCTAGGTCTTTCGTGATCTGTTCAAGCAGTTGCATAGAAAGATCCTCCACATCTAACATGTCAACATAAATTTCTAGACCACGAAAATAATGTCTTTTAGGTGGTTCCGTAAAGTAACCACCATGGTGGACTTTCATGGTGAACAACTGTGGATATTTATCTGTTGATGAAATGAATTAATATAGTTAGTTCGTAGAAACAAGCAAAAAACTCAATGAAACATGAACACTAACCATATAACTCTTTGCCAGTGTCTGAAAGCGATTCTATTAAACGTTTAAAGCACCAAACATGAAGGTTTGGGGATGCCATGTAAGAATACGTTAACGAATAATATGTTATCGTTTATGTGTTTTACGACTAATCTAGCCTAGGTTATTTATAGGCAAATGTGGATGCTTTTACTGCACTTAGGTCCCTGTCTTTGCTCTAACACAACTTAGGTCCCTGTCTTTTTTCTAACACAACTTCGGTCCCTATCAACGCTATCATATGATATAGTTTTATATAACCATAACTATTCTCTCCATTTAGACTACTACCATTATGATCATCATCCCATGTTCTGTTTCAAGTACCTTTCAAAAGATAACTGGTCCCAATCAATGTTCAGATCAACGCACATAAGTTATGGTTGAAGGGGAGGGATTTGGACACTCTCCACGAGTATGTCCTACGCATTGGCACCGAGTACATCTTCGCTGTATCGAACCTTCACCACGTGATGGACGTCGGTCGTTCTTTCTCGGTCTCCCGGCTCTGTTTTTATTGATTAAAGGTGGATAACATGGCGGAAGCGGGTCGGGTGGAGACACCCATGCTTCAAGGGTCCAGCTGGGTTTATTACCTCCACGTATGTTCTCCGGTAATATTCGGACCTGAAGAAAGGAACAGGCAAGTCGCTGCAATCTCTACGACCCATATATCTTGTCGCAACGATGGCATGGCCGCACGGTAACCCAGATTTTTCCCATTCGTGACATGAACAAGTGTGGTCGATCACATGCACAATCGCGTGAACATGGCCATTCGTGACATGAACAAGTGTGGTCGATACCCGATTTCTCTTACCGCCTCGTACCTCCCATACCCGATTTCTCTTACCGCCCATGTCGCCGCGCGATGCACCCTGTTCTGAACTATCTCCTCCGCCGTTGGTGTGAGTGCATTTTGCATCTCAGCTCATTTTCGGCGTCGAAGTTGGTACCACTCTTGTTGAAAGGCCCGAAAGTAGTCCATAAGATTAACAATCGGACATCTATGCGCAAAACGAGAGAGTGCATTCACCGACTCTGCACTATTAGAGGACAGAATGTCATACCGTTGTCCAAGAAAATGGGTCGCGGACCACCTCTCCGGTCCAGCTTCGTCCATGACTTTGGCTGCTTCCTTGGCACTAAATCGTAGTAGATTCATGTACCGGTTAAACTCTCGATCCGTATATGCTCTGCATGCCGCCCAGTAGACATACTTATGGGTGGTAATACGTCTGTCCTTGGTTTTGGCGTTCATCTCCAAATGTCGACAGCATATGGCGTGAGGAGCGTTTGGGTACATGGCAGAGATTGCGGCGCTAATGGAAGGAGCCCTGTCGGACATAAACACCAACCCTTGCGGGTCTCCGATAGCTTGTCTCAACATGGACAGACCAAGTCCACTCGTCCCCGGTTTCGGACTTGCCTACGCCGAAAGCTACTGGAACGATGGAGTTATCCCCGTCCATGGCAACCGCCAGGAACATCATACCCAAGTAACGGCCCTTTAAATGGGTTGCGTCTATTACCAGGACACGACGTAGATTTGCCAGAAATCTGCGGATCTGCAAAAACATAGGTGGTTTTCCTTTGTAAATGTTATAGTTTATAATGTGTAAACATATGACGTGTTAAAATACGTACCGCGGGTCCAAGGGCCACGAAGCACATCTCAAACCGTCCACGTGAATCGGTCCGTAGCTGCATGACAGTACCAGGGTTCTGCAGCTGCAAATTATATAAATATGTTGGGAGTAGTTCATACGACTCCTCGAACGTGCCTCTCACCATAAGCAGTGCCTGGCATCGCGCACGCCACGCTTGGTGGTAACCAATCGTGACGCCGAACTGCTGGTGAACATCGTGGACGATGTCCTTTGGACGCAATGACCTGCTAACATCAAGAAATTTGTTTTTCAGTATCGCACCCAAAGTCTTTTTGCCGGCTTGTTTGTGGTGGGGATTCAGTTGCGTCCTCGTACAAGTGTGTACGTCGTGCAACTTTCTAATCATTAACGCCCCTCCTTTGGGACCTGTGTGAATCGCGTACATCCTCCACTCACAGTTTTCTCTGGCACGTTCAACTATGTATTTGCTTTTGTCAGATTTCGACGTGTGACTTTGGAAACCCTCTTCCAAGAACTTAAGTCCGACCTGACTTGCCAAGATATCATTCGAATCGAATATCTGACCTACTCTTAACCTTTCACTGCGAATATAAGGTGTAGGTTCGTAGGTTTGTGACTGGGTATTCTTGTCTGGAAGAATAGGGGGCATATCAAAAAAGTCATTTATCTGACTACATGATTTTCTACTAGGGGTATATTCTTCATGATCATCACTATCGGTATCTGATCTGTCTATATCAACATTACCCGTTTTGAAAACGTAGGTTTCGTCATCAGCAACTCCAGCACAACGTCCTTCTTGTGGTTGTGGTTGTTGTTGTTGCGTCTCCGGAACATAATCATGAATACAGTCGTTAAGACCATATGCATGATCTAAATGAACTGTTGGGCCATGGGACGCCTGAGAATCAGTCTGCTCTATTTGGAGGTCTTCGTCATCAGCGTCGTCGTCACCTTCGTCATCGTCTTCGTCAGATTCGGCGGCATACACAAAAAGTAATGGCGGCCTTTCTGAATGTAACGTCCCAAAAATTACAAGGAATTTAAAATTTTTAAAGTAACATTTCATTAATAAAAACTCATTTAATAATTCAATCATCTCGTTTGCAAACTCATAATTAATATTCTTACGAACAATAAACAACGGAATACATGTCTAAAATTAAAATCATAAAAGTAATCAACTCTTCCCACGCGCCAGTGTGTACTCGTCACGCCTTGGAGCCACTCGCACCTGAAACCACAATTTTATTGGGAAAGGGTAAGCACGAAGCTTAGTGAATTCAGACACCATAAATAACACAGTTACTTCCACACCACCTCTAAACAGCTAATTGCACATAAACAACATACAAGTCTACGAACAAATCATAAACATGCATACCTACACCATCCCACCCAAAGGCATAAGCTGGTCCACCCGACCACACAATAACCGTGCAAGCATTACCCGGCTCCCCCGGGTTCCTACGCCACCCGCGTATATAAACCTCGGCCCCGCCGAGTCACTACGCCACCCGCGTATATAAACCTCGGCCCGCCGAGTCACTATGCCACCCGCGTATATAAACCTCGGCCCCACCGAACTCCTACGCCACCCGCGTAGTCATAACAATAAAGGTCCGACTAGACGCCCCACTATTTAGTCCCGCATCACAAACAATTAAAACTACCACACACGTACAAATCGTAATGTAAAAAGTAACCGACATTAGTTATAGTGAGAGAACTCACCTCATAAGCACGCCTAGCTCACAAACAATAATTCAAGCTCCACAAATCCAAGATCACTTCCCGACACCTAATCGAACGTTAACAATTATCAAAATGACGCCTCCAAACCAAGGCCACGACTACTAGCTTTAAAACGCATCAATTCCAGTTTTTACACTCAACAAGCAGGTCCGTTCGGGACCTGTTTAACCCCTCAAAAACTGATTAAACCAGAAATATTTTTCCATAAACACAAAGTCCCAAGTCTTAGGATTCCAGGGACATATCGCACGCGCTCTAACGATTTTTCTACAATTTATTATAGATTTTACAAAATTGATTAACTGCACAGCAAAAAAACAGCACCTTTTGTTACAAAACAGCAGTTTGACACTAGCTACGGTTCGAACTGGTTTTTCCGTAAAACATAAGAAACTTACTAGACTCATAAACGGAACTTTTGGCACTGGTTTCACCCCAATACGACGTTCCTATAAAAAGTTATGGCTTTCCCAAAACAGTGACAGAAACTGTGACTTTTAAAACGGAACGCGAACTGACAAATCCGGACCTGCTGTATAAACAGCCAATTTACGCCTAGCTAGAGGCCGAACCGGACTTCCTCTAAAACACGAAAAGTGTACCCGGCATAAAATGTGAACCGTGGGCACCGGATTCGCCTCAATCCGAGCTATGACGGAAAAGTTATGGCCGTCGCAAAACAGTGACAGAAACTGTGAATTCATATGAAATGACAACTATAACTAAATAACTCATTAAGACATGGCTTAATCCAAACGGACCCGAACAGCCTACAAGATTACTGGAGAAAGGTCATACTAGGCTGGACAACCACCGAGCACCACCCACATCCGTCTCCAGAAGCAGTGGTGGTTGGCGGCGGCGACGATGGTTACGGTAACCCTTCCGGCGAGACCTCCCAACGTCACCCACTTCCGACACACTCGCAAAACGCACCCGCACACACCCGCACCCCCCTGCCGCCATCACAGCGGCGTGCAGTGGCGGCCCCACCGCCGGCAGCCGTGGCTGCGGCGGTTTACGGCAATAATAGCAAACGTCGACACAACGAAAAGAGGAACGAACTTACCTCGGCAGCAAGACGACGGCGTCTCTCTCCTCTTCCCGACGAACTCTCTCTCTCTCTCTCTCCGGCGACTCTCTTTCTCTCTCGCACCTCTCTCGCCCTCTTTCTCTTCCACTCACGGCCGTAGGGTTTCGTTTTCTTTTCTTTTTTTTTTCCTCTCGGTTGCTCTTTACGAAAACCCAACAAAACAAAACAAAAGTGGGTCTTTTTTTTTATTTGAAATTGCATGGGCCGACCCCTATGCATTACTTCACCTAAATAGCAACTTTAGCCCTCGCACTACTAAGCCCTTGCAAACTAATTACGGTTTTGCGATAAATTACATTTAAGGTCATTCTCGTTAACTCCCGTTAAAACATTCGTTAAGAGAAAAATTTATTGAACAATAAATAAACCCAAGAAAAATTCCATAACGGGACACGGGCTTTACACTGAATCTGCTGCAAAGTGCAGAAAACTAGAGATATCCCCATCATTGGATAAATCCACAAATGACCCATCAACATTTTTAAACACTAACTTGCAAACAGCAGAAGGGTTGATTCCACATTTTTGCATGGCATATGCAACAAACTTCTGATAAGTATAGTTTACTGACAATTTTACACCATGCTTAGATTTATAAGCAAAATTCCACTCATTGTTATCTTGCACCTATTCACCATCAAAACAGAAATATAGCTTAGCCTTGGCAACAGATGAACTCATTTTTTCAGTAGTATCTCAAAAACAAAATATTGAAGAAAGAAAGAAAGAAAGAAGTATGGAATCGGTGTGTGGATTATGGATTGCATTTTGCATCTATTTATTGATGAAACAACCAACATTGATGACAACCAATCTCTCATTTCATCCACAAATTGGTATTCCAAAAACACTGATTCAACATTGTTGAAAACATGCCAGTGAATTTTAACCACAAATCGGTCTTCAAAGTACAATAATTGTGGAAAAAAACAGTAAAAGCATTCAAGATTCGTTCAAGTACAGGGGCTGAAATTGTAAATTTTCAGCCCATCACGGGCCCATCACGGGCCGCCATCGCGGGGAGGGACCAAAGATGTCACCGCGGCCATAGTTGAGGGGCTCCGCGGGACACTTTGGCCGAACCTCGGTGCCACGTACGCCCTAGCCCGCGATCGCGGGCACTTGTGGCATTTTTGCAAACTGAAAGAGATTTAGGGTATTTTGGTAAAGGGAATTCAAACTTGGGGTATTTTAATTAATTTCCCATGCAATTAATACACGAAAAATAGATTTATTTATAACCACACCTATTGAGACAACAATATGTTGCTCGTTGTACCATATATATCTGTGCCGGAACCAGAATTTAGGTGATCGGCGGATGTATAAACAAAAAGCTTAATTTTTTTTAAGTAAAAATACAAATTCATTTAAACAATAAAACAAGTTACCTTCTACAATTGTTCCTGACCAGTCCACATCTTATGAAAGCCACATCATCATTTTGACATTGCGAATAGCTTCTTTTTCAACGGCACAAACGACCACGACATTCAAAAATTCATCCACAATTCGATTGCGCAAATACGACTTCACAAGCTTCATTGTCAAAAAACATCTTTCAACTGAAGCGGTTAATCGATACACTAACAAATAAATAAGATGTCTATTTGTTTCGACCGTCGCTATAGCCAATTCATCAATACCATTCAAGTTGGCAAACCTTTTATGTTGATGCACATAGTGATAATATAAGTCTATTTCCCCTGAAATATTGATCATATCCGTGACATCAAAATTATATGGATAAAACTCACATAGCTTCACTAAACTTTCTTTGTTGAACTTAAAAACGAGGCACGAGGAATCAAAGCCGTCATATTATTAATCAATCCAGTGCTTAACTCACTAAAGCGATCGCCGAATTATTGAATTTGGAAATCGAAGACGGTGTTCTCATAACGATGTCGATTGGTAATGTGTGTCATGTGCCTTACTCTTACTGTATTCACATATTCATCCGCCATGTCGTTCTTCAGAATATCGTGCAAGTCACAAAACGATTTAACCTTTTTCAAAAGGGTCTAAACCCACTTTCTTTATACACTTGTAGTTAAACTTTTGTTCCTTCTATCAATGAAGTAGCTTCCAAGATGTTTTGATCCTCTTTTTCAAGAGATTTCGACAATAAGTTTGTCTCCACTAAAAGCTCCAACATCAAATGCAAATAAAACATAAAATCGTAATTCTGATATTCAAGAATAGCAACTTCACGACATCCATAAACAAATTGATCAAACTCACAATTGATTTCTGATAAGAACCCCATATCGTATCTCTGGCTCGTGTAGACAAAATTCTTTGTTTAACCCTTTCCATGTTCGATTTCACCGACTCCAAGGGTTTCTCGCACCCTTGCCTTGTAACTCTCTCGCATCATGTTAGAAACGATGTATGAATCAATCGATAAACAGATGAATATGTTGAGAGCGATAGGGCTGGAATGTCAGCAAACTTTCATATATGAGAGAAAACGATTACAAAGACATTAACCTAATAATGATACAAGAGAAACCTATTTATACTAGATAAGTTACAGGTAATTACAGAACAGCCCTTGTACTATACATATGTACGATTATAACTCTAACACCCCCCCTCAAACTCAAGTAGGGGAAGAATGAGCCAAATTGAGTTTGGAAACAAGATCCCAAAATCTCCCTGGCAGATGAGCTTTGGTGAAGATGTCTGCGGTCTGATCAATGGTTGAGATTGGAAGAAGTTGAACCGTCTTGCGAAGAACATGTTGACGAGTGAAATGACAGTCAATCTCGATGTGCTTTGTACGCTCATGAAAGATATCATTGTGAGCAATCTGAATAGCACTAGTGTTATCACACCACAATGGTGTTGGAGAGATCTGAAGAGCACCCATATCAGACAGTAACCAGCGTAGCCATACAAGTTCTTGCGTAGTGTCAGCTAAGGCTCGATACTCAGCTTCAGTACTAGACCGAGTTGTCAGAGATTGTTTCTTGATGCACCAGGAAATAAGAGAGTCCCCAAGGAAGAAACAATATCCGGTGGTCGAACGACGGTCTATTATGTCTCCATCCCAGTCATCATCTGAGAATGCACGGAGCGTTAAAGACGATGCGGATGAGAAGTGAAGCCCATGAAACATTGTCCCTTTAAGGTACCGAAGGATACGAAGAACCGCGACATAGTGATCGGAGCACGGAGCAGACATGAACTGGCTGACTATATGAACTGCATATGCAAGATCCGGTCGAGTAACAGTCAGGTAGACCAGAGATCAAACTAGTTGACGGTACCGTGTAGGGTCCCGCAGAGGGGTTCCGGCATTGGGAGCAAGATGCAGATTTTGCTCAATAGGTGTAGATGCAACTTTGTTGTCTGTAATCCCAGCTTTGGACAACAGATCTGAAATGTACTTGGCTTGACAGAGATAGATGCCGGAAGAGTCTGACAGAAATTCAAGACCAAGGAAGTAGTGTAGCGTACTAAGATCTTTCATCTCAAAGCATGAGCTGAGAGAATGTTTGAGCTGGGTAATACCTGTAGAGTCACTGCCGGTAATGATCATATCATCAACATACAATAGGAGTAAAATAGTACCTGCATCAGTGGTCCGAGTAAACAGGCCAGAATCATAATTACTCGGAGAAAACCCCAATGAAATGACGGTAGTGCTAAATTTTTCAAACCAAGCACGAGGAGCTTGTTTGAGACCGTAGAGGGCTTTTCGAAGTCGGCATACATGACCCTGTCGACAGGTCACACCTGGAGGGGGTCTCATGTAGACTTCCTCTGAGAGATCACCATTTAGAAAGGCATTCTTGACATCCATCTGGTAAAGTGGCCATCTTTTGGTGGCAGCTATGGCGAGAAGACTACGAACCGTGGTGACACGAGCCACAGGAGCAAAGGTCTCCTCGTAATCAATGCCATATTCTTGATTGAAGCCTTTTGCCACAAGACGTGCTTTGTACCGATCAATGGATCCATCAGACTTTGTTTTGATTTTGAAGACCCATTTGGAACCAATAGGTGACTTGCCCGGTGGGAGAGGTACAAACTCCCATGTATTTTCTTTGTCAAGGGCCTGAAGTTCCTCAGTCATAACTTGCTGCCAAACATGATTAGAGGAAGCTTCCTTGTAGGAAGTGGGTTCATGGTTGGACAGCAATGTAGCATAACAATGATAATCGCGAAGGTGAGAAGGAACTTGTCTTACCCGGTCTGAGCGGCGTACTCCCTGTGATTGAGAAGAGTTAGGATCCATAGAGTCAACAGATGGCTCAGAAGTAGTCGTTGGAGGTGGTGCAGATGATTGATCATGATCAGAGGGCACAGATGAGGGTGAGGCGAAAGGGGACACAGGTTGAGATGAAACGGAAGGAGGTGGACCAGATGGAGAGGTGAGTATGGGATCTGATTGAGGAGAGTCCAATGAGATAGAGTTATCAATGAAAAAGGAAGTAGAGGGAGTGGGTGTGTCCTGGAATTTGGACACCGTTGAGAAGGGAAGATGTTCCCAGAATGTGACATGACGGGATATACGAAGTCTCTTAGAGACTGGATCCCTACAGCGATAACCTTTGTGTTCAATTCCATAGCCAAGAAAGCAGCATAACCGAGAACGAGGTTCAAGTTTGGTGTGTTCATGAGATTGCAACTGAGCAAAGCAGGCACAACCCCATACTTTGAGGAGTTCATAGGCAGGGGAGACCCCTTGGAATATTTTATAAGGGGACTTTTAATTGAGAATGGGAGTCGGGTGTCGGTTGATGGTGTAGACAGCCGTGAAGGCAGCTTCACCCTAAAAGCATTCTGGACACTTGGCTGAGATTAATAGAGTACGAACAGTATCAAGGATGTGGCGATGTTTACGTTCTGCACGACCATTTTGCAGAGAGGTGCCAGGACAGGAGTACTTAGAAAGAGTACCCTGAGATTGAATAAAGAAGAGGAGAGACGATTATTTGTATTCCATTGCATTATCTGCTCGAAGAATCTTTATGGGTTTGGAAAACTGGGTTAGGATCATACGGGCAAAAGTAATGTATATTTGAGGTAGCTCTGAGCAGTGTTTCATGAGATATATCCATGTAAAGCGTGTATGATCATCAATAAAGATAACAAAATATCGAGCACCTCCCATGGAATGGTGCGGGGCTGGTCCCCACACATCAGAATGAATAAGATCAAAGGGAGAAGTTGATTTAAATTCATTTATTTGAAAAGGTAAAGCATGATGTGTGCCAAGTTGACAAGATAAACAAGAAACGTTTTCAGAAGAAGTGTTTCCTAACAATCCTGAACTAGCTAACAATTTTAGTCTAGCTAATGATAAATGTCCTAGGCGCGCATGCCATAATTCAAATGAAAGAGTACTGGAAACAGAAGCAACAAAATTTGATGAACGTAGGGGAAGACGGAGGTTGACCACTACAATCATCCGACCAACTTTACGGCCTACTCCAAGGATCTGCTTGGTCTTTGGATCCTGCACAACACAACCAGAAGGATGAAACAGAACAATTAGACTGGATTCCATAAGCTGAGTGATTGAAACCAGGCTCAGAGATAAGTTAGGAATATATAGCACATCAGGTAATTGTATATTGGGGGTAGATACAGTCCCATTGAAAGATACAGGTAAGCGAGTATCATCAGCAGTACGGGCTGATGAGAACATTTTGGAGGTTTGCTTAGAGACAAACCCGTCAGCCTTGGGTGTCATGTGATTACAACATCCACAAATAGCCAAGGATTACCTGATGCAGAGGTATGGCACTGAGAATTCATACCCATAGAACCTGTCATGAGTTGCTCCATAAGCTCTTGGTTTCGGCGCATGAGTTCCATTAGATCAGGCGATGAGTTGTTGTTGTGCGGTGCCTGAACTGCCGGCATAGGGGAATCTTGAGTGATTGATCCAGCAACTGATTGAGTGCGCTGTTGCCTTTGATTGCCTGAGTTCCTTGGATGCTTTGGACAGTCAGACCCATAGTGTCGTCGCTGTGTGATCCCACACCAGCGACATTTTTGAACTGGGCAGTTGAGGAGAAGATGAGAAGTAGAGTGACAGAACGTGCATTCACTATTGTTCCCTTTTCCTGCAGATTTAGACTGTTCATTGTTGTTCCACTTACCTTTTGGCTTTGCTGAGTTCGAAGTATAGAGCACAGTATCTGAGGGCAGAGGAAAGCGTTGTTGAAGGCGAGTTTCTTCACTCAGCAGTTCGGTGATGGCCTCTTCAAGAGTAGGTAAGGGATGTCTGTGGATAAGCGAGGCTCGAACATTCTCAAAGAGATCAGTGAGTCCCATCAGTATAGTGATCAAATGCAGTTGGCTGAAATACGCTGTAAACTGCCGAGCTGTGTCATCAAAGATTTGAGGTGCACCCAAGCTCAAGTGATCTCTAAGAGCTTGTATCTCAGAGATGTATGAGTTAATGGACTGATCAGGAAGTTGCCTCTTGGTTTGAAAAGTAGTCCACAGTTGGTACTGATGTGATAGGCCTGTAGAAGTGTACCTTTTGGCGAGGAAATCCCAGAGTCATTTAGCCGTTGTATACCCAAGAAATTGTTGGTTGATTTCAGCAGTTGTGGAAGCATTTATGAAACCCAGAATGCAAGCATTCATGATATCCCAATCATTCATGCGTTTTACAAAATCATCTGCACTCTCAGTTTCGTCTTGAACAGGCATTTTAGAAGTACCAGTGACATAGGTATATAGACCATGAGATTTGAGAAGAATAGACATGTGATGATGCCATAGAATGTAGTTGTTCCCATTGAGAACAACTGAGATAGGATTGAAGTGACTGGAATTGAGGGCCATGTGACTGATTAGAGAACTGATCAGAGAACTGGAACAGAAGACCGAAAGGGTGTTCCAGAATTGAGGAAAACGAAAAATGAGTTCCGGAATTGTTCTCAAACCCTCTTTTTGCGGATCAAACTCCGCGGTGAGTTTGTTGGGGAGCTCGAGGAGCTCGAAATTTACCGGAAGTGAGTTCCAGAATTATGTGAAGAAAGCAGTACCGAAAATGGACTAAAAGCAGTTCCGGAATTTAAGGTTCCGGAGTGAAAAAAAGACAGTACCGGAAGTGGACTGTTCCAGAAATAAAAAAGCAGTACCGGAAATAAAATAGTATCAGTACCGGAATTGAACTGTTCCGGAAATGAAAGAAAGCAGTACCTGAGTTTAGAGTTCTGGAAGGTGGAGTTCCGGTATTGAAGACCGGAAGTGGGGTTCCGGAAGTGGAGGATCCGGACTTGAGGGATCCGGAATTTGAACAGTTCCGGACTAGGTCGATTTTACAGCGAACAGATAAAGACCGAGCAGAAAAAGTCGAATAGTAAAATGAAGTCGAAATCGATAGAACAGAAGAATAGATAATACGTACCTAATGCTATGATACCATGTTAGAAACGATGTATGAATCAATCGATAAGCAGATGAATATGTTGAGAGCGATAGGGCTGGAATGTCAGCAACTTTTCATATATGAGAGGAAACGATTACAAAGACATTAACCTAATAATGATACAAGAGAAACCTATTTATACTAGATAAGTTATAGGTAATTACAGAACAACCATTGTACTATACATATGTATGATTATAACTCTAACACATCATATATTTCCATTGCAAGAACCGTTTACCACATTGAATACCAAACTTAACATTTCAAAGAATCTCTAAAGACCCGACCCGGGTGGTCTTTTGCAACCACCACAACCACTAATTAATGTTGGTGAGCAAAACAATGTATGTAATATGCGAAGATATTATCTTGCAAGACCAAAGCTTTGAATCCTTTGAACATACCCCACATATTACTTGTTCCATCATAACCTTGACCTATACTCTATAAAATATTTAGAAGAAATGAATAACACTAGAAAATTAAAGCTTCAAGAATAATAGATTTCATGACTTATGTGAGTCACATAATGAAGTCCATATCATAAGAGCATGAACACAAGATCAAGAACAATAAAGTTTGTCATATCACTATTTAGAATTGATACACAATACTTTCTCTCAATAAGGTCTCAAACTTTCTCTCTCTAAGAATCCGATCTTAGCTCTCAAACACAAGTGATCTCACTTACATACAATTTACAAAAAAAACTAAGCTATTTATACTTGGTCAACACTTTGACCTTTTCAGCAACTTTACAAGAATTACACTTTAGACCGTTAAATCTTAAATACAATCAATTTGGTCCTAATATTCTCTCTTTTGGATTTAAGATTTAAAAAAAATTGTCAGCACTCTTCAGCATCTTTATCTTCAACACTTCGACTCTTTCTTCAGAAGTCTTGTTCTTTAACAATCTCCCTCTTTGACAAAAATAAATTCAGATCTTTTAAGAATAGTCTTCAAACTTTTACAATCTCCCCTTTGTTAGCAACATAATCTTCTTTCACTATTAATCTCCCTCATTTGCTTGAAATAGAAATGTTTTCAACTAACAATCTTCTGAATAAACTCTAAAGGGTATTTGAACAATCTTTTCCTTTTCTTGAAAGTAGCTTCGAGTCTTCAACCAAACCTCAAACAACCTTTACCTTGACTTTTTAATTTGCTGTTTTGATGATCTTCAAACTTTCTCTTTGACTGCGATCATCTCTGTCAAAAGTCTTGGTATTTATCGTTTTAAACACAAAAATTCAGCAAACTTTACTCTGTTTGAACTTTGAATCTTCTCTTTGATTTATCTCCCCAAAATCTTCTTTCTTGAAATTGAAACCAAACAACTTTCAACTCATCTTATATTATCTCGCTGTAGATTGAACTCTTTGACTTTATATATATATATATATATATATATATATATATATATATATATATATATTCCAATTATACATTGTAATTTTCCCCTTTTTGATGATTGTGAGAATCATGATCATCAAAAAACTTCTTCAAAACAAACCTTCTTTCAATGTCTGAGCACTGTCAATGAACATTTGATCTCCTCATATGATATATGAACCATCTGTCAATTCCAAAAAAATGTTTATCTGAATCTTTTCAAATTCAGAAAAAATTAAAGATGTAACCGTGAATCAATAAATGAAGTAGTTAATAAAGGATGTAAGTAGCACAGAGCCACTTAGTACAACGAATGCACTTTGGAAAGGATCTTTTTGATGTTCACTCATTCAGGGCTTCCAATCAATCATTGAGAACACAACGAATCTCTATGAATGTTATGACTGAAAACATATTCCCTCTGTGTATGTGCATGTGTTAGAAATAACTAAAGCAACTTATGCTTTACCAGTCTCAAAATGCGTAAACTGCTGAGACACAACAAGTTTTTCATGAACTCTATGTGCATGATTGAAGTGCAAAGGTAGGGCATACTTCCTTCCTTTTCAATATCCAAATCTTCTAAATGAATATTAGATAGATTATGTGCTGCATTTCCAAGAAAAATTGAAACATTTTTTTGTTAAGAAAGAAATGAGTAGCTGGTGGGGTTAAAGAAATTGTTGGCATAGGCTCACTGCTGGTCACCAAAGAATTGTGAACTACTCAGTAGATGTAGATGCCCGACTAAGAAGTAGTTGGTGCAAAGTTCTCTTATTCTTTTAACTTTGTTCTCACACCCTCTGTCTATTTTTAGTATTCTCACTTCTAACCAAACTGTAAATTACATTTTACCTCTAAGCACAATGAGGTTGTTCAACCGTATGAACTTCCTCCCCCACTCTTTGATGTATGACCCCTCACCCCTCAATCACTCTTGGATAACTTCTTGGGTATGATCCACCAGGTTGTGGTGAATCCATAGAAGTATTGTTAATCTCACATATTGTTCCCATAAAAATAATATAAGTCTTAAATAATATGAAATGCATCAACCATAGGGTTATTATACATCCAATATCACCTAAAAGTACGACTATGATGCAACCAACTATCTCTTAGTTGATACAGAATAGTGGCATCATGCGGTTGGGGAACGAAGAAATGTCATCTATTTGTGTTATGAGCTAATTTAAATTGTATTCAAGATTTAGGGGCTAAAGTGTACTTCTTATAAAAGGCCTTGAGAAGTCAAATTGTTGCCTTGATCAATGAATCGGTGGCATTATCTTCAAGAACCACCATCTCTAGTTCACGATTTGGGTCGGCTGGACGCACCACAACCCTATTTCTCTTGCTTCTTCGAATATTGTGTTGTTCCCTCTACTTCTGGGTTACACACCATTTCTATATCCACTCTAGCCATTGAAATCGATAGGAATCGTCTTCTTTACAGAAGGTTTACAAAGGTGGGTTCACGGTTTTTAGGAAGAAAAAGAAAAAACAGGGGAAATTTGTGGGAATGGATTTTAGAAGAGTGGTTTTAGAAGAGTGGTTTTTAGAACATAATTGAAAAGTAAGTTTAGATAAGAGGTAAGCCTTGTCTCATGGTGTTTAAATGAGATGGATCATGGTATGAAGTTGGGTATTACCCAAAGGGTAATGAAAGACATATATTGGGAAGATGTTTTTTTAGAAAAGGAAGTACCATCATGAGCTATTAAAGTTGAAAGGATGTCTACTTTTCTTAGTATAGTAAGGATGAGATCAGAACTTGTACTTTCCTTAAATACAAGTAGCAAATTACTTTTCCTATATCCTGCCAAATCCATCTTCTTTTTCTTAAAAATTAGGGTTTCTGATGCCGCAAGATTGGTCCAGCATCCATTGTTTTCCCCCTTATTCACAACAAGGTTGCAAACTAACAAACATATTAAAGTTAACTAATTTTTGGAACAGAAACAAAAGATCAAAATGAATTTTTACAAACATCTTGAGCACATTTTATATCTCAAACCATGATTTCCAACAACATATCCCAAAACATAGATAGAAGCCTAAAAATCTCCAAAACTCATTTTAGGTCAAAACTTGTAAATATAATAAATGTAAACAAGGAGATGATTATAAGTTTAAAGTTGTAGGTTCTGACATGTATAAAGTTTAAAATGAAAGGAATGAACTCAAAATACTAGGTTTTGTCTAAAACCTAGAAACCCTAAATACTTGAGGTTGAAAATGAAGATGGTGATTAAGAATCTCTTGAGGTAGATTCCAAATCCTAGTTGATGTGTGAGGAATCACTTGAAATCCCAAGTTTTGGTGCCTTGAATGCTCTAAAACAATAATGAATGCATAAGGGTTCATTCTGGAGAGAAAAGGCGGAAAGTGGTTGAAGCCAAAATTGAAAAAGGCTTGGAAATTGCTCATTTAAGAGTGTGGGGCCAGACATCGATTGTGCTCGGCGATTATCCCCTTGGGAATTATCGTACAATTTGTACTGATGGGTACTCCTTGCCCGCGACCATGCCCAACGATTGTGACCCTTGTCACTTTCGCATGGCAATCTCGCCGAAGATGTACCTGGCTTGGCGACTATGACACGACGAATATGCCAGTGTCATACTCGAAAGGCATTCTCGCCGCATGCCCTCGAGCCTCCAAAACTGTAACGACCCATCCCAAAGATACATCATATAACATAATATACATCTCATCATTTGATAACAAAAGATACATAAAGATCACATAAGGTCTCTTAGTCTCAAAACTGTACAATACATAATTCAGTACAAACGTTTTGCTAATAATTTACATCACAACTAACAAAACTATTAATACAAAACACTTCATGAAACTTCAAAAACACACGGCTTCCAAAAGCAAATCACAATTTATCTTTTCCTTTGCTATTACTCGCTCCACGACCTGGAATACATATTTTTTAAAACAAAATGAGGGTTAGACCAAACGGTATAGTGAGATAATCTCTGTCAATTTAGTAGTTCTTTTATAAAACACAGATATACAACAAGTATATAAATACCAAGAATGACTCGTGTGCACTGTGTACAACTCTTTCACATGGCCATATTAGTTGGTTGCGCTAAACCAACTAATCAATTTACTTTGCTGCACTAACATACAGCCAACTCCGCTGCCCCTCCGTACAGCCAATACTCCGTCGGCCCTCAGTCCGGCCATGGTGCACTCGTATAGTGTAATGCTTATATAAATACAACATATATCTCAATATATCATACTTTCAATCATAAGCATATCATCACACTATCTACCACATATTTATTCCACATATATATGTATTCCAGTTTGAAAACATTTTAAAGTAAAACTCACCTGAAAGAAATATGCAAATAACACCTTCTCTTGACAATATGCAAGAACCTTACTTTTCCACAGACTTCACGAAATCTGAATTATACAAAATACATATAACTACTTATCACGTAAAACTTAATGACATGCTAAGAATCCTAAATAAGCCTATCCCACCCTTATCCATAAATGTCCCTCTTCGGCGACTTAGCACGGGGATCCCGCTAACTATATCAAGGGGCAACGCCCCCAGAATATTTTTATAACATCTTATCCAAAATCTATATCCGGAAAACTATATCTGGAATCCCAAATCCGAAACTATCCGGAAAATAAACACCCGAAAATCCGGAATCCAAAAATAACTTATCCGAAACATGGTCCGAACAACCTATCCGGAAAACCATCCGGAAAACACATCCGGAAACACATCCGGAACATATCCGGAATACACATCCGGAAATACATCCAGATAACACATCCGGAACATGTCCGGAATACACATCCTGAAATACAACCGGATAACACATCTGGAACATATCCGGAATACACATCCGGAAATATGTCCAGACAACACAAAAATCCGGAATCTAAAGAATCCGGACAAATCAAACCCAGACTCAATCGATACAGTCGAAAACTTGAAATTTAACAAAACTAAACCGATAAAAACTTAATACTATCTACTATGAACATAATCTGAAAAGGAATTCATACCTTAAAGTGCTTCAATCGGAATCCTTCTATAGCCCTAATTGAACGCAACCTCTGTTCTCTCTCTCTTAACTCTCGACACACACACAGACACACACACATCAAAAGGGAAATCGACTTATGAAATCATAAGGAGGTGATCCTTATTTATATGATTACCAAAATTGCAATCAAGTATTTGAATTATACTAAAATGACACTAACCACCCTAAACTTTCAAACCACCACAAACAAACCTTAAACTAATAAACGTAAAATAATTAAATAAGCAACTAACTTACCCGGGTTATTACAAAAACTGGCCTTTTTCGACCGCGATAACTTTTTGAAACTAACTAGGCATTCTTCGTAGTTCATTCCTTGACGAGGCATCCAAACCAAGGTCAATAGAACTAAGAAGGGGGTAGTTAAACTTTCTAGAATTTCGGGTGTTACAATCCTCCCCATCTTGGAAATGATTTTGTCCTCGAAATCTAAGCTATGAAAGCAGATGCGATATCTCCGCTTCATATCCTCTTCGGCTTCCCAAGTCACGTTGGCACTCCCCGATGATGCTTCCATTATACCTTAACCATTTACGACTTCCTTATGCCAAAGTTTCTTAGAATTGTTCTTTAAGATTGGATCGGGCTCTTTGACGCAACGATTATGCTCATCCACTCTAATTTTCGAGAGGGGTATGACCCTTTCTTTTTCCGCTAAACACTTCCGAAGATAACAATTATGGAAAGTGTTGTGAATTCCATTCATTTACGGTGGGAGTTCTAACTGATAAACTTGGAATCCCACACGTTTAATTATAGTAAATGGTCCAAGGAAACGGAGACTCGACTTCCTACGTTTTCCGAACCGAATGATACCCTTCCAAGGGGACACCTTAAACATAACTTGGTCACCCACTTGGAACTCCATAGGCCGTCTTTTTTTGTAGGCAGAGCACTTTTGCCGATCTTGAGCCGCCTTTAAACGTTCCCGTATACCTTTCACTTTGTCGGTCGTCTCATGAACTATCTCTGGGCCGAGAAGTTTTTCTCTCCCGCTTCTAACTAACATACGGGTATTCTATACTCCCCCCATACAACTCCTCAAACGGTGTCATACCAATACTAGAATGGTAGCTATTGTTTTAGCAAAATTCCACCAAAGGTAGGTGAGAGCCCAACTACCGCCAAAATCGATCACACACGATGTTAGTATACCCTCCAACGTTGAATCGTCCTTTCACTTTGGCCGTCAGTTTGGGGATGGTAGGTCGTACTTAACTTCACTCTTGTACCCAATTCGTTAGGTAGTTCATGTAAAAAATTTGAGGTGAATCTACTATCACGATCCGAGACAATAGACAATGGCACACCATGCCTAGAAACCACTTCGTAAATATATAACTTTGTTAATATGTCCATTGGTAAAGTCTCTCGCATGGACAGAAAATGAGCACTCTTAGTCAACCAGTCAACTATCACCCAAATGGTGTCATGACCTCTGTGATCCTAGTAGATTCAAGTAACAATGCTTTGCACAAACAATTCTTGTATTGATTGAAGAGAGAAATTACAAATGTGATTCAAGAACACTTTCTCTCTTTTGAAACTCTCTCAATACAAATGTCATATATCTCACAAGCTACAAGTTCTTAGCATTCTAGCTACATGCTTACAAGAACACAAGGTATTTATACCTACACATATTACAAGTAACTAAAACTAGCTACTTTGACTTTCTCATTAATATTGTTGACTTTGACAATTGGCCTTGACTTCATCTTTATCTTCATTATATTGTGATCTCATATACAATATAATTTTCACTAACAACCTCTTAACGTTTTCGGCAACTTAGTCACAAAGTCCATAGTAATATGTTCCCATTTCCATTCGAGTATCTCTAGGGATTAAAGACTTCCATAAGGTCGTTGGTGTTCGTCTTTCACTTGTAAACAAGTCACACACCACTCTACATGGTGTGTTATGTCTAACTTCATAACCGACCACCAATAGTGTAATTTTAAGTCTCTATACATCTTGGTGCTTCCCGAATGGATGGACTAGTTGGACTTATGAGCGTCTTCTAAGAGTTGCTCTCGGTTGCCTGCAGTTTTAGGCACCCACACACTCCCATTGAACAATTTCACATAATAAGGCTTGATACCAATTCAATTCTCGAAAGGTTGGCCCGAATGCTTCCACTATAGTCCTTCTGACTTACAGCGTCGGCTACTACGTTTGCTTTACCCGAGTAATAGAGTAATTGACAATCATAATCCTTAAGTAGCTCGAGCCACCTCCTGTACCTCACGTTCAACTCAATTTTTTTTTATCAAACACCTACTTCAAACTCTTATGAATCTTGTAGAGTGTACACTTTGTACCGTAGAGATAGTGTCGCCATAATTTCAAGAAAAACACCACCACCGCTAACTCTAAATCGTGAGTAGGATAATTCTTTTCGTGAACCTTGAGTTGTCTCGATGCATAAGCCATCACCTCCCTCTTTGCATAAAAATGCAACCAAACCCATCTTTGACGTGTCGCTATAAACTACAAAATCTTCCAACCCTTTGGGTAGGGATAAGATTGGAGCTTCACAAAGTTTCTTTTGTATGGTCCAAACCTCCTTCTCTTATGCTTTGGTCCATACAATTTTCACATTCTACCAGGTTAAGGTTGTCAACGAAAAAGCAATCTTAGAAAGGTTTTGGATAAATCTTCGATAGTAACCTGCTAATTCTAAGAAGCTTCGAATTTCCGATGGACTCTTTAAAGGTTCTAAATTTATCATAGCCTCAATCTTGGCGGGATCTACCTTCACTCCGTCTTGAGTGACAACGTGTCCCAAGATTTATACTTCTTCCAACCAAAAGTCAAACTTGAAAAACTTGGCATACAATTTCTCTTTTCTTAGGACTTCTAGAACTGCACGAAAATTGTCGCTCATGATTCGTCTCCTTCCTAGAGAAAACTAGAATGTCGTCAATAAATACGATCACCGACTTATCGAGGAACAGTCGGCACACCCGGTTCATCAAATCCATGAACATCGTAGGTGCATTAGTTAGACCAAAAGGATCCACCAAGAATTCATAATGACCGTAGCGCGTCCTAAACGCCGTCTTTGGAATTTCGTCCTTCTTCACTTTCACTTGATGATAACCCGAACATAAGTCGATCTTTGAGAATCATCTCGCTCCTTGAAGATGGTCAAACAAGTCGTCGATTCTAGGAAGTGTGTAGTTGTTCTTCATGGTCGCCTTATTTAGTTCCCTACAGTCAATGAACATATTCATCATGCCATCTTTCGTCTTTACAAACAAAACCGGTACTCCCTAAGGTGATGTGCTCGACCTCACAAATCCTTTCTCTAGAAGATCTTGAAGTTGTGTCATCGTCTCTTGAATCTCAGATGGAGCTAATCGGTAAGAAGCTCTAGCGATCGGAGCCACTCCCGGAACTAGATCTATCTATAACTTCACTTGACGGTCCGGTGGTAAATCGGTTAAGTCATCCAGAAATAAATCGGGAAACTTGCGCACCACCTTTATGTCCTCGATCTTCTTCTTCTCGAGTTTGGCATCTATCACATATGCCAAAAAGGATGAGCATCCCTTCACCAAGCACCTACGCGCCTTAGCTATGGTGATGACCGCCACTTCACCCTTTCTTCTTTCACCATATATCATCACTACTTCACCGTCCAAAATCGGGATTCTATTCAACTTCTTTGAGCACAAAAATTTGGCTTGGTTTCCCGCTAACCAATCATTTCTATTACAACATCAAATCCTCCAATCAACATAGGCATCATATTGGCCAAAAAATCCTTCCCTTCAATATCAAGGGTACAACCCTCCAATATGTCACGAATTAGCACTTGACCACCATTAATTATTTCTACCACTAAGGCTTCTTCTAAACTACTAGTGGTCATAGAAATCTTTCGGCAAAAAGAGTCTGACACAAAAGAGAAACACCCGCATCAAACAACATACGCGCATGTATGGAGTTTAGGAGAAACGTACTCGATACCACGCCGGTCGATGCTTTTGCCTCCTCGGTCATCATCTAAAAATCTCGACCAGGAACTCTTGAAGGGTTATCCTTCTTCTGCGGTACATTACCCGTCTTTAATTTCTGGCAATCTGTGTTGACGTGCCCTGGTGTCTTGTATTCAAAGCATACGATTCCCCTCACCGGGAATCCCTTGTGGGGTGGTCAGTCTTCTCACACTTAGAGCAAGGGGCATAACTAACGTTGCAATTGTCGTGATGTTTGCTTCGGCATTTCTGGCAACACCTTATCTCCCGAAGGTTGTCAAAACCCCGTCCTCCTATAAATGGTTGGGACCTCTTGAGAGGCCTGAGATTTCTCTCCCATTTTCTTTTCTACCCTACCACCGCCCTCTCCTCCTTTCCTCAAGCGTAGACATCTTCCATGATTTGGGTCACTCTATTGCCTCACGAAGGGTAGAGGCCTTGGCCATACGGACCATTGACATCATCTATGCTGGTAAGCCCTTAAGATAATCCTGGATTCTTTTTTTTCAGTCGGGGTCACACGCCCCACCAAACCAAACTTTTCCATGAATAGTCGGTTATACTCTCTCACCGACAAGTTTCCTTTCTTGAGGTTTCAGAATTCCTCCTCGATGTGGTTCATCTCCCTTTCATTGCAGTATACCTCCATTACTTGTCCTTTGAATGTGCCCAACACATTTTGGCTAAAACAAAAGCCTCAATAGTAGACTACGTGACATTCCAGCAAGTGAGGGTCGAGCCCCTAAGTATTTGCGAGCCGAACCGTACCTTCTGGTCTTCCTCACATTCACTAGCGCCGAAGGCCTGTTCGATTTCTCGGATCTAATTCATACAAGCTACTGGATCGTCTGACCTGGCAAACTCCGGCGGTTTTGCAACACTTGAAGGATTTGTAAAAGCTTGTCCTCTCGCCCTGACGTGTATCATTAGTTAAAAAGTTTTTAGTCGGGATCGCATTTCCGGTACCTCTGGATCCTGCAATTATCATGTTTTCGGCAACCGTCTCGTGCATATGGTTGCTAACGCCTCCATCCTTCAATAGCGTCATGAAGAACTATTGTTGCTGGGCCATGGCTACATTCATGGATTGCATCATGCTAGCCATCATTTCATATGGTTGGTTCACTTCTTGAATAATCGGGTTTGTGGAGGCCAAATTCGTCCGCGGTAGTGCTCGGGTCCACCACCCAATATAGTTGGTCTAAGAGGAATCACAGTTGCGCGACCTCTTCTGGTAACATGACCTTCTGGTGGAATTCTTGGTCTACCTCGAGTATTAACCATGATTCATTGTCTTCCACATGAGAATGAAGGTAAGAAATTTCTATAGAGGTTAAATACGTAGAAATGTAGTACTACATTCATCAGTCATCATAACAATAGTACATCAAGCATGCTCACATAACAACTTATTCATAATAGCATTAACTAAGTGAAATTATGAACATATTATACACAAGAATTGTTGTCACCATTATTACAATTATCAATTAGTGTAATTTCGTCGACTCTAGGACCATCATATCTTAGGAGTTCTACCCAATCTCACAAATTATAACTTAATATTTTAGCTTAAGTCTAGGCATCTTACATTCATATCTAATTCACTTAAACTATGGCCCTGATACCAACTTGTAACACCCTTAAAATAGGGATAAATTTAAACCTGAATAATTGTAAAATATAACATCTCAAATATATGGAAATCACCCAAAAAAGGGAAATAGTAATGGCGGTTACAATTTCTATAAATGGGTATTAAAGATTGGAAACACACTAATCTAAACCATAAACATCTAGATTAAGACAATTGTCAACTCAATCTCCCAAAAATATCTATTTGGTTTTGTACACCAAATCCATCTATTTGTCTCCAAAAATCACCGCTATCGGCCAACACTCGTTCCTCAAACCTTAGGAACCCCACCGCTAACAGAACCTGATATACATGTCATTTAAGAAGAAATGTTAGGCTTTACACCTAGTAAGAACAAACATTTTATATAAATAGGAAATGCATAAATGTTTGATAATTAACTTTCAAAGTGTGAGAATAATGAGACTTTCCAAAATATTCACATAAGAACCATTCGGTCCAAAAACATCTTGCAATGACGAAAGATACCCGATTTCCAAGGATCATAGTGGAACACAAAAGAAAGCCACTTTCCGAATTATGAGCTCAACCCCAGGACCCATGGCCATGAGCAATGCCGATTCGTACATAGATGTGGGGGAGGGCACCCAAGGAACATAGTCATACTCATTCATTAGGATTAGATTTACCTCCCATGGATAGTATCTGGTCCCACATAACCGTACCAAGTTGCCTCCGAGGACCCAATGTCTAAACCAGTTACAAAGGGGAAACAACATCCCAAAATAAGCCGACTCGTATACCTATTGATTCACTAGTAATTAGTCTATGGCTAGTCACAATATCATTTGTGACTAAACTATAATAACACATAAAGTTTTTACGATAGAATATCAATAAAATGATTTCCAGGCTTAAGCTATTTTCATGCACTTAAAAGCCAAAAAATGAACAATAGATGGTCATTGCCATTTTCAACATAAAAAGCCTCTAAAATGAGGTTTTCCAATATTTTATAACCATTTAAATCAATCTCTGCAATATGCTCAAAAACCATCTACTCCTAAGAGGGAAAACCCTAATTATCATCAATATGATTTCATCCAACATTTAGTAATAAAAATGTAAATAGAGCACATTTTATATCTAAAACCATGATTTCCAACCGCATATCCCAAAACATAGATAGAACCCTGAGAATCTCCAAAACTCATTTTAGGTAACAACTTGCAAATAATAGAAATATAAACAAGGAAATGATTATAAGTTCAAAAGTGTAGCTTTTTACATGTATATTTTAAAAAGCAATGAATAAAATCATGATACTAGGTTTTGTCTAAAACCTAGAAATCCTAAAATCTTGAGGTTGAAGACGGAGATGGAGAGATGAAGAATCTCTTGAGATAGTTTCGAAATCCTAGTTGATGTGTGAGGAATCACTTGAAATCCCATGTTTTGGTGCCTTGAATACTGTAAAACACTAACGAATGCATGAGGGTTCGTTCTAGAGAGAAAAGGTGGGAAGTGCTTGAAGTCATAAATGAAGAAGGGCTAGAAAGCGCTCATTTAAAAGTCTGGGACACGACAACGATTGTGCTTGGAGATTATGCCCTTGGGCATTCTCGTCGGCACTCTTGCACGATTTGTACTGAGGGGTACTACCTACTCACGACCATGCCCAACGATTGCGACCCTTATCACTTTTCCAGGGCAATCTTGCCGAAGATGTACCACGGGTGTTCCTCGCTTGGCGACTATGACACGACGATTATGCCAGTATCATACTCGGTGGGCATTCTCGCCCTATGCCCCTGAGCCTCCAAAACTGACCTTTTTCAATCCCAATAACATTTCGAAACTAACTAGGCATTCTCTGTAGTTCATTTCCTCTACGAGGCATAAAACCAGATTCATTAGAACTAAGAAAGGGGTCGTTAAACTTACTAGAGTTTCAGGTGTTACATATGTGCATTTCACAAGATTTATAAAATCGAAAGTGTCAAAGATGCAAAACTCATAAAAGAAACAACACATTTGATAAACATCAATTAAATAATTTTGAAACTCTAAAATAAATACTTTTGGCATGTACATAGTTTTCACAAAGTAACTTGAACTCACCTTGCTAGATTTATGCTAAATGTAGGGTTCCAACCAAATCTTGAGCTTTCCTTGAAGAAAAATTTAGATCTATAAGCAAAATCATAAATCTTAGCTACAAAGATTCTCAAAAAGGTCTTCTTCACCTTAAGGAACCCAAACTTAAGACAATGATGGAGGAAGAGGAAAGGAGAGATGAAGAACACACATAAAACTTAAGCTTGTGGGTGTAAAGATTAGGAGGTTACCTTTACCAATGATCCTAAATACACCAAATGATCTTAATTCTCTTTTATCTCCTCTAGACGAGATTCCGAAAATGAAGCTTAGGCCTTCAAAATCTCCCCAAATGGCTACGTAATGAAGAAGGGATGAATAAATGAAGAAAACCCTAGAAAAATTGGGAAGTTGTGCAGAACTAGACCTCACCGTGACTTTCCATTGAGTTAACTCGACCAAAAGATAATCGAAAATACGAGTGTTACCATTTGGTATGTATGTGACACGATACATGTTACTTGCTACATATATGAACATAAACGTATGTGTGTGTGCATGTGAACCAAATATATATATATATATATATATATATATATATATATATATATATATATATATATATATATATATATATATATATGTGTGTGTGTGTGTGTGTGTGTGTGTGTGTGTGTGTGGGCGCATGCGCGTATAGAAGGAGGTTCAGGGGAAAACCTAAAAAAATGGAAAATTGAGGAACACCCTGATGACCCTTCATCCGGAAGGTATGTACTTGTGCATACAAGTAAGTCAAGTTGTTTTTTTGGTTTTTATGCACATGTGCATTATGTATTTGTGCATATGCATGTGTGCATGTTACAAATTACTTGTATGCACAAGGGTTACCAGGGTGTTCCTCAGTTTTCCATTTTTTGAGGTTTTCCCCTAAACCTGGTGTTGATCCAAACCCTCAGTGATTTGATAATGACTCTGAGAAACACTTAGTGAAAATTGTAAGTAGACAATATGTATTAATGTTTTGCCATCAAAGAAAATATACTAAGTCTGTTTAGTATCGCTGATGAAAACATACACTTTAATTTATGCATTCAGCGAACACTGTTCATCAGTGAGCCCAGAGCATGTTCAGTCTCACTGATGATCATTGATAACTGATGTTGTTTACTTATGATCCCTGAAGATAAGATTCACGTCAACTATGTTCTACGATGAAGTCGAAGATCAAGCCAAAGAACCAGCGACTAAGTCTACTAGTAACCTGATGCGGATATCAGCGAAGCCAAGACTTGTCCACTCAACGTGAAGTTTCAAGTAGAAGACTTCAGCGAACGTTGAACTTTATCATTCGCTGATAAAGAATCATTCAGCGAACGCTGATCATGAAGCCTCCTCTACAAGCAACTTTTGTCTTATCCCCTTGCACGCCTTCGTACAATTTTGTCAGAACGGAAATCCCTTTTGTCCAGAATCGTACAACCAACTCTGATTCTGCACTGTTTATCATGCGGCCACTAGGTTGTCTACTGAAGTCAAACCATGCAACCAACCAGAGGCTGCCACATGTAAATGTGTACAATTGTGCATTAAATGCATGCAGTATATAAAGGAAACCCTACTTCATTTGTGAAGTGCTTGGCCGTTTCCTCTCGCTGAACTTACTGTGTGAAAGAATACTTTCCTTAAGTGTTCTTATTTTCCTTCTCTCTTATTTCTAGTGCAAGAAATCTTAGTGTTCTCATAGTTTGTTTAGATTAGGTTTATTCCTTAGTCTTATTCCGCAACAAACTGTAAATTGTTTGATAAATATCAATAAACAATTTAGAAAGATAAAAATCGTGTGTTTGTATTCAACCCCCCTTCTACAAACTTGTATAACCCCTTTGGGACGAACAAGTGGTATCAGAGCAAATTGTTTAACCTAATAAACAATATCTTGATTATACTATCTCTTTTTTTCCTCCTTGCTATTTTCCATAATGGCTAACACCACAAACACAAACTACATCGACAATGGCTCTCTTGCAAAACCCCCTAAGTTCTCCAAAGATAGATTCAATCTCTGGAAGAATTGGATGATGCTCTTATTGGAAGGTGTAGATCCTACTATACCTTACTATATTGAAAATGGACCAAATGTTCCTTTCATTATAGACCCTGCTATTCCAGCCACTGCTACCAGACCTGCTGTCCCTGAAAGAATCATTCCCAGAGAAATTCACACGTGGACTGATGAAGACAAGAAGAAGGTGGCCATCGACACTAAGGCCAGATCTATCATCTCAATGGCTCTTCCTAATGAAGTCTATCACTCCATCATGAACTTGAAGACCTCAAAAGACACGTGGAACACTATATGTGTTCAATATGAAGGTACATCTGAAGTCCAGGATTCAAGAAAGATCAACCTGGTAAGACAGTACGGAAGTTTCATCTGTGGTAAGAATGAAACCCTCTCTAAAGTACATCAAAGGTTTAACTGTTTAATCATTGACTTAAAAACTGTTGGTAAGGAATATTCTAACTTTGAGATCCTGACAAAGTTTCTGGAAAGTCTTCCTGAAAGCTGGGACAGTCATTCTATGTGTCTTAAGCTCTCAAAGGATCTAAATTCAATGACCCTCTCTACCTTATTTGGCACTATGCTTAATCATGAGCAATCGTGTCATCTTAAGAAGAATCTTGTAAAAGATTCCAAAAGCACACCTGTTGCTTTACTCTCTTCAGAGTTGGTACCTATTCAGCGATCTACTGTCACTATCACTGAGTTGGAATCTAACTCTGATGATTCATCAGACAATGATCCTTCAAATCTTGATGAATCTATGGCACTCCTTACTAATTCTTTCAGGAGATTCGCCAGAAAGAGTAACTTCAGAAGAAATAAACTTCTTTCACTCACTGACAAGCCAAAATATTCAACCCCTGTAGATAAGGCCACTGCTACCTGCTTTAACTGTGAAAAATAGGACACTTTGCTAGTGAATGCAGGCCAAAGAAAGTCTTTAAACCCTCATCTTCTTCCTACAAGAAATCCTCTAACCCTAGGGCTAGAGATGACAAATACAAGAAGCTGAAAGAAAAATATGCAAAGCTGAAAAGTTTTAAGAAGAAAGGTAAAGGCATGATCGCTGAAGATCATGACTGGGCTGCATCAGATGAAGATTCCTCTGACTCTGATGATGATGGGGCCAATCTCTGCCTCATGGCTCAAATAGAAGAAGAGGAAGAAAAAGCTGAAATTCCCTCTACTTCTACCTCCACCTCTCAAGTATCAAACTCTCTCACTGACACTTCTACTTCAACCTCTGATGACGTTGATAGATGTCGAACCGTCGATCTTTTGACTATTGATTTATATGATGCCATGAATGGCAAGACCAAAGCTGGAAAACTAAATATTGATCTCGCTGAACAGTTTAAAAACTGTCATTTGCAAATTCAAAAGCTTTCTAAAATAGAAGAAAATTTGAAAGATCAGGTCTATTTAAATAAAATCATCAGTATTGAGCGAGAAGATGCTATCGTTGCATTAAAGGCAGAAAAGGATACTGTTAAAGGATGGTGTAAATCCTCAACAACGATCACTGAGATAATTCGTGCTCAGATTCCCCTGAGTGACAAAAGTGGTCTTGGTTATAAAGCTGAAGCTGAAGAACCAACCACTGATCGTTCCATGCTTAAGTTTGGAATGTTCGTATCCTCCATCCCTGACACCTCTTTGTCTCAGTGTTCTTGTTCTAAAACTCCCATTCTTGAGGATAAACCTACCTTAATTTCTAAAAGTAAAGGTAAAGAAAAAGCTTTTAATAAAAGACCTCAGAAGGGTACCTTTGTACCTAAGCTAAATGTTTCTAAACATTCAGTGAATCATCCCTCTATGTCTAAGACCAAGATCCCTGGATTTATTCAGCGATCTACTCTTAAACTGAAAGTGGATGTAATTGGTAAGAAATCCGAAGAACTATTAGTTCCTCCAATTTCCAATGCCAAAGGTATACTTGGTGCTGGCCCTGCTAATTTATAAATTTCGGCTAAGCATGCAAATGGTCCTAAAGATACTTTTAGCTATAGGAAATGTTATCACTGTGGACTTACCGATCATATTGCCAGTAAGTGCCCTACAACCACCAAAGCTAAAAAGTTAGCTAAGGTGAAGATCACTGCCCCCAAGGCAAAGATGACCAATCCTGGTGCAAATCAGGTTAAGGTGAAAACAACCACAGAGGTTAAGAAATTGACCAAAGTAAAGACTGTCACTGAAGCTGAATCTTCAAATGCTGCGAAGATTGCTAAACCATCCACTTCCTCCACCACCACTGACAAATGTGGGCCCATAGTAAAATGGGTGCCCAAATCAAACTAATCTTCCATTTTTTGCAGGTCCGGAAGGGTATCTGGTATCTCGATAGCGGATGCTCTAGACATATGACTGGCAAAAAGAACCTGCTCACTGAATATAAGGAAAAGAAAGGTCCTTCTATGATCTTTGGTGGGAATGGAAAAGGCTATACCCGAGGGTTTGGTGTACTCTCTAATGGTACAACAACCTTCAGAAGAGTCGCATACGTCGAAGGGCTGAAGCACAATCTTCTGAGCATCAGTCAACTATGTGACATGGACTATAAAGTGTGTTTCACTAAGGAATCTTGTTTTGTCACTGACAAAAAGGAGAAAGTCGCTCTCAACGGATACCGTTTGGAAAATGTTTATGTTATAAACATGGACTCGACAACCACTGAGAATTCTTGTTTCTTCTCCAAAGCCTCATCTGATGTCAACTGGCTATGGCATAAGAGGCTCTCTCATCTCAACTTCAAGACACTGAACACGCTTTCTTCAAAAGAGTTAGTCACTGGTCTACCTCAACATTCATACGCTAAGAATCTCTATGTTCAATGTGTGAGAAAGGGAAACAAACCAAAGCAAGCTTCAAGTCAAAGCAAGTTTCCTCAGTGTCATCTCCACTTCAACTTCTTCACATGGATTTGTTTAGCCCTGTTAACAAACAATCCATCGCTGGAAAGAAATTTATAATGGTCATTGTTGATGAATTCTCTCGCTACACCTGGGTTATGTTCCTCCGTTCTAAGAGTGACACCCCTGAAGAACTCATCTCTTTTGTCAGGAAAATGGAAGTCCTGAACAATATGACCGTTCGCTCTATAAGGAGTGATCATCGGCTGAATTCAAAAACAGTTCCCTTGAAAACTTCTTTGAAAGTAAGGGTATTTCTCACAACTTTTCTTCAATGAGAACACCACAACAAAATGGAGTCGCTGAAAGAAGAAATTGAACGATCATCGAAGTTGCACGTTCAATGCTCAGTGATTCTCATCTACCTACTCAGTTTTGGGCAGAAGCTGTCAACACTGCTTGTTTTACTCAAAACAGGTCGCTGATTGTAAAAAGGTTCAAGAAAACGGCCTACGAACTTTTCCATGGGAGAAAGCCTTCAATTAGCTTTCTTCACATCTTTGGATGTCAGTGTTTCATACTAAATAACAGGGATGCCCTTGGAAAGCTTGATCCCAAGGCTGATGATGGAATATTTCTTGGATACTCTTCAGTCTCCAAAGCCTTCAGGGTCTTCAATCGTAGAAGACAAACTGTAGAAGAAACAATCCACGTCACTTTTGACGAATCCCATTCAGCGAACTCAAGACCTTCTGCTGATACTGAAGAACTCAATCAATGGATGTTTTCTCATCTTGGGGACTCGAAAAGTACTCCCAATCCTTAGGTCAACATCCCTACCGCTGATGATGATGATCCTACCATCATCCCAAGCATGCAGACAATTGAAGCTGAATCGTCATGGGTTTCAGCTGTTCCTCTCAACACTATGCCTGCTTCTGAACCATCTACCTCAGATATCCCATCTACTTCTCAGCAATCAGTGAATGAAATGACATCTGAACCTCTTCCTCTTTTGCCTGAAATATCTGAAGTTGCTGAAGCTTCTTCTTCAGCTCCTCCAAATGTTCAAATCGAGTCAGCGAATCATGATCCGGCTCAGCGATGGACTATCAATCACCCCATTGATCAGATTCTTGGTGATCCAAACGCTGGTGTTCAGACTCAACGAGGTTCAGGTATTTGTTAACTTTATTTCTTCGATTGAACCAAAGAAAATAGATGATGCCCTCAGAGATCTAAACTGGGTCAGCGCTATGCAAGAAGAGCTGACAGAATTTGAAAGAAACAAAGTTTGGAAACTCGTTCCAAGACCATATGACAAGTCAGTGATAGGCACTAAATAGGTCTATCGAAACAAGTTGGATGAACATGGAACTGTAACCCGCAACAAGGCTCGTCTTGTTGCTCAGGGATACATACAAGAGGAAGGCATAGACTAAGACAAAACCTTTTTACCCAGTGGCAAGACTCAAAGCAATTCGTCTATTCTTAGGATACGCTGTTCACAGAGACTTTATGGTATAACAAATGGATGTGAAATCATCTTTCCTTAATGGAAGGCTGAATGAAGAAGTCTACGTTGAACAACCTCCAAGATTCACTGATCCTAAACATCCAGGTTATGTATATAAGCTGGATAAGGCACTCTATGGCTTATAGCAAGCTCCTCGTGCATGGTATGACACTCTCTCTTCTTATCTCCATATTGAAAAATTTGAGCGAGGAAAAATCGATAAAACTCTATTTTTTAAGAAAGTAAAAGGTCATATCATTCTTGTTCAAATATATGTCGATGATATTATATTTGGTTCTACTAACCCTGAATTATGTACTCGTTTCGCTGAAAGAATGAAAGTTGTATATAAAATGAGTATGATGGGTGAACTGACATATTTCCTTGGTCTTCAAATCAAGCAGAATGAAAAAGGAACTTTCATTCACCAAGGTAAGTATGTTAAGGATATGCTGAAAAAGTTTGATTTAACTCAAAGCTCAGCTATGAAAACCCCAATGGCACCACCGCTGACACTAAACAAGGATCCTTCAGGGAAACCTGTTAATGTCACAGTACCATGGGATGATCGGCTCTCTTTTGTATCTTACAGCTAGCCGTCCTGATATTATGTATGCAACTTGTTTATGTGCACGATATCAATCTGAACCTAAGGAATCTCATTTGATCGCTGTAAAGCGTATTTTTCGATACCTTAAGGGTACTCCTAACCTAGGTCTTTGGTATCCCAAAGTCTCAAGGTTTGATCTAATTGCCTATTCAGATAGTGATTTTGCAAGACGCACATTAGATAGGAAAAGCACCACAGGGGGCTGTCAGCTCCTGGGTGGAAAGCTGGTGAGTTGAACAAGTAAAAAGCTAAATTCAGTGTCCACCTCAACCGCTGAAGCTGAGTACGTAGCCGCTGGAAGCTGTTGTTCTCAAGTCTTATGGATGAGAAATCAACTATTGGACTATGACCCTCAGCTCTCCAAAATTCCAATCTATTGCGACAACACTAGTGCCATCGCTATAGCAAACAATCCAGTGCTACACTAAAAGACCAAACATATCCAGATCATGTTTCATTTTATCAGAGATCATGTGATGAATGGTGATATAGAACTTCATTTTATTCCAACTGACTTTCAGTTAGCTGATCTGTTCACCAAACCTCTTGATGAGACAAGATTCAACTTTCTCATCAGCGAGCTTGGTATGCTGAACCTGGAAGAATAAATCTTAAGTGGTTAGCATTAGATCAGTGATAAAATGAACTTGTATACCCCTATTAATCATCTAATCTCTAAACAAAATTGATTCGCTAATATCAAGGTATGTTCTCTCTTAAACGCTGACATTCGCCTCAGCATGAAAGATTTCAAAATAAATTACATCGCTGAATATCTCTTCCTTTCAGCGATTCTTTTAAAAATCTCACTGATATTTCCAATCAGTGCTTCTTATTTTAAAGATGTCCCTGAGTTTTTTTTAAAACCCTCAGAGACAACTATAAATATGAAAGGACGTTTGTGACGTCATCACAACGGATAAACCATGGCACGCCTTTTCGTCTGACACGCTCGCCCGTTTCGTTTTCTTGTCCAATAAGATTGAAGGGACGTGTCACGTGTCATTATGAAAAAGTTTTCCCGATTTTAGGTTTTCTCTCTCTACTCACACTATATAAACCCTTCAAGTTTATATTTTTACCTTTTACGCGATTATACTCTCTTAACGCAATACAACTCTCTTAATTCTCTTGCATTCAGATTATTTTATCAAGAACCTGTGTTCATCTTCTTCTATTTCACGAAACAGGTTAACACTTCTTTTATTTTCCATCTTACAAACTTGTTTTTGATCTTATTATTGTTTTTAAAAGATTAAACAAAAGAACTTTCTCAAAATGAAATCATTTTATTCATGGTGTTATGCACACAATCTGTTTATAGGTTGTTCTTCAAGTTTATAATCAAAATCTTAAACTTGAAACATTTCATACGTTTTTCCAGAATCCTTTCTTTAAAAGGGAACTGGTAAAACAAGATTTTTTCACTAGCTTTTGTACTTCTTTTCAAAACTAGAAACCTTAGTTTACCATTTATTTCTCCAAATGGATACTGAAAAACCCTAAAAATCTCATTGTGGAATCTCATTCCATTTTAAGAAATTTTTCTTCATCTTTGTGTGTTCTGAACAGAAATGGCAACCAACGATAACACCAACGCTGCTTCTCCTGCTTCTGAAACTGCTGAACTTCCTAAGGCACCAAACATGCGCCATTCCCTGGACCATATCCCGTTTCAGTCCAACAACCCCTATGCTCTCTTGGAATTCCCCGAGAAGAAGAACATTTCCCATCTTGATGATGCTATCAAATTCATCAAGGCCTGTCCTCTGGCGACAACCCTGACTATTAAACCACCTGCCCAAAAGAATTTACTTGCTCAGTTCTGGTACACTACACACCGTACCCAAACCACCTCCACAAAAAATCCGAACAAAAAGTTCGATGTCATCGCCTTTGAAACCGAGCTTGGTGAAGCCCTAGTCACCCCTTCAGCTATAAGGGGAGCCCTGAACCTCCCTACAAGCTTTAAGGACAACAAGTTCGTCCTGTTCCCTGACGTCAACTCTGCTGAAGGAAAGGCCAAAATCATCGCTTTCCTTGACGCCATGAAATACAACTGGAACACAGGACGTGACAAGCAACATGAGAAGAAGATCACGACAGTGCTGAAAAGCAAGATGCCCAGTGAGCTGAACTTCAAATTTTCTCACAACATCAGCTGCATGTCAGCAAAGACGGGGTCCGCTGATCAGGCCTCAAAGCCCCAAACTGCTATGGGTTATGCACTACTGAAGGGTCTACATGTAGACTGGGCGCGCCTCATCTTTCAAGATCTTATGGAAAGGGTTGAAGTTCCTGATCGCCCAGCGATGGTCCCGATTCCTCAGTGCCCTCTTTTTGCATGGCCTGAAAGACAAGTATCCGACAGGGGGAGACCTGAGACTTTCTCAGGTTGGCCCGATAGTGCTGGACTACAAGCCGATCCCTAATGAGGTACGTATCTCTGAACTCTTACCTCTTCTTCACTCTCCTTCTTCTCTTTCTGCAACTACCAATGTGGCAGTGGTCGACCCAACCGCTGATACCCAGGCTGCAACCACCTCCTCTTCCAAAAAGAGGAAACCCTCTGAATCCGCACTTGGCATCCATAAGACCAAGAAGACCTCAAAGGAGTAACCCAATCCTTCCCAGGCTGAAGACTCCACGTCGGTCTCCTTACAGACGACGATGGAAGATTTCGTGGTATACTCCGCCACATCTGCTGAACCATCCACTTCCATACCAATTTCAGTGCTTCAGTTCACTGAAATTCCTTTGGATACGAACCCCCAATCCTCAGCTCCTCAAAGCGCTGCAGAGGCTTTTCTCAGCGGATCCAACGCTGAATCTTCTACCACACCCTCTTCACAACCTTTGCTTCTCCTTCTCATTCTTTGGTCTCTTCTAAATTCATTTTCCCCACTGCATCACCTTCAAGCGTCATCCATCTGGACGACAGTTCTGCCGCTGAGCTACAACGATTGATGGACCAGAATAAAGGACATGAAGGCGCTTCCTCCCACTGAACGCTGGAAGATGACATGGAACACCTATTATGCTACTGTTTAGGAAAAAAATCACGTCGTACGACCACGACCAGAACAGGTAAGACGCATGATTATGAACTAAATCTTGTATTAAGATAAGGTCTCGACAAGAACCCATAAAACATCTGTCGTCACCCGTAAAAGGTAAGTCGTACGTCTCCCATGACGCACGACCATAGCATCGCCCGTCCCGTACGACCATCGCGTAAGATCGTTGCACCTTCGACCAAAGCTAACGTTAACCTTGACTGTTACGTTTGTTATGTATTTAATGCAGGAGTCAAAGCCGTTAACGATCGATAGCCGTAACGGACGAAGAGTATTATGAACATTCATCTCCGGCGACCGTTTCCAGCCGTTATAGCCGTTGATCAAATCATTAATGGAGCTAATTAATGATGCGAAGACCATAAAAGACAAGCTAAAGCCTCTTTTCAAAGGACATCAGTTAACATCCAGTATACATCAGCGAACATCACCAAACAGCAGAGAAAAACATCCAAACTCATAACAAAGAACATTCAAACTCTGGAGATCAAGTACTGAAAGCCAGAACCCTACCGCGAACTCAAGAACACTCGAAGGAAAGCTAAAGTATCGCTCTCGACGCACGACAACAGCCCTCGACCAGAAGTTCACACTTTGTATTCATACACGACAAACACCTGTTTTTTCATTCAAACACTTGTACTTTACATTTCGAAGTATTTCCTTCATTTGTATTGTAATCATCGTACGACCGACGCCAGTACCAAGGACGTCGCCCCTGATTGGCGACCATAGTGAAGCGACGACACCCATTGTCGTCCGCATGTTTTTTCCTCGATTGAGGTTTTTCCTGCGTCATCAAATCCCTTGTCTCGTTTATTTTTTCACTCGTCGCACGTCTCGTCGAAAGATCCTTTCTTTAGTTGATTAAGTCCACATCGACCTTAAGTTGTCCCTTTGGTGCGATTTTTGGCATTAACAGTTTGGCGCCATCCGTGGGACCTCATCTAGAGAAAATCCTCGACGAACGTGCATTATACTAATAGTTTCTTGGAGTTTCTTCTATTTTATGTTGCAGGAAAATGGCAGCCTCTGGAAATCCGCAGCAAGCCGTCGCTCAGATGTATCAGGAGCTCGAGGTTGCCAGGAATCAACTCAATGCAATGGCAGAGCAGAATCGCAGAGCAGCTGAGGAGATCGCGCGGTTAAGAAATCCTCTTGGGCCTCAAAATGGTCCTAGGCCGTTCGTGCAGAACCCAATTCCAAGATCGTTCGACCAGAATGGCCCTAGACCATTTGTCCCGAATCCAGGTTCATCCGCGCATATTCAGCATCCAGGCCCATTCATGCAGAATCAACAACCAGGGCCGTTCAACTCAAATCCTCAGTTTGGGACAGTTCCTCCTCAGCACATAAGGCCACCACCCGTAAATAATGGGTCTCAGCCATTACAAGGGTCGCAGCCTTTCCAGCAGGGGTCGCAACCATTTCAACAGCCATTTCAGAATGGACCTCAAGGTGGATCTCAACCACTCCATGATGGATCGCAACCTTTCCAGCAAGGATCGCAATCGTTTCAGAATGGACCGCAACAATTCCAACATGGGTCACAACCATATTTTGTTCCATTCAACGGGGACACCAATGGTTCGTCGCATGGTAATGGCACTAGTCCAGGGACCAATCCCTCGACAGGGGCAAATCCTGATCTTAACGATCCCGTCGCCCAGTGTTTGAAGATGTTAGAAGACCAAAATGAGCGCGTCTTGTCCTTTCTCGCCAAGTTGCCTGGGGCAGCCGTGCCTGTCGACGTCGAGCCTCGCTCGGGATATCAGGCGTCGCCCTTCATCGACGAGATTGCCACCGTCGAGGTCCCAAAGAAGTATAACATTCCTGCCTTCACTCCCAAATATTCTGGTGTGACTGATCCGACTGAGCACGTCGCGCAGTACAAGCAGCTCATGTGGACGATCTCGATCCCATTTATGTACCAGGAAGTATGCATGTATAAGAGTTTCGGAGCAACTCTCACTGGTCCAGCTCTCCAATGGTTAATCAATCTCAAACCCAAGTCCATCGGGTCGTTTGCTGAGTTGGTTAACCAGTTCTCCCAGCAATTCTCCAGCAATCGTAAGATGGAGAAGCAGACCAGCGACCTATATTACATCGTACAGAAGGCTAATGAGTCTATTCAAAATTATTTCAATAGATTCAATGCCGAAATGATCAGTATCCGCGATTGTGACATCAAAACTGCGATCGAAGCTTATAAACGTGGTCTAGACGATAGTTCAAGTCTATATATCGATCTGACCGAGTATCCCCCAGAGACTTTCGAAGACGTCCGAGCTCGAACCTTGTCATATATGAGGGTCGAGGATGATGCCGCCTTTCGTCGCAAGCACACTGACGACAAGAAGTCGTTTGGCGTCAGAAAGCCAGAGTTCAATACAAAGGCTGTTTTCAGAGTTGAGCCAGCGCGCCAAATTTCAAATGTTCGTTTCAAGACGAAAGCAGAAGCCAAGACCGCGACTAAGTTCACTCAGTACCCCAAGATATCCTCTTACGGATTCAAAGGACCCACAAAGGACCTAGTCGAAGCTCTGAAAAGTTCCCAAGCTACCATTCGATGGCCAAAGAAGTCCGATCTGGACGATGCTAAGAAAGACAAATCAGAGTGGTGCGACTTCCATGCCGATCATGGTCATGCGACAGACGACTGTATTGCATTGAAGAAGGAACTAGCATATCATTTCCCGAAAGGAAATCTCAAGGACATCATCGACGATGTCGCTGTTCCAGTTGATGGCCATCGACCGTCGACTCCCGAGCATGCAAAAGTTGTCAATTGAAATTCCCTACGCCATGGGGAATCCATGAGTCACTCGTGAGTGCTACAGGTCTACCTTGAAGCCGCGAAAATAAACTAAAGTCACAAGATCAGTCTCTCGACAGTTCGTTTCTTCTATCCCTAAATTAGTATCTTTTCCACAGGGATAAATCTACTATGGTGCCTCGTCGTACGACAGCATAGTCGACCGCAGGACAATATTTCTCCGTGTCATTCTGTCATTTAAAACCTATCTTTTCCTCCCAAAAAGGATACGGTAATAAACGACAGGGGGAAAATAGAGAGAGTCTGAAATGGTACGTTCTCTAACTCTTTCTCATACGATTTTTTCTCACAAAACGTTTACTGACTTAAGCATCGGAGGGTCGTTGGCTAGCCAACGACCAACCCCCGACATCGTTTTATCGCAGAATCGCACGACAGTTTATCGCAGAATCGCACGACAGTAGTCATTAAGTCTACTATATGACTTTAATATCGCAAGGTCGAACGACATAGACGATCAGGTCTCTAACTTGATCATTCCTCCATAGGGGCATACGACACAAACTCACTGTACGATCTGGTCGTACGATCACAGACTCTAAACGACTTTACCCCTAAGTTTCTTAACTTTCATACACTGAATGGATGCTTTAATCGCGTGTTTTTATATTGGTTTTACGTTCTTATCATCGTATTACAATGAATACCTTAGTCGCATGATTTCATATGTATTTTATGATCAAATTCATAACCAATGTGATTTGAATAAAGCACAAGTTCAAACAAAAAGTGCATTTAAAAAGATCGTCAGGTACACGTTCGACCACCAACGATCGAGCAGCAAAGCAAAACAAAATAAAATTCCTAAATTAAAGGAGGAACATCCGTCGCATTCATGCCTGAAGTCCCATCCTGAAGGCTTTCGCCTGCCACCTCCTCCTCAGCGTCCTTCTCATCGTCCAAGTCGAGATCCCTCTCGGTCCCGACTCTCTCATAAAAGAGATGCAACTCGTCTGACGCTGAAGCCAAAGGATCCTTGCCCTGCAGGTGACGTCGCATAACTGCCGCACGCGCAGTAAGTCGAGCATAAGAAAAGAAAGACTTATTTTCGTCCTTCCACTCATCAGACTCCTTCTTCAAATTTATCACTTTAGCCTCGATTCCCTCGACTTTTTCGCGGTTATGGATTCCTTCATCCCCTCCAGCTCCTCTCTCTAGTCGCGCATCAAAATCAAGGACTCCTTCAAACACGAGTTTATCTCATCTCTTGTATGACTGAGGGCATCTAATTCGTCCAAAGCATAGTCAAGGCGCACCGACATCGCTTCTTCATGCTCCAAAGCAGCTTTCTCTTTAGCTAACGCTGCATCTTCATCTTTGGTAACAGAAGCCGTTGAAACCTCTATATTCATCGTTTCGACATGCAATGCCAGGAAAGCTTAGAATGCCTGAAGAATCATAATATGAGCGGCATTAGTAAACAACGACAACGACAATGATAACGACAACGACAACGACAAACGACAAGTCTTGAAAGAAAGGCTTACCAAGAATAAGAGTCCAGCTGTATGTGTAACGTCCCAAAAATTACAAGGAAATTTAAATTTTCTAAAACATATATTCCATTATAAAACAGCCACAATTTAATAAACCGTAACTCAATTAAAGTTAATGCCGTCAACTCAAACAGTCAAAAGAATTTATGCAACGGAAATATTATAAACAAATCTAAAAGTTTAAAAGTGTAAATTCCAACAATTCTCGGCGCCCGCGCTTTGTGTGTGTACCGTCAAGCCCAACTGCCGCTCGCACCTGAAATCACAACATATTGGGAAAGGGTAAGCTAAACGCTTAGTGAGTCCTACCACACACACAGGTAGCAACCCCACGTATATCGCTCCTACTCGCAAGTAGGTAACACCACTATCACCACGAATATAAACCACATAATAATTAACGTATAAATACAAGCTCAGTCCCACCGAGCCCTCGGTCCCACCGAGTACACAAAAATATGTTGATACAAGCTCAGTCCCACCGAGCCCTCGGTCCCACCGAGTAAGATAATATAGTTGTACTAGCTCAGTCCCACCGAGCCCCTCAGTCCCACCGAGGTGTACACAAATTACATACCATTCACATAATAATTCAACAATCACAACTATTTATCACATCCCAACTAGTCCACGTAAACACGTAATAACACGTAATAGCACGTAACACAAAATAACGTTACACATGAAATTCCCAACTACGCGGTGAGAGAACTCACCTCAAAGCAACGCGACGCGCCCACGAGCCGCAACACCGACACGTCCACTTTCCTCACTTTTTCCCACCTAAGTACGCACTAAAAATGTCAACGGAAAGTCCCAACGCACGACACGCTTACTAGTTTAACAAAGTTAAATTTCCAGCTTTTTACACTAAAACGCAGGTCTGTTCGAGACTCATTTTACCCCTGCTAAAGTGATCAATCCAGAAATCTAATTCCATATTCATCAAGTTCCATGTCTTACGGTTCCAGGGACGTATAGAACGCGGTCTAACGATGTCCCAATTATTTTATACGAATTTTACAAGACTGGTCCGCCGAACAGCGAAAAACCGGACCAGTTAGTATAAAAAGGAAATTTCACCCTAGTTACGGTCCGAACCAGCTTTTACTCAAAACAGACAGAACTTAAAGGGCTCGTAAACGGAACTTTTGGCACCAATTTCATCCCATTCCGACATTCCTAGCAGAAGTTACGCTCATTACAAAAACAGGGACAGAAAGATAGCAGTCACATGAAATCATAACTTAATTAAAACGGTTTGGATAAACGACAACGGTTTAGGGTTCCGCCAAGGTGGTTTAGGGTTTAGGCCGCGAACCTCACCCACTGCCGCCTCCGGCAGTGGGGCACGACGGCGACGGTGTTTTCCGGCGGCGGTCACACACACACACGCAAACCGCACTACCCTCCCGCACCACCGTTCTCCTCTCTCTCGATCGCCCTAACACGCATCTACTCGCACCCACATCCGTACCAGCCCTGCCATGGCCAGCCACCACAGCGGCGGCGTGCAGCGGCGGTCCCCCACCGCCGGCAGCCATGGCTGCGGCGGTGGTAGTGGCGGTTTACGGCGTTTCCGACGGTGACACAACAACCTTAACAAAACGGAAAGCTTACCTCCACGCAGCGTTTTTTTCCCGGCGATCACCTTCTTCCTCCTCTCTACTCGTCGCCGGAAGCCCTTTCTTCTTCTCTCTCGACTTCCCTCTTTCCGGTTTCTCTCTCTCTCTTTTCCTTTTCTCGGCCGAACACAACAAGAAGGGGAAGGGGAATGACTAAGAGTCTAGTTGGGGGTTACTAGCATGAAACCGAAGGGGAAGAGGAAGGGGGGCGTCCTTTGGGCCGACCCCTTGCCAAACTTTGGGGAAAAGCCCCTACTAGCCCCTCAACTAATCATTTCCTTGCAAGAACCCAAAAGTTGACACATTTAACTTTTTGGTCCGATTCGACTAACCCCGCTAAATAAAAATATTAGCAATAATTAAATAAATAATACATAAAAATGTACCGGGACACGGGCTTTACAGTATGGAACTCTTTCTTCTCGAAAGAAAACCCGTCAAAACGCTCCCTGAAAGACGGAAGCAAATATTTTTCCAAATGGGGGAACAACTTCGTCTCGTCCAAGACATTGTCGTCCAGAAAACCCGATGGCAACGTAAAGTTGACCGTCGTTTCCCCCAAAGGTCCCTTCTGCGCGCCTTTGCCCCTGTCGGCCGATGAAGGGCCGGATAGGACGACGGGATACATCGTCGCCAGTTGCGCAGTATCCACAGATTCCGCGCTGGTCGCAACCGACGCCTTCGCCTTCCTGGACAAGGCGACCCTCGATGGGTTACCCGTCTTCAAAGACGGTTCCCTCAGAACGGACACCTTTGTCCTCTTTAAGAGGCCCGACCCGGCTATCGAGACCTCTTTTCTCTTCAGGACTCCCAACCCAGTTGTCGAAACGTCCTTCTCCCTCGCCTCGCGAGCTACTTCGACTTGGGCCATCTTTCTAGCAACAGAAGACGTCGCCTGTGCTTGAGATTCACCTGTACGGTAAAAGAAAGAAGTTAGACGATTCAGAACAGAGAAAGACCAGGTCAAGCGAAAGGAAGACAAAAGGATACTTACCAATTATCTCTACCTCTGGTTCTTCGCTTTTCTCTTCCTCCTCAGTCTTCTCAGAGTCCTCCTCTTCTTCTTTCTCCTCTCGACCCATCCTCATTCTGTCGCTCAAGAAAACGGTGTCATCATCCTCGTCTATCAAATGACGCGTGACGTACGACCGGTCTTCGGTACTAAATTCCAAGAACTTTTCGATCCTAGCCCGAGAAGCATCATCCGGCTCTACCTTATCGAAATCAATATCTACGCATAAAAAAGAAGACCGGTCGAAGAAACAATCGAGCAACAAAATAACATGAAAACGTACAATCAAAGGCTCACCCGTCATATTCCAACCCTCCCTAATCCAGTCACTATCAGTGTCCAGCGTCGAAGCCCATACGAATACATACCTCTTCTTCCATCCACGGTCGTTGACCGCAGTATTTAAAACCAGGGTACGATCACCCTTGAACCTTGAAAACAAGCTATAGCGACGATACCGATCATTCTTGACCTTATACGCCGTCAGAAGGTCCCTCACATTCATCGGTGGATTCTAGTTGGAGGTAAGTCTTTCGATGATCAAGATAACTCTCCAGAACTGGGGCATCAGTTGCCCCGGCGAAAGATCAAATTCACACATGAATTCTTTGACTAAAGGCGAATATGGCCAGTGAAAGCCTATTTTGAATGGGTATTCGTATTTAACAATGTACCCCTCGGGGCACATTTCCGGTCGAACCTTGCCAACCTTGCTTACGGTAATCCCCACGGGAATCCTCGCTAGACTTCTAAAGTCGTCGAGATCTTCTTCGTTTTTAATGGTGCTTCTAGGCTCCGTCGACATTGCCAGCCCCGTTAAATTGATTTGCACTTCTGAGAGGCCCCAGATATCCTAGTTTTTTCTAGTCTTTCTAGCAATAGACTTGCGACGCATACGCAAACTGGAGGGTCGTATCTTATATGATCTCAGAAAAACTTAAATTAGGTCAAAGATCCTCGCAAGTTCTAATCGAACGAAAATCGACAAGAGAAGATCCATCGTAATCTTTATTTATGCAGTCGATCATGTCAGGTCGAGCCCTTTGATGATCGCCGCACACCCCCGTCCTTTCGTATGACCACAGGGATCTTCGACACCTGTCCTCGACAGCTGGTAAGCATCATCGTGTGTCAGTATGACGTCACGACCTCGTTCCCTTTTCAACTTCTCGTTCAGTTAGAAACGGACCAGTCTAGCTCCTAGGAGATTGAGGTAATTTCTAACTCTTGTCTTATTTCCTATGCGTCTGATTGACAAAATTTAAAACTTAAATTTGACATTCAATTTTCATATTTTGGGGGCAAACTGTTTGGGCAAAAAATCACGTCGTACGATCACGACCAGAACGGGTAAGACGCACGATTATGAACTAAATCTTGTATTCAGATAAGGTCTCGACAAGAACCCATAAAACATCCGTCGTCTCCCGTAAAAGGTAAGTCGTACGTCTCCCATGACGCACGACCATAGCATCGCCCGTCCCATACGACCATCGCGTAAGATCGTTGCACCTTCGACCAAAGCTAACGTTAACCTTGACTGTTACGTTTGTTATGTATTTAATGCAGGAGTCAAAGCCATTAACGATCGATAGCCGTAACAGACGAAGAGTATTATGAACATTCATCTCCGGCGACCGTTTCCAGCCGTTGTAGCCATTGATCAAATCATTAATGGAGCTAATTAAAGATGCGAAGACTATAAAAGACAAGGTAAAACCTCTTTTCAAAGGACATCAGTTAACATCCAGTATACATCAGCGAACATCACCAAACAGCAGAGAAAAACATCCAAACTCATAGCAAAGAACATTCAAACTCTGGAGATCAAGTACTGAAAGCCAGAACCCTACCGCGAACTCAAGAACACTCGAAGGAAAGCTCAAGTATCGCTCTCGACGCACGACAACAGCCCTCGACCAGAAGTTCACACTTTGTATTCACACACGACAAACACCTATTTTTTCATTCAAACACTTGTACTTTGCATTTCGAAGTATTTCCTTCATTTGTATTGTAATCATCGTACGACCGACGCCAGTACCAAGGACGTCGCCCCTGATTGGCGACCATAGTGCAGCGACGACACCCATTGTCGTCCGCAGGTTTTTTCCTCGATTGAGGTTTTTCCTGCGTCATCAAATCCCTTGTCTCGTTTATTTTTTCCCTCGTCGCACGTCTCGTCGAAAGATCCTTTCTTTAGTTGATTAAGTCCACATCGACCTTAAGTTGTCCCGTTGGTGCAATTTTTGGCGTTAACAGCTACCGTGACATCAACACCTTTTCCAACCTTCCTCCAGGTAACCTAAACACTCCTCTATCTGAACCCCCAACTTCTGAGCTTTCCTTTGTTCACAAGTTCTTTTCTGTTACAGGTCCTAATCTGGGGACTATTAGCAACTCCCTCACGGAGCTCGCTAATAAGGTGGAAACTCTCACCACCAACATCACCAACAATCCTCGGCGGTTACAAATGCTAGGGAGACATTGAAGAAATTGGTCGAAGCTATGACCGACAAAGCTACACCCGTTGACGTCTCCAAGATTGCCGGCAGTCTATCTAGTGTCGTTGAGGCCATCACCGACAACTCCTCTAGTGTCACCGCCCTGAACACTACCAACACGAGCCTCTTCTCCAACTTCTCCACTCTGTCCAGTGAAGTCACATCGCTGAAGATAAATGTGTCAAAACTTCAGGGGGAGGTCTCGTCCTTGAAGACTGAGGTGGGCTCTCTCACTCAGGCGGTCGGATCCTCCAACAATCTGCTGCAACAGATTCTCGATCGTGTCAACGCTTCCACTGTCCCTCTATCCCACTTTTCTCAGGATGACCGAGAAAAGATGGAGATGGCAGTGGACTTCATCGTTCAAAGCACCCTTGCTATTTCTGGCCTGGAAGACGGAATGGCAGCGGTGGAAACACAACTTGGGATCCTTGGCCAAGAAGACAGAGACCCTAAGACCACTGATGCTGCTGCTACCTCTGCTGCTGCTGCTACAATCTCCCCCATCCAACATGTGGAAGAGGGGGAGAAGGACAAAGACGAAGAAGGCCTTCCCCATGTTTCTGAGGGGGAGGATACTGCTGAAAAACCTCAGAGAGATGAAAATCCTGAGGGAAACGAGAAAATCCCTCTTATTCTGAGGGGGAGGAACTCAAAGAACAGGCCGACTCACCAATGCTTGTTGAATCCTCGGAAAATGAGGAAGAAGACGATGAGGCTGAAGAAGAAGAAGACCTGGACATCCAGGATGACGAGCCTTCATCATCACCCAAAAATGATGATGACGATGATGATGATGAAGATGAAGGTTTTGTATTCCAGCTAAAACCAAAACGAGCCCCTGCACTAAAATGGGTCGTCATTAAAGAACAAGGGGAGGGGACCAAAACTCGGCCTCCAGCGACTGCGGCCGACCAAGGAAAAAACAAAGGCGTCGCTGAGGACAACCTGGATATTCTGCTCAAGAAACTAGTTTGTTAGGTATGTTACATTCTTTTCCCTTACACTGCATCCCTCATCTACCCCTTCTTAATATCTATCCTACTCTCACTCAAACCTCTAAACACTTAACCCATCTTTTCTCTATCTCTTCTCCCAAATGATCTTACCTGTGTGATCGTTTTGTTTCAGCTAGTCCTCTCCCCTGCTTGAGGTTCAAACTGAAGCTCCCCACAACAATCTAGCAATAATCCCAGCAACAAGAGCTGAAGAACAAATAATCCCGGTCCTGAACTTCGATGGGACTGATGATCTTTTTGAAGAAGAAGAAGAAGAATTGCTCTCCCATCCCAACAGACCTTCCTTGGCTATTAAAAAGACAAGGGAAGATGAAACCTCAGCAAGAGAAGCGTTGATTAAGAAGCTAGAAGATCAGCGCATTGTCCCTCCACAACTGAAGATGTTATCAAACAGGGAAATCGTTGAGGCTTTCAAAGCTGAAAAACTCCTGGCTGAACGGAAGAAGGCTGAAGAAAAAGATAAAGAATATGCATTAGAACTCGTTCAACGTTCAGTCAAGGACCCTGCCTTGATGAAGGTTCATGTCTCTAATCAACGAAAGCTCTGGAACGACGCCAAGAAGATCAGAGAAGAGAAAACAAAGGTCTCTGATTCCACAATAGTTTGGTGCAAGGAGAAATGTCATTTCCGACACCATGCATCCATAATAAAAACGGTCAACATCAGGGGAAGAACATACAATGATGTTCCTATCATTGATATTCAGATTATCAGGGAGAATGGTCACAAGGCAATCATCTACACTTCGTGTCTTGATCAGCTTGTTCTTTGTGAATGGTTGGAGATGCGGATAGCCATTCAGCGGTCGCGCTCAAATTACAAATCCTTTGTCGAGAAAGCTCTGAACAAGCTGATCGACTTGGTAACATCAACCGTTAATATCCCTCCTCCTCCAGTTCAAAATAGAAGGCCTGTTGCAAAGAAAAAGAAGAAACCCTCAGCTTCAAGTCCTCTTATACGAAATGAAACCGGCATCGAGTTCTCATGAGAAGCTGTCCTTGGCCCTGATCCTGATCTGTCAGCGCTTGTTGTCTCCCTACCCCCTGGTGAAGACTTTATCCCTGGAAAGGTGGTCAGCGAACCTTATGGCATTTTCTTCATCGACTGCACCGAACGCAAATGCTTTGAATGCATCTCTGAGGTAGCCATCACTCCCATCGAACAGCTCAAAGATCTCATCTACTGGTGTGGTTTCAGACTAGACATGCTCAGACAATTCATGAAGCCCTTAATCTACAAAGATGCCAAGAAAAGAAGGGAGCAAGGAGTGAAAGTCCCTGATTGGATGGTCTCTGAATCAAATTCTCTTGATGAACTTCTTACCAAGAATGAACCTGAATAGCTGATATGATTCCTTTTGTAATTCTTCTATCTTTTGTCAGCTTGTAACTTTTTGTACTTGTAAATATTAATTCACTGTACTTGTAATTTTTCCACTTCCCCTTGTAATCTCTACGAAGTTAATGAAAAATTTCAGTGAATGTACTTTACTCCATCAGTACTTAAAAAGATCCCTGAAAACAGTAAATGGGACAAGTATTTTATGAGTCCTTCTTATCCTTATGTTTTCTAACCTAGCAATTTTCCTTTATTGCTATGTCATCATCAAATAGGGGGAGATTGTTGATCCAAACCCTCAGTGATTTGATAATGACTATGAGAAACACTTAGTGAAAATTGTAAGTAGACAATATGTATTAATGTTTTGTCATCAAAGAAAATATACTAAGTCTGTTTAGTATCGCTGATGAAAATATACGCTTTAATTTATGCATTCAACGAACACTGTTCATCAGTGAGTCCTGAGCCTGTTCAGTCTCACTGATGATAGTTGATAACTGATGTTGTTTACTTATGATCCCTGAAGACAAGATTCACGTCAACTATGTTCTACGTTGAAGTCGAAGATCATGCCAAAGAACCAGCGACTAAGTCTACTAATGACCTGATACGGATATCAGCGAAGCCAAGACTTGTCCACTCAATGTGAAGTTTCAAGTAAAAGACTTAAGCGAACGCTGAACTTTATCATTCGCTGATAAAGAATCATTCAGCGAAAGCGGATCATGAAGCCTCCTCTACAAGCAACTTTTGTGTTATCCCCTTGAACGCCTCCGTACGATTTTGTCAGAACGGACATCCCTTTTGCCCAGAATCGTACAACCAACTCTGATTCTGCATTGTTCATCATGCGACCATTAGGTTATCTACGGAAGTCAAACCATGCAACCAACCAGAGGCTGCCACGTGTAAAGGTGTACAGTTGTGCATTAAATGCATGCAGTATATAAAGGAAACCCTCTTGCTGAACTTACTGTGTGAAAGAATACTTTCGTTAAGTGTTCTTATTTTCCTTCTCTCTTATTTCTAGTGCAAGAAATCTTAGTGTTCTCATAGTTTGTTTAGATTAGGTTTATTCCTTAATCTTGTTCTGCAACAAACTGTAATTTGTTTGATAAATATCAATAAACAATTTAGAAAGATAAAAATCGTGTGTTTGTATTCAACCCCCCTTCTACAAACTTGTATAACCTCTTTGCGACCAACACCTGGCCCTATGTGTGTGTGTGTGTGTATATATAGGGTTGGGTTCACGTGAGACCAACCTGTTTTCGTAAGACCATGAGAGCACAAAATAACACTAAAAATTCACAACGATTCATTGTGAAGGTAAGCAAAACAACGAACCTTCACAACAAAATCACTGTGAAGGTTTACCTTCACAATACGTTCACATTCTTTTGCTGTCAAGGTTTAGTGTTATTTTTTTGGTCTCACGGGTCTCACAGAAATGGCTTGGTCTCACATGATCTCAAGTCTCTCTCTCTCTTTCTCTCTCTATATATATATATATATATAGAGGAAAGTTCAAATGAAAACTCAAATTCAATTGTAAACATGAGGACAAATCTCGTCCATTGATCGCAACCATATTTAAGCCATTCCTAAAATTCAGCTTTAGGGGTATTTTCGTCAAATTAGAATCAGCGCCTATTTTTGTTGAATTTTTATTTTCTTTTTTAATTAAAAAACTTTTACCCCCTTAAATTTTAAAATAAATTATCTCAAAAATTACTAACATTTTAATCAAACAAATTACATCAAAAAAACGAGAATTTCCTGCTCTTCGATATGACATCCATCATGATATAGTTTTTTTCGATTTAACCATTTTTTTACGTGAAATCGTGTATATGTGTTATATTCAAACTGAATATAACACATATACACGATTTCACGTTATAACACATATTCAGACTGAATATAACACATATTCAGTCCGGATATAACACATATTCAGTCCGAATATAACACATATTCAGACTGAATATAACACATTTTCAGACTGAATATAACACATATTCAGACTGAATATAACACATATTCAGACTGAATATAACATGTTGGTCCCGAAAGCCTTAAACAAGTTTGTAGAAGGGGGGGGGGGGGGGGTTGAATACAAACACACTATTTTACTTTTCTAAATTGTTTATTGATAAATCATTAACAATTTACAGCTTGTTGCGGAAACAAGATTAAGGATAAACCTAAATCTAAACAAGTTGGAACACTAAGGTTTTCTTGCACTAAGAAAGATAAGGAGATTACTAATAAAATCCTATCTTGAGAGATTTGAACTTGTCCAGAGTTAGCAAGTTACTTCAAATGAAGTGAGTTCATCTCTTTATATACTGCATGCATTTAATGCAATCCAGTATATACTTTACACGTGTCATCAGCGGATTGGTTGCATGTCATTGACCTTTGTTGACAACCTTAGTAGCCGCATGAATGAACAGTGTAGTATCAGAGTGGTTGTACGATTTCAGATTTTCGGAGGTTCTTTTCTGACATTTCGTACGGTGGCGTGCAAGGGAGGTTAAGACAAAAGTACTTTGTACGGAGGACTTCATGATCAGCTTTCGTTGATTCAGCGATTATCATTTACTATTCAGCAGATGATAAAGTTCAGCGATAGCTGAAGTCTTGTACTTGATACTTCACGTTGAGTGGACAAATCTGAGTCTTCGCTGATCCGCATCAGTTCATTAGGAGACTTGTCGCTGGTTCTTGAGCTTGATCTTCGACTTCAGCGTAGAACCTTTGTTGACGTGAATCTTGTCTTCAGGGATCATAAGTAAACAACTAACTTATCAGCGATCACCATAAGGACTGAACAGACTCAGCGATATGGTGAACAGTGTTCGCTGGATGTTTAATCTAAAAGTGCGAGAGTTCCTATCAGCAGTACTGTAAGATCTTAGTACTTATCAGCGATAGTGAAACTCTGATACATATTGTTTACTTACAATTTTCACTAAGTATTTAAGATAGGGTCATTATCAAATCACTGAGGGTTTGGATCAACAATCTCCCCCTATTTGATTATGACATAGCAACAGAGAAAATTGCTATTTAATGAAAACATAAGGATAAAAAGAACTCATAAAATATTTGTCCCTTTTACTGTTTTCTGGGATCTTTTCAGTACTAATGGAGTAAAGTACATTCGCTGAAATCTTTCTTTAAATCTTTGAATCAGGTTACAATATGAATAAGAAAGATTACAAGTACAAGCGAAATAAATTACAAGTACTGAAGGATGACTGATTCAATAGAGAAAAAAGGTGATTGTTGTCAGCCTTCAAAGGGTTCTTCCTTAATGAGAAGTTCATCAAGGGTTGTCTTTTCAGTTGGAATCATCCAGTCAGGAACCTTTTCTCCTTTATTCTTTAGCTTCAGAGCAGCTTCAAAAATCAAGGGTTTTAGGTGTCGTGCCTGAATGTCTTTTCTGAAGTCGCACCAGTAGATGAGATCTTTGAGCTGTTCGATTGGAGTGATTGGAAGCTCAGCGATCCGTTGAAAGCATTTACGTCCGTCGTAGTCAAGAAAGAATATTCCATAAGGATTACTGATGACTTTACCAGGGACGAAAAGTTCACATGGTGGCAAAGAGATGTCAAGGGCAGATAGATCAGGATCAGGACCAAGTACTTCAGCGCGAGAGAAACCAATTCCAGTTTCATTTCGTATGACAGGACCTGAGTTTGAATCTTGACGTTTCTTCCTTGGAGAGCCCTTTTTTCTTTTCGGCTTTAAATCAGGAACAGGAGGAATATCCACACAAGAAGATATCAAATCGATCTGTCTGTTTATCAGCTTTTCGAAATGATCCTTGTACTTAGATTTTGATGGTTGGATAGCTAACCTCATCTCCAGCCATTCAGAGAGACCATACCTTTTTACAGTGTCAGCACGAAAGGTTTCAGATGAGTCATCTTCTCTGAACAGTTTGATGTCAACAATAGGTACTCCGATGGAGGTTCTTCCAGAGATGAATACCTTGTTGATCTTCGCTGGACGATATCTGAAGTGGATTTTCTCTTTACACCAGATCAGGGTGGTCTGAGAAACTTCAGCTTTCTTTTCCACGATCTTCTGGGCTTGTTCCCAAAGCTTTCGTTGGATTTGAATGGGAATACGCTTCAGCTTGGGGTCTTTGACAGATTCTTGAGTGAGCTTGATGGCGTATTCTCTGTCTTTATCTTCAGCTTCCTTCCTTTCAGCGATGAGGCGTTCAACTCTGAGATGATCTTGGTATTCAGCTTTTGAAATTCTGAACTTAGGAGGAACTGAAGGTAGTTGATCGCGCCTTAAGATGATTCGCTGATCCTCGAATCGCTTTATCATTTCTTCTCTCCTCTTTTGAGGAACTGAGGAGGGTCTGTTTCTGTGCGAGAGAGGTTGTTCTTCTGATTCATCAGTCTCAGAGATTAAATCTAAGACTGGGATTATGTCTTCAGCGGTAGCTGGAATTATTGGTGAAGTCGCAATAGAAGATCTTTCAGCGATATCCTCAAACAGGGGAGAGGACTAGCTGAAACGCAGCGATCTTACAAATAAGAACTGGGTAGAAGAACTTGGGTAGAAAAGATAGAAAAAAAATGTGGATGTGTATGGTGTTTGTGGAATGGATAACTGATTTTTCAGAGATGATCAGGGAAGGAAAAATAAGTTTAGTGTACCTGACAAATCGGCTTTGCAAGTAGGATCGCCAGATTATCATCTTCAGCGATGCCTTTGTCTTTGCTTTTCTCAGCGCCAGAGGCTGAGTGCTTTGTCTTTGTCTTCTCCCCTGAAGGTTCTTTTATTGAAATACCTTTAAGAGCTTTGGTTCGAGGAGCAGGTTTGACAACAAAGAAATCATCGTCATCTTCATCATCATCATCATCGTTCCTTGGAGAGGAGGATGGTTCAGCTTCAGGGATGTCGAAGTCTTCGTCTTCTTCTGCTTCAGATTCCTCAGCATCTTCTTCGAGTTTCTCCCCCTCAGATACAGAGGCGAGGTTCTCGGTTCCCTCAGGGTTTTCATCTCCCTGAGGTCCAGTAATCCAATCTTCATTACCCTCTCCCCTGATAGATTCATCATGGGAAAGGTCTTCAGCGCTCTTATTTTGATCTTCAACGCTCTTCTCCTGTTCAGCGCTCTTATTTTGATCTTCAGCGCTCTTCTCCTGTTCAGCGCTCTTCTCCCCCTCTTTCTCATGATGGGCGGGGGAGGAATGGGTAGATTCAGCATTGGTGTTGTCTCTGTCTTCTGGGCCAGAGACTTTCACACAATCTTCAAGCTTAGCTATTCTGTCTTCTAGGCCAGAAATAGCAGGCGTGATTTTCTTCAGCTCTTGGCGATCCTCTGCGGTGAAGGAGTCCAAAACAGGTGCAGGGGCCGGAGCAGGAGCTGGATTATTTGCCTTGTTCACCAGCGTCTCGATCATTGTCTTGACAGAACTAAGATCGGTCTTCACTGAGCCCAAGTCGGTCTTGACCACTGACATATCACCTTCGAGTGTACCAACCGATTTCTTCAGCGTTGTAACCTCACTGGAAACGGTGGAAACTGATGATTTGAGGTTGGTGTAGTCAGTGTAGATGTCGGAAAGCACTTTGGCAAAGTCGGCGAGAGTTTTATCAAGGTCTTTGATGTCATCAGAGGAGGCCTTCTTGTCCACCACAGTAGTCAGCTTCGTCAGATTCTCTCCAGCGTTTGTTACAGCTGTAGAGTTATTTGATAGACCGGTGGTGAGATCCGTAAGTTTCATCTCCATAGACTTCAGAGACTGGTTGATGTCTCCCAAAAAAGGACCTGTAACATATAAGTACTTGTGAACAAAGGAAAGCTCAGAAGTTTCAGGTTTAGTTACAGTGTTTAAGGTGGGATCTGTACCTGCAGGAGCGTTGACGAACTCATCAAAGTTTCGAGTCCCTCCATAGTGTTCCATATCTCCCTCAAAAGTTCCGTGAGGGATGGAGATCTCTGCAGGTCCTTTCTTCGTCATTCGCTGAGAAGCTTCAACGGCTTCTTGAATGATGGCATCTCCAGTTTTGACTGGAGGAGTGTCCAAAGAAGTAGAGGGAGGAGCGAAGGATAAGAATTGGGGTTGGGTTTCAAGTTCAGCGTTGGATTCGCTGAGAAGTACTTCATCAGTCTTTTGAGAGACTGACGAAGGTTGGGTAGATTCCAAAGTTCTAACCTCAGCGTTTAAAGACGCTGAAGTAGGTTTAGAAGGGATGGCTTGAATTGGTGTGGCAGAGCGTACCACGGAACTTTCCTTCAGCTCTTCAGAATGAGCTGAGGAGTCTTCAGCATGGAGTTGCTGGGGTTGCTCCTTGGTTTTCTTGATCCTTTTGGAATCAAGAGGGGTAAGAGATTGTTTCCTTTTCTTAGAAGGAATGGATTTTGTGGCCTGGGAATCAGCGAGGGGTATAGTCGCTGAAGGAGCCACAGAAAGCGGAGAATTAAGTAGAGTGAGAAGGGTAGAGAGACGTACCTCGTTGGCGACAGGCTTGAAGTCGAGAACTTTAGGGCCAATCTGAGAGAGTTTCAGATCACCCTCTTCAGGATAGCTGTCCTTCAGGCCATATTGAAAGATGGCGCTGATGAATCGCGGGTAAGGAACCCATGCTGGTCGGTCAGCGGCAGAATCAACACATTGAATGAGGTCTTCATAGATGATGGAGGCCCAGTCAATGTTGAGACCTTTCAGCAGTGCGTAACCCATGGATTGCTGAGGTTGAGCGGCTTGATCAGAAGATCCGGATTTCGCTGTCATGCAGCTGATCAGGTGAGCGAAGATGAAGTTCATCTCGCTGGGATCTTGGATTTCTTTATCAGCGTCAGCTTCTTCTCAGGTAGCTTGTCTCTTCCAGTCTCCCAGATGTAACCCTTCGCATCAAGGAAAGCAATGATTTCTTCCCTGTCAGCGTGCTTCTTGTGGTCAGGAAATGGAATGAAAGGATTTTCTGAGGTAGCGTTAGGGAATTTCAGAGCTTTGCGGATTATTGCGGGGGTTATCTTGATGGTGCCATACTCAGTATCGCTGAGTATGCAGTCGATGGTTTTAGATGGATCTTTGGCTGAGGGTAGGTTGGTGTGTCTGGCAGAGTACCAGAATTGGGATAATAGACGCTGACTGGCAGGAGGTGTGATTGTCAGTGCTGTGTAGATGGGGCTATTCTTCAAAAAATTTACAGCGTCGTCTAGATGGGATACCTGCTTCCGAGGAGGAAACTCGAGAAGCGCTGAAAGGTTGTTTGCCTTTGTCCAGTCTAGTTGATCCAGCTCAAACTTAACCTGAGGAGCTTTGGTGATTTCCAGTTCCTCAGAATCAGTGGAGATGGACTCAGCGGTAACATTCAGCTTTGAAGTTGCCATTTCACTGTATTATCAGTTCAACCAAAGATGTGGAAAGAAAATTTCCATTAAGATTTTTCGAATTTTGTCCATTTCATTCAGACAAAAAAGTCTTAATGAAGATTAGGGTTTTTCTTGTTTTTAAAAAACGAATATAACACCTATAAGCCTTGTATTCCAGTTTAAAAAATGGATACGAAAGAAGAACAAGTTTAAGATTTTAGATTTAAAACTTGAAGAACAACCATGAAATGGTTGTGTTTATAAAACCATGAAAGAAAATGATTTTATTTTTGAGTTCTTTTGTTTGATCTTGTGTAAAACAATGATAAGATCGAAAACAAGTTATTTGCATTTGATAATAGATAAGAACATATTAACCTTGAGTTTGATGAAGAAGATGATGAACAGTTCTTGAAGATTGAGAGCACAAAATGCAACAGTGTTCTTTTCTTGCGGAGAAAGATTGACTCGCATAAAAGACAAATATAAACTTTGAGAGTGTTTATATAGGAAGAGAGTAGAGAGAGAAAAACTTGAGCGGGAAAGTTTTTCATCATGACACGGACACGTGTTTGCATTTGATTGGATAGACAACGAAACGTGCAAACGTGTGTCAGAAAAAGAGCGTGCCTGGTGTTATCCGTTGCAATGACGTCACAACTGTCCTTTCACATTCTTTCGTTGTCTCTGAGGTTTTGAAAGAAAAACTCAGGGACTCTTTGGAAAATATGAAGCACTGAATAGAAATATCAGTGAGGGTTTTAAGAAATTTCAAAATATTATTCAGCGATGAAAGAATTTGAAATCTTGCATTTTCATGCGATTTGTCAGAGAAAACATACCTTGATATCAGTTTAACCCAATTTATTCAGAGAGAAGATGATGAAATGTATTGTACAAGTTTATTTTATCTAGAGCCTATACAAGAATGTATAAACGTATCGCTGATTAAATGTGAACCGCTGAAGATTTATCCTTCAAAGTTCAGCATTCCAAGCTCGCTGATGAGAAAGTTGAATCTTGTCTCATCAAGAGGTTTGGTAAACAAATCAGCTAACAGATAATCAGTTGGGATAAAATGAAGTTCTATATCACCATTCATCACATGATCTCTGATAAAATGATATCTGATTTCTATGTGTTTTGTCTTTGAGTGTAGCACTGGATTGTTTGCTATAGCGATGGCACTTGTGCTGTCGCAATAGATTGGAATTTTGGAGAGCTGAAGATCATAGTCTAGTAGTTGATTTCTCATCCACAAGACTTGAGAACAGCAGCTTCCAGCGGCTACATACTCAGCTTCAGCTGTGGAAGTGGACACCGAGTTTTGCTTCTTACTTGTCCAACTTACCAGCTTTCCACCCAAGAGCTGACATCCTCCTGTGGTGCTTTTCCTATCCATTTTGCAACCTGCAAAATCACTGTCTGAATAGGCGGTTAGATCGAATCCTGAATCTTTGGGATACCAAAGACCTAGATTCGCTGTACCCTTAAGATATCGAAAGATTCGCTTTACAGCTTTCATATGAGATATCTTAGGTTCAGCTTGATATCGTGCGCACAGACATGTTGCAAACATAATATCGGGTCGGCTAGCTGTAAGATACAGTAGTGAGCCGATCATCCCACGGTACAGCGTGACATTGACAGGAACACCCTTTGTGTCCTTATCAAGTATCAGCGGTGGTGCCATAGGGGTTTTCATAGCTGAACTTTCAGTTAAGTCGAATTTTTTCAGCATATCTTTAACATACTTTCCCTGATTTATAAAAGTTCCTTTTTCAGTTTGCTTAATCTGAAGACCAAGGAAATATGTTAGTTCACCCATCATACTCATTTTATACTCATCTTTCATTCTATCAGCGAAACGAGTACAAAGCTCAGGGTTAGTAGAACCAAATATAATGTCATCAACATATATTTGAACTAAAATGATATGACCTTTTATTTTTCTAAAAAACAAAGTTTTGTCAATCTTACCTCTCTCAAAATTTTCAAGGTGGATATAAGTAGAAAGAGTGTCATACCATGCACGAGGAGCTTGTTTCAAGCCATAAAGTGCCTTATCCAGCTTATAAACATAACCTGGACGCTTAGGATCTGAGAATCCTGGAGGTTGTTCCACATAAACTTCTTCATTCAGCTTTCCATTTAGAAACGCTGACTTAACATCCATTTGATGTACAGTGAAGTTTTTGTGTACAGCATATGCTAAGAAAAGACGAATAGATTCAAGTCTTGCTTCAGGAGCAAAGGTTTCGTCATAATCTATACCTTCCTCTTGTCTGTATCCCTGAGCAACAAGACGAGCTTTGTTGCGAGTTACAGTACCATGTTCGTCCAACTTGTTTCGATAGACCCACTTAGTGCCTATCACTGTTTTGTCAGTTGGTCTCCGAACAAGTTTCCAAACTTTGTTTCTTTCGAATTCAGTCAGCTCTTCTTGCATAGCGCTGACCCAGTTTGGATCTCTGAGGGCATCATCTATTTTCTTTGGTTCAGTTAGAGAAATAAAGTTAACAAATAAACAAATATTACCTTCACTTCTACGAGTCTGAATACCAGCGTTGGGATCACCAAGAATTTGATCGATTGGGTGATTTACAGTCCATCGCTGAGCCGGAGCATGCGTCGCTGACTCAGTCTGAACTGGAGAAACTGAAGATGAGGCTTCAGCTACTTCTGGATAATCAGCTAAGAGAGGAATGCTTGCATTTGTCACTTCATTCACTGATTGCTGAGAAATAGATGGAATTTCTGAGACATTTGGATCAACTGCGGGTATAGTATTTATAGGAACAGCTGAGACCCAAGATGTTTCAGCTTCACTATTCTGCATATTGGGAATGATAGTAGGACCATCATTTTCAGTTGTATGAGTATGAGTAGTGGGAACATCTTCTGAATCACCAAGATGAGAAAACATCCATTGATTCAGTTCTTCTGTATCAGCGTTCGGTTTAGAGTTCGTTGAACGGGATTCGTCAAACGTGACGTGAATAGTTTCTTCTACAGCTTGTCTTCTTCGGTTGAAGACTCTGAAGGCTTTGGAAACTGAGGGGTATCCAAGAAAGATTCCATCATCAGCCTTAGGATCAAACTTTCCAAGGGCATCTATGTTGTTCAGTATGAAACACTGACAACCAAAGATGTGAAGAAAGCTGATTGAAGGCTTTCTCCCATGAAAAAGTTCATAGGCTGTCTTTTTGAATCTTTTGACTATCAGCGACCTGTTTTGCGTAAAACAAGCCGTGTTGACAGCTTCTGCCCAAAACTGAGTAGGCAGGTGAGAATCGCTGAGCATTGAACGTGCAGCTTCAATAATTGTTCTATTTCTTCTTTCAGCGACTCCGTTTTGTTGTGGTGTTCTCACTGACGAAAAGTTGTGAGAAATACCCTTGCTCTCAAGGAAGGAATCAAGAGAACTGTTTTTGAATTCAGTTCCATGATCACTCCTTATTGAGCGAACAGTCATATTGTTCAGAGTTTCCATCTTCCGAACAAAGGTGATGAGTTCTTCAGGGGTGTCACTCTTAGAACGGAGAAACATTACCCATGTATAACGAGAGAATTCATCAACTATGACCAGCGTATATTTCTTTCCAGCGATGGATTGTTTGTTAACGGGGCCAAACAAATCCATATGGAGTAGTTGAAGAGGAGATGACACTGAGGAAACTTGCTTGGACTTAAAGCTTGCCTTGGTCTGCTTCCCTTTTTCACACGCTGAACATAAGGATTCTTTGGCGTATGAATGTTGAGGTAGACCAGTGACTAACTCTTTGGATGAAAGAGTATTCAGTGTCTTGAAGTTGAGATGTGAAAGCCTCTTGTGCCATAGCCAGTTGACATCAGAAGATGCCTTTGAGAAGAAACAGGAGTTCTCAGTGGTTGTTGAGTCCATGTTTATAACGTAAACATTTTCCAAACGAAAACCGCTGAGAGCTATCTTCTCCTTTTTGTCAGAGACAAAGCAGGATTCCTTGGTGAAAATCACTTTGTTATCCATGTCGCAAAGCTGACTGATGCTCAGAAGATTATGCTTCAGCCCTTCAACATATGCGACTCTTCTGAAGGATGTTGTACCATTTGAAAGTACACCATACCCTCGGGTGTGTCCTTTTCCATTTCCACCGAAAGTCACAGAGGGACCCTTCTCTTCCTTGTATTCAGCGAGCAGGCTTTTCTTTCCAGTCATGTGTCTAGAGCATCCGCTATCGAGATACCAGATACCCTTCTTAACCTGCAATACAAAGGAAGATTAGTTTTTCTTGGGTACCCACTTCACCATGTATACGCGTTTGTCAGTGGAAGTGGTTGGAATGGGTTCAGCAGTCTTCGCAGCATTTGAAGATTCAGCTTTGTCTTTCTTCACTTTGGTCAATTTCTTGACCTCAGCGGTAGGAGTCACCTTGACCTGACTTGCAACTGGTTTGGTCTTCTTTGGTGCTATCTTCACCTTAGCTATCTTATCAGCTTTGGTGGCTGTGGGACACTTACTTGCAATATGATCGGTAAGTCCACAGTGATAACATTTCCTATAACTAAAATTAGTTCTAGGACCACTTGTGTGCTGAGCTTTTAATTTGGAATTAGAAGTGCCAGCACCAAGTACACTATTGGTTTTTGAAATAGGACGAACATTCAGTTCTTCAGATTTCTTACCAAGGATATCTACTCTGAGTCTAGGAGTAGGTCGCTGAACTGATCCAGAGGTCTGATTTCTAGAACCAGGTGAATGAATCACTAAGGCTTTGGAAGCATTCAGCTTAGGTACTAAAGTACCCTTCTGAGGATTTTGATAAATTACAATTCCTTTACCTTTATCTTTAGAGACAGAGGTAGGTTTTGAATAAACCATTTTCTCCTTACCTTTTGAGGAGGTAGGAGTTTCCTCAGGGATTGGTGTAATCGACGAGGAGTACTGAGATGAAGAAGTGTCAGCTACTGAGGATACGAACGTTCCAAATTTAAGCATTGAACGTTCAGTGGTTGGTATTGGAGTATCATATTTATAACCCAGACCACATTTATCACTCAGAGGAATCTGAGCCTTAATTATCTCAGTGATCTTTGTTGAAGAATTACACCATCCTTCAACAGTAGCTTGTTCAGCTTTTAATGCAGCGATAGCTTCCGCTCGTTCAATTTTGACTAGCTGATTTAAATGGACTTGATCTTTAAAATCTTCTTCAAATTTAGAAAGCTTTTCTATTTGAAGGTGGCAATTTTTAAGCTTTTCAGCGAGATCAAGATTTTGGTTTTCAACCACAGCTTTGCCGTTCATGGCTTCGTATAAGCTTCTAGTCAGTAGTTCGATTTTACGGAGACTATCAGCTTCATCAATATTTACAATATTGGTAAAGAAGGAGGGTGATACCTGAATGGCAGATGTTGAAGTGGAGGGAATGTCTGAACTTTCTTCCTCTTCTTCAATCTTGGCCATGAGACATTGATTTGCTTCATCATCTTCAGAATCAGATGATGAGGCTTCTTCATCAGAAGCAGCCCAATCATAGTCAGCCATCAGGCCTTTTCCTTTCTTCTTAAAGCTTTTCAGCTTTGCATACTTCTCCTTCAGCTTTAAGTATTTGTCGTCTTTATTCCTTGGAACAAAGGATTTTTTGTAAAGGCTGAAGGTCTCATGATTTTCTTTGACCTGCACTCGTTAGCGAAATGACCTGTCTTTTCGCAGTTAAAACAAGTAGCAATAGCCTTATCAACAAAAGCTGACGACTTAGGCTTGTCAGCTATAGAAAGAGTTTTGTTCTTTCTAAACATTTTCTTCTTGGCGAATCTCCTGAACTTTTTAGTTAGGAGAGCCAAGGATTCATCATCTGAAGAATCAGAATCTGATGATCTTTCAGAGTTACTTTCTAACTCAGTGATAGTGACCACGGGTCGCTGAGTAGAAGGTTCCTCTGAGATTAAAGCAACAGGGGTGCTTTTGGAATCTTTTACAAGATTCTTCTTAAGATGGCTAGATTGCTCATGATTCAGCAATGTGCCATATAAGGTAGCAAGTGTCATTGATCTTAGATCTTTTGACATCTTGAGACACATGGAATAATTGTCCCAGCTTTCAGGTAAACATTCTAAAAACTTTGTCAGAACTTCAAAGTTAGAATATTCCTTACCAACCGTTTTAAGATCTATAATTAAGCAATTAAAACGTTGATGTACTTCAGAGAGAGTTTCATTCTTACCAGAGATGAAACTTTCGTATTGTCTTACCAGGTTGATCTTTCTTGAATCCTGGACTTCAGACGTTCCTTCATACTGAACACATATTGTGTCCCACATGGCTTTTGAGGATTTCAGGTTCATGACGGAATGGTAGACTTCGTCAGGAAGGGCCATGGATAGTATGGATCTGGCTTTTGTATCTATAGCCACTTTCTTCTTGTCTTCATCGGTCCAATGATGGATTTCCTTTGGAATCAGCCTTTCTGGAATAGCAGCTCTAGTTGCAGTGGCTGGAACGGCAGGATCAATCGTTACAGGGATGTGTGGACCGTTTTCAAGATAGTAAGGTATAGTAGGGTCTACACCTTCTAAGAAGAGTGTCATCCTATTTTTCCATAAGTTGAAGTTGTCTCTGGAAAATCTAGGGGGTTTTGCAAGAGAACCATTGTCGATATAGTGAGTGTTTGTGTTTGAGTTGGCCATTTTCAGATAATAGCAAGGAAGAGAAATATCTTAGATTAGATCTTGTTTATGAGATTAAACAAATCTGCTCTGATACCACTTGTTGGTCCCGAAAGGCTTAAACAAGTTTGTAGAAGGGGGGGGGGGGGGGGGGGGGTTGAATACAAACACACTATTTTACTTTTCTAAATTGTTTATTGATAAATCATTAACAATTTACAGCTTGTTGCGGAAACAAGATTAAGGATAAACCTAAATCTAAACAAGTTGGAACACTAAGGTTTTCTTGCACTAAGAAAGATAAGGAGATTACTAATAAAATCCTATCTTGAGAGATTTGAACTTGTCCAGAGTTAGCAAGTTACTTCAAATGAAGTGAGTTCATCTCTTTATATACTGCATGCATTTAATGCAATCCAGTATATACTTTACACGTGTCATCAGCGGATTGGTTGCATGTCATTGACCTTTGTTGACAACCTTAGTAGCCGCATGAATGAACAGTGTAGTATCAGAGTGGTTGTACGATTTCAGATTTTCGGAGGTTCTTTTCTGACATTTCGTACGGTGGCGTGCAAGGGAGGTTAAGACAAAAGTACTTTGTACGGAGGACTTCATGATCAGCTTTCGTTGATTCAGCGATTATCATTTACTATTCAGCAGATGATAAAGTTCAGCGATAGCTGAAGTCTTGTACTTGATACTTCACGTTGAGTGGACAAATCTGAGTCTTCGCTGATCCGCATCAGTTCATTAGGAGACTTGTCGCTGGTTCTTGAGCTTGATCTTCGACTTCATCGTAGAACCTTTGTTGACTTGAATCTTGTCTTCAGGGATCATAAGTAAACAACTAACTTATCAGCGATCACCATAAGGACTGAACAGACTCAGCGATATGGTGAACAGTGTTCGCTGAATGTTTAATCTAAAAGTGCGAGAGTTCCTATCAGCAGTACTGTAAGATCTTAGTACTTATCAGCGATAGTGAAACTCTGATACATATTGTTTACTTACAATTTTCACTAAGTATTTAAGATAGGGTCATTATCAAATCACTGAGGGTTTGGATCAACATAACACATATTCAGTCTGAATATAACACATATTCAGACTGAATATAACACATATACACGATTTCACGTTATAACACATATTCAGACTGAATATAACACATATTCAGTCTGAATATAACACATATTCAGACTGAATATAACACATATCCAGACTGAATATAAAACATATTCAATCTGAATATAACACATATTCAGACTGAATATAACACATAAAACCATGCGATAAACACGACCAATAATTGTGTGGTAAAACCTAATATGTGGTATATGATATCACGTGATGATCAAGTTCTTCAAACCGAGATGTAGCTGAAAAATATGAGGCTAGTGGTAGTTGAACAATACCAAATCAAAAAAAATCATGCGATGTATTGATATGTATGTCACCAAGAAAACCAAAGATGGATAATAACAGCAACAATATTCGATGAACAACACAAATGGTTAAGGGAGAATGGCCTTAGTATGCATACGTGGCATGTATATGCAATGTGAAAGAATGCAGCAATAGATGTGAACAAAAGAAGACGTGAGTGATGTATATGTGTTATATTCAGTCTGAATATGTGTTATATTCAGTCTGAATATGTGTTATATTCAGACTGAATATGTGTTATATTCAGTCTGAATATGTGTTATATTCAGAGTGAATATGTGTTATATTCAGACTGAATATGTGTTATAACGTGAAATCGTGTATATGTGTTATATTCAGTCTGAATATAACACATATACACGATTTCACGTAAAAAACGGTTAAATCGAAAAAAAACTATATCATGATGGATGTCATATCGAAGAGCACGAAATTCTCGTTTTTTTGATGTAATTTGTTTGATTAAAATGTTAGTAATTTTTGAAATAATTTATTTTAAAATTTAAGGGGGTAAAAGTTTTTTAATTAAAAAAGAAAATAAAAATTCAACAAAAATAGGCGCTGATTCTCATCTTTCCAATTTTACCCCTGCGCGCTAAATATTCATTAAGCCATGAACAGAGTTTTCAACTTATTTACAAAATTTCCACCGTGTTTTTTTTGCCATTGATCTCTTCACCAGATTATTAATCAACGGCTGTGGTTTGTCCTCACGTTTACAATTGAATTTGAGTTTTCATTTGAACCCACCCCTATATATATATATATAGACTTGAGATCATGTGAGACTAGGCTACATGTAGACATTTAACTTTTGAAACATAGAACTACCAAGTTATGCGGCAGATATGTAAGCATTAATCCAAGTTTTAATACTCATTTACCACACTCTTGAGCAAATTGGTCGAATGTTGGAGACTTATGAGATTTCACACTAAATGTCAAAGAAAATGAAAATTAATGTAAGTAATTCCTACAAAAAGACCTTTAACTTGAGTTATAGATTAATAGAAACTGAAATTAGGTTACAAAGAAGTAGCTTCTAATGTTTGTTTATCTCTTAATGGTTCCATTAAGAGGCAACCTCTGAATCGCTAAGAGGTAAATCCTGTTTGGAAAAAAAAATGTTTGCCTCTTAATGGTTCTAAAACCCTGTGAATGATTTAGCATCCTAGGCCTCCCTTAACCGTTCAGCATCCTGATTTCATTCTAAACAATTACCAAACAACCATATTTCATTTTGCACTATATCATAAAAGCCTCTTAATCATTCCGACCACTTAATCATTCTGCACTAAACCATTCAGCAACTGCCAAACAACCCTTAGTGTTGTTTTAGTTTTTTGAAAGTTTCATTATATTTGTCTTGAAATTATATATTGTCTGAAATTAATAATAAACAAAACAAAAATAAAATTCCATAAAAATGGCTTTTCTCTAATACAAGAAATACTGCAAAAATGAGAAAGAGAGAGCAGGTGAGAGGGAGAGAGAGCGTGGGCACGAAGCAACGAGCGAAAGGGTACCGGAGCAGCCAGTACGCGAGGATACCATACGCTCCAAGTCGGTCGGAATGTAACTTCCCTCCTGTTCTTTAACTTCCCAAAAGATTGGGATGTGCCTCATCTATGGAGAGCATTCAAAAGATACAGTGAAGTAAGTGATATCTACATGGCGAGAAGGAGGATGCGATGTGGTAAGAGGTTCGGTTTTGTCAGGTTTAGGCGGGTTTAAAACATCAACGATTTGGAAAAGCGATTAAACTGTAACACCCTAAAAATAGGGGTAAACAAAAACTTCCATAAAACGGAAGAGCGGTAAATAATGCCATAGCACGGGCTTCCCAAAAAGGGGGAATATACAATTGCTTGTTTTAAATACAAATGTATAATATCGGAAAGTAAACAACAACTGACTAATCTACTTTCTAAAACAGAAATAAGATTATAAAAGGGTGTCATCTCTTATCTGATTTAGTCTTCTACCAACGGCATCCCAAAAGTGTACCCCCAAGCTCACATGCTCCCAACTAAGCCTTTTTAAAGGTGGCTCCTCTAAGATCTGAGATGCACATAAAACAAACAACAAGTGTTAGGCCAAGTAGCCTAGTGAGTTGTACAAATATTATGGCATGCAATAGTTCATAACATGGTTTATAAATATGGTCATTCACAATTTGGAATCAATGGGGGAGACCCAAAACACCAAATCAATTTACACCGCAAGAGACGATATACCTTAGCGTCTACTCCCACCAGTTACGCCTCAAGGCCCGACACATTGGGACTATGTAGGTTCCCAGATTCACGTTGTATCACATAAATGGTAAGAAATAGGCAGCGGAAGCATTATATAAAGCCATTAAAATGTGAGTGATTGTGCAAACGATAATGTAACAGTAAGTATAAAATATAGAACAGTAAAATGATAACAAGATCAGGTATAATAAGCTGCTCGTATATTGATAATATGAATAACACCAAGAACACGTTCAAGTGTGTGTATTCGGAAATCTCACAGGGAACAAGATCGTACGGAGGTAGTGCTATGGAATGTTGCAGTGTGTGCTCTAACAGTTGTGGAAAACTATTCTCCCAAAAGCTTACACTTGTTGTTCCACTACCTCTCTATTTATAGCCTGATAAAGCATTAGACAGTGTACTATCTAACCCTGGAATGACACGTGGAAAGTGTGTCTTCATCCTTTTTGGGCTTACGTGGAAAGTACGGACACGTGTCTAACACTTAGAGATTTCTACGAGACTTATGCTTCACAGAGGTCTTCAGTTACCAGAGCTCTTACACCAGAGCTCCGTTGGTCTTCTTATGTAAACGGTTCTTCTGTTGAATGGAAGAATTCTACCACAGCTCTGTTGGTTCCGCCAGAGCTCTGTTGAGCTCTGTTGGTCTTATGGTTGAACTTCTTCCAAGTCTTCTGCTTGATCTCTGGTGGTCTTCTGACTTGTACTATTTTCAATACTTTTACATAAGAGATACTTGGGGCTAACAATCTCCCCTAAGTATTGAAAATAAAATTTTGGAATTTTCCGAGATGTAAACAAAAGAACAGATAACTTCTACCTCTATGAAACTTTGCACTATTCTTTTAGGATATTGCAATACAAAGTAAAAGAATAAGTACATTCAGGCATAATTATCTCCCCTTAGAATTATGTCGAATCTTCTGATCAGCTCACGGAAGTCCAATATAAGATCTAACTGGTTGATGTAGAGCATCAGTTGCTCTTCTGGACATTTTTCTCTTAGGAGATTCTGGATTATGTTCTAGAGATACATCAGCGACTCACTCGAGTACTTGTGGGTTTCAGAAGCTCTGATGGCCTTTTTGATCTTCTTCTGTCGGCAGATGAAGACTGGTGGATCTCTAACTACGGTTCTAGTTCTGTAGTGGCCATAACCCTCAAGGTTTTCTTTTGGGGGTGCAATCGCTAGTCTCTCAACTTCGAATTCTATGCCTAGCTGAAAGTCGATTTGTGTTCTGAGATTGGCGTGCTCTTGCATAGCGAATCTTACCTTTGGTAAAGCCGTTCTTGCTTCTCTGTATCCGTCGTTGAAGTTTAAGCAATAGGCGTGAAGTGTTACCAGATCATATGGGTTCAGAAGCATAAAATCGTTGTCGTTGAAATGTTTGATCTTGCCTTCTGTTGATTCAACAGCGTACTCATGATATACAACTCTGTCATATTGGAATTTCCTGTGCTTGATGTTCATTATTCTGCGGATTCCAAAGTTAGAGTTTATGGCTCTGTTCAGATTTAACTTGATTTGAATGAACTTTAGCCTAGCATCAGAGATTGTGTTTATTCTGTTGGGGTTTAGGTACAGGTTGATGGGTACGGCATTATGTGGTATGATATCTCTGTCAGCATAGAGATATGCAAAGAATTATTCTAAGGATGGTTTCTCGGTGTGTTGGGTTGATGTTTCTGGGTTCTGTTCTGGCTGAATTTGGTTCTGATCTTCATGGGTTTCAGCCATAAGAATGTCAACATGGCGTCCGGGTTTTTGTAGAACTTGGGTTTGGACTTGAGGTTGGGCTTGGCTTGTTTGTTCATCAGCAGAGATTGGGATTGATCTCTCTGGTTCAGTCCTTGGAGATGTAGGAGGGGTGTCGAGTATGATGATTTCTGGTGGTTGTTGAGTTGACTCTTCTGGTGCTTTGATAACTATGTCTTTGAACATATAGTCAAACACGACCATAGTCATCTCTGATGGAATGTCTCCTGTCATCCCATTATCGCTTTCCCTTTTCCTTTACCTCTGTTTGTCTCTTTCTCTTTTTCTTTCTCAGCCTCTTTCTCCTTTTCTTTCTCTTTCTCCCCCTTTTGTTGATCAGAGGACTCACCCAACTGACTATCTGAATGACCTTCTGGAGCATCTTGAAAGTCAACATCATAATCAGAAAATGCTATGCCTTCATCTGGTGAGGCCTGGCCAACAATCTTTGAAGCAACCTTACTTTTTTTGCTCGAGGGTTCTCCTTCTGGTGCTCCTTCTGCAGGTCGTTTGAGTGTGACAGTCCTTCGAATGGCATCTGTGAAATTTGAGACTGCCTTTTTCATTGCATCTTGGACTTCTGTTGCAGCTGTTCTGATTTCATCAACTTGACTCTCAAAGTTGACTTTGTGAGTGTCAAGAGATGTATGCACGTGTCGCTTGTGCCTTCATGACAAACTTTGATGAGATGGTCATCATTCTGCTAAGAACATTTTTACTGAAGTTCCCCATCTGGCCAACTGTCATAGGTAAATCATTGGGGCTTGGACCAGAGATGTTGACAGGGGTAGCAGAAGATGTCGTTGCTTCTTTCACTGCATTCTTAACAGAGTTGTTGATCAGCTCTATCAAGGTTCTGATGTTTGAGTCTGACAGAAGAAGTGAAGGTATAGGCAGGGTTCTGTTCATCGCAGCCGTGTGGTTTTCTGCCATAAGTCTTTTTAGCTCTGCAAGCTCTGTTGATATCTTCGTTGCCTCCTCTGTTCTGACTCTTTCATCATCTGCATATCTCTGAGTTATCTCTGCATATTTAGATGAGATCTGCTGCAGTTCTTTTCTGAGAGAAGCATTCTCCTTGCGGATCAGCTCCTCCTTCTGTTCATTGATATGTTTATACTCATTCAAGGAGTTGTTGATACTATCACAGAAGCTTTCGAACTCTGCTCTTGTGACAGGGTCAACGGGAGTAACCTTGGTTCCAACACATGGTTCCAATTCTGCCTCGACTTCAGAGGCGCCTACGTTAAGAGTTGTTTTGAGGTTGGCTCTTGTAGGACTTACACCCGATCCTTGATGCTCCTTTTCAGGGGAAACATCTACAGGTGTTCTGATCTCGATTTCCTCCTCCAGCTCATGTTCTGAAGAGGGAAATCTGATGTGATGAGAAGAATTTGGATCAAGCAAAGTCTTCCCTTGTTCTACTATGGTCTCCCATTGTCCCTGAGTCGGACAGATGCTACGTGAGATTCGAAAGATCTCAGGTCGGCATCATCGTGTGGAGGTGACCTATTGATGTTCTGGGGTGAAGGAACATCATTACCAAAGATAGATTCCCCATGTATGTGCATACCAGAGGCGTGAAGAGTTGCCTCTGGGTGTTCTTGCTGGTTAGGGTTCGAGGTGTGCACCTCTGTTTCTATATTCCTTTGGGCTTGATCACCGGGAATAGATTGTATGGTAGCACTGGGAGTTGGGCTTTGGATGCGCACATGTGTGTTCTTTGGAACATCTTGTTCTAAGCTCGCATTTCCCTCGGCTCCTAGGGTTTTAGAACTCTCAAGATTCTCTTCTCTCTGTTCTTCTTCCTTACTACTACCAGAGGAGGACGAAATTACTTCCACCTCTGTAGTTTCCCTTACTCCCTCATGAACAGTCTCCATAGGGGATGCTCTGTTCTGTACTTCCTCCTCCATCACTCTTGCAGAGGAAGACCCCACTTCGGGTGCTCTTGCCTCTGGTCTGTTCACTTCTTCTCCTATTTCCTCACTCATACTTACCAATGAGGGCTCAGATCCTAAGTATGCTGGGGTTCTCACCTCAGGTTCTTGAGGTTGAGCATCACTCTGATAGTTTAGGATAGAGATATGATTTGGTTCTATTAAGGACATCATGGTTCTTGGTATTCTTCTGATGATAGGATATTCACATGATGTTGTGGGAAGGAACCTGGACATTACCCAAACAGGTGTAGGATTTCCCTATTGAGTTAATTCCAAGCGTTGGAAGGCTCTTCTGATTACCAGACTGATGAATCGAGGGAATTTGATGGTCTTCAGAAATTTGGGAGTTCCAACAACTCCTCCTCTTGCTATGGTTGAAGTCTTGGTGTTAACAGCGGCAAGTAGATCATTGTACACAATGCTGGCGTAGTCGAAGTTTCTGTTGAAGAATAATCCATACATGATTTGTAGGATTTCTGTGCTTGTTTGGTCTTGACTACCGGACTTGCAGGTAAGGGTTATGTTCAATGTGGAGAACATGAAGTTCCACACCGTGGGTAGGTTTTGTCTTCTGAACTCGCCAATTTTGTTCAGATTTTTGTTGTAGCCTAAGAACTTCCTAAAGTCAAGAAGAACAACTACTTTGGGGGGTTTCTTGTAGGCTTATATTCCAAGCTGTCTTCTTGTCCTCATCCTGAAAATGCTTCTGAAAGTGCTGGCACGAATGCGGATTGTACGGTACAATTTGTACCTGCGCCTCCATTTCTAGAATCGACATTTCCAACGATCCCATCTTGTTCTTCAATGTATTGGCACGTAGTCCACCATTGTTGGACGTAGATCTCGGGATTGTTGTTGTCGAACTCAGTTAGGGCTCTAAAAACTTCAGAGTTTCTGAAAAACTCTATAAAATGTGATAGATGGGTAAATAGAGACCTGGGTTAGCATCGAGACGGTAGTTGTTGTCTGCTAACTCGTATGGAAGGATTACTATTTCGTCTATGGGTCCTATTCGGCTAGATTCAGCAGAATTTTGTTGTTCCGCCATTGTTGCAGGTTGGGGTTTCTTGAAGAACATAATGATTTTGAACTTTGAGAGGGAAAGATGAAGGGATTTGAATGATCAGAAAACGTAAGAAAATAAATGGGTCGTGGGAATGGGTATTTATACTTTAATCATATGGCTGGACGAACGTCGTAGGTACCGTAGGCACTTGAGTGGCAGATTGTGGAGAGGCCTCAACAGTAGAACGTGGGAACAGCTAACAGTTGGTTTCTCAATCAGAGATTGCCACGTGGATTTGGTTCTGTCATCTTTCGTGCTAGTAAACCGCCACGGTTAGAGATGTATGGGTAACATGTGGTTGACGCTTAAGAAATAACCCGCACCTCTGATGGCGTTACTTCTGATGACATGGCAGAAAACTGACAGAGCTCTGGTGGAGCTTAGTACAGTTTTGCCTCTGTTGAGTGACTGATTTCATTTCTTTTCAAGTATCCCAAGATGTTTCACCTTTTACCCAAAATCTTTTAAAATTCTGTTCTGATGTGAAAGTAGTCAGAGAACAAGAACAAAACTGACTTTGAAGTCTCACAGAGTTCTGGTGAGAAGTCATCATAGGCTCTGGTGAAATATCAGAGTTCTGGTAAGTTCTTTATTTTATCAAAAGATTTTCATCAGACCAGGTTTTCCCTTTCTCAAATTTTTTTTATCTTTAAGGTTCAAAAGAGCAAAGTCATTTGAATTTGAAAGAATGGTTTTGACTTGCTCCCCCTAAAACCATGCATCTCTTAAGCTCCCCCTAAAATAGTAAGCTTAATTGACAGATTTCCTTTTTAGCTTTTCTCTTTTCTTGAAACAATATTTACAAAGAAAACAAGAGTATATACAAACAAGAAATTTACACAAAGAAATTGTAAAAGTATGCTGGCAGAGCTCTAGTGAAAACATCAGAGGCTCTGGTGAACTATCCTACCCAACTATTTTGACAGAGCTCTGGTAAGAACATCAGAGGCTCTGTTGATTTTCAAGCAGAGTTAGGAGGACATGTTCAGCATACCCATCTTGCTGATTAAGAAGTTAAATCTCCTTTCATCAAGGGCTTTTGTGAACAGATCAGCAAGTTGGAAGTCAGTTGAAACAAAATACATTTCAATTGTCCCTTTGTTAACATGATCCTTTATAAAATGGTACCTTATGTTGATATGCTTTGTCTTGGAGTGCTGGACTGGATTAGCTGTAATTGCTATGGCACTCTTGGAGTCGCATAGGATTGGGATTTTATTGTACTCCATGCCATAATCTTTAAGTTGAGTTTTCATCCAGATCACTTGAGAGCAACAACTAGCAGCAACAACATACTCTGCTTCTGCTATAGAAGTTGAGACACAGTTCTATTTCTTGGATGTCCAACTCACCAATTTATCTCCAAGCAATTCGCAGCTACCAGAAGTACTCTTTCTGTCATTCTTGCATCCTCCATAATCTGAATCTGTATATGCAATAAGCTCGAAACCAGAATTAAGAGGATACAGAGACCCAAGAATTGAGTCCCTTTCAGATATTTAAATATGCGCTTGACAACAGAGAAATGGGATTCTTTAGGATTTGCTTGAAATCTGGCACAAAGACAGGTTGCAAACATTATATCAGGTCTGCTAGCAGTAAGATACAGAAGTGACCCTATCATGCCTCTGTAGTTCTTGACATCCACAGGTTCACCATTAAGGTTAGAGTCAAGTTTAACTCCAGTGGCAATAAGAGTTTTCATTGGATTTAAATTATCGAGCTTATACTTTTTCAAAATATCAGAGATGTACTTAGACTGACTTATGAAAGTCCCTCTGATGGATTGTTTTACTTGTAAACCAAGGAAGAAGGAATGTTCTCCCATCATGCTCATTTTAAATTCACTTTTCATCAAATCCTCAAACCTATCACAGTACTCCTGCCTTGTAGACCCAAAAATAATGTCATCAACATATATATGTACCAGAAGAATATCATTCTTATGCCTTCTAAAGAATAGAGTTGTATCAACAATACCTTTCTCGAAGTGATTAGTCAACAGAAAGTTTGACAGAGTTTCATACCAGACTCTGGGAGCTTGCTTAAGGCCGTACAGAGCTTTTTCTAACTTGTAAACGTGGTCTTGAAACTCTGGGCTTTCAAAACCTGGTGGTTGCTGGACATAGACTTCTTCTTGTAGTCTTCCATTTAAGAAGCCAGATTTTACATCCATCTGGTAGACCTTGAAACCTTTGTGAGCAGCATGGGCTAGGAATATTCTGATTGCTTCCAGCCTAGCCACAGGTGCAAAAATCTCGTCATAATCGATACCTTCTTCTTGGCAATATCCCTTTGCAACCAGCCGAGCTTTGTTTCTGATGATAATCCCATCTTCATCCTTTTTATTTCTAAACACCCACTTGGTTCCAATGGCAGCTTTGCCTACAGGGAGTGGAACCAAGGACCAAACTTTGTTTCTTTCAAATTCCAGAAGCTCATCCTGCATAGCTTCAATCCAGTTTGGATCTTCCAGGACTTCAGAAATCTTCTTCGGATCAATCATGCTTAAATATTTGACAAAGAAAGCTTCATTGATTGTGGCCGATCTTGTATTCACACCATCTTCAGCAGCACCAATAATTAGATGATAGGGGTGATCATTTGTCCATCTTGTCATGGGAGCATGGACAACAGGTGAAGTATGTGCTTCTGATGGGAAAAGACGAACTTCTGCATCAGAGCTCTGTGGATTGGCACCAAGGCTCTGTGGCACACAACTCTGGAGAGTAGCCTCATTGCTCTGTGAAGTACCAACAGGGCTCGGAGAAGGTGAGCTTTCAAATAGGGAATCTCTCCCAACATTTGTCAATAGGGGTGATGATGGCTCTTGCTCAGGTTCTCTTACATCTTGTTGTGGTTCCTCATTTCTCTGAATGATACATGTAGACAGAGAAGTAGATGGTGAAGAATTGGAGGGACCTGTAAGAGTTGTACCTGTCAGATTCTGTTCTAGTGAGTTTTGAGCTTGATTGCCTCTGGTGATGTTGACAGAGGAATCATCATCATCGAAGAAGTCGTTGAAGACTAAGTTTATATCTTCTTCTCTTGTTTTTGAAGAACTTGGCTTCTTCTGTTCTGTCTGTGTCCCCTTTGTTGATTTGCGATCAGAGGAACTTGATGTACTTTCATCAAAGGACACATTTACACTTTCTTGAATGACTCTGGTTCTGGTGTTGTAGACTTTGTAGGCTTTATAGGTTAAGGAATAACCAATAAAGATTCCTTCGTCAGCCTTTTTATCGAACTTGCCCAGTTGTTCTCTGTCATTCAAGATGTAACACTTGCAGCCGAAAATATGAAAATATTTCACATTTGGCCTTCTGTTGTTGATGAGTTCATAGGGAGTCTTCTTGAATCTTTTCTCTATTACAGCTCTGTTTTGGGTAAAACAGGCTGTTGAGACTGCCTCTGCCCAGAAGTTTATTGGAAGGATAGAACCGGCCAACATGGTTCTGGCGGCTTCTACCGGAGTTCTGTTCTTTCTTTCCACCACTCCATTCTGTTGTGGAGTTCTGACAGCTGAGAAGTTCTGGGTGATTCCTTCCTCTGATAGGTAGGCATCAAGTCTGGCGTTTTTAAACTCTGTCCCATTGTCACTTCGCAACTTTTGGATTTTGAGACCTAACATAACCTGTATCCTCTTTGACAAACTTATCAAATTTTCTGGGACATCAGATTTTACTCTGATGAACTCAATCCAAGTATATCTAGAAAATTCATCTATTAAAACAAGAATATACTTCTTGCCCGACAGACTTTGCACAGAGATTGGACCACAGAGATCCATATGAAGCATATGCAAAGGTCTGGGACAAATGTGATCACTCTTAGTTCTGTGTGAGGATCTTTTCATCTTTCCCAGCTCACAGGCAGAACAGAGATGGTCTTTGTCAAATTTAAGGGAAGGAAGACCTTTCACTAAGTTCAACTTTACGAGTTTGTCAATATTTTGGAAATTCAAATGGGCAAATCTTTTATGCCAGAGCCAGGCATCTTCCTTTTTCAAAGACACTAAACAGAGTTTTTCTGTTGGTATTGGATGTATCGTTAGGTTGTGCCGAGTCAAATGTGCTCCGTTTTTTTTCCGTTGCAGAAAAAAGATCCCTCCCCCCCGCTTTAAAAAATGATGAATATGAAGTCCGGGAGGCTGCAGGTACTATGGGTCCTCTAACTCCCAATCGGGTTGCCTTCCCAGGTCTCGCCGGTGTTTCCTGTAGGTCGTGATGTGCCTTGAGATGGCCGTCTCCTGCCCTCCCCCCCCCCCCCCCCCCCGCCGGTGGGCAATCTGCTCCTGGGTCGTCGCTCTGCTTCGTCTGGCCCGTCCTCAAGGCACATTTTGAAGACAGGGAGTGTGACAACGTACACGCTTCCCCTTACTCCATACCATAGGGCCTTTTCATCAGTTGCAAGGTTTGGTGTCCCGATGGTTACAGCAACAGTTAACCTTCCGGGTCTTGACTAGGAAACTGGCTCTGCGAAGACGCTTCTTTGGTGTTCTTGAGGATGTATAGCTGATATAGGATCTTGTGGAACAGGATTTGATTCTGCAAGCGGTTCGGTACGAATGAAGAAATTTCGAACAAAAGGGTCGGAATTCACCGATAGGAAAGGAGAGAAAAACAAAGCAATGCCAAGAGCTCCGTCAATCCGCTGTTCATCGATAGACGAAGCTCTCTCTTTATCATCTCGCGCCAGATGCAACAAAGGATGAGTCCTTTTTCCTTCTCGCGAACCACGGAAGCGCCTAGCACCCAGAGGAGCAAAGCTTATTTGGGAAAACGGCGCATAAAAAAGGGCTGGCCCGTCAAAAGGCCGGTGCCTTCGCGAACGAAGTTCAGAATCAACAAGGGTTCGTAGAACGAAGGGAGTGTACAACTAGGTCGTAGCCCCAGTTTTTTGTTCGTAACTAGGGAGAGATAGAATGGAGTTCTTCACGAAGTTCGAGACAAAGGAATAAAAAAGACTTTCTCTATGGCCTCCTCGTTTTGAGACATTATGGCTTTGGGGTCGACCCCGGTAACAAAGAAGGAATCCATAAAAACTTAGGATCCGACACCATGATAAAATACTACCCTCATGATTAGACCATGTCCCTGAGATTTGATAAAAGAAAGGTGCATTTGCGGTTAATTCGTTGTCATTGGATAAGTTATTAGGAATATGACGGAACAGAAGACCAAGGAGGTGATGAAAAGACCTTCTCTCTGGACCCCTTTTCTTGCAGCTTTCGGACTTGGCCGATCATGAATAAGATCATCCTCGCTCGGTCACCAACGGCGGGTAGATAAATAAACGAAAAAGCCTTCTCTGGAGCATGCTCATGACAAGATCCCGAACTCCTACTTTGAAGGTTGGCAGCTGCCAGACCCAAGTCAATGTCTTAAGCTGGGCCTTCGACGGCGGCATGGAAGAAAGAAAGTAGTTTTGTTATAAAGTCGAGATTTTGAAACTATAGAAGACCATCTTCGCGAGAAAGGTCTCGATCCCTTCCCACCTTAGATCGAGCTGGCATGGCAGCCGGGGCTTCTTCCCCGGAAATCATTCCCATCCAGTCGGACTTTGAAAGTCGATCTAGCGGTGCCTTTCCCTATCGCCTTCTTTTTGATAGTCGTAAGCTAGAGCCCATATGGTATGGTGGCATCAAAAGCTAACCATTAGGTTCGTATTGCCAATTTGAGTACTTTTTCCATTAAGCGAGAAGGGCCCCTTCATCGTCAATCGGACGAGCGCAAAACACTCCTTTTCTCAAGTGGGAAAGACGCTTTGATAGTAATGGCCGGATCTACTACGCAAGTAGCATACTCGGATCAAGCAGCATCTCTTTTGGTTCAAAGCGAGTCCAGGAATATCTGACAGGTTGGGCGGACGGTCCCTCAAGCGATTCTTCCAATCTTTTGCATCTTGTGGTGAAGGGAAGCCCTGTTATTAGTAGCAAAAAGAGAAAGATGAAGGGCTTCGCTCCTAGGTTGATGGATCAAGAAATGAATGAAAGGTTGGAAGATCCTGCCCAGGGGGAGAAGTCTCAATGGGATGCATCTGCAGAGAGAAATAGAGATGCCACTGCTACCAAAGGTGCACCCCGACAAAGCTACACTGCCTGAGGAATCATCCTATTTTCTCATATGAAGTCTATCAGCGGTGCTATTTACTATTCTTTCTAGTTCTGACTTGGGAAGCTGATCTCGATCTCAAGAGAAGCGTGACGATCATTCAAAAGGAGAAGGATCGGTCAAAAGAAGGTGGTGACGACGGCCCGTGTGGATAGGATGGGATTCTGACCTCCACACCTAGACGGAGTGGTGACTTTGAGAGGTAGAGAGATTTTAAGCATAAGCGGAGATCTTTCTTCAAATTCTTGGTCTTGCAGGTTGGTGACCGATCAATCAGTCTCTACGACCGGATCCAATCTGAGAGATGAGCTAGCTTTCTTTCGGGTGTGAGTGGAGCAGAATGACTGTGAATTAAGGGTGTGATTGCTTTGATGGAAAGAGTAGCACTCCCGATAACCCGGGTCATATTTCTTGTTTGGATGTTCCTTCGTCTTAATCCCTAGCATGTTCCTGATCGCGAGTAAATACTTTTTAAGAATTGAGAAGATCAAAAAGCTGCTCTAACCGAAGCCATTGCCCTATTTGTTTGCCTTTCTGATCTTATTCGTCTTCTAGAAACATCACTCTGTTCTCTCTTATGGAAACATCTATTGGTATTGGAACCCCTTTTCGACAAATGAACACTTCTTATTAAAAGTAGAGATGCGGAAAGAGCGACTTAATGAATAGTATGATCAGCTAGCAAGTCCTATTCAATCACCTGGCCTCCCCTGTCACGTATTTGGATCCCCTTCGGTGCATTGTTCTTCACTTCTTTCATTTAGCTACTCTTCATTTTTTTACCCTATGAGGTCGGACAACCGCTACATTTCTTGAACGGTCGCTGCCTACATTACTCTTTCTCCCTCTTTTCAAGGAAGTGAGTCTCAGACCATATGTAGTTCTTGGTCATTTTTATACAGGTGCTTTTGTGGTTATTCACTCCAGCCCTTAAGTATTATGTTCAAAAACTTCATCCTCATTAAAAAAACAAATAAAATCAGGCTTGGAACCGACAGAATAGTAGGTATAAAGTAAATTGCCCAATGTTTCCAATTTGTATGTTTACCTTTACTATTTTGGTATTTCATCGATTATCAAAAGCCAAATCGGGGGAAACCACAAGCAGAACATGGAATCTCGTATCTGGTACTCCTATGCTCCATTTATTTCATGGCGGGGAAGGCCACCATCGCATTCAGCAATCTTTGTTTGTACGCCATAGCCGGACAACTCACTTGTATCTCCTCTCCAGCCAGTTATTGATGGCTTGGTAGGAATGGAAGGGTAGAAGACCTTATTCGAACGGACGGACATAATTTGCTACCTTTTCATCTGTTTGCCTTTTGCGAATCAAACTATCTCGATCTGGAGGGAAAAAGTCTTCCTGACACTGTATCTTACCTATCGTTCGCTATTCACCGACTGGCCCCACCGATGATGCGGGCATTATCTAGCATATTCAATCGGAAGCAGTCATTCTACAATGCTGAGACCCCTGCTCCATAGGTGCGAGGTGGCGATAGAAGCAGGGTCGACTCCCGGAGATGGAGAATCGGGCTAGTGCTTTTCATCTGTCGGGGGGCGGGCCTTTCATTCTTAAATTTTTTGATAAACTGCGAAAAGTGCGGATAGAACTATGGAGAGGGGAGCTTTTTCTCGACGATAGTGCACTAGGAAAACCATGGAGCGTCCATAGTGAATAGATAGGTCCAATGAGTAGGTCATTATGCATCTGGTTAGTAGGTCGACTTGACCACCTATCGTGGATGATTACTAGAAGGATCAGATTGACCTTTTTCAGATCCTTTTCTTTTTTTGTTATTCCGGTGGTATAGAGTTCGGGAAGAAGAGAAGGTCAAGGATTTTCTTGAATACTCCATGTCCCGTTCGTGGGTACGCCAATGGTTGAAATACCAGAAATGGTATTATACCGTGGCGCTTTCCGACCAGGTTACTATCGAACAACTTTTAAATCCGCCAGTTGTGAACACTAAATGGCAAATAAATCAAACTAATTCAGAATTCCATGTCTTTAGGCTCACTGATGACTAGCAGGAAGGACGAATGCGAGCGCGAGAGAATGAGACTGCTAGCTTACACAGGTAAAGAATCGAAGACATGATTGAAAGAAGAAACTGGACATTCAGGCACGAAATCAATGCTCGACACCGGGATCATGCACGGCGCAAGACTTCCTTTTTTATGCAGGTTAAAAAGGCGTGGAACTCCTGCTGGAAGACTCGGCTGGTTTGGCCTCTTCCATAATCCTCGCCGCCGATGGTTATGGGTAAATCACAGTAAAGCAGAAAGGAAAGCCTCTCGGAGAACGTTTTCGATACATTGTTTCGATTGTGACTTGGTCGTCAAAAGGGGCACTACTAGTGTTGTGTACTGGTTTGGATTAAAATTCATTTTGTACAGATTGCCTTTTCTGTCGGCTCTTAAAAGTTATTGACCAGACTCTAAGAGCAACAGTAAACAATACTTCTTCCTAAAATTGACATCGAACCCATGATCACAGAGTTGATTTATACTGAGCAGATTATGATTTAATCCTTCAACATAAGCAACTTCAGAAACTGAAACACCACCATTAACTAAAGTACCATAGCCTCTAATCTATCCACCATTATCTCCTCCAAAGGTTACTACACTTCCCATTTTGTTCTTGAATGAAGTCAGCAGCTCCTTGTTTCCTGTCATGTGCCTGGAACATCCTGAATCTAGGTTCTAGATCTGCACATGAGGCTTCTGCAAGACAGATTAGTTCCTTTTAGGTACCCATTGCATGATGGGTCCTTTCTTGTTAGGTTTAGGGGTGTTAACAGACTTTCCTACTGACTTTCCATTCTTTGATGGTGTGCTAGAGGTCCTTTTCTGTGTATTCTGAACAGTCTTGGGATTTTTTCTTTGATCTGACTGATTCAGAACACAGTGAGGACCACTCAAGTGATTTTGCAATTTAAGCAGAAGTTGTATACAATTGCAATTTATGGAGCATGAAGATTGATGCAAATTATTGTTTTTACTCAAAATCTGTTGTTTGAATGGTGCTTGAAAAACTTTAGGATCAAATGTTTTTGCATACATTCTGTCCTGATTTGGTTTTCTGAAAGTGTTGTTTCTTGGAACTGATTCACTTGACCAAAAAGAGTTTCTTCTTTGATTTACAACAGAGGCAGGAATAGGTCTGTTATTGACTATCCATTTGCCCTTCTGCTCTGGTGTAAATCTGATTGGTTTAAAAGCTAATGGAACAGAGGTGTTGTTCACTGGAGTACTTCTTGCATTCTCTCTTTTCTCTACTTCTATAACATTAGAAGCAAGAATCTTGACACCTTTGTTTTTAAAATCTGATACTGGTATGAATCTAGATTGTTTCTTAAAGAATGAGACATCCTTTTTCAAATCTATAGATCCCACTAGTATCTACTTAGGCTTATGCAACACTTTCTTTTGACCAAAGAAAAATTGTTCATCTACCTCAGAATCAGAGTCACTGTCAGAGCCTAAAAAGTCTCTGGTGGCTCTGGTGGAGGTGTTAGGCTCATTGGGCATTACTGAGATTTTAGCCTTGGTAGATTTGAACTTTCTCAACTTGGGTTTTAAAGCATCAGAAACAGCATTTTCCTCAAGAACTTTCATAAGATCTTCTTCAAAAGATGTTCTAATTGTTTCAGAAGTAGGAAAGAAGACTGGGGCTTCAGGGTTGAGCTTGCTCTGTGGTTTAATATCAGAGGAATAAGCCGCAGAAGTATCAGACTTCTGTCTCTTGAAAGAATTGAAATTAAAAATCTCTTTTGGATCCAGACTTTTAACAGAATCAGGAAGTATGATTCTTGCTCTTCCTTGATCAAGAATAAACTTTGAAGATGGTTCTGTAACCTTTTCTTGATCTAAGGAGTCATAGCTAATATTCCTTAAATTAAGTCTCATGGTCCTTGAAAATACATCTGAGGTTTTGATTCTTTTGAAAGCAGCAGTACCAGAGATCACACCCTCCTGGATTTTCCCGACACAAAAGGCAGAAGACAGAGATGTCTTCTTTCTTCCATTATAGGGAGCAAGGTCACTAAAACCAAGACCTTGTGTATCCATCTGAGAGTTTATCTTTATGTGCACATCTTGTGCATCCTAGTACTTTTTGATTTGAATCTCTTTTCTATGTAGGGATTGATGCAAAACCTCCATTTCTCTTTGAAAATAATCTTTTAAAGCAACAAAGTTAAGTCTTTCTGTTTCTGACTTCTTAATCTCTTCAGTCTTTTGATTCAAAACTTCCTCAAACTCTTTGACTTTTTCAGAAAAGATGTTTTCCTTCTTTTGTTGTAAGATTTCTAGCTCAGATTTTTCTTTAAAGATTTCTTCCTTTTCTTGTTCCAAAAGAGTTTTCTCTCTCTTGTAAAGGGACAGATCCTTCTGTGCTAGCTTCCTTAACTCTTTCTCTTCAGAGAGCTTTTGTTTTAAAAGTTGAAACTCTTCTGTTAACAGTGTGACATGCATTTCCAACTCAGAGTCAGACTTAGATTCAGAAGAACATACCTTGGCACTGGGTCTGGTGGTCTCCAGCGCTATGTTGTTTGGCTCTGTTACAGTAAGAGCAAATGCATTCTGATTCAAATCTTCCTATGTTGTTCTCTCTAGTGTTTCTCCAGTCATCCAATCAACTTCTTTTAAACTCTCATCATCCACAACAACTCAGCAGAAATTGGCTTGCTCTGGTTCATCATCAGAGGATGAATCAGAGATCCAATTCTCCATCTCAGCAATGTAGCTTCTTTCTCGGTAACTGTACTTGTATTTGTTTTTGTAGTAATCCTGGTCTTTTACCAGTTTACCTCTATAATTAGCAGAGAAATGGCCAGGTTTGCCACATCTAAAGCAACGTCCATCATTCTGGTTGATGGGTTGAGCAACATCGGTTTTCTGAGGTGTTGGAGCATTATACTATTGTTGTGGTTGTGGTCTTTGCTCTTGTGGAGCTCTGTTGTTGTTACTCTGATGGGGTGCAACATGACTCCTTTTCTCGTCTTTCTCTTCTCTTTCGTACCTTCCTCTTCTATCAAATACCTTATTGCCAAATCTCTTGTTAAACTTTTGAGTTATTAACGCAAGAGATTGGGCAAAATCATTTATATCATCATCTTCTGATGAACTTTCTTCAGCATCACTTTCTGCAACCAGACTCTTCTTACGCTTCTTTCTTTCTTTCTTCTTATCTCTGCTAGAACCCTCTCTGTTGGACTTTCCTTCAGTGGGTTTCTTTGAATCAGATACCAAAGCGATTGGACCTGCAATGGTGGATTTGCCCTTTTGTTTGACAACATCCTTCTCTTGTGCAGCAAGAGTGCCATACACATCAGTTAGAGACCATGCATCCAAATCTTGGTTAGCTTGTAAAGATATGGACAAATTTAACCATTCATCATTTAAACTTTTCAAAAACAGAACATTGTTATCTTCCTTCGACCTAACAACCCCACACTTTTTGCATTTGTTTATCAAAACGTTAAATCTGTTGTAGGTTTGTTGTAGGGTTTCCTCAAGAAGTGCCTTGAAATCGTTGTATTCATTAATACATTTGGTCCTTCTGTTCTCTTGGGTTTTGATACCACCCTCAAGTTGATTAAGAAGCTGATCCCAGATTTCTTTAGTAGTAACACATGAGTCTAGTTCTTGAAATATATCGTTTGGAATGGCCATTATCAGAAGTCTAACTGCCTTAAGGTCATTTTCCATTTTTAGCTTCTCTTCATCCGTAAACCCGGTGGTTTTAACTTCGAAGTGAGCAGGAATCTCATCAGTTGTTTGTGTTGCAGGTATACGAGGGACAAAAACCATGGGTTGGAATGGTCCATCCGTGACAGAATGCATTAAGTCTTTGTCCATTCCATCAAGGAAGTTAACCATCCTAATCTTCCACTGAGGATATTCATCTCTCAGAAGAGTAGGAGATTTTGTCAAAGAACCAGCAGTATAGATGGCATTTATGTTGTTATCAGCCATTTTGAAGAAAAAAATAGAGTAATATGGTTTCAAAAGAGTTTAAACTGAAGGTGAATGAACAGTTTCCAATGGAACAGTAACTTGAGTAGAGAAGATATTTAAACTAAACTTGAAAGTTTGAAACAATGTTAAATGAACTCTGAAAACTTGTTTTAAACTATAACAGTAAAAAACATAGTATTCTATGAAGCTTTAAGACACACAAACACAATCAACAACTATGAATCAACCTTGGTAGATTAGATGGTTTGATTTAAGCAAATCAAAGAAGCTCTAATACCAACTGTAGGTTCCCAGATTCACGTTGTATCACATAAATGGTAAGAAATAGACAGCAGAAGCATTATATAAAGCAATTAAAATGTGAGTGATTGTGCAAACGATAATGTAACAGTGAGTATCAAATATAGAACAGTAAAATGATAACAAGATCAAGTATAATAAGCTGCTCGTATATTGATAATATGAATAACACCAAGAACACGTTCAAGTGTGTGTATTCGGAAATCTCACAGGGAACAACATCGTACGGAGGTAGTGCTATGGAATGTTGCAGTGTGTGCTCTAACAATTGTGGAAAACTATTCTTCCAAAAGCTTATAATTGTTGTTCCACTACCTCTCTATTTATAGCCTGATAAAGCATTAGACAGTGTACTATCTAACCCTGGAATGACACGTGGAAAGTGTGTCTTCGTCCTTTTAGGACTTACATGGAAAGTACGGACACGTGTCTAACACTTAGAGATTTCTACGAGACTTATGCTTCACAGAGGTCTTCAGTTACCATAGCTCTTACACCAGAGCTCTGTTAGTCTTCTTGTGTAAACGGTTCTTCTGTTGAATAGAAGACTTCTGCCAGAGCTCTGTCGAGCTCTGTTGGTTCCGCCAGAGCTCTGTCGAGCTCTGTTGGTCTTATGGTTGAACTTCTTCCAAGTCTTCTGCTGGATCTCTGGTGGTCTTCTGACTTGTACTATTTTCAATACTTTTACATAAGAGATACTTGGGGCTAACAGACTTCCTCCAAGGCATTAACCCAAAGGCGTGGATCTAGACACATACCTCCAAGGTGGCGCCCAAGACTATATCCTCCTAGTGCCTACTTAATGATTCATCCAAGTTGTAAATACCATCAAGCAACTACTCCAAATAGTACGTATCAATATACATCACATCCATAAGACATGGTCGAACCATCCCATTAAGCATGTATTTCCACACATATATATACTTCCAAAGCATATCCTCATATAAGAATGTGTATAAACATGAGTCATGGAAAATAATGTAATAATACAAGTGATAATGCTCATATTAAGACAAAATCTCCCTATTAAGCCACATACTTTTTCATTAAGCCACAAGTCAAATCATTAAGCTCAAAACCCTAAATTAAGACATAACTTTCCCAACATAAACCTCATCATGAAAATGTAAGATCCCAATAGTTTATGCTTCTACATAACCCTTTACCTCACCATGAAGCCCCCAAATCCCCAAAACATGGAGATATGAGCTTAATGTCACAACATAGCATACTTCAAGGAAAATGTTAGAAAAAAGTTAAAGAATAGTTATAATTCACATGATTATGATGCTTAAGGGTTCATTATACTCATAATCTAGGTTTTCTAGCAAAAACCTAGAAAAGTAGGAGAAACCCTAAGAGATGGAGAAGAACACTTGAGATGTGGAGCTCCCAATGTCCTTGAATGCACCAAAATGATTCTTGGTGTCTAGTAATGTATTTTGGTTCAATAAATGAAGAGAGAGACCATGAAGGAGGGGAAAAATCGTCTTAAAGGAGCCTCCAACGAAACCCTAAACTGAAGAGAGACACCATGAAGGAGGGGAAAATCGTCTTAAAAATGGGTCAAAATGCAATTTTTATACCCCTGGACCCCGACGGCGATTGTCACACGGCGATTATGCCCTGTGTGATAATCGCGAGTCACTCTCGCTGGCCACCTCTAACCCCGCGGTACATTTCCTGCGATTGTGCTCTATGGCACTCTCGCCGGGCACTCTCGCCAGGTTGGTACTGCCAGCCCCAGCCCCGATTTCGATGGACAAACTCAAGGGAGACTTCACAAGATGCGGAGAGGTTATACAGAAACTTAATTCATACCCAAAATCGTTACAGATCATACATAAATTGCAAGATTACCTGGCTAAATTATGCGAGTGTTACAATCCTACCCACCTTGAATAGGATTTCGTCCCCGAAATCCCATTCTAGCCAAACAAGTGTGGGTATCTCCGTTTCATGTCTTCCTCCGATTCCAACGTCACATTATCACCGCGGTGGTGTCTCCATTGAACCTTGAACATGGTTATCTCCTTGTGTCGGAGCTTCTTCATTTTCGATTCGAGTATCGCTTTCGGTTCTTCTACGCATCGATTCCCGCTGCCCACCCGGATCTCCGTTAAAGGAATGGCGTTTTCTTCCTAGACTAAACACTTCCGTAGGTAGCAAACATGGAAGGTAGGATGAATCCCGTCCATTTCCGGCAGCAAGTCCAACTTGTAAGCTTGAAGTCCAATTCATTCCAAAATAGCGAAGGGTCCAACGAAACGGGGACTAAGCTTCCCACGCTTCCCAAACTGGGTGATCCCCTTCTATGGAGACAATTTAAGCATGACTCGGTCACCCACATGGAATTCGATCGGTCATCTCTTCTTGTCCGCGTAACTCTTTTGTCGGTCTTGTGCCGCTTTCAAATGTTCCTGGATTTCTTTGACCTTGTCCGCGATTTCTTGTATGATCTCCGGCCCGACAAATTGTTTTTCTCACGCTTCAAGCCAACACACCGGAGTCCCACACCTTCGGCCATACAAAGCTTCAAACGGAGAGGCCTTAAGACTAGAATGGTAACTATTGTTGTATGTGAATTCCAACAATGGTAGGTGCGTGTCCCAACTTCCCCCGAAGTCAATGACACACGATCTCAACATATCTTTAAGAGTTTGTATTGTCCTCTCGCTTTGACCGTTCATTTAGGGGTGATAAGCCGTGCTTAGCTTAACCTTCGTCCCCAATTCCTTTTGGAAACTATCCCAAAAGTTAGAAGTGAAGCGACTATCCGGGTCGGATACAATGGATACCGGTACGCCGTGCCTCAACACGATTTCGTTGATGTAGAGTCTAGCCAATTTCTCCATCGGTAATGTTTCCCTCATGGCTAAGAAGTGCGTGCTTTTGGTTAAACGGTCCACTATCACCCAAATAGTGTCTTGGCCCCGTAATGTCTTCGGTAGTTTGGTCACGAAGTCTATAGTGACATTATCCCACTTCCACTCCGGAATCTACAAAGGTTGCAAGCTCCCATATGGCTTTTGATGTTCCGCCTTAACTAGAAGGCAAGTGGTACACTTTTCCACATACTTGGCGACGTCGAGCTTCTTCACCGGCCACCAATAATTCAACTTTAAATCCCTATACATTTTCGTGCTACCGGGATGAATTGAGTACTTAGATTTATGCGCTTCATCTAGGAGTAACTCGCGGTTTCCTCCCAACTTTGGCACCCAAACTCGTCATTGGAAAAGTTTGAGACCACGACAATCCTCCGTTAGGTGATCTTTTTGTTTTACCATCACTTCTTCTTTAAGTTTCGCCTCTTGTAGTGCCTCTTCTTGGCAAGACTTGATGTTCTCCATCAAGCCCGACACCACGTTAATCCTTATGAGAGTTAGCTTAATTTCACTCCCATGAGTTTTCTGACTTAAGGAATCCGCCACCACGTTAGCCTTTCCCGGGTGGTAACAATCGTAGTCTTTTAACAACTCGACCCATCTTCTTTGTCGTATGTTGAGCTCCTTTTGATCGAAGATATACTTGAGACTTTTGTGATCGGTGAAGAGAGTACACTTCGTGCCATACAAATAATGTCGCCACAACTTCAAGGCAAAGACCACTGCCGCTAGCTCCAAATCGTGAGTTGGGTAGTTCTTCTCATGCTCCTTGAGTTGCCGTGATGCATACGCTATTACCTTTGCCTGTTGCATCAACACACAACACAGGGCCATCTTTGAAGCGTTGCTATACACCATAAAGTCATCCGTCCCATTGGGTAAATATAGGATTGGTGCCTCACACAACTTCTTCTTAAGCGTTTGAAGGGCTTGCTCTTGCTTTTCGGTCCACAAGAACTTGACATTATTCCTTGTCAAGGAAATAAGCGGCGAAGCGATCTTCGAGAAATCTTGAATGAAACTTCTATAATATCCGGCGAAGCCCAAAAAGCTTCTAATCTCCGTCGGACTTGTTCGCGGTTCCCATGTCATCATCACCTCAATCTTTGCCGGATCCACCTTCACCCCATCCTTGGACACTACATGTCCCAAGAATTGAACTTCCAGCAACCAAAATTCTCACTTGGAGAATTTTGCGAACAATTTCTCTTTACGAAGTATTTCCAACACTTGTTTCAAGTGTTTACCATTTTTGGCCTTGTCCCTCGAGTAGATCAAGAGGCCACCTATGAAGACAATCACTGATTTGTCTGAGAAAGGGCGGCACACCCGATTCATTAAATCCATAAACACTGTCGGGGCATTGGTCAAACCGAATGGCATCACCAAAAACTCGTAGTGTCCGTACCTTGTTCGAAAGGCCGTCTTTGCGATGTCATCTTCTTTTACTCTAACATGGTGATATCCAAACCGTAGATCAATATGGGAGAAAACCCCACTCCTTGCAATTGGTCAAAAAGGTCGTCAATTCGGGGAAGAGGGTACTTGTTGTTCACCGTGACCTTATTCAATTCTCGGTAATCTATGCACATCTACATAGACCCGTCCTTCTTCTTTACAAACAAAACCGGAGCTCCCCCCGGCGACAAACTTGGCCTTATGAACCCCTTCTCTAGAAGTTCTTGGAGTTGTGACATCATCTCTTAAATTTATGTCGGAGCTAATCGGTATGGAGCACGGGCTATCGGAGCCGTTCCCGGTGTAAGGTCGATGTGGAACTGTACTTGGCGTTCCGGGGGTAATTCGGTAGGTCTTCTGGAAAGACGTCCGAATACTCCCGCACCACCTCCACGTCCTCGATTGTATTCTTTTCAAGCTTTGCGTCCACAATGTATGCCAAATACGACGAACATCCTTTTGCTAGAAATATTCGGGCTTTCAACGACGAAATGATAGAGGTACTTCTCTACCCCATCTCCCCGTATATTGTAGCCATCCCACCGTTTACCTTAGGCACACAAATCATATTCTTGGAACAAAAGATATCGGCCTTATTCTTGCTCAACCAGTCCATACCTATCACCACATCAAAACCATCGATGGTCATAGGTAGTAGGTCCACCTCAAAGGAATTCTCGTCGATCCCCAAGGTACACCCACTATAGCACTCTCGAATTAACACTTGCTCTCCGTTGGCCACTTCTACCACCATGGCATCAGAGAGGGTACTAATGGGAGTAACAAATTGCTTACAAAAAGAACTCGACACGAAAGAGAGATTGGCACCCGAATCAAACAATACATGAGCAGGCAATGAGTTTTTGAGAAACGTACCCGACACCACATCTGCAGTCTCCATTGCTTCCTTAGCAGTCATCTGGAATGCTCGACTCGGTGCTTTAGGCGGATTCTCCCTCCTTGGTGCCGACTCACTCGAAGCCCCTCAGTTGCCCCCACAAGCTTTGGGAAATCCATCTTCACGTGCTCTGGTTCACGACACTCAAAACAAACAGGTCCCCTCATTGGGCAATCCCGGCTCAGATGAACTCTTTTGCCATACTTGAAACACTCAAGCGAACTCGAGTGTTGCATGGAGTTACACATGCCAATGTTCTTACTCTTGCATTTGTGACACCACCTTGCATCACGACGATTGTCCCCAAATCTATTTCCCGAAAATGGCCTGGATTGACGAACGAGTCCAGCTGACCCTTCCCATTTTCTCTTTTAACCCACATGACCGCGTTGTAACTTCCCTTGGCTTAAATCATCTTCTACTAGCAACGACTCTTCGATTGCTTCTTTCAACGTCAACACCTTGGCATTTTTCACGGTCGTCTTCATTTCAGCAAGCAAATCCCTATGGTATGCCTTTATCTTCATCTTCTCATCAGGAGCCAGATGCTCCACCAAACTTAACTTTTCGAGGAACGACTTTGAGTACTCGAAGATTATTATACCCCCCTTCTTCAACCCATGGAACTCTTCTTCAATCTTGTCTAGAGCCCTCTTACTACAGTACATGTCAAGGATTTTCTTCTTGAATGTTGGCCACGTGAGTTTGGCCAACACCTCAGGCGTAACAGATGAACGGGTGAGATTCCACCAAGTAAGGGTCTCGTCCTTGAGTAGATGAGAAGCAAACTTGACTCTCTGAGAGTCCTCACATTCACTAGCCTCGAATGCCATTTCTATCTCCCGGATCCAATACATGCACTGAACTGGATCGGTAGTCCCCGCAACTATGGCGGCTTCCAACCAATGAAGGTCTTATACGAACATCCTCTCTCCTTTCTCCCGTCTCGGGTGAGTGATTGATCCTCTAAAACAACTACGTTCACAAGACCTCCCGAGCCATTCACGACATTCTTTGCCACCGTCTCGTGTCGTCGGTGACTGTTGGCCCGATCTTTTAGCTTCTTCAAAAACATTTATTGTTGTTGTGCCATGGCCGAGTTCATGGCTTGCATCATGCTATCCCTTAACCGGGTTTCAAGAGTAATCTCCTCTATCACTGGGTTGGAAGTACCGATGTTGATCCTCGGTATACGTTCCACTTCTCCTCCCAAGAGGGGTGGTCTCGGAGGGAATTCAGCTGATGTCCTGTCGTTAAGTTGATCGATAGTAGATTCGGTCACTGCATGACCTTCCGGTGACGCTTGAAGTCCACTCCGCGTATTTACCATTTATGTTTGTCAAACATGCGAGAATAAAGATAAGAGATAGACTAAATTTACGTACTAATACATTCATCAATCATTACAATATTAGCAATTCAAGTACGCTCACGTAACAACACATTCATAATAGCACTAGCTAAGTGAAATTATGAACATGTTATACACAAGAATCCTCGTCACCGTCATTTTAATTTTCAACAAACGTAATTCCGCAAGTCCTAATGCTCTCCCATCCAAGAACGTCTACCCACATTGGCAATTTAGTTACACTATCCTCAACTTAACTCTAGGTATGCTACAGTCAACACCTAGTTCACATAAACTAGAGCTCTGATACCAACTTGTAACACCCAAAAAATAGGGTTAAACAAAAAACTTCCATAAAATGGAAGAGCGGTATATAATGCCATAGCACGAGCTTCCCAAAAAGGGGAATATACAATTGCCTGTTTTAAATATAAATGTATAATATCGGAAAGTAAACAACAACCGACTAATCTACTTTCTAAAATAGAAATAAGATTACAAAAGGGTGTCATCTCTAATCCGATTTAGTCTTCTACCAACGGCATCCCAAAAGTGTACCCCCAAGCTCACATGCTCCCAACTAAGCCTTCTTAAAGGTGGTTCTGCTACGATCTGAGAAACACATAAAACAAACAACAAGTGTTAGGCCAAGGAGCCTAGTGAGTTGTACAAATATTATGGTTTATAAATATGGTCATTTACAATTTGGAATCAATGAGGGAGACCCAAAACACCAAATCAAGTTACACCGCAAGAGACGATATACCTTAGCGTCTACTCCCACGACTAACGCCTCAAGGCCCGACACATTGGGATTACCTCCAAGGCATTAACCCAAAGGCGTGGATCTAGGCGCATACCGCCAAGGTGGCGCCCAAGACTATATCCCCCTATTGCCTACTTAATGATTAATCCAAGTTGTAAATACCATCAAGCAACTACTCCAAGTAGTACATATCAATATACATCACATCCATATGACATGGTCCAACCATCCCATTAAGCATGTATTTCCACATATATATACTTCCAAAGCATATCCTCATACAAGAATGTGTATAAACATGAGTCATGGAAAATAATGTAATAATATATGTGATAATGCTCATACGAAGACAAGATCTCCCCATTAAGCTACATACTTTTTCATTAAGCCATAAGTCAAATCATTAAGCTCAAACCCCTAAATTAAGACATAACTTTTCCAACATAAACATCATCATGAAAATGTAAGATCCTAGTAGTTTATGCTTCTACATAACCCTTTACCTAACCATTAAGCCCCCAAATTTCTAAAACATCGAGAAATGAACTTAATGTCACAACATAGCATACTTCAAGGAAAACGTTAGAAAACAAGGTAAACAATAGTTATAATTCACATGATAATGATGCTTAAGGGTTCATTGTACTCACAATGTAGGTTTTCTACCAAAAACCTAGAAAAGTAGGAGAAACCCTAAGAGATGGAGAAGAACACTTGAGATGTGGAGCTCCCAATGTCCTTGAATGCACCAAAATGATTCTTGAATACACTTTAATGTATCTTGGTTCAATAAATGAAGAGAGACCATGAAGGAGGGGGGAAATTGTCTTAATGGAGCCTCCAACGAAACCCTAAACTAGAAATTGTGAGAAGTAGCTAAAACTGGGTCAAAGTGCGATTTTTATACCCCTGACCCTGACGGCGATTGTGACACGACGATTATTTCGTGTGTCATAATCGCGAGTCACTCTCGCTGGCTACCTCCAACCCCTCGGTACATTTCCCGCGATTGTGACTCTGCGATTGTGCCCGATGGCACTCTCGCCAGGTTGGTACCGCCAGCCCCCAACCCCGATTTCTAAGGCGAAACTCAAGGGAGACTTCAGGAGATGCGGAGCGGTTATAAAGAAACTTGATTCACACCCAAAATCGTGACGGATTATACTTAAATTGCGAGATTATTTAGCTAATGCGGGTGTTGCATAAACAACACATGGATTGGTTCATATAAGATGAGGGTTTTTCCATCTAATAAAAACGAAGGATTCAAACGAGAAGAGGGAGGAAGAAGTAAACCAAAAATCTAGTTTGATGGTAACACAAGCCAAGGAAGGAAAGGCCATTGGACATGTCAAAAAACCTTGTGAGGACCATAAAAGTCCTTTTAATTAGAAAGTTATATAAAGGAATTATAGAGTTTATTTAATTAATTGTAAAAGCCTTAAAAGATAGTTAAGGCTTATTGTGTTAATGGGCCTTGTGCTTTGTGCATTAAACCCTAGGTATTTAAGGGTTGTTTTGTTTAGAAATAAGGTCAGATTAATCAGATGAGTTTCATACGCTTAATAGAGATGGAGAGAGTTTTCAATTCCAATGCATGTAACCTCTCTATAATCATTCAATAAAGATTAATCGTTTCGTTCATATATTGTTACTTGATTAAACTGGGATCTACACGTGGTATCAGAGCAGAATCGGTGATTTGAAGAAAGATAGTGATTTCGATCCAAAGGTATTAATTTTTCATCTGTGTTCTTCACAATCCTGAAAAACAACGTTGTTTGGTTAGTTTTCTGACTTTTCGATTTTTGCGGAATTTTTTTTATCTCTAGTTGCTTCATTCTTTTCTTCTGAGTAATTAATCGCATTTGGTAAAGGTTCAGATTCAAAAACGAAGTTTTTAAGCATCAATTATAGAAAAATCGGTTCTTGAATTTTTTTTGTTCACTGTTCTTATTTTTTGGCGATTCTTGAGAAATTGAGCATATTTTGGTCTAATCGAATTGGGTTAGTGTGTTTGGTGTTTCTATAGTGCTTGTTGATTTCGAGGAAAGTGTTAGAAATTATTTGAGTTGAGTTCCAGATCCGAAAAAAATCGATCGATCGACTTTTTCGGTAAGTTTTCTTGTTTTCGTGATAACTCCTTTCTTCCGGGCACCTCATTTTTCCGGACAAATCTTTTTCCGGGTACATCTTTTTCCGGGTAGAAGTTTCCCAGATCAAACCTTTTTTTCGGGACAAAACTTTCTCCGGGTACCTCATATTTTTTGGACAAATCTATTTTCCGGATAAAATGTTATCTGAATACATAAATTTTGATTTTTCCGGACATCTTTTTCGATAACTCAACTTCTCCGGTCAAAGTGTTTTTCGATACATCATCTCCCGGATTCATTGTTTGATTCTCACAGAGGAGCCACCTTTGTTCACCGTTTTGCAATTTTTGTTTGACCATCTCCTCACATACATCACATACATTTAGGTATATATATGCTGCATGCTGCATGTTTTTCATATACCTCACATACATAGCATATATATAAATATATATATATATATATATATATATATATATATTTATATATTTATATATATATATATTTATATATATATATATATATATATATATATATATATATATTTATATATATATTTATATATATATAGACGCTCATTAAATTGTAAACTATGAATTTTGTGTAAGCTATGAAACCTAATCGTGACCGTTGATCATTTTAAGGAATGGATCAGATCATAGCGGTGGAGTATGATATAATTCTATGAGATCTGGGGCATTATGGTCAGACTTGAAATATGAAAAGGGTAAAATTGAGAATTGGGACGCGGTTCGTATTTGGTAACTGTCACCGGAGCGTGAAATCAGGGATTCACGCCGATCCCTTCCAGATTCTACGACGACCAATTTCAAAACAATATCGCGATTCTACGAAAACTTGGTACGAAATCCCTTGAAGATTCTTGTGTTGCGATTCGATTCATAGAAATGGCGGACCAGAACAGAGGCGTACGAGGTTAGGGGTTTGCATAGGATTTTGGTTAATGGATTCGATTTTGTTCATAGAATGTTGATGAAATTTGTCAACAGCAAGGAAGAAGAGTGTTTCATATATTTTCCTATGAAAAGTGTTGACTTTGTGTAGGTGAAAACTGAAACATATAAAAACTAATTTTCGGTATGTGAAATCTGAATTTGGTATGTAGAAACTGAAAGATATGAAAAATACAAGTTTGTCATAGAAAATAAAGTTTTCATATGAATTTGATGTTTGCTTTTTGGTATGTAATTCTGAATTTGGGTATGTGAGATATGACTATGTGTAACACCCTCAAAATTATAAAGAGCAACTAAACAAAAAGCTTCGATAAAATAATCAAATGAGGATAAAATTCCATCTATAAACCATTCTTGGAAATACCTCAAAATATAAAACATAACAACTTCAACAATTCAATATCCTAAGTCCTACACCAAGACTACAAAAGTCGGGTGTTACTTAACCCAAACCAAAGTTGCTAATCCCAAAATGTGGAAGACTTCACCAAGTCACTTACTTCTTGAGCTCACAGTAAGCTCTTCACTCTTCACAGTGTCCTAGAACTATTCCCCAACCGAACCTGTTGCACATGCCGACAAATAAAAAGGTTAGGCTAACGCCTAGTGAGTTCAAGAATTTTCATCATGATTAAAATAGTTCGTTAACCAAAAGAATGCACTCAAAATCATGATTTTCCAAAAAGGATTATAATTAAATATGTGAACAACCCATTTTCCTAATGCACACAAAACCCGTGTCGAAAACTCCAAAATGAAACATTCATCAAGAATGGTTTTAAATCCAAAACACACTTGAGCGTGAATGAATATTAAGTTTCCAAATAAAGCGAGTAAAATTCTACCATTTGAAATGCCCCACAAGGAGTATAAATAATACAACACCTATGAGAACGTGGAAGACAATCCAAATACATATGATACGTTCCCGAAAGCATGTGACCGACACGACAACCCACACAAAGCGTAATTATAAATAAAGTCCAAATACTCAATCTTGGGAGTAGCCATTCAAGCAAACCTTAATATACGTGGAGGGGTTCCAATATTAAAGTCAATACTTGTAGTTACTCGCACAAGGCTTACGGAAATTAAACATGCATATCACCAGACTCAATATAATATTGACAACAACAGAGGAGACCCGTATCCATTGAGGGTGGAGGGAACACATAAGTATACCACCCGTACAACGTTAATCGTACAACACCTCGCGACTAGACATCCAAGGGTTCCCCACAACAAGCTTCACCTCAAGAGACGGTTGACCATAGTGTCTATTCTCACGAGTTCCACCACAAGGCACGACACGCTTAGGACTACCTCCAAGGCATCCCCTTCAAATCGGAGAAGGTCCTAGTGCCTACCTCCAAGGTAGCACCTCCGGACTCAACCCTCCCAGTGCCTACTTGAAAAGTTTAAGGTCATAAACATGGGTCCTGAAATCCAACCCCACAATACTCATGCAACCTCATAAGCAAGACCGACTCATATGCTATGCATCCAATGCAAATATTGTCATACAATTACATGGCCCACAAAAGAATGTCCAACATCTTTAACACATGTAATCAATTAAAAGTTATGACTCAAATGCATATAATCTCAAACTCAACATAGAGTAATTTACGTTGGACCGAGGTCCTCAAGAATCACTTAAGCCAACTACGAGCTAAGGCTCTACAACACAATTGACCAACAATACGATAAAATGCATTTAAATATCATATAACAAACACATACCTCCAAGATATGATAAATCCACAAATCCCATCATAATTTTGGTCAAGTTACTTTCCACATAACTCACAACCATATATGTGCACAAATGACCCATAACAATATATATGAATTTTTCCAACAACGCCAATGTGTCTTTTCACCAAAGACCCCCATTTGTACCCCAAAACCTTTTAAACACTTTTTCTTGAGATACATTTATCAACTTACTCAAAAATCCCAATGTAGGTGTTTTATAATGTTTTCAATAGTCAAAACCCAACAAATGACTCAACCATAGATAATTATCATGTAAAACACACAAACACTTGAAATGGACATTTGGGCATGTACAACGTTTTCACAAAGCAACTTGAACTCACCTTGCTAGATTTAGGCTAAATCTCGATTTTCCCCAACTTGATCCAAATAATCCAAAAACCTAGATCCACAAGTTTCCTACCATGAGTATTCATCTCCGTACACTTATAATCGTTTCCCCCAACATAAAATACCAAAACCACCAATAATACTGAAACCCTTTATTCTTAGATGGAGAGAATAGAAGATTACCTCAACCATATAAAGAATCCACCAACAAAACATATCTAGGTTGCCAACAATGAGCCTCAATCTTCATTTCTTCAAGAGGATGAGAAAGGTTTAGAAGAGGGTTAGGTAAAACCTTAGAAAGTGTAGAAATCTAACCAAAATGGAAATGAGATGAAGAACTCTAACCTCCAACTATAAATCCTTACTAAGAGATGGGAGAGAGGATTTGATTTACAAGAATTGTGGCTTCAAGGGTTCTAAAATCGGTTTAAAGGGTTAGCGTTTGGTTTGGGAGAGTTTAGAGAGAGAGAGAGAGAGGGGGGTGGAATAGGAATGAAGAGAAGCTGAAATTCGTGGGTTTAAACTCCTCTGGAGCCCGACGGCGAGAGTGACACGCGAGGTTTCCATTGTCACTCTCTCGGGCACTATCGCCTATGCTGTACCATGCCAAAATGCCTACTCGCAATTGTGCCACATCGAGAGTGACCATGTCACAATCGTCGGGCACTCTCGCCCAATCTGTACGGAGGTTCATCTCTCCCTATCGATTGTGACACGGTGATAGTGACCTTGTCACTATCGCAAGGCACTATCGCCCAAGCTGCCTCGAAGTCCGGTTCGTCCCAAATTGTACCCGTTCCACTGAGTTCTTTCGCACACCACTTCCTAACGTTAGACCTTCACCTTAATAAAATTTCGGGTGTTACACTATGGGTATGCGAAATCTGAAAGGTATGAAACTCCAAATTGTCATATGAAAACTAAATTTAGGTATGTGAAATCTGGATTTGGTATGTGGAAACTGAAAGTTATGAAAAATACAAGTTTGTCATAGAAAATAAAGTTTTCATATGAATTGTTCACTAGAGTAGCATCGATTGCATCATCATCTTCATCATCTTCGTCGGAACCGTCTGTAAGAATGAAATCAGCGAAAACATCATCAACAAGCATGTCTTCGTGAATGGTTTATTCGTCGTTTTTTTTCTTCATCCATATTGATTGACATAATCACAAACTCGAAAACACAGAAATCTGGGTTTTGGAACAGTATTGATGAAGATACGAAAACGAAGAAGATGATGGTAACCGTAATTTCGGATATTATAAAAAAAAATATTAAAAATCTATCACTTCCTAAAATAACGGATCGTTCCTCTCAATTATCTAAGATTCCGAAAATAAAACAAAGCAATAAAGTACCAATTTACCTTGATGCCATTTTAATCTTGATTAAAAATCAATGGCTAGGATGGGTTTACATAGTTTACACACATTTAGAGGTTTACAATATAGAGGGATAATAATTTGTAAACCTATAAATGTGTGTAAACTTTGGATTTCATAGGTTTTTTCTTGATGAAATTGTTTCATGAAATTGTTTATTTTGATGAAAGTGTTTAATATCATTCATTTCTTGATGAAATTGTTTCATATATTTGTGTTTTTTTTTTGTAAAAACGAAAAAGTTTCATCAAACCAAGAAAATATACGAAACAGTGTCATAGGAATGAAAAAAAAATATATGAAATTACATAAAAAACACATATATGAAACAATTTCATCAATAAATGAATGATATGAAACAATTTGATCAAAATATACAATTTCATGAAACAATTGGTTTAAGAGAACCTATGAAATCCAAAGGTTACACGAAAAAAAGTTTACAAAATAGTGAGTCTCTCTCTCTCTCTCTCTCTATATATATATATATATATAGAGATAGAGAGAGAGAGAGAGAGAGAGAGAGAGAGAGACCGAAAGGGTGTTAACTTTACTAACCACTTTAGACCAATAGGATTATTCTTTCTAGTTGGTTAGTGCCAACATATTGATTAGTGTCAAAGGATACATTTGGTATTTTGTAAAAGGATTTTTTTTGGTGGACTTTTAAAATGGGAGTTACAAAAGCAAATATTTATTTTACATTACATTTGGGAGTTACGAATTTGATATAGGTAATTTTAAGTTTAAAAAAAATAAGTTGTTGGTTTGAGGGAGCTCTCGTTCATCATAGTTCGGTTTGCATGAAAATGGATTTTCATCGTCATCAAGAATATATTCAACCCGATATGTTGGACTATTCTACTAATTCCGCAAAGTTCGACGTTGCCGTTGGAGTTTGTTGATTCATTTCTCACTTGATATATTGTTAATGAGGGACGTTTTTGCAGAACCATTATTGACAGTTTGTGCAGAATTGATCTAATGGTCAACTGTGCACGGTTATGAACAATAAGAATGTATATTAGTTTTGTTATCCATATTAATTTTTTGATACACATACTTGTTTCATACATGTTCAACCTTCACACGTGTTCAACTTTCATTAACACAAACCATTGTTGCTTTTTAGTTGTTTCATACATGTTCAACGTATATCCGGGTTGAATGTTTTTACTATTGTTACCATAAGAGTATAATTAACTTGAGAACATATGTGAAATGCCAATGGTCAACTGTGCGCAGTTATGAACAATAAGAATATATATTAGTTTTGCTATCCATATTATTTTTTTGATACGCATATTCGTTTCATACGTGTTCAACTTTCATTAACACAAACCATTTATTGTTTTTTAGTTGTTTCATACATGTTCAACGTATATCCGGGTTGAATGTTTTTTTAATATTGTTACCATAAGAATATAATGAACAATCGAACATAAATGAATGAACGTAAACGACCCATCATTTAACAAACATGAATGTTCAAACATTCACGAACTTATATGAACGAACGATACCATCGTTCGTGTTCGCTGATTTAACTAACCTAACAAAAAATACGTGTTCATTTTCGTTCATTTTCTAAATTACCGAACATACACAAACTCCCCCCCCCCCCCCCAATGGTTATAAAACGGATGGACGCTTAGTTTATTTTACAGCCCCACATACATGTAGAATGCAGATGGATTCGGTGTTTAAGAAAGAACATAAAATGCATGTAAGATAAAGGGATGTAAGAGATGTTAATGTAATGGATTGATTGTGTTGGGAGTATTCTAAAATGACCCTCAACACCCTTGTTCATTACTTTATTTCTCAAAGACCCCATCTTGTAATTAATGTTTTAGATGTATTTCATCTCAACCACTCATTTTAAGATCAAAGGTTGTTAATTGGTTAATAAAGTTAGTACCAAATTTTTGGTTAACAAAATAACCCAACCCTATATATATATAGGGTACAAATCAAATGCATACCTTGCATTTGTTGCACCCCTTACAAACGACAGTCTGCATATGTGCAGACTGGTTCTGCATACATGCATTGTCCCATATGAATGTATGTCCATTATATGTATATTCTTGCACCTATTCATCTGCATATGTGTAGAACCAGTCTGCACATATGCAGACTGTGGTTTGTAAGGGGTGCAACAAATATAAGGTTTGCATTTTACGGAGCCTCTCTCTCTATATATATATATGTATTATCCATTAGTCATACTTCTCTCTCATCGTATCATATCATCCATATGCATTCTTTTATTAATTAGTCATACTTCTCTCTCATAACCATCATGCATCATGCACAACATCCATACATCTTTTTTTATCTAACTGTTAGGACAATAAATGTCCTATTAATTAGAAAGTTATGTAAAGAATTATAGAGATTAATTACTTATTGTAAAAAGCCTTTAATTAATTGGGCATAGATTAGGTTAATGGGCCGTGGACCTTAGGGGTTAAGCCCTTGGTATAAATAGATAGCTTAGCCTAATTGTTTAGGTTAATCGTCCAGAATCGTCCATTAACCATTGTAAACGTACTATTGAATTCTCTGAATTGTTATGAAATAGATGGATGACAAATTGAAATCAAATTGTTCTTATTGATTATTTGTTCGTGATTTCTACTGTATTGCACTAATATGGGAACCACAATTGGTATCAGAGCCTACAGACAATTGATTCAAGGTTTCTGAATCTAATTCGATCATTTGAAGTGTTTTTAAGCAAAATCAGTTTTCAAAGGTCAAGTTTCTGTTCTTGTCAAATGGTCGAATTGTTTCGTCAAAATCTTGTTATTTTGCTTAAAATCGAATAGGGTTTGTTTGTTTTCGTGTTTTGGTCGAAATCTAACCTTTCAGGAAAGAAATCGAGCAACCCTAGTTGGAAGTCGATCCGATTTTGTCGAACCAGCCGTCGTGTTCGGAAGTCTGCATCTCATCCGGTAAGTTTCCTATGTCACGCTACTATCCGGACGTAATCATCCGGATTGTCTAAAGTTCCCGGTAAGTTCCTATCTGGACGCATTTTCAGGTAAGTTCCCGTATCCGGTAGTTTATCCGGATTGCATCAGTATCCGGACGAATTTCAGTTCAAGTTCCCGGGTAAGTTGAACGTTTTCCATCACATCTCTTCCCGGTAAGTTTGCTCCTACCCGGATACATTACTTCCCGGATCCCCTATCCGGTAAGCTTTCTCACCCAGACACCTCTCCTTTCCGGTAAGTAAATATTTTCCGGTTACTTCTCTTTCCGGTAACCTTAATTTTATCTGGTCACTAATATTATCCGGACACTTACACTTTTCTGGATTCCCAATCCGGAAACCACCCGGGTTACATTCTTGGGGTGCTGCCCCCCAGACCCCGCAAGGGCGTTGCCCCTTGACCCCATCCGCTAACCGGGTAGCGGGACCCCCGTGCTAAGTCGCCGAAGGGGGACATTTGAGTTTTCTTGATATTGTCTGATTTATTTCTTGGATCAATATTTTCAACTGTCTGACGATCATCTAAGTGCAATAAAGATGTCTTGCCCATCTCAATTTGCGGTATCTTGTCAGGTATATCTACCAACTCATAATGCTTTAGTTGATAAGATTCAACTGCTTGGTCAAAAGGTAGAGTCCTATATGTTTACCTCTAATGAACAACTACTTGAAATTAATTCGCTAAAAGAAAAGTTAGAGGTTAAACAAAGATCACAGAAAAGCTTAAGTCTGACAACACCTACATAAAGGAAAAGTGTGCAAATCATTCGATAGCACCAAAGGACCTTAGGGCCAAGATATATAAGTTAAATTCAAAGCTTGATCTGTGTGAGGATGAGAAAGTAGAGATTATCTATCAATGCTCCTCTCTTCAAATTCAACAGAAAGAATTTGTTTCTAAAATAACTGATCTTGAAACTAAACTCCATAAACGAGGTCAAACTGATCAAACGATTCATATGAACAAACCTAAGGAATTCACTTATTTCAATAAAGAATGGGGAATTGGGTATGACAACCCACAATATTTGAAAAAGGTTTTGACTATGAGGCCTACTCTATACGAGTTTAATTTCTTTGGCTTTGATAGAAAATACCCCGAATATAAAATCAGATGGACTGGACCTCTCGAGGAAAAGGAAGAGGATACTAAGGAATACAAACGCAAAAATACCCCTAAAATGCAATTACCTTTTGCGTATGAAGTTCTTAACTATTCTTATACGAAAAATAAATCCAAGTACCTATCAAATGATTACTTTGACGACTACAAAGTTGCACTGCCCAAGGATTCCTCCAAAAAGGATGAGGTCCCTTCAACGGAAACCAAAACTGAGATGGATTAGTTTAAACACTATGTTCCACCTCTCGTTTTGGAAATGAAAATAGTCGAGGTAGAGGAATCATTTGAACAGGAAAGGTCCAAGTTTCAAAAAGAAAAACAAGAGCTTTTAACTGAACTTGAGAAACTCAAATCCACCAAAGCCGAATCTGCATCTGGTGAGGAAAAGGAACTCCTTCAGGTAGAAATCATTCAGGTCACATCCAAACTGTCTGCCTTGGCAACATAAGTGATGCACGAGCAAGTGAGTAAAAGTCAACTCCAAGAGAAGTTTGACCAACTCCAAAAAGAAAAGGTGAATCTACCTGAACCTTCCTCGGACTCCTTAGATACATCTTCATGTAAGGATTTTATTGGCAAAACATCTTCTAGAAAAGGAAAAGAGTCTCAAGAAAATTGTGTTCCCAAGAATCTTGACTCTGGTTTTCAAAAGGCTTCTGCAACAGATTCTTCTGAAAACATAGAATCAAAGTGTTCCTCACTTTCGTCAACCACTGTGGTTCCATTTGTGCCTGATATTGATTTCTTTGCTTTTATGAATTCCGATGAAAGTTCAGATGAAGAGTTTTCTAAGTTTGAATTCGACAAACCTCTTCCAAACCACACCGACTTTCTTTCAAAAGCAGTTGATCGACCGGTCAAATTTCAAAAGGGCGAATGTTTTACATCCGCACCTAAAACCCGATATGTGAACGATGTTTCCAAAACCAATTCCAAATCCCAAAAACGTTCACAGACACGGCAACAGACCGGTCGACCTGATGATAGACATCCCTACTACTCAAACTCTATTGACCATGAATTTAAGGATATTTCAGATAATAATGGTCGGAAAACAAGGTTCAAACAAGTTTGGGTTGTGAAGAAGTGTAATACCCCGGATAAGTTCGTTAGTTAGATTTCAATTTCGTTAGAATTAGTTAACTATAATATGGGAGGTTTAGGGTGATTTTTAATTAATTTATAAGTTAAAGGTGATTGGTCATTAGAAATTAGTTTAGGGACTAGAATGGTAAAAATAGTTGATAATATCTCTTAAACCTCTAGATATTAGCACAAAGCAGAAAACTCAGTTTAAAGTGTGTGGGTGTTTTGAGAGCAAAAGAGGAAAAGAAGAAAAGAAGGGTAAGGCTTCAAATTTGATCCATTGGAAGTGTTTGAGGTATGTTTTCTTTACATATTATGTGTATAATTGATAGCTGAATGTTTCTATCGGAGTAGAATAGTTAGAATTACATCTGGCAATGAATCAGCGGATTTCTGGGTAGAAATAGGGCAAACCGACAGTAGTTTCCGGATAGATTGAAGGTTTCCGGGTATTTTTGTTGGTGGTGTCCGGACGGTGTTTTATCCGGGTAAGTTCTCTTTTCTTGATTGTCCGGATGAAGTATGATACCGGATAGTGTCCGGATTACTTAGGTTTCCGGATGGTGTCCGGATTACTAATATTGTCCGGATTATTGGTGTTGTCCGGAAAACTCTGTTGTATCCGGATACTTTTGCTGTTTGGCCAATATTGAGAGTTTAGATGCTGTCGAGTATCCAGTAACCTGTATTTTGTTAACCATTAGATAGGGAATGAATGAGGACTGACTATTCCGTGGTCTTGACTTGAGTATGGGTTTGGGGGCAACATTTGAGGATTTGAGTTCTTTAGAGTTGTTAGCCTTAGTAAGACTTATGTGTTTTATGTGGTAAAGAGATATATGTATCTAATTGTTACAGATCCTGTGAATTCTGGGTAAAGGACTGAACCTGTTTAGAAGGCTCGGAAACGTGTTGATAAGCAATCAGGTGAGTTTTACTTTAAAAGTATTTTTAACTGGAATACATATACGTATGGTTTGGGAATGTGATAATTGGTGATTATGTGTATATATGCGATATATGTGAATTATAATATATTCAGGTATTATATTTACATGAGTATTATGATGTGTCATAATACATTGGCCGGGCTTAGGACCGGTGTGTTTGGCTATAGAATCTGTATAGCGTTGTTTGGCTGTAGATGTTGTACAGCGTTGTAAATTATTAGTTGGCTTGCAACCAACTAATATGGCCAGGAGGAATGAGAAGGGAAGGTACACGATGTGAGAGTTCAAATTGATATATTTGATTGTGCTGTGTGATTTACATAAATAGGGTTTATATAAATGATTTCAAACTAACAGGGATTTATCTCACTTAGACCATTAGGTCTAACCCTCATTTTGTTTTAAAATATGTATTCCAGGTGGAAGATCGGGTAAGAGCAAGTAATTAGAGTAATCGAGGGATGACTTTTGTGAAGGAATATATGATGAAGATTTTGGCATGTTTAGCAGTTGTATTAAAATAATTAAATGTTGTGTATGTATTTAGTATGAAGTTTGTAGTAGAATGGCTTCTTCTGATTGTAAAAGACTATGGGACCGTACTTGTAATATGATGTTTCGTTTGTTATATCAATGTTATGTTACATTATGTGATTTGTTGTGTATATGGGATTTGGGTTGTTACAAATGGTATCAGAGCCTTAGTTTAAGGGATTTAGGTATTTGTATCTATACCTAGACTTAAACTGCATGTGAAGTAGGATGTCCCTATTATTGTAGAACCTTGGGATATTAAGTATAAAAGGTAGAAAGAACATCATGTAAGGTAATTTCATATTACACCTGGCCAGTGTAATTGTGATCTTACAGGTACATGTGTGAACTGGAATACCTTGTTATATGGGGTATGTGCTTATGTGTATATTAACCTTGTTTAAATCTACAGAATGGCAAGCGGTACACGGAATTCGAATCGAGGAGGAGGAAGAAATCCGAATAGTACGAATCCGCCGATAGGAACGGGGGACAGGGGAGGCAGAACTGGGGGCAGAGTCGGGGGTAGAACCGGGGGTAGAGCTGGAGATCGAGCCGAAGGCAGAGTCCAGCCACATGGTACAGAGTTTGTTACCAGGGATGATCTAATGGCAGAAATGGGAAGATTGAGGCTAGCATACAAACAATGTTTGATCGAAACCGTCATAATGAAACTGGAATACCGGATCCCGGACCGGAGGATGAAATGCTTATCACACCAACTGCTGTACCAGTACAAAGGAGGTGCGACTACAAAATGTTTTTGAGCTGTAGACCTCCGACCTACTCAGGAGACAGGGATCCCGTGAAGGCAATGAGATGGATGAAGGAAATAGAAGCTATTTTCAAGACAAGCAAGTGTGCAGATGAAGATAGGGTATTGTATGGGACATCAATGTTAAAAGGGCATGCTTTGTATTGGTGGGAATCTTTTATTCATTCTAAAGGATCTGATGTTTATTCTACCCTCTCTTGGGAAGAATTTGTGATAGCCTACAGGAACGCATTTTGTCCCCAAGCAGCCGTCAAACAACTGGAAGGGGAATTTATGAACTTGCAACAAGGAAACTTATCCGTTCGAGACTACATCGCTAGCTTTCTGGAAAAGTCTCGGTTCGCAGAATACTACGTTGCTACGGAGGCGATGAAGACGGAAAGGTTTATCTTTGCGCTGAACTCAGAAGTCAGAAGGCTAGTGACTGCAAAAGGACCCGATACCTTCTTAGCTGCAGTTGATGTCGCGGAGAATGTTGAAAGAGATATTAGAAGGGATGCTGGCAATAAAAGTATCGGGAAGAGAAAGTGGGAAGGACCATAACACGATCCGAAGAAGTCCCGATTTCAGAGGTATGATAACCGTCCGCTGTTTCGACCAGCGGAAAGACCATGTCAGAAGTGCAACCGTGTCCACCAAGGAAATTTCCAAGGTGATTTACGAGCGTGTTATAAGTGTGGGAAGACCGGACACGTCATTAAAGATTGTAAGGTAACGCGGTTATGTTTCTTATGCAATTCTCCGGATCACCTTCAGTCGGACTGTCCGCGGGGGAGGATACAGCAAGGTGGGTCATCGGGCAGGCCAGCGATTGTTAAACCAGTAATACCAAGACTGGAACAGCCAGTAACCAAGGGTCGCGCGTTTCAAATGACCGAGAAAGAAGCGGAGGAAACTCCGGATGTGGTCACAGGTACATTTTTAATAAACTCTACACGTGCTAAGGTGTTATTTGATTCCGGTGCAAACCGATCGTTTGTGTCTCCTGCATTTGCTGCTTGCCTGTGTTTGAAACCTAAAATGCTAGAACATGCTCTATCAGTAGATACGGCAAATGATAATCAAGTGTCAGTTAAAGAAGTTTTTGATGACTGTGTGATAAATATAGAGGAGTGTAGAGTGCCGATACAATTGTTTCCTATAACTTTGATAGAGTTTGACGTCGTAGTGGGAATGGACTGGTTAGCCGAGAATCAGGCTAACATAGTGTGTGATAAGAAGTTAATAAATGTGGTATTACCTGATAAGGGACCAGTAGTGATTAATGGTGATCGTAGGAATCATCAGTCTAGCCTTATATCTATGATAAAAGCCCGTAAGTGTGTGAATAAGGGTTGTTAGAGTTACTTGGCTTACGTGATAGATATTAAGCCATAAAAGAATAGGATGGAAGATATTCCTATTGTTAGTGAATTCCCTGAAGTATTCCCCGAAGACTTGAATAGTCTTCCGCCTGTTAGACAAGTAGAGTTCGGTATAGAGCTGATTCCTGGAGCCACTCCTGTAGCCCGTGTACCTTATCGTCTGGCACCTCCAGAGATGAAAGAGATGATGGCACAACTACAAGATCTATCCGATAAAGGCTTCATCAGACCTAGTTCTTCACCGTGGGGAGCACCAATGTTATTTGTGAAAAAGAAGGATGGTTCGATGAGAATGTGTATCGACTACCGAGAACTGAATAAGCGTACGATAAAGAACCAGTATCCGTTACCCCGATTTGATGACCTCTTCAATCAGTTAGTTGGAGCTTGCTATTTCTCCAAGATTGATCTAAGATCCGGTTATCACCAGTTGAAAGTTAAAGAATAAGACGTTCTAAAGACTGCTTTTCGTACAAGGTACGGCCACTACGAATTCTTAGTAATGCCGTTTGGACTGACGAACGCTCCAACTGCCTTTATGGATTTAATGAATCGGGCATGTAATCCGTATCTTGATAAATTCGTTATTGTATTTATTGATGATATCCTTATCTATTCCCGATCCAAAGAGGATCACGCACAACATCTTCGTTTGATTCTGGAGTTGCTGAAGAAAGAAAAGTTGTACGCTAAGTTCTCTAAATGTGAATTTTGGTTGCGGGAAGTTCAGTTTCTGGGGCATGTTGTTTCTGAGAAAGGTATACAAGTTGATCCGATGAAAGTGGAAGCAGTTGAAAAGTGGGAACCGCCGAAGACAGCAACCAAAGTACGTAGTTTTCTGGGTTTAGTCGGCTACTATTGGAAATTCATAAAAGACTTCTCTCGTATCGCAACGCCTTTGACTAAGTTGACTCGGAAGAACCTGAAGTTTGAGTGGAAAGCAGAACAAGACGAGGCATTCCGGATATTGAAAGAGAAACTGTGCAGCGCGCCGATTCTATCACTACCTGAAGGTTCGGAAGACTTTGTTGTTTATAGTGATGCGTCTAAACTGGGATTGGGATGTGTGCTTATGCAGCGTGGGAAAGTTATTGGTTATGCTTCTCGTCAATTAAAGGATCATGAAAGACAGTATCCTACGCACGACATGGAGCTTGCAGCAGTTGTCTTCGCGTTGAAGATTTGGAGACATTATCTGTATGGTTCCAAATGTCAGATTTATACTGATCACAAGAGTCTCCAACACCTCTTTGATCAGAAGGAACTAAATATGAGACAAAGGAGATGGCTAGAATTGCTGAACGATTACGACTGTGAAATCCTTTATCACCCGGGAAAGGCGAATGTGGTGGCGGATGCGCTGAGTCGTCAAGAAAGGAGTGGAACAATAAAAGTTATTTCGCTACGAACTGAACTCCTACCCAACATCTTTGATGAATTGCTGAAGTGTCAATTAGAAACCTCTCAGGAAGAACATCTGAAATCAGAACGGTTGGTGGGATTGTCAGCATTGCTAGAAAAAGATGATCATGGGTTATTATGTCTGGGAAGCAGAATTTGCGTGCCTCGTATGGGTGGGTTACGTGATCGGGTACTACAAGAAGCTCACCAGTCCCGTTTTTCTATTCATCTGGGTACGAACAAGATGTATAAGGATCTGAAACAATTTTATTGGTGGTCTGGGATAAAAAGAAGCATTGCTCAGTATGTAGAAGGCTGTACTACTTGTAAGAAGGTGAAGATTGAACATCAGAAACCCTTTGGTCAGTTTCAACGATTAGAAATACCGATGTGGAAATGGGATCAAATTACTACAGATTTTATCACAAAGTTACCAAGGACTCCGAAAGGGTTTGATGCTATTTGGGTGATTGTTGACACGTTGACGAAGTCTGCTCACTTCCTACCGATAAAAGAAACTGATTCAATGGAACGATTAGCCAAGTTGTACATAAATGAAATAGTAACACAACATGGAGTTCCAATTTCGGTTATCTCGGATCGTGATAGTCGTTTTACTTCAAGATTCTGGAGGAGCTTTCAAAAGGAGATGGGAACACAGATAAAGCTAAGTACAGCGTATCATCCTCAAACTGAGTGTCAGAGTGAACGGACGATTCAGACATTAGAAGATATGCTCCGTGCTTGTATTGTTGACTTTGGGGGATCGTGGGATAAGCATTTACCATTGATTGAATTTGCCTACAACAATAGTTATCATTCCAGCATTCAAGCGGCACCGTTTGAAGTTCTGTATGGTAGAAAATGTCGAACGCCTCTGTGTTGGAATGAAGTAGGAGAGAAACAATTAGCGGGACCAGATATAGTTCAGTTGACAGCAGATAAGATTACTCAGATTCGGGACAGATTGAAAATGGCGCAAGACAGGCAGAAAAGCTATGCTAACCGATGTCGGAAACCGTTAGAGTTTCAAGTTGGAGATTTTGTAATCTTGAAAGTCTCACCTTGGAAAGGAGTCATTCGATTTGGAAAGCAAGGTAAACTGAGCCCGAGGTACATTGGACCGTTTGCGATCACAGAAAGGATTGGTGAAGTAGCCTACAGGTTGGATCTCTCATCAGAGTTAAGCAGGATCCATAACGCGTTTCACGTATCGAACTTCCGAAAGTGTCTGGTTACTCCAGATCAGTCAGTCTCCCTACCAGAGATACAAGTCGATGAAAAGCTGAATTATGTGGAGAAACCAGAAGCCATAGTTGACCACAAAGTTAAGGTGTTGCGGAATAAAGAGATCAGACAATTGAAAGTTCAATGGCGACATCATAGAGGTCAGGATGCTACGTGGGAGTCAAAGGCATAAATGAGACCCAAGTACCCTCATCTGTTCACTTAACTGAATTCTGGAACGGAATTCTATTAAGGGGGAGATGATGTAATACCCCGGATAAGTTCGTTAGATAGATTTCAATTTCGTTAGAATTAGTTAACTATAATATGGGAGGTTTAGGGTGATTTTTAATTAATTTATAAGTTAAAGGTGATTGTCATTAGAAATTAGTTTAGGGACTAGAATGGTAAAATTGGTTGATAATATCTCTTAAACCTCCAGATATTATCACAAAGCAGAAAACTCAGTTTAAAGTGTGTGGGTGTTTTGAGAGCAAAAGAGGAAAAGAAGAAAAGAAGGGTAAGGCTTCAAATTTGATCCATTGGAAGTGTTTGAGGTATGTTTTCTTTACATATTATGTGTATAATTGATAGCTGAATGTTTCTATCGGAGTAGAATAGTTAGAATTACATCTGGTAATGAATCAGCGGATTTCTGGGTAGAAATAGGGCAAACCGACAGTAGTTTCCGGATAGATTGAAGGTTTTCGGGTATTTTTGTTGGTGGTGTCCGGGTAAAGTTCTAAAGGTGTCCGGACGGTGTTTTATCCGGGTAAGTTCTCTTTTCTTGATTGTCCGGATGAAGTATGATACAAGATAGTGTCCGAATCACTTAGGTTTCCGGATGGTGTCCGGATTACTAATATTGTCCGGAAACGGCATGTTGTCCGGATTATTGGTGTCGTCCGGAAAACTCGGTTGTGTCCGGATACTTTTGCTGTTTGGCCAATATTGAGAGTTTAGATGCTGTCGAGTATCCAGTAACCTGTATTTTGTTAACCATTAGATAGGGAATGAATGAGGACTGACTATTCTGTGGTCTTGACTTGAGTACGGGTTTGGGGGCAACATTTGAGGATTTGAGTTCTTTAGAGTTGTTAGCCTTAGTAAGACTTATGTGTTTTATGTGGTAAAGAGATATCTGTATCTAATTGTTACAGATCCTGTGAATTATGGGTAAAGGACTGAACCTGTTTAGAAGGCTTGGAAACGTGTTGATAAGCAATCAGGTGAGTTTTACTTTAAAAGTATTTTTAACTGGAATACATATACGTATGGTTTGGGAATGTGATAATTGGTGATTATGTGTATATATGCGATATATGTGAATTATAATATATTCAGGTATTATATTTACATGAGTATTATGATGTGTCATAATACATTGGTTGGGCTTAGGACCGGTGTGTTTGGCTATAGAATCTGTATAGTGTTGTTTGGCTGTAGATGTTGTACAGCGTTGTAAATTATTAGTTGGCTTGCAACCAACTAATATGGCCAGGAGGAATGAGAAGGGAAGGTACACGATGTGTGAGTTCAAATTGATATATTTGATTGTGCTGTGTGATTTACATAAATAGGGTTTATATAAATGATTTCAAACTAACAGGGATTTATCTCACTTAGACCGTTAGGTCTAACCCTCATTTTGTTTTAAAATATGTATTCCAGGTGGAAGATCGGGTAAGAGCAAGTAATTAGAGTAATCGAGGGATGGCTTTTGTGAAGGAATATATGATGAAGATTTTGGCATGTTTTGCAGTTGTATTAAAATAATTAAATGTTGTGTATGTATTTAGTATGAAGTTTGTAGTAGAATGGCTTCTTCTGATTGTAAAAGACTATGGGACAGTACTTGTAATATGATGTTTCGTTTGTTATATCAATGTTATGTTACATTATGTGATTTGTTGTGTATATGGGATTTGGGTTGTTACAAGAAGTCAAATGAAAGCACAACGATTACAAAGTCATTTAAGCCAGTCTTGCATGCTAGGACATACAATAAGAATCATGTTGCTTTTAATTCGCGTACTTCTGTTGAACAAAAAGTGATGTTTCCTTCATACGTTTACTCAATTCAACAGTTGCTTCAACTTTCTCATGATAGTATTTGTTGTTCCGCATGTGGTTTGAATGATTTTGTTGATCGAAAATATGAATCTCATTGGTATGGTACTTATAGTATCCCCGGTCCTCACTATAATAGAGCATCTAACCGTCAAGGATCCATCAATGAATGGATACCAAAATCCTTCTAATCTATTTGCAGGAATGCCATGTGCGCTTAGTTCAGAACATTCTTTTAACATGACTGCATTCGAAGGTTATGCCACATTTGAGGGGGAGTATAAGATATTTGATACATACTCGTGTTTGTTTTTCTTCGTTCTAAATTCCAGAATTGCCATGTGTCATATTTTCTTGATTAGTTATTTCAATGTCTCTTATATTTGTTGATTTTTTGATGGAAATACACTCGCTTGAATTCCAATTTGTTTTCTTAGTTCGTCATTTCATATTAATGATTCAATTCTTATCTGACACATTAATTGTGACTTGTTCTTCACAATTAAACATTATGATCATTGTTTCATTTTTGAACATAATGTGCTCAATGTGTCACGCTGTTTAGCGCTTGATCTTGTTTCTTGAAATTCTATATTTCAAATGATTTTAATGACTTCTGATTACCTCAGATAAGAACTCGAACTTCATTTTTATGACTTCTGATCATCTCAGACCAGGACTCGTTCTTAAATGCTTTGACTTCTAAACATTTCAGTTTAAAACTCGTACTTCACTGTTTACTAAACTGTTCTAATCGATGCATAAAAGGAGTGTTAGGAATTACATCGTTTCTATGGTCTATCCAGAACCGGAAGGACCTACCCAAGAAACACATCCCGTATAGACATCAGTGACAGGTCTAGATGAGTTTGGAGTGAAAAGAAAAATGGTGAGGATGTGACAGGACTTAAAAGAATTATTGGTCCTTACCAAACTGAGTCAGTTATCTGGGTAACCACATAATCTATTCATTCTCGTTCTTTGAAGATGAATAGTGAAATAGACATGGACCCAGTGTCGATAACTCGTGTCACCCCACCTAGCCACTCAAGTATCTCACAAAAGATGCTTGTTTCATAAATGCATGGAGAATTAGCACATAATCTATCTATTCCTCACTCGGAGGTCTTAGATATTTAAAAAGGAAGACATCGCCTCTGCTCTCCTAACTTCATATTATAATCACCGTGTCAATTGATTTTTAACTTGCGTCCTATGTTAAATCAATATTTGAGCCAAACAGATATAATTTAATTCTTCCGTACATGCACGAGTCTTTGTGATTCTTATCGCATATCTTTGTGATATTGCGGGAACAGTTTGAGAAGTTGTTTTTAATATTTTACTTCAGTGATAACTGGAAGTCCTATCAGAGATACCCCAATGCCAACTCTGAACATAGGCCAAACAGTTTTTTAGTTGTTGTCATAGCAATTACTATTGTGTTTCTGTGTTAGTTGATTACCCCATTCTGGTTACTCATTATTTTATTTGATATTTTGCTACTCACCGGTATTGTCTTTGAAGTTGCATGATGCTAAGGATGCTCCTCATCATCATGAGGGGGAGAAACAATATAAAGGTTCAAAGCCACCGATTATCAAGTTGAGGGGGAGTTAGCAAAAGCTGAGGGGGAGTAACTGTTAGTTGATCAGTTCTGAAATTGGTCAGTTCTGAAAAGAGTTCAAATTGTTTACAAGTGATCAATTCTTCTTATCCCTTATCAAGTGGTGTTCGTTAAAAGTTATTATTTCCTCCTTCTAGCATATTGGTTCTACAAGTTCTTAAAGCTGAAGCTGAAAGCAAATTCAACTCGCGATTCAAAGACCGATTCTTTATTTTAAACTGAAGATGCATTGTGGATTGTCACGTAACTCACACATTACCTCTCTTGTGTGCTCATCGGTTGTGTTGAGTTTCTACAGTTGAAAGTTGTGTTTCGTGCACTCAGTCGAGGTTATTGTTCACTGAATCTGGTGATAAAGTTGAATTTGAAGATAAGAGCTTTATTCAAGGGGGAGCTTGGAAAGACATGAAGACAAGGAACACCAAAGTTTGTTAAAGACTCAAGAGGGGGAGAAGATCAAGATCTGAAGTTTTCAAGACCAATTGTTTCTTTATATAACTTTAGGGGGAGATAGTTAGGACCATAAATGTCCTATTAATTAGAAAGTTATATAAAGATTTATAGAGATTAATTACTTATTGTAAAAAGCCTTTAATTGTTAATTGGGATTAGATTAGGTTAATGGGTTGTGGACCTTAGGGGTTAAGCCTTTGGTATAAATAGATAACTTAGCCTAATTGTTTAGGTTAATCGTTCAGAATCGTCCATTAACCATTGTAAACGTACTATTGAATTCTCTGAATGGTCATGAAATAGATGGATGACAAATTGAAATCATATTGTTCTTATTGATTATTTGTTCGTGATTTCTACTGTATTGCACTAATTTTGGATCCACACTAACCTTTGGTGCATGCTTCCTAAGGTAATCTCTTTTATCCGGATTTCAAGTTTCATCCGGAATACATTCCTTTTGGGTTTTTCATTTCCTCCGGAAAACTCCACTTTCTTTCGGGTAAACCTTTTGTCATGATACCAAGCATTTTCCGGGAAACATATTTTTTCCGGGAAGTTTCAACCATATTTAATTTTATCCGGAAAGTTAATTTTAGCCGGAAACTCCATTTTTCCGGAAATTACTTTATCCAGTAAACCAATTTCATCTGGTCAATGCTCTTTTGTGTGCGAAATTCATTCGTTTGGTAAGTTTTTGATCGGTAAACCCACTTGACCGATAATTGTTTTGAGCAATATATATATATATATATATATATATATATATATATATATATATATATATATATATATATATATATATATATATATATATATATATATATATATATATATATATATATATATATAGCCTTAGGTTCAAATGAGAAGTGCAAATATTTTGAGAAATAGAGAAGTGATCATGTCCCTAAGATTAAATGATCTGATTTTTATCACGGGAGGGTAATTTGGTAATTAATGTCATACGGGTTAGAATCAAATTAAAATAAAACAGATCCTTTCCTTAATCAAATTTGTAACACCCCGCTAAAGCGGAAACACGGAATGTACAGCTCAAGTTTCATAGCAAAAGTTACAAGATCACAACAACCATCAAATTACCTTCAAAGGTTAAACCTTGTCTTTTACAATTGTCTTTACAAAAGGGAAATGAACATAAAATTTAAAGATAGTAAAGAAAGCGTCATCACGTGTAGCCTTCCTAAATTCCCACCTTAAGAACGTTCTCCTGAAAAGCATGTAAATGAGAGTGTCAACTAATGAATAGTTGGTGAGTTCACAGGTTTAATAAGTATAACATTGTTTGTCATCGCAAAATAGTTTAAATCCACAAATGAGATAAAATAATTCGGTTATAAAAACCACTTGCTCAAGGTAATCATATGTAAAACGCTAAGTTATTGAGCCCGTTACCCGACCTATACCGGCATACTTTGCCCCTACTACAGTGGTGGAATCATTCCACATACGCGCATGTTCTATCACCAACAATACGCCAATACAACAATAATTATGCACTCAAACAAGCGCTACTTGTGAGTGGGGTGTCAAACCAAATAACGTTATCCATAATTACCAACGGCTCAATCCATGAGTTAACGGGTAACGTATACGTAAACGGGGACTTTTAAATGATAGCAAAAGAAACTCAAACTTACAACATTTGCAACAACATAGATACCATAGAGCATAAATAAGCAAGCTTCGTATTTTCAAGAAAACGAAATAATCGGTGTGTAAAATAGTTGTAGTAACCACATACTTTTCACCCCAAAATATGTAAAACATTGAAAAAGGGGCTGTGAATACTCACATGATACGCGATAGAATCCGGGAATCTCCCACAAGTACTCCGAGATGATCCTACTTCAAACCTATGAACGTAAGGTCACTAGTGAGTTCTCAATCTCGAAGGTTCGATACTAACTATCCAAATCATCATAAAATGCCTTGTCGTGTTTTAATATTATAACGTAATAAACGTATACATTGTTCTTCTTAGATTAAAGTTTCCACAATTTCGCCCCAATAAGTAACGAAAAGGGTTTTAAAGAACATAAACATATATAGTACATATATATGTATAAACCGAAATTTTATCGTAACGACGATAAAATTAGAGGTCGTAAACGAAATGACAAATATTTAAATGTATAAATATATAGATATAATATATATTTATACTCCACTATTTCATCGAAAAATGATGAAATGGGATCAGAAATAAAATGCATAAATATATATAAATATATTATATATATGAACATTCCACAATTTCATCATAAAAGATGAAAAGGGATAAAGAATAAATAAAATGCATAAATAAAAGACATAAATAAAATGCATAAATAAACTGCATAAATATAAGATATACTTATATACTCCACTATTTCATCATGAAATGATGAAATGAGATTAGAAATAGTCCTTAATAATAAATAATAATTTGTCTATTACTGTCCAGAATTTGATGTCACTTTGTGTCCAACTTTGGGTAACTTCCAGGTATAATTTGATCATGAAATTTTATGTCTAGTTGGTTCAATGAGTTAGGAAACTTTTGGCATCAGTTTCATAATTTTTGAAAGAGTATAAGTATATGAAATAATACACGACGTAAAACCCGACATAAGACTTTGCTGTTTGTACACGGATTTTGTGAGGACTGTTTGATAAATGAAATCTTTGAGTTTTTGAATGAAACCACTTGGGTTTGAATTTTAACAAAATAAAATTTTTTCCAGAAAAAGAATCACTCCATTTGGAGTTAAAATGAGTGAGATATGACTCTTTGAAGTGGGGTGTGAAATCTGACAGCAAGCTGTCCAAACAACACCTTGTGCATGTGCTCTCCAATTGACTTTTAAACCAAAATTCTTATTCTTTTGCATGCAAAATCCGATTTGACTCTCACCCATACACTTATTTTCAGTTCCAAAACATATTTGTGATCCATTAAAAATGCATGCAAGTTATCCATCAACTCAAACTTGGAAAACTTTTATAAAAGACCCATTTTGAAGATTGTTGATGTTCTTGCCAAGAACATCAACATGCAACTAAAAATTCAGTATTTTGAGCTCATGCATGTTTGTTTAAGTACGTTTTTAATGGTTTTCAAAGATCCATTCATGAGACTCTTGAACAAAAATGATGGATTTCCCAAGAACACTACATGCATGTGTTTAAAATGTTCATCTTTGGTCTTAACATTGGTTTGATTTTGGATTCACCATCTTTTACTAACAAAAGATGTTATGATGGTAAATCTACAAACATTAAGACCTATAAAAGATGATTTTAAAAGATATGAAGAAAGTGTAGAAAAGATGAAGATCATACTTTAAAATGCAAGAAGATGAAAAAGTCTTGAAAGAATGTGTGTGGATTTTACCCAACACACTTATTTTTACCTTTGATTGCCTTGGACTCTTGAAGAAGAAGAGTTTAGGGGCTGGAGTTTATGATGAACACTTGAAGATGATATGAAGATGAGGATGAAGATTTGAAGATGGAGTGAGAAGGAGGTGACAACTTTCTCTTAGTGAGAGATTGAAATGAGAGAGTGAGATGAAATGATGAAGAGTGTTGCATACATATGGAGGAAGAGAGAGGGTGGCCGGCCTCTTTGAGGGGGGGGGGGGAGGGTGGTGTGGTGTGACAATGTATTTTAGTCACTTCATGGTTTAAAATAAAATCAAAATACAAGTATTCTCTTTTAAAGTTAAAATACAAGGTATACATGTATAAAATAAAGTATTTATATATTCAATAAACTTGAAATATATAAAAATTAACAACTACATAAATACTTGTAGTATAAATATATATTAAGTTGCCATTTTATGAGATTTATGGATAATTTCCTAATTCAAGGATTTCTTAGGCAAAATTTCTCAATTTTTCCTATCGTACCGTGTTTACTGCTAAAATTGTACTGTGTAAACTATGTAATAAAAATGAGGTATCCAAAGCAGTTCTAACCTGAGATGTGAATTTGACAGATGTCACAGTCTCCCCCGGTTAGAAGAATTTCGTCCCGAAATTCAAGTGTCACTAGCGTTAACAGGTTTGCTTGCGAAGAGGTGAGGATACTTTTGTAACATGTAATCCTCCCGCTCCCAAGTGTATTCAGGCCCACGCCTTGTGTTCCAATGAACTTTTACTATCGGGATTTTGCTTCTCTTAAGACGCTTGACTTCCCTATCGAGTATTTCCATTGGTTCCTCTACGATGTGCAGTTTATTGTTGATTTGGACTTCTTCCAAGGGCACGGTTACTGCTTCGTCAGCTAAACACTTCCTTAGGTTCGACACGTGAAACGTGTAGTGGATAGCACTTAACTCCATTGGCAATTCCAGCTTATAAGCTACTGGTCCAATTCTTTCCGTAATCTTGAATGGTCCAACATACCGTGGACTCAACTTTCCTCTTTTCCCAAAACGGACTGTTCCCTTCCAAGGGGATACTTTTAAAAAGACTATCACTAATTTGAAATTCTAGAGGCTTTCTTCGATTGTCCGCATAGCTCTTTTGACGATCTTGAGCTGCTTTAAGCCTATCCCTGATGATTGCGATCTTGTCGGTGGTTTCTTGGACAATGTCCGGACTAGATAGTTGTCTATCTCCAATTTCCAACCAACAAAGAGGTGATCGACACTTGCGACCATACAGAGCTTCATATGGCGCACACTGAATACTAGTGTGATATCTATTGTTGTATGAGAATTCGACTAACGGCAAGTGGTTATCCCAACTTCCTCCAAAGTCTAATACACATGCCCGAAGCATGTCCTCCAAAGTCTGAATGGTCCGCTCACTCTGACCATCCGTTTGAGGATGATAAGCCGTGCTTAAGTTCAACTGAGTACCCAATGCTTTTTGGAGTGATTGCCAAAATCAGGATGTAAAGCGACTATCTCTATCCGATATAATGGAAACTGGAAGTCCATGCCGCGTAACGATCTCCTTGATGTAGATTTGGGCAAGCTTTTCCATCTTATAATCTTCCCGAATAGGTAAGAAATGTGCAGACTTCGTAAATCGATCTACTATAACCTAAATCGTGTCATGCCCTTTGGCAGTTCTCGGGAGTTTGGTTATAAAATCCATAGTGATTTGCTCCCATTTCCAATGGGGAATTTCCGGTTGTTGCAACAGTCCCGATGGCTTTTGATATACAGCCTTGACCTTTTCACACGTTATGCATTTTCCTACATATATGGCAATATCCTTCTTCATTCCTGGCCACCAATAGTATTCCCTTAAATCCTTGTACATCTTATCCGCTCCTGGTGAATTGAATACTTCGATTTATGAGCCTCTTCAAAAATCATTTCCCGTAGGTTGTCAGCCTTTGGGATCCACACTCTGCCCTTAAAGTAACATATTCCATCAATCTTAGTTTCAAAACTAGACTCTAAACCATGAAGAGTCTCTCCCTTCAGATTTTCAGGTTTCAATGCTTCAATCTGAGCTTCAAAAATCCAGGTTTTCAAACTTGTTTGAACAAGTGGTCCTAACGCTCGGACTCGTGAAGGTTTTACCCTTTCTTTCCTACTCAAGGCATCGGCTACCACATTGGCCTTATCTGGCTGGTAACGTATCTCACAATCGTAATCGCTGAGAAGTTCTACCCATCTTCTTTGCCTCATGTTCAGCATCTTTTGATCAAAGATGTGTTGAAGACATTTATGATCGGTGAAAATAGTACACTTGGTACCATATAGATAATGTCTCCATATCTTCAGAGCGAATACCACAGCTCTGAGTTCCAAATCGTGTGTGGTATAGTTCTTTTCGTGAACCTTTAATTGTCTCGAGGCATATGCTATCACCTTATCATTTTGCATCAATACGCAACCTAATCCTTGATGTGATGCGTCACAATACACTACAAAATCTTCCGTTCCTTCTGGTAGAGCTAAAATCGGTGCATTGCACAACTTTTTCTTTAGGAGTTGAAACGCTTCCTCTTGTGGAACTTCCCAAACGAATTCCTTCTCCTTTTGGGTTAACGAGGTAAGGGATTTAGCGATCTTAGAAAAATTCTCGATGAAACGTCGATAGTATCCCGCCAAGCCTAGAAATTGGCGAATTTCCGTTGGAGTCCTAGGGGCTTCCCATTTCTTAATGGCTTCTACTTTAGCCGGGTCCACGTGAATCCCTTTCTCCCCGATTACGTGACCTAAGAAATGTACCTCCCGAATCCAAATTTCGCACTTAGAGAATTTGGCATATAGCTTCTGCTCCCTGAGAAGTTCTAAAATCACTTTTAGATGCTGCTCGTGATCCTTCTTACTCTGAGAATAGATTAGTATATCGTCGATGAACACAATCACAAACTTATCAAGGTATGGCCTACATACTCTATTCATTAGATCCATAAACATAGCTGGCGCGTTCGTCAATCCAAATGGCATAACTAAAAACTCGTAGTGTCCATAGCGAGTTCTAAAAGCTGTTTTAGGAATATCTTCCTGTCGGACTCTCAACTGATGATATCCCGATCGAAGATCAATCTCAGAGAAGTAAGTTGCACCTTGCAACTGGTCGAACAAATCGTCTATTCGAGGGAGGGGATATCGGTTCTTGATTGTCAACTTATTTAGCTCCCTATAATCGATACACATTCGAAATGATCCATCATTCTTCTTGAGGAAGAGAATCGGGGCTCCCCAGGGTGATGAACTTGGTCGAATGAATCCTTTATCCAAAAGTTCTTGAAGTTGATTCGATAACTCTTGCATTTCTGCAGGTGCTAAGCGATACGGGGCCTTGGCTACAGGCGCCGCTCCGGGTACAAGATCAATCTGAAATTCGACTTGTCTAAACGGTGGACGTCCAGGCAAATCGTCTGGAAATACTTCTGGGTGATCCTTCACCACAGGAATATCCTGGACTCGCCTCTCCTCAGACTTCTTCTCAATTACTTGTGCCAAGAACGCAACATACTTCTTCCTCAAATACTTATGGACCTTCATACATGATACTATCTTCAGACTCCTTCCAACTCTATCTCCTTGGACAACTAGGGTTTCTCCGCCTTGTAATGGTAACCTAACCGTCTTTTCAAAACAACTAACCTCTGCTTGGTTCTCAGATAACCAATCCATGCCTATTACTACATCGAAACTCCCCAATTCAATTGGAATAAGATCAACACTAAACAGTTTATCAGCTAAGTTCAAGGTACAACCTAAGATTACATCCTTAGCTTCTAATTCAAATCCATTAGCAACCTCAACAATATAAGCATTCGACATTTTCTTAGATTCTAGATTGATCAAAGGCCTAAATTCTAAAGAAACAAAGCTCTTATCGGCACCAATGTCGAATAATACGGATGCATAATTATCGTTTAGAAGAAACGTACCTGTCACTACATTGGGGTCTCGACGTGCTTCTTCTGCTCCTAAAACAAATGCCCGTCCTCGAGCTTGTCCTCCTTGGTTTCCCTGATTAGCTTGTCTTGTTTGATACCCAGCGTTGTTATTGTTTGGTCCCCTTTTCCACCTTGGGCACACGTTTCAGAAGTGATCTGGACTTCCGCACTCATAGCATACCCTTCCTTCCTCCTTCACATTCTTCACCGTCTTACAAAATTGGGCTAAATGACCTTTTTGCTTACAGATGCTACAGATGAGACAGGCTCCCTCGTGATGCGAACCACATTGGTTACACTTTGGATGGGGCCTATTGTAACGTCCTACTTCCTTATCATTCATCCCAAAATTTCCCACTACTTTCTTGTTCCCACTTGAACTACTTCCAATTGCTTTTCCCGACTGATTCTCCGGCCTTCTCTTAATACCGACTCCTTTCTGAGTTAGAGTTCCTGCTTCGATCGCATCATGGGTCAAACTAGTTGCTAAGGCTACGGCGGCTTGGATCGTGGTCGGACTTGATGAATTAACCATCCCTCGGATCTCCGGGGTTAATCCATACAAATATCGGTCGATCCGTTTGCTCTCCGGGGTAACCATGTGAGGTACTAGTTTCGCAAGTTCGTGAAAACGAGCGGTGTAGCGATCTATCCCCGAACCAACCATGGTAAGATCCCAAAGTTTAGCTTCCAATTTCTGAACTTCGCTCTTGGGACAGTATTCCTCCATGAGCAATTCCTTGAACTCAGTCCAGGTTAGTTTGTACGCATCTTCCCTTCCACGGGTTTGATTTTGAATGTTCCGCCAAGTTAGAGCTCGCTTTTGCAACTGACAGGCCGCATACTCTACCATGCGATCCTCCGAACACTTACAAATATGAAGTACTGACTCCATACTATCAAACCATGAGAGTAATCCTATAGCACCTTCCGTTCCATGAAACTCCTTGGGTTTGCAAGTCATGAACGTTTTGTAGCTACATCCTCTATTGTCTTGAGTGTTATTAGGAGTTCCTCCTCCTACATTAACATTCCCTTGATTCTCATTAATACCCGCGGTAACGTGGGCTATGCTGTTAGGTATCGCCTCTTGGATACGTTGAGCTATGAGTTGGGCGATATCGGGGTTTTGATCATCAGGATTTCCTCCCGTGTGACGTGTGGATCTTCTTGGTGGCATTTTTCTAAAACACAATTGCAAAACTCGAGTTGATTAAAAATTTGAGTAATTAAAGTCGGATGTTTTTGTAAAGAATACATTTGAAACTTCGAAGTGTTAGAGAATAAATAAATAACTATTGCATGTTCTACATATATAATTAAAACACAAAAATGCCTTTTCATTGAAGTCATTAATAATAGCCGTTTGATACAAAATTTCTGATGTGCATCGCACATCAGTATAGAATTACAAACTGAAATTTAAGATTGAAACAACTAGAAATTAAAAAGTTTCATTTTCTAAATTTTTCCACCGTCCACGTCAATATCCGCCCCGATACACTTCAATCGAAACTCACAACACCAGTAGCGTCAACATCATCACTACTACTATGCTCATTATCTCGGCTCGTAAAACTATCCTCCGAGCTATTTTCGCTCCATTTAGGGCGTCGGACGACCGATTGGTCAAAAGGTGACTTAATTCCACTAGCTCGGTTATGACTTGACTCTGGTGACTGACCCTCACTTGACATCCGTGCAAGTCCATTGCCACGGCCCTAAGGCGTTGCTCTTCGGTCCAGGTCATGCCAGGCGCTCGGTTACTCGGCACTCCCTCGATCACCCGTGAGGGTTCCGGTGCGTCTCGCTGATCAGACCTAAAAGACACTCGTCTTGGTATGGGCACGCTCTTCCTAGCGGTTTGCGTCGTACGTGGACCCCTAGGTGGCATTACTACCGGGATGGGTTGTGGAGGAGCCACAGTCGGAGGCATCCTTGGCCCATCATACGGGTCTCGTTTTACGTCAGACGTACGCTCACTTGATGGCGTGTAGGAAGGTTGTGAGCTTGATGATGATGACGACGACATAGTATTGCTGAAGTAAGAGTGTGATGAGGATGTTGACATAGTGATACTGAAGTAAGAGTGTATAACATTACTATCGCGCAATATAAAGGCTAAGCGTACTATACTATTGCATAATATAGGCAATAACTACACTCCTACTAGGCATACAACGTGAAGCATCAGTGTGAAAACACACATATTCCTAGTATATCCATTTCCGGTCTCGCATCACTCTTTCTTTAATTAAACATAGGTGATCAGGCTTTGTTTAATTAAAGACCGATTATGCAATACCCGAACCAGTTATACTAGCAACATGTTTAGTAATTTAAATGTTCATTCCTGTTTTTGGTTATAGTTGCAGTTTTCCAAAGGAAACCGGTATTCTCTATAACCTTTAGCTCTGATACCAAATCTGTAACACCCCGCTAAAGCGGAAACACGGAATGTACAACTCAAGTTTCATAGCAAAAGTTACAAGATCACAACAACCATCAAAATACCTTCAAAGGTTAAACCTTGTCTTTTACAATTGTCTTTACAAAAGGAAAATGAACATAAAATTTAAAGATAGTAAAGAAAGCTTCATCACGTGTAGCCTTCCTAAATTTCAACCTTAAGAACGTTCTCCTGAAAAGCATGTAAATGAGAGTGTCAACTAATGAATAGTTGGTGAGTTCACAGGTTTAATGAGTATAACATTGTTTGCCATCGCAAAATAGTTTAAATCCACAAATGGGATAAAATAATTCGGTTATAAAAACCACTTGCTCAAGGTAATCATATGTAAAATGCTAAGTTATTGAGCCCGTTACCCGACCTATACCGACATACTTTGCCCCTACTACAGTGGTGGAATCATTCCACATACGCGCATGTTCTATCACCAACAATACGCCAATACAACAATAATTATGCACTCAAACAAGCGCTACTTGTGAGTGGGGTGTCAAACCAAATAACGTTATCCATAATTACCAACGACTCAATCCATGAGTTAACGGGTAACGTATACGTAAACGGGGACTTTTAAATGATAGCAAAAGAAACTCAAACTTACAACATTTGCAACAACATAGATACCATAGAGCATAAATAAGCAAGCTTCGTATTTTCAAGAAAACGAAATAATCGGTGTGTAAAATAGTTGTAGTAACCACATACTTTTCACCCCAAAATATGTAAAACATTGAAAAAGGGGTTGTGAATACTCACATGATACGCGATAGAATCCGGGAGTCTCCCACAAGTACTCCGAGATGATCCTACTTCAAACCTATGAACGTAAGGTCACTAGTGAGTTCTCAATCTCGAAGGTTCGATACTAACTATCCAAATCATCATAAAATGCCTTGTTGTGTTTTAATATTATAACGTAATAAACGTATACATTGTTCTTCTTAGATTAAAGTTTCCACAATTTCGCCCCAATAAGTAACGAAAAGGGTTTTAAAGAAAATAAACATATATAGTACATATATATGTATAAACCGAAATTTTATCGTAACGACGAAAAAATTAGAGGTCGTAAACGAAATGACAAATATTTAAATGTATAAATATATAGATATAATATATATTTATACTCCACTATTTCATCAAAAAATGATGAAATGGGATCAGTAATAAAATTCATAAATATATATAAATATATTATATATATGAACATTCCACAATTTCATTATAAAAGATGAAAAGGGATAAAGAATAAATAAAATGCATAAATAAAAGACATAAATAAAATGCATAAATAAACTGCATAAATATAAGATATACTTATATACTCCACTATTTCATTATGAAATGATGAGATGGGATTAGAAATAGTCCTTAATAATAAATAATAATTTGTCCTTTAGGGTGCGTTTGGTAGGGTGGACAGCATGGGACAGGACAGGACACACCTGTCCCATGTTTGGTGCGACCAAATGTAGAACTAAGTGGAACTAAGTGGAACCATCATGGGATAAGGGTGTTCTATGCTTACCCCTAGAACTAAGTGGAACAAGGATTTTTTGACAAATATACCCCTTCATCTTCTTCTTCTTCTTTCTTTCCCACCACCACCACCACCCCCGCCACCGCCGCCACCGCCACCGCCGTCGCCGCCACCACCACCACCACCGCCGCCACCACCACCGCCGCCGCCGCCACCACCACCACCGCCACCACCACCACCGTCGTCGCCGCCACCACCACCACCGCCGTCGCCGCCACCACCACCACCACCGCCGTCGCTGCTACTTGTGAGTGGGGTGTCAAACCAAATAACGTTATCCATAATTACCAACGACTCAATCCATGAGTTAACGGGCAACGTATACGTAAACGGGGACTTTTAAATGATAGCAAAAGAAACTCAAACTTACAACATTTGCAACAACATAGATACCATAGAGCATAAATAAGCAAGCTTCGTATTTTCAAGAAAACGAAATAATCGGTGTGTAAAATAGTTGTAGTAACCACATACTTTTCACCCCAAAATATGTAAATCATTGAAAAAGGGGTTGTGAATACTCACATGATACGCGATGGAATCCGGGAGTCTCCCACAAGTACTCCGAGATGATCCTACTTCAAACCTATGAACGTAAGGTCACTAGTGAGTTCTCAATCTCGAAGGTTCGATACTAACTATCCAAATCATCATAAAATGCCTTGTTGTGTTTTAATATTATAACGTAATAAACGTATACATTGTTCTTCTTAGATTAAAGTTTCCACAATTTCGCCCCAATAAGTAACGAAAAGGGTTTTAAAGAAAATAAACATATATAGTACATATATATGTATAAACCGAAATTTTATCGTAACGACGATAAAATTAGAGGTCGTAAACGAAATGACAAATATTTAAATGTATAAATATATAGATATAATATATATTTATACTCCACTATTTCATCGAAAAATGATGAAATCGGATCAGGAATAAAATTCATAAATATATATAAATATATTATATATATGAATATTCTACAATTTCATTATAAAAGATGAAAAGGGATAAAGAATAAATAAAATGCATAAATAAAAGACATAAATAAAATGCATAAATAAACTGCATAAATATAAGATATACTTATATACTCCACTATTTCATCATGAAATGATGAGATGAGATTAGAAATAGTCCTTAATAATAAATAATAATTTGTCCTTTAGGGTGCGTTTGGTAGGGTGGACAGCATGGGACAGGACAGGACAGGACACACCTGTCCCATGTTTGGTGCGACCAAATGTAGAACTAAGTGGAACTAAGTGGAACCATCATGGGATAAGGGTGTTCTATGCTTACCCCCTAGAACTAAGTGGAACAAGGATTTTTTGACAAATATACCCCTTCATCTTCTTCTTCTCCTTTCTTTCCCACCACCACCCCCGCCACCGCCGCCACCGCCACCGCCGTCGCCGCCACCACCACCACCACCACCGCCGCCACCACCACCACCGTCGCCGCCGCCACCACCACCGCCGCCGCCGCCACCACCACCACCACCACCGCCGTCGCCGCCACCACCACCACCGCCGTCGCCGCCACCACCACCACCACCGCCGTCGCCGCCACCACCACCACCGCCGCCACTGCCACCGCCACCACCGCCACCGCCACCACCACCACCACCGTCGTCGCCGCCACCACCACCACCGCCGTCGCCGCCACCACCACCGCCGTCGCCACCGCCGCCACCACCACCACCACCACCGCCGTCACTGCCACCGCCACCGCCACCACCACCGCCGTCGCCGCCACCACCACCGCCGTCGCCACCGCCGCCACCACCACCACCGCTGCCGCCGCCACCACCACCACCCCGCCACCGCCGCCACCACCACCACCCCGCCGCCACCACCACCACCACCGCTGCCGTCACTGCCACCGCCACCACCACCGCCGTCGCCGCCACCACCACCACCACCGCCGTCGCCGCCACCACCACCACCACCGCCACCGCCGCCGCCACCACCACCACCGTCGTCGCCGCCACCACCACCACCGTCGCCGCCACCACCACCGCCGTCGCCGCCACCACTACCACCACCGCCACCGCCGCCGCTACCACCACCACCGCCGTCGTCGCCACCACCACCACCACCGCCGTCGCCGCCACCACCACCACCACCACCACCGCCGCCACTGCCACCGCCACCACCGCCACCGCCACCACCACCACCACCGTCGCCGCCACCACCACCACCACCGCCGTCGCCGCCGCCACCACCACCACCACCGCCGTCGCCGCCGCCACCACCGCCGTCGCCGCCGCCACCACCGCCGTCGCCGCCGCCACCACCGTCGTCGCCACCGCCGCCACCACCACCACCGCTGCCGCCGCCACCACCACCACCCCGCCACCGCCGCCACCACCACCACCACCTCCGCCACCACCACCACCACCACCGCCGTCACTGCCACCGCCACCGCCACCGCCACCACCACCGCCGTCGCCGCCACCACCACCACCACCGCCGTCGCCGCCACCACCACCACCACCGCCGCCGCCACCACCACCGTCGTCGCCGCCACCACCACCACCGTCGCCGCCACCACCACCACCACCACCACCACCACCACCACCGCCACAGTCGCCGCTGCCACCACCACCGCCACCGCCGTCGCCGCCACCACCACCGCCACCACCGCCGTCGCCACCGCCACCACCACTAAACAAATCACTAGGGGTAAATGGGTCATTTAACTGGTCATGTTCTGTCCTGTCCAGTCCTATTTATGTGTTACCAAACACTGAACAACTGTCCTGTCCTGTTCTGTCCTGTCCCGTCCTGTCCTGTCCTGTCCCATCCTGTCTGCGTACCAAACGCACCCTTACTGTCCAGAATTTGATGTCACTTTGTGTCCAACTTTGGGTAACTTCCAGGTATAATTTGATCATGAAATTTTATGTGCAGTTGGTTCAATGAGTTAGGAAACTTTTGGCATCAGTTTCATAATTTTTTAAAGAGTATAAGTATATGAAATAATACACTACGTAAAACCCGACAGAAGACTTTGTTGTTTGTACACGGATTTTGTGAGGACTGTTTGATAAATGAAATCTTTGAGTTTTTGAATGAAACCACTTGGGTTTGAATCTTAACAAAATAAAATGATTTCCAGAAAACGAATCACTCCATTTGGAGTTAAAATGAGTGAGATATGACTCTTTGAAGTGGGGTGTGAAATTTGACAGCAAGCTGTCCAAACAACACCTTGTGCATGTGCTCTCCAATTGACTTTTAAACCAAAATTCTTATTCTTTTGCATGCAAAATCCGATTTGACTCTCACCCATACACTTATTTTCAGTTCCAAAACATATTTGTGATCCATTAAAAATGCATGCAATTTATCCATCAACTCAAACTTGGAAAACTTTTATAAAAGACCCATTTTAAAGATTGTTGATGTTCTTGCCAAGATCATCAACATGCAACTAAAAATTCAGTATTTTGAGCTCATGCATGTTTGTTTAAGTACGTTTTTAATGGTTTTCAAAGATCCATTCATGAGACTCTTGAACAAAAATGATGGATTTCCCAAGAACACTACATGCATGTGTTTAAAATGTTCATCTTTGGTCTTAACATTGGTTTGATTTTGGATTCACCATCTTTTACTAAAAAAAGATGTTATGATGGTAAATCTACAAACATTAAGACCTATAAAAGATGATTTTAAAAGATATGAATAAAGTGTAGAAAAGATGAAGATCATACTTTAAAATGCAAGAAGATGAAAAAGTCTTGAAAGAATGTGTGTGGATTTTACCCAACACACTTATTTTTACCTTTGATTGCCTTGGACTCTTGAAGAAGAAGAGTTTAGGGGCTGGAGTTTATGATGAACACTTGAAGATGATATGAAGATGAGGATGAAGATTTGAAGATGGAGAGAGAAGGAGGTGACAACTTTCTCTTAGTGAGAGATTGAAATGAGAGAGTGAGGTGAAATGATGAAGAGTGTTGCATACATATGGAAGGAGAGAGAGGGTGGCCGGCCTCTTTGAGGGGGGGGGGGGGGGGTGGTGTGGTGTGACAATGTATTTTAGTCACTTCATGGTTTAAAATAAAATCAAAATACAAGTATTCTCTTTTAAAGTTAAAATACAAGGTATACATGTATAAAATAAAGTATTTATATATATAATAAACTTGAAATATATAAAAATTAACAACTACATAAATATTTGTAGTATAAATATATATTAAGTTGGCATTTTATGAGATTTATGGATAATTTCCTAATTCAAGGATTTCTTAGGCAAAATTTCTCAATTTTTCCTATCGTACCGTGTTTACTGCTAAAATTGCACTGTGTTAACTATGTCATAAAAATGAGGTATCCAAAGCAGTTCTAACCTGAGATGTGAATTTGACAGTTGTCACATTTCGATCGTATCCTTATTAGCTCTCGTTTGCTTTCCAATCGTTAATCAATCTATTTCAATTTTATCGATTCCACACTCTTGATTTGCTCTCGTTTTCTTCTTCTGTCTCAGAATTTAGGTTTTGAAAAGAGATTGATCAATCGTAATATAATGTTTGCTTCAGTAACCGTTCGTGATCATGAAGTCGATCAAGAAGTTGATCAATTATCGAACGATGAAGATTTGTTTGATGAAGATGAAGGCATTGTGTTTTAATTTTATGTTCTTTTACTGTTTTTTCGATGTAGATGTGATTTTATGAAGATGAATTGTAAATAATTAATCGTTCAAATTGAAATTCGAACAATTTTAGTTTTTTCAACTTTTTGAGTTATAAATTGAATATGAATATTTGTTTTATGTCTGTTATAAACATTATAGATTGATATATGAACTTGATGAATTTAGTTTGATTTGATTTTTGAATTTGTGTTATTATAAAACATTCATATATGAATTTATTTGAACGTTCATATATGAATTATTTTGTTTCTTAGTTTCTAAATTAGTTAGTTGTAAATAATTAAATTGATTCATATATGAACATTTGTTGAATTCTGAGTTGCTTTTAAAAAATTTAAAGTATAAAGCATTCATATATGAATTGTTTGTATTGTTATAAAACATTCATATATGAACATTTGTTGAATTACTTTAAAAATGTTTATAGTATGAAACATTCATTTATGAATTGTTAGAATTGTTATAAAACATTCATATATGAATTATTTGTTGTTTAGTTTATATTACTTTTATTTAATAGAATTAAATACATTCATATTTGAACATTTTGAACATTATTTTTATATAATGGTGTTGTAGGTTCAAATCATTGTTTGTCATCCACATATGTTGTTCATCAATTAGTTTTTTCACCGTCTGGTTCGAAGTTTTGGATACCGAATGTGCATGTGGATTTGAAGCCAAGAGTAGGTACCTTTTTTCAGTCTGTTCAGCAGGGCATTTCAATGTATGAATGGTATGCTCAGAAAGGGGGTTTTGATGTTAGACTTTCAACAACTGTTAATGGTAATCATGATATTGTCAAGATAAAGTATGTTGTATGTAGTAAAGAAGGGGATCCACCAAAAAGGAGTTTTAATACGGTTCATGATAGTATTGAAGGTAAAAATCACCGTAATTCAAATATGAAGAGGACAGGTTGTAGAGCATGCATTAGGTTGCGTTTTGTACCTTCAAAATCATTGTATGAAGTTTATTATTGTGAAGAGAAACATAATCATATGCTTCTTGATGAAAATGAAATTAGTATGTCTAGAAAACGAAGGCTGTTGTCTTTTACCGATCAAGTGTTTATTCACAATGCTACTAGTTGTAATATTGGAGCAACGAAGGCGCATACGTTGCATATGTCTTTGAAAGGGGGTTTTGATGTTTCTGGTTGCACTGTTGATGATTATAAGAACTTTAGGATGGATTTGAATGCATTTGTTGGTGATGGTGATGGTGAAATGGTTCTTTCTATGTTGGAAGATAGATCAAAGGATGATTCAGGATTTTCTTTTGAATATAATCGGCAGGATAATCAATTATGTGGTATTTTTTGGGCTGATGAAATTGCTAAGCTGAATTACCAAGAATTTGGAGATGTTATTTCATTTGAATGCCACGTTCCGCACAAACCAGTATAGAATGGTGTTTGTTCCATTTACTGCTATTAATAATCATAAAAAATCTATTACTGTTGGTGCAGCTTTGTTGTCGGGTGAAACTCTTGATAATTTTAAGTGGCTTCTTGAGGCGTTTTTGAAAGCACATTGTGGGAAGCAGCCTAGTTTGGTTCTAACAGATCAGTGTTTGGCAATGAAACAAGCTATTCCATTGGTTTTTACCGAATCACGTCACAGATTATGTATGTGGCATATAATGGACAAAGTTCCAAACAAGGTTAGTATCTGTTCATATATGAATTATTAATAAGTTATTAAAATTTTAATGTGAACACATAGTTCATCATAAATACATGTTCAAATATGAACTTGAAGGTTCATATATGAAGACAAAGGTTCATAGTAAATACATGTTCATATATTAATACTAATGTTCATATATGAATGTAAGGTTTACTAAATACATGTTCATATATGAACTTGAATGTTCATATAAGAACTTGAGGGTTCATATATGAAGAAAAGGTTCATACTAATTACATATTCATATATGAACACCAAGGTTCATATATGAATTATACTAAATAAATGAAAGTTCATATATGAATCATTATTTAGAGTATTTTGTTCATTTTGTAGGTTAGCACAGTGATATATAGGGAGACAGATTTTAACAAACGCTTTAATAAACTTGTTTGGAATGTTCAATTGGAGCCTGAAGAATTTGAAACTATGTGGTTGGATTTGATTAGTGAGTTCAAACTTCAGAAAAGCAAATGGTTTTCACACGTGTTTCGTATTCGCCAACGATGGATTCCTACTTATTTCAAGTCTAATCCTTTTTGTTCATTGATGAAAACTACATCAAGGTCGGAGAGCATAAATTCATTCTTCAACAAATTTGCTCACCATGGTAATAACTTTGTCACATTCATGCTTGCATTTGAAAATGCAATGCGTAAGCAAAGAAATTCTCAACGTAAGCTTGACCATACGACAAAGACAACTGTCCCTTATATGTGCACTCCGAAAGCAATTGAGAAAGATGCAAATGAAGTTTACACACGGGCTATATTTTTGGAAGTTCAAAAGGAAATTAATAATGGAGCATGGTCGTGTGTTCAACAAAATGTTGAAACAGATGGATGCCAACTTTATACAATTTTGCAAAATGACAAAGATTGTACAAAGAAGAAGCTGTTCAAGGTAAAAATAATTATTAATATATGCATATTTATTATTATTTATTAGCACAACTTACGTTTTTCATGTTCATGTTTTTTGTAGGTTGTATGGAATCAACTGCATTCAACATTTGACTGTGAATGCAATCATTTTGGTCAACATGGATTTCTATGTCGTCATGTTTTCAAAGTCTTAATGAATGAGAACTTCAATTAGATACCGGAGAAGTATATATGTCGACGATGGAGAAGAGACTTGATATGTTTCAATCTTAGGCAAATTTCATGGAGACAGGGCGATCCAAATGGTGAAATGGCAAGAATTTTCTATGATGCACAAGCATCTTTGGATTATATTTTGATGAGTCTTAGAAGTGATAAAAAGAAGCTTAAAGAGTTTGCAGAGAAGATTCACTATTTGAAAGCTGAGGTAGATGCTAATATTCCTTACCAAAGCAAATTGGAAAAAAAGAATGAGACGATAAGAAATCTTATTGGTGTTAATAAACCAGAAAAATAGATATCCAGGCACCATCAGGCATCCATAACAAAGTATGTGGAACACCAAAACGTTTGATCGATGCAGGTGAGAAAGCTGCAATAAAGAATCAAAAGGCTAAGCGATTGTGTAGAAATTGTCAAGAGTTGGGTAATCATGATTCTCGAAATTACCCATTGTAGAATGTTAATGAGTAGATACATAGTGTAGGTTGTTTTTTAACTGAATAATTACGTTTGATATTCAAAATTTCAATAATAAATGTTGATTGATTTTTTAATGATTATTACAATTTTATTTTATAGTTGTTTCTTTGTTCATGTTCATATATGAAGTCGAATGTTCATATATGAAGTTTTGAAATATATTAACATTCATATATGAACTTTCATATTTGCACTTTCGAATAACTGAACATTCATATATGAACATTCATATATGAATATTCATATATGAACTTTCGAGTATATGAGCATTTGTATATGAAGTTTCCAAATATATTAACATTCATATATGAACTTTCATATTTGCACTTTCGAGTATATGAGCATTCAGATATGAAGTTTCGAAATATATTAACATTCATATTTGAACTTTCATATTTGCACTTTCGAATATCTGAACATTCATATATGAAAGTTCATATATGAACATTCATATATGAACTTTCAAGTATATGAGCATTCAAATATGAAGGTTCTAATATCTGAATGTTTAGATATTTGAACCTTCATATATGAACATTCATATTAGAACTTTCGCATGTTAATATTCATATATGAATACGAAGGTTTAAATATGATCACGAAGGATCACATTCATATATAAACAAAAAGGTTCATATATGAACTTCAAGGTTCAAATATGAACTCAAATGTTCATATTTGAATATGTTCTGATATATTAACTCAAAAGTTAATATATGAAGTTATATAAACTTATATGAACAATAAGGTTCATAAATGAATAGAAGGTTCATATATGAACACGAAGGTTCATATATGAATAAGAAGATTCACATTAATATATAAACAAGCAATAAATAGACCAAAACAGATCAAAAATATTTTTTTATAAACTACTAATTACTAGCAAAGTTACAACCATAGAAGTTTATAAAACTATCAACCAAAACAACCATAATTGTATCTTCATGCTATCATCCTATCAAACATTCTCCCATCTTAAACAAACAAACAAACATCCATAATTGTACCAGAAAATATTGTCTTTAAGCCAAACAACCATCAAACCCAACCAAATTTATGCTGCCAAATGTATCAAACCATCAAACCAACCAATCACTTACAACATTTCTTGTCTCTGCTTCTTCACTGTCTTTGCAATTGCTTCCTTGTACTTTTTCTTTGTTTCATTGAATGAGTCAAACTCATTCGTTTCTACAATAACTTTCTCCCTATGCAGATTTTTTCTGAAAGTAACAATTTTGTCGCATACTTGTATCGTAAGCGATAAATCTATTGTTTCTGAGATTTTACATTTGAAAAAAAATCCACAATCCCACTTTTGTATATCTTGTCCGTTGTAGTGCTCCATATGTCGCATAATGAAGATCACACAATCAATTTTGTTTTTTTCTGAACACCATTTCATTTTATGTCTTTGTGGTTGAAGTGGAGCTATCACTTCTGCATTGGGATGTTTAACGGACCTCAGGTATTGAACAAACAATCGATGCTGCATAATATTTTTATCATCATAAGTAAATGTTGATAATATATTCATTTATGAACTTACAAAAATTTAAACATTAGTAAATTTACCAGAATGAACGGAACGTCTCCATATTTGTTTGCAATTGATACCTCTGTCGACATGTTGTCTATAATGTAGATTTGTGGGTGCTTGATGTTGTATACAAACAGAAAGTAGTGGCTTGATTGTGTTATGGGGAAGAAAACCTGTTTTCATTATACATAATCAGAATCTTTAAAAGTTCAGACAAATGTTTATGTTTTGTATATAATTTAGATACGTACCAGATCATAATCCCTCAAAGTTTCCATATCTTCATTATTCTTCAATACGTCTCTAATGTTCAAGTTGAAGATTTGGAAACTTTGTTCTGGTGTGTTCTTTTTCTTCAGAACCCCATCCGGCTAGGTAAACAAAGTAATTATATTTAAATTTTTGATTTTCAGAACAATTCATATTCTGTTAGATCCAATCTTTATGATTATAGAAGTATTGAAAAATAGGCTAAGTATAGAAGTCTTCGACAGAGGCTCTGCCGAGTCACCGAGAAGACAGAAGCATAGAAGTCTTCGACAGAGGCTCTGCCGAGCAACCAAGAAGACCGAAGTGAAGAATCGTCTAAAGACTCTACAATGTGGACAAGGCCACAGAGCCTCTGTCATACTTGACAGAGACTCTGTGGTATAAAAGACCAAAGATCTATACAAAGACAATCGTGCTTCTCACGATTTCTGCTGTACGAAGATACTCAAGATCATTCGTACAAGGCATGACCTCAAAACTCCACGTGTCAAACTCTGATGGGTCATACCCTTAGTAGAATCCGACGCGTTAAATTAACGGTGTACTATCAACAGTACCTGAATAGTGTTTTTAGTACCTTCAGTCCTTGTTGTCCAGATCTTGTCCCCTTTAGAAGTAGTATAAATAGAAGACTCGTGTTGAGTTCTTCTATTAAGCTTTGCATAACACACACACCTTTAGAGCAGTTTCTTGTCAAACCTTTCGGTGTTCTTGGTGTTCTTATTATATCAAATACAATGAATCATTGAGCTATTTATCTGTGTTATTTACACTTCATATATTTGATATTGTGTGTTATTCTACCTCATTATATCTGTTAGTTCGTTAAAACGCTTCCGCATTATATATTGTTTGAACTAATTAGATAAAATCATCATTGTTAAGCAAAACAGGAACCAACAATTGGTATCAGAGCCTGCCTTGATTTTCTATATCAAGTGATCCTCTCTTGCAATGATTTTTGGTAGAAACTTGGACTGATCTTTAACCTATTATTCATATCTTTCAAAACAACATTTGTGTTTCTGCCATTCTCGACAAGTTCGACTTTTGTAAACTTACAGATCTGTTTCTTCGGTTAAATTTCCATTTTAGTGCATTGTTTAAGGTATTTAAACTTATAAACACTGTTCAAAACTTCCACTTCATCTAAAAAGTGTACCGTTCATACCCTACTTTCTGGATTTTCCATCCTCTTTCAAAATGACAAACACAAACAACTACGTTTCTGCCAGTTCTTTAACAAAACCACCCACTCTACTTAGAGATGAATACCCTCAGTGGAAAATACGAATGACTCATTTTTTCGAGGGTACTGACAAAGAAGCTTTTCACTACATCCACAACCCTCATTTCGTTCCTATGCTATATGTAACACGTGTACCTCAAACAGATGACACTCCAGAGATTCCGGCGCACGAGAAACCAAAGGCAAAAGATAAATGGTCTGATACGGACTGGGCAAAATACGAATTGGCACAGAAGGCAAAACGACTTCTGATAATGGCCATCCCCAATGACCTTTTCCAATCCCTAGATGCGTGTGAATCTGCACACGATCTATGGAAGGAACTGGAGAAACAATTGGAAGGAGGGGCTAAAACTCAGAAAAATCGCAGAGCCCAATGTATCAATGAATATTACTCATTCAAAGCTCTGCCGACAGAACCTCTGCAGACAACATATGATCGGTTCAACTCTCTAATCAATAAGTGCAAGAAGTTCGGAATCCACAGAACATCTGAGGAAAACAATTTCATGTTCCTAAAGAGTCTCAATGATGAATGGCTCCAGTTGTCTATGTCTCTGCAAATAAATCAAGACTTAGACTCCTGGACTCTGTCAGATCTCTATGGAACGTTGGCAGCCCAAGAGCCTCAGATTGCACAATAAAAAATTCAAATAAGTGCACCTCTTGCGCTGGTTGGTAAGGCTACAGAAGATAAAGAGAAACCGAAAAAGGAGAAAGCTGTGGAAGAAAAGAAGAAGAAGAAGATCTTGATCGTTGATAGTGAAGATGAGGATGTGGTGGAAGAAGAGGAGGCAACTATGGCCTTGATAGCTAAATCGTTAGCTCTTTTGACAAGGGAATTCAGCAGAGGATACCAGAAGAAGTCTGGTAATGAACGCTACGAAAGAGATGATCGTAGAAGAGAAGGGTCAAATGAAAAGAACGACAGAGGTGTCGACCAACAGAGGTCAAATGACAGAAATGACAGAGATGGTGACCGACAGAGGTCGAACAACAGAGCTGGCAACGGTTCCCAGAACCAAGGATGTTTTAACTGTGGCAAGCCAGGTCATTATGCCGCTGACTGCAGAAGCAAATCAAACCGCCCACAGAGGGACTCTGCTTACTACAAAAAGAAAGCCGAGTTTTATGCTCAGAAGTCGCAAATGGTGAATCAGGAGAACTGGCTGTCAGACGAATCATCTGATGAAGGCGACAAAAACGCCTTGTTATGTGGAATGGCAGAGGTCAGCTCACCCGACTCCGATAGTGAGGTATCCACTTCTGACTCTAACTCTACTCAAGCAGAAGCTGATTTGCTCAAACTAAACATTGAATACACAGAACTTAAAAAGACTTGTGAAAGTATTCAAAAGAAGCTTACCTTCTTTGAGAGGGAAACTAGACTTCTCACTCAAGAAAAGGCTAAAATCTTTCAAGAAAAGGAAGAAATTGAAACAAATTGGAACAAACACCTAAATCTTTTGAAAGAAAAGATTTCTGAACTTAACTCTGCATTAAAAACAAAATCTAAAGAACTAGTGGACGTTGAGACCGACAGAATGAACATTCTAGCTCTTAAACATTATTTTCAAAAGGAAAGAGAAGTCCTCTGTCAAGATTTACTCAGAAGAGATCTTTTAATTAAGAAATACCAAGATGCACAGAAGGTGTACGAGAAAATTAATACAAAAATAGGGAGACGGGGAATTGGCTTCTGTGATATAGATCCATACACCGGAAACAAAAGAAACAAATCTTTGTCATCTCTATTTCTCACTGGAAGTACAAGAAAACCTGGTTTTCCAAATCTACTCCCTGTTAGCAAAAGGCAAAAAGTCTCTGGGGAACCTCACATAAGGAAACCTTTGAAAATGATAAATGTGTGGTTTGAAAACACAGATTTACCATCTTCAGCTTCTGTCAAAAGAGAATCCAAACCTAAGAAATATCTGAAAACTCAAGATCAGATAGGTATCTTCAAGTTTGGTAACCCCGAGACTCAAACACAGGTTGCCTTTGTCTGCATTATAAACTCTGAAAAGAAGTTATTAGCAGAAGCACCTGAGTTCAAGCCTAACGTTTCAGAAGAAAAACTTAAACATATCTCTAAAAAAGAGTTGATGGAAATCGGGAAAAATAACTTTTACGAAAACTTCTATACACCTTCTATCGATCAAAATCTCTCTTATGAAACCTTAATGGATACTTATGTTGACTTGGAAAATAATGAAAGCAAGTATGACACATGCTCTGAAAATCCAGCCTCTGTCGAAAGAGAACTAAGTGAGTCAACCTCTGTATATGAGGATGATTCATCCTCTGACGAATCTGAGACTGACTCTAAGTCAGAGATAGGACCTTGTGACACAGAGGATTTTAAACTACCCTCTGGAGTTCTTAACAGAACTATTCCTCCCAAGGAGAAAATAACAAGAGTTCCTATCTGTCCAGATTTTTTGGTCACGTGTATACAAGCCAAAACCTCCCTTGAGCTTGAGAAAATCAAACAACAAAGGAAAACGTCCTCCCAAAATTCAACGAGTTCAAAGATTTCAAAACCCTTAAAACCTATTAAAGAAAAACTTACATGGCAACAGAAGGGTAAGTGGGTTGAAAATAACAAAACTTTTTCTTCTGTGACAGTCAAACCAGCAGAAGTTCACCACAGAAGGGGCTCACAGAAGGCTGCTCTCAACAGAGGATTTTGGAAACAACAATCTAGCCTACATAGGTCTTCTTGTAATAGGAAGTCAAATGTTAGGATAGAATGTAATGCCTCTGTGCCCCCATTTAATATTTTCAAAGAAAAGTTCAAGCAAATCTCTTCGCACATTCATTATTGTCATTGCTTTGATCTCATGCATCGATTAAATCAACACTTCTCAAGTTCACACTGTTTACTCCCTATACCCAAAAAGAATGCTAAAGTCAAGGGTAAGAAGAAACAAAATGGCTCGGCAGAAGCTAAAAACAAACCCAAGAATGCTAAGGCAAACTTGAAAACCCCTAACAAAGCTGGACCCATTTGGATATGGGTACCTAAAACTCTTTGATTGTCTTACAGAAGCAGTATGTGCCGATCTGGTATCTAGACTCCGGATGCTCGTGGCACATGACAGGTGACAGAGGTCTACTATCCATATACAAAGAAAAACACGATGGTGGTTCTGTGACCTTTGGAGACAACAAAAAGGGGTACATTAAAGGCTACGGAGTCATCAAGAAGGAGAACATAACCGTATGCAAAGTTGCATATGTGGATGGCCTTAAACACAATCTTCTCAGTGTTAGCCAACTCTGTGATACGGGTTTCGACCTGATGTTCAAAAGAACATTCTGCTCTCTACAAGGTGAGGACACAGGAGTCGAACTTCTGCGAGCCGAACGAAGAGGTGATTTATACCTCATGAACTTCAGTGCCAAGAACAAGGAAGACAAGCTCGGCCTTGTTGCCCATAAAAGCGAAGAAGCCTGGTTATGGCATAACAGGATTCGGAAGCTAAGAAGCGACAATGGCACAGAATTCAAAAACTCTGTCATTGAAGCCTATCTTACAGAAGAAAGCATTTCACAGAACTTCTCTACTGCACGCACCCCACAACAGAACGGCGTGGTTGAGCGAAAGAACCGCACGCTTGTGGAGGCTGCAAGAACTATGCTGACAGCATGTGGATTACCAATGTCTTTTTGGGCAGAAGCAGTGTCAACCGCTTGCTACACCCAAAATCAATCAACCATTGTAAAGAGGCACATAAATTCACCTTATCATTTGATCAACAAAAGGCGACCAAACATCAAGTTCTTCCATGTATTTGGATGCAAGTTATTCGTCTTAAACGACAGAGAAGCAAGAGGAAAGTTTGAGGTGAAAGCAGATGAAGGAAAGTTCATTGGGTACTCTGCCACTTCTAAGGTCTACAAAGTTTATCTTCTGCAGTCACGCACCATTGTAGAAAGCATCAATGTGTCTTTTGACGATTCCTTTCAAAAGACTTCTGAACAAATCAGTTCAGAACTCGATCTAAAGAAGGAATCATCTGGCATCTCAAAGACAAGAGAAGAAGACTTAAATCTTCTATTTGAAGAGATGTTCCATGATGATATTGATCCCTCTGCTGGAGCCGTCACAGCCTCTGGAGAAACATCTTCTGCAAACCAGACTGAGTCAGGTATATCTCTAACTGGTCCATTAAATACTTCATCCTATTATGTGAATCATGCAGATGCACATGCTGAGGGGGAGCGAACAGAAGCTGAAGATAACACAACCAAGGACTCAACCACAGAGGCTCCTGAAATACCTACTACAACGACTACAGAGGAATCAATACTAGAGGAAAACGAAGACTCAGTCTCTACTTCCACAGAGGAACAAATTCCAACTCTCATTCCAATACTCCCACAAGCTGAAGAACAAAGCATAAGCACAGAAGAACCATCAACAACAGAGGTTGCACCAGAACCGCAGTGTGCAACCACAGAAGTTAATCTTGATGACTCAAATGACCATCTTCTAAGAACAACACAGTGAACGAAAAGCCATCCTCCAAGCCTTATAATCGGTGACCCTTCTGGAAAGGTCAAAACAAGATCAGCCACTGCTAATTTTTGTTTGTTTACAAACTTTATCAGTGTGATCGAGCCAAAAAGAATATCTGAAGCCCTAGATGATCCAAACTGGGTAGATGTTATGCAAGAAGAGCTTCTACAGTTTGAGAGAAACAAGGTATGGACCCTAGTACCTCTGCCACGAGGGAAACAAGCCATATGGACAAAATGGGTCTTCATAAACAAGAAGGACGAGGATGGGGTGGTCATTAGAAACAAAGCAAGATTGGTAGCCAGGGGATATCGCCAAGAAGAAGGCATTGATTACGATGAAACTTTTGGCCCTGTCGCACGGCTCGAAGCAATAAGGGTCTTCTTAGCCTTCGCTGCCCACAGAGGTTTCAAAGTCTTTCTGATGGATGTAAAATCTGCCTTTCTGAATGGTGAAATCCAAAAAGAAGTATACGTCCAACAGCCACCAGGGTTTGAAAGTTCCAAGTACCCAAAATATGTCTATTATCTCGACAAAGCTATGTATGGACTGAAACAGGCTCCAAGAGCATGGTACGAACGACTTTCAACTTTTCTTCTCAAAAATGATTACGACAGAGGTACGACAGATACTACTTTGTTTTACAAAAGAGAAGGTGATAAGATTCTGCTTGTACAGATTTATGTGGATGACATTATTTTTGGGTCTACAAATGCACAACAGTGCAAAGATTTCGAAAAACTCATGCAGAGTGAGATTGAAATGAGTATGATGGGAGAATTAACTTTCTTCCTCGGACTCCAAGTAAAACAATCATCAGACGGAATTTTTATAAATCAAGCTAAATATGTCTCTGACATACTTTCAAAATACAGTCTCTCTGATGCCTCTGTAATGAAGACCCCAATAGCCACTGGAAATAAATTATTCTCAGATCCAAATGGCACATCTGTAGAGTGCAAACTCTACAGAGGTATGATTGGGTCCCTTTTATACTTAACCGCAAGTAGACTTGACATAATGTATGCCACATGCCTCTGTGCAAGATATCAAGCTAACCCAAAGGAATCCCACTATATTGCTGTAAAGATGATCGTCGGATACCTTAAAGGGACCAAAAATCTTGGACTCTGGTATCCGAAGAACTCTGGTTTTGGTCTTAAGGCATACACAGATTCAGATTATGGAGGATGCAAGCTTGATCGAAAGAGCACCTATGGGAGTTGTCAATTCCTGGGAGGTAAACTAGTCAGCTGGACTTCAAAGAAGCAGAACTGTGTGTCTACATCTACAGCAGAAGCGGAATATGTTGCTGCTGCTAGTTGTTTCTCTCAAGTTCTGTGGATGAAAACTCAGCTCAAGGACTATGGGTACAACATATACAAGATTCCCATCCTCTGTGATTCCAAAACTGCCATAGCAATCTCTGCCAATCCAGTACAACACTAAAAAACAAAGCATATCGATATTCGTTATCACTTTCTGAAGCATCATGTTGAACATGGCACAATCGAAATGCACTTTGAGTCCACTGAATACCAACATGCAGACTTATTCACCAAGGCACTAGATGAGAAAAGATTCATTTTCTTGGTGGGTAAGTTGGGAATGATTAACATGACTTGAACCTTCTGTAAGTAAGATTTGATCTTCTTGTAAATATGTATATATTTAAACTCTTCTGTATGTAAATTCTTAATCATCAAAAGTTCTGTAACCAACAGAGCTTCCGTGGGATTGCTTAGAGTATGACAATCTCCACAGAACCTCTGATAACCTTGACCTATGTTCCGTGCACAACTTATCTCATTTGATCCAATCATAGGTCAAGGGGGAGCAGAAGGAGACCCTGAACTGATCTACAGAGGTTGATCATTCAAGGGGGAGCCAAAGAAGTCAAGTATTTTTACCCAACAAAGGAGAACCAAAGGTGAGTAACTCGTACAAATCCTTTTTGAAAACAATTTTCTAGGACACAAATTTCAAAATACGCCCTATAAACACTGTTTAAGACATTCCAAACAAGAAATGATCAAAAAGATTTTTGAGCCTTCCGTTATGGGAAATTTAAGGTCATAGAGCTTCTGTTGCGCTCAACATAGCCTCTGTAAGCCGGATCCTCTAGAACTGCAAATTTCATAAGGAAACTCTGTCGATCAACCTTAAATGTCTTCTTTAAGGATTTATACGTACAAATGCACATACAAGGATACTGGAAGAAAGTCTTATGGGCAAAGAGTCTCTGTCGCCCAAACTAGACACTCTAAGAGTTTGTCTCGAACAAAATCCATTTCCAAAACAGTTTTTGAGGACACAAATTTCCAAATATGTCCTAAAAACAGTGTTTAACACAATGAAAACGTTGGATGATCAAAAAGTTCACTAAATTTTTAGTTATGAGAAATTTTCACTCTTAGAGCCTCTGCTGGCCTCGACAGAGCCTCAGAGACTCTGTGAATGAAAATTTTGTACTAAAGATCTATCGATCCTCTCCAATGATCTTTCAAACGTTTTTGGGAAAGGTACAAGCATCAGAGGAGACAAAAAGACAAGTTTCAGATCACAGAGCTCACTCCACCACAGAGCCTCTATTGACTCTAACACTTGACCTTTTATGGAAATTCTGTAACATTATGGGTTATTTACTGCGAGTGACAGAACTCACAAAGAAGAAATGCCCACGCACCAAGCATTAATGGGCCGCACACGACGTCTAATCGTGTTCTGACACTTCTGATGTGGCATTCTCCCATTGGACGTGTGTGGCCCACGTTCTCCTGGAAAGTTGAACCAGCCGTATGTACTCAATTACGGAACCCAAATTTTATTCACTTTCACATATTTACCGTTTCAGATTCTACCATTCTCTTCAGTATAAAACCCAACTTACCATTACCTCTAAACGTTTACGAACTTACTCTCTTCATCTTCTCCGACGAACCTTGCAAAAACCTGCAACTTCCATTTTCTACTCTCTTTCTTCAAGATTAATCAAATGGCTTCAACCTCCAATGCTCCGGTGAACTCCCCATCTCATTCTGAGAACTCCCAAAACCAAGAAATCGCCAAAAACCTAGAACAAGACCACTCCGGCGATGAAGCATAATTTGTTCCGACCACCCATCTTCTAAACTTCATCGCACATGAACACTTTGAACGTGTTCTTCCTTTAAAACCAAATAACTACTACCTGGTTCCCTCAAAAACCGCTTTTGGGGAAGCACATGCCATCCTTCTTCACATTCTGGAAAACCACTATCTTTACCCCCTGTTATCCAAAACTGTCCATAAAATCCCTGCCAGATACCTAAATCAATTCTGGATAAGCAGGAGATTTGGCCCCACAGATAGACAAATCAAGGGCTACATCTCCAAACCGGACAAATCCGAGCACCTCGAACTAAAATTCAACATAACCATGTTCTCACTGGAGTTCAGCCTACCAACCAGAGGACTACTAGGTATAAAGAAGTACGCAGAGGAACCTACATGTAAAGCCCGTATTCCGGTATGTAATTTTCTTTTTATTAAGTCTTGTCTTTTTAGTTTTATTTAACGTGGTTTCCGTTAACGGGGTTAGACGTTTTGGGCCTAATGGTTAAATATGTCAAAATTTTGGTTGTTTGCGAGGAGAAATTAAGTGAGGGACCAAAATTGTTCAAGGGCCAATACTTTGCATGGATCGGCCCATGCAAAGTCCAAAAAACTGAAATCCATAATTCATTTTTGGGGTGTTGGTTTCGTGAATTAGCAAACCCCAAAACCGTAATCCATATTTCCATTTGAGGTGTTTGTGTGCTATTTGGTGACTTAGGAAGCAAGGAAGGGAGTGAGAAAAGGAAAAGAAACCTACGGCTCCCTCCTCCCTCATGTACCTCTCGATCAAAACCCTACCCCCTGTTTTTTTTTGACTCACGACTGCAACCCCTCCCCCTCCCCTTTTGTTGTCGACGGCCGAAAGAGAAAGAGAAAAGAGAACGAGAGTGAGAGGGGTGATCTCCGGCAAGAGAGAGAGAGAGAGAGAGAGTTCGCCGGAAAGAGAGTTCGCCAGAGAGAGAAAGGCGCCGGAAAGAGGAGAGAGAGTCGTCACGTTTCTGCCGGAAAAGAGTGGAGGAGAAGTCACGTCGAGGTAATCCCGTGTTTCCGTTCTCTTTCGTTGTGATTTCGTTGTCGGAACGCCGTAAACCGCCACCACCACCGCTGCAGCCACGGCTGCCGGCGGTGGGGCCGCCGCTGCACGCCGCCGGGGTGGCGGCAGAGGGGTAGTGCAAGTGTGTGAAAGTGTGCGGGTGTGTGTGCGGGGGTGTGGTTGCGGGTGAGTCGGGATGGGCGATTTTGGAAGGTTCCGTCGGAAGGTGTTACCGTAACCATCGTCGCCGCCGCCAACCACCACCGCTGCCGGAGGCGGATGTGGGTGGTGCTCGGTGGTTGTCCAGCCTAGTATGACCTTTCTTCAGTAGCTAGTATGCCTTCCGGGTCTGTTTGGATTAAGCTTTGACTTAATGGGTTTATAATCAATATTTGTCATTTTATGTGAAATTACACAGTTTCTGCCACTGTTTTGTGAAAGCCATAACTTTTTTCTAGGAACATCTTAATGGGGTGAAATCAGTGCCAAAATCTCCCATTCTGAGTCTAGTAAGTTTCATATGTTTTACAGAAAAACCATTTCGGACCATAGCTAGTGTCAAATTGTGGTTTTGTACTGAAAGGTCCTGATTTTCGCTGTGCTGCAAGTCGGTTTTGTAAAATCCATAGTAAATTGTAGAAAACTCGTTAGAGCGCGTGCGATATGTCCCTGTTACCCTAAGACATAGGAATTGGTGATTATGGAAAAATATTTCTGGATTTATCAGTTTATAAGGGGTTAAACAGGTCCCGAACAGACCTGTGTTTTTAGAGTAAAAGCTGGAATGTGTAATTTATAATTTGGTAGTCGTGGTTTTGGGTTGGGGCTTCACGTTGACATTTGTTAACACTTATTTAGGTGGAAAAAGGTGAGCTGGTGTTGGCCGGTTCGTGTTGCTGTTGAGGACATAAGCCTTGCTTTTGAGGTGAGTTCTCTCACTATATAGGATGGGAATTATATTTGTGTTACTATAGCTCGAGTGTGATAGTTATGATTGTTTGTTGATATTATTGTGTTATGGGGTATATATAATTGTGTATATATATTGAACTGCGATTGATGTACTTCTTGATGGTTGTTCCAAGAAGTATATGAGTTGTATAATAAGTTGCGATTATATCTTCTTGATGGTCGTTCCAAGGAGTATAAGGCTTATTGTTAATGGTGATATATCTTCTTGATGGTTGTTCCAAGAAGTATATGTGTTTGTATAATGAGTTGCGATTATATCTTCTTGATGGTCGTTCCAAGAAGTATATAAGGCTTATTATTAATCGTGATATATTTTCTCGATGGATGTTCCAAGAAAAATATGTGCTGGTATATTTGGTATATTTGGTATATATAAATTTGGGTGCAAGACGTGATTGCATGGTATGAGTTGGTTGCGATAACTAGCTGTTTAAGGGTGATGCTGATATAATTGCGATCCTATTTATGGGTTGAATTCACTAAGCTTCGTTCTTACCCCTTCCCAATATCTTATGATTACAGGTGCGAGTAGCAGTCGGGCATGACGGTACACACGGGCGCAAGGCGAAGACTGTTTAAGTTAAATTTTTATTAAATGGGGATTTAATTATATAACTTTTCCGCTGCTTAACTTTGTCTGACGGTTTAAATCAACGACGTTTATTTTTTTTGTAATGGGATTTGTTAACTTGTGGTTTGATTATAGTGAAATGCATTATTTTTGAAAATTTAAATTCCTTGTAATTTTTGGGACGTTACACTACAGACGAAGAGCTCTGCCGTTTTGTTGACATGTTGGGGTACAACACAACACTGAGAAAAAGAAATGACTTCAGAAGAAATCGATTAACTCCTCTGTGGAACACGCTCTTCTCCATCCTAAATCGGTGCCTAACAGGAAAAGTGGGTAGTCCAGACCAAACTTCTCACCAAATCATGACCATAATGTACGGGGTATATTATGATCTACCTCTGGACTATTCCACCCTCATGATGCAGGAAATGGTTAACACCATTGATCGCAGAATCTCCTCCCAGAAGGCCAAGGGACGATCGAAAGATGCTCTACCTCCTCTGCAATATCAACGTATTATAGGTGTACTACTAGAGCCTCTGCTCCGTCTACAAAAATGGCCAATGGAGGGACCAACGGCCAGAATGTATCCCTTAACAAAAACACCCCAACAGAGCACGAAGATGAATACCCATTCTGCAGACCTCTTCCAAATAAACTTCTGGGATACGCTACAGACAAGACCCTTAAGTTAGAATACATACGCGATCATAGGACTCCAGAACCGAGTCCTGTGAGACCCCGCGTCTAGGAGTCCCCTTAGGATCTAGGGTTGTAGAAAGAATGTCTGACGAAGAATGGGTAGTGGCCTTGGGTAACCATCAACAGGTACAAGGAAACTTCTATGCTCTGCGAGACACAACCCCCTCTACTCCTAAGAGCAAAACCTCTGCCTCCACCCCCAAGAAGAAGAAGGCTCACAAGAAGAGGAAGACAACAGAGGGTACTTCTACCAGTGCTGCACAAATCCAACAGTCCCCTCCTCATGCAACAGAAGCAGGATCCTCTGGACAACCCCTCCTCCAAAAGAAAAGAAGAAAAGAAAACATAAGTCTTCACAGGAGGGTGCCCCAAAGCCAAAAAGGAAGGGAGCAAGAAGAAGATCAAGAAACCTCACACCCCTCTGCGGACCATCGCAGAGGATGCAGAAATGGTCGAAGAAACAAATGAACAACCTCTGCAATCTCCTAAATCTATCAACTTTGCAGACCATCAGGAGACTTCAACTCTTTCCTTGAGCATCCTGAAATCGCCGATTCCCTAGATACTTCTGGCTGGAACGCAGAAGCCCTCTCCCATCAATCAACAGAAGATCTAAACTTCAGAATCTCTTCTGACATGGAAGAGGATGACCAAACCCCACAAAATATACGGTCTGCAACACCATAGGTACTTCAGAACCCCTTCAGCCAACCTGGTTTTGATGTGCTACGAGCAAGCCCAGGGGATTTGGCTAAAACCACCACTAAAACCCCACCAGTCATAGTCTCAGAGGTGGACTCTGATGAAGAAGATGATCAGGCAAAAGAAGGATCTCTGCACCCCAAGTACGACAATTAATTGGCTCACATCCAATGTACGACTCTTTACGCACTGGTGCAGGAGCATCAACAGAAGTAAGGATAGAAGCACCGAGCCATAGGGTAGCGACAGAGGTTGAGACTATATATGGAGAAGAAGTGATTGGATGCTCCACAGAAGCAGAAGCTAGAACTGATGCCTAGAATAGAAAAGGCACACTCCCACAACCAACACCCAGTGCACCCCAAATGTCTATTACCGCCAGTCTAGTGGCAGAAGGTAATATTGAACAAGAGAAGCACGGCTCGACCCCAACCCAAACTGACCGGGCAGAGGTAACTCTTTCTACCTTTGTGCCAATCTTAGCCGGGGAAACCATTCCAGGGGAGTCCTCTCAAAAGGACTTGCCCTTAGTAAGTGATCAATTGCCCCAGATCATACCAGACATTCCTGCAGATGAATCTGTTTCCTCTGTCACACGCACACACGTAAGTCCAACCGGCCCTTCAGAGGGGCCTAGAGTGCACGAAGACAAAGGGATTCTAGACAAATCCCCGAGTCAACTTAAGGATACTCCTGTACCCACCTCTGGAGTGGATCAGGACAATGTCCTTAATAGAACATCTATAGAGTCTGAAGCTGATAAAGCCTCTGCTCAAGGATTAGAGGGAAATCCTTCCATCCTCAACATCAATACAGGGACGAAAGAAGGTGTCCAAGGAACATGGACTCACTCTGGGGACGAATGTGTTCCCCAGAGGTTACACCAAGTCCACATGTATCAAGGGATGAGTTCCAAACCCTTGTCACCTATGTGGACAATACATTGAAAGAGTTGAAAAGCTCTTTTAATTCTTTTGCAGATACTACATCCAGGGCACTCACAAACCTGAACACCAAAATGGACAACCTGTCCACGGAGGTGAAAAATGCCTTAGCCCAGATGCAGGCAACTGCTACAACCTCTGCCACCTCTGTTGCTACTAATTTCGAGAAGGCCACAACCTCAGCCTTCCAAAGCTCTGTGAAAGACCTGCTAGATACGCTGAAGAAAGCATCTACCCCAACCTCTACGGGCATCACCCCAGAAGATCTGAAGAAAGCCCTTGAGTATGTCCAAGAACAAACCACAAATGCAACTCTGGCCATGAAACCTTCCGACTACATGACCAGAGCTCAGCTCACAGAACTTGGACAAGGGGTAATCCACCAAGTCACAGAGCTCATCAAAGCCTTCACAGCTGCCAACGCAAATTATGTCAAAGACTTCAGGGAAAGCGTCGGCAGAAGCAGAGCTCCACACTCTTCTCGGCCTCTGTGATGACGTATGCGCAAAACTCATAGCCGCAGGTGAAACTCCACCGAAAAAGCCTGAAGCATCGTGCAGAGCAGAGGGTACCAAAAACAAGGGTCAGGATGGCTCTGATGATGACTCTGACGATTCATCAGATCATCCTGATGGGGAGAAACAAAGGGAAGAACCTGCAAACAGAGGTCTACCAGAACCACCATTATCAGCAGAACCCCTAAACCAAGTTCCCCAAACTCAAACCCAAGGAGGAAACCAACAACAGACCACAGAGGCAACAACCACCTCTGTGGAAATACTTTCTGAAGAAACTCCAATCATAACCCAAGTACCTGAAACCAACCAAGATCAACAACAGAAGACCACAGAGGCAACACCCACCTCTGTGGAAACATCTTCTGTATTAGGAGCAGATGTCCCAACCCGTGAAGAATTCCAAATTCTAACATCCTCTGAAGAAGATCAACCATCCCAATCACCAAAACCAAAATCACCAAAAGAACTCCCCTCTCCAACACCAAAAACACCAGAAGAACCAAAACTACCATCCCTACACCAGAAGCTGCAACAACAAAACCTCTATCTCCCACACCCAAAACCAGAACAAAAACCATTGCTCACAAAAGGAAACATCTGAGCAAAACCACAGAATCCTCATCAACAAAACCCACATCACCAACAAAGTCCTCAGAAACACAAGTGCCAAAACCTACAGAGGCAACCTCCAAAACTACAGAGGCACCCTCATAAATCCAAAAGACAAATCCCAAAGAGGCAACCCTATCTCTACAAGAAGATCTTCAGCCGATGGCAAAAGACAAAGGGAAGGGGATAATGACAGAGGAACCCAAAAAAAGAAGCCAAAGCATCAACCAGCAGAGAAATTGATGAAAAGCTCTTTCGACGCCTATGTGACACCAAAGCCATAAGAAGAAGATTGGGCTTTAGGTGCCACCCCTCTGTCAAACATACCTGTTCTGGATCCAAAGAAAAAACTCACAGAGGATCGAGTGGCAGAAATTAAGAAGAAAATGGATGCTCTGCGCAGACCCATGCCTCCACCTGGTGCACCTCCACCTCAAATGGAAGAAGTGGTGTATAGGTATCTCTACAACAGAACTGCCAGAGATCCAATGCCACCAATGGTCCAAGATCCCGAACTTCGTGCTGACCTCGAAAACATCTTCACAAGAACAAAACCCAAGCCAAAACACGAAGTCTTCAAAATCGAAAAAAACCGACAAGGTCATATACTGTAAGTTTTCTCAAACCAGAACTACACCTAAGGTTTCCTATAACACATATAAGGTCAAAAGGGAGAACAGAACAGTGAATCAATTCTCAGATGCTGATCTGAGAAATCTAAATCCCTACGACCTACCCGACCTTCTCCTCTGGACAAAAGAGAACATCACAACAAATGCACATCGAAGGGCATACAGGGTGATCAGGAAAGCAATGCGTGAGAAGCTTATGCTGTATAGCCTTGTTGACTTCCAATTAGCACGAGATCTCAGAGTAAGAAACCTCGTTCTCCGACCACCAGAAGACGACTGCCCATCCTCTGCCATACCAAACTCGATCATTACATCTCCAAGAGTAGGGTTAGTCTATCAAGATCCTGCTGGGATGTCAAGACTATTCATAGAGATGGACTGTCAGAAGTATGCAACAAGTACTTTGACAGAGTTCAAAGTAAGCCTCGTGGAGCACAGAGGAACAGAGAAAATGGATCGGGGTAATGCAGATAAACTGATAGAAGTCATCGATTCAACAATCAACTTCCGAAACCTCTACATCAGCTTCTATCACGAGCTTAGAGAGTTAGGATTCGACAGCAGAAGTTTCAACGACTTCAAAGACGCCAACGTCTGATAACCTCTACCAACCTCTGTTACCTTTACTTTCATCATGTAAACGAATGTAACTTTCTGGCATGACTTTAAAAAAATAAAAGAAGTTTTTACAGAGGAAAAATACCTCTTGTCATGTATTAGCTTAGAAAACCTTGCACTTTTCAATTTTTTATTTTTCGATACTTAGGGGGAGATTGTTAGCTCCAATCTTTATGATTATAGAACTATTGAAAAATAGGCTAAGTATAGAAGTCTTCGACAGAGGCTCTGCCGAGTCACCGAGAAGACAGAAGCATAGAAGTCTTCGACAGAGGCTCTGCCGAGCAACCGAGAAGACCGAAGTGAAGAATCGCCTAAAGACTCTTCAATGCGGACAAGGCCACAGAGCCTCTGTCAAGTATGACAGAGGCTCTGTGGTATAAAAGACCAAAGATCTATACAAAGACAATCGTGCTTCTCACGATTTCTGCTGTACGAAGATACTCAAGATCATTCGTACAAGGCATGACCTGACAACTCCATGTGTCAAACTCTGATGGGTCATCGCCTTAGTAGAAGCCGGCGCATTAAATTAACGTTGTACTATCAACAGTACCTAAATAGTGTTTTTAGTACCTTCAGTCCTTGTTGTCCAGATCTTGTCCCCTTTAGAAGTAGTATAAATAGAAGACTCATGGTGAGTTCTTCTATTAAGCTTTGCACAACACACACACCTTTAGAGCAGTTTCTTGTCAAACCTTTCGGTGTTCTTGGTGTTCTTATTATATCAAATACAGTGAATCATTGAGCTATTTATCTGTGTTATTTACACTTCATATATCTGATATTGTGTGTTATTCTACCTCATTATATCTGTTAGTTCGTTAAAACGCTTCCGCATTATATATTGTTTGAACTAATTAGATAAAATCATCATTGTTAAGCAAAACAGGAACCAATATATTCATATATGAACAAGAAGATTCATATATGAACCCAAATGCTAAGGTTCATATTCAATTCATGTTTATATATGAACTCAATGGTTCAAAACATTCATATATGAATGAAAACAGATTTTTGTAAATAAAGTGAATAAATGACAATCATTCAAATATGAAAACAAACCCATGTAAAAGTGATACATATATGAACTAGGCTAAAAATATATATAACTATTGACATACCATTATGGCTGTGTTAAGAAAAAGTCTATGTGGGATTGTAGGCTTCTTAATGCTTCTTGTGTGTTCAATAGAGCAGCCCATGTATCAACGACATTGGCCACTACATATGTGTTTGGCATTAAACTTTCTGCTGCGACCCTTATCATGTGTTCCCCATCTCTTGTTTCATAGATCATCTCACTATAAGACAATGAAATGAAATAAAATTTATCATATATGCACATCATTAACTTTTTTAAAATAAAATATATAATATTAAAGGTGTGCTTACCACCATTCTCCGGTCAGTGCAAACAACCATCTACCAACCTTGTTTTCAGTCACCGACAATGTTTTTGATATCAAAACAACTCTGTCAACATATGGTGACCTCAGGCTTTCTGTCACCTTGATTTCTCTCTTCCCTTCCTTCTTTTCATTCTCTTGTCCTTCCTCTGCCTTTTCTTCCTCTTCTCTCATTTCTTCCTCTGCCTTTTCTCTCATTCTTTCCTCAGCCTTTTATTCCTTCTCTCTCATTCCTTCCTCTGCATTTTCTTTCTCATTCTTTTTTTCCTTCTCTCTCATTCCTTCCTTAGCCTTTTTTCCTTTGCCTTTTCTTTCTTATTCTTTTTTTCCTTATCTTCTTCCTTTTCTGATGTAAACCCCAAACTGTAATTAGGTCCATCATTTACATATGAAGATGCAATCTTTTTGACAACATCTGAAGTGTTTTCTGTTGTAACTTCATGTTGCATCTCAGTTTCAATCTCCTTCTCATTTCTCTGCATCTCAGTCTCTTTATTCTCAATCTCTTTCTCTTTTTCCTCTTTCTCCTTCTCTGTCCCTTCCTCCTTCTCTTTCTCTGATGCTTCAAAAGTTTTCATGACAATTTCAACTTCCCCACGAGTTTTTGGGTCTTACCAAAATTCGTCTGTATCCATTCTAGTTGTTTGTGTATCAGGTGTACTGAATAAATCATCATTGATTTTTGTATCCAACTGTAGATTCTCTCTAACCAGGAAGTCTTCTTCTTCAACCCAACAAATATGTCACTTTCCAAATTCTTCTTTTTTTCTCCTCTGTTCATCAACACATCAAACTCTGCTTTGTATTGTTTAATTATTTCATTACCAGGGTATTTGATAAAAGCATCTTCAAATGCCTGATCAAGGAGCATTGAGTCACATCTCAAGCAATTCATCTTTTCTCTTATCATATTCTGTACAACCTACAATTTGCATAAAAACTAAGAGTTATTTATAACGTATAAAGTATTAAGGATTCATATATGAAGTATATAAGATTCAAATATGAATTCATATATAAAAATTAATATATGAAGTATAAAATATTAAACATTTAAATATGAATTCTATATAAAAATTTTAATATTAACTTTCATATATGAAGTTTAAATTATGAAAGATTCATATATGAAACATAGAGTATACAATATTCATATATACGAATTCACATATGAACTTTAATATATGAATTCATATATAAGAATTCATATATGAACTTTATATATGAAAGTTCATACATGAACTTTCATATATGAAAAATCATATATGAACTTTCATATGTGAGTTCATATATGTACTTTCATATACAAGAATTCCAATATGAACTTTATTTATGAACTCACATATGAAAGTTCATATATGAACTCTTATATATGAATTCATATATGAACTCGCATATGAAAGTTCATATATGAATTCATATATAAGAGTTCATATATGAACTTTCATATGTGAACTTTCATATGTGAGTTCATATATGAATTCATATATAAGAATTCATATATGAACTTTATATATGTAAAATCATATATGAACTTTCATATATGAACTTTCATATGTGAGTTCATATATGAACTTTCATATGTATAGTTTATAATATATGAATTCATACATGAATTCATGTATGAATTCATATATTATAAACTATACATATGTGAGTTCATATATGAATTCGTATACGAATTCATATATGAATTTCATATGTATAGTTTATAATATATGAATTCATACATGAATTCATGTATGAATATTTGGATTCAAATATTAATATTAAGTATTCATGAATGTTATATTATACTTGCAATTTGTTTTTCTTCCTCAGTAATTTCTTTTTCAATAACCAATTTTCTTTTGCCAAATCCACCTTCAACAATTTCATGCCCTTCTCTTCTTCTCAGTCTCTCTGTAGTCCACATCTTGATCAATGGTATATGTCTTTGAACAAACACAACCTCACATTCAAAGTTATAAACATACAATAGATGCAAATAAGAATCAATTAATACATTGTTGTAAGATATATTTTAAATTTATAAATGTTATAGTATACTTACGAGCAAGTATGTGATAGAACCAACATAGAAACTCTTGTCAGAGTCTCTCATCCAACCCTTCTTGCTATTTTTTTAAACACTCAATATGTATGAACACTAGTTAATGTTTGATACATCTGTCTCTGGAGTTATGTAATTTAGGACAGTCATATTCAGGGTCCCACTCTTCAGTCCTTCAGCCATTGTATTGCAGAAAAGAGTAATAAAATTCAACTTGAAGTTGAAATCTGCTTCCTTGCTATCAATCATCTTTTGCTTGAGATCTGTTGGTCGGATTATTTTGTTTGAAAATTGTGACCTCCAATTCACCAACATGTCACTGTCATCTGGAACAAACATTTCATCAAATAAATTCTTTCCATATATAGGAACACCAATCATATAATGGATTGATTATTCGGTTATTGGCAGCCTGTGTTCTCCAATAACCATCTCCATTGAATCACAGTTTAAGGAATCAACAACAAAAAATGCTAGCTTTGATGGGATTCCATCCATCTTCATGTCCAATATATCCTCGAATCCCATGCTTTTTATGCACTCTCTCTGGTCTTTAGTTAAAACTTGAATTGCTTCATAAAGCGGTTTCAGAGATGTTCTAACTTTTATTACTGGGAAAGTTTGTTTTTGCTGATCTTTCTCCTTATTTATTCTCTTTGTTTCCTTGTGAAGAGGTTTTTCAAAATCATCATCTGAATCAATTAGATTTGTTGCTTTTCTTGTTCTTTTTGCTCTTTTTGGGCCAGTTCCAGTTCCTGTGTCTGTTTATAGATATTTGTCAATATAACTAATGAAGCATCATGATAATATAAATTGTTCTCATTATTTATTATAGATTACATACATAAAACTATTGCTTTTGACTGCTCCTCTTTCTTTTTACATTTCTCAGGTTCCTTTTTTTCAATCACCTTCTCCACTTTTGTTGTGGTAGTTGTTTCTTCTTCATTTACTATAAACAACAAATCAATCAAAACAACATTCATTAAATTTGGTATGTTCAACATTAAAATATGAATATTCATATACGGGTATTCATATATGAAGGTTCAGATATTCGAACGTTCATATATGAACTTTCATATATAAACGTTCAGATATTTGAAAGTTCAAATATGAATGTTCATATATGAATTTTCGAAATATATTAACTTTCATATATGAATGTGCAGATATTCGAACGTTCATATATAAAAGTTCATATACGAATGCTCATATATCCCAAAGTTCAAATATGAATGTTCAGATATTCTAAAGTCCAAATATGAACGTTCATATATGAACGTTGAGATATTGAACCTTCATATTTGAATATTCATATATGAACATTCATATTTGAACTTCCGAATATTCGAAATTTCAAATATGAACTTTCATACATGAATGTTTACATATGAATGTTCATATATTTTAACATTAACGTATGAACTTTCATGTTTGAACTTAGAAATATTGGAAAGTTCAAATCTGAATGTTCATATATGAACGTTCGAGTATTATTATTAACATTCATATATGAACTTTCCAATATTCAAAACCCTAGATCTAATGAAAAATATTTAACATTCATATATGAACTTTCGAATATTCAAATCCATAGATCTACTGAAAAATATTCATATATGAACTATCTAATATTTAACATTCATATATGAATGTTTTCATATCTAACCCCTAGATCTAGTGAAAAATATCATAATAAACCAACAAACATTAAACACATTCATATATAAACTATTTCTTATTCAACATTCATATATGAATGTTTTCATATCAAAACCCTATATTCAAAAAATATGATTCATTCATTTATGAACGAATATACATGCGGTTGATTTGGCTTTTTTGCTTCGTTTTATTTTTATCTTCGGAATCGCACTCGTGTTCTTCGCTGTAATGAAAAAACAAAACAACATTTATGAACTTTGTTTAAACCCAAAAAAAATTTAAATCGTTTAATCATGTTTTTAAACATAGATTCAATGTATAACGATGAACATTCAAACATTTTATAATAAATATGTATAAAATACCATCTCTAACAAGCGTAATCAACGTTTCATCTTCTTCATTTGGATTTTCTTTGTTCATCGGATTTGTTTTTGGTTGATCTTCAGGATTTGTAGAATGCTTTTGAGTTTTTTCCAATTCTTGCAGATTTACGATCAATCAGTGATAGATTTTTGATGTTTTTGGTGATGAATGAGGGTTTTGGAGAGTATTTTGTTGATAATTTCATACGGTTTTTGATAAAATAGGGTAATGAGTGTTTTGTAGTGTTATGATGAAGTTGCCGCCTATTTTAATTAATTGTGCATATTACGAAAATACCCCTTAACCGTTCTATGTTAAATACTGTGGACGCGAATTAATTCTGTGTGACGCGAAAATTATGACCGTGGATCATTTAATCCAATGGAGATTATCACTTCTCTATTTCTCAAAATATTTGCAATTCTCATTTGAACCCTTCCCTATATATATATATATATATATATATATATATATATATATATCGGTAAACTCAATTTCGATCCTTTTGCATTTATATATCGCACGTCTCGATTTTTTGAATGTTTGTCGAACGGTCTTGATCGTTACACGCGTTTACCACCCGTCTCATAACCGGTAGTTTAATTATATCATATGCGTATTGTCTGGTAAGTTGCGAAGTTTTAACGTTCGTTGTGAGAGTTTTAACGATAGTTTTGCGAAGTTTGTTCAATAGTGAGAGGTCTTCGCGATAATTGTGAAACGTTTTGTGACACTTTGATTTTTTTGTGACGATTTGCATGGTTTATGGGTTTGAGTTTTAGTGACGATTTGAGATATATTGCGATGGTTTGCACTTATTAGCGATGTTTATCATTTTATGTGATTCCTTTTGATGCCTTTGAACTAATCGAGTTTATTTATCGTGCACGTATTATTTTCAAGTGTCATTTTTTTGTTCGTCCGAATTCGATAATCATAATTTAATTTTTAGAAGCGAATTTATGTTTAGATTTGTTTTTCATATTTAATTTTGATTTTATTCCGCATTTATTTTCTCTAACTCTTCAAAGTAACACCGATTAACGATCAATTCTTTTTCAGGTAACAATGTCGTATCCAACTCATTCTTATCTCAAAGAGCAAGTTTCCAGTTTAGAAACAAAGGTAGAAAAATATAGCGAGATTATTAATCGCCTAAACCTAGAAAATGCTGGAAATCTATGGATTGGCAAACAGTCTCAGAAAGGATAAGGTGATTCTTAAAGAGGATAAAGAATATTGGAGAAAGAGTTTTAATGATCTTCAAGGAAAAGCTCGTAGTGGTTCATACCCATGTCCGCATGATAACGAAATTTTTGCACTCAGAGAACATATTGCAGATCTAGAAGCTAAGGAAGAAAAGAGGATGGGAAGTGAGAAATCATTTCAGAATGATTCAAAGAGGCTCGAAGAGACAACAAAAGCTCTGGACAGTAAAAATCTAGATTTAAAGAAAAGTGTTAGGGCAGGTTTTTATGGTTGATTTAAAGTTCAAGGGTTAAACTGTATTTGATTAAAATAGAGCTTATTAGTGAACGGGCCGTGGGCTTGTTAACCACTGGCCCATTGTATTTAATGTTGATTAGCTTGGAAAAACAAGCTAATCATATCTTTTACTTTCAACACTGTATTGCAAATTCTCTCTGAAAGATTAATGAAAGGGATGACCAGTTGAAATCATATTTCGTATTGCTTTATCATATTCGATTTCATATTAGTTGCACGGATCTGGATTCTACAATTGGTATCAGGGCAGACAGACGGATTCGATTCAAAGTTGCATTCATCAATTTCTGGTTAGTTTGACTTTTACCCGTCCGACTATTCTTGAATTCTTGAATATTTGATTCAGTCGAAATTGGTTGTTTTTGCTTATTGGGTTGTGTTAGCATTATACTTGTGAGTAATTCTGCAAATTTTCGCATTCCAATTCGATCGTTTGAGTGTTTAATTGAGCAATTTAAGATCAAAAGTTTTTGGTAGTGTTCCTGATAAAAATCCGATTTTTAACCATCAAAACTTGTTGTTTTTGCATTGAAATCGATTGGATTAGTGTTATTTTTGTGTTTGGCATTGTTACTAATCTTCCAGGATCGATTTTGGGCAACCCTAATCGAAAATTCGATCGATTTGAGCAAACAGCCGACTTTTCCGGATAAACCAGCCGTCGTTTCCGGATAGCTTAAAGGTGTCCGGACGTTTGTGTTATTCCATCCGGATTCGTCACTTTTCCGGGTAAGTCGTCCGGATAAGTATTCCATCCAGGTACCTCCAATTCCATCTGGACTCCTCATTTTTCCGGGTAAGTCACAGATTCCGGGTAAGTCACTTTTCCTTATACAATCCGGGTAACATTTGTATCCGGAAACCCAGTGTTTCCGGACATATCTTATCCGGACAATCCATTGTACCCGGAAACTTCATTGTATCCGGACAACTCAAGTTATCCGGACAACTCAAGTTATCCGGACCCGGTAACTTGCTCTTCACCCGGTAAGCTTATTTTTTCCGGATTCTTTATCCGGAAACCACCCGGATTCCACAATCCGGGAGACTTCTGAAACCTCAATCGTGCTAAGTCGCAGGAGGGGGACATTTAAGTATCTTTGATACTATTCCACTTTGAATCGAACAATCGTCTGACGATCACTCGAGTGCAACTGAAGATGTCTCCTGCTGAAGAAGACAAGACAAAGCTGTGTCAGGTATGTAAACCTATCTATTTAGAACTTTCTGACCGAATGACACCTCTTGCTGAACGGATAGATTCCTTTAAGGCCACTTCTAATGAAAAACTGATTGAAATCAGATCTCTAACTGAAAAGTTAGATGTTCAAAAGAGAATAACTGAAAAATATAAGTCTGAAAATGCTAATCTAAAAGACAAATGCAAAAATCTTTCATTAGCACCTAAGGACTTAAGGGCCAAGTTATCTGAACTTCAGTCACAGTTTGATCAGTGCATGAATGAGAAAGATGATATTGTTTATCAATGTTCCTCTCTTCAGATTCAGCACAAGGAGTTTGTTGCGAAAATTCTTGATCTTGAAACCAAACTCCACAAAAGGGGTCAAACTGATCAAACCATCTTTCTGAATAAACCCAAAGAGTTCACGTACTTTTACAAAGAATGGGGTATCGGATATGATAACCCACATTATTTGAAAAAGGGAAGATGGCATACACCTACTTTATATGATTTTGCTTGCTATGGGTTAGATAAAAAGTATTCGGAGTACGCAATTAAATGGACTGGTCCTCTTGAACCTGAAAAGGAAGAGGAAACCGAGGAATATAAGCGCACACACAAACGAGGAATTCAACTTCCATTTTGTTATGAGCCTTTAAACTACTCATATCAAAAGGACAAAAAGTACCTTTCCAATGACTACTTCGACCCCTACAAAGTAGCTAGCCCCAAGGATTCCTCCAAAAAGGATGAGGATCTAGCACCTGCAACCAAGACTGAGACGGATGAGTTTAAACTCTATGTTCCCCCTCTCATCTTGGAAGCAAAGATTGTTGAGTTGGAGGAGTCGTTTGAGAAAGAAAGGTCTATTTTTCAAAATGAAAAGAAAGTGCTCATGTTTGAGATTGAGAAACTCAAATCTGAGAAATCCGACGGTGTGTCAAGTGAGGAAAAGGAAAAATTTCAGTGGGAAATCAATACGCTCTCATCAAAACTGTCTGAGGTGACAAGAGAAACGATGAAAGAGCATATGATAAATAGTCAACTCCAAGTGCAACTTGACTTGCTCCAAATTGCGAAGCAATTTTCACCTGAACTTTCCTTTAAGTCATCTGACACATCCTCGTGTAAAGCCTTTATAGGAAATATCTCTTTGCAATAAAATGAAGTTTCTCAAGATGAGTGTGTTAAAAGGAATTTAAATTCTGATTTTTCATACGCTTCCGTACCGAATTCCCCAAAGCACACAACCGAAAGCACAAAGTGTTCCTCGCCTTCCTCACCTGATCCTAGTACATTACTTCCCAAGATAGATTTTTCAGAGTACATGAACTCCGAAGGTATCTGTGAAGAAGAGTTCGAGTCGTTCCCCTTCGACAAACCTCTTCCAAGTCACACTGATTTTCTATCCCCCGTAGTCAATCGTCCGGTTAATTTTCTAAAGGGTAACAGTTCTCAAACAAAGGCCCCAGCTGTGATCAAGATTTCTCAATCAAAACCAACCTCGAAACCTGTTTCCAAAAAGCAATCACAGCCTAGGCAAGAGACCGGACCATTGCCTACCAAAAATATTGTTCCTTCTAAAGTCACTGACCGTACTGTCCCTGTTGTTTCGGATAAAACCCGTCGAGCTAAACAAACAAAACCAAAGTGGCCAGCCAAGGAATCTGTCAAAGATGCAGCATCAAAGTCTTTCAATACTGTGTTTTACCCTAGAATGAACAAAAACAATAGTGCTTGGAATCATAGGAATGTTTTTGTTAAAAGAGATGTTAATTTTCCAATGAAAATTTATTCCACTCAACAATTGATTCAATTGTCGCATGATTGTTTATGTTGCTCTAGTTGTGGTTGGAATGACTTTGATGATATCCATAACAATGATTGGTTTGGGTCATATCACATTTATAATTCGAGACCCAAACACAAACCCCGTAATAACAAAAGAAAATACTATAAACAACGGGGTTTCCAATCAGAGGTTAAACCACAGCGGGAGACCAAACCCATTCCAAAACGGGCTTCTTCTACTGAGGTTAGACCGGCACCCAGGTGGAAAGTTGCTACAAAATCTGTTCCTCCTAAAGGTGTAAATTATGCACCGAAGAGGAAACAAGTGCCAAAACCAGTTCCCTCCACCGGTGTAAATCCTACACCTAAAGGGAAAGATGGGACAAAGCAAGCTTCCCCAAACGGTGCCAAACCTAACCCTCCCGGACCCAGGAAAATCTGGGTACCGAAGGTCCGCTAAACTTGTTTTGCAGGACGGTCATGTGTGGTACTTAGACTCTGGATGCTCCACACACATGACCGGAAGGAGGGAACTGCTCACGATCTACAAGGAACAATATTAAGAAGACGTGAGGTTTGTCTATACCTGTGCTTTAACAAGTTGCTCATGTGTTTAGGGGGAGCATGATCAGCCATCAGGTAAGTTTGCTCATACTTTGAGGGGGAGCGTCACACACAATTTTTTTCTCTTACATGTCGAAAGTTTTTGTGTGTGTGGGCACTCCTGTGTGCACGTTATGGTTATCGTTTGAGGGGGAGCGGCACAGTTTTTTTTCTTACAAACTCTAAAAGTTTTTGTGTACCGGAACTCTCCCCTACACTCTACGCGCACATTCTAAGGGGGAGCATGTCATCTAATGCTCATCATTTGAGGGGGAGCGACACAGTGATTTTTCTTTCAATGCCTAAAAGTTTTTATGTGTGTCGGACTCTCCATTGCACTATCCGAGGGGGAGCAAGTTTTCCCCATTCTCAGTTTGAGGGGGAGCGAGAGATCCATTTTCTCAAAATTCTACAGGTTTCATATCTTTGAAAAATGGAATCATTCTTTAAAGTGTAAAAGTGTTCGGACACCCATCAGTCCGGATGACTTTCCGGACCGGATGGGTATCCGGGTAGGACTATCCGGAATCCCTACTATGTCCGGAAACCTTTGCGGTCCGGACACATGTTATCCGGATACTTTGGTTTGTCCGGAATATTTTTCCATCCTTTATCCGGATACCCCTGCTTTGTCAACTCAGTACCTGTTTCATCACTGCCAGTCCTCCATCTGTCTCAGATTGAGCCATTTAATGCAAAGGTATGCGTTGAAACTTGTTTATCCGTCCGCTTTACTAACTTTGTGTCTCTTACAGATATTCCATGGCGGATCAACAACCTCTCACTTCGAGGGGGAGCAAGTCAATCCCCATGTATGTTTTGAGGGGGAGCAGGATAATATCCGTGCTATGCATATGCCTGAAACCCTACATGTGATAGCATATAGACGAGAGTTAGGGAATCCCATGGTCCAGCCAGAGCCGGAGGGACCTTCGCCGGGACATAGAACATGTGGAAAGGAGGGTGTTAAGGTCGAACGCGAACCATGAAAGATTGAGCCGTAAAGATAACGAGGCTCCTAAGCGAAACCAGCCACGTCATATCCGGGTAGCCACATCTGCTACACCGTCTCATCTATTGGGACGGGGTATTGAAGAAGACTCCGTGGACCCAGCGGAGCAATTGCACGACCCCCTCATCCACTCATCCGTCTCACGACAGACGGATGTTTCAATATTACACGGGGAACAAGCACAACTTCCATCGGCCTCTCATTCGGAGAGTGTTGGTGTTGAAATAAGAGACCAGCAGCCCCCGGTCTCGCCTTCATTTCGTGCACCATCGAGTCTAGCGCCTTTTGATATTGAACATTCTTCGCCTAGGACACTCGAAGCTGAGCAACACCAAGTCGAGACTCTTCGTGACTCGACCGGAACCACCGTAGTGTCTTCACCTCTTGGTGAAACACAAGGATCGGCGGGAAATCCTACCACAGCTAACATCACGCCAACTGTGAACGTAGGTGGCTCTACCCCTGTGGTAGATGCCTCAACGGGTAACCTAAGTGGTCCCAGAGTTATTCACCCCGACTATGTGTCGCAAGTGTCCCTGGACAGCACCCTCAAGGCTGTCCGCGAGGCCCTGGAACATTATGTCACCGACGAGATCGCCAAAGCCATCAAAAGAAAAGCAAAGTTCGTTGAAGCCGAAATAGCACCACCACATCCACCGACATTTGCTCAACCTATCTATTCGGTGGATACCTTAAAGACGATGCTTCTGGCCCAACTGCTCCAGGAATCCGATACAACCGCCTCGACTGAAGCAGACCTGATATCAGTTCTCCGATCCCAGGTCACTGCTCCATCTTCATCTATCACATCCCGTCTTGACTCCATTGACTCGACCCTCAACGACTACAACAAAGCGCTCGCCACGCTGTCTGAGAGGGTTCGCTCACTAGATGACACCTGTAAGAGTCAAGCCGGCGGTCTCAAACGCAAGCACGATGACCAGGATGATCCTGATCACCATGAGGGGGAGAAGCGTCTACGCCAAACCGAGACCGCCCAGATCATGACTGCCAAAACTACAACTGTGGTTCAACAGGAACCCCCAACTGCGGCAACTACATCAGAAGCACCCGAAGCCGAGTTGCCACTAGCAGATATGGTCATAGATATGGATATTTCAGATAAAGAAGACCCGACGGTTGAAAATCCCGAGGGTTCAACACAAGAACTGGTCGATTTTGACTCGTCAGACAGAACGATACCGAACATGGTAGATCCAGAGTGTGAGACCAACCCGGAGACCGAAGACGCATGGTACGAAAAAGCCGTTAGTGCCGTAAACCTCCAGGTAAACTGGGTCTTCCCTACTGATGAGGACGATAATATTGACTACGATCAGTTCCTGCTCCAAAATTTATATGGAGCAACTCCCGTTCACTATGCTCAACCCGCCGAAACATCATCAACTAGACCCGAGTCTACTACTTCCGATCAACCGACAACTACTCCTCCAACGACAGCTTCTGATCCTCCTCCCCTTCCTCAACAGCAACAAAACCGCTGGGAGAAGATCAAGGTACTTATCCCTCATCTGGAGGAATCTTTGAAAAAGCTGTTCGTCCACAAACCTCGCCCGATCGAGCCAACCTTTTCCCTTGGTATTTACAACCTCGACCCCGAATACCAACGGCGTTATATACTTGCAATGCAGCGGTGCCTTCCAGTCAGTCAAGTCAGAACAAAGCCTCAGATCACAGAGGTTCTTAACATCCATTCACGCCGCATCATGAGGATCGTCTATCCAGTCTTCACCGTTCGCCGCGAAGATGGTAATGAATGGAGATTCTCTGAAGCCGACTTCAAGAACCTCCGACCGCTCGAATTTATGGTATTACTGAAAGACTTACGTTCAAGAACCATCCGACCGCTAGAAATTACAAAGGCGCTCGAAGCCGTTCGTCGACACCTGGTCCGTACTATCATGATGTCATACTTAACGGATTTTCAAATGGCTGTCGAGAACAGGGCTAAGAAAGTCAATTTGATAAAACCAAATCTGAAAGATCCTGAACTGAAGATGTATCCCGAGAACTCTCTGCTTCTACAACCTGAATTCGGGATGGTCTACAACAATGAACAGAACGAAAAGAAGTTCCTGCGTTTCAGTCAAGTAGACAGATTTTGTGACGGCACGCTTCTAAAAGTCAGAGATGCTCTTCGAAAGATTATTCAACACGAGTCTGAGAATCCAAAGCATTCATATGTCCCAAATCCTAATGAAACAACTGTTCGGGAAGCTTTGGAAATGATTGAAGACCGCATCGACTATCGCCGTGCTATCAGATTCTTTGAGGTTCACTTCGCGTTGCGCAAACGATACGTATTCAACTGGCAAGAGCTAGAGCGCGAACTCGAACTTCAAATCAAAGGGGGAGATTGTTAGGGCAGGTTTTTATGGTTGATTTAAAGTTCAAGGGTTAAACTGTATTTGATTAAAATAGAGCTTATTAGTAAACGGGCCGTGGGCTTGTTAACCACGGGCCCATTGTATTTAATGTTGATTAGCTTGGAAAAACAAGCTAATCATCTCTTTTACTTTCAACACTGTATTGCAAATTCACTCTGAAAGATTAATGAAAGGGATGACCAGTTGAAATCATATTTCGTATTGCTTTATCATATTCGATTTCATATTAGTTGCACGGATCTGGATTCTACAAAAAGGATATCTGTTTTTGAAAAAGAAAGGGATATCTGTTTTCGAAAAAGAAAAAGTTGATTTTTTAAATGAGAAGAAGAATTTTGAGAGAAAATTTTTTGATCTTTCCAAAAGGATTTTCCAGGAAAGAAAAGTAATTAGCTTAATAATGCTTAACTTTCTAAACAGATTTTTGATTTTGAACAAGTTTTAGTGCTTGAGCGACAAAATTTTGGGAATCAAAGAAAATCATTTGAAAGTGAAAAGAAAGAGCTTGAAAAGAAAAACGTTGCATTTTTCAAAGAAATGGCTGACAACCGCAACATTATCTAAAAGGATTTTGAATGTGAGAGGACCATTTTTTAAACAGAAATTCATAAGCTTACACATAAATTATCCAGATTAGCAACCGAGATTTTGAAGGAACAAATGTTAAAATCTGATCCACAAAAGAAATTTGATTTAATTCTTGAAGAACAAAATACTTTATCCGTTATAGTAAAGACACTTGAAGAAAGAAAGTTCAAAAGTGTTCATCCTTCTTAAAGTTCTTATGCTTCAAGTTCAATTTCTTCAAATAGTTTTTCAAAGAGTTTGGTCAAATCAAATGAGTTTTCAAAAGATCAGATTCGACCTTCCAGTCTTTTCTTTTATTCTCGTGTTGATAATAAAGATAATTAACTGTTTCGAAAAGTCAAAAAGCTTTGGAGAAAGAAATCAACTACAGAAGACAGTGATGCAAACATGTCTTATAAATCTCCTGTAGTTGATACAAAGTCGTTTATTTCCAATATTGATTCACCTACGCATGTTTATTCTACAAAGAAGCTAATCAGTCTAAACCGAGCAAAGATCTGATGTACTCATTGTGGGAAGAATGACTTTGTACATCTAAGGTATGTAAATAACTGGTATGGTACATATAGTATCCCCAGTCCCCATTTTACAGTTAATGCATCTAACCATCAAGGATCCATCAAAGCATGGATACCAAAATATCTCTGATCTGTTTTTGCAGGAATGTCATGTGTGATGCAATCCAGAATACTTCCTTTCACATGACTGCATTCGAAGGTTATGCCACATTTTAGGGGGAATACCAGGTGTTGATTTAAACTCCCGTGGTAATCTATTCTGAAAAACTCACTTGGGTTTGTTTTTCTTCGATATTAAACTCCCGAATTACCATGTGTTATATTCTCTTGATTTAGTTATTTCCATGTCTCATATGTTTGTTGTTTTTCGATGGAAATACACTCTGTTGAATTCCTATTTGTTTTCAAAGTTCGTCGTTTCTTGTTAATGATTCAATTTTTATCTGACATATTAATTGTGACTTGTTCTTCACAATTAAACTTTCTGATCATTGTTTCATTTTTTAACATATTGTGCTTACTGAGTCATTATGTTTAGCGTTTGATCTTGTTCCCTGAAATTCATTATCATTTTATTTATTATGACTTCTGATCATCTCAGGGCTCGTTCTTAAATGTTTTGACTTCTAAATATTTCAGTTTAGAACTCGTACTTCACTGTTTACTAAATTGTTCTATTCGATGCATGAAAGGACTGTTAGAAATTACATCCAGAACCGGAAGGACCTAACCAAGAAACACGTCCAATTATAGACAACAGTGAGGGGTCTAGATTGATAGATGAGTTTAGAGTGTAAAGAATTTGGTGAGGATGTGACAGGACTTAAGAGAATTATTGGTCCTTACCAAACCGAGTCAATTATCCGGGTAACCACACAATCTATTCATTCTCATTCTTTGGAGATGAATATTGAAACAAACATGGACCCAGTGTCGATAACTTGTGTCACCCCACCTAGCAACTCAAGTATCTCACAAAAGATGTGTGTTTCATTTATTCACGGAGGTTTAGCACATAATCTATTTATTCCTCACTTGGAGATCTTAGATATTGAAAAAGGAAGACATCAGCTCCAGTCTCCGAACTTCATTTTCTAATCTCTGTGTCTATTGATTTTTAATTTGCGTCCCAAGTTAAATCAATTTTTGAGCCAAATCGATAAAATTTAATTCTTTCACACATGCACGAGTCTTTATGATTCCCATTGCATATCTTTGTGATATTGTCGGAACAGTTTGAGAAGTAATTTTTAAAATCTTACTTCAGTGATAACTGGAAGTCCTATCAGAGATACCCCGATGCCAACTCTGAATATAGGCCACACAAGTATTTTAATTGACATGATAACAGTTATTTTTGTGTTTTTGTGTTAGTTGATTACCCCATCTTGGTTACTTAATAGTTTTATCTGATATTTTGCTACTCATCAGATTTGTCTTTGAAGTTACATGATTCTTCGGATGCTCTACTCATCATGAGGGGGAGAAATAATACAGATTCAAAGACACAGATTATCATGTTGAGGGGGAGCTAGCAAACGTTGAGGGGGAGTAACTGCGCTTTATCTGATTGGTTTTTCATATCCCTTATTAAGTGGTATCTGAGTACATGTTGTTTCCTCCTACGAGCTGATTGAAACAAGTTCATAAGCTGAAAGTCAATTCAACTCGCGATTCAAAGACAAATTCTTTATTTTTAAACTGAAGTCACACTATTTGGACCATAAAAGTCCTTTTAATTAGAAAGTTATACAAAGGAATTATAGAGTTTATTTAATTAATTGTAAAAGCCTTATAATATAGTTTGGGCTTATTGTGTTAATAGGCCTTGGGCTGTATGCATTAAGCCCTAGGTATTTAAGGGTTGTTTTGTTTAGAAATTAGGTCAAATTAATGAGATCAGTTTCATCCGCTTAATAGAGATAGAGGGAGTTTTTCATTCCAATACTTGTAACCTCTCTATAATCATTCAATAAAGATTAATCATTTCGTTCATACATTGTTACTTGATTAAACTGGGATCTACAAACCTTCTGTGAGGTTGTGAAAGAAAGTGCTGACAGGAAAAAGGATGTTGGGGGTGATGAAAAACGGGATGAGGAGAATATTGGGTCTTGGTCGTCGAAGGAAAACCAGAAATCCAAAGAGAAAAGGAGTCTAGCAGGAAGCATCTCGTCATTGGAGGACCTAGCGGCAATACAAGCTTTATGTAAGTCGGAGAACCTTGCAGAGTGTACCTTAAAATACATGGGTGGAAGAAATGTGATTCTGTTGTTCGAACAAGAAGAGACTATAACCAAATTTATGAACAACAAGGTCCATGGTCTTCATTATTGGATTAAGGGTTTAAGAAGGTGGTTAGAGGTATTTTGCTCGTCTGAACGATTAGCTTGGCTGAGAATCTACAGGTTACCCCTACACGTGTGGAATGAAGACTCATTTTGCAAGATGTCTCGTAAATGAGGGCATATCATTAAAACCATTAATTGTAGTTAGGAGGATGATAAGAACATATAATATGGGAGAGTGATGGTGGACACATCGATAAGAACACAAATCGACGGCATGCGTAGTATAAGTGTGGGTGAGCACTTTTATAGAATTTGGATAGTAGAAAAAGAAAACATGCAGTCAATCATGTGGGAGGATTGGGATAGGAGCAACAGCGAAGATGAAGGCGATGACTCATCCATCCCGTCGGAATGGACGGAAGAAGACGATGCTGACGAGGAATAGGTTGTAAAAGAAAGCTCCCTCGATGGAAAACTAGACGGAGGTAACATTGGAGGTCATGAGGCGAATGTACCAGGAGATGAAGAGGAGAAATCGGGGGAGATTAACGGAGGCGATAACTCGCTATTGGAAGTAAAAAACGCTGGGATGTCAGCCGGAAGTTCAACGCTGGAGATAGGGGTTGAGGCAGAACCGCATAGGTCGGCTGGAAAAAATAATGTGGGTTCGTCTTCTGAAATTGGAGGTGGTACGTCGGCTGGGAGGGAAGATGGATCTCCAAAAAAGGCGACTTCCGGGAAAGCAGGAAAAGGGTTTGAGTTGGGTGGGCCATCTCCTAATTGTGGCCGAAATATGACTTAAGAGAAAGAAAAAAGAAATACTTTTTTTCCCAGCCCATCACTTTCGTCCAACAAACACGGTAGATGGGGAAGTGGAACAGGGCTAAAAACAATCTTGGAAAATGAAAGACAAAGCCCAGAGTGTACAATTAATGAGAATTTTAGTCCAATTCATTTGGAGAGGTTCTCGTTAAATACTCCACTGCCAAAAAAATCTGATGTTGTAGACATAGACGCAAATCTGAAGAAATGGGAATCACTGGGGATGTGTTGATCCAAACCCTCAGTGATTTGATAATGACTCTTTGAGAAACACTTAGTGAAAATTGTAAGTAGACAATATGTATTAGAGTTTCACTATCGCTGATAAGTACTATGTCTCTACAATAGCGCTGATAGTAAACTCATGTTCTTTAATTTACACTGTTAGCTCCAATTCTACTGTGTATAGAAGTATTGAAAAATAGGCTAAGTGTTGACATCGACAGAGGCCTCTGCCGATTCACCGAGAAGACCAAAGTGAAGAATCAACAGAAGACGCTTCTCAGAGGACAAGGCCACAGAGCCTCTGTCATACTTGACAGAGCCTCTGCGGTATGAAGACTAAATACTTAGAAGATTTGCCAAAGATCAATACAAAGACAATCGTGCTTCCCACGTTTACTATTGTACGAAGATCTTGAAGATCATTCATACAAGGCTCGCCCTACCACCTCCACGTGTCAAACTCTGAGGAGGTACGACCTTTATAGAGTACGGCGCACTATAGTAACATTGTACCTGTTACTGTTCCACGATAGTGTCTTTGTACCTTAGTACTTCTTGTCTAATCCTTGTCCATTGTAGAAGTAGTATAAATAGAAGGTTCTTGTTAAGCTCTTCTATTAAGCTTTGCACGACACACACACCATTAGAGCAGAATTTAAGTAATACCTTCGGTGTTCTTAGGTGTTCTTATTATATCAAATACAGTGCATCATTGAGTTAATTCTGTGTTATTTACACTTCACGTATTTGATATTGTGTGTTTATCTATCAAGTATTACCTCTTTAGTTCGCTAAAAGGCTTCCGTATCCTAATCTGTTTGAACTAATAGGTATATATATCATTGTTAAGCAATATAGGAACCAACAATTGGTATCAGAGCAATCCTTGATTTTCTATATCAATAGATCCTCTCTCACAATGATTTCTGGTAGAAACTTGGTTTGTCTTTAACCTGTTCTTCTTATTTTTTAAACAGACTCTGTTTTTCTGTCATTCTCGACCAGTTCGACTTTGGTAAACTTACAGAAACTGTTTTCTCTGTTAAAACTCTCCATTTTAGTGCATTGCTCAAAGTTTTTAAGCTTATAAGCTCTTTCCTACAAATCTGACCCATCATCTGAAAATTTGCTGTTCATACTCTGTTTTCTGGTATTTTTCAAAACTCTTTCAAAATGGCGAACACGAATAACTTATTCACCGCTGGTTCTTTAACCAAGCCACCCACTCTGTTGAGAGACGAGTACCCTCAAAGGAAGATACGAATGATTCACTTCTTCGAGGGTACTGACAAAGAACTCGTCTACTATATCAACAATCCTCATTTCGTACCAATGATCACAGTACCTCGTGTACCTGCCACAGATGACACACCAAAGATTCTTGAGCACGAGAAACCAAAGACCAAATATAAGTGGTCCGAACCAGATTTGGCAAAATATGAAGTTGCTCAGAAGACCAAAAGACTTCTGATAATGGCCATCCCCAATGACCTCTTCCAATCCCTAGATGCATGTGAATCTGCATACGATCTATGGAAGGAACTAGAGAAACAATTGGAGGGAGGGGCCAAGACTCAGAAGAACCGCAGAGCCCAATGCATCAATGAATATTACGCATTCAAAGCTCTGCCGACAGAATCTCTGCAGTCAACATATGATCGGTTCAACTCTCTGATCAACAAGTGCAAGAAGTTCGGGTTTCACAAAACCTCTGAGGAGAACAATGTCATGTTCCTAAAGAGCCTAAATGAAGAATGGCTCCAGTTGTCTATGTCTCTGCAAACTAACCAGGACTTAGACTCCTGGACTCTATCAGATCTTTATGGAACGTTGGCAGCCCAAGAACCTCAGATTGCACAAGCAAAAGCTCAAATCAGTGCACCCCTTGCACTTGTTGGTAAGGCTACAGAAGCTAAAGAGAAGCCGAAGAAGGAGAAAGTTGTGGAGGAAAAGAAGGAGAAGAAGAAGAAGGTATTAGTCGTTGATAGTGAAGAGGAGGAGGTGGTGGAAAAAGAGGAGGCAACTATGGCCTCGATAGCCAAGTCTCTAGCCATCTTGACCCGGGAGTTCAGCAGAGGATACCAGAAGAAGTCTGGTTATGAACGAAATGGAAGAGATGATCGTGGTGATTCAAGGAATCAGAATAGAGAAGGATCGAACGACCAACAGAGGTCAAATGACAAAAGTGACAGAGGTGGTGACCAACAGAGGTCAAACGACAGAGCTGGGAATGTACCCCAGAACCAGGGCTGTTTCAATTGTGGCAAGCCAGGCCACTATGCCGCTGACTGTAGGAGCAAGCCAAATCGCCCTCAGAGGGACTCTGCTTTCTACAAAAAGAAGGCAGAGTACTATGCTCAGAAGTCGCTCATGGTGGAACAGGAAAACTGGCAGTCAGGCGAATCCTCTGACGAAGGTGAAAAGAAGAATGCCCTGTTCTACGGGATGGCAGAAGTCAGCTCCTCCGACTCTGACAGTGAGGTATCCACTTCTGACTCTTATTCTAATTAAGCAGAAGCTGATTTGCTTAAACTGACCATTGAATATACTGAACTTAAAAAGACCTACGATAGTGTTCAGAAGAAACTTACCTTCTTTGAGAGAGAAGCTAGACTTCTCACTCAAGAAAAGGCTAAAATATTTCAAGAAAAGGAAGAGATTGAAACTAATTGGAACAAACATCTAAATCCTTTGAAAGAAAAGATTACTGAACTCAACTCAGCCTTAAAAGCTAAATCTAAAGACCTTATGAACGTTGAGAGCGACAGAATGAATATCCTAGCTCTTAAACACTATTTTCAAAAGGAAAGAGAAGTCCTCTGTCAAGATCTACTCAGAAGAGATCTTTTAATTAAGAAATATCAAGATGCACATAAGGTGTACGAGAAAATCAATACACAAATAGGGAGAAGGGGAATTGGCTTCTGTGATATAGATCCATACACTGGAACCAAAAGAGACAAGTCTCTGTCCTCTCTATTTCATATTGGAAGTACAAGAAAACCTGGATTTCCAAACCTACTCTCTGTTAGTAAAAGGCGAAAAGTCTCTGGGGAACCATACGAGAGGAAACCTCTGAAGATGATAAATGTGTGGTATCAAAACACAGATTCATTACCTTCAACCTCTGTCAAAAGAGAATCCAAACCTAAGAAATATCTGAAAACACAAGATCAGATAGGAATCTTCAAGTTTGGTGCCCCGAGACTCAAACACAGGTTGCTTTTGTCTGCACGATAGACTCTGAAAAGAAATTATCGGCAGAGGCACCTGAATTAATGCCTACTTCTTCAGAAGAAAAACTGCTTCACATTTCTGAAAATGAGTTAGTGGAAATCGGTAAAAACAACTTCTATGAAAACCTCTGTACATCCTCTGTCGAACAAAAACTCTCTGAGGAAATCTTGATAGACACTTCTGCTAATTTGTAAAATAGTCCAAAAGAAAAGGAAAAAGTGAGTATGGCACATGCTCTGAAAGTCCAGCCTCTATCGACAGAGATCTAAGCGACTCAACCTCTGTATATGAGGACGACTCATCCTCTGATGAATATGAGACTGACTCAAATGAGTCAGAGATAGTACCTTGTGACACAGAGGATTTTAAGCTACCCTCTGGAGTTCTTAACAGAATTATTCCTCCAAAGGAGAAAATCACAAGTGTTCCTATCTGCCCAGACTTTTTGGACGTGTGCATACAAGCCAAAACCTTTCTTGAGCTTGAGAAAATCAAACAACAGAAGAAAGTGTCTTCTCAAAATCCAACAAGTTCTAAAGCATCAAAACCTTTGAGGCCTTTTAAAGAAAAATTAACTTGGCAACAGAAGGGTAAATGGGTTGAAAATAACAAATCTTTTGCTTCTGTGACAGTGAAACCTAAAGAAGTTCAACACTGAAGAAGGGGTCCACAGAAGGCTACTCTACATAGAGGATTTTCAAAACAACAATCTAGTCTACATAGGTCTTCTTGTAATAGGAAGTCAGATGCTAGGACAGATTGTAATAAAGCCTCTGTACCCATTTTCAGTGCTTTTAATGAAAAGTTCAAGCAAATCTCTTCGCATATTAATTACTGTCATTGCTTTGATCTCATGTATCAATTGAATTAACACTTCTCAAGCCCACACTGTTTCATCTCTTTGCCCAAAAGGAATGCTAAATTCAAGGGAAAGAAGAAACAAAATGGTTCTTCAAAAGAAGTTAAAACCAAACCCAAGGATGCTAAGGCAACCTTGAAGACCTCTAACAAAAAGGGACCCATTTGGATATGGGTACCTAAAAATCTCTGATTGTCTTACAGAAGAAGTATGTGCCGATCTGGTATCTAGACTTCGGATGCTCACGGCACATGACTGGCGACAGAGGTCTACTATCCACCTACAGAGATAAACTCGATGGTGGATCTGTGACCTTCGGCGATAACAAAAAGGGGTACATTAAAGGCTATGGAGTCATCAAGAAGGAAAACATAACCGTATGCAAAGTTGCATATGTGGATGGCCTTAAACACAACCTACTCAGTGTTAGTCAACTTTGCGATACGGGTTGACGTCATGTTCAAAAGAACTTTCTGCTCTCTGCAAGGTGAAGACACAGGAGTCGAACTTTTGCGGGCCAAACGTAGAGGAGATTTATACCTCATAAACTTCAGTGCCAAGAACAAGGAGGACAAGCTCTGTCTTGTTTCTTCTAAGAACGAAGAAGCTTGGTTATGGCACAACAGGTTATGCCACTTAAACTTTCATACTTTAGATAAGCTTGTGAAACTTGATTTAGTCAAAGGTCTGCCAAATGTCAGATTTAATAAAGATCATTTGTGATCTGCTTGCGAAATAGGTAAGCTCAAAGGAGCTTCTCATAAAGGTAAGACTGGTGTATCTTGCCCTAGGCCTCTGTACATGCTTCATGTTGACCTCTGCAGTCCAATCGCTACACAGAGCCTAGGTGGTAAGAAGTATATACCTGTGTTGATTGATGAATACTCTAGGTTTACAGTAAAAAGGCACATCAAGACACTGTATCATTTAATCAACAAAAGGGAACCAAACATCAAGTTCTTCCATGTATTTGGATGCAAGTGCTTCGTCTTAAATGATAGAGAAGCAAGAGGAAAGTTTGATGTGAAAGCAGATGAAGGCAAGTTCATTGGGTACTCTGCCACCTCAAAGGCTTACAGAGTTTACCTTCTGCGGTCACAAACCATTGTAGAGAGTATCAATGCCTCTTTTGACGATTCTTTCAAAAGACCTATGAACAAATCAGTTCAGAACTCGGTCTCAAAAAGGAATCCTCTGGCATCTCCCCTACAAGAGAAGCAGAACTAAATCTGCTATTTGAAGAGATGTTCCACGATGATATTGATCCCTCTGCCAGAGCCGTCAGAGCCTCTGGAGAATGATCTTCTGCCAACCAGACTGAGTCAAATATATCTCTAACTGGTCCTTTAAATACTTCATCCTCTTCAGTAAATAGTGCAGATGCAAGTGTTGAGGGGGAGCGAACAGAAGATGACACAACCAAGGATTCTACCACAGAGGCTCCTGAAATACCATCTCCAGCGACTACAGAGGAACCAATACCAGAGGAAAACAAGGATTCAGTCTCAAATTCCTCAGAGGAACCAATTCCAACTTTAATTCTTATACTCCCACAAGCTGAAACACCAATTTCTAGCACAGAAGTACCTTCCACTACAGAGGTTGCACCAGAACCACAGTGTGCAACCACAGAGGTTCAACTAGATGATGATAATGACCATCTTCCAAGAACCACAAAATGTACGAAGAGCCATCCCCCAAGCCTAATAATTGGTGACCCTTCTGAAAAGGTCAAGACGAGATCAGCCACTGCTAATTTTTGTTTCTTTACAAATTTTATCAGTATGATCGAGCCAAAACGTGTCTCTGAAGCCCTAGATGATGCAAACTGGGTAGATGCAATGCAAGATGAGCTTCTACAGTTTGAGAGAAACAAAGTATGGACCCTAGTTCTTCTGCCAAAAGGGAAACAAGCAATAGGAACTAAATGGGTTTTCAGAAACAAAAAGGACGAGGATGGGGTGGTCATTAGAAATAAAGCGAGATTGGTGGCCAAGGGATATCGCCAAGAAGAAGACATTGATTACAATGAAACTTTTGCCCCTGTCGTACGACTCGAAGCAATAAGAATCTTCTTAGCCTTCGCAGCCCACAGAGGTTTCAAAGTTTTCCAAATGAATGTAAAACCTGCCTTTCTGAATGGTCAAATACAAGAACAAGTATACGTCCAGCAGCCACCAGGGTTTGAAAGTGCCAAGTACCCAAACTACGTCTATTATCTTGACAAAGCTCTGTATGGACTGAAACAGTCTCCAAGAGCATGGTACGAACGACTTTCAACCTTTCTTCTCGAAAATGATTTCGACAGAGGTACAACCGATACTACATTGTTTTATAAAAGAAAAGGTGATGAGATTCTGCTTGTACAGATCTATGTGGACGACATTATCTTTGGTTCTACAAATGCACAAGAGTGCAAAGACTTTGAAAAACTTATGCAGAGTGAGTTTGAAATGTGTATGATGGGAGAATTAACCTTTTTCCTAGGACTCCAAGTCAAACAGTCATCAGAGGGTATTTTCATAAACCAAGCTAAATATGTCTCTAACATTCTTTCAAAATTCAGACTCTCTGATTCCTCTGTAATGAAGACTCCCATGTCCACTGGAAATAAGTTACACTCAGATCCAGGTGGTAAATCTGTAGAGTGCAAGCTCTACAGAGGCATGATTGGGTCACTTTTATACTTAACAGCAAGTAGACCCGATATAATGTATGCCACATGGCTCTGTGCAAGGTACCAAGCTAACCCAAAGGAATCCCACCTTCTTGCTGTAAAGAGGATCTTCAGATACCTTAAGGGAACCAAAAATCTTGGGCTCTGGTATCCGAAGAACTCGGGCTTTGATCTTAAGGCCTTCACAGATTCAGATTATGGAGGATGCAAACTTGACCGTAAGAGTACCTCTGGGAGTTATCAATTCCTGGGTGGGAAACTAGTAAGCTGGACTTCCAAGAAGCAGAATTATGTGTCGAAATCTATGGCAGAAGCTGAATATGTTGCTGCTGCTAGCTGTTGCTCTCAAGTTCTGTGGATGCGAACTCTGTTAATGGACTACGGGTACAACATACACAGGATACCCATCCTCTGTGATTCAAAGAGTGCCATAGCGATCTCAGCAAATCTCGTACAACACTCCAAAACAAAGCATATCGATATTCGTTACGACTTTCTGAAGCATCATGTTGAACTAGGCACAATTGAAATGTACTTTGTGTCAACAGAATTTCAGCTTGCAGACCTATTCACCAAGGCACTAGATGAGAATAGATTCCTTTTCTTGGTGGGTAAGTTGGGTATGATTAACATAAGTTGATCTCTGGAGGTGAGACTTGATCCTCTTGTATATATGTATATATATTCTTCTGCATGTAAATTCTTTCATCACCAAAAGTTCAGTACCCTACAGAGTTTCTGTGGGATTGCTCAGAGCCTATATTGCTCAGAGCCTCTGACGATCTCCACAGAACCTCTGGTGAGTTTGACATATGTATTACGCATTGCTTATCTATTTTGTTCCAAGCATAGGTCAAGGGGGAGCAGAAGGAGACCTTGAATTAATCCACAAAAGTTATTAATTCAAGGGGGAGCCAAAAGAAGAGTAGTGATCAACCATATTCACAGAAGTGAAGGTTTTTGCCGAGCAAAGGAGAGCTAAAAAGTAAGTATCTCGTACAAATCTTTTCTTCAAAACAATTTTATAGGACACCAATTTCCAAATATATCCTAGAAACACTGTTTAAGACATTCCAAACCTTTAATGATCAAAAAGATTTGTGAGCCTTCCGTTATTAGAAATTTAAGGTCATAGAGCCTCTGTTGAGCTCAACAGAGCCTCTGTAAGTCAGATCCTCTGTAACTGCAAATTTTCATACGGGAACTCCATTGATCAACTTCTATGTCTTCAAAGATTCTCTTGTACAAGTACAAGCACCGAGATACTGAAAGAAGATTTCTAGTCTCAGAGTTCACTCCATCAAAGAACTAATGTTGACCAAGCAAAGGTAAACCAAAAGAGGAAAGTCTCGCACAAAACCACTCTTCAAAACAATATTCTAGGACACCAACTTCAAGAAATATCCTAAAAACAGTGTTTAAAACACTTAAAACTTTGGATGATCAAAAAGTTTTATGAATTTCAGTTATTAGAAATTTCCACTCATAGAGCCTCTGTTGGCTCCAACAGAGCCTCAAAGCCTCTGTGAATGCAAATTTTGCACTAAAAGTTCTATCGATCATGCCCAATGCGTTTTCAAACGTTTTTTTGGTAAAGGTGCAAGCTCAGAGGAGACAAAAAGCAAGTTTTAAACCACATAGCTCATTTCACTACAGAGCTTCTGTCGTTCTGATACTTGGCTTTTTATGGAAATTCTGTAACATGCGGGTTATTTCTGAAGAATAACAGTCATCTGAAAGTAGAAAAACCCACGCGCCAAGCATTAATGGGCCGCACACGACGTCTAATCGTGTTCTGACACCCATGACGTGGCACATTTTGATTGGACGTACGTGTCACACGTTGTCCTGGAAATTGAACCCAGCTATATGCACTCGAGAGCGGACCCCAAATTTTATTCACTTTCAACTATTTACCTCTTCAGATTCTACCGTTATCCCTTCAGTATAAAACCTCATTCACCATTTCTTCTAAACTTTTACGAATTTCCTCTCCCCATTACCTCCAGCGAACTTTGCAAAACCTGCAACTTCCTCATTCTTACTACTTTCAAGCAATGGCTTCCACCTCCAAGTCTCCGGCGACATCCCCTACTCATTCTGAGCACTCACAGAAACAGACCGTAGCCGGAAACCTAGAACAAGACGACTCAGGCGAGTCAGTGGCATTCACTCCGACAACCCACCTTCAAAACTTCATCGAACATGAACATTTTGAACATGTTCTTCCTCTCAAACCCAATAACCATTATCTCGTTCCCTCAAGAACGGCATTCGGGGAGAAACATGCCATCCTTCTCCACATTCTGGAAAACCACTACTTGTTCCCTCTACTGACTAAGAACGTCAAAAGAATCCCTGCCATATATCTCTATCAATTCTGGAAGAGCTGCAGGTATGACCCAGAAGACAGACAAATCAAGGGATACATCTCCAAACCTGACAAATCTGAAAGTCTTGAACTAAAATTCAACAGAACCATGTTCTCCCTTGAATTTAGTTTACCCACCTGTTGGTTCCCGGTTTTGTTTAAACAAGATTGTCAGATCTATTAGTTCGAATTTATGTTTGATGCGGAAGCGTATTTGAAGAACTAACAAATATGTTTGATAGATTTAGAACACACACTATCAAATAAACAGTGAAGAGAATAGATTTATAGCACAAAGACCCACTGTATTTAATATATCAAGAACACTTAGTACAGATTTGACGCTAATTGAGTGTAAGTGTTTTGTGTTGTGTGTTAAGTGATTGTGTAAACTTTTTTTAAAGTGTAAAAATGGTGATCCTTAGGAAGAACTCAACATGAGTCTTCCTTTTATACTACTACAAAAGATCTATTCTAGACAAGAGACTGTTGCTACAGGAAAGAAGAGATGGTATGAACAGTTGGAAAAATGCAAGCATTAAATGTCGCAGACGTCTATGTTGTACTAAGCCCTATTGAGTCCACTCAGAGTTTGACACGTGTTGAAGTTGGACAGGGCATGCTACCATACAAGTTGATGAACAGATCCTGGAACAGTAGCAAGATATTTCTTTAACAGTGATAAGATATTATAAGTATCTTGAGTCTTTAGTGAGGACAACAGAGGCTCTGTGATGTGTTGCAGAAGTTCTGCGGTCTGGTCCTTTGTAGAGTAGTCTTCACTGGGTTCCTTGTCTTCTGAAGTTGTCTGCAGAGGCTCTGTTATTTGTGACAGAGGTTCTGAGGTCTTGATCTTCTGTAGCGTTCTTCTGTAGTTTCTTCGGTCTTTGATCACTCTTGATCAAAACGTCCTTTGCTTCTTCTTAGATGCCCGGCAGAGCTTCTGTTGCACTCAGCAGAGCTTCTGTGGAAGTTCTTCTGTACTTGGCCATTTTTCAATACTTCTAATATTTCAGAATATTTGAGCTAACAATCTCCCCCTAAGTATTGAAAAATAAATTTTGACTTTTTAGGCTAAGTTAAGATAGACAGAGGTTAAACAATACCTCAGAAGATTATTTCTTTCATTTGGAATTTATGCCAGAGGCATTTACATTTGAGTATATTAAATGAACAGAAATAAAACGTTGACAAAGGTTCTTTGAAGAGACTCAGATTTTTGCATTTGGGATGTCGTCGAACTTTCTGTTGTCTTTTCCTACTTCCTTGAGTTCTTCATAGAATTTGAGGCAGAGATTTCTTAAGCCTAGTGTAGCATCAATCTCTTTGATCATCATCAGAGCAGATTCTTCATCCATAAGCTCTGTTGCTTTGTTCTCCTCTAGTATTTTTCTGAACATGTTCAGAGGACGGTTTGTGTACTTCTGACAGTCCATTGTCACAAACAGTTTAAGTTGATCAGCAGGATTCTTGAATACTAACCCGTACCTTGGAGTTTTGATGATCGAAATGTGTATGGCATTGGGTGGGCAGAAATCCTCTGGTGGTCTGATGCTTAGAGTAGTCACGCCTAGATCGATGGCTAGTTGAAAATCGAGCATGCTGTAGATTAGGAGCTTTTCACGCATTGCCTTTCTGAGAACTCGATAAGATCTTTGGTGGCAGTCGTCATTGAAGTTGTCTTTCGTCCATTGCAGAAGGTCAGGTAAGTCATAGGAATTGAGGTTTCGGATATCAGCATCAGAGAATTGATTCTCTGATCTATCAGACCTTTTGACTTTCCAGATTGTATACATCGTATGAGGATAGGTTCTCATTTTAGAGTATCTACAATAGATTACCTTCTTTATCTTGTGAATGGAGTAAACTTGATTGACCGGTTTTGACTTTGTAGAGGTGAAGATGGCATCGAATTCTTCTCTTAGCTTCTGATCTCGGACATGAGCTGGCAGATCGCTCTGGAAGTGCTGTCTGTAGAGATAACTGTAAACATGCTCTTCCATTTGTTCAATGGTTGGATTAGTTCTTGGAATTGGTCTCCTTAGCTTATCCATTTGTCGAGTGATGTCTGCTACTTTACCTTCTGTTACCTTAGCTGTGGAATCCAGGGTTGGGTTTTCTGACAGAGGTTTCAAGTTGAATGCCCAGTCTTCCTCTTCGGGTTTAGGAGTGATGAAGGCATTAAAAGCACCTTTCATCAACTTCTCTGTAGCAACTGGCATCTTATTCTTTGCCTCTTCTTCTGTCATTATTCCCTTGCCTTTATCTTTTGGTTTTGAGGTTTCAAAGGTTGGGTTTTGGATTTGTGTGGGTGGCACCTCTGTAGATTTGACAGTTATAGGTTCTGTGGGTTTTGGGGTTGGATGCTCTGATGTTTTGGTTGTTGCCTCTGAAGGTTTTGATACTTCGGGTTGTGAGTTCTCTGTTGGTGAGGAGTCTTCGTGTCTTGGAGGTGGAATGTCAAAACGCTTTGCTGATTGAAAAGTAGATACAAATTCCATTCTGCGAAGAATGAACTCTGCAGAGCGTTTTGGTCTTTGGGGTTTTTGAGCTATGGTTTTGACTCTAGTTTTGCACGGGATTGGTTGTGGGGTTGGTGTTGGTTCTTTGGGTGAGGGTGGAGTTAGTTCTGTGGATGAGGATGCAAGAGTGATTACCTTAGGTTCTGTGGTTGGTGTATCCTCTGCTGAGATAGAGGTGTTTTGCCTCTGTTGAGTTCCTTGTGTTTCCTTCGGGGTTTCTGTTGTAGAGGGTTCTGCAGTTTTCTCTGTAGTTTTTGCAGAAGCAGCCTCTGTTGTTTCCTTTGTTCTCTCCCCCTCAGGATGACCAGATGCACCATCATCAGGATCATCCTGCCTTCTTTTAGCAGCAACTTCTGTTCTGCAGGTGTCTTGAGCTGCTTGCCTTGCTGCTTGTTTCTTCATTGTTTCAAGGTAGATTGCGATCGAAGTCTTGAAGGCTGTGGTTGCTCTTTTCTTGAATTCTGCAGCAGTTGTTTTGGCAATGTCAGTGGCAGAGGTGGTTGCAGCAGCAGAAGAAGCTTCTGTATGTGACTTTATTTCTGCAAGGGCTGTTTTAACCTCTGTGGATAAGGTATCCACTTTGGTATTTAATCCTTTAAGCGCACCTGAAGTTGTTTCTGTAAAAGTTTTGAATGAGCTTTGCGACTTATTCAATGTTTGAGTTACAGAGGTTACAAAGACTTGGAACTCATTCTTCGTAACATGTTCCTCTTGGGTAACCTTTGGAGGAACAACCCCTTCTCCATAGTGAGTCCCTGTTCCTGGGACACCTTCTTTCATTCATGTTTGATCGTTGAGAATGGAAGGATTTCCTTCTGATCTTCGAGAAGAAACAAGAGTTTCAGTCTCTACAGAAGTTCTGTGAAGAACAGTGTCCAAATCCACTCCAGAGGTGGGTATCGGAATGTCCTTCTTTTGACTTGGAGACTTGTCTAGAGTCTCTTCGTCTTTGTGCTTACTACTTCTCTCTGAAAGAAGTTTTGGCCCTATATAGTGTATGGCAGAGGAAACAAATTCCTCTGTTGGGTGTTCTAGTGTGATCTGGGGCGATTGATCACGAACTAAAGGTGAGTCTCTTTGAGGAGACTCCCTAGGAATGGATTCCCCAGTTTTTGTGGGCGCAGAAGTCGAAAGAGTGACTTGTGGCTGGTTAGGTTGGGTTTGGATCGAGCTGTGCTGCTCTATTTCAATAACTCCTTATGCAGCTAGACCTGCGGAGTTAGATGTGTGGGTTGCACTTGGAGGGGGTGAGGGATGTGTGCCTTCTTCATCTTCGGCATCTTTTTCTTTTTCATTTTCTTTTCCTCCAGAAGTTTCTATCCTATCCTCTAACCTATTTTCAGTAATTTTACCTATTTGGACCTCTTCTTCTGCAGTTTCTTGTCTTGGTAGAAGTGAATCAATACCCTCTGTGATTGTATGGGTTTGCAGAGGTGAAGGTTGAGGTTGTTCTTTTTCGATTCCTTCTGTAATTGATTGCAGAGGAGAAGAAATTTTCTTCTTCTTTGATTTCCTTTTCTTCGGTTTAGATGCCCCCTCCTCTGTAGATTTTGACTTTCTTTTTCTTTTGGAAGAGGGAGGGGAAGAGGGACCTTGGGTTAGTGGTGGAGATGAGGTTTCTGTTGTATGTTCAGTGGGGTGGAGAAGATGGTTCTGCAGGGGGTGGTTGAATAGCAGAAGCAGAGGCAAGTGGTTCCTCTGTAGGGGTCTTGGTTTTCTTTCCCTTTTTCTTCTTCTTCTCTTTAGATCCCTCAGAAGACTTCCTCTTTGAAGGATAGAGGTCTTTCCTTATATTTCTGAAGTTCTTCTGGTTGGCCTTGTGTTTAGCCAACTTTATCTTCCATTCTTCCTCTGTTAGTCTTTCTACAACACTACCTCCTATGGGTATTCCTATACGTGGGGGTGTTACAGAACTGGGTTCAGGAGTTCTGTAAACGCGTGTGTACTCACTAACTAGTTCTTCATTACTAGCATAACCTAACACTACCTTTGACAGTGGCCTGCTATGCGGGTAGCCGTCCTCATGTTCTGTAGGGGTGTTTTTGGACATAGGAAATTGCTTAGGTTTGTGACCGTCCATTGGCCATTTTTGGATAAGGAGTAGGGATTCGAAAAGTACACTGAGGATTCGCTGGAACTGCAGAGGGGGCAACCAGTTGTGATCAGATATTTTGGCTTTCTGGGAGGCGATTTTGCGATCGATGGTGTTGATGATCTCTTGCATCATTATGGTGGCATAATCTAGTGGTAGATCATAGTACACACCATACATGATTGAGAGAATTTGAGGTGAGCTTTGATCGATGCTCCCGATTTTTCCAGTGAGGCAACGATTTAGGATGGAGAATAAGGTATTCCACAGAGGGGGTAGTCTTGCTCTGCGGAAATCGTTCCTCTTTTTCAACTGTTGGTTGTACCCTAACATGTGCAGAAAGTCGACAAGTTCTTCATTTGTTGGTTTGGGGGCATACTTTTTGATTCCCATGAGTCCTCTTGTTGGAAGGCCAAATTCTAATGAGAACATGGTGCGGTTGAACATCAGTTCAAGATTCTTACTTTGGTCAGGCTTAGAGATATAGCCTCTTATCAAATCGGTGTCAGCGTCATAATGGCAAGATTGCCAAAACTGATGTAGGTAACGTACAGGTAATTGTTCAACGGTTTTGCTAAGAAGAGGGTAAAGAAAGTGGTTCTCTAGGATGTTTAGCAGGATGGTATGTTCTTTACCAAAAGCCGTAGGAGAAGGAACAAGATAACAATTGTTCGATTTAATGGGAAGGGTTTGCTCGAAATGGTCATTAGAGAAAAATTGTTGCAGGTGGGTAGTGGGTACAAAGGATGCCTCGTCGCCGGAGTCATGTCTGTTGGTATCTGCGGCAGTATGTGAGTTGTGGGAGTGCTCAGAATGTACTGGAGAGAGTGGTGGAGAGTACATCGGTGAAACGTGAGTAGCTTTGGAACTGGAAGCCATTTGTAAGTTTGAAAGTTCTAGGTTTTCAGAAAGAAATAAGCAAGTTCGCCGGAGAAGATGAGAGAATAGTAAAGTTTTGAAAGTTATTTTAACTTAGGTTTTATACTGTGGTAACGGGTAGAATTTGGAACGGTGAAAATGTGAGAAGGTTAATAAAATTTGAGGTCCGCACTCGAGTTCATTTGGCGTGGAGCAAGTTTCCAGGACGACGTTATATGTTCGTCAATGAAAACTCGACATGTCAATAGTGTCAGTGATGACGAGACGTCTTAGGCGACCATATTAAATGAAAAGCGCGTGGGTTTAAATTTTCACCACAGAAAAGTTACCGTTACAGAAGTTCCTAAGTGAAAATCTTTACAGAAGCTCTGTGGGTACAGAAGCTCTGTGATTTTGAAAAACTTTTATCTCTGTAGATTGTATCTTATGAGAATTTGTTTGAAAACGCAAGGAGAGGATCGATAAATCTTTAGTAGAGAAATAGTCCTACAGAGGTTTTTGGACCTCTGCCAGAGCCAGCAGAGGCTCTGTTACAGGAAATTTCTAATAACTAATAATTTATAAACATTTTTTATCATCCATGTTTTTGATCAGATTTAACAATGTATTTAGGACCAATTTGAAAGTTGGTGTCCTAGAAAATTGTAAATCTCAAAGATTTTGTGCAGCAGAAGTCTTTTGAAAGATTTGAGTGATCTACAGAGGTTCTTTGGATGAAAGTAATCTGTAGCTTAAGACTTCTGTAGCAATGTGCGTGCAATTGGTTTCCGAGATGACATTCCAAAAGACCGATAGAGGTTAAATTTACGATCATAGAGCATATTTCTGGCAGAGCCTCTGTTGAGCTCAGCAGAGGCTCTATGACCTTAAATTTCTCATAACTCAAATTTTATGAATCTTTTTGATCTTTTGATTTTTTGAAATGTTATTCACAGTATATTTAGGACATATTTGACAATTTTTGTCCTAGAAAACTGTTTTCAAAAACCTAAAAGTACGAGATACCAACCTTTTGTTCTTTTAGTTTGGCGAGTGTGATTTCTTCTGTCGCTTTCTTAGCTCCCCCTTGACTTATAAATCTCTGTAGATTCAGCAAGGTCTCCTTTTTCGCTCCCCCTTGATCTAATAACCTCTGTAGATCAAGTGTCTTCTTCTGCTCCCCCTTGACATATGCTTGGTTCAGAATAAGATAAGTTGTGCACAGGACATAGGTCAAGATCATCAGAGGTTCTGTGAAGGTTGTCAGAGGTTCTGAGCAGACCTTACAGAAGTTCTGTGATATCAAGAACTATTGTAGATTTAAGAATTTACATACAGAAAATAATAAATAAACAAAAATATTTACAAAATATACAGTATCTATGTTATACTTACAGAGGTTTTGGGTACCCATAACCGTATGGGTCCTATTGTATGAAACGCCTTTATGCATTTGTCATACATACCAGAAATGAAAGGCTTTTTGTCTTTTTGAGCATTTTGAACAGGTATAGAGCCTTTCACTATCCAAACCTTTTTCACCTTTTTAAAAGTTTGATTAACTAATTTGTCCAACCTATGATCATGCAAAAATTTCGATGTTGAGGTCTGAAGTTTTGAAAACATATTAGGCTTAAAAGATCCTTCACAATTGAATTTCCTGATCCGTTTAGCAAAAATATTCTTTTTCCTTAAATTTTCCTCAAGCATCTTTTGGAGATTAGATTTGCATCTTTTCTCCAACATGATTTCAGTTGATAAATTAGAGAGTCCTTTTGTTAGTTTGGATATTTCTGTTTTAAACATCCTTCTCTCTTTTTCAAAGCCATCTTTTTTACTTAAATCTTGAAATCTTTGAACCTTCAACTGTTCAGATTCTTTTCTTTCAGAATCAGATTCTTTCCTTTCTTTTTCAACGATATTCTGCAATTCTGAGATTTTATAAGTAAGCTTCATCGACTTTGTTTCAAGAACAGTTTTCTTCTCTTCATAATGTCCTCTTTCATTGACCACAATCTTTTCAAAACTGAAAATTAGTTTAGAGAAGTTTAAACATTTTAGTTCAAGTCTTTTCTTTTCTTCATCTGACAAAAGATAAGTTCCTTTTTAGTTCAAGATTTTCACAGTTTAAGTTTTTAACAAATTTTTCAAGTTTAGCAATTTTATCAGAAATAATAAAAATGCTTTTGTTCTTTTCATCTAGTTCTTTTTCAAGAGAAGGAATTATTTGGCGAAAATTTGTGCTGAGTTTTGAATAAAAAATTGAATCAGCATCACCACAAAATTTCATTCTGGACATTTTAAATGAAGTTTTTAACGAAAGAAACAGTTTCTATGATGTTACCAGATCAAATAAATCGAAAATGGCAGTAAAACAGAATCTGTTTGAAGGAATGAAGAACAGGTTAAAAACAGACAATTTCTATCAAAAATCTTTGTAAAAACGAGGATCACTTGATATTGAAAATCAAGCTTTGCTCTGATACCAATTGTTGGTTCCCGGTTTTGTTTAAACAAGATTGTCAGATCTATTAGTTCGAATTTATGTTTGATGCGGAAGCGTATTTGAAGAACTAACAGATATGTTTGATAGATTTAGAACACACACTATCAAATAAACAGTGAAGAGAATAGATTTATAGCACAAAGACCCACTGTATTTAATATATCAAGAACACTTAGTACAGATTTGACGCTAATTGAGTGTAAGTGTTTTGTGTTGTGTGTTAAATGATTGTGTAAACTTTTTTTAAAGTGTAAAAACGGTGATCCTTAGGAAGAACTCAACATGGGTCTTCCTTTTATACTACTACAAAAGATCTATTCTAGACAAGAGACTGTTGCTACAGGAAAGAAGAGATGGTATGAACAGTTGGAAAACTGCAAGCATTAAATGTCGCAGACGTCTATGTTGTACTAAGCCCTATTGAGTCCACTCAGAGTTTGACACGTGTTGAAGTTGGACAGGGCATGCTACCATACAAGTTGATGAACAGATCCTGGAACAGTAGCAAGATATTTCTTTAACAGTGATAAGATATTATAAGTATCTTGAGTCTTTAGTGAGGACAACAGAGGCTCTGTGATGTGTTGCAGAAGTTCTGCGGTCTGGTCCTTTGTAGAGTAGTCTTCACTGGGTTCCTTGTCTTCTGAATTTGTCTGCAGAGGCTCTGTTATTGGTGACAGAGGTTCTAAGGTCTAGATCTTCTGTAGCGTTCTTCTGTAGTTTCTTCGGTCTTTGATCACTCTTGATCAAAACTTCCTTTGCTTCTTCTTAGATGCCCGGCAGAGCTTCTGTTGCACTCAGCAGAGCTTCTGTGGAAGTTCTTCTGTACTTGGCCATTTTTCAATACTTCTAACATTTCAGAATATTTGAGCTAACAATCTTCCCCTAAGTATTGAAAAATAAATTTTGACTTTTTAGGCTAAGTTAAGATAGACAGAGGTTAAACAATACCTCAGAAGAGTATTTCTTTCATTTGGAATTTATGCCAGAGGCATTTACATTTGAGTATATTAAATGAACAGAAATAAAACGTTGACAAAGGTTCTTTGAAGACTTCTAGGCATAAAGAAGTACGCAGAGTAACCTACAGACACAGAGCTCTGCAGATTTGCTGAAGTGTTGGGCTACAATGCCACACTGAAGAAGAGGAATGACTTCAGAAGAAATAGGTTCCCACCTCTATGGAATACTCTTCTCTCCATCCTAAACAGGTGCCTAACTGGGAAAGTGGGTAGTCCAGACCAGTCATCTCACCAAATCATGGCAATCATGTACGGGGTGTACTATGATTTGCCTCTGGACTATGCCACTCTCATGATGCTAGAGATGGTTAACACCATTGACCACAGAATAACCTCTCAGAAGGCAAAAGGGAAAACAATTAAAGATCTTCCCGTACTTCAATATCAGAGGATTCTAGGTATCCTACAAGAACCTCTGTTGCTCTTAGAGAAATGGCCAATGGAGGGACCAACTGTTAAAACCTACCCTATGGCAAAGAACTCCCCAACAGAACATGAGACCGGGTACGACTTCTACAGACCTCTGCCAACCACACTTCTGGGATATGCCACTAATGACACCCTTAAGTTAGAATACATACGCGATCATAGGACTCCAGAACCGAGTCCTGTGACACCCCCGCGTCTAGGAGTTCCCTTAGGATCTAAGGTTATAGATAGGATGAGTGACGAAGAATGGGTAGTGGCCCTTGCTAAGAATGAGCAGGTACAGCACAACTTTCATCTTCTGCGCAGCACAATCACCCCTGCCTCAACAAGGAAAACCTCTGCCACCCCATCCAAAATGAAGAAAGCCATCAAGGTAAAGAAAGCCAAAGAAGGAACCTCTGCCAGCACTGCACAAGACGACCAAACCCAACCACATGCAACGAAGATTGGATCCTCTGCACCTCCCCCTCCTCCGAAAGAAAAGAAAAAGAAGAGAAAAACCAAGTCTTCTGAGGAGGGTGCCCCCAAACCTAAACGAAGGAAGAGCAAGAAGAAGACCAAAAAGCCCCACACTCCTCTGCAAAACCATCACAGAGGAAGCCGAATTGGAAGAAGAAGCCCCTGCACAACCTCTGCAATCACCCACTCCCATCAACAATGCAGATCAATGTGACTTCTCAGCCTTCCTTGAAAACCCCGAGATTGCTAACACCTTGGATACGTCAGGGTGGAACTGTGAAGCCCTATCAAACTGGTCAAGTGAAAACCCAGAATTCAGAGTCACAGAAGTTGACTCTGATTTGGATGAAGATGACAGAACCCCTGTAGGTCCTCAGGGAATGACCCCAGAAGTAATCCAGAACCCCTTCCTCCACTCTACTCATCCCGGCTATGATGTACATAGAAATAGCCCAGAGGATATGGACGAATTCGAAAAGATAGAGAGCTGCAGAGAGACCATTAGGCTAGGATGCTCAACAGAGGGTGAGATACTAAAAGATGCCGTAGATGGAAGAGGAACAAAACCCAACCATCTCCTAGTACAACCCATATTTCTAACACCGCCAGTCTAGTGGCAGAAGGTGTTATTGAAAAAGAGCAGCACAGCTCGATCCCACCCCAAACTAACCGGGCAGAGGAAACTCTTTCTTCCTCTGTGCCATTAGAAACCGGGGAAACCATTCCAAGAGAGTCCTCTCCAAAGGACTTGCCTTTAGTTCGTGATCATTCTCCCCAGATCACAACAGACATCCTTGCAGAGGAATTTGATTCCTCTGCCATACGCACACAATTAGGACCCAAAGGCTCTTCAGAGGAGCTTAGTGCGCACAACGACGAAGGGACTCTAGACAAGTCCCCGAGTCAACTTAAGGATAATCTTGTACCCACCTCTGGAGTGGATCAGGACAATGTCCTTAACAGAACCTCTATAGAGTCTGAGGTCCAAAATGCCTCTGCTCGAAGATTAGAGGGAAATCCTTCCGCCCTCAATGTACAAACAGGGGCGAAAGAAGGTGTCTAAGGAACAAGGACTCACTCTGGGGACGAATGTGTTCCCCCAAAGGTTACCCATAGTCCACATGTCTCAAGGCATGACTTCCAAACCCTTGTCACCTCTGTGGACAACACGTTGAAGGAGTTGAAAAGCTCTTTTGACTCTTTTGCAGATACAACTTCCAGGGCCCTTACTGATCTGAACACCAAAATGGACAACTTGTCCACAGAGGTGAAAAATGTCTGTGCCCAGATGAAGACAACTGCTACAACCTCTGCTGCCAATACCGCCTCTGAATTCGAGAAGGCCACAACCTCTGCCTTTCAATGCTCTGTCAAAGACCTACTTGAAAAGCTGAAGAAAGAGCAATCCCCAACCTCTATGGTCCTTACACCATAAGATCTGTAGAAGGCCCTCGAGCATGTCCAGGAACAAACTACAAGGGAAACTCTGGCCATGAAGCCCTCTAACTACATGACCAGAGCTCAGCTGACAGAGCTTGGGCAAGGGATACTCGATCAAGTGACAGAGTTCATTAAAGCCTTCACTACTGCCAACGCCAATTATGTCAAAGATATTCGCAGAAGTGTGGGCAAAATGCGCTTCAACACAGAGGCTGAGGTCCAATATCTACTAGGCATCTGTGATGACCTGTGTGCTAAGATGATAGCCGCAGGTGCCTCACAACCCAAAAATCCGAAATCATCTTGCAGAGCAGAGGGTACGAAAGATAAGGGTCAGGATGACTCTGATGATGATTCTGATGGATCATCAGGTCATCCTGAGGGGGAGAAGATAAGTGAGAAAGCTGCAAACAGAGGTTTACTTGCACCACCGATATCCGCAGAACCCCTAAACCAAGCACCCCCAACTGAAACCCAAGGAGGAACCCAACAGAAGACCACAAAGGCAATACCCACCTCTGTGGAAACAACCCCTGTAACCGTAGAAGATCTACCATCTCCAACCCCCAAACCAACAGAACAAATTCAAATCCTTACCTTCTTAGAAGAACAACAACCCACATCACCAAAACCCACAGAAGAAAAGCTCCTTTCACCAACACCAAAAACACCAGAAGCCGAGAAGACAAAATCTCCATCCCCCACACCCAAAACCAGAACCAAATCTATTGCTCACAAACAAAGGAAATATCTGAGCAAAACCACAGAAGCCTCACCAACCAAACCCACATCACCACCTAAGTCCCCTGTAAAACCAACAGAGGCAACCGCTACACCTACAGAGGCAACCCAATCTCAACAAGCACAAATACCTAAGGCCAAGGGAAACGGAATAATGACAGAGGAACCGAAAAAGAAGAAGCCAAAGCATCAACCAGCTGAGAAATTGATGAAAAGCGCATTCGATGCCTTTGTCACTCCAAAGCCTGAAGACGAAGACTGGGCATTCAGCATTCCTCGTCTGTCAAACACACCTATCTTGGATCCAAAGGTGAAAGTCACAAAGGACAGGGTTGCCAAGGTAAAAAGACAAATGGACGCTCTGCATAGGCTCATGCCTTTACCTGGTGAACCTCCTCGACAAATGGAAGAAGTAGTGTACAGGTATCTCTACAACAGAACTATCAGAGATTCTCTACCACCAACGATTCAAGATCCAAACATCCGTGCTGAACTCGAAAATATCTTCAACAGAACAACAACCAAGCATGTCAATCAAGTCTACTCGACCTCCAAAATCGATAAGGTAATCTACTGCAAGTATTCTCACACCAGAAGCACGAAGATCTACTACAACATCTACAAAGTCAAAAGGGTGGACACAACCGAGAACCAATTCTAAGATGCTGATCTGAGGAACCTAAGCCCCTACGACTTGCCCGATCTTCTGAGCTGGACAAGAAAGAACTACAACACAGGAGATGTTGTGCAGAGGGCATACAGGTTGATCAAAAAGGCCATGCGCGAGAAACTTCAATTATATAGCCTAATCGACTTCCAAGTAGGACGGGATCTCAGAGTAAGAAACCTAAGTCTCCGACCACCAGAAGATGAATGCCCACCCTCTGCGATACCAAACTCGATCATAACATCCCCAAAGATTGGGTATGTCTACCAAGATCCTTCGAGAAAGTCAAGATTGTTTCTGGAGATTGACTGTAAAAAATACGCAACAAGTACTTTGACAGAGTTCAGAGCTAACCTCATGGAGCACAGAGGTACGGAGTTCATGGATCAAGCCCTTGCAGATAGATTGATAGAGGTCATCGACTCAATAATCAACTTCAGAACCCTCTGCAAAAGAATCTATCATGAGCTTAAAGAAGTTGGAATCGACAACAGAAGTATCAACGACTTCCCAAACGCCAATATCTGATGTCTATATCCTAACTCTGCTACTTATTCTTTCATCATGTAACAAAATGTAAGTTCCTCTGGCATAATCTTATATGAAAAGAAAATATTCTACAGAGGTCAAATACCTCTTGTCGTGTACTTAGCCTAGAAAACCATGCACTTTTCAATTTTTTATTTTTCAATACTTAGGGGGAGATTGTTAGCTCCAATTCTACTGTGTATAGATGTATTGAAAAATAGGCTAAGTGTTGACATCGACAGAGGCCTTTGCCGATTCACCGAGAAGACCGAAGTGAAGAATCAACAGAAGACGCTTCTCAGAGGACAAGGCCACAGAGCCTCTGTCATACTTGACAGAGCCTCTGCGGTATGAAGACTGAAGACTTAGAAGATTTGCCAAAGATCAATACAAAGACAACCATGCTTCCCACGTTTACTGTTGTACGAAGATCTTGAAGATCATTCATACAACGCTCACCCTACCACCTCCATGTGTCAAACTCTGAGGAGTTACAGCCATTATAGCGTACGACGCACTACAGTAACGTTGTACCTATTACTGTTCCACGATAGTGTCTTTGTACCTTAGTACTTCTTGTCTAATCCTTGTCCCCCGTAGAAGTAGTATAAATAGAAGGCTCATGTTAAGCTCTTCTATTAAGCTTTGCACGATGCACACACCATTAGAGAAGAATTCTAGTAATACCTTCGGTGTACTTAGGTGTTCTTATTATATCAAATACAGTGAATCATTGAGTTAATTCTATGTTATTTACACTTCACGTATTTGATATTGTGTGTTTATCTATCAAGTATTACCTCTTTAGTTCGCTAAAATGCTCCCGCATCCTAATCTGTTTGAACTAATAGGTATATATATATATATATATATATATATCATTGTTAAGCAATATAGGAACCCACATACACATTCAACGATATTGTTCATCAGCAAGCCCTGAGCCTGTTCAGTCTTACTGATGATCGCTGATAGTTTTAGATGTTTACTTATGATCCCTGAAGACAAGTTTTACGTCAACTATGTTCTACGCTGAAGTCGAAGATCAAGCCAAAGAACCAGCGACAAGTCTACTAATTAACTGATGCGGATATCAGCGAAGCCAAGATTTGTTCACTCAACGTGAAGTTTCAAGTAGAAGACTTCAGCGAACGCTGAACATTATCACTCGCTGATAAAGAATTATTCAGCGAACGCTGATCATGAAGTCTTGATCTACAAGTTACTTTTGTCTTATCCCCTTGCACGCCTCCGTACGAAAATGTCAGAACAGACATCCCTTATGTCCAGAATCGTACAACCAACTCTGATTCTACACTGTACATCATGCAGCTACTAGGTTGTCTACCAAGGTCAAACCATGCAACCAATCAGCTGCTGCCACATGTAAAGTTATACTGTTGTGCATTAAATGCATGCAGTATATAAAGGAAACCCTACTCCAGAATTGAAGTGTTCGGCCATTTCCTTATCTTACTATTCTGTATGTTAGAATATTTCTATTTAATATTCTTATTTTCTCTCTATCTTAATTCTAGTGCAAGAAATCTTAGTGATTCTCTTAACTTGTTTAGATTAGGTTTATTCCTTAATCTTGTTCCGCAACAAGTTGTAAATTGTTTGATACATATCAATAAACAATTTACAAAAGTAAAAATCGTGTGTTTGTATTCAACCCCCCCCCCCCCCATACTACAAACTTGTATAACCCCTTTGGGACCAACAAGTGGTATTAGAGCAGATTGTTTAAACTCATACACAAGATCTTGCTTATACTATTCTTTTCTCTTCCTTGCTATTTTCTATAATGGCTAACACCACAAACACAAACTACATTGACAATGGTTCTCTTGCAAAACCCCTTAGATTTTCCAGAGATAACTTTAATCTGTGGAAAAATAGGATGATGCTCTTCTTGGAAGGTGTAGACCCTACTATGCCTTATTACATCGAAAATGGTCCATATATCCCTGTTAAGATTGATCCTGAAGTTCCAGGCGCTGCCACTAGAGCTGCCATTCCCGAAAGAATCATTCTTAGGGAAGTCCACACTTGGACTGATGAAGACAAGAAGAAGGTGGCTATCGACACTAAAGCCAGATCTATCATCTCTATGGCTCTTCCTGACGATGTCTGCCATTCCGTCATGAACCTGAAAACCTCCAAAGCCATGTGGGACACAATCTGTGTTCAATATGAAGGTACATCTGAAGTCCAGGACTCAAGAAAGATCAACCTGGTAAGACAATACGAAAGCTTCATTTATGCTAAGAATGCAACTCTCTCTGAAGTACATCAGCGGTTTAACTATTTAATTATTGACCTAAAAACCATTGGTAAGGAATATTCTAACTTTGAGATCCTGGAAAAGTTTCTTGAATGTCTTCCTGAAAGCTGGGACATTTATTATGTGTCTCAAACTATCAAAGGATCAAAAATCTATGACTCTTTCTACCTTATTTGGCACTATGCTCAATCATGAGCAGTCGTGTCATCTTAAGAAGAATCTTGTAAAAGATTCCAAAAGCACACCGGTTGCTTTACTCTCAGAGTCACCTTCCACTCAGCGATCAACTATCACTATCACTGAGTTGGAATCTAACCTGATGACTCATCTGAAGCTGATCCTTCCGTAATGGATGAGTCTCTGGCCCTCCCGACTAATTCTTTCAGGAGATTCACCAGAAAGAGTAACTTCAGAAGAAACAAACCTCTCGCACTCACTGATAAGCCAAAATCGTCAACCCCTGTTGATAAGGCTACTGCTACTTGCTATAACTGTGAAAAGATCGGTCACTTTGCTAGTGAATGCAGATCTAAGAAAGTCTTCAAACCCTCATCTTCTTCCTTCTCCAAGAAATCCTCTAACCCCATGTCTAGAGATGGCAAATACAAGAAGCTGAAAGAAAAGTGTGCAAAGCTGAAAAGCTTTAAGAAGAAAGGCAAAGGCATGACCGCTGAAGATCATGACTAGGCTCTTTCTGATGAAGAATCATCTTACTCTGAAGATGATGATGAGGTCAATCTCTGCCTCGTGGTCAAAATAGAAGAAGAGGAAGAAAATTCTGAAATTCCCTCTACTTCAACTTCTACCTCTAAGGTATCAACTTCTTTCTTTACTAATATTTTAAATATTAATGAAGTTGATAGTCTTCGGAAAATCGAACTTCTGACTGTAATTTATATGATGCCATGAATGGCAAGACCATAGTTGAAAATCAAAACCTTGATCTAGTTGAACAACTTAGAAACTGTCACCTTCAATTAGAAAAACTTTCTAAAATTGAAGAAGATTTAAAAGATCAGGTGCATGTAAATCAAATAGTCAAAATCGAGCGTGAAGAAGCTATCGCTGCATTAAAAGCTGAAAAGGCTACTGTTGAAGGATGGTGTAAATCCTCAACAACGATCACTGAGATTATAAGGTCTCAGATTCCCCTGAGTGATAAGAGTGGACTTGGTTTTAAAGCTGATACTATAGAACCAACCACTGATCGTTCCATGCTCAAATTTGGAACGTTTGTATCCTCAGTCCCTGACACGTTCTCATCTTAGTGTTCCTCTTCTAAAAACTCCATCCCTAAGGAAAAAACCTACCTTAATTTCTAAAGGTAAAGGAAAAGAAAAAGTTTTCAACCAAAAACCTCGGAAGGGTACCTTTGTACCTAAGTTGAATGTTTCTAAAGCATCAGTGACTTATCCCCCTACTTCTAAGAACATGATCCCTGGATTTATTCAACGATCTACTCCTAAAATCAGAGTGGATATAATTGGTAAGAAATCTGAAGAACTTATTGTTCCTCCCATTTCCAATGCCAAAGGTATACTTGGTGTTGGCCCTGCTCATTTAAAAATCTCGGCTAAGCATGCAAATGGTCCTAACGCTACTTTTAGCTATAGGAAATGTTATCACTGTGGACTTACCAATCACATTGCTAGTAGGTGCCCCACAGCCACCAAAGCTGAAAAGTTAGCTAAGGTGAAGAGCAATGCCCCCAAGGCAAAGAAGACCAATCCTGGTGCAAATCAGGTTAAAGTGAAATCAACCACCGAGGTTAAGAAATTAACCAAAGTGAAGACTTGTCCTGAAGCTGAATCTTCAAATGCTACGAAGATTGTTGAAACTTTCACTTCCTCTACCACCACTGACAAGTGTGGGCCCATGGTGAAATGGGTGCCCAAGTCAAACTAATCTTCTTTGTTTGCAGGTTAAGATGGGTATCTGGTATCTCGATAGCGGATGCTCTAGACATATGACTGGCAAGAAAAACCTGCTCACTGAATATAAGGAAGATAAGGGTCCCTCAGTGACCTTCGGTGGAAACGGAAAAGGCTATACCCGAGGGTTTGGTGTACTCTCTAATGGTACAACAACCTTCAGAATAGTTGCATATATTGAAGGACTGAAGCACAATCTTCTTAGCATCAGTCAGTTGTGTGACAAGGATAACAAAGTGATTTTCACTAAGGAATCCTGCTTTGTCACTGACAAAAAGGAGAAGATAACTCTCAGCGGATACCACATGGAAAATGTTTATGTCATAAACATGGACTCTACAACCACTGAGAACTCCTGTTTCTTCTCAAAAGCCTCGTCTAATGTCAACTGGCTATGGCATAAGAGGCTCTCTCATCTAAACTTCAAGACACTGAATACTCTTTCTTCTAAAGAGTTGGTTACTGGTCTACCTCAACACTCATACGCTAAGGAATCTCTATGTTCAGCGCGTGAGAAAGGGAAAGAAACCAAGGCAAGCTTCAAGTCTAAACAAGTTTCCTCAGTGTCATCTCCTCTACAACTTCTCCATATGGATTTGTTTGGCCCTGTTAACAAACAATCCATTGCTGGAAAGAAATGTACGTTGGTCATAGTTGATGAATTCTCTCGCTATACCTGGGTAATGTTTCTCCGTTCTAAGAGTGACACCCCTGAAGAACTCTTCACTTTTGTCAGGAAAATGGAAGTCCTGAATAACACGACCGTTCGCTCAATAAGGAGTGATCATGGGACGGAATTCAAAAACAGTTCCCTTGATTCCTTCTTTGAAAGTAAGGGTGTTTCTCACAACTTTTCTTTAGTGAGAACACCGCAACAAAATGGAGTCGTTGAAAGAAGAAATCGAACTATCATTAAAGCGGCACGTTCAATGCTCAGCGATTCTCATCTACCTACTCAGTTTTGGGCAGAAGCTATCAATACTGCTTGTTTTACTCAAAACTGGTCGCTGATTGTCAAAAGATTCAAGAAGACAGCCTATGAAGTTTTCCATGGGAGAAAGCCTTTAATTAGCTTTATTCACATCTTTGGATGTCAGTGTTTCATACTGAACAACAGAGATGCCCTTGGAAAGTTTGATCCTAAGGCTGATGATGGAATTTTTATTGGATATTCTTCTATCTCCAAAGCCTACAAAGTCTTCAATCGAAGAAGACAAACTGTGGAAGAAAAATCCATGTCACTTTTGACGAATCCCGATCAGCGAACTCCAGACCTTCTGCTGATACTGAAGAACTGAATCAATGGATGTTTTCTCATGTTGGTGATTCAGAAGCTGCTCCTATTCCTCAAGTCAATACTCTTACCACTGAAGATGATGATCCTATAATCATCCCAAGCACGTAGACAAGTGAAAGTGAATCCTTATGGGTCTCATCTGTTCCTCTTAACATTATGCCTGCTTCTGAACCTTCTATCTCAGATATACCAGCTACTTCTCAGCAATCAGTGAATGAAATCACATCTGAACCTCTTCCTCTCTTGGCTGATATACCAGAAGTTGTTGAAGCCTCGTCTTCAGCTCCTCCAGAAGTTCAGATTGAGTCAACGTCTTTTGCTCCGGCTCAGCGATGGACTATTAATCACCCTATTCATCAGATTCTTGGTGATCCAAACACTAGTATTCAGACTCGACGAAGTGCAGGTAACATTCGTTTATTTGTTAACTTTATTTCTCTGATTGAACCAAAGAAAATAGATGATGCCCTCAGAGATCCAAACTGGGTCAGCGCTATGCAAGAAGAGCTGACAGAATTCGAAAGAAACAAAGTTTGGAAGCTCGTTCCCAGACCATCTGACAAGTCAGTGATAGGCACTAAATGGGTCTATCGAAACACGTTAGATGAACATGGAACGGTAACCCGCAACAAGGCTCGTCTCGTTGCTCAGGGATACAGACGAGAGGAAGGTATAGATTACGACGAAATATTCGCCCCAGTGGCAAGACTCGAAGCCGTTCGTCTATTCTTAGCTTACGTTGTACACAAAGACTTCAAGGTTTATCAAATTGATGTTAAATCAACGTTCCTAAATGGAAAGCTGAGTGAATAAGTCTACGTGGAACAACCTCCAGGATTCTCAGATCCTAAGTATCCAGGTTATGTCTACAAACTGGATAAGGCACTTTATGGCTTAAAGCAAGCTCCTCGTGCATGGTATGACACTTTTTCTTCTTATCTCCATATTGAAAAATTTGAGCGAGGTAAAATCGATAAAACTCTATTTTTCAGGAAGGTAAAAGGTCATATTATTCTTGTTCAAATATATGTCGATGATATTATATTTGGTTCCACTAACCCTGACCTATGTACTCGTTTCGCTGATAGAATGAAAGCTGAATATAAAATGAGTATGATGGGTGAGCTAACATATTTCCTTGGTCTTCAAATCAAGCAGAATGAAAAAGGAACTTTCATTCACCAAGGAAAATATGTTAAAGATATGCTGAAAAAATTTGATTTAACTCAGAGCTCAATATGAAAACCCCTATGGCACCGCCACTGACACTAAACCAAGATCCTACAGGGAAATCTGTTAATGTCATAGCGTACCGTGGGATGATCGGCTCTCTTCTGTATCTTACAGCTAGCCGACCTGATATTATGTACGCAACCTGTTTGTGTGCATGATATCAAGTTGAACCTAATGAATCACATTTGATTGCTGTAAAGCGAATCTTTCGATACCTTAAGGGTACTCCTAACCTAAGTATTTGGTATATCAAAGACTCAGGGTTTGATCTAATCGCCTATTCAGATAGTGATTTTGCAGGTTGCAAATTGAAAATTGGATAGGAAAAGCACCACAGTAGGCTGTCAGCTCCTGGGTGGAAAGCTGGTGAGTTGGACAAGTAAAAAGCAAAACTCAGTATCCACCTCAACCGCTGAAGCTGAATATGTAGCCGCTGGAAGCTGTTGTTCTCAGGTCTTGTGGATGAGAAATCAACTACTGGACTATGACCTTCAGCTCTCGAAAATTCCAATCTATTGCAACAGCACTAGTGCCATCGCTATAGCAAACAATCTAGCGCTACACTCAAAGACCAAACACATCGAAATCAGGTATCATTTTATCAGAGATCATGTGATGAATGGTGATATAGAACTTCACTTTATCCCAACGGATTTTTAGTTAGCTGATCTGTTCACCAAACCTCTTGTTGAGACAAGATTCAACTTTCTCATCAGCGAGCTTTGAATGTTGAACTTAGAAGAGTAAAATCTTCAGCGGTTCACATCTGATCAGCGACTATAAAATGAACTTGTATAACCCTATTAATCACCTACTCTCTATACCAAAATTGATTCGTTGATATCAATGTATGTTCTCTCTTACTTGCTGACGTTCGCCTATGAATGCAAGATTTCAAAACAAATTGCATCGCTGAATATCTCTTCCTTTCAGTGGTTCTTTTGATATTTCTAAATCTCACTGATATTTCTAGTCAGTGCTTCATGTTTTAAAAACGTCCTTGAGTTTTCAAAATCCTCAGAGACACCTTAACATGTGAAAGGACGTTTATGACGTCATCACAACGGATAGACCATGGCACGCTTTTCTCTGACATGTTCGCCCGTTTCTTTTTCCTTGTCCAATCAAATTCAAGGGACGTGTCCGTGTTATCATGAAAAACTTTCATGCTCATAGTTTTTATCTCTCTACTCTCACTATATAAACCCATTTGAGTTTATATTTTTACCTTTTACGCGAACATCATCTCTCTCGAGCAAGTACACTGTTGCATTTGAACTTATTTTCTCCAGAAACTATTCATCTTCATCTTCTTCAACGCTAAAGGTTAATATTTCTGTTATTTTCCTTTAAACAAACTTTTTTCGATCTTATTCTTGGTTCTAGAAGATCAAACAAAAGAACTTTCTTAAAATGAAATCATTTTTCTTCATGGTTTTATAAACACAATCTGTTTTTCAGATTGTTTTTCGAGTTTAAAATAAAAATCTTAAACTTGACATTTCATATGTTTTTCCAGAATCCCTTCCTTCAAAGGAAACTGGAAAACAAGAGTATTCACTATGTTTTGCATTTTTGTTCAAAACCAGAAAAACCCTAATCTCCATTTCTTTCTCTAAATGGAATGTGCAAAACCCTAAAACCCTTATTTTGGACTTTTATCCATTTTAAGAACTTCTCTTTATCTTCTTCATGTTTATATGTTGTAAACAGAAATGGCGTCTACTGAAGCTACCACTGCTCAGTCTCCTACTACCTTTGAAACTATTGAACTCATCAAAGCTCCTCATGTCAACTTCAAAATCGAGCAAGTTAATTTTCAAGGAAACAATCCTTATGCCCTTTCAACTTTCCTCCAAGGAAGCAGATCACACATCTGAACGACGGTATCAATTTCTTTCAGACCTGTCCTCTATCGACAGCTCTGACCACCTGACCTCCTGCTCACAGGCACCATCTAGCTCAGTTCTGGTATACTTCCAGAAGAGCTCAGATAACCTCCACCAAAGACCCTAAGAAAAAGATCGTTGTCATCCTCTTCGACACCGAACATGGTTCCTCCAAGATTACTCCTGGCTCTATCAGGTCTGCCCTAAACCTCCCTGGTAGTTCAAAATAAAAACGTTTCATTCCTCTGCCTAATCCCAAGAACCCAGCTGATAGAGAAGAACTCATTGCATTCTTTAATGCAATGCATTATGTAAGGGAAACACGGAGAGACAAACTTCCTGAGAAGAAGCTGACCTCCATCAAAAAATCCAAAATGCCCAACGAGATGAACTTCATCTTCGCTCATCTGATAAGCTGCGTGACAGCTAAGGTTGGTTCTATTGACCAAGCATCCAAACCCCAGCAGGCTATGGGGTACGCACTGCTGAAGGGCCTTCACATCGATTGGGCCAAAATCATTTTCGACGACATGCTGCTCAGAGTCGACGAAACTAAGAGGCCGCTGACTGTTTCATATACCCGCTTTATGAGCGCTCTCTTCCAACAAGGGCTCGGGGACAAATACCCAAAAGTAGGCGACCTGAAATTATCACAGGTTGGTACTAAGGTTCTCGACTACACGCCCATGCCAAACGAGGTACATCTCTCTAAACTCTTATCTCTTCTCAACCCTCCTACTTCTTCTACTTTTGCAGCTACCACTTCAGCAGCGGTAATCCTAACCGCTGATACCCCGTATGCAACATTCACTCCTAGAAAAAGGAAACCTTCTGGCACCCCACTTAGCACTCCCAAGACCAAGATGTCCTCCAAAGAGCAACCCCTAAGCATACCAAGGCTGAAGACTCCACGACTCTCTCTCCACAAGAGTCGCTGGAAAGTTCCGTGGTACGCTCTGCCACAGCTGCTGAATCCACCCCTTCAATACCTGCTTCAGCGTCTCTACACGCTGAGGTTGTCCTGGAACAGAACCTCCCTCCCCAGTACCTCCAAGTACTGCGGAAGTATTCTTCAGCGGAGCCAACGCTGAATCCGGTACCCAATCCCTCTTCTCAACCTTCATTCCTCCTACTATTTCTTTAGCCACTTCACCTGTTTTCTCCCCACTCTCTTCAACAAACATCGTTCTGAGTGATACATCTGCTGAAGCTCTACAGCGGATGATGGATTAAAACACAGGACCTGCGGGCACTTCTCAGCGTAAAGGCTCTCTAGAAGACGACATGGAAACATATACAGGTTATCGAGGCTTCGATGACTTCGTCAACCACCCCACAGGTATACACAACACCCTACACAATCCTCTCTCAAAATCCCCAACTTCTGAGCTTTCCTTTATTCATAAGTTTTTATCTTCTACAGGTCCTAATTTGGGCGACATCGACACTTCGCTCAAGGATTTGTCTAAAAAGGTGGAATCAATCACCACAACACCCTCCTCCAGCTCTTCAGTGGTTACAAACGCTGGAGAGGCTCTCAAGACACTCACCGACGAGGTGAAAGGAAAAGCCTCCAGTGCTGATTTGCTGAAGGAAGGTAGTCTCTCAAAAGTTGCTGAGACTCTTGCTGACAACTCCACCTCCATCAACACTCTGAACTCGACAAACAGCATCCTCTCCAACAACTTCACCACCCTGTCCAACGAAGTCACATCGTTGAAGCAGTGGTTGGAAATCTTTAGGGAGAGATTTCTACATTAAAATCAGAGGTGAGCACTGCGACAAAGATTCTACAGCAAATCCTTGATCGCCTGGACGCTCCAATATGTCCTCCATCTCACTTTACTCAGGTGGATCAGGAAACTCTTCAAAAGATCAGTCCTGCTATTTCTGGTCTGGAAGACAGAATGGCAAGGGTTGAAACTTGAGTTGGGATCACTGGCCAAGAAGACAGTGACCCAAAGCATGCTGATAATGCTGCTGCTGTTTCCTCCCCCATCCGTCATGTGGAAGAGGGGGATAAGAAGACTCAAGAAGACCTTCCCCATAACTCTGAGGGGGAGGGTATTATTTCTACTGCTGCTGATAAACCTCATGGAGTTGAAAATACTGAGGGAACCGAGAAACCTCCCTCAGATTCTCAGGGGGAGCAACTCGACGAGGACGCTGGTGTTGAAGTCCTAGAACCGTCTGTTGATGACGAAGAGGTTGAAGAAGAAGAAGAAGAAGAAGAAGACGATGAAGACATTGATATCGCTGATGATGAACCATCATCATCCCCTAAAGATGATGATGATGATGAAGATATCGATTACTCCTTCAAGCTAATCAAAAGGACCTCTGCTCTCAAAGGGATAATCATTACCGAATCATCAGAGGAGGGGACCACGAAAAAGCCTGCAGCGACTGAAGCAGACAAAGGCAAAAATAAAGGCCTCGCTGCAGAAGGCAATCTGACTATCCTTCAAAGAAAGCCAGTTTGTCAGCTAGTCCTCTCCCCTACTTGAGGATCCAGCTAAAGTTCCTCCAGCTACATCAACAATAAATCCAGCTCCAAGCGCTGAAGAAATAATCCCAGTCTAAGACTTCGCTGAGACTGATGAACCATAAGAAGAACTGCTCTCTCACAAGAAAAGACCTTCATTGGCTCCTCAAACGCTAAGTGAAGAAGAACTGAAAAAGAGAGAAGCAATGATCAAACAGCTTGAGGATCAGCGAATCATCCTTCCTCGATACAAAATATCAAGAAAAGAAGTCGCTGAACACTTAAAAGCTGAAAAACAACTTGTCGATCGAAAGAGAGCTGAAGAAAAAGATAAAGCTTACGCTATTGAGCTCGCTCAACGATCGGTGGAAGATCCTGCACTGAAGAAGACTCCCATCGTTGTTAAACGACAACTATGGAAGGACGCCCAAAAGATCATCGAGAATAAGACCAAGGTATCTGACTCAACTCTAGAATGGTGCAAAGAAAGACTAAGTTATCGATGCCATGTCTCCAGAATCAACAAGGTGAACATCAGGGGAAGGATGTCCTTAAAAGTTCCAGTTGTTGAAGCCGACATATTCAGACAAAATGCTAGTAAGGAAACCATCTACGCTTCTTCGATCGTCAAGTACGGTTTCTCTGAGTGGTTGGAGATGCGAATAGCCATTCAGCGATCTCGCTCAGCCTTTAAAAACCATGTCGATAAAGTTTTGAATAAACATATCGACTTGGTTACATCTGTTGTGGATATTCCTCCTCTTCCTCCTGCTCCAGTTCAACGAAGAAGGGCCTCTGCAAAGAAAAAGATAATACCTTCAGACTCAGGTCCTCATATCCGAAATGAAACCGGAATTGGCTTTTCAAACGAAGAAGTTCTTCATCCTGAACCTGATCTCTCAACTCTCGACATCTCCCTTCCTCCTGGTGAACGCTTTGTACCTGTTAATGTCTTAAGCGATCCTTATGGTATCTTCTTCAGAGACTACGATGGACGAGAATGCTTCCAACGCATCTCTGAGCTATGCATTGCCCCTATCGAACAGCTCAGAGATCTCGTCTATTGGTGTGGTTTCAGAGAAGATCTTCTCGGACACTTCTTCAAGCCCCTGATCTTTAAAGAAGCAAAGCAAAGACGGGATCTTTGACAAGAAGTCCCTGACTGGATGATCCCTACCACAAAGTCCCTTGATGAGCTTCTCATTAAGGATGAACCTGTATAGCTGATAGGATTTCCTGTAATTCTTCTATCTTTATCAGCTTGTATCTTTTGTACTTGTAAATTTTATTTGTTGTACTTGTAATTTTTCTACTTCCCTCTGTAACTTATACGAAGTTTAAAGAAAGATTTCAGCAAATGTACTTTACTCCATCAGTACTTAAAAGATCCCCGAAAACAGTAAATGGGATAAATATTTTATGAGTTCCTTTTATCCTTATGTTTTCTTAGTTAGCAATTTTCTTTTATTGCTATGTCATAATCAAATAGGGGCAGATTGTTGATCCAAACCCTTAGTGATTTGATAATGACTCTCTGAGAAACACTTAGTGAAAATTGTAAGTAGACAATATGTATTAGAGTTTCACTATCGCTGATAAGTACTATGTCTCTACAGTACCGCTGATAGGAAACTCATGTTCTTTAATTTACATATTCAGCGACACTGTTCATCAGCAAGCCCTGAGCCTGTTCAGTCTTACTGATGATGGTTGATAGTATTAGTTGTTTACTTATGATCCCTGAATACAAGTTTCACGTCAACTATGTTCTACACTGAAGTCGAAGATCAAGCCAAATAACCAGCGACAAGTCTACTAATGAACTGATGCGGATATCAGCGAACCCAAGATTTGTTCACTCAACATGAAGTTTCAAGTAGAAGACTTCAGCGAACGCTGAACTTTATCACTTGCAGATAATGAATTATTCAGCGAACGCTGATCATGAAGTCTTCCTCTACAAGTTACTTTTGTCTTATCCCCTTGCACGCCTCCATACGAAAATGTCAGAACAAACATCCCTTCTGTCCAGAATCGTACAACCAACTCTGATTCTACATTGTACATCATGCGGCTACTAGGTTGTCTACCAAGGTCAAACCATGCAACCAATCAGCTGCTGCCACGTGTAAAGTTGTACCGTTGTGCATTAAATGCATGCAGTATATTAAGGAAACCCTACTCTAGAATTGAAGTGTTCGGTCATTTCCTCATCTTACTATTCTGTGTGTTAGAATATTTCTCTTTAATATTCTTATTTCATCTCTATCTTATTTCTAGTGCAACAAATCGTAGTGATTCTCTTAACTTGTTTAGATTAGGTTTATTCCTTAATCTTGTTCTGCAACATGTTGTAAATTGTTTGATACATATCAATAAACAATTTAGAAAAGTACAAATCGTGTGTTTGTATTCAACCCCCCCCCCCCCCTTCTACATACTTGTATAACCCCTTTGGGACCAACAGGATGTAAAGGGAATTATTGGTAAAGAAAAGCGAGGGGAGGAAAACGTCAAATCAAAAATTAAAAGGCAATGTAATATGTGTGTTGGGAGGGGGAAAGTAAGCTTTCATATGATCAAAAAAATGGCAAGATCAAGCAATCAAAAAGCGCCAAAAATTTCGGAAAGCAACAGATAAAATAAAGGAAACATAAAGTGTAAATCGAGGGGATCGGCAGACGGACTCGAGGAAGCTTTGGAAGAACTAGGATTGGCTTGGGAACGGGAGAAATGCGTGTTGGACCGAGCGGAAATGGGCGATAATTCACGTAACTCCTGCCTTGTGGTTTTTTATTCGCATATAATAATTTTATGAAGATTTTATCTATAAATATTAGATGGATGGGTGTGGCGGAAAAAAGAGGATGCGTACGAGAATTGTGAATTAAAGAAAAGGTAAACATGGTCGGTATACAAGAAACGAAACAGAAAAAGTGGGAAGAAGCCCAAGTTGAAAATGTGTGGGGATTTGATGATGCGGATTATGTGCAGTCGGAAGAGATTGCAAGTTCGGGCGAAAATTTGTTAATGTGGGATAGGAAAGAATTTAATTGCGATTTCTTTGTGGTAGAAAAAAGCCAAATGGCGGTGGTCGGGACATGGAAGGGGATAAATGGGCAAGTAAGTTTTGTGAATGTGTACGAGCCGAGAGAACCGAAAGAACGTTTGGAGGTTTGGAGAAATATTGAAACAATTTATAAGAACGATGATGTGAAGTGGTGTGTATTTGGAGATTTGAACGAGGTAAGGGGTAACCATGAAAGGTTAAATTCGTTCACTAATGTTAAAGGGACGGAAGAATTTAACGACTTCATCCGCAATAGTTAGTTGGTGGAAATCCCCATGGGCGGCCAAAAGTTTACTAGAGTTAGCGACGATGGAAGGAAGTATAGAAAGCTAGATCGTTTCCTTGCTTCAAACGACTTTTGTTTAGCATTGAAGAGTTTGGGGGATAAAAGCACTTGAGAGAAAGTGGTCGGATCACTTTCCGATTGTGCTTTACGATGACACGCTTGACTTTGGACCAAAACCCTTCAAAAATTTTGACACATGGTTAATTGAAGAAGGGGTGGAAGATGTGGTCAAGGTGGCAAGAAATATAGGTGTTAAATCTTCGACCCCGGATTGTGTTTTCTGGGACAAATTAAAGAACGTCAAATCGGCGTTGATAAAGTTGAGTGGTGAGAAATTTAAAAGCTTGGATAGGGAAGCGGAGACAAATAAGGAAGAGGCGACGAAGTTGGAATCGATTATTGAAGTTAGAAGCCTTGATGAAAATGAAAGAACACAATGGTTAGAAGCTAGAAGCAAATGGCTAGAGGCGGAAACCGCGTCCGGATGGAATAACGATATCATTTATAATTTCTTTTTCCATATTGTCAAAGGTGATCTCGTGAAGGCAATTTCTAATTTCGGGGAAACGGCGGAAATTAGTGGGGGGTGTAATGCCTCATTTTTAACGCTCATTCCAAAGAACCAAAGTCCGATTGGTCTTAACGAGTTTAGACCAATTAGTTTGATTGGGATTTTTTTACAAAATCCTCTCAAAGGTGTTAGCGGAAAGAATGGAAAAAATCATGAGAAGGGTCATCGGCGACACGCAAACGACTTTTCTAAAAGGAAGATTCATTCTTGATGGACTGCTCATTGCAAACGAAGTAGTGGAGTATCTACGAAACGTCAAAAAGAAAGCTATGGTGCTCAAAGTGGACTTTGAAAAAGCTTATGATAGTGTCGATTGGGATTTCTTACTTCACATGTTAGAGAAAATGGGGTTCGGGCAATGTAGAAACCAGGATTCAATCTTACAATCAATTACGAGCAATTAAGAACAATCAAATAGAGAATTGGATCCAAAAGTATTGTATTCAATCAAGAACAGATTACAAATCTAGAGTGAGAATCTCTCAAACATTACAAAAGTGAATCCAAAGATATGCAGAAAGTTATGCCAAAGATTAGTTAGCTTACAGTTGCTAACTCCTATATATATTGTAAGGAAATACTAAAGCTATAGTACATATGAGAAACAGACTAATAGAACAATTACACGTGTCCTAATTAGTAACTGAATATAACTGAAAATATCCTAAGACATAAGTTCTGAACAACATGTTCAGAACTTCTGAACATCCTTCTGATCAAGCACTTCATAACTTCCTTCAAGCACTTGTGATAGTTTCATTTTCATCATTAGAAGTTCTGAGTCTCCTACTCAGAACTCTGACCCTTCTGTTCAGATTCCACACTTGTAATCTTTTCGAGACTTCTCAGATCAGAAATTCTGAGTCTTCTAACTCAGAACTCTGAGTCTTCTATTCAGATCCAACACTTGTAACTTTTGACAAAACTTCAGATCTAACAATCTCCCCCTTTTTGTCAAATAGTCATGTACTTCTCATCATCATATTCTTTTAGTGCCGGAACAATCTTCAAAACCAATACATTTCTCAGAGTAAGCCTTCTGTTAATCTTTTCTATGATCTCTTGAATCTCTTCAACTTGTTTTCCCTTTTGTAACTTTTCTCCAGACTATGTTTGATGAACCTTAAAGAAAATCTTCTGGTCTGAAGAAAATCTTTTCATTTCTCCAGACTATTTTGCCACTTCTTCTGGTCTGAAGAAAATCTTTTCATTTCTGTCATTTCTTAAGAAGACTCCCAACTCTGGATATCTTGTAACATTTCCATTTTTCAGAAGATTCAGATTTTCATGCTTATTATTTGGTTTTGAGAGATATACACATGGCCTTTGTAAATACAGTGCAATCTGAAAATCTGTGTATGCATGCCATCTAAGAATATAAAACATAGCCTCTCTCACTGCAGCTAATGCTCCTCTCTCCTTTTTCAGTTTACTGCAGTCTTTATTTGACAAAAGACTATACAATCTGTACACATCTGTTACTGAGATTTTTTCAAAATCTGCTTCAGTAAAGTAGTAGACTTTTCCATCTTCTCTTAAGACTTCAAATGAGTAATATTCATGTTTCATGAACTTCTTCTCTTTCAATTCTCTAATCCCTGTGAAGAGCACACTCCAGAAAGTAACCATTAACATCAACAAATATTTCTTCTTCATTAGCCTCAGACTTTTCTGGTTGATCTGCATCTTTCATTTGAACATCTTGTGAAGACACATCTGGAATATCTTCTTCAAGTTCTTCTAAGTAAACACCATTTACTTGATATTCAGCTGGAAAAACAAAATCTTTGTGTAACAACTTCTTTGGATTTACTTTTGAAAGTAACCATTCATTGCAATTTCTGATTTTGTTTCTGAGTTCAAGTCTTTTAGTGACACATCTGATACATTTTTCTCTCACAGAAACTCTGACATTCTCAACATAAGCTTGCATCTTCAATAATGTCTTCTTCAGAGTAGCATCACTATACTTTACTAGATCGTTCAATCTGAATAGAATGACTTGGTTGAATTCTGAATTAATGAATCTTTCATTTCCAACTTCTTCACTCACAAAGCCATCAAAGTTGCTTGTTACTTCAAGAGTTGTGATTGGACTTGTCAAGTTACATTTATCTTTCCTTGACTCAATTGCAAACTGAAAATCATACAAATACAGATTTCTGACATATATTCCCAGAAAACTCTTCTGCATTCAAGTTCTATCCAGGCATCTTCAGTACCAGCAAAGAACTTCACCAAGAAAATTTGATCTTCCAAGAACAATCTGTGAAAATCAAAACTTGTCATGTTCACCTTTAAGTTTCCTTCTTTCAATACATTCAGATTAACATATCTCAGACCATCAAATTCTTCACTTAGAAAGTCTAACACCTTCACAATTCATTTCTTAACATATAGCTTTTCATCAGTCTTTCTTAACCTGTTTGAAGCTTCCACATACGTCATCTGAATCCTCTCATCCAAGAATCCATCAATAAAATTTTCAATGTCAACAAACTCATCATCTTTGCAGGAGACAGATTCATAATTGTCTTCAGGGAAAATACCATCATACAAGTTTCTTGCCAATGGTGTATCTTCTCTTTCAACAATAAAGTCACACAAAGGTTCTTCAAGAATGGGTAAATCAATTCTGGGAATCACAATTGGCCTTCTGTAAGTGTAGAAAGGCATAAAGAAGTCTTCAACTTTCTCAAAATCTTCTTCTGATACATCTTCAAAGAAATATTCTGCAATAACTTTTACAAACTGCTTTGTGTATCTTACAGAGTGATCTTCTTCTCCCAACAAGTCAATTGGCCTCACCAATCTGATAACTCTTTGAACATTCTGAATGTTAAGAGCTCTGACAAACTCACTATGCATTCTCCTTATCAAATTATCATTCTCTTCAAGTTCAGAACTGGTATAAGGAACTATCTCTAAACAAGTGTTAATCTCATAACCTTCAATCAATCTTTCTTCAGAGATATCTGCCATAGTTATTTCACACCATTCTTCAGAAGAATCTGTCATTTCTTCTATAACATCATTCTGATCTGATATAGCCTTATCTGATCCAAAAATATCCATCTTTTCAGTCTCATCATTCTGATCAGTATCTGCCATAAGAATTTCAATTTCATCAGAATTAATCTCCATCTCTGTATTCAACACCAATTCCTCTGTTTTACTTGAGTTGTCACTTCCCATCTTTTCTATTTCCATTTCTTCCTCAGTATCTGAACTAATAGTCTGAACCTCAACCAACTTCTCAACTTCTGTTGATTTTTCCACTTCTGCTGATTCATCTACTTGAATATTTTCCGAATTTTGAACCTCTGCAACTGCTAACTGCATATCAGAAATCTCAAAATCTGCTAAGTCAATATCAGCTGACTTTTCAACCTTTTCTAACTTATCAGTGCTTTGTTCATCAACCTCAGAATTATGCTTTTGCCTTTTCTCCCCCTTTTGATGATCATGAGGATCATTATCATCAAACTTCCTTTTTAAATTCTGAGTTGATTCTTCTTCAGGTTCAGCTACAGACATAGGCATGATGGCTAATGGCTTTGAAACACTAGCCAATGTTGAACTGAAAGCTTGTAACAATGAAGATTTCATATCATTCATATTCCTTACTAACTCCTTTTGAAGTTCTGACATACTATCCTTGATCTCCTTTTTGTGAGATTCAAAGGACACCTTTTGCTTTCAACAGATTTTGCTTTCCCTTCCAACAAGAGTTTGAGATCTTTGACCACATTTTTCAAAGAATCCACCATACTCTCCAATTTTTCAACTTTTTCCCCCAACACCTGATTTTGTTTCTGAATCTTTTCAAATTCAGAAGATTCTAACTGTGAACCTGAACCAACAGATGGTCCAGTTTTCAAGTGTTCAGATAATTCTTGGCCTGTAGGTGCCACAAAGACACCATGTACCACAAAGGCACTGTGTAATGAAGCTTTTGAGATGTTCACTTCACCAGGACTTCCATCCAATCCTTGACAACCAATATTAGGAGTGTCTATGGATGTTGTTACAGGAATACAAAATTCTTGTGATGTGCTAGTGTTGAAAAAAAATTCAGGCCCATATTGGATATTACTGTGTAATCCAGACTCTATGTGTTGAATGAAATCTTGGGATTTATCACCTCCTTCCAAATGAGTTTGGGATGGTTCCCCTGTTTGTTTTGAAACAGTAGCATGTTGAAATGCTTCTGAGTGGCTAGGGATGGGTTGTTCAAGTTCCACCACTGAGTCCATGGTGTTTTCTTCAATGTTAGTCACCAAGAGTTGTGAACCAACAGTAGATGTGGCTACCCGGATTAATTCAGCTGGATCAGAACCATCTCTTTCTGTTTGAGATTCTGTTAACAATCTCTCATCCTCACCACACTCTATCTGTTTTTCAACTCCTATACTAACCAATCTCTCTGAATTTTCCCTCTCTATTCTCTCAGAATGTTCTTCCCCTTGGACATTCTCCCCCTCTCTATTTCGATTTGACCCCTCACCTCTCATCTCAGGTTGTTCCTCATAGGTAGGGTCTTGAGGTTGTTCAAGTCCCATTGAGGTGCAATAAGCTTTTAAAATCTCACTGTCCCTCGGAATATACTGCCTAAGAGACCTTGGAAGATGTCTTTGATTTGGAAAATTCTGATTTTTAGAACTAGAAATCATCTTACCCATATAAAAATTGGACCATGCTCCTCATTTGCTCTTCTTGGAATATTTCTATTTTCTCTCATAGCATACCAAATCACAATCTGCCAATACCTTTGATAAGGTATATATGTAAGTGGAGTATCCCTTGTTTTCTTTTCTTTGGCCTTCTGATTCTTCTCAAAGGTGTTCTTCATATCTTCTCAAAGAATTGCAATATAATCATAATGTCTGTTTTTCACCAACCCATGAAATATTTTCAGAATTTCCCTTGAGCCTTGATCAAGAGAACTATTCTTCCCAGATAAACATTTATTCACAATATTGAACAAACAAGCCCAAATTGGTGGTAATTTGTTTCTTCTTAACAAACTTAGGGTCCTCAACTCTTCATTATACCCCAATCTCATAAATTCAGCAATTAATTCTTCTGTCAATGGAGAATCTTCAAAATCTAATCTTCCTTCTAAATCATCTTTATCTGGTAAATTCAGCATATCTCTTAAAATTTGTATAGTCAAAGTTAAAGAAACTCCCCCAACTTCAGATACAAATTTATTTCCCTCTAGCCTTAGATGCTTCCACCATTGTTGTATATACTGAACAGGAACCGATTTCTTCTTTGTAAACCACTTTTTGAATGGATGATACTTCAATAATTCCATGATTATCTTATGTTCTTCTTTAAATCTTATTTCATCAAACAATAACACACAATTGTTTTCCAATAGCCTCAAATACTCTCTCTCAGGAACAATTCTTTCACCATGATTAGGTCTTCCTGACATGACTGACCTAACTGCACTCTGTTCGTGTTGAATGTTCTCATTTCCCTCATCTGCGTTTCACTCTGATTCATCCATATGTTCATCCCCTGCTTCTCCTCCAACATTAGCTTGTACAATGTTATCTCTTATTACCCATTCATCTACGGCTCTATTTTCAGGTCTTTGAACTTCATCATCATCTGATTCTGATTCAAACAATTGATGAATGTAATGAAATGGCTCTATTTCTCCTTGAACCAGACATGATCGTAATGTGGAATTTTGAAAGAAAACAAGATCAATGAACTCAGGAATTGTGCGTTTCTCACTTTTCACCCTTGGAATTCAAATAATTTTGAAAGAGGGATTTTAAGAACTATTTAAAATCCGCGAAGCCGAAGGGTTTAACGGAAAAATGTTGCTTTTGTCAGTGTTATAACGGAGTCAAATACTTTGAAATACCACAAAAGATATTAAATGATACGTGGTAATTTCAATTGAATAAGAAGCTGACACGTGTTATTGGATAGAAATTAACACAAGTTAAAAGTTCTGAATAACACGCTCAGAGTTCTGAGAAAGCATACTCAGAAGTTCTGAGTACACAGTTCAGAAGAATTTCCCTTAGAACCAAAATTTATTTAAAATCAACTTCTGATTATATAAAAACATTTAATCATCCAGAAGTAGTTTGAACAGATAGAAAATTATTTTATCATCAATATTCTGTTCTTTTAATGATGATTTGTGATTTCTGAAAAATCATTTAAAATCTAACATTTGAATTTGAAAACTTTTGAAACATTCAGAAGTAGTTTTGAACAAGTATAAAAATATTTTATCATTGAAAGCTTGTTCTCTTTAGAATGATTAGTGATAAGAGAGGAATACAAACCTTTTAATCATCTTGGAATGATTTCTTAAGAATATCAATGCTCCCCCTTGACTTTAGCATATACTTAAACACATATTAGACATAAAGGTAGAAAAAAAAATTCAGAAAAAAATAATCTACAAAATCGAAATACTTGTATTTCTCATAAATGAATTTTTGAAAGATAGTCAGAAGTTCTGAATAACCTAATCAAAATTTAAAAAGATTTGAAGTTGGATTTCTGAAGTATTGACTCAGAAGATCTGAATTCTGAATAAGAGACTCAGAGTTCTGAGTACACTACTCAGAGAATCTTACTTAGAAAAAACTTTATCATTTCTGAAAAATAGCAAGTGTAATCAATTTGTCAGATTAAACATTCCTATTTTACATATAACAAAAGTAAACCTTTTGTGATCAAGAGGCTTTGTGAACAAGTCAGCCAATTGATACTTTGTATGCACAAAGTGCATCTCTATAGTTCCCTTTTCAACATAGTCTTTAATAAAATGATACCTTACATCAATATGCTTGGTCTTTGAGTGCTGAACAGGATTCTGAGTTATTGCAATGGCACTTTCTGAATCACAATATATGAGAATTTTGTTGAATTGATATCCATAGTCCATGAGTTGTGTTCTCAACCACAAAGTTTGAGAGCAGCAGGAAGCAACAACAACATACTCTGCTTCAGCAGTGGATGTGGATACACAGTTTTGTTTCTTTGAAGCCCAACTCAGAATCTTATCTCCCAAAAAGTGACAAGCACCAGATGTACTTATCCTGTCCAACCTGCTTCCTGCATGATCAGCATCAGTAAAACCAGTTAATTTGAAATCAGTCTCTTTTGGATACCAAAGGCCCAAATCTGGTGAACCTTTTAGATATCTTAAGATCCTCTTAACAGCTAGCAAATGAGAATCTTTTGGATTTGATTGAAATCTAGCACAAAAACAAGTAGCAAACATAATATATGGTCTACTAGCAGTTAGGTAAAGAAGAGATCCTATCATTGTTAGAACCAGATTCGTGCAACAATATAGAAATCGTAATGATAAATCAATAAGAACAATGATTTCCAACTGTCATCCCTTTCATTAACTTTCAGAGAGAATTTACAATAAGAGTTTAGAAAGCTAAATAGATGATTAGCTTGTTTTTCCAAGCTAATCTCACATTAAATACATCGGGCCCGTGGTTAACAAGCCCACGGCCCGTTCACTAATAATCTCTAATTTAAACAAATACAATTCAACCCTTGAACTTTAAATCAACTATAAAACATGCCCTAACAATCTCCCCCTTTGATTTGAAGTTCGAGTTGGCGTTCTAGATCTCTCCAGTTGAAGACATATCTTTTGCGCAACGCGAAGTGAACCTCAAAAAATCTGATGGCGCGGCGATAGTCGATGCGATCTTCAATCATTTCCAAGGCATTCCGAATAATAGTTTCATTCTGATTCGGAACATAAGAATATCTTGGATTCTCAGACTCGTGTTGAATAATCTTTCGAAGAGCATCTCTGACCTTTAGAAGCGTGCCGTCACAAAATCTGTCTACCTGACTGAAATGTAGAAACTTCTTTTCGTTCTGTTTGTTGATGAAGACTATCCCAAATTCAGGTTGTAGAAGCAGTGAGTTCTCGGGATACATCTTCAGCCCAGGGGCATCCAGATTCGGCTTGATCAGATTTACCTTTTTCGCCTTGTTCTCGATAGCCATTTGGAAGTCCGTTAGATAAGACATCATGATGGTGCGGACCAGGTATCGACGAACAGCTTCGAGTGCCTTTGTAATCTCTAGCGGTCAGATGGTTCTTGTGCGTAAATCTTTCAGAATAACAAGAAAGTCGAGTGGTCGGAGGTTCTTGAAGTCAGCTTCTGAAAATTTCCATTCGTTCCCATCTTCACGTCGAACAATGAAAACTGGATAGACGATCCTCTTAATACGTCTTGAATAGATACTGATTACCTCTGTTATTCGAAGTTTGGTTCTGACTTGGTTGACTGGAAGACACCGCTGCATTGCTAGTATGTACCGGCGTTGAAATTCTGGGCTAAAGCTGTAAATACCCAGACAGAAGGTCGGCTCGATCGAGCGAAGCTTGTGTACGAATAGGTTTTTAAGGGATTCCTCCAGATGAGGGATAAGTACAGTGATCTTCTCCCAACGGATTTGTTGCTATTGAGGAGGAGGAGGAAGATCAGAAGTTGTCGTGGGAGGAGTAGTTGTCGGAAGATCGGAAGTAGTAGACTCGGGTCTTGTTGACGATGTTCCGGCGGGTTGGACATAGTGAACGGGGGATGTTCCATACAAATTTTGGAGCTGGAACTTATCATAATCAATGTTGTCGTCCTCATCAGTGGGGAAGACCAAATTTACCTGGAGATTTACGGCACTGGCGGCTTTTTCATACCATGCATCTTCGGTCTCCGGGTTGGCTTCACAATCTGGATCTATCATGTCCAGAATCGGTATGTCTGATGAGTCAAAATCAATCAGTTCCTGTATTGAACCCTCGGGCTTTTCAACCGTCGGGTCTTCTTCATCTGAGATCTCCATGTCTATAACCATGTCTGCTAAAGGTAACTCGGCTTCAGGTGCTTCTGTTGTAGCTGCCGCAGTTGGGGGTTCCTGATGAACCACAGTTGTAGCTTCAGTCTGGATCAGGGAGGCGGTCTCGGTCAGACGTTGTCTTTTCTCCCCCTCACGGTGATCAGGACCATCCTGGTCATCGTGTTTTCGCTTCAGGCCGCCTGCTTGACTCTTGCAGGTATCTTCGAGTGAGCGGACTCTCTCGGACAGCGTTGTGAGCGCTTGGTTGTAGTCCTTGAGAGTCGAGTCAATGGCGTCTAAGCGAGTGGTAATAGATGAAGATGGAGCAGTGACCTGTGATCGGAGAACTGAGATCAGGTCTGCTTCAGTAGAAGCGGTTGTATCTGATTTCTGGAGCAGTTGGGCCAATAGCATCGTCTTCAGGGTGTCCACCGAATAGATAGGTTGCGGTTGAATCGGTGGAGGTACAGGGGCTGTTTCAGTTTCGACGAGGTGGCCTTTACCTTTGATAGTGCGCATAGCTTTGGCAAGTTCAACGGCTACATGTTGTTGCATCTGTTGCTCCATATCCTGGCGGACAACCTTAAGGGTGCTGTCTAGGGACCCTGGTGACACAAAGTCTGGGTTACTAACTCCGGGACCACTTAGGTTACCCGTTGAGGCATCTACCGCGGGGGTAGAGCCACCTACGTTCACAGCTGGCGTGATAATAGTTGTGGTAGGATTTCCGTCCGATCCTCGTGTTCCGGCAGACGGAGACACTACAGACGTTCCGGTCGGGTCACTTAGAGCCGCGACTTGGTGTTGTTCCGCATCAAGTGTCCTAGTCAAAGAATCTTCAATAACAAGTGGATCTAGAATCGATGGTGCACTGAAAGAAGTCGAGACCGAGGGTTGCTGGTCTCTTGTTTCAACACAAGTACTCTCTGAGTGAGAGACCGGTGGAAGTTGTGCTATATCCCCGTGATGTACTAAAACATCCGTCTTTTGAGAGACGGATGAGTGGCTGAGGGGGTCGTGCATTTGCTCCGCTTGGTCCACGGAGGCTTCTTCAATACCCCGTCCCAACAAATGAGACGGGATAGCAGATGTGGCTACCCGGATGTCACTCGTTTAGGGTCGCTCATGAGCCTCTTTTTCTTTACGGCTCGATCTTTCCTGGTTCAACTTTGAATGCAGTTCTCTCCGCCTCGCATGATCTAACTCCTCTACTTGTTCTCCCTCAGATGTCCTAATAATAGGTCCGGTTTCAGTATGAGGAGGTGATTCAAGAGGGATTCCAACAGTGAAATCTGGGTTGGGTCCGATACCGTGAGGTATGTGTTTCAGGCGTACGGTACGGTCGGTGTTAATGCCAAAAATCGCACCAAAGGGACAACTTAAGGTCGATGTGGACTTAAACAACTAAAGAAAGAATCTTTCGACGAAACGTGCGACGAGGATAAAAATAAAGAAACAAGGGATTTGATGACGCAGGAAAAACTTCAATCGAGGAAAAAACCTACGGACGACAGGGGGTGTCGTCGCTGCACTATGGTCGCCAATCAGGGGCGATGTCCTTGGATACTGGTGTCGATCGTACAATGATTACAATACAAATGAAGAAAATGCTTCGAAATGTAAAGTACAAGTGTTTAAAGTATAAAACAGGTGTTTGTCGTGTGAATACAAAGTGTGAACTGCTGGTCGAGAGCTGTTGTCGTGCGTCGAGAGCGATACTTAGAATAATGGTTCTTCACTTCAGGGGTTCTTGAGTATTGCTTCGGTTGTTAATCGCCGAATATTTGATGTTCGGTGTTCGGTCCTTGAAATGATGATTGAACCCGGTCTTTATAGTCTTCGGGAGCTTTAATTAGCTCATTGATTGCTTCATTTAACAGCTATAACGGCTGCAACGGTCTGTAACGGTTGTCGGAGTGATTATCCATGATGATCGTCGTTCGTTACGGCTATCGATCATTGATGGTTGCGTCGGTTATATCCGTTGCTCCTTAATGACTTTGACTCCTGCATTAAACACTTAACAAACGTAACAGTCATGGTTAACGTTAGTTTGGTCGAGGTCGCATGGTTCTATGCGACGGTCGTGCGGGACGGGCGACGCTATGGTCGAGTGTCACGAGGAACTCTCGACTTACCTTTTAGGATGGATGACGATGGTGTTTTGGGTCTTTGTCGAGACCTTATCTTAATACAATATATAGTTCTTAATCGTACGTCTTACCTGTTCTGGTCGCGGTCGAGCGACGTGATTTTTTGCCCAAACAGTTTGCCCCCAAAATTTGAAAATTGAATGTCAAATTTAAGTTTTAAATTTTGCTTGTCGAACGCTTAGACTTGTGACCTATGTTGAGGGACTTACCTGGTTGTCGTGGAACTAGACCGGTTCGCCTTTAACTGAATGAGAAGTTGAAAAGTTATGTCGTCATTCTGACGCATGATGATGCTTACCAGCTGTCGAGGACAGGTGTCGAAGATCTGTGAGGGTATGCGAAAAGAACGGGGACGCGCGGAAATCATCCAGGGATTCGATCCAACCCTGTTTTTTGGTCTAAATAGGGATTTTGACGGATCATTTCCTTATTTCGCCTTTGAAGAGTTTTGTGCTGTGATTCCCTTGCCATTCTTTGTCTGATATCTTCCGAACTTGTGAAAATCTTTGACTTGGTTAGGTTTCTTCGAGGATTAACGCGCCTATAAGTAAGGTACGATTTCTCCGACTTCTGCAAATTTTGTTTAGAAATGTCGAGGGATCCTGAGAGTGTTATTCAAGAATCATCGGACCTCTGGGACTTTAGAAAGTTAGCGAAAATTCTTGCGTGGGTCGAATTGATCCGTCCAGGCCAGATCCGATCAAACGAGTGTCCCGAGGGGTACATCGTAATCTATGAATACCCTTTTAAGATAGGTTTCGAATGGCCTTTTTCTCCTCTGGCCAAGGCGTTTATGTTAGAGTTTGACTTGGCACCGAGTCAGTTGATGCCCCAGTTCTGGGGAGTCGTACGAGTGATCGAGCGTGCTACTAAGAAATGGGATTCTCCCATGAATGTACATGATCTCCTCTCGGCTTATCAAGCCACGATGGACGGATGTCATCGATGTCGTTTACATTCTAGGTTCAAGGGCGATCGCGTTTTGGTCTTAGGGACGGGTGTGAACGACCGTGGGTGGAAGAAAGGGTACGTATTCGTACGGGTGTCGACGCTGGACACTGATAGTGACTGGATTAGGGAGGGTTGGAATATGACGTGTGAGCCTTTGATTGTACGTTTTCATGTTATTCTGTTGCTCGATTGTTTATTCGACTGATCTTCTTTTTTATGCGTAGATATTGATTTCGATAAGGTAGAGCCGGATGATGCTTCTCGGGCTAAGATCGAAAAGTTATTGGGATTTAGTACTGAAGACCGGTCGTACGTCACGCGTCATTTTATAGACGAGGATGATGACACCGTTTTCTTGAGCGACAGAGTGAGGATGGGTCGAGAGGAGAAAGAAGAAGTGGAGGACTCTGAGGAGGAAGAGGAGAGTGAAGAACCAGAAGTAGAGATAATTGATAAGTATTTTTTTTGTCTTCTTTTCGCTTGACCTGGTCTTTCTCTGTTCTGAATCGTCTAATTTTTTTCTTTTACCGTACAGGTGAATCTCAAGCGCAGGCGACATCTTCTGTTGCTAGGAAGATGGCCCAAGTCGAAGTAGCTCGCGAGGCGACGGAGAAGGACGTTTCGACAACTGGGTCGGGAGTCCTGAAGAGAAAAGAGGTCCCGATAGCCGGGTCGGGCCTCTTAAAGAGGACAAAGGTGTCCGTTCTGAGGGAACCGTCTTTGAAGATGGGTAACCCATCGAGGGTTGCCTTATCCACGAAGGCGAAGGCGTCGGTTGCGTTTGACACGACCGGCGCAAAATCTGTGGATACTGCGCAACTGGCGACGATGTCTCCCGTCGTCCTATCCGGCCCTTCATCGGCCGACAGGGGCAAAGGCGCGCAGAAGGGACCTGTAGGGGAAACGACGGTCAACTTTACGTTGTCGTCGGGTTTTTTGGACGACAATCTCTTGGACGAGACGAAGTTGTTCCCCATTTGGAAAAATATTTGCTTCCGTCTTTCAGGGAGCGTTTTGACGGCTTTTCTTTCGAAAAGAAAGAGTTCCATGCAGCTGGACTCTTATTCTTGGTAAGTCTTTCTTTCAAGACTTGTCGTTTGTCGTTGTCGTTGTCGTTGTTTACTAATGTCGCTCATATTATGATTCTTCAGGCGTTCCAAGCTTCCCTGGCATTGCAGGCCGAAACGACGAATATAGAGGTTTCAACGACTTCTGTTACCAAAGATGAAGATGCAGCGTTAGCTAAAGAGAAAGTTGCTTTGGAGCATGAAGAAGCGATGTCGGTGCGCCTTGACCATGCTCTGGACGAATTGGATGCCCTCGGTCATACAAGAGACGAGATAAACCCGCGTTTGAAGGAGTCCCTGACTTTGATGCGCGACCAGAGAGAGGAGCTGGAGGGGATGAAGGAATCCGTAACCGCGAAAAGGAAGGAAGTTGAGGGAATCAAGGCTTAGGTGATAAATTTGAAGAAGGAGTCTGATGAGTTGAAGGACAAAAATAAGTCTTTCTTTTCTTATGCTCGACTTACTGCACGTGCGGCAGTTATGCGACGTCACCTGCAGGGCAAGGATCTTTTGGCTTCAGCGTCAGATGAGTTGCGTCTCTTTTATGAGAGAGTCGGGACCGAGAGATATCTCGACTTGGATGACGAGAAGGAGGTCGAGGAGGAGGTGGCTAGCGAGGGTTTTCAGGATGAGGTATCGGACAAGGTTGTGATCGATGCTCCTCCACAACCTTAGAAAAAATGTATTTGTTTGTTTGTGCTGCTCGACCGTTAGTGGTCGATTATGTACTCGATGGTTTATATAATGAACGCAACTTTTGTTTGAACTTTATGCTTTATCCAAACCATGTTTAATTATGAATTTGAACATAGGACACATAGGAAATCATGCGACTAACGCATACATTGTAACAAATATGTGAACACGCGATTAAAGCATTTTCTAAGTTAAGAGACTTAGGGGTAAAATCGTTTAGACTGTGCGATCGTACGATTAGATCGTATAATGAGTTTGTATCGTATGCCCCTATGGAAGGATGATCAAGTCACTGACCTGATCATGTATGTCGTGCGACCCTGCGAATTTAAAGTCATATAGTAGACTTAGTGATTATTGTCGTGCGATCCTGCGATAAAATGATGTCGGGGGTTGGTCGTTGGCTAACCAATGATCCTCCGATGCTTAAGTCAGTTAACGTTTTGTGAGAAAAAATTGTATTAAAAAGAGTTAGAGAACGTACCATTTCAGACTCTCTCTATTTGCCCCCTGTCATTTATTAACTTATTCTTTTTGGGAGGAAAAGATAGGTTTTAAATGACAGAATGACACGGAGAAATATTGTCCTGCGTTGACTAGGTTGTCGTGCGACCGGGCACCATAGTAGACTTATCTCTGTGAAAAAGATATTAATTTAGGGATAGAGGAACGAACCTGTCGAGAGCTTGATCTTGTGACTTTGGTTTATTTTCGCGGCTTCAAGGTAGACTTGTAGCACTCACGAGCGACTTTCGGCTCACTCTTAATCTCCTGGATTCCCCATGGCGTAGGGAATTTCCACATTTGATGATACGTCGAGGGAACGACTTTCATATCATGGATCCATGGTCGTCCTAAGATGATGTTATAGGCCGACGCACAATCGATGACACTGAACTTGGTCTGCTTGTTGACTCCTCCGGCGTAGACGGGCAAGATTATCTCTCCGAAGGTGCTCGTCGCTCCTCCATTGAAACCGACCAAAGTCGTCGAACGTAGGGTGATTTCCGAGCGATCGATTCCCATGGCATTGATGGTGTTGAGAAAAATAACATTTGCTGAGCCGCCCCCGTCGATCAAGACTCGACGCGTTAGACAGTTACCGACCGTGATCTGAATGATCAACCCGTCGTGATGCTTCTGATATGAGTCGCCAAGGTCGACGTGGTCGAACACAATCTTCTTGGCTTCTAGCTCCAAATCTCCTTTGGGTCTAGACGAGCGAGGAATAGGTCGATCATCGGGCGCCTGACTGGCATGACGCTTGGCCGCTGAATACATCAGACCACACACATCTGAACCACCGGTGATGAAATTGACGACCTTCGCATGCTCGGGGGTCGACGGTCGATGGCTATTAGCTGGAATAGCGACATCGTCGATGATATCCTTGAGATTTCCTTTCGGGAAATGATACGCTAATTCCTTCTTCAACGTGATACAATCGTCTGTCGCATGACCATGATCGGCATGGAAGTCGCACCACTTTGATTTGTCTTTTTTAGCATCGTCCATGTCGGACTTCTTTGGCCATCGAATGGTAGCTTGAGCGGTCTTCAGAGCTCCGACTAAGTCCTTTGCAGATCCTTTGAATCCATAAGAGGATATCTTGGGGTACTGAGTGAACTTAGTCGCGGTCTTGCCCTCTGCTTTCGTCTTGAAACGAACATTTGAAATTTGGCGCGCTGCCTCTATTCTGGAAACAACCTTTGTCTTGAACTCTGTCTTTCTGACGCCTAACGAATTCTTGTCGTCAGTGTGCTTGCGACGAAAGGCGGCATCATCTTCGACCCTCATATATGCTAAGGTTCGAGCTCGGAAGTCTTCGAAATTCTCTGGGGGATACTTGGTCAGATCGATACATAGACCTGAACTATCGTCCAGACCACGCTTATAGGCTTCGATCGCAGTTTTGATGTCACAATTGCGGATACTGATCATTTCGGCATTGATTCTATTGAAATAACTCCGAATAGACTCATTGGTCTTCTGCACGACATAGTACAGATCACTAGTCTGCTTTTCCATCTTATGACTGCTGGCGAATTGCCGGGAGAATTGGTTGACCAATTCGGCGAACGACCCGATAGATTTGGGTTTGAGATTGATCAACCACTGGAGAGCTGGACCAGTGAGAGTCGCCCCGAAACTCTTGCACATGCATACTTCCTGGTACATGTGCGGAATCGAGATTGTCCACATGAGCTTCTTATACTGCGCGACATGCTCGGTTGGATCGGTCACACCCGAATACTTGGGAGTGAAGGCAGGAATGTTATACTTCTTTGGGACCTCGATGGTGGCGATCTCGTCGATGAAGGACGACGCCTGATACCACGAGCGAGGCTCGACGTCGACAGGCACGACTGCCCTAGGCAACTTGGCGAGCAAGGACATGACGCGCTCATTTTGGTCTTCTAACATCTTCAAACGCTGGGCGACGGGATCGTGAAGATCAGGATTTGCCCATGTCGAGGGATTGGTCCCTGGACTAGTGCCATTACCATGCAACGAACCATTGGTGTCCCCGTTGAATGGGACAAAATATGGTTGCGACCCATAGTGAAGTTGATGTGGTCCATTCTGAAACGATTGTGGTCCCTGCTGAAATGGCTGCGATCTCTGCTGGAAAGATTGCGATCCTTGCTGGAAAGGTTGCGGACCACTTTGGAACGGCTGGGAAAACGGCTGGGATCCATTCTGAAACGGTTGGGCGCCACCTTGCAATGGTTGGGATCCATTGTTCGAGGGTGGTGGTCGGATGTGCTGAGGGGGAATCTGCCCAGACTGGGGATTCGGAATGAACGGACCCGGCTGCTGATTCTGCATGAATGGACTTGGATGCTGATTCTGCGCGGACGGGCCTGGTCCCGGACCTGGATTCTGGATGAATGGTCTCGGACCATTCTGGGGTCCAAAAGGATTCCTTAGCCGCGCGATCTCTTCAGCTGCTCTGCGATTCTACTCTGCCATTGCATTGAGTTGATTCCTGGCAACCTCGAGCTCCTGATACATCTGAGCAACGGCTTGCTGCGGATTTCCAGGGGCTGCCATTTTCCTGCAACAGAAAATAGAAGAAACTTCAAGAAACTATTAGTAGAATGCATGTTCATCGAGGATTTTCTCTAGATGTAGTCCCACGGATGGCGCCAAACTGTTAATGCCAAAAATCGCACCAAAGGGACAACTTAAGGTCGATGTGGACTTAAACAACTAAAGAAAGAATCTTTCGACGAAACGTGCGACGAGGATAAAAATAAAGAAACAAGGGATTTGATGACGCAGGAAAAACCTCAATCGAGGAAAAAACCTGCGGACGACGGGGGGTGTCGTTGCTGCAATATGGTCGCCAATCAGGGGCGATGTCCTTGGATACTGGTGTCGATCGTATAATGATTACAATACAAATGAACAAAATGCTTCGAAATGTAAAGTACAAGTGTTTAAAGTATAAAACAGGTGTTTGTCGTGTCAATACAAAGTGTGAACTGCTGGTCGAGAGCTGTTGTCGTGCGTCGAGAGCGATACTTAGAATAATGGTTCTTCACTTCAGGTGTTCTTCAGTATTGCTTCGGTTGTTAATCGCCGGATATTCGATGTTCAGTGTTCGGTCCTTGAAATGATGATTGAACTCGGTCTTTATAGTCTTCGTGAGCTTTAATTAGCTCATTGATTGCTTCATTTAACAGCTATAACGGCTGCAACGGTCTGTAACGGTTGTCGGAGTGATTATCCATGATGACCTTCGTCCGTTACGGCTATCGATCGTTGATGGTTGCGTCGGTTATATCCGTTGCTCCTTAATTACTTTGACTCCTGCATTAAACACTTAACAAATGTAACAGTCATGGTTAACGTTAGTTTGGTCGAGGTCGCGTGGTTCTATGTGACGGTCGTGCGGGACGCGCGACGCTATGGTCGAGTGTCGCGAGGAACTCTCGACTTACCTTTTAGGAGGGATGACGATGGTGTTTTGGGTCTTTGTCGAGACCTTATCTTAATACAAGATATAGTTCTTAATCGTACGTCTTACCTGTTATGGTCGCGGTCGAGCGACGTGATTTTTTGCCCAAACAGTCGGTATCGGAGTCCGTGGAGTCAGATTCCACGTCTTCAACATGGTGAGGTGGGGAAGAGGGTTCAGTAACATATGGTTCGGTCGAACGATGAAGTGCGGGTCTAGATTGGGGTTGGCTGGAACCGGGTCGCGATCCCGCTGCACCTCCTACACTCGCTCCTCTTCCTCTCACAACTAACACACCCCGCCCGGCAGCACCTGTATGCCGGGCCCTTCCACCACTCATCCTCGGACCCTCACGTTCCTCGGGTCTAGCTCCCTGGGCAGGTCCCTCCGGCTCTGGCGGGACCATGGGATTACCTAACACTCACCTATAAGCAACTACCCCTGGTGCATTGGGATCAGCGATGGCTAATAGGGCTTCAGGGATGGGCATAGCTACCGCACTGGATGGGTTGCGGATTACCAGGAACTGAAGATGGCTGATAGGGCATACCGGATGTGCAGCACGTCTGGGTATCGCTGGATTAGCGTCCATGTGTTGTCGCACTGCTAGCGATAGGAAACGCGGGTACGGGAGGAACTTCTTCTGTTTCGTTCCTCCGATGTGTCGGATGGCGGTAACAAGTTCATGCCAGATGATCATGGTGAAGTCGACATGGCGGTTGTAGCAGACGGCGTGAACTAGGCGTAGAAAGTCACCGGTGCACTGATCGATACCTTTCCATCTAGAGGATAGACACCTGTTCAGAATCGTAAACAAGGTGTACCAGATGGGGGCTAGGTATTTCTGGTTGAACGCTGAAGGTATGGGAAGATCATGGTTGTAGCCGAGCACGCGGATTTGTGCGCATAGCGTGTCGTCATTTATGGTAGGATCATACCGTTCATGACCTGCGGCGTCGGCAGCCGGAAGAGAAAGGAGGCGGCGAAAGGAATCAGGCATCAGAGTGAATGGCTGGTTGTCTATCATTGCCGTAATCGTCTGTGAAGTACCGGCCGTGCGAACCTGTGCTGTGAACCATACTTGAAGAACGTAGATCAATGGGACGTCGTTAGTGCGGTTGAGGGCCTCACGAATAGGATGGTGCATGAGGATATCCAGTATAACCTTTTGGTTAGGGTTGAGTCTGAAGAGCGTCGGGTCCAGGAAGTGATTGTTGGCCTCCATCTCGGTGCCATGGTCAGTGTCAACCAAGGCAGCATCTGCTTCGTCGTTTATGATTTCCTCTTCTTGAGGTAGCTGCTCTTCCGGAGGGTGTTGTGGATTTTGTTGATCCGCCATTGCAATACCTGTAAAAGAGCAGCACAGTTAGTTATTGAGATGGATGAACAAGTGTCGGCGCGTACCTTTCCTTTGATTGGCTCAATCTGAGACAGATCGAGGAATGGCAGTGACAAACCAGGTACTGAAATGACCATCAACAGTGGTGTCCGGATAAAGAGAGTGAAGGAACCAAACAATCCCGATAAGACAAGTTCTCTGGATAACAAACTTTCCGGATAACAAACTGCCCGGATAACCCATACTTATCCGGATAACATTAGTTACCGGATGGGATGGGACTATCCGGATAAATGTGAACAACCCGGACAAGAGGTTCCTTTGACGATAGATTTCCGGATAACAAGAGAGTCCGAACGCCAAAGTATCCGGTAGTTGAACTTACCGGAAACCCTTAGGTTTCCGGACAACTAGGTTTCCGGATGTGTGGTGTGTCCGGAGGAAGCATCATTCCAAAAACAGGTGTCCGGACAAAACAACATTGTGAAGCAGGTGTCCGGATAAAAACCCAGAAGTATGATAGTTTCCGGACACAATGATTGTGTCCGGACGCGAAAGAATCGAACAGTACAGGGACCCTAACAGAGTATTAAGCATGCAGGTAGTGGCGACATGAGTAACTAAGCAAGCAGAGATATCTAACTTGATCTAAGTCCTACTAAATCGACCCAAATAAGAGGACACACATAAATGGGTTTCGGAAGGTTGTTATCGATCAAATCAGGGGTCGATTCGTGGTGCAAAGTGTGTGATACTTGATTATAGATGAATAGCAGTGATATTCGAGGCAAATACCTGAGTTTGGGAACGAAAAACACCGTGAAACGTCGATTTGAGAGGAGTCCGTGGGTGAGGGAGAGAGGGCAATAGGGATTAGGGTTGTGGTTCGAATATCCGGATAAGGGAATGAAAGAACCCGGGTGCGTATAAATACCCGGGTGAGGTCTGGGTTCTTAGTCGACCCGGATACCTACCCGGTCCGGATTCTGCCCGGATACTAGAGGTGTCCGAATGTTGTCCGGATATCTCTAAATAGTCTTGTATCTTGGAAATTTGCAGGATTTTGAACTGAAAGAGAACTGTCTCTCGCTCCCCCTCAAACTGAGCATGGGTATTCCCTTGCTCCCCCTTGGATAGTGCAGTAGAGTGTAGTGGAGGGGTCCGGCACACCAAAAATTGTGAAGTCTTTTGTAAAGAAACTTGTGTCGCTCCCCCTCAGATGATGACTATAACACACACGCAGGAGTGCCCACACATACAAAAACTTTTGACATTTAAGAAAAAAAACTGTGTGTGACGCTCCCCCTCAAAGTATGAGGAATCTTACCTGATACCGTAATGTGCTCCCCCTGAACACAAGAACATATGGTGAAAGCACAGAGATAGTGAACGAAAATACAGACGACAGTATGAAATAAGAGGAACACACGAAGAAAGAAAAAAAAAGTACACGAAATCTACCTAATAAATACAGAGACTAAGATCTAACTATGTAACTATGACAAGTAGAATACATGTGCGAGAAAGTGTATACCCAGCCATCAGGAGTAATAACACCGGATGATGAGTAGACAGTTGCTCGTAGATGTATGGAACTTGTAAGAGGTACACATTCGGATTAAGTCTTCAGATTTAGCATACCTAGCTTGAACACAAGAGTTTTAAAACGTTTTTTGTCCAAGGCTTTGGTAAACAGGTCTGCTAACTGATGCAGTATTTACGAAGTAGAGTTCGATAGTACCTCTTTCAACGTGATCCTTAATAAAATGATACCGAAAGTCGATGTGCTTCATCTTGGTGTGTTGGACCGGGTTGCTAGATATGGAAATTGCGCTCTTTGAGTCACAGTAGATCGGGACTTTGACATACGTGAATCCGTAGTCTTTGAGTTGCGTCCTCATCCAGATTACTTGGGAACAGCAGCTTGCGGCGGCTACATACTCTGCCTCGGCAGTTGACGTGGAAACGCATTGCTGTTTCTTCGATGCCCAACTCACTAGGCTATCTCCCAAGAATTGAATGTGCCCGAGGTTCTCTTGCGGTCCGACATGCATCCCGCGTGATCCGTGTCAGAGTAAGCGGATAGGCCAAAACCTGTCTCTTTCGGGTACCAAAGGCCAAGATCAGCAGTACCACGTAAATAACGAAAAAATCGTTTAACGGCATTGTAATGAGACTCTTTAGGGTTTGACAGATAACGGGCGCAAAGAAATGTCGAAAACATGATGTCCGGTCTACTGATAGTTAGGTACATTAAAGAACCGATCATTCCCCGATACAATTTGGTGTTGACAACCTTTCCGTGAGGATCGGCGTCAAGCTTTGTATTGGTTGCCATGGGAGTTTTCATTGGTGAGGACTGGTCCAATTGGAATTTCCGAAGAATATCCCGAATGTATTTGGACTGGTTTATGAAAATTCCTGTCGACAGTTGTTTAACTTGAAGACCAAGGAAAAATTTCATCTCACAAAGCATACTCATTTTAAAAAAAATTCCCATGAGAGTGGCAAAGTTCTTTGCATATAAAGGACTAGTAGAACCGAAAATGATGTCATCGACATATACCTGGACTAGAATTATGTGACCCTTTTCGTTCTTGATAAACAGTGTAGAATCAATGGTACCTCGAGTGAACTCGGCTTCTAACAAGAACTTTGACAGTGTGTTGTACCATGCTCGCGGAGCTTGCTTTAAGCCGTAAAGTGCCTTGTCTAAGATGTACACATGATCAGGCTTCGAGTCGTCCACAAATCCGTCTGGTTGCGACACATAAACTTCTTCTTGGAGGTCGCCGTAAAGAAAAGTTGTCTTCACATCCATTTGGAAGACCGTGAAGTTCTTGTGCGCGGCATAAGCGAGAAACACACGGATTGCCTCGATGCATGCTACCGGAGCGTAGGTCTCATCGTAGTCGATCCCCTCTTGTTGTCGGTACCCTTTAGCCACAAGACGCGCCTTGTTACGAACAACGATGTCGTCTTCGTCCTTTTTATTTTTGAAGATCCATTTGGTGCCGCACACCGTCTTGTGCTGTGGACGTGGAACCAGTCGCCATACCTTGAGAGCTTCGAATTGATTTAGCTCTTCTTGCATGGCTATGATCCAGTCCGGATCTTCAAGTGCTTCGCGTACGTTCGTCGGCTCAATCTTGCTTAAGAAGCCGGAAAATAGACAGAAGTTGGCGGAAGCGCCTCGTGTACGAACAGGAGTAGAGGGATCACCGATTATCTGATGTAGGGGATGGGCCTTCGTCCATTTGGTGGAATGCGGAAGCGGCTGCTGGGTGGAGTGAGAGGCATCCGGATCCACATACGAACTAGATGGAAGGTCTTGAACCGCTTCAAGAGTAACAGTCTTATTTCTTGGAGGAAGTGGGGGAGGATGCGTCGATGGCTGAACAACTTCTGGTTCCGAGGAGTTCAGAGGTTGAGCATCGGTTGTAGCAGAGGACGAATCAGTAGGAGCGATCTCCGAGAGTATGGGTTCCTCCGGGGGGTTACAGTACCAGGTGCATGCATATCTGATGATGACGGTTGAGCTGTCTCTATTGTTGTTGATGGCGTGCTCGTAGAAGGAGGTGAACCAGATAAAGCGGCCGAATCCTCATTGCGAGCAGCTTCAAGTCACGATTGCACTGAGACAGGAGCAGAAGAGTAAAGTATGTCATCATAGACATATTGAAACAGTAAATCTAAATCAGAAGAGTCAGCATTCGATGAAGATGCATGATTCGGATTTACTGTGGCTTGTGCAGATCCCGAACTCAAAGGTCCAGAAGCTAGCACTCCAGTTAAATCGGGTTCTGAACTGAGTTGTTCAAAAGCCAAATCAGCGGCTTCGTCGAATGTCACGTTTATGCTTTCAACAATGGATTTGGTCCGTTTGTTGTAAACGCGATACGCCTTAGCCTGCGTGGAGTATCCGATGAAAACTCCTTCGTCCTCCTTGGGGCTGAATTTCCCGAGATCATCCTTGTCGTTCAACACATACCAAGTGCACCCGAAGGTGTGAAAGTAGCCGATGGATGGAACGTGATTATTCATGATCTCGTACGGCGTCTTGTTGAACCGCTTGAGAAGGATAGAGCGGTTTTGCGTGTAGCATGCCGTAGACACCGCTTCAGCCCAGAGATATAGCGGTACATTTGCTTGAGAAAACATTGTGCGGGCAGCTTCAACGAGAGTACGGTTCCGTCTTTCCACCACTCCATTTTTGCAGAGGAGTGCGTGCGGCAGAGAAGGTGTGTGTGATGCCCACTGACCTTAGATAGTCATCCACCTTTTGATTCTTGAACTCCGTCCCGTTGTCAGTTCTGATGGACTGAGCGTGTTGAAGCTTGTTCTTCTGGACAATCTTCAGGTGATCAATAATGAGCTTCGGAGTTTCGTCCTTCGAGCGTAAGAACATCAGCCAAGTGTAGCGTGAGTAGTCGTCCACCATCACAAGCACGTATTTGCGCTTATTGATGCTCGGAATACGCATTGGACCACACAAATCCATATGAATGAGTTCGAGGGTCCGGGACGTGCTCGGAGTTGCCTTCGGCAGATGTGATGCGCGCTTCATCTTTCCCTTTTCGCATGCCCCACAGAGACGATCATTCACGAACGGAAGTTGGGGCATGCCTCGGACGTGTCTGCCTAACACCAGTTGATTGATACTTCTGAAGTTGAGGTGTGAAAGACGTCTATGCCAGAGCCAAACTTGATCAGAGTCGGCTTTTGACAAGAGGCAGACAGGTTTGTCGAATTTGGTTGTTGTGAGGTCAATGGTGTAGAGATTGGTCTTTCGAGTCCCAACCAGTAGCTCTTCTCCGTCGTTGTTGAGGATTCTACACCTTGTGGCTTTAAAGTTGACCTAGAGATCCTTGTCGCAGAATTGACCGATGCTGAAGAGATTGTGTCCTAATCCTGCGACGTGGGATACTTTCTTGATGGTAATCTTGTCTTGAACTATGTCACCGTAACCCACGATCGGTGACTTCTCGTTATTCCCAAATCTCACATCTCCGCAGTATTCTTCCTTGTAGTTAGTGAGAAGCTCCCTTCTTCCGGTCATGTGCTTGGAGCATCTAGAGTCTAAGTACCACACATGACCGTTCTGCAAAACAAGATTAGTGACGTTTAGGTACCCAAATTTGTTTGGCTCATGGGGGGTTAGATTTGGCACTTCCTGGGGAAATTTGCTTTGACTCAGCTTTCCCTTTAGGTGTAGGATTTACACCGGTAGAGGGAACTGGTTTTGGCACTTGTTTCCTCTTCGGTGCAGAATTTACACCTTTAGGCGGAACAGATTTTGTAGCAGCTTTCCACCTGGGTGCCGGTTTAACCCCAGTAGGAGCAGCTCGTGTAGGAATGGGGTTAGTCTCCCGCTGTGGTTTAACCGCTTGATTGGAACCCCGTTGTGAATAGTGTTTCTGCTTATTATTGTGGGGTTTTCGCTTATGAAATAAGTTACCAACAAAGTAAGGCGCAAACCAATCATTATTGTGAATATCATCAAAATCATTCCAACCACAATTAGAACAACATAAACAATCATGCGATAACTGAATCAATTGAATAAGAGAATTAACTTTAACGGGAAAAGAAACTTCAAAATGGTTCCAATGATTCCAAGCATAATTGTCTTTGTCTATTCTAGAATTAAAAACAGTTGGGAAAGACTTTGACGCGTCCTTCTTGGCAGATTCCCTCTTTAGCCACTTTGGTGTTTCTTTATTAGCGCGACCATTTTTATCTGAAACAACAGGGACAGAATGATCAGTGACTTTAGGAGGAACAGTATTGTTGGTTGGCAAAGGTCCGGTCTCTTGCCTCGGCTGTGATTGCCTTTTAGAAACTGGTTTAGAAGTTGGTTTTGATTGAGAAATCTTGATCACAGCTGGGGCCTTTGTGTTAGAACATTGGCCTTTTTGAAAATCGACCGTATGATTCACCACATGAGATAAAAAATCAGTGTGACTTGGAAGAGGTTTGTCAAAGGGGAATGATTCAAACTCTTCATCACAGTTACCTTCGGAGTTCATGTACTTTGAAAAATCTATTTTGGGAATATCCGGAATGGGATCAGGTGTGGAAGGCGAGGAACACTTTGTGCTTTCGGTTGTGTGCTTTGGGGAATTCGGTGCGGAAGCGTACAAAAAATCAGAATTTAAATTCCTTTTAACACACTCATCTTGAGAAACTTCATTTTCTTGCAAAGAGATATTTCCGAGGAAGGCTTTACACGAGGATGTGTCAGATGAGTTAGAGGAAAGTTCAGGTAAAATCTGGTTTTCAGATTTAAGTTGGTTAATTTTCTCTTGGAGCTGACTATTTCTTGCATACTCCTCCATCTTTTCTGTTGCCAAAGCAGCCAGTTTCGATGTAAGCATGTTAATTTCACCTCGAAGGATTTCCTGTCCTTCATTCGACACATCTTCGGTTTTCTCAGATTTGAGTTTCTCAAGTTCCTGAATTAGCGCTTTCTTCTCGTTTTGAAAAACAGACCTTTCTTTCTCAAACGACTCCTCCAACTCAACAATCTTTGCTTCCAAGATGAGAGGGGGAACATAGAGTTTAAACTCGTCCGTCTCAGTCTTGGTTGCTGGTGCTTGGTCCTCATCCTTTTTGGAGGAATCCTTGGGAGTAGCAACCTTGAAGGGGTCGAAATAATAATTTGAGAGATACTTCATGTTCTTTTGGTACGAGTAGTTTAAAGGTTCATAACAAAATGGAAGTTGAATTCCTCGTTTTTGTGTGCGTTTATGTTCCTCGGTTTCCTCTTCCTTTTCAGGTTCAAGAGGACCAGTCCATTGAATTGCGTACTCCGGATACTTTTTATCTAACACGTAACACGCAAAATCATACAGAGTGGGAACTTGATATCTTCCCTTTTTCAAATAGTGTGGGTTATCATATCCGATTCCCCATTCTTTGTTAAAGTACGTGAACTCTTTGGGTTTATTCAAAAAAAATGGGTTAATCAGTTTGACCCCTTTTGTGGAGTTTGGTTTCAAGAACAAGAATTTTGGCCACATGCTCCTTGTGTTGAATTTGAAGAGAAGAACATTGATAAGTAATGTATTCTTTCTCATTCAAGCACTGATCAAACTGACGTTGGAGATCAGATAATTTGGCCCTTAAGTCTTTAGGTGCTAATGACAGATTTTTGCATTTAATGGTCAAGTTAGCATTTTCAGACTTATACTTCTCAGTTAATTTCATTTGAACATTAAGCTTTTCAGTTATTGAACTAATTTCAAGCTTTTGTTCTTCATATGTGGCCTTGAGGGAGTTTGCCTTTTCGGTGATAGTTTGCAGTTGATGTATGAAGTTTTGTAGGCAAGACACATACCTGATTTGTTGTTGCCTTTTCTTCATCCGTAGACGATTGATATCCCATGAAAGCATCAGCACCTTCATAATCGTCCTCATCATCAGATCTTCCTAGCCAGTACTCATTTTCAACGAACATTGCCTCGCCAGCCTCCTTCTGTCGGGCCAGTGCAAGCTTGGCCTCATAGTAGTGAGAGTTCTTCACTGTAGGCTGACGGCAGTCTTTAGCGAAGTGACCGAGTTTCCCGCAGTTGTAGCATTTCACAGGTTCATCTCTCTTCTTCCGGTCACCTTTCTCTGTCTTCTCCTTCTTCTCAGTTTGATCTTGCTCTTCTACCTTCTTCTTTCCTTCATACCAATCCTTATAGTCATGACGCTTATTGGAGGAAGTGGAGTAGCGTTGACTATTGGAAGATGGCTTCTTGTAGAACTGTTGTTTTTGAAAGGATTTAGTCAGAAGGGAAATAGCTTTCATTAAGTCTGATACGTCACCATCAGCATCACCGTCTTTCTCGTCTTCGGGTTCTGACTCGGAGGGGCTTTGCTGTGGACCGCGTCTGGATTGGCTGCCCGAAGATTTCCCTAGTTTGGAAGTCATGAGGGCAATAGGATCAGCAGATGGTTTTGGCTCATTCTTCTTCTCTCCCAGAAGCTCAATCACTTCATCTTCGTCTTGGAGAAGTGTCTCATACAGTTCATTGATGCTGATGTTCTCTATCAAGTTGTTGTGCTTGACATGAGAAGCATACACTTTCCATTCAGGTAGCAAGTTGTTGAGGAACTTTAGTGCGTTCTCAGTATTGGAATGAACAATTTTATTCTTGTTCAGTTCATTGAGGAGTAGACAAAATCGTTCATAGGTCTGGGTGAGGGATTCACCGTTGCGCTGCTTGAACCCATCGAACTTGGTTATCGCGCTATTTATCTTCAGCTGATTTCCTACAACGCTCCCACGCATCATTCTGGCTACTTGGTCCCACATGCCTATAGCCGTCTCTTTGTAACTATCTATGGCAGTGTAGATGGAATTAGGAACATCTTGAATCAGATATCTCTTTGCATGCTTTTCACCTTCAATCATGCCTCTTTCAAATTCTGTCATTTCAGCAAGAGTCTTGTCCTCACGTCGAGCTACTGCAGTTGAAGTTGCAGCTATGTCCTTCATTGGCTTGGGAATCGGGCCATTATCCAGAACTCTCTTGATGTACTCATAGTTGTCCTTGGAATCTATGAAGATCATAAACCTATCTCGCCATTGGTTGTACTCATTCTGATAGAGACACGGTGGCTTAGTGTCAGAGCCAATTGCGAGAGCATCACGAGAAGTAGACATCTTTGGTTGCAATGGAGTGATCGTCAGACGGGTTGATCGATTCAGAGTGTAAACCTAACGCAAGGTACTAAGAGTGATGACCTAACGCAGGTTCTACGAGTGATTGGACTAAACTGAACTTACTGGATAGGAATCCAAATAAGTGATCTGATCTGGAAGTGTCCGGATCAGATTTGATGCAAGTAGATCAATAAAAACAAAAGTGTCCGGATAAGAGGAAGAGTCCGGATAACTTGAGTTGTCCAGATAACCAAGGTTACCGGATGGCTTAAGTTACCGAATAGAAAACTGAAACAAGATGTTTCCGGATACACTGAAGTTTCCGGGTACAATGGATTGTCCGGATAAGATATGTCCGGAAACAGTGGGTTTCCGGATACAAATGTTACCCGGATAGTATAAGGAATAGTGACTTACCCGGATTGCAGAACTTACCCGAAAAGATGAGGAGTCCGGATGGAATTGGAGGTACCCGGATGGAAATCACACAAACGTCCGGGAACTATCAACTTGTCCGGAAACCACGGCTGGGTTATCCGGAAAACTCGGCTGACTTTTTCAATACGATCGATTTTCGATTAGGGTTGCACAAGAAGGTTCCTGAAAGGTTAGAAACACTACCAGACACAAAACTAACACTAACCCAATCGATTTTGAAGCAAAAAGAGCACTTTTTAATGGTAAAAATTCGATCTTTCTTGATGAACACAACCAAAAACACTTTAACCTTAATCTGCTAAATTGACCACTCAAACGATCGAATTGGAATGTGAAAAGTTGTAGAAATACTAACAAGTATAATGATAACACAACCCAATAAACATAATTGAACAATTTAGCCAGAATCAAAGATTTGAAAAATTCAAGAATGGTCAGACGTGAAAAAGTCAAACTAACCAGAAATCAGTGAATGAATCTGTGAATCGAATCCGTCCGTCTGCTCTGATACCAATTGTTAGAACCAGATCCGTGCAACAATATAGAAATCGTAATGATAAATCAATAAGAACAATGATTTCCAACTGTCATCCCTTTCATTAACTTTCAGAGAGAATTTACAATAAGAGTTTAGAAAGCTAAAGAGATGATTAGCTTGTTTTTCCAAGCTAATCTCACATTAAATACACCGGGCCCGTGGTTAACAATCCCACGGCCCGTTCACTAATAAGCTCTAATTTAAACAAATACAATTCAACCCTTGAACTTTAAATCAACTATAAAACCTGTCCTGACAATCATGCCTCTATAAATCTTGTTATCTGTTGGAACTCCATTGAGATCAGCATCTAACTTGATATTTGTTTCCATTGGTGTTCTCATAGAAGCACAATCAGACATCTTAAACTTCTTTAAAATATCTTTAACATATTTTCCTTGATTTATAAAAATACCAGTTGGTAATTGTTTTACTTGAAGACCAAGGAAAAAGTTCAATTCTCCCATCATGCTCATTTCAAATTCTGATTCCATGATTTTTGAGAATTCAGTACATAACTCTGCACTTGTAGAACCAAATATTATGTCATCTACATATATTTGAATCAGAATTAAATCATCACCCTTCTTCTTTAAGAACAAAGTAGTGTCAATCGTACCTTTCTTGAAACCATATTTTAATAAGTGTTGAGTAAGAGTCTCATACCAGGCTCTTGGTGCTTGTTTTAGACCATATAATGCCTTATCTAAAACATAAACATGATCTGGAAATTCAGGGTCAACAAAACCTTCTGTTTGATGGACATAAACCTCTTCATTAAGTATACCATTTAGAAAAGCTGATTTGACATCCATTTGGTACACTTTGAAGTTCTTATGTTCAGCATATACCAAGAATATTCTGATTGCTTCTATTCTTTCCACAGGTGCAAATGTCTAATCATAATCTATTCCTTCTTGTTGAGAATATCCCTTTGCAACCAATCTTGCCTTGTTTCTGACTATAACACCTTACTCATCTTTCTTGTTTCTGAATACTCATTTAGTTCCAATAACAGATTTTCCTTCAGGTTTTGGAACTAGTCTCCAGACTTTATTTCTTTCAAACTGTAGCAATTCATCTTGCATTGCTAAAATCCAATCTAGATCCTCTAGGGCTTCATTGGCTTTCTTAGGTTCAATTACACTCAAAAATCCTGCAAACATTGCTTCATTTGCTGTTGCTGATCTGGTCTTAACTCCCACTGATGGATCTCCTATCACTTGATGAATAGGATGGTCTTTAGTCCATTTGTTTGAACTAGGAAGCACATCAATTTCTGAAAAATTGTTGTTTGTATCATTCTCATCAATGATTGCTTGTAATTCTGAACTGTCCCCTTGTTCTGATACTTGTTGAGGTGAAACATCCAAGTTTGGATTCTGAGTAGTAGAGTCAAAATTCTGAATGACTTGTTCAGAGTTCTGAGGCACTTGTTCAGAAATCTGAGTAACTTGGTCAGAATTCTGATTGGCTTGTCCAGAATTCTGATTGGCTTATCCAGAAGTTTCATTACTTGTATTGATCAAAGTTGGACATTCCTCAGATGGACCTGTATCAGAAATTACAGTTGTTTGAACCACTTCTGAAGTTCCCTTTTTCATTTCTTGAACCATTTTTGGATTTTCAAAATCTGCATAAGATTCAGAAGTTAGTTCCAGAAATGCATCCTTAAACAATATATTGAGTTCTGAATAGTTAGGATTAGAAGTTGTTTCAGAAGTTATCTTTGTCTTATTATGTCCGAGTTCTGAACCGTTTTGTTCAGAAGTCTTCATTCTTGACTCATCAAAGGTGACATTGATGCTTTCCATAATTCTCTTGGTTCTTCTATTGTAGATTCTGAATGCGTTGGAAGTAAGTGAATACCCAACAAAGTATCCTTCATCTGCTTTTTTATCAAATTTACCAAGATTTTCTCTATCTTTGAGAACATAGCATCTGCAACCAAAAACATGAAAGAATTTAATCAGTGTTTTTCTCTTGTTAATCAGTTCATAAGCAGTTTTATCTAATCTTTTATTGATTAAAGTTCTGTTCTGTGTAAAACAAGCAGTGGCTATTGCTTCAGTCCATAGGAAGGTTGGAAGATTTGAATAAGCCAACATGGTTCTTGCTTCTTCAACTAGAGTTCTGTTCTTCCTTTCAACAACACCATTTTGTTGAGGAGTTTTGACAACTGAAAAGTTATGAGAAATTCCAAGACTTTGTAAAAAGTTCTGAAAAATCTCATTTCTGAACTCTGTTCCATTGTCACTCCTTATTTTCTGAACTGGAAGTTGCAAAAGGACTTGAATTCTTTTGATGAAGTTGATCAAAGTTTAGTAGCTTCTGACTTAGCTCTTAAGAATTCAACCCATGTGTATCTTGAATATTCATCCACAATAACTAGCATATACTTCTTTCCTCCCATAGATTGAACTGAAATAGGACCACAAAGAACTGTATGTAGCATTTCTAATGGTGATTTGCAGGATGAGTCCATTTTTATCTCATGAGAACTTTTCTTCATCTTGCCCATTTCACATGCTGAACATAATGATTCCTTTTCAAACTTGATCTTTGGTAATCCTTTGACTGAATGTTTGCCAACCAGATTGTTCAGATCCTTGAAATTTAAATGAGAACATCTTCTGTGCCAAAGCCAACATTCATTAGCCACTGCATTTGATAATAGACATACAGGGGTTACTACTTGTATTTTTGAAAAATTAACCACAAATAGGTCCATATGTCTTTTGGCCCAGAAGACTTTTATGTCATTCTCAGTTAAAATCATGCAACATGTTATGCAAAACTTAATCTGACAGAAACTATCCAAAAACTTACTTATGCTGAACAGATTATGTTGTAAGCCTTCCACATAAAAAACTTTCTGAATAGTCAGATCCCCTTTTGTTAAATCTCCAAAACCTCTGACTTGTCATTTGCTGTTATTTCCAAAATTTACTGCTCCTCCAGCCTTTTCTATGAAGTTTGTCAGAGAAGACTTATGACCTGTCATGTGTCTTGAAGCTCCAGAGTCTAAAAACCACACATGACAACCTTGCAAAAACAATCAGTTAGATTTAGGTACCCATTCTGGAATGGGTCCAACTTTGTTAGCTTTGGTATCTGATTTAACAAAAGTTCCTTTGACTTTCCATTCAAAATCTTCTTTTAAGAACCACTTTCCTTTTACTTTTATGAAATCGGAACATTTTATGTTCACAAAATTGTTTCTTTTCTTTTTGAAAACTTTTGGTTGAGACTGAGAAACATTTTCAGTCTTCTTTTCTTTAGTTTGAGAAAAGTTTTCAATCTTCTTTCCTTTTTTCTGAGTTTGAGGAATCAAAACAGTTTTCTTTTCACAATTCTGATATGTTTTGTTTATATAAGAAACAGATGTTATTAAAATTGGATTTTTCTGAGATGATTGAAATGAATGACTACAACATTGAACACATATGAGATTCTTTCTTGCAAGAGACAATAGATCTGAAACATAAGTCTTTTCACTTTTATTGCAAGATTTCAGATTACAACTGCATTTCATACAAGAACTATTGACTCTAGGTTCAGAAGTAGTATTTAATCCAATCTCCTCAGAAACTCTTTTCAGATTATCTTTCCTTTTGCTTTCCTCTTTTTCTGAAACATTGAATTTCACAGAATTAGCAGATGATTTGGATGATTCACCATTTTCAAATGTACTTGATTCATCAAAGAATTTCTTATCTTCTTTTAAGGCATTAATCTTGAAAAGATCATATTCAGCCTTTAACTTCTCAAGCTCTGTTATTTTCTGGACATAAGTGTTGTTTTCTTTTAAAACTCGGTCCAGTTTAAAATCTACATCACAATAATCATTTTCAAGATCATCAAAAGTTTTTCTTAAGTCCTCAAGTTCTTGACTAACAAGTTTAAATCTCTTTTCAAGTTCTGAAAAGCTTTCTGAAGTGAATTGGGAATTATCAATTGAATCAGAACTTTGACTAACAGTTTCAGAATTCTGACCTTCAGACTCAGAGTTCTGACTTGTGGAGTCCGAATTATGACTAGAAGACTCAGACTTCTGACTGACTGTTTCAGAAACCTTACTTGCATCAAATTTAATTTCAATGTCAGAATATGAAAAACTTGGTTGTTTATTTTTGTAACTGACATTCAAAGAATCATATTTGAATTTAGCATCATTATATTTTGGTTTCTCTTCTGTTGGTTTAGAAATCTCTTTCTTAACCTTGTCATCTGAAACTTCTGACTTCTCAGTTTTTGGTTCAGGAATTGTTTCCTTTGCTTTTACAGGACTTGATTTTTGTAGATTATCTGAACTTGTTATAGAACTAGCAGGTCTCACAAAAACTTCAACAATCTCTGGGATTTTTGGTTTAGGAACCTGTAGTTTATCAAAATCATAAAGATTTGTTGGAGCTCTTTTCAAAACAACATTTTCTTCCAAACCTAATCCCATTTTAGGATTATAAAATCTTGTATCTTTAACATTGCTAGTGAGAAGATTCAAGGTTTGTTGAGTTTGACCTCTTTTCAAATTTAGGTCTTCCAACTCTTTGATTTTTGTGTACAACTTCTTTCTTTCCTCAAATAACATATCATATTTAATTTGTAAATCAACCTTTTCATCTTTTATTTCTGAAAATTGAGTTTTTAATTCAGAAATCTTCTTTAAAATATCAGAATTCTCATTTTTGACTTTTTGTTTCTCAACTTCAGATTCTTCAAACTGTTCTTTAATTATCTCTTTTTCTATTCTGAACTTGTTAACCAGAATTCTTTCACCTTTTATTTGTTTTCTGAGTTTAACAAATTCAGAATTCATATTGCCAATTTGAGTCATTAAATCAATTTCAAGTGCAGAATGTACCTCAGCAGAAGATTCAGAATCAACATAATCAGAATCATCCTCATTCTTCATCTTGGCCATATAACTTTGCATTTGAGAAAAGTGGATGCAATCCTCTTCATCTGAAGTATAATACAGCCAGTTCTCCTGTTCTGCCAACATTGCAATCTCATTATCTCTTTTCTTAGCCAGCTGAGCCTTCTTTGTGTAGTATTCATAATCTTTTACTACTTTCACTCTGCATTCTCTGGCAAAGTGACCAGGTTTTCCACACTTAAAACACAAATCCTTCTTTTTTCTTTCTTCCTTCTCTTCTTTCTTCTCAAACTTACTTTCTTCTTATATTTCTCTTCTGAACTCCCATGCTCTCTTCTGAACTTACCCTGAACTTTTTCTTTCCATATCTCTTGTTGAAAGTGTTAGTCAACAAGGCCAATTTTTCTGCAATCAGCTTGATATCAACATCTTCCTCTGATCCTTCCTCCTCATCAGATTCTTCTTCTAACTTTGGTATTTCAGACAAAAATACCGATTTCTTTGCTGTTTTGATCACCTTAGATTTTCTTTCTGAAAGTAAGGCTAGTTGATTAGAAACACTTTTCTTCTCCTCCACTACCTGCTTAACCGAATCCTCATGTTGATTAAGAACACAGAATAGATCATTTAAATCTTCCTCACACATGTCTTTATTCATTTGAAGACTAATTGCAAAAGATGACCATTCTGAATTAAGAGAATTCAGAAATTTGTAATTAATCTCAGACTTTGTCTTTTGCAACCCATTCCTCCTGAGGTCATTCAAAATAGTACAAAACTTTTCATAAGTTTGATTTAAACTTGCACACTCTCTTGCTTTGAATCTTTCATAAGCATTGATGCATTGGTTTAACTTTGCTTGAATTGATTTTGCAGTGCCAAGCATTTGCTTTTCAAGTTCATCCCACATTTCTTTTGCTGATGTTCCACTATCAATTCTATTAAAAACCTCATTGGGAACTGCCAAAGTCAACAGCGTAACAGCTCTTTTGTCAATTGCATGTCTGATTTTCTGTGCTTCTGAGTACTGTGAAAAATTCTTCTTCACCTTAGTAGCAGGAATCTCTGGAGTTGTATCAGTTGCAGGTGTAGCAGCAACATCGACATAAACTTCAATTGGACCTTCTCGTATTGAGATCATCAAATTCTCATCGATATTATCTAAGAATTGTATCATACGAATCTTCCATTGCTGATATTCGTTAGGAATAAGAACATGTGGCTTCGTTTCAGATCCCATCGAGAGAAATTCTTTCGAAGACATGATTAGTAAAATTGAATTTGATCGATTCAACAAAAAGACAAATCGAATTTCTTGAACAAACGTGAAATAAATTCAAGAATTACAAAGAATTCAAGAATTGTGTGTAGCAGCGGAATCAATTGACGAATTGATCAAGAAATCTTCAAGAATGCGATCAAGAAACCCTCAAGAACATGATCTTGAACGAATTTGTTTGTTGATTAGCTCTGATACCAATTGTAGAAACCAGGATTCAATCTTACAATCAATTACGAGCAATTAAGAACAATCAAATAGAGAATTGGATCCAAAAGTATTGTATTCAATCAAGAACAGATTACAAATCTAGAGAGAGAATCTCTCAAAGATTACAAAAGTGAATACAAAGATATGCGGAAAGTTATGCAAAAGATTAGTTAGCTTACAGTTGCTAACTCCTATATATACTGTAAGGAAATACTAAAGCTACAATACATATGAGAAACAGACTAATAGAACAATTACACGTGTCCTAATTAGTAACTGAATATAACTGAAAATATCCTAAGACATAAGTTCTGAACAACATGTTCAGAACTTCTGAACATCCTTCTGATCAAGCACTTCAGAACTTCCTTCAAGCACTTGTGATATTTTCATCTTCATCATCAGAAGTTCTGAGTCTCCTACTCAGAACTCTGACCCTTTTGTTCAGATTCCACACTTGTAATCTTTCCGAGACTTCTCAAATCAGAACTTCTGAGTCTTCTAACTCAGAACTCCGAGTCTTCTATTCAGATCCAACACTTGTAACTTTTGACAAAACTTCAGTTCTAACAGGCAAAAATGGTGAAAATGGATAAAGGCTTGCCTAAAGTCGTCCATAATTTCGTTCTTAGTCAATAGGTCGCCGACAAAGGAGTTTCGAATGGAGCGGGGTCTTAGACAAGGTGACCCATTAGCCACGTTATTATTTTTAGTGGTTGTGGAAAGTTGCAATGTCATCATGATGGAAGGAAAAGAAAATGGGATTTTTGATGGATTTCGAATTGGAAAGATGAGGTGGCTCACCTTCAATATGTCGATGATGCAATCTTCTTCGATAAAATGGAGCACTGTGAACTTGAAAATTTTAATGAAGATCCTACAATTCTTCTACAAGGCTTCGGGTTTGAAGATTAACATAAGTAAAAGTAAGCTATACGGTGTGGGTGTTGAAGAAGAATAAATTCAAGTGTGGTCAAGAGGTATCAGTTGTGCGAGTGGCTCATTTCCTTTTGTGTATCTTGGACTCCGGTTGGCATGAGTTTGAATAAAGTTGAAAATTGGAAGGAAGCGGTGGCAAAGATGAAGAATAAATTGGCTTCTTGGAAGACTAAAGTGATCTCGTTCGAAGGAAGACTAACCTTGGTAAAGTCCATGCTTGGTAGCTTATCGTTATACTTTTTCTTGCTATTTCATGCCCCAAGAGGAGTGATTGGTGACCTTGAGAGGGTAAGGAGTGCTTTATTTTGGGGAGGGGGCGGTGGTAACAATAAAAGTAAAGGGGTCGCATGGGTCAAATGGGGTAAGTGTAAAGCCCGTATCCTGGTATGATTTATTTTATTAATTTAATTTTTCTCCTAACGTTTTTTTAACGGGATTAGGCGGCAAGGACCAAAAATGAATTAGTTTTGTGATAATTGGTTTAATTGATAAAATCCTAACTTAAGTGGTAAAAATGTTTTAGCTTTGGAAGTCAAGGACTAAAAATGTAATTTTTGGCATGAAGTTGCATGGGATCGGCCCATAAGAACTGACCCCCTCCCCTTGTGTTTTCGTTTGGAGTCTCACGCAAGAAACAACCCCGAAACCCTAAGTGTCGCCCTCGTCCCCCTTTTTCCTTTTGCTGTCACCGCCGAGCCACCACAAGACCGCCAAGCCGTCGCCGCTAGCCGCTGGAGAGAGAGAAGAGTAGCGAGAGAGAGAGAGAGAGAGAGAGAGAGGGAGCCGGAGATCGGGACGCGAAGGGAGTCGGGATATCGTGTGTTTGCTGCTGCGTTCTTCTCGAAAGGTAAGCTCTCCTTTTCGTCTTGCCTTCTCCTTCGTCGTCGTCAAATCACCACGAAGCCACCACCGCCGCCGCAGCCATAGCTGCCGTCGGTGTGCCGCCGCCGTGCACCACCAGTTCGGTGGCTGTGTTGGCGGGTTTGCGGCTGTTTGGTTATGCGTGGGTGTGTGTGTGGGCGATTTAGTTCATCTCGTTGCCTCACCGGATTTTGGTATCGAACCACCACCACCGCCGGTGGTGGCTGCCACCTCCACGCTGCCGCCGACCACCACTGCCTAGGGTGGCAGTGGGTGGTGCTTGTTTTAGCCCAGCCATTAGTTGCCTAAACCCTAATCCTAATCCTAAACGTGAAACCCTAAACCGAGAAACCAAAGTTATCATTTTATGTGAAAATGCCTAATCTGTCCCTGTTTGTAAAATCCATAGAAAAATCTAGGAAACTCAAATTGAGGTTAAACCAGTGCCCAAATCTCATAAATTGTGTCTAGTATGTTTCATATGTTTTACAGAAAAATTAATAAGGCCTCTAGATAGGGCCAAGTTAGCAATTAGTGCAGATTGGTCCGGATTTCACTGTTCGGGTAGTCTGTTTTGTAAAATTCATATAAAATAGTAGGGACCTCGGATGAACGCGTGCGATATGTACCTGGAAAGCTAAGACATAGAACTTTCAAATTATGGAATTATATTTCTGGTTTGGTGGGTTTAAGGGGGGGCTAAACAGGTCACGAACAGACATGCAGTTTTAGACCAAAAACCGGAAAATGCACAATTAGACTTATAGTTGTATTTTCGGGTTGGGGCTACGTATTGACTCTTTATAACACCTATTTAGGCGGAAAGAAGTGAGTTGGAGTTGGTGGGTTCTTGTTGTTGTCCGTGGAGTTCCGCATTGCTTTTCGAGGTGAGTTCACTCACTGCGTAGGATAGAGATTATATGTCCACTACTGTAGTCCGTGTGTGTGTTAGCTGATTTGTTTGTGTGTAGTACTAGGCTGAGTTAGTATCTAGTATGAGACCTTGAGTGTCGTATAAACTCAGGGAGACCGAGGAATACGTACACGGGTGTGGTAAGAACTCGGGGAGACTGAGGAATACGTACACGGGTGTCGTATGAATTCGGGGAGACCGATGGATGCATACACAGATATTCTTGCATGAGTTTGCTTGTTTATGATATATTTTTATACTGGTATGTATTGGTTGCTTACGTCTATCTGCTGATAGGAGTAGTGTCTATATGATAGCTATTCTATGTATGTGTTTGAATTCACTAAGCTTCGTGCTTACCCTTTCCCTATAAATTACTGTTTCAGGTACGAGTGGCAGTAAGGCGTGACGGTACACACTAGCGCATTGAAGAGACTTTCACCATTATTTATTTTGAGACTCTATGTTTAGAATTATTATACTTTCCGTTGTTTTAATTGAGTTGGTTGTTTAACTTAACGGGGTTTTGGATAAAACGTTTATTTGGATTTAAACACTTGTGGTTTATTTAATTAAAATGGTATTTTAAAAAGTTTAAATTTATTGTAATTTTTGGAACGTTACAACTTGGTATCAGAGCTCAGCTTGAGCGAATCAAACACATTTCGGTGTGTTTGGACTCAAGTTTGTGGCTAGGGAGTTTTCTTTTTAAAAAATTTGAGAAATAAAAGAAAGGAAAAGTACGTTTTAGAGACGGTGATCGAAGGCGCAGTGTGTACAGTCAGTCGATGCCAAGGGAAAAGGTAGAGTACTTAGTGTAATTTATTGCTTTCTAGAACATAGGAGTATGTATGCTAGATTGCCTGGTGCTTATTACACTTTGCTGCATGACTATTACTTGCTAGTAGGAATTTATGCTATTCCTGATAGGTTGTTAAGTGAATGCCTTATAAGTGGTATACAGTAGGAACTAAATAGCCTTAGAATGTTTGATTTAGTTCTATTGCGCATCTCTTGTTTGAGTCTAACCGTTGTGGGATAAAATCTTTTATTCGAATGTCTATCTGATTTCACACTGTATGCGACTGTGCATTCGCGAGGCGACTCGTGATGACTAGTGGAGATTCCGTCATAGTAAGGGTGGTGGGATGAGGTGAAATTCCTAGTGAACTAGGGAGAGTGTTGACATATGCTGGTACGGGCATATGGGTTAAAACTGTCGGCAAGGAACTACTTGGGCACTCCGGGATGGGACTCGGAACGAGCAGGGATAGGTGTGGAAGATAGTAGTAGAGCTCCTACTATCTAAAGCACAGGATCCATGCTCGAGTCGGGGAAAGTCACGGGGAATCCGAGGAGTTGAGCGTGAGTGTAGATAGCAGGATTTATTGTGTGCTAATAACTCGTTGTAATATCTACCCAGAATGGCCATCACAAGGAGGAACAACAATGTTGAACCAAATGTTGGTACCGGATCTACTGCCGAGCAGATACGTGAGATGATTGCGGCTGAGGTAACGCATGCTATTGGGGAGGCGATTCCCGAGATTATTACCGCCATTCGTGATGAGGTAGTAGTGTTGATGGAGGAGCGCATCGCGGCGATTCCACCCCCTGCAGGTGGGCAGCCCCGCGCGTGGGAGTTTCAGTATCGGGATCTCTCTACTTGTTCTCCTCCTGAGTTCAAGGGAGACTCGAACCCGATCGTCAGTATGCGCTGGATCTCGGATATGGAGTGCGCATTCCTTACCAGTGGTTGTCCTGAGAACCTGAAGGTTCGCTTCGCGGTGAACCTGTTACGAGACGGAGCGAAAGACTGGTGTGCTACTTCTTTGACGCTTAATGAGCACACTACTTTGACCTGGGAGGAGTTTGTCGTACGTTTTCGTGCAGAGTATGTGCCTCCAGTGGAGATGGAGAGGATTGCTAAAGAATTCTTGGATCTCACACAGACTACGGAGACCGTGAAGGAGATGAATCGAAAGTTCACGGAGATGGCACTATTCTGTCCTCAATATGCTGCTTCTGAGGACATGAAGATGACGCGGTACAAGGATATGTTACGTACAGAGATCAGGGAATTCGTGAGTACAGCGCAGTATGCTACGCTTGCTGCGATGATGGAGGCTGCCCGGAGACGGGAACTTGAGTTAGAGACACAGGCTAAGAAGAGGAAGGCGGTGTAGGCCATGGCACCAGTATCGGATGTTCCAAAGAAAACGAGGTTTTCGGACTCGCTCTTGAGTCAAAGGAGCGGTGGGTTCAAGCCCAGTGTTGGCCCCAAGTATCTGTTATGTAAAAGTATTGAAAATAGTTCAAGTCAGAAGACCAACAGAGATCAGACAGAAGATTCGGAAGAAGTTCAAGTCAGAAGACCAACAGAGCTCAACATAGCTATGTCGAATACTTCCAACAGAAGAACAAGTGTTTAACAGAAGACCAACAGAGCTCTTGCGAAAGAGCTCTGGTGAAGTGAAGACCTCTGTCAGCCTAAGTCTCATAGTAAATCCCAAGTGTTAGACAAGTGTCCATACTTTCCACGTATGCCCTAAAAATAGGAGACACACTTTCCACGTGTCATTCTAGGGTACGATAGTACACTGCCTTCACTTTTCCAGGGCTATAAATAGAGAGGTAGTGGAATAAACAATTGTAAGCTTTGGGAAGAGTAGTTTTTCCACAATTGTTTAAACACACACTACAGCAATCCCGAGCACTACCTCCGTACGATATTGTTGTACTATGAGATTTTCGAACACACTCGAACATGTTCTTGGTGTGATTCATTATCAATATATGAGCAGCTTTTATATCTGATCCTGTTATCATTTTTACTGTTCAATATTTGATTCTCATAGTTCATTTATCGTTTACACAATCACTCATTTTAATGGCTTTATTTAATATGCTTCCGCTGTCTATTTTACTACCATTAATATGATACAACGTGAATCTGGGAACCTACAATTGGTATCAGAGCTCCTTTGGTTTTCTTAAACCAAACGATCCAATCTACCAAGGTTAACTCATTGTTGTTGATTATGTTTGTGTGCCTTTAAAAGCTTCATTACATACTCTGTTTTTATTGCTTCCTAGTCTAAACAAACTTTCATAGCTCATATAACTGTGTTTAAAGCTTTCTAGCTTAGTTTAAACGTTTCTCTTAGAAGTTACTGTTCCATTAGTTACTGTTTAAAACTCATCTTCGAGTTGAAACTCTTTTTAACAACAGTACTCTGTCTTTCTCAAAATGGCGAACAATGGTATAAATGCTATCTATACTGTTGGTTCTTTAACAAAACCTCCTACTCTTCTGAGAGATGAATATGCTCAGTGGAAGATCAGGATGGTTAACTTTTTCGATGGTATGGATAAAGACTTAATGCGATCTGTCACGGACGGACCATAACAACCCATGGTTTTTGTTCCTCGTGTACCCGCAACAGAACTACTGCTGAGATTCCAGCTCATTATGAGATTAAAACCACAGGTTTTACTGATGAGGAAAATCTAAAAATGGAAAATGATCTTAAAGCAGTTAGACTACTGATAATGGCCATTCCAAACGAAATATTTCAAGAACTAGATTCATGTGTTACTGCTAAGGAAATCTGGGATCAACTTCTTAACCAACTTGAGGGTGGTATCAAGACCCAAAAGAACAGAAGGACCCAATGTATAAATGAATACAACGATTTCAAGGCACTTCCTGAGGAAACCTTACAACAAACCTACAACAGATTTAATGTGTTGATCAACAAATGCAAAAAATGTGGGGTTGTTAGGTCGAAGGAAGATAACAATGTTTTGTTTTTGAAAAGTTTGAATGATGAATGGTTAAATCTGTCCATGTCTTTACAAGCCAACCAGGACTTAGATGCACGGTCTCTAACAGATGTGTATGGCACTTTGGCCGCACAAGAGAAGGATGTTGTCAAGCAAAAAGGCAAATCCACCATTGCAGGCCCAATCACTTTAGTTTCTGATTCTAAGAAAACCACATCAGAAAAGTCCAACATAGAGAATTCAAACAGAGAGAAAAAGAAAGATAAGTCCGTTAAAAAGAAAGGAAATAAAAGTTTAGTTGCAGAGAGTGATACAGAGGAAAGCTCCTCAGAGGATGATGACATTCAAGCTTTTGCTCGATCTCTTGCTCTAATAACTCAACAATTTAACAAGAGATTTGGCAATAAGTTTGACAGAAGAGGTAGATATGAGAGAAAAGAAGACAGAAGAGAATACGCTGCACCAGAACAAAGTAACAACAGAGTTACCACAGAATAAAGACAACCTCCACAAAACAGAAAAGAAAATCCACCAGCACAACAGAAGGCCGATGCTGCTCAACCCATCAATCAGAATGATGGACGTTGCTTAAGATGTGGCAAACCTGGGCACTTCTCTGTTAATTGTAGAGGCAAACTGGTAAAAGACCAGGACTACTACAAGAACAAATACAAGTACAACTACAGAGAAAGAAGCTATGTTGCTGAAATGGAGAACTGGGTTTCTGATTCATCCTCTGATGATGAACCAGAACAAGCCAACTTTTGTGGAGTTGCTGTGCATGATGAAAGTTTAGAAGAAACTGTTGACTGGATGACTGGAGAACCAAAGATAACGAAGGGAACAACAGAAGAAGAAGATCTAGCTCATGCATTTGCTCTTACTACGACAGAGTCTGACGACAGAGCGCTGGAGACCACCAGACCCAGTGCCAAGGTATGTTCATCTGAATCCAAGTCTGACTCGGAATTAGAAATGCATGTTTCTATGCTGAATGAGGAATTTCAACTTCTTAAACAAAAACTTTCTGAAGAAAAAGAGCTAAGAAAGCTAGCTCAGAAGGATCTGTCCTTTTACAAGAGAGAGAAAACTCTCTTGGAACAAGAAAAGGAAGAAATCTTCAAAGAAATATCCGATCTAGAAATCTTGCAAAAGAAGAAAGAGAGCCTGTTTTCTGACAAAATTAACGAATATGAAAATGTTTTGAAACAGAAGTCTGAAAATTTGAAAAAGTCTGAAACAGAGAGACTTAACTCTGTTGCTCTAACTGGCTATTTTCAAAGAGAAAGGGAATTTCTGCATCAATCCCTACAGAGAAAAGAAATTCAGATTAAAAAATACCAGGATGCACAAGATGTGCACATCAAGATAAATTCACAGATGGATACGCAAGGTCTTGGTTTCTCTGACCTTGCTCCCTATGACGAAAGGAAGAAGACATCTCTGTCCTCTGCCTTTTGTGTTGGGAAAATCCAAGAGGACGTGATATCTGGTAATGCTGTTTTCAAAAGAACCAAAACTTCAGATGCTTTCTCAAAACCAATAAATCTTGACTTTAGGAACGTCAGCTATGATTCCTCTGATCATGAAAAGGTTTTAAAACCATCCTCTGAGTTTATTCTTGATCAAGGAAGAGCTAGAATCATACTTCCTAACTCTGTCAAGGACTTGGATACAAAAGAGATTTTTAACTTCAACTCATTCAAAGGACAGAAGTCTGTTACTTCTATGACTGAGTCCTCTGTTGAAATCCCACAGAGCAAACTCAATCCAGAAGCCACAGTCTTCTCTCCTACTCCTGAATCCATAAGAACATCTTTTGAGGAAGATTTGTTGAAAATTATCGAGGAAAATGCTGTTTTAGAACTGTCAAAACAAATATCTCTGTCATACCCATTGAAACGAAAACCTCCGACAGAGCCACTAGAGACTTTCTAGGCTCTGACAGTGACTCTGACTCTGAAGTAGATGAACAGATTTTTTGTGGTCAAAAGAAAATTTTACACAAGTTAAAGCAGATACCGATAGAATCTACGGATCTAAAAGATGATGTTTCTTTCTTCAAGAAACAATCAAGGTTTATACCGGTAACTGAGTTTAACAACAAAGGTTTTAAGATTCTTGCTTCTAATGCAGTAGAAGTGGAGAAGAGAGAGAAAAACAAAAGTGTTTTTGTAAACCCAAATGTTCCTCTTGCTTTCAAACCAGTAAAATTCACACCAGAACAGAAGGGAAAATGGATAGCAAACAACAGATCTATTCCAAATTCTGGTGTAAATCAAAGAAGAAATCCCTTCTGGTCAAATGAATCTATTCCAAAGAGCTTCGTGTCAATAGAGTCTGTTTCTAGGAATAACAGTTTTAAGAAACAGAACCAGGACAGATTGTATGCAAAGACATCTGGTCCTAAAATCTTTCAGAATCAAGCTCCATTCAAACAGTTTTTGAATAAAAACAATGTGCATCAGTCATGTTCCATCAACTGCAATTGTATTCAACTGTTACTAAAATTGCAAAATCATCTGAATGGTCCCCACTGTGTTCTGAATCAGTACGTTCAAAAGAAAACTCCCACGACTGTTCAGAATACACAGAGGAAAACCTCTGGCACACCATCACAGTATAGAAAGCCCAAAGGAAAGTCTGTCAACCCACCTAAGCCTAACAGGAAAGGACCCATTATGCAATGGGTACCTAAAAGGAACTAATCTGTCTTGCATAAACCTCATGTGCATATCTGGTACTTGGATTCTGGATGCTCCAGGCACATGACGGGGAATAAGGAACTGTTAACTTCTTTTAAGAACAAGATGTGAAGTGCAGTAACCTTCGGAGGAGACAATGGCGGACAGATTAAAGGTTATGGTACATTTGTAAATGGTGGTGTTTCAGTCTCTGAAGTTGCTTATGTTGAAGGATTAAATCATAATCTTCTCAGTATAAGTCAACTCTGTGATCACGGATTTGATGTCAATTTCAGGAAGAAATATTGTTCCTTGTTACTTTCCAAGTCTGGTCAAGAACTTTTAAGAGCTGACAGAAAAGACAATCTTTACAAAATGAATTTTAAACCAAACCAAAACTCTACAACAGAGAAACTCTGTTTAGTGTCTTTGAAAAATGAAGATGCCTGGCTCTGGCGTAAAAGATTTGCCCATTTGAACTTTCAAAACCTTGACAAGCTCGTGAAACTGAAGTTAGTAAAAGGACTTCCTTCTCTGAAATTTGACAAAGACCATCTCTGTTCTGCTTGTGAACTGGGTAAGATGAAAAGATCTTCACATAGAACAAAGAGTGATCATAGTTGTCCCAGACCTTTGCATATGCTTCACGTGGATCTCTGTGGTCATCTCTGTGCAAAGTCTGTCGGGCAAGAAGTTTATCCTTGTTTTAATTGATGAATATTCTAGATATACTTGGATTGAGTTCATCAGAGTAAAATCTGATGTCCCAGAAATTTTGATAAGTTTGTTGAGAAGGATACAGGTTCTGTTAGGATTAAAAGTACAAAAGTTGAGAAGTGATAATGGGAAAGAATTCAAGAATGCCAAAATTGATACCTACCTATCAGAGGAAGGTATTTCCCAGAACTTTTCAGCTGCAAGAACTCCACAACAGAATGGAGTTGTGGAAAGAAAGAACAGAACGTTGGTAGAAGCCGCCAGAACCATGTTGGCTGGCTCTGTCCTTCACATAAACTTCTGGGCAGAAGCAGTCTCAACAGCCTGTTTTACCCAAAACAGAGCTATGATAGTAAAGAGATTTAAGAAGACTCCTTATGAACTCATCAACAATAGAAGACCAAACGTGAAATTCTTTCATGTTTTCGGTTGCAAGTGCTACATATTGAATGACAGAGATCAGCTGGGAAAGTTTGATAAGAAAGAAGACGAAGGAATCTTTATTGGTTATTCCTTAACCTCTAAAGCCTACAGAGTCTACAACTCCAGATGTCGGGTCATTCAAGAAAGTGTAAACGTGTCCTTTAATGAAATCACATCGAGCTCCTCTGATCGTAAATCAACAGAGGGGACACAGACAGAACAGAAAAAGACAAGTTCTTTAAAGACAAGGGAAGAAGATATCAGTCTCATGTTCAACGATTTCTTCAATGATGATGATTCCTCTGATAACATCAACAGAGGAGATCAAGCTCAGAACTGAACAGAACAGAATCTGACAGGTACATCTCTCACTGGTCCCTCTAATATTTCACCATCTACTTCTCTGTCTACAGGAGTGATACAGAGAAATGAGGAACCACATCAGAATGAGAGAGGACCTGAACAAGAGCCATCATCACCTTTCCTAACTAATATTGGCAAAGACTCCTTGTTTGAAAGCTCACCTTCACAGAGCCCTGTTAATGACTCTTAGAGCAATGAGGCCACTCTCCAAAGTCGTGTGCCACAGAGCCCCGATCTCAATCAACAGAGCTCTGATGCTGAAGTTTATCTTTTTCCATTAGAAGCACAAACCCCGCCTGTTGTCCATGCTCCCATGACACGATGGACAAAGGATCATCCTCATCATCTTATCATTGGTGCTGTTGAAGATGGTGTGAAGACAAGATCGGCCACAATCAATGAAGCCTTCTTTGTAAATTTCTTAAGCATGATTGAGCCGAAGAAAATTTCTGAAGCCCTAGAGGACCCAAATTGGATCGAAGCTATGCAAGAAGAGCTTCTGGAATTCGAAAGAAATAAAGTTTGGTCCTTGGTTCCACTCCCAAAAGGCAAAGCGGCCATTGGAACCAAATGGGTGTTTAGAAACAAAAAGAATGAAGATGGGATTATCATCTGTAAGTTTCAGGATACACTCTTACAATCAAATATGAACAATTAAGATCGTATTCACAACAACTAGTCATATGATCTATTAACAATCTGTGAATTACAAGATATTACAATGAATTTCTCTCTCAATAGATCTAACAATTTATGCGTAAAGAGTTATCCAAAAGGTTAGCCAAAGATTATATCAAAGATTTAGTTAGCTAGAGTTGCTAACTCCTATAAATACTGTAGAGAAAAGCTAAAGCTACAGTACATATAAGAAACAGACTAATAGAACAATTACACGTGTCCTAATTAGTAACTGATTATAACAGAAAATATCCTAAGATATATGTTCAAACTCTTTTCTTTTTGAAAAACATTTTTTGAAACTCTCAAAACCATTCTTTTCTTTTTGAAAAACATTTTTCTTGCATTCAAACTCTTTTCTTTCTTTTGCAAGAATTTTCTCCAAATCAGAAATTTTCAAAGATAATTCAACAGACTTTGTTTCAAAACCTTTCCTCTCAGTTTGAAAGTCTCTTTTCTCTTTCTCAAATTTCACTCTTTCAAGTATAAGAACTTGTTCAAAATCATAGATCTGTTTCAAGAGTTGACAATTTTTCATTTCACATGATTTGATTCTATTTTCAGACTCTGTCAACATCTTTCTTCTAAAATTTCCTTTCTCTTTCAAATCAACATTCTCTTTTTCTAACAACTTTATGTTTTCTTGAACCTTTTCAAAATCCTTTAGAAAATCAGATTTCTCTTTTGGCAAAATCTTTATAACTTTTGTATTTTCATATTGTTTTGCTTGAAGATTAGCAATCTTGCTTAAATGAGCAATCTCAGTTTTGTTTCAGAAATTGTTTCTTTTGCTTTTACAGGACTTAATTTTTTTAAATTGTCTGAACTGGTTATAGAACATGCAGGTCTCACAAAAACTTCAACAATCTCAGGCATGATGAAATTAAAAATTCAAATATCAACTATGAATTTTGATCAAAACTGAGAATCAACACAAATCTATAATATGCAAGAACTAATCAAATCTTTCACATGCATTTTATCAAACAGTTAGAGTACATGAATTAATGAAATCTTCTTTTCAACAAAAAATTTGAATACTAATCAACATGCAGCAGATAAAATCACTTTGATCAAGAAACCAATCAAGAATTTCGAAAACAAACCTGTGATCTCTTTTTAATTTCGAGAATTAATCAGCATAGAGAGAAAATCTTTGGATGACTTGATTGTAAGATATCGATTCAACAGAAAGACAAATTCAAATTTCTTGAATCAATGATAGAAACGAATTCAAGAATTGTTAGGAATTCAAGAATTGTTAGCAGCAGCAGAATCAATTGACGAATTGATCAAGAAACTTCAAGAACGCGATCAAAAACACTCTTGGACGAATTTGTTTGTTGATTGGCTCTGATACCAATTGTAAGTTTCAGGATACACTCTTACAATCAAATATGAACAATTAAGATCGTATTCACAACAACTGGTCATATGATCTATTAACAATCTGTGAATTACAAGATATTACAATGAATTTCTCTCTCAATAGATCTAACAATTTATGCGTAAAGAGTTATCCAAAAGGTTAGCCAAAGATTATATCAAAGATTTAGTTAGCTAGAGTTGCTAACTCCTATAAATACTGTAGAGAAAAGCTAAAGCTACAGTACATATAAGAAACAGACTAATAGAACAATTACACGTGTCCTAATTAGTAACTGATTATAACAGAAAATATCCTAAGATATAAGTTCTGAACATGTTGTTCAGAACTTCTGAACATACTTCTGAATAGGCGCTTCAGAACATTTGTCTTCATAGTCAGAAGTTCTGAGTCTCCTACTCAGAACTCTGAACCTTCTAGTCAGAATCCAACACTTAGAATCTTTTTGAGATTTCTCACTCAGAACTTCTGAGTCTTCTACTCAGAACTTCTGAGTCTTCTGAGTCTTCTTTAGTCTTCTTACTCAGAACTCAACACTTGTGTTTTTGACAAAACTCTAGACCTAACATCATCAGAAACAAAGCCCGTCTGGTTGCAAAGGGATACAGACAGGAAGAAGGTATTGACTATGATGAAACCTTTGCACCTGTGGCTAGGCTAGAAGCCATCAGAATCTTCCTAGCCTATGCTGCTCATAAGGGTTTTAAGGTCTACCAAATGGATGTCAAGTCTGCCTTTCTGAATGGCAAACTGCAAGAAGAAGTTTATGTCCAGCAACCACCTGGTTTTGAATGTTCAGAGTTTCCAGACCACGTTTACATGTTAGACAAAGCTCTGTACGGCCTTAAGCAAGCTCCCAGAGCCTGGTATGAAACTCTGTCCAAATTTCTGTTGGTCAATCACTTCGAGAAAGGTACTGTCGATAAAACTCTATTCTTTAGAAGGTATAAGAATGACATACTTCTGGTACAAATATATGTTGATGATATTATCTTTGGGTCTACAAGGCAGGAGTACTGTGATAAGTTTGAAAGTTTAATGAAAAGCGAATTCAAAATGAGCATGATGGGAGAACTTTCTTTCTTCCTTGGTTTACAAGTTAAACAATCAGACAGAGGTACTTTCATAAGTCAGTCTAAGTACATCTCTGATATGTTAAAAAAGTATAAGCTCAATGATTCAAAACCAATGAAAACTCCTATTGCCACTGGAGTTAAGCTTGACTCTGATCTTAATGGTGAACCAACAGATGTCAAGTACTACAGAGGCATGATAGGGTCACTTCTGTACTTAACTGCCAGCAGACCTGATATAATGTTTGCAACCTATCTCTGTGCCAGATTTCAAGCAAATCCTACAGAAACTCATTTAACAGCTGTCAAGCGTATCTTTAAATATCTGAAAGGGACTCAATTTTTGGGTCTCTGGTATCCTCTTAACTCTGGTTTCGAGCTTGTAGCATATACAGATTCAGACTATGGAGGATGCGAGAATGACAGAAAGACTACTTCTGGTAGCTGTCAACTGCTTGGAGAAAAGTTGGTGAGTTGGACATCCAAGAAACAGAACTGTGTTTCAACCTCTACAGCAGAAGCAGAATATGTTGCTGCTGCTAGTTGTTGTTCTCAAGTGATATGGATGAAAACACAACTCAAAGCTTGGAGTATGGTAAAATTCCTATTCTATGCGACTCCAAGAGTGCCATTGCCATAACAACCAATCCAGTTCAACACTCGAAAACTAAGCACATCGACATAAGGTACCACTTCATAAAGGATCATGTTGAAAAATGAACTATTGAAATGTACTTTGTTTCAACTGACCTCCAGCTTGCTGACCTGTTCACAAAAGCACTTGATGAAAAGGAGATTTAACTTCTTAATCAGCAAACTGGGTATGATGAACATGTCCTCTTAATTCTATTCAAAACTCAACAGAGCCTCTGTTGTTCCAACAGAGCTCTGTTAAAAAGGTTAGGAAGGATAGTTCAACAGAGTCGTTGTCTTTCACCAGAACTCTGTCAAGCATACTCTTTCAACAAGCTTGGTGAAACTGTTTTGTAAATAAATAAAAAATTGCTCATATTTTAAGGGGGAGTTTATAAGATTTTGAGCATAGTTTTAGGGGGAGCAAGTCAGTACTCATATTTCCAAATCCAAATTGACTTTTCTTTTTGATCCTCATTGACAAATCTTTTTGAAGAAAGAGGGAAAATCTGTTCTGATGAAAATCCTTTGATAACGTCAAGAACCTGCCAGAACTCTGACATTCCACCAGAGCCTCTGTTGTTTTTTCACCAGACCTCTGATGAAATTTCTAAAGTCAGTTATGTTCTCGATCTTTGACCATTTCCTCATCAGATACAGAATTTAAAATGGTTTTGGGTTAAGGTGAAACTCCAAAGGAATACTTGAAAAGAATAAAAAAAGGGTCACTCGTTAGAGGCAAAAAAACTTGCAAAGCTCCATCAGAGCTCTGTCGTTTTTTTTGCCACGTCATCAGAGGTGCGGGTTATTTCTAAGCGTCAACCACTTGTCACCCACACATCTCTAACTGCGACGGTTTACTTGCACAAAAGTGGTCAGAACAAATCCACGTGGCACTCTCTAATTGAAAGCTAAACCACTAGCTGTCCCCACGATACTTAATTCAGGCCACTCCACCTTCTGTCACTCGAGTACCTACAGTATCTACGGCGATTACCCAACCACAAGTTCTGACTATAAATATCCATAACCTTGACCCATTTCTTTTCTAAACTTCCTAAACCTTTCACCTTTCCCTCTTTTATTTAAATCCTCAATGTTCTTCAAGAAAACCCAAACCTGCAACAATGGCGGAACCCCAAAACTCTGCTGATTCAAGCCGAATAGAACCCACCGATGATATCATTGTTCTTCCATACGAGTCTGCTGACAACAACTACAGATTCGATCCCACTCCAGGACTCTATCTACCCCTGTATCACGTCTTCATTGAGTTCTTTAGAAACTCTGACATCTTCAGAGCCCTAACAGAGGTTGATGACCACCTTCCAGCGATCTATGTCCAACAATGGTGGACCACATGCCAATACATCGAAGAACAAGACGGGAGAGTTGGGAGCGTCAACGCAAGTAATGGAGGAGCGGGAACAATCCGCATTAGAGCAAGTACCTTAAGAAGAATCTTCCGAATGAAAACCAAACGACAGCTAGGAATAGACGCCTATGGGAAACCACCAAAAACAGCTGTTCTTCTTGATTTCATGAAGTTTCTGGGTTACAACAAGGATCTGAATAGGATTGGAGAGTTCAAGCGACAGAATCTACCCACTATGTGGAATTTCATGTTCTCCACCTTAAACAGAACCCTTACCAGCAAATCTGGTAGTCAAGACCAAGCCACAACAGAAATCCTACAAATCATGTATGGATTGTTCTTCAATCGAAACTTTGACTACGCCAGCATTCTCTAAAACGATCTTCTTACGGCTGTAAACACAAAAACCTCATCCATCGCAAGAGGAGGAGTCGTTGGATCCCACAAGTTCTTGAAGATGATCAAGTTTCCACGCTTTATCAGTCTGGTGATCAGAAGAGCCTTCGACAAACTGGAACTAACTCATCAGGGTCGCTCAACACCTGTTTGGACGATGTCAAAATTCCTCCCCACCACTTCTGGCGAATACCCCTTCATAAGAAGAATTCCAGGTACAATGCTTGCCCTTATCGCCCCTGACCACATCTCTATCCAAAACTATCAGAGTGCTGCTCAACCTCAAGAACCTGAGGTGAGAACCCCATCATACTTAGGATCTGAGCCTTCCTTGGAGAGCTTAAGTGAGGAGATTGGTGAGGAAGTTAACAGACCAGAGGCAAGAGTACCCGAAGTGGGGTCTTCCTCTAGAAGAGAAGAAGTAGAGGACAGAGCATCTCCTAGAGAGGCTGTCCATGAGGAAGTACAAGAAACACCAGAGGTAGAAACTATCTCTTCTAATAATGATGAGCTAGAAGGAAACATCAGAGAGAATCCAGAGAGTTCTACAGCCATAGGAGCCGAGGAAAATGTGAGAATAGAAAAAGATGCTCAACAGAGCACATCTGAGGGTAACCTTAACCAAAATCCCAGTGCTTCCACACAATCTAATCCTGGTGATCAAGACCAAAGGATTATTGAAACCGAGGTGCACACCTCGAACCCCAACCAGCCTATACCATCAGAGGCACCTCTTCATGCCTCTGATACGCACGAAGCCGGGGAAACTATCTTTGGTAGTGAAGTTCATTCGCCCCAGAACATCAATAGGTCACCTCCACACGATGATGCCTCTGTGGCTCATTTAGACTCCACACAAAATAGACCAGAGATCTTTGTAATCTCATGTAGCATCTGTCCAACTCAGGGACAATGGGAGACCATAGTAGAACAAGGGAAGACATTGCTTGATCCAAATGCTTCTCATCATACCAGATTTCCTTCTTCAGAACCTGAGCTGGAAGAGGAAACTTTGGTCAGAACACCTGTAGTTGTTTCCCCTCAAAGGGAACATCAAGGATCAGGTGGAAGTCCTCCAAGAGCCAACATCAACACAACTCTTGACGGAGGCGCCTCTGAACTCGAGGCAGAATTGGATCCATGTGTTGGAACCAAGGAGACCCCCGTTGACACTATCACAAGAGCAGAGTTTGAAAGCTTCTGTGACAGTATCAACAACTCTTTGAACGAGTATAAACTTATCAATGAACAAAAGGAGGAGCTGATCCGCAAGGAAAATGCTTCTCTTAGGGAAGAACTACTGAACATCTCAAACAAGCATGCTGAAATAACTCGAAAATATGCCGAGGCTGAAGCACTCAGAACAGAGTCTGAACGGGTCAGAGGAGAAGATATTGGAAAGCTGACAACAGAGATAGCCGATCTAAGATCAGTCAGATCAGAGGAAGTTAAAAAGACTTCGACAGATCTTGCCGAGCTAAAGCGACTCATAACAGAGAACCACACAGCGCAGATGAACAGAACCCTTCCCATCCCCACGATTATTCTTTCAGAATCTAACGTCAGAACCTTAACAGAGATAATTACCAACTCTGTTAAGGAATCCATAAAAGAAGCAACCACCTCATCTGCTACTCCTCTCAACATCTCCAGCCCTAACCCAAAAGACCTACCCATGACAGTTGGACAAATGGTTGACTTCAGAAAATCAATTCTTAGCCGAATGATGACGATCTCATCAAAATTTGTAATGAAAGCTAAGGCGACAGAACAACATGTGCAAACATCTCTTGATAAACACAAGGTCAACTTTGCGGCTCAAGTAGAAGAAATCAGAAGTGCCGCAACAGAGGTAGAGGATGTAATGACGAAGGCAGCCTCAAATTTTACTAATATTATTTTACAGGCTACCTCTACATCGAAAAGACCTGCAGAAGAAGCACCTACAGGAGAACCTTCAAGCAAGAGACACAAAGCTGATCTAGGATTTGTTGTTCCGCCCTCACCAGAAGCTCGAATTGACTCCTCTGGCGATGATGATTTTGAGGATGCTCAAGAAGGTCAATCAGACGATCAACTGGGTGAGTCCTCAGAACAACAAAAGGGGGAGAAGGAGAAGGAGAAGGAGAAGGAGAAGGAAAAAGAAAGAGAGAAGAAGAAAGAGGCAGAGAAGGAGAAAGAGGTTGAAAAAGAAAGAGAAGCCAAGGGTAAAGGGAAAATCACATAAACAACTGAGGCAGAGACTACAAAAGGAGAAAAAGGGATAACAGAGGAAATCATGACAGAGATGACTGAAGTGGCATTTGACTACATGTTCAAGGACAGAGTCATCAAACCGACAGAAGAGTCAACACAAGAACCACCAGAGATCATCTGCCTAGATACCCCTCCTACTTCTCCAACAAAAGAACCAGAGAGGACAGACCCATCCTCTGTTGAAGGACAAACAAGTCGAGCCCAACCTCAAGCTACTCAGAAATCTGCTCACATCGACACTCTTATGGCAGAAACCCATGATGACCCAAACCCGATGGTAACAGAACAGAACCCAGAAACCTCTACCTTTCATACCGAAAACCCCGCCTTAGAAACGGTATTTGCATTTCTATATGCTGACAGAGACATCATCCCTGTAAATGCCGTACCCATTAACCCATACCTCAACCCAATCAGAATAAACACCATTTCTGATGCAAGGCTAAAGTTCATCCAAACCAAGTCAAATCAGAACAGAGCCATCAATATAAACTTCGGTATCCGCAGAATTCTGGACATCAAGCACAAGAAGTTTCAACACGACATGGTCACATACCATGAGTATACTGTGGAATCAACAGAAGGGAGAAATGAAATCTTCAATGACAATGATCTCGTCCTTCTGAATCCATATGACCTGATCTTACTCCATGCATATTTCTTGAACTTCTCAGAAAGATACACACCGGCCAGAACTGCACTACCAGAAGTCAGATTCGCTATGCAAGAGCACATCAGTCTCAGAATACAGATTGATTATCAGCTAGGCATAGAGTTTGAAGTAGAGAAACTAGCGATTGCACCACCAAATGAAAACCTTGAGGGTTATGGCCATCACAGAACTGGAACCGCAGTAGAAGATCCTCCAGTCTTTGTCTACCGACAGAAGGGCACAAAGAAGGCCATCAGAGCAGCTGAAGCCCACAAGTACTCAAGTGAGTCGCTAGTATACCTCAAGAACATAATCCAAGATCTCCCAAGAAACAAGTGTCCAGAAGAACAGCTGAAACTCTTCATCGACCAGATTGACCTGATGCTGGACTTCCGCACTCTAATCAGAAGATTCGACAGAATTCTTAGGGGAGATAATTATGCTTAAATGTACTGGTCTTTTAAATCTCAATGTAATATTCCAAAAGATTAGTGCAAGGCTTCGACGGAGGTAAAAGTTCTCTGTTCTTTTGTTTAATCTCTTGTCAATTGTAAATTTTTATTTTCAATACTTAGGGGGAGATTGTTGGCCCCAAGTATCTGTTATGTAAAAGTATTGAAAATAGTTCAAGTCAGAAGACCAACAGAGATCAGACAGAAGATTCAGAAGAAGTTCAAGTCAGAAGACCAACAGAGCTTAACATAGCTCTATCAAAGACTTCCAACAGAAGAACAAGTGTTTAACAGAAGACCAACAGAGCTCTTGCGAAAGAGCTCTGGTGAAGTGAAGACCTCTGTCAGCCTAAGTCTCGTAGGAAATCCCAAGTGTTAGACAAGTGTCCATACTTTCCACGTATGCCCTAAAAATAGGAGACACACTTTCCACGTGTCATTCTAGGGTACGATAGTACACTGCCTTCACTTTTCCAGGGCTATAAATAGAGAGGTAGTGGAACAAACAACTGTAAGCTTTGGGAAGAGTAGTTTTTCCACAATTGTTTAAACACACACTGCAGCAATCCTGAGCACTACCTCCGTACGATATTGTTGTACTATGAGATTTTCGAACACACTCGAACATGTTCTTGGTGTGATTCATTATCAATATATTAGCAGCTTTTATATCTGATCATGTTATCATTTTTACTGTTCAATATTTGATTCTCATAGTTCATTTATCGTTTACACAATCACTCATTTTAATGGCTTTATTTAATATGCTTCCGCTGTCTATTTCACTACCATTAATATGATACAACGTGAATCTGGGAACCTACACCCAAGGATAGTAGCGGAAGGAGAGATGACAAATGTTTCAAGTGCGGCCAGGTGGGACACTACGGTCGTGATTGCAGGGTACCACTGATGGTCTATTTTAACTGCAAACAGACGGGTCATGTGAAGGCCAACTGCCCAAATCCGAGAGCTACTGATGGGGGTGGGGCACAGGGAGCTCCTGCGGCTGCTCCTTTGCGTATTACTGATGGTCGTGTAGGTCAGGCTGGAACCGAGGCGGCCCGAGGTAGAGTTCATCAACCGAAGGTGGATGAGGCACAGGCTGCGCCCAAAGTGGTGACAGGTATGTTTCATCACTTGATTTTTTATTATTGATTTTATATGTAGTTACATTTTGCTTAAACTGTATAATCAGGTACGTTCTTAGTTAACTCGGTGCCTGCTGTGGTGATGTTTGATAGCGGGGCTACTCATTCTTTCGTGTCTCACACTTTTAGTGAGTGTTTGGGTCATAGTGTAGGACGGTTAGGCTGTCCACTTGTGGTTGAGATTGCTGATGATAGGACCTTGACGGTTACTGATGTGTACCGCGGGTGTACTTTGGAAATCGCTGGTGTGAGATTCCCTATAGATTTTATTCCGATCGCTATGCGTGAGTTGTGCATGATTGTAGGCATGGACTGGATGGATGCTTTCGATGCAGAGATTGTTTGTCGTCGCAAACAAGTACGGGTTCGAACCCCAAGCGGGGGAGAACTGCTAGTTCAAGGCGACTCGCCCAGGCGGACCTCAGCGATATGTTCGGCTGCGAGGACTCGGAGGTACTTACAGCATAGTGGCCAGGGATATTTAGCGTATGTGTTAGACACGCGCGACGACGAAGAGAAGAAGACCGCAGAGGATGTGTCAGTCGTACGGGAGTTTGCTGACGTATTTCCCGATGATTTACCGGGGATACCTCTCGAGCGACAGGTGGAGTTCTGCATTGACTTGGTCCCGGGTGCTGCTCCGGTGGCTAAGGCACCTTATCGCCTGGCTCCACCGGAAATGAAGGAGTTGTACACCCAGTTACAGGAACTCCTAGAAAAGGAGTTCATCAAGCCGTGTTGTTCACCGTGGGGAGCCCCGATTCTATTTGTGAAGAAGAAGGACGGGTCCCAACGGATGTGTATAGACTACTGTGAGTTGAATAAGCTTACGGTGAAGAACCGTTATCCTCTACCAAGGATCGATGACTTGTTTGACCAGCTACAGGGAGCCTCGTGGTTCTCTAAGATTGATTTGAGATCGGGGTATCATCAGATGCGGGTGAGAAGCGAGGATACGGAGAAGACGGCATTTCGTACACGTTATGGCCATTACTAGTTTGTGGTGATGCCTTTCGGGCTCACCAATGCACCAGCAGCATTCATGGACCTCATGAACAGGGTGTGTAGCCCGATGCTGGATCGGTCGGTGATTGTGTTCATCGACGATATTCTTGTGTATTTAAAGTTGAAGGAAGAGCACGAGACGCATTTGCGATAAGTTTTGGAGATTTTGTGGCGGGAGAAGCTTTATGCCAAGTTCTCCAAGTGTGAGTTCTGGTTACGAGAGGTCCAGTTCCTAGGACATGTCTTGAACCAGAAGGGTATTATGGTCGATCTGGCCAAGATTACCGCAGTAATGCGGTGGGAGGTGCCGAAGACTCCCACTGAAGTACGGAGTTTTCTTGGGTTAGCCGGGTACTACCGGAGATTTATTCAGGATTTCTCCAAGATTGCATTACCTATGACCTGATTGACAAAGAAATCTGCGACTTTTAGTTGGGGTGAAGAGCAGCAGAGGGCTTTTGAGGAGCTACGCAGACGTTTATGCGAGGCTCCGGTGTTGACTTTGCCCGAGGGTATGGAGGATTTGGTGGTGTATTGTGACGCTTCCCACCAGGGGTTGGGCGCCGTGCTCATGCAGCGCGGCAAGGTTATAGCTTACGCTTCGAGGCAGTTGAAGCCTCATGAGGCGAACTACCCGACACATGACCTAGAGTTGGGAGCAGTGGTGTTTGCACTCAAGATTTGGAGGCATTACTTGTATGGCGTCAAGTGTACGATATACACTGACCATAAAAGCCTCAAATACTTGATGGACCAGCAAAACCTCAATATGCGACAGTGGAGGTGGCTCGACGTAGTCAAAGATTATGATTGTGAGATACTTTACCACCCGGGTAAAGCGAATGTTGTTGCGGACGCACTTAGTCGACATCCGGTTGGTGAGCCACTTCGGGGTTTGTGTCAGCGGTTAACAGTAGTTGCACCTCTCCTTGAGTCAATAGGTAAAGCTCAAGAACTGGCGATTTTGGACGAGGATGCCAAACGCGAGAGAGTTTCGGGTGAAATTCCGAATTTTGCCCGTGATAGTCGAGGTCTATTGACACGGTATGGTCGAGTTTGGGTTCCCTTCACTGGTGGGAACAGACAGACATTGATGAACGAGGTGCATAAGTCCAAGTTTTCCATTCATCTTGGAGCTACAAAGATGTACCGCGACCTGCGGGAGGATTATTGGTGGCCCTGCATGAAGCGGGATGTCGCCAAGTATGTAGAAGAATGCTTGACTTGTTAGAAAGTCAAGGCTGAGCACCAACGGCCGCATGGGAAGTTGCAGCCTTTAGAGATTCCGGTGTGAAAATGGGAACAGATCACGATAGATCTCATTACTAAACTCCCAAGGACTCCCCGTGGGAATGATGCTATATGGGTGATTGTCGATCGTCTGACGAAGAGTGCTCACTTCTTGGCCATTAAGGAGAGCTCCTCGGCGGAGAAGCTCGCAGAGATCTTCATGCGAGAGATTGTAGCCAGGCACGGAGTGCCAGTTTCGATTGTCTCTGACAGGGACACCCGTTTTACCTCCCGGTTTTGGGAGACGTTTCAGGAGGAGATGGGTACGCGGTTGCATTTTAGTACGACTTTTCATCCTCAGACCGACGGGCAGAGTGAGCGTACTATTCAGACACTCGAGGATATGCTTCGGGCATGTGCTATTGATTTTGGAGGTAGTTGGGATCAGTACCTTCCTTTGACGGAGTTTTCCTACAACAACAGCTTCCATTCCAGTATTGGCAGGCTGTCGTGCGAGATGTTGTATGGTAGGAAGTGCAGGACGCCCATTTGCTGGGGCGAGGTTGGCCAGCGAGTATTGGGGAGCACTGATATTGTGCTGAAGACGACTGAGATGATATAAATGATGCGGGACGGTTTAGCTACTGCACAGAGTCGGCAGAAGAGTTACGCCGACAGGAGACGATCAGACTTGGAGTTTCAGGTGGGAGATTATGTTTTGTTGAAGGTTTCACCCTGGAAAGGGGTGATTCGGTTTCGTAAACGGGGAATGTTGGGACCCCGTTACATTGGACCTTACAAGGTCATTGCTCGAGTGGGAAAGGTAGCTTACCGCTTAGAGTTACCGGACGAGCTGAGCTTGATCCACAACACATTCCATGTGTCTCAGTTGCGGAAGTGTGTGGTGGATGAGTCTGCGGTGATTCCTCTTGAGGATATTCAGATTGACGAGCGGCTTAACTACGTGAAGAAGCCGATTGCTATTATTGAGAGGAAGACGAAGACCTTGCGTAACAAGGTAATAGGCTTGGTGAAAGTTCAGTGGCAGCACCGTAAGGGGTCTGAGTGGACTTGGGAACCCGAGGTTGAGATGCGAAGAACTATCCGAAACTATTCGCGGACATAGACTTCGAGGACGAAGCCTAATTCAAGCGGGGGAGAGTTGTAAAGCCCGTATCTCGGTATGATTTATTTTAATAATTTAATTTTTCTCCTAACATTTTTTTGAACGGGATTAGGCGGCAAGGACCAAAAATGAATTAGTTTTGTGATAATTGGTTTAATTGGTAAAATCCTAACTTAAGTGGTAAAAATGTTTTAGCTTTGGAAGTCAAGGACTAAAAATGTAATTTTTGGCATGAAGTTGCATGGGATCGGCCCATAAGAACCGACCCCCTCCCCTCGTGTTTTCATTTGGAGTCTCACGCAAGAAACAACCCCAAAACCCTAAGTGCCGCCCTCGTCCCCCTTTTTCCTCTTGCTGTCACCGCCGAGCCACCACAAGACCGCCAAGTCGTCGCCGCTAGCCGCTGCCGGAGAGAGAGAAGAGTAGCGAGAGAGAGAGAGAGGGAGCCGGCGATCGGGACGCAAAGGGAGTCGGGATATCGTGTGTTTGCTGCTGCGTTCTTCTCGAAAGGTAAGCTCTCCTTTTCGTCTTGCCTTCTCCTTCGTCGTCGTCAAATCACCACGAAGCCACCGCCGCCGCCGCAGCCATGGCTGCCGTCGGTGTGCCGCCACCATGCACCACCAGTTCGGTGGCTGTGTTGGCGGGTTTGCGGCTGTTTGGTTATGCGTGGGTGGTGTGTGGCCAAGATAGGATGGTTAGTTCATCCCGTTGCCTCACCGGATTTTGGTATCGAGCCACCACCACCGCCGGTGGTGGCTGCCACCTCCACGCTGCCGCCGACCACCACTGCCTAGGGTGGTAGTGGGTGGTGCTTGTTTTAGCCCAGCCATTAGTTGCCTAAACCCTAATCCTAATCCTAAACGTGAAACCCTAAACCGAGAAACCAAAATTATCATTTTATGTGAAAATGCCTAATCTGTCCCTGTTTGTAAAATCCATAGAAAAATCTAGGAAACTCGGATTGAGGTTAAACCAGTGCCCACATCTCACAAATTGTGTCTAGTATGTTTCATATGTTTTACAGAAAAATTAATAAGGCCTCTAGCTAGGGCCAAATTAGCAATTAGTGCAGACTGGTCCGGATTTCACTGTTCGTGTAGTCTGTTTTGTAAAATTCATATAAAATAGTAGGGACCTCGGATGAACGCGTGCGATATGTCCCTGGAAAGCTAAGACATAGAAATTTCAAATTATGGAATTATATTTCTGGTTTGGTGGGTTTAAGGGGGGCTAAACAGGTCACGAACAGACCTGCAGTTTTAGACCAAAAACCGGAAAATGCACAATTAGACTTATAGTTGTATTTTCGGGTTGGTGCTACGTATTGACTCTTTATAACACCTCTTTAGGCGGAAAGAAGTGAGTTGGAGTTGGTGGGTTCTTGTTGCTGTCCGTGGAGTTCCGCATTGCTTTTCGAGGTGAGTTCACTCACTGCGTAGGATAGAGATTATATGTGCCCTACTGTAGTCCGTATGTGTGTTAGCTGATTTGTTTGTGTGTAGTACTAGGCTGAGTTAGTATCTAGTATGAGACCTTGAGTGTCGTATAAACTCGGGGAGACCGAGGAATACGTACACGGGTGTGGTATGAACTCGGGGAGACTGAGGAATACGTACACGGGTGTCGTATGAATTCGGGGAGACCGATGGATGCATACACAGATATTCTTGCATGAGTTTGCTTGTTTATGATATATTTTTATACTGGTATGTATTGGTTGCTTACGTCTATCTGCTGATAGGAGTAGTGTCTATATGATAGCTATTCTATGTATGTGTTTGAATTCACTAAGCTTCGCGCTTACCCTTTCCCTATAAATTATTGTTTCATGTACGAGTGGCAGTAAGGCGTGACGGTACAAACTGGCGCGTTGAAGAGACTTTCACCGTTATTTATTTTGAGACTCTATGTTTAGAATTATTATACTTTCCGCTGTTTTAATTGAGTTGGTTGTTTAACTTAACGAGGTTTTGGATAAAACGTTTATTTGGATTTAAACACTTGTGGTTTATTTAATTAAAATGGTATTTTAAAAAGTTTAAATTTATTGTAATTTTTGGGACGTTACAGTAAGGTAGTAAAAGACTTCAAAAAAGGGGGTCTAAAAGTGGGAAGCTTGCAAGTATCCAATTGGGGCCTTTTGGGGAAGTGGTGGTGGACGTTCGTTTGTGAAAAGGAGGCCCTTTGGGGTTAAGGTAGTGGAGAGAATTTATGGGGAGGGAGGTGGGTTGAAGGAGGAAGGTAGAAGAGTTAAGGTGGGGGGTGCGGTATGAGCCAATATCATCAAAGTGGGAAAGGACTTAGAAAAGGTGGATACTGATTTCGCATCCTCCTTTGGGAAGGAGGTTGGGAATGGACGGAAAACAAAATTTTGGTCGGATAGGTGGTTAGGAAGAGAAGTTTTGGGAAGGGGTTTCAAAAGGGGTTTCAAAAGGTATTATAAACAAATAATCTCCGAAAGAGGAGTGTGGGAGGGTGATAAATGGGTTTGGGGAACAAGGGGGATCGAGGGAGTTGAGAGAGTTGGAAAGTTTAGCGGGTATTCTTCAAGATTGGTCCCCTAAAATGAACTCTAGAGACCAAAACAAGTGGCTACTTGTGGAGGATGGAAAGTATTCGGTTCAAGAATTCAAGTGGTTGATCAAATATAATATGATTGAGTAGGGGAACAAAGTTTCGAGACTAGTTGGTCGAATTTAATTCCAAAGAAAATCAACATTTTTGTATGGAGAGCTAGACAAGGTAGACTTCCTTGTAGGTCGACCCTTGATCGGATGGGTTTAGATATCCCGTCCTTCTTTGCCCAAGGTGCGGTAAGGAGGTAGAGTCGGTTGATCACGCCTTGGTGAGGTGTGAAGAAGTATTCAAGGTGTGGAAAGGCGTCTTTCGGTAGTGGAAGGTAGTGGAGAACAATATCCAATCACTCAATGACGTTATTGGGGCTAGTGCACGTCCATGTTTTTGGGGGGAAACGGTAGGATCTTTCCTATATCCAATTTGGTCTCACCGAAACCGTGTGGTGTTTAAAGGTGAGAAAAGCAGGTTGGAAGACCTCTTCTTCGAATTTCAGCGCAGAAGTTACGAATGGCTAGAATGGAGAAGCGGTATAAGGCATCTCGAGTGGAGCGGGTGGCTCGCTAACCCGCCGGGGATGTCATCGGCAGGTTAGTTGCAGTTAACAGTAAAGCCCGGGGGCTGTTTAGAAGGTCTCGACCGCAACAGGTGGTGTGGTTTTCTCGACGGCTGCAGTTTTTCTTTCGTTCGATATGTTTAATGTCCTATTTTGGGTCGATCTCGGTAGCGACTACCTCATTTTTTTTGTAATCTTGTTTGGTGGGCAGGTGGGGTATCCTAAGGTTTGTGCCATATAAACCTTCTGTTTGATCCATGCCCTGTCTTGGTCTGATGTGTTTGTAATTGATGGTTGTAATTGGTTTTGGTAAGGTTAAATGATAAATTCAGCTTTTATAAAAAAAATCCATATCATATTATAAATCTTATATAAAACAATAAAAACGTTGAAAATGACAAAATGGAAAGAATATAAAAGAATCATTATATTTTTGTTTTTATCGAAAAATTCTTAAATTAATAGTCGTTTTTGATTTTGGATGAAATTATAAGGTCTTCATTAAGATACATTCACAGGTTGTGTTATATAAATCGGGACCTTATGCGCTAATAAAATTGGGCCCATAATTTTGGAGATCATGTTCAAAAATCAATATTTAACATGTTAATAAACGTCTGTCTTGGAGAACATCGTTTGGATTTTTTATAATTTAAAAACTGTATATAGAAATCTTACGCCGTGTTCTCGAAACGTATCGTATGCAACGATTTTCTCGCTAAGCGCTAACCGTGGTAAAAGTCTTCGCTCTTACTTACTAGGTAAGACTCTCGGTCATTGCCTTAGAACTTACATGGATAAAATTGTTGGTTCTTACCATATTCATCCGGTAAGGTAATGTGATTTGATTAACACTTGTCAGAGTAAGTTTTTGATAATGAACCCCTTAAATTCCGCAAAATACGAAAATGGGTCTTTTAAGACCCTCAATGTCCTAATAAGTATTGAGATTTAAGTTTATATAATCAATAATCATTTGCCCGATCTAAATACGCTATAATAAATTGTTAGGACAAAGTTAGACGACCTAACAAACTACATCTAGCGGTAAAGTTGGACAACATAAGACACCAAAATAAATAGTCATATTAATTTTTTTACAAGTCACTTATAAAATATTGTCTTGTTACCTTAAACTCTCATTTCACTTAAGAATAATACTTTTATCTAAAAATTGATATATATATATATATATATATATATATATATATATACTACATATATAAGCATATACAACAAATGTCTTAAAGACAAGTTTTGATGCATGTAGTACTGCTGTTTTATGCATGAAACTTAAAAACTCTTAAAGACAAGTATTAATGCATAATGTACAAGTTATTGAAGCATTGATTTTAAAATAGAAAACCCTTGCACACTTTTGTCTTTTTCAGCTTTATCTGAGCATCTGGTTCTAACCAAAAGTTTTAAAAACAATCTTTAAAGCATAAGGTACTACCTTTTAAAGCTTATAATCACAAAATCTCTTAAGTGCAAGTTATGAAGCATGAAGAACAAGTCTTTAATGCAAAATTTTTAAAATCAGGCCAATCAAAAGAGTACACAATCAGCCCATGCTTTCTGATCTTATTTCACGTGAGCCATACCTATTTGAGTATACCTACAGCCATACCGCCATTACTTTTCTTACAAATCATTTTCAAACACATTACCTCTCTATATTCATTCTCTACATCGCCACTTAGCATGGATTACCCGCCTCCTCTCTTCACAATCCTCAGATGGACACCGATGAAAATTGAAGGCAAAAACAGTTAGATCTCCTCCACTGATTTTAGGTAACAATTTTAGGTTATAGGTCGGGGTTCCATTCTACGGTCTCATGGTCCGTTTCATGATTTTAAGGTACGATTTTGTGTTGTTCTGAAATCTATCGCAGACATCCAGTTATAAATTGCTTACTCATTGTTTATTTATTGTCATCAGTTTTTCGATGATAGAAAATCTTTGTTTTCGATGTTGATTCTCTTATGAAATCTTTTATTTTGATGTTAGTAGGTTTCAGCAACAAAATAAACCGCCGGCAAGTCCACTTTGCACATAATCAGGTCCAACTTAAAACTCCGTTAGGGTTTTGGTCAATGTTTTATCGATGTTCTCCCGGATATTGTTATCGATCCTCTCTGGGTTATCGCCTCTCTAGCTTTGAATGTTTGCTCTGGTAATTTTGTTGTCCTTAATTGGTAATTTTGTAATTTGGGGTTTCTTTTTTTCTTTTGTAGGATATTTGTTTTACACTTCTTGGTCATGAACTTAATTTTATTTAGAGTAAATTACGTTTTTCTTTTATGTATGAAGAACTAAAATAGAGTAAATTACGTTTTTCTTTTATGTATGAAGGACTAAAATAGAAATGAATTGTAAACCATAGGGATGAAAAAAGCAATTAAAATTAAATCATAAGGACGAAAAAGGTAATGAATTATAAATTATAGGGATGAAACTTGTAATTTCAAAACCATAAGGATGAAATAAGAAATTTTCAGCAAACCATAGGGACTAAAAACGTAATTTACTCTTTTATTTATGTTATTACAATACAGACGATGGAATTACAATTCTTTCTTACTAAATTGTTTGACGGGAAGTTCGTCTATATTCGTTTATTTAATAAACGAACATGAACATTGATGTCGTCCTTCATATATGAATGATATTGAATGTCCATTCATTTACATTTGTATATGATTGTTTATGTTTGTTTTTATATATAAATATATTTATATATTATGACATTAAAATTAATCACTTAAGTTGACATTAAAAGTTTTTTGTCTGATGCGCTGCTCAAGTCAGTTTATATTTTTATCAAACCATGATGGGATTTTTGTTGTGGTTGTGTATGATAGTAGGCAGGCACGAGGTGGTGGAAACCAAGAACCAATGTGAATTGGTATTTGATGGAGCGTTTATGGTGCCTATGGTGGTGGTTTTAGTCACATGCATTCAGGTGTGTTTGGACAAATTTGGTTAAAAGCAATTATGTTGGACGGGTTGGTTTTTCCACATGTTTGTGCACCACAACTTTGGACAAATTGGTTTTGGACAGGTTTGTGCACCATAAATTTGGACAGATCGTGAGGTTTAAACCACAGTGCACAAACAGGTTAAGTTGATGTTCTCCTTGTTTTTGCTTCAAGTGTTTGCAGACATAAGTTGAAGTTAGATAATCGGTTTGAAAAAAATGGTTATATGCAGAGCTTATCATTATGTTTTTGGGATAACTTTTCTAGCAGATTATTCTTATTTAGGGCTGCTCTTGTGTGGTTATCTGATTCTTCCCATCTGCTGCTCAAATGGAATTATGAGGGTGGAAAATAAGCAGGTAGAAACTTGTCTTTCACGGTAAAATGTATACTAGATTCTGAGTAGAAATTGAACCATTGTTTGGAATTGTAACACAATCCACAAGATACTATTGCAAAAAGGCAACATTCTTATATTATTTTTGCCGATGTTTCCCACGAGTCTACCTTTGGGTGATTTTCCGGTCTAGCTTTCCAGCTTCTATTGGAGACATATTTAGTTATATGCAAATGCTCTTAGTATATTTTTTTTTCAGGTGTAGTTTATTGATTATCGAGAAAATTCAGGAAACGCCTTTCACTTTGTCTCATGATCCTAAGAAGGTATTGTTTGGTAATTGAATGACTTTAGCACAAGTTGCTATGGAAATGTATGAAAAAGGGTTAAGAGCGGCAATATTCTTGCAAGAGGTACAACAGTACAACTGAGTTTGCCTTCTGCATTTTTTCTTTAGAAAAAATATATCAAGATGGCAACGTAATTTAGGTTATAAATATGAACTATTTTATAGTTTTTGATGTTTGATCTGTGATGCAATAGTCACATAACAAATGGGTAGTTTGTGAAGGTTCTTTCCGGTTACAAGTTGTAGAAAACAACATACTTACTATTACTACATGCATTAATGGACTTATTTTTGTAATAACATTAAAATTCTATGGTAGACGTAAAAGTTTATTCATGTTGTTTATTATAAACTTGTGACCCACTTGTGCTCATGAATGTTATGATGCAAAGTGAACTACTACAACATATGCCTTAAAGTTGTTAATCAGATCAAACTATGTATCCTCGTATTACTTAATGCATTAATTAATAATAGTAACTTTATTATATAATTCTTTTCTACTTCTGCTTGTTCTTGTGGTTTGGTTGTTTTGCAGGCACAACAACATTCGATAATGTTTCAGTTGGATTCTCATCATCACTCGAATCCTCTTCATCTGAACTATGACAAGGAACAAGAGTGTTACCCGGTAAGTGCTTATTGGGTCACTTTACCTTATTGAATGAACATGACAAGAAATGAACATGATAATGTGTTTATATATTATAATAGGCATTTATTGCTACTAATGTTCAATAAATATACATTTACTTTATAACTAATTCTTTTATGATGACTTGTATTAATTTCTCATTTTTTATTTTTGGGCAAAAGGTCGATTACACACAATTCCGAACGACCTCAACGGGAACCCACATATGTGGAGACATTTTATAGCTGACTCAGCAGCCAAGGCTAGCGGAGGGTTCAAAACTTGATTTTGCACGATTCGAACCTGCTGTGTATTTGTGCAATAGAGCTACAAGTCGAAGGGATTTTCATTTTCAGTTTACAATATAATTTCACATTTTGCTCTCCCGGTGCATTGCACGGGCACACTGCTAGTATATATATATATATATATAGGGTCTGGTTCAAGGGAAAACCTTAAATAATTAGAAAACTAAAGAACACATTTATAAACATTGATTCAACATAATCCAAAGGATATTAAAAACCAACAATTAAACTAATTATAATTAATGAAAAGGGTATTAAGGTAATTTGAGCACTATATCAGATATGAAAAATATAACAAACGCACAAATCGTTTCCCTATAATTATGAAGATCATGTCGATGAATTCACAATTCCGGCGAAAACTTGCAGATTCCGGCGAGTTCACGGTTTTCCAGCGATGCTTGCTGTCGACCGCCAAACTTCAAGAAATTACAGATTACTTAGTGGTTTTCAATTCTAAAACTTGCAATCTAATCCAAACTGAAAAACAAACAAGTTTGTGAAAGAAAAACGATAAAAAAACAAGTCGATATGCACAAATGCATATATATATATATATATATATAAACTTGAGATCATGTGAGACCAGACAACTTCTGTGAGACCGTGAGACCAAAAAATTAACACTAAACCTTCAGAGCAAAAGACTGTGAAGGTACTGTGATGGTAAATCTTCATAGTGTTTTTGCTGTGAAGGTTTGTTGTTTTTCTTACCTTCACAATGAATCACTATGAAGGTTTAGTGTTAATTTCTTGATCTCACGGTCTCACGAAAACGGGTTGGTCTCACGTGAATCCAACCCTATATATATATTTATATATATATATATATATATATATATATATATATATATATATATATATATATATAGGCTCCGTAAAATGCAAACCTCGCATTTGTTGCACACCTTACAAACCACAGTCGGCATATGTGCAGAACCAGTCTGCATACGTGCAAAAATATACATATAATGAACATACATTCATATGGGACAATGCATATATGCAGACTGGTTCTGCACATATGCAAACTGTGGTTTGTAAGAGGTGCAACAAATACATGGTTTGTATTTGATTTGTACCCTATATATATGGGTTAAATCATGTGAGAACCAAAAAAAGATTGAGGACCATGAGAACCGATTTAAGACATAATTTGGTTTTGATCCCATGGTTATAATTAAACTTTTGATCACATGGTTATAATTAAAAGATTGAGAACCGTGAGAACCCATCTAAGTCGTAATAGATTAAATCAATTAATGGTTTAGATCCGTTTTCATGGTTCTCAACCTATTTACGGTTCTCATTTGATTACCGTCCTATATATATATATGCACAAATGCATATATATGCCCTTGTGCATAGCATTTGTTGATGGTTGTTTCCAAGGAGGAAGAAGAAGGTGGAGAAGACATAATCAAAAAGTTTTCAAGCACGTTGACGAACATAAAATCAACTACACAATTTCAGATATAAAAAATCAGTTCATCAAAATCGAATTGTAGATATGCACAAATGCATATATATGCACAGATCTGCCGTTTTTCTTCTGAAACGTGATCGGAGACCAGACGCCATGTAGAAACCTAATCTATACAAAAAAGATCTTAGATAAAAAGACTTTAAAAACCCAAATAAAAAGTTAATGTGGAAAGTCCTTTTCAAACCCAAATCTCCAATTTGTATCTGTCGGAGACGGAAAAAACCCAAGCATTTTCAAGGCCAGATTTCCGATCCGGATCTGTCGTAGATGGAGAAGAAGACGGAAAAAACCCAACCACGATCTGTTCGAGACGAAGGTGAAGACGAAAAAAAACCCAAACCTTTTCAAGCTCGGATTTCCGATCTGCATTTGTTGGAGACGGAAATGAAGACGAAAAAAACCCATAAAAAAGTATCAAAAACTGTAACGTCCCAAAAATTACAATAAAATTTAACCTTTTAAAATATCATTTTAATTAAATAAACCACACGTGATTAAATCCAAATAAGTTTTGTCCAAAACCTCGTTAAGTTAAAAACCAATTCAATTTAAAGCAGCGGAAAACATAATAATTTTTAAACATCAAGCCTCCAAAAGAAAATGGTGAAAGTCTTCTCAACACGCCAGTGTGTACCGTCACGCCTTACTGCCACTCGTACCTGAAACAACAATTCATAGGGAAAGGGTAAGCATAAAGCTTAGTGAATTCAAACACTTACGCACAATAGCAATTATATATACACCACTCCTATCAACAGATAGACATAAATACTCATTACATACTGGTCTGAGAATACGTCCTAAACAGGCAAACTCATGAAAGGACATAACAGTCCACCTCGGCACCCCGAGGTCTATATAGTCAATACAACCATCGGCCCCGCCGAACATCGGTCCAACCGAATCAATACAACCATCGGCCCCGCCAAACATCGGTCCAACCGAATAAATACAACCATCGGCCCCGCCGAACATCGGTCCAACCGAATAAATACAACAGTAAAGGTATTCTCCTAGACATTAATACAATTGGATATTACCCACAACCAAATCAACTAACACACACGTGCTACCGCAATGCATATATAATCCCTATCCTACGCAGTGAGAGAACTCACCTCTAAAGCGTTGCAGAAGTTCCCAACTGACCACACAAGCTTGCCAACTCCAAAATCACTTCTCGTCACCTAAAGAAGTGCTACAAAGTGTCAACGCGAAGCCCCAACCCTCAATTATAAACATAGGACTAAACGAGCGACATTTCAGTTTTTCGGTCTAAACTGCAGGTCTGTTCGGGACCTGCTTATCCCCCTCTAGACCCACTAATCCAGAGATTAAGTCCCACAAACAGGAGGGTCTAGGTCTTAGCTTTCCAAGGACATATTATACGCGTTCTAACGATTTTCCTATAATTTTATACAATTATTCTAAGATTGAAACGTAAAGCTGGCAGATTCGGACCTGCTGCAAAAACGACCATTTTGCACCTAGCTAGAGGCTTAACCAGGTTTTTGCTAAAACACGAAAAGTATTCCCGACACAGAATGTGAACCGTGGGCACTGATTTCGCCTCAACCCGAGCTACGATGGAAAAGTATGGACAAAATAAAATAGCGGCAGAAAAGGCGATTTCACATAAAATGACGACATGGCTTATCATTATTTCTCACCCCATTAAGCTACGACTTAATGCAATCAGACCTGGTGTTACATCTTAACAGTCCCAAAGAATGCAAGTGCACCAGGTCGGTAAGGTTTTGTACCCCAACATAGTGCAACGTCCAGAAGTAACTAACGAGGTTTTTAAAGGATTAAGGTTTAGGTTACTAAGGTTCAACCATACGAGCACCGCCCACTGCCACCTCCGACAGTGGTGGTCGGCGGCGGCGGCAGCAGCAGCCACCACCTGCGGTGGTGGTGGTTTGATGGGGAACTCCGTCGAACCCGAAAGGGACGGTTCCGCCACCCTTAAACGGCCACGCACCCCGCGTACACCTTAACACTCTCCGGTCACGTACGTCGCAACCACCGACTGGTGGTGCACGGCGGCCCTGCCGGCGACAGCCATAGCTGTGGCGGCGATGGTGGTTTTTGTGGGGATTCAACGACATAAGAAGAAAAGATAGGGAGACTTACCTCTTGACGACAATACCGCAGAAACCACGACGAGATCCCGACATTCACGTCTCGGCTGTCTCTATCTCCTCTCTCTCTCTCTCTCTCGCTCACTATCTCGCTGAACCTCTCTCTCTCGCTGCACCTCTCTCTCTCGCTGCACCTCTCTCGCCGGCAATGATCACAGCGGCGCCGACGGTGAGGTTCGACGGCAGTAGCAGCGGCAAGAAGGGAAGGGAAGGGAAGGGTTGCTTAGGGTTTTTGGGTGTTGTTTGTGTGCGTAGCAGGAGAAAAACGAGAAGGGGAGGGAGGGTCGGTCCCTTATGGGCCGATCCACGCTCATATACATAAAAATTACATCTTTAGTCCTTGCTCTTTCCAAAACCTTGCAAAACAAGTTAAGGTTTGCCAACTAGCCTTTAACAACAAAAATCTTAACACTTTTGGTCTTCCCCGATAATCCCCGCTAACAAGAATTCGCTACGAGAAAATAATAAAATAATTACATTAAATTAAAATAAATCCGTACCAGGACACGGGCTTTACAAAAACCCCATTGGAGATTATGATCTTGGAGCATCAATCTGGAGATGAAGAATTGAAGATAGAAGGAGATGGATTCTTGTTAGGAATGGAGTTCATAGGAGATAGGAGCTGACGTTGGTGATGGGACCCAATGCAGATCGGAGAAAATTTCGTTTTATGGTCGGAGTTGTTGAGAAAACGGAACGCCGTATCGAGAAACAGAAGACGACGAAGAAACCGAAGAAACTTCTAGTGGCCGGAGGTGGTGGCGATGGAGGAGAAGAGAGGGTAGGGTTTGGATTTGTGAGAATGATGGAAGGGTTTGTGTTTCAATTTCAATCTGGCGTCTTAACTTTTTATTGCCAATTTTACCCCGATTGCAGCGTAAGTAAATATGTTATAAATACCCCTAACTTTGATTTATTTAAAAAAAATGTCATTGACAATATTAACCCTTGATTAATCTTATCCAATGCTTATAAAGGTGTTCCTTAGTTTTTCAATTATTTGAGGGTTTTTTTCCTTAAACCTACCTCTCTCTCTCTCTCTCTCTCTCTCTCTCTCTATATATATATATATATATATATATATATATATATAGGGTGGGTTCAAATGAAAACTCATTTTCAATTGTGAACATGAGGACAAGTCACAATCATTGATCAAGATTTGGAAAACTAATCAATGGTTAAAACTTAATTAAACCAATTGAGAAGTGATTAGGGGCAAATCTGGAAATTTGAATAAACGCCTACCATGTTTGACTTTTTATTTTCTTATTTAATTAAAAAACTTTTACCCCCTTAAAGTTTAAAATAATTTATCTTAAAAATTACTAATATTTTAATCAAACAAATTACATCAAAAAAACGAGAATTCCGTGCTCTTCGATATGACATCCATCTCGATATAGTTTTTTCTTCATTTTAACCGTTTTTACGTGAAATGCTATGTATGTGTTATATTCGGTATGAATATGTATGCACGTTTCCTGGTGTGCATATTCAGTATGAATAACAAAGAAGAACGTTCATTCACTATTCATGACGAATAACACAGTATTCAAAATGAATAATACAACATTCAGGATGAATAATACACGAATTCCTGATTCATGTATTATAAAACATGAATCGTGTATTATTCATCCTGAATAACACATTATTCACCCTGAATAACACATTATTCACCCTGAATAACACATTATTCATGTTGAATAATATATGAATGACCCGTGAAGGTTGAACACATGACGCACTCTCTTTGTTTTCCGATTCACAACCGAAACTTGGTTTTATTCTTTATGAATATGTATGCACTTCTTTAGGTGTCCACATTCAGTATGAATAACAAATGTGAACGTTTATTCACTATTCATGATGAATAATAATATAATATTCAGGATGAATAATACAGTATTCAGGATGAATAATACATGAATTCATGAATCGTGTATTATTCACCCTGAATGATGTATTATTCATACTGAATGATACATTATTCATGAAGAATAATACACGAGTGACTCGTGAAGGTGTGGAGACGTGACACACTCTCTTTTGTTCATCGGTTCACAATCGAAACTCGATAGGTTCCCAATTCATCTCGATAGGTGTTGGGTTATGGTAATGAAGAACACGATACCTTAGGACGCTGAAGAAAGTGTTGTAGAAGGAGATGTCGAGTTACGGACTTACGGTGTCGAGATGTTGTACGCACTTGAACATACATAAATATTCATACCGAATATAACACATATATGACATTTCACGTAAAAACGGTTAAAACAAAAAAAAAATATCGAGATGGATGTCATATCGAAGAGCACGAAATTCTCATTTTTTTGATGTAATTTGTTTGATTAAAATGTTAGTAATTTTTAAGTTAATTTGTTTTAAACTTTAAGGGGGGTAAACAAATTTAATTAAAAAAAATAAAAAGTCAAACATGGCAGGCATTGATTTTAATTATCTTCCCTTTTTACCCCTAATCACCTTAATTAATAATTTCAATTAAAAACTCTATTTAATATGAGTCATTGGATCAGTATAGATCGAAGGGCCAAGATCCGTCCTCATGTTCACAATTGAAAATGAGTTTTTATTTGAACTTTTCTCTATATATATATATAAAGATATCAAAGTAAATAAAATAAAATATTATTATCTGATTAATTTGTTTAATATTAAAAAAAATTAATTATATTAAATATGATTTAGTTTTATTGTTTTATTGCAATGTTGGAAAACATATGATTTTATTGTTTTAATGTTAATTTCATTTTAAACACATCAAATCATACAATCAAATCAAATCTTATTTTATGAAAAGCACTCTAAATAAAATAAGACATGGTTTAATGATTTGATTTGTCTAAATTAAAAAATTTAATTATGTTAAAGACTATTTACTATTCTTTTTCTATCATTGTAATAAACAAACTTATTTTCGATGTTTTTACAGCAAAACCATTGAAAAGTACTAAGAAATGAACTTCAACTTTATCTTTTGTAACTAAAAGTTAAACAAATCCTTAGATCATCCACATCCGTGCAAGACCATATTCCTTTCTAAAGTATCAATCAGCTTTGCAATAATACATTCCACACTCATGCAAGACCAAACTTCTTTCTAAAGTAATAAATTATAATATAAATAATATAGATAATTATAATATAACTAATAAATTAATTATAAAATATAGCTAACTAAAATTTTACTTTTGTTTTCTTTTACTATACTTTGTGTAAATATAATTTAATTAACAAATAAAATACATGGATATATTGAAAGCATGCAATGTTTACTAAAATACAAATATTACACAAAATACACAATAAACATTACATTACTAATTATTTTATTCTCCAAATCGACTCTAAATCTCTTCCACTAAATTGGTTTGCAATTAGTAGTTTAAATAAAAAAAATTGCATAAAAATATCAATTTTTTTAAAATAAAGTGTGGGTAAGAAATTTTAATAAAAATAATAAAAAATAATGTTAAAATAAACTAATAAATGAATTAAATTTAAATAAACATATTAATAATTAATGTTTAAACAAACAAATAAATTAATTAAATTAACCAAAAATGGTTTTGTTTAATATATATTTGTTTGTGAAAGATCTTTCTAATTGTGAAAGAAGTAGCTACACTTGCAAGACCTTGCAAGCCACGTGACATGTCATGTCATCTTGCAAGACATTGTGCATGACGTGTGTAAATGCTCTTATATAAACTTCAATTAGGTTTTGATACCGAAGTAAAAAAAATACTAAACTAATAAAGTTAAATCGTATTTAATATAATTAATCTTTTAATTTAAACAAATCAAACTATGAAATAATATTTTTTATTTTGATATCCTATATATACATATATATATAGGGGTCATTCAAGAGAAAACTCAATAATTTATTATAACCGTGAGATCCAATCTCAACCACAAGTTAAAGGATAAATTAGGAAGTTAATATATTTAGTAATTTTGACTAATTAAAGCTTAAATAAATGATATTTTAGGTATTTTGAAAAACTTATCTCTCCTCCCTCCTTTACCCTCTTCCCTCTCTTGTGAACATTCCATTGGGAATCATTGTGATACCCTAAGATGCGCTGATAAGACAATGTATCACCAGGGAACAAAATTGAACACAAACAGATGAAATCATGGGTGTACAAAAACATTCGTTAGTGTGATACCCAAACTCTCATCAATTTAATACAAAAACATTCATCAGTGTGATACAAATATAATAACACTGTGATATAAACAATCATCAGTCTGATCATCTTCCCTACTAGATTCCTATGATTCTGAAACATGACTATGAAAAGATCCCACCTTCGATTTACATTCACTTCCAATAAGAGGTGTGACGTTTGGAACCTGGAGGAGCGATCATCGTGGAGTGAGGAAGCCCGGAGGTGCGAGTGCGGTTGTGGAGGTCGGAGGAGTGTGGATGGAAGGCGGCGATATGTTCTGATTCTGGAAGAGAATAACTGATCTGGAACAAAATGGATGTAAACCATGTTAATAGAGCAGTGACGCCTCGAAGTCTGAACCTGGAGGTGCGAAAACCATGAAGTGTGGAAGACCGGAGGTGCGAGTGTGATGGCTGTGGAGGTCGGAGGAGTGTGGATGGAAGGCGCCGATATGGTATGAGAAGAACTGATTTGGATCTGGAACAAAATGGATGTAAACCATAGTATTAATAGATGAGCGGGCATGACAAAAACTATTTTAGGGTTTTATGAGTTATTAAACCAAAATAAATTACCAGTTTACACTTTATTGTATTTTAGTAAATAACATTAATTATCTTAAATGATTAACTCATATTGGATCTCATGGTTATCACAAACTATAGAGTTTTCATTTGATTAGGCCTCTATGTATATATAGATATATTTGTGTATAAAACTATTGTTTTTTATAGAAAAATAAACAAAAGAATAAGCAAAAAAACTAAAATTACTCTTGAGTTAACGGAATTATTTACGGAGAAGTTAGTTAGATGGACCATAGCCAAAACAAATTGAGTATCACAATGATCAAATTCATAATAAACATATCATAGGCACCCTAGTAAAACTAGAAACCAAATACCAAATCCACAGCACATTCTATCTTTTATATTATAGAAGTTTTCTGTAATTAAAATACACACATAGCCGACCAAGAAAACGTAAGCATACTCGTATATATATAACCATTATTTTGGTAAATAAAGGGGAAAAATAAAAGCTATTGAAATAGTCAATGCAATGAAATGGGCACACATTTGAGCTGTATAACTGCACTATTAATTAACCATCAAACCCAGTTGACTTTGGAATTATTTGTTGGCTTCTTTTTAAAGTTAGTTTGACTTTTACACTTTTGAATGAGATATTTATTTATTTTCTGCTGAAACATAAAGTATTGAACTATTGGATGAGTTTTATTTGACGATCAATAAAATACGAGAACGTATTTTATAAGTAGATGAAACCTACCAAAGGGCCTTTGGCCTAGCGGTATGAGAGTCTTTGGTTTTGTAGGAGGTCAGGGGTACAAACCTTACCAAATGTGAGGAGGGTTTGTGAGTTTAATTGTTGCATTTGTCGTATATAAACATTATATACTACGAAAAAAAGTAGATGAAACCTTAGAGCATCTTCAACAGCTGTGCTAGTTTTTTTCTAAAATAGAGAAAAAGTTCAAAATCTTTAAAAAAAATGTATCCAACTCCAACACGTATGTTATTTTAGCAACTCTAGTATTAATTATCTTATTAAAATATTCAATATATGAAAAGTTGGGAGAAGAAAAAAACTAGCCTTTTGGGGGTAATAATTAGTTTTGGAAGAAAACCATGTATTTAGAGATTTCTCTAAATTTAGATATTTTCACAATCACTCTTCACTTTTCTCTATTTTAACATAGAGGATAGCATAGCTCTTGGAGCAACAAAAATACTAAAATCTCATTTTTTCTATTTTAACATAGCTGTTGGAGATGCTCTTAATGGCATGACATTAGGATCTGTATAGCAGTATATGGTGGTAAGTGTTGTTGATTTTAGTGTCATCGATTATTTTAATGTAATTGTAATTTACTTGAAGTTAATTAGCTAATAAGACAAACATAATTAAATGAATTAGGAGGTGAAGAGAGTCCACACTCAAAATGTTACCTCTCTTACCCTAGATCATCATAAGGCCATCCGTATCCATACCCTCAAATCCTCTTGCCAGCTCAGCGTCACATCAGCTTTTCTCCTTACCCTCTCCTTACCCTAAAGTGGAGTATCCATACCCTCAAACCCTCTTGCCACCTCATTTTTTTAATTCGTTTATTTATACATTTAATTATTTAACAAAATAAAAATATTTATATTTTTTTTAATAAATAAAAATAAGATAAATAATAAAAATAAAAATTCATATCATTCATTAAAAATAAAAATTACAAAATAAATTTAAAAATTACAAAATAAATTTAAAAATCTACTCGTCGTCATTGTTGGGAACTTGGATACGCCAAATATGTTCGACCAAATCCGACCGAAGGTTATTATGAGTGTCCCGGTTTTTGACTTCTCGAACATTTGCCGGTGTATAAACCGGGTTGTTGCCAAAGTAGTCCCGCATAAGCCGCTCGTTTGCAGCTACTTGACCTCTTTATATGTTCACGGCTCTCTCTCTTCTTGACGATGAGGCGGTGCTACCATAAATTAATTGTGCAGTCTCTCGAACCAAGCCTACAAAAATTTCCCTTTGTAGATGCAACAACTCGTCGGTGTCTACGGATGATGATGATGCGTTCGGTGAACCGGGTTGTGGCGAATCCATATTGTTTAAAATATAGAGAATGAAAGAGAATGGGAGAGAATGAGAGAATGAGAGAGTTGTTTTGTGTGAAAAATAAAATGGGTTAGGATTATATATATAGTGTGATTAAATTGAAAAATAAAATAATTTTTTTTAAAGCAACCGTTGCCAAGCGTTCATATTTGAATTTATTTTAAAAAAATTAAAAAAAAATTAAAAGTCATCGGGTAACAACGGGTTGGGGAACCCGGGGCTGGAACCCGCCCCAAAGCTCGAGCCCCCCCGTATCCATTCCCGCTGGAACCCGTAGCCAGCCCGAGCCCTAACTCGCCTCCACTACGGATGGCCTAAGCCGGAGTCCAAAGGGTCCGCGCCCCCATGTGGGGTCCTAGGGCAGTTCTCCTAGTGGGGTCCAATAGGGGAAATTGACATAAATAACCATTTTTTAAACAAATCTTTAACTTTTAACCATCCAAATTATTTTTTTACAAAAATAGCCGGAATCCCGCAAGCCTGACACCGCAAGGCTTGCGGTGTCAGCTTTTTCTGACAAACGAAAAAAATATTATTTTAAAAAAAATGTCGATCCCACAAGCCACCGCAAGCCTTGCGTTTTGTCAGAAATAATTTTTTTTTCGTTTTGTCAGAAAAAGCTGACACCGCAAGCCTTGCGGTGTCAGACTTGCGGGATTCCGATCATTTTTGTAAAAAATATTTTGCATGGTTAAAAAGTAAAAACCATTTCATGAAATGGCTATTTCCGTCAATTTCCCGTCCAATAGGCAACACCCGTGACGGTTTACATAGGAAAATTAAGTTCCGAGCTTTTTAGGTAAAATTTAGAAGGTTGGAAATGTTGTGAAACATTACATTTTTTTGCCTAAGATAGCTCATAAGATTTGGACTTGGAGCTTCTCAGTCTTATGATCAAATCTTCTGAGTTTTATCATCAGCGCTTCTGATGCCTTTGATCTTGGTTCATGATCTAAAGTGGTGGTTCTTAATAAGTTGTAATTGCTATCCAAACTTATCCGTTAATAATTATAACTACATTAAATTATGTTTTAACTGTCTGACCATTTGTAACCATCGATCTCTCATATAAAAATATAAACATAAAATATGGGTGTATATAAAGACTCGATCTTATAGCTTTTGAGATTAGAGTTTTCATTTAGATTATTCCAATATAAAATTCGTGACACCCATTGCGTGTACGGGACGAATTATTGTATTAGGACAAACAACCATATGTGATCCAAGTGATTATCCAGTTTGTGTGCTATCTCCACCCCCGGTTTCTAACAGCATGTGCCACCACTTCATGGTTCCATCATAAATGAAAAAAGCTACGTTTCTAGAAGGTGTCATCGTATAATTTTGTCGGGTTACCTTATTTTTTTAGAAATTGAACTCCTTAAACATTTCTTTAGTGGGGTTGTTGGTAAATGTTGTAATCTTCCTAAAAGGCATGGGTTTGAATGTTAGTTTTCTCAAATTTCTTAGTTTTCAATTTTATATTTTGATGTATTTATATATCTCTTGTGTTTTTAAAAGAATTTGTAGACAAGGTCGAACATGACAATATTCAAATGATTTGTCAGAGATTATCAACATAAAAAGGTTTTTCTAAGTTACTTTGAAAGTCCTTGTTGACGATCCTTTACTCTGACGGTATCGAGGGTTCCTCGAACAATGTGATATCTCAGACCAGACAAATCCTTAACTATAACACCCACAAATGTTTTACAAACGGTCGAGGAACGGCTGGGAAAACGTTCAGGAAACGGTCGGGAGAACGGTCAAGGATTGGTTGAGAAAATGATCGAACAGGCTCTCGGTACAGTTTGGACAATTCTGCCCCGCGATACCGCCAATGGGCACAATTGTTTTCATAATCACACAAAGGGGTTTGACCTCGGTACGTTTCAGGTGATAGTGCATGCGATAGTGCCATTGGGCACTATCGCATGACGCTTCCAATTTTTCGTGGTTTTTCTTCATTATCATCATATCTCTATTATCTCGTCTCTGATTTAAGCGATTTTGGAGGCGTGGGTTCTGGTTTTTGTAGCTCTTCAAAGTGAGATTTAAGAGGGGTAAAGTTGTTGTTGACTATGGAACTCTCTAAATCTCCATTTTTCAACCTAGGGTTTGTGCATTTTGCATCTTCAATCCTCATTTATCGGCTTGGGTTTGTTGTATACGTTTGAAAGTAAAGGAGGTGTTTAAGAAGATTTTCACCATAGATCTAGAAGTGTTGCTTGTGGATCAAAAGTCTCAACCACTTTGGAAGCTAGAATTAGATTTGGAACCTAGGTTTAACTTAACCTAGCAAGGTGAGTTCAAGTTGATTCTTGAAAGCTATGTACGTGCCTAATATGTTCATTTCAAAGTATTTATGTGTTTTACTTGATAAAATATCAAATGTGGTTTTATGTGTTGAGTTTTGCCTAATTTGGTATTTGATTTTTATAAATCTTGTGAAATCCCCATATGTGGGATTTTTGGCATTTTGATAAATAAATCATATTAGTATGCTCATTTGACAGTTTAATGTGTAAAGGAGGTTATTTGACGTAAATCCAATTTTAATGTATTTGGTATTCTAAATCGCTGGAACATGCATGTTATTATGTTATGAGATACATTGGAAATATAAATGACATAGATTCATTTGGAAAACGATTTGTCCCAAACCATGATGGGTTTTTTAGTTAATCATGTCTTTGATATATGTATTTTCATAAACATATGTCGGATTTGTTTTATTTATTTTGATGAATTTTGGTATGGTCAATTGAATTGCTAGGCTTTTGTCTCAGTTTCGACCCTGTGGGGCTTGGGGACATTCATCCCATTTCAATATCTCGATGTGGAGCTTTGTGTATGATTTGCATTTATGGCGTCTTATTTGAGAATTACATGTTTTGAGTGCGTATGTCTTTCAATTTCGAGTCATGTAATTTAGACTGTAATGCATTGGATACATACGCATAGAAGTCGGTTTTACTGTGTAATGTGGGATCAGACCCCCAAGTTGTAATTTGAAAATAGTCATTGGTTATATGATGTAATTTCTAAATAAACAATCTTCTCTTGGATTGTGAGATCCTAAGGTAAATAGCCGGATAAAGTTGAACTTGGTGATTCTTTGAGTAAAAGACTTGGATAGAGTTGAGCTCATTGTCGTATTGGACTAATGACTTGGTTAGGGTTGATGTCCACAATGACTAAAGACCTGGATAGGGTTGATGTCTTTAAAGACTAAAGGCCTTGATAGGGTTTATGTCAATGATTGTCCATCCTTGAAACATGCTTATAATATACATATGTGGCATACTTTCGTGTTCTCGCCACCTTCAATGGAAACGAGTCCCCCCCCCCCCCCCCGCCCAATCACCGAAAGGTGTTGATTTTGGAGATATTATTTATCCATGTTTTTGGTGGCATTTTGAGTATGGATTGTTACCCATGATTTGTGGTTTGTATTATTGAGCCTTATCCATATTTTTGGATGATTTTGATAATAGAGTTTTATCCATGTTTTCAGTATTTAAAGAGTAAAGTTCACTTTTGGTCCTTAACTTCAATAAGGTGCATATGATCCCTAACATTTGTCCATACGTTTTTTACTTTAGTTTTGATTATGGTTTGATATATGATTTTGATTTTGAATTTGATTCATATTTTGGATTTGGGGTTTTGGACCAAACGTTTCTGGAAAAGATATGATGTTCTTCAGAACATGATTAACAATTTTATCAAAAAAGAAAAAAGTAAAAAAGAAAATGATTTATAAAATAGAAATATAAATATAGTATAGAGTAAATTTCAGATTTGGTCCATGTAGTTTAAGAAATGGTAAAAATAAGAAAAGTTTGCAAAAAGGCCAGTTTAACGGAAAAAGATAACAGCCGTCAAAGAGAGGGACAAAAACGTTAAGAAAATACAAACGTCAGGGATCATATGAACCTTATTGAGGTTGATGGACGAAAAATGTTAGAATGGACAAACGTTAAGGACCAAAAGTGAATTTTACTTGTATTTAAATATTTAACATCATTAACGTTTTGATGTGAGTGTTGGGTTTTAAATTCATATTGAGTAGGTATTTTGATTTAGTGTTTTCATCACGAAAATAGTGGGTTTTGGAAAGATGTTGCTTTTACGATAAATGTATTTCATATGAGAATTTTTGTTTTAAATCAACAGTCTTTCGAATTTACCATTTTATAGTTATGATGAAAACGACTTCAATTCACTATGCATTAAGCCTAACCTTTTTTGTTTGTCAGCATGTGCATCAGGTCCTTATTTGGGGAATGGTACCAACGACATCATGAAGAGTTGAGTGCTAGTTAGACGCACAAGAAGGATCTGGTCATTCGAGGATGTCTTCTGCATCCAAATATAGCGACTGTTAGTAATAGTGGATCTTGACTTAGTCTGGATGTAAGTCTTGGTCTACCTATTACATAAGTTTTCACATCCGCACTCAAGTTGGTAGCCGTTTGGCGACTCTTTAGAAACGACGGTATAGTACTCCCCAATCAGATGATGCCACGTCATCTTGGGTGGTACACGTTGTTAGGTCGTGCGTCTTCCACTATCTCTAAGCGCGTGACACTTGCTAAAGTCATATGCCTGTGACCCTCAAAAGAACCCTCACTGCAAAGTGTATCCAAAACACATAAGTGTAGAAAATCATAGAAGCTCTGTGGTGGAATGAGCTTCTATGGCCTGGGGTCTTGCCTGAACACGCACAAGATTGCACCTTTTCTTTACCTAAATCATTTGAAAAGCATTCAAATGATCGAGAGAGTTTCCACGAGGAAATCAGTACTCGCAGAGACTTTTGTGGCACAGAGGCTCTTTGACCAAAATTTTCTATTTATGGAAACCTCTCAAAAGATTTTGACCATTCAAAGTTTTGATTTGTTTGAATAGGTGTTTTAGGACATAATTGGAAAGTGGTGTATGATAAAAGTGTCTTTGAAAGTTGTTTTATGCGGTGTGCTTGCCAAAAATAGCGCATGGTTTCCTGCATGATCACCTTCTTCTGTGAGTTACTCGAACAAATAACTTCTTTGGCTCCCCCCCTTGAATGATCAACTTCTGTGGAACATTACATCGTCTGCTTTTGCTCCCCTTGACCTATGCTTGGGTCAAATGATGATGAGTAATGCACAAGACATAGATCAACCATAAGAGTGGCCCTGTGACATGGGCCAGAGGCTCTGTGCAATGTCATAGAAGCTAGGTGGATTAAGAAACTTTAAAAGAGAGATTTTACGTACTGAAGAGTAAAGATATTTACATATATACAAGATAGACTCTACTTACAGAGGTACTTTGGATCATCCCATGTTCAACATACCCAACTTACCAACCAAGAATAAGAATCTCTTCTCATCTAGTGCTTTGGTGAATAGGTCAGCAAGTTGATACTCTGTAGGCACAAAGTACATTTCAACCATACCTTGTTTGACATGATTCTTCAGAAAGTGGTACATGATATCTATGTGCTTTGTTTTCAAGTGCTGTACTGGGTTGGCAGAGATAGCTATGGCACTTTTGGAGTCATAGAGGATGGGTATCTTGTTGATACTCAGACCATAGTCTTCGAGCTGAGTTCTCATCCACAGAACTTGTGAGCAGCAACTAACAGCAGCAACGTATTCAGCTTCTGCCATAGATGTGGACACACAATTTTGTTTCTTTGAAGTCCAACTCACTAATTTGCCACCTAGGAATTGACAACTCCCACAGGTACTTTTCCTGTCTAAATTGCATCCTCCATAATCTGAATATGTATAAGCCGTTAGCTCAAAGCCAGAGTTCTTTGGATACCAGAGACCAATATTTTTGGTTCCTTTTATGTATCTAAAGATTCTCTTTACAGTATAGATGTGTGATTCTTTAGGATTTGCCTGATATCTTGCACAAAGACATGTGTCATACATGATATCTGGTCTACTGGCAGTTAAGTATAAGAGAGACCCAATCACGCCTCTGTTGAGCTTTCACTCGACAGATTTACCCTCTGGATCCGAGTGTAGCTTAGATCCAGTGGCCATGGGGGTCTTCAGGGCAGAAGAGTCTGAGAGTTTGAATTTTGAAATTATTTCAGAGACATATTTGGATTGATTAATGAAAATTCCCTCTGATGATTGTTTAACTTAAAGCCCGAGGAAGAAATTTAATTCTCCCATCATGCTCATTTCAAACTCACTCTGCATGATTTTTTTCAAACTTTTTGCAATATTTTCCATTAGTAGAATCAAATATGATGTCATCCACATATATTCGGACAAGCAGAATCTTATCACCTTTTCTCTTGTAAAACAAAGTGGTGTCAGTAGTACCTCTTTCAAAATTATTGACAAGAAAGAAGTTTGAGAGTCTTTCATACCATGCTCTGGGGGCCTGTTTGAGTCCATATAAGGCCTTATCCAAATAATAGACGTGATTTGGGTATTTTGCACTCTCAAACCCTGGTGGTTGTTGGACATATACTTCTTTTTGAGTCTGTCCATTGAGAAAGGCAGACTTGACATCCATCTGGTATACCTTGAAACCTTTGTGGGCTATAAAGGCTAGGAAGATCCTGATTGCCTCAAGCCGTGCGACAGTGGCAAAGGTTTCCTCGTAGTCAATCCCTTCCACTTGGCAGTATCCTTTGGCCACCAATCTTGCCTTGTTCCTAATGACCACCCCATCTTCATCCTTCTTATTCCTGAACACGCATTTGGTCCTTATTGTTGTTTTCCTCTTGACAGAGGTACAAGGGACCAAACTTTGTTGCGCTCAAATTGTATAGCCTCCACCCAATTTGGATCATCTAGGGCCGCAGAAACCTTCTTTGGTTCGATCATGCTAATAAAGTTTGTAAAGAAACAAAAATTAGCAGTGGCTGATCGAGTCTTTACTTTGTCAGAAGGGTTGCCAATTATTTGGCTATGTGGATGACTTTTTGTCCACTTAGTCATTCTTGGAAGATGGTCATTAGTTGCATCAAGTTGAACTTCTGTAGGTATCCGTCGTCGAGGGTACTTCCTTTGTACTTGTGGGTTGAATTTCAATGAGGGTTGGAATTGACTCCACTGATGATGTTGAGTTTGAGAACTCATTCTGCTCTGGTGTTGATTCCTCTGTGGTCACAGGAGTAGGAATTTCCTGTTGCTCTGTTGTGGAGTCCTTGTTAATTGTATCCTCTGATGGCTCCCCCTCGAATGTTGTACCTGCACATGTAGCAGAAGAGGGTGAAGTATTAGACGGACCAGTTAGAGATGTACCTTGAGGTATTTGGTCCGCAGAGGTTGTTTCTCTAGAAGCTCTGTGACCATCTGCAGAGGGATCATCTTCGTCGTGAAACACATCTTCGAACAACATATTTAATTATGTTTCTCGAGATACCGAGACGACAGAGGCTTGATTGTTTAGCCCGAGTTCTGAACTGATTTGTTCAGAAGTCTTTTGAAATGAATCGTCAAAAGTAACATTTATGCTTTCCACAATTGTTCTTGTCCTCAAAACATAGATTCTGTAGGCTTTGGATGTGCAGAGTATCAAATGAACTTCCATTCATCTGCCTTTCGATCAAACTTCCCAAGGTGCACTCTGTCGTTTAAGACAAAGCATCTACACCCACACACGTGAAAGAACTTGATATTTTGGTTTATCAAATGATAAGGAGTCTTCGTGTGTCTCTTCACTATCACAGATCGATTTTGAGCGAAGCAGGCGGTTGAGATTGTTTCAGCACAGAAAGAAGTAGGTAATCCAGATGCAGTGAGCATAGTTCTTGCGGCCTCCACTAGTGTGCGATTCTTCCTTTCAACCACACCATTATGTTGTGGATTTCGTACGGCAGAGAAGTTCTGAGAGATTCCTTCTTCTGTGAGGTATGTTTCAATGGTAGAGTTTCTGAACTCTGTGCCATTGTCACTCCTTAACTTCTGCACCTTACAGTCAAACAAGACTTGGATTTTTCTCATCAGATTGATTAATATTTGAGGGACATCTGACTTCTTCCGAACAAACTCAACCCAAATATATCATGAATATGCATCTATTAGAACAAGAATATACTTCTTGCCACCTAGGCTCTGTACAGAGACTGGAACGCAAAGGTCAACGTGAAGCATGTACAGAGGCCTAGTGCAAGACACATCTGACTTGCCTTTATGGGAAGCTCTCTTGAGTTTTCCTATCTCACAAGCAGAACATAGATGATCTCTGTCGAATCTAATATTTGGTAAACCACTTACTAGATTATGTTTTACCAGCTTGTCAAGTGTATGAAAGTTCAGATGGGAAAACCTGTTATGCCAGAGCCAAGCTTCTTTATTCTTACTTGACACAAGACAGAGCTTGTTTTCTTGACCTTTTGCCTTGAAGTTCATGAGGTACATATCACTTCTTCTTTCGGCTCTTAGCAGTTCTATGTCTGTATCTTCACCCAATAGAGAGCAGTATTTTCTTTTGAACTTCACCTGTGTCGCAAAGTTAGCTTACACTGAGTAGGTTGGGCTTGAAGCCATCCACTTATGCAACTTTGTACACAGTTACATCTTCCTTTTTGATGACTCCATAGCCTCTGATATACCCATTTTTATTGTCTCCAAAGGTCACTGATCCTCCACCAAGTTTTTCTTTATATGAGGATAGTAGACCTCGGTCGCTAGTCATGTGCCTAGAGCACCCAGAGTGTAGGTACCATATGGGCACATACTGCTTCTGCAACATATTTAGAGACTTTTAGGTACCGATTTCCAAATGGGTCCAGATTTGTTAGGGGGTTTTAAGGTTGCCTTAGCATTCTTAGTTTTGGTTTTAACTTCTTTAGAAGAACCATTTTGCTTCTTCTGACCCTTGAATTTGGCATTCTTAGCTTTGGGTCGAGAGAGGAAGCAGTGTGGACCAAAGAAATGTTGATTTAATTGGGACATAAGATCAAATCACTGACAATAATGAACATGAGATGAAACATGCTTAAACGTTTCGTTAAACTCAGTGAAAATGGGTACAGAGGCTTTATGATTACAATCTCTCCTAGCATCAGACTTTCTTTTACAGAAGGACCTATCTAGGCTAGATTTATTTTTGTAAAAACCTCTCTCTAGAGGAGCCTTCGGGTGTACCCATCTTCTGCGGTGACCTTCTGTTGGTATCACTGCCACAAAAGAAAAAAAACTTGTTATTTTGAATCCATTTTCCCTTTTGTTGCCATGTGAGCTTTTCTTGATTTGGCCTTAAAGGTTTGAAGCTTTTGGATTTTGAGATGATTTTTCCTTTTGTTTCTTAATTTTATCAAGCTCAATAGAAGTTTTAGCTTGTATACACATGTCCACAAAATCAGGAAAAATAGGAATTCTTGCAAAGTTTTCCTTAGGAGGAATTGTTCTATTAAGAATGCCAAAAGGAAGTTTAATTCCTTCTAGTTTGCAAGGCACTATCCCTGAATCAACAAATTCAGTCTCTGAGTCGACAGAGGTTGAGTCATCCTCATATAATGAGTTTGAGTCAAGGAAATTGATAAATCCCAAATCTAGCACAAAGTAATGAACAAGTGTAGAGAGAATCTAGAGAGCAATCTTGTCATCCATATATTGATTTCAAAGTGTAAAATGACAAATGCTTCAAGTTGTTATCCAAAATAACAAAGGAACTCCTTTATATAGTAGGACATGACAAGCCCATGCCTCTACTAAGGAGAAACAGTACAAGATATTAATACTGTCTTGATAGCTACAAAAATGCCCTAACAATCTCCCCCTTAGCTATCAAGGCAGAAAGGGTCTTCTTCTACTTCGAAACCCAAGATGCGTTTCAATCCTTCGCATAGCCATTCTGAAGCTCAATTTTTCATCTATCTCTTCAATGGCTCTTGACAAAACTCTTCTAGGTCTTGAAGACATCCAATTAACTTTTCGTTCAGCATCATGTCTTTTGAGCTTTTCGACTAACTGAAGTCTTACAATTTTAAGCGTACCATCAGAATATTTTTCCAACTCATTAAACCGAATGAATATCTTGTTTGCACCATTACTGAACACAACACCAAACTCTGGTTCTCCAATCACACAATATAAAGGCATCCTCATCAATCCAGTCAATTCTTGATTTGGTCTTAACAGATTTATTCTTGGTTGATAGCTTTCCACACCCATCTGCAAATCATGACACTGTGTGAATAAAACGTGTCTTCTCAGAAATCTCTTAATGGCATTCAAAGCAAGAGTTACGTTTTCCCTTCTGATCTGAAGATCTCTGAAATGATGATACAAGAACTCAAAATCTTCCATGGTTAAATGACAGAAATCAGCTTCAGTAAATCTATAATCTCTGCAATCTTGCCTTTGAACAAGAAACTCTGGATACCACAACTTGTAATACAGTCTAGCTGTTACCTCCTTTATAGACACAATCAACTTCTTGCTCCTCACCTCTCTTTTCTTTTGACACTTGTCCCTTAGAAAGTACATATATTCGAACTTGTATTCGGCTGTTTGATCTGTAATACCCAACACAGCGTAGGGATTCAAAGTTCTGATTCTGTGCACAAACAGTCTTCTTTCTTCTTCTTCTAGGAAAGGTGTTCTCAAATACAAAGTTCTTTGTCGTTGTTCAAGTTCAGTCAATTTTCTGCTCCGTGAGGATGAAGGACCAGGTTGATCAGCAGGATTAGAAGGACCAGCTTCATCATGACTAGGAATGATAGGAGGTATTGAAGATGTAGTGGATTGAGGATCAGTCTCTTCGGATTTTGGCTCTTTAGATAATGGATCATGAGAATGATGTGGTTCAGATACAGGTATAGTGGTTTGAGTTGAAGTAGATTGGTTAAGGTTGATGGTTATAGGTGTAACAGAAGGTTGTTCTGACATCAAAGTGGTTGAGATATGTTCGGGTGAGTGTACAGGGCTAAAGATTATTTCTTCAGGAGTTTGTGGCCCATATATCTCTGACAAAATATCAACCTCTTCTTCATTAAATCCAACACCTTGATCTTCTGGTTCATAAGTAAATACCAAAAGTGGTTCTTCTTCCTCCTTAACTTTCCAATACCGATCATAAGCTCTTGCACTTTCATCAGTTTCTTCATCATCAGAACTAATTTCAATCAACTCCACAGATTGCACGAATCGATCAACCACTTCTCTTATCTCCTTCTCATTTACCTCAGGCTTTTCAACCGTTGGTTCTATATTCGGATCAACATATAATACGATATGTTTTCCGCTTTGATCACCCATAGCACCTGATTCAAACATCTTAGATATTTCAGCAACAGTCGGATTCTTTTTCTGACCTTGAGAGCTTTCTGACTCAGCTCTTCTCTTCTTACTCATCTCCCCCTCATGATCATGATCATCGGGATCCTGATCATGTCTTCTTTTAGTACTCTGAGCTTGAGTCTTACACGACTGTTCCATTAATGCTTTCAACTCAACAATTGACTGCTTCATATCACTTAAAGATTTCACAACTTCAGACTTGAAAGTAGATAACTCTTTGGATAATGCTTGAAACTGTGTGGGTGTAACTGAAGGTGTAGGTGGAAGTGGATTTGGAGTAGATTGGAAATTCTGAAGTAGAGATAACAAGGTTTTACTTTGCTGATCTTCAGGACTCATAGACATCAGTTTGGCATAGAATAAATCCCTTAATTCATCAACACTTTGATCCACTGGTGGTTGTTGCATAGGAGAAGACTGAGGTACTCGAGGCGGAGCCAGATAGATTTCTGGACGTGGACGTACAGCTGGCTCATAAGTCATCGGTTCTTTTCCCTTCAACTGATTCTTCACACCTTGTAACTCCCGGATGAACATAGTTTCAATGTCCTTTAGGGCGCCATCGAAGTTTTCCCTTGTCACAAAGACGGGTAAAGTAACACCGGCACCACTTAGGTTTGCCGTTGACACAACAGTTGTTGCAACTGTGTGACCTACACTCAGTGTTGGCATAGTGTTAGCACTGGTAGGATTTCCACTCTGTCCTTGTAGTCCTGTAAAAGAATCTACTCTGAGTGTTCCGGATGAGTCACGAAGGCGCGCATCAGATGTTCCTGAAAGTGTCCTATTCAAAGAATCAAATATATTAGGAACAGGCACTAGACTCGAACTTTGTGCAGGAAAGAAGGTCGAGGACTGGGGAGGAAGTCGCTCTGTTTCAATATCCGGAATCTCCGAACGAGATCCAGATAGTGTTTGTGCTAAAACCCCGTGAGAAAATGAGACAGTTTCTTGTGAAGAAGAAGCTGAATAGCTGGCAGAGGTGTGCAATTGCGTTACTGGGCGAGTAACGACTTGTTCAACACCTGATCCCAACAAATGAGATCTGGTGGTGGATGTGGCTGCCCTTCTGGAATAGACAGTTTGGATATCTTTCACACTCTCCATATTCTTTTCTTCAGTTTCTCTCACAGTCTCACATACATTTTCAACTGATACTCCCTCGGGTCTCCTTATGACTTCCGTTCCTTCACTAACTTGAGTCGACATTAAAGGCATGTCATCAAAGTTTAAGCTTTCCACATTAATATTATCTGACATATTCAATTGTGGAAATTCAAAGATATCAGAAACGTTACCAAACCAGTTTTCTTCAGTAGTAGCATCAGCACCAATATTTCCAGCATTCCCTTGATCATCATCATTATCATCGTTGTCATCTTCATCACCATCACGATGTTCCTCCGCTGAATCAGACGCATTATCAGACTCTGTACTATCACTAGAGTACTCAACTAAAGGAGGATCCCCAATGTGTTTAGGAATTTCTCCCTCAGAATCGTGTTGTACAAGATCATCTGTATGTGTGTCCTCGGACGATGACCCTGTATCTTCAAATACAGATGTATGATCCCCACCAGTTCCCCTCTCGGTGTTTTCCCTCCACTCTCCCCGTTCAGTAGCCCGTGCATCCTGAACACTCACCGACTCCTCTCGCCTAGGGGTTGAGTCTGGGGTAGGTCCCTCCGGTTCTGGCTGGACCATAGACTCTCTATACTCGATAATGCACTCAACGTCCTGATCCGCGTATCGAAGAAATCCTTCAGGTAACGGCATCTCATAATCAAATTCAGTTTTACGAAACTGAAGATACTGCATAGCTTTCTCGGGCACAGAAGGATGATTTGCTCGTCTTGGAATTTCTCTGTTAGAACGAAGCATGCTATGAATGATAATCTGAAGAAACCTCATATATGGAACATAAGGCTTTCCCTTGTTTTGTCGGCGAAGATCTATCTTCTCATTCAGTTCATGCCAGAAAATAGCTGCATAATCTACATGAAGATCATACACTACTGCATGAAATAGCTTCAGAAATCCGACGCTGGCACTGTCTGTTCCGGCATGTTTAGCAGATAAGCATCTATTAATAATGGAGAAGATTGTATAGTATAACGGTGGTAGGTTCGCCTTATGGAATTCCTTCACCCGAGTTAAGTTTCCAGTGTATCCCATAGCACGTATTCCTTCAAACGTTTCTTCTTCAGATGGAAAAGGATCAAACTCAGTCTTTCCTTCTCGTGAATCAGGTTCAGGTAGCCTCAGAATCATTCTTAGTCTTTGGAAATCAAGCTTTGTGATGAAGTTGTCTATTTGGAATACAAAAATTGGTCTTCCATCTTCCATAGTTGTTGTTATTGTCTTCCATGCTTGCTGTAAATATAGCATAGGCACAACGACAGTATTCGTTAATGCGTATGCTAACGGATGATTCCTGAGCACTTCCTTTATCACTGGATGAATGTTGATGTGATCAAAATCAATGTGATGATTGTTGGGAATGATCGCAATATAGTTGATCGGATGAATGATAGCATTATCTGGATGAATTCCGGCTTGGGATTGATGTACTGATCGTGTTGACGGTAAAGGTACATCGTGTGTCGGTTCGGGAAGACTCGGAATATGATCATCAAAGCCTTGAATGTGACTTTGTTCTTCTTGATTAACCATTTTACCTGTTGATAATAGTTCTTACAGAATTAGTCTTTGAAAAAAATTTGAAAGAAATTTTTTTTTTCTAAGTATAGAATTCGAATCATAGTGCATTCGAATTCATGATTTGTCTTTGAATATCAATTCGAATCCACAAGGGTTCGAATTCATCCAATTCGAATCCACAAGGGTTCGAATTCATCCAATTCGAATCCACAAGGGTTCGAATTCATCCAATTCGAATCCATAAGGGTTCGAATTCATCCAATTCGAATCTATAAGGGTTTGAATTCATCCAATTCGAATCTATAAGGGTTCGAATTCATCCAATTCGCATCTATAAGAGTTCGAATTCATCCAATTCGAATCTATAAGAGTTCGAATTTATCCAATTCGAATCCAAAGGCATTCGAATTCAACAGTTGAGCCCTAATTCAGATTATGACATATGAATTCGAATCTAAAGGCATTCGAATTCAGCACTTGAGCCCTAATTCAAAGTATGACATATGAATTCGAATCTAAAGGAATTCGAATCTAAAGGCATTCGAATTCAACACTTGAGCCCTAATTCAAATTATGACATATGAATTCGAATCTAAAGGAATTCTTTCTTAACATGTTTCATGAATTCGAAACAAGAACGATTCGAAATCATGTTCGAATTCAACAATGTTCATGAATTCGAATCAGGTATGGTTCGAATTCATGTTCATATGAACACGATGATGAACAGTAAACTTTTTGATTTTACAGATTAGCATAGTAAATGTTTACAATCAAACAAACCATTCGTATAGAATGATTCGTATTACATTTTCGAATCCGATAAGAGTAATTTCGATAGAAATGTTTACCTGATGAGGATGAATCAAGCAGATGAAGGATCGATAAAGTGGAAGATGAACAGTGTTCTCTTGAGAGTGTTTGAAACAATACCAAATAGTGAAAAGTGGGAAATAAGGTTTCGAACCCTATTTAAACTCAAAAAAAATTTGTACACTTGGCACACATTAGAGTACCCTACTTGGCAATCAGTTAAAAATGCATGTTTCAAAACATTAGATATGGCACTGTTCATCTGAACAATTTACATAAACAAATATGTAAAAAATTCAAAAAGAGTTCGAATCAGATAAAGTTGTACAACAATTGATATTGATCTCATTGAATTCGAATCCTTAAGGGTCCGAATTCATTGAATTCGAATCCTTAAGGGTCCGAATTCATTGAATTCGAATCCTTAAGGGTCCGAATTCATTGAATTCGAATCCTTAAGTGTTCGAATTCTTTGAATTCGAATCCTTAAAGGTCCGAATTCATTGAATTCGAATCCTTAAGAGTCCGAATTCATTGAATTCGAATCCTTAAGTGTTCGAACTCTTTGAATTCGAATCCTTAAAGGTCCGAATTCATTGAATTCGAATCCTTAAGAGTCCGAATTCATTGAATTCGAATCCTTAAGAGTCCGAATTCATTGAATTCGAATCCTTAAGTGTTCGAATTCTTTGAATTCGAATCCTTAAAGGTTCCGAATTCATTGAATTCGAATCCTTAAGAGTCCGAATTCATTGAATTCGAATCCTTAAGAGTCCGAATTCATTGAATTCGAATCCTTAAGTGTTCGAATTCTTTGAATTCGAATCCTTAAAGGTCCGAATTCATTGAATTCGTATCCTTAAGTGTTTGAATTCTTTGAATTCGAATCCTTCAGAGATCGAATTCTTCAAATATTTGCATGAAAATTTACAACTTTTTCTGAAAAGTCCAACAACTGTTCTAAAATTCTCACATCAGATAAAACTTTGTAAGCTCTCAGATACAGATAACACTTTTACAGATTTATGCCGAATTGCTCCCCCTTAACAATTGCATAAACTGTTATCTTTTCTTCAGAGAAATCTGCACAAACAGAGAAAGATTTGGTACTCATAGAACATGAGTCCAAACTGTTAAAATTATCACTTTGTGTAAAAATCTAACTCCCCCTTAAAATATGAATTCTTGAGCAACTTGCTTTCTTCCTCTGAAAATATGCATAAAACTCAGTATTTGATATTGGATCAAAAATACATTTCACAAGGAAAGTCAAATTCATTGAATTTTGTTTTATGACTACTAACATTTGATCATTTGAAAGCTTTACAAAAGAAATTCAACTTAATAAAATTTAACATATATTCCAATCAGATGAAATCAAATGCATGTGTTTGGATTCAAGGACAAGACATCATTGCTTATCAAGTTATAATTGTTCAGTGTCCACCCCTTTATCAAATCTATTTGGTGTGCTAGCATGCGAAATATGATTGGCATAAAGCTTATGTATTTCTACAATATATAAGAATACTTTGCTCTACTCACACTATTTGTCCAAAATCAGAATTTTCACAAATTTACGGGTTTATCGCGACTTTGTATTTTCCCAAGTTTCAAGAGATATGTGCTCTTTGGCATCTTTTAATATTGTGCACATTTGAATCTTTTGATTTTGTGCTCATTGGCATCTTTTGATTTTGTGCTCATTGGCATCTTTTGATCAAAAAGTTTAGTAAGAATAAGATACACCGTTAAACATGACTTTCTATCTGGTTCTATAGCAGGATTTGGGTTAGCAGATCCCAGACCAGTTGGCCTTAGGTGCTAGGTGACGAGCACCCCTTAGAACTTAATTTCCCAAACCAGAAAGGCCACATCGATATATCTTAAACCCATTTGTACCAGTAGAACATGGCTTTCTATCTGGTTCTATTGCAGGATTTGGGTCAGCCGATCCCAGACCAGTTGATCTTAGGGACTAGGTGTCGAGCACCCCTTAGGACTTACTCTCCCAAACCAGAAAGGCCACAGGCACAAACTTTCAAACTAAATGATAGTGCAACTATTTTATCTCAATCACTTGGTTCTAAAACATAGTGCTTTGCCCATATTTTCATTTCCATCCATCATTCTGACATATAGGCTTTTTGAGCATTATATTCTATATATATCCAGATTCACATAACTTTGAGCATTCAGCATAATTTCATTCATGTTTTGCTGACCTTTCGATTTATTTTAGAGGTGAAAATTGAAGCGAATCTAACTCAGATAGTACAAAGTTTCTTGTAAAATCATCTTTTAGCACACATTTAATTCATTGAATGAAAATTGAAAATTTCATCTTATTGAATTAAATTTGTAAAGTTTCAAGTTTTCAAATCAGTAGAAACAAATATAATTCAATGTTACCTTTTGCCACTTGTTCCTTGAAACAAAAATATATAGCAGTTAAGGATATTACCTGAGAAGTGTGAGTTCTAAACTGATTTGTTTAGAAGTCTTAGTCTTTAAAGTACGGGTCCTGAACTGAGTTGTTCAGAAGCCATAGTCTTTGAAGAACAGGTTTTGAACTGATTTGTCCAAAAGCCATTGACGTTGAAATCCGGGTTCTAAACTGATGTGTTTAGAAACCATAGATATTTGTCTCCCCCTTAATGGTACAAATATTTTTCAAAAAATACGCCGCTTCTCTTCTGTTTTCAGTCATGCGTGTGATATGTATTTCAATTCAGTACAACACATGATGAACCTGCAAAACAGATTAAGCAGATTTTGGTACCCAATGGCACTTGGGTCCTAGTGGGTTAGGATATGATCATAGATTTAAGTAAGCAAGAACACGAACTCCCCCTCAATGTCTTAAGGATTCAACATTCCTAGTTTGTTGATTAAAAAATTTAACCTCTTTTCATCTAAAGGTTTTGTGAAAAGATCAGCAAGTTCTAGTTCTGTTGGTACAAAGTGCATTTCTATAGTTCCCTTCTCAACATGGTCTTTGATAAAATGGTACCTGACATCTATGTGTTTCGTTTTGGAATGCTGAACAGGATTTTCAGTTATTGCAATTGCGCTTTTGGAATCACAATAAATGGGGATCTTGTTGAAGATATATCCATAATCCTTTAGCTGAGTTTTCATCCAAATTACTTGCGAACAGCAACTAGCGGCGGCCACATACTCTGCTTCAGCCGTAGATGTTGATACACAAGTTTGCTTCTTTGATGACCAGCTTACTAGTTTATCTCCCAAGAATTGACAAGCACCAGATGTGCTTTTCCTGTCCATCATATTTCCCGCATGATCTGCATCTGTGTAAGCAGTTAGTTCAAACCCAGAATCCTTAGGATACCAAAGACCCAAATTTTTTGTGCCTTTGAGATATCTAAGGATTCGCTTTACAGCCACAATATGAGATTCCTTCGGGTTTGCTTGGAAACGTGCACAAAAAGATGTTGCAAACAAAATATCCGGTCTACTTGCCGTTAGATACAGTAAAGATCCAATCATGCCTCGGTATAACTTTTGATCGACTGATATACCAGATGAATCAGCGTTCAAAAGCTTACCGGTAGCCATGGGAGTTTTCATGGTGGAAGAGGAATTTAATTCAAATTTCTTAAGCATATCATTTATATATTTTGATTGATTAATGAAAATGCCTTCATTTGATTGTGTCACTTGGAGACCAAGAAAATTTTTTAACTCTCCCATCATACTCATTTGAAAACGGCTTTTCATCACCTTTTCAAAATCTTTACACATATCTGGATTTGTAGATCCAAATATAATGTCGTCAACATATATTTGTACTAACATTAAATCTTTACCTTCTCTTTTGAGAAAAAGAGTTGTATCTATTGTACCTTTGGTGTATCCATTTTTAAGCAGGTGAATAGTCAGAGTCTCATACCATGCCCTCGGTGCTTGCTTTAAGCCGTAGAGTGCTTTGTCTAGAATGTAGACATGGTTGGGATATTTGGGATCAACAAAGCCTTCAGGTTGACTTACATACACTTCCTCATGTAGTATTCCATTCAGAAACGCAGATTTGACGTCCATTTGGAATACCTTCATGTTCTTATGTGCTGCGTATGCAAGAAAGATCCTTATTGCTTCAATCCTTGCTACTGGTGCATAGGTTTCATCATAATCTATTCCTTCTTGTTGATTGTAACCTTTAGCAACCAGTCTTGCTTTATTTCTGACTATAATCCCCGCTTCGTCCTTTTTGTTTCTAAAGACCCATTTGGTTCCAACTATGGTTTTGTCTTTTGGACGTTTCACCAAGTGCCACACTTCGTTGCGTTTGAACTCATTTAATTCCTCTTGCATGGCGTTGATCCAATCTGGATCTTGTAAAGCTTCAGATGCTTTCTTGGGTTCTAACGTGCTAAGAAAATTTACGTACAAACATTCGTTTGTAGTCGCAGATCGGGTTTTCACTCCATCATTCAGATCACCAATTATATCAGCCGGAGGATGTGCTCTTGTCCATTTATGACTACTTGGAAGAGTTGGTATATCCATACGAGTGTTTGATGGATTATTTTCATCCAATACTGCAAAAATCTCCTCTGTCGATTCAGCTGAAGATACATTTGTCGTTTCCGGTATGTTGACTTCTGTTTCTAATCCTTCAGATGTGGAAGTCTCCGATAAATGATTTTCTGAAACCTGAACAACTGGTTGAATTTCAGGTTCAGAGACAGGAACGTGTTCACTTGGAATCTCATTAGTTTCTTCAGAAGTACTAGTATCAACATCTTCAGTTGGACCGGAGATATTTGCACTCGTCTGATTCTGAGATGCATTCACAGATGTGATTGGTGGTTCCATATCTGCACAGTAATCCATAAATGCATCATGAAATAGTAAATCTAAATCAGTAGTATTATTATAATTCAAAGCTGAATTAGAAAACTGTTTCGTCACAGGTTCTACTCCATTTTTAGTAGAAGCTTCAGATTTCTGTACGAGTTCTGAACTAAATTGTCCAGAAGTCAATGTCACAGTCTCGTCGAACGTAACGTTGATACTCTCGATTACTGATTTTGTTCGATTATTATAAATCCTGTATGCTTTCGAGTTCAAGGAATAGCCTATAAAGATGCCCTCATCAGCTTTAACTTGAAGCTTTGTAAGATATTCACGATCTTTCATCACAAAACATCTGCATCCAAATACACGCAGAAATTTGATGTTAGGTTTGCGATTGTTGATTAATTCATATGCAGTTTTGTTAAAGCGTTTATTTATAATAGTTCTGTTTTGAGTAAAACACGCTGTGGATACTGCTTCAGCCCATAGACTTGGTGGAAGACCCGAGTAAGCAAGCATCGTCCTAGCAGCTTCTACAAGAGTTCGATTTTTCCTTTCAACTACTCCATTTTGTTGTGGAGTAATTGGGGCAGAAAAATTATGAGTTATTCCAACGGATTCAAGAAAATATTGAAGAGTTGCATTCTTGAATTCAGTTCCGTTGTCACTTCGGATTTTTCGAACAGGGCGTTGTAGAAGAGTTTGAATCTTCTTGATGAATTTAATGATCTGCTCGGGTGCTTCAGACTTGAGTCGTAAGAAATCCAACCAAGTATATCGCGAAAACTCATCAACCATAACCAAGATATATTTCTTTCCTCCCATTGACTGAGTTCGCATTGGGCCACAGAGATCCATATGAATTAATTCCAAGGCATTGTTACAATTAGACAAAGTCTTGGTCTTGTGAGAAACATGTTTCATCTTTCCCATTTCACAAGCTGGACACACAGAAACTTTGTCAATTTTCATTTCAGGAAGCCCGGAAACTAATCCATCAATTCGAAGCTTGTTGATGCTGCGAAAATTTTGATGCGAGAGCCTTCGATGCCATAACCAACACTCTTCTTGTGAAGCTTTTGATACAAGACAGACTTGATTAGAAGCAACAAGAGTTGTAAAATCAGTCATGTATAAGTCTCCGCATCTTTTTGCTCTGAAGATTTATGACCAATTTGCATCCAAGATGTAGCAAAAATCTTTATCAAATAACACCTTACAGTTCTTGTCGCAGAACTGACTTATACTGAAAAGGTTATGCCCTAAACCTTCAACATACAAAATCTTTTCAATTTGCATTGAGTCATTTTTCAACGTTCCGTAGCCTCGAACATGACCTTTTGAGTCATTTCCAAATCCCACTGATCCTCCAGGATGTACAATAAAATCTTGCAAGAAGTGCTTGTACCCCGTCATGTGTCTAGATGCTCCTGAATCAATGACCCACACATGACGGTCCTGTTAAGAAACAATTATCTTATTTTAGGTACCCATATCTGCATGGGTCCTTTCTTGTTAGTATGGATCAGTTTATTAATGACATTTGATGCCCCCTGAATTTTGCCTTTAAAAGTTAAACGATTGAGTAAATTTGGTTTGTTAACTTCATTTTTTGGAATCCATTTCCAATCCATATTTACTTCAACTGTTTTCTTTTCTTTCATCTTTTTATTCTGTTTGTTTGATCTGAAACCAAACATTTTGGCAAATTTGTTTGCTGAGGATTTTAAAGAGAAGGAAGAAGTTTTAGACTTCTTATTCGTTGGAGCATTTCTGTTTAGCTTGAAATAGTTATCCCAACAGTGAGCACAATGAATTCTTCTTTTAGCTTGTGACAATAATTTGAAATCTGAAATTGCGGAATTATTATTGCCACAAACATTGCAAACATTACAAGAATGTATACGATTTTTATTCAAAGAACTACATTTCTCAGAGTCGGTGCTTCTATTCTTGCTATTCAGAACTTGTTCCTTTAAATCCACATACTTTTCTTCATCCATTTCTGAGAAAGAAGAAGAAACATTGTCAGAACCTATAGAGGTAGAAGGATCACTTGAAAACAAATTAGATTTATTTTCGGATGATTTTTCTTTCTCTTTTCCTTTTGAAACTGGATCACTTGAAAACAAATTAGATTTATTTTCAGATGATTTTTGTTTCTCTTTTCCTTTTGAAGCTGGTTCTGTTTTTAAATCAGATACCTTTGATGAAAACTTTTTATGGTAGACTTCACAAAACTTTAATTCTATTTCAAATTCAGTTCTTTCTTTCTTCTGCTTTTCTTTTTCTAGAAATAGAACTTTTTCAAAATCTGAAATTTGTTTCGAAAGTTCTACACATCTTAATTCAAGATTTTTCTTTTCTTTAAAAAATTTGAGCTTTTCAAAAGGATCAAACATACTTGAAGATTTATTTTGATCTTTGGATTCAGCTTGTTTTGAACATTTTTCACAACTTTTTGAGGCCTTAGAGTTTGATATTTCATCTAATTTGGATTCTAGTCTTTGAATCTCACTCTTAAGATCAAGATTGATCCTTTTTGTATGATCAAATTCTAGTCCAATATTATCACGATCATCCTCTAATTTTTCAAAATCTAATTGCCATTTGGAAATTTGATTTTCTAAATCAACAATTTTAAGTAAAGCTGAGTCCAAATTAGGAAATTCAGAAGAAGTTTCTGGAACAAACCCCCTTTTGTCAGAATCTGATGTATTATTTGACTCCATTTCAACGTTAGATTTAGTTTTAACAGATATAGGTTCATTGATTTTGTCAACAATTGTTTTAGCCATAGATTCATCGGAAAACAATGAACTAAATCCAGTTGGTTCAAACATTTTGGTTTTGTAACTGGAGTTTAATTCATCATATTTAAAATTTGTTATATTGTATCTAGGCTTTTCTTTTGAACCTTTGTCTGTTTTAGCTTCATCTTTCTTTGAAATTGGAGTTGAAGAATTTGAAGCATTATCTTTGATAGGAGTTTCTGATTTAGGAGATGTTTCTGATACAATAACTTGTTGCAAAATTCCATTACTTGCCTTTGCTTTTTCTTGTGTCTTTGGAGGTGTTTTTGTTATTATGACTTGTTGCAACACTTCATTATTTGATTTAACAGATACAGGTGAATTAACAGGTGTTTCTGTTATAATGACTTGTTGCAACTTTACATTTGCTGGTTTAACAAAAACTTTTGCAATTGGAGGAATCTCCTTTATCAGAGTTTGCTTCAAAACTTCCTTTTTCTCATGAGGTTTTATTGTTTTGAAACTCTTGTCATCAGATAATCCTAGACCCATTTTTGGATTATAAAATCGTTTATCTTTTGGGTTGCTAGTCAACAAATTCAGCGTTTGCTCAGATTGGCCTCTTTTGTAATTTAAATCTTCAAGCTGCTTAATCTTTTCAATTGCTTCTTTTCTTTCATCAGAAAGAACCTTGATTTTGAACTGAAAATCTATGTTTTCATCATTTAAATCAGTTATTTTCTTTTTTAACTCAGAAATTTCAGATTCAAGTATTTTAACATTTGATCTAATAATTTCTTTCTCCTTTTCTCTATCTTCAGCTAAACACTTATAAAGAAGTGCTTCATCATGATATTTCAGCTTTGAGCTTTTCTCATCTTCATATTGCTTTTGCACTTTTTCAATTTTCTTTTGTGCCTTTTTAAATTTCTCGTTAAGCTCAAATATCACAGCTTGCATTTCTTCATATTTGTCATTTTCAGTTTCAGATTCATTTTCAGAATTATCAGAATAAAGAGAAGTGTTATCATAAAGAGAAGGATATAGAGATTGTACCTCAGATTCCAGATCTTCCTCATCAAGTTTAGCCATTAAACTGTGCTTCACTTGAGTGAAGTGAGCTTCTTCATCATCTGAAGAATCCATCAGCCATATTTCTTCTTCAGCATTTACTGGCTTTCCGGTTTCTTTGGCTTTTGCGAGATGTGCTTTACGCTGATAGTATTCAGAATCCTTAACTTTCTTCAACTGACAATCTCTGGCAAAATGACCCGGCTTACCGCAGTTATAGCAGTTTCGGTCATCCATATCCTTCTTTTCTTCCCTCTCCTTTTTCTCAACTTTCTCCTCTTTTTCTTCTTCCTTTTGATCCTTGTTCTCATACCTTTTCTCAAACCTTTTGTATCTGTTCACTTTGTTGTAATCAGGTTTTCTTTTTGAATGAAACTTCTTCTTTCCATATCTGTTTTGAAATCTTGTAGTTAACAAGGCTAATTTTTCAGCTATCTCACTCATTTCATCTCCAGAACTGCTGCTTTCATCATCATCATCAGAACTTATCTTCTTTTTGCTTAACCCAGAGATCAAAGCCTTTGTTTTCATCGCTCCACTTTTCTTGTGTTCACTTAGAAGGGCTAAAGATTCTTCAACCTTTTTCTCCTTTTCTTTGACCATTTTTACTTTTTCTTCATGTTGACCCAGAATGCTGAAAATATCGGTCAACTTTTCATCATCCATATCCCTTGACATTTGAAGCTGAATAGAGTATGAATCCCATTCCGGCAGTAAATTCTTGACAAACTTGTAATTAATCTCCGATTCAGACTTGTCAACTCCATTCCTTCTTAAATCATTCAGAATGATGTTGTAACGATCATAGGTATCTTTCAACGATTCTCCATCTCTAGCTTTAAACCCTTCATACGCATTGATGCTCTGATTCTTTTTGGTCTTCATTGATTTTGATGAACCTTCAAACTGCCTTTCTAGCTCATCCCAAATATCCTTTGCTGAATTTCGGCTGTCTACGCGATTATAGATATTGTTTGGAATGGCCATAGTCAAGTATGTCAATGCTTGCTCATCAATTTCAACTCTAGCTTTATCAGCATCACTGTAATATTTGTATTCCTTTTCTATTCTTCTTGGAAGAATCTCTTGACTTGTTTCTGTTGCAGCAATGCCACCAACCTCTATGTAGGCTTTGTAAGGACTGTTCTGAATGGACAGCATAAGATCTCTGTTCTGATGATTCAGAAATTGAATCATTCTCCTTTTCCATTGAGAATATTCTTCAGCTATCAATACCGGAGGCTTATTCTTAGAACCCATGCTCAGCATATCTCTCGACATCTTCTGATAATTGGCTAGATAAACGATCGTTCAGAAGATAAAGCAGTTAGTGTAAGAAAAATTACACTTATGAGAATTTAATCAACATTCCTAAGAATTCGGATGCTCAATTCGGATGCTCAATTCGGATGATCAATTCGGATGATCAATTCGGATGCTCAATTCGGATACTCAATTCGGATAATCAATTCGGACTTGATAGATTTCGAAATCCTCCAATTCGAACTTAACAACGTTCAAATTCACTCAATTCGGATGTACTAAGGTTCGAATTCACTCAATTCGGATTATGTTGAGTGCGAATTCACGCAATTCGAATGTAACTGGATTCGAATTCACTCAATTCGAATTTACTTAGGTTCGAATTCACTCAATTCGAATGTAATAGGGTTCGAATTCTCTATGAATGTTCCGAATTCTCTTTGAATGATCCGAATTCACCAAGAAGGATCCGAATTCTGCACTTCGAACTTCAAAATCACTTAATCTGCCATAACTTCTTCAATTCTTGATCAATTGTGATGAATCTTATATCAAATTGTTCGTAATTGAAATCTGCACACTTTTCCTGTTGATCACAATTCACAATTCGATCAATTTAATCGAATTAAGATCCAAACAGTGAACTTGAAGTTTTTGAAAAAATATTCAAGAATCGATCAGATCTGTCAATTCTGTGCAGATTTTGATGTTTATGCAAGAATTAAATGTGTTCAGAATCCAAATCCGAGTTGAACGATGCAAAGAAATGATTCAAAAACTCAAAATCTAGAAAATCTTCATGTCTGAATGTTAAGACTTCAGATGAACAGTAAACTTCTCTTGGTCCGAATTCTTGATGAACAGTGTAAAAATTCTTCAATTTGCTCTTTAATCTGCTTGATTCTTCTGTTTAGCTCTGATACCAATTGATAAATCCCAAATCTAGCACAAAGTAATGAACAAGTGTAGAGAGAATCTAGAGAGCAATCTTGTCATCCATATATTGATTTCAAAGTGTAAAATGACAAATGCTTCAAGTTGTTATCCAAAATAACAAAGGAACTCCTTTATATAGTAGGACATGACAAGCCCATGCCTCTACTAAGGAGAAACAGTACAAGATATTAATACTGTCTTGATAGCTACAAAAATGCCCTAACAGAAATCTCTGTCGACAGAGGTAAGATTTTCTGTACACGTGTCACATTTGCTTTCTTCCTCGTCCTTTGAAATATTAGAGTCTTTTGAAATACAAGGAACAACTTATGTGGTTTTAAAAGTATCTACAGAGTCTTTCTCACATAGGCCTTGTTCGACAGATGATGTTTTGGATTGATTTTCACAAGTCTCCTTTAATTTTTTTTTAGAAAAATCTTGTTTACAGACCTCTGTAGACGAAGCCACAAACTCAGGTGCTTCTGCGCACAAATCTTTTTCAGGGTTTACTATGCATACGAAGGTGACTTGGGCTTGTGTGTCTGGATCCCCAAACTTGAAGAGTCCTATCTGATCTCGAGTTTTCAAATATTTCTTTGGTTTGGAATCTTTTTTGACAGAGTCTGAGGATGGAAAATCTGTGTTATAATACCACACATTTATCATCGTCAGGGGATTCCTCTTATGAGGTTCTCTAGAGGTTTTTCGTCTTTTGTGCCCAGAGATTAGGTTAGGAAAACCTGGTTTTATAACATCTCCAACACAGAATAAGGAGGATAAGGATTTGTTCCTTTTGGTTCCTGTATAGGGATCCAAGTCACAGAATCCAATTCCTCTTCTGCCGATTTGTGAGTTAACCTTTTCATGCCCCTTATGTGCGTCTTGATATTTTCTTATTACAATTTCTATGTCGAGCAAGTCCTGATGAAGAACTTCTCTTTCTTTTTGGAAAAATTTTTTAAGGGCGAGAATATTCATTTTGTCGCTCTCATTATCCATAAGCTCTTTGGTTTTAGCTTTTTAGGCAAGGTCAAGACTAGAAATCTTTTCTTTTAAAGGATTTATTTCCTTAAACCATTCTAATTCAAGATTTTCCTTTTCCAAAGAGATCTTTGCCTTTTTCTGAGTGAGAAGTCTGGCTTGTCTTTCATAAAAGGCAAGTTTTTTATTTATATCACCACAAGTCTTTTCAAGATCATTAAATCTTCTGTTAGTTTAAGCAACTTTGTCATCAGAGGATGAGTTTGAAGTGGATACCTCACTGTTGGAGTTTGAGCTGCTTACTTCTGCCATGCCACAAAATAGTGCATTTTTCTTTTCTCCTTCATCAGAATACTCATCAGACACCCAATTCTCCTGTTCTACCATAAGAGACTTTTGCGCATAGTATTCTGCCTTTTTCTTGTAGTAGGCAGAATCTCTCTATGGTTGGGGTATGTTGGGTTGGCTTCGGTATTCTGCTGTGTAGTAACCTGGTTTGCCACACTTGAAGCACCCTGTGTTCTGTTGAGCTGTGGCAGCCTTTTCTTGAGCCCTGTGCTCCTCCCTAGACATACCCCTCTGTAGGTACTCAGCCTGTCTCTGCTGGTATTCACCTCCTCCCTTCTGCTCATAGCTCTTGTTGTTATACATCCTTTGTTGGTCATAGAACTCATGTCTCCCTTGAGTTCTCCACTCATATCCTTGAGGTGGTCGAAACTGTCTTGAATCCTGGAACGATCTCTCCATCTGTGGCCCAAAATTTTGATACTTGCCACCTCTGTCACCAGTACCTCTGTTGTAGTTAAACTTCTTCTTGAAGCCTCTGTTACCAAACTCTTTGGTGAGCAAAGCTAAAGATTTAGCTATTGAGGCCATGGTTTCCTCATCTTCTTCCGTCATCTCCTCTTCCTCACTGTCAGCTACGAAAACCTTCTTCTTCTTCTTCTTCTTCTTCTTCTTTCCTTTCTCCTCCTTAGCTTTATTCTTTTGTGGCTTGTCATGCACCGTTGTGGCCTTTCCGACAAGCGCCAGAGGCACACCAAACTGGGTTTTGGTCTGGGCTATGTAACTTTCTTTTGCAGCCAGAGTGCCATAGAGGTCAGTGAGAGTCCAAGTGTCCAAGTCTTGGTTTGTTTGAAGTTACATGGACAATTCAAGCCACTCATCATTCAAGCTCTTGAGGAAAATGACATTGTGCTCCTCTGACGTTCTGTGGATTCCAAACTTCTTGCACTTGTTGATCACTGAATTGAATCTGTCATATGTGCTCTGTAGATACTCAGCTGGCAGAGCTTTGAAGGCATAATATTCATTTATGCACTGAGCTCTTCTGTTCTTTTGGGTTTTAACTCCACCCTGAAGCTGTTTCTCTAGCTCTTTCCACATATCATAAGCAGAATCACACACGTCTAGTGATTGGAAAAGATCATTTGGAATTGCCATGATTAGAAGTCATTTGGTTTTCATAGCACATTCATATTTTTCCCAATCCTGAGGGGACCACTTGTCAATGTCCTTGGGTTTTTCATATTCTGGTACCTCTGGTGTAGTGGGAGTTTCATGTACCCTGGGTACTGTGACCATGGAGACATAAGGAGGATTTTTGATGTATGTTATTAGTTCTTTGTCAACTCCTTCTAGAAAGTGGATCATACAAATCATCCATTGAGGATATTCGTCCCTTAAGAGAGTTGGGGGCTTGGTTAGAGAACCAGCAGTGAAGAAATTTGATGCGTTTGCCATTTTCTGTTTTTTTTTAAAAAGAGGGAAAACGAAAACAGAGTATGGTACTCAAATCTTTTGAAGATGGGATAGATTTGACACACAAGCTTAAACTTAGGAGAAAAAAGAGTTCAAAACTGAAGAAAGCACACACTGGAAAGATTTTGAAGGAGAAACAGCTCCTACTTATGTGTTACGAATCAACCTGGTTGAAACCAACACAAAACAGGGGATGTTCTATAAACTAAAGAACATATCTAAAAATCAATCAAGAAAACTACCAAAAAGAGTCAAGATCATTGCAGAGTGGATCCTTTGATATTAAGAATCAAAGTTTGCTCTGATACCAATACTTGATCCCATTTTGCTTCAACAATGATATTTAAACCAAAAAAGTGTAAAACAGAGTATAAATATTTGTATGCAGAAGCGTTTGTTAAACGGATTGGCTTAGAGGTGTTGGTAGAATCACACACATAAATTAGATGAATAAGAGTAAGTAGTAACAACGAAATGCTTAATGATTCATCTTCATTAATCTCAAAAGGATTTACACCAAGAACACGTAGAAGTGTGTGTTTTCTTTCTAAGAATATTCTCTCTCTACTGGGGTGTGTGTGTGTGTGTTGTGCTTCGTTGCCGCAAATGGAAGGAATAGCATGCTACTTATAGTGAAGCAGGGAACATATAGTACAAGACATGGTAGTGCCACAATAAATAGTACATGGAACATGATAATGGGATGATGGAAAGGTATAAGTAAAGACTGCCACCTCTAAGAGAATGACACCTGGAAAGTAGATCATCATGGTCTTGTACTGTTTGATCTTCAGAATCTTCGTACAATTGAGGCACGTAAGAAGCATGTGTGTCTTGGTCTTCAAGAAAGCTCAGATCTTCATCTTCAGGAAGTTCAATTTCACATAGGATCTGTGGAGTTTCACAGGGGCTCTGTGGTCTTGGAAAGATCGGGTTGAACTTGGTCTTCTCGGATGATGATCGACAGAGGCTTCTGTGGTCTTGGTGTGCTCGGTAGAGGTCTTCTTCCAGTCTTGAACCTAGCCTATTTTTCAGTACTTCTAAGAGTTTAACTATTGGAGCTAAAATATCTCATATTGTTTTAGTGACTAAAGAGTGAGGTTTTGAAAGAGCATAAGTTTGACTTATTAGAAGAGTTGATGGTTATAGCATTGCCGCTTTGAGTGATAGTTAAGTATGATGATTACGTTAACCGGACCATTATGGGTCGGAGATATTGCATAAGATTGAACCATTGGCTTGTTGAATCGTCATCATTTTGGGAAGCAATTTTAAGGTTAATTGACTTTGTGTGGGTTATCACCTTAAGATTTTTGAGTTTTCCCAAGGTTAGTAATGTGACTAGTAGACATTGGTGAGCTTGGTTTTAGGACTTTGAGTCTCGACCAAATTGTCACACAAAATTTATTTCTAAAATAAATTGCATAACTTGTTTCACATTTCACCAAATCATTGTACATGTCACATTACCAAATTTGGAAAATGTTTTGGCCCAGACAAGAGTATAACCATGTTTTATTTAAAATTCATGAACTGGTTTACTGCATATGGTTGCAATTTTTGTTGGAATTATATCTCATATTGTTTTAGTGACTAAAGAGTAAAATTTTGAAAGAGCATAAGTTTGACTTATTAGATGAGTTGATGGTATAGCATTGTCGCTTTGAGTGATGGTTAAGTATGATGATTACGTTAAGCCGATCAATGTGGGTCGGATATTTGGTTAAGATTGAACCATAGGCTTGTTAAATCATCGTCGTTTGGGAATAAAATTTTAGGTTGATTGACCTTGTGTGGGTTATCACCATAAGATTTTTGAGTTTTCCCAAGGTTAGTAATGTCACTAGTAGAATTTGGTGATCTTGGTTCTAGGAATTTGAGTCTCCACCAAATTCGTGCACAAAATTTATTTCTATAATAAATTGCATAAATTGTTTCTCACTTTACCAAATCACCGTATAGGTAACGTCACGAATTTTGGAAAATGTTTTGGCACGCACAAGAGTTATAACCCATGTTTCATTTAAAATGCATCAACTTTTTTCTTGCATATGATTACAAGTTTTGTTGGAATTATATCTCTTATTGTTTTAGTGAGTAAAGAGTGGAATTTTAAAAGAGCATAAGTTTGACTTGGGCCAAAATACGTTTAAATGCAACTAAATTTAGCTTAGTTCCTATTTAATGTAAGGATGTTTATTTTTTTTCAAATAATATAAATAACTTATACTTTTTGCTATTTTATACATATTTTATCTAGTAAACAAGTTTCTAACCAACATGTCATCAATGTTTATTGACATGACATTTTTCTTTTTTCTTTTTACTTCCAAATCAACATGATTTAAGTCAATTTTAGTACTTTGCCCTCTTTTATAATGTTTTTTCTGATAAAAGAATGTTGTTAAGTAAAAACTTAAAATATCAATTGTTATTTGTATTATGACCATTTTACCATTGAACATAAAAAATGCAAGAACGTCTGCAAAACAAACTCAAAAAAAAATTTGGTTGATAAAGTGACATGCGAACATCAACTTATTTTAACAAAAAAAACATTTCAACCTTCAACGTAGAAAAAGAAATGAATACAAAGCTCTAAAATCAAATAAAAAAAATATTATAAAATATTATAAAAGAGGGTAAAGTACTAAAATTCATCGATAGCTGCTGAAGTGGCTGGTTGGGTTATAGCAGATTCCGTGGGGCGAAAGGTGAATTCATCGATAGAGAACTGTCGAGAGTCCTTCTTCGGCTTTTGGGGCTTCTCCTTTGGGTTTTTCTTGGCCTTCTTTTAAGGACCAACATTGGCATTCGATGGTGTCCTCTTAGAGGATTTTGGTGTAGTAGCTGGGGTAGACTAGGGGGTTGTGCCACAATCGTAGTTGCTGATGAGGGCAAAGAAGTGGTAGGAGAGGTTAAGAGTTGATAAAGACTGACCTCATTTGGCATCGACTTCGTGTCTAGTAGAGGAGTACCTAGCTTTGGAAGTGAGAAGTCACTTTCTTTCTGGTAGTTGGGACCCAATAGACACTGAAAGACAGCGCTGATGAAACGTAGGTATGGAACAATTTGTTTTTACTTCTCCTTTTTGAGGCGAACAAGGAGGTCAACAAATATGATATTGGGATAATCGATATTTCTACCAAATATCACTAAATACCCGATATCCAGTGCTAGTCGGCTTGCTTGGTCAAGACCACCGACCTTTCCACCCATACACTACATGAAATGAGCAAACATGAAGTTGACGGTAATGGACATCCATTTGTGTTCTATCTTCGTTAGTGTCTTTGGGACTTCACTATGCATCACCTCCCATTCAAAGTAGATTTTTTTAGAGGAACTCGACTATCTCATCATTAGTGGGTATAGAGGCATAGGTCCGAACCTTTGAACGATCCAGAGTGGATCTGAGTGTGGCAAGCCCAAAATCTCCATGTCCATGGTTAGTGATAAAAGCGATCACAATGGTTTTCTGATTTTCTTTTCCTTGTTCGTTCAGCTTCAAGGTCATAATGGTAGATACTAGAAATGCTTTAGGAGGGACATACACCCAAACGGGGAGACAGTAAGAGCACTGTTGATGGCTATTCTTGAGAAATTCAGCAACTTCCTTCAAGTGTTCTTTGTTGTCAGGTATCGAGGGAAGGGCCAGATGATTGTTGGATTTGAATCCAACATTAGATATTTCGAAAGTAACTTGGTCCATCAAAATGGTGGAGTTGTTCTTTGCAAGCTCTTGCTTGGCTGTTCGTAAGATGTTGAGCAATTCTGGAAGGGATTTTTCAAAGTCATGCATATTGTAGTTCATATTAACTTTGTATTAGTATTACCTCGTTTTCATGACTAAGATGATTGTTCATATTGTTCCGTTTCGAAAACTCATCACTTCGGTAAACTTGCATGTTATGTGATTATTATATTTCCTTAAGCCATTTTTTTCTTGACGACAAGCAAAAGCCAGGTCTGGAGTTGTTGATAACTTCATTATTTCACAGTTATTTACCCTCTAAATCAAAAGTTTACGGCTTGTCTTGAAGTAAATATTGACATTTCGGACTGATATTTTTATGCAAGTGGTGTGTAGAAATACAAGATGTCAAGTGGAAGAAAATTTGCATACTTATACTCCATTTTGACGTCCCGAATGAAGAAAGCGTTGAACCAAGTGAACGAGCGAAGAAAACCGAAAAACAAGTAATACAAGTATAATACTTATACTTGTTGTTTTTGTTTGACTACACCCTTTAGAAAGTGTTTATAAATAGACCATGACACAAGTATACATCTCAATCTATTATCGTCTCAAAACAAGTAATAATGGTACAAAGTACGGAATATCGATCCCCCAGGGAAGCGTGGAAAAGTTTCTCTTTAAAAGTCCAGTTTGTAAAAGCGAGTTTTAGATGGAGAATTCAAAGGTAATCTTTTGTTGGAGATTTGGTTAACAACTAATGAAAAATCAATTATAAAGAGAGGCACAGGGTATAAAGATCCGTTGAGATGAGACAAATAATTAGATAAAAAGATGAGACATCATTCCTTCGTTATCTCAAGAGTCCGATATTTTATGATACAACGAATCAGTTGTCAATTGATTAATTGTGATCCACCACAAAATATAACCTTGATTGAAATAACGTTGGACAATCATGCCATACGATACACCTCTTTATTTTGATATCGGTCTCGGTCTCAACTTCCCTTTATACCCCGAACTAGGACACTTAGCCCATTATCTTTCGGCTTCTAATTATAAGAGATGTACGAACTTCAAAAAGTAAATAACGGAGATGGATAATGCATAAAATAAATCACAATAATTCTACTAGACAAAACATAACTTATTATGCAAGTAACCAACTTCTGAAAATAAAGCGAATATTAAAGTGCAGGTAATAAACGACAATAAAATAAATTGCGTAAATTAAATAGCAAGAAAAGTAAATTGCATAAAGTAAAGTGCAAGAAATTTAAATGACATAAATTAAAGTGCTGAAATTAAAATGCGATAAGTTAATTAACATTAAAATAAAAGCATGAATTATAAAGCGAGATTTTAACGAAAAGGTTGGAATATTGCATGGGAAATCTTGTTTCAAATGTGGAATTAAGACGAGAATTACTAAAATTAGGCAAATGGATCCCTTAAGTAAACCACCACCGGTTACGATTGAAATATAATTCCAATCGTTAAGCTATGGATTTGGTTACTTAAAAAACCCGAAGATTAACTAACGAAAATTTAAATACTTGAAAACGATTGGGTTGTGAAATTAACGATTAACAAGTAAGTAAAAAGCTTAAGGTAACTAAAAAACGGATTTCTATTGATTGGATTTCTAACAAAGACATTATAATAATTAACCGTGTACCAAGTGAAATTGGGGACCGAAAATGATTAGTCGGACTTCCGGTTAATTATAGTAACGAAATTGAATTAGAACCAATTATCTAGAAATCATGAGTTTAAGACTAAAAACCGTACGAGATTTGTAAGGGAGAAAAATCGAAGGGTGTTGAAAGCATAAAATCGAAGGTAGCAAAAGTAATTAAAACCAACAGACTTTGTTACCTAAAAACGCGAGTATGAGGAAGAAAACGATGGGAAGCAAAGTAAACCGTAAGTAAGTGAAAAGAGTAAAGACGAACAAGTAACTAACGAGTATTGCAAAACGTCGGAAATGTAACAGAACTAATATTAGATTACGTAACCAAACAATGGCCGAACCAAAGCGGTTCAAACCGTGAGCACTAGCTACAGTTGTGAGAACTACTACTACTAACTACTATTAATGATAAGTGATGATCTCCTTAGCTACCAACCAACAATACATATATATATATATATATATATATATATATAGAGAGAGAGAGAGAGAGAGAGAGAGAGAGAAAGGTTCAAACGAGGAGCGTAACAATTTACGAGAAACGCGAGGAGCACCGCCAATGTACTGAATCACATGTGATTTACTACTGCCGAATCACATGTGATTCACAACTGATCGGGGGGCTTCCGCCCATGTAGTGGATCACATGTGATTCACAACTAAAATCATATGTGATTAAAATTCGGATACGCGCGGTTTGTCCCGCGGTTTGTGTAGTGAATCACATGTGAGTCAGTACATGGGCGGTGCTCCTCGCGTTTTCTTAAATTGGTACGCTCCTCGTTTGAACCCGCCTCTCTCTCTCTCTCTCTCTATATATATATATATATATATATATATATATAGGAAGCCATATACTTGTTTACCAAGCATAGCCCATGGGCTTCATAACCAAAAGATGCCAAAGCCCATCAAGAATAAAACATAAAGCCCACAAAAGTTTGTAGCCATGTCCAAACTATTCTCGGGTCATGAAGCTTCGGTCGGCCCAAAAAAAAATTCATCCACAAAAACGTAAGCCCGGTCTTCAAAAATCGGAGTATTCGTTTTCGTCCAAGAGTTGCATTCCGCATCCTTCTCGATTATATTATACTCCAAATGACCGTCTTTTTGCAACCTAAAATACATGAATTATAAAATTAGATTTTTGGTGCGATTTTCGTGTGATTTCAACCAAGTTAATACCCGAAAGTATTAAACTTTTATTTCCTTAAATAACCACTAAAATTGACTAAAATGACTCATTGGGTTAACTAAAAATACCTCAAAAATTGAAATTAAACGTCTAAATACGGTTAAATAAATAACCCTATCACAACCGCAAATTCAAACTGTGGCTTGTCCTCAAGCAACTTTATTAAAACGAATTTTTTTGAGCTAAACACTATTGATTCAAAAAGGAAAGAAAAAAAATATTTGCAATTCTAAAAAACCTGACATGCATGCATTTGTTTCAGAACGATTTTATTGCAACTAGTTAGCTTAATAAGTGATGATGGCCTTTCCTAAATCAACATTTCTCAACGTGTACAATCTAACACATCAATCAATAAGCTAGCCAAACAACTAATTGCTTAACTGGAAAAAAATTGCACATAAAAGGAACGGTTATGCATTCGCCTTTTTTATTTTTGTGATGCATTGCCTTTTTACCACTTTCTAAATATGGCAATTTTTGCCATCTTCTCATTTTGAGGAATTGCATGTGGACACATTTGTCTCTTGGTGCCTTTGATACTTGAATTGTATGCACGGAAAACAATTTTAGAGCTTTGCTCTTTTTCCATGAGTGTTTTCACGCTTTGTGCATTTTTTGAATTTTGTATGTATGTGGGTATGCATTGAGATATGTGAAAATGATATGGTATGAACGAATGACCATATCTCCTCCCCAAAACTTTGAAGGGTTCAATGTCCTCATTGAACATTGAATGAATCAAACCAAAATTTGGTAAGATTTATGGTAAGTGTATGGTGTGTACAAAGAATTTAATTCCAACAAAAACGGTGAAAGCAAAAAGTTCCAAGGCTAGTTCTAGTGATCGTTTCAAAATACAAGTGAGAAACAAGTTGACTTAATGAGGCTATCAAACTACCAAATCAATCTAGCAACAATTCACATGTGATCCTCATGCATTTCATGCATGGGTGTATGAAAACAGAAATATTGCAACTTTCCAATTATAATTAACAAAATCCAAGACTCACTAATTATAGTAACTACTAAACATGAAATATAATGCAGACAAATAAAAAGGGGATGATCAGAAAAAACCTGTCCTACTCAGAATGAGTACGGTGCTTTTTGGCTGATTACCACAGAAGATGGATAGGGAAAGGTAGTAGAGTCTTCATCACTTCCGGATGTTCCTTGATTTTGTTTTTTTTTCCAGATCAAGTACCTTGCCTTTTGAATGATGTCTTGAGCATTTAATGAACTGTACTACGTAGATTAGAGTAACTGAGATTAAAAAGTCATATAAAAAAAATCAGATAAAAACAATTAATTGTTGAATCCAATTAGATTACCTAAATTCTAGTTGCAAATTGACCAAAATGATTGGATTGAAACCGGCCCAAACTCAATCAAACTAACAAAAATGGACTTGGACCGAAAAAAAAAATGTTTTCATTAAAACGGCCTAAGTGTTCTTTTCTCAAAAAACGTTTAGGAGCTCAACTCGAGAAACCATTCACAAAATTTTTGGCTTGGGTTGAGAATTGTTACTTCCGTGTTTTATGATGACCCAAGCTTGACTCTTTCAAAAACGTTAAAAGGCCAAATTCTTTTAAACGGAAAAATATGACCCTCTTTATTTTTAAAACCTTTTAAAATTACTAAAAACAAATTTTTATTTTCTCTCTCTCTTTAAAACAGGTATTTACACCATCCTTGGATTTAATTAAAAAACCCAAGAATTTCACCAAACTCTTTTATTTCGAGAGATGAACAAGAGGTTGTTGTACCATTGCTGAAGGATCGAGAAAATGTTTTACCCTTTTCCCGTTCACCTTAAAAGTGGTCCTTGAGCTTGATGTTTCTCTTTCCACTTATTCTTATATATACTTTTCTCACCACTCGTTTTACTACTTGATCACGACACAAGACATTGATTGCACAAATGGGTGCACATTTCATCGCCTCACCAACAACATAACTTGATTTTATGAAGTTTCCCAAGTCCTTGGATTGATCATCACGTCCCCTTTTTAAAACAACTTGAAGATTTTCTATAGAAATTTGTTGTATGGATGTTACGGTATATGTAACAATATGTTCTTTCTGCACTGATTTATAGTAGGGGTTAAAGAAAATCTTGGCATTTTATTGCACCTCTTCACTATTTGAAGTGAAGAGGGGTTGCGCAAATGCTCAGGTGTTTCCTTGGAACTCTCTATCTTTTGAATCTTTTCCAATGTATTAGCCTCACCCTCATCCTTACCGATACACTCAGATTTTTCATTATCACTTGGTATAGAGATTTGGCTTTGTATTTTATGCTCACTAGTGATCTCTCCAGCACAAGTAGTTATGTTAATAACAACTCCTTGTATGTTCTGTAAGAAATCATTCATCAAAGTTTTAAGAGATTCAAAGTTTTCAACTTGTTCTAAAGGGGGGGGGGGGGTAGGGGCAAAAAAGGGTTGTTAAAATCATCCCCTTGAAAATTCCGAGAAAAATGAACGTGTTCCTCCCAAGATTGGTCAAAAGTATTTGAGTAAGTGTTACTCCAATCTTGATAGGGAGGTATTGGTGATGTGAAAGTGCCATGATCTTGACCATTTAAAAACAAATTAGGATGATCCTCCCATGATCGAGTGTAACCATTAAAGTGTGAGTTATCCCAATTACTATCTCCCATGAAATAACGGGATTCGGGGTTCGAAGGGCAACTGTATGAGAAATGATTTCCGCCACAGTAGTCACAGAAAATAGTTTCATACGGCCCAAACGAATGTCCTATTGAATCCATATTCTTAGAAAGATATACTCAAAGATTTATACTTGTGCACACAAGGAGACGTATGACAAGCCTTTCAAAAAAAAAAAACGGAGACGTATGACAAGCAACAAAGATGATAGAAAAAACTAACTTTTATAAACTTTACTTTAAAAAGAAAAACTTTTAGTGTGCTTCCTCGGCAACGACGCCAAAAACCTGTTGCTTTTTGTTTGACTACACTCTTTAAAAAGTGTGTATAAATACACCATGACACAAGTATACATCTCAATTTATTATCGTCTCAAAACAATTAATAATGGTACAAAGTACCGAATATCGATCCCACAGGGAAACGTTGAAAAGTTTCTCTTTAAAAGTCCAGTTTTTAAAAGCGAGTTTCAGATGCTAAATTCGAAGGTAATCTTTTGTTGGAGGTTTGGTTAACAACTAATGAAAAATCAATTATAAAGAGAAGCACAAGTTATAAAGATCTGTGGAGATGAGACAAATAATTAGAAAAAAAGATGAGACGCATTCCTTCGTTATCTCAAGAGTCCGACATTTTATGATACAACGAATCAGTTGTCAATTGATTAATTGTGATCCACCACAAAATATAACTTTGATTTAAATAACGTTGGACAATCATGCCATACGATACACATTTTTTTGGTATCGGTCTCGCTCCCAACATCACTTTATACCCCGAACTAGGACACTTAGCCCATCATCTTTCGGCTTCTAATTATATAAAAGTACGAACTTGAAAAGTAAATAACGGAGATGGATAATGCATAAAATAAATCACAATAATTCTACTAGACAAAACGTAACTTATTATGCAAGTAACCAACTTCGAAAAATAAAGCGAATATTAAAGTGCCGGTAATAAACAACAATAAAATAAATTGTGTAAATTAAATAGCGAGAAAAGTAAATTGCATAAAGTAAAGTGCAAGAAATTTAAATGACACAAATTAATGTGCTGAAATTAAAATGCGATAAGTAAATTGACATTAAAATAAAAGCATAATTTATAAAGAGAGAATTTAACGACAGAGTTGGAATATTGCATGGGAAATCTTGTTTCAAATGTGGAATTAAGATGAGAATTACTAAAATTACGCAAATGGAACCCTTAAGTAAACCACTACCGGTTACGATTGAAATACAATCCCAATCGTTAAGCTATGCATTTGGTTACTTAAAATGCCCGAAGATTGATTAACGAAAATTTAAATACTTGAAAACTATTGGGTTGTGAGATTAACAATTAACACTTGAATTGTAGTAAAAAGCTTAAGGTGACTAGAAAACGAATTTCTATTGATTGGATTTCTAACAAAGACATTATAATAATTAAACGTGAACCAAGTGAAATTGGGGACCCAAAATGATTAGTCGGACTTCCGGTTAATTATAGTAACGAAATTGAATTAGAATCAATTGTCTAGAAATCATGAGTTTAAGACTAAAACCGTAGAAGATTTGTAAGGGAGAAAAATCGAAGGGTGTCGAAAGCATAAAATCAAAGGTAGCAAAAGTAATTAAAACCAAGAGACCTTGTTATCTAAAAACCGTAAGTAAGTGAAAGGAGTAAAGACGAACAAGTATTGCAAAACATCGGAAATGTAACGAAGCTAATATTATATTAAGTAACCAAACAACGGCCGAACCAAAGCGGTTCAAACCATGAGCACTAGCTACGGTTGTGAGAACCGTGAGCTTGGTGCTCACTACTAGTAAACTACTACCAATGATTAGTGATGATCTCCTAAGTTACCAACCAACAATACATATATATATATATATATATAGGAAGCCATATAATTGTTTACCAAGCATAGCTTATGGGCTTCATAACCAAAAGATGCCAAAGCCCATCAAGAATAAAACATAAAGCCCACAAACATTTGTAGCCAAGTTTAAACTATTCTCGGCCCATGAAGCTTCGGCCGGCCCAAGACAAAAAGTCATCTGCAAAAACGTAAGCCAGGTCTTAAAAAATCGGAGTGTTCGTTTTGGTCCTAGAGTTGCAATCCGCATCTTTCTCGATTATATTATACTCTAAATGACCATCTTTTTGCAACCTAAAATACATGAATTATAAAATTAGATTTTTGGTGCGATTTTCGTGTGATTTCAACCAAGTTAATACCCGAAAGTATTAAACTTTTATTTCCTTAAATAACCACTAAAATTGACTAAAATGACTCAATGGATTAACTAAAAATAGCTCAAAAATTGGAATTAAACGTCTAAATACGGTTAAACAAATAACCCTATCACAACCGCAAATTCGAACTGTTGCTTGTCCTCAAGCAACGTTATTAAAAAGAATTTTTTTGAGCCAAACACTATTGATTGAAAAAGGAAAGAAAAAAAATCTTTGCAATTCTAAAAAACCCCGATATGCATGCATTTGTGTCACAACGATTTTATTGCAACTAGTTAGCTTAGTAAGTGATGATGGCCTTTAAAAAATAAACATTTCTCAACGTGTACTTCCAAACACATTAAACCATAAGCTAGCCAAACAACTAACTGCCTAACTCGAAAAACAATTGCACATAAAAGGAACGTGTATGCAATCGCCTTTTTTATTTTTGTGATGCATTGCCTTTTATCATTTTCTAAATATGGCAATTTTTTTCATCTTCTCATTTTGAGGAATTGCATATGGACACATTGGTCTCTTGGTGCCTTCGACACCTGAATTGTATGCACGGAAAATAATTTTAGAGCTTTGCTCTTTTTGCATGAGTGTTTTCACGCTTTGTGCATTTTTTTTGAATTTTGTGCATTGAGATGTGAAAATGATATGGTATGAACGAATGACCATATCTCCTCCCCAAAACTTTGAAGGGTTCAATGTCCTCATTGAACATTGAATGAAACAAACCAAAATTCGGTAAGATTTGTGGTGTGTACAAAGAATTTAATTCCAACAAAAACGGTGAAAGTATTAAACTTTTATTTCAACCAAGTTAATATTCGAAAGTATTAAACCATTATTTCCTTAAATAACAACTAAAATTGACTAAAATGACTCAATGGGTTAACTAAAAATAGCTTAAAAATTGGAATTAAACGTTTAAATAGGGTTAAATAAATAACCCTATCAATATGACTCCATGCTATATTACCATGCAAAAGTAACATGCGTCATTTTCGCTGGCATAATCGCACAAAGTGTACTGCGAGGGTGTCATTCTGAGTGAAAATGCCCCGCTAAAGTGACACTGTAACTTTCGTATGTCATACTCGCGATCGGGGTCTGAGACTATAAAAAGTTGTATAATCTTAATTTTTTGGGTTATCTCGGGATTGTTGGAGGCTAGGCTTATGGGAGAGATGTTCTAACTATTTTTTGAGCTGGAAAGAAGACCTTGCATTGATTTTGAAGATGGGATCACCATTTGGAGCTACAAATTGGTAGTTGGTATCATTTACTAAGGGAGTTCTTTCATTCCATTGTATTTTGTTGAAAAGAGTGTGTTGGGGTGTTTTTATCTTTTTATGATGTTATTCTCTACTAGTGACACGAGGTAAACATTTTAAGGTTGGGTGAAGAACGGATAAATATATGAGTATTGCATTGATTTAGTCATTACACCTTAATGGCCGAGTTTATCTTCCTTGATCTTCTTACTTTAGAGATTAGCCACCTTGCTAATCATTTGATTGTAGTTCCCTTTGAGAAATTGGTTTAATAACTTGATAGAAGTTAGATAAACCTAGGGTGAGACATTGGATATAAATGTACCAAGTAAACATAGTTATGTGCTTTGCAATTCTTATGATTGGAGTTGAATGTTTATGTTTATTAATCGAGTGATTCTCCAAAGAGTGAAAGTGGAACAAGAGCTGTTTATAAGAGATTTCGATATACATTACATGCTACATTCATGCTATTGCTTGAGAAATAGTAGCGAGTATTTATGGAATTCTTATATTTGACATTGTGTTTTGACTCATGGATGTGTGATTTTTATTTCTGGTGGAATCCAAATGAAATCCAACCCGTAGCCTTTCCTAAATAATTAAGTAATTTTTTTGTGGTTATTGAATTGTATTTCCATGCTTACTTATAGTTCTCTAGATAAGTAGTTTAGTTAGTCATAACTCATATCGTTTTATCAATAGTCTAGTCATAATCTCATAGTTCTGTGGATCAATAATCGTATCTAGTACATATTACTTGATTGACACAGTACACTAGTGGTAGATTTGGAGGGTTGCATAAACCATCTACGAGAGGCCACGGTACAACACAGGTGAGAGTGCTCGGAGATTGTCATTGTGGGCACTCTCGCGTGTCTTAGTCACTCAATTCCAGATATGTTATAACCCCAAATTAGTTCATTTACTTGAGTTCATTTTGGGAAGAAAAGAACCAACCCGTTTTTCTCTCCTCCTTATGGGACGATTTTATCATTTAATGCAAGATTCAAATTCACCAAGACATTTAATGCTCATCTCCTAGGGTTTTATCATCTTCAAGTGCTAAGCTCCTAGTGTTTTCAAGCTTCAAAGTCATCATTCTCATTTTCTAGGGTTTCACCAACTATTAGGTTTTCTCTTACAAACCTTCTAGGTGAGTTCATAACTTGTGTACCTCTCTTATTATGCTTATTCTATGACATTGTTAACTAATATGTTATTAAAACATGAGGTTTTGACCTAAAATGATATTTATGAGTTTTTGGGTAATATTTGACATAAAATGATTTCTAATCCTTGAGTATGGTAAAGATTGGCATATTTGTATGTTTGATGTATGAAGGGACTCCATGATGGTATACGGTAAATTACAATGGTTTATTGTGTTGGTTAATCTTGGGTCATATGAGTATTAAATGAGTATCATGAAAAGATAGGATATCTATATGTTTTGGAATCCTGGTATGTTCTAACCATGTAGATATAAGTACATGAGTATTTTGAATCCAAATCCTTATGCATGAGTTTGTGTATTGATATCGATTATGGCAATCTTTGGTACTACTAGAGAGTAGACACTAAAGGGCCATTGGTAATCTTGAGGTGGAACTCGTCTAGAAATGGGTAGGCACTAAGGTTCGACAAATTTTTGCGGTGTAACTCAATGGAGTAGACATTAAAGGTATTGGAAGGTTTAAGGTGATGCAAAAGAGGTATGTGCACTAAAACCAAGAACCTGAGATGTAGTCCTGATAACATCAATAGGTGACTACACTCACCTATTCCTATCATCTTGATGGAAACGGGTATCCCCCGTTGTCGATAGATGTAGCTTGTGTATATGTTCAGGTGTGGACCATCATTTAAAATTGTGGTCGTGGTATTGTGCTACCATTGCAGAACGGTAAACATTAATTTATGTATTTTTGTCACCTCAAATATATACTTGTGTATGATCTCACTAGGCTTCTAGCCTAACACTTGTTTTTTTGTGTACATGGTCTACAGGTCTGCTAGTAGCGGATCTAGGGCTATTTGGATGTTGACCGGTGCCGTTAGGAGCATCTAAGGCGTGGGTTTTTGGGAAGCTTTTAAGAGAAGGATTCTTTTGAGATATAGTAACACCGATCGTAATCTAGTTGTGTAGCAATTAGATTAATTAGGTTGTTATGATATTTCATGCACTTTGATTCCACATGATGTACAAACTTTCCCTCTTTGGGTTTAAGTTGTGTTGAAACTTTGGAAGCTTTTAGTAAATGCAATTGTATTTTCTTGTTTAAATTTTAGGGTGTTACACTATGTAGGGACAAGTAGCCAACCAACAAATCTCTACTAATATTTTGATAAGTTTCTATATATTTTTTTATTGTCAAATTATGCCACCGCTTAAAAATTTATGGATCCGTCCACATGACAGTAAAAGACCGGACCTTTATCCATGTCCATCCTCTTGTTAGTGAATACCCAAAAACCAATCATATGATGATTATAATTTTGAGTTTTGGTTTCATTAATTTAATAAATAATTAATAGGCATTGCCTATTCTATTATGTCTGTATTATATTTTGTGTTTTAATTAGTCGCAATAAATAACCTTAGAAAAATATATTCAAAATGTCCCTAGTTAAATAGTATTTCAGGTTTTAAGGTTGAAGTAATATAATAACGACTAACATATGTAGGGATATATATATAGAGGTATCGAATCTGTACATGGGTACAAGATGGAGATTTTTAGTACGAGATGATAAGTGCATAATTTATCACATTCTAAGCACTTATTTTCTAGTTATTTAATCATATTTTAGTTTCCCAAACACCATAATTGAGTCTTTTAGTTTGATTTTATCCTTAACTGTAGTTTGGAGCTAAGTAGGAGGAATGAGTTCTGTTTGTGCTTATTTTGTGGAAAATCTAACAGTTCGGTATACTGTAGCAGGATACTACAACATTGATCGCAGTTCCTGAAAAGTCAAAGACGTCACTTCATAAACTTTTTGTTGGGGAATCTTGTGGCCACCACCTCAGCCCTTCTTGCTAGCTGGAAGACAGGGCATCTTCAGGGAATAACATCATGGAGGAGACTACCTTAAGAAAAGCATCTTGCAAACTCTTTAGCCATTGTGTAATATCCATTGGTTAAAGGAATCTTTTGTACTTGTAATGTTGACATAAGATGCTCTCCCTTAGTATAAATAGGGGCTTAACTCCTGGTTATTTTGTACACCATTCCTTGCCTAGTGTAAGTTACTTTTTGTTCCTAGTTACTTTATTTTGTATTTCTAGTTTCTTTTAACAAGGAAACTAGCTAAGTTGTTCATCTAGCTAATTAGAAGCAATTGTTATATTTTTTTGCTTTAATCTAAAATCGTTGGTACATCTTTGTTCTTAATACTTACATTTTTGTTTGATCACCATGTTTTGTATGTATCTTAGAGCGATGATGAGCTAATACCCCAAGCTTATGTGTAAGTAATGGTTGGGAGATAAAGGTCGGTGTAAAGTGGAAGGTTGCTTTCGCTATTGGCTATCATCCTTACTTTTCACCCTGTTAGAGCATCATATTGTATTCAAGATTTATTAAGAAAGTCATGTTATTGTCAAAGTATTGTAAAGTCAAAGTAAGTCAAAGTCAAAGTAGTTTAAGTATAAAATCAATGTAATTAGATTTATTGCTTTGTAATCCTATGTATAAATAGGATTAGTTTAGCTTAGTTGTTAAGCAAGTCATTAGAAAGGATCTTAATTGTAATATCTTAAAGAGAGAATCTATAGAGAGAAAGTTCCACATTCTTATGTACTACTCTAGATTTCTCAAGATCAATGGATGACATAATGTTTACCTAATACATCTGGTGTTAACACACCCCTTGTTTTTAAGTTTCATCTAAGTAGTTTTCTTGACAAGGTGACGTTTGTTGTTCTACTTAGATGAGTTGGACTTGAATGCAAGGCAACGTAAGCTTTAGAACTCTGAAGTGTTATAATGTCAATTTTAATAAAATTGTGAACTATATGGAAAATCAGTAAGATCTGTACTACATTGGTTGGGTTATCCGAATGCGTGGTACTGCCAGTAGCTAGTCTTATTTGAACCTTGAAAAGGGGTTGATCTTTCCATTAGTAAGGTTGAGAACCAATGCTGCAGCATATGCTGTAGCAGCCTACCTAAGCACACTGTTGCTGTAATCCAGCCTGAACTTACACCCTTGCATTTCTTTTACTGTTTTACAACCATTTTGAAAGTTGTTACTTCACTCAAAGATTATTCCTTCAAATTCTGTTCTTGAAATCACATTTTAAGGTTGTCTTAGATTAACTGCTTGCTTTATTTGTCTCTGTGGGATCGATATTCGGTACTTAGTACCACTTTATTACTTGTTTTCAAAAGGATACTGGGTTGGCGTGTATACTTGTGTGCTATTCCATTATTGATTTTAGGGATACATATCATAGAGACCAAGTTTTTGGCGCCGTTTCCTGGGACAAAGCCAAAGCAAGAATTTTCTTAAGTCACTTTTAATATGATTTTTCTAGTCAACTTGTTAAAGAATTTTGGGTTGCATGCCACGTTTGTTTCACGGTGACATATTTGAACTTGATCCTGACATTGAAAGAACATTTCATAGAAGGAAAAGGATACAAAGAACTTTGTCACCATTTTTTGAAACTGTTGAAATGGAAGTCCCTGAATATGGACCCAATCAAAGGTCTGAACCCCAAAACATCATCAATATTGCAAACTCTAAAGAGGGAAGGATTATGGACTATGCTATGCACATGCTTGATCAGTTGCATGCTGGCATATTAGACCACAGTTGGAATGTGCTCACTTTGAACTGAAACCAGTAATGATTAATATGTTACAATCTAGTGGACAGTTCACAGACCTACCAACTGAGGACCCTCATTTGCATCTTAAAACATTCATAGAAATCACTGTATGTTTTGATTATTTGTGGAGTAACTGATGATGCCTTACGGCTGAAGTTATTTCTTTTTTCACTCAGAGATAAAGCAAGAGCATGGTTTGATTCTTTAGAACCTAACTTAGTTGAAACTTGGAGTGATATGGCTGAAAAGTTTTTGAATTTTTTTTTCCACCAACACGGAATGCCAAGTCCATAAATGAAATAGGCATGTTTAGACAAGTGGACGATGAAGCAATTCCGGATGCTTGGGAATGGTTTAAGGATATGTTAAGGAAATGCCCTCACCATGGATACCCTACTACATACAGCTAGAAACATTATACAATGATTTAAGTACCACTGCTAAAGGAATGCTTGATGCTACTGCAATAGGTGCCTTCACCCTTAGTACCTCTAATGATGGCTTGGCTATCTTGGAAAAGATTGCAAGTAACAATTGTCAATGGTCTGATTCACGTGCAATAGTACCTAAAAAGCTACAGGTATTCATGAAGTAGATAATTATACTGCTCTTACCGCACAACTTGCTGGACTTACCAACATGATTAAAAACATGTCTGGTCCATCTGGCACTGTTGCTACAACATCTACTTCTGAAGATCTGCCTGACCAATGTGTACTATGTAGTGGGCCAAATACCTATGACCTATGTGATCAAAACACTGAATCTGTAAACTTTGTGCAAAACAGAAATGGTCGGTTTTCAAGCAACTATAACTCAAATTGGAAAAACCATCCCAATTTCTCTTGGTATAGTCCATGTTTAAACTCATCTGATGCACAAGAACAGAGAAGTTCAAATTTTTAAAAACAGTCTAATAACCAACAAAATCAACAGTCTACCCAAGGAAGACAAAACCAACAAGGTGAATCACCTGCTTCTTTGGAATCAGTGTTGAAAGGATTCATAAATCACACAAACACATCAATGAACAATCAAAACACAACCTTAAGGGCTTTGGAAACTCAGATTGGGCAGATTGCTACTGAGTTGAGAAACAGACCTGCTGGAACTCTACCTAGTGATACTGAGACTCCTAAGAAAATAGCCAAGGAACAAGTGAAGGTTGTGTCCCTTAAGAGTGGAAAAGACTTAGTGACTACCATACCGAAAGAACCTTAGGCTGTTAGTATCACAGATAAAGGACAATATGTTACAAAGGTACCCCCTATCATTTTCCATGATCTGATACAGTCCTTAGACCCAAACCAATTTCTGAACCTGTGTCAAAACCTGATAAGTCTGACTTGCCTCTGTTACCCCCTGTTGGTACAGAGAAAGAGAAACCAAATGCAGTTGATGCTATGACAGATGCTGCAGCATCTACTGACAGAGCTGAAAAACCAAAAATAGCAACTGAACAGGGCATACCTACTGTTCCATCCACTTATGATCCTAAGAAGGCTGTTGTCACCCCTATTCCACCCTATATTCCCTATCCCCAGAGGATGAGGAATGAAAAGGAGAAAGAACAATTCAAGAGTTTCTAGATGTGTTCAAGAAACTGCATATCAACATCCCTTTGGTTGAAGCAATTGAGAGCATGCCTATTTATGCCAAATTCCTTAAGGATATTTTAAGCAAGAAAAAGAAACTGATTGAATATGAGACCGCGACCTTGACTGAAGGTTGTGTTGCCCTTTTGACCAACAAACTCCCTCCTAAACAGAAAGACCCAGGTAGTTTTGCAATACCCTGTTCTATAGGAGGCAAAGATGTTGGAAAAGCCTTATGTGATTTTGGTGCTAGTATCAATCTTATGCCCTTGTTCATTTTTAACACACATGGAATATGAGAAGCTAGACCTACTACTGTTACCTTACAACTAGCTGACAAGTCCATAGCATATCCTAAGGGAAAGATAGAAGATGAGTTAGTCCAAGTAGACAAATTTATATTCCTTGCTGATTTCATTGTTTTAGACTTTGAAGCTGACAAAGACACACCTTTTTTGTTAGGAAGGCCATTCTTAGCCAACTAGTAGAACCCTCATAGATGTCCAAAAATGAGAGTTGACCATGAGAGTTCAAGACCAAAATGTCACCTTCAATGTCTTTAATTCCATGAAATACCCAGATGAGAAAGAAGAGTGTTATGGCTTAAGCTCTATTGAATCTTTGTATCTAGGAGGAACCTTAGAGGAAGAGGCAAAATATGATGAGTTTGAGGAAGATGACTTGAATGTAGATGACCTAGAAGATGAGGAATATGATGATGATGCTGACTTAAAGGATAGTGATGACCACCAATATGCTGGCATGCTGCAGCCTGTTGTCGCAACATATGAAGCATTGGAATAGACCACTAGGAAAAATCCCATACCATCTGTTGAACCACCACCAACCCTTGAATTAAAACAACTTCCTGCTCATCTCAAATATGTTTTTCTAAGAGATGGAGACAAATTACCTGTAATTATCTCTGCCTCTTTAGAACAAGAACATGTTGAATAGTTGGTGAAAGTACTCCAAGCCCATACCAAGGCCATAGGTTGGACAATTTCTGACTTAAAAGGCATTAGTCCATCAATCTATCAACACAAAATCATTTTAGAGGACAAAGACTTCAGATCTGTAGAACCACAAAGAAGACTAAACCTTGTTATGAAAGAAGTAGTCAAGAAAGAAAAACTTAAGTGGCTAGATGCTGGAATTATTTACCCTATAGCTGGTAGTTCTTGGGTAACTCATGTTCAGTGTGTTCCTAAGAAAGGAGGTATGACAGTTGTTGAGAATGAAAAGAATGAGTTGATCCCAATTAGGGTAGTGTCAGGATGGAGAATTTGTATGCTTAACAAATCAACTCATAAAGACCATTTTCCATTGCCTTTCATTGACCAAATGTTGGATAGACTTGCAGGTAAAGTATATTACTGTTTTCTGGATGGATACTCTGGTTATAACCAGATTGCCATAGCACCTGAGGACCAAGAGAAACCACTTTCACTTGTCCTTTTGGTACTTTTGGTTTTAGGAGAATGCCTTTTGAACTATGCAATGCCCCTGCCATATTTCAAAGGTGCATGATATCCATATTCTCTGATATGTTGGAAACTTCTATGGAAATATTCATGGATGATTTTTCTGTCTATGGATCTTCATATGAAGAATGTTTGAAAAATATTGAACAAAGTCTTAAAAGATGTGAAGAGACTGATTTAGTTTTAAATTGGAAAAAATGTCACCTCATGTTCAAAGAAGGCATTGTTTTGGGACACTTAATTTCAAACAAACGAATAGAAGTTCATAACGCAAAGCTGGAAGTCATTGAAAACTTCCAGAACCAACAAATGTCAAAGGAATTAGAAGTTTTCTTGGCCATGCTGGTTTTTACAGAAGATTTATAAAGAACTTTTCAAAGATTTCAAAACCACTTTGTCTGTTAATTGAGCATGACCAACCTGTTGTTTTCAACAATGATTGTAGGAAGGCTTTCAAAGCTTTAAAAGAAGCTTTAATTTCAGCACCAATTGTAATCACACCTAATTGGACAAAACCTTTTAAACTTATGTGTGATGCAAGTGATTGGGCAGTTGGTACAGACTTAGGACAAAATAGAGAAAAGATTTTTCATCCCATCTATTACTCTAGCAAAACTCTAAATGAAGCACAAGTTAACTACCCCACTACTGAAAAGGAACTATTGGCTGTTGTTTTTGCTTTTGAAAAATTTAGATCCTATCTAATGGGGACCAATGTTATAGTTAATACTGACCATGCAACCATTAAATATTTGATTTCTAAAAAAGATGCAAAGCCAAGACTTATTAGGTGGGTGTTGTTACTGCAAGAGTTTGATTTACAAACAATAGATAGGAAAGGTACTGAAAACCAAGTTGCAGATCACTTATCTAGATTGGAAAAAGGAAAAGAACCTCTTGTTGAAATAAATGAAAAGTTTCCCGATGAACAGCTTTTGAGGCTACAACATATGCTGCAGCACCATGGTTTGCTGATATTGCAAACTGTTTGGCTGCTGGAATCATTGCACCTGAACTTACCAAGAACCAAAAGAAAAAATTGCTTTCTGATGCAAAGAATTATCTTTGGGATGACCCCTTTTTGTTCAAACTAGGGGTTGATCAAATTTTGAGAAGGTGTATACCTCAGGAAGATGTACCTGCGATGCTTAAGCATTGCCATGCTTCTGCATATGGTGGTCACTTTGGTGGCCAAAGAACTACAGCAAAAGTACTCCAATCTGGATTCTTTTGGCCTACACTCTTCCATGATGCTGATAGTTTTGTTAAATGATGTAATGAATGTCAAAGAACTGGATCTATTTCACAAAGACATGGGATGACTCTTAATGGAATTTTAGAAGTTGAACTATTTGATGTTTGGAGATTAGATTTCATGGGACCATTTCCTATTTCTAGAAACTGTCTATACATATTGGTAGCTGTAGAATATGTCTCTCAATGGGTAGAGGATGCAGCTTGCCATAGTAATGATGCAAAGATAGTGGTCAAGTTTCTTTACAAGAACATATTCACTAGATTTGGCACTCCTAGGGCCATAATTAGTGATGAAGGAACACACTTTGTGAACAAAATGATGGAATATGTTTTAGATAAGTAAAACATCAGTCATAGAGTTGCTACTGCCTACCATCCTCAAACCAATGGCTTAGCTAAACTCTCAAATAGGTAAATTAAGAGTATTCTAGAAAAGGTGGTCAAACCTACAAGAAAGGATTGGTCATTTAAGCTAGATGATGCTCTTTGGGCTTATAGGACTGCCTAAAAATCCCCATTTGGAATGTCTCCCTATATGCTTGTCTTTGGAAAAGCTTGTCACTTGCCATTAGAACTTGAGCTCAAAGCCTTTTGGGCTTTAAAAGAGCTTAACTTGAATATTAATGATGCAGGTGAAAGAAGAAGATTGCAAATCAATGAGTTGGAAGAACTAAGGGACCAATCCTATGAGAATGCCAAGATCTACAAGGATAAAACCAAGAAATGGCATGACAAGAGGATTATGCATAAGAATTTTCAAGTTGGTCAAAAAGTTATTTTGTTTAACTCAAGGCTGAAGATCTTTCCTAGAAAACTAAGGTCTAAATGGACTTGACCTTTTGAAATCAAAAATGTTTTTCCTTATGGAGTTTTCGAACTAATTGATCCAAATAGTGGATCATCATTCAAGGTCAATGGACAAAAGATTAAATCTTACCTAGATGCTGCAACAACTACAGGGTTAACCTCTGTAGTGCAACTCCAACCCCAATAATCCTTATGTCTAGGGAGTCCCAACAGTCCAATGTACATATGTAATTACTGTTGTTCTAGTTGTGGTTGGAATGACTTTGATGACATTAATAATAATGATTGGTTTGGGTCATATCACATGTATAATTCGACACCCAAACGCAAACCCTGTAATAACAAAAGTAAATACTATAAACAACGGGGTTTCCAATCAGAGGTTAAACCACAGCGGGAGACCAAACCCATTCCAAAACGGGCTTCTTCTACTGAGGTTAGACCGGCACCCAGGTGGAAAGCTGCTACAAAATCTGTTCCTCCTAAAAGTGTAAACTCTGCACCGAAGAGGAAACAAGTGCCAAAACCAGTTCCCTCCACCGGTGTAAATCCTACACCTAAAAGGAAAGCTGGGACAAAGCAAGCTTCCCCAAAGGGTGCCAAACCTAACCCTCCCGGACCCAGGCAAATCTGGGTACCGAAGGTCCGCTAAACTTGTTTTTCAGGACGGTCATGTGTGGTCCCTAGACACTGGATGCTCCACACACATGACCGTAAGGAGGGAGCTGCTCACGATCTACAAGGAACAATATTAAGAAGAAGTGAGGTTTGTCTATACCTGTGTTTTAACAAGCTGCTCATGTGTTTAGGGGGAGCATAATTTGCTATCAGGTATGTTACTCTACTGTTGAGGGGGAGCGTCACACACATTTTTTCTTAAATATGTTAAAAGTTTTTTGTGTGTGTGGATACTCCCGTGTGCACTTCACTCTACGCGCACATTCTAAGGGGGAGCGAGAGATTCATATTTTCAAAATTCTACAGGTTTCATCTCTTTGAAAAATGGAATTATTCTTTAAAGTGTAAAAGTGTCCGGACACCCATCAGTCCGGATGACTTTCCGGACCGGATGGGTATCCAGAATCCCTACTCTGTCCGGAAACACCCTTGTCCGGATACTTTGTTTTGACCGGAAAGGTTTGCCATTCCATCCTATTTCATCCGGATACCATGTTTGTCCGAAAACTCTATTTGGCCGGGAAGTATGGTCTGTCCGGGATGTTCTACATATTTTCATTATGTCTGGACTCCTCTGCATTTGTCAATTCAGCACCTGCCATCACACTGCCAGTCCTCATTCTGTCTCAGATTGAGCCATTTAATGCAAAGGTACGCGCCGGAACTTGTTTATCCGCCTTGTTTACTAACTTTGGATCTTTTTACAGATATTCCATGGCGGATCAACAACCTCAATCCGAGGGGAAGAGTCACACTTCTTTTCTTACAAAGTCTAAATAATTTTTCTTGTGTTGATATCACTCTCACTCCGAGGGGGAGCAAGTCAATCCCCATGTATGTTTTGAGGGGGAGCAGGATAATATCCGTGCTATGCATATGCCTGAAACCCTACCTGTGATAGCATATGGACGAGAGCTAGGGAATCCCATGGTCCAGCCAGAGCCGGAGGGACCTTCCCCGGGACATAGATCATGTGAGAAGGAGGGAGTTAAGGTCGAAAGAGAACCAAGAAAGATTGAGCCGTAAAGATAACGAGGCTCCCGAGCGAACCCAGCCACGTGATATCCGGGTTGCCACATCTGCTATCCCGTCTCATACATTGGGACGGGGTATTGAAGAAGCCTCCGTGGACCCAGCGGAGCAAATGCACGACCCCCTCAGCCACTCATCCGTCTCTCAAAAGACGGATGTTTCAGTCTAACACGGGGAAATAGCACAACTTCTACCGGTCTCTGACTCAGAGAGTACTGGTGTTGAAACAAGAGACCAGCAACCCCCGGTCTCGACTTCTTTCAGTGCACCATCGAGTCTAGATCCACTTGTTATTGAAGATTCTTTGACTAGGACACTTGATGCGGAACAACACCAAGTCGCGGCTCTTAGTGACCCGACCGGAACGTCTGTAGTGTCTCCGTCTGCCGAAACACGAGGATCGGACGGAAATCCTACCACACCTATTATCACGCCAACTGTGAACGTAGGTGGCTCTACCCCCGCGGTAGATGCCTCAACGGGTAACCTAAGTGGTCCCGGAGTTAGTAACCCAGACTTTGTGTCACCAGGGTCCCTGGACAGCACCCTTAAGGTTGTCCGCCAGGATATGGAGCAACAGATGCAGCAACATGTAGCCGTTGAACTTTCCAAAGCGATGCGCACTATCAAAGGTAAAGGCCACCTCGTCGAAACTGAAACCGCCCCTGTACCTCCACTGATTCAACCGCAACCTATCTATTCGGTGGACACCCTGAAGACGATGCTATTGTCCCAACTGCTCCAGAAATCAGATACAACCGCCTCTACTGAAGCAGACCTGATCTCCGTTCTGAAATCCCAGGTCACTGCTCCATCTTCATCTATTACCACTCGCTTAGACGCCATTGACTCGACTCTCAAAGACTACAACCTAGCGCTCACAACGCTGTTTGAGAGAGTCCGCTCACTCGAATATACCTGCAAGAGTCAAGCAGGCGGCCTGAAGCGGAAACACGATGACCAGGATGATCCTGGTCACCGTGAGGGGGAGAAAAGACAACATCTGACCGAGACCGCCTCCCTGATCCAGACCGAAGCTACAACTGTGGTTCATCAGGAACCCCCAACTGCGGCAGCTACAACAGAAGCACCAGAAGCCGAGTTGCCTTTAGCAGACATGGTTATAGACTTGGAGGTATCAGATGAAGAAGACCCGACCGTTGAAAAGCCCGAGGGTTCAACACAGGAACTGATTGATCTTGACTCATCAGACATACAGATTCTGGATATGATAGATCCAGACTGTGAAGCCAACCCGGAGACCGAAGATGCATGGTACGAAAAAGCCGCCAGTGCCATAAATCTCCAGGTAAATTTGGTCTTCCCCACTGATGAGGACGAAACATTGATTATGATCAGTTCCTGCTCCAAAATTTGTATGGAACATCCCCCGTTCACTATGCTCAACCCGCCGGAACATCATCAACAAGACCCGAGTCTACTACTTCCGATCTTCCGACAACTGCTCCTCCCACGACAGCTTCTGATCTTCCTCCCCCTCCTCAACAGCAACAAATCCGTTGGGAGAAGATCATGGTACTTATCCCTCACTTGGAGGAATCTTTGAAGAAGCTGTTCGTCCACAAGCTTCGCCCGATCGAGCCGACCTTCTGTCTGGGTATTTACAACCTTAACACCCAGAATTTCAACGCCGATATATCAGCACAACGCAGCGGTGTCTTCCAGTCAACCAGGTCGGATCACAGAGGTAATCAGTATCTATCCAAGACGCATTATGAGAATCGTCTACCCAGTATTCATTGTCCGATGTGAAGATGGGAATGAATGGAAATTCTATGAAGCTGACTTCCAACACCTCCGACCGTTCGACTTCCTGGCTATTCTGAAAGACTTACGTACAAGAACCATCCGACCGCTAGAGATTATAAAGGCACTCGAAGCTGTTCGTCGATACCTGGTCCGCACCATCATGATGTCTTATCTAACGGACTTCCAAATGGCTATCGAGAACAAGGCGAAAAAGGTAAATCTGATCAAGCCGAATCTGGATGCCCCTGAGTTAATCATGTATCCCGAGAACGCTATGCTTCTGGAACCAGAATTCGGGATTGTTTACCTCAATGAGCAAAAGGAGAAGAAATTCATGCGCTTCAGTCAGGTGGAAAGATTCTGCGACGGCAAACTCCTAAAGGTCAGAGATGCTCTTCGAAAGATTATTCAGCACGAGTATGAGAATCCAAGGTATTCTTATGTTCCGAATCTGAATGAAGTAACTGCTCGGAATGCCTTGGAAATAGTTGAACATCGCATCGACTACCGCCGTGCAATCAGATGGTTCGAGGTACACTTCGCGCTTCGCAAAAGATATGTCTTCAACTGGAGAGATCTAGAGCGCCAACTCGAACTTCAAATCAAAGGGGGAGATTGTTAGGACAGGTTTTATAGTTGATTTAAAGTTCAAGGGGTAGAATTGTAATAGTTTAATTTGAGCATGATTAGTGAACAGGCCGTGGGCTTGTTAACCACGGGCCCATTGTATTTAATGTAAGATTATCTTGGAAAAACAAGCTAATCATCCTTTTACTTTCAACATTGTATTGCTAAATTCTCTCTGAAAGATTAATGAAATGGATAACCATTGGAAATCATTGTTCTTATTGATTTATCATTACGATTTCTATATTGTTGCACGGATCTGGATTTAACATTGTCTTCGATGTGTTTCGTCTAGACTCCTTCGCTACCCACTTTTGTTTGACGTACTTTCCTCGACCGTTTCTATCTGAAATATCATTACAGTCATAGTAAGAAGAACTGGAGTAGTGAGAATGTCTTTTGTTTGAGCGAACGGTCTTTTTCCTTTTCTATGAACGTCTTTTGGATTTAGATTTAAAAATGTTGTTCCCAGAATGGTTTTGAGGGGCAGATGTGGAACATTCGCCCTTGTAAAAGTTGATCGGTGGCTCATGAGTTTGATCAAGAAAATCAATGTGACTAGGAAGTTTTGACGCAAAATCAAACTTATTAAACTCATAATCTGAGCATACGTTTGAATTCATGAAAGCTGAAAATTCCACTTCCTCATCAGATAGGACATTATTAGTTGATGAATTGGGGAACTGGGTGAACTTTTGTTTTTCAACGAATCGTTGGTGGAAGCATTTTGAAAATCAGAATAGAGATTCTTTTTGCAAGATTCCAATTGAGGTCCTTTTCCCATATCAGAACTAGTTGGTGAAGAATCACCCAAAAAAGGCTTTGTAGGACGAAGTATCCGAGGATGTAGAAGAAGGTTCAGACATATTAACTTTCTCCTCGTTAATCTTATCAAGCTTCTCTTGGAGCTCAGCTTTGCTGAGTCGCTCTTTCATCATCTCTTGGAGCTCAACTTTGCTTATCAAGGCACTTAGTTGAGAGGCGAGCCTGTTAATCTATGTCTGAAAGAATTCATTTTCCTTTCTAGATACTGATTCCGCTTGTTTGGATTTGGAACACTCAATCTTGGATATTAACTCTTGCCTTTCCTTTTGAAAATTTATCTTTTCTTGTTCAAATGACTCCTCTAGCTGAACTATTTTATTTTCTAAGATAAGAGGGTGAACATAGCATTTAAACTCGTTCCGTTCTTCCGTAGATTCAACTGTTTGATCCTTAACCTTAGTAGAGGATGATTTGGTCTTGGCAATTGAATAGCTGTGAAAGTAGTCATTTGAAATATATTCGGATTTTCTTTTATCACCCTTTGTTTTGTAAGTGGTATTAAGAGTTTCGTATGCAAAAGGCATTTGCATTTTAACAGTATTTTTTCTCTTTAATTCCTCTAGTTCCTTATCGTTTTCATCAATTAGTTCACTCCATTTAATTTTGTATTAGGGATATGTCTTATCGAGGCCTAGAAAATTGAATTTATATAACGTAGGTACCTCGGATAAGACTCTTTTCAAATAGTGAGGGTTGTCATACCCTATTCCCCATTCAACATTAAAATACTTGAAATCTCTTGGTTTGTTCAGATGATTGGTTTGGTCAGTTTGGTCACGTTTGTAAAAATTTAACTCTAGATCCTTTATTTCCTCAAGAAGTTCTTTATTTTCAATTTGAACAGAAGAACACTGATAGATAATCTCATTTCTCTCGTTCTCAGACTTATTGAGCTTTTCAGTTAGTTCAGATAGTTTTGTTTTTAACTCTTCAGATTCTTAAAGAAATTGTATTGTACTTGACCTTTAAGTTTTCAATTATACACAAGTGACCAACATTTTCTATCCTAAGCGTGTCAAAGACTTCATGCTGAACGACAACCTTGTCACTTAATTCCGAAACTAAAAGTGACTTTTCTTTAATGGGTAGCTTGTAGGAATCTTGTTTGTTCACATTAAGTTGCATCAGATCGAATAAAGCATGATGAATAGGAGCAGTACATGAGAAGATTCACCAAATAGGGAAGAGTTGCAGTCGTAGTTTTCTGACTCGGGCTGATTGGAGTGATTGCCCATAAAGCACAAGTGGGCATCAACATCTTCTTGATCTTCCTCATCTGACTGGTTTGGCCAGTGATCATCCTCAACCATCATTGCTTTCCCAGCTTCTTTTTGTTTGGCCAGGAGCATCTTGTTCTTGTAATACTCAGAATTACGTACTACTGCCTTTCTGCATTCTTTGGGAAAATGGCCCAATCTGCCATTCTTTGGCAAGATGGCCCAATCTGCCATAACTGTAGCATTTCAACGGCTCATACTTCTCTTTCTCGTCAGATTGTTTACCTTCCTCATCTCTCTTTCTTCCCTCGTACTTCTCTTGGTAGTCATGATGCTTATTCTAAGTGGTCGTGTACCTATGATTGTTTGACGACGGTTTCTTGAAAAATTCCTTCTTTTGGAATGCCTTTGACAAGAGAACCATAGCCTACTTGATGTCCTTCAGTTCAGTATCAAACTCACTTCCATATCTTTCTTCAGATTCTGACTCACTCTTCTCTTTCTCTCGCCTGGAACTGCGGCTGGACTGTTTTCCTCGTTTGTCAAAGACTAGTGCCAGTGTGTAACAACCGGGTTTTCTAGCTAAGATTTGGGGGTTTTGTGGCCAAAGTCTAAATAAAGAAGAGTTGGGGGAGGGGTCTTTTTGCAATAGATGGAAGATATATATAGGGAACAGATCCCTAGGTTTTCTATTATTATTTTTGCATTCATTGTTGGCGGCTGAGAAGAGAAACGAGAAGGGGATAGGAAGAACGATTGGCTACGATTTCAATAGAAGAAGCTCTAATCTGGTAAGCAATCGATTCCTCTATGTTATTTTCTGCCTAATAGATATCTGGGTATCTGGATCTCCTTAATGTTTGAGCTGTGTGTTCTAAGCAAGAACGATAATGGGGTTTTAAATTCTAATCCGGACTATTAAGTGGTTAAATCTGATGTTTATGTGAATTTATAAGCTTGGGGAGTAGCACTTAACAATTTATAAGAAAAGATGCCATGTCAAAATCTTTGGAATTAGGATAATTAAGAGGAGATTGAACTGTTAGTTCGACAAATCGGAAGTCGCCAGTTTCTGAAACTTGCGACACCGGATCCCATAAGGGGAATTCTGGAACCGAGACACCGGATCCCGTAAGGGGAATCCCGGAACTGAGACACCGGATCCCATAAGGGGAATTCTGGAACCGAGACACCGGATCCCGTGAGAGGGATTCGGGAACTGTTAAATACCGGATCCCGTAGGAGGGGTTCCGGAACTGATAATACCGGATCCCGTGAGGGATTCCGGAAATGCATGACCGTATCGTGGGTTCGGATTTGAAGAAAGATCTAGGGTTAGCAGTTGGGTTGCCACTAATTAAAATATATGGTATGCTTTAGGTGTAAGAACAGTTCGGGACGAGACGCGGGGTTAGGAAAGTCACTACGATCAGGTGAGTTCCCTTAATCCTTGTTATATGGAATGAAAGTTAAATGTTTTACTGATTATGGTGTATTTACGAGCATAATTTGTTTACAAGCTTTTATAAATTATCCCATGAAAAGCATGTTTTTGTTTGAAAGACTATTTAGCATGAAAGAAATGATTTATAAAGATTTCATGTCCCGTGATTTATTGTAAGCTATGTGTATGCTATGTGGAGTCGGTCCGCACAGTGGGATCAGAGTACCTCGAGATCCGATGATCCCTTGGGCATTTGTGATGAGCCAGTAGGATGGAATTCGTTTCCTTCCTACTCGGATAGAGGGGGGTCTGCTTGGGCCCCGATCGTGGTTAGTTTGTACGATCCTTGAACACTATGCAGTTACCATGTTTGATGCCTTATGTGGAGACTGTTAATGAATTTATGAAATGATTTTCATACTGTTGTTAAAAGCTATTTTCGGAGGGAATTCACCAGACCTTTTGGTCTAACCCTCGCTTTTCAAAAACTAAACCATTTTCAGGTAAGCGAAGTAGTGGTTCTTCAAGTAAGAATAAAGAGATGGCTTGAGGATCAAGATGGAGCTTAGTGAGACTCCATAGTTTTGCTAGTATTTTCATAGATAGACTCTCTCGGCTGTGGGCAAGATATTTCCGTTGTCCAGTTTTGTTTAGTTTAGACTTATGTTATGTTTATGACAAGTTTATGATGTAATTTGAGACCCAGATTTAGGATGTTTATTCTATGATATGCATGTTAAGGTTTTGGGTTGTTTCAAATGGTATCAGAGCCATAGTTTAAGGGATTTAGGTGACCGGACGGGCCTAAACTTAAACTGAGATTTGAGGGACACAACCGAGATATAGGATGCGTTTAAGAAAGATCACTCTAGGTGCGCTAGAAAAAGAAAAAAAATAGGGTAATGAGAACTGTCGTGTAAGGTAAATTTACATTACACCTGGCCAGTGTAATTGCGAATTTACAGGTACATGTATGTGCTCGAATTGCCTTATGTTCCGAAGTCGAGTTTGAGTGGTGATTGTTTGTGGTGGTTCCAGTTCTTGTACTATTTGGTAGGATGTTATGGTTGAGGCAGTCCTTGAAGGAAAGTGGAATGTAACTGTAATGGTAACATGGTTTCGGTAGGATGTGTACGACTTTGTTATAATGCATGAGGTCGTTCATAGAGAGATTTGTTGGCACTTTCTAGAAGGAGTGGGGTTCGAAGCGGTGATGTACCGGTCAAGAGTGGAAACTCTGGGTTCAAAAGAGGATGAATGACGCTATAATGAGTCCCCATTCCTTGGCTTGAGGGGTCGACCAGTTGGGATGAGAACTGTGACAGAAATCTTGAAAGCTTCAAATGTAAACGAGTGAAGAAAATGAGCCCTTGACCGTTAGTCAAGCCGGGTAGTCGCCAGGTTGGTGAAGGAAAGATGTTAGTGATGGATCGAAACGTGTGTGTGAGTAGGACACGAGTTAACCGGTCGTTATTCGACCTTAAAGATAAAATTTTTGAAATCGCATGGTTGTGGATCTTTGGTCTATACGAAATTGAAGGGTTGTGAAGCGACCGTACCACGAGTGGATAGGAGAATGAGAAGGCGACCGATGGTCGGAAGTTGAGTGTCGACGATAAATTTCCTGTAGGAGTGATGTTGGACCTGGTTAGAGTGAATAACCTTCATCGCAAAGTTAGTTTCATGCATGGTGTCTTTCTTAAATGATTTACATGGATTCTTATTGTGTTAAGAATGTTTACAAGCATAACGAACTCCTTGTTTTATTTTTGGAAAATGAGTCGACACATGCGAGCGTGTGTTTAACGAAAAGATAAACTCTTTTACAACACACGATGGTATTTGAGCATGGTGATCTGTAAGTTATTTTACTTTTTCAATGTAAGGGTGAACCTTGTAGTGAGAGTCACGAAAAACATTTACCACAAAAGTTTTATAACCAAAATGAGTATCAGCACTTTGAACATACAAAAGAGTGTGGAGCCGATTGACTCGCTCCGTATAATTGATTTCGTTCTGAGGTTTTAAATCGTATTAGATATTTTTTTTAAACACGTTTTATTTGGGTCAATACTGGTTCGGTTGATTGAGTCACGAATTATCTTGGGATGGTATGTGAGCGACCTTAGGGTCATTGTGTCTACGTTTCGGCTTGACCAGTGAGGTGCTATGTTTATGTCAATTTGTTTTCATTATGGTAGCTATCAAAATTTTTCAAGGGTGTAAAATGAGTTAGAATTTGTTGTGTCGTCATGCATGAAGGCTATGAACTCTGTAGGTCGTGGTGGAAGGCAAAGTTAAGAACGCGGAGGGGTTGAAATGGAAACTGTTCAATTGATGTGATTTCGGTCGGGTTACGACCTTAGTATTTCAGTTAGAGGAGAGTAGGAAACAATGGAAGTCTCGGGTTTTGAACTTGTTAATGTTGGATAATGGGTGATGTGATTTCCCATGGAGCGGGCATACGCAAGTTGAAGCCAAAGCCTATTGAGAAACTCTTAGTAGTAGCATGGTAATAAGTAGATAATGTGCCCTGATGAAATGTTGTCGGTTATGAGCCAGAGTGGTGAATGGTAATGTAATTAGACTACGCACCATACGAGTCTTATTTCTTAGCTAGTACGGACCGTAGGGCGCAAAGATAGTTACGATGTGTTGGGAACGGTAGGTTCCATTGGGACTCTTTGCGTACCGGTGAGATGGTGGAAACTTCACCGTGTTAGCTATGGATGCTGAAGGGGTTGACTGTTAAAAGTGTCCAGTTTTGAGATCTTGGGGAGACTGAAATGTGAGAAGAAATGATGATACGGTTATTTCACGGAATTTACCTAAGGAAATGGAGGGTTGTTGGGAGAAATGCATACACGGCGATCGGTTGGGCCACTCAATGTAGGTGTGCCGAATGTGAAGCAGTTGTTGTAGCTAGGTGTGCTATAAGATATTTGACGACCTGTAGGAAGGAGGTAGTCATCACAACCAAAGCTGGTGCTTGGAGAATAAATTTGCAAGAGATTGTGCCTTGTCGTTGGGAAGACTTTCGTGGAGCTCGCAATGGTTTGTCGAGGGGCATATATTTGAGAAAGCCCAAGAAATCGTGAGTTGTGGTTTGCCTAAATTCGGAGGCAGGCAGGTCGTGAGATAGGCTTGGTTAAATATGAACCTAGGTGAAAATGAAAGCAAGAGTTGTTACGTGTGCAAATGGCTGGGAGCACCTGATCGGCGGTGTGATGTTGTGGGTGAAAGTACAAAGTATTAAACGTGTAGTGAGGATGCATGGATTGTGAGCGAGGGTTATGCTATGTTTATTGCCAGAAGACGGTGGTTGGTGGTTACCCAAGAGAGGAACAAGGTGTTTTAGTGGTGTGAGTCACTGAGTGAGTTCATATTGGGATCAATAAAAGACCAACGAAGAAATTCTGGTAGGCAGGTTGACCGTACTTGGGAAATGAGATACATTGAATGTTAATACAGGAAGACTGGGTTGATTATCTCAAATTAGAACGGTGGTAAAACCGTTGGTTGGGTTTGGTAACACAAGTATGGTTGTCATGTTTGGAATGATTGGGAACGAAGTGGATGCTGTTAGGCGAGCAATGCCCAGACTAGAAAGAGGAGGTCAGGACGATATGTTCAAGCAGGTGGAAGAACTTAAAGGGAGAAGAGTGGTATTGACACATTTTGGTGGAAAAATGTTTAAAGCGGTGCTAATGACGGGTATTGGAACTACTCGTGTGGTTATGAGACGGGGGTATTTGGTGTATGTCTTGATTTAGAATGTGGAGAGACTCGTATGAGTCAATGAATTTTTTCCTTGAGGAGCGTGATCTATACCGTCGAAAAGGCATGGCATAAGTGGTTGAACGGAACACTCATAGTGTAAGATCGTCAGATTTGAATAAGTATTGGGATGTTAACTATTTCGAAGTGAGCGTATGGTTCAACAATGTGTTACTTGGAATAGTTTGGAGTAGGCGTGGTCGCTTCTTTTAGTTGGACGTTTGTTATATGTAGTGAAAAGGCGAATGTAAAACTTCAAAATGATTTATTCCTTACCCCGGATGGCAGGATAGTGGTGTACGAGGATGGAAATAGGACGTAGTGGAAGCGTATGTATCGATATATAGTGTTGACTTGTGGTCAACATGTTTTGAAGGAAAGAAATATTTTTGTGTTAGGCGCTTGACGTGGTAGGGAGGTGGATTAGAAAGTTCAAGTTTGACCTGGTGCTAAGATTGGCAAATTGGGTGGTTGCCGATGTAAGTAAAGGATTCTTGTCATTGTTGTGAAACTCAGTGAAATTTCTTCTTTAAGGAAGTGAAACGGAATAGGAAAGTCATGATGAGACGTTTTTAAGAGCCCTGAGGTGTTACTTGTATTTCTGGTATAAATGGGTGGAAGGGCTACAAGTACATGATGTGAGTATTCCTAACCTAAGGAAGCCGTGGTATTATACAGGGGCGCTTGGAGGATCAGATGGAACCAAGGTTGCTAGATTTGGAAGTGCGAATCGAGAAACCTAAGTCAGGGGTCGGATCCATGCCAAAGGTATTGGTTTAGTTTGGGTCGGTTTGGTTCAGTTCGGTTTGGTCTGGTTTGGTTCGGTCGAGTTGGATGTTGAAATGGGGTATGGCTATTGAGCCACGTTTTGGTGAGTCGGTTATAGGGATGCGCCAATTTAAAGAATGAGTGTGTTTTATGGATATGTGGGACACGTGGAGTGTTTCATGCCTCTAATATGAGAGCGTGGATGAAGGCCGATATGATTGTTTCATTACAAGTTATGCGAGTAGACGAAAAACTAAGTTTCGTGGAAGAGCCCGAAGCCATTTTGGATTCTAAGTGAAGAGATTAAAGAGCAAGGAGATCAGTCTTGTAAAAGTTCAATGGCGACATCATAAAGGTCCAGAGGCGACTTGGGAATTGGAATCGGAGATGAGGGCGAAGTACCCGCATATTTTCAAATAAGGAATTCCGGCACAGAATTCTTTTAAGGAGGGAGTGTTGTAACAACCGGGTTTTCTAGCTAAGATTTGGGGGTTTTGTGGCCAAAGTCTAAATAAAGAAGAGTTGGGAGAGGCGTCTTTTTGCAATAGATGGAAGATATATATAGGGAACAGATCCCTAGGTTTTCTATTATTATTTCTGCATTCATTGTTGGCGGCTGAGAAGAGAAATGAGAAGGGGATAGGAAGAACGATTGGCAACGATTTCAATAGAAGAAGCTCTAATCTGGTAAACAATCGATTCCTCTATGTTATTTTCTGCCTAATAGATATCTGGGTAATCAATTTATGGATCTCCTTAATGTTTGAGCTGTGTGTTCTAAGCAAGAACGATAATGGGGTTTTAAATTCTAATCCGGACTGTTAAGTGGTTAAATCTGATGTTTATGTGAATTTATGAGCTTGGGGAGTAGCACTTAACAATTAATAAGAAAAGATGCCATGTCAAAATATTTGGAATTAGGATAATTAAGAGGTGATTGAACTGTTAGTTCGACAAATCGGAAGTCGCCAGTTTCCGAAACTTGCGACATCGGGTCCCATAAGGGGAATTCCAGAACCGAGACACCGGATCCCGTAAGGGGAATCCCGGAACGGAGACATCGGATCCCATAAGGGGAATTCCGGAACCGAGACACCGGATCCCGTGAGAGGGATTCCGGAAATGTTGAATACCGGATCCCGTGAGAGGGATTCCAGAACTATTAAATACCGGATCCCGTAGGAGGGGTTCCGGAACTGATGATACCGGATCCCGTGAGGGATTCCGGAAATGTATGACCGTATCGTGGGTTCGGATTTGGAGAAAGATCTAGGGTCAGCAATTTGGTTGCCACTAATTAAAATATATGGTATGCTTTAGGTGTAAGAACAGTTCGGGACGAGACGCGGGGTTAGGAAAGTCACTACGATCAGGCGAGTTTCCTTAATCCTTGTTATATGGAATGAAAGTTAAATGTTTTACTGATTATGGTGTATTTACGAGCATAATTTGTTTACAAGCTTTTACAAATTATCCCATGAAAAGCATGTTTTTGTTTGAAAGACTATTTAGCATGAAAGAAATGATTTATAAAGATTTCACGTCCCGTGATTTATTGTAAGCTATGTGTATGCTATGTGGAGTCGGTCTGCACAGTGGGATCAGATTACCTCGGGATCCGATGATCCCTTTAGCATTTGTGATGCGCCAGTAGGATGGATTTCGTTTCCTTCCTACTCGGATAGAGGGGAGTCTGCTTGGGCCCCGATATGAGGCGAGAGGGGAGTCTGCTTGGGCCTCGATCGTGGTTAGTTTGTACGATCCTTGAACACTATGTAGTTACCATGTTTGATGCCTTATGTGGAGACTGTTAATGAATTTATGAAATGATTTTCATACTGTTGTTAAAAGCTATTTTCGGAGGGAATTCGCTAGACCTTTTGGTCTAACCCTCGCTTTTCAAAAACTAAACCATTTTCAGGTAAGCGAAGTAATGGTTCTTCAAGTAAGAATAAAGAGATGGCTTGAGGATCAAGATGGAGCTTAGTGAGACTCCATAGTTTTGCTAGTATATTCATAGATAGACGCTCTCGGCTGTGGGCAAGACGTTTCCGCTGTCCAGTTTTGTTTAGTTCAGACTTATGTTATGTTTATGACAAGTTTATGATGTTATTTGGGACCCATATTTGGGATGTTTATTCTATGATATGCATGTTAAGGTTTCGGGTTGTTACAAGTGGATCGGCCGTTGGTTTGTCGACTGGCTTTTGTTTGCCCAGAATGTCCATCACTTCGTATTCGTCTTGCATAAACATTTCATAAAGTACATTGATCAGAATGTTCTCCAGGATGTGATTATGATACATGTAAGAAGCGAAAGTCTTCCATGCATGCTGAAGGTTGTTCATGAACTTGATATTGTTGTCAGTGTTGGTTCTCGTGATATTATTCTTTTGAAGTTTGTTCAGGAGCATGCATAATTGTTCATAGATCTCGGTCAGTGTCTCACCTTGTCTCTGCTTGAAGATGTCGTAGCGAGTGATGCAACTATTGATCTCCAACGTTGCTGCCCATCATCATCTGTGTGACCTGATCCCACATACCTTTAGTTGTATACTCGTGACTATCTATTGCAGTATAGATGTCATTCAGTAAGCTTTCAAAAATATATCTCTTTGTGATCTTGTCGCCATCAAATCTCTTCTGCTCATCTTGTGTCATCTGCGCATACGTCTTCGGCGCTCGAGTTGCTGCGGCAACGCTGGCTTGGGCTGGAACATCCATCATAGGGGTAGGTTGAGGACGTTCTTCCAAGGACTGCAGGATCTAAGGGAAGAGATCCTTCGACTCTATGAAAATCATGAACCGGTCGCGCCATTGAGGGTATTATCCTCGGTAAAGAATCAGAGGCTTGGAATCAGTTTCAATTGCTAAGGCGTCTCTAGAAGTCATCTAAAAGTGCACTAAGGTGATCGTGAAACAGTAGAGTGATGATTCAGGGTATTAACTTAACGCAAGGAACTATGAGTGAGATCCTAACGCAAAGCCTAAGAGTGTAAACGAAACAGATTCAAAGAAAAACTGTAAGCAAAAAATTATCACTGGACTGGGGTGTACCCGGATAGGAATCTAGATATGTGTCCGGAAAGTGAAGCAATCCGGATAGGAATCCGGTTAATATAGTGTCCGAATATAGCGCCCGGAAAGAACAAAGTCTCCGGATACGAATCTCTGGAAATGATGGTAACCGGATAGGAGTCCCAGAAACGTGAGTAACAGATAAATATCTCCGGATTGATGTATACCGGATAGATAATCGGATAACTTACCGGATAGTGGAGAATCCGGATACGATTCGGTTCAGATAGATTATATCTCCGGATGAACTTTATTCGGATAGGTTGCAAGAACTTACCCGAAAACCGTGTCCCGCATCCGAAAAGTGCGGCTGATCATAGAACACGGATCTGGGAACGATTTAGGGTTGGAGATTTTGCTACATGACACATTTGAAACCAAAGAGAACACACAAACACACAAACCCAAATCGATTTTGCACCTAAAAACAGTATTTTTGATGAAAAATTACCCGATTTTGATGAACACAGACTCTAACCCAAAAACTTGATTTTTATCAAATTAACTAACCAAATGATTAAATTAGACTCTGAGAACTTACCAAACTCGATTAAACAACCTAAGAGATGGAATGGAATGATTAGAATTCAACAATTTATTCAATAGCTCAAAAACCAAAAAATAATCAAACTTACCAGACGACTGTTTACAATCGTCTGATACCAATCCAGTTTCTCTGCTCTGCTACCAATTGTGGATCCTTGATAAATGCACAAACAATTAACAATCAATAGAACGATAAGAATTTCATCAAAAGTCGGCCATATGATTGAATTGCATAGAGAGAGTTTACAAATAGACGCCGTATAGTAATTACAATTGGTTATCCCTAAAACAAGGTTTAAGGAAATTATTTATACCCCGTTTGGGTATTTACAAGATTAGCCCCTAAACTCTAAGAAAATATTAAATAACCCTAACACCATGAAAGCCAATCGACGTGAAACTTCAAGCATTTATCATATGGCCTTATCACTTTCTTTTCCGAGAAACTGTTGATAGATTAGTAAAAAACCGGTTTAAGAGTTTGTGTCGTATGTAAATCGGGTTGATAAGAAGATATAGGATGAGAAAAGGCAACGGTGGATGCCGAAAAGAATGTCGATATTGTTACACATCGCAGCTAGTTCAGAGTCAATCTGTAAGTCTTTCAGATCTCTCGCTTCTAAATTTTGTTTACTAGATAATCTCTTTAGTCTTTCGATCGTTCAGGTGGGTTCCTATATGGAAACGGTGACTGCTAGCACCTCTATCGTTCGTCACAACGATAATCTCCATGACGCTGGGATTGTCAAACGGTGACCCTCTTTTTGGTACTAAGAGTTAGAACTTTTTTTTGAAAGAAAAAGCTCCAGGCAATATTATAAAAAGGAAGAAAGGAAATACAAAGTTAGACACCAAGCGACGAGCAACCAAAATAAACATAAGCAAACAGACGCGAATAAGCAACAAAACAATAAGGCCAATGCATCCTTCCAATAAGAGCACCAGAAAAAATCCCAAGCCACCATCTCCACGAAACAAAAGCTAGCCACCATCGGTACCAATCGCCATTTTCTTCCGATTTCTCCAAGCCATACGCATAAGGCCCACCTCACAAATTTCTTTGGCAATCTGATCCACCTATCTCCTCTGATCTCCGAATAGCCGAAAATTCCCTTCCTGCCAGATATAATAGATAGACGCCGCAAGGGACAATTTGTGGGAGGTCTTCCGAATACCGCCAATGACAATACTTACCATAAATCCTACCACCTCTCTGAAAATCCCCACATACCAACCTCCCTCTTAATACTCCTCCATACGTTACGAGCAAAATCACAATCGAAAAAAAGATGGTTATGGGAATCCAAACAAACTTGGCATAAAGGGCATCGCATATTAGGAGGGTCGTTCTTCCAAGCACTCATACGGTCTTGAGTGGGAAGCCTACGGAGAGACACGTTAGCCACATGTTACGAGATATTTCCATGAAACCAAACCGCTTTTGCCCACAAAGTTACGGGATGGTCACCTTCCAAAACGATCGACGCCTCCCTAACCGAAAAAAATGTAGGGCTCTTATGGGCCCCATCCATCTCGGATTATCCGCTGCAACCGAGTCCAAAGGCGGGATCGTACACGTCGCAAGAGTCGGAATTCTACAAGTCTAATCATTCGGCCACACTCCACCAAAAGTATCTACCACCTCTCGAACCATGGAGGAAGCCATGAACCCCTGTGCAAGAATATTCCAATACAAAAAGAAGGAGGAAAGCACCCCTAATGGACGGTAACCACCTCTCTTCCTAAGCATTCGCCCCATTGCCATTACCAATCTCCATAATGAAGTACCAGTGAACCTGCTCCCGTAATTCCATCACCTTACACAACACCCAGTCACCCAAGACCACTTCGACGATTTTCTTGTGATCCAGAAGTTCATCTCGCGCAAGTTAGACCCATAAGGATCTTTTATGCCAAAAGATATCCCATATGTGCATAGAAAGGATAGCTCGGTTCCATATAGCAAGATTCTTCAAACCAAGCCCTCCGCAAGAGGTGGGACGGCAAACAACTTCCCAAGCAACCCGACACCGGCCCCGAGTATCCTCACCATGCGGCCAAAGGAACACCCTAAAAAGGGACTCAAGCTCGTGAATGATCACCGAGGGAAGCATATAGATGGCCATCCAATAGAGTTGGAGGGCTTGGAGAACTGACCAAATAAGCTGATATCGTCCCCCAAACGAGAGGAATTTGGATTTCTAATTGTGAATCTGAGCCCGTATTTTCGAGATAAGAATGCCAAAATCAGTCGGTTTTAACCGAACTGGTGAAAGTGGAACTCCAAGATACTAGATAGGAAAGGCCCCCAACGAGAACAAGATACATGCAAGGATAACCTCTCTTGAGCTCTCCAAAACGTTCCAAAAGAAGACCGCGCTCTTCTCAAGGCTAGGGGAAAGTCCCGACTTCATCTTAAAAATGTGGAGAGCCTTCTTGAGAACCTCAACCAAAGAAACGTCACCCCTTGTGAAGACGAACAAATCATCTGCAAATCATAAATGGGTTAGTTTAAGGTCTTGGCAACCCATGTGATAACCAAACGCCTCTGCTTCCTCAATGCACTTCCGAAAGATCATGGAGAAACCCTCCATAGCAATCGTGAATAAATAAGGGGACAAAGGGTCTCTTTCCCGGATGCCCCTAGCCTCCTTAAAGAAGCCCAACTAGTCTCCATTTATGGCTATCATGAAAGACGCGGTTAAACCATCTCTTTAACCCACTTGATCAAGACCAGGTGAAAACCGAGCCCCTTAAGCATATTAAGAAAATAATCCCAATCATCAGTGTCGTAAGCCTTTTGAATGTCAATTTTAAACGCACATTTGATTCCAATTAATATAATTGTTTCCATATTTGATTCCAATTAAACATGTGAGGACACATGCTAATAATTAATGTGAATATTTGACATATAAATTATATTCACTATATAAATAATGTCAATGTTTATCTTACAATATTTATTCAAACTTGAATATATTTGTTTATTGTAAGAAGGTATTTAAGATTATCTTATTCAATTCAAGATTATCCATTTGATATTTGCCATAGCTTATTATTGATGTGTTTTCTTAGGCAAGTTAGGAAACTAGTCATATACAATTAGGATTATCTATTCAATTTAAGATTATCCATTCAATATATTCCAAAGCTTATTATTGATGTGTTTTTCTTTAGGCAAGTTAGGAAACTAGCCATACACAATTATGGTATAACATGCAAAAAAAAACGACTACTACGCCATACACAATTATGGTATAACATGCATAAAAAAACGACTACTACCATATACCCTTTAGGGATACCAATAAAACTTTAATCGCTAAAAATAGAAACTTTTTCATGCAAGCAAGAATTTTTTTTCAGTTTCCAAAAATTATAGCTTTTGAGGTTATGACCATGAAACCCTAACTTAGGGATTAAGCAATTCAATGGCCACAAACTTACTGCACTATGTCGAAAATAAAACAGGTGCCTTCTGGACCTCAAACGATTAATCCAACCGTCCAGAAGGTAAAACAGAATGTCGTGAAACTACTGTCCAAAAAACGCGACGATCCGACGGTCTAAACTCCGGGAATAGATAAAACGGCTCGTTGCGTTTTCCAGAAAATTCAATACGAATTTTATGCTATTGAGCTAAAATCTAAGAACTTTGGCTCTGATACCACTGAAAGGTTTTGAGTAAATAGTACTACCACATGATATAGGCAACAAAATCATATTTAAAATTGAATCATCCATGGCAATACAAACAAACAACTTATAAAGATGCATACGTTCTAGATGATTAACTACAATAGAAAGAATCAAGAACACTTACTTGTTTCTTGTGATTGTCGAAAACACAAAGATGAATTAACCTTGTTCTTGCTTCTTGGATGTCAAGGATCAATAGTGTGAATCCCTCTAGTGGCTCACACTTAAGAACACCAAACCAACAATCAAGATTGAAGCTTTAAACCCTAAACCCTTATTTAGGGTTTACGATTTTGGGAGGGAGGAGAGGGGAGGTTACGGCCTCAATAGAGAAAGAGAGATTGAACAAAAAACTCTTTAGGGTTTGATCCCTAGTAGTTTATTTATAATCCCCTTATTTACACCTAGCCCCCTTGAAACGATAAGCTTGTTAAAACTATTTTAACCAATTAGTCCTTGCACTTTATATAATTAATCTAATTAATTATAGTGCAGCTAATCATCAATTGAACTAATTGCTTTAACTCCATTTTATTCTTCTGATAGTTTATTTTGGGTCTTAAGGGCAACCCAAAAGGACCCTGCTATTATTAGAAATATTACCAATAGTTAATGACTCTGGACACTATATCCAACATATATAACTATAGATAATGAAATGTTTCTTCAATCGTGAAACACGTGTGAGTTCCCTTATCCCAAATTGGTGAGAAAATGGAAAATGGTATATAAGATGTTTGTATACATTGACAAGACGAGATGAGGAGAGGATGTTGTAACACCCTAAATTTTAAACAATGAATATAGGGGTTTTCCGGAAAATGGGTAAATTTAAACATAAAAATATGAGCCAACTAAAACCCTTAAATGCAATGGGGTAGTTTGGACAATGTTTAAACTTAGGAGTTTGAGACATAATACATAACAACCTAATAATCTAGAATTATAGCCAACTAGATTAATTCGGGTGTCACTACATCTCCAAAAATCTCTCATCTCGATCCCAAAAGCCCGACCTTCCCAAGCTCCTAAGCATGGTCGGCAACACGACGATCTAGACGCCGCTAGGTGGAACCTGAAATCCACAAACATGTGACATCAAGTGTTAGACAAACGTCTAGTGAGATTTCGTGAAATGTACATTTATATATATATGGCAAGAAACATAAAATAATGTTACCGACTCCGAGTGGTCTCAAATTTCCACAAATCAACTCGTTAAGCGTTCCCACCTGAACATGATTATATAACCGAGAAACGTTTCTTTAACAACAAAATACGGGGGAGACCCGTTACCATCGGGGTGACAAGAACACGGGAATGGAGTCACCCACGACGTTATCGGATAGCACCTCAAGTCCCGGTCCTAGTTCCCATGCCATAGAGACATCACAACCTCAAACCATCTTGTACCATGCCTTTAGTGCCTACTCCGTCGAGTTACACCTCAAGGACTTATGGGACCACATTGCATATCCGAACTAGACGAGTTACACCTCAAGGACCCCAACATCCCCCATTGCCTACTCGCTAGTGATCCAATACGGCCAACAATAACATGAACAATTAGTCCATAAAAGTCTAAATCCTCGTGCACAAGGAGATAGACACCACAAATCCCATACCATAATAAAAGACATATAATCAATTTCTCACAAGTTATAGTACCATAACAATTTCCACATATGACCATATTTAGCATGTAACTCCCATTTCGTGATAAGCCAATACTTACAAGTACGCATGAGAGTGGTGTGTATATCTACATGTGAACGTACATAAGTGTCTACATATTTGTGCATATACCTATATATGTACATATATACATTCATAGATACATATATGAATATGAGTACATGTACAAAGGTGAGCATATATATATATATATATATATGAGGGTATATATGTCACGTTTATACATGGGGAAATACAAGTGTGCAAGTGTAGGTACCTTAATCAAACTCAAACAATTAGTTAACCCTAGTCCATTGGGTAAAATCACCACGTAGAAATTCATTTTGTTAACAAGAAGCTTAATTGTCAAATAAAGATAGAGAAATACTCACCAAATAGGGTTTGTAAGATTTAGCAAAACCAATAATTAGACTCCATGGTTAAACAAATCAAACTCAAGTAGGGGTCTTAAGGATGAATCAACTTACTTAAGTGCTTAGTGAGGAAACCCTAGAATTCAAAAACCCTAGCTTTTCCTTGATGAAGACTTGAACTTTATCTAGCAAATCTTGGAGACCCACTTGTAATAATGCAGAAGTATAAAAGCTAAACCCTAATGAACCTCCATTTAATGCATCTAGGTTTATCAATGAAGAAATAAATGAGAAAGAAAAGGGTAGGGTGAGTGAGTGTCGGCCGAGAGAGAAGAGAAGGAAAGAACAAGGAAGAAGGTAGCTGGAAATTAAATGCTCCTCAAAAGTGACGCTGCTATTTCTATTTCAAAAGAATACCCTATCGGCGAAAGTGACACAAGCGAGAGTGACCTGGCATATTCGTCGGCACTCTCGCCGGAAATGTACCGAAAGTGCGGGTCTACAGGGAAGGTGCCTTCTGGCGATTGTGACTATGCGAGAGTGCCTCCGGCACTTCCGCCGGGCACTCTCGCCCTTACTGTACCGCCGGCCAAACTCATTAAATTAGTGACTCATCTTGATGCCATCCATAAAAACGCTAGAAACCCCAAAGTCAACCCACGTGAAAGTTTGCATGCAATGTAAAAATCTATGATAGGTGGAATTGGCATTCATGGGCACGTGGCAAACTCTACACATGCATGTACCGTGAGTAAGATGTTGATCGGTTGAAGTCTACGATAATGAAAGAAATTAGAATGTTTATCAGCTACTATTTATCAAAGATGATTAGTTCTCAACTACTTTTCATCCAACAAGTTTGTCAAACATAGACTTATATGTTAATATTCTCTACAATCTTATAACATATAAATAAACAAATTAAAGGCATGCATCACATGAATATTACATTTTCACACATCGAACTATATACAGGATTATGAAACATTACTTATATCTTAATATAGTATCGTTTCGCATACTATATGATGCATGTCCATAAGTGAAACACATATTGACGAGTGTCGAATTTGGAAAATAATAGGATGAATAAATTTTTTTATTACCTATATTTTACAATGGATTGTGATAGCGATAAGTATGGTCATCTTATCTGTTGATCCAAACCCTCAGTGATTTGATAATGACCCTCTCTTATATACTTAGTGAAAATTGTAAGTAAACAATATGTATCAGAGTTTCACTATCGCTGATAAGTACTAAGATCTTCCTGTACCGCTGATAGGAACTCTCGCTTTTTAGATTAAACATTCAGCGAAACTGTTCACCATTAATGCTGAGTCTGTTCAGTCATTATGATGATCGCTGATAAGTTAGTTGTTTACTTATGATCCCTGAAGACAAGTTTCACGTCAACATAGGTTCTACGCTGAAGTCGAAGATCAAGCTCAAGAACCAGCGACAAGTCTCCTAATGAACTGATGCGGATCAGCGAAGACTCAGATTTGTCCACTCAACGTGAAGTATCAAGTACAAGACTTCAGCTATCGCTGAACTTTATCATTCACTGAATAGAAAATAATAATCGCTGAATCAACGAAAAGCTGATCATAAAGTCCTCCGTACAAAGTACTTTTGTCTTAACCCCCCTTGCACGACTCCATACGAAATGTCAGAAAAGAACCTCCGACTGTCTGAAATCGTACAACCACTCTGATACTACACTGTTCATCCATGCGGCTACTAAGGTTGTCAACCAAGGTCAATGACATGCAACCAACCAGCTGATGACACGTGTAAAGTGTATACTGACTTGCATTAAATGCATGCAGTATATAAAGAGATGAACTCACTTCTTCTGAAGTAACTTTCTAACTCTGGACAAGTTCAATCTCTTATTTCAAGATAGGTTATTATTAGTAATTTCCTTATCTCTCTTAGTGCAAGAAACCTTAGTGTTCCAACTTGTTTAGATTTAGGTTTATCCTTAATCTTGTTTCCGCAACAAGCTGTAAATTGTTAATGATTTATCAATAAACAATTTAGAAAAGTTAAATCTGTGTGTTTGTATTCAACCCCCCCCCCCTTTACAAACTTATATAGGCCTTCGGGACCAACAAGTGGTATTAGAGCGGATTTGTTTAATCTCATAAACAAGATCTAATCTAAGATATTTCTCTTCCTTGCTATTATCTGAAAATGGCCACCAACACAAACACAAATTATATAGACAATGGTTCTCTTGCTAAACCCCATACATTTTCCAAAGATAACTTCAACTTATGGAAAAATAGGATGACACTCTTCTTAGAAGGTGTAGACCCTACTATGCCTTACTATCTCGAGAATGGTCCATTCATCCCTGTAAGAATTGATGCTGCTGTTCTAGCCGCTGAGAATAGACCTGCTATTCTAGAAAGGCTGCTACCTAAGGAAATCTTTCAATGGACTGACGAAGATAAGAAGAAAGTGGCTATAGATACAAAAGCCAGATCCATACTATCCATGGCTCTTCCTGACGAAGTCTACCATTCCGTCATGAATCTGAAAACATCAAAAGCCATGTGGGACACAATATGTGTTCAGTATGAAGGAACGTCTGAAGTCCAGGACTCAAGAAAGATCAACCTGGTAAGACAATACGAAAGCTTCATTTCTTGTAAGAATGAATCTCTCTCTGAAGTTCACCAACGTTTTAATTGTTTAATTATAGATCTGAAAACTGTTGGTAAGGAATATTCTAACTTTGAAGTGCTGACAAAGTTTCTAGAATGTTTACCTGAAAGCTGGGACAATTATGCTATGTGTCTCAAGCTGTCAAATGATCTAAAATCAATGACCCTTTCAACCTTATATGGCACGTTGCTGAATCATGAGCAATCGAGCCATCTTAAGAAGAATCTTGTAAAAGATTCCAAAAGCACCCATGTTGCTTTAATCTCAGAGGAACCTTCTACTCAGCGACCCTCGGTCACTATCACTGAGTTAGAAAGTAACTCTGAAAGGTCATCAGATTCTGATTCTTCAGATGATGATGAATCTTTGGCTCTCCTAACTAAAAAGTTCAGGAGATTTGCCAAAAAGAAAATGTTTAGAAAGAACAAACCTCTTTCCATAACTGACAAGCCTAGATCATCAGCTTTTGTTGATAAGGCTACTGCTACTTGTTTTAACTGCGAAAAGACAGGACATTTCGCTAACGAGTGCAGGTCTAAGAAAGTTTCTAGACCCTCAGCTTTTACAAAGAAATCCTTTGTTCCAAGGAATAAAGATGACAAATATTCAAAGCTGAAAGAAAAATATGCAAAGCTGAAATGCTTTAAGAAGAAGAATAAAGGCCTGATGGCTGACTATGATTGGGCTGCTTCTGATGAAGAAGCATCATCATCTGACTCTGAAGATGATGAAGCAAATCTATGTCTCATGGCCAAGATTGAAGAAGAGGAAGAAAGCTCAGACATTCCCTCCACTTCAACCTCTGCTATTCAGGTATCACCTTCTTTCTTTATCAATATTGCAAATATTGATAAGGTGATACTCTCCGTAAGATCGATCACTTGACTAGAAGTTTATACGAAGCCAAGAACGGCAAAACTGTGGTTGAAAACCAAAACCTTGATCTCGCTGAAAAGCTTAAAAATTGCCACCTTCAAATAGAAAAGCTTTCTAAAATTGAAGAAGACTTTAAAGATCAAGTATATTTAAATCAGCTAGTCAAAATCGAACGAGCAGAAGCTATCGCTGCATTAAAGGCTGAAAAAGCTACTGTTGAAGGATGGTGTAATTCTTCAACAAAGATCACTGAGATAATAAAGTCTCAGATTCCCCTGAGTGATAAACGTGGTTTGGGTTACAAATAAGATACTCCAAAACCAACCACTGAGCGTTCAATGCTTAAATTTGGAACGTTCGTATCCTCAGTCGCTGATACTTCATCTTCTCAGTGCTCCTCGTCCGTTACACCAATCCCTGAGGAAACTCCTACCTCCTCAAAAGGCAAGGAGAAAATGGTTTATTCAAAACCTACCTCTGTCTCTAAAGACAAAGGTAAAGGAATTGTTATTTACCAGAATCCTCAGAAGGGTACCTTAGTACCAAAGCTGAATGCTTCTAAAGCTTCAGTGGCTCATCCCTCTGTATCAAGGAAGCAGATCTCTGGATCTATTCAGCGATCTACTCCTAGACTCAGATTGGATGTCCTTGGTAAGAAATCTGAAGAACTGAATGTTCGTCCCATTTCTAAAGCCAATAGTTTACTTGGTGCTGGCACTTCTAATTCGAAATCAAAAGCTCAGCATTCAAATGGTCCTAGAACTACTTTTAGTTATAGGAAATGTTATCACTGTGGACTTACCGATCATATTGCTAGTAAGTGCCCCACAGCCACCAAAGCTGAAAAGATAGCTAAGGTGAAGATTGCCCCCAAGGCAAAGAAGACCAACCCTGGTGCAAATCAGGTCAAGGTGAATCCTACCACTGAGGTTAAGAAATTAACCAAAGTGAAGAAAGACAAAGTTGAATCTTCAAATGCTGCGAAGACTGCTGAATCTTCCATTCCAACTACTTCCACTGACAAATGTGTATACATGGTTAAGTGGGTACCCAAGAAAATATAATCTTCCATTGTATTGCAGGTTAAGAAGGGTATCTGGTATCTCGATAGCGGATGCTCTAGACACATGACTGGAAAGAAAAGTCTGCTCGCTGAATACAAGGAAGAGAAAGGTCCCTCTGTAACTTTCGGTGGAAATGGAAAAGGACATACCCGAGGGTATGGTGTACTTTCAAATGGTACAACCTCCTTCAGAAGAGTCGCATATGTTGAAGGGTTGAAGCATAATCTTCTAAGCATCAGTCAGCTTTGCGACATGGATAACAAAGTAATCTTTACTAAGGAATCATGCTTTGTCGATGACAAAAAGGAGAAGATAGCTCTCAGCGGTTATCGTTTGGAAAATGTTTATGTAATAAACATGGACTCAACAACCACTGAGAACTCTTGTTTCTTCTCAAAGGCCTCATCTGATGTCAACTGGCTATGGCATAAGAGGCTATCTCATCTAAATTTCAAGACATTGAACACTCTTTCGTCAAAAGAGTTAGTCACTGGTCTACCTCAGCATTCACACGCCAAAGAGTCTTTATGTTCAGCGTGTGAAAAAGGGAAGCAGACCAAAGCAAGCTTTAAATCAAAGCAAGTTTCTTCAGTGTCATCTCCTCTACAACTACTCCATATGGATTTGTTTGGCCCCGTTAACAAACAATCCATCGCTGGAAAGAAATATACGCTGGTCATAGTTGATGAATTCTCTCGCTTCACTTGGGTAATGTTTCTCCGTTCTAAGAGTGACACCCCTGAAGAACTCATCACCTTTGTTCGGAAGATGGAAACCCTGAACAATTTGACCGTTCGCTCAATAAGGAGTGATCATGGGACTGAATTCAAAAACAGTTCTCTTGATTCCTTCCTTGAGAGCAAGGGTATTTCTCACAACTTTTCTTCAGTGAGAACACCGCAACAAAATGGAGTCGCTGAAAGAAGAAATAGAACAATTATTGAAGCTGCACGTTCAATGCTCAGCGATTCTCACCTGCCTACTCAGTTTTGGGCAGAAGATGTCAACACTGCTTGTTTTACGCAAAACAGGTCGCTGATAGTCAAAAGATTCAAAAAGACAGCCTATGAACTCTTTCATGGGAGAAAGCCTTCAATCAGCTTTCTTCACATCTTTGGATGTCAGTGTTTTATACTGAACAACAGAGATGCTCTTGGAAAGTTTGATCCTAAGGCTGATGATGGAATCTTTCTTGGATACTCCTCAGTTTCCAAAGCCTTCAGAGTCTTCAATCGTAGAAGACAAACTGTAGAAGAAACTATTCACGTCACGTTTGACGAATCCCGTTCAGCGAACTCTAAACCATCCGCTGATACTGAAGAACTGAATCAATGGATGCTTTCTCATCTTGGTGATTCAGAAGATATTCCCACTACTCATGCTCATCCAGTAGAAGATGATAGTCCTCCTATCATTCCAAATATGCAGAATAGTGAAGCTGAAACTTCTTGGGTCTCAGCTGTCCCTATAAACACTATACCTAATGCTGAACCAAATGTCTCAGACATTCCATCTACTTCTCAGCAATCAGTGAATATAATGACAACTGCATCCATTCCTCTCTTGGCTGATACTCCAGACGTCGCTGAAGCTTCATCTTCAGCTCCTCCAGTTCAAGTTGAGTCAACGTCTCACGCTCCGGCTCAGCGATGGACTATAAATCACCCAATTGATCAAATTCTTGGTGATCCAAACGCTGGGATTCAGACTCGACGAAGTGCAGGTAATATTTGTTTATTTGTAAATTTTATTTCACTAACTGAACCAAAGAAAGTAGATGATGCCCTCAAAGATCCAAACTGGGTCAGCGCCATGCAAGAAGAGCTGACTGAATTCGAAAGAAACAAAGTTTGGAAACTTGTTCAGAGACCAACTGATAAAACAGTAATAGGCACTAAATGGGTCTATCGAAATAAGTTGGACGAACATGGTACTGTAACCCTCAACAAAGCTCGTCTTGTTGCTCAGGGATACAGACAAGAGGAAGGTATAGATTATGACGAAACATTTGCTCCAGTAGCAAGACTTGAATCTATTCGTCTATTCTTAGCATATGTTGTACACAAAAACTTCAAAGTACATCAGATGGATGTTAAGTCAGCGTTTCTGAATGGAAAGCTGAAGGAAGAAGTGTATGTGGAACAACCTCCAGGATTCTCAGATTCTAAGCGTCCAGGTTATGTCTATAAACTGGATAAGGAACTTTATGGCTTGAAGCAAGCTCCACGTGCATGGTATGACACTCTTTCCACTTATCTCCATATTGAAAAATTTGAGCGAGGTAAGATTGACAAAACTCTATTTTTTAGAAAAGTGAAAGGTCATATAATTCTAGTTTAAATATATGTTGATGACATTATATTTGGTTCTACTAACCCTGAGCTTTGTACTCGTTTCGCTGATAGAATGAAAGATGAGTATAAAATGAGCATGATGGGTGAACTAACATATTTCCTTGGTCTTCAGATTAAGAAAACTGAAAGTTCAGCTATGAAAACCCCTATGGCACCACCGCTGACACTTGATAATCTTAAACTTGTTCTTCAAGTTTAAATGCGAAAATCTTAAACTTGTTCTTCATTCGTTTTTCTAGAATCTATTTCTTCATAGAAAACTGGATAACAAGAATAAATGGGTTTTATATTTCATTTCTTAAAATCAAGAAAAACCCTAATCTTCATTAAGACATTTGTGTCTGAATGAAATGGATAATTTGAACCATCTTAATGGAAATTCGTTCCACGTTAAGATTATTCTTATTTGTTAACATCTTTGGTTGAACTGATAATACAGAGAAATGGCTTCATCTGACATTCCTGCTACCGCTGAGAACATCTCCGCTGATTCTGAGGAAGTGGACATCCTCAAGGCTCCTCAAGTCAAGTTTGCCCTTGACAAACTGGATTGGACCAAGGTGAACAACCTCTATGCGCTTTTCGAGTTTCCTCCTCGAAAGCAAGTCACACATCTAGATGATGCTGTGAATTTCCTAAAAAATTGCTGCATCTCCACAGCCATGACCATAACACCTCATGCTCATCAGCTCTTGCTCTCACAATTCTGGTACTCAGCCAGATACTCTCAACTACCTTCAGCCAAAGACCCCTCCAAAACAATCGATTGCATCCTCTGCAACATCGAATATGGCACCATGAAGATCACCCCTGCCATTATTCGCAAAGCTCTCAGCCTTCCAATAGCTACCAAGGAAAAACCTTTCGTTCCCCTCCCTGACCCCAAGAAAAACTCAGACAGGGAAGCCATCATTGCATTTTTCGATGCAATGGGCTATGTATGGGAAATCGGCAGAGACATGAAGGCCGAGAAGAAGCTGACGATTATCAAGAAATCGAAAATGCCCAGCGAGATGAATTTCATCTTCGCTCATCTTATCAGCTGTATGACTGCAAAGAGCGGCTCCTCTGACTAAGCCGCTAAACCTCAGCAAGCAATGGGGTATGCACTGCTGAAAGGTCTCAACATAGACTGGGCATCGATTATCTATGATGACCTAGGTCTAAGGGTGGACACCGTCGCTGACAGACCTCCATGGGTCCGTTACCCCCGATTCATCATCGCCATCTTCCAATATGGCCTGAAGGAGAGCTACCCAACTGAAGGTGACCTGAAACTCTCTCAGGTCGGCCCAAAGATACTCGACTTCAAACCGATGGTGAATGAGGTACGTCTTTCTACACTCTTGTCTCTTCTCAACCCTTCTTCTTCTCATTCTGTGGCTCCTTCAGCGACAATACCCATCGCTGATACCCTGGCCACAAAATCCTCTCCTTCTAAGAAAAGGAAACATTCTTCTACCCTACTTGGTTCTAAAAGGATCAAGAAAACAAAGGAGCAACCCCAGCAATCTCATGCTGAAGACTCCTCAGCTCCTTCTGCAGAGCTGAAGGAACGTTCAGTGGTACGCTCTGCCACACCTGAACAAGCCATCCCTTTAATCCCAACTTCAGCGTCCCTAAACGCTGAGGTTACAAACTTGGAACCTACCCAACCTCCTTCAGTCTCTCAAAAGACTGATGAAGTGATTGTCAGCGAATCCAACGCTGAACTCAGAACCCAACCCCCATTCTTATCCTTCGCTCCTCCCTCTACTCATTTGGTCTCTACTCCAGATCTCACTGGAGCTGCCATCATTTCTACGGAACCTAAAGCTGATTCTCCAGGAATGATGAAGACAGGACCTGCAGAACAATCCATGGGCACTTTTGAAGATGACATGGAACTTTACTCAGGAACCCGTGATTTTGATGAATTCACCAATTCTCCTGCAGGTACACAACCACCCATAAACACTGTCACTAAACCCCAAACTTCTGAGCTTTCCTCTGTTCACAACTTTTTATATGTTACAGGTCCTAATTTGGGAGATATCAACGCCTCTCTGAAGTCCGTGGAGACAAAGCTGACAGGTCTCACCACTACTCTCTCCAATAACTCTACAACTGTAGCAAACGCTGGAGAGAATCTGAACAAGCTGACAACGGTGGTGGAGAAGAAGGCTTCCACAGATGACATGAAGCAGGTGGATAAAACTCTCAGCGACTTCGCTAAGGTGCTCGCTGACATCTACACAGACTACACCTCTCTCAAAAATTCAGTTTCATCCATGTCCAGCGAGGTTACATCGCTGAAGACATCGGTTGGACATCTAGAGGGGGATATATCTACTGTGAAGACTGGCTTAGGCTCTGTAAAGACCGACGTTAGTTCGATGAAAACGATGATCGAGCAGCTGCTACACAAAGGGAATACTCTTGATCCTGCTCCTGCCCCTGTCCCTGCATCTGACAACTTCACAGCGGCGGATCGCACTGAGCTAAAGAAGATCAATCCTGCTATTTCTGGCCTTGAAGACAGAATAGCAAAGATTGAAGTTTGTATAGGTCTCTCTGGCCAAGAAGACAGAGAACCTACCAACGCTGCTGAGTCTACACATTCCTCCCCCAGTCATCATGAAAAAGAGGGGGAGAAGAGCGCTGAAGACCTTTCCCATGATGAATCTATCAGGGGAGAGAAGACGAATACTGAAGAAACCACCGCTGGACCTCAGGGAGATGAAAACCCTGAGGAAACCGAGAAGCTCGCCTCTGTATCTGAGGGGGAGCAACTCGAAGAAGAAGCTGAGAAAACTGAATCCGAAGCAGAAGATGATGAAGCCGTCGACATCCCTGATGATGAACCATCTTCTTCTCCAAAGAATGATGATGATGATGACGAAGATGACGATGACTTCTTTATCGTCAAACCTGCTCCGAGGATCAAAGCTCTTAAGGGAATCTCAATAAATGAACCTTCAGGGGAGCGGACAAAGACAAAGCCCTCAGCCTTTGGAGCTGAGAAAGGCAAAGGCAAAAGCGTCGCTGAAGATGACAATCTGATGATCTTGCTTGAAAAGACGGTTTGTCAGGTATACTAAACATCTCTCACTCCATCCCTCCTCTATCATACACTATCAGTTCTACTACCCAAGCCTATACACTTGAACCAATTCTCTCTATCTTATTCTACCCAAGTTCTTACTTGTAAGATCGCTGTGTTTCAGCTAGTCCTCTCCCCTGTTTGAGGATATCGCTGAAGGCTCCACAACTGCGACTTCACCAATAACACCAGCTGCTGCTGAAGAAATAATCCCAGTCTTAGATTTAATCTCTGAGACTGATGAACCAGAAGAACAGCTACTCTCGCACAGAGGCAGACCTTCCTTAGCTCCTCAAAAGCTAAGTGAAAAGGATCAGAAAAGAAGAGAGGAAATAATAAAGCGATTCGAGGATCAGCGAATCATTCTGAGGCGTGATCAACTTCCTTCAGTTCCTCCAAAGTTCTGAATTTCCAAAGCTGAATACCAGGAACACCTCAGAGCTGAACGCCTACTCGCTGAAAGAAAGGAAGCTGAAGAAAAAGACAGAGAATACGCCATCAAGCTTACTCAATGATCAATAAAAGACCCCAAGCTGAAAAGAGTTCCCATTGATGTTCAACGTCAGCTATGGGATGATGCTCAAGAGATCGTTAGAGAAAAGACTAAGGTCTCTGATACGACTTTGGAATGGGCTAAACAAATGCTGACCTATCGATCTAGACCTTCCAAAATCGTCAAGGAAAACATCAGAGGAAGACTGTACGCTGAAGTTCATGTTGTTGAAGTGGACGTCTACAGAGATGACGAAACCAAGCAAACTTTCTATGCTGCTACCTTAGAAAAGTTTGGTCTCTCTGAATGGTTAGAAACAAAATTAGCCATTCAGGGATCGCGCTCAAAGTTCAAAAGCCATGTCGAGAAGATCTTAAACAAACAGATCGACATGCTTTCATCTGCTGTGGATATTCCTCCGACTCTTCCTCAACCAAGAAAAGTCTCTGATAAGAAAAAGAAAGCCTCTGGTTCAGGTCCTCATATTCGGAATGAAACGGGCATTGGTTTCTCTCGTGCTGAAATTGTTGGCCCTGATGCCGATCTCTCAATGCTTGACACCTCCCTACCACCTGGAGAAACATTCATTCCTGGCACAGTTGTAAGTGATCCCTATGGTATATTCTATTTAGACTACGATGGAAATCATCACTTTCAACGTATCTCTGAGCTAGACATCGCTCCCATCGAACAACTCAGAGATCTCGTATACTGGTGTGAAGTCAGACGCAACATCAAAGCTAGACACCTGAAGCCCTTGATTTTTGAAGCAGCTCTGAAGAAAAAGAATCAAGGAGAAGATTTCCCTGACTGGATGATCCCCACATCAAAGACCCTTGATGAACTTCTCATCAAGGAAGAACCTTTATAAGCTGATATGATCAGCCTTTTCTCTATTGTATCAGTTATTCTTCTGTACTTGTAATTTATTTCGCTCGTACTTATAATCTTTCCATTTCTCTTTGTAACCTGATTCAAAGTTTTAAAGAAAGATTTCAGCGAATGTACTTTACTCCATCAGTACTGAAAAGATCCCAAAAAACAGTAAAAGGGACAAATATTTTCTGAGTTCTTTTTATCCTTATGTTTTCATTAAATAGCAATTTTCTTTGTTGCTATGTCATAATCAAATAGGGGGAGATTGTTGATCCAAACCCTCAGTGATTTGATAATGACCCTCTCTTATATACTTAGTGAAAATTGTAAGTAAACAATATGTATCAGAGTTTCACTATCGCTGATAAGTACTAAGATCTTCCAGTACCGCTGATAGGAACTCTCGCTTTTTAGATTAAACATTCAGCGAAACTGTTCACCATTAATGCTGAGTCTGTTCAGTCATTATGATGATCGCTGATAAGTTAGTTGTTTACTTATGATCCCTGAAGACAAGTTTCACGTCAACATAGGTTCTACGCTGAAGTCGAAGATCAAGCTCAAGAACCAGCGACAAGTCTCCTAATGAACTGATGCGGATCAGCGAAGACTCAGATTTGTCCACTCAACGTGAAGTATCAAGTACAAGACTTCAGCTATCGCTAAACTTTATCATTCGCTAAATAGAAAATAATAATCGCTGAATCAACGAAAAGCTGATCATGAAGTCCTCCGTACAAAGTACTTTTGTCTTAACCCCCCTTGCACGACTCCGTACGAAATGTCAAAAAAGAACCTCCGACTGTCTGAAATCGTACAACCACTCTGATACTACACTGTTCATCCATGCGGCTACTAAGGTTGTCAACCAAGGTCAATGACATGCAACCAACCAGCTGATGACACGTGTAAAGTGTATACTGACTTGCATTAAATGCATGCAGTATATAAAGAGATGAACCCACTTCTTCTGAAGTAACTTGCGAACTCTGGACAAGTTCAATCTCTTATTTCAAGATAGGTTATTATTAGTAATTTCCTTGTCTCTCTTAGTGCAAGAAACCTTAGTGTTCCAACTTGTTTAGATTTAGGTTTATCCTTAATCTTGTTTCCGCAACAAGCTGTAAATTGTTAATGATTTATCAATAAACAATTTAGATAGGTTAAATCTGTGTGTTTGTATTCAACCCCCCCCCCCCCCCCCCCCCCCCTTCTACAAACTTGTATAGGCCTTCGGGACCAATATTATCAGAGACTCGATGGCAACAGTAAGTCCAAGACGATGTCAAATGCGGGTAATTTAAAACATTAAATTAGGGGGGGGGGGGGTAGATAGTTAGAATTTAAACTGAACATGAAAATAAAATAAGACAATTAACGATAAATAAACGAGATCTAGTGATGAGTATTGTTGACTGCACCGTTCATCATTGGCTTGTACTTCATTGGGAATTTCTCAATTTCATTCCAAAATAGTTACAAGTATTGATACGTACCAACACTCGGCCTGCTTATCCTTAAATTAGCTAGCATGAGAAGCTCTATACATAGCACCTAATCGGTTAATCATGTTTAGATACACATCTAAACTCGACTACCATGTGCATTAAAAATTGATAAACACTATTCTTACCCAACGTTCGGACACTGACTATTTAGACTAAATTATACAGATCACAAGACCACCCGATTAATCTAACTATCAACCGAGATGTCACTCGTTACTTATGAGAGTTAAGAACACTTACGGATTACTAACCTTGAATAACAAATCAAACTAATATTAGAGAAAGTGAGGGCACCTACTCAAATCAATCCAAAATTGATAAATTAAAATAATGCATAGATGGAAATCAAAAGATAACATTTAACAAGTCTCAACACAATCAAAGTCTACAAAGTTTACTACTCATCACTAGAAATGGGGAACTAGGTACTCATAAATACAACCTAAAACTTGCAAGTTAAATGAAATAATGAAAAGATGAAAAACCCTAGATAACCCTTCAGATTTCGTCTCTAAAATGCTCCAGATTTGATGTTCTTCCCTTGATATTGATCGAGTACTCCCCTATTTGGCATCGGTAAATGATATATAGTTATACCATCTCCTAAAGTAACCGTCAACACACAATTAAATTGTACACACAGGGATCGCTGGAGACTAGAGGCCCGACTAAACCTACTAGCAAAGTCGCCCGATATGTCTTTGGATTGAACACAATTACTAACACGGGTAGTGGTGCGAATATACCTGCCAAAAAGTCAACGATGTTGACTTGGACAAGAAGTTGAATGGTGGAAACGTTCAGGCCCACGCTGTTGTTTTTTCTCGTCTCCAACGACTGCCAAATGAAAAGAAAAACAAAAACAGAGTTGTGGGATTTCTTTAGGAACATATGATTTTGTTTGTCCAATGCAAGTCTAAATTTGAGAATTATGTCTAACATTGTAAATCTTCGAAAGTTGTGATCTATTTTTCTTAAATCCATCATGTTTTTGCACCTATCAATAACCAAGATTAAGGGGGCCTATTAGCTATAAAATCATCGTAATATGCAAGGGATTCAACATAAAAACTAGTTTCAAATGAGCGTGTATTAATTCATATGTGAAACAATGCATCTGCATAAGTGAACATTTGAAACAATACATATATTACAATATAGTTGTTTCAATATGAAATCGTACATATCCATAATTGAAACAATTAATGCATTTACATGTATTACAGTACAATATTATTTCACATGGGAAACAATATGCTTAATAAGTGAATTTATGTTATGATATATGGTTTGTATTTAATGCAAAGGTCATGGAAGTAGAGTCTCACATAAGGCTTTATAAATGCATTAAACTATTATAGTTTTATTCCAGCTTTAACTTAGATTTCGTTCCATAGACAATCTATACATTAGAGAAACTCGAAACATGAAGATGTTGCTCTCAATATTAGTTTTCCATGGAGTTTTAATGCTAAAAATTCGATACCATGAGAATCTATTATTATTTTTATACTTAAGTATCATAAATGTAATAACCCAGTTTAGGGTGTAATAAATAAAACGAAGTTTGGTGGCCAAAGTGTAAAAAACAAGAGTTTAGTGTTCTTGTGTGATGGGTATAAATAAGGGTAAAACCCCTATTAACCCTATTTTCAACAAAATCAGTGTGTGCGGCTACTGTACGATTTGGGAGAAACCTTGTCTTGAAGAAATCGTTGGAGAATCAAAGCTAGGAAGGAGAATCATCACTCTAGTTGAGGTAAATTCCTTCCCTTTAACCGGTAGTGTAATGTTGGAACCTTGGTGTGGATTTGGAATATTGGGGTTTTGGGTTTTGGAAATCTTTAGCTGGTGTCTTCTCTTGAATGCGAGAAAATCGAGCTGAGTGCTTTGTTCCAACCAAATTGGTATGGGAAATTAAATGCTAATGCTCGCTCATCGTTAGTATTGTTGGATTCTCGTTGTCTTAGCTTTAACTCAATTTTGAGTCGACCAGTTTGGTGCTTTGGGGAATGTCAGTGCGATAAAACCCTTCTTGTACGGAAGTCGCACATACCGGATTAGAATCCGGAAGTGGCGAGTCCGGATACCGGACTGGGATCCAAAAGTGATGAGTCTGAATACCGGATTGGGATCCGGAGGTGTGGGTACCGGATACCGGAAGTCCGGGAAGTACCGGATATCGGAATGGAATCTGGGAGGTGTCGGAAAGCGGATAGAGTCCGGAAAGAGGATCCGGAAAAAGGATCCGGAATTCGGATTTCATCTTGTCCGGGACTTTCGGTTGGCATGGAAATTTGAGAGTGCATAGAGGGTCGAGGGACTTATCTACTCTTTTGTGTCGGATGTAATTGCAGGTGCGAATAGAGGTTAGCAGTTTCCATATTAGCGGGACATCAGAACATGTGAGTTTTATCTAAACCGAAGCTTAGCAATACTTTATTTGATTGCTTGTTCACTAGGAGGTTCAAGGCTCAGTTTTGCCTGTTGGCGGCAATAAAGAAGTTGGAAGAGGAATTTCTAGGGCTCGAGCAAGGGTCGATGACAGTGCAGGAGTACACCTCTAAGTTCATCGAGAAGGCACGATTCGCGGAGATATATGTGCCTACTGAGGAAAGGCGTGTTGAAAGATATGTTTGGGGACTGAAGAGCAGCGGGAGGGAACTTGTGCAAAATTGTGGCCCCATAACCTTTCAGGCGGCGGTCGATGTGGCAGAGTTAACCGAGAAGGAGAAGAATCGACAAATGTCGAAGAGGAATGTGAATAAGAGAAAGTGGGAAGGACTTATTCGGGATGTGAAAAGGTCTAAGGTCACTAAGGCCGAGCTGCGGGTGGGACCGAGGTTCGGTGAGAAGCCTTGTGGAAAGTGTAACAAAGTGCATCGTGGAGAGTGTTCCTTTGAACCTGATGGTTGTTTCAAGTGTGGGAATTTGGGGCACATAGCGCGAGAGTAACCTAACCCAAGGGCTTGCTATTTGTGGGGTTCTCCAGATCATATCAAACCAGATTGTCCGCAGTTGAGGAGGGGATCTTCAGTTGGTTTTGGTGGGAGTCAAGGAGGAAGGGGTGGAGAAAAGAAAGTGGAACCTGCTCGAACGAAAGCTAGGGCTTTTCATATGTCGGAAGAGGAGGAGGTTGATATGCCTGATGTGGTGACAGGTACTTTTCTTGTTAATTCAAAATTTGCTAAAGTGTTATTTGACTCGGGTGCAAACCGTTCGTTTATATCGCCGGTCTTTGATCGGAGTCTGCATGTTAAACCTAAGCGGTTAGAGTGTGGTTTTGAAGTAGAGATTGTGGATGATAGTCGAGTCTTGGTGGGGGAGGTGTTTGAGGGGTGTAGTATCGAAGTAGAGGGTCACACTTTTCCTTTGCGTTTATATCCAATGGGGATGGGAGAGTTTGACATTATTGTGGGGATGGATTGGTTGGCTAGTAATAGTGCTAGCATTGTGTGCAATAATAAAATGATCCGTATCGCGTTGCCAAATAAGTCTGAGGTCGTGATCTATGGGGATAGGCGTGAGCGTAAGTCCTGCCTTATCTCGGTGATGAAGGCGAGGCATTGCTTGGAAAAGGTGTGTCAGGGGTTTCTAGTGTATGTGCTAGATGCTAAGAAAGAGAAGAGAGGAATAGAAGATGTTCCTGTGGTGAGTGAGTTTCCGGAGGTATTTCCGGATGACCTGACGGGTTTACCCCCGGAGCGTCAGGTCGAGTTTAGGATCGAATTGATGCCTGGCGCGGCACCAATAGCGCGTGTGCCGTGCCGGTTGGCACCGGCATAGATGTAGAAAATGATGACGCGATTGCAGGAGTTGCTGGACAAGGGATTCATACGCCCTAGTTCATCACCCTGGGGAGCACCGGTACTTTTTGTCAAGAACAAAGACGGGTCTATGCGAATGTGCATAGATTATCGCGAGCTTAACAAGGTGACCGTTAAGAATAGGTACCCGCTTTCGAGGATCGACGATCTGTTTGACTAGTTGCAAGGGGCGAGCTTTTTCTCGAAAATAGATTTGAGATCCGGTTATCACCAGTTGAAGGTGAGGGAAGAGGGAAGAGGATGTGCCTAAGACGGCTTTTAGCACGAGGTACGGGCATTATGAGTTTCTAGTCATGCCCTTTGGGTTGACTAATGTTCCGACGGTATTCATGGATTTAATGACTCGGGTGTGCAGTGCGCTGTTAGATAAGTGTGTGATTGTGTTCATAGACGACATCCTCATCTATTCCCGATCTCAAAGTGAGCACGAAGAGCATCTTCGCTTAGTGTTGGAGTTGTTGCGGCGAGAGAAGTTGTTTGCTAAATTCACCAAGTGTGAGTTTTGGCTTAGGGAAGTCCAATTCTTGGGGCACGTGGTGTTAGGAGAAGGTATCAAGGTGGTCCCGGCCAAAGTAGAGGCCATTAGAGGATGGGAACCACCGAGATCACCGTCGGAGGTAAGGAGTTTCCTTGGTTTAGCGTAGACATATCCAAAAGGCCGGGTCAGGCTAGCCTGGACCGGGCTTTGGGGGGGCCCGGGCCCAAGTACTGTTCACGGGACCGGGCTTTGGGCAGGCCCGGGCCGGGCTTCGTGCAATAGGGCTGGGCCTAATCAGGCTTAGCGAAAGACCGGGCTTAGCGGGCCGGGCAGAGACCGGGCCTAAAACCGGGCCTAAATCGGGCTTGGTAAAAAAATTGTATTTTTTAAATTTTTAGTAAATATTATTCGTATCCACTATAAAATACTTAATTGGGTCACTCAAACATACTTAAAAATACGTTCTATTAGAATTTCATATATAAAGAAAAATACGTTCTATTAATTTTATATAAATTATAAAGAAAAATACATTTAAATAAGTACATTTATTGAATTATAAAGAAAAATACTCTTAATCCTCGTCCTCGTATGGTCTATTAATAGCCGTAAGATCATCGAGTTCATCAACATCGAGTTGTTCTTCAGGGTCGATCTCGTCGTCGTCGTAATGTGATACATTACTTTCACAATCGGTACTTGTCGGGGTACTTAGTTGTTGGGCACTTTCGTTTTCAAAAATATTTTCTTCCACTACATCAAGCTCCGTCTCTAGGGTCGTTCGGTCTTGAATTCTTTCAATACCATCCAAGTAGTCCTTCAAACAAATGCAAGCTTCTACTGACTCCGGGCTTAATCTTGTCCGACGGGCCGAAATGATCCTGCCACTAAGAGAAAAAGCGGACTCCGAAGCTACAGTACTAGCTTGGACTGTTAGTATATCACGGGCCATTAATGCCAAAACCGGAAATGCTTGTTCTCTTTCTTGCCAAAATCCTAATATGTTTAATTCTTCAAAAATATCAACTTGAGCATTCCAAGAGAAATTAGTATTCATATAAATTTGTAATTCATTGAGATTACTGTCATATCGGGATTGTTTACTTGATTCATTTTGCCCCTCATTCATTAAAGAGGTCATTAAGTCTTTCCGGTTTTGGCGATGACCACTACTAGAAGAACCCGACACAAATAGTGGTTGTTGGGAGGGTTGTTGGTGTACGCCCCCATGTCGGACTTTATAAATTTCAAATAATTCTAAAAACATGTTATTAAATAATGTTTTTCTTTTCCTTGAAAAAGTAGAATTTGTAGACGTATCTAAACCAAAAGCTTGACTTATTCCAGTAATTAAAACCTCAACACCAACAACCTTTAGCCACTGGTTTAACGCCGCAGCACAAAGAAAGGAAAAAGGGATTTTCTAAAATATTTTAACAATTTTGCTTTCATTGTAACAATCATATTCGACCAATGGTCTTCTCTATCCTGGTACGCTCTAATTTTGTTTGCTAAAATATATATTTGATTTAAAACTAGAGGGCTTGTTGGATAATAAATACCGGATATGTAAGTTGTTGCGTTTTTAAAATCACCCAAAAGATCGTATAATCCCTCAATCACGACCCAATCCCACTCTACAATAGAATTACGTGGGTAATGAACATTATAAAATGAAATGTAATAAATTTTTTGTGCACTCAAATTTTCGATCATTTGATATGTCGAATTCCATCGAACGGGCATATCATGAGCCGGTCCCAAAGCTCGCCATCCACATTCCTCGCAATATTTTCTAAATTTCATTTGCATTGATTTACCTTTATTAAAAATTCTCCGTAACATAAGTCTAAATTTGGTTAGCGTGTCACTGCATTGTCCTAAACCGTCTTGAACGACTAAATTAATAATGTGGGCAACACAACGTGTATGAAATATTTCACTATCCAACAACATAGGGGTTAAAGCACATTTTAATTTATCCACACATGCAGTATTATTACTAGCGTTATCAAATGAAATGCTAACGATTTTATTTGAAATATTATAAAAAACAAATGCTTTTTTTATAATTGAAAATTGACGTTCACCCGAATGTGGCGAACCAAACGTTTCAAACGATATTACACGTTTGACCAATTGCCACGACTCCATCCAATGTGCCGTTATACATATATAAGAATGTGGCAATCCGTGTGGTGCGCTCCACACATCACAAGTTAAAGAAATGTTGTTAGGCATTTTATCAAACATGTCTTTCATTTCATTTTTAGCATTTTTCCACAATTTTAATGCATCACGTCTAAGAGTTTGACGGCTTACCGGAGTGTAGCGAGGTTGTAGACATTTTTGGATCATTTTCGTCATACACGGATTGACGAAATGTCCGAACGGAAACCCCATTTGAATAACACATTTTGTTGTTAATTCCCGGGCCAACATGTTATCGTACTACCATATTTGACCTTGGTTGTCAAGTATGGGTTGACTTGAATCACCTCCGGACTTGAGTGCCTTGGATGCGCCATCGGTGTGCCTCTTTATGGTCGAGTTTCCCGAGAGCGCAAGGAGAAGTCCACACCTTTTGCATTGTGCCTTTTTATTCCCGTCGGTGAGAACCACCATATTGAAATCATTCCAAACATCGGTTTTTCGTCCGTGCTCGGCAAGAACTTCTCTAATTTGTAGGTTTAATTAACTATCGCCGGCCATTTTGAGTGAAGGATGGAAAAATTGAAAGAACGAGAAGTTGTATGAAATGAACACGAGAAAGCGAGAAATCGAGAATTGTAAGCGAGAATTGCGTTTTTTGCGTTTTTGTAAGTTGGTATCAAACTCAATACATCCACTACCTATTTATAGTGTTTTGGAGGCAAGAAAAACACAAAAAAACGGATCTAAACGGCTATAAAGGGCTCTCTCTAACGGCTATAAACGACTATTTTTTGAATGTGTACCGGGTCGGGCTTAAACCGGGCTTAGGACCGGGCCCGGGCCGGGCCGAGATTTTCAGCAAAAACAAGGCCTGTTAGGGCCCGGGGGGCGAGACTGGGCTTTGCGCGGGCCGGGGCCGGGCTTTGGGCAGGCCGGGCTTCGGGCTCTTGGCGGCCTTTTTCGGGCCCGGGCCCATTTGGCCATCTCTAGTTTAGCAGGATACTATCTGAAGTTTATTCAAGACTTTTCCCGTATAGCTACGCCATTTACCTCTTTGACCAAGAAGAGCGCTAAATTCGAGTGGATGGAGGCTCAGGAAGCAGCATTCAGTAAGCTGAAGGAAAAGTTGAGTAGTGCTCCGATTTTATCGTTGCCTAGTGGAACAGAAGGGTTCATAAGCTACAGCGATGCGTCCAAGTTGGGGCTAGGGTGTGTACTAATGCAAGGCGGGAAGGTGATCGCTTATGCATCCTGTCAGTTGAAGGAGCACGAGAAGAATTACCCTACGCACGACATGGAGTTAGCGGCGGCGGTGTCGCGCTAAAGATTTGGAGACACTATCTTTATGGAGTTAAGTGTCAGATCTACTCCGATCATAAAAGCCTCAAGCACTTATTCGATCAGAATGAGTTAAATACGAGGCATCGGCACTGGGTGGAATTGTTAAGTGACTATGATTGTGAGATCCTTTACTATCCGGGTAAGGCAAACGTCGTGGTCGACGCTTTAAGTCGGAAAGAAAGGAGGGAGCCAACTAAAGTGGTGGCATTTCGAGTGAATGTAACTTCTAATCTCCTAGAAGAAATTAGGAAGTTCCAAGATGAAGCTCTTGTGGAGGAAAGATGGAAAAGTGAGAGGATCGTCGGTTATGTGGCATCCTTTGAGTGTAACGAGCGTGGTATTAAATGTTTAAGGAGCCGAGTGTGGGTTCCTAAGTTGGGAGGTTTACGGGAGCGTATTTTGGAAGAGGCGCATAAATCGCGATATTCGGTACATCCGGGAACCAATAAGATGTACCGAGATCTAAGGGAAATATATTGGTGGTCGGGGTTGAAGAAAGGCGTTGCTTACTTTGTTGAGCGGTGTATGACTTGTTTGAAGGTCAAGGAAGAACATCAAAGACCTTACGGGGAAATGCAACCCTTAGAGATACCGGTGTGGAAGTGGGACTGCATCACGATGGACTTTGTCACGAAGCTACCAAGGACCCCGAAGGGGTATGACGCTATATGGGTGATAATTGACAGTCTCACCAAGTCGGCTCACTTCCTACCTATTCGGGAGAATGATTCATTAGAAACGTTGGCGAGGTTGTATGTCAATGAAGTAGTGACAAGGCATGGAGTATCGTCGTCCATAGTCTTTGACCGTGATAGTCGCTTCACGTTGTCTTTTTGGAGAAGTCTTCAAAGGGAGTTAGGTACACAGCTTTTGATGAGCACTACCTATCACCCTCAGACGGATGGACAAAGCGAGAGAACTATACAGACTTTGGAAGATATGTTGTGTGCTTGTGTAATAGACTTCAAGGGCTCGTAGGAATCTCATCTGCCGTTGATCGAATTCTCGTATAACAATAGTTATCACGCTAGTCTTCAAGCAGCACCATTTGAGGCCTTGTATGGGCGTAAATGCATAATGCCGTTGTGTTGGAATGAAGTGGGAGAGAATCAGTTGGCAGGACCGGAGACCATGCCGTTAACTGTCGTTAAGATTAGTGTGATAAAGGAAAAGTTAAAGGTGGCTCAGGACCGCCAAAAGGCGTATGCGAATAAAAGAAGGAAACCAATTGAGTTCATGGTGGGGGACAAGGCAGGGCCGGCCCTGGCCCATGGCAAATGTGGCTTGGGCCATGGGCCCCAAGACCAACAGGGGCCTCACAAAAAAATAGGTCATTTATATATATAGCATCAATTTTGGGCCCAAGACCATTTTACCCGTTTGATTATGCATCATTACAGATTTACAGCCGGCCGAGCGTGCGATTGATTGAAATCGAGATTCTCAAGAAGAGTGCTGCGTGCGATGGCGAATAGGAAGAGTAAAGAGTGTTGCGTGCGATTGATTGAAATCGAATCATCTCTCTCTCTCGTTCAGTCGTTTGGTTGCTACCCTAATTCCTAATTCCTAAATCGTTGATGCCCTCCCTAAATCAGAAGTGTTGCTGTTGGATTTCTTAAATCAGAACTAAGAAGAACTGAAGAAATAGTTGGATACTTCATACTTGGATTGCTTGATTTGCTTCTGCAGTTCTGCCCTAAATCAGGTGTTTTCTATCCTTTTTTGAACTTTGAACTTGCTGTGGTTTGCTTGTTGTTGCCTCACTTGCCTGCTGGATTGTTCATTGTTTGTTTCATTGTTGCTATTTAGCTGCCTATTTGGCTGCCTATTTGCTTGCATACTTCTAATATCTAAATATTGTTTTAAGTTTAATGTTTTATATTAGGTTTATTGGGTTTATTTCATTAGTTGTTTTATATTTAGACTCTTTAGTTTGGATTAGTTGATTAGGGAATACTTGACAAGTCAAAGTATCAACATTAGTTCTTTAATCATTAGGCTGCCATTTAGTATTTGTTTTCAATGTTGGTTGCTAGTGACTTGGTTCTTATTTCTTTAGGCTGCAATTTAGGATTTAGCAAGTACTTGGAATCATGGAATGGAGGCTTGTTAGTTACACTTACAAAACAAAGAGGCTTCATACAAAAAAAATCCATCAATAATTACGGGCCGAAGCCTCTTTGTTTTGTTTTGTAGTGATATAAACATCATCATTCATAGCCATGAATAGAATTTTCCAGGACCATGTAATTTGTTGGATTTTTTTTAGAAGACACAGATTATATATATAAACATAAAATGTTGGACTATATGTGTTGGTATATTTTATATTAAATTTTGGTTTTTAATAGAACAAATAGACATTACATTTCTAATTAGTCTCTAGATTGACAGTTACAAATGTCTCGCAAAACTGACCCCCATATATTCAATCGCTTCTAATTATAAAAGTTGACATACATCAACTGATTTTTTAAACTCCAAACCTTGATAGTGGTTTACTATGAGTATTTTAGTTATGTTTTTCTTACACTATACCAATTCTACAACTTGGAAATAAAATATGAATGTTTACAAAATGAATACTACTTTATTATATAGGGTAAGATGGTACAAACGTTAATATATATGCTCAAGGAAGCCCTATCATTTGAGGCTTTCATTGACCTGCAACGAATTCTCACCCGTGCTAAATCCATGGAAGAATTCAAAGCTGCAACGGAGGCTAACGCCCTTCCAAGATCACAACCTTCGGGTGCTCAAAAGAGGAAAAGGAAAAAACAATAGGAAGAAATTGAAAAATCTAGCTATGCAAGGATCTTTGAATAAATTTCTTGTTAAACCATCAAAGATTTCTGAAAATCCGGTTGAAAATCCTATTGAGCATCCGGTTGATGATAATGAAAACATTGAGCATCCGGTTGATGATAATGAAAACATTGAGCATCTGGTTGATGATAATGCTTGTGACGATGATAACATTGGTGTGAATATATTTGATCCTCGTAATATAGGGCACTTTTTTTGTCTTTCGCCATGGGCCTCCTGTACACCTTAGGCATATCCCACATCGGCCGTGGACAGGAGAGATGCTGGGTATATTAGTAAACCTTGGCCTTACCAGACACAACGCGTTTTGGGGCCACAAGCATGCGGGTTCCTTGGGAACTCTGTGGTTAAGCGTGCTTGGGTGGGAGTAGTACCAGGATGGGTGACCTCCTGGGAAGTCCTTGCGAAGTCCTTGCCAGGTCGCCAAGAACAAAGCCGTGAGCCAGTGGGGCAAAGCGGACAATATTGTGTCGTGGTAAGCGGGGTGTTACAAATGGTATCAGAGCCACTCCTGTGCCGTTCGGGATGGTGGGGCAAACCTCATCGAGGACGATGAGTCCCTAAGGGGGGTGTGTGTAACACCTTAGGCATATCCCACATCGGCCGTGGACAGGAGAGATGCTGGGTATATTAGTAAACCTTGGCCTTACCAGACACAACGCGTTTTGGGGCCACAAGCATGTGGGTTCCTTGGGAACTCTGTGGTTAAGCGTGCTTGGGTGGGAGTAGTACCAGGATGGGTGACCTCCTGGGAAGTCCTTGCGAAGTCCTTGCCAGGTCGCCAAGAACAAAGCCGTGAGCCAGTGGGGCAAAGCGGACAATATTGTGTCGTGGTAAGAGGGGTGTTACACCTCCGAAATCTCAGGACCGGCCCTGGGACAAGGTGATGCTCAAGGTGTCACCGTGGAAAGGCGTCGTACGATTTGGGAAGAGAGGGAAGCTAAGGCCTAGGTATGTCGGACCGTCCGCCATCACCGAGCATGTAGGTGAGGTGGCGTATAACTTGGAGTTGTCCGAGGAGCTACGAGGAGTTCATTCGACCTTCCATGTGTCGAATTTAAGGAAGTGTCTGGCCGAAGAAAGCATGGCAGTGCCGTTGGAAGACATTCTTGTGGATGAGAAGTTAAATTATGTTGGGGAACCGTTGGCGATCGTAGATCGCAAAGTCAGGAAGTTGAGGAATAAAGAAATCTCGCTAGTGAAAGTTCAGTGGTGTTTCCATAAGGGGCAAGAAGCAACTTGGGAGGTGGAATCGGATATGAGGACCCGTTTTCCTCGATTGTTCGAAGATGGAATTCTGGGGACGGAATTCTTTTGAGGGGAGGATGTTGTAATAACCCAGTTTAGGGTGTAACAAATAAAATAAAGTTTGGTGGCCAAAGTGTAAAAAGCAAGAGTTTAGTGTTCTTGTGTGATGAGTATAAATAAGGGCAAAAACCCTATTAACCCTATTTTCATCAAAATCGGTGTGTGCGGCTACTGTGCGATTTGGGAGAAACCTTGTCTTGAAGAAATCGTTGGAGAATCAAAGCTAGGAAGGAGAATCATCACTCTAGTTGAGGTAAATTCCTTCCCCTTAATCGGTAGTGTAATGTTGGAACCTTGGTGTGGATTTGGAATATTGGTGTTTTAGGTTTTGGAAATCTTTAGCTGGTGTCTTCTCTTAAATGCGAGAAAATCAAGTTGAGTGCTTTGTCCCAACCAAATTAGTATGGGAAATTAAATGCTAATGCTCGCTCATCGTTAGTATTGTTGGCTTCTCATTGTCGTAGCTTTTACTCGATTTTGAGTCGACCAGTTTGGTGCTTTGGGGAATGTCAGTGTGATAAAACCCTTCTTGTCCTGAAGTCGCACATACCGGATTAGAATCCGGAAGTGGCGAGTCCGAATACCGGATTGGGATCCGGAAGTGACGAGTCCGGATACCGGATTGGGATCAGGAAGTGACGAGTCTGGATACCGGATTGGGATTCGGAAGTGTGGGTACCGGATACCGAAAGTCCGGGAAGTACCAGATACCGGAATGGAATCCGGGAGGTGTCGGAAAGCGGATAAAGTCCGGAAAGGGGATCCGGAATCCGGATTTCATCTAGTGCGGGACTTTCGGTTGGCATGGAAATTTGAGAGTGCGTAGAGGGTCGAGGGACTTATCTACTCTTTTGTGTCGGATGTAATTGTAGGTGCGAATAGAGGTTAGCAGTTTCCATATTAGCAGGACATCAGATCAGGTGAGTTTTATCTAAACCGAAGCTTAGCAATACTTTATTTGATTTCTTGTTCATTTATATATTGAACTGTGTGTTTTTACGTGGTTTTAAATCTGTATGTATGAAGAGGTGATATTATGGTTATTAAGGGGAGTGTGTCCCATACAAAATGATTGATCAGATTCCATCCAGTTCTAAGGGAGGGGTGTGCCCTAACAGGTGTGAACATGACCAAGCGTGGAATATCGATATGCGTGTGTTTCTTTGTAACTGTTAAGGGTATACTTTGTTTACTAATTCCGGTGAACTCTTATAAAAATGTTATGCGTGTTGCAAATGTTAATATTGAGGGATCTCACTAGACCTTGTGGTCTAACCCTCGTTTTTCATTCTAAAACCCTTTTTAAGTAACCAGGTTTTAGAGAGCTCGTCTAAGGGTAAGGGGAAGATGTGAGCTGGAGCTCGCGTCTAAGTGGAGTAGAAGACCTTCCCTCTATTTATTATTTAGTATAGATTTCTCAGCTGTATCTAGGGTTAATTCCGCAAACCCATATGTTGAAATTTTGATACTTGTGAAGTGTGGGCCAAGTTTTGGCAGTTTTGAATTATTTTAATGGACCTATGTTTTGGCTAGTTTTGTGTGGGTTGATACAATAAAGTTGCTCAAGAGACAAACCCACCGGAGGTTCGACTTTTCTGAGACCTATAAGTGTTTTATGACTGGAAAACAGACAAATATAAAAGATGTATCTTTCTATTAGCTTCTCATATGATTTTAAATCACAACGCTCCAACACCATACGAATTTATTATGATTTTCGTACCAAAGTCTCTCCAATTTGTCCAAGAGAGTAGTTAATCCTGTAACAACCCGAATTTCTAGCAAAATGTGAAAGTTGGTGGCCAAAGTCTAAGAAAGGAAAGTTTGAGTTGAGGGACTTTTGGCAATTTGTGAAAGATATAAAAGGATCCAATCCCTAGGTCATCATTTACTGTTCATATTATTTTGGGTGTTGGCGGCTGAGTAGAAGAGCAGAAAGGGGAGAATGTATTTGGCATTGAATCCAATAGAAGAACTCCTAATCTGGTAAGCACTCAATCCCTTTATGTATTCTTTATGTGTAAGAAATGTTTGGGTAAGTGAATTTCTAGTTACTCATCAATGCTTGAGCTGAGAAATCAAAGTAAGAACGTTCATGGGGTTTTAATCTAATAATCGGATGGTTAAATGGTGAAAGCAATTATTTATAAGGATTTTGGATTTTAAAGTTTTTTCCGCATCAATTTTTGAGTAAAGGGTAATGATAAAACTCTCACCGATTTAGGCTAATTAGGAAGAATTAAATTCTTGAGTTCGACAGTCGCAAGTTTCGAAAGTATTAGTTTTGTATCGAATCCGGAACGTGTCTCACTAAGATCCGGAATTATTCTTAAAATAGATCCGGACCTGTGTTTAAAAATGGATCCAGAATGGTGTTTTAAAATAGGATCCGGACTGGTGATATAGTAATGGGCCACCAACTATGAACCAGAATGTAAATTAAAAGTTGGGCCGGAATTTAAACACCGGAACTAGGCCACGTGTTCATGTAGTAACATATTTTGCAAACCAAATTGTGGGTCACGTGATCCATTAAGTTTTATTTCTAGACCAAGGCCACGTGGCCCAATCTTGTTTTAATAATGGGTGTGTTGGGTTTGAACGTAGACACGATGTAATTCGAAGGTAGTGGGTATGTTTAATTTTCATGGATCCGGAACACACACACACACGTCACGTGACAGGTAATGGTGTTTAATTGCAAATCCAGTTTTTTATTGGTTGTGGGCCGAGATTTTAGGAGGCGTCTAATGGAGCAAGTTCCATTTAATTCTTGGGCCAATATCTATTAATTTAATATGGGCCGGTAGGTATAATCTTAGTGTGGGCTTAATGGTTTTAGTGAACCATAATTCTTTTATATTGGACCGTAGTTCGATATTTTATATAAGTACGAGACCCGGTACTTAATTACAAAATCCGGAGGTTTATGTCTTGGGCCGGTAAGTATAGTCCAATAAGTATGATTTAGACTAGAAGTGTAACCTATCAACTTAGGTAATTTTTTGGGTTAAGTTCGGGAGCAAGCTCGAGTAATAAATTTAAGACTTATGACGCACGTTTATTAAAATAATAGGCGTTCCACCTAGAGATCGGAAGTGTAAGAGAGAAGCTTTGGAGCGAGCACGCCAGGAGAGTCTTTCTAACTAAAATACGTGATTTTACGTGTTTTTCCAAAGAAAGTGATTATGTGGAAATGCTATGTTATTTTACATGATTTTTATGTGAATGAAAGTTAAATATTTTACTGAACGTGGTGTTTTTACAATCATGATTTGCTTACAAGCTTTTACGAACTGTGCCATGAAAAATATGTTTGTTTGAAAGATGTTTTAGCACAAAAGGAATGATTTATAAAGCTTTCACGTTCCGTGATTGATGATGAACTATGTGTATGTTATGTGAAGTCGGTATGCACAGTGGGATCTGAGAACCTCGGGATCCGATGATCCCTTGGGCATTTGTGATGAGCTCGTAGGAAGGAATTGGTTTCCTTCCTACTCGGATAGAGGGGAGTCTGCTTGGGCCCCGATATGAGGCGAGAGGGGAGTCTGCTTAGGCCCCGATCGCGGTTAGCTATTGTAACAACCCGGTTTCCCAAACATACCACAAATAACATATATTGAATAACATCATTACATTCATAAAAGAAATTACATAATAATTCACATACGGTCCCATAGTCTCGAAACTACAAAATACATAAAAGCTTCCTAATCAACATCAGTCATAAAAAAACGTCCTACTCTTTATCCTTTCCTTTGCCGCTATAATTTCCTCGACCTGGAATACATATTTTTAAAAACAAAATGAGGGTTAGACCAAACGGTCTAGTGAGATAATCCCTGTCATTTCAAAATCGTTATAAAACCAATTCATATAAAATCCTTTATATAAATACACATATATCACAAAGACTTAAATACCAAATAAGACTCGTGCATCGTGTACCACTCATCTTTCACATCCTTCACATCATTCCCATGGCCATATTAGTTGGTTGTGAGCCAACTCTTCGCTGTACAACAATTACAGCACCGTTGTACAACAATTACAGCAAACATCCGCCGGCATAGTTCGGCAAGTGCTCTCGTGTAGTGTAATGCACATATAAATACAATATATATATATGTACCAATATATCATATTGTCATTTATAAAACCTTTCATCACATTCCAACCATATATATATCACATTTTCTTTTATAAAAACGTTACCACATTCCAACCATATATACGTCTCAATATAAACACATAATCACATCATGTATCATAATCTCAACCCGTACATGTCCATCTCATATATATATCACATATATATGTATCCCAGTTGAAAAACGTTTTAAAGTAAAACTCACCTTGATCGCTTATCCAGAAACACTTCCAAGCCTTTTCCAAAAGATTCAGCCTTTCACCCAAAATCCACAGAATCTTAAACGAAATTGGGATGTAAAGCACGATCAAACGAGATTCACGACGGAGTTGAACGAGCTCGAGTACCTATGTTAAACTATAAATTGTTATCACTCGCACAACATAAAACTCACATTAATTATTCTAATACTGAATTTTTGGCTCTAATGGTATCTAAGCAACTTAAACTTCAAAACGGACAACCCGATACGCATTTCGAAAACTAAACTCAATACCATGCAGAACCGTACGTGACAGCTCCTAAGCTCCTTCTTTTCGACCGTTTTTCTCATACTTAGAGACCAAACCAGATTATAGAATCTAAATGAAAATTGTTCTATAACCTCTAACGATTCTACTCGAATTGGAATCACCTCATTTGAACCATCGGTTGATTTTATACGGAATTTATAAAAACACAGAAACTGATCCGAGTATGCTACAATCAGTCCAGAAAACACGTTATTTTGAGCTACTTAGAGTCAAAACTGGGTTTAAGACCCTTCATAAGAATTGTAGAACACATTGAGTACCTTTCACCTGTAAAATTTGAGTTCAATCGGACTTACGGTTTGTGAGTTATGCGCTGTCAAAGTACGGACCTGCACATACCGTAACGTCCGATTTCCAAACTTTTCCCGATTCACTTTTATGATCCAAACTTCCATTTTTACTCAATAAAACCCATTCTAAATATAAACTAACAGACCAAACGTCCAAATGCAGCTTAATGATCAATCTCTTAAGCTTAATCATGAAACTTTATTCTCTTAAGCATTTAACCGAACACTTGGTGAGCAACTAACCGCATAAACATAAAACTCACCATTTTGATTATAAACTTTACCATTTTTAATCTTACTTCAATTTTTACAAAACCAAACATTTCTAAACACGTATATCATCATAATTTTGCAGTATCACATCCTAATCTAACTTAAACCAAAATAGACAAAAAATCTGTTCATCTAGTTCAGAGTCAGAGTCACTGTCAGAGCCTAGAAAGTCTCTAGTGGCTCTGTCGGAGGTTTTCGTTTCAATGGGTATGACAGAGATATTTGTTTTGACAGTTCTGAACCTTCTCAACTTTGGCTTTAAAGAATCTGAAACAGCATTTTGCTCGATAACTTTCAACAAATCTTCCTCAAACGATGTTCTTATGGATTCAGGAGTAGGAGAGAAGATTGGGGCTTCTGGATTGAGTTTGCTCTGTGGGATTTCAACAGAGGACTCAGTCATAGAAGTAACAGACTTCTGTCCTTTGAATGAGTTGAAGTTAAAAATCTCTTTTGTATCCAAGTCCTTGACAGAGTTAGGAAGTATGATTCTAGCTCTTCCTTGATCAAGAATAAACTCATAGGGTGGTTTTAAAACCTTTTCATGATCAGAGGAATCATAGCTGACGTTCCTAAAGTCAAGATTTCTTGGTTTTGAGAAAGCATCTAAAGTGTTGGTTCTTTTGAAAACAACATTACCAGATATCACGTCCTCTTGGATTTTCCTAACACAAAAGGCAGAGGACAGGGATGTCTTCTTTCTTTCGTCATAGGGAGCAAGGTCAGAGAAACCAAGACCTTGCGTATCCATCTGTGAATTTATCTTGATGTGCACATCTTGTGCATCCTGGTATTTTTTAATCTGAATTTCTTTTCTCTGTAGGGATTGATGCAGAATTTCCCTTTCTCTTTGAAAATAGTCAGTTAGAGCAACAGAGTTAAGTCTCTCTGTTTCAGACTTTTTCAATTTTTCAGACTTCTGTTTCAAAACATTTTCATATTCGTTAATTTTGTCAGAAAACAGGCTCTCTTTCTTCTTTTGCAAGATTTCTAGCTCAGATTTTTCTTTGAAGATTTCTTCCTTTTCTTGTTCCAAGAGAGTTTTCTCTCTCTTGTAAAAGGACAGATCCTTCTGAGCTAGCTTTCTTAGCTCTTTTTCTTCAGAAAGTTTTTGTTTAAGAAGTTGAAATTCCTCATTCAGCATAGAAACATGCATTTCTAATTCTGAGTCAGACTTGGATTCAGATGAACATACCTTGGCATTGGGTCTGTTGGTCTCCAGCGCTCTGTCATCAGACTCTGTCGTAGTAAGAGCAAATGCATGAGCTAGATCTTCTTCTTCTGTTGTTCCCTTCGTTATCTCTGGTTCTCCAGTCATCCAGTCAACAGCTTCTTCTAAACTTTCATCATCCACAGCAACTCCACAAAAGTTGGCTTGTTCTAGTTCATCATCAGAGGATGAATCAGAAACCCAGTTCTCCATTTCAGCAACATAGCTTCTTTCTCTGTAGTTGTACTTGTATTTGTTCTTGTAGTAGTCCTGGTCTTTTACCAGTTTGCCTCTACAATTAACAGAGAAGTGCCCAGGTTTGCCACATCTTAAGCAACGTCCATCATTCTGATTGATGGGTTGAGCAGCATCGGCCTTCTGTTGTGCTGGTGGATTTTCTCTTCTGTTTTGTGGAGGTTGTCTTTATTCTGTGGTAACTCTGTTGTTACTTTGTTCTGGTGCAGCGTATTCTCTTCTGTCTTCTTTTCTCTCATATCTACCTCTTCTGTCAAACTTATTGCCAAATCTCTTGTTAAATTGTTGAGTTATTAGAGCAAGAGATCGAGCAAAAGCTTGAATGTCATCATCCTCTGAGGAGCTTTCCTCTGTATCACTCTCTGCAACTAAACTTTTCTTTCCTTTCTTTTTAACGGACTTATCTTTCTTTTTCTCTCTGTTTGAATTCTCTATGTTGGACTTTTCTGATGTGGTTTTCTTAGAATCAGAAACTAAAGTGATTGGGCCTGCAATGGTGGATTTGCCTTTTTGCTTGACAACATCCTTCTCTTGTGCGGCCAAAGTGCCATACACATCTGTTAGAGACCGTGCATCTAAGTCCTGGTTGGCTTGTAAAGACATGGACAGATTTAACCATTCATCATTCAAACTTTTCAAAAACAAAACATTGTTATCTTCCTTCGACCTAACAACCCCACATTTTTTGCATTTGTTGATCAACACATTAAATCTGTTGTAGGTTTGTTGTAAGGTTTCCTCAGGAAGTGCCTTGAAATCGTTGTATTCATTTATACATTGGGTCCTTCTGTTCTTTTGGGTCTTGATACCACCCTCAAGTTGGTTAAGAAGTTGATCCCAGATTTCCTTAGCAGTAACACATGAATCTAGTTCTTGAAATATTTCGTTTGGAATGGCCATTATCAGTAGTCTAACTGCTTTAAGATCATTTTCCATTTTTAGATTTTCCTCATCACTAAACCTGTGGTTTTAATCTCATAATGAGCTGGAATCTCCACAGTAGTTCCTGTTGCGGGTACACGAGGAACAAAAACCATGGGTTGGTATGGTCCGTCCGTGACAGAACGCATTAAGTCTTTATCCATACCATCGAAAAAGTTAACCATCCTGATCTTCCACTGAGCATATTCATCTCTCAGAAGAGTAGGAGGTTTTGTTAAAGAACCAGCAGTATAGATAGCATTTATACCGTTGTTCGCAATTTTGAGAAAGATAGAGTACAGTTGTTAAAAATAGTTTCAACTCGAAGATGAGTTTTAAACAATAACTAATGGAACAGTAACTTCTAAGAGAAACGTTTAAACTAAGCTAGAAAGATTTAAACACAGTTATATGAGCTATGAAAGCTTGTTTAGACTAGGAAGCAGTAAAAATAGAGTATGTAATGAAGCTTTTAAAGGCACACAAACACAATCAACAACAATGAGTCAACCTTGGTAGATTGGATCGTTTGGTTTAAGAAAACCAAAGGAGCTCTGATACCAATTGTTGGTTCCCAGATTCACGTTGTATCATATTAATGGTAGTGAAATAGATAGCGGAAGCATATTAAATAAAGCCATTAAAATGAGTGATTGTGTAAACGATAAATGAACTATGAGAATCAAATATTGAACAGTAAAAATGATAACAGGATCAGATATAAAAGCTGCTCATATATTGATAATGAATCACACCAAAAACATGTTCGAGTGTGTTCGAAAATCTCATAGGACAACAATATCGTACAGAGGTAGTGCTCGGGATTGCTGCAGTGTGTGTTTAAACAATTGTGGAAAAACTACTCTTCCCAAAGCTTACAATTGTTTGTTCCACTACCTCTCTATTTATAGCCCTGGAAAAGTGAAGGCAGTGTACTATCGTACCCTAGAATGACACGTGGAAAGTGTGTCTCCTATTTTTAGGGCATACGTGGAAAGTATGGACACTTGTCTAACACTTGGGATTTCCTACGAGACTTAGGCTGACAGAGGGCTTCACTTCACCAGAGCTATTTCGCAAGAGCTCTGTTGGTCTTCTGTTAAACACTTGTTCTTCTGTTGGAAGTCTTCGATAGAGCTATGTTGAGCTCTGTTGGTCTTCTGACTTGAACTTCTTCCGAATCTTCTGTCTGATCTCTGTTGGTCTTCTGACTTGAACAATTTTCAATACTTTTACATAACATATACTTGGGGCCAACATATACCTTCTGTGCATCTTGGTATTTCTTAATTAAAAGATCTCTTCTGAGTAAATCTTGACATAGGACTTCTCTTTCCTTTTGAAAATAATGTTTAAGAGCTAGAATGTTCATTCTGTCGGCCTCAACGTCCATTAGTTTTTTTGATTTTGTTTATAATGCAGAGTTAAGTTGAGAAATCTTTTCTTTCAAAGGATTTAGGTGTTTGTTCCAATTTGTTTCAATTTCTTCCTTTTCTTGAAAGATTTTGGCCTTTTCTTGAGTGAGAAGTCTAGCTTCTCTCTCAAAGAAGGTAAGATTCTTTTGAATACTTTCGCATGTCTTTTTAAGTTCTGTGTATTTAATGTTTAGTTTGAGCAAATCAGCTTCTGCTTGACTAGAGTTAGAGTCAGAAGTGGATACCTCACTATCGGAGTCGGATGAGCTGACCTCTGCCATTCCACAGAACAAGGCGTTTTTGTCGCCTTCATTAGATGATTCGTCTGACAGCCAGTTCTCCTGATTCACCATTAGTGACTTCTGAGCATAAAACTCTGCTTTCTTTTTGTAGTAAGCAGAGACCCTCTGTGGGCAGTTGGATTTGCTCCTACAGTCAGCAGCATAAGGACCTGACTTGCCACAGTTAAAACATCCTTGGTTCTGGGAACCGTTGCTAGCACTATCGTCCGACCTCTGTCGGTCACCACCTCTTTCAGTTCTACATTCATTGGCGTAGTGGTCTGGCTTACCACAGTTGTAACATACTTGGTTCTGTGGAGTGTTGCCAACTTTATCGTCTGATCTCTATCGGGCACCACCTCTGTCAGTCGACCTCTGTCGGTCGCTACTTCTGTCGTTCCTTTCGTTTGACCATTCTCTTCCTCGATCATCTCTTCCATAGCGTTCATTACCAGACTTCTTCTGGTAATATCTGTTGAATTCCCATGTCAAAAGGGCTAATGATTTAGCAATAGAGGCCATTGATGTTTCTTCTTCTTCCACCACCTCCTCATCTTCACTATCAACGATCAAGATTTTCTTTTTCTTCTCCTTCTTTACCTCTGCAGCTTTCTCCTTTGGCTTCTCTCTAGCTTCTGTGGTCTTACCGACCAGTGCAAGAGGTGCACTGATTTGTGCTTTTGCTTGTGTAATTTAAGGCTCTTGGGCTGCCAATGTTCCATAGAGATCTGACATAGTCCAGGAGTCTAAGTCCTGATTTGTTTGCAGAGACATGGACAACTGGAGCCATTCTTTATTTAGACTCTTTAGGAACATGACGTTGTTCTCTTCAGAAGTTATGTGAATCCCGAACTTCTTGCACTTGTTGATTAGAGAGTTAAACCGATCATATGTCGTTTGCAGAGATTCGGTCGACAGAGCTTTGAATGCATAGTATTCATTTATGCATTGGGCTCTGCGGTTCTTCTGAGTTTTGGCCCCACCCTCCAGTTGTTTTTCCAGTTCCTTCCACAGATCGTATGCAGACTCACATGCATCTAGGTATTGGAAAAGGTCATTGGGTATGGCCATTATCAGAAGTCTCTTTGTTTTCTGAGCAACCTCATATTTTGCCCAATCAGGTTCGGACCACTTATCCTTGGTCTTTGGTTTCTCGTACGCAGGAACCTCAGGAGTGTCACATGTGGCAGGAATACGTGGTACTGTGACCATGGGAACGTAAGGAGGATTGTTGATAAAGTGCATGAGTTCTTTGTCAGTACCCTCGAAGAAGTGAATCATTTGTATCTTCCACTGAGGGTACTCATCTCTGAGTAGTGTGGGTGGCTTGGTTAGGGAACCAGCGGTGAAGAAGTTGTTTGAATTTGTCATTCCGAAATAGTGATAATTCCAGAAAATAGGGTAAGCTTTCTAAAATCTTTAAGCAGTGTACTAAAATGGAGATTTAATTGTAGTAATAGATTCTGTAAGTATACCAAAGTCGAACAGGTCGAGAGTGGCAGAAAATCAGAAGGAATGAAGAACAGGTTAATATCAGTCCAAGTTTCTACCAAAAATCATTGTAAAAGTGGATCACTTGATATAGAAAATCAAGGCAGGCTCTGATACCAATTGTTGGTTCCTGTTTTGCTTAACAATGATGATTCTATCTAATTAGTTCAACCAATATATAATGCAGAAGCGTTTTAACGAACTAACAGATATTATGAGGTAGAATAACACACAATATCAAATACAAGAAGTGTAAATAAGACAGATAAATAGCTCACTGATTCACTGTATTTGATATAATAAGAACACCAAGAACACCAAAAGGTTTGACAAGAAACTGCTCAAAAGGTGTGTGTGTTGTGTCAAAAGCCTAATAGAAGAGTTCACATGAACCTTCTATTTATACTACTTCTAAAGGGGACAATAAGGACTGAAGGTACAAAGACACTGTTGAGGAATAGTAGCTGGAAGGTACAAAACACTATTCTGGAACTGTTGCAGATACAACGTTCATTAAATGCTCCGTATTCAGCTTTAGGCGGAAACCTATCAGAGTTTGACACGTGGAGTTGCCAGGTCACGCCTTTGTACGATTGATCTTCAGAACCTTCAAATGGCAGATATTGTAAGAAGCATGTTCGTCCTTGTTTAGATCTTTTGCGTAGATCTTCTTTTTACCACAGAAGCTCTGTCAAGTATGACAGAAGCTCTGTGGCCTTGTCAGCTTAGAAGAGTCTTCTGTTGTTTCTTCACTTCGGTTTTCTTGATTAACCCGGCAGAGCCTCTGTCGAAGACTTCTGTCTTCTCGGTTACTCGGCTACTCGGCAGAGCCTCTGTTGGTGTCAATACTTAGTCTATTTTTCCAATACTTCTATTTATCATAAAGATTGGATCTAACAATATTATTTTGAAACCGAATGTTCTCACTAGGCATTAGCCTAATCGTTTCAAATTATATTTTCTTACCAGGTACTAGCTCGAGAAAGTAAAGGTTGTGGGACGAGTGCATTCGAGTACATACTTTTGTGGAAAGTGGAGAAGTTAGCCTTAGTGAGGAGTTTTTGGTAAATCCTAGATAACCAGTTTAATCTGATCTTAGTTGACAGGATTAGATTAATAGGTTATTTTGAATTTGCATTGATGTATATATATGAATCCTCAAGGTTAATTCTCTGATATGTATAAAAGTTTGGCAGATCTTATGTTTAACCTTGTTAGAATTAAGGTTTAAATTTACCCTGATTTTTAGGGTGTTACAATATGGTATCAGAGCCTTAGTTTAAGTGAACTAGGTATGATAGTGAGATACATAGACTTAAGCTGAGATGAATTAAGTTATGATTCGTGAGATATGGGTAGAAGTACTAAGACGGGATAGTCTTAGAGTCGACAGAAATACATGAAATTAGTACTGTAACGATGGTAATGAGGATTCTCTTGTATAGTATGTTCACAATCTCAATTAGCTACTGTTATTATGAATATATTGTTACACAAGTATACTTGTTTCTAAACTGTTACAGTGACTAATGATCGGTAAAGTACGTTTCGTGTGTCTAGATATGTGTAACCATTTCTTATGGTTATTTTCTTGTATTATGTCATATTGATGGTGAGTACACCACCAAGGTCCCCTAATTCTTCGGATGATAGGGCAGTTTTGGACTTGGGAGAAAAGCGACCTGAAATAGGTGAAACTCATGAGAGTCCACCGAGGTTACATTTTTCGGGAGGAGCGGACAGTCGGGTACACAGAACGAGTACCAGTACCGCCAACCAGAAAACGCCGGAATCGACAATGGAGTCTCGTATGATGGAGAACATGACGCGAATGATGAATACAACAATGTCACAACAAACATAAATGTTTATGAAAGCACTGAATGATCGAAGTTCAGAGTTACGTCGAAAGGAGACAGATACTAGGGTAATAAATTAAATTCGTAATCCTGTGACAGATGTAAATAGGAGGTTGGAAAGAGTCTGCTCATATAAAACGTTTCTAAGTTGTAAACCGCCAGAGTTTACCGGAGCAGACAATCCAGTGGCATGCATGAATTGGCTTAGAGAGATGGAACAAGCTTTCCGAGCTTGTGAATGTGATGAGAAATCAAAGGCCAGATTTGGGTCTCAAATGTTACGAGGTAATGCGTTGACTTGGTGGAATATAGTGACGTCTACTGTGATGGCTCCAGTCTTAGCGGCTATGACATGGAAGTCATTCAAGAAAAAGAACTTTGAAGAATATTGCAATGAAAATGAAATGGATAGGATTGAGGAAGAGTTTCGGACTCTAAAGAAGGGTACTTCAACTGTTCAGAAGTACACTGAATCCTTCATGGAGAAGCTGAACTCAGTGGGGCATGTGGCTCCAACTGAGAAGGATAAGATTAAAGCTTATTTGAAGGGTTTGCCAGCGGACATGATGTCTCGGGTACGAAATGCTAAAGCTTCAACGTTGAGAGAGACAATTGAAGAAGCCAAAGTCATGGAAGAGGTCTATGCTAAAGGCAAGGAAGAAAAGATGCAAGTGGGAGAGAAACGGAAATGGGAAGGCCGGTCAGAGTCTTCTCAGAAATCAAAAGCATCCGGTAAAAATGTTCGTTATGAATCTCGTCGGGAGCCGAATTGGTGCCCGAAGTGTCGAAGCAAGCACTTTGGTCCGTGTCGGGTGACCACACTGGAATGTTATAAGTGTGGTAAAAGTGGACATACTTTGAATAACTGTCCTGTTCAAGGATCTACATGCTACGAGTGCAAACAACTCGGTCATTTCCGCCGGGATTGCCCAAAGCTGAAAAAGGGTGGAGACCAAAGCAAGAAATCAATTGTTCCTAAGCCAACAGGCCGGGCATTTCATACGACAGCTGACGAAGACAAAGAATCGAAATACATCATTTTGGGTACATTTCTCGTTAATTCCATTCTCGCGCGCATTTTATTTGATTATGGTGCAAGTTTGTCGTTTGTGTCCAAGTCTTTCTATCACAAGTTAGCTATGCCTGTCACTACCTTGGAAGATGCCTTAGTAGTCGAGATAGCTAATGGAGGTCAAGTCTTGGTTCGCGAAAGACTTGAGAGTTGTTTTATTTCGGTAGGAGAAACGAAATTTCCGATCGACTTGTTGTTGATGGAAATTGGAGGGTTTGATGTAATTGTGGGTATGGACTGGTTGACAGTCAACCAGATAGAAATACATTGTGCAAAGAAATTGATTCGGATTCCGATGGCTGATAAGGATGATGTATTCATCTTTGGGGAAAAGCGAAAACGGGAAGTTTCGTTAATTTCTGTTGCAAAAGTGCGTAAATGCTTGATGAAAGGATGTTCATCCTATCTAGCGTATGTTCTAGATGTGAAGTCAGAAAAGAAACAAATGGAAGATATTAAGGTGGTACATGAATTCCCGGACGTATTCCCTGATGATCTTCCAAGTCTACCGTCTGAACGACAAGTAGAGTTTCGTATTGATCTTATCCCTGGATCGGCACCAATAGTGCGTGCACCGTATCGTTTAGCGCCAGCTGAAATGAAAGAGATGATGACTCAGCTACATGAGCTGTTGGACAAGGGTTTTGTTAGACCAAGTTCTTCACCTTGGGGAGCTCCGGTATTATTTGTTAAGAAAAAGGACGACACTATGAAAATATGCATTGACTACCGTGAGCTGGATAAGGTGACTATTAAGAACAAGTATCCACTTCCAAGGATTGATGATCTGTTCGATCAACTCCAAGGTGCGGGATGTTTTTCAAAGATTGATTTGAGATCAGTGTACCATCAAGTTCGAGTAAGAGATGAAGATATCCCTAAGATAGCGTTCAGAAAGAGGTACGGGCATTATGAATTTCTTGTAATGCCATTTGGGTTGACAAATGCTCCATCCGTGTTCATGGATCTGATGAATAGAGTACGTGGACCATTCTTAGACAAGTCTGTCATTGTATTCATCGATGAGATACTTGTTTATTCGAAGATGAAGATGACCATGAATGCCATCTTCGTGAAGTCTTAGAAGTTCTAAGGAAGGAGAAATTGTACGCAAAATTCTCGAAATGTGAATTCTGGTTAAAAGATGTACAATTTCTAGGGCATGTGATTACTTCGGAAGGAGTCAAAGTAGATCCAACAAAGATAGAAGCAATGACAAACTGGGAGACACCGAAGAGTGCGTCTGAAATAAGAAGTTTCTTGGGTTTAGCAGGTTACTACCGGAGGTTTATTAAAGACTTTTCAAAGATTGCTTCTGCTTTGACTATGTTGACTAGGAAGAATGTAAAGTTTGTTTGGACTGAAAAACAAGAGTCAGCTTTCAGAACTTTACGTCAGAAGTTGTGTGAAGCTCCTATTCTTGCACTACCGGAAGGAACGAAAGATCTAGTCGTGTATAGTGACGCATCAAAGATGGGTTTGGGATGTGTATTGATGCAACGAGGCAAGGTGATTGCTTACGCATCAAGACAACTCAAAGAACATGAGAAGAATTACCCTACCCACGATTTGGAATTAGCAGCGATCGTGTTTGCATTAAATATGTGGCGACATTATCTGTATGGAACGAAGTGTACTCTTTATACTGATCACGAGAGCTTGAAGCATGTCTTTGATCAGAAAGAGTAGAATATGAGGTAGCGACGCTGGTTAGAACTACTTAAAGATTATGATTGTGAATTGCATTACCATCCCGGTAAAGCAAATGTTTTAGCTGATGCTTTAAGTAGAAAAGAATATAGTGGGTGCTTGAAAACGACAAACGCCAGAATTGATGTAACATCAAGTTTAATTGAAAGGATAGAAGAGGCACAAGCGGAGACCTTATTGGAAGAAAATCTGAAAGATGAAGTCATGAGCAAGCAGCATCTTCAACTGACTGAAGATAGCCGTGGAATTAAACTATTCCAAGGTCGTGTTTGGGGGCCAAAGGTTGGAGGAAATCGAGAGTTGATTCTTGAAGACGCTCACAAATCCAAGTATTCTATACACCCTGGGAGTACTAAGATGTATAGGGACTTGAAGCTACACTATTGGTGGCCAGTTATGAAAGTAGACGTGGCACGAATAGTAGAAAAGTGTGTGACATGTTCGTTAGTAAAAGTCGAACATCAAATGCCTTACGAATGTTTCCAATCTTTGGAGATTCCGGAATGGAAGTGGGAAAAGATTACCATGGATTTTGTGACAAAGTTACCAAGGACACAAAAGGGTAACGACCCTATATGGGTAATCGTGGATCGATTGACTAAGAGTGCTCACTTTCTGGCTATGAAAGAAGCATCACCAATAGATAAATTGGCGAAGCTTTATATTGATGAAGTGGTGTCAAGACATGGTATACCAGTGTCTATAGTTTCTGATCGTGATAGTCGGTTTACCTCGAGGTTTTGGCAGTCACTACAAGAAAAATTGGGTACGAGAGTTAATTTGAGTACTGCTTACCATCCACAAACCGATGGTCAAAGTGAAAGAACCATTCAAACTCTGGAAGATATGCTCAGGTCGTGTGTATTAGACTTTGGAGGTAACTGGGATACGCATATACCGTTAGTAGAATTTGCTTATAACAATAATTATCATTCCAGTATCGGAAGAGCGCCTTTCGAAGCTTTGTATGGTTGGAAGTGCATAACTCCAGTATGTTGGTTAGAAGTTGGAGAAAAGCAGTTTGCTGGCCCTGAACTTGTGCAACAAACGGCTGATAAAGTGAAAGAAATTCAGAAGCATATGAAAGCGGCTCAGGATCGACAAAAGAGTTATGCTGATCCGAAAAGAAGACCAAAAGAATTCCAAGCTGGGGAGCGCGTAAGGCTTAAGGTATCCCCATGGAAAGGTGTGATAAGGTTTGGTAAACGTGGAAAGTTGAGTCCTCGTTTTCTAGGACCTTTCACCATAACTAAGAGAGTTGGATTACAAGCATATCGGTTGGATCTTCCATCTGAATTGGAAGGAATCCACAATACTTTTCATGTTTGCTATCTTCAGAAATGTTTAGCCGAAAAGAATGATGTGATTCCACTTACTGATGTAAGGGTGGATGAAAAGACCCGTTGTGTGGAAGAACCGAAGGCGATCTTAGAGAGATCAGTTAAAAAGTTACGTAACAATAAGGAGGTGGTTATGTTAAAGGTACAATGGAAACATCATCGAGGTGCTAATGTGACGTTAGAGTCGGAGGAGGATACGAAGACTATATATCCTCACTTGTTTACCTAACTTTGATTTCGAGGACGAAATCATTTTCAAGTTGGGGAGTATTGTAACATCTCGATTTTATATATAAAGTATTATGTTTGGTTTATTGAATAATTTGAGTATTATTATTTGATAGATTAATTTTAGAGTTTATTCCCGAGTAAGTTACGTTATTTGTTTTACGGAGTTATAAGTTAAGGGGTAAACTTTAATTTTAATTTATAAGTTGGAGGGTGGAAATTGTCAAATGAGGAAAGTGGAGGGGGATGTTTGCTTAAGTGGTGAAATATGCATCACCACCATCGCCTCATTTGCTTAAAGTAAGAAGAAGATAAGATAATCTCTCATTTGTTAGTCTTGTGTGTGTGTGTGCATCGTACAAGAAAGAGAGAGAGAGAGAGAGAGAGAGAGAGAGAGAGAGAGAGAGAGAGAGAGAGAACCGAGAAAGAAGAAAGAAGAGGAGGAAAGAAATCAGATTTTCAGCTGTAGATTAAAGGTTCAAGTGCTGAAATTAAAGGTACAGTTTTAACAAGAATTCTTCCTAGCATGTTTACATAGCTTTCTAATGGTTTAGAATTGGGTTTTGATGATTTTGAAAAGATATTAGAAAACTGGGTTTATAAATAGTTTCTGTTAATGATATTAAGTATATTTGCACTTTTGTAGAATTTGTTATAGCTTAAAAGTATAGATTTCTGGCTTAAATACGTTTACAGTTAGTTGAGGCAAAGTTGAACATCGCAAAAGTGAGTTGCGATAAAGATGAATGTCGCAAGCTTTGGGTTGCGACAAGATTGTTATATCGCAACAGTATGTTGCGATAAGGTTGTTGTATCGCAACAATTGGTTGGGATAAGATGTATATCGCAATAGTTGGTTGCGATAAGAAAGGAATATCGCAACAGTGGGTTGCGATAAGTATTGTGTCGCAAGTAATAGGTTGCGACAAGTGTTATCTCAATTAGTGGGTTGCGATAAGTGTCGAGAATTTTGATTATTTAGGATTCTTAGTCTTTAAGAGTCTTGTACAATAGTTTGATATCAGTACAATATGTATTTGGATGTTTCAAACTCTGGGAAGTTTAGTAGCGGAAAGTCTTTACAACTTTAAGAAGTGAAGTAAGAGTGACGCTATTGCTGTCAGGTGAGTTCATTCTTACCTTACCCTTTTTATAAATGTATTTCAATTTATGGTAAGGTATATTTTACAATGAATGTTTCCTGAATGAGTTTTGATACAAAGCAAATTTGGTTATCTTGAAATTAATGGTTTTTGCTTAACTTCATTAACGTTATTTGAAAATGATTTTTATTAAGCAATAACTGGCACGAGTACAAATAAGTGTAATGGATCCATAGGCACTAGTTTTTATGAACATATGGAATAGGCGTGGACTAATCGTAATTCCAGTGTGTATGATAAACGAGGAATAGGCGTGGACTAATCGTAATTTTCGTTTAGGTGAAATGAGGAATAGCCGTGGATTAATCGTAATTCCTATTTCACATTGATGAGAAATCGTGGGATAGGTGTGGACTAATCGTAATTCCCGATTTCTAAGGAAGGAAAGAGATAGGCATGGTTTAATTGTAATCTTTACTTCCTTTCCAAGAAATTGACATGTGTAATTGTGATTTCTTGGATATGAGCATTAATCTATAATCCGTGGAGATTCGTAGTGGGCTCTTGAACATGATATCATGACTGACTTGGTGTAGGTCTTAATCATGGAATCGGGTTTAACCCTGTCATCGTAAGATGTTGATACATATGGTAAGAAAAAGGTAAACCAGGTTTGTTATGCCTTGTTTACATTAATTTTAAAAGTATTATTTTGAAACCGAATGTTCTCACTAGGCATTAGCCTAATCGTTTCAAATTATATTTTCTTACCAGGTACTAGCTCGGGAAACTAAAGGGCTGTGGGACGAGTGCATTCGAGTACATACTTTTGTGGAAAGTGGAGATGTTAGCCTTAGTGAGGAGTTTTTGGTAAATCATAGATAACCAGTTTAATCTAATCTTAGTTGACATGATTAGATTAATATGTTATTTTGAATTTGCATTGATGTATATATATGAATCCTCAAGGTTAATTCTCTGATATGTATAAAAGTTTGGCAGATCTTATGTTTAACCTTGTAAGAATTAAGGTTTAAATTTACCCTGATTTTTAGGGTGTTACAAAAGGTTTCATCATAATCAATACCTTTTTTTTGGCAGTATCCCTTAGCAACCAACCGTGCTTTGTTTCTGATGAAAATACCATCCCCATCTTTCTTGTTTCTGAACACCCACTTCCTTCCAATAGCGGCTTTATTTTCTGGAAGTGGAACCAAAGACCAAACTTTATTTCTTTCAAATTCCAGAAGCTCCTCTTGCATGGCTTCAATCCAGTTTGCGTCTTCCAGGGCTTCAGAAATCTTTTTCGGCTCAATCATACTCAAGAAATTTACAAAGAAAGCTTCATTGATTGTTGCAGATCTTGTTTTTACACCATCTTCAGCAACACCTATAATCTGATGATGGGGGTGATCCTTTATCCATCTGGTCATTGGAGCATGGACAACAGGTGGAGTATGTGCTTCTGATGGGAAAAGACGTATGTCAGCATCAGAGCTCTGAGGATTGGCACCAGGGCTCTGAGGCACACAGCTCTAGAGAGTGGCTTAATTGCTTTGTGTTGTACAAACAGGGCTCTAAGACGGTGAGCTTTCATACAAGGAATTTCTTCCAATATGGGTCACAGGTGGTGATGATGGCTCTTGTTCAGGTTCTCTTACATCTAACTGTTGTCCTTCATTTATCTGAATTTGACCTGTAGATAGAGAAGTAGATGGTGATGAATTGGAGGGACTTGTTAGAGATGTACATGTTAAGTTTTGTTAAGCAGAGTTCTGAGCTTGATTTCCTCTGGTGATGTCGTCAGAGGAATCATCATCGTCGAAGAAGTCATTGAATGTCAAGTTGATATTTTCTTCTCTTGTATTGGAGGAACTAGCATTTTCTTCAGTTTGTATCCCCTCTGGTGATTTGCAGTCAGAGGAACTTGGTGATTTTTCATCAAAGGATACATTTATGCTCTCTTGAATGACTCTGGTTCTTGTATTGTAGACTCTGTAGGCTTTAGAGGTTAAGGAGTAACCAATAAAGATTCCTTCATCAGCCTTCTTGTCGAATTTACCCAGTTCATCTCTGTCATTCAAGATGAAACATTTGCAGCCGAAAACATGAAAGAATTTCACATTTGGCCTTCGGTTGTTGATGAGTTCATAAGGAGTCTTTTTGAATCTTTTCACGATAACAACTTTGTTCTGGGTAAAACAGGCTGTTGAGACTGCTTCTGCCCAGAAGTTGATAGGAAGAATAGATCCTGCTTCTCCACAACACCATTCTGTTGGGGAGTTCTGGCAGCTGAGAAGTTCTGGGAGATTCCTTCCTCCGATAGGTAGGCATCAATTCTGGCATTTTTGAACTCCATCCCATTATCATTTCTCAACTTTTGGATTTTGAGACCTAACAGAACCTGTATCCTTTTCAACAGATTTATCAGAATTTCTGGGACATCAGATTTTACTCTGAAGAACTCAACCCAAGTATATCTCGAGAATTCATCTATAAGTACAAGAATATACTTTCTGCCAGATAGACTTTGCACATAAATTGGACCAGAAAGATCCATATGAAGCATACGCAAAGGTCTAGGGCAGTTGTGATCACTTTTTGTTCTGTGTGAAGCTCTTTTCAGCTTACCCAATTCACAAGCAGAACAAAGATGGTCTTTGTCAAATTTAAGCGAAGGCAGACCTTTCACTAAGTTAAGTTTCACGAGTTTGTGAAGATTTGAAAAATTTAAGTGAGCAAATCTTTTATGCCATAGCCAAGCATCTTCCTTATTCAAAGAGACTAAACAGAGTTTTTCTGTTTTAGATTTTGATTAGGATTAAAATTCATTGTGTACAGATTGCCTTTTCTGTCGGCTCTGAGAAGCTCTTGACCAGACTCGGAAAGTAACAAAGAGCAGTATTTCTTCTTAAAATTGACATCGAATCCATGATCACACAGTTGACTTATGCTAAGCAGATTATGATTTAAACCTTCAACATAAGCAACTTTTGAAACTGAAACACCACCATTGTTCAAAACACCATAACCTCTAATTTGTCCCTGTCCATCTCCTCCAAAGGTTACTGCACTTCCCATTTTGTCTTTGAATGAGGTCAGCAGCTCCTTATTGTCTGTCATGTGCCTGGAACATCCTGAATCAAAGTACCAGATCCGCACATGAGGCTTCGGCAAGACAGATTAGTTTTTTTTAGGTACCCATTTCATAATGGCTCCTTTCTGGTTAGGCTTGGGGGTGTTAATAGGTTTACCTGCTGGCTTTCCATTCTTTGATGGTGTGCCAGAGGATTTTCTCTGTATATTCTGAGCAATCTTAGGATTTTTCCTTTCAGATGACTGGTTCAGAATACAGTGAGGACCGTTCAGGTGATTTTGCAGCTTTAACAGAAGTTAAATGCAATTGCAGTTGATAGAACATGATGATGATTGGTGCATATTGTTGTTTCTTTTCAACATCTGTGGATTATATGCCATTTGAGATTGAAAAACTTTAGGACCAGATGTTTTAACATGCATTATGTCCTGTTTTGCTTTCTTGAAATTTGCATTGTTCCTTGGAACAGATTCTTTGGACCAAAAAGTGCTTCTCCTTTGATTTACTGCAGAGTTAGGGATAGGTTGGTCATTGACTTTCCATTTACCCTTTTGTTCTGGAGTAAATCTGATTGGTTTATAAGCATAGGGAACTGAAGTATGGTTTGCAGGAATACTCTTAGCTTTTTCTCTTCTCTTTTCTTCTATCTCATCAGAAGAAAGAATTCTGATACCCTTGTTTTTGAAATCAGGAACTGGTGGAACTATGGATTGGTTCTTAAAAGGTGTGACAGTTTTCAAAACTCCAGATCCAACAAGTACCTGCTTGGGTTTGTGCAAGACATTCTTTTGAGCACAAAAAATCTGCTCATCCACCTCAGAATCAGAGTCAGAGTCTAGAAAGTGTCTGGTGGCTCTGGTAGAAGTGTGAGACTCTTTGGGCATTTCAGAGATATTTGCTCTGGTGGACTTAAACTTTCTCAACTTAGGTTTTAAAGCATCAGATGCAATATTTTCTTCATAAAATCTTTGAAGATCCTCTTCAAAAGATGTTCTTATTGATTCAGAGCTAGGGGAGAAAACTGGGGCTTCAGGGTTGAGCTCAGTCTGTGTTTTGGCACCAGAGGACTCACCCACAGAAGTAACAGACTTCGGACCCTTAAAAGAGTTGAAGTGAAAAAATTCTTTAGGATCAAGACTTTTGACAGAATCAGGAAATTTGATCTCAGCTTTTCCTTGATCATGAATGAACTTGACAGATGGTTTTGTAACTTTTTCCTGACCTAAGGAGTCATAGCTGACATTCCTGAAATTCAGTCTTCTGGTTTTTGAAACATCTGAGGTTTTAGCTCTTTTTAAAAACTGCAGTACCAGAGATCACATCTTCTTGGATTTTTCCAACACATAAGGCAGAGGACAGTGAAATCTTCTTCCTTCCAATGAAGGGAACAAGGTCTTTGAAACCCAGACCTTGAGTATCCTTTTGAGAATTGATTTTAATATGCACATCTTGTGCATCCTGGTACTTTTTGATCAAGATCTCTTTTCTCTGTAAAGATTGGTGTAAAACCTCTCTTTCTCTTTGAAAATAGTCCTTAAGAGCGACAGAGTTAAGCCTTTCATATTCAGATTTCTTAACCTCTTCTGTCTTTTGCTTTAAAACTTCCTCATATTCCTTACACTTTTCAGAAAAAGAATTTTCCTTCTGTTTTTGCAAAATTTCTAGCTCAGATTTTTCTTTAGAGATCTTTTCCTTCTCCATTTCCAAGAGATTTTTCTCTCTCTTGTAGCAGGACAGATCCTTCTGAGCTAGCTTTCTTAACTCTTTTTCTTCAGAAAGCTTTTGTTTCAACAGTTGAAATTCTTTAGTGAGTAGTGACACATGCATTTCTAGCTCATAGTCAGATTTTGATTCAGAAGTAGCACATACCTTGGCACTAGGTTTAGTGGTCTCCAGCGCTCTGTCGTTTGACTCTATCACATAAAGAGCACATGCATTATGAGACACATCTGCCTCTGTTGATCTTTCTGGTATCTCTCCAGTCATCCAGTCAGCTACCTCTTCCAAACTCTCATCATTGACAGCTACCCCGCAAAAATTGGCTTGCTCTGGTTCGCCATCAGAGGACGAGTCAGAGATCCAATTTTCCATCTCTGCTACATAACTTCTCTCTCTGAAGTTATATTTATACTTGTTCTTATAGTAGTCCTGGTCCTTTACCAGTCTACTTTGCAGTTTGCAGAGAAATGGCCGGGTTTGCCACATCGAAAACGTCTTCCATCATTCTGGTTGATGGGCTGGGCAGCATCAGCTTGCTTCTACGGGGCTGGAGGAATGTACTTCTGTTGTGGTCTCTGTTCTGGTGGAGCTCTGTTGATATTCTGATGGTGAGGTGCAGCATAACTTCTATTCTCGTCTTTCTCTTCTCTCTCATATTTTCCTCTTCTATCAAATACTTTAACACCAAATCTCTTGTTAAACTTTTGGGTTATTAGGTCAAGAGATTGGGCAAAAGCATTAATATCATCATCCTCTGATTAACTCTCCTCTTCATCACTTTCAGCAATCAAGCTTTTCTTTCCCTTCTTTTTTCACAGCTTTCTCCTTCTTCTTTTCTCTGCTAGTACTTTCTCTGTTGGATTTCCCTTCAGTGGGAGTTTTTGAGTCAGAGATTAAAGTTATTGGGCCTGCAATGGTGGATTTGCCTTTTTGTTTGACAACATCCTTCTCTTGTGCAACAAGAGTGCCATACACATCAGTAAGAGACCATGCATCCAAATCTTGGTTAGCTTGTAGAGACATGGATAGATTCAACCATTCATCATTTAAACTTTTCAAGAATAAGACATTGTTATCTTCCTTCGACCGAACAACCCCACACTTCTTACATTTGTTTATTAAAACATTGAATCTGTTGTAGGTCTGTTGTAAGGTTTCCTCAGGAAGTGCTTTGAAATCATTGTATTCATTAATACATTGGGTCCTTCTATTCTTTTGGGTTTTTATACCACCTTCGAGTTGATTTAGAAGTTGATCCCAGATTTTTTTTGCAGTAACACATGAGTTTAGTTCTTGGAAAATATCATTCGGAATGGCCATAATCAGAAGTCTAACTTCCTGGAGGTCATTTTCCAATTTGAGTTTTTCTTCCTCTGTAAACCCAGTGGTTTTAACTTCGAAGTGAGCTGGAATCTCAGCAGTAGTTTCTGTTGCGGGTACACGAGGAACCAAAACCATAGATTGGAATGGTCCATCAGTGACATATCGCATTAGGTCTCTATCCATCCCATCAAAGAAGTTAACCATCCTAACCTTTCATTGAGGATATTCATCTCTCATAAGAGTAGGAGGGTTGGTTAGAGAACCAACCGTATAGATAGCATTGATGTTGTTGTTAGCCATCTTTTCAGAAAACAGAGTACGAAGGTTTGGAAAGATTTTTGAAAGAGTTTTAAACAAAAAGAGATGAACAGTAACCAATGGAACAATAAACGAAGTAGAGAAGATATTAAGACTAACTGGAAAGCTTAAACAGGTGTTAAATGAACTCTGAAGATTTGTTTGAACTTTTAAGCAAGAAAACAGAGTGTACTATGAAGCTTTTGAAAAACAGACACAATCAACAACAGTGAATCAACCTGGTTAGATTGGATCGATTTGATTTAAGCAAATCAATCTGCTCTGATACCAATTGTAGGTTCCCAGATTCAAGTTGTCTCATATAAATAGCATAAACACAGATAACGGAAGCATAATATAAAGATATTTAAATATGAGTGATTGTGCATACGAATACGAAATTGTGGGAGTATCAAATAACAATGAACAGTAAAATGATAACAATATCAATAAATAAGCTGCTTGTATATTGATATTTGAATAACACCAAGAACACTTTCTTGTGTGTGTATTCTGAAATCTCTCAGGTGACAAATCGTACAGTGGTAGTGGAAAGGAATATTGCAGTGTTTGCTCTCACAAATGTGGCAAATAATTCTTCCAAAAGCTTACAAATGTGTGCTCCACTACCCTTCTATTTATAGCCTGATAATGTGAAAGACAGTGTACTATCTAACCCTGGGATGACACGTGGAAAGTGTGTCTCCGTCCTTTTAGGGCTGACGAGGAAAGTACGGACACGTGTCTGACACTTAGAGATTTCTACGAGACTTAAGCTTCACAGAGGTATTCATTCACCAGAGCTCTTACGCCAGAGCTCTGATGGTCTTCTGGTGTGAACAATTCTTCTGGTGGAACAGTAGAAGTCTTCAGCCAGAGCTCTGTCGAGCTCTGATGATCTTCAGGTTGATTTTCTTCTAACTATTTTGTAGGATCTTTGGTGGTCTTCTGACTTGTGATATTTTCAATACTTTTATATCTTGTATACTTGAGGCTAACAAGGACCTACACTGCGGGGCATGCGAAATGGGAAAGATGAAGCGAGCGACGCACAAGCTGAAGGCTACTCCGAGCACGCCCCGGTCGCTCGAACTTATCCATATGGATTTGTGTGGACCGATGCATGTTCAAAGCATCAACAAACGAAAGTACGTCCTGGTGATGGTGGATGACTTCTCACGCTACATTTGGGTAAAGTTCCTACGCTCGAAGGACGAAACCCCGGAGCTGATTATCAACCACCTGAAGACTATCCAACTGAACCTTCGACAGCAAGTTCAGACCATGAAGACCGACAATGGGACGGAATTTAAAAATCAAACGGTAAACGAATACCTGACGTCAGTCGATATCTCGCAAACCTTCTCGGCCACACGCACTCCTCAACAAAACGGAGTGGTGGAAAGACGCAACCGTACCCTAGTCGAAGCCGCTCGCACGATGCTGTCACAGTCAAAGCTGCCTCTATTTCTATGAGCTGGAGCGGTGTCAACTGCGTGCTACACGCAAAACCGCTCCATCATCAACAAGCGGTTCAACAAGACGCCGTACGAGATCATCAACAACCGCATCCCGAACATCAAGTACTTCCACGCGTTCGGATGCACGTGCTACGTTCTCAATGACAAGGATGATCTCGGGATATTCAGTCTGAAGGCAGACGAAGGAGTTTTCATAGGATACTACATGCAGGCTAAGGCGTATCGCGTTTACAACAAACGGACAAAACCCGTTCTCGAGAGTGTAAACGTGACATTCGACGAAGCCGCAGATTTGGCTTCTGAACAAATCAGTTCAGAACCCGGTTTAACTGGCATGCTAGCTTCTGAACTTTCACGTTCAGGATCTGCACAAAGAACAGTAAATCCAAATCATGCATCTACGTCGAATGCTCAACTTTCTGATTTAGATTTACTGTTTCAATACTTTTATGATGATTTATTTAATGCTTCTAACCCTCGGGTCTCAGCGCAACCAAGGATTGAAGCTGCTCAAATTGAAGACTCGGCGAATCTTTCTGGTCCGCCGCCTTTGACCAGCACTCCAACCATTACTGTGGAGACATCTCAGCCCTCAACGTCATCATCAACTGATACAACCATCCCCCCGGAGGACCCAGTACAAAACTCGAAGATCGCTCCTGAAGATTCGTCCTCAACTACTCTCATTGATCAACCTCTGCCTTCCCCAAAATCAGAACTTGCTCAACCTTCGACGAATCCTCCCAAGTCTCCTCCGAGAAACCAACCTGCTACACTTGAAGCTGTTCAAGACCTTGCAACTGGTGGATACGTGGATCCGGACACCTCACACTCGACTCAACAACCGCTTCCACACACCACCAAATGGACCAAAGCTCATCCCATGCACCAGATTATCGGTGATCCCTCTACACCAGTACGCACGCGAGGCGCATCGGCCAACATCTGCCTCTTGTCTAGATTCTTGAGCAAGATCGAGCCTACAACCGTATCCGAAGCATTAGAAGATCCGGACTGGGTCATGGCCATGCAAGAAGAACTCAACCAATTTGAGGCCCTCAAAGTATGGCGACTTGTCCCACGTCCATCTCACAAGACGGTGATCGGCACAAAATGGATCTTCAAGAACAAGAAGGACGAGGATGGCATCATCATACGGAAGAAGGTGCGTCGCGTGTCCAGGGGATACCGTCAACAAGAAGGGATAGACTATGACAAGACATACGCTCCGGTGGCGAGAATCGAAGCAATACGTATGTTCCTTGCATACGCTGCGCATAAAAACTTCACGGTCTTCCAAATGGATGTGAAGACCGCATTCCTCAATTGTGAGATCAAGAAGAGGTGTACGTTTCGCAATCGGACGGGTTCATGGACGAAAAGAAGCCTAATCATGTCTACATTCTAGACAAGGCGCTATACGGTTTGAAGCAATCTCCACGGGCGTGGTATGATACGTTGTCTAAGATTTTAATAAAATCGGGATTTTCAAGAGGTAAAATCGATACAACCCTATTTATTAAAAATGAAAAAGGTCACATAGTGTTAGTTCAAGTGTATGTTGATGACATAATCTTCGGTTCTACTAACCCGCTGTACTGTAAGAACTTTGCCACTCTAATGGGACAATATTTTAAAATTAGTATGTTGTGTGAGATGAATTTTTTCCTCGGTGTTCAAGTGAAACAACTGTCGACCGGGATATTCATAAATCAGGTTAAGTACATCCGGGATATTCTTTGGAAATTCCAGATGGAACAGTCCTCACCAATGAAAAGTCCCATGGCACCCGGTACAAAGTTACACGCTGATCCTAACGAAAAGGATGTGGACACAAAAACGTACCGGGGAATGATCGGTTCTTTAATGTATCTAATAGCTAGTAGACCGGATATCATGTTTTCGACATTTTTTTGCGCCCGGTTTCAGTCAAAACCTAAGGAGTCTCACTTAATCGCTGCCAAACGAATTTTTCGTTATTTGAGAGGTACTGCTGCTCTTGGCTTGTGGTAGCCGAAAGAGACGGGTTTTGAGCTTTCGGCATATTCTGATGCAGACCATGCGGGCAGCATGATGGATCAAAAGAGCACATCAGGACATGTGCAGTTCTTGGGCGACAGTCTGGTGGGTTGGACATCCAAGAAGCAGCAGTGCGTCTCTACGTCGACTGCCGAGGTGGAATACGTGGCCGCCGCAAGCTGCTGTTCACAAGTTATATGGATGCGCACGCAACTCAAGGATTATGGTTTCATATACACCAAGGTGCCCATCTACTGCGACTCGAAGAGCGCCATTGCAATATCCAGCAATCCGGTCCAGCATACAAAGACGAAGAACATAGACGTTCGCTACCATTTTATCAAGGATCACGTTGAAAGAGGTACATTCGAGCTCTACTTTGTGAATACATAACATCAGTTAGCAGACCTGTTTACAAAACCCCTGGATGAAAAACGCTTTAATTATCTAGTGTCCAGGTTAGGTATGCTGAATCTGAAGATTTGATCTGATTGTGCGCCCGATACAAGTTCCACACATCTACGAGAAACTATCTAGTCATCATCTGTTGGTTACACTCCAGATGATTGCGTATACACTTTCTCGCAAATGTATTAATTAGGTAGATTTTGTCTGTTTGCTTTCTTTTAGCGTGTGTTTCCATTTATGTTTAATACTGTCGTCTACTTTATTTTGGTTATATCTGTGCTTTCACAAGTTGCTCATGTGTTTAGGGTGAGCACACACACGTATCAGGTAAGTACATTCTACTTTTGAGGGGGAGTGTCACACAACTGTTTTTTTCTACCTTTCAAAAGTTTTTTTGGTGTGGACATTCCAAGTGTGCTTCATTTAACTCTACTTGCACATTTCGAGGGGGAGCAAAACTCATATTTGTTCATCATTTAAGGGGGAGCAACACACAGTTTTCATTACACATGTCAAAAGTTTTTATGTGTGTTCGTCTCTCCATTGCATTCACATGCACAATTCGAGGGGGAGCAGAGAAATCCCCATGCTCAGTTCGAGGGGGAGCGAGGAAAGGTTCTTTCAAAACCAAATTAATTATTTGTTAAGAAATTTGAAAGAACAGGGGAAACCATATCTGAAATCACAAAGTGTCCGGATGGGTTCCCGGGAACCCATCTGTCCGGATAGGTTTCCGGACCGGACACTATCCGGACCGGATAGGTTTTCGGGTATGACCCATCCGGAATGTTTGACCCTATAAAAGGGTATCCGGACTCCACACTATTCATTACTTCCAGATTCTAGCAAAACCTACAAAACCCCTCGACTTTTCTCTCTCCCTCGGAAACTCTCTCAACTCTATCATTTTCGCTCGTTTCGACTCTAAACACGGGTATGATCCTCATTTCAATACCTCGATCTCGATTATGCTTGTTTCATGCACTTAATCGCACAAATCTACCACTGGCATGGTCGATTAAGGGTTTCTGAAACCCCATTTTCACGTCACTAAGCAATCGGTTAATTTCAGTGTGTTATTGATCCATTTAAATACTCTCGTATGCTTATATGCTAGAATCGACACTGTTTTAGGCTGGATTTAGGCACGATTGAACAAACCGGATGTCGGCCGGATAGTTTTCAAACTATCCGGACACCTTCATATCATCCGGAACGCCACATAAGCTAGATAGTTTATCCGGACACCACTAACATTCGGTAACCCTAGTTGTCCGGAAACCTTAGGGTTTCCGGTAAGTTCAACTATCCGGTAACCAAGTCATCCGGTAACTCCAGTTGTCCAGAAACCTAAGTGTTTCCGGTCAGTTCAACTATCCGGATGTTCCATCTTGTCCGGATACATATTGTTAAGTCACTAATGCCTTATCCGGAAACCTTATTTTGTCCGGATACTTCTTTTATCCAGAAACCTTTGACATGTCAGGAAACCGTGGTTTTTCCGGATACCTTTGTCCAGAAACCTTGGTTTGTCCGGAAACCTTTGTTTCCATATGCTTGTGTCCGGACACTTCCAATTCCAACAGTCTAGTACCCTATTTTCTCACTGCCAGCCCTCAATCTGTTCCAGATTGACCCGATATCTCGCAAAGGTACGCACTGACTGTACTTTGATCCGTCAGTACTCTAACTTTGAGTATTTCAGGTATTTTAAATGGCGGATCAAGAACAACAACCACCACAAGAGGAAATTCCTCCTCAAGAGGAATTCATTGACGAAGCAGCTGACAATGCTTTGGTCCAACCAGACCATGGCATTGAGATCGAGGCCAACAATCATCAGCTGGACGTTGCCGAGTTCCGACCACAACACCGTGTGGTCGTGGACATTCTTCTTGGTCACCCTCTCCGCGAGGTCCTAACTGCAATGGTCGACGTCCCTGTTTTATATATCTATCAAGTATGGCTCTAAGCTGAAGTCATCCTGGTTGCCAACTCTCAGACTATCACGGCGCAGATCGACAATCACCCTTTCACGCTCACACCTGAGTCATTCCGCCGTCTGCTATCACTGCCTGAAGCCATTGTCGGCAGTCATCAAGCCTACGACCCTGCGATCAACGACACAACGCTATGTACCGAAGTCCGAGCACTCGGATACAACCACACCCTTGATAGTCAATCAACATTCAACCACAAGTTTCTAGCGCTCCTCTGGTACACGCTGGTCACGATTCTGAACAGGTGTCTCTCATCCAGATGGAGGGGCATAGATCAATGTACCGGCGACTTCCTACGGCTCTTCCATGCCGCATGCTACAATAGGCACATAGACTACGCGATGGTGATATGGCACGAATTAGTTCAAGCCATCAGACAGATCGGTGGGTCAAAGCAGAAAAAGTTCCTACCATTCCCACGATTCCTCTCGCTGGCTGTTCGACAAAACATGGACGCGAATCCAGGGATACCACAACGCATTAACCATCCGGTATGTCCTCCTTTTCATCTACGTTATCTTGTGATTCGTAACCCGTCCGAAGCAAGAGCCATGCCCTTACCTGAAGCCTTACTGGCACATGCGGACCCCAATGCACCGAATGTGTTAGAATATAGGAGAGTGTTAGGAGCTCCCATGGTCCAGCCAGAGCCGGAGGGACCTCCCCAGGGACATAGACCTGAGAGGCGTGAGGGTTCGAGGACTTGAGGAGGTAGAGTTCGGGTAGCTGGGGCTCTCGGATGGGGTGTGTGGAGAGTACATGGGAGGGGAACAGGCGCAGGCGGTGCTTTGGATATGCATGCCAGTACTACCCATTCCAGCCGACCCGGATCTAGCCAACAACCCCGCATACAACCCACCCTAACGATTGACGAAGCCGGACCGTCGACTCGCTTACACGAGGTCCCAGTCGTCACTGAAATAGAAAGACCAATGCTTCATCGTGACCCCGGAACGGACACCACTGAACCTTTATGCCCATTCGTCCAAACTGACGCGGTGGATTCTGACTCCACTGACTCCGATACGGAATGCGCAATCCGCCTTTCGTTAATACCTACCCGTATCGGAGGTCATCCACCATTGACCAAAGGATCCCCTTCTGACTTACCAACACCCCCTCATCCCTACATCCCAGCCTATTACGGGAGACACAAGGAGAGCGAAGGGAGAAATTGTTGAACAGGCGAGTCAGATAGAATGGAGATCTAAAAAGAATCAAGAGAGAACGGGCATTAGGACTAGAGAGGCTCGAGAGAGACCCCAAACCAGTGTCAGCCAGGTAGCCACATCTACTATCTTGTCTCATTCGTTGGGACAATGTATTGAAGAAGCCGTCGTAGACCTAGCGACACAATTGCACAACCTCCCTAGCCACTCATCCGTCTCTCAACAGACGGGTGTTTCACAATCAAACGGGGACTTAGAACAACCTCTACCGATCTCTCACTTGGAGAGTATTGGTATTGAAACAAGAGACCAGCCTCCCCCGGTCTCACCTTCTTTCGATGCACGTTAGAGTCTAGAGCCACTTGATATCATACATTCTTCAGCTAAGACACAGGACGAGATTCTACCAATCGGTGTTCTTCGTGATCCGATCGGAACTTCCGTAGTGTCTCCGCCTTTGAGCGGAATGCGAGGATCGGAAGGAAATCCTACCACGGCCACACCTTTGCCATCCGTGAACGTAGGTGGCCCTACCTCTAAGGTAGATGCCTCAACGGGTAATCTAAGTGATCTCAGAGTTAAGTCACCCGACATAATGTCAAGGGAATATCTGGACAGCGCCCTAAAGGCTGTCCGCGAGGCAATGGAGCAGCAGTTCACCACCGAGCTCGACAAAATCAAGAGCTTGATCAAAGGGAAAGAGAAGATAGTCGAATCTGAAACCGCACCAACACCTCCACCGGCTCCCGTTCAGCCATCTTATTCAGTGGACACACTCAAGACTTTGCTTCTGGCTCAACTGCTCCAGCACACCGACACCGATGCCTCTACTGAAGCAGACCTGGTATCAGTTCTACGCTCACAGGTATATGCTCCTTCGTCATCCATGACTAACAGATTGGACCAGCTTGATTCGACTCTTAAGGACGTTCAGAAAGCCTTAAATATTCTGTCCGAAAGAGTCGGACCACTCGACGACACTTGCAAGGGTCAAGCTGGCGGACTCAAGATACGGCATGATGAACAGGATAATCCTGATCACCATGAGGGGGAGAACAAGAGACAGAGACTGTCTGAGTCTGAACCAATCCTCACAGAAACTGCAACGGTTCAACCGGAACCATCAATTGTTGTCACACCCCGCTAAAGCGGAAACACGAGGTATAACAGCGTAGGGTTTCATTCAAAAGGTAACAGACAACACCAACCACAACATTCAATACAATAGTTCAAAATATTACATTACAACGTCTTCACCGAATTGTTCCAAAAGAAGACGGCGAATACAAAAAATTAACAATAGAAGTTTTAAGGTTCTTAGTGTTGATGTCATCACACAAAATGCATCCTACAAGTCTTCACTTACTTATTAGCACCTGAAAAGCATGATAAAAGAAAGGGTCAACTACAAAGAGTTGGTGAGTTCACAGGTTTTCCATATACACAACAGTTTTTCATCCAATGGTTACTCTCATGAAACGTTCGTTCATGACAAGCTCCAAATTTAAAAGATTTATATATGCACAACAGTTTTTCATCCAATGGTTACTCTCATGAAACGTTCGTTCATGACAAGCTCCAAATTCAAAAGATTTATGTATGCACAACAGTTTTTCACCCAATGGTTACTCTCATGAAACGTTCGTTCATGACAAGCTCCAAATTTAAAAGATTTATGTATGCACAACAGTTTTTCACCCAATGGTTACTCTCATGAAACGTTCGTTCATGACAAGCTCCAAATTTAAAAGATTTATGAGTACAATTTACCATGAGTGATTTTTGTAAGATATATAAGTGTTGAGCCACTACTAAGCCTCCGACAATCTACGCCCCGCGAACTACCTCAGAGGTGGTATGATGGCCACATGAGAAGAACATTATTACCAGATAAAGTGCACCCCTACTCGTCAGTCAAGGTGGGTTTGTCAAACCAAATAGCGCTATCCACAAGTATCACCGGCTCGTTACGAGTTAATAAGTAGTGTATCTATTGGGGACTTACCATTTTCATTATCACTCAACATATCTTATCACTTATGTACAATTGTCCATTCATTAGTACTCATTCTTCAAAGCATAAATATCCACAATTTAATATCATGAATCATTTAGCATTTTAAAAACATAACATGCTTTTCACCCCAAACATTTAAACAAGTAAAACGGGGCTGTGATTACTCACGGCGTTGAAATAATAGTAACATGCTTTTCACCCCAAAACGTATAAATAGTAAAAAGGGGCTGTGAAAACTCACTGCGTTGAAATAATAGTAACATGTTTTTCACCCCAAAACGTATAAATAGTAAAAAGGGGCTGTGAAAACTCACTGCGTTGAAATAATAGTAACATGCTTTTCACCCCAAAACGTATAAATAGTAAAAAGGGGCTGTGAAAATTCACTGCGTTGAAATAATAGTAACATGTTTTTCACCCCAAAACGTATAAATAGTAAAAAGGGGCTGAATTTGGGCCATATATTCAGATTTATTATTATTTTTTTTTCCTTAAAATGCTAATTAATATTGTATAATTTTACATCTTATGTAATTTATATAAAAAGATTGATTTAAAGTAGCTAAAACCTCATTTATCTTCTTAATTTTTGGTTTGGTTATTTAAAGTTTTAAATTTTAGATTTGGGTATATATAAACTATATATTTACTCCTCTTATTATTAATATAGTTATAATTAAATGTTAACTGTTCCAATCGGCATTTTATAAGACAGCTTAAGCAGTTCCGTGCGGTAACAGGATTTTCTCAGTGTCCTATTGGAATTCTTAGGAAACTAACCCTTAACCATCAATATTAAGTCATTATGAGTTATTCCTACTTGTTAAAACAAGTATTATACTATTCAGTTGCTAACCTGAGTGTTTTGGTTTGACGGGTGTCACAGTCTCCTCTTGTTAGAAGAATTTCGTCCCGAAATTCGTTGATTGCCATTCCCCGTCTGATCCTTTGCAAATAGGTGAGGCTACTTACGTTTCATGTAATCTTCTCGCTCCTATGTATACTCAGGTCCATGCCTCGAATTCCAACGAACTTTCAAAATTGGGATCTTACTACGCCTTGTTCGTTTGACTTCTTAATCAAGGATTTCTATCGGTTCTTCTATAAAGTGTAACCGATCGTTGATCTGAACGTCTTCTAGGGGTAGAACCAATGATTCATCAGTCAGTATTTTCTTAGGGTTTGACACATGGAACGTATCGTGGATGGCACTTAGCTCTTGAGGTAAATTGAGTTTATATGCTACTGGACCAATCCTTTCGATTATTTCAAATGGGCCAATATACCTCGGACTTAGCTTGCCTCTTTTTCCGGAGCGTACTAATCCTTTCCATGGCGATACTTTCAAAAGCACTTTGTCTCCCACTTGGAATTCTAATGGCTTCCTGCGGTTATCTGCGTAACTCTTCTGACGATCTCTTGCGGCCTTGATTCTGTCCTTAATAATTGCGATCTTGTCAGTAGTTTCTTGAACGATTTCAGACCTAGCCAACTGTCTGTCGCCAATTTCCAACCAACTAAGTGAGGATCTACACTTGCGTCCATATAAGGCTTCATACGGTGCACACTGGATGCTGGTATGATAACTATTATTGTAGGAGAACTCCACTAATGGTAGGTGAGTATCCCAACTTCCACCAAAATCTATCACACCTGCACGCAACATATCCTCTAGCGTCTGTATAGTTCTTTCTGACTGACCGTCCGTTTGAGGATGGTAGGAAGTGCTCAAGTCCAAACGCGTATCCAACGCTTTCTGGAGTGATCGCCAGAATCGTGACGTAAAACGATTATCTCTGTCCGAGATGATGGAAATAGGAACTCCATGACGCATAACGATTTCATTGACGTAATTTGTGCAAGTCTTTCTATCTTATAATCTTCCCGAATAGGAAGAAAATGCGCAGATTTCGTAAGTCGGTCCACTATAACCCATATTGCGACGTGCCCTTTCCTAGTCCTGGGTAGCTTAGTTACGAAATCCATAGCTATTTGTTCCCATTTCCATTGGGGAATCTTGGGTTGTTGCAGTAGACCAGATGGTTTCTGATGTTCGGTCTTAACTTTTGCACAATTTAAGCACTTGTTTACGTACAAAGCAATGTCTCTCTTCATACCCGGCCACCAGTAGTATTCCTTTATATCTTTGTACATCTTATCAGCTCCTGGGTGAATCGAATATCTTGATTTATGGGCTTCATCCATAATTGTTGATCGTAGGCTATTAACCTTTGGTATCCAAACTTTGTCTTCAAAGTAACGTACCCCATCTGACCTTGTTTTAAATTTAAGTTCCCATTGATGTAGGGCCTCTTCCTTCAAGTTCTCTGCTTTCAACGCTTCTTCCCGAGCTTCAAGAATTTGTGTCTTTAGGCTCGTCTGAACGAACGCACCCATTGCTCGTACCCTTGACGGTTTCACCCTTTCCTTCCTGCTTAGTGCGTCGGCTACCACATTAGCCTTGCCTAGATGGTACTTTATTTCACAGTCATAGTCACTAAGCATTTCAACCCATCTTCTTTGTCTCATATTAAGCATTTTCTGGTCAAGGATATGTTGAAGGCTTTTATGATCGGTGTAGATGGTGCATTTCGTGCCGTAAAGATAATGTCTCCAGATCTTAAGTGCGAACACTACGGCTCCTAATTCAAGGTCGTGAGTAGTATAGTTCTTCTCATGAACTTTAAGTTGCCTCGAAGCATATGCAATGACCTTGTCCTTCTGCATCAACACCCACCCTAAACCTTGGTGTGATGCATCGCAGTAAACTACGAAATTCTCCTCGCCTTCTGGCAATGCCAGAATTGGTGCATTACATAACCTATGCTTCAGTGTTTGGAATGCTTCTTCTTGTTTCTCTCCCCAAATAAACTTCTTATCCTTTTGGGTTAATGCCGTTAGTGGTTGCGCAATTTTTGAGAAATTCGCAATGAATCGCCGATAATAGCCTGCTAAACCGAGAAATTGACGAATTTCTGTCGGGGTCTTCGGGGCTTCACACTTCTTCATGGCCTCATTTTTTGTCGGATCTACGTGAATTCCCTTCTCATTAATCACGTGGCCAAGAAATTGTACCTCACGAATCCAAAACTCGCATTTGGAGAACTTTGCATACAATTTTTGGTCTCTGAGCAGCTCTAGTATCAACTTTAGATGTCGCTCATGATCATCCTTGCTTTGCGAGTAAATTAGTATATCATCTATAAACACGATCACGAACTCGTCCAGGTACGGTCTACAAACCCTGTTCATTAAGTCCATGAACACAGCTGGTGCGTTGGTTAGCCCGAAAGGCATAACCAGGAACTCGTAGTGGCCGTAACGAGTCCTAAACGCCGTCTTGGGAACATCCTCTTCACGGACCCTCATTTGATGATATCCAGATTGAAGATAAATTTTTGAAAAGTAGGTAGCACCTTGAAGTTGGTCGAACAGGTCGTCGATTCGGGGAAGAGGGTATCGGTTCTTGATAGTTAGCTTATCGAGTTCTCTATAATCGATGCACATCCGCAAGGATCCATCTTTCTTTTTAACGAAGAGAACTGGAGCTCCCCATGGTGAAGAGCTAGGTCTTATAAGTCCTTTGTCGAGCAGCTTCTGGAGTTATCCTGACAATTCCTGCATTTCTGATGGGGCCAAACGGTATGGTGACTTAGCCATAGGTGCAGCTCCAGGAACTAAGTCGATGTGGAATTCGACTTGTCTTGACGGGGGTAATCCTGGTAGCTCATCTGGGAATACCTCGGGAAAATCCCGAACTACAGGAAAATCCTGAATGCGTTTCTCTTTCATTTCCTTAACCTAAACATGAGCCAAAAACGCGATGCATTCCTTTTTCAAGTACCTTCGCATCTTCATACACGTCACTAGCTTAAGGTTCTTTCCGGACTTCTCTCCATGTACGACGAGTGTTTTACCCTCTGGTAGCGGACTTCGGATGATCTTTTCAGAACAACATATGTCTACCCGGTTTTTGGATAGCCAATCCATGCCCACGACTATGTCAAAGCTTCCTAGCTCAATCGGAATAAGGTCTATACTAAAGCTCTTATTAGCTAAATTTAAATTACAGTCCATAATTACGTCTCTGACCTTAACTTCCTGCCCATTAGCAAATTCAATAACGTAGACCTCTTTCAACTTTTGAGGTTTCAAGTTAATTTTCGGCCTAAACTCTAGTGATACAAAGCTCCTATCCACTCCAGAATCAAGTAGTGCTGATGCATAGTTCTAAGGCGTAGTTTTAAACAGGAATTTGGTCATATTTTTGACACCGGTTCTACTCAACTAGGTTATGAATATCATATGGTATGTCTACAACTAATCATTCGAGTATATAAATATAGTAACATACAGTAACTTCATAATCATGCGTTTCAAAACACTTTGTTCAAACAAACACGGTTCAACCATCACATAGGTTCAATAAGCAACAAAATGTTTTCCCCAAAAGATACCTAGTACTTAGAGTTCTAAATAGTAAGCTACATGCCACCAAAATAAGTTTCCAAGTTTAATCATCAAAAGTAGTCAAAAGTTCTTTCACTAACGCCACTTTCTTGGAACCATTTCTTCACAACTATCCATAATGCATCAATACCAAGCATGCTATTGTAAGTGCCTAAGATATGCAATGTTCATGCATGCACACACAAAAATTATGCTTATGTGATTAAGTGGAAAATTTATTTTAAGTATACTTCCAATATAACCAATCCAAGTCTCCCATTATACATACCTAAATTAAACATAGGTGATCAGGCTTTGTTTAATTGAGGTATAATAAGGTGACACTCAACTTAGTTATATTAGTAATATGCTTCAGATTTTGAAAACCGTTTTGAATTTTTTTTAAACTATTGGGTTATAGTTCGTGGTTTCCATAAGAAAACCGGCATTCTCTATAACCTTAGGCTCTGATACCAAATCTGTCACACCCCGCTAAAGCGGAAACACGAGGTATGACAGCGTAGGGTTTCATTCAAAAGGTAACAGACAACACCAACCACAACATTCAATACAATAGTTCAAAATATTACATTACAACGTCTTCACCGAATTGTTCCAAAAGAAGACGGCGAATACAAAAAATTAACAATAGAAGTTTTAAGGTTCTTAGTGTTGATGTCATCACACAAAATGCATCCTACAAGTCTTCACTTACTTATTAGCACCTGAAAAGCATGATAAAAGAAAGGGTCAACTACAAAGAGTTGGTGAGTTCACAGGTTTTCCATATACACAACAGTTTTTCATCCAATGGTTACTCTCATGAAACGTTCGTTCATGACAAGCTCCAAATTTAAAAGATTTATATATGCACAACAGTTTTTCATCCAATGGTTACTCTCATGAAACGTTCGTTCATGACAAGCTCCAAATTCAAAAGATTTATGTATGCACAACAGTTTTTCACCCAATGGTTACTCTCATGAAACGTTCGTTCATGACAAGCTCCAAATTTAAAAGATTTATGTATGCACAACAGTTTTTCACCCAATGGTTACTCTCATGAAACGTTCGTTCATGACAAGCTCCAAATTTAAAAGATTTATGAGTACAATTTACCATGAGTGATTTTTGTAAGATATATAAGTGTTGAGCCACTACTAAGCCTCCGACAATCTACGCCCCGCGAACTACCTCAGAGGTGGTATGATGGCCACATGAGAAGAACATTATTACCAGATAAAGTGCACCCCTACTCGTCAGTCAAGGTGGGTTTGTCAAACCAAATAGCGCTATCCACAAGTATCACCGGCTCGTTACGAGTTAATAAGTAGTGTATCTATTGGGGACTTACCATTTTCATTATCACTCAACATATCTTATCACTTATGTACAATTGTCCATTCATTAGTACTCATTCTTCAAAGCATAAATATCCACAATTTAATATCATGAATCATTTAGCATTTTAAAAACATAACATGCTTTTCACCCCAAACATTTAAACAAGTAAAACGGGGCTGTGATTACTCACGGCGTTGAAATAATAGTAACATGCTTTTCACCCCAAAACGTATAAATAGTAAAAAGGGGCTGTGAAAACTCACTGCGTTGAAATAATAGTAACATGTTTTTCACCCCAAAACGTATAAATAGTAAAAAGGGGCTGTGAAAACTCACTGCGTTGAAATAATAGTAACATGCTTTTCACCCCAAAACGTATAAATAGTAAAAAGGGGCTGTGAAAACTCACTGCGTTGAAATAATAGTAACATGTTTTTCACCCCAAAACGTATAAATAGTAAAAAGGGGCTGAATTTGGGCCATATATTCAGATTTATTATTATTTTTTTTTCCTTAAAATGCTAATTAATATTGTATAATTTTACATCTTATGTAATTTATATAAAAAGATTGATTTAAAGTAGCTAAAACCTCATTTATCTTCTTAATTTTTGGTTTGGTTATTTAAAGTTTTAAATTTTAGATTTGGGTATATATAAACTATATATTTACTCCTCTTATTATTAATATAGTTATAATTAAATGTTAACTGTTCCAATCGGCATTTTATAAGACAGCTTAAGCAGTTCCGTGCGGTAACAGGATTTTCTCAGTGTCCTATTGGAATTCTTAGGAAACTAACCCTTAACCATCAATATTAAGTCATTATGAGTTATTCCTACTTGTTAAAACAAGTATTATACTATTCAGTTGCTAACCTGAGTGTTTTGGTTTGACGGGTGTCACAATTGTGGCAACTGTAACCGAAAACGAACCTGAAGCCCAATTGAGTTTAGCTGAAATGGAGATAGACATGGATATCTCAGTCGACGAAGACCCAACGGTTGAAAATCCCAAGGGAGATTCACAGGCGTTGGTCGTATACACTGCACCGGAAGGAGATATTCTTAACCTGATTGATCCTGACTCAGAGCTTGAGACAGAAGCCGAAAACGCATGGTATCAAAAAGCCACCAGTGCGATAAACTTCGAGGTACATCTCGTATTTCCCACCGATGCCGACGACGATATCGACTACGACCAGTTCTTGTTGGAAAACTTGTATGGTACACCTGCCTACACTTCACAGATTCCCGAGACTTCTTCTGATACAAATCTGACATCTCCTCAACAACCGACTGCTTCTGATCAACCTCCTCCTCCACAGCAACAAATCCGATGGGAGAAGATTATGATCCTTATTCCTCACCTGGAGGAATCTCTGAATAAGCTATTTGTTCACAGGTTAAGCCCGATCGAGCCGACATTCTGCCTGGGTATTTCCAAATTCGACAAGGAATACCAAAGCCAGTACGTAAAAGCAATGAAGCGGTGTCTTCCAGTTAGCCAAGTCCGAACAAAGCACAAAATCAATGAAGTGCTCAACATCCAAACCGGCCGAATCCTTAGAGTCATGTTTCCAGTATTCACCGTCCGACGCGAAGACAGAAATGAATGGAGATTTTCCGAAGTTGACTTTAAGAACCTCAGACCGTTCGACTTCCACGCTCTACTGAAAGACCAACGAACAAGAACCATCTGACCACTTCATGTTACCAAAGCGCTCGAGGCTGTCCATCGATTCCTAATTCACAAAGTTATGATTTCCTACATCATAAACTTCCAAATGGGAATCGAGCACAAAACCAAGAAGAGTAACCTGCTGAAACCGAATCTGAAAGCACCCGAGCTGAAGATGTATCCCAGGAACTCACTGCTTCTAGAACCAGAATTTGGGATAGTATACCTCAACGATCAGAAAGAAAAGAGGTTTCTCCGCTTCAGTCAGGTCGACATATTCTGCGATGGTATGCTCCTCAAAGTCAGATATGCTCTTCGAAACATCATCACCAACGAATCCGAAAATCAAAAATCGTCGTTTGTCTCCAATCCAAACGAGACAATCGCACGAGAAGCTTTAGAATTGGTTGAAGATTGCATCGACTACCGCCGAGCCATCCGAAGTTTCGAGATATACTTTGCGCTCTGAAAGAGATACGTCGAGAACTGGCGCGAACTCGAACTTCAATTCAAATGGGGAGATTGTTAGGGATAAAATCGTGTTGAATAGGAGTTCAAGGGGTTACTATGTAAATGGTGTATTATGGGCTTAAATGTGTTAACCGGCCATGGGCTTGGTTGTTTAGGCCCTAAGTATATAATGCCTTTTTAGCCATAGAAAAAAGGCTAGTAGTCATATTTTACTTTCACACGCATTGTAACTCTCTCAGTTTATTGAAAGTGAATTGGATGACCAGTTGAAATCATAACAACAGTTTCTACTTATTGATTTCTATTGATTGTATGCACTAATCTGGAACTCACAGTACATAATATCAGGACGACTCGCTGTAAGATAAAGAAGAGAGCCAATGATTCTTCTATAGGCAGTGACATTAACAGGTTTTCAGGGGGATCATTGTTAAGTGTCAGCGGAGGTGACATAAGAGTTTTCATTGCTGAACTTTGAGTACGATCGAATTTTTTCAGCATATCTTTAACGTATTTACCTTGGTGAATGAAGGTGCCTTTCTCACTTTTCTTGATTTGGAGTCCAAGGAAGTATGTTAGCTCACCCATCATACTCATTTTATATTCAGGTTTCATTCTTTCAGCGAAACGATCACAAAGAGATGGGTTAATAGAACCAAATATAATATCATCGACATATATGTGAACAAGAATAATATGACCTTTTACTTTTCTGAAAAATAGAGTGTTATCGATTTTGCCATGTTCACATTTTTCAGTGACAGTGAGGAAAAAGGAAGATAAAGTGTCATACCATGCATGAGGTGCTTGCTTTAAGCCTTAGAGGGCCTTATCCAGTTTATAGACATAACCTAGATGCTTAGGATCAGTGAATCCTGGTGGTTGTTCAACGTAGACTTCTTCATTCAGCTTTCCATTGAGAAACGTTGACTTGATATCCATTTGATGAACTTTGAAGTCTTTGGTAACTGCATAGGCAAGAAAGAGTCGAATTGCTTCGAGTCTTGCCACAGGGGAAAAAAATTCGTCGTAGTTTATGCCTTCCTCTTGTCTGTATCCCTAAGCAACTAGTCTAGCTTTGTTGCGGGTTATAGTACCAAACTCATATATCTTGTTTCTCTAAACCCATTTTGTGCCTATCACTGACTTGTTAGATGGTCTGGGAACAAGATTCCAAACTTTGAGGGCATCATCAACTTTCTTTGGCTCAATCAGCGAAATAAAATTAACGAAAAGACAAATGTTACCTGAACTTCGTCGAGTCTGAACACCTGAGTTTGGATCACCAAGAATTTGATCAATTGGGTGATTTAAGATCCATTGCTGAGCCGGATATTGATTCACTGACTCAAATGGAACTTATGGAGGAGCTGAAGAAGAAGCTTCAGCAGCAGTTTCAGGTATGCCAAGTAGAATTCGCTGAGGTTCAGATGAGATTTCATTCATTGATTGTTGAGAAGTGGATGGGATTTCAGAGGATGAGGGTTCTAAAGGAGGCAAAGTGTTAACGGGAATAGCTGAAACCCAAGAAGAGGATTCAGCTTCACTTGTCTCCATGCTAGGAATGATGTTAGGAGCATCATCAGCGGCAGGGTTGTTGACCTGAGGATCAGGGTTAAGGTTATCTTCTGATTCCCCAAAATGAGAAAACATCCAATGATTCAGTTCTTCGTAATCAGCAGCAGGTCTGGAGTTCACTGAACGAGATTCATCAAAGGTGACATGAATGGTTTCTTCGACTGTTTGGCTTCTCTTGTTGAAGACACTGAAGGCTTTGGACACTGAAGAGTATCCAAGAAATATTCCATCGTCAACTTTGGGATCGAACTTTCTAAGAGTATCTCTGTTGTTTAAGATGAAACATTGACAACCAAAGATGTGAAGAAAGCTAATAGAAGGATTTCCCCCATGGAAAAGTTCATAAGCCGTTTTGTTGAATCTTTTGACAATCAGCGACCTATTTTGTGTGAAACAAGCAGTGTTAACAACTTCTGCCCAGAATTGTGTTGGAAGATGAGAATCGCCGAACATAGATCTAGCTGCTTCGATGATCGTCATATTTCTTCTTTTAGCAACGCCATTTTGCAGAGGTGTTCTCACTATAGAGAAGTTGTGAGAAATGCCCTTATTACGAACGGTCATATTGTTCAGGACTTCCCTTTTCCTAACAAATGAGATGAGTTCTTCTGAGGTGTCACTCTTTACACGGCAGAACATAACCCAGGTATTGCGAGAGAACTCATCTACTATGATGAGAGTGTATTTCTTTCCAGCGATGGATTCAATATTGACAGGGCCAAATAAATCCATGTGGATGAGCTGAAGTGGGTTTGTCACTGAGGAGACTTGCTTGGACTTGAAACTAGCTTTCGTTTGTTTTCCTTTCTCACACGTTGAACAAAGAGATTCCTTAGCATATGAGTGTTGAGGCAAGCCAATGACTAATTCCTTGGAGGAGAGAGTATTCAGCGTCTTGAGGTTGAGATGAGAGAGCCTCTTATGCCATAGCCAGTTGACATCGGATGAGGCTTTGGAAAGAAAACAAGTGTTCTTAGTGGTTGTTGAGTCCATGTTTATGACATAAACATTTTCCAAACGATATTCGCTGGGAGCAATTTTCTCTTTCTTATCACTGACAAAGCATGCTTCATTAGTAAAGCAAACATTGTAGTCCTTATCACATAGTTGACTGATGCTAAGAAGATTGTGCTCCAGTCCTTCAACATATGCGACTCTTCTAAAGGTAGTTGTACCATTAGAATGTACACCAAACCCTCGGGTATAGCCTTTTCCATTTCCACCAAAGGTCACTGAGGGACCTTTCTCTTCCTTATATTCAGTGAGTAGGTTTCTTTTTCCAGTCATGTGTCGACAGCATCCACTATCTAAATACCAGATACCCTTCGTGACCTACGAACAAAGGAAGATCAGTTTGAAATAGGTACCCACTTTACAATGGGTCTACACTTGTCAGTGGTAGAGGAAGTAGAAGGATCATCAGTCTTCACAGCATCTGATGACTCAGTGTCGGTGGTAATCTTTACGTTGGTTAATTTCTTAACCTTAGTGGCATTTTTCACCATGGCTTGTTTTTCACCAGGGATGATCTTCTTTGCCTTGGGGGCAGTAGTCTTCACCTTAGCTAATTTCTCAGCTTTAGTGGTCATGGGGCACTTACTAGCAATATGATCGGTAAGTCCATAGTGATAACATTTCCTATAGCTGAAAGTAGCTTTAGGACCATAGGCATAATTATTTGAAATTTTCAAATGAGCATGGCCTGTACCAAGAATACCTTTGGCATCAGAGATCGGAGGAACCTTAGGTTCTTCAGATTTCTTGCCAATGACATCAACTCTTATTCTAGGAGTACATCGTTGAACATGTTCAGTGATCTTGTTCTTTGAAGTAGAGGGTTCATTAGCTGAAGGTTTAGAAGTTTTCAGCTTTTGTACTTTGGTACCCTTCTGACGTTGTTGGAAAACAATTTTTTTACCTTTAAGTCTGGGACTTAAAGTAGATTTTTCCTCAGGGATTGGATTAAAGAAGAATAGCACTGAGATGATGAAGTGTCAGGGATAGAGGATACAAACATTCCAAACTTAAGCATGGAACGATCTTTGGTTGGTTCTTCAGCGTCAGCCTTATAACGAAGACCAAGACCACCCTTCAACAGTTGCTTTTTCAACTTTCAGTTCAGCGATTGCTTGTTCGCGTTCAATACTAATGACTTGATTTACATAGATCTGATCTTTCAAAATTTCTTCGATTTTTGAAAGCTCTTGAATTTTTAAATGACTTGTTTCAAGCTGTTCAGATAGATATAAATTTTGTTGTTCAACTTTGGTTTTTCCATTCAGGGCATCATATAAATCAACAGTCAGCATATCGATAGCACGAAGTCTATCAGCATCAAAGATAGTTGGAGAAGGAAAGAGTGATACCTGAGAAGTAGAAGTAGACATAGAGGGATTTTCAGCTGCTTCTTCGTCTTCTTGAATTTTGGCCATAAGACAGAGATTGGCCTCATCTTCTTCATCATAATCTGATTCTTCATCAGATTCAGCCCAGTCATGATCTTCAACGATCAGACATTTACCTTCTTTTATAGCTTTCAGTGTCTAATATTTTTATTTGATCTTTAGGTATTTTTCATCTCTAGTCTTAGGAGTAGAGGATTTCTTGAAAGAAGAAGAACGTTTAAAGACTTTCTTTGACCTGCACTCACTAGCAAAGTGACCTATTTTCTCACAGTTATAGCAAGTAGCAGTAGCCTTATCAACAGAAGATGATTTTGGCTTGTCAGTGATGGTGAGAGGTTTATTTCTTCTGAAGTTACTCTTTCTAGCGAACCTCTTGAAAGAGTTAGTCAGGAGTGCTAGAGATTCATCAAGCCTGAAGGATTAGTATCTGATGAATCATCAGAGTTGGATTCCGACTCAGTGATAGTGAGAGTAGATCGCTGAGCGGGCATTAACTCTAAAGAGAGTAAAGCAACAGGTGTGCTCTTGGAATCTTTGACAAGATTCTTCTTAAGTTGACACGACTGCTCATGATTGAGCATAGTGCCAAATAATGTACTTAGGGTCATAAATTTCAGATCCTTCGAGAGTTTAAGACACATGGTATATGTGACACCCGTCAAACCAAAACACTCAGGTTAGCAACTGAATAGCATAATACATGTCTTAACATGTAGAAATAACTCATTATGACTTAATTATGATGGCTAAGGTTTTAGTTTCCTAAGAATCCCGACAGTGTGTTTAGGAAATCCTGTTACCGCACGTACCGTTTAAGCTGTCTTATAAAATGCCGATCGGAACAAGTAACATTTAATTATAACAATAATAATAATAAGAGGAGTAAATATATAGTTTATATATATACCCAAATCTAAATTTTAAAACTTTAAATAATCAAACCAAAAATTAAGTGGATAAATGAGGTTTTAGCTACTTTAAATCAAGCTTTTTATAAAAATTACATAAAATATGTACCTACAATATTAATTAGCATTTAAAAGAAGAAAAAAAAAAGAAAATAAGGCCAAATTTCGGCCCCCTCATTTGGCCCAACACACACTCATTTAAAACTTCCTTCTTCTCAAGAAAGCCTCCTCATTTCCTACCTTTCTCTCTCTCTCTACATTCAAACCTTCATCACTCTCTTTTCCCTCTCTATCTCTGGCCGAAATCAGCCCCAAACCACACAAGAAACATCCAATCTTTGAAGATTTTGAAGGTAAACATCAACTCTAGAGTGGGTAAACTCATCTCTCTTGTGTTCTCCTTCATCTCCTTCTTCTTTCTTTTTATTTCCCCTTTTTTTCTTCAATGATTCTCGAGTTTCTGAAATATAGGACCTTCATGGACCTTTTAATGGTAGATTAATCACCAATGACATGTTAAATGTCAAGCAAATGGTGATAATCCATGATCCATACAACTAGAACTCAAGAAAACGAAGTTTTGATTTCATGCATGTGGATTTTTGCTATAATCTGAGATGTGTGGATTCATGCATGTGTTTATAAAAGTTAAAGGATGATTTTGACCTAAAAATCTATGATAAAATAATGGTAAATAAGTATACAAATCAAAGAATCAATCATTTGAGTGAAAATAAAAGCTAAGACACTCATTTTTCCATGAATAAGCATTTTTAGATTCTGGCAGATTACATGCATGAACTTCATCCGACCATATCTTGAAACATACTTAGTTAAATGATATGATTCTTCTTCTGGAGCTTTGTTTATTGAGTTATGTTTCAAACGCAAGTGGTTTTATGTAAAAACTCGGAGAATTGACCCTTCAACTACCCATATGAAGTTACGAGTGCAAGGACAATCTAACAGAGAAAAATCCCTACTTTAATCAGTCATAACTCTCTTAATATTCCACTAAAACTCTTGATTTTTCTTCTGAAATATATTTTAATGGATTATCTTTCAAACAAAAGTGGTTTCACTAAAAAATATGAAGATTTGAGGTCTCAACCATTCAAACCAACATGAGTGTGCAAGAAATCAGAATCTGGCATAATAAAATCTCTACCTTAAAACAATCATAACTCCCTTAATATGTAACCAAAAATGATGAAATATTTCTGGAAGATAGATCTTTGAGTTAGGTTTAAAACCCAATTTGAATCACTAAAAAATGTTGAGATTTGACCCTCCAAATGGACGTGACAAAAAGAATGTGCAGACTGTCTTGATAACTATGACACTTAAATTTAATTGTAATGATTAAAATACCTAACCACCTCTAAAAATGGTGCTAGTTATGTCAAAAGTTCCCTAAGACATTAAATTAAAACATATAAAAATTTGGTTAAATAAATAATTTGAGAAAATATTTAATTATGACCATAAGTGGACCTAAATTTCTGCCAACAGAAAAGTAAAAACTCTAATTCAAGAAAAAGAGATTTTTAGGAATAGTAAAGGATAAAAAGCATATAAATTGTAGATTTTGTCAAAACCCCAAATAAGAAGAATATATACATGTATATGAATGTATGAATGATACCCTAATAAATAAGACGTTTATAAGAATTCAAGCTTGGGATAAAACACAAGGTAAATAAGGAATTATAAAACATAGTACAATGGATTAAATACTATATATAACCTATAAATTTTATTATGTAACAATAAAATTCTACAAACCTTTTAAAACCAATAATTTACTTGTAATCATCAACGCAAAATAATACATAAACCTAGTAACTAACACTAAGGCATTTTATAAGATATGATGAGCTAAGCAATGCTTTAGCCCTAAGAGTTAGGCCCAAAACTGATAATGTGTTTCACTTCCATAGGAAGGACCTAGAACCGGGCAATTGTGCAACCGTGCGGCACCTCTTGAAACCTTTGCTGAACATTGTGAGTATTCACAGCCCCCTTTTTACTCTTTTGTTACAATTTGGGGTGAAAAGCATGACATTGAATTGCAAACTGTTTGAATTATGCTATGAAATGTTGAACCTTAAATTTAATTGTTTGTGCACTAAGGTATGTATACATTTTTGATGTGCTTGAGGTTTAAATGAAAAATTCCCCGCCGGTTAGACACTACCTATTAACTCATTACGAGCCGATGGTATTTGTGAGTAGCGCTATTTGGATTAACAACCCCCACTTTTAGCTGACGAGCTAGAAGTGCACTTTACTAGTAACAACAATGGTCTTACACATGTGGAATTATTTCACCACTGAGGTAGGACGTGAATAATATAAGGGGCGTTGGTTTGTCGGAAGGTTTGGTAGTGGCTCAATGTTATGACATCATAGTATACATTATACCTTGTGCAAATACTCGGACAACCGATTACTAAAACTTCGTGTGAACAAACGTTTCACAATAGCAATTTCTGCATACAAATTTACCTTTAGTGCATACGAAAACCTGTGAACTCACCAGCTCTTTGTAGTTGACCCTTTTCTTTTTATCATGCTTTTCAGGTACTAATAAGTAACTGAAGACATGTAGGGTGCATATTGTGTGATGACATCAACATCAAGAAACTTAAACTTCTATTGTCAATTTTTGTATCCGTCATTTTTGGGAACATTTTGGTTATGACTTTGTATTGCAGTATCTTGTACTACTTTGTTAAATGTTGTGGTTGGTGTTGTCTGTTACCTTTTGAATGAAACCCTACGTTGTTATACCTCGTGTTTCCGCTTTAGCGGGGTGTGACAGTATAGTTGTCCCAACTTTCAGGAAGACATTCCAAGAATTTTTTTCCGGATCTCGGAGTTAGCATAGGTCTTACCAATAGATTTTAAATCAATAATTAAACAGTTAAAACGGTGGTGAACTTCAGAGAGAGTTTCATTCTTACCACAGATGAAGCTTTCATACTGTCTTACCAGGTTTAATCTCTTGGACTCTTATACATCAGCAGTACCTTAATGTTGAACACAGATTGTGTCCCACATGGCTTTTGAACTTTTGAGGTTCATGATGGAATGGTATACATCATCAGGGAGAGCCATAGAAATGATAGATCTGGCCTTTGTATCTATGGACACCTTCTTCTTATCATCATCAGTCCACTGAGAGACTGCCTTGATGATTTGTCTTTCAAGAATGGCAGGTGATGTAGCAGTTGCTGGAACCATAGGATCTATGATGTAAGGAACATAGGGTCCATTTTCCACATAATGAGGTACAGTAGGATCTACACTTTCTAGGAAAAGCATCATTTGATTCTTCCTGAGATTAAAGTTATCTTTACTGAGTCGAGGTGGTTTGGCAAGAGAGCCATTATCTATGTAGTTAGTGTTTGTGTTGTTTACCATTTGGAGAATAGCAAAGAAGAGACAGTATAAGCAAGATTTTGTTTATTAAGATTAAACAAACTGCTCTGATACCACTTGTTGGTCCCGATGGGTTATACAAGTATTAGTTTGTAGCACGGGGCTTGAATACATACACACAATTTATATCTTTCTAAATTGTTTTATTGAATAAATCAAACAATTTACAGCTTTTTGCGGAACAAGATCAAGTACAAGACCTAATCTAAACAAACTATGAGAATCACACAAATTTCTTGCACTAGAAGTAGAAAGAAAAGAAGGAAAGAAAATTAAGAGTAATCTTCTTAAGGCATGAAGTAGTTCAGGGAAGGCGCACTACGACGTGAAGGTGCAATCCTTCTATTTATTACATGTATTTAATGCATGTCAGGAGGACTTTGCACGTGTCATCATTTGGTTGGATGCATGCTTCTGACTTTTGCAAGCATGCCTTTGGCCGCATGGTGAACAGTGTAGTGGCAGAGTGGTTTGTACGATTCTGGACAAGAGTATGTCCTTGTGACAAATCGTACAAAAAATGTGCAAGGATATAAGACAAGCATTTCTTGTAGAGCAGGCTTCATGATCAGCGACCGATGAGTTGATCTTCTTCAGGGAGGCCTGAATGAAGGTCATCTCTCGCTAAAGTCTTCTACTTGAAACATCGTGTGTTATGGATAAGTCTTGGTATCACTGATATCCACATCGGATCATTAGTAGACTTGTCACTTGTTCTTTAGTCGGGTCTTCGTTTCAACGTAGAACTGATTTGTCCAGAAGCCTTAGTCTTTGAAGTACGGGTCCTGAACTGATTTGTCCAGAAGCCATAGTCGTTGAAGCACGGGTTTTGAACTGATATGTTCAAAAGCCAATACCTCTTTACTCCCCCTTAATGGTACAAGTAATCTTCTTCCGAGAGTTCAACGCTTTGCTTCAAAATCTGCAAAAACAGATTAAGTAGATTTTGGTACCCAACGTGTCTTGGGTCCTGGCTTGTTAAGCAGAGCTCTATAGGAAGGAAAATGATAAGTACCATACAAATATTGAACACTCTAATTTTTAATAAAATCATTAGTACCACAATAAGAACAACAAAAATTCTTTTGTGCTAACCTGATTAAATGATTTGCGGAATAGAATGAATCAGGATTAGCAAAAGATTTAGCTTTCAGATTAGTGTTCTTGTTGGGAACAGAGGATTTTGGCTCACCTTTTTTAGTAGACGTACTTTTTACTCTCCATTGCATGTTGACTTTCTTATATGAAGGAAGATCAGCATATTGATACTTGGAAGAACTATTCACCGAGTGATCATAGAATAGATTAGAAGGACGAATCAGACATTCTGAATAGCATTTGGATTTGTTAAATGACTTCACTTTGTAAGATAAGTCATTCCGTTCCTTGGTCACCAAATCAAGCTTCTTCTGAATATTAGACTTGACCCTCTTCTCTTTCATGATGTCAGTTGATAATGCAGCCAAATTCATTGTCAATTTATGAATTTCCTGCCGAAATATCTTCCTTTCTTTAGAAAGTTCGTCTTTAACGCACCTAGCCTGAAAGTCAGCTTTCTTCATCTTTTCTAGCTCTTGACTTTCTTTATCTAGCTCTTGTCTTTCCTTTTCTAAGTCCTTTTGAAGATCAGAAATTTTCTTTGACAGTTTCGCATTCTTCACTTCAAAGCTTTTCCTTTCTTTTTCATACTCGACCCTTTCCTTCTCCAACTTCTCCTTATCAAGAAATAAAACTTTCTCAAAGTCAGAAACTTGTTTTGAAAGTTTTATGCATTTCAGTTCAAGTACTTTCTTTTCTTCAAAAACTTTCTTTTCTTCAAAAGAAAAATTAGAGAGTTTTCTCTTTAGATCGGCATTTTCACTGTCCAAATTCTTTTCTTTATCTTGAACTTCTTTTAATTGAGTATGTAACTTTAAGTTCCACTTCACTCTCTTTTCTTCTCTACTCTTCAAATCGACATTTTCTTTTTGAAGAGTTGTTACTTTCTCTTGAAGATTCTCGATTTGATCGTGCAGGCTTGAGTTGTCTTTCTTTGTTTCAAGATCTGCAATATAAACTTCAAGATCAGTTATTCTTTTAGTAAGTTTATCATTTGAAGAAGAAATGTCTAAAATTTTTCTTTTCAGATCAACATTTTCTTCCTCCAATGCTTTTATACTCCCTTGAAGCTCCTTTATGTTATCTTGATGAGTTGTGATCTCAGGTGACTTATTTTTCTCTTGAGTAACTTCAAGCACTACAGTCTTGTCATTCAATTCTTTCAGTTCGGATTCAAGAGAAGAGACTTTGTCTTCTAATAAAGCTTTCTGAGACATGAGCTTTGTATTTTTCCTTGCATCTTCATCAGAATGTCTTATGTATCTATGAAGAAAACCTTCAAGACGCTTGATCTCATCTTTAGCTTCAGAAAGAGTCCATTTTCTCTCTTTTCCTAACTGACTCCATATTCTCCCACTTAAATCTTGTATGTCAGACATCTTAATAAAATCCTGAAAAAATTTAACAAAAAAAATTAGATGAAAAAGTACCAAAAACCTAGAACTTTAAATATTGCTAGAAATTTATCGTTCAGAAGATCAAGCAGAAAGTGTATGAAAATACACTATACAAAAAAATTTATATTAAATTTTTTCTTGAAAAGCTCTTACAGTGTATGAAATACACTATAGAAAAAATTTCGGAATAAAAAATTTTGTCAAAAATTTCGGAATAAAAAATTTATATTAATTTTTTTTTTGTGGTTAAATCACAAGATTTCGGATGTATAAGGATTCGAAATCAATGAATTCGGATGTAGTTGGATCCGAAATCAATGAATTCGAATGTAGAAGGATTCGAAATCACACAATTCGGACTTAACTGAATCCGAATTCACCCAATTCGAACTTAACACGGTTCGAATTCACTCAATTCGGACTTAACTGGATTCGAATTCACCCAATTCGGACTTAACATGGATCGAATTCTATCCTTGGTAAATCAAAACCAACATAGATTTATCCACAACTTCTCAATTCGAATCTAGCAGGGTTCGAATTCAACTCAATTCGAACTTAACAGAGTTCGAATTCAATGAATTCGAAAGCTTCTTGAGTCGAATTCTATACTTGTGATGCCAAGAACACTCCGAATTCCCTTTGAATGATCCGAATTGTGTATGAATGATCCGAATTCACTAAGAATGATCCGAATTCTGCACTTCGAACTTAAAAAACACTAAATCAGCCATAACTTTTTCAATTCTTGATCAATTGTTATGAAATTTGCACAGATTTGTTCGAAATTTGATTCCACACACTTTCTTAGTTAATCACAAATCCTAATTCGATCAATTTAATCGGATTATGATCCAAAATAGTAAGAAAATGTTTTCGAACAAAAACAGATATAAAATGATCAGATCTGCAAATTTTGTGCAGATTTTGGTATAGATCCTTGAATTAAAGATGTTCAGGGATGAAAATCGAGTGCAATGATGTCAAGAATCAATCCAAAAGATCAAAAATGAAAAAGATGATGATTCTAGATGAACAGTAAATGAAGAAGGATTCGAAATCTTCAATGAATAGTGAATGATGTGTGATCCGAAATCTTCAAGAACAGTGTAAAAAATCTTCAATTTGCTCTTTGATCTGCTTGAATTTTCTGTTTAGCTCTGATACCAAATGTGAAATCCCAAATCTAGCAAGAAATCAAGAATGATGTAGAGAGAGAATCTAGAGAGAACTTGTCATCCATATATTGATCTCTAAAGTGTAAATGACAAATGATACAAGAGGTTCACAAAAGGTTCTAGATTCACTTCTAACTAAGAACTAGACATGCCTATTTATACCCATAACATACAAGGTATAAAGGCACTAGCAACTAATACAGTACATTGACTTTACAGTAAATCTTGAATACAATAATGCTCTAACAACCTTCCCCCTGTGAGTATGTTGACCCGAACACCTCTCATACGACTCATCAACCGCTTCCACACACCACCAAATAGACAAAATCACACCCTCTCCATCAAATAATCGGCGATCCTTCCACTCCGGTTCAGATGCGAGGTGCATCTGCCAACTTCTGCTTGTTTTCCGGCTTCCTAAGCAAAATAGAACCCAACACCGTCTCTGAATCTCTCAATGATCCGGACTGGGTAATGGCGATGCAAGAGGAACTCAACCAGTTTATGGCCTTCAAGGTATAGCGACTTGTCCCACATCCAGCCAACAAGACGGTTATCGAAACCAAGTGGATATTCAAGAATAAGAAAGACGAAAATGACATCGTTGTTCGCAACAAGGCACGCCTCATGGCCAAATGATACTGCCAGCAAGAGAGAATCGACTACAACGAGACATACACTCCGGTATCAAGAATCGATGCAATTCGTATGTTCCTTGCATACGCCGCGCACTAGAATTTCACGGTCTTCCAAATGGATGTCAAGACCTCCTTCCTCAATGGCGTTATCAAGGAAGAAGTTTACGTCTCGCAACCGGACGGGTTAGTGGAAGACTCCTAGCCAAACCATGTGTATATCCTCGACAAGGCTCTATACGGTCTCAAAGAAGCTCCACGTGCCTGGTATGATGCTCTGTCCAAATTCTTAATCCAAACAGGTTTTTCAAAAGGTAAAATCGACACTACTTTGTTTATTAAGAATGAAAAAGGTCATATAATTTTAGTCCAAGTCTATGTTGATGATATCATTTTCGGTTCCACTAACCCTCAGTATTGTAAAAAAATTTCAAAACTTATGGGACTGTATTTTCAAATGAGCATGTTAAGTGAGATGAATTTTTTCCTCGATTTTCAAGTTAAGCAACTGTCCACCAGGATATTCATTAACCAGACTAAGTACATCCGGGATATTCTTCGGAAATACCAGATGGAACAATCGTCACCTATGAAAACTCCCATGACCCCCGGTATGAGGTTACACGCCGATCCTAACGGAAAGGATTGGATACCAAGACATACCGAGGGATGATAGGTTCTTTGATGTACTTGACGGCGAGTAGACCGAATATCATGTTCTCAACATTTTTATGTGCCCGTTTTCAGTCAAAACCAAAAGAGTCTCATTTAATTGCGGTCAAACGAATATTTCGTTACTTAAAAGGTACTGCTAATCATGGCGTGTGGTACTCGAAAGAGACAGGTTTTCAGCTCACGGCTTATTCAGACGCGGACCACGCGGGTAGCATGTTGGATCAGAAAAGCACATCGGGGCACGTGCAGTTCCTGGGCGATAGCTTAGTCAGCTGGGCATCCAAGAAGCAGCAGTGCGTCTCTACGTCTACTGCTGAGGCGGAGTACGTGGCCGCCGCGAGCTGCTGTTCACAAGTAATCTGGATGCGCACCCAACTCAAGGACTATGGTTTCACCTACTCGAAGGTGCCCATCTACTGCGACTCGAAGAGCGTAATTGCCATTTCAAGCAATCCGGTCCAGCACACTAAGACGAAGTACATAGAGGTTCGGTTCCATTTTATCAAGGATCACGTCAAAAGTGGTACAATCGAACTTTACTTCGTTAATACAAAACATCAATTAGCTGACCTCTTTACAAAACCCTTGGACGAAAACGCTTTATCTATCTTGTGTCCAAGCTTGGTATGCTTAATCTGAGGATTTGACCTGGATGTGCGCCCGATACAAGTTCCATACACTTACAACAAACCGTCTCTTAATCATCTGGTGCCTGGTCTCCAAATGATCAAGTATACACTTTCTCGTATCTATATCCTGGTTGTATTGCACACCTCTCAATTCAAATCTTTGTATTAATTAGGTAGATTTCGTTTGTTTGCTGTTGATTCGTTTGTGATTTCCTTTCATTTTTCATTACCGTTGTCTACAATTTTCTTAACATATGTGTGTTTCACAAAGCTGTTCATGTGTTCAGCGGGAGCTCATACGCCTAAATCCCATCAGGTAAGTCTGTTCTACGTTTGAGGGGGAGAGTCACACATTTTCCTTAATGTCATAAGTTTTTCTTTGTGGCTTAACCCAAAGTTGTTTCTCAAAAAGCACATCACTTGCACAATCCGAGGGGGATCATTTTTCTTTATGTGCAAAATTTGAGGGGGAGCGCGTTTTTAAAACTCTCTAACTGTTTTGGGGAACAGAAGTCTATTTTTTTGAAAATACCAGGGTCAAGTTTTGAAATTTTTCTCCAAGGTCTCCGGACAGGTATCCTGATAAGTTATCCGGAAACCAACCTATCCGGATAGATATCTGGACCGGGTAGTTTCCGGACAACCTATCCGGACCGGGTAGGTTTCTGGACGACCCACCCGGATACCGCGTATTCTATATGTACCCGGATCTTCCTTGTAAATTCTTTTTTTCGGAAACTCTCTCAAAAATCCCTCTCGCCCTAAAACTCCCGGTCACCACCCTCTCTCGATCATTTTACTCGACTTCGACTTCTAAACTCATGTATGTTGATCGTTTTTAACTCCTAAATCTGTTTTAGTTTACTATTGCACAACAATCGCACACAATCGCTTCGATTTCTCAGCCGACAAATGTGGTTCGGTCACCGACCCCTCGTTAATTCATATTCGGGCGATTTCGGGTTGTTTTAGCTCTATTATTGATCGATTCTTGCTCTTGTACTTGTTTTACACGTACTAGAATGCTTAGATTTTTCTTTCATCCACGATTTTGGCCGATTAGATCCAACCGGATGTCGTTCGGATAGTTTCAAAATATCCGGACACATTCAACGTACCCGGACACCACCATCATTACCCGGTAAGCTTACTTATCCGGGAACCATCTCATCCGGTAAGTCCATCTATCCGGAAAGCATCTCACTTGGTAACCCAAGTTGTCTTGAAACCCTCATGGTGTCCGGTAAGTTCAACTATCCGGGTTAGTCATGTTTTGTCCGGTAAGTTTCAAGTGTCCGGTAAATTCCATTTTGTCCGGTAAGTATGTGTATCCGGATAACTAATGTATCCGGTAACTTCTATTATCCGGTGACCATTGTATCCGGACACCCCATCTTACCGGATAATCATTTTGTCCAGACACCTTGGCCAATCCAGTACCCTGTTCCTCACTGTCATTCCTCAATTTGTTCCAGATTGAGCCGATCATCCCAAGGTACACATCGACACTTTTCAACCGCCTATATTCTAATACCGTGTCTTTCAAGTACACATATGGCGGATCAACAACCACAAGGCAACCCTCCTCATGAGAAGTTCATTGACGAGGAGGCCGACAACGCCTTAGTTCCACCCGACCACATTTATGAAATCGAGGGAAACAATCATCACCTCGATGCTGCAGAGTTCTGACTACAACATCGTGTGGTCGTGGACATCCTACTCGGCCATCCACTCCGACACGCACTCACCGCTACCACCGAAGTCCCGGTCCTCTACTTACAGCAAGTCTGGAATACTATATAAGTACTCACCGGTGACAACACTAAATTGATTACTGCAACAATCGATCGCCACCCGTTCGTCCTAACTCCCGAATCTTTTCGACGACTTGTATCTGTAACATCTCGATTTTTCTATAAAAGGATTACGTTTGGTTTATTAAATAATTTGAGTATAATTAATTGATAGATTAATTTTAGAGTTTATCCCCGAGTAAGTTACGTTATTTGTTTTACGGAGTTATAAGTTAAGGGGTAAGCTTTAATTTTAATTTATAAGTTGAAGGGTGGAAATTGTCAAATGATGGAAGTATGAGGGCTGTTTGGTTAAGTGGTGAATTATGCTCCACCACCACCGCCTCATTCCAATTAAAAGAGATGAGAGAATTGAGATATTTTACTTTTGTGTCTTATGTGTGTGTGTGTGTTACGGTGTAAAGAAAGCAAAAGAAGAAGAAAAGATATTTAGTATATCTTGAGTGTGTGTGTGTGTTTGGTACGGCAGAAGACAGAGAGAAAGAATTAGAGAGAAAGAATAAGGGAAAGAAGAAAAGGAAGCATCAAGTTGTTGGGTCTTCATTTTAGTTTCCAGAATCATTGACAGCAGTTTGGATCTTTGATTTTTGCAAGAAAAGTGGGTTATCTTCATTAAGGTGAGTTCATTCATTCTTTTTGATTGAATCTATGTTTTCTGTCAAATTAAACATTAATACACTTGCATAAACTGTTTTGGGACTGAATGGATGTGGTTAAAACAAGCGAAATGGAACAAACATGGTTTTGGGTTGAATTTTTAAGCTGCAGGTCGAAGTTACCGGGTAAAAGATAGTACCCGGTAACCTGTGTATGAAGGTTTCCGGATGGGGCAAAGTTACCGGTAAGTTTTGTGTATTATGTAGTTATCGGATGAAATAGTTTTCGGAATGTCATCCAGATTCAGTATAGTATCCGGAAAGATTTGTATCCGGTAAGTATGGTAGTCGGTAATTGTTTGTATCCGGTAAGTCTGTACCCGGTAAGTTGTGTATTACCCGGTAAGTGGTAAGTATCCGGTAACTTCTGTAGTACCCGGTAACTTTGGATTTTGTTAACTTCTGAATAGGGTATAATTAAAAAATTGAAAGTAGCTTGAACACATCTACTATTGTATGGTAGTGCGTTAGGCTTAAAGGTTGCTTTAGTTTGATACTAAGCAGGCATGTAGTACGTTATATAAATGTGATTTGCTCATACTGAATGCTATGATTGAATCTATGTTATATAAATGTGATTTGCTCATACTGACTGCTATGAGGAATCTATGTTATATAAATGTGATTTGCTTATAATGAATGTTATGAGAAATCTATATTAAGCATTAACTTGTACGAGTAGAAATAAGTGTAATGGATCCATATGCACTAGTTGTTATGAACACATGGAATTGGCGTGTTGATTAATCGTAATTCCCGATTTCTAAGGAAGAGGAGAGATTGGCATGTGTAATTGTAATCTCTACTTCCTTTCCAAGAAATGGGCATGTGTAATTGCAATTTCTTGGATATGAGCATTAATCTAGAATCCGTGGAGATTCGTAGTGCGGCTCTGGAATATGATATTAGCATTAATCTAGAATCCGTGGAGATTCGTAGTGCGACTCTGGAATATGATATGAGCATTAATCTAGAATCCGTGGAGATTCGTAGTGCGGCTCTAGAACATGATATCATGACTGACTTAGTGTTAGTCATATTTCCGTTAACTAGGAATGAAATGAATAGGCAAAGTAGAATTACTATTCATATGGAATGATTGAATAGGTAATATAGAATTACTATTCATATAGGAACAGTTGAATAGGCAAAAGCATAACTGCTATTCAGGTTGGTTGATTGAGTAGACAAGGTAGAGTTGTTATTCGTAATTGAGATGCGGAAATATGAATTAGACGAAGAGTAAGTGTTGTTTTCATGTGTGTTCGGCGGATTAAAAATAGGCAATATATAAGTGTTATTTCTGTATCCATTTCAAGAAGAAGGTATGATGTTTGAATGTAAGTCTGTAGGATTGATCGATAAACAGAATCCGTGATGATTCGTAGTAGGCTATTGAATATGGTGATATGACTTTATGAATGGTAGTTATACTCGTGGGATTGAATATGATTCTGTTATTATGAGACGAGTACGAGTACGGTAAGAACGAGCGTAAGTCAAGTTTGATAAACCTTGTTTACATTGATTTAAAAGTATTATTTTGAAACTGAATATTCTCACTAGGCGTTAGCCTAATCGTTTCAAATAACATTTTCTTATCAGGTATGAGCCAGGGAAGTAATGGGATGAGCGGAGAGTTTATAGTGGCGACAAGTTGATGTAAATGTAACTGTTGGTTCCTGTTTTGCTTAAACAATGATCTTAACTTTCAGTTAGTTCAGATTTAGATATGGTACTGAATGATAATGTAAGGTAGAAGAACACACAATATCAAATAAACAGTATGTAAGAACAGATGAATATCTCCAAGATTACTGTATTTGATATATATTAAGAACACCAAGAACTTCAAAGGATTAACAAGAAATCTGCAGTTGATGGTGTGTGTGAGAAGTGCAAAGCTTAATGATATATGTGTATTTTTGTGGTATTTTGGCTTAATAGAAGAGCTCACATGAGCCTTCTATTTATACTACTTCTAAAGGGGACAATAAGGACTGAAGGAACAAAGACACTATTCTGGAACAGTAGCTGGAAGGTACAAAACACTATTCTGGAACTGTTGCAGATACAACGTTCATTAAATGCTCCGTATTCAGCTTTAGGCGGAAACCAATCAGAGTTTGACACGTGGAGTTGTCAGGTCACGCCTTTGTACGATTGATCTTTAGAACCTTCGAATGGTAGATATTGTAAGAAGCATGTTCGTCCTTGTTAAGATCTTTTGCGTAGATCTTCTTTCTACCACAAAAGCTCTGTCAAGTATGACAGAAGCTCTGTGGTTTTGTCCGTTTAGAAGTGTCTTATGTTGCTTCTTTACTTCAGTCTTCTTGGTTAACCCGACAGGGCCTCTGTCGAAGACTTCTGTCTTCTCAGTTACTCGGCTACTCGGCAGAGCCTCTGTCGAACACTTCTAGACTTGGCCTATTTTTCACTACTTTCATAAACTGAAAGATTGGAGCTAACACTAACTTTTGTTACTATTTACACTCATATAGAATATTTATGTTATGTATATTAGTTATGTAAACCCTTTTAATTCAGGTTTAAATTTGCCCTGATTTTTAGGGTGTTACACTATCTTTGCCAGATACCACAGACGGCGGCCTAGCTGCTTATGACCCAACCATCAACGACGACACCCTCTGTGCCAATATTCGGGCACTCGGATACAACCATGCGCTGAACCGCCCATCCGCCTTCAACCGAAAGTACTTAGCACCGATCTGGTACACCTTGTTCACTATACTGAACAAGTGCCTATCTTCAAGGTGGAAGGGGATCCACCAGTGCACCGACAACTTTCTACGCATATTTCATGATGTCATCTATGACCGTCACGTGGACTTTTCCATGATCATCTGGCGCGAACTAGTACAGGCCATACGCGCCATCGGCGGAATGAAAGAACGCAAGTTCATTCCATACCTCCAATTCCTTCAGCTTGCAATCCGTCAACACATGGACGCGAACCCCGACATCCCACGCCGCACTAATCACCCGGTATGCCCTCCCTTTAGTTTACATTATCTTGTAATTCGCAACCCATCAAACGCACAAGCCATGCGTATACCCGAAGCCTTACTGGCATATGCGAATCCGCAAGCACCGAGTGTGATAGAATATAGGCGAGCGTTAGGTGCTCCTATGGTCCAGCCAGAGCCGGAGGGACCTCCCCAAGGAGATAGGCCCGAAGGGTAGAGTCCGGGTAGCTGGGGCTCCCAGACGGGGCGTGCTGAGAGTACACTTTGTCAGGGTAACTGAAGCGGGTGGTGCTGAGGATTCGCAAGCCGGTACTAGCCATACCTGACCTTCCTCAACCCAACCTTCCCGACCATCTACACGCAGACAACCTACTCCCCCACATACTACCTCGACAACCCATACCACCGATGACGCCGGTCCGTCGACTACTCTACACGAGGTCTCGGTTGTCACTGCCCCGTTACTTGAAGAAGACCCCGGAACAACCGACTCCGATACAGATCTAGCCATCCAAATATCCAAGATACCACCCCGTATCGGACGTCGCCCACCTATGACCGAGGAAACTCCATCCACCTCACCCACACCCTCCGAAATCCCTATATCCGAGCCTATTACAAGAGACAAAACGAGAGCGGAGGGAGATTTAGTTGATAATTTAGAACAAGTGAGGCGGAGAGAATAGAGATCGGAAAAGAATAACGAGCGAGAGAGTCTCCTAAATAGAGCGGAGAATGAGCGTAACCGAGCCCGTGTCGCCCAGGTATCCATATCTGCTGCCTCGTCTCATCCGTTGGGACAAGACATTGAAGAAGCCGTCGTGGACCTAGTGACACAATTGCACGACCCCACCAGCCACTCAACCAGCTCTCAACAGCTGGTTGTTTCAATTTCTCACGGGGACTTAACACAAAGTCTATCATTCTCTCACTCAGAGAGTTTCGATACTGAAACTAGAGAACAGCCTCTCCCGTTCTCGACTTCTTTCATTGCACCATCGAGTCTAGAGCCACATGATACATGTTGATCCAAACCCTCAGTGATTTGATAATGACCCTCTCTTAAATACTTAGTGAAAATTGTAAGTAAACAATATGTATCAGAGTTTCACTATCGCTGATAAGTACTAAGATCTTCCAGTACCGCTGATAGGAACTCTCGCTCTTTAAGTTAAACATTCAGCGAAACTGTTCACCATAAATGCTCTGAGTCTGTTCAGTCATTATGATGATCGCTGATAAGTTAGTTGTTTACTTATGATCCCTGAAGACAAGTTTCACGTCAACAAAGGTTCTACGCTGAAGTCGAAGATCAAGCTCAAGAACCAGCGACAAGTCTCCTAATGAACTGATGCGGATCAGCGAAGACTCAGATTTGTCCACTCAACGTGAAGTATCAAGTACAAGACTTCAGCTATCGCTGAACTTTATCATCTGCTGAATAGTAAATGATAATCGCTGAATCAACGAAAGCTGATCATGAAGTCCTCCGTACAAAGTACTTTTGTCTTAACCACCCTTGCACGCCTCCGTACGAAATGTCAGAAAAGAACCTCCGAATATCTGAAATCGTACAACCACTCTGATACTACACTATTCATCCATACAGCTACTAAGGTTGTCAACAAAGGTCAATGACATGCAACCAACCAGCTGATGACACGTGTAAAGTATATACTGACTTGCATTAAATGCATGCAGTATATAAAGAGATGAACTCACTTCATTTTGAAGTAACTTGCTAACTCTGGACAAGTTCATATCTCTTATCTCAAGATAGGTTATTATTAGTAATTTCCTTATCTTTCTTAGTGCAAGAAACCTTAGTGTTCCAACTTGTTTAGATTTAGGTTTATCCTTAATCTTGTCTCCGCAACAAGCTGTAAATTGTTAATGATTTATCAATAAACAATTTAGAAAAGTAAAATCTGTGTGTTTGTATTCAACCCCCCCCCCCCCTTCTACAAACTTGTATAGGCCTTCGGGACCAACAAGTGGTATCAGAGCGGATTTGTTTAATCTCATAAACAAGATCTAATCTAAGATATTTCTCTTCCTTGCTATTATCTGAAAATGGGCAACACAAACACACATTATATAGACAATGGTTCTCTTGCAAAACCCCCTAGATTTTCCAGAGACAACTTCAACTTGTGGAAAAATAGGATGACACTCTTCTTAGAAGGTGTAGACCCTACTATGACTTACTATCTTGAAAACGGACCACACATCCCTGTAACAATTGATCCTTTAGTTCCAGCCACTGCAACTAGAGCTGCTATTCCAGAAAGGCTGATTCCAAAGGAAATACACATGTGGACCGATGAAGATAAGAAGAAAGTGGCTATAGATACAAAAGCCAGATCCATACTATCCATGGCCCTTCCTGACGAAGTCTACCATTCCGTCATGAACCTGAAGTCATCAAAAGCCATGTGGGACACAATATGTGTTCAGTATGAAGGAACGTCTGAAGTCCAGGACTCAAGAAAGATCAACCTGGTAAGACAATACGAAAGCTTCATTTCTGGTAAGAATGAAACTCTCTCTGAAGTTCACCAACGTTTTAATTGTTTAATTATAGATCTAAAAACTGTTGGTAAGGAATATTCTAACTTTGAAGTGCTGACAAAGTTTCTAGAATGTTTACCTGAAAGCTGGGACAATTATTCCATTTGTCTCAAGCTGTCAAAGGATCTTAAATCAATGACCCTTTCAACCTTATATGGTACATTGCTGAATCATGAGCAATCTAGCCATCTTAAGAAGAATCTTGTAAAAGATTCCAAAAGCACTCCTGTTGCTTTAATCTCATAAGAACCTTCTACTCAGCGACCCTCGGTCACTATCACCGAGTTAGAAAGTAACTCTGAAAGGTCATCAGACTCTGATTCTTCAGATGATGATGAATCCTTGGCTCTCCTAACTAAAAAGTTCAGGAGATTCGCCAAGAAGAAAATGTTTAGAAAGAACAAACCTTTTTCCATAACTGACAAGCCTAAATCATCAACTTTTGTTGATAAGGCTACTGCTACTTGTTTCAACTGCGAAAAGACAGGTCATTTCGCTAATGAGTGCAGGTCAAAGAAAGTCATGAGACCTTCAGCTTTCTCAAAGAAAAACGAATATTGATTTCGCTAACGAGTACGGTAAGAACGAGCGTAAGTCAAGTTTGATAAACCTTGTTTACATTGATTTAAAAGTATTATTTTGAAACTGAATATTCTCACTAGGCGTTAGCCTAATCGTTTCAAATAACATTTTCTTATCAGGTATGAGCCAGGGAAGTAATGGGACGAGCGGAGACTTTATAGTGGCGACAAGTTGATGTAAATGTAACTGTTGGTTCCTGTTTTGCTTAAACAATGATCTTAACTTTCAGTTAGTTCAGATTTAGATATGGTACTGAAAGATAATGTAAGGTAGAAGAACACACAATATCAAATAAACAGTATGTAAGAACATATGAATATCTCCAAGATTACTGTATTTGATATATATTAAGAACACCAAGAACTTCAAAGGACTAACAAGAAATCTGCAGTTGATGGTGTGTGTGAGAAGTGCAAAGCTTAATGATATATGTGTATTTTTGTGGTATTTTGGCTTAATAGAAGAGCTCACATGAGCCTTCTATTTATACTACTTCTAAAGGGGACAATAAGGACTGAAGGAACAAAGACACTATTGAGTGCAGGTCAAAGAAAGTCATGAGACCTTCAGCTTTCTCAAAGAAAAACTTTGTTCCAAGGAATAAAGATGACAAATACTCAAAGCTGAAGGAGAAGTATGCAAAGCTGAAAAGTTTTAAGAAGAAAGGAAAAGGCCTGATGGCTGACTATGATTGGGCTGCTTCTGATGAAGAAGCATCATCATCTGACTCTGAAGATGATGAAGCAAATCAATGTCTCATGGCCAAGATTGAAGAAGAGGAAGAAAGTTCAGACATTCCCTCCACTTCAACATCTGTCATTCAGGTATCACCTTCTTTCTTTACCAATATTGCAAATATTGATGAAGCTGATAGTCTCCGTAAGATCGATCTCTTGACTAGAAGTTTATACGAAGCCATGAACGGCAAAACTGTGGTTGAAAACCAAAATCTTGATCTCGCTGAAAAGCTTAAAAACTGCCACCTTCAAATAGAAAAGCTTTCTAAAATTGAAGATGATTTTAAAGATCAAGTCTATTTAAATCAGCTAGTCAAAATCGAACGAGCAGAAGCTATCGCTGCATTAAAAGCTGAACAAGCTACTGTTGAAGGATGGTGTAATTCTTCAACAAAGATCACTGAGATAATTAAGGCTCAGATTCCTCTGTGTGATAAACGTGGTCTGGGTTATAAATATGATACTCCAAAACCAACCACTGAACGTTCAATGCTTAAATTTGGAACGTTCGTATCCTCAGTCGCTGAAACTTCATCATCTCAGTGCTCCTTGTCCATTACACCAATCCCTGAGGAAACTCCTACCTCCTCAAAAGGTAAGGAGAAAATGGTTTATTCAAAACCTACCTCTGTCTCTAAAGACAAAGGTAAAGGAATTGTTATTTATCAAAATCCTCAGAAGGGTACCTTAGTACCAAAGTTGAATGCTTCTAAAGCCTCAGTGACCTACCCCTCTGGATCTAGAAAGCTGATCTCTGGATCTATTCAGCGATCTACTCCTAGACTCAGCGTGGATGTCCTTGGTAAGAAATCTGAAGAACTGAATGTTCGTCCCATTTCTAAAGCCAATAGTTTACTTGGTGCTGGCACTTCTAATTCAAAATTAAAAGCTCAGCATACAAGTGGTCCTAGAACTACTTTTAGTTATAGGAAATGTTATCACTGTGGACTTACCGTTCATATTGCTAGTAAGTGCCCCACAGCCACCAAAGCTGAAAAGATAGCTAAGGTGAAGATTGCCCCCAAGGCAAAGAAGACCAACACCGATGCAAATCAGGTCAAGGTGACTCCTACCACTGAGGATAAGAAATTAACCAAAGTGAAGAAATACAAAGCTGAATCTTCAAATGCTGCGAAGACCGCTGAACCTTCCATTCCAACTACTTCCACTGACAAACGTGTATACATGGTTAAGTGGGTACCTAAGAAAAACTAATCTTCCTTTGTATTGCAGGTTAAGAAGGGTATCTGGTATCTCGATAGCGGATGCTATAGACACATGACTGGAAAGAAAAACCTGCTCGCTGAATACAAGGAAGAGAAGGGTCCCTCTGTGACTTTCGGTGGAAATGGAAAAGGACACACCCGAGGGTATGGTGTACTTTCAAATGGTACAACCTCCTTCAGAAGAGTCGCATATGTTGAAGCGCTGAAGCATAATCTTCTGAGCATCAGTCAGCTTTGCGACATGGATAACAAAGTGATTTTCACTAAGGAATCCTGCTTTGTCTCTGACAAAAAGGAGAAGATAGCTCTCAGCGGTTATCGTTTGGAAAATGTTTATGTAATAAACATGGACTCAACAACCACTTAGAACTCCTGTTTCTTCTCAAAGGCATCTTCTGATGTTAACTGGCTATGGCACAACAGGCTCTCACATCTAAATTTCAAGACACTGAATACTCTTTCCTCCAAAGAGTTAGTCACTGGTCTACCTCAGCATTCATACGCCAATAAGTCTTTATGTTCAGCGTGTGAAAAAGGGAAGCAGACCAAGGCAAGCTTCAAGTCAAAGAAAGTCTCCTCAGTGTCATCTCCTCTACAACTACTCCATATGGATTTGTTTGGCCCCGTTAACAAACAATCCATCGCTGGAAAGAAACATACGCTGGTCATAGTTGATGAATTCTCTCGTTACACATGGGTAATGTTTCTCGGTTCTAAGAGTGACACCCCTGAAGAACTCATCACATTTGTTCGGAAGATGGAAACTCTGAACAATATGACTGTTCGCTCAATAAGGAGTGATCATGGAACTAAATTCAAAAACAGTTCTCTTGATTCTTTCCTTGAGAGTAAGGGTATTTCTCACAACTTTTCGTCAGTGAAAACACCGCAACAAAATGGAGTCGCTGAAAGAAGAAATAGAACAATTATTGAAGCTGCACGTTCAATGCTCAGCGATTCTCACCTGCCTACTCAGTTTTGGGCAGAAGCTGTCAATACTGCTTGCTTTACGCAAAACAGGTCGCTGATAGTTAAAAGATTCAAAAAGACAGCCTATGAACTCCTTCATGGGAAAAAGCCTTCAATCAGCTTTCTTCACATCTTTGGATGTCAGTGTTTCATACTGAACAACAGAGATGCCCTTGGAAAGTTTGATCCTAAGGATGATGATGGAATCTTTCTTGGATACTCCTCAGTCTCCAAAGCCTTCAGAGTCTTCAACCGTAGAAGACAAACTGTAGAAGAAACTATTCACGTCACGTTTGACGAATCCCGTTCAGCGAACTCTAAACCGTCCGCTGATATTGAAGAACTGAATCAATGGATGTTTTCTCATCTTGGTGATTCAGAAGAAGTTCCCACTCCTCATGCTCACACCGTAGAAAATGATGGTCCTCCTATCATTCCAGATATGCAGAATAGTGAAGCTGAAACATCTTGGGTCTCAGCTGTGCCTATAAACACTATACCTGCAGTTGATCCAAATGTCTCATAAATTCCGTCTATTTCTCAGCAATCAGTGAATGAAGTGACAAATGCAAACATTCATCTCTTAGATGATAATCCAGAAGTAGCTGAAGCCTCATCTTCAGTTTCTCCAGTTCAGACTGAATCAACGACGTATGCTCTGGCTCAGCGATGGACTGTAAATCACCCAATCTATCAAATTCTTGGTGATCCCAACACTGGTATTCAGACTCGTAGAAGTGCAGGTAATATTTGTTTATTTGTTAACTTTATTTCTCTAACTGAACCAAAGAAAATAGATGATGCCCTCAGAGATCCAAACTGGGTCAGCGCTATGCAAGAAGAGCTGACTGAATTCGAAAGAAACAAAGTTTGGAAACTCGTTCGTAGACCAACTGACAAAACGGTGATAGGCACTAAATGGGTCTATCGAAACAAGTTGGACGAACATGGTACTGTAACTCGCAACAAAGCTCGTCTTGTTGCTCAGGGATACAGGCAAGAGGAAGGCATAGACTATGACGAAACTTTTGCTCCAGTAGCAAGACTCGAATCTATTCGTCTTTTCTTAGCATATGCTATACACAAAAACTTCACTGTACATCAGATGGATGTTAAGTCAGCGTTTCTGAATGGAAAGCTGAATGAAGAAGTGTATGTGGAACAACCTCCAGGATTCTCAGATCCTAAGCGTCCAGGTTATGTTTATAAACTGGACAAGGCACTTTATGGCTTAAAGCAAGCTCCTCGTGCATGGTATGATACTCTCTCTACTTATCTCCATATTGAACAATTTGAGAGAGGTAAGATTGACAAAACTCTATTTTTTAGAAAAGTGAAAGGTCATATCATTTTAGTTCAAATATATGTTGATGACATTATATTTGGTTCTACTAACCCTGAGCTTTGTACTCGTTTCGCTGATAGAATGAAAGATGAGTATAAAATGAGCATGATGGGTGAACTAACATATTTCCTTGGTCTTCAGATTAAGCAAACTGAAAAAGGAACTTTCATTAATCAGGGAAAATATGTTAAAGATATGCTGAAGAAATTCGACTTAACTGAAAGTTCAGCTATGAAAACCCCTATGGCACCTCCGCTGACACTTGATAAGGACACAAAAGGTGTTCCTGTCAATGTCACGCTGTACCGTGGGATGATCGGCTCACTATTATATCTTACAGCTAGCCGACCCGATATTATGTTTGCAACATGCTTGTGTGCACGATATCAAGCTGAACCTAAGATATCTCATATGAAAGCTGTAAAGCGAATCTTTCGATATCTTAAGGGTACAGCGAATCTAGGCCTTTGGTATCCCAAAGACTCAGGATTCGATCTAACCGCCTATTCAGACAGTGATTTTGCAGGTTGCAAAATGGATAGGAAAAGCACCACAGGAGGATGTCAGCTCCTGGGTGGAAAGCTGGTAAGTTGGACAAGTAAGAAGCAAAACTCAGTGTCCACTTCCACAGCTGAAGCTGAATATGTAGCCGCTGGAAGCTGTTGTTCTCAAGTCTTGTGGATGAGAAATCAGCTACTAGACTATGATCTTCAGCTCTCCAAAATTCCAATCTATTGCGACAGCACTAGTGCCATCGCTATAGCAAACAATCCAATGCTACACTCAAAGACAAAACACATAGAAATCAGATATCATTTTATCAGAGATCGTGTGATGAATGGTGATATAGAACTTCATTTTATCCCAACTGATTATCAGTTAGCTGATTTATTTACCAAACCTCTTGATGAGACAAGATTCAACTTTCTCATCAGCGAGCTTGGAATGCTGAACCTTGAAGGGTAAAATCTTCAGCGGTTCACATTTGATCAGCGATACGTTTATACAAACTTGTATAGCCTTCGGGATAAAATCAACTTATATAATCCATTTCATCATCTTCTCTCTGAATAAACTTGGTAAAACTGATATCCAGGTATGTTTTCTCTCTCTGACAATCGCATGTAAATGCAAGATTTCAAAATAAATTGCATCGCTGAATATCTCTTCCTTAACAGCGATATTTTGAAAGTTCTTTAAACCTTCACTGATATTTTCTATTCAGTGCTTCATGTTTTTCAAAAGAGTCCCTGAGCTTTTAAAACCTCAGAGACATCCTAAAAGAATGTGAAAGGACAGTTGTGACGTCATTGCAACGGATAACACCAGACACGATTTCTTTCTGACACACGTTTGCACGTTTCGCTCAAACTTCCAATCAAATGCAAACACGTGTCGGTGTCATGATGAAAACCTTTTCCCGCTCAAGGTTTTCTCTCTCTAAAACTCCCTATATAAACAACTCTTGGTTTATATTTGTCTTTTACGCGAACATTCTTCCTCCGCAAGAAAGAAATTACTGTTGCATTTGTGCTCTCAAATCTTCAAAGAACTGTTCATCATCTTCTTCATCAAAACTTCAAGGTTAATATGTTCTTTTTTTTTTCAAATGCAGATAACTTGTTTCTGATCTTATCTTTGTTTTTGTTAGAGCATTATTGTATTCAAGATTTACTGTAAAGTCAATGTACTGTATGAGTCTATACAGTATTGTGAATGCCTTTATACCTTGTATGTTATGGGTATAAATAGGCTTGTCTAGACCATTTGTTAGCACCACTTCAAGAAAGCTTTTGTAATCTTTTAGAAACCTTTTGTAATCCTTTGAGATCAATATATGGATGACATATTTGCTCTCTAGATTCTCTCTCACTACATTCATATCTTATTGCTAGAGATCTGGGATTTCACAATTGGTATCAGAGCTAAACAGAAGATTCAAGCAGATCGAAGACCAAATTGAAGAATTTTTACACTAAAGCTGAAGAATTCGGATTGGGTGTTCATCACTATTCATCTGATTTTTTTTTAAATTTTGATCTTTTGAATCAATTTCTTGCATCACTGAACTCGGAATTGATTACTGATCATCTTTAATTCTTGGATCAACATCAAAAACTGCACAGAATCGACAGATCTGATCAATTTTTGAAGTTTTTTCAAAAAAGTTCAAAATCACTGTTTGGATCTTAATCTGGTTAAATTGTCCGAATTGTGAATCGTGATTAACATGAAAAGTGTGCGGATTTGAATTACGAGCATTTTGATATAAGATTCATCAAAATTGATCAAGAATTGAAAGAGATATGGCAAATTAAGTGATTCTGAAGTTCGAAGTGGTGAATTTGGATCATTCTTGGTGAATTCGGATCATTCAAAGAGAATTCGGAACATTCATAGAGAATTCGGATTGTTCTTGGCATCATAAGTGTAGAATTCGACTCAAGAAGAATTCGAATTCATAGAATTCGAATCCTATTAGATTCGAATTGTAGAGAATTCGAACCCTTGTGGATTCGAATTGGATGAATTCGAACCTTTATGGATTCGAATTGGATGAATTCGAACCCTTATGGATTCGAATTGGTTGAATTCGAACCTAAGTGCATTCGAATTGAGTGAATTCGAACCAAGTTAAGTCCGAATTGGGTGAATTCGAACCAAGTTAAGTTCGAATTGAGTGAATTCGAACCCAGTTACATCCGAATTGAGTGAATTCGAATCCTTCTTCATCCGAATTCATTGAATTCGAACCCTTATTCATCCGAATTCAGTGAATTCGAATCCTTCTTCATCCGAATTCATTGAATTCGAACCCTTATTCATCCGAATTCATTGAATTCGAATCCTTATACATCCGAATTCATTGAATTCGAACCCTTATACATTCGAATTCATTGATTTAAAAAAAAAAAAAAAAAAATTCATACACTGTAAGAGCTTTTCAAGAAAAATTTTTCAAGAGAATTCATTGATTTTTGAAAAAAAAATTATCCCGAAATTTTTCCTATAGTGTATTTCATACACTGTAAGAGTTTTTCAAGAAAAATTTTTATATAATTTTTTTGTGTATTTTCATACACTGTCTGCTTGATCTTCTGAACGATCAATTTCTAGCAATATTCAAAATGGTTTTACAACAAGTTATTGTTAAAAGCAGTGGTGAAGATTTGAAGCAAACTCTGAAAAAGGAGATTCCTCCAATTGCAAAAGTTTTTGTTAAACCAAATGTAAAGTTGCAACAAGTCATTATAACAGAAACATCTGTTAATTCACATGTATCTGTTAAACCAAATAATGAAGTGTTGCAACAAGTCATAATAACAAAAACACCTCCAAAGCCACTTGAAAAAGCTAAGGCAAATAATGGAATTTTGCAACAAGTTATTTTATCAGAAACATCTCCTATATCAGAAACTCCTGTTAAAGATAATGCTTCAAATTCTTCAACTCCTATTTTAAATAAAGCATTGGAAGAAGAAAATGTTAATCTGAAAAGACAAATTTTAGACATTTCTTCTTCAAATGCTAAACTTACTAAAAGAATAACTGATCTTGAAGTTTATATTGCAGATCTTGAAGCAAAGAAAGACAACTCAAGTCTGCACGATCAAATCGAGAATCTTCAAGAGAAAGTAACAACTCTTCAAAAAGAAAATGCCGATTTGAAGAGTAGAGAAGAAAAGAGAGTGAAGTGGAACTTAAAGTTACATGCTCAATTAAAAGAAGTTAAAGATATAGGGAAAATTTTGGACAGTGAAAATGCCGATCTAAAGAGAAAACTGTCTAATTTTTCTTTTGAAGAAAATAAAGTTTTTGAAGAAAAGAAAGAGACTGAGCTGAAATGTATAAAACTTTCAAAACAAGTTTCAGACTTTGAGAAAGTTTTATTTTTAGAAAAAGACAAGCTCGAAAAAGAAAGAGCTAAATTTGAAACTGAACGAAATTTTTTTGAGATTAAAAGTTCTGAACTTTCCGTGAAAATCTCTGAATTAGAAAATTATTTGGAAAAGGAAAGAAAAGATTTCACGGAAAAGCAAAATCTCTTTGAAAAGGAAAGTAAAACCCTTAAAAAGAAAAATATGGAAATTTTCAAAGAGATTACTGATAAAAGAAAGTTTTTGGAAAAAGATTTTGAATCGGAACGTGTATATTTTGAAGATGTGATTCTTAATCTTACCAGAAGATTATCTGGTTTATCAGCTGATATTATGAAGGATCAGTTGATCAAATCTGATCTCCAAAAGAAATTTGATCTAATTTCTAAAGAGAAAAATGTCTTAATAAACAAAGTCAAAGAACTTGAAGACGTCATTTTTAAATTTGATGTCTCAAAGCAGGCTAGTCATAATTCTATCTTTCAGACTCCATTTGTTGATTCAAATGATTCTGAATGTTCTTTTAAAACTGCTTCAAGTTCAAGTTTTAAAAACATTCCTTCTAAACAATTTAAAAGATCAACAGATTTCTCAAAAGGTCAGATTCGTTCTTCTAATCTTTTCTATAATCCTCTGTTTGATAAATCAGATGATATTCTTAAGGTGCCTAAAATTAATACTTCCAAATCTGAAGAAGTTCCAGTCTTCAAGAGGGTGAAGATGGAATGGAGAATCAAAGGCACAACAATTCCAAAGAATCATCTGTATCCACATCAAATGCAAAGAAGAACAATACGCCAAAAGGTAAATCTTATGCTAAACCTAATCCTATTCATCATGTAAATCATCTGATTAGGTTGGCCCATAAGAAAATCTGTTGTTCTTACTGTGGTTCAAATGATTTTGTGCATAAAGATTATACTTCTTTTTGGTACGGTACTTATAGTATTCCTTCAAAGAGATCTACACCTAACCCACTAGGACCCAAGTGCCATTGGGTACCAAAATCTGCTTAATCTCTTTTGCAGGTTCTTCATGTGTTGTACTAAATTGTAGATACATACCACACACATGACTGAAAACAGAAGAGAAGCGGCGTATTTTTTGAAAAATATTTGTACCATTAAGGGGGAGACAAATATTAATGGCTTTTGAACATATCAGTTCAAAACCCGTGCTTCAACGACAATGGCTTCTGGACAAATCAGTTCAGGACCCGTACTTCAAAGACTAAGACTTCTAAATAAATCAGTTTAGAACTCACACTTCTCAGGTGATATCTTTAACTGTTACATCTTTCTGTTTCAAGGAACGTGGTAAAAGGTAACATTGGATTATATTTTGCTTCTACCACTTTGAAAACTTGAATCTTTACAAATTTAATTCAATGAGATAAAATTTTCAATTTTCATTCAATGAATTAAATGTGTGCTAAAAGATGATTTTACAAGTATTTTTGTTTTATCCGAGTTATATTTGTTTCAACTTTCACTTCTGAAATTAATCGAAAGGTCAGCAAAACATGAATGAAATTATGCTGAATGCTCAAAGTTATGTGAATTCGGACTTATATAGAATATAATGCTCAAAAAGCCTATATGTCAGAATGATGAATGGAAACGAAAATATGGGGGAAGCACTATGATTAAGAACCAAGTGATTGAGATATCATTCATATTTTGTAATGGAAATTCGAACTTATATAGAATATCATTTAGTTTGAAAGTTTGTGCCTGTGGCCTTTCTGGTTTGGGAGAGTAAGTCCTAAGGGGTGCTCGACACCTAGTTCCTAAGATCAACTGGTCTGGGATCGGCTGACCCAAATCCTGCAATAGAACCAGATAGAAAGTCATGTTCTACTGGTACAAATGGGTTTAAGATATATCGATGTGGCCTTTCTGGTTTGGGAAATTAAGTTCTAAGGGGTGCTCGTCACATAGCACCTAAGGCCAACTGGTCTGGGATCTGCTAACCCAAATCCTGCTATAGAACCAGATAGAAAGTCATGTTTAACGGTGTATCTTATTCTTACTAAACTTTTTGATCAAAAGATGCCAATGAGCACAAAATCAAAGGATGCCAATGAGCACAGAATCAAAAGATGCCAATGAGCACAAAATCAAAAGATGTCAATGTGCACAAAATCAAAAGATGCCAATGAGCACACATCTCTTGAAACTTGGGAAAATACAAAGTCGCGATAAACCCGTAAATTTATGAAATTCTGATTTTGGACAAATAGTGTGAGTAGAGCAAAATATTCTTATATGTTTTAGAATTGCATATGCTTGAAGCTAATCATATTTCGCATGCTAGCACACCAAATAGATTTAATAAAGGGGTTGAAACTGAACATTTTTTAACTTGATATACAATGATGACTTGTTCTTGAATCCAAACACATGCATTTGATTTCATTTGATTGAAAAATCTGTTAAATTTCATTAAGTTGAATTTCTTTTGTAAAGTTTTCAAATGATCAAATGTTTGTAGTTATAAAATAAAATTCAATGAATGTTATTTTCCTTGTGTAAATTTGTTTTAAAATTTGTGCTACAATTTCAAATACTGTACGTTTTTGAAATATATGCATACTTTCAGGGGGAGAAAATAAATTGCTCCAGAATTCTTATTTTGAGGGGGAGCAAGGTTATTCTGTAAGGAGGAGATTGTTAGCAATACTCAAAGACACAACTGAAATTGAAAATGGTTTTCGATGATTATGATGCTCACCATCATCGAAAAAGGGGGAGAAATGTTTAATTTCAATTTCATGTCAAAGAGCTTTCAAATCAAAGATATTTCAAGTCAAAGATTCGTGAACAAAGACTGAAGATTGGGGAGAAGGATCATGTGAAGTCTAAATATTGCTGAATTTGGTTATCTTAGTTCTGAGTGGTTCTCGGAATGCGCTTACACCTAAAAGTTCAAAAATGTGGATGGTTTCACATCTTTCTGATCCAAACTCTAATCGTTTATGATTTATCTTGTTCCGAATTGATGGTTCTATATAAAGATATGAAATCCATGTTCAAGACTTGAAGACAATCTGTTGAAGATTGTATTGAAGAAGGTTGATTTTTCAAAGAAAAAGACAATGACTTTTCATGTTTGTCTGAAGATTCTTCAAAGCTGAGTTCTTAAAGAGTGTCAAAGCATATAGTTCACCGTGAACTAGTGGAGATAAAGCTACTTGAAGATAGTTTGATAAAGTGTCTGTTTGAGAAGATTGACTTTACAAAGAGCTGAAGACTGCTGTTATTTTTTTAAATCTTGAATCCAAAGGGGGAGATTGTTAGAGCATTATTGTATTCAAGATTTACTGTAAAGTCAATGTACTGTATGAGTCTATACAGTATTGTGAATGCCTTTATACCTTGTATGTTATGGGTATAAATAGGCTTGTCTAGACCATTTGTTAGCAACACTTCAAGAAAGCTTTTGTAATCTTTTAGAAACCTTTTGTAATCCTTTGAGATCAATATATGGATGACATATTTGCTCTCTAGATTCTCTCTCACTACATTCATATCTTATTGCTAGAGATCTGGGATTTCACAGTTTTAAACAAGATCAAACAAAAGAACTTAAAAATAAAATCATTTTCTTTCATGGTTTTATGAACACAACCATTTCATGGTTGTTCCTCAAGTTTTAAATCTAAATCTTAAACTTGGTCTTCATTCGTATCCAGTTTTTTTTTGAAACTGGAATACAAGAATTTATGGGTTTTACATTTCGTTTCAAAATCATGAAAAACCCTAATCTTCATTAAGACATTTATGTCTGAATGAAATGGACAAAATTTCGAACAATCTTAATGGAAATTCTTTCCATACTAAGACAATTCTTATTTGTTAACATCTTTGGTTGAACTGATAATACAGAGAAATGGCATCTTCAAAGATAAATGTCACCGCTGAGTCCATCTCCGCTGACTCTGAGGAAGTGGACATCATCAAAGCCCCTCAGGTTAAGTTCAAGCTGGATCAACTAGATTGGACTAAGGTCAACAACCTCTCTGCTCTTCTCGAGTTTCCTCCTCGAAAGCAAGTCACACATCTGGATGATGCTGTGAATTTCCTGAAACACTGCTGCATTTCAACAGCCCTGACCATCACTCCTCCCGCAAGTCAGCTACTACTATCCCAGTTCTGGTACTCTGCCAGACACACTCAGCTACCCTCCGCCAAAGATGCATCCAAAACCATCGATTGCATACTCAGCGATGCTGAGTATGGTACAATTAAGATAACCCCCGCTATCATACGAAAAGCCCTGAACTTTCCCAATGCCACCAAAGAAAAACCCTTCGTTCCATTCCCTGACCATAAGAAGCAAGCTGACAAAGATGCCATCATTGCTTTTCTCGACACAATGGGTTACATCTGGGACATTGGAAGGGACAAGAAGCCCGAGAAGAAGCTGACGCTGATAAAGAAGTCCAAAATTCCCAGCGAGATGAATTTCATCTTCGCTCACCTGATCGGCTGCATGACAGCGAAGTCCGGCTCTTCTGATCAAGCCGCACAACCTACGCAAGCTATGGGATACGCACTGCTGAAAGGTCTAAACATTGACTGGGCCTCTATTATATATGATGACCTAGTACAACGCGTGGATTCTGCCGCTAACCGACCAGCATGGGTTCCTTACCCAAGATTCATCAGCGCCATCTTCCAATATGGCCTGAAGGACAGCTATCCTGAAGAGGGTGACCTGAAACTTTCTCAGGTTGGACCTAAGGTGCTCGATTTCAAACCTGTCGCCAACGAGGTACGTCTCTCTACCCTTCTCTCTCTTCTTAACCCCAATTCTTCAACTTCTGTGGCTCCTTCAGCGACAATACCCATCGCTGATACCCCGGCCACACAATCCTCTCCTTCTAAGAAAAGGAAACCCTCTCACACCCAACTTGATTCCAAAAGGATCAAGAAAACCAAGGAGCAACCCCAGCAATTCCATGCTGAAGACTCCTCAGCTCATTTTGACGAGCTGAAGGAAAGTTCCGTGGTACGCTCTGCCACACACGTTCAAGCCATGCCTGCAATCCAGACTTCAGCGTCTCCAAACGCTGAGGTTAGAAACTTGGAAACTACCCAACCTCCCTCAGTCTCTAAAAAGAACGATGAAGTGATTGTCAGCGTTTCCAACGCTGAACTCAGTACCCGAATCCCAATCTTATCCTTCGCTCCTCCATCCACTTCTTTGGACACTCCTCCAGCTAACACTGGAGATGCCATCATTCCAGAAGCCACCGCTGACGCTTCTCAACGAATGATGAAGACAGGACCTGCAGAGATCCCCATACCTCACCGTACTTTCGAAGAGGATATGAAACATTACTTAGGAATCCGCAACTTTGACGATTTCGTCAATCCTCCTGCAGGTACAAATCAACCCATATACACTGTAACTAAACCTTAAACTTCTGAGCTTTCCTTTGTTCACAAGTACTTATGTGTTACAGGTCCTAATTTTGGAGACATCAACGAGTCTCTGAAATCCGTGGAAACTAAGCTGACTGATCTCACCACCACACTCTCCAACAACTCTACAGCTGTAACAAACGCTGGAGAGAATCTGACGAAGCTGACTACGGTGGTGGAGAAGAAGGCTTCCAGAGATGACATTAAGGGCCTTGATAAGACGCTCAGCGATTTTGCCAAGGTGCTCTCTGACATCTACACTGACTACACCAGCCTCAAAAACTCAGTTTCGACCGTGTCCAGCGAAGTAACAACGCTGAAGACATCGGTTGGAAAACTCGAGGGTGATATGTCAGCGGTCAAGACCGACTTAGGCTCTGTAAAGACCGACGTTGGTTCTATGAAGACGATGATCGAGACGCTGGTAAACAAGGCAAATAATCCAGCTCCTGCTCCTGCCCCTGCCCCTATTTTGGAATCTTTCACAGCGGCGGATCGCACAGAGCTGAAGAAAATCATGCCTGCTATTTCTGGCCTAGAAGACAGAATAGCAAAGCTTGAAGGTTGTGTGAAAATCTCTGGCCCAGAAGACAGAGATAACACCAATGCTGAGTCTACTCATTCCTCCCCCAATCATGAGAAAGAGGGGGAGAAGAGCGCTGAACATTCCGGTGAGAAGAGCGCTGAAGATCTAAACAAAAGCGCTGAAGATCTGAACAAGAGCGCTGAAGACCTTTCCCATGATGAATCTATCAGGGGAGAGAGGAATGAAGAACTGATCGCTGAAAAACCTCAGGGAGATGAAAACCCTGAGGGAACCGAGAAGCTCGCCTCTGTATCTGAGGGGGAGCAACTCGAAGAAGATGCTGAGGAATCCGAAGCAGAAGAAGATGAAGACATCGACATCCCTGAAGATGAACCATCCTCCTCTCCAAGGAAGGATGATGATGATGATGATGAAGATGACGATGATTTCTTTGTTGTCAAACCTGCTCCTCGAACCAAAGCTCTTAAAGGTATTTCAATAAAAGAACCTTCAGGGGAGAAGACAAAGACAAAGCCCTCAGCCTCTGGAGCTGAGAAAGGCAAAGGCAAAAGCGTTCGTGAAGATGAAAATCTGACGATCTTGCTTGAAAAGCCGGTTTGTCAGGTACACTAATCATCTCTTACTCCATCCCTCCTCTATCATACACTATCAGTTCTTCTACCCAAGCCTATACACTTAAACCAATTCTCTCTATCTGTTTCTACCCAAGTTCTTACTTGTAAGATCGCTGCGTTTCAGCTAGTCCTCTTCCCTGTTTGAGGATATCGCTGAAGGCTCCACAACTGCGACTTCACCAATAATTCCAGCTGCCGCTGAAGAAATAATCCCAGTCTTGGATTTGATCTCTGAGACTGATGAACCAGAAGAACAACCTCTCTCACACAGAAACAGACCTTCCTCAGCTCCTCAAAAGCTGAGTGAAGAGGATCAAAAGAGAAGAGAAGAAATAATAAAATGATTCGAGGATCAGCGAATCATTCTAAGGCGTGATCAACTGCCTTCAGTTCCTCCTAAGTTCAAATTTTCAAAAGCTGAATACAAGGAACACCTCAGAGCTGAACGCCTCATCGCTGAAAGAAAGGAAGCTGAATAGAAAGACAGAGAATACGCCATCAAGCTTACTCAAGAATCTGTCAAAGACCCCAAGCTGAAACGTGTTCCCATTCAAATCCAACGAAAGCTTTGGGAAGAAGGCCAGAAGATCGTGGAAAAGAAAACTGAAGTTTCTCAGACCACCCTGATCTGGTGTAAAGAGAAAATCCACTTCAGATATCGTCCAACGAAGATCAACAAGGTATTAATCTCTGGAAGAACATCTATCGGAGTACCTATTGTTGACATCAAACTTTTCAGAGAAGATGGCCAAACTGAAACCTTTCGCGCGGACACTGTAAAAAGGTATGGTCTCTCTGAATGGCTGGAGATGAGGTTAGATATCCAATCGTCACAATCTAAGTACAAGGATCATTTCGAAAAGCTGATAAACAGACAGATCGACTTGATATCTTCTTGTGTGGACATTCCTCCTCTTCCTGATCTTAAGCCGAAAAGAAAAAGGGCCTCTCCAAAGAAGAAACGTCAAGATTCAAACTCAGGTCCTGTCATACGAAATGAAACTGGAATTGGTTTCTCTCGCGCTGAAGTGCTTGGTCCTGACCCTGATCTATCTGCCCTTGACATTTCTTTGCCACCATGTGAACTTTTCGTCCCTGGTAAAGTCATCAGTAACCCTTATGGAATATTCTTCCTTGACTACGACGGACGTAAATGCTTTCAACGGATCGCTGAGCTTCCAATCACTCCAATCGAACAGCTCAGAGATCTTATCTACTGGTGTGACTTCAGAAAAGACATTCAGGCACGACACCTAAAACCCTTGATCTTTGAAGAAGCACTGAACAAAAGAAAACAAGGCGTAACGGTTCCTGACTGGATGATCCCCACTGAAAAGACGACCCTTGATGAACTTCTCATTAAGGAAGAACCTTTTGAAAACTGATATAATCTCCTTTTTCTCTATTGTATCAGTTATCCTTCTGTACTTGTAAATTATTTCGCTTGTACTTATAATCTTTCTGTTCTTCATTGTAACCTGATTCAATATTTTAAAGAAAGATTTCAGCGAACGTACTTTACTCCATCAGTACTGAAAAGATCCCAGAAAACAGTAAAAGGGACAAATATTTTATGAGTTCTTTTTATCCTTATGTTTTCATTAAATAGCAATTTTCTTTGTTGCTATGTCATAATCAAATAGGGGGAGATTGTTGATCCAAACCCTCAGTGATTTGATAATGACCCTCTCTTAAATACTTAGTGAAAATTGTAAGTAAACAATATGTATCAGATTTTCACTATCGCTGATAAGTACTAAGATCTTCCAGTACCGCTGATAGGAACTCTCGCTCTTTAAGTTAAACATTCAGCGAAACTGTTCACCATAAATGCTCCGAGTCTGTTCAGTCATTATGATGATCGCTGATAAGTTAGTTGTTTACTTATGATCCCTGAAGACAAGTTTCACGTCAACAAAGGTTCTACGCTGAAGTCGAATATCAAGCTCAAGAACCAGCGACAAGTCTCCTAATGAACTGATGCGGATCAGCGAAGACTCAGATTTGTCCACTCAACGTGAAGTATCAAGTACAAGACTTCAGCTATCGCTGAACTTTATCATCTGCTGAATAGTAAATGATAATCGCTGAATCAACGAAAGCTGATCATGAAGTCCTCCGTACAAAGTACTTTTGTCTTAACCACCCTTGCACGCCTCCGTACGAAATGTCAGAAAAGAACCTCCGAATATCTGAAATCGTACAACCACTCTGATACTACACTATTCATCCATACGGCTACTAAGGTTGTCAACAAAGGTCAATGACATGCAACCAACCAGCTGATGACACGTGTAAAGTATATACTGACTTGCATTAAATGCATGCAGTATATAAAGAGATGAACTCACTTCATTTTGAAGTAACTTGCTAACTCTGGACAAGTTCATATCTCTTATCTCAAGATAGGTTATTATTAGTAATTTCCTTATCTTTCTTAGTGCAAGAAACCTTAGTGTTCCAACTTGTTTAGATTTAGGTTTATCCTTAATCTTGTCTTCGCAACAAGCTGTAAATTGTTAATGATTTATCAATAAACAATTTAGAAAAGTAAAATCTGTGTGTTTGTATTCAACCCCCCCCCCCCCCCCCCCTTCTACAAACTTGTATAGGCCTTCGGGACCAACAAGTGGTATCAGAGCGGATTTGTTTAATCTCATAAACAAGATCTAATCTAAGATATTTCTCTTCCTTGCTATTATCTGAAAATGGCCAACACAAACACACGTTATATAGACAATGGTTCTCTTGCAAAACCCCCTAGATTTTCCAGAGACAACTTCAACTTGTGGAAAAATAGGATGACACTCTTCTTAGAAGGTGTAGACCCTACTATGACTTACTATCTTGAAAACGGACCACACATCCCTGTAACAATTGATCCTTTAGTTCCAGCCACTGCAACTAGAGCTGCTATTCCAGAAAGGCTGATTCCAAAGGAAATACACATGTGGACCGATGAAGATAAGAAGAAAGTGGCTATAGATACAAAAGCCAGATCCATACTATCCATGGCCCTTCCTGACGAAGTCTACCATTCCGTCATGTACCTGAAGTCATCAAAAGCCATGTGGGACACAATATGTGTTCAGTATGAAGGAACGTCTGAAGTCCAGGACTCAAGAAAGATCAACCTGGTAAGACAATATGAACATAGGTGGTACTTATGTTGATTCAACAATTGTAACCTCAACGGGTAATCTAAGGGATCCCGACCATGATTTACCTGACTTCGTGTCAAGGAAGTATCTGGACAGCGCCTTAAAAGCTGTCCGCGAAGCGATGGCACATGAGTTCAGAACGGAGCACGACAAGGTCAAGAGCTTACTAAAAGGGAAGGAGAAAGTGGTAGAACCCGAAACCGCACCAACACCTCCACCGGCACCTGCTTAGCAATCCTACTTGGTGGATGACCTAAAGACCATGCTCCTAGCCCAACTGCTCCAACACACCAACACTGACTCCTCAACCGAAGCAGATCTAATTTCCATGCTCCGATCACAAGCATCTGCTCAACCATCATCCGTCAACACCCAATTGGACCAAATTGACACGACCCTGAAGGACATTCAGAACGCTCTTTCAACCTTGTCCGACAGGGTCGCCTCACTTGAAGTAACCTGCAAGAGTCAAGCTGGCAGACTCAAACGCTCGCACGATGACCAGGATGATCCTGATCACCGTGAGGGGGAGAACAAGCGTCAGAGATTATACGAGTCCGAGCCAATCAACATCGACACTACTCCAACGGTTCAACCGGAACCATCAACCACTGTGGCACCATCAGAAGATCAGCCATTAACCCAACTAAGTTTAGCCGAGATGGTCATCGACATGGACATCTCAGATGAAGAAGACCCAAGGGTTGAAAAGACCGAGGGAGAATCTCAGGAACTGATCGTCTACACCGCACCAGAAAGGCCAGAATTCGAAATGCTAGATCTTGGCTTGGAGATTGACCCAGAAATGGAAAATGCGTGGTATGAAAAAGGCGCCAGTGCAATAAACTATGAGGTAAACTTGATATTCCCAACCGATGCCGACGACGATTTTAACTACGATCAGTTCCTTTTGCAATCCATTCAAAGTGCACCTGCTTATGCTGAACTGATTCCCGAGACTTCTACATCAACACATCCAACATCTCCTCATCAAGTAACAGCTTCTGATCAACCACCACAACCTGTCAGATGGGAGAAAATCATAATCCTGATTCCCTTCCTTGAAGACTCCCTAAAGTGGTTGTTCGTCTACAAACTGCGAGTGCTTGATCCAGCCTTCTGCCTTGGATTAGCAAAGTTCGACGATGCTTACAAGAAACAGTATTTAGAGGTCATGAAAAGGTGTCTACCGGTCAGTCAGGTCCGAACCAAACACAAGATTACCGTAGTTATCAACATTAGGTCCGACCGAATTCTGAAGACTTGGTACCCAGTCTTTACCATCAAAAGAGAAGATGGGAAATAATGGATATTCTCCGAAGCTGACTTCAAGAATCTTCGACTGAACGACTTCCACCCAATCCTCAAAGACCTCCGAACTCGAACGATCCGACCACTCCACATCACCAAAGCGCTCGAAGTCGTCAAGCGATTCTTGAAATACAAGGTAATAATGTCTTACATTACTGATTTTCAGATGGGAGTCGAGCACAGGACGAAGAAAATAAATTTGGTGAAACCTGACCTGAAAGCCCCAGAATTAAAGATGTATCCAGTTAACACTCTGCTGTTACAACCAGAGTTCGGAATCATATATCTCAACGAACAAAATGAAAAGAAGTTTCTACGCTTCAGTCAAGTTGAAAGATTCTGCGACGGAACTTTGTTAAAGGTCAGAGATGCGTTAAGAGAAATAACTACCAAGGAAAAAGATCTTCGGAAATCGTTTGTCGTAAGTCTTAACGAAGCAAACGCCCGAGAAGCCTTGGAAACTGTTGAAGACCGTATTGAGTTCCGCAAAGCCATCAGATGCTTCAAGATTATTTTTGCACTACGAAAGAGATACGTTTCGAACTGGCGCGAAATTGAACTTCGATTCAAAGGGGGAGATTGTCGGGAATAAAATTAGATTGAATAGAAGTTCAGGGATTAATTTGTAACATTATATATGGGCTTATTCTTGTAATGGGCCATGGGCCTTAGTTGTCTAGCCTAGGTATATAATGTGTTGTTACCTTCATAATTGAAGTTAATCGTCCATTAACCATTGTAAACATATTCTCTGAATTCTCTGAATGGTTATGAAATAGATGGATGACAAGTTGAAATCATATTGTTCTTATTGATTATTTGTTCGTGATTTCTACTGTATTGCACTAATCTAGGATCCACAAGAAGTCTTAATGCGCAAGTCTCTTTGATCAAAAATAGGATTGATCAAAGAATGTATATAGTACGATTTTGTTTTTTTGTCCCCAATCGTGCTTACCGACTACCTAGCCTTAATGCACAAGACTCTTTGATCAAAAATAGGATTGAATCATTGTGTTAGCTCCAACTTCTGTTAAAAGAAGTATTGAAAAATAAGCTAAGTATAGAACATCGACAGAGCCTCTGCCAAGACACCATGTGAAGAACGTTCAACAGAAGGCTTCTCAAAGGACAAGGCCATAGAGCCTCTGTCACCCTTGACAGAGCCTCTGTGGAATAAAGACTTGAAGAATGAATTTTCTTGAAGACAAAGACAATCATGCCTCTCACGTGCCTCTATTGTACGAAGATCCTGAAGATCGTTCATACAAGGCATACCCTGCAAACTCCACGTGTCAACCTCTGACGGGTTATAACCTTTGCAGAAAATGGCGCGCTACATTAACATTGTACCTGATGCAGTCCGACGATGTTGTCTTTGTACCATTAGTACTTCTTGTCTGTCTCTTGTCCCCTGTAAAGTAGTATAAATAGAAGGCTCTAGTAGAGCTTTTTAAAAAAAACTTTGCACATCACATACACACACCTATTTAGAGCAGAATATTTTCACACACTTTCGGTGTTCTTGGTGTCTTATGAAGAATTAATAGAAGTGAATCATTGAGCTAAATCATTGTTTTATTACAACTTTACTTATTTAATTATGTGTGTTATTTCTACCATCGATATCTCTTTAGTTCTGTCTAAAAACGCTTCTGCACATAATCTCGTTTGAAGTATTGAGATTAATATCATTGTTGAGTTTATATTGGGATCAACAATTGGTATCAGAGCGAACTTTGATTTTCTATATCAAAGGATCCACTCTAACAATGATCTCAACTCTTTTTGGGAGAAATTTGGACTGATTTTGACCCGTTCTTACTTTATTTCTTAGCAGCCCCTGTTTTTCTGCTATTTTCGACTTGTTCGACTCTAGTAAACTGACAAGATCTGTTTCTTCGGTTAAATCTTTCCATTTAAGTGCATTGTTCAAGGTTTTATGGCTTTAAACACTTGTCGAAGGTCTGTCCCATCATTTGAAAAATTTCAGTTCACACTCTATTTTTCTGGTATTCTCAAACCACTCAAAATGGTGAATACCAACAACTTCTTTACTGCTGGTTCTTTAACCAAACCCCCACTCTACTAAGATATGAGTACCCCCAATGGAAGATACGAATGATTCATTTCTTTGAGGGTACTGACAAAGATCTCCTCACTTATATCTGAAATCCACCTTATGTTCCTATGGTCACAGTACCAAGGGTACCTGCCACAGATGATACTACAGAGGTTGCTGAGTCCAAAAAACCAAAGACGAAGGATAAATGGACTCCAGCTGACTGGGAGAAATACGAAATTGCTCAGAAGGCCAAGCGACTTCTGATAATGGCCATACCAAATGACCTCTTCCAATCTCCAGATACATGTGAATCTGCCTATGATCTGTGGAAAGAACTAGAGAAACAACTGGAAGGAGGTGCCAACACTCAGAAGAATCGTAGACCAAATGCATCAACGAGTACTATGCTTTCAAAGCTCTGCCGACAGAATATATGCAATCAACATACAACATGTTCAACTCTCTGATTAACTAGTGTAAGAAGTTCGGGATTCACAGAACTTCTGAAGAGAACAACGTCGTGTTCCTAAAGAGCCTAAACGAAGAATGGCTCCAGTTGTCTATGTCTCTGCAAACTAATCAGGACCTAGACACCTGGACTCTATCAGATATTTATGGAACACTGGCTACCCAAGAACCTCAGATTGCACAAGCAAAAGCTCAAACCGATGGGCCTCTTGCACTTGTTGGTAAAGCTACAGAAGCAAAGGAGAATCCTAAGAAGGAGAAGTCTGTGGAGGAGAAGAAAGAGAAGAAGAAGAAGGTGTTGGTTGTTGACAGTGAGGAAGGGGAACTGGTAGAAGAAGAGGAGGCAACAATGGCCTCAATAGCTAAATCTTTAGCTCTGTTGACAAGAGAGTTCGGTAACAGAGGATACCGAAAGAAGTCTGGATATGAACATGATGGGAGAGACGATCGAGGAGAGAAGTATGAATCGAGGAACCAAGGACGAGAAGGTTCAAGTGGCCAACAGAGGTCAAGTGACAAAGGTGACAGAGGTGGTGACCAACAGAGGTCAGGTGACAGAGCTGGAAACGCACCCCAGAACCAGGGATGCTTTAACTGTGGCAAGCTAGGCCACTATGCTGCAGACTGCAGAAGCAAACCCAATCGCCCTCAGAGGGACTCTGCTTTCTATAAAAAGAAGGTGTATTACTAGGCTCAGAAGTCGCTCATGGTTGAACAAGAAAACTGGCTATCTGACGAATCCTCTGACGAAGGCGAGGAGAAGAACGACCTGTTCTGCGGTATGGCAGAAGTCAGCTCCTCAGACTCTGACAGTGAGGTATCCACTTCTGACTCATACTCTAGTGAAACTGAAGCTAATTTGCTTAAATTGACAAAAGATTACACTAAACTAAAAAAGACTTGTGATAATATTAAGAAAAAAACTTGCATTCTTTGAGAGAGAAGCCAGACTTCTCACTCAAGAAAAATAAAAAATTTCCTTAGAAAAGGAAGAGATTGAGACTAATTGGCATAAGAATCTAAGTCCTTTAAAAGAAAAGATTTTAGAACTCAACTCTGTCATTAAAGCTAAAACAAAGGAACTTCTAGACAATGAGAGTGACAGAATGAATATTCTTGCTCTCAAGAAATTCTTTCAAAAGGAAAGAGAAATCCTACATCAAGACCTACTCAGTCAAGACCTTTTAATCAAGAAATATCAAAATGCACAGAAGGTGTACGAGAAAATAAATACACAAATAGGAAGAAGGGGAATTGGCTTCTGTGATATAGATCCATATACTGGAACCAAAAGAGACAAGTCCCTGTCTTCTCTGTTTTGTATTGGGAGTACAAGAAAACCAGGATTTCCCAATTTACTCTCTGTAAGAAAAAGGCAGAAACTCTCGGGGGAACCTCACAAGAGGAAACCTCTGAAGATGATAAATGTGTTGTATCAAAACACAGATTTATCACCCTCAGCCTCTGTCAAAAGAGACTCCAAACCTAAGAGATATATGAAAACTCAAGATCAGATAGGAATCTTCAAGTTTGGTGACCCTAAGACTCAAACCCATGTCGCTTTTATCTGCACTATAGATTCTGAAATGAAACTATCGGCAGAGGCACTTGAGTTCATGCCTGCCTCTTCAGAAGAAAAACTGAAATACCCTTCTGAGAATGAGTTAATGGAAATTGGCAAAAACATTTTTTATGAAAACCTCTGGGCATCCACTAACGAACAAAATATCTCTGAGGAAATCTTGATAAATACTTCTATTGACTTGGAAGATATTCCCGAAAGAAAGGAAGAAAGCGAGTATGGCACATGCTCAAAAAATCCTGCCTCTGTCGAAAGAGATCTAAGTGACTCAACCTCTATATATGAGGACGATTCATCCTCTGACGAACCAGAGACTGACTCAACTGAGTCAGAAATAGTTCCTTGTGAATCAGAGAGATTTAAACTTCCCTCTGGAATTCTTAATAGAACCATTCCTCCAAAGGAGAAAATCACAAGTGTTCCTATCTGCTCGGATTTCCTGGATATGTGTATACAAGCCCAAACCTCTCTTGAGCTTGAAAAGATCAAACAACAAAAGGACAAGTCCTCTCAGTGTTCAAAAACTCCAAAACCTCTTAGGCCATTTCAAGAAAAATTAACTTCGCAACAAAAGGGTAAATGGGTTGAAAATGACAAATCTTTTACTTCTGTGACAGTGAAATCAGCTGAGGTTCACCACCACAGATGATGGCCTCAACATAAGGCTACTTCCAACAGAGAATTTTCAAAACATCAATCTAGCCTAGATAGGTCTTCTTGTAATAGGAAGTCTAATGCTAGGAAAGATTGTAATAATAAAGCCTCTGTACCCATATTTAGTGTTTTTAATGAAAAGTTTAAGCAAGTTTCTTCGCATATCAATTATTGTCATTGTTTCGATATTATGCATCAATTGAACCAACACTTCTCAAGCCCTCTCTGTTTCCTCTATAGACCCAAAAAGAATGCAAAATTCAAGGGTAAGAAGAAACCATATGGTTCTTCGAAAGAAGATAAAACCAAATCTAAGGATGCCAAGGCAACCTTAAAGACCCCTAACAAACCTGGACCCATTTGGAAATGGGTACCTAAAAATCTCTGAATATGTTGTAGAAGCAGTATATGCCGATATGGTACCTAGACTCTGGGTGCTCAAGGCAAATGACTGGCGACAGAGGTCTACTATCCTCATATAAAGACAAACTTGGAGGAGGATCAGTGACTTTTAGAGATAATAAGAAGGGGTATATTAAAGGCTATGGAGTCATTAAGAAGGAAAACATAACCGTATGCAAAGTTGCATATGTGGATGGCCTTAAGCACAATCTTCTCAGTGTTAGCCAACTTTGCGATACGGATTTTGATGTCATGTTCAATAGAATATTATGCTCTCTACAAGGAGAAGATACAGGAGTTGAACTTCTGCGAGCCGAACGAATGGGCGAGCTGTACCTCATGAACTTTAGTGTCAAGAATAAGAAAGACAAGCTCTGCTTTATTGCCGGTAAGAACGAAGAAGCTTGGTTATGGCATAACAGGTTCTGCCATCTGACCTTTCATACTCTAGATAAGCTTGTTAAACTCGATCTTGTTAAGGGTCTGCAAAATGTTAAATTCAGTAAAGATCATTTGTTGTTGGTCCCGAAGGGCTATACAAGTTTGTAGAAGGGGGGGGGGGGGGTTGAATACAAACACACGTTTTTACTTTTCTAAATTGTTTATTGATAAATCAAGAAAATTTACAACTTGTTGCGGAACAAGATTAAGGATAAACCTAATCTAAACAAGTCTTGAGAAACACTAAGTTTCTTGTACTAGAAAGAGTTAAAGAAATTACGAATAATAACTTAACAATAAGAGAGAAATAAGAAGATGGTCCGAGCACACTTCAAAACTGAAGTAAGGTTCTTCTTATATACTGCATGCATTTAATGCATTGCAGTATGGCTTTACACGTGGCAGCAGCTGAGTGGTTGCATATCATTGACCTTTATAGGCAACCTTAGTAGCCGCATGGTGCACAGTGTAGAATCAGAGTTGTTGTACGATTACAGACAAAAGGGATATCCGTTCTGACAGTTCGTACGGAGACGTGCAAGGGAGGTAAGACAATAGTAACATGCAGGGAGACTTCATGACCAGCTTTCGTTGAGTCAGATGTTTATCAGCGAATGATAAAGTTCAGCGATTGCTGAAGTCTTCTACTTGATACTTCACGTTGAATGGACAGGTCTTGCTTCGCTGATATCCGCATCAGTTCATGAGTAGACTTGTCGCTAGTTCTTGAGCTTGATCTTCGACTTCAGCGTAGAACTTTGGTTGACGTGAAACTTGTCTTCAGGGATCATAAGTAAACAACTAACTATCAGCGATTACCATAAGGGCTGAACAGGCTCAGAGCATTAAGGTGAACAATGTTCGCTGAATGTCTAATTCTAAGAGCGAGAGTTCCTATCAGCGGTACTGTAAAGTCTTAGTACTTATCAGCGATAGTGAAACTCTAATACATATTGTTTACTTACAATTTTCACTAAGTGTTTAAGAGAGGGTCATTATCAAATCACTGAGGGTTTGGATCAACAATCTCCCCCTATTTGATTATGACATAGCAACAGAGAAAATTGCTATTTAATGAAAACATAAGGATAAAAAGAACTCATAAAATATTTGTCCCTTTTACTGATTTCTGGGATCTTTTCAGTACTGATGGAGTAAAGTACATTCGCTGAAATTTTTCTTTAAACTTCGTAAAGGTTACAGAGGGAAGTAGAAAAATCACAAGTACATCAAATAAAATTACAAGTACAAAAGATATATGGTGATAAGGATAGAAGAATTACAAGGAGATCCTATCAGCTATCGAAGGGTTCTTCCTTAATGAGAAGTTCATCAAGGGTCTTGGTTGTAGGAATCATCCAGTCAGGGACAGTTTCTCCCTGATTTCTTCTTTCTTGAGCTTCAGCGAAGATTAAGGGTTTGAGATACCTTGCCTGAAGATCGCATCTGAATTCACACCAATAGACAAGATCCCTTAGCTGTTCGAGAGGAGTGATGGGAAGCTCAGAGATGCGTTGAAAGCGTTGTCCCTTGTCATAGTCGTAAAAGAAAATACCATAAGGTTCGCTTATGACTTTTCCAGGGATAAAGCGTTCACCAGGTGGCAGAGATGTGTCGAGCGCTGATAGGTCAGGATCAGGACCAAGTACTTCAGCTCGAGAGAAACCAATACCTGTTTTGTTCCGTATAGGAGGACTTGAGTCTGAAATTTTAGACTTTTTCTTTGCAGAGGCCCTTCTTTTCTGATTCAAGAGAGGAGGAGGAGGAGGAATATCCATGACAGAAGAAACTAAGTCGATCTGTTGATTTATAAGCTTTTCGACATGATCCTTGTACCTAGATTGTGACTTCTGGATGGCTAATCTGATCTCCAACCATTCAGAGAGACCGTACTTCGTGATAGCTTCAGCATAGAATTTTTCGTACTGTCCGTTTTCTCTGAATATCTCGATTTCAGCAATTAATATTCTGAGGGTCGATCTTCCAGTGATATGTACCTTGTTGATTTTGGCAGGTCGATATCTGAAGTGAACCTTTTCTTTGCACCAGTTCAAGGTAGATTGAGAAACCTTGGATTTTTCTTCAACGATCTTCTTGGCGTCTTCCCAGAGCTGACGTTGGACTTCGATGGGAGTTCTTTTCAGCGAGGGGTCTTTAACTGATTGTTGGGTAAGCTGGATGGCGAGTTCTCTGTCTTTTTCTTCAGCTTCCCTTCTTTCAGCGATTAACCTTTCAGCTCTGAGGTGATCCTGGTATTCCTTTTGTGAAAGTTTGAACTTTGGAGGAATAGAAGGAAGTTGATCACGCTTCAGGATGATTCGCTGATCTTCGAATCTCTTGATTACTTGCTCTCTCTTTTTCTGATCCTCTTCACTTAGCTTTTGAGGAGTCAAGGAAGGTCTGTTTTTGTGAGAGAGAGTCTGTTATTCAGGTTCATCGGTCTCAGTGATTAAATCCAAGACCGGGATTATTTCTTCAGAGTTGGGAGTTGGGATTATTGTTGGTGCAGCTGTAGAGACTTCAGCTGGATCCTCAAGTAGGGGAGAGGACTAGCTGAAACACAACGATCGTTTAAGTAAGAAGAGTTGGGGAAGAAAGAGATAGAGAAAGAATGGGGTGTTCAAGTGTATAGAGGTTTTATGGATAGAAGGACTGAGATTGAGAAGGGATAGAGGAGGGATGCAGTGTAAGGGAATAGGAGGCAGTGTACCTGACAAACTGGCTTTTGAAGCAAGATCATTAGATTGTCTTCTGCAGCAAGGCCTTTGTCAGCTTCAGACGCTGCAGGCTTTGTCTTCTCCCCTGATGGTTCGTTTATCGAAATCCCTTTGAGAGTTGTAGTATTTTGAACAGGCTTGACGATAAAGGAGTCATCATCATAATCATCGTCATCATCATCATTCTTTGGAGAATAAGATGGTTCATCATCAGATATGTCGACAGCTTCATCTTCTTCAACTTCGTCTTCATCAGATTCAACCTCTTCAGAGCAGGGTGAGGTTACATCAGCAGCAGCTTCAATGTTCTGTTCTTCGAGTTGCTCCCCCTCAGATTTAGAGGGAGGTTTCTCGGTTTCCTCAGGGTTTTCAACTCACTGAGGTCGTGAAGTAGAAGTACCAGCAACAGCAGTTTCAATACCCTCCTCCTCAGCATGGGGAAGGTCTTCTTTATTTTTCTTCTCCCCCTCATCATTATGGGGAAGGTCTTCTTTAGGCTTCTCTCCCTCTTCCACATCATGGTTGGGGGAGGTAACGGACTTTTCAGCGGCAGCAGCAGCCATAGGATTACTGTCTTCTTGGCCAGTAGTTCTTATACCGTTTTCAATAGCTGATACTCTGTCTTCTAGGCCAGTTATAGCAGGAATGATCTTTTTGAGTTCATCTTGATCGGCCTGAGTGAAATGAGAAGTTGGGGTGTTTAGGCGATCGAGCACTTTATGAACAATCTCTTTGACCGCAGAGACCTCGGTCTTGATTGTGGAAACTTCACCCTTAAGAGAACCAACCTCTGTCTTCAATGATGTGACTTCATTGGACAGAGAGGTGAAGTTTGTTGAGAGAGTGGTTGTGGCGGTTGAGTTTTCAGCGAGGGTGGTAGCAAATTTAGCAATGCTACCATCCACCTTCTCCAGATCAGCTTTGGAGGCTTTCTTTTCGACCTCAGTGGTCAATGTCTTCAAGTTCTCTCCAGCGTTTGTAACCGCTGAAGAGTTGGCAGTTAGAGTGTTGTTGAAAGACTCCATCTTTGTTTCCAGGACCGTCAGGGAGGTGTTGATATCACCCAAATTAGGACCTGAAAAAGTTATCAACTTATGAACAGAGGAAAGCTCAGAAGTTTGGGGTTGAGAGAGAGAAGTGTGTGGGAATTTGTGTATACCTGCAGGCGGGTTGGCGAAGTTGTCGAACCCTTTGTGTCCTGAATAAGTTTCGTAGTCGTCTTCAATATTTCCTAGACGACTGGAAGTACCTGCAGGTCCTGTGGTGTGTCCTATCATCCTCTGAAAATGTTCAGCAGTAGTGTCGCTGAGGATGACGGTTGTTGAGGAGAATAGGGGAATAGATTGAGTGACCAAAGAAGAGGTGAGAGGAATGGAAGATGAGACGGTTGGATGGGTACGGGGTTCAGCGTTGGATCCGCTGAAAATCACTTCAGTCTGTAGAGAGGCTGAAGGAGGTGGGTTCATTTCTAAGTTTATAACTCCAGCGTTTAGAGACGCTGAAGCTGGGATGGAAGGGGTGGCTTGTTCAGCTGTGGCAGAGCGTACCACGGAACTATCCATCAGCTCTTCAAGATGAGCTAAGGAGTCTTTAGCATGGGAATGCTTTGGGGGTTACTCCTTGGTTTTCTTGGTCCTTTCGAAGCCAAGTTGGGAAAATGAGTGTTTCCTTTTTCTAGAAGGAGTAGAGGTTGCAGCTGGGGTATCAGCGGTATGGATTTCCACTGAATGAGCCACAGAAGTAGAAGAAGGAGGATTTAGAATAAATAGGAGAGTAGAGAGACGTACCTCGTTTGGCAGGGGCTTGAAGTCGAGCACCTTAGGGCCAACCTGAGAGAGTTTCAGGTCTCCTACTTTTGGGTAGTTATCCTTAAGGCCGGTTTGGAAGATGGCGCTGAGGAATCTTGGGCCATGGCTTGCTGAGGTTGAGCAGCTTGCAAAATCTACCCTGAGCGCAAGATCGTCGTAGATTATCGAGGCCCAGTCAACATGGAGACCCTTCAGCAATGCATAGGCCATGGCTTGCTGAGGTTGAGCAGCTTGATCAGAGGAGCCATTCTTCGCTGTCATGCAACTTATTAGGTGTGCGAAGATGAAGTTCATCTCGCTGGGCATCTTTGACTTCTTGATTGCAGTCAGTTTCTTCTCGGCTTTTTCATCTCTCCCTTGATCCCAAACGTACTTCATTGCATCAAAGAATGCAATGAGTGTTTCTCTATCAGCATGTCTCTTGGGGTCAGGGAAAGGAACAAATTGTTTATCTTTGGTGGCAACAGGGAGATTCAGTGCTTTTCGAATGATAGCAGGGTTGATTTTGATGGTGCCAAAATCAGTGTCACAGAGGATGACATCAAGTAGTTTGGTAGAGTCTTTGGATGATGGTAGGTGAGTGTGTCTGGCGGTATACCAGAATTAAGATAATAGTAACTGATGAGCAGGGGGTGTTATGGTCAAGGCTGTAGAGAGGCAACAGGTTTTCAGAAAATTCACAGCATCGTCTAGATGTTTGACTTGTTTTTTCGGAGGAAAATCGAACAACGCATGGAGGTTGTTTGATTTTGTAAAAGAGACATCCTCAAGTTTGAACTTGACCAGAGGAGCCTTGGTGATTTCAAGTTCCTCAACAGCAGGAGTGTTCTCAGCAGTTGGAATACCAGTAGAAGGAGCAGCCATTTCTGTAATCAGCACAACCAAAGATCAACAAAATAAATAGTCTTAATGTGGAAATATTTTCCAATAAGATGTTTTTGAATTTTGTCCATTTCATTCAGCCAAAAATCTCTTTGAGAAAGATTAGGGTTTTACTTGTTTTGAGAAAGAGTTACAAAACGTAGAGATTATGTGTTTTCAAGTTTTCATTTGAAGAAGGAATTCTGGAAAAACATATGAAGAACATGTTTACGAGTTTTGATATAAACTTGAAGAACAACCATGAAGGTTGTACTCATAAAATCATGAACAGAAAATGATTTCATTTTATAAAAGTTCTTTTGTTTGATCTGTTAAAAGCAAAGAATAAGATCATAAACAAGTAATGTAGGTAAATAATAAGAGTATTAACCTGGTTCGTCAAAGAAGAAGATGAACAGTTTCTGGAAATTTTGAGAGCTTAAAATGCAACAGTAAATATTTTTCTTGCTTGGAGGAGAAGTTTTTCCCGTAAAGAGAAAAATATAAACCCAAAATGGTTTATATAGAGAGAGTGGATAGAGAGAGAAAATCTTGAGCGGGAAAAGATTTTCATCATGACACGGACACGTGTTTGCATTTGATTGGAAGGTAAACGAAACGGGCAAACGTGTGTCAGAAAAAGAACGTGCCAGGGCTTATCCGTTGCAATGACGTCACAACTGTCCTTTCATATTTTAGGATGTCTCTGAGGTTTTGAGGGCTTAGGGACACTTTTGAAAATACGAGGCACTGAATAGAAATATCAATGTTGGTTTAAGAAATTTCAAAGTATCGCTGTTAAGGAAGAGATATTCAGCGATGCAAGATGTTTTGAAATCTTTGAGTTCTAGGCGAACGTCAGCGAGTAAGAGAGAAAACATACCTTGATATCAGCGAGTTAATTTTGTGTTCAGAGAGAGAATGATAGAGTGGGTTATACAAGTTGATTTTATCCTATCGCTGATCAAATCTGAACCGCTGAAGATTTTATTCTTCAAAGTTCAGCATTCCAAGCTCGCTGATGAGAAAGTTGAATCTTGTCTCATCAAGAGGTTTGGTGAATAGATCAGGTAACTGATAGTCAGTTGGGATAAAATGAAGTTCTATATCACCATTCATCACATGATCTCTGATAAAATGATACCTGATTTCAATGTGTTTTGTCTCTGAGTGTAGCACTGGATTGTTGGCTATAGCGATGGCAGTTGTGCTGTCGCAATAGATTGGAATTTTTGAGAGCTGAAGGTCATAGTCTAGTAGTTGATTTCTCATCCACAAGACCTGAGAACAACAGCCTCCAACGGCTACATATTCAGCTTCAGCAGTTGAGGTGGACACTGAGTTTTACTTTTTACTTGTCCAACTCACCAGTTTCCACCCAGGAGCTGACAGCCTCCTGTGGTGCTTTTCCTATCCAATTTGCAACCTGCAAAATCACTATCTGAATAGGCGATTAGATCAAACCCTGAGTCTTTAGGATACCAAAGATCTAGGTTCATAGTACCCTTAAGGTAACGAAAGATTCGCTTTACAGCGGTCATATGAGATTCCTTAGGTTCAGCTTGATATCGTGCACACAAACAGGTTGCGTACATAATATCGGGTCAGCTAGCTGTAAGATACAAGAGTTAGCCGATCATCCCACGGTACAGCGTGATATTAACAGGTATTCCATTTGAATCCTTGTTTAGTGTCAGTGGTGGTGCCATAGAGGTTTTCATAGCTGAACTCTGAGTTAAATCGAATTTCTTCAGCATATATTTAACATACTTTCCCTGATTAATGAAAGTTCCTTTTTCATTTCGCTTTATCTGAAGACCAAGGAAATATGTTAGCTCACCCATCATACTCATTTTATACTCATCTTTCATTCTATCAGCGAAACGAGTACAAAGATCACGGTTAGTAGAACCAAATATAATGTCATCAACATATATCTGAACAAGAATGATATGACCTTTCACTATTCTGAAAAATAGAGTTTTGTCGATTTTACCTCGCTCAAAGTTTTCAATTGGGAGATAAGAGGATAGAGTGTCATACCATGCACGTGGAGCTTGCTTTAAGCCATAAAGTGCCTTATCCAGTTTATAAACATAACCTGGACGCTTAGGATCTGAGAATCCTGGAGGTTGTTCCACATAGACTGCTTCATTCAGCTTTCCATTTAGAAACGCTGACTTAACATCCATCTGATATACATTGAAATTTTTGTGTACAACGTATGCTAAGAATAGACGAATAGATTCTAGTCTTGCTACTGAAGCAAATGTTTCGTCGTAATCTATGCCTTCCTCTTGTCTGTATCCCTGAGCAACAAGTCGAGCCTTGTTGCGGGTTACAGTTCTATGTTCGTCCAACTTGTTTCGATAGACCCATTTAGTGCCTATCACTGTTTTGTTAGTTGGTCTTCGAACAAGTTTCCAAACTTTGTTTCTTTCGAATTCAGTCAGCTCTTCTTGCATAGCGCTGACCCAGTTTGGATCTTTGAGGGCATCATCTATTTTCTTTAGTTCAATCAAAGAAATAAAGTTAACAAATAAACAAATATTACCTGCACTTCGTCGAGTCTGAACACCAGCGTTTGGATCACCAAGGATTTGATCAATTGGGTGATTTACAGTCCATCGCTGAGCCGGAGCATAAGTCGCTGACTCAAATTGAACTGGAGGAGCTGAAGATGAAGCTTCAGCAATTTATGGAATATCAGCCAAGAGAGGAGTAGGTGCAGATGTCATCTCATTCACTGATTGCTGAGAAGTAGATGGAATGTCTGAGACATTTGGTTCAGAAGCAGGTATTGTGTTTAAAGGAACAATTGAGACCAATGATGTTTCAGCTTCACTATTCTCAATGTTTGGAATGATAGTAGGACCATCATCTTCAACTGTATGAGTGTGAGGAGTGGGAATATCTTCTTTCTCACCAAGATGAGAAAACATCCATTTATTCAGTTCTTTAGTATCAGCAGAAGGTCGAGAATTCGCTGAACGGGATTCGTCAAAAGTGACGTGAATAGTTTCTTCAACAGTTTTTCTTCTTCGATTGAAGACTCTAAAGGCTCTGGAGATTGAAGAATATCCAAGAAAGATTCCATCATCAACTTTAGGATCAAACTTTCCAAGGGAATCTCTATTGTTCAGTATGAAACACTGACATCCCAAGATGTGAAGAAAGCTAATTGAAGGCTTTCTCCCATGAAAAGGTTCATAGGTTGTTTTATTAAATCTTTTGACTATCAGCGACCTGTTTTGCGTAAAACAAGCAGTGTTGACATCTTCTGCCCAAAACTGAGTAGGCAGGTGAGAATCGTTGGGCATTGAACGTGCATCTTCAATAATAGTTATATTTTTTCTTTCAGCGACTCCGTTTTGTTGCGGTGTTCTCACTGAAGAAAGGTTGTGAGAAATACCCTTACTCTCAAAGAAGGAATCAAGAGAACTGTTTTTGAATTCAGTCCCATGATCACTCCTTATTGAGCGAACGGTCAAGTTGTTTAGGGTTTCCATTTTCCGAACAAAGGTGATGAGTTCTTCAGGGGTGTCACTCTTAGAATGGAGAAACATAACCCATGTATATCGAGAGAATTCATCAACTATGACCAGTGTATATTTCTTTCCAGCGATGGATTGTTTGTTAACAGGGCCAAACAAATCCATATGGAGAAGTTATAGAGGAGATGACACTGAGGAAACTTGCTTTGACTTAAAGCTTGCTTTGGTCTGCTTGCCTTTCTCACACGCTGAACATAAGGATTCTTTGGCGTATGAGTGCTGAGGTAGACCAGTGACTAACTATTTTGAAGAAAGAGTGTTCAGTGTCTTGATGTTGAGATGAGAGAGCCTCTTATGCCATAGCCAGTTGACATCAGATGAGTCTTTTGAGAAGAAACAGGAGTTCTCAGTGGTTGTTGAGTCCATGTTTATAACATAAACATTTTCCAAACGTTAACCGCTGAGAGCTATCTTCTCCTTTTTGTCAGCGACAAAGCATGATTTCTTAGTTAAGATTACTTTGTTATCCTTGTCGCAAAGCTGACTGATGCTTAGAAGATTATGCTTCAGCCCTTCAACATATGCAACTCTTCTGAAGGTTGTTGTACCATTAGAGAGTACACCAAACCCTCGGGTATGTCCTTTTCCATTTCCACCGAAAGTTACAGAGGGACCCTTCTCTTCTTTGTACTCAGTGAGCAGGTTCTTCATACCAGTCATGTGTCTAGAGCATCTGCTATCGAGATACCAAATACCCTTCTTAACCTGCATTACAAAAGTGGAGGTGGAAGGTTCAGCAAGTGTACCCACTTAACCATGTGTACACACTTGTCAGTGGGGGTAGAAGAGGAGGTGGAAGGTTCAGCAGTCTTCACAGCATTTGAAGATTCAGCTTTGTCGGTTCTTCACTTTGGTTAATTTCTTAACCTCAGTGGTCTTCTTTGCCTTGGGGGCAATGATCTTCACCTTATCTATCTTTTCAGCTTGGGTGGCTGTAGGGCACTTACTAGCAATATGATTTGTAAGTCCACAATGATAACATTTCCTATAACTAAAAGTAGTTCTAGGACCATTTGCATGCTGAGCTTTTGATTTTGAATTAGAAGGACCATCACCAAGTAAGCTATTGGCTTTTGAAATGGGAGGAACATTCAGTTCTTCGGATTTCTTACCAATAATTTCCCCTTTGATTCTAGGAGTAGATCGCTGAATAGATCCACGCTGAATAAATCCAGAGATCTTATTCTTTGAATCAGAGGGATAAGTCACTGAAGCTTTAGAAACGTTCAGCTTTGGTACAGAGGTACCCTTCTGAAGATTTTGGTTAAAAGCAATTCCTTTACCTTTGTTTTTAAAGACTGAGGTAGGTTTTGGGTAAACAACTTGTTCTTTACCTTTAGAAGTTAAGGTAGAGATTTCCTCAGGGATAGGAGGTTTAGAAGAGGAACACTGAGATGAGAAAGTGTCAGGGATAGAGGATACAAACATTCCAAATTTAAGCATGGAACAGTCAGTGGTTGGTTCTAGAGTATCAGCTTTGTAACCAAGACCACGTTTATCACTCAGGGGAATATGAGACTTAATTATCTCAGTGATCTTTGTTGAGGAATTATACCATCCATCAACAGTAGCTTTTTCAGCTTTTAATGCAGCGATAGCTTCTTCGCGCTCGATTTTGACTAGCTGATTTAGGTGAACTTGATCTTTAAAATCTTCTTCAATTTTAGAATGATTTTCTATTTGAAGGTGACAGTTTTTAAGCTGTTCAGCGAGATCAAGGTTTTGATTTTCAACCACAGTTTTGCCATTCATGGCTTCATATAAACTTCTAGTCAGGAGATCGATCTTTCGAAGACTATCAGCTTCATCAATATTTGCAATATTGGTAAAGAAGGAAGGTGACACCTTAGTAGCAGAGGTTGAAGTAGAGGGAATGTCAGAATTTTCTTCCTCATCTTCAAGTTTGGCCATGAGACATAGATTGTCTTAATCATCATCTTTAGAGTCAGATGATTCTTCTTCGTCAGAGGCAGCCCAATCATAGTCAGCCATAAGGCCTTTGCCTTTCTTCTTAAAGGTTTTCTGCTTTGAATACCTTTCTTTCAGCTTGTTGTATTTTTCATCTCTAGTCCTGTGAGTAAAGTTTTTCTTGGGGAAAGCTGAGGGTCTAGAGACTTTCTTTGACCTGCACTCGCTAGCAAAATGTCCTATCTTTTCACAGTTATAGCAAGTAGCAGTAGCCTTATCAACAGGAGTTGATGATCTTGGCTTGTCAGTAATAGCAAGAGGTTTGTTCTTCTTGAAATTACTCTTTCTAGCAAATCTCCTGAACTTATTAGCCAGGAATGCCAGAGTTTCATCATTATCTGAAATGTCAGAGTCTGATGATCTTTCAGAGTTAGTTTCCAACTCAGTGACAATGATAGTCGATCGCTGAGTGGAAGGTGACTCTGAGATTAAAGCAACATGGGTGCTTTTGAAATCTTTTACAAGATTCTTCTTAAGATGACTCGATTGCTCATGATTCAGCATCATGCCATAAAAGTTAGAAAGGGTCATTGATTTTAGATCATTTGACAGCTTGAGACACATAGAATAATTGTCCCAACTTTTAGGTAAACATTCTAAGAACTTTGTCAGTACTTTAAAGTTAGAATATTCCTTACCAACAGTTTTCAGATCTATTATTAAGCAGTTAAAACGTTGGTGTACTTCAGAGAGAGTTTCATTCTTACCACAAATGAAGCTTTTGTACTGTCTTACCAGGTTGATCTTTCGAGAGTCATGGACTTCAGAAGTACCGTCATACTGAACACAGATTGTGTCCCACATAGCTTTTGAGGTTTTCAGGTTCATGACGGAATGGTAGACTTCGTCAGGAAGAGCCATGGAGAGTCTGGATCTGGCTTTGGTGATGATAGCCACTTTCTTCTTATCTTCATCAGTCAACATATGAATTTCCATAGGAATCAGCCTTTCTGGAATAACAGGTATATTCTCAGCGGCTGGAACTGCAGCATCAATTCTTACAGAAATATATGGGCCGTTTTCAAGATAGTAAGGCATAGTAGGGTCTACACCTTCTAAGAATAGAATCATCCTATTTTTCCATAGATTAAAATTATCTCTGGAGAATCTAGGGGGTTTTGCAAGAAAACCGTTGTCAATATAGTTTGTGTTTGTGTTGGTAGCCATTTTAGGAAATAGCAAGAAGAGAAATCTTAGTATAGACCAGATCTTGTTTATGAGATTAAACAAATCTGCTCTGATACCACTTGTTGGTCCCGAAGGGCTATACAAGTTTGTAGAAGGGGGGGGGGGGGGGGTTGAATACAAACACACGTTTTTACTTTTCTAAATTGTTTATTGATAAATCAAGACAATTTACAACTTGTTGCGGAACAAGATTAACGATAAACCTAATCTAAACATGTCTTGAGAAACACTAAGTTTCTTGCACTAGAAAGAGTTAAATAAATTACGAATAATAACTTAACAATAAGAGATAAATAAGAAGATGGTCCGAGCACACTTCAAAACTGATGTAAGGTTCTTCTTATATACTGCATGCATTTAATGCATTGCAGTATGGATTTACACGTGGCAGCAGCTGAGTGGTTGCATGTCATTGACCTTTGTAGACAACCTTAGTAGCCGCATGGTGCACAGTGTAGAATCAGAGTTGTTGTACGATTACAGACAAAAGGGATGTCCGGTCTGATAGTTCGTATGGAGACGTGCAAGGGAGGTAAGACAATAGTAACATGCAGGGAGACTTCATGATCAGCTTTCGTTGAGTCAGATGTTTATCAGCGAATGATAATGTTCAGCGATTGCTGAAGTCTTCTACTTGATACTTCACGTTGAATGGACAGGTCTTGCTTCGCTGATATCTGCATCAGTTCATGAGTAGACTTGTCGCTGGTTCTTGAGCTTGATCTTCAACTTCAGCGTAGAACTTTGGTTGACGTGAAACCTGTCTTCAGGGATCATAAGTAAACAACTAACTATCAGCGATTACCATAAGGACTGAACAGGCTCAGAGCATTATGGTGAACAGTGTTCGCTGAATGTCTAATTCTAAGAGCGAGAGTTCCTATCAGCGGTACTGTAAAGTCTTAGTACTTATCAGCGATAGTGAAACTCTAATACATATTGTTTACTTACAATTTTCACTAAGTGTTTAAGAGAGGGTCATTATCACTGAGGGGTTGGATCAACATTTGTGTTCTGCCTGCGAAATGGGTAAACTCAAAAGAGCTTCCCATAAAGGCAAGACTGATGTGTCTTGCCCTAGGCCTCTGTATATGCTACACGTTGACCTTTGCGGTCCAATCACTACACAGAGCCTCTGAATACTCGAGATATACATGGGTGGAATTTGTCAGAAAGAAATCAGATGTTCCAATCATTCTGATAAACCTAATGAAAAGAATCCAGGTTCTATATGAGTGCAGGATTCAAAAGTTAAGAAGCGACAATGGCACAGAATTCAAAAACTCTGTCATTGAATCTTACCTTACAGAAGAAGGCATATCTCAGAACTTCTCTGTTGCACACACCCCACAACAGAACGGCGTGGTCGAACGCAAAAACCGCACACTTGTGGAGGCTACAAGAACAATGCTGACAACATCTGGATTGCCCACATCTTTTTAGGAAGAAGCTGTATCAACCGCTTGTTACACCCAAAATCGATCAACAATAGTAAAGAGGCACATCAAAACACCGTACCACTTGATCAACCAAAGGCGACCAAACATCAAGTTATTCCATGTATTTGGATGCAAGTGCTTTGTCCTAAATGACAGAGAAGCTAGAGAAAAGTTTGATGTGAAAGCAGACGAAGGAAAGTTCATTGGGTACTCTTCCACTTCAAAAGCCTATAGAGTTTACCTTATGCGGTCTAGAACAATTGTGGAGAGTAAATACTTCATCCTCTTCCATAAATCTTCTATTTGAAGAGATGTTCCATGATGATATTGATCCCTCTGCTGGAGCCACCAGAGCCTCTGGAGAAACATCTTCTACTGACCAGACTGATTCAGGTATATCTCTAACTGGTCCAGTAAATACTTCATCCTCTTCCATAAATCGTGCAGATGCAAGTGATGAGGGGGAGCAAGCAGAAGATGATGCAAGCAAGAATACTACTACAGAGGAACTAGAAATACCTACTCAAGCTACAACAGAGAAAGCAATACCAGAGGAAATTGAGGATTCAGTCTCTATATCCTCAGAGGAATCAATTCCAACTCTCGTTGAAATACCTCGACAAGCTGAAGAACCGTGTTCAAGAACATAAGTACCTTCAACTAAAGAGGTTGCCCCAGACCAACAAGTGCAACCACAGAAGTTCAACTAGATGATGATAATGACCATCTCCCAAAGATGACAAAGTAGATGAAGAACCATCCTCAGAGCCAGATCATTGGCGATCCTTCTGAAAAAGTCAAGACAAGATCAGCCACTGCTAATTTTTGTTTCTTTACAAACTTTATTAGTGTGATCGAATCTAAACGTGTTTCTGAAGCCCTAGATGATCCAAACTGGGTAGAAGCTATGCAAGAAGAGCTTCTTCAGTTTGAGAGAAACAAGGTATGGACCCTAGTCCCTCTGCCAAGAGGGAAACAAGCCATAGGGACAAAATGTGTCTTTAGAAACAAGAAGGACAAGGATGGGATGGTCATCATAAACAAGGCGAGATTGGTGGCCAAGGGATATTGCCAGGCAGAAGGAATTGATTACGATGAGACTTTTGCCCCTGTCGCACGGCTCGAAGCAATAAGAATCTTCTTAGCCTTTGCAGCCCACAGAGGTTTTAAAGTTTTTCAAATGGATGTCAAATCCGCTTTTTTGAATGGTCAAATTCACGAAGAAGTATACGTCCAACAGCCACCAGGGTTCGAAAGTGCAAAGTACCCAAACCATGTTTACTTCCTTGATAAAGCTCTGTATGGAATGAAACAGACTCCAAGAGCATGGTACGAACGCCTTTCAACCTTTCTCCTTGGTATTGATTTCGAAAGAGGTACAACTGATACTACTTAATTTTATAAAAGAAAAGGTGAGGAGATTCTGCTTTTACAGATTTTTGTGGACGACATTATTTTTGGTTCTATAAATGCACAACACTGCACAGATTTTGAAAAGCTCATGCAGAGTGAGTTTGAAATGAGTATGATTGGAGAAGAGGGAATTTTTGGTTCCTAGGACTCCAAGTCAAACAATCATCAGAGGGAATTTTTATTAATCAAGCAAAATATGTCTCTGACATTCTTTCAAAATTCAAGCTCTCTGATGCCTCTGTCATGAAGACCCCCATGTCCACTGGAAATAAGTTACACTCAGATCCAGGTGGAAAGTCTGTAGAGTGCAAGCTCTATAGAGACATGATTGGGTCTCTTTTATACTTAACAGCCAGTAGACCAGATATAATGTATGCCACATGCCTCTGTGCAAGATATCAAGCTAACCCTAAGGAATCCCACCTTCTTGCTGTAAAGAGGATCTTTAGATACCTAAAGGGAACCAAAAATCTTGGCCTCTAGTATCCAAAGAACTCTGGCTTTGATCTTATGGCCTACACAAACTTAGATTATGGAGGATGCAAACTTGACCGAAAAAGTACCTCTGGGAGTTGCCAATTCCTGGGTGGTAAAGTAGTCAGCTGGACTTCAAAGAAGCAGAATTGTGTGTCAACATCTACAGCAGAAGCCAAATATGTTGCTGCTGCTAGCTGTTGTTCCCAGGTTCTGTAGATGCGAACTCAGCTAAAGGACTATGGTTTCGACATTCAGAAGATTCCTGTTGATCCAAACCCTCAGTGATTTGATAATGACCCTCTCTTATATACTTAGTGAAAATTTTAAGTAAACAATATGTATCAGAGTTTCACTATCGCTGATAAGTACTAAGATCTTACAGTACCGCTGATAGGAACTCTCGCTCTTTAGATTAAACATTCAGCGAACACTGTTCACCATAATGCTCTGAGTCTGTTCAGTCCTTATGGTGATTGCTGATAAGTTAGTTGTTTACTTATGATCCCTGAAGACAAGTTTCTCGTCAACATAGGTTCTACGCTGAAGTCGAAGATCAAGATCAAGAACCAGCGACAAGTCTCCTAATGAACTGATGCGGATCAGCGAAGACTCAGATTTGTCCACTCAACGTGAAGTATCAAGTACAAGACTTCAGCTATCGCTGAACTTCGTCATTCGCTGATAAAGAATGATAAAGCCCTGAATCAACGAAAAGTTGATCATAAAGTCCTCCGTACAAAGTACTTTTGTCTTAACAACCCTTGTACGTCTCCGTACGATATGTCAGAAAAAGAACCTCCTTATTGTCTGAAATCCTACAACCACTCTGAAACTACACTGTTCAAACATACGGCTACTAAGGTTGTCAACAAAGCTCAATGACGTACAACCAATGAGCTGCTGCCACGTGTAAAGTGTAAACTGCCATGCATTAAATGCATGTAGTATATAAGAAGAAGAACTCACTTCATTTTGAAGTAACTTGCTAACTCTGGACAAGTTCATCCTTCTTATCTTGAGATAGGTTATTATTAGTAATTTCCTTCTCTTTCTAAGTGCAAGAAACTTAGTGTTCCAACTTGTTTAGATTTAGTTTTATCCTTAATCTTGTTTCCGCAACAAGCTGTAAATTGTTAATGATTTATCAATAAACAATTTAGAAAAGTAAATCTTAGTGTTTGTATTCAACCCCCCCCCCCCCCCTTCTACAAACTTGTATAGCCCTTCGGGACCAACAAGTGGTATCAGAGCAGATTTGTTTAATCTAATAAACAAGATCTAATCTATACTAAGATTTCTCTTCCTTGCTATTTCTGAAAATGGCAACCAACACAAACACAAACTATATCGACAATGGTTCTCTTGCTAAACCCCCTAGATTCTCCAGAGATAATTTTAATCTATGGAAAAATAGGATGATTCTCTTTTTAGAAGGTGTAGATCCATACTATCCATGGCTCTTCCTGATGAAGTCTACCATTCCGTCATGAACCTGAAAACCTCAAAAGCTATGTGGTACACAATATGTGTTTAGTATTAAGGTACTTCTGAAGTCCAGGACTCTCGAAAGATCAACTTGGTAAGACAGTACAAAAGTTTAATCTGTGGTAAGAATGAAACTCTCTCTGAAGTTCACCAACGTTTTAACTGTTTATTAATAGATCTAAAAACTGTTGGCAAGGAATATTCTAACATTGAAGTGCTGACAAAGTTTTTAGAATGTTTACCTGAAAGCTGGGACAGTTATTCTATGGGTGTCAAGCTGTCAAAGGATCTAAGATCAATGACCCTTGCTACCTTATATGGCACGATGCTGAATCATGAGCAATCGAGTCATCTTAAGAAGAATCTTGTAAAAGATTCCAAAGCACCCCTGTTGCTTTAATCTCAGGGGAACCTTCTACTCAGCGACCCTTGGTCACTATCACTGAGTTAGAAAGTAACTCTGAAAGGTCATCAGAATCTGACTCTTCAGAGGATGATGAATCTTTGGCTCTCCTCACTAAAAAGTTCAAGAGATTCGCCAAAAAGAAAATGTTCAGAAAGAACAAACCCCTTTCTATTACTGATAAGCCAAGATCATCAGCTCCTGTTGATAAGGCTACTGCTACTTGTTTTAACTGCGAAAAGCTAGGACATTTCGCTAACGAGTGCAGGTCTAAGAAAGTTTCGAGAAACTCAGCGTTTCCCAAGAAATCCTTTATTCCCAGGAATAAAGATGACATATACGCTATGCTGAAAGAAAAGTATGCGAAGCTGAAAAGCTTTAAGAAGAAAGGCAAAGGTCTGATGGCTTATGATTGTGCTGACTCTGATGAAGAAGAATCATCATCTGACTCTGAAGATGATGAAGCCAATCTATGTCTTATGGCCATGATTGAAGATGAGGAAGAAAGCTCAGACATTCCTTCTACTTCAACGTATACTATTCAGGTATCACCATCATTCTTTACAAATATTGCAAATATTGATGAAGCTGATAGTCTTCATAAAATCGATCTCTTGACTAGAAGTTTATATGAAGCCATGAATGGCAAAACTGTAGTTGAAAATCAAAACCTTGATCTTGCTGAACAGCTCAAAAACTGTCACCTTCAAACAGAAAAGCTTTCTAAAATTGAAGAAGATTTTAAAGATCAAGTGCATTTAAATCAGCTAGTCAAAATCGAGCGAGAAGAAGCTATCTCTGCTTTAAGAGCTGAAAAAGCTACTGTTGAAGGATGGTGTAATTCTTGAACAAAGTACACTGAGATAATTAAGTCTCAGATTCCCCTGAGTGATAAACGTGGTATTGGTTACAAAGCTGATTATCTAGAACCAACCACTGATCGTTCCATTCTCTTGTTTGGAACTTTCGTATCCTCAGTCGCTGATACTTCATCCTCTCAGTGTTCCTCGTCCAGACCGCCTATCCCTGAGGAAATTTCTACCTCTTCAAAAGGTAAAGAGAAAATGGTTTATCCAAAACCTACCTCTGTCTTTAAAGGAAATGTTATCACTGTGGACTCACTGATCATATTGCTAGTAAGTGCCCCACAGCCACCAAAGCTGAAAAGATAGCTAAGGTGAAGATTGCCCCCAAGGCAAAGAAGACCACTGAGGTTAAGAAATTAACCAAAGTGAAGACTCACAAAGCTGAATCTTCAAATGCTGCGAAGATTGCTGAACCTTCCATTCCAACTACTTCCACTGACAAACGTGTACACATGGTTAAGTGGGTACCCAAGAAAAACTAATCTTCCTTTGTGATGCAGGTTAAGAAGGGTATATGGTATCTCGATAGCGGATGCTCTAGACACATGACTGGCAAGAAAAGCCTGCTCGATGAATACAAGGAAGAGAAGGGTCCCTCTGTGACTTTTGGAGGAAATGGAAAAGGACATACCCGAGGGTTTGGTGTACTCTCTAATGGTACAACAACCTTCAGAAGAGTCGCATATGTTGAAGGGCTGAAGCATAATCTTTTAAGCATCAGTCAGCCTTGCGACAAGGATAACAAGGTAATCTTTACCAAGGAATCCTGCTTTGTCACTGACAAAAAGGAGAAGATAGCTCTCAGCGGTTATCGTTTGGAAACTGTTTATGTAATAAACATGGACTCAACAACCACTAAGAACTCCTGTTTCTTCTCAAAAGCCTCATCTGATGTCAACTGGCTATGGCATAAGAGGCTCTCTCATCTGAATTTCAAGACACTGAAAACTCTTTCTTCAAAAGAGTTAGTCACTGGTCTACCTCAGCACTCATACGCCAAAGAGTCTTTATGTTCAGCGTGTGAGAAAGTGAAGCAGACCAAAGCAAGCTTTAAGTCAAAACAAGTCTCCTCAGTGTCATCTCCTCTACAACTTCTCCATATGTATTTGTTTGGCCCTGTTAACAAGCAATCCATCGCTGGAAAGAAATATACACTGTTCATAGTTGATGAATTCTCTCGTTATACATGGGTTATGTTTCTCCGTTCCAAGAGTGACACCCCTGAAGAACTCATCACCTTTGTTCGGATGATGGAAACCCTGAACAACCTGACCGTTCGCTCAATAAGGAGTGATCATGGGACTAAATTCAAAAACAGTTCTCTTGATTCCTTCTTTGAGAGTAAGGGTATTTCTCACAACTTTTCATCAGTGAGAACACCGCAACAAAATGGAGTCGCTGAAAGAAGAAATAGAACAATTATTGAAGCTGCACGTTCAATGCTCAGCGATTCTCACCTGCCTACTCAGTTTTGGGCAGAACCTGTCAATACTGCTTGGTTTACGCAAAACAGGTCGCTGATAGTCAAAAGATTCAATAAAACAGCCTATGAACTTTTTCATGGGAGAAAGCCTTCAATCAGCTTTCTTCACATCTTTGGATGTCAGTGTTTCAAACTGAACAACAGAGATGCCCTTGGAAAGTTTGATCCTAAAGCTGATGATGGAATCTTTCTTGGATACTCCTCAGTCTCCAAAGCCTTCAGAGTCTTCAATCGAAGAAGACAAACTGTAGAAGAAACAATTAACGTCACGTTTGACGAATCCCGTTCAGCAAACTCTAAACCGTCCGCTGATACTGAAGAACTGAATCAATAGATGTTCTCTCATCTTGGTGATTCAGAAGATATTCCCACTCATACTCATACAGTTGAAGATGATAGTCCTACTATAATTCCAAATATGCAGAATAGTGAAGCTGAAACATCATGGGTCTCAGCTGTTCATTTAAAAACTATACCTGCTTCTAAACCCAATGTCTCAGACATTCCATCTACTTCTCAGCAATCAATGAATATAATGACAACTGCACCCATTCCTCTCTTAGATGATACTCCAGAAGTTGCTGAAGCCTCATCTTCAGCTACTCCAGTTCAGGTTGAGTCAACGTCTCACGCTCCGGCTCAGCGATGGACTGTAAATCATCCAATCGATCAAATTCTAGGTGATCCAAACGCTGGTGTTAAGACTCGACGAAGTGCAGGTAATATTTGTTTATTTGTTAACTTTATTTCTCTGACTGAACCAAAGAAAGTATATGATGCCCTCAAAGATCCAAACTGGGTCAGCGCCATGCAAGAAGAGCTGACTGAATTGGAAAGAAACAAAGTTTGGAAACTTGTTCGAAGACCAACTGACAAAACAGTGATAGGCACTTAATGGGTCTATCGAAACAAGTTGGACGAACATGGAACTGTAACCCGCAACAAGGCTCGTCTTGTTGCTCAGGGATACAGACAAGAGGAAGGCATAGATTATGACGAAACATTTGCTCCAGTAGCAAGACTAGAATCTATTCGTCTATTCTTAGCATACGTTGTACACAAAGACTTCAAAGTATATCAGATGGATGTTAAGTCAGCGTTTCTAAATAGAAAGATGAATGAAGAAGTCTATGTGGAACAACCTACAGGATTCTCAGATCCTAAGCGTCCAGGTTATGTTTATAAACTGGATAAGGCACTTTATGGCTTGAAGCAAGCTCCACGTGCATGGTATGACACTATATCTATTTATCTCCATATTGAACAATTTGAGCGAGGTAAAATCGACAAAACTCTATTTTTCAGGTAAGTAAAAGGTCATATCATTCTTGTTCAGATATATGTTGATGACATTATATTTGGCTCTACTAACCCTGATCTTTGTACTCGTTTCGCTGATAGAATGAAAGATGAATATAAAATGAGCATGATGGGTGAACTAACATATTTCCTTGGTCTTCAGATAAAGCAAAATAAAAAAGGAACTTTCATTAATCAAGGAAAATATGTTAAAGATAAGCTGAAGAAATTCGACTTAACTCAAAGTTCAGCTATGAAAACCCCTATGGCACCACCGCTGACACTAGATAAGGATACTAAGGGTATTCCTGTTAATGTCACGCTGTACCGTGGGATGATCGGCTCTCTCTTGTATCTTACGGCTAGCCGACCCGATATTATGTACGCAACCTGTTTGTGTGCACGATATCAAGCTGAACCCAAGATATCCCATATGACCGCTGTAAAGCGAATTTTTCGATACCTTAAGGGTACTGCGAATCTAGGTCTTTGGTATCCCAAAGACTCAGGGTTCGATCTAATCGCCTATTCAGATAGTGATTTTGCAGGTTGCAAATTGGATAGGAAAAGCACCACAGGAGGCTGTCAGCTCCTGGGTGGAAAGCTGGTGAGTTGGACAAGTAAAAAGCAAAACTCAGTGTCCACCTCCACAGCTGAAGCTGAGTATGTAGCCGCTGGAAGGTGTTGTTCTCAGGTCTTGTGGATGAGAAATCAACTACTGGACTATGACCTACAGCTATCAAATATTACAATCTATTGCGACAGCACAGGTGCCATCGCTATAGCCAACAATCCAGTGCTACAATCCAGTGCTACATTTTATCCTTAATCTTGTTTCCGCAACAAGCTGTAAATTGTTAATGATTTATCAATAAACAATTTAAAAAAGTAAAATCTTAGTGTTTGTATTCAAGCCCCCCCCCCCCCTTCTACAAACTTGTATAGCCCTTCGGGACCAACAATTCCCATCATCTGTGATTCAAAGAGTGCCATTGCGATCTCTGCCAATCCCGTACATCACTCCAAAAAAAGCATATTGATATCCGGTACCACTTTTTGAAGCATCATGTTGAACAAGGCACAATCGAGATGTACTTTGTGTCCACGGAATTTTAGCTTGCAGACTTATTCACCAAGGCACTCGATGAGAAAAGATTCCTTTTCTTGGTGGGTAAGTTGGGTATGCTTAACATGAGTTGATCCCTCTGTAAGTGTGACTTGATCTTCTTGTACATATGTATATATTTAAATCTTTTTGTATGTAAATTCTCTATCATCAAAAGTTTTGTACCTAACAGAGCTTTTGTGGGACTGCTCAGAGCCTCTGATGATTCCCACAGAACATGTGGTGAGTTTGACCTATGTTTTATGCTATACTTATCTCATATGATCCAAGTATAGGTCAATGGGGAGCAGAAGGAAACCTTGAATGATGCACAGAGGTTAGTCATTCAAGGGGGAGCCAAAGAGGAGTATTGGTCAACCAAATCCACAGAAGTTAGGAACTTTGTCGAGCAAAAGAGAATCAAAGAGTAAGTATCTCTCACAAAACCACTTTCCAAAACAGCTTTCTAGGACAAAAATTTCCAAATATGTCCTAGATACACAGTTTAAAACAGTAAAAACCTTGGATTATCAAAAAGTTTTATGAGGTCTCCGTTATTAGAAATTTTCTGTCACAGAGCCTCTTCCGAGCTCAACAGAGATTCTGTAAGCCAAAGCCTCTGTAACTTCAAATTTTAACACAGAGACTCTATCGATCATTTCCACCGTCTTTTCAAATCTTTTTGGTAAAGGTGCAAGCTCAGAGGTTATGAAAGAAGGTTTCAAATCACAGAGCTCATTCCACCACAGAGCTTCTACAGTGACAGTCATTTGTGAATAGAGACAAATTACACTTGTGCACAGAAACGGGTTCTGTAAATGGGGGCTATTTTCTAGAGTGACAGTCATTTGTGAATAGAGATGCCCACGCGCTCAACATTAATAGGTCGTGCACGACGTCTAATCGTACTCTGCCACCTCTGACGTGGCACACCTCTATTGGTTGTGTAAGTCAAATGACGGTTCAGAGCGTGGTAACAGTTGTAGAGAACTCGAGTGCGGACCCCAAAATTCATTAAATTCACTTTTTACTGTGGAATTCTATCGGTTTCTACCCTCGACCATATAACCCCGTTTACCCCTCTCCTTCATCCTTTACGATTAACTCTCAGATTTATCTCCGGCGAACAGTGCAAAACCTACAACTATTCTTATTCTATTCCATTTCTTTAAGAAACCTTCCATGACGTCTACCAGAAACTCTCCGGCGACATCCCATGCTCGTTCTGAGCACTCACACCATCAATCCATGCCCAGAAATCAAGAACAAGAACAAGGAGGTGAATCTGTGGATTTCACTCCATCTACACACCTACAGTTCTTTCTTGAAAATGACCATTTCGAGAACTCACTACCCCTCAAACCCAATAATCACTACCTCATTCCCTCAAGAACAACTTTTAGGGACGAACATGCCATTTTATTGAATATCCTTGAAAACCAACCCCTGAACACTTTGCTCACAAAGAATGTCACAAGTATCCCTGCCAGATACTTGAACCAGTTCTGGCAGAGCGGCTACTATAATGAGGATGAAAGACAAATAATGGGCTATGTCTCCAAACCAGACAAATCAGAGAACATAGAGCTCAAATTCAACATAACCATGCTATATCTGGAATTCAACCTTCCCACCAGAGGAGTATTGGGGAAAAAGGAATACGCAGAGATCCCCTCTAACAGAGAATTCTACGACTTCGTAGGGATGTTGGGATACACTACCCACCAGAACAAGAGAAATGACTTCCGAAGAAACCGCTTTCCACCTCTGTGGAACACATTGTTTTCGATCCTCACCAGATGCCTCACAGGAAAAGTGGGGAGCCCTGACCAAACCTCGCACCAAATTCTTGCTATTATGTACGGGGTGTATTATGACCTGCCCCTTGACTTTGAAGCTCTAATGATGCAAGAGCTTGTGAACACAATCAACCATCATATCTCCACACAGAAGGCCAAGGGCCCCAACGTCAAAGAGCTTCCTGCCTTACAGTTCCAGAGGACTATCGGAGTCATTCTGGAACCTCTACTGCTCATCAACAAATGGCCAATGGAAGGGCCTATTGTCAAAAGCTACCCCATGGTCTGAATGGCTGCCACAAAGCACGCAGAAGGGTATCGGTTCTGCAGGCCTCTAACAGCAAAACGTCTGACCTATGCCACCGATGAACAACTTAGATTAGACTACATACGCGATCACAGGACTCCAGAATCGAGTCCTGCGACACCCCCGCGTTTAGGAGCCCCTACAGGATCCCTAGTGGTTGAAAGGATGAGCACTGAAGAACACGCAGAAGCAGTGGCCAAACATGAATATAAGTTGGCCAAAATACGACTTCAGAGGAAGAAGATGATCTCCTCTGCTTCTAAGAAAAAGGCAGCCACCCCCTCCAGAACTCAAAAGGCTCCCAGAGCAAAAAACCCTCAGAGGGTACATCTGCGAGTGCTGCACAGACCTCCCAGCAACCACCAGAAACAATTGTTGCATCCTCTGCACCCCCTCCTCCAAAAGTGGAGAAAAAGAGAAAGACAAAATCTTCAGAGGAGGGAGCCCCAAAACCAAAGAGGAAGAAGGCATAGAAGCCTAAATCACCTCTGCAGAGCATAGCAGAGGAAGTAGTTGCAGAAGAAGAAGTCCACACTAAACAACCTCTGCCCTCCCCCACTCCGATCCATTATGCAGAGCAGGCTGACTTCTCTGCCTTCCTTGAACGACCAGACATAGCTGGATCCTTAGATACCTCTAGATGGAATGCAGAAGATATCCAGTGTTCAACACCAACCCATCGCTAATGGATTTCACAGTTACATAGGTTGACTCCGATCTGGAGGCCAGTGATAGAACCCCTGTCGATAATCAAGCAGACACTCCTTCTGTCAAGATGCCCTCGGACCTATACGCCTCTCCTTCGAGCTACGATCCAGAACTACAGAACACATAGGAGATGGTAGAGACAGAGGATACTTGGGTAGAGATACAATCTAGGCTATAATCTCCTATCTTATGGTGTATAACAGAGGAGGAAGCCTTAAAAGATGCCGCAAAGCGAAGAGGCACACAACCCCAACCCCCTCCAAGTGGAACCCATACTTCTGATTCCTCCAGTCTAGTGGCAGAAGGAATTATTGAAAAAGGGCAGCACAACTCGACCCTAACCTAAGCAAACCGGACAGATGAACCTCTTTCCACCTCTGTGCCATTAGTATCCGGGGAAACCATTCCAAGGGAATCCTCTCCAAAGGACTCACATCTAGTTCGTGATCAATTGCCCCAGATCACACCTAAAATCCCCATAGAGGAATTCGTTTCCTCTGCCACACGTACACACATATGACCAATCGACTCTTCAGAGGAGCCTAGAGTGCACATAGATGAAGGGACTCTAGAAAAGTCCCCAAGTTAACTCGGAGATACTGTTGTCCTCACCTCTGGAGTGGATTAGCGTAAGGTCTCTGATAGAACCTCTATAGAGTCTGAGACCTAAAAGGACTCTGCTCAAGGATTAGAGGGACGTCCTTCCACTCTCATCCTAAAAACAGGAGTGAAAGAAGGCGTCTCAGGAACAAAGACTCACTATAGGGAGTAATGTATTCCCCCAGAGGTTAAACATGGTTCGTATGTCGTAAGGGGTGAGTTACAAACCCTCGTAACCTCTATGACCAATTCGTTGAAGGAGTTGAAAAGCTCCTTCGACATTTCTGCAGAAGCTACCTCAAGGGCACTTACAAATCTGACCACCAAAGTTGACAACCTGTCAACAGAGGTGCAAAATGCCAACGCTCAGATGAAACAAACTGCAACAACCTCTGCTGCTGATGCCGCCTCTGCATTCGAGAAAGCATCCACATCTGCATTTCAGGCCTTTGTCAAGGAACTCACAGTGCAGCTAAAGACAGAACAAACCACTGCTTCTACGCGTCTTACACCAGAAGACCTTAAAAAGGCCCAAGAGCAAATACAGGAGCATACGACTAGAGAGACTCAGGCCATGAAGCCCTCTGACTATATGACCAGAGCTCAGATCACAAAACTTGGTCAGGGGATTCTTAATGAGATGACATAATTCATCAAGGCCTTCACCACAACCAATGCCAACTACATGAAAGACTTTCAGGCGAGCGTGGGAAAGTTAAGGTTTAATTCAGAAGCAGAGGTTGCCTATCTGCTAGGCATCTGTGATGACCTTTGCGCGAAGATGATCGCCGCATGGGCAAGCCAACCCAAGAAGCCACCTACGTCATGCCGAGCAGAAGGTACATCTCCCAGAGGACAGGATGACTCTGATGATGATCCAGAGGGACCATCAGGTCATCCTGAAGGGGAGACAAGGGGAAGAGCAAACAGAGGATTACCAGCTCCACCACCACTCAACGCCGAACCTCTAACCCAAGTACCATCAACCACTGAAGATCAACAATAGACACAGACCACAGAGGAAATACCCACCTCGGTGGAACTCACTCAACAGGAGAACCCACCCTCACAAAAAACAGCTGCACATGTACAAATACTTACTTCTTCAGAAGATGACCTCCCATCCCCAACACCAAAACCGATAGAAGAAACCCATCAACCATCACCAACACCAAAACCTACAACTGAAGAAACCCAACTACCATCCCCTACACCAGAAGCAGAAATGTTGAAATCCCCATCACCCAAAACCACAGAAGCTCAACCAAAACCCAAATCCAAACCCTGAACAAAAACATTAGCTTAACCAAAACACAGAAAGTATCTGAGCAAATCCACAGAAACAAAACCAACAGAGGCAATCCCACCAAAACCAATAGAAAAAGCTCCAACAACAAAGTCCTTAGAGGTTCAAACGATAAAACAAACAGTGGCAACCCAAACCAAACAAGCAGAAGTACAAAAACCTAAGGCCAAGGACAAAGGAAAGTCCATCCAGACAGAGGAACCAAAACCCAAGAAGCAGAAGCATCAACCCACTAAAAAGCTCTTAAAAAGCTCCTTTGATGCTTTTGTCACCCCCAAGCCAGAAGATGAAGACTGGGCTTTCGGAATTCCCCCTCTGTCAACCAAGCCCGTACTAGATCCAAAGGCAAAATCATCAGAAGATCGAGTGGCCGCACTAATTAGTGACATGGAAGCGCTACACAGGCCCATGCCTCCACCCTTTGCACCTCCACGACAAATGGAAGAGGTTGTGTACAAGTACCTGTACAGTAGAGCCGTCAATGATCCTCTGCCGCCATCCATTCTGCAACCTGATATGCTTAAGCATATGTGAGAAGACTTCTACAGAACCAAAGCCAAACCTATCCGTTATGTCTTCTCAAACTCAAAGATTAACAAAGTTATCTACTGCAAGCTGTCCCATACCAGAGGTACACAAATCTACTACAACCTCTACCACGTCAAAAGGGTGGACAGATCTGAGAACAAGTTCTCAGGTGCCGATCAGAGAAACCTAAGCTCCTATGACCTACCTGATCTTCTAAGCTGGGCAAGCCAGAACTACAACCGCAGACTGGAAGTCCAAAGGGCTTACGATAAAATCAAGAAGGCTATGCATGAAAGACTTCTGCTATATAGCATAATAGACTTCCAGGTGGTACTCGACCTTGGAGTATAAAGAATAAATCTCCCACCACCAGAAGACCAATACCCCTCATCTGCGGACATCAGACCAAACTCCATCATCACATGTCCAAAGATCGGGTATGTCTTTCGTGATCCCTCTGTATAGTTGAAGTTGTTCCTAGAAATTGATTGCCAGAAATATGCAACAAAGACTCTGCTCGAGTTCAGAGCCAATCTCCTGGAACACAGAGCATCAGAGTTCATGGATCGAGATCTCGCTGACATATTAATAGAGGTCATTGACTCTGTCATCAACTTCAGAAGCCTCTACATCAGAATGTATCGTGAACTCAAAGATGGAGGTCTCACAAGGAAAATCAATGACTTCCCAAACGCCAGAGTCTTACATCCACCACTATCTTACCTCTGCTTACTTTTCATGTTCTACAAATGTAATCAAATGTAAGTGCCTCTGGCATAATCTTAAATGAAAAGTAAAACTTTTTACAGAGGTCAATTGTTCACCTCTTGTCGTACTCTTAGCTTAGAAAAACATGCAAATTTCTAATTTTTTATTTTTCAATACTTAGGGGGAGATTGTTAGCTCCAACTTCTGTTAAAAGAAGTAGTGAAAAATAGGCTAAGTATAGAGCATCGACAGAGCCTCTGCCAAGACACCAAGTAAAGAACGTTCAACAGAAGACTTCTCAGAGGACAAGGCCACAGAGCCTCTGTCACCCTTGACAGGGCCTTTATGGAATAAAGACTCGAAGAATAAATTTTCTTGAAGACAAAGGCAATCGTGCCTCTCACGTGCCTCTACTGTACGAAGATCGTAAAGATCGTTCGTACAAGGCATGCCCTACAAACTCCACATGTCAACCTCTGATGGGTTACAACCTTTGCAGAAAATGGCGCACTACATTAACGTTGTACCTGATGCAGTCCCACGATGTTGTCTTTCTACCATTAGTACTTCTTGTCCCTCTCTTGTCCCCAGTAATAACCAGGTATTTTATTTATTTATTTATTTTACAAATCTTTATTTTAGTATTTAGTGGAGTTAGAAGTTAAGGGGTAAGTTATAATTTTTAAATAGAAGTTGAGGGTAGATTATGACACTTTATGATAGTTGAGGGTTAGTTTGGGTTTTTGGGAAAATACCCCCCTCCACCACCGCCAATTGTGGTTAGGAGGAAGAGGTGTCCTCTTCTAGTTTATTGCTAAAACAAAGCTAAGTGTGTGTGTGTGTGTGTTATTGTGTACGGCTAAGAGAAAAGAGAGAAAAAGAAGGTGAAATTTAAGAAGGAAGGAGAAGTAATCTCATATTTTGCAGCTGAATTTAGGAACTACTACAAGGAATCAAGGTAATAAATCCATCTTTTTATGTGTATTAATTCCTTAAGGTATTCTTGAGTTTGCTAGTTAAGATAATAAGTGGGTTTTGTTATTTTATGGATGTTTTGAGAAATCTGAGCATAGGGTTAGGTTATGTTAATAGTTTCTAACATATCTGCATAATTACAGCAACATGCATAATTTAAAAGATTGAATTTCTGGGTTTTAGGAAGAACAGTAGACTGAGACATTCATGGAAGTCGCAACAGTGGGTTGCGACATGGTTGAATCTTAGGATCTTCATGAATGTTGCAACCTTGAGTTGCGACTTGCTCGTGAAGTCGCAATAGTGGGTTGCGACTTGGTGTTATGTCGCAGCAGTTGGTTGCGACTTGAGAGGGTTGTCGCAACAGTTGATTGCGACATGAGGGGGAAGTCGCAGTAGTTGGTTGCGACTTGGTACTGTGTCGCAGAAGTTGGTTGCGACTTAGTGTAGTGTATTGCGACATGGAGTATTTCAGTAGTGGATTGCGACTTGAGTCGAGGATTTCAGGATTTTAGAGATATTAGTCTTTAAAAGAAATATTTGTATTTGTGTGATACAGATTCTGTGAAACTGAACTGAAGAATTGGGAGTGCTTGATAATAACGTGGGAAGATCTTGGAAATTAAACGAATCAAGTGAGTTTTTACTTAAAATGTTTTCAAATGGAATACGTGTATGTGAATGAATGTAATATTGTGCATATGGTGTTTATATGAGTATTACATTACATGGGTGCTAGTTGGCCGGGCTTAGGACCGGTGAAAGTTGGCTGTACAAAGGGACAGTGGTGTTGGCTGTATTTAGAACAGCGGTGTATATTAATTAATTGGCTTGCTACCAATTAATATGGGCAAGAGAAAGAGAAAGAGATGGAAAGATACATAATGCATGAGTCATATTTAATATTTTCTTATGTGTGTTATGTGTATGAAATGTTTGTAAAAGATGATTTTTATCTAACGATGATTTTCTCACTAGACCTCAAGGTCTAACCCTCATTTTTGTTTTTAAAATATGTATTCCAGGTCAAGGAGCAAATAAGGGACAGTGATAGGATATATCATGTTTAGCTTTTTGAAAGATGCATGATTATGAAGATTCGAGATGTGTTTTGTATCTGTTATGTTATTATGATATCATGTACTTCGTTATAAGTGAAAAAGTTTGTACTGAAAGACCTATCTTGTTAAGCTAAGGGACCGTAAATGAAATATAATGTTGTTTGTGGTGAAATTATGTTATGAAATATATGTTATTTGTATATTGGGAAACCGGGTTGTTACAGATGATATCAGAGCCCTAGTTTAAGGGATTTATGTATTAGTATCTGTACCTAGACTTAAACTGCATGTGAAGTAGGATGTCCCTGTTATTATAGAACCTTGGGATGTTAAATATAAAAAGGTAGAAGGAACATCATGTAAGGTAATTTCTGATTACACCTGGCCAGTGTAATTGTGATCTTACAGGTACATGTTTGGACTGGAATACCTTGTTATATGGGGAATGTGTTTATGTGTATAACTAACCTTGTTTGAATCAACAAAATGGCAAGTGGTACGAGACGAACAAATCGGGAAGGGGAAGAAAATCCAAATAGAACCAATCCAACAGCCGGAGGAAGGGGAAGAGGGGGAGAAAGAGGCAGAGGCAGGAGTGGGGGCAGAGTTCAGGGACGTGGTACGGAGTTTGTTACGAGAGACGATTTAGCGGCCAAAATGGGAAGATTACAAGCAAATATTCAGGCTATGTTTAACCAGACTCATAATACCGAAACGGAAAGACCAGATCCCACACATGAAGAGGAGATGCCTATTACTCCTACCGTTAGACCCGTAATGAAAAAGTGTGATTACAAAATGTTTCTTAGTTGTAAGCCTCCGACCTATTCAGGAGATCGGGATCCAGTGAAAGCTATGCGATGGTTGAAGGAAATAGAATCCATCTTCAAGACTAGCAAGTACGCGGAAGAGGATAGGGTACTTTATGGAACCGCAATGTTGAAGGGTGACGCTTTGTATTGGTGGGAAGCATATATATCGTCAGGAGGTTCGGATATATATTCTACCTTTTCGTGGGAGGAATTTGTCATAGCTTTCCGGAAGCAGTTCTGTCCTCATGCAGCTGTTAAACAACTAGAAGGGGAGTTTATGAATTTGCAGCAAGGAAACTTATCTGTTCGGGACTACACTGCTCAGTTTCTAGAAAAATCTCGTTTTACGGAGTATTATGTTGCCACGGAGGCAATGAAAGTGGAGAGGTTTATCTTCGGGTTGAATTCAGATGTTAGAAGGCTAGTAGCTGCAAATGGACCCGATACTTTCTCAGTCGCAGTAGATGCCGCGGAAGATGTGGAGCGAGATAATAGGAGGGATGTTGGTGATAAAAGTATGGGAAAGAGGAAATGGGAAGGACCACCACAAGATCCGAAGAAGTCAAGGTTTCAGCGATTTGATAGCCGTCCACCTTTTCGACCAGTTGAAAGGCCTTGCCCAAAGTGCCATCGTTTTCATCAAGGAAGCTGTCAAGTGGATCCCAGAAACTGTTATAAGTGCGGAAAAGTCGGTCACATTGCTAAAGATTGTCGAGTTGTTAGATTTTGTTATTCGTGCAATTCTCCTGATCATCTTCAGTCCGATTGTCCACTGGGGAGAATACACTCAGGGGGTACGTCAGTAAGACCGACGGGTGTCAAACCAGTAGTACCGAGACTAGAACCAGCAAGAACAAGGGGTCGTTCATTTCAGATGACAACAAAGGAAGCTGAGGAAAATCCGGACGTGGTTACAGGTGCATTCCTAATAAATTCTACACGTGCTAAGGTGTTATTTGATTCCGGTGCAAACCGATTGTTTGCGTCTCCTTCATTTGCTGCTTACATGCATTTAAAGCCTAAAGTGTTAGATCATGCTTTAATGGTAGATACTGCAAATGATAATCAAGTGTCGGTTAAAGAAGTGATTGATAGTTGTGTGATAGATATAGAAGGGTGCGGAGTACCGATTCAGTTATTTCCAATAGCCCTGGTCGGGTTTGATGTGGTAGTAGGAATGGATTGGTTAGCCGAGAATCAAGCTAACATAATTTGTGATAAGAAGTTAATAAATGTTGTGTTACCTGAGAAGGGGCCAGTAGTGATTTATGGTGATCGTAGAAATCATCAGGCTGGTCTTATATCTATGATATAAGCCCGTAAGTGTGTTAATAAAGGTTGCCCGAGTTACTTAGCTTATGTGATAGATACTAAGCCGGAGAAGAGCAAATTGGAAGATATTCCGATTGTTAGTGAATTTCCAGAAGTGTTCCCTGAAGACTTGAATAGTCTTCCGCCCATTAGACAAGTAGAGTTTGGTATAGATCTGATTCCGGGAGTCGCTCCTGTTGCCCCAGCACCGTATCGTTTGGCACCTCCAGAGATGAAAGAGATGATGACACAACTGCAAGATCTGTCCGATAAAGGTTTCATTAGACCGAATTCTTCGCCGTGGGGAGCACCAGTTTTATTTGTGAAAAAGAAGGATGGTTCGATGAGAATGTGTATCGACTACTGGGAATTGAATAAGCGTACGATCAAGAACAAGTATCCGTTACCCATAATTGATGACCTTTTCGATCAGTTAGTTGGAGCTTGTTATTTCTCCAAGATTGATCTAAGATCCGGTTATCATCAGTTGAAGGTTAAAGAAGAAGACGTTCTGAAGACTGCTTTTCGCACAAGGTATGGTCATTATGAATTCTTAGTGATGCCGTTTGGTTTGACGAATGCTCCAGCTGCCTTTATGGATTTGATGAATAGGGTATGTAAGCAGTATCTTGATAAATTCGTGATTGTATTTATCGATGATATACTTATCTATTCTCGATCCAAGGAAGAGCACGCTCAACATCTTCGTTTGGTTCTAGAACTATTGAAGCAAGAAAAGTTGTATGCTAAATTTTCAAAATGTGAATTCTGGCTGCGGGAAGTTCAGTTTCTGGGGCATGTAGTTTCCGAGAAAGGTATTCAAGTTGATCCAATGAAAGTAGAAGCGATTGAAAAGTGGGAACCGCCAAGAACGCCAACCGAAGTACGTAGTTTTCTGGGTTTAGCCGGTTACTATCGAAAGTTTATAAAAGACTTCTCTCATATCGCGACGCCTTTGACAAGGCTGACTCGAAAGATCTGAAGTTTGAATGGAAAGCAGAACAGGATGAAGCATTCCGAATATTGAAAGAGAAACTATGCAGCGCACCGATTTTATCGCTACCTGAAGGTTCTGAAGACTTTGTTGTTTATAGTGATGCTTCTAAACTGGGATTGGGATGTGTACTTATGCAGCGTGGGAAAGTTATTGCTTATGCTTCTCGTCAACTAAAAGATCATGAACGACAGTATCCAACACACGACATGGAGCTTGCAGCAGTTGTATTCGCGCTAAAGATTTGGAGGCATTATCTTTACGGCTCTAAATGTCAAATCTTTACTGATCATAAGAGTCTCCAACATCTCTTCGATCAGAAGGAATTAAATATGAGGCAAAGAAGATGGCTAGAACTGGTGAATGATTACGACTGTGAAATTCTTTATCACTCAGGAAAGGCGAATGTCGTGGCCGATGCACTGAGTCGTCAAGAAAGAAGTGGAACAATAAAAGCTATATCACTACGAACTGAACTCTTGCCTAATATCTTTGACGAATTACTGAAGTGTCAAATAGAAGCCTATCAGGAAGAATGTTTGAAATCAGAACGGTTAGTAGGAATATCAGCATTGCTTGTGAAAGTTGATCGTGGGTTATTGTGTATGGGGAGCAGAGTTTGGGTGCCTCGTTTGGGTGGTTTACGTGACCGAGTACTTCAAGAAGCTCATCAGTCTCGATTCTCTATTCATCCAGGTACAAATAAAATGTATAAAGATCTGAAACAATTTTATTGGTGGTCGGGAATAAAAAGGAGTATTGCAAAGTATGTGGAAAATTGTACTACTTGCAAAAAGGTGAAGATTGAACATCAAAAGCCGTTTGGTCGGTTACAACGATTGGAAATACCGATGTGGAAATGGGATCAGATTACTACAGATTTCTACACAAAGCTACCAAGGACTTCAAAGGGATTTTATTCTATTTGGGTGATTGTAGATAGATTAACGAAGTCTGCTCATTTCTTACCGATAAAGGAAACTGATTCGATGGAAATTGACAAAATAGTAACTCGACATGGAGTTCCAATCTCGATTATTTCAGATCGGGATAGTCGTTTTACTTCAAGGTTCTGGAGTAGTTTTCAAAAGGAGATGGTAACGCAGATAAAGTTAAGTACAACTTATCATCCTCAAACTGACGGTCAGAGTGAACGAACGATTCAGACATTAGAAGATATGCTCCGGGCTTGCATTGTTGACTTTGGGGGATCGTGGGATAAGCATTTACCATTGATCGAATTTGCCTACAACAACAGTTATCATTCCAGCATTCAAGCGGCATCGTTTGAAGTATTGTATGGAAGAAAATGTCGAACGCCTCTGTGTTGGAATGAAGTGGGGGAGAAACAGTTAGCATGGCCAGATATAGTACAGTTAACAGCGGATAAGATCACTCAGATTCGGGACAGATTGAAAGTGGCTCAAGACAGACAGAAAAGCTACGCCGATCGACGTCGAAAGCCCTTAGAATTTCAAGTTGGAGATTTCGTGATGTTGAAAGTCTCGCCTTGGAAAGGAGTCATTAGATTTGGAAAGCAAGGTAAACTTAGCCCAAGGTATATTGGACCCTTTGAAATTACGGAAAGGGTTTGCGAAGTAGCTGATTAGATCTTCTGCCAGAGTTGAGCATGATTCACAACGCGTTTCATGTATCAAATTTTCGAAAGTGTTTGGTTACACCAGATCAGGCCGTCTCTCTACCAGATATACAAGTTGATGAAAAGTTGAACTATGTGGAGGAACCGGAAGCCATAGTTGATCACAAAGTTAAAGTATTGCGGAACAAAGAAATCGGACAGGTAAAAGTTCAGTGGAAACATCATAGAGGTCAGGATGCGACGTGGGAATCAGAGTCGGAAATAAGAGCCAAATACCCTCATCTGTTCGCTTAATCGAATTCCGGGACGGAATTCTTTTAAGGGGGAGATGTTGTAATAACCAGGTATTTTATTTATTTATTTATTTTACAAATCTTTATTTTAGTATTTAGTGGAGTTAGAAGTTAAGGGGTAAGTTATAATTTTTAAATAGAAGTTGAGGGTAGATTATGACACTTTATGATAGTTGAGGGTTAGTTTGGGTTTTTGGGAAAATATCCCCCTCCACCACCGCCAATTGTGGTTAGGAGGAAGTGGTGTCCTCTTCTAGTTTATTGCTAAAACAAAGCTAAGTGTGTGTGTGTGTGTGTGTGTGTGTGTGTGTTATTGTGTACGACTAAGAGAAAAGAGAGAAAAAGAAGGTGAAATTTAAGAAGGAAGGAGAAGTAATCTCATATTTTGCACCTGAATTTAGGAACTACTACAAGGAATCAAGGTAATAAATCCATCTTTTTATGTGTATTAATTCCTTAAGGTATTCTTGAGTTTGCTAGTTAAGATAATAAGTGGGTTTTGTTATTTTATGGATGTTTTGGGAAATCTGAGCATAGGGTTAGGTTATGTTAATAGTTTCTAACATATCTGCATAATTACAGCAACATGCATAATTTAAAAGATTGAATTTTTGGGTTTTAGGAAGAACAGTGGACTGAGACATTCATGGAAGACGCAGCAGTGGGTTGCGACATGGTTGAATCTTAGGATCTTCATGAATGTCGCAACCTTGAGTTGCGACTTGCTCGTGAAGTCGCAATAGTGGGTTGCGACTTGGTGTTATGTCGCAGCAGTTGGTTGCGACTTGAGAGGGTTGTCGCAACAGTTGATTGCGACATGAGGGGGAAGTCGCAGTAGTTGGTTGCGACTTGGTACTGTGTCGCAGAAGTTGGTTGCGACTTAGTGTAGTGTATTGCGACATGGAGTATTTCAGTAGCGGATTGCGACTTGAGTCGAGGATTTCAGGATTTTAGAGATATTAGTCTTTAAAAGAAATATTTGTATTTGTGTGATACAGATTCTGTGAAACTGAACTGAAGAATTGGGAGTGCTTGATAATAACGTGGGAAGATCTTGGAAATTAAACGAATCAAGTGAGTTTTTACATAAAATGTTTTCAAATGGAATACGTGTATGTGAATGAATGTAATATTGTGCATATGGTGTTTATATGAGTATTACATTGCATGGGTGCTAGTTGGCCGAGCTTAGGACCGGTGAAAGTTGGTTGTACAGAGGGACAATGGTGTTGGCTGTATTAAGAACAGCGGTGTATATTAATCAATTGGCTTGCTACCAATTAATATGGCCAAGAGAAAGAGATGGAAAGATACATGATGCATGAGTCATATTTGGTATTTGCTTATGTGTGTTATGTGTATGAAATGTTTGTAAAAGATGATTTTTAACTAACGAGGATTTTCTCACTAGACCTCAAGGTCTAACCCTCATTTTTGTTTTTAAAATATGTATTCCAGGTCAAGGAGCAAATAAGGGACAGTGATAGGATATATCATGTTTAGCTTTTTGGAAGATGCATGATTATGAATATTCGAGATGTGGTTTGTATCTGTTATGTTATTATGATATTATGTACTTCATTATAATAGAAAAAGTTTGTACTGAAAGACCTATCTTGTTAAGCTAAGGGACCGTAAATGAAATATAATGTGGTTTGTGGTGAAATTATGTTATGAAATATATGTTATTTGTATATTGGGAAACCGGGTTGTTACAAAAGTAGTATAAATATAAGGCTCTTGTAGAGCTTTTCAAAAAAACTTTGCATATCACACACACACACTTGTTTAGAGCTGAATATTTTCACACACTTTCGGTGTTCTTGGTGTCTTATGAAGAATTAATAGAAGTGAATCCTTGAGCTAAATCATTTTTTTATTACAACTTTACTTGTTTAATTCTGTGTGTTATTTCTACCATCGATATCTCTTTAGTTCTGTCTAAAAACGCTTCCGCACATAATCTCGTTTGAAGTATTGAGATTAATATCATTGTTGAGTTTATATTGGGATCAACACATTATGTGCTCTTTAGCTACCTCCGAGTATTGGTCAGACTTCACACATGATGTAGATGGTCTTGGTATCACTGAATTCCACTTCAGGTCATGAGTAGACCAGTCTCTATCTCCATCTACTTCTTCGACATCGATGAAGGTTTCTTTGGTGTGAGATTTGTCTTGAGATATATCTAAGTTATTATGTTACAATACATGTTCAACGATCACTGAATAGGCTCAGTACTGATCCCTGAAACTGATACAATTAAAGTAAAACAAACTTAAGTAAATGTCACGAAGTCTAAGGGTCATCACGAAATCACTGGGAGAGTTGGATCAACAATATCCCCCTATTTGATTATGACAAAGCCACATAAAGTAAATTGCTTAAGTGAAATAGTATGGAAATGAGACTCAAAAACTTATCCCATTTACTTTCCGAGGGATATTTTTCAGCACTAGATGGAGTAAAGTACTTCACTAAAATTTAATTTATATGTAAAGGATTACAAGTACAAATAGAAATTACAAGTTCATAGAAATACATAAGTGAAAGTATGTAAACTAATAAGTACAAAGGAAAAAGGGATCTATCAACTAATATCTGAAAAAGAAATATAGTCAGGAACTTCAGCTGCCTATTTTTTTTTTCAACACTCTCTTCTGATCTCTTTATGCATCAGAGTTCCATGTTCATCAGGATTACACCAAAACAAAACATACTGAAGGTGATTAACGGGACATAGATAAAACTCTGAGTGTCTCTGAAACCATTATTGAACTTCGAGATCTATGAAGATGGGTCCATATTCAGGCTTGTAGATCATTGTGATCGAAATGTATAGACTGCTGTCTGGCAAGCAAAGGTTTAACATAGATAGATCACGAATCTCAATTGGTTCAAAGAGATCATCAATGGAGAACTTAACATCATGCTCATTTTTGTGAGAGGGGCCATCTTCAACGTCAGAGATGGTATGCTTTCATCGATGGGGGTCTTTAGAGGAAGATGAAGGACTTCGGTAATCTTTGAAATTCTCTCAAAAAAATTATTCAGCTCTGCCTCAACAACTTCCTTGTAAAATTTGACTTTCATTTCTAAAAATAATTTATGATCTTCTTCCATTCATAGAAACCATAGGTCTAAAGAAAAAAAAGGAAAGTTAGGGATGGTAATTCGATCTTTTCTGAATATGACCATTAAGACGAGAGACCACCATCTTTCATTCGTGTAGAGATAGTGACGTTTGTGATCTTGTAAACATTGTATATGATATCTATCTTGTTTTTACACCATCTTAGTTCCATCTTTCTTCGGGTTAAGTCTCAATTGTTTTCTTTCTCACCTTCATGAAGAAGTAGAGTTTGAACACTAATTGGATTTTTCTTTCTGGGCTTCTTTAGCATAAGGTTCTATAGATAAAGTATTTTCCAACTCTAGGGTATCTTTCATCAGCTTCTTGTGTCTTTCCAAATCTTTTTCAGCTTTATAGTTCTTCTCGCTCAGCATCAGTGAGGAACCCAAACTCATCATCAATAGGACTACAAAGCGGTTACAGGGAAGTTGGAAGTTTATAGAGATTAGATAGGTATCCTCTTCTTTAGTATCAGACTCTAGTTGATACACTAGGAGCGTGTCTTCGACTTTAAATGGTTCATCTGATGGCATTGTAGGGGATTCAAGCAGAGGAGAGGATGAGATGAAAGAAGGTGAGGGAGAAGGTGAGGGAGAAGGTGGTAAGTCAACTATACAAGGGATAGTTGAAGGTAGTGATGGAAGAATAGTATATAGAGGTAGGGGATTTATGGTTTCAGGTTTAAAGACATGAGGGATGTCGAGGGTCAGAGTATACGTTACTTAAGGTCTGGTGAGCTCCCCCTCAACTAGATGGATGATAGTTACGTTGTCTTCAACCAATGCCTTACCCTTAGCATTGTAGGATTATTGGTTCTTTTATGAGGGCATTTCTCCTTGTGATATTCCATTTTCAGTAACGATCAAGTAATAATGATTGAAACGATAAAATATTGTTGAATGATTAACGAGAGTTACAAGTTAGAGATTTATGAACAAAACTCTCTCTAGTCTCTCTGAAGCGTATAAACTATTCTCTCCAGTCTTACCTAATTTTGTTAGATCTGAAGTTTTGTCAATAAACCAAGTGTTGAAGATCTGATAAGAAGACTCAGATGTTCTGAGTAGAGGAGTCAGAGATCTGAGAAGAGAAGTCAGAGTTCTGAGAGAAAGAGTCAGAAGCTCTGAGAAGCGTTATCAGAAGAATGTTCAGAAGTTCTGAACTACCTGTTCAGAACTTATGACTACATACTTTACTTAGTATTTAGTAAACTAATTAGGACACGTATTATGTTCTTATTAGTCTTTCTTATTTGTACTGTAGCTTTAACATGTCCGTTGCAGTATAAATAGAGTGGTTAGCATTACGTTGCTAACTGATTGATTTTCCCGTATATCTTTGTATTCATTCTTTGTAATCTTTTAGATTCTCTCTCTCTTAGATCTGTAATCCTGTTCATCATTGAATACAATTGGGCTTGATCATACAACTTCTCAATTACTGCTTTCTATATTGATTCTGAACCTTGTAATCAGAATTCTGAACCTTATAGTCAGAACTCTGGTCAAGTCACTCAGAAGTCTGACTTTATTGCTCAGAACCAAAACTTGGATGCAACTCCTACTCATACATCAGAACAAGGGGATAGTTCAGAATTACAAGCAATCATTGATGAGAATGATGCAAACAACAATTATTCAGAGATTGATGTACTCCCTAGTGCAAATAAATGGACTAAAAATCATCCTATTCATCAAGTAATAGGTGATCCATCAGCAGGAGTAAAAACCAGATCAGCTACAGCAAATGAAGCAATGTTTGATGGTTTCTTGAGTGTGATTGAACCAAAGAAAGCTAATGAAGCCCTGGAGGATCCAGACTGGATTTCAGCAATGCAAGAGGAATTGCTTCAATTTGAAAGAAACAAAGTTTGGAGACTCATTCCAAAGCCTGAAGGTAAATCTATTATTGGAACTAAATGGGTGTTCAGAAACAAAAGGGATGAATCAGGTGTTGTCATCAGAAACAAGGCAAGATTGGTTGCTAAGGGATACTGTCAACAAGAGGGAATTGATTATGATGAGACATTTGCACCAGTGGCAAGAATAGAGGCAATCATAATATTTTTGGCCTATGCTGCACATAAAAACTTCAAGGTGTATCAAATGGATGTCAAATCAGCCTTTCTAAATGGCAAACTTAATGAAGAGGTGTATGTTCATCAACCTGAAGGTTTTGTTGATCCAAAATTCCCTGATCATGTTTATATTTTAGACAAAGCTTTATATGGTCTAAAACAAGCACCACTAGCCTGGTATGACACTCTTACTAAACACTTGTTAGGTTCAGGGTTCAAGAAAGGTAAGATTGACACAACTTTGTTTTTAAAGAAACAGGGTGATGATTTAATTCTGATTCAGATTTATGTTGATGACATAATATTTGGTTCTACCAGTCCAGAATTATGTAATAATTTTTCAAAAATCATGTCATCTGAATTTGAAATGAGCATGATGGGTGAGCTGAATTTTTTCCTTGGTCTTCAAGTCAAACAATTACCAAAAGGTATTTTTATAAATCAAGGAAAATATGTCAGAGACATTCTGAAAAAGTTCAAAATGTCTGATTGTGCTTCTATGAGAACACCTATGGCAACTAACATAAAGTTAGATGCTGATCTCAAAGGTGTTTCAGCAGATATCAAACTCTATAGAGGCATGATTGGATCATTACTTTATTTGACTGCCAGTAGACCAGATATCATGTTTTCTACCTGTTTCTGTGCTAGATTTCAATCTAACCCAAAAGAATCACATATGTTGGCTGTCAAAAGGATTTTAAGATATCTCAAAGGAACACCTGATCTAGGTTTATGGTATCCAAAAGAAACTGACTTCAAATTGACTGCTTTCACTGATGCTGATCATGCAGGAAGTAGGTTGGACAGAAAGAGTACATCTGGTGCTTGTCACTTTTTGGGAGATAAAATAGTGAGTTGGGCATCAAAGAAGCAGAATTGTGTGTCCACTTCAACTGCTGAAGCAGAGTATGTTGCTGCTGCTGCTTCATGCTCTCAAACATTGTGGATGAGAACACAACTCATGGACTATGGATATCAGCTTAACAAGATTCCCATCTATTGTGACTCAGAAAGTGCAATTGCCATTACTCAGAACCCTGTTCAACATTCAAAGACTAAGCATATAGATGTGAGGTATCATTTTATAAAGGACTATGTGGAAAAAGGAACTATAGAGATGCACTTTGTGCATACAAAGTATCAATTGGCTGACTTGTTCACAAAAGATTCTCTTTTCTCATATGTAAAATAGGAATGCTTAATTTGACTAATTGAAAATATTTGTTTTTCTTAAAAATGCTAAATTTTTCTAAGTAAAATTGTCTGAGTAGCGTACTCAGAACTCTGAGTCTTGAGTTCAGAACTTCTGAGTCTTGAGATCAGAACTTCTGAGTCTTAAGGTCAGAGATTCTGAGTCAATACTTCAGCAATCTAACTTTCAAAAATTTATTTTTGAGAAATACAAATACTTCAACTGTGTGGATTATGCTTCTTCTATTATCTTTTTATCTCATCTTTATGTATCATAAATAGTCAAATGCATGCTCAAGTCAAGGGGGAGCATCAAATTTTTTTTGTTTGGAAATTATTTTGTGATGCTTAAAAAGGTTTGTTTTCATTTCTTATCTCTGATCATTCTAAGAAGAACAAGCTTTTAATGATAAATATTTTTTTGTTGTTGTTCAAACTATATCTGAATTAAAAAAAAAAATCATATTCAGATATAAGATTTTAAATGATTTATTTTAAAAATCATCATAATATGAACAGAATTTTGATGATAAAAAGTGTTTCTATCTGTTCAATCCTCTTCTGAATAATTAAAATGTTTTATATTTGTCAGAAGTTGATTTTAAATGACATTTTGGTTACAAGGCAAAATTCTTCTTAGTAGAACAATCAGATATCTGATAAAGAAAAGTCAAAACATCTGAGCGTGTTATTCAGATCTTTGACTTGAGTCAAAATTCTATCCACTAACACGTGTCAGCTTCATATTTGGTTGATTATGCCACGCCTTTCAGTTAAATCCTCTGTGGCATTTCAAATGTGTTGACTCCGTTATAACATTGATTTCGCTTTTCCGTTAAACCTTTCAACTTCGCGGATTTTAAATAGGTCTTAAAATCCCTATTTCAAATCTTTTCAAATTCCAGAGCGAAAAGTGAGATACGAATCAAATCCAGAGTTCTTTGAGTTTGTTTTCTTCTTAAATCATGTATGGAATACGAAGGAGTGGTCCAATTTTGCTACATTCTACAAAATCGATAATGGATTCATCTGATTCGGATAATGATGAAGTACAGAATAGAGCTGTAGAGGAAGAGGCAATAAGAAATGATAAAGAAGATGAACAAATGGATGAATCAGAAGGAAATGCAGATGAGGTAAACATTAATATTGAACATGAACAGAGTGCTGCAGGGTCGATTATGTTCGATAGACCTATTTTCGTGGAAAGGGCTGTTCCTGAGAGTGAATGGTTGAAATTGTCTGAAAATAACTGTGTTATATTGTTTGAGGAAAGTCGATTTAAACCTGAACACAGATTTATCATGGAGTTATTCAAACATCATCCTTATAGAAAATGGTTTACAAGAAGCAAAAATGTTCCTGTTCAGTACATACAACAATGGTTAGAAGATAATAAGTTTGTGTCTGAAATTGGAGGAGTGACATTTGCCTTATCTATCTCTGCACTAAGAGAAATGCTGAATCTACCAGAGAAAGATGATGTACAAAGAAGGACAGATTTTGAAGACTCACCCCTAACAGAGGAATTAATAGCAGAATTTATGAAATTGGGATACAATGAAGGATTGAGGACTCTCAGTCTGTTCAGAAGAAACAAATTACCACCTATTTGGGCTTGCTTCTTTCATGTGGTAAATAAATGTTTGTCAGGGAAGAATAGTTCTGCTGATCAAGGTTCTAAACAAATTCTTCAGATCTTTCAGGGCTTAGTGAAGAATAGGCATTATGACTATACTTTAATACTTTGGGAAGACATGAAGAATACATTTGAGAAGAATCAGAAAGCAATTCAGAGGAAAACAAAGGATGCTCCACTGACATACATTCCTTATATAAGGTACTGGCAAATTGTTATTTGGTATGCCATATAGGAAAACAGCACAATCTCAAGAAGAACAAATGAGAAGCATGGTCCCACATTTTATTTGGGTAAGATGACCTCAGTAACAAGACTTGAAAACTATCCCAATCATAAATTGTTGCCAAAATCACTTAGGAATTATATTCCAAGGGAGAGTGAGATTTTAAAAGCTTATTGCACCTCTATGGGAATTGAATTACCTCAAATCCCCACCCAAGAGGACCAACCTGAGAAGAGAGGTGAGGGGTCTAGTCGAATTAGAGAGGGGGAGGATGTTCAGATGGGTGAACATTCTGAGAGACTTGAGGGGGAAAATTCTGAGAGCTTGGTTAGATTTGGTGAGGAAAAACAGAATGAGAGTGGTGAGGATGAGAGATTGTCAACAGAGGTTCAAAGAGAAAGAGATGCCTCTGAACCAGCTAATCTTGACCAGGTAACCACAAATGCTATTGGTTCACATCTCTTGGTGTCCAATATTGAAACAAACACCATGGACCTAGTGGTGGATCTTGAACAACCCATCCATATCCACTCAGAAGCATTTCAACATGCTAATGTTTCACACAAATCCGGGGAACCATCCCAAACTCATTTGGAGGGAGGTGATAAATCCCAATCTATTTTTCAACACATTGAGCCTGAATATCACAGTCCTATTCATATTGAGCCTGAAATTCCTTCTGACACTTGCACAAATCAGGAATTTCGTATTCCTGAAACAACATTCATAGACATACCTAATGTTGGGTGTCGAGGATTGGATGGAAGTCCTGGTGAGGTGAACATTACAAAAGCCTCATTCAAACGTGCATCTGTTGTACAAGATGACTTTGTGTTATCTACAGGCCATGAGCCCTCTGGGCACATGAAAACTGGACCATCTGTTGGTTCAGGTTCACTGTTAGAAACTTCTGATTTTGAAAAGATTCAGAAACAAAACAAGGGGGAGAAAAGCTAAAGATTTTGAAGATGATTTTGCTTTCCAAAACTTTAGGGGGAGAAAAGCTAAAGATAAGATTTGTCATTTCAAGTGGGAGCAAAGAAAAAGCAAATATGTAACAGAAATCAGTTTGGAAATCATTGCTGCTGCTGATTAAAGACTGACCAGAAGTTATTAACTCAGATTATTCAGAATTCTGAGCAAAAGTTGTCAAAGCATTCAGAAGAGCTCCTTCTAAAGATTGTTCCTGCTCTAAGAATTTGATGATGAAAAGTACAAGTGTGTTTGACAAAAAGGGGGAGATTGTTAGGTCTAGAGTTTTGTCAAAAACACAAGAGTTGAGTTCTGAGTAAGAAGACTAAAGAAGACTCAGAAGACTCAGAAGTTCTGAGTAGAAGACTCAGAAGTTCTGAGTGAGAAATCTCAAAAAGATTCTAAGTGTTGGATTCTGACTAGAAGGTTCAGAGTTCTGAGTAGGAGACTCAGAACTTCTGACTATGAAGACAAATGTTCTGAAGCGCTTATTCAGAAGTATGTTCAGAATTCATATCTTGGGATATTCTCTGTTATATTCAGTTACTAATTAGGACACGTGTAATTGTTCTATTAGTCTGTTTCTCATATGTAATGTAGCTTTAGCTTTTCTCTACAGTATATATAGTGTTAGCAACAGTTTGCTAACTAATCTTTGATATAATCTTTTGGCTAACTTTTCGGATAACTCTTTACGCATAAATTGTTAGATCTATTGAGAGAGAAATTCATTGTAATATCTTGTAATTCACAGATTGTTAATAAATCATATGACCAGTTGCTGTGAATACGATCTTAATTGTTCATATTTGACTGTAAGAGTGTATCCTGAACTTACAAATTTCTAAACAAAACAACCTTTAAATACCCAGGAGTTAAATCATAAAGCCCATGGACCATTAACACACTAAAGCCCATATTTCATTGTAAGGCTTTTACAATAAATATCAAACACTTTATATAACTTTCCATGTAGTAGGACATTTATGGTCCTAACAATCTCCACTTAAAGTTATATAAAGAAAATATGATCATGAAATCTTCACATCTTGATCTTCTGTTGGTCCCGAAGGCCTATACAAGTTTATAGAAGGGGGGGGGGGTTGAATACAAACACACAGATTTTACTTTTCTAAATTGTTTATTGATAAATCATTAACAATTTACAGCTTGTTGCGGAAACAAGATTAAGGATAAACCTAAATCTAAACAAGTTGGAACACTAAGGTTTCTTGCACTAAGAGAGATAAGGAAACTACTAATAATAACCTATCTTGAGATAAGAGATTGAACTTGTCCAGAGTTAGCAAGTTACTTCAAATGAAGTGGGTTCATCTCTTTATATACTGCATGCATTTAATGCAAGTCAGTATACACTTTACACGTGTCATCAGCTAGTTGGTTGCATGTCATTGACCTTGGTTGACAACTTTAGTAGCCGCATGGATGAACAGTGTAGTATCAGAGTGGTTGTACGATTTCAGACAGTCGGAGGTTCTTTTCTGACATTTCGTACGGAGTCGTGCAATGGGGGTTTAAGACAAAAGTACTTTGTACGGAGGACTTCATGATCAGCTTTCGTTGATTCAGAGCATTATCATTTTCTATTCCGCGAATGATAAAGTTCAGCGATAGCTGAAGTCTTGTATTTGATACTTCACGTTGAGTGGGCAAATCTGAGTCTTCGCTGATCCGCATCAGTTCATTAGGAGACTTGTCGCTGGTTCTTGAGCTTGATCTTCGACTTCAGCGTAGAACCTTTGTTGACGTGAAACTTGTCTTCAAGGATCATAAGTAAACAACTAACTTATCAGCGATCATCATAATGACTGAACAGACTCAGAGCATTAATGGTGAACAGTGTTCGCTGAATGTTTAATTTAAAGAGCGAGAGTTCCTATCAGCGGTACTGTAAGATCTTAGTACTTATCAGCGATAGTGAAACTCTGATACATATTGTTTACTTACAATTTTCACTAAGTATATAAGAGAGGGTCATTATCAAATCACTGAGGGTTTGGATCAACAATCTCCCCCTATTTGATTATGACATGGCAACAAAGAAAATTGCTATTTAATGAAAACATAAGGATAAAAAGAACTCATAAAATATTTGTCCCTTTTACTGTTTTCTGGGATCTTTTCAGTACTGATGGAGTAAAGTACATTCGCTGAAACTTTCTTTAAAACTTTGAATCAGGTTACAGGGAGAAATAGAAAGATTACAAGTACAAACGAAATAAATTACAAGTACAGAAGAATAACTGATACAATAGAGAAAAGGGCGATCATATCAGCTTGTAAAGGGTTCTTCCTTGATGAGAAGTTCATCAAGGGTCTTTGATGTGGGAATCATCCAGTCAGGGACGGTTACACCTTGTTTTCTTTTGATCAGAGCTGCTTCAAAAATCAAGGGCTTCAGGTGTCTAGCTTTGATGTCGCGTCTGACTTCACACCAATATACGAGATCTCTGAGTTGTTCGATGGGAGCGATGTGGAGCTCAGAGATACGTTGAAAGTGATGATTTCCATAGTAGTCTAAAAAGAATATACCATAGGGATCACTTACAACTGTGCCAGGAATGAATGTTTCTCCAGGTGGTAGGGAGGTGTCAAGCATTGAGAGATCGGCATCAGGGCCAAGAACTTCAGCACGAGAGAAACCAATGCCCGTTTCATTCCGAATAGGAGGACCTGAACCAGAGACTTTCTTTTTCTTATCAGAGACTTTTCTTGGTTGAGGAAGAGTAGGAGGAATATCCACAGCAGATGAAAGCAGGTCGATCTGTTTGTTTAAAATCTTCTCGACATGGCTTTTGAACTTTGAGCGCGATCCCTGAATGGCTAATATTGTTTCTAACCATTCAGAGAGGCCAAACTTTTCTAAGGTAGCAGCATAGAAGGTTTGCTTGGTTTTGTCATCTCTGTAGACATCCACTTCAACAACAGGAACTTCAGCGTACAGTCTTCCTCTGATGTTTGCCTTGATGATTTTGGATGGTCTAGATCGATAGGTCAGCATTTGTTTAGCCCATTCCAAAGTCGTATCAGAGACCTTAGCCTTTTCTCTAACGATCTCTTGAGCATCATCCCATAGCTGACGTTGAACATCAATGGGAACTCTTTTCAGCTTGGGGTCTTTTATTGATCGTTGAGTAAGCTTGATGGCGTATTCTCTGTCTTTTTCTTCAGCTTCCTTTCTTTCAGCGATTAGGCGTTCAGCTATGAGGTGTTCCTTGTATTCCTTTTGGGAAATTCTGAACTTTGGAGGAACTGAAGGAAGTTGATCACGCCTCAGAATGATTCGCTGATCCTCGAATTGCTTCATTATCTCCTCTCTTCTTTTCTGATCCTCTTCACTTAGCTTTTGAGGAGCTAAGGAAGGTCTGTGTCTGTGCGAGAGTAGCTGTTCTTCAGGTTCATCAGTCTCAGAGATTAAATCTAAGACTGGGATTATTTCTTCAGCAGCAACATGTATTATTGGTGAAGTCGCAGTTGTGGAGCCTTCAGCGATATCCTCAAACAGGGGAGAGGACTAGCTGAAACACATCGATCTTACGAGTAAGAACTTGGGTAGAATCAGATAGAGAGAATTGGTTCAAGTGTATAGGCTTGGGTAGTAGAACTGATAGTGTATGATAGAGGAGGGATGGAGTGAGAGAAGTTTAGTGTACCTGACAAACCGGCTTTTCAAGCAAGATCGTCAGATTGTCATCTTCAGCGACGTTTTTGCCTTTGCATTTCTCAGCTCCAGAGGCTGAGGGCTTTCTCTATGTCCGCTCCCCTGAAGGTTCATTTATCGAGATTCCCTTAAGAACTTTGATCTTCGGAGCAGGTTTGACGATAAAGAAGTCATCGTCATCTTCGTCGTCATCATCATCATCATCATCATTCTTTGGAGAAGAGGATGGTTCATTATCAGGGATGTCGACGGCTTCATCATCTTCTGCTTCAGATTCGGTTTTATCAGCTTCTTCTTCGAGTTGCTCCCCCTCAGATACAGAGGCGAGCTTCTCGGTTTCCTTAGGGTTTTCATCTCCCTGAGGTCCAGCGGTGGTTTCTTCAGCATCCTTCTCTCCCCTGAAAGATTCATCATGGGAAAGGTCTTCAGCGCTCTTGGAGAGATCTTCAGCGCTCTTCTCCCCCTCTTTCTCATGATGAGTGGGGGAGGATTAGCTTGACTCAGCAGCGTTGGTAGGTTCTCTGTCTTCTTGGCCAGAGATACCTATCAAATCTTCAATCTTTGCTATTCTGTCTTGAAGGCCAGAGATAGCAGGATTGATCTTTTCCATCTCAGTGCGATCCGCCGCTGTGAAATTGCCAGATGCAAGGACAGGGGCAGGAGCATGAGTGTTCTCTTTCTGTAGTAGCTGCTCGATCATCGATTTCATCGAACTAACATCGGTCTTTACAGAGCCTAAGTCAGTCTTTACAGTAGACATATCTCCCTCTAGTTGTCCAACCAATGTCTTCAGCGGTGTGACCTCGCTGGACATGGATGAAACTGAATTTTTTAGAGAGGTGTAGTCTGTGTAGATGTCAGCGAGCACCTTGGCGAAGTCGCTGAGAGTGTTATCAACCTGCTTCATGTCATCTGTGGAAGCCTTCTTCTCCACCACCGTTGTCAGCTTGTTCAGATTCTCTCCAGCGTTTGTTACAGCTGTAGAGTTATTAGAAATAGTAGTGGTGAGATCTGTCAGCGTTGTCTCCACAGCTTTCAGAGAGGCGTTGATGTCTCCCAAATTTGGACCTGTAACATATAAAAACTTGTGATCATAGGAAAGCTCAGAAGTTTGGGGTTTTGTGACAGTGTTTATGGGTTGGTGTGTACTTGCAGGAGGATTGATGAACTCGTCAAAATTACGGGTTCCTGAAAAGTGTTCCATGTCATCTTCAAAAGTGCCCATGGATTGTCCTGCAGGTCCTGTCTTCATCATTCCTGGAGAATCAGCTTTAGGTTCCGTAGAAATGATGGCAGCTCCAGTGAGATCTGGAGGAGAGACCAAATGAGTAGAGGGAGGAGCGAAGGATAAGAATGGGGGTTGGGTTCTGAGTTCAGCGTTCGATTCGCTGACAATCACTTCATCAGTCTTTTGAGAGACTGAAGGATGTTGAGTAGGTTCCAAGTTAGTAACCTCAACGTTTAGAGACGCTGAAGTTGGGATGGAATGGATGGGTTGTTCAGGTGTGGCAGAGCGTACCACTGAACGTTCCTTCAGCTCTGCAGAAAGAGTTGAGGAGTCTTCAGCATGAGATTGTTGGGGTTGCTCCTTTGTTTTCTTGATCCTTTTAGAACCAAGTGGGGTAGATGAATGTTTCCTTTTCTTAGAAGGAGAGGATTTTGTGGCCAGGGTATCAACGATGGGTATTGTCGCTGAAGGAGCCACAGAATTAGAAGAAGAAGGGTTGAGAAGAGTCAAGAGTGTAGAAAGACGTACCTCATTCACCATTGGTTTGAAGTCGAGTATCTTTGGGCCGACCTGAGAGAGTTTCAGGTCACCATCAGTTGGGTAGCTTTCCTTCAGGCCATATTGGAAGATGGCGCTGATGAATCGGGGGTAAGGAACCCATGGAGGTCTGTCAGCGACGGTGTCCACTCTTAGAACTAGGTCATCATAGATAATCGATGCCCAGTCTATGTTGAGACCTTTCAGCAGTGCATATCCCATTGCTTGCTGAGGTTTAGCGGCTTGGTCAGAGGAGCCTCTCTTTGCAGTCATGCAGCTGATTAGATGAGCGAAGATGAAATTCATCTCGCTGGGCATTTTCGATTTCTTGATAATCGTCAGCTTCTTCTCGGCCTTCATGTCTCTGCCGATTTCCCATACATAGCCCATTGCATCGAAAAATGCAATGATGGCTTCCCTGTCTGAGTTTTTCTTGGGGTCAGGGAGGGGAACGAATGGTTTTTCCTTGGTAGCGATGGGAAGGCTGAGAGCTTTGCGAATAATGGCAGGGGTGATCTTCATGGTGCCATATTCGATATCGCAGAGGATGCAATCGATTGTTTTGGAGGGGTCTTTGGCTGAAGATAGTTGAGAGTGTCTGGCTGAGTACCAGAATTGTGAGAGCAAAAGCTGATGTGCAGGAGGTGTTATCGTCAGGGCTGTGGAGATGCAGCAATTCTTTAGGAATTTCACAGCATCATCTAGATGTGTGACTTGCTTTCGAGGAGGAAACTCGAGAAACGCATAGAGGTTGTTCACCTTAGTCCAATCCAGTTTGTCAAGGGCAAACTTGACTTGAGGATCCTTGAGGATGTCCACTTCCTCAGAATCAGCGGAGATGTTCTCAACGGTAGCAGGAATGTCAGACAATGCCATTTCTCTGTATTATCAGTTCAACCAAAGATGTTAACAAATAAAAATTATCTTAATGTGGAAAGATTTTCCATTAAGATGGTTCAAATTTTATCCATTTCATTCAGACACAAATGTCTTAATGAAGATTAGGGTTTTTCTTGATTTTAAGAAACGAAATGTAAAACCCATTTATTCTTGTTATCCAGTTTTCTATGAAGAAATAGATTCTGGAAACGAATGAAGAACAAGTTTAAGATTTTCGCATTTAAACTTGAAGAACAACCATGAAATGGTTGTGTTCATAAAACCATGAAAGAAAATGATTTCATTTTAAGAAGTTATTTTGTTTGATCTTGTTAAAACAAGGAAAAGATCGGAAACAAGTTATACGCATTTGGTAATAAATAAGAACATATTAACCTTGCTGTTTGATGAAGAAGATGATGAACAGTTCTTGAAGTTTTTGAAAGCACAAATGCAACAGTGAATTCTTTCTTGCGGAGGAAGATTGATCGCGTAAAAGAAAAATATAAACAAAGAATTTGTTTATATAGAGATTTTAGAGAGAGAGAAAGTCTTTGAGCGGGAAAAGATTTTCATCATGACACGGACACGTGTTTGCATTTGATTGGAAGTTTGAACGAGACGTGCAAACGTGTGTCAGAAAGAGAAAACGTGTCGGGGTTTATCCGTTGCAATGACGTCACAACTGTCCTTTCATATTCTTTTAGGATGTCTCTGAGGTTTTGAAAAACTCAGGGACTCTTTTATAAACATGATGCACTGAATGAAAATATCAGTGATGGTTTTAACAATTTTCAAAAATATCGCTGTTAAGGAAGAGATATTCAGCGATGCATTTTGTTTTGAAATCTTGCATTTTCATGCGATTGTCAGAGAGAGAAAACATACCTTGATATCAGCTTTAAGCAAGTTTTATTCAGAGAGAAGATGATTGAGTAGGTTATAAGAGTTGATTTTATCCTATCGCTGATCAATGTGAACCGTTGAGGATTTTACCCTTCAAAGTTCAGCATTGCAAGCTCGCTGATGAGAAAGTTGAATCTTGTCTCATCAAGAGGTTTGGTAAATAAATCAGCTAACTGATAATCAGTTGGGATAAAATGAAGTTCTATATCACCATTCATCACATGATCTCTGATAAAATGATATCTGATTTCTATGTGTTTGGTCTTTGAATGTAGTACTGGATTGTTTGCTATAGCGATGGCACTTGTGTTGTCGCAATAGATTAGAATTTTGGAGAGCTGAAGATCATAGTCTAGTAGCTGATTTCTCATCCACAAGACTTGAGAACAACAGCTTCCAGCAGCTACATATTCAGCTTCAACTGTGGAAGTGGACACTGAATTTTTCTTTTTACTTGTCCAACTTACCAGCTTTCCAGCCAGGAGCTGACATCCTCATGTGGTGTTTTTCCTATCCATTTTGCAACCTGCAAAATCACTATCTGAATAGGCGGTTAGATCGAATCCTGAATCTTTGGGATCCCAAAGACCTAGATTCGCTGTACCCTTAAGGTATCGAAAGATTCGCTTTACAGCTTTCATATGAGATAGCATAGATTCAGCTTGATATCGTGCACACAAACATGTTGCATACATAATATCGGGTCGGCTAGCCGTAAGATACAAGAGAGAGCCGATCATCCCATGGTACAGCGTGACATTAACAGGTATTCCCTTTGAATCCTTGTCAAGTGTCAGCGGTGGTGCCATAGGGGTTTTCATAGCTGAAGTATGAGTTAAATCAAATTTCTTCAGCATATCTTTAACATACTTTCCTTGATTGATAAAAGTTCCTTTTTCAGTTTGCTTAATCTGAAGACCAAGGAAATATGTTAGTTCACCCATCATGCTCATTTTATACTCATCTTTCATTCTATCAGCGAAACGAGTACAAAGCTCAGGGTTAGTAGAACCAAGTATAATGTCATCAACATATATTTGAACTAGAATGATATGACCTTTCACTTTTCTAAAAAATAGAGTTTTGTCAATCTTACCTCGCTCAAATTTTTCAATATGGAGATAAGTAGAAAGAGTGTCATACCATGCACGAGGAGCTTGCTTCAAGCCATAAAGTGCCTTATCCAGTTTATAAACATAACCTGGACGCTTAGAATCTGAGAATACTGGAGGTTGTTCCACATACACTTCTTCATTCAGCTTTCCATTCAGAAACGCTGACTTAATATCCATCTGATGTACTTTGAAGTTTTTGTGTACATCATATGCTAAGAATAGACGAATAGATTCAAGTCTTGCTACTGGAGCAAATGTTTCGTCATAATCTATACCTTCCTCTTGTCTGTATCCCTGAGCAACAAGACGAGCTTTGTTGCGGGTTACAGTACCATGTTCGTCCAACTTGTTTCGATAGACCCATTTAGTGCCTATTACTGTTTTATCAGTTAGTCTCCGAACAAGTTTCCAAACTTTGTTTCTTTCGAATTCAGTCAGCTCTTCTTGCATTGCGCTGACCCAGTTTGGATCTTTGAGGTCATCATCTATTTTCTTTGGTTCAGTTAGAGAAATAAAGTTAACAAATAAACAAATATTACCTGCACTTCGACGAGTCTGAACACCAGCGTTTGGATCACCAAGAATTTGATTAATTGGGTGATTGATGGTCCATCGCTGAGCCGGAGCATAAGTTGCTGATGCATCTTGAACTGGAGGAGCTGAAGATGAGGCTTCAGCTACTTCTGGAGTTTCAGTTAAGAGAGGAATACTTGCATTTGTCATTTCATTTACTGATTGCTGAGAGATAGATGGAATGTCTGAGGTATTTGGTTCAGCGGTAGGTATAGTGTTTATAGGAACAGATGAGACCCATGATGTTTCAGATTCACTATTCTGCATGTTTGGAATGATAGGACTATCATCTTCTACTGGATGACAATGAGGAGTGGGAATATCTTCTGAATCACCAAGATGAGAAAACATCCATTGATTCAGTTCTTCCGTATCAGCGAACGGTTTAGAGTTCGCTGAACGGGATTCGTCAAACGTGACGTGAATAGTTTCTTCTACAGTTTGTCTTCTTCGATTGAAAACTCTGAAGGCTTTGGAAACTGAGGAGTATCCAAGAAAGATTCCATCATCAGCCTTAGGATCAAACATTCCAAGAGCATCTCTGTTGTTCAGTATGAAACACTGACATCCAAAGATGTGAAGAAAGCTGATTGAAGGCTTTCTCCCATGAAAGAGTTCATAGGCTGTCTTTTTGAATCTTTTAACTATCAGCGACCTGTTTTGCGTAAAACAAGCAGTGTTGACAGCTTCTGCCCAAAACTGAGTAGGCAGGTGAGAATCGCTGAGCATTGAATGTGCAGCTTCAATAATTGTTCTATTTCTTCTTTCAGCGACTCCATTTTCTTGCAGTGTTCTCACTGAAGAGAAGTTGTGAGAAATACCCTTACTCTCAAGGAAGGAATCAAGAGAACTGTTTTTGAATTCAGTCCCATGATCATTCCTTATTGAGCGAACGGTCAGATAGTTCAGGGTTTCCATCTTCCGAACAAAGGTGATGAGTTCTTCAGGGGTGTCACTCTTAGAACGGAGAAACATTACCCAAGTGAAGCGAGAGAATTCATCAACTATGACCAGCGTATATTTCTTTCCAGCGATGGATTGTTTGTTAACAGGGCCAAACAAATCCATATGGAGTAGTTGTAGAGGAGATGACACTGAAGAAACTTGCTTTGATTTAAAGCTTGCTTTGGTCTGCTTCCCTTTTTCACACGCTGAACTTAAAGACTCTTCTGAAGGAGGTTGTACCATTTGAAAGTACACCATACCCTCGGGTATGTCCTTTTCCATTTCCACCGAAAGTTACAGAGGGACCCTTCTCTTCCTTGTATTCAGCGAGCAAACTTTTCTTTCCAGTCATGTGTCTAGAGCATCCGCTATCAAGATACCAGATACCCTTCTTAACCTGCAATACATAGGAAGATTAGTTTTTCTTGGGTACCCACTTAACCATGTATACACATTTGTCAGTGGAAGTAGTTGGAATGGAAGATTCAGCAGTCTTCGCAGCATTTGAAGATTCGGCTTTGTCTTTCTTCACTTTGGTTAATTTCTTAACCTCAGTGGTAGGATTCACCTTGACCTGATTTGCACCAGGGTTGGTCTTATTTGCCTTGGGGGCACTCTTCACCTTAGCTATCTTTTCAGCTTTGGTGGCTGTGGGACACTTACTAGCAATATGATCGGTAAGTCCACAGTGATAACATTTCCTATAACTAAAAATAGTTCTAGGACCATTTGAATGCTGAGCTTTTGATTTTGAATTAGAAGTGCCAGCACCAAGTAAACTATTGGCTTTAGAAATGGGACGAACATTCAGTTCTTCAGATTTCTTACCAAGGACATACACTTTGAGTCTAGGAGTAGATCGCTTAATAGATCCAGAGATCTGCTTCCTTGATCCAGAGGAATGAGCCACTGAAGCTTTAGAAGCATTCAGCTTTGGTACTAAGGTACCCTTCTGAGGATTCTTGTAAATAACAATTCCTTTACCTTTGTCTTTAGAGACAGAGGTAGGTTTTGAATAAACCATTTTCTCCTTGCCTTTTGAGGAGGTAGGAGTTTCCTCAGGGATTGGTGTAATGGACGAGGAGCACTGAGAAGATGAAGTATCAACGACTGAGGATACGAACGTTCCAAATTTAAGCATTGAACGCTCAGTGGTTGGTTTTGGAGTATCATATTTGTAACCCAAACCACGTTTATCACTTAGGGGAATCTGAGACTTTATTATCTCAGTGATCTTTGTTGAAGAATTACACCATCCTTCAATAGTAGCTTTTTCAGCTTTTAATGCAGCGATAGCTTCTGCTCGTTCGATTTTGACTAGCTGATTTAAATATACTTGATCTTTAAAATCTTCTTCAATTTTAGAAAGCTTTTCTATTTGAAGGTGGCAGTTTTTAAGCTTTTCAGCGAGATCAAGGTTTTGGTTTTCAACCACAGTTTTACCGTTCATGGCTTCGTATAAACTTCTAGTCAAGAGATCGATATTAAGGAGACTATCAGCTTCATCAATATTTGCAATATTGGTAAAGAAGGAAGGTGATACCTGAATAGCAGAGGTTGAAGTGGAGGGAATGTCTGAACTTTCTTCCTCTTCTTCAATCTTGGCCATAAGACATAGATTTGCTTCATCATCTTCAGAGTCAGATGATGATGCTTCTTCATCAGAAGCAGCCCAATCATAGTTAGCCATCAGGCCTTTACTCTTCTTCTTAAAGCTTTTCAGCTTAGCATATTTTTCTTTCAGCTTTGAATATTTGTCATCTTTATTCCTTGGAACAAAGGGTTTCTTTGTAATAGCTGAGGGTCTAGAAACTTTCTTAGACCTGCACTCGTTAGCGAAATGTCCTGTCTTTTCACAGTTAAAACAAGTAGCAGTTGCCATATCAATAAAAGCTGATGATCTAGGCTTGTCAGTTATGGAAAGAGGCTTGTTCTTTCTAAACATTTTCTTTTTGGCAAATATCTTGAACTTCTTAGTTAGGAGAGCCAAAGATTCATCATCATCTGAATAATCAGAATCTGATGACCTTTCAGAGTTACTTTCTAACTCAGTGATAGTGACCGAGGGTCGCTGAGTAGAAGGTTCCTCTGAGATTAAAGCAACAGGGGTGCTTTTGGAATCTTTTACAAGATTCTTCTTAAGATGGCTCGATTGCTCATGATTCAACAACGTGCCATATAAGGTTGAAAGGGTCATTGATTTTAGATCCTTTGACAGCTTGAGACACATAGAATAATTGTCCCAGCTTTCAGGTAAACATTCTAGAAACTTTGTCAGTACTTCAAAGTTAGAATATTCCTTACCAACAATTTTCAGATCTATAATTAAACAATTAAAACGTTGGTGAACTTCAGAGAGAGATTCATTCTTACCAGAAATGAAGCTTTCGTATTGTCTTACCAGGTTGATCTTTCTTGAGTCCTGGACTTCAGGCGTTCCTTCATACTGAACACATATTGTGTCCCACATGGCTTTTGATGTTTTCAGATTCATGACGGAATGGTAGACTTCGTCAGGAAGAGCCATGGATAGTATGGATCTGGCTTTTGTATCTATAGCCACTTTCTTCTTATCTTCGTCAGTCCATTGAAAGATTTCCTTAGGGACCAGCCTTTCTGGAATAGCAGGTCTATTCTCAGCGACTGGAACTGCAGCATCAATTCTTACAGGGATGAATGGACCATTCTCGAGATAGTAAGGCATAGTAGGGTCTACACCTTCTAAGAAGAGTGTCATCCTATTTTTCCATAAGTTGAAGTTATCTCTGGAAAATCTAGGGGGTTTAGCAAGAGAACCATTTTCTATATAATTTGTGTTTGTGTTGGTGGCCATTTTCAGATAATAGCAAGGAAGAGAAATATCTTAGATTAGATCTTGTTTATGAGATTAAACAAATCCTCTCTGATACCACTTGTTGGTCCCGAAGGCCTATACAAGTTTGTAGAGGGGGGGGGGGGGGTTGAATACAAACACACAGATTTTACTTTTCTAAATTGTTTATTGATAAATCATTAACAATTTACAGCTTGTTGCGGAAACAAGATTAAGGATAAACCTAAATCTAAACAAGTTGGAACACTAAGGTTTCTTGCACTAAGAGAGACAAGGAAATTACTAATAATAACCTATCTTGAGATAAGAGATTGAACTTGTCCAGAGTTAGCAAGTTACTTCAAATGAAGTGGGTTCATCTCTTTATATACTGCATGCATTTAATGCAAGTCAATATACACTTTACACGTGTCATCAGCTGGTTGGTTGCATGTCATTGACCTTGGTTGACAACCTTAGTAGCCGCATGGATGAACAATGTAGTATCAGAGTGGTTGTACGATTTCAGACAGTCGGAGGTTCTTTTCTGACATTTCGTACGGAGTCGTGCAAGGGGGGTTTAAGACAAAAGTACTTTGTACGGAGGACTTCATGATCAGCTTTCGTTGATTCAGAGCTTTATCATTTTCTATTCAGCGAATGATAAAGTTCAGCGATAGCTGAAGTCTTGTATTTGATACTTCACGTTGAGTGGACAAATCTGAGTCTTCGCTGATCCGCATCAGTTCATTAGGAGACTTGTCGCTGGTTCTTGAGCTTGATCTTCGACTTCAGCGTAGAACATTTGCTGACGTGAAACTTGTCTTCAGGGATCATAAGTAAACAACTAACTTATCAGCGATCATCATAATGACTGAACAGACTCAGAGCATTAATGGTGAACAGTGTTCGCTGAATGTTTAATTTAAAGAGCGAGAGTTCCTATCAGCGGTACTGTAAGATCTTAGTACTTATCAGCGATAGTGAAACTCTGATACATATTGTTTACTTACAATTTTCACTAAGTATATAAGAGAGGGTCATTATTAAATCACTGAGGGTTTGGATCAACATCTTCTCTTCCTCTTGAATCTTTGAAAGACTTTCGTGATTCTTGTCTTCATGTCTTTCCAAGCTTCCCTTTGAAAAAAGCTCTTATTCTCCAGTTTCCAATTTGTAACCAGATTTAATATACGATAATCTTGACTGAATGCACTATTAAGCAGCTTTCAACTCAATTTTAATTTGCTTTCATCTTGAGAACTTGTAAAATCAATATGCCCGAAGGAGGAATCAACTTGTAGCATACACCACTTGATAAGGGCTAGAAGAACCAATATGATCAAGACAAAATACTGGAACAAATGCGGCTTTTCATTCTCAGGTTTAGGAAAGTAAGATTCTGTTACTCCCCCTCAGCTTTTGCTAACTCCCCCTCTACATCAGAATAAATATCTTTGAATCTTTATTTCTCCCCCTCGTGATGATTAGGAGCATGCTGAACATCATGCAACTTAAAAGACTAACCAGATGAGTAGTAAAATAGTTGATAAACATGTAAGTGACCAAGGTGGGTAAACAACTAACACAGGAAGACAAAAGTAACTGTTATCACATTAATTAAAATAATTGTGAGGCCTATATTCAGATTTGGCATTGGTGTATTTCTGATACGACTTTCAGTTATAACTGAAGTAAAAAATGTAAGAATATATTTCTCAAACTGTTCCGGCAATATCTGGAAGATATGCAAATGGAATCCCAAAGATTAGTGCATGTGTGAAAGAATTAAATTATATCGATTTGCCTCAAATATTGATTTAACCTGGGACGCAAGTTATAAAATCAGTAGACATATTGATTAGAATATGAAGTTCGAAGATCGGAGCTGATGTATTCCTTTTTCAATATCTAAGACCTCCGATTGAGGAATAGATAAATGTGGTAATTCTCCGTGAATATATGAAGCAATCATCTTTTGTGAGATTTTAGAGTAGCTAGGTGGGGTGACACGAGTTATCGACACTGGGTCCATGTATATTTCAATATTCATCTCAAATTGAGTAGTTTGTGTAGTAACCCGGATAAGTGACTTGGTTTGGTAAGGACCAATATATTCTTTTAAGTCCTGTCACATCCTCGCCATATTCTTTTCACTCCAAGCTCATCTATCAAGCTAGACCCTTCACTGTTATCTATAATTGCATGAGTTTTTTTGGTAGGTCGTTCCGGTTCTGGATAGACCATAGAAACAATGTAAGCCCTAACACTCCATTACTTCACCAAAATAAAACATTGAAATACGAGTTCTAAACTGAAATATTTAAAAGTAAAAAAAATTGAAGTCCGAGTACTGATCTAAGGTAATCATAAGCCATAATAAAATGATAATGAAGATCAAAAAAACAAATTCAAACATGAACCAGAATGACTCAATAAACACAATAATTGCAATAAATGAAAGAATTATCAGAAAGTTTAATTGTGAAGAACAAGTCACAATTAATATGTCAGATAAGAATTGAATCATTAACATGAAATGACGAACTATGAGAACAAATTGGAATTCAAGCGAGTGTATTTCCATCGAAAAATCAACATATATGTGAGACATGGAAATAACTTGTTAGGATCCAAGCGCTTACCACTACGCCAAAAGCAATTGCTTGTGGAGAAGGCGCAACTTATTTCCATATAGCGTAGTAGCCAGCGCCACATTTAGATTTAGGAAAATGCTGGTCAATGACCCAACAACCCCCCCCCCCCCCCTAAGCATCTGCCAGCACTAACGAGAGCTTCACTAGAAGTCAATGGCTGCACAGCATGCCTTTGGCTTTTTAAATGCACTCCATGGGATTCGAACCCATGACCTGCTCCGATACCACATGTTAGTCCCGAAGGGGTTATACAAGTAAACAGTTTGTAGAAGGGGGGGGGGGGGGGTTAAATATAAACACCAGATTTTGGTTTTCTAAATTGTTTATTGATAAATCAAACACAATTTAAAGTTTGTTGCGGAATAAGATTAAGTATAACCTAATCAAAACAAACTTGAGAATAACTAAAAGTTTTTGCACAAGAAATAAAGAGAAAAGGAGGTATAGAAAAATAAGAGATATTTTTCTAAGCACTAAGTAGATGAGGGAGAGACCCCCTTCAAACTGAAGGAGCATTCCTCCTATTTATACCCGATGCATTAAATGCATGGCAGGAGGAATTTACACATGTCATCATATGGTTGGATGCATGATTCTGACTTTTTGAACAACATGCTTTGGGCCGTATGATGAACAGTGTAGTGGCAGAGTGGTTGTACGATCCTGGACATAGGCATGTCCCTTCTGACAAATCGTACGGAGTGTGCAAGTAGATAAGACAAATGTTTCTTGAAGTAGAAGCTTCATGATCAACGATCACTGAATAGATCTTCCATCAGGGAAGTCAGGATGTAAGTCAGCTATCGCTGAAGTCTTCTTCTTGAAATGTCGCGCGTGTGGACTTGTCTTGGTTTCACTGATGTTCGCATCAGATCATTAGTAGACTTGTCACTTGTTCATCAGCTTTGTCTTCGATGTCAGCGATGAACACTTTGTCATGAAACTTGTCTTCAGGGATTACAAACAACATTTCTTACATATTAAACTATCAGCAATCATTAGTGATAAGTGAACAGGCTTAGGTTATCACTGTAGAACATTCATCGCTGAGCTTATGAAGTTAAACAGTGAGCACCATCAGGGATACTGAACAGGCTCAGTATATTATTGCTGGTGGAAAAACACTAAAACAAACAGATGCTATTTGTAATTTTCACTAATTAATTCTAAGGGTCATCATCAAATCACTGAGAGAGTTTGGATCAACAATCTCCCCCTATTTGATGATAACAAAGCAACAAAATAAAATTGCTAAGTATGAAAAACATAAGGATAAATGTGACTCATAGATGCGTGTCCCATTTACTAGTTTCAGGGATCTTTTCTAGTACTTAATGGAGTAAAGTACTTCACTGAAATTTTCATTTAACTTCGTAATAAGTTTACAAGGGAAGTTTGAAAAATTACAAGTACAAGTGAAGTAAAAATTACAAGTACTAAAAATAACTACTGATAAATAACAACAGATTACAAAAAAGGGGAATCTATCAGCTATAGAGGTTCATCTTTGAAGAGCATCTCGTCAAAGGAGTCAGTTTCAGGGATCATCCAGCCAGGTACCACTTCGCCTTGTTCCCTTTTGAGTTTAGCTTCGCTGAGTACGTAGGTTTTGAGTAAGAAGCCTGGTCTTGATTGATTACACCAGTGGATGAGATCCTTGAGTTGTTAGACTGTGCAGATAGGCAATTCTGAGAATCGTTGAAAGAAAATTTTCCATTCTAGTCAGGGAATAGGATTCCATAAGGGTCACTTTATCACATGAAAAATCAGGTGGAGTTCCGAGCACTGCTTCTCTTGAGAATTCTATTTCAGTTTCATTTCTGATAGCAGGCTCTCTAGAGGTTGATGCTTGCTTTTTCTTGGCTGGAACATGTCTTTGATTTTGAAGAAGAGCTGGAAGAGGAGGCAGATCCATTCTGGATGTGACTTTGTTGATGTGCAGGTTCAAGAACTTCTCCACATGGGATTTGAACTTGGACTTGGACTTTTGAATTGCACTCCTGACTTCAAGCCATTCATCGAGACCAAAGAGCTCTAACTTTATCATGTAGAAATTATGAGACGAGTCGTTTTCTCTGAATATGGTGAGTTCCACCATCATTGACTTTACTGTTTTTCCCTTCAGATTCATGTTTATGATTCGATTTGGATGGAATCTTGATCTACCTTGTCTCTGTACCATTCCATCATGGGATCATCGACTGCTATATTCTGGGTTTCCTTCTCAACGTCTTTCAGGAGTTGTTCCTGAACCCTGATCGGATGCTTCTTTAGTTTCTTATCAGAAACTGAGCTGTGAGCTACCTTAAAGGCAAATACCTTGTCCTTTTGACATTCAGCGAGGAGTTGCTCAGCCCTGATAGATTCTTCCAATTCTCCAGGTGTTAGGAACTCTAGATCAGGTTGAGGAGGGACCCGAAGATGTTCACTCTCTAGCTGACGGATCATTGCCGATCTTCTTTCTTTTTATTCATCCTCAAACCTTTGAGGAGGTCGTGAGGGTCTGTTTGGATGACTCAACAGTTCTTCTTCCTCTTCTTGTTCTTCAGTCTCCATTACTGAGACTAGTCATCAGCAATAGATGTTGGGATTATTTGTTGCTGGATAGGTTCTTCAGCTCGTCCCTTAAGCAGGGGAGAGGACTAGCTGAATCAAAAGAAAGAAAAGTTAGATTTCTTTTGGGGAAGAAAAGATAGAGAAATTTGGCTAAGTGTATAGGAGAGATTTGATGTGAGAGTGGATAGAAGTAGAGCAGGGAATGATTGAAGGGCATACCTGAGAAGATTGCACCTTCTCAGCGTTAAAGCAAAGTTTCAAGTTACCAGAGGCAACAATACCTTTGTACTTGCCTTGGGAGGACTTCTTTGAAGAAGACTTCTTAGTCTTCTCCCCGGCTTCAGTGAAGACGACCTCTTTGTTAGAGCAGGAACCCTGATGGAGGAAGGTTTGAACCATATTCACCAGGGTTGGAGGGTTCATCGTCTTGAATTTCCAACTCCGCTTCCTCTTCTTTTTCTTCATCTTCCTCGTCAGAGGCAATTACTGTTACCGTTTCATTCCATGGAGAAGAAGGAGGAGTTGGATTATTTTCAACCTCCCCCTCAGCATGAGGAGGGTCTTTAGAAATTCCCTTCCCCTCAGCCTGAGGAGGGTCTTCTTTTTCTTTCTCCCCCTCTTTGTCATCATCAATTTAGGGGAGAGATAAGTAATAAAATATGTAGCTGCATCCTCAGTGGGCATATCTTCTAGGCCAAGAGCCACTGAGGTGGAGGCTTTTGCGGCATTAAGAGTTTCTACCCTGGCTTCTAGTCCAGGGATCACTTTGGTGGCCTTTAGCAAGAAATCCGCCACAAACCCAAGCTTCTGACGATCGTTATTTGTGAAGGAGGGTGTGGGAGTGACCACCGGTTCACTGAGCTTATTGAGGATGGAGGAAAGAAGGGTGTTGGTGTTGGTTCCTGTTTTGCTTAAGAATGATGATTCTATCTAATAGTTCAAACAAGATATAATGCGGAAGCATTTTTAACGAACTAAAAGATATAATAAGGTAGAAGAACACACAATATCAAATACGTAAAGTGTAAATAACACAGATAAATAGCTCAATAACCCAATGTATATTGATATGAATAGAACACCAAGAACACCGATGATATAACAAGAATTCTGTTCTAATGGTGTGTGTTTTTTTGTAAAGCTTAATAGAAGAACTAAACATGAGTCTTCTATTTATACTACTTCTAAAGGGGAAAAGTTCTGGACAACAAGGACTGAAGGTACAAAGACACTATTCAGGTACTGTTGCAGGTACAACGTTAATTAAATGCGCCGGCTTCTACTAAGGCTAAGACCCATCAGAGTTTGACACGTGGAGTTGTCATGTCACGCCTTGTACGAATGATCTTCAGGATCTTCGTACAGCAGAAATCGTGAGAAGCACGATTGTTCTTGTATAGAGCTCTAGTCTTTTATACCACAGAGGCTCTGTCAAGTGTGATAGAGGCTATGTGGCCTTGTCCGCGTTAAAGAGTCTTCTGGCGATTCTTTACTTCTGTCTTCTCGGTTACTCGGCAGAGCCTCTGTCGAAGACTTCTATGCTCTGGTCTTCTCGGTGACTCGGCAGAGCCTCTGTCGAAGACTTCTATACTTGGCCTATTTTTCAATACTTTTATGAACAGAGGATTGGAGCTAACAATCTCCCCCTAAGTATTGAAAAATAAAAAATTAAAAAGTGTAAGGTTTTCTAGGCTAAGTACAAAAGAAGAGGTGAAATTAAATACCTCAAAAGATTTTACTTTTCTTTCATACAGAATTATGCCAGAGGCACTTACATTTGATTACATTATGAAAGGAAAGATTTGCAGAGGTTGGTAGAGGATGTTATCCCAATAACAAGTAATCAATAACAAGATGTATGCAAATCACTGGTCATCTCTCATTTGATTGAAGAACTCAATACAAAAGTGTAAAGAGAAAATACAGAGAGTTTTCCCAATGTTATCTTTCAAAGTGTTAGTGAGAAATGAGCTAAACTAGGCTATTTATACCTAGACTCAATAGTTATAAAATAACCCCTCAACTTGAATACAACATATAAAATTGACACTAATATTCTCCCCCTTTGTATTCAAGTGAGCCAGGTAAGATTTAACCATAAAGTTCTTCCGGTGGAATGTATCTCTTTCTGATCCCAAAGATAATCTCAAACCTTCTTAGTGAATTCCGGTAATCCATTCGGTCTTGTATCGCTTTCAAGGCATTGTTGATCAAGACAATCTCCTTCTCTTTCAGAGGCACCGTTCTTTGTTCATCTAATCTTAGCCTTTCATTCAGCAGAATCTTGATCATATAGAGTGTTCCATCAGAATACAGGTTGACTTCAATAAACCTCAAGAACTTCTTCTTCTTTTGCCCATTATGATAAACAACACCAAACTCTGGTTTTTCTAACACGGTATACAGAGGAATACCTTGCATGTCGGGTAAGCCTTTGTTTGGCCTTCGTTTGTTGACTCTGATTTGATTACTTTCCAAAGCCATCTGAAAATCAGTTAGGTATGAAAGCTTGATCAGGTTCTTCATGAAACGTTTTAAGGCTTGATAGGCTTCAGAGTAGGTAATATCTTTGTTCGGCATCCGGGCAAGAATGTCATACAGCCTGAAGAAGACTGCACAGGTTAGGGATTTGAAGTCGGCTTCACAAAAATTCCACTCTTTTCCATCTGAAACACATTCAAGATCTTCTCTGATTCTATCTTCACAAGCTTAACAATTTCTTTATCAGTTCTGACTGCACTGAGCTTTTGATCTTTGTCACCCATCATATATAAATATTCAATCTGCTTCTTTCGTGGAAGTTTATCAATTGAATAGAGCTTTACCTTGTCAATTGGCTGAATCTTTTTCACAAACAAATCACTCCTTATATCTTCTTGGAATGGAGTAATGATTCTTGTTCGGTGGGCACGTCGGACAATCAAAGCTTCTCTATCAATTAACATCTATAGATTACGTAATTCTGCCTTGGAGACTGCATCTCTGATTTTGCCTTCAGGTAGATCAGGTATTACCGGAATTTGTATCACTGGATCAGGTTGGTTACTTTCTTTCTCGGAATCAGAATCGGGTTGAAAATTTCCACCATCAAATACATCATCCATCTCCTCTTTAATCTTTACCACAGTTTGATCTTCTTCCGAATTAATATAAATCAAATCCTGTAAGAACTCATCAGCCATTATTTCCTCATCAGTTCTGTTATCACATCCTTGATGCTTTTCAACCGTAGGATTGATATCATCCAGAACACCAACATCAGCACTTTGAACCCCTTGTCTACCACCAACGTTACCGGTACCCGATTCCACATTTGTTTCTACATTCTCAGTAGCATGAAAACCCGAACCACTACATTGCTCAACCCTTTGTCTTACACTTCTCTCCCCCTCATGGTGATCATGATCGGGATCTTGATCATCAAGTCTTCCATACTTGTCTTCCACCGCTTTGATTCGGTTTGATAGGGATGTGAAACCAGAAGATATAGCTTCGGTAAGGTTGGATATGGATTGTTGTAGGGTATTTAGTGAATCTGGTAAAGTGGCTTGTATTTCGGTTTGGCGTCTAAGTAGACCAAGAATGTCTACTTCTTCTTGAGTATTAGCATCGCCTTGTTCTAGTAAACGGTTAAGTAACTGGGATTTCAATTCGTGTAAAGGTAAAGTATGATGTACCTTTGGGTTCGGCTGAGATTCTGGTTGAGTGTCGGATGGTGAGAATGAAGAATCAACAACAGATTTTCCTTTAACAATATCTTTCAATTCTTAACAATATCTTTCAATTCGGACATCTGAGCTTCCTGAGTGTTAGAGACAGACTGGACGGCCATTTCAAGCAACTTCTTAGATACATAGTTGTGAGGAGGAGGACCCACCAAAGACTGAATATCATGCGCTTGTTCCAAGGTAACACCCAGACCACTAAGGTTACTGGTTGACATAGCAGTCATAGAGACTGTATGGCCTACGTTCAACGCTGGCATAATGTTAACGTTGGTAGGACTTCCACCCGGTCCTCGTGAAGCACCAACAAATGGCGGCAACACTCGGGGCGTTCCGGTTGGGTCACGCATAACACCAACATTTTATGTCACCATAGATGAAGTGACGAACGGTCTCCGTGTCCTAGGAAAGGAAGTAAAATCAAACGTTTCTAGACTCAATCTGTGACCAAATGAAGGTGGTGGTCGGGGCAGTTGCCATCCTGTTTCAATATCATCCGACACCGAGTGTGTCGCCGATAGTGTTTGTGCTTTTCCCCTGTGAGAAAATGAAACATCAACTTATGAAGAAGTTGATTAGTAGATGATAGGGGCTGTGCATTGCATAGCTGGGTCCACTATGGCTTCTTCAATGTCTCGTGGCGACGGACGCTCACTGACAGTAGATGTGACTACCCGGCTAGACACGGTTTGGTTAGGATCATTAGTTAAAACTTTTGTTAACCCTGTCTCACACTCACCATCTTTTTTTCTTTCCTTCTCACTTAACCTCACTTGATTTTCTATTTCAACTAATACTCCCTCATTTCCCCTTATCACTCCTCCATCACCACCAGAAGTAGTAGTGACGACCTTTTCAATTATAGTATCAAGATTCTCTATGACTTGATCATTGTTGTTATCATCATTGTTATCATCAGAACTATCATCCACTTTTTCATCATCAACATTCGCATCATCATCATCTGAACTATATACAAGATTAGCAGGATCATCAATATCCGCATCAATATCCTCAGATTCTTCCTCAGTATCGTCGGAACCAAGATCTTCCTCATCATCGTCCTCAAAGATCTGAATCATCTTTTTAGATTTAGACGACTGACCAAGAACACCCCCAACTCCTTTTCCCCTTACATCGCTTTTACCTCTCAAGACGCCCTGTTTAGGTACCCTAGTATCCTAAACTCTCTTTCTAACTCTAGAACCCTCACTACACTCACCTAATGTGTTGGCACCGTGGGTAGGCCCTACCGGTCCTGGTCGGGCCATCAGTGCGTTCTCTTCTATATACTCACTCAAAATTGGTGATTCTTGGTCAGCGTAAGCGAGTAGTGCTTCAGGTAAAATCATAATCGTAGGAAAAATTAGACCTTTCGGAAGTCGGAGATATTTCATGTAGGTAGTAGGACCAAGAACTGCATTCTCGCATCTCGGTATCTGATTATTAGAATCCATGATAGAACGGATGATGATCTGAAGACATCTTTGAAATGGAACAAACGTTCTGTCTTTTGATGGCTTTGCTTTGTCGGTAACCACCTCGATCAGGTCATTCCAGATAAGAATAGCAAAGTCGATCTTTCGGTCAAAAACGATAGCATGAAACATTCTGAATACTGAAATGCTGGCCGTGTCGACTCCCGTGTGTTTAGAAGTCATACATCTATTCACAACACTGAATAGTGTGTAATAGATCGGCGGTAGATAGTTTTTTTTTCAACTTTTATGTATTAGTCAGCACTCTATACTTCGGACGTGGATCATTGTAACCCATCCACATAATATCCAGGCACAAATCTTCTTCAGACACCATATCTTCAAAATTTTGAGAATAAGGAAGATCAAGAACTGTCCGCAACCTTTTCAGAGTCAGCTTCGCATCAAAATGATCTACTTTCAGAGTAAAGTAGTTGTTATTTGGTATGTATTGGATGTTATACCATACTTGTTGCAGATAGATCTCCGGAACTTGTATTGTCTTTTCAAGAGCAGTACGGAGAGGGTGGTTTTTGAAAATCTCCATTATAAGCTGATAATCCATTCTGACGTGGAAATCTAGAGTATATTTGTTTGGTTTCAATTACTTCTTGTCTTTTGGAAGAATAAGTTCAACATCTAGATCTCGGGCATTCACCGATGGATGTGATGAACGATGAGATGGGAACACCGTGTTCTCGGCAGAAGAATTACCATCACCCTGCTCTTGCATGTGTGCCATGGTCTACGATAGACAGAATTAGACCACTTGGATATCCGTGCTTTTTCACCAGAAAAATTTCAAAAATTTCCTAAGTATGGGCTACTGTCGTACAAAACATCAAATCGCATGACTCTACTAGTCGGACAAAGTTGTACGACAAAAAGTTGTCATACAAGCTGTGTGCGACAGTTATGAATATCAGTTGTATGCGACAGTTTTGAATGTTGAAGAACACAGTATTGTGCGACAGTTATGAATGTTCGAACAACGATGAACATTCAAACCCAAAAACCTAAGATTTGTCAATGAAAGCTTATTAAACTAGTGCCCTAGATGCGCTTTTCTACTAGGAATGCTGTCCTATCATCTTTTCCTAGCAACTATAACATACAAATCAGAATTCGAAGGGTTTACTAAAATCCCTTTTCGACTTTACTAACAATCAACATATCATATGAAATAATGGATGAAATGCGATGAAAAATGGTAAATGATGATACCTGAATCGATTTTAATCCACGAAATCAATGAAAAAGCAACAATAAATCAAAATCAATATTTATTTTTGTGAGAGAATCGGATGAAACAATAGTCGGAAAATGAAAAGACGTTTAAAATCGCACTATATATAGATCTTAGGGCGGAGTGACACGTGTCACGAAGTGATTGGTCCAAGGTTTGACCGACACGTGTCAGGTAGTCGTACGAAACAATGTACGAGAACCTCATCTTAGTCGTATGAAACAGTGACCGACTAAGGTGGAATCATGAACAGTAATTGTCGTACGATTCTTGTACGACTAGGATTGCTAGTCGGACAAAGCAACCACGACTTGGAATTATGAACAGTGACAGTCGTACAAAGCATGTACGACTAGGATTGCTAGTCGGACAAGACTTGTGCGACTGTCGCGCGGGAACAGTAACTATCGTACAAGACATGTACGACTAGGATTGCTAGTCGTATAAGGCTTTTGCGACTACTTTCCTGACTTGGAAAAATTTTCAAAAAATTTGAACTTTTCAGATTAAAAATTGTTCAGTGTTCATTGAAAACATTTTGCTCCCCCTACAAAGATGCATAAACTTTGACAAAATGATTTTTCATCTAGTAGGGTTTGCCAAAATCATTTAAGATAGAACACTCACCTTTGTTGTTTTGCTCAACCACTTCTTCTTTGTACAATGCTCCCCCTTGAAAGATGATTACAAAGATTTATAGCTCCCCCTAAACACATGAACCATACATAAAACTGCACAAATAATATCAATTGAAGTACATACGGTACAAAGTATAAAATTGAAATCTACTTTGTACAATACTGAAAGAAATCTAAATTTGAACAAATCATAATGGATATTCAATATTATGAAAATAATTATTCTTCACTCAAAGTTATCAAATATGAATGACTAAGAATTATTTTCAAAATGTTGAATAAAAATTACGATTTATCAAACTTTCAAATTCAACATGCCTAGCTTTGAGACAAGAAAGTTGAACCGTTTCTCATCCAAAGCCTTGGTAAACAAGTCGGCGAGCTAAAATTCAGTAGAAACAAAATAGAGTTCAATTGTACCTTTTTCGACGTGATCTTTAATAAAATGATACCGTACGCCGATGTGCTTGGTTTTAGTGTGTTGAACCGGATTCACAAATATTGCGATTGCGGACTTACTATCACAATAAATTAGGATCTTTTCGTACTTACACGCGAAGTCCATCAGTTGGGTTTTCATCTAGATGACTTGTGAACAACAAGTAGCGGTCGCGACGTATTCTGCCTCCGCTGTTGAAGTTGACACACAGTTCTGTTTCTTTGACGCCCAACTTACCAACTTATCTCCCAAAAATTGGATATGTCCGGATGTACTAGGCTGTTAGCTCGAATCTCGTGCCTTTGGGATACCATAGACCAAGGTAGGGAGTTCCTTTGAGATAGCGGAAGATTCGCTTGACGGCTCCTACATGAGATTCCTTAGGATTCGCCTGAAATCTCGCACAAAGACAAGTAGCGAACATAATATCCGGGCGACTAGCAGTTAAGTACATTAAAGATCCGACCATACCTCGATATTGTCGTATATCAGTTTCCTTACCATGAGGATCTGGACCGATCTTTGATTGTGTTCCCATCGGTGAACCAATGGAAGTACAATTTTCCATTTTGAATTTCTCAAAATGTCAAATATATACTTTGACTGATTGATGAATATCCCCGTGGGAAATTGTTTTACTTGCAATCCTAGGAAGAAATTAATCTCCCCCATCATGCTCATCTGAAATCTAGTAGTCATCAGATAAGAAAACCATGAACATAAACCAGGGTTAGATGCACCAAATATAATATCATCTACATATATTTGTACTATTACCATCTCACCGTCTTCGCGCTTGACAAACAAAGTCGTATCAACCTTACCTTTTTCAAATCCCGAGACGAGTAGAAATTTAGATAGAACATCGTACCATGCTCGCGGGGCTTGTTTCAACCCATATAAAGCTTTATCCAATATGTAAACGTGATTTGGATTCTCTTTGTCTACAAAGCCTTCGGGTTGTGAGACATATACCTCCTCTTTTAGAATTCCATTAAGAAATGTTGTCTTTACGTCCATCTGATATACCGTAAAATTCTTGTATGCCGCGTACGCTAAAAATAATTTGATTGCTTCAATGCGTGCGACTGGAGCGTAAGTCTCATCGTAATCTATCCCCTCTTGTTGACGATAGCCTTTCGCTACAAGTCTCGTTTTGTTACGAACTATGATGCCATCTTCATCTTTCTTATTCTTGAACACCCACTTTGTTCCAATGATACTTTTATCGGCCGGTCTTGGAACGAGCCTCTATACTTTCAATGCTTCGAATTGATTTAGCTCTTCTTGCATAGCTAAAATCCAATTCGGATCATTCAACGTTTCTTTGACGGTGAGTGGTTCAATGTTGCTTAAAAACATTGAAAACAGACACTCATTCACGGTAGCACTCGAGCGAGTCTGAACTGGTGAACTTGGGTCATCGATTATTTGGTGAATCGGATGAGCCTTCGTCCACTTGGTTGTATGAGGGTGAGGAGCATATGATTCTTGAACATTTTCAAGAGTAGCATTCGTTTCTTCTTCGGTTGGAGAAACAATTGGTTCAGCATTTGGAACTTCTGTAGGAATACTAGAAGATTCCGGTTGTGACTGAGGAATGGTTGGTTCAGGAACCGAAGAACCAGGATTTTGTGTTGATCCTTCCACAGTAGTTGTAGTCTCTTGTTGTGGAATAACAACTTCTGGTACTTGAACATTCTGAACAGGAGTGGAAACATCAACCGGTGTTGAAGTAGATGCACCATTTTGAGTAGTTGTCGCAGCGGAAATTGTTGTAGGTGCTTGTACCATCCTGTTAGACCTATTGTAAGTACCATAAAATTCATCATAGAATTCATCAAATAGTAAATCAAGATCAGTTAGTTGAGATTTCGAGGTAGAAAGTTGATCCTGATTAGAAGTTGAAGCATGTTCTGAACTGAGATGTCCAGAAGCTAATATTCCAGTTATAACGGGTCCTGAACTGTTTTGGTCAGAAGCCAATTCGTGATGTTCTTCGAATTTGACATTGACACTTTCCATTATATTCCTTGATTGCTTCAGATATATCCTATATGATGCCGATGAAAAAGAGTATCCAGCAAAGATACCATCAATCGCTTTTGGACTGAACTTGTTTCGTTGTTCCTTGTCGTTCAAGACATAACACCTACAACCAAAAACACCAAAATGTTTTATGTTAGGTTTCCGGTTATTCATTATTTCATATGGAGTTTTATTAAACCGGCGGTGCATGACCAAACGATTCTGAGTGTAACATGCGGTTGCTACAACTTCGGCCCATAAGAAGAGAGGTTGCTTTGAGTATGCCAACATTGTTCTCGCAGACTCGACTAACGTTCTGTTACGTCGTTCTACAACACCGTTTTGTTCAGGAGTTCTGGCGGCAGAAAATTGTTGCATTATCCCATGTGATTCATAGAAATCACCTAGGACTCTGTTCTTGAATTCTGTACCATTATCCGAACGCACGATTTTAACTGAGATCTGCATGTTGTTCTGAGCTGCCTTGATAACACCAATGAGAAGTTCTGAAGTTTCATCTTTTGACCGAAGAAACTTAACCCATGTATATCTTGAGAAATCATCGACTATTACCAAGACGTATTTCCTCCCATTTATGCTTTCCATTTTAATTGGACCGCACAAATCCACATGTAACAGCTCAATGATACTCTTCGTTGTCGGTTCCGGTTTAGGCTTGTGAGGAACCCTCTTCATCTTTCCTTTCTCACACGCATCACATAGATTTTCGGCATTGAATATCAAATTTGGAAGCCCCCGAACTGAATCTCCTAAAACCAGCTTTTGAATGTATCGAAAATTTAGATGAGATAACCGTCGGTGCCATAGGCAACTTTGTTCTTCGGAAGATTTGGATAAAAGACACACTTCATTGGTCGGTTTGATATTTGACAAGTTGATTGTATACAGATTTGACTGGCGAGTTCCAACAAGAAGTTTTGTTCCTTCCTCGGTTTTGACACAACATCTTGTCTTCTTGAAGTTCACCTCCAAATCCTTATCGCAAAACTGACCTATACTAAACAGGTTGTGCTCCAATCCTTCAACATAATTGACCTTCTTTATCGTAAGATTGTCTTGAATGATATCTCCAAAACCTTTGATAGGAGCAACCGGATTGTTTCCAAATCTTACACGACCAAGATCTTTTTCCACAAAATTAGTTAACATGTGTCGTTGACCTGTCATGTGCTTCGAACATCCCGAATCTAAATACCATAACTTATGTTTCTGCATCAATCAGATTGAAACAGTTTTAGGTACCCATTGAATATTGGGTCCTTTTTGGTTAGCTTGAGAAGATGTGATTTTAGATTTTTGTGTCTTCTTCTTTTTCTTCAAATTTGACTTTCTTTTACCACTTGGGATAAAGTTAGAATTATCCCAATAACAAGAACCAGGCATAGCAAACGCACATTCATAACCACAAACAGAGCAAAAACATTCACCATTTTTAAAATCCAACAATTGGTCTTTGGAGTAATTTTTGTAAGGCTTTATAAAAGATTGTTTATTACCCGCACCAAATTGTTTATTATTCGAAAAACTACTGTTTTTAACACTCTGTTTGGTTGAATCAGTCGTTGTTTGCTTTACCCGCCATTCTTGCACTTTCTTCTCCGAATTCCCAAAATTATATGAAAGAACAGAAGATTTAGAGTTAGAATCTTCAGAACTCTGAACTTGACATTTCTTTGACATTTTACTCTTCTTTCTTTTCTCTAAAGGTGGTTTCTTTGGGTTTGAACACTCACCTTTATAGAAAGTATTCGAAGATTTTTCTTTGTTTATATAAGAAACATACGTTATTAAAACTGGACTTTGCTGAGATGATTGAAATGAATGACTACCACATTGAACGCATTTGAGATTCTTTCTTGCAAGAGACAATAGATTTGAAACATAAGTCTTATCACTTTTACTGCTAGTATTCAGATCACAATTGCATTTCATACAAGAACTATTGACTTTAGGTTCAGAAGTAGTATTCAACTCAATCTTCTTAGAAATCCTTTTCAGACCATCTTTCCTTTTGCTTTCCTCTTTTTATTCAGAAATAATAAAATCAGTATGGTCCTGAAGTTTCTTTGAGAAATCAAATACACAAGCTTTTCCTTTTTCATCTTCTATTGGTTTTCACTTGGTTTCGAAACCTTGGCCTTTAGGTTCAAAGTCACAATCCGAATCAGAATCGGCGTTGTGAACTTCAAAATCCTTGGAGGACTCAGGTGTATTCCAACTTTTGAAAGCGTTTTCTTTTCTTTCTTTTGCTAGTTCCTTTTCTAACTCATCCACTTCTTGAGAAAGCTCAATTATTCTCATTTCATAAGAATTTTTCTCATTTTCAAAACATACTTTCTCAAACTCAAACTGTGCTCTTTCAAGATTGAAAGAATCTTCAAAATCAGACATTATATTAGGCTTTCTTTCTTTCACAGATTTTTCTAATGTCATCACTTTTTTAGAAAGCTCACAGTTCTGTACTTTAAGAAAGTTGCTTTCTTCAAGATTGAACCAGTTTTTCAAAGCAAATTCCTTTCTTTCGTTTTCTAACATAATATCTAATTCATCTTTTGTCTTTAATAAATCAATCAACTTCTTTTCGAATGAATTGATTTGGCTCACAAAGTTGACTTTCTCATTTTCCAAATTGGTATGCTCAGAAAGAAGAATATTCTCAAGATCTACCACTTTCTTTGACAGTTTGATACATTTTTTTATCAATCTTTTGTTTTGAATCAAAGATACTCTTTGTTGATTCAGAAAACTTTTTGATCAAGCAATGTTCAATCTTAATAGTTTCCTTTTTCACATCATCATTGAAACTAGAAGATATTTCCTTAAAAGTAGTTGAGAAAATAGTTGAAAGGAGATCATTTTCATAATCATTTTTGATCCTTTGTTCTGCAAGGGAGATCACAAGTTCAACATTTTTCCCTTCAAGAACTAATGTAGGAACATATTTCTTTGTTTCAACAACTTGATTGTTAGTAACTGGCTTTGTAGTATTTATTTTAAAATAATTTTTTGGAAGTGGTTTATCTAGATTGTTGAGAATCTTCAACGTCTCATTAGTATAGCAAAATGGAAGTTGGATATGAGTTGTTAAAGCCCTTTTTCTATGTTCCTCTCTTTGTGTTTCCTTTTCATCAGCCCAATGAATTTCAAAATCGGGCCAATATCGTGCGTACCTTAAACATTCGAAATTATACACTGTCGGTACTGCAGCGATAGCTTTGGCTCCATATCTTGGACATTGGTAACCAACTCCCCAATATTTATTGACATTGTTTACATGTCTTGGCTTGTTCATGAAAATTGTTTGAGTATATTGATCTCTCAAATACAGCTTCTTTTCAAAACTTTTGATTTTGTCTAATAAATCTGAATTCTTATTTGAAAGATTTGTCAAAGAAAAATCACTTTCTTTATTCTTTGATTCTAGATCTTTGATTTGCTTATTCAATTCTGAAAGTGCAGGATCTATTCTTACAATCAATATAGAAAGAAGTAATTGAGAAATTGTATGATCAAGCCCAATTGTATTCAATGATGCACAGAATTACAGATCTAAGAGAGAGATCACCTCAAAGATTACAAGGAATGAATACAAGTAATATGGGAAAATCAATCAGTTAGCAACGTAGTGCTAACCACTCTATTTATACTGCAACAAACATCTTAAAGCTACAGTACAAATAAGAAAGACTAATAAGAACATAACACGTGTCCTAATTAGTTTACACATTACTAAATAACGAAACTCGTCATAAGTTCTGAACATTCTTCTGATCACGCTTCTCAGAACTTCTGACTTCTCTTTCTCAGATCTCTGACTCTTCTTCTCAGAACTTCTGACTCTTCTTCTCAGAACTTCTGAACCTTCTTATCAGATCTTCAACACTTGGTTTATTGACAAAACTTCAGATCTAACAATCTCCCCCTTTTTGTCAAATAAACTTAAACTTTGCATCATCTAATTCTTTCAGAGCAGGAACAATTTTCTGAAGAAGCACATTCCTCAGATTAAGCCTCTTATCAATCTTGTCAATAATTTCTTGAATAATCTCAACTTGCTGATTAATTACTTCTTGAATCATGTTTGCTTCCTTCACTTTCAGCATCTTTTTCTCCAAATTGTGCTTTATGATCCTTAAAGTTCCAGAACAATATTTTGCAGTTTCCTTTGCTCTGAAGAAGATCTTTCCACTTTTGTTCTTCAAAAATACTCCCAACTCTGGATATCTGTGAACACTTCCAGTCTTTAACACCTTTTTCTGCTCATGATCTGTATTGGGATTTGCCAGATAAACACATGACTTTTGCAAATACAGAGCTATTTGGAAATCTGTATAGCAATGCCACCTTAAGATATAGAACATGGCCTCAATCACCACACTTCTTGCCTTCCTTTCATTTCTGTCTTTACTTGACTCTTTAAAACATAGAAAGCTGTGTAATCTGTAGAAGTCAACCACTGACAGTTTCTCAAAATCTGCATCAGTGAAATAATAAACCTTGCCATCTTCTCTCAAAACTTCAAAGGATAAGTACTCCATCTTTCTGAATTTCTTAACCTTCAATTCTCTGATTCCAGTGATTAGAAAATCTGAGTAAACGGCTTGCTTTGTTTTGCCAAGACATCTTGATTTTTCAGCCAACCAGATCTGAGTCTCCTTAGACCTATCATAATACACATCCAAGAATTGTACCTCTTTTGGTTTGAAGAACTCAGGCAGATCAAATTCAAGAAAGTATCCATTCAGATCAATGAATATTTCATCTTCTTTGGGTTCAGACTGTTCAGCTTGATCAATATTAGTTATCTGCACATTCTGAGGTGTTGTGTCCTGAACTTCTTCAGCCTCATCTGACAAAATTTCATTCACTTCATACTCAGCTGGGAACACAAAATCATTATGTAGAATCTTTTTGGGATTCACCTCAGATAGCAACCATTCACTACTGTTTCTGATTTTTCTTCTAAAATCCAACCTCCTCTTCACACAGTTTATGCATCTCTTCTTTAAACTCTCTTTTTCAGCATCCATACTTACTTCCATTCTAATCAACAACCAATTCAGAGTTGCATCACTGTACTTCACCAACTCTTTTAATCTGAACAATTCAAGTCTTTCGTGAACCATATATGTGAACCCTTCTGTCTCCATTCCTTCATTCACAAAACCCTTCACATGCAGATCAACTTCTGTTTTCTTTGTGGGAGAACTCAGATTGCATTTTTCTTTTCTTTCTTCTATAGCCAACTGGAAGTCATACAAGTATGTATTTCTGACATAAATACCCAGAAGTCTTCTGCATTCAATTTCTATCAAGGCTTCTTCAGTGCTAGCAAAGAACTTAACTAGAAAGATCTGATCATCAAGAGTCAATCTGGGAAAATCAAATGTAGACATGGAAACCTTTGTATTTCTTTCTTTCAGTGTTTCCATTCTAACGAACATTAAACCATTGAATTCATCTTGTTGAAACATCAGAACTTTCTCGATTCTTTTCTGAATATGCAGTTTTGAGTCAGGAACTCTGAACATATTAGAAGCTTCTGAGTAGACCATCTGAGCTCTGTCATCCATAAAACCATCAATGTTACTTTCCAAAAGCTCATACTCTCCTTCTGTGTAGTAGAGATTATCATATATTTCCTCAGGAAAAATATCATCATGAAATTGTCTGGCTAAAGGTACATCACTTAACTCTAGAATGAAGTCACACACAGGTTCTTCTAGTCTTTGCAATTTAATCTTTGGAATCTCGATTGGTTTTCTGAATACATATTCAGAAGGCATAAAGAAGTCTTTCACTTTCACATACTCTTCTTCTGTATTTAACTCATCACAAAAGTTAAACCTAAAATCATCTTTAAAATCCTGAGTGTAATCCACAGTTCTGTCTTCTTCTCCCATTAGATCAATGGGTCTTATCACTTTTATTCCTTTATGAATTTTCTGAACACTCAAAGCTCTGACTACTTCATTATGCATTCTTCTGATCAATTCTTCATTCAACCTCCTTTCTTCTGATTCAGACTCCATTGCCCTTTCACTGTTATAAACCACAATATCTGTACACCTGTTTACCACTGTACTTTCCACTATTTCTTCTATTCTCAAATCAGATTCCTCAATAGCTACAGTTTCATCTGAGTTTCCTTCCATCTCAGTATCCAAGTTCAATTCCTCTGTTTTATCTGATTCATTACTATCAATACTTCCCAACTCCATTTCTTCTGTATCTGAACTGTCAAGCTGTACTATCTGAATCATCTCCTTTAAATTTTCCTGTGTCTGATCTTCTGTACTTTTTGTATTGGCTAAGTGCATGTCTGCTATCTCAAAATCTTCTATGCCAATATCATCATCAGAACTTAACCTTTGTCTTTTCTCCCCCTTTTGATGATTATGAGGATCATTATCATCAAACTTCCTTTTCAAGTTCTGATTAAAAGCAACTTCAGGTTCAGCTTCTGCAATAGGAACAGGATCAAGAGGCTTTGAAGTAGAAGCCAAAGATACACTCAGTGCTTTCAATATAGATTCCTGCATACCCTGCATCTGTTTTAACATATCTTTTTGAAAACCAGACATTATATCCATGATCTCCTTTTTGTGAGAATCCAAGGATTTCTTTACATCATCTACCTTGGTTTCAACAGAAATTAACTTTTTCTCCAACACAACTTTCAAATCTGATACCTCATCATTCAGATCCTCCATCCTCTTCTCCAAATTTTCTACTTTTTCCCCCATCTCCTTGTTTTGTTTCTGAATCTTTTCAAATTCAGAAGTTTCTAACAGTGAACCTGAACCAACAGATGGTCCAGTTTTCATGTGCCCAGAGAGCTCATGGCCTGTAGATAACACACAGTCATCTTGTACAACAGATGCACGTTTGAATGAGGCTTTTGTAATGTTCACCTCACCAGGACTTCCATCCAATCCTCGACACCCAACATTAGGCATGTCTATGAATGTTGTTTCAGGAGTACGAAATTCCTGATCTGTGCAAGTGTCAAAAGGAATTTCAGGCTCAATATGAATAGGACTGTGATATTCAGACTCAATGTGTTGAAAAATAAGTTGAGATTTATCACCTCCCTCCAAATGAGTTTGGGATGGTTCCCCGGATTTGTGTGAAACAGTAGCATGTTGAAATGCTTCTGAGTGGGTATGGATGGGTTGTTCAAGATCCACCACTAGGTCCATGGTGTTTGTTTCAATATTGGACACCAAGAGATGTGAACCAATAGCATGTGTGGTTACCTGGTCAAGATTAGCTGGTTCAGAGGCATCTCTTTCTGTTTGAACCTCTGTTAACAATCTCTCATCCTCACCACTCTCATTCTGTTTTTCCTCACTGAGTCTAACCAAGCTCTCAGAATTTTCCCCCTCAAGTCTCTCAGAATGTTCACCCATCTGAACATCCTCCCCCTCTCTAATTCGACTAGACCCCTCACCTCTCTTCTCAGGTTGGTCCTCTTGGGTAGGGATTTGAGGTAATTCAATTCCCATAGAGGTGCAATAAGCTTTTAAAATCTCACTCTCCCTTGGAATATAGTTCCTAAGTGATTTTGGCAACAGTTTATGATTGGGATAATTTTCAAGTCTTGTTACTGAGGTCATCTTACCCAAATAAAATGTAGGACCATGCTCTTCATTTGTTCTTCTTGAGATTGTTCTGTTTTCCTGCATGGCATACCAAATAACAATTTGCCAGTACCTTATGTAGGGAATGTATGTCAGTGGAGCATCCTTTGTCTTCTTCTGAATTGCTTTCTGATTCTTCTCAAATGTATTCTTCATATCTTCCCAAAGTATTAAAGTATAGTCATAATGCCTATTCTTCACTAAACCTTGAAATATCTGAAGAATTTGTTTAGAACCTTGATCAGCAGAACTATTTTTCCCTGACAAACATTTATTTACCACATGAAAGAAGCAAGCCCAAATAGGTGGTAATTTGTTTCTTCTGAACAAACTGAGAGTCCTCAATCCTTCATTGTATCCCAACTTCATAAACTCTGCTATTAATTCCTCTGTTAGGGGTAAATCCTCAAAATCTGTTCTTCTTTGTACATCATCTTTCTCTGGTAGATTCAGCATCTCTCTTAGTGCAGAGATAGATAAGACAAATGTCACTCCTCCAATTTCAGACACAAACTTATTATCTTCTAACCTAAGATATTTCCACCATTGTTGTATGTACTGAACAGGCACATTTTTACTTCTTGTAAACCATTTTCTGTACGGATGATGTTTGAATAACTCCATGATAATTCTGTGTTCAGGCTTAAAACGACTTTCCTCAAACAATATAACACAGTTATTTTCAGATAATTTCAACCATTCACTCTCAGGAACAACTCTTTCCACTAGAATAGATCTATCTGACATAATAGAACCTGCAGCACTCTGATCATGTTCAATATTAACATTTACCTCATCCGCATTTCCTTCAGATTCATCCATTTGTTCATCTTCTTCATCATTTCTTATTGCCCCTTCCTCTGCAACTCTATTTTGTACTTCATCATTTTCCGAATCAGATGAATCCATTATCGATTTTGTAGAATGTAGAGAAATTGGACCACTTCTTCGTATTTCAGACATGATTTAAGAAGAAAACAGATTCAAAGAACTCTGGATTTGATTCGTATCTCACGTTTCGCTCTGGAATTTGAAAGAACTTTGAAATAGGGATTTTAAGACCTATTTAAAATCCGCGAAGTTGAAAGGTTTAACGGAAAAGCGAAATCAATGTTATAACGGAGTCAACACACGTGAAATACCACAAAGGATTTAAATGAAATACGTGGCATTGTCAAACAAATATGAAGCTGACACATGTTAGTGGATAGAATTTTGACTCAAGTCAAAGATCTGAATAACACGCGCAGATGTTCTGATTCCATGACTCAGAAGAATTTTGCCTTGTAACCAAAATGTCTTTTAAAATCAACTTCTGACCAATATAAAACATTTTGATTATTCAGAAGAGGTTTGAACAGATAAGAAATGAAAACAAATCTTTTAAGCATCACAAAATGATTTCCAAAAGAATTTTGATGCTCCCCCTTGACTTGAGCATGCATTTGAGTATTAATGATACATAAAGATGAGATAACAAGATAATCGAAGAAGCATAATCCATACAGTTGAAGTTATTTGTATTTCTCAAAAATAAATTTTTGAAAGTTAGATTGCTGAAGTATTGACTCAGAATTTCTGACCTTAAGATTCAGAGGTTCTGATCTCAAGACTCAGAAGTTCTGAACTCAAGACTCAGAAGTTCTGAACTCAAGATTCAGAATTTCCGAACTCAAGACTCAGAAGTTCTGAACTCAAGACTCAGAAGTTCTGAACTCAAGACTCAGAAGTTCTGAATACACTACTCAGACAACTTCACTTAGAAAAATTTAGCATTTTTAAGAAAAAAATATTTTCAACTAGGCAGATTAAGCATTCCTATTTTACATATGAGAAAAGAAAACCTTTTGTGATCAAGAGGCTTTGTGAACAAGTCAGCCAATTGATACTTTGTATGCACAAAGTGCATCTCTATAGTTCCTTTTTCCACATAGTCCTTTATAAAATGATACCTCACGTCTATATGCTTAGTCTTCGAATGTTGAACAGGATTCTGAGTAATAGCAATTGCACTTTCTGAGTCACAATAGATGGGAATCTTATTAAGCTGATATCCATAGTCCATGAGTTGTGTTCTCATCCACAATGTTTGAGAGCATGAAGCAGCAGCAGCAACATACTCTGCTTCAGCAGTTGAAGTGGATACACAATTCTGTTTCTTTGATGCCCAACTCACTATTTTATCTCCCAAAAAGTGACAAGCACCAGATGTACTCTTTCTGTCCAACCTACTTCCTGCATGATCAGCATCAGTGAAAGCAGTCAATTTGAAGTCAGTTTCTTTTGGATACCATAAACCTAGATCAGGTGTTCCTTTGAGATATCTTAAGATCCTTTTGACAGCCAACATATGTGATTCTTTCGGGTTAGATTGAAATCTAGCACAGAAACAGGTAGAAAACATGATATCTGGTCTACTTGCAGTCAAATAAAGTAATGATCCAATCATGCCTCTATAAAGTTTGATATCTGCTGAAACACCTTTGAGATCAGCATCTAACTTTATGTTAGTTGCCATAGGTGTTCTCATAGAAGCACAATCAGACATTTTGAACTTTTTCAGAATATCTCTGACATATTTTCCTTGATTTATGAAAATACCTTTTGGTAGTTGTTTGACTTGAAGACCAAGGAAAAAATTCAGTTCACCCATCATGCTCATTTCAAATTCAGATGACATGACTTTTGAAAAATTATCACATAATTCTGGACTGGTAGAACCAAATATTATGTCATCAACATAAATCTGAATCAGAATCAAATCATTACCCTGTTTCTTTAAAAACAAAGTTGTGTCAATCTTACCTTTCTTGAATCCTGAACCTAACAGGTGTTTAGTAAGAGTGTCATACCAGGCTCGTGGTGCTTGTTTTAGACCATATAAAGCTTTGTCTAAAATATAAACATGATCAGGGAATTCTGGATCAACAAAACCTTCAGGTTGATGGACATACACCTCTTCATTAAGTTTGCCATTTAGAAAGGCTGATTTGACATCCATTTGATACACCTTGAAGTTTTTATGTGCAGCATAGGCTAAAAATATTCTGATTGCCTCTATTCTTGCCACTGGTGCAAATGTCTCATCATAATCAATTCCCTCTTGTTGACAGTATCCCTTAGCAACCAATCTTGCCTTGTTTCTGATGACAACACCTGATTCATCCTTTTTGTTTCTGAACACCCATTTAGTTCCAATTATAGATTTACCTTCAGGCTTTGGAATGAATCTCCAAACTTTATTTCTTTCAAATTGAAGCAACTCCTCTTGCATTGCTGAAATCCAGTCTGGATCCTCTAGGGCTTCATTAGCTTTCTTTGGTTCAATTACACTTAAGAAACCAGCAAACATTACTTCATTTGCTGTAGCTGATCTTGTCTTTACTCCTGCTGATGGATCACCTATTACTTGATGAATAGGGTGATTTTTAGTCCATTTGTTAGCACTAGGGAGTACATCAATCTCTGAATAATTGTTGTTTGCATCATTCTCATCAATGATTGGTTGTAATTCTGAACTGTCACCTTGTTCTGACGTATGAGTAGGAGTTGCATCCAAGTTTGAGTTCTGATTAATGAAGTCAGAGTTCTGATTGACTTGTTCAGAGTTCTGAGTACAAGAATCAGAATTCTGATTACAAGGTTCAGAGTTTTCACCACTTGTATTTATTAGATTTGGGCACTCCTCTGATGGACCTTTGTCAGAAATTACAGTTGATTGAACTATTTCTGGAGTCTTATTTTTCATCTCTTTGACCATCTTTGGGTTTTCATATTCTGCATAAGAATCAGAAATTAGTTCACTAAAAGCATCCTTAAACAGTAAATTGAGTTCTGAACAAATAGGATTAGAATTTGTATCAGAAGTCATTTTTGTCTTGTTCAGCATGAGTTCTGAACTGTCTTGTTCAGAAGTCCGCATTCTGGCTTCATCAAAAGTTACATTTATGCTCTCCATCATCCTCTTGGTTCTTCTATTGTAGATTCTGAATGCTTTGGAAGTTAAAGAATAACCCACAAAGTATCCTTCATCTGCCTTTTTATCGAATTTGGCAAGATTTTCTCTGTCTCTGAGAACGTAGCATCTGCAACCAAAAATATGAAAGAATTTGATTAATGGTTTTCTTTTATTTATCAGTTCATAAGCAGTCTTATTTAATCTCTTATTGATTAAAGTTCTATTTTGTGTAAAACAAGCAGTTGCAATTGCTTCAGCCCATAGGAAAGTAGGAAGATTTGCATAAGCCAACATTGTTCTCGCAGCCTCAACTAGAGTTCTATTCTTCCTTTCAACAACACCATTTTGTTGAGGAGTTCTGACAGCAGAAAAATTGTGAGAAATCCCAGAACTTTCTAGAAAATTCTGAAGAGTCTCATTTCTGAACTCCGTTCCATTATCACTTCTGATTTTCTGAACTTGAAGTTGTAAGAGAACTTGAATCCTTTTGATAAAATTTATCAATGTAGTAGCAGCTTCTGACTTAGCTCTTAGGAACTCAACCCACGTGTATCTGGATAATTCATCAACAATTACAAGCATATATTTCTTTCCTCCCATCGACTGAACTGAAATTGGACCACAAAGATCAGTATGAATCATTTCTAATGGTGCTTTGCAAGATGAGTCCATTTTTAATTTGTGAGAACTCTTTTTCATCTTGCCCATTTCACAAGCTGAGCATAATGATTCTTTTTCAAATTTAAGCTTTGGTAAGCCTTTAACCAAATGTTTTGCAACAAGATTATTAAGATCTTTGAAATTCAGATGAGAACATCTTCTGTGCCAAAGCCAGCATTCATTTGCAGTTGATTTTGATAAAAGACAAACTGTATTTAATGTTTTCAATTTTGAAAAATTAACTACAAATAAGTCCATATGTCTTTTGGCCCAGAAGACTTTGACATCATTTTCAGTTAGAATCATGCAACCTGTTATTTGAAACTTAATTTGACAAAGACTGTCTAAAAACTGACTTATGCTGAAAAGATTGTGTTGTAATCCTTCAACATAGAAAACCTTTTGAATAGTTAGATCCCCTTTAGTTAAATCCCCATAACCTTTGACTTGACCTTTGCTATTGTTTCCAAAGTTTACTGCTCCTCCAGCCTTTTCTGTGAAGTTTGATAGAAAAGACTTCTGACCTGTCATGTGTCTTGAAGCTCCTGAATCTAAAAACCACACATGACAGCCCTGCAAAAAGATCAGTTAGGTTTAGGTACCCATTTTGGAATGGGTCCATCTTTGTTAGCTTTGTCATTGGATTTAACATCAGTACCTTTTACTCTCCACTCAAAATCTTTCTTCAAACACCACTTTCCTTGAACTTTTATGAAGTTAGAACATTTTCTGCTTACAAGTTTGTTCAAATTCTTTTTGAGAGTTGTAACTTTTGGTTTTGCTATGTTTTCAACTTTCTTTTCTTTTATCTTTTCTTTCTTCTGAGTCTGAGGAACAAAAATTTTCTTCTTTTCTGTATTTTGAGAAACAGAAACTTTCTGAATATCTTTTCTTATGTATGAAACAGAAGTTATTTTGACTTGACATTTGTGAGAATATTGGAATGAATCATTTTTACATCTAACACAAACAAGATTTTTCTTTGCAAGTGACAATAAATCTGAAACATAGATCATTTCATTTTTATTTATACTGTTCAGAGTACAATTGCCCTTATTACAAGAATTTCTAGCGTTTAGTTCAGAAGTAGATTTCATTCTAAGCTTCTCAAGTTCCCTTTTCAGATCGTTCAACTTTGCAAGATCATCTTTCCTTTTGCTTTCTTCTTTTTCTGAAAAATTCAAGTTCTTTTTGTTAGAAGAATTAGATGATTCACCTTTTTCATATGTACTTGATTCATTAAAGAATTTATCATTTTCTCTTGAAGCATTAATTTTAAAAAGATCATACTCAGTCTTCAGTTTTTCAAGCTCTGTTATTTTCTGAATAAAAATATTCTTTTCTTTCAAAGCTTCTTCAAGTTTAATATCCACTTCACAGAAATCATTTTCAAGTTCATCATAAGTTTTCCTTAAATCCTCAAGTTCTTGACTCACAAGATTAAATCTCTTTTCAAGTTGCAAAAATTCATCTGATTTTGTTTCAGAAAATCCAGTTGAATCAGACTTCTGACTACCTGAGTCAGAGTTCTGATTTACAGACTCAGATGTCTGATCTTTAGACTCAGAATTCTGACTACAATGTTCAGAATCCTGACTAGAAGTTTCAGACTTCTGATTGACTGTTTCAGAATTTTTACTTGTATCAAATATGCTCTCAATGTCATGATATGAAAAACTTGGTTGTTTATTTTTGTAGCTGACATTTAAGGAATCATACTTGAATTTAGTATCATTGTATCTTGGCTTTTCATCTGTTGGTTTAGAAACTTCTTTCTTAACCTTTTCTTCTGAACCAACTGATTTTTCTGTTTTAGACTCAGAAATTGTCTCATCTGACTTTTTAGAGTTTGGTCTTTGCAAATTGTCAGAACTTGTTATAGAACTAGCAGGTCTTATGAAAACTTCAACAATTTCTGGGATTTTTGGCTTAGAAACTTGAAGTATTGGAGCTCTTTTTAAAATGACATTTTCTTCCAATCCCAATCCCTTCTTTGGATTGTAAAATCTTGTATCTTTAACATTGCTTAATAAAAGATTTAATGTTTGCTGAGTTTGACCTCTTTTCAAATTCAAATCTTCCAATTCTTTGATTTTGGAGTATAAATTCTTTCTTTCTTCAAATAACATATCAAATTTTATTTGTAAATCACCTTTTTCATCCTTTATTTTTGAAAACTCAACTTTTAGTTCTGAAAGCCTTTTCATCAATTCAGAATTTTCATCTTTAACTTTCTGTTTCTCAGCCTCAGATTCTTCATATTGTTCGTTTATTACTTCTTTTTCAATTCTGAATTTGTTAACCAAAGTTCTTTCTCCTTTTATCTGTTTTCTTAGGTTAGCAAATTCAGTTTTCATTTCACCAATCTGTGTCATTAACTCTAATTCAAGTGAAGAATGTACCTCAGCAGATGACTCAGAATCAGCATCTTCAAAATCAGAATCATCCTCATTCCTCATTTTTGCCATATAGCTTCGCATCTGTGGAAATTTGATATGATCATCTTCATCAGAAGTGTAGTACAGCCAATTCTCCTGTTCAGCCAATAGCGCACTCTCGTCATCTCTCTTCTTTGCAAGCTGAGCCTTCTTCGTGTAGTATTCATAATCTTTCACAACTTTAACTCTGCAATCCTTGGCATAATGGCCAGATTTTCCACACTTGAAACACAGATTCTTTTCTTTTCTCTCTTCCTTCTCTTCCTTGTTTTCTTCACTTCTCTCTATTCTCTTTTCAATCTTATTTTCTTCTCTGTCATCTTTCTTCTTATAATCTGAACTTCCAGCTCTCTTATAATTTCCTTGAAATCTGCCCTTCCCATACCTTTTGTTGAAAGTATTTGTCAGCAAAGCTAGCTTTTCAGCCATTATCTTGATATCTTCATCATCTTCTGATCCTTCTTCTTTGTCAGATTCCTCCAGACTCGGTATTTCTGATAGATATGCAGTCTTTTTGGGTGCTTTGATTGCTTTGGACTTTGATAAGAACGCTAACTGATCAGCAACATTTTTCTTTTCTTCCACAACTAACTTGACAGAGTCTTCATGTTGATTAAGAACACAGAACAAATCATTTAAGTCTTCTTCACACATATCCTTGTTCATTTGCAGACTTATGGCAAATGATGACCATTCTGAATTTAGACTGTTCAGAAATTTGTAATTTATTTCTGATTTTGTTTTCTTCAGTCCATTTCTTCTCAAGTCATTTAGAATAGTGCAAAATTTACTGTATGTCTGTGTCAAACTTTCTGACTCTTTTGCTTTGAACCTTTCATAAGCATTTATGCTTTGATTTAACTTTGCCTGAATAGATCTCACAGTTCCTAACATTTGCCTTTCCAATTCGTCCCACATTTCTTTAGCTGATGATCCACTGTCAATCCTGTTAAGAACCTCATTCGGGACAGCCAAAGTCATCAAAGTAATTGCTCTTTTGTCAATAGCATACCTATTTTTCTGTTCAGCAGTGTATTGGGAATAATTCTTCTTTACTCTGGTCGCTGGAATTTCTGGAGTTGTCTCTGTAGCAGGGGTTGCGGCGACATCGATATATACTTCGATTGGACCTTCTCGTATAGAAATCATAAGATTTTCATCGATGTTGTCAAGGAATTGGATCATACGAGTTTTCCATTGCTGATACTCTTCTGGTATAAGAACAGGCGGTTTGGTTTCGGATCCCATGGCTAGATATTCTTTAGAAGACATGATTGTAAGAAAATTCAACAGAAAGACAAATTCGATTTTCTTGATCGAAAAGTAGCAGGTAATTCAAGAATTGCTAAGAATTCAAGAACTAGCCCTAGCAGCGGAATCGAATTTTGAATGAATCAAGAAATCTTCAAGAAATTGATCAATCGATCTTCGCAATCACAATCTTGAACGAATTTGTTTGTTGATTGGCTCTGATACCAATTGAAAGTGCAGGATCTATTCTTACAATCAATATAGAAAGAAGTAATTGAGAAATTGTATGATCAAGCCCAATTGTATTCAATGATGCACAGAATTACAGATCTAAGAGAGAGATCACCTCAAAGATTACAAGGAATGAATACAAGTAATATGGGAAAATCAATCAGTTAGCAACGTAGTGCTAACCACTCTATTTATACTGCAACAAACATCTTAAAGCTACAGTACAAATAAGAAAGACTAATAAGAACATAACACGTGTCCTAATTAGTTTACACATTACTAAATAACGAAACTCGTCATAAGTTCTGAACATTCTTCTGATCACGCTTCTCAGAACTTCTGACTTCTCTTTCTCAGATCTCTGACTCTTCTTCTCAGAACTTCTGACTCTTCTTCTCAGAACTTCTGAACCTTCTTATCAGATCTTCAACACTTGGTTTATTGACAAAACTTCAGATCTAACAAATTCAGATAATTGAGAATCAAGAACTAACTTTTCTGATTCAAATTGATCATGTTGAGCTTTGAGATTTTTCATTTCAGAACATTTGTCTTTTATCTCAAATTCAACAACATCAACCTGTTGTTTCAACTCACTATTCTTCTTTCTTTCGTTTTGTAGAGTTTTTGTTAACTTTTCAACACATGGTTCCATTACTTCAAATTCACTAAATAAACTAGCATACTCTTCTTCAGAACATGCTAATTTATTTAGTGTGTCATTCAGTTCATTACGCAGATTTATGACTTCTTGATTTACTGATTCAGGTAAAGGAAAAGAATTTACTTGTGAGGAAGTGTCAGACTTATCCTCCTCGTCAGAATCGAATTCTAATTGACACATATTTGCATGCTCTCCCCTTTCATCCTCGTCATCAGAATAATCAAGAAAATACTCTTCCTCCACCATAAGAGCTATTCCATCTTCTTTTTGTTGTGCAAGAATTATCTTTTGTTTGTAGTAATCAGTGTTCTTGACAACCTTCTTTCGACAATCTCTTGCATAGTGACCCGGGGTTCCACAATAGTAGCACTTTTATATCTCCACAGCCTTCTTATCTTCGAACTTTTTCTCCATGTTCTGATACACCTTCTTTCCTTCAGCTTTCTCCGATCTTTGCTCAAATCTTTTATTAGTATTCTCAACTCTTTGCTATCTGAAAGGTTTCCTTTCATAAGTGTTGTTCTCAAACTTTCTCGAACCATATGTATACCTCAGATTGTTTTATGATGACGGAGGTTTGTAAAACTTCTTTTGAAAGTGCCTTGTGAGAAGAACTAAAGCTTGATGTAGTTCAACACCATCATCCGAAATATTTCCCCTGAAACCTGTATCAAACATTCCAGATTCATCAGATGTAAAGCTGTTCGATTGTACCTCGGCTTGTAGTGAAATCGGTTCTTGAGAGATATCTTTCTTCTTTTTCTTATTCGTCTCATACAATTCATGTAGTGGCATAGTGGAAAGTCTAGGATTCTGTTTTATTTTTCTAGCCACACTCTTCCATTCGGGTTGTAGTGAAGTAAGAATTTTGACATTTAATTCGATCAGATCCTTTTTTATCTTGTTTTTACTCAACTCATTTAGTAAAACTATGAATTTGTCACATGTGTCATGAAGTGACTCATCTTCCTTAGCCTTAAACTCTCCATACCTATTGGTGCACATTGTAATTTTCATCTGATTTCCAATCTGAGACCCTTGTAACATCTTCTCTAACTGCACCCACATATTGTGTGCGGTATCTTTGTAGCTATCAATCTTGTTAAACACCTCATTACGAATCCCCATAATCACATATGATCTTGCCTTCTTGTCAGCATGGTATCTTGCTTTTTCATCAACAGTGTACTCGGAAAGAGGAACCAATCTCATATCTTTGTTTGGTGCATCCAGTTCACGATAGTCCTTAAGAACAGGTTTCATTAGACCATTGTGAAGATAATCTATCAAGTAAACACCATTTGATTGTCGTTCAAGGAAATCTTCAAACCTTTCTTTCCATTGTTCATACTCTTTTTCGATCAAAATCGGAGGTCTAGTATCACTTCCCAAAGAGTTCATTATGTCGTTTCTATTCATCTTGAAAATTACTTGTATTGATCGTTACACAGAAAAGTGAATTTGTGAAAATTTGACAAACTGTCGGGCAACAGTGTACGACTGTCGTATAGAACGTGTACGACAGTACAAGTGAACTGTAACTCTCGTACAGAACGTGTACGACTTGGATTTGATACCACTTGTTGTCCCATAATCAATCGACAAATTCAAGTATATTGAGAGATCGAGATACAAACGTCATCCTCATATTAGATTTAATATCATTTTAGTACACTTGATGACTCTCTCTTTCTCTCACATTTTAGCTCTCACTTTGTGCCACTCCCTTACAAATGAGCTACTCACCACTATTTATAGAGACACACAAGTCATAAAAAGGCATAGCAAGCTTTACACAATCTTTACAAAACTTTCACATAATTAGGACATTTTCGGTCCTAACAGAGGATATCAGACGTTGGCGTCTTTGAAGTCGTTGAAACTTCTGTTGTCGAATCCTAATTCTCTAAGCTCTTGATAGAAACTAATGCAGAGGGTTTTAAAGTTGATTACTTGGTCGATGACCTCTATCAGTCTATCTGCGAGATCTTGATTCATGAGCTCCGTTCCTCTATGCTCTACGAGGCTTGCTCTGAACTCTGTCAAAGTATTTGTTGCATACTTTTGACAGTCCATCTCTATGAACAGTCTTGACTTCCCAGCAGGATCTTGATAGACCAACCCAACTCTTGGAGATGTAATGATTGAGTTTGGTATGGCAGAGGATGGGCAGTCATTTTCTGGTGGATGGAGATTTAGGTTTCTTACTCCAAGATCTCGTCCTAATTGGAAGTCGACAAGGCTGTATAGCAGAAGTTTCTCACGCATGGCTTTCCTTATCACCCTGTATGCCCTTCGATGTGCATCTGTTGTGAAGTTCTCTTTCGTCCAGTTGAGAAGATCAGGGAGGTCGTAGGGACTTAGATTTCTCAGATCAGCATCTGAGAATTGGGTCACGGTTATGTCCTCCCTTTTGACCTTATAGATGTTATAGGATACCTTAGGAGTGGTTCTGGTTTGAGAAAACTTACAGTATATGACCTTGTCGATTTTGGACTCTGAGAAGACTTGCCATTTGGCTTGGGTGTTGTTTTTGTGAAGGTATTTTCTAGGTCAGCATGGAAGTTGGGATCTTGAATGGTTGGTGGCAGAAGATCTCTGGCACTTCTGTTGTACATATATCTGTATACCACCTCTTCCATCTGTTGTGGAGGTGCACCGAGTGGAGGCATGGGCCAGCGCAGAGCATTCATTTGTTTCTGGATTTGGGCCACTCGATCCTCTGTGACTTTTGCCTTCGGATCTATAATTGGTATGTTTGACAGAGGGGTAGCACCGAAAGCCCAGTCTTCTTGTTCTGGCTTTGGTGTCACATATGCATCAAAAGAGCTCTTCATCAATTTTTCTGCTGGTTGATGCTTTGGCTTCTTCTTCTTGGGTTCCTCTGTCATTATCCCTTTGCCTTTGTCTTTTGCCTTCGGCTGTAGATCTTCTTGTAGAGATGGGGTTACCTCTGTGGGTTTTGTCCTTTGGGGTTCTAATGGCTTTGACGGAGGTACTTCTGTAGGTTTTGTGGGGGTTGCCTCTGTTGGTTTTGTCACTTGTGCTTCTGAGGGCTTGGTTGGTGATGTGGGTTTTGTAGGTGAGGTTTATGTGGTTTTGCTCAGATGTTTTCTTTTATGAGCAATGGTTTTGGTTCTGGTTTTGTGTGTGGGAGATGGTATCTTTGTTTCTTTTGGTGTTGGAGAGGGGAGTTCTTCTGGTGATTTTGGTTTTGGTGATTGGGATGGTTGATCTTCTTCGGATGATGTTAGGACTTGGAATACTTCACGGGTTGGCACATCTTTTCCGAATACAGAAGTTGATTCCACAGAGGTGGGTGTTGCCTCTGTGGACTTCTGTTGTTGATCTGTAGTTGTTTCGGGTATTTGGGTTTGAATTGGGGTTTCTTCAGAGGGTATTTCCACATAGGTGGTTGTTGCCTCTGTGGTCTGTTGTTGGTTTCCTCCTTGGGTTTGAGTTGGGGGAACTTGGTTTTGCGGTTCTGCTGATATTGTTGGTTCTGGTAGACCTTTGCTTGCAGCTTTCTCCCTTGGTTTCTCCCCCCTCGGGATGATCTGATGAATCATCAGAGTCATTATCAGAGTCATCCTGACCCTTATCTTTCGTACATTCTGCTCTGCAAGACGCTTCTTTCTTTTTGGGCGGTGTGGCACCTGTAGCGATCATCTTTGCGCATAGGTCTTCACAGAGGCCAAGTAGGGTATGGACCTCTGCCTCTGTTTTATAACGTATTTTGCCGACGCTCTTTCTGAAGTCCTTTACATAATTTGCGTTGACAGCAGTGAAGGCTGTTGTTAGATCTGAAGTTTTGTCAATAAACCAAGTGTTGAAGATCTGATAAGAAGATTCAGAAGTTCTGAGAAGAAGAGTCAGAAGTTCTGAGAAGAAGAGTCAGAGATCTGAGAAAGAGAAGTCAGAAGTTCTGAGAAGCGTGATCAGAAGAATGTTCAGAAGTTCTGAACTACCTGTTCAGAACTTATGACGAGTTTCGTTACTTAGTAATGTGTAAACTAATTAGGACACGTGTTTTGTTCTTATTAGTCTTTCTTATTTGTACTGTAGCTTTAATATATCTGTTACAGTATAAATAGAGTGGTTAGCACTACGTTGCTAACTGATTGATTTTCCCATATTACTTGTATTCATTCCTTGTAATCTTTGAGGTTATCTCTCTCTTAGATCTGTAATTCTGTGCATCATTGAATACAATTGGGCTTGATCATACAATTTCTCAATTACTTCTTTCTATATTGATTGTAAGAATAGATCCTGCACTTTCAATTGGTATCAGAGCCAATCAACAAACAAATTCGTTCAAGATTGTGATTGCGAAGATCGATTGATCAATTTCTTGAAGATTTCTTGATTCATTCAAAATTCGATTCCGCTGCTAGGGCTAGTTCTTGAATTCTTAGCAATTCTTGAATTACCTGCTACTTTTCGATCAAGAAAATCGAATTTGTCTTTCTGTTGAATTTTCTTACAATCATGTCTTCTAAAGAATATCTAGCCATGGGATCCGAAACCAAACCGCCTGTTCTTATACTAGAAGAGTATCAGCAATGGAAAACTCGTATGATCCAATTCCTTGACAACATCGATGAAAATCTTATGATTTCTATTCGAGAAGGTCCAATCGAAGTATATATCGATGTCGCCGCAACCCCTGCTACAGAGACAACTCCAGAAATTCCAGCGACCAGAGTAAAGAAGAATTATTCCCAATACACTGCTGAACAGAAAAATAGGCATGCTATTGACAAAAGAGCAATTACTTTGATGACTTTGGCTGTCCCGAATGAGGTTCTTAACAGGATTGACAGTGGATCGTCAGCTAAAGAAATGTGGGACGAATTGGAAAGGCAAATGTTAGGAACTGTGAGATCTATTCAGGCAAAGTTAAATCAAAGCATAAATGCTTATGAAAGGTTCAAAGCAAAAGAGTCAGAAAGTTTGACACAGACATACAGTAAATTTTGCACTATTCTAAATGACTTGAGAAGAAATGGACTGAAGAAAACAAAATCAGAAATAAATTACAAATTTCTGAACAGTCTAAATTCAGAATGGTCATCATTTGCCATAAGTCTGCAAATGAACAAGGATATGTGTGAAGAAGACTTAAATGATTTGTTCTGTGTTCTTAATCAACATGAAGACTCTGTCAAGTTAGTTGTGGAAGAAAAGAAAAATGTTGCTGATCAGTTAGCATTCTTATCAAAGTCCAAAGCAATCAAAGCACCCAAAAAGACTGCATATCTATCAGAAATACCGAGTCTGGAGGAATCTGACAAAGAAGAAGGATCAGAAGATGATGAAGATATCAAGATAATGGCTGAAAAGCTAGCATTGCTGACAAATACTTTCAACAAAAGGTATGGGAAGGGCAGATTTCAAGGAAATTATAAGAGAGCTGGAAGTTCAGATTATAAGAAGAAAGATGACAGAGAAGAAAATAAGATTGAAAAGAGAATAGAGAGAAGTGAAGAAAACAAGGAAGAGAAGGAAGAGAGAAAAGAAAAGAATCTGTGTTTCAAGTGTGGAAAATCTGGCCATTATGCCAAGGATTGCAGAGTTAAAGTTGTGAAAGATTATGAATACTACACGAAGAAGGCTCAGCTTGCAAAGAAGAGAGATGACGAAAGTGCGCTATTGGCTGAACAGGAGAATTGGCTGTACTACACTTCTGATGAAGATGATCATATCAACTTTCCACAGATGCGAAGCTATATGGCAAAAATGAGGAATGAGGATGATTCTGATTTTGAAGATGCTGATTCTGAGTCATCTGCTGAGGTACATTCTTCATTTGAATTAGAGTTAATGACACAGATTGGTGAAATGAAAACTGAATTTGCTAATCTAAGAAAACAGATAAAAGGAGAAAGAACTTTGGTTAACAAATTCAGAATTGAAAAAGAAGTAATAAACGAACAATATGAAGAATCTGAGGCTGAGAAACAGAAAGTTAAAGATGAAAATTCTGAATTGATGAAAAGGCTTTCTGAACTAAAAGTTGAGTTTTCAAAAATAAAGGATGAAAAAGGTGATTTACAAATAAAATTTGATATGTTATTTGAAGAAAGAAAGAATTTATACACCAAAATCAAAGAATTGGAAGATTTGAATTTGAAAAGAGGTCAGACTCAGCAAACATTAAATCTTTTATTAAGCAATGTTAAAGATACAAGATTTTACAATCCAAAGAAGGGATTGGGATTGGAAGAAAATGTCATTTTAAAAAGAGCTCCAATACTTCAAGTTTCTAAGCCAAAAATCCCAGAAATTGTTGAAGTTTTCATAAGACCTGCTAGTTCTATAACAAGTTCTGACAATTTGCAAAGACCAAACTCTAAAAAGTCAGATGAGACAATTTCTGAGTCTAAAACAGAAAAGTCAGTTGATTCAGAAGAAAAGGTTAAGAAAGAAGTTTCTAAACCAACAGATGAAAAGCCAAGATACAATGATACTAAATTCAAGTATGATTCCTTAAATGTCAGCTACAAAAATAAACAACCAAGTTTTTCATATCATGACATTGAGAGCATATTTGATACAAGTAAAAATTCTGAAACAGTCAATCAGAAGTCTGAAACTTCTAGTCAGGATTCTGAACTTTGTAGTCAGAATTCTGAGTCTAAAGATCAGACATCTGAGTCTGTAAATCAGAACTCTGACTCAGGTAGTCAGAAGTCTGATTCAACTGGATTTTCTGAAACAAAATCAGATGAATTTTTGCAACTTGAAAAGAGATTTAATCTTGTGAGTCAAGAACTTGAGGATTTAAGGAAAACTTATGATGAACTTGAAAATGATTTCTGTGAGGTGGATATTAAACTTGAAGAAGCTTTGAAAGAAAAGAATATTTTTATTCAGAAAATAACAGAGCTTGAAAAACTGAAGACTGAGTATGATCTTTTTAAAATTAATGCTTCAAGAGAAAATGATAAATTCTTTAATGAATCAAGTACATATGAAAAAGGTGAATCATCTAATTCTTCTAACAAAAAGAACTTGAATTTTTCAGAAAAAGAAGAAAGCAAAAGGAAAGATGATCTTGCAAAGTTGAATGATCTGAAAAGGGAACTTGAGAAGCTTAGAATGAAATCTACTTCTGAACTAAACGCTAGAAATTCTTGTAATAAGGGAAATTGTACTCTGAACAGTATAAATAAAAATGAAATGATCTATGTTTCAGATTTATTGTCACTTGCAAAGAAAAATCTTGTTTGTGTTAGATGTAAAAATGATTCATTCCAATATTCTCACAAATGTCAAGTCAAAATAACTTCTGTTTCATACATAAGAAAAGATATTCAGAAAGTTTCTGTTTCTCAAAATACAGAAAAGAAGAAAATTTCTGTTCCTCAGACTCAGAAGAAAGAAAAGATAAAAGAAAAGAAAGTTGAAAACATAGCAAAACCAAAAGTTACAACTCTCAAAAAGAATTTGAACAAACTTGTAAGCAGAAAATGTTCTGACTTCATAAAAGTTCAAGGAAAGTGGTGTTTGAAGAAAGATTTTGAGTGGAGAGTAAAAGGTACTAATGTTAAATCCAATGACAAAGCTAACAAAGATGGACCCATTCCAAAATGGGTACCTAAACTTAACTGATCCTTTTGCAGGGCTGTCATGTGTGGTTTTTAGATTCAGGAGCTTCAAGACACATGACAGGTCAGAAGTCTTTTCTATCAAACTTCACAGAAAAGGCTGGAGGAGCAGTAAACTTTGGAAACAATAGCAAAGGTCAAGTCAAAGGTTATGGGGATTTAACTAAAGGGGATCTAACTATCCAAAAGGTTTTCTATGTTGAAGGATTACAACACAATCTTTTCAGCATAAGTCAGTTTTTAGACAGTCTTTGTCAAATTAAGTTTCAAATAACAGGTTGCATGATTCTAACTGAAAATGATGTCAAAGTCTTCTGGGCCAAAAGACATATGGACTTATTTGTAGTTAATTTTTCAAAATTGAAAACATTAAATACAGTTTGTCTTTTATCAAAATCAACTGCAAATGAATGCTGGCTTTGGCACAGAAGATGTTCTCATCTGAATTTCAAAGATCTTAATAATCTTGTTGCAAAACATTTGGTTAAAGGCTTACCAAAGCTTAAATTTGAAAAAGAATCATTATGCTCAGCTTGTGAAATGGGCAAGATGAAAAAGAGTTCTCACAAATTAAAAATGGACTCATCTTGCAAAGCACCATTAGAAATGATTCATACTGATCTTTGTGGTCCAATTTCAGTTCAATCGATGGGAGGAAAGAAATATATGCTTGTGATTGTTGATGAATTATCCAGATACACGTGGGTTGAGTTCCTAAGAGCTAAGTCAGAAGCTGCTACTACATTGATAAATTTTATCAAAAGGATTCAAGTTCTCTTACAACTTCAAGTTCAGAAAATCAGAAGTGATAATGGAACGGAGTTCAGAAATGAGACTCTTCAGAATTTTTTAGAAAGTTCTGGGATTTCTCACAATTTTTCTGCTGTCAGAACTCCTCAACAAAATGGTGTTGTTGAAAGGAAGAATAGAACTCTAGTTGAGGCTGCGAGAACAATGCTGGCTTATGCAAATCTTCCTACTTTCCTATGGGCTGAAGCAATTGCAACTGCTTGTTTTACACAAAATAGAACTTTAATCAATAAGAGATTAAATAAGACTGCTTATGAACTGATAAATAAAAGAAAACCATTAATCAAATTCTTTCATATTTTTGGTTGCAGATGCTATGTTCTCAGAGACAGAGAAAATCTTGCCAAATTCGATAAAAAGGCAGATGAAGGATACTTTGTGGGTTATTCTTTAACTTCCAAAGCATTCAGAATCTACAATAGAAGAACCAAGAGGATGATGGAGAGCATAAATGTAACTTTTGATGAAGCCAGAATGCGGACTTCTGAACAAGACAGTTCAGAACTCATGCTGAACAAGACAAAAATGACTTCTGATACAAATTCTAATCCTATTTGTTCAGAACTCAATTTACTGTTTAAGGATGCTTTTAGTGAACTAACTTCTGATTCTTATGCAGAATATGAAAACCCAAAGATGGTCAAAGAGATGAAAAATAAGACTCCAGAAATAGTTCAATCAACTGTAATTTCTGACAAAGGTCCATCAGAGGAGTGCCCAAATCTAATAAATACAAGTGGTGAAAACTCTGAACCTTGTAATCAGAATTCTGATTCTTGTACTCAGAACTCTGAACAAGTCAATCAGAACTCTGACTTCATTAATCAGAACTCAAACTTGGATGCAACTCCTACTCATACGTCAGAACAAGGTGACAGTTCAGAATTACGAGCAATCATTGATGAGAATGATGCAAACAACAATTATTCAGAGATTGATATACTCCCTAGTGCTAATAAATGGACTAAAAATCACCCTATTCATCAAGTAATAGGTGATCCATCAGCAGGAGTAAAGACAAGATCAGCTACAGCAAATGAAGCAATGTTTGCTGGTTTCTTAAGTGTAATTGAACCAAAGAAAGCTAATGAAGCCCTAGAGGATCCAGACTGGATTTCAGCAATGCAAGAGGAATTGCTTCAATTTGAAAGAAATAAAGTTTGGAGACTCATTCCAAAGCCTGAAGGTAAATCTATAATTGGAACTAAATGGGTGTTCAGAAACAAAAAGGATGAATCAGGTGTTGTCATCAGAAACAAGGCAAGATTGGTTGCTAAGGGATACTGTCAACAAGAGGGAATTGATTATGATGAGACATTTGCACCAGTGGCAAGAATAGAGGCAATCAGAATATTTTTAGCCTATGCTGCACATAAAAACTTCAAGGTGTATCAAATGGATGTCAAATCAGCCTTTCTAAATGGCAAACTTAATGAAGAGGTGTATGTCCATCAACCTGAAGGTTTTGTTGATCCAGAATTCCCTGATCATGTTTATATTTTAGACAAAGCTTTATATGGTCTAAAACAAGCACCACGAGCCTGGTATGACACTCTTACTAAACACCTGTTAGGTTCAGGATTCAAGAAAGGTAAGATTGACACAACTTTGTTTTTAAAGAAACAGGGTAATGATTTGATTCTGATTCAGATTTATGTTGATGACATAATATTTGGTTCTACCAGTCCAGAATTATGTGATAATTTTTCAAAAATCATGTCATCTGAATTTGAAATGAGCATGATGGGTGAACTGAATTTTTTCCTTGGTCTTCAAGTCAAACAACTACCAAAAGGTATTTTCATAAATCAAGGAAAATATGTCAGAGATATTCTGAAAAAGTTCAAAATGTCTGATTGTGCTTCTATGAGAACACCTATGGCAACTAACATAAAGTTAGATGCTGATCTCAAAGGTGTTTCAGCAGATATCAAACTTTATAGAGGCATGATTGGATCATTACTTTATTTGACTGCAAGTAGACCAGATATCATGTTTTCTACCTGTTTCTGTGCTAGATTTCAATCTAACCCGAAAGAATCACATATGTTGGCTGTCAAAAGGATTTTAAGATATCTCAAAGGAACACCTGATCTAGGTTTATGGTATCCAAAAGAAACTGACTTCAAATTGACTGCTTTCACTGATGCTGATCATGCAGGAAGTAGGTTGGACAGAAAGAGTACATCTGGTGCTTGTCACTTTTTGGGAGATAAAATAGTGAGTTGGGCATCAAAGAAACAGAACTGTGTATCCACTTCAACTGCTGAAGCAGAGTATGTTGCTGCTGCTGCTTCATGCTCTCAAACATTGTGGATGAGAACACAACTCATGGACTATGGATATCAGCTTAATAAGATTCCCATCTATTGTGACTCAGAAAGTGCAATTGCTATTACTCAGAACCCTGTTCAACATTCGAAGACTAAGCATATAGATGTGAGGTATCATTTTATAAAGGACTATGTGGAAAAAGGAACTATAGAGATGCACTTTGTGCATACAAAGTATCAATTGGCTGACTTGTTCACAAAGCCTCTTGATCACAAAAGGTTTTCTTTTCTCATATGTAAAATAGGAATGCTTAATCTGCCTAGTTGAAAATATTTTTTTCTTAAAAATGCTAAATTTTTCTAAGTAAACTTGTCTGAGTAGTGTATTCAGAACTTCTGAGTCTTGAGTTCAGAACTTCTGAGTCTTAAGTTCAGAACTTCTGAGTCTTGAGTTCAGAACTTCTGAGTCTTGAGTTCGGAATTTCTGAATCTTGAGTTCAGAACTTCTGATTCTTGAGTTCAGAACTTCTGAGTCTTGAGATCAGAACCTCTGAATCTTAAGGTCAGAAATTCTGAGTCAATACTTCAGCAATCTAACTTTCAAAAATTTATTTTTGAGAAATACAAATAACTTCAACTGTATGGATTATGCTTCTTCGATTATCTTTTTATCTCATCTTTATGTATCATTAATACTCAAATGCATGCTCAAGTCAAGGGGGAGCATCAAAATTCTTTTGGAAATCATTTTGTGATGCTTAAAAGACTTGTTTTCATTTCTTATCTGTTCAAACCTCTTCTGAATAATCAAAATGTTTTATATTGGTCAGAAGTTGATTTTAAAAGACATTTTGGTTACAAGGCAAAATTCTTCTGAGTCATGGAATCAGAACATCTGTGCGTGTTATTCAGATCTTTGACTTGAGTCAAAATTCTATCCACTAACACGTGTCAGCTTCATATTTGTTTGACAATGCCACGTATTTCATTTAAATCCTTTGTGGTATTTCACATGTGTTGACTCCGTTATAACATTGATTTCGCTTTTCCGTTAAACCTTTCAACTTCGCGGATTTTAAATAGGTCTTAAAATCCCTATTTCAAATTTCTTTCAAATTCCAGAGCGAAACGTGCGATACGAATCAAATCCAGAGTTCTTTGAATCTGTTTTCTTCTTAAATCATGTCTGAAATACGAAGAAGTGGTCCAATTTCTCTACATTCTACAAAATCGATAATGGATTCATCCGATTCGGAAAATGATGAAGTACAAAATAGAGTTGCAGAGGAAGGGGCAATAAGAAATGATGAAGAAGATGAACAAATGGATGAATCTGAAGGAAATGCGGATGAGGTAAACGTTAATATTGAACATGAACAGAGTGCTGCAGGTTCTATTATGTCAGATAGATCTATTCTAGTGGAAAGAGTTGTTCCTGAGAGTGAATGGTTGAAATTATCTGAAAATAACTGTGTTATATTGTTTGAGGAAAGTCGTTTTAAGCCTGAACACAGAATTATCATGGAGTTATTCAAACATCATCCGTACAGAAAATGGTTTACAAGAAGTAAAAATGTGCCTGTTCAGTACATACAACAATGGTGGAAATATCTTAGGTTAGAAGATAATAAGTTTGTGTCTGAAATTGGAGGAGTGACATTTGTCTTATCTATCTCTGCACTAAGAGAAATGCTGAATCTACCAGAGAAAGATGATGTACAAAGAAGAACAGATTTTGAGGATTTACCCCTAACAGAGGAATTAATAGCAGAGTTTATGAAGTTGGGATACAATGAAGGATTGAGGACTCTCAGTTCGTTCAGAAGAAACAAATTACCACCTATTTGGGCTTGCTTCTTTCATGTGGTAAATAAATGTTTGTCAGGGAAAAATAGTTCTGCTGATCAAGGTTCTAAACAAATTCTTCAGATATTTCAAGGTTTAGTGAAGAATAGGCATTATGACTATACTTTAATACTTTGGGAAGATATGAAGAATACATTTGAGAAGAATCAGAAAGCAATTCAGAAGAAGACAAAGGATGCTCCACTGACATACATTCCCTACATAAGGTACTGGCAAATTGTTATTTGGTATGCCATGCAGGAAAACAGAACAATCTCAAGAAGAACAAATGAAGAGCATGGTCCTACATTTTATTTGGGTAAGATGACCTCAGTAACAAGACTTGAAAACTATCCCAATCATAAACTATTGCCAAAATCACTTAGGAACTATATTCCAAGGGAGAGTGAGATTTTAAAAGCTTATTGCACCTCTATGGGAATTGAATTACCTCAAATCCCTACCCAAGAGGACCAACCTGAGAAGAGAGGTGAGGAGTCTAGTCGAATTAGAGAGGGGGAGGATGTTCAGATGGGTGAACATTCTGAGAGACCTGAGAGGGAAAATTCTGAGAGCTTGGTTAGACTCAGTGAGGAAAAACAGAATGAGAGTGATGAGGATGAGAGATTGTCAACAGAGGTTCAAACAGAAAGAGATGCCTCTGAACCAGCTAATCTTGACCAGGTAACCACAAATGCTATTGGTTCACATCTCTTGGTGTCCAATATTGAAACAAACACCATGGACCTAGTGGTGGATCTTGAACAACCCATCCATACCCACTCAGAAGCATTTCAACATGCTACTGTTTCACACAAATCCGGGGAACCATCCCAAACTCATTTGGAGGGAGGTGATAAATCCCAACTTATTTTTCAACACATTGAGTCTGAATATCACAGTCCTATTCATATTGAGCCTGAAATTCCTTTTGACACTTGCACAGATCAGGAATTTCGTACTCCTGAAACAACATTCATAGACATGCCTAATGTTGGGTGTCGAGGATTGGATGGAAGTCCTGGTGAGGTGAACATTACAAAAGCCTCATTCAAACGTGCATCTGTTGTACAAGATGACTGTGTGTTATCTACAGGCCATGAGCTCTCTGGGCACATGAAAACTAGACCATCTGTTGGTTCAGGTTCACTGTTAGAAACTTCTGAATTTGAAAAGATTCAGAAACAAAACAAGGAGATGGGGGAAAAAGTAGAAAATTTGGAGAAGAGGATGGAGGATCTGAATGATGAGGTATCAGATTTGAAAAATGTGTTGGAGAAAAAGTTAATTTCTGTTGAAACCAAGGTAGATGATGTAAAGAAATCCTTGGATTCTCACAAAAAGGAGATCATGGATATAATGTCTGGTTTTCAAAAAGATATGTTGAAACAAATGCAAGATATGCAGGATTCTATACTGAAAGCACTAAGTGTATCACTGGCTTCTACTTCAAAGCCTCTTGATCCTGTTCCTATTGCAGAAGCTGAAGCTGAAGGTACTTCTAATCAGAACTTAAAAAGAAAGTTTGATGATAATGAGCCTCATGATCATCAAAAGGGGGAGAAAAGACAAAGGTTAAGTTCTGATGATGACATTGGCATAGAAGATTTTGAGATAGCAGACATGCACTTAGCCAATACAAAAAGTTCAGAAGATCAGACACAAGAAAATTTAAAGGAGATGATTCAGATAGTACAGCTTGACAGTTCAGATACAGAAGAAATGGAGTTGGGAAGTATTGATAGTAATGAATCAGATAAAACAGAGGAATTGAACTTGGATACTGAGATGGAAGGAAACTCAGATGAAATTGTAATCTTTGAGATCCTGCACTTTCAATTGGTATCAGAGCAAAGGAAACTGCAAAATATTGTTCTGGAACTTTAAGGATCATAAAGCACAATTTGGAGAAAAAGATGCTGAAAGTAAAGGAAGCAAACATAACTCAAGAAGCAATAAATCAGCAAGTTGAAGTTATTCAAGAAATTATTGACAAGATTGATAAGAGGCTTAATCTGAGGAATGTGCTACTTCAGAAAATTGTTCCTGCTCTGAAAGAATTAGATGATGCAAAGTTTAAGTTTATTTGACAAAAAGGGGGAGATTGTTAGATCTGAAGTTTTGTCAATAAACCAAGTGTTGAAGATCTGATAAGAAGATTCAGAAGTTCTGAGAAGAAGAGTCAGAAGTTCTGAGAAGAAGAGTCAGAGATCTGAGAAAGAGAAGTCAGAAGTTCTGAGAAGCGTGATCAGAAGAATGTTCAGAAGTTCTGAACTACCTGTTCAGAACTTATGACGAGTTTCGTTACTTAGTAATGTGTAAACTAATTAGGACACGTGTTTTGTTCTTATTAGTCTTTCTTATTTGTACTGTAGCTTTAATATATCTGTTACAGTATAAATAGAGTGGTTAGCACTACGTTGCTAACTGATTGATTTTCCCATATTACTTGTATTCATTCCTTGTAATCTTTGAGGTTATCTCTCTCTTAGATCTGTAATTCTGTGCATCATTGAATACAATTGGGCTTGATCATACAATTTCTCAATTACTTCTTTCTATATTGATTGTAAGAATAGATCCTGCACTTTCAGCTGTGATGAGCTATGTGACCTGGTTGATTACCCCTTGGCCGAGTTCTGTGAGCTGAGCTCTGGTCATATAGTCAGAGGGTTTCATGGCCAGAGTTTCGCTTGTAGTTTGCTCCTGAACTTGCTCGAGGGCCTTCTTCAGATCTTCTGGTGTAAGGGGCGCAAAAGTTGGCGTTTGAGCTGTTTTCAGTTGTTCAAGTAGGGCTTTCACATAGCGTTGGAAAGCCGAGGAAGTAGCTTTCTCGAAGGTAACAGCAGCAGAGGTGGCAGAGGTTGTAGCAGTTGACTTCATCTGGGCTAGGGCATTTTTCACCTCTGTGGACAGATTGTCCATTTTGGTGTTCAGATCAGTAATGGCCCTGGAAGTTGTATCTGCAAAAGAATCAAAAGAGCTTTTCAACTCTTTCAATGTGGTGTCCACAGAGGTGACAAGGGTTTGGAACTCATCCCTTGATACATGTGGACATGGTGTAACCTCTGGAGGAACACATTCGTCCCAGAGTTAGTCCCTGTTCCTTGGACACCTTCTTTCGTCCCTGTTTTGATGTTGAGGACGGAAGGATTTCCCTCTAATCCTCGAGCAGAGGTTTTATCAGCCTCAGACTCTATAGAGGTTCTGTTAAGGACATTGTCCTAATCCACTCCAGAGGTGGGTACAGGAGTATCCTTAAGTTGACTTGGGGATTTGTCTAGAATCCCTTCGTCTACGTGCACTCTAGGCCCCTCTGAAGAGCCTGTTGGACCTATATGTGTGTGCGTGTCAGAGGAAACGAATTCCTCTATAGGGATTTCTGTTGTGATCAGGGACGATGGATCACGAACTAAGGGTAGGTCCTTTTGAGAGGACTCCCCTGGAATGGTTTCCCCGGCTATTAGTGGCACAGAGGTGGAAGGAAGTTCCTCTGCCCGGTCAGTTTGGGGTGGGTTCGAGTTGTGCGGCTCTTTTTCAATATTACCTTCTGCCACTAGACTGGCGGTAATAGAAATGTGGGTTTCACTGACAGTTGGTTGTGGTTGTGTGCCTCTTCTATTCCATGCATCAGTTGTAACGACCCGGTTTCCCACACATACAACAAATAACATATATTGCATAAGCCAATATACGGTCCCATAGTCTCAAAACATAATAATTCACATAATAATTCACATACGGTCCCATAGTCTCAAAACTATACAATACAAAACATAAGCCTTTCCTAATCTTTGTCAGCTATCAACCGCATCCTACACTTTATCCTTTCCTTTATACCTTCTTGAACCTGGAATACGTATTTTTGAAAACAAAATGAGGGTTAGACCAAACGGTCTAGAGAGATAATCCCTGTCAGTTTAATAATCTTTTTTGTAAAAACACACATATATCACAAATACTTATATACCAAACAAGACTCGTGCATCGTGTACCACTCATCCTTCACATGGCCAAATTAGTTGGTTGGAAGCCAACTAATCAATTACTCCACCGTACGACAATTACAGCCAAAACTCCACCGACTATTAGTTCGGCTAACGTATACTCGTGTAGTGCAATATACATATAAATACAATATATATCTCAATATATCATATTGTTATTTATAAACACGTCATCACGTTCCTACCACATATCCATCACATATATATATTTATATATATGTATCCTGGTTTGAAAACGTTTTTAAAGTAAAACTCACCTTGATTGCTTATCCAATAACACTTCCAAGCCTTTTCCAAAAGATTAGTCTTTCACCCGAAATTCACAGAATCTGAAACAGATTAAATACAAACATTCCCTTACTAAAAGAACACATAAGACTTACTAGTAGACTAAGGACCCTAGATAACTAAAATCCTCAAAAGTGACCAAACAGCTAAGGTTTCCGGATAACACAAACACAATCCGGACAGCATGACTTTCCGGACATCATGACCAATCCGGACAGCCTAAACAATCCGGATAACATCCGGACACCAAAGCAATCTGGACACCATCCGGTATCTCAATTTAACCGGAAACTTAAAGAAAAGGGTACTTACCGGGTAGATGATTCGTCCGGACACCAGCAAGACAAAACTACCGGACACATTCAAATTGTGTCCGGAAACCTCTGTCGGTTTCACCAATTTCTACCCAGATTCGACAGCAATTAACCTCAGGCATGAATTCGACAATTCTACTCCGATAGAAACTATCTACTAATAATTATAAACATAAAATGTAAAGGAAATATACCTCAAATTACTTCCAAGCACACCAATTTGAGATCCTAGCCAAATGACCCTTTTTCTTCTCATTCTCTTCTCAAACACACACACACACCTTAATCTGAGTTTTCTGCTTTATGATAATATCTTAATACCTTAAGAGATAATATCCAACCATATTTACTATTTAGTCATTGAACTAATCAAAATGACCATAACACCCTTAATCTTATACACTAACCCAAACTTACCCTAAACATCCTATTTTAAAGTTAACTAAATTTAACGGAAATGGAATTTAACTAACGGACTTACCCGGGGTATTACATCAGTTCTGGATTCTTTCTCTGTTGGGCATCCTATAACTTCTTCTCCATCTATTGTCTCAGTCTCCTTCTCTTTTATGTGGCTCACATCACTTACCTCTATTCTAGCTTCTGGGCTTTTTCCTAGCGAGTCAAAGCAGGGATGAGTTCCAACCATTTGATGTACATGGGGATGGTATGATGACAAATGCCTACGATCTGGGTGTAGAGATGCGTAGTTTATCTGATCATCTTCTTCATCAGAATCCACTTCTGAGACTAAGACTGGTGGGGTTTTGGTGGTAGTTTTAACCAGATCCTCTGGGCTTGCTCTTAGCACATCAAAACCAGGTTGCATGAAGGGGTTCTGTAGTACTTCTGGAGTCGCAGACTGAATATTCTGTTTGGTTTGGTCATCATCATCCAAGTCAGAAGTGATTCTGAAGTTTGGAGCTTATGTTGAATGATGAGATAGAGCTTCTGCGGTAAATCCAGAAGGGTCTAAAGAGTGTGCAATTCCGGGTTGTTGGAGGAAGTTAGAAAAGACACCCTGATCTTCTGCATAGTTGATAGGTGAAGGGGATTGCAGAGGTTGCTCATGGGTTTCTTCGAGCATATTAATTTCCTCTGCGATAGTCTGCAGAGGAGTGTGAGGTTTCTTGGATTTCTTCTTGCTCCTCCTTTTCTTTGGTTTGGGGGCACCCTCATCAGAAGATTTATGTTTTCTTTTCCTTATTTCTTTTGGAGGAGGGGGAGGTGCAGAGGATCCAACTTCTGTTGCATGAGGAGGGGACAGTTGGGTTTCAGCAGCACTGGTGGAGGTGCCTTCTGTAGCTTTTATTTTTCTGTGGGCTTTCTTCTTCTTCTTGGGAGTGGTGGCAGAGGTTTTGCTCTTAGGAGTAGGGGTGAGAATTGTATTTCTCAGAGCATGAAAGTTCTCTTGAACTTGTAGATGCTTAGCCAAGGCCACTGCCCATTCTTCATCTGACATCCTTTCTACAACCCGAGTTCCTAAAGGGACTAGTAGACGCGGGGGTGTCACAGGACTCGGTTCTGGAGTCCTATGATCGCGTATATATTCTAACTTAAGGGTTTCATCTGTTGCATATCCTAGAAGTGCGGTTGGCAGAGGCCTGCAGAAAGGGTAGTTGTCTTCGTACTCTGATCGGGTGTTTTTGTTCAGGGGATACATTCTGGCCGTTGGTCCCTCCATTGGCCATTTTTTTAGACGTAGCAGAGGCTCTAGAAGTACACCCAGAAATCGCTGATACTGTAGAGGAGGTAGAGCATCGGTCTTGCGTCCTTTGGCCTTCAGGGTGGAGATTCTGCGGTCAATGGTGTTAACCATTTCTTGCATCATGAGGGTGGCGTAGTCCAGAGGTAGATCGTAGTACACCCCGTACATAATCGTCAAAATTTGGTGAGAAGATTGGTCTGGACTACCCACTTTTCTTGTTAGGCACCAATTTAGGATGGAGAAGAGCGTGTTCCACAGAGGGGGTAATCGATTTCTTCTGAAATCATTTCTTTTTCTTAAGGTTGTGTTGTATCCCAACATTTCAACAAACCTGCAGAGCTCGATGTCTGTGGGTTCCTCTGCGTATGCCTTTATCCCTAGAAGACCTCTTGTGGGTAGACTGAACTCAAGTGAGAGCATAGTTCTGTTGAACTTGAGTTGAAGGTGCTCGGATTTGTCTGGTTTTGAGATGTAGCCCTTGATCTGTCTATGCTCGGGATCAAATCTGATGCTTTGCCAGAATTGATTTAGGTATCTGGCAGGGATTTTATTGACAGTTTTGGTTAATAGGGGCTAAGGATAATGGTTTTCTAGAATATGAAGGAGGATGGCATGAGCTTCCCCAAATGCGGTTTTTGAGGGAACCAGGTAGTAGTTATTGGGTTTTAAAGGAAGAACACTTTCAAAGTGTTCATGTGCGATGAAGTTTAGAAGATGGGTTGTAGGGGCAAAGTCTGTTATGTGACCGGAGTTGTCGTGTTGTAGGTTTCCGGCTATTTCTTGATTCTGGGAGTTCTCAGAATGAGATGGGGAGTTCACCGGAGCGTTGGAAGTAGAAGCCATTGGAGATTATCTTCAAGAAAGATAGTAGAAAATAGAAGTTGCAGGTTATTGCAAGGTCCGCCGAAGAAGATGAAGAGAGTAAGTTCGTAAAAGGTTTAAGAGAGAATGGGAACGGGGTTTTATAGTGAGGGTAGAAACGGATAGAATTCTGTGGTAAAAGTGAATTAAATAATCATTTGGGGTCCGCACTTGAGTTTTACAGCGCGACACAAGTTTCAGAAGAAACGTGTGGCACGCACGTCCAATTAAAATCTGCCACGTCAAATGTGTCAGAGCACGATTAGACGTCGTGCGCGGCTCATTAATGCTTGGCGCGTGGGCATTTCTTCTGGGTGGGGTCTGTCACTCGCGGTAAATAACTCCCTTTTACAGAATTTCCATAAAGAGTAAAGTGTCAGAATCAACAGAGGCTATGTAGTGGAGTGAGCTCTGTGATTCTGAAACCTACCTTTAATGTCACCTCTATGCTTTCACCTTTACCAAAAATGTTTGAAAATTCATTGGAGAGGATCGATAGAGTCTTTATCACAAAATTTGCATTCACAGGGGCTTTGAGGCTCTGTTGGAGCCAGCAGAGGCTCTATGAGTGAGAATTTCTCATAACTAAAGATTTATAAAGCATTTTGATCATCCAAAGTTTTAATTGTTTTAAACATTGTGGACATATTTGGAAATTAGTGTCCTAGAAAACTGTTTTGGAGAAGATTTTGTGCAAGATACTCCTTTTTGAGTGTCTAGGTTGGGCGATAGAGACTCTTTGGTGGAGTGAGCTCTTCGACCATAAGACTTTCTTTCAGCATCTCTGTGTGTGCATTTGTACATGCGAATCCTTAAGGAAGACATTTAAGTTGATCGATAGAGTTCCAGTTATGGAATTTGCAGTCGTGTAGGATCCGGCTTACAAAAGCTCTGTTTAGCTCAGTAGAGACTCTATGACCTTAATTTTCTCATAACGGAAGGCTCGAAAATCTTTTTGATCATTTCTTGTTTGGAATGTCTTAAACAGTGTTTCTAGGACGTATTTGGAAATTGGTGTCCTAGAAAATTGTTTTCAAAAAGGATTTGTACGAGATACTTATCTTTTGGCTCTCCCTTGTTCGGTCAAAACCTTCACTTCTGGGAATTTGGTTGATGACATCTCTTCTTTGGCTCCCCCTTGAATGATCAACCTCTGTAGATCAGTTCAAGGTCTCCTTCTGCTCCCCCTTGACCTATGCTTGGATCAAATGAGATAAGTAGTGCACAGAACATAGGTCAAGCTTACCAGAGGTTCTATGGAGATTGTCATTTTCTGAGCAATCCCACAGAAGCTCTGTTGGTTACAGGACTTTTGAGGATTAAGAATATACATACATAAGAGTTTAAATATATACATATTTACAAGAAGATCAAATCTTACTTACAGAGGATTCAACACATGTTAATCATTCCCAACTTACACACCAAGAAAAGGAATCTTTTCTCATCAAGTGCCTTGGTGAATAAGTCTGCAAGCTGGTATTCAGTGGACACAAAGTGCATTTCTATTGTGCCATATTCAACATGATGCTTCAGAAAGTGGTAACGAATATCGATATGCTTTGTTTTTTAGTGCTGAACTGGATTGGCAGAGATGGCTATGGCACTTTTTGAATCACAGAAGATGGGTATCTTGTATATGTTGTGGCCATAGTCCTTTAGTTGAGTTTTCATCCACAGAACTTGGGAGCAACAGCTAGCAGCAGCAACATATTCAGCTTCTGCAGTAGATGTGGACACACAGTTCTGCTTCTTCGAAGTCCAGCTGACTAGTTTACCTCCCAGAAATTGACAACTCCCAGAGGTGCTTTTTCGATCAAGCTTGCATCCTCCATAATCTGAATCTGTGTATGCCTTTAGACCAAAACCAGAGTTCTTCGGATACCAGAGCCCAAGATTTTTGGTCCCTTTAAGGTATCTGAAGATCCTCTTTACAGCGATATAGTGGGATTCCTTTGGGTTAGCTTGATATATTGCACAGAGGCATGTGGCATACATTATATCAGGCCTACTTGCAGTTAAGTATAACAGAGACCCAATCATACCTCTGTAGAGCTTGCACTCTACAGATGTGCCATTTGGATCTGAGAATAATTTATTTCCAGTGGCCATTGGGGTCTCCATTACAGAGGCATCAGAGAGACTGAATTTTGAAAGTATGTCAGAGACATATTTAGCTTGATTTATAAAAATTCTCTCTGATGATTGTTTTACTTGGAGTCCGAGGAAGAAGTTTAATTCTCCCATCATACTCATTTCACACTCACACTGCATGAGTTTTTCAAAATCTTTGCACTGTTGTGCATTTGTAGACCCAAAAATAATGTCATCCACATAAATCTGTACAAGCAGAATCTCATCACCTTTTCGTTTGTAAAACAAAGTAGTATCGGTTGTACCTCTGTCGAATTCATTATTGAGAAGAAATGTTGAAAATCTTTCGTACCATGCTCTTGGAGCTTGTTTCAGTCCATACAGAGCTTTGTCGAGGAAGTACACATATTTTGGGTACTTGGAACTTTCAAACCCTGGTGGCTGCTGGACATATACTTCTTATTGGATTTCACCATTCAGAAAAGCAGATTTTACATCCATTTGAAAAACTTTGAAACCTCCGTGGGCTGTGAAGGCTAAGAAGATTCTTATTGCTTCGAGCCGTGCGACAGTGGCAAAAGTTTCATCGTAATCAATGCCTTCTTCTTGGCGATATCCCTTGGCCACCAATCTCGCTTTGTTTCTAATGACCACCCCATCCTCATCCTTCTTGTTTCTGAAGACCCATTTTGTCCCTATTGCTTGTTTTCCTTGTGGCAGAGGTACTAGGGTCCATACCTTGTTTCTCTCAAACTCTAGAAGCTCTTCTTGCTTAGTATCTACCCAGTTTGGATCATCTAGGGCTTCCGAGATTCTTTTTGGCTCGATCACACTGATGAAATTTGTAAAGAAACAAAAATTAGCAGTAGCTGATCTTGTCTCGACCTTTTTAGAAGGGTCGCCGATTATGAGGCTTGGAGGATGGCTTTTCGTCCATTGTGTTGTTCTTGGAAGATGGTCATTTGAGTCATCAAGATGAACCTCTGTGGTTGTACACTATGGTTCTTGTGCAACCTCTGTTGGAGATGGCACTTCTGTGCTTGTGCTAGGTATTTCAGCTTGTGGGACTATAGGGATTGAAGTTTGAATTTGATCCTCTGAGGAAGTGGAGACAGTGTCTTCGTTTTCCTCTGGTATTGATTCCTCTGTAGTCGCTGGAGTAGGTATTTCAGGAGCCTCTGTGGTTGAGTCCTTGGTTGTATTATCTTCAGCTTCTGTTCGCTCCCCCTCAGCATGTGCATCTGTATGATTTACAGAAGAGGATGAAGTATTTAATGGACCAGTTCGAGATATACCTGACTCAGTCTGGTTTGCAGAAAATGTTTCTCCAGAGGCTCTGACGGCTCCAGCAGAGGGATCAATATCATCATGGAACATCTATTCAAATAGAAGATTTAAGTCTTCTTCTCTTGTCTTTGAGATGCCAAAGGATTCCTTCTTTAGACCGAGTTCTGAACTGATTTGTTCAGAAGTCTTTTGAAAGGAATCGTCAAAAGACACATTTATGCTTTCTACAATGGTTCGTGATCGCAGAAGATAAACTCTGTAGGCCTTAGATGTGGCAGAGTACCCAATGAACTTGCCTTCATCTGCTTTCACCTCAAACTTTCCTCTTGTTTCTCTATCATTTAAGACAAAGCACTTGCATCCAAATACATGAAAGAACTTGATGTTTGGTCGCCTTTGTTGATCAAATGATAAGGTGTCTTGATGTGCCTCTTCACTATGGTTGATCGATTTTGGGTGTAGCAAGCGGTTGATACTGCTTCTGCCCAAAAAGACATTGGTAATCCCGATTCTGTCAGCATAGTTCTTGCAGCCTCCACAAGCGTGCGGTTCTTTCGTTCAACCACGCTATTCTGTTGCTGGGTGCGTGCATCAAAGAAGTTCTGTGATATGCCTTCTTCTGTAACATAGGCTTCAATGACAGAGTTTTGGAATTCTGTGCCATTGTCGCTTCTTAGTTTCTGAATCCTACACTCATACAGAACTTGGATTCTTTTCATTAAATTTATCAGAATGTTTGGAACATCTGATTTCTTTCTGATAAATTCAACCCATGTAAATCATGAATATTCATCGATCAAAACAAGTATATATTTCTTGCCACCTAGGCTCAGTGTAGCGATTGGACCGCAGAGGTCAACCTGAAGCATGTACAGAGGCCTAGGGCAAGATACATCATTCTTGCCTTTATGGGAAGCTCTTTTGAGTTTTCCACTTTCGCAAGCAGAGCACAAGTGATCTTTATTAAATTTAACATTTGGCAGACCTTTGACTAGATCAAGTTTAACAAGCTTATCTAGAGTATGAAAGTTTAGGTGGCAGAACCTGTTATGACATAACCAGGCTGCTTCGCTTTTACAAGCAACAAGGCAGAGCTTGTCTTCCTTGTTCCTGGCACAGAAGTTCATGAGGTAAAGGTCGCCTCTTCGTTCGGCTCGCAGAAGTTCGACTCCTGTGTCCTCACCTTGTAGAGAGCAGAAGGTTCTTTTGAACATTACGTCGAAACTCGTATCGCAGAGTTGGCTAACATTGAGAAGATTGTGCTTAAGGCCATCCACATATGAAAATTTGCATACGGTTATATTTTCCTTTTTGATGACTCTGTGGCCTTTTATATACCCCTTTTTGTTGTCACCAAAGGTCACAGATCCTCCATCGAGTTTATCTTTATAGGAGGATAGTAGACCTCTGTCGCCAGTCATGTGTCGCGAGCATCCGGAGTCAAGATACAAGATTGGCACATACTGCTTCTGCAAGGCAATCAGAGAGTTTTAGGTACCCATATCCAAATGGGTCCAGCTTTGTTAGGGGTCTTCAAGTTTGCCTTAACATTGTTGGGTTTTGTTTTAGCTTCTTTTGAAGAACCATTTTGTTTCTTCTTACCCTTGAATTTAGTGTTCTTTTTGGGTGCAGAGAGGAAACAGTGTGGACTTGAGAAGTGTTAATTTAATTGATGCATGAGATCAAAGCAATGACAATAATGAATGTGCGAAGATATTTGCTTGAAATTTTCATTGAAAACATTAAATGGGGACACAGAGGCATTACATTCTATCCTAACATTTGACTTCCTATTACAAGAAGACCTATGTAGGCTAGATTGTTGTTAGCAAAATCCTTTGTTGAGAGCAGCCTTCTGTGGACTCCTTCTGTGGTGAACTTTTGCAGGTTTCACTGTCACGGAAGAAAAAGATTTGTTATTTTAAGCCCATTTACCCTTTTGTTGCCATGTTAGTTTTTCTTTAGTAGGCCTTAAGGGTTTTGAAGTTTTTGAACTTGTTGGATTTTGAGAGGACGTTTTCTTTTGTTGTTTGATTTTCTCAAGCTCAAGAGAAGTTTTGGCTTGTATACACATGTCCAAAAAATCTGGACAGATAGGAACTCTTGTGATTTTCTCCTTGGGAGGAATAGTTCTGTTAAGAACTCCAGAGGGTAGTTTAAAATCCTCTGAGTCACAAGGTACTATCTCTGACTTAGAGTCAGTCTCAGATTCGTTAGAGGATGAATCGTCCTCATATACAGAGGTTGAGTCACTTAGTTCTCTTTCGACAGAGGCTGGACTTTCAGAGCATGTGCCATACTCGCTTTCTTCCTTTCCTTTAAGGATATCTTCTAAGTCAACAGAAGTTTTCATCGAGGTTTCCTCAGAGAGATTTTGGCCATTATTGAAAGTACTGGGGCATTCATAAAAGTTGTTTTCACTAATTTCCAATAATTCCTTTTTAGAAATATGAGTTAGTTTTTCTTCTGTTGAAGTAGGCAAGAACTCAGGTGCCTCTGCCGATAGTTTCTTCTCAGAATCTATAGTGCATACAAAGGAAACCTGGGATTGATTCTCGGGTTTACCAAACTTAAAGATTCCTATCTGATCTTGTGTTTTCAGATATTTCTTAGGTTTGGAGGTTCTTTTGATAGAGACTGATGATGGTAGATCTGTTTTTCAAACCACACATTTACCATCTTCAGATGTTTCCTTCTGTGAGGTTCACCAGAGACTTTTCGCCTTTTGCTTACAGAGAGTAAATTTGGAAAACCGGGTTTTCTTGTACTTCCAATATGAAATAGAAACGACAGAGACTTGTTTCTTTTATTTCCGGTGTATGGATCTATATCACAGAAGCCAATTCCCTGTCTCCCTATTTGTGTATTAATTTTCTCGTACACCTTCTGTGCATCTTGATATTTCTTAATTAACAGATCTCTTCTGAGTATGTCTTGACAGAGGACTTCTCTTTCCTTTTAAAAATAATGTTTAAGAGCTAGGATATTCATTTTGTCGCACTCAATGTCCATAAGTTTTTTAGTTTTTTTCTTTTAAGGCTGAGTTAAGTTCAGAAATCTTTTCTTTCAAAGGATTTAGGTGTTTGTTCCAGTTTGTTTCAATTTCTTCCTTTTCTTGAAAGATTTTATCCTTTTCTTCAGTGAGAAGTCTAGCTTCTCTCTTAAAGAAGGTAAGCTTCTTCTGAACACTTTCGCAGGTCTTTTTAAGTTCTGGGTGTTCAATGTTTAGTTTAAGCAAATCAGCTTCTGCTTGATTAGTGTAAGAGTTAGAAGTGGATACCTCACTATCGGAGTCGGAGCTGACCTCTGCTATGCCACAGAACAGGGAGTTCTTCTTTTCACCTTCGTCAGAGGATGTATCTAACTGCCAGTTTTCTTGATTCACCATGAGTGACTTCTGGGCATAATATTCTGCTTTCTTTTTGTAGAAAGTAGAATCCCTCTGAGGGCGGTTTGATTTGCTCCTGCATTCATTGGCATAGTGGCCTGGCTTGCCACAATTGTAACATCCTTGGTTCTGTGGAGCGTTGCCAGCTTTGTCATCTGACCTCTGTCGGTCACTACCTCTGTCATTCCTGTCATTCGACCTCTGTTGGTCGACACCTCTGTCGTTCTTGTCATTTGATCCTTCTCTTCCACGATCAACTTTTCCGTAGCGTTCATTACCAGACTTCTTCTGATATCCTCTGCTGAATTCCCTTGTCAAAAGAGCTAACGATTTAGCTATCGAGGCCATAGTTGCCTCTTCTTCTTCCACCACCTCCTCCTCTTCACTATCAACGATCAAGATTTTCTTCTTCTTCTCCTTCTTTTCTTCCACAGCTTTCTCCTTCTACGGCTTTTCTTTTGCTTCTGTAGCATTACTAACCAGCGCAAGAGGTGCACTGATTTGAGCTTTTGCTTGTGCAATATGAGGCTCTTGGGCGGCCAACGTTCCATAGAGATCTGACAGAGTCCAGGAGTCTAAGTCCTGATTTGTTTGCAGAGACATAGACAACTGGAGCCATTCTTCATTGAGACTCTTTAGGAACATGATATTGTTCTCCTCAGAAGTTCTGTAGATTCCGAACTTCTTGCATTTGTTGATTAGAGAGTTGAATCGATCATATGTTGACTGTAGAGATTCTGTCTACATATCTTTGAATGCGTAGTACTCGCTGATGCATTAGGCTCTGCGGTTCTTCTGAGTTTTGGCCCCACCCTCCAGTTGTTTTTCCAGTTCCTTCCACATATCGTATGCAAATTCACACGCATCTAGGGATTGGAAAAGGTCATTGGGTATGGCCATGATCATAAGTCTCTTAGTCTTTTGAGCAACTTCATATTTTTCCCAATCAGGGTCTGACCACTTGTCCTTGGTCTTTGGTTTCTCGTGCTTAGGGATTTCTGGAGTGTCGTCTGTGGAATGTACACGGGGTACTGTGATCATTGGTACGAAAGGAGGATTGTTGATATAGTAGACAAGGTCTTTGTTAGTACCCTCGAAGAAGTGAATCATTCGTATCTTCCACTGAGGGTACTCATCTCTGAGTAGTGTGGGTGGCTTGGTTAAAGAACCAGCGGTGAAGAAGTTGTTTGTGTTTGTCATTTTGAAAGAAGATGAGAAATCCAGAAAATAGGGTATGAACAGTAAACTTTCAGAGTATGAAGTGGATGTTTCGAATGGTGTTTATAAGCTTAAAACCTTTGAACAATGCACTAAAATGGAGATTTAACCGTAGTAACAGACTGTAAGTTTACCAAAGTCGAACAGGTAGAGAATGGCAGAAAAAACATAGGCTGTTTTGAAATAAGTGAAGAACATGTTAAAATTACTCCAGGTTTCCACCAAAAATCATTGTAAGTGAGGATCTCTTGATATAGAAAATAAAGAACCGCTCTGATACCAATTGTTGGTTCCTGTTTTGCTTAACAATGATGATTCTATCTAATAGTTCAAACAAGATATAAAGCGGAAGCGTTTTTAACGAACTATAAGATATAATAAGGTAGAAGAACACACAATATCAAATACGTAAAGTGTAAATAACACAGATAAATAGCTTAATAACCCACTGTATATTGATATGAATAGAACACCAAGAACACCGATGATATAACAAGAATTCTGTTCTAATGGTGTGTGTTTTTTTAAGCTTAAAAGAAGAACTCAACATGAGTCCCCTATTTATACTACTTCTAAAGGGGACAAGTTCTGGACAACAAGGACTGAAGGTACAAAGACACTATTCAGGTACTGTTGTAGGTACAACGTTAATTAAATGCGCCGACTTCTACTAAGGCTAAGACCCATCAGAGTTTGACACGTGGAGTTTTCAGGTCACGCCTTGTACGAATGATCTTCAGGATCTTCGTACAGCAGAAATCGTGAGAAGCACGATTGTCCTTGTATAGAGCTCTAGTTTTTTATACCACGGAGGCTCTGTCAAGTGTGACAGAGGCTCTGTGGCCTTGTCCGCATTGAAGAGTCTTCTGGCGATTCTTTACTTCGGTCTTCTCGGTTACTCGGTAGAGCCTCTGTCGAAGACTTCTATGCTTTGGTCTTCTCGGTGACTCGGCAGAGCCTCTGTCGAAGACTTCTATACTTGGCCTATTTTTCAATACTTCTCTGAACAGAGGATTTGAGCTAACAGTTGGTGTTGTCGACCTTGATGTTGATGTCGCTGACAGATCCTTGGAGAGAGCCTACTGCAGTGCTGAGTGAAGTGACAGTTGAGGTCAACGACTGTAGGGAGGATGAGTTTGTTGCCACATCCTTCTTCAAATTTGTCACCTTCTCCTTCATGGTAGAAATCTGAGAGTTATCAGCTATGGAGGAGAGGGATGTGAAGATCTCCTTCAGTGATTCGCCGGTAGTGTTCAAAGCATTGGTATTATTTGTAAGATACTTGGAGAGAGATTCCACTTGATCCTTGACCTCTTTGAGAGAGGTAGAGATCGTGCCTAGATTTGGTCCTATAAGAAAAGAAGAATTTTGCGAAAAGGAAAGCTCAAAATTTTGAATGGGTTGAGAAGAGAGAGGTAGAGAAGTGTTAATACCTGATGGTTGCGAGAAGTCGTCAAAATGACTACTCCCGCCATTATATTCCATGCCTTGCTCCAGATTAGACAAAATCACAGCGGGCATGATCTGAGAACCCTCCGAGAGGGAGACCATCAGGTACTGTGATATTCTTACGCATGAGATTTTGCAGCAGTGGCTAATGTACGTCAGCGACCATTGTCGGTGGTGCAGTAGATGTGTTGACAAATGTGATGGTGGAAGAAGCAAGATTTGAAAAGGCCGTGTTCTGTTGCATAATGGCATTGACGTTGCTGAAATCAAATTCTTCAGTGTTTTGAGGAACTGAGAATGGTGGGGTAGTTGTCAGCGATAATTCAATGATTGAAGGCGCTGAAGTGGGTGATGAGGTAGCAGGTGTGGTGTAGTGTACCACGAAAGTATCTAGGGTTGCCTGTGAAGAGGCAAACTCTGATGATGTTGTAGCCGGTTGTTGTTGGGGTTGTTTCTCTTTTGAAATTCTCTTGGTCTTTTTGGAAGGACCAAAAGTGGTTGTAGAATGTTTCCTCTTTGCCGAGGATACAGAGGTTGGGAAGCTGTGGGGGGTTGAAACCGCAGACATCGTTGCCTCATTGGCGGTTGGCTCGACGTCTAGGATGCGGGCTCCTAGTTGAGGAAGTTGGTAATCTCCCTCTGATGGATATTGTTCTTTGAGGAAGAAGGCGAGGAGCGCTGAGACGAATCGTACATAAGGTACCTTCAGCTCCATTTTCTCTTTCTCCACTTTGATCATGAAATCGTCAAAGATCATCCTGGCATAGACTATGTTACACGCAATGATGAGGCTGTACCCCATCTGCAGCTGATAGTGATTCGCTTGGTCCAGCGATCTAGTCTTCCCACTCATTGAAGAGATGATGTGGGGGAAGAGGAAATTCAGCTCTGAAGGCATTTTGGCCTTCAGGATCTTGGTCAGCTTCTTGCATTCACCAAGTTCGGTCTGGAAGGCGATGACAGTTACCTTCCGTCTAGATTTCAGCGTCTTCTCAGTACGCTCAGCAGTGTACCAAAACTGTCGAAGGAGATGTCGATGAGCAGTAGGTACGACGGTCAGAGCGTAAAATATGGGAGAGTTGCGTAGTAGTTTGACAGTGTCAGCGAGGTGTAGGCAGGGCTTTTTCTTAGGGAAATGATGTAATCTAAGGTGGTTGTTGGCAACGAATTGCACCTGATTCAGCTCGAACCTAACATTTTTGGATTTCACCATTGTTGTAGCTTGGGCCATGTGTGAGAAAAAGACAGAACAACGGAGAAAAAGAATGTACTTTCTTAGTTAGGAAAGAATTTAAAAAAAAAGAGATTAGAGTTTTACCAGTTTTTTTAAGGAAAGAAACTTGTGAAAAATGATTTTCCAGTTTGAAGAATGCTAAAACTGGTAGAAAACTATGTTTACCGGTTTCCTTTTAAGGAAGGATTCTGGAAAAACGTATTTATGAAGAGAGATAAAGTTTGAAGAATGTTTTTAAACCGATGAAAACTTTTTAAGGTTTTAAAAATCATGAAATATTGTGATCTTTTAAGAATAAAAACACATTTTCATATTTGTAGACAAAGATTTAAGATCAAAAGAAGAGTTTTTGTTCAAAACGCATTAAGGAGAAGAAGTATGAACCTGTTTGTCTTGAAGGTTTGAAGATCAAAGTCTTAGGTTCAAAAACCGTTTAAATGCAAAGGTATTTTCTTACCTTGAGGGTTTTTAGTGCGCGTAAAGAGGAAAAATATAAACGAGAGTTTTTTATATAGGAATGAGAGAGGAGAGAGAAAGGTTGATGAGCGGGAAAAACACTCATCATGACACGAACACGTCCCACGAAGGTGATTGGACAGGAAGTGTCATGGATGAACGTGTTAGACAAAAAGGCGTGCCATGGTTTATCCTCTTTTGATGACGTCACAGATAAAACTGTCTGTTCATTTTCAAAAGGCATCCCTAATTGTTTTAGAGGATTAGGGTTGGATAGTATTTGTCAAAGAATCACTGATGAGTTTATCTTTTTGAAAGGGACCACTGATATAGAAATGTCAGTGATCAAGTTTTCTTTTGAAAGACATCTTACTGGAAAAAACTTCAGTGATCGAGGATAGAGAACATACCCTAGTATCAAAGAGCATTTACTCAGAGACTATAAGATTGAAATAAGAGATAGAACCTTATTGTTGATATAATGCTTTACCGCTGAAGAGTTATTCTTCAAGGTTCAACATTCCTAGCTCGCTGATGAGAAGTTAACTCTTGTATCATCAAGAGGGTTGGTAAACAATTCATCTAACTGATATTCAGTTGGGATAAATTGAAGTTCTATGTCTCCATTCATCACATGATCTCTGATAAAATGATATCTGATCTCGATGTGTTTGGTCTTTGAGTGTAGCACTGGGTTGTTTGCAATAGCAACGACACTAGTGTTGTCGCAATAGATTGGGATTTTTGATAGATAAAGGTCATAGTCTAATATATGATTTCTCATCCATAAGACCTGAGCACAACAACTACCAGTGGCTACATACTCAGCTTCAGCGATTTAGGTGGACACTTAGGTTTGCTTTTTACTTGTCCAACTCACCAGCTTTCCACCCAGGAGCTGACAGCCTCCTGTGGTGCTTTTTCTATCCAGTTTGCAACCTGCAAAATCACTATCTGAATAGGCAGTTAGATCGAACCCTGAGTCTTTGGGATACCAAAGACCTAGGCTGGGTGTACCCTTCAGATATCTGAAGATTCGCTTTATAGTGATCAAATGTGATTTATTGGGTTCAGATTGATATCATGCACAAATACAAGTAGAATACATGACATCAGGACGACTCACTGTAAGATAGAGAAGAGAGTTGTTCATTCCTCTATATGCAGTGACATTAACAGGGTTTCCAAAGGGATCCTTGTTAAGTGTCAGTGGAGGTGCCATAGGAGTTTTCATAGCTGAACTTTGAGTAAGATTGAGTTTCTTCAGCATATCTTTAACGTACTTACCTTGGTGGATAAATGTACCTTTATCGCTCTGTCTGATTTGAAGTCCAAGGAAGTATGTTAGTTCACCCATCATACTCATCTTATATTCGTTTTCATTCGTTCAGCGAATCGAGTACACAGAGATGGGTTAGTAGAACCAAATATAATATCATCGACATATATTTGAACAATAATAATATGACCTTTAACTTTTCTTAAAAATATAGTGTTATTGATTTTACCACGTTCAAATTTTTCAGCGATAAGAAAGGAAGATAAAGTGTCATATCATGCACGAGGTGCTTGTTTCAAACCATAAAGGGCCTTATCCAACTTATAGACATATTCTGGATGCTTAGGATCAGCGAATCCTGGTGTTTGTTCAACATAAACTTCTTCATTCAGCTTTCCATCAAGGAATGCTGACTTAACATCCATTTGGTCAACTTTGAAGTCTTTGTGAACTGCATAGGCTAGAGAGAGTCGAATTGCTTCGAGTCTTGCCATTGGGGCAAAGGTTTTATCATAGTCTATGCCTTCCTCTTGTTTGTATCCCTGAGTAGCTAGTCAAGTTTTGTTGTGGGTTACAGTTCCAAATTCATCTAACTTATTTCGATACACCCACTTGGTGCCTATAATAGTTTTATCAGACGGTCTCGATACAAGATTCCAAACATCGTTTCTTTCAAATTCAATCAGCTCTTCTTGCATAGCACTAACCTAGTTTGGAACTCTAAGGGCATCATCAGTTTTCTTTGGTTCAATCATCCAAATAAAGTTCGTCGACTATGAACACCTGCGTTTGGATCACCTAGAATTTGATCGATTGGATGATTCAATGTCCATCGTTGAGCAATAGTTTGAATATCTAGCTCGAACGGATTTCAGGAGGTGCTGAAGAAGAGGCTTCAACAGCGATAGTGTCAGGTATACCAGACAAGAGCTGCTGAGGTTCAGATGATATGTCGTTCACTGATTGTTGATTAGAAGTTGATGGATTTTCAGAGGTTGAGGGTTTAGAAGGAGTCAGAGTGTTTATGGGAATAACTGAGACCCAAGATAAGGATTCAACTTCACTTGTTTGTATGCTAGGAATGATGATAGGGTCATCACCAACGATTGGGTTGTTGACTTGAGGGTCAGGGTTGAAGTTAACTTCTAGTTCCCCATAGTGAGAAAATATCCACCGGTTCAATTCTTCGTTTTTAGCATTTGGTCTTGAGTTGGCAAAACGGGATTCATCAAAGGTGTCATGAATAGTTTCTTCAACAATTTATCTTCTCTTGTTAAAGACTCTGAAGACTTTTGATACTGAAGAGTATCCCGGAAATATTCCATCGTCAGCTTCTTGGGATCGAACTTTCGAAGTGAATCTCTGTTGATTAAGATGAAGCACTTACAACTAAAGATATGAAGAAAGCTGATAGATGGCTTTCTCCCATTGAAAAGTTCATAGGCAGTTGGTTCGTGGAAAATATATCCCTAAAATCAACAATGGAATAGCATACAAGTATACATGCCAAACCAATATCGTTTTGAAAAACAAGTAATAAAGTGGTACTAAGTACCAAGTATCGATCCCACAGAGACAAACAAAGCAAGCGGTTAGTCTTAAGCCAAACTTAAAATAAGATCTCGAGAACAGAATTCGAAGGAATAATCTTTGAGTGAAGTAACAGCTTTGAAAACGTTTGTAAAACAGTAAAAGAAATGCAAGGGTGTAAGTTCTGGCTGGATTACAGCGACATTATGCTTAGGAAGAATGCTACAGCATGGTGCTGCAGCATTGGTTCTCAACTTTGCTACTGAATAGATTAGCCCCTTTTGCAGAGTTCAGATCGGCCTATCTACTGGCAGCTCCACAAAAGAGGGAGACCCAACCAGTAAGGGCAGCTCACGCAAATGGGAGACCCAACCCGTGTAGTATAATCCACTAATCTATTCATATAAGTCACAATTTACAAGAAATTGATATTACAACATCTCAGAGTTCTAAAGACTTACGTTGGCTTGCATTCAAGACCAACTCACTTAAGTAGAACAACATGCGTCACTTTGTCAAGAAAACTACTTAAATGAAGCTTAGAATACAAGGGATGACTAGCAGGGTTGATAGCCAATAGCGAAAGCATTCTTCCACTACATAAGGGCCTTTATCTCCCAACCATTACTTACACCCAAGCTCGGGAATTATCCCCTCATCGCTTTTAAACACATATAAATCATGATGATCAAACAGAAATATAAATGTTAAAAACAATAGATGCGCCAACGATTTTGGATTCAAACAAGAAAGGAAATAACAATTGCTTCTAAGTAGCTATATGAACTACCTAGATAGTTTCCTTGTTAGGAGAAACTAGAATTAAAGTAAAGTAAACTACAATGTAAAAACTAGACTAAAATAACTACTTGCTTAAGGCAAGAAGTGGAGTGTTTAAACAACCAGGGTTCAACCCTTATTTATACAAAAGAAAAGCATCTTAAGTCAACTTTAGCTAGTACAAGATTCTTTATCCAAAGGTTTTTATCCAAGAGCTAAAGAGATTATATGATGCTCTTGTTGAGGTGATCTATATCAACCATATATTCTTCTGCAGATGCCCCTGCCTTCCAGCTTGCAAAAAGGGCTGATTAGATTGCTAAAAGATTCCCCAACCAAAAAGTTTATGAAGTACTTGTCGCTGACTTTCCTGGATCTGTGAACCATGCTGTAGCATCCTGCTGCAGCATATTGAACTGTTAGATTTTTCTACAAAATAAGCACAAAACAGATTTATTCCTTATCTTAGCTCCAAACTACAATAAAAGGTAAAATCAGACTAAAAGACACAATTAAGATGATTGGGAAACTAAAATAAGACTAAATACCTATAAAATAAGTGCTTAGAATGTGATAAATTATGCACTTATCACACCCCCACACTTGAATTGTTGCTTGTCCCCAAGCAACACAACTGACAAATCAAAAGACTTAATTTTAAAGGTGAAAATGAAAATTAAAAAGTGATAAAATTAGCTAACATCAAACAATTAACATAGCCTTTCATAAATCAAAGTTTGTTCAACTTTCTCAATGCAACACCATAGGCCAAGGCACATGTTCCTCTTGTTAGGCAAAAGTCAAATCTGTACTAAGGATCAATAGGACTTTTTGGGTTTATACAATTCAGGGCTTTTCTCATTTTCTCTCACTTTCCTTGCTTTCTGTTTTCATGCTGCAGCACATACTGCAGTAACTACCTTCTGTCAATTTTTTTTTATTGGTTCTATGTACCAATATCATAACAGAAGGGTATTTGATTGAGCCGGATTGCCAATATCAAAACTGATTGAGCCAGTGATGCCAATATCACAAGGGTGTTTTTCTATTGGACAAGATAAGAAGACTATGTCCTTTATCTTTTCTGCCTTAAAACATATTACACAACCCTCTCCCACACTTGAATGAAACAATGTCCTCATTGTTGATTGAGGGACATTTTTAGGCACAAAGGGCTAAGGGTGCAAAGGGGTGTGTTTGCCAGGCTTAGTGTTTGAGAAAAATGGCCTAAATCCTTTCCAAGAGTTCAAAATTTGTTGCCTAGTTGCTGCCCAGGAATGCATGGCTTGGTTCTAGCATTGACATTTTGAAAGTAAACATGCAACAAATGAATTATTATGGCTATGTCATGTTAGACTCAACTAATTAGCACATGAATACAACAAATATTCCCAGACACCGAAGGACTTTAAAAAAAATTTGAAAAATAACAAAGAGTAAAATCTAATTGGAGCTAAGGAAAAGAAATAAACCTGCCTACTCATGATGAGTAGGTGCAGCAGCAGTCTTCTTGAGCAGCTCCTCATCTCTGGTATTGAGCTCTTGAGGGTATGGTGGTATGTTGGTGGCAGCTTCTAGGTGATCAGTTTCCCATTCTGCCATCACCACATCTTCTTTGCGTTTCTCCCACTGCCTATGCAAGGCAAGGTCTTTCCTCAGCTCAGCCAACTCTCTCTCTCTTGCCTCTTTATTCTTCTTCCCATGGCTATCTCCTTCTCTTCAAACTCAGCCACGATGTCATCTCTTTGGGTATTCAACTTCTCTTCCCAAAAACTCTCCTGATCATCCAGCTTTGCCATCAACTTCTGATGGTTTTCCTCCATCATTTTCACCAATAACGCAAAAGCAGTAGCATCCAAACTGCTTGAGCTGGGATCCAATGCTGCAGCAGATGCTGCAGCATGATCCCCAGTAGCTCTCTTGGACAAACCAGCTTCATCTCCCTTCCTCTTTACCTGATTCCTCATGATCCTGTCAATTGCTATGATATGCATAGCAGCCTTCTTGGTTACCAACTCGTCATCATCAAGCTTTGGAATTTTGGCTTTCTCCATTAAGCTGTGGATCAAGGCAGGATACCTAATCCACCTTTAGGCTTTGCAGCACCGGCCTTGATGCTCTTGTTGATAAGTTGACCAACATCAAAAGGTTTCCTCTCCATAGTGCAGTAAATGAGCAAGTCAGCAGGCATCTTTCAAAGGCAATGCTGGTATCATGTGATGTGGGTAGTATGGTATGCCTAATCAGATGAAACCAGACAGTGGCTTGTGGCTTCAAAAAGTGAGTTTCCAACACCCTGGTGCCCTCTTTTCCATCTTTCCAGTCTGCACCAGGTTTTGCTATGACTCCAAGGATTCTCTTGGCATCAGTAGCAGAAGCCCTTCTCATTAGCTTGGTGTACACAGAATCTGCAGGTGGGGTTAGCTCATAAATATTGTTTATCTTTTCAGCAGCAAAATATACCTTTTTACCTCTAACCTTCACCTCATTTCCTTTAGTCACAACCACCTCTGTATAGAACTCCCTCAGCCAATCGATGTTATGCTTGGGTGGAACTTTACACAATTCTTCCCTGCCTAATTCATCTATCACCTCAACAATGAATGGTGATTTTTCTATGGCTTTTGGACTGAAACCTTTGTCCATATGACCATGCTTCATTTTGAACAACTCATAGCTCTCTTCTGCTTCCTTAGAACTGAAATTTCTTTCCCCCATTTGCCTGCTAGTCATCCCCTCATTATCCTCTTCTACATCAGTTTCCACAGCTTCCTCCTCTTCTACAATGGTCTCCTCTATGACACGCCTAGATGTTGAGGCTTTCCCTTTTGATGATCTAGTGTTTCTCTTAATGGGAGGCTTCTTTGCAATGTTACCCTTTTTTACCTTACCCTTCTTAGCAACACTTTTCTTCCTAACCAGATCCTGTACAGTAGGATCTTCAGCTTCCTTCTCTGTCACTTCCCATCCAGAATTTCCCTCCCTAACAGTAGTACCATCAACTACTATCTCCTCTATATCTCTGTCTTCTTCCTCCCTTCTATCTAGTTCTACCCCTTCCTCTCTTCTGGCATGTGCTACCCATCTGGCCTCTTCTTCAATCTCTTGATTTCCAGGGTTTAACAATCTGTCAACATCATCATCATGGAGGAATTGCATTACCAGGGGTGGGGGTTGATGTATCACAGATGTTGTCACAACATCATGCTGTGACATAGGGATGTTCATGGTTATGGTTTGTGGGATGATTGTGTCAAACACAGAAGTGTCTAACACAGTTGTTGGTGATTCTGAGAGTGGGTTTAGGGTATTTGGTGTGGGTTGAGGTGGTTGTACAGGTGGCATGTTCATAACGAACTCAGCATGTGTTCTTACCCTCAAAGCTTCGGTTTGGCTCTGAGCATCATGAAAAACAGAGGAATCTTCCTCTTGGGTTAATGGGGTATTTGGGTTAGTTCTATTTAGGTCCAGAGAGTGTAAGGTGCTGTGTGCTTCGACATTTGAGGGGATGGGTGGGTTTTGAGTTTCTGGTACAGCAGCTTCCTCCACATTGGGGTTTGGGTTTACTTCTTCAGATACAGATGGAGATTCAGTAGCAGTGGACTTACCTTTTCCTTTGCCCTTCTCTGTGGTTTTCTGGCGTTTGCTCGTCACCGGCGAAGTTTCCGGTGATCGGAAAACAAAACCAGCAGCTTTCTTCGTTGTCTCCGGTGTCTTCTTCTGAACAGAGGATCGAGTCTTCCTTATTTGTTAGATGGCATAGGCGAGCTTCTTTGGAGATGCACCTGTTTCTTCTTCGTTTGCCATGGAAATCGTTGACGAGGGTGGAGCACACACACACACACTCAAAATATCTCTATGAAAAATGAGAAGAAGCTGGAAGGTTGGTTCCTTAAAAACCAAACCGCCCAAAATGAGTTTCCGGTGTGTTTTCAAAAAGAGTTTGGGTTTTTAGTTGAAAAGGAACTAAAAATGAACCAAATTTAGGGAAATGGTTAAGGCCTTGATGTGAAATAAGGTTCCTTAAAGATAAAAGGGAGTACTTGCTTATTTGACCTTAGAAAACTCATGATGAAAAAATCTTGACATGACCAAAACTTTTCCATTATGTACTTATCTTTTTAAAACCAATTTGATTCTCTCTTTTACTGAAGGAATACTATTCACACCCTGTCCTTTTATTTGGTCATTTTTCTCTTTTTTTTTTCTTTTCTTTGAAACCGATTTTTAAATAACCAAAACAATGACCCTCAAATCCGATTTCTTGTAACCAAACAGGCTGTAGCATTTCCCCTCTCTCATCAACTTTGATTTCCTGCACATTACCACACACATTATCATACCTGCACTATTAAAAATTAAAAATACTATTTACATATGTACATTGGACTGTTGGGATTCATTTAGACAAATGGATTATTGGGGTTGGAGTTGCACTACAGAGGTTGACCCTGTAGTTGCTGCAGCATCCAAGTAAGACTTAATCCTTTGTCCGTTCACTTTGAAAGATGATCCATTATTTGGATCAATTAATTCGACTACTCCATAAGGAAAAACATTTTTCACTTCAAAAGGTCCTGTCCATTTGGACCTTAGTTTTCCCGGAAAGAGTTTCAATCTAGAGTTAAACAAGAGAACTTTTTGACCAACTTGGAAATTCTTTTGCATAATCCTCTTATCATGCCATTTTTTGGTTTTATCTTTTGTAGATTTTGGCATTCTCATAGGATTGGTCCCTTAGTTCTTCCAACTCATTGATTTGCAATTTTCTCCTTTCACCTGCATCATTAACATTCATGTTAAGTTCTTTTAAAGCCCAAAAAGCTTTGTGCTCAAGTTCTAATGCCAAGTGACAAGCTTTTCCAAAGACAGGTTTATAGGGAGACATTCCAATTGGGGATTTATAGGCAGTCCTATAAGCCCAAAGAGCATCATCTAGTTTGAATGACCAATCCTTTCTTGTAGGTTTGACCACCTTTTCTAGAATACTCTTGATTTCCCTATTTGAGAGTTCAGCTAAGCCATTGGTTTGAGGATGGTAGGCTGTAGCAACTCTATGACTGATGTTATACTTTTCTAATACATCTTTCATCATTTTATTCACAAAGTGTGTTCCTTCATCACTAATTATGGCCCTAGGAGTACCAAATCTAGTGAAGATGTTTTTGTGAAGAAATTTGACCACTGTCTTTGCATCATTGCTATGACAAGCTGCAGCCTCTACCCACTTAGAGACATAGTCTACAGCTACCAAGATGTATTGACAGTTCCCAGAAATAGGAAATGGTCCCATGAAATCTATTCCCCAAACATAAAATAGTTCAACTTCTAAAATTCCATTTAAGGGCATCTCATGTATTTGGGAAATAGATCCAGTTCATTGACTTTCATTACATCTTTTAACAAAACTATCAGCATCATGGAAGAGTGTAGGCCAAAAGAATCCAGATTGGAGTACTTTTGCTGCCGTTATTTGGACACCAAAGTGACCACCATATGCAGAAGCATGACAATGCTTGAGCACTGCAGGTACATCTTCTTGAGGTATACACCTTCTCAAAAGTTGATCAACCCCTAATTTGAACAAAAAGGGGTAATCCGAAAGAAAATGTTTAACATCAGAAAGCAACTTTTTCTTTTGGTTCTTGGTGAGTTCAGGTGCAATGATTCCAGCAACCAGATAGTTTGCAATATCAGCAAACCATGGTGCTGCAGCATTGTGCTGTAGCCTTAAAAGTTGTTCATCAGGAAACTTTTCATTAATTTCAACAAGAGGATCCTTTTCTTTTTCCAATCTAGACAAGTGATCTGCATCTTGGTTTTCAGTACCTTTCCTATCTATTATTTCTAGATCAAACTCTTGTAGTAACAACACCCACCTAATCAGTCTTGGCTTTGCATCTTTTTTAGAAATCAAATATTTAATGGCTGCATGGTCAGTGTGAACTGTAACCTTGGTCCCCATCAGATAAGATCTAAATTTTTCAAAAGCAAAAACAACAGCCAATAATTCCTTTTCAGTAGTGGTGTAGTTAACTTGTACTTCATTTAGAGTTTTGCTAGAGTAATAGATAGGATGCAAAACTTTTTCTCTTTTCTGTCCCAAGACTGCACCAACTGCCCAATCACTTGCATCACACATAAGTTCAAAAGGTTTTGTCCAATCCGGTGTGATTACAATTGGTGTTGAAATTAAAGCTTCTTTTAAAGTTTTGAAAGCTTTCCTACAATCATTATTGAAGTTAAAAGGTTGGTCATGTTGGAGTAACAGACAAAGTGGTTTTGAAACTTTTGAAAAGTCTTTTATAAATCTTCTGTAAAAACCAGCATGGCCAAGAAAACTTCTAATTCCTTTAATATTTGTAGGTTCTGGAAGTTTTTCAATGACTTCCAGTTTTGCTTTATCAACCTCTATTCCTTTGTTTGAAATTAAGTATCCCAAAACAATACCTTCTTTGACCATGAAGTGACATTTTTCCCAATTTAAAACTAAATCAGTCTCTTCACATCTTTTATGACTTTGTTCCAGATTTTTCAAACATACTTCATATGAAGATCCATAGACAGAAAAGTCATCCATGAATATTTCCATAGAAGTTTCCAACATATCAGAGAATATGGACATCATGCACCTTTGAAATGTGGCAGGGGCATTGCATAGACCAGAAGGCATTCTCCTAAAAGCAAATGTACCAAAAGGACAAGTGAAAGTGGTTTTCTCTTGGTCCTCAGGTGCTATAGCAATTTGGTTGTAGCCAGAATATCCATCCAGAAAACAGTAATATTCTTTACCTGCAAGTCTATCCAACATTTGGTCAATGAAAGGCAATGGAAAATGGTCCTTATGAGTGGCTTTGTTAAGCTTCCTATAGTCCATACAGATTCTCCATCCTGACACTACCCTAGTTGGGATCAACTCATTCTTTTCATTCTCAACAACTGTCACACCTCCCTTCTTAGGAACACATTGAACAGGACTTACCCAAGAACTACTAGCTATGGGGTAAATAATTCCAGCATCTAACCACTTAAGGATTTCTTTCTTGACTACTTCTTTCATCACAGGGTTTAGTCTTCTTTGTGGTTCTACAGATCTGAAGTCTTTGTCCTCTAAAATGATTTTGTGTTGACAGATTGATGGACTAATGCCTCTTAAGTCAGAAATCGTCCAACCTATGGCCTTGGTATGGGCTTGAAGTACTTTGACCAACTCTTTTTCCTGTTTTTGGTTTAAAGAGGCAGAGATAATTACAGGTAATTTGTCTCCATCTTTTAGAAAAACATATTTAAGATGAGCAGGAAGTGGTTTTAAATCAAGAGTTGGTGGTGCTTCAACAGATGGTAGGGGATTTTCTTTAGTGGTCTGTTCCAATGCTTCATATGCTGCGACAACAGGCTGCAGCATACTGGCAGATTGGAGGTCATCATTATCCCCTAAATCATCATCATCATAATCATCATATTCCTCATCTTCTAGGTCATCTACATTCAGGTCATCCTCATCAAACTCATCATCTTCTGCCTTATCCTCTAGGGTTCCTCCAAGACACAAGGACTCTATAGTACTTAGGCCGTAACACTCTTATTTCTCATCGGGGTATTTCATGGAGTTAAAAACATTGAAGGTGACCTGTTGGTCGTGAACTCCTATGGTCAACTCACCTTTTTGGACATCTATGATGGTTCTACCAGTAGCTAAGAAGGGTCTTCCAAGCAAAAGAGGTGTGTCCTTATCGGCTTCAAAGTCTAAAATGATGAAATCCGCGAGAAATATGAATTTGTCTACTTGAACCAATACATCTTCTATCTTTCCCTTAGGATATGCTATGGACCGGTCAGCTAGTTGTAAGGTAACTGTGGTAGGTCTAGCTTCTTCTATTCCGAGAGTGTTAAAAATGGAAAAGGGCATAAGTGTAACACCCCGTTTCCCAATTTACGTGAATTAACTGTCTCTTTTGGGGTTGAGTTAATTTTTGGGTCGTTATGTACGTGTTCAGGAATCTAGGGGCCAGTTTATCAATTTTGTAAGATGAGGGTGTGTTTTGACATGTATGTAAAGGGATGGAAACCCTAAACACCCTCATTTGCAGCCATTTGTTTCTTTAGCAAAGAAGAGAGAAAAGAGAAAGGGATTTTCGGAGTTCTTGTGAGCTGCTGTGAAAGATCGACCGATTCTCCTTCGTTAACCGTTGGATCGTCGTGAAATTTGGACAGCGACTTCACGACCCTCTAATATACATTATGACCGGAGGGATTTTGCATCGGAGTTCCCAGTAGAGAGAACCAAGTGTCCGAAGTTGCTGTATTTTCCAGGCGGAGTTCTTGTGAGCTGCTGTGAAAGATCGACCGATTCTCCTTCGTTAACCGTTGGATCGTCGTGAAATTTGGACAGCGACTTCACGACCCTCTAATATACATTCCGACCGGAGGGATTTGGTATCAGAGTTCCCAGTAGAGAGAACCAAGTGTCCGAAGTTGCTGTATTTTCCAGGCGAAAGATTTGGTGATTTTGGAAGATTCAAGTTGTGAAAGGTTCTAGGAGGATTGTTGTTCGCGGTCTAGAATTGCAAGGTATGTGTATTATGTTTAGAAATCAATAGAAATGGGGCGTATGAAATTGGATGTTTGGCAAAGTTTTATGGTATTTGGACTATCCTAGCTATGTCATTTCGGGATGAGAGATGGGATAGAATTAGAGTTCCATTTTTGGGCTTGTTATGATATGTGTATGTATGAATGTTATAGGTGGTACGAGGTGATTATTATACACTGTGAAGTACTTGGTAATTGACATCTTGACAGGTGAGTACTCTACCTATATTATGTAAGTTATGTGTATGTAGTTGGATTGCATGTGTGATTATGTGTATGTTGGCTTTGCCAAAGGAAAGAGTACCTATGGTGGTAGTAATACCCCTAGGGAATATGTTATGTATGAAGAGGCCTGGTACCAGTGTCTAGTTATGACCTTCCTTATTGGCTTTGTGCCTTAAGGAATGGAAGGATGTTACATGTATGTGATTGCTATGTTTATGCAAGTATGTATGCATGATGATATGTGGTATAAGTGCGTGCTCACTAAGCGAAAGCTTACCCCGTTGTTATTCATCTTTTAGTGGCAGGTACATCTTCGAAGAATAAAGGAAAGGCTCCAGCTTGAAGCTTTTGGATTTGCGGCAGCTCATCAGCTTATATTTTCTTTTGATGAATGATAGTTTTGGATTCTCTAAGCTTTTCAGTTGAATAGTTTGTCTCAAACTTATTGGTTTTAAGTTGCAAACTTGTACTCTTTTCTATAAGATTATGGGATTTTATCTAAATGTTTTAATTACAAATCTTCCGCTGTATTTTAAGGTTACTTTCCGTTAAATGAGTGTTTTAAAGATAAGGGATGTTACAGTTGGTATCAGAGCCAGGTTTAAGGGATTCGGGCATTCACAAGTGGTGAGTGTTTGAACTTAAACCCAAGTGCTCAAGTTTTCAAATAAGTAACCTTTAAAAAAAAACTGTTTCGTGTAAGAAAATGGTTTATAAGGAAAGGGTGTTTTAAAAGAAAAAGTTTTCACGGCTGAGCTGCGGTCCAGAGCATCAAGACGGGGGTGAGCACACTATTCCATGTTAGGATTTATGATAAAGCATGTTCAGTTTTTGTGAAAGACCAATTTTATAACTGTATTGGATGAGTAATTATGTTTATGTATGCTAGATATGGTCAATGTGACAAGGTTATGGTTTCAAGTATGTTTTGTTTGATGCATAATGTGAATTAGAATATGATTATAATGTTTATATGATAAGTGGTAGATATAGAAAATGTTGTGATATATATGTTAAAGGTACCAACTAAGCTGGGAATTGGAACCTTAGTGACGGTGTTGAGTCTAAACATGGAGGGTGTAATTATAATGGTATAAGGGCCCATACCATTGCAATTACATTGTACATGCCGGGACTTGATATAGTTGCAAAAGAATTATATGAACCAGACAAGGTTGAGGGTTGGGTAGTAACATGCTAGAAAGGGATTTTGTTAAGAGAGTATAAGCAGAGGGTTTCTAAGGAGCATGTTAGAAAGAAAGACAACTAAGCTAGGACTTCTGGACTATGCTAGGAGTTTGCTCAGGGGGGGGGGGTGTAGATGAATTATTCTAAAGTAGCATGTTTATGTATCAGAATGGTGAACACTAGAAGGCAAGGCAAGAGACCGATTATTGAAGAGGATCAGGAAATTCCTGATCTGAGAGGTATGATCGCTGCTGAGGTCGGGGAGGTTCTTCACGAGTTACTCCCAAGTCTCTTTGAGCAGGTAAAGCAGGAACTGGCTAATGAAATTCGTAGTCAGGTAGAGGCAGCTGTGGCCAGCAGGGCCAGTGGATCAGGGGGCTTGTCAGGCGTACAACCACGGGGGACAAGCTACAGAGATTTCTCGGCCTGTCAGCCGCCACAGTTTGAGGGGCAGAAGGACCCCGTAACCAGCACTCGTTGGATAGCTGAGGTGTAGGGTGCTTTCCGCACCAGTTTTTGTACCGAGGAAGTCAAGGTTCGCTACGCATCGAACCTTCTGAGGAAGGCAGCGAAAGACTGGTGGAACCTTATTGTTCGTGCTCGGACGCCAGAACAAGTGGATAGCATGACTTGGGAACAGTTCAAGGAACTGTTCATGGAACAGTATGTGCCCCAAATTGAGGTAGAGAGACTCACAAATGAGTTTCTATCTATGGAGCAAACTACGGAGTCAGTGAACGAGATCACTGAAAATTTTTTGGAGCGGTCCCTTTTCTGTCCTGAGTATGTCAGGAATGAAAAGGCCAAAATGTACAGATATGGGAGAGTTTTGAAACAGGAGATTAGAGAATTTGTTGTTATGGCAAGGTGCACTGATTTTCAGCAGATGCACGAGGCGGCTCGGGCTAGAGAGCTCGAATTAGAGAGCCAAAGAAAGACAAGAAGGGCAGAAACGGTTCAGACTCAACCTCAGCAGACTAAGAGGTTCAAAACTGGGAGTCATAAACCGGAGGTAAAGAAAGAGTTCAAGAGAGAGCATCCCCGCTGTGGGAAGTGTGGACGACAGCATCCGGGAGAATGCCGTATGGGCTCCGGAACCTGTTACAAATGCGGACAACCGGGTCATATCAGTCGAGACTGCAAGGCGACCGCAAAGATATGTTTTAAGTGCTACAAGCCGGGCCACTTTGCTGACGAGTGCCCAATGAATACCGGGTCGGTCCAGAACTCGGGAACCGCACCGGTTAAGATGCTAGAGGGTGGATTGGGAAAGAAGAACGACGCACCCAGGACTCGGGGGCGAGTGTTCCAGATGACCGTAGATGAAGCAAAGGAGGAGCCAGATGTCGTGACAGGTATTTTTCCTGTTAATGCATCACCTGCCCTTGTCTTATTTGACTCGGGAGCTACTAAATCTTTTGTTTCTTTATCGTTTTGTAAAGACTTTGCTATTGTAAAGGACAAGTTAGAGAGTCCGCTAGAAGTAGAAATAACGGGCGAGGAGTTTCGTTTTGTGAGTGATGTGTATAAAGGTAATGTAATAGAGATAGCCGGAGTGAAGTTTAGTATAGATCTTATTCCTATTGCGATGAGGGAAATAAATGTAGTAGTTGGGATAGATTGGCTTAGTCGGAATGGAGCGCACATTGATTGTGAAAAACAGCAGGTAGTGATTCGAACCCCAAGTGGGGGAGAATTAACTATCTCGAGTGAAGGAAGAAAAGGGGTACCAAAGGTGTGCACTTTGGCCAAAGCTAGAAGATATGTGCACCATGGTGGTAGCAGTTACTTGGCGTATATTGTTGATGAGCGGGAGGAGAAAAAGAAGAGAACAGTGGCAGATGTACCAGTGGTCAGCGAGTTTCCGGATGTTTTCCCGGATGACTTGCCTGGCATTCTTCCCGAGAGGCAAGTGGAGTTCCGAATAGACTTGATTCCGGGGGCGGCACCGGTAGCAAAGGCTCCATACCGTTTGGCACCTCCGGAGATGCATGAACTGTCTAAGCAGCTGGAGGAACTGTTGGATAAGGGTTTCATCCGCCCCAGTAGTTCACCTTGGGGAGCCCCTATCCTTTTCATGAAAAGGAAGGACGGGTCGATGCGGATGTGCATCGACTATAGAGAGCTTAACAAGCTTACGGTGAAGAACAGATACCCGTTGCCGAGGATCGACGATCTCTTCGATCAACTTCAGGGAGCCGTTTGGTTCTCTAAGATAGATCTTCGCTCAGGGTACCACCAATTGAAGGTCAGGGAAGAGGATGTTCACAAGACAGCGTTCAGAACCAGGTACGGGCATTTCGAGTTCATCGTGATGCCATTTGGACTGACGAACGCACCGGCGGCATTCATGGATCTTATGAATAGAGTTTGCAGACCGATGTTGGATAGGTCAGTCATCGTGTTTATAGACGATATACTGATCTACTCCAAGTCGAAGGAGGATCATATGGAGCATCTACGAGATGTTTTGGAGATTTTGCGTAAGGAGCAGTTATATGCAAAGTTCTCCAAGTGTGATTTCTGGTTACAAGAGGTTCAATTTCTTGGACATCTTGTGAACCGAGAGGGTATCAAGGTAGACCCAGCGAAGGTGGAGGCAGTGATGAAGTGGGAAACCCCGAAGACTCCCACTGAGATTAGGAGTTTCCTTGGATTAGCCGGGTACTACCGCCGGTTCATCCAGGATTTCTCCAAGATAGCAGTTCCGTTGACGAAGCTGACGAGGAAGAACGAACGTTTCGTTTGGGGAGAGGAACAGAAAACAGCGTTCGAAAATTTAAGGAGAAAGTTATGCGAGGCTCCGGTGTTGACACTACCGGAGGGAGTTGAAGACATGACAGTCTACTGTGATGCGTCTTATCACGGGCTAGGCTGCGTTCTTATGCAGAGGGGAAGGGTGATTGCCTATGCGTCTCGTCAACTGAAGACGCATGAGGTGAATTACCCGACTCACGATTTAGAGCTTGCGGCAGTGGTGATCGCTCTCAAGTTATGGCGGCACTACCTGTATGGGGTGAAGTGTACTATCTATACGGACCACAAGAGTCTTCGTTATTTCATGGATCAACAGAATTTGAACATGAGACAGCGGAGGTGGTTGGATGTGGTGAAGGATTATGATTGCGAGATTCTTTATCACCCGGGGAAGGCAAATGTCGTAGCGGATGCCTTGAGTAGAAGAGCGAGTAGTGTTCTACTTCGGGTACCGTTGATGAGACTAACAGTATCAACGTCGCTTCACGACTTGGTAAGAAGGTCTCAAGAGGAAGCGATCAAGGGTGAGAACCAGAAGAAGGAACGGATAAAGGGACAGGTGGATCAGTTAGTGCCCGACAGTCGAGGTCTATTGACTCGGTACGGTCGGGTATGGGTTCCAGTATCGTGTGAGGCAAGGCAGATACTTCTGGACGAGGCGCATAAGTCAAGGTTCTCTATCCATCCCGGTGCTACTAAGATGTATAGAGATCTGAAGACTGACTACTGGTGGCCGGGGATGAAGAGGGACATGGCTAAGTACGTGGAGAAATGTTTGACTTGTTTAAGGGTCAAAGCAGAGCATCAGAGACCGCACGGGAAGTTACAACCATTAGAGATACCAGAGTGGAAGTGGGAGCATATAACAATGGATTTGATTACCAAGTTGCCTCGAACACCTAGGAATCATGATGCCATTTGGGTGGTTGTAGATAGGCTGACAAAGAGTGCCCATTTTATCGCGATCCGTGAAAGTTCATCTGCAGAAAAGTTAGCTGACATCTATGTCAGTGAAATTGTAGCAAGGCATGGGGTACCGGTAACCGTGATATCAGACAGGGATGTTCGGTTTACGTCGCGGTTTTGGGGGAAGTTCCATGAAGATTTGGGTACGAGACTTCAGTTCAGTACAGCCTTTCACCCACAGACGGACGGGCAAAGCGAGAGAACAATTCAGACTCTTGAGGATATGTTGAGAGCCTGTGTTTTGGATTTTGGGGGCAGCTGGGATACGTATTTACCGTTGGCTGAGTTCTCATACAATAACAGTTTCCATGCCAGTATTGGCATGCCTCCGTATGAGATGTTGTACGGGAGAAGGTGTAGGACTCCTATTTGTTGGGGAGAGGTAGGCCAGCGGGAGTTAAGCAGCACAGAAGTGGTTCAGAAAACGACGGAAAGTATTGAGATGATTCGGGATAGGCTACGAACCGCACAGAGTCGTCAAAAGAGTTACGCCGACAAGCGAAGGTCGGATTTGGAGTTCAACGTGGGAGATAATGTTTTGTTGAAGGTGTCACCTTGGAAAGGGGTGATCCGATTCCGGAAGAGGGGCAAGCTAGGCCCTAGGTTTATCGGACCTTTCAAGGTGATAGCACGGGTTGGGAAGGTTGCGTACCGGCTGGAGCTTCCGTCGGAACTCAGTCTGATACACAACACCTTCCACGTGTCTCAGTTGAGGAAGTGTTTAGCTGACGAGTCGGCGCATGTCCCTATAGATGACATACAGGTCGACGAACGGTTGAATTATATTGAGAGACAGATAGCAATCTTGGAAGGGAAGACCAAATCCTTGCGAAACAAGGAGATCAGCTTAGTGAAAGTTCAGTGGGAACACCGAAAAGGATCAGAATGGACATGGGAACCGGAAGCTGAGATGAGTTCGAATTATCCGGAACTCTTCCAAGTCTGATCGATTTCGAGGACGAAATCCTGGTAAGTGGGGGAGAGTTGTAACACCCCGTTTCCCAATTTACGTGAATTAACTGTCTCTTTTGGGGTTGAGTTAATTTTTGGGTCGTTATGTACGTGTTCAGGAATCTAGGGGCCAGTTTATCAATTTTGTAAGATGAGGGTGTGTTTTGGCATGTATGTAAAGGGATGGAAACCCTAAACACCCTCATTTGCAGCCATTTGTTTCTTTAGCAAAGAAGAGAGAAAAGAGAAAGGGATTTTCGGAGTTCTTGTGAGCTTCTGTGAAAGATCGACCGATTCTCCTTCGTTAACCGTTGGATCGTCGTGAAATTTGGACAGCGACTTCACGACCCTCTAATATACATTCTGACCGGAGGGATTTGGCATCGGAGTTCCCAGTAGAGAGAACCAAGTGTCCGAAGTTGCTGTATTTTCCAGGCGAAAGATTTGGTGATTTTGGAAGATTCAAGTTGTGAAAGGTTCTAGGAGGATTGTTGTTCGCGGTCTAGAATTGCAAGGTATGTGTATTATGTTTAGAAATCAATAGAAATGGGGCGTATGAAATTGGATGTTTGGCAAAGTTTTATGGTATTTGGACTATCCTAGCTATGTCATTTCGGGATGAGAGATGGGATAGAATTAGAGTTCCATTTTTGGGCTTGTTATGATATGTGTATGTATGAATGTTATAGGTGGTACGAGGTGATTATTATACACTGTGAAGTACTTGGTAATTGACATCTTGACAGGTGAGTACTCTACCTATATTATGTAAGTTATGTGTATGTAGTTGGATTGCATGTGTGATTATGTGTATGTTGGCTTTGCCAAAGGAAAGAGTACCTATGGTGGTAGTAATACCCCTAGGGAATATGTTATGTATGAAGAGGCCTGGTACCAGTGTCTAGTTATGACCTTCCTTATTGGCTTTGTGCCTTAAGGAATGGAAGGATGTTACATGTATGTGATTGCTATGTTTATGCAAGTATGTATGCATGATGATATGTGGTATAAGTGCGTGCTCACTAAGCGAAAGCTTACCCCGTTGTTATTCATCTTTTAGTGGCAGGTACATCTTCGAAGAATAAAGGAAAGGCTCCAGCTTGAAGCTTTTGGATTTGCGGCAGCTCAGCAGCTTATATTTTCTTTTGATGAATGATAGTTTTGGATTCTCTAAGCTTTTCAGTTGAATATTGTTTGTCTCAAACTTATTGGTTTTAAGTTGCAAACTTGTACTCTTTTCTATAAGATTATGGGATTTTATCTAAATGTTTTAATTACAAATCTTCCGCTGTATTTTTAAGGTTACTTTCCGTTAAATGAGTGTTTTAAAGATAAGGGATGTTACAATAAGATTGATGCTAGCACCCAAATCACATAAGGCCTGTCCAACAGCTTTGCCTCCTATAGAACAGGGTATTGTGAAACTACCTGGGTCCTTTTGCTTAGGAGGGAGTTTGATGGTTACAAGGGCACTACAACCTTCAGTTAAGGCTACGGTTTCATACTCAACCAGTTTCTTTTTCCTGCTTAAAATATCCTTAAGGAATTTAGCATAGGTAGGCATGCTCTCAATTGCTTCAACCAAGGGGATGTTGATGTGCAATTGTTTGAACACATCTAGAAACTTCTTGAATTGTTCCTTTTCCTTTTCATTTCTCATCCTTTGGGGATAAGGAACATAAGGTGGAACAGGGGTGACAACTGCCATCTTGGGATCAGAAGTGGATGAAACAGTAGGTGTAACCTGTTCAGTTGCTGTTTGAGGTGTTTTGGTTTTGTCAGTTGGTGCTGTAGCATCAACTACAGTGGTCTTGACTGTGTTATTATCAACAGGGGATAACACAGATAAGTCAGGCTTGGTACTCACTGTTTCAGGAGTTGGTTTAGGTCCAAGAACTGAATCAGAAGATAAGACAATGATAGGGGGTACCTTTGTAGCATCTTGTCCTTTGTTTGTGGCACTGTCAGTCTGTGGTTCCTTCGGTATGGTGTTCACTAAATCTCTTCCACTCCTAAGGGAAACGGCCTTCACTTGCTCCTTGATTATGTTCTTGGGAGTCTCGGTATCACTAGGTAGAGTTCCAGCAGGTCGATTCTTCAACTCATTAGCGATTTGGCCAATCTGAGTTTCCATAGCCCTTAAGGCTATGTTTTGGTTGTTGATGGATGAGTTGGTGTGATTTATGAATCCTTTCAACACTGATTCCAAAGAAGCAGGTGATTCATTTTGTTGGTTTTGTCTTCCTTGGTTGGACTGTTGACCTTGTTGGAACATGGGCTGTTTTTGAAAGTTAGAACTTTTATGTTCTTGTGCGTCGGATGGTTGCAAACATGGACTTTTCCAAGAGAAATTGGGGTGGTTCTTCCAATTTGAATTATAATTGTTAGAGAACCGTCCATTTCTATTTTGCAAATAGTTTACAGATTCGGTGTTTTGATTGCATTGGTCATAGGTATGAGGTCCACTACATAGTACACATTGGTCCGGCAGATTTTCAGAAGTACATGCTGTAGCAACAGTGCTGGATTGACCAAACATGTTTTTAACCATGTTGGTAAGTGCAGCAAGCTGTGTAGTAAGAGCAGTATAAGTATCTACTTCATGAACACCTACAGGTTTTTTAGGTACTAATGCACGAGAATCAGACCATTGACCGTTGTTACTCGCAATCTTTTCCAAAATAGCTAAACCATCATTATAGGTACTAAGGGTGAAGGCACCTCCTGCTGTAGCATCAAGCATTGTCACACACCGCTAAAGCGGAAACACGAGGTATAACAGCGTAGGGTTTCATTCAAAAGGTAACAGACAACACCAACCAAAACATTTAATAAAAATTAACAAAAGAAGTTTTAAGGTTCTTGGTGTTGATGTCATCACACAATATGCACCCTACATGCCTTCACTTACTTATTAGTACCTGAAAAGCATGATAAAAGAAAAGGGTCAGCTACAAAGAGTTGGTGAGTTCACAGGTTTTCATATGCACTAAAAATAAATTTGTATGCAGAAATTGTTATTGTGAAACGTTTGTTCACACGAAGTTTAAGTAACCAGTTGTTCGAGTATTTGCACAAGGTATAATGTATACAATGATGTCATAGCATTGAGCCACTACCAAACCTTCCGACAAACCAACGCCCCTTATATTATTCACGTCCTACCTCATCGGTGAAATAATTCCACATGGGTAAGACCATTGTTGTTACTGGTAAAGTGCACTTCTAGCTCGTCAGCTTAAAGTGGGGTTGTCAATCCAAATAGCGCTACCCACAAATACCATTGGCTCATAATGAGTTAATAAGTAGTGTCTAACAAGTGGAGACTTTTTCATTTAAAACTCAAGCACATCAAAAAGTATACATACCTTAGTGCACAAACAATTAAATTTAAGGTTCAACATTTCATAGCATAATTCAATCAATTTGAAATTCAATATCATGCTTTTCACCCCAAATTGTAACAAAAGAGTAAAAAGGGGCTGTGAAAACTCACAATGTTCAGCAAAGATTTCCAAGAGTTGCCGCACGGTTGCCAAAATGCCCGGTTCTAGGTCCTTCCTATGGAAGTGAAACACATTATCAGTTTGGGTCTAACTCTTAGGGCTAACGCATTGCTTAGCTCATCATATCTTATAAAATGCCTTAATGTTAGTTATTAAGTGTAAGTATTATTTCGCGTTGTTGATCTCAAGTAAATTATTGGTTTAAAAGGTTTGTCGAATTTTATTGTTACATAATTAATTTATATGTTGTATATAGCATTTAATCCATTGTACCATGTTTTATAATTCCTTCATGATGAATCCTTTCATTAATTATACATATTTATTTGTATTTCTTAATTATGTTGTGTTTTATCCTAAGTTCGAATTTTTATAAATCTCTTATTTATTTGGGTAACATTCATACATTCATATATATATATATATATATATATATATATATATATATATATATATGTATGTATTGTTCTTATTTGGGGTCTAGACAAAATCTACAATTTATATGCTTTTTATCTTTTAATATTCCTAAAAATCTCTTTTTCTTGAATTAGGGTTTTTACTTTTCTGTTGGCAGAAACTTAAGTACACTTATAGTCATAATTAAATGTTTTCTCGAATTATTTATTTAATCAAATTTTTATATATTTAAATTTAATGTCTTAGGGAACTTTTGACATAAGTAGCACCATTTTTAGAGGTGGTTAGGTATTTTAATAATTACAATTAAGTTTAAGTGTCACAGTTACCAAGACAGTCTGCACATTCTTTTTGTCACGTCCATCTGGAGGGTCAAATCTCAGTATTTTTCAGTGATTCAAATTGGATTTTAAACTTAACTCAAAGATTTATCTTCCAGAAAAATTTCATCATTTTTGGTTATATATTAAGGGAGTTATGACTGTTTTAAGATAGAGACTGTACCATGCCAGATTCTGGTTTCTTGCACACTTATCTTGGTTTGAATGGTTGAGACCTCAAATCTTAATGTATTTTTGTGAATCCACTTTTTGTTGAACTATAACTCATTAAAATAATTTCCAGAAGAAAATTCAGGAATTTTAGTGGAATATTAAGAGAGTTATGAGTGATTTAAGTAGAGATTTTTCTCTGTCAGATTGTCTTTGCACTCTTAACTTGGTATGGGTGGATGAAGGGTCAAATCTCCGAGTTTTTACATGAAACCACTTGGGTTTGAAACATAACTCAATAAACAAAGCTCCAGAAGAAGAATCATATCATTTAGTTAATTATTTTACAAGATATGGTAGGATGAAGTTCATGCATGTAATCTGCCAGAAACTGAAAATGCTTATTCATGGAAAATGAGTGTTTTTAGTTCTTTATTTTCACTCATATGCTTTTCTTTGATTTGTAAACTTATTTACCATTACTCTGTCATAGATTTTTAGGTCAAAATCATTCTTTTAACATTTATAAACACATGCATGACTCACACATCTCAGATTATTGCAAAAATCCACATGCATGTTGTCAAAACTTCATTTTCTTGAGTTCTAGTTGTATGGATCATGGATTATCACCATTTGCTTGACATTTAACATGTCATTGGTGATTAACCTACCATTAAAAGGTCCATAAAGGTCCTATTTTCCAGAACTTAAGAGTCATGAAGATAAAGTAAGAAAACGAGGAGAAACTACAAGAAAAAGGAAGAAAGTGAAGAAGAACACAAGGGAGATGACTTTACTCACACTAGGGTTGATGTTTACCTTCAAAATCTTCAAAGATTGGATGATTCTTGAGGGATTTTGGGGCTGATTTCGGCAGAAACTAGAGAGGAAAAGAGAGAGGTGAAAGTTTGAATATAGAGAGAGAGAATGGTAAGGCAAATGAGGAGGGTTTCTTGAGAATGAGAAGATTATAATGGGTGTGGGTTGGGCCAAAAATAGGGGGCCGAATTTGGGCCTAAATTTGTTGGTTTATTTTAATTTTTTTTTTTATTAAGTGTTAATTAATATTGTATAAGTATATATATTATGTAATTTTATAAAAAGCTTGATTTAAAGTAGCTAAAACCTCATTTATCTACTAAATTTTGGTTTGGTTATTTAAAGTTTTAAATTTTAGATTTGGGTATATATAAACTATATATTTACTCCTCTTATTATTAATATTGTTATAATTAAATGTTAACTGTTCCAATCGGCATTTTATAAGACAGCTTAAGCAGTTACGTGCGGTAACTAGATTTTTTAAGCACACTGTCGGAATTCTTAGGAAACTAAAACCTTAGCCATCATAATTAAGTCTTAATGAGTTATTTCTACATGTTAAGACATGTATTATGCTGTTCAATTGCTAACCTGAGTGTTTTGGTTTGACGGGTGTCACAGTCTCCCCTTGTTAGAAGAATTTCGTCCCGAAATTCGATGATTGCCATTCCCCGTCTTATCCTTTAAAAATAGGTGAGGGTACTTACGTTTCATGTAATCTTCTCGTTCCCATGTAAAATCGGGATCTTACTACGCCTTGTTCGTTTGACTTCTTGGTCAAGGATTTCAATCGGTTCCTCTATGAAGTGTAACCGATCGTTGATCTGAATGTCTTCTAGGGGTAGAACCAATGATTCATCAGTTAGGCATTTCTTAAGGTTTGATACATGGAACGTATTATGGATGGCACTTAGCTCTTGCGGTAAATTGAGTTTATATGCTACTGTGCCAATCCTTTCAACTATCTCAAACGGGCCAATTTATCTCGGACTCAGTTTGCCCCTTTTTCCGAATCGTACTAATCCTTTCCAAGGCGATACCTTTAGAAGCACTTTATCACCCACTTGGAATTCTAATGGTTTCATGCGGTTATCTGCATAACTCTTCTGACGATCTCTTGCGGCTTTAAGTCTATCCTTGATAATTGAGATCTTGTCAGTAGTCGCTTGAACGATTTCGGGCCTAGTCAATTGTCTGTCGCCAATTTCCAACCAACTAAGTGGGGATCTACACTTGCGTCCATATAAGGCTTCATATGGTGGACACTGAATACTGGTATGATAGCTGTTGTAGTAGGAGAACTCCACTAATGGTAGGTGAGTATCCCAACTTCCACCCAAATCTATCACACATGTACGCAGCATATCCTCTAGCGTTTGTATAGTTCTTTCCGACTGACCGTCCGTTTGAGGATGGTAGGAAGTGCTCAGATCCAAACGCGTACCCAAAGCTTTCTGGAGTGAACGCCAAAACCGTGACGTAAAACGACTATCTCTATCCGAGATGATGGAAATAGGCACTCCATGACGCATAACAATTTCATTGATGTAAATTTGTGCAAGCTTTTCCATCTTGTAGTCTTCCCGAATAGGAAGGAAATGCGCTGATTTCGTAAGTCGGTCCACTATAACCCATATTGCGTCGTGCCCTTTCCTAGTCCTGGGTAGCTTAGTTACGAAATCCATAGCTATTTGTTCCCATTTCCATTAGGGAATCTTGGGTTGTTGTAATAGTCCAGATGGTTTCTGATGTTCGGCCTTAACTTTTGCACAATTTAAGCACTTGTTTACGTACAAAACAATGTCTCTCTTCTTACCCGGCCACCAATAATATTCCTTTAAATATTTGTACATCTTATCAGCTCCCGGGTGAATCGAATATCTTGATTTATGGGCTTCATCCATAATTGTTGATCGTAGGTTATTAACCTTTGGTATACAAACTTTGTCTTCAAAGTAACGTACCCCATCAGACCTCATTTTAAATTTAAGTTCCCATTGATGTAGGGCCTCGTCCTTCAAGTTGTCTGCTTTCAATGCTTCTTTCTGAGCTTCAAGAATTTGTGTCTTTAGACTCGTCTGAACGAACACACCCATTGCTCGCACTCTTGATGGCTTCACCCTTTCCTTCCTGCTTAGTGTGTCGGCTACCACATTAGCCTTGCCTGGGTGGTACTTTATTTCACAGTCATAGTCGCTAAGCAGTTCAACCCATCTTCTTTGCCTCATGTTAAGCATTTTCTGGTCAAAGATATGTTGAAGACTTTTATGATCGGTGTAGATGGTGCATTTCGTGTCGTAAAGATAATGTCTCCAGATCTTAATTGCGAACACTACTGCTCCTAATTCGAGGTCGTGAGTAGTATAGTTCTTCTCATGAACTTTAAGTTGCCTTGAAGCGTATGCAATGACCTTGTCCTGTTGCATCAACACGCACCCCAAACCTTGGTGTGACGCATCGCAGTAGACTACGAAATTCTCTGTGCCTTCTGGCATTGCATAACCTATGCTTAAGAGTTTGGAATGCTTCTTCTTGTTTCTCTCACCAAATAAACTTCTTATCCTTTTGGGTTAATGTCGTTAGCGGTTGCGCAATTTTTGAGAAATTCACAATGAATCACCGATAATAGCCTGCTAAACCAAGAAATTGGCGAATCTCTGTCGGGGTTTTTGGGGCTTCCCACTTCTTGATGGCCTCAATTTTTGCCGGATCTACGTGAATTCCCTTCTCATTAATCACGTGGCCAAGAAATTGTACCTCTCGAATCCAAAATTCGCATTTGGAGAACTTTGCATACAATTTCTGGTCTTTGAGCAATTCTAGTATCAACTTTAGGTGTCTCTCATGATCCTCCTTGCTTTGCGAGTAAATTAGTATATCATCTATGAACACGATCACGAACTCGTCCAAGTACGGTCTACAAACCCTGTTCATTAAGTCCATGAAGACAACTGGTGCGTTGGTTAGCCCGAAAGGCATAACCAGGAACTCGTAATGGCCGTAGCGAGTCCTAAACGCCGTCTTGGGAACATCCTCTTCACGGACCCTCATTTGATGATATCCAGATCGAAGATCAATTTTTGAAAGGTAAGTAGCACCTTGGATTTGGTCGAACAGGTCGTCGATTCGGGGAAGAGGGTATCGGTTCTTGATGGTTAACTTATTGAGCTCTCTATAATCGATGCACATCCGCAAGGATCCATCTTTCTTTTTAACGAAAAGAACTGGGGCTCCCCATGGTGAAGAGCTAGGTCTTATAAGTCCTTTGTCGAGCAGCTCCTGGAGTTGTACTGACAATTCCTGCATTTCTGAGGGGGCCAAACGGTACGGTGACTTAGCTACAGGTGCAGCTCCAAGAACTAAGTTGATGTGGAATTCGACTTGTCTTGACGGGGGTAGTCATGGTAGCTCATCCGGGAACACCTCGGGAAAATCCCGAACTACAGGAAAATCCTGAATGCGTTTCTCTTCGATTTCCTTGACTATAACATGAGCCAAAAACGCGATGCATTCCTTTTTCAAGTACTTCTGCATCTTCATACACGTCACTAACTTAAAGTTCTTTCCGGACTTCTCTCCATGCACGACGAGTGTTTCACCCTCTGGCAGCGGAATTCGGATGATCTTTTCGGAACATCATATATGTTGGTTCCCGTTTTGCTTTAAACAAGATTATCAGATCTATTAGTTCAAGTTAATGTTTGATGCGGAAGCGTATTTGAAGAACTAACAGATAAGTTTGATAGATTTAGACCAAAATATAAATAAACAGTGAACAAAATATTATATCTTAAAGTTTACTGAATATATAAAATAAGAACATGTTTAAGAACTGTGAGTAAGAAAAGCTTCAAAACAGATCTGACTTTTAAGGTGAATAAGCTTTTGTGTTCTTGTGATATTTTATTTATATGTGATAAGGAAGAACTCAACATGAGTCTTCCTTATATACTACTCTAAAGGGGACCATAAAGCATATGCTACTATTCAGACGGTACTGATGAATAGTTGAACGGATGTCGTGAACAGTTGCAAGTGTGGCATGAACAGTCAGACGTGTTGTATTGCATTTAATGCAGCAGACGTCTATTATGTACTAAGCCCTATTGAATCCAATCAGAGTTTGACACGTCGACGTTGGACAGGGCATGCTACCATGCAAGTTGATGAACATGCCCTGTAACAGTAGCAAGATATTGTAAATATCTTCAAGTCTTATTGTGAGGAACACAGAGGCTCTGTAATGAGTTACAGAGGTTCTGCGATCTGGTCCTCTGTGGAGCAGTCTTCCCCGGATTCCGAGTTATTGATCTTCTGTGCGCGTATGACAGAGCTTATGTGGCGCGCCTCTTTAGCTTCTGTAGATTCTTGATCTTGATCTCTCGGTAAGTCCGGCAGAGCCTCTGTGAGAGGCTTTCTTCACATAGCCTATTTTTCACTACTTCTAAATACTTCTTTGGTCATCATCAGAATCATCCTGACTCTTATCAGAACTACCCTCTGCTCTGCAAGAAGCTTTGGTTTTCTTCGGTAATTCTGCTCCTGCTGCTATCAACTTTTCACAGACGTCATCACAGAGGCCAAGTAGAGTCGCAAGCTCTGCCTCTGTTTTAAAACGCATTCTGCCAACACTTCTTCTGAAATCCTTGACAAAGTTGGCATTTGCTGTTGTGAAGGAGACAATGAATTCTGTGACCTGGTTTATGACTTTCTGTCCTAGCTCTGTTAGCTGTGCTCTGGTCATGTAGTCTTTTGGCTGCATCATTGTCGTGTTGCGCATTGCCTCTGCTTGTACTTGTTTTAGGGCATTCTGTAGATCTGCAGGAGTAATGCCCTCTGCTCTGTTGAATTGCGTATTCATTTGTTCAAGGAAGTTTTTGACAGAGTCCTTGAACGCAAAAGTTGCAGTTGTTCCGAATTCTTGAGCGGCAGAAGTGGCTGTTGCTTTGGCAGTGGTTTCGGCAGAAGACTTCATCGCTGAGATGGCAGATTTCACCTCTGTGGACAGATTGTCCATTTTGGTGTTTAGTTTCAGGATAGTCGTCGATGTTGTCTCTACAAAAGATTTGAAAGAGCTTTGCAACTCTTTCATTGTTTGGTTCACAGAGGTGACAAGGGTTTGGAACTCACCCCTTGATACTTGTGTTCCTTGTGTAACCTCTGGAGGAACACATTCATCTCCAGAGTGAGTCCCTGTTCCTGGGACACCTTCGTTCACCCTTGTTTGTACGATGGGGGTGGAAGGATTTCCATCTGATCCTTGAGCAGAAGCATCTAGTGCTTCAGACTCTACAGAAGTTCTGTGAATGACATTGTCTAGATCCACTTCAGAGGTGGGTACTAGATTATCCTTCTGTTGACTCGGAGACTTGTCTAGAGTCTCTTCGTCGTTGTGCTCACTACTTCTCTCTGAAAGAAGTGTTGGCCCTAGTTGTGTGTGTGTGGCAGAGGAAACGAATTCCTCTGTAGGGTGTTCTGTTGTGATCTGGGGCGATAGTTCAGGAACTATAGGTGAGTCTCTCTGAGGAGACTCCCTAGGAATGGATTCCCCGGTTTCTGTGGGCGCAGAAGTCGAAAGAGTGACTTCTGGCTGGTTGGGTTGGGTTTAGATCGAGTTGTGCTGCTCTATTTCAATAACTCCTTCTGCAGCTAGACCTGCGGAGTTAGATATGTGGGTTGCACTGGGAGGGGGTGAGGGATTTGTGCCTTCTTCAACTTCGGCATCTTTTTCTTTTCCCTTTTCTTTTTCTCCCAATTTCTCTATGATTTCCTTAACCTTTTCTCTATTCCACTCAGTTGCGTTCTTTTGATTCCATTCTTTGATAGCTTCTTCTGACATGTCTATTTCCTCTATTTCTTCTTCTGTAGCTGTGCTTGGACTCTTTCTGTGGACATCTAATCCTTGTTGAATGAAGGGGTTCTGTAGGATAATAGGTGTGTTAGCTGGTTGATCTTTGGGTGTTGTGTCATCTTCTTGCAGATGTGTGTCAATGCCAGAAATGGAGAAATATTGTTCTTCTGGGGAGTGGTGGTCGAGAGGTTGTGCCGTCCACCCTGCTGTATTTAGGGTGTTGGCAATGTCAGGGTTCTGTAGGAAGTCGTTCAGGTCTCCTTGGTGAGCAAATCTATCTGGAGATTGATAGGGTGATTGATATTCTTCTGTTGCCATCCCTTCTTCTGCATCTTCTTCTGCAGTTCTTTCTTCTGCGATTTCTTCTTCTTCTGCAATGGTAACCAACTTTTCAAGTGATTTACCATGCTTCTTTTTGGTTTTCCTCCTCTTGGGTTTTGGTACCCCTTCCTCTGTGATTTTCGATTTTCTTTTCTTCCTGTGTTTTGGGGAAGATGGAGGAACAGAGGAGCCAATTTCTGTGGCATGAGGAGGTGAAGGTTGATCTTTTGCAGCGCTTGTAGAGCTGCCTTCTGCAGTTTTTCTCTTCTTTGCTTTTTGGAGTAGATGCAGAGGTTTTTGAAGAGGACTGCTTTCCCATGAGCTCTGCACGTTTGGCTATGAAGCTAAGTTGAATAGCCATGTGTTTTGCTAATTTGTTATCTTTTTCCTCTTGAGTGGAAAGAGGTTATGCAATCATTGTTCCTAGGGGGACACCTAAACGCGGGGGTGTCATACGACTCGGTTTAGGAGTTCTATGATCGCGTATATACTCTTTCTTAAGGGTTTTATTCGAGGAATACCGCAGGAGTTTCTTTGACAGAGGTCTGCAGTGTGAGTAACCATCTACATGATCAGTGGGGGTATTTTTGCTCATTGGGAACTGTTTGGGAATTGGCACTTCCATTGGCCATTTCTGTATCAGCAACAGAGGTTCGAACAAGACTCCCAGTATTCGTTGGAATTGCAGAGGTGGTAGAAACTTAGGATCATTTTCTTTGACCCTTCTAGTGTTGTTCTTTCTGTCGATGGTGTTGATGATCTCTTGCATCATTATGGTCGCGTAATCCAATGGTAGATCATAGTAAACCCCATACATGATGGTTAATATCTGATGTGAGGTATGGTCAATACTGCCTATCTTCCCTGTCAGGCATCTGTTAAGAATAGAGAACAAAGTGTTCCACAGAGGTGGTAATCTTCCTCTGCGAAAGTCATTTCTCTTCCGTAGTTGTGTGTTGTACCCAAGCATTTCTACGAAGCGACAGAGCTCGTCGTCTGTTGGTTGCTCTGCATATTTCTTCAAACCAAGAAGACCCCTTGTGGGTAGGTTGAACTCAAGTGAGAACATTGTTCTGTTGAACTTGATTTCAAGATGTTCAGATTTGTCGGGTCTTGAAATGTACCCTTTGATAATAGAATCGTCTTTATCAAATCGGCAGCTTTGCCAAAACTGGTTCAGATATCTGACTGGTATTTTGTTTGGGGTTCTTGAGAGTAGAGGGATGAGGATGTGATTTTCCATTATGTTCAGAAGAATGGCATGGGCTTCGCCGAAAGCAGTGGGTGAGGGGACCAAATAGCAGTTGTTGGATTTGATTGGTAGTACCTTTTCGAAGTGATCCTTTGCTATGAAGTTTTGCAGATGTGTTGTCGGAACAAAGTCTGCTGAGTCGCCGGAATCTTCTAGTTCAATGTTTGGGCAGGGTTGGGGTTTTCTGAATGTTCAGAATGAGCCGGTGAATGTTCTGGTGAGGTCGCCGGATATTGTGCAGGGGAGATAGCTTGAGAAGATGAAGCCATTTGGTACTGAGAATAAGAAACTCGCAGGTTTTTGCAGGGTGTCGCCGGAGAAGAATGAGAGTTTGTAAAAGGTTTATGAGAGGGTAAGCTTGGTTTTTATATGAGGGTAAAACGGTAGAATTCGAAAGAGTAAAATATATGGCAATGGATTAAAATTTGGAATCCGTACTCAAGTTAGAACGGCGGGTTCAACTTTCCACAGAAAACGTTTCATGTACGCCCAATGAAAATAGGACACGTAGGCCATGTCAGAGGATGACAGGACGTCGTGCGCTCCCCATTAATTCTAGGCGCATGGGGTTATTCTTAGCCACATGTAATTCACACTCAGTAAAAGTAACCGTTATTACTACAGAGATGCCCAAGTAACAGATTGACAGAGCTTCTGTAGTTTACAGAGGCTCTGTGATCTTGAAAATCTTTGATGTTTATCCCTTTTTCATATATCTCATTGTTATCATGACTTCTGTGGGGTTCTTCTTTAACCAAAACGTTTGTAAAGATATTGGAGAGGATCAAATAGGATTTTTTTGTCAAGAAATTTGCTCGCAAAGGTTTTGTGGCTCTGTTGGAACTTGCAGAAGTTCTGCGAGGGCCAGCAGAAGCTCTATGAGGGAAAAAATCTCATAACAAAAATTTTATTAAATTTTCTGATCATCCTATTTTTGATTTGGTTTAAAAGATATTTTTCGGACATATTTGAAAGTTTGTGTCCGAGAAAACTGTTATGAAAGAACGGTTTGTTCAAGAAGGTCATGGTTTGTGTTTTCGGTTTCCGAGATAACATTCCAAAAGATCGACAGAGGGTTAATTTGCGATTACAAAGCATATTTCTTGCAGAACCTCTGTTGATCTCAGCAGAAGCTCTATGACCTTAAATTTCTCCTAATTCGAATTTTGTGTTACTTTTTGAGCTTTTGATTTTTGAAATGTTATTCACAGTATATTTAGGACATATTTGACAATTCTTGCCCTAGAAAACTGTTTTATAATACCTTTTGTGCGAGAGACATACCTTTTGGTTCTTCTTTTCTCGGCAGTGATGTCTGACTTCTGTCGATATGGAGTCATTGAAACATTCTTCTTTGGATTTCCCTTGAATGTTTTATCTCTTTAGATCATTTCAGGGTCCCCTTTTGCTCCCCTTGATCTAATCACCTCTGTAGATCAAGTAATTTCCTTTTGCTCCCCCTTGACCTATGCTTGGATCAAAGAATGATAAGTTTTGCATAGAACATAGGTCATGTTTTCCAGAGGTTCTGTAGGGGTCGTCAGAGGTTCTGAGTTGACTTACATAAGCTCTGTGATTTTAAGAACTATTTAAGATTGAGAACTTACATACAGAAATAAATTAATTTAAAGCAAAAATAAAGGAAATTTGTACATATTTACATAATATAAAGCTATACTTACAGAGGATTGTCACACCATGTTTATCATTCCTAACTTACCCACCAAGAAGTTGAATCTTTTCTCGTCTAGTGCTTTGGTGAATAAGTCAGCGAGTTGATATTCTGTTGGTACGAAATGCATTTCAATTGTACTGTATTCAACATGATGTTTCAAGAAATGGTACCTTATATCGATATGCTTGGTTTTTTAGTGTTGCACAGGATTGGCAGAGATAGCAATGGCACTTTTGGAATCACAGAAGATGGGTATTTTGAATAGGATGTGGCCGTAGTCTTTTAGCTGAGTTTTCATCCATAGAACCTGAGAACAACAGCTAGCAATAGCAACGTATTCAGCATCTGCAGTGGATGTTGGGACACAATTCTGCTTCTTGGAGGTCCAACTGACTAGTTTACCAACTAGGAATTGGCAACTCCTAGAGGTACTCTTTTCTGTCGAGCATGCATCCTCCATAGTCTGAATCTGTATAAGCTTTAAGACTGAAACCAGAGTTCTGTGGATACCTGAGACCGAGATTTTTGGTCCCCTTTAGGTATCTAAAGATTTTTGGTCCCCTTTAGCTTGATAACGTGCACAAGACATGTGGCATGCATGATGTCAGGTCTGCTCACTGTTAAGTATAACATAGATCCAATCATGCCTCTGTAGAGAGTGCATTCTACAGAGATACCATTTGGATCTAAGAATAACTTATCTCCAGTGGCCATTGGAGTTTTCATTGCAGAGGTATCAGAGAGGTTATATTTTGACAGAATGTCAGAGACATATTTGGCTTGATTTATAAAAATTCCCTCTGAAGTTTGTTTGATTTGAAGTCCGAGGAAGAATGTTAATTCTCCCATCATACTCATTTCAAACTCACTCTGCATGAGTTTTTCAAAACTTTTACACTCTTCTGAATTAGTAGACCCGAAAATTATGTCATCCACATAGATTTGTACAAGCATTATCTCACTTTTTTTATGTTTATAGAATAAGGTAGTATCTTTTGTACCTCTGTTGTAGCCATTGACTAGAAGAAAGGTAGAAAGTCATTTGTACCATGCTCTTGGAGCCTGTTTCAGTCCGTATAGAGCCTTTTCAAGGTAGTATACATGCCTTGGAAACTTTGAGCTTTCAAACCCTGGTGGCTGATTTACGTAAACCTCTTCTTGGATTTCACCGTTGAGAAAAGCTGATTTTACGTCCATCTGATAGTCTTTAAAACCTCTGTGGGCTGTGAAGGCTAAGAATATTCTTATTGCTTCGAGCCGTGCGACAGGGGCAAAAGTCTCATCGTAGTCTATGCCTTCTTCTTGTCTATAACCCTTGGCTACCAATCGTGCTTTGTTTATGATGACCACTCCATCTTCATCCTTCTTGTTTCTGTAGACCCACTTAGTCCCAATGGCCTGTTTCCCTCGTGGCAGAGGTACTAAAGTCCATACTTTGGTACGCTCAAACTGCAGAAGTTCTTCTTGCATGGCGTCTACCCAGTTTGGGTCATCTAGGGCTTCAGAAATCTTCTTTGGTTCTATCACACTGATAAAGTTAGTAAAGAAACAAAAATTAGCAGTGGCAGACCTGGTTTTTACTGAGTCAGAAGGTTCTCCGATTATTTGTCTTGGAGGATGGCTTTTTGTCCACTGAGTTGTGCGTGGAAGATGATCATCAATGTCATCGAACCTTTCTTCAGAGGCTTCTTGTGTTTCTTCTTGTGTAGCCTCTGTCGTTCTTTGTGCCTTGGTAGTTGATTCTACCGTTTGTGGAATGATTGGTATGAGTGGTGGTGGAGTTTGTTCCTCTGAGGACGTATAGTCTTGGTCCTCGATTTCCTCTGTAATTGGTTCTTCTGTGGATTGTGGAGTTTGTTTTTCAGCAGCTTCTGTGGTCGTTTTTCTTGATGTTTCATCTTCTGCATTTTCTTCTTCGGCATTTGCTTCTGTAGTATTTATAGAAGAAGATGAAGCATTATTTGGACCAAATAGAGTCATACATGTAGGATTTTGTCCGACAGAGGATGGTTCTTCAGAAACTCTGATGGTTCCAACAGAAGGATCAATGTCATTTTGGATCATCTCTAAAAATAGAAGATCCAAATCTTCTTTTGTTCTTGAGATGTCAGAGGATTTCCCTTTAATTCCGAGTTCTGAACTGATTTGCTCAGAAGTCATTTGGAATGAATCATCAAAAGAAACATTAATGCTTTCTACAATCTTGCGAGACTTTGTAAGGAAGGTTCTGTAGGCTTTGGAAGTGGCAGAGTATCCAATGAATTTGACTTCATCAGCTTTTACTTCAAACTTTCCTCTCGAATCTCTGTCGTTTAAAACAAAGCATTTGCATCCGAATACATGGAAAAACTTGATGTTTGGCCTCCTTTTGTGAAGCAATTCGTAAGGCGTCTTGAGGTGTCTTTTCACAATGGTTGAACGATTCTTTGTATAACACGCAGTAGAAATTGCTTCTGCCCAAAAGTTCATTGATAATCCGCATGTTGATAGCATAGTTCTTGCGGCCTCCACAAGTGTTCGATTCTTTCTTTCGACTACACCGTTCTGTTGTGGAGTGCGAGCGGCAGAGAAGTTCTGTGATATTCCTTCTGTAGAAAGATAGGCTTCAATGACACAGTTTTTAAATTATGTGCCATTGTCACTTCTTAACTTCTGTATTCTGCAGTCATAAAGAACTTGGATTCTTTTCATTAGATTTATCAATATAATTGGAACATATGATTTCTTTCTAATAAATTCAACCCATGTGAAACGTGAATACTCATCAATTAGGACAAGTATGTATTTCTTGCCACCTAGGCTCTGTAAAGCAATGGGACCGCAGAGGTCGACATGAAGCATGTACAGAGGCCTAGTGCAAGACACGTCTGTTTTGCCTTTGTGGGAAGCCCTTCTGTGTTTTCCCATTTCACAAGCTGAACACAAGTGATCCTTATTGAATTTAACATTTGGCAGACCTTTAACTAGATCGAGTTTTACTAGTTTATCCGAGGTGTGAAAGTTTAAGTGACAGAACCTGTTGTGCCATAACCAAGCTTCTTCACTTTTGCAGGCTACTAGGCAAACTTTGTCCTTGGATTTTGAAGTAAAGTTCATTAGATATAGATCACCTCTTCTTTCAGCTCGCAGAAGTTCCATTCCTGTGTTTTCACTTTGTAGAGAGCAGAAAGTTCTTTTGAATAACACATCGAATCCTGTATCACAGAGTTGACTTACACTTAGTAGGTTGTGTTTGAGGCCATTCACATATGCAACTTTGTATACAAAGACATTTTCTTTCTGTATGACTCCATAGCCTTTGATGTGTCCCTTTTTGTTGTCTCCAAAAGTTACAGATCCACCATCGTGTGTTTCTTTGTATGTGGATAGTAATCTTCTGTCGCCAGTCATGTGCCTTGAGCATCCGGAGTCAAGATACCAAATTGGCACATGTTGCTTCTGTAAGACAATCACAGAGACTTAGGTACCCATATCCATATGGGTCCAATATTGTTAGAATTTTTCAAGTTTGCCTTAGCATTTTTGAAATACATTTTATCCTTTGTAGAAAGATCAGATTGTTTCTCTCTAGGTTTTGACTTTGGAGTTTGAATTTTAGTGGCGAGTAAGCAATCTGGACTTGAGAAGTGTTTATTCAATTTGAACATAAGATCAAAACAATGACAATATTGAATATGAGACGTGATTCGTTTGAACTTTTCATTGAATTCATTGAACTGAGCCACAGAGGCATTACACTCTTTCTTTACATTAGATTTCCTATTACAAGAAGATCTATGAATACTAGAATGTTGTTTGCAAAAGTCTTGTTTAGTTCCTGCCTTATGTTACTCTCTTCTGTGGTGAACATCTTTCTTCACTTTCACAGAGGAAAAGTATTTGTTAGCTTCAGGCCATTTTCCCTTTTGTTGCCAAGTGGGATTCTCTTTAATTTTCCTTAAAGGTTTTGAAAATTTTGAACTTTTAGGATCTACAGAGGTCTTTTTTAATATATCAAGTTTAGCAGAGGATTTGACTTTTAAATACATGTTCAGAAAATCTGGGCAGATAGGTATCTCTGTGATTTTCTCTTTTGGAGAAATAGTTCTGTTAAGAACTTCAGAGGAGATTTTAACATCCTCTGTGTCATAGTGAACTATCCCTGATTTAGAATCAGTCTCTGAGTCGTCAGAGGTTGAATCGTCCTCATATACAGAGGTTGAGTCATCTCTTTCGACAGAGGCTGGATTTTCTGAGCAAGTATCGTACGAGCTTTCTTCCCCTGTAGAATGACTTTCATAGATGGCAGAGGTATCTGATGAGATATTTTCAGCGAGAATTTGATCTATAGAAGATGTACTGAGATTTTCTAAAACATTTGATTTCAAAACTTCCAAAATTTCTTTTTCAATAGATTTTTCAAGTTTTTCTTCTGAAAAGATGGGTTTAAACTCAGGAGCTTCTGCTGATAATTTCTTTTCATCGTTTATCATGCAGACAAAAGCGACATGTGTTTGAGTCTCTGGTTTACCAAACTTAAAGATACCAATCTGATCTTGTGTTTTCAGATATTTCTTTGGTTTGATTCCTCTATTGACAGAGGTTGAAGATGATGAATCTGTGTTTTCAAACCATACATTGATCATCTTTGTATGTTTCCTCAAGTGAGGTTCTGCAGAGATTTTAACCCTTTTACTTACAGAAAGTAAGTTTGGAAAGTTCGGTTTGTTAGTTTTTCCCAAAACAAATAGAGAAGACAGAGGTTTTAGTTGTTTATTTTCAACTCCTAAGGTAATATCACTGTACCCTATACCTCGTCTTGCTATTTGAGAGTTTACCTTTTCATACACCTTCTGTGCATCTTTATAGTTTTTAAGTAAAACTTCTCTTCTTAAAAGATCTTGCCAAAGTACATCTCTTTCTTTTTGAAAGTATTCTTTGAGAGCTCTTATGTCTGTTGTTTCACTTTTTGAAACTGAAAGTTCTTTTGTTTTGATTTTTAAAGCATAGGTTTGATCAGAAATTTTCCTTTTTAAAGGATCTACATTTTTGCTCCAATATTTTTCGAATTTTTCTTTTTCTTCAAAGATTTTGGCTTTTTCTTGAGTGAGAAGCCTTACTTTTCTCTCATTAAAGGTTAGCCTTTTCTGAATGCTTTTATTTACTTCTTTCAGTTCAATGTTAAGTTTAAATAAATCATCATCTACAATATTAATACTTGAGGTAGAGTTTGAAATGGATACTTCAGTGTCAGTGCCGGAGTCAACTTCTGCCATGCCACAGAACAGGGCATTGGTGGGGAATTCATCGTCAGAGGTAGAGTCTGACTCGAAGTCCTCCTTGTTTGCCTCAGAATGCCCTCTGTTCGCCATTAGGGATTTTTGCGCATAATACTCAGCCTTCTTTTTGTAAAAAGCTGAGTCCTTCTGTGGGCGATTTTGTCTACTTCTGCATTCTTTTGCGAAATGACCTGGCTTGCCGCAGTTGAAACAACCTTGGGAGGTGTTTCCAGTTCGATCTTCGGACTTCTGTTGGTCTCCACCTTTCTCTGTTCGGCATTCGTTTGCGTAATGACCAGGCTTACCACATTTGTAGCATTCTTGTGTGTGGCCTACCTTGTCATCTGATCTCTGTCGGTCATTTCCTCTGTAGCTTCTGTCGCTCAACCTCTGTTGGTTACTTGATTCTTCTCTTCTTCCATCATCTCTTCTACCAGAATTCCTTTGGTTATTTCTAAACTCTCTTGTCAATAGAGCCATTGATTTAGCTAATGATGCAAGAGTTATTTCTTCCTCTATCAGCTCGTCTTCTTCGCTATCAATCATTATCATCTTCTTTTTCTCCTTCTTTTTCTCCTCTGTAGATCTCTCATTTCTTGGTCTGTCCGTAGCCTCTGTTGATTTACTAACCAATGCGTATGGTACAATGGTTAGTGTTTTAGCTTGAGCTATTTGAGGCTCTTGTGCGGCTAGTGTTCCATAGAGATCAGAGAGTGTCCAGGAGTCTAGATCTTGATTTGTTTGTAAAGACATAGACAACTGAAGCCACTCATCGTTCAGGCTCTTTAGAAACATGACGTTATTTTCTTCCGTGGTTCTGTGAATACCAGACTTTCTGCATTTGTTTATGAGAGAGTTAAACCGATCGTATGTTGTTTGCAGAGATTCTGTTGCAGAGGCTCTGAAGGCATGATACTCGTTTATGTATTGTGCTCTTCGGTTCTTCTGTGTTTTTGCACCCCCTTCCAGTTGTCTTTATAATTCTTTCCAAAGATCGTGCGCTGTTTCGCATGCATCTAAAGATTGAAATATTTCGTTGGGGATAGCCATGATTAATATTCTTTTCGTTTTCTGTGCAACTTCATCTTCTGCCTTATCTTCATCTGACCAGTCTACTTTTGGCTTAGGTTTTTTATGTTCAGGGATTTCAAGAGATTCATCAGTAGCTGGTACACGTGGCATAGTTATCATAGGAACCGGAGGAAGATTATAAAGATATTGATTGAGATTTTTTTCAGTACCCTCAAAAAAATGAACCATTCTTATTTTCCATTGAGGATACTCATCTCTAAGAAGAGTAGGAGGTTTAGTTAATGAGCCAGCAGTAAAAAAGTTATTGGTATTTGTCATTTTGAGAAAAGGATAATCTGATGGAGGATTTATGAGTATGAAGATCTGAAAGTTTTTCTGGGTACAACTAATATCCAGAAATATGGTGATGAAGAGAGAAAATAATCTATCAGATAAAAGTTGTAAAACGAGGATCACTTGATATTGAAAATCAAGCTTTGCTCTGATACCAATTGTTGGTTCCCGTTTTGCTTTAAACAAGATTATCTGATCTATTAGTTCAAGTTAATGTTTGATGCGGAAGCGTATTTGAAGAACTAACAGATAAGTTTGATAGATTTAGACCAAAATATAAATAAACAGTGAACAAAATATTATATCTTAAAGTTTACTGAATATATAAAATAAGAACAGGTTTAAGAACTGTGAGTAAGAAAAGCTTCAAAACAGATCTGACTTTTAAGGTGAATAAGCTTTCGTGTTCTTGTGATATTTTATTTATATGTGATAAGGAAGAACTCAACATGAGTCTTCCTTATATACTACTCTAAAGGGGACCATAAAGCATTTGCTACTATTCAGACGGTACTGATGAATAGTTGAACGGATGTCGTGAACAGTTGCAAGTGTGGCATGAACAGTCAGACGTGTTGTATTGCATTTAATGCAGCAGACGTCTATTATGTACTAAGCCCTATTGAATCCAATCTGAGTTTGACACATCGACGTTGGACAGGGCATGCTACCATGCAAGTTGATGAACAGGTCCTATAACAGTAGTAAGATATTGTAAATATCTTCAAGTCTTATTGTGAGGACCACAGAGGATCTGTAATGAGTTACAGAGGTTCTGCGGTCTGGTCCTCTGTGGAGCAATCTTCCCCGGATTCCGAGTTATTGATCTTCTTTGCGCGTATGACAGAGCTTCTGTAGCGCGCCTCTTTAGCTTCTGTAGATTCTTGATCTTGATCTCTCGGTAAGTCCGGCAGAGCCTCTGTGAGAGGCTTTCTTCACTTAGCCTATTTTTCACTACTTCTAAATACTTCTTTGATTAGGAAGATTGAAGCTAACAATATATCAACTTGGTTTTTAGATAGCCAATCCATGCCCACGACTATGTCAAAGCTTTATAGCTCAATTGGAATAAGGCTAAAGTTCTTATTAGCTAAGTTTAAAGTACAGTCCGTAATTACGTCTCTGACCTTAACTTCCTGTCCATTAGCAAATTCAATAACGTAGACCTCTTTCAACTTTTGGGGTTTCAAGTTAATTTTTGGCCTAAACTCTAGTGATACAAAGCTCCTAGGTCGACTAGTAACATAGCCAGAGGCGTCGGCAGAGTACTCAATGGGAGTGGACGAGGACGACATAGTGAACTGCGATAATAGCAGACTTAGTTACTAAGTGTGCTATTGTAAGTGCCTAAGATATGCAATGTTTATGCATGCACACACAAAAATCATGCTTTTCATGTTTAAGTAGAAAATTTATTTTAAGTATACTTCCAATATAACCAATCCAAGTCTCCCATTATACATACCTAAATTAAACATAGGTGATCAGGCTTTGTTTAATTGAGGTATAATAATGTGACACTCAACTTAGTTATATTAGTAATATGGTTCAGATTTTAAAAATCATTTCGAAAACCGTTTTGATTTTTTTTTAAACTGTTGGGTTATAGTTTGTGGTTTTCATAAGAAAACCGGCATTCTCTATAACCTTAGGCTCTGATACCAAATCTGTCACACCTCGCTAAAGCGGAAACACGAGGTATAACAGCGTAGGGTTTCATTCAAAAGGTAACAGACAACACCAACCACAACATTTAATTAAAATTAACAAAAGAAGTTTTAAGGTTCTTGGTGTTGATGTCATCACACAATATGCACCCTACATGCCTTCACTTACTTATTAGTACCTGAAAAGCATGATAAAAGAAAAGGGTCAACTACAAAGAGTTGGTGAGTTCACAGGTTTTCATATGCACTAAAAATAAATTTGTATGCAGAAATTGTTATTGTGAAACGTTTGTTCACACGAAGTTTAAGTAACCAGTTGTTCGAGTATTTGCACAAGGAATAATGTATGCAATGATGTCATAGCATTGAGCCACTGCCAAACCTTCCGAAAAACCAACGCCCCTTATATTATTCACGTCCTACCTCAGCGGTGAAATAATTCCACATGGGTAAGACCATTGTTGTTACTGGTAAAGTGCACTTCTAGCTCGTCAGCTTAAAGTGGGGTTGTCAATCCAAATAGCGCTACCCACAAATACCATTGGCTCATAATGAGTTAATAAGTAGTGTCTAACAAGTGGGGACTTTTTCATTTAAAACTCAAGCACATCAAAAAGTATACATACCTTAGTGCACAAACAATTAAATTTAAGGTTCAACATTTCATAGCATAATTCAATCAATTTGAAATTCAATATCATGCTTTTCACCCCAAATTGTAACAAAAGAATAAAAAGGGGCTGTGAAAACTCACAATGTTCAGCAAAGATTTCCAAGAGTTGCCGCACGGTTGCCAAAATGCCCGGTTCTAGGTCCTTCCTATGGAAGTGAAACACATTATCAGTTTTGGGTCTAACTCTTAGGGCTAACGCATTGCTTAGCTCATCATATCTTATAAAATGCCTTAATGTTAGTTATTAAGTGTAAGTATTATTTCGCGTTGTTGATCTCAAGTAAATTATTGGTTTAAAAGGTTTGTAGAATTTTATTGTTACATAATTAATTTATATGTTGTATATAGCATTTAATCCATTGTACCATGTTTTATAATTCCTTCATGATGAATCCTTTCATTAATTATACATATTTATTTGTATTTCTTAATTATGTTGTGTTTTATCCTAAGTTCGAATTTTTTTAAATCTCTTATTTATTTGGGTAACATTCATACATTCATATATATATATATATATATATATATGTATGTATTGTTCTTATTTGGGGTCTTGACAAAATCTACAATTTATATTCTTTTTATCTTTTAATATTCCTAAAAATCTCTTTTTCTTGAATTAGGGTTTTTACTTTTCTGTTGGCAGAAACTTAAGTACACTTATAGTCATAATTAAATGTTTTCTCGAATTATTTATTTAATCAAATTTTTATATATTTAAATTTAATGTCTTAGGGAACTTTTGACATAAGTAGCACCATTTTTAGAGGTGGTTAGGTATTTTAATAATTACAATTAAGTTTAAGTGTCACAGTTACCAAGACAGTCTGCACATTCTTTTTGTCACGTCCATCTGGAGGGTCAAATCTCAGTATTTTTCAGTGATTCAAATTGGGTTTTAAACTTAACTCAAATATTTATCTTCCAGAAAAAATTCAACATTTTTGGTTATATATTAAGGGAGTTATGACTGTTTTAAGATTGAGACTTTACCATGTCAGATTCTGGTTTCTTGCACACTTATCTTGGTTTGAATGGTTGAGACCTCAAATCTTAATATTATTTTCTGAATCCACTTTTGTTTGAACTATAACTCATTAAAATAATTTTCAGAAGAAAAATCAGGAATTTTAGTGGAATATTAAGAGAGTTAAGAGTGATTTAAGTAGAGATTTTTCTCTGTCAGATTGTCTTTGCACTCTTAACTTGGTATGGGTGGATGAAGGGTCAAATCGCCGACTTTTTACATGAAACCACTTGGATTTGAAACATAACTCAATAAACAAAGCTCCAGAAGAAGAATCATATCATTTTGTTAATTATTTTACAAGATATGGTCGGATGAAGTTCATGCATGTAATCTACCAGAAACTGAAAATGCTTATTCATGGAAAATGAGTGTTTTTAGTTCTTTATTTTCACTCACATGCTTTTCTTTGATTTGTAAACTTATTTACCATTACTCTATCATAGATTTTTAGGTCAAATCATTTTTTTAACATTTATAAACACATTCATGACTCACACATCTCAGATTATTGCAAAAATCCACATGCATGTAGTCAAAACTTCATTTTCTTGAGTTCTAGTTGTATGGATCATGGATTATCATCATTTGCTTGACATTTAACATGTCATTGGTGATTAACCTACCATTAAAAGGTCCATAAAGGTCCTATTTTCCAGAACTTAAGAGTCATGAAGATAAAGTAAGAAAAGGAGGAGAAACTACAAGAAAAAGGAAGAAAGTGAAGAAGAACACAAGGGAGATGACTTTACTCACACAAGGGTTGATGTTTACCTTCAAAATCTTCAAAGATTGGATGATTCTTGAGGGATTTTGGGGCTGATTTCGGCAGAAACTAGAGAGGAAAAGAGAGAGGTGAAAGTTTGAAGATAGAGAGAGAGAGAATGGTAAGGCAAATGAGGAGGTTTTCTTGAGAATGAGAAGATTATAATGGGTGTGGGTTGGGCCAAAAGAAGGGGGCCGAATTTGGGCCTAAATTTGTTGGTTTATTTTAAATTTTTTTATTAAGTGTTAATTAATATTGTATAAGTATATATATTATGTAATTTTATAAAAAGCTTGATTTAAAGTAGCTAAAACCGAATTTATCTACTAAATTTTTGGTTTGGTTATTTAAAGTTTTAAATTTTAGATTTGGGTATATATTTACTTCTCTTATTATTAATATTGTTATAATTAAATGTTAACTGTTCCAATCGGCATTTTATAAGACAGCTTAAGCAGTTACGTGCGGTAACTAGATTTTTTAAGCACACTGTCGGAATTCTTAGGAAACTAAAACCTTAGCCATCATAATTAAGTCTTAATGAGTTATTTCTACATGTTAAGACATGTATTATGTTGTTCAATTGCTAACCTGAGTGTTTTGGTTTGACGGGTGTCACAAGCATTCCTTTAGAAGTGGTACTTAAACCATTGTAGAATGTCTCTAGCTCTATGCAAAAGGGTATGCCATGGTGAGGGCACTTCCTTAACAGATCCTTAAACCTTTCCCAAGCATCCGGAATAGCTTCATCGTCCAATTGTCTAAACATGCTTATTTCATTTCTGGACTTGGCATTCCGTGTTGGTGGAAAATACTTTTTCAAAAACTTTTCAGCCATTTGATTCCAAGTTTCAACAGAGTTAGGTTCCAAAGAATTAAACCATGCTCTTGCTCTATCTCTAAGTGAAAATGGAAACAACTTCAGCCGTAAGGCTTCATCAGTTACTCCACTGAAATCAAAACAATCAGTGATTTCCATAAAAGTTTTAAGATGCAAATGAGGGTCCTCAGTTGGTAGGCCTGCGAACTGTCCACTAGATTGTAACATATTAAACATTACGGGTTTTAGTTCAAAGTGGGCACATTCCAACCGTGGTCTAACTATGCCAGCATGCAATTGATCAAGCATGGGCATAACATAGTCCATAATCCTCCCCTCTTTAGAGTTTGTAATACTGATGATGCTTTGGGGTTCAGGCCTTCCATGGGGTCCATATACAGGAACTTCCATTTCAACAGTTTAAAAAATTGGTGATAAAGTTCTTTGTATTCTTCTCCTTCTATGAAATGTTCTTTCAATATCCGGATCTAGTTCAAATATATCACCGTGAAACAAACGTGGCATGCAACCCAAAATTCTTTTAACAATTTGACTAGAAAAATCAAATTAAAAGTGACTTAAGAAAATTCTTGCTTTGGCTTTGTCCCCGGCAACGGCGCCAAAAACTTGGTTCTTGGAAAATATATCCCTAAAATCAACAATGGAATAGCATACAAGTATACATGCCAAACCAATATTGTTTTGAAAAACAAGTAATAAAGTGGTACTAAGTACCAAGTATCGATCCCACAGAGACAAACAAAGCAAGCGGTTAGTCTTAAGCCAAACTTAAAATAAGATCTCGAGAACAGAATTCGAAGGAATAATCTTTGAGTGAAGTAACAGCTTTGAAAACGTTTGTAAAACAGTAAAAGAAATGCAAGGGTGTAAGTTCTGGCTGGATTACAGCAACATTATGCTTAGGAAGAATGCTACAGCATGGAGCTGCAGCATTGGTTCTCAACTTTGCTACTGAATAGATTAGCCCCTTTTGCAGAGTTCAGATCGGACTATCTACTGGCAGCTCCACAAAAGAGGGAGACCCAACCAGTAAGATAAGCTCACGCAAATGGGAGATCCAACCCGTGTAGTATAATCCACTAATCTATTCATATAAGTCACAATTTACAAGAAATTGATATTACAACATCTCAGAGTTCTAAAGACTTACGTTGGCTTGCATTCAAGACCAACTCACATAAGTAGAACAACATGCGTCACTTTGTCAAGAAAACTACTTAAATGAAGCTTAGAATACAAGGGATGAATAGCCAGGTTGATAGCCAATAGCGAAAGCATTCTTCCACTACATAAGGGCCTTTATCTCCCAACCATTACTTACACCCAAGCTCGGGAATTAGACCCTCATCGCTTTTAAACACATATAAATCATGATGATCAAACAGAAATATAAATGTTAAAAACAATAGATGCGCCAACGATTTTGGATTCAAACAAGAAAGGAAATAACAATTGCTTCTAAGTAGCTATATGAACTACCTAGCTAGTTTCCTTGTTAGGAGAAACTAGAATTAAAGTAAAGTAAACTACAATGTAAAAACTAGACTAAAATAACTACTTGCTTAAGGCAAGAAGTGGAGTGTTTAAACAACCAGGGTTCAGCCCCTATTTATACAAAAGAAAAGCATCTTAAGTCAACTTTAGCTAGTACAAGATTCTTTATCCAAAGGTTTTTATCCAAGAGCTAAAGAGATTATATGATGCTCTTGTTGAGGTGATCTCTATCAAACATATATTCTTCTGCAGATGCCCTGCCTTCCAGCTTGCAAAAAGGGCTGAATAGATTGCTAAAAGATTCTCCAACCAAAAAGTTTATGAAGTACTTGACGCTGACTTTCCTGGATCTGCGAACCATGCTGTAGCATCCTGCTGCAACATATTGAACTGTTAGATTTTTCTACAAAATAAGCACAAAACAGATTTATTCCTTATCTTAGCTCCAAACTACAATAAAAGGTAAAATCAGACTAAAAGACTCAATTAAGATGATTGGGAAACTAAAACAAGACTAAATACCTATAAAATAAGTGCTTAGAATGTGATAAATTATGCACTTATCAGCAGTCTTGTTGAATCTTTTGACGATCAACGACCTATTTTGAGTAAAACAGACAGTGTTGACAGCTTCTGCACATAATTAAGTTGGAAAATGAGAATCGCTGAGCATAGATCGAGCAGCTTCGATGATCGTTCTATTTCTTCTTTCGGCGACTCGTTTTGCAGAGGTGTTCTCACCGCTGAGAAGTTGTGAGAAATGCCCTTGCTTTCAAAGAAGTTATCAAGAGAACTGTTTTTGAATTCAGTCCCATGATCATTTCTAATTGAGCGAACAATCATATTGTTCAGGACTTCCATTTTCCTGACAAAATAGATGAGTTCTTCTGAGGTATCACTCTTAGCACGGAGAAATATTACCCAGGTATAACGAGAAAATTCATCTACTATAACTAGAGTATATTTCTTTCCCGCAATGGATTGCATGTTGACATGGTCAAATAAATCCACATGTTGGAGTTGTAGAGGGTTTGTCACTGATGACGCTTGTTTTGACTTGAAACTATCTTTAGTTTGGTTTCCTTTTTCACATGCTGAGCAGAGGGATTCGTTAGCGTATGAGTGCTGAGGTAAGCCGGTGACAAGTTCTTTTGAGGATAGAGTGTTCAACGTTTTGAAGTTTAAATGAGAGAGCCTCTTATGCCATAGCCAGTTGACATCTGATGAGGCTTTAGATAGGAAGCAAATATTCTCAGTGGTTGTTGAGTCCATGTTTATTACAAAAACATTTTCCAAATGGTAACCGCTGAGAGCCACCTTTTTCTTCCTGTCAGAGACAAAACACACTTCCTTAGTAAAGCATACTTTGTAATCTTTATCACATAGCTGACTGATGCTTAGAAGATTGTGCTTTAGTCCATCTACGTAAGCGACTCTTCTGAAAGCGGTAGTACCATTTGAGAGTACACCAGACCCTCGGGTATAGCCATTTCCATTTCCACCAACGGTCACTAAGGGACCTTTCTCTTCCTCGAATTTAGTGAGCATGTTCTTTTCTCTAGTCATGTGTCGGGAGCATCTACTATTAAGATACCAGATACCCTTCGAGACCTGCAAACAAAAGGAATATTAATTCGAAAATGGTACCCACTTTACAATGGGTCAACATTTGTCGGTGGAGGAAGAAGTTGAAGGATCAGCAGTCTTCATATCATCTGATGATTCAGCGTCAGTGGTAACCTTCACTTTGGTTAATTTCTTAACCTTAGTGGTATTTTTCACCTTGGTCTGATTTTCACCTGGGGTGCTCTTCTTTACTTTGGAGGCAACCATCTTCACCATAGCTGATTTCTCAGCTTTGGTGGCTATGGGGCACTTACTAGCAATATGAACAGTAAGTCCACAATGATAGCATTTCCTATAGATGAAAGTAGCTTTAGGACCATAGGCATAAGAATTTGATAAATTTAAATGAGCAGGACCTGTACCAAGACTGCCTTTAGCATCAAATATCGGAGGAACCTTAGGTTCTTTAGATTTCTAGTTATTACATCAACCTTTATTCTTAGGGTTGAGCACTGAACATGTTCAGGGATCTTAACTTTTGAGATTGAAGGTTGAGTAGCTGAAGGTTTAGGCTTCTTCAGCTTTGGCACTTTGGTGCCCTTCTGAGGATTTTGTAGAACGGTTTTTACTTTGTCTTTGATTTTGGGCTCAAAGCAGATTTTTCCTCAGGGATAGCCGTATTATAAGAAGAGTACTGAGATGATGAGGTGTAAGGGATGGAGGAGACGAACATTCAAACTTAAGGATGGAACAATCTTTGGTTGGTTCTTCTGTGTTAGCATTAAAACCAAGACCACTTATGTCATTGATAGGTATATGAGCACCGATTATCTCAGTGATCTTTGTTGAGGATTTACACCATCCTACAACAGTAGCTTACTCAGCTTTCAGTTCAGCGATAACTTGTCCGCGTTCAATTATGATCACTTGATTTACATAGACCTGATATTTTAAACTTTCCTCAATTTTAGAGAGTTCTTGGATCTTCATATGGCATTTTTTAAGTTGTTCAGTTAGGTCAAGATTTTGTTGTTCAGCTTGGGTCTTGCCATTTAGGGCATCGTATAAATCAGAAGTCAGTGAATCGATAGCGTGAAGCCTATCAACATCAATGATAGCTGGAGTAGGAGAGATTGATACCTGAGAAGTGGAAGATGTAGAGGGAATATCAACAGGTTCTTCCTTTACTCCTTGAATACCGACCATTAGATAGAGATTGGCCTCATCTTCTTCATCAGAACCTGATTCCTCATCAGATTCAGCCTAATCGTGTTCTTCAGCGATTAGACCTTTACCTTTCTTCTTTAAGTTTTTCAACTTCTGGTATTTCTCGTTGAGTTTTAGGTATTTGCCATCTCTAGATTTAGAGGTAGAGGAGTTCTTAAATGACTAAGCGGGTTTGAACAACTTCTTTGACCTGCACTCACTTACAAAGTGTCCTTTATTTTCACAGTTATAGCAAGTAGCAGTTGCCTTATCAATGGGAGATGATTTAGGCTTGTCAGTGATATAGAGAGGTTTATTTCTTCTGAAGTTACTCTTTCTTGAAAATCGCCTGAAGGAGTTTGTCAAGAGTGTCAGGGATTCAACAATTTCTGAAGGATCAGTGTCTGATGAATCATCAAAGTTAGATTCCATGTCAGTGACTGTGATAGAAGATCGCTGAGTGGGTATCAACTTTGAGGAGAGTAAAGCAACATGTGTGCTTTTTGAATATTTTACAAGATTCTTCTTAAGCTGACAAGATTGCTCATGATTGAGCATAGTGCCAAAAAGAGTGCTTAAGGTCATATACATTGAGATCCGTAGATAGTTTAAGACACATGGTATAGTTGTCCAAACTTTCAAGAAGACATTCCAAGAATTTTGTCAGAATCTCAGAGTTAGAGTAGGTCTTACCAACAGTTTTTAGATCAATAATTAAACAGTTAAAACATTGGTGTACTTCAGATAAAGTTTCATTCTTACCACAAATGAAGCTTTTATATTGTCTTACCAGATTTATCTTTTTAGACTCTTGTACATCAGATGTACCTTCATATTGAACACAGATTGTGTCCCACATGGATTTGGAGGATCTGAGTTTCATGACATAATGATAGACCTCATCAGGTAGAGGCATAGATATGATTGATCTGGCTTTGGTATCAATGGCAACCGTCTTCTTATCATCTTCAGTCCATTGAGAGACATCTTTGATGAGTTGTCTTTCAGGAATGGCTGGAGTGGTAGCAGTGGCCGCAACAGTAGGAGAAAGAATGTAGGGGATATAGGGTCCATTTTCCACATAATGAGGTATAGTGGGATCTATACCTTCTATGAAAAGCATCATTCAATTTTTCCAGAGATTAAAGTTATCTCTACTTAAGCGAGGAGGTTTTGCAAGAGAACCATATCAATATAGTCGGTGTTTGTATTTTGTGCCATTTGGAGAATAGCAAGGAAGAGATTAGTATAAGCAAGATCTTGTTTATAGAGATTAAACAATCTGCTCTGATACCACATGTTAGGATCCAAGCGCTTACCACTACGCCAAAAGCAATTGCTTGTGGAGAAGGCACAACTTATTTCCATATAGCGTAGCAACCAGCGCCACGTTTCGATTTAGGAAGATGTTGGTCAATGACCCAACAATCCCCCCCCCCCAACATCTGCCAACACTAAAGAGAGTTTTGCTAGAAGTCAATGGTTGTACAACATGCCTTTGGCATTTTAAATGCACTCGATGGGATTCGAACCCCTGACCTGCTCTGATACCACATGTTTGTCCTAAAGGGGTTATACAAGTAAACAGTTTGTAGAGGGGGGGGGGGTTTGAAAACAAACACCTGATTTTGGTTTTCTAAATTGTTTATTGATAAATCAAACACAATTTACAATTTTTTGTGGAATAAGATTAAGTAGAACCTAATCTAAACAAACTTGAGAATCACTAAGAGTTCTTGCACAAGAAATAAAGACAAAAGGAGGTATAGAAAAATAAGAGATATTTTTCTAAGCACTAAGTAGATGAGGGAGAGACCACCTTCAAACTGGAGGAGCATTCATCCTATTAATACCCGATGCATTAAATGCATGGCAGGAGGACTTACACGTATCATCATATGGTTGGATGCATGCTTCTGACTTCTTGCACAACATGCTTTGGGTCGTATGATGAACAGTGTAGTGGCAGAGTGGTTGTACGATCCTGGACATCGGCATGTCCCTTCTGACAAATCGTACGGAGTGTGCAAGTAGATAAGACAAACGTTTCTTGAAGTAGAAGCTTCATGATCAGCGATCACTGAATAGATCTTCCATCAAAGAAGTCCCGATGTAAGCCAGCTATCACTGAAGCCTTCTTCTTGAAATGTCGCGCATGTGGACTTGTCTTGGATTCACTGATGTCCGCATCAGATCATTAGTAGACTTGTCACTTGTTCATCAGCTTTTGCTTCGATGTCAGCGATGAACTCTTTGTCGCGAAACTTGTCTTCAGGGATTACAAACAACATTTCTTACATATTAAACTATAAGCGATCATTAGTGATTAGTGAACAAGTTCAGTTTATCACTGATTAACATTTATCGCAGAGCGTATGAAGTTAAAACAGTGAGCACCATCAGCGATACTGCACAGGCTCAGTATATTATTGTTGATGGAAAAACACTAATACATACAGATGCTATTTGTAATTTTCACTAAGTAAGTCTAAGGGTCATCATCAAATCACTGAGAGAGTTTGGATCAACATAACTAAGTCAAGAAAATATAACCCGTGACAATTAAGGAATTGAGTAATTGAGGAAAACAAACGTGAGTAAGTTTTCAAAAAAAAAATCACGGTTCTTTGAATTCCCTTAAAATTTATTTATCTCACAAACCAAGATAGTCCCCCTCAAAAGTTGGCATAGCTTTTGGATGTTCGTCATGTGATGTGAATAATCTGAATTAAACGGACATGACATTCCTGCAAAACAAAATCAAAAAGATTTTGGTATCCATGCTTTGATGGATCATTGATGGTTAGATGCCTTAACTATAAAAAGGGGGACCGGGGATATTATAAGTACCATACCAATTTTTAACATACCTTGGATGTACAAAATCACTATTTCCACAATGAGTGCAACACATCTTTGCTCGACTCAGTATGATTAGCTTCGCTGTGGAATAAACATGAGTAGGTGAATCAGTCTTGGAAATAAATGACTTTGTATCAAGGAGAATTATAAGACGTGTTTCCATCACTGTCTTCTGTAGTTGATTTATTTTTCCAAATCTATTTGACTTTTCGGAACACTTGATTATCTTTATTATCAACGCGAGAATTATAGAAAAGATTAGAAGGGCGAATCTGATCTTTTGAAAACTCATTTGATTTGACAAAATTCTTCGAAGAACTATTTGTGGAACTTGAAGCATAAGTAGACTGAACAACTTTGAAATGGTTTTCTTTAAGTTTCTTGACTTTAACGGATAAAACATTTCGTTCTTCGAGAATTATATCAAATCTCTTTTGTAGATCAGATTTTACCATTTGTTCTATCAAAATATCGGTTGCTAACCCAGATAACTTCTGTGAAAGCTTACGAATTTCAGTTTCAAAAATGTTCCTTCACATACAAAATCCCTTTCAGTTGTGTTTCATTTATCAAATATTTCATTGAAAACCGCAACATTATTCTTTTCAAGCGCTCTCTTTTCAGTCTCAATTCGTTGATTCTCAAATTTTTCTCGCTCAAGCACTAAAACTTGTTCAAAATCATATATTTGTTTTGAACGTTTTGCATTTTTAAGCTTAAACATCTTTCTTTCCTCGAAAATCTTCTTTGACAGATCAATAATCTTTCTCTCAAAATTCTTCTTTTCAATTAAAAAATCAACGTTTTCTTTTTCGAAAATAGAAAGCCTTTTCTTGAGATCGTGGTTTTCATTCCTCAACAGGTTTCCTATTTTATTCAAGTGCCACGATCTTCTTTGGCTTTAAAATCTGCAACCTTTCGTTCAATAGCAGATATTTTCCCTGAAGCTTCTGCACTTGTCAGATCACTTTTCTTCATTTCAACTTCTCTTTCAAGATCTGAAATCTGTTGCTTGAGATCCATATTGCTTTTTCTCAAAAACACTGATCTGTTTTCAGGAATTCTTTCGAGTCGGTCCTTTCCTTAAGAAGGTTTCGCAATCTGGCAATAACTTGCAAATTATTATTTTCTCTTTCTTCAAACTCTTCAATCTTCTTCTTTAAATCAAGAATTTCACCGCTTACATAATAAGGATGAAGAAGATATGATGATGACATTGTTAATTGGAAAAAATGATCGTGAAGAAATTGTGTTATGATCCAAAGGTAGTGACTTAACGCATGGAACTACGAGTGAATGAGTGTCCTAACGCAAAGTTCTGAAAGTGACAGATGGATAGAACACAGACAGGATCCGGATACAAAAGTGTCCGGATAAGTGAAATCCGGATAAAGAATCCATATATGATAGAGTCCGGGTGAAATTCCGGTTGAAAGTCCAGATATGGTGAAATTCGGGTGAGAGGATTCCGGATAACTGAAGAAATCCGGGTAAGATAACCGGATATTGTTGTCCGGATAACGATGTCCAAAAATGAGCAAAATCCGGATGTGGTATGTTCGGAAACATGTGAGTATCCGGGTAGGTACGTATCCGGATATCAGTAGATATCCGAGTGATGTATTCGGATACTGATTAATCGAAAAACAAGAAGAACGTACCCTAAAAAGTTGATGATTGATTTCTTCAGATATGGAATCAACACAGATTATATCTAATGCACCCTGGAGAGTGAAAAATGTATAGAAACAAAAAAAAGCAACTGACCCAGATTGAATCATACCAAAGTACGTGCTATTTGTTGTAAATCACAAAGAATCTAGAGAACAGAGCCCAAAAACTAAAAAATCAGTTTTTTTAAAACTGAGACTTAAAGCTTTGGTTTTGAATTTGAAACTTTACTAAATGCGATTATGACTGAAAGGAATAGAATGAAGCAACTAGTAATCAAAACTTTGAGCAATAATCACAACTAGTAATAAAAACTTTGAATCGATAATTTGTCTCTTTGCTCTGATACTAATTGATATTTCAGTAACAATCAAGTAACAATGATTGAAACTATAAAATATTATTGAATGATTAACGAGAGTTACAAGTAATAGATTGATGAACAACACTCTCTCTAAAGTCTATGAAGCGTATCAACTATTCTCTCCAATCTTACCTAATTTCTAATCAAAACAACCTTTAAATACCTAAGGCTTAAAGCCTAAAGCTCATGGCCCATTAATACATTAAATCCCATATTTCATTATAAGGTTTTTACAATAAATATCAAACACTTTATATAACTTTCGATTTAATAGGACACTTATGGTTCTAACACCTTTAACCCAAGGTTCCTTGAAAATGATCCCTTTGGTATTTGGAGGGATTACTTGTTGAATGATGAAATCATATTTATCATCATCGTCGTCGTTTCCCATTCCCAAATCAAAACCAGAGTCAGGGATCTCAAGTTCCTCATCCTCTTCTTCATCTTCATCAGCCTCATCATCATTCATGATGAGAGTTGGTTCATTGTAGGTAGCTTCAGTGGTTGAAGGAACTGGAAACGAGGTGAACACAACATCATCTGAGTCATCATCTCCATAATTACCTCCTCCCTTTACCAATAAAGACTGATCTTCAAAAAAATAATGAGCTTCCACTAAGAGAACATGAGTTGGCTCCCTCTCAGTTCTCCCCTTAGGATATTGCAAATTTACCCCCCTCTTTGTAATCATATAAGGGAGAGGTACCTAAGCACTAAGTTTGGATACGGTCTCCTCCATATTGGCAAAAGAAGTGGTCAGTAGAACCTCGAACTCGGCAACATGTTCAGAGAGACGCGATCATCGTCATTGATGGAGGGAGCATGAATTAGAGGAGCATTTACTGTTTCTCCATGATGAGTCAATTGAGATTAGACACCGTGAGATAGCGCTAAGATGGAACTCTGAAGATTACCAATGGTAGTTTAGTTTGCAGTGAGATCAACTTTGATCGTTGAGACTTGAGAGCAGAAAGATATTAAGATTCAGCTTTTGTAGCATGATCATCTTTGATGGAGAGGAGGAATGATTGTACAACATCTGCGTTGGAGGATATGGAAGTCACATCAACAAATATGAAGGAAACATAGGGAATAATCTCCTTAACATCCTTTGTCAGCTCATCCAATTTAGGACCAGAAAGATGTCAGAAGCTTGAGCATAAAGAAGCCCAGGGTCAGAAACCAAAAGAAAGGGTAAGGAAGATGGAAAACGTGAGGGGTCATTGGCAACATCCGAATGATTGTCGCTGAAGGTGAAACATATGAAGTCACTATCGAAAGGATCAGAGACTTTTAGTTGATATAATAAGCGTAAGTTTGCCACAGGTCATGTAGTCTCAAGCCCCAGTTTTAAAGAGGCAATGAGAGAGATCTCTTACACAGTGGGGACAACCACTGAAGAATCATTGACCCGTGTTGTCAAGACTAATGAAGGTAATCAGAAGGATAACGTTGTTGAGGGGTTGTGCTATTGTGCATACAGGAGGCACTAAAAATGCCTAAAATAACATACTGTTGATCCCATAAAAAGTATGAATGATATAATCAAGAGATTAACAATGGAGAATCAAGAATGTCATACCACTATTTAGAGAGAAATTGATACAATACATTCACAAGATAAATACTCTGATAGTTAGTACTACATATCTAACAATAAAAAAGTCTTTATACCCCTTGAGTATTTTACAATCTAGCCCCTCAACTTTAATACAATTAAACTAAGACCAAAAAATCTCCCCATTTGTATAAGAGTTGAAAATTCAAACAAATATTATGCTCTTCTTCTTGAGCCCATAATAAACTTCGTAGCGCCTTAAAGTCTTCCTAAAATCCAATTTGTCTTGAATCAGGTTAACGACTCTTGTAATCAGTTGCCTGTCACTAGTATTGATTTTCTTCGTCGCTTTCGGATCAATATTCAGTTTGTTATCAAGATTCAATTTAACAATCTTCAATGTACCATCAAAGTAAGCTGCAATCTCACTGGTTCTCATAAAACGTCTTTCACCTCTTTCATTCTGATAAATAACACCAAATTTTGTTTATTCAAGGATTATGAACCCAGGAAAGTTTCTAGATCATGAAAATTCTGATTTGCCTTGAGCAAATATACTTTTCTCTGGTTTCTCTCAACACTAATTTGCAGATCAAAAATATAAGCAAACTCCACTTGTATCTTTATGAACCCTTTCACAACAAATAAAGCAACCTGAACACCTTTCTGTCTGATGGTTGATTGACGCAGTTCAAAATAGATTGCTGAAATCGGCGTTAGTGAACATCCAATCTCGGGAAAGTTTTTTGACCACATGCTTCTTCGTATACATATCTTTAATCTTCAAAATCTTGTGCTTTGTCTTTACCAAATGATCATCTTATGCTATTGCTTTCAACATGTGCATATACTCTGTAACACTTATCTAATTAAACTGAGTGAAATCCAAAACACTAAATGAATCCAACTTTTTGATGTTCTTCACAAATATCTTATACTATTAATCTTACAGAAATGGAACTCTATATGTACTTCTCTACCATTTTGCATTTCTTTCTGATTGTGCCGGTGCACAAACGATTTTTCTTGAAGTTATAGCATGATGTTGTTCAAAAGCATGTGGTTCCGTCACTGGAGATTCTGAAATGGCTTGATGTAGCAAGTTGATGTGATCAAAATCACCTTCTTCGTCAACTTCAGTATTAGAATAAACAAAAATAGCATCTATTTCTTCTTTAATTTACATCTGACTTGATTGTATATTATCATCCTTATCAATAATGTTCATGAGCATATTATCTACCATCCTCTCCTCTTCCGTCCTTGTATCAATAACTTTGGGCTTTTCAACCGTCAATTCTAAATTTAGATTATCAGCCTCAACCATTTCAGTCTCTTTTGATCTTCCAACATTTTGAACATTATCGATATCAACACCAGATTTTCCATCAATTGTTTAAACTATAAAATTGGTACCCAGGAAGTTCTTTGCCTTTTGTTCTCCCCCTCAGGATGACCGGGATCATCATGATCATCATGTTTGCATTTCGAGGTACCAACGTGAGATGTGCACGTATCCTCCAGGACTTTCATCCTTTTAGATAGATACGCAAAAGATTGTTGGATAGTATTTGAAATAGACTTAATCAAATTTGCAGCAACTCGGAAACTAGATCTAACCTCTGCTTTAAATTCATTAAATTATGCCCTTGTAACTGTACCAGACTCTATGTGTTGTCTCAGCTTACCAATAAGACCCGATTCAACCAAGTCACCTTGTTTGACTTGGGATAGTAGTTTGGCATACAAAAGTGACATTAGTTCATTAATTGAAAGATTATCAAATGGCCTCTGAACTATTGGAGGTGGCAGTGGAGGTGTATATATGTGATCAGTGACAGACTTCCCCTTCAGAATTCTGTGTAATTCAACTACCTGATTATGCAACGGAGATTGAGCTTTTTGGAATGCATGCTTGAGAAAAATGGAAACAGGCCAGAAGGGAAATAGTAACTCCTGGGTCACTTACACTTTCAGTTGACATGTCGGTTGAGTAAACCGTGTGACCTACACTCAGTGCTCGCGTGATGATAACACTGGTAGGATTTCCATCTAATCTTTGTGAAATACCATTAGGTGGGATCTGTACTCCGGTTATGTCACTAAGACTTGCATTATTTTTTTAATAAAGTGTCCTAAAGTGTATCGGGGCTAGACTAAATGTTATTGGAATCGAAATCGATAATTGGAGCAGTTGTCTATCTTTTTCAATATCAATACTCTCTGAATAAGAGCCAGTCGATTATGTGTTTGATCTCTGTAAGAAATTGAAACAATAGTGTTTTGAGAGACGGTTGAGTGGATATGTGGGCTTAGTGCTTGCGTTACTCGGTCAATAACGTCTTTTTCGATATCATATCGCAACACATGCGACCCGATAGTAGATGTGGCTGCCCTACTAGTAAAAGTTTGGGGGAGGTCTTCATCATTTTATGACCTTATCACACTCTCACCTTTTTTTCCGGTCACTCAACCTCACAATTATTTCTGTTTCAACTAATGCTCCATCGGTTCTCCTTATATCTCCAATTGTGTTAGTAACCACAATATCAAGATCCATTTCAGCTACATCATGATCTGTAATATCATCAATAATGTCATCAGAAATTTCAAGTCTTATACCAATATGTTTAGGAATGTTATGTCCATCCTTTGCTTCATCGTCACTATCATTATCTGAATCCTCTTATAATTCATCAAGAGCAATGTCAACAACATTCTCACGATCATCATCTGAATATGATGCAAAGTATACATCATTTGGTCTACCAAGTAGTAAGTCTTCATCAAATAGCTCTTCATCTTGAGCAACATTAGCTTGTGCCGTGAAATCAAGAGCACCCCCATCGACAATTCCCTTCTCATTTACATTTGCCCCGACTTACACTAATCAGGACCCCAGGTACATTACCTTGCTCGCTAAGGCCCTCATTTCTCTCATATTAGGAATGGGCGGCACTGTGGGTACGTCCCTTCGGTTCTGGCTGGACCATCAGTGCATTTTCTTGTCTATAGTTTATCACACCATGTACACTCTGATTTGCATAAGCTAATAAGTATTCATATAGTAGAGGAACTTGCATAAATACTTTAGGCTTTGTCTTCATGAAATATTGAGTGTTATCTTGGAATATCTCTGTTTGATCTTGTGAGTTCCAAATTCGTGCAACAAATGATAGAAATCAATAGATAAGAAACAGTTTGTATGATTTCAACTGGTCATCCAATTCACTTTCAATAATGCAGAGAGAATTACAATAGAGTTCTAGAAAGTGTAAATTGACAACTAATTTAATTCTAAGCTAAACAATACATTATATACTATGGGCCCGTGGTAACAAGCCCACGGCCCATTCACAATTAAGGCTCAAAATAATAAATAACAAATCAGCCCTTGAACTTCTATTCAACCAAATTTGACCCTAACAATCTCCCCCTTTGAATTGAAGTTCGAGTTCGCGCCAGTTCTCGACATATCTCTTCCGGAGCGCAAAGTGTACCTCGAACATTCGGATGGCTCGGCGGTAGTCGATGCATTCTTCAATCACTTCTAAGGCATTTCGTCCGGTTATCTCATTCGAGTTAGGAACATACGAAACTTTCTGATTTTCGGACTCATAAGTGATGATGTTGCGAAGAGAATCTTTGAGTTTGAGGAGCGTACCATCGCAGAATCTGTCGACCTGACAGAAATGAAGAAATATCTTTTCTTTCTGATCGTTGATGTAGACTATCCCAAATTCTGGTTCCAGAAGCAGTGCGTTCTTTGGATACATCTTCAGTTCAGTCGCTTACAAATTCGGTTTCAGCAGGTTTACCTTCTTAGATCTGTTCTCGATTGCCATTTGGAATTCTGTAAGATAGGACATCATGATTGTATGAACTAGGAATCGATGAACAGCTTCGAGCGCTTTGGTTACATGAAGCGGTCGGATGGTTCTGGTTCGGAGTTCTTTCAGTATAGCATAGAAGTCGAAAGGTCGGAGGTGCTTGAAGTCGGCTTCGGAAAATCTCCATTCATTACCGTCTTCGCGTCGTACGGTGAATACTGGATACATGACTTTAAGGATTCGGCCGGTTTGGACATTAAGCACTTCGGTGATCTTGTGCTTCGTTCGGACTTGGCTAACTGGCAGACACCGCTTCATTACGTTTAGGTATTGGCTTTGGTATTCCAGGTCGGAAATAGAAATTCCAAGGCAAAAGGTAGGCTCGATAGTACGTAACCTGTGAAGGTACAGCTTTTTCAGTGATTCCTCCAGGTGAGGAATGAGGATCATGATCTTCTCCCATCGAATGAGGAGGATGATCAGAAGCTGTTGGTTGTTGATGAGATGTCAGATTTGCAGCGGTTGAGGTTTCGGGTCTTGTAGAAGTCTCGACGGCCTGAGATATGTGAACGGGTGTACCATAAAGGTTTTGCAGAAAAAACTGGTCGTAGTCAACATTGTCGTCTTCATCAGTAGGAAAGATCAAGTTTACCTGGAGATTTATCGCACTGGCGGCTTTTTTGTACCATGCATTTTCGGTCTCCGGGTCGATCTCGCAGTCTGGATCAATCAGATCAAGTACGGTCCTATTTGATGCATCATATGTGACCAATTCTTGTGTTGTTCCCTCATGCTTTTCAACCGTCGGGTCTTCGTCGTCAGAGATGTCCATATCTATGACCATCTCGGCTAAACTCAATTGGGCTTCGGGTTCGTCTTCTGTTGCTGTTGCCACAGTTGAGGGTTCCGGTTGAACCACGGTTGTTTCAGGGATGATTGTAGCGGACTCAGACAGTTTCTGTCTCTTGTTCTCCCCCTCACGGGGATCAAGATCATCCTGGTCATCGTGCCGTCTCTTGAGTCCGCCATCCTGACTCTTGCAAGTGTCTTCGAGTGAACCGACTCTTTCGGACAGCGTTTTGAGCGCTTGTTGAACGTCCTTGAGAGTCATGTCAAACTGGTCCAATCTGGTGGTTAGGGATGACGAAGGAGCAGATACCTGTGATCGTAGAACGGAGATCAGGTCTGCTTCGGTGGAGGCATCGGTTTCGGTGTTCTGGAGCAGCTGAGCCAGAAGCATAGTCATCAAGGTATCCACCGAATAAGTTGGCTGAGTGGGAGCCGGTAGAGGTGTTGGTGCGGTTTCAGATTCGACTACCTTCTCTTTACCTTTGATCAAGCTTTTAATTTTGTCGAGCTCGACGGTGAGGCGCTGCTCCATTGCCTCGCGGACAACCTTTAGGGTGTTGTCCAGAGATCCCTTTGACACAAAGTCGGGTAAGATAACTCTGGGATCACTTAGATTACCCGTTGAGGCATCTACCTTAGAGGTAGAGCCACCTACGTTCACGGTTGGCGATGATGTGGCCGTTGTAGGATTTCCTTCCAATCCTCGCGTTCCGCTTAAAGGCTGAGACACTACGGAAGTTCCGATCGAGTCACGAAGAACATCGATTTGGTGGATCTCATCTTGTGTCCTAGCCAAAGAATGTATTATTTCAAGTGGCTCTAGACTCGATGGTGCTTTGAAAGAAGGCGAGACCGGGGGAGGGTGGTCTCTTGTTTCAATACCCATACTCTCCAAGTGAGATATCGGTAGAAGTTGTGCTATGTCCCCGTGCGAAGTTGAAACACCCGTCTTTTGAGAGACGGATGAGTGGCCAGGGAGATTGTGCACTTACGCCGCTAGGTCTACGGTGGCTTCTTCAATACCTTGTCCCAACAAATGAGACAAAGTAGCAGATGTGGCTACCTGGATGACGCGGGTTTGGGGTCGCTCAGAAGTCTCTTTATTTTTTTCGGCTTATTCTCTCTTGATTCTTTTTAGACCTGACTTCACTCTGTCTCACCTCTTCTGCATTTTCAACTAAAACTCCCTTCGCTCTCCTTATGTCTCCCGTATCAGGCTGGGTAGTAGGGATGAGTGGGGGTGTCGGTGAGTCACATGGGATTCCTTCGGTAAAATCTGGGTTGGGTCCGATACGGGTAGGGATTAATGATGCTCGGATAGTACGGTACATATCGGATTCGGTGGAGTCAGATTCCATATCCTCAACATGTCTGGTCGGTGAGGGAGGATCAGATATGTAAGGCTCTGGGTCAGTGAAGCATCGGTCTTGACGACGGTCCAGCTTCGGTCGTCGTTCAGGTTTTAGGGATAGAAGGGTGTTGGCTTGTACCGTCTTGTGTGGATTGGGTAGAACTGGCACACTAATCCAATGCACTGCCCACTCCTGTTCCCCTCCCATGTAATCTCAACACACCCCGTCCGGGAGCCCCAGCTGCCCGGACTCTACCACCTCTCGTTCTCGGACCCTCACGTCTCTCGGGTCTATCTCCCTGGGGAGGTCCCTCCGGCGTTGGCTGGACCATGGGAGCAGCTATCTCTCTCTTCTATATTCTAACACACTCGGTGCATTGGGGTCCGCGTGTGCCAGTAGGGCTTCAGGTATGGGCATGGCTCTGGCGTCAGATGGGTTGTGAATAACCAGATATTGCAAATGAAATGGTGGACATACCAGATGGTTGATGCGTCGCGGTATTGCTGGATTCGCCTCCATATGTTGTCTGACGGCCAGTGAGAAAAATCTAGGATAAGGTAGGAACTTCTTTTTCTTTGACCCGCCGATTTGCCGAATGGCCTGCACCATTTCGCGCCAGATGATCATCGCGAAGTCAATATGTCTATTGTAGCACACCGCATGGAACAGATGCAGGAAGTCGGCGGTGCACTAGTATATGCCCCTCCATCTGGATAAGAGACACCTATTCAGTATGGTGAACATCGTGTACCAGATGGGCGCCAGATGTTTGCGGTTGAATGCTGAAGGTCACTCGAGGGCGCGGTTGTAGCCGAGTGCACGTACTTGAGCACACAATGTCGTGTCATTGACCGCGGGGTCGTAGCCTTGGTGTCCGCCGGCATTGGCCTCTGGTAGGGATAGCAAGCGGCAGAATGCATCAGGTGTGAGCGTGAAGGGATGGTTGTCGATCCGTGTTGTGATGGTCTGAGAATTGGCAGCCGTGATGACTTGGGCAGTGAGCCACAGTTGATAAACATATAGTACTGGGACGTCGGCTGTGGCAGTGAGGGCCTCACGGAGAGGGTGACCTAGTAGGATGTCCACGACCACAGGGTGTTGCTCTTGTGGTCGAAACTCAGCGGCGTCGAACTGATGATTGTTGGCTTCCATCACGATGCCATGGTCAGGGTTGACCAAAGCATTATCGGCTGCTTCGTCGATAAATTCCTCTTGAGGAGGAATTTGCTCTTGGTGGTGTTGTTGTTCCATTTCGTATATCTGAAAAAGGAACCAAAGTTAGTAATCAAGGCGGATAAACAATTGTAGGCTCGTACCTTTGCAGTAATTGGCTCATTTTGAGACAGATTGAGGACTGGCAGTGAGATAACAAGGTACTGGAATGATGAACACAGTGGTGTCCGGACAAAACCATTTGAAACATAGGATTCCGGACAAATCAGGGTATCCGGACAACCAAGGTTTTCGGATGTGATGAAGGTTTCCGGACAAAGCAGGCAAACCGGACAAAGTCGGTTGCCGAGTAGATCATGAGTTTCCGGATGACGAGGGTACCGGACACCTCAACTATCAGGATAGTAGAACTTACTGAAAACCCTTAGGTTTCCGGACAACTAGGGTTACTGGACGTTGAAGGTCTCCGGATAAAATATCTTTACTATGAATGTTTCCAGATGAATTTGACTTTGTCCGGATAGTTCAAAACTATCCGGACGACATCCGGATTGTTCCAATCTTGCCACAGAGGACCACAAACATGCATATGAGTGTTGTATTGACATCGATGTACGTAGAAAAGCTTGTGTAAGCATGTAATTCGGTCTAAAAGGTGCGAAATAGACTCAAATACGTATCGACCCGAAATAGGGTATTCGGAAACCCTGAATCGGATAAATCTATGGTCGATTTGTGTGATTTAGCATGTGAGGTAAGTGTAAACGAGATCAAGATTGCAAATAATGAAGCATACCTGAGTGTGGAATTGAACTCGAGTGTGAATCAGCGATTGTGAGAGTGTCCGTGTGAGAGAGAAAGCGAGATGGGTTTAAGGAGTTTTCTTAGAATCCGGATAATAGAAACCGTGGTGTCCGGAACGTTTTATATAGGGGACCAAGTGTCTGGATGGGACATCCGGAAACCCATCCGGTCCGGATAGGGGTCCTATCCGGAAACATTGGATGAAATGCAATGTTTGTCCCTGAGTGTTTGAAAAATCAAAGAAATGCTTGTAAGATTTTGAAAGAACATTCCCTCGCTCCCCCTCGAACTGAGCATGGAGATTTCTCTGCTCCCCCTCGGATTGTGCCATTGTGTGCAATGGAGATGCGAACACACAAAAACTTTTACAGAGTTAAAGAAAAAAAACTGTGTCGCTCCCCCCAAATGATGAACATAGAATTATATGCTCCCCCTCAGAATGTGCGCGTAGAGTGATGTGAAGTGCAATGGGAATGTCGACACACACAAAAAGCTTTTCGGCAGTTAAAAAAAATTGTGTGTGACACTCCCCCTCAACGATAGAATAAACTTACCTGATGCCTGTGCGTGCTCCCCCTGAACACATGAATACTTGTGAAAGCAAAGATAAATAGCGAAATAAACTAGACGACAATAATAAACAAAGGAAACACACGTGGAAAGAAAGGAAACAATCGAAATCTACCTAATAAATACAGAGACTCAACCTAACTATGTAACTGATACAAGTAGAATACAGATGCGAGACAGTGTATGCTCAATCATCTGGAGTGAGAACAACAGATGATGAGTAACCAGTTTCTCGTAGATGTATGGAACTTGTATCGGGCACACAATCAGATCATGTCTACAGATTTAGCATACCTAACCTGGACACTAGATAATTAAAGCGTTTTTCGTCCAGGGGTTTTGTGAATAGGTCTGCTAACTGATGTTCTATATTTACAAAATAGAGTTCGACTGTACCTCTTTCAACGCGATCCTTGATAAAAGGGTACCGAACGTCTATGTGCTTCGTCTTAGTATGCTGGACCGGATTGCTGGATATTGCAATGGCACTCTTCGAGTCGCAGTAAATGGGTACCTTGACGTATGTAAAGCCGTAGTCCTTGAGTTGCGTGCGCATCCATATCACTTGAGAACAACAGCTCGCGGTGGCCACATATTCCGCCTCGGCAGTTGACATAGAGACGCATTGCTGCTTCTTAGATGCCCAACTCACCAAGTTATTGCCCAAGAACTGCACATGACCCGATGTGCTCTTCTGATCAATCATGCTGCTCGCGTGGTCCGCATCAGAATATGCAGACATCTCAAAACCTGTCTCTTTCGGGTACCACAAGCCAAGATCAGCAGTACCGCGTAGATAACGAAAAATTCATTTGTTAGCTATTAAATGAGACTCTTTTGGTTTTGATTGAAACCGGGCGCAAAGAAACGTTGAAAACATGATGTCCGGTCTACTAGCAGTTAGGTACATCAAAGGACCGATCATTCACCGGTACGTTTTAGTGTCTACATCCTTTCCGGTAGGATCGGCGTGTAACTTTGTACCGGGTGTCATGGGAGTTTTCATTGGTGAGGACTGTTCCATCTGGAATTTCTTATGAATATCCCCGATGTACTTAGCCTGGTTTATGAATATCCCGGTCGACAGCTGTTTAACATGAAGACCAAGGAAGAAATTCATCTCACATAACATACTCATTTTAAAAAATTGTCCCATTAACTTGGCAAAGTTCTTAGCATACTGAGGATTAGTAGAACCGAAAATTATGTCATCGACATACACTTGAACTAAAACAATATGACCTTTTTCGTTTTCGATAAAAAGAGTTGAGTCAATTATACCTCGTGTGAATTCCAATTTTATCAAAAACTTCGTTAATGTGTCATACCAGGCCCGTGGAGCTTGCTTCAATCCGTAGAGGGCCTTGTCTAGGATGTAGACATGATTAAGCTTCTTCTCGTCCACGAACCCGTCCGGCTGCGATACGTACACTTCTTCCTTGAGTTCGCCGTTAAGGAATGCGGTCTTCACATCCATTTGGAAGACCGTTAAGTTTTTGTGTGCGGCGTATGCAAGGAACATACGTATAGCTTCTATCCTCGCCACCGGAGCGTAAGTATCTTCATAATCTATCCCTTCTTGATGACGATATCTCTTAACCACGAGACGCGCCTTGTTGCGTACTATTATGCCTTCCTCGTCCTTCTTGTTCTTGAAGATTCACTTAGTGCCGATCATCGTCTTGTGGGATGGATGTGGGATAAGTCGCCATACCTTGAGAGCCTCGAATTGGTTGAGTTCCTCTTGCATGGCCATGACCCAGTCCGGATCTTCGAGTGCTTCACGGACGGTAGTGGGCTCGATCTTGGTCAAGAATCCAGAGAAGCGGCAGAAATTGGCCGATGCGCCTCGCGTTTGGACTGGAGTGAAGGGATCACTGATGATCTGGTGTAAGGGATGAGCTCTAGTCCATTTGGTGGTGTGTGGAAGCGGCTGCTGAGTTGAGTGTGAGGCGTCCGGATCCACGTAATCACCAGATGGAAGGTTTTGTACTGCTTCAAGTGTCGCATATTGATTTCTTGGAGGAGACGAGGGAGGATTCGTCGATGGTTGAGCAACTTTTGGTTTCGAGAAATCCAGAGGCTGATCATTGATCGTAGCAGATGACGAATCTTGAGGAGCGATCTCCGTATTTTGTGCTGCTTCCTCCGGGGGGGTTGTAGTATTAGTTGATGTTGAGGATGATGTCTGAGGTGTCTCCACAGTGATGGATGGAGTACTCGTCGAAGGCGGCGGACCGGATAGATTTGTTGAATCCTCGCTTTGAGCAGCTTCAAGTCGTGATTGCGCTCTGACACGAGGGGTAGAAATGTTAAGCACATCATCATAAAAATATTGGAACAGTAAATCTAAATCTGAAAGATCAGCATTCGACGTAGATGCATGATTCGGATTTACTGTCGCTTGTGCAGATCCCGAACGTGGAAGTTCGGAAGCTAGCACGCCAGTTAAACCGGGTTCTGAACTGATTTATTCAGAAGTCAAGTTCGCGGCTTCGTCGAATGTCACGTTTACACTCTCGGTAACAGTTTTATTCTGTTTGTTGTAAACGCGATACGCCTTATCCTGCATGGAGTATCCTATGAAAACTCCTTCGTCCGCCTTCGGGTTGAATTTGCCGAGATCATCTTTGTCATTGAGGACGTAGCACGTGCATCCGAACGCATGAAAATACTTGATGTTTGGAACGCGGTTGTTCATGATCTCGTTCGACGTCTTGTTGAATCTCTTGTTGATGATGTAGCGGTTTTGCGTGTAACAAGCTGTAGACACCGCTTCGGCCCAGAGAAATAAAGGCAGTTTGGACTGAGAAAACATCGTGCGAGCAGCTTCGATGAGGGTACGGTTGCGTCTTTCCGCCACTCCGTTTTGTTGAGGAGTGCGTGCAGCCGAGAAGGTTTGTGAGATACCGACTGAAGTCAGGTAGTCGTTCACCGTTTGATTCTTGAATTCCGTCCCGTTGTCGGTCCTTATAGTCTGAACTTGACTTTGAAGGTTCAGTTGGATGGTCTTTAAATGGTTGATGATCAGCTCCGGAGTTTCGTCCTTCGTGCGTAAGAGCTTGACCCATATGTAGCGTGAGAAATCATCCACCATCACCAGGACATAGTTGCGCTTGTTGATGCTCTGAACACGCATCGGTCCACATAAATCCATATGAATAAGTTCGAGGGACCGGGACGTTCTCGGAGCAGCCTTTGACTTATGCGTCGCTCGCTTCATCTTTCCCATTTCACATGCCCCGCAAAGTCGATCCTTCACGAATTGAAGATCGGGCATGCCTTTCACGTGTCCGCCCAACACCAGTTTGTTGATACTCTTGAAGTTCAGGTGCGAGAGACGTCGATGCCAAATCCATGCTTGTTGACAATTGGCCTTTGACATCAGGTAGACAGGGTTATCGGTCTTCAGGGCTGCGAGGTCGATGGTGTAGAGGTTGGTCTTTCGCTTTCCAACCAGTAGCTCCGCTCCGTCATCGGTGAGAATGCTACACCTTTTGGCTTTGAATCTGACCTCTAGATCTTTGTCGCAGAATTGGCCGATACTGAACAGGTTGTGTCCCAATCCCGCGATGTGTGAAACTTTCTTGATGGTGATCTTGTCTTGGACAATGTCGCCGTAGCCCAAAATCGGCGCCTTTTCATCATTCCCGAATCTCACATCTCCGCTATATATTTCCTTGTAGTTCGTGAGAATTTCCCTCCTTTCGGTCATGTGCTTGGAGCATCCAGAGTCTAAGTACCACACATGACCGTCCTACAAAACGAGATTAGCAAACTTTAGGTACCCATATTTGCATTGGTCCTGGAGGGTTAGGTTTTACACCTTTCGGAGGAAATTGCTTTGAAACAGTTTCCCTCTTGGGTGTAGGGTTTACACCTTTTGGAGGGACTTGTTTTGAAGCAGGTTGCCTCTTGGGTGTAGGTTTAACCTCAGTAGAAAAACCCGAATTGAAATGGGTTTTCTCTCTTGCTTTGGTTTAACCTCTGATTGGGAACCCCGTTGTGTATGGTGTTTCTTTCTGTTTTTACGGGGTTTGCGTTTGGGTGTATTATTATATATATGATATGACCCAAACCAATCATTATTATTAATGTCATCAAAGTCATTCCAACCACAACTAGAACAACACAAACAATCATGCGATAATTGAATCAATTGTTGAATGGAATAAGGTTTAATCGGAAAATTAACATCTTGTTTACCAAAATCATTCTTATGATTCCAAACACAATCGTTTTTGTTCATTCTAGGATAGAAAACAGTATTAAATGACTTTGATGGAGCATCCTCGATAGATTCCTTGGCTAGCCACTTTTGTTTATCTTGTTTAGCGCAACCGGTTTTATCTGAAACAACATTAACAGCATGGTCAGTGGCTTTTGAGGAAACATGATTTTTGGCAGTCGATCGATCGGTCTTTTGCCTAGGCTATGATTGTTTTTTAGAATCAGACTTGGTTTTAGAAATCTTAATCACAACCGGGGTCTTTGTTTTAGAACAATCACCCTTTAAAAAATTGACTGGTCGATTAACCACTGTTGAAAGGAAGTCAGTATGACATGGAAGAGGTTTGTCGAAGGGGAACGACTCAAACACTTCATCATAATTGCCTTCGGAGTTCATAAATGCTGATAAAACAACATCCAGAATTACAGGACTTGGATCGGTCGAGGAAGGCGAGGAACACTTAGTGTCAATGTGCTTTGGGGAATTTGGTGCGGAAGCTAGGAAAAAATCAGAGTTCAAATTCCTTAAAACACTCTCGTCTTGAGATTCTTTACCATCTTGTGTAGAAGAGATTTTTCCAATGAAGGCTTTACACGAAGACGTGTCCGATGAGTTGGAGGAAGAATCGGGTGAAATCATCTTTTCAGATTGGAGTAGGTCAACCTGCTTTTTGAGCTGACTATTTAACGTATGCTTCGTCATCGCTTATGTTGCCAAGGCAGAAAGTTTTGATGTGAGCTTGTTGATTTCACACCGAAGGATTTCCTGTCCTTCATCAGACACAGCTTCGGTTTTGAAGGATTTTAGATTCACAAGTTCAGTGATTAGCGCTTGCTTTTCCTTTTTAAAATTGGACCTTTCTTTCTCGAGTGACTCCTCTAACTCGACTATCTTTGCTTCCAAGATGAGAGGGGGAACATAGAGCTTGAACTCATCCGTCTCAGTCTTGGTTTCGGTTGCTTGGACCTCATCCTTTTTGGAGGAATCCTTGGGCTTTACAACCTTATAGCAGTCAAAGTAGTCATTCGAGAGATACTTCTTTTGACATTTCTCATAAGAATATCCCGGATGTACTTAGCCTGGTTTATGAATTTCCCGGTCGACAGTTGTTTAACTTGAAGACCAAGGAAGAAATTCATCTCACATAACATACACATTTTAAAAAATTGTCCCATTAACTTGGCAAAGTTCTTAGCATACTGAGGATTAGTAGAACCGAAAATTATGTCATCGACATACACTTGAACTAAAACAATATGGCCTTTTTCGTTTTCGATAAAAAGGGTTGAGTCAATTTTACCTCGTGTGAATTCCAATTTTATCAACAACTTCGTTAATTTGTCATACCAGGCCCGTGGAGCTTGCTTCAATCCGTAGAGGGCCTTGTCTAGGATGTAGACATGATTAGGCTTCTTCTCGTCCACGAACCCGTCCGGCTGCGATACGTACAGTTCTTCCTTGAGTTCGCCATTAAGGAATACAGTCTTCACATCCATTTGGAAGACCGTTAAGTTCTCGTGTGCGGCGTATGCAAGGAACATACGTATAACTTCTATCCTCGCCACCGGAGCGTAAGTCTCGTCATAATCTATCCCTTCTTGCTGACGATATCCCTTAGCCATGAGACGCGCCTTGTTGCGTACTATTATGCCGTCCTCGTCCTTCTTGTTCTTGAAGATCCACTTAGTGCCGATCACCGTCTTGTGGAATGGACGTGGGATAAGTCGCCATACCTTGAGAGCCTCGAATTGGTTGAGTAACTCTTGCATGGCCATGATCTAGTCCGGATCTTCGAGTGCTTCACGGACGGTAGTGGGCTCGATCTTGCTCAAGAATCCGGAGAAGCGGCAGAAATTGGTAGACCTGCCTCGCGTTTGGATTGGAGTGAAGGGATCACCGATAATCTGGTGTAAGGGATGAGCTCTTGTCCATTTGTGGTGTGTGGAAGCGGCTGATGGGTTGAGTGTGAGGCGTCCGGATCCACGTAATCACCAGATGGAAGGTCTTGTACTGCTTCAAGTGTCGCGGGTTGATTTCCTGGAGGAGACGAGGGAGGATTCGTCGATGGTTGAGCAACTTCTGGTTCCGAGGAATTCAGAGGCTGATCATTGATCGTAGCAGATGACGAATCTTGAGGAGCGATCTCCATATTTTGTGTTGTTTCCTCCGGGGGGGTTGTAGTATCAGTTGATGTTGAGGATGATGTCTGAGGTGTCTCCACAGTGATGGATGGAGTGCTCGTCGAAGGTGGCAGACCGGATAGATTTTCCGAATCCTCGCTTTGAGCAGCTTCAAGTCGTGGTTGCGCTGAGACACGAGGGGTAGAAATGTTAAGCCCATCATCATAAAAATATTGGAACAGTAAATCTAAATCTGAAAGATCAGCATTCGACGTAGATGCATGATTCGGATTTACTGTCGCTTGTGCAGATCCCGAACGTGGAAGTTCGGAAGCTAGCACGCCAGTTAAACCGGGTTCTGAAATGATTTGTTCAGAAGCCAAGTTCGCAGCTTCGAAGAATGTCACGTTTACACTCTCGGTAACGGTTTTAGTCCGTTTATTGTAAACGCTATACGCCTTAGCCTGCATGGAGTATCCTATGAAAACTCATTCGTCCGCCTTCGGGCTGAATTTGCCGAGATCATCTTTGTCGTTGAGGACGTAGCACGTGCATCCGAACGCGTGAAAATACTTGATGTTTGGAACGCGGTTGTTCATGATCTCGTACGACGTCTTGTTGAATCGCTTGTTGATGATGGAGCGGTTTTGCGTGTAACAAGCTGTAGACACCGCTTCGGCCCATAGAAATAAAGGCAGTTTGGACTGAGAAAGCATCGTGCGAGCAACTTCGACGAGGGTACGGTTGCGTCTTTCCACCACTCCGTTTTGTTGAGGAGTGCATGCAGCCGAGAAGGTTTGTGAGATACCGACTGAAGTCAGGTAGTCGTTCACCGTTTGATTCTTGAATTCCGTCCCGTTGTCGGTCCTGATAGTCTGAACTTGACTTTGAAGGTTCAGTTGGATGGTTTTCAAATGGTTGATGATCAGCTCCGGAGTTTTGTCCTTCGTGCGTAAGAGCTTGACCCATGTGTAGAGTGAGAAATCATCCACCATCACCAGGACATACTTGCGCTTGTTGATGCTCTGAACACGCATCGGTCCATACCAATCCATATGGATAAGTTCGAGGGACCGGGACGTTCTTGGAGCAGCCTTCGACTTATGCGTCGCTCGCTTCATCTTTCCCATTTCACATGCCCCGCAGAGTCGATCCTTCACGAATTGAAGATCGGGCATGCCTTTCACGTGTCCGCCCAGCACCAGTTTGTTGATACTCTTGAAGTTCAGGTGCGAGAGACGTCGATGCCAAATCCATGCTTGTTGAGAAATTGGCCTTTGACATCAGGAAGACAGGGTTATCGGTCTTCAGGGCTGCGAAGTCGATGGTGTAGAGGTTGCTCTTTCGCTTTCCAACCAGTATCTTCGTTCCGTCATCGGTGAGAATGTTACACCTTTGGGCTTTGAATCTGACCTCTAGATCTTTGTCGCAGAATTGGCCGATACTGAACAGGTTGTGTCCCAATCCCGCGATGTGTGAAACTTTCTTGATGGTGATCTTGTCTTAGACAATGTCGCCGTAGCCTAAAATCAGCGCCTTGTCATCATTCCCGAATCTCACGTCCCCGCCATATATTTCCTTGTAGTTCGTGAGAAGCCCCCTCCTTCCGGTCATGTGCTTGTAGCATCCAGAGTCTAAGTACCACACATGACCGTCCTACAAAACGAGATTATCGGAATTTAGGTACCCATATTTGAATGGGTCCTGGAGGGTTAGGTTTTACACCTTTCGGAGGAACTTGCTTTGAAACAGTTTGCCTCTTGGGTGTAGGGTTTACACCTTTTGGAGGGACTTGTTTTGAAGCAGGTTGCCTCTTGGGTGTAGGTTTAACCTCAGTAGAAAGAACCCGATTTGAAATGGGTTTTCTCTCTTGCTTTGGTTTAACCTCTGATTGGGAACCCCGTTGTGTATGGTGTTTCTTTTTGTTTTTACGGTGTTTACTTTTGGGTGTATGATTATATATATGATATGACCCAAACCAATCATTATTATTAATGTCATCAAAGTCATTCCAACCATAACTAGAACAACACAAACAATCATGCGATAATTGAATCAATTGCTGAATGGAATAAAGTTTAATCGCAAAATTAACATCTTGTTTAACAAAATCATTCCTATGATTCCAAGCACAATCGTTTTTGTTCATTCTAGGATAGAAAACAATATTAAATGACTTTGATGGAGCATCCTCGATAGATTCCTTGGCTAGCTACTTTTGTTTATCTTGTTTAGCGCAACCGGTTTTATCTGAAACAACATTAACAGCATGGTCAGTGGCTTTTGAGGAAACAGTATTTTTGGCAGTCTATCGATCGGTCTTTTGCCTCTGCTGTGATTGTTTTTTAGAATCAGACATGGTTTTAGAAATCTTAATCACAGTCGGGGTCTTTGTTTTGGAACAATCACCCATTAAAAAATTGACTAGTCGATTAACCACTGGTGAAAAGAAGTCAGTATGACTTGGAAGAGGTTTATCGAAGGGGAACGACTCAAACTCTTCATCATAATTGCCTTCGGAGTTCATAAATGCTGATAAATCAACATCCGGAATTACAGGACTTGGATCAGTCGAGGAAGGCGAGGAACACTTAGTGTCAGTGTGCTTTTGGGAATTTGGTGCGGAACCTAGGAAAAAATCAGAGTTCAAATTCCTTAAAACACTCTCGACTTGAGATTCTTTACCGTCTTGTATAGAAGAGATTTTTACAATGAAGGCTTTACACGAAGACGTGTCCGATGAGTTGGAGGAAGAATCGGGTGAAATCATCTTTTCAGATTGGAGTAGGTCAATCTGCTCTTTGAGCTGACCATTTATCGTATGCTCCGTCATCGCTTATGTTTCCAAGGCAGATAGTTTTGATGTGAGCTTGTTGATTTCACACCGAAGGATTTCGTGTCCTTCATCAGATACATCTTCGGTTTTGACGGATTTTAGATTCTCAAGTTCAGTGATTTGCGCTTGTTTTTCCTTTTGAAAACTGGACCTTTCTTTCTGGACTGACTCCTCTAACTCGACTATCTTTGCTTCCAAGATGAGAGGGGGAACATAGAGCTTGAACTCATCCGTCTCAGTCTTGGTTTCGGTTGCTTGGACCTCATCCTTTTTGGAGGAATCCTTGGGCTTTACAACCTTATAGCAGTCAAAGTAGTCATTCGAGAGATACTTTTTTTGACTTTTCTCATAATAATAGTTCAAAGGCTCATAACAGAAAGGAAGTTTCATTTTAGACGTGTGCTTTCGCTAATATCCTCAGTTTCCTCTTCCTTTTTAGGTTCAAGAGGACCAGTCCATTTAATTGCATATTCCGGATACTTTTTGTCCATTTCAAAACAGCCAAAATCATACAGAGTAGGTGTTTTGTAAATACCCTTTGTCAAGTAGTGTGGGTTATCATATCCGATTCCCCATTCCTTGTTAAAATAAGTGAACTCCTTGGGTTTATTCATATGGATGGTCTGATCAGTTTGACCTCTTTTGTGGAGTTTTGTTTCAAGATCAAGTATTTTAGCGACAAACTCCTTGTGCTGAATTTGAAGAGCAAAGCATTGATAAACAATTTCTGCTTTCTCATTCACACAATGGTCAAGCTGTGATTGTAGTTAAGATATCTGGGCCCTTAAGTCCTTAGGTGCTATCGAAATATTTTTGCAATTTTCTATTAAATTAGCATTTTCGGACTTGTATTTCTCAGTTATTAGCTTTTCAGATAGTGATCTAATCTCAAGCAGTTGTTTATCAGCGGTGGCTTTGAAGGAATCTATCCGTTCAGGAAGAGATTGCATTTGATTAAAGAAATCTTGTTGGATAGGTTCACATACCTGACTTGACTTTGCCTTTTCTTCATCAGCAGGAGAGTGATATCCCATGAAAGCATCAGCACCATCAGATTTGCTTTCATCATCAGAACGACCCAACCAGTAGTCGTCTTCCACAAACAGAGCTTCTCCTGCTTCTTTCTGTTCTGCCAGAGCGATCTTAGCCTTGTAATAATGAGTGTTCTTTACAACCGGCTTTCGACAGTCTTTGGCAAAATGACCAAGCTTCCCGAAGTTATAACAAGTCACGGGTTCGTCTTTCTTCTTGCGGTCATCTTTCTCTGTCTTCTCCTTCTTGTCAGACTGGTCTGGCTCATCAGCTTTCTTCTTTCCTTCATATTTGTCCTGATAATCATGGCGCTTGTTGGAGTAGGTGGAGTAGCGCTGATTATTGGACGTCGGCTTCTTATAGAACTTCTGTTGTTGGAAGGATTTGGAGAGCAGGGCCATCGCTTTCTTAATGGCAGATACTTCAGGATCAGAATCACTGTCTTCTCTTTCCTCAGGTTCTGATTCATATTCGCTTTGCTTTTGGGCACGTTTGGAATGACGGCCAGAAGATTTCCCTCGTTTGGAAGACATAAGAGCAAGTGGATCAGCAGTAGGCTTGGATGTAGACATCTTCTCGTTCAGAATCTCCATCACTTCATCTTTGTAGTGTAGAAGCATCTCATAGAGATCATGGATGCCGACTTTCTCCATTAAGTGGTTGTGCTTGACGTGTGATGCATATACTTTCCCCTCAGGCAGGAGGTTGTTGAGGAACTTAAGTGCGTTCTCCGTGTTAGAGCGAGTGATTTGGTTCTTGTGAAGATCGTTGAGAAGGAGACATAAGCGTTCATAGGTCTGAGAGAGGGATTCACCGGTGCGCTGCTTAAACCCATCAAACTTGGTTATGGAGCTGTTGATCTTCAGTTGATTCTCGACTTCGCTCCCGTGCATCATTTTCTCCACCTGATCCCACATGCCCTTTGCTGTCTTTTTGTAGTTGTCGATGGCAGTGTAGATCGTGTTGGGTAGAGCTTGAACAAGGTACCTCTTAGCATGCTTTTCTCCCTCAAGCATGCCTCTTTCGTCGGCAGTCATATCGGTGAGTGTCTTTTTCTCGACACGAGGTAGACCACCCGCTTCAGTTGGTGGAATAGTCTTCATAGGTTCAGGAATGGGCTCGTCTTTTAGAGCTCGCTAAATATACTCAAAGTTATCCTTTGACTCTATGAAGATTATAAATCTATCCCGCCACTGGCTGTACTCACCTTGGTAGAGACAAGGTGATTTGGAATCGGTGCCAATTGCAAGAGCGTCGCGTGAAGACATCTTAAGTTGCACTAGAGTGATCGTCAGACGATTTGTTCGATTCAAAGTGATAACCTAACGCAAGGCACTAAGAGTGAAGTCCTAACGCAGGTTCTACGAATGATTTGTACTAGAAACAGGTAAGAAATCAACAGAACTGAACTTACCGGATAAGAATCCGGATGTGTTGTCTGATCTGGAAGTGTCCGGATCAGATTGAGTGTGAATGTGTTCACTTAGCAGATGTATCCGGATAAACAAGTGTGTCCGGATGAACTAAGGTTTCCGGATATCAATAGTTTACCGGATGAGAAGAGTTTCCGAATGAAAAAATCAAACACAAAACTTACCGCATGAATTGGGTATCTGGATGAATTGGGTATCCAGATGAGATGCTTTCCGGATGAAATGCTGACCGGATGACAGTGTCCAGAAAGAAACAATTTTACCGGAAACTTTGAGTTGTCCGGATAAAATAGTTTACCGGAAACTTTGAGTTGTCCGGATAAAATATTTTACCGGAAACTTTAGGTTTCCGGAACAATTGTATTCGGAAAGCTTGGAAAGAAGAACTTACCCGGAAAGATGTGTGGTATCCGGAAAGTGCGGCTGGGTGTGGAGAAAGTGCGGACGTGGTTGAGATTGCGACTAGAATTCGATTAGGGTTGCCCAAAAATTTCTTGAAAGATTAGTAACTTTCCAAAATAGAAAAATAACAATTCCCAATTCGATTTTTCAAGCAGAAAACACGATTTTGAATGGAAAAATATGAACTTTTCAAGAACAGAGGCTAAACCCAAGAAACTTGATTTTGCTTAAAAAACTAGTCTAATGATCGAATTGGAGTGCGAGAAAGTACATAATCACTAATAGAGATGATGTTAACAGTATGCAATAAACGAAAACGATCAATTTCAACCGAATCAAAATATGGAATTTTAAGCCAAGAACACATTAGATAATCTAAACAGAATTCTTACCAGAAGTCCAAATATCACTATGAATCGATTCGTCCGCTTGCTCTGATACCAATTGTGAGTTCCAGATTCGTGCAACAAATGATAGAAATCAATAGATAAGAAACAGTTTGTATGATTTCAACTGCTCATCCAATTCACTTTCAATAATGCAGAGAGAATTACAATAGAGTTCTCGAAAGTGTAAATTGACAACTAGCTTATTTCTAAGCTAAACAATACATTATATACTATGGGCCCGTGGTAACAAGCCCACGACCCATTCACAATTAAGGCTCAAAATAATAAATAACAAATCAGCCGTTGAACTTCTATTCAACCAAATTTGACCCTAACAGATCTGATTATGGTCCTAAAAAAGAGTTGAAGGAACCTTTGAAATGGAACAAAGGTTCTTGGTTTTGAAGGTTTTCTCTTGTCAGCAACACCTTCAATTAATCCATTCCAAATCAGAACAACATAATCGTATGCTTCGAGGTTAAGCATCGATTTATGATGGAAAATAAGGTATTTTCGGTGGTAGATACCTTTGTCTTGAACTTTGAAGCATTAGTCAGTTCATCACTATTTGACATAAAAAGAATAGTAGCGCATAATTCTTCTTCAATAACTATATCATCATATACAATGTTTCTTGGAAACCCATTTGGCATAAGAAGTGACAACGCTCTTCTCAAAAGCTTCAGGGTGAGTCTGGTTCGAAAATATATCTATAGTGGCTACAAAGTGATGATCATTTCCGGCTGGAACAAAATTTAGGGTCATTTTCCGAAAATGTTGTAAATAGATTTGGGGTACATTGGCAACAACAGTTAAACAGGTCTCAAAGGATGACCTACCGAAGCGGTAAATGCTGATTTAAAAACCGGACTAATTCATTTGTTGCCTCGTTTTCATGGTCGAGATAGCGAGGACCCATACAAGCACCTCATGGAGCTCCGTATGGTTTGTATGAGTATGAAACCACATTGTACCACTGAGGTTAGCATCAAACTAAAGGCGTCCCCTTTCTCCCTAGTTGATGAGGCTATGGATTGGCTATTCTACCTTCTATCGGGGTCCATCACCTCTTGGGCGCAGATGGCAAGGGTGTTGTTAGATAAATTCTTTCCAGCATCCAAAGCTGCTGGGCTTCGAAGAGAGATTTGTGGGATCAAGCAAAAGGATGTCGAAACACTTTACGACTATTGGGAGCGTTTCAAGAGGATATGTGTAAGTTGTCCTCAACATGGCATATCTGATCAATTACTTATACAACATTTTTATGAAGGTTTATTGCCAATGGAGAGGAAAATGATGGATGCGGCGAGCGGTGGAGCGATCGTGAATAAGGCCCCGACACAAGCTAAGGATTTAATCGCAACCATGGGAGAGAATTCGAAGCAATTTGGAGCTTGAAATGATTTAACTCGAGGAGCTAATGAGGTACATATCCAATCCTTAGAGACTAAGATTATTGACCTTACTAATCTTGTTAAATAGATCATGAAGGGAAATGTACAACAAGTCAAAGAATGCAGGATTTGTTCAACCAAAGGACACCCGACCGATGCATTGTTGGTGTCGAAGGGTTATACAAGTATTAGTTTGTAGAAGGAGGGTTGAATACAAACACACAAGATTTAGATATTTCTAAATTTTTTATTGATAAATCAAACAATTTACAGTTGTTGCGGAATAAGACTAAGTACAAGACCTAATGTAAATAAACTATGAGAATCACACAGGTTTCTTGAACTAAGAAATAGAGAGAAAAGAAGATAGAAAACAAACGATAATTTTCTAAGGTACTAAGTAGATTTAGGAATGACCACCATCAAACTGAAGGTGCTGTTGATCCAAACCCTCAGTGATTTAATAATGACCCTCTCTTAAACACTTAGTGAAAATTGTAAGTAAACAATATGTATTAGAGTTTCACTATCGCTGATAGGTACTAGGACTTTACAGTACCGCTGATAGGAACTCTCGCTCTTTAGATTAAGACATTCAACGAACAATGTTCATCCAGTAGCTCTGAGCCTGTTCAGTCTCTGTGATGATCGCTGATAGTTTAGTTGTTTACTTATGATCCCTGAATACAAGTTTCACGTCAACAGAGGTTCTACGCTGAAGTCGAAGATCAAGCCCAAGAACCAGCGACATGTCTACTAATGAACTGATGCGGATACCAGTGAAGCAAGACTTGTCCATTCAACGTGAAGTATCAAGTAGAAGACTTCAGCAATCGCTGAGCTTTATCATTCGCTGATAAAGAACTGTTCAACGAACGCCGATCATGAGGTCTACTTTACAAGTTACTTTCGTCTATCCCCTTGCACGTCTCCGTACGAAATGTCAGAACGGACCTCCCTTCTGTCTAGAATCGTACAACAAACTCTGATTCTACACTGTGCACCATGCGGCTACTAAGGTTGTCTACAAAGGTCAAAACATGCAACCACTCAGCTGCTGCCACGTGTAAAGTAACACTGCCATGCATTAAATGCATGCACTATATAAGAAGGACCCTACTTCAGAATTGAAGTGCTCGGCCATCTTCTTCTTTCCCTCTTAGTGTTAGAATATTATTCGTAATATTCTTATCTCCTCTCTATCTTATTTCTAGTGCAAGAAACTTAGTGTTCTTAACTTGTTTAGATTAGGTTTATCCTTAATCTTGTTCCACAACAAGTTGTAAATTGTTTTAAGATTTATCAATAAACAATTTAGAATGTAAAAATAGTGTGTTTGTATTCAACCCCCCCTCCCTTCTACAAACTTGTATAACCCTTCGGGACCAACAAGTGGTATCAGAGCAGATTTGTTTAATCTCATAAACAAGATCTTATCTATACTAATCTCTTCTTCCTTGCTATTTCATAAAATGGCTACCAACACAAACACTAACTATATTGACAACGGTTCTCTTGCAAAACCCCCTAGATTCTCCAGAGATAACTTTAATCTGTGGAAAAATAGGATGATTCTCTTCTTAGAAGGTGTAGACCCTACTATGCCTTACTATCTTGAAAACGGCCCATATATTCCTATAAGAATTGATCCTGAAGTTCCAGCTGCTGAGAATAGAGCTGCTATTCCAGAAAGGTTGGTTCCCAAGGAAATTCATATGTGGACTGATGAAGATAAGAAGAAAGTGGCTATCGACACTAAAGTCAGATCCATTCTTTCCATGGCTCTTCCTGACAAAGTCTACCATTCCGTCATGAACCTGAAAACCTCCAAAGCCATGTGGGACATAATCTGTGTTCAGTATGAAGGTACGTCTGAAGTCCAGGACTCACGTAAGATCAACTTGGTAAGACAGTACGAAAGCTTCATTTGTGGTAAGAATGAATCTCTCTCTGAAGTACATCAACGTTTTAACTGCTTAATAATAGATCTAAAAACTGTTGGTAAGGAATATTCTAACTTTGAAGTACTGACAAAGTTCTTAGAATGTTTACCTGAAAGATGGGACAGTTATTCAATGTGTCTCAAGCTATCAAAGGATCTAAAATCCATGACTCTTTCTACCTTATATGGCACGATGCTTAATCATGAGCAATCGGGTCATCTTAAGAATAATCTTGTAAAAGATTCCAAAAGCACCCCTGTTTCTTTAATCTCAGAGTCACCTACCACTCAGCGATCTACTATCACTGTCACTGAGTTGGAGACTAACTCTGAATATTCATCAGATCCTGACTCTTCAGATCTTGATGAATATATGGCTCTCCTTTCTAATAAATTCAGGAGATTCGCCAATAAGAAAAATTTCAGAAAGAACAAACCTCTTGCTATTACGGACAAGCCAAGATCATTGTGACAACCGTCAATTTCGCGTTCAGGTTAGAACTGCACTGAACATATCAGATACAGATATTATATGTCACACTGTCGAATTTTAGCAGTAAAGTCGATACAGTAGAAAAAATCTAGGATATTTGCCTAATACCCCTCAAATTAAGAAATTATCCATACATCTCATAAAATGCCAACAAAAAACATCTTATATACACACACACACATATATATATATATATACCTTACAAAAAAAAATACTAGCAAATTCAACTAGTATTATTATTATTAATAGCAATTAACTTAAAATGTCTAATAATTCAAATAATTAAAAGAAATAAAAATAAATTAAAAATAAAAATATAAACACAATCATTTTATACAAAACCACACTCCACACACTCTCACTCTAAACCCCCCCCCCCCTCTCCTTAAAACCCCTCACTCTCTCATTTCCTCACCTCTTTTCTCATTCTCTCATTTTCTCTCTAGAGTTTTCTCTCTTTTCTCTCTTTTGCTCTCAACTAAACCTCCAAGGTCCAGCCCTTCTACACTCAAGAACACCGAGAACACAAGTACTTTCAAGGTAAAACTTCTTATACAACAACACTTACACTTTTCTTGTGTTAATCTTGCATTTCTTCAAAGTTTCATCTACTTCTACTCTAGTTTGACACCTTATTTTTGCTAAAACATTTCTTGGCATCCTAATGTTTGTAGATTAATCACCATAACACTTTGCATGTTATTAAAAGTGTGATGAATCCATCATCAAACCAATATTAGCGATCTAAGAATGTTTTACTTGAATGTTTTCACAAAAACTCAAAAACAACAACTTTTGAAAATGTTTTGACAAGATGATTTGTCTAAGTTCATTGCATGTGGATTATGTAAACAAAAAGTAATGTTTTTCATCAGAAAATACTGGATTTGGGTGTCAAAAATCGTGGTTAAACAAAAAGAACAAATCTTTGGAAGAACCAATAGAAATAAAGCCTTTATATAAAGAAGCTTTTTCCAACAACAATCTGTCAGATTTTACCACTGACTTTGCATGGCCATATCTCCCTCAAAAATGCTCCAAATGGGGTGATTTTTTTTTCTGGAATTTTCTTTTATGAGTTAAGAATCAAACCCAACTGAAATCATTGAAAAACATTAAGTTTTCGACTTTCAAACAGTATGCACAAAAACAGTGCGCAACAACAACGTTTTTCTGTCGCAGTTTACGTCAAGAATTATTTCATGCTCTTAAACTACTCTAAAAATCATGAATATTATGTCAAAAGTCTCCTAACACATGGAAGTACTTTGTCGTAAAATATCAGAACCTAACGATCTCTGGAAGTCATCCGAAATTTTACCCAAAATGACTACTAATTCTGGACAGCTAACAACTATATCATATTATAGCTATATGCTATCTCTTGAACCCGTTTCATCATTCTTGTGATGAAATTGTGGAATATGTATATATACTATATGATTATGCATTTTACTATAGCTAAAAGCTAACTCTTGAACCCGTTTCATCATTCTTGTGATGAAATTGTGGAATATACCTATATATATTTACTTACTCATTTTATTTATACTCTAACATCTAACATTTCATTTTGAACCTTTTTCATCATTTTACGATGAAATTGCGGTATATATGTAACATATATAACCTAACTCCTAACTTTATATACTATACATATGACTCCTAATTATTAACCCTTTTCGTCACTTGTCATGACGAAATTGCGGTAATCTCGAATTATCATATGTAACGTTTGGATATTGACTATTAATATCGATGAACCTATAAACAACATACAAACTAAATTTCATCGAAGAAATTTTATGTTGATTTGGATAATTAAACGACATTAAGGACTAAGGTCTAGAACCTAGAATCTTACTAGTGTCCTTACATTCGTAGGATCGGCATAGGATCGCTTTACGGATCACATTACGCATCCCTTGGGAACATCTACGCTATTCACCGTGAGTCTTCATAGCCCCTTTTTACTGTTTTATACATTTTGGGGTGGAAAGCATGTTACAAACTTTATTCGATATCAACTGTTTTATTACTGAAATACTACGCATGTTTAAACGCTCTCTATGGTACGTGTGCACATGTTAAGGCTTCTGAGTTTACGCTATCATACAAAAAGTCCCCACATATTTTTACATTACCTATTTAACTCACGTGTGTGAGCCATGATAATTATGGATAACGTTATTTGGTTGACCACCCACTTACGGTAAAGTAAGTGCATAATTGTTACAACGCCATGTTAGTGATAGAACATGATGACTCGGGGAAAACTAATACAAGGTCGGGAGGTTTGGGTAATGGCTTAGCTTGCTACCTCTGAGGCATCACATTATATACCATGAGCATGAAATTCAAAACGACAAACTTTACAACCGAGTGTTGTACTACTTTCTTAGAAAGTGCGGAGCTTACCAACTTGCATTAAAAACATTTAGTGCATACAAAACCTATGTCCTTTACATGCTTTTCAGGAAACAACAAGTAAGGATGAAATCTAGAAGGCACTATACTAGCGACATCCAACTTCGTTTTTCATCATGTCAAGACTGTTTTTACATTTGGACAATTTGTATTTCAAGACATATTGTATTTTGAAATTTTTATGACGTGATGATTGTGTGTTGTCTTCTACCTTATGCTTTTGAAACATTTAGTTGTGACATCCCGTGTTTCCGCTTTAGCGGGGTGTGACAGAAGTGGTATCAGAGCTGAAGGTTATAGAGAATACCGGTCTTTCATTGGAAAAACCCAACTATAACCAAAAGTCCAAAACTGACATGAAAACAACTAAACCTACTACTAGTATAACTAAGTCTAGAATGGCATTAACAGACTTTAATTAAACATAGCCTGATCACCTATGTTCGATTAAGGAAGGTTAATGCGAGATTAGAAATGTTTATAGTAGGAGTATGTCGATTTTTACTTGCACTCTCTAGGAGCATGCTTAGTGCGTAGACATTGCATAGGGTAGACATGCCACTTATGCGATTAGTTACTAAGTACACTTTTGCTTCAGTTTCACTATGTCATCGTCTTCACCATCTTACACTCCTAAGTCATACTCGGCTGATGTATCGGTATACGTTACGGGACGACCACAAGACAACCCGCCTAGCAACCAAGAAGAAGAAGAGGATTACAGCAGCATGGAGTCAGAACCTGAGGTGTCCAGCGAGCGAGATCCTTACGAAGGACTTAGAGTGTCGCCAACCACGGTGTTACCCCGACCCACTCCAGTAATTGTACAACCACAATCTGGAGGACTTCGCATCCGGCAAACGGCAAGGAAGAATGTTCCGATCCCAAGGCGAGTCACACTATCAACCCCTCGTTCGGAAGCACCGGAACCATCGAGAGTGGTCCCCGGCGTGCCAGTTGGGCGCATGACCGAACTAGCCATGGCAAGGGATCAACACATTAGGGCCATGACAACCGAGTTGCATGGGTGTCAAGTTAGAGTAACCCATCAAGCTCAAGTCTTAACGGAACTAGTAGAACTAACGCACCAACTAGCTGTCGTATCTACTCAAGCTCGGGATGGCGCAAAAATGGCTAAGGAAATGGCATCAAGGGCTCAAGCGACATGCTTGATGGTAGGAATGGTGTTGTTGCTGTTGATGTTCTTGCTTGTGCTCGGGGCATATTTTGGGTAGTACGAATGGGTCATGGCATGGGAAAGGATCTTTTAAGAACCGTCTTTTATTACTTTTCTTTTTAATTCATGTGTTTCTAAGTTGTACTTCCGTTTAAAATGATACCGGTGTATGATAAACACTGGAAATTTTTGTAAACCTCGGCAATTAATGAAAACCCTTTGGGAAGTTTTTAGTCAACCTGTCTATTTACTTTATACTTTACTTTATTGTTCAAATATTTGAATGAAAAATTGTTAATCTTAAACCTTTGGAAAAATATGAGTTCAAAAGTTTGTACAAATTTTAACCAAAGCAATTTTTGAAAATGTGATTTAGAACCATGCCTCCAAGAAGAGCGACAAACCACACGGAAGATATCCCCGAAAACCAAACGCCCGACATAACACAAATCCTCGCACAACGCATCCAAGAAGCCATACCCAACATCGTCACACAAGTAACTGCTGGCATCAATGCGATCCCTAGGAATGAGGGAGGTAGTGGCGGAAACCCGGGTAGTGGCAATACCGGATGTAATTACAAGTCCTTCATGTCTTGTAAGCCTAAGGAATTCTACAGAAAGGAAGGCGTAGTGGGATTGCTTTCATGGATTGATAGCATGGAGTCGGTACTCCATATTAGCAAATGTTCGGAGGACCACAAGGTGGAATATGCTACATGTCAACTCCGAGGTAGGGCGCTAACATGGTGGAATATCCAGGTTCAAACCCGTGGAAGGGAAGATGCGTACAAACTCACATGGGAGGAGTTCAAGAAGTTGCTCATTGAGGAGTACTGCCCTAAAAGTGAAATTCAAAAGCTGGAGGTTGAATTCTTAAACCATGCTATGATTGGAGCTGACATAGATCGTTACACAGCTCGTTTTCATGAACTTGCAAAACTGGTACCTCACATGGTCACTCCTGAGAGTAAGAGAATCTACCGATACTAATGGGGATTAGCATCGGAGATCCGAGGAATGGTTACCTCGGCAAAACTGAACACCATCCAAGAGGTTGTAGCTATGGCAACTACTTTAACAAACGATGCTGTAAGAGCAGGAACCCTGACATCGGGAGGCGCTAGCAACAAGAGGAAGCCAGAACATCAGTCAGGAAAGAAGTCTTTTGGTAGTGGAAGCAAGGATAGGAGCGTTGCGAGAAAACTTCGGATTAAGGACACAGGAACTAGGGCAATACAAGGGTTCACTCCCTAAATGCAACAAGTGCAGCCATCATCATGAAGGAGCCTGCGTCATTTGTGACAATTGTAAATGGCCAGGTCATCTCACCAGGTTCTGTAAAAGTGAAAGAGGGTCCAACGAAGGGAGAAGGGCATGTTTTGAGTGCGGAAGTCCAAATCGCTACCGGAATACGTGCCCGAGGTTTGGTAGGAGACCAAACAATAACAACAATGGAAATCAGGCGAGACAAGCCAACCAGGGGAATCAAGGAGGTCAGGCTCGAGGACGGGCATTTGTCATTGGAGCTGACGAAGCGCGTCGCGACCCTAATGTGGTGACAGGTACGTTTCTCCTAAACAACCACTATGCATCAGTATTATTTGACACTGGGGCGGATAGAAGTTTTGTTTCATTGGAGTTTAGACCACTAATTAGCTTGGAATCTAGGAAGATGTCGGAGGCCTATATTATTGAAGTTGCAAATGGTCATAAGTTTGAGGCTAAGGATGTGATTTTAGATTGTACCTTGAATCTAGCCGATAAATTGTTTAGCGTTGATCTTATTCCTATCGAATTAGAGATTTGCTGTTTTGATAAGTCGGTTAGAATACCTTTGCAAGATGGAGAAACTCTCATGATACAAGGACACAAGGCTGGAATAAGCCTAGAGATGGTGTCAAGTATTAAGGTTCAAAAGTAATTGAGGAAGAAGTGCGTTGCATTTTTGGCACTCATAGTTGAGAAGAAGTCCGAGGAGAGGCGAATCCAAGACATTCCTGTGGTAAAAGATCACCCGGAAGTGTTCCCCGACGATTTTCCTGGACTGCCCCCGTTTAGACAAGTTGAATTCCAAATTAACCTTATACCTGGAGCGGCACCGGTAGCTAAAGCACCGTACCGCTTAGCACCTGCCGAAATGCAAGAGTTGTCAAGTCAACTCCAGGAACTATTCGACAAAGAATTTATTAGGCCAAGTTCCTCACCTTGGGGAGCTCCAGTCCTGTTCGTCAAGAAAAAGGATGGATCGTTGCGGATGTGCATCGACTATAGGGAATTGAACAAGTTGACAATCAAGAATCGATATCCTCTTCCTCGAATAGATGATTTATTCGACCAGTTGCAAAGTGCAACATATTTCTCAAAGATTGATCTTCGATCAGGTTATCACCAGTTAAGAGTCCGTGAAGAGGACATTCCTAAGACAGCTTTTAGGACACGTTACGGACACTACGAGTTTTCGGTTATGCCTTTCGGTTTACCAATGCACCCGTTGTGTTCATGGATTTAATGAACAGGGTATGCAGACCATACCTCGACAAGTTTGTGATCGTGTTTATAGATGACATTTTGATATACTCTCGAAGTAAAGAAGATCACGAGCAGCATTTAAGAGTAATTCTAGAACTTCTTAAGGAACAGAAACTGTACGCCAAATTCTCTAAGTGCGAATTTTGGATTAGAGAAGTACATTTTCTTGGTTACGTGATTGGAAAAAGGAATTCATGTAGATCTGGCTAAGGTGGAAGCTGTTAAGAAATGGGAAGCTCCAAAAACCCCGACCGAAATTCGTCAATTTCTAGGTTTGGCAGGTTATTATAGGCGATTTATCGAGAACTTCTCAAAAATTGCTAAACCACTCACAACTCTGACCCAAAAGGATAGTAAATTCATTTGGGGAGAACCACAAGAAGAGGCGTTCCAGCTATTGAAGAAAAAGTTGTGCAATGCACCAATTCTGTTGTTACCTGAAGGAACAGATAATTTTGTGGTGTATTGTGACGAATCGCATCAAGGTTTAGGTTGTGTATTGATGCAAAATGTCACACCCCGCTAAAGCGGAAACACGGGATGTCACAGTTAATGTTTCAAAAGCAATAGGTAGAAGACAACACCAACTCATCACATCAAAATAGTACCAATACAACGAGTTTTAAAAGAAAATACAACTTGTCCATAAAAACGTAAAGTACAATGACATGATGAAATAATTTGATGACGCTAAAGTGATGCCTTCTAAAGTGCGTCCTTACTTGCTATTTCCTGAAAAGCATGTAAAAGAGAGTGTCAACTAAAAATAGTTGGTGAGTTCATAGGTGTTGGTATACGCAAAAATGTAGTATAAGTTGTACGATATTGTTTTGTAACGCATGCTCATGGTATATATAAAAAAATGTAATGTAATGTGTAATGCCTCAGAGGTAGCAAACTAAGCCATTACTAAGCCTCATGACCTTGTATTCATTTGCCCCGAGTCATCATGTCCTATCATTAACATGGCAGTTGTAACGTCCCAAAAATTACAAGGAATTTAAAATTTTAAAAACATGCATTTCATTATAAAACAATCACAATTTAATAATTCGCAATTCAAATTAAATTAACGTCGTTAACTCAAACAGTCAATAAAGTTTATGTATCGGAAATTTCATAAAATAAAATCCAAAGGTTTGAAAGTAAAACTTAAACAATTCTTGACACTCCGCGCCTAGTGTGTGTACCGTCAAGCCCAACTGCCGCTCGCACCTGAAATCACAACATATTGGGAAAAGGGTAAGCTAAACGCTTAGTGAATCCTATCACACACGCAGGTAGCAACCCCACGTATATCGCCCCTACTCGCCAATAGGCAACATCACCATCACCACGGATATAAATCCACATAACAATTAGCGTATAAACACGAACCTCGGTCCCACCGAGCACACCAAAAATATATCGATATAAGCTCCGTCCCACCGAGCCCTCGGTCCCACCGAGTAAAGATTACTGTACTAGCTTAGTCCCACCAAGCCCTCGGTCCCACCGAGTAAAGATTACTGTACTAGCTTAGTCCCACCAAGCCCTCGGTCCCACCGAGCCCCTCAGTCCCACCGAGGTGTACACAAGCATACATAATTCACATACACATTCAACAGATCACAACTAGATATCACATCCCAACTAATTCACGTAATCACGTAATAACACATAATAACACGTAACACAAAATAACGTTACACATGAAATTTCTAACTACGCGGTGAGAGAACTCACCTCAAAGCAAAGCGACGCGCTCCCGAGCCGCAACACCAGCACGTCAACCTTCCTCACATTTTCCCACCTAATTACGCACTAAAAACGTCAACGGAAGGTCCCAACTCACGACACCTTTACTAGATTTTATAAGACTAAACATTCCAGCTTTTTATCTAAAACACGGGTCTGTTCGGGACCTGTTTTACCCCCTTAAAACTGATAAATACAGAAATCAAATTCCATAATCACGAAGTTCTAAGTTTCACGGTTCCAGGTACGTATCGCACGCGTCCTAACGATTTTTCTATAATTTAATATGGATTTTACAAGAACGATTCGCAGAACAGCGAAAACTGGACCTTTCAGTACAAAATGGCAACTTCACCCTAGTTATGTTCCGAACTGGTCTTTCCGCAAAACAGAGGAAACTTAATAGACTCCGACACGGAACTTTTGGCACCGATTTTACCCCAATCCGAGCTACGAGTAAAAAGTTATGGTTTACTCAAAACAGGGCAGAAACTGTGCAATTTACATAAAATGATAACCTTTTGAACTTGATCCCAATAAGACGTCTTAATCCAAACAGACCCGCAAAACAACTTGACTTACTGTTTTAGGGTTACCATGGTCTGAAACACACCAAGCACCACCCACTGCCGCCTCCGGAGGTGGTGGTGATTGGCGGTGACACGGTGGTTGTGGTTTACAATTTCCGACGAAGAAAACATCAATAAAACGAACGGGACACTTACCTTAACGGAATCCTTCTTCTTCCTCCTTTCCGACCAGTCCCGACGCTGGTTCCCTCACGCCGGTGATCGCCTCCTTCCTCCTCTCGACTCTCGCTCTCTTTCTCTTTCGGTCTCTCTCTCTTTTCTTCTCGGTTTCACTTCCTTTTCTTCTTGGCCGAAAACAACACGGGGAAGGGAAAGAAAATGGCTAAGGGTTTTGGGGGAGGATTGTTAAGATGAAACCGAAGGGGAGGGGAGGGGTTGTGCCTCTTGGCCGATCCTCTTGCCCAACTATGGAGAAAGTCCCAAACAGCCCCTCAACTTACACTTCTTAGCAAAATCCCACAAAGGTTACTTCACTTAACTTTTTGGCCCGACTCGGCTAACCCCGCTAACGGAAACCACATTAATTAATTAAATGCCTTTTTCAAAAAAAAAAAAAGGAATAACGAGAATACATACCGGAATACGGGCTTTACAACTCTCCCCCACTTGGATTAGACTTCGTCCTCGAAGTCTATGCTCGTGAATAGCTATAGATAGGTCTCCCACATCTCAACCTCAGGTTCCCAAGTTCACTCGGAACACTTTCGGTGTTTCCACTAGACCTTCACTAACTGGAATTTAAGATTTCCCACACCGCCTAAAAATCTCTCGAATACTTTTCTTACCACAAAACTCCTTCAAGCACACCGCAAGTATGATCGGAGGAACATTCCAACAACTGGATTCATTCCTAGTCAAACGACTTCGGTTGTCTCCCAACCATAGATAATCAAAACATCCCGATTCAAATTTCAAGCTCTAACCATTCTAAAGTTGCTCACCAATATACCCTACAGGATACTCGAATTCGATCATTCCTATCATTAACTGTCGATTAACTTTCACGAGTTCTAATAGACTCCCACAATTTATTCCACATGAATTATCAAACTAGTAAATTTATAATCATCCACGAAGGTCACTCCACCACAACCATTCACCACAAGCAAACATCTCAGGATTACTACTACCATCAACATAATTTCCTTAAAATCGACTACAATACCCCAATTACACTAAGGCATTTGGCCTTAAGCCCAAAAGTCGACACCTAAGTATACTATTTACCTCAAAAATTCTACGCATTTATCCTCTTTATTACAAAGGGCAGCATTCCCTAACCTGACACCAAGTTGTAACGTCCCAAAAATTACAAGGAATTTAAAATTTTAAAAACATGCATTTCATTATAAAACAATCACAATTTAATAATTCGCAATTCAAATTAAATTAACGTCGTTAACTCAAACAGTCAATAAAGTTTATGTATCGGAAATTTCATAAAATAAAATCCAAAGGTTTGAAAGTAAAACTTAAACAATTCTTGACACTCCGCGCCTAGTGTGTGTACCGTCAAGCCCAACTGCCGCTCGCACCTGAAATCACAACATATTGGGAAAAGGGTAAGCTAAACGCTTAGTGAATCCTATCACACACGCAGGTAGCAACCCCACGTATATCGCCCCTACTCGCCAATAGGCAACATCACCATCACCACGGATATAAATCCACATAACAATTAGCGTATAAACACGAACCTCGGTCCCACCGAGCACACCAAAAATATATCGATATAAGCTCCGTCCCACCGAGCCCTCGGTCCCACCGAGTAAAGATTACTGTACTAGCTTAGTCCCACCAAGCCCTCGGTCCCACCGAGTAAAGATTACTGTACTAGCTTAGTCCCACCAAGCCCTCGGTCCCACCGAGCCCCTCAGTCCCACCGAGGTGTACACAAGCATACATAATTCACATACACATTCAACAGATCACAACTAGATATCACATCCCAACTAATTCACGTAAACACGTAATAACACATAATAACACGTAACACAAAATAACGTTACACATGAAATTTCTAACTACGCGGTGAGAGAACTCACCTCAAAGCAAAGCGACGCGCTCCCGAGCCGCAACACCAGCACGTCAACCTTCCTCACATTTTCCCACCTAATTACGCACTAAAAACGTCAACGGAAGGTCCCAACTCACGACACCTTTACTAGATTTTATAAGACTAAACATTCCAGCTTTTTATCTAAAACACGGGTCTGTTCGGGACCTGTTTTACCCCCTTAAAACTGATAAATACAGAAATCAAATTCCATAATCACGAAGTTCTAAGTTTCACGGTTCCAGGTACGTATCGCACGCGTCCTAACGATTTTTCTATAATTTAATATGGATTTTACAAGAACGATTCGCAGAACAGCGAAAACTGGACCTTTCAGTACAAAATGGCAACTTCACCCTAGTTATGTTCCGAACTGGTCTTTCCGCAAAACAGAGGAAACTTAATAGACTCCGACACGGAACTTTTGGCACCGATTTTACCCCAATCCGAGCTACGAGTAAAAAGTTATGGTTTACTCAAAACAGGGCAGAAACTGTGCAATTTACATAAAATGATAACCTTTTGAACTTGATCCCAATAAGACGTCTTAATCCAAACAGACCCGCAAAACAACTTGACTTACTGTTTTAGGGTTACCATGGTCTGAAACACACCAAGCACCACCCACTGCCGCCTCCGGAGGTGGTGGTGATTGGCGGTGACACGGTGGTTGTGGTTTACAATTTCCGACGAAGAAAACATCAATAAAATGAACGGGACACTTACCTTAACGGAATCCTTCTTCTTCCTCCTTTCCGACCAGTCCCGACGCTGGTTCCCTCACGCCGGTGATCGCCTCCTTCCTCCTCTCGACTCTCGCTCTCTTTCTCTTTCGGTCTCTCTCTTTTTTCTTCTCGGTTTCACTTCCTTTTCTTCTTGGCCGAAAACAACACGGGGAAGGGAAAGAAAATGGCTAAGGGTTTTGGGGGAGGATTGTTAAGATGAAACCGAAGGGGAGGGGAGGGGTTGTGCCTCTTGGCCGATCCTCTTGCCCAACTATGGAGAAAGTCCCAAACAGCCCCTCAACTTACACTTCTTAGCAAAATCCCACAAAGGTTACTTCACTTAACTTTTTGGCCCGACTCGGCTAACCCCGCTAACGGAAACCACATTAATTAATTAAATGCCTTTTTCAAAAAAAAAAAAAGGAATAACGAGAATACATACCGGGATACGGGCTTTACAGCAGTGTAGTAATTAAAGCACCCTGTTTTTATCGTAGGTGGGTGGTCAACCAAATAACGTTATCCATAATTACCATGGCTCACACGCATGTGAGTTAATAAGTAATGTTAAGAGTGTTGAGGACTTTTTGTATATGATAGTTGCAAACTTAGAAGCTTTCACATGTGCATATGTACCATAAAGAGCGTTAAACATGCGTAAAAGTTCGGAAATAAAACAATTTATTTCGAATAAAGTTTTGAATCATGTTCTTCACCCCAAAATGTGTAAAACAGTAAAAAGGGTTACGAAGACTGATAATGTTGAAATAATAGTAACATGCTTTTCACCCCAAAATGTATAAAACAGTAAAAAGGGGCTATGAATACTCACGGTGGTTTGCGTAGGTGTTTCCCGAATGCGTAATGTGATTCCGAAATGAGATCCTACTTCGATCCTACGAATGTAAGGACACTAGTAAGATTCTAGGTTCTAGACTTTGTCACTTAAATCTCCATCTCATCATAAAATGCCTTTGTTGTTAAATTTGTATGTTGTTAAATGTTCTTTAATAGTTCATACTTAGAAAGAACGTTACATGTGATGGTTTTAAAATTACCGAAGTGTTGTAGAGGTAATAACGAAAATAAATGTTTTAGGTCCATATGTAAATATGGTTTGGTGTTAGGTCATGTGTATTATGTATGTATGTACCACAATTCCATCATAAAAGATAAGAAAAGTTAGTAGTTAGATGTTAGATGTTAGATGTTAGATGTTAGATGCGTAAATGAAATGCGTAAATAAATACGTATAGGTATATTCCACAATTCCACCATGCAAATGGTGAAACGGGTAGAGTTAGATTAGTAATTATGTCTAAGTAATATATGTATAATATACCACAATTTCATCACCAAAGGTGAGGAAAAGGATCAAGAGATAGCATATAGCTAGTATACAATATAGTTGTTAGTAGTTAGAATTTGTTAGTCACTTTCGGTTACTGTTTGGATAATTTCCAGAGATTGTTAGGTTCTGATATTTTGTAGTCGGGTACTTCCATGTGTTAGGAAACTTTTGACATAAGATTCATGATTTTTGGATCAACATAAGTACATAAAATAACACTTGACAAAAACAGTGACAGAAACACGTAGCTGTTGCACACTGTTTTTGTAAAAACTGTTTGAGGGTTTAAAACTTAATATTTTTCGGTGATTCCAGTGGGGTTTGATTTCCAACTCATAAAAGTAAATTCCAGAAAAAGAATCACTGTATTTGGACCATTTTTGAGAGAGATAAGGGCATGCAAAGTCAGTAGAAATTTCTGACAGCAAGCTGATGAAAAAGGTCTTTTATATAAAAGTTATTTTCTAATTGGTTCTTCAAAAGATTTTGTTCTTTTTGTCAAGACACGATTTTTACTCAACTAAATCACATATTTTCAGATGAAATCTTTGCTTTTTAATCATCCCAAGCAACATGCAAGGAACTTTAGAAAATCATCTTGCCAAAATACTTTCAAAACTTGTTGTTTTTGAGCTTTTGTAAACACATGCATACCAAACATTCTTAGGTCACTAATATGGGTTTGATTATGGATTCATCACCCTTTTTTAATGACATGCAAGATGTCATGGTGATAGATCTACAAACATTAGTTTACCAAGAGTTGGATTTAGCAAGAAAAAGATGAAAACTTAGAGTTTTTAGAAGTTGAACTTTGAAAGAGAAGAGAAAGTTGTAGGAGGATGATTAAAGGAAGTTACAAAAATGTTTTTACCTTGGTTTCTTGAAGATATGTGGCTGATCTTGGAAGCCTTGGAGAAGAGAATTCTTGAGAGAATATGGAGGTTTTGAGAGAAGAGTTTGTGAAATGAGTGAAGAGTGAAAATGGAGAGGGAGAGGGGGTATTTATGGAGTGAGAAAGAGGGGTTAGGGTGGTGTGTGTGTGTGTGGCCGGTTTTGGGGAGAGGGGAAAGGAGTGTGTGGAGTGTGGTTTTGTATAAAATGATTGTGTTTGTATTTAAATTAAATTTTTATTTAAATCTTTTAATTAATTGAATTATTAGATATTCTTAATTAATTGTTATTGATAATAATACTAGTTTAATTTGCTAGTATTTATTTTGTATATATATATATATATATATATATATATTTTAGTGTATACATGTTTTTAGTTGGCATTTTATGAGATGTATGGATAATTTCCTAAATTGAGGGATTTTAGACTGGATTTCTAAATTTTCCCTACTGTGTCGGGTTTACTGCTAAAACTAGACAGTGTGACATAGAACAACTGTATCTGACATAATTAGTGCAGTTCTAACCTGAACGCAATTTTGACGGTTGTCACAGTCTCCCCCGGTTAAAAGAATTTCGTCCCGAAATTCAAGAACTTTCATCCGTAACCGGTTGTTTAGCAAATAAGTGAGGATACTTATGTTTCATGTAATCCTCTCGTTCCCATGTGTACTCAGGCCCACGCCTTGTGTTCCAATGAACTTTCACTATTGGAATCTTGCTTCGCCTAATACGCTTGACCTCTCGGTCAAGTATTTCGATTGGTTTTTCAACAATGCACAGTTTTTCATTGACTTGGACTTCCTCCAAAGGTACGGTTATTTCCTCGTTGACTAGGCATTTCTTTAGATTGGACACGTGAAAGGTGTTGTGAATTGCACTTAGTTCCTTTGGCAATTCCAGCCTGTATGCTACTGGTCCGATTCTTTCGGTGATTTTGAAGGGTCCAATGTATCGAGGGCTCAACTTTCCTCGTTTTCCAAATCGGACGGTTCCCTTCCAAGGGGATACTTTCAGAAATACTCTATCTCCAATCTGAAACTCTAACGGTTTCCTACGGTTGTCAGCATAACTCTTTTGACGATCTTGAGCTGCTTTGAGTCTATCCCTGATGATTGCGATCTTGTCGGTGGTTTCTTGCACAATGTCTGGACTAGACAATTGTCTATCTCCAATCTCCAACCAACAAAGAGGTGATCGACACTTGCGTCCATACAGTGCTTCATATGGCGCACACTTGATACTGGTGTGATAGCTATTGTTGTAGGAGAACTCAACTAATGGCAAGTGGTTATCCCAACTTCCTCCGAAGTCTAACACGCATGCTCGAAGCATGTCTTCCAACGTTTGAATGGTTCGCTCGCTCTGGCCGTCTGTTTGGGGATGATAGGCGGTACTTAAATTCAACTGCGTTCCCAATGCTCTTTGAAGTGACTGCCAAAATCGAGACGTGAAACGGCTATCTCTATCTGAGATGATAGAAATCGGGACTCCATGTCGCGTAACAATTTCCTTGATGTAGATCTGAGCCAGTTTTTCCATCTTGTAGTCTTCTCGAATCGGTAGGAAATGTGCAGATTTCGTGAACCGATCGACTATAACCCAAATTGAGTCGTGCCCTCGGGCAGTTCTTGGCAATTTGGTTATAAAATCCATGGTTATTTGTTCCCATTTCCACTGGGGAATCTCTGGTTGTTGAAGCAAACAAGATGGTTTCTGATATACAGCTTTGACTTTTGAGCAAGTTACACATTTTCCTACGTACACAGCAATATCCTTTTTCATTTCCTGGCCACCAATAATATTCCCTTAAATCCTTATACATCTTATCCGCACCAGGATGAATTGAATATCGTGACTTGTGAGCTTCGTGCAGGATTATCTCCCGTACGTCGTTAGCTTTTGGGATCCAAACTCTATCTTTGAAATAACGTACTCCATCCACCTTAGTCTCAAATCTGCTTTCTATGCCGTGAAGGGTTTCGTCCTTCAAGTTTTCCGTTTTCATTGCTTCGGTCTGAGCTTCAAGAATTCGAGTCTTTAAGCTTGTTTGTATCAGTGCTCCCATTGCTCGTATACGTGACGGTTTTGTCCTTTCCTTCCTACTCAAGGCATCAGCCACTACATTGGCTTTACCTGGATGATAACGAATATCACAATCGTAATCACTGAGTAGTTCTACCCATCTTCTTTGTCTCATGTTTAGCATTTTCTGGTCTAGAATATGCTGAAGACTTTTATGATCGGTGAAGATGGTACACTTGGTGCCGTACAAATAATGTCTCCAAATCTTTAGAGCAAAAACCACAGCTCCGAGCTCTAAATCGTGTGTGGTATAGTTCTTCTCATGAACTTTCAGTTGTCGCGAAGCGTATGCTATCACCTTGTCCTTTTGCATTAATACGCAACCTAATCCTTGATGAGACGCGTCACAATATACCACAAAGTTATCGGTTCCTTCCGGTAACGCCAGAATTGGTGCATTGCACAACTTCTTCTTCAATAACTGAAGGGCCTTTTCTTGTGATTCTCCCCAAATAAATTTACTATCCTTTTGGGTCAGTGTTGTGAGTGGTTTAGCGATTTTGGAGAAATTTTCAATAAATCGCCTGTAATACCCTGCCAATCCCAGAAATTGACGAATTTCTGTTGGCGTTTTGGGAGCTTCCCATTTCTTAACGGCTTCTACTTTGGCTGGATCTACGTGAATTCCTTTTTCTCCAATTACGTGCCCAAGAAAGTGTACTTCTCTAATCCAAAATTCGCACTTAGAGAATTTGGCGTACAATTTATGTTCCTTAAGGAGTTCTAGAATTACGCTTAAATGCTGCTCATGATCCTCCTTACTTCGAGAGTAAATCAGAATGTCATCTATAAACACTATCACAAACTTGTCAAGGTATGGTCGGCATACCCTGTTCATTAAATCCATGAATACTGCTGGAGCATTGGTTAAACCGAAAGGCATAACCAAAAACTCGTAGTGTCCATAACGGGTCCTAAAGGCTGTCTTAGGAATGTCCTCATCTCGAACTCTTAATTGATGATAACCTGATCGAAGATCAATCTTAGAAAAATACGTTGCGCCTTGCAACTGGTCAAATAAATCGTCTATTCGAGGTAGAGGATATCGGTTCTTGATCGTTAACTTGTTCAATTCCCTATAGTCGATGCACATTCGAAACGATCCATCCTTTTTCTTAACGAACAGAACTGGAGCTCCCCAAGGTGAATAACTTGGTCTAATAAAGTCCTTGTCCAACAGTTCCTGAAGTTGGCTTGACAACTCTTGCATTTCGGCGGGTGCTAAACGATAGGGTGCCTTAGCTATAGGTGCTGCTCCGGGTATAAGGTCAATTTGAAATTCAACTTGTCTAAACGGGGGCAGTCCAGGCAATTCGTCAGGAAACACTTCCGGGTGATCTTTTACCACGGGAATGTCTTGAATTCGCCTTTCCTTGGACTTCTTCTCGTCTATGAGTGCCAAAAATGCAACACATTCCTTCCTCAAATACTTACGAACCTTAATACTTGGCACCAACTCTACGCTTCTTCCAACTTTGTGTCCTTGTATTACTAGGGTTCCTCCGTCTTGCAAAGGTATTCTAACCGACTTATCAAAACAACAAATCTCCACTCGATTCTTAGATAACCAGTCCATTCCTATAACTATGTCAAAACTCCCCAATTCGATAGGAATAAGATCAACGCTAAACAATTTATCGGCTAGATTTAAAGTACAATCTAAGATTACATCCTTAGCCTCGAATTTGTGACCATTAGCAACCTCAATAACATAAGCATTCGACATTCTCCTAGATTCCAAGTTAATTAGTGGTCTAAACTCCAATGAAATAAAACTTCTATCCGCTCCAGTGTCAAATAATACTGATGCGTAGTGGTTGTTTATGAGAAACGTACCTGTCACCACATTAGGGTCGCGACGTGCTTCGTCAGCTCCAATGACAAATGCCCGTCCTCGAGCCTGTCCTCCTTGATTCCCCTGATTGACTTGTCTCGTCTGGTTCCCCTTGTAGTTAGTGTTCGGTTTCCTCCCAAACTTTGGGCAGGTATTCCGGTAGTGATCCGGACTTCCACATTCATAACAAGCCCTCCTTCCTTCCATAGGGCCCCTTCCGCTTTTACAGAACTTGGCGGGATGACCTAGCCGCTTACAGTTATCACAGATGACGCAGGCTCCTTCGTGATGGTAGTTACACTTGTTACACTTAGGAAAGGATCCCTTGTACTGACCTGGTTCCTCTGTGCTTAGTCCGAAATTCCTTACAATACTCCTATCCTTACTTGCACTACCAAGGGATTTCTTCCCTGACTGGTACTCCGGCTTCCTCTTATGGCTAGCACTACCCGATGATAGAGTTCCAGCTCTCACAGCATCGTTTGTTAGGGTAGTTGCCATTGCTACAACCTCTTGAATTGTGGTCAGTTTTGCCGAGGTAACCATTCCTCGAATTCCCGGTGCTAGTCCCCATAAGTATCGGTCAATTCTCTTACTCTCGGGAGTGACCATGTGAGGTACCAGTTTTGCAAGTTCGTGGAAACGAGCTGTGCATCGATCTATGTCAGCTCCGATCATAGTATGGTTCCAGAATTCAACTTCTAGCTTCTGGAGTTCACTCTTTGGGCAGTACTCCTCAATGAGCAACTCTTTGAATTCCTCCCATGTGAGCTTGTAGGCATCTTCCCTTCCACGGGTCTGAACCTGGATATTCCACCAAGTTAGTGCCCTACCTTGGAGTTGACATGTAGCATATTCCACCTTGCGGTCCTCCGAACACTTGCTAATATGGAGCACCGACTCCATGCTATCAATCCATGTAAGCAATCCTACGACGCCTTCCTTTCCATGGAATTCTTTGGGCTTACAAGACATAAAGGTCTTGTAGTTACATCCGGTGTCGTTATTTCCCGAGCTTCCTCCGCTACCTCCTTGATTCCTTGGGATTGCATTGAGGCCGGCGGTTACTTGTGAGACGATGTTAGGTATGGCTTCTTGAATGCGTTGTGCAATGATTCGTGCTATGTCGGGCGTTTGGTTTTCGGGGGTATTTTCCGTGTGACGTGTAGACCTTCTTGGAGGCATGATTCTAAAACATATTTGTAAAAGAAATTTGTTTTAGTATAGTTTGTAAAGTCTTTGAATTCGTATTTTCAAAAAAGTTTAAGCTTAACAAGTTTTCATTTGGATATTTGAGCAATAAGTAAAGTGTAGAGTATTTAGACAATTTAACTAAAACTTCCCAAATATTTTCATTAATTTTTGGCGGTTTTACAAAATTTCCGGCGTGTATCATATACCGGTACAATTTTAAATGGAAGTACAACTTAAAATAAATGATAAGTAATAAAATATTTTCTCCAAAAGATCATTCCCCATGCCAAACCCGTTCATACTATGCCAAGTATGCTCCTAGCACGAGTAGAAACAACAACAACATTAGCACCATTCCTACAACCAAGCTTGTAGCTTGAGCCCTTGAAGCCATCTCTCTCGCCATTCTTGCACTATCTCTTGCTTGCGTCGACACGACGGTTAGTTGGTGCGTGAGTTCTACTAGCTCTGTTAGAACTTGAGCTTGATGAGTCACTCTGACTTGACATCCATGCAACTCGGTTGTCATGGCCCGAATGTGTTGATCCCTTGCTATTCCTAACTCAGTCAAGCGTCCAATCGGTACGCCGGGGACAACCCTTGATGGTTCTGGCGCCTCGGGATGAGGAGTTGCTAGCGTGACTCTCCTAGGGATCGGAACACTTTTCCTAGCCGTTTGACGGATACGAAGTCCTCCGGATGACGGTTGTACGATTATTGGAGTGGGTCTTGGTAGAACCGTGTTGGGTGATACTCTCGGTCCATCGTATGGGTCTCGTTCGCTCGACACCTCGGGTTCCGAGTCCGTGCTATTGTAGGGGTCATCTTCTTGTCGGTTGCTAGACGGGATATCTTGCGATCGCCCCGTGTTGTGGCCCGATGCATTGGTTGAGTATGACGCGGGAGTGTAAGAAGGATTTGATGACGACGACATAGTGAAACTGAAGCAAAAGTGTACTTAGTAACCTATCGCATAAAGGATGTATCCTATCCTACGCCATGTCTATGTTCTAAGCATGCTCCTAACGAGTGTATGTAAAAATCGACATACTCCTACTATAACCATTTCTAGTCTCGCATTAACCTACCTTAATCAAACATAGGTGATCAGGCTATGTTTAATTGAAGTCTGTTAATGCCATTCTAGACTTAGTTATACTAGTAGTAAGTTTAAATGTTTTCATGTCAGTTTTTGGACAATTGGTTATAGTTGGGTTCTTCCGATGAAAGACCGATGTTCTCTATAACCTTTGGCTCTGATACCACTTCTGTCACACCCCGCTAAAGCGGAAACACGGGATGTCACAGTTAATGTTTCAAAAGCAATAGGTAGAAGACAACACCAACTCATCACATCAAAATAGTACCAATACAACGAGTTTTAAAAGAAAATACAACTTGTCCATAAAAACGTAAAGTACAATGACATGATGAAATAATTTGATGACGCTAAAGTGATGCCTTCTAAAGTGCGTCCTTACTTGCTATTTCCTGAAAAGCATGTAAAAGAGAGTGTCAACTAAAAATAGTTGGTGAGTTCATAGGTGTTGGTATACGCAAAAATGTAGTATAAGTTGTACGATATTGTTTTGTAACGCATGCTCATGGTATATATAAAAAAATGTAATGTAATGTGTAATGCCTCAGAGGTAGCAAACTAAGCCATTACTAAGCCTCATGACCTTGTATTCATTTGCCCCGAGTCATCATTTCCTATCATTAACATGGCAGTGTAGTAATTAATGCACCCTGTTTTTATCGTAGGTGGGTGGTCAACCAAATAACGTTATCCATAATTACCATGGCTCACACGCATGTGAGTTAATAAGTAATGTTAAGAGTGTTGGGGACTTTTTGTATATGATAGTTGCAAACTTAGAAGCTTTCACATGTGCATATGTACCATAAAGAGCGTTAAACATGCGTAAAAGTTCGGAAATAAAACAATTTATTTCGAATAAAGTTTTGAATCATGTTCTTCACCCCAAAATGTGTAAAACAGTAAAAAGGGTTACGAAGACTGATAATGTTGAAATAATAGTAACATGCTTTTCACCCCAAAATGTATAAAACAGTAAAAAGGGGCTATGAATACTCACGGTGGTTTGCGTAGGTGTTTCCCGAATGCGTAATGTGATTCCGAAATGAGATCCTACTTCGATCCTACGAATGTAAGGACACTAGTAAGATTCTAGGTTCTAGACTTTGTCACTTAAATCTCCATCTCATCATAAAATGCCTTTGTTGTTAAATTTGTATGTTGTTAAATGTTCTTTAATAGTTCATACTTAGAAAGAACGTTACATGTGATGGTTTTAAAATTACCGAAGTGTTGTAGAGGTAATAACGAAAATAAATGTTTTAGGTCCATATGTAAATATGGTTTGGTGTTAGGTCATGTGTATTATGTATGTATGTACCACAATTCCATCATAAAAGATAAGAAAAGTTAGTAGTTAGATGTTAGATGTTAGATGTTAGATGCGTAAATGAAATGCGTAAATAAATACGTATAGGTATATTCCACAATTCCACCATGCAAATGGTGAAACGGGTAGAGTTAGATTAGTAATTATGTCTAAGTAATATATGTATAATATACCACAATTTCATCACCAAAGGTGAGGAAAAGGATCAAGAGATAGCATATAGCTAGTATACAATATAGTTGTTAGTAGTTAGAATTTGTTAGTCACTTTCGGTTACTGTTTGGATAACTTCCAGAGATTGTTAGGTTCTGATATTTTGTAGTCGGGTACTTCCATGTGTTAGGAAACTTTTGACATAAGATTCATGATTTTTGGATCAACATAAGTACATAAAATAACACTTGACAAAAACAGTGACAGAAACACGTAGCTGTTGCACACTGTTTTTGTAAAAACTGTTTGAGGGTTCAAAACTTAATATTTTTCGGTGATTCCAGTGGGGTTTGATTCCCAACTCATAAAAGTAAATTCCAGAAAAAGAATCACTGTATTTGGACCATTTTTGAGAGAGATAAGGGCATGCAAAGTCAGTAGAAATTTCTGACAGCAAGCTGATGAAAAAGGTCTTTTATATAAAAGCTATTTTCTAATTGGTTCTTCAAAAGATTTTGTTCTTTTTGTCAAGACACGATTTTTACTCAACTAAATCACATATTTTCAGATGAAATCTTTGCTTTTTAATCATCCCAAGCAACATGCAAGGAACTTTAGAAAATCATCTTGCCAAAATACTTTCAAAACTTGTTGTTTTTGAGCTTTTGTAAACACATGCATACCAAACATTCTTAGGTCACTAATATGGGTTTGATTATGGATTCATCACCCTTTTTTAATGACATGCAAGATGTCATGGTGATAGATCTACAAACATTAGTTTACCAAGAGTTGGATTTAGCAAGAAAAAGATGAAAACTTAGAGTTTTTAGAAGTTGAACTTTGAAAGAGAAGAGAAAGTTGTAGGAGGATGATTAAAGGAAGTTACAAAAATGTTTTTACCTTGGTTTCTTGAAGATATGTGGCTGATCTTGGAAGCCTTGGAGAAGAGAATTCTTGAGAGAATATGGAGGTTTTGAGAGAAGAGTTTGTGAAATGAGTGAAGAGTGAAAATGGAGAGGGAGAGGGGGTATTTATGGAGTGAGAAAGAGGGGTTAGGGTGGTGTGTGTGTGTGTGGCCGGTTTTGGGGAGAGGGGAAAGGAGTGTGTGGAGTGTGGTTTTGTATAAAATGATTGTGTTTGTATTTAAATTAAATTTTTATTTAAATCTTTTAATTAATTGAATTATTAGATATTCTTAATTAATTGTTATTGATAATAATACTAGTTTAATTTGCTAGTATTTATTTTGTATATATATATATATATATATATTTTAGTGTATACATGTTTTTAGTTGGCATTTTATGAGATGTATGGATAATTTCCTAAATTGAGGGATTTTAGACTGGATTTCTAAATTTTACCTACTGTGTCGGGTTTACTGCTAAAACTAGACAGTGTGACATAGAACAACTGTATCTGACATAATTAGTGCAGTTCTAACCTGAACGCAATTTTGACGGTTGTCACACAAAAGGACAAAGTTATAGCATACGCCTCGCGGCAACTGAAAGTCCATGAAAAGAACTATACCACTCACGATTTGGAGCTCGGAGCTGTGGTATTTGCCTTGAAGATTTGGAGACATTATTTGTATGACACTAAGTGCACCATATTCACCGATCATAAGAGTCTTCCGCACATTCTAGACCAGAAAATGCCAAACATGAGGCAAAGAAGGTGGGTGGAACTACTCAGTGATTACGAGTGTGATATTCGTTATCATCCAGGTAAGGCCAATGTAGTGGCTGATGCCCTGAGTAGGAAGGAAAGGACAAAACCTTCACGTGTACGAGCAATGGGAGCGCTTGTACAAACAAGTTTAAAGACTCAAATTCTTGAAGCGAAGACCGAAGCAATGAGAACGGAAAACTTGAAGGACGAAACCATTCACGGCATAGAAAGCAGATTTGAAACTAAGGTTGATGGAGTACGTTATTTCAAGGACAGAGTTTGGATTCCAAAAGCTGGCAAAGTACGAGAGACAATCCTGAATGAAGCCCACAAGTCACGATATTCAGTTCATCCTAGTGCGGATAAGATGTATAAGGACTTAAGGGAATATTATTGGTGGCCAGGAATGAAGAAGGATATTGCCCTATACGTAGGAAATGTGTAACTTGCTCAAAAGTCAAGGCTGTATATCAGAAACCATCTGGTTTGCTTCAACAACCAGAGATTCCCCAGTGGAAATGGGAACAAATAACCATGGATTTTATAACCAAACTACCGAGGGCACGACTCGATTTGGGTTATAGTAGATCGGTTCACGAAATCTGCACATTTTCTACCGATTCGAGAAGACTACAAGATGGAAAAGCTGGCTCAGATATATATATCAAGGAAATTGTTACACGACATGGAGTCCCGGTTTCAATCATATAAGACAGAGATAGCTGTTTCACATCTCGGTTTTGGCAGTCACTTCAAAGAGCATTCGGGACACAATTGAATTTGAGCACCGCCTATCATCCCCAAACAGACGGCCAAAGCGAGAGAACAATTCAGACATTGGAGGACATGCTTCGAGCATGTGTAATAGATTTCGGAGGAAGTTAGGATAACCACTTACCGTTAGTCGAGTTTTCCTACAACAATAGCTATCACACTAGTATCAAGTGTGCACCATATGAAGCACTCTATGGGCGCAAATATCGATCACCTCTTTGTTGGTTGGAGATTGGAGATAGACAGTTGTCTAGTCCAGACATTGTACAAGAAACCACCGACAAAATTGCAATCATCAGGGATAGACTTAAAGCAGCTCAAGATCGTCAAAAGAGCTATGCGGACAACCGTAGGAAACCGTTAGAGTTTCAAATTGACGATAGAGTCTTTCTAAAAGTATCCCCTTGGAAGGGAACTGTCCGATTCGGAAAACGAGGAAAGTTAAGCCCTCGGTACATTGGACCATTTAAAATCACCGAAAGAATTGGACCAGTAGCGTACAGGCTGGAATTGCCAAAGGAACTAAGTGCTATTCACAACACCTTTCATGTATCCAACTTGAAAAAGTGTCTAGCCAACGAGGAAATAACCGTGCCTTTGGAAGAAGTCCAAATCAATGACAAACTGCACATTGTAGAAAAACCAATCGAAATACTTGACCGAGAGGTCAAACGTCTTAAGCGAAGCAAGATTCCAATAGTGAAAGTTCACTGGAACACAAGGCGTGGGCCTGAGTACACATGGGAACGAGAGGATTACATGAAACACAAGTATCCTCACTTATTTGCTAAACAACCGGTTACAGGCGAAAGTTCTTGAATTTCGGGACGAAATTCTTTTAACCGGGGGAGACTGTGACAACCGTCAATTTCGCGTTCAGGTTAGAACTGCACTGAACATATCAGATACATATATTATATGTCACACTGTCGAATTTTAGCAGTAAAGCCGATACAGTAGGAAAAATCTAGGATTTTTGCCTAATACCCCTCAAATTAAGAAATTATCCATACATCTCATAAAATGTCAACTAAAATCATCTTATATACATACATATATATATATATATATGTGTGTGTTTATATATATATACCTTACAAAAATAAATACTAGCAAATTCAACTAGTATTATTATTATTAATAGCAATTAACTTAAAATGTCTAATAATTCAAATAATTAAAAGAAATAAAAATAAATTTAAAATAAAAATATAAACACAATCATTTTATACAAAACCACACTCCACACACTCTCACTCTCTCTCTAAAACCGCCCCCCCCCCCCCTCTCTCCTTAAAACCCCCTCACTCTCTCATTTCCTCACCTCTTTTCTCATTCTCTCATTTTCTCTCTAGAGTTTTCTCTCTTTTGCTCTCAACTAAACCTCCAAGGTCCAGCCCTTCTACACTCAAGAACACCAAGAACAGAAGTACTTTCAAGGTAAAACTTCTTATACAACAACACTTACACTTTTCTTGTGTTAATCTTGCATTTCTTCAAAGTTTCATCTACTTCTACTCTAGTTTGACACCTTATTTTTGCTAAAACATTTATTGGCATCCTAATGTTTGTAGATTCATCACCATAACATTTTGCATGTTATTAAAAGTGTGATGAATCCATCATCAAACCAATATTAGTGATCTAAGAATGTTTTACTTGAATGTTTTCACAAAAACTCAAAAATAACAATTTTTGAAAATGTTTTGACAAGATGATTTGTCTAAGTTCATTGCATGTGGATTGTGTAAACAAAAAAGTAATGTTTTTCATCTGAAAATACTGGATTTGGGTGTCAAAAATCGTGGTTAAACAAAAAGAACAAATCTTTGGAAGAACCAATAGAAATAAAGCCTTTATATAAAGAAGCTTTTTCCAACAACAATCTGTCAGATTTTACCACTGACTTTGCATGGCCATATCTCCCTCAAAAATGCTCCAAATGGGGTGATTTTTCTTCTGGAATTTTCTTTTATGAGTTAAGAGTCAAACCCAACTGGAATCTTTGAAAAACATTAAGTTTTCATCTTTCAAACAGTATGCACAAAAACAGTGCGCAACAGCAACGTTTTTCTGTCGCAGTTTACGTCAAGAATTATTTCATGCTCTTAAACTACTCTAAAAATCATGAATCTTATGTCATAAGTCTCCTAACACATGAAAGTACTTGGTCGTAAAATATCAGAATCTAACAATCTCTGGAAGTCATCCGAAAATGTACCGAAAGTGACTACTAATTCTGGACAGCTAACAACTATATCATATTATAGCTATATGCTATCTCTTGAACCCGTTTCATCATTCTTGTGATGAAATTGTGGAATATGTATATATACTATATGATTATGCATTTTACTATAGCTAAAATCTAACTCTTGAACCCGTTTTGTTGGAACCCAGATACACTTAATCAAGATTAACAGTCTATTAGTTGAATTTAGAGTTTAATGCGGAAGCGTATTTAAACTAACAGATATGTTTGATAGATGTTAGAACACACATATATAAAGAAAACAGTAAGGAATAAAAAGGATTTCTTGAACAGTTACTGTTATTCAATATATAATAAGAACACGAAGAACAGATTAAGAACTGTTGGTGTGTGTGAGAATATAACACTCAGATATTTGACAATAACGTTTGAGAGTATTAGTGATTCCTTGTGTATTCGTTCTTAGGAAGATCTCAACATGAGACTTCCTTTTATACTACTCTTAGAAGACTATGAAGTAGGTCACTGTTCCTTTTACGGCATGAATAGTGAACTGGATGGTGTGAACAGTTGTTTGAGCCATGCGCATTTAATGGAGCAGATGTACTATTGGTAAATGCATTAAATGGCGCAGACGTCTATTTTGTACCATGCCCTATTGAGTCCACTCAGAGCTTGACACGTGTTTTGACAGTACTTTTCCATGCAAGTTGATGAACGTATCCAGTAATATCTTCCAAGTCTTCATAGCAGACCACAGAGGCTCTGTAAGGCATTACAGAGGTTCTATGGTCTGACCTTCTGTGGAGCAGTCCACTTGTTTCCGAGTTGATCTTCTTCTTGCGCACTACAGAGGTTCTGTGATTACCTCTGTAGCTTCTGTGGCTTTCTGGACTTGATCTTCTGGAAGAAGTGGCAGAGCCTCTGTGAGAGGCTTTTCTATACTTAGCCTATTTTTCACCACTTCTAAGTATTTCTATGATTAGGAAGATTGAAGCTAACACGTTTCATCATTCTTGTGATGAAATTGTGGAATATACCTATATATATTTACTTACTCATTTTATTTATACTCTAACATCTAACATTTCATTTTGAACCCTTTTCATCATTTTACGATGAAATTGCGGTATATATGTAACATATATAACCTAACTCCTAACTTTATATACTATACATATGACTCCTAATTATTAACCCTTTTCGTCACTTGTCATGAAGAAATTGCGGTAATCTCGAATTATCATATTTAACGTTTGGATATTGACTATTAATATCGATGAACCTATAAACAACATACAAACTAAATTTCATCGAAGGCATTTTATGTTGATTTGGATAATTAAACGACATTAAGGACTAAGGTCTAGAACCTAGAATCTTACTAGTGTCCTTACATTCGTAGGATCGGCATAGGATCGCTTTACGGATCAAATTACGCATCCCTTGGGAACATCTACGCTATTCACCGTGAGTCTTCATAGCCCCTTTTTACTGTTTTATACATTTTGGGGTGGAAAGCATGTTACAAACTTTATTCGATATCAACTGTTTTATTACTGAAATACTACACATGTTTAAATGCTCTCTATGGTACGTGTGCACATGTTAAGGCTTCTGAGTTTACGCTATCATACAAAAAGTCCCCACATATGTTTACATTACCTATTTAACTCACGTGTGTGAGCCATGATAATTATGGATAACGGTATTTGGTTGACCACCCACTTACGGTAAAGTAAGTGCATAATTCTAACAACGCCATGTTAGTGATAGAACATGATGACTCGGGGCAAACTAATACAAGATCGGGAGGTTTGGGTAATGGCTTAGCTTGCTACCTCTGAGGCATCACATTATATACCATGAGCATGCAATTCAAAACGACAAACTTTACAACCGAGTGTTGTACTACTTTCTTTGAAAGTGCGGAGCTTACCAACTTGCATTAAAAACATTTAGTGCATACAAAACCTATGAACTCACCAACTATTTTTATAGTTGACACTCTCCTTTACATGCTTTTCAGGAAACAGCAACTAAGGATGAAATCTAGAAGGCACTACACTAGCGACATCCAACTTCATTTTTCATCATGTCAAGACTGTTTTTACATTTGGACAATTTGTATTTCAAGACATATTGTATTTTGAAATTTTTATGCCGTGATGATTGTGTGTTGTCTTCTACCTTATGCTTTTGAAACATTTAGCTGTGACATCCCGTGTTTCCGCTTTAGCGGGGTGTATGACACTACTTTAGCAAACCTTGGATTTTTAACCTAGTCTTCGTATTAAACCTTGATTTTTAATATCAAGGGATCCACTCTAAAACTATGATCTTTGGTAGAAACTTGGATTTTTAACCTAGTCTTCGTATTAAACAAACAGTTTCTGTTTTTCTGCCATTTTTCGATTCATTCGAACTCTGGTAAAAGTATAGAATATGTTATTCTGGTTGAAAACTCCATTTTAGTGCTTAGCTTAAAGCTTTTAAGCTTAAAAACATCATACGAAGCATCCACTTCATGCTCATAAAAGTTTGCTGTTCAAACCCTTTTCTGGATAATTTATCTTTCTCTAAAATGACGAGTACAAACAACTTCCTCTCTGCGGGTTCCTTAACCAAACCTCCCACTCTTCTTAGAGAAGAATACCCTCAATGGAAAATTCAAATGATTCACTTCTTTGAGGGTACTGACAAAGAATTGGTTTATTATATCCGTAACCCTCCTTTCGTTCCCATGATAACTGTACCTCGTGTTCTTAGCACAGACGATACACCAGAAATCCCAGAACACACGAAACCAAAGACCCAGGATAATTGGTCTGATCCTGATTGGGCTAAATACGAAGTTGCTCAGAAAACTAAGAGAATTCTGATTATGGCCATTCCAAATGACCTTTTCCAGTCCATGGATGCATGTGAATCTGCATATGATCTATGGAAATAACTGGAAAAACAACTAGAAGATGAGTCAAAACCCAGAAGAACCGCAGAGCTCAATACATAAATGAATACTATGCCTTTAAAGCTCTGCCAACCAAATCTCTGCAGACTACGAATGATAGGTTCAACTCTCTAATAAACAAGTGCAAGAATTTCGGCATCTACAAAACCACTGAAGAAAACAACGTTATGTTCGTGAAATCTCTGAATAAAGAATGGCTTCAATTATCTATGTCTCTGCAAACAAATCAAGACTTAGATTCCTGGACCCTATCAGACCTCTATGGAACATTGGCAGCACAAGAGCCTCAGGTAGCACAAGCAAAAGCCCAGATCATTGCACCTCTTGCATTGGTTGGTAAGACTACAAAGGCTAGAGAGAAACCAAAGAAAGAGAAAGCAGTATAGGAAAGAAAGGAGAAGAAGAAGAAAAACATGAATGTAGAAAGTGAAGAAGAAGAGGAAATAACAGAAGAAGAAGAAACGACCCTGGCCTCGATAGCTAAATCATTAGCTCTCTTGACTAGGGAATTCAGCAGAGGATACTAGAACACGATATGAAAGAGATAATCGAGAAAGAGAAGGGTCAAACGACAGAAGTGGTGACCGACAGAGGTCAAGTGACAGAAATGACAGAGGAAATGACCGACAGAGGTCGGAAGACAATGTTGGCAACACTCCACAGATTCAAGAGTGTTACAAATGTGGTAAGCCAGGCCACTACGCAAATTAATGCCGAACTGAAAGAAGTGGTGACCGACAGAGGTCAGACGACAGAGCTGGAAACTCCACATAGAACCAAGGATGCTACAACTGTGGAAAGCCATGTCACTTTGCCAACGAATGCAGGAACAAGTCAAATCACCCTCAGAATGATGCAGCTTTCTACAAAAAGAAAGCTGAATACTATGCTCAGAAGTCACTAATGGTGAACAAAAAAATATAGGAGTCAGACACATCCTCTGACGAAGGCGAAACAAAGAATGCTCTATTCTGTGGCATGGCAGAAGTCATCTCCGACTCCGACAGTGAGGTATCCACTTCTACCTCTAACTCTAAAATGGCAGAAGATGATTTGATTAAACTTAACATTGAATACACTGAAATGAAAAAGACATGTGAAAATATTCAGAAAAAGCTCACCTTCTATGAGAGAGAAGCTAGACTTCTCACTCAAGAAAAAGCTAAAATCTTTAAAGAAAAAGAAGAAATTGAAATGAACAGGAACAAAAAGTTAAATTCTTTAAAAGAAAAGATTTCTGAACTTAATTCTTCCTTGAAAACAAAGTCTAACGAACTAATGGACGTTGAGTGCGACAGAATGAACATCCTAGCTCTTAAAAATTATTTTCAAAAGGAAAGAGAAATCCTCTGCCAAGATTTACTCATAAGAGATCTTCAAATTAAAAAATTTCAAGATGCTCAGAAGGTGTACGAAAAAATAAACACACAAATAGGGAGACGGGGAATTGGCTTCTGTGATATAGATCCTTATACCGGAACCAAAAGAGAAAAGTCTTTGTCCTCTGTATTTCACATTGGAGATACAAGAAAACCTGGATTTCCAAATCTTCTCTTTGTAAGTAAAAGGCAAAAAGTCTCTGGGGAACCTCACAAGAGGAAACCTCTGAAGATGACAAATGTGTGGTTTGAAAACACAGATTTGTCACCTTCAATCTCTGTCAAAAGAGAATCCAAACCTAAGAGGTATCTGAAAACTCAAGATCAGATAGGAATCTTCAAGTTTGGTAATCCAGAGACTCAAACCCAAGTTGCATTTGTCTACATGATGAATTCTGAAAAGAAATTATCAGCAGAGGCAACTGAGTTCAAGCCAAGAATTACCGGAGAAAAACTTGATATCTCTGAAAAAACCTCTGTACATCTTCCAGCGATCAAGATCTCTCTAAAGAAAACTTAACAGATACTTCTGTTAACTTAGAAGATAGTTCCTTAGAAAAGGAAGAAAGTGAGTATGACACATGTTCTGAAAGTCCAGCCTCTGTCGAAAGAGAACCAAGTGACTCAACCTTTGTATATATGAATACGATTCATCCTCTGACGAATCAGAGACTGACTCTAAGTCAGAGATCGGACCTAGTGACACAGAGGTTTTTAAACAAACCTCTGAAGTTCTTTACAGAACTATTCCTCCCAAGGAGAAAATCACTGGAATTCCTATCTGTCAAGACTTTTTTGATATGTGCATACAAGCCAAAACCTCTCTTGAGCTTGAAAATTTCAAACAACAGAAGTTAATGTCCACTCAAATTCCAACAAATTCAAAGATTTTAAAACCCTTAAAACCTGTTAAAGAAAAACTAACATGGCAACAGAAGGGTAAATGGACTAAAATTAACAAATCTTTTTCTTCTGTGACAGTGAAATCTACAGAAGTTCACCACAGAAGGGGAACACAGAAGGCCGCACTCAACAAAGGATTTTGCAAACAACGATCTAGCCTACATAAACCTTCTTGTAATAGAAAGTCTAATGTTAGGATAAATTGTAATGCCTTTGTGCCCCCATTTAATGTATTTAATGAAAAGTTCAAGCAAATCTCTTCGCACATTCAATACTGTCATTGCTTTGATCTTATGTTTAAATTAAACCAACACTTCAAAAGTCCACACTATCATCTAACTGTACCCAAAGAAAATGATAAATCCAAGGGTAAGAAGAAACAAAATGTTTCTTCAACAGAAGCTAAAACAAAGACCAAGAATGCTAAGGCAAACTTGAAAACCCCTAACAAAACTGGACCCATATGGATATAGGTACCTAAAACTCTCTGATTGTCTTGCAGAAGCAGTATGTGCCAATCTTGTATCTAGACTCCGGATGCTCGAGGCACATGATTGGCGACAGAGGTCTTCTATCCACATACAAAGAAAAGAACGATGGTGGATCTCTGACCTTTAGAGACAATGAAAAGGGGTACATCAAAGGCTACGGAGTCATAAAGAAAGAAAATATAACTGTATGCAAAGTTGCATATGTTGATGGCCTTAAACACAATCTTCTCAGTGTTAGTCAACTCTGCGATACGGGATTCGACGTAATGTTCAAAAGAACCTTTTGCTCTCTACAGAGCGAGGACACAGGAATTGAACTTCTGCGAGCCGAAATAAGAGGAGATCTATATCTCATGAACTTCAATGCAAAGAACAAGAAAGACAAAATCTGCCTTGTTGCATGCAAAAGCGAAGAAGCCTGGTTATGGCACAACAAGTTCTGTCATTTAAACTTTCATACTCTTGATAAACTTGTAAAACTTGACCTAGTCAAAGGTCTACCAAATGTTAAATTTAATAAAGATCATTTATGCTCTGCCTGTGAAATGGGAAAACTCAAAAGAGCTTCCCATAAAGGCAAAACTGATGTATCTTGCCCTAGACCTCTGTACATGCTACATGTTGACCTCTACGGTCCAATATCTACACAGAGCCTAGGTGGCAAGAAATATCTGCTTGTTTTGATCGATGAATTCTCAAGATTTACATGGGTTGAATTTGTCAGAAAGAAATCAGATGTTCCAAACATACTGATAAATTTAATGAAGAGAATCCAAGTTCTGTATGAGTGCAGGATTTCAGAAACTGAGAAGCGACAATGGCACAAAATTCAAAAACTTTGTCATTGAAGCCTATCTTACAGAAGAAGGAATTTCACAGAACTTCTCTGCTGCACGCACCCCACAACAGAATGGCATGGTCGAACGAAAGAATCGCACGCTTATGGAGGCTGCCAGAACTATGCTAACCGCATGTGGATTACCAATGACATTTTGGGCAGAAGCAGTATCAACCGCTTGCTATACCCAAAATCGATCAACCATCGTAAAGAGACACATCAAAACACCATATCATTTGATCAACAAAAGACGACCAAACATCAAGTTCTTCTATGTATTTGGATGCAAGTGCTTCGTCTTAAATGATAGGGAAGCAAGAGGAAAGTGTTAGATCTGAAGTTTTGTCAATAAACCAAGTGTTGAAGATCTGATAAGAAGATTCAGAAGTTCTGAGAAGAAGAGTCAGAAGTTCTGAGAAGAAGAGTCAGAGATCTGAGAAAGAGAAGTCAGAAGTTCTGAGAAGCTTGATCAGAAGAATGTTCAGAAGTTCTGAACTACCTGTTCAGAACTTATGACGAGTTTCGTTATTTAGTAATGTGTAAACTAATTAGGACACGTGTTATGTTCTTATTAGTCTTTCTTATTTGTACTGTAGCTTTAAGATGTTTGTTGCAGTATAAATAGAGTGGTTAGCACTACGTTGCTAACTGATTGATTTTCCCATATTACTTGTATTCTTTCCTTGTAATCTTTGAGGTGATCTCTCTCTTAGATCTGTAATTCTGTGCATCATTGAATACAATTGGGCTTGATCATACAATTTCTCAATTACTTCTTTCTATATTGATTGTAAGAATAGATCCTGCACTTTCAATTGGTATCAGAGCTAATCAACAAACAAATTCGTTCAAGATTGTGATTGCGAAGATCGATTGATCAATTTCTTGAAGATTTCTTGATTCATTCAAAATTCGATTCCGCTGCTAGGGCTAGTTCTTGAATTCTTAGCAATTCTTGAATTACCTGCTACTTTTCGATCAAGAAAATCGAATTTGTCTTTCTGTTGAATTTTCTTACAATCATGTCTTCTAAAGAATATCTAGCCATGGGATCCGAAACCAAACCGCCTGTTCTTATACCAGAAGAGTATCAGCAATGGAAAACTCGTATGATCCAATTCCTTGACAACATCGATGAAAATCTTATGATTTCTATACGAGAAGGTCCAATCGAAGTATATATCGATGTCGCCGCAACCCCTGCTACAGAGACAACTCCAGAAATTCCAGCGACCAGAGTAAAGAAGAATTATTCCCAATACACTGCTGAACAGAAAAATAGGCATGCTATTGACAAAAGAGCAATTACTTTGATGACTTTGGCTGTCCCGAATGAGGTTCTTAACAGGATTGACAGTGGATCATCAGCTAAAGAAATGTGGGACGAATTGGAAAGGCAAATGTTAGGAACTGTGAGATCTATTCAGGCAAAGTTAAATCAAAGCATAAATGCTTATGAAAGGTTCAAAGCAAAAGAGTCAGAAAGTTTGACACAGACATACAGTAAATTTTGCACTATTCTAAATGACTTGAGAAGAAATGGACTGAAGAAAACAAAATCAGAAATAAATTACAAATTTCTGAACAGTCTAAATTCAGAATGGTCATCATTTGCCATAAGTCTGCAAATGAACAAGGATATGTGTGAAGAAGACTTAAATGATTTGTTCTGTGTTCTTAATCAACATGAAGACTCTGTCAAGTTAGTTGTGGAAGAAAAGAAAAATGTTGCTGATCAGTTAGCGTTCTTATCAAAGTCCAAAGCAATCAAAGCACCCAAAAAGACTGCATATCTATCAGAAATACCGAGTCTGGAGGAATCTGACAAAGAAGAAGGATCAGAAGATGATGAAGATATCAAGATAATGGCTGAAAAGCTAGCTTTGCTGACAAATACTTTCAACAAAAGGTATGGGAAGGGCAGATTTCAAGGAAATTATAAGAGAGCTGGAAGTTCAGATTATAAGAAGAAAGATGACAGAGAAGAAAATAAGATTGAAAAGAGAATAGAGAGAAGTGAAGAAAACAAGGAAGAGAAGGAAGAGAGAAAAGAAAAGAATCTGTGTTTCAAGTGTGGAAAATCTGGCCATTATGCCAAGGATTGCAGAGTTAAAGTTGTGAAAGATTATGAATACTACACGAAGAAGGCTCAGCTTGCAAAGAAGAGAGATGACGAGAGTGCGCTATTGGCTGAACAGGAGAATTGGTTGTACTACACTTCTGATGAAGATGATCATATCAACTTTCCACAGATGCGAAGCTATATGGCAAAAATGAGGAATGAGGATGATTCTGATTTTGAAGATGCTGATTCTGAGTCATCTGCTGAGGTACATTCTTCACTTGAATTAGAGTTAATGACACAGATTGGTGAAATGAAAACTGAATTTGCTAACCTAAGAAAACAGATAAAAGGAGAAAGAACTTTGGTTAACAAATTCAGAATTGAAAAAGAAGTAATAAATGAACAATATGAAGAATCTGAGGCTGAGAAACAGAAAGTTAAAGATGAAAATTCTGAATTGATGAAAAGGCTTTCTGAACTAAAAGTTGAGTTTTCAAAAATAAAGGATGAAAAAGGTGATTTACAAATAAAATTTGATATGTTATTTGAAGAAAGAAAGAATTTATACTCCAAAATCAAAGAATTGGAAGATTTGAATTTGAAAAGAGGTCAAACTCAGCAAACATTAAATCTTTTATTAAGCAATGTTAAAGATACAAGATTTTACAATCCAAAGAAGGGATTGGGATTGGAAGAAAATGTCATTTTAAAAAGAGCTCCAATACTTCAAGTTTCTAAGCCAAAAATCCCAGAAATTGTTGAAGTTTTCATAAGACCTGCTAGTTCTATAACAAGTTCTGACAATTTGCAAAGACCAAACTCTAAAAAGTCAGATGAGACAATTTCTGAGTCTAAAACAGAAAAGTCAGTTGGTTCAGAAGAAAAGGTTAAGAAAGAAGTTTCTAAACCAACAGATGAAAAGCCAAGATACAATGATACTAAATTCAAGTATGATTCCTTAAATGTCAGCTACAAAAATAAACAACCAAGTTTTTCATATCATGACATTGAGAGCATATTTGATACAAGTAAAAATTCTGAAACAGTCAATCAGAAGTCTGAAACTTCTAGTCAGGATTCTGAACTTTGTAGTCAGAATTCTGAGTCTAAAGATCAGACATCTGAGTCTGTAAATCAGAACTCTGACTCAGGTAGTCAGAAGTCTGATTCAACTGGATTTTCTGAAACAAAATCAGATGAATTTTTGCAACTTGAAAAGAGATTTAATCTTGTGAGTCAAGAACTTGAGGATTTAAGGAAAACTTATGATGAACTTGAAAATGATTTCTGTGAGGTGGATATTAAACTTGAAGAAGCTTTGAAAGAAAAGAATATTTTTATTCAGAAAATAACAGAGCTTGAAAAACTGAAGACTGAGTATGATCTTTTTAAAATTAATGCTTCAAGAGAAAATGATAAATTCTTTAATGAATCAAGTACATATGAAAAAGGTGAATCATCTAATTCTTCTAACAAAAAGAACTTGAATTTTTCAGAAAAAGAAGAAAGCAAAAGGAAAGATGATCTTGCAAAGTTGAACGATCTGAAAAGGGAACTTGAGAAGCTTAGAATGAAATCTACTTCTGAACTAAACGCTAGAAATTCTTGTAATAAGGGCAATTGTACTCTGAACAGTATAAATAAAAATGAAATGATCTATGTTTCAGATTTATTGTCACTTGCAAAGAAAAATCTTGTTTGTGTTAGATGTAAAAATGATTCATTCCAATATTCTCACAAATGTCAAGTCAAAATAACTTCTGTTTCATACATAAGAAAAGATATTCAGAAAGTTTCTGTTTCTCAAAATACAGAAAAGAAGAAAATTTTTGTTCCTCAGACTCAGAAGAAAGAAAAGATAAAAGAAAAGAAAGTTGAAAACATAGCAAAACCAAAAGTTACAACTCTCAAAAAGAATTTGAACAAACTTGTAAGCAGAAAATGTTCTGACTTCATAAAAGTTCAAGGAAAGTGGTGTTTGAAGAAAGATTTTGAGTGGAGAGTAAAAGGTACTGATGTTAAATCCAATGACAAAGCTAACAAAGATGGACCCATTCCAAAATGGGTACCTAAACCTAACTGATCTTTTTGCAGGGCTGTCATGTGTGGTTTTTAGATTCAGGAGCTTCAAGACACATGACAGGTCAGAAGTCTTTTCTATCAAACTTCACAGAAAAGGCTGGAGGAGCAGTAAACTTTGGAAACAATAGCAAAGGTCAAGTCAAAGGTTATGGGGATTTAACTAAAGGGGATCTAACTATCCAAAAGGTTTTCTATGTTGAAGGATTACAACACAATCTTTTCAGCATAAGTCAGTTTTTAGACAGTCTTTGTCAAATTAAGTTTCAAATAACAGGTTGCATGATTCTAACTGAAAATGATGTCAAAGTCTTCTGGGCCAAAAGACATATGGACTTATTTGTAGTTAATTTTTCAAAATTGAAAACATTAAATACAGTTTGTCTTTTATCAAAATCAACTGCAAATGAATGCTGGCTTTGGCACAGAAGATGTTCTCATCTGAATTTCAAAGATCTTAATAATCTTGTTGCAAAACATTTGGTTAAAGGCTTACCAAAGCTTAAATTTGAAAAAGAATCATTATGCTCAGCTTGTGAAATGGGCAAGATGAAAAAGAGTTCTCACAAATTAAAAATGGACTCATCTTGCAAAGCACCATTAGAAATGATTCATACTGATCTTTGTGGTCCAATTTCAGTTCAGTCGATGGGAGGAAAGAAATATATGCTTGTGATTGTTGATGAATTATCCAGATACACGTGGGTTGAGGTCCTAAGAGCTAAGTCAGAAGCTGCTACTACATTGATAAATTTTATCAAAAGGATTCAAGTTCTCTTACAACTTCAAGTTCAGAAAATCAGAAGTGATAATGGAACGGAGTTCAGAAATGAGACTCTTCAGAATTTTCTAGAAAGTTCTGGGATTTCTCACAATTTTTCTGCTGTCAGAACTCCTCAACAAAATGGTGTTGTTGAAAGGAAGAATAGAACTCTAGTTGAGGCTGCGAGAACAATGTTGGCTTATGCAAATCTTCCTACTTTCCTATGGGCTGAAGCAATTGCAACTGCTTGTTTTACACAAAATAGAACTTTAATCAATAAGAGATTAAATAAGACTGCTTATGAACTGATAAATAAAAGAAAACCATTAATCAAATTCTTTCATATTTTTGGTTGCAGATGCTACGTTCTCAGAGACAGAGAAAATCTTGCCAAATTCGATAAAAAGGCAGATGAAGGATACTTTGTGGGTTATTCTTTAACTTCCAAAGCATTCAGAATCTACAATAGAAGAACCAAGAGGATGATGGAGAGCATAAATGTAACTTTTGATGAAGCCAGAATGCGGACTTCTGAACAAGACAGTTCAGAACTCATGCTGAACAAGACAAAAATGACTTCTGATACAAATTCTAATCCTATTTGTTCAGAACTCAATTTACTGTTTAAGGATGCTTTTAGTGAACTAATTTCTGATTCTTATGCAGAATATGAAAACCCAAAGATGGTCAAAGAGATGAAAAATAAGACTCCAGAAATAGTTCAATCAACTGTAATTTCTGACAAAGGTCCATCAGAGGAGTGCCCAAATCTAATAAATACAAGTGGTGAAAACTCTGAACCTTGTAATCAGAATTCTGATTCTTGTACTCAGAACTCTGAACAAGTCAATCAGAACTCTGACTTCATTAATCAGAACTCAAACTTGGATGCAACTCCTACTCATACGTCAGAACAAGGTGACAGTTCAGAATTACAAGCAATCATTGATGAGAATGATGCAAACAACAATTATTCAGAGATTGATGTACTCCCTAGTGCTAACAAATGGACTAAAAATCACCCTATTCATCAAGTAATAGGTGATCCATCAGCAGGAGTAAAGACAAGATCAGCTACAGCAAATGAAGTAATGTTTGCTGGTTTCTTAAGTGTAATTGAACCAAAGAAAGCTAATGAAGCCCTAGAGGATCCAGACTGGATTTCAGCAATGCAAGAGGAATTGCTTCAATTTGAAAGAAATAAAGTTTGGAGACTCATTCCAAAGCCTGAAGGTAAATCTATAATTGGAACTAAATGGGTGTTCAGAAACAAAAAGGATGAATCAGGTGTTGTCATCAGAAACAAGGCAAGATTGGTTGCTAAGGGATACTGTCAACAAGAGGGAATTGATTATGATGAGACATTTGCACCAGTGGCAAGAATAGAGGCAATCAGAATATTTTTAGCCTATGCTGCACATAAAAACTTCAAGGTGTATCAAATGGATGTCAAATCAGCCTTTCTAAATGGCAAACTTAATGAAGAGGTGTATGTCCATCAACCTGAAGGTTTTGTTGATCCAGAATTCCCTGATCATGTTTATATTTTAGACAAAGCTTTATATGGTCTAAAACAAGCACCACGAGCCTGGTATGACACTCTTACTAAACACCTGTTAGGTTCAGGATTCAAGAAAGGTAAGATTGACACAACTTTGTTTTTAAAGAAACAGGGTAATGATTTGATTCTGATTCAGATTTATGTTGATGACATAATATTTGGTTCTACTAGTCCAGAATTATGTGATAATTTTTCAAAAGTCATGTCATCTGAATTTGAAATGAGCATGATGGGTGAACTGAATTTTTTCCTTGGTCTTCAAGTCAAACAACTACCAAAAGGTATTTTCATAAATCAAGGAAAATATGTCAGAGATATTCTGAAAAAGTTCAAAATGTCTGATTGTGCTTCTATGAGAACACCTATGGCAACTAACATAAAGTTAGATGCTGATCTCAAAGGTGTTTCAGCAGATATCAAACTTTATAGAGGCATGATTGGATCATTACTTTATTTGACTGCAAGTAGACCAGATATCATGTTTTCTACCTGTTTCTGTGCTAGATTTCAATCTAACCCGAAAGAATCACATATGTTGGCTGTCAAAAGGATTTTAAGATATCTCAAAGGAACACCTGATCTAGGTTTATGGTATCCAAAAGAAACTGACTTCAAATTGACTGCTTTCACTGATGCTGATCATGCAGGAAGTAGGTTGGACAGAAAGAGTACATCTGGTGCTTGTCACTTTTTGGGAGATAAAATAGTGAGTTGGGCATCAAAGAAACAGAATTGTGTATCCACTTCAACTGCTGAAGCAGAGTATGTTGCTGCTGCTGCTTCATGCTCTCAAACATTGTGGATGAGAACACAACTCATGGACTATGGATATCAGCTTAATAAGATTCCCATCTATTGTGACTCAGAAAGTGCAATTGCTATTACTCAGAACCCTGTTCAACATTCGAAGACTAAGCATATAGACGTGAGGTATCATTTTATAAAGGACTATGTGGAAAAAGGAACTATAGAGATGCACTTTGTGCATACAAAGTATCAATTGGCTGACTTGTTCACAAAGCCTCTTGATCACAAAAGGTTTTCTTTTCTCATATGTAAAATAGGAATGCTTAATCTGCCTAGTTGAAAATATTTTTTTCTTAAAAATGCTAAATTTTTCTAAGTGAAGTTGTCTGAGTAGTGAGTTCAGAACTTCTGAGTCTTGAGTTCAGAACTTCTGAGTCTTGAGTTCGGAAATTCTGAATCTTGAGTTCAGAACTTCTGAGTCTTGAGTTCAGAACTTCTGAGTCTTGAGTTCGGAAATTCTGAATCTTGAGTTCAGAACTTCTGAGTCTTGAGTTCAGAACTTCTGAGTCTTGAGTTCAGAACTTCTGAGTCTTGAGTTCGGAAATTCTGAATCTTGAGTTCAGAACTTCTGAGTCTTGAGTTCAGAACTTCTGAGTCTTGAGTTCAGAACTTCTGAGTCTTGAGTTCGGAAATTCTGAATCTTGAGTTCAGAACTTCTGAGTCTTGAGTTCAGAACTTCTGAGTCTTGAGATCAGAACTTCTGAATCTTAAGGTCAGAAATTCTGAGTCAATACTTCAGCAATCTAACTTTCAAAAATTTATTTTTGAGAAATACAAATAACTTCAACTGTATGGATTATGCTTCTTCGATTATCTTGTTATCTCATCTTTATGTATCATTAATACTCAAATGCATGCTCAAGTCAAGGGGGAGCATCAAAATTCTTTTGGAAATCATTTTGTGATGCTTAAAAGATTTGTTTTCATTTCTTATCTGTTCAAACCTCTTCTGAATAATCAAAATGTTTTATATTGGTCAGAAGTTGATTTTAAAAGACATTTTGGTTACAAGGCAAAATTCTTCTGAGTCATGGAATCAGAACATCTGCGCGTGTTATTCAGATCTTTGACTTAAGTCAAAATTCTATCCACTAACACGTGTCAGCTTCATATTTGTTTGACAATGCCATGTATTTCATTTAAATCCTTTGTGGTATTTCACGTGTGTTGACTCCGTTATAACATTGATTTCGCTTTTCCGTTAAACCTTTCAACTTCGCGGATTTTAAATAGGTCTTAAAATCCCTATTTCAAAGTTCTTTCAAATTCCAGAGCGAAACGTGAGATACGAATCAAATCCAGAGTTCTTTGAATCTGTTTTCTTCTTAAATCATGTCTGAAATACGAAGAAGTGGTCCAATTTCTCTACATTCTACAAAATCGATAATGGATTCATCTGATTCGGAAAATGATGAAGTACAAAATAGAGTTGCAGAGGAAGGGGCAATAAGAAATGATGAAGAAGATGAACAAATGGATGAATCTGAAGGAAATGCGGATGAGGTAAATGTTAATATTGAACATGATCAGAGTGCTGCAGGTTCTATTATGTCAGATAGATCTATTCTAGTGGAAAGAGTTGTTCCTGAGAGTGAATGGTTGAAATTATCTGAAAATAACTGTGTTATATTGTTTGAGGAAAGTCGTTTTAAGCCTGAACACAGAATTATCATGGAGTTATTCAAACATCATCCGTACAGAAAATGGTTTACAAGAAGTAAAAATGTGCCTGTTCAGTACATACAACAATGGTGGAAATATCTTAGGTTAGAAGATAATAAGTTTGTGTCTGAAATTGGAGGAGTGACATTTGTCTTATCTATCTCTGCACTAAGAGAGATGCTGAATCTACCAGAGAAAGATGATGTACAAAGAAGAACAGATTTTGAGGATTTACCCCTAACAGAGGAATTAATAGCAGAGTTTATGAAGTTGGGATACAATGAAGGATTGAGGACTCTCAGTTTGTTCAGAAGAAACAAATTACCACCTATTTGGGCTTGCTTCTTTCATGTGGTAAATAAATGTTTGTCAGGGAAAAATAGTTCTGCTGATCAAGGTTCTAAACAAATTCTTCAGATATTTCAAGGTTTAGTGAAGAATAGGCATTATGACTATACTTTAATACTTTGGGAAGATATGAAGAATACATTTGAGAAGAATCAGAAAGCAATTCAGAAGAAGACAAAGGATGCTCCACTGACATACATTCCCTACATAAGGTACTGGCAAATTGTTATTTGGTATGCCATGCAGGAAAACAGAACAATCTCAAGAAGAACAAATGAAGAGCATGGTCCTACATTTTATTTGGGTAAGATGACCTCAGTAACAAGACTTGAAAATTATCCCAATCATAAACTGTTGCCAAAATCACTTAGGAACTATATTCCAAGGGAGAGTGAGATTTTAAAAGCTTATTGCACCTCTATGGGAATTGAATTACCTCAAATCCCTACCCAAGAGGACCAACCTGAGAAGAGAGGTGAGGGGTCTAGTCGAATTAGAGAGGGGGAGGATGTTCAGATGGGTGAACATTCTGAGAGACTTGAGGGGGAAAATTCTGAGAGCTTGGTTAGACTCAGTGAGGAAAAACAGAATGAGAGTGGTGAGGATGAGAGATTGTTAACAGAGGTTCAAACAGAAAGAGATGCCTCTGAACCAGCTAATCTTGACCAGGTAACCACACATGCTATTGGTTCACATCTCTTGGTGTCCAATATTGAAACAAACACCATGGACCTAGTGGTGGATCTTGAACAACCCATCCATACCCACTCAGAAGCATTTCAACATGCTACTGTTTCACACAAATCCGGGGAACCATCCCAAACTCATTTGGAGGGAGGTGATAAATCCCAACTTATTTTTCAACACATTGAGTCTGAATATCACAGTCCTATTCATATTGAGCCTGAAATTCCTTTTGACACTTGCACAGATCAGGAATTTCGTACTCCTGAAACAACATTCATAGACATGCCTAATGTTGGGTGTCGAGGATTGGATGGAAGTCCTGGTGAGGTGAACATTACAAAAGCCTCATTCAAACGTGCATCTGTTGTACAAGATGACTGTGTGTTATCTACAGGCCATGAGCTCTCTGGGCACATGAAAACTGGACCATCTGTTGGTTCAGGTTCACTGTTAGAAACTTCTGAATTTGAAAAGATTCAGAAACAAAACAAGGAGATGGGGGAAAAAGTAGAAAATTTGGAGAAGAGGATGGAGGATCTGAATGATGAGGTATCAGATTTGAAAGTTGTGTTGGAGAAAAAGTTAATTTCTGTTGAAACCAAGGTAGATGATGTAAAGAAATCCTTGGATTCTCACAAAAAGGAGATCATGGATATAATGTCTGGTTTTCAAAAAGATATGTTAAAACAGATGCAGGGTATGCAGGAATCTATATTGAAAGCACTGAGTGTATCTTTGGCTTCTACTTCAAAGCCTCTTGATCCTGTTCCTATTGCAGAAGCTGAACCTGAAGTTGCTTTTAATCAGAACTTGAAAAGGAAGTTTGATGATAATGATCCTCATAATCATCAAAAGGGGGAGAAAAGACAAAGGTTAAGTTCTGATGATGATATTGGCATAGAAGATTTTGAGATAGCAGACATGCACTTAGCCAATACAAAAAGTACAGAAGATCAGACACAGGAAAATTTAAAGGAGATGATTCAGATAGTACAGCTTGACAGTTCAGATACAGAAGAAATGGAGTTGGGAAGTATTGATAGTAATGAATCAGATAAAACAGAGGAATTGAACTTGGATACTGAGATGGAAGGAAACTCAGATGAAACTGTAGCTATTGAGGAATCTGATTTGAGAATGGAAGAAATAGTGGAAAGTACAGTGGTAAACAGGTGTACAGATATTGTGGTTTATAACAGTGAAAGGGCAATGGAGTCTGAATCAGAAGAAAGGAGGTTGAATGAAGAATTGATCAGAAGAATGCATAATGAAGTAGTCAGAGCTTTGAGTGTTCAGAAAATTCATAAAGGAATAAAAGTGATAAGACCCATTGATCTAATGGGAGAAGAAGACAGAACTGTGGATTACACTCAGGATTTTAAAGATGATTTTAGGTTTAACTTTTGTGATGAGTTAAATACAGAAGAAGAGTATGTGAAAGTGAAAGACTTCTTTATGCCTTCTGAATATGTATTCAGAAAACCAATCGAGATTCCAAAGATTAAATTGCAAAGACTAGAAGAACCTTTGTGTGACTTCATTCTAGAGTTAAGTGATGTACCTTTAGCCAGACAATTTCATGATGATATTTTTCCTGAGGAAATATATGATAATCTCTACTACACAGAAGGAGAGTATGAGCTTTTGGAAAGTAACATTGATGGTTTTATGGATGACAGAGCTCAGATGGTCTACTCAGAAGCTTCTAATATGTTCAGAGTTCCTGACTCAAAACTGCATATTCAGAAAAGAATCGAGAAAGTTCTGATGTTTCAACAAGATGAATTCAATGGTTTAATGTTCGTTAGAATGGAAACACTGAAAGAAAGAAATACAAAGGTTTCCATGTCTACATTTGATTTTCACAGATTGACTCTTGATGATCAGATCTTTCTAGTCAAGTTCTTTGCTAGCACTGAAGAAGCCTTGATAGAAATTGAATGCAGAAGACTTCTGGGTATTTATGTCAGAAATACATACTTGTATGACTTCCAGTTGGCTATAGAAGAAAGAAAAGAAAAGTGCAATCTGAGTTCTCCCACAAAGAAAACAGAAGTTGATCTGCATGTGAAGGGTTTTGTGAATGAAGGAATGGAGGCAGAAGGGTTCACATATATGGTTCACGAAAGACTTGAATTGTTCAGATTAAAAGAGTTGGTGAAGTACAGTGATGCAACTCTGAATTGGTTGTTGATTAGAATGGAAGTAAGTATGGATGCTGAAAAAGAGAGTTTAAAGAAGAGATGCATAAACTGTGTGAAGAGGAGGTTGGATTTTAGAAGAAAAATCAGAAACAGTAGTGAATGGTTGCTATCTGAGGTGAATCCCAAAAAGATTCTACATAATGATTTTGTGTTCCCAGCTGAGTATGAAGTGAATGAAATTTTGTCAGATGAGGCTGAAGAAGTTCAGGACACAACACCTCAGAATGTGCAGATAACTAATATTGATCAAGCTGAACAGTCTGAACCCAAAGAAGATGAAATATTCATTGATCTGAATGGATACTTTCTTGAATTTGATCTGCCTGAGTTCTTCAAACCAAAAGAGGTACAATTCTTGGATGTGTATTATGATAGGTCTAAGGAGACTCAGATCTGGTTGGCTGAAAAATCAAGATGTCTTGGCAAAACAAAGCAAGCCGTTTACTCAGATTTTCTAATCACTGGAATCAGAGAATTGAAGGTTAAGAAATTCAGAAAGATGGAGTACTTATCCTTTGAAGTTTTGAGAGAAGATGGCAAGGTTTATTATTTCACTGATGCAGATTTTGAGAAACTGTCAGTGGTTGACTTCTACAGATTACACAGCTTTCTATGTTTTAAAGAGTCAAGTAAAGACAGAAATGAAAGGAAGGCAAGAAGTGTGGTGATTGAGGCCATGTTCTATATCTTAAGGTGGCATTGCTATACAGATTTCCAAATAGCTCTGTATTTGCAAAAGTCATGTGTTTATCTGGCAAATCCCAATACAGGTCATGAGCAGAAAAAGATGTTAAAGACTGGAAGTGTTCACAGATATCCAGAGTTGGGAGTATTTTTGAAGAACAAAAGTGGAAAGATCTTCTTCAGAGCAAAGGAAACTGCAAAATATTGTTCTGGAACTTTAAGGATCATAAAGCACAATTTGGAGAAAAAGATTGTTAGGATCCAAGCGCTTACCACTACGCCAAAAGCAATTGCTGGTGGAGAAGGCGCAACTTATTTCCATATAGCGTAGCAGCCAGCGCCACGTTTCGATTTAGGGAGATGCTGGTCAATGACCCAACAATCCCCCCCCCCCAGCATCTGCCAGCACTCTTGGCTGCACAGCATGCCTTTGGCATTATAATGCACTCCATGGGATTCGAACCCGTGACCTGCTCTGATACCACATGTTAGGATCCAAGCGCTTACCACTACGCCAAAAGCAATTGCTGGTGGAGAAGGCGCAACTTATTTCCATATAGCGTAGCAGCCAGCGCCACGTTTCGATTTAGGGAGATGCTGGTCAATGACCCAACAAAGATGCTGAAAGTGAAGGAAGCAAACATGATTCAAGAAGTAATTAATCAGCAAGTTGAGATTATTCAAGAAATTATTGACAAGATTGATAAGAGGCTTAATCTGAGGAATGTGCTACTTCAGAAAATTGTTCCTGCTCTGAAAGAATTAGATGATGCAAAGTTTAAGTTTATTTGACAAAAAGGGGGAGATTGTTAGATCTGAAGTTTTGTCAATAAACCAAGTGT